>CM060918.1:128080128-138080128 GCA_030737875.1 Allium sativum
ATTATTCGACATCACCAATTTTGTTCTTTAATGTAATTTTCACACAAAACACATTCAACCATCAAATATCACATAAATCGAGCAAATTCAGTTTATTTCCATTCCATATCGTTTATAATATTTTATCATGATTTATCGCTATTTTTATTTATTTAAAAATAGCCAATTCATTCAAACGACGCTTCAGGCCATAACTCGACCGTGGCGCTGTTTTTCTATAGATTTGATTTACACATATCTGAAAATCTAACCGTTGGATCTTCACAAAATTTATACCATTAGAAAGATCTTTTCAAAACGAATCCAACGGTTTCAGTTTTGGGAAAATCCGACGGTCGGATCTCCCGCACTAATCGTTTGAAGTTACGATTTCAAAATACAAACTGCAGCGTCGTTATTCGATTTAATTTAATTATATATATATATATATAATCGATTCTGGCGCTGTTTTTCTTCAGATTTGAATTAAACATTCCAGACAATCCAACCATTGGATCTTTACAAAGTTGGTGCCGTTGGAAAGATATTTCCAAGGCGAACCCAACGGTTATGGCTTCGGGAAAATCCGATGGTCGGATCTCCCGCACTAATCGTTTGAAATCACGATTTCAAAATATGAACTACAGCGTCGTTATTCACTATATTTTAATTATCTTTATATAAATATATATAAAAATAATTCTTTCTTCTATTTCAAAACCATATCCACTTTATAGATTTGATAAAAATGATATTTTTATCATCAAAAATATTTATTTCACACTTCACCATTTTTAACACTTCATATTCATAATAAAAATGTAGATTTTATTGTTCAATCCATATATTCAACACATGAATGTTTCCGACTTCACACACACAATAAAAATACGATTTTTATCGTTCTAGTCCTTTATTCAACACATGAATATTTTCTATAGTTTATATACAAAATAAAATTGTGATTTTTATTGTAAAACCATTTATTTCAAAACACGATTATTTTATATAGTCTGTACTTAAGGTAAAAATGTTATTTTTGATGTTAAAACAATTTATTTAAAATACTAATATTTTATATATGCTATACATATAATAAAGATGTGATTTTTAGCTTTCAAATAATTTATTCATCACGTGAACTTCATTCAACACATGAATTTCTATTCAACACACGAATATAGTTTCAACATATGAAAATAATTCTAACACATGAATATTATTGAAAATTTCAGTAGCATAACGGCAGGGTAGTTAAAACCGGGACCGTCCCTAGTTCGGCTCCTCGCTCTACCTTAAAACCTCGCGGTTTTTTACAATGGGGATTCATGCATCTAGTTCGCACGCAGGCGGCATGTTTTATTTTCATTTCCACAATCCATTTTAATTTTGTTTTCAACCACAGATGGGTATTTTTCAACCGCAATCAATCAATTTCAACCACAAACAATTCTAATCAACCATTCGCTATCAACCAATTTTCACATCAATCACAACCAATAAATATCGTCCATGGTCTATGGACGAGGGGAGTGTGTATATATATATATATATATATATATATATATATATATATATTCGTACATAAATATATTTCGATTCAATTCAATTCATTTCAATGTCATTTCATCGCCTATATAATTTTTACAACGCATATATAACTTATACATCGAACATACAATTTATACAACGCTTATACATGTGGTGTACAACGCTTATATAACTCATACATCGACTATATAATTTATACATCGTTGTTTTCTATATCGTTTATAAATTAGAAATCTCACCTTGGGTTCCACTCCACCAAAAATAGCAGAAGGCTCAGAAAAATATGCAGTCTCTTCTAGAATGTAGAAGACATCCACACGAGTCCACTGTTTCTTGTTTCACTAAATTTCGACAACACAACAAAAAGATATGATTTTTATAAGTTTATCGTGTTTTGCAACACTTTTAAACATCAAAACAGTTCAAATAAACAAAACCCGCACCTTTCAGCATTCATTCACAACTAGGGATCGATTTTCATGCAAATCCGTGTAGCGGTTGGACGATCGGAGTGCGCAGCGTCGTAGGGGGCGTGCGGCGAACGTGCGCCTGAAGGGGGGTCCACGTCGGTGGCCAGAATCGGCCTCGGCGACGCTGGAAAGGCGGCGACTTCCCGAGGGTGATTCTCCTTCTACGCTCAACGATAAATGATGCTCCTTATATGGATTTAAAGAGGATGGAGAGAGCTTCAAAATCTACCAAAGGGAGCTCGATTTCATTGAGAAATGGAAGAGAAATCAAAGAGAAAAGTTTGTAACCTCTTTCCGTTGTTGCGCCTAAAGTAATCGGGGAGAGAGAAGATATTCCTGGCCAATGAGATTTTTTATTAATTTATATATTTTTAAATTTCGAAAATACCCTCTTTCACCCACAAACCCCAATTCAAGCCCAACGACTGTCGTCCCTAGCATTTTACCCCCATTCCAAACACAATGGGATATGTTTTGTAGGCTCATTCGACTGTTTCAGTCAGTTTTTCTTTAAATTGAAATATAAAACATTCAATATTTATTTTGAACGTACATTTCAGTTTGCCGGGGCCACATACTGATTCTAAAAATTCCCGAAAAATAAATCTAGCTATGTTTTGACCATACGGTCCTAACAAAACTAGTTTCGTTGAATTCTGCGACCGTTTGAAAAATGGTCTTTTTCTGGTCGATCCAATTTAATAGAAATCGACCAAACATATTTTCCTTTGCCACGCTCACATACTAGCTTCAAAAATTATGAAATTTGAAACCTAGCAATAATTCGACATCTCGGATCCAACAAAAGTGGTTTCGTCGAATTCTGAGGTCATTTGCAAAATGGCCATTTTCACGGGCTATATAAACTCTATAGAGACCTTTCTGAAAATTCATTTGGCCATAACATTTGCTTCCCACTATGAAACTTCGATTTTTCAGATTCGGTAGAAAGATATTCACTAACAGATTTAAATATTTTTGATCTTACTCAAATCCATTTTGTTTTGCACCCGGTACAGTCAGTCAAAGTTTGAATTCAAATTTTGAAACTACCGCGCCCTTTCAGGCCTTGTTTATAATTAGAAATAATTATATTTATTTTCAACCCTCAATTCAAACTCACTTTTCATCGATTTTATTTAAAATATTTATTTTAAATATTTAAAATCCATTAAAATAGCCAATTTAAAATCTTTAAATTGGTTCAGATTTTCCGGGTCGTTACATAAAACGTATTCTAAGATACGTAAAACATACATCAAACTTTGGATTATTTTATCCTAAGGATGATTCATTCGATTTAATTTCATATTGTGACATTGAATATGCAGGATGTGAATCTGATCATAAGAGTACTAGTGGAACATATCACTTCTTAGGGCATTCACTAGTCTCGTGGTTTAGTAAAAAGAAAAAATAATGTATCTTTGTCAACAACTGAAGCAGAATATGTCTCTGCTTTTTTGGCTTGTTCACAAGTAATATATATGCAACATACTCTAAATGATTTTGGACTAAAAATAAATAAATCACCAATATACTATGATAATACGAGCGCTATAAAGATATCTTAAAACCCAACTCATCACTCAAGAACTAAACATATTGATACATGACATCATTTTCTTAGAGATAATGTAAGTAAAGAGAAAATTTCACTCGAAATTATAGAAACAGGTAAACAAATAGCAGATATATTAACAAAACCTTTAAACGAAGCAACCTTTACTAAGTTTAGAAGAGAATTGGGTAATTTTTCATTAAGTGAATTAGAATAATTAAATATATATAAAAATAACATTAAAAAAAAGAAAAAAAATTAACACTGCATGTATGTCGACATACATAGATGCCTATGTCAACATATAACTACCAAATTCTTAAAATTAATTCCCACCAAAAGTTAGTTACAATAACCATTTAAACTCTCCACTTCGAATTTTCTTCTTTATTCTCTTATTTCACTTTTGTAAAAACTTAAAAACAATATAAATCATGGCCAGCACCAATTATAACAATCAAATTAACCCCGATTCATCCAATGGACCGTCCGAAGGTCATTTCCAACGTTTTACCCGCTCTCGTGTAATCAAATTTGAAGAGAAAATGGAATATGCTATTCAAATGCTTGCTGAGATTCAAGTACTTCAAATTCGAATAAGTCAAGAGCAAAGTAAACAAGGAAAGATAATGTGGAATCTTCGTAAGTTTATAATGAATAATCAAGTGAATCCAATCATCATTGAAGATGATAATCAAGCAATGGAAGAAGAAGTAGAGGAAGAAGAGGAGGAGGAAGATGTTAGACCAAAAAATGGTCCTAACACCCAATTGATCACATTTTGCAGAGAATATTGAGGAACCATGAAATAAAAACAAGAAAAATCAATCAACACACAAGTTTTATAGTGGTTCGGCGTAACAAGCCTACATTCACTTAATAATTTCTCATTTCATTCTGGAATTACAATTACCATGAATATTGACACTAAAACACTCAAATATAGTGAATAATTCTCTCCGAATTCATTGCTTTTCATTGGAGAAGAAGGTGGTTATTCATGGGGAATTCGGCCATGGCAGATGTGAAGAGATAAACTGCCCAAAAGTCCCCTGAAATCCCCACGAAATGATGTATTTATAGGTCAATGGAGGTTTATCCTGGGATCGGTTCGGGTGTGATGTGGCAGCCATCCAACGGGTCATGGAAAGTAGTGGGAGACGTGAAGAAACAGTTTCCATATCATGGGCTGCAACGTATAAGTAGATCCGAATGATAAGCCTAGAAAATAGGAGCACGTTGACGAGTGGTTGCAACTTCAGGCGGTTTGGGTAGAGGATACTCTAATCCGATCCGGAGAGGGGGACCCGATCCGATCCAATCCGAAAGGAGGGATCCGATCCGATCCGATCCGGAGAGCGGGATCCGATCCGATCCAATCCGAAAGAGGGATCCGATCCAAAGGGGGATCTGATCCAGTGACATTTGCATGTACAATTCAAGTTTTCCAACCATCTATCACTCCATCCAAGTGATCATCAATAAAGATAAGTTCATACTCAAATTCCTGGCTTTGGGTAACCTGGTCACAAAGCAGGCTAACATTTTGCCCCCAAACGTACATCTTATCGTAGATGAGATGTGCTTTGAATAAGTCGATCTAAATCTTTTTGAAATGTCATCCACCATTGAAGAGGCTTTACCAAATTGTTGTGTCCTATTGAGTAGTCCCATCATATGGATTTTTTCCTGTATAAATGGCTTGTCATATATCGCACTACTTCCGTTGATGTTTACCAGGCCAAATTCCATGGCTAGGGTGGTCAAGTTGATCAATTAATCATCTAGATCTCGTCGAATTAAGAGGTTGAATTCCTTCATCATAAGTCAAATAGGATCGTTGGCTTCTGTATGAGATCATACATGCACAAGTTAATGCCAAACGACATTGTCTTCCTATGCAAGTCAAGTGTATTACTAAGTCAGGCTTTTTTTATGCATAAGTCAATGTGTGAAGTAGTCATCCAAGTCATAGGGTAGTATCAGAATCTTCAGCCCTTCAGCTAGCATCTGGTTAATTGGGATATAGTGCTTCAGGATTGGCATATGGATCTGTCATTTGTGCTTGGATTTGGACTATCTCGATATTTGGATATTAATCTAGAGCTTCCTGATTACATTGAATCAAGACAATAAGGCATCGAAAGCCATGACACTCCTGATCGTTTTGTAATCCCGTGATCACATACGAGTCAGCACGAGATGTTAAAAATATACAAGTCAGTAGTTGGTAGGATCATCACAATCGTAAGGTATCATTGATTGATGATTGTGTTGTTTGATTATAGTTTGATTAATTAAACGTTGAACCTTTAGCCCAATTATATAAAATAGTGAATTGTATTGAAAATTAGTCGCATTTGCATGCATATACATGTATATACATTGAACAGGTCATAGCAAGGAGGCTAGAGCAGAGAATAAAATTGTTTGCCCGACAAATAGGTACATGTTTATCATAATTTACTGTTTTGTTTGGGTGATGATGATTTTATGAGCCGATTGGCTAGCCACTTGGCTTTTTCTTTTTTCTTTTGGATTGAAGAAGGCCATGGGAGGCTATATGAAACATCCCGAAGTCCCCGGTGCAGGGGAGGTTATGGCGAAATTTTTCGAAAATTTAGGGTGTTAGCCAAATTTTTGAAAAATTTGAAAAGTTTTCCGAAACTGAAAAGTTGAAGAACTTAAGCCGTAAAGAAAATAATGAAAGTTAAGTCGATTTGTGAAACAACTTTCGGCTTCGTTCCTTTTCGGGGACGAAAAGTTTTAAGTGGGGGAGACTGTAATAACCCGGAAATCTGAGCCAATTTAAAATTTTTATTTTGGCAATTTTAGGAAATTTTGATTATTTAAAATGAATTATTTTAAATAATAAAGACGAGAAATTTATTTTGAGTAGAATTTCGAACGAATATATTTATTTGAATCGTCGTTAGAATATTTGAAGAGAACTATTTGAATAGAAATATTTGAAAAATAAATATTTGAAATAGAATATTTGAAAATAGAAATATATGAAGCCGTGTTGATTAGATTGACACCATTTTGACGTGAACGATATTTATATCGATTTTATTCATTTTATAATGAATATCGAAAGTGATTTCAAAATCTGATATTTTGAAAAGAATTGAAATTTGAATTAAATGGAAAAGAATTGAAATTCGAATTGAAATTAATAGAAATGAATTCGAATTGAAATTGAATAGAAATGAATTCGAATTGAAATTGAATAGAAATGAATTCGAATTGAAATTGAATTGAATTGAAAATGAACTGAAATTGAATTAGAAATGAATTTAAAACGAATTTATAAGGAAAAATTCAATTTTGATTTGAATTTGAAAAGAAGTTGAAATCATTTTGAAAACGAATTTAAAACGATTTATATAATACGTTTAAAAAGGGAATCGACGAAATATATATAATATATATATTATATATATAATGGCCTGAATAGAACGTGCCGCGCCACGGCAGTTCGCGAATTTCGACCATTGAATTCGAATGGATATTGCGGGAGATCCAACCGTCGGATTCTCCTAAAACAGGAACCGTTTGGTTCGTATCGAAAAGAGATTTCTAACGTGTATTAGAAATTAGAAATCTAACGGTTGGATTTGGAATTATGTCCAAATCAGATTTGGAAAAGGTCGATGTAAGTGCAGTTCGATGGCCGTTGATGGAAATTGACTGTACGGGCCTTGATAAAATTATTAAAAATTGTAATAATTTATGTAAAATCATAAGAAATGATTTGTGAAGAATTGGGATGAAAATTTCCATATTTGAAAAGATAAAAATAGATTTTTATCAAAATGAACTAGTTTTGAACTAGAATAATAATTTATTTATTTTTAAAATAAATAAATTGGATTTGAAATCATTTTGAAAATAACCAGAATTTCCAATAATTGAATTGGAATGGATTTGAATCGAAATCATCTTCGGAATAGTTCGATGTTGGATTTCGTGATTATACAGATATTGTTATGGAAATTTGAAAGATATATTTATATCGTTATTTCCAATACGATATTTGTTGGTCGTAGAATTTGATATTGAATATAAGCCGATATATTTTCTATTTAGAGCCTTGTATTTAATATCAAATGTGATTTGGGTTTGTCGTGAATGGTGTCTTCATTAACACTGTTCTTAAGCCCAGTTGAGAAAAAGATTAAATCTTTTTATTTAGATTTAATGAAGTGTACCAATTAAATAATATTTAATTGGAATTGAATTGGTATTGATTTTTGGGTTTATCGTGAACAGTGTTTTAAATAACACTTGTTCTTTAACCCGATAATTAATGGAAAGTGATTTTGGGTTGTCATGAACGGTATCTTCAATAATACTGTTCTTAGACCCAAAGGAGTTAAGAAAATCAGAAACTAACTAGAGATTAGTTAACTTGAATGGTTTCTAGGGTATTGATCTGATGTTGGTTTCGGCCTTCGGGGTTAATACTTAGGGAATTGCTCACTTGCTAATTAACGGTTAGGGACTGATTGAAATGTGATGTGATTTTGGGTTTTTCGTGAACCGTGTTTTAAATGACATTGATTCTTTAACCCAGTTAAAGATTAAGACTAAGTGGAGTTTTAATGAATCTTTAATTAGATTGAAAAGATCGAGAATGGAGTATCACCAGTTTTGCTCCAGGCGATAGCTAAATCTTTAATTAGATTTGAACGTGAAATAGTAATTGAATTTACCGATAACACCGTGGTGTTAGATATGAAGTATTACCAGTTTTACTTCATAGGATGAATAGGTTGGGATTGGGAAATTAAAACCAATGATTACTTCGGTAAGGTTCGTTAATCTCGGCTAGTTTGGATAAACCATAATTTGGTTTGAATTGATATTCAAAGGAAGATTAAAGAATAAATTTAAAGAATTTATCTTTGATAAAATTAATGAGAACCTTTCCCAAAGAATGTGAAATTTAGAAACTAATTGTAGGTTAGCTAAGTTGGAAGGTTTCTTGGGTATTGATCTGATGTAGGTTTCGGCCTTCGGGTTTAATATTTGGGGAATTATGCTCTTGCGAATTTACGGTTAGTGACTGATGAATTGGAATGAGGTGTACGTTGTGTTTGACTTGTTTATTATATACGCGAGTTATTCAGAAAGACCGGGTTTATCCCATTCTGAATAACTTATTCGACGATTAGTCAAAGATGAAGACGGTGGTTGAAGACCGGAGGTCTTCATGTCGTTTGGATAATTACTGATGATCTTGATTGGGCCGTACACCCAAGAGGAAGGAATCAGTTAGTGGTCGTCCAAACGTACTTGGAGATCGATGGATATGCGGGGTACTAGGTGCCTCCGGTTTCGTTCAGACCCAGAACGGACTTGTAGATGGACTTTGTGTCTGACATTGGATTTTATTATGAGTGACTGATATCGGTTACATAGAGTGGTTTGCCTGTGTGGCATGCTAAGATGCAAATGATCAAGGCTTCTGTTGAAAAGCAGAGTCTTGTGGTTGATGATCAAAGCACGGCCTGTGTGGCATAGCTTTGTGTAACGTGAATTCGTGAGCCTCACACCCCGGTTGTGAACCAGAAATGGGAGAGCACATCAGGAAGGGCATGCGTTTCCTTCTAGTTAGAAGTGGCGTCAGTGGTTTTACACGCCCTGACGAGTTTGACTTATGTGGTTGTTGTTGTTGCGAGGCGCCTCGGATATATCGGTGACTATGTGAAGCCGATGGAGTCATTCGTTGGCTCATTTACGCCCCAAAGGGTGGGGAAACGCAGTGTTCAGGCATTTTAATCCACATCGGTGGACTGGCCCTGACGATCCAAGGGAGGATGCATTCTGTTCCTGAGACTCAGACTAGACGGTCTCGAATCAGTAGAGGACTATCTTTTGCCTCGGTTCACAGATGGAAATCCAATTTCCAAATAGGTGATTTTGCGGTTTTAATTGTAGAACTAGTATGGCGACATGATATATGGTACCATGCCGCTTATGATTGATACTTATGATTTGAAGTTGTTTAATACACTATGCACTTATAATAGTACCAAATGATTTGTTTTAAACGTACTAAGCATGTTTGGCTATTATAAGGGAAAACCCTATCCCCCGGCTTGCGTTGCATTATGTGATAGGACCTGGGTCTTATAATAGCTTCATTTTTCCCAAAAAGCATTGCGCTGTTTTGTTATATGCACTGATATTCTTGGGAGGAAACCTGTTCCGTGTTATACGGCGTGGTCCCTTGATATATCTTATTTAAAGTAAAGTTTTAAGTAACTGTTTAAGTTCTCACACCAGTCACATGACTGACCTGGAGTTTATTGTTTTAACCTAAACTCTGGGTGCCCTTATTTTGATACGGGCAGCTAGTAGTTTTGGTTTTGCAGATTTATATTCACGGGATCCTGATTTACAACTGGAACGATACCCAGAAAGGTTTGTATCCGTGTATTACTTCTAGTTGTGTTTTGTATTATTTTCCACTGCTATGTAATGTATTGTAATCTCTGATATTTTATCGAATGTATTTTATTCATTCATACTCTGTATATTCTTGTGATCTGATGGAATTGTTGTAATAAGCAATGAAATGTTCTTCCGTCTGCGTTCTAATTTGTCGTGTTCTCAAAACAATCAGGCGTCTCGAACGGTCTGGGTCGGTTTAGGTAGTTTCGGATCAGGTCTTGGATTCATGATTGATCTGTTAATTGGATTTCTTGAACAGTCGGGATGAATCATATCATATTCCAGAGATATAGCTTATATGTTCTGAATTATGCACAAAGTCAGGGTCATATTCAAATTCAGTCTGCGAGTTAAATCTCATGCTCCTAACTTCAGTGGAGGACAAATGAAGTCAATGTTTATGCCCCTAGCATCGATGGGGGTTGGACCAGGTCAATAATACATCTAGTCTTCTATCCATTTTACTTTCCATTATCGCATCGGGTTAGAGCTGTAGGTTAGGCAATCGTAGTTGACCCAAGTCATTCTATACTCTATCTCAAGTCATCAAGAGTTGAAGTTGTATGCGTGAATGGTCGAATCATGTTCACTTTGGTGTCATCTCGTCTCTTTAGTCAGAAAAAGAGGATTGCCTTATCGAGTGTCAGCGAATTCAGATACTCTCCTCGCATCAGCCATAGAGTTGAGTGTGCGCGTCAATCATGCATGCGAGGAACATTGTTAGGGAGATATTCGAGCTCCATTGTTTCATGATTTGGCATAATCTGAAATAGCCATCATAGTCTTGTTGAGTCTCTCTCTCATGCTTGGTTCCATTGAGCTTGACAATCATGATCGCAGGCTTCATCAATGAAATTAGACCTTTTTGGAATTTTACATTCCTATCGGTCTTTTCTGGGGCTTTCCTTTTGTCTTTATCATTTCAAGAGTTGGATGATGCTCTACTCGCTTCTCTAGGAAAATCTAATGTTATAAAGATATTGAGTTTTGTTCCAGAGGTGAATCTGCCAAGGCCATTTGGTGGGTCTTGACGCTGAGAGACTTTGAAGTCTGAGTCTAGAATACCCGATATTGTTGCTATAAACACATGATGGTCCAGCTCGATCTATAGATGCTGCTGTGGCGTTGAACCTTATGAGGAACGAATGTAGAGCCTTGTTGTACCTTTGTTTGATTGAAGTGAGTAACAGGACATTCTTGGATCGACAGACGTGGACACTTGATCGCTCAACGAAGTGGGTGACCAACGCGTTCCAGCGATTGATCAAATCAGATGGATGCTGCCAAAAATCGAACAACAACTATGTAAGCCAAGATCCAGAAATAGTAGCTTGAAGTGTAGGGAGTTGCTGAAATCTCTGATGTCTCATGTGAAAGAGTTTTGACTGATGTTGCTGACATTGCCTTTGAGGTGTGCCACCTCTGGTGAAGCCTCAATTAACATTGGCAATCTGGCCTTTGTTTTCGAGGGGTCGTTGCCAATTGTCAAATTTAGCGCTGGTGCCCCCAGCATGAAGTCTTGAAGTGGGTGAAAGCTGGTCTCTAGCTTCTTAGGTTCGCATATGTGATAGTCGTCAATCAAGCTTCCGTCCTGTAATTCTGGATGGTGATTCGCGGTTTGAATGTATGCGGGATAGTCTTGGGTCTCCCATCCAAGCTCTGAGGATCGGAGTTGGGTGGCAATAAGATTTAATTATAGGTGGCTCAAATGCTTCTACTTGCCCTTACATTAAGGAATGGGTAGCTTCATGTTGATGTTGAGTTAGATTTGAAACATTCATCCGAATTGGACCAGAGGTTTGTCGGATTCCATTTAAGTTTCTAGTGGCTCTTGCATTGTCGTCGTTTTCATCCAGAATGTTACTTTAGAAGTTACATGCTGCATATGTCTAAGAAGAGTTTGATTTCCCCTTGTTTCATCCAAGATGATGTTGTCAACTTGTCGTAGGGTCTCGTCCGATATGAACTACGAATTAGGGAGTGTTCGAGCCAAGTTCGTTGTCGCTTGAATTCCCATGGTGCTCACTCCTGCGAGTAAATCTTAGTTTCTCGGCCTTCCATCTAACTAAGTAAAGAAGTTATCCATCATTTTCCATTGTTTCTGGAGAAGTTCATCTTGCTGAGCATCTAGGTTCTCAATTCAGCAATGGCACCATCCATTTCATGTCTAGTCTGACATGCTGAGGGATCATCGCAAGAAGAAATCTACTGGCTTTCTTTGTTCCTAGCGCCTTCTGCACCAACATCCTCGAATGGAAGAAATTTCTATCTTCTTTCTTCTTAGACCTTGAGTCGGAGTATCAACCAATTCGCTTCCTTACAAGCTCGAAGTCAAAGTAATAGCATGCCCCCTCATCCGAGGTGTTTCAATCGAGAAATTGGTCGAGACTAGCAAATGGACGTTCACTCTGCATCCGTTTAGTGGTCCTCAAGCGGCCTCCAATCCAGGGGTAATGGCATAAGATAGGTGGTGGTTAGATCACGTCCTTTTCAAATATAGATGAAGGGAGGCGTATTCTTGATAGTCAGGGAAATCTTTAATCCATAGAAATCCTAAATGCCGTGACTGTGTCAGATCGTATTAAGACTGGAAAATCGACGATCACTAATTAAGGTCGGGTAAAAATCCAAGAATCCCAGGGCTTCGCCGGGTCCTTTCCAGCCACGAGTATTAAGTCTCATGACATGTCATTGAATAATTCACTCTCAAGGCCACTTTTGGATTTCCGCCTCGAGTTACGTAGGATGCTTACCATTAGGAATCAACATCAGCCTTCTGGACGTGGCTCTTTACTTATTTTCTACTAGCCTGTTGTTGTTGCAAGTGCGGGCCTCGCGTTCTTGACCAGTTATACTTTGTAAATCTGCAATCAGCAAACAAAGTGGTATTCCTGCAATATCATACGTTTGCAAGTTTGTTATATATTTCAATCGAATATATTTGAAGTCAGAGCATTACTACACTGAGTAGTAAGAAATAAATCACATCACAAATCAGATAAGGGTTTCAATTCGCTATCCGTGCAAATCATAATCCCTGCAAATAAATAGCATATCATATCACAACCATCGTAGGGGTGTGATGTGTGTGTAAGCCCCAATCAACAGTGAATAAAGTGCCTGGCCAGGGCTTGTTTGGGATTGATTAGGATCGATAGTGCATCCCCCCCATGTCCAGGAATGAGGGGTTCGGGCTCAACTTTCATTCTTGCCCCCGATCCTGCAACGGGGTAGGAGCCCTTCCGCGGCATTTAATCGCAATGCCTTTACACTCTCCTGTCGTATGCCCAGGGTAGAGTTCGAACTCAGCTTTCATTCTGCCCCCCAAGCCTTCAGTGAGGTAGGAGTTCATTTGCAGCGCTCAGTCCCTGGCGCCTTTATACTCTCCCGTCGAATGCCCAGGGCAGAGTGGAATCAAGGTGTTCTTTTAATCGTGGTGCACCATCAAGCCTTGGGGACGTCGTCTTCGCGTCCTTTATACTCTCTCTCGAATCATGAGAGTTAGAGTTAATCAGGTGATCGGTCATGTCATTCGTCCCGACTTTCCTTCTTCACTCTAATTCCAAGAGTGGGATTCTACCGGCTCGAGTGTCGTTCTCGAACTCGATTTTAATCCATACTTCCCACTTTGCTTTGGCGGATGTACATTATCGGGCCACATTTGCCGAATCTTTGTGTTCCTCCATTCAATCAATGGGAGGATTAATTAGCACCAAACTTCAGGTACCTGCATCAATCATGTCGCACGAGTTAGTCATGTCAATAATTCAGGAAGCATGTAAAAGTAGATCGCATAATTGAAAAGTAAGCATATCAAAGGGCAGTGCTGCCTCCTTTATTCAGATTCATCTAATCTGGTGGCATTGTGCATAGGACTGAGCCATGTAAATGGTTGAATCGCATCTATCTGAAATCAGATTCCAACTTTGAAATGCAAAAGTCAATGCATAATTATCTTTATGTCTATCACGTATGAGCCAAGGAGTGGATGGTCATCTCAGAACCACCTTGAGCTATACAACTTCTTTTAGGCGGAGGGCGTGGCTTTGTAAACGAGCTGTTCAGTAAAGCTCATCATGGTATTGCTCCATAACTATCAGTAGCTCATAAAGGATACAAATGTAAGTGTCATGGTTAAAGAGTAGTTCTGTTAAAGGAATGAATATGATTCTGTGTGAAAATGGCATTGCATGCTATCTGCGGGTCCACTTTGCCTCGCCCAATCTCTGCCAGGGGATGGCTTGATTGTGGTCTTGGGTTGACAAAGGCAATTAGGTAAATACTATAAGCGAATGAAGAGGTTGTGTCTCCTTTGAATCGCCTTTTTGCCCCCATGCTAAGGGCAAGGGTTGAATGTCAGGGAGTCATGTATGTATTGTTAATGGTATCGTATCATCACTTTGGTGCTAGGACAGTAATTGGCAGGAGAATAATGGATCCATGCTCATAGAAGCTTTTGGGCTTTCCATGCCAGGAAATAGGATAGGGCTGCTAGGGGGATAGTTATATCTCATCCATCCGCATATATGCCTTCAATCCCATGTCGGGATAAGATCTAATGGACAGATAATCAATCAGCATCCAGGCTTAAGTACTCTAAACTTTTAACTCGTCAATTTTCGGGCAAGGCTGAGGCAGTCTATTATGCAAGCCTATTATGTATCAGTTTTGAATTAAACGATGTAATCATGAGCAATCGATATTCGAATCCCCGGTTGCACCCAATGCCTGGGACATGAGTTACTTGAGTAATCCTCGATGAAGGGAGTAAAATTGTAAATCTCCACTTTCTAACTCCAAAACGTCGTTTGTCAAAAGTTTCATTCACGTTCATCTCCCATCTAGCGGGAGGCTGATTAGTGATTTTGTCCAATCATTTAGGGTGGTGAATTCAGCAATGAGGCTCGTTGGTGTCTGTCTTGGGACAACTTTCCAAGGGAAATAAGCATTATGGCCTTACATGTCATATCTCGAGGCACAAAGAGTGATGGCACGCCTTTCACTTCTCCTTGCTAAATGCATTCCATGCTGCAGGAAGTTTATCATGGAGTTGTCTATGACTCTCTTCTGAGTTGTCAGAACTGTATAACTTAGCCGGATTATTGACCTTTCTATTTTTCGTTCGTAGGACGTAAGATATGCTGTAACGTTCCAATTCATCCAACAGCTCTTCTACTTGTTCTAGGTAAGCTACGAGTTATAGTCCCTTAATCTGGAATTTCCTTCGAATCAATACATCTCCAACGTCGGGTCATCGATCATTCATTGCACCGTCGGTATACAGTAACATGTGCTTGTATTCATTTTTCGTTTTGAAGGGCCATCTTCTTCATCTAACACATCCTCTTTGGGAATGGTAAATTCAGCGATGGATCGGCTAATTTTTTAGGGATTGAGTAGTAGACACTAGGGTGCAATGTAAGCTTTGAATTCTGTTGGAGCTGGTCGGTCTAGACCTTGATCAGATAAACTTGAGTATGATAGCATAACTTGCGAGACTTTAAGTAATATTCATGCGTTATGTCACAATGGAAATAAGAAGTAGAGAGCTAATGGTTGATTCATATTTTCTTTAATCTCGAGCTCTCATCATTTGACCAAGGTCGTATGGTGGCTGGTGAGCAGTCAAGTTGCTATAATCCGGGAAAGGATCCATAGGTCCAATCATGGCATGCGGTGGTTCAACTAGTACCTAACTATGGGCTCCAAAGTATGTTGACCTAACCCTTATTCGATGGAAATCGGTCTTTCTCGGTGTGGTTGACATCAAATAGCCATTGCAAAGGTTAGCCAAGTTCTTCGGGAGGTGAACCTCAGGACATATTTCATTCATCACATCATACGATTGAAGTGTAGCTTTGGGATGTTGGGATCCTTAGTTGCTTTCTGGTATCCCATTATTGAAAATCATGGTCACTAAAATCATATGAATCATCTTCAGGTAGTGCTCGGACTATTCCATATAACCGTCATTCGATGCCCCGCCGATTGGATGAGTTTAAGTCGCATAAATAAGATGGTCACTACTCGTTAGCGAGCAACATCGGTTGCATCCGTGAAATCTATACACCATCAGAACTAAGGAAGAGGAAGCTACTGTGAGACAATCATTGTCTTGTATACTGTCCTTGATAACAAGCTGAATCTGATCGATGACTCGTCAAATTGGCTTACTGATGTAAATAAGCATCATGGCTATGGGAAGAATCCCAGTCGTTGCCATTTCATTGTTATATTCTTTGACTATCCATCTAATCTTCATTGATAAGCTTTGACGATTAGTGTTGGCCAAAATATATATGTTGAGCCGAAGGCGAGCCGTGCTCCGAGCCGAAGGCGAGGCCGTCAGCGGGGCCGGGCGCAGCGCCGGTAGGGGTCCGGGGCCCTACAGTCCCGACAGCGATCGACCTAGCCGGTTAGGTCGAAAATGTGGGCACCGCAAGATTTTTTTTATTTTGGAAGATGGAGCTTTTTCTGAAATGATCCGAAAAGCGTAAATTTTTTTCCCAAAAAACTGTTGTACCGGGTCAGATCGGAATTTTCCTTCAAGTAGCGGTTCGGAGGTGTCATCAGATCGCGGCTCGAGTCTATCATCGGATCGGATCGAACATTTCATCGGATCGGATCGGAGGTACGTCATCAGCAGGTGGCCGGTTCGGATCTCTGCATATGGTTCGGATCAGAGGTTCTTTTTCAGGTCGTGTAGGACCCGATCTGACCCCCTTAAGGATATTGGCCTACGCTTTATCTACATTCAATCCAAGGGCTTAATCTGCATCCGACCCGGTCTCTTCGTCTGCATCCGATCCAAAAGCTTTTCTGGAGTCTATTTTCGATCTTCAACAATTGCTTCTACATGGCACGGTGGTAACTTCACTTTTGGTGATTCCCACAATTTGCAAAGTCAATAGAATTCGTAGGATTTCCTCATCGGACTCGGCGATAAAATAAGTAGAATGGAGAATCCTTAAACGCTGAGAATCTTCATTTCTCAGTGAAAGCACCAAAATGTTAGACCAAAAACGGTCCTAACACCCAATTGATCACATTTTGAAGAGAATATTGAGGAACCATGAAATAAAAGCAAGAAAAATCAATCAACACACAAGTTTTATAGTGGTTCGGCGTAACAAGCCTACATCCACTTAATAGTTTCTCATTTCATTCTGGAATTACAATTACATGAATATTGACACTAAAACACTCAAATACAGTGAATAATTCTCTCTGAATTCATTGGTTTTCATTGGAGAAGAAGGTGGTTATTCATGGGGAATTCGGCCATGGCAGATGTGAAGAGATAAGCTGCCCAAAAGTCCCCTGAAATCTCCAATAAATGATGTATTTATAGGTGAATGGAGGTTTCTCTTGGGATCGGTTCGGGTGTGATGTGGCAGCCATCCAACGGGTCATGGAAAGTAGTGGGAGACGTGGAGAAACAATTTCCATATCATGGGCTGCAACGTATAAGTAGATCCGAATGATAAGCCTAGAAAATAGGAGCACGTTGAGGAGTGGTTGCAGTTTCAGGCGGTTTGGGTAGAGGATACTCCGATCCAGAGAGGGGGACCCGATCCGATCCAATCCGAAAGGAGGGATCCGATCCGATCCGAAGAGCGGGATCCGATCCGTTCCAATCCGAAAGGAGGGATCCGATCTGAAAGGGGGATCCAATCCAGTGACATTTGCATGTACAATTCAAGTTTTCCAACCATCTATCACTCCATCCAAGTGATCATCAATAAAGATAAGTTCATACTCAAATTCCTGGCTTTGGGTAGCCTGGTCACAGAGTAGGCTAACAGAAGAAATAATGGAAGAAGAGGAACCAGAAGAGGTACAACAAGAAGTCACGGACGAGGATGATCAAGTTATATGTGTTGGTGAAGCCTTGTTCGATCAACATGGAAATATAATTGAACAAAATGGGGATTTTTGTCTCCATTACCTAAATTGTCCAACCCATAAGTCTCATATAATTAAGAACAAACAGAATTTAATTTCTTTTCATTTATTCGATGTCCTATGTGTATAGTTCTATGTGTAACTCGCTTTCGTGTGTATTGCTTGTATTGAAAAACAGTGTTTAATATAATATCTATTTTATAAGCATTTCATTAGTTTCTTATATAGGCACAAATTTTAGGGGAGTCATATACACTAAGTATTTTGATCACAAGTTATAAATATATATTTTATTACTTTAGTATAGAATAATAATACGATATAGATAAATATAAGATTTAGGGGGAGTATTTTTAAAATTTCTTTTTGATAATGCCAAAGGAGGAGAAATTATAATATATAGACTTAGCTTAAGCAGAGTATATATGATTCATATTAACAGAGAGTGAGACAACCCAAACCCCTGTGCCATGGAAGCAAGGATAATCATTGGAATATAACACATTAATCACATCAGCAGATTACAGATAATAGCATAATACATGAAATCATAGAATAATTTACATTATTATAACAGCGGAATCATGCACGTTATCATCATCAGAGTTACATAGATTCAGGATACTACTTAGTACATAACAGGTTCCATTAGGTAGATAATAAGTCTACAACAGAATCAAATATAACATGCATAGGTAATGTCTAAAATTCCAAAATAAGCTATAAAAGATAGTTTTCATCTTCAGCCAAAAGAGCACCTAATGCTACGGTGCATATCCAAAAGAAAGCCTGTTACCTGTTTACTTGGTTGCCCATGTAAAAATAGGGGAACCCGAGTTTGCAAGTGAAAAACAAACTACGAGTCAGTCATGGGAGTGGTATGAGAAATCTTACAGTTACTTAACTTATTTAATAATAAGGAAAATCACAGGACCACGTTGCTAACGCGGAACGTGTTTAATCCATTGGATTGACAGTGCATAAAATAAGTAAATCATTTAAACAACGCAATGCTTTTTAGAAAAAGGAAGTAATTATAAGACTCAGGTCCCATCACATAATGCAACGCAAGCCGTAGAATAGAGTTTTACGTTATAATGGCCAAATAAGCTTGATACGCATAAAACAAAATCATTTGATATTATCATTAGTGTATATATGTTTCATAAAACAATTTATATATAAATGTATCAATCGTAGACGACATGAGCGTTCCATGCCATTATGCTGCCATATAGGTTAACAATAACATCCGCACGATGTTGTATTGGAAATTGGGTTTCCATCATGAGTCAAGGCTACGGATGGCTCCTTCGGATTCGAAACAATCTACCAAATGCTTCAGAATCACACTACGGGAAACCCTTGGATGTGGTAGGGCCGGTCCACACTTACTTTAGTGGATTAGTTATTCTTGAACAATACGTTTCCCGGTCCTATCAGACCTCCAAAATGGTCAGTAAGTCGACCAATCATATCCGGGGCGCCTCATAATCCATCATCCACATAAGTAAAAATGTCTAGGATCCATACCATGACACCACTTCTTGCTTGCTAGAAATGCAAGTTCTCCCTATGGTCACTATTCCATTTTTGACTCATACCGGGATGTGAGGCTTGCGAATTAATGTTGTACACAAGACTACGCTAATTAAAGTCGTGCTTTGATCATCATCCACAAGACTCTATTTTCAAAAGAAGCCTTGATTATTTGCATCTTTGCATGCCACATTGACAATCCACGCCATACGACTGATGTCTATCAATATATAACAGCTAAGCTCGTACGTCTCAGAGAAGGGTGTTTGTAACACCTCGTAAATTCTATAAACATTAAAGTAACAAATTAAAAAATAACTAATTACAAATATGAGAATTAAGGGAAACTGGTTACGCCATTGCGTTCATCTCGGAATTCTGCTTGAGATAGAGTCCGAGTTTGCGTAAATCGGACTCGAAGGAGTTATGACCTTCAGAAGATTCAAGAATTTAAATAATAAAGCCAGCCCGAAATTCAAACTCAAGTTTCGAAATTCAAAAACCACGAAGCAGGCTGGGCGGGAAATTTCCCACCCAGAAATCAGGTCGACCGGCTGGTCGACCTGGGGGTCAACCTGGGTCACATAGGTCGACCAGGAGGTTGACCTAAGGGTTGACCTGGGGGTCGACCTCCCCCTCGGGCCAGATCTGAAACCTGACGTGTTTCTTTGTGTGACGATTTATGAGTCATAAGGGCTTGTGTGGCAAATTCTGGTTGGTTCTCTTAGGATTGAATGGCTTTGATTGGTTTAGGTTGATCTAACAGCTCCTATTTCTATATAAGCAACCTAAATCTAAACCCTAAGCCACACAAAAATATTCCTCGAGTTGTCATGCTGTCAGTACTCAACCTAGAGTAGCCGCCATTCTCCTTCAACTAGAAAGGAAGTTAGAAATTGCAAATCAAATCTAATTCAACTAAGAGAATTCAACGTCTACAACAAAGGAGAGCTATTCAGTTTCAGAATACAGAACACAAGACTAGTCTCCTTTTTGTAAGTCCTGTTATCATTTAGACCTAAATGATATTAGAATCGTGACTAAATAAATGGATGAAGAACAACGCTTAATGTAAATTTATGCTTATCCTTTTCTGTTAAAACTGAATTGATTAAGGCTATGACTCTCATCATGTTAAGTTTGTGATCATATTGTATGTAATTTGAAGATAAAACTACCATATTAAATGCTTGGCAATGAACCCATATGTTGTATAATTTAGCGATGACACATCATGTTGTATGATTTGGCGATGACATATCATGATTGTATTATTTGGCAATGACGTATCATGTTGTATAATTTGGCAATGGCATATCATGTTGTATAGTTTGGCGATGACATATCATGTTTTATAATTTTGGTGGTGACACCTATATGTTGTAGGTTAATTTGGAAATTTTGCTATGTTTATGCAAGTTCAACCATGTTCACATATATGACTAGAACTACATGCTAATTTGCAAGTTCACAACTGCATGCCTAATCTAAGTTTATGTAGTTCTATGTAAAACCCCTATTTTACGATTCATGTTGAGTAGATCTAAATTTGCAAGTTCATGTATATTGTTCTATGCCGAATTCATATGACACATGTGTAGTTAGATCCATATTTTTATGATGTTGGAATATTACATGTTCCACTTTTTCCCCTTTTGTTTATGAATTATGCTATGTAGCGAGCCTAACATTTTATGTGATTTATGCGAACGTTTAACGGGGGTAACATTGGGGAAAAACATGAAATTACATATAATTGGCATATTTGGCTCATAAACATGTAAATGTTTTATGGCATAAAGTGGTATAAATTTTTATACCTAAAATTATGAACTTGATTTAAAGGGAAAGTGGGGCTTGACTTGAATGACAATAATTTACATCTAAATATAAAGAGGTAAATATGTAAATTTAGAAAAGACGAATATGCCTAACCCGAGGTTAGATTGAGTTACGGTGTAAGACTGCCCAGAACCGCCCGGTACATCCAGCAACTGTAACAATATATATCTAATGTGAGAGGTTAATGCATTGATCCCAAAAGAACCCAAGGTTAGAATGAGTTATGGTATAAAACTGCCTAGACCCGACCGGCACATCCAGTGACTACAACCATACCTGACTAGTGTGAGTTGTTGGTGCTTTAATGAATGAATTAAAGCTAAGTCAGGAATGCTAGGGTTAAGTTAATTAAGGCAACACTTAACCAATACAACATGTTAACTAAACTGATGGGTTGGGTTAGGTTAACTTGGACACTTAACCAATTTAACATGTTGATTAGGAAAACCCTGGTAACGGGGACCCATTTCAGCAGTAACCCACATAGATGTATCATGGTACCCTGAACTAGGCAGGGTGCGGCACGATTACTGGGCTGATTATAAGCGGTCAAAACAACGGCGATTGGTGCGTCAGTGTAGGTTCCGACGGAGTACGAGCATGCACGTACTCCGGAGTGGAAAAAGCAGGCACTGGACATCCTTAGTTATACACTGTGCATCTTGAATCGTGTCAGGTTGCCACCATAGGATTTGATACACCCCATGGTGGGACCAGCACAGGTATCTACATTCGAGCGGGGCCGTAAGACACAAGTGGTAAATGTGTGCGAGTAGGAGCCGATCGAAAAGAAGGGATCACTGGGTTTGAACTTATGATGATGGTTGAAATATCTAGTAGGTGCAGAGAATCTGGATACGAGTGCGATAGTATGATTAGTTTATCTTGCCTTACCCTATGTTGCCTTATTTCTTTGTTATTGTCTTGCGTCCTGTTTATTCATATCATGGTTCTCTTACCAGTTTACATGCTGAATAATCACTGGACTTACCAGACTTATGTCTGACCCATTTTTCTTTCGCTCTCTTTTCTTCTGTTCCCCCCCCCCCCTTCAGGTAGCCAGGGAGGGAATAGCTCAGCTTAATTTGGACCGTTCATCTTTCCAAGCTTGAAGACTCTGTGATGTATAGCTTGGAACCTCTTATCTTTTGCTATGGCTTTGGACACACTACTACTTGGGGATTTATGCAGTTTTATTGTGTTTTATGCTTCTTTATGTTATAATCAAGGGAGAGTTTTTGATGTAATGATTTGGAAGTTGTTTTGAGACAGTTTGCTGCAATGTTTTTGTTATGAACCACGTATGAAATAAACTTAATTTTTTCGCTACTTATATATGTATGTCTTGTAAATTATCTATGTCTTTTACCTATAATGCTCCACCAAAGTTAAGGCATTCCCTATGTGAGTGACCTTAACGGAGGTGGGGTGTTTCACTTGGTATCAGAGCAAAGGTTTACTAGATTAGATAAAAAATTTGAAAATCATTTTTCAAAAAGAAGTTTAAAGAAGAAATTTTCAAGAAAAAGTGTTGTTTTATTTTAAAAAAGGCATAATCCCCCAAATCCATCTGTAGTATCTTTCTATCATTTGTTTTGAATCTTTCCTTTTTCGTTTTAGCATGTCTGGGGATTTTAACCTTCCAGAGGGCATGCCGGTACCTGGCTGGTTCAGAAGGTACCTATAGGCTAGGGCTAATGTCGCAGGCCCAGCAGACGTTCCTCCTCCCTCAGCTGCAGTGGTCCCTCCTCCTCCTCTATGTGCAAATGCTTTCTCAAAAATATGTAGGTACTTTCGAGCCATGGGTGGAAAGAACTTCAATGGAAATGAATCCTTCGTGGAAGCAAGAAACTGGCTCAAAGAAACTGAGGATTTGTTTGTTATCTTCGAAGTGGACGATAGGCAGAAGATACAATTGGCCATATGGTTGCTTAAAGACGAAGCTTCCTATTGGTGGGAAGTTACTGACGCTGAAAGACCAATTGAAACTTGGATGGATTTCAGAATGAGGTTTGAAATTAAATTCCTCTCACAAGCTGAATGAAGCCTTCAGATGGAGAAGTTCTTTGCTCTCAAACAGGGAAGTATGTTGGTCAAGGAATACGTTAACCAATTCAACCAGCTGGCTAGGTTCAGATTGGAGTTAGTGAACACTCCACATAAGTAGGCTCTCTGTTTTATTAAAGGACTGAATGAGCCACTGCCCAACATAACTATGTCCCATATACCTCTGGGTGCGACTTATGAGAGACTGGTGGACATGGCACTGTTACAAGAAGAAGACAAGGTTGGCAAGAAAGAGACAAAGGTGGAAGTACCTCAAGATAAGAAAGTGGAGGGATCACAGAGCAAGAATACAGAGTCCAAGAAGGGCGGGAAGAACAACAAACCCCATGACAAGAGGAAGGGTAATTTTTGTGGCATTCCTGGACATTTGGTTAAGGACTACAGAAAGAAGAAGAGGAAGATGGGTGGTTGTTTCCATTGCGGCGAGACGGGACACATGGCTAAGGACTACCCAAGAAAGCAAGGGCAAGGGCAGAGAGCTGGATCTACTTCTGGAGGGCAGGTTCATGCTCTCATGGCACCTCCGTAAGAACGAGGTAGAAATATTTCTATTGAGAGTTTAGTTTATCTCTTTGATCATCCTATTCGTACACTCTTTGATTCTGGCGCATCGCACTTTTTTATAAGTACTGCTTTAGTTGAATCTCTGCACCTAGACACCAGTTTAGTAGAAGATCCCTTGGTTGTTTCAAATCCAATTGGGGGCTCAAAATATTTGTCAATGATTTGTTTGGATTTGGAAATTTCAATACTAAGTGTTGGGTTTACATATAATGCCTATGTTTTGGGCTTCACGGGCTACGGGTTGATTCTAGGCATGGATTGGCTATCCAGTAATGGTGCCATTCTCGATTGTGAAAAGAGAGTGGTTAGACTCATGACTCGCCTCGGTAACACTCATGAAATTTCTTGTAATCCCATGAACTCTATTATGCTTAGCTATCTAGAATGTCTTGATGCGTCTGTAGAGAATTTGCAGTCTGTTAGAGTAGTCCGTGAATACTCGGATGTCTTTGAAGAGGTGAAGGGGTTACCTCTGAAACAGGAGATAGACTTCCGCATATACCTCATTGATAATGCAAAACCCGTTGCTTTACCCGTTAGACACGTGGCTCCAAGGGAGAGGAAAGAACTCAGCAAGCAAGTTAAAGAGTTGCTTGAGAAGGGGTTTATAAGGTAGAGTATTTCTGAATGAGGGGCTCCAGTAGTATTCGCAACCAAAGCAGATGGTTCGCTTCGCCTATGCGTTGATTATAGGGAGCTAAACAAGTTGACCAAGAAGAATAGGCACCCACTTCCAAGAATAGATGACTTGTTCGATCATCTTGTAGGAGCATCGGTTTTCTCCCAACTAGATCTAGCTACCGGGTTTCATCAGCTAAGAGTGGCCGAAGACAGTATTGATAAGACCGCGTTCAGAACCCCAGATGGTTTCTTCGAGTGGCTTGTCATGCCTTTCGGCTTGACAAACGCACCCGCTTATTTCATTGACTTGATGAGAAGGGTGTTCAGGGAGTTCCTTAAGTTTGTGGTGGTCTTCGTAAACGACATTTTGATTTTCTCAAAGAGTGAGGAAGAGCAAGCTCAGCATTTAAAAGAAGTCATGGATTCTCTTCGAGCACATCAGTTGAAAGCCAAATTCTCTAAATGCCACTTCTAGAGAGAGGAAGTAAGGTTTCTCGGACATGTGGTGTCCAAGGAAGGGTTAGTTATGGACCGCGCGAAAGTAGTTGCGGTGCAAGATTGGAAGGTTCCACGGAATGCGACCGAAGTCCGAAGCTTCCTCGGGCTAGCAGGCTTTTACCGAAAGTTCATCAAAGACTTTGCAAAAATCTCAGCTCCACTTACAAGGTTGACGAAGAAGAACCTAACTTTCAATTGGGATTTGGATTGCGATGTTGCTTTCCAATGATTGAAGAGGGCTCTAACAATAGCCCCAGTTCTGACATTGTCGGATGGGAGCAAGATGTTTACCGTATACACAGATGCATGTGGTATGGGACTAGGTGCTATCTGGATGAAAGAAGGGAAGGTAGTAGTTTATGGAGGTAGAAAGTTGAAAGTACCTGAGAAAAACTACCCAACCCACGATCTAGAGTTGGCTGCCATTGTCTTTGCGCTTAAGTCTTGGCGCCATTATCTCCTAGGTGAGAAGTTTGAATTGTATACTGACCATAAATCGTTGAAGTACCTTTTCTCGCAGAAAGATCTTAACTTGAGGCAACAAAGGTGGATGGAGTTCTTGGCATCCTATGATTTCGAGATTTCCTATACCACTGGCAAGGGCAATGTAGTAGCAGACGCCTTGAGTAGAAAGAAGCTGACCTTAAGCCCTCTCTTTTGTAGAAAGGCGGATCTTGGAGTACATAGCCAACTTTTACTTTAGACCCTCCATCGATAATGTGACTGGTTTGTTAGCATCGCTAGAAGTGCGGCCTGCTCTTTTGGACTCAATAGGAACCGCGCGACGTGAAGACCCTCAGCTAGTTGATGTGATGGATAAGATAATTAGGAGTGAGACTTCCAGTCACCTCAATAGATACTCCATCAATGATAAGGGTTGGTTGAGGCGGGATGGAAAGATATGCGTCCCACAAGCAAGGGATTTGGTGAAGAAGGTTCTCGAAGAGGCACACCATTCCAAGTTGACCATGCACCCAGGTGGAGACATAATGTATAAAGACGTAAAAAGGGTTTTCTTTTGGAATGGCATAAAGAGGCATGTAGCTGAATTCGTCTTTAAGTGCTTAATATGCCAGCAAGTCAAGGTGGAGCAAAAGAAGCCTGGTGGTTTGCTTCATCCTCTAGAGGCCCCACAGTGGAGATGGGATAGCATTTCAAAGGACTTTATTGATGGGCTGCCTAGGTCAAGAAGGGGCAATACCATTATTTGGGTACTAGTGGAAAGGCTCACAAAAAGCGCTCACTTTATACCCGTTAAAATTAGAAGGACTGCCTCATCTTTAGCATCAATTTATCTTAAAGAGATAGTTCGACTCCATGGGATACCCTCCAGCATTGTGAGTGACCGAGATCCTATCTTTACGAGCGAGTTTTGGAAGAGCCTGCAAGAGGCTGTAGGCACACAGCTATGCTTAAGCACGGTCTATCACCCCCAGACCGATGGTCAGACGGAGAGGGTGAACAGAGTATTAGAAGACCTCTTGAGATTATGCATTCTTGACTTTGGAGGAACATGGGAGGATCATCTTCCTTTGGTGGAGTTTGCCTACAACAATAGCTACCAAGCCACCATAGGCATGGCACCCTTCGAAGCTTTATATTGAAGACCATGCCGATCACCAACTTGTTGGTAGGAATCTACAGACAAGCTCATACTTGGACAAGATATGATTAGAGAAACTTCAGAGAAAGTGGACTTGATACGAAGAAGAATAAAGGTTGCCCAAGATAGACAGAAGTCCTACGCAGATAAAAGAAGGACTTAGCTTGAGTTTGTGGTTGAAGACAAGGTTTTCCTTAAAGTATCTCCTTTGAGGAACGCCGTTCGCTTTGGATCCACAGGAAAGTTGGCACCAAGATTTTTTGGGTCGTTTCCTATCATTGAAAGGATTGGAAAGATGGCTTACAGAGTAGAGCTGCCCGAAAGATTGGCTGGAGTTCATAATGTCTTTCATATTTCTCACCTACGGAAGTGCTTACATGAGTCTGCGGAAGTGGTGGAACCAAGCATATTAGAGGAAGTAGAAGTAGAACGAGAGGCGACTGTGAGAAGAGTTCCAACTCATATCTTGGGTACAGAAGTCAAATAAATACGCAACCGCGAAGTCAAACTTTTTAAAGTTCAATGGAGTGACGCAGAGGAAGAAGCGACTTGGGAAACTGAGGCCAAGATACGCGCAGCCTTCCCTTTTCTTTTTGAAGGTACATCTTTTTCCTTAAGTTTATTCATGCTCGTATCTACCTTTTTTTTAGTATTTCCTCGGTGCTATTCTCAATCCTTAGGTAGAAACCAACGGATGTAAACATGTATTTGAAACATGTTATGATTGATGGTTGCAAGTGGTTGCAAGTGATTGCTAGTGGTTGCTCGTGGATGCATAAACACACATATTAGATGTTAGATCTGCTCAGTCACTTTCATATTGCACATGCATATATGTACTTGTATATGATTGAAACTTGATGGATTATCATGTGGATGTTGCATTTGTATGAATGATTGTGCAATCATGTAGAAAGTATGATTAGGGATGATTGCATACATAATGGACTCATGGCACCGACATGACTTGCATTAAGGATGTCAACTGAATCTAACCGCCTGATATTGCATTAGATAAGGACATGTGTACACACTATGCATAAGATCATGAAGCATTAGAAGTCTTTTTAAGGACAATGGATGCCTGTGTTTGATGGATGAGTAGATGGATGATTGGATGGTAGGATATACGTTCTTCTTGACTCGAAGATTTCGGGGACGAAATCCGTTAAGGAGGGGAGAATGCAACACCCCGTATTTTCTGTAAACATTAAAGTAATGAATTAAAGAATAATTAATTACAAATATGAGAATTGAGGGAAACGGGTTACGCCATTGCGTTCGTCTTGGAATTCTGCTTGAGATAGAGTCTGAGTTTGCGTAAATCGAACTCCGTATGAAGGATATATGACCTTCAGAATATTCAAGAATTTAAATAATAAAGCCAGTCTGAAATTCAAATTCAAGTTTCGAAATTCAAAAACCCCGGAGCAGGCGGGGTGGGAAATTTCCTGTCCAGAAATTAGGTCGACCAGGGTGTCAACCTGGGGGGGTCGACCTGGGTCACATAGGTCGACCAAGGGGTCGACCTCCACCTCGGGCCAGATCTGAAACCTGACGTGTTTCTTTGTGTGACAATTTCTAAGTCATAAGGGCTTGTGTGTCAAATTCTGGTTGGTTCTCCTAGGATTGAATGGCTTTGATTAGCCCTAGGTTGATCTAACGACTTCTATTAAATCAAACTTCTATATAAGCAACCTAAATCTAAACCCTAAGCCACACAAAAATATTCCAAAAGCTGTAATGCTGCCAATATTCAACCTAGAGTAGCCGCCATTCTCCTTCAACTGGAAAGGAAGTTAGAAATTACAAATCAAATCTAATTCAACTAAGAGAATTCAACGTCTACAACAAAGGATAGCTACTTAGTTTCAGAATAAAGATCCCAGAACACAAGAATAGTTTCCTTTTTGTAAGTCCATTTATCATTTAGACCTAAATGTTATTAGAATCATGACTAAATAATTGGATGTAGAACAATACCTAATGTAAATTTATGCCTATCCTTTTCTGTCATAACTGAATTGATTAATACTTTGACTCTTATCATGTTAAGTTTGTGATCATGTTGTATGTAATTTGATGATAAAACTACCAAGTTAAATGCTTGGCAATGAACCCATATGTTATATAATTTAGCGATGACATATCATGTTGTATAATTTGGCGATGACATATCATGATTGTATAATTTGGCAATGACGTTTCATGTTGTATAATTTGGCAATGGCATATCATGTTGTATAGTTTGGCGATGACATATCATGTTGTATAATTTTGGTGGTGACACCTATATGTTGTATGTCAATTTGGAAATTTTGCTATGTTTATGCAAGTTCAACCATGTTCACATATATGACTAGAACTACATGCTAATTTGCAAGTTCACAACCACATGTCTAATCTAAGTTTATGTAGTTCTATGTAAAACCCCTTTTTTACGATTCATGTTGAGTAGATCTAAATTTGCAAGTTCATATATATTGTTCTATGCCGAATTCATATGACACATGTGTAGTTAGATCCATATTTTTATGATGTTGGAATATTACATGTTCCCCTTTTTCCCCTTTTGTTTATGAGTTAGGCTATGTAGCGAGCCTAATATTTTATGTGATTTATGCGAACGTTTAACGGGGTAACGTTGGGTAAAAACATGAAATTACAAATAATTGGCATATTTGGCTCATAAACATGTAAATGTTTTATGGCATAAAGTGGTATAAATTTTTATACCTAAAATTATGAACTTGATTTAAAGGGAAAGTGGGGCTTGACTTGAATGACAATAATTTACATATAAATATAAAGAGGTAAATATGTAAATTTAGAAAAGACAAATATGCCTAACTCGAGGTTAGATTGAGTTACGGTGTAAGGCTGCCCCCAACCGCCCGGCACATCCAGCAACCGTAACAATATATATCTAATG
The DNA here is from genome assembly GCA_030737875.1 of Allium sativum. NCBI lineage: Eukaryota > Viridiplantae > Streptophyta > Magnoliopsida > Asparagales > Amaryllidaceae > Allium > Allium sativum. Next base: position 128,109,723 of record CM060918.1, read on the forward strand.
TGAGAGGTTAGTGCATTGAGCCCAAAAGAACCCGAGGTTAGACTGAGTTGCGGTGTAAAACTTCCCAGACCCGATCGGCACATCCAGTGACCGCAACAATACCTGTCTAATGTGAGTGCTTAAATGAATGAATTAAAGCTAAGTCAGGAATGGTAGAGTTAAGTTAATTAAGGCAACACTTAACCAATACATGTTAACTAAACTGATGGGTGGGGTTAGGTTAACTTGGATACTTAACCAATTTAACATGTTGATTAGGAAAACCCTAGTAACGGGGACCCATTTCAGCAGTAACCCACATAGATGTATCATGGTACCCTGAATTAGGCAGGGTGGGGCACGATTACTGGGCTGATTATAAGCGGTCAAAACAAGTGCGGTTGGTGCGTCAATGTAGGTTCCGACGGATTACGGGTGTGCATGTACTCCAAAGTGAAAAAAGCAGGCACTAGACTTCTGTAGTTATACACTGTGCATCTTGAATCGTGTTGGGTTGCCACCATAGGATTTGATACACCCCATGGTGGGACCAGCACAGGTATCTACAATCGAGTAGGGCCGTAAGACACAAGTGGTAAATGCATGCAAGTAGGAGTCGATCGATAAGAAGGGATCACTGGGTTTGAACTCATGATAATGGTTGAAATATCTAGTAGGTGCAGAGTATATGGATATGAGTGCGATAGTACGATTAGTTTATCTTTCCTTGTTTATCTTGCCTTACCCTATGTTACCTTATTTCTTTGTTATTGTCCTGTGTCCAGTTTATTCATATCATGGTTCTCTTACCAGTTTACATGCTGAATAATCATTGGACTTACCATACTTATGTCTGACCCATTTTTCTTTCGCTCTCTTTTCTTCCCCCCCCCCCCTCCCTTAGGTAGCTAGGAAGGGAATAGCTCAGCTTAATTTGGACCATTCATCTTTCCAAGCTTGAAGACTCTGTGATATATAGCTTGGAACCTCTTATCTTTGGCTATGGCTTTGGACACACTACTACTTGGGGATTTATGCAGTTTTATTGTGTTTTATGCTTCTTTATGTTATAATCAAGACAGAGATTTTGTTGTAATGATTTGGAAGTTGTTTTGAGACTGTTTGCTATAATGTTTTTATTATGAACCATGTATGAAATAAATTTAGTTTTTCCACTGCTTATATATGTCTATCTTGTAAATTATCTGTGTCTTTTACCTATAATGTTCCACCAAAGTTAAGACATTCCCTTTGTGAGTGACCCTAACGGAGGTGGGGTGTTTCAGTGTTGAGCAAAAGAATAAATTCTTCGCCACTAAACAGATATACATTTAACAGAAACCAATCAACACAGAGTGGAGTCTAATGTTAGACACACATCATATACAAGCGCATTCTGGATCTGAACAAAACTGGACGCACCTTATTCCTCGTCCCATATGTCCAATACAGGAGAGAGGTCCTCGCATATCCGTACGGTCAACAAGTACGTCCGGACCACTACCACTGTAACCTCTTCAAGGGAGCTACCCATATTGAAGGCATCAGTAGTAATCCATTCGATGTGAAGATTTTTGGTCTTGCATCGTCTTTATTATCTTGGACTTTTATCATTGTCTGTTTATTTGAAATGAGATTTAACTCGGCCCCTTCAAATAATTTTCGCATATATATAATTTAATTCAATTCTTTCCTTGGTTAAATTAGTTCACATTCACGATTCAATTCATTTCTATAGCTTCATGTCAAATAAATCTTAACCATCAATATTACTTTATAAACCAAGTGAAATTGGTCTATTTCCGTTCTAAATCATTGATAATATTTTTAAATGATTTATTGCTATTTTCATTTATATAAAAAAGTCCATTTTAATTGAACGACGTTTCAGGCCATTCTTCGGCATTGGCGTTGTTTTCATTTAGATTTGAATTACACATTTCTCAAAATCTAACCATTGGATCTTAACATATTTATTACCATTGGGTAGATCTTTTCGAAACGAACCCAACGGTTCTAATTTTGGGAAAATCCGAAGGTTGGATCTCCTGGTATACTCGTTTAAAATTACAATTCGAAAACGCAAACTACCGCTATGCAATTCATTTAATTTATATTTATATTTCCGTATAAATATATAATTCGTTCGATGACTTCCAAACAATTTAATTCTTTAAATATTTGGCTAACGCCTTTAAATTTTGAAAAATTTCGCCATAGCCTCCTTTGTACGGGGAGGATCTAAAAAATTTATTAGGCCGTATTAGGCACCCAATGAAAAAAAAGCATACACATGTTTTGTGACCTATCTATGCCCAAGGGAGACGTGTAAAAAGTTGAAATCTCGTACCTTGCCCCAGTGTTGGAAATAAAATAATCCATGTGCCTTAATTAAAAACAAGAGAGACGTGAATTTTTGTCATCTCCAGACCTGTGTAGGGTGTTTATGAAATCCTGCATCCAGTACCTTTATATGTTTCTTAATGTCCATAATCAGTCTTCCGTTCAACCTGTAATTCAGTCGTCACCATACCAGCATCTCGCTCTATGGTAATCCCAACCTCATCATATAAGCACCAAATGCTTATATGGAATATGATATGATATGCTGTCTTCGTGCAGTATGCCATGCGATGTAGTTCATGATTTATTTGTTGTTATCCAATGGCGTACGTTGTATTTCACACAAAACAACCATCATACCGCATCCAAAAACTCACATTAGTTTATATAACAAATAAAATTGCGCAACCAACTCATTAAGGTGCACCTTTTTGTCAGGCATGCAATATATTTCTCTACTCAACAGTATATCCATAACCTGCCCAGCATGTATATATATGTGCATATCTATCTAATATACAAATCCAATAATTATTTCATAGCATGACAATTTTATATATCACATATATAAGCTAAAAATAATAATTTTAGCAAACAAATATTTATTTCATTACATGACCATTTTATATATCACATATATAAGCTGAAAATAATATTTTTAGCGAACAAATATTTATTTCAATACATGATCATTTTATATATCGCATATATAAGCTAAAAATAATATTTTTAGTGAACAAATATTTATTTCAATACATGCCAATTTTATCCACTTCATATATAGGTTAAAAATTCTATTTTTAACGAACAAATATTTATTTCAATACATGACTATTTTATATATGGTATATATAAGCTAAAAATATTGCCTTTAGCGAACAAATATTTATTTCAATACATGGCAATTTTATATATAGTTGTTTCAAATTTTAGTTTCCCAAAATGAAATACAGATTATAGTAAATGCAAAATTAACAAGGCACCTAAATATCAATGGCGGATCCTTGTGTTTCCGCGAACTCTCGTCTTGCTTTTTTCTCCTCTTCTACTTCGAATTATGCATCGTCTCTCTTCGATTCAAAGTTTTCCTCAGAGTATTCTTTCGCGGATGTGGTTAGAAGGCCTACTAATCACTCTGACTGGCACTCTTCGGTCAAGAATTCCTTTCTTTGGAAGAAGACTAGGGATCGATTTTGTTTTAAATGTGGAGGTTCTTCCCATTTAGCGAAGGAGTGTCGAAATGGGATTCGTTGTTACAATTGTGGAGTTGTGGGTCATCGTAAGGATAACTATCTGGCGTTGTTCAAGGGAAAATCAGTTTTCGACATCATGCTCTTCAATTGCTCGAGGATATGCCAGAATATTATTCTTCTTTTGGATCTTTATGCACTGGAATTTTTTAAAAAGGAGAATGATGGGGATTAGTTGTTATTGTTATTTGGATGGCATTTGGAGGGTCTCGTAAATGGCATTCTGTGGAGTAAGAGGTTTGATTGTGGTATTGTGGTTCCTCCTTTGCCTCGTCCATTAGAAAGAAAGGACCATGCTCTCTCCTTTTGCCTTAACCTATTGACGATCCGTAGAATTTATTCTGATTCGAATTCAAGATACAAGAGGATATTTTTCTTGTTATTGGAAGGGATTATGAAACATTTGATGTTATAAACACAGCAATTAACTGTGATAGGAGTGCGGTTGCTTTTCAGATCCCGTTTATTTGCGTTACTTCTTCAAAAAAGGGTTCTGAATTTCTCTCTTCGCATTTGGATGATACGGTTCAGTTGGAGCAGGGTGTTGTGGGGGATCTGAGTTTGGTTGATGATGAAGTGTTGTTCTTTGAGAAAGTTTTGGTGGGTTCTTATGGGGTTTTACGGGTTGTGCCGCATTCAGATTCTATGTTATTGGATCCTGTAGTGTTGAATTGCATGGGCCGCTTTGGTGGTTCTCGTCTTCATGATTGTTTGGTTAGTAAGGAAGTGAGGGCCGATGAGTTGATGACAGGGGTTGATTCGATTGACTTAGGTGATTACGAGGTTGTAGGCGATGATGAGCTTTCTCTTTCCTATACCTGTGTTGAGGTGGGGGATGATTGGGTCGTGGCAGGTGACATTGATCTTTCTAATAGCTTTGAGTTGCTAGTGGATAATGAAGATTTTGTTGATTCTGGTAAGGTAGTTTCTGTTGGTGATTCAGTGGATTTAAAATGTCCTCCCTGAAGCATTCTTTCATCAAGAGGAAAGGCTTTAGAGTGGGACGTGTAAAATGTGGAAGGGCTGATTTTTGGAGTGATAAGGGTGGTGATTGGCATGAGGTTGGTACTTCTGAGAATATAGTAAAGGTGGGTGGTTCTCATGCTAATGTTATAAGCTTTGGTGTGGGTAGTCTTTCTTGCGTTGAGGCAATGGACGTTAGGAAGGGAATAAATGACCATTCGAGTTGCATGGCTGTAAAGGTGGTTAACTTATGTTTTGTTAATAGATTTTTAGCAGTCGATGGGGGTTTGGCAGACAAAGTTTCTCTAGTTGTCGATTCGGTTTTGAGCGACTTTTTGTTATCATGGGATAGTGGTATTTGCACTGTGACAGTGAGTGAGTCAGGTGTGAGATTTCTATCCATGTATTTGAGGCCATGCTTTAGTGTACCTCTTTTGGAGTGTGAGTTGCCTCGTTCTGTGGTTGATTCTGTTGACAGTCACTACTTATCTGCTAGTGATGGATTACTAGAGACTAGGGGCGGTCTTTCTCAGAGTAGAGATGGACTCTCTTCTTCATCTAGGAGGGGGAGATGTAGGAGAGTAGTCCCCAGTTCTGGATTGATTCGGCGTAGTGCTAGGACGAGATATGGTTCCTCTTCTTCTCGAGGTAAGATCCCGAACCCGAATGCTATTAGTAGTAGTTCGTATTTGGGCTCAGGTATGACTCCTGTTTTTGGTAGTGATTATTCTCCCTTTGTTTTGGGTAGTCTTTCGACTAGCTAGTTATTTCAGCTTGCAGATGATACTGCTTTTATTTTTACGGATATTGAGGTAGACGCTGATTTCAATAGGAGTAGGGAATTATAGAGATTTTCTTCTTTGAGTTGATGAGGATTGTCAGTTGGAATATTAGGGGTCTTAATGATCCCAAAAAATGTGCTAAGGTTAGGTCATTTTTTAGAGATTTTCATATTGATCTTGTTTTGCTTCAAGAAACAAAAATTGAGAGCCCTGATTTTAGTTTCTATGCTAGGTTAGGAGGAAACATCTTTCGTAATTGGGCTTGTCTGCTGGCAATATGTAGTGCTGGGGGGCTTATGATCAGATGGAAAGATAATCAGTTTAGAGTGGTGCAGGAATTTCCTAAGATGTATTCTTTGCACATTATTTTAGCCTCTAGTGTAGATAATTCTTTGTTGGGTATTTCTAATGTGTATGGTCCTCACACTAAACTTGAGAGGAGGCTAGTGTGGGATGAATGTTCAGTGTTTAGAAATTCTGCGCCCAATCAATGGATTTTTGGGGGAGACTTCAATGTCACTAGGTTTTTAGGAGAGAGGTCTCCTCAGGAAGGTAACTTCTCTGATATGGAGGAATTCAATAATTTCATTTTATATAATAATTTGATTGAGATTCCTCTAAATAATAGATCGTTTACTTCGTCTAACGTCAAAGATAGTGCTTCTTTTGCCTTATTAGATAGATTTTTTATCAGTACTGAGTTGGATGATAGATTCTCATTGTGTAGAGTTAAGGGTTTGTCTTTTTTATATTCTGATCACTGTCCTATTATCCTCTCGTGTGATTCGAATATTTCTATTAGTAACAGTTTTAAATTTGAAAAGATGTGGCTTTTGGATTCTAGTTTTATTAGTCTTGTAGCAGTTAAGTGAAATTCTCTTTTTTATTTTAATAATTTGTATTGCGGCAATTCTGCGAAGATTTTTATTGCTAAGCTTGGTAAGTTAAGATTTTTTTTCTCAAACAGTGGAATAAGTTTATTTTTGGGAGTGTAAGAGTTAAGAAGGACAAGATTATATGTGAAATGTTAGATTTAGATAAGTTTAGTGAGGTCAGGATCCTTAATCCCAATGAGAGGGATAGACTTTGCAACCTTAGAAATGATCTCAAGCTGATGTTACAGAAAGAAGAGATCATGTGGAAGCAAAGATCCTGGGTTCAATGGATTAAGGAGGGGGATAATAACAAGAAGTTTTTTCATAGTGTGGCTAACAAGAGGAGGAGGGATAGTTTGATACATTCTATTTTTATTAATGATGTATAGGTGACTACTCAGAAGGAATTAAATGTGGCTTTTACAAGGTACTATGAGCAGACTTTAGGAACTAGGACTAAGAGAAGAATTAATGTTAGATGGAATGACATTTTTCCGCCGGCTACTAAGGTAGAGTTAGCTGATCTTAATAGACCTTTTTCTGAATGAGAGATTTGAAACGCTATCTGTGATATGCCTAGTGACAAAGCTCCTGGGCCTGATGGTTTTTCTGTTCTTTTTTATAAGCAGTTTTGGGAGCTTTTAAAATTTGATTTTATCAATCTTGTTAATGATTTTTATAGTGGTGTTTTGCGGTTAGGCAGTTTTAATTTTGCTATTATTATCCTTATTCATAAGAGAGAGTGTGCTAATTCTCTTAAGGACTTCAGGCCTATTTCTTCAATTAATTGCTCAGTCAAGATCATTTCTAAAGTCCTAGCTAACAGGCTTAGTTTTAAGATGAACGATCTCATTGATTGTTCACAAATGGCCTTTATCAAGGGCAGAAATACAGTGGACGGTGTGGCTGCTGTTCAGGAATATATTAATGTCTGCTGTAAGAATAATTTTTCTTTTGCCATTTTGAAGTTAGATTTTGAGAAGGCGTTCGACTCTGTTGATTGGGATTTTCTCTATGAGTTATGTCTTGCTAGGGGTTTTAGTGTTAGATGGGTCAACCAGATCTTGCTTTTACTCAGGTCTGGTTGCTCTATTGTTGTCGTTAATGGGGTTGTAGGCAGAAAGATCCAATCTAAGAGAGGCCTTAGGCAAGGTGATCCCCTTTCACCTTTTCTGTTTAACTTAGCGGCAGATGTTTCTCTAGAATTATTAAGAGAGTTGGGAGACTAGGTGTCTTACGTAGTGTTGGTAATGAGGAATTTAATAATGTATTATCTGTTCCTCAATTTGCAGATGATACATTATTATTTTCCTCTTATTTGCCTAAGCATATTATTTCTCTTAAGTTTATTTTTATTGTTTTGAGATGTTATCTGGTCTCAAAATCAATTTTGATAAGAGCGTCGTTATGGTTCTTAATGATTTTGACAATGTTGAGTATTTGGTTGCTAGCACCTTGAATTGTTCCGTCATGAAATTTCCTTTTGATTATTTTGGCTTTAAGATTAGGCCTTCGAAGTTGGATGATTGGTTAGTTCTTATTGATAAGATCAATAATAGGCTATCGAGTTGGAACAATAGATTTCTGTCTAGAGCGGGTGAATTAGTTCTTGTTAATTCGGTGTTATCCTTTATTCCTACTTACTTGGTGGCCATTCATCGTTTTCCTCAATGGGTTATTGAGAAAATCGACAGAATTAGGAGGAATTTTCTTTGGAGTGGTATTCCTATTTGTAGAGGTTATAAATGCTTAGTTAACTGGGAGGTGTGTTGTAAGCCTAAGAAAGATGGGGTTTGGGGATCATTAATCTTTATAATTTTAAATCTACCTTGTTAGCCAAATTGTTATGGAAATTTAGATGCCCTAATGTCTCGGCTACATGGAAGATTATTGTCTCCAAAATTTATTATTCGGGGGGTGAGTTTATCATCGGGACTGGTCTTAGTTGGTATAATAGTTTATCTTATTTTTGGAAGTCTATTTTGTATTTCTTTGATTTTTTTCAAGTTAGGTTGTAAGGTGATTGTTCATTCTGGTAATCTTACATACTTTTGGCATGACGCCTGGATCTCTAGTGTGCCGCTTAAATTTGAATTTAGTGAGCTTTTTAATATTTGTGGCTTTAAGAATGCCTTAATTGCTAATGTTTATAGAAGGGATTCAGATCCTCCATGGGTGTTTCCTTTTGATAATATTTTATAAGGGGGTTTGTTAAGGCAACTAGCCTTACTAAAAGCTAAGTTGGCCTTGTATCATTTGGATGAGAATGACGATTCTTTTAGTTGGGGTTTGGATAAGAGTTTAGTCTACTCTGTTAATTCAGTGTATAATTTTATTAATTTTTCTGGTGTTTCTTTGCTTCCTTTTAAGTTTATTTGGAATTCTAATTCTCCTCCTAAGGCTAAGTTTCTTATGTGGTTGATTATTCATAAGAAGCTTAATATGGTTGAACTTTTAAGGAAGAAGAATATTATTTTTGATGTTAAGTGTTGTTTTTGTAGTCTCTTGGATGAAGACGTTGATCATTTATTTTTCTCCTGTAGTTTTAGCAATCTTATTTTAACTATGGTTTTTAGGATTTTTGTTTTTGGATCTTTTATTTCTTTTAGTAGTTGTGTTGAGTACTGGGATTGTTGTAGATTTATTTATAATTCTAGGCAAAGATATGTGTTGGATTATTTCACTAGTTGGTTCATTTGGTTGGAGAGGAACCAGAGATTTTTTTTCATTCTAATTCCATGTCAGCAGATAATTTAATCATTAAGACAGTTAATTACTGTCTGGGCTGGATGTCCAACTCGCATTTCAAGTTTTTTGGTGATTCGCGTTTTGGTTGTTTTTTGCTTAAGGTTAGGTCTAATTTGAGTTTATTTATTAGATTTATTAGTTATTTTAGAGGTAATAGATCTCGCATTTGTTTTTAGTTTCTGTTTTAGGGTTTTGTTTGTTTGTCTTTTTTCTCTTATTTTTCTTTTTCACATATATATATGGATATATATATATATATATATATTGATATATATATATATATGAATACATATATATTCATATATATATATATATATATATGTTATGGGTGCTTATGTTTTGCCTAGTTTCTTTTAGGTTCCACGTTGTTGATTGTTGCTGCGGAGCTTTGTGGTTTTGCTGTCTGGATTGGTGAAGGGCATTTGCTTTGGAGCTTTTTGTTTGGTTTTGGGAGAGTTTTTTGGCTTGTACTGCTCTTTTTTGTGTTTTTTGGTGTGTCGGGTTTATTGTATTGGAGTAGATATACTTCATATCGGGTAGTGGCTTTACCGGAATTCGATATTGGAGTATGATGGGCGGTGGTTTTTCCGGAGCTCATCTATCTACTTTCCTTTACATTTGTAGAGTTGTTTTTTGTTTTTTGCTTTGTCTCTTTTGTTCTGTACCCGAATTCTGTAGCTTTTTTGTTTTTATTATATATGTGTGCTCTCTTCTTTATAGAAGATCACACATTTTTGTTTTCAAAAAATATATAATTGTTTCAGAAAATTTCGCCATTATAACAGCACGATTTATAGAATCGGAATAATGTCTAGCATTATCCCTCTCCTGATACTGGCTCGCGCCATACACAACAATTTTATCCAACAAATAGATAATAGGGTTGCCAAACCCATATTTAACAATTTTTCCACAACACAATCAATTTTATCTCATTTCAGTTTTATTCAACGCATATATATCTTTATACAAGGCGTATATATATTTTACACAACGCATATATATTTTTATTCACTCCATTTTATTATGAATTTAGAAATATCACATTGGATTACACTCTACCTAAATTTGTAGCTAGCTCTAAACTCCTTCCCGTCAGTCCTAGAATGTAGTACATGTTGTCACGAGTCCAATGGCTCTTGTTTCACTGGATTCCGACATCATATGAGAGAGTTGTGATATTTTATAGGTTAATGACATCATTAAAGTAATTAATATAGTAATTAATTAAATTAAATCATCACCTTCCTTTGTTAATCACTCAGCCACTGTTCAAAATCGTGCTCGATACTCAGGGTTGAACTTTCCGTTCACGTCGAGCCTCTGGATGACGATCAGACTTCACCTCCTTGCGTGCCTACACGAGCGCTTCCACCTCTTCCCACGACGGTGAACTCGATGGCGCCCTGGGGTTGCAATTCTCGATCAAACTGCAGGGGTTTAGGTGAGCGATTTGAGAAAAATACTGAACTTTGAACGATTCCACTCGTTGGATTTGTAGAGCTTGAGATTCTCTACAATATTGCTTAAGGAAGTTCCTTGATTCATTACGTGGATTGAATAATTTTGAGGGAAATGATTTGGAGCAATTATCGCCTTCGATCGTAAGGAAAGCGGCGGGTTTTTAAAGAAATTAATTAGGGCTACGAATTTTTTCTATTGGCCCATTATATATTTATATTATTTAATATTCTTTTAATTTCAAAAATGTTAGATTTTACATCCGAACACCAAACGAATCCCAACGATTGTCATCCCTAGCTAAATACCCTCATTCCGGACACAATGGAATACTTTTCGTAAGCCAATTTGACTGTTTCAGTCAGTTTTTTCAAAATTAAAATATAAATTAATTTAACGTTCAATATTGAAATTGAACATACATTTTAATTTACCTGGTTATATACTGACTCCAAAAATTATGCAAATTAGAATCTAGCTATGTTTTGATGATATGGTCCTAACAAAATTAGTTTTGTCCAATTTGGAGACCTTAGAAAAATGGCCTTTTAACTGGTCGATCCAATTCAACTGAATTTACAAAATGCGTTTAAATTTACCACACTCACATTTTAATTCCAAAAAATATTAGAATCTAGACATAACAATAATTTGACATTCCGGATCTAACAAAAGTGATTTCGTCGAAAATGGAGGTCGTTTGCAAAATGGCTATTTTTAAGGGCTATATTCTAATTTAAAAATCAAAATTTTAAATTCTGACGTAATTTGTGATAAAATTATATTAAAAATCATTTTTAAATTGGTTCTGAATTTTCGGGTTGTTACATGGGGAGTATTAGAAGGATCAACATCAACAGGCATGAATATTTTATAAACTAAGGTTGTCATCATAAAAAAGGAGGAGATTATTGGAGAATAGAGTTTTGATGACAACAACCTTATTTAAATATTAATTGATTATAAAATAAATATTAACATCTTCATCTAGAATATATATATACATACATATACGCTGGATTTGTTACATGAATCAATACTAAAGACTGTACAGTTTTATAGATTCAAGAGATTCAGAATTCAGAGAAGATTCAAGACTCATGAGTAATCAAGAAATCAAGAGTTCAAGATAAATATAGTAATAGAGTTTAGCTTATATGTAAGACTGTAAATAATACTCCAGGTTTAAATTCAAATTTTATTTTTAAAATTTTGATTTTTAAATTTTAAATTCTATTTTCAAAATTCTAATTCTAATTTTAATTAAGTTTTTCTATCTTACTTTTGATTTTAAACTTGAGTTTTAAAGTTTGTAAGATTTTATATATTTATATAGTTACATACTTTTATATACTTTATGTTTACGTAGTTTTAAACTTTATAATTTTACAAATATGTTTATATAGTTTATATTTATGATTTCATATGATTTTCTACTTCATAATACTTATTTATACCACTATGTTTTAATTCAAGAATTTTCAGAATTATATGTATGTAGAACACTTGAAAAATATTCAATTTTCAAAGCACGTATGTCGACATACATAATACCCTATGTCGACATACAACTGTCATATTTTCAGTTTTGAAAGAAGTGTCTTTTCACCATTTGTAATGTTCAAGAAGCGTTGCAACCTTTCAAATCTTATAAACAGGGGTTAATTTCGAATTTTTTATTCATTCTTCTTATATATCTTCATCCCTTTTCATTCCTCCATTATTATTTCATATTTTTATGATTTCTTATACTGTGGCGATTTCTATTCTAAATACATAAAACTTCTTTTCTTCTGACTCTCTACTCATTACTCTGTGAATTGAAGTGCTATTGAAGAGTTATAGGGTTGTTGTAATCATTTGGGATTGTTTTGGGATAGTTTGGAAATGGTGCATTCCTTGTAGCCGTGAAATCAAGGAAGGAAACAATGTTAACCTTTTAGCCGGGAAATCAAGGGTGGCGGAAACAGTGTTAATCTTGTAGCCGCGAAATCAAGGAGATTGCACAGAGATTTTGATCTAGTAATAAAACTCTGCGCAATCCAGCGTTGTGTGGGGCTGGACGTAGGAGCAATCCGAACCAGCATAAAATTCGGTGTGTTCTTTCCTTTTCTGTATTTTATTTTTGTTTATTTTTGTGTTTGTGTTTGATTCTATGTCTATGATTATCTCTGTTGTGTGTGATTCATATATTAGTTTTAGGTTTTCTTAAATTCCTTGAAAACACTATTCACCCCCTCTAGTGTTAGTTTTTCCTTAAGATCCATTCCACATTCCCTAACAAATTTAACAAAGCGATTCCCATTTAGGTAATTGGCTTAGTCAATTCTACATGGTTAACTCGTTATTTAAATTCAAATCAGTCTTTCCTTTAAATTAATTAATGGAATTATTAATTTAAATAAGTCTCATTTACTTCGATCATTATTAATTAATTAATAATCACTTCAATGGGTCCTTTCCTTAAATTAATTAATTTAGCAAATTCCATTTAACTATTAATATCTTGGAATTCCCATTAATTTAAAACAATTTTAAATATTTTTAAAAACATAAATAAATCTTCAACATTTATTTTCAAAATAAACATCGTATTTCAAATATACAAATTTACTTTGAAAATGTTCACAATCGATTTAATATCGATTCAAAAACATTTCTTTTATCACCGATACTAAAGAGGCAAATATCTGCTAAAGTACCAAACCATGAAATATAAACCAATTTCACATCCCAGTGAACACAACAAATCATATTGATAAGCATTATCCATATTAGTGAGAAATCCTATTGGATTTCTTCAACCTGTCAATCCCTGCATCATAGATTCAGTATCTCAACATATATTATTATAATATAATAAAATTTAACAACTATTGGTGGGGAATCCAGTTGGATCCCTCCAACCTGTTTTCCCTACATTCAATACGTTACCACAAAATAATATTATTCAATTCAATATATCTATATAAATTCAAAAAATTAATTAATAATAGCAATTTAACATCAACCATTTTATAACAAACAATTAAACTAAGCACGTTTACATTATTATAAACATCATCAACAAGGCAAGTTATCTGCATTGGTTATAATAGTTAAAATAACGATTTGGTTTTTCATTGAAATTAAACAAATGTTTAATTTCATCAGTTCAATCAACAAATGAATATATATATATATATATATATATATAACAACCAGTCAATCATTAGCAACCACAACACACAATTATATAACCCGACTTATATAAAATATAAGTGGGAAGAACCTAGTGAGTTTAACTCACCTTGATTTGATTCTGTTGTTAACGGTTCGTTTTAATTAAATTAAATAGTCGTTTAATTTAATTAAAAAATCCAGCTGATTCCAATTCTGTTCCATAGCGTAGTGCTCATCGATGTGAGTCCAACACATCCTAGTTTGTCCAATTCTGATCACATATGGATTAGATATTAACAATTTAAGTTAATGATATATAATTATATTCAATAATTCATAAATTACCGTTTAATAAAACTAATTACATTTTAGCTATAGAATAATATGGTCGACTTCTATTTTTTTTCATGTCCGTTCGCTCAGCAGTTTCAAACCAGTACCTGCATTATATTCACGTTCTAGTTATTAACATCTTAAATTTCACTTGAATTTAATTAAAATAAATTAATCCTAATTTCATATTTAATTGAATTAAATAAATTTATTTGGTACATACTTAAATTACTACGGGGCTGATCAAAATTATCCCCAGGTCTTCGTTCAGCATTATAGCCTGCACAAATCACTTTAAATATTAAAATCCTTGAATAACATTAATTACGAACAAATAATTTGCTTAGTTACTTAAGATTAACCCCAAAATGAGGACGATACCCTTTTCTGATGTCTAGAGTTGTTCATGTTCCCTTCAGTATGCCAAAACAACGCATGGTTCCTGATTGCAAGACAAGATTAAATTGAATAACAAATTTCTTAATTAAATTATAATTTAATTATAATTTAATTACTGTTGTAACACCCAGTATTTCCTTGGAATATTCAAAATAATGAATTAAAGAATGCTTAATTTTAAAAGTGGGAATTAAGTAAAATGTGTTACGCCATTTGCTTTTGTCTCGGAATTCTGGTTGAGATAGAGTCCGAGTTTGCGTAAATTGGACACGGTATGAGGAAGTTACGAAGCTTAGAAGATTTCAGGTTTAATCAGAATTAAATGAATAGTTAATAAATCAAAATTCGAAATTAAAACCAGCGAAAAGAAGTGGGCGAGAAAATTCCCGCCAGAGGGTGTCGACCCCCTTAAGGGGTGTCGACACAGGTGTCGACCCCCCTATAAGGGTGTCGACATAGGTGTCGACCTCCCCCCCCCCGGTAGAGGTCGACCCCTGCTGACTGTTCTGGACAGAGACGATTTTCTAAGTTTTAGGGCTATGTGGCGACTTCTGATTGGCCTGATGACGCATTTTCTTGGACCGGATGGTTTGAATGGATCCTATTTGATCTAAAGGCTCTAATTAATCCTACACATCTATATAAGCACACATAAACCTTAACCCTAACATCATAACCCTATTCTATGATGCCATGATGCTGTCTATCTCTAAATTAGCCTAGCCTCCTTCTTCTCCAAACTAGAAATCAAATTGGAGAGCTTCAAATTAAAGTAAAGGTTTTCCGCTTCAATCAACAAAGAGATATTAGAATCGCTACAACGCCAACTAATTCACTTTTTCTAATCCTATCACTGTAAGTTCAGTTATTATTCAGAATTGAAAGCATAATAGAAAACATGACTGTAATGAATCGAATCTAGAACTATGCCTAATTGTAATGATAACCAATTCTGATTCATTCTTATTCTTTTGTCAAATCTGAGATTACTTATGCCTGTGAGACTGGTACTAGTGATACAATTGAATCTATCTTGTTGTACATCAAATTGGTGATCCTTTTATGTTCAGTTCTATCGAATCTTTATGCCTATGATGTAACTTGCTCAATTTGTTCATATTAATTGTTAATGTACAACAAATCTATTGAAACCATGATTCTTGCGTTTGGTACACCTTTACATGCTTATTCTCTTATGACAATTCTTGCATTTCTTCTCTATTCCCCTTTTCATTTTATTTTATGAATACTAGGTTCATTTGGAAACCTATTTTGAATCTTATTGTACGTACGATTGAAACGTGGGGAATTGTGTATAACTTAATTGGGTAGTTTTGGGCATAACAAGTAAATGTGACATAACTTGAGTTGACTATACTTATGGATAATTAGCATACAAAAATCATACTTCGGAGTGGAAAATCAGGCATTGGGCATCAGTAGTTACACACGGTGCATCTTGAATTGTGTCGGGTTGCCATCATAGGGATTGATACACCCCATGGTGGAACCAGCACAGGTTTCTACAAACAAGCGGGGCCGAATGACAGAAGTAATAAATACATGCGTGTAGAAGCCGATCGATAAAGGGATCACTTTATTATGAACACGTGAGGATAGTTGAAACAATTGTTAGTAGGTGCAGAGAAATAGGAATGAGTGTGATACCATATTCAGTTTATCTTGCCTTACCTTGTCTTATTTTATCTTGTTACTATGGTATTGTCTTATATTTAGTTTATTCATGTCATGATCCTTTTTCTTGTTTACATGCTGAAAATTCACTGGGCTTACCAGGCTTATGTCTGACTCATTTTCTTTCGTCTTCTTTTCTTCCATTTGCCCCCCAGATCCGCAGGGAGGGAATAATTCAGCTTAGTTCAGACCTTTTCCAGCCTGAAGAAAGTAGATGTATTGCTTGGATTCTCTTTTCTTGGGCTATGGCTGTGGTTACACTTTTATTGGGGATTTATGCCGCTTTATTTCTATTTTATGCTTCTTTATGTATTTGGAGTTTTTAATCAAGACAGAGGTTTTATTGTAATGACTACGAAATTGGGTTTTGAGACAATGGTTGTAATGTTTTGACTAAACCACGCTGCTTATGAAATAATTCCAGTTTTTCCGATGTTTGTATGTCTGTCTTGTAAATTATCTGTATCTTTTACCTATAATGCTTCATCTAAGTTAATGTATTCCCTTTGTGAGTGACCTTAACGGAGGTGGGGTGTTACACTTGGTATCAAAGCTGATGGTTACCAGATCAGATAAAGTTTGTGAAAGCTATTTTTTAAAAAGAAGTTTTAAAGAAGCATTTTCAAGAAAAGTGTTTTTTTCTAAAGGCATATTCCCCAAAGCCATATGCACTATCTTTCTATCCTTTGTTTTGAATCTTTTCTTTTCGTTTCAGCATGTTTGGGGATCTTAATCTTCCTGAGGGAGTCATGATACCTGGATGGTTCCGTAGGTATTTGGAGGCCATGGCACCCATCGATGGCCAAGGAAACGTTCCTCCAGCAGCACCCATCGTTCCTCCTCCTCCGCATGTGAATGCTTTCTCGAAGATATGTAGAGACATTCGAGCTATGGGTGGAAATAACTTTAATGGGACTGAATCATTCGTGGAAGCAAGAAACTGGCTCAAGGAAACAGAAGATTTGTTTGTTATCTTCGAGGTGGACGATAGGCAGAAGATACAGTTGGTTGTATGGTTATTTAAGGATGAAGCACTTTCTGGTGGGAAGTTACTAATGCTGAGAGACCAGTTGAGACTTGGGAGGATTTTAGAATGAGGCTTGAAATGAAGTTCTTCTCACAAGCTGAACAAATCCTACAGATGGAGAAGTTCTTAGCACTCAAACAAGGAAGCCTATCGGTTAAGGAACACGTCAACAAGTTCAACCAGTTGGCTAGGTTCGGGCGGGAGTTGGTAAACACTCCACATAAAAATGCTCTCCATTTCGTTAAAGGGTTAAATGAGCCACTGCACGTCCTAGCTATGTCCCATATACCTATGGGCGCGACCTATGAGAGATTGGTGGACATGGCACTGTTACAGGAGGAAAGGAAGGGTAGGAATAAAGAGGTGAAGATGGAAGAACCTCTAGACAAGAAAGTGGAGGGATCGCAGAACAAGAAGATGGATTCCAAGAAGGGCGGGAAGAATAACAAACCTCGTGACAAGAGGAAGTGTAATTTTTGTGGCATACCTGGACATATGGTTAAGGACAGCAGGAAGAAGAAGAGGAAGATGGGTGGTTGTTTTCAATGCGGCGAGATAGGACATATGGCCAAGGACTGCCCAAGAAGGAAACGACAAGAGAAGAGGATTAGATCTACTTCTGGAGGGTAGATTCATGCTCTCACAGCACCTACGCAAGAAGGAGGTAGAAATATTTTTGTTGAGAGTTTATTTTATCTTTCTGATCAACCTGTTCGTACTCTTTTTGATTCTGGCGCTTCGCACTCTTTTATATATACTTCCATAGTTGAATCTCTGCACCTAGATACTAGTATAGTAGAGGATCCCATGGTTGTTTCAAATCCAATTGGGGGTTCGGCTTATTTATCAATGATTTGTTTGGATTTGGAAATTTCTATACTAAGTGTTGGGTTTAGATGTAATGCTTATGTTTTGGGTTTCACGGGCTATGGGTTGATTCTAGGCATGGATTGGTTATCCAGTAATGGTGCCATTCTTGATTGTGAAAAGAGAATGGTTAGACTTATGACTCGCCTCGGTAATACTCTTGAAATCTCTTGTAATCCTATGAATTCTGTTATGCATAGCTACCCAGAATCTCTTGATGCGTCTGTTGAAAATTTGCAATCTGTTAGAGTAGTCCGTGAGTACTCGGATGTCTTTGAAGAAGTGAAGGGTTTACCTCCAAAGCGAGAGATAGATTTCCGCATATACCTAGTTGATAATGCAAAACCAGTTGCTTTACCCGTTAGACACATGGCTCCAAGGGAAAGAAAGGAGCTTAGCAAGCAAGTTAAAGAGTTGCTCGAAAAGGGGTTCAGAAGACGGAGTATTCCTGAATGGGGTGCTCCAATAGTGTTCGCAACCAAGGCAGATGGTTCACTTCGCTTATGCGTGGATTATAGGGAGCTAAACAAGCTAACCAAGAAGAATAGGCACCCACTCCCAAGAATAGACGACTTGTTCGACCATCTCGTAGGTGCATCAGTTTTCTCCCAACTAGATCTGGCTACCGGATTTCATCAGCTAAGAGTGGCTGAAAATAGCATAGATAAGACCGCGTTCAGAACCCCGGATGGTTTCTTCGAATGGCTTATCATGCCTTTCGGCTTGACAAACGCACCCTCCTATTTCGTAGACTTGATGAGTAGGATGTTTAGGGAGTTCCTTAACAAGTTTGTAGTGGTCTTCATGGACGACATTTTGATTTTCTCAAAAAGTGAGGAAGAACATTCTTTGCATTTAAGGGAAGTTATGGATACTCTTCGAGCACATCGGCTGAAAGCAAAATTCTCCAAACGCCATTTTTGGAGAGAAGAAGTAATGTTTCTTGGACATGTGGTATCCAAAGAGGGGTAGCTGTGGATCTCGCAAAAGTAGTTGCGGTGCAATATTGGAAGATTCTATGGAATGCAACCGAGGTACGAAGTTTTCTCGGACTAGCGGGCTATTACAGAAAGTTCATTAAAGACTTTGCGAAGATCTCAGCCCCACTTTCAAGATTGACGAAGAAAAACCTAACTTTCGCTTGGGATTTGGATTGTGATGTTTCTTTCCAACGATTGAAAAGGGCTCTAACAATAGCCCCAATCCTGACATTGCCTGATGGAAGTAAGATGTTTACAGTATACACAGACGCATGCGGTACAAGATTAGGCGCTGTCTTGATGTAAGAAGGCAAGGTAGTTTGTTATGGGGGAAGTCAATTGAAGGTACATGAGAAGAATTACCCAACTCATGATTTAGAACTAGCTGCCATTGTTTTCGCTCTTAAGTCATGGCGTCATTACTTACTAGGAGAAAGGTTTGAATTGTTTATTGACCATAAATCATTAAAGTACCTTTTCTCACAAAAAAGATCTCAACTTAAGATAACAAAGGTGGATGGAATTTCTTGCCTCATACGATTTTGAGATTGCTTATACCACTGGCAAAGGCAATGTGGTAGCAGATGCCTTCAGTAGGAAAAAGATGACCTTAAGTCCTCTCTTTATGGAAAGGAAAAGCTTAGAGTACATAGCAACCTTTGACTTTAGACCCTCTTTTGAGTTTGTACCTAGTTTGTTAGCAATGCTAGAGATGCAGCCTACACTTTTGGACTCAATAGGAACCACGCAACATGAAGACCCCCAGATAGTTGATATGATGGATAAGTTAATTATAGGTGAGACTTTTAGTCACCTCAATAAATACTCCATCGATGACAAGGGTTGGTTGAGACATGATGGAAGACTATGTGTCCCACAAGCAAGAGATTTGGCGAAGACAGTTCTTGAAGAAGCACACCATTCTAAGTTGACCATACACCTAGTTGGAGACAAGATGTATAAAGACATAAAAAGAGTTTTCTTTTGGAATGGCATGAAGAAGGATGTAGCTGAATTTGTCTCTAAGTGCTTGATATGCCAGTAAGTCAAGGCCGAGCAGAAGAAGCCTAGTAGTCTGCTTCATCCTCTAGAGGTCCCACAGTGGAAATGGGATAGCATTTCGATGGACTTTATAGATGGGTTGCCTAGGTCAAGAAGGGGCAATACTAGTGTTTGGGTAATAGTTGACATGCTCACTAAAAGCGCTCACTTTATACCTGTTAAGAGTAGGAGGACTGCCTCATCGTTTGCATCCATTTATCTTAAAGAAGTAGTTCGACTGCATGGGATACCCTCTAGCATAGTAAGTGATCGAGATCCTATCTTTACGAGTGAGTTTTGGAAGAGTTTGCAAGAGGCTGTTGGTACATAGCTATGCTTAAGCACTGCCTATCACCCTCAAACCGATGGACTTGATACAAAGACGAATGAAGACCACACAAGATAGACAGAAGTCCTACGCGGATAAAAGGACCGACCTTGAGTTTGAGGTTGGAGACAGGTTTTTCCTTAAAGTATCTCCTTTGAGGAATGTCATTCGCTTTGGATCCGTAGGAAAATTGGCACCAAGATTTGTAGGGCCATTCCCTATCATCGAGAGGATTGGGACGATGGCTTATAGAGTAGAGATGCCCGAAAGATTGGCTAGAGTTCATAATGTTTTTCATGTTTCTCATCTACGAAAGTGCTTACATGAGTCTGCGGAAGTTGTGGAGCCGAGCATACTAGAGGAAGTGGAACGAGAAGCGACGGTGAGAAGTGTTCCAACTAGTATCTTGGGAACAGAAGTTAAAAAGCTACGCAATAGTGAGGTCAAACTAGTTAAAGTTCAATGGAGTGACGCTGAAGAAGACGCGGCTTGGGAGACTGAAGACAAGATACGCGCAGCCTACCCTTTTCTTTTTGAGGGTACATCCTTGATCTCTCTCTTTCCATAAGTTTATACATGCTTGTATCTATCTTTTATGTATACCTCCTCGGTACTATTCTTGATCCTTAAGTAGAAAATAATGAATGTAAACATTATTTGAAACATGTTACGATTGATGGTTGCAAGTGGTTGCTAGTGGTTGCTCGTGGATGCATATACACACACATTAGATACTAGATCGGCTTAGTCACTTTCATATTGCATATGCATATATGTATTTGTATATGGATTGAAACTTGATGTGTTATCATATGGATGTTGCATTTGTGTGAATGATTGTGCACTCATGTAGAAGTTATAAAGTACGATTAGCGATAATTGTATACATGATGGACTCGTGGTACTGACATAATTCGCATTAAGGAGGTCAACTGAATCAGTAGACCGCCTGATTTTGCATTAGATAAGGACATATACGCACACTATGCATATAATCATGAAAGCATTAGGAATCCTTTTACGGACAATGGATGCCTGTGATTGATGGTTGAGTAGATGGATGTTGGATGTTAAGATACATTCTTCTTAACTTAGAGATTTCGGGGACGAAATCCTTTAAGGAGGGGAGAATGTAACACCCCGTATTTCCTTGGAATATTAAAAATAATGAATTAAAGAATGCTTAATTTTAAAAGTGGGAATTAAGTAAAATGGATTATGCCATTGCGTTCGTCTCGGAATTCTGGTTGCGATAGAGTCCGAGTTTGCGTAAATCAGACACAATATGAGGAAGTTACGAAGCTTAGAAGATTTCAGGTTTAATCAGAATTAAATAAATAATTAATAAATCGAAATTCGAAATTCAAACCAGTGAAAAAAAGTGGGCGTAAAAATTCCCGCCAGAGGGTGTAGACCCCCTTAAGGGGTGTCAACACAGGTGTCGACCCCCTTATAGTGGCGTCGACATAGGGGTCGACCTCCCCTGTAGAGGTCGACCCCTGCTGACTGCTCTGGACAGTGACGATTTTCTGAGTTTCAGGGATACGCGGTGACTTCTGATTGGCCTAATGACGCATTTTCTTGGACCGGATGGTTTAGATGGATCCTATGTTGATCTAAAGGCTCTAATTAATCCTATACATCTATATAAGCACACATAAACCTTAACCCTAACATCATAACCCTATTCTATAATGCCACCATGCTGTCCACCTTTAAACTAGCCTAGCCTCCTTCGTCTCCAAACTAGAAATTAAATTGGAGAGCTTCAAATTAAAGTAAAGGTTTTCCTCTTCAAACAACAAAGGAGATTAGAATCGCTACAACATCAACTAATTCACTTTTTCTAATCCTATCAGTTCAGTTATTATTCAGATTTGAACACGTAATAGAAATCATGACTGTAATGAATCGAATCTAGAACTATGCCTAATTATAATGATAACCAATTCTGATTCATTCTTATTCTTTTGTCAAATCTGAGATTACCTATGCCTGTGAGACTGTTACTAGTGATACAACTGAATCTATCTTGTTGTACATCAAATTGGTGATCCTTTTATGTTCAGTTCTATTGAATTTTTAAGCCTATGATGTAACTTGCTCAGTTTGTTCATATTTATTGTTAATGTACAACAAATCTATTGAAACCATGATTCTTACGTTTGGTACACCTTTACATGCTTATTCTCTTATGACAATTCTTGTGTTTCTTCTCTATTCCCCTTTTCGTTTTATTTTATGAATACTAGGTTCATTTGGAAACCTAGTTTGAACCTTGTTGTACGTACGATTGAAACGCGGGGAATCGGGTATAACTTAATTGAGTAATTTTGGGCATAACAAGTAAATGTGACATAACTTGATTTGACTACACTTGTGGATAATTAGCATACAAAAATCTAGACTTGGACATGTATGGGAAATATGTAAATTGGCTAAAAGATGAACATGCCTAACCCGATGTTAGATTGAGTTGCGGTGTAAGGCTTCCCGGAACCGCCCGGCACATCCAGCGACCGCAACAACATATCTAATGTGAGAGGTTAGCACATTAGGCCCAAAACCCGAGGTTAGAATGAGTTTGAGGTAGAAGTCTGCCCGGAACCGCCCGACATATCCAGCAACCGCAAACAACAGTTCGAGTGTGAGAGGCTGGTGCATTAATAAATCAATTAATACCAATGAACAGACATGCTAAGAATGGTAGGGTTAAGTTAACGTAGGCAACACTTAACTAATGCAACATGTTAATTAAACAAATAGGTGGGGTTAGGTTAAATTGAGAATACTTAACCGTTATAACATGTTGGTTAGGAAACCCTAGTAACGGGGACCCATTTCAGCAGTAACCCACATAGATGTATCACGGTACCCTAAACTTGGCAGGGTGGGGCACGATTACTGGGCTGATTATAAGCGGTCAAAATAGCAGCAGGTGGTGTGTCAGTGTAGGTTCCGACGGAGTATGGGCGTGCACGTACTCCAGAGTGGAAAAATCAGGCACTGGGCATCAGTAGTTATACACTGTGCGTCTTGAATGTGTCGGCTTACCATCATAGGGATTGATACACCCCATGGTGGATCCAGCACAGGTATCTACAAACAAGCAGGGCCGAATGGCACAAGTAATAAATACATGCATGTAGAAGCCGATTGATAAACGGATCACTTTAATATGAACACGTGAGGATAATTGAAACAATTGTTAGTAGGTGTAGAGAAATAGGAATGAGTGTGATACAATATTCAGTTTATCTTGCCTTACCTTGTCTTATGTTATCTTGGTACTATGGTATTGTCTTATATTCAGTTTATTCATGTCATGATCCTTTTTCTTGTTTACATGCTGAAAAATCACTTGGCTTACTAGGGTTATGTCTGACCCATTTTCTTTCGTCTTCTTTTCTTCCGCTTCCCCCCAAGTCCGTAGGGAGGGAATACTTCAGCTTAGTTCAGACCTTTTCCAGCCTGAAGAAAGTAGATGTATTGCTTGGATTCTCTTTTCTTGGGCTATGGCTGTGGTTACACTTTTATTGGGAATTTATGCCACTTTACTATTGTTTTATGCTTCTTTATGTATTTGGAGTTTTTAATCAAGACAGAAGTTTTTTGTAATGACTTGGAAGTTGGGTTTTGAGATAATGGTTGTAATGTTTTGACTAAACCACGCTGCTTATGAAATAATTCCAGTTTTTCCGATGTTTGTATGTTTGTCTTGTAAATTATCTGTATCTTTTACCTATAATGCTTCAACGAAGTTAATGCATTCCCTTTGTGAGTGACCTTAACGGAGGTGGGGTGTTACAACTTTACTTTACATTTAAACTACGCCGATTAGTTCACTCCTTCCCAGTCTTCGTCCGAGTTACTGAAATCAATTGACCGACTTTTCTTTGTGGCTTCATCGAAACTCCAATAGCACGCATCGACTCAAACTCCCCTCCACCGCAACCCACTTCGACGTCCGAAGGTTCATCTGACTACGCCATCTCCAGCGCCACTGCTCTGCCATCTCCAACGCCACTGCTCCGCCAACCTTCGGTCCAGACGTCGCCTTACTAGGTGACCTTATTCGCCAGTAAATCCGATATAACCGGCATTGACTTCGAGAACAGTGTAGGCTACCACACCAAGTTAAATTCGATCACAACGGTTCAGTTTGAAGATCTCGACTAGCTCGAGATATCTGTAGTTGGGTATTCTCGATTCTAATGTGTGGATTAGAAGATAAATGGAAAGGGAAGTGAGAGATTCATGGCCATCCATTTTTGTTTGCGGCGGCTAGACTCACGTTGACCAGATGTAGAAAAAAATTAGGGTTAAGGGTTTTCCCCTTTATATAGTGTACCAAATTGAATAAAATATTATTTCGCAAGGCAACAATTGTTGCTTGCTTTGCCTTTTGCTCTTGTTCGGGACATCTAACCACAAGAATTCTACTTACAATCTCAGGTACTAGCATGGTTGACAATTTGATCAACCAACTAAAATCTCTTTCAGTAATGGGATTTTCTTTAGTTCAATTACCCCTGACTAATCAAGTGCTTTTTATGCTTCGCTACCTGCAACGGCTGGTAACCGGGCTTTCCCCATTTCCTAAGGAAATTCAGAGTACCTAATATGTGGAAAGAAGCATTAACATAACTTCAACCAGAAGTAACGCTCAAAACAACCTCAAACAACTTCCAATCGGGATGAAAATTTACATCCTAGCATAAAATGACATTCCGGACACGATGGAGCAGGTTTCGTCGAATTCTGAGATCGTGTGTGAAGATTCCTTTATAATTGCACAAATTGAATTTGTACACATTTAAATTGTATACGATCGCAAATTAACTCCAACAATCTTGAAAATTGAAATATTAAGAAAATAAATCATTGTGGATTTAATATAATTAATTTCGCTGGAAACGGAGTTCATTAGATAATCAGTTAACTTTAATTTCCAATTTAAATCGACAAAACAATTAAATTAAAAATCTAAGCGATTTTAGCTATTGAAGTCACATACGACATTGGAATACCATGAAATTTAATATCGTACAATAATTTAATGTTACGGTTCCAACGAAACTAACTTCATCGAAAACCAAGGTCGTTTACAGAATCTTTATTTTTAAGGCTTATAATAATATCGATAAATATTAATTAAATTCCAAAGTAATCCAATTAAATAACAATAAATTATCGTCATGTATATATATATATATTCAAATAGAAATATCAAATATAAACAAATATGGATTATACACTCAATATCAACATTCCGAGTTAAAACGCTATCCAAATTATATTAAAACCCTTATAAATTCTTAAATAAACATTATCGATTATTAACGATTTCCATAGCGACTATTTTAAATTTTGAATTGGACATAACTAACAATCCATAACATGAAATCTCGATTTTTCTCTTTTATATGAAAATTATAATCAACAAGCTTCAAATGTTTCTTGTTTCACAGAAATCTGACTTATATCGAATCTTGTATATTCAGTTGAATTTCAAAACTCAATATTACCAACTACTGCGCCATTTCGAGCTTGTTTTAAAATATATATATATATATATATATATATATATATATATATATTCAAACTTCGTTTTTATAATCAAATTCTATATTAAAATCCGTTAACACTCCTAATATAATATTTAAAATAATAAATTAATTAAATATTTGACTACCCAAAAATACGGGACATTACAATTTTGCATATTTACATCAATATTTGTTTTAATTTATTATAATAAATTTAATTAATAAATTATTCAATTAAGTATAAAGATATATAATGAAAGATCTCCCTCCAAGCCGTACATACGACTTTCATCGAATACAACTTTCCACAGAATTCTAATTTGTACCAAAACAGATTATTCCCGAAAAATATAAATATTGACTAATCTGGCTAACGTTGAACTTGGTAAAATGAAATGGTTGAATAATTGAAAAATAAGATTATTCAGGAATACACATTGAATGCTGAGATTCAGATATCATAAATAATATACATGAATAATGTTAACATAACCAATTTATTACTCATTTATCTCAATAAATTTATCTGCATCGTAGAGTTTTGTTTTAATTCTAAATATCCATATTTTGACATTTTTATAGCTATGTACAACTTTATTGGCTATTTCTTAGCCTTTCATGTTTAGGTACATGTATTTATATTGCTTATGAAATCTCAAGTTTAAAGCATTTTAATCTATAAATGAATCGTACATGTATACACATACATACTAATAAAAGTCACAACAAAAAATTTATGTTCAACCATATAGATCACATACATACATTTATGTACTTAAACAATAGTATTAAAATTAATTCGTAAATTAACTGTAATTATATATGTATATATGTACATAAACAATAAATTTATCGTACACTACGTAAAAAAAAAATACTTTTAACTTCATATTAAGATCTCTATTTTTTTTTTTACAAAATCCTTCTTAATTTATTCATGTTATTACTCTTAAATTTATATATTTTAACTGCTTACATAATTTAAAATTTAACATGTTTAAAAGAAAGAAGTTAAATAATATTTGTTATTGATCTAAAATAATTGAAATATGTCAGTTTCAACATGAATATTTGCTCATCGTAATAAGAACAATAAAATTATTGTTTATTTCAGTGAAATATAAGTTACATAACACATACCATATATAAATAACTACAACAAAAACAATAATTCATAATATATTTATTTTGTCGGATTCATAATATACCAATAACATACATCTGTGTGGTTTTACAAACGTGTCCAGGATGTCATATGTCATTACACCCAAAACAAAGATTCTTTCTCGTCCAGTCAACGATTTCTTGCGGTGTTAAACTCTTGACTTTTACTGCAGTTTCTTTGCCTTCCTTATCACTGGACTTTTCTTTATTAAACTTGGTTTGTGTTTGAGTTCTTGTTATATTGGTCATCTTGCATTTCTTTTCTCTTGCCTCTTACATTCAAACACCTTTGCTAAACTTACATCAATATCAGATTTCTTCCTTCAAACCATCAATAAATTTCTTTAGTAGAAACTGATCAGGCAAGGCTTCACAAAGGCCTTGTAATTCCTCAAATTTGGTAAGATATGCACGAACTGTGGAAGTTTGTCCAATGTTAAAAATTTCTCCATAAGGTCTTTGAAGGTCTTCGATTGCAAACCTCACTGTCATCTCCTCTTTAAATATAACTCATTGCTCATAATTTCTCACCTTCTTTCTAAGCCAACCATACTATAGATGTGCCTCCCCCTTGTGATGAAATGAACATGTAGTAACCCTTTCGTTTTAAAGGGTACTATGATACTGGAAAAGCTGCTCCACACTATTAATCCAATCAATTACGTACGTTACCTTCACTACCATACTTAGCTAAATCCAGTTTAATAACTGTGTTATGCAATACTTTTGGAGTTGTGGAACTGCTACTTACTGCTTGATTGAGAGAACTTGCTAAAATACCTGCAGAATTTCAGGGGTTTCTATGAGCAGGTGGTATGTAAGGGCTTAGATTTTGAATTTTAAGTTCCTTCATATCACGTACAAGGCTCTGAATTGATTCATGAATGTTATCCATCTTACTATTGAGTTCTTAAGTGCTTTGTTGTTGATTCTGGTAGGTTTCTTGGAGCTCCTTGATATGCAAAGCTGTTTTAGCATTAATCTGATCTTGCCTCGATTCATCAGGAGTATGAACATTGGATTCGTCTGGGTTATCATCATCAGAAATGTCGGTTTGTTCCTCAGGATTGAACTGCTCTGATACCAATTTGTTATGATCTGATTTCTTTGCCATAGATCTTGTTAACATTCAGGAAATGATTGCAGAATATAGATATAATTATAAGTAGAAACAGAGATAATATAATGGAGAAGAGATTGTTTTTAGTGCAGAGAAAGAGAGAGAGAGAGAGAGTCAGGAGATTCAGAAGAATTAGGAAGAAGAGAGATTGACTGCGAGGATGTAGGAGAAAGAGACAGGGAAGAAGAGAGTTAGCCATGGATTTGTTACAGAAAGAAGCAGAAAGTCCTTTATTCAAATCAACATGCACGTAACAACGTTTGTTAGGCTATTTATACATTTTCAGAAATTACCAGCGGTTGGGCCTCAGTCCAATTTACATCAAATACATCAATTACGCAAGCCCAGGTATTTAACATTATTAAATCTGCTTCTTCTTTTAAATTTTATTCCAGCTTCATTTGTGCACATGCACGCCTTCCTTCATGCATTGCTTCACCAAGTCTTTACTGGAACGTTTTACGGTCTTCCGATAGTCCATCTTCATCATCCACCATCTTCTCTGGTTGGTCACAGATCAAAATATCATCAGTAGTTTTGGCTCCACAAGTGTTTGTATCTTCCATCTTTATGTTCGATGAAATGCCCCTACCATCATCAACCTTTTGAATAGTTGCAGAATTGACTTTAGCCCTAGCAGATTCTGTGTTGACAACCTCAACCTGATGAACTCAACTTTACAACTTCACTGTGAAGATATAAAGTCGATCCACTAAGGTTTGCTCTCGACCATGAAGATCAAAGGATTATTTTGGGGAAAAACTAAAGTATGAAAGCACCATTCTTTTTCTCGCAGCAATTTAGGGTTATGAGGAAAACCCTAACCCAAATTGAGAGAGGCGGTAAAAAGAGTAAAAATGGTTCTCAAGCGTTCTCAGCAGCCACATCTTGTATTGAAGAATAGAGAAATTGTAGACGAAATATTGCATAATGTGACAAATGACTATCAAGTTCAAATACATTATACAATTATTCTCACGAGCAACCAGTAAAGTACAAAGTTATTAATACAAAAAAATTCACACACAACATAACCTCACACAGCAGATCACTGAAGATGTAAAAACAATCAAAAAGCCTTCAACATCACACCAAAAACCACAGCAACTGAAACGGCGAAAAAAGCATTCTTGGTAACCACAGCAGCAGAGGTAGTAGGTGCTGGCGCAGGAGAATTAGAGGACCATTCATTCACAGTGATCACAAGCTTCATGCCACCGTCACAGTGCCCTTGGAACCCACAAATGTACCATTTCTTCCCCGGAGTCGCAAGGGTTACAACGTCATTTCCCGTGATCAATGGTGCTGCTGCTCCTTCCTGCGCTTTGCAAGCCTTGAACGCCGGCCCAGTTACTTTGAGCACATTATGCTTTGCTGGTGGATACTTGAACACTGCAATAAAACAATTGTATATGCACGTTAGCGTGCAGCTTATAAATGGACAATATAAACGCTGTTCTATGTAGTTAAGGTGATTACGTACCAAGGGTATCCCCTACAAAGAATTTTTTGCCTTGAGCCCACTCGGTGTAGTTGATGTTAAGACCCCAGCCTTTGTCGTCACCAACTGTGTATTGACTGCTGGCAAATGCTATGCTTGGAATAACTGCTACTGCTATGGTGATGATCAAAAGCATGCATTTTGAAGCCATGGAAATATATTAACCTGTCGAATGATGTATGTTTTGTTTTTCTTAATTATGCTTTTGAATGTATAAGTTCCTCTATATATATTGGTTTTGATGTCTGGTTTATAATGCTGTAAAAATAGGACAGATGGATGGCCGGCCTATCGTAATTTCCGTGGACATTCACATACTACGAGGCACAAATTTTGTATCCATATAGGAGACTTTCGTTCGTCTATGATTATAAACTTATAATACATTTAAACTTTGTCTCTCCTCTTCGTAGTCTATTCCATGATATATAGCTGGAGCCTTAACATAGCAGTATATAGTATATACTATATACGGTTATGTTGAGAGCTGTCTTCAAAGTTACCGTGTGGCATCTATTAGAAGCATCTCCAAGATACTACTAGCTTCATCAAGTTTGTCATTACTAAGCTTATTTACCTTATTAGTTAAAGATTCTGGACTATTGCCTTCAAAGTCACTACCATTTGGCATTTCTTGGAAGCATTAATTGTTATCATCACCAAACCCCCAAACATCGAAAACCCCGAACCAATGATCATTGTGGTTCCTAATTCGATCATACCTCAGCTATACATGAATCAAATGCCAGATATTCAAATTAACGATTCAACCGTTTATTTTACCTATTTGAACAACGTTTTGTTTTACTTTCTTATCGTATATCATCCCCATTCTGATGAAAAAGCAAGAGCTTGTATTATTACTCTAAATTTTACTGTACAATATTATGAAGTACAAAGCATACGAACAATATATATCAACCGTCAATCATACCGTAATGACCTAAGTTTAAGGTTTGGGTTCCTCTATTGCCACCCCCATGTTTTGCTCTTCACCCCCGTTATTTATAAAATAAAACACACGCCCCATTTATTTCTCTCTGCACCCCGTTTGTTCCAAAAAAGACTTTTCTTTCCTTTTTATATTATTTTCCTTTCTTGTGCTTTATCTTCTTCTTCCCGAAAACTTCGTTCCTGCTTGCTTTCAAACCCGTACGCGATGGTACAATCTCAGCAGCCATGATCTTGCTTACTTGAATATGTAACAAGTCCATGTATAAACCAGTATTTTATCAAGTGCAGTTAGATTCCAATGCATTTTGTACTTCTCTGTCATTTGATAATAAAATATGGGCAGAAGGCACTTTAATACACTTTTTTGGATTTATTAATACACTTTTTTGGATTTATTTCAAGCGTATTGAAAATTCATTGACCATTGCAATTCCAACGCAATTTCAACGGGTAAAGATTTTTTATGATGATGTCAAATGAATAGACAAATTAATTAAGCAAGTTATCTAATTAATCGTTAAAGGGTATACTTGGAAATAAAAATTTAATTTTTTATGGGGGGGTGAAGAGTAATAACTGGGGTGTCAATAGATGGACCTAACGTTTAGAGGGTTCGACCGGTTGGACCGTCAGAACCGTGCATGGTATATTTGGACAAAATTTAAAAAATGAAGGATAAATGTACACACAAAAATATCACAAAATAAAGGATTGATTCTTTGACTAAAATAAATCATAAGCTTGTTGTTTGGTTAATCTTTTCAACTAAATATATCAAAAAAAAAAAACAACTGTGCCTAATAATACTAAAAATAGGAGTATTGAATCTGAAGGAGCTTTAACCACACGAAAGGTGAAGACATCGCTTAGGACTGGAGGCGGTTAGAGCGGGGGGGCTATGACGGGAGATTGCAGCACTGATTAGGTATTAGGGTTTTTCAATTTGGGGGAACAATCCCAAAAAGTAGCTGGACGGTTCGATATTAGGCCGCGGTTCTGAGGTTAAGCCGATGGCTGGTGCATGAAGGCGGTCCGATTATGCTCTGTGTCGCCAAGATCAACGGTGGATGGTGTTGGGGGTTTTGTGCACAACAGAACTTTGACAAATCGCTAAGAAAAATAGGATATTTAACACCCAATCACTTGAAGATGAATGTGATTGAAAAAATAAACAACACCACAAAAATATCGGAAATATGAGCATACGATATTCCACCCAACCACCCTCTTTATTGATTCACCAATAAAAATTGTTTACAATCGATCTCAACTATCGTTACAAACAATTACAACTTGAATCAATAACCTTATTGAGAAATAGGTAGAGAATATCTAATGGCTAAACAATTTTGAGGAGAAAGATAATGAAGAACAATGACAAATTTTCCACCATATAATGAAGATCTCAGTTAGTCCTTTTATAGAGTAAATTGCTTCATATCTAAGTTTTCTTGCCATCCAAGTAAACTTGCCACCCAAGTAAACTTGTCATCCAAATTATCTTCATATATATCAAATATCTATTTGGATAAGTGCCAAATAATCTTTGCCTTCACTTTCAAATATCCCACAAAAGTAGCAACAAATCTCTCCACCAAAAATGAATCTATATAGAAAATTTGTTGCCTACAATTGTGATTTGCGTATCACAATTCTCAACACTCCACCTTGATACCAACTCACAACATCTCCTCCACTCAACACTAGCCAACTTAGCTCTCACTTTCAACTTTCTTTTCTCAATTAACATCATTACAAACCTCCACCATCGCCCACTAATAGTGCACCTCCCTCATCTGTGCACCACGCCAATAGCGATCTTCAAAAGCGTTTGTAATACCACAAAGACCTCCATCTTACCTTTGTGGATTTCACCACTCGACATCCGTCTTCCGCTTGACATGATCTCTTCATCTCCGGGATCCCTCGAGCATCATCAACATCTAGACCCTTGTCGATACCATGATCCTCCATCTTAGGACCATCAACAATGACCATATTAACCTCTCCACCTTATTGTGGACTAGGTTCTTCAACCGTCACTCACCTTCCATTGTTGACAACCGAACCGACCAAACTATATAGGTTTCGCTCCAACAAAACTCCTCGCATCATCGCATGACCACCCTTCTTCACTCTCAAAACTCCACCTCGAGTCTCGTAAGTGCAAACGCGACGATCTAACTGACTGAGAGATATGAGGTTATGCGAACAAGTGGGTATGTGCCTCACATCGGCCACTTCTCTCACTACTCCATCATACATCCGAAACCTAATAGCTCCAATTCCATAAACTGGTAACTCTGCTCCATTGGCCGTCTTTATCATGCCAACACTCTTCTCATATGAAGAAAAACTTTTCACATCACGGCATATGTAAAAACTGGCTCCTGAATCCATCTTCCAAGGCTCCACAACACTAAATAGAACATCACATGAAGAATCGCTTTCGGTACTGTAATGGCGCGTTTTGTTAGCTGTCGAATAATTAATTTATTTAATTATTTATATATCGATTTGGCGATATCGATAACTTAAAGTACAACGTTCGAACTTATAATTTATAATTATAATTAAAACGAACCTGAAACGTCGCGGCAGTTCGAAATTTGGCGATTTGAACTTCAACTAAATATACAAGATTCGTTTTAAGCCGGATTTCTGTGAAACAAGAAACGTGTGGAGCTGGTGGAGTATATCTTTCTAGTAGAAGAGAAAAATCGGGATTTCGTCGTGTAGATTTTGAGATATGTCCAAATCAAATATTCAGAAAAACAGCGGTATATTCGTTCGTGGCCATAACGGTTATTTCGAAATAACTAGATATCGTGTGCGAATTTAGACAAGGTTCTTTTGGGACATAGCGATAATTTAATTTTTAGAATTTTATGGTAATTTTTAATTAATTTATTTAGCGACTTTTTATTTGGAGTATTTCTCACCCTGAAATCAACATTTTGAAGTTTCACAATATGTGTCAAACTACCGGTATTATTATATTTCTGGGATCGTGGCACATTGATCATCACGATGGTATAGCTGATCCGGTCGATAGCAGTTCGTAATTAACGAGGTTTTGCAAAACGAGATGATCAAAATCTTTAAAACTCAAAACAAATATCCTAAAAAACTTGTGAACCCCAACCAAGCCACGTTACTTTCTGCTCAGCCGCAAAACGTTACCACCCTCAAGCATAAAAACTCCAGAACCCATTCGTTCTCCTAAAATAGCAAAATCGCCGGTAAGAAAATCAAAAGAAAATGATTATATAATAAACTAAAATATAAGGGTTGTGGACAAAACCAAGCCACCCACTCTTTGTTTCAGCCACACAAAAACAATCCCATTCCCCTTATATAAATCGTCACCTTAAGACCTAATTTGATTTTTCATTGTCTGTAGAAAAATAAGGCTGCCAACTCCATTTCTCTTTATTTAATTAAATCAAGCGAGATACTCCATGAAATCAATGAACGTTGAATCCTTTAAACTCATATAAGAGAGAGCTTCACAGTGGTGGCCTCAGATATTGGTGCGGCATCGATTACCTGGAGCTCGAATAAGTTGCAGTGGAGCTAGGGTTAGGGTCGGTTTCTTGATAAGGAGGCTGGAGGCGAGAACGATGGCACAGGCGGACTGAGGATGGAGAAATGCACCGATTGGCGTTGGTTTGAGGATACTCGGTGGGGAGGACTGAAAGGCGACAGTGGGTGTCGCGATTAAGGGAAGCAGGTCGGGTTCTGATGGGGGGGTTCGATCTTGAGTGGAAGGTGCTGGTGAGTGGAGCTTGAGGAGGTGAATCGGATGGAGGTGATGGCGAAGGTCATTGGTGGTCGGAGAAGGAGTTAAGGGCGGTCAAAGGTTGGTCAACCGTGGAGTATTCGGGTTCGAAATATACTGGAATTCGTATATGGTTGGGAAGAAGGACACGATGGCAAATGGGTCTCGGTGGAAATGTTTTGGGCTGATGATGAATGGGTATGGCCCATTTAGAAATTTATTAAGTTTGGTTTTAATTTAATTAACGTTTAACTTGTATGAACCATAACTTTTGCATACCGTATCAGAATTCCGCGAAATAAGATCCGATGGGATCGTATGGACGAGGGCTACACGCCGGAAAAGACTGAGGGTGGAGTGGAGCTTGTTTAAATTTACAGCGAAATAAACTGTTTGATTCAAATCAAACAACAGTTTATCGTTCTTTAGCGATGAACTGCAAATGTGAGTAAAACTCACCAACTCTGAATAGTTCTATTTTTACAGTGTATTCTTAGGACTGTTAATTATTGTCTGTTTGACTGTGTATTGACTGTTGATTGAACTGCTAGTCAGTTAGTAGAGATTATATATATATGTATATATGTATATATAAACCGTCAAATAGTTATATGTTGATTCTGTTCTAACAGAATATTATACTGGTGTTGCCTAACATCTGTGGTACAGGGAAACAGGTTGGAGGAATCCAACAGGATTCCTCAACAGTTATTTTACTGTGATTTTTATATTGTGATATATAATGTGATGTATATAATCTGTGTGATTTTGTGTGGTGGGACGATATTTATCATTGTTAGATGATGTGTTAAAAACCGTAAGAAATACCAGAGTGTGATAAAAGGATTAAACAAAGTGATTTGGTAAAGATTAAACTAAGTAAATTAGTCGAGATTAAACAAAGTGGATTTGTCGAGCAAACTGAATCAAATGGGTTAGTCAAACCGAATCAAATGGGTTAGTCAAAACCGAATCAAATGGGTTAGTCAAAACCAAATCAAAAGGGTTAGTCAAACCGAATCAAATGGGTTAGTCAAACCGAATCAAATGGGTTAGTCAAACCGAATCAAATGGATTAGTCAAACTGAATCAAATGGGTTAGTCAAAACCAAATCAAATGGGTTAGTCAAACCGAATCAAATGGGTTAGTCAAACCGAATCAAATGGGTTAGTCAAACCGAATCAAATGGATTAGTCAAACCGAATCAAATGGGCTAAGTTAGTCGAGTTAAACAAATGGGCTAAGTTGGTCGAGTTAAACAAATGGGCTAAGTTAGTCGAGTTAATCAAAGTAATTGGTTAGGTTAACCAAAGCGAGTTAGTCGAGTTAAACAAAGTAATTGGTTAGGTTAACCAAAGTAAGTTAGTTAAGTTAAACTAAGTGATAAATCGATGTGAATTAGTTAAGTTAAACTAAGTGATAAATCGATGTGAATTAGTTAAGTTAAACTAAGTGGTTAATCGAAGTAAATTAGTTAAGTTAACTAAGTGGTTAATCAAAGTGAATTAGTTGAGTTAAACTAAGTGAATCAGTTAGAGTTAATCAACGTGAATTAGCTAAGTTTAACTAAGTGGATTTGTTCAGTTAATCAAGGCGAGTTAACTAGTTAGGTTAAACCAGTTGAGTTAACCAGTTAGAGTTAACCAGTTAGAGTTAATCTGTTAGAGTTAACCAGTTGAGTTGACCAGTTAGAGTTAACCAGTTGAGTTAACCAGTTAGAGTTAACCAGTTAGAGTTAATCTGTTAGAGTTAACCAGTTGAGTTAACCAGTTAGAGTTAACCAGTTGAGTTAACCAGTTAGAGGTGACCAGTTAGAGTTAACCAGTTAGAGTTGACCAGTTAGAGTTGACCAGTTAAAGTTGACCAGTTAGAGTTATCCAAGTGGAGTTAATCGAGTAGCGTTGTCGAATATCACTTATTCGAAGAAGAGCTATCGAATATAGTCTATTCGAGTGGAGAAATCAAATGTTATTCATTTGAAAAGAGTTATCGAATATAGTTTATTCGAGTGGAGAAATCAAATGTTATTCATTTGAGAAGAGTTATCGAATATTATTTATACGATGAGGAGTTATCGAATATTGGTTACTCGGAGTTAGTTAATCCAAAGGAATTATTCGAAGTTAGTTAATCCGAAGGAGTTAGTCGAAGAGTTAATCCTAAAGAGTTATTCAGAGTTAGTTAATCCAAAGGAGTTATTCGAAGTTAGTTAATCCAAAGGAGTTATTCAAAGTTAGTTAATCCAAAGGAGTTAGTCGAAGAGTTAATCGAATATAGTTATTCGAAAGAAGGTGTTAATCGAATATAGTTATTCGAGTAAAGTTAAAAGAGTTAATCAAATTTAGTTATTCGAAATGAGTTATTCGAATTAGATATTTGGATAGAGTTAAACACATTAGAGTGATTCGAATTACTTATTCAAATAGAGTTAAACACGTGAGAGTTAATTGAATATTAGTTATTCAATTAGAGTTAAATCGAATTTAGTTATTCGAAAGGAGTTAATCAATTTGAGTTAAGCTAATCGATTTGAATTAAGTTGAATCGAAATGGAGTAAATCGATTAGAATTAAGTTAATCGAGTTAGAGTAAATCGAATATTGGTTATTCGGAGGTAAGTTATTCGAATTAGTTATTCGAAGGAGTTAATCAAATGAGTTGATCCAAAGGAGTTAGTCGAATATTAGTTATTCAAATAGAGTTAAAGGAGTTATCGATTTTATTTTGATCGAAAGGAGTTATCGATTAGTAAATCGAAAGGAGATTTTCGAATATAGCATATTCGAAAGAAAGAGATCGAATATTGTTTATTCGAAAGAGAGAGATTTCGGATATGAGTTATTCAAAGAGAGATAATCGAATATAGGTTATTCGAAGAAGAGTTAATCAAATAGAGATTACTCGAAAGAGAGTTATACGTCGAATTCGATTATAGCGAATTCGGGAAAGTACTATTTACTTTCCAGGGTTTAAATCAAGATTTAGTTATTGATTTAGAAATTAGGTGTCTGTTAAATTATTCGAGTTAGGAGATAAAGTTATAATTAAGGTTAGATATTGCAGAAGTAGGAATTATAACGTTATAGTTATAATCAAACGTTTTCATATAAGAAGTGGATTCGTAACCTGAATCCGAGAATTTGCGTAAACAGATGATTGGAAAAAGTGAGTGACGAGCTTCATCTATTTCACAGTAAAGGACGTTGTTCAATTAAGGTCTGAGAGGTAATTATACCCCAACTTGATTGACTTCAGAATTGACAAAGGAATAGTTGTGGTTCGATAGAAAAGGTTGATTTGAAATATAGTTAAGTAATAAGCGATTAATGGATTTAGCGAAACGATGTTTTATACAACGTTCATTTGAAATCCGTAAATGAGTTTTGGAAACGTTTTCCAAATATGGTCAGATATGTTTTCTAAACATAGAAAATGAAATGTTTTCATGATAAGAATTTAAGAAATAGAGTTAAGCCAATTCAGAAACTGACTGGAGAGGGTAAGTTAAACGGTTTTCTAAGTGACGATCTGATGTTGGTTTCGACCTTCAGGATGGATACTTAGAGAATTGTTCTCATACTAGTTACAGTTAGGGACTGATAGTTGCGAAATAATAGTGATGTGAAAATAAGCTATGGAAATGTTTTCCAATGATTAATAACATATATTTTCTAAATATATGAAGTAAGGAAATATGAACATATGATGATTGATCGATCGAATTTCCATTTGGAAATAAGATCGTTGTTTGTACACCGACATGTTTTAATTTGATAGTTGAATCACAGACTATCAAAGTTTTTACCATTTTAACGTTGTTAATATGGAGAGACCGGTTGGATTATTATCCAAAGAACCACTCTGTATTGGCATAAGCGTTGCGAGCAATATCTGCCAAAGATAAATTGAAGATGGAGTAAAGTGCAAGGGCTGTTGTATAAATCTTAGATAACAGTGACTAAGATGGATATACTGAATAGTGCCTTCGGTTTGTCCAGTCCCAGGACAACGTATATGGAAGAAGGTCTGACAGAGTATATCCAATGGATCGCGTAAGTTGATCTGTTCAAACGTATTTACGTTTGGTGGCGGAGGAATTCGTTTCTCTTAGCTATATACCCGTGTTATTTTTGTATAAGTCAATTTGTGATTTGGCGGGTATGACGATGTGGCATTCAAAGTGAATGGTGATCAGATGTTCTGAAGATAGACGTAGCTTCTAGCCTCACACCAGGAAGTAACAAAAGTTGGGCTAGGCAACATGGCTAGTTGGGTCATCCCCAAGCAGGGTGTATTGTCACCGATCTAGGGAATATCCATATTTATACTTCTTTTTGATTCTGTATCTTCGGATGACGGTTTGATGGCCTATAACCGTGGTGGCAATATATTCGCGACACTCAAGCTAAATGAGTGAGCGGTCATGTGTGGCCGGGTTGCAAGACGTTCTTGTTGAACCCTGAGTGTATCACCTCTAGAGTACACTATTCAGAAGGTGCTCCCATACCTTGTCTGTTGGAATACATTCTCCGATAAGAGCCCTGCGGTTTATGATTTTATACTATGTATGTAGAACGTGAGATGCAAGCGTTTCTGCTAGGTTGATACCTATTTGTACTTAGACATTATTATAATATCACAATGATATTGCTTGTCAAAGTTGTTCAGATACTCATAAGGGAAAAACCCGTTCCGTATTCACGGCGTGGTCTTATGAGATATCCTATACCTGTTTTAACTATTTTACTCATACCAGTCCCATGACTGACCCGGAGTTTACTTTGTTGTTTTCCCTAAACTCTTGGGTGCCTAAATTTGTACGGGCAGTCAAGTAGTCGGGACTTACAGATATACTTGGAGAGCTTGGAGCAGGAGGCTGCAAGATTTGATAGCTATAGTTATTTCCGCTGTGTTGTAAGTGTTGTACTCTGATAAGTGCTATTGTATATATATAACTGTTTACTTCAAAGTTATGTTATATATTATATGTTATTCGTTCCGCTGTGAGATTCGTGTTACTCTGATGATTCTGATGTTCTTCTTCTTCTTCTATTCTATTAGTTCTATCTTTTCTTTCTCACCTTCTAAATTCTTTCACTAACGTCTCGGAATTTCCGACTCTCGAGGAGTCGGAAATTTCCAGCCGTTACAGTTGGTATCAGAGCTTAAGTTAAGTGATTACCTTGGCTCTGTGGCATAACTCGATAGAGATGGGATTAGTAATATCCTAGATTGAGTTTGAGTGTATATATATGAGCGCGTAATTGTTATTCAATATAAAATGGTTTTATATTGTGGAGACTCATTGGTTGAGTGGCTTATGAATTCTGGTCGATCAGTTGATCCACTGTATCGATAAGGGTTTCTAAACACTCGAATACGATGAACCGTCATGGTATGTTTTGAAAGAGGGTAAATGAAATAATTTTTCTCAAAATATATTTGTTTATAGAAGAAATATATATCTTGAAATTAGTATAGTATATTGATTGTGTTGGTTGTTATTATAATCGAATAAGATTATAAAAGGGTGAAATGGTTATAAATGACCAATCAGAATTCATATGAATGTAATATATGAAATAGTTTGAATTAAATATGAATTTAAATCAGAATTTGGAATTTAAAATAAGGAAATTTTAAGTTCCTGGGAGATTTTGAAAATGCTTTTCAAATTGAAAATGATATAGTATTGAACTCACTTCGATAGCTGGAAAATAGATTCTGATGATGAATCTAGACATCATCAGTGTTCATTTTCGAGTTCTAAGTGACGGATTACTACCAAAGGTTTTGTTTTTGAATTGTTTTGAGAAAACAAGTTGTTTAGAAATTCAAAGGTTTTGAATTGGCATTATGATTTCAAATTGATTTGAAAGAAACCCAGGAACTTAAGTTCTGGAATTAAAATTTAACTAATGAAGTTAAATAAAATGAGATGGTAAAAATAAATTGAAATTTAACTTGAACCGAGTTAAATAAAATTGAATTGGATTAGAGATAATCTAGAATGGAACCAAATTGATAAGTCAATAATTTGGAATTTGATATTAGAGTTCGAATGAAATTCGATTTGGATTTGAGTATATAAACTGAGTGGAATGACCATGATATATGCAGAAGTGATAACAGATCAAAAGGATATAATGATACGACCGACAAAAAGGTACAAGTTTATATTATATATGAGTTTGGATTTTATGAGCCGAATTTGCAAGCCGCTTGGCTGTTTGATTTTCTTTTGGGTTGAAGAAGGCCTAGAGAGGCGAGTTGGAGTTTGAGATAGTGACCAGTACAAAGGAGGTTATGGCGAAATTTTTCGAAAATTCCAGGCGTTAGAACATTCTCATGATTTATGGAAATTCAGTTAGCCAGAATGAATTAATAATTTAATTGAAAATTTAATGGTTCGGTTGAAACAGGAGTTGAGAAGTAAACTAAAAGATATTTGAATCTAGTTAGTAAAGTTGGTAGCATTTTCCTAGCTTAGCAATTTCGAGGACGAAATTATTTTAAGGGGGGAAGTCTGTAATGGCGCGTTTTGTTAGCTGTCGAATAATTAATTTATTTAATTATTTATATATCGATTTGGCGATATCGATAACTTAAAGTACAACGTTCGAACTTATAATTTATAATTATAATTAAAACGAACCTGAAACGTCGCGGCAGTTCGAAATTTGGCGATTTGAACTTCAACTGAATATACAAGATTCGTTTTAAGCCGGATTTCTGTGAAACAAGAAACGTGTGGAGCTGGTGGAGTATATCTTTCTAGTAGAAGAGAAAAATCGGGATTTCGTCGTGTAGATTTTGAGATATGTCCAAATCAAATATTCAGAAAAACAGCGGTATATTCGTTCGTGGCCATAACGGTTATTTCGAAATAACTAGATATCGTGTGCGAATTTAGACAAGGTTCTTTTGGGACATAGCGATAATTTAATTTTTAGAATTTTATGGTAATTTTTAATTAATTTATTTAGCGACTTTTTATTTGGAGTATTTCTCACCCTGAAATCAACATTTTGAAGTTTCACAATATGTGTCAAACTACCGGTATTATTATATTTCTGGGATCGTGGCACATTGATCATCACGATGGTATAGCTGATCCGGTCGATAGCAGTTCGTAATTAACGAAGTTTTGCAAAACGAGATGATCAAAATCTTTAAAACTCAAAACAAATATCCTAACAAACTTGTGAACCCCAACCAAGCCACGTTACTTTCTGCTCAGCTGCAAAACGTTACCACCCTCAAGCATAAAAACTCCAGAACCCATTCGTTCTCCTAAAATAGCAAAATCGCCGGTAAGAAAATCAAAAGAAAATGATTATATAATAAACTAAAATATAAGGGTTGTGGACAAAACCAAGCCACCCACTCTTTGTTTCAGCCACACAAAAACAATCCCATTCCCCTTATATAAATCGTCACCTTAAGACCTAATTTGATTTTTCATTGTCTGTAGAAAAATAAGGCCGCCAACTCCATTTCTCTTTATTTAATTAAATCAAGCGAGATACTCCATGAAATCAATGAACGTTGAATCCTTTAAACTCATATAAGAGAGAGCTTCACAGTGGTGGCCTCAGATATTGGTGCGGCATCGATTACCTGGAGCTCGAATAAGTTGCAGTGGAGCTAGGGTTAGGGTCGGTTTCTTGATAAGGAGGCTGGAGGCGAGATCGATGGCACAGGCGGACTGAGGATGGAGAAATGCACCGATTGGCGTTGGTTTGAGGATACTCGGTGGGGAGGACTGAAAGGCGACAGTGGGTGTCGCGATTAAGGGAAGCAGGTCGGGTTCTGATGGGGGGGTTCGATCTTGAGTGGAAGGTGCTGGTGAGTGGAGCTTGAGGAGGTGAATCGGATGGAGGTGATGGCGAAGGTCATTGGTGGTCGGAGAAGGAGTTAAGGGCGGTCAAAGGTTGGTCAACCGTGGAGTATTCGGGTTCGAAATATACTGGAATTCGTATATGGTTGGGAAGAAGGACACGATGGCAAATGGGTCTCGGTGGAAATGTTTTGGGCTGATGATGAATGGGTATGGCCCATTTAGAAATTTATTAAGTTTGGTTTTAATTTAATTAACGTTTAACTTGTATGAACCATAACTTTTGCATACCGTATCAGAATTCCGCGAAATAAGATCCGATGGGATCGTATGGACGAGGGCTACACGCCGGAAAAGACTGAGGGTGGAGTGGAGCTTGTTTAAATTTACAGCGAAATAAACTGTTTGATTCAAATCAAACAACAGTTTATCGTTCTTTAGCGATGAACTGCAAATATGAGTAAAACTCACCAACTCTGAATAGTTCTATTTTTACAGTGTATTCTTAGGACTGTTAATTATTGTCTGTTTGACTGTGTGTTGACTGTTGATTGAACTGCTAGTCAGTTAGTAGAGATTATATATATATGTATATATGTATATATAAACCGTCAAATAGTTATATGTTGATTCTGTTCTAACAGAATATTATACTGGTGTTGCCTAACATCTGTTGTAACACCCCGTATTTTGGTTAATGCTAGAATTCACTAATTACAGAATAAATAATCTCAGACGTGGGAATTAGGGGAAACGGGCTGCGTCATTGCGTTCGTCTCGGAAAAATACGCAAAATAGAGTCCGAGTTTTCGAAAAACGGAGTCCGTATGGCCCAGTTATGGCCCGATGAAGTTTGCAGAAAATTCAAATCTAAAAAACAGATTTAAAAATTTAAAATTCAGATTTTGGAATGGAACAAGCGGGGTCAGGCGGGAAAGTTCCCGCCCTAACCATGTCGACAGGGCTGTCGACAGGCCTGTCGACAGGG
Organism: Allium sativum; assembly: GCA_030737875.1. NCBI lineage: Eukaryota > Viridiplantae > Streptophyta > Magnoliopsida > Asparagales > Amaryllidaceae > Allium > Allium sativum. The sequence continues at coordinate 128,152,854 of CM060918.1, forward strand.
GGGTCGACTTGCCTGTCGACTTGCCTATCGACATGGGCGCGGCGTCCAGAGAACCTGGGTGCACCAGGTTGGGTTTTAGGCTGGCTTGGAGGGCTGGGTTCTAGAGATTTCCGAAATCTAAGGGTCCTAATCTAATCTAGGGTTAATCTAAGGGCCTAAAACACTCACCTAATCTATAAATACACCCTAAACCTACCCTAATCAATACTAAAAATAGAAATGATGGCCTCATGCCGCCAAATTAAATCTTAGAAGGAGCCTCCACTAATTTATGAAGAAAGTTGCAAGCTAATCAACCTCTAATCATCATCTTCTTCATATTTAGCAACTAGTTCTACTTCATAAGTTTGCTAATCTTGGGTTTGGTGAGTTTCTATCACTTTAACATCAATTGCTAAAGTAAGTAGATTGGGTGTAATGAGACTTATGGTCTTAAATGCGGATTAGTGAGTTTGAATCATTTGTAATGATATGCTACTCTATGTTTTCCTATGTTTATGCATGTTTAATAAGTTGGTTTATGCATGTTTAACAAGTGGGTTCATGCATGTTTAATAAGTTGGTTTATGCATGTTTAACAAGTGGGTTTATGCATGTTTAATAAGTGGGTTTATGCATATCTAATAAGTTGGTTTATGCATGTTTAACAAGTGAGTTATGCAAGTTCATATGCAAGTTATGTGTATGATGTTATGTAAGTTATGTGTAGGTTGTTATGCAAGTATGTGAATGCTTATGCAAGTTAAGTATATGCTTAAATGCAAGTTTAACATGATATGCAAGTTATGCATGCTTATGCAAATATGTGAATGCTTATGCAAGTTAAGTATATGCTTAAATGCAAGTTTAACATGATATGCAAGTTATGCATGCTTATGCAAATATGTGAATGCTTATGCAAGTTATGTATATGCTTAAATGCAAGTTTAACATGATATGCAAGTTATGCATGCTTATGCAAATATGTGAATGCTTATGCAAGTTATGTATATGCTTAAATGCAAGTTTAACATGATATGCAAGTTATGCATGCTTATGCAAATATGTGAATGCTTATGCAAGTTATGTATATGCTTAAATGCAAGTTTAACATGATATGCAAGTTATGCATGCCTATGCAAGTATGTGAATGCTTATGCAAGTATGTGAATGCTTATGCAAGAATGTGAATGCTTATGCAAGTTATGTGTATGTTTAAATGTATGTTTAACATGTTATGCAAGTTATGAGAATGCTTATGTGCAAGTTCAACATGTTATGCAAGATATGTGTATGATAATATGCAAGTTTGGGTTAAATGTAGTTGGGTTAATATATGCTCATATATGCAAGTTGACATCCTCTTAACCCATGATAAAGTTATATGCTAAGATGTGGTTAAGCCCATGATACTTGTGATGGATCTTCCCTTTATTATGTCATGAAATGAGAACGATACGTGGGGAACGATGGGGTTAATAAATATGTTAATAAAAGTATGACTGGGTATGATTAAGCATACCATAAAAAAAAAAATTAACATAAGTGGGAATTTACCTATTGAGTTAGGTCTACCCCATGGGAATTTACCTATTGAGTTAGGTCTACCCATGTTATGGAAAATGTGTAATTAATTAGGGATAATTAATTATGGGGGTGATTAATTAGGTGTAATTAATCAACTAAGACACGAGGTTGGACCCTTTTGTAGCGGAAGTCTGCCCGGAACCGACCGGCCATCCAGCGGCTACAAATGATTGGCCCAATGTGAGAGGTCTTAGTCATAAATTAAACACGTGATTAAAGTAAAGACACGAGGTTAGGCCTTTTTATGACAGAAGTCTGCCCGGAACCAACCGGCATATCCAGCAGTCATAAAAAGATGGTCTAATGTGAGAGGTCTTTATGAGGTCATGTTCTTAATTAATTAATTAAGAAACACTTAACCATATTAGCATGTAGAGGGACATGAGGGGTTAAGTGGGTGCCTTGGGTGGCATGTGGAAATCTAGTGGGTTGCCTTGGGTGGCAATAGAAAACACGATTAGAATACTTAACCAAGTGGAAACATGTAATTAAACATGATTAAAGGGTTAAGTGGGATACACTAGATAAGTGACAAGCTTAGGTGGGTAGCTTGTGGGGGCCCATTTCAACCAGTAACCCATATGTATCTTATTGGGCTCGACCCATGTCGAGGACGGGACACGCGTACTGGGCTTGATTAAAAGAGGCAAAAACGGGGTAGCGGTGGCAACGCAAGTCCAACGGGTTTCATATGCGTGTGTGGACCCGGGCTGGTAGGTAAGACGTTGTTGCATCGTGTAGGTATAAGCCGTGCACCGATGATAGTATTGGGTTGCCACTTTAGGGGAGTGATACACCCCACTGTGGGACCAGCACGGGTATCTACGTTAGGGAGCCGATCGCTTGGGGAGTAGTGGGGTACACCTAGTGGAGATAGGGGCAGACGGCACCTATGTGGTCAGCTAGGGGTACATGAAACTACTAGTTATATCTTTCTTTTAAGTCCTTGGGTGGGGTCAATCTTTGAGTAGGAATGACTGGTGTGGTGCAGTTAGTAATTATCCTTGGGAGGGTAGATACGTCTTTACAGTTATCTTAGTTTATCCTAAGTCTACCAAGCTGCTTAGTGTAGCCATTCATCCCCAGACATTACCGTATGTCAAGTTTATGTCTTCTCTGGTTACTTTAATGATTGTATTGTTAAAGTTATAGGACTCGCTCAGACTTATGTCTGACCCCGTTGTTTTTATTTTTTTTCCCAACCCTCAGGTCCTACGGTGGATCCTAGCAGTAGTGGAGCTTGATCGGATTGCTGTTCCAGTCTTTAGGAGCTTGGATAGACGTAAAGCTCCAGTTACCCAGTTATCTTTTCTTTTGTCCTGGCTATTGTATGAGAGAGTGGGATTATGTACTTCTTTATTTTGATGGATATTGTACTTGACTTTTACTGTGGTTTTATGATGTAACCAGACATGTTTATTTCCGCTGTTATGAGATGATGTTTTAAATTTCAAGTACTATTTATATCTGTCTTGTTGTAATTTTTCTGTTCTATATTCACTAAAATACTCCACCGATGCTATGGCATTCCCTTAGCGAGTGACCTTAGCATGTGTGGGGTGTTACACGTGGTATCAGAGCAAAGGTTACCGGAACAGATAAAATTTTTAGAAAACTATTTTTATAAAAACATTTTTGGAAGAGATATTTTCAAAAACATGTCTTTAAAGAGAAAAGTTTTTGAAAGAAAAGCATAATCCCCAATAGCCATATCTATATCCTTCGAATTCTCCGTTTTGAATCTTTCCTTTTTGTTTCAGCATGGCTGAGGATCTTAACTTTCCGGAGGGTGTGGCGGTACCAGTATGGTATAGGAGATTGATGGAGGCTAGGGCCACCACTGCGGGTCCGACAAATGTTCCTCCACCAACCGTAGCACCCGATCTTCCTCCTCCCCCTCCTCCTCGCACGGATACTTTTGCTAAGACTTGCAAAGAATTTAAAGCTATGGGAGGGAAACCTTTTCAAGGATCGGAAACTTTTGTGGAGGCTAGAGATTGGCTTAAAGAGGTGGAAGAATCGATAGATATCTTTGAGATGGAAGAAGGAAAGAAAGTCAAGTTAGCTGCTTGGTTAATGAAAGGAGAGACCTCATTCTGGTGGGAGGTCACTAATGGAGAACGCCCCGTTGACTCTTGGGCGGATTTTAGGCAAAGATTTGTGGCAAAGTTTCTCTCAAGGGCGGAGGAAAACTTGTATATGGAAAGATTCTTGACTCTAAAGCAAGGAAATCTCTCAGTAAAGGAATATGTCAACAAGTTTAATCAATTGGCAAGGTTTGGCCTAGACATGGTGAATACACCGGAGAAGAAGGCTTTGAGGTTCGTGAAAGGCTTGAATGAACCGATGCATGGGTTGGCTATGACTCATATCCCTATGGGGGCCACCTTTGAGAAGCTAGTTGACATGGCACTCATGCATGAAGAAGAGAAGGGTCCCAATGTTAATAGGGCACCCGAGAAGAAGGGAGATCAAAAGAGACCTCAGCAACAACAGCAAAATAAAGGTGGAAAAGGCAACGGTGGCAAGGGCAAGAAGAAGAAGTGTTTCAATTGTGGGACACCTGGCCACCTAAGCAAGGATTGTCGCAAGAAGAAGAAGACTGGCTGCTTCCACTGTGGCGAAGCAGGGCATCTAGTGAAAGACTGTCCCAAGAAAGGGCAAAGGACGGGGTCTACCTCAGGAGGACAGGTGCAAGCTCTTATGGCACCAGGTCAGGCTAGGGGGCAAGTACAGGCTCTCGTGGTTCCACCGATTCAGGGAAGAGGTAGAACTATTTCCGTTGAAAGTCTGGTTTTTCTATTTGATCATCATGTCCGTACATTGTTTGATTCAGGCGCATCGCATTCGTTTATCTCATCATCATTAGTTGAGTCACTACACTTAGACACCAGTCTTGTAGATGATCCCTTGGTTGTTTCAAACCCAATTGGGGGCTCCACTTATTTGTCCATGATATGTTTGGGTTTGAAGATTTCTATACTTAGCATTGAGTTTAGATGTGATGCTTTTGTGTTGGGCTTCACGGGCTATGGGTTGATTTTGGGCATGGACTGGTTATCCAGTAATGGTGCCGTTCTTGATTGCGAAAGGAGAGTTGTTAGGCTCATGACCCGCTTGGGTAACACTCTCGAGATTTCTTGTAATCCCATGGATTCTGTCATGCTAAGTTATCTTGAATCGCTTGACGCTTCGGTCGAGAGTTTGCAATCTGTTAGAGTAGTCCGGGAATATCCGGATGTGTTTGAGGAGGTGAAGGGCTTACCTCCGAAGCGGGAGATTGACTTCCGAATATATCTGGTGGATAATGCTAAACCTGTATCTTTACCAGTGCGCCACATGGCTCCTCGTGAGAGGAGGGAACTCCATAAGCAAGTAGGGGAGTTGCTTGAGAAGGGGTTCATAAGACGAAGTATATCGGAGTGGGGTGCTCCAGTAGTTTTTGCTACGAAGGCGGATGGGTCCCTCAGACTTTGTGTAGACTATAGAGAACTCAACAAGCTCACAAAGAAGAACAGACACCCATTACCGAGGATTGATGATCTTTTCGATCAGTTGGTTGGCGCTTCAGTATTTTCTCAGTTGGACTTAGCCACGGGGTTTCATCAGTTGAGGGTGGCTGAGGATAGCATAGACACGACTGCCTTTAGGACTCCGGATGGTTTCTATGAGTGGCTGGTGATGCCATTTGGGTTGACGAACGCCCCTGCATACTTTGTTGATTTGATGAGTAGGGTGTTCAGGGAGTTCCTTAATAAATTCGTGGTGGTCTTTGTGGATGATATCTTAGTATTTTCTAAGAGTGAAGAAGAGCATGCCCTACATCTTGGGGAGGTATTGAAGACTCTTCGAGCACATAGCCTTAAGGCTAAATTCTCTAAATGTCACTTCTGGAGGAAGGAGGTGCGGTTCTTGGGGCACGTGGTCTCCAAGGAAGGGATAGCTGTGGATCCCGCGAAGGTAGTATCAATTCAGGATTGGAAGGTTCCGAAGAATGCTACCGAAGTAAGAAGTTTCTTGGGGTTGGCGGGTTATTATAGGAAGTTTATCAAAGACTTCGCGAAGATATCAGCCCCATTAACCCGCTTAACGAAGAAGAATCTTGTCTTCGCATGGGACGTAGATTGTGATGATGCGTTCCGACGGTTAAAGAGAGCTTTAACCACTGCTCCAGTTTTAGTGTTGCCAGATGGGAGCAAGCCATTTGTTGTCTATACCGACGCTTGTGGGACAGGACTAGGCGCGGTCTTAATGCAAGAGGGAAGGGTGATAGCCTATGGTGGAAGGCAGTTGAGAGTGCATGAGAAAAATTACCCTACCCATGATTTAGAGTTGGCCGCTATTGTTTTTGCGCTTAAGATTTGGCGCCATTATCTTCTTGGTGAGAGATTCGAATTGTTCACTGACCACAAATCATTGAAGTACTTGTTTTCTCAGAAGGATTTGAATCTGAGACAGCAAAGGTGGATGGAATTCTTAGCATCCTATGATTTCGAGATAGCGTATACCCCTGGCAAGGGTAACGTGGTGGCGGATGCCTTGAGCAGAAAGAGGTTGTCCTTGAGTCCATTGTTTGTGGAACAACGAAGCTTGGAATTTATCTTGATGTTTGATTTCAGACCTTCCATTGATTATGTACCCGGTTTGCTAGCTTCCTTGGAAGTTAGACCTACTCTTTTGGGGCGAATTGGAGAAGCACAGAGGGACGACCCACAGTTGGTTGAGTTGGTGGAGAAGCTCATAAGGGGGGAGTCGTCCAGCCATTTGAGTAGGTACACCCTAGACGATAGGGGGTGCTTGCGTAGAGACGGTAGACTTTGTGTACCGCAAGACAAGGGTTTGAGGAAGGTTATTCTTGATGATGCACACCGTTCTAGGATGACCATTCATCCCGGTGGGGACAAGATGTACCAAGACATGAAGAGGGTTTTCTTCTAGGCCGGTATGAAGAAAGATGTGGCCGAGTATGTCGCTCGATGCTTGGTGTGCCAACAAGTGAAGGCGGAGCAAAAGAAACCCGGTGGGTTGCTTCACCCATTGGAAGTTCCGCAATGGAAGTGGGATAGCGTCTCGATGGATTTTATTGACGGGTTACCCAGATCAAGAAAGGGTAATACGGGAATTTGGGTGGTGGTAGACAGACTTACTAAGAGCGCCCATTTCATACCTGTGAAGAGCAAGAGGACCGCTCCATGGCTAGCTTCAGTATATCTTCGAGAGATAGTTCGATTACATGGGGTACCCTCTAGCATAGTGAGTGATCGAGATCCTATCTTCACTAGCGAGTTCTGGAGAAGTTTGCAAGAAGCAGTGGGGACTCAATTGTGTCTGAGCACCGCATATCATCCTCAGACGGACGGCCAGACTGAGAGGGTGAATCGTGTTCTAGAAGACCTTTTGAGGCTTTGTATCTTAGATTTTGGAGGTACATGGGAAGAGCATCTTCCATTGGTGGAGTTCGCATATAATAACAGCTTTCAGTCCAGTATTGGTATGGCTCCTTTCGAAGCTCTCTATGGAAGGCCTTGTCGATCACCTACATGTTGGTGGGAATCTACGGATAAGATCTTGCTTGGGCCTGATATGATTAGGGAGACTTCTGAGAAGATTGACTTGATTCGAAGAAGGATGAAAGCAGCGCAGGATAGGCAAAAATCTTATGCGGACAAAAGAAGGACGGATCTTGAGTTTGAAGTTGGGGACATGGTCTTTGTCAAAGTGTCTCCATTACGAAATGTGGTTCGCTTTGGATCTGTTGGGAAATTAGCACCAAGGTTCGTGGGGCCGTTTCCTATTAAGGAAAGGATCGGACAGATGGCATATAGAGTGGAGTTGCCCGACAGACTTGGTGGTGTACATGATGTATTCCATGTGTCCCATTTGAGGAAGTGCTTACATGAGACGGCAGAGGTGGTAGAGCCGAGCTTTCTTAAAGAATTGGAAGTAGAGCGTGATGCGACTGTTCGACGAGCTCCTACTCGCATCCTTGGGTCAGAAACTAGAAAGTTGAGGAACAGAGAGGTTCAGCTAGTTAAAGTGCAATGGGGAGATGACGAAAGCAAAGCTACTTGGGAGACGGAAGCGAAGATGCGTTCATTGTACCCATTTCTTTTTGAGGGTATGTCTTTACTTTCTCCTCTATCGTTGTCTAGCACTTATCTTATCTTTAGTATATCCTCTCGTTAGTACTGATTGACCTTTAGATAGGGTAAACCTATGGTTGAAACATGTGTTTGAGACATGTTATGGTTGATGGATGCAAGTGGATGCAAGTGTTTGCTAGTGGATGCATATACACACACTCTAGGCACTAGATCGGCTCAATCACTTCATATTGCATATTGCATAAAAATTGTGTGTAGGAAGCTATATTTATGGATGTCTAATGATTGTGTTATCATATGGATGATGCATTTTGGTGAATGATTGTGCACTCATGTAGATATTATATGTGTCGATAGGGTTCTTTCGCATACATAATGGATGCATGGCACTAACATGGTTTGCATATGTTCATACATTAGATAGGGAACATATACACACACTCTTTGCATATGCGCATACATCATTAGAAATTGCTTTAAGGACAATGGATGCCCGTGATTGATGGATTGAGTAGATGGTTGTTTGGATGGTAGGATATGCATTCTCCTTAGCTTAGAGATTTCGGGGACGAAATCCTTTAAGGAGGGGAGAATGTAACACCCCGTATTTTGGTTAATGCTAGAATTCACTAATTACAGAATAAATAATCTCAGACGTGGGAATTAGGGGAAACGGGCTGCGTCATTGCGTTCGTCTCGGAAAAATACGCAAAATAGAGTCCGAGTTTTCGAAAAACGGAGTCCGTATGGCCCAGTTATGGCCCGATGAAGTTTGCAGAAAATTCAAATCTAAAAAACAGATTTAAAAATTTAAAATTCAGATTTTGGAATGGAACAAGCGGGGTCAGGCGGGAAAGTTCCCGCCCTAACCATGTCGACAGGGCTGTCGACAGGCCTGTCGACAGGGGGGTCGACTTGCCTGTCGACTTGCCTGTCGACATGGGCGCGGCGTCCAGAGAACCTGGGTGCACCAGGTTGGGTTTTAGGCTGGCTTGGAGGGCTGGGTTCTAGAGATTTCCGAAATCTAAGGGTCCTAATCTAATCTAGGGTTAATCTAAGGGCCTAAAACACTCACCTAATCTATAAATACACCCTAAACCTACCCTAATCCATACTAAAAATAGAAATGATGGCCTCATGCCGCCAAATTAAATCTTAGAAGGAGCCTCCACTAATTTATGAAGAAAGTTGCAAGCTAATCAACCTCTAATCATCATCTTCTTCATATTTAGCAACTAGTTCTACTTCATAAGTTTGCTAATCTTGGGTTTGGTGAGTTTCTATCACTTTAACATCAATTGCTAAAGTAAGTAGATTGGGTGTAATGAGACTTATGGTCTTAAATGCGGATTAGTGAGTTTGAATCATTTGTAATGATATGCTACTCTATGTTTTCCTATGTTTATGCATGTTTAATAAGTTGGTTCATGCATGTTTAACAAGTGGGTTCATGCATGTTTAATAAGTTGGTTTATGCATGTTTAACAAGTGGGTTTATGCATGTTTAATAAGTGGGTTTATGCATATCTAATAAGTTGGTTTATGCATGTTTAACAAGTGAGTTATGCAAGTTCATATGCAAGTTATGTGTATGATGTTATGTAAGTTATGTGTAGGTTGTTATGCAAGTATGTGAATGCTTATGCAAGTTAAGTATATGCTTAAATGCAAGTTTAACATGATATGCAAGTTATGCATGCTTATGCAAATATGTGAATGCTTATGCAAGTTAAGTATATGCTTAAATGCAAGTTTAACATGATATGCAAGTTATGCATGCTTATGCAAATATGTGAATGCTTATGCAAGTTATGTATATGCTTAAATGCAAGTTTAACATGATATGCAAGTTATGCATGCTTATGCAAATATGTGAATGCTTATGCAAGTTATGTATATGCTTAAATGCAAGTTTAACATGATATGCAAGTTATGCATGCTTATGCAAATATGTGAATGCTTATGCAAGTTATGTATATGCTTAAATGCAAGTTTAACCTGATATGCAAGTTATGCATGCCTATGCAAGTATGTGAATGCTTATGCAAGTATGTGAATGCTTATGCAAGAATGTGAATGCTTATGCAAGTTATGTGTATGTTTAAATGTATGTTTAACATGTTATGCAAGTTATGAGAATGCTTATGTGCAAGTTCAACATGTTATGCAAGATATGTGTATGATAATATGCAAGTTTGGGTTAAATGTAGTTGGGTTAATATATGCTCATATATGCAAGTTGACATCCTCTTAACCCATGATAAAGTTATATGCTAAGATGTGGTTAAGCCCATGATACTTGTGATGGATCTTCCCCTTATTATGTCATGAAATGAGAACGATACGTGGGGAACGATGGGGTTAATAAATATGTTAATAAAAGTATGACTGGGTATGATTAAGCATACCATAAAAAAAAAAATTAACATAAGTGGGAATTTACCTATTGAGTTAGGTCTACCCCATGGGAATTTACCTATTGAGTTAGGTCTACCCATGTTATGGAAAATGTGTAATTAATTAGGGATAATTAATTATGGGGGTGATTAATTAGGTGTAATTAATCAACTAAGACACGAGGTTGGACCCTTTTGTAGCGGAAGTCTGCCCGGAACCGACCGGCCATCCAGCGGCTACAAATGATTGGCCCAATGTGAGAGGTCTTAGTCATAAATTAAACACGTGATTAAAGTAAAGACACGAGGTTAGGCCTTTTTATGACAGAAGTCTGCCCGGAACCAACCGGCATATCCAGCAGTCATAAAAAGATGGTCTAATGTGAGAGGTCTTTATGAGGTCATGTTCTTAATTAATTAATTAAGAAACACTTAACCATATTAGCATGTAGAGGGACATGAGGGGTTAAGTGGGTGCCTTGGGTGGCATGTGGAAATCTAGTGGGTTGCCTTGGGTGGCAATAGAAAACCCGATTAGAATACTTAACCAAGTGGAAACATGTAATTAAACATGATTAAAGGGTTAAGTGGGATACACTAGATAAGTGACAAGCTTAGGTGGGTAGCTTGTGGGGGCCCATTTCAACCAGTAACCCATATGTATCTTATTGGGCTCGACCCATGTCGAGGACGGGACACGCGTACTGGGCTTGATTATAAGAGGCAAAAACGGGGTAGCGGTGGCAACGCAAGTCCAACGGGTTTCATATGCGTGTGTGGACCTGGGCTGGTAGGTAAGACGTTGTTGCATCGTGTAGGTATAAGCCGTGCACCGATGATAGTATTGGGTTGCCACTTTAGGGGAGTGATACACCCCACTGTGGGACCAGCACGGGTATCTACGTTAGGGAGCCGATCGCTTGGGGAGTAGTGGGGTACACCTAGTGGAGATAGGGGCAGACGGCACCTATGTGGTCAGCTAGGGGTACATGAAACTACTAGTTATATCTTTCTTTTAAGTCCTTGGGTGGGGTCAATCTTTGAGTAGGAATGACTGGTGTGGTGCAGTTAGTAATTATCCTTGGGAGGGTAGATACGTCTTTACAGTTATCTTAGTTTATCCTAAGTCTACCAAGCTGCTTAGTGTAGCCATTCATCCCCAGACATTACCGTATGTCAAGTTTATGTCTTCTCTGGTTACTTTAATGATTGTATTGTTAAAGTTATAGGACTCGCTCAGACTTATGTCTGACCCCGTTGTTTTTATTTTTTTTCCCAACCCTCAGGTCCTACGGTGGATCCTAGCAGTAGTGGAGCTTGATCGGATTGCTGTTCCAGTCTTTAGGAGCTTGGATAGACGTAAAGCTCCAGTTACCCATTTATCTTTTCTTTTGTCCTGGCTATTGTATGAGAGAGTGGGATTATGTACTTCTTTATTTTGATGGATATTGTACTTGACTTTTACTGTGGTTTTATGATGTAACCAGACATGTTTATTTCCGCTGTTATGAGATGATGTTTTAAATTTCAAGTACTATTTATATCTGTCTTGTTGTAATTTTTCTGTTCTATATTCACTAAAATACTCCACCGATGCTATGGCATTCCCTTAGCGAGTGACCTTAGCGGGCGTGGGGTGTTACATCTGTGGTACAGGGAAACAGGTTGGAGGAATCCAACAGGATTCCTCAACAGTTATTTTACTGTGATTTTTATATTGTGATATATAATGTGATGTATATAATCTGTGTGATTTTGTGTGGTGGGACGATATTTATCATTGTTAGATGATGTGTTAAAAACCGTAAGAAATACCAGAGTGTGATAAAAGGATTAAACAAAGTGATTTGGTAAAGATTAAACTAAGTAAATTAGTCGAGATTAAACAAAGTGGATTTGTCGAGCAAACTGAATCAAATGGGTTAGTCAAACCGAATCAAATGGGTTAGTCAAAACCGAATCAAATGGGTTAGTCAAAACCAAATCAAATGGGTTAGTCAAACCGAATCAAATGGGTTAGTCAAACCGAATCAAATGGGTTAGTCAAACCGAATCAAATGGATTAGTCAAACCGAATCAAATGGGTTAGTCAAAACCAAATCAAATGGGTTAGTCAAACCGAATCAAATGGGTTAGTCAAACCGAATCAAATGGGTTAGTCAAACCGAATCAAATGGATTAGTCAAACCGAATCAAATGGGCTAAGTTAGTCGAGTTAAACAAATGGGCTAAGTTGGCCGAGTTAAACAAATGGGCTAAGTTAGTCGAGTTAATCATAGTAATTGGTTAGGTTAACCAAAGCGAGTTAGTCGAGTTAAACAAAGTAATTGGTTAGGTTAACCAAAGTAAGTTAGTTAAGTTAAACTAAGTGATAAATCGATGTGAATTAGTTAAGTTAAACTAAGTGATAAATCGATGTGAATTAGTTAAGTTAAACTAAGTGGTTAATCGAAGTAAATTAGTTAAGTTAACTAAGTGGTTAATCAAAGTGAATTAGTTGAGTTAAACTAAGTGAATCAGTTAGAGTTAATCAACGTGAATTAGCTAAGTTTAACTAAGTGGATTTGTTCAGTTAATCAAGGCGAGTTAACTAGTTAGGTTAAACCAGTTGAGTTAACCAGTTAGAGTTAACCAGTTAGAGTTAATCTGTTAGAGTTAACCAGTTGAGTTGACCAGTTAGAGTTAACCAGTTGAGTTAACCAGTTAGAGTTAACCAGTTAGAGTTAATCTGTTAGAGTTAACCAGTTGAGTTAACCAGTTAGAGTTAACCAGTTGAGTTAACCAGTTAGAGGTGACCAGTTAGAGTTAACCAGTTAGAGTTGACCAGTTAGAGTTGACCAGTTAAAGTTGACCAGTTAGAGTTATCCAAGTGGAGTTAATCGAGTAGCGTTGTCGAATATCACTTATTCGAAGAAGAGCTATCGAATATAGTCTATTCGAGTGGAGAAATCAAATGTTATTCATTTGAAAAGAGTTATCGAATATAGTTTATTCGAGTGGAGAAATCAAATGTTATTCATTTGAAAAGAGTTATCGAATATTATTTATACGATGAGGAGTTATCGAATATTGGTTATTCGGAGTTAGTTAATCCAAAGGAATTATTCGAAGTTAGTTAATCCGAAGGAGTTAGTCGAAGAGTTAATCCTAAAGAGTTATTCGGAGTTAGTTAATCCAAAGGAGTTATTCGAAGTTAGTTAATCCAAATGAGTTATTCAAAGTTAGTTAATCCAAAGGAGTTAGTCGAAGAGTTAATCGAATATAGTTATTCGAAAGAAGGTGTTAATCGAATATAGTTATTCGAGTAAAGTTAAAAGAGTTAATCAAATTTAGTTATTCGAAATGAGTTATTCGAATTAGATATTTGGATAGAGTTAAACACATTAGAGTGATTCGAATTACTTATTCAAATAGAGTTAAACACGTGAGAGTTAATTGAATATTAGTTATTCAATTAGAGTTAAATCGAATTTAGTTATTCGAAAGGAGTTAATCAATTTGAGTTAAGCTAATCGATTTGAATTAAGTTGAATCGAAATGGAGTAAATCGATTAGAATTAAGTTAATCGAGTTAGAGTAAATCGAATATTGGTTATTCGGAGGTAAGTTATTTGAATTAGTTATTCGAAGGAGTTAATCAAATGAGTTGATCCAAAGGAGTTAGTCGAATATTAGTTATTCAAATAGAGTTAAAGGAGTTATCGATTTTATTTTGATCGAAAGGAGTTATCGATTAGTAAATCGAAAGGAGATTTTCGAATATAGCATATTCGAAAGAAAGAGATCGAATATTGTTTATTCGAAAGAGAGAGATTTCGGATATGAGTTATTCAAAGAGAGATAATCGAATATAGGTTATTCGAAGAAGAGTTAATCAAATGGAGATTACTCGAAAGAGAGTTATACGTCGAATTCGATTATAGCGAATTCGGGAAAGTACTATTTACTTTCCAGGGTTTAAATCAAGATTTAGTTATTGATTTAGAAATTAGGTGTCTGTTAAATTATTCGAGTTAGGAGATAAAGTTATAATTAAGGTTAGATATTGCAGAAGTAGGAATTATAACGTTATAGTTATAATCAAACGTTTTCATATAAGAAGTGGATTCGTAACCTGAATCCGAGAATTTGCGTAAACAGATGATTGGAAAATGTGAGTGACGAGCTTCATCTATTTCACAGTAAAGGACGTTGTTCAATTAAGGTCTGAGAGGTAATTATACCCCAACTTGATTGACTTCAGAATTGACAAAGGAATAGTTGTGGTTCGATAGAAAAGGTTGATTTGAAATATAGTTAAGTAATAAGCGATTAATGGATTTAGCGAAACGATGTTTTATACAACGTTCATTTGAAATCCGTAAATGAGTTTTGGAAACGTTTTCCAAATATGGTCAGATATGTTTTCTAAACATAGAAAATGAAATGTTTTCATGATAAGAATTTAAGAAATAGAGTTAAGCCAATTCAGAAACTGACTGGAGAGGGTAAGTTAAACGGTTTTCTAAGTGACGATCTGATGTTGGTTTCGACCTTCAGGATGGATACTTAGAGAATTGTTCTCATACTAGTTACAGTTAGGGACTGATAGTTGCGAAATAATAGTGATGTGAAAATAAGCTATGGAAATGTTTTCCAATGATTAATAACATATATTTTCTAAATATATGAAGTAAGGAAATATGAACATATGATGATTGATCGATCGAATTTCCATTTGGAAATAAGATCGTTGTTTGTACACCGACATGTTTTAATTTGATAGTTGAATCACAGACTATCAAAGTTTTTACCATTTTAACGTTGTTAATATGGAGAGACCGGTTGGATTATTATCCAAAGAACCGCTCTGTATTGGCATAAGCGTTGCGAGCAATATCTGCCAAAGATAAATTGAAGACGGAGTAAAGTGCAAGGGCTGTTGTATAAATCTTAGATAACAGTGACTAAGATGGATATACTGAATAGTGCCTTCGGTTTGTCCAGTCCCAGGACAACGTATATGGAAGAAGGTCTGACAAAGTATATCCAATGGATCGCGTAAGTTGATCTGTTCAAACGTATTCACGTTTGGTGGCGGAGGAATTCGTTTCTCTTAGCTATATACCCGTGTTATTTTTGTATAAGTCAATTTGTGATTTGGCGGGTATGACGATGTGGCATTCAAAGTGAATGGTGATCAGATGTTCTGAAGATAGACGTAGCTTCTAGCCTCATACCAGGTAGTAACAAAAGTTGGGCTAGGCAACATGGCTAGTTGGGTCATCCCCAAGCAGGGTGTATTGTCACCGATCTAGGGAATATCCATATTTATACTTCTTTTTGATTCTGTATCTTCGGATGACGGTTTGATGGCCTATAACCGTGGTGGCAATATATTCGCGACACTCAAGCTAAATGAGTGAGCGGTCATGTGTGGTCGGGTTGCAAGACGTTCTTGTTGAACCCTGAGTGTATCACCTCTAGAGTACACTATTCAGAAGGTGCTCCCATACCTTGTCTGTTGGAATACATTCTCCGATAAGAGCCCTGCGGTTTATGATTTTATACTATGTATGTAGAACGTGAGATGCAAGCGTTTCTGCTAGGTTGATACCTATTTGTACTTAGACATTATTATAATATCACAATGATATTGCTTGTCAAAGTTGTTCAGATACTCATAAGGGAAAAACCCGTTCCGTATTCACGGCGTGGTCTTATGAGATATCCTATACCTGTTTTAACTATTTTACTCATACCAGTCCCATGACTGACCCGGAGTTTACTTTGTTGTTTTCCCTAAACTCTTGGGTGCCTAAATTTGTACGGGCAGTCAAGTAGTCGGGACTTACTGATATACTTGGAGAGCTTGGAGCAGGAGGCTGCAAGATTTGATAGCTATAGTTATTTCCGCTGTGTTGTAAGTGTTGTACTCTGATAAGTGCTATTGTATATATATAACTGTTTACTTCAAAGTTATGTTATATATTATATGTTATTCGTTCCGCTGTGAGATTCGTGTTACTCTGATGATTCTGATGTTCTTCTTCTTCTTCTATTCTATTAGTTCTATCTTTTCTTTCTCACCTTCTAAATTCTTTCACTAACGTCTCGGAATTTCCGACTCTCGAGGAGTCGGAAATTTCCAGCCGTTACAGGTACCTTCAGCAAAACCTGCTTGTGCCAAATCACTATTATTATCACCTTGCGCCTTCTTCTTATCCCTCTGATAAGCATAACAATCATTGCGCTTGTGGCCTTTCTTACCACAACAATGACAAATGATACACCTTTCTTCTTCCTTCTTGTATCTTTCCCCGAGTCCCTTGCCACCATCGCCTCAGTTTGAACCGATTTCAACTCCGACCCTTTTCTCCTTAGCTCCTCATTCAAAAGATTGCTTCGAATCGTTTCCAAAGAGATAGTTCCATTAACACTGGAATTACTCAATGAAACAACCAAAGTCTCCCAGCTTTCCCAAAGAGAACTCATCAACAAAAGAGCCTGCAACTCATCATCAAAATTGACCTTCATGTTTACCAATTGATTGATCACATCTTGAAATTCGTTCAAATGCTCTACGACAGACTTCTCCTTATACAATCAAAGTTGCACCAATTTTCGAACCAGAAAAGCCTTACCTATTGCACTCCTCGACTCATACAAAGATACTAACTTGTCCCACAACGCCTTCGCGGATTCACAACTAGCCACATGGTCGAATACAGAATCATCCAAATATTGGCGAATCAACGCAATCGCCTTTTTGTCCATATTCTTCCACTTCCCCTCATCCATATTCAATGGCTTCTCCCCATTTCCATCAATGGGATCATGCAAATCATTGGGATATAGAATGTCCTCCATCTTCGGATTCCAAATACCCCAATTCTTCCCATTCAAAATAGCCATCTTCAAAAACGTCATCATCTCCGACATTAAAAAAAATCATTTTTTTAAAACAAAAATCATTTTTTCTCTTTTTCAATCCAACAAACACTCCAAGCTATGCGATGATCTGAGCTTTGATACCAAACTGTTGGGGGTTTTGTGCGCAGCGGATGTTTGACAAAATGCCAAGAAAAATAGGATCTTTATCACCCAATCACTTGAAGATGAATGTGATTGAAAAACTAAACAACACAATAAAAATATCGAAAATATGAGTACACGATATTCCACCCAATCACCCTCTTTATTGATTCACCAATAAAAATTGTTTACAATCGATCTCAACTATCGTTACAAACAATTACAATTTGAATCAATAACCTTATTGAGAAATAGGTAGAGAATATCTAATGGCTAAACAATTTTGAGGAGAAAGATAATGAAGAACAGTGACAAATTTTATACCACATAATGAAGATCTTAACTAAGCCTTTTATAGAGTGAATTGCTTCATACCCAAGTTTTCTTGCCATCCAAGTAAACTTGCCACCCAAGTAAACTTGTCATCCAAATTATCTTCATATATATCAAATATCTATTTGGATAAGCGCTAAATAATCTTTGCCTTCACTTTCAAATATCCCACAAAAATAGCAACAAAACACTCCACGGAAAATGGATCTACATAGAAAATTTATTGCCTACAATTGTGATTTGCGTATCACAATTCTCAACAGACGGTTTCTTTTGGTAACTCGCAGTCGGGTGCGGTCATGATAACACTGGTATATATACACGTCTAGATATAAACACTGAAAAGTAAAAGGACAGAAATGCCCTTGTAACCCTGGAACATAAAAATGGAAAGCAGAGGTTTCATTTCTTAACTCTCCTCATTAATTCGAGCTAGGGTTTTCTCTGGTTTCCCTCTTTCTTCAACTGCTTCGATTCTTAATTCCTTCCTGAAACTTTCAAAATTTCCATTTGAAATTGCTTCGGTTAAGATACTTGCTCTCTGAAAGGGTGCAGGAACGTGATGTTTCTCCAACTTCGTATCGATAACTCGCTCACAACAAAGTACAAGTCAATTTCAATATGCTTCATGCGTGAGTGTAAGATTGTGTTAGCCGAGAGAGATATTGTGCTGATGTTATCGCATGAGATGCTAGTTTTTTTCTTAAGCTTAATTCTTAGTTCACTGATGAGAGATTCAAGCCGTATGATTTCGGCAGTGGTGCTGGCCGCACTTCTATATTTAGCTTCATTGCTTGATCGTGATACAGTTGGTTGCTTCTTTGAACACCATGAAATTGGGCAACTACCGAGGTAAATGTTGTATCCAAATATGGATCTTCGGTTATTCTGATCGGAGGCCCATTCTGTATCAAAGTAGCCTTTTAACTCAAGATTTCTGTTGATTGTTAGGTATTATCCTTGACTTAGTGTGCCTTTTAAGTAGTGTAAGATGCATTTGACTACTTTCCGGTGATTTTCAAGTAGTTGATGCATAAATTGTGACACTTTATTTACACTATAAGCAATATCTGGCCTTGTGGTTGTAGCATACTAAAGAGCACCAATAATACTTCTATACAGTGTTGGATTATTGAAGTTTTCTCCTTGATGATTTGACAGAGGTTGATTTCTATTCATTGGTGTAGGGAGTGACTTAGTTTTAATTATCCATTTTTGCTTTAGTAAGAATCTATGCTATATACTTTCTCTAACATAGGCACAAGCAATTACTAGAAACCCTTATTTATTCTATCCCAAGGAAATAGTTTAAACCTACCAGGTCTTTTATAGAAAAAGCAGAGTTCATATATTGAGTAAATTTTCTTATTTCATCTGAGTTGTTCCCAGTTAGGATAAGATCATCAACATAGACTAGGACATAAGTTGAATAACCTTCTTCTTTATGATATATAGTGAAGTATCTGCCTTTTCATTATGATAACCAAATGTTATGAGTGTTTCCCTTTAGTTTTTCATATCATACACGAGAAGCTTATTTTAATCCATAGAGTGCTTTGTGAAGTTCGTAGATAGTTGTTCAATTGTCACCTTGTATATACTCTTGCGGTTGAGACATATGGACATCTTCTTTGATTTCTCCATTCATGAGTGCATTGTTCACATCTAGTTGCTTGATCATACACTTGTTATGTAGGGCCACTATTAGAACTACCTGTTGACATGGGGAATTGGCTATTCGCGCACGCTAACGCCTATGTGTATGTTTTAGTCATAAACTTGTAATCCGAATATCTGAAGTATGACAAATGTTAAGGGAGATCACATCTTTTATAGTGATTCGACGCTAACGCCTACGTCCACTTCACAGTATTTATTCACAATATAATTGTCGATTACAAATATTGTATAACTTCGGACAATTTCTGAGTAAAAAGTTGTATAATAGAACAAAAAATAGCTTGTTAATTCTAAATTCTGACCAAAAAATTCCCTTCTTCTTCATTGTTGAATGAGTCAATGTCCAAGAAATAGCTTCATTGTCCAAAAATGTGACAATATATCCAAAATGCCAAAAGTCCAATTGAATGTCCAAAAGTTGAAGGAAAACGTTTGCGTAGCGTTTTGAGGTCTAAGATATATCCAATAGTCATGGAGATGATGGTGGCAACAAGCAATGATGCTTGAGATCTCCAAGAAGACCAAAAATTCCAAGCACGAACTCCCCCCCCTCTTTGAATGCCATGCATAAGGGTATTTATAGGTGAGTTTTGGGGCCATCAACCTGAATTTTGTATCTCAAGATGATGCGAAATTCGCATCCCAAAAAGAAAGCTAAAATCTGAGTAGAATCAAAAATTCTGCATCCCGAAGCATTGAAAATATGTATCTCCAAAAAGGCCTGGTCAACACATGTAGGTCAGTTGATTTTATGTGATCCGCACTAAAAGTAAGTGTGCCAATTTTTTGCTAAATTCCTAGAATTCGAACCCTAAGCTAGAAACCAAATTTCGCATCCATAGTTTCATGATGTGAAATCGAGAAAATGCTCATCATTGCCATGTCGATCCAGTATTTTTGCATTACTAAATATCGATAGGAATTTTCGTGTCCTGCCTTAACAAGATTTCATATCTCGAATCCCCAACACACACATGGTATTTAGAATCTCAACCACCTCACTCTTATGCTTTTCGAGTTACCAAAACCTGAGTTTGCCTCCCTGATCTGCCACAAATTTTCATCCCCAAACCTCAATGCGCACAGGCGCTTTAGCTTGCTAGGTACGATGCGATCATTGAGATTTTGTATCCCATTATGATACGAAAAGTTGGGATGCGAAATCCCCTATTGCCAAGCCAAAATCCGAGCCTAGCCAGACCTGATACACGCACAGTGAAAATGATGATTCAACTATTTTCAATGTGGCAAATCTAATGATCTGCCAATATCCAATCCTTGCCAGATCTGACACGCACACGTGAAATCCCATGTTTTTGCGGTATTGCTAAGCTATTTTCAATGTGCCAGATTTACAACTTTGCCAAATGCCAGATTTTGATGTCATGAGTCGCACAAGCCATTTTTTGTGATCTGTCATTTCGATCAGCTGTATTTGAGTGCACAAAACCAAATTTTCCCAAAATCCATATATTTTTCCATAACGAGTGTTTCCATGTGATCAGACAGACACACTTAAGAATTTTGAGCTGATTGGACCGAGTTGATCACATAATTTTATTGCAACAACCCCTTTTTTTAGCCACATTAAAATATGGACTTTTTCAAGTATATATAAAAGAATTTTTTAATTGATAAGTCTAGTCGGATTTCAAATTTATTAAATATTGGATTTTTATATCTGAACAAATTGTATTTTAAATAAGTAATATAAGGGTTAAATATATCAAGAAAATATATTAGAATTGATTTAAAAAATAGTGAATAGATCGATAAACTTGACAACTAGTTTTTTTAAGTTAAAATATTAATTTAATTAACATATTTGGTTTAGATTAGGGGAAAAATTTACAAGGACAAATTAATTAAAAAAATTATCCATAAGGACAAGCCATTAATATTTTTTGAAAAGGACAAAATATATCCTAACCCAACATTATACTCATGTCCGCCTTTGTTTCTCATGCCTTTTCATTTCTTTGCTTTCCACGCACGCAAAAAAACACTCCTCCTTTCAATTCAATTTGAATATCATAAATTCCTAAAGAAAGTAAAAATGGCGACCGAATCTGGATCAGCATCTCTTCCGAATGTCGAGTTGACGAATTCGATTGAAAACCCTAAAACTGCACCCGATAATGTTCAAATCGAATAACAATCAGCCAAAACAATGAAAACCTTAATCGAATGTGCTGTAAATTTGTAAACTAGTGTAGAAACCCTATATCGTGAAGAACAGGAAAGCGACAAAGCTAAAAAAACTGATGATCTAATAATTGAAAAAATATGTTGTGGAAAAAGGATCAGATACTGTTGTTGAACAAAACGAGGAACAAAATGTAGTTGAAAAAACGACTGATACTGGTGAAAGGAAAAACGAGGAAGAAAGTGCAGTTACAAAAGAAACTGAAACCATTGCTGGACAAAATAAATAAGAAAGAGGTGTCGAAAAAGAAACTGATACTGTAGAAGATGAAGAGAAAAGAAGAAAAAATAATGCAAATGATACCTTAAAAATATAAAAAAGTGATACTGTTATTTTAATTCTGTAACAATATTGTACTTATTTAACAGGATATAGTGTAGAAAAAAGGGGAAAAATCATGAAAAGCATCTGAAGTTAATGAAGAGAATTCGATGAGATAAATCCTATTATTCTATTATTTAAAATGATACTGTTATCTTACAAAAATGATACTGGAAACTTAGGTAAATTAGTAGCAGGACATAACAAACTGATATAACTAGTTATTGTTGAATTTTGATATTGTCGAATAATAATGGTAAAAATATAATAATGATGTTGTGTTAATAAAGTGATAATGTTGAATTTTGATCCAAATATCTATTACTTTAGAACTTATTCCTCAACATTATTCATAGAAATGATATTTGTACATTGTTCTAGGGAAAAGAAATATAACTGATATCTAAATATATAGAATATTGATACCTATGCACTAGAAAAAAAATAAAAAAATAAAAACTGATGCCTACATACGTATAAAAATGATACCTATAAGCGGTACACAGTAAATTTAATAGAAACTGAAACCTGAGTTGATATAAAACTGATACCCACTCACTGTACATATTAAAAACAGATACTTACATGATTCAAAAAATGATACTTTCATGTGTAATAATGATTATAAATTTTCCTACTGATTTTTTATGCTTCATCGCATGTGTATTTGATAATAATAAACCATAGCATTCATTTCTTTAATGTTCTTTATTACTAACTAGGATGATGATTTTGTCAACCTGAGGCCAAGACTGATTGAATTGGCTACATTAGAAGAGAAAAAGAATGAAATTGTAGCAGATAAGAGGATAACAAGCGAAACAGCTTATAGATGTGGTTTGTAAGGTGTATACAAAATAATAAAGTTGGTAAAGGAAAAAAAATCATTGAATAAAAAACAAATCGATTTTTTGAATCTCACTCTGTTCTACAAGTTTTTCATTGTTTTTTATGATGAGAAAATTGAGTTGAAAGAGTGCAAGAAACATTTGGAAAATTTGGATGAAATTTATGCTTGTTACTCACCAACAGAAGAATCGTTTGTATTTTGTAAAAAAAGAATGAAAATAACTAAAAAGATACTAGCTTATTATTCTACATGCCATTGGCAGGAAGCAATATAGAAAAAACTGCGAAGATGACAAACATAATGATACCATCAGAGTTCAAAGATTTCATTTTAGGGAACTTTGGAGCAGCAGCGGTGATTAATAGAAATTTAATAGAAAAAAGAACAAAGGAAGAAGTTGGAAAAAAGAAGAAGTAGTTTGAAGAAGATTTACCACTGCTTTTGATCATGGTGATACTAGTCACATTCTTTTGTCCCAACAACCAACAGAAGCTCCGATGGGGATTTGTTCCATTTCTGGTGGATGTAGACAAGATGAATTTTTGTCATGGCCAAAAACAATCCAATCCAATTTTACCAAATTTGTTAAAAAATTCATCCACAAGCCGAGAAGCATGTTTGAATGCTCAACGCTTCCGTTGGTAAGTTTTTTTTTTTTTACAATAATCTTATTTTTAATTCAAACATGACAATATGATTCATTATGTAAAAGTATTTTTCTGTTCTTATATTCAGTATGTCTTTTGCGAGAAGAATGGTCGAATAACACAAAGAAGAAACTTCAGCAATACATTCCCACGATTTTCTAGATGGGATGCGAAGAATCTGAAGAACATCGTGAACCAAAAATTCTTGAATGAACTAAAGAATGGGGAGGTACAATATTTTGATATAACTGACTATTTCATTCTTAGTTACTATATGAAGCAATGTTTTTAAGAAATGATACCTTATACAACTCAAAACTGGTATCTCAATCTCCTTTCATGTTGATCTTATTTAAAAATGATACCTATAAAACAATAAAACTGATACTAAAAACTGATCCCTTAGCAATGAGAAGTGAATACTGGTAAAAATGACACCTTAAAAATGGTAAAACTGATACTTTTGTAGTGAATTTAAAAAACTAATATCTTAAAAATCCAAAAAATGATACCTTACAACTAACACCTTATATCTGATACCTAATTTATACTAAAAATGCTACTTAAAACTGAGACATTAAAATTGTAACCTAAATATTTACAAATTTGATATCTAATTAATATCTGTCCAATGTTCCAAAATATGCAAATAAAAGAGATTAGAAATATGGAGCCGCATGATGCTAAGATTTTTGAGACATCACAAAATTTATCAAGAAGAACAACAAAAGGAAAAGTTGTAGAAACTAAAAAAAGAAAATGTGGTAGACAAGAAGAAAAAGTGGAAAATTTTGAAAACGGCGTGGCAACCAGAATTTTTCATTATCATATTATACAAAATTAAAGACTTAAACCAAGAGCAGAAGAAAGAAAGTTTAGAAGAGAAGCAGAAGATGAGCTTTTCAAACTAAGGCAGCAACTCAAACAGAAAAAACAGGAAACGACGATAGAGGATATTCAGAAACAACACTGGAAGATTCACCACTGGTAGATGAATTTGAAAGTCATGATAAAACTAAAATAGATTTGAATGTTGAGTATGAAGAGGGACAAAAACAAACAGGAAGCATTTCAATCGACGATGAATACTCACCTGTATAGAAAGACAAGTCTGATAAAAAAGAAAATGAAATAACACCAAGTACTGATATTAAATTTAACAACACTAGCAAAGATGAACAGCAGAAGAAAACATTTGAAGACAATTTCCTCCTGACTTTAAATTGGGTCTCACTCAAACATTTCAGAAGTACAATTGAATGAATGTAGTAGCAAAAAAAAAAACATACCGGAAAAGGGTTAAAAAAATCATCCAAGGAACCATCAAGTGCCAAACCAAGTTCGTACGTTGCAAGACTAAAGGCGAAAAGTAGAATTAAAAAGAGGAACAATGAGTTTGAATATTCTAAGCAAGCAAGTAAGAAAGCAAAGAAACCAAAAAAGAAGAAAAAAGATAAATCATGTGTAGGATAAGAGGAAGAACTACAGCTTTCATTGGTCAAAAAAGATGAAGCAAAATATTAAAAGAACAAACGAAACAAGATGAAAAGCAAGAAGAAGTAAATATAGATAATTTAGAGCGAATTCAAATAGTAGAACCCACATGGAAAGACCTACACTTGTCAAATTGCAACAGTGTGACAACTCATCTAAATGACGATAAGGCAAGGGTTATCAGGAAATTATTTTCAATGGCAAAAGCTGAAGAAAAGTAAGATTTCTAATTTTATTTGTCCTTGTAGAACACGCCAAAACTTAATATTTGCTGTTTTTTTTAAATAAATAGCCCAGTTGCTTGGCGGGGTGACGACCTATCAAGAGGAGGATGTACTATCGTGAAAGATCTGATAATAGATTTGCTAAAAAGAACCCTTACATATGGGAAGGTAAACACATTTATTAACTTAATTAATAGTGATACCCAAGTTCATAACATGTTGATACCCAAAATCTGTATCTATAATAGGATAAGTACAGTTCTTAAGAAAATGATACCTATATACATGTAAAACTGATACGCAGAAACTGGAAATTCTGTTTCAACCTACACAATACTTAAACTGATACCTTAAGAGAAGCAAAACTGCTACCAAATATCTGCTGCAATAAAAACTGATACCATAAAGTATATGAAAAGTTTACCTATTAATTGTCATAACAAAAAACTGATAGCTACCAACATAAAAAACTGATATGTAACAACTAATAAATACAAAACCGATGAAATAACATATCAAAATGTTGTATAGCAAAAGCTAACATGTCAATTTAAATTGTGTAGCATCTTATTTTCATTCATAAATCAGGTTATCAACTGGTTTTGCCTTAAATGTGACTTATTCCCAAACAATTACGGAATGTCTACAATAACACCGTAAGTACAATTACAATAATCAATTAATATTTCTTTACATAATTGACATGCATATTAAGTACTAACATAACTATATTTTGGGCAGAAAGCAATTATTGAGGAAAGGGATGGAATTATAACACATTTGGTTATTCCATTCTTAAAAGAATGTGCTCTGAACAAATATAATGAAGTGATATACTTTCCAATGCACTACGACCGCCACTGGACACTACTTACATTGCTATATCTAAACATGCAATGGTTGCACTATGATTCTTTGAGACCAAGATATTCAAATGAAAGAAATAATATACACATGAGAGATTGCTATAAAGTGGTATGGAAATATTTTCAACCTTACTTTTTTATAAAGTGGTACTAATGTATATTTATTGCAGCGAGAGAAAGTTGAAAAAATTCTGCAGCAAGTATGGATAGTGAACAATCTTCAAGATATGAAGGTTCAACCGACAAAAAATCATCAATTCGGATGTACATAGCAGGATTCGTAACCATCAATATATTTCATTCATGCAATACAAAATCATTTTTGAATATAGTTACCTAACCATCAATATATTACATTCACGCAGGGTTGACTGTGGTATAAACGTCATGATCTTTATGGCTGCACACAACAGATCAGAAGTACCATTGAAAGTGAACAAAAAAGATGTGGATTAAATTAGAGATAGTTGCAAATCATGAAAAGTGCTGGGATTTAGTTAGCTTCATTATAGGATTGAGCAAAAGTTAAAGTAAATGGCCGAAGTAATGTCTAGAATGAGGAACACTGTTATACATAGTTAAATCTTGTTTGAAAACAATGCTTTGTGTTCCAGTTTTATATGTAAAAAGTTTTATATGTTTTGCGTTTCAGTATTGAACGAATTGATTTATGAAATGTTGCTTATATACATGTTGATGGATGAAACATTTGTAATGTTGCTGTTTTGCATAACAAATTACTGAAATGTTATGAAATTTATATAGTATCGATACTCTGTAAGTCATACATAATTGAAGTTCTCAAAAACTGATACCTAAAGTGATGTAAAACTGATACTTATTAATTGCAGGAAACAAAAATTGATAGCTAAAATAATGTAAAACTGGTACGTAAAAACTGTAAGCATGAAAATAACACAAAAGTAATAACTACAGAGACAAAGAACTGATACCCAGTAGCTGAAACAAAAAGTATAATACATTAAAATGATACATACATGAATTTAAAACTTATACTGAACAGGCAAATATTATATCAGTAATCATAACAACAACATATAATATCATACCAACAACATATCAATGTAAAAATTAAATAAAAAGACAATAAGGTATGAAGAATTTTTACTAAAAATATATAATATCTAGCACATAAGACTGCATCAAACACAATTTTGCTAACGTGTACAACATTATTTGAAAAATATCTAAAAATACATGTATTCCTCAAAACAAATTCAATAAAAATCACATATTATTGGAAGCTTGACAATTGCACTTGTTATGTCCATATTCGTTGCACATTCCGCATCTATTTTTCTTGTTCTGGAAATACGCCAATCCTCCTTTTCTTTTTTGAGAATGGTCTCCTAGCTCTACGTTTATCCTTGGGTAGCCTAATAACTGCATCACTACTTGAATCAACAACGAGTTTCTCATAGGTAGGTATAGGATTAACAGTATTACAATAGGAAAATCGGTAAGCTTCCACAATGAAATATTGTTCAACGAAATCATACACATTTATTTTCACCATATTAATGCATTTTATTGCATGATCGCAAGGAAATCCCATCACTTTCCATTGATTATAGTTGCAAGTCCAATCTTTAAGATCAACATAATGAGAGATTGGAGACTTCACTTTAAAGAGGAATTCTGAAGATTTGAAGACATCCCACCCGAAACCTTCTTCAACCAACTCTTTTAAACGATTTTCCATTGTTGGACATAAAATCGTAGTCCATAAACGACACTCCTCTCTCCGTTTAGCCATTTGCTCCATGATTTTAATATGTATTTCATCCAAGCATGATATAATAGGTAATTCCTCCTCGTCTAAAATCCAACTATTGAAACTTTCAGCCACGTTAGAGCTATACTCCGCCATACCATTTACCTCGAAAGAACAAGTCAGCCCACTTATCGAACGGTTTGTCTTTCAAAAAATTCACCACTGTAGTACCACCAATTTCCAAAAACTTAGAATGAGATGCATCAAAATCATACACACTGGATGCTCTTGAATAAGTCTAAAACAATTTGGAAATTGAAATGTTTGCATTTCTGGACTTAACCGCGAAAAGCAAATTTTATTCCGTGTGAAGGTAGCAATAACTATGGAATGACGTTGGAAAAATATCATAAACACCAGAAATCAAACCTTGTTGTCGATCTGACATAAAAACCAAAGTCTGATCTTCTTTAATTATTTCCTTTAAATGAGTTAAAAACCTATTGTTCACATTCTCTATTGAAACTACAGCCATAGCTAGAGGGAAGAAACCTGCAGAACAAATTACAGAATAAAAAACCGAACATAATTCATGATTGCAAAAAAAACTGCTACATTTAGACATATAAAAATGCTACCTAAAAACAGTATAATAAAAAAGATATCTTCAGATATACAAAAATGGTACTTACACACTGTACAACAAAAACTGATACCTACAATCATACCAAACTGCTGCCTTCAAACTGTATTTTAAAAACAGATACCTTCACACATGCAAAACTGCTACCTAATAAATACAAATAACATACTGATACCTTCAGACATACAAAACTTCTACCTACCAACTGGAACAATAAAAACTGATGTCATAAATTATACTAAACTGATACAGTAGAACTGTATGTAAAAAAACTGATAGCATACCCTTCAAATAATACAATAATGTAACAACCCGAAAATCTGGGCCAGTTTAAAATTTTTGTTTTGGCAATTTTAGCGAATTTTGAATATTTAAAATAGATTATTTTAAATAATATTGACGAGAAAATTTATTTCGAATAGAATTCGAACGTATATATTATATACGCCGTCGTTAGAATATATAATAATTATATATAATTATAAATGGAATTGAAAATGGCGCGGTAGTTCGATAATTCGATTTCAAACTTCAATTGAATGTACCGGGAGCAAAACAATCCGGATTTTAGTGAAACAAAAAATGATAGGATCTAATTGATAATATCTTTCCAACGAATCCGACAAATCAAAATTTCATAGCGGGAATCAAAAGATATGTCTAGTTGAAAATTCTGAATAGTCGCTATGGAATTCAGGCCCTTAAAAATGGGAATTTTGCAAACGACCACGGATTTCGACGAAACCAGTTTTGTTGGGTCCGTGACGTCAAATTATTGCTAGGTTCCAATTTTCATAATTTTCCGAATCGATATGTGAGCGTGGCAAAGGAAAACGCGTTTGACCAGTTTCAGTTGATTTTAATCGACTGGAAATTGGTCATTTTTCCAACGGTCTCAGAATTCGACGAAACTAATTTTGTTAGGACCGTATCGTTAATACAAAGCTAGAAAATATTTTTATTGAATTTTTAGAGTTGGTATGTGACCCCGGTAATTTGAAATGTACGTATAAAATTCAATATAGTGATTTGAATGTAAATAAAACGGAAACTGATTCAAACGATCAAATCAGCTTACGATACATATCCCATTGTGTTCGGAATGGGGGTAAAACGCTATGGACGACAGGCGGTGGGCCTCGTTTCGAGGTCGTATGTAAAGGTCAACTTTTTTTCAAATTAAATAAATAAATAATAATAAAAAAAAGAAATATCTTCTTTCTCTCCCCTATTACCCTCTGGCCCCCCTGATTCATCTGATAATCATTCGAGAAAAAAAAAAGAAAAAAAAGAAAAGGGAAATCGACCGATTCCTCAGCGCGACCCCCCCCTTCGACGCCGATGTTGGCCACCGCCGCCTCGCCATGGATGGCACGCCTCCCTCAACCACGGCCCCCTCTCCGTTCCTCTCTCCCTGTCCTCAGCGCTTCGCCCTCCTCATCCAAACACCCCACCGCGAGACCACGTCCGCCGCCCTGAAACCGACTGCCGCCCAACCCAGACCCCCCCTTTTTTCACCGATCCTCCTCCTGCCGCCGAGCCTGGCCATCACCCCCCCTCGCTGGTATGTGTTTATTTTTATTTTATTTTCTTATTTTATTTTATTTTCAATTTCATAAAAATACAGATAAAAAAAAATTAGGGTTTTTGGTAATAGAAGAATTAGATTTTTTTTTTCATAGCGGTTATGAAGAAAAAATATATTTCTTTTATAACGAAGTAGCAAAATAAAAGAAATATGATTTTTATATTTTTAAAGTATTAAAAATATAGTCGTTACTATATAGATGATAGAAAATAAAAATACGAAAGGGCGATATTTTTAAATATGAAAAGGCGATATTTTTGAATATGAAAAGGCGATATTTTTAAATATGAAAAGGCGATATTTTTAAATATGAAAAGGCGATATTTTTAAATATGAAAAGGCGATATTTTTAAATATGAAAAGACGATATTTTGATATGAGTAGTGAAGTAAAAATATGATTTTTACTTCGAGAAAAATATAAACTTTATATTTGAAAGGCGAAATCTTTATTTTATAAAAGGTGAAATCTTTATATGGAAAATAGCGTGATAAAAATATAATTTTTATCTATATAACATAGTAGTAAAAATGCGATTTTTATATATTGAACTTGGAAGTAAAAAAAAATTCGATTTTTACATATGTAGTGGAAGCGGACAACGAAGGTGACAAAAAAGGCGAGAACGTCGAAGAATTCTGCAAAAGAAGAGTCGAGATGGTTGGATAGCTATTGGTGAGAATTTCTCACTCTTCAATTTATTTTCTAGTTATATATATATACTAGGATGCAGACGGTGCTTAGTAGCACCCGACACAATCGTCCACAGACCATGGACTTGTTTGTTTGATTGCAAAAATTAGTTAGATTATTTGATTGAAATTGAATTGTGTGGTGAAATGAATTGATTTGATTGATGTGTGAATGGCGTGGGCCTTCACTAGACCGGGGATAAGGCTAGGCCTTGTCCCGTTTCTAGTATCGTGCCGTTATGCCGCCGAAATTTTCTAAAATATGTTAGAAAAATAAAAATATCATTTTATTGAATAAATGAACCGAATAGAATATTCATAGGTTGAATAAAATGTTTTATCGTTAAAAATATAATTTTTAACGTGAAAGTAAATAAATAAATATTTATAAACAAATCGGCCGATTTGTTTATATACACTGATTTGACTGATATTGATTGGGTCGATAAATTTTACACATCGCCCAACTGCACAAATAAAATATGCGTTTGATTGGTTGAAACCCCACACGGGTGTTGGGATGAAATTTGAAGTTCACTCATCCTGATTGATTAAATATGTCGATCGATTGATTGACAGGCTGTTATAATCGTTAGATATCTATATTTGATGCTTATACAGTGTAGTGCACTTTGGTTGATGGTTGATTATTTTTCAATGCTATTATATGTGTGTAATGCATGAAAATCCATATAATTAACTTTATATGGTAATTGATTGGGCCTCATTCCAATTTGAAAAATAAAGAATATTATAAAATACAGGTTCATGTGTTGACAGTACTCATCCATTGAGATTGGTCATGTGTTGAACGAAATATTTTAGTAATAAAATTTACATCTTTATAATATAAAATAAAAGTTCATGTGTTGACAGTACTCATCCATTGAGATTGGTCATGTGTTGAACGAAATATTTTAGTAATAAAATTTACATCTTTATCAATATAAAATAAAGGTTTATGTGTTGACAGTACTCATCCATTGAGATTGGTCATGTGTTGAACGAAATATTTTGATAATAACAACTATTTTGAAAAAGAAATATTTGAAATAAAATATTTGAAAATAGAAATTTATGAAGCAGTGTTGATTAGATGGAAGCCATTTTGACGTGAACGATATTTATATCGATTTTATTCATTTTGAAATGAATTGAATTAAAAACGATTTCGAAATGAATTGAATTGAAAACGAATTCAAATTAAATTGAAAACGATTTCGAAATGAATTGAATTAAAAACGATTTCGAAATGAATTGAATTGAAAATGAATTCAAATTAAATTGAAAACGATTTCGAAATGAATTAAATTGAAAACGATTTCGAAATGAATTGAATTGAAAACGAATTCAAATTGAATTGAAAACGATTTCGAAATGAATTGAATTGAAAACGAATTCAAATTGAATTGAAAGCGAATTGAAATGAATTCAAATTGAATTGAAATTTGAATTGAATAGAAATGAATTTTAAAACGAATTTATAAAGGAGAATTCAATTTTGAATTGAATTGAAAAGAAAGTTGAAATTGTTTTTGAAACGAATTTAAAAACTATTTATATAATTCGTTTTAAATAGAAATCGACGATATATATATTATATATATTATATATATAATATAATGGCCTGAATAGAACGCGCCGCGCCGTGGCAGTTCGTGAATTTCGACCATTTCTTTCAAACGGACATTACGGGAGATCCGACCGTCGGATTCTCCTAAAACCGGAACCGTTGGGTTCGTATCGAAAAGAGCTTTCTAACGATTATTAGAAATTAGAAATCTAACGGTTGGATTTGGAATTATGTCCAAATCAAATTTGAAAAAGGTCGCCGTAAGTGCAGTTCGATGACCGTTGATGGAAATCGACTGTACGGGCCTTGATAAAATTATTAAAAATAGTAATAATTTATGTAAAATCATAAGAAATGATTTAGAAAGAATTGGGATGAAAAACTTCATATTTGAAAAGATAAAAATAGATTTTTATCGAAATGAACTGGTTTTGAACTAGAATTATAATTCTATTTATTTTTAAATAAATAAATTGAATTTAAAAAGGGTTTTAAAGATAACCAGAATATCCAATGATTGCATTGGGGTGGATTTGAATCGAAATAGTCTTC
Organism: Allium sativum; assembly: GCA_030737875.1. NCBI lineage: Eukaryota > Viridiplantae > Streptophyta > Magnoliopsida > Asparagales > Amaryllidaceae > Allium > Allium sativum. The sequence goes on from CM060918.1 coordinate 128,185,338, forward strand.
GGAATATTTCGATGTTGGAATTCGTGATTATACAGGTGTTGTTATGGAAATTTGAAAGATAGATATTTGTATCGTTATTCCCAATACGACATTTGTTAGTCGTAGAATTTGATATTGAATATAAGCCGATATATTTTCTATTCAAAGCCTTGTATTGAATATCAAATGTGATTTGGGTTTGTCGTGAATGGTGTCTTCACTAACACTGTTCTTGAACCCAGTTGAGAAAAGATTAAATCTTTTTATTTAGATTTAATGAAGTGTACCAATTAAATAATATTTAATTGAAATTGAATTGATATTGATTTTCGGGTTTATCGTGAACAGTGTTTTAAATAGCACTTGTTCTTTAACCCGATAATTAATGAATGTGATTTTGGGTTTATCGTGAACCGTGTTTTAAATGACACTGATTCTTTAACCCAGTCGAAGATTAAAGCTAAGTGGAGTTTTAATGAATCTTTAATTAGATTGAAATGATCGAAAATGGAGTATCACCAGTTTTGCTCCAGGCGATAGTTAAATCTTTAATTAGATTTGAACGTGAAATGGTAATTGAATTTACCGATAACACTGTGGTGTTAGATATGAAGTATTACCAGTTTTACTTCATGGGATAAATAGGTTGGGATTGGGAAATTAAAACAAATGATTACTTCGGTAAGCGTCGTTAATCCCGACTAGTTGAATCGAAATTCAAAAGGATAGATTAAAGAATAAATTCAAGGAATTTATCTTGGATAAAATTAATGGGAACCTTTCCCTATGAATGTGAAATTTAGAAACTAACTGTCGGTTAGCCAAGCAGAATGGTTTTCTGGATATTGATCTGATGTTGGTTTCGGCCTTCGGGGTTAATATTTGGGGAATTATTCTCTTGATTAATTTACGGTTAGTGACTGATGAATTGGAATGAGGCGTATGTTGTGTTTGTGTAACACTTATTTAAAATATACGCGAGTTATTCGGAAAGACCGGGTTTATCCCATTCGGAATAACTGATACGACGATAAGTCGAAGATGAAGACGATGGTTGAAGACCAGTAGTCTTCACGTCGTTTGGGTAATTACTGATGATCTTGATTGGGCTGTACACCCAAGAAGATGGAAACAGTTAGTGATCGTCCAGACGTACTTGGAGATCGATGGATATGTGGGGTACTAGGTGCCTCCGGTTTCGTTCAGACCCAGAACGGACTTGTAAATGGACTGTGTGTCTGACATTGGATTTTAGTCCGTGTGATTGATCTCTATTAAATATATATCTGTTTGGCGGCGGAGAATTTATTCTTTTGCTTAACGCCCTTCTCTGAGACGTACGAGCTCAGGGGTTATATATTGATGGATATCAAACGCATGGAGTGAATTGCCTGTGTGGCAATTGAACGAGGCTTCTGTTGAAAAGCAAAGTCTTGTGGTGATGATCAAAGCACGGCCTTTGTGGCGTAGCTTTGTGTAACGTTTACTTCGCGTGTTTCACACCCGGCATGAACCAAAAACGGGAGACGGACCTCAGGGAGGGCATGCGTTTCCTTCTAGCTAAAAAGTGGCGTCAGTGGTTTTACACGCCCTGACGAGTTTGACTTATGTGGTTGTGGCTGTTGCGAGGCGCCTCGGATTGATCGGTCGTTCTCGAACCGATGGAGTCATTTAATTGGCTCATTTACGCCCCAAAGGGCGGGGAAACGTAGTGTTCAGGCATTTTAATCCACATCGGTGGACCGGCCCTGTCGCTCCAAGGGACGATGCGTTCTGTTCCTGAGACACGGGCTAGAGCGTCTCGAATCGGTTGAGGACTATCTTTTGCCTCGGTTCATAGACGGAAATCCAATTTCCAAATACGTGACATTTGCGGTTTTAATTGTAAAACTAGTATGGCGACATGATATATGGTACCCATGCCGCCTATGATTGATACTTATGATTTGAAGTTGTTTTATACACTATGCACTTATAGTAGTATCAAATGATTTGTTTTAAACGTACTAAGCATGTTTGGCTATTATAAGGGAAAACCCTATCCTCGGCTACGTTGCATTGTGTGATGGGACCTGGGTCTTATAATAGCTTCATTTTTAGAAAAGCATTGCGTTGTTTACTTATATGCACTGGTATTCTTGGGAGGAAACCCGTTCCGTGTTATACGGCGTGGTCCCTTGATTTACCTAACTTTAAAAATAAAGATTTACAACTGTTTTAGTTCTCACACCAGTCACATGACTGACCTGGAGTTTATTGTTTTAACCTAAACTCTGGGTGCCCCTATTTTCCACACGGGCAGCTAGTAGTTTTGGTTTTGCAGATTTATATTCACAGGATCCTGGTTTACAGTTGGAACGATATCCGGAAAGCTTTGTATCCGTATATCTCATTCTAGTTGTGTATTGTATTATTTTCCGCTGCTATGTATTTAAATGTAATTTAAATCTCTGATATTTCTGTGTAATATTCATTTATACTCTGTATATTCTTGTAATCTGATGCATTGCTGTAATATACAATGAAATGTTCTTCTGTATGTGTTCTGTTGTGGCTTGTTCTCGAACTATCCGCTCTTGCCTTTACGGGGAAGTTACGGGTTTTCACAAATAAATAAAGAAAATTAACACTAAATCATAGCTTGGTTACCATTCTTTGCAGTAGCACCCATCAAGGTAGTTGGCCTCCCCTTCAAATGAGTACCATCAAAAAATATCATAGGCCGACAATGTTCGAAGCCAAGAATACAAGCATGTAAACCAACAAACACCCTCTCAAATTGATTTGTAGAAGAGTTAACATCCATCTCGGCATAAGAACCCGGATTATGATTCATTAATGCCTCTAAGTACCAGACAAATCATTATAGGACATTGCATCATTACCATACAATTCCGTTAAAGCAAGTTGATTCCCATGATAAGCATAAGAGTAGGACAACTGAAGGTTAAACTCTCTTCGAAAGTCAACCATGATATCTTTTGGTTTCTTACTTGGATAATCTCTAATTTCATCTATTATCAATGACTTAACAAATGAGCTAGAAAGATGAGGATTGTTCAAATTTCTTAGAACACCACCACATGAGTGTTCAACAACCAAAGTCCTGATGAAAAACCTACCGAGATGCCCGAAATCACAAGAAGCATGCACTTTAAATGAACATCCTGTGAAAGATGATGAGAAAACAACTGTGATCCTAGTAGAGCAATTATTAAGATAATGTAACTCATGACCTAATTTAATTTGATATGCCATTAAGAATTCTCTAAAATCGTTGGCCCCTCCAAAACAAAAACCAATAAAATCAGAAAATGTTAATGCAAAACCTCTTTTCATCAAGTCTTTCAAGTAAATTTTCCTATGAACAACAATTGTTGTACCCAAATATCAAGGAGAAGACGAAGGATTGAAACATTAGTAGAAAGTGAAAACGAATCATCATTCATATTTTCCAATTAAAAATCCTTAAGCTTAACATCAAAACAAAAAAAGCACTCTTCTTGTGTAATTGAAATAAAACAATACTTTGAAGATCAAAATCAGTGTAAACAATTTTAGTTTTGTTGTCAATCACATAACTAACCCCAATTGACATAGGAGTAAGCTAAGACCAATTCTGACATATTTCGTCCTGAAAATCAAAAATTGAGCAATCAACTGACAACCGAGTACTAAAAAAGGTACCATTGAAGACAACTACAATAAGATGATTGTTTTCACCGCTGAAAGAAAATAATAATTTAAAAAGTTCAATTAGCAAAGCAATCAAAAGAAAATTGAAACACAGTTATCTCATTGTGATACCCATAGTAAATAAACTGATACCCATATGTAGTAAACTGATACCTATAAACTGATATAAACTTTTAAAGAACATCTAATACAAAAAAGTTTACATCATGGGTTGATTGATTAAAAAAAAAAAATTCAACTGATTTACATAGTTAATGTAACAGTACAACTGCAAAATTAATACAACACCAAAATTATAAGAGAAAAGCAAAATATATTTAACACAGCAAAAGTGATACCTTAAAAATAATAAACTGATACCTACGAGCAGCTGGAATAAAAAATAAAAAAATACTATTTTCATGACATTGTAATTGATGAAAGCAAGGACATATTTCGAGTATAATACAGAGGTAATGCAACAATACAACTATACAATAAAAAGTTTTTCAAAAACAGATTAACGTAAACATAACACAATTATTACACTAGAACTGATACCTTAAAAAAAAAACTATACCTAAAAACTGATGTATTTATTTATTTTTGAAAAAAAAAACTAGCACAAATTTTTTTTACATCACAGTTTAATTGATTAAAGCAAAATAAGTTCGATTGTAATACAGTGATAATACAAAAAAATAAATGCAACATAAAAAAGAACAACAAATGAACATAAAACTAGTTAATTAAACAAAACTGATACCTAAAAAAAAATACAAAACTAATACCCAGCTATTCAAAAAAAAAAAAACTTATACTTGCTAATAGAACCAACAGAAGCCATGAATCAACGATACAACCAAAGTAAATCCTAATAGAAATAGTTAACGTTAAATTAAAGCAATAAAAACAAGAAACAAAAATTCAATCGATGCAATAAGAAAATAACATAATGTCGAGACTGATTTCTGAAATCAATATGCACGAGATCAATTTTTCGATTTGAATTCCGCAAACAATGGCGTTTGTTAATCAATTGCAGTCGATGTCATTTGAATGTACGATTAATGCGCGAGATTGATTTTAAAATATGCAGGAAAAATTGCGTTTTCAATCAGTGGCGACGAGATAGAAATATTTGCGAGAGATAAGTGACGATGAAGAAGGAAAGCGCGCATCAAATATTTTTATAAAAATATAATTAATATATTGTCCTTCTAATTAAAATTTTAATGGACTGTCCTTATGGTTAAAAATGCTTTAAATTTTGTCATTGTCATTATTTTCCTGTTAGATTAATTTAAGTTTGAAAATATTAATAAAACTAGGCTAATGTACTTATATAAATCTTATATTTGCACAAGCATGATACATGAATACACATACATGATACATGTATAATATATACATATATTTAACATGCACGAACAGGTTGGACAGTTCATAAGCAAGTGACGAACACAAGTATACGGTCAAACTCAGTGTCCACAAGAGGCAATAAAAGCAAGTGCAACATGTGTTTAAATACATGGAACAATAGTAAAGTATACAACATGGACATGAGGCAATAATGAAGACAATATGCAACTTAATCATCATGTATACACAATTTCAAACTCGAGCTACAAGAAGGTAGGTCCACCCAAGGCTCAAGCAACAATCAATAGCAAGGAGAAAGTGTATAGGTTAAGTAGAAATGTACAAGACGCACAAATCAAGAAGCAAGCGAACGGGTAAGCTATGGAGAAGCACTTTACATGGTAGTAGTGAGTAAAATCCATGTAAGAACACAGTGGAGCAATAATACACAACAGTAAGCAACAATCAATGAAGCAAGGAATGCATGGGTAACAAATAGCAAGGGACAAGCTTAAGTTGATAACTAGCAAAGCATCACGTGGTATTACACTACATAGTCACAAAACAGACAAGTCAAGCCATACACAAAGATAAGGCAACACAAGCCAAGTCAAGGTCAAGCAACTAATTCAAGTGCATAGAATCGAGGGAGTGCACAAAAATTTGTGACGACTTCTAGTTTTTAATGCACAAAGGCCAAGTGTAGTAACATCTGCTCTCATCAACAATGACCAAAAACCATAAGCAGTTCAACCTTGAAGAAAGCACAACATAGACAAGTATACATATGCTGATATGTATATATGCAAGTAAGAAGAGGCAATAGAAGGTGAAAGTGGGCCATCACAATAATGGCAGCAAGGTTTAAAGGCAGCATGAACCACGGGGCATGGACAGTCAGTAGCTATAAACTTGCATAACAAGGCAATTAACCATGAAACACACATATGGCAAATGCACATGATAGCAAAAGAAGGCACATGTTGAATATAAAAGGGTGTATACACCATAGCAAATATATGCAAGTATATACAAGCGCAGCAGGTCGATATTGGCTAAGTTCAAACGCTAACACATATGCGCTCCTAATGACATAGAGCCTCAAACAAATACAAATGCCAAGTCAAATCATATAAGACTTATCCAACAAGACACCAAGCAGTGTAATACATACAAGTATATGTGCAGAGGCATAACACAATGAACAAAGCTGCAAGAAACTCAAGTGTACAAAATAGTTGTATGCAAATGCAATGCACAATAGATCAAATGGCATAGAAAAATGGTATATGAACACAAAGCAATGGAACAACAAAGCACAGCATCACAAATTCATTAAGCTCAAGTGCAGTATCCATTCAAATATCCAACTGTGGTGTCTGTTCTAATTAGTCAAGGGCATCAAGAAAAAGAAGTAAATTATTTTTTAATTCTAACATCGCAGATGTACAAGAGTGATGCATTTATTCGAACAACTTTCAAAGGAAATGAATTGAAGTTCTAATTGAATTTATAGTTCAAAGTTGGGCAATAATATGGAAAAAAATTAGAGACACTACAAGGAACTGTACTTTCAGATGCATTATGTAGGAGCGTTTAAACATAAATGCACCTGTTCCCTTAGGCCCACTAAAATCGTTGCATTTTACGTGTACTGGGCGGGGTTTATTTCTCCATTCGCGCTTACCACTAGCTAATTTCCATTTTCTGAAAATTCTATTCTAGAAAACCCCCATTCCATGAAACTCACTATTCTATCACTCCATCCTAATTTTCAAATCAACCCCATGAATCCTTCCACCTTAATTTTCAAAATAACAGCTACGAATCCCAGCGCTACTTCTTCAGCTTCCCAACCTTAATTCTCAATCGTTTGCCTCAATTTTGTATTGCTCATATCATCTAGGTATTATCTCATCCAAACAACGTAAGTTTTTATTTACAATTTTTGCTTCCGTTTTTTAAGTATATTTTGGAGTTACTTTTGGAACTTAACATTAATTTGGATTTTCATAAAGCAGCCTGCTGCTTCAGTGGATGTTTCATTTTTTTTAAAATAATGAGGGTATTGGTGGTTGAGCTCATTGTTATGGTAATTTTTACTAGCCTGCTGCAGTACAAAATCAATTCCAGAATTTATTATTTATAAGTTACCCTAAACAATGATCAGAGAAATAAAGAGAATTTGATTACCACTTTCTATGTGTGAATTTCCTTCTTAGACGATCAAGAATATTAATCGATGATGAATTCTGAGAGTAAATATCATGTTTACTATTTATATTATTGTATATCAGTCTACTTTAATGTTACAATAGTGACCTATGAATGTCTGATATATTTAATCACCAGTGATTAAGGTTTGTATGCAAAGAAAAAAGCATAATTTGGCAAAGTTCACGTTATTTGGCATAATATGTTACAGTAGTGCCTTTTGCACGTATGAATAAATTTATATTATTTGTTAGTGTTAATTTCCAAAACTAAGTTCTGCATTCCTGTTTAAGAGAAAAAAGGGTTCTTACATACAGTTGCTAGATTTTAAGCATGACATATTGGATGAATCAACCCACTAATTTGGAACTCTATTTTCCAAGGTGAAGTAAATGTTGAATTACTAAAAAATATGGTGAAATATGGTTTTAGGTTTCATCCAAGAGACGTAGAGCTCATGTGTGACTATTTAGCAAAAAAGATCGATAGAGATAATACTGTTAGAAGTTTATATGATGGTTGTCCTATGTTGATAAGCATGAATTAGAACAAGTGTGAGCCATGGGATCTTCCTGGTAAGATGATCTTCTTCTGAAGAACAATATTTATTTGTTTCATTTTATTGCAATTATCGTTATCGTTATTATCCTATGTTGATAAGCGTGAATAGAATAGTACACATTCACATGCAAATTTAGATCTGGAAATGGTGACCTCGTCTTCTTCTTTCACCTCCTTATTGCAAGCCTTCGATTCATCCTTCCCTCCTCTTCCCTTACGCAATTCACAGCCTATTCCCCCTGATCCTCCCCCTCCTACCAACAATCCATCTGCTGCCAAACCCTCCAATGAAAATCATGGAACTAATCTTCCAAATCCACTTGCTTTTGTTAGATCTACCATTCCCGATGCAAACCTTCTATAGATAACGGCTCAACTTTCAATTTGTCGAACTCCTCCTCCTTAAATACAAATCAGTCGTCGTCTAGTGTTTCTTTTCCATCATTCACGAAAAAGGATTATGTATCCCTATTTAATTCTCTACCTGGGAATGTTGGTGTATATCAGCCTCAACATTTCGAAATCCCTAGGGATTGTTTGCCGAAGAAGACCCAGGCAGTGTCAGATCTGAAGGCATGAAGTTCTGGAGCGATTTCTTGGTAGGATTCTTTCTTGGTGGCACCTCATCATATCCTTCAGTGGTAAATTTTTTGAACCGGTTTTGGAAATTAGATGGTGATGTTAACATAAGATCGGCTGGATTGCATTACTATTTCAAGTTTTCAAATGAAGCTGGCAGAGAATTTATTTTAAAATCTGATCCAATTTTTGTAAGAGGACATATAACTAGATGGGATCCGTCCATAGGAAATACACTATCTTTGATTAAAAAAATTCCTATTTGGGTATATTTTTATTGAATCCCTACTATTCTTTGGATGTTAATGGGTATAAATTGGCTTGCTTGCCATGTGGGGAGACTAATATGTTTTGACAGTAGCACTGAAAAGTTGCAACGATTTAGATATATTCAAAAGCCTTAATTGAGATTTCTTTAGACTTTGGTCTCCCTGATAAAATAGTGGTAGATGGTCTTGGTAAGGATTGCCCATCAGTTAGATTAGCTTATGATTGGAGACCCAAAATTTACACCATGTGTAAAGTCTTTGGCCATACATCTAGTGATTGTGAATTTAATGCTAAGGTAGATGGGGAAAATGGGAATCATGTAGAGGATTTGGACACACTAACCATCATGTAAGATTTAGAGATCAAGCTGGACATTATTCTAGGAGGTCTAACTCAAATGTCAATCAAAGTAATTGGACTTCAGTTAATACAAAAGCTAGGAAATATGGAGAAAGAAGGGAGGGATTAATAACAAGGCAACTGAAAATGTGGAAAATGATTTACCTAAGATTAATGATAATTCGTTTGATGTTCTAGCAACAGAGAATGATGGAAATGTCTATACAGACGAGATAATGCAGAGAACAATTTAAATTCACTACGCCATAGATGACCTATCGCAACGAAAACCCATGGTGTTGCTAGCTACAATGTTGCCATTGCTATGATGTTTTTTGTCTATTGCAACGCACGTTTCAATGTGTTACCATAGATATCAACATGTGTTGCAGTAGCCACGTGAATAAAATTAGTAATCCGCGTCAACAATATCCAACGGTCCAGATTAGTGATCCACATCAATCTAATTTCCTTCACCACAGCAGCGATCTTTTACCCAAATTTTCATTTTCCCGCTGTAAAATAATTCGTGTTGTCTTCACTTGAGAAAATTGACCGAACTATCTTTCCATAAATTTTCATTTTACCGCTAAAAAATAATAAAATAATTATCGTTGTTTTCACTTTTCCACTTTCAACCCTAAATCGTTCGAACCCTAAACTAAAATCCCAATTCATATCGCAGGGAATCCCAATTCTTGTTGCCCTTCTTCTTCCCTAAGTTCGCCTTCCTCTCAAAAAAAAAACTCTTCTTCCTTCTCCTATCATTTTAGTTATCACTGCAGCAAAATTCGATGAGGCAACCACTAATTACGTTGTTCGCTACCAAATAAAGATCCGATTTTGCATGAAATTGCTTCGCTGTTGATCTACTTTCATTACCCTAAGGTACTGTAAACGAATTTTTTGATCTTAACTTACCTTTTTTCGATGATCCATAGTGTTGTACTTCGTCAGTCTGTACATTCATTTTTTAGGCTAATCTGTTTTAGGCTTAACATGAAGGGATTCCCTAGCCATTTAAGTCTTTTTTTCCTCAAACCTACATCGTTAAATATGTTGTTTCACAAAAGTACTTCTTTGGGTTGTGCGTATCATTCCACCTTGTGAGCACAAGTAGAAATCGTAATTCTTTGGGTGTTAGATTTTGTTGTCCACCATACTGCCTGGTGGAACATTGTCCGAGGAATGGAGGTAGAATGTGACAATGCTTTTGAGCACAAAAGTTCGCCGGATAATGTTCCACTGGGCACTATGGGACAATGCCAAATTCAGAGAGGCACTTTCGCTCCCAAGGCCCTTAATCGTAAGTGTTTGTTTATTTAGCCTTGTTAGATGTCATATAGTACACAGTGCATTTATCATATCCACATTTATGCAATCTTTGTTGGTACTTATAAGAGTACACGTCAGTCATAAATTTGTTTTATGTTGATGTTTCAGGAATGTAATTGATGTTTCAGGACTGCGGATATCACTGAATATTGCATGATGCGGACATCAATTTCAACTTCAAATTCGTCAACAGCGGCTGCGAGAAAGAACTGCCACCACAATATCCCAGCAAAGTTGAGGACTGTAAAGGTGGGGTCGAATGCGGGGAAGAAGTTTTTTGGTTGCTCCATGTGGCCGGTAAGTATAAATTAGGTTTTTTTTTGGTTGCGGATTTTACTCGAGAATTTAATGTATGTGCAGATTGGCGATTGCGGGTATTTTATGTGGCATGACGAAGTGTACGAAATCAACAACAATTCTGAATTGGATGATACTAGTGTTAAATTGATGGAAAAAGAAAAGACTATATTGCAATTGCTCATGGAAAAGAAGACAATTGAAGAAAAGCTGCAGAAGCAAAAGCAAAAGAGGGTAAAAGCCGATGAATTGGTGGCAGATTTGAAGGAAGAGTTGGCCCTAATGCGCATTGACTGTGGAAAACACGAGACAGGAGAAAAATTCTTTGCAAAAGCTTTAGCTATATCTTGGATCATGTTTGGAGTTCTTTTGTGTGTTGTTATGACAATGTAGAGCAGTGAAGTAACATGAAATAGCATGCATGGGCAGTTTTCAGGTATAATTTTAAGTTTTGCCACATTGTAGATTAGTGATAATTTTTGCCACATTGCAGATTAGTATGCACTTGTATACACATTGTTTAGATCAGTATACACTTGTATACACATTGATCAGTTTTGTCACTCAGTTATGTTTTAGATCAGTACACTTGTATCCACATTGTTTAGATCAGTTATGTAACTCACACATTGTTTAGATCAGTACACTTTTATACACATTGTTTAGATCAGTATACTATGTTATACTGATGCAAATGGAATTCAGTTATGAAACTCAGTTTGTGCTGAAAGGAAACTCAGTTATACTATGACCATACTTTGTGCTGAAATGCAATTCAGGCATGCATACCTCTTATTTTGTGCTGAAATGCAACTTATGTATGCAGGTGAAGGAGGCAGTGATGAGGATTTTCAAGAACTTTTGTTAATGAAGGCACTAGAGGTACGATGCAGTAGAGGCATTGAACGCATTGAAGGCTTGTGCTATATTTTGAAACTGTTTTAGTTTTATGTAAACATGAATTTAGGACTTGCTGTGTGTTTGTTTTTGAAATGTTTGTAAAATTGAACTTAGTGGCTACGTTTTGTTATTTTGTAGTTGACTACGTACTAGTGTTCCCTGGTTAATTTGAAATAAAAAGTTCTTTGTAAATTTCAGTTTGATGTTATGTTGCCATATATATGATATAATGTTGCAGTATGTGATGTTAAATGTTGCCATAGCTATGATATAGTGTTGCCATTGGATGGCAAAATTGTTGCTATAAATTTATGCATGTGGGCCCCACAACTGGATTCCGTGGACCCGGGCTACAGATTTTCGTGGCGATTCCGTAAACACGGGTCACAGATTATAGTGGGTCCCACATTTTTGTAAATTTAGTACATGCGGCAACAACTGTGCTGATGTTGCCTTAGGATCGAAAATGTGTTGCCTTTGACTCTAAGGCAACGCGGCAAAAGGCAACCCCAAAAAAGTGTTGCCACAGATCATTTTTTGCCTGCAGCAACACTATTTGGCACCTACTGCGTCATTTCTCTGGGGTTGGCGTAGGCCATCTATGGCGTAGTGATTCCAGTGTGCATGTTAATGAAAAAGAGTTAACTAGCAATAATTCAGTTGTTGCTGTTGGTCTAGAATTGCAAGTGCATAATGTTAATGAGGTTGCATTTCAAAAAATAGTGGGTAATAGTGATACACAGATTGTAGATGATGAAACATTGGTGGGTAATCTTTTTGATGAAAATATTACTACTGTAGATCAATCTATAATGGCAATTACTGGTACAAGCATCCCTGTTGCATCACCAGGTTCAACGGGTTTGAATGCTAATGCTTTCCAATCTATTATCAATGCTGTTAATACATCCACTTATGATACAACTCCTATTGCCACTGAATCCGGCACTTCAACAACTTTATCTTCTACACCCTCAAAATCTTCCCTTTACCATAACTTGAAACCTCCCTCATTCCTTTAACTACCACCACCTAATGTAATAGAATCTAGTCTGACTTTCTCTGTTGTTAACACTGCTCTCTTATCCACTGCAGAGCCCACGAGCTCGTTTACAGCATCTCAATATAAGGCTAGAAAACTGAAAGGAAAGTTTTGGGCAGATGATGATCTTGATGAAGGAAACGACTACGGCCCAGAGGATGTGTTTCCTCTTGGTAATAAACTGAAAACTTCTCGATGGCATACGCGGAAAAATCCAATATATGATCCTTTTCTCACTTGATATGATATTGTTGTGCTTTCATCTGTAGTTGTTGTATAATCTTGGCAGGATTTTAGTGAATGCTTATTATTACTCTTTGTCGTTGTTCATTGGTCACTTGGTGTAATTGGTTACTTGCATGCAGCTAGTTATGCTCTTGATGTTCTATCCTGGTCTAGTTTGGTGCTACTAACTTGGTTGCCAGTGTAACGCTAACGCATTGTAGCTTGGTGAAGATACACAACACTTAAGATGGTGTTTGCAATGCAATGGTGGCTGTTGAACTTTATTTTGTTGTGTTATTTGACGATCTGCACTTCAAATCTTTTGTACTCTATTGTGAACTCTGAGGCTAGAAATTGTCAAGAGTATGTTTTAGCTTAGGAGCACTTTGATTGTAACTCTTGAAGTTGTGAATAAAAAATTTCACATGCCTTTCAAAAAAAATCATTATTGTTATACATATTCATCGACCAATTGAGTTTCGTTCTTAATGATTTAAGTTGTTCTAAAATTTGATCGTGAGAGTGAGACTGTATGATCCTGTACAAATTGAATTCAGTAACATCAAATGTTGATAAACTACAACTTTAATTATAGCTCCTTAATAATGTTTCTTCATCTAAATTTGAAGTAAGAATCACTTCTTTTATTTAATTATTTCATTATCTCTTAACCTGCCATATCCTTTTTTAATATTAGCTTAAATTTTTATAACAACATATCTTTATCTTTGAATTAATTAAATTGAATATCTAGTGTTGTTATATTATCAACATACTGTAATTATGCTTACTGATCTGAAACGACCCGAACTCCCCCAGTCTCCGAAGAGAAGAGAAAGAACGAATTGTTTTGAGAACACGACAAATCAGAACGCAGACGGAAGAACATTTCATTGTATATTACAACAATGCATCAGATCACAAGAATATACAGAGTATAAACGAATAAATATTACACAGAAATATCAGAGATTTAAATTACATTTAAATACATTACATAGCAGCGGAAAATAATACAGTACACAACTAGAAGAGATATACGGATACAAAGCTTTCCGGATATCATTCCAGCTGTAAACCAGGATCCTGTGAATATAAATCTGCAAAACCAAAACTACTAGCTGCCCGTGTCAAAATAAGGGCACCCAGAGTTTAGGTCAAAACAATAAACTCCAGGTCAGTCATGGGACTGGTGTGAGAACTAAAGCAGTTATTAATCTTTATTTTTAAAGTTAGGTAAATCAAGGGACCACGCCATATAACACGGAACGGGTTTCCTCCCAAGAATACCAGTGCATAAAACAAACAGCGCAATGCTAAATAAAGAAAAATGAAGCTGTTATAAGACCCAGGTCCTATCACACAATGCAACGCAAGCCGGGGGATAGGGTTTTCCCTTATAACAGCCAAAGAATGCTTGATACGTTTAAAACAAATCATTTGATACTATAATAAGTGCATATTGTATAAAACAACTTCAAATCATAAGTATCAATCATAGGCGGCATGGGTACCATATATCATGTCGCCATACTAGTTCTACAATTAAAACCGCAAATGTCACGTATTTGGAAATTGGATTTCCATCTATGAACCGAGGCAAGGGATCGTCCTCAACCGATTCGAGACAATCTAGCCCATGTCTCAGGACCCAGACTCAGGTGGGCCTTGGATCGTCAGGGCCGGTCCAACGATGTGGATTATTATGCCTGAACAATACGTCTCTCCGCCCTTTGGGGCGTAAATGAGCCAACGAATGGCTCCATCGGACCCGGATCGTCCGATCTAACCGAGGCGCCTCGCAACAGCAACAACCACATAAGTCAAACTCGTCAGGGCGTGTAAAACCACTGACGCCACTTCTAGCTAGAAAGAAACGCAAGTCCTCCCTGAGGTCCGTCTCCCGTTTTTGGTTCATACCGGGTGTGAAACTCGCGAAGTAAACGTTACACAAAGCTATGCCACAAAGGCCGTGCTTTGATCATCACCACCAGACTTTGCTTTTCAACAGAAGCCTCGATCAATTGCCACTTAGGCATGCCACACAGGCAATTCACTCCATGCGTTTGATATCCATCAGTATATAACCCCTGAGCTCATACGTCTCAGAGAAGGGCGTTAAGCAAGAGAATAAATTCTCCGCCGCCAAACAGATATATATTTAATAGAGATCAGTCACACGGACTTAAATCCAATGTCAGACACACAGTCCATTTACAAGTCCGTTCTGGGTCTGAACGAAACCGGAGGCACCTAGTACCCCGCATATCCATCAATCTCCAAGTACGTCTGGACGATCACTAACTGTTTCCATCTTCTTGGGTGTACATCCCAATCAAGATCATCAGTAATTATCCAAACGACGTGAAGACCTCCGGTCTTCGACCATCGTCTTCATCTTCGAATTATCGTCGTATCAATTATTCAGAATGGGATAAACCCGGTCTTTCCGAATAACTCGCGTATATTTTAAATAAGTGTTACACAAACACAACATACGCCTCATTCCAATTCATCAGTCACTAACCGTAAATTAATCAAGAGAATAATTTCCCAAATATTAACCCCGAAGGCCGAAACCAACATCAGATCAATATCCAGAAAACCATTCTGCTTGGCTAGCCGACCGTTAGTTTCTAAATTTTACATTCATAGGGAAAGGTTCCCATTAATTTTATCCAAGATAAATTCCTTAAAATTTATTCTTTAATCTATTTTTGAATATCAATTCAAACTAGTCGGGATTAGCGAACCTTACCGAAGTAATCATTTGTTTTAATTTCCCAATCCCAACCTATTCATCCCATGAAGTAAAACTGGTTATACTTCATATCTAACACCACGGTGTTATCGGTAAATTCAACTACCATTTCACATTCAAATCTAATTAAAGATTTAACTATCGCCTGGAGCAAAACTGGTGCTACTCCATTCTCGATCATTTCAATCTAATTAAAGATTCATTAAAACTCCACTTAGTTTTAATCTTTAACTGGGTTAAAGAATCAGTGTCATTTAAAACACAGTTCACGATAAACCCAAAATCACATTCATTAATTATCGGGTTAAAGAACGAGTGTTATTTAAAACACTGTCCACGATAAACCCAGAAATCAATATCAATTTGATTCCAATTAAATATTATTTAATTGGTACACTTCATTAAATCTAAATAAGAAGATTTAATCTTTTCTCAACTGGGTTCAAGAACAGTGTTAGTGAAGACACCATTCACGACAAACCCAAATCACATTTGATATTCAATACAAGGCTCTGAATAGAAAATATATCGGCTTATATTCAATATCAAATTCTACGATTAACAAATGTCGTATTGGAAATAACGATATAAATATATATCTTTCAAATTTCCATAACAACATCCGTGTAATCACGAATTCCAACATCGAAATATTCCGAAGACAATTTCGATTCAAATCCATTCCAATGCAATCATTGGAAATTCTGGTTATTTTCAAAACCATTCCAAATTCCATTTATTTATTTAAAAATAAATAGAATTTTAATTCTAGTTCAAAACTAGTTCATTTCGATAAAAATCTATTTTTATCTTTTCAAATATGGAGTTTTTCATCCCAATTCTTTCTAAATCATTTCTTATGATTTTACACAAATTATTACTATTTTTAATAATTTTATCAAGGCCTGTACAGTCGATTTCCATCAACGGCCATCGAACTGCACTTACAGCGACCTTTTTCAAATTTGATTTGGATGTATCTCCAAATCCAACCGTTAGATTTCCAATTTCTAATATTCGTTAGAAAGCTCTTTTCGATACGAACCCAACGGTTCCGGTTTTAGGACAATCCGACGGTCGGATCTCCCGTAATATCCGTTCGAAGTCAATGGTCGAAATTCGCGAACTGCCGCGGCGCGGCGCGTTCTATTCAAGCCATTATATTATATATATAATATATATAATATATATCTCGTCGATTTCCTTTCGAAATGAATTTTATAAATCGTTTTAAATTCGTTTTCAAAACGGTTTCAACTTCATATTCAATTTCTAATCAAAATTGAATATTACAATATAAATTCGTTTTAAATTCATTTCAAATCGATTTCTATTCGAATTCATTTACATTCAATTCGAATTCCTTTCTATTTGTTTTCAATTCGAATTCATTTCTATTCAGTTTCAATTCGAATTTCTATTCTTTTCAAAATATTAGATTTTGAAATCACTTTCGATATTCATTATAAAATGAATAAAATCGATATAAATATCGTTCACGTCAAAATGGCGTCAATCTAATCAACACGGCTTCATATATTGATATTTTCAAATATTCCATTTTGAATATTTCTATTTCAACTATTTCTATTCAAATATTTCTATTTCAAATATTTCTATTCAAATATTTCTATTCAAATATTTTATTTCAAATATTTCTATTCAAATATTTCTATTCAAATATTTCTATTCAAATATTTCTATTCAAATATTTTATTTCAAATATTTCTATTCAAATATTTCTATTCAAATATTTCTATTTCAAAACTGGAATGAGGCCCAATTAATTACAATATAGTGTTAATTATATGGATTTTCTACAACACATGTATACAATAACAACGATGAATAATCAACCATCATCCAAAGTGCATTCTACACTGTATAAGCATCAAATATAAATATTCAACGCTTATAACAGTCTGTCAATCAATCGATCGACATACAACTAAACAATCGGGATTAGTGTACGTCAAATATCATCCCAATACCCGTGTGGGGTTTCAAACAATCAAACACATATTTTAGTTGTGCAGTTGGGCGATGTGTAAAATTTATCGACCCAATCAATCCTTCAAATAGGTGTACATAAACAAACCGTCCGGTTTGTAAATGAATATTTTATTTTATTCACTTCCACGTTAAAAATTATATTTCTAACGATAAAATATTTTATTTTAACACATGAATTTTTATCCAGTTCTTTTATACAATAAAAATGATATTTTTATTTTTCTAACATATTTTAGAAAATTTCGGCGGCATAACGGCACGATACTTGAAACGGGACGAGGCCTAGCCTTATCCCCGGTCTAGTGAAGGCCCACGCCATTCACACATCAATCAAATTCACCAAACAACCAAATTCAAATCAAATCATCTAACTAGTTTATGCAACCAAACAAACAAGTCCATGGTCTGTGGACGATGGTGTCGGGTGCTACTAAGCACCGTCTGCATCCTAGTGTATATATATGAATAGAAATGAAATTGAAAGGTGAGAAATTCTCACCGAAAGCTATCCCAACTTCACGACACTCCTATTGCAGAAAATCTTGTCGTTCTCGCCTTTTTGTCATCTTCGTTGCCTGCGGCCACTACATATGTAAAAATCGAATTTTTACTTCGTTATTCAATATATAAAAATCGAATTTTTACTTCGATGTTCAATATATAAAAATCACATTTTTACTTCGATGTTCAATATATAAAAATCACATTTTTATTTTGATGTTCAATATATAAAAATCACATTTTTATTTTTTTTTCTACACATATCAAGATGGTATTTCTAATATTCCTATCATGTAAAAATTATATTTTTAATCCTCTACCTAAACAAAAATCATATTTCTACCACTTCTATATGGTAAAGATTATATTTTTAATACTTTAAAAATATAAAAATCATATTTTTAGTTTCTACATCATATAAAAATTATATTTTTAACTTCCACAATTCAAAATCAAATCTTTACTTTTCAAAATCAAATCATTTTGATTTAAAAATCTAATCTTACCTAGTTAATAAAAATCGCATCTTTCTAGTTTAAAAATAACTATTTTTCCTAAATAAACATCTATTCTTTTCTAAACTAAAAATCAATGCTTTTAAATTAATAAAAATCAGTTCTTGTTATCTATAAAAATTCATTTTTTGCTTATCATAAATAAAAAGAAATAAGGATAAAAACTTACAAGGGGGGGTTTCAGCTGTTCGTTGAAGGCTGGAAGGGTGGCGGAGGGCTTTGGGGGTTGCGACGGGGTCAGCAGTTGGTGGGGGAGGAGCGGAAATCGAGGGAAGGGGGCGTGCGACGCGAATTGGGGAAAACCGAAGGGGGGAGGGGGTTTCGACGCCGCAGGCGAAGGGGGGGGGGTTTGGAGGTGGCGCGCCGCCACCTGGGGCACGGCGGTGGGCGGCGCTGCCCTAGGGGGGGGGCGCGATGCTCGTCTCCGTTCTTTTTTTTTTTTTGATTCTGAATTGAAAAGATATCGGGGGGGGGGGGCTAGTTAAGGGAGGAGAGAGATTTCTTTTTTTTTATTTTTTTAATTTTAATTTCAAAATGTTGACTTTTACATACGACCTCTAAACGAGGCCCACCCCGCCTGTCGTCTATAGCGTTTTACCCCCATTCCGAACACAATGAGATATGTATCGTAGGCTGATTCGATCGTTTCGATCAGTTTCCGTTAAATTTACATTTAAATCGCTATATTGAATTTTAAACGTACATTTCAAATTACCGGGGTCACATACTAGCTCTAAAAATTCTCGAAAAATATTTTCTAGCTTCGTATTGACGATACGGTCCTAACAAAACTAGTTTCGTCGAATTCTGAGACCGTTGGAAAAATGGCCATTTTCCAGTCGATTAAAATCAACTGAAACTGGTCAAACGCGTTTTCCTTTGCCACGCTCACATAATGATTCGAAAAATTATGAAATTTGGGATCTAACAATAACTTGACATCCCAGACCAAACAAAACTGATTTCGTCGAAATCCGAGGTCGTTTGCAAAATTCCCATTTTTAAGGGCCTGAATTCCATAGCGACTATTCAGAATTTTCAACTGGACATATCTTTTGATTCCCGCTATGAAATCTTGATTTTTCGGATTCGTTGGAAATATATTCACAATTAGATTTCAATATTTTTGGTTTCACTAAAATCCGGATTGTTTTGCACCCGGTACATTCAATTGAAGTTTGAAATCGAATTATCGAACTACCGCGCCATTTTCAATTCTATTTATAATTATATATAAATATTTATATTCTAACGACGACGCGTATAAATATATACGTTCGAATTATATTCAAAATAAATTTCTCGTCGATATTATTTAAGATAATTCATTTTAAATATTCAAAATTCGCCAAAATTGCCAAAATAAAATTTTTAAACTGGCCCAGATTTTCCGGGTTATTACAATCTTCCCCACTTAAAACTTTTCGTCCCCGAAAAGAAACAAAGTCGAAAGTGATTTGATTAATCAACTCTACGTTCGATCCGGTTTCCATTCTCTAACTTTTCAGTTTCTGAGAATTTTCAAATTCTTCAAAAATTTGGCTAACACCCTAAATTTTCGAAAAATTTCGCCATAACCTCCCCTGCACCGGGAGCCACGGGAAAATCCCGAAATTGCCATATAGGCCTTCTGATCTCAAAAAGAAAAAGAAAAAGCCAAGCGGCTAGCCAATAGGCTCATAAAATCATCATCACCCAAACAAAACAGTAAATTATGTAGTAAACATGTACCTATTTGTCGGGCAAACAAATTTTATTCTTCGGCTCTAGCCTCCTTGCCATGACCTGTTCAATGTAAGTATATGTATATGCAAGCAAATGCGACCAATTTTCGATACAATTCAATATTTGATTCAATTCGGCTAAATGTTTCAAAAATTATCAAACAAATAAACAAACAACACAAACATCAATCAATTAGTGGATTAACGTTTCAAATTCATAAATTTGATATATAGTCAAAAAATCTGATTTTTGATGCCAAATCACAATAATAAGCCCTATCTAGTTTTGGTTCTCACACCAGTCAATAGGAAATATATAGAAATCTCACTTTCGTTACTCGAAAATAAATACTGGCGACAGTGCCCCATCACCATAATTATCCCCGGGCAACTAGAGTATGATTCTATAACTATCCAGTATATTAAAACTTCGAATACACGTTTGCAAGACGCATATGCAAAATCTTTATATATCGGATTGTCCCGATCAATATAGAATAAATATTCAAATACATATGAAACGGTTTAAATTTAAAAACAAAATTGGTTTTCATTTTAAAAATATACCCTTCACACTCGTTCTAGGATACTACTGATCCCATCTCTAACGAGTCATTCCCATTGGATATTACTAATCCAATATCTGATGAATTCTTTCGTATGGTTCTAATGTGTCTTGTTCTCTAAGCTTTGTAAACCAAAGCTCTGATACCACGATGAAACGACCCTAACTCCCCCGGTCTCCGAAGAGAAGAGAAAGAACGAATTGTTTTGAGAACACGACAAATCAGAACGCAGACGGAAGAACATTTCATTGTATATTACAACAATGCATCAGATCACAAGAATATACAGAGTATAAACGAATAAATATTACACAGAAATATCAGAGATTTAAATTACATTTAAATACATTACATAGCAGCGGAAAATAATACAGTACACAACTAGAAGAGATATACGGATACAAAGCTTTCCGGATATCATTCCAGCTGTAAACCAGGATCCTGTGAATATAAATCTGCAAAACCAAAACTACTAGCTGCCCGTGTCAAAATAAGGGCACCCAGAGTTTAGGTCAAAACAATAAACTCCAGGTCAGTCATGGGACTGGTGTGAGAACTAAAGCAGTTATTAATCTTTATTTTTAAAGTTAGGTAAATCAAGGGACCACGCCGTATAACACGGAACGGGTTTCCTCCCAAGAATACCAGTGCATAAAACAAACAGCGCAATGCTAAATAAAGAAAAATGAAGCTGTTATAAGACCTAGGTCCTATCACACAATGCAACGCAAGCCGGGGGATAGGGTTTTCCCTTATAACAGCCAAAGAATGCTTGATACGTTTAAAACAAATCATTTGATACTATAATAAGTGCATATTGTATAAAACAACTTCAAATCATAAGTATCAATCAAAGGCGGCATGGGTACCATATATCATGTCGCCATACTAGTTCTACAATTAAAACCGCAAATGTCACGTATTTGGAAATTGGATTTCCATCTATGAACTGAGGCAAGGGATCGTCCTCAACCGATTCGAGACAATCTAGCCCATGTCTCAGGACCCAGACTCAGGTGGGCCTTGGATCGTCAGGGCCGGTCCACCGATGTGGATTATTATGCCTGAACAATACGTCTCTCCGCCCTTTGGGGCGTAAATGAGCCAACGAATGGCTCCATCGGACCCGGATCGTCCGATCTAACCGAGGCGCCTCGCAACAGCAACAACCACATAAGTCAAACTCGTCAGGGCGTGTAAAACCACTGACGCCACTTCTAGCTAGAAAGAAACGCAAGTCCTCCCTGAGGTCCGTCTCCCGTTTTTGGTTCATACCGGGTGTGAAACTCGCGAAGTAAACGTTACACAAAGCTACGCCACAAAGGCCGTGCTTTGATCATCACCACCAGACTTTGCTTTTCAACAGAAGCCTCGATCAATTGCCACTTAGGCATACCACACAGGCAATTCACTCCATGCGTTTGATATCCATCAGTATATAAACCCTGAGCTCGTACGTCTCAGAGAAGGGCGTTAAGCAAGAGAATAAATTCTCCGCCGCCAAACAGATATATATTTAATAGAGATCAGTCACACAGACTAAAATCCAATGTCAGACACACAGTCCATTTACAAGTCCGTTCTGGGTCTGAACGAAACCGGAGGCACCTAGTACCACGCATATCCATCAATCTCCAAGTACGTCTGGACGATCACTAACTGTTTCCATCTTCTTGGGTGTACATCCCAATCAAGATCATCAGTAATTATCCAAATGACGTGAAGACCTCCGGTCTTCGACCATCGTCTTCATCTTCGACTTATCGTCGTTTCAGTTATTCAGAATGGGATAAACCCGGTCTTTCCGAATAACTCGCGTATATTTTAAATAAGTGTTACACAAACACAACATACGCCTCATTCCAATTCATCAGTCACTAACCGTAAATTAATCAAGAGAATAATTTCCCAAATATTAACCCCGAAGGCCGAAACCAACATCAGATCAATATCCAGAAAACCATTCTGCTTGGCTAGCCGACCGTTAGTTTCTAAATTTTACATTCATAGGGAAAGGTTCCCATTAATTTTATCCAAGATAAATTCCTTAAAATTTATTCTTTAATCTATTTTTGAATATCAATTCAAACTAGTCGGGATTAGCGAACCTTACCGAAGTAATCATTTGTTTTAATTTCCCAATCCCAACCTATTCATCCCATGAAGTAAAACTGGTTATACTTCATATCTAACACCACGGTGTTATCGGTAAATTCAACTACCATTTCACGTTCAAATCTAATTAAAGATTTAACTATCGCCTGGAGCAAAACTGGTGCTACTCCATTCTCGATCATTTCAATCTAATTAAAGATTCATTAAAACTCCACTTAGTTTTAATCTTTAACTGGGTTAAAGAATCAGTGTCATTTAAAACACAGTTCACGATAAACCCAAAATCACATTCATTAATTATCGGGTTAAAGAACGAGTGTTATTTAAAACACTGTCCATGATAAACCCAAAAATCAATATCAATTTGATTCCAATTAAATATTATTTAATTGGTACACTTCATTAAATCTAAATAAGAAGATTTAATCTTTTCTCAACTGGGTTCAAGAACAGTGTTAGTGAAGACACCATTCACGACAAACCCAAATCACATTTGATATTCAATACAAGGCTCTGAATAGAAAATATATCGGCTTATATTCAATATCAAATTCTACGATTAACAAATGTCGTATTGGAAATAATGATATAAATATATATCTTTCAAATTTCCATAACAACATCCGTGTAATCACGAATTCCAACATCGAAATATTCCGAAGACAATTTCGATTCAAATCCATTCCAATGCAATCATTGGAAATTCTGGTTATTTTCAAAACCATTCCAAATTCCATTTATTTATTTAAAAATAAATAGAATTTTAATTCTAGTTCAAAACTAGTTCATTTCGATAAAAATCTATTTTTATCTTTTCAAATATGGAGTTTTTCATCCCAATTCTTTCTAAATCATTTCTTATGATTTTACACAAATTATTACTATTTTTAATAATTTTATCAAGGCCTGTACAGTCGATTTCCATCAACGGCCATCGAACTGCACTTACAGCGACCTTTTTCAAATTTGATTTGGACGTATCTCCAAATCCAACCGTTAGATTTCTAATTTCTAATATTCGTTAGAAAGCTCTTTTCGATACGAACCCAACGGTTCCGGTTTTAGGAGAATCCGACGGTCGGATCTCCCGTAATATCCGTTCGAAGTCAATGGTCGAAATTCGCGAACTGCTGCGGCGCGACGCGTTCTATTCAGGCCATTATATTATATATATAATATATATAATATATATTTCGTCGATTTCCTTTCGAAATGAATTTTATAAATCATTTTAAATTCGTTTTCAAAACGGTTTCAACTTCATATTCAATTTCTAATCAAAATTGAATATTACAATATAAATTCGTTTTAAATTCATTTCAAATCGATTTATATTCGAATTCATTTACATTCAAATTCAATTTGAATTCCTTTCTATTTGTTTTCAATTCGAATTCATTTCTATTCAGTTTCAATTCGAATTTCTATTCCTTTCAAAATATTAGATTTTGAAATCACTTTCGATATTCATTATAAAATGAATAAAATCGATATAAATATCGTTCACGTCAAAATGGCGTCAATCTAATCAACATGGCTTCATATATTGATATTTTCAAATATTCCATTTTGAATATTTCTATTTCAACTATTTCTATTCAAATATTTCTATTTCAAATATTTCTATTCAAATATTTCTATTCAAATATTTTATTTCAAATATTTCTATTCAAATATTTCTATTCAAATATTTCTATTCAAATATTTCTATTCAAATATTTTATTTCAAATATTTCTATTCAAATATTTATATTCAAATATTTCTATTTCAAAACTGGAATGAGGCCCAATCAATTACCATATAGTGTTAATTATATGGATTTTCTACAACACATGTATACAATAACAACGATGAATAATCAACCATCATCCAAAGTGCATTCTACACTGTATAAGCATCAAATATAAATATTCAACGCTTATAACAGTCTGTCAATCAATCGATCGACATACAACTAAACAATCGGGATTAGTGTACGTCAAATATCATCCCAATACCCGTGTGGGGTTTCAAACAATCAAACACAGATTTTAGTTGTGCAGTTGGGCGATGTGTAAAATTTATCGACCCAATCAATCCTTCAAATAGGTGTACATAAACAAACCGTCCGGTTTGTAAATGAATATTTTATTTTATTCACTTCCACGTTAAAAATTATATTTCTAACGATAAAATATTTTATTTTAACACATGAATTTTTATTCAGTTCTTTTATACAATAAAAATGATATTTTTATTTTTCTAACATATTTTAGAAAATTTCGGCGGCATAACGGCACGATACTAAAAACGGGACGAGGCCTAGCCTTATCCCCGGTCTAGTGAAGGCCCACGCCATTCACACATCAATCAAATTCACCAAACAACCAAATTCAAATCAAATCATCTAACTAGTTTATGCAACCAAACAAACAAGTCCATGGTCTGTGGACGATTGTGTCGGGTGCTACTAAGCACCGTCTGCATCCTAGTGTATATATATGAATAGAAATGAAATTGAAAGGTGAGAAATTCTCACCGAAAGCTATCCCAACTTCACGACACTCCTATTGCAGAAAATCTTGTCGTTCTCGCCTTTTTGTCATCTTCGTTGCCCGCGGCCACTACATATGTAAAAATCGAATTTTTACTTCGTTATTCAATATATAAAAATCGAATTTTTACTTCGATGTTCAATATATAAAAATCACATTTTTACTTCGATGTTCAATATATAAAAATCACATTTTTACTTCGATGTTCAATATATAAAAATCACATTTTTATTTTGATGTTCAATATATAAAAATCACATTTTTTTTTCTACACATATCAAGATGGTATTTCTAATATTCCTATCATGTAAAAATTATATTTTTAATCCTCTACCTAAACAAAAATCATATTTCTACCACTTCTATATAGTAAAGATTATATTTTTAATACTTTAAAAATATAAAAATCATATTTTTAGTTTCTACATCATATAAAAATTATATTTTTAACTTCCACAATTCAAAATCAAATCTTTACTTTTCAAAATCAAATCATTTTGATTTAAAAATCTAATCTCACCTAGTTAATAAAAATCGCATCTTTCTAGTTTAAAAATAACTATTTTTCCTAAATAAACACCTATTCTTTTCTAAACTAAAAATCAATGCTTTTAAATTAATAAAAATCAGTTCTTGTTATCTATAAAAATTCATTTTTTGCTTATCATAAATAAAAAGAAATAAGGATAAAAACTTACAAGGGGGGGTTTCAGCTGTTCGTTGAAGGCTGGAAGGGTGGCAGAGGGCTTTGGGGGTTGCGACGGGGTCAGCAGGAGGTGGGGGAGGAGCGGAAATCGAGGGGAGGGGGCGTGCGACGCGAATTGGGGAAAACCGAAGGGGGGAGGGGGTTTCGACGCCGCAGGCGAAGGGGGGGGTTTGGAGGTGGCGCGCCGCCACTTGGGGCACGGCGGTGGGCGGCGCTGCCCTAGGGGGGGCGCGATGCTCGTCTCCGTTCTTTTTTTTTTTTTATTCTGAATTGAAAAGATATCGGGGGGGGGGGCCTGGTTAAGGGAGGAGAGAGATTTCTTTTTTATTATTATTATTTTAATTTCAAAATGTTGACTTTTACATACGACCTCTAAACGAGGCCCACCGCCTGTCGTCTATAGCGTTTTACCCCCATTCCGAACACAATGAGATATGTATCATAGGCTGATTCGATCGTTTCGATCAGTTTCCGTTAAATTTACATTTAAATCGCTATATTGAATTTTAAACGTACATTTCAAATTACCGGGGTCACATACTAGCTCTAAAAATTCTCGAAAAATATTTTCTAGCTTCGTATTGACGATACGGTCCTAACAAAACTAGTTTCGTCGAATTCTGAGACCGTTGGAAAAATGGCCATTTTCCAGTCGATTAAAATCAACTGAAACTGGTCAAACGCGTTTTCCTTTGCCACGCTCACATAATGATTCGAAAAATTATGAAATTTGGGATCTAACAATAACTTGACATCCCGGACCCAACAAAACTGGTTTCGTCGAAATCCGAGGTCGTTTGCAAAACTCCCATTTTTAAGGGCCTGAATTCCATAGCGACTATTCAGAATTTTCAACTGGACATATCTTTTGATTCCCGCTATGAAATCTTGATTTTTCGGATTCGTTGGAAAGATATTCACAATTAGATTTCAATATTTTTGGTTTCACTAAAATCCGGATTGTTTTGCACCCGGTACATTCAATTGAAGTTTGAAATCGAATTATCGAACTACCGCACCATTTTCAATTCTATTTATAATTATATATAAATATTTATATTCTAACGACGACGCGTATAAATATATACGTTCGAATTATATTCAAAATAAATTTCTCGTCGATATTATTTAAAATAATTCATTTTAAATATTCAAAATTCGCCAAAATTGCCAAAATAAAATTTTTAAACTGGCCCAGATTTTCCGGGTTATTACATGATCGTTGGACTATGCTATTACACTTTTTATATAATTTACTTATTATTTTTTATTGTTATTTTGTTATGCTACGAATGTATACACATGCACACACATACATATATACATACTTTATTGCTAGTTGAAAATAAAGAAAACAAATGTTACCTGCACTCAATTTGTGCTTGTGTTCCCATTTGTTTTTCATATTAATTCATGAGAAAAATATAATAATAGAGTGTATTTAACAATTCCCTTAGATGCACATGTATCATTTTTAATTGACTATTCCATTACCAAATTTTAGTGATGTTATTTGTTTCTTTTGTTAGTTGTTTTTGTCTGTTATCACTAATGTCACAATTAATTTAGGAAACATGACAATATAACTTTCCTTCATTAAGCATGATTGATTGTTGATTTCATTAGTAATAATGACCGTAAATGGAAATTTATTATTTCTCATATAAACAACTCTAAATCCTGTCATTTTCTTAGGACTTTTCTTCACCAGTAATAGAGATATTATTTTGCTATAGAGTATGCCTATTTCTATATCACTTCATGTGTCATTATTCTGTTCATCAATCCCTTTACAAAAATTCTGCATATTCCTATCCATCAATTATTATATACAAAAAATGCCAAAACTGGAAAGCTTAAAAAAAATTATATATAGAAAATAAATAGTTAATAGGAAGACACCAGAATATGTGGACCAAATTAAAGTAATATTTGCGTACAAACATAAATTTCAGAAAATATATTTCTTTATAATTTTGGTAAGTTTCAATGTTTAATTTCATGGGATAGTTAAGATGATCATGTTTGTATGAGTCGCTTAATTCAAATGACAGTACTTTGGGTTTATGTAATTTTTTTCATGATTCAGGTCTTTCTGTTAAACTAATTTGACTTGCGCATTACTTTACACTTGGTTTTCTATAAGAAATGAGTTGACCAAATGTATTTAGCTTTAAAAGTTTAAAATTAAATAAATTTAACCAAATGTATTCAACTTTAAGAAACAAACTTGGGAGTTAAGGCTTGTTAAATTTGTTTAATAGTAACACTAGATTATGGAAGCGAATCTCTATCTTTTGTCTAATTGGGAAAGATGGAGATGAATCTGCAAAGAGCAGTGATGATTCTTGCACCATTAATTTAGATTTACTTCAAATCAATTCTCTCTTTATTTTTGGTGTATACACTGTAATTATTCTTTTCAATATACACATTGGTTCAAGAATGGTTAGAGGTCTATATAAAGCAGTTTCCTTAAAAAATTGATATGTTAACATATAATAAGCTCTTACTTTGCTGAATTATAGCTTACACTCATTCATCTGCAAGCTTACATATATGTGGTAGGGATTTTGATTGTCGAAATCAAGGAATGACTTATATGATCTCTTGCTGGAGATTTTCATTGAGACGACATTTACTATAATATGAAAAAGCTAATCAAAACAACTTTGGAAGCTATGTTGAATAGAGCATCACTGTGAAATACAGATGTTTTGTGTTAATTGATTAGCGGGAACTTCCGTGCACCACATAGCTTCGGAAATGGGGATAAATTGTGTAGCAGTTTCAATTATTATATTGATATCTTCTGTGATGTTACTTTAAACTTTTGGTAAAAGTCAACATAGCGAGCCTCTATGTGTAATACAGAATATGATTTTGTTATGACTTTTAGAAGATTTAATTTTCTGATACTTGAATGCTTCAATTTTTTTAAAATAGACAAAGAATCCCTATTGGATGTGATAATACAGTATTTGAAGTCACAATAACTACAACTTTTGGCACAAATGACCATGATGCATTATAGGTTCTGAAGCTAAGTGACTGACAATAGTCGATTGGTCTAGACATTAACATAAATTCATGCAACAAAGTTGAAAAAAGACTTTGAAGCTAATGAGCCAAACTGTTCAGAACGTAGAAAATATGTGACGACCCTCCCGCACTAGCCAACATTTCCAATGAAATGCGCTATACCGACTTCCAACCAACATGGGACGATCGTCAAAAGAAAGGAAAAGGGAAGGAGATAATGAATCATCAAAGAACCTGTAGTATCTCACAACGCATGGAACAAAATATAATAATAACATAACTTGATATAAAACAGATGAGACAGTGCATAAGCTGAAAATTAAATCATCATAGCAGCGGAAAATTCAAAATACAGCTTATGATCTAAACCATCTTTATTACAACTTTTAAAACTACCTCTAAAGCAAAATAGGAAGGTACACTACTAATGCCCAAAGTAATGACCAGCAACAACACAGGGAGAATATATGGGAGTGATACGTGTAAGCGTCATGCTCGTCTCCGGACAGCTACTTGTGCATAACTAGCTAACCTATCTCTAGTTTGCTCGTTTAGGAGCACCTAGAGTAATAAGAGGAGACATAAAACTCTGGGTCAGACAAAAGTATGGTATGAGTGATAAGCAGCAAAAAACAGAACAATAACAGGTATTCATAACCATACCTAAACCTAGACCTGCAATCAAAGAGTTAGGACAACAGGGTGTACAATTCTCTAAGGTGATACTAACACATGGTTTGAAAATAATGGGGAGGGGGGGTGTGCATGTCATGGTGATATCAAACATCAAACATAGCAATCATCCTCACATCTCTCACTCAGTGAGTAAAGTATACGATATCTACCACTTTGATCACCTAATTCTTTCTACAATCACTCTGCCCCATGGACTCATGATGGCTCCACTTCACTGATCCGTAACCACTAATCCTTTGTTATGTCCACTCTGTCCCATGGAGTCATGGAAACTCCATTGCACTGGCTCATAGCCCTACTACGATCACTTTGCCCCCATTGTAACACCCCACGTCCATTAATGTCACTCACGAAGGGAATGCATTAACTTCCATGGAGGTTATAAGTGAATATAGAACAGAAAATTTACAACAAAACAGATAGTAAATAGTACTTGGAAATCTAAAACTTCATTTTATTGCAGTGGAAATTAAACATGTTTGTTACATCATAAAACCATAGATCATAACCAAGTACAATATCCATCTTCATAAAAACAAAATACATAATCCCATTACATAAATAGCCATTAAAAAGATAACAAGCTGGACTTTACTTCAACGGTCCAAGCTTTCCAAAGAGAGATGAAGCAATTCAATCAAACTCCACTAGAGCTGGGCACAACCTGAGGACCTGGAGGGGGAAAAAGGATAGAAATAGAGGGAGTCAGACATAAAGTCTGGCGAGTATGATAATTCTAACAATACTATTATCAAAATAAGTAGACTAAGGCATAAGCTGGAAGACAAGTAAATGTCTATGAACTCTTAGGAAGATAAAGATAGCGTTTAAGATAACGTTAAAGATAACGGTAAAGGCACACCTAATTACTAACGAATGATTACTACACTGCACCGCACATTACTACACCACACCAGTCACCCTATTGTTTGATCCCACTTGCTTCACATAGAAACTTTATAAATAGCCTTACGTACCCCTAGCTGACTACATAGGTGCCGTCTGCCTCTATCTCCACTAGGTGTACCCCACTACCCACTTTCGATCGGCTCCCTACTCGTAGATACCCGTGCTGGCCCCATAGTGGGGTATTTCACTCCCCTAAAGTGGCAACCCGATACAACTTGAGAATGCACGACTTATACCTACACGATGCAACAACGTCTTATCTACCAACCCGGGTCCACACACGCATATGAAACCCGTTGGACTTGCGCTGCCATCGCTCCCCATTTTGGCCTCTTACAGTCAAACCTAGCATGCGTGTCCCGTCCTCGACTTGGGTCGAGCCCACAAAGATACGTTTGGGATACTGGTCGAAATGGGCCCCCACAAGCTACCCACCTAAGCTTGTCACTAGTATATCCCACTTAACCCTCTTAGTCATGTTCATTTACATGTGTGTTTGGTTAAGTCTTACTAATCGTATTTCACATGCCACTAAGGGCACCCCCTAGATTCCTCATGCCACCCAAGGCACCTACTTAACCCCCATGTCCCACCTTACATGTTTATCTGGTTAAGTATTTCTTAGTTCATTCAGGCCATAACCTCATAAAGACCTCTCACATTAGACTGGCATTTATGGCAGCTGGATTTGCTGGGCGGGTCCGGGCAGTCTTACACCCTAAAAGAGTCTAACCTCGTGTCTTTACAACCGTTATGCTTTAGTTTAGGCCTAGGACCTCTTACATTGGGCTGACATTTGTGACCACTGGATTTGCGAGCGGGTCAGGGCAGGTTTACATCACAAACGAGTCCAACCTCGTGTCCTAAGCATTGATTAACACTTAAAATCTTTTACCCCAGTTTTAGTAATTCCCTATTCAAATTATTAATTAAGTCAACTTTTAATGATGTCCATAATTGACTCAATTATGGCCATCCACTTATGGCATGCAAAATCATATCAATTGCACCCCAACTTTTTAATATTAAATCCTTAATATTACCCCTACCCCACGTTTATAAGTTCGCTTATTAAACGCATAATATAGGCTAGACTTGTATAGTCTAACACCTAGCACAAAGATAAATTATCACAACATGTAGACAATTAAAATAAATCTAATCATAATAGGGGTGAAACTTGAATAAACTACACATGTTAAGGATCAAAAGTTGTCAACTTGTTAAATGTCTCAAATTACATGATATGATCATAGCCCAAATCTATACATAAACTTGCATATGAGGTTTTTAGGCAACATAATGATGGTGTGAACTAGCATAGGATATCACATATGTCATAGCATAATTCTAGATGTCATAATAGATGTCTTGGCATATGCTCATAACTTTTCTAATCAATCTAACTTGCATATGTGACTTGTCATATAGATCAACATAACCCAAACATGATGATTTAATTAATATGAACTAACTAGCATAGATGGTAACACCATGGCCTTTTTAACATGTATGATTCATCACAACTTAGCATAGAAACTTTCAACATACGTAACATCATCATAGCATGATTTACAATATATAAGATATCATCATCACATAACATTGGATTTACAATATACATGATAGCAAAAGGGGTTTACAACAACATATATGATAATTCACATCATCTACTCATAATCCATTCATAACTCAACCTAATTAAAATGATAATAATCTTGTTAAGATCATCATACTCACAATTTAGAGAAGAAAAGAGAGAGTTTTGCTTTGCTTTAGGGTTGAGAAAATTAGAATTGAATTAGCTTTTCTTCCTTCTTAGTTGGCGGCGGCTCCATTGATTTCCATGGCGACGGTAACTATTCTATTTTAATTAGGCTTAGGGTTAGCATTAGGATGTATTTATAGATGTAGGAAGTTATTTAGGACCATTAGATTAACCCTGAACCATGAGAACCAATCAAATGCAAAATCTGCATTTGAGCGAATCGGCCCACGGGTTGACAGCCAAACACCCTGGATTAACCCCTAGTCGACCCAGCGGGGCTCGGGTTGACCAAAAAAAAAATGGGCCGGTTCGGTTATTCCCCCTCCCAATTCGCTGTTTTGAACTTTTTTGCACATTTATTTATTTATTTTTTAATTTATATATATATATATATATCAATATATATATTTCTCTGCGTAACCCATTTCACTTAATTCTTTTCTAAAAATTAAGTATACTTTAATTTGTGAATTTTAATGTTATAAAATTATGGGGTGTTACATTCTCCCCTCCTTAAAGGATTTCGTCCCCGAAATCTCCAAGTCAAGAAGAATGTATATCCTACCATCTAATCGTCCATCTACTCAACCATCAAACACCAGCATCCATTGTCATTAAAAGACTTCTAATGCTTTGATGTTTATATGCACAGTGTGTGTATATGTCCATATCTAATGCAAAATTAGGCGGTCTACTGATTCAGTCGACCTCCTTAGTGCAATTCATGATAGTGCCATGCGTCCAATATGTATGCAAAAGATTCCTAATGATACATATTAATTCTATATGCGTGCACAACCATCCACCCGAATGCAGCAACTATATGATAATACAACCATTATACATCCATTTTACTAAATACATCCATATATATGCAATATGCAATATGAAGTGACTGAGCCGATCTGGTGCCTAATAGTGTGTGTATATGCATCCACGAGCAACCACTAGCAAACACTTGCATCCACTTTGCATCCACCATACATAACATGTCTCAAACACATGTTTCAACCATAGGATTATCCTAACTAAAGATCAAAGACACTAGCGAGAGGATATACTAAAGATAAGATAAGTACAAGCTAAGCGATAAAGGAGAAATTAAAGGACATACCCTCAAAAAGAAAAGGGTATCGTGAACGCATCTTGTCTTCCGTCTCCCAAGTAGCGTTGCTCTCATCATCTCCCCATTGCACTTTGACTAGTCTGACCTCTCGATTCCTCAACCTCTTGATCTCCGACCCAAGAATGCGCGTAGGAGCATGTCGAATTGTCGCATCACGCTCTATCTCCACCTCTGTAAGCAAGCTCGGCTCTACCACTTCCGCGGTCTCGTGCAAGCACTTCCTCAAATGTGACACATGGAATACATCATGTACACCACTAACTCTCTCGGGCAACTCCACTCTATACGCCATCCGTCCAATCCTCTCCTTAATAGGAAACGGCCCTACAAACCTTGGTGCTAATTTCCCAACGGACCCAAAGCGAAAAACGTTCCGTAATGGAGACACTTTGACAAAGACCATGTCCCCAACTTCAAACTCGAGATCTATCCTCCTCTTATCCGCATAAGATTTCTGCCTATCTTGCACTGCTTTCACCCTCCTTCGAATCAAGTCGATCTTCTCCGAAGTCTCCCTAATCATATCGGGCCCAAGTAAGATCTTATCCGTAGATTCCCACCAACATGTTGGTGAACGACAAGGTCGTCCATATAGAGCTTCGAATGGTGCCATACCAATGCTGGACTGAAAGCTATTATTATATGCGAACTCAACCAATGGAAGATGCTCTTCCCATGTACCCCCAAAGTCTAGGATACATAGCCTCAACAGATCCTCTAGAATGTGATTCACCCTCTCAGTCTGGCCGTCCGTCTGAGGATGATATGCGGTGCTCAAACATAACTGAGTCCCTACCGCCTCTTGTAAGCTTCTCTAAAATTCGGTAGTGAAAATAGGATTGCGGTCGCTCACTATGCTAGAAGGAACACCGTGCAAACGAACTATCTCTCGAACGTATACAGAAGCTAACCATGGAGCAGTCCTCTTACACTTCACGGGAATAAAATGGGCGCTCTTAGTAAGTCTATCTACTACAACCCAAATTCCCGTATTACCCATCCTCGATCGCGGTAATCCATCCACAAAATCCATCGAGATGCTTTCCCATTTCCATAGTGGAACCTCCAATGGGTGAAGCAATCCACCGGGTTTCTTTTGCTCCGCTTTTACTTGTTGGCACACCAAGCATCTAGCGACATACTCGGCCACGTCTTTCTTCATGCCGGCCCAAAAGTAAACTCTCTTCATGTCTTTGTACATCTTGTCCCCGCCGGGATGAATGGTCATCTTCGAACGATGTGCTTCGTCAAGAATAGTCTTCCTTAGGTCATCGTCTTTTGGTACACAAAGTCTACCGTCCCTACGTAACCAACCCTTATCATCTAGGGTATACCTACGGAGATGGCTTGATGACTCCCCTCCTTTGAGCTTTTCTACTAACTCAAATAACTGTGGGTCGTCTCGCTATGCCTCGCCAATCCGTCCCAAAAGCGTAGGTCTGACTTCCAAGGATACTAGAAAACCGGGTACGAAGTCAACGGAAGGTCTAAAGTCAAACATCGAAATGAATTCTAAACTTCGCCGCTCAACAAACAAAGGACTTAAGGATAATCTTTTTCTACTTAAGGCGTCTGCCACCACGTTACCCTTGCCAGGGGTATAGGCTATTTCGAAGTCGTAGGACGCTAAGAACTCCATCCACCTTTGCTGCCTTAAGTTCAAGTCCTTTCGAGAGAATAGGTATTTTAAAGATTTGTGGTCAGTGAATAGTTCGAATTTCTCTCCAAGAAGATAATGACGCCAAGACTTAAGCGCGAAAACAATAGCGGCCAATTCTAGGTCATGTGTGGGGTAATTCTTCTCATGCACTCTCAACTGCCTTCCACCATAGGCTATTACCCTGCCCTCTTGCATTAAGACTGCGCCTAGTCCTGTCCCACAAGCATCAGTATAAACGGTAAACGGCTTACTCCCGTCTGGCAATACTAAGACTGGGGCTGAAGTCAAAGATCTCTTCAAACATTGGAACGCATCATCACAATCTACGTCCCATGTGAAAACTAGGTTCTTCTTCGTCAAGCGTGTCAATGGAGCTGATATCTTTGCGAAGTCTTTGATAAACTTCCTATAGTAGCCAGCCAACCCCAAGAAACTTCTCACTTCGGTAGCATTTTTAGGGACCTTCCAATCTTGGATGGCCACCACCTTCGTGGGATCCACGACTATCCCTTCTTTGGAAACCTCGTGCCCCAAGAACCGTACTTCCTTCCTCCAAAAGTGACACTTAGAAAATTTAGCTTTAAGCTTATGCGCTCGAAGAGTCTCCAACACTTCCCTAAGATGTAGGGCATGCTCTTCTTCATCCTTAGAAAAGATCAAGATGTCATCTACAAAGACTACCACAAATTTGTTAAGGTACTCCCTAAACACCCTACTTATCAAATCAACAAAGTATGCGGGGGCGTTTTTCAAACCGAAGGGCATCACTAGCCATTCATAGAAACCGTCCGAAGTCCTAAAGGCAGTCTTGTCAATGCTATCCTCAGCCACTCTCAACTGATGGAAACCAGTGGCTAAGTCCAACTGCGAAAACACTGAGGCGCCAACTAACTGATCGAAGAGATCGTCAATCCTCGGTAGTGGGTGTCTGTTCTTCTTAGTTAGCTTATTAAGTTCTCTATAGTCCACATAAAGTCTAAGGGACCCATCCGCCTTCGTGGCAAATACTACTGGAGCACCCCACTCCGATATACTTCGTCTTATGAACCCCTTCTCAAGCAACTCCTTCACTTGCTTACCGAGTTCCCTCCTTTCACGTGGAGCCATGTGGCGTACTGGCAAAGATATTGGTTTCGCATTATCCACAAGATATATTCGAAAATCTATCTCCCGCTTCGGAGGCAAGCCCTTCACCTCCTCAGACACATCCGAATATTCTCGGACCACTCTAACAGATCGTAGATTTTCCTCAGACGCGTCAAGCTATTCTAGATAACTTAGCATAATCGAATTTATGGGATTACAAAAGATTTCGAGAGTGTTGCCAAGGCGGGTCACGAGCCTAACCACTCTCCTTTCACAATCAAGAACGGCCCCATTTTTGGATAACCAATCCATTCCTAAAATTGGCCCATAGCCCGTGAAGCCCAACACATAAGCATCACATCCAAATTCAACGCTAAGTATGGAAATTTTCAAATCCAAACACATCATAGACAAATAAGCTGAGCCCCCAATTGGATTCGAAACAACTAAGGGATCCTCTACTAAACTGGTGTTTAAGTGCAGTGATTCAACTAATGATGTAGAGATAAACGAATGTGATGCGCCCGAATCGAATAAGGTACGGACAGGATGATCAAACAGAAAAACTAAGCTTTCAACAGAAATGTTTCTACCTCGTTCTTGTAGCGGTGGGACCGCGAGAGCCTGAACTTGTCCCCTAGCCTGCCCTGGTGCCATAAGAGCCTGCACTTGTCCTCCCGAGGTAGCTCCTGCCCTCTGCCCCTTCTTTGGGCAGTCCTTCACTAAATGTCCCGCATCGCCACAATGAAAACAGCCTGTCTTCTTTTTCTTTCGGCAATCCTTGCTGAGATGGCCTGGTGTCCCACAGTTAAAACATTTCTTCTTTCCCTTGTCGTTATTTTCTTTACCACCCTTCTTGTTTTGCTGTTGTGGTTTCTTCTGATCCCCCTTCTTCTGGGGTGCCTTATCAGCTTTAGTGCTTTTCTCCTCATGCATAAGCGTCATTTCTACTAACTTCTCAATGGTGGCCCCCATCGGGATGTGGGTCATAGCCAACCCTTGCAATGGTTCATTCAAGCCATTCACGAACCTCAGCGCCTTCTTCTCCGTTGTGTTCACTAAGTCCAAGCCAAACCTTGCTAACTGATTAAATTTATTGACATATTCTTTCACTGATGAGCTTCCTTGCTTCAATGTCAAGAACCTTTCCATATATAGATTTCCTTCCGCCCTTGAGAGAAACTTCGCCTCGAACCTACGTCTGAAATCCGCCCAAGAGTCAACAGGACGCTCCCCATTAGTGACCTCCCACCAAAACGAGGCCTCTCCCTTCATCAACCAAGCTGCTAATCGAACTCTCCTCCCTTCTTCTACTCCAAAGATTTCTAGCAATTCTTCCACCTCCTTAAGCCAATCTCTAGCTTCCACAAACGTTTCTGACCCTTGAAATGGTTTTCCACCCATAGCCTTGAATTCCTTGCACGTCTTTGCAAAAGTATCTACGCAAGGAGGAGGAGGAGGAACGGGTGCAACTGGTGGTGGAGGAACATTGTCTGGACCTGCAGTGGCCCTAGCCTCTAATAACCTCCTATACCATCCTGGTATCGTTACAACGTCGGGTAGATTAAGATCTTCAGCCATGCTGAAACGAAAAAGGAAAGATTCAGAATGGAGAATTCGAAAGATAAAGATATGGGCTATTGGTGATTTTTTTTTCTTAAAAACTTTTCTCTTTAAATTTCTCATTAAAACATGTTTTTGAAAGCACTTCCTCCAAAAAATAACTATTTTTCTAAAGTATTTTTATCTGTTCTGGTAACCTTAAGCTCTGATACCACGTGTAACACCCCACGTCCATTAATGTCACTCACGAAGGGAATGCATTAACTTCCATGGAGGTTATAAGTGAATATAGAACAGAAAAATTACAACAAAACAGATAGTAAATAGTACTTGGAAATCTAAAACTTCATTTTATTGCAGCGGAAATTAAACATGTTTGTTACATCATAAAACCATAGATCATAACCAAGTACAATATCCGTCTTCATAAAAAGAAAATACATAATCCCATTACATAAATAGCCATTAAAAAGATAACAAGTTGGACTTTACTTCAACGGTCCAAGCTTTCCAAAGAGAGATGAAGCAATTCAATCAAACTCCACTAGAGCTGGGCCCAACCTGAGGACCTGAAGGGGGAAAAAGGATAGAAATAGAGGGGGTCAGACATAAAATCTGGCGAGTATGATAATTCTAACAATACTATTATCAAAATAACTAGACTAAAGCATAAGCTGGAAGACAAGTAAATGTCTATGAACTCTTAGGAAGATAAAGATAGCGTTTAAGATAACGTTAAAGATAACGGTAAAGGCACACCTAATTACTAACGAATGATTACTACACTGCACCGCACATTACTACACCACACCAGTCACCCTATTGTTTGATCCCACTTACTTCACACAGAACTTTATAAATAGCCTAACGTACCCCTAGCTGACTACATAGGTGTCGTCTGCCCCTATCTCCACAAGGTGTACCCCACTACCCACTTTCGATCGGCTCCCTGCTCGTAGATACCCGTGCTGGCCCCACAGTGGGGTGTATCACTCCCTTAAAGTGGCAACCCGACAAAACTTGAGAATGCACGGCTTATACCTACACGATGCAACAACGTCTTATCTACCAACCCGGGTCCACACACACATATGAAACCCGTTGGACTTGCGTTGCCACCGCTCCCCGTTTTGGCCTCTTACAGTCAAACCCAGCATGCGTGTCCCGTCCTCGACTTGGGTCGAGCCCACAAAGATACGTTTGGGATACTGGTCGAAATGGGCCCCCACAAGCTACCCACCTAAGCTTGTCACTAGTATATCCCACTTAACCCTCTTAGTCATGTTCATTTACATGTGTGTTTGGTTAAGTCTTACTAATCGTATTTCACATGCCACTAAGGGCACCCCCTAGATTCCTCATGCCACCCAAGGCACCTACTTAACCCCCATGTCCCACCTTACATATTTATCTGGTTAAGTATTTCTTAATTCATTCAGGCCATAACCTCATAAAGAACTCTCACGTTAGACTGGCATTTATGGTAGCTGGATTTGCTGGGCGGGTCCGGGCAGTCTTACACCATAAAAGAGTCTAACCTCGTGTCTTTACAACTGTTATGCCTTAGTTTAGGCCTAGGACCTCTCACATTGGGCTGACATTTGTGACCACTGGATTTGCCGGGCGGGTCCGGGCAGGTTTACGTCATAAACGAGTCCAACCTCGTGTCCTAAGCATTGATTAACACTTAAAATCTTTTACCCCAGTTTTAATAATTCCCTATTCAAATTATTAA
The DNA here is from genome assembly GCA_030737875.1 of Allium sativum. Classification (NCBI taxonomy): domain Eukaryota; kingdom Viridiplantae; phylum Streptophyta; class Magnoliopsida; order Asparagales; family Amaryllidaceae; genus Allium; species Allium sativum. The sequence goes on from CM060918.1 coordinate 128,225,137, forward strand.
TTAAGTCAACTTTTAATGATGTCCATAATTGACTCAATTATGGCCATCCACTTATGGCATGCAAAATCATATCAATTGCACCCCAACTTTTTAATATTAAATCCTTAATATTACCCCTACTCCACGTTTATACATTCGCTTATTCAACGCATAATATAGGCTATACTTGTATAGTCTAACACCTAGCACAAAGATAAATTATCACAACATATAGACAATTAAAATAAATCTAATCATAATAGGGGTGAAACTTGCATAAACTACACATGTTAAGGATCAAAAGGTGTCAACTTGTTAAATGTCTCAATTCACATGATATGATCATAGCCCAAATCTATACATAAACTTGCATATGGGGTTTTTAGGCAACATAATGATGGTGTGAACTGGCATAGGATATCACATATGTCATAGCATAATTCTAGATGTCATAATAGATGTCTTGGCATATGTTCGTAACTTTTCTAATCAATCTAACTTGCATATGTGACTTGTCATATAGATCAACATAACCCAAACATGATGATTTAATTAATATGAACTAACTAACATATATGGTAACATCATGGCCTTTTTAACATGTATGATTCATCACAACTTAGCATAGAAAATTTCAACATACATAACATCATCATAGCATGATTTACAACATATAAGATATCATCATCACATAACATTGGATTTACAATATACATGATAGCAAAAGGGGTTTACAACAACATATATGATAATTCACATCATCTACTCATAATCCATTCATAACTCAACCTAATTAAAATGATAATAATCTTGTTAAGATCATCATACTCACAATTTAGAGAAGAAAAGAGAGAGTTTTGCTTTGCTTTAGGGTTGAGAGAATTAGAATTGAATTAGTTTTCTTCTTTCTTAGTTGGCGGCGGCTCCATTGATTTCCATGGCGACGGTAACTATTCTATTTTAATTAGGTTTAGGGTTAGCATTAGGATGTATTTATAGGTGTAGGAAGTTATTTAGGACCATTAGATTAACCCTGAACCATGAGAACCAATCAAATGCAAAATCTGCATTTGAGCGAATCGGCCCACAGGTTGATAGCCAAACACCCTGGATTAACCCCTAGTCGACCCAGCGGGGCTCGGGTCGACCCAAAAAAAAAATGGGCCGGTTCGGTTATTCCCCCTCCCAATTCGCTGTTTTTAACTTTTTTGCATATTTATTTATTTATTTTTTAATTTTTATATATATGTATATATATATATATATATCAATATATATATATTTCTCTGCGCAACCCATTTCACTTAATTCTTTTCTAAAAATTAAATATACTTTAATTTGTGAATTTTAATGTTATAAAATTACGGGGTGTTACATTGAGTCATAACGGCTCCACTGCACTGATCCATATCCAATATCTGTCTCTCAATGGTAAGTCAAAGCTACAGACATAGATAGCCCTTTTGCATGCGTCCTGCATCAAATCCCAACTCATGAAGTTAACTCATTGGTTCCCATCTGGATACTGAGCTATAACTTCCCACTTGGACTTCCTTTGCATCTCGGGTTTTGGTCGAATTGGAGTTGGACTTCAGAAGAGTCATCGCATAGAAGTAGTAGTTCCAAATCCGGTTCAGTTTGGCCATCCAGTTCGGTTCGGTATATGGTCATTGCCTTGATTCGGTTTGTGATGCTCCATGGTGCTGTTCGGTGCCTCATAGTGCATTCGGTTCGATGCCCATAGTGCAGTTCGGTTCGGTCCTTCTATTTGAGTTCGGTCCGGTCCTCTTGTCCTCCAGTTGATCCGATCCGATCCCATGCCAAGCTTCGATCCGATTCCAACTCCATCTTCAATGCAAGTGGCCTTCCTTGTTGCCCTTGCCTTTGTACGCTGCTAAAGATGCCACCACTCCGGTTCAGTTATCCGACCCGATTTTCCTTTAGTCGATCCGATCCAGATCTTTGCAGCATTTCCAATAAGCTTGTTTCATCTAATCTCACCATACGACGACATTTTCAATCATTCTAACTTTATTAAATAATCATAAAAAATCACAAACAACAGTAACAGCATATGGGTTCAATTAAAAAGATCAAAACATCAAGCATATAGGTCATTTTAGATTAAACATACCCCAAATGCATGATTTTCCCTTTAATCCCCTTAAGCATGTTTTAACTATAGGATTAGCAAAATATGTCCAAATTAACCCAAATTTTTATCAAAGTTCTAAAATAATATTTAAGAATTTTTACATATTTTTCCAGAATTTTAACATGCATAATTTCGCTAATTATCACCAATCACCCTTAATTAGCTATAATTAGTGAAAACAATGCAAATCACTCACCTTAGCCACAAATGAATTATAGATATGAACTTTACTATTGTTTTGGGTTGAATTCCAACGCAATACAGTTGCTACAACTTAGATTTTGTATTGATTTGCCTTGATTAGATGTAGATTAAGCTAATACACGATTAGAAAGTGATTTAAATGAATTTAGAAGGTGGAGGTCATTGCTAGGGCTTCAAGGATGTAAATGGCGGTTGGAATTCTGAAATGAAATGTTTTCCTTAACCTTAACAGCCCTTCCAAAACCCTAATTACGAAATGGGTTGTGGGCTAGCTGCTAATCACCCTAAATTTTCCCGGTTAAGCTATTTTTCTCCTTCTAAACCTTGTTTCAGTCATATCTCCCAAACGGTAAGTCCGTTTGTCTAATGTGACCACTCTACGGAAAGTTAACCATCATTCAGATCCAACTGAAGTGGTTTCGGGTCAAAACTCCTTACCAATCAAAAGTTATAGACGAAACAAGATTCGCCAGGGGTAAAACGATCATTTAAAAATCGGTAAAAATCGAGAACCTAGTAAATGACCCCAATGATCGTCTCCCAAAGTTACACGACTATACGGCTTCGCATGTGAACGAAATAAATGTTCTATGATCCTCCGATGCGTAGAATGTGGGTTGTTACACTCCCCCTCCCTCCTCTTAAGAAATTTCGCCCCCTAAATTCCTTAACCAAAACATATAAATTTGTCCTGCATGCCTATCAACCATTTACAAGCAATCAAACATACATAACAACACAACAAGTCTTTCCTACCATGCGGTTTACTAATAAGGGAATAACTATCGCTATTAAAATCTTACCAAGCAAAGAGTTCTGGATGCGACTTCCTTATGCTCTCCTCTGTTTCCCAAGTACAGTCGTGCTCGTTACCACCCCACTGAACCTTGACCAGTTTAATCGCCTTCCTTCGAAGTTGCTTCGTATCGTACTCGACAATACGGTTCGACTTGCGGTTCCCAACAGCCTCGGGTTCTACTTCGATGTCATCCAACTGATCCGGTGAAATAGTCATATCGGGGTCATGCACGAACTTTCTTAACTGGGAAACATGAAATACGTTATGAACTCATGCCATCTTGTCAGGCAACCCAACTTTGTACACCAAATTCCCCACTTGCTCGAGAACTGGAAATGGGCCAACAAACCTTGGTGCTAGCTTGCCTCTCCAACCAAATCGAATCACACTCTTTAACGAAAAAATCTTGACAAATACCAAGTCGCCAACGAAGAATTTCAATTCTCTTCGTCTCTTATCAGCATAACTCTTCTGCCTATCTTGGGCAGCCTTCATTCTTTGTTGAATAACTTTGACCTTATCTGAAGTTTCTCTTATTACATCTGGCCCAAGTACAAACTTCTCACCGGTTTCCAACCAACATGAAGGCGAGTTGCACGGTCTTCCGTACAAAGCTTCAAATGGAGCCATACCAATACTGGACTGATAACTATTATTATATGCGAACTCAACCAAATGCAAATGGTCATCCCATGACCCACCAAAATCCAATATACAAGCTCTCAAGAGATCCTCCGATATATGATTCACCCTCTCTGTCTGACCGTCAGTTTGAGGATGGTACGTGGTATTGAGATGTAATTATGACCCTAAGGCCTCTTGTAAGCTCTTCCAAAACCTACAAGTAAACAATGGATCTCGGTCACTCACAATGCTTTTTGGTACTCCATGAAATCTCACTACCCACTTCATACATAGTTCTGCTAACTTAGCTGTTATTCTGTTCGACTTGACAGGTATAAACCTTGCAATCTTGGTCAATCGGTCCACAATCACCCAAATGCTATCATGGCCTGATCTAGTCCTTGGTAACCCATCAACAAAATCCATTGAGACTTGTTCCCATTTCCATTATAGAATTTCCAATGGTTGTAACAAACCACTAGTCTCCTTTTTCTTAGCTTTAACTAGCTAGCAGTTCATGCATTTGGATATAAACTTCCCAATGTCTCATTTCATCCCTTCCTAGTAGTAGGTCTGCTTCATGTCTCGATACATTTTGCTACCACCGGCATGTATAGTCAGTTTTGAGTGATGACATTCTCTAAGAACTTCATCTCTCAATCCATTGATATTGGGCACAACTAGTCTCACATTCTTTCTAAGCCATCCATCTCAATCAAGCCCATACTTGTTCATCTCCTCATCGATTCCGATTTCTAACTTAGAGACGATTTCTAATAGATTAGGATTGTCCCTCTGACTGGAACCAATCCGCTCAATCAAAGTGGGTCTGATCATCAAGCTTGCTAACATTTATGGATCCAGTTTGCACTTTGGTCTGAAATCATACCTAGCGATATACTCCAATTGCTTCCATTCCAGAAACATAGCCCCTAAACTGGCATGTCTCCTACTCAATGCATCAGCTACTGCATTACCCTTTCTTAGTGTATATGCAATATCAAAATCATAGGAAGCCAAGAATTCTAACCATCTTTGCTGTCAGAGATTTAGATCTTTCTGAGAGAAGAGATACTTTAACGACTTATGATCGATAAACAACTCGAATCTTTCTCCCAAGAGATAGTGTCTCCAAATCTTCAATGTGAACACGATCGCTGCTAACTCCAAATCATGGGTAGGATATCTTTTCTCATGCGTTTTCAGTTGCCGACTAGCATAAGCTACAACCCTACCTCCTTGCATCAATACAACACCTAGTCTGGTACCAAATGCATCTGTGTATACTGTCATCTCTTCATTCCTTTTATGAATGACTAATACTGGAGCACGCGTCAACTTTTCCTTTAGACTCTTGAATTCATTTTCATACCTTTCGTCCCAGGCGAAAGCTTGATTCTTCTTGGTCAACTGAGTTAACGGTGCCGCTATCTTGGAGAAGTCTTGGATAAACTTACGATAATATCCAGCTAATCCCAAGAAATGTCTCATATTCATTGCATTCTTGGGTATAGACCAATCTTGCACCGTAGCCACTTTCGCAGGATCCACGGCGATACCGTTTTCTAAAACGACATGGCCCAAGAATCTCACTTCCCTCCTCTAGAAGTGACACTTAGAAAATTTCTCTTAAAGTTGGTGTTTCCTCAACACCTCCGTCACTGTCCTTAAATGTTCCATGTGTTCTTCCTCTATCCTCGAGTAAACCAAGATATCGTCTACGAACACAAGAACAAACTTATTCAGTTGATCCCTGAATACCCTATTCATAAGATCCACAAAATATGCTGGTGCATTTGTCAACCCAAATGGCATGACCAACCACTCATAGAATCCATAAGGCATTCGAAAGGACATTTGAGGAATACTCTCAGCTACTACTCGAAGCTGATAAAATCCTGTCGCGAGGTCCAATTGGGAGAACACTCTTGCTCCTTCGAGTTGACCAAACAAATCATCTATTCATGGAAGATGATAATTATTCTTCCTAGTCACTTTATTCAACTCACGATAGTCCACACATAAACGAAGGGAACCATCTGCCTTAGTAGCAAATACAACTGGTGCTCCCTCCTCGGAGACACTTCTTCGGATAAATCCCTTCTTCAAAAGATCGCTTACCTGCACCCCGAGCTCTCGCTGCTCTGTTGGTGCCATACGACGAAGTGACATCACTATAGATCTTTCATTAAGTCAATACGGAACTCAATTTCTCAGTGTGATGGAAGTCTGGTCACTTCCTCGAAGATATCCAGATACTGGCCAGCAATGGGAACCCCTGATAACTCGTCCTACGGAATGTCGAGGGAATTTAGAAAACTAGCCATCACCTCATCACTAGGTAGGTCACCAAACAGTACCCTCCGCCCATCATCCGCCTTAATAGTCGCCGAAAATCCCTCACAGTCTACCACCACCCCATATCTTTGGAGCCAATCGACTCCCAAAATAAAGCCAAACCCAGTAAAGTCCAAAACAAAGCAATCACAAGAAAACATACATTCATGACTCGATAAGACCAAATTTCGACAGATTATAATAAGGCTAGTCAAACCACCAATCGGGTTCATTACCACTAAAGGTCTATCGACTATCTCGGGTTCCAGTTCCAACCTATTTATCAGGTCACTAGATTTGAAGGAATGGGAAGCCCCGGTATCAAACAATACTCGAACAAGAACATCATAAACAGAAAGCATACCTTGAATGATGACACTCTTTCCTTCCTCTGCCGCAGTTGGGGCATTTGATGAAGAAGGAATAACATTAATAGCATATGCTTTCACAATCTGCTTCTCTTTAGGAGGTTGTGGACATTTATCCTTATGATGTCCCACTTGGCTACAATTGAAGCACTTCCTGTCCGCTGGCTTTGCTCGACATTCTTTAGCATAGTGGCCCTTCTTGCCACAGATAAATCACTCTACATTTTTCCTGTCTTTCTTTTTCTGAACATCCTTGGTCTGATTCTGCTTCCTTTATTCTGAGAATTATTCTTCCCTCCACCGCTTGCCTACGGCTTTGGCTCCTCTGCAAATGCAACAACGACCTCAGTCTTTGGCTTAGGATAAAAGCTCTCCGATCTCAATGCTTTCCCAACAATCGATTCAAAAGTCACATCAATATGGTTTATAAGCCTTTCTCCCAAGTACTGATCTAAACCAGTTATGAACTTCTTGTTCTTCTTCTCGACAGTATCGATAAGAGATAATCCATACTTCGATAAAGTATCGAACTCAGCAACATATTCCAAGGCTGCCCTACCATTCTGTTTAAGCTCCAAGAACTTCGTAAACAACTCTGACTTTTGGGCAGCTGGGATAAAATTGTCACTAAATCGGTTTTTAAACTGATCCCAAGTAACTTGATCCTCAGGGGTAGCTACCTTAATAGCGTTCCACCCATTCATAGCTCGTCCTTGCAGTTGGCGGGATGCTAGATTTCTCTTCATTGCATCATCGGTCCCTAAATCCTCAAAGATGCGCTTGCAACTATCCAACCAATCTTGAACATCCATAGCTGATTCCGTTCTGTGGAACAGATTCTCACAATGACTAGTATAATCCTTATTAAGCTTGGTGAAATCGGCCCTAGGCGCCTGCACCGCTGCACCACCACCATTAGCAGCATTAAGAGTTATTCCATGAACATATCTAAGCATCTCTCGCATGAGCATTCCTTTTATTGTCCCTTGAACCTGTACCCCTCGTACATCAGCTCATCATTCAATCTGTAAGGAGAAAACGATTTACCATCTCCATAGTGGTGCCAAATGCAGTGCGACTTCATCTTTAGATATACTAATAGAGTATATATATATAGTTGTTGGAAACCAAAATATCACAAATACGTGCTCTCATATACGTACTATCTCTCCCTGGTGTCTTTCCCTAGGTTAACAATGCAACCTAGAGCTCTGATACCAAGTGTGACGGCCCGCCCCGCACCAGCCGACATTTCCAATGAAATGCGTTGTACCGACGTCCAACCAGCACGGGATGGTCGTCAAAAGAAAACAAAAGGGAAGGAGATGATGAATCGTCAAAGAACCTGCAGTATCTCACAGTGCATGAAACAAAATATAATAATAACATAACTTGTTATAAAACAAACAAGACAGTGCATAAGCAGAAAACTAAATCATCATAGCAGCGGAAAATTCAAAATACAACTTATGATCCAAACCATCTTTATTACAACTTTTGAAACTGTCTATAAAGAAAAATAGGAAGGTACACCACTAATGCCCAAAGTAGTGACCAACAACAACACAGGGAGAATATATGGAAGTGATACGTGTAAGCCTCCTGCTCGTCAACAGACAGCTACTCGTGCATAACCAGCTAACCTGTCTCTAGTCTGCTCATTTAGGAGCACAAGAGTAATAAGAAGAGACATAAAATTATGGATTAGACAAAAGTCTGGTATGAGCGATAAGCAGCAAAAAACAAAACAATAGCAGGTATACATAACTATACCTAAACTTGGACCTGCAACCAAAGAGTTAGCACAACAGGATGTACAATGATCTAAGGTGACACTAACACATGGTGTGAAAATAATGGGGAGGGGGTGTGCATGTCATAGTGATAGCAAACATCAAAAGTAACAATCATCCTCACATCTCTCAGTCAATGCATAAAGTATACGATATCTACCGCTTTGGTTACCTAATTCTTTGCTATGATCTCTCTGCCCCATGGAGTCATGACGACTCCGCTGCACTGATCCGTAACCACTAATCCTTTGCTAAGTCCACTCTTCCCGATGGAGTCATGGAAACTCCACTGCATTGGCTCATAGCCCTACTACGATCACTTTGCCCCATGGAGTTATAACGGCTCCACTGCACTGATCCATAGCCAATATCTGCCTCTCAGTGCTAAGTCAAAGCTATAGATATCGATAACCCCTTTGCACACATCCCAGAGCGAAGCCCAACTTATGAAGTTAACTGATTGGTTATCATCTAGATACTGAGCTATAACTTCCCACTTGGACTTCCTTTGCATCTCGGGTTTTGGTCGAATTGGAGTTGGTCTTCAGAAGAGTCGTCGCGTAGAAGTAATAGTTCCAAAACCAGTTTAGTTTGGCCATCCGGTTCAGTTCGTTATATGGTCATTGCCTCGATTCGGTTTGTGATGCTCCATGGTGCGGTTCGGTTTAGTGCCTCATAGTGCGGTTTGGTTCGGTGCCCATAGTGTGGTTCGGTTCGGTCCTTCTATTTGGGTTCGGTCCGGTCCTCCAGTCCTCCAGTTGATCCGATCTGATCCCATGCCAAGCTTCAATCCGATCCTAACTCCAACTTCAATGCAAGTGGCCTTCCTTGTTGCCCTTGCCTTTGTGCACTGTTGAATACGTAACCACTCCGGTTTAGTTCGGTTATCCGATCCGATCTAATCCCCCTTAACCGATTTGATCCGGATCTTTACAGCATTTCCAGCAAGCTAGTTTCGTCCATTCTCGCCATATGACGGCGTTTTCAATCATTCTAACTTTAATAAATAATCACAAAACGTCAAAAACAACAGTTACAACATATGGGTTCAATTAAAAAGATCAAAACATCAATCATATAGGTCATTTTAGATCAAACATACCCCAAAAGCATGATTTTCCCCTTAATCCCTTTAAGTATGTTTTAACTATAGGACTAGCAAAATATGTCCAAATTAACCCAAATTTTTATCAAAGCCCTAAGATAATATTTAAGAATTTTTACATATTTTTCCATAATTTTAACATGCATAATTTCGCTAATTATCACTAATCATCCCTAATTAGTCGTAATTAGTGAAAAAACAATGCAAATCACTCACCTTAGCTACAAATAAATTATAGATCTAACTTTATTACTGTTTTGGGTTGAATTCCTGTGCAACACAGCAGCTCCAACTCTGATTTGATGTTGATTTGCCTTGATTAGATGTAGATAAAGCTAATATGCGATTAGAAAGCGATTTGGGATGAATTTAGAAGGTGGAGGCCATTGTTAGGGCTTCAAGAATGTAGATGGAGGCTGGAAATCTGAAATGAAATGTTTTCCCTAACCTTATCATCCCTTCCATAACCCTAATCCCGAAATGGGTTATTGGTCTAGTTGTTAATTACCCTAATTTGGCCCGGTTAAGCTGTTTTTGACCTTCTAAACCGTATTTCATCCATATCTCCCAAACGGTAAGTCCGTTTGGCTAATGTGACCACTCTTCGGAAAGGTAAACCATCATTTGGATCCATATGAAGTGCTTTTAGGTCAAATCTACTTACCGATAAAAAGTTATAGGCGAAACAAAATTCGTTAGGGGTAAAACGGTCATTTAAAAATAGGCAAAAATGGGGAACATGGGAAATGACCCCAATGATCGTCTCCCAAAGTTACATGACCATATGACTTCACATGTGAACGAAATAAATATTCTATGATCCTCCAATGCGTAGAATGCGAGTCGTTACAAAATACATATGCAATAGATGTAGTACATCGATACATGTCTCATGGATGACATTTGAACAAGATAATTGGGCTATAGCATGGCTATATGAGTAGTCAATTGAGAGTTACATTGTTGTAATGAATTGAACATGTGCTAAGGAGGTAAGTAAAACAATATTTTATATAGCTGAATGGACGGGAGGTATAGATCACTATGCAGTTTCTTTCATTAAGGATGCAGATGTTGTGCATGAATTAAAAGGTTATCTAAATGGTAAATACTTTGTCTTCCTTATTCGAAATCTACTAATCTTCAATTTCATGACCTTTATTGAAGTGATGGGTACATTTCTTTTTTTATATAATAGCCAATTTGTGGAGCTAATATACATGTGACTGTGAAAATTAAAAGTGCGGGTTTCATCCAAGATCTTTTATTACTGCATCTAATAAGGGTATGAAGCAAACTTTTAATGATTGAAGTTATATATGTTTTTCAACTTCATGGTTAAATTCATGTTATACAACCTCATTGATATACTGTATTTGATTGTTGAATGACCGGTGATGTCTACTTATTCTCAATCTCATTCTTAATGTTCGGCTAATTATAACTTTGATTTTTTCATGAGACTGACGTTACCGTGGAGTTGAATTGCCAATTGAGAAGGTCCCACTATTATAGGTATTTTCTTCTTTGGTAATACCAAATCAGTGAGTCATTAAGTCAAACTTATTGACATTAATTAAATGCAACAATCAGTATCATTGAGGCATTTTTTCTGAATTGGTGGTCAACTTGAATTTTGTCTCTTATGCAATTCATATTGTACTTGTAGTACAATTTTGTTCTCTTAATTTAAGTCCAGGGTTGATCATATGAATTCTGATACCTAAAACTATTTTCGAGTCAAGACCTTACACCAAGTGCTAATTAGATTAATAAAATTAAAGGTTCTGACTACTTTATATACAATACATATAACACATGGAGTAACATAAATACAATTATAATTAAAATGATACTTTAAGTCATACAACTACTCAAAAATAAGTTCAATTTTCAGCAACTGATTTAACTTAAAAATGTTAAATTACTAAATTTCAAAGCAAAAAACTTATTTGTTAGGAACTGTAACATTCGTATTATATTAATATTTGTTAGACCGAAATCTGGGCCTAACACCCAAATCCAATGCGAAAACCTCACAATCATAGATCAATGCAGAAAAGCAGTAAAAATAAAAGGAGACACACGAGATTTTTATAGTGGTTTAGCTCAATCCAAGCCTATGTCCACTTTATAGTTTCTTAAATCCTAAGAAGCTATTACAATACTGTTTGTTTGCGGTTTATACGAAATAGCCTTCTGTTTACAATGAAGAAGAGGAGATTAGAGAATGAATTTATACACGAATTCCTCGTGTTAAGGTGATGAGCAATGTATTTGCTTGGTTGTAAAGGAGGCCAAGTGTTGGACTAGCCAAAAAGTCCCTTGAAATGGCTACGTTGTGGTGTATTTATAGGCGTAGAGGAGCCTTGCAAGGCCCAGAAGCGGTCCAGTTCGGATGGGCCACGTGGAGGGTAGAGAGGCCATCTCGGATAAAGTGGAAGAAGTGGTCTTCAGATCGTGCAAAGACAGGTGGAAGCCGATCCGGATTAATAGGAGGCGATTATGATTTATGAATCAGTCAAACTTACGATACAGGAGCAGTCTAGGGGGTCGGTTCGGGTCCGATCCGAACCGAGTCGGTGTCTTTAGCCAAGCGTGCTTGACGAGTAGAAGGAGCTTCTGGTGGGTCGGGTCTTCCTTTAGCCGATCCAAACCGAGGTGTTGTCTCCGATCAGAAGACTAGAAGCACTTCAGTGTAAAATACTTCAGGCGGGTCGGGTCTTCTATGCTCCGATCCGATCCGTTTATCCTATCCGAATGGGTTATGCCAATTCCAGATTCCAAGTTTTCGGTTTAAGCTTAGCTCCGTAATTGCTGTTTTCAGGCCCAAAAGAGATCGTCTGTTAGGAGTTTCGGGCCATTCTTTGTTTGCAATGCGATTTCAGCCAAATCGTTTTTCTGTTTTCTGACAATGCTTCCAACAGTTGAGCGAATTGTTGATCAGAGATTCCATGTGTGACTGCTTTGACTAAAAAGCGGGTCAACATTTTGCCCTTTAGAACATAACTTGCTGGTTGAAGGAAGATGTGTTCTGGATAATCCAAGGCCACACCGAGCCTGCCAGCTGCGAGTATAATCCATACCTGCGAAGAAAAGAGAGCAAAAAGGTGTGTCAAATCCTAACAAAACTAATTACACTTTCGAGCATAAACCATGCTTGGGCGTTTGTTTGAGCATAAACCACACTCAAGAGACGTTCGAATCATCCTGCCAAAACCTGACGAGGGACCTAACCTTCCAGGTATAAGCCATACTAGAAGTTCAAACTGAGCATAAGCCATACTCGAGTTTTATTGAGTTCCTTTACCAAATCCTGACAAAACAACAAGCCGTTCCAGAGTATAATCCATAATTAAGAATCCAAATGAGTACAATCCATACTCATGTCGGGATAGAGCTATACTTACCAAAACCTGACAAGACAGTCTATCCCTAGGCATAATCCATGCCTAAGGGTCCGAGATAAGTATAAGCCATACTTTATTTGAGATTGAAAATCCTGCTACAACCTGACAAGACACTTAAATCGCCAAACATAATCCATGCTCGGAAAGTCCTTCCTTATTCAATTCAAAGTACAAAACCAAAGCAAATCCTGATTGGTATGTTATCGAGTGCAGAGCATGCTTTGGAGCTAAATCCTAACCCCGAACGTGTGTACTCCGATTTAGCCAATCGGAAAACCTAAAGAAATTAAAAAGACATATCTTAAATCCTAAGAAATGCTTAAAACGCAGAGTGATCCAATCCAGATCAGTTGATGATGAGCCCACGAGAGCTCGATCCAGGATCATTCTCTCTCTGGCAGGTGGTGGCAGCGCGGGTGCAGGCGCTGTAGGTTGTTTCACATACTCGGGTAGCTCTCCGCATCTAACCCGTTCCTTAATCAGATCTCGCAAGTGTCTAAGTCATTTGTGTCATGACCATCCATATCGTGAAACATACAGTATTTTCCAGAATCGCGTTCTCTTTGCGATGGCTCCCTCCTGGGAGGCTTTGGATAGGAGATGCCACCGTTTGTGTTCACATAGATGTCAGTCAAGGTTGAATTGAGTTCAGTGTACTATTCATATCTGGGCCCTCTCCGGGGTTGAGCGTTGCGATCATTCTTGACGGCAACTTTTCTTTTGCCTTTATCAGAATCAGACGGTTGTCCGTCTTTGAGAATATTGACATCAAGAATCTTCTTTTCAGACATTGCGTCTTCTTCACATAGAAATCTATCCGATTCAAGGTAGAATTCACTGAGATTCCTTGGTGGATCTAGGTATAAGGATTTTTTGAACTCCGAGTTGTCCAGAACGCCGGATACTGCCGCCATCAATACCATAAATGGATCAGGTTGATCAACTGATGCTGCCGCAACGTTGAATCTTTCCAGAAATGATCGCAGGGTTTCTTTGGGCCTCTGCTTGATTGTGGTGAGAGACATGACATTCTTAGGTCGAGCGATGTGGACCCGAAACTGTTCAATAAAGCGAGCGACCAACATGTTCTAGCTGTTGATCGATTCAGATTCCAGCTGCCGAATCCACATAGCAGCTATATCAGTCAAAAAGAGAGGGAAGCATTTTGCCATGACGTTTTCCGACGCCGATTGAACTTCCATATGACGTTTGTAGCGCATTAGGTGCACGGTAGGATCCGTCCTGCCATTGTAGGGCTCCAGTTGTGGAAGTTTGAAATCAGGGGGATTGCAGGAATTCCTGATTTCCTGAGTGAATAGGTTGTGATTGACATCATCCATGTCATTCTGATAAGTGCGACCTTTAGAGAGCCGTTCGATGAGATTGGCGAACCGATCGCCTTCAAAGAGCTGTTGCAAGCTGCTAAGGTCAGAGCTGGTGCCTACATCGTTGAATCCAGTAGAGTGTGGAAGTGTACGGGGAGCTTGGAAGGCCATTCGGTTCGGTTTGGAGGTGCCTCCATGTTGCGGCTCGGAGAAGCGAGGAAGGTCATGGAGAGGTGCACGGTTCGGGTCGGATGTACCGATCCGATTAGGTTCTCCTGTTCCGAACCGGGGAGCTTGATGCTGAAGCTGTGTGGTATTACCGATCTGAACCGGTGCGGAGATTGGTCATTCTCGCCCTGAATTCTTGAGATTGGCAACGTTTTCATCCAAAACGTTGAGTAGCGGAGCTGCACGCTGCTGTGGGGGATTTCCCCTGAGTTCATTTAGATTTGTGCCCTCCCCGATTCGGATCGGATCCGAACCGATCCGGTTTGCAGCTACTACTAGGGCTGATTTTATTCCATTTCCCATGAGTTGTACGCTGTTGCTCAGCTTTCCTTCCATCCGAGCGAAGAATTGGTTAATCATCTCCTATTGTTTGCGAAGGAGGTCATCATGCCTTGCCATCTGAGCTCCCAATTCGGTGAGAATGCCATCCTCTCTTCTCGCATCAAGTATACTGACGGGTTTTCATGTGAGGAAGCTTCATGGCTTGCCTCGTTTCTCATGCCTTCGCCTTCAACATGGGAAACCTTTTGCTTAGCCATCGATCAAAAAGCCAAATAATTCGAGAAGAAGTTTAAGTTGTCGTGTGCCCCCCTACGCGGCACGCCAAAATGTTAGACCGAAATCTGGACCTAACACCCAAATCCAATGCGAAAAACTCACAATCATAGATCAATGCAGAAAAGCAGTAAAAATAAAAGGATACACACGAGATTTTTATAGTGGTTCGGCTCAGTCCAAGCCTACGTCTAATTTATAGTTTCTTAAATCCTAAGAAGCTATTACAATATTGTTTGTTTGCGGTTTATACACAATAGCCTTGTGTTTACAATGAAGAAGAGGAGATTAGAGAATGAATTTATGCACGAATTCCTCGTGTTAAGGGGATGAGCAATGTCCTTGCTTGGTTGTAAAGGAGGCCAAGTGTTGGGTAGCCAAAAAGTCCCTTGAAATGACCGCGTTGTGGTGTATTTATAGGCATAGAGGAGCCTTGCAAGGTCCAGAAGCGGTCCGGTTCAGATGGGCCACGCGGATGGTAGAGAGGCCATCTCGGAGAAAGTGGAAGAAGTGGTCTTCAGATCGTGCAAGGACAGGTGGAAGCCGATCCGGATTAATAGGAGGCGATTATGCTTTATGAATCAGTCAAACATACGATACAAGAGCAGGTCCAGGGGTCGGTTCGGGTCCGATCCGAACCGACTCGGTGTCTTTAGCCAAGCATGCTTGACGAGTATAAAGGAGCTTCTGGCGGGTCGGGTCTTCCTTTAGCCGATCCGAACCGAGGTGATGTCTCCGATCCGAAGACTGGAAGCACTTCAGTGTAAAATACTTCAGGCAGGTCGGGTCTTCAATGATCCGATCCGATCCGTATATCCAATCCGAATGGGTTATGCCAATTCCAGATTCAAAGTTTCAGGTTCGAGCTCAGCTCCGTAATTGCTGTTTTCGGGCCCAATAGAGATCGTCTGATAGGAGTTTCGGGTCATTCTTTGTTTTCAATGCGATTTCAGCCAAATCGTTTTCTGTTTTCTGACGATGCTTCCAACCGTTGAGCGAATTATTGATCAGAGATTCCATGTGTGACTGCTTTGACTAAAAGCAGGTCAACAATATTCTATAAATGAAAATTCATTACATAAAGCTAACAAAATATATCGTCTTATGAAACCTAATGATTTTAGAAAATGATAGGGTTGTACAAGTTGGATTCATTTAGCACTCTACATCCTGAATTTACCACTTGCAGCCATTTCTGTTCAAATTTTCTTATTCTGAAACGACATCAGTTATCAACTGATACTCCATTATGATTAACTATACAATGATTACAAATAATCCTTAAGAACTTTTTACTACAAACTAGTTTTAAATGTAACTAAAAAAATGTTCTGATCTCTTCTTTATTATAGGTTTTAGGCAAAGATATAAACATAATATTGTTGGTTAGCAAAATTTTCATCCTTTCATCTAGTGCGCATATTGTGGAAGATAATAGCTTGAATTCATAGGATCAACTTCGTGTTTCTACTCCTTGACACTTTGCTCAACAGACTAGTAATTTGCTAATTCAGTGGTATGGATATTAATTTTGGAATACTATATGCATTCTATTTTATTCTTTTCTTTTAGTTTATATTTCAACCATTTTGGAATACTATATGCATACTATTTTATTGTTTTCCTTTCGTTTATATTTCAACTATTTCATAGTTCTAGGCTTTGAAAATACTAATCTACTTTTTACACAATCATTGATTTGTGTTATATTATCTAATAATATATACTTCCTCGGTTGAAATGAACTGCACCCAAGAGAAACAAGAATAATTGTTTAAAAGCTGGTTTTTTTAATTACAGTAGTGCAACTGGCAGGTGCTAATTTTGATATTTTGATCTCCATTTAAGACACGTATGCATAATAAATTATTATCTGTTTTAATGACACTAGAAAAGGCAGCTAACTGAATTCTTATTCTTTCGTGACACCGTTTTTACCATTTTTACGACCATCTTTTCCTTTTCTTTTTCTTTTTTCGCCATTTTAAATTCCTTTGAAGTTTTAATTTAAAATGTTAACTAAGTTTTCTTTTTTTAATTTTATCATAAATACTTAATTACATCTTTAAATAAATGCAATAAGTTTTCTTTTCTAGTTTTAAAGATGACCCACATTCTCTTTATTCTGTATATCAATTTGCTTAAAGGTCTGTTTAAGTTATTTTGTTTGAAAATCTAGGCTTGTAGGTTTTTCTCACCTATAGTTTGTTAAGCCATGATGTCAATTGGAAAGAATAATGAGTGAAGAGGTTGTTCAGATGGGATGACTTGATAATCACATAAAAATACGCCACTTTGATTTAGATAATCTCTTTACATATTCTTCCAAATGATTTTTTTTACCAAGCACAGAGAGATTGGATCAATGGGGGTTTAAGGGCATTAATACTACTGTTTGAGGTAATTAGCTCTGTAGTTTGTGAGGTTCTGATAACTATTTAGCTTTTATTTAATTTATTTTCATGTTTTTCCAAAATAATAATTTATTCTTATGTCTTCACCAACAAATTACTTAAAAATGAATAACAACTTGACTATTCTATTAATCCATCTTGTCAAATTTTTATTTTTGTTCTCAGCATGATGTAATAGTATTTAAAATATTTACCGCTTCATTTTACATGCTAATTAGATATATTTGCAAGTATGAGTGGTATGATTCCTCAATACAATATTTTTTACAGTTTTCTGACAAGGAAAAATAGTATCATATCTCATGGTATATGGTGTCTCATTTCCTATTGATCAAAATGATCATTTATTTGTGTTGCATTTAGCTATTTAATTGCCTATGCAGAGCTATAATTCTTGTGTATTGCATTTCTTTAGCATACCTTAGATACAAAATCCTACATTTTTTTGGATATGTAATCTTTGAATTTGAATCTGTCATTAACGTATTGCATGTTAGAATCAAACTAATTTTATCCACACTGTAATTAGGATCAAACTTATTCACGACAGCATGGCAACAAACTTGTGAATGGGAACTTCGGCGATGGTGCCTTCAGCAAGCGCAGAGAGTTCAAATTTTCGAAGGAATCTAGAAGCATGTGCTTATACCCGGTGGTGAGGATGACACCGGAAGCGAACGCCTTGACGATCACGAACAGGCTCTGATCTTTTTTTCTTCTTTTTCTCGAATGTGCATTACTTCCTATTTGCTAGAAATTTTATGTTAACCGGTGAATTCTTAGATCGAGAAATGCATAATTAGTTAAAAATAAACAATAGACACCATGATATATCATTCAATTATTATGCATTGATAAAATCATTGAGTGTACATTTGATATAGGTTTCCAAATGTACTACTCTTCTTTGATAATAAAGATCAATTTCAGTTTCAGTATAGAACTTTGTTGTTTATAAAGTATGTTTGGAAAATTCATTATTAGTACAAATGCTAAATCACATGGCTGCTGCATGCCTATAATATATGTGCAATAGGAAAAATATATATGGAACTAGCTTCGCTCCAAGTCACAACCTTTAGTCATTGAGTTCTTCTCCGTTGTTGCAAATTAAATTAACTTATTTTTCCTTTTATGTTATTGATGACTTCTAGTTATATATTACCTGCCAATCATGTTGTTTTCCCAACCATCCAATTGTTAAATACTAAATAGCAAATGGATATGTAGAAACTATTTTATAAACCCATCGAATCTCCTTGTTTATCTGCTGCCATGCCAATATAAGTTTATAGATGTATTATATAGATATATTATGCATTGTTAAACTTAGGTCTCTCCCTATTATCCTGTTGTTTACAGTTGGATCTTCTTCTCTTTGGTTGTACATCATAGTTCCGTACGTACATATTTCACAACTTTTTTCCCTAGTAAACTCAACCATCATACTTCTAGGCTTGGCACACGAATAGGCACTTGGTAAAACTAATTTCAAAACCTGCTGCATCTCCTTGTATATGAAGGCTTTTTATGTAAATGGTATATCTAGTTTGGAACAGATTTTCCAGTTTAGGTTTTTGTTAGTCCATTCTTGTGCTGTGGTCATTTTTATGGTGGCCTTCCACCTCGTTCTTTTTTTTTGCATGCTTTACTCTCTTTTGACCATATGATGATTCCTGATTAAAAGATTGCACTATATTTTGTGAAAATTTGCACTTTATTTTGTGAAAATTGCACTATACTTTCTTCTTGTGTAGTAATAGTATGCATTGATTAGTCAATTATTTTATAAACTGATTGCACTAAAAATAATGAAATCATATACTGGAGGCCATTCTATTTGTGAAGTTCTCTTACCTAATTATTAGACTTTCAGTATTACAAGTTTTAGGTACCCCAACTAGTAAAGAGATTAAATGCCTCCTAATTACACAAAATTCCGACTTCCACAGATCAAGGCTCGTTTATGGCACAAAGTAAAACTAAATGAGAGCATAGGATATTAGCTTTTTTTTCTTATATATATAATTTTAGGGATAGGAAAGATGGTATTCGAAGCAGCTGCAAGAAGCAACCTGAAATCAATGACTTTGGAGTTAGGAGGAAAATCTCCGATCATAATTTTGGATTATGTCGATGTTAATATGGCTATAAAACTTGCTCATTTTGCACTGTTCTTTAATCAATTATGGCATGAACAAGACTCAATATATTATAATCTTATTTTATTCATACTAGTCGTGTAGACTTGTTTGTAAATGGTTGTGGTATGTAGATTCGCCTATTTTGGTGAAATACTATTATTGATATGATTATGGAAATTATACTTGATTATGCTTAATGTGTTTTTTAATTACTTAAATGTGGTGATTATCGATGTTGGTTTGAAAATGATAATTATGTGATTGATTATTTGTTTTAATATTGCTATTATATATAGACTAAAAGAAAACATAACAAAAGTCATTAATTTTCTATGGTAGGGTTTTTGAAACGCTACAGAAAATAAGAAAAGAAGGGTACAAGTACCACTTTGGTTGCATTTTTAAGCCACTGCCAAATAAAAATTTGGTAGGGTTTATGAAATGCTATAGTATGTTCATTTTTTGTTGCGTTTGCTATAACGTAACTAATTTTTTCGGACTTTTAGTTGCATGTCGTGTTGCAGTGTTTATCGAAATGCTACAATAAGTTTTAGTAGCGTTTTTACAATGCTACGAAAGGCCTTTTTTGGTTTAATGAGAGATGTTTTCTCTAAATATTTTTGAACCAGTCTCGCAACATTTATCACAGTAAAAAAATTCGAGAAGATCATCAAGCAATTTATTCTAGAAAGTTTGAATATTTCAAACTCAGCAAAATCGTAGCAACGAATCACAACCAAGGAGATGAAATCAGAGAATATATCTGCATTTTAATCCTATTTATGCACCATTCATCATTGGCAATTAAATCCTTCCAAGTTCGAGCATAATCGAATAAATATTCGAATTGAAAATTCATAGCTGAAGAGTAAAGATGAAATGTGGATCAATTCGAAGTATTTCAATTCGAATAAAGCATACGAAAATAACCACTAGAAATCTGATAGCATTAACAAAGAAGCGGAAGAAAATTTCATCATGAATCAAAGAGGATTCGAAACTCTAGATTAAATCGCACCTCCATTTTTTATTTTCCAGAAATAGAGAGATAATGTGACGATCTAAATTCCCGGTCAGCCTAGACCGAATAAAAAGACGGATTGTTATGAGAACACAACGCATCGGAACACTGAACAAGAGAACTTTTCATTGCTATTAAAATAATTTACAATACAGTACAAGAATATCAGAGTGTGGAAAGTAAAATAAAATAATACATAGTGAAAAAATATATCAGATAATAACTTACAATGCAACGGAAATAAAACTACATAAATACAATGATACAACATACAAAAGAAAACCTCAATTAACATAGCTGAAGGAAATACACAGATACAAAGCATTCCGGAGTACAACTTCAGCCGTAAACCAGGATCATATGAATTGAAAATCTACAAAACCAAAACTACTAGCTGCCCGTATGGAAAATATGGGCACTCAGAGTTTAGGTGAAAAACAATAATCTCCGGGTCAGTCATGGGACTGGTGTGAGGAATTAAAACAATTACTAAAACTTTACTTTAAAAGTTGGGAAATCATTGGACCACGCCGTATGACACAGAACTGGTCTACTCCAAATGAATATCATTAAAACAAGAACAACACAATTCTTTTTGGAAAATGAAACTATTATAAGACTCGAGTCCCATCACACAATGCAACGCAAGACGGAGGATAGAGTTTCACCCTATAATAGCTAAACATGCTTGACATGCGATAAAACAAATATTGTTGATATTATTGGTAGTGCATAGTGCGGAAAACAACTTCGAAAATAAATGTATCAATCTTCGGCAGCATAATATCCCATCCTATTATGTCTCCATTGGTATACTACTAAAACCTTAAGATCACATACTGGAACCTGGATTTCCATAATGAGCAAAGGCAAGCGACCTCTCCTTACCGAATTTGAACCATCTCTAGCAAGATGTCCGGGACCTCCCGCAATGGGGCTTTTGGATCGGCAGGGTCGGTCATCCTTTCTTCACTGATTATATATGTCTGGATCATACGTTTCGCAGTCCTATCGGACCTTTTGGTCAGTACGTCAACTATCTTGACCTTGCGCGGCCATATCCAAGGGACCTCACTTCCATCATCCACATAAGTAAAATGTTTGGGCTCCATACCATGACATCACCTCTAGCTAGAAAGGAATGCATATCCTCCCTGTTGTCCCTCATCCCGTTTTTGACCCATATCGGGGTGTGAAGCTTGCGAATCAATAGCATACACAAAGCTGCGCTATTATCCATGATTTGATCATCATCCACAAAGATCTTCTTTTCAACAAAAGCTTTGATCCATGCATCTCAGCATGACACATTGTCAATCTGTACCATTGATTTCCACCAATATATAACCTCTAAGATCATATGTCACAGAGAATGGTGTTAAGCTAAGAGAATAAATTCTCTGCCACCAAACAGATATATATTTAGCAGAGATCACTAGATATAATATAAATTACAATGTCAGGTATACAATCCATTTGCCAGTTCGTTCTGGGTATGAACGAAATCGAAGCCACCTAATTCCTCGTCCCATATGTCCAATACATGAGAGAGGCCCTCACATATCCGGTCGATTCCCAAGTACGTTTGTACGACCACCAGTTATTACCTCATCTTGGGTGTATGGCCCAATCGAGACATCAGCAATAGCCCAAACAATGTGAGGATCTCCGGTCTTCAACCACCATCTTCATCTTCGTCTTCAACTTTTAATCGTCCTCACAGTTATTCAGAATTAGTTAATCCCAGTCTTTCCGAATAACTCACTCATCTTTAAAATCAAGAGATAAATAAAGATAATATACATCTCATTCCAATCCAGAATATTCTTTTATTTATATATTCATTACTTTGGGTAAGGTTCCCATTAATTTTATCAAAGATTCATATCATTTAAACTTTTATTTAAATTTTCCTTGGGAAATCATTTCAAAAGTTTGTATAGTATCTTTTATAACCTGAAACAAATTATGGTTTTTTAATCTTGTCTTTAACTAGGTTAAAGAACAAATGTCATTTTTAAAACTTCGTTCACAATGAACCCAAAATCAACTTCCATTTAATTCCAATTTAATTTATTAAATTGTAAAATTTCATTAAATCTTAATTAAAAGATTTATTCTATAACTTACATTTCAATAAGGTTTAAGAATAGTGTTCTTAATGCCTCTATACACAACAAACCCAAAATCCGATTTGATGTTAAATATAAGGCTTTAAATGGAAATCATTTTGACTTACATTCAATACTAAATTCTGAAACCAACAGATATCGTATTGAAATAACAATATTTATATCTTCCAAACAGGGCCGGCCCTGGCCTAGTGCGAGCCGTGCGACCGCACAGGGCCCATTAGGTAAGGGGGCCCAAAAAAACTGTATTACCTTTACTAGAGCTTCATTTTCTTGTCAGGGTGTGTGTACTTGATAGTAACTTATCTATGAAAAAGTAGATATGATTATATTCTTTGTT
The DNA here is from genome assembly GCA_030737875.1 of Allium sativum. Classification (NCBI taxonomy): domain Eukaryota; kingdom Viridiplantae; phylum Streptophyta; class Magnoliopsida; order Asparagales; family Amaryllidaceae; genus Allium; species Allium sativum. The sequence goes on from CM060918.1 coordinate 128,248,070, forward strand.
GACATCAATTAATATATTAAAATGGAGATGTGGCATGTGTGGACCTCTAGTTGACAGATTGAAAATGTGGGTAAAAACTTTATGAATTTGCTGAAACACGCAATTTTCTCAATAGAGTTGCATAGTAGAAAAAGCACATCTTCACTTAAGTTCAATTCCATTAAAAAAAAATAAGGGCCCAAAATTTTGGGCCCACACTAGGCCCATAAATACTCAAGCCGGCCCAGCTTGCAAATTCTTCAATGATATCCGTATAATTACTGAATCCAGTATCGAAAATATCCAAAGATAATTTCCATTTAAATACAATCCAATTCATGCATTGGAAAAATTATGATTATTTAAAAACAATTTACAAATCCAATTTATTATTTTAAAATCATTGGATTATTACTCTTCAGAAAACATAGCATATTCCTTTTAGCTCTTTATTCTATTTATTAACTAGTACATTCAGACAAAAATATCTTTTATCCTTTCAAAACTTAGAAATTTTCATCCAAAATATTTTCAAATCATTTATTATGATTTTACATAATTTATTCATATTTTTAATAATTTAATTATGGCCCTTATAGTCGATTTCCAATTTAGGCCACCGAACTACATCCATAGCGACTTTTTCCAGAACAGATTTAGATATAATTTAAAATTAAACCGTTGGATCTTGAAAATTATCATTTTATCAGAAAGCTTATTTCATTACGGTTCTTATGATTCCAATTTCAGGAGAATTCGACGGTCGGATCTCCGGTGACGTCAATTTAAAGTTACGGGTTGACATTCACGAACCGTCGCTGCGTGACGCGTTCTATTCAAGCCTGAATCGATTTAAAATCTAAAAATAAATCAAAACACTTCTAAATCATTTTTATAATTTATATAAAATATATTTAATCATCTTTGAAACTCGTTTTTCTTCAAAATCATGTATTTCACTATACGATCAATTTAATATTATTTTAATGAATAAAATAATATTATTTTTCGAAAGTCATTATTTTACACTCAAAATTTCCTTACAGTCATTATAAAAATAAACAAAGAAATTTTGAAACAAAACTTCTTTTAAAACATTTGCTATGTAGCCTAGTTGAACTTCACTTTGAAAGGTTACTATGCATTTTGAATTAAAAACTTTTATATGCCAAAAATGTATTAAATTTACTTCAAAACCATTCATTGCAGTTATAAATATTCATCTATATTTCGATATCTACGCGTCCATCCAAAATTGGACGTCAAAATCAAACTTCAATTTTTCGCTGAATATTATATTATTTAAATATATTTTATTTATTCCAGATTGTAATAACATTCAACCAATACCATATAATTCCATTTATATGCATTATGTACATCCAACAATAGTTGTAACAACTATCAAACATACATATAACATCCAAAGTGCTCTTATACCCGCATAAGCCTTAAATATTATTTAATGCTTACGTCGGTTTGTCGATCGACAGATTAACACACAACTTCCTACTTGGGATTTATGTAAATCAAATATTATCCCAATACCTATGTGAGGTTTCCAAGAAATCAAATAACCAATTCAAATCAATCAAAAATTAATGAATTTAATCATAACTCATTTGTTTCGAATTCGTTTTCAATCTTACGAATTACACTTAAACAATTGATTATAAACTGATCGTTTTAATTACAAATGGATATTTGATCCAATTTCAACTACCAAAAATATATTAACATCATTTTAACATGTTAATCAACTCAAAATCACATCCAAATCACAACACAATAAATTACCAATTCTTCCATCTGGTTTGTAAACAATTTATGATGTGATCTACCATATACCGTATAACAATTTGGGATAATTTAACCAAAATAAAACTATAGTTCTATCAATTGTATAGCTAACTAATTGTCATATATTTAAACATCGAATTAGTTACATGATTAACCAATTTCTAACTTCAAATTCATATTAAATTCAATATTAGCTACAATCACTTAATGATTAAATATTCAACTGTTTAATCATAATTAAACTACATAAATATAATATTTTGAGTGAGTAGCTCTCATAGACAACCAATACATGTTAACAACCTGTATATTTTATGAAAATATAATTTAAATATTTTGTTTAAATATAATATTGTTAATTTGATGTTAGTCCAAATAGTCAATTTGTGCATATGAATGAATTTGGACTCGGAACCAATTCCATTGAGTCCAAAATGTCGTTTACAACTTTTAAAACTATAAACATCGATATATTTGGAGAAAGTGTGATTTGGGGACTTTGTAGTGAACTTGTGGGTCAAGTTAGCCCTAAACCCAATGAAGGCCACTACATAGCCTCTCCACCTACTTTCCTGCTTCACTTAACTCTTCATTCATTTTCTAAGTAAAATTCCTAAACCTAAAAAAAGAGGAAATTAATATTTCTAAGCTCCAATCTTAGGAAATCTAGTGTTAGTTTAGCTAATTTAAGGAGAAATCTTGGTAAGATCATCTCCATCTTCCTCTACTTGCTTCCTCTTCCATTTTTGGGATTTCTCCAAACCTAACTATTGGGTTTATCCTACATTTGGTGTATAGGTTGAAGAATTGCGTGCTTTATGCAAAGAGAAGTTGTTTTGTCTAGGTCTTGATTCATCTCATTGCATTTAACAACCAAAGGTAAGTTCATATGAACTCACATCTATGCCTCAAACGTTTATGCTTGTAAAGCGTGCCATTGGTACTTATGTATTGTGTGCATTTAGTTGTGTTGATTGGTTTTTGTTTTAAGATTCTCCAATTTATGAGTTTCGATTTCAATTCCATGATTTCATGTGTGAATCTTTTTAGTGTATTGAGTTTGGGGTTATAGGTTGTTTTGGCAAGCCATAGAGGCTCCATTTTCACTTAGTATGCATCATATATCATCACCATGGGTCCGAGCTTGGTTGAAATTGATTTTGAGGTCATTGGCAAGCAAAACTATTAATTGCATCAGGTCAGATGTCTGACCAAATAGGTCAGACTTCTGACCAACCTCTCAGGAAAAAAAATTAAAAACAACCGGTTTTTAGCTCAGACGTCTGTCCTGAGTGGTCAGACGTCTGAGGACTGAATTCTTGTTGTTTACCGGTGGAACCCATAGTCAACAGTTTAGGGCCATTTGAGCTCATTCCCAGCCGAGTTTCGGCCCATTTCGACCTTTTTGTGACTTTTCAATTTCCCTACAGTACGTGTTTCTACAATTCAATTTTTTTATGTATTTCCGATTTATTCATTGTGAATGGATTTTTAATCGATATTTATTAGATTTAAATTACGTTATTAAAACATGGATTCTTAGTTCGATCGATATTATACAAGATTTTCCGCTTCGAAACTAATTAAAAAGGTTTTATATTATTAGTAGATATCAAATTCTTTTACCAAAATGGTTTCCAATCCTACTTCATTATACGAAGCTATTTTACGAAATCGTTTTCCAATCTACAAGTATATATTTTTATAAACCTTTTTCTCGTTCGTATGAAAAATCTAATTAAACGTCTTAGTAAAAGCAAGGACTATGGACCCTTATGCTTGCTTTGATAGTTGATTCTTGGACTCGTTCGATAGAAAAACTATGACAATGATCGTTTTATATTTTTTGTGGATTATACTGTAACAACCCTGTTTTTCCCTTCAAAATTAAGCGTGGAGCGTTAAATTTGAATTGTAATGGTTGAATAATGAAGTACATATATTTAAAATAGATGGGAAAATATAATTATTTAGTGCCCTATATTGGATTGTCAAATAAATTGCTAAGCATTGAGTTGAATAAAGTTATCTATGATCTGCAAACCAATATCGAACGCGAAGTGAAAAAAATTACAAAGGATATAGAATAATCTTGGAACTGTTAAAATTTATAGGACTATAAAACAATAAGGTAATAGACATTTTATTGAACGTTGAATTAATAAATCAGGTGAGTGTCGAAGGCAATACAACTGTTAATTATCTAGTTGCAAACGCCAAAATGTGTCACGAATAGTTTTGCACTAAGACTGAAATTTATTCACGATTAAGTTTAAAACTTAACGATAATTGTATGTGAAAAGAAATAATAATAAATATCAAATAAACAGTTGAAGCCCAAAATTCGGAAGCCCAAAGCCCCTTAAGTCAATTCATGTCTCTAGAAGCCACCCATTTTTTCTTCAAATTCGTCGGAAAAAATCTTGTGACTTCTCCAACTTTCGGGTTTTTAAATTAAAAAAAGGGAAGAAATGGGATGGTTCTGGCCTCTGGAGAGCAGGAGCACGTCCAAGCAAAGCATGCCAAGCAAAACGGGGAAGGCGACTTCGAAGTTCATAACTAAGATCATCGCGGCAATCAGAAGCACCGTGCTTGCGCTCAATTGGATGGTGCGAATCACCAGTGCTGGGCGTAAATGGGATTGGGGCAAACGTCAAGGAGGGACTGGTGCAGTAATACGGTGAAATTGCTGCTATCAACATCATATGATTTTGGGGGTCTCATACATCCTTACGACTGAACCAATCAGATCGATGGGAAGGGTGATGCACGATTTCATATGGGATGTTGAGGTTATTGTTCAATTAGGATAGTTGACTTTATCCTGTGAGGTTTAGCAGCTTCGCAGTCGTGAACTAGTCAGTTCAAGCATCATTAGGTAAGTAACCATCACTTATATTTATGTCTACATTCACTATAGTTATATAAATTTATCTATCCATATTTGATCTTGTAACACCCCACTTCCATTAAGGTCACTCACAAAGCGAATGCCTTAACTTCGGTGAAACGTTATAAGTAAACAGAACAGAAATTTACTAGACAGATATGTAAAGTAGTACTTGAAAAATTTATAACTTTATTATAGCAGAAACAGAAATAAGCTTGGTTATATCACAATACCAAAACTCAAGTACACAAATATCAGTCTTATACAAAATCCTTCAGAATGCATAATTTTAAAGCCATAATCTCCAACAGAGAATGCCATAAATAAGTAGAATCAAAGCCAAGCAATACTTCAAGCACTTCTAGCACTTCAAGCAGTTGGAACCTGAATCAAGATCCTATGTTTCCACCCTGAGAACCTGGGGAGGGGGGAAATGGAAGAAAAGAGGCGAAACAAACTAGGTCAGACATAAGTCTGGTGAGTCCAGTGACTTTCAGCATATAAACAAATAACAGTATTATGACTTGTAAATAAAACTGGATGAGAAATAACCATAATAGGAGTAGCAGGTTAACAGAAGGGACAGAATGATATAGGCTAAACTAAGCTTCTTACTTGGTTTTCACTTCTCTGCACTAATACTAGTATAACAGGATTAGGTGTTGTCCTAATGTCTAAACAGAAAACAGAATGATCTCTTCAGAAACATGATGCTAGAAATGGGCCTTTATCACCCTAACAGAGACAGACGTTCAGAAATAGAATGCTAATAACGGGCCTTTACAACCCGAACAGAGGTACAGAAACAGAATGCTAGCAATGGTCCTTTACCACCCGAACAAAGGCAGACGGTACAGAAACAGAATGCTAGTAATGGGCCTTTACCACCCGAAAAGAGACAAACAGAATAACCCCTATGAAAACATAATGTTAGAATTAGGTGTACACTAGTAAAGGGGCCTTTACCACCCCAACAGACGGTACTGAAAATGTCGATAGACGACTTTAGGCAGGATCAGTAATATGGATATGCGGAATATATGATATATACTAAGAAAGATCTCACAATAGCAATATCACAGATAAGTAAATTAGTAAATGCAGTAAAAAGGAAAAAATCACACCAGGGATTTTTATACTGGTTCGGAGCACCGTCCTACGTCCAGTCCCAGACCTCTATCTGGATTTTCACTAATCAACAACCTCGCTTCACCCGGAGGAACAGGTTCACAACACCCGAGCAGCCGAACGGGATTTCACGCCTCTAACAACATGAGGACTTCAACACTTGCCTGATCGCACACAGGACTTCAACACTTGCCTGATCACACACAGGACTTCAACAACTCGCCTCTTACAACACCGAGGACTTCAAACAAGATATAAACTTGTAGTTTGACAATGTGTGTTCTTAACAACACGGATTTGTCAACTCTTGTACAACCTTCCTACTATCTGATCCTCAAATATGATTTTGATATTATGAAGATTTGGAAGATGATAGCGTTGTTTGAATCTAAAGAATAATATATAGATTCAAGGATTCAAATAACTATATATGAGAATAGTGAGCTTTTGAATGCTTTTAAAGAGTAAGAATGAAATCAGCACTTAGATAGCAAGAATAGAAATAATTGTTGTTTTTAAAATGATGATTTCATGGTGCTTTTATAGAGAATGGAGAGGTGTAATCATTGGTGAAGAGAAACCATGAAAAGAGATGATTTTTGGCCAAGAGAAAGGATCATAACCATTGATGAAATAGGGTGTCTATTCGAAACGATGGCTTCAGTTCGTAGACCAGTCGACTGGTAAAAAATGACCAGTAGACTGGTGTTTGAATATATGTACGTTATATATATGTGTGCACGTTCATTGTGCATTCTGCACAGAAACGGTCGACCACCTATATATGAACCGGTCGACCGGTTTCTGTTAGTATGCACAATGAATGTGCATACATGTATAAACATATATATATTCAAACCATATAGGAATATGATTTTTTGAGGATAGATTTTAACATATTTAACTATACTCATACTCTAAATAATCAACCTATACCATCGAATATCTTCTTTTTGTCGATCTTGAATTTCTCCTTGTCATTGATCAAAACACCTTGAATTCCTTGACTCAACATTCTCCCCCTTTTTGATTGATGACAATATAGATCTGAAAGAGTTTATTACTCCCCCTAAATGTATACTCCCCCTCAAATACATATTTAAGAAATATCTGCAAAACATAATGTTAGTAACATTTTTCCCCATTTGTCATCGACAAAAAGGAGTAGAGATTACACAAGTTACGATAAGCATTTAGCATATTATACAACCCAAGCATACCAAAAGAAAGTCAAGTACCAAATGTTTTAAGACGTACACACCCAAAATAAATACGATACTATTTACATACAAGTATCATTTAAGTTTTTGCAAAAATAAAACATAAAGCATATATGAATGATGACAAACTAGTGCGATGGAGAATCGGATTCCGTAGATTCAGAGTGAATCACTATCCTTCCACCGCCTTCCTTGTCCCCTTCATCTTGAACGTCTTCTTCGTTGTCGTCGTCATCTTCTTCCTCCTCGGTCTTGTTAGATCCACGACCACATCCAGTATTTGTTCCTGAACTTGTGCCTTCCTCAGATGATGACCATGTAAATGTTGGAGGCATGGTTCGTTTTCCCGGATCTTGTATTTGAGTGGAAGAAGAGGTCGATACACATGAAATTGTTTCCCAAATAGTACCGAAGAAAGACTTAAGCTTGGAGAACCGTTTATCGAGCTTTGTGTCTAAACGATCGAGTTTGGTGTCGGTTCGTTTAAGTCTAGCTTCTAAAAGAAATTGATTTCGTGCAATTTGTGCAAGTGAGTCCTTAGTTGGCGAAGAGGGTTCAAGGAGTTTAACTTCCTCCGGTTTAGGCTTGGGAGTAGTAGAACGAGCGGTTTCTGAAGGACCTTGATGTTGGTATTGATCAAACGGAATGATATTAATAAAAGGGTCAGGGAGCTTCATCCTTTTTTGGGTTGCTTTGTCGATGCACTTTGGCTTGGAGATTTTAGAAACACAAGACGGGACTCCACAATTGATTAAAAGCCGCATTACATATTCATTGTAAAATATATGTGGCCTTTTGCGATCATTAACAAGCAAAATCTCGTCGAAGATCATGTTTATCCAATTTATTTCAATATCTCCATAAATCGCATATAAAGCCTTGAAATTTTCTTTGTAAACGGCAACAAAGTTTCCAACCCTCGGCAATAAAGAATGGATGAGGGTATGATGAATAACACGAGCCGTAGGACGCAAGTTAATCGCCTTGGTACTAATTTTATGATCCTCGATGAACTGATGACTAATTCTATCACAAGTATGAACTGTGCAAAAGTCAGAAGAAAATTCTCTTCCGCTATTTGGTGAACTAAGTACCATAGCCATTCGTTCCTTGGAAATGAAAATATGATGACCACAAACTACGGACCAAAGGCAATCCGCTGCATTTTCTGGCTTGAATTTTTTTAGGTTAAGGTTGGCATAGAACAATCTAATCATAATATGATTAATTTCTACATTGTTCTCATCAAAAGTAAGTAGAGATTTTATACGAGCCTTAACCAATTGTTCTTCAACATCATATAGGATAAAAGCATTGAGATTTATGAAAGAACCTTCATGGATTGTGAAATCTTTCATGGCATTCCATCGTCTCACAGCAATAGGATCCGTGAGCCATTGTTTTATGTTGGAATCTATTGGTTGGAGAGAAGTGGAGGATGATTTCTTTTGTTTCTTCTGAGGAGGTGCCATTGAATTTGAAGAAATTAAAAAAGGAATTTTTGGATTTCTAGGAGTTTGAGAAGAGGGATAAAAATGAAGTGAAGGGATGTATAGGAGACGAATCAACGTATCGATTGGGGGCAAAAATTCTGGAAAACATGTGATCGGTCGACCGATTTTTATGGACCAGTCGACTGGTTACTGGGTAAATTTGTTCCAGAGAAGTTTGCCGGTCGACCGGTGGTTTTTAAACGGTCGACTGGTTCCTAGAGGAAATTAATTCCAGAGGACTTTACCAGTCGACCGGTGGAAATAAAACAGTCGACTGGTAAGCATTTGAGATGAAAAATTTCCAGAGAGTTGAACGGTCGACTGGTATTTTTAGACGGTCGACCGTTTCAAGTATATGATCATTTCCAGAGATAAAAACGGTCGACTGGTCCAAAAATCTGATCGACCGTTCTGCTTAAAAAAAAAATTCTAGCTTGAAAAGATTATATACCGTCATATAACTTGAAACTTATTCTAACTCAAAATGAATTCGAATGAAGAACGTGAAAACAAATACAACAATAAAAAATTATTTTGCAATACGAAAACAACATAACTTGATGAAAGGTAGATGACTTGTCTTCTGATATTTCATGAATATTCGAAACTCTCGGCGTCCATGGCGACCAATTTTCTCTTGATCCTTCGTTTCTCGCATAATTACGGTCCCATGAGTTAGGACTTCGAGATGTAGACGGAGGGTGTGGCATTGGTTCGTGTATCCCATGTCTATCCGTGCTACAGAAAAATGATACCATTCGTTCTAAGAGAGTTAAACGATCAGATGTGAGTTTTTGTTCATAATGCAGTTGACGCAGGAGATCTAGCTGATGTATCTGGTAGTGACGAATTTCATTGATCTTCTCTCTCGTACCCGGAGAACAAAATAGTGCTTTCTTAGCTCGTTTTGGTTTGGGTGTATGTCTAGGAATATGCGAACATTCCGGTCTGCTCTTCGGTGTTTCCGGAGAGTAGTACTCCTCTGTTTCGGAGCTAGTGACCGAGATGTGAGACCATTGAGCACATTCATCACATATGTGTGCCATAAGAGTATATGGACTTGTGTATGAATGTTAACACTAAGAAAGTGATGCAGAAAACAATAAGATGGAGTATGTATTTATAGCTTTTACGAAGTAGGAAGTAATGGATGGAAAGCATTCAGAGAATATGAACTACTTAAAATTTGTAAAGCTCAAAATGAATTGCTAATAATAGTAAAAGACTATTAATTAGCTAAGTAAACAAAAATGAATGTACCGGTCTAGAGAAGAACTCAATAGTGTGTATATATATATATATATATTATACACCAAGTTCGTTTCAAAAATCAAGCCGAGCTCTCTACGTAAAGAGATAAAACTAGATTCGAGTAGAGGCTTGGTAAAAATGTCTGCTAATTGGTTGTCAGTCTGGACATATTCGAGACATATTGTTCCTTTTTCAATATTATCTCTTAAGAAATGATGTCGAATATCAATGTGCTTTGTTCGGGAATGATTAGCTGTGTTTTTTGATAAATTGATTGTGCTTGTGTTATCACAATATATGATGGACTTTGATAAATGAATATCGAAATCTCGTAGTGTTTGTTGCATATATAAGACTTGAGTACAAGCTAAAGCAGATGATATGTATTCAGCCTCACATGTTGAGAGTGAAACGTAATTTTGTTTCTTACTAAACCAAGAGACAAGTGATTTTCCAATAAAATGGCACGTACCACTTGTACTCTTTCTATCCGTGCGAGAGCCACCGAAATCAGCATCCCTATACGATACTAATTCAAATGGACAATATTTCGGGTAGAAAAGACCAAAGTCTTTGGTGTTATTAAGATATCGTATTATTCGTTTTACAGCTCGTAAATGTGATTCTTTAGGATTAGCTTGAAACGTTGCACATAAAAAAACACTCATCATAGTATCAGGACGACTCGCGGTAAGATACATGAGAGAACTAATCATGCTTCTATATAACTTCTGGTCAACATTCTTACCATGTTCATCTTTTTCAAGATGTGTGATCGTACTCATAGGAGTTGGTTTACCAGAGGTATTTTCTAAACCGAAGCGTTTGACTAAGTTTCCACAGTATTTTTGTTGACCAATTAAAATACCGTTAGAAAGTTGTTTGATGTGAAGACCAAGGAAATACGATAGTTCTCCCATATGAGACATTTCAAATTCTTTGGTCATAATATTTGCAAACTCTTTGCAAAATTTGTCGTTTGTTGAACCAAAGATAATGTCATCTACATATATTTGGATAACTAATATATCTTTTTGAGAATGTTTAATGAATAGAGTCTGATCAACTTTACCAATTTGAAATCCAGAATTGATAAGATAGCTTCTTAATCGTTCATACCAAGCACGGGGTGCTTGTTTCAATCCATATAAAGCTTTCTTAAGTTTATATAAGTGATCAGGATATTTCTCTTGTACGAACAAAGGAGGTTGTTCGACATATACATTCTCTTTGATAAATCCATTTAAAAATGCACTTTTGACATCCATTTGAGAAAGTTTAAAATCGTGATGACAATCAAAGGACAGTAAAATTCGAATAGCTTCTAATCGAGCTGCGGGAGCAAAGGTTTCTTCATAATCGATACCTTCTTCCTGATTATATCCTTGTGCTAGTAATCTTGCTTTATTTCTGGTTATATTTCCTTATTAGTCAGCCTTATTTTTATAGACCCATTTCGTACCAATGACTGACTGATCAGTCGGTCTTTGAACAAGTTCCCAGACATCATTGCGCTCGAACTGATTTAGTTCTTCTTGCATAGCAATGATCCAGTAATCATCAGTAGCAGCTTCTTTCGGATTCTTAGGTTCGATATTTGAAAGGAATGCGACATGACCCATTTGATTTAGTTGACTTCTTGTTCTAATTTGTGATGTTACTTCTCCTATAACATTTTGAACTGGATGATCTCTTAGAATTCTAGGAGGAGATCTAAATCTAGGTGGAGAAGGTATCACAGCAGGTTGAGGGATATCGTCAACAATTTCTAAGTCAGAGTCGTTATTTGTGATGACATGATTATCAATGACTATGGTTTCTTCATCATCTGATACGATACGAGATGATTTAAATAATTCATCAAAAGAAATATGAAGTGATTCTTCAATAGTTTTAGTTCTCTTGTTAAATATACGATAAGCCTTGCTTCGTTCCGTGTAACCGACAAATATTCCTTCATCGGATTTGGAATCAAATTTTCCAAGATGGTCTTTCATATTTAAAATAAAGCATTTAGAACCGAAAACTTTGAAATATGAGATATTTGGTTTTCTTTGATTAAACAGCTCATAGGATGTATTTTTGGTCAGAGGTCGAATAGATACACGATCCAAAACATAACATGCAGTTGCAACAGCTTCTGCCCAAAAATGTTTTGGTAGAGTGGATCCATTTAATAATGTTCTTGCACATTCTTATAAAGTCCAATTTTTCCGTTTTACAACTCCATTTTGTTGTGGAGTTCTAGGAAACGAAAAATTATGATTTATACCTTTCTTTATGCAAAAATGTTCAAAATCATTATTTTCGAACTCTTCGCCATGATCACTTCTTATATTTTTTAACTTTAAGCCCTTTTGATTTTTGAATTCTTTTGACGAAGGATTTGAAATGTTTGTCACTTTTGTTTTTCAAGAAAATTACCCATGTATATCGAGAGTAATTGTCAACAATTACAAATACATATCGATTATGATTTATTGACTGAACCTGTGTTGGTCCAAATAAATCCATATGTAATAGCTCCAATGGTTGTAACGTTGATATGACTTTCTTGGATTTGAAAGACGATTTGGTCAATTTTCCTAATTGACATGCATCACAAAGATTATCAACCTTAAAGCTTACTTTGGGTAGTCCTTTAACTAGATCATTCTTGGCTAGCTTGTCAATAGTTCTGAAGTTTATGTGACAGAAACGTTTATGTCATAGCCATGGATCATTATCATTTGCTACAAGACACATATCTGAATTATGATTGGTATTCATATTCAGAATATAGATGTTTCTGTCTCTATATCCTTCAAAAGCTATAGTTCGATCTTTATCTAAAATACTACATTTATTGTCCGAAAAAGAAATGATAAAACCTTTGTCACACAATTGACTGATACTTAGTAAATTATGTTTCAAATTCCTAACTAGCATGACATTAGTAATAAGAGGTAAGTTTGATGTACCGTAATTGCTCACATCGCCTTTGCTAATGATATAGCCTTTTGAATTATCTCCAAAAGTGACTGAGCCACCATCCGAATAAGTGATATTTGTTAATAAGCTCTTGTCTCCAGTCATATGCTTCGAGCAACCACTGTCTAGTATCCACTTTCCTCTTTTCTTAAGTGGGACCTGCAAAAAATAAAATTAAGTTCATGGTACCTACCTTTTTATAGGGTCCAAAGAGTTAGGTCTTAGGAGTCCAAACCCATACGGGTCTGGTATCCCCTTTATATATATAATTTGGATTATGATGAACAGAACTCAAAAAATTTTGAATGCACTTGTTCCTAATCAAATTGTTATTTGTTTTAGGAACCCATATTTTTATAAATTTGACATTCTTCTTTTGAAATTTCACAATCGGATTTGGTTTGGAATATAATAAATTATGATTTTTCTTAGCTTTAGTTTCTCGTACTTCCTTATTTTTCCCTTTTCTTTTACCAAGATGTTTCTTGATAACTTGTTTCTTATATCCCAAACCTTGTTTATTTGTAGCAGTTTGTGAACTTTCAATATTTTTTGTCAAATTTTCTCAACCTTTGTTAAAGTTAGAAATATTTTGAGTAATGTCATCTAACTTTGATTGTATACTAGCCTTTTCAAGGTCTAACATCTTGACTTTTGCCTTAAGCTCATGATTTTTGGTAGTTAGAGCATCATTTTTCTCTTTTTGAGTTTCAATTTCTTGACTCAAAAGAGATAGTTGAGAATCAATATTAGATGATGATTCTTGAGCTTTTTCAAGTTCCTCCTCTAATATTTTCTTCTCATCTTTTAACATATCTCGTTCAAATTCTGCTCTACTTGAATCAGCTTGAGCTTGCTTGCATTGTCGTTTTACATCTTTAAATTTATACATTAACTCAGCATTTATATCTAGAACTTCTTCAAAATTCGGAATTTGTAACTCATCTTCTTTAGCCATAAAGCATACATTAGCTTGTTCATTGTCTGAGTCACTTTCACTATCAGATGAAGATGAGTCTGAATCATCCCATGTCACAGAGAATGCCCGTTTCTTTGACTTGTCCTTTCTGTGTTTGAACTTGTCATTTTCTGTCTTCTTCTTTTGTTCTGGACAATCCATTTGCATGTGTCCCTTCTTATGACAGTTAAAGCATTCTACATTTGATGATGATGGCTTATTTGATCCGAACTTCTTTCTGTTGTATCGACTAGCTTTTCGTTACTTTAAGAATTTTTTGAATCCTTTTGCAATGATTGCTAGATCCTCATCTTCGGAATCTGAGACGTCTTCATCTTTATCAGCATGAAAAGCTACATTTTTCTTTTCTTCTTTTTGTTCTTTTCGTGCCTGCAAGTTAACTTCATAGGACATAAGATTTCCTATCAATTCATCCGGCTTCATGGTGGAAAGATCATTAGCTTCCTCTATTGCTAATACTTTTCCTTCCCATTCATTAGTCAGTGAATGTAGGACTGTTGAAACTACATCAAAATCAGAATATTTTTGTCCTAAACCGATAATAGCATGATGAATGGTTTGAAACCTTGAATACATCTCATTGATTGTTTCATTCGGCTTCATTTTGAAATTGACTTTTCAACAAAGCTATTTTTTCTTGTTTAACCTTGTTAGTACCTTCATGAGTGGTTTTTAGCATTTGCCAAATTTGATATGCAGAGGTACAGATACTAACACGGTTATATTCGTTTTGATCTAATGCACAAAACAACATATTTATTGCTTTTGCATTTACAGTAGCTGCGGCTTTCTCAACAGTTGTCCATTCTGCATACTCAGTTGTTGGATTGACTATTTCTTTCTGAGTAGCATTCCAAGCATCATAACTTGTTGATTGCATATAAAAAGCCATACGTGTTGCCCAATAGCTGTAGTTTAGGCCATTAAAGAAAGGAGTTCTTTGTGTTGACTGACCTTCTGTGTAAGTGGTGTTACTAGTGCTTGCGTTATTTGCCATATTACTAGAATATATCAAATAACTGTGTGACGGTTATGAGATAACTGATACCAATTGAAAATGTCGATAGACGACTTTAGGTAGGATCAGTAATATGGATATGCGGAATATATGATATATACTAAGAAAGATCTCACAGTAGCAATATCACAGATAAGTAAATTAGTAAATGCAGTAAATGGGAAAAGTCACACCAGGGATTTTTATACTGGTTCGGAGCACCGTCCTACGTCTAGTTCCAGACCTCTATCCGGATTTTCACTAATCAATAACCTCACTTCACCCGGAGGAATAGGTTCACAACACCCGAGCAGCCGAACAGGATTTCACGCCTCTAACAACACGAGGACTTCAACACTTGCTTGATCACACATAGGACTTCAACACTTGCCTGATCACACACATGACTTTAACACTTGCCTGATCCCACACAGGACTTCAACAACTCGCCTCTTACAACACCGAGGACTTCAAACAAGATATAAACTTGTAGTTTGACATTGTGTGTTCTTAACAACACGGATTTGTCAACTCTTGTACAACCTTCCTATAATCTGATCCTCAAATATGATTTTGATATTATGAAGATTTGGAAGATGATATCGTTGTTTGAATCTAAAGAATAATATATAGATTCAAGGATTCAAATAACTATATATGAGAATAGTGAGCTTTTGAATGCTTTTAAAGAGTAAGAATGAAATCAGCACTTAGATAGCAAGAATAGCAAGAATTGTTGTTTTTAAAATGATGATTTCATAATGCTTTTATAGAGAATGGAGAGGTGTAATCATTGGTGAAGAGAAACCATGAAAAGAGATGATTTTTGGCCAAGAGAAAGGATCATAACCATTGATGAAATAGGGTGTCTATTCGAAAAGATTGCTTCAGTTCGTAGCCCAGTCGACTGGTAAAAAATGACCAGTAGAATGGTGTTTGAATATATGCACGTTATATATATGTGTGCACGTTCATTGTGCATTCTGCACAGAAACAGTCGACCACCTATATATGAACCAGTCGACCGGTTTCTGTTAGTATGCACAATGAATGTGCATACATGTATAAACATATATATATTCAAACCATATAGGAATACGATTATTTGAGGATAGATTTTAACATATTTAACTATACTCATAATCTAAATAATCAACCTATACCATCAAATATCTTCTTTTTGTCGATCTTGAATTTCTCCTTGTCATTGATCAAAACACCTTGAATTCCTTGACTCAACTGTTACCACGCAGAGACAGACAGGTGTTACCACCCTAACAGAAACAGACGGTACCCCAACAGAAACAGACAGAACTAAGTGTACCCTAAATTCTACCCCAAGCGATCGGCTCCCTAATACATAAATACCCTGTGCTAGCCCCATAGAAGGGTGTATCACTCCCTAAAGTGGCAACCTATAGACACATACCTATTTACAGATGTCACAGTGTTCTACATCCTCAGAGCAGACCGGATCCATGCACACACATGACCCAGTTGGAATGCGCCGTCAACACCCCTCGCCATTATCAGAGTGAACCTCTTAGAATTAGTTAAGTAAGCGTGCCGTGGACCCTTACCTAGTGTTGGGTCATAATTTTGATACCAGAAAGGGTTACTGACTAATACGGGTCCCAAACAACAGATGACACAAGTAATTACCCCTCCTAACCTTGTGTTCCCAGACTAACAGATTTCAGATTAACTTGCTTATAGATTTCAGATGTAAAAAGTCCAGGTTAACTAGTTCTCAGATCAAACATACAGGTTAACAAGTTTTCAGACTAATGGATCAGATATACAGATTAACAAGTTTTCAGACTGACGGATCAGATATACAGATTAACAGACTTACAGATAGTTTCACCTAACCTTGTACTGGGCCCAAACAGGTTTAATATTCATCAGTCTAGTTGATTTAACCCTATCCACCCAACACGTTTTAGGTATCACATTTATCTTGGATTTGCATTAATTAAATATAAATGCACAT
The DNA here is from genome assembly GCA_030737875.1 of Allium sativum. NCBI lineage: Eukaryota > Viridiplantae > Streptophyta > Magnoliopsida > Asparagales > Amaryllidaceae > Allium > Allium sativum. Next base: position 128,264,770 of record CM060918.1, read on the forward strand.
CTAACATTAGGTCGGTAGCTTGTGGCCGCTGAATGTGCCTGGCGGCTCCGAGCAGACTTCTGCCATAAGCCATACCTAACCTCATGTCTAAGCATCTTTATGCCTACGACCTCTCACATTAGACTGATAGTTTGCGGTTGCTGGTTAAGCTGGTTGGGTCCGGGCAGGCTTCTACCGCAAACAGAACCTCGTGTCTCAGCATTCTTATTTTCGGCTAAAGTATTCATTCACAGATTATGCTAATATTAGACTAATTATGCCAATTCAACAAATTAACTTCTTTACAAGTTACAGCAGATTATCCAAAGTTCTACTAACATGTTTTGCTCAATTTTAGACTGAGCCTACAGATATTCATACCCCAATTTACCGTATTCAATTTCAACAGATTTAGCAGATTAAACAATTTAACAGATTTAATCATCCCTTAAAATTCCAGTGACGTACCTCGCTTAATCATAAAATTAAGCCTAATTTTACATGCCCAAATTATGGTCATAATTCACAATATAACATAAGTCCCAAATTTTAGTTAAATTTGCGTCGTACAGAATATTCTCTAAAAACCCCAAATCGTGATGCGCAATATTAAATTATGCCAAATTATAGCCGTTGATTACCACGTATGTCAAATATCCAAAAGTCCGAATTAGGCGTATTCACATTTATAATTATCCCTATTATAATATAGGTTTTCAGGCCTAAGTCACATATCCTTTTCTTCCAAGTCATAGATAATCATATAAAATACGCCCCAAATATAGATCTTAAATTACAACATGTATTATGTCCTCAAAACCAGATCTTGAATTATAACATGCACTATGTCCCCAAATTACAAGTCATATGTTGTCATACAATAATTCTCCTTCTTCCAAATCATAATGCCTAGATCTAAATCTTAATTTACAACATATACCCTTTTCTTAAATCAGTCACAAATCAGTTATGTCCAATTATGCATCATTCATTATTTTCCCCAAATTTAGCGTTCGTGCATCGATGTCTTATGAGATTTGGCTTAGGCTCGTGGTATCCTAGCTATAGAATAGAAGGAAGGAAGAGATACAGAATAGTTACAATAATATTAATAAGATAGATCTACACAGAAAAATAGATCTGATAAACAGGAATAAGATAGATTTACACAGAAAAACATATATGATAAACAGGAATATGCATAATCTCCAATTCAAATTTATAACCATGTCAAGATCATAATTCAATTTCATATCCGAGTATAACCGTACTCACCTTGGTTGGATTCTAAAAGAAAAAGGTTGTAGTTGTTCTCTTTTAATCCTATTCATATTGGAAGAAGAAGGAGCACATGTTCTATTTTAGCTTAGGTTTCAGCAGAGTAACAACGCCATTGATTTATATTAATACGAATTAGGACAGAGTATAGGCGTAATGAAATTGTGTGGAGAGAAAGAGGGTTTGGGGGTGTTTTAATAGCTTAGGAGCAACGAATCTGGTCAGAATGGGCATCTATATGCAGAAAAACGAGTCTGTCCAAGGATCTGGAAAATGGGGAAGGTCGACCCCATGGTCGACCTGTTCTACCCTGGTCGACCCCCTGGTCGACCTGGGTCCTAGGAGGGAATTTTCCCGCCCAGCCTGGGTGTGTGATTTGAATTTCAAAACTTTAAATTTGAATTCGGACTGGCTTTTATTTCAAATTCCTGAAACTTCTAAGTGTCATAACTTCTTCATACGAAGTCCGATTTACGCAAACTCGGACTCTATCTCAAGTAGAATTCCGAGACGAACGCAATGGCGTAACCCGTTTCCCTTAAGTCTTCTCTTAAAAATTAAGTATACTTTGTTTTGTTACTTTATGTTCACATAAAATATAGGGTGTTACATTCTCCCCTCCTTAATGGATTTCGTCCCCAAAATCTTCAAGGTAAGAAGAATGTGTCCTACCATCCAATCACCCATCTACTCAACCATCATCCACAAGCATCCATTGTCCTTAGAAAACATCTAATGTTGTATGAACATATGCAAAAGTGTGTGTATATGTCTCTTATCTAATGCAAAGATCAGGCGGTCTATTAATTCAGTTGACCTCCTTAATGCGAATTATGTTAGTGCCATGAGTCCACTTATGTATGAAATAAATCCTATTTGATACACATCATTTCTATACGAGTGCATAACCATTCGTCCAAATGCAACATCCATGTGATGATTCAATCATTTTGCATCCACAAAAATTGAAAAATGCACACACATCCATATGCAGTATGAGAATGTTTTTGAGCCAATCTAGTGCCTAGTGTGTGTATATGCATCCACGAGCAACCATTAGCAACCACTTGCATCCACTTGCAACCATCAAACATAACATGTCTCAAACACATGTTTACACTCATTAGTTTCTACCTAAAGTTCGAAGAATCGATCGATAGAATACAACTGAGTGATAGAAGCAAGTACAAAAGTTCTGTTCCCATTAGACATCGGTTAAGAGAATAAATCCCTAAGTATCAACCCCGAAGACCGAAATCAACATCAGATTGACACTCAGAGAACTACTCCCATTAAATAATGTCAAACTGGAAATCTTGTTCACGCTTTGAGTAAAAACCCCTAATCTTATCAGAAATACTCAAATACTTACAGACTACTGGTACATATCAGATTATCAAATGATTCTTAGGAAACTAAGCATGATAAAAACCCACCATATCCCACAAAACCCGAATGTATGCGTCATGATCAACTTAACGCCTAACACCGATACCCTCAAACCCTAACTTATCACAAACAGATGAGTCGTAACCCTTACGGGGTTTGAGACCATAGCGGAATTAGAATCAAGACTAGAATTAAAGTGAAGAGTCTCAATTACAGAATCAAAATGCCAGAATCAAAAAGAGTTTTATCTCAATAATTAGATAAGGAAATTAAACCTTCTACAAAAATTTTCCTATCTCTACCCTATCTACCAGTCACGTGAGCATTCGCCTGCCCTTCAGAAGTAGGTTCTGCCCTCTGCCCATGCCCACGTTTCTTCGGGCAGTCCCTAGTGAAGTGTCCCATTTCTCCACAGTTGAAGCAAGCGCCCTTCCTTTTTCTATAATCCTTATTCAGATAAGTCAAGCTTCCACAAGTAAAGCACTTTTTCTCCTTCTTCTCTTCAGACTTTTCATCCTTCTTTTGTGTTTCCTTTTTGGGCCATGCTTTCTTGTTCTGCTAACCTTCGAGCTTTTCCTCCTTCTCACTTTTGGCTTCCTCTTCATGCATCAATGCCATGTCAACCAATTTCTCGAAGGTATCCCCCATAGGAATGTGGGTCATAGCCAATCCGTGTAGCTGCTCATTCAAACCTTTCACGAATCTCAGGGCATTCTTCTCAAGTGTGTTCACCAAGTCTAAGCCAAATATCGCCAACTGATTGAACTTGTTGACGTACTCCTTTACTGATAAATTCCATTGCTTCAATGCTAAGAACCTCTCCATGTATAGATTCTCTTCTGCTCGTGAGAGAAATTTCATCTCGAACCTACGCCTGAAATCCATCCATGTCTCTACGGGACGCTCTCCATTCGTGACCTCCCACCAAAACGAGGCTTCGTCCTTCATTAACCAAGCAGCTAATTGGACCTTCCTTCCATCTTCTATCTCAAAAATACCAAACAAATCTTCCGCCTCCTTAAGCCAATTTTGAGCTTCAACAAATGTTTCTGACCCGTGAAAAGGTTACCCGCCCTTTGCCCGAAAGTCCTTGCATATCTTCGAAAAAGTATCAACGCGGGGAGAGGGAGGAGGAGGAGGAACGTCTGCTAGGCCTGCGGTGGTGGCCCTAGCCTCCAGATACCTTCTGAATCAAGTTGGTATCGGTATGCCCTCGGGTATTTTGGGTACCTCAGACATGCTGAAAAGAAAAAGGAAGAGATTCAAAATGGAGAATCGAAAGATAGATATATGGCTTTTGGGGATTATATTTTTCAAAATAAACTCTACTTTTGAAAATACTTTCTTTCTAAAACCTTTTTGAAAATAATTTTCAAAAACTTTTTATCAAATCTGGCAACCTTCAGCTCTGATACCAAGTGTAACACCCCACTTCCATTAAGGTCACTCACAAAGGGATTGCCTTAACTTCGATGGAACGTTATAAGTAAATAGAACGGAAATTTACAAGACAGATATGTAAAGTAGTACTTGAAAAATTTATTACTTTATTATAGCAAAAACAGAAATAAGTTTGGTTACATCACAATACCAAAACCCAAGTGCACAAATATCAACCTTATACAAAATCCTTCAGAATGCATAATTTTAAAGCCATAATCCCCAACAGAGAATGCCATAAATAGGTAGAATCAAAGCCAAGAAATATTTCAAGCAATTCTAGCACTTCAAGCAGTTGGAACCTAAATCAAGCTCCTATGTTTCAACCCTGAAAACCTAGAGGGGGAGGGGGAAACGGAAGAAAAGAGGCGAAACAAACTAGGTCAGACATAAGTCTGGTGATTCCAGTGACTTTCAGCATATAAACAAATAACAGTATCATGACATGTAAATCAAACTGGATGAGAGATAATTATAACAGGAGTAGCAGGTTAACAGAAGGGATAGAATGATATAGGATAAACTAAGCTTCTTACTTAGTTTTCACTTCTCTGCACTAATACTAGTATAACAGGATTAGGTGTTGTCCTAATGTCTAAACAGAAAACATAGTGATCTCTTCAGAAACACAATGCTAGAAATGGGCCTTTATCACCCTAACAGAGACAAACGTTCAGAAACAGAATGCTAGTAATAGGCCTTTACAACCCGAACAGAGGTACGGAAAAAGAATGCAAGTAATGGGCCTTTACCACCCGAACGGAGGTAGACGGTACATAAACAGAACGCTAGTACTGGGCCTTTACCACTCGAACAGAGATAGAAATAGAATAAACCCAATGGAAACAGAATATTAGAATTAGGTGTACACTAGTAAAGGGGCCTTTACCACCCCAACAGACGGTACCACGCAGAGATAGACAGGTGTTACCACCCTAAAAAAATAGACGGTACCCCAGTAGAAACAGACAGAACTAAGTGTACCCTAAATTCTACCCTAAGCGATCGGCTCCCTAATACATAAATACCCTGTGCCGGCCCCGTAGAAGGGTGTATCACTCCCTAAAGTGGCAACCTATAGACACAGACCTATTTACAAATGTCACGGTGTCTTATATCCTCATAGCAGACCGGATCCATGCACGGACATGACCCGGTTGGAATGCGCCATCAACACCCCTCGCCATTATCAGAGTGAACCTCTTACAATTAGTTCAGTAAGCGTGCCCTGGACCCCTACCTAGCGTTGGGTCGTAATTTTGATACCAGAAAGGGTTACTAACTAAGATGGGTCCCAAACAACAGATGACACAAGTAATTACCCCTTCTAACCTTGTGTCCCCAGACTAATAGATTTCAAATTAACTTGCTTATAGATTTCAGATGTACAAAGTCGAGATTAACTAGTTCTCAGATCAGAAATACAGGTTAATAAGTTTTCAGACTAACGGATCAGATAAACAGATTAACAGGTTTTCAGACTGATGGATCAGACATACAGATTAACAGACTTACAGATTGTTTCACCTAACCTTGTATTGGGCCTACAGATTTTCAAACGGGTTTATTAGATTCACCAGTCCAGTTGATTTAACCCTATCCACCCAACACGTTTTAGGTATCACATTTATCTTGGATTTACATTAATTAAATATAAATGCACAGACCTCTCACATTAGGTCAGTAGCTTGTGGCCGCTGGATGTGCCGGGCAGTTCTGGGCAGACTTCTGCCACAAGCCAGACCTAACCTCGTGCCTAAGCATCTTTATGCCTACGAACACTCACTTTAGACTGACAGTTTGCAGTTGCTGGTTAAGCCGGTTGGGTCCGGGCAGGCTTCTACCGCAAACAGAGTCTAACCTCGTGTCTCAGCATTCTTATTTTCGGCTAAAGTATTCATTCATAGATTATGCCAATATTAGACTAATTATGCCAATTCGACAAATTAACTTCTTTACAAGTTACAGTAGATTATCCAAAGTTCTACTAACATGTTTTGTTCAATTTTAGATCGAGCCTACAGATTTTCATACCCCAAATTACCATATCCAGTTTCAACAGATTTAGCAGATTAGACAATTTAACAGATTTAACCATCCCTTAAAATTCCATTTACGTACCTCACTTAATCATACAATTAAGCCTAATTTTACATGCCTAAATTATGGTCATAATTCACAATATAACATACGTCCCAAATTTTAGTTAAATTTGCATCGTACAGAATATTCTCTAAAAACCCCAAATCATGATGCACAATATTAAATTATGCCAAATTATAGCCGTTGATTATCGCGTATGTCAAAAATCCAAAAGTACGAATTAGGCGTATTCACATTTATAATTATCCTTATTATAATATAGGTTTTTCAGGCCTAAGTCACATATCCTTTTCTTCCAAGTCATAGGTCGTCATATAAAATACGCCCCAAATCTAGATCTTAAATTACAACATGTATTATATCCTCAAAATCAGATCTTGAATTATACCATGCATTATGTCCCCAAATTACAAGTCATATGTTGTCATACAATAATTCTCCTTCCAAATCATAAACCATAATATATAGTATGCCTAGATCTAAATCTTAATTTACAACATATACCCTTTTCTTAAATCAGTCACAAACCAGTTATGTCTAATTATGCATCATTCATTATTTTCCCCAAATTTAGCGTTCGTGCGTCAATATCTTATGAGATTTGGCTCAGCTTCGTGGTAGCCTGGCTATAGAACAAAAGGAAGGAAGAGATACAGAATAGTTACAATAATATTAATAAGATAGATCTACACAGAAAAACAGATCTGATAAACAGGAATAAGATAGATTTACACAGAAAAACATATCCGATAAACATGAGTATTGTAAGGACCCGTAACTTCCCCGTAAAGGAAAGAGCGGATACTTTGAGAACAACACACAAATGAACGCAGACGGAAGAACATTTCATTGCTATTACAACAATTCCATCAGATACAAGAATATACAGAGTATAATTGAATAAATTACATTCGAATAAATATCAGAGATTACAATAAGTTACATAGCAGCGGAAAATAATACAAAGCACAACTGAAGGTGATATACGGATACAGAGCTTTCCGGATATCATTCCAGCTGTAAATCAGGATCCTGTGAATATAAATCTGCAAAACCAAAACTACTAGCTGCCCGTGCGGAAAATAGGGGCACCCAGAGTTTAGGTTAAAACAATAAACTCCAGGTCAGTCATGTGACTGGTGTGAGAACTAAAACAGTTATTTAAAACTTTATTTTTAAAGAGAGTAATTCAAGGGACCACGCCGTATAACACGGAACGGGTTTTCTCCCAAGAATACCAGTGCATAGAATAAACAACGCAATGCTTTTTCGAAAAATGAAGCTATTATAAGACCCAGGTCCCATCACACAATGCAACGCAAGCCGGAGGATAGGGTTTTCCCTTATAATAGCCAAACATGCTTGGTACGTTTAAAACAAATCATTTGATACTATAATAAGTATATAGTGTCAAAACATTTCAATCATAAATATCAATCCTAGGCGGCATGGGTACCATCTATCATGTCGCCATTCTAGGCTCTATAAATAAAACCGAATTACACGTATTGGAAATTGGATTTCCGTCATGAGTCGAGGCAAGGGGCAAGCTCCTCTCCGCGTTCGAGACACTCTAGCAAATGCCTCAGGGTTACGCACTCTGGGCAACCCCTGGATGCTTCAGGGCCGGTCCTCACTTACGTTAGAGGATTAATTATGCCTGAACACACGTTTCCCGGTCCTTACAGACCTATAATCGAGGCGCCTCGCATTCCAACAACCACATAGGTGAAAAGTATATAAATGTCAGGGCTGGTAAGTCACTGACACCACCAAAGCTAGAAAGAAACGTCATGCTCTCCCTGTAGTCCGTATCCCGTTTTTAACTCATACCGAGGTGTGAGGCTCGGGAATTCACGTTATACACAAAGCTGCCACGTAGGCGTGCTTTGATCATCAACCACAAGACTTTGCTTTTCAACAGAAGCCTTGATCATTGCATCTTAGCGTGCCACACAGGCAATTCATGCCATGCGACTGATGTCCATCGATATACAACCTCTGAGCTCGTACGTCTCAGAGAAGGGCGTTAAGCAAAAGAATAAATTCTCCGCCGCCAAACAGATGTATATTTAATAGAAATCAATCAACACAGAATAAAATCCAATGTCAGACACACAATCCATTTACAAGTCCGTTCTGGGTCTGAACGAAACCGGAGGCACTTTCCTCGCATATCCATCCATCTCCAAGTACGTCTGGACGACCACCAACTATTTCCATCCTCTTGGGTGTACATCCCAATCAGGATCATCAGTAATTATCCAAACGATGTGAAGACTTCCGGTCTTCAACCACCGTCTTCATCTTCGACTTATCGTCGAATCGGTTATTCAGAATGGGTATAAACCCGGACTTTCCGAACAACCCGCGTATATTAAAACAAATGTTACATAAACACAACATACGCCTCATTCCAATTCAGAATATTCCTTTTATTCACAAAATCACATTTTTAGGGAAAGGTTCCCATTAATTTTATCCAAGATAAATTCTTTAAAATTTATCCTTTAATCTTCCTTTGGATGTCATTTCAAACCAAAGTATGGTTTTCTGAACTAGTCGAGATTAGCGAACCACACCGAAGTAATTATGTATTTTATTTCCCAATCCCAACCTATTCATCCCATGAAGCAAAACTGGTGATACTCCATATCTAACACCATGGTGTTATCGGTAAAATAAATTACCATTTCACGTTCAAATCTAATTAAAGATTTAACTATTGCTTTGGAGCAAAACTGGCGATACTCCATTCTCGCTCATTTCTAAATTTGATAATTTAGATTATAGATTCATTAAAACTCCTTTTACTGGGTTAAAGAACTAGGTGTTATTTAAAACACAGTTCACGATAAACCCAAATCACATTCTATTTATCCTCGGGTTAAAGAACTAGTGTTGTTTAAAACACCGTTCACGATAAACCCATTTCAAATCCAATCAAATATATTAGAAATTCCGATTATTTAAAACCCCTTTTTAAATCTAATTCATTTATTTAAAAATAATTGGGTTTTAAATTTAGTTCAAAACTAGTTCATTTCGATAAAAATCTATTTTTATCTTTTCAAATATGGAGTTTTTCATCCTAAATTTTCCCAAATCATTTCTTATGGTTTTACACAAATTATTACTATTTTTAATAATTTTATCAAGGCCCGTACAGTCGATTTCCATCAACGGCCATCGAACTGCACTTACCGCGACCTTTTTCAAATTTGATTTGGACGTATCTCCAAATCCAACCGTTAGATTTAAAATTTCAAATATTCGTTAGAAAGCTCTTTTCGATACGAACCCAACGGTTCCGGTTTTAGGAGGATCCGACGGTCGGATCTCCCGTAATGTCCGTTCGAAGTCAATGGTCGTAATTCGCGAACTGCCGCGGCGCGGCGCGTTCTATTCAGGCCATTATATTATATATATAATATATATATAATATATTTTTCGTCGATTTCTATTTAAAACAAACTTTATAAATAGTTTAAATTCATTTCAAAAACAATTTCTACTTCCATTTCAAATTCAAATCAAAATTGAATTTTTCCTTATAAATTTGTTTTAAATTCATTTCAATTCAATTCAAATTTCAATTCATTTCAAATCGATTTTTATTCTATTTCAATTCGTTTCCAATTCAAATTCGTTTTCTACTCAATAAAATTCAAAAATGAATATAATCGATATAAATATCGTTCACGTCAAAATAGCGCATCTCTAATCAACACGGCTTTATATATTTCAACTACTTCGTTATTCTATTCAACAAATGAATCTATATTTTTGTCAACACATGACTAATCTCAACGAATGAGCACTGTCCACGGCTGACTATTTTTGTTATTTAATATATTTTATAAAAATTATGGTATCTATCGTTTGATTTAAAATCAGACTCCAACCGTAAATTAGTAAGAGAACGATTCCCTGAATATTAACCCCGAAGGCCGAAACCAACATCAGATCAATATCCAGGAGACCACTCATCTTATCTATTTTCCAATTAGTTTCTCATCTTATATATGATAAAGATGTAAACTTTATTATCAAAATATTTCGTTCAACACATGGCTAATCTCAATGGATGAGTACTGTCAACACATGAACCTTTATTTTATAAGGATAAAGATGTAAATTTTATTATCAAAATATTTCGTTCAACACATGACTAATCTCAATGGATGAGTACTGTCAACACATGAACCTTTATTTTATAATATTCTTTATCTTCTAAATTGGAATGAGGCCCAATCAATTACCATATAAAGTTAATTATATGGATTTTCATACATCACACGTATACAATAGCATTGAAAAATAACCAACCATCAACCAAAGTGCACTACACTGTATAAGCATCAAATATAGATATATTACGCTTATAACAGTCTGTCAATCAATCGATCGACATGTTTAATCAATCAGGATGAGTGAACTTCAAATTTCATCCCAACACCCGTGTGGGGTTTCAAAACAATCAAACACAGATTTTATTTGTGCAGTTGGGCGATGTGTGAAATTTATCATCCCAATCAATGTCAGTCAAATCAGTGTACATAAACAAACCGTCCGGTTTGTAAATGAATATTTTATTTTATTCACTTCATGTTAAAAATTATATTTTTAACGATAAAAACATTTTATTTTAACATATGAATTTCTATTCAGTTCATTCTTTAAATAAAATGATATTTTTATTTTCTAACTTATTTTAGAAAATTTCGGCGGCATAACGGCACGATACTAGAAACGGGACGAGGCCTAGCCTTATCCCCGGTCTAGTGAAGGCCCACGCCATTCACACATCAATCAAATCAATTTCAATTCACCAAACAATTCAATTCAACCCAAATCATCTAACTACATTATGCAACCAAACAAACAAGTCCATGGTCTGTGGACGATTGTGTCGGGTGCTACTAAGCACCGTCTGCATCCTAGTATATATATATGACTAGAAAAAGAAATGGAAGAGTGAGGAATTCTCACTGATAGCTATCCAATCATCTTGACTCTTCTTTGATAGAAATCTTCATCGTTATCGCATTCTTGTCGTCTTCGTTGCCCGTAGCCACTACATATATAAAAATCACACATTTTTATATTTTGATGTCTTTAAAATAAAAATCATATTTTTATTTATTCACTTCAATTTAAAAATCATATTTTTATAATCGCTTCATACATTTAAAAATCGAATTTTCACTTCGCTGTTCAATATATAAAAATGGAATTTTTACCTTGCTACTCAATATATAAAAATCGAATTTTTATTATGCTATTCAATATATAAAAATCTCGCCTTTTCGACTATAATGATTTTACCTTTTCAATTTCATCACTATAAAAATCACATTTTTATTTTGCTACATATATAAAGATGATATTTTTAATATTCCTATCATGTAAAAATTATATTTTTAATTCTCTACATAAACAAAAATCATATTTTTGATCCACTTCATATATAAAAGTTATATCTTTAACCTTTTTATAAATTAAAAACTGAATTTTTAAAAATAAAAATCTCCTCTTCCTTATAAATAAAAATCGAAACTTTCATTAATAAAAATCCGACCTTTCATAAATAAAATCCTTATCTTTCATTAGTAAAAATTCAATCTTTCTCCTTATTCAAAAATCAAATCTTTTCTAATTTAAAAATCTAAACCTTTGCATTTTTAAAAATCTAAACTTTAGCATTTTAAAAATCTTAACTTTACTGATTTAAATAAACTAATAAACTAAAAATCAAAATGAAAATAAAATGTGTCAAGAACTTACAGGGGGGGCTGTGCTTGCGGCGGCAGCAGTCATCGGGGGGGGGGGGGGGGGGCTGTTTTCGTCGCGATTCCTTCGAGGAGGGGGATTCGAATCGGGTCTGGGGGGGATGGCCAGGCTCGGCGGTAGGAGGAGGAGCAGGGGGGGTGTGCGGCGGTGGAGGAAAAGGGGAGGGGGGCTCTCGCTGCTGCGGCGCGGCTCATCGGGGGGGGGGGGGGGGGGCTCGCGCTTCGAGGTGACGGAGGGGAAGAAGAAGGGGAGGGCGGCGAGCTTGGGCGGAGGTGGGCGCCTCCGGTGGCGGCGTCGATGGAGGAGGCCGCTCTGTCCTTCCCTCTTTTTTTTTTCTTCTGAACGATTTAGTGAATAAGGGGGGCCAACGTATAAGGGAAGAGGGAGGGGAGAGAAAGAATTTTAATTATTTTATTTAATTATTTTAATTCCTAAAAAGTTGACTTTTACATACGACCTCTAAACGAGGTTCACCGCCTGTTGTCCATAGAGTTTTACCCCCATTCCTAACACAATGGGATATGTATCGTAAGCTGATTTGATCGTTACAATCAGTTCCCGTTGAATTTACATTTAAATCTATATATTGAATTTTAAACGCGCATTTCAAATTACCGGGGTCACATAACAACTCTATAAATTCTATAAAAATATTTTCTAGCTTCGTATTGACGATACGGTCCTAACAAAACTAATTTCGTCGAATTCAGAGACCGTTGGAAAAATGGTCATTTTCCAGTCGATTAAAATCAACTGAAACCGGTCAAACGCGTTTTCCTTTGCCACGCTCACATATTGATTCGAAAAATTATGAAATTTGGAATCTAGCAATAATTTAACATCACGGACCCAACAAAAGTGGTTTCGTCGAAATCCGAGGTCGTTTGCAAAATGTCCATTTTTAAGGACCTGAATTCCATAGCGACTATTCAGAATTTTCAACTGGACATAGCTTTTGATTCCCGCTATGAAATTTCGATTTTTCGAATTCGTTGGAAAGATACCATCAAATAGATCCTAATGTTTTTGGTTTCACTAAAATCCGGATTGTTTTGCACCCGGTACATTCATTTGAAGTTTGAAATCGAATTATCGAACTACCGCGCCATTTTCAATTCTATTTATAATTATATAAAAATATTATATATTCTAATGACGGCGCGTATAATATATACGTCGAATTCTATTCAAAATAAATTTCTCGTCGATATTATTTAAAATAATCTATTTTAAATATCCAAAATTCGCTAAAATTGCCAAAAATAAAAAATTTAAACTGGCTCAGATTTTCCGGGTTATTACAATCTCCCCCACTTAAAACTTTTCGTCCCTGAAAAGGAACAAAGTCGAAAGTGGTTTGATTAATCAACTCTACGTTCGATCTGGCTTCCATTCCCCACTTTTCAGTTTCTGAGAATTTTCAAATTTTCAAAAATTTGGCTAACACCCTAAATTTTCGAAAAATTTCGCCATAACCTCCCCTGCACCGGGAGCCACGGGAAAATCCCGAAATTGCCATAAAGGCCTTCTGATCTAAAAAAGAAAAAGAAAAAGCCAAGCGGCTAGCCAATAGGCTCATAAAATCATCATCACCCAAACAAAACAGTAAATTATGTAGTAAACATGTACCTATTTGTCGGGCAAACAAATTTTATTCTCTGCTCTAGCCTCCTTGCTATGACCTGTTAAATGTAAGTATATGTATATGCAAGCAAATGCGACCAATTTTCGATACAATATTCAATATTTGATGCAATTAGGCATAATGGTTCAAAATTGTCAAACAAATAAACAAACAACACAAACATCAATCAATTAGTGAATTAGAGTTTCAAATTCATAATTTGATATATATACAAAAATCATGTTTTTGATGCCAATTTACAACAAATGTGTTCTAGCTATATTGGTTTTGGTTCTCACACCAGTCTAATGGAAAAATATAGATATCATACCTTCGAAACACGAAAATAATTACTGATGATGACGCGTCAATCATCAGAATCAGGTCCGGGCGACTAGAGTGTAATTCTATATCTATCTAATATATTAAAACTTCGAATATACGTTCATGACGCGCATATGCAAAACCTTTATATACTAGATTGTCCATATCTATACAAATAAAATATTCAAATACGTATAAAATGGTTTAAATTTTCAAAACAAAAATTGTTTTCATTTGAAAAATATACTCTTCACACTCGTTCTAGGATACTACTGATCCTATCTCTAATGAGTCATTCTAATTGGATATTACTAATCCAATATCTGATGAATTCTTTCGTATGGTTCTAATGTGTCTTGTTCTCGAGCTCTGTAAACCAAAGCTCTGATACCAAATGTAAGGACCCGTAACTTCCCCGTAAAGGAAAGAGCGGATACTTTGAGAACAACACACAAATGAACGCAGACGGAAGAACATTTCATTGCTATTACAACAATTCCATCAGATACAAGAATATACAGAGTATGATTGAATAAATTACATTCGAATAAATATCAGAGATTACAATAAGTTACATAGCAGCGGAAAATAATACAAAGCACAACTGAAGGTGATATACGGATACAGAGCTTTCCGGATATCATTCCAGCTGTAAATCAGGATCCTGTGAATATAAATCTGCAAAACCAAAACTACTAGCTGCCCGTGCGGAAAATAGGGGCACCCAGAGTTTAGGTTAAAACAATAAACTCCAGATCAGTCATGTGACTGGTGTGAGAACTAAAACAGTTATTTAAAACTTTATTTTTAAAGAGAGTAATTCAAGGGACCACGCCGTATAACACGGAACGGGTTTTCTCCCAAGTATACCAGTGCATAGAATAAACAGCGCAATGCTTTTTCGAAAAATGAAGCTATTATAAGACCCAGGTCCCATCACACAATGCAACGCAAGCCGGAGGATAGGGTTTTCCCTTATAATAGCCAAACATGCTTGGTACGTTTAAAACAAATAATTTGATACTATAATAAGTATATAGTGTCAAAACATTTCAATCATAAATATCAATCCTAGGCGGCATGGGTACCATCTATCATGTCGCCATACTAGGCTCTACAAATAAAACCGAATTACACATATTAGAAATTGGATTTCCGTCATGAGTCGAGGCAAGGGGCAAGCTCCTCTCCGCGTTTGAGACACTCTAGCAAATGCCTCAGGGTTACGCACTCTGGGCAACCCCTGGATGCTTCAGGGCCGGTCCTCACTTACGTTAGAGGATTAATTATGTCTGAACACACGTTTCCCGGTCCTTACAGACCTATAATCGAGGCGCCTCGCATTCCAACAACCACATAGGTGAAAAGTATATAAATGTCAGGGCTGGTAAGTCACTGACACCACCAAAGCTAGAAAGAAACGTCATGCTCTCCCTGCAGTCCGTATCCCGTTTTTAACTCATACCGAGGTGTGAGGCTCGCGAATTCACGTTATACACAAAGCTGCCACGTAGGCGTGCTTTGATCATCAACCACAAGACTTTGCTTTTCAACAGAAGCCTTGATCATTGCATCTTAGCGTGCCACACAGGCAATTCATGCCATGCGACTGATGTCCATCGATATACAACCTCTGAGCTCGTACGTCTCAGAGAAGGGCGTTAAGCAAAAGAATAAATTCTCCGCCGCCAAACAGATGTATATTTAATAGAAATCAATCAACACAGAATAAAATCCAATGTTAGACACACAATCCATTTACAAGTCCGTTCTGGGTCTGAACGAAACCGGAGGCACTTTCCTCGCATATCCATCCATCTCCAAGTACGTCTGGACGACCACCAACTATTTCCATCCTCTTGGGTGTACAGCCCAATCAGGATCATCAGTAATTATCCAAACGATGTGAAGACTTCCGGTCTTCAACCACCGTCTTCATCTTCGACTTATCGTCGAATCGGTTATTCAGAATGGGTATAAACCCGGACTTTCCGAACAACCCGCGTATATTAAAACAAATGTTACATAAACACAACATACGCCTCATTCCAATTCAGAATATTCTTTTTATTCACAAAATCACATTTTTAGGGAAAGGTTCCCATTAATTTTATCCAAGATAAATTCTTTAAAATTTATCCTTTAATCTTCCTTTGGATGTCATTTCAAACCAAAGTATGGTTTTCTGAACTAGTCGAGATTAGCGAACCACACCGAAGTAATTATGTATTTTATTTCCCAATCCCAACCTATTCATCCCATGAAGCAAAACTGGTGATACTCCATATCTAACACCATGGTGTTATCGGTAAAATAAATTACCATTTCACGTTCAAATCTAATTAAAGATTTAACTATCGCTTTGGAGCAAAACTGGCGATACTCCATTCTCGCTCATTTCTAAATTTGATAATTTAGATTATAGATTCACATTTCAATCTAATTATAGATTCATTAAAACTCCTTTTACTGGGTTAAAGAACTAGGTGTTATTTAAAACACAGTTCACGATAAACCCAAATCACATTCTATTTATCCTCGGGTTAGAGAACTAGTGTTGTTTAAAACACCGTTCACGATAAACCCATTTCAAATCCAATCAAATATATTAGAAATTCCGATTATTTAAAACCCTTTTTTAAATCTAATTCATTTATTTAAAAATAATTGGGTTTTAAATTTAGTTCAAAACTAGTTCATTTCGATAAAAATCTATTTTTATCTTTTCAAATATGGAGTTTTTCATCCTAAATTTTCCCAAATCATTTCTTATGGTTTTACACAAATTATTACTATTTTTAATAATTTTATCAAGGCCCGTACAGTCGATTTCCATCAACGGCCATCGAACTGCACTTACAGCGACCTTTTTCAAATTTGATTTGGACGTATCTCCAAATCCAACCGTTAGATTTCAAATTTCAAATATTCGTTAGAAAGCTCTTTTCGATACGAACCCAACGGTTCCGGTTTTAGGAGGATCCGACGGTCGGATCTCCCGTAATGTCCGTTCGAAGTCAATGGTCGTAATTCGCGAACTGCCGCGGCGCGGCGCGTTCTATTCAGGCCATTATATTATATATATAATATATATTATATATTTTTCGTCGATTTCTATTTAAAACAAACTTTATAAATAGTTTAAATTCATTTCAAAAACAATTTCTACTTCCATTTCAAATTCAAATCAAAATTGAATTTTTCCTTATAAATTTGTTTTAAATTCATTTCAATTCAATTCAAATTTCAATTCATTTCAAATCGATTTTTATTCTATTTCAATTCGTTTACAATTCAAATTCGTTTTCTACTCAATAAAATTCAAAAATGAATATAATCGATATAAATATCGTTCGCGTCAAAATAGCGCATCTCTAATCAACACGGCTTTATATATTTCAACTACTTCGTTATTCTATTCAACAAATGAATCTATATTTTTGTCAACACATGACTAATCTCAACGAATGAGCACTGTCCACGGCTGACAATTTTTGTTATTTAATATATTTTATAAAAATTATGGTATCTATCGTTTGATTTAAAATCAGACTCCAACCGTAAATTAGTAAGAGAACGATTCCCTGAATATTAACCCCGAAGGCCGAAACCAACATCAGATCAATATCCAGGAGACCACTCATCTTATCTATTTTCCAATTAGTTTCTCATCTTATATATGATAAAGATGTAAATTTTATTATCAAAATATTTCGTTCAACACATGACTAATCTCAATGGATGAGTACTGTCAACACATGAACCTTTATTTTATAAGGATAAAGATGTAAATTTTATTATCAAAATATTTCGTTCAACACATGACTAATCTCAATGGATGAGTACTGTCAACACATGAACCTTTATTTTATAATATTCTTTATCTTCTAAATTGGAATGAGGCCCAATCAATTACCATATAAAGTTAATTATATGGATTTTCATACATCACACGTATACAATAGCATTGAAAAATAACCAACCATCAACCAAAGTGCACTACACTGTATAAGCATCAAATATAGATATATTACGCTTATAACAGCCTGTCAATCAATCGATCAACATATTTAATCAATCAGGATGAGTGAACTTCAAATTTTATCCCAACACCCGTGTGGGGTTTCAAAACAATCAAACACAGATTTTATTTGTGCAGTTGGGCGATGTGTGAAATTTATCGTCCCAATCAATGTCAGTCAAATCAGTGTACATAAACAAACCGTCCGGTTTGTAAATGAATATTTTATTTTATTCACTTCACGTTAAAAATTATATTTTTAACGATAAAAACATTTTATTTTAAAATATGAATTTCTATTCAGTTCATTCTTTAAATAAAATGATATTTTTATTTTCTAACTTATTTTAGAAAATTTCGGCGGCATAACGGCACGATACTAGAAACGGGACGAGGCCTAGCCTTATCCCCGGTCTAGTGAAGGCCCACGCCATTCACACATCAATCAAATCAATTTCAATTCACCAAACAATTCAATTCAACCCAAATCATCTAACTACTTTATGCAACCAAACAAACAAGTCCATGGTCTGTGGACGATTGTGTCGGGTGCTACTAAGCACCGTCTGCATCCTAGTATATATATATGACTAGAAAAAGAAATGGAAGAGTGAGGAATTCTCACCGATAGCTATCCAATCATCTTGACTCTTCTTTGATAGAAATCTTCATCGTTATCGCATTCTTGTCGTCTTTGTTGCCCGTAGCCACTACATATATAAAAATCACACATTTTTATATTTTGATGTCTTTAAAATAAAAATCATATTTTTATTTATTCACTTCAATTTAAAAATCATATTTTTATAATCGCTTCATACATTTAAAAATCGAATTTTCACTTCCCTGTTCAATATATAAAAATGGAATTTTTACCTTGCTATTCAATATATAAAAATCGAATTTTTAATATGCTATTCAATATATAAAAATCTCGCCTTTTCAACTATAAAGATTTTACCTTTTCAATTTCATCACTATAAAAATCACATTTTTATTTTGCTACATATATAAAGATGATATTTTTAATATTCCTATCATGTAAAAATTATATTTTTAATTCTCTACATAAACAAAAATCATATTTTTGATCCACTTCATATATAAAAGTTATATCTTTAACCTTTTTATAAATTAAAAACTGAATTTTTAAAAATAAAAATCTCCTCTTCCTTATAAATAAAAATCGAAACTTTCATTAATAAAAGTCCGACCTTTCATAAATAAAATCCTTATCTTTCATTAGTAAAAATTCAATCTTTCTCCTTATTCAAAAATCAAATCTTTTCTAATTTAAAAATCTAAACCTTTGCATTTTTAAAAATCTAAACTTTAGCATTTTAAAAATCTTAACTTTACCGATTTAAATAAACTAATAAACTAAAAATCAAAATGAAAATAAAATGGGTCAAGAACTTACAGGGGGGGCTGTGCTTGCGGCGGCAGCAGTCATCGGGGGGGGGGGTGGGGGGGGGCTGTTTTCGTCGCGATTCCTTCGAGGAGGTGGGGGGTTCGAATCGGGTCTGGGGGGGGTGATGGCTAGGCTCGGCGGCAGGAGGAGGAGCAGGGGGGGTGTGCGGCGGTGGAGGAAAAGGGGAGGGGGGCTCTCGCTGCTGCGGTGCGGCTCATCGGGGGGGGGGGGGGGCTCTCGCGCTTCGAGGTGACGGAGGGGAAGAAGAAGGGGAAGGCGGCGAGCTTGGGCGGAGGTGGGCGCCTCCGGTGGCGGCGT
Source organism: Allium sativum (assembly GCA_030737875.1). Taxonomy (NCBI): domain Eukaryota; kingdom Viridiplantae; phylum Streptophyta; class Magnoliopsida; order Asparagales; family Amaryllidaceae; genus Allium; species Allium sativum. Next base: position 128,284,450 of record CM060918.1, read on the forward strand.
CGATGGAGGAGGCCATTCCGTCCTCCCCTCTTTTTTTTTTCTTCTGAACGATTTAGTGAATAAGGGGGGCCAACGTAAAAGGGAAGAGGGAGGGGAGAGAAAGAATTTTAATTATTTTATTTAATTATTTTAATTCCTAAAAAGTTGACTTTTACATACGACCTCTAAACGAGGTCCACCGCCTGTCGTCCATAGCGTTTTACCCCCATTCCGAACACAATGGGATATGTATCATAAGCTGATTTGATCGTTACAATCAGTTCCCGTTGAATTTACATTTAAATCTATATATTGAATTTTAAACGCGCATTTCAAATTACCGGGGTCACATAACAACTCTATAAATTCTATAAAAATATTTTCTAGCTTCTTATTGACGATACGGTCCTAACAAAACTAATTTAGTCGAATTCTGAGACCGTTGGAAAAATGGCCATTTCCAGTCGATTAAAATCAACTAAAACCGGTCAAACGCGTTTTCCTTTGCCACGCTCACATATTGATTCGAAAAATTATGAAATTTGGAATCTAGCAATAATTTAACATCACGGACCCAACAAAAGTGGTTTCGTCGAAATCCGAGGTCGTTTGCAAAATGTCCATTTTTAAGGGCCTGAATTCCATAGCGACTATTCAGAATTTTCAACTGGACATAGCTTTTGATTCCCGCTATGAAATTTCGATTTTTCGGATTCGTTGGAAAGATACCATCAAATAGATCCTAATGTTTTTGGTTTCACGAAAATCCGGATTGTTTTGCACCCGGTACATTCATTTGAAGTTTGAAATCGATTTATCGAACTACCACGCCATTTTCAATTCTATTTATAATTATATAAAAATATTATATATTCTAATGACGGCGCGTATAATATATACGTCGAATTCTATTCAAAATAAATTTCTCGTCGATATTATTTAAAATAATCTATTTTAAATATCCAAAATTCGCTAAAATTGCCAAAAATAAATTTTTTAAACTGGCTCAGATTTTCCGGGTTATTACAAATATGCATAATCTCCAATTTAGATTTATAACCATGTCAAGATCATAATTAAATTTCATATCCGAGAATAACTGTACTCGCCTTGGTTGGATTCTAAAAGAAAAAGGTTGTACTTGTTCTCTTTTAATCCTATTCTGATTGGAAGAGGAAGAAGCACTTATTCTAGCTTAGGTTTCAACAGAGTAACGACGCCATTGATTTATATTAATATGAATTAGGACAGAGTATAGGCGTAACGAAATTGTGTGGAGAGAAAGTGAGGTTTGGGTGTTTAAATAGCTTAGGAGCAACGAATCTGGTCAGAACGGGCATCTAAATGCAGAAAAACAAACCTGTCCACGGATCTGGAAAAAGGGGGAGGTCGTCCCCCAAGTCAGCCCCATGTTGACTTGTTCTACCCAGGTCGACCCCCTGGTCGACCTGGGTCCTGGGCGGGAATTTTCCTACCCAACCCGGGGTGTGTGATTTGAATTTCGAAACTTTAAATTTGAATTCGGGCTGGTTTTTGTTCTAAATTCCTGAAACTTCTAAGTGTCATAACTTCTTCATACGAAGTCCGATTTATGCAAATTCGGACTTTATCTCAAGAAGAATTCCGAGACGAACGCAATGGCGTAACCCGTTTCCCTTAATTCTTCACTTAAAAATTAAGTATACTTTGTTTTTTTACTTTATGTTCATAGAAAATACGGGGTGTTATAGATCTGATTGGAATTGAATTGCTTGGGTGATTGGATTTGTTGAATATAGATTATTTCATATGATTGATTGGCTGGATTATACAGTTGGGGTCAGATGTCTAGAACATAAGATTGTTTGAATAAATATTCCATTTAGATTATCATTGCAGAATAAAATTAGAACTAATTGTATGGTTATTGGATTGAGTGTTGATAGTGATTGATATTAGAGTTTTGAGTTTGCTTAATGATGGAAAAAGTATAGCAATAAAAGGACATACTGAACTTTTCTATTTTAATTGTGTTATCTAACTTAAATTATTTTGTCATCCTATTATAACCTAAATAATTAGCTATGGGTGTGTAATTTATTATTAAATTATTTTTTGAAAGTTCACCTATTTCATACTAATATTTCAAAACAAGACTTGAAGTATTTTTACGTATTTATCAATATTGATTTAGAGCTGCAGTTATAAATAGATTTAACCCAATTATAAATATATATAAATATATCAAAGTAAAATATATTAAGGATAACTATATAAATATGAAATATTAATCGATTATATGTATTTTATCTAACTAGCACCTTTTACTAGGATGTAATATTTTAGAACAACTCTAACTAGTTTTCCTAAGTTACTTAAAGTATATCTGTTTGAAATGTCATTTGAGAAGTTTCAGTTTTACTATAATATGAAATGGCCTTGGATAACATTTGGCTTGTTATAGCATTTATTTTGTATACAATATGGTTTTATAAATTTACAAACTTTTAATAAATTTGTATATTTTTCATGTATTTGACTTGCTCTTTGAGTATTATATTTCTTTTCTTTTTATTTTCTTTGTGAATTATGCTGGAATTTCATGTATTCCTATTTCTTAAATTCATTCACTATTTGTATAATTTTTAGTTTTTCAATTGTTGTGTGAATTCTTGTATTATGATGACTCGCTATTGACATTGATTTGGTTTATGATTCAAAAACGATATAGTAACGACCTCGTTATTTAATGATATAGTTATACTCTATTGGCAAGAAATTTGAATAATCAGTCCGATGAAACCGTATGGTATAGGACTTTTGACAACACTATCATGCTTATTCATTGAACTTGTTATATAGAGTACTGAAGGGTAAGTGTATTATACAAGCTCGGTTAATTTCCTATTTCGCCTGGTTGAAGCTATTGAGTTGTTGTTTTTCATGAGAATTTTATGATTGAAGATTTTGAGTTTTCCAGTATGGAGTTGTTGAGCGATTAGTAAACCAAGCAGTGAGAATGTGTGGTATGGGACGCACTGTTACCACTGTCTGGGTTACTAATTGTTAGTTGATGACGTATATAAACCATTGTCTATACTAAGAAGTTCTGGGCAACTATCTCTTTATCATTACTAGATGGTCTTGAGCGGCTATCGAGGTAGTCCTGAGCTACTATCTCATTACCAGTACTAGATAGTCTTGAGCGGCTATCGAGGTAGTCCTGAGTGACTATCCTATATTAGACCTAAGAGTCTAACTAATGGAGATATGAGTATCTTTCATTATAAACGTCAAAATTGATTAGTACTGTATATGATATTTCCATTGCACGTGCGACGTAGCTGAGTCTCACCAATGTTGATATGGCTCCATATGATCTTTTGTGATTTTTCATATATTTCGATGTGATTTACATATATGATTCTTGTTTATGATTTCATCATGTTATTGTGTTTTGATGGCCTGTGAACTATCATGTGATTATATGATTCTTGGTTATAATCTCCTCATGTTATTTTTAACGTATGTATATTACATAGATCGACAATCAAAGCACGGCGGAGTGGATCCCAAAGGTGAGAACTCCTCACCATATTATCTTATACGGTTATTCGTTTTATAACTGCATATATGAACTGTTCCCCGTCGTCCACAGACCATGGACGACTTGTTTGTTTGGTTGTGTGTTTGGATTGATTTGTTTGTGTGAATTTGGTTTGTGATGTGAAATGAAGTATATAAAAATATTCTTGTTTGAAATAAATTGTTTGAACAATAAAAATAACATTTTTATTATATGTATGTAGTGTTAAATATATTCATATGCCAAATAAATTGTTAGAACGATAAAATTCACATTTTATCGTATATATGAAGTAAATAAAATATTCGTTTGTTGAATAAATTGTTTGAACGATAAAATTCACATTTCTATCGTATATATAAAGTAAATAAAATATTCATATGTTGAATAAATTGTTTGAATGATAAAATTCACTTTTTTATCATATATATGAAGTAAATAAAATATTCATATGTTGAATAAATTGTTTGAATGATAAAATTCACATTTTTCGTATATATGAAGTAAATAAAATATTCATATGTTGAATAAATTGTTTGAACAATAAAATTCACATTTTTATCGTGTATATGAAGTAAATAAAACATTCATATGTTGAATAAATTGTTTGAACAATAAAAATAACATTTTTATTGTACGTATGAAGTATATGAAATATTCGTGTATTGAAAAAAAAATCTTTGAACGATAAAAATAACATTTTTATCATGTATGCGAAATAATAAAAATAGTCATACGTTGAAATGAATTCTAATTTGTTAAAAATAACATTTTTAACAGATATATGAGTATATAAAATAGTCACACCTTGAAATAAATATTATTTCACTAAAATTACCATTTTAGCGTATATATGGTATATATAAAATTGTCATACGATGGAAATATTATTAGTTTGCTAATAATATTATTTTTGGCTTATATATGGGTTGTGTGAAATTATATAAGCGTTGAATGAATATATAAAAGCGTCATATTAAAATGTACATATAGGCGTTGTATGAAAACATACATATACGATATATTGAACAGGTCAGAGTAAGGAGGCTAGAGAAGAGGAATTAAATTGTATGCCCGACAAATAGGTACATATTTACTGTTTTGTTTGGGTATGATGGTTTTATGAGTCGATTGGCTAACCGCTTGGCTGTTTCTTTTTCTTTTGGATTGGAGAGGCCTGTATGGTGATTTCGTGATTTTCTCGGTGCTCCCGTGCAGGGGAGGTTATGGCGAAATTTTTCGAAAATTTAGGGTGTTAGCAAAATTTTTGAAAAATTAGAAAGTTCTTAGAAACTGAAAAGTTGAAGAACTTGGACCAGAATAGAAATTGAAATCATTTTCAAACGATTTATAAAATACGTTTTAAAATAGAAATCGATGAAATATATATATTATATGACCTGAATAGAACGCGCCGCGCAGCGACCGTTCGCGAATTTCGACCATTGACTTTGAATTGACGTTATGGGAGATCCGACCATCGAATTCTCCTTAACCCGGAACCGTTGGGTTCGTATTGAAAAGAGATTTCCAATGAATATTAGGGATTTGAAATCTAATGGTTGGATTTGGAATTATGTCCAATTCAAAATAGGAAAAGGTCGGTGTAAGTGCAGTTCGATGACTGTTAATGGAAATCGACTGTATGGGCCTTGATAAAATTATTAAAAATATTAGTAATTTGTGTAAAATAAAAAGAAATGATTTGAAAAGAATTGGGATGAAAAAAATCCATATTTGAAAAGATAAAAATTTATTTTTATCGAAATGAACTAGTTATTAACTCGAATTATAATTCAATTATTTTTAAATAAATAAATTGGATTGAGAAATGGTTTTAATATAACCAGAAATTTCCATTGAATATATTGGAATGGTTTGAAATGGAGATAATCTTCGGAATATTTCGATATTGGATTCCGTGATTATACGGATATTGTGATGGGAATTTAGAAGATATCGATATCGTTATTCCCGATATGATATCTGTTGGTTTCAGGATTTGATGTTGAATATAAGTCGATACTGTCTTTATTCAAAACCTTATATTTAATGTCAAATTGGATTGATTGATTGTTTGGATTGTGCTCGACCAGTTTATGAGCAAAATATGCTTTTACATTTAGCATTGGGTTGGGTAGAAATATCTGTGTGCTAATGCCTTGTCAAACACTTCGCGATTTGACGTTAAGGTGTTTAGCGATGCGTTCATTTCAAATTTAATGAATGATTTTGAAATGATGTTTTTCTTAAGTGAAAAGAAATATATTCCCGATTTTGGACAGGGAACATTTTATAAAAATGTTTTTTAAAAAAAGAAAGGATTTCGAGGCCTAAAACCCGATGATTTCTAAAATGATTTAGAAATGTATTATGGTTTTACATTGTGGTTCATCGCGTATCCGATTAGTTGCTATTGATGATGTATCTTTTTGGTGGCGGAGAATTTATTCTCTTGCTTAACATCCTTCTTTGAGACGTACAAGCTCAAAGGTTATGTGATTAATAGTGACTAATCATATGTGTGAACTGCTAATGTGAAGTACTATATTATGAAAGTACTTGTGATTATTATGTTGTGAAATGATTTTCCCTACTTCAGGATATGAAATGATTTGGTATGTGGCTAAAGATTTGGTAACCCGGTCTACTCAAAGTATGGGTGGGATCCAGTGCCTTAGGGTGAGTGGTCAGTGTGTAGCCTGCTCCATGTGTGGGAGGTGCGCATATATATATATATATATATATATATATATATATATATATATATATATATATATATATATATATATATATATCGAGTTGCTTAGGTACGTGCCCTTTGCCTTGTCTGAGGGGAGCCCGATATTTGGTTGCTACTTGTTTGTATGTATTTATTTTGGAATTCATATTTCCAAATGATTTGATTTGAGATCCCAAAGTGAAATCTACTTTGATATAAAAGCTAGAAATGTATTTCAAAATGATTTGAAGTAAGAAATCGGGAATAAAATCCAAAGGAATAATTTCTGTAAATTGAATTGGATTTGGAAAATCGAAGTGTGGTAATTAATCTAAATGGGTAGATTGGGATATTGCATGTTGGTTGATGCATAGTAGATCCATATCTCTATTACTGATTGTTATTTATACACTGGCATTCATGGGGGTAAACCCGTTCCATGTTAGCGGCGTGGTCCTGTGATTTGCCTTATCATTTTGATAAGTTAATTTTAACTGTAGAGTTTCTCATACCAGTCCCATGACTGACTCGTAGTTTGTTTCACTTTGTAAACTCGGGTGCCCCTATTTTCCACACGGGCCTAGTTTGTTTTGCAGACACTTATTTTGAGCAGGATCCTGGATTGAAGCTTAAAGCTGTGTCCAGTGCATTTACCGTCTTCCACTGTGTTATTTTATATTTCCGATGTGCATTGTATTACATTTTTTGTAAATAAATCTTCCGCTGTATTATTATATTTTGATATACTCTGATATTCTGTACTCTGATGTAACATTATTATCATGTTTATAAAAGTCTTCTATTATTTGTTTTAATGTGTTGTATGCCCAGAGTTAGCGTATGTGGGATTCGAACGTTGTTGATCGATTTAGCGATCGATTAGGTCCGGGCGAAATTCGTATCATTACAGTTATTGTATTTTGATGGCCTGTGAGCTATTATGTGATTGTGATATCTTGGCGATTTCATAATGCGTCATAAATCTTGAATGAAATTCATTTGAATAAGATCATGTTGTCATTTGTATATGTTCGTATACGATAATGCCTCCTTTCTTATGAATGAACATCGGGGATTGAATAATGTTGTCCCTCTTTATGTTATTCTTATTCAAGTTTAGAGCATCCAAACATTTTATGTTAACTATAATGGATATAAACATACACTGATCCATTTATTATTATATAATACTCGGGTCAAACCGAGACATTACAAGTTTAGGGACATTGAGACCAATTGGCAATTTACTGGGCTAAGAGGAGTATAATATCTTAGTAAATTATTTATTACCATGTATTGAATAGAATGATGTATATATTTTGGAGCGAAATAAGTTAATGTATATAAATTGTTAAATATCATATTTACTTTATTTTATCTCTACGACCGACTTTGTGATCTCTGTATTTTTGTATATTATGAATTGTTCTATCCTGGAGACACACGTGTTATTGTTTTGTACTAATACTGCGTACGTAAGAGTAGGTTGAATTTTTAGAAAAAATTAGTATGCACCAGTGTTAGTCCAAGAGAATTTATACGTGTGTCCCCCTACATCCTCATTCTCCATATTATCAAACAGTATTACTTAGTAATACTCTTGGATAATATGGGCATAGAGGTAGGGCGTTACAAAATGGTATCAGAGCGAGGTTTAGAACAATACATTATATATATGAGAGATACGAGTCTAGACCTTATAGGAGACTTAGAGTCCCTGTCCCCGCGGGTGCACGGTAGATTTTATTGTAATCATACGATAATAAGAGTATGCGATGATTAAGGGGATAATCAATCTGGTGATATGTTTGTTATTTTTCTATCGTATAGTAATATATTGATTTACTTCCCTCATAAATTTGGTTTTTATCTTTATTTGGAAATTGAATAATTGAGTGTGGTTAAGGAAACAATCGCAATGATTTTATAATTTTAGACACTTTCTGAATGCAAAGGCAAATTGCATCACTGAAGAAAAACTATAAAATAGCCTAAACAGTACAGGTTATTTGACACTATAAATTAACTGAATAAAATAAAGCATTTGAATTGTATTTTGTGTATGACCTTGTATCAAAATTACAAACGAAATATTCATGAAAACAACAAAACGTGCATGGGTTGTGTGATTCAGGCTTTCAGTCTAAGTATTTAGTTCATAAACTACACTGTGCTTTATTTTGGTTTCTTGTGTGCTGATTAGTCTTTTTATTCATGCTATAACTAAAATATTTCTCTTGAGGCATTATTTGAAGACCAATAGTAAATGTCACAAGTTAAAGATGCTTATTCTTTAAGGTTTATTACTCTGTAATGCATGTGTGCTGTTGGCATTTGAACTTCCTGTCATTTGTATTCTGAATGTAAGTAATTATATAATTCGCTTTATTAATGCTTGCTTGTTACATATATTATGGGTTACATCCAACATTTAAATGTACGTTGTGTGCATCCTTGTGTGAATGTATTGTTTGTTTGCATTAAACTTTACAAGGGCTTAATGTGTGAACTATTTCAGTTTTTGTATTTAGACAATGAAGAAAATTGGATCACTGTTGGGGTTACTTTAATAATATTGGCTTATCACCTACTATTGTTGCTCATAAATTAGTACAAATTCATATTGAGATTGTAACCAAAACATGTAAAATCAGGGTTGTTTAGTATTAGCATTTAGGATCCATTTGTTCAAGCTTTAATTGTAACCTGGAACATTGCCATAAATTTGGGTTATGCAATGAGGTGTATTTTCTGTATTGGATATGCATATCCCTTAGTAATGGTTCAAAATAGCCAAGCCCATCTACTGTCGAGGCATACACAATATGCCTGTAATGGAAATGTCATATATATAGCTGTTAGAATTCATAATTCATCTTTGAACAACCCTCTTAAGGATTGAACTTGGTTTATATTTGTGTGCATATCTTTATGTAAGTTAGATTCAATATTATGGTGTCATTGCTAAGTAAAAACACATTTATTGAAAACATCATGAATTTCTGCATAGGCAAAGTTTGAATAGTTGCAAATAAATTAATAAATACATCATCATTTCCACGGAAGACATTGCATTAATTTAGAATAAAATACAAGTCGTGTGTATAATATGGATCAGTTTTTTTATCAAGCTTGCAAACATATTGAATTCCTATTAGACATTTCAATTATGGAAACTTTGATTCGGTATTCATGTGGAAAATAAATGATTATGAATCTGTTGTTTATTCATTAAGTTTGTGTCTTCTTCTCTCTTTAAAATATGGGTTCCTGAAGTGAAAATAGCTACTTGAAATTCAAATAATCATGCTCCTTCCTTTCTGTTGATCGAAACCTTCATTCACCAGTGGTTGATTGTGCAGTTGCTTTCATGAGCGGAGGGATTTTTTTATTGAATTTGGTATGTATAACAATTTCACTGCTTCTAAATTTTGGCTCGAACTTGGATTGCATTCACTAGTGATGATGTTTTGGGTGAATGTATAGGAATTGATTCATATATTTTCTTGTGTTCTCCAATTTGAATTTAGGTTTCGACTTCTTCAATCTTCTTTTCTCGGTTGTGTATTTTTGAACGAACGCTTTTAATGATTCTCTGACTCATTCACTGTTCGGTTATATAGCTGCATATATTTTGAAATTTCTTATCCTCTTTAACATTGTTTTAGCCTTACTGGTACATAGTACCGAGACATATATGGCTGAATATATATTTTAATTTGGTAGAAAATTTTGTCATAATGAATCAATGATTTTGAAATCTTTGTTGATTCTGTACAGAATGGCTATATACTGCTATTTCCGGTGAAGGTTTTTTACATACATTGTATTGTATTTTGTTGCTAGTGCACATTAGTTTGTTGTAAAGGCACTTGGGTCTTCTTGGTGAACTAAATGGCTTTAGTTATTAAGATCCTTGTGTTTATTACTTGGTGGAAAATTTTAATGTCCATTTGAATGTTGCAATTCCTCTCTGATTTTTTTGGCCTGAATAACATTTTTTATGTCAAACATCTGCTATTGCTAGACACAAATTGTAGAAAATTAGATGCTCCATGAATTGCATTCCATGCTTTTCCATTTTCTTCACTATGTATATCTATGAACATGGAGCTGGTAATGGTGGTGTTTGCTCCATTCCCTGTCACATGCTTATCATGAAATTGTTTTTAAAAATAAAAATAAAATTGCAGCACCAAGCTGTTGTTGTTTAGCAGCAGCAATGAACAGAGTATGCGACTTTGTAAGTGTGTGCAAGTGTGTAATGTCGTTTGTGTATAACAGATTGAGTTAAGTGCGGGTTGTGTATGGATGTGAAGCGAGTTATGCAAGCGTAACGATATGTAGCAGTGTGCATTTACTGCGCATGTTATGTCTTGCAATTTCAAGCAAGTTTATGGAGCTTCATCTCTTAGCATTCTTTTCTACTTGCTGTTTAAGTTTGGCCATTGAGCTTAGTCCTGTACCTGATTTTACTTTGAGCTTGACACTGGTCATTTCATACCTTGCAATTTTTGTTGTTCCATGTGCATATTGTTGCTGAATTGTTTTGTTTGCTGGCTTTAACTTGATAATTTGGCCTATGTTGCCTTGTTGCCCTTATTTTGTTGGTCTGATCTGAAACTTGAATTTTTGTTGGTACATATGAATTCTTGTGCTTGGTGTCTTGAGCCTATCATTACCTTTTCTGAATCTGAACTTGAATTGTTTTGGGGCCAGATTTGTGTTGTCGTGTACTTTTGCATAGGCTGAATTGTTTTAATCATAATTTTTAAACTGGTTGGTTTATTTTGATGATATTACGCTTCCAGAAAACTTAACATAGTAATAACTTTCATTTTACATATGTCGCAAAATTCTGATGATTTTAAAAACGCTGACGATGGTCGTTGTCCTGTATATGAACTTCAAGTGATATCGAAATATAGAGATTACAAACATATTATATTTAATCATATTAAGCTAGTATTTACATTTTTGAAAGTTCTGGTGACCAAGAAACATTTTTGGACTCGACGGTGATGTTTGCTCACTTTAAACCCAAATATATTCGCTTTAAAATGTTATAAAAGGTACATTTTTGGATTAAATATTGCAAAACATTGATATATTGTGTTGTTTTGTTGTTTCCCCGTGTTTCAGGATCCTCTACGGAGATGTATATTTTGTGATTATATTGTATTCGGGTTTTCTGAAACGTACTCCGTACAAAGAAGACTCTGCCGAAATTTTTCAAAAATTTCAAGCGATTGAAAATTTTCCTAAACTGAAATTGTATATAGAAATATAATATATTAAAGATAATTCAATTAAAAGAAATTGTGCATGCAATTGAATCAAGTGTATAAACCATGTACTGAAACCATTTATGTAGAATATAGAGTGCATTGTGGTTAGAATGTAAGCTGATTACTTTTTCCCATAAGAAATTGCGAGTATGTAATTTTTTAAGGGGGGAAGTCTGTAACAACCTTGTTTTTCCCTTCAAAATTAAGTGTGGAGCGTTTGATTTGAATTGTAACGGTTAAATAATGAAGTACATATATTTAAAATAGATGGGAAAATATAATTATTTAGCACTAAATATTGGATTGCCAAATAAATTGCTAAGGGTTGAGTTGAATAAAGTTATCTGTGATCTGCAAACCAATATCGAACATGAAGTGAAACGAATAATAAAGGATATAGAATAATCTTGGAATTGTCAAATAAATTTATATGAATATAAAACAAAAATGTAATAGACATTCTATTGAATGTTGAATTAATAAATAAGGCGAGTGTCGAAGGCAATACAATTGTTAATTATCTAGTTGTAAACGCCAAAACGAGTCGCGAATAGGTTTGCATTAAGACAGAAATTTATTCACGATTAAATTTAAAACTTAACCAGAATTGGATGTGAAAAGAAATAATAATAAATATCAAATAGACTATTGTAGAACAAAATGCGGAAACCCAAAGCCCCTTAAGCCAATTCATGTCTCTAGAAGCCACCCATTTTTTCTTCAAATACACTGGAAAAAATCCTGTGACTTCTCCAACTTTCGGTTTTAAATAAAAAAAGGGAAGAAATGGGATGGTGCTAGCCTCTGGAGAGCAGGAGCACATCCAAGCAAAGCATGTCAAGCGAAACGGGGAAGGCGACTTTGAGGTTGCGATCTGAGATCATCGCGGCAATTAGGTGCACCGAGCTTGCGCTCGATTGGATGGTGCGAATCACCAGGGCTGGGCGTAAACGGGATTTGGGCAAACGCCAAGGAGGGCCTGGTGCAGTAATACAGTGAAATTGCAGCTATCAACATCATTTGATTTTGGGGGTCGCATACATCCTTACGACTGAACCAATCAGATCAAAGGGAAAGGTGATGCACGATTTCATACGGGATGTTGAGGTTATTGTTCAATTAGGATAGGTTGGCTTTATCCTGTGAGGTTTAGCAGCTTCGCAGTCGTGAACTAGTCGGTTCCAGCATCATTCAGGTGAGTAACCATCACTCACATTTATGTCTACATTCACTATAGTTATACAAATTTATATATCCATATCTGATCTGGTTGGAATTGAATTGCTTGGGTGATTGGATTTGTTGAATATAGATTGTTACATATGATTGATTGGTTAGATTAGATAGTTGGGGTTAGATGTCTAGAATATAAGATTATTTAAATAAATATTCGATTTAGATTATCATTGCAGAATAAAATTAGAACAAATTGTATGGTTGTTGGATTGAGTGATGATGGTGATTGATATTAGAGTTTTGAGTTTTCTTGATGTTGGAAAAAAAAATACAACAATAAAAGTAGGTACTGACCTTTTCTATTTTAAATGTGTTATCTAACTTAAGTTACTTCGTCTTCTTATTATAACCTAAATAATTAGCTATGGGTGTGTGGAATCTTATTATTAAATTATTTATTGAAAGTTCACCTATTTCGTACTAATATTTCAAAACAAGACTTGAATTATTTTTACGTATTTATCAATATTGATTTAGAGCTGGAGTTATAAATAGATTGAACCCAATTATAGATATATATAAATATATCAAAGTAAAGTATATTAAGGGTAACTATATAAATATGAAATATTAATCGATTATATGTATTTTATCCAACTAGCACCTTTTGCTTGAATGTAATATTTTAGAACAATTCTAACTAGTTTTCCTAAGTTACTTGAAGTATATCTGTTTGAAATGTCATTTGAGAAGTTTCAGTTTTATTATAATATAAATGGCCTTGGATAACATTTGTCTTGTTATAGCATTTATTTTGTATATAATATGGTTTTGTAAGTTTATACAAACTTTTAATAAATTTGTATATTTTTCATGTATTTGACTTGTTCTTTGAGTATTATATATTTTTTTATTTTCTTTGTGAATTATACTGGAATTTCATGTATTCCTTGAATATTTCTTAAATTCATTCACTATTTGTATAATTTTTGATTTTTCAATTCTTGTGTGAATTCTCGTATTATGATGACTCACTATTGACATTGATTTGGTTTATGATTTAAAAATGATGTAGTGACGGCATCGTTATTTAATTATATAGTTATACTCTATTAGCGAGAAATTTGAATAAGCGGTCCGATGAAACCGTATGGTATAGGACTTTCGATAACACTATCATGCTTATTCATTGAACTTGTTATATAGAGTATTGAAGGGTAAGTGTATTATATGAGCTCGATTAATTTCCTATTTCGTCTGATTGAAGCTATTGAGTTGTTGTTTTTTAGGAGATTTTTGTGATTGAAGATTTGGAGTTTTCCAGTACGGAGTTGATGAGTGATTGCTAAACCAAGCAGTGAGAATGTGTGGTATGGGATGCACTGTTACTACTATTCGAGTTACTAATTGTGAGTTGATGATGTATATAAACCATTGTCTATACTGATAACTCCTGAGTGACTATCTCTTTATCATTACTAGATGGTCCTGAGCGGTTATCGAGGTAGTCCTGAGCGACTATCCTATTGTACTGAGAAGTCTTGAGCGGCTATCGAGGTAGTCCCGAGTGACTATCCTATATTAGACCTAAGAGTCTAACTAATGGAGATCTGAGCATCTTCCGTTATAGACGTCAAAATTGTTTAGTGCTGGTATATGATATTTCCATTACACATGCGGTGTAGCTGAGTCTCGCCAATGTTGATATGGATCCATATGATATTTTATGATTTTTCATATATATTCGATGTGATTTACATATATGATTCTTGTTTATGATTTCGTCATGTTATTGTGTTTTGATGGACTATGAGCTATCATGTGACTATATGATTCTTAGTTATAATCTCCTCAAGTTATTGTACTTTGATGGCCTGTGAGCTGTTATGTGATTGTGATATCTTGGCAATTTCATAGTGCGTCATAACACTTGAATGAAATTCATTTGAATAAGATCATGTTGTCATTTGTATATGCTCATATATGATAATGCCTCCTTTCTTATGAATGATCATCGAGGATTGAATAATTTGTCCCTCTTTATATTATTATTATTATTCAAGTTTAGAGCATCCAAACTTTTTATGTTAACTATAATGGATTTACACATAGACTGATCCATTTATTATTACATAATACTCGGGTCAGACCGAGAAATTACAGGTTTAGGGACATTGAGACCAACTGGCAATTTATTGGGCTTAGAGGAGTGTAATATCTTAGTAAATTATTTATTACAATGTATTGAATAGAATGATGTATATATTTTGGAGCGAAATAAGTTAATGTATATAAATTGTTAAATATCATATTTACTATATTTCATCTCTGCGACCGACTCTATGACCCCTGTATTTTTGTATATTACGAATTGTTCTATCTTGGAGACAAACGTGTTATTGTTTTGTACTAATACTGCGTACGTAAGAGTAAGTTGAATTTTTAGAAAATTTCAGTACGTACTAGTGTTAGTCCATGAGAATTTACACATGTGTGCCCCTACAGCCTCACTCTCCATATTATCAGACAGTATTACTTAGTAATACTCTTAGACAATATGGGTATAAAGGTGAGACGTTACATATATAACTTGTTTGTAACTATTAGAGTAGACCGAGTGGTTATGGGACATGTAGCTCAACTTCTATGATTGCTAGCTTAGAGTAACTTACACTATTTGGTATCAATTGTGATATTTTTATGATTTCATGTTTTTTTGATGATCTTCGGATCATCTTGAGGAACTTCGGTTCAACATTAGCAGGGTAGCGACCTGTGGTCCTTGGACCATTTGAGGTGCTTTGGCTCAATATTATAGGCTAACTACCTAGAGATCGTGTCTCATTTTAGATACACGTGTCAGTGAGTCTACGGGCTCCCAATTCGAGATAGGCTGTAACTACCCAGTGATTTTCGACTCCGAGAATCAACACGAAACACCATGTTGACTACTCAAGAATCAGAAATACCAGATCATTAAAAGAAATAAGTTAGAGGGTGAGAAATAGAAAGAAAGAAAATTAGGATAGAAGGAGAACGCGACTGAACTCAGAGTAACATGAATCTCACAGCAAAACGAATAAAATATATTATATAACATAACTTTGTAAATACAACTTGTAACATTATATACATACCATTATCACGCAACATCACAACGGAAATAAACTCTCTCTATATATATATCTAGTGTTGAAGCCTCCTGCTCCTAGCTCCTTCAAGTATATCTGTAAAATCTCGACTACTTGATTGTCCGTACAAATTTGGGCACCCAAGAGTTTAAGGAAAACAAACAAAATAAACTCTGGGTCAGTCATGAAATTGGTATGAGTAAACTCCAACCATTTGGTTTAACTTTTCAAAATCCTTTTCAAAAGAAAAGATAATCGTAAGACCGATCCACACATAAACACGGATGGTTTTTACCTTACGATAACCCAAAACGTTTTTGAAATCAATAATATTCTGATATTATATTAATGTCTAAATACAAGTAAATAACAATCTAGCGGAACGCTTGTATCTCATGCTCCACATATATTGTATACAATCAAAACCGCAGGTGCTTATAGGAGATTGGATTCCGACTACGACAAGGTATGGAACAACCTACCATTAGTGTATCTCTAGAGAGGAATACACTGGGTCCAACAAGAACATCTTGCAACCCGGCTACACATGACCGACCACTCATTTCTATTGAGTGTATCAAATATATTGTCACCTACGGTTGCTAGCAACATAACCGTTCCCGGGAGATACAGAAACGAAAAGAAGTAACAAATATGAATATTCTCTAGATGGTGACAATGCACCCTAATGGGGGCGACCCACATAGTCATGTTGCCTACCCGATTTTTGTCATTTCCCTGTTGATGAGGCTTGAGGTCATAACGTATCTTTTGACAGATCACACCTCCATTTACTTTGAATGCCACATCGTCATACCATCCAAATCACAAATTGATTTTCACAAAATTACCACGGGTATAAAGCTAAGAGAAATGAATTCCTCCACCACCAAACGAGAATACGTTTGAAGAGATCAACTTACGCGATCTACTAGATATACTTTGTTAGACATTCGTCCATTCAAGTTGTCCTGGGTCTGGACAAACCAAAGGCACTATTATATAAATCCATCTTAGGCAATTTCAACCTAAGATCGCTAGAACAGCCCTTGCATAAACTCTGTCTTCAGTTATCTTCTTCATATTGATTCGCAACGCTAATGCCCATACGGAGTGGTTTTTAGATAATACATCTGATCCCGGTCTCTCCGTATTGACAACGGAAAAATGGTCAAAAACTTTGATAGTCAGTTATTTAAATATAAAAAAAATCCATACAAACAATGATTATATTTCCAAATGGAAATATTATATTGATTAATCATCAATCAACACTGAACCACTTTAAACGAATTTATAAATAATTTATTCATGTTCCAGTTCCCAATTTTCCAAACCCTTTCTTGATATTCTTAAAGCCCATTTAGCCTTTCACAATTTACTGCAAAACGTTTTCAATATTCACAACTCCTTATTTTACATATTTCAAAAATATACCTTATTAACATTGGATAACATTTCCATATATTATTCACGCATCACTATTTTTCACATCCATGAGTCCCTAACCGTAAACTAGTAAGAGAATAACCCTCTAAGTATCAACCCCGAAGGTCGAAACCAACATCAGCTCGATACTTAGACAGCTATTCTACTTAGCTAATTTACAGTCAGTTTCTAATGTCCTTAACTCCATTTCTTAATTTCTTATTAACAAAACTATTTACACAACTCTCGTATTTAGTTTACGGATCCACTTCGTTACAGAAATCTTTGATTATAACGAGAACATTATAATCTCGGCTTTTAAATATTTAATTTAACTTTCATTTACATAAATAAACAAATAATTAATTTATTAGATAAATAAATAAATAAATCTTGATTATAACTGGAAAGTAAATGTCACTTTCCTAAATTCGATAGAATCGAATTCCAACATGTAACTCACTTTTGAATACTTTCTATTCGATTAATGTTCCAAACGTTAGAATAAACTCACCGTTTCAGGTTAACTTGATTTCTAAATTCATATTTGAATTTATCACTTCAAATATCCATTAATTTCCTTTTATCACCATTCCAATTTGCAAACATTTGCTTTTAAACTCTTATTTACTTTAAAATGTGAATATCATTCTTTTATAGAAATATAGGCTTATTTTATCAAACCAAATCTTGATTTGCATTTATTTATACCATTTCAAGTTCACATTTTATTTATTGAATTATTTTATAAATTCATACTCATACCCTATTTCATTTATAAATCAATTCCTTGTAAATTTAATAATTAGTTTATACTTAAATCTTGATTGAATATTTGATTAATGATTTTAACCCAAATATTAACTCCATTGTCAAATTCTAAATTATATAATGTATTATTTTGAAATATAAATTATTTAATCTACACTCGACATAGTTGAATTCTAAATATAAATCCTTATAGATTTATACAATTCATATTTATGTTTCGAACATCGAAATAATTCCACCGCTTACTTTTGAAAACCATTTCCAATTCCCTTTCTAGTTCATTCTTGAATTTATATTTCCATTTATAAATTTCGTTATAAGCCAGACTACTTGTTTTGTATAATTAAACAAGTTAGTTCATTCTAGCCAATTGAGATTCAATTTCTATTTTTAAAATAGATTTCCCTTTCTAAAACCTGAATTATTTCCCAATATATTCGAATATATTCTTTGGTATTTAAATACCCCATATCAGTGTCAATGTTTTCAAACAACCAAAACAAACAATAATCAACCATAAATTATTTATCACATCATATAATGCGGTATATGAAAAACAAAAATATAATTGTTGAGGAACCCAGTTGGATTTCTCCAACCTATTTCCCTACATCCACAAATGTTAATCAACATTATATTTCTGATTTCATAACCATATGAAATATTATAATGAATGAGATCAATATTTAACTAACGGTTTATATATATAACTATATCTAAAATTTCGACCAATTAATAAGCAGTTCATCCAAACAATCATCACACAGCAATCAAATATCATTTATCAATATTAAATAACGTTTATAAAATTATAAAACTAATCAGAGTTGGTGAGTTTACTCACCTTGGTCGTTGATCGTTAAATAACGGTTAACGGTTGATGGATTTGTTTAGACGTTTTATTTCGCCGTAAATTGGAACGGTCTCCAAATTACTCCAGACTGGCTCCATTGTGAAGCTTGCATCCCTACGATTCCAACATGGTAGACGGTTTGAAATTCTGATACCGTATGAACGATATATTAAATTCACAAATTAACACGCAAATTTAATTAAGTTTAAACTAAACTTATTTTATATTTTAATATTTGGGCTCACCATTTATTTGCCAGCCCACTTTTCCACTACCTATCACACCCTCCTCTTCATCTTCCTTTTTTTCCCGTTCCTTTTACTGTTCTGGGCCTCATGATGTCCATCCTCGCCCCAAACTCTCTGCACCCTATATAAGCAACAATATCATCCTGTTTTTATATAAAACGCCACTTGTATTTCCTCTAACACCATTTCCGTTCATTCCTTAGTCTCAACCTCCCTCTTCTAACCAAATTCTCCCATCTCCAGTACTCCATTTTCCATCATGCACCTTTAAACTCCCATCCTCAACCTCACGGTTCTCCTTCCATGCAGTGGACTTCGAACCCCCACTTTTTTCCGGTCTTCGTGTCAAACAGCTCCGCCATTTCCTTCATGAAGTTTAACAACATTTTCACCAAAATTTGTTTCTTCGAATGCCGCACCACCTGGTCCTCATCTCCATGCAGTGATCGATAGGCTAAAATGGAAGTGCTAGCTTGAACAGTGTACGTGGTAGATTAGCTGGTAGGAATACAGGAAAGTTCTTTGTAATTCAGGCATGCGATATGGTGTTTTTTTGGTAGAAGTTTTCAAAGAGGGAAAAATAGATAATTATATACATACGAATTGATTTGCGAATGTACGGAAAACCAAATTATGTTTCCCATGAGTTGTCTTCTCCAATTTATGTATATATACATGGTAGAACATATATATAAACATCTTTAGAAGGAATTGTCTTTCACGTGTTGGCTTTAGAAAAAGAAAACCGTAGGCATGTGAAAGTTATTTCATAGGTCTGCATTCAACTTTTTTTAGCCTGCGTTTTGAAAGGTGGAAGCAATACTATTCCTTAGAAGCCAAGGAAAAGAATAAATATATGTATATTTATTTTCTTCCTAATCTCATCATATTTTATTAGGTCATATGAATAAGCACGAGATTCAAACGGTGCAACTAAATCGATAGTTGTTTATTGAAGGGGTTTAAGAATGCAGAATTAACATTAACAAAAGCTAATAGTTAACTTGTTCCAACGTTTATTTTATATGTTTGTTTAAGTTACAAAAGTTTTGGCATTTGTTATATAAGGCCCCGTTCACGATGAACCGCTATCAACAAAAATTAAAAATACAGTTGTGACGAGAAGTGTGCCACAATCTCAAAAATATAATAAAATAGACTATTTAACTTATTCTGTGAAATTTCAAAACGCTGACATAGGGTGTAAAACACTTCAAACAAAAAAATTCTTATTTTCCAAAATAAAAATTACAGAAAAATTCTATAAATTAAACTGAAAATATGACTTGAAAATCTTGTCCAAATTCAAAACCAGTATATAATTATATTAAGTAAATCATTATGGCTTATAGACAATTCCATAGCGACTATTTGAAAATTTGATTTGGACATAACTAACAATCTATAAGGCGAACTCTCAATTTTTCACTTTTGTTAGAAAGATATAGGCCAACAGGTTCGAACGTTTCTTATTTCAAAGAAATCTGACTTATAACGGGTTCTGTATACTCAGTTGAAGTTCAAAACGTTAAATTACGAACTACTGCGATGTTACAAACTCAATTATAATTATGTTAAAATTAATACATTCAACTGTCGTTTAAATAATATATTCATTATAATAATTCAATTCTAGACTGAAATAAATTCATTAAATTATCTAATTCACAAAATATTGCCAATTTAACTCTTTCAGACTATCGTGGAAATAAAAATATGATTATCCCATTATTTATATTCACAAAATATTGCCAATTTTGGTTTACTACACTAGCGATGTAGTTTATGTTTATATGTATATGAGACAGTGACTCTTATATATTCATACTCTTTTGGCATGTATTATTGTCTACTCTTTTGTAGTATAGTGGACCTTGTTGGGTCGCTATCTCTATGTATACATTATGGTGATAGTATCCATATCTATTCCACCGACTCTGATTATTCTGTTATGTATTTTATATCATTTCCGAATTATATATAGCCACTGTGTAGTAGATTTGAACTTGAATTAGATGTGTTGGATTTCCTTATGAGAAATTGAAAAGGTAAGACCATATTATCTGATATGCTTAACACTTGTTCAAAGCTAATATACAAATGGTCGCTCCTAAACAGCCTTATTCTTCGGGTTAGTTGACACGATTGCTTGCAATGGCCTTGACTAACACGAGTATAGAGGTGGGACATTACAAATATGATTATACTAACATAACAAAATAGATGAATGAGTGAGTTCTCACTTTGATCAGTTTTGAAATCGTTAAATGAAGATTGTTTTGATTAAATTAAACTGGACGTTTAATTTAGCTAAAATTTGTTACTAGCTCTGTTTTCTTGCAAATCAAGTTCAGTGTTAAGCTCTTGTCTCCGTGATTCCAATACATGGTTTCTTCCAAATTGAACTGCTGAAACCCATCATGAATCCTAGGGCTCCACCGCGGATGTACTACAAGTTGCCGACACCAAATCAGACCACCCCACGTTGTTGTCTACGTGAGATCCACCACCGCCATGAACCACTCCACGTTCGACCCTCCTACGCCTTGAAAAAGGTCACCAAACGTTGCTAGTTTGAGCACAAAATTCTTGCACATAACCACGCAATAAACGATCATCACCGTCTACATTATAGAGCTTACTGAGCTGAAAATTTTTCATGTTGGAAGTTTTTAAAATTAATGAATGAAATTTGAGTT
The DNA here is from genome assembly GCA_030737875.1 of Allium sativum. Taxonomy (NCBI): domain Eukaryota; kingdom Viridiplantae; phylum Streptophyta; class Magnoliopsida; order Asparagales; family Amaryllidaceae; genus Allium; species Allium sativum. The sequence continues at coordinate 128,306,310 of CM060918.1, forward strand.
AGAAAGGGAAGAAGTTTGGCTAATTATGATCATTTGAAATCAAGCGGCGGCGGCTCCAGAATGTCTAGGGTTTGGGAAAACCTAAGGCCCTTTAATACCTTATTTCTTTTTATAATATTTAATTTCTATTATTTCTTAAACTCGAAGTTTAACGCTTTGAACTACGAATGAACCCCAATGACTGACGGCCCTAACCAAATACCCCTATTCCGGACACAATGAAATATGTTTCATAAGATAAATTGATTGTTTTAATAATTTTTTCTCAAAATTAATTTATACGACAATTTAACATGGAACATTAAATTTGAACATACATTTTAATTTACCACGACCATATACTGACTCCAAAAATTACGAAATTTGAGATCTAGTTACATTTTACATGTAACAACCTGGAAAATGTGAACCAAATTAAAATTTTTAAAATTGGTTATTGTCAAAGAATTTAAACAATTGAAATAGCATAATTCAATAAAGTAATGAATTGGAAATAGGGAGGCAGTTTGAAATTTTGAATACAAACTTTGTCTGACTGTACCGGGTGGAAAGTATAACAGATTTTAGTGAAACCAAAAATATTTAAATCTGTTTATGAATACCTTTCTAACGAATCTGAAAAATCGAAGTTTCATAACAGGAATCAAAAGTTATGGCAAAATGAATTTTCAGAAAGGTCGTTATATAGAATATATAGCCCTTGAAAATAGACATTTTCCAAACGACCTCGGAATTCGGTGAAACCACTTTTATTGAATCCGGGATGTCAAACTATTGCTAGGTTTCAAATTTCATAATTTTTGAAGCTAGTATGTGAGCGGGGCAAAGGAAAATGTGATTGGTCAAGTTCTATTAAAATGGGTCGACCTGAAAATGGCCATTTTGCATACGATCTCAGAATTCGACGAAACTGGTTTTGTTGGGACCGTATCGTCAAAACAAAGCTAGATTTATTTTTCTGGAATTTTTCGATTCAGTTTGTGGCCCTGGCGAATTGAAATGTACGTTCAAATAGAATATTAAATGTTTTATACTTTAATTTGAAAAATAACTGACTGTAACAGTCGAATTGGCCAACAAAACATATCCCATTATGTCCGGAATGGGGGTATTTAGCTAGGGGCGATAGTCGTTGGGTTGAAATTGGTGTTCATTTGTTCAAAAGGATATTTTAGGAATTTAAAATTTAAATATAATAGGAAATATCCCCTCTTTTCTCTCTCTTCTGAAATTTGGTCAAACCTCCATCGACGAACGACGGAAACCCATTCAGAACTTCCAGGCCAGATCGCCGCCGCCACAAGCATTTTCACCGCCCCCTCCAGTTGACTTTTCCGTTCGTCTTCCCCTCCTCTTTCAATCCATCCAACCCTCGTCAGAAATCGTTTGGTATTTGCGTCGAATTTCTACGAGGAAGTCATCATCTTTGGAGCGCCGCCGAGCATCATAGGGACCACCGAGCTGAGTGCCACCACAGGCGCTGGAGACCCTGTTCGTAGCTCTTCGACGTTGCAGCATCTAATCGTGACAATACTTCACGGATCGATCGTAAAATTTAAACCTAGTTTCGAAGGTTTGGCAAAGGTATCAGCTTTGAAATTTCTGAAATGAAAATAACACTTTTAAGTGTTGCAAAACTTTGAAAAATCATATCTTTTTAGTGTGTTGACGAAATTCGATGAAACAGGAAACATCGGGACCGCAGGGAGGCTCTCTACCATCTAGCAGAAGCCGCGGATTTTTCTGATCTACATACGATTTTTAGCACTTCAAAAACTAATGTGAGGAATCTAAATTAAATTGTGTGAATGGAATCGTGTTGTATAAATTATATAAGTGAAGTGTAAATTATATACGCATTGTATACCTCATGTACATGTGTTGTATAAGTTATATTAGCGATGTATAAATTATACAAGCATTGTATGAAACATATATGCTTTGAATTGTGATGAAATGCAAGTGAAATATAGAAATAATATATATACATACATATATATATATACTCCCCTCGTCCACAGACCATGGACGATATTTATTGCTTGTGATTGGCGTGAAATTATATAGTATGACGAATGGTTGGAAATAATTGTTTGTGGTTGATATTGTGGTTGAGAAATACCTTTGTGGTTGAAAAATACCCTCTTGTGGTTGAAACAAATTAGAATAGAATTGTGGAAATGAAAATAAAACATGTCGCCTACATGCGAACTAGATGCATGATTCCCCATTGTCAAAAACCGCGAGGTTTTAAGGTAGAGCGAGGAGCCGTACTAGGGACGGTCCCGGATTTAACTACCCTGCCGTTATGCTGCCGAAATTTTCTGAAATATTCATGTGTTAGAATAATTTTCATTTGTTGAAATTATTTTCGTATGTTGAAACTGATATTCATGTGTTGAATTGAAATTCATTCGTTGAATTGAAATTCATGTGTTGAATGTTATTCGAATTTTAAATCAATAGCTTTAACGATAAAAATCACGTTTTTATATATATATACAAAATGTAAAGGATATTCAAGTGTTGAATTGAAATTCATTCGTTGAATTAAAGATTCATGTGTTGAATATTATTCGAATTTTAAATAAATAGCTTTAACGATAAAAATCACTTTTATATATATATACAAACTGTAAGTAATATTCATGTGTTGAATTGAAATTCATTCGTTGAATTGAAATTTATGTGTTGAATGTTATTCGAATTTTAAATAAATAGCTATAATGATAAAAATCACATTTATATATATATATATACAAACTGTAGAGAACATTCATGTGTTGGATTGGAATTCATTCGTTGAATTGCAATTCATGTGTTGAATGTTATTCGTATTTTAAACAAATTGATTAAACAATAAAAATTACATTTTATTATGAATATGAAGTGTTAAAAACATCCATGTGTTGAATAAATATTTTTGATGATAAAAATATTACTTTTATCATGTATACGCTTTGGTAAAAATATACACGTGTTGAAGTGAATATTACTTCGCTAGAAATATTATTATTAGCTTTGTTCTGCATATATATACATGTGTCGAACAGGGAAAATGGATTAGCTGTAGAGTAAAGAAATTATTTGCGTGCCCGACAAATAGGTAAGCCTTGATGAGTTGGCTGCGCAATTTTATTTTTATATCAACTCCTGTGAATGCCATTGGATGCGGAGTGCTGGTTATTCTGTGTGAAATAATAAACATCGCCATAGGATAGTAACAATTAATTTTGAACTACACCACATGGCATACTTCTTGACGATAGGCATACTTCATCATATTCCACATAAGCATTTGGAGCTTGTGTGACGAGGTTGAAGATTTACCATACGAGCGAGAGGCTTGTATGGCGATGATTATATATTATAGGTTGAACTATTGACTGATATGGACTATATAAAATATAATGATAAATAGCCAGATTAATATAAAAAAACCACACGGGTCTGGAGTTGACAATAATCACGTCTCTCTAGTCATTAGATACGGCACATGGACTATTTATTCCCACACGGGATGAGGTGACGAGGATTTATCCTCTGGAGTAATTAAAAATACACGCTCCCTCAGGCTTGACAGGGTGACGAGAATTTATTCTCTGGAGTTATTATCTATACACGCTCCCCTGTAAACACCAGAATATATCACTATAAATATGTGGATGCTTTATAGGATTTATTGGGTACCTAACACGGCCCAATAAATTTCCAAACCCCTTCCCGTACAAAGGAGGTTATGGCGAATTTTTTTGAAATATAAACGCGTTAGTGAAATATTTGAAGTGAAAACGATGTTGAAATTAAAGAATGAACTATATTTGAGAATAAAGAATGAACTATATTTATATATATAAATATAAATAGAATTGAAAGGAATCGAAGCCGTGCAGTTCGTGTTTTGAAATCGTAATTTGAATCGATTAGTACGAGAGATCCGACCATCAGATTTTCCCAAAACTGCAACCGTTGGGTTCGCCTTGGAAATATCTTTCCAACGGCACCAACTTTGTAAAAATCCAACGGTTGGATTGTCTGAAATGTTTAAGTCAAATCTGAAGAAAAACAGCGCCAGAATCGTTTATATTTATATATAAATATAAATATAATTAAATTAAATCGAATAACGATGCTGTAGTTCGAATTTTGAAAACGTAACTTCAAACGACTAGTGTGGAGGATCCGACCGTCGGATTTTCACGAAACTGGAACTGTTGGATCCGCTTTGGGAATATCTTCCCAGTGGTATAGACTTTGTAGCAATACAACGGTTAGATTTTCCGATATGTGTAAAACAAATTAGGGGAAAAACAGCGCCAGTGCCACGGCACGACCTGAAACGTCGTTTAATTAAATATGGCCATTTTCAAATAAATAAAAATGGCAAAAAATCGTTGTAAAATATTATAAGCAACATGGATTGGAAATAAACCAGTTTGGCTTGATCTGCTTGATATTTGATGGTTGTATGTGTTTGACACGAAAATTATACTAAAGAACTGAAATATGAATGTCGAATAATATAACCATGGAAAGAATTGATTTGAATTCTAATTATACGTGAATTATTTGAAAAGGCCGAGCTAACCCACATTTCAAATAATTGATCGAACGGTTCGAAGGCGAAAATACAAAGACGATTCAAGACCGATGATCTTCGTATCGGTTGGATGGGCGCTGCTGAGGTTCCTGATTGGAGTAGCTACCGTGAAGTAAAGGAAGTAGTGGCCGTCAGAACGTATGTGTTGATTGTACGGATATACGAGGAATTTGGTGCCTTCGGTTTCGTTCAGACCCAGAACGGACTTGTAAATGGATTGTGTGTCTGACATTGGATTTTGTTCTATACTGATTGATCTTTGTTAAATATATATATATGTTTGGCAGCGGAGAATTTATTCTTTTTCTTAACGCCCTTCTCTGAGACGTACGTGCTCAGAGGTTATATATCGATGGAAATCAGTCGTATGGAGTGGATTGCCTATGTGGCATGCCAAGATGCAGTGACCATGGCTTCTGTTGCAAAGCAAAGTCTTGTGTTCGATGATCAAAGCATGGCCTACGTGGCCTGGCTTTGTGTATAGCGTGGATTCGCAAGCCTCACACCTCGGTATGAGTTAAAAACGGGATAAGGACTGCGGGGAGAGCACGACGTTTCTTTCTATCTATGGTGGTGTCAGTGACCTACCAGCCCTGACATTTATATCTACTTTTCACCTATGTGGTTGTTGGAATGCGAGGCGCCTCGATCTTAGGTCTGTAAGGACCGGGAAACATGTGTTCAGGAATACTAATCCACTAATGTAAGTGTGGACCGGCCCTGAAGATCCAAGGGTTACCCAGAGTGTGTAGTCCTAAGGCATTTGCTAGAATGTCTCGAAGCAGAGAGGAGCTTGCCCCTTGCCTCGACTCATGACGGAAATCCAATTTCCAATACGAGATAACGGATTCGATTGTAACTTATGTATGGCGACATAGTGGCATGGGACGCTCATGTTGTCTATGATTGATATTTATGATGCTATTCGTTTTTGAAACATATATGCACTAGTAATAATATCAAATGATTTTGCTTTACACGTATTAAGCATATTTGGCCATTATAAGGTAAAACTCTATCCTCCGGCTTGCGTTGCATTGTATGATGGGACTTGAGTCTTATAATGGCTACATTCTTTTTAAAAGCATTGCGTTGTTTTAAAGAATTTACTTTGTTTTAAATGCACCAGCAATCACTGGAGTAAACCCGTTCCGCGAAAGTGGCGTGGTCGTATGATTTGCTTATTACTGTTGTTTAAACTGTTAAGTAGATTTCTCATACCAGTCCCCATGACTGACTCGTTGTTTGTTTCACTTTGCAAACTCGGGTGCCCTTATTTTCACATGGGCAACCTAGTTTACAGATGATAGGTTGTTTTGGCTCAGCACTGTAGTATGGAGTGCAATTTTGGCTTATGGCGAGGCTGACTTCACCGAGATGACTTTGACATTATCCGCCATTATTGTATATGTATTATGATTCTGCCTATGGCGATGCAGACTATTTTACTTCTAGTATTTATTATCGTATGTATATGTACCGCCTCCGGCGATGTAGACTGATACCCTTTTAATGTCTCACTGTATGTATGTATTCCGCCTATGGCGATGGTGACTGATCATTCCCCTTTTATTTACTAAGTTATATCCTACGTTGTGCTATTCTGATGTTGTTACATGTTATGATTACGCTGCCATAACCATGTAAAATTATTCTATTTATTGTTTTTGCTATTATCTGTACTCTGCTATGATGATTGATGTGTTATATTCCAATGATTATCCTTAATACCGTCACATGGATTTTGGGATCGTCACAGTTGGTATCAGAGCTTTGGTTAACCTTAATTCCGGAATCTAACACATTAAACACCTCTTCAGAATAGAATCAGTAGTGTTATAAGGCAAGTAGCTCATTAGAGATAGGATTAATGATGCCCTAGAATGAGCTAAGCAGAATAGCAAAACAATTTGATCAGTACATCATTACCTTTTCTTATGTTCTCCTACTTTATCATATATGAAAGTTATTATTTCTGTGAGGTTGACTCTTTTCTTGCTTATACAGTACTTTATCTGATGGCTACACGAGCAGCTGCAGCCAGAGGTGGCCGAGGAGGCCGAGCAGGCAGAGCAAGAGGACGGGGGAATATCCCCGTAGCTGAGGAGGGCCCTATTATACAGCCACCAGCACCCTAGGACTTTGAGCTTGACAGAGTAGCTAAGAGATACAGGAACCTGGGAGGAAAACCCTTTTCTAGCCTTGGTACCGTGACAGAGGCTATTGCATGGTCGAAGACTTGTGAAAAGATTTTTGAGGGCATGGAACTGGGGACCCACGATAAGGCACGTCTAGGCATTTGGCTCTTACAGGAGGAGGCCGAGTTGTGGTGGGATGCCATCACCTCCGGAGATAAGTAGGGTACTGTTAGGACTTGGGAACAATTCAAGACCATGTTCAAGGAAAAGTTCATACCTGAGCAGGCCTTAGAGTGGATGCGTGATCAGTTTGCTAATCCCCAGCAGGGAGACCTCTCTATCCAAGACTACCTCAACAAATTCACTCAGCTATCACGCTATGCTCCAGAGCTTATTTTGACAAACAAAGCTAAGAATAAGAGGTTTATATTTGGGCTACGGTGCAAGTACCAGGACAGAGCCATGAGCAACATCAAACTCCCATTCTCAGAATTGGTGGAGATGGCTTGCAACTACGAAGATCTGGATGAGAGAAACTCCAACCTAGACCGCGCCAAAAGCCCAGTTGGAAATAAGCGCAAAGCTTCAGGAGATCAGCCAGAGTCCAGCATTGCAGCAGCCGCTACTTAGCAATCTGGAAAGACACCCAAAGGAAGCTGCTACAACTGCGGAAAGACAGGACATTTTTCGAATGTGTGCAAAGCCCCAAAGAAACTAAAGGCAAATCCAGACCGCAGCTCAGCCGAATGCTACAACTGCCATAAGAAAGGGCACTATACCAGGAATTGTCCTTTGAAGAAGAATGCACAGGTGGCTCATGTTTATGACGGGGAGACCCCGCCAGCTATCATCGATGGATCAGGTAAACCCAACATCTTGGGAGGTACCCTTACCATTAAAAATATTCCTGTTTCTGTACTTTTTGATACTGGTGCATCACGTAGCTTCATTTCTAGTAACATTGTTCACAAGTTAAAATTGATTCCAAGGAAGCTTAAAGAACCAATTAAAGTTCAAAATCCGATAGGAGGTTTTATTATTCTCGGCTCATATTGTAATGTACCCGCCTCATATTCTTGTTATCGATTTCCTTTTAAAGTGATTGTCATGGACCTTTCCGAATTTGATGTTATACTGGGGTTGGACTGGTTGACAAAATATAAGGCCGAAGTTAGATGTGCCGAAAGAATCGTGAAAGTTAAAACAAAATTTGGGCATATCACTATACCATGTCTCAGTTCAGAAACTGATAGAAAAGAATTATGGTCTGCTTTAGAAGTTACTCCCACTTCATTTGAAAAGATACCGGTCGTTAAAAACTATGCGGATGTGTTTGAAGAAGTCGAAAACTTACCTCCGCAAAGAGAAATTGAATTCAGAATAGATCTAATTGCTAATGCCCGACCAGTAGTACACCCAATTAGAAGGATGGCCCCGAAAGAAAAAGAAGATTTAGGCAGCCAAACCAGAGAATTGCTTTGGAAAGGTCTGATCAGACCAAGCTTTTCAGGTTGGGGAGCAGCAGTAGTGTTTGTCCTGAAATCAGTCGGTACTCTACGACTTTGTGTTGATTACCGAGATCTCAATAAGAAGAAATTGAATAACAAATATCCCTTGCCACGTATAGATGATCTGTTAGATCAATTAAATGGGGAGAGGGTATTCTCCGGGATGGACCTAGCTACAGGTTTCCACCAATTACGTATAGCCGAAGACTGTGTTCCTTTGACAGCCTTCAGGGGTCCCGATTTATTCTAAGAATGGTTAGTAATGTCGTTCGGCCTATGTAACGCTCCAGCATACTTCGTCGATCTTATGTACAGAGTGTTCCGTGGTGTTTTGAATAAATTTGTTCTGGTCTTCATCGATGACATTTTAATCTACTCCAAGTCGGAAGGCGAGCATGCAAAACATTTAGAACAAGTGTTGATAATTCTGAGGAGAAATGATTTGAAAGCTAAATTTTCTAAGTGTATCTTCTGGAAGGATGAAGTCAAGTTCCTTGGTCATGTCGTATCAAAGGAAAGGATTGCTGTAGATCCAAGCAAAATTACAGCGATTCAGGACTGGAAACAGACTACTACCCCCACGGAAGTTCGAAGTTTCCTTGGATTGGCTAGTTACTATCGGAAATTCGTTAAGGATTTTTCAAAGATATCTGGTGTATTAACAAAGCTTACAAAGAAGCAAGAGAAATTCAAATGGACTCCCGAATGTGAGGAAGCTTTCCAGGAGCTGAAATTGAAATTGACAACTGCTCAAGTATTGACCATTATAGAAGGCAACCAGGACTTGGCTGTATGGACAGATGCTTCTATTAGAGGGCTTGGCCCAGTATTAATGCAAAAGGGCCAAGTGGTCGCTTATGCCAGCTGTCAGCTGAAGCCGCATGAAAGAAACTATGCAACTCATGATCTTGAGTTGTTAGCTATCGTGTTTGCTTTGAGAATCTGGAGGCATTATTTGTTGGTTGAGAGGTTCGAACTATTTACCGATCATCAATCATTAAAGTATCTATTCACTCGGAAAGATCTCTACTTGAGACAATAGCGTTGGTTAGAATTCCTTACAGCATACGATTTTGAGATTTTATACACTCCAGGGAAAGCCAATGTTGTAGCAGATGCACTCAGCAGAAAGAATGAAATCATCGCCAGTTTTATCATTACATCTTCATTAATTGACAGGATCTCGACCCTTCAAAAAGAAGATAATTTTGCTAAGGAGATGGTCGAAAGAATCAAAGAAGGCATAGACTCCAGCTTCCGAGTTGATAGTGAGGGAGTTCTGAGATTAAAAGGAAGAATTTGTGTTCCTGACATCTCCGAGCTAAAAAGGGAAGTGCTTGATGAATGTCACAGGTCCAAACTCAGTATCCACCCCGGTGTGAGCAAAATGTATAACGACCTCAAACACACCTTTTGATGGAAGGCGATGAAAAGAGATATTTCATTATATGTTAGCAGATGCTCCACTTGTCAGCTAGTTAAGAGCGATCAGCAGAAATTGGCTGGACTATTACAACAATTAGAAATTCCAGGATGGAAGTGGGAGCATATTTCCATGGACTTCATTGATGGTTTTCCTCGAACTAAGAAAGGAAACGACAGTATTTGGGTGATCGTAGATCGCTTCACAAAGACTGCCCATTTCATACCTGTTAGATCCAACAGAACGGCTCAAAGTTTAGCACAGATTAACTTCAAATAAATAGTTAAACTACATGGAGTGCCGCTCAATATAGTCAGTGATAGAGATCCCCTATTTACTAGCAAATTCTGGGAAGCATTCCAGACAGAATTGGGAACCAAATTGAATCTAAGCACCGCTTATCACCCTCAGACAGACGGCCAAACAGAGCAGGTGAATAGAATTCTAGAAGATTTACTGCGGGCTTGCATTATTGATTTTGGCGGGTCATGGGAGGATCACTTACATTTGGCAGTATTCTCTTATAACAATAGCTATCAAGCAAGTTTAGGAATGTCTCCATTTGAAGCATTATACGGTAGACCGTGCAGATCTCCCATATGTTGGGTAGAACCTGGCAACAGACTTGTGTTGGGGCCCGATATGATTCGAGAAGCATCTGATAAAGTTGATTTCATCAAGAAGCGATTGAAAACAGCACAAAGGCAACAGAAAAGTTATGCTGATGCGAGAAGAAGAGATTTATCATTTGCCGTTGGCGATTATGTTTATTTAAGAGTTTCTACGATGAGGGGAGTAATCAGATTTGGCAAAACTGGGAAGTTGGCACCGAGATTTATTGGTCCCTTTCCTATACTTGAACGGATTGGAACTCTTGCATATAGGGTTTCATTACCTGATTGGTTGCCTGGAGTGCATGATGTGTTCCACGTGTCTTAACTCAGAAAACATGTGCATGATCCGGATCTTGTTGTAGAAGAAGTAGCACAACAGGACTTGGAAATTACTCCAGAATTAGCAGTCAGAAGAGAGCCATTAAAGATCGTTGGCAAAGAAACTAGAGAGCTAGGAGCAAAAAGATTCATTTAGTTAAAGTGCAGTGGAGTAGTGATCCTAGAGACTGTACTTGGGAGACCGAGGAAAGCATTAAACAAGCCTACCCCAAATGCAGAGTGGACATCTCTGACTAACTCCGGTGCAAGGTACCTTTACAATACTTTGCATTTACATTTTGTTTCCTACTTTGCTGTTGTTTCCATTTCGACGACGAAAAGTTTTAAGTGTGGGAGATTGTAACAACCCGGAAAATGTGAACCAATTTAAAATTTTTAAAATTGGTTATTGTCAAAGAATTTAAACAATTGAAATAGCATAATTCAATAAAGTAATGAATTGGAAATAGGGAGGCAGTTTGAAAATTTGAATACAAACTTTGTCTAACTGTACCGGGTGGAAAAATAACAAATTTTAGTGAAACCAAAAATATTTAAATCTGTTTATGAATACCTTTCTAACGAATCTGAAAAATCGAAGTTTCGTAACAGGAATCAAAAGTTATGGCCAAATGAATTTTCAGAAAGGTCGCTACAAAGAATATATAGCCCTTGAAAATAGACATTTTGCAAACGACCTCGGAATTCGACGAAACCACTTTTGTTGGATCCGGGATGTCAAACTATTGCTAGGTTTCAAATTTCATAATTTTTGAAGCTAGTATGTGAGCGGGGCAAAGGAAAATGTGATTGGTCAATTTTTGTTAAAATGGGTCGACCTGAAAATGGCCATTTTGCATACGATCTCAGAATTCGACGAAACTGGTTTTGTTGGGACCGTATCGTCAAAACAAAGCTAGGATCATTTTTCTGAAATTTTTCGATTCAGTTTGTGGTCCTGGCAAATTGAAATGTACGTTCAAATTGAATATTAAATGTTTTATACTTTAATTTGAAAAATAACTGACCGTAACAGTCGAATTGGCCAACGAAACATATCGCATTATGTCCGGAATGGGGGTATCTAGCTAGAGCCGATAGTCATTGGGTTGAAATTGGTGTTCGTTTGTTCAAAAGGATATTTTAGGAATTTAAAATTTAAATATAATAGGAAATATCCCCTCTTTTCTCTCTCTTCTGAAATTTGGTCAAACCTCCATCGACGAACGATGGAAACCCATTCAGAAGTTCCAGGCCAGATCGCCGCCGCCAGAGCATTTTCACCGCCCCCTCCAGTTGACTTTTCCGTTCGTCTTCCCCTCCTCTTTCAATCCATCCAACCCTCGTATGAAATCATTTAGTATTTGCGTCGAATTTCTACGAGGAAGTCATCATCTTTGGAGCGCCGTCGAGCATCATAGGGACCACCGAGCTGAGTGCCACCATAGGCGCTGGAGACCTGTTCGAAGCTCTTCGACGTTGCAGCATCTGATCGTGACAATACTTCACGGATCGATCGTAAAATTTAAACCTAGTTTCGAAGGTTTGGCAAAGGTACCAGCTTTGAAATTTATGAAATGAAAATAACACTTTTAAGTGTTGCAAAACTTTGAAAAATCATATCTTTCAAGTGTGTTGACGAAATTAGATGAAACAGGAAACATCGGGACCGCAGGGAGGCTCTCTACCATCTAGCAGAAGCCGCAGATTTTTCTGATCTACATACGATTTTTAGCACTTCAAAAACCAATGTGAGGAATCTAAATTAAATTGTGTGAATGGAATCGTGTTGTATAAATTATATAAGCGAAGTGTAAATTATATACGCATTGTATACCTCATGTATATGTGTTGTATAAGTTATATTAGCGATGTATAAATTATACAAGCGTTGTATGAAACATATATGCTTTGAATTGTGATGAAATGCAAGTGAAATATAGAAATAATATATATATATATATATACTCCCCTCTTCCACAGACCATGGACGATATTTATTGCTTGTGATTGGCGTGAAATTATATAGTATGACGAATGGTGGAAATAATTGTTTGTGGTTGATATTGTGGTTGAAAAATACCTTTGTGGTTGAAAAATACCCTCTTGTGGTTGAAACAAATTAGAATAGAATTGTGGAAATGAAAATAAAACATGCCGCCTGCATGCGAACTAGATGCATGATTCCCCATTGTCAAAAACCGCGAGGTTTTAAGGTAGAGCGAGGAGCCGTACTAGGGACGGTCCCAGTTTTAACTACCCTGCCGTTATGCTGCCGAAATTTTCTGAAATATTCATGTGTTAGAATAATTTTCATTTGTTGAAATTATTTTCATATGTTGAAACCGATATTCATGTGTTGAATTGAAATTCATTCATTGAATTGAAATTCATGTGTTGAATGTTATTCGAATATTAAATCAATAGTTTTAACGATAAAAATCACATTTTTTTAGATATACAAACTGTAAAGGATATTCATGTGTTGAATTGAAATTCATTTGTTGAATTGAAAATTCATGTGTTGAATGTTATTCGAATTTTAAATAAATAGCTTTAACGATAAAAATCACATTTTTATATATATATATACAAACTGTAAAGAATATTCATGTGTTGAATTGAAATTCATTCGTTGAATTGAAATTCATGTGTTGAATGTTATTCAAATTTTAAATAAATAGCTATAACAATAAAAATCACATTTATATATATATACAAACTGTAGAGAACTTTCATGTGTTGGATTGGAATTCATTCGTTGAATTGAAATTCTTGTGTTGAATGTTATTCGCATTTTAAACAAATTGATTAAACGATAAAAATTACATTTTATTGTGAATATGAAGTGTTAAAAACATCCACGTGTTGAATAAATATTTTTGATGATAAAAATATTACTTTTATCATGTATACGCTTTGGTAAAAATATACACGTGTTGAAGTGAATATTAGTTCGCTAAAAATATTATTATTAGCTTTGTTATGCATATATATACATGTGTCGAACAGGTAAAATGGATTAGCTGTAGAGTAAAGAAATTATTTGCGTGCCCGACAAATAGGTAAGCCTTGATGAGTTGGCTGCGCAATTTTATTTTTATATCAACTCCTGTGAAAGCCATTGGATGCGGAGTACTGGTTATTTTGTATGAAATAATAAACATCGCCATAGGATAGTAACAATTAATTTTGAACTACACCACATGGTATACTTCTTGACGATAGGCATACTTCATCATATTCCACATAAGCATTTGGAGATTGTGTGACGAGGTTGAAGATTTACCATACGAGCGAGAGGCCTGTATGGCGATGATTATATATTACAGGTTGAACTGATGACTGATATGGACTATATAAAATATAACGATAAATTGCCAGATTAATAAAAAAACTCCACACGGGTCTGGAGTTGACAATAATCACGTCTCTCTAGTCATTAGATATGGCACATGAACTATTTATTCCCACACGGGACGAGGTGACAAGGATTTATCCTCTGGAGTAATTAAAAATACACACTCCCTCAGGCTTGACAGGGTGACGAGAATTTATTCTCTGGAGTTATTATCTATACACGCTCCCCTGTAAACACCAGAATATATCACTATAAATATGTGGATGCTTTATAGGATTGATTGGGTACCTAACGCGGCCCAATAAATTTCCAAACCCCTTCCCATACAAAGGAGGTTATGGCGAAATTTTTCGAAATATAAAGGCGTTGGTAAAATATTTGAAGTGAAAACGATATTGAAATTAAAGAATGTACTATATTTGAAATTAAAGAATGAACTATATTTATATATAAAAATATAAATAGAATTGAAAGGAATCGAAGCCATGCAGTTCGTGTTTTGAAATCGTAATTTGAATCGATTAGTACGAGAGATCCGACCATCGGATTTTCCCGAAACCGCAACCGTTTGGTTTGCCTTGGAAATATCTTTCCAACGGCACCAACTTTGTAAAAATCCAATGGTTGGATTGTCTGGAATGTTTAAGTCAAATCTGAAGAAAAACAGCGCCAGAATCATTTATATTTATATATAAATATAAATATAATTAAATTAAATCGAATAACGACGTTGTAGTTCGAATTTTGAAAACGTAACTTCAAACGACTAGTGTGGAAGATCCGACCGTCGGATTTTCACGAAACTGGAACCGTTGGATCCGCTTTGGGAATATCTTCCCAGTGGTATAGACTTTGTAGAAATCCAACGGTTAGATTTTCCGATATGTGTAAAACAAATTAGGGGAAAAACAGCGCCAGTGCTACGGCACGACCTGAAACGTCGTTTAATTAAATATGGCCATTTTAAATAAATAAAAATGGCGAAAAATCATTGTAAAATATTATAAGCAACATGGATTGGAAATAAACCAGTTTGGCTTGATCTACTTGATATTTGATGGTTGTATGTGTTTGACACGAAAATTATACTAAAGAACTGAAATATGAATGTCGAATAATATAACCATGGAAAGAATTGATTTGAATTCTAATTATACGTGAATTATTTGAAAAGGCCGAGCTAACCCTCATTTCAAATAATTGATCGAATGATTCGAAGGCGAATATACAATGACGATTCAAGACCGACGATCTTCGTATCGGTTGGATGGGCGCTGCTGAGGTTCCTGATTGGAGTAGCTACCGTGAAGGAACGGAAGTAGTAGCCGTCTGAACGTATGTGTTGATTGTACGGATATACGAGGAATTTGGTGCCTCCGGTTTCGTTCAGACCCAGAATCAGACTTGTAAATGGACTGTGTGTCTGACATTGGATTTTATTCTATACTGATTGATCTCTGTTAAATATATATATGTTTGGCGGTGGAGAATTTATTCTTTTACTTAACGTCCTTTTTTGAGACGTACGAGCTCAGAGGTTACATATCGATGGAAATCAGTCGTATGGAGTGAATTGCCTATGTGACGTGCCAAGATGCAGCGACCAAGGCTTCTGTTGCAAAGCAAAGTCTTGTGTTCGATGATCAAAGCACGGCCTATGTGGCCTGGCTTTGTGTAAAGCATGGATTCGCGAGCCTCACACCTCGGTATGAGTTAAAAACGGGAGAAGGACTGCGGGGAGAGCACGACGTTTCTTTCTAGCTATGGTGGTGTCAGTGACCTACCAGCCCTGATATTTATATCTACTTTTCACCTATGTGGTTGTTGGAATGCGAGGCGCCTCGATTTTAGGTCTGTAAGGACCGGGAAATGTGTGTTCAGGAATATTAATCCACTACCGTAAGTGTGGACCGGCCCTGAAGATCCAAGGGTTACCCAGAGTGTGTAGTTCTGAGGCATTTGCTAGAATGTCTCGAAGCGGAGAGGAGCTTGCCCCTTGCCTCGACTCATGACGGAAATCCAATTTCCAATACGAGATAACGGATTCGATTGTAACTTATGTATGGCGACATAGTGGCATGGGACGCTCATGTCGTCTATGATTGATATTTATGATGCTATTCGTTTTTGAAACATATATGCACTAGTAATAATATCAAATGATTTTGCTTTACACGTATTAAGCATATTTGGCCATTATAAGGTAAAACTCTATCCTCCGGCTTGCGTTGCATTATATGATGGGACTTGAGTCTTATAATGGCTACATTCTTTTTAAAAGCATTGCGTTGTTTTAAAGAATTTACTTCGTTTTAAATGCACCAGCAATCACTGGAGTAAACCCGTTCCGCGAAAGTGGCGTGGTCCTATGATTTGCTTATTACTGTTGTTTAAACTGTTAAGTAGATTTCTCATACCAGTCCCCATGACTGACTCGTTTGTTTCACTTTACAAACTCGGGTGCCCTTATTTTCACACGGGCAGCCTAGTTTACAGATGATAGGTTGTTTTGGCTCAGCACTGTAGTATGGAGTGCACTTCTGGCTTATGGCGAGGCTGACTTCACCGAGATGACTTTGACATTATCCGCCATTATTGTATATGCATTATGATTCCGACTATGGCGATGCAGACTGTTTTACTTCCAGTATTTATTATCGTATGTATATGTACCGCCTCCGGCGATGTAGACTAATACCCTTATTATGTCTCACTGTATGTATATATTCCGCCTATGGCGATGGTGACTAATCATTCCCCTTTTATTTACCAAGTTATATCCTACGTTGTGCTATTCTGATGTTGTTACATGTTATGATTCCGCTGCCATAACCATGTAAAATTATTCTATTTATTGTTTTTGCTATTATCTGTACTCTGCTATGATGATTGATGTGTTATATTCCAATGATTATCCTTAATACCGTCACACGGATTTTGGGATCGTCACATTAGTTCTACAGTGCCTAAATTCGTCGAATTTGGAGACCGTTTGAAAAATGGCCTTATTTCTAGCTTATTGAAATTTAACTGAATTTCAACACGCGTTTAAATTTACCATGCTTATATATGAATTCCAATTGACTTTAATTTTTAAACCCGATAATAATTTGATGTTCTGCATCAACAAAATTAATTTCATTGAAAATAGAGGTCGTTTTCAAAATGGATATTTCTAAGGCCTATGTTCGACGACAAATATTCTATTGAATTAGAATACCGTCACGAAGTGTAATAAACCGCAAGCGCATGACATACACTTGTAGTACATTAGCGAATACGAATCGATCCACAGGGAAAGAAGCAATTCTAATTTTATTCAATCAAATTAAACCAAATTCGAGTGAAGATTGAACTAATAAAAGCTAATGAAAACTATAAACTAAGTTGAGAGCTAAAAATGAAGTAAAAACAATTTAAAGGCAAATCAATTCTCACATTTATGTAAGTTATCAAAAATGCTATTTGTGATCTCCATTAAGTGATATAAATGCAATATTTAAACCACTTATGATTCTCATGAAAATTGAACTAAAGCAAAACTATTCTAAGTATGGCCTATGAATTATTAACTAAAACTATAGACCATCAAATTTTGTTCTTACTTTCATTTCAAAATCAATAACCACTTGCAAATATTGATGTAATTTGTGTTTACAGTGACTAAGCATAGCCTATTTTGTTGTCAACAAACATAGACTATCAAAACCATTTGTATAAACTTACATCAACGTTCACTACATGAAGCACATATTATAGATAACAAATCATACAAATGTTGAACTTACATAAAGTTAGAGAGCATCTTTACCCCTAAATCAAGGGACTAGCCACTCATATGTGTTATCATATCAACACATGTAAGTTTCAACATTAGAAAATAAAGCAAAAATGATAGAAAAACTAAATAAAACAAGAAGAGAACTAAACTAAGAACATAAAGTAAATCTAAGCTATGAACATGAATGTAAATCTAAGCTATGAACATGAAAGTAAAGTGCATAGAAATTAAATTGCACTAAAACAAAGAAGTTACATAAAATGGCTAAGCAGCCATGGAAATACAATAGAGTTTATGCTCCTCTCAACTAAACTAAATAAGGGGATAAAAAGAGAAGAGATAACATACATTATTTATATCACATAAAGGGGTATATATACATGTTTCTAATCCTAAAACCCTAATCATTTATAATGGGAAATCCCCAAAATGTCTACTTCATGAAGCTTTTAATCCTCTCTTAGCCATTAATGATGCATGAGACCTTTTGTCTTATTCAGTTAGTCTTTAATAAGAGGCTTAAGAGAAAGAGGGCAATTTGAGAGGTGGGGCCCTCCATGACCATGTATGAGAATTATCTCCTTCATTCCTTTGTTTACATGCATTTGTGCTCCAAATCTTCATGTGTATGCATTAATTATGCTCCAATATTCCGATAAAAGATAAATACAAAGAACAAGTAAATGCAATCACAAATTAAAACATGCACAAGTGACCATTTTTTCCCAAAATGAGTGATTATCTTGAAAATATTTAAAATATGGTTTGATCATATAAAATACCCAAAAATGTTCATTTACTTAATTAAACAAGAATAAATATGTGAATATAAATGTGCACTTTTACGTTCACATCAAATACCCCTACACTTATCATTTTATTCGTCCTCGAACAAGGAAAAAAAACTAAGATAAATCCATTTTCGTAGGGAGCACGATTGTATTGAGCATATGCAACAAGCCATTAAACCTCTGGGTGTCCCAGTAGGACGAGTGTTATCTCGTGAGGGTTTTTAGCGGATATCACCCAAAAAATCCAAAAGCTGAACGCAAAAAATATTTACAAAATGCAAGATTAGAAAATATTTACAAGATGAATACAAGCTTTTAAAGGAATATTTACAAATGGATAATTTACTTTTAAATATTACACGAATAAGTTAACACAAATTTGGGTCGTCAATATGAAATTTGAGTCCTTTACCAATCAAAACTTCAAACAAATGTCATATTATCATCATAAAATCCTCCAGCTTGGCTAGTTGTTTTGGTAGAAACATAGTGCAAATATGAAATGAATTCTAGAATCGATATCAACTATCGTAAAACGACATCTCAACTTCCTTTTTGTTAACAAGTTAGGTCGAATAAGTGAAGAGTGTTCTTGGATTTCAAGTGCTTACTCTCTTTTTATTACAAAATATTTACATTATTATTATTTACAAGCACCTAACCGAAAAGACCAAGGTATACCACCCGTGAGAATTTGGGACAGAGCTTGCCGCATTGTGCAGACCGACGCTGACATTGTCAACAATATGTCGGTAATTCTTAGGTGTCCAACTCATAAAATGAGACCAAGATATACCGACGCTGACATTGTCAACAAGGTGTCGGAAAGAGCTTGGCGGGTTTGCATACCAGCGCAAGGTGTACTAAAAATGTTGGATACCCTTGGATTATTATTATATATATACATTCTTTTTTTTTTGACATAAAAGAGAGAGTTAATCGAGAATATCTTAGCACAACTTCACTTAAAAGATCTAAAATGTTATCGCAAGTAGTCAAAATCAACCATTCATTTAATCAGATTACAATTTAGAAAACATTTCATACTCATCACCTACGAATTTCCCTATATACCAGTTACACCAAATTTGCTCATAATTCAAACTTTCCTTTCGTTATCCGCTAAGAGAAGTAAATCTCCACATTTTAACCGAACAACCAAAATTGTATGATAACTCCATAATGTCTTATTTAAAAGTAAATAAAAATGCGAAATTATTTTTTTCTTTTTCTTTTTTGATTGATTTTTTCAATGACAAAAAAGAAAGGAAAATTCTATGCAAAACCAAAATAAATATGAAACTCCTCCCACATTTGATTTGGACTGAGTCCTTACAATCAATGCGTGAAGCAATGAGTGAACGGAAGAGAAATATTTACATATGTACAAAGGAGGGTTAGTGCAACTTACCAAATGTGCGTGCAGAAAATATGTCGTTATTGAATATATGAACGGGTCCACGATGGACCAATGGATCAGCCTCATTAAGATTATGAGACACAGCTTACGCACAGAAAACCAAATCATAAAGGATTTTATATTACATTTCAGATTTGAAAAAACAAATTTTTGTTTTTTCAAAATTTTGAGTTGCTAATTTTAAAATGTTGAGCTTACAATTAATCCTAAAATCGAATTGAATTTTTATAGCAACTATAGAGAGGTCATTGAGCTGGGGTTCAGTAAAAGTTTCAAACATAAAGTTTGATTTGTTCAGATGATATATAAATTGAGAGACGTGTGCATCTTTCTCACCCCCACACTTGTTTTGATAAACATCATTCAGTTTTTCTTTGATATTTGAAATTTCGTTGACTAAAGGTTCATTCATAAACCCAAAGTTAAAACCAAACAAATAAATTTTCAGAAAATTTTGAAATTGTATTTTCTCAAAAACCACGTTATTCCAAAAAGAGTCCATATAATTCAGAAATTTATCATTGAAACGCAAGTGATCACAGTGAGGTTTAGTTGAAACAATCAAGTCGTAAGGAGTTTCAACAATTTTAGAAAAATTGTCATTGTGTTTAAGATCAAATTCAGCAGTTTTGTTGCTCTCAACCTCAAGAATTTCAAAGTTTACAAACGTTTCATTTTTAGTTTTAGACCCAACAACATTATCGTCAATCAGTTTAAGAAGTTTTTGCTCATCAAAGTCGTCCTCACCTAAACAGTTGTTAACAACTTCATCATTTTTGTCATGTCGACATTTCAAAGTTGCTAAATTTTCAAAATTTTCGAAATCTGAGAGAGGAAGATCAAATTGAAGATTGTTGTCTTTGTTTTCAAGAGAATTTAAATTCAAATCAATTACGGAGCTTTCAACAACTTCATTAAGATTTTCATCAATTTCAAAAGTTGTTAGTTGAAGATCGTTGATTGTGGTAAAAGGTGGATTATCATTTGACTCATCACATGCTGAAATTTGATTTTGTTTTTCATGAAAATTCAAGTAATCTTGTAACAACAAATTCGTGTGATTATCGAGAATTTCATTCATTTGCTCAACAAAATCAAATTTATAATTATTAACTTGAGAAGTTTCAATTTGAAATTGTTGAGAACCAGAATCGTTAATCGCACCACCATTTAAATTATTCTCATTGCCAAAACCGTTTGAAAAGTTATTCACATTCCCATTTTGAATTTGAAATTCATTTTGGAGCTCGAAATTTAATTGGCAAGGGTTATAATCAAAATCATTTGAATTTGGAAGTGAATTCAAATTTTGATTATTTTGAAAACTTTGACTTGAATTATTGTACATTAATTCAATTAATCTTTGACTTGATTCATTAAATCTTTGACTTTCTTCAGGTAGAGATTGAATACTTATTTCAAGACTTGAGGGTTGATCGTTAATTTGAAAATTTTGTGGTGCAAAATCTATTTTGAAAATTTTGAAAAGTTGGTGGCGTACAGTCCAAATTGCTTGTACAATAGTTGTTATTAAAATATCCATATGAATTTGGTGTAAAATTATGTGGATTATATTAATTTTCACAACTATCGTAAAATCCATAGGAATAAGGGAATTGAGACATTTTCAAGAAAGTTTTTTTTAAGAGAACAAAAATTTATTCACAAAAGAAATTTGTTTTTTTTTTTAGATTTTGTATTTTTGTATTTTTTTCTTATATATGCATGAACCTAATGCAACTATATGAATCCAAATTACTAATTTACAAATTTCTAAAATTACATAATGACGGTGAGATTAATTTCAACAAAAAATTTCTTAGCCAGTTAACAGACGGGAGTTATCGGTGCACCAGGAATCACCCTAGCAATGCAGCCGAAGGTTAAAGTATCTTCAGAGGAACAACCGATATAATATTTACGAATCACCGTAATTTTTGTAAATGGTTATTACTCTGCCGTAGTCTAGACACCGAGAAATAAATCATTAGAAAGAAATCAAGTTGTCAAAATATAACAGTGTCCTCAGAAAAATAAAAAACCAAATAAGATGAATGCAAAATAGAAATTAAACATGAATTAACAATGCAACTACGAATGAATTTTTATTTTATTTTTGGATTTTTTTATGCAAATGCAAACAAACAACAATGCAATGAAATAAAAACAAGGGAGAAGAGCACAACGCCAGAGAGTTTGAATTTATTAGCAATTTTTTTTAAGTGGCAAAATTTTTTAGCAAGTAAAGCAGAGCGCGGTTCCAAGTGAGAAAAGCAAATCTCCTTCTCGTGCAACCTGAAAAGTGATGACAATATATATACAATGAAAAGCAAGCGATTTATTTTAAATAGAAAATATAATAAACACACTAAATCCTAACTTAAGATGAAACAAAAAGAAATAAGCACACACTAAATGCTAACAATAAAACAAATAAACTAAAAAAACAAAGAAAAGTAAGGCAAACTTTTTTTTTAAACAAACACACAAAGCACACTAGAAAACTTTAACTCAGCCCAAACAAAGATTACACTAGAAAACTTGACCAGCCCACCGGCCCACAACGAAGCCTAATATCTCTGAAACCCCAAAATACACCCAGTGACATGCAAAAATTAAATTGCACTAAAACAAAGAAGTGACATAAAATGGCTAAGCAGCCATGGAAATACAATTGAGCTTATGCTCCTCTCAACTAAACTAAAGAAGGGGATAAAAGAGAAGAGATATTATTTACATCACATAAAGGGGTATATATACATGTTTCTAACCTAAAACCATAATCACTTATAATGGGAAATCCCTAAAATGCCCAGTTCAAAAACTTGTTTGGCGACAAATATTCTATTGAATTAGAATTCTGTCGCGAAGTGTAATAAACCACAAGCGCACGACATACACTTACAGTACGTTAGCGAGTACGAGTCGATCCACGTGTAAAGAAGCAATTCTAATTTTATTCAATCAAATTAAGCCAAATTCGAGTGAAGATTTAACTAATAAAAGCTAATGAAAACTATAAACTAAGTTGGGAGCTAAATATGAAATAAAAACAATTTAGAGGAAAATCAATTCTCACATTTATGTAAGTTATCAAAAATACAATTTATGATCTCCATTAAGCGATATAAATGCAATATTTAAACCACTTATGATTCTCATGAAAATTGAACTAAAGCAAAACTATTCTAAGTATGGCCTATGAATTATTAACTAAAACTATAGACCATCAAATTTTGTTCTTACGTTCTTTTCAGAATCAATAACCACTTAGCAAATATTGATGTAATTTGTGTTTACATTGACCAAGCATAACCTGTTATGTTGTCAACAAACATAGACTATCAAAACCATTTGTATAAAATTACATCAACATCCACTACATGAAACACATATTAGAGATCACAAATCATACAAATGTTGAACTTACATAAAGTTAGAGAGCATCATTACCCCTAAATCAAGGGATTAGCCACTTATATGTGTTATTATATCAACACATGTAAGTTTCAACATTAGAAAATAAAGCAAAAGGAAAGAAAAACTAAGTAGAACAAGAAGAGGACTAAACTAAAAACATAAAGTAAATCTAAGCTATAAACATGAATGTAAATCTAAGCTATTAACATGAAAGCAAAGAGCATAGAAATTAAATTGCACTAAAACAAAGAAGATAAATAAAATGGCTAAGCAGCCATAGAAATACAATAGAGCTTATGCTCCTCTCAACTAAACTAAATAAGGGGATAAAAAGAGAAGAGATAACAGATATTTTTTACATCACATAGAGGGGGTATACATACACTAAAACGCTAATCACTTATAAGTGGAAATTCCCAAAGTGCCCACTTCATGAAGCTTTTAATCCTCTCCTAGCCATTAATGATGCATGAGACCTTTTATCTTAATCAATTAGTCTTTAATAAGAGGCCTAAGAGAAAGAGGGTAATTTGAGAGGGGGGTCCCCCATGATCATGTATGAGAATTATTTCCTTCATTCCTTTGTATGCATGCTTTTGTGCTCCAAATTTCATGTGTATGCATTAATTGTGCTCCAATATTCCTATAGGCGACAAATACAAAGAACAAGTAAATGCAATCACAAATTAAAACATGCACAAGTGACCATTTTTTCCCAAAATGAGTGATTATCTTGAAAATATTTAAAATACGGTTTGGTCGTATAAAATACCCAAAAATGTTCATTTATTTAATTAAACAAGAATAAATATATGAATATAAATGTGCATTTTTACATGCACATCAGCCTATATAATATCAGCATAATATTATTAAATTCCAAAATTATTCAAATTAATATAAACTAATTATTATTATCGCATATATATCCTAATGAAATATCATGTAGCTATAAATTATACATACTTGGATTTATACCTCAATATTTTAATTTTTCTAATCAAACGGTATTCATTTCTTATGAAAATAATTCAATAAATAGTTATAATTTGAACGATTCCATAACGACTATTTTAAAATTATAATTTGGACATAACTTACAATTTATAAAATGAAATCTCAATTTTTAACATTTGTTAGAAAGATGTGATCAAATAGATTCTAACATTTCTTGTTTTACTGAAATCCAACTTATTTTGAATTATGTACATACATTTAAAGTTCAAAACTAAAATTTCAAACTACCGCAATGTTACTAGTTCATTTTATAATTAATATAAATTTATAGTTCAACTTCGTTTTAAAATAAATTCTAAGTCATTATTTATTAAAATCGACTGTAAATCCTTGTAAAATTTATTGAAAATAAATTTTAAATTGGTTCCAAAATTCAGGGTTGTTACAAATAACGGGCCGAATAACTAAAGCACATTGAAGTAAGTCAAAGGAGTTTAAAGCGGGTCGAGTTTAACAAGTCCAACACTTCATTTTAAAGGGGAGAAAATGCTAGTTTTTAAAGTGTTATGTTTTTGTAACAACCCGAAAATCTGGGCCAGTTTAAAATTTTTATTTTGGCAATTTTAGCGAATTTTGATTATTTTAAATGAATTATTTTAAATAATATCGACGAGAAATTTATTTTGAATATAATTCAAACGTATATATTTATTCGAATCGACGATAGAATATAAATATTTATTTATATTTATAAAAGGAATTGAAAATGGCGCGGTAGTTCGATAATTCGATTTCAAACTTCAATTGAATGTACCGGGTGCAAAACAATCCGGATTTTAGTGAAACCAAAAATGATAGGATCTATTTGAGGATATCTTTCCAACAAATCCGAAAAATCAAACTTTCATAGCGGGAATCAAAAGATATGTCCAGTTGAAAATTCTGAATAGTCGCTATGGAATTCAGGCCCTTAAAAATGGACATTTTGCAAATGACCTCGGATTTCGACGAAACCACTTTTTTTGGGTCCGTGATGTCGAATTATTGCTAGGTTTCAAATTTCATAATTTTTCGAATCAATATGTGAGCGTGGCAAAGGAAAACGCGTTTGACCAGTTTAAGTTGATTTTAATCGATTGGAAATTGGCCATTTTTCTAACGGTCTCAGAATTCGACGAAACTAGTTTTGTTAGGACCGTATCGTCAATACGAAGCTAGAAAATATTTTTTTGGAATTTTTCTAGTTAGTATGTGACCCCGGTAATTTGAAATGTACGTTTAAAATTCAATATAGTGATTTAAATGTAAATTTAACGGAAATTGATTGCAACAGCCGAACCAGCCTACGATACATATCCCATTGTGTTCGGAATGGGGGTAGAACGCTATGGACGACAGGCGGTGGACCTCGTTTCGAGGTCGTATGTAAAAGTCAACTATTTGCAAATAAAATAATTAAAATAAAATAATTAAAAATAAAAAACCCCCTTTCCCTTATCTTCTGCCCCCCCCCCCTCTTATTTTTCAAAACAGGAAATCGTTTTTCAGATTAAAAAAAAAAAAGGGGGAAAGAAGACGTCGAAGCGGGAGGAGCCGCCGCCCTCCACCTAGACGCCGCCGTCCCTTCTTCTTCTCCCCCCACCTCCTCCCTCATCGTCGAATTAAACTCGACGCAGCCCATTGAGCCCTGACCGAAGTCGCACCATCGCGAAGCACCAGGGAACCGCCAGTGTTGAACCCCGCTGCCAAGCCAAACCCCCACCACCTCGCACGCGCCACCACTTCGCCGGACTACCCTCTGAGCGATGCAACCAAGACGAAGGCAAGGGAGAACTTCCCTGGAGTGAAAACAACAGCAAAAGGTAATTTAAATTTACTAATTTATTAAGTATATAAGTAAATGTTAATTATATTACATTGTTTAAATTCGTTTTTTTTTATAAATATAAATACTTAGCAAGAAATGATTTTTAGAAATAAAAAGTTAGGAATTTTTATCGCTAGAAAGGTTGTGGTTTTCTTCATAAAAGGATTCGATTTTTCATAACGGAAAAGATCTGATTTTGCGAAGTAAAAATATGATTTTTATATTTTTAAAGTAATAAAAATATGACTTTGATATTTTTAAGGTATTAAAAATATAGTCTTTACTATATAGACGAAGTAAAAATTTGATTTTTATATTTTTAAAGTAATAAATATATGACTTTGATATTTTTAAGGTATTAAAAATATAGTCTTTACTATATAGAAGATGTAAAAATATGATTTTTGGTTAGGTAGAGAGTTAAAAATATAATTTTTACATGATAGGAATATTAAAGATATCATCTTTATATGTGTAGAAAAATAAAAATGAGATTTTTATAAAGATGAAATCTTTAAATTTGAAAAGGCGAAGTCTATGTTTTTATAAAGGCGAAATCTTTATTTTAGAAAAGGCGAAATCTTTATATGGAAAATAGCGTGATAAAAATATAATTTTTATCTATATAACATAGTAGTAAAAATTCGATTTTTATATATTGAATAACGGAATAAAAATTCGATTTTTAAATGTAGGAAGCGATTATTAAAATATGATTTTTAAATTGAAAGTGAATAAATAAAAATGTGATTTTTATTTTAAAGACATCAGTATATAAAAATGTGATTTTTACATATGTAGTGGAAGCGGACAACGAAAGCGATAAGAGACGAGAACAGTGAAGATTTCCTGCATTAGAAGTGTCGTGGAATTGGGATAGCTATCGGTGAGAATTTCTCACTCTTCAATTTCATTTCTAGTTATATATATATATACTAGGATGCAGACGGTGCTTAGTAGCACCTGACACAATCGTCCACAGACCATGGACTTGTTTGTTTGATTGCAAAAAGTAGTTAGATTATTTGATTGAAATTGAATTGTGTGGTGAAATGAATTGATTTGATTGATGTGTGAATGGCGTGGGCCTTCACTAGACCGGGGATAAGGCTAGGCCTCGTCCCGTTTCTAGTATCGTGCCGTTATGCCGCCGAAATTTTCTAAAATAAGTTAGTAAAATAAAAATATCATTTTATTTAAAGAATGAACTGAATAGAAATTCATATGTTGGAATAAAATGTTTTATCGTTAAAAATATAATTTTTAACGTGAATGTGAATAAATAAATATTCATTTACAAACCAGACGGTTTGTTTATGTACACCTATTTGAAGGACATTGATTGGGTCGATAAATTTTACACATCGCCCAACTGCACAAATAAAATATGCGTTTGATTGTTTGAAACCCCACACGGGTGTTGGGATGAAATTTGAAGTTCACTCATCCTGATTGATTAAATATGTCGATCGATTGATTGACATGTTGTTATAAGCGTTAGATATCTATATTTGATGCTTATACAGTGTAGTGCACTTTGGTTGATGGTTGATTATTTTTCAATGCTATTATATACATGTGTTGTATGAAAATCCATATAATTAACTTTATATGGTAATTGATTGGGCCTCATTCCAATTTGAAAAATAAAGAATATTATAAAATAAAAGTTCATGTGTTGACAGTACTCATCCATTGAGATTGGTCATGTGTTGAACGAAATATTTTAGTAATAAAATTTACATCTTTATCGATATAAAATAAAAGTTCATGTGTTGACAGTACTCATCCATTGAGAATTGGTCATGTGTTGAATGAAATATTTTAGTAATAAAATTTACATCTTTATCGATATAAAATAAAAGTTCATGTGTTGACAGTACTCATCCATTGAGATTGGTCATGTAATGAACGAAATATTTTAGTAATAAAATTTACATCTTTATCGATATAAAATAAAAGTTCATGTGTTGACAGTACTCATCCATTGAGATTGGTCATGTGTTGAACGAAATATTTTTGGTAATAAAATTTACATCTTTATCGATATAAAATAAAGGTTCATGTGTTGACAGTACTCATCCATTGAGATTGGTCATGTGTTGAACGAAATATTTTGATAATAACAACTATTTTGAAAAAGAAATATTTGAAATAGAATATTTGAAAATAGAAATAGATGAAGTCGTGTTGATTAGATTGACGCCATTTTGACGTGAACGATATTTATATCGATTTTATTCATTTTGAATTGAAAACGATTTCGAAATGAATTGAATTGAAATGGATTGAATTGAAAACGATTTCGAAATGAATTGAATTGAAATGGATTGAATTGAAAACGATTTCGAAATGAATTGAATTAAAAACGATCTCGAAATGAATTGAATTGAAAACGATTTCGAAATGAATTGAATTGAAAACGATTTCGAAATGAATTGAATTGAAAACGATTTCGAAATGAATTGAATTGAAAACGAATTCAAATTGGATTGAAAACGAATTGAAATGAATTCAAATTGAATTGAAATTTGAATTGAATAGAAATGAATTTTAAAACGAATTTATAAAGAAGAATTCCATTTTGATTTGAATTGAAATGGAAGTTGAAGTTGCTTTTGAAACGAATTTTAAAACTATTTATATAATTCGTTTTAGATAGAAATCGACGAAGTATATATTATATATATTATATATATAATTTAATGGCCTGAATAGAACGCGCCGCGCCGCGGCAGTTCGTGAATTTCGACCATTTATTTCAAACGGACATTTCGGGAGATCCGACCGTCGGATTCTCCTAAAACCGGAACCGTTGGGTTCGTATCGAAAAGAGCTTTCTAACGAATATTAGAAATTTGAAATCTAACGGTTGGATTTGGAACTATGTCCAAATCAAATTTGAAAAAGGTCGTTGTAAGTGCAGTTCGATGACCGTTGATGGAAATCGACTGTACGGGCCTTGATAAAATTATTAAAAATAGTAATAATTTGTGTAAAATCATAAGAAATGATTTGTGAAGATTTGGGATGAAAAACTCCATATTTGAAAAGATAAAAATAGATTTTTATCGAAATGAACTAGTTTTGAACTAGTAATATAATTCTATTTATTTTTAAATAAATAAATTGAATTTGAAAAGGGTTTTAAAAATAACCAGAATTTCCAATGATTGCATTGGAGTGGATTTGAATCGAAATTGTCTTCGGAATATTTCGATGTTGGAATTCGTGATTATACAGATGTTGTTATGGAAATTTGAAAGATATATATTTATATTGTTATTTCCAATACGACATTTGTTAATCGTAGAATTTGATATTGAATATAAGCCGATATATTTTCTATTCAGAGCCTTATATTGAATATCAAATGTGATTTGGGTTTGTCGTGAATGGTGTCTTCACTAACACTGTTCTTGAACCCAGTTGAGAAAAGATTAAATCTTTTTATTTAGATTTAATGAACTGTACCAATTAAATGATATTTAATTGGAATTGAATTGGTATTGATTTTTGGGTTTATCGTGAACAGTGTTTTAAATAACACTTGTTCTTTAACCCGATAATTAATGGAATGTGATTTGGGTTTATCGTGAACCGTGTTTTAAATGACACTGATTCTTTAACCCAGTCGAAGATTAAAACTAAGTGGAGTTTTAATGAATCTTTAATTAGATTGAAATGATCGAAAATGGAGTATCACCAGTTTTGCTCCAGGCGATAGTTAAATCTTTAATTAGATTTGAACGTGAAATGGTAATTGAATTTACCGATAACACTGTGGTGTTAGATATGAAGTATTACCAGTTTTACTTCATGGGATGAATAGGTTGGGATGGGGAAATTAAAATAAATAATTACTTCGGTAAGGTTCGCTAATCCCGACTAGTTTGAATTGAGGTTCAAAAATAGAATAAAGAATAAATTCAAGGAATTTGTCTTGGATAAAATTAATGGGAACCTTTCCCTATGAATGTGAAATTTAGAAACTAACTGTCGGTTAGCCAAGCAGAATGGTTTTCTGGATATTGATCTGATGTTGGTTTCGGCCTTCGGGGTTAATATTTGGGAAATTATTCTCTTGATTAATTTACTTTCAGTGACTAATGAATTGGAATGAGGTGTATGTTGTGTTTGTGTAACACTTATTTAAAATATACGCGAGTTATTCGGAAAGACCGGGTTTATCCCATTCTGAATAACTGACACGACGATAAGTCGAAGATGAAGACGGTGGTCGAAGACCGGAAGTCTTCACGTCGTTTGGGTGATTACTGATGATCTTGATTGGGCTGTACACCCAAGAAGATGGAAACAGTTGGTGATCGTCCAGACGTACTTGGAGATCGATGGATATGCGAGGTACTAGGTGCCTCCGGTTTCGTTCAGACCCAGAACGGACGTGTAAATGGACTGTGTGTCTGACATTGGATTTTAGTCCGTGTGATTGATCTCTATTAAATATATATCTGTTTGGCGGCGGAGAATTTATTCTCTTGCTTAACGCCCTTCTCTGAGACGTACGAGCTCAGGGGTTATATATTGATGGATATCAAACGCATGGAGTGAATTGCCTGTGTGGCATGCCTAAGTGGCAGATGATCAAGGCTTCTGTTGAAAAGCAAAGTCTTGTGGTTGATGATCAAAGCATGGCCTTTGTGGCGTAGCTTTGTGTAACGTTTACTTCGCGAGTTTCACACCCGGTATGAACCAAAAACGGGAGACGGACCTCAGGGAGGGCATGCGTTTCTTTCTAGTTAGAAGTGGCGTCAGTGGTTTTACACGCCCTGACGAGTTTGACTTATGTGGTTGTTGCTGTTGCGAGGCGCCTCGGTTTGATCGGACGATCTGGGTCCGATGGAGTCATTCAGTTGGCTCACCTACGCCCCATAGGGCGGGGAAACGCATGTTCAGGGTTTAAGTTTAATCCACATCGGTGGACTGGCCCTGACGATCCAAGGGCCCACCTGAGTCTGGGTCCTGTGGCTCGGGCTAGAGAGTCACGAATCGGTTGAGGACTATCTTTTGCCTCGGTTCATAGATGGAAATCCAATTTCCAAATACGAGACATTTGCGGTTTTATTTGTAGAGCCTAGTATGGCGACATGATATATGGTACCCATGCCGCCTATGATTGATACTTATGATTTGAAGTTGTTTTATACACTATGCACTTATAATAGTATCAAACGATTTGTTTTAACCGTATCAAGCATTCTTTGGCTGTTATAAGGGAAAACCCTATCCTCGGCTGCGTTGCATTGTGTGATGGGACCTGGGTCTTATAACAGCTTCATTTTTCTTTATTTAGCATTGCGCTGTTTGTTTTATGCACTGGTATTCTTGGGAGGAAACCCGTTCCGTGTTATACGGCGTGGTCCCTTGATTTACCTAATGATTTAAAATAAAGATTAATAACTGTTTTAGTTCTCACACCAGTCACATGACTGACATGGAGTTTATTGTTTTAACCTAAACTCTGGGTGCCCCTATTTTCGACACGGGCAGTTAGTAGTTTTGGTTTTGCAGATTTATATTCACAGGATCCTGGTTTACAGCTGGAACGATATCTGGAAAGCTTTGTATCCGTATATCTCCTTCTAGTTGTGTATTGTATTATTTTCCGCTGCGATGTATTTAAATGTAATTTAAATCTCTGATATTTTCTCTGTAATATTTATTCATTTATACCCTGTATATTCTTGTATTTTGATGCATTGTTGTAATATACAATGAAATGTTCTTCCGTCTGCGTTCTATTTTGTCGTGTTCTCAAACGATAGGGCGTTTCGAACGGTCTGGGTCGGTTTAGCGACTGGTTCGGACCGAGCGAAATTCCTGTTCGTCACATTTGGTATCAGAGCTTTGGTTTACAAAGCTCAGAGAACAAGACATATTAGAACCATACGAAAGAATTCATCAGATATTGGATTAGTAATATCCAACGGGAATGACTCGTTAGAGATGGGATCAGTAGTATCCTAGAACGAGTGTGAAGAGTATATTTTTCATATGAAAACAAATTTTGTTTTGCAAATTTAAATCAACTATTCGTATTTGATTATTTGTTTATATTGATTTTGGACAATTCAGTATATAAAGAATTTGCATATACGCCTTGCAAACGTATATTCAAAGTTTTAATATATTGGATAGATATAGCATCACACTCTAGTCGCCCGAAGATGATATTGATGATAGCGATCGCATCATCAACATTTATGTTCGAGTTTCGAAGGTGTGATTTTCTATATATTTCCATTAGACTGGTGTGAGAACCAAAACTTATATAGCTAGAATACATTGTTGTGATTTGGCATCAAAAACGTGATTTTCTTTATATATATCAAAATTATGAATTTGAAACGTTAATCCACTAATTGATTGATGTTTGTGTTGTTTGTTTAGTTGTTTGATAATTTAGAACCATTATGCCTAATTTGATCGAATATTGAATTGTATTGAAAATTATTCGCATTTGCTTGCATATACATGTATATCCTTGAACAGGTCATAGCAAGGAGGCTAGAGCAGAGAATAAAATTTGTTTGCCCGACAAATAGGTACATGTTTACTACATAATTTACTGTTTTGTTTGGGTGATGATGATTTTATGAGCATATTGGCTAGCCGCTTGGCTTTTTCTTTTTCTTTTTGAGATCTGAAGGACCGGGGAAGCTATTTGAAATTCCCCGATGCTCCCGGTGCAGGGGAGGTTATGGCGAAATTTTTCAAAAATTTAGGGTGTTAGCCAAATTTTTGAAATTTTAGAAAATTCTCAGAAACTGAAAAGTTGGAGAATGGAAGCCAGATCGAACGTAGAGTTGATTAATCAAACCACTTTCGACTTTGTTCCTTTTCGGGGACGAAAAGTTTTAAGTGGGGGAGATTGTAACAACCCGAAAATCTGGGCCAGTTTAAAAATTTTATTTTGGCAATTTTAGCGAATTTTGATTATTTAAAATGAATTATTTTAAATAATATCGACGAGAAATTTATTTTGAATATAATTCAAACGTATATATTTATTCGAATTGACGATAGAATATAAATATTTATTTATATTTATAAAAGGAATTGAAAATGGCGCGGTAGTTCGATAATTCGATTTCAAACTTCAATTGAATGTACCGGGTGCAAAACAATCCGGATTTTAGTGAAACCAAAAATGATAGGATCTATATGAGGATATCTTTCCAACGAATCCGAAAAATCAAACTTTCATAGCGGGAATCAAAAGATATGTCCAATTGAAAATTCTGAATAGTCGCTATGGAATTCAGGCCCTTAAAAATGGACATTTTGCAAATGACCTCGGATTTCGACGAAACCACTTTTGTTGGGTCCGTGATGTCGAATTATTGCTAGGTTTCAAATTTCATAATTTTTCGAATCAATATGTGAGCGTGGCAAAGGAAAACGCGTTTGACCAGTTTAAGTTGATTTTAATCGATTGGAAATTGGCCATTTTTCTAACGGTCTCAGAATTCGACGAAACTAGTTTTGTTAGGACCGTATCGTCAATACGAAGCTAGAAAATATATTTTTGGAATTTTTCTAGTTAGTATGTGACCCCGGTAATTTGAAATGTACGTTTAAAATTCAATATAGTGATTTAAATGTAAATTTAATAGAAATTGATTGCAACAGCCGAACCAGCCTACGATACATATCCCATTGTGTTCGGAATGGGGGTAGAACGCTATGGACGACAGGCGGTGGACCTCGTTTCGAGGTCGTATGTAAAAGTCAACTATTTGCAAATAAAATAATTAAAATAAAATAATTAAAAATAAAAAACCCCCTTTCCCTTATCTTCTGGCCCCCCCACTTATTTTTCAAAACAGGAAATCGTTTTTCAGATTAAAAAAAAAAAAAGGGGAAAGAAGACGTCGAAGCGGGAGGAGTCGCCGCCCTCCACCTAGACGCCGCCGTCCCTTCTTCTTCTCCCCCCACCTCCTCCCTCATCGTCGAATTAAACTCGACGCAGCCCATTGAGCCCTGACCGAAGTCGCACCATCGCGAAGCACCTGGGAACCGCCAGCGTTGAACCCCGCTGCCAAGCCAAACCCCCACCACCTCGCACGCGCCACCACTTCGCCGGACTACCCTCTGAGCGATGCAACCAAGACGAAGGCAAGGGAGAACTTCCCTGGAGTGAAAACAACAGCAAAAGGTAATTTAAATTTACTAATTTATTAAGTATATAAGTAAATGTTAATTATATTACATTGTTTAAATTCGTTTTTTTTTTATAAATATAAATACTTAGCAAGAAATGATTTTTAGAAATAAAAAGTTAGGAATTTTTATCGCTAGAAAGGTTGTGGTTTTCTTCATAAAAGGATTCGATTTTTCATAACGGAAAAGATCTGATTTTGCGAAGTAAAAATATGATTTTTATATTTTTAAAGTAATAAAAATATGACTTTGATATTTTTAAGGTATTAAAAATATAGTCTTTACTATATAGACGAAGTAAAAATTTGATTTTTATATTTTTAAATTAATAAAAATATGACTTTGATATTTTTAAGGTATTAAAAATATAGTCTTTACTATATAGAAGATGTAAAAATATGATTTTTGGTTAGGTAGAGAGTTAAAAATATAATTTTTACATGATAGGAATATTAAAGATATCATCTTTATATGTGTAGAAAAATAAAAATGAGATTTTTATAAAGATGAAATCTTTAAATTTGAAAAGGCGAAGTCTATGTTTTTATAAAGGCGAAATCTTTATTTTAGAAAAGGCGAAATCTTTATATGGAAAATAGCGTGATAAAAATATAATTTTTATCTATATAACATAGTAGTAAAATTTCGATTTTTATATATTGAATAACGGAATAAAAATTCGATTTTTAAATGTAGGAAGCGATTATTAAAATATGATTTTTAAATTGAAAGTGAATAAATAAAAATGTGATTTTTATTTTAAAGACATCAGTATATAAAAATGTGATTTTTACATATGTAGTGGAAGCGGACAACGAAAGCGATAAGAGACGAGAACAGTGAAGATTTCCTGCATTAGAAGTGTCGTGGAATTGGGATAGCTATCGGTGAGAATTTCTCACTCTTCAATTTCATTTCTAGTTATATATATATACTAGGATGCAGACGGTGCTTAGTAGCACCCGACACAATCGTCCACAGACCATGGACTTGTTTGTTTGATTGCAAAAAGTAGTTAGATTATTTGATTGAAATTGAATTGTGTGGTGAAATGAATTGATTTGATTGATGTGTGAATGGCGTGGGCCTTCACTAGACCGGGGATAAGGCTAGGCCTCGTCCCGTTTCTAGTATCGTGCCGTTATGCCGCCGAAATTTTCTAAAATAAGTTAGTAAAATAAAAATATCATTTTATTTAAAGAATGAACTGAATAGAAATTCATATGTTGGAATAAAATGTTTTATCGTTAAAAATATAATTTTTAACGTGAATGTGAATAAATAAATATTCATTTACAAACCAGACGGTTTGTTTATGTACACCTATTTGAAGGACATTGATTGGGTCGATAAATTTTACACATCGCCCAACTGCACAAATAAAATATGCGTTTGATTGTTTGAAACCCCACACGGGTGTTGGGATGAAATTTGAAGTTCACTCATCCTGATTGATTAAATATGTCGATCGATTGATTGACATGCTGTTATAAGCGTTAGATATCTATATTTGATGCTTATACAGTGTAGTGCACTTTGGTTGATGGTTGATTATTTTTCAATGCTATTATATACATGTGTTGTATGAAAATCCATATAATTAACTTTATATGGTAATTGATTGGGCCTCATTCCAATTTGAAAAATAAAGAATATTATAAAATAAAAGTTCATGTGTTGACAGTACTCATCCATTGAGATTGGTCATGTGTTGAACAAAATATTTTAGTAATAAAATTTACATCTTTATCGATATAAAATAAAAGTTCATGTGTTGACAGTACTCATCCATTGAGAATTGGTCATGTGTTGAACGAAATATTTTAGTAATAAAATTTACATCTTTATCGATATAAAATAAAAGTTCATGTGTTGACAGTACTCATCCATTGAGATTGGTCATGTGTTGAACGAAATATTTTAGTAATAAAATTTACATCTTTATCGATATAAAATAAAAGTTCATGTGTTGACAGTACTCATCCATTGAGATTGGTCATGTGTTGAACGAAATATTTTTGGTAATAAAATTTACATCTTTATCGATATAAAATAAAGGTTCATGTGTTGACAGTACTCATCCATTGAGATTGGTCATGTGTTGAACGAAATATTTTGATAATAACAACTATTTTGAAAAAGAAATATTTGAAATAGAATATTTGAAAATAGAAATAGATGAAGCCGTGTTGATTAGATTGACGCCATTTTGACGTGAACGATATTTATATCGATTTTATTCATTTTGAATTGAAAACGATTTCGAAATGAATTGAATTGAAATGGATTGAATTGAAAACGATTTCGAAATGAATTGAATTGAAATGGATTGAATTGAAAACGATTTCGAAATGAATTGAATTAAAAACGATCTCGAAATGAATTGAATTGAAAACGATTTCGAAATGAATTGAATTGAAAACGAATTCAAATTGGATTGAAAACAAATTGAAATGAATTCAAATTGAATTGAAATTTGAATTGAATAGAAATGAATTTTAAAACGAATTTATAAAGAAGAATTCCATTTTGATTTGAATTGAAATGGAAGTTGAAGTTGCTTTTGAGACGAATTTTAAAACTATTTATATAATTCGTTTTAGATAGAAATCGACGAAGTATATATTATATATATTATATATATAATTTAATGGCCTGAATAGAACGCGCCGCGCCGCGGCAGTTCGTGAATTTCGACCATGTATTTCAAACGGACATTACGGGAGATCCGACCGTCGGATTCTCCTAAAACCGGAACCGTTGGGTTCGTATCGAAAAGAGCTTTCTAACGAATATTAGAAATTTGAAATCTAACGGTTGGATTTGGAACTATGTCCAAATCAAATTTGAAAAAGGTCGCTGTAAGTGCAGTTCGATGACCGTTGATGGAAATCGACTGTACGGGCCTTGATAAAATTATTAAAAATAGTAATAATTTGTGTAAAATCATAAGAAATGATTTGTGAAGATTTGGGATGAAAAACTCCATATTTGAAAAGATAAAAATAGATTTTAATCGAAATGAACTAGTTTTGAACTAGTAATATAATTCTATTTATTTTTAAATAAATAAATTGAATTTGAAAAGGGTTTTAAAAATAACCAGAATTTCCAATGATTGCATTGGAGTGGATTTGAATCGAAATTGTCTTCGGAATATTTCGATGTTGGAATTCGTGATTATACAGATGTTGTTATGGAAATTTGAAAGATATATATTTATATTGTTATTTCCAATACGACATTTGTTAATCGTAGAATTTGATATTGAATATAAGCCGATATATTTTCTATTCAGAGCCTTATATTGAATATCAAATGTGATTTGGGTTTGTCGTGAATGGTGTCTTCACTAACACTGTTCTTGAACCCAGTTGAGAAAAGATTAAATCTTTTTATTTAGATTTAATGAACTGTACCAATTAAATGATATTTAATTGGAATTGAATTGGTATTGATTTTTGGGTTTATCGTGAACAGTGTTTTAAATAACACTTGTTCTTTAACCCGATAATTAATGGAATGTGATTTGGGTTTATCGTGAACCGTGTTTTAAATGACACTGATTCTTTAACCCAGTCGAAGATTAAAACTAAGTGGAGTTTTAATGAATCTTTAATTAGATTGAAATGATCGAAAATGGAGTATCACCAGTTTTGCTCCAGGCGATAGTTAAATCTTTAATTAGATTTGAACGTGAAATGGTAATTGAATTTACCGATAACACTGTGGTGTTAGATATGAAGTATAACCAGTTTTACTTCATGGGATGAATAGGTTGGGATGGGGAAATTAAAATAAATAATTACTTCGGTAAGGTTCGCTAATCCCGACTAGTTTGAATTGAGGTTCAAAAATAGAATAAAGAATAAATTCAAGGAATTTGTCTTGGATAAAATTAATGGGAACCTTTCCCTATGAATGTGAAATTTAGAAACTAACTGTCGGTTAGCCAAGCAGAATGGTTTTCTGGATATTGATCTGATGTTGGTTTCGGCCTTCGGGGTTAATATTTGGGAAATTATTCTCTTGATTAATTTACTGTCAGTGACTAATGAATTGGAATGAGGCGTATGTTGTGTTTGTGTAACACTTATTTAAAATATACGCGAGTTATTCGGAAAGACCAGGTTTATCCCATTCTGAATAACTGACACGACGATAAGACGAAGATGAAGACGGTGGTCGAAGACCGGAAGTCTTCACGTCGTTTGGGTGATTACTGATGATCTTGATTGGGCTGTACACCCAAGAAGATGGAAACAGTTGGTGATCGTCCAGACGTACTTGGAGATCGATGGATATGCGGGGTACTAGGTGCCTCCGGTTTCGTTCAGACCCAGAACGGACGTGTAAATGGACTGTGTGTCTGACATTGGATTTTAGTCCGTGTGATTGATCTCTATTAAATATATATCTGTTTGGCGGCGGAGAATTTATTCTCTTGCTTAACGCCCTTCTCTGAGACGTACGAGCTCAGGGGTTATATATTGATGGATATCAAACGCATGGAGTGAATTGCCTGTGTGGCATGCCTAAGTGGCAGATGATCAAGGCTTCTGTTGAAAAGCAAAGTCTTGTGGTTGATGATCAAAGCATGGCCTTTGTGGCGTAGCTTTGTGTAACGTTTACTTCGCGAGTTTCACACCCGGTATGAACCAAAAACGGGAGACGGACCTCAGGGAGGGCATGCGTTTCTTTCTAGTTAGAAGTGGCGTCAGTGGTTTTACACGCCCTGACGAGTTTGACTTATGTGGTTGTTGCTGTTGCGAGGCGCCTCGGTTTGATCGGACGATCCGGGTCCGATGGAGTCATTCAGTTGGCTCACCTACGCCCCATAGGGCGGGGAAACGCATGTTCAGGGTTTAAGTTTAATCCACATCGGTGGACTGGCCCTGACGATCCAAGGGCCCACCTGAGTCTGGGTCCTGTGGCTCGGGCTAGAGAGTCACGAATCGGTTGAGGACTATCTTTTGCCTCAGTTCATAGATGGAAATCCAATTTCCAAATACGAGACATTTGCGGTTTTATTTGTAGAGCCTAGTATGGCGACATGATATATGGTACCCATGCCGCCTATGATTGATACTTATGATTTGAAGTTGTTTTATACACTATGCACTTATAATAGTATCAAACGATTTGTTTTAACCGTATCAAGCATTCTTTGGCTGTTATAAGGGAAAACCCTATCCTCGGCTGCGTTGCATTGTGTGATGGGACCTGGGTCTTATAACAGCTTCATTTTTCTTTATTTAGCATTGCGCTGTTTGTTTTATGCACTGGTATTCTTGAGAGGAAACCCGTTCCGTGTTATACGGCGTGGTCCCTTGATTTACCTAATGATTTAAAATAAAGATTAATAACTGTTTTAGTTCTTACACCAGTCACATGACTGACCTGGAGTTTATTGTTTTAACCTAAACTCTGGGTGCCCCTATTTTCGACACGGGCAGCTAGTAGTTTTGGTTTTGCAGATTTATATTCACAGGATCCTGGTTTACAGCTGGAACGATATCCGGAAAGCTTTGTATCCGTATATCTCCTTCTAGTTGTGTATTGTATTATTTTCCGCTGCGATGTATTTAAATGTAATTTAAATCTCTGATGTTTTCTGTGTAATATTTATTCATTTATACTCTGTATATTCTTGTATTCTGATGCATTGTTGTAATATACAATGAAATGTTCTTCCGTCTGCGTTCTATTTTGTCGTGTTCTCAAACGATAGGGCGTTTCGAACGGTCTGGGTCGGTTTAGCGACTGGTTCGGACCGAGCGAAATTCCTGTTCGTCACAGTTTTAATGGTTTTTATTTAGTATATTAGGTATTTTAAGATTATTTTTATTGTATTATTACTTTGTTTTGAACTCTAGCTTTTAACTAAGTGACAAACTATAGGGATTGTAGTTTGGGAATTTCTAGCTGTAGGGTTTTGTAGTTAAGGGAAAATTGATATTGAGGATAAAGATATGTGCAGGTATTTGAGCGTAGTATTAAAATAGTTGGGAGCGGGTGTCACGAGTTTACATGGGGTTGTAAGCGTAGAGATTGTTTTAATACCTAGTATGAACCTTAGGGTATGCAGCAATAGGAAGGGTTTTGCTGAAGTTGGATAAATTCTGTGTTATTTTTTTTCCGCATTTATTTTAAATATTATCTAAGATTCTATTATTTATTACTCAACGAAAAACTGCAATAAACCCTATTCACCTCCCTCGAGGGTTAATTTGGATCCTACAAAACAAAATGCTTGTGATTTTTTGATCTGTACACAAATTAAGTCAAACTTTACAACTCTCCATTGAAAAAAAGGGATATTTCTGATCGAAATGCATCCATGCTTCTCCATCAAGTTGGTGTCTTAATGAACCTCCTTCACGAGCTCTCACACTATGTCATCTTGTATGATGCACGGTTATAGAAAATGCATGTAACCTTTGGGTTCTACGTGTGAAAGGTAAAACAATGCAAATATTCGTAGGTGACATCTACCTGTTCTTTCCTAGTTTGTGACTTTCTTTGGTACAAAATCTACAACTTCCAATATTGATATTTTCTTTCCAAAATAACATCTAACCAATTTAAAACGTATCTATTTTTTGATACAGCAAAATAAAAGGCGACATAAATTCTATCACTTCATAATGATGTTCGCACACTAAATTAGTTGGAGGAAAATGTGGTTTTGCAGCTTGTACAACATTTATAAATCCAACTTCTATGAGATTGAATTTTGATTTCAATGCAATATATTCTACAGCTACTGATAATTAGGTGGCATCCAATAATTCATAATATTTTTTGTTTTAATGTTTGGTTTCTTCTTCAATGTTAGCATAATTAGCTAGTATGGAACATAGAACATGCTGCATCTTCAACCATATCTGAGATCCATCGTAACAATTTCTTTACTCACCTACTCCTCCGCCTACACAATATAAGGTGATACAAGTTCTCCATGACGGTCTCACAGTAAATAATTTAGCATGAAGCCATAATGGCGCAAATGAACTCTAACTGTATCCATTATCAAATGATTTAATTAACAATTTGCACCTACTATATGAACAACAATTTCTTTGTCATTATTATTATTATTTAAAATGAATTCAATAAATACTTGCATACTGTTATATAAATGTTTACCAATTAGCTTCCTGTTTTCCTTCGTTTTTGAAACATCGAGCTCCAATCAATACAATAAATGATTATTTCTCCTTCTTTAAAACATATGATATAAATTAAATATAATATTGACATTTTATTTTTCAATCCACATAGGGTTTAATGTTTTACTGAATATAAAAATTTTTATTCATTTTAACTTTAATTTTATATTCATTTATACATTTAATATTCTTTTAACTATATATAATACTATAATTAATTTTCGCTCATACATTTTACTATTGGGATTACGAATATAGTATTGATTTTTTTTTGCATTCTACTTTACTGGTGGGTCACCTTACTTCTTATTACAAACATAGTAGCAATTATATTCGTAAGTCATTTCATTTTAAATGATATAATAAAATTTTGGCAGCACGTCTCCTTTGATTCCCGAACCATACACAAATACGTATACATAAAAAAACAAAGAAAATGCTGTTAAAATTTTGTTAACTGCAAAAAACGAAATGATTTACAAAATGTAGTTACTTTGTTGTCTTTGTAACTTGTCAAATGCAGGGGCAAACATTGTATATAATACAACAACAACACCAACAACAAAGCCATATATCCCAAACAAGTTGGGGTTGGCTAGATATGGAACCCAAAATTAAAATAAAATAAATAATAATGATAATATATATAAAGGGTTTAAAATAACCAAACAGATAAAAAGTCGTCTGATAGAGGTTTTTTTCAAAATAATAATAATAATAAAGTAAAAAGGTTTAATAAAAGCGGAATGAACTCTAAAATAGTAATAATTCAATAAAAGTGAGATAAATTCTAAAATACTTTTAAAAAAAAATTCTAAGTTTCTGGTACATGGATTTCCAACTTCCATGCACTCCCATCCACTACCAGCTCTTCAGATATACTTCAATTACTTAAATCCTTCTTTATTATCTCCTCCCATGTCATTTTAGGTCGACCTCTACCTCTCTTTGGGCCTTCGGTACGACCTATAATTCCAACGCGCACAGATGCATCGAATGGTCTACGTTGGATATGTCCAAACCATCTCAAGCAGTGTTGGACTAACTTCTCTTCAATAGGTGCAACTCCAAGTTTTTCCCGAATATCCTCATTTCTAATCCGATCTCGTCTGGTATGCCCACAGCTCCAGCGCAGCATCCGCTTCTCTGCTACAATTATCTTGTGGACGTGTTGCCTCTTAGTAGGCCAACATTCTGCACCATATAACATTGCAGGCCTGATTGTTGTCTTATAGAACTTTCCTTTAAGTTTCTGAGGAATTCATATCACAGAAATGCCAGATGCTAATCGCCATTTCACCCATCCTACTTGAATTCTAAAACTAACATCCTTATCAATCTCCCCATCAAACTGCAACATAGATCCTAAGTATCGAAATGATTCCTTCTTGGGTATTACTCTACCGGCCAGGGTGACCTCTCTGTCATCTGAGATGACACTGCTAAACTCACGCTTCATATACGCTGTTTTAGTTCTGCTAAGCCTGAAACCCTTTGATTCCAAAGTCTCCCTCCACAACTCCAGTTATCGATTAACCCCTATTCTACTTTCATCAATCAACACAACATCATCAGCAAAGAGCATACACCGAGGAATCTCCCTCTGTATATATTTTGTGATTTCATCCATCACTAATGCAAAAATATAGGGGCTCAAAGCCAAACCTTGACGTTACCCTATGTTAATTGGAAAGTCTCGGGTCTCACCATCGCATGCCCTGATACTAGTCACAGCCCCCTCGTACATATCCTTGATAAGGGTAATATACTTTGATGGCACTCTCTTCCTTTCTAGCGCCCACCACATAACCCTCCTCGACACTCTATCATAAGCTTTCTCCAAGTCAATAAAAACCATGTGGAGATCTTTCTTCTGCTCCCTGTATCTCTCCATAAGTTTCCTAACCAAGAAAATCGCCTCAGTGGTTGACCTTCCAGGCATAAAACCAAATTGATTCCTAGAGACACTTGTCAACCTCCTCAGACGCTACTCGTAAACTCTCTCCCAAAGCTTCATTGTATGACTCATAAGCTTAATTCCTCTATAGTTTGTATATCTCATTTATTCTTGAAGATTGGAACTAAAATGCTTCTCCTCCACTTATCCGGCATTTTGTTTGATTTGAAAATATTATTAAACAACTTAGTTAGCCATGTTACCCCTGCATCTCCAAAGCATCTCCACACCTCAATAGGAATGTCATTAGGTCCTACCGACTTGCCTGATTTCATCTGTTTTAATGCCCCCTTTACCTCAGCTTCTTGAAATCTACGCACAAAATATTTATTGGTGTTGTCGGCAAAGTCTTCCAACTCGATCGAAGATCTACACTTTCTTCGTTGAAAAGCTTATCAAAGTACTCTCTCCATCTATTCTTTATCTCATCGTCCTTCACCAAAAGTTTATCATTCTTGTTCTTAATGCATTTAACCTGATTGAAGTCCCTTGTCCTCCTTTCGCGTAGCTTAGCTATTCTGTAAACGTCTTTTTCATCCTCCTTTGTACTTAGCCTTTGATACAAATCTTCGTACGCTCATCCCCTTGCTTCACTTACTGCTCTCTTTGTGGTCTTCCATGCCACTTTGTACCTGTGCATGTTCTCTTCGCTTCTATGATGGTGCATGAATTTGTAGCATTCCTTCTTCTCTTTGATAGTCTTTTTGCACCTCGTCATTCCACTAACACGAATCCTTGGATTCTCGCTTGTTTCCTCTTGTTATCCCAAATACCTCAGTAGCAACTCTCCTAATGCAAGTTGCCATCGCATTCCACATGACATTTGCTTCTCCTTCTACATTCCAAGCCCCTTCTCCCATCATTTTATCTTTAAACACCCGTGAAGCATCTCCTTTGAGTTTCCACCATTTCGTCCTGCTAATCTTTGCTCTCTCATCCTTCACCACACGAAGCCGAAACATGCATACTAAGAGCTGGTGCTGTGAGATGACACATTCTCCAGGTATGACCTTGCAATCAACACAATCTCATTTACCGTCTCTTCTAGTTAGGACAAAGTCAATCTGGCAAGCCTGTTGGCCACTACCGAAGGTGATCAGATGTGATTGCCTCTTTCTAAAGAAGGTATTAACAATCATAAGATAAAAAGAGAGAGCGAAATTCAATATATCTTCACCTCTTGGTTCCTACTTCCAAAGCCAAAACTACCATGCACTTGCTCAAAACCCCCGCTAGATGAGCCAACTTTGTTCTGAAGGTTCTTGTCAATCAATATGCATATCCCGTTCTTGTTACGTACTTATCCCGTGTACCACAATTTGAAGCCAGTGTTCTCCACCTCCTTCGCCTTCTGACCCACCCATTTAGTCTCTTGAACGCACAAGATGTTAACACGCATCCTAATCATAGTATCCATTATCTCTCTTAATTTTCCTGTTAAGGACCCTA
Source organism: Allium sativum (assembly GCA_030737875.1). Classification (NCBI taxonomy): domain Eukaryota; kingdom Viridiplantae; phylum Streptophyta; class Magnoliopsida; order Asparagales; family Amaryllidaceae; genus Allium; species Allium sativum. Next base: position 128,351,270 of record CM060918.1, read on the forward strand.
CATTCCAACTACCTAACTGAACCCTACTATCGTCGACTGGCTTCCTTGTCCCTCACATCCATCGAGAAAAATGCGAGGACCCTTGCTCACTTATCACTACACCGGGGCGTCGGTGTAGCGCGGCACTAAGAGAATAGAGGCCCAACCCTTGCATATTTAACACCATATCCGAGCCTTGATATAGCATGTCACTAAGAGGGTTACGCCCCAACGAAATATCATAAGGTTCCATATCTATAAGAGAGGCTAAGTTTTTATGTTGGCTCGCCAAGCCTATCACAACCCTCCTCCTTTACACAGGCTTGGGACAAGCTGCATAGAAAACTACACAATCGGAATTAAACATTGTATATAATGAATAAAAATATTAGTTTTGTGACCAAAAAAAAACTCATATATAGTACATGTTAGACGGTGCAAAAATATCTCTAAAAAATTATGAATATAATATATTACATATTTAATACTCTTTAAAATACATGGTTTTATGTACGCCTATATTAGTTAATGATAAATAGATCAAATTAAACAAGGGCATTCACTAATTTATTGATCGCATTTGAACTTCTTTAAAATTGTAATCAAATCCTCGTTATATAAAATTATTTAGCGCTTTTGGTTTTTTTGAAAACATGTAAACTAAATCATGTCCATCCACACTAAATAAACCAAACAAGTTGTCGGTGCACTAATTAATAAACACATACACACTAAGTATGTATTCCTAGTATTTCATTCTCAACATCACACCAACAGATCACCGAAGATTTGAAAAGAATTAAAAAGCTTTAAACATTACACCAGAAACCACAGCAAAAAGAAGGGTGAAGAAAGAATTCCTGGTAGCCACAACAGCAGAGGACTGAGTTGGTGCGGGTGTAGAAGAATTTGCAAATAATCATGAATTTTCTAATTCAATCCTAGAATTTTATTTAAAATCTCAAATTTTAATTCACTTAATATAATATATTAGTCACGAGTGAGTACCTTTCGAGGCAAATGAAATTAAGAACAATAAAACTGGTACAACTGGAAGCGATAATTGTGACGATCACATATTGAACCGATTTATGTACATACACACACACACACACACACACACATATATATATATATATATATATATATATATATATATGTATATGTATATATCTACATATAATCGGAATTCATATGCATGACTCAAAAGTTGTACTAGGACAAGTATAATACGATGACAACTTAAAAGAACTGTGGTTCTTAAACAAAACAGTGATAGCTCAAATTAACACAAGCTGAAACATAAACATTTTTTCTATTTAATGTTATTATAATCAAAACAAAATGGTGAAGAAAATACTCAAATCTAACCAAGATAATTGACACTAGGAAAATCCAAGCAGTGACACTCGACACAACAACACAAAATTAGTTTCTTAGGTTTATTCAAGCCACAACAAATCTAGATGGTAGCCACAAGTAGCAAAACAATCTTTTTTTTTTCATTTTTTCTTTTCAAAAATAGATTCAAGCATTGAATGGGGAGGAAAAAGGTTATCAAGATTTGCATGACTGGAGTTGACAAGGAGGGCGTAAAAGAAGGCTTAGGTCATTGCTAGTGTATATACTATAATATCTAAAACAGTGAAATGAATGAGCAAACTAAAAAATAAAATGTACATACGATCACTGAATTATTAATAATTAATAAAATTAATTCACAACATTACATACTAACAAATCACTGAAGATTTGAAAAGAATTAAAAAGCTTTAACTAGACTAAACCAATTATCCACTAACCTACAAATGTGGATCTTTATAACCACTTAACACATTAACAGGAACACACCTTATTGACTAATTAAAACGTGAGATAACTTCTAACACCCTCCCTTAAACTAAATGTGCTAATATTCAATTTACAACTCACAAACGCTAACCACACTTCTCAATTTCTTCGTCGTCTTGCATGTACGAACTCGGTCACAAATCTCATCTCTATCTGGTTGGGAATGCTCAACTATTTTATGTTGATTGGTGCTTGAACCATCAACAAATGCTTTTGGTTTCCTCTTAGGAACCTGGTGACCTCTCCATTCAGGTCTTCCCTTGTATATGTCATTCCCCCAACAAGTGAGAACCACAGCTCTTCTTCTTTATTTGTTGGATGACATAAAACCAAGTCTTCTTCACTCAACCTACTTTGCATGTAGGCTTGCCTATCTTTTCTTAGGCATATCATCAAACAGTTCTCGAATGCTCTTTATAAATGTCCAACTCTATAACCAACGTTCTATATTTCGTCGTCTTTATCTCTATGTTATTTCCACACAAGCATTTCATATAATCGTTCACCTAAATTGCCTCTTGCCTGAAAATTCATTACACTTCAATCACACAACCCTCTTCACAACCTTCATTTTTGCACTCCATAAAGCTAGTAACCAAACTACCATTTGCAATTCCCACTGCCTTTCTCATTTGCATTCACTTAGTTCAAGCCACACCTGCCTCACACAAACCATAACCAGATATCATCCTCATCGACAAACTTCCCTTTAAACTGCACATTCAGTTCATCTCCACTTCATTACCAATTCACATTTCATTCATCATCCCGGATAATTGAGAATCCACTACCTAAATAATTAGCCTACAATTCAACTCCATTACACAAACTCGAAATTGCGGTTTACAGCCACTAACACACACTCCACTTTCATCACTGACCATCCCCGACTCATCACATACAACCACCCACTATCTTGTGCATTCCCCGCAACTGCAACATTCTCTGCACCAGACCACAAGAATAAACTATCCTCAACCAAGCATTTTATATTGACCAGCAAACATCATCATTCAACAATTGTTGTTGCGATTTCTCTTAGTTGCTGCCACGGTAGCCTTTTTTTCTTCTCTGCAGTTGCTACTGCAAACCATGTTCTCTCGCTGCTGCTATCTCTTTCCTTCTATTTGTCGTTGCCCGTCCAATATTGTTATGCTAGCTGCTCTTATTGTAGTCTTGTTTGCTTCTATGTATGTACTACCCAATAGTTTCATAACCGGATCATGAGTCAAAACGTGAGGACTTAGGGTCCAAGGTTTTGAAAGTCTAACCGGTCGAACCATCAAGAACCGCACATGCTTGTTAATAGTGAAAATATGAATAACTAAGTTTTATGTGTATTTAAACAAATGAATTGTTATCCACTAAAAATCATGCATATACTGTTGGATCTAATTCAAAGTTAGAATTGACGGATCAGATGGTACGTTCAATGTGTATGGGTCAGTCAACCACATTGTGCGTGGATCGGTCACTTCATTTCAATATGGGTTGGTCGGTCACATTGTAAACGATGGATCGGTCGGTCATGTTGTAAACGATGGATCGATCAGCATATATACAATGGGTCAGTCTATGACGATGGGTCGGTCACTATAGCAGCTGGTCGGTTGGCTTCAATTATCACCACGATATGGTACGGGTCGGGATTAAAATTCGTGCATGGAGAGACTTTAATGCAACAATGGGCCAGCAACATTGTGCTCCAGTTTAAAACATGAGCAATTGGTAATAAAGTGTAGTGCCACATAACTTGCCAATTATATTGAAACATGAAGTGCACAGAAAAGTTAATGTGAAGCCGCGATGTAGTTATACACATGAAAAGCATCATAAAATTATTCTAACAGATCATCAGATTCAACTACATGGATCAGCAATTTACATGTGTGTCATGAAGTGCATGTTAGCAGCCATATGCAGAACAATGCCACGTTTATTGGCAAGATCACTTTCAGAGAGTATGGGGTGTAGATAATACAAACAAAATAGTGCCAGCTACATGAATAGTGTCCGTTAATTCTTTAGAACATATGGGGATGGCCATATCAGTATGGGATGAACGCCAACTACATGCAAACACAGTAATCACGTGATTGGCAAATGGGATGGTACTTTAACACTCAGCTATGTGTCGGCTAAGTTGGAGTATGGAAGCACTGGCATATAATCTTGGTTCACACGTAAACATGTAAAATGTGCATTCACGGTTGCTTGCAAAGTTCTGATCGATTATGAAATTCCTCACGTTGGCATTCGCTGTAACAAATCTATATATTTTCCATGTGGATTAGTCGTAATGTTAAAGTAAGGACACGTGGGATGACTTCAAAATAAGTTATATGCAGATCAATTCCAGTAGCATAATTGGAACGGGTCGACTTCAAATAATACGGTGGCATATTCGTAATATGTAAGGGTCGGTCTCAATTATATGGAAGTTGGTCGGTCCTGAACCAAATATGGAAGTTGGTCGGTCCTATAGTGAATTAAAAGTGGGTCAGTAGCGAATTCTGGTCGGTCACAAATATGCCAGCTGTAAAATAGACTAGTGGCATTTTCGAAAATAAGTTTGAGGACGACCCAAATCCTGCACATCATAATTACAACACTGCCACTACCCCAAAACTACACCTATAAATATCCCACTTCTCCACAATTCAAGGAACCGATTTTTCCACCCCAAAGGGCTACCCAAATCATTTGTCCACCACTCTCAAACACTCCAAGCTCCATTAATGGCTTCTCAAGCTCAATCCATCCCCCTTCAACATCAAATGGATCAAGTATTCTCCAAACTTCATTAAAAATCTCTCAAACACAATCTAAGTGATCTCCAACTACCATTAACTCTCTCCAAAGCCTAGATCCAACACAAGATCATCATGGATCCGTTAAAGATCATCTAAGTTTCTAAATCTACTCTACTACCATCACAAATCACCGATTCCTTCGCAAATCCAAGTGAAATCTAGAGTGAATAGAGAGAAAAAAGTATAAGATCATTGTTAAAGAGAGAAATGCTTGTGTGAGAGAAATAATGAATGTAATGAGAGAGGATTCATACTTTGTAAATTCTGAAATGATAACGCAAATCTCTTCCATAGTGGATGTAGGCCGTCTCTAGGCCAAACCACTCTGAAAATCCTCTTATTTTTTTACTACTTTTCATGATTGTAGGTCCGTTGTCCTAATTCCAACCTTTTGGTGAAGTATACCTTTGCTGTTGTGGCCATTTTTTGGTTACAACATTTGGCGCCCATTGTGGGGCCACGTTCGCACTTCTCTCAAATTTAAGAGCCTTGCATTGAAGCTCCAAGCCTGCTTCTACTATAGATTCTCTAAATCTACAATCCAGGCCAATTGACAAATTCTCTTCCATGTTCAAATCCTTGTCCGAGATAATGACTAAGTCAAAGAAGACTGCAAGTAAAACTGCTGAAGCACGCAATGATGTTGCTAATGAAGCTACGCCACTAACTAACCATTTCGAAGTTGGCGAAAGCTCGGTTGTGGAGCCAGAGTAACTAGAGCTAAACTAGGTGTCGTTGTCGCCACTTCAAATCGGCGTGTTGAGGCCTGCACAAAAACTTTAATGGATGCTAATCAAGCTCTTAACGATAATATGAATGCTCTTCTAAATGATCAAGCAAATTCCTTTCCTCTTCAAAAGGTTCATGTCAACCTTGAAGAAAACTGGCTGCTTTATAATTGTAACAATAATATGGAAGGCCTTGATGGATGGGAAAGCAATAAGAACGAAGCCGAAGTTCAGGATTCAAAGCCGAAAGCTAAAACCATTCCGATCGAAATACCTGAAGAGTTGCTAGTCCCGCCAAGGGGGAACCTCCCCATGCTGGAGGTAGAAGACCTACATCCTCTAATCGCAACTGCTCCCCAAGACGGGCATCTGACAAAGAGATCGAGGTTCGCCATGCAGAACGCCACAACTCGAAGGAATATATCAAGGATATGGTAAATCAAATCATGAAAGATAGTATGGCTCGCAATGACAGTGAAAGAGAATAGGGCTTCTCCCCCAACAAATATCCGTTCACTAAATGGATCTGCAAAGCAGAGTTCCCTAAGAAGTTTACTCATCCTACCCTGCCTCCATACAATGGAACTTCCGATCCAAATCACTTCCTTTACAAATATGAATGGCATATGAATGCAGCCAAAGCTACAGATGTGATCAAATGCCTATGCTTCCCACTCTATCTAAAAGGCGTGGCATCATTATGGCTCATGAGGCTACTGCCCAAATCCGTTGGCCGATTTGATGATTTGACTCTGAAATTCAAAGAGCAGTTTAGGCTGCATGCTATAAAGGCTAAGGATGTTATTTCTATGAAATCAATAAAGCAGAATCCAAGAGAGTTTGTGAAAGATTTCCTCAAGAGGTTCAACACTGCTTTGTCTGAAGTTGGGAATCCTGAACCCCACATGATCTTAATGTCTCTAATTGGCGCCATTGATGAGAAAATCAATTTGGTAGATGGATTAAAATGAAAGAACCAAACACACTTGAAAAATTATATAAAAAAACAGAGGAGTATATGAGAGCGGACAATAATCCTGTGCCTCTTCAGATTATCAACGCTATCCAACTTCTTGAATTTCCCAAAAATGCTGCTACTCAGTATAATCAAAAGAATCCCAGAGGTCAAAAAAAGGAAACGACATGAAAGATAATCGAGATGGCAAAAAGACTCGCTTGTTTACACCCATTGAGTTCGTCCCTCTAAATAATACTATGGAGAACATCTACCTTGCTACCAAAGATGTAGAACAATATCCAGAACCACCATCGCTGAATATCTCTAAGAGAGTTGTGAATATTGGAAAATTCTGTCGCTTTCACAATCAACCCGGGCAATGATACTAACGAATGCCGACACTTGAAGAAATTAATCGAGGAGTTGATTAGGAAGAACAAACTACAGCAATATGTGAAAAATCCACAAGCTACAAATCCTTCTGCAACTCCCCAAGGGCAAGAGACATTAAATGGTCACTCCGATCAAAGCAACAAAACTCCAGCATGGGTTAGTGCAAGGCCGGTCATAAACTAGTGACCAATGGTGGTGCTCCAACTTTCATGGCTCGGAATAAGCGATCATCATTGCCACAACTCTATTCCATGCTTTATTTCATGCTTTACTTCATGCTGTATTCAAAATTCTTGTAAAACAGTTTGTACTATTTTACAAACGTTGTACTGAACAGTTAGCTCTGTGATTAAGAGCATATCTATCTAAATAAATTCCTTTCTTGAAAAAATCTTTGTCAAATCAAAATTTGCTTAAAGATAATTTTATATTACAGGCCATCAGTCTAGCGCTTGTTTCCTGAAAATCCGATGAAGCATGGCGACCCAACAACACTAGTTCAAGCGCTTATGCTGTAAATACCAACATGCACAAGTGCAGAATTAGAAAAGCACCACCTTGAAAAGTGAATGGGAAGAGTTGCAAAGATTCAAATAGTGAGTAAGCGCCACGACAAACAAACAAGAGGTTTGTAACCTTTGTCGAAAGGGCATTTTCCCAAATGAGAGGTCCAAGGCCCCTGTTCCTGAATTGAGATAGCCTTCCAAGTCAAGCGTCCGACAAAGGAACTGGCGCTAGCCCCATGAAACGATGTAACAAGAAAAACCCTCTACAATAACCCAAACACTTCCTGAGTGAAATGCAAAAGTCCTCCCCTGGTGGGGGCACAAAATCCAAAGACCTCCCCGAGGAGGGGCACTAAATCCAAAGACCACCCCAAGCAGGGTCACTAAATCCAAAGTCCTCCCCTAGTGGGGGCACAAAATATAAAGACATCCCCGAGCAGGGGCACTAAATCCAAAGACCTCCCCGAGCGGGGGCACTAAATCCAAAGTCCTCCCCTAGCTTGGGCACAATATAAAGATCTCCCTGAGTAGGAGCACTAAATTCAAAGTCCTACCCAAGCAGGGGCACAAAATATGAAGACCTCCCCAAGTGGGGGCACTGGATTCAAATTCAAAATTTGTCCAACCAAGCTATTGCAACGGACCTAAAAATAGACAATCAGCTGTAGTCACTCTGGCCTCTGAAACAAAAAATAAGGTTCCAATTTGAATAAGTATATGTTTCATAAAACATGAACCGTCATACAAGATTATATAAGTCATTAAAAACAATGCTTGGAATCTACAGTCGATATATGCCGGTTAGTCGGTTTCAAACATCGTCGCGAATTCAGATTAGAATGTAGTATCTACACAAGTAATTTTCGTCAAGTTGATCAGACGAAACGATCCTATGTTAATACGTCATTCAGTTCAAATCATAAAATTCGCTGTAGTCAAATTTTTAATATTTAACTAACCAGTTATCGATATCAGAAATCGATAGCAAAATATTCGTCCGAAAATATGCATGCTTTTTGTTGTTACAAAAACAAGGCATAACACTAAAAAACATGCTCAGGATGCCTATTACAAAGACGAATCATTACGAATTGCCTTCAAAAGATGGGCATTGATTCAAAACAGGTTCAGTGTCCAAGCAAATGTTCGAAACAAATAGCCAATACTATGGCATAAACCAGCGTCAAAGATGACTTTGAGACCCGCACTTTCAAACTCTGAATCGACAAAGTGGAGATTCCGGTTCAACTGCAAAACAATTAGATCGACCATTCAACTTAATCTCAAGAAATCCAGCTCAGACCCTAGAAGTCTAAACTTCGACTTTCGGCAGCAGAGATGTCAATGTCCAGAAAACTGATCCTCCAAAGTAGCATGTGTCCGAACCATTATCGGAAAAACTTCAATTCGTTATACAAGAAAGTACATGATCCATACGAAGAATGTATGTCCCGATCCATGCGTATAAAGTAGCAAAAACTTGAATCATCCAACAATTTATATAGTAAAATCCAATGTATTAGAACGTTAACTTCGGAGTTTATAATTTTTTACAAAATAAAAATTATAAACTCCGAGGGGAAAATGTTATCCATTAAAAATCATGCATATACTGTTGGATTTAATCCAAAGTTAGAATTGATGGATCAGACAATATAATCAATCTGTATGGGTCAGGCAACCACATTGTGCGTGGATCTGTCACTTCATTTCAATATGGGTCGATCGGTCACATTGTAAATGATGGATTGGTTGGTCATATTGTAAACGATGGATCGGTTGGTCATGTTGTAAACGATGGATCGGTCAGCATACATACAATGGGTCGGTCACAGCTATATGGGTCGGTCTATAACGAGGGGTCAGTCACTATAACAGTTGGTCGGTTGTCTTCAATTATCAGCACGATATGGTATGGGGTCGGTATTAAAATACATGCATGGGGAGACTTTAGTGCAACAATGGGCCAGCAATATTGTGCTCCAGTTTAAAACAAGGGAACTTTGTAATAAAGTGAAGTGCCACATAACTTGGCAAATATATTGGAACATGAAGTGCAAAGAAAAGTTGGTCTGAAGCCGCAATGGATTAGACATGTGAAAAGCATCATAAAATGGTTCTAACAGATCATCAGGTTCAACTACATGGGTCGACAATTTACATGTGTGTTTCACGAAGTACATGTTAGTAGCCTTATGCAGAACAATGCCACGTTCATTGGCAATATCACTTTCAGAGAGTATGGGGTGTAGATAATACAAACAAAATAGTGCCAGCTACGTGAATAGCGTCCGTGAATTCTTTAAAACATATGGGGTCGGCCATATCAATATCGGATGAACGCCAGCTACATGCAAACACAGTAATCACATGAATGGCAAATGAGTCGGTACTTTAAACACTCAGCTATGTGTCGGCTAAGTTGGAGTATGGAAGCACTTGCATATAATCTTAGTTCACACGTAAACATGTAAAACGTGCATTCACGGTTGCTTGCAAAGTTCTGGCCGGTTATAAAATTCCTTACGTTGGTATCCACTATAACAACTCTATATATTTGCCATGTGGACTAGTCGTATATCTCTTAAATGAAAAGGCGGCTTGAATGTTAAAGTAAGGACACGTGGGATGGCTTCAAAACAAGCATATGCAGATCGGCTCCAGCAGCATAACTGGAATGAGAAGGCTTCAAATAACATGGTGGCATATTCGTAATATGTAAGGATCAGTCTCAATTATATGAAGCTGGTCGGTCTTGAACCAAATATGGAAGATGGTCGGTCCTGAAGTGAATTGAAAGTGGGTCGGTAGCGAATTTTGGTCGGTCACAAACATGCCAGCTGTTGCTAGCTGTAAAGTAAACTAGCATAATTTTCGTAAATAAGTTTGAGGCCGACCCAAACCCTGCACATCATAATTACAACACTGCCACTACCCCCCAAACTACACCTATAAATAGCCCACTTCTCCACCATTCAAGGGACTGATTTTTCCACCCCGAAGGGCTGCCCAAATCATTTCTCCACCACTCTCAAACACTCCAAGCACCATTAATGGCTTCTCAAGCTCAATCCATCCTCCTTCAACAACAAATGGATCAAATCTTCTCCAAACTTCGTTAAAAATCTCTTAAACATAATCAAAGTGATCTCCAACTACCATTAACTCTCTCCAAAGCCTAGATCCAACATAAGACCATCATGGATCCGGTAAAGATCATCTAAGTGTCTAAATATACTCTACTACCATCACAAATCAAAAGATCTCACTAATTATGTTGCAAATCCAAGTGAAATCTAGATTGAAAAGAGAAAAAAAAAGTAGAAGATCATTGTTAAAGAGAGAAGTACTTGTGTGTGTGTGAGAGAGAGAGAATGAATGTAATGAGAGAGGATTCACACCTTGTAAATTCTGAAATGATAATGCAAATCTCTTCCATAGTGGATGTAGGCCGTCTCTAGGCTGAACCACTCTAAAAATCCTCTTGTTTTTTTACTACTTTTCATGATTATGGCTCCATATTCCTAATTCTAACCTTTTGGTGAAGTATTGTGAAAATACCTTTGGTGTTGTGGCCATTTTTTGGTTACAACATGAATAATAAAGTTTGAAAGCCATCTACTTGTTCATTAACATTAATATATTGCATAATATAATTAAACAACAAAGACACAAACAAACATACATGTTTTTTAAAACGAAATGTTATAGTTTATGATTTAAATGCTGGAATAGTTATGATTTTTTGAAATATTTTAGTTGTTATTTTCAATACAGAAGATGAAATGATCAAAGAGAGTTACACAATAAGAAGTAGGGAAAACAAAAAATCGTGGTTTAACCCTGTAAAATTAAAGGTTGGACCGCTAGTTTGAATGTCCGACCAAGATTCATGCATGAATGAGGTTTGATTGAGTTTTGCGCTGTGATGGTCCAAGGTTCATGGTTATTCGAGGTCGGACCGCAGTAGGGTCGGGTTATGAAAACACTGGTACTACCACATCTGCATAAATATTTAATAACCTATGATGGTTAAGAACGGGGTCAATTCTTCTGTACCCAACTCGGGTGTTCCCGTGTGCCCGACAAATCACAACCACATATATTATTAATAATCTAATGAACGGGTCCTACAATCCACTCAAAACCATTAGATTTTGTGCAAATCAGTGGCTAAGATTGATCTGGCACATGAGGACACACAATTTGGGTGTTGAACAATTCATCTCGTTAGGAGCCATCCATATGCACCATTTTTTGTTGAACACACATTTCCAAACCTTTCCGCATTGCTTCATTGCTACAACACTTCATTCTTGCTTCTGTGTTGCATAACCTTCATTTTCATGCACATACAACTTTCCTGTACTATTTTCCTTCTTTTCTGCCATCTTTTAACAGCATCTGGTACCTTAGACATGAATTCAAATGCTTCAACTGTTGTATCTGCATTCATAACAATCGAACCACTACTCTCCTTGTAGGCTTTAGAAACCTCAATAGGAGTTTCTAGTATAGCTGTTCAATTACTACCAATGTTCTGCTTGACCCAGCAATCAAAGTCGCTTTATTTTCATTTGCAGATACACAAGATTCTGTCAAATTCTTTTAACCTTCTTCCATTTCAGTTGAGTCAATGACCGGTGTATCCCTGCCTGTTTCAGTCAGGGACGACTCTGGAATATTCTTAGTAACTTCTTCTTGGCTACAGTCTGCGAGTATAGTTCTAGCATTTTCCTTTTCAGTGATTGCAACATCTAGAAGACACAGTTCTTCTGTTGGGGTGTGTGTGTGTTTTTACGTATAAGGTTTTAATAAAATTTTAGTATAAGGGACATAGAACAGAATAAGGAATCAAGAACATAACTAGTTCTGTATTTCTGATTTTTTGGCCTTTTTTCTTCTCTTTTAAATACCATTACAAACTTCTCCATTTATAATAGGAGAATACAAACCATCATACATGAATAGTTACATCCTTTCAGTTCCATGAATCACACTTAATTTATTCTCACATATAACATGCAACTTCTAGAATATTACTAAAACTGAAGAGTTTAGTTTATTCAACATATTCCTCCCTTAAACTAACTCATTTCGATCCTTCATGCCCATCAGCCTTTTGTAAGTATCAAACAGAGTTGTGGACAATGGTTTAGTGAGCACATCTGCTATCTGGTCACGACTAACAACATGACGTAAATGCACATTCTTTTCTTTTTCATGTTCCCAAAAAAATGGAATCGAACATCAATGTGTTTGCTCCTTTCGTGATGCATTGGATTCTTGGTAAGCTCAATTGCAGATTTGTTGTCAATTCTAATTTCAGTTGATCTTTGCTGTGGGATCCTCAATTCTCCAAGTAACCTTCTTAGCCATATAGCATGACAAACACAATAAGAGGCTGACACATATTCTGCCTCACAAGTTGATAATGAAACTATAGGCTGTTTCTTGGAGTACCATGTAAAAGCTGTATCTCTTATAAAGAACAAGTATCCAGACGTGCTTTTATGATCATCCACGTCTCCACACCAATCACTATCAGAATATCCCACAAAGTTGTAGTCTGCTGTTGTAGAATAAAACAATCCCAGTTACTTTGTTCCTTGAATATATCTTCCTTTTGATTACTTTCCAATGTGACCCTTTTGGATTCTCCATGTATCTGCTTACTATTCTAACACTATATGCAATGTCAGGTCTTGTGCACATAAGATATCTCAAGCTTCCAACCGGACTTTGATATAAATTTGCATCCACCAAAGCTCGTCCCTCAAATTTTGAAAGTTTTGTTCCCAGTTCCATGGGTGTTGCTACTGGATTACAGTGCTCCATTCTGAATTTCTTCAAGATACTATTGGCATATGCTTCTTGGGATATAAAAATGCCTGACTTATCTTGCTTCACTTCAATACCAAGAAAATATTTCATTAAGCCCAAGTCTGTTATCTCGAACTCTTTGGTCATCTCCTTCTTAAAATCTTTAATCATATCTTCATTGTTCCCCATAAAAATACGATCATCAACATAGAGTGCAACAAGTAATAAATTACCTTGCCTTTCTTTAACATACAAAGCAGGTTCATAGGGATATTATATGAATCCGTTCTTCTTGAAATAGGTGTTTATCCGGGTATTCCATGGTCAAGGCGCCTGTTTCAAACCGTACAACGCCTTATGCAACTTTAACACCATTCTTTATTGTCCTGCTTTTACATATCCAGGAGGCTGACTCACGTACACTTCCTCTTCGCGCATGCCATTCAAAAATGCGGATTTCACGTCCATCTGATAAATGGGCCACTTATATTGAGCTGCTTGAGAAATTAGAAACCTTATTGTCTCTATTCTGGCCACGGGCGCGAAAACTTCATCATAGTCTATTCCAGCCTTTTGTCGATAGCCCTTTGCAACTAAACGCGCCTTATATCTTTCTATTTCTCCTAGAGCATTCACCTTCTTTTTATAAACCCATTTAACATCGATGGGTTTACAACCTTCTGGAGATTCTACTAGTTCCCAAGTTTTGTTCTTTTCAATTGCCCTGATTACCTCATCCATTGCAGCTTCCCACTTCTGTTCTTTTATCGCTTCTTCAAAATTAACATTTTTTGCATCTGCCACCAAACACACCAGGTGCTCCTCACCTGTTGTTTGATATATGTCTTGCAAACTTCTCATTCTAGGATTCTGAGGCTCTATATCATTATCTTCTTGTGCATCAGAGTATATTGGTGAGATTTTAGAAATTGGAAAAACAATTTTCTTTGGTTCATCTTCTGATTCTTTGCTCCAGTTCCATGTATGATCCTCCTGTACTTGTACATCTCGACTTACATCCACCTTCATAGTGACAGGGTCAAGAAGTTTGTAAGCTTTTGTTTTCTTATCATATCCAATAAAAATATACTTCCTGCTTTTATCCTCCAACTTTGTTATTCTTTGATCTAGTACATGTGAGTATGCCACACTCCCAAAGACTTTCAAGTGCGATACAGTAGGCTTCCTTCCACTCCATAACTCCTGAGGTGTTTTTTACCCAAATTTGAATGTGGACATCAATTCTGAATGTAAACAGCACACTGAACTGTTTCTGCCCAGAGTTCTTTTGGTAGTTCCTTGCTCTTTAACATCGATCGAACCATGTCTAAGATAGTCCGATTTTTTCTTTCAGCCACTCCATTCTGCTGTGGTGAATATGGAGCTGTTAAGAATCTTCTAATTCCATGTTCTTCACAATATTCTACGAAAGCATTTGATGTATATTCTCTGCCTTTATCTGAACGCAATGCCTTAATATACATTACAGCCTTCTTTTCTACCAACACTTTGAATTTCTTAAATACTTTCAACACCTTAGTTTTTCATTTAAAAAATAGACCCATGTCCTTCGAGAATAATCATCAATGAAAGTAATGAAGTACCTCTTGGAACTATATGACTTGGGTGTCAAAGGACCACATATGTCCGTATGCACCAACTCGAGAGGCTTTGCAGCACGATACATCACCTTCTTTTGGAACGAGTTCCTTGTTTGTTTTCCCAATACATATTCTTCACAAAAGCTTCCTGTATAATTCATGTTTGGCATTCCATGAACCATTCCTTTATTTGCCATCTCCTTCAAACCACCATAGTGTAGATGTCCAAATCGCTTGTGCCATAAAGTTGCTTTGTCCCCTGACTTTACTTGCAAACATGTCTCCTGTATATTTCTTAAGTTTAGCTTAAACATCCGGTTTTGAGACATCTCTATGTGTGCTATTGTCCTGCCATTTTTGTCCTTCAAGATCATGACTTTGCCTTCCATGAAAACCGAGTACCCTTTTTCAAGTAGTTGTCCTGGGCTATGAATATTGTTCTTCATGTCCGGAACATAATAAATGTCTTCAATTCTTCCTTGTCTGCCATCCTTTCTAGAAAAACAGATTTCACCATTGCCTTTGACTTCAATCTTTGATGCATCTCCAAAAGACACAAAACCAAAATCTATTTCCTTCAAATCAGTAAAGAGATATTTGAGCCCAGACATATGGCTGCTGGCTCCGCTATCGAGATACCAAACAATATCATCTTCTGGAGTCACATCTTTGTATGCCATCAGCAGAACACCATTATCTTGTTTCTCCTCCGTTTCGGCTAAATTTTCCTTTTCTTTAAGATTCTTGTTAGGCCAGCAATCTTTGGCAAAGTGTCCAAATTTTCCACAATTATAACATTCGTTTGATCTATTACCTCTGCCAGGAGTTGATCTTCCACCTCTGCCACGACTCCGTCCTTGTCCGCGCCAATTTTGTTGATATGTCTGCACCTTTTCTTCAGGTCTGTTGCTTACATGACCACGTTCTCTGCCTCGACTGAAACATTGATTTGCACGTCCATGTCCTCTTCCTCTACCGTATTATGTGTACAACACCTTATCTTTGTTAGAAACATTGGTTTTCAGCACTTGAGACTCCATCTTTTCCTTCTTTAACAATCTTTCTGAATATGCTTGCAGTGATCCCATAAGTTGATCCATGGTCATGGTCTCCGTATCGTTTGATTCTTCAATGGATATGCTAGCAAGTTGCAATTTTGTATTCAAAGATCTCAGTATCTTTTCATTGACACGAGCATCTTCAATTTTTTCTCCATAATTTTTCATTTGATTTACAGTACATGAAACCCTTGTAAAATAATCTGGTACTGATTCAGATTCTTTCATATGCAACGACTCAAATTCTCCTCGTAAGGATTTGTAATCATACCTTTTTAACTTTGTCAACTCCTTCAAAATTGTTCTGGAGAATCTCCCAGGCTTCCTTTGCTCTTTCTGTAGATGCAACCTTTTCAAATATGGCTTCATCTAAGCCCATGTGTATAATAGACAAAGCTAGTTGATCTTGATTCCGAGCCTTCACTAGAACATTTTTCTGAGCCTAATTCAAAGCTCCTTCATTCTCTGGTTCATCGTAACCCTTCTCTACAATTTACCATGCCACCTGTGAGTCGAGCAAAGCTTTCATACGAATACACTAGTGCCCATAGTTTTCTTTGGTAAGTTTTGGAACAGAAAGAGAGTTATTCATTCTTGATAGGTATTAGCTCCGATACCCATTTTTTTGTGGTGTGTGTGTGTTTTTATGTATAAGGTTTTAATAAAATTTTAGTACAAGGGACATAGAACAGAACAAGGAATCAAGAACAGAACTAGTTCTGTATTTCTGAGTTTTTGGCCTTTTTTCTTCTCATTTAAATACCATTACAAACTTCTCCATTTATAATAGGAGAATACAAACCATCATACATGAATCAATACATCCTTTCAGTTCCATGAATCACACTTAATTTATTCTCACATATTAAATGCAACTTCTAGAATATTACTAAAACTGAAGAGTTAAGTTTATTCAACATCTTCTACAACTGCAGATTCTGGAACACCCTGAAATGATTCAAGTGTTGTGCTTTCTTCAATATTATTTTTGTTTGTAGTTATCACTTCTTGAGCCTTAGCATTAGTAGTAGCTGCTTCATTAGAAACAAATCCCATAATATTTTCAAATACTTCTACTGGTGAAGGTTCTTCAGTATATCTCACTTCCTCAACTGCAACTTCAGGAAAAACGCTTTCTCTTTTTTTACATCGTCCATATCATATAAAATGTTCTCATCGATTGTCATTTTTTTGCTCTTCAGCTACACCTTCCTCATGTTCACACCTGCATCGTATAACATAATGATGTAGGTCCCAAATGATAAGCTTTTGGTCCAAGCTTCCTATTGAACACCAAAGGCCACTTGCTGAAATGCTAATTCATTCCACAAAGTTGGTGTGAGCAGCTAGAGAGAGCTAGCCACCTTCCCACTGCCTACTTTCACCATGCAAAGGGGGCCATCTTTTGAACATACTGGACTTCCTAATGATGCTACCTATGTTTGGATCAGTCCATCTAAACCACCCAATGAAAATAGTTTCCCATCAACACTATAAGCTAAATTGTTAATGGTGTATTTGTGACCTCGAAGCTCAAGAAATGGCTCCTGAGCACCAATTGTCCTACAATATCCTTCATCATCGAAATTCATTATCGATTCACGACTGCAGCAAATCTGGTTCCATGTTTCAACAGCATTAACTTTCAGTCTCACACTGTTCATCATATGCCCTTTCAATCATCACCTTTTTTGGGTATAGAATCCAAACTTAATTGATAACAAAAATCTAAAGTAGCAACGCACATATCTCAGACCGACATACTACAGTTTACCCAATACGACTCAGCTGAATAAGCAGTTGAAATTTTAAAATTAAGAACTTAGCATTTTGCAGCTGACAATGTCGCTGCTTTTATTCAGTCAGCAGCTGCCTGGGTTTTCTCTTCGTTCTTCCATGACATTTTTTAATTTTTGGTGAACTAATTACCTCAGTAAGGTGGAGATCGAGTGGCTGTAGTGCGTGATCAACAGGCGGCAGTGGCAGGAGTCGACGGCGGTTGGAACGAACAAGTTTACGATAGACCGAGATGCAGATTTGAAAGTGGAAATCGATATTTGTTTGATTTGTCTTTATTAAAAGAAGAGAAACAAAAGGTATAAACTCGTTGGAACCCTCTATTTTCTCTCTCTCCCTCTCTAACCTAGCTATAATACAATATTAGGATTTCATATCAAAAGAAGGAAGAGAGAGATCAAACGTGTAAACCTCAAAACACTACATTGTTATTATTCTCATTTATCGATAAGAAATACAAAGCTTTAAATAAACTAAAACCAATTAGCCACTAACCAACAAATGTGGATCTTTATCTCCACTTAACACATCAATAGGAACACACGTTATTGACTAATTAAAACATGAGATAACTTCTAACACGACCCAGTTACTTTAACCACATTATGCTTTGTCGGTGGATAGTTGAACACAACAAAACTATTGTATTAGTATATGCATGCACCTATATATTACGTTAGCAATTTATGAAAAGTGTCCGTGGTTTCATCAGTGTTAACCCTGTTTAAAACATGGGTCAAATATAACTAGCCGAATACATGTGCAATAAATCGTTAATATTTAAAGTGCCACAGATTGGTTTTATTGTTATATGATGGATCGAGCTGATTATTGGCTGATGGATCGGATACAGTTGAGTACATTGTATCCACCATACGACTTACAGTGTGGTTTGAACCCGCAGCTACTACTGTGAGTTGCATACAAACATGTATATGGACAGGTCGATATGGTTCCACAATGAGTCGGACTCGCATATTAGCTAAAGCACAGGTCAAATTAACTTCAAGAATAAGTGAACATGAAATATGGTTTTCCTGCTAATACGAGAAGATCAGCATACATCCAAGTACTGGAACAAGCATGCTCTCACCATCATTTAATCATATACCAAGTGTTCAGGAATCATTCATGTGTTAGTTCATCACAACAGCATAAATTGTCTATAGCATATTGAAGAAATAAGCTGTACCTCCTGAATTTGACCACTCACATATGCAATGCCAGTTCCATTTTGAGTTAGAAATACGTGGTAATCTAACAAGTATAATGTTGATATACACCAGCATGTATATGGATCATTCCAGCTCATAATGCAAGCATTGAGTCATTTATATATAGTAAAGTCTTTTCATCGAACACAAGAAGTGCATGAGTCAAACATTGCATGAAAGGTGGGTGGCCATCATAAAACATTGCCATGTCATAATGGGGTCGAGCATAAGCTTCCCAGTAGGGTCGAGCAGACTTGATCGTTCACCTCAATGTCATAGGTGGATCAATCTGGTCGTACAATACCAATCTGGTCATGCAGCCCTTGTTCGAGCAACATGCTGGTTGAGCGGCACCATCAGCTATGGGTCGAGCAATGCTTCAGCTGAGGGTCGTACATTACAGCAGCTGCTCCGGTGGTCAGTTGAGCATCGCTATTGAATGAAGAGGTCGAGCACTAAGCATGCTGATGGGTTGAGCATATTTCTATATCAAACGGTTACATGATAGAATGGGAGAAGATGCAATGAACAAAGAGGTTACCAAAACTTATCACTAAGGAACAACTGTACTTATATAAAATCATGATATCTTCAAGTGTGGACAAGCAAAGATGTTAGGCGGCTATACAATTTGTAGCGTGGTCAGTTAACCAAGCTCCCACGTGGGTCGGTTCACATAGAAAGCGTTCAGTCGCTCACAAAAGGCAGTGGTTGCACATACTTACTTAACGTCGGTCGTTCATGGAATAAGAGTCACACATTCCTGGTCGAGCATGCATCTGGGGTCGGTCATGCCAGTTGTTGCCAGCTATGCTGTAATGACACCGGATTTCGCTCGGACCTAATCGATCGCTAAATCGACCAAGACCGTTCAAAACCCGCATACGCTAACTTTGGGGATACAACACATCATAACAAATAACAGAAGACTTTTATAAACATCATAATAATGTTACATCAGAGTATAAAATATATCAGAGTACATCGAAAAATAATAATACAGTGGAAGATTAATTTACATAAACTTAATACAATGTTGCGGAAGACTATCATTGCTCTAGACACAACTTTAAGCTTCAATCCAGAATCCTGCTCAAAAAATAAATATCTACAAAACAAGCCACTCGACTGCCCATGTGGAAAATAAGGGCACTCGAGTTTTCCAGTGAAACAAACTACGAGTCAGTCATGGGACTAGTATGAGAAATCTTACTTAACCTATTTAATAATAAGGCTAATCACAGGACCACGCCGCTAACGTGGAACGGGTTTACTCCATTGGATTGCCAGTGCATAAAATAAAGTAAATCATTAAAACAACATAATGCTTTTTACAAAAATGAAACCATTATAAGACTCAAGTTCCATCACACATTGCAACGCAAACCGGAGGGTAGAGTTTTACCTTATAATGGTCAAAAATGCTTGATACGATAAAACAGATTTGATATTATTATTAGTGTATATATGTTTCAAAAACATTTCAATCATAATGTATCATTCATAGACGGCATAACTACCATATACTATGTCGCCATACTAGTTTTACAATCAAAACCGCACGGTGTCATATTGGAAGATAGATTTCCATCATGAATCAAGGCAAGAGATCGTCCTTACCGATTTCGAGACATTCTAGCCCATGTCTCAGGACAAGTACTTAGTCAAGCCCTTAGGAGCCACATGGCCGGTCCACACATATGTGAGTGGATTATATATAATTTCTAAACAATATGTTTCCCCGCCCTATGGGGTGTAAATCAAGAGCCACTAGGGACTCTAATCCGAGGTACCTCGCTTTTCATCATCCACATAAGTAAAATGTCCGGGCTCCATACCACACTACTCCTAGCTAGAAAGAAACGCATGTTCTCCCTAGATCCTTCTCCTGTTACTGGTTCATACCGGGGTGTGAGGCTCGCGAAGTAACGCTATACACAAAGCTATGCTAATTAAAGTTGTGCTTTGATCATCAACCACGAGACTCTGCTTTTCAATAATAAGCCTTGATCATTTGCATCATTGCATGCCACACTGACAATTCACGCCATGCGAATGATGTCTATCGATATATAACCTCTGAGCTCGTATGTCTCAAAGAAGGGTGGTAAGCAAGAGAATAAATTCTCCGCCACCAAACAGATATATATTTCATAAAAATCAATCAGCACAGAATAAAATTCAATGTCAAACATACATCCATTTACAAGTTCGTTCTGGGTCTGAACGAAACCGAAAACACCTTATTCCTCGTCCCATATGTCCAATACAGGAGAGAGGTTCTTGCATATCCGTCGATCTCCAAGTACGTCTAGACGATCACCACTTATTACCTTGTCTTGAGATGCCTCCCAATCAAGACATCAGTAATCATCCAAACGATGTGAAGATCTCCGGTTTTCAACCACTGTCTTCATCTTCGACTTTTAATCGTCGTAGTAATTATTCAGAATGGGTTGAACCCGGTCTTTCCGAATATCTCGCGTATTTTATAATAAATAATCAAGTGCTATAAAAACACATCATACGCCTCATTCCAATTCAGAATATTCTTTTAATAAAATATTCACATTATTAGG
Source organism: Allium sativum (assembly GCA_030737875.1). NCBI lineage: Eukaryota > Viridiplantae > Streptophyta > Magnoliopsida > Asparagales > Amaryllidaceae > Allium > Allium sativum. Next base: position 128,372,570 of record CM060918.1, read on the forward strand.
GAAAGGTTCCAATTAATTTTATCAAAGATAAATTCTTTTAAATTTATTCTTTAATCTTCCTTCGGATATCATTTCAAAATATTTGATTTCATGAATTCGATAAATTTAATTATCTCTTTCTCTTTTTAATCTAATTAAAGATTCATCAAAACTCTAGTTTAGTTTTAATCTCAAAAATCATTACTTAATGATTATTCAAATTTAAGAAATTAATCTTACCTTCAACTGGGTTAAAGAACAAATGTCATTTAAAACACAGTTCGCGATAAACCCAAAATCATATTCCATTAAATATGGAATTTACACAGAAATCAAATCAATATATAATCGATATAAATTTCCGTATTAGACTAATAATATAAATGGAATAACGACAAAGTCCTTTAAATTCCATATATAGTAACGACCTTCATCCACAGAAGCTCATCTCGATTATTATTAAATCGAATTCCATTCAATTCCAATTTGATACATTAAATTAGAAAACTTTACTTTGGAAATTTCCATTTAGATCTTAATAAAAGATTTATAAATTCCAAATTATATTTTCACTGTTAATTGGGTTAAAGAACAAATGTCGTTTAAAACACAGTTCACAATAAACCCAATTCACACTTCATTTCAGTTACAATTAAATATTAATTAATTGGTAAATTTATCTAAATCTTAAATAAAAGATTTAACCTTTTATCAACTGGGTTTGAGAACAGTGTTATTTAAGACACCAATCATGACAAACCCAAAAATCCAATTTACTTCAATTCATACGTTGGAAAATTTGATTATATTAAAACCATTTCAAGTCCACCTTATTATTTTCTAAAATAATTGGATTATTATTCTAGTTAATAACTAATTCATTTCGATAAAAATATATTTATCGTCTCAAATATGGAATTTTCATTCAAAATCTTTCCAAACCATTTATTATGATTTTACAATATTTTTTCATATTTTTAATAATTTTATTAAGGCCCGTACAGTCGGTTTCTAATAACGGCCACTGAACTGCATCTATAGCGACCTTTTTCAAAATTGATTTAGAAATAATTCCAAATCCAACCATTAGATTTCAAAACTCTTATATTCATTGGAAAGCTCTTTTCGATACGAACCCAACGGTTTCGGTTTTAGGAGAATCCGACGGTCGGATCTCCCGTTACATCAATTTAAAGTTAATGGTCGAAATTCGTGAACGGTCATTGCGCGACGCGTTCTATTCAGGCCATTAAATATATATAATATATTATATATATATATATTCCATCGATTTCCATTTAAATCATATGTTATAAAATATTTATAAATTCATTTTAAATTGATTTCAACTTCATTTGCAACTTTAAATCAAAATTGGATACTCTATATATTTATCATATTATAATATTAATATTTTCAAAATATTAGCTTTTGAAATCACTTCTTCTTCGATATTCATTATAAGTTGAATAAAATCGATCTATAAACCCGTTCGGGTTAAAATGGCATTTCTATCCTTAGCCCGACTTCATATTTTTATATTTTCGTATCCATCCAAAAATGGACATAAAAATCATAATTTTATTCTTCACTGGATATTATTTCATAATATTCATTATTTTAAAAGATTCTTTATTTTAAAATATTCTTTATATAAAAATGTTCTTTATTTTAAAATATTCTTTATAAAAAATATATTCTGAATCGGAATGCGACTTAATCAATTACCATATAATTTCAGTTATATGGATTTCATACGTCGCATGTATTTAACAATAATGATAAATAATCATTAAACTTTTCGTCTACATCCAGGGTGAAATTTACAACTGTGTGAGCATTAAAATAAATAGATAACGCTCATCACAGACTGTCAATCCATCGGTTGACATACAACTAAATATTGGGACTAGTGTATGTCAAATATCATCCGACTACCCGTGTGGGGTTTTCAGATAACAACAGTTTATTAAATAAATCATTGGTTAATAAATTTAACTAATTATAATTCGGTTTGAATTATTTTTCTAATTAGCCAATTTTCACTATTAAAATATAAATGGATATTTATAATTAAATTCCAACTACCACATTAATGTTAACATTATTTTTAATACGTTAAACATTTCAACATCACAAACATATATTTAACAAATGATCAATTTATAATAACAACGCTAACATGTAAATGACATGATCTTAATCTAACAAAGTATATTTAACAAATGATCATTTTATAATAACAACGCTAACATGTAAATGACATGATCTTAATCTAACAAAGTATATTCAACAAATGATCATTTTATAATAACAACGCTAACATGTAAATGACATGATCTCAATCTAACAAAGTATATTCAACAAATGATCATTTTATAATAACAACGCTAACATGTAAATGACATGATCTCAATCTAACAAAGTATATTTAACAAATGATCATTTTATAATAACAACGCTAACATGTAAATGATATGATCTTAATCTAACAAAGTATATTTAACAAACGATCATTTTATAATAACAACGCTAACATGTAAATGACTTGATCTTAATCTAACAAAGTATATTTAAAAAATGGTTATTTTATAATAACAACGCTAACATGTAAATGACATGATCTTAATCTAACAAAGTATATTTAACAAATGATCATTTTATAATAACAACGCTAACATGCAATGACCTGATCTTAATTTAACCAAGTATATTTAACAAACGATCATTTTATAATAACAACGCTAACATGTAAATGACCTTATATAAACAAAATCTCTTTAATGAATCAAACATACAATAAAAATATAATTTTTATTGTCTAATCTTTTTATTTAAAATATGATTCTTTTTAATAAATCAAACATGAAATAAAAATGTAATTTTTTATGGTATGAGCATTTTATTTCAACAAAACATATATTTTAACAAGTAATTATTTTTTTTATTCTTGTCTAACATGATAAAGGTGACATTTTGTCTAACAAAACATATATTTTAACTAAATGACATTTTTATTTCACAAAACATTATCTAACAAGATGACATTTTTATTTCACAAAACATATCTTAACTAAATGACATTTTTATTTGACAAAATACATATCTTAACTAAATGACATTTTTATTTGACAAAAACATATCTTAACTAAATGACATTTTTATTTGACAAAAACATATCTTAACTAAATGACATAACATATCTTAACTAAATGACATTTTTATTTGACAAAAACATATCTTAACTAAATGACATTTTTATTTGACAAAATACGTTTTCAACATATGATTATTGTTCTAACTTTGCTAACGTAATAATGATAGTATTTTAATCTAACCAAATCACATTTTTAACATAAGATCAATATTCTAATATCACTAACATATTAATGATAATGTTTTAATCTAGCAAAATCATATTATTATTTTTACATATGATCAATTTTCACTTTCATTACACAATCCACTCCAACAATTCATCGCAACCACAGTCAATCAATCAATCTCAATTTTATACAACGCATATACGTGTTTTATATAGCGTATATATTTAATATCACAATCAATTTAAATATATATATATATACTTCTTTTTCATATATATATTTAATAGTCCAATCCAATTCTGTATTCGTATGAAGAAGATATGTCAATTAATACATTTCATTTCATTAATGACTTTAATTAATATAATTTAAAATATTTTTAACCTTAATCACGTTTCTCTGTAACTAGTTCCTCTTCGTTCTCTTCAGGCCACCGCACAAACAACCGAACCCAATCATCCATTTCTTCAATTGCTGGCGCACCCCCCGACGCGCCGTTGACCCTCGATCTAATCCTCTCACCTCGAAGCCCCTTCTCCGGTCTACCGCCACCAGGAACGATGTGAAATTCAGTGACTCTCAAGCCTCGAGAATAGCTCGCGAACGCAACCCCTTTGTGGCTCGAGATCTCGAAATCTGTGCAGTAAAAACCCATCATCCCCGTATGATTATGAAGCTCTCGGGAAATACTACGATTTTTGTTTTATAATGGGGATTTAATTCTTGGTATTTAGGGAGAGATTAACGATTTTGTTTCCAATATTTTCGGCAATTGAAGAGTGTAGTGGCGGCTCAGAATGGGGAATTAGGGTTTAGAATAATATTAGGGTATTTATATAATATAATATTATTTAATTCATTAATTCACAAAAAGGCCCGTTAATTCCTACTAACTCCAAATCCAGCCGGTGAATGTTGCCCCCAGCCAAATACCCTTATTCCAGACACAATGGACTAGGTCTCGTCAGCCCATTTGACCGTTTCAACCTATTTTTCTTTAAATTAAAATATAAAACATTTAATATTTAATTTTGATCATACATTTTAATTTACTGAGGCCACATACCGACTCCAAAAATTCCCGAAAAATAAATCCAGCTATGTTTTGATGATACGGTCCTTAAAAAATTAATTTCGTCAAATTTGGAGACCGTATGAAAAATGGCCATTTTCTGGTCGATCCAATTTGATTGAAATTGACAAAACACATTTTCTTTTGCCACGCTCACATATTAATGCCAAAAATTATGAAAATTGGAATCTTGCAATAATTTGACATTCCGAATCCAACAAAAGGGGTTTCGTCGAAAACAGATATTATTTGCAAAATGGCTATTTTTTAGGGCATATTATATTAAAATATATATAAATTCTACAGCGAGTTATCTAAATTTTAAACTGGACATAACTTTCAATTTATAAAGTAAAATCTCAATTTCTTAACTTCGTTAGAAAGATATAATTAAACAGATTCAAATATTTCTTGTTTCGTCCAATTCTGACTTATATTGAATTATGTATATTAAATTGAAATTAGAAATCGAATTTTCGAACTGCCGCGCCATTTCAGGCTCGTTTTATAATTAAAATAAATTTATTCATTTTTAACTTTGATTAAAATAAATTTATAGTTGTTATTATTTAAAATAAATCATTTTAAATATTCAAAATCCATTAAAATTTCTAAAATAAAAATTTTAAATTGGTTCCAAAATTCCGGGTTGTTACATATGCAGCTGTCCGATGGCATTTTCGTAAATACGCTTATGAACGACCCATACCCTGCACACCTAAATTACAACACTACCATTAACCCCAAACTAGCCTTTAAATACCCCACTTCTCAACCATTCAAGGGCGGATTTTTGGATCCCGAAGGATTGCTCAAATCATTTCTCCACCACTCTCAAACACTCCAGGCTCCATTAATGGCTTCTCAAGCTCAATCCAGCCTCCGTCAACAATAAATGAATCAAATCTTCTCCAAAGTGCATTAAAAATCTCTCAAACACCATCTAAGTGATCTCCAACTACCATTAACTCTCTCCAAAGCCTAGATCCGACACAAGATCATCATGGATCCAGTGAAAATCATCTAAGTGTCTAAGTGGTTGAACAACCACACAAGTACCATTACAAATCAAAAGATATCACCAATTCCTTCGCAAATTCAAGTGAAATCTAGAGGAAAAAGTAGAAAATCATTGTAAAAGAAAGTAATGAATGTAAAAAGAGAAGCCATGTCCTTTGTAATTGTTGTAGTGATAATGAAACTTGTTACCATAGTAGACGTAGGTCTCAATTGACCGAACCACTCTAAAAGTCTTCTTGTTTTTACTACTTTCCATGATTGTGGATCCATTTTCCTAATTCTAACCTTTTGGTGAAGTATCGGAAATATATCTTTGGTGTTGTGACCATTTTTTGGTTACAACATTTGGGCCTACCGTGGGGCCATGTTCATACTCCTTTCAAGCTTAAGAGCCTTGCATTGAAGTTCTAAGCCCACTTCTACAATAGATTCTCTAAATCTAAGAACCAGGCCAAGTGACAAATTCTCTCCGAAATTCAAGTCCATGTCCGAGATAACGGCTGAGTCTAAGAAAACTGCAAGTAGAACCAATGGAGAAAACAACAACGTTGTTAATGATGAAGTTACACCACTTACAAACCGCTTTGAAGTTGGAGGAAACTCAATAGGTGGGGCCGGAGTAACTAGAGCTGAGTTGGATGCCGTTGTCGCCAATTTAAACCAACGAATGGAGATTTCAAATAAAGCTTTGATGGATGCTAATGATGCTTTGATGGGAAAAATGAACGCTTTTCTAAACACTCAAGAAAATCCCGCTCCTCCTCTGAAGATTCATGTCAATCTTGAAGAGATCACGAATTCCGTAGCTTCTGATCATAGTCATAACGATAATATGGAAGGCCTCGATGGATGGGAAAGCGAAAAGAACGAAGCTGAAGTTCAAGATTCAAAGACGAAAGCTAAAACCCACTCCGATCGAAATACCCGACCAGTTGCAAGTCCCGCTAAGAGGGAACCTCCCCATAATGGAGGTAAAAGACCTAGATCCTCTAATCGCGATCGCTCGCCAAGATGGGCATCAGACAAAGAGATCGAAGTCCACTCTATGGAACGACACAACTCAAATGAATTTATCGTGAATATGGTAAAGCAAATCATGAAAGATAGCATGGCTCGCAATGACAGTGAACGAGAATGGGACTTCTCCTCCAGCAAACATTCATTCTCGAAGAGGATCCGCAAAGCTAAGTTCCCTAAAAATTTCACTCATCCCACTGTGCCTTTATATAATGGGACTTCTAATTCGAATCACTTCCTATATAGATATGAATGGAATATGAATGCAACTGAGGCGACAGACGAGATCAAGTGCATGTGCTTCCCTCTCTATCTAGAAGGCGTGGCATTGTTTCGTCATTTATTTGATCATGTTGACCTATTTGCCCGTGTATTTGTTGTCTATGGAATTGTTTCATGTTGTCGCTTGTTTGGTGTTGTGACCTTCCATATGCCCAACAAAGGACAGTTTGTTGTCACTTGTTTGGTGTCGTAATAAATACACGTGCAAATACTCAAGGGCAACATGATCAAGGCAAACAATATGAAACAATTCCTCATGAACCGCAGATGTACACATGAATTATCAGCAGAAATACAAGCCCTCATGCATGATATGTCAGTTTAGTTAAGTTCAATTCACACAACCAAACCCTCATGCTGATCCCACACTAAATATACAATGAAAATGGGAAGCAAATTTTGCCAAAATTTGCATCTGGCACGATATGCCAGTTCAGTTCAGGTCTTTCCTTATTATTTCATTGCTATCTGCATTCATTAGCTAGGACAGACCAATTAAACACAGAGGATAGGATAATAAAATGGAATAATTCAATTGACCCTTATTATATACTCTGTGAGTTGCACGGGGAGAACTGGGATCAACTATTTTTTCAATGTTGTTATTCATCTCAAGTCTGGAAATTTATCAAGGGATCAATCAATTTGTAAAACATTAACAAATAATATTCAGAGTATTTTCATAGTAACGAAAATGGAACACAAAGCCACGACATTCAGAGCGAACACTCCGATGTATTATTGCTTACGTCACGGCAGTTAAGGTCAGGTCAAGTCAGTATCATAGCTTTGTGTTTGTGCGTGCATATCGTGTCTCATGTACGCATGTATGCCACCAAAGAGAGTTCATGAAACTAATGCAAACACAAGTGTTAGGGAATTCTCATTTCATAAGTAAACGAAGAGTCAAGTGTAAAATTATATATACCTGCTCCAACGTCTAAAGATAATGATTCAGGGATTTCACATGACACACAAACCCTCCCACTTCGACTTCAACAAAGATCTCTGCAAATTGACGATTTAGTTTGCCGGTTTTCTCATCTGGTAGCAGTATACTGTCCAAAACTAGTTTTTCATGTGTAGGTGGTACAGCTTTCCCATGGCATCTGGATAACGTATAATCTCGACATACAATACCTTTTGCAATAAAGTCGAGAATTTCAAAGGACAGTATTAATAAAATATGATTTTATTAAAATAACTAGACTGGAGTACATATCCATTATACTTTAAGCACTCTCTTTAGAATTATTAGCAATAAGGTCAAAGAAAATGCAACCAAACCATCGTGCATATGCAAAAATACATGCAAACAAGTTTTATGCAACCAGATTCAATCAAACTCTTTTTAATTTATATGTGAACTAGAGCCACACTGCAACATCCATCTGTAAATGCTTAAGCTAACTATATATTACGCAGTAGATTAAAATTTGAAGGGAAGTTTGATTTCTTACTGCTAATAAATACCTGTTGCTACTATGTCTAGATCAGAGTTGAGAATTTCACATCATTGATTGTTCACCACATTGGTCGTATCCTGGATCGGAGAAGCAACAACCTTTGATGCACTGATTTGTGTACTGCTGTGTCCTTCATCCGACGGAGTTAACGGTGCGTGAATTCCTTGTTTAGTCAAAGTTCCCACTATGTTGACTAGAACCTCCATTTTCCCAGACAAATTTCCCACTGTACCCTTCATATCAGTCATCATACCCTCCAAGCTTCCCACACTCAGTTTCAACTCATCATTGTCTTCACGAACATGTTTGAATCGTTTTTGTACAATGGCACAAGCCTTAACATGCATCTTTGGTACGATGCTCCTAACAGCGCGGCTCCTACCCCTTGTATCCTTACCCAACACTTGTGATAAGATATCTTCATCCACATGCAATTTTTCTTCATCGCTATCGGTGATCTTTTCCTTCATTTTGGCAATTTGATCCTGGGATAAAAGTTAAATGCGTTTACACCAACATTTGCTTGTAACAACTTGTAACTATAATTGTTACTCCTAACTAAATAAATTCAATCCAAACAATAGCATCATAACAATAAAAACATCTAATGAAGAAAATGTAATGAGAAACTAATCAAAATTACGGAAAGCCTAAAAGGAAAGGAGCTTCTCAGTTGGGAAATGAAAGTCCCATAACAATAGATAATACAATATATTATCGTATATACCTAACAAATCCTCTAGGAAAAATTCACAACAATACGCATTCACATTCCTATGGTTATATGACATAAAATGCACACCTCTTATAGGTATAAATCAAAATGATTTCATTCAAATTGTATATGCCTAGAACTGAATCAAAACAAGAAGAAATTTGCTTAACATAAAAATAATCATTTCAACTGTCAACTAATAAACATTTGTACCAGTGCATACCCAAATTAACCATAATAAAAGTAAAAACTTATGAAGTACACAGACGAGACATCTGATATGCTACCATCTTTTTTCGTGTGTGTTTTCTCCCATACTTGATGACGGTTGATATTTACAGATGGACTTGCAACGATCTGCAACATATTCCATTTCATGTATATTCTCTCCCTTAATTGTGTTTTTTTATTACTATTGAAAGAAAATGATCAAATAATTTACCAATTCTTATTCTACTCTAGCGTGACTTTTACGTCCTGCATTGTGGGCATAATTTAGACTGGATCTATTTTTTTGCCTGCCTCCCTTCTTCCACTCGCTTCAAGCGTTGCTTCATTCTTTATGAACTCGTATCAATCATCTTGAGCAATTATAGGTGGAAAAATTTTCAACCGTTCTTCGTCATTGTCGAAAGTGTCATAAAAATTTGCTATCAAGTTTTTCTTGTGTCTCCTAAAAGCCTTGACCATTTTTGTAAAAAACAATTCCTTTGAAAGCGGCTCAAGCAAATATATTTTCTGCAAAAATTAAGAGTCAGAGACTGTAAAAATAAACTGTAACATTTAAATGCTAACTTTCACAAATTTATCACCAACCTTATATGTTTTGGGTACTTTATCCCAACCTGTGTAAGATATCGGCATCTAAGCTCGTACTATTTTACCAAGCATAGTAGCGATTTTTGGAGCGTTTTCTGAGACTGGAATACCTAGTAGGTTTTGGTCAACTTTTTGTTCTTTCGAGCATAATGCATGTGATGATGTGGGATCATGTGACACATTTTCCTGCAAAATATAATATTACTGCCATCTTTTAAAGAAACATTAAGAATCAGGACAAACACAACGAATTAGAATATTAATAACATTTGTTACTGATCGTGTTCTCTATTACATTTTCACTCAACAATTCATAAATCTTACTCGCTTTGAAATAGTTAAAAGAAATAATAAAACTAGAATGGAATGCGATCAAAAAGTGTAAGTCAGGGCATTCCAAATACATCTGATTCCTTGGTAAAAAAAGCATTCAACAATTCATAGGTTAACACATGAGTTTGGTTAGATCTTCTAGTTTTTCATTGTCTTCAAAAGCTGATTGATAAACGGTAGGAGACTCAATGCCATCCACATTGCTAGTCAACCATTTTGGTGTATGCAAAACCATAGACCAACCGTCATTTTTTAAATCTTTTGAGTAGAACACTTAACTCGCTTCTGATGCAAAAAAGGCTCATCATTCATGTTGTCTTTGTTCTTTTGTTTTCCTAAATTAACCATGATCAAGTTTGAAGCGGGATCTATTTTGCTACCATTGATCTTCTCCTCGACTTTTACCCAATCACAATAAAAAACTGTTTACTTGAATTCAGTGTAATCCAACTCAAGTATTTGCTGAATGACTCTTTAATACGTTGTTTCTTCTTCCTTATAATTTTTATCTTTACCACTCTCTCTAAATTTTGTAATTGCTCTCATGCATACACCGCTATCTTATGTTACCATTTGGTGTTCGTACAGTATTGATGAAAATTAAAACCCATTCACTTGGTACTTCGTATAACTAAGCGTTATGAACTTCGGCCCGTGTATTAGTTGCCTAAGAGTTGGGTCTACATCGCTGTAATTCAACAACTACATAAAACACAAGAAGAATACCAAGCATTTTCACGAAGGTGTATTGCAAACTTATAAACATGTGAAATATTTTAGATGATGTAATACCTCATTACGTAACCATATAGTGAAAGGTTTAACGACTTTGATAGTTGTACCTCTGCCTCGTGGTTGAAATTTAGTGCTTTTCACATAGGAGTTGTACCTTCTATTCGTAGATAACACATATCGAAATGAATATATAAATTGAATTAAAAATTGGAAATTCAAAACCTACTTCATGAACTTACTTCATCTATGGATCCAATCCATTATACTTATTTAGGACCCATCTACGCACTTGTTCAAATTGCACTTAGGTTAACGTTATATCTTTACTATTATCCAAAGGTATCTCACCAACAAACTCATCATCCTCGTCTAAAAATGTTTCTCGATTATGTTTATGATTGCCATATCCTCTATTTGGGATATATTTCATGCAATAAAGGCTAGCTTCTTGTATGATATATCCTTCTGCAATACACCCTTCAATGTATCTTTTATTGCGCACATACCCTTTATATGTTTTCATCAACCTATGAATGTGATCAATTATATATTGCACATGATAGCTATTTATGCTGAATAATAGTGTACATAACTGAAATTAGTTATTTACCATTCAAAAGGATACATCCATCTATATCTAACAGGGCCACCAACCAATGCTTGATCGGCTAAATGAACCATAACATGGATACTGATATCGAAAAATGCAGGTGGAAAATGTTTTTCAAAAACACACATTGCTTCCACAAACATAGCCTTTGCTTTTATAAGGTGTTCCCTATTGATCACCTTTGAGCACAAAATGTTAAAGAATAGACTAATACGATGGACTTCATTTCGTAGATCCTTATGTTGTGTATAAGTATGTTGAAGTAATACTGGAAGCAGATGTTGCATTATGACGTGGTAATCACGTGACTTCATGTTTCTTAGATCGGGAGGATTGATGATCACGTTGTTGCGGAAATTAGAGGAGAATTTGTTAGATACTTTCAAATTTTTCAATATGGTGCAAAACATTATCTTTTCTTCTTTGCTCAAGGTGAAAGTTGCCTTTGGTATGATTATTTTATTTGTTTCGGGTTCTTCCATCACCCACAACTTTTGTTTTATACCCATGGTTTTCATATCCTTGCGTGCATTGATGCCATCTTTTGACTTCTCTTTATGGTCCATAATGGTGCTGATGAGATGCCGTGTGACATTCTTCTTCGTATGCATAACATCAATATTATGTCGAATCATATTTGCTTTCCAATATGGTAAATAAAAAAAGATAGACCTCCTATACCAAGGAGAAACATTGTCACCTTCTTCAACGCCAACTTTTTCCTTTTTCGACCAAATTCTTCTTTGTGTTTACCGATTTTCATTTTGATATTCGCTACTCTCTTTTCAACTTCAAAACTATTCAACGGCCTTTTAGAACGACTAAGTTCTTGTTCATTGTTGAAATTTTGTCTTGTCGTATCAAAACCTGCTTTCGTTAGGAAGATACATTCGATGTCCCATAAAACACATCTTCTACTTTCAAGAAGATCGTAAGAACAAGTGTTTCCCCCACAAACGGGAATGCAAAGTAACCGTGAGTTGTACATCCCGACAAAGTCCCAAGAGCAAGGTGATCATGGATCACCCACAGCACCCTAGCTCTCATTGTAAACTCGGATTTATTTGATCAATCATATGTAACAACTCCTTCCCATAACTGCTTTAACTCATCTGTCAACGGCTCTAAATAAACATCAATATCCTTCCTCGGTTGTTTTGGCCTAGAAATCAATAGTGTTAACATTGAAAACTCCCGTTTCATGCACATAAATGTACAATTACCGGCCAACAACTATAAGGGTTAGAAAAAGAAGCATTCAGACAGAAACCATATGTTGCTATTCCAAGTGTGACATTTCGTGGCTCGACTGCGAATGTTTTATCCAAAGAATCCACGACTTTCCATTGAGAGGTGTCACATGGATAACGCATTACGTTTGGATTAGACTTGGCATGACCATGTCCGCTCATTGCATCTGCTATCCATGGTATGGTATACAATCTCTTCATTCTAGAAATTAATGGAAAATGTCTTAATGTCTTTCGAGGTACTTTGGTTCCTTTTCTCTCTTTGTTAAAAGATGTCATATATCTTAGTTCATTGCAATTTGTACAAGAAGCTCTATTCGCATCGTCTTTCTAGTGCAACATGCAATCATTGATGCATGCTTCATAAGTTTTGTAATTCATCCCAACTTGCTTAATGAACGTCTTCACGTCGTGGTATTTTGTCGGCAGCGTATTACCTACAGGTAGTAACTCCTTTATTAGTTCGAATAGTGCAGTCACACCATTATCTGAGAAGTCGTATTGGGTCTTCAAGCTATTCAGTTTCACAATGGCATACAGCTTTGTTATCCCTTTTGGACATGAAGGATACAGTGGCTCTTTTGCGCTTTTATAAAATGGTATATACTTCTTACTTTCATTGGCCTGCCAATTGCCATCATCCGTACACTGCTCTCCAACATTAGCATGATCAAACAATGGATTTTCAGGTTGAAAATCATGAAATCTATTTGCATCACTGACTAGATCTTCCATCATAATATGTTCAACCTCGTCAGTACTTATGGCATTACTAATTGGTTGCTATTTTCCCATCTCCACCCTTTTTCCCCATGAAAATACCACATGCTATATGATTGTATAAAACCTCATCTAAGCGAATGAAAATGAATTTCATCTAATTTGAACATCTTCATATTTTGGCACTGATTGCAAGGGCATAAATACACACCTTTCTTACCACCGTTTTCTTCAGCAGAGCAAATAAACATGTTCACCCCATCAATATAGTATAGAGATCTTTGATTAGATTCACTAATCCACTTTTTGTCTATAATGAATGGCATGTTGCCCGCCTATATATCCAAAAATTGTTACAACTTAAAAATCACATGAAACTAATGGGCCCACCTCTAAACACATGCCCGTATCTTTCTTTGAATGTATGTTTTCATTGGCAAGTTGTTTTTTTTCATCGATCATTGGATCATAAATGGGCCCACCCCTATTCATGCATGCCCGTGTCTTTCTCCATTAAAACATAAAACGAATTTTCAGGACTTAGAGAGCCTAGTTTGTCTAGCTAGGTTCAATACATTTTCAGGCCTTAACAAGTTAGTTTCAGTACATTTGTCTAAGTCTGGTGCATGAAAAGTAAATAAAACTAGCTAATTCATGTGTATTGTTTAGCACATGAATTAACTAGTTAACCTAAAACTAGTTTTATTTACTGGAATGAGTATGGTAGTTTAACAAACAAAATTCAAGGTTCATATTCTATATATCCAGTATGACTAATACAAGGAAATAAATCAAATAACGTGTGTGCAAAAAGTATCCATTACTAGAAACCAAATCAAACCAAAATTTTACGAGCAATAAAGACGCACGATTTGCAGACAATGACAAAGAAGCAGATTTGAGCAGACAACTTACAGATTCCTATAATTTTTTGGGAGCGATTTCTAGAAATGGAAATTGGGGGATATAATATTAGATGAGGGAAATAAAAAAAGGGAGGGAGAGAGCTTGAAAGGATTAAAATTTTGGAGGGATGGGTGTGCGTTTTCGGCCAAAAGTTTTACACAACAAGGCACGATTTTGAAATGGTCTAACACTCGAATCAAATTTAAATTAGGTTCATCGCCTTATCTAACTATTTAGATACGGCTAATAACCGAGTCAACTTTAATATGGCTATAACCTGTATCAAATTTTGTGGATGGGGGGGGGTGTTAAAATTGCTGTTATGGTGTACGGGTTACGTGATGGAATGGGAGAAGATGCAATGAACAAAGAGGTTACGAAAACATATCACTAAGGGACAGCTATACTTATATAAAATCATGATAACGTCAAGTGTGGACAAGCAAAGGTGTTAGGGGCTATACAATGTGTAGCGTGGTCGGTCAACTAAGCTCCCACGTGGGTCGGTTCACATAGAAAGTGTTATACGCTCACAAAAGGCAGTGGTCGCGCATACTTGCTTCAGGTCATTCGTTCATGGAATAGGGGTCGAGCATTCCTGGTCGAGCATGCATTTGGGTCGGTCATGCCAGCTGTGCACAGTTGTCTGATGGCATTTTCGTAAATACGCCTATGAAAGACTCATACCCTGCACACCTAAATTACAACATTGCCACTATCCCCAAAATACACCTATAAATACCCCACTTCTCAACCATTCAAGAGGAGGATTTTTGGACCCCGAAGGGCTGCTCAAATCATTTCTCCACCACTCTCAAGAACTCCAAGCTCCATTAATGGCTTCTCAAGCTCTGCCATCCTCCTTCAACAACAAATGGATCAAATCTTCTCCAAACTTCATTAAAAATCTCTTAAACACCATCTATGTGATCTCCAACTACCATTAACTCTCTCCAAAGCCTAGATCCAATACAAGATCATCATGGATCTAGTGAAAATCATCCAAGTGTCTAAGTGGTTGAATATCCATACTACTACCATCACAAATCAAAAGATCTTACCGATTCCTTCGGAAATTCAAGTGAAATATAGAGGGAAAAGAGAGGAAAAAGTAGAAGATCATTGTAAAAGAGAGTAATGAATGTAAAAAAGAGAAGTCATGTCCTTTGTAATTGTTGTAGTGATAATGAAACTTGTTACCATAGTGGATGTAGATCTCAATTGACCGAACCACTATAAAAATCTTCTTGTTTTTACTACTTTCTGTGATTGTGGCTCTATTTTCCTAGTTCTAACCTTTTGGTGAAGTATCGAAAAGATATCTTTAATGTTATGGCCATTTTTTGGTTACAACATTTGGCGCCCACCATGGGCCACATTCATACTCCTCTCAAGCTTAAGAGCTTTGCATTGAAGTTCTAATCCCACTTCTACAATTGATTCTCTAAATCTAAGACCTGGGCCAAGTGACGAATTCTCTCCAAAATTCAAATCCATGTCCGAGATAATGGCTAAGTCTAAGAAATCTACAAGTAGAACCACTAGAGAAAACGAAACCGTTGCTAACGACGAAGTCACACCACTTACAAACCGCTTTGAAGTTGGAGAAAACTCAATAGGTAGGACCGGAGTAACTAGATCTTAGTTGGATGTTATTATCGCTAATTTAAACCAACGAATGGAGATCTCAAACAAAGCTTTGATGGATGCTAATGATGCTTTGAAGGAGAAAATGAACGCTCTTCTAAACGCTCAAGAAAATCCCTCTCCTCCTCAGAAGATTTATGTCAACCTTGAAGAGAACACGTATTCGGCAGCTTATGATCATAATCATAATGAAAATATGGGAGGCCTCGATGGATGGGAAAGCGCTAAGAACGAAGCTGGAGTTCAGGATTCAAAGACGAAAGCTAAAAGCCACTCCGATCAAAACACCCGACGAGTTGCAAGTGCCGCCAAGAGGGCACCTCCGCATAATGGAGGTAAAAGACCTAGATCCTCTGATCGCGGTCGCTCGCCAAGATGCGCATCCGGCAAAGAGATCGAAGTCCGCATTGTGGAATGACACAACACAAAGGAATATATCGCAAATATGGTAAAGCAAATCATGAAAGATAGCATGACTCACAATGACAGTGAAAGAGAATGGGACTTCTCCCCCAGTAAAAATCCATTCACGAAGAAGATCCGCAAAGCTGGGTTCCCCAAAAAGTTCACTCATCCCACTCTACATTCGTACAAGGGGTCTTCTGATTCGAATCACTTACTGTATAGATATGAAAAGCATATGAATGCAATCAAGTCAACAGATGAGATCAAGTGCCTGTGTTTCCCTCTCTATCTAGAAGGCGTGGCATCATTATGGCTCACAAGGCTGTCGCCCAAATCCGTTGACCGATTTGACTCTAAAGTTCAAAGAGCAGTTTAGGCTGCAAGCTACGAAGGCTAAAGATGTTATCTCTTTGACATCAATGAAGAAGAACCCAGAGAGTCTGCTAAAGCATTCCTCAAGAGGTTCAACGCTGCTTTGTCCGAATTGGGGAATCCCGAACCCCGCATGATCTTAATGTCACTAATCGGCACCATAAATGAAAAAAACGAATTTGGGAAATGGATTAAAATGAAAGAACCAAACACGCTTGAAAAATTCTATAAAAAAGCAGAGGAGTATATGAGAGTGGACAATAATGTTGTGCCTCTTCAGATTATTGATGCTAACCAGTTCCTTGAAACTACCAAAAATGCTCCTACTCAATACAATCAGAAGAATCCCAGAGGTCAAAAGGGAGGGAATGACGGAAAGATAATCAAGATGGCAAGAAAACTTGCTTCTTTGCACCCGCTGAGTTCACCCCTCTGAATAATACTCCGGAGAACATATACCTCGCCACCAAAGATACAGAACCCTATCCAGAACCACCATTGCTGAATATCTCCATGAGAGCTGCGAATTCTGAAAAATTCTATCGTTTTCACAACCAACATGGGAATGACACTAATGATTTCCGACACTTGAAAAGCCTCATCGAGGAGCTAATAAGGAAAATCAGGCTATAGTAGTATATCAAGGATCCACAATCCTCAAATTTTGCTCCAGTGCTTCAAGGGAAAAGTGCACCCATAAATCAAACCGGTCAAAGTAATGAAACTCCAGAACAAGTTCATGCAAGGCCGGTCATTAACTGATTACCGTTGATTGGCACTTCAATCTAAATGGCTCAGAATAAGCGATCATCATTGCCACAACTTTATTTTTCATGCTTTGCTTCATGTTGTATTCAAAATTCTCATTAAAAAGTCTATGATATTTTAAAAACGTTGTACTGAACAATTAGCTCTGTGATTAAGAGCATATCTACCTGAATACATTCCTTGCTTGCAAAATTGTATGTCAAATCATAACTTGCTTAAAAGATGATTTCATATTGCAGGTCTTCTGTCGAGCGCTTGTTCCTGTAAAATTTGACAAACCATAGCGACCCCAACAACACTGGTCCAGGCATCAAATACTTCAAATACCAACATGCACAAATGTAAAAATAGTAAAGCACTGCCTTGAAAAGTGAATGGGAAGAGTCGCTAAGATTCAAATAGAAAGCAAGCGCCACGACAAACAAATAAGAGGGTTGTAACTTTGGTTGAAAGGGTACTTTCCCAAGTGAGAAGTTCAAGGCCCCAGTTCCTTAATTAAGACAGCCAGCCAAGTCAAGCGTCTGAAAAAGGAACTGGCGCCTGCCTCGCGAAACGATGTAACAAGTAAAACCACCAAATAAAGCAAATGCTTCCTGAGTGAAGCGCAAAGACCTCCCCTAGCGGGGGCACAAAATTTAAGACCTCCGCGAGCAGGGGCATTAAATCCAAAAACCTCCCCTAGTCGGGGCACAATATATAAGACCTCCCCGAGCAGGGGCACTAAATTCAAAGATCTCCCCGAGTGGGGGTATTAAATCCAAAGACCTCCCCGAGCGGGGGCACAAAATATAAGACCTCCATAGCGGGAGCACTAAATTCAAAGACCTCCCTGAGCGAGGGTACTAAATCTAAAGACCTCCCCGAGCAGGGGCATCAAATCCAAAAACCTCCCCGAGTGGGGGCACTAAATCCAAAGACCTCCCCGAGCAAGGGCATTAAATCCAAAGACCTCCCCGATCGGGGTTACTAAATCCAAAGACCTCCCTGTATGGGGGCACGAAACCCAAAGTCCTCCCTTAGCAGGGGCATCAAATCCAAAGTCCTCTCGAGCAGGGCACGAAATTCGAAGTCCTCCCCAAGTGGGGGCATAACAACAAAAGTCCTTTTCATAGAAATGGCAACTTCTCCATAGCAGAGATCAACAATACTCAGTGAAGTCTATCATGTCGACTCAGCCGGCAAGAGAAGACGAACGTTGGATTATAAACGACCTCTCCATAGTATGTGCATCCAATGGAGTCTCTGATGTCAAAACTGATCGACAAAAAAGACGAACATTGAGCACCAAAATACTTCCCAAAGTGAAGGATAAAGACCTCCCAGATAGGGGCACAAATATCCAAGACTTCTTAAAAAAGAAGCAGGAAATAAATCACAAGTACGTGCTTCTTAAAATGTGAAATATCGTACACCATTATATAAGCCATTTAAACAATGATGCTTGAAATCTACAATCGGCTTGTATCGAGGAGTTGATATTAAGCATCAACACGAATTCGAATTAGAATATCGTGTTTGTGCAGGTGATATTCGACGAGCTATAAATCGTAGAATAAAACAGTTTTGTATACATATCATTTAGTTCATAACAAAAATTCGCCATAACTAAACTGACTTTGTCGATATGGGCAGTTGATAACAAAATAATAGCCCAGAAATGTGCAATGTTTCTGTTGTTGCAAAACAGGTTACAACATTGAAAAAGGCACAACCGTCGTTCGCTTTAGAAGGTGTACTGCTTCGATAAAATCAAGTGGCTAAGCGTGTTCATAAAACAAATAATTCAGTGTGAATTGGCCACGACCATTTCGATGGAAGTTGGGAACGACCAGTCCATCACGAATTTCATTTGTTTTACGCACTCGAGTTAAGATCGAGGATTTCACACACTAGCACGATGTTATCAACAGTAAACACTCAAACTCGAAATTGGAGCATCTGTAAGCGCAACCAGATTCGTGCAATAGAGCATTTAGAAAATGAATTTGAGCTCGAGATATCATCAACAAGCTCTTATGTACCCGATTGTAAAGAATTTGGCAAAAATTTGGGTCAACAATGAAAATTCCATATGCAGTTCAAGCGAGCAAAGTTCATGCATCGTCAACAAAAGCCATAAACAACAAGGAGGCTTATCCATTTACAATAATGAAGTTTTGCAATAAAAACTCGAAGTCATACATGAATTATCGATTCAATAGAAAGTGCACCTCGCCAAAATACAAACCAATTCATAGGAAGTGTGGGCCAGGTCGACCTGTAGCAAGCTGTGTCCGGTCCACTACAGAATTTTGGTGTAACCTGTCAAGCTTTTATTAGAATCCGGTCCGGGAAAATCCAAAATAAATGAATGAAAGCGACGTCTTCTCACAATCTATTCATGTGTATTTGACACAAAATATATCAATTACAACGCTCATTTCAAAGCTTGCATTTTTCGCAAGTAAAAACACAAGCTTCGAGGGAAAAATGTTAACCTTATTTAAAACACGGGTCAGATATAATTAGTAGAATACATGTGCAATAAATCGTTAATATTTAAAGTCCATGGATTGGTTTTATTGTTATATGATGGGTCGAGCCGATTATTAGTTGACAGATCGGATGCAGTCATGTACACTGGGTCCAACATACGACTTACAATGTGGTTTGAACCCGTAGCTACTAATGTGAGTTACATTACATGGACTGGTCGTTATGGTTCCACAATGAGTCGGACTCGCATATTAGCTAAAGCACTGGTCATATTAACTTCACGGTTAAGTGAACATGAAATATGGTTTTCCTGCTAATACGAGAAGATCAGCATACATCCAAGTGCTGGAGCAAGCACGCTCTCACCATCATTTAATCATATACCAAGTGTTCATGAATCATTCATGTATTAGTTCATCACAACAACATAAATTGTCTATAACATAATGAAGAAACAAGTTGTACCTCGTGAATTCGACCACTCACATATGCAATGCCGGTTCCATTTTGAGTTAGAATACGTAGTAATCTAACAAGGTTCCATTTTGAGTTAGAATACGTAGTAATCTAACAAGCATAATGCTGATATACACCAGCACGTATATGGATCATTCCAGCTCATAATACAAGCGTTGCATCATTTATATATAGTAAAGTCTTTTCATCGAACACAAGAAGTGCATGAGTCAAACACTACATGAAAGCTAGGTGGCCATCATAAAACATTGCCACGTCATAATGGGGTCGAGCAAAAGCTTCCCAGATGGGTCGAACATACCTGGTTGTTCACCTCAGTGCCATGGGTCAAGCAATCTGGTCGTACAACACCAATCTGGTCGTCCAGCCCTTGTTCAAGCAACAGGCTGGCCGAGTGGCACCATAAGCTATGGGTCAAGCAGTGCTTCAGCAGAGGGTCACACATGATAGCAGCTGCTCCGATGGTCGGTCAAGCATCACTGTTGAATGAAGAGGTCAAGCACTAAGCTTGATGATGGGTTGAGCATATTCCTATGTGAAACAGTTACGTGATAGAATGGGAGAAGATGCAATGAACAAAGAGGTTACCAAAACATATCACTAAGGAACAACTGTACTTATATAAAATCATGATAACATAAAGTGTGGACACGTAAAGGTGTTAGGTGGCTATACAATTTGTAGCATGGTCGATCAACGAAGCTCCCACGTGGGTCGGTTCACATAGAAAGTTTTCAGTCGCTCACAAAAGGCAGTGGTCGCGCATACTTGCTTTAGGACGGTCGTTCATGGAATCGGGGTCGCACATTCTTGGAAGAGCATGTATCTGGGGTCGGTCATGCCAGCTTTTTCCAGCTGTGCACAGCTTTCCAATGGCATTTTCGTAAATACGCATATGAACGACCGGTACCTGCAAATCTAAATTACAATACTGTCACTACCCCAAAACTACAACTATAAATACCCCACTTCTCAACCATTCCGGAGGAAGAGTTTTGGACCTCGAAGGGCAGCTCAAATCATTTCTCCACAACTTTCAAGCACTCCAAGCTCCATTAATGACTTCTCAAGATCAATTCATCCTCCTTCAACAACAAATGGATCAAATCTTCGCCAAACTTCATTAAAAATCTCTCAAACACCATCTAAGTGATCTACAACTACCATTACCTCTCTCCAAAGCCTAGATCCAACACAAGATCATCATGAATATGGTGAAAATCATTTGAGTGTCTAAGTGGTTGAATATCCACACAACTACCATCACAAATTAAAAGATCTCACCGATTCCTTTGCAAAATCAAGTGAAATCTAGAGGGAAAAGAAAGGAAACAGTAGAAGATCAATGTAAAAGAGAGTAATGAATGTAAAAAGAGTAGTCATGTCCTTTGTAATTGTTGCAGTGATAATGAAACTTGTTACCATAGTGGATGTAGGTCTCAATTGACCAAACCACTCTAAAAATCTTCTTATTTTTACTACTTTTTGTGATTGTGGATCCATTTTCCTAATTCTAACCTTTTGGTGAAGTATCGAAAAGATATCTTTGGTGTTGTGACCATTTTTTGGTTACAACATTTGGGCCCACCGTGGGGCCATGTTGATACTCCTCTCAAGCTTAAGAGCCTTGCATTGAAGTTCTAAGCCCACTTCTATTATGGATTCTCAAAATCTAAGACCTGGGCTAAGTGACAAATTCTCTCCGAAATTCAAACCATGTCCGTGATAATGGCTAAGTCTAAGAAAACTTCAAGTAGAACCATTAGAGAAAACAACAACGTTGCTAATGATGAAGTTATACCACTTAAAAACTGCTTTGAAGTTGGAGAAAACTCAATAGGTGAGGCCAGAGTAACTAGAGCTGAGTTGGATGCCATTGTTGCCAATTTAAACCAACAAATGGAGACTTCAAATAAAGCTTTGATAGATGCTAATGATGCTTTTGATGGAGAAAATGAACGTTGTTCTAAACACCCAAGAAAATCCCGCTCCTCCTCAGAAGATTCATGTCAACCTTGAAGAGAACACGAATTTGGCAGCTTCTGATCATAATCATAACGATAATTTGGAAGGCCTCGATGGATAAGAAAGCGATAAGAACAAAGCTGAAGTTCAGGATTCAAAGCCAAAATCTAAAAGCCACTCTGATCGAAATACCCGATAAGTTGCAAGTCCCGTCAAGAGGGCACCTCCCCATAATGGAGGTAAAAGACCTGGATCCTCTAATTGTGATCGCTCGCCAAGACGGGCATCCAACAAAGAGATCGATGTCCGCTCTGTGGAAAGATGCAACTCAAAGGAATATATTGCAAATATGGTAAAGCAAATCATGAAATATAACATAGCTCGCAATGACGGTGAAAGAGAATGGAACTTCTCTTCCAACAAAAATTCATTCTCGAAGAGAATCTGCAAAGCTGAGTTCCCTAAAAAGTTCACTCATCCCATTCTGCCTCCGTACTATGGAACTTCTGATCCAAATCACTTTCTATATAGATATGAAAGGCATATGAATGCAGCCAAGGCGATAGACGAGATCAAGTGCTTGTTCCTCCCTCTCTATCTAGAAAGCGTGGCATCATTATGGCTCACAAGGCTGTTGCCCAAATCCATTGACCGATTTGACGATTTGACTCTAAAGTTCAAAGAGCAGTTTAGGTTGCAAGCTACGAAGGCTAAAGATGTTATCACTTTGACATCAATGAAGCAAAACTCAGGAGAGTCTGTTAAAGCATTCCTCAAGAGGATCAACGCCACTTTGTCTGAAGTAAGGAATCCCAAATCTCGCATGATCTTAATGTCTCTAATAGGCACCATAGATGAAAAGAGCGAATTTGGGAAATGGATTAAAATGAAAGAACCAGCACGCTTGAAAAATTCTATAAAAAAATAGAGGAGTATACGAGAGTGGATAATAATGCTGTGCCTCTTCAGATTATTGATACTAACCATTTCCTTGAAACTCCCAAAAATGCTGCTACTCAATACAATCAGAAGAATCCGAAAGGTTAAAAGAGAGGAAACGACGGGAAAGATAATCGAGATGGCAAGAAAACTCGTTTCTTTGCACCCGCTGAATTCACTCCTCTAAATAATACTCCAGAGAACATATACCTCGCCATCAAAGATACAGAACCCTATCTAGAACCACCATCGCTGAATATCTCCAAGAGAGCTGCAAATTCTGGAAAATTCTGTCGTTTTCACAACCAACCTGAGCATGACACTAATGAATGTTGACACTTGAAGAACCTCATCGAGGAGATGATAAGGAAAAACTGGATACAGTAGTATATCAAGGATCCACAAGCCTCAAATTCTGCTTTAGCGTTTCAAGGGCAAAGTGCGCCCATAAATAAAACCAGTCAAAGTAATGAAACTCCAGCACGAGTTCATGCAAGGCCGATCATTAAATGATTACCATTGATTGGCACTTCAGTCTAAATGGCTCAAAATAAGCTATCATCATTGCCACAACTTTATTTTTCATGCTTTACATCATGTTGTATTCAAAATTCTTGTTAAAAATCTATAATATTTTACAAATGCTATATTGAACAATTAGATCTGTGATTAAGAGCATATCTACCTGAATAAATTCCTTACTTGCAAAATTGTATGTCAAATCAAAACTTGCTTAAAAGATGATTTCATATTGCCGGCCATCTGTCCAGCGCTTTTTCCTGTAAAATCTGACAAAACATAGCAACCCAACTACACTAGTCCAGACGTTAAATACTGCAAATACAAACATGCACAAATGAAAAAATAGAAAAGCACCGCCATGAAAAGTGAACGGGAAGAGTTGCCAAGATTCAAATAGCGAGCAAGCGCTGCGATAAACAAATGAGAGGGTTGTAACTTTGGTCGAAGGGGTACTTTCCCAAGTGAGAAGTTCAAGGCCCCAGTTCCTTAATTAAGAAAGCCTTCCATGTCAAGCGTCTGAGAAAGGAACTGGCGTCGGCCTCCCGAAATGATGCAACAAGAAAAACCACCAAATAAAGCAAATGCTTCCCGAGTGAAGCGCAAAGACCTCCCTGAGTGGGGGCACAAAATATAAGACCTCCCCGAGCGGAGGCACTAAATTCAAAGACCTCCCCGAGCGAGGCATTAAATCCAATGACCTCCCCTAGTGGGGGCACAAACATAAGACCTCCCCGAGCGAGGGCATTAAATCCAAAGACCTCCCCGAATGGGGGCACAAAATATAAGACCTCCCTGAGCGGGGGCACTAAATTCAAAGACCTCCCTGAGCGGGGGCATTAAATCTAAAGACCTCCCCGAGAGGGGGCATTAAATCCAAAGACCACCCTGAGCGGGGGCACTGAATTCAAAGATCTCCCCGAGCGGGGGCACTAAATCCAAAGACCTCCCAGAGCGGGGGCACTAAATCCAAAGACCTCCTCGAGCAGGGACACTAAACCCAAAAACCTCCCCGAGTGGGGGCACTAAACCGAATGTCCTCCCCTAGCAGGGGCATCTAATCTAAAATCCTCCCCGAGTGGGGCAACGAAATTCAAAGTCCTTCCCAAGTGGGGGAATAACAGCAAAAGTTCTTTTCATAAAAAGGGCAACTTCTCCATAGCAGAGATCAACGATACTCAGTGAAGCCTATCATGTCGACTCAGTCGACAAGAGAAGACAAACATTGGATTATAAACGACCTCTCTATAGTATGTGCATCCAATTGAGTCTCCGATGTCAGAACTAATCGACAAAGAAAATGGACATTGAGCACCAAAATATTTCCCACAGTGAAGGATAAAGACCTCCCAGACAGAGGCACAAATATCCAAGACTTCTTAAAAAGGAAGCAGGAAATAAATCATAAGTACGCATTTCCTAAAATGTGAAATGTCGTACCCCATCAAATAAGTCGTTTAAACAATGACGATTGAAATCTACAATCAGATTGTATCGAGTAGTTGATCTTAAGCGTCAACACAAATTCGAATTAGAATATCGTGTTTGTGCAGGTAATATTCGACGAGCTATAAACCGTAGAATAAAACTATTCTGTATGGACATATTATTCAATTCATAACAGAAATTTTCCATAACTAAAAATTTTAACTGACTAATCTGTTGTTGATATGGGAAGTCGATAACAAAATATTAGCCCAAAAATGTGCAATGTTTTTGTTGTTGCAAAACAGGTTGTAGCAATCAAAAAGGCACAACCGTCATTCACTTTAGAAGGTGTACTGCTTCGATAAAATCCAATGGCTAAGCGTGTTCGTAAAACAAATAATTCCGCGTGAATTGACCGCGACCATTTCAATGAAAGTCAGGCACGACCAATCCAAAAAAATGGCCTTATTTCTAGCTTATTGAATTTTAATTGAATTTCAACACGCGTTTAAGTCTGTCACGCTTACATATAAATTCCAATTGATTTGAAATTTTAAACCTAACAATAATTTGACATTTCAAATCCAAAAATATTAACTTCGTCGAAAATAGAGTTCGTTTGTAAAATGGCTATTTTTAAGGCCTATATAATATTATTATAATATTATTAAATTCCAAAATTATTCAATATAATAATAAACTAATTATTATTATCACATAGATATCCTAATGAAATATCATGTAGTTGTAATAGATGTATACTTGGGTTTATAACTCAATATTTTAGTTCTCTAATCAAACGGTATTAATTTCATATGAAAATCCTTTTATTTAATTCAATAAATCATTATAATTTATAAACGATTCCATAGCGACTATTTAAAAAAAATATTTGGACATAACATACAATTTATAAAATGAAATGTCAATTTTTAACATTCGTTAGAAAGATATGATCAAATCATCATTCTAACGTTTCTTGCTTTACTGAAATCCGACTTATTTTGAATTTTGTACATACTTTCAAAGTTCAAAACTAAATTTTCAAACTACCACGACGTTACGAGTTCGTTTTATAATTAATATAAATTTATACGTTCAGCTTCATTTTTATATAAATTCTAGGTCGTTGTTTATTAAAATCGACTGTAAATCCTTGTAAAATTTTTTGAAAAATAAATTTTAAATTGATCCCAAAATCCAGGGTTGTTACAAATAACGGGCCGAATGACTAAAGCATAGTGAAGCAAGTCAAAGGAGTTTAAAGCGGGCTGAGTTCCAATACCTCATTTTAAAAGGGAGAAAACCCTAGTTTTTAAAATGTTATGTTTTAAGGGTTTTTATTTAAGTGTGTTTGGTCTTTTAAGATTTTTCTATTGTATTTTTATTTTGTTTTGAACTCTAACTTTTAACTAGGTGACAAACTGTAAGGATTGTAGTTTGGGGAATTCTAGCTACAACATTTTGTAGTTAGGGAAAATTTGATATTGAGGATAAAGATCAATGTAGGGTTTTGAGCATAGGATTAGAATAGTTGAAAGCGGTTATCGCGAGTTTACAGGGGATTGTAAGCGTAGAGAATGTTTTAATACCTAATAGAAACCATGGGGAATGCAGCAATAAGAAGGGTTTTGCCAAAGCTGGGTAAATTATGTGTTGTTTCTTTTTCCGCATTTACTCTAATTATTATCTGAGTTGCTATTATTTATTACTTAGTGAAAAACTGCAATAAACCCAATCAACCCCCTCTAGGGTTAATTAATTTAGATCCTATAAAACAAAATGCTCGTATTTTTCCTAATGTAATAAGGACAGGCTAGTTGATCGGTTGCACTACAATCTTAAAGCATTGCAAATGCAGGAAAAATTCCAATAGTCCACAATAATGAAGTGAACATATGATTTTTTTTTCAAGAATCGTATGTTTCAATTCCTCTGTACCATAGTGTTTTCAATTCTTCAATCAACAATTTTAAATGAACATTGATTCCTTGTGTCAGACCATCAAGGTCATGGAAGATTATTATAAGAAAAATGCATCGAGTTTTTATAGACATCCATTGAGGTAAATTACAAACAACAACAATTATCGCCCAATATGAATATGTGTAACCAAATTGAGAAAATGGTGGAAATTCATCTGTACATAAACTAAGTCAAACTTTACGACTCTCTATTGAAAAAAGGGATATTTCTGATCGAAATGCATCCATACTTCTACATCAAGTTAGTGTCTTGACCTCCATCATGAGCTCTCACACTATGTCATCTCGTATGATGCATGGTTACAGAAAATGTATGTAACCTTTGAAGTCTACATGTTAAAGGTAAAATAATGCAAATGTTTGTAGGTGACTTCCTTTTACTTTTTTTTTCCTAGTTTGGGACTTTTGTGGATACTAAATCTATAACTTCCAATATTGATATTTTCTTTTCAAAATAACATGTAGCAGTTTAAAAATGTATCTGTTTTTTGATACGGCGAAATAAAAGGCGACATAAATTCTATCACTTTATAATGATTTTCGAACACTAAACTAGCTGGAGGAAAATGTTTTTTTGCAGCTTATACAACATTTATAAATCCAACCTCTATGAGATTGAATTTTGATTTCATTGCATATATTATACAGCTACGGATAATTAGGTGGCATCCAATAAATCATAATATTTTCTGTTTCAATGTTTGGTTTCTTCTTCAATGTCAGCATCGCCATCAACAAATTGGCTAGTATGGAACATAGAACATGCTGCATTTTCAACCATATCAGAGATCCGTCATAATAGTTTCTTTACTCACCTACTCCTCCGCCTGCACAATATAAGGTGATACAAGTTCTCCATGACAGTCTCACAGTAAATAATTTGGCACGAAGCCGTAATGACGCAAATGAACCCTAACTGTATCCATTATCAAATGATTTAATTAACAATTTGTAGCTACTATATGAATAACAATTTCTTTGTCATTTTCATTACTATTTAAAGTGAATTCAATAAATACTTGCATACTGTTATACAAATGTTTATCTACTAGCTTCCTATTTTCCTTCGTTTTGAAACATCGAGCTCCAATCAATAAAATAAATGATTATTTCTCTTTCTTTAAAACATATGATATAAATTAAATATAGTATTGACATTTTGTTTTTCAATCCAATCATAGGGTTTAATGTTTTACTAAATATATAGTTTTATTCATCTTAACTTTAATTTTAAGTTCATTTATACATTTAATATTCTTTTAACTATGTATAATACTATTATTAATTTTCACTCATATATTTTACTATTGGGATTATGAATATAGTATTGATTTTTTACTTTCTACTTTATTGGTGGGTCATCTTACTTCTTATTACAAACATAGTAGTAATTACATCCGTAAATCATTTCATTTTAAATGATAAAATAAAATTTTGGCAACACGTCTCCTTTAATTCCCGAATCGTGCAAAAATATGTATACATAAGAAACAAAAGAAATGCAGTTGAAATTTTGTTTACCGCATAAAACGAAATGATTTACAAAATGTAGTTGCTTTGTTGTCTTTGTAACTTGTCAAATGCAGGGACAAACATTGTATATGATGAATATAAACGTTTGTTATGTGACAGAAAAAACTCATATATAGTACATGTTAGACGATGCCAAAATATCTCTAAAAATTTATGAACATAATTTATTACATATTTAATAATCTTTAAGAGACATGGTTTTATGTACGCCTATATTAATTAATGATAAATATATCAAATTAAACTAGGGCATTCACTAATTTATTGATCGCATTTGCACTTCTTTAAAATTATAATCAAATCCTCTTTATATAAAATTAATTAGCGCTTTTGATATTTAGAAAACATGTAAACTAAATCATTTCCATCCGCACTAAATTAACCAAACTAGTCGTAAGTGCACTAATTAATAAACACATACACACTAAGTAATTAATGCACATACACTAAAATAATAATTATTTTGGACATTTAGAGAGTAATAATGGTAATTTACATTTAATAAATTAAACGATACTAGACAGTCAGTGAGATAATATAAATGTCTCGAATAAGAAATTAACCCAAATTTACCAAATTAACACTAACACGGTGTTTAGGGGTAAAACCCCAATTACAGGTTGATCTTAAGAGACTGAAAGCGATGGGAGTTGAGATTGGCGAAGTTGAGTTTTTTGGAACGTGGGTTGAATAATGAAGAAGTGACTCTCGCGTTGGAGTTGGTACTTGTGGATTTTCGACCGCTAGTAATGGCCTTTCGCGCTTCGTATTCCGACGGCTTATTTATTTTATTTACAGAGAGATAGATCAAAAGTCAGCAGAAGTCAGAACCAGTTGAAAGCTATCCGATGGTCCGTCGACGACCGTTAGAAATGTCAGAGGAAACACAGTGTTTCTCTTATAGAGAATTCATCTTGAAACATTCAAAAAAATTTGATAGGGTTTTCTTTTTTTATTTGTATAAGCTTTTGTATACGATTTTAATAATTAAATTCGAAAATATATAAGATTTTTTTCTAAATTATTTTTCTGTAATATATAATTAATAAAACATTATGTTATAACCAAATGAATGCATACCTAGAGTATGCTATAATTACTAAAAAAAATAAGACGAATAAACAAACTGAAATACAAAATGTACATACGATCATGGAATTACTAAAAATGAATTAAATTCATTCACAACATCACACCAATAGATCATTGAAGACTTGAAAAGAATTAAAAAGCTTTAAACATTACACCAGAAACCACAACAACAAGAAGGGCGAAGAAAGCATTCCTGGTAGCCACGGCAGCAGAGGTCTGAGTTGGTGCTGCAGGAGAATTAGCAAATAATCATGAATTTTCGAATTTAATCCTAGAATTTTACTTAAAATCTCAAATATTAATTCACTTAATAAAATATATTAGTCACGAGTGAGTAAACTCACCTTTCGAGGCAAATGAAATTAAGAACAATAAAACCGGCACAATTGAAAGCGAAAATTTTGACGATCACATATTGAACCAGTTTATGTACATACACACATGAGTGTGTATATGTACATATAATCAGAAATACATATGCATAACTCAAGAGCTCCACTAGGACAAGTATAACACTGTTAATAAATAAATGATCAATGAAGCAAGCAAAAAAATAGAATCACACACAAGATTTAACGTGGAAAAACCCTTTTCGAGAAAAAACCACGGGAGAAAGACAAACTTTATTAATTAATTTCTGGAGTTTTACAAGCTGCTTGCATACAAACAATAGCAGTAAAATTATCTTCTACTTTCATGCGGCCAAAGAAAGAGAGAGAGAGTAAAATAAGGATCTACATTATCTTTAGATGAGGTGGCTGAAAATATTTAAATGTGAGAGTAAAACTAGGATCTAGATGAGATCCTTAAGATGGCTGAAAATATCTCAATGTGAGAGTAAAACTAGGATCTAAATGAGATCCTTTAGATGACATCAGCTGGACCAATTCTAATGAGAATTTCGGATCACAAATTAACAAACACGATGACAACTTCAAATTAACACAACCTGAAACATAAACAATTTTTCTGGATGTTAATATAATCAAAACGAAAAGGTGAAGAAAATACCCAACTCTAACCATGGCAACCGACACTGGGCAAACCCAAGCAGTGACACTCAACACAGCAACACAAAATTAGTTTCTCAGGTTTACTTAGGCCATAACAGATCAAGACAGCGGCCACAAGTAGCAAAACAATTTTTTTTTTTTCATTTTTTTCTTTTCAAAAATAGATTCAAGCATTGAATGGGTAGGAAGAAGTTTATCAAGATTTGCGTGACTGGTGGTGACAAGGAGGGCGCGCACAAAAGAAGTCATTGCTAGTGTATATACTATAATTGCTAAAACATTAAAATGAACGAACAAACTGAAAGTAAAATGTACATAAGACCACTGAATTATTAATAATTAATGAAATTCATTCACAACATTACACACCAACAAATATCACTGAAGATTTGAAAAGAATTAGAAAGCTTTAAACATTACACCAGAAACCACAGCAACAAAAAGGGCGAAAACAGCATTGATCCTGGTAGCCAAGGCAGCAGAGGTCTGAGTATAAGGTGCTGGCGCAGGAGAATTAGAGGACCATTCATTCACAGTAATCACAAGCTTCATGCCACCGTCACAGTGCCCTTCGAACCCACAAATGTACCATTTCCTCCCTGGAGTCGCAAGGGTTACAACGTCATTTCCCGTGATCAATGGTGCTGCTGCTCCTTCCTGGGCTTTGCAAGCCTTGAACGCTGGCCCAGTTACTTTAAGCACATTATGCTTTGCTGGTGGATACTTGAACACTGCATTAAAACAATTGTAGATGCATGCACATATTAGTACGTTAGCAGTTTATAAATGGACAATATAAACGCTGTTCTATGTGGTTAAGGTTAGATTATACCAAGGGTATCCCCTACAAAGAATTCTTTGCCTTGAGCCCACTCGGTGTAATTGATCTTAAGACCCCAGCCTTTGTCGTCACCAACTGTGTATTGACTGGCAAATGCTATGCTTGGAATAACTGCTACTGCTATGGTGATGATCAAAAGCATGCATTTTGAAGCCATGGAAATATATTAACCTGTCGAATGATGTATGTTTTGTTTTGCTTAATTATGCTTTTGAATGTATAAGTTCCACTATATATATATTGGTTTCATGTTTAGCTTATAATGCTGTAAAAATGTACAGGACAGATGGATAGCCGGCCTACCATAATTTCCGTGGACCAGCTACAAGGTACAAGGTACAAATTCTGTATCGTTATAGGAGACTTTCCTATAAACTTTGTCTTTCCTCTTCGTAATCTACTTCGAGATAGCTGCAGCCTTAGAACACAGCAGTATATAGTATATACGGTTATGTTGAGAGTTATCTTCAAAGTCACTACCATTTGGCATTCCTTGGAAGCATCGTTATCATGGCCAATACACCAAACTTCCAAAAACCGGACCATTTGGCAAAACCTTTCGCTTGAATGCCGATTGATTTTCGAATGAGAAAAACTTAGGTCAGTATACTTTATACATGTTCATTCAATCCAAAAAATGAAAGAAAGAAAATTTGACTCAAAATATATCATTTTCTAAGAAGCTGTATAACAATTAATATTGTTAGAACAAATTTTTATTTCATTTTTTAATCCAACCATTCAAATTGAATAGACACATAATGTAGAATATGTGATTTGAATTTTGTCTCATTTAAAGATCGTATAGACATTCGAACAATAGGTATAAATTTAAAGATTGAAACCCTGAACTTGTTTATTTTCCTTTTATATTTCGAACACACACCTTAAATATAATAAATTAACGTAATATCCGACAAATTTTTTCTCTACGTATTTAATTTTATATGAATTTATTATTTTAAATACAATTAAAATTCATAGTAAATTATTAAATCGTTAAAAAAAATATGTCGTAACATATAAAAACAATCTTTTAAATATTTATAAATTAAAATGATGTACCGAAAAATTATTAGTTCTTTTGACAAATTAAATTTTGCAGCAATACAA
Organism: Allium sativum; assembly: GCA_030737875.1. NCBI lineage: Eukaryota > Viridiplantae > Streptophyta > Magnoliopsida > Asparagales > Amaryllidaceae > Allium > Allium sativum. Next base: position 128,405,392 of record CM060918.1, read on the forward strand.
AGTTAAAACTTAATTTAATCTAAATATGATGGAAACATAAACAAACTATTATATTCAGTAGTCGTCCAAAGGTCATCGAATTATAGCCTTGACAACCATTGGAAATCAGTTAGATTTAACTTTGGTCTCATTTGACAAATATTGTATATAATCATTATAGAGGTTCCATACTTATAATAAAACGAATATCAATATTCACTTCATATTTTATTTCTCAGACTTGTCTCCGTACTAAACTAGTTATAAACATAGTAAAAATATTATATTTTATAAATTATTTTATCTTAAACGCTTTATAAAATTTCGATGGTATTTACTTTTTCTATTTGTACATGCATTTATGTATTACAAAATACACTATAAGAAGAGCAGTGGTCCATCGGCTGCCAGCCGTTAGTGACCGTTGGAAAGTCATTGTTAGCCAATGGTAGCCGTTTGAAAAGTGGTTGGTACATGGATCAACGGCTTTCAACGCTTTCCAACGCCTTCAACTGGCATTTTCCAACGACCTCCAACGTCTAAAGTAGACCCATGGAAGAAATTGTTGACCAATTAGCCGTTGGAAATTGTTCTTAAACGTTGGAAGCCATTGAAATTCAATGGCCTACAAGTCATTAGTAGCCGTTAGAAATCTAGGTATTTTTTTTCTTTGTTTTGATTTTTCATAGCTTACTTCCAACCACCTACAATTTCAAATATATCATAACGACTAAATTTTTATCATATATATAACGATGATAATCATACATATACACCAAAACATAACATTAAACCTAAATCATACACATAAAATCTAATATACACAACATAACCAATATATATATATATAAATATAAATATATATATATATATATATATATATATATATATATATTCAAAAAATATAACAAACCAACACCATCCACACCAGCATAAACCATCATTCAAAATAACTTCTAAACCAACATCCAAATCAGCAAAAAAAAATATAATCCATCACAATATATCAACCAAATCCCCACCCACTCAAAGCGTATATATACATAACATAAAATTGTAGTGAAGCATACCTCAAATCACTCCCCTCCGGAGCCATCAGATGAAAGAAACTTCCTGCAATGCTCTATGAACTTCGTTAAACCATGGTTTATCTCCGCTACATGTGTACCACGGTGACAATCATGTTTTACAAGTGTGACGATCTGGGTTCGTAATTGTGTGATCTCCTCTTTATCCCGAGCTCTCTGGTACGACTTCTGAGATGTCTTAATCTGTAAACAAATTTAAATTATCAGTGCTTCCAACATCATTATTGTAATTCATGTAAATTTTAGTTTTCATTAAATTATCAGAGGAAATATAATATATGTTTATTATAATCCATCACAATGTGCAACAGTTTTGAAAATGCAGCAAAATAATTATTTTAAAATTCAATTTAAAATTATTGCTTGATCCCAAATCCTTAGCACCTGTTGTGGGTTGTTGGATCTATGACAGTCTCAAATTAAAGTGGCATCCTCCTTGTCAGCAGTCAAGTCGGCTCGTCTAGTATCCTCGAGGAGTTGTGCTCGTTCTTGGAGGAACCTTTGTTGTTATGCAAAATACAGTTGAATTTAGATAATGTTATTTTAAATAACTTATAAATAATATTATACTTATGTATGCGGTATTTTCTTTCTTATCATGGTCTCATGAGTATGAAACTATGCACGAATCGTCGGTCTGACTCACTGCACGGTTATGCGTGAAACATCCTAATAAGACCTAGGAGCACTGCGTTGTCTCTCCGGAAATATGCACATATAAATATATATTATATATTATTATATTATCTATCTTTAAACAACTTAGAACATAAAATCTTTATCTGTTTATCTTAATTAATAAATATACCAAGCCCTCGTGGTGATGTTGAAATGACTAAGAACCACCGTGATTTGAGACGGGGTTCTTGCTCCTATTTGCTAAATTTCTCTGAGACATCCTCTGTAAAGTTAAATTGAAAAAAATGTTTTTCAATTCTAATTCATATGAACAATTTAAATTTTATATGTGGTAAACTTAGCTAAAACTACTCGTTTTCCCCACCAGTTGACAACATATAGCAGCGCTCATCCAACTAGGTCTCTTTTCAACTGGTTTTAGACTATTTATAGTTTCCCTATAGTTATTTGCAATTTTACTATTCCAGTGGCATTGTCCGTGGGATATATCAGCATCCTGAAGGTCCACTAAACCCTGCATATTTGTGAAAATAAGAGTCATACATTTTTATGAACGGTATAAACATGAATTGATCATATCCTACAAACATGAACTGATATAACATGTTCCTAGTGTATAAAGTGACATTATATAAATTACCTAATAAACATGGCTGTGTTCTATAAGCAACATGATATGATATAAAGTGTTCTATATATAACATTGCATTATAAAATGTGTGTTGACCCGCTTTTTGGCAAAGCAGTCACACATCTAGTTTATGGTTAACATGCTCGAGACTTGAGTACGTTCGTCGGGGTTTACAAGACGAGTTGGTCGAAGTCACGAAGTGCTCGGAATATCTGTAAAAATGGTTAAACATTCAACCATTAATGGCATGGATGGATCTCAGATTATGGTGATCGGGTCGATACGATCACCAAAAAGCTTGGTGAGCAGCTTCAGATTCAAACCAAAGTGTTTTGCAAAAATATATTCGAATTTTGTTTTTTCACGGTCCGATCACCCTAGAAGTCATGATCGACATGGGTGGTTCTAGGAAAAAAATGGTTCAGAAAACAGGCATGGATCTGGCAAGTTTTCGCATCCCAAAATTCATTCCTGATCAGATGCAAAATAATGTCTCGATCACCTCAAATCTTCGGTGCATATACGGGAATTTGCATCCCAAATTTCGAACGCGATCATTTTGCATTTGATATGGAACGGGATCAGATTCGAAATCGCTTGATCACTCTAGGAGTCAATGCGAAATTCACGTGTGTGCCTCAAGGATTCAGATGTGAAATTTTAGGATCGAACTAGGGATGCGAAGTGGAAAGGAGAAATTGGAAAAGTGATCTAGCACTTGCCAGGTACGTATTGATCACTGCTTTTCAGGTGATCAACATGTCTGGATCGCTAATTTTTGAGATTTTCCTTAGGATTCAATATTTTGACATGCAACTCGTTTTTTTGGCTAAGTAGAGAAAATATAAATTTTGCATCCCCATGGGATACAAAATTAGAGCCAAAGCATGGAATCTTCATCCATAAATACCCCACTCTCTTGATATTCAAAGGGGTTTGCTTGGCGTGGCATTTTTGGACTTTGGGCATATGTGATAGCTCTATAGAGAGCCTATTAATAACTTCCATGGTCATTCCTATAACTTTAGGATACTTCTTGGACTTGTAAAATTCATTTAGAAGTTTGCGTAAAACATTTTGGAATTCACTTGATGTAACACCCCACCTCCGCCAGGGTCACTCGCAAAGGAATGCACTAGCTTTGGAGGGGCATTATTGGTAAACATGCATGATGATATAGCAAGGCAGGACATGACATATAAATATATGTAAATAAACAGAGTAAGTAAATAAAACAACGGAAGATTTTAAACCATTTCAAAAACAAGTCTGGTACATCAAAATGTCAATTTCCCAAATAAACAAGTCTAGTACATGAAATAACATCATCTGAAACTGAAAAGAAAACATAATAGTAGCTATCCCCAAAGTGGAAGAAACCATAGCGAGCCCAAGTCCAAAGCATACATGAGCTATCCAAGAAAGCGGCTAAGATCCAAGCTAGGCTCCTGTATTCCCTCCCTGAGAACCTGGGGGGGGGGGGGGGGGAACGGAAGAAAAGAGGCGAAACAAAACAGGTCAGTCAAAAAGACTGAGTAAGCCCTGCTACAATCAGTCTATAAACTAATAAAGTTAACATCATGATGAGAACTGAGATAATCATAGATAACAATATACTGGAATGGTAAGTTAACTACAAGATAGATAGAGGTGTCATCGCATACCACAAGGTTAAGTTTTTGCACCACGGTGTACTAGCAAACCAACGTAACAGGTATTGATCCCTTAGCCCAAACTTTGGCCCAATAACATGAAATGACCTTAATAAAAGGTCCAGCCACGGTCTAGTCGATCGGCTCCCTATAAACCTAACACGTCAAGTGTTGGTGTCCATATGGCCCACATATGGTTGTAGTTAGTCTGTGCTGGGTCCACCTTTGGGTGTATCAAGCCCTTGGGTGTCAACCCCGGACACTTAAGCAATAATGCACAGCCCTAATCTACTGGTACCCGTGCCTCGAGTTTGTCCAACATCGGACTACGTGCACGTCCGTAGCCCGCCGGACCCGCACCGCTGTACCACTCGGCCATCGCCCTTTGGTCGCTTACATCAGTCCAGTAATCGTGCCCCGCCCTAGCCTAGCCTCTAGGGTTGTGAATGATACCAAACTGGGATTACTGCTGGAACAGACCACGTTGCTAGGGTTTCTAAGAGGGTTAGGTGTGATTTAACCCTTCACTGATCCTGGATTAAACTGGTTAAGTGTGGCTTAACCCCATTCTAATCCCTTGAACTCCCAAATGGATTAAACTAGTTAAGTGTGACCAACGGTTCACAACTTAACCCCGTTCTAATCCCTCGAATCCCCAAATTGGTTAAGTATTAGTGGACCCTGACTTAACCCTAATCATGAGGCATTAATTAACTTAATGCACCTTAACCTCTCACATTAGACCTTGTTGTGGTTACTAGTTAGGCCGGGCGGGTCCGGGTAGCTTTACACCACAACTTGGTCTAACCTCGGGTCTTGGCACCCCATGACCAACTTCTCACATTGGGTCCTATTGTTTGTAGCCACTAGTTAAGCCGGTCGGTTCCGGGTAGAATTACGCTACAAACTCAACCCAACCTCGAGTTGGCCACACTTATGTTTTCTAAGTGTCATGTCCACTTCATTTCAAAACATAATTACAAGTCAAACAATTACTTGGGTAGACCTAACTTAATAGGTAAATTCCCAAGGGGTAGACCTAACTTAATAGGTAAATTCCCAATCTTATATTTTCATGTATTTTAAGTTTTACCCCAAAACCCCCAACGTCATTCTATCGCTTATATATTCGTAGTAACGCATAAAGGATAGGAAGAGGGAACTTGGCACAACATACATGATAAACTTGCACAACAATCATGCATAACATGTTAGACTTGCATAACTTAGCGTAGTGAACTTGCATATTACCATAAACATGCATAACTTGTCAAACATGCACAACTTGTTATTTTAACTTGCATAAACATGCACAACTTGTCAAAACATGCACAACTTGTCAAAACATGCACAACTTGTAAAAACATGCACAACTTGTCATTTTAAACTTGCATAAACATGCATAACTTATAAATCTTGCAAATCATGGCTTAGTATACATGCATAACTTAATAAACATACAAATCATGGCTTAACAAACTTGCATAAACATGCATAACTTATAAATCTGTTTTTACTTAGAAATTTTCTGCAAACTTCAATGGGCCTTAACTGGGTCATACGGACTCCGATTTCCGAAAACTCGGACTCTATTTCGCGTATTTTTCCGAGACGAACGCAATGGCATAGCCCGTTTCCCTTGATTCGCATTTTATAATTAAATTCTGCCTCAATTTTCATTATTACAGGTAATAATGAAAATACGGGTTGTTACATTCTCCCCTCCTTAAAGGATTTCGTCCCCGAAATCTTCAAGTTAGGAAGAACGTATCCTACCATCCAATCATCCATCTACTCAAAACATCATCCACGAGCAATCATTGTCCTTACAAGATTCTAAATGCTGGATGAACATATGCAAAAGTGTGTGTATATGTACTTACCTAATGCAAAAAAAATCAGGCGGTTACTGATACAGTAAACCTCCTTAATGCATATGTATGTAAATCAGGCGGTTACTGATACAGTAAACCTCCTTAATGCATATGTATGTCAGTGAAATGAATCCATATGTATGCAAATTCCTAACATAATGTATACTATCTTCATGCGTGCTCAATCATACATCCATATGCAACATCCATGTGATAGCATACGAATTTCATCCAAGAATAAGCATAAACACTCATGCACATGCAATATGAGGAGTGTGTGAGCCGATCTAGTGCCTAATCGTGTATAATGCATCCACGAGCAACCACTTGCAAACACTTGCAGCCACTTGCAACCATCAAGCATAACATGTTTCAAATACATGTTTCATCCAAAGGGTTTCTACCTAAGGTTCTCATGACAAGATAGACACGATGAACTAGATAAACTAGATAAACTAGATAAACTCCTTTTTGGATTACAAGAAATCCATTCAAATTTTGACATATAGTACTAACCGATGAGTCTTAACCCCCTTATGGAGTTTACAACAGAAATAGGATCGAGAATGGGACCGAGAGGATATATGCAAAAGACAACTTGCAAGTTTCCGCTAAATCCGCTTGTGGAGGCTGAGGGGGAAGAGGAACATCAGCTACGGGGGGAGGGGGAGGAACAGCGGCCTCGACTGGGAAGACAACATTAGGGACACCCGGGACCGGTGCCGTGACTTCTAAGTACCGCCGAAACCAATCGGGTATCGTTACTCCTTCGGGCAAGATGAGATTATCAGACATGCTGGAAACGAAAAGAAAAGAGTTTAAACGAGGAGTCAAAGGATAGTGCTCATGGCTTTTGGGGAATAGCCTTTCAAAAACAACTAGACTTTTCTTTGGAAAATACTTTATACTTGGTTTTGAAAATAGTTTTTCAAAAGTTTTTAAAACCTTTTTATCCCTTCTCGTGAACCATATGCTCTGATACCAAATGTAACACCCCACCTCCGCCAGGGTCACTCGCAAAGGAATGCACTAGCTTTGGAGGGGCATTATTGGTAAACATGCATGATGATATAGCAAGGCAGGACATGACATATAAATATATGTAAATAAACAGAGTAAGTAAATAAAACAACGGAAGATTTTAAACCATTTCAAAAACAAGTCTGGTACATCAAAATGTCAATTTCCCAAATAAACAAGTCTAGTACATGAAATAACATCATCTGAAACTGAAAAGAAAACATAATAGTAGCTATCCCCAAAGTGGAAGAAACCATAGCGAGCCCAAGTCCAAAGCATACATGAGCTATCCAAGAAAGCGGCTAAGATCCAAGCTAGGCTCCTGTATTCCCTCCCTGAGAACCTGGGGGGGGGGGGAACGGAAGAAAAGAGGCGAAACAAAACAGGTCAGTCAAAAAGACTGAGTAAGCCCTGCTACAATCAGTCTATAAACTAATAAAGTTAACATCATGATGAGAACTGAGATGATCATAGATAACAATATACTGGAATGGTAAGTTAACTACAAGATAGATAGAGGTGTCATCGCATACCACAAGGTTAAGTTTTTGCACCACGGTGTACTAGCAAACCAACGTAACAGGTATTGATCCCTTAGCCCAAACTTTGGCCCAATAACATGAAATGACCTTAATAAAAGGTCCAGCCACGGTCTAGTCGATCGGCTCCCTATAAACCTAACACGTCAAGTGTTGGTGTCCATATGGCCCACATATGGTTGTAGTTAGTCTGTGCTGGGTCCACCTTTGGGTGTATCAAGCCCTTGGGTGTCAACCCCGGACACTTAAGCAATAATGCACAGCCCTAATCTACTGGTACCCGTGCCTCGAGTTTGTCCAACATCGGACTACGTGCACGTCCGTAGCCCGCCGGACCCGCACCGCTGTACCACTCGGCCATCGCCCTTTGGTCGCTTACATCAGTCCAGTAATCGTGCCCCGCCCTAGCCTAGCCTCTAGGGTTGTGAATGATACCAAACTGGGATTACTGCTGGAACAGACCACGTTGCTAGGGTTTCTAAGAGGGTTAGGTGTGATTTAACCCTTCACTGATCCTGGATTAAACTGGTTAAGTGTGGCTTAACCCCATTCTAATCCCTTGAACTCCCAAATGGATTAAACTAGTTAAGTGTGACCAACGGTTCACAACTTAACCCCGTTCTAATCCCTCGAATCCCCAAATTGGTTAAGTATTAGTGGACCCTGACTTAACCCTAATCATGAGGCATTAATTAACTTAATGCACCTTAACCTCTCACATTAGACCTTGTTGTGGTTACTAGTTAGGCCGGGCGGGTCCGGGTAGCTTTACACCACAACTTGGTCTAACCTCGGGTCTTGGCACCCCATGACCAACTTCTCACATTGGGTCCTATTGTTTGTAGCCACTAGTTAAGCCGGTCGGTTCCGGGTAGAATTACGCTACAAACTCAACCCAACCTCGAGTTGGCCACACTTATGTTTTCTAAGTGTCATGTCCACTTCATTTCAAAACATAATTACAAGTCAAACAATTACTTGGGTAGACCTAACTTAATAGGTAAATTCCCAAGGGGTAGACCTAACTTAATAGGTAAATTCCCAATCTTATATTTTCATGTATTTTAAGTTTTACCCCAAAACCCCCAACGTCATTCTATCGCTTATATATTCGTAGTAACGCATAAAGGATAGGAAGAGGGAACTTGGCACAACATACATGATAAACTTGCACAACAATCATGCATAACATGTTAGACTTGCATAACTTAGCGTAGTGAACTTGCATATTACCATAAACATGCATAACTTGTCAAACATGCACAACTTGTTATTTTAACTTGCATAAACATGCACAACTTGTCAAAACATGCACAACTTGTCAAAACATGCACAACTTGTAAAAACATGCACAACTTGTCATTTTAAACTTGCATAAACATGCATAACTTATAAATCTTGCAAATCATGGCTTAGTATACATGCATAACTTAATAAACATACAAATCATGGCTTAACAAACTTGCATAAACATGCATAACTTATAAATCTGTTTTTACTTAGAAATTTTCTGCAAACTTCAATGGGCCTTAACTGGGTCATACGGACTCCGATTTCCGAAAACTCGGACTCTATTTCGCGTATTTTTCCGAGACGAACGCAATGGCATAGCCCGTTTCCCTTGATTCACATTTTATAATTAAATTCTGCCTCAATTTTCATTATTACAGGTAATAATGAAAATACGGGTTGTTACACTTGAACTTTTGGCTTGCTTTACACAACTCCAGGTGATGAAACTTACACTTTGGAGTATTTTTGGATATTCTTGGTCATTGAATCTTTTCATTGGACATTGGAGTTTTCTCCGTACCCTTTGGCCTTAAGAAGAAGAAGAAAGGCATTTTGGTTAAAGTTAGGAATTAATAAGATATTTGTTATTCTACTGTACAACTTTGTACATTCAAAGTTTTCGAATTCGGACAATCATTGTAATCAACAAAATGATGATGAATGATTACTATAAAGTGGACGTAGGCGTTAGTTCTAAATCACTATAAAAAGTAGCATGCCCCTTTTCATTTTTACATTTGGTTATTCGGGCTGCTTTTAATCCCATCATGGTGGTTGGCATGCGAGAGTAACCGTTTTTCCACTTCAACATTTTGGCGCACCAGGAACGGGATGCGAAAACTTCGACTTAGGCTTTTGTTTTGATTCTTGGATTTTATTTTGGATTTTGACTTTAGTTTCAGATTTTGACTTCAAATTTGGTTTTGGTTCTTGGATTTTTTCAGATTCACTTGGATTTCTCTCGGATTTTGTTGTGGTTAAAAGGAAACAGATAAGCTTAGCTCCCTTAGAAGGAGCAGATATGGATAAAAGTCAAGAAGTTTCCTTAACCGAACATCCGTCAAACTATGTTACTTGGGATGATATCGATGGACTCGTCAAGGATTTAACTAAGATCTCACTTCTCGTTTGTAACAACAAGAAGAACACTTCCATTGACAGGAAATTTCTATGTACACTCTTCTTGCTCGATTCAAAAGAATCACGAGGCTGTCAGACCAAGATAACATGGTTGGAACAAGTGCTAGTGTTTCACAAGGATTAGCTTGGGTCTTGGGAGCAATTCCCAAAGAACGACCCTGTGTTGACAGCAATCCGCAGACAGCTACCGGATAGGCTAGGTTCGAGGGAACACCCTTAATCCCGTTCAAGGTTCACCTGACATTTTGGTTAATTTGGTTTCAGGATCAGGCATTGGTAATGTTACTCAGGCATTGGTGCTTGCATCTATGGATATAGGTGATGGATCTAAATTAACCCTAGAGGGGGATGAATAGGGTTTATTGAATTTAATTCAAGATATTAAAATATCACCGAACAGATTGCAGCAGAATAAATGCAGGAAATAAATAACACAAGCTTTACCTAGCTTCGGCAAACCCTGCCTAATGTTGCATTCCTAAGACTTTTACTAGGTATTAAAACAAATCCTGCTTACAAACCCTGTAAACTCGCAAACCTTATTCCTTTTTAATCCTGCGCTCAAAACCCTTGACTGGTCTACTTCCCCTAGATCAGATTTTCCCCTGGCTACAAACCTGTAGCCAGTAAAATCCTAGTTATTACAGACACTAGAAAACTGCTAGTTAAAATATTATAACTAGATGACCTAGGTTTATAGACAAACTAGAAAACCAGTGAACGATTACAAAAGAATTTAAAAAACAATACAATAATATAATAAAAATAAAAACCTTAAGCCCTTAAAATTGAAACAAGTCGACCCTCTTTTATTTGATAAACCCGATTCCTTTATCTCTCAATAAAATGGCGGTTGATCCAATTCTTTGTTTCATTTGCTCCAAATATTTTTGGCCAGGGTTTCTTCGAATCGGCTTTACAACTAATTTATGGATTCTGTTGCCAGTGATGAGAATGGTGTGTAAATTAGATAATTAAATCCTAAATAACTTTTGTTTTTTGAATAGGCTTGTTTGATTGCTTGTGTGTTTCTATTGCCTGATTTGTTGCGGTTGAAATCTGGAAAGAACTGATTTTGATTTTTGTGGTCTTAAAAATATGTCGTGAATTCCTGGTTTTGATTTCTTGCCTTAAAAAATGACTTAAAAAAAATCTGGAAACATATTTACTTGGTTGATTTTTGCCATGGATATCTTTCTGATTTCTATAAAAAATATATTACATATGATCTTACATCTCGCCAGAAATGTTTGAGTGATTAAAGCTTTTCCAGAAAAATTTGTTGCTCGCCAAATATATCGTTGATTGATTTTGTTGAGGCCATGCCGTGAATAACTTGATGGTATCCTGTTTGCCAGAATTAAATCTTGCCAAAAAAATGATGACACAAAATTCCTAGAAATATTCATATTTGCCAAAAATACTTCTTGCTCTAGTTAAACCTAGAAAGACATGATATTGTTTCTTGCCATTTCTTGTTTACTTGAAATACATGCCATATATGAAAATGAAATCTTTTCCATGCCATATACTGAAAACTTGTGAATTTAGTTGAAAAAATCTTTTGTAAAATTTCTGGAAGCATTTTGAAATGGATAAACAAATATGTAAAACATTTCATTGGTGTGATTAAAAGCTTTGCAAAAAAAAAGTTGGCAAATCTCTTATAACCTGCTCCGCATATATAAATTGTTGTCTTCCCTTGTATTTACACATACATGTGTATCATTGCACTTCTTCTTGCATTTTCACATGACCATGTTGTTGCATTAACCACACTTTGATTTTAGGAATGTAATAACACTGTGCCAATAATAAATGCTTTCCATATGTATGTCTATCCATGCAGACACTGTTATGTTTAACTATGCTCAAATCAGTTTTGCCAAATTATTTTGTGCTCGACACATTTGCAATGTTCTCTTTATATTTGTGAACTCATGCTTGAACCCTATTGCTTGAGTTTGGACTAACCTAAATTTGTTGATTCATGATGTGTTTGGCACACTTTCACTTGTTGAGTCATGTTGACCTGAAATTGTTGATTTGATGGCTGTAGCTTGTTGCACTTCCCGTTTTTGTTGCACCTGAGTTCGAGTTACTTATATGCCTATACGCTTTGTTACTTGCTCGAACTTGTGGATCGACATGTCTTGGTTTGTTGGTGTTGCACCTGCCATGTTGGTATTTCATTGTTCCTCGACCAGTGACCACGTGTGATTGAAACTGAATTTTAGTTGCACACTCATACACTTGGACCTGATTGACCATGTGTACATATATAAATTATGTTTACATATGTGTGTGCTGTCACTTCATTGTACCTCTTGTGTTGTTCATGGAAACCTGACCCATACACTGTGCATATGTGTCAGGATTTACCTGAACACAACGGCTTGATATATTTGTCCTTTGCTGACTATATTTCCCTGCACAAATATGTATATATACACACACATGTATGTGTATACATGTATAGTGCGCATCCAGGGAATATATATATATATATATATATATATGAGCCCTATAGACGATGTCTACCTTGTGGCATTTACATTGTATCAGTGTGAATATCTCATGCTATTTAGACACGGATCGATGTCTAATATAAATCAGATCAAGTGATGAAAAATGATGAGAAACACACCAAAATTCTGAGGCAAAAAAAAAATTATTTGCTAGAAATTAAAATATTTTATTCCAATTTACTATGTGTTTCTTCTATGACAGGTAAGCAGAAGACTGAATTGACTGTGAAGATAGAAGACAAGACTGTGTGTAAATGAAACAGTAAATGAATTTGTACAACAAAGAGTGAATATAAAATGTTGTCGAGTGTTGAATGTTGTTGTAGTGAGGAATAGATGTATCAAAAGAAATTGAATTTGAAATGTATTATAGTGAAATGCACAAATAGTGGAGTTATAAACTTATACTGTTGAAATGTTGAATATTATATTTTAAATAAAATACTGTTTGAATATTTAAATTCTTGTGCAATAGTATTTTATTTAAATATTATTTTCTGTCTGTGATGTAGTATAATAGTACAATTACAAACACATTTATAATAATAAATATATGTTTGTTGTCATCAAACAAAATTCATTGAATTGTTAGATACAACAATCTCCCCCTTTTGATGATGACAAACATAAAATAAGATTTTGAATATAATATTATAATAAATGTGTTTGACAGTGAATTATTGAGCTTCCCCTATTTGTGTGCACCCTTTACAACAAAACTCCCCCTAGATATGTGCATGAGTGAAAATAATAATTGAAACTTCAATATTAAAATATTCAAAGTATATCCACTCATTATCAAAATTTTAACCCACTCTTCCACTTTTGTTATCATCAAAATGATACAGAAATTAAAAAAGTGATGAAAAAATTGACTAAAAAATATAATATCAGCTTAAGAGGAAGAACGATCATTGTAGAATGATGAATTTACGATGAAATTTTATAAAAATGGAGAGAGTTAAAAAATATATGATTTCCAATTATTTTCAATATTTTTTTTAAATGGCACAAAAGCTGTAATGGATTTGGACTACACTTATAAATTCATTTTAAGTGACAAAATCAAATAATCTCAAATCCCAGTAACTATCAATTAAAAAAATCATAATATACCATAAGATATTAACACATTTCACAAATTAGAAAATGGATTGATAGGCTGGTTTTTACACATCAGAGAAATTTCAAATAAAAAAATATTTATTTCCATTTTCTTTTCTTTTTATTTAAGAGCACATTGGCCACGCATAACCGGATCTTGGATTTTTAAATGTGGTCAGTTGCAGCTTAAAAATATGTTATCTCATAATCATGCATGACCAGAGCTTGGATTTTTAAATGGGGGTAGAGAAACACTTATGAATGTTATATTTTTATTATTTTCGGCTTCAAAAAGAAAAACTCCTTGGTATATAAAACCAATATGGATGACAAAAATATGGTAGACACGGCAAGGATTTTTGAAATAAATTTCTAAATTAATCATATTATGAAATATGCTCAACTGTACCAGGATTCTTGAAAATTTTCAATTATCACTAATTCTGAAAAATAATATAATCACAATTCCATCACAAATATTTCCAGTGTTTATTCAAGTTGATTTACAAATATATTAAACTCTCCAAATTAATATAAAATCATGATGGATGACAGAATAATGGTAGATAAAGGAGATGTTTGTGAAATAAGCGCTAATTCAAAGATATTATAACAACTGTTCAATCATCATGAAAATTTAAATAAAATCTCCTCTTATTGTGAAATATACTGTAGTCACAACTCATACCAATTTCAAAAATCTGGTAATAATTTTGATGAGTTCTAAATACAATTCTTTTTGGTTACTGATTTCAATTTCTGAATAAATAATAAATAAATGATTTTAAAATTGAAAAATCAATTACAAGAGGAAATTCAAAAAGATTTATACAAGATAAGAGGGATTTTAAATATATATACAAGATGAGAATCAGATCAATAAAAAAAATCATCATTTCTAAACTGATACCACTTATTGTCTCTACTAATGGGGATTTTAATACCACCCTGGTGGCTAAAAAAGGTATCTCAAACAATAGTATTCAATCACCAAACCCAAGAAAATAATTCTAATAATTCAGTTCTGTCAATCAAAGCAGCAAGACACGATTAGAATAAGTTTCACAAATTTTAAAAAATTTTCAACAAGTCCAAGAAGACAAATCATGACCCAATATTTAAAGAAACGGTTTATTTGAAATCACTTAAAGGAATGTGAAAACTTCAAGATTCAATGAATCGATCACACAAGGTTGTTAATACCAAAGCCAAGGAGTGTTTGAGATTCAAGATATTAAACAATATCAAATGGTTTCAAACAAAACAATATCCAAGTGAGTGATCATGTTTTCAGAATGAATTTCAGGATGTAGCTGAAGAATCCATGCCAAAAAGATTTTCAATTCAAAGTAGTTTAAGTCACTCAGAAAATCTTTGAACCTTTTATCAAAGCAGCAAACGATAACAAAACAAACAGTTGTCTAAAAAAACATTTTCAAAACGATTTCTTTTAACAGAGCAGCACAACAGTCAATTTCAAAGCAGATTTGTCAAGAAATTTTTTCACAAATATTTCTGACAGTCACAAAAGATGTTTCATGACCCAAGAATAAAGATATAGTTTATTTTAAATCATTTGAAGGAGTATGAAAATCTCAAGTTTTAATAAATTGATCACACCAGATTATAAGTTTCAAATCCAATATATATGTGAAATTCATGAATTAATATTTTCAAATGATTTCAAACAAACAGATATTCAATTCAAATGATCATGAAATAACAGTGAGTTTTAAGACTAGATTTTCAGAGAAATTTTCTGTAACGTCCCGTATTTTTGGTAGTCAGATATTTAATATATTTTATTATTTTAAATATCGATTTGGAATTTTAAATGGATTTATAATATATAATTCGTTTATATATAACGAAGTTTGAACGTTAAATTTATGTATAATTATAATTCGGACCCGTAAATGTTGCGGCATTTCGTAATGTGCGATTTGATAGTTATGTATATCGGTACGAATATAAAACGCTCAGCGACAATCGACAATGAAATTTAATAATCAAAAGAAATAGAACATTCAAATCAATGTGTTGCTTACCTTATAATGAGGCACGTGCTTCGCACATAGGAAATTTTTCGATATATTATATAGGCCTTAAAAATAGCTTTCTTTTCAAACGACCTTCGTTTTCGAAGAAACAAACATTATTGGGACCAGAACATTGAGACGTAACGGTGTGTCCATTTTTATCATGACTGGAATTTGTGTAGGACTGTACGAATTTAACGGTTATCGATGCCCAACAGTTAATGGTAGAACATGTTAGCCATATAAACAACGTGTAAAATATGTATTATGTACAAAGAAATATAACATGTAAATGCAAATCTTGTGGATATGAGTATGGCCATAATCACCATTGCTTTTTACAAGAAAACTGATGAGCTGATTAATTAGGCGTGAAGATGAAAGTTATATAGCTCACGGTGCCTTCACATTAACTACAATCGCAATATAAATGCTAAAGCCCAATAATATCTCTTGATAAAAATAAAATAATAATGTATATATAAACTTAACTTTTAAGAAATTGAACAACAGCAACCCAGACTAAAAATTTCATGTAGAGCCTAGGGAAAAGAAAAAGCAAGTTGAACCCTGTACACAACTTCATAGCTAAGAATTAGAGTACACACAGCTATACCATCCCATCTTCTGTCTTGGTTTAACTTCATACGTAAGAAATTGTGTACAACTTCATTTTTGGAATAAGCTCTCCCATCCTACATCTTTTTCATCATACAGCTCATACATGTCCCCTTCAACACGGTGTGTTTTCACTTCAGCTAGCTACTCTACTCCATTTTTTCTACCTTCTGAAATGTACTCGCATTGAAACTTCACCATCACCTCGACAGAGAAATGAAAATACACCGTTCTGTTTCATCTTTTCATACTAGTCTACCCCTGTATAGATATATTCTTTCTACCTACACTGTATTTCTTCAGTATGTCTGGTCATTTTCTCACATCCTACAGCTGCTTCTCTACCATGAAAACCGAAAAGAAAACTCACTGGAACACTGACCACCCATCAGTAAAAATAACTCATGCTACCCCGATCTCCTACAAGCCAACCCTGAAGTAGCTGTTAACCCATTCTATAAAAGAAACGAAATGAAATGCAGAGCTACTGAAAATAGTAAAAGGACGTGATGCTTATCACTTCTCGCATGTATAAATACACCGGTACCCTTTCCATTCTTGCTCCGGGAACCGAAAAAAATCTCTACCGCCATTAAACATTGAGCAGTAAGCTTAAAAATAGAGAAATAAATACGCATGTAAAGGAAATCACCCGCAAAACTTTTTCAATCTTGTACAATTTTGTAGGGGAGTCTACTGTGTGTTACTGGGTGGTGGAGCAGTCTGCTGTCTTGAAGTTGTGGAGAGGTCGATCTGGAAACTGGAGCAAGGCGACACGGTTTTCAGAGTGATGGTTGAGTGTGTACAGTGGATTGAAGGGAAGAATACATATATGACCTGAAGTGGGGCGGGTATGCATTTGCATGAGGACTGTTGAACCACGGTGTTAGTATATGGTACCAGCAGCTCGATCGCACTGGGAAAGGAGGATGTAAAGAAAATAGTGGCAGGGCACAAAGAAGAAAATGTGACTGAAGGAGTGATGAAGGCGTGATTTTTCTTTAAACTTGGATGGTGGGTTAGAAAATATAATAGCAGTACTCGGGTGGGAAAGAAATACACGTGACAAGCAGAATTGCGTGAAATTGGGAAGGAAAGTGTTGAACAGTAAAAAGATGGTGGCTCACGTGATGAACGGAGCATGGGAAAGCTTCACAGCGGCGTATGGGGAAACAACAGTGGTGCGAGGATATGGTTTAAATGGAGGGGCGTCGATCGGTAGCTGAAGAACATGGACATGGGTGGGTAAATGAAACGAAGTTGTGCATGGAGCAGAAGAAGCGAACTGTAGAGGAATAGTAGAGAGAGTATGAAGGGTGGTTATAGGAAACAGAGGAGGAAGGATTTTCGAACAGAACATAGGAAAAGAAGGGAATGAAAAGAAGTACTGGGCGGTGCCAGGTTGTCCCAGCAGGCAACGACATCTTTGGAGATGCGGTTTTCGGTTGACAACAAGAAGATAAGGTGAATACGAACAGTACATTAATATGATACCTAATCTAATTTTGCCTAATCATTTGTTTAAAGTTTAATTATATTAATTAAGTTTTAAAATAAATGAGAACCCAGTACTTGCGTGTCCAATGCTACTTTAACGTGGTATGAAATTCGTAATACAGTTTGCTACCATGACTATTGCGTAACGTTGGCCCAAAAGAAATATTTCAATATGCCTAATTCATTTTGAAATAGCCTAATTAAGTTAACAATATTTATTATATATAATGTGGCACCTATAGATGTCAAACACTGTTTACAAATGTGCTAGATCAGGAATAGTATAATGTGTATACCAAGTATTGTTTTTAATCCGAGTGTATATTAAACATAAGTAAGAATTAGAAGTTTAATTATTATTTAAGGTTTATTAATATTGGTTAATAGCACGAGTTAGGTTTGTTAATTATATATATATATATAATATATGATATACATTAAGTTAGTAATACACATGTGGCCCAGGTTATATTATAGCATTTGTAAATTGGTAGCACGTGGGGAGTTTATACAGTCCTAGTTGTATTTAAATGTGCCTAGCTGTTCACCATTTTAACATGCCATTTTAGTAGGTATAACCTAGCCTTTTTAAAATTAGAAATACGTCAAACCGTGATTTAAGCATGCTTAACAAATGTTTATATATGACATTATTTTAAATTAAGATAATACATATTGTCATGTTTTTAGTAATATTATTTAAATAGGTAGATAACGTCTAAATTTGTAACCGTGTCATTCGTACACAGAATCGGACAAACCCAAGGACGATGTGAAACGATCATGTTTTAAGAGGGATTGGTTATTTGATTAATTTGGTTTAAATTAATCTAATGAAATAGATTAATGAATATTTGTTTTAACCTAATAAGATTTTGGAAAGAGGTTTACTATTTAGTTAATGAAGGGTTTAACCATTTCTATGGTCGTTAACAAGGGAATTATTATTAATTTAAGATGTAAATGCTTAAATGGAATTCATTTAATTAAGTAATCAAAGTTTATGTTGAAACTTGATCGAATTGGGAAAGAAGTGTGTAAACAAAATCTAGTATATAACCGAGTTTTATAACTAAGTTATAAAAGAGATTTTAAGCCAAGACAATATTTTAAAGTAAGTGTTTGTATTAAGAAAAGAAAAGCGGGATACACAGGCCATATTAAACCCGAGAGTTGTAAACGATGTTTATAAAGGGAGTGTGAGGCTGAAACGTTAAGATTAAATTAATGTTACCAAATTCTAAAAATATAAGCTGCGATCTAAATTCGATATATTAAATAACAGGAGAAGTTTCTTCAGTTATAATTAAAATGGGATTTGGTTTGATATTGGGAATGAATATCAGTTTTGGCATTACAACTGATATCTATCTTAAGATAAGAACGCCGTTAATCAAGGTTTGAGAGGTAATTTAAAATACCCCAACTTGAATGACTTCACAATTATCGAGAGATGATATTAGTTGTAGTGGTGAAGATATTAGAAGGAATTTATTTAGAGAAATAACAATGTAACGTTATTTGAAGATTTGGAAATATATATATATAATGGATTCCAAAACAAAAGGAAATTAAAACAAGCTTAAGAATATGAAATGATATTTCCATAGAGAGGGAAATAAAGGAGATTTATGAAGATATAACGATGTTTCAAAGTAAGAAAATAAGAGTTCAAATAAGTTTATTCTAAATAGATAAGTAATGATTTATAGTATTCAAATAATGAAACCAAAAGAGATGTCGTAACGAATGTTTTACGAATAACAAATTGAATCGATGATAGAAAATAAATGATGCTGTAATAAATGTTTGAAATAATATCAAAATAGGAATTTGACATAGTTATCAATTATTTTCCAAAATATTAGATTTGAAAGAGTCCGGAGAAGATTCATATATTGAAACAAGAAATGAATACCATGTTTAAAAATATGGAATATTTTAGAAGTTTAAATTAAACTTTCATTAATTATAGGGCCAAGTGATGCTGAATACTAAACCACTAAATCTATTTTTTGTTCATGATTGAATGATTGTTTATTTGATAGTTAAATAACTGATTATCAAATATGACCAATACGATTGTTGGTACAGAAAGACCGGGATCGAATTCATATTTGAAAACCATTCCGTCCAGCAAATACGTGAACAGTTGAAGATATTAGATGCTGATCAAGACAGAGCAATTGAAGACCGTTGATCTTCATAAAACGGTAGAATTACTTATAATCTCTGGTTTAGCGGCCAGAGATATATTGTGGCTCTATCGTGGTTGAAATCGATGGATTTGCAAGGACTACTCACTACTGATCTATAGGGTGATTCCTAGGATGCAATATGAGAGTGCCTTCGGTTTGTCCAGTCCCAGGACAACTAGTATGGACGAATGTCTGATAGAGTATTTCCAAAGGGATTACGTACATTGATTTCTTCAAACGTACGAAGTTGGTGACAAAGAAGGGAAACTTCATTAGCCTAACAATCTGAGTATTTTTGGGGAAATCAATTAGTGATTTTCAATGGATCTGACGATGTGACATTCAAAGTGAATGGTGGTGTGCTATCAAAGATGAATTAGAACCTCAAGCCCCACAACTGGTAAATGACAAAAATCGAGCAGGCAGCATGGTTATGTGGGTCGCTCCCATTAGGGTGTATAATCACCTATCTAGAGAAATTCCTTTTGTTTCTTAAATCTATCAATGCTGTCCCTTTTCGGGAACGGTTGCTGACCCCAACCGTTGGTGATATACATTCGATACACTCAAGCGAAATGAGTGGTCGGTCATGTGTGGCTGGGTTACAAGACGTTCTTGTTGAACCCAGTTTATTGGCCTCTAGAGATACACTATCGGCAGGTGGTCCCATACCTTGTCATAGTCGGAATCCAATCTCCAATAAGTGCCCGCGGTTTTGATTGTATACTATATATGTGGAGCGTGAATGCAAGCGTTCCACTAGATTGCTACTTATTTGTAATTAGACACTATTATAATATCAGAATATATATATGATTTCAAAATGTTTTGGGTTATCGTAAGGTAAAAACCGTTTGTATTTATGTGTGGATTTGGTCTTACGATTGTCCTTTTCTTTCGAAAAGATTTTTTTGAACTTTAAAATCAAGTTGGATGATTCCCCTTAAACTTAGTGTGTTGTTCTCACTCTGGTTCACCAGACTGACTTGGTATTTGAAATGCTCGGGTTAGACCGGGTTGTACTGGTCCAGATTATCGGATGCTGCAAAGTCCCGAGACAAGATGGAGTTGTTCAGACGTATAATATCTAGTATGTATTCTGATGTGTAACGGTATATGGGGACAGATTATTATAACTGTCCAGATGTGTTGACGTACTCTGATGATTGTAAGTTTTTATTTAAAAGCTCTCAATAAAGATTTATTTCTATATTATATCTTGTTCCGCTGCGATGTGAGATTCTGTGTTGTGTTGATTCTTCTTCTTCTATTCTAATATTTCTTTCTTATCTTCTTCTCACTTTCTAAATTCTTTCTATTGGCATCTGGGTTTTTAGTACAATTTGGGTTGGACTGGTGTTGTTTAGTCAGCTCAAAAGGTACCGGAAATTCGGGTCATCACATTTTGACAATTATCTCTATCAAGCAGAAGAGAGATTTTCAGAATATTTACATCAAGCATAGGAGATAATTCATGGTCCAAAAATAAAATGGTTTAATTGAAATCACTTAACTTAATGTAAATTTTGGGATACTAAGAATCAATCACACAAGATTATTAATTTTAAATTTAAGCGGTGTGCGAGATTCAAAATATCATCAATTTTGAATTATTTCCACAACCAAATATCTAAGGCAGATGATCATGAATAAAGATGAATTTCAAGATGTATCATAATGATTCAAGACAAAATTTTCCAATTCAGAAATAATCAAGCCAATCTAAAAATAAATGAAGTTATCATAACTGAAAAATAGAAGTGTGCTGTAATGAGTAAATTTTCAAGCCTTTCCAAAATGAATTAGAAGAAACTCAAAACAGCATAGGTGTGTGAAATTTCATTAATTTTCAGATCTTCTAAAGTTTAGAATTCAAATTAACAGTGTTCAAGATATGATAAGAATATTTCAACACTGTTAGGAATTCATAAATCAGTAAACAAAAATAAACTTCAAAATAAATTGCAGATATTTACAAGTTTAAATTCAAGATCTGGAAATGATTAAAACATGAGAGTTTTATTCAAATTAAGCGATTTCCAGAAAATCATGAATTCTGCAATATGAAGTTAAGAAAGCCCAGAATATAAGAAAATAATATGGTAGTGTCAAATCATCATAATCAAAAGATAGAAATAGAAGGGGCAGAAGGAGAAGAATAAAAAAGAAAATATTAAAAGAGATAAGTCTAGAGATCATACCTGAATTCAATGTAAGCAAATGAATCTCTAACTCAGAAGTCTTGGGCTAAGGAACTCCAAATGATATAGAAATATGGAACAACTTTAATTCAGTTCTCTTTTGCAAAGCAGTTCTTCAGCCTCCTATGGTTCCTAAGAATTTTGAGAATTGAGTGGTCTAACAAAATTAGCAAAACAACTCACAGTTTCATTCATATATTTTGGTACTAAGACTTGTTTATATAAAAGTCCATCTGAATTTACTTTTGTACCCTTAGGAACCTAAACTTGTTTGAATTTAGACGAACTCACTTTATTTTTTTAAGGATCCAAAATGGGTTAAATAAATTGTTATCAAATAAATTCTTATCCTGGTTGTGATTCAATTTTTTTTGGAATTTTCACACGTTCAAAATTTCTGAATTACCCTTCTTGAAGCAGTTTGAAGGATTTTTAAAATCACAAGAATTCAGTTTTTCAAAAACATTTGTTTTACCAAAACCAAGACCACCTTTATTTCCAACAGAAAATTGGGTTTTTAACTGCATATTCAACGATTATTCCCTATTAGAACATTTATCCAAAGTTGATTCTAATCGTTGAATTTTGGATTTAAGATCACTATTTTCTTTTATCAAATTTGCACAATGATTTATAGCGATCTTCTGTTCAATATTGGACTGTTTCAAAACCAAATTCTCATTTTCAAGTAATGTAATTTTGGCTTTAGATTCAGAAATTTCAAGTTCAAAATGATTTTTCTTTTCAGATTCAAGTTTTTCACAAGTTTTAAAATTTTCAATCTAATATTCAAACTCTTTCAAAATAGATTCAGATTTCAACAAGTTTTGTTTTCAGCAAAATCATTTTTGGAAGTTTCTGTCGTCTTAAAATTTTCAAATTCCTTTTGCAAAAAATTGTTTGTGCTTTTTTGCTCAATCTCGTTTTCTTTCAAAATCAATTTTTTTTTTTTAAGTTTTTGAATATTTTTATTGAAATGAACAATATCCGTTTTCAAATTCAAACAATTTTTGCAATCCAAATCTGAAGAAAATTTAGTGTATTCAAGTCGTGCTTCTAAATCATTAATTTTGCTAGTCAACTCATGATTTTAAATTTCAGAGATTTGTTTTTCAGTTGGAGTTTATCAACGGATTTAGTTAAACCAACACATATATAAACAAAATCTTCATAACATAAATTTTATGTCGCATCGCCTTTTGAGTCTCCATCGTCTGATCCATCTGAAATTTATCTGTACGACCTGTTAAGCATAAATCTGAATCTAAGTTTATCTTCTGAGTTTTTGAGTTGTTGTTGTCAATTCTTTCATACTTTATATTGAGAGTATTCCAGATTTTCTACGTAGTTAAAGAATGGGAGATAATATTATATTGATCATCATTTATATGAGAATATAAGATATGAGTAGCACGAGAATTAAATCTAATGTCATTCATATCACACCCATTAATAATAGTATCTTAACATTTAATATTAACAGATTTTAAATAGGATTCCATTTCTGATTTCCAATTTAAAAATATGTACCATTAAAAATAATTGGAGTACAACTGGACTGACCATCATTGGATTGACAACTAGAAACCATGACTCTAAAGTTAACAAAATACCTGCTCTGATACGTGAGTAGGGTTTATTGAATTTAATTAGAGATATTAAAAAATCAAAAAACAGATTGTAGCAGAATAAATGCAAGAAATAAATAACACAGATTTTACCCAGCTTCCGCAAACCCTGCCTACTGCTGCATTCCTAACATTTTTACTAGGTATTAAACAGATCCCGCCTACAAACCCTGTAAACTCGCAAACTCTGCTCCTGTTTAATCCTATGCTCAAAACCCTAGACTGATCTATATCCCCAAGATTATATTTTCCCCTAGCAACAAACCCATAGCCAGTAAAACCTGGTTAATACAAACACTAGAAAACCGCTAGTTAAAATCTTATAACTAGATGACCTGGTTTTACAGACAAACTAGAAAACCAGTGAATGATTACAAAAGGATTTAAAATACAATACAATAATAGAATAAAAAAAACCCTTAAGACCTTAAAATTAAAACAAGCCAACCCACTTTTATTTGATAAACTGGATTCCTTTTTCTCTCAAAAAAAGGCGGACGATCCAATTCTTTATTTTATTTGCTTCAAAAATTGTTGGTTAGGGTTTCTTTGAATCAGCTTTACAACTGATTTATGGCTTCAAATCCTTCTTCAGATGATTGATGCTGCTTCATAGCTCGAATTCGAATTACACTCTTGCTCGATCCAACACAGTAAGCTTTCTGATTTTATTTGAGAACTTGAATTGTTTTTATGTGAGTTGGATGTCGATTTTTGGATAATTGTTGCCAGTGATGAGAATGGTGTATAAATAGGATAACTAATTCATAACTAACTCTGATTTCTTGAATTGGCTTGTTTGGTTGCTTACGTGTTTCTATTGCCTGATTTGTTGCGGTTGAAATCTGAAAAGAATCGATTTTGATTTTTATGGTCTTGAAAGTATGCCGTGAATTCCTCGTTTTGATTTCTAGCCTTAAAAACGACTTAAACAAATCCGGAAACATATTTACTTGCATGATTTTTTCCATGGATATCGTTCTGGTTTCTGGAAAAATATAGTACATATGATCTTCCATCTTCCCAGAAATGTTTTAGTGATTAAAGCTTTTCCAGAAAATTTGTTGCTTGCCAAATATATTGTTGATTGATTTCTTGGGGCCACGCGTAAATAACTTGATTGTATCCTGTTTGCCAAAATTAAATCTTGCCAAAATATGATGAAACAAAATTCCTGGAAATATTCATATTTTCTGAAAATACTTCTTGCTCTTAGTAAAACCTGGAAAGACATGATATTGTTTCTTTCCATGTCTTGTCTACTTGAAATACATGCCATATATGAACATGAAATCTTTTCCAAGCTTATTTGAGTCCATTTGCTATATATATATATATATCCACATTTTGTATTTCTAGAAAACATTTTGAAACTTGAAAGCCATTTCTGAAAAAAAAACAATCTATTTTCATAGGTTAAAAATATTTCTGAAAGCATTTACCCTTGCCATAAAAACTGGAAAATTCCTTGCTCAAAATTGTTGAGTTGAAACTGCACCGAAATACTGTGAACTTGTGAATTTATTTGCAAAATTCTGTTGCAAAATTTCTAGAAGCATTTTGAAATGGATAAACAAATATGGAAAACATTTCATTGGTGTGATTAAAAGCTTTGCAAAAAAAAAAAGTTGGCAAATCTCTTAAAACCTGCTCCACATATATAACTTGTTGTCTTCCCTTGTATTTACACACACGTGTGTGCACCATTACACTTCTGCTTGCATTTTCCCATGACCTTGCTGTTGCATTAACCACACTGTGATTTCTGGAATGTAATAACACTATGCCAAAAATAAATGCTTACCATATGTATGTCTGTCCATGTAGACACTACTATGTTTAACCATGCTCTTGCACTAGATTGACTATGTATATATATATATATACACACACACACACAAATTGTGTATATATATGTATACATATGTGTGTGCTATTATTTCAGTGTTCCTCTTGTGTTATTCACGGACACCTGACCCATGCACTGTGCATGTATGTCAGGCTTTAGTTGAACACAATGGCTTGATATATTTGTCCCTTATAGACTATATTGTCCGTGCACAAATATTTGTATATACCATACACTTGTATTGTAAAGCGCATGTCTAGAGAATATAAATATGTGAGCACTGTTGACGATGTCTACCTTGTGGTATTTACAGTGTATTACTGTGAATATCACAAGCTGTCTAGACACAGATGGATGTCCAATATAAATCAGATCAAGTCATGAAAAATGATGAGAAACACACCAAAATTTTGGGGCAAATAAATTTTTAAAATAAAAATTAGATTTTCTAGAAATTAAAATTTCTTGTTCAAGTTTACTGTGTGTTTCTTATGTGACAGGTAAGCAGAAGACAGGACTGATTGTGAAGAGAAGTCAAGACTTTGTGTAAGTGAAATAGTATATGAATTTATACAACAAAGAGTGAATATAAAATGTAGCTAAGTATCGAGTGTTTTAGTGAGGAACAGATGTATCACAAGAAATTGAATTTGAAATGTATTATAGTGGAAAGTACAAATAGTGGAGTTATAAATTTGTGTTGTTGAAATAAAATTTTATATTTTAGATATAATACTGTTTGAATATTTAAATTCTTGTGCAGTAGTATTCTTTTTAAATATAAATATTATTTTCTGTTTGTGTTGTACTATAATAGTACAATTACAAACAAATTTATAATAATAAATATATGTTTGTTATCATCAAACAAAAATCATAGAATTGTTAGATACAACAGTAGGAACTCCTATAGGTCGGAATATTGGATTTGTACTAGTCGAGCCACCTTAAGTTTGGATTGAGCCAGGTATTATGGTTGGGGCTCAATGATTTGCTAATGTTGGACTTGGCACTGGGTGCCCAAGTATCGATTTGAATGATTAGACGGTTATTCGGTATATGAAATGGAAGTCAAGTAGGTGATGTTATTTGACGCTTTACCAGAGGCGGGGCATCCCATGCAAGTTTGGATTGTGTTACTCACAACCCTTTATATCAGGATATCAGGAATTTTCAAAACCCACCGGACTTCAAATTGTCGGTGTTAGAAGCTTTCGGTGGTAGGACGGATCCCACAGTTCATTTGATGTGCTACATGCACCATATGGAAGTACTTTCGGCTTCAGACCACGTTACGACAAAATGTTTCCCACTATATCTCACAGACATCATTGCCTTATGGTTTATGTAGTTGCAACCCGAGTCCATTAATAGTTGGAATGTCTTGGTTATAAAGTTCATCGAGCAGTTCAGGGTTCATATAGCCTAGTTTAATAATGTTATGACTTTGGAAATGGATAGGCAAAGGACATGCGAGACTTTGCACAAATTTTTGGAAAGGTTCAGCGCGGCGGTGGCCTTTGTCGATAGACTGGATTCATCCATGGTTCTAATGGTCGCCATCTCTGGAATTCTCGACAAAACTGGTTTCAAAATATCATTACGACGGGACCTACCAAGGGTCTTGTCGGATTCTAGTTTGAAGTAGAAAGATTTGTAAGGGAGGAGCACTACCGAGATGAAAAATCAGTTCATCAAATCAACTTGGCAACAGGCGGAGGACCGTTTACCCCCGAAAAAGGAAAGGGTAAATCTTGGGACAATCGGAACACACGACTTCACATCAAGCCAAAGTTCCCGTCGTACACTGAGCTCACTCATGGCTTGGAAAGGATCTATCTCGATATTCATAGCACTGCACCTTTTGAAAAGCCTCCTAAGAGGAACCCGATTGAATAGAAATAAATTTTGGCAAGTACTGTGTGTTCCGTGAATTGCCCGTTCATGACATTGACCATTGTAGACAGCTTCTCAATCAGATTGAGTCACATGTCATACGTAGAGAGCTACCACAATATGTCAGTGATCTAGCAACAACAGCACCATAAGCTTAGCTCCCTACAACATCTCAAGATATAGGTAGGCTGGGACGTGACCGCCAAGGCATTACAATCAATTGATCCATCCCGATATATCCTTTTGACTTTTCGAACTTCGGTTCATTACTTATGCTTTTATTTGTTTGTGATCTTTTGCTTCTTCATTCATGCAACTTGTATTCGAAGTGGCTACACTAACTCACTCACACAGAGCCGCTCTATGGTTCCCAGATGTTCTCTGAGTGCTGCTATTGACTGTGTACCTTTTTGGGGTTGTTAAAAAAGTACTTTAGGACTTCAGTCCCACACTTGATTGGCCAAGTATAAAATTTGGACTTTTGTCCCATACTTGGTCCTAAAAGTATAAAATTAGGACTTTGGTCCCACATTTGGTCCGCCAAGTAAGAAATTAGGACTCTAATCCTACACTTGATCTGCCAAATATAAAATTAGGACTTCGGACCCATACTTGGTCAACCAAGTATAAATTCGGACTATGTTCCCACACTTGGTCCGCTAAGTATAAAATTAGGACTCTAGTCACACACTTGGTCCGCTAAGTATAAAATTAGGACTCCAGTCCTATATAGGTCCACCAAGTGTACAATTAGGACTCTGGTTCACTACTTGGTCAGCCAAGTATAATATTCAAACTCTAGTCCCACACTTGGTCAACCAAGTATAAAAATCGAACTTTGGTCCCAGACTTGGTCCACCAAGTATAAAATTAGGACACTGGTCCCTCACTTGGTCATCCAAGTATAAAATTCGGACTTCGGTCCCACACTTGGTCCGCTAATTATAAAAGTAGGATTGCCTCCCGCACTTGGTCAACCAAGTATAAAATTTAGACTTCGGTTTCACACTTGTCATCCAAGTATAAAATTTGAAGTCTTGTACTACACTTGGTCTGAAAAGTATAAATTAGGACTCTGGTCCCACACTAGGTCCACCACATATATAATTAGGACTCTGATCTCACAATTGGTCAGACAAGTATAAAATTTGGACTTTGGTCCGACACATGGTCAGCCAAGTATAAAATTCGGACTTCGGTCCCAAAATTGGTCTATCAGGTATAAAAATAGGACTCTGGTCCCGCACTTGGTCCACCAAGTACAAAATTCGTGGCTTGATACCATATTTAGTCGGCCAAGTATGAAATTTGAACTTTGGACCCATTCTGATTCAACCAAATACAAAATATTGGCTTTAGCCTACAAAAATCATTTTGGATTTAGGTCCTCAAACATAGGTTTGCAAAGATCTTGGATTCAAGTCCATGGACTCCAGTCCATTAACTCCAGTTCATAGCATTTAGGCTCTATTCCACGAGTTTTCAGGAGTGGGTGTGCCGGGCACTAAGATTCTCTAAGTGTGTTCACCAAGCATAAGAACTTCCCGACTTAGTCCGCCAAGTATGGAAATTCCTTATCTTAACCCTCATAGCATGGAAATCTTAATAACCTGGTCTGTCAAGTACATAATACCTCATAACTTGGCCCGCCAAGTACGAAGCTCTTTTGTAGGCACACACTTAGTCTTTTAAAACCCAGCAAGTCCACTGCTTTTTTTTTCAGGATTCCTTGCATCTCAGATCTAAAGATCTGCCAAAGTACAATCTCAGTGATCGTTGTATTTCTATTTTACTATAGCCTCAGCGATCATCGAACTTCTCTCAAATCTCGGCTAAAAAATTACAGATTTTTGGACTGCCCACAAAACACATATTCATACGATCAAGAAAGATATGTTTTGGGGGGGTAAAGTGTTTACCCAGTTTTTGGCAAATCAGTCACATGTCAAGTGTATGATTAACGACGTGCTTGAGACTCGTGTACATTCATTGGAGTTCACAAGGCAATTTGGTCGAAATTGCAAATTGCTCGGAAAATCTAGAAAAATGGTTACACACCCAAGCATGAATAGCATTACATGGATGGATCACTCAAATTTTAGTGATCAGGTCTATATGATCACCTAAAAGCTTGGTGATCAGCTTCATATTTGATCCAAAGTGTTTTTGCAAAAAGTTCTTGAATTCTTTTTTTCACGGTCCGATTACCCCAAAAGTCGTGATGGACACGGGTGGATAGGGGAAAAAACTAGGTCAGAATAGAGTAATGATGTAGCAAATTTTTTGCATCCCAATTCATACCTAATCGGATGCAAAATCATGTCCGAATCACCTCACATCTTCAGTGTGTATCAAGAAATACTCATCCCAACATTCAAATCCCATCACATCGCATCAGATTTGGCGCGGGATTCAGATTAGAAATCACCTAATTACACCGTTAGTCAATGCAAAATTCACATGTGTGCCTCAGGGATTCAGATGCAAAATTTTGGAATCGAATTTGAGGATGGGAAGTGGAAAGGGGAAATTGGCAAAGTGATCTGGCACTTGTCAGGTACGTGTTAATCACTTCTTCCTAGCCGATCAACACATGTCGATCACTGTTTTTTGGGATTTTCCTTAGGAATCGAAATTTTGACACGTAACTCGATTTTTTGGTTAGGTAGCAGGGATACGAAATTTGCATCCCCTCGGGATATGAAATTTGGGTTGATGCATAAAATCTTCACCTATAAATGCTCCTCTCTTGGCAATCATATTGGTTGGCTTGGCTTGGCCTTTTTGGAATTTTGGCATACGGGATTGCTTTATTTAGGGCTCATTAATGGCTTCCATAGTCATTCCTATGATTTTGGGATACTTGTTGGAGTTGTAAACTTCATCTAGAAGTTTGCCTACAACATTATGGCATTCACTTGGATTTTTGGCTTGCTTTGCACAACTCCAAGTATTGAAACTTAGACTTTGGATTATCCTTGGACATTGAATTTTTTCATTAGACGTTGGAGTTTTCTCCAAATAGTTTGGACTAAGGAAGAAGAAGAATATTTTGGTTAAAGTTAACAAGATATTTGTTATTATATTGTACAATTTTGTACATTCAAATTGTTCAAATTCGGATAATCATTGTAATTGACAAAACGATGATGAATGATTACTATAAAATGGGTATAGGCACAAATTATATACATATTACTAATAAAAGAATTTATTCTAGAACATATTATTAACAAAACTGAAAATATCAAACAAACTTAAAACATGAACCAAAACAATATATTAATTTTTTTCAAACTCTAGTCATTTTTTACATAATCCGCTGATTTATAAATTATACATATAACTTAAGTACATAGATGGATATTAAAATAAGTTCATAAAGCATTATACATGCATCAAATGCAAAAGTTCAAATACAAAATTTATCAAGAGCAGCTTGAAAGGCCATGATATTCATCCCATTAAAATCCTCCTCCATCTTTTGTTCAGAATAATGGTTGCAATGCTTGGAAAACTTGCTTGTGTCAGAATATATAATAATAGAAACTTGAGCATTGCCAAGAAAAACAACTTCTCTGACCACCTTCATAATCCATGCTCTTCAAAAACTAGAAAACTACTAAGGAACATCAAAACTGAAAACAATTTCATATAAAAGCACCTTTACAATGCAAAAAACAGTAGAAGTTCCAGTTTTAAGCTGAATACTATCCAAATCACCCCTTATAGTGTACCTGAATATTACTCCAAAATAATTCACAGCTAAAACAAACGAATGATTGATCAGCAGCTAGTTGAATATAGCTAGTATCTTGACACAAAAATTGAGTATATCATCAGTTTATCTTTTCAAGATAAGACTTCTGATCTCTTTATTATTTAGCTCAAATCTTGCTTCAAAATCCAAATCTGAAAATAGATAAAAAATCATCAGTTTTTTTTTGCCATCCAGTGCACTTTGTTTATTTCTCCTCTCAAAAGTAACATTTTACATAAAAAAATTATATCTGACAGATGCTGTATGAATCATGCAGCAAGTGTATATAATACTAAGGATATGCATACAACAGATCATACAAAAACGTGCTTATAGTCGTGATAATAAAAGTTCTTGTAAATGAAGTTACCCATCCACTTGGAAGCCAAAAATAAAGCTAAAGCCAATGAGACTAATGCAGTTCTTGTTAATGCAAACACAATCTTTTCCCGTGCAGCTGCTAAAATTCCAATTGATGCAACTGAAAAAACTTGAAGAACAATTTTAGCTTCTTTCAAGTATTTCAGAGCAGTGTTGTAGCTACTGCAGTTTACCACATGTGTCCAGTACCTGTGACACCCCACGTCCGTTAATGTCACTCTTTATCAGAATGCATTAAGTTTCGTGAAGCGTTATAGGTAAACAGGAATAGAAACATCACAAGACAGATATAAAATAGCAGCGGAATTAAAACTTTATAAAATAGAAAAGCTTCGTGGTCCAAACTCAATTACATAATAAATCTGAAATACTGAAAACTCATTACAACCTCATAAAACTTCTGTATTGTACCAAATCATCATCAGTGTACAATAATACATAAAAAGAGCACAATCCCCAAAATATAGGCATAGTAGTGAAGATACGAAATCAAGCGGTACCTAAGCAGCTCCAAGCAGAATGAAAGAAGAATCCTGATCAAGCTTGAGTATTCCCACCCTGAGAACCTAGGGGAGAACAGAAGAGAGAGAAGAGGGAACAAAATGGGTCAGACATAAAGTCTGGCGAGTCCAGTTACTTTTAGCATATAAAAAAGTAAAAGCATCATGACAGGCATACAAACTGGATGGGGAGATAACATTGTCATAAGGAAGGTATGACAAGGTAACCATGATAAACAAAATAGAATATATTGCGCTTCTCTAATACTTTCTCTACGCAAATACTAGCATAATAGAACAAGATGATCCCAACATGTACAAGATGGTAGACTTAGGTGTACTTCTAGTGAGAGGTTTTACCCTATACGACAATAGGTAGCCCAATAAAAGTGACGGGTATTACCCCCAACGATAATAATGGGCTTCTAATAAAGCAAGACTAGATGTACCTTAATTACTACCCCCAATTGATCGACTCCCTAACTCGTAGATACCATGTGCTGGCCCTACAGTAGGATGTATTACTTTCTAAAGTGGCAACCCCGTTGTTTACAAGATGCACAGCCAAATCTACAGGTGTCACGACATCTTATCATCCTCCCTGGAATCTAGACCCATGCACGTACATAACCCCGTCAGAATGCGCCGCCTGCGCCATCCCTTAGATGGACCTCTTACAACCAACTCAGTAAGTGTGCCCTGACGCCGACCTAGTTCGAGGTTCTCCGTTTGATACCAAAATACGTTACTGACTAATACGGGTCCCACACACCGGATGATACAAGCTTCCCCCTAGGCTTGCGTCCCCACTACTATGATTTCAACAGGTTTTGTCTACCAGTTTAACAAGATTGCATAACTTCAACAGGTTATGTTTATCGGGTTTATATGTATAACCTGTCCCCACATATTTAACAAGATTAACTTAAGTCTCCCACTAATTCAAGCAAGTTTACTTTACCCCTACTTAAGTTGACAGGTTCTTGTAACCCTCACAGATTCAAACAGGTTAAGTATTAAAAGTTTATTACCATTCATTTATGGATATTAATGCGCTAGACCTTTCATATTAAGTATACCACTTGTAGATGCTGGATATGCCAGTTGGGTCCGACAGACTTATACCACAAGTCGGACATAACTTCATGTCTTAGCACCGCTATGTGTACATTTATGCACTCGACCCCTCACATTGGATTAACCACTTATGGATGCTGGATTTGTCGGGCGGTTCTGGACAGGCATCTACCATAATCTAACGTCGTATCTACATGCGGTTACAGTTTTTAGTTACTGTAAATCTAGGCATGTTCAATACTAACCACTTTTCATGTTTATTATGCCCCAACATCCCATCTGATTTACGATACAAGTTATGCCCCCAAATTAAAGTTTAGATCAAGGTTTAAATTATGCCCCCGAATCCCAATCATGACTTACAACATAAGTTATGCCCCAATTTATCTTTCCCAGCCATTTGAAATTTCGTGCGCTCGCATATTTCAACAATAGACCTAGGCTCGAAGGTAGCCTAGCTATAAAAACAAAAACGGAAAGAGGGAGAGGAGAGAACCAGAATAGGCATAGTAATTAAAACAGGCATATGATGATAGAATTGGTCATACCAACAGAATAGGCATACAGTGACATGATTAGGCAAACTAACAAAATAGGCATATGGTGACATAATAAGGCAAACTAACAGAAAAGGAATATCATGAACATGCATATGAGAACTAAGAAGTAAATTAGGTATAGAAGTAATGGCAGATCTGCTATGATTCAGGTTACTAACATGCATAGCCTTAGATCCAAACTTATAAACATGTCAAGATTACCTTTTAGGTGTTTATATCTAAAACAACATAAACTCACTGTGACTGGATCTAAAGAATAGAGGATTGATTGTAGATGTTGTAGCACAGATCCTTGAATATGTATAACTTGTTATTGAAGAAGAATAGGCTAGTTCAAACTGAGTTACGGCAACACCTTGTTGTCTCCATTGTTTTTAGTGATTAAAAACAATGAGAATGAGGTCCTCTATATAGCCTAAGGTCAATGAATCATGCTCTGAAATGCATCCAGGTTCCAGGCACGAATCTGCCTAGATCTCGGTGGGGCCGACCCCGGGGTCAACATAGGGGTCGACACCCATAAGGGATAGGGTCGAACCCTAACGGGCCGATTTCCCTCCTTTTTTCCCGCTTCATGATTTTGATTTTCTGGGTTAGTTTATTTATATATATATTATGCTTATACGTAAACAAACTTCAAAACTGAATTTCTTCTTCATTTGATGTCCGTTTTACGCAAACTTGGAGTCTATCTTAAGTAGAATTCCAAGACGAACACAACGGCGCAGTCCATTTTAATTAATTCCCAATATTTAATTAAGTATTACTTAGTTTATCATTATAGTGTTCTTTAAAATTATGGGGTGTTACATTCTTCCCTACTTAAAGGATTTCGTCCCCGAAATCTCTAAGTTAAGAAGAATGTATATCCTAACATCCATCATCCATCTACTCCTCCACCAATTACAAGCATCCAATGTCTTTAAAAGATTTCTAATTCTTATATGAACATATGCAAAGGTGTGTGTATTTGTCCCTATACAAATGCGAAAGATTAGGCGGTCTACTGATTCAGTCAACGGCTAATGCAATGTATGTTAGTGTCGTGAATCCATCATGTGTGCAAATAATCCTACTATAACATGTAAGTTCTATATGTATGGACAATCATTAATCCAAATGCAACATCCACATGATGATACATCTATTTTCATCCATAAAAGAAAAAAATGCAATGTATCCATATGCAGTATGAGTGTGATTGAGTCGATCTAGTGCCTAATGTGTGTGTATGCATCCACAAGTAACTATTAACAAACAGTTGCATCCGTCAAACATAACATGCTTCAAATACATGTTTACATCCATGGGTTCTCTACCTAAAGGTTGAAGATTCGATCGATAGGACATACTTAAACAACAGAAACAAGCACAAATAAAAGCTTTGGAAAAGAAGTTAAGAACATACCCATGAAAAGGAAAGAGTACGAAGCGCGAATCTTGTCTTCAGTCTCCCAAGTTGCATTCTCGACATCTTCTCCCTATTGAACTTTCATCAATTTGATCTCTCAGTTACATAGCTTCTTAACCTCTGATCCAAGAGTATGGGTAGGAACTCGTCTAACTATCGCCTACCGTTCCACCTCACTTCCTCATGCATACTAGACTCAACTACTTCTGCGATATCATGCAAGCACTTTCGTTAATGAGAAACGTAGAAAATATCATGAAAACCGGACAATATCTTGGGTAGCTTTACTCTATAGGCCATTTGGCCAATCCTTTCTGTTATGGGAAATGGCCCTATAAATCTTGGTGCCAATTTCCCTACAGATAAAAAATGAACCACATTCCTCAAATCTGATACTTTGAATAAAACCATGTCTCCCGCCTCAAACTCAATGTCAGTCCTTCTCCTATCTACGTAGGACTTCTGTTTGTCCTGAGCTGCCTTCATGCGCCTGCGAATAAGATCAATTTTCTCTAAAATTTCCCTAATCATCTCAGGTCCAAGTAAAAGCCTTTCTCTAAACTCCCACCAACAAGTCGGTGATCTACAGGGTCGTCTGCACATTGCTTCGAAGGGTGCCATACCAATACTAGCCTGATAATTGTTGTTTTAGGCAAACTCTACCAAAGGAAGATGCTCTTGCCAAGTACCCCGAAGTCTAGGATACATAGTCTTAAAAGATCCTTAAGAACTGAATTCACCCTTTCCGTCTGTCCATCGGTCTAAAGGTGATAAGCGGTACTAAAAAAACAACTGTGTACCTAATGCCTCTTGCAAGCTCCTCCAAAACTCACTGGCGAATATGGGGTCACGATCACTCACAATACTGGAAGGTACTCCATGTAGATGTACTATCTCACGAAGATAAACTGCAGCCAACCATGTTGTTGTCCTCTTACTCTTAACAAGAATGAAATGAGCGATCTTAGTAAGCATGTCAAGTAGAACCCAAATACGGGTGTTGCCTTTCCTCGATCTAGGAAAACTGTCAATAAAATCCATAGAGATGCTCTCCCTCTTCCACTGTGGGACTTCCAAAGGATGAAGTAAACCACCGGGCTTCCTTTGCTTACTTTTGACTTGCTGGTAAATCAAGCATCGAGAAACAAATTCTGCAACATCTTTCTTCATCACGGCCCAAAAGAAAACCCTCTTCATATCCTTATACATCTTATCGCCATCGGGATGAATAGTCATCTTAGAATGATGGGCTTCCTCAAGGACTATCTTCAATAATTTCCCAACACGGGGAACACAAAGCCTTCCATCTCATCGTAACCACCCTCTATAATCCATGGAATATTTGCTGAGGTGACTAGAACTCTGCCCTCTATCGAGCCTATCCAAGATATCTGCTATCTTGGGTCTTCTCGCTGCGAAGTTCCATCTGGTCACACAGAGTACGTCGCACCTCTAATGATGCCAATAAACCAGGTGTAAACTCGGTGGAGGGTCCAAAATCAAAAGTCGATATAAACTCCAATCTCTTTGTAACACCCCGTAATTTTAAGAACACTAAATTGATAAACTAAAGAATACTTAATTAAATACTGGGAATTAAGTAAAATGGACTGCGCCATTGCATTCGTCTCGGAATTCTGCTTAAGATATACTCTGAGTTTGCATAAAACATATATCATATGAGAATGTTATTAAGGTTAGAAGTTTGTATATATATAAGAGAAATATATGTTAACAAACATTATCCAGAATTCAAAACAATTCGAAAACCAGAGGAGGGGAGGTGCGGGAATTTGACTCATTGAGGATCGACCCCATGCCCGATGGGTGTCGACCCATGGGTCGAACCCACAACAGGGGGGTCGACCCCCTCGGACGAATCTGGACCTGCTGTGTGTCCGGGTTCGTTGGCTGATGGCTATATAAAGGACCTTAATCCCATTGTTTTATTCATTTAAATCAATGGTGACAACTAGGTGCTGCCCTAACTCAGTTTGATCTAGCCTATTCTTCTTCAATGACAAGTTATACGTATTCAAGGATCTGTGCTACAACATCTACAACCAATCCTCTTTTCTTTAGATCCAATCACAGTGAGTTTATGTTGCTTTTATATATAAACACTTAAAATGTAATCTTGACACGTTTATAAGTTCGGATCTAAGTTTATGCCTGTTTGTAACCTGAATCATAATAGATTTGTCATTACTTGTATACCTAATTTACTACTTAGATCTCATACGCCTATTCATGATATCCCTATTCTGTTAGTTTTCCTAATCATGTCACTGTATGCCTATTCTATTAATATGACCAATTCTATCATCTTATGCCAGTTTTATTTACTATGCTTATTCTTGTTCCCTTCTCTCCCTTTTTGTTTTTATAGCCGGGCTACTTCGAGCCTAGGCCTATCGCTAAAATACGCGAACGCACGAAATTGGAAAAGATTGAGAATGATTTATTTGTGGCATAATCCATATTGTAAAACATGATTGGGAATTTTGGGCATAATTTGTAACTTGAGCCAAAACTTGGGATTTGGGGGCATAATCTATATCTTGATCCAAACCTTAGTCTGGGGCATAACTTGTATCGTAGATTAGACAGGGATTTAGGGCATAATAAAAATGATAATTGTTTAGTAATGTAAATGCCTAGATTTACAGTAATTAGAAACTGTAACCGCGCTTTGGCACGAGGTTAGATTACACTTGTGGTTGAAGCCTGCCTGGAATCGCCCAACATATCCAGCGTCCATAAGTGGTAAATCTAATGTGAAGGATCTAACTGCATAAGCATACACGTAATGGTGCTAAAATATGTGGTTAAGTCCAACTTGTGGAAGAAGTCTTCCCGGATCCAACCGACATATTTAGCATCCACAAGTGGTTGACTCAACGTGGGAGGTCTAGCACATTAATAACCATTAATGAATGAATGGTGGAAAATTGGTAATACTTAGCTTATTTGAATATATAAGGGTTACATGAACCTATCAAATTAGTAGGGGTTAAGTAAGCTTGCTTGAATCAGTGGGAGTGTTAAGTTAATCTTGTTAAATATGTGGGGACGGGTTATACATATGAACCCGACAAACTTAACCTATTAAGGTTATGCTATCTTGTTAAACTGGTAGGCATAACCTGTTGAAATCCTAGTAGTAGGGATGCAAGCCTAGGTTGAAGCTTGTATCGTCCGGAGTGTGGGACCCATATCGGTTAGTAACCTATATTGGTATCAAACGGAGAACCCCGTACTAAGTCGAGGTCAGGGCAAGCTTACTGAGTTGGTTGTAAGAGGTCCATTTAAGAGACAGTGTGGGCCGCACATTTTAATGGGGTTATGTGCGTGCATGAGTCCGGTCCAGGGTGGTTAAGATGTCGTGACACCTATAGATATGGCTTGTGCACATCTTGTAAACAAAGGGTTGCACTTTAGGAAGTGATACACCAGCTGTGGGGCCAGCACATGGTATCTACGAGTTAGGGAGACGATCAATTGGTGGTAGTGATTAGGGTACACCTAGTCTTGCTTGTTTAGGAACCCGTTATTATCGTTGGAGGTAACACCCGTTAGTTCTGTGGGGAACCTGCTATTGTATGAGGTCAAACCTCTCACTAGAAGTACACCTACATCTACCATCTTGTAGTTGTTGGGATCATCTTATTCTTGTTATACTAGTGTTGGTGCAGAGAAAAGAATTAGAGAAGCGCAATACATGTTCTGTTCTATTTATCCTGCTTATCTTATTATACCTGCCTTATGAAACTGTTGTCTCACTCTCCAATTTATATGCATGTCTGGATGATTTTACTTGTTTATATGCTAAAAGTAAATGGACTCTCTAGATTTTATATTTTACCCATTTTGTTTCCTCGTCTCTCTCTTCCGTTCCCCCCGAGGTTCTCAGGGTGGGAATACTCAAGCTTGATCAGGATTCTTCTTTCATTATGCTCGGAGCTGCTTAGATGTACTTCTTGATTTCGTATCTTCTCTACTATGGCTATATTTTGGGGATTGTGCTCTTTTTATGTATTATTGTACTCTGATGGTGATTTAGTACAAGACAAAAGTTTTACGTTGATGTAATGAGTTTTCAATTTTTCATACTTATTATGTAATTGGTTTGGACCACGAAGCTTTTCAATTTGATAAAGTTTTGATTCTGCTATTATTTTATATTTGTCTTGTAATGTTTCTGTTTACCTATAACACTTCACGAAACTTAATGCATTTTGATAAAGAGTGACATTAACGGACGTGGGGTGTCACATTCGGTATCAGAGATGAAGGTTATCAGATCAGATAAAAGATTCGGAAAATTGTTTCAAAAAGGTTTTAAAAGAAAGCATTTTCAAAAGAAAAGTCCATTTTGAAAAACATATTCCCCAAATCCATATGAAATATCTTTTGATTCTCTGTTAGAATCTCTTTTTTCCTTTTCTTTTCAGCATGTCTGTGGAACCAAATATTCCTGAGGGCATTCAGATACCAGCTTGGTTTCTTAGGTATCTGGAGGCTGCGACACCTGCCGAAGGCCAAGCAGACACCCCTCCCCCAGCTGAATCCATTGTTCCTCCTCCTCCTCCTCCGCGTGCTGATAATTTCTCTAAGATACGCAAAGATTTTTGTGCTATGGTCGAAAGACATTCCGAGGTACTGAGACTTTCGTAGAAGAAAGGAATTAGCTTAAGGAGGCGGAGGATTTTTTTAGAATTTTTGAAGTTGAAGATTGTAGGAAGATTCAGTTAGCCATTTGGCAGCTGATAGATGAGGCTTCATTCTGGTTGGTAGTGACGCAAGCAGGGCGTCCAGTCGAGACTTGGGATAATTTCCGATAGAGATTCGAGATGAAGTTTCTTTCTCAAGCTGAGCAAAGTATGCAAATGGAAAGGTTTTTGGCGCTTAAGCAAGGAGTAATATTTGTTAGAGAGTATGTTATTAAGTTTAATCAGAGCTAGTAAATACCCCACACAAGAAAGCTTTGAGGTCTGCTGAAGGATTGAATGAACCCCTCCATGGGTTGGCTATGTCTCATATTCCGATGGGAGCAACTTTTGAGAAACTCGTTGATATGGCATTGATGCATGAAGAAGATAAAGGTGAAAAGAAAAAGGCTAAGGTTGAGAAATCAGAAAACAAGAAAGTTTGGCCCAAGAAAGAACAACAACAACAACAAAAGAAGGGTGAAAAGAACAACAAAGCCCAAGACAAGAGAAAATGTCATAATTGTGGGCATGTAGATCATTTGATCAAGGATTACAAGAAAAGGAAGAATAGTTGTTTCCATTGTGGAGAGGTCTGACGTCTTGTAAAGGGTTGCCCGAAGAAGCAAGGACAGGGCCAAAGGACAAGATCTTCTGGAGGCAGGTGCATGCTCTCGTGTCCAGTGCGCTAGACAAAGATAGAAAAGTTTTAGTTGAAGGTTTGATTTCTCTTTCCAATCATCCTAATAGAATTCTTTTTGATTCTGGCGCTTCACATTCTTTTATATCTGATTCTGTGGTTAAGTCTCTGCACCTTAGTACTAGTATGGTTTTGGATCTCGTTGTTGCCTCAAACCACATTGGTGGTTTGACCCATTTGTTTATGATTTGTCGGGGTTTGAGAATATCTGTGTTAGGCATTGAGTTTGAATGCACACATACGTGCTTGGTTTCATGGGCTATGGTTTGATTCTAGGGACAGATTGACAAGCCATGTATGGTGCCATTCTAGATTATGAGAGGAGGGTCCTAAGATTTTTGACTTGCCATGAGAGGACCCTTGAGATTTCTTGTGACTCTAAGGGGTCTATCATGCTTAGTTTACTAGAGTCGCTTGATATATCTATCGATGATTTACGGTCGTTACTAGTAGTCTATGAGTATCCTGATGTTTTTGAGGAGGTTCGAGGCTTACTTCCTGGGCGAGAGATTGATTTCCATATATACTTAGTGGATAATGCAAATCCGGTTGCATTGCCTGTGTGCCACATTAGTCCAAGAGAAAGGAGGGAGTCAAGCAAGTAGGGGAGCTATTTGAGAAAGGGTTTATTAGGCGAAGCATATATGAATGGGGTGCTCCGGTGGTATTCTCCACTAAGGAGGATGGTTTGCTTCTCTTATGTATGGATTATAGA
Source organism: Allium sativum (assembly GCA_030737875.1). Lineage (NCBI taxonomy): Eukaryota > Viridiplantae > Streptophyta > Magnoliopsida > Asparagales > Amaryllidaceae > Allium > Allium sativum. The sequence goes on from CM060918.1 coordinate 128,446,618, forward strand.
GAGTTGAATAAACTCAACAAGAAGAATAGGCACCCACTTCCGAGGATAGATGATCTGTTTGACCAGCTTGTTGGTGCATCTGTTTTCTCTCGGTTAGACTTGGCCATATGGTCTCTAAGGATGGGATAGCAGTAGATCCCGCGAAGGTAGTTGCAGTTCAAGGTTGGCATATCCCAAAGAATGCAACGGAGGTGAGGTGTTTTCTTTGTTTTGTGGGCTATTATAGGAAGTTTATTAAGAACTTCGCAAAGATATTAGCCCCTCACCAGACTGACGAAGAAGAATCTAACATTTTCTTGGGTATAAACTGTGAGGTCGCTTTCCAGCAATTGAAGCGGGCTCTGAAAATAGCCCAGTCTTGACTTTGCCTAACGGGAACAAAGTGTTCATAGTATAAACTGATGCATATGGTACAGGGCTTGGTGCGACTCTAATGCAAGAGGGAGTGGTTGTATGTCATGGAGGTAGACAGTTAAGAGTTCATGAGTAGAACGACCCTACCCATGTCTTAGAGTTAGCTGCCATAGTATTCGCGCTTAAGACTTGGCGCCATTATCTACTAGGAGAGAAGTTCGAGTTGTACACCGATAATAAATCTCTCAAGTACTTGTTCTTGCAGAAGGATCTTAATTTAAGGAAACGAATATGGATGGAGTCCCTAACGTCCTACGACTTTGAGATTGCTTATAACCCTTGCAAGGGTAAAGTGCTGGTAGACACATTGAGTAGGCAAAGGATGAATTTGAGTCCTCTGTTTGCGGAGAGGAAAAGCTTGGAGTTTATATCGACTTTTGAATTTAGACCCTCCACCATGTTTACACCTGGTTTATTGGCATCATTAGAGATGTGACCTACTCTGTTGGATCAGATAGGAAATTCGCACCGAGAGGACCCACAGCAAGCAAATATTTTGGGTAGGCTCAGTAGAGGGGAGACTTCTAGTCACCTCAGTAGATATTCCACGGACGATAGAGGGTGGTTGCGACGAGACGGAAGGCTTTGTGTTCCCCGAGTTGGGAGTTTGTTGGAGACAGTTCTTGAGGAATCCCATCATACTAAGATGACTATTCATCCTAGTGGTGATAAGATGTATAAGGATATGAAGAGGGGTTTTCTTTTTCGATGGAATGAATAGAGATGTAGCAGAATTTGTTTCTCGATGTTTGATCTACCAGCAAGTCAACGCTGAGCAAAGGAAGCCAGGCGGTTTACTTCATCCTTTGGAAGTATTACAATGGAAGTGGGAGAGCGTCTCTATGGAATTCATTTATGGTTTGCCTAGATTGAGGAAAGACAGCACCGATATTTGGGTTGTAATTGACAAGCTTACTGAGAGCGCTCAGTTCATCGTTGTTAAGAGTAAGAGGACAACATCATGGTTGGTAGCAGTTTATCTTCGTGAGATTGTCCGTCTACATGGAGTACCTTATAGTATTGTAAGTGACCGTGATCCCAAATTCACCAGTGAGTTTTGGAGGAGCTTGCAAGAAGCATCATGTACACAATTGTGTTTGACATCGCTTATAACCCTCAGACCGATGGACAGACTGAGAGAGTGAATAGATTTCTAGAGGATCTTTTAAGCCTGTGTATCCTAGACTTCGAAGGTACTTGGGAAGAGCATCTTCCTTTAGTAGAGTTCTCCTACAACAACATTTACTGGGCTAGTATTGGCATGGCACCTTTCGAAGCATTGTACGGACGACCCTGTAGATCATTGACTTGTTGGTGGGAATCTACAGAAAGGCTTCAACTTTGACCCGAGATGATTAGGGAGACTTCATATAAGATTGATCTTATTCGCAGGCATATGAAGACAGCTCAGGATAGGCAGAAGTCCTACGCAGATTGGAGAAGGATTAACATTGAGTTTGAGGTAGGAGACATGTTTTTCATCAAGGTATCACCTTTGAGGAATGTGGTTCGTTTTGGATTTATGGGGAAATTGGCACCAAGGTTTGTAGGGACATTTCCTATAATAGAAAGGAATGGCTAAATGGCCTATAAAGTAAAGCTACCAGAGAGACTGTCCGACGTTCATGATGTTTTCCACGTTTCTCATTTACGGAAGTGCTTTCATCATACAACAAAAGTAACTGAGTCGAGTATGCTTGAGGAAGTAGAGGTGGAAAGGGAGTCGACAATTAGACGAGTTCCTACTCGTATTCTTGGATCAGAGGTTAAGAAGCTACACAATCGAGAGGTCAATTTGATGAAAGTTTAGCAGGGAAATAACCAAGACGATGCAACTTGGGAGACCGAAGACAAGATTCGCGCTTCGTACCCTTTTATTTTCAAGGTTATGTTCTTAACTTCTTTTCCAAAGCTTTTATTTATGCTTGTTTCTATCATTTAAGTTTATCGTATCAATCAAATCTTCAACCTTTATGTAGGGAACCCATGGATGTAAACATGTGTTTGAGACATTTTATGTTTGATGGATGCAAGTGGATGCAAGTGTTTGATAGCGGTAGCTTGTGGATGCATACACACACATTAGGCACTAGATTAGCTCAATCACTCTCATACTGCATATGAATGCGCGTGCATTTTTCTTCTTTTAATGGAATAAAGCGGGTGTAACATCATATGGATGTTTCATTTTGATGAATGATTGTGTACACATATAGAACTTACATGTTATAATAGGATTAATTGCATACATGTTGGATTTATGGCACTAACATACATTGCATTAAGGAGGTCAACTGAATCAGTAGACCGCCTGATCTTTCGCATTATTAAATGGACATATACACACACCTTTGAATATGTTCATATAAGCAATAGAATTTTTTTAAGGAAAATGGATGCCTGTGATTGGTGGATGAGTAGATGGATGATGGATGCTAGAATATACATTTTTCTTAGCTTAGAGATTTTGAGTATGAAATCCTTTAAGTAGGAGAGAATGTAACACCCCGCAATTTTAAGAGCACTAAAATGATAAACTAAAGAATACTTAGTTAAATATTGGGAAATAAGTGAAACTGACTATGCCATTGCGTTCATCTCCGAATTTTGCTTTGATAGACTCCAAATTTGCGTAAACGGACATTGTATGAGAAAGTTATCAAGGTTAGATGTTTGTATACGTATAAGAGAAATATATGTAAACAAACATTATCCAAAATTCAAAATAATTTGAAAACCAGAGGCAGGGAGGCGTAGGAATTCGGCCCGTTGGGGGTCAACCCATGCCCTATGGGTGTCGACCCATGGGTCAACCCAACAATAGGGTTGTCGACCCCTATGTCGACCCCGGGGTCGACCGCTTAGATGAATCTGTATGGGTTGTTTGTCCTAGTTCATTGGCTGATGGCTATATAAAGGACCTTAATCCCATTGTTTTGTTCATCTAAATCAATGGCGACAACGAGGTGCTGCCCTAATTTAGTTTGATCTAGCCTATTCTTCTTCAATGACAAGTTATACATATTCAAGGATCTGTGCTACAACTTCTACAACCAATCCTCTTTTCTTTAGATCCAATCACAGTGAGTTTATGTTGCTTTTATATATAAACACCTAAAATGTAATCTTGACATGTTTATAAGTTTGGATCTAAGTTTATGCCTGTTAGTAACCTGAATCATAATAAATCTTCCATTACTTGTATACCTAATTTACTACTCAGATCCCATATGCCTGTTCATGATATCCCTATTCTGCTAGGCAGCCTAATCATGTCACTTATGCTTATTCTGATAGTATGACCAATTCTATCATCTTGTGCCAGTTTTATTTACTATGCTTATTCTTGTTCCCTTCTCTCTCTTTTCCCTTTTTGTTTTTATAGCTAGATTACCTTTGAGCCTCGGCATATCGCTGAAATACGTGAACACACGAAATTGGGAACAATTAGGAACGATTAATTTGGGGAATAATCCACATTGTAAAACATGATTAAGAATTTTGGGCATAATTTGTACCTTGAGCCAAAACTTGGGATTTGAGGGCATAATCTACACTTGATCCAAAACCTAAGTCTGCGGCATAACTTGTATCGTAGATCAGATGGGGATTTGGGGTATAATAAACATGATAATTGGTTAGTAATGAAAATGCCTAGATTTACAGTAATTACAAACTGTAACCGTGCTTAGACACGAGGTTAGATTACACTTGTGGTAGAAACCTGCCTGGAACCGCCTGGCATATCCAGCGTCCACAAGTGATAAATCTAATGTGAGGGGTCTAAGTGAATAAACATAAGCGTAACGGTGCTAAGACATGAGGTTAAGTCTGACATATGGAAGAAGTCTGCCTGGACCCAACCCGCATATCCAGCATCCACAAGTGGTCGACTTAATGTGGGTGGTCTAGCGCATTAATAACCATAAATGAATGAATGGTGATAAATTTGTAATACTTAACCTATTTGAATCTATAAGGGTTACATGAACCTGTCAACTTAAGTAGAGGTTAAGAAAAATTGCTTGAATCAGTGGGAGTGTTAAGTTAATCTTGTTAAATATGTGGGGATGGGTTATACATATGAACCTGACAAACTTATCCTGTTAAGGTTATGCTATCTTGTTAAACCGGTAGGCATAACCTGTTGAAATCCTAGTAGTAGGGATGCAATCCTAGGTTGAAGCTTGTATCATCTGGAGTGTGGGACCCGTATCGGTCAGTAACCTATATTGGTATCAAATGGATAACCTAGAATTAGGTCGGGTTCAAGGCACGCTTCTTAAGTTGGTTGTAAGAGGTCCATTTAAGGGGCAGTGTGGCAAGTACATTCCAACGGGGTCATGTGCGTGCATGGGTCTGGTCCACGGAGGTTAAGATGTTGTGACACCTGTAGATATGGTTTGTGCACATCTTGCAAACAAAGGGTTGCCACTTTAGGAAGTGATACATCCTACTGTGGGGCCAGCTCATGGTATCTACGAGTTAGGGAGCCGATTGATTGGGGGTAGTGATTAGGGTAAACTTAGTCTTGCTTGTTTAGGAGCCCATTATTATCGTTGGGGGTAACACCCGTCAGTTTTGTGGGGCTACTTGTTATTGTATGGGGTAAAACCTCTCACTAGAAGTACACCTACGTCTACCATCATGTACTTGTTGGGGTCATCTTGTTTTTGTTATATTAGTATTGGTGCATAGAAAAATATTAGAGAAGCGCAATACATGTTCTTTCTGTTTATCCTATTTACCTTGCTATGCCTCCTTATGACACTGTCATCTCACTCTCCAATTTATATGCCTGTCATGATGCTTTTACTTATTTATATGCTAAAAGTAACTGGATTCACTAGACTTTATGTCTAACCCATTTTGTTTCCTCTTCTCTCTCTTCCTCCCCCCCAAGGTTCTCAGAGTGGGAATACTCAAGCTTGATCAGGATTCTTCTTTCATTCTGCTCGGAGCTACTTAGATGTATTGCTTGATTTCGTATCTTCTCTACTATGGCTATATTTTGGGGATTATGCTCTTTTTATGTATTATTGTACTCTGATGGTGATTTAGTACAAGACAGAAGTTTTATGTTAATGTATTGAGTTTTTAGTTTTTCAGACTTATTATGTAGCTGGGTATGGACCACAAAGCTTTTCTATTTAATAAAATTTTAATTCCGCTGTTATTTTATATCTGTCTTGTAATGTTTCTGTTTCTATTTACCTATAACGCTTCACAAAACTTAATGCATTCTGATAAAGAGTGATATTAACAGACGTGGGGTGTCACACTCTTCCTCTCTACAAATAGAGGACTTAAGGTCATCCTCTGCCTACTCAATGCGTCTGGCACCACATTACCCTTGCCAGGTATAAGCAATCTCTAAGTCATAGGACGCTAGGAACTCTATCCTTCTTTGTTACCTCAAATTGAGTTCGTTCTGCGAGAACAAGTACTTGAGAGATTTGTGATCGGTGTACAACTCGAACTTCTATCCTAGTAGATAATGGCGCCAAGTCTTAAGCGCGAATACTATGGCAACTAACTCTAAGTCATGGGTAGGGTAGTTATTCTCACGAACTCTTAACTATCTACCTCCATAACATGCTACCCTTCTCTCTTCATCAGAACCACACCAAGCCCTGTACCACATGCATCAATGTATACTGTGAACACTTTGTTCCCATCAAGTAAAGTTAAGACTGAGGCTGTTGTCAGAGCCTCTTTAATCGCTGGAAAGCATTCTCACAGTCTATACCCCAAGAAAATATCATATTCTTCTTCGTCAGTCAGGTGAGTGGGGTCGTGTTAACCGACCTTTTGGTCCGGTTCCCAAAAGTACGCAAGACACGCTCGACTCAGCATATCGCGTGATATTACAGCCTAGAGGCGTTGGCAGTACCAGAAGACCTAAGTCTAGCCACCAGCAGAATGTCCCATCCCTCAAACGCGACCTCTATCAGTATCCGTTCACAGCCGAGCTGAAGGCAAGCCGTGCTCCGAGCCGAAGGCGAGCCGTCCAGCGGGTCCAGGCGCAGCGCCGGTGGGGGCCCGGGGCCCCACAGTCTCGGCGGTGATCGACCTAACCGGTTAGGTCGAAACTGTGGGCACTGCCCAATTCATCCGATTTCTGCCAACAAGTGTATTGTCCAGAATCACCAGATCGACTCAAAGTTAGGATTCAGCCAACAACTTCCGCGAACTTTGCCACTCCTCCAAACATTGCCAGACAAAGGCCTCTCAATCCGAACCGTTCCTGAGCCGAGGCCTCAAATCTTGAAGGAATCACGATTCTCGAAGCGCCCGAACTTGCAGTCCACATGCACCTTGAAAAGAATTCACATCCATCGGGTGCGAAATTTCGCACCCGTGCCCGGGTGCGAAATTACGCACCCATGCCTGGGTTCGAAATCTCGCACCCCTTCCTGGGTGCGAAAATTTGCACCCAAACCTGGGTTCGAAATTTCAAACCCAACAGGCTCGAAATTTTGAACCCAGCGGGTGCGAAATTTCGCACCCAAACCTGGGTTCGAAATTTCGAACCCAACGGGCTTGAAATTTCGAACCTATGCCCGAGTTCGAAATTTTGAGGTGTGCTAGCGGTGGGTTCGAATTTTCTGCATGTGGTCCCTATTTCTACCTACTCCCATCTAATCCTACCTACCCCTACTCCTATAAATAGCCCATGGCCTCACACTTCAAAGGGGTTGGATTTTCTTCACTTGAGACCTTCCTAGAGCTTCTTGAACTCCATTAATGGCATCTCCTCTTTGGGGAAGAAGGAGAATTAAATATCCCTTTTCTAAAATACCTAGTACATGGCAATTATAAAAGTGAATGTGACGAGCATGGCTCTACCTTTAATTCTTAAGTGATTAATAAAAGTTCGACATCCTTCCAAAGTGGACGTAGGCCTAATCCGCGGCTGAACCACTATAAATTCTTATGTCTTTTACCACTTTCTCTTACTTAGTCTTACGACCAAATTAACTATTCCTAGTAATAGGAATTTTTGGTGTTTACGACATTTTTTGCCGTCAACAGGTTGATATCTTTGCGAAGTCCTTAATGAACTTCCTATAATACCCCGCTAATCCAAGAAAACTCCTCACCTCCATTGCATTCTTTGGGATCTACCAATCTTGAACTGCAACTACCTTCATGGGATCTACTGTTATCCCATCTTTAGAGACCACATGCCCTAGAAATCTCACTTATTTTCTCCAAAAATGACATTTGGAGAATTTCTCCTGAAGCTGGTGCGCACGAAGAGTTTTCAAAAGCTCCCTTAAATGTAGGGCCTGCTCTTCCTCGCTCTTCGAGATAATCAAGATGTCATCAACAAAGATCACAACGAACTTATTTAGAAACTCCCGAAACACCCTACTCATCAGATCAACAAAATAGGCGTGTGCATTCGTCAAACCAAAAGGCATGACGAGCCACTCGAAGAAACCATCTGGAGTTCTAAAAGCGATCTTGTCTATACTATCCTCGGCCACCCTCAATTGACGAAACCCCATGGCCAAGTTTAACTGAGAGAAAACAGATGCACCAACAAGCTGGTCAAATAGATTATCTATCCTCGGAAGTAGGTGGATATTCTTCTTAGTGAGTTTTTTCATCTCTCTATAATCCACACATAAGCGAAGCGAACCATCTGCATTAGTGGCGAATACTACTGGAGCACCCTATTCAGATATGCTTCGCCCAAGTAGCTCCCCTACTTGATTGCTGAGCTCTATCCTTTCTCTTGGAGCCATGTGGTGCATGGCAATGCAACTGGTTTGCACTGTCCACCAGGTATATATAGAAATCAATCTCGTGCCTTGAAGTTAAGCCCAGAACCTCCTCAAAAACAACAGGACACTCACAAACTACTGGTACAAATCATAGATCAACGATAGATTCACCAAGCGACTCTTGGAAACTCAGCATGACAAACCCTTTAGGGTCACAAAAAATCTCAATGGTCCTACCATGGCAAGTCAAAAGTCTAACGAACCTCCTCTCACAATCTAGAATGGAACCATACATGGCTAGCCAATCCATCCCTAAAATCAAATCATAACCCATGAAACCAAGCATATATGTGTCGCATTCAAACTCGACGCCCAACACAGATATTATCAAACCCCGACAAATCATAGATAAATGAGCCCTACCTCCAATGGGTTTGAGACAACAACGAGATCCAAAACTATACTAGTACTAAGGTGTAGAGACTCAACCAACGAATCAGATATAAAATAATGTGAAGCGTCAGAATAAAAAGCATTCTAACAGGATGATTGGAAAGAGAAATCAAACCTTCAACTGAAACTTTCCTACCCCTATCTAGCGCACTAGCCACGAGAGCATGCACCTACCCTCCAGAAGATCCTGCCTTTTGGCCCTGTCCTTGCTTCTTCGGGCAATTCTTAACAAGATGTCAGACCTCTCCACCATGGAAACAACCGTTCTTCCTTTTCTTGTAATCCTTGATCAAATGACCCACGTGCCCACAATTATGACATTTTCTCTTGTCATGGGCTTTGTCGTTCTTTTCACCCTTCTTTTGCCATTGTTGTTGTTCTTTCTTGGGCCACACTTTCTTGTTTTGTGATTACTCAACCTTAGCCTTTTTCTTTTCACCTTTATCTTCTTCATGCATCAATGCCATATCAATGAGTTTCTCAAAAGTTGCTCCTATCGGAATATGAGACATAGCCAACCCATGGAGGGGTTCATTCAATCTTTCAGCAAACCTCAAAGCTTTCTTGTGTGGGGTATTTACTAGCTCCAAACCAAACCTCGCCAGTTTATTAAACTTATTAACATACTCTCTAATAGACATTCCTCCTTACTTGTGCCAAAAACCTTTCTATTTGCATACTTTGTTCGGCTTGAGGAAGAAACTTCATCTCGATTCTCTATCGGATATCATCCCAAGTCTCGACTGGACATCTATCATGTGTTACTTCCCACCAGAATAAGGTCTCATCTTCAGTAGCTAAACGGCTAACTGAATCTTCCTATGATCGTCAACTTCGAAAATTCCAAACAAATCCTCCGTCTCTTTAAGCCAATTCCTTTCTACTACAAAAGTCTCAGTTCCTTGGAATGGCTTTTCGCCCATAGCACAAGAATTCTTGCATATCTTAGAGAAATTATCAGCACGCGGAGGAGGAGGAACAGCGGCTGCAACTGGGGAAGGGACGTCTGCTTGGCCTTCGGCAAGTGCCGTAGCCTCCAGATACCTATGAAACCAAGCCGGTATCCGAACGCCCTCAAGAAAATTAGGTTCCTCAAACATGCCGAAAAGAAAAGGAAAATGGGATTCAAACAGAGAATTGAAAGATATTTCATATGGTTTTGGGGTATGTTTTCAAAACAGACCTTTCTTTTGAAAATACTTTCTTTTAAGACCTTTTTAAAAACAATTTTCAAAATGTTTTATTCGATCTAGTAACCTTAAGCTCTGAAACCAAATGTGACACCCCACGTCTGCTAATGTCACTCTTTGTCAAAATGCATTAAGTTTCATGAAGCGTTATAGGTAAATAGAAACATTACAAGATAGATATAAAATAGCAGCAGAATTAAAATTTTATTAAATAATAACGCTTTGTGGTCCAAACCCAATTACATAATAAGTCCGAAATACTGAAAACTCATTACATCCTTATAAAACTTCTTTTTTGTACCAAAATCAGCATCAGAGTACAGTAATACATAAAAAGAGCATAATCCCCAAAATATAGCCATAGTATATAAGATACAAAATTAAGCGGTACATATAAGCAGCTTCAAACAAAATGAAAGAAGAATCCTGATCAAGCTTGAGTATTCCCACCCTGAGAACCTGGGGGGGGGGGGGGAGGGGGAGGGGGAGGGGGACAAAAGAGAGAGAAGAGGAAACAAAATGGGTCAGACATAAAGTCTAGCGAGTCTAGTTACTTTTAGCATATAAATAAGTAAAAGCATCATGGCTGACATATAAGCTGGAGAGGGAGATAACGGTGTCATAAGGCAGGTATAACATGGTAAACAGAATAGAATATATTGCGCTTCTCTAATGCTTTTCTCTGCACCAATACTAGTATAACAGAAAAAGATGATCCCAACAAGTACAAGATGGTAGACATAGGTGTACTTATAGTGAGAGGTTTTACCCCATACAATAAAAGGTAGCCCAACAGAACTGACGGGTGCTACCCCCAATGACAATAACAGGCTCCTAAACAAGCAAGACTAGACCCTAATTACTACCTCCAATCGATCGGCTCCCCAATTCATAGATACCCTGTGCTGGCCCCACAGTAGGATGTATCACTTCCTAAGGTGGGAACCCCGTTGTTTACAAGATGCACAATCATATCTACATGTGTCACGACGACTTATCATCCTCCCTGGAATCATGACCCATGCATGCACATGACCCCGTCAAAATACGCCGCCCACATCGTCCCTTAGATAAACCTCTTACAACCAACTACTAGGATTTCAATAGTTTATGCCTACCAGTTTAACAAGATTGCATAACCCCAACAGGTTAAGTTTGTCAGGTTTATATGTATAATCTATCCCCACATATTTAGCAAGATTAACTTAACCCTCCCACTTATTCAAGCAAGTTTACTTAACTCTTGCTTAAGTTGACAGGTTCATGTAACCCTCACAGAATCAAATAGGTTAACTATTACGAGTTTATTACCATTAATTCATTTATAGTTATTAATGCGCTATACCTTTCACATTAAGTCTACCACTTGTGGATGCTGAATATACCGGTTGGGTTCGGGCAGACTTCTACCACAAGTCGGACTTATCCTCGTGTCTTAGCACCGCTATGTGTACATTTATGCACTCGACCCCTCACATTAAATTAACCACTTTTGGACGCTAGATTTGTCGGGCGGTTCTGGGCAGGCTACTAACACAAGTGTAATCTAGCCTCGCATCTATATGCGGTTACAGTTTCTAGTTGCTGTAAATCAAGGCATGTTCATTACTAACCAATTTTCATGTTTATTATGCCCCAAATTCCCGTCTGATTAACGATACAAGTTATGTACCAAATTAAAGTTTAGATAGGTATAGATTATGCCCCCAAATCCCAATCGTGACTTACAACATAAGTTATTCCCCAATTTATCTTTCCCAACCATTCGTGCGCTCGCGTATTTCAGCGATAAGCCTAAGCTAAAAGGTATCCTGGCTATAAAAACAAAAAGGGAAAGAGGGAGAGAAGAGAACAAGAATAGGCATAGTAAATAAAACTGGAAGATGATGATAGAATTGGTCATACCAACAGAATAGGCATACAGTGACATGATTAGGCAAACCAACAGAATAGGCATACGGTGACATGATTAGGCAAACTAATAGAATAGGGATATCATGAACAAGCATATGAGAACTAAGTTGTAAATTAGGTACATAAGTAATGGCAGATCTGTTATGATTTATGTTACTAACAGACATAGGCTTGGATCTAAGCTTATAAACATGTCAAGATTACTTTTTAGGTGTTTATATCTAAAAACAACATAAACTCGCTATGAATGGATCAAAGGAATAGTGGATTGGTTGTAGATGTTGTAGCATAGATCCTAGAATATGTATAACTTGTTGTTGAAGAAGAATAGGCTAATTAAAACTGACTTGGGGCAGCACCTTGTTGACTCCATTGCATTTGGTGAATAAAAACAATGAGAATGAGGTCCCATACATAGCCTAAGGTCAACGAATCATGCTCGAAAATGCGTCCAAGTTTCAGGAAGGAATCATCCCAAATCTCGGTGGGGTCAAACCCAAGGTAGACATAGGGGTCGACACCCCCATGGAGGGGTCGACCCATGGGTCGACACCCACAAGGGATAAGGTTGACCCCTAACGGGCCGATTTCCCTCCTTTTTTCCCACTTCGGGATTTTGATTTTTTGGGTTAGTTTATTTATATATATTATGCTTATACGTATACAAACTTCAAACCTCAATATCTTCTTCATATGATGTTTGTTTTATGCAAACTTGGGGTCTATCTCAAGCAGAATTCCGAGAAGAATGCTATGGCGCAGTCCGTTTTACTTAATTCCCAATATTTAATTAAGTATTCCTTAGTTTATCATTATAATGTTCTTCAAAATTACGGGATGTTACATTCTCCCTTACTTAAAGGATTTCGTCCCTGAAATCTCTAAGTTAAGAAGAACGTATATCCTAACATCCATCATCCATCTACTCATCTACCAATCACAGGAATCCATTGTCCTTAAAAGGTTTCTAATGCTTATATGAACATATGCAAAGGTGTACATATATTTCTCTATAAAAATGCTAAATATCAGGCAGTCTACTGATTCAGTCGACCTCCTTAATGCAATGTATGTAAGTGCCATGAATCCATCATTTATGCAAATAATCCTACTATAACATGTAAGTTCTATATGTGTGCACAATCACTGATCAAAATGCAACATTCACATGATGATACATCCATTTTCATCCATAAATGAAAAAAATGCACAAGCTTCCATATGCAGTATGAGAGTGATTGAGCCGATCTAGTGCCTAATGTGTGTGTATATGCTTCCACAAGAAACCATTAGCAAACACTTGCATCCATCAAACATAACATGATTCAAACACATGTTTGCATACATGGGTTCCCCACCTAATGGTCGAAGATTCGATCAATAGGATATACTTAAATGATAGAAACAAGCACGAACAAAAGCTTTGGAAAAGAAGTTAAGTACATACCCTTGAAAAGAAAAGGGTACGAAGCGCGAATCTTGTCTTCAGTCTCCTAAGTTGCATTCTTGGGGTCTTCTCCCCATTAAACTTTCTGCAATTTGACTTCTCGGTTGCGTAGCTTCATAACCTCTGATCCAAGAATATGGGTAGGAACTCGTCTACTTGTCGCCTACCGTTCTACCTCTACTTCCTCAAGCATGCTCGGCTCAACTACTTGTGCGGTATCATGCAAGCACTTTTGTAAATGAGAAACATGGAAAAACATCATGAAAACCGGACAGTCTCTCTGGTAGCTTTACTCTGTAGGCCATTTGGTCAATCCTTTCTGTTATGGGAAATGGCCCTACAAATCTTGTTGCCAATTTCCTTACAGATCCAAAACGAACCACATTTCTCAAAGGTGATACCTTGATGAAAACCATGTCTCCACCTCAAACTCAATGTTAGTCCTTTTCCTATCTGCGTAAGACTTGTGCCTGTCCTGAGCTACGTTCACGCGCCTGCAAATAAGATCAATCTTCTCTGATGTTTCCCTAATCATCTCAGGTCCAAGTAGAAGCCTTTCTGCAGATTCCCACCAACGAGTCGGTGATCTATAGGGTCGTCCGTACAATGCTTCGAAGGATGCCATGCCTATACCAGCCTGATGACTGTTGTTGTAGGCAAACTCTACCAAAGGAAGATGCTCTTCCCAAGTCCCTCCGAAGTCTAGGATACATAGTCTTAAAAGATCCTGAAGAACTCTATTCACCCTTTCCATCTGTCCATCGGACTGAGGGTGATAAGCAGTGCCTAGTCACAACTGTGTACCTAATGCCTCTTGCAAGCTCCTCCAAAACTAACTGGTGAATATGGGGTCACGATCACTCACAATACTCGAAGGTACTCCATGTAGACGGACTATCTCACGAATATAAACTGCTGCCAACCATGCTGCTGTCCTCTTACTCTTAACAGGAATGAAATGAGCACTGTTAGTAAGCCTGTCAACTAGAACCCAAATACTGGTGTTGCCTTTCCTCGATCTAGGAAAACCGTCAATGAAATCCATAGAGACGCTCTCTCACTTCCACTGTGGGACTTACAAAGGGTGAAGTAAACTACCGGGCTTTCTTTGCTCAGCTTTTATTTGCCGGCAAGTCAAACATCGAGAAACAAATTCTACTACATCTTTCTTCATCCCATCCCAAAAAACCCTCTTCATATCCTTGTACATCTTATCACCACCGAGATGAATAACCAACAAAGAATGATGGGCTTACTCAAGGACTGTCTTCAACAAACTCCCAACTCTGGGAACACAAAGGCTTTCATCTCGTCATAACCACCCTCTATCATCCTCTGCCTACTCAATGCGTCTGCCAGCACTTTACCCTTGCCACGGGTATAAGCAATCTCCAAGTCGTAGGACGATAGGAACTCCATCCATCTTCGTTGCCTTAAATTAAGATCCTTCTACGAGAACAAGTACTTGAGAGATTTATGATCGGTTTACAACTCGAACTTCTCTCCTAGTAGATAATGGCGCCAATTCTTAAGCGAAATACTGTGGTAGCTAAGTCTAAGTAATGGGTAGGGTAGTTCTTCTCATGAACTCTTAGTTGTCTACCTCCATAACATACTACCCCTCCCTCTTGCATTAGAACAACACCAAGCCCTGTACCACATGCATCAGTGTATATTGTGAACACTTTGTTCCCATCAGGCAAAGTCAAGATAGGGATGGTATCAGAGCCCGCTTCAATTGCTCCAAAGCATCCTCACAGTCTATACCCAAGAAAATGTTAGATTATTCTTCGTCGGTCTGGTGAATGGGGATGATATCTTTGCGAAGTCCTTAATGAACTTCCTATAATAGCCCACTAATCCAAGAAAACTCCTCACCTACGTTGCATTCTTTGGAATCTGCCAACCTTGAACTGCAACTACCTTCGCGGGATCTACTGCTATCCCATCTTTAGAGAACACATGCCCTAGAAATCTCACTTCTTTTCTCCAAAAATGACATTTGAGAATTTCGCCTTAAGCTAGTGCGCAAGGAGAGTTTTCATAACCTCCCCTAAATGTAGGGCATGCTTTTCTTTGCTCTTCGAGATAATCAAGTTGTCATCAACAAAGATAACAACGAACTTATTTGTAAACTACCGAAACACCCTACTCATCAAATCAACAAAATAGACGTGTGCATTCGTCAACCAAAAGTCATGACGAGGCACTCGAAGAAACCATCTGGAGTTCTAAAAGAAGTCTTGTCTATACTGTCCTTGGGCACCCTCAACTGACGAAACCCCATAGCCAAGTCTAAGCAAAGAAAACAGATGCACTAACAAGCTGGTCAAATATATCATTTATCCTCGGAAGTGGGTGCCTATTCTTCTTAGTGAGTTTATTCAACTCTCTATAATCCACACATAAGCGGTGCAAACCATCCGCATTAGTGGTGAATACAATTGGAGCACCCCATTCTAATAAACCCTTTCTCAAGTAGTTCCCCTACTTGCTTGTTGAGCTTCATCCTTTCTCTTGGAGCCATATGGCGCATAGGCAATGCAACTGGCTTTGCATTGTCCACCAAGTATATACGTAAATCAATGTCGTGCCTCGGAGTTTAGCCCCGAACCTCCTTAAAAACATCAGGATACTCATAGACTACTGGTATAGATCGTAGATCATCGATAGATGCATCAAGCAACTCTAGGAAACTAAGCATGACAGACCCTTTAGGGTCACAAGAAATCTCAATGGTCCTGCCATGGCAAGTCAAAAGTCTAACAAACCTCCTCTCACAATCTAGAATGGCACCATACATGGCTAGGCAATCTATCCCCAGAATCAAACCATAGTCCATGAAACCAAGTACATATGCGTCTCATTCAAACTCGACGCCCAACACAGATATTCTCAAACCCCGACAAATCATAGATAAATGAGACCTACCACCAATAGGGTTTGAGACAAAAACGAGATCCAAAATTGTAACACCCCATATCCGTTAAGGTCAATCATAAAGGGAATGCCTAAACTTCGGTGGAGAGTTATAGGTAAAAGATGCAGATAAATTACAAGACAGACGAAGTTAAAATAGCGGAAAATAGAACTTTACTTTATTGATCAAATAGTTTGTACAACAATTATTTTCCAATACCAGAATATCTGTCTTACAAAATAAAGAAGCATAAAATAACATTTATATTCCCCAATGTAGCATGAGCCAGCCATAGCAACGGAAAAGTGAATCCAAGAAAAACTTCGACTAGTCTTCAGCTTGGAAAGAAAACTGGGCTAAGTAGTAATATTCCCTCCCTGCGAACCTAGGGGGAAACGGAAGACAAGAAAGCGAAAGAAAACAGAGTCAGACATAAAGTCTGGTAAGTTCAATAACTTTTAGCATGTGAACAGATAAAAAGCAACATGGCATGAATTAACTGAATACAAGACTACACCATGATGATGGAAATCATAAGGTTAGCACAAGATATGATAGGGTAAGATAAACTGGATGCGCTTCTATACTTTCTTTGCTTCGCCACTACCTTGTTATTCTAATTTCTATATCCCTGCACCACCTAACAAGTAATCTGTTGATAAGAACGGATTCGTGATCCCAATCCCCTCAATTGTGGTTATTTCAGGTGTACTTCTATTATTTATTACCTAGGTCTAACCTAGGGTTTTCTATCGAGCGCATTCTAGATCCAACCAGGGTTTACGCTACCCAGGGCTACTGGGGTTTATCCTACTTATCGAACGTTTCTCGGATTTTAGAGTTTACGCGACCTAGGTCCAACTAGGGATTACGCTACGAATCGAACGACGCCCTTAATCTAGGACACACTACCCAGAGTGGTATATATTCCTAGACTTTCCCCACTTATGTGTCGTGGATCGTCATCGCTATCTAGATGCACATGTCCTCTATATGTGCGACCCGAGTCTTGTGGCAGGGCAAATCAAGAAACACGAACTCGGTCGGAAGCTTTTAGATATCTGCCGATGTAGATGCTAAGGTCTGTTTTTTCCAGTGGCTATGGTCCCACTTGACCCCTCCCTCAACTAATGAAAGGCACACCTTGAAAAATGAGAATTATACGCATGCCCTCTATGCCCACTAACCTATGGCCATCCACACCACAACTAGATAGCAAGTATATGGTCTTTTGGAGTTCTCCGCCTTTCCGCTGTACGTACCTCGACTGACTCAAGATGGTAGGTAGACGAAGAGTTGTTATCACAGGGCTACTGGTCTCGCTGAATCACGCCGGTCCATCCTAGTCTTTAGGTTGCCTTATATTGCAACCAAGGCATACCCTTGGTTCTCCTAACGCAGACCTTAACCTCTGTGAGCCCAGGCGGATCATCTGCAGCCTCACAGAGGGATACCAAGAGTACCCTCACGTCCCCTTGAAGCCGCGTGCTTCGTAACCCAGTTTGTTGGAGCCTTCTTTAAGATCATATGGACGTTCGCTCCTTCTCGTGTTTTATTAAGGTTTACTACTTAGTTCCCTTAACTAAGGCTTACTACTTAGTTCTCTTTCTCATCAAGTTGGATTGGTTAAGTGTCATTAGTCAATTCAAGTTAACTTAACCCATTCATTTGTCATGTTAAACTGGTTAAGTGTTATCAATAGTTCATGTTAACTTAACCCTACCACAAATCAATTTATATTGGTTAAGTATTTCTTATTACTTAACCCCACCCCTTCATCTTGTATTGGTAAAGTATTCCCTCAGTTAACTTAACCCTAACATCCGTTTAATTCACATGTTCTAATGGATAAGTATTGTCCCTTCATGTTTTAACTTAACCTTGTTCATTTGTCACACTATGGTGGCTAAGTGTTCTAAGTTTACTTAACTCCACCTTCTAGTTAACATGTTAAATTGGCTAAGTGTATTTTACTTAACCCCACCTTCCAGTCTAGTTATCATGTTATAACGGTTAAACCTTTTCTTAACCTCACCCACTTGTCTAGTCAACATGTCACAATGGTTATTTAACCCCTACTAGTCTTGTTAACATGTTAAGTTGGTTAAGTGTTCCTATGGACTTAACCTTCCCATTCTAGCTTAACTGTTTCTTAGCTTTAAATTATTCTTTAAAGCACCAACCACTCACATTAGACAGATATTGTTGCGGTTACTGGATGTGCCGGTCGGTTTCGGGCAGATTTACACCGCAACTCAGTCTAACCTCGGGTCATTTTGCGCTCAATGCTCTAACCACCCACATTAGATAGGTAATGTTACGGTTGCTGGATTTGCTGGGCGGTTCTGGGCAGTCTTATACCGTGACCCAATCTAACCTCGGGTTAGGCATATTCGTCTTTCTCTAGATTTACATATTTATCCTTTTTGTCTATATGTAAATTGCTAATGACTCTTTTAAACAAATTTGACCTATATCATATTCATTTGTCATGCCCCCTAACATACCTATAATCTAGGCCCGAATCTTTGTTTACCTATCATTTAACCCAAATTGCAGTTTTATGCCAATTTAGATCTAGTATTCTCATTTACAGTTCATGTCAAAACTAGATTTGATACTCTAATTTACAGTTTATGCCCAAAACTTGGCTTACATGCCAATTACATACTTTGCGGCCAATTAACAATTTACCATTATACGCCCAAGTCTAATATGCATGTAATATTTACTATTATAGCCAATTCAGATTTATATCAACATGTTTATTATGCCAAATTATATAAATTAAGCTATGCCCAAATTTCCCCGCCGTAGTCGTACGTATAACATGATTTCACAAGTTTCTAAGTACTTATGAAATGAAACTAACAAAAGGAACAGGGGATAAGCACGAGAATTTGACATAAAAGAATAGGCATGCGAAAGCGAACCAAATACAAAGATAATGGTTCCAATAGGTTTGATGTACATAACAACGAATAAGAATAAACTAGACAAGCTACATCATAAATATAAGATCAACATAATTTAGGGAATAGGCATAGGTGATTTGGTCCAACATAATGCCAGTTCGGTGTACAACATGATTTGTAACTATAGTGTTATGGGCATAAGCAACTGACCATACTAGTCATATGCAATTAACCACAATAGTCCTAGGCAATTAACCACAAAATAGTCCTAGGCAATTAACCACAATAGTCATAGTCATGGTTTCATAATTATGAATCATGGGCGATTAAACACAATAGTCATGGATAATTAACCAAAATAGTCCTAGGCAATTACCCTAAATAGTCATAGGCAATTAACTGTAATAATTTCAAAGTCATGGTCATGGACAATAGTCTTATGTTCATAATCATAGGCAATAATCTCATAGTCATGAGTCATAGGTGATTAGCCACAATTGTCCTTGTCATAGTCATAGGCAATAGTTTTATGTTCACAGTCATAGGCATAGGCATAGTCTTATGTTCACAGTCATAGGCATAGGCAATAGTCTTATGTTCATAGTCATAGGCATATGCATAGTCTTATGTTCACAGTCATAGTCTTAGGCCATTAACAATAGTTTCAACGTCATAGGCATATACAAGCACAGATTCAAATGAGAGGATCAGGCATATTCTTATATCCATTTAATTACATGCCATAAATAGATCTAGACATTCAAATCTAAATAGTAACTGACTTACATTGATCGGTTTTAAAAAAGGATAATAAGATAACGTTGAGGTGATTTGCTATGATTCGCGCGATGTTGCTCGAAGCCGTTGAATTAGCCGTTCCTTCCGTTCTTGAAGCTCTAACTTGATTTGAATCTCCAATTTGCAATTCCTAGCCGTAGTCTTCAAGAAATAGTCTTCGTGTTTATTTTAATTTATTTATTTTAATTATTCCAGAGGCAGCATAAGGAGAGAATGAAATGGTGTAAAGAGAATGAGGCTAAGAGGCTGTTTATATAGGATTAAGCGGACGAATCTAGACAAAAAACGAGACTGGATACATCAGAATGAACCCAGGCTCAAAACTGGGCTTCAGTACCAGGTCGACCCCCAGGTCGACACTATGGTCGACCTGGTCCCTCGGAGGTCGACACTATGGTCGACCCCCAGGTCGACCTGGTCCTAAGCGGGAAATTTCCCGCCCAACCTGTTCTCGGTTTTGAATTCGAATTTGAATTCGAATTTGAATTCGAATTTCGAGCTGTTCTTCTGTTCTGAAAATTCCTTAAACTTCGGAGGGTCATATCTCCCTCATACGGACTTCGTTTCTCAAAAACTCGGACTCGTTTCCAAGCAGAATTTTGAGACGAACGCAATGGCGCAACCCGTTTCCCTTGATTCTTGTTTTAGAAATTAATTCTGCCTTGATTTATGGTTTTAACATGTTATAAAAATACGGGGTGTTACAAAAACCATACTAGTACTAAGGTGCAGAGACTCAACCAAAGAATCATATATAAAAGAATGTGAAGCGCCAGAATAAAGCATAGTTCTAATAGGATGATTGGAAAGAGAAATCAAACCTTCACCGGAAACTTTCCTACCTTTATCTGGTGCACTGGCCAAGAGAGCATGCACCTGCCCTCCAGCAGATCCTGCCCTTTAGCCCTATCCTTGCTTCTTCGGGAACACGATGTCAGACCTCTCCACAATGGAAATAACTGTTCTTTCTTTTCTTGCAATCATTGATCAAATGGCTCACGCGTCCACAATTATGACATTTTCTCTTGTCTTGGTCTTTGTCATTCTTTTCACCCTTCTTTTGTTGTTGTTGTTCTTTCTTAGGCCACACTTTCTTGTTTTGTGATTCCTCAACCTTAGCCTTTTTCTTTTCACCTTTATCTTCTTCATGCATCAATGCTATATCAACGACTTTCTCAAAAGATGCTCCCATCAGAATATAAGACATAGCAAACCTATGGAGGGGTTCATTCAATCCTTAAGCAAACATCAAAGCTTTCTTGTGTGGGGTATTTACTAGCTCCAAACCAAACCTCGCCAGTTGATTAAACTTATTAACATACTCTCTAACAGACACTCCTCCTTGCTTAAGTACCAAAAACCTTTCCATTTGCGTACTTTGCTAGGCTTGAGAATGAATCTTCATCTCGAATCTTTGTCGGAAATCATCAAAAGTTTCGACTGGAAGTCCCGCATGTGTCACTTTCCCACCAAAATGAGGCCTCATCCTTCAGTTGCCAAACGACTATCTGAATCTCCGTATGATCGTCAACTTCGAAAATTCCAAACAAATCCTTCGTCTCTTTAAGCCAATCCGTTGCTTCTACATACTTCTCAGTTCCTCGGAATGGCTTTCCGCCCATAGCACAGAAATCCTTTCATATCTTAGAGAAATTATCAGCACGCGGAGGAGGAGGAGGAACAGCGACTGCAGCTGAGGGAGGGGCGTCTACTTGGCCTTTGGCAGGTTCCGTAGCCTCCAAATACCTACGAAACCAAGTCGGTATCTGAACACCCTTAGGAATATTAGGTTTTTCAGACATGCTGAAAAGAAAAGGAAAAAGGGAACCAAACAGAGAATGAAAGATATTTCATATGGCTTCGGGAATATATTTTTCAAAACAGACTTTTCTTTTGAAAATGATTTCTTTTAAGACCATTTTGAAAACAATTTTCAAAATCTCATATCCGATCTGGTAACCTTCAGCTCTGATACCAAATGTGACACCCCACATCCGTTAATGTCACTCTTTATCAGAATGCATTAAGTTTTGTGAAGAGTTATAGGTAAACATAAACAGAAACATCACAAGATAGATATAAAATAGAAGCGAAATTAAAACTTTATTAAATAGAAAAGCTTCATGGTCCGAACCCAATTACATAATAAGTCTGAAATATTGAAAACTCATTACATCCTCATAAAACTTCTGTTTTGTATAAAAATAATCATCAAATTACAATAATACATAAAAAGAGCATAGTCCCCAAAATATAGCCATAGTAGAGTAAATACGAAATCAAGCGGTACATCTAAGAAGCTCCAAGCAGAATGAAAGAAGATTCCTGATCAAGCTTGAGTATTACTACCCTAAGAATCTTAGGGGGTGCTGGGAGGGGAACAAAAAAGAGAGAAGAGGAAGCCAAATAGGCCAGACGTAAAGTCTGGCGATTCCAGTTACTTTTAGCATATAAATAAGTAAAAGCATCATGACACGCATATAAACTGGAGAGGGAGATAACAGTGTCATAAGGCAGGTATAACAAAGTAAACAAAATAGAATATATTGCGCTTCTCTAATACTTTTCTCTGCACCAATACTAGTATAACAGAACAAAATGATCCCAACAAGTACAAGATGGTAGACTTAGGTGTACTTCTAGTGAGAGGTTTTACCCCATACAATAACAGGTAGTCTAAAAGAACTGACAGGTGTTACCCTAATGATAATAACGGTCTCCTAAACAATCAAGACTAGATGTACCCTAATTACTACCCCCAATCGATCGGCTCCCTAACTCGTAGATATCATGTGCTGGCCCCACAGTAGGATGTATCTATTCCTAAAATGGAAGCCCCGTTGTTTACAAGATCCACAACCAAATCTACAGGTTTCATGGTGTCTTATTATCCTCCGTGGAATCCGGACCCTTGCATGCACACGACAGTGTTGGAATGCACCGCCCAGACCGTCCCTTAGAGGGACATCTTAAAACTAACTCAGTAAGCGTGCCCTGACCCCGACCTAGTTCGAGGTTCTATGGTTGATATCAAGATAGGTTACTGACTGATACGGGTCCCACACACCGAATGATACAAGCTTCCTCCTCGGCTTGCATCCCTGCTACTAGGATTTCAACAGGTTATGCCTACTAGTTTAACAAGATTGCATAACCCCCAACAGATTAAGTTTTTCGTGTTTATATGTATAAACCGTTCCCACATACTCAACAAGATTAACTTGACCCTCTCACTGATTCAAGCAAGTTTACTTAACCCCTACTTAAGTTGACAGGTTCATGTAACCCTCATAGATTCAAACAGGTTAAGTATTACAAGTTTATTACCATTCATTCATTTACGGTTATTGATGCACTAGACCTCTCACATTAAGTCTACCACTTGTGGATGCTGGATTTGCCGGATGGGTCTGGGCAGACACCTACCACAAGTCGGACTTAACCCCGTGTATTAGCACCACTATGTGTACACTTATGCATTCGATCCCTCTAACTAGATTAACTACTTGTGGACGATGGAATTGTCGGGCGGTTCCGGGAAGGCTTCTGCCACAAGTGTAATCTAACATCATGTCTACGTGTGGTTACAGTTTCTAGTTACTGTAAATCTAGGCATGTTCATTACTAACCAATTTTCATGTTTATTATGCCCCAAATTCCCATTTGATTGATGATACAAGTTATGTCCCAAATTAAAGTTTAGATCAAGGTATAGATTATGCCCCTAAATCCAAATCATGACTTACAACATTAGTTATGCCCCAATTTATCTTGCCCAACCATTCCCAATTTTGTATGCCCGCGTATTTCGGCGATAGGCCTAGGCTCGAAGGTAGCCTGGCTATAAAACAAAAAGGGAAAAAGGGAGAGAAGAGAACAATAATAGAAATAGTAAATAAAACTGACATATGATAATAGAATTGGTCATACCAACAGAATAGGCATACAGTGACATGATTAGGCAAACTAACAGAATAGGCATACGGTGACATGGTTAGGCAAACTAACAGAATAGGGATATCAATGAACATTCATATGATAACTAAGCTGTAAATTAGGTATACAAGTAATGGCAGATCTGTTATGATTCAGGTTACTAAAAGGCATAGGCTTAGATCCAAACTTATAAACATGTCAAGATTACTTTTTAGGTGTTTATAGCTAAAAACAACATAAACTCACTGTGATTGGATCTAAGGAACAGAGCTTTGATTGTAGATGTTGTAGCACAGATCCTTGAATACATATAACTTGTTGTTAAAGAAGAATAAGCTAGTCCAAACTGAGTTGGGGCAGTACCTCGTTGTCTCCATTGTTTTTGGTGAATAAAAACAATGAGAATGAGGTCCTATATATAGCCTAAGGTCAACAAATCATGCTCCGAAATGCGTCTAGGTTCCAGGAAGGAGTCTACCCAGATCTCGGTGGGGTCGACCCCGGGGTCGACATAGGGGTCGCGGGGACGACACCCACAAGGGACGAGGTCGACCCCTAACGGGCCAATTTCCCTCCTTTTTCCGGCTTTGTGATTTTGATTTTTTGGGTTAGGTTATTTATATATATTATGCTTATATGTATACAAACTTATAACCTTAATATCTTCTTTATATGATGCCCGTTTTGTACAAACTTGGAGTCTATCTTAAGTAGAATTCCTTAGTTTATCATTATAGTGCTCTTTAAAATTATGGGGTGTGATAACCCCAAACCCCCGTGCCATGGAAGTAAAGATAATCATTGGAATATAACACATAAACAATAAAAGCAAAACAAATAGAATTATACCAGATAAAGTACATCAAAGTTACACTGGAAATAATATCAACATCAGAGTTACACAGCATAACAAGATCATACATAGTACATAATACAGTTTCTGCTTAATATAAAATGTCTCCAGCAGAATCAAACATAATATACTTAATGAAGTTTGAACAACACAATAGAAATGATAGAATCCATCTTCAGCTCCATAGCTATCCAGAATGAGTCTACTAAAACCTAAATACAAAGCTGCCCATGTGGAAAATAAGGGAACCCGAGTTTGCAAAGTGAAACAAACTACGAGTCAGTCATGGGATGGTATGAGGAATCTTAATTAACCTATTTAATAATAAGGCTAATCATAGGACCGTGCCGCTAACGCGGAACGGGTTTACTCCATTGGATTGCCAATGCAAGAAGTAAAGTAAATCATTAAACAACGCAATGCTTTTAAGAAAAATGAAGCCATTATAAGACTCAAGTCCCATCACACAATGTAACGCAAACCGGAGGATAGAGTTTCCCTTATAATGGACAAAATATGCTTGATACGTATAAATCAAAATCATTTGATATTATTATTAGTGTTTATATGTTTCAAAAACATTTTCAATCATAATGTATCAACCATGGACGACATAGCTACTATATACTATGTCACCATACTAGGTTTAGAATCAAAACCGCACGATGTCGTTTTGGAAGTTGGATTTCCATCACGAGCCAAGGCAAGGGATCGTCTTTAACGAATTCGAGACAATGCAGCCTACCATGTCTCAGGATCAGCCACAACTGCACCTTGGATCTTCAGGGGCTGTCCTCTCTTACGTTTGAGGATTAGTAATTCCTGAACAATACGTTTCCCCGCCCCATGGGGCATAAATTTAGAGCCACTAGGGACTCAAATCCGAGGCGCCTCATTCCATCATCCACATAAGTAAAAATGTCTAGGCTCCATACCAAGACACCACTCCTAGATAGAAAGAAACACATGTCCTCCCAGCATTCCTCTCCCTTTTCTGGTTCATATCGGGGTGTGAGGCTCGCGAATCAATGCTATACACAAAGCTATGCTAATTAAAGTTGTGCTTTGATCATCAACCACAAGGATCTTCTTTTCAACAAAAGACTTGATCATTTGCATCTTGGCATCTCACACGGACAATTCACACCATGCGACTGATGTCTATCGATATATAACCTTCGAGATCAAATGTCTCAGAGAAGGGTGTTAAGCAAGAGAATAAAACCTCCACCACAAAGCAGATATATATTTAATAGAAATCAATCAGCATAGAATAAAACCAATGTTAGACACACATCCATTTACAAGTCCGTTCTGGGTCTGAACGAAACCAGAGAAATCTTATTCCTCATTCCATATGTCCAATATGTAAGAGAGGCTCTTGCATATCCGGACAATCAACAAGTACGTCTAGACAACCACCACTGTAACCCTTTCAAGGCAGCAACTCCAATCAAAGGCATCAGTAGTCGTCCATTCGATGTGAAGATCGCCGGTCTTCAACCACCGTCTTCAATATCTTCGACTTCGAGTTGTCATATAATTATTTGAAATGAGATTTAACTCTACCTTTTCAAATAATTCTCAAATATATATAATTCATATCAATTCTTTTCTTTGGTTAAATTCAATTCAATCCTATAAATTAATGTCAAAGAATCTAACCGTCCATAGTACTTTATAAACCAAGGGAAATTGGTTTATTTTCATTCCATATCATTTATAATATTTTAAAACGATTTATCGCTATTTTTATTTATATAAAAATAGCCCATTTTATTTATATAAAAATAGCCCATTTTCATTCCATATCATTTCTTTTCTTTTCTAACTTTGCTAACATGTCAATGATTAATGTTTTGATCTAACACAACCTATTTACCAAATGATTATTTTTCTAACTTTGATAACATGTTAATGGTTAACGTTTTGATCTAACAAAACATATTTAACAAAACATATTGTTCTAACTTGAATCTTTTTAATGAATCCTTACATTAAAAATGTAATTTTTAATGTTGAAATAATTTTTATCAAAACTATGATCATTTTAATGATTCCTTCTTACATTAAAAATGTAATTTTCAATGTTGAAATATTTTTATCAAAACTAGAATTTTTTGAATGAATCATCTTTACATTAAAAATGTAATTTTTAATGTTACAACATTTCATCAAACAATGAATCTTTTTAATGAATCATCTTTGCATTAAAAATGTAATTTTTAGTGTTACAACATTTTATCAAACAATGATCTTCTTAATAATTCAATCATACATTAAAAATGTAATTTTTAATGTTACAACATATTTTTATCAAACATGAATCCTTTTTTTATGATTCATTCATGCATTAAAAATGTAATTTTTAATGTTACAACTTATTTTTATCAAACTTGAATCCTTTTTTATGATTCATTCATACATTAAAAATGTAATTTTTAACGTTAACATATTCTTATAAACTTGAATATTGGTAATAATTCATTCTTGCGTTCAATAAAAATGTAATTTTTTATTGTTGAACTTTTTTATTTCGAACAATTATCATTTCTCATTATTTCTTGCATACAATAAAAATGTAAATTTTTATTGTTAAACTGTTCTATTTCAAACAATGTATATTTTTCATCATTTCTTCTATATAATAAAAATGTAAATTCTTATTGTTAAATTTTTCTATTTCAAATAATGATCATTTTTACATATTCTATTCATACAATAAAAATGTGATTTTTATTGTTAACATATTTTTATTTCCAATAATGATCATTTTAACAAATTCTATTTATACAATAAAAATGTGATTTTTATTGTTAACATATTTTTATTTCCAATAATGATCATTTTAACAAATTCTATTTATACAATAAAAAAGTGATGTTTATTGTTCGAACAATTCTATTTCAAAACGTGAATATTTCAACACATGAATATTTCAGAAAATTTTGGCATTATAACAGCAGGGTAATTAAAACCGGCACCGTTCCTAGTACGGCTCCTCTGCCATCCTAGGCCTCGTGGCGTACAACGGTTTTATTTTCATAATTTCCACAATACAATTCATTTTAACAACACAATGAATTTACCATAATCACAATCAATTTCATTTTAACCACAATCAATCATCCACAATCACAATCAATTTCACACCATAATACAACCAAGTCGTCCATGGTCTGTGGACGACGGTGTTGGGAGCTACTAAACTCCATTCGCAATCTAATATAATTTTATTCATTTACTTTTGAATTTAGATTGCTCACATTGGGTTCCACTCCTTAAAAAATTGCAGAAATCTCTAAAATTCTCCCGGACACTTCTAGAATGTAGCGCACGATGTCACGGCCCCAATGTCTCTTGTTTCACTGGATTTCGACAACATACGAAAAAGATATGATTTTTATAAATAGATCGAACTTCGCAACGCTTTTAATTGTTATAAATCTATTTAATTATACCTGCCGTTAACTCAGCTAATTCATTCAAACCTAGGTCATCAAATCGCGTTCAATCCGTTGCATGAGAGGCTGATCGGTTTTCGCCATGTCGATGGGCAAAGAGATGCACACCCACGCATGGTGGTGGCGCTCAAATCGACAGCGAGATGGTGGAGCGGTGGCGTGTTGAAGGTCGCGACTTTCGAGGTTCAGGTCTCTACAAATTCACGACGATAATCAACAAAATTGGCATGTATTTGAAGATCTCTAAGTTCTCTACGAAATTCCCTAAAGGGGCTTCGAATTTTATAGTGAGGATTGGAAGAAATTCGAGGGGGAAGGATTTAACTTTTTCCGCCATTCGAACTGGAGGTATCGGGTTTTGATCGAAGTGGATTAGGTCAACGCGGATTTGGATATATATATTATTTTATTTTTTTACTCTTTTATTTCCTAAAATATCAGTTAATCCATACGAACACCAAATCAAACCCAATGACTATCGCACCTAGCTAAATACCCCCATTCCGGACACAATGGAATTTGTATCCCATTCGATTGTTTTAGTCAGTTATTCTTCAAATAAAATATAGAACATTCAACATTAGATTTGAACGTACATTTTAATTTACCGGGGCCACATACTGATTCCAAAAATTCCCGAAAAATAAATCTAGCTATGTTTTGATGATACGGTCCTAACAAAATTAATTTCGTCGAATTTGGAGACCTTTTGAAAAATGGCCATTTTCTGGTCGATCCAATTTGACTAAAATTGACAAAACACTTTTTCTTTTGCCACACTCACATATTAGTTCCAAAAATTATGAGAATTGGAATCTTGCAATAATTCAACATTCCGGATCCAACAAAAGTGGTTTCATCGAAAACGGAGGTCGTTTGCAAATTGGCCATTTTAAAGGGCTTTACTATTATTAAAAAAAATTGAAATTTTAAATTCTGACTCAATTTCTATTAAAATTTCTAAAAATAATTTTTTTAAATTGGTTCTGATTTTGCAGGTTATTACAGTCTCCCCCACTTAAAAACTTTTCGTCCTTGAAAAGGAAACAACAGTAAAGCAGGAAACAAAATGGAAATGCAAAATATTATAAATGTACCTTGCACCAGAGCTAATCAGAGATGTCCACTCTGCACTTAGGATAAGATTGTTTAATGCTATCTTCGGTCTCATATGTACAATCTCTAGGATCTCCGCTCCACTGCACTTTGACTAAATGTATCCTCTTGTTTCTCAGAACTCTAGTTTCTTTGCCAATAATCTTTACTGGATCTCTTCTCACTGCTAAGCTTGGAGTAATTTCGAAATCTTGTTGCACTGCTTCTTCCACAACCAAGTCTGGATCATGCACATGCTTTCGAAGTTGAGACATGTGAAATACATCATGTACCCATGGCAACCAGTCAGGCAACTGAACCCTGTAAGCAAGAGTTCCAATTCTCTCGAGTATAGGAAATGGGCCAATAAATCTAGGCGCCAGCTTCCCTGCCTTCCCAAAACAAACTACTCCTATCAATGGGGAAACTCTCAGATATACATAATCATCGAAAAAAAATTCTAAATCCCTTCTTCTTGAATCTACATAACTCTTCTGTCGGCTCTGAGCTGTCTGAAGCCGCTTCTTAATGAAATCGACTTTATCTGATGCCTCTCGAATCATGTCGGGACCCAATACTAGTCGATTGCCTGGTTCTACTCAACATGCAGGAGATCTACACGGTCTACCATACAATGCTTCAAATGGCGACATTTGTAAGCTTGCTTGGTAACTATTATTATATGGATACTCAACCAAATGCAAGTGATCTTCCCACGATCCGCCAAAATCAAGAATACGTGCCCGCAACAAGTCTTCTAGTATACGATTCACCCTCTTAGTCTGGTCATCTGTTTGAGGATAATATGTGGTGCTCAGATTTAACTTTGTCCCCATCTCTTCTTAGAATGCTTCCCAGAATTTACTAGCAAATATCGGATCATGATCACTAACAATACTACTGGGAACTCCATGTAGTCTGACATTTTTTTAAAATAAATTTTCGCTAGGCTTTGAGCTGTTCTAGTAGATCTGACAGGAGTAAAATGGGCAGTCTTCGTGAAACGATCTACGATCACCCATATATTGTCATTACCTTTCATGGTTCGAAGCAAGCCATCAATGAAATCCATGGAAATTTGATCCCACTTCCAATTTGGAACCTCTGTAACAATTCGGCAAGTTTCTGCTGATCAATCTTGAATTGTTGGCAGGTATAACACCTGCTAACATAAATGGAAATGTCTCTTTTCATAGATTTCCACCTGAACGTACTCTTGAGATCATGATACATCTTACTCACCCCTGCATGAATACTAAGCTTGGACTTGTGACATTCATCCATTACTTCTCTTCCGAGCTCAGGAATATTCGAAACACAAATTCGGCCTAACAACCTCAAAACTCCTTTATTATCAATTTGGAAACTCGAGGGTTCGCTCCTAAACTCTTTTACTAATTCTCCGATTAAATTCATCATCCTTTTGAAGAACAGATATTTTGTCAATCAATGAAGGTGTAATAATGAGATTAGCGATAATGGCATTTTTCCTGCTAAGCGCGTCTTCTACAACATTGACTTTCACTGGAGTATACAAAATATCTAGATCATATGCCGCAAGAAATTCTAACCAATGTTATTGCCTCAAATTCAAGTCCTTCTAGGTGATAGATACTTTAATGACTTATGATCTGTATATAATTCGAACTTCTCACACAAAAGATAGTGCCTCCATATTTTCAAAGCAAACACGACGGCTAACAACTCAAGATCATGAGTAGAATATCTCTTCTCTTGCGGCTTCAACTTATGGCTAACATAAGCAACTACTTTACCTCTTTGCGTTAATACCGCACCAACACCTTCTGGAGAAGCATCTGTATATACTATCAAATCTTGATTGCCATCAATAATAGTCAACACTAAAGCTGTTGTCAGCCTTAATTTTAGCTCTTGGAAAGCTGCCTCACATTCATGCATCCAGTTAAACCTTGTATGCTTCTTGGTAAGCTTTGTTAATGGACAAGATAGCTTCAAAAAATCCTTAATGAATTTTCGATAATAGCCAGCCAATCCTAGAAAACTTCTGACTTCTGTAGGCATGCTAGGCTGCTTCCAGTCTCGCATGGCTATGATTTTACTTGGATCCACTGAAATTCCTTCATTCGATACTACATGACCGAGGAACTTCACTTCTTCTTGCTAGAATATGCATTTAGAAAATTGGCTTTTAAAACATTCTTTCTCAGAATTTCCAAAACTTCTTCCAAATGCTTCTCATGCTTGTTAGTTGACTTAGAGAAGATTAAAATGTCGTCAATGAAAACCAGCAGAAATTTATTCAAGACATCGCGGAATACTCGATTCATTAAATCCACAAAATAAGCAGGAGTGTTACATAAGCTGAATGGCATTACTAACCATTCATAAAATATGTCTGGACCTCTGAAAGCTGTCAAAGGAACACACTCTTCGGCTATACGCCATTGATGGAAACCTATAGCTTGGTCCATTCTAGAAAATACTTGCGCTCCATTCAAGTGATCTAATAAGTCATCAATACGCGGTAATGGTAATTTATTCTTTAGTGTCTGCTTATTTAAATCTCGGTGATCCACACACAATCTGAGACTACCTTCTGACTTTGGGACAAACACTACTGCACCCCAATTTGAAAAGCTAGGCCTGATCAGACCATTCTATAAGTGTTGTTTAGTTTGATTACTCAATTCTTCTTTCTCTTTCATTGTCATTCTCCGAATAGCATGCACTACTGGCCTTGCGTTCGGAACTAGATCAATCCTGAAGTCAATTTCTATTCACAGAGGTAAGTTATCACCTTCTTCGAACACATCCGCATAATTTTTAGCGATAGGGATATTTTCAATAGCAGTGGGGGTGATGTCAAGAGCAGCCCGAAATTTTTTTCTATCTGAATTTGAGCCCACGCATGGTATAACAATATTTCTAAGCTACGTTTTAACTTTAACAACTCTTTCAGCACATTTAACTTCGGCTTCAAATTTGGTTAACCAATCCAACCCGAGAATGATATCAAATTCAGAAAGATCCATAATAATAAATCAAAGGAAAACCGGTAACAAGAATAAGAAACGGGCACTCTACAATACAAACCGAGAACAAGAGAACCTCCTATCGGATTATGAACTCTAATCGATTCTTTAAGATTCCTTAGTTTTAAATTCAACTTCTTAACCGTATTGCTTAAGATAAAGCTTTGTGACACACCCATATCAAAAAAACACTATAACAGGAATATTATTGACAGTCAGCATGCCTTCCAAAACATCTGGCCTTTCCCTACTAGCTGAGGGCATTGCAGCATCTGTCATGTTATTGACTTGAGCCACCTTGGTTATTTTTAAAAGCCGGCAATCTTGCTTTATATGACCTGGTTTATGGCAAAGATTGCATTCTCTACTCTCTTGAAACTTCTTATTGGATTTAGATCCATCTTTCTTCGAATATTTACAGTTCCTTATCGAATGCCCTTGCTTATTACACTTGAGACATATGACTGTCTTTATCTTTTCTAATTGGCCTTAGGCCTTTTACTGACCTCCGACTTTTTACTTACCTCAGGCTTCGTACTTGCCTCTGGACTATCAGTTTCAAACTTCCTTTTGTTGCTAGAACTGCCTTCCTCTTCATCTTCCAAAACCCCTTGCTTATCAAGATTCTCATACCCATAAGGCATTCGTATCTTCTTAGAAAAAGGAAGATTCAAATGAGCAATTACTCTACTCTCGTACCTTCTTTGAAGTCCATTAATAAACCTCAAATTCTTCCTCAAAGGATCTTCAGTTAGCTTCGGGGCCAAACTAGAAAGTTCATTGAATTTATCATGATACTCCTGAATGGTCATATCTCCTTGTTTCGGATGGTAAAACTCATCATATAACCGCTCAATTGCTTCTGGAGGAATAAACCATTCTTTGAAAATTTCTTTAAATCTATCCCAGGTTATATTACCTTCTGATTTTCCTTAGTAATAGTTTCCCACCAGATTAAAGCTTCATCCTTGAGTGCCCAAGATGCTATTAATCTTTTCAGATCGTCTCTCAACTTTAAGCCTTTAAAAATTCTCTCAGAAGAACGCATCCATGGTTGTGTTTCAATAACAGACTCTTTTCCCAAGAATGGTACTCCGCCCAGATTTCGATACTTCTTTATTAGAGCTTCTAGATCTGGTTCTGGTTGTGGGAGCATGATTGGCTCATTAGATTGCTGAACCATAGAATTACTTCTTCTGTTTCTACCACTCATTTTCTATTATGTCTGCAAATAGCAGAGAAAGAGTTAGGCCAACAGAAAAGATATTGTAAAGTATAGAGACATATATTTAAATGTAAATGCATCTATGGGGGGTGTATTTTATTCTGCTATACTCATTCTAGGACATTACTAATCCTATCTATGATGAGTTACTTGTCATAGAATATTGCTGATTCTATTTCTGACAAGTTCGTTAATATGTTATATTCCTGAGCTAAGTTTAACAATTAGCTCTGATACCAACTGTGATAACTACAAACCCCCGTGCCACGGAAGCAAGGATAATCATTGGAATATAACACATAAACAATAACAGCAGAACAAAATCATAGAATTATACCAGATAAAGTACATCAAAGTTACAGTGGAAATAATATCAACATCAGATTTACACAGCATAACAGGATCATACATAGTACAAAATACAGTTTCAGCTTAATATAAAATGTCTGCAGCAGAATCAGACATAATATACTTAAAGAAGTCTGAACAGCACAATAGAAATGATAGAATACATCTTCAGCTCCGTAGCTATTCAGAATGAGTTTGTTAAAACCTGAATACAAGGTTGCTTGTGTGGAAAATAAGGGCACCCGAGTTTGCAAAGTAAAACAAACTACGAGTCAGTCATGGGACTGGTATGAGAAATCTTACTTAACCTATTTAATAATAAGGCTAATCACAAGACCACGCTGCTAATGCGGAGCAGGTTTACTCCATTGGTTTGTCGGTGCAAGAAGTAAAGTAAATCATTAAACAATGCAATGCTTTTTAGAAAAATGAAGCCATTATAAGACTCAAGTTCCATCACATAATGCCACCCAAACCGGAGGATAGAGTTTTCCGTTATAATGTCCAAAATATGCTTGATACGTATTAACCAAAATCATTTGATATTATTATTAGTGTCTCTATGTTTCAAAAACATTTTCAATCATAATGTACCAATCATAGTCGGCATAGCTACCATATACTATGTCGTCATACTAGGTTTACAATCAATACCGCACGATGTCGTATTAGAAGTTGGATTTCCATCATGAACCAAGGCAAGGGATCGTCCTTACCGAATTCGAGACAATCTAGCCTACCATGTCTCAGGATCAGTCGCAACTACACCTTGGATCTTCGGGGCCAGTCCTCTCTTACGTTTGAGGATTGGTAATTCCTGAACATTACGTTTCCCCGCACTATGGGGCGTAAATTTAGAGCCACTAGCGACTCAAATCTGAGGCGCCTCATTCTATCATCCATATAAGTAAAAATGTATGGGCTCCATACAATGACACCAATCCTAGCTAGAAAGAAACGCATGTCCTCCTAGCAGTCATCTCCCGTTTCTGGTTCATACCGGGGTGTGAGGCTCGCGA
This sequence comes from Allium sativum, assembly GCA_030737875.1. Taxonomy (NCBI): domain Eukaryota; kingdom Viridiplantae; phylum Streptophyta; class Magnoliopsida; order Asparagales; family Amaryllidaceae; genus Allium; species Allium sativum. The sequence continues at coordinate 128,481,356 of CM060918.1, forward strand.
ATCAATGCTACACACAAAGCTATGCTAAGCAAAGTTATGCTTTGATCATCAACCACAAGGCTCTGCTTTTCAACAAAAGCCTTGATCATATGCATCTTGGCATGCCACACTGACAATTCACGCCATGCGATTGATGTCTATCGATATATAACCTCTAAGCTCGTACATCTCGGAGAAGGGTGTTAAGCAAGAGAATAAATCCTCCGCCACCAAGCAGATATATATTAAATAGAAATCAATCAGCACAAAATAAAATCCAATGTCAGACGCACATCCATTTACAAGTCAGTTCTGGGTCTGAACGAAACCGGAGACACCTTATTCCTCGTTCTATATGTCCAATACAAAAGAGAGGCTCTCATATATATGGACAATCAACAAATATGTCCGGACAACTACCACTGTAACCCTTTCAAGGCAGCAACTCAAATCAAAGACATCAGTAGTCGTCTATTCGATGTGAAGATCGCCAGTCTTCAACCACCGTCTACAATATCTTCGACTTCGAGTCATCGTATAATTATTTGAAGTGAGATTTAGCTCGACCTTTTCAAATAATTCTCGAATATATATAATTCAAATCATTTCTTTTCTTTGGTTAAATTCAATTCAATCTTATAAATTAATGTCAAAGAATCTAACCGTCCATATTACTTTATAAACCAAGGGAAATTGGTTTATTTTCATTTCATATCGTTTATAATATTTTATAACGATTTATCGCTATTTTTATTTATATAAAAATAGCCCATTTAAATCAACGACGCTTCAGGTCATTACATGGCCCTCGCGCTGTTTTTATTAAAATTTGAATTACATATTTCTCAAAATCTAACAGTTGGATCTTAGCAAATTTTATATCGTTGGAAAGATCTTTCCAAAGCGAACCCAACATTTCCATTTTTGGGAAAATCCGACAGTCGGATCTCTCAGTATAATTGTTTAAATTTACGATTCCAAATCGCGAACTACCACGCGCAATTCATTTAATTTAATATATATATATATATATATATATAATTTGTTCGATGATCTCAAATTATTTATTCTTTAAATATTTTGTACACTTCATACAAATGTTAAAAAAAATATTTTTATATAAAAAAATATATATATATTAACACATGGATCTCTTTTCTAAATTTGCTAACATGTCAGTGATTAATATTTTGATCTAACACAACCTATTTACCAAATGATTCTTTGTCTAACTTTGATAACATGTTAATGGTTAATGTTTTGATCTAACAAAACATATTTTTCTAACTTGAAACTTTTTAATCACTCCTTCTTACATTAAAATGTAATTTTTAATGTTGAAATATTTTTATCAAAATTATGATCATTGTAATGATTCCTTCTTACATTAAAAATGTAATTTTCCATATTGAAATATTTTTATCAAAGCTAGTACTTTTTAGTTAATCATTACATTAAAAAATGCAATTTTTAATGTTATAACATTTTATAAAACATTGAATCTTTTAATGAATCATCTTTGCATAAAAAATGTAATTTTTAATGTTACAACATTTTAGCAAACAATGAATCTTTTTAGTAATTCATTCGTACATTAAAATTTAATTTTTAATGTTACATCATATTTTTATCAAACTTGAATCCTTTTTTTATGATACATTCATACATTAAAAATGTAATTTTTAATGTTACAACATATTTATATCAAACTCGAATCCTTTTTTTGTGATTCATTCATACATTAAAAATGTAATTTTTAATGTTAACATATTTTTTATCAAACTTGAATATTGTTAATGATTCATTCTTACATTCAATAAAAATGTAAATTTTAATGTTGAACTTTTCTATTTCGAACAATGATCATTTCTCATTGTTTCTTACATACAATAAAAATGTAAATTTTTATTGTTAAACTTTTCTATTTCAAACAATGTATATTTTTCATCATTTCTTCTATATAATAAAAATGAAATTTTTATTGTTAAACTTTTCTATTTCAAATAATGATCATTTTTACATATTCTATTCATACAATAAAAATGTGATTTTTGTTGTTAACATATTTTTATTTCCAATAATGATCATTTTAACAAATTCTATTTATACAATAAAAATGTGATTTTTATTGTTAACATATTTTTATTTCCAATAATGATCATTTTAACAAATTCTATTTATACCATAAAAATGTGATTTTTATTGTTAACATATTTTTATTTCCAATAATGATCATTTTAACAAATTTTATTTATACAATAAAAATGTGATTTTTATTGTTCGAACAATTCTATTTCAAAACGTGAATATTTTAACACATGAATATTTCAGAAAATTTCGGCACTCTAACGACTGGGTAAATAAAACCGGCATCATTCCTAGCATGGCTCCTATGCCATCCTAGGCCTTGCAGCGATACAAGGGTTTTATTTTCATAATTTCCACATACAATTCATTTTCACAACACGTTGAATTTACAACAATCATAACCAATTTCGTTTCAACCACAATCAATCATCTACAATCATAATCAATTTCACACCACAATACAATCAAGTCATCCATGGTCTGTGAACGACGGTGTTGGGAGCTACTAACTCCGTTTGCAACCTAATATAATTTTATTCATTTATTTTTGAATTTATATTGCTCACATTGGGTTCCACTCCTTCAAAAATTGCATAAAGCTCTAAAATTCTCCCGAACACTTCTACAATATACCGCACGATGTCATGGTCCCAATGTCTATTGATTCACTGGATTTCGACAACATACGTAAAAGATATGATTTTTATAAATAAATCGAACTTCGCAACGCTTTTAAGTGTTATAAATCTATATAATTATACCTGCCGTTAACTCAACTAATTCGTTCAAACCTAGGTCATCAAATCGCGTTCAATTCGTTGTCTTAGAGGCTGATTGGGTTTTGCACGTCGAGGGGCTAGGAGATGCGCACCCGCGCCTGGTGGTGGCGCTCAGATCGACAACGAGATGGTGGAGCGGCGACGCGTTGAAGGTCACGACTTTCGAGGTTCAAATCTTGACGAATTCATAATGATAATCAACAAAATAGGTATGGATTTGAAGATCTTGAAGTTCTTTACGAAATTGCCTAAAGAAGCATCGAATCTTATAGTAAGGATCGGAAGAAATTTGAGGCAGAAGGATTTAGCTTTTTCCGCCGTTTGAACTGGAGTTATCGGGTTTTGATCGAAGTGGATTAGGTCAACATGGGTCTGGATATATATTTATATATATTGTTTTATTTTTTTATTCATTTATTTCCTAAAATATCAGTTAATCCATACGAACTCCAAATCAAACCCAACAACTTCGGCCCTAGCTAAATACCCCCATTCTGGACATAATGGAATATTTTTGTAAGCCCATTCGACTATTTTAGTTAGTTATTCTTCAAAATAAAATATAAAACATTCAATATTAGATTTGAACGTACATTTTAATTTACCGGTCCCATATACTAATTCCAAAAATTTCCAAAAAATAAATCTAGTTATGTTTTGACGATACGGTCCTAACAAAATTAATTTCGTCAAATTTGGAATCCGTTTGAAAAATGGCCATTTTCTGGTCGATCCAATTTGACTGAAATTGACAAAACATGTTTTCTTTTGCCATGCTCATATATTAATTCCAAAAATTATGAAAATTAGAATCTTGCAATAATTTGACATTCCAGATCCAACAAAAGTGGTTTCATCAAAAATGGAGGTCGTCTGAAAATTGGCTATTTTTAAGGGCTTTATTATTATTAAAAAAAATCAAAATTTTAAATTCTGACTCAATTTCTGTTAAAATTTCTAAAAATAAAAATCTTAAATTGGTTCTGATTTTCCGGGTGGTAACATGTGGTGTTAAGTGCCTGTCCATGAGCTGTTCTTAGGAGTTGAAGGGAGTTACCCATTGAAGTTAGAACCCTAATCTACTTTTTCATTTGTGTACTTCTTAAACCATTTTATGAAAGCGATTACCTGGGCATCAGACTTTGTTGGCACATAAAACCTTTTTGCCTGTTCATGGGTCCTGCCTCAAAAATCTTTTTTCCATGCAAGTCGAGCTTGGAACTGATTTTTTTATGCTCAACATCGGAAATAGGCCAAAGAAGAGATTTTTTTAAAGCCAAACCATTATATAATATATTAGTGAATCATAATAATAGAAGAATCAAAATAATTGATACGAGTAGATAAATAAACTCATCTTACAAATCAAATCAGCTAATTAATGTCGGAATTCTTCGATCTCTGTTACATATTGTATTCCCAAAGAGCAATGGCACCGTAGACATGAACATTGAGTGATCTAATGATTCCAAGTTGGGGAATCTTCACGCAAGCATCAAATACATGAATAATGTCTACTGGTACCCCGTCTCTTTCTCTTCCAAGTTCCAAAACAGTTTTATCTGGGAATAGGGGTGTAAACAGGTCGGATCGGACCGGACGGAGGTGTGTCCATGCTCTGTCCTATAAGAATTCGGATGGACACGGACCAGACATCATATAGCCTCGGACCGAGCAGGACAACAGAATGTCCTGTCCGATATAGGCTTGGATAATAGAAGAACATCGAGCATGTTAGATCGGACCGAACACTAGTGTGTCCAAGCTCTGTCCTATAAGAGAATCGGACGGACACGGACCAGACACCTTATAGCTTCGGACCGAGCCGGACAACGGACTATCCTATCCGATATACAGCCCTATCTGTGAAATAAGCAGAGGAAGTGAATACAATTAGAATTATAGTGTTGAAATCGCAAGTAGGTCGTTTTTTTGATCCAACATTGATGTAACCACTCATGTAGGCAACAGATCAATATTTCCAAAGCAGCATCGCAGGTTTGTTGTGGTGGAACTTCGTTTGAAGGGAAGGAATAGGACTGATTTTAGACTTGGGGTTTTTATTTTAGTTGATAAAAAACTAGCACGGTTTACATTTGGAGAAATAATATTGAAAATGGCGGAGGGGAAATACTTGGTGCCAAAAAATTCATATAAACGACAAAATTATCTTTTTGAAATACGATTCATTTATTATAATCAATGAAGATGAGGAGTTGCTGAAAATCGACATCTCTTAAAAGTAACAACTAAATGGCAATGACTGGGATTAGTTCCAGAGGCATGGCTTATTCACAGACTTTATTCAATGCACTGAGTCTTCAAGAAGATTCAGCATATTGATAATAACAATGATGTGGGAAGGGCCAATTCCCAACAACCGATATCAGAAGTGGTGACGAAGTCTGACTTCCCTTCTCACAATAAAGCAAAAATCAATCACTAAATGCTACTAATTCACAATTAGTTATTACTTCTTTATTTCTATTGATTAATGAATACTTATTACATCTTAATTATAATTTAATACGTGTTATTGAAAGTTAATTATTATGTATATATTACCAATTATCAATCATTAAATATTTAATAATAATAATAATTAAAAGCTAATTACTATTCATTAATCGTTATTTGTTAAAAACAGACATCTTTTACAACCACTGAAAACACTTATAACAGACATCTATTCCAACTTGCAAAATAAAAAAGTTGTTGAAACTAATTTGTTACATCTTTCCTAAAAAACAGTTGTAAAAAACCTTTATTACAACTTTAAGTTACAGTTGTAACATGGTGTTTTCTTATACATGTTCGTCGGGAATAGTCCGTCCATCAAATGTAAACCTTGCCTTTGTTTTAGAACAGTCAAAAAATCTATCTTATCTCTTCTTAGAGATGGGTAAGGAGCATTGTAATAACCCGGAAATGGGAGCTAGTTTAAAATTTTTATTTTGGCAATTTTAGTGAATTTTGATATTTAAAATGAATTATTTTAAATAAAAACGACGAGAAATTTATTTTAAATAAAATTTGAACGTATATATATATTTGAATCGTCGTTAGAATATAAATGTTTTATTTTAAATATAAAGGGAATTGAAAATGGCGCGGTAGTTCGATAATTCGATTTCAAATTTCAAATGAATGTACCGGGTGAAAAAAAACCGGATTTTAGTGAAACCAAAAATATTAGAATCTAAATGAGGATATCTTTTCAACGAATCCGAAAAATTGAAATTTCATAGCGGGAATCAAAAGTTACGCCCAGTTGAAAATTCAGAATAGTCGCAATGGAATTCTGGCCCTTAAAAATGGGAATTTTGCAAATGACCTCGGTTTTCGACGAAACCACTTTTGTTGGATCCGTGATGTCAATTTATTGCTAGATTCCAAATTTCGTAATTTTTTGAATCAATATGTGAGCGTGGCAAAGGAAAACGCGTTTGACCAGTTTCAGTTGATTTTAATCGACTGGAAAATGGCCATTTTTCAAACGGTCTTGGAATTTGACGAAATTAATTTTGTTAGGACCGTATCGTCAATACGAAGCTAGAAATATTTTTTTTGGAATTTTTAGAGTTGTATGTGGCCCCGGTGAATTGAAATGTACGTTTAAAATTGAATATACAGATTTATATTTTAAATTTGACGGAAACCGGTCGAAACAATGGAATTGGCCTATGATACATATCCCATTGTGTTCGTAATGGAGGTAATTAGCTAGGGGCGATAGTCCGTGGGTTCGATTTTGAGTTCGAAATAGAAAGTTGCTTTATGGAATAAATTAAATAAAATTTAAATAATATAAAAATCCCTCCCATCCCTTTTCTCTCTCCCTGTTAGTCAAACCACCCCCCCCCCGGGTTCGTTTTTTCCAAATCAGAAAAAGGGCGGAGCCCTGCCCATGGACGTCGCGCCCCACTAGGCGACGCCGCCCACCTCTGCGCTCAATCAACCCCCACCCTGCCGTTGATGATCCACGGCCTTCTCCCACCTCCGTTTCCCTCTCTCCTTTCAGAAACCGCCCAGACCCGATGAGAACCACCGCTTGGCCATCTGAGCCTACAACCGAGCCTCTGGCCATCTGACCACCCTCCCCGCGACCGCCTGACCCCACCTCTGACCGCCATCAGTCAATGCCGCCCTCCTCCTTCTGATTTTGCACGGAAACATGTTTTATACTTCTTCTTTTTTTATGTAAAACATTGTGTTAAAATCTGATTTTATTAAATTATAAAACATACTATAAAATCAGTTTTTATGTATATAAATCATTATTTCTAAATCAATTTTTATACGTATTTAGCATCATAAAAATCTGATTTCTAGTTAGGTAAAAAGTCAATTTTTAGTTATAAGAAAAGATATGATCTTTTATAATATGAACACCTAATTTATTTTTTGATTTTTATTCAAAGAAAAGATTAGATTTTTAGACGAGTAAAGGTTAGATTTTTAGACATGAAAAGATAATATTTTTTAGTTAAGAAAAAATATGATTTTTATATAATAGAAGATATAAAAATACGATTTTTATATAATGTAGATATTAAAAATATGATTTTTATATTATAGAAAGAATAAAAATACGTTTTTTATATTATATAGATAGTAAAAATTCGATCTTTATATATAAAGTAGGAATATAAAAATATAATTTTTATATAGAATGAAGCGTCGAAAATGTATATGAAGAAGAAATAAAAATATGATTTTTATTTATTAGAATGAAGTGATAAAAATATAATTTTTATTATGAACAGCAGGGCAAGGACTGTATTAAAATTTCAAACAGATCCAGACGGTTCAGCAGTTCAACAGTAAAGTACGGCGGAGTGCAACCCTCTGTGAGAACTTCTCACCTTTTAATTTTGTTTTCTAGTTAATAATATATATACTAAGATGCAGACGGTGTTTAGCAGCACCCGACACTCGTCGTTCACAGACCATGAACGACTTGTATGCTTGTTTGATGTGTTGTAAAATTTGTTTGTGATGTTGATGTGAAATCGGTAATATAGATTAATGTGTTGAAATAAATTAATTATCATTAAAAATATAATTTTTAACGTGAGTATGAATATAGTGAATGTGAATAAATAAATATTCATTTACAAACCAGATGGTTTGTTTATGTACACCTATTTGAAGGATATTGATTGGGACGATAAATTTTACACGTCGCCCAACTGCACAAATAATATTCAGTGTTTGTGGATTGAAACAGCACACAGGTGTTGGGATGATATTTGGCGTACACTGATCCCAATTATTTAGTTGTATGTCGATCGATTGGTCGACAGACTGTGTAAGCGTTAATTATTTATATTTAATGCTTATGTAGTTGTGTGGTGCACTTTGGATGATGGTTGATTATTTATCGTTGCTACTATATACATGTGTTGTATGGAATCCATATAATTAACATTATATGGTAATTGATTGGGCCTCATTCCAATTTGGAAAATAAAGAATATTATCAAATAAAGATTCATGTGTTGACAGTACTCATTTGTTGAGATTAGTCATCTATTGAAAGAAATATAGATTCATGGGTTGAACGAAATATTTTAACAATAAAATTTACATCTTTATCATATATAAAATTAGAAACTAACTGGAAAATAGATAAGATGAGTGGTTCCTTGGATCTTGATCTAATGTTGGTTTCGGCCTTCGGGATTAATATTTAGGGAATTGCTCTCTTGCTAATTTACGGTTGGAATCTGATTGAAAATTAAACGATAGAAATCATAATTTTATAAAATATATTAAATAACAAAAATAGTCACGTGTTGACATTACTCATTTTTTGAGATTAGTCATGTGTTGAAAGAAATATAGAATCATGTGTTGAATAGAACAAATATTCATTTGTTGAATAGAATAACGAAGTTATTGAAAAATATAAAGCCGTGTTGATTAGAGATGCGCTATTTTGACGCGAACGATATTTATATCGATTATATTCGTTTTTATAATGAATATTGAAAAGAGATTTAAAAATTTAATATTTTGAAATGAAACTCGAATTAAATTAAAATTCAAATTGAAAGTGAAATTGAATAGAAACGAATTCAAATTGAAATTGAATATTTTGAAATGAAATTCGAATTAAATTATAATTCAAATTGAAATTGAATAGAAACGAATTCGATTTGAAATTGAATAGAAATAAAAACGAATTGAAAACGAATTGAAATGGATTCAAATTGAAATGAAAACGAATTTAAAACGATTTATAAATTCATTTTAAATGAAAATCGACGAAATATATATTATATAATATATATAATATAATGGCCCGAATAGAACGCAGCGCGCCGCGGCAGTTCGTGAATTTCGACCATTGACTTCAAATTGACGTTGCGGGAGATCCGACCGTCGGATTCTCCTAAAACCGGAACCATTGGGTTCGTATCGAAAAGAGTTTTCTAACGTATATAAGAAATGTGAAATCCAACGGTTGGATTTGGAGATATGTCCAAATCAAATTTGGAAAAGGTCGCTGTAGGTGCAGTTTGATGACCGTTTGTGGAAATCGACTGTACGGGCCTTGATAAAATTATTAAAAATATCTATAATTTGTGTAAAATTATAATATATGAATTGAAAAGAACTGGGATGAAAAATCCCATATTTGAAAGGATAAAAATGTATTTTTATCAAAATGAACTAGTTTTGAACTAGAATTATAAATTCAATATTTTTAAAATAAATAAACAGAATTCGAAATGGTTTTAAAAATAGCCAGAAATTTCCAATATATGAATCAGAATGGATTTGAATCGAAATCATCTTCGGAATAGTTTGATGTTGGATTTCGTGATTATACAGATATTGTTATGGAAATTTGAAAGATATATTTTATATCGTTATTTCCAATACGATATTTGTTGATTTCAGAATTTGATACTGAATATAAGCCGATATATTTTCTATTCAGAGCCTTGTATTTAATATCAAATGGGATTTTGGTTTTTCGTGAATGGTATCTTAAATAATACTATTCTTAAACCAAAATGGAGTTAAGAAAATTAGGAAGTAACTGGGGATCAATTAAGTTGAATGGTTTCTTGGATCTTGATCTGATGTTGGTTTCGGCCTTCGAGGTTAATATTTAGGGAACTTTTCTCTTACTAATTCACGGTTAGAGATTAATAGAATGGAATGTGATGTGGGTTTATCGTGAACGGTGTTTTAAATAACACTTATTCTTTAACCCGATAATAAATAGAATGTGATTTGGGTTTATCATGAACTGTGTTTTAAATGACATTAGTTCTTTAACCCAGTAAAAGGAGTTTTAATGAGTCTGTAATTAGATTAAAATGTGAATTGATAATTTAAATTATCAAATTTGGAAAGTGAGCGAGAATGGAGTATCACCAGTTTTGCTCCAAAGCGATAGTTAAATCTTTAATTAGATTTGAACGTGAAATGGTAATTAATTTTACCGATAACACCGTGGTGTTAGATATGGAGTATTACTAGTTTTGCTTCATGGGATGAATAGGTTGGGATTGGGAAATAAAATAAATAATTACTTCGGTGTGGTTCGCTAATCCTGTCTAGTTTGGAAAACCTTAACATGGTTTGAAATGACATCCAAAGGAAGATTAAAGGATAAATTTTAAAGAATTTATCTTTGATAAAATTAATGGGAACCTTTCCCTAATAAAGTGAAATTTAGAAACTAACTGTAGGTTAGCTAAGAAGAATGGTTTCCTGGGTATTGATCTGATGTTGGTTTCGGCCTTTGGGGTCAACATTTAGGGAATTGCTCCCTTGCTAATTTACGGTTAGTGACTGATGAATTGGAATGAGGCGTATGTTGTGTTTGTGTAACATTTGTTTATTATATACGCGGGTTATTCAGAAAGGCCGGGTTTATACCCATTCTGAATAACCGATTCGACGATATGTCGAAGATGAAGACGGTGGTTGAAGGCCGGAAGTCTTCACATCGTTTGGGTGATTACTGATGATCTTGATTGGGCTATACACCCAAGAGGAGGGAATCAGTTGGTGGTCGTCCAGACGTACTTGGAGATCGATGGATATGCGAGGAAAGTGCCTCCGGTTTCGTTCAGACCAAGAATGAACTTGTAAATGGACTGTGTGTCTGACATTGGATTTTATTCTGTGTTGATTAATCTCTATTAAATATACATCTGTTTGGCGGTGGAGAATTTTTTCTCTTGCTTAACCCCCTTCTCTGAGACGTACGAGCTCAGAGGTTGTATATCGATGGACATCAGTCGCATGGCATGAATTGCATATGTGGCATGCCTAAGTGGCAATTGATCAAGGCTTCTGTTGAAAAGCAAAGTCTTGTGGTTGATGATCAAAGCACGGCCTGTGTGGCGCAGCTTTGTGTATAACTTGAATTCGCGAGCCTCACAGCTCGGTATGAGTCAAAAACGGGATACGGACCGTTGGGAGAACACGACGTTTCTTTCTAGCTATGGGTGGTGTCAGTGCTTAAACTGGTTGACATTTATATACTTTTCACCTTTGTGGTTGTTGGAATGTGAAGCGCCTCGATTTTTGGTCTGCAAGGACCGGGAAACGTGTGTTCAGGAATAACTAATCCTGAAACGTAAGGGAGGACCGGCCAAGCCGATTCCAAGGGTTTCCCAGAGTGTGTAGTCCTGAGACATTTTCTAGAGTGTCTCGAAGCAGAGAGGAGCTTGCCCCTTGCCTCGACTCATGACGGAATTCCAATTTCCAATACGAGATATTTTCGGTTTTATTTGCAGAGCCTAGTATGGCGACATGATATATGGTACCCATGCCGTCTATGATTGAAATTGTTTTGACACTATACACTTATAATAGTATCAAATGATTTGTTTTAAACGTACCAAGCATGTTTGGCTATTATAAGGGAAAACCCTATCCTCCGGCTTGCGTTGCATTGTGTGATGGGACCTGGGTCTTATAATAGCTTCATTTTTCCAAAAAGCATTGTGCTGTTTTGTTATATGCACTAGTGTTCTTGGGAGGAAAACCGTTCCATGTTATACGGCGTGGTCCCTTGAATTACTCTCTTTTAAAGTAAAGATTAATAACTGTTTTTAGTTCTCACACCAGTCACATGACTGACCTGGAGTTTATTGTTTTAACCTAAACTCTGGGTGCCCTTATTTTCTGCACGGGTAGCTAGTAGTTTTGGTTTTGCAGATTTATATTCGCAGGATACTGATTTACAGCTGGAACGATGCTCGGAAAGCTCTGTATCCTTGTATTACTTTCAGTTGTGTTTTGTATTGTTTTTCCGCTGCTATGTAATTTATTGTAATCTTTGATATTTATCGAATGTATTTTATTCATTCATACTCTGTATGTTCTTGTATTCTGGTGGAATTGTTGTAATACACAATGAAATGTTCTTCTGTTTGCATTCTGATTCGTCTTGTCCTCACGGTAATTCGTCCTTTCTCTTCTCTTCGGAGAATGGGGAAGTTCGGGTCGCTACAAGCATAATAAACTTGAGGAGCTTGTTTAGCAAGTATAAAAGGATAGCACTTATAATAACGTGAAGTATGTTTTATTTCTGTAAGATTATATTTTGAGTGAGCATTGATCCCAGAACTTGGAACGTCGCTGAACCAGTTGCATTTAAATAAAAATACTTCTTCCAAAGGTCGTGTGAAATATTTCAATTGCAAAACCACTGTTAGCACACCATAAAAATCGTTTATATGATCATTTGAATTATCACTACCTTCAACAAATACACTAGTATTGTTAATTAATTTTTCAACACCGTATTCTTTTCTATTAAATTTATATCCATTGACAACGAATATTTGGATGCATATGTTGCTTTGCAGCTTGTACAACAACTGTAAATCCATTTTCTATGAGGTTGTATTTAGATTTCATCGCAATGTATTCAATAGTTGCTGATAAATGGGTTCCACTTGTACAACCTTCCCATAAGGGTTTCTTCGCGACATCTAATAAATCATATATTTTTTGCCCCAATATTTGTTTCTTCTTCTGCATTACCATCGTCATCAGTAAATTGAGGACATGGAACATTGATCGTGCAACATCTTCAACTATATGTTCCACGAGATCCGTCGTAGTAATTTTATTGCTCACTACCTCCTCAACTTGTGCAGGATTAGATGCTAACAGTTCACCATGATGATCCCAAAGCAATTTGTTTGGCATGAAGCCATACTGATGTAAAGCCATACTGATGTAAGTGAAATCTAACCGTTTATTGTATCAAATGCTTTAACGATTTGCATCTACTACATAGACAACGAATTTCTTCGTCTTTTCCATTATTACTTAAAGATAAATCAATAAATACGCGAATGCCATTATTAAAATATTCACTTATCGAGCCTACAATTTCCCTTCGTTGTTTGTACATCCAACTTCGATCAATAAAATAATTGTCCATTTACCCTACATACTAATTAAAAAGTAAAATATAAATTAAAATTACATTAACATTTAATTAAAACAATTTTATGGATGAATTTTATATTAATTGAACATTGACACTTTGTTGATGGGTCATCACACCTCCCATTATAAATACAATAATGCAATTAAATTAGGTAAATCTTTCCAATGGATAAGATGCAACAAAATTTTGGCAGCACTTTGCTTTAGTTCCCTGAACAATACACAATTGCATGTACACGGGAGACATAAAGGAAGCACCATCGAATTTTTTTGAACCATTTAAAATGAAATGTTTTTTTAGATTTAATTACGTAATTGTATTCGTAACTTGTCCAATACAGTGACAAATCCAACAAATATTGTATACGATGAATATAGATTCCTGTTCTGTTAAAAGAACGAATACCCACATAATGATCATATACAATACATATCAAACAGGGCTAAAAAGCTCTCTAAGGGTTTTATGAACTTAATATATTACATATTTTATAGTTATTAAAAAAATTGGCGTTTGACCTACATGAAATCATGGAAATTTTACTAAATTCAAGATCACATGAATTTCCCTCTTCTACAGTTTTCAGTAATTCAATAACAAGGATGTATATTAAAAATCAACTTATACGATTGTCTCTTTTGTTATCAACCGTCTACGTGAAGCAGCAAATTTTAAATTAAGTATGTCTTGAACGACTTAATTCCAGTCTACGGAGTTTATCACATATATGCATATTTTTGAAACTTAGCCAATTAACTGTACGTTATAAGATTAGATATCTTTTTCGATATTTACTAAAATACATAAACTAAATTATGTTCACTCACACTAAACATTCCCAGACAAGCTCAAAATCACTTAAATATTCAATTTATATGAATATTATTCTATTGGCATACAAATTATAAACTTGTAATACACAGGTTAATAACAAGAATTAGGCATCAATAAACTAACCTATACATACAATAAGGCAATAAAAACATTAAATTAAAAATCTAACATTAATATAACAAATGTAATTAAAGAGGGGATTAGGGTTTATACCTTTTTTAGAGGAGATTAGTAGGCTAAAGAGGAAGAGATGGAGGATTCTAGAAGTTGGATAGGCTAGGGAAGGACGGAGTGGCCGTGGGTGGTGGATTTGCAGGTGGAAAGAGACTTTGGAGGGATTTGAGGGAAAAACTCGAATGGAGAAGAAGTAAGTTTTGTGATTTTGTTCGTAACTTACCGGCGGCTAATGGAATTAAACCAATGAAATGATCTCTGCATGTTTTCTATTTGCACGATCAAACCATAAGTTCAATAGATACAAAATTTGAAATCCTACTATATTTCACAAATACTGATAATGAAACAGGTCTCATCAAATTCTGAGACTGTTTGCAAAAGGGCTTATTTTCTGCTATTATTAAATTTCAATTGATCTTTCAAAACGCGTATATATCGCGCACGCTCACATAGTAACTTTGATTGACATGAAATTTGAAACCTTACCATATTTTATTGTTCCAGATCTGATGAAACTAGTTTTGTCGAATTCCGATATCGTTTGCAAAATACTTGTTTTTAGGCTATTGAAATAATACTGAATTATTGAATTTTAATACATTTACTTTTAATCCAATTTTAAAAGTTCAATAACCTTATTTTAACTTCAGTAAACTATAAAAGAAAATTAGAATTCATTTTCAGTTGTTTTCGGGTCCAGATTCAATATTTGACCATTTAAAATCCACTAAAAAACAATTTAAAATTCATATTTTAAATTGACTAGAAATACGGGTCGTTCCCACTTAAAAAGATTTTTTTCCTCAAAATAGAAGATAGAACTGAAGGTCCTTAACTTAACCAACAAAGCCTTATTCTCTCTAACTTATCCTGTAATTTTCCCTATTTTTCAAACTTAATTTCCATAAGTTATACATAGACCATCGATGAGGAATATTTGTTTTGAATCTCATTTGAATACACAACTTATCTCCGATCTAGTGTTGATCCCTTAATCTCTTAGTACAGACACTGATCAGGCTTCTTTGATTAGAAAACTCTAGCTTTCCTTATATAGCTCACAACTATGATAGAAAATTCATGTAACAAACCACAAACTCTCATCTAGGTTCGTCTTCAAACATCGAGTGATAAATCCTTTCCCAATACTATGTAAATTCACCTCTAAGTTCTGCACTCGAATATAATTAATTTGAGGAATGATCTACATAAACTCACGTAGTTATTCCTATGGTTTTCCCTTCTTTATCATAGCCAAATGTTTCATCTACAACTTAAGCATATCTCAGAATTTAGCGATTGTCTAAAATCATCGAGAATTCCTAAGACGACCCGAAATCCCGTTCTGACGGAAACAAGGGTTATCTTTGGAATATAACACAGAAACAGATAATAGCAGAACAGAATTAAATAAATACACCAGATAATGAACAACAAAATATACTGGATAAAAGTAATCATCAGAGTTACACAGTATACAGGATCTTACTTAGTACAAATACAGTTCAGCTATACATAAATGTCTACAGCGGAAATAAACAAAATATGTACAATAGGAGCTGAACAGCATAAAAGGAAATAAATGATAGAATCCATCTTCAGCTCCAGCTATCCAGAAAAAGAACCAGCTAAACCTGAATACAAGGCTGCCCGTGTAGAAAAAAGGGGGCACCCGAGTTTGAAAGTGAAACAAACTACGAGTCAGTCATGGGACTGGTATGAGAAATCCACTCAACACATATATAATTGGCTAATCACAGGACCACGCCACTTTCGTGGAACGGGTTTACTCCATTGGATTACCAGTGCTTTAAAACAAATCTTTCTTTTAAACATCGCTATGCTTTTTATAAAAATGAAGCCATTATAAGACTCAGTTCCCATCACACAATGCAACGCAAACCGGAGGAAAGAGTTTTTACCTTATAACGGCCAAAATATGCTTGATACGAATAAAACAAAGGCATTTGATATTATTGCTAGTGTTTATATGTTTTGAAAACAATTTCATATCATAACTATCAATCATAGGCGACATGAGCGTCCCATGCCACTATGTCGCCAAATATATATACAATCGAAACCGCATCGTCATGTATTTGGAAATTGGATTTCCGTCATGAACCAAGGCAAAAGATAGTCCTTACCGAATTCGACAACACCAATATTGTTCTTTAATGTAATTTTCACACCAAACACATTCAACCATCAAATACAACATAAATCGAGCAAATTCAGTTTATTTCCACTCCATATTGTTTATGGTACTTTATAATGATTTATCGCTATTTTTATTTATTTTAAAATAGCCCATTTATTCAAAACGACGCTTCGGGCCATAACGCGGTCGTGGCGCTGTTTTTCTTCAGATTTGATTTACACATATCTGAAAATCTAACCGTTGGATCTTCACAAAATTTACATCATTAGAAAGGTCTTTTCAAAACGAATCCAACGGTTCCAGTTTCGGGAAAATCCGACGGTCGGATCTCCCGGTACAATCTTTTGAATTTTCGATTTCAAATTACGAACTGCAGCGTCGTTATTCGATTAAATATATAATTATATTTATATATATATATAAATATAATCGCTTCTGGCGCTGTTTTTCTTTAGATTTGAATTAAACATTCCAGACAATCCAACCGTTGGATTTTTGCAAGGTTGGTGCCGTTGGGAAGATATTTCCAAGGCGAACCCGACGGTTGAGGTTTCGGGAAAATCCAATGGTCGGATTTCCCGCACTAGTTGTTTGAAATCACGGTTTCAAAATACGAACTGCACGGCCTCGTTTCGTTTTATTTTTATTTATATTTATATATTTATATAAATATAGTTCGTTCAATGATTTCAATATCGTTTTCACTTCAAATATTTCACTAATGCCTTAAATTTTTGGAAAATTTCGCCATAACCTCCCCTGCACCGGGAGCATCGGGAAATCTCAAATAGCTTTCCCGGTCCTTCTAATCTCAAAAAGAAAAAGAAAAAGCCAAGCGGCTAGCCAACAGGCTCATAAAATCATCACCCAAACAAAGCAGTAAATGTGTACCTATTTGTCGGGCACAAAATTTTATTCCTCTTCTCTAGCCCCTTTGCTATAACCTGTTCAATGAATCTGCATGTACATATATATACGGTTCTTATCATTTATCATTTTCTATTCAACTTCATATTTGATTTCTATTTGGTTTAAAAACAACATTCATTCTAATGTTACATACATAGGTGCAAATCATTTCATTAGCTAATTAATGAATATTTCAACTCATATATGTTTATTTTGAACAAGTGGCTATTTTTAACACTTCACATTTCAACGATTCATGCATACAATAAAAATGTGATTTTTATTGTAAAACAATTCATTTCAAAACCCTATTTTTCTATATAGTTCATATAGGTGACAAAATAGGATTTTATATATATAGATAAATGGTGATTTTTATTATCAAACAATTTATTTCAAAATATGAATACCATTCAACACATGAATTTCTAATCAGCGAATGAATATCAATTCAACACATGAATGTTTTCTATGGTTTTTATATATAGATAAAAGGTGATTTTTTTTATCAAACAATTAATTTCAAAATATGAATACCATTCAACACATGAATTTCTAATCAACGAATGAATATCAATTCAACACATGAATGTTTTCTATTCAATGAATAAATATAGTTTAAGCATATGAAAATAATTCAAACACACGAATATTATTCAAAATTTCGGCAGCATAACGACAGGGTAGTTAAAACCGGGACCGTCCCTAGTACGGCTCCTCGCTCTACCTTAAAACCTCGCGGTTTTTGACAATGGGAATCATGCATCTAGTTCGCACGCAGGCGGCATGTATATATTTATTTCATTTCCACAAACTAATCCTATGTGGTTTCAACCAAATATTTCTCAACCACAAACGGGTATTTTTCAACCACAATCAATCAATATCAACCACAAACAATCATTCGCTATCAATCAATTCTCACAACAACTTCAACCAATAAATATCGTCCATGGTTTGTGGACGAGGGGCGTATATATATATATATATATATTTATATTTATATAGCAATTCACTTTTATTTCAACACATATATATATATAGTAAAAGAAACTGAAGAGTGAGAAATTCTCACAAATAGCTATCCAACTTCACGACACTTCCTTTAGAAATCTTCGCCAATCTCGCCTTTTGTCGCTTTCGTTGCCCGTATTCTCTACATATGTAAAAATCGAATTTTTACTATGTTATTCAATATATAAAAATCGAATTTTGACTTCGCTATTCAATATATAAAGATCATATTTTAAAAATAAAGATTATATTTTTAACATTCCTATGATGTAAAAATTATATTTTTATTGCTTTAAAAATATAAGAATCATATCTTACTTCTTCTACTTAATAAAAATTCCGTCTTTTCTATTTTAAAAAATATGATCTTTATTATCCAAGTTCAAATCTTTTTCTATTTAAAGTTCAAATCTTTTTCTGTTTAAAATTCAAATCTTTTTCTATTTAAAGTTCAAATCTTTTTCTATTTAAAATTCAAATCTTTTTCTATTTAAAATTCAAATCTTTTTCTATTTAAAATCTTACTTTAACCTGCGAAGAAGGGGGGGGGGGGAAAGAAGACGTCGGCGGCAGGAGGCGGAGCAGGCGAAGCGGAGGGTGGAGCGAGGCACGACGGGCTTGGGTCGTGGCGTCGCGATGCTTTAGGGGGCTCGCGAATTGGGCAGGGAGGGTTTGGGTGCGTCGAGGTGGAGAGGATCGGGATCGGAGGGTGGAGCGGGGCACGGCGGTCGTGGGTGGTCTTCGGTGGTGGCGTCGCCGTCGATAGTTTTAGGGTTTTTTTTTTATTTCGAATCGGCAGAAAGAAAGTGAGGAGAGAGAGAGAGAAAAAAGGGTTTATATAAATTATTATTATTATTAAATTTCTATTTAAAAGTTGACTTTTTATTCGAAGTCGAAATGGGGCCCACCGACTGTCGTCCATAGCGTTTTACCCCCATTCCGGACACAATGGGATATGTATCGCAAGCTGATTTGATCGTTATAATCAGTTTCCGTTGAATTTAAAGTGCAATTCTTTATATATTCAATTTAAACGCACATTTCAATTTAGTGGGGCCACATACGAACTCGAAAAATTCTAGAAAAATATTTTCTAGCTTCGTATTGACGATACGGTCCTAACAAAACTAGTTTCGTCGAATTCTGAGACCGTTTGGAAAATGGCCAATTTCCAGTTGATTAAAATCAACGGAAACTGGTCAAACGTGTTTTCCTTTGCCACGCTCACATATTGATTCGAAAAATTATGAAATTTGAAACCTAGCAATAACTTCACATCCCGGACCCAACAAAAGTGGTTTCGTCGAAATCCGAGGTCGTATGCAAAATGTCCATTCTTAGGGGCCTGAATTCCATAGCGACTATTCAGAATTTTCAACTGGACATATCTTTTGATTCCCGCTATGAAATTTCGATTTGTCGGATTCATTAGAAAGATATTCACTAACAGATTTAAATATTTTTGGTTTCACTAAAATCCGGATTGTTTTGCACCCAGCACAGCCCGACAAAGTTTGAATTCAATTTTTGAAACTACAGTGCCATTTCAGGCCTTGTTTATAATTATAATTAATTATATTCGTTTTCAATTGTCGATTCAAACTCAGTTTTCATCGCCATTATCTAAAATATTTATTTTAAATATTTAAAATTCATTATTTTATCCAATTTAAAAATTTTAAATTGGTTCAGATTTTCTGGGTCGTTACAATTCCGATTTCTTACTTTAATCTATTGGTTTATGACTTAACCTTAAGTTTTTCAGTTTCCAAAAGTTACCCAATTATCAAAATTTTCCAACACCTTAAATTTTCTAAAAATTTCGTTGTGACCTCCTTTGCACGGCTCAATAGGTACAACCTCAAAACACCTCTATAAGCACTTGACAATCAAAAAGAAAATCGAAAAGCCAAGCGGCTGTCCAATTAGGCTCATAAATCCAATAAACCCAATCCAAACAATAAACATGTAAATTTTAGATGAGTATTCAATTTTATTCCTCATGTTAGCTTCCATTTAATAACCTTTTCAATATATGTGTCCAATTCCAACTAATTTTTAAATCAATTCAACACTATCATTCAATTTACTAACTATTTCTTAATTAGCTCACTTTTAATTTGGCTCAATCATATTTGATTATATTTTTCTTGCCTAGAAACAAGTCGGTTTTTCTTTGGAATTCTAGTTCCATATACAAAACTTAACCAATTATTTACTTTTTATTAAGTATTCTTATACTTTACTTAACTAGTTAGACAAATTATCACAAATCATATCCAACAACTAACTAGTTGATTAGCTTTTAAAATGCAACTTTCTATGTTGCCAAAACATATACCCTTTTTATATATTCAAAAACCAAAATCATTTGTATATAAAAATCGCAAATACTTTTCTCATATATAATACTCTCAACTCATTCTAGGGAGTTACTAACCCTATCTCTAATGAGTTACTCGTCCTTAGATACTAATGATCCCATCTTTGATGAGTCTTTACTCCGAAAAGCTAAGGTTTATCGTTAAACCAAAGCCTTATACCACGTTTGACAACCAGCAGACCCTTTCCCTTTGAACCAACTATAAACAACACAAGTCAAGTCCAAAAATTAAGCATCCACGAAAAGTTCTGCGATAAACTGAATCTTTGATCTTTGATAGTCAATATTTAGCACATCCTCGGTGTTCGTAACCTGCAAAACCAAATCTTGCAAACTCAATCCATCAGGGTTTATTAGAGCAAACTTAGCGGAACAGAACAAAAAAGAAGAATAGAATCTAACAATGGAATAGAACAAATATAACATTAAACATAACTTTATAGCGGAAAATCATTTAAATAATCACAGTAAACATACCATGGATAATTATAAACTCTATCCTCATATAATAGTACCTTGACGTCCAAGTATATATGGTAGAATATGCCCTACCTTCTGACGAAAACCACCAGCTCCTATGGAATCGTCTGGGAACTCCTCAAATCTTGTCTAAACTTGAAATACACTCGGATTTGATTCGAGTGTCAAACATTTGAGTCAGGCTAATGATTAACCAGCTTGAGAACTAGATAACAAGCCATACATATCTAAAATAATCAACAAAAAGGGTTTCAAAACTTCGTGCATGCTTTTTGGAAAATGAAGCTACTATAAGACCCGCATCCCATCACACAATGCAAATGCACACCATTAGGAGTAAGTTTTACCTTATGATAATAAAATATGCGTGGTACGCGAAGCTCATTTGATATTATCATTAATATCTATCTTTGAAAACCTTTTCAAAATAAATGTATCAATCCTAGCAGACGTAGGTGCCCATATATTATGTCTACATAAATAGAGTACAACTAAAGTCGAAAAGTTTCCTATTGGAGGTTGGATTCCATCAATGACCAACGCGAAGGATCTTCCTTGACTGCGATTCAGGTACACCTCTAGGGGATGACCTAGTATCAACAAATGCTCCTTTCCTGTAGCGGCAAATCCGTCCCACCTATATCAGGTGTAGTTCGGTTTCTCCTGAACACAACGTCTCCTGGTCATTACTGACCATTATCCGAGGTGCCTTGATTTATCATCCACTAAGTAAATTGCCTAGGCTTCATACCATAGCATCAAATTTTCAACTAAAAGGAAATGTTTGGCCTTAACTCTGTTGTACTCCATCCTATTTTGACTCATTACAGTTGTGAGTCCTAGAATTCTTGCTTCCACACAAAGCTCTGCTTTTCAACAAAATCTTTAATCAATAATAGCTCAACACTCAGCATGCCACCTTGTCAATTTATGACATATAATCGGTGTCTATTAATATATAACTCTCTAAGTACAAATATCCTAGAGGAGGTTGTTAAGTAAGGGGATAGATCCTCTGCCACCCATCTGATATATCATTAATAGAAACCAATTTATTATACCATAAAAAACAAATGTCAGACACATATCTGTTTACAAGTTCATTTTGGGTTGTAAACAAAACCAAAGGCACTTTATTCCATGACCCCACCTAGGTGTGAAAGTCCTTGAAACCTGAATCACTTCAAGTACGGTCAAATCTCTGTCACATTATAACCTTATAATATGGATCAACTCGAGGCATCAATGAGCAATCCATCCAATGTGAAGATCTGTAGTCTCCAATCACAGTCGTCGCCATTCTCAATTGTTCTTATCACGTCGTATAGTTATTCACGATGGGTTGAAACACTGCCTTTCCAAATACTTAGCGCATTTTTAAAATTAATAGATATACAAAAATATCATGAGTCTCATTCCATTTTGGAATATCCTTATACTCAAATCATTCTTTATATTGGGTATACTCATTTAAATCTTATCAAAGATTTACATACTTTAAAGGCTTGTTTAAATCTTTCCTTGGAAATCATTTCAGATGATTATAATTTTTTTCACAAACTTAACTAAAACCAAGGTTTCTACGCTTTATCGGGATTATTAAACCTCACAAAAATTTAATTTCTCAAATCATTATCCTATTCCCATCCTATCCATCCCATAGAGAAAAACTGTCGGTACTCCATAACTAATTGATCTCGTATTTTCTTAAGTTTGACCACCTTTATCAATCCTGTTCTTTCATTCCAAATCTGATTAAAGATTTCATTTATTTTTACGGTAAAAAATATTTATCCAGACACAACCCATTCGTTGATCATTGGTTAGGGCTAATTACTTCCTCTTTCCTTGATCATTTCTTTAGCCCCAAAATTGTACTTACGATTTCTTAATCTTATCATTAGGGAAAACATTTATAAACCAAAATTAGTTCTCGATTGCACAATGTCAAGAGAATAATCCATCAAGTGTATGACCCCGAAAGCCTAAACCAACATCAGATCAAACATCCCGAAGATCTTCCAATCTCAACGATAAAACAATCAAGTTCAGACTTATTTATTCGAAAATGTTTTTTAAGATTCGATCTTATTTTCACGCAAATGCAAGCATCAAGCGGTTTCCCACTGCATAGTCACAAAACAGACAAGTCAAGCCATACACAATGATAAGGCAACACAAGCCAAGTCAAGGTCAGGCAACTAATTCAAATACATAGAATCGAAGCAATGCAAAAAAAATCTGTGACAACTTCCTGTTTTTAATGCACAAAGGCCAAGTATAGTAACATCTACTCTCATCAACAATGACCAAAAATCATAAGCAGTTCAACCTTGAAGAAAGCACAACATACATAAGTGTACATATGCTGATATGTATATATGCAAGTAAGAAGAGGCAATAGCAGGTGAATGTGGGCCATCACAATAATCGTAGCAAGGTTGAAAGGCAACATGAACCAAGGGGAGTGGACAGTCAGTAGCCACAAAACTGGCATAACAAGGCAACTAAGCATGAAACACACATATGGAAATGCACATGATAGCAAAAGAAGGCACAAGCTAAATATAAAAGGGTGCAGACACCAGAACAAATATACGCAAGTATATACAAGTGCAGAGGTCGATATTGGCCAAGTTCAAACGCTAACAAACACATATGCGCTTCTAGTGGCATAAAGCCTCAAACAAACACAAATGCCAAAGTCAAATCATATAAGACTTATCCAATAAGACATCAAGTAGTGTAATGCATACAAGTATATGTGCAGAGCCATAGCAGAGTGAATAAAGTTGCATGAACTCAAGTGTACATAATAGTTTTATGCAAATGCCATGCACAATAGATCAAATGGCACAGCAAAATGGTACATGAACAAAAAGCAGCGGGGCAACAAAGCACGACAGCACAAATGCATTAAGCTCAAGTGCAGTATCCATTCAAATATCCAACTGTAGTGCCTGTTCTAATTAGTCAAGAGCATCAAGAAAAAGAGGTAAATTATTTTTTAATTCTAACAGCGCAAATGTACAAGAGTGATGCATTTATTTAAACAACTTTCACAGGAAATGAATTGAAATTCGAATTGAATTTATAGTTCAAAGTTGGGAAGTAATATGGAAACAAATTAGAGATATATTTTCTCTAAATATTTTTGAACTAGTCTGGCAACATTTATCAAAGCAATTTTTTTTCCAGAAGATCATTGCGCAATATATTCCAGAAAGTTTGAATATTTCAAACTCGGCAAAATCGTAGCAACAAATCACAACCAAGGAGATGGAATCAAAGAATATATTTACATTTTAATCCTATTTATGCACCATTCACCAGCGGCAATTAAATCCATCCAAGTTCTAGCATAATCAAATAAATATTTGAATTGAAAATTCGTACCTGAAGAGTAAAGACGAACAATAGATCAATTCGAAGTATTTCAATTCAAATAAAGCATAGGAAGATAACTACTAGAAATATAATAGCATTAACAAAAAAGTAGAAACAAATTTCATCATGAATCAATGGGGATTCAAAACTTTAGATTAAATCGCCATTGTCTATTTTTATTTTCGAGAAATAGAGAGATAATGTGACAACCCAAATTCGTAGACGGCGTAGACCGAACAAAAAGACGGATTGTCAGAAAAACATAACGCATCGGATAAACAGAACAAGAGAACTTTTCATTGTTATTACAATAATTTACAGCAGAGTACAAGAATATCAGAGAGCGAAAAGTAAAATAAAATAATACTTAGTGAAAAAATATATCAAAGAATAATTACAATGTAATGGAAATAAAATTACATAAATATAATGATAAAACATACAAAGGAAAACATAAACTAACACAGCTGAAGGAAATACACAGATACAAAGCATTCCAGAGTATAACTTCAGTCGTAAACCAGGATCCTGTGAATAGAAAATCTGCAAAACCAAAACTACTAGCTACCCATGTGGAAAATATGGGCACCCAGAGTTTAGGTGAAAAACAGTAAACTTCAGGTCAGTCATAGGACTGGTGTGAGAACTTAAAACAGTTACTAAAACTTTACTTTAAAAGTTGGAAAATCATTTGACCACGCCGTGTGACATGGAACTGCTTTACTCCATATGAATATCAATAAAACAAAAACAACACAATGCTTTTTGGAAAATGAGGCTATTATAAGACTCAGGTCCCACTACATAATACAATGCAAACCGGAGCACATAATTTTACTTTGTAATAGCTAAACATGCTTGATACACGATAAACCAAATATTATTGATATTATTACTAGTGCATAGTGCGGAAAACAACTTCGAAAATAAATGTATCAATCTTAGATGGCATAATACCCCATCTTATTATGTTGCCATAGGTATACAACTAGAACTACAAGATCACGTATTGGAATTTGGATTTCCATCATGAGCCAAGGCAAGGGATCTCTCCCTACCAAATTAGAACCATCTCTAGCAAGATGTCCAGGACCGCTCGCATTGAGCCCTTTGGATTGACAGGGCCGATCAGCCTTTCTTTACCGATTGTTTATGCCTAATCATACGTTTCCCAGTCCTATCGGACCTCTTGGACAGTACGTCGACCATCTTGACCTTGTACGGCCATATCCGAGGACCCTCGCTTCCATCATCTAGATAAGTAAAATGTTTGGGCTCCATACCATGACATCACCTCTAGCTACAAAGAAATGCATGTCCTCCCTACTTCCCCTCATCCCATTGTTGACTCATATCGGGGTGTGAAGCTCGCGAATCTATGCCATACACAAAGTTGCGCTATCATCCATATTTGATCATCATCCACAAAACTCTGCTTTCCAATAATACTTTGATCCATGCATCTTAGCATGTCACATTGTCAATCCATACTATACCATTGATTTCCACCAATATATAACCACTACGCTCATACGTCTCAAAGAAGGGTGTTAATCTAAGAGAATAAATTCTCCGCCGCCAAAAAAATATATATTTAGTAGAGACCACTAGATACAATATATATACAATGTCATGCATACAATATATATACATATACATATATATATATATATATAATTTATTCATATTTTTATTAATTTTATTAAATCACATACGGTCGGTTTCCAATTTTGGCCACCGAACTACATCCATAGCGACCTTTTCCAAAATAGATTTAGACATAATTTTAAATTCAATTGTTGGATCTTAAAAATTATCATTTTATAAGAAATCTCATTTTATTACGGTTCTAACGATTCCAATTTCAGGAGAATCCAACGATCGGATCTCCGGTGACGTCAATTCGAAGTTACGGGTTGACGTTCCCAAACTTTTGCTGCGTGGCTCGTTCTATTCAAGCCCGAATCAATTTATAATTTAATAATAAATCGAAACACTTCTAAATCATTTTTCTAATTTGTATAAAATATATGTAGTCATCTTTGATAACTCGTTTCTCTTCAAAATCACATATTTCACTATATGGTCAATTTCAATATTATTTTAATGAATAAAATAATATTATTTTTCAAAATTCATTATTGTATGCTCAAATTTTCCTTATAGTCATTATAAAAATAAACAAAGAACTTTCAAAAGAAAACTACTTTTAAAACATTTGCTATATAGCCTAGCCGAACTTCACTTTGAAAGGTTACTATTCATTTCGAATTAAAAACTTTGATATGCCAAAAGTGTATTAAATTTACTTCAAAACCATTTGTTACAGTTTCGAATATTCATCGATATTTCGATATTTATGCATTCATCCAAAATTGGACTTCAAAATCAAACTTCAATTTTTCATTGAAGATTATATTATTAAAATATTTTATTTATTTCAGATTGAAATAACATTCATCCAACACCATATATTTCCATTTATATGCATTTTATACATCCAACAATAGTTATAAACAAATTAAAAGCATACATCTAACATCCAGAGTGCTCTTACACCTGCATAAGCCTTAAATAATTATTTAACGCTTACATCGGTTTGTCAATAAACAGATTAACACACAACTTCCTACATGGGATTTGTGTAAATCAAATATTGTCCCAATACCTGTATAGGGTTTCCAACCAATCAAATAATCATTTCGAATCAACCACAGACTAATGAATTTAATCATAATTCATTTGTTTCAAATTGTTTTTCAATCTTACCAATTACACTTAAACTAATGATTATAAATTCATCGTTTGAATTACAAATGGATATTCAATCCAATTTTAAATACCTCAAATACATTAACATCATTTTAACATGTTAATCAACTCAAAATCACATCCAAATCACAACACAATAAATCATCAATTCATCCATCTGGTTTATTAACAATTTTTGATGTGATATACCATATAACAATTTGTGATGATTAACCAAATCAAAGCTACAGCCCTATTAACTGTTTAACTACCTATATATTCCAACATTGTATTAGCTACATGATTAACCAATTTCTAACTTCAAATTCATATTAAATTCAATATTAACTTCAATCACTTAACGATTAACTATTTTTGGCAAAGCCTGCGGGTTGATTGGCCCCTTCCATTTTATTTATATAATAAGAAAACTTACAGTATAAATGAGGGTAAGAGAAGACATTAGAAATGCATAGGTAAGAAAAGGAGGTAGAGAATCTACAACCATCAATGCAAAATTTCTGGTTTAAAAGAATAGGAAGACATAAAGATATCTTTGCTTATGTCAGTGCAAATGACATGAAACATATGCAACCTGGTTTTGGAGTGAATATTAAATATTATTTCATTTATGTCTTTCCAATTTCTCTCAATGTGAGCTTGAACATGAACAGTAGTTCATATGAGGAGGATTGCTTCCATTTTATGGCTTTGTAAATGTTGTACCACTCCTCCATACTGTTACTCTTAGGACTGCTTAGTTCCCCTCTTCTTCATATCTTTCCCCACAAAAAGAAAGTAAATGGACATTAAAAAAACTAGGTGATGGTTGTCCTTTGGTGCCGAATTGCAGAAAACACATGTGTTAGATACATTAATACCTCTATGACGTAAGTTTTCAAGGGTGTGCAAAGCATTGAAATATACTTGCCCGTAGTGGAAGTTGATACGTCCACTCATCCTAGGATTCCAAGTTCTCTTGTGCCATTGAAAGCTGGACATACTATCTTCAGCAGTTAACTCCAAGTAGACCATTGTCATTGATTGCTTCTTTTTCATATCCATCCAACCGTAACTCTCTGCCTGACGATTAATTATTCAACTATTTAATCATAATTAAACTACATAAATATAATATTTTGAGTGAGTAGCTCTCACAGACAATCAATATGTTTATAATAACATAACAAAATAGTTGAGTGAGTGAGTTCTCACTTTGATCAGTTTTGAAATCGTTAAATAACGATTGTTTTGATTAAATTAAACTGGACATTTAATTTAGCCAAAATTTGTTACTAGCTTCGTTTTCTTCCAAATCAACTTCACTGTGAAGCACTCGTCTCCATGATTCCAAGCATCTGAAATCGTCGAATTATGTTTTGTAAGAGAAAGTTATAGGCATTTAAACATTAATTACATTAACAAACGTAGTAAAGTTAATAATTAAATTAGTTAAATCACTAATCACCATATTGTTTCATCCGTCTGTAATACTCTAGGCATTGAATCGCTGAAACGCATCGTGAACCACAGGGCTCCACCGCGGAGGCACTACAAGGCGCCGACACTTGATCAGACCACCCCATGTCGTTCGCTTACGCGAGATCCACCACCGCCATGTACCACACCACGTTCGACCCTCCAACACCCTGAAAAACACCACCAAACGTTGCTTGTTTGAGCATTAAATTTTCCCACATCACCATGCAATAAATGATCATCACCGTCCACATTATAGAGCTTACTGAGCTGAAGATTTTTCATGTTGGAAGTTTTTAAAACTAATGAATGGATTTTGAGTTACAAAGGGAAGAAGTTCGGCTAACTTTGGTCGTTCGAAATCAAGTGGTGTCGGCAACAGAATGTCTACGGTTTGGGAAAACCTAAGGCCCATTTAAACCTTATTTTTTTATAATATTTAATTTCTATTATTTCTTAAACTCGAAGTTTAATGCTCCAAACTTCAAACGAACCCCAACGACTGATGTCCGTAATAAACACTACATCAAAAAATGCTTTTAACAGCTCCCAAAAACGTTGTACAATTTTACAGCGTTTTGATGAACGTTGTATAATGACATTTGTTGTAGGCCCCCATTTTCAATAGCAGTAGAATAAATGTTGTTATGTTTCACCTTTTACAGCGTTTTGAACTAGCTGTTAATATGCCATACACAGCTTTTTTTACTTGATGTTTTAAAATATAGACATCGTTTGAAACATGTTGTCAAAATTGTACAACTTCACACTTAGACTCTCAACAGCTAATTTTAAATGTTGTTACTAATATTTATCAGCGTTTTTTACATGTTGTAAAAACGTTCCCTCTCGTTTTATCAGCAGTCTTGAAATGCTGTTGGTAATATTTACACAGTATGCCATCTGTGCTGTAGAAATATGCACAACGTATATTAAATGTTGTTATTAATTTTTGAACAGCATTTGTCACGCGCTGTAAATAGTTAACAAGGTTATATCAGCGTTTACAAAATGCCATCACTAATATTTGCACAACAATTTATTTGTGTTGTCGTCTGCTGGTGCTAAATTTACAGCATCCATATCATGATGTTACATTTGCATACATATCATTACCCTAAACTATACTAATATCATAGTACAGCAGTTTCACCAAAAAATCAAATGAAAAATAATTATATAAAAACATGACTAGTAGTCGCTTCCATTAGTGAAATTGAACTCAATCCATAAACAAAGTTTGTAAACAAAGATGGTACTTAAACTATAGTACACAAAGCCACTACCAAAATAAAAGTCTTTACTACTACAAAATAAACTTATTACATGGATACTAAAATAAACTTCAAGAAAACATCCTATGCATCCCTTGCATCAACATTATTCTTCACGTACCTACAAGGATGAAATTTAACGGTTAGTGATCAAATAATTTTTTTTAACATATTTAACTTATAATACCTAGTACTAAATAATATGAACACAACATCTATTTTTATTATATCCGTAATCAACAAATTACAATAAAATAACATGAGCCAAGAGTGGATGTATTCGTAGGTTGCTGTTTGGAAGCAGCAAGCCATGGCTTGCTGGAACAGCAAGCCTGAGCTTGCTGCTTCTAAACAGCAAGCCTGAGCTTGCTACTTCTAAGTAGCAAGCCATGGCTTGCTGCTTCTAAACAGCAAGCCACGACTTGTTGTTTCGGAGTAGCAAGCTTGCGCTTGTTGTTTCGGAGCAGCAAGCCGCGGGTACATCCACTCTTGGCTTAGTAATTTAGCAAGCTGAAGCATTTGCTAGTCATTGAAAAGGCTAGAAACTTCAATGGCAATACAATTAGCGACTGCACTTACATAGATAGGAATAAGACTCACATGTCAACAACTGGGCATCACCACATGCATTTACATAGCACAAAACATCGCTTCAAACAGAAAATAGCAACCATAACAAAAAAAAGAACTAAACACACCTAAACCTCATGTATCAATAACCAGTTTTCAGACAAAAGGAAATTGTATGTCATGCAATTTTTATGTTAGACTTTTCTGCTCTCTTTGAATAAAACAATTTTCTCTTTCCACAGGATTCACTTTCAGATTTAAAAAAAGTGCCAAAACAACGGAGACGACGTGAAAAACCACTAGGATTAAAAGATGTTTCCAAATTACAGGTGTGTATGCCTTTCTTTTATTTAACAAAACTCGAAATTGTCATTATTATTATTATTTTCATTGGATTCAACACTTCTTTCTGGTGATCTCTAATGTTCATGCACTACTTTGCCCAAGAAATCAAGCAAACAGTATGGAGAGTGTTTTTATAACCCAAGTGCATGTTTTTAACTAACCTGAGTATCTGTGTATCTTATGTCGAATGTAGTAGGTATGACCAAGAACCAACCTGAGTGACCAAATTTTGTTAAAATATTGATAATGTTAAAATTCTCTACATGATTAAGAACTGACTCCTATGAAGAATTTAATTTTGTATGATTCTAGCTTTTATGCGTATAAAATAAAAACAGTAAGTAGTGAAGGTTATATTACTTCAAATAGTTATTGAGCGCACAAACAGACCCAGTATATGAAATACACAAGCAGAATTAAAAATTGGAATATTAAATGTTAGTGACGGGTTCGTATACACACAAGATCTTGTGAAACTTACGTAAAAGTTGAATTTAGTCTAACATTCGCAACAGGCCATGCTACCGTCGAATCAAAAGCATTTGATAAGCATTCCATGAATGAGTTACGCCTCCATAGAGCTTGCATTTAGCATTCACCGGGAAATTTGCACTCTATCATATAACCAATATTTGTTGATACATAATAAAAAATTCTTAAAAAAAATACTAGTAATATAAACGTATTACCGTAACTGATTTAGGAAAATTGCTCATGGGGGTAGATGCACTCGTCCTTTGGTGACCAATTCTTTGCTTCCACCCCAATCGTACAACTTACATTTGCTTCTGTGCTATTGGTTATGCTCTATCAAAATGACATATATTAATTGACATGCATGATGATACACTACTGAACACACACACACACACACACACACACACACACGCGCGTGCGCGCGCAAGCCTACAAATAAACATCAAAACCTACCTAAACACAAAACCTACCCTAGGAATCAAAAAAGTCATGTTTCTTGCTAGTATTTCCCGAGTCCTATACGCAGAGCCAGCTCGGATCATTGGGTTGCCCTAAATGACAAAAAAATTTGTTGCCATTTACTCAAAAAAAAAGGGCTTCCATAATTCTGGCATTGCAGGAGGTTGCTTTTCATATTTAGAAAACAATTCTGGGCTGCCATAAAATCATATGTTACTGTCACAGTACCACTCATACTTATGCATGTAATTATTATTATATATTTAAAGGTGTATAAAGGATCCATCAGCTTGTAATTTGCTGCCCCTAACACTTGCATTTCTACCAGGCGTTACTGATATTAAGTTACTTTGAAAAGTTTTGTAGCAACAACTCCAGTGATAATTTTAACATTCGCATAAATTCTAACTTTTTTGCTTAGTCGATAAATGCATGCAAAGCAATGTACTTACGCTGAATGGTCCTAAAGAGCCAAGATCGATGAGGTACCAGACGCTTGTAGGTTATAACTTTCCTAAAATGTGGCTGTCTTCCACTTTGATGTAGTTACAATAAAAGCATAATAAAGAAAACTTCACAGGATTAGTTATATTTGAAAGTAAATAGGAGAAGGGGCTTGCAATCAGACATGCATGAGTTTTGTAACATAAATTTGAGTACAAAACAACTTTTGTCAAAATTTTCCAATTCTAATACAATTTTTATTGTCTTCGTTCTTTGTCTTTTTCCTATACTATGTTGTTTGCATTTCCAAATTAATAACATAAAAATTTGAAATCAATAAAAAATACAGGTATATTTCCATTGATTCACTAATTTATTTCATCCATTCTAATTTATAACAATCATGAATTATGTCCATAGTTCAAGTAAAAAAGGGAATAAGGAAACTAATTCGCAATCTAGTATTCATATAGAGAATCAGAACAGAAGGGATATAATCAAACAAAATCGAAAAAAATTAAAATATACCTAATTGCCTTTTTTTCTGATTGGAAAAGAGAACGCAATCTTCCCTCGATAATTCTCAAAACGTAGCAGGCGCAACTTATAAGATTGCGGCAAGTCCGATGTTTCAGAGTTATCTTCTTCTTCTTCGTCCTTTCTCTTCTCAAGCGTATTCTTCTATGCCCTTTTTTTTCTTTTCGTACCTTGTTTTGTTTTCCAATTTTCTCTCTTATGCTGATAACAACTCTAACCACTGGCCATGCCACCATCTTGTCCTTGGCATCTCCTATATTAGTAAAGTACAACTGTCCTTGGCATCTCGTATATTATGTGTACCAAAAAGTAAGCAATCTCCACAAATATTAAACATAAACTAAATCATACCTGACGTTTCACAAACACATGAACCAGCAGACATCAATAACAAGTGGGCATATACCACTTCTATTTATATTGTTATATTTTCAACTGGTTGCACTAATCCTATGTAGTATCTCCTTTTATACGTGAAGTTACCTACGATGGTAAGTTGTAATGTCAAGTTCTTTCCGGTGGTATAAGAATATACCGCATGAAGCTAGAAACACGATTAAAATGAAAATATATCATGGTTGTGCATCTATGAACTAAAATGACATCCATTATCAGTTTGGCGTATTGCTGTATATCATTTTCACTGAGAAATATAATTTTATATCTATGAACTGAAATAACCATGCAGCAAGAGCTAATCAAGGATGACGCCCTATATGCAATGTTGGAAATAAAACGAATATGTGAAAGATTGCAAACCTTGTACACTGAGGCAAAAGAAGAAAAGCAGCAACAGCACAGTCTTCCCCTTTTCTTCCTCCAGTTAATTACTTATTCGTACACCTTTGACTATGTAACCTTTATAAATGCCAAAAGTGATAACAATTAGATAATATACTTTGTGATCAAACAAAATTATTTGCGAATAACATAAATATAAATTTGACAAGAAAATACTCAAAATGCGAGGTATCAAAATAGAAAATTATGGTACCGCCAAGTTCAAATGCTTAATTGCTAACATTCCAAGCCGAAATGACTTACATTAAGTTCCAATTCAATAGGTTTTACAATTCAACATTCCATAAACCATCAAATCTATATCAAAACTTCTAATTGACTACCAAAAATAAAACATGACATTGGAACTACTCAATTATGCCTTCACAGTCCTCCCTAACGTAACTAGCATCCTTAACCAAGTCCTCAATTTCTTCACAATCTCTTACAACATTGTTGTTTTCTTCAATAAACTCATCTATCTCTAGTTCATGAAAACTTTTGGCGGCGCTTTCATCACAACATACCAATTCGAAGAATCATTTTCTCTTGAATAAAAAATTTGTTTTGCCTGAGATGCGAGA
Source organism: Allium sativum (assembly GCA_030737875.1). Taxonomy (NCBI): domain Eukaryota; kingdom Viridiplantae; phylum Streptophyta; class Magnoliopsida; order Asparagales; family Amaryllidaceae; genus Allium; species Allium sativum. The sequence continues at coordinate 128,515,682 of CM060918.1, forward strand.
ATATAAGGGTCTCCTGAAAAAGAAACCTGACTTTGATGCAAATTAACAAGAGTAAATCCATCTTCAACTTTTTTCCCGTTTCCTATATTCGCCCAATGACACTTGAAAATAGGAATATGAAAAAAATATTATAATCCAATAAAAATATATCAGTCAATATTCCATAGTAAATGACGACTTCAACCACTTGAGAATAGTCTTTTACACTTGCTCTACACATGGTGCTCGCATCATAGATCACTCCACTATTCTGAGTTTCTCTATTAACATCTTTTATATGGAATCGTTGTCCATTAATAATAAATCCTTTGCAGGACAATGCTGTATTTTTAGGGCCATAAGCAACCCATTTTAACATTTTATCATGATCTTTTGAGTCAATAGGAATCTGAAAAATGAAAAAGCCAGTATTTCGAAATAGTATTTATAATTTGCATGGGAAAATGTTGAATTTTTTGTAACAAACCCTTTTTTAATCCAAATAGCAAAATTATCTCCATGATATTTCCAATGTAATGTCGTATTTCTTTCTAAATGCTTGTTTGAATTTTGAAACTCTTCCAAATGCAAACTAGTATAATAAAAGTAATGTCAAGTTGTAACCCCAAATGTAACTACCAAAAATCAATGGAAATGATATTAACGTACTCCAAAAGCGTTTCCACTACGGCCATATTCATTAACACTAGTAAGTGAGCAATTTCTTTTTCCTTGGCAGACAATTTAACTTGTTCGGACATTGAAATTGGACATCCTTCAAGTATTGTAATATCTTCATACTCTTCATTTTTATTTTATTTTCAAGTTTGTCTATTTACTCAGAAATTCATTAAAAAATCTCGTACATTCTTCTGCGAGATAGGATTATGCAATGCATCCCTCTGGTCGTGCATAATTCCTTATGTAATCTTTAAGCGTTTTCATATACCTTTCAAAGGGATACATCCAACGAAATGAACAGGTCTACACAACTGAGCTTCCCTCCTAAGATGAATCATCAAGTGTATCTTAATATCGAAATATGAAGGTGGAAAATATCTTTCAAGTCCACACAATATTTTAACGATCTCATCGTCGAGCTGCTGCAATTTTTCTTTATCAAGAACACGTTGACATATTTTATTGAAGAATGAACATAGACGAATAATTGCTTTTTTGGGTTTTATGGGCAAGAAACCTCATAGCGCAACCAATAATAATCGTTGCATAAAAACATGATAAACATGAGACTTCAAACCACTAATTTTACAATCCACCAATGTTATGCATCTTTTAAAATTTGAGCAATAACCGTCAAGACCTTTAAAATCATAAAGCCTTTTGCAAAATATTTTTTTCCAATTATGATAATGTGTATGGAGCCAGTCGGAGATATGTTTTGGTCCCACAAGGTTGTACATAAAGGCTATGTCGATTTCCCCAATCCTATAGATCATGTCTACAATTAATTCCATCCTTTGATTTATTGTCATGCAACATTGTACTAAGTGTGCTTTCGCAAACATTTTTCTCAACGTGCATTACGTCTAAATTATGACGTAATGGAAGTGCCTATAATAAGAAAAAGTTAAGCTTTAGAGTTTTCCCACATTTTGCTTGTAATAGGCCAATAAAGAAAATGGAATATAAATGCTAACCTCCCAATATGGCAAGTCAAAAAAGATTGATCTCATTTTCCACCTTAATAACTCTTTCTTGATAGAATCGTTATCTTCTTCATCATCTTCATTATCGTTGTCAATCTTTCACTTTTTTACCTTTGCCCTTACTTTCCTTTTTGCTTTCGGTACCTTTTCCAAAATCATTTGGAAAGTCTTTCAAACTTAAAGAGATATCTTTGCCGGTTAGAATTCTAGGCTTTTTCCCATCCTGCACGGTGTTGTCAAACCATGTCTTTTTTTCTTAATGGATTTGTAGTGAATAAAAATCTTCTACGACCCATATAAGTAGTCTTTCGACTATGTTTCATCCATCGATGATAAGCATTGACACCACATGATGGACACGCTTTTTTACCCTTTACACGACATCCAACAAGATTACCATAAGCTGGAAAATCATTTATCGTTCACAATAAAATAGTTTTCAAGTTAAAAAGTGTCTTACTTAGTGCATCATATGTCTCTACTACATTACTCCACAAGTAATGTAAGTCTTCTACTTATGGTGCCAGATATACATCAATATCATTTCTTGGTTGTTTTGGAACTGGAATTAGAAGTGGTAACATGATATTTTCCTTCTTCATGCACAACATAGGCGACAAATTATAAGTCACAAGCATTACTGGACAACAACTATACATGGAGATTAACATAGAAAATGGATTAAAGCCATCTGTAGCAAGACCAAGTCTAATATTACGTGGATCGACTGAAAATAGTTTCCAATTTTCATCAGTCATGCTCTATGTTACAGAATCTACAGGATGTCGTATCTTTGCATCACTACTTTTATTTTTGAAATGTCACCTTAATTCTTCTGCCATTTTTTCAGATCTAAACATTCTTCTCAATCTTGGAATTATTGGAAAATATCTCAACACCTTGACCGGGATACCTTGCACAATCTCCCCTGTATCTCGATTGATCTTCCATCGTGGAGAACCACATTTCGGACAACTATTTAAATTTTTGTTCTCTTTACGAAAAAGACAACAATCGTTTTCATAAGCATGAATCTTTTCAAATCCCATATCAAATTGTTTTAGAAACTTTTTTACTTCATATAAAGTCTTGGGGAGTACGTTATTCTTCGGCAAAAACATATGTTGGACATTAAGAAGTTTATCAAAACCAGTATTTGATAATTCAGTATCGCATTTAAAATTATACAAAGTAGTAATGGAAGATAATTTTGTATAGTCTGTGCAACCAGGATACAGTGGGGTTTCAACGTCATCCAAAATTTTAAGTAAATCATCATGCCGCTTTTGTGCACCGTCCTTATTTTTGTCATCATCAAAAAAAGTATGATTGATATAGTCTTCATCTTCATAGTGAATTGCTTTGAGTAAGTCATATGTCTCACCCATTTTAACTGATTTTTCAATAATCACTTTCTCGCTATGATTATACAACATACTAACTTCATACTTAGGATCCATTCCCCTTATAATCAGGTGCTCAATAACGGTGTCTCCATTATGACGATTAAGATTACGACAATCTATACAAGGACACAAAATCTTTTCCATATCTCCTAATTCTTTTTAGCATCAAGCACAAATTTTCAAACTCCTAGGCCATACTCACTACTTGTTCTATAAATAAAATTGAAAACAAGTGTTACTTTATATTATCAGAATTCAGAGTATGTCAAATCGAAAGTTTAATATAAATTAGAAACTAAGACCTATGTTTACGCAACCAATCTTTGTCCATCGTCATGTACAATGTGTATGAAATCAAGTATCTAAAGTACAAATAGCAAAAAGTTTATAAACAAATGGTTAATCACAGCTCATGTGCACAACTCCCCATTTGAAATTCACACATACTCAAATCATTACTTGTTGCTGCTCTTTCCCTCCAGACACAAGCAATTTTCAACCAGCGATATATGCACACAAGCAGGTAAATATGTACACAAGCAGCTATATATGTCACGACATTTTTAAATAAGATATATATGCACACAACCAGGTATATATGTCCAAAAGCAGGTATATATGTCATAACAATTTTCAACTAGGAAGGCCGTTTCTTCAAATATGTGAAAGAAAGCACATAAAAAACATATTGAGGTATCTATTCTTGTTTTCTTTAAGTTGTCCGACGTATACTATAGATTTCACTAATAAGTGTAAATCGGTTGAACTAAATGTACAAGAACTAAGTAATTATATCAATCGAATCGAAAGACAAACAATTAAATCAATCGAAAACTAAATCGATCGAATTAAATATACAGCAGACAAATTATAATTAAATCAATCGAAGTACCTTAACAAGAGGAACTAGGGCAGGGAAATAAGGAATGATGAAATGATAAAATTGGGTTTTACAGCAAGATTAAATCGAACATGGGAAATGAAATCGAAAGAGGGAAATGAAACTGGAGGAAGAGGGGAAGTAAAATTTTAAGGCAGAGGGAAGTGAAAGTGGAGGCAGGATGTTAGCCCTGCATTTTGATTAGGGTAAATATTTTATCACATGTGTTATATCAGTGTTTCAGCCAGTTTTGAAATCCACGTGCTTAATGAGAAATATGAGAACACAATAGTCGAGCTTAATCAAGCATTAAGTAATAACATCGAGCTTATGCGACAACTTCAAGAAAGTCAACGCGTCGTGGCTCGACTTCAACTAGCTCGCAACAATGCTCGACCTCGACCACCTGCCTTGGAAACCTCCTCTTCCGAGTCGAGGGTCCCACATCAAAGAAGGAGGTTTAGCCTCATCAGCAATGTCACCACTCGTACCAATGCCCTTGACAACGGTAATGGCAATGGCTACGCCAACGGCAATGGGAACGACAACGGCGACCGAATTACGGTCACATATAGCGAGGAGGCACAACACTGAGACTGCTCTCGCTTGATCATCAATGGCAGACCATTCCTACAAACCAACATCTTCCTCGACACAACTCGATGGTGGATAATCAAGATGATGGGCCGGCTATTCCAACGGCCCACGTTCCTCCAGAACAGGAACCACATCACCCTGCCTTACCTCACCGTCCACACAAAGACCAAATCATAGATGTCGAGTACATGGAGGAAGACGATTCGGACGTCCATCATAGAAGGCGCCCTCGCAACAGAACTCAGAACTTCGTCAAAACTCATGGATCCCGATGGAGGATCCCCATCCAACTTATCTTTCCGACATGGTACGGAGGATCATGAGGGAAACGCGAGGGGGCGTACACAGCTCATGGGAGGCTCATATTAGGCGTAACCCGTTTATTAGAAGAGTGAATGAGGCTGAATGGCCATGATATGAATGACAAATGGACTCGAGCCGAGGTAATGACCTAGCCAAATGCAAATACTTCCAGGTCTTTCTATCCGAAACCGCTTTACTTTGGTTCTCTCGCCTCCCACTTGATTCCATTAACTACTTTGAGCATTTACTGATAGAACTAGTCAAGCAATTCATGGTTCATATCCAGACTTCGAGGAATGCCCTCACTCTGTCCAGCCTATACCAAGGGCCCGCTGAGTCGCTCAAAAGCTACCTTTCTAGATTCAACATAACTTTCTCTGTGGTCGAAGATACAGATCCTCGCACCATACTCTTTCAGTTAGCAAAAGGTGTCCTCTTTACTTCAGAGCTCGGGGCATGGACCAATCAGAAGCAGCCAAAGAGCCTCGACGCCTTCTATGAGAAGGCATATCGGTACTTATGCCAAGAGGAGGCAAGACGGAACCGCCTATCCTCCACCAGTCGTCCCAATGACCCCCAAGTGGACACCGCAAATAACAACCTTAGAGGAAGGCAAGTTGGTGAGCCCCTCAATCCAAACAGGAGGGCAAGTCCCTACAGGAAAAAACCAAACAACGGTAGGCCGGGTGGCCGAAACAACTGGCAAATACCATTGGAGACAAGAAGACCCGGACCTCACCGTGCCTTCAAGACCTACACCCCATTAAACGAAGACTTAGAAAAAATTTACTTGGAAACATGCAATACTTTTCCATACAAAAAGCTATGTGTCAGGGAATCAACTGACTACGAGAAGAACACCGGGAGGCACTGTCGATACTACGACGCGTACGGGAACGACACCAACGAGTACCTCCAGCTTAGGGACGCAATCAAGAAGCTTATCCATGTGAAACGACTCGAACAATATGTCCAAGAACCCTTTCCTACCGAACCGAACTCTCGGCCTTCGGCGCAGGCTCCTCTGGCGACCGCCAAGGCGGCTTCGGGTCCATCTAATCCGAAGCGACGGATTGTGATCAACACTACATGTGGCGGACCTTACCCCCACACATGACAACTTTCGAAAAATGGAGGAGTATGTAAGTTCCATAAAGTATGCTACTTACAAAGCCTGCTCCGCTCTTAGCGAATCCGCCCCAGCCAAGATCCAAAAAACCATGCGGCATGATATCATTTTCCGTGAAAGAGATTATATTAGGATGGATATCCCAACCACCGATCCACTAGTTATCACAGCTCAGATCGGTGCCACTTCTGTCAGAAAGGTATTAACCGACTCAAGGAGATCGGTCAACATCATTTTTAGGACCGCTTATGACCAGACGAAATTGGAAACAATTGATTTAAAGCCATGCCGCATTGCAATCCGCGGCTTCAACGGGGCCTCTAGTTCCCCCCGTAGGAATGATCGAGTACCTGTGGAACTGGGTGAAGGAGACCGGGGCCGAGTTAGGGTTCTCACTTTTGTTGTTGTAGACATCGATTCCCCCTACAATGCTTTTCTAGGGCGCCCTTTTCTCACTGAGTTTCGGGTATGTATGGCGCCATGGTCTCTCCTAATGAAATTCCCGACAGAGAATGGGATTGGAACTGTTAAAGGCGACCAAGTAAGCGCCAGAGAATGTTACATAATAGAATGGAAGAATGCGCGAAACAAGGAAAAGAGCAAAGTCGTGCCCACACCTTCTTTTGCCAAGAACATCTCAGCATAGCAATCAGTGGCGTCTGGGCCCTGGCTCAGGCGCCACTGCTGTCTTTTCGATGACCACGACCCACGGAAGGAAGAAGATCCCGAATATGAGAGGGCCACCCCGTTCGAATCCACAGAGGATGTTCCCATCAACCTCGACGACCCGACAAGGGTGTTGAAGGTAGGAATGCAACTCCACCCCGCAATTAAAGAGGATCTCATAAATTTCCTGAAGGCCAACTTGGATTTGTTCGCATGGACTCACTTCGACATGAAAGGCATCGATCACGCAGTTGCTTGTCACTTTCTAAGCACAGATCCTACGATGCCTCCGATCAAGCAGAAACGGCACTTCTTGGGACCCGAGAGGTCCAAGGCACTCGAGGAAGAGGTAGAACCCCTACTCAACAACAACTTCATTCGCGAAGCCACTACCCTGAGTGGCTCTCCAACCCAGTCCTAGTAATGACCCGCATTTTTAGCTGTCGAATAATTAATTAATTTAATTATTTAATATCGAGTTGGCGATATTGATAACCAGAATTTAAATAATATTTATATTTAATTAATATAAATAATAGAATAATATATATTTCCGAAATAATCGAAAATAACAGAATTCATGATATGGTGTGAATTGGACGATATAAAATATATAATTCAGTTTATATTGAATTATATTGACGAATATATTATTTAAACAAAGTCTGAATGTATAATATATATTATAATTAAAATCGAGCTCGAAATGGCGCGGCAGTTCGCGATTTGGCGATTTGAACTTCAACTGGAAATACAGGATCTGTTTTAAGTCGGAATTCTGTGAAACAAGAAATGTTCAGAGCTGGTGTGGTATATTTTTCTAGTGGAAGGGAAAAATCAGGATTTCGTCGTGTAGATTTTTAGTTATGTCTAAATCAAATTTTAGAAAAGTCGCTATGGAATTTCTTTATAATTTATAAAGGAATTATTTATATTTTAAAAAGGAATTTCATTATAAATCGAATATCGATTTATATCGGGATTTGAAATATCGAGTTAGAACTTCATATTGGAATATTCTGAAGCTGTATGATATTCCAGTGAGAATATATACGATAATATTTATTCATAAATATTAAATTTAATTATTTTTAAATATATTTATATATTTAAAAGGGTTATTTAGGGCTTTAAAAATATCCAGTTTTGCAAACGACCTCATAATTCGACGAAACTAATTTTGTTGGATCCACAATATGAAATTATTACTAGATTTCAATTTTCGTGATTTTTGAAGTCAGTATGTGGTCGTATGGGATTTTAATGTGAAAAACAGTCAGTATTGTGATAGTTAAAAATATGCTGTGTGAGCAAACGGAGTCGGAGTTCGACGAAACCAGTTTCGTTGGGTCTGTAATGTCAAACTCTAGGTGTATGTCCAGTTTTGTGATTTTTGGGTATCATGTGTGACCACCCGAATTTTTAAAAGTCAGAAACAAATATAAAATGATATTTAATAAAATATCTTAAATGTGTGAGTGGACCAAAACCAAGCCACATCCTCTTTTCTCAGCCATATTAGATTTCAGCTCCCCCTTATAGAAGAATTCTCCTGTGCTGCCACCCACAAACAATAAAATGTGAAAATTCAAGTTCCTCAAAATCAAAAGAATTCAAAGAAAAATCATATAAATCCTAAAATACATATATTTGAGATCCATGAAGCAAGAGCTTTACGTCAGTGTGTTCTTCGTCAAGATCGACACTGGTTTTAGACACCCGAAAATTACCAGTAGATCTAGGGCCCAAGAATTTTGGAGATTGAGGTATTGGTGTTTGATTTGAAGGCCGATTTGTAGTTTGTGGGGTTTTTCCGCATCAATTGCAAATTTTTGAGATATTTATGTGCCAAAAGTTGTCGCGACTTCCATACTGTAGTTCAAGCGTCCTCCTGTTCGACGGGATTCCCATTGTTGGGCGAGTTGTGGAATTTTGGTGTAGGATTGGAGAGAATTGAATGGAGAGTGTGATGGTATGTTCAGTTCATATTAACATGAAGTAGAGGAGGAGCGCAACTTTGGGTATTCGGTTTTCAGAGGAGCAGATATTGTCGAGTGTAAACGGGGAAGAAAGGGGGTAGGCGGGTTGAGTTTTCACCGTGGGTGTTGGGCCGGATATAAGGGGTGGGGCCCAAACTAGTTTTAATTCAAGTGTTTTAATTTATTTAATAATGCATTAACTTGTAAATCTCGTAACGTATTCATACGAAGCCGGAATTCATCGAAACAAGATCCGTCAGGATCGTATTGACGATCACTACCCAATGGAACTGACTGGGCGTGGATTGGAGCTCGTTACAATTTATAGCAAAATAAATTGTCCGACTGAATCAAGCGATGGTTATCATTATTAACGATGATCGTCAAATGTGAGTAAAACTCACCAACTCTGAACAGTTATATTTTTATAACGTATTTTTAGAACTGTTAATCATCTGTTGATTGCTGTGTGTTAACTGTTTGGTTGAATTGCTTGTGTGTTGGTTGAAATTATAGATACCGATATATATATATATATATATATATAAATCGTTAATCAAATATTGATTATGTTTGGAAGAATATTTCATATTGAAATGAAGTCAATGTTAATTATATTGTTTAACATCTGTGATGCAGGGAAACAGGTTGGAGAGGTCCAATTGGACTCCTCAATATTTATAATACTCTTTTGTTCATATATTGTAATATATGATGTGATATAAAATCTGTTGTGGATTCTGTGTGTTGAATGATATCGATCACGGTTAATTGGTATTTTAAGTATCGTAAGAAATACTGGGATGCAGAAAAGAGAATTTTCAAAGTATATTTTGAAAATAAATTATTATATAAAATCAATGGATTTTATATATAAAAGGAAAATGATTTTTTAAAAGGAGATGATTATAAAATCAAAGAGTTGAAAAGGAAAAAGATTTACAAAACAAATATAAAGGAAATTATTTGTAAAACAATGATAATGGAATATTTCTTTGTTAAACAAATAAAATAGAAAGATGAATATTTGTAAAACATTTACAAATAAAATAGAAAGAGAAATATTTGTAAACCATTTACTAATAGAATCGAAAAGGAATTTATTTATTTGGTAAATAAATAAAATGAAAAAGGAAATATTTATTTCTAAAATAAATATGATATTGAAAAAAAAGAACTATTTATTTAAAAAATAAATAGGATAATTATAAAAGGAAATAAAGGGAAAAGAATTATTTATTTAGAAAATAAATAAATAAAAAAGGGGAATTTATTTGAGAAAATAAATAGAATTATATAAAGGAAATATTTATATGGAATAAATATAGACAAATAGGAAAAGAAGTATTTGTAATCGAATAGAGTTAGTCGATTAGAGTTAACCAGTTAGAATTAATCAGTTAGAGTTAACCAGTTAGAGTTAAATCGATAGAGTTAATTAAATAAAGTTAATCAAATTTGGGTTAATCGAATATTAGTGATTCGAATAAAGTTAAAAAGAGCTATCGAATATTAGTGATTCGAATAAAGTTAAAAAGAGTTATCGAATATTAGTGATTCGAATAAAGTTAAAAGGAGTTATTCGAATACAACTCGAAGCGTTCAAAATGACGGATTGTTATTGGCTTACAGGGTTCAAAAATGGAATTTAACATCGAATCACAAACACAGAAAACTACAGTGTCTCATATGAGAGTTTTATATACAAAAATTTATCAGAGTTAATGCAACATTTATGTTTTATATACAAGGAAGATTAAATTGTACATACATTAATTAAGTAAAATAAAGGAATAATAAATCAAACGAGCACGTCTTCACGTGCTTCCAATCCAGTCCAGTCATCTTCATACCTGTCACAGAAATACACACTGTAAACTTGAACAAGAATAGATATAAATACAAACGAAATATAAATTTATTTTATTTGCCTTAGAATTTTGATGTGTTTCTCATCATTTTTCATGACTTAATCTGATTCTTATATATCCATCTGGATCTAGACAGCTTGTGATATTCACAGTTATACATTGTAAATACCATAAGGTAGGCTGTAGGTATATACATACTACAGTGCAGGGATAAGAAAACTATTCTGATTGGCAGCATATACACATGTGTATAAATATACACGCGTGTACTGCCTCGCTAATCAAAGTGCAACTGAGGAGCAGCCACGTAGACTAACTCGACCCAGTGCAAGTGAAAATAAATACATTACAACATGGTGAAACAAATAAGTCAAGGCAGCTCAACAACAATGGCCAGTCAGCAGCATATACAAGAATGTGCAAGAGCACAAGCTAACAATGGTTCAGCAATGATCAAAGCATGGTCAGAAAATATATTTACATGAATGGTCAATAGTGGCAAGTAAACACAATATGGTCAAGCTAGTTTTTTTTTTCAAGTATACGAAGGATGACCAAAGACATGCAACTTCAACATTATGGCACAAGCATCATGAAACATGGATGATATGGAGAGTGTTTCAGCATGATCAGGGTAAAACAATAATGACACAGCAAATGTGAACAAGGCGGTGACATACACAAGGTATAATGACAAAACAAGAATGGTCGAGGCAATAATACAAAAACAAGCATGATATGGCAGGATAGTACATGGCCAAAATTCACACAAAACTCAAGTCAGCAAAGCAATGGTAAAGCAAGCAAATGCACAAACTGTACAATGAAGCAAATGTAGAATGTATGGTGCAAACAGTTAAGTCAAGTAGAGATGGACAAGAATACAACATGAAGCTACATACTCATATGTCAAGCAGACCAAATATAAGTGTGTTACAGGTTCAAGGATGCAGCAGGTTACAAACTAATGAACACAACATGAATACACAAACATGTTATTTCATGTTCACTACAAACTGGCTCAATGTCACAACGGTGCAGACAAGAAGGCTAGTAATCATGCCTAAAAACAGGGGTACAACAATACATATGAACAAGCAGGTGATCAATCCAGGACTGGTGCATGCACAAATAATGGTAAAGCAAAAAAAAATGGTCAAACTCAAGCATGGATGTGTGCCAAACAGAATGTTCACCAGTGTAGGCAAGAAAAAGCAAAAATAATACATTGGACGAAAAAAGTTTTGTTTGAAAACTCAGCTCGACAACAAAGTCAAATGTTTAGATGGCAAAGTTTCATTACAGTTATAAAGAGATAGTGGAATCTAATATTCAATTTTGGATATTTAATTACACAGTGAACCAAAGTATAACAAATCAGTGAATCATATTGTAACACCCCGAATTTTAGTTAATACTAAAATTCACTAATTACAGGATAAATAATCTCAGATGTGGGAATTGGGGGTAACGGGCTGCGTCATTGCGTTCGTCTCGGAAAAATACGCGAAATAGAGTCCGAGTTTTCGAGAATCGGAGTCCGTATGGCCCGGTTATGGCCCAAAGAAGTTTGCAGGAAAATTAAAGCTAAAAACAGATTTAAAAATTCAAATTCAGATTTTGGAATAGAACCAGCGGGGCCAGGCGGGAAAATTCCCGCCCTAACCATGTCGACAGGGCTGTCGACAGGCCTGTCGACAGGGGGGTCGACTTGCCTGTCGACATGGGCGCGGCGTCCAGAGAACCTGGGTGCACCAGGTTGGGTTTTAGGCTGGCTTGGAGGGCTGGGTTCTAGAGATTTCCTAAATCTAACGGACCTAATCTAACCTAGGGTTAATCTAAGGGCCTAAAACACTCACCTAATCTATAAATACACCCTAAACCCCCCTAATCCTTATTAAAAATAGAAATGATGGCCTCATGCCGCCAAAATCAAACTTGAGAGAGCCTCCACTAGTTTATGAAGGAAGTTGCAAGCTAATCACTCTCTAATCAATCTCTAATCATCACCATCTTCATATTTAGCAACTAATTCCACTTCATAAGTTTGCTAATCTTGGGTTTGGTGAGTTTCTATCACTTTAACATCAATTGCTAAAGTAAGTAGATTGGGTGTAATGAGACTTATGGTCTTGAATGCGGATTAGTGAGTTTGAATCATTTGTAATGATATGCATGTTTAATAAGTTGGTTTATGCATGTTTAACAAGTGGGTTTATGCATGTTTAATAAGTGGGTTTATGCATATTTAATAAGTGGATTTATGCATGTTTAACAAAGTGAGTTATGCAAGTTCATATGCAAGTTATGTGTATGATGTTATGTAAGTTATGTGTAGGTTGTTATGCAAGTTCATATGCAAGTTATGTATATGCTTAAATGCAAGTTTAACATGATATGCAAGTTATGCATGCTTATGCAAGTATGTGGATGCTTATGCAAGTATGTGAATGCTTATGCAAGTTATGTATATGCTTAAATGCAAGTTTAACATGATATGCAAGTTATGCATGCTTATGCAAGTATGTGGATGCTTATGCAAGTATGTGAATGCTTATGCAAGTTATGTGTATGCTTAAATGCAAGTTTAACATGATATGCAAGTTATGCATGCTTATGCAAGTATGTGGGTGCTTATGCAAGTATGTGAATACTTATGCAAGTTATGTGTATGCTTAAATGCATGTTATGCAAGTTATGAGAATGCTTATATGCAAGTTCAACATGTTATGCAAGATATGTGTATGATAATATGCAAGTTTGGGTTAAATGTAGTTGGGTTAATATATGTTCATAAATGTAAGTTGACATCCTCTTAACCCATGACAAAGTTATATGCTAAACCCATGATATTTGTGATGGTTCTTTCCCTTTATTATGTCGTGAAATGAGAACGATTTACGTGGGGAACGATGGGGTAATAAATATGTTAATAAAAGTATGATTGGGTATGATTAAGCATACCATAAAAATAAATTAACATAAGTGGGAATTTACCTATTGAGTTAGGTCTACCCCATGGGAATTTACCTATTGAGTTAGGTCTACCCATGTTATGAAAAATGTGTAATTAATTAGGGATAATTAATTGTGGGGGTGATTAATTAGGTGAAATTAATCAACTAAGACACGAGGTTGGACCCTTTTGTAGCGGAAGTCTGCCCGGAACCGACCGGTCATCCAGCGGCTACAAATGATTGGCCCAATGTGAGAGGTCTTAGTCATAAATTAAATACGTGATTAAAGTAAAGACACGAGGTTAGACCCTTTTGATGACAGAAGTCTGCCCGGAACCAACCGGCATATCCAGCAGTCATAAAAGACGGTCTAATGTGGGAGGTCTTTATGAGGTCATGATCTTAATTAATTAATTAAGAAACACTTAACCATATTAGCATGTAGAGGGACATGAGGGGTTAAGTGGGTGCCTTGGGTGGCATGTGGAAATCTAGTGGGTTGCCTTGGGTGGCAATAGAAAATACGATTAGAATACTTAACCAAGTGGAAACATGTAATTAAACATGATTAAAGGGTTAAGTGGGATGCACTAGATAAAAGGGACAAGCTTAGGTGGGTAGCTTGTGGGGGCCCATTTCAACCAATATCCCAAACGTATCTTTGTGGGCTCGACTCTAGTCGAGTGACGGGACACGCATATTGGGCTTGATTATAAGAGGCCAAAACGGGTTAGCGGTGGCAACGCAAGTCCAACGGGTTTCATATGCGTGTGTGGGCCCGGGCTGGTAGATAAGCCGTTGTTGCATCGTGTAGGTATAAGCCGTGCACCGTTGATAGTATTGGGTTGCCACTTTAGGGGAGTGATACACCCCACTGTGGGACCAACACGGGTATCTACGGTAGGGAGCCGATCATTGGGGAGTAGTGGGGTACACCTAGTGGAGATAGGGGGCAGACGGCACTTATGTGGTCAGCTACGGGTACATGAAACTACTAGTTATATCTTTCTTTTAAGTCCTTGGGTGGGATCAATCTTTGAGTAGGAATGACTGGTGTGGTGCAGTGTAGTAATTATCCTTGGGTGGGTAGATGCGTCTTTACAGTTATCTTAGTCTATCCTAAGTCTACCAAGCTGCTTAGTGTAGCCATTCATCCCCAGACATTACCATGGGTCAAGTTTATATCTTCTCTGGTTACTTTAATGATTGTATTGTTAAAGTTATAGGACTCGCTCAGACTTATGTCTGACCCCGTTGTTTTTATCTTTTTCCCAACCCTCAGGTCCTACGGTGGATCCTAGCAGTAGTGGAGCTTGATCAGATTGCTGTTCCAGTCTTTAGGAGCTTGGATAGATGTAAAGCTCCAGTTATCCAGTTATCTTTTCTTTTGTCCTGGCTATTGTATGAGAGAGTGGGATTATGTACTTCTTTATTTTGATGGATATTGTACTTGACTTTTATTTTGGTTTTATGATGTAACCAGACATGTTTACTTCCGCTGTTATGAGATGATGTTTTAAATTTCAAATACTATTTATATCTGTCGTGTAGTAATTTTTCTGTTCTATATTCACTAAAATACTCCACCGATGCTATGGCATTCCCTTAGAGAGTGACCATAGCGGGAGTGGGGTGTTACACGTGGTATCAGAGCAAAGGTTACCGGAACAGATAATTTTTTTTTTAGAAAACTATTTTTCTAAAAACATTTTTGGAAGAGATATTTTCAAAAACATGTCTTTAAAGATAAAAGTTTTTGAAAGAAAAGCATAATCCCCAATAGCCATATCTATATCCTTCGAATTCTCCGTTTTGAATCTTTCCTTTTTCGTTTCAGCATGGCTGAGGATCTTAACTTTCCGGAGGGTGTGACGGTACCAGTATGGTATAGGAGATTGATGGAGGCTAGGGCCACCACTGCGGGTCCAGCAAATGTTCCTCCACCAACCGTAGCACCCGATCTTCCTCCCCCTCCTCCTCGCACGGATACTTTTGCTAAGACTTGCAAGGAATTTAAAGCTATGGGAGGGAAATCTTTTCAAGGATCTGAAACTTTTGTGGAGGCTAGAGATTGGCTTAAAGAGGTGGAAGAATTGATAGATATCTTTGAGATGGAAGAAGGAAAGAAAGTCAAGTTAGCTGCTTGGTTAATGAAAGGAGAGGCCTCATTCTGGTGGGAGGTCACTAATGGAGAACGCCCCGTTGACTCTTGGGCGGATTTTAGACAAAGATTTGTGGCAAAGTTTCTCTCAAGGGCGGAGGAAAACTTGTATATGGAAAGATTCTTGACTCTAAAGCAAGGGAATCTCTCAGTGAAGGAATATGTCAACAAGTTTAATCAATTGGCAAGGTTTGGCCTAGACATGGTGAATACACCGGAGAAGAAGGCTTTGAGGTTCGTGAAAGGCTTGAATGAACCAATGCATGGGTTAGCTATGACTCATATCCCTATGGGGGTCACCTTTGAGAAGTTAGTTGACATGGCACTCATGCATGAAGAAGAGAAGGGTCCCAATGCTAATAAGGCACCCGAGAAGAAGGGAGATCAAAAGAGACCTCAGCAACAACAACAAAACAAAGGTGGGAAAGGCAACGGTGGCAAGGGCAAGAAGAAGAAGTGTTTCAATTATGGGACACCTGGCCACCTAAGCAAGGATTGTCGCAAGAAGAAGAAGACTGGCTGCTTCCACTGTGGCGAAGCAGGGCATTTAGTGAAGGATTGCCCTAAGAAGGGGCAAAGGACGGGGTCTACCTCAGGAGGACAGGTGCAAGCTCTTATGGCACCAGGTCAGGCTAGGGGGCAAGTACAGGCTCTCGCGGTTCCACCGATTCAGGAGAGAGGTAGAACTATTTCCGTTGAAAGTCTGGTTTTTCTATTTGATCATCCTGTCCGTACATTGTTTGATTCAGGCGCATCGCATTCGTTTATCTCATCATCATTAGTTGAGTTACTGCACTTAGACACCAGTCTGGTAGATGATCCCTTGGTTGTTTCAAACCCAATTGGGGGCTCCACTTATTTGTCCATGATATGTTTGGGTTTGAAGATTTCTATACTTAGCATTGAGTTTAGATGTGATGCTTTTGTGTTGGGCTTCACGGGCTATGGGTTGATTTTGGGCATGGACTGGTTATCCAGTAATGGTGCCGTTCTTGATTGCGAAAGGAGAGTTGTTAGGCTCATGACCCGCTTGGGTAACACTCTCGAGATTTCTTGTAATCCCATGGACTCTGTTATGCTAAGTTATCTTGAATCGCTTGACGCTTCGGTCGAGAGTTTACAATCTGTTAGAGTAGTCCGGGAATATCCGGATGTGTTTGAGGAGGTGAAGGGCTTACCTCCGAAGCGGGAGATTGACTTCCGAATATATCTGGTGGATAATGCTAAACCTGTATCTTTACCAGTGCGCCACATGGCTCCTCGCGAGAGGAGGGAACTCCATAAGCAAGTTGGGGAGTTGCTTGAGAAGGGGTTCATAAGACGGAGTATATCGGAGTAGGGTGCTCCAGTAGTATTTGCTACGAAGGCGGATGGGTCCCTCAGACTTTGTGTAGACTATAGAGAACTCAACAAGCTCACAAAGAAGAATAGACACCCATTGCCGAGGATTGATGATCTTTTCGATCAGTTGGTTGGCGCTTCAATATTTTCTCAGTTGGACTTAGCCACGGGGTTTCATCAGTTGAGGGTGGCTGAGGATAGCATAGACAAGACTGCCTTTAGGACTCCAGATGGTTTCTATGAGTGGCTGGTGATGCCATTTGGGTTGACGAACGCCCCTGCATACTTTTTTGATTTGATGAGTAGGGTGTTCAGGGAGTTCCTTAATAAATTCGTGGTGGTCTTTGTTGATGATATCTTAGTATTTTCTAAGAGTGAAGAAGAGCATGCCCTACATCTTGGGGAGGTATTGAAGACTCTTCGAGCACATAGCCTTAAGGCTAAATTCTCTAAATGTCACTTCTGGAGGAAGGAAGTGCGGTTCTTGGGGCACGTGGTCTCCAAGGAAGGGATAGCTGTGGATCCCGCGAAGGTAGTATCAATTCAGGATTGGAAGGTTCCGAAGAATGCTATCGAAGTAAGAAGTTTCTTGGGGTTGGCGGGTTATTATAGGAAGTTTATCAAAGACTTCGCAAAGATATCAGCCCCATTAACCCGCTTGACGAAGAAGAATCTTGTTTTCACATGGGACGTAGATTGTGATGATGCGTTCCGACGGTTAAAGAGAGCTTTAACCACTGCTCCAGTTTTAGTGTTGCCAGATGGGAGCAAGCCATTTGTTGTCTATACCGATGCTTGTGGGACAGGACTTGGCGCAGTCTTAATGCAAGAGGGAAGGGTGATAGCCTATGGTGGAAGGCATTTGAGGGCACATGAGAAAAATTACCCTACCCATGATTTAGAGTTGGCCGCTATTGTTTTTGCGCTTAAGATTTGGCGCCATTATCTTCTTGGTGAGAGATTCGAATTGTTCACTGACCACAAATCATTGAAGTACTTGTTTTCTCAGAAGGATTTGAATCTGAGACAGCAAAGGTGGATGGAATTCTTAGCATCCTATGATTTCGAGATAGCGTATACCCCTGGCAAGGGTAACGTGGTGGCGGACGCCTTGAGCAGAAAGAGGTTGTCCTTGAGTCCATTGTTCGTGGAACAACAAAGCTTGGAATTTATCTCGATGTTTGATTTCAGACCTTCCGTTGATTATGTACCCGGTTTGCTAGCTTCCTTGGAAGTTAGACCTACTCTTTTGGGGCGGATTGGAGAAGCACAGAGGGACAACCCACAGTTGGTTGAGTTGGTGGAGAAGCTCATAAGGGGGGATTCGTCCAGCCATTTGAGTAGGTACACCCTAGACGATAGGGGGTGCTTGCGTAGAGACGGTAGACTTTGTGTACCGCAAGACGAGGGTTTGAGGAAGGTTATTCTTGATGATGCACACCGTTCTAGGATAACCATTCATCCCGGTGGGGACAAGATGTACCAAGACATGAAGAGGGTTTTCTTCTGGGCCGGTATGAAGAAAGATGTGGCCGAGTATGTCGCTCGATGCTTGGTGTGCCAACAAGTGAAGGCGGAGCAAAAGAAACCTGGTGGGTTGCTTCACCCATTGGAAGTTCCGCAATGGAAGTGGGATAGCGTCTCGATGGATTTTATTGACGGGTTACCCAGATCAAGAAAGGGTAATACGGGAATTTGGGTGGTGGTAGACAGACTTACTAAGAGCGCCCATTTCATACCTGTGAAGAGCAAGAGGACCGCTCCATGGCTAGCTTCAGTATATCTTCGAGAGATAGTTCGATTGCATGGGGTACCCTCTAGCATAGTGAGTGATCGAGATCCTATCTTCACTAGCGAGTTCTGGAGAAGTTTGCAAGAAGCAGTGGGGACTCAATTGTGTCTGAGCACCGCATATCATCCTCAGACGGACGGCCAGACTGAGAGGGTGAATCGTGTTCTAGAAGACCTTTTGAGGCTTTGTATCTTAGATTTTGGAGGTACATGGGAAGAGCATCTTCCATTGGTGGAGTTCACATATAATAACAGCTTTCAGTCCAGTATTGGTATGGCTCCTTTCGAAGCTCTTTATGGAAGGCCTTGTCGATCACCTGCATGTTGGTGGGAATCTACGGATAAGATCTTGCTTGGGCCTGATATGATTAGGGAGACTTCTGAGAAGATTGACTTGATTCGAAGAAGGATGAAAGCAGCGCAGGATAGGAAAAAATCTTATGCGGACAAGAGGAGGACGGATCTTGAGTTTGAAGTCGGGGACATGGTCTTCGTCAAAGTGTCTCCGTTACGAAATGTGGTTCGCTTTGGATCTGTTGGGAAGCTAGCACCAAGGTTCGTGGGGCCGTTTCCTATTAAGGAAAGGATCGGACGGATGGCATATAGAGTGGAGTTGCCCGACAGAGTTAGTGGTGTACATGATGTATTCCATGTGTCCCATTTGAGGAAGTGCTTACATGAAACCGCAGAGGTGGTAGAGCCGAGCTTGCTTAAAGAAGTGGAAGTAGAGCGTGATGCGACTATTCGACGAGTCCTACCTGCATCCTTGGGTCAGAGACTAGAAAGTTGAGAAACAGAGAGGTTCAACTAGTCAAAGTGCAATGGGGAGAAGATGAGAGCAACGCAACTTGGGAGACGGAAGCGAAGATGCGTTCATTGTACCCATTTCTTTTTTAGGGTATGTCTTTACTTTCTCCTCTATCGTTGTCTAGTGCTTATCTTATCTTTAGTATGTCCTCTCGTTAGTACTGTTTGACCATTAGATAGGGTAAACCTATGGTTGAAACATGTGTTTGAGACATGTTATGGTTGATGGATGCAAGTGGATGCAAGTGTTTGCTAGTGGTTGCTCGTGGATGCATATACACACACTCTAGGCACTAGATCGGCTCAGTCACTTCATATTGCATATTGCATAAAAAATTGTGTGTAGGAAGCTATATTGATGGATGTATAATGGTTGTGTTATCATATGGATGATGCATTTTGGTGAATGATTGTGCACTCATGTAGATATTGTATGTGTCGATAGAGTTCTCTCGCATACATAATGGATGCATGGCACTATCATGGTTTGCATATGTTCATACATTAGATAGGGAACATATACACACACTCTTTGCATATGCTCATACATCATTAGAAATTGTTTTAAGGACAATGGATGCCCGTGTTTGATGGTTTGAGTAGATGGTTGTTTGGATGGTAGGATATGCATTCTCCTTAGCTTAGAGATTTCGGGGACGAAATCCTTTAAGGAGGGGAGAATGTAACACCCCGAATTTTAGTTAATACTAAAATTCACTAATTACAGGATAAATAATCTCAGATGTGGGAATTGGGGGTAACGGGCTGCGTCATTGCGTTCCTCTCGGAAAAATACGCGAAATAGAGTCCGAGTTTTCGAGAATCGGAGTCCGTATGGCCCGGTTATGGCCCAAAGAAGTTTGCAGGAAAATTAAAGCTAAAAACAGATTTAAAAATTCAAATTCAGATTTTGGAATAGAACCAGCGGGGCCAGGCGGGAAAATTCCCGCCCTAACCATGTCGACAGGGCTGTCGACAGGCCTGTCGACAGGGGGGTCGACTTGCCTGTCGACATGGGCGCGGCGTCCAGAGAACCTGGGTGCACCAGGTTGGGTTTTAGGCTGGCTTGGAGGGCTGGGTTCTAGAGATTTCCTAAATCTAACGGACCTAATCTAACCTAGGGTTAATCTAAGGGCCTAAAACACTCACCTAATCTATAAATACACCCTAAACCCCCCTAATCCTTACTAAAAATAGAAATGATGGCCTCATGCCGCCAAAATCAAACTTGAGAGAGCCTCCACTAGTTTATGAAGGAAGTTGCAAGCTAATCACTCTCTAATCAATCTCTAATCATCACCATCTTCATATTTAGCAACTAATTCCACTTCATAAGTTTGCTAATCTTGGGTTTGGTGAGTTTCTATCACTTTAACATCAATTGCTAAAGTAAGTAGATTGGGTGTAATGAGACTTATGGTCTTGAATGCGGATTAGTGAGTTTGAATCATTTGTAATGATATGCATGTTTAATAAGTTGGTTTATGCATGTTTAACAAGTGGGTTTATGCATGTTTAATAAGTGGGTTTATGCATATTTAATAAGTGGATTTATGCATGTTTAACAAAGTGAGTTATGCAAGTTCATATGCAAGTTATGTGTATGATGTTATGTAAGTTATGTGTAGGTTGTTATGCATGTTCATATGCAAGTTATGTATATGCTTAAATGCAAGTTTAACATGATATGCAAGTTATGCATGCTTATGCAAGTATGTGGATGCTTATGCAAGTATGTGAATGCTTATGCAAGTTATGTATATGCTTAAATGCAAGTTTAACATGATATGCAAGTTATGCATGCTTATGCAAGTATGTGGATGCTTATGCAAGTATGTGAATGCTTATGCAAGTTATGTGTATGCTTAAATGCAAGTTTAACATGATATGCAAGTTATGCATGCTTATGCAAGTATGTGGATGCTTATGCAAGTATGTGAATGCTTATGCAAGTTATGTGTATGCTTAAATGCATGTTATGCAAGTTATGAGAATGCTTATATGCAAGTTCAACATGTTATGTAAGATATGTGTATGATAATATGCAAGTTTGGGTTAAATGTAGTTGGGTTAATATATGTTCATAAATGTAAGTTGACATCCTCTTAACCCATGACAAAGTTATATGCTAAACCCATGATATTTGTGATGGATCTTTCCCTTTATTATGTCGTGAAATGAGAACGATTTACGTGGGGAACGATGGGGTAATAAATATGTTAATAAAAGTATGATTGGGTATGATTAAGCATACCATAAAAATAAATTAACATAAGTGAGAATTTACCTATTGAGTTAGGTCTACCCCATGGGAATTTACCTATTGAGTTAGGTCTACCCATGTTATGAAAAATGTGTAATTAATTAGGGATAATTAATTGTGGGGGTGATTAATTAGGTGAAATCAATCAACTAAGACACGAGGTTGGACCCTTTTGTAGCGGAAGTCTGCCCGGAACCGACCGGCCATCCAGCGGCTACAAATGATTGGCCCAATGTGAGAGGTCTTAGTCATAAATTAAATACGTGATTAAAGTAAAGACACGAGGTTAGACCCTTTTGATGACAGAAGTCTGCCCGGAACCAACCGGCATATCCAGCAGTCATAAAAGACGGTCTAATGTGGGAGGTCTTTATGAGGTCATGATCTTAATTAATTAATTAAGAAACACTTAACCATATTAGCATGTAGAGGGACATAAGGGGTTAAGTGGGTGCCTTGGGTGGCATGTGGAAATCTAGTGGGTTGCCTTGGGTGGCAATAGAAAATACGATTAGAATACTTAACCAAGTGGAAACATGTAATTAAACATGATTAAAGGGTTAAGTGGGATGCACTAGATAAAAGGGACAAGCTTAGGTGGGTAGCTTGTGGGGGCCCATTTCAACCAATATCCCAAACGTATCTTTGTGGGCTCGACTCTAGTCGAGTGACAGGACACGCATATTGGGCCTGATTATAAGAGGCCAAAACGGGTTAGCGGTGGCAACGCAAGTCCAACGGGTTTCATATGCGTGTGTGGGCCCGGGCTGGTAGATAAGCCGTTGTTGCATTGTGTAGGTATAAGCCGTGCACCGTTGATAGTATTGGGTTGCCACTTTAGGGGAGTGATACACCCCACTGTGGGACCAGCACGGGTATCTACGGTAGGGAGCCGATCATTGGGGAGTAGTGGGGTACACCTAGTGGAGATAGGGGCAGACGACACCTATGTGGTCAGCTAGGGGTACATGAAACTACTAGTTATATCTTTCTTTTAAGTCCTTGGGTGGGATCAATCTTTGAGTAGGAATGACTGGTGTGGTGCAGTGTAGTAATTATCCTTGGGTGGGTAGATGCGTCTTTACAGTTATCTTAGTCTATCCTAAGTCTACCAAGCTGCTTAGTGTAGACATTCATCCCCAGACATTACCGTGGGTCAAGTTTATGTCTTCTCTGGTTACTTTAATGATTGTATTGTTAAAGTTATAGGACTCGCTCAGACTTATGTCTGACCCCGTTGTTTTTATCTTTTTCCCAACCCTCAGGTCCTACGGTGGATCCTAGCAGTAGTGGAGCTTGATCAGATTGCTGTTCCAGTCTTTAGGAGCTTGGATAGATGTAAAGCTCCAGTTATCCAGTTATCTTTTCTTTTGTCCTGGCTATTGTATGAGAGAGTGGGATTATGTACTTCTTTATTTTGATGGATATTGTACTTGACTTTTATTTTGGTTTTATGATGTAACCAGACATGTTTACTTCCGCTGTTATGAGATGATGTTTTAAATTTCAAATACTATTTATATCTGTCTTGTAGTAATTTTTTTGTTCTATATTCACTAAAATACTCCACCGATGCTATGGCATTCCCTTAGAGAGTGACCATAGCGGGTGTGGGGTGTTACACATATTGGGCAAGGACCACGGATTTATTTCCATGAACACATAGAAATTTTTTATGTTTTTTTTTCCAAAAATCACGTATGGAAAACAAATATTTCCAAAATTTGTCAAGCCAAAGGAGAAAGTATTATTTTAGAAATGGAAATTTGTGACAACCCCAAACCCCGTTCCACGGAGGCAAGGGTAATCTTTGGAATATAACACATAACAGCAAAACAGAAATAAATAAATACACCAGATAATGTACAATAGAATACACTGGATAAACATAATCATCAGGGTTACACAGTATGCAGGATCATACTTAGTACAAAATACAGTTCCGCTTTACATAAAATGTCTACAGTGGAATCAAAACATAATATGTACAACAGGAGCTTAATAGCATAAAAAGAAAGAAGTGATAGAATCCAGCTTCAGCTCCAGCTATCCATAAAGAGCCTGCTAAAACATGAATACAAGGCTGCCCGTGTAGAAGATAGGGCACCCTAGTTTGCAAGTGAAACAAACTACGAGTCAGTCATGGAACTGGTATGAGAAATCTACTACTTAACTTATTTTATAATAAGGCCAATCACAGTACCACGCCGCTAGCGTGGAACAGGTTTACTCCATTGGACTGCTTGTGCTTAAAAACAAGTAAATCATTTAAACATCGCAATGCTTTTATAAAAATGAAGCCATTATAAGACTCAGTTCCCATCACACAATGCAACGCAGACCGGAGGATAGAGTTTTACCTTATAATGGCCAAAATATGCTTGATACGAATAAAACAAAAGCATTTGATATTATTACAAGTGTTTACATGTTTCAAAAACAATTTCAATCATAAGTATCAATCATAGACGGCATGGGTACCATATATCATGTCGCCATATATGGGTATACAATCAAAACCGCACGATGTCATATTTGGAAATTGGATTTCCATCATGAACCAAGGCAAGGGGTCATCCTTACCGCTTCGAGACTCTCTAGCCCGAGCCTCAGGGCCCAGACTCAGGTAGGCCCTTGGATCGTCAGAGCCGGTCCACATGGAGTGGATTAAAATGCCTGAGCACTACGTTTCCCCCCCTTTGGGTGTAAACTGGTCATATACCGACCAAACCATCGGCCCAAGAGCGACCGATATAACCGAGGCGCCTCGCTATCCATCATCTACATAAGTAAAATGCCCGGGCGTGTAAAACCCAAAACACCACTCCTAGCTAGAAAGAAACGCAGGTCCTCCCTGAAGCCCTCTCCCGTTTCTGGTCCATACCGGGGTGTGAGGTTCGCGAATCAACTTTAAACACAAAGCTAGCTATTCAAAGCCCTACTTTGATTATCAACCACAAAGCTCTGCTTTTCAATAAAAACTTTGATCACAGCATCTCTGTATGCCACGTTGTCAATATACAACGTCAGACACACATCCATTTACAAGTCCGTTCTAGGTATAAATGAAATCGGAGGCACCTTATACCTCGCACATCCGAACGATCAACAAGTACGTCCGGCCAACCACCACTGTGACCCTGTCAGGGCAACAACTCCCATCAAAGGCATCAGTAGCCATCCATTCGATGTGAAGATCATCGGTCTTGCACCGTCTTCATATCTTCGACTTCTAACCGTCGATCAATTATTTGAAATGAGAATTAACTCGACCTTTTCAAATAATTCACGCATATTTAGAATTTCAAATCAATTCATTTTAATGGTTAAATTATTCGACATCAATAATTTTGTTCTTTAATGTAATTTTCACGTCAAACACATTCAACCATCAAATATCCAATAAACCAGGTAAATTCGTTTTATTTCCATTCCATATTGTTTATAATGTTTTATAACAATTTATCCCTATTTTTATTTATTTAAAAATAGCCAATTCATTCAAATGACGCTTCAAGCCATAACGCGGCCATGTCGCTGTTTTTCTTCAGATTTGCTTTACACATATCTGAAAATCCAACCGTTGGATTTTTACAAATTTTATACATTACAAGAAAAAGACCTTTCTATAGCATTTAAAAATGCTATAAATGGATACGATGGCGTTTTTATAAACGCTATATATTAACATGTTGTAATATATCAGAGGTCTATAATAGCAAACCAATAATCGCTATAAAAAACATGCTATAAATGATGTTACTCATAGCGTTTTAGAATTTCTATTAAATGGACGATTCGTAACATACAAATTCATATCTATAGCGTTTGATGCTTGCTATTTATAGCAACTATAAACACTATAGATAAACATTGCATGATTATTATAGCAACTATACACGTTGTAGAAATTTCATAACCTGATTATTATAGCAACTATAAACGCTATAGAAACACTAAAGAAAGCTTAATTTAGTGTTTTATAGCATTATTTACTTGCCATTAAAATGTTTAATCATTGTAGAATATTTCTATTGCAGTAGCTTAATGTTATAGTATATATAGCCATTATTAAAGGTATTTCATGCACAATATTGAGCATATAAATATTTATAATCAAAAGTATGTCATACAAAGTTCGAAGCATATTGATATTTATGATCAAAAGTAACAATAGTTACAATCGTTGCTAACCAAAACATTACATACTAAAAAGAACAATCCATGTTACCATAGTTAACCAAAAAGATGTATGAATATCAATGCAAAATACATTTGAAGAAGAATGAGCGCGACAACATATTTTTTCGTGCCTTTCATCATAGCGTAAACCTAGAGCATCACACAACGCGTGTCAAAAAAAGAAATGTCTATTAGTCATAAATAGTAAACATAAACTATCAAGAATAGCTAAAAACATCCGTCTATTAGTCATAAAATGTAAATATAAACTATCATGAATAGAAAAATACAGAGGTTGCGGCAAACAAAGAAATTACTAAAAAGCGACAGATAATTTATGGGGTTATTTAATTTGAAGGACATGTTTCAAAAAAAAAAAAAATTAGATCAAAGGGCAAATAAGTTTCATAGTTAAATTAAGGACAAAGGCCAAATTTTATTATGCAACATAAAATTCATTTTAATTCTCATTATTAAATAATTAATTTAAAAAATAAAAAATAACCCTAAAAAATGAAAGAATAAAAATATGATTTTGAAATTATTTTAGTCAATTTATGTTATTATAAATATATAAAAATAATCAGTTTGTAAAGCTAAATGAATATAGCTTTATAACTTAAAAATATAACTTTATATTGTATCATTCAAATACACAATTAAGTCATTTTAAAGCTAATCTCATTTACACCATAAAAAAGCTATACCGTAAATAAAGAAGCTATATGTGTAACGACCCGGAAAATCTGAACCAATTTTAAATTTTAAATTGGCTATTTGAGTGAATTTTAAATATTTAAAATAAATATTTTAAATAATAATGATGAAAAGTAAGTTTGAATCGAAGTTTGAAAATAAATATAATTACTTTGAATCATAAACAAGGCCTGAAATGGCACGGTAGTTTCAAAATTTGAATTCAAACTTTGACTGACTGTACCGGGTTCAAAGCAAAACAGATTTTAGTGAAACCAAAAATAATTAAATCTGTTAGTGAATATCTTTCTAAAGAGTCTAAAAAATTGAATTTTCATAGCGGGAAGAAAAAGTTATGGCCAAATGAATTTTCAGAAAGGTCGCTATAGAAATTATATAGCCCGTGAAAATGGCCATTTTGCAAACGACCTCAGAATTCGACGAAACCACTTTTGTTGGATCCGGGATGTTAAATTATTGCTAGGTTTCAAATTTCATAATTTTTGAAGCTAGTATGTGAGTGTGGCAAAGGAAAATTTGTTTAGTCGATTTCTATAAAATTAGATCGACCAGAAAAAGGCCATTTTGCAAACGACCTCAGAATTCGACGAAACCACTTTTGTTGGATCCGGGATGTTAAATTTTTGCTATGTTTCAAATTTCATAATTTTTGAAGCTAGTTTGTGAGCGTGGCAAAGGAAAATGTGTTTGGTCGATTTCTATAAAATTGGATCAACCAGAAAAGGGCCATTTTTCAAATAGTCTCATAATTCGACGAAACTAGTTTTGTTTGGACCGTATCGTCAAAACATAGCTAGATTTATTTTTCGGGAATTTTTAGAATCAGTATGTGGCCCCGGCAAATTGAAATGTATGTTCAAATTAAATATTTAATGTTTTATATTTTAATTTGAAGGAAAACTGACTGAAACAGTCGAACGGGCCTACGAAACATATCCCATTGTGCTCGGAATGGGGGTAAAACTCTAGGGACGACGGTCATTGGGTTTGGATTGGTGTTCGTGTGTGGCAAGGGGCATTTTCGGATTTTAAAATTTATAACTATAAAAAAATATCATTGGTCAAACTATTCTTTCTCTCTCCCCGACAACAGCCGATCAACGACGGAAAGCATCCAAAACTTCCCCCTTTGATTTCTCCTTCCACACTCAATAAAAACCCATGCCCCAGTTGAGTTTTTTGTAGATCGCCTCATGAGCTTCAAATCCATATAAGATTTGCAATTTATAGTCGCTCGTTCGGGAGATAAGGGTCTCAAAAGTCGAGCCCTTTGAACTGCCGTCGTGGCCACGTCTGACCACCGAGTGGGTCCCACCTCCAGGCGCAGGTGCGCCGTTCCTCCCCCTCCGACGCTGCAAAGGTTGATCGACGAATAGCTACACGGATTCGAAGTAAAAGCTAAACCTAGTTTTGAAAATTTCAAAGAGGTATACGGACTATTTTAAATAAACTATATTATAGCACTTTAAAGCACTACGGTTTTTGTTTTCACTGTAAAAATCATATCTTTTTCATTTGTTGACGAAATTCAGTGAAACAAGAGACAGTGGACTCGTGTGGACGTCTTCTACATTCTAGAAGAGACCGCATATTTTTCTGAGCCTTCTGCTCTTTTTGGTGGAGTCGAACCCAATGTGAGATTCTAAATTATAAACGTTATGGAAAACGACGATGTATAAATTATATAGTCGATGTATGAGTTATATAAGCGTTGTACACCTCATGTATAAGCGTTGTATAAGTTGTACGTTCGATGTATAAGTTATATATGTGTCGTAAAGATTATATATGTGTAGAATAGAAGTGAAATATACTTATATATATATATATACGCCCCTCGTCCACAAACCATGAACGATATTTACTGGTTGTGATTGGTGTGAAAATTAGTTGATAATGAATGGTTGATTAGAATTGTTTGTGGTTGAAATTCATTGATGGTGGTTGAAAAATACCCGTTTGTGGTTGAAAATTATTTGGTTAAAACCACATAGGATTAGTTTGTGGAAAAAAATATACATGCCGCCTGCGTGCGAACTAGATGCATGAAATCCCCATTGTCAAAAGCTGGAAGGCTTTAAGGTAGAGCGAGGAGCCGTACTAGGGACGGCCCCGGTTTTAACTACCCTGCCGTTATGCTGCCAAAATGTTGAATAATATTCATGTGTTAGAATTATTTTCATGTGTTGAAACTATATTCGTGTGTTGAATAGAAAACCTTCATGTGTTGAATAGAAATTCATTCGTTGAATAAAATTCATGTGTTGAATGGTATTCGTGTTTTAAATAAATTGTTTTAACAATGAAAATCACATTTTTATTTTATATATACGAACTATAGAAAACCTTCATGTGTTGAATAGAAATTCATTTGTTGAATGGTATTCGTATTTTAAATAAATTGTTTTAACAATTAAAATCACATTTTTATTTTATATATACGAACTATAGAAAACCTTCATGTGTTGAATAGAAATTCATTCGTTGAAAAGAAATTCATGTGTTGAATGGTATTCGTGTTTTGAAATAAATTGTTTTATAATAAAAATCATATTTTTATCATCTATATGAACTATATAAAATAGTGGTGTTTTGAAATAAATTATTTTATAATAAAAATCATATTTTTATCATCCATATGAACTATATAAATTAGTCGTGTTTTGAAATAAATTGTTTTACAATACAAATCACATTTTTATTATATACATGAATTGTTAAAAATAGTGAAGTGTCGAAATAAATGTCTGTTGGATAAAAATATCATTTTTATTAAAGGTATGAAAAGAATATGGTTTTGAAATCGAAGATTAGATTATTTATATAAATATAATTTAAACGAGTCGAATAACGAAGCTGCAGTTCGTGTTTTGAAACTGTGATTTCAAACGATTAGTGCGGGAGATCCGACCATCCGATTGTCCCGAAACCGAAACCGTTGGGTTCGCTTTGGAAATATCTTTCCAACGACACCAACTTTGTAAAGATCCAGCGGTTGGATTGTCTGGAATGTTTAATTCAAATCTGAAGAAAAAAGTGCCAGAATCGATTATATATGTGTGTGTATATATATATATAATTAAATTAAATCGAATATCGACGCTGTAGTTCGTATTTTGAAATCGAAATTTCAAACGATTGTACAGGGAGATCCGACCGTCGGATTTTCCCAAAACTGGAACCGTTGGATTCGTTTTGAAAAGATCTTTCTAATGATATAAATTTTGTGTTGATCCAACGGTTAGATTTTCATATATGTGTAAATCAAATCTAAAGAAAAACAGCGCCACAGCCGCGTTATGGCCTGAAGCGTCGTTTGAATAAATTGGCCATTGTTAAATAAATAAAAATAGCGATAAATCATTATAAAATATTATAAATGATATGAAATGTGAAATTTTAGAAACTAACTGAAGGTTAGCTAACTCGAATGATTTCCTGGGTTTTGATCTGATGTTGGTTTCGGCCATCGGGGTTAATATTTGGGAAATCGTTCTCTTACTGATTTACGGTTAGTGACTAATGAATTAGAATGAGGCATATGTGTGTTTGTGTAGCACTTGTTTATTGTATACGAGTTGCTCAAAAAGACCAGGTTTATCCCATTCTGAATAACTGAATCGACGATAAGAAATCGAAGACGAAGATGGTGGTCGAAGACCGGAGATCTTCACCTCGGTTGGATGGTAACTGATGTCCTGATTGGGAGGCATCCCGAAATATGGATAATTAGTGATGATCGTCCAGATGTACGTGGAGATCGATGGGTATTCGAGGTATATAGTGCCTCCGGTTTCGTTCAGACCCGGAACAAACTTGTAAATGGACTGTGTGTCTGACATTGGAATTCATTTTGTGTGATTGATAGCCATCAGTTACATGGTGTGAATTTCCTGTATGGCATGTTAAGATGCAGTGATCAAGGCTTCTGTTGAAAAGAAAAGTCTTGTGGTTGATGATCAAAGCACCGCCTGTGTGGCGTAGCTTTGTGTATAACATGAATTCGCAAGCCTCACACCCCGGTATGAACCAGAAACGGGAGAGGACCTCAGGAAGGACATGCGTTTCTTTCTAGCTAGAGGTGGTGTCGGTGCTTAAATTGGCTGACATTTATATTATCTTCACCTATGTGGTTGTTGCTATTGCGAGGCGCCTCGGTTATATCGGTCGATCCGGGACCAGTGGAGTCATTCGTTGGCTCGCTTACACCCCAAAGGGCGGGGAAACGTAGTGTTCAGGAATTTTAATCCACATCGGTGGACCGGCCCTGTCGCTCCAAAGGCTTGACTGAGTACTTGCCTGATGCTCGGGCTAGAGAGTCTCGAAGTCAGTAAGGACTATCTTTTGCCTTGGTTCATGACGGAAATCCAATTTCCAAATACGTGACTGTGCGATTTTAATTGTATACCTATATATGGCGACATAGTGGTATGGGGCATTAATGCCATCTATGATTGATACTTATGATTTGAAACTGTTTTTGAAACATATGAACACTAGTAATAATATCAAATGCTTTTGTTTTATTCGTATCAAGCATATTTTGGCCACTATAAGGTAAAAACTCTATCCTCCGGTTTGCGTTGCATTGTGTGATGGGAACTGAGTCTTATAATGGCTTCATTTTTATAAAGGGCATTGCGATGTTTAAAAGATCTACTTGTTTTTAGCACTGGCAATCCAATGGAGTAAACCCGTTCCGCGAAAGTGGCGTGGTCCTTGGATTAGCCATACTATATAATGTGTTAAGTAGATTTCTCATACCAGTCCCATGAATGAATCATAGTTTGTTTCACTTGCAAACTCGGGTGCCCCTTTTTCTACGCGGGCAGCTTTGTATTCAGGTTTTAGCAGGCTCTTTCTGGATAGCTGGAGCTGAAGATGGATTATGTCATTTATCTCTTTTATGCTGTTCAGCTTCTATTGTACATATTATGTTTGTTTTCCGCTGTAGACATTTATGTATAGCTGAACTGTAGTTATACTAAGTATGATCCTGTATACTGTGTAACTCTGATGATTACGTTTATCTAGTGTATTCTATTGTACATTATTTGGTGTATTTATTTATTTCTGTTCTTCTATTATCTGTTTATGTGTTATATTCCAAAGATTATCCTTAACACCGTCGTACGTGGTTTTGGGGTCGTCACATCGTGGTATCAGAGATTTGGTTAAGCTTTGTTCTGGAATATAACATATTAACGAACTCATCAAAAGTAGAACCAGTAGTTTTCTAGGACGAATAACTCATTACAGATAGGATCTGTAATATCCTAGTATGAGTAAAGCAGAATGAAATACACCCCGATAGACACATTTACATTTGAAGTATATGTCTCTATGTTTTGAAATATCTTTTCTATGACCTGACTCTTGATCTGCTATTTGCAGAAGTACTAGAAAATGAGTGTCAGAAACAGAAGAAATGCAGAACCAGATCTAGAGGCTCTATTAAAGAGATATCGAAATCTGGGCGGAGCACAATTCTCGGGTAATGAATCTATAATTCAAACTCAAGCTTGGTTGAGTTCTGTTGAAAGAATTTTTGAACATATCCAGTTGAGGGATGATCAGAAAAGATTAGTGGCATCTTGGGCACTCAAAGAAGAAGCTTTAATCTGGTGGGAAACAATCATCAAAGATAATCTAGAAGGTGATATCACCTGGAATAGGTTCAAAGAGATTTTCCTAGAAAGATTTAATCCTCCTGAAGCAACTGAGCGATAATGTGATGAATTCTCTTATCTGATACAAGGAGATATGACCATTCCATAATATCATAAGAAATTCAACGAACTTTATCACTTTGCTCCTCATCTAATTCAAAATACGAAGTGGAAGAATCTGAGACTTATTCGTGGCCTACAAAGAAAATACCAAAGTAAAGTTATAGGGCATGTGAAGCTTCCTTTTTCTGAAATGATATACGTGGCTTACCAGTATGAGGATCTCGACAAGACTGGTATATTGCGTTACGAAGAGGAGGTCGATTCGACTAATAAAGGTGAGTCTGAAACGGATAATCCTGAGGCCAATACGATGTCTGAGGTCAGTAAGAAGCCCAGTGCCAAGAGAAAAAGGGCTAAATCTGAGAAGGAACTAGTAACGACAGCTGTATGCAATAACTGCAATAGGCAAGGACATCTCTCGATAAGTTGCAGATCTCTAAAGAAACAAATAAAGAGTGGATCTAAGCCCGCAAAGAAGAAAAAGAACCCACATGGGGAAAGGAGATGCAATAATTGCCACCAAGCAGGTCATATTGCACGGGAGTGCCAACTCTCAAAGAAATCTGAAGTAGTTCAAGTGAATGAAGTAGCAGAAACTTCCGAGCCTTCAGCTAGTCAAGGAAGGCCAGATGTTTTAGAAGGCACGCTTAATGTCAAAAATATTCCAATTAAAGTACTGTTTGATACAGGCGCGTCACGAAGCTTTATTGCAAAGAATGCGGTGAAGAAGTTGGACTTAAATTTGAAAAAGCTCAAAGAACCCATCACTGTTCATAATCCGGTTGGGGGTTCTCTCAACCTTAGTTGGGTTTGTGCAGTGCCTGTCTCTTTTCCTGTTATAAGTTCCCTACCATCTCTATTGTCATGAATTTTACTGAATTTGATCTTATTTTGGGATTAGATTGGTTAACCAAATACGAGGATGAGGTCAAATGCGCCGAGAGAGTTGTTAAGGCAAAGGCCCAATCAGGGAATTATATAACCATACCCTGCGAAGGTCCGAATTCAAATAGAAAGGACTTTTGGTCAGCTCTGGATGTTTCTCCTGCTCAAATAGAAAATATCCCTGTAGTCAAAGAGAATATTCCCGACCTTATAAAAGATATTCTTGTCGTCAAGAAATATGCGGATGTGTTCGAAGAAGTTGTTAGCTTACCTCCGCAGAGAGAAATTGATTTCAAGATCGCTTTAATTCCAAACGCAAGGCCAATAGTGCACGCTATTCGGAGAATAACTCTAAAGAAGAAAGAAGAACTAGACAATCAAACTCTACAGCTTGTATGGAAGGGTTTGATCAGGCCTAGTTTCTCTGATTGGGGAGCAGCAGTGGTGTTTGTCCCAAAGTCATACGGTACTTAGCGACTATGTGTGGATTATCGTGACTTGAATAAGCAGACTATAAAGAATAAATATCCATTGCCGCGAATCGATGATTTATTAGATCGTCTGAATGGAGCACAAGTATTTTCAAGGATGGACCCAGCTACAGGGTTCCATCAACTTCGTATTGCCGAAGAGGGTGTTCCTATGACAGCACTCAGAGGTCCAGACTTATTCTATGAGTGGTTAGTAATGCCATTCGGCTTATGTAACGCTCCATCTTACTTCGTCGATCTGATGAATCGAGTATTCAGAGAAGTCTTGAATAAGTTTGTTCTGGTCTTTATTGATGATATTCTAATCTTTTCTAAGTCAAAGGCCGAACATGAAAAACATTTGGAACAAGTTCTAGAAATTCTTAGAAGGAATGTATTGAAAGCCAAACTGTTCAAATGTATATTCTGGCACGATGAAGTAAAGTTTCTTGGCCACGTCATATCAAAAGAAGGAATTGATGTGGATCCAAGTAAAATCACAGCTATTCAAAATTGAAAACAGCCCAGTACTCCCACAGAAGTCCGAAGTTTTCTTGGATTGGCTAGTTATTACCGGAAGTTCGTTAAAGATTTTTCGAAGATATCTAGTCACTTAACAAAGCTTACAAAGAAGCACTCAAAATTCAAGTGGACTCCAGAATGTGAGGAGGATTTTGAGGAGCTAAAGTTAAGATTAACAACGGCTCCAGTGTTAACGATTATCGATGGCAATCAGGACTTGAAAGCCTGGACAGATGCCTCTAGAGAGGGCCTTGGTGCAGTATTAATGCAAGGAGGTCAAGTTATTGCTTATGCTAGCCGTCAGCTGAAGCCATATGAAAAGAACTACGTCACTCATGATCTTGAGTTGTTGGGCATCGTATTTGCTTTGAAAATCTGGAGGCACTATCTTCTGGGTGAGAAATTCGAACTGTTTACAGATCACCGGTCATTAAAGTATCTGTTCACCTAGAAAGACCTGATCTGAGGCAGCAACGTTGGTTAGAGTTTCTTACAGCATATGATTTTGAGATTCTATACACTCCAGGGAAAGCCAATGTCATGGCCGTTGCGCTAAGTCGAAAGAATGTAATGATCGCCAGCTTTATTATTATGACTTCCTTGATTGACAAAATATCTATTCTTCAAAAGGATGATAATTTTATTAAGGATATGATCAAAAGGATTCAGAAAGGCGAACCCTCGTGTTTTCAAATAGATAACGATGGAATCTTGAGATTGAGAGGAAGGATTTGTGTTCCCGACATCCCAGAGCTAAAAAGGGAAGCGTTAGACGAGTGTCACAAGTCCAAGCTGAGTATCCATCCAGGTGTGACCAAAATGTATAACGATCTTAAGCGAACATTCTGGTGGAAGGCTATGAAAAGGGACGTTTCAATATACGTTAGTCGATGCCCTACTTGCCAACTAGTCAAAAGCGACCAACAGAAACTGGCTGGATTGTTGCAACCTCTGGACGTTCCAGGTTGGAAGTGGGAACATATTTCCATGGACTTCATAGATGGTTTGCACAGAACCAGAGAAGGAAATGACAGTATTTGGGTGATCGTAGATCGGTTCACGAAGACCGCCCATTTCATACCTGTCAGATCGAACCGAACTGCTCAGAGTCTAGCGTAGATATATTTCAGGGAAATTGTTAGGCTGCATGGAGTGCCGATCAGTATAGTTAGTGATAGAGATCCAATATTTACTAGCAAATTCTGGGAGGCGTTTCAAGTAGAACTGGGGACGAACCTGAATTTGAGCACCGCTTATCATCCTCAGGCAGATGGTCAAACTGAGAGGGTGAATCGTATACTAGAAGATTTATTGTGGGCTTATGTTCTAGATTTCGGTGGATCATGGGAAGACCATTTACATTTGGATGAATTCTCATATAACAACAGCTACCAAGCGAGCCTGACAATGTCCCCATTCGAAGCATTGTATTATAGACCGTGCCATCTCCTGCTTATTGGGTCGAACCTGGTAATAGACATGTATTGGGACCTGATATGATCCGAGAAGCTGTGGACAAAGGCGATTTCATTAAGAAACGATTACACGCTGCTCAAAGCCGACAGAAGAGCTATGCCGATAGGAGAAGAAGTGATATATCATTTGCTGTTAGCGACTATGTATATTTGAAAGTATCGCCGATGAGAGGAGTTATCCGGTTCGGTAAAACTGGGAAATTGGCGCCCAAATTCATTGGTCCGTTTCCTATCCTTGAACGGATTGGAACCCTCGCTTACAGAATTCAATTGCCTAATTGGTTGCCTGGATTGCATGATGTATTCCACATATCTCAACTTTGAGAACACGTTCATGATCCAGACTTGATCGTGGAAGAAGCCGTACAACAGGATATTGAAATTACTCCAGAGTTGGCTGTGAGAAGAGAGCCGCTAAAGATCATTGGCAAAGAAACCAAAGAGCTGAGGAACAAGAAGGTTCACTTAGTCAAAGTGCAGTGGAGTGGAGATCCGCGAGATTGTACTTGGGAAACTGAGGAGAGCATTCAGAAAGCGTATCCTAAGTGTCGAGTGGATATCTCTGATTCACTCCGGTGCAAGGTACATTTACCATATTTTGAAATTTCCAATTGTTCTCTACTTTGTTGTTATTTTCTTTTCATGGATGTAAACTTTTAATTCTATACTCTGAATGATTTTAAAAGAGTATATGGATCAATTAGTATATTTTTGAAAAGTTAAAAACAAACTGATTGTTGTTTGTGTTATGTGATAGTGGATTTGATTAATTAAATTATTAGAACGATAGTTAATTTAATCAAGAAGAGAATGACGGTAAATTTATGAAATTAAATCACGTATTGAACTGATTTAAAAATAGATAGCAATATATACATGTGCATCATATATGTTTGAACAGGTAAATGGATTAGCTGTTGAGTAAAGAATTTATTTGCGTGCCCGACAAATAGGTAAACCTTAATGAGTTGGATACGAAATATCATTATATCAACTCCTGTGACTGCCATTAGATGCGGAGTGCTGGTTGTTCTGTGTGTAATAATAAACGTCGACATAGGATAGTAACAATTAATTTTGAACTACACTACATGGCATACTTCTTGAAGATAGGCATACTTCATCATATACCACATAAGAATTTGGAGCTTGTATGACGAGGTTGAAGATTTACCATACGAGCGAGAGGCTTGTATGGCGATGACTATATATTACAGGTTGAATTGATGACTGATATGGACCATATAAAATTGTAACGATAAATTGCCAGAGTAATAAAAACCCCACACGGGTCTGGAGTTGACAATAATCACATCGCTCTAGTTATTAGATACGGGACATGGATTATTTATTTCCCACACGGGACGAGGTGACGAGAATTTATTCTCTGGAGTAATTAAAAATACACACTCCCTCAGGCTTAGACAGGGTGACGAGAATTTATTCTCTGGAGTTATTCTCTATACACGCTCCCCTGTAAACACCAGAATATATCACTATAAATATATGTATGCTTTATAGGATTTATTGGGTACCTAATACGGCCCAATAAATTTCCAAACCCCTCCCCGTACAAAGGAGGTTATGGCGAAATTTTTCAAAAATTTAGGGTGTTAGCCAAATTTTTGAAGAATTTGAAAATTCTCAGAAACTGAAAAGTTGGAGAATAGAAGCCGGATTTAAAGAAGAGTTGATTAATCAAACCACTTTCGACTTTGATCCTTTTCGGGGACGAAAAGTTTTAATTGGGGGAGATTGTAACGACCCGGAAAATCTGAACCAATTTATAAAAATTAAATTGGCTATTTTAGTGAATTTTAAATATTTAAAATATATATTTTAAATAATAATGACGAAAAGAAAGTTTGAATCGAAGTTTGAAAATAAATATAATTACTTTGAATCATAAACAAGGCCTGAAATGGCGCGGTAGTTTCAAAATTTGAATTCAAACTTTGACTGACTGTACCAGGTGCAAAACAAAACGGATTTTAGTGAAACCAAAAATATTTAAATCTGTTAGTGAATATCTTTCTAATGAATCTAAAAAATCGAAGTTTCATAGCAGGAAGCAAAAGTTATGGCCAAATGAATTTTCAGAAAGGTCGCTACAGAAATTATATAGCCCGTGAAAATGGCCATTTTGCAAACGACCTTAGAATTCGACAAAACCATTTTTGTTGGATCTGGGATGTTAAATTATTGCTAGGTTTCAAATTTCATAATTTTTGAAGCTAGTATGTGAGCGTGGCAAAGGAAAATGTGTTTGGTCGATTTCTATAAAATTGGATCGACCAGAAAAAGACCATTTTGCAAACGACCTCAGAATTTGACGAAACAACTTTTGTTGGATCCGGGATGTCAAATTATTGCTATGTTTCAAATTTCATGATTTTTGAGGCTAGTATGTGAGCGTGGCATAGGAAAACGTGTTTGGTCGATTTCTATAAAATTGGATCGACCAGAAAAGGGCCATTTTTCAAACGGTCTCAGAATTTGACGAAACAAGTTTTATTGGGACCGTATCGTCAAAACATAAATAGATTTATTTTTCGGGAATTTTAAGAATCAGTATGTGGCCCCGGCAAATTGAAATGTACGTTCAAATTAAATATTTAATGTTTTATATTTTAATTTGAAGGAAAACTGACTGAAACAGTCGAATGGGCCTACGAAACATATCCCATTGTGTTCGGAATGGGAATAAAACGCTAGGGACGACAGTTGTTGGGTTTGGATTGATGTTCGTGTGTGGCAAGGGGTATTTTCGGATTTTAAAATTTATAAATATAAAAAAATATTATTGGTCAAACTATTCTTTCTCTCTCCCCGACAACAGCCGTCGACGACGGAAAGCATCCAAACCTTCACCCTCCAATTTCTCCTTCCACACTCGATAAAAACCCATGCCCCAGTTGAGTTTTTTTTAGATCGCCTCATGAGCTTCAAATCCATATAAGATTTGCAATTTATAGTCGCTTCGTTCGGGAGATATGGGTCTCGAAAGTCGAGCCCTTTGAACCACCGCCCTGGCCACGTCTGACCACCGAGTGGGCCCCACCTCCAGGCGCAGGTGCGCCGTTCCTCCCCTCCGAAGCTGCAAAGGCCGATCGATGAATAGCTACACGGATTCGAAGAAAAAGCTAAACCTAGTTTTGAAGATTTCAGAGAGGTATGCGACCTATTTTAAATAAACTATATTATAGCACTTTAAAGCGCTACGGTTTTTGTTTTCACTGTAAAAATCATATCTTTTTCGTTTTTTAGCGAAATTCAGTGAAACAAGAGACAGTGGACTCGTGTGGACGTCTTCTACATTCTAGAAGAGACCGCATATTTTTCTGAGCCTTCTGCTATTTTTGGTGGAGTGGAACCCAATGTGAAATTTCTAAATTATAAACGAAATGGAAAACGATGATGTATAAATTATACAGTCGATGTATGAGTTATATAAGCGTTGTACACCTCATGTATAAGCATTGTATAAGTTGTACGTTCGATGTATAAGTTATATATGCATTGTAAAGATTATATATGTGTTGAATAGAAGTGAAATATACTTATATGTATATATATATATATATACACATGCCCCTCGTCCACAAACCATAGACGATATTTATTGGTTGTGATTGGTGTGAAAATTGGTTGATAACGAATGGTTGATTAGAATTGTTTATGGTTGAAATTGATTGATGGTGGTTGAAAAATACCCGTTTGTGGTTGAAAATTATTTATTTGAAGCCACATAGGATTAGTTTGTGGAAAAAAATATACATGCCGCGTGCGTGCGAACTAGATGCATGAAATCCCCATTGTCAAAAGCTGTGAGGCTTTAAGGTAGAGCGAGGAGCCGTACTAGGGACGGCCCCGGTGTTATGTTGCTTAAATTTTGAATAATATTCATGTGTTAGAATTATTTTCATGTGTTGAAACTATATTCGTGTGTTGAATAGAAAACCTTTATGTGTTGAATAGAAATTCATTCGTTGAATAGAAAATCATGTGTTGAATGGTATTCTTGTTTTGAATAAATTGTTTTAACAATAAAAATCACATTTTTATTTTATATATACGAACTATAGAAAACCTTCATGTGTTGAATAGAAATTCATTCATTGAATAGAAATTCATGTGTTGAATGGTATTCGTGTTTTAAATAAATTGTTTTTACAATAAAAATCACATTTTTATTTTATATATACGAACTATAGAAAACCTTAATGTGTTGAATAGAAATTCATTCGTTGAAAAGAAATTCATGTGTTGAATGGTATTCGTGTTTTGAAATAAATTGTTTTATAATAAAAATCATATTTTTATCATCTATATGAACTATATAAAATAGTGGTGTTTTGAAATATGTTTTATAATAAAAATCATATTTTTATCATCTATATGAACTATATAAAATAGTGGTCTTTTGAAATAAATTGTTTTATAATAAAAATCATATTTTTATCATCTATATGAACTATATAAATTAGTCGTGTTTTGAAATAAATTGTTTTACAATAAAAATCACATTTTTGTTATATACATGAATTGTTAAAAATAGTGAAGTGTCGAAATAAATGTCTGTTGGATAAAAATATCATTTTTGTCAAAGGTATGAAAAGAATATGGTTTTGAAATCGAAGAATAGATTATTTATTTATATATATATATATAAATATAATTTAAACGAATCGAATAACGAAGCTGCAGTTCGTGTTTTGAAACCGTGATTTCAAACGATTAGTGCGGGAGATCCGACCATCGGATTTTCCCGAAACCGAAACCGTCGGGTTCGCTTTGGAAATATCTTTCCAACGACACCAACTTTGTAAAGATCCAACGGTTGGATTGTATGGAAT
This sequence comes from Allium sativum, assembly GCA_030737875.1. Taxonomy (NCBI): domain Eukaryota; kingdom Viridiplantae; phylum Streptophyta; class Magnoliopsida; order Asparagales; family Amaryllidaceae; genus Allium; species Allium sativum. The sequence continues at coordinate 128,556,318 of CM060918.1, forward strand.
GTTTAATTCAAATCTGAAGAAAAACAGTGCCAGAATTGATTATATATATACATATATAATTAAATTAAATCGAATAACGACGTTGTAGTTCGTATTTTGAAATCGAAACTTCAAACGATTGTACCGGGAGATCTGACCGTCGGATTTTCCCAAAACTGGAACCATTGGATTCGTTTTGAAAAGATCTTTCTAATGATATAAATTTTGTGATGATCCAACGGTTAGATTTTCAGATATGTGTAAATCAAATCTGAAGAAAAACAGCGCCATGGCCGCGTTATGGCCTGAAGCGTCGTTTGAATAAATTGGCCATTTTTAAATAAATAAAAATAGCGATAAATCGTTATAAAATATTATAAATGATATGGAATGTAAAATTTTAGAAACTAACTGAAGGTTAGCTAAGTCGAATGGTTTCCTGGGTTTTGATCTGATGTTGGTTTCGACCTTCGGGGTTAATATTTGGGAAATCGTTCTATTACTGATTTACGGTTAGTGACTGATGAATTAGAATGAGGCGTATGTGTGTTTCTGTAGCACTTGTTTATTATATACGCGAGTTTCTCAGAAAGACCGGGTTTATCCCATTCTGAATAACTGAATCGACGATAAGAAATCGAAGATGAAGATGGTGGTCGAAGACCGGAGATCTTCACCCCGGTTGGATGGTAACTGATGTCCTGATTGGGAGGCATCCCGAAATATGGATAATTTGTGGTGATCGTCCTGACGTACGTGGAGATCGATGGGTATGCGAGGTATATAGTGCCTCCAGTTTCGTTCAGACCCAGAACGAACTTGTAAATGGACCGTGTGTCTGACATTGGAATTCATTCTGTGTGATTGATAGCCATCAGTTACATGGTGTGAATTGCCTGTGTGGCATGCTAAGATGCAGTGATCAAGGCTTCTGTTGAAAAGCAAAGTCTTGTGGTTGATGATCAAAGCACCACCTGTGTGGCGTAGCTTTTTGTATAACGTGAATTCGCGAGCCTCACACCCCGGTATGAACCAGAAACGGGAGAGGACCTCAGGGAGGACATGCGTTTCTTTCTAGCTAGAGGTGGTGTCGGTGCTTAAACTGGCTGACATTTATATTATCTTCACCTATGTGGTTGTTGCTATTGCGAGGCGCCTCGGTTATATCGGTCGATCCGGGACCGATGGAGTCATTCGTTGGCTCACTTACGCCCCAAAGGGCGGGGAAACGCAGTGCTCAGGAATTTTAATCCATATCGGTGGACCGGCCCTGTCGCTCCAAAGGCTTGACTGAGTACTTGCCTAAGGCTCAGGCTAGAGAGTCTCGAAGTCGGTAAGGACTATCTTTTGCCTTGGTTCATGACGGAAATCCAATTTCCAAATACGTGACTGTGCTGTTTTGATTGTATACCTATATATGGCGACATAGTGGTATGGGGCATTAATGCCGTCTATGATTGATACTTATGATTTGAAACTGTTTTTGAAACATATGAACACTAGTAATAATATCAAATTCTTTTGTTTTATTCGTATCAAGCATATTTTGGCCATTATAAGGTAAAAACTCTATCCTTCGGTTTGCGTTGCATTGTGTGATGGGAACTGAGTCTTATAATGGCTTCATTTTTATAAAGGGCATTGCGATGTTTAAAAGATTTACTTGTTTTTTGCATGGCAATCCAATGGAGTAAACCCGTTCCGTGAAAGTGGCGTGGTCCTGGGATTAGCCGTACTATATAATGTGTTAAGTAGATTTCTCATACCAGTCCCATGACTGACTCGTAGTTTGTTTCACTTGCAAACTCGGGTGTCCCTTTTTCTACGCGGGTAGCCTTGTATTCAGGTTTTAGCAGGCTCTTTCTGGATAGCTTGAGCTGAAGATGGATTCTGTCATATATCTCTTTTTTGCTGTTCAGCTTCTATTGTACATATTATGTTTGTTTTCCGCTGTAGACATTTATGTATAGCTGAACTGTATTTGTACTAAGTATGATCCTATATACTGTGTAACTTTGATGATTACGTTTATCCAGTGTATTATATTGTGCATTATTTGGTGTATTTATTCATTTCTGCTCTTCTATTATCTGTTTATGTGTTATATTCCAAAGATTACCCTTAACACCGTCGTACGGGGTTTTGGGGTCGTCACAATATGTATTTAGCTTTCCGTCCAGAGTTTTCTGATATTGCTTGTTCTTCCATATTTACAATGGAAAACATTTCATAATTAATTTTTATTATTTTTAATCTTATAATCATAGAAAAATATTTTTAAATTAATTTTTATTATTTGTCAAATGCCAACACATGTCCTTAGTTTAAAATATTTGGACTTTTTCCAATTAAAACATGAAAGTAGTCCTTAATTTACATAGGAAAAATCGCTTGTCCTTTGATCTAATTTTTTTCTAAAATGTGTCCTTGAAACAAATATCCACTAATATATGTATGTTGTAGAAGCAATTTGATGTTTTGCTAGATGTCCATACATAAATGGGTTTTCAGCATACATAAGATGTATATGTATGTTTAGGGCGTGAATTACCTGAGAAAAACTAAATTTTAGCATACATAAACTTAGTTCATTTATATAAACTAATTAAATTAACTTAGTTAACTTTATAAAATTTAGTTAATTTATATAAACAAACGGAAAAAAATATCAATAACATACAGAATTTCTGGAAATGAACGCAAATTTTGTTTTAAATACTTTATTTAACAATTACTTGTCTATTGTTATAAGCCTATTAAATTTTATAAAACTTAACTAAATTTTATAAACTTATATAATTTAAGAAAGTAGTTGTTTACTTAATTATTGGAAAACTTAATTGACTTAGTTACTTTATTATTATTGTTATTGTTGTTGTTGTTGTTGTTATTATTATTATTATTATTATTATATTAATATTATTATTATAAATTTAGTTAACTTTATGAACTTAATTATTTTGTATTAAACTTAGTTAACTTAGTTAACTTAGTTAATTTTTATAAAAATTTAAATAAATTTTACTAGACTTACTCAACTTTTATAACAATTTATCAAAGATTTCAAAATAGATAACAATGTAATATTCATATTATTATTATTATTATATTATTAGTTAAATATTTATAATATTAGTTTATAATTTTATTATTATTATTGTATCACTAATATTGTTATATTATTATATTATTACATATTTATTTTTGTATGCTTTTATTTAAATTTTGTAAATCTTGATTAACTTAGTAAAATATTTGTAAAATAAGTTTATAGATTTATTATTATTGTTATTATCTTATTATATACTATATTACATTATTATTTATTAATTTTTATATACCGTTAGTTAAATTTTATAAAACTCTATTAACATAGTTAAATTTTTGTGTACATTCGGTTAAATTTCACAAAACTCACTTAACTTAGCTAAATATTTATAAAATTAATTTATAAATTTATTATTATTATATTACTATTATTATATCATACTATTAATATATTATTATTATTTATTAATTTTTATATACCTTTAGTCAAATTATATAAAGCTCAATTAATTTAGTTAAATATTTATATAATTAGTTTATAAATTTATTATTATTACTATATTACAATTATTATTGTATTATTATTTGTTTTTTATATATCTTTAGTTAAATTTTATAAAACTAAATTAACATAGTTAAATATTCATAAGATTAGTTGGTAAATATATAATTATTATTGTATTGTATTATTATATTATTAGTTAAAAATTTATGAGATTAGTTTGCAAATTTATTATTATTATATTAGATTAGATCAAACAGCTGTATATATAATACAGATAAATTAGCATGGTTATATTTTTAGGTAAAATAGGTAACCAAATAAAAGATAAGTAAATAAATAAAACTTGTAAAATTAAATATATATTTCATTTAGGAATATTGAGAGCTACTAGTGCTTAAATGCCTTATTGCTTAAGTGACTTAAAGTAACTCTGTAAGAATCACATCCATCCCTTGCGCGAAATTCATTGCATCACCTTCAAATCACCGACAAATACACACTAACTCAACTTTCCTGAGCATTGCCTTCACCCAGTCACATAATGCAAATTTCATCCATCTTATAACTTCTCCCAACCATACTGCACCTGAAATCACCAGGAAACAACAACACCATTCACTGCACCTGATCACAAATCATAGATAATAGAGAAACCTAAGACAGAATTTACCACGGTTGTTGCTAACAACCACGAGCCCCTCTTGGATAGATTCCTTGGAGTGTAAGAGCTGCAAGAATGTTTTATCTTTTAAAAAATAAAACTAACAAAAAAAACAATAAAGCTAAACTGGCCAAAATATTTTAAGAAGTAACTTACTTGCGGCACCGGCAGTACTTGTGGAACTTGCCTTCAAATAACATGATCTATTTGCGCTTCCTGTTACAGGAAGTACATGCGGCACTGGCTATAAGGGCACCTTTATTGTAATTTTCCAACCTACATCAAATAAGTCGAGTTTAAAACCCATTTAAATACTATGTCAAATCAGTGTTGCTAGTTAAATTGAAACAGCAAACATTAAAGACAGAGTATTTGATTGTAGCATGATAACAACAAAATCAATAGCTGCTAACTATCCAAACCTAACTAAACGATAAACTTAATAAATAAAGTGTACAGGGTCAAGTAAATATTGTAATGGATGTATAGGCACACCAAGAAATATTGGGATGTATAAATAACTTAAGGAAGTTGAAATTATTCGATATAGTATTAAAATGGGTATATAAGCAAAGAAAGCAAAGTGCTGAATTAGACTTATGCCAGAGGAGATGGCAGCAAACAATGGTTGGAAAATTACAACATAATAAAAACCAACAACGCTGATTCGATATAGTATTAAAATGGGTATATAAGCACAGAAAGCATAGTGCTAAGTTAGACTTATGCCAGAGGAGATGACACTGGCTCATAGTGCCAAGCAGCATCTCAAGATATATGGAAAAGTCGAATTTAAAACCTTCATAAAGTAAAGCTGATTTGGTAATTGAAATATATAGTTTCAGAGAGAAAGATCAAAAAACTATATCAGCAGAAAAGGGTCTCTACTATTTACAAAGTCCTAGTCCGACAACAAGCCAATCAAATGTCCTTACCTGTTCATTCTAGGTTCCTTCGTTTCACTAGTCAGCCCAAAGTGTTATCATCAGAAAGCAGCATATCAGAACTTCCGTTTTAATGCACGTTCGATTCTCGACAATAGGAAATGAGTTTGCTGAAGGTAGACAACCTCGGTATAGATTGATAAAATGGATGCAAGCAAGGTTACCACAAATGCAGATTCTCAAGAGATTTGAGCTGGGATAGTTTGGACAGACTGGAGTTTGATGGCTTCTGAGCAAGAGTTTTCCATTGAAATTCCTGATGACAAGGCTAATAAACTAACTTCTCGTGCTGAAGTCGTCCAATATATAAAAGCTGCTGCTACTACTAAAAACTTCTAGCACTTTTCATTGAATACCTGGTTCGGTTAACTAGGTCGATTCATGAAAGTAAAAGAAATCTAGGTACTGGCTTTAAAAAATATATTTCTTTAGGCTTCGCATGGAATGCATGAATTTATCATTTAAATTTTTCCTCAACATATTTTATCTTTCTCAGTCAATGAGCGTTGTTGCAAGCCTTTGTTTATTTAACAATGGTGCTTAATTTATGCTGTAATTAGGCTATAAAAAACAAAAACAAAAGAAGTTAAGACAAAGAAACAAGCCAATCAAATCATTCATGCCCAGGAACAACATTATGTTGCATTTATTCATCTATGGCTTTTATTCATCTATGCCCAGGAACAGGACATTTCAAGTGTCTGAGAAATATTTGTCCAGTTTAAATGTCTATAATGCAAACACATTTCTAATGGTTAAGTTAGGAAGACTAAAATAAATAGAATGGCAAGCAGAATTACTAGAAATGCTATTATCATCAATTGCCCTTTTAATCTTGCCTTCTTCATACCCATGGCCACTTTTTTGGAACAAAATCCAGACGATTTGAGGTGGATTCCATGTCCATGCTCAGTTCATCTAAAATCTTTTCCTGTCTAGCAAGCTCTTCATGTAGTGTCAGGCCGACACCTCCAATTCTTTGAACACTTGCACTGAGCTCATCCAACTCCTCATCTCGTTGCCTTATCAGAATAATCTACCTATTTGATTTTTAATATATAAAATCATCATTGTCCTGAGCTCGGATATGTTAGAAGCGCATGAAAAAACATATAATATTACCTCACCTCTCGTCATATATGGTCTGAAACAAAGCTAGCATCTATATTCCACCAACAAAGCCTGCCAAATATGTATTAATGTTGAGATGCAAATAAAAAATAAGAAATATTTGCAAATAGTTGAAGTAGAAAAAGTTTTGCTAAAGAAGATGTCGCAATGGCTGTTTCTTTTGTACTCTTTTTTATCAATTTTTTGTTTTCCGTTGTACAATATTACTTTCAATTATTGTTGGAGAAATCATAATAGAAGCAAACATTGCTTACCTTTGTCGTAGAATTCATTTATAGGATCATAAACGTAGCAGCTTTTCAAAAAATTAAATCAAATACGAAGGTATTTTGCCGTACAAATGGCACAATCTTTCCATTCATATGCTTTTAGCAGAGTACCATTACTGGAGTGGTATAGGATCTGATGAATTTTTATAATACACAAGTGAAGGCCCAGACCTCAAAAATTTTCATCCTCATTGCTAACTAGCAAACAACTAGTGCTTCTTCCTTTCCACTGGAAAAGAAATAAAATTTGATGTTTATTTATTAATTTTTACTTTTGTTACACCTTAAATGAATATCACTCCAAAGTGAACCTAATAGGGTCTCTCTCTCTCTTACACACACATCTTATTTTGTGTAATATACAAGCATGGTTCAGGTAGGTGCAGTGCATGCAAGAGAACACAATAGAATGCTGATGTGAATGGAAGGTGCATATTTCATGTTCTTGTTGAAATATGGGACAAAGTGAAAAATAATATCAAGTTTAGTCATTTTGACTATAATTGTGAAAGAAATGTAAATTGTAGTCTAACTTCATTCTAATGGCATCAACAATTTCTGTACACCTAATTTTGAATGAAAAAAACAACACTAACATTGTCACACTTACAAATGCAAATCCTAATTAAACTAAGGAGGGCTTAGTTTGTACCAATTCATGTTAAGCAAAAAGAGAACTCACCAAGGTGAATAATCAAAGTTGGGGTTACAAGTCTGGTTTGACTACTTCTCTAGTTAATTTTATGAAAATCACCAGTGATAAACATCATCGACTTTACATGGCCACATCAACAAACATCAACCGAAAACAACTAAATCTAAAGCATATATCTAAAAAAAGTTTAATTTCTATTCCTTTTGAACTTATTTCTTGTTGTAAATAAAAAATACATCAAAAAATAATCTAAACCTATTTGAACTGAAAAGCACAATATAAAAATAATTGAATCCAGATTTTCCTGAATAAATGACAATTTTAACTCTTTACTAAGCAAGCAATCAAATATCATTTCTAAGCATTTTTTATCATTTTTCGTCCAATGCTTGTAAAGAAAATAATCACATGCATAACAATGATCTTGACTTTGCGTTAGCCATAGGATCAATCAAGATGAACCAATTTAATACCATCGTACACTTTATTTACCTTATTTTATACCGAAGAAACAGATTAATTTGGCAAAAAACTACTCACCATAAGATCCTCCTATTTCATATTTCTAACAGTAAAATTTTAGTTTTTTTAAGTATGAACTTTTTACTTCAAAATTACGTTTTCATACTTTCATAATCATAAGTTAAATCTATTTCAGATAGCGTGGTAAAATAATTAAAAAAACATAATGTTAGAGACAAAGTTAGAAGATTTAAGCGATGAAGCCAAGATAGAAGTTTACAAAGCGAACATAGCAGGCACTACCTACACATCCCACTTGACCATTTCATCCTGAAGTTCACAAAGCTAAATAAATAATTTTTCCTTATCTCGCATAAATTATTATCCTAAGCTAGCATATCAAATCAAAACCATAAAACCTATTTTTAAATCCTAACAGAAATAAGTCAAATTTTGGAGAATGGAATAGAAACAAGTCAAAAGTAAGTTAGGAAATATTGTTGTTCACCTCTTGGATCTATGCAGCGGGGAATAGAGCTAGGTTGCGTCCACTAACAAGCATAGTAGTGATGGAGATGGGGACAAAGACTGCAATAGAGATGGAGCCGAGCGCGATGGAGATGACTGCGATGGAGATAAGGACAAAGACAAACGCGAGCCACCAACGAGATGAGGATTAAATTTTGTATATCAATTTGGTTTGTTGAATTAATTATTTTGGGGAAACTGGTTCTTAAAGGATTTTTGCTCATATGGAGGGAAATGAACATTTTTAGTGGCCTTAAATTTCTACAGCGTGCATGACGCCTTAATAAAACAATTCATTGTTAAATTTTATTTTTTATGGGTTCATACTCGAAAGACCATATGTGCCATTACTATTCTTGTAATTCAATTTGTTGTATATTGACGTTGGTTGTATGTTTGATAGGCTACCATTGTTTTTACATTTTTCTTAATATGAAAACCTGAACTTGTACTGAATATATATATATATATATATTTGAAAATTGGTTCACTTTGTTTCTACTGAAAAAAGCATACAAGAAAGAGGTTAGCATTCTAACCTTAACACACGCAAAACACACACACACACACACACATATATATATATATATATATGTATATATATCCAACCGTGGGAAAACAACGAAACCATACCAACCCTAAAACCAATGGTTGCTCCAAAAAAATTGGATAGTTTCAAAATGCAACACTCATATAGTTTCAAAACGAAAACTCCAAGAGCATAGTATACATCACTAAGAAAACAGTAACTATTGCTTCAGGAAATTAAAAAAGGTATCTCAGTCAACTTCTTTTACTAATATTTCCTAGATTTCTAGTATATGGCCACGCAATGTCTAGTTGAGTGTTTTTATCTTGGCTACCAAATAATCAAATAGGACCTTAAGTAGGATCCAATCATATTTCTGTAATCTACATGGTAATTAAAAAAAGAAAAAAAAAGGATAAGGATGAAAGAAAGTGTATGTACCTCAAAGCAGCCTGATATTGTAATAAAGCTTCTGAGAGCATATTAATAGCTGCATAAACTTGAGCAATTTTTATGTGGAGAGAACCATCGACCTAAGCGTTGAGATAAATCTCAGGCAGTAACAACTTTTTTACTTCTTCCCTGCACAACATGTAGCTTATTTAAAGCCAAACCAGCTCCAGGTAATAAGATTGTAGATGAAAAATTCTTAAAACTTTCTTGCCTGTGTGATACACATACTATAAGTTTATGACACAAACAAAATTTAAAATCATATCGTACAGTAGTCACATAAAAGCAAAGCATTAATGTTGCATGTGATATCATTACAAGAAAAAGAGTCATCAATTGCATGTTAGATTATAAAAACAATATAAAATTCCTGTTAAATTTTTTAAAATTTAAGCATAATTTGCACGACGATCGCGAATTTCAGGTTTGATTTCAATATAATACTGGCTAGAACCGGAATGAGTTCGCCAAAATTTCGTGGTTTCAACTAGAATCTCTAACCATGGTTTAAAGCATATGATTTAGTTTGAAAAATAGCATAGGCCCTTAGAGTCAAAGCATGTGATTTAATTGACAGTCTAGTTTTTAGAGCATGCAAAATTTTAAGTTTTAATTGTAAACTGATCCAAGAAAAAAAATCAGTGACATATCTTTTCTTAGACAGGAGTTGAACTAAAAGATTAATAGATGTACTGACCAACAGCACTGATGACATTGAGTAGTGCAAGGCACAAATTGGTTAAACTTCAGCATAAAAGGCATTCATAAAAAAACCTGATTTTATGTAAAAGGTTGTAAAATAAATAAAAAAAACAAATACACAACTTAAAAGTGCTTTAGTAAAACACTGAGTGATTCATAAAACATATGAATCTTCAAAATTCGGACTGGAACATGGATTTATAGTTTTATACACTAGTCAAGAAGTAATTGCATCTAGCTTACATAAAAGTTTCGATTTATATATTTGTCCATATATCTGTATGCATTTGAGTAGTAGGATACGTTAATCAGGGGTACATTTGAACTAGCACAATTATATTTCTACTTAGATGCGAAAACTTTTTTCTCTCGGAAAATGTAGTAATTTATATTTTTCTAAATAAAAGAACATATCACATTCAGTTCCCTGCTCCCCAAGGGGAAAAAGAAATCAAATCATTCATACAACATAATTTAAAGCAGTTCCAGATGATAAAATTCTATCTGAATACTTCTGAAAAGACAATGATGTACAAATAAACCTTATATAGCAAGCACAAAACAAACACACAAACATATATTATACACATACACACGTTTTAATGTATTATGTGCACCACTTGCATTTAAATCAAACTATTATCAAGTAATTTCGAAGTTAGCTTTCCCAAAGTAAAATAGAACATGGATAACTTGATTATTAACAAGTGTAGGTCACAACTGCACTTATCACATTTCAAATACAGTCCAACCCCATTATTCATAACAATAATCCATCATAAAACGTTGAAGTTACTCTATTTGGACTAAGGTTCCCATCTCATTGTCAAGGATTCATATTTGTAAATCTCAGTAGACGAATAATCAAATGGTGGTATGCAGGACAACAAGTTAGCCACTGCAATTAGAGTGAGAAATTCAATATTAAACCAATATGGAACATTTCTGAGGTGCATCACTCAAATAATTTGACGTCACAAATTAAATAGTTGTGGTAGCTGTAAAACTCCTATTACCATGCTATTACGATCACTTGATTTCCATCTTTAAGCTAAACCTATATACAAATAGGATCGATGCAGGAGTAAAATTTACCATTTTTAATGGCAAAATGTCGACATTATTTTGCAAAACTGACGGTACCAGTAATCGCTATTGTAAAATCCTTTAAGGCCTTCGTCTAGTTGCTAGGTGAGACTTGCCACTCTAACCATTCGCCTAGGCTCGTCGAGGAAATTCTTTCTGCCTCATCTAAGAGTTCAAATGTATATCTATCCATTTTTTAGGCATTATCTAAAGCACGATGTATTTTATTAGCATTTACATGATATTTTAGTATGTTTTGCCTCCAGTGTAACAAACCGAAAAATCTGAACCAGTTTGAAAATTTTAATTTGGCTATTTTGGTGGATTTTAAATATTTAAAATAAATATTTTAAATAATAACGACGAAAAGTGAGTTCGAATCGACGTTTGAAAATAAATATAATTAAATCTAATTATAAACAAGGCCTGAAATGGCGCGGTAGTTTCAAAATTTGAATTCAAACTTTGACTGACTGTACCAGGTGCAAAACAAAACGGATTTTAGTGAAACGAAAAATATTTAAATATGTTAGTTAATATCTTTCTAAAGAGTCTGAAAAATTGAAGTTTCATAGTGGGAAGCAAAAGTTATGGCTAAATGAATTTTCAGAAAGGTCGCTATAGAGTTTATATAGCCCGTGAAAATGGCCATTTTGCAAACGACCTCAGAATTCGACAAAACCACTTTTGTTGGATCCAGGATGTCAAATCATGGCTAGGTTTCAAATTTCATAATTTTTGAAGCTAGTATGTGAGCGTGGCAAAGGAAAATGTGTTTGGTTGATTTCTATTAAATTGGATCGACCAGAAAAGGGCCATTTTGCAAACGGTCTCAGAATTCGACGAAACTAGTTTTGTTGGGACCATATCGTCAAAATATAGCTAGATTTATTTTTTTGTAATTTTTAGAATCAGTATGTGGCCCCGGCATATTGAAATGTACGTTCAAATTAAATATCGAATGTTTTATATTTTAATTTGAAGAGAAACTGACTGAAACTGTCGAATGGGCCTACGAAACATATCCCACTGTGTTCGGAATGGGGGTATTTAGCTAGGGACGACAGTCTTTGGGTTTGGATTGGTGTTAGTATTTGAAGAGGGGTATTTGTGAGAATTTAAAAATTATAAAATAAAAAAATCCTATTGACCATCATTCAACATTCTCTCTCCCCGACACCTGAAACGAACGGCGCCTCCTCTTCATTCCTTCTCTCCTCAAATCCGACCGCCTCGTTCATCGTTGACCCCCACCCTTACCTCGAGCCAGATTCCACGCGCCACGTCAGCTCGAGTTGGGGGTTGCGGACATCAACGGGAAGCTCTCTCCAGGCTCTAGGCCGTGGCACCAACCGATTGCAACGTCGTTCAACGGATTAGAAGTTATTTGAAGACCTAGTTTTGAACAAATCAGAGAGGTATATGGCTGGTTTTAATTAAACTATATTATAGCACTTTAAAGCGCTACGGTTTTTGATTTCACTGTAAAAATCATATCTTTTTTGTTTCTTGACGAAATTCAGTGAAACAAGAGACAGTGGACTCGTGTGGACGTCTTCTACATTCTAGAAGAGATCGCATATTTTTCTGAGCCTTCTGCTATTTTTGTTGGAGTGGAACCCAATGTGAGATTTCTAAATAGATAAACGATATGGAAACGACGATGTATAAATTATATAGTCGATGTATGAGTTATATAAGCTTTGTACACCTCATGTATAAGCATTGTATAAGTTGTACGTTCGATGTATAAGTTATATATGCGTTGTAAAATTTATATATTTGTTGAATAGAAGTGAAATATACTTATATATATATAAATATATATATATATATATATATATATATATATATATATACGCCCCTCGTCCACAAACCATGGACGATATTTCTTGGTTGTGATTGGTGTGAAAATTGGTTGATAGCGAATGGTTGATTAGAATTGTTTGTGGTTGAAATTGATTGATTGTGGTTGAAAAATACCCGTTTGTGGTTGAGAATTATTTGGGTGAAACCACATAGGATTAGTTTGTGGAAAGGAAAGAAAAATATATACATGCCTCCTGTGTGCGAACTAGATGCATGAAATTCCCATTGTCAAAAGATGCGAGGCTTTAAGGTAGAGCAAGGAGCCGTACTAGGGACGGCCCCGGTTTTAACTACCCTGCCGTTATGCTTCCGAAATTTTCAATAATATTCATGTGTTAGAATTATTTTCATTAGTTGAAACTATATTCGTGTGTTGAATAGAAAACATTCATGTGTTGAATAGAAATTCATTCGTTGAATAGAAATTCATGTGTTGAATGGTATTCGTGTTTTAAATAAACTGTTTTAACAATAAAAATCACATTTTTATTTTATATATACGAACTATAGAAAACATTCATGTGTTGAATAGAAATTCATTCGTTGAATAGAAATTCATGTGTTGAACGGTATTCGTGTTTGAAATAAATTGTTTTACAATAAAAATCATATTTTTATTATAAACATGAATTATTAAAAATAGTGAAGTGTTGGAATAAATGTTTGTTGGATAAAAATATCATTTTTATCAAATGTATGAAAAGAATATGGTTTTGAAATCGAAGAATAAATTATATTTATATATATATATAATTAAAATAAATCGAATAAAGAAGATGCAGTTCGTGTTTTGAAACCGTGATTTCAAACGATTAGTGCGGGAGATCCGACCATCGGATTTTCCCAAAACCGAAATCGTTGGGTTCGCTTTGGAAATATCTTTCCAACGACACCAACTTTGTAAAGATCCAACGGTTGGATTGTCTGGAATGTTTAATTTAAATCTGAAGAAAAACAGCGCCAGAATTGATTATATATATATATATATAATTAAATCGAATAACGACGCTGCAGTTCGTATTTCGAAATCGAAACTTCAAACGAGTGTACCGGGAGATCCGACCGTCGGATTTTCCCAAAACTGGAACCGTTGGATTCGTTTTGAAAAGATCTTTCTAATGATATAAATTTTGTGATGATCCAACGGTTAGATTTTCAGATATGTGTAAATCAAATCTGAAGAAAAACAGTGCCACGGCCGCGTTATGGCCTAAAACGTCGTTTGGATAAATTGGCTATTTTTAAATAAATAAAAATAGCGATAAATCATTATAAAATATTATAAACGATATGGAATGTGAAATTTAGAAACTAACTGAAGGTTAGCTAAGTCAAATAGTTTCCTGGGTTTTGATCTGATGTTGGTTTCGGCCTTCGGGGTTAATATTTGGGAAATCGTTCTCTTACTAATTTACCGTTAGTGACTAATGAATTGGAATAAGGAATGTGTTGTGTTTGTGTAGCACTTATTAATTATATACGCGAGTTGCTCAGTAAGACCAGGTTTATCCCATTCTGAATAACTGAATCGATGATAAGAAATCGATGATGAACTGATGTCCTCATTCGGAGGCATCCCGAAATATGGATAATGAGTGGTGATCGTCCAGACGTACGTGGAGATCGATGGGTATGCGAGGTTTATAATGCCTCCAGTTTCGTTCAGACCCAGTGATCAAGGCTTCTGTTGAAAAGCAAAGTCTTGTGGTTGATGATCAAAGCACGGCCTAAGTGGCATATTTTTGTGTATAACGTGAATTCGCGAGCCTCACACCCAGGTATGAGCCAGAAACAGGAGAGGACCTCAGGGGGGATGTCCGTTTCATTCTGGCTATAGGTGGTGTCAGTGCTTAAACTGGCCGACATTTACAATATTTTCACATGTGTGGTTGTTGCTGTTGCGAGGCGCCTCGGTTATATCGGTCGATCCGGGACCGATGGAGTCATTCGTTGGCTCATTTACACCCCATAGGGCGGGGAAACGCATTGTTTAGGCATTATAATTCACTCCGTGTGGACCGGCCCTGACGATCCAAGGTGCAGTTGCGGGTGTTCCTGAGACACGGGCTAGAGCGTCTCGAATTCGGTAAGGACTATCTTTTGCCTTGGTTAATGACGGAAATCCAATTTCTAAATACGACATCGTGCGGTTTTGATTGTATACCTATATATTACGACATAGTGGTATGGGGCATTAATGCCGTCTATGATTGATACTTATGATTTGAAATTGTTTTTGAAACATATAAACACTAGTAATAATATCAAATGCTTTTGTTTTATTCGTATCAAGCATATTTTGGCCATTATAAGGTAAAAATTCTATCCTCCGGTTTGCGTTGCATTGTGTGATGGGAACCGAGTCTTATAATGGCTTCATTTTTATAAAAAGAATTGCGATGTTTAAAAGATTTACTTGTTTTAAAGCACTGGAAATCCAATGGAGTAAACCCGTTCCGTGAAAGTGGCATGGTCCTGTGATTAGCCATATTATAAAATGTGTTAAGTAGATTTCTCATACAAGTCCTATGACTGACTCGTAGTTTGTTTTACTTGCAAACTCGGGTGCCCCTTTTTCTACACGGGCAGCCTTGTCTTTAGGTTTTAGAAGGCTTTTTCTGGATTGCTGGAGCCGAAGATGGATTCTATCATTTATCTCTTTTTATGCTGTTCAGCTCCTATTGTACATATTATGTTTATTTTCCGCTGTAGACATTTATGTATAGCTGAATGGTATTTGTACTAGGTATGATCCTGTATACTGTGTAACTCTAATGATTACGTTTATCCAGTGTATTATTTGTACATTATCTGGTGTATTTATTTAATTTTGTTCTGCTATTATCTGTTTATGTGTTATATTCCAAAGATTACCCTTGCCACCGTCAGTTGGGGGTTTGGGGTCGTCATATCGTGGTATCAGAGCTTCGGTTAAGCTTAGTTCTGGAATACAACATATTCACGAACTCGTCAGAAATAGAACCAGTAGTATTCTAGGACGAGTAACTCATTACAGATAGGATCAGTAATTCCTAGTATGAGTAAAGCAGAATGAAATACACCCCCAATAGACACATTTACATTTGAAGTATATGTCTCAATGTTTTGAAATATCTTTTCTGTGACCTGACACTTGATCTGCTATTTGCAGAAGTACTAGAAAATGAGTGTCAGAAACAGAAGAAATGCAGAACCAGATCTAGAGGCTCTATTAATGAGATATCGAAATTTGGGCGGAGCACAATTCTCGGGCAATGAATCTATAATTCAAACCCAAGCTTGGATGAGTTCTGCCGAAAGAATTTTTGAGCGTTTCCAGCTGAGAGATGATCAGAAAAGATTAGTGGCATCTTGGGCACTCAAAGAAGAAGCATTAATCTGGTGGGAAACGATCATCAAAGATAATCCAGAAGGAAATATTACCTGGGATAGATTTAAAGTGATTTTCCTAGAAAGATTTACTCCTTCTGAAGCAACTGAGCGGTTAAGTGATGAATTATCTTATCAGATACAAGGAGATATGACCATTCCAAAATATCATAAGAAATTCAATTAACTTTCCCATTTTGCCACGCATCTAATTCAGGATCCAAAGAGGAAGAATCTGAGGTTTATTCATGGCCTACAAAGAAAATACCAGAATAGTGTAATGAGGAATGTGAAGCTTCCTTTTTCTGAAATGATATACATGGCTTACCAGTATGAGGATCTCGACAAGAAAGGTATGTTGCGTTACGAAGAGGAAGTCAGTTTTAGTAATAAAGGTGAGTCTGAAACTGATAGTCCTGAGGCCAGCACGATGTCTGAGGTCAGTAGGAATCCTAAGGTCAATAGGAAAAGGGCCAGATCTGGGAAAGAACCCATAACGACCTCCACTTGCTCTAATTGTAATCAGAAAGGGCACTTGTCGATAAATTGCGGACCTTTAAAGAAACGAAGAAAGAGGGGGTCTAAGTCTGGTAACAAGTTTCAAGGGAATAGAAGATGCTATCAATGCCATCGGTTTGGCCATATAAAGCAAGATTGCCGGTGTTAAAAGCGACCAAAGAGGCTCAGGTAAATGAAGTGGCAGAAACTTCTGAGCCCTCAGCAAGACAGGAAAGGCCAGATGTTTTAGAAGGCACGCTTACTGTCAAAGATATTTGAGACGACCCGATTTCCCGTTCTCACGGAAACAAGGTTATCTTTTGGAATATAACACAGAAACAGATAATAGCAGAATAGAATTAAATAAAATACACCAGAATGAACCACAAAATATACTGGATAAAAGTAATCATCAGAGTTACACAGTATACAGGATCTTACTTAGTACAAATACAGTTCAGCTATACATAAATGTCTACAGCGGAAATAAACAAAATATGTACAATAGGAGCTGAACAGCATAAAAAGAAAAGAAATAAATGATAGAATCCATCTTCAGCTCCAGCTATCCAGAAAGAACCAGCTAAACCTGAATACAAGGCTGCCCGTGTAGAAAAAGGGGCACCCGAGTTTGAGAGTGAAACAAACTACGAGTCAGTCATGGGACTGGTATGAGAAATCTACTCAACACATATATAATATGGCAAATCACAGGACCACGCCACTTTCGTGGAACGGGTTTTCTCCATTGGATTGCCAGTGCTTCAAAACAAATCTTTCTTTTAAACATCGCTATGCTTTTTATAAAAATGAAGCCGTTATAAGACTCAGTTCCCATCACACAATGCAACGCAAACCGGAGGATAGAGTTTTTACCTTATAACAGCCAAATATGCTTGATACGAATAAAACAAAGGCATTTGATATTATTGCTAGTGTTTATATGTTTTGAAAACAATTTCAAATCATAACTATCAATCATAGACGGCATTAATGCCCCATACCACTATGTCGCCATATATAGGTATACAATCAAAACCGCGCGATGTCGTATTTGGAAATTGGATTTCCGTCATGAACCAAGGCAAAAGATAGTCCTTACCGAATTCGAGACAATCTAGCCCATGTCTCAGGCCCAGACTCAGGTGAGCCCTTGGATCGTCAGGGCCGGTCCACCGATGTGGATTATTATGCCTGAACACTACGTTTCTCCGCCCTTTGGGGCGTAAACGAGCCAACGAATGACTCCATCGGACCCGGATCGTCCGATCAAACCGAGGCGCCTCGCAACAGCAACAACCACATAGGTGAAAAATATATAAATGTCAGGGCTGGTAGGTCACTGACACCACCCTAGCTAGAAAGAAACGCAGGCCCTCCCTGATGTCCTCTCCAGTTTTAGGTTCATACCTGGGTGTGAGGCTCACGAATTCACGTTATACACAAAGCTACGCCACACAGGCGGTGCTTTGATCATCACCACAAGACTTTGCTTTTCAACAGAAGCCCTGATCACTGCATCTTAGCATGCCACACAGGCAATTCACACCGTGCACTGATGGCTATCAATCACACAGAACAAATTCCAATGTCGGACACAAATTCCATTTACAAGTCCGTTCTGGGTCTGAACGAAACCGGAGGCACTAAATACCTCGCAAACCCTTCGATCAACACGTACGTCTGAACGATCACCACTCATTATCCATATTTCGGGATGCCTCCCAATCAGGACCTCGGTTACCATCCAAACGAGGTGAAGATCTCCGGTCTTCGACCATCGTCTTCATCTTCGACTTTCAATCGTCGATCAATTATTTGAAATGAGAATTAACTCGGCCTTCTCAAATAATTCACGTATATTTAGAATTTCAATTCAATTTATTTCAATGGTTAAATTATTCGACAACACCAATTTTGTCCTTTAATGTAATTTTCACACCAAACACATTCAACCATCAAACATCACATAAATTAAGCAAATTCAGTTTATTTCCATTCTATATTGCTTATGATATTTTATAACTATTTATCGCTATTTTTATTTAAATTAAAATAGCCATTTTATTCAAAACGACGCTTCGGGCCATAAGGCGGCCGTGGCGCTGTTTTTCTTCAGATTTGATTTACACATATCTGAAAATCTAACCGTTGGATCTTCACAAAATTTACATCATTAGAAAGGTCTTTTCAAAACGAACCCAACGGTTCCAGTTTCGGGAAAATCCGACGGTCGGATCTCCCGGTACAATCGTTTGAAATTTCGATTTCAAAATACGAACTGCAGCGTCGTTATTCGATTAAATATAATTTTATTTATATATATAAATAAATATAATCGTTTCTGGCGCTGTTTTTCTTCAGATTTGAATTAAACATTCCAGACAATCCAACCGTTGGATTTTTACAAGGTTGGTGCCGTTGGAAAGATTATTCCAAGGCGAACCCGACGGTTGAGGTTTCGGGAAAATCCAATGGTCGGATTTCCCGTACTAGTCGTTTGAAATCACGGTTTCAAAATACGAACTGCACGGCCTCGTTTCGTTTTAATTTTATTTATATTTATATATTTATATAAATATAGTTCATTCAATGATTCCTATATCGTTTTCACTTCAAATATTTTTCTAACTCCTTAAATTTTGGAAAAATTTCGCCATAACCTCCCCTGTACCGGGAGCGTCGGGAAATCGCAAATAGCGTCCCGGTCCTTCTAATCTCAAAAAGAAAAAGAAAAAGCCAAGCGGCTAGCCAACAGGCTCAAAATCATCACCCAAACAAATCAGTAAATGTGTACCTATTTGTCGGGCACAAAATTTTATTCCTCTTCTCTAGCCCCTTTGCTATAACCTGTTCAATGAATATGCATGTACATATATATACAGTCTATATCATTTTCCATTTTCTATTCAACTTCATATTTGATTTCTATTTGGTTTAAAAACACCATTCATTCTAATGTTACATAAATAGGTGCAAATCATTTCATTAGCTAATTAATGAATATTTCAACTCATATATGTTTATTTTGAACAAGTGGCTATTTTTAACACTTCACATTTTAATGATTTACGCATACAATAAAAATGTGATTTTTATTGTAAAACGATTCATTTCAAAACACTATTTTTCTATATAGTTCATATAGTCGATAAAAGGTGATATTTATTATCAAACAGTTTATTTCAAAATATGAATACCATTCAACACATGAATTTCTAAACAACGAATGAATATCAATTCAACACATGAATGTTTTCAATAGTTTTTATATATCGATAAAAATGTGATTTTTATTATCAAACAATTTATTTCAAAATATGAATACCATTCAACACATGAATTTCTAAACAACGAATGAATATCAATTCAACACATGAATGTTTTCAATAGTTTTTATATATAGATAAAAATGTGATTTTTATTATCGAACGATTTATTTCAAAATATGAATACCATTCAACACATGAATTTCTAAACAACGAATGAATATCAATTCAACACATGAATGTTTTCAATACAATGAATAAATATAGTTTAAGCATATGAAAATAATTCAAACACACAAATATTATTCAAAATTTCGGCAGCATAACGGCAGGGTAGTTACACCGGCACCGTCCCTAGTACGGCTCCTCGCTCTACCTTAAAACCTCGCGGTTTTTGACAATGGGAATCATGCATCTAGTTCGCATGCAGGCGGCATGTATATATTTATTTCATTTCCACAAACTAATCCTAAGTGGTTTCAACCAAATATTTCACAACCACAAATGGGTATTTTTCAACCTCAATCAACCAATATCAATCTCAAACAATCCCAAACAATCATTCAATTTTCACAACAGTTTCAACCAATAAATATCGTCCATGGTTTGTGGACGAGGGGCGTGTATATATATATATATATATATATATATATATATTTATATATAGCAATTCACTTTTACTTCACACATATATATATAAATTTTAAATCAGAAATCTCACCAATAGCTATCCAACTGCACGACACTTCCTTGTATAAAATCTTCGCCTCTTGTCGCTTTCGCCCGTATTCTCTACACAGGTAAAAATAGAATTTTTACTATGCTATTCAATATATAAAAATCGAATTTTGACTTCGCTATTCAATATATAAAAATATGATTTTTACTTCGACTCTCAACATATAAAAATATGATTTTTACTTTTGCTTTCAACATATAAAAATATGTTTTTTTCTTTTGCTTTCAACATATAAAAATATGTTTTTTTCTTTTATAAAAATGCAGTTTTATTTTCTTTTAAAAAAAACAGTTTTAAAATTCTTTTAACAATTCAGTTTAAAAATTCCTTTATAAAAATCTGTTTTTACTTTCTTTTTTAAAAAACCAGTTTTATGCTACTTTAAAATTCAGTTTTAATATACTTTAAAATTCAGTTTTAATATACTTTAAAATTCAGTTTTAATATACTTTAAAATTTAGTTTTAATATACTTTAAAATTCAGTTTTTAAGAATTGTAAAATCAGTTTTCTTTTTATTAAAAACAAAAATCAGTTTTCTTTTACTTTAAATTAAAATCAGTTTTAAACTTTAAATTAAAATCAGTTTTAAACTTTAAACAAAATAAAATCTCAGTTTTAAACTTTTTTTTTTTAAAACAAAACAGTTTTAAAGAATAAGAAAAAAAAAAGAAAATAAATAAATAAATATAGCTCACCGAATTAGCTGCAAAAAAAAAGGGGGGGGAGGTTTCTGCAGTTCGACGGAGGGCTTCGAGGTGGCGGCTAGGGTCTCGAACGGGCGACGATGGTCACCTCGGCGCTGGCTTCGAGGTATGGACAGCGGCTTGGGTCTTCGGGGTGTGGGCGCTGGGAGGAGGAGGCGGCTTCGAGGGAGGAGGCGGCGGCTTCTAAGGAGGAGGCGGCGGCTCTTCGTCGGCGCTCGAGGGATCGGGGGGGGGGGGGGGGGGGCGGCGCTGGCGATTTAGGTTTTTTACTTTTTTTTTTTCTTTTTCGTTTCTGAAATTATAATGAACGGGGGGGGGCCAAGCAGAAGAGAAAAAGGGGGGAGGGAAGAATTAAATTTTTTTTTTTTTTTATTATTTTATTATTTAAATTTGCAAAAGGGTTGACTTTTACATACGACCTCGAAACGAGGCCCACCGCCTGTCGTCCATAGCGTTTTACCCCCATTCCGAACACAATGGGATATGTATCGCAAGCTGGTTTGATCATTACAATCGGTTTCCTTTTGAATTTACATTTAAATCACTATATTGAATTTTAAACGCACATTTCAAATTACCGGGGTCACATACTAACTAGAAAAATTCCAGAAAAATATTTTCTAGCTTCGTATTGACGATACGGTCCTAACAAAACTAGTTTCGTCTAATTCTGAGGCCGTTTGAAAAATGGCCAATTTCCATTCGATTAAAATCGACAAAAACTGGTCAAACGCGTTTTCTTTTGCCACGCTCACATATTGATTCGAAAAATTATGAAATTTGAAACCTAGCAATAACTTGACACTGCGGACCCAACAAAAGTGGTTTCGTCGAAATCCGAGGTCATCTGCAAAATTGCTATTTTTAAGGGCCTTATATATATAAAAATATATATAAATTCCACAGCGACCATTTCTAATTTTAAACTGGACATATCTTATCATTTCTAAGATGAAATCCCAGTTTGTTAACTTCGTTATAAAGATATAGTTATACAGATTCAAATATTTCTTGTTTCGTTCAATTCTGACTTATATTGAATTCTGTATATTCATTTGAAATTAGAAATCGAATTTTCGAACTACCGCGCTATTTTCAATTCTATATATAATTATAATTAATTATATTCGTTTTCAAATGTCGATTCAACTCAGTTTTCATCGCCATTACTTAAAATATTTATTTTAAATATTTAAAATCCATTATTTTAGCCAATTTAAAATTTTTAAATTGGTTCAGATTTTCTGGGTCGTTACAATCTCCCCCACTTAAAACTTTTCGTCCCCGAAAAGGAATAAAGTCGAAAGTGGTTTGATAAATCTACAATCCCACAATACAACAACCAATTTGTTTCTAATATTCAGAGTATAGAATAAATAGCGCACATCCATGGGAAGAAAATAGCAACAGAATAGAGAATTAAATGGTAATGCAAGGTAGGGTAAATGTACCTGGCACCGGAGTCAATCAGAGATATCTACTCGGCATCTGGGATAAGCTTTCCGAATGCTCTCCTCAGTTTCCCATGTACAATCTCGCGGATCTCCACTCCATTGCACTTTGACTAAGTGAACCTTCTTGTTCCTCAGTTCTTTGGTTTCTTTGCCGATAATCTTTAGTGGCTCTCGCCTCACAGCTAATTCTGGAGTAATTTCAATGTCCTGCTGAGCTGCTTCTTTCACGATCAAATCTGGATCATGAACGTGCTTTCGAAGTTGAGATATGTGAAATACTTCATGCACACCAGGCAACCAGTCAGGCAGTTTGACCCTATAAGCGAGAGTTCCGATCCGTTCCAGAATAGGAAACGGACCAATGAATTTGGGTGCCAACTTTCCAGTTTTACCGAACCTGATAACTCCTCTCATCGGCGATACTTTCAAATATACATAGTCGCCAACTTCAAAGGATATATCTCTCCTTCTTCTATCGGCATAGCTCTTTTGTCGGCTTTGAGCGGCGAGTAATCTCTTCTTAATAAAATCGACTTTGTCGGCAGCTTCTCGAATCATATCAGGACCCAACACAAGTCTATTTCCAGGCTCGACCCAACAAGCAGGAGATCGACAAGGTCTACCATACAAGGCTTCGAATGGCGACATTGTCAGGCTCGCCTGGTAGCTGTTGTTATAAGAGAATTCAGCCAAATGCAGATGGTCTTCCCATGATCCACCGAAATCTAGAACACAAGCCCGCAATAGATCTTCTAAAATGCGATTCACCCTCTCAGTCTGACCGTCTGTCTGAGGATGATAAGCGGTGCTCAAGTTTAACTTCGTTCCGAGCTCGACTTGAAATGCTTCCCAGAATTTGCTAGTGAATATGGTATCTCTATCACTTACTATACTGAGCGGCACTCCATGTAGTCTAACTATTTCCCTGAAGTATATCTGCGCCAGACTCTGAGCGGTTCTATTTGATTTGACAGGTATAAAATGGGCGGTCTTCGTGAAACGATCTACGATCACCCAAATACTGTCATTTCCTTTTCTGGTCCTGGGCAGACCATCAATGAAATCCATAGAAATATGTTCCCACTTCCAGCCAGGAACTTCTAGTGGTTGTAATAGTCCAGCCAATTTCTGTTGGTCGCTTTTAACTAGCTGGCAAGTAGGGCATCGACTAACATATATCGAAACGTCTCTTTTCATAGCCTTCCACCAGAAAGTTCTTTTGAGATCGTTATACATTTTGGCCACACCAGGATGGATACTCAGCTTGGACTTGTGACACTCGTCTAACACTTCCCTTTTTAACTCTGGGATGTCAGGAACACAAATCCTTCCTTTTAATCTCAAGGTCTCGTCGTTATCTATTTGAAAACACGAGGGTTCGCCTTTCTGAATCCTTTTGATCATATCTTTGATAAAGTTATCCTCCTTCTGAAGAATAGATATTTTGTCAATCAAGGAAGTCGTGATAATAAAGCTGGCGATCATTACATTCTTTCGACTCAGCGCATCGGCCACGACATTGGCTTTCCCTGGAGTATATATAATTTCAAAGTCATATGCTGCAAGAAACTCCAGCCAACGTTGCTGCCTCAAATTCAAGTCCTTCTGAGTGAACAGATACTTTAATGACTGATGATCTGTAAACAGTTCGAATCTCTCACCGAGAAGATAGTGTCTCCAGATTTTCAAAGAGAATATGATAGCCAATAACTCAAGATCATGAGTTACATAGTTTTTCTCGTGCGGCTTCAGTTGACGGCTAGCATAGGCAATTACTTGGCCTCTTTGCATTAACACTGCCCCAAGGCCTTCTCTAGAAGCATCAGTCCAGACTTTTAGATCTTGGTTGCCATCGATGATGGTTAACACTGGAGCTGTAGTTAATCTCAACTTTAGCTCTTCGAAAGCCTCCTCACTTTCCTGAGTCCATTTGAATTTAGAATTCTTCTTTGTCAGCTTCGTTAAGTGGCCAGATATCTTCGAAAAGTCTTTAACGAACTTCCGGTAATAGCTAGCCAATCCGAGAAAACTGCGGACTTCAGTGGGAGTACTGGGCTGTTTCCAATTCTGAATAGCTGTGATTTTGCTTGGATCCACAGCGATTCCATCTTTCGATACTACATGACCCAGAAATTTCACTTCATCTTGCCAGAATATACACTTGGAAAATTTGGCTTTCAGTACATTCCGTCTGAGAATTTCTAAAACCTGTTCCAGATGCTTTTCATGTTCGGCCTTTGATTTAGAGAAGATTAGAATATCATCAATAAAAACCAGAACAAATTTATTCAAAACTCCCCTGAATACTCTGTTCATCAGGTCGACGAAGTAGGCAGGAGCGTTACATAAGCCGAACGGCATTACTAACCACTCGTAGAATAAGTCGGGGCCTCTGAATGCTGTCATTGGAACACACTCTTCGGCAATTCGAAGTTGATGGAATCCTGTAGCTAGGTCCATTCGTGAGAATACTTGTGCTCCATTTAATCGATCCAACAAATCATCTATTCGCGGCAATGGATATTTGTTCTTTATTGTTTGTTTGTTCAGATCTCGATAATCCACACATAGACGTAGAGTACCGTCAGATTTCAGGACAAACACCACTGCTGCACCCCAATCAGAGAAACTAGGCCTGATCAGACCTTTCCATACTAGCTGTCTTGTTTGATTGTCTAATTCCTCCTTCTCTTTCAAGGACATTCTTCGAATGGCGTGAACTACTGGCCTTGCATTGGGAATTAAAGCAATTTTGAAATCTATTTCTCTCTGCGGAGGTAAGCGAACAACTTCCTCGAACACATCCGCATAATTCTTGACGACAGGAATATCTTTAATGAGGTCAGGAATATTCTCTGTGACTTCAGGAACATTTTCTATTTGGTCCGGAGAAACATTTAGAGCTGCCCAGAAGTCTTTTCTATTAGCATTCTGACCTTCACACGGTATGGTTATATAACCCCCTGATTTAATCTTAGCTCTAACGACTCTCTCGGCGCATCTAACCTCTGCTTCATATTTGGTTAACCAATCCAATCCCAAAATAAGATCGAATTCATCAAAATTCATGACGACAGAGATAATAGGGAACTTATAGCAAGAAAAAGAGACGGGTACTGCACAAACCCAACTGAGATTGATGGAACCTCCAACTGGATTTCGGACAGTCATTGGCTCTTTGAGTTTCTTCAAATTCAAATCCAACTTCTTGACTGCACCCTTTGCAATAAAGCTTCGTGACGCGCCTGTGTCAAACAGTACTTTAACTGGAATGTTTTTGACAGTTAGCGTGCCTTCTAAAACATCAGCCCTTTCTTGACTAGCTGAGGGATCGGAAATTTCTGCTACTTCATTTACTTGAACCACATTGGTCTTTTTTAATAGCCAGCAATTCTTGGCGATATGCCCGGGCTGGTGGCACCTGTGGCACCCTCTGCCCTCTTGAACCCTTTTATCAGATTTAGATACTTCCTTCTTTTGCTTCTTTAAAGATTTACATTTTCCTTGCAAATGCCCCTGCTTATGACAATTATTGCATACGGTGGTCGTTAACAGTTCTTTCCCAGATTCAGCCCTTTTTCTCTTAGCACTGGGCTTCTTACTGACCTCTAACGTTGTTAGTGCCTCGGGACGATCAGTTTCTGACTCTGTTTTGTTACTAGAGCTGGCTTCCTCTTCGTCGCGTAACATTCCTTTCTTATGGAGATCTTCATACTGATAAGCCATATAAATCATTTCTGCAAAAGGAAGCTTCACATGCCCCAATACTTTATTCTGGTATTTCCTTTGAAGCCCGTGAATAAATCTCATATTTTTACCCTTCGGATTTTGAATTAGATGAGGAGCAAAGTGAGAAAGTTCATTGAATTTCCTATGATATTCCGGAATGGTCATGTCACCTTGTATTAGATAAGAAAATTCATCACATAATCTCTCGGTTGCTTCGGGAGGAGTAAACCTTTCTAAGAAAATTACTTTGAATCTATCCCAGGTGATATCACCTTCTGGATTATCTTTAATAATTGAATCCCACCAAAACAAAGCTTCTTCTTTGAGTGCCCAAGACGCCAGTAACCTTTTCTGATCGTCTCTCAGCTTTAAACCCTCAAATATTTTCTCTGCAGAACGAATCCAAGCTTGTGTTTCCATAATGGGCTCCTTGCCTAAGAATGGCGATCCACCAAGATTTCGAAATCTCTTGTATAGAACTTCTATATTGGATTCTGGCTGCGGGAGCACATCTGGCTCATTAGCTGGTCGAGCCATACGATTACTTCTTCTGTTCCTGTCACTCATTTTCTAGTACTTCTGCAAATGGCAGATCAAGTGTCAGGTCACAGAAAAGGTATTTTAAAATATAGAAACATATACTTCAAATGTAAATGTGTCTATCGAGGTGTAATTTCGTTCTGCTTTACTCATACTAGGATATTACTGATCCTATCTGTATAGTTACCCGTCCTAGAACACTACTGGTTCTATTTCTGACGAGTTCGTTCAAATGTTATATTCCAGCACTAAGCTTAACCAAAGCTCTGATACCACGTTGAGACGACCCGATTTCCCGTTCTCACGGAAACAAGGTTATCTTTTGGAATATAACACAGAAACAGATAATAGCAGAACAGAATTAAATAAAATACACCAGAATGAACAACAAAATATACTGGATAAAAGTAATCATCAGAGTTACACAGTATACAGGATCTTACTTAGTACAAATACAGTTCAGCTATACATAAATGTCTACAGCGGAAATAAACAAAATATGTACAATAGGAGCTGAACAGCATAAAAAGAAAAGAAATAAATGATAGAATCCATCTTCAGCTCCAGCTATCCAGAAAGAACCAGCTAAACCTGAATACAAGGCTGCCCGTGTAGAAAAAGGGGCACCCGAGTTTGAGAGTGAAACAAACTACGAGTCAGTCATGGGACTGGTATGAGAAATCTACTCAACACATATATAATATGGCAAATCACAGGACCACGCCACTTTCGTGGAACGGGTTTTCTCCATTGGATTGCCAGTGCTTCAAAACAAATCTTTCTTTTAAACATCGCTATGCTTTTTATAAAAATGAAGCCGTTATAAGACTCAGTTCCCATCACACAATGCAACGCAAACCGGAGGATAGAGTTTTTACCTTATAACAGCCAAATATGCTTGATACGAATAAAACAAAGGCATTTGATATTATTGCTAGTGTTTATATGTTTTGAAAACAATTTCAAATCATAACTATCAATCATAGACGGCATTAATGCCCCATACCACTATGTCGCCATATATAGGTATACAATCAAAACCGCGCGATGTCGTATTTGGAAATTGGATTTCCGTCATGAACCAAGGCAAAAGATAGTCCTTACCGAATTCGAGACAATCTAGCCCATGTCTCAGGCCCAGACTCAGGTGAGCCCTTGGATCGTCAGGGCCGGTCCACCGATGTGGATTATTATGCCTGAACACTACGTTTCTCCGCCCTTTGGGGCGTAAACGAGCCAACGAATGACTCCATCGGACCCGGATCGTCCGATCAAACCGAGGCGCCTCGCAACAGCAACAACCACATAGGTGAAAAATATATAAATGTCAGGGCTGGTAGGTCACTGACACCACCCTAGCTAGAAAGAAACTCAGGCCCTCCCTGATGTCCTCTCCAGTTTTAGGTTCATACCTGGGTGTGAGGCTCACGAATTCACGTTATACACAAAGCTACGCCACACAGGCGGTGCTTTGATCATCACCACAAGACTTTGCTTTTCAACAGAAGCCCTGATCACTGCATCTTAGCATGCCACACAGGCAATTCACACCGTGCACTGATGGCTATCAATCACACAGAACAAATTCCAATGTCGGACACACATTCCATTTACAAGTCCGTTCTGGGTCTGAACGAAACCGGAGGCACTAAATACCTCGCAAACCCTTCGATCAACACGTACGTCTGAACGATCACCACTCATTATCCATATTTCGGGATGCCTCCCAATCAGGACCTCGGTTACCATCCAAACGAGGTGAAGATCTCCGGTCTTCGACCATCGTCTTCATCTTCGACTTTCAATCGTCGATCAATTATTTGAAATGAGAATTAACTCGGCCTTCTCAAATAATTCACGTATATTTAGAATTTCAATTCAATTTATTTCAATGGTTAAATTATTCGACAACACCAATTTTGTCCTTTAATGTAATTTTCACACCAAACACATTCAACCATCAAACATCACATAAATTAAGCAAATTCAGTTTATTTCCATTCTATATTGCTTATGATATTTTATAACTATTTATCGCTATTTTTATTTAAATTAAAATAGCCATTTTATTCAAAACGACGCTTCGGGCCATAAGGCGGCCGTGGCGCTGTTTTTCTTCAGATTTGATTTACACATATCTGAAAATCTAACCGTTGGATCTTCACAAAATTTACAACATTAGAAAGGTCTTTTCAAAACGAACCCAACGGTTCCAGTTTCGGGAAAATCCGACGGTCGGATCTCCCGGTACAATCGTTTGAAATTTCGATTTCAAAATACGAACTGCAGCGTCGTTATTCGATTAAATATAATTTTATTTATATATATAAATAAATATAATCGTTTCTGGCGCTGTTTTTCATCAGATTTGAATTAAACATTCCAGACAATCCAACCGTTGGATTTTTACAAGGTTGGTGCCGTTGGAAAGATTATTCCAAGGCGAACCCGACGGTTGAGGTTTCGGGAAAATCCAATGGTCGGATTTCCCGTACTAGTCGTTTGAAATCACGGTTTCAAAATACGAACTGCACGGCCTCGTTTCGTTTTAATTTTATTTATATTTATATATTTATATAAATATAGTTCATTCAATGATTCCTATATCGTTTTCACTTCAAATATTTTTCTAACTCCTTAAATTTTGGAAAAATTTCGCCATAACCTCCCCTGTACCGGGAGCGTCGGGAAATCGCAAATAGCGTCCCGGTCCTTCTAATCTCAAAAAGAAAAAGAAAAAGCCAAGCGGCTAGCCAACAGGCTCAAAATCATCACCCAAACAAATCAGTAAATGTGTACCTATTTGTCGGGCACAAAATTTTATTCCTCTTCTCTAGCCCCTTTGCTATAACCTGTTCAATGAATATGCATGTACATATATATACAGTCTATATCATTTTCCATTTTCTATTCAACTTCATATTTGATTTCTATTTGGTTTAAAAACACCATTCATTCTAATGTTACATAAATAGGTGCAAATCATTTCATTAGCTAATTAATGAATATTTCAACTCATATATGTTTATTTTGAACAAGTGGCTATTTTTAACACTTCACATTTTAATGATTTACGCATACAATAAAAATGTGATTTTTATTGTAAAACGATTCATTTCAAAACACTATTTTTCTATATAGTTCATATAGTCGATAAAAGGTGATATTTATTATCAAACAATTTATTTCAAAATATGAATACCATTCAACACATGAATTTCTAAACAACGAATGAATATCAATTCAACACATGAATGTTTTCAATAGTTTTTATATATCGATAAAAATGTGATTTTTATTATCAAACAATTTATTTCAAAATATGAATACCATTCAACACATGAATTTCTAAACAACGAATGAATATCAATTCAACACATGAATGTTTTCAATAGTTTTTATATATAGATAAAAATGTGATTTTTATTATCGAACGATTTATTTCAAAATATGAATACCATTCAACACATGAATTTCTAAACAACGAATGAATATCAATTCAACACATGAATGTTTTCAATACAATGAATAAATATAGTTTAAGCATATGAAAATAATTCAAACACACAAATATTATTCAAAATTTCGGCAGCATAACGGCAGGGTAGTTACACCGGCACCGTCCCTAGTACGGCTCCTCGCTCTACCTTAAAACCTCGCGGTTTTTGACAATGGGAATCATGCATCTAGTTCGCACGCAGGCGGCATGTATATATTTATTTCATTTCCACAAACTAATCCTAAGTGGTTTCAACCAAATATTTCACAACCACAAATGGGTATTTTTCAACCTCAATCAACCAATATCAATCTCAAACAATCCCAAACAATCATTCAATTTTCACAACAGTTTCAACCAATAAATATCGTCCATGGTTTGTGGACGAGGGGCGTGTATATATATATATATATATATATATATATATTTATATATAGCAATTCACTTTTACTTCACACATATATATATAAATTTTAAATCAGAAATCTCACCAATAGCTATCCAACTGCACGACACTTCCTTGTATAAAATCTTCGCCTCTTGTCGCTTTCGCCCGTATTCTCTACACAGGTAAAAATAGAATTTTTACTATGCTATTCAATATATAAAAATCGAATTTTGACTTCGCTATTCAATATATAAAAATATGATTTTTACTTCGACTCTCAACATATAAAAATATGATTTTTACTTTTGCTTTCAACATATAAAAATATGTTTTTTTCTTTTGCTTTCAACATATAAAAATATGTTTTTTTCTTTTATAAAAATGCAGTTTTATTTTCTTTTAAAAAAAACAGTTTTAAAATTCTTTTAACAATTCAGTTTAAAAATTCCTTTATAAAAATCTGTTTTTACTTTCTTTTTTAAAAAACCAGTTTTATGCTACTTTAAAATTCAGTTTTAATATACTTTAAAATTCAGTTTTAATATACTTTAAAATTCAGTTTTAATATACTTTAAAATTTAGTTTTAATATACTTTAAAATTCAGTTTTTAAGAATTGTAAAATCAGTTTTCTTTTTATTAAAAACAAAAATCAGTTTTCTTTTACTTTAAATTAAAATCAGTTTTAAACTTTAAATTAAAATCAGTTTTAAACTTTAAACAAAATAAAATCTCAGTTTTAAACTTTTTTTTTAAAAACAAAACAGTTTTAAAGAATAAGAAAAAAAAAAGAAAATAAATAAATAAATATAGCTCACCGAATTAGCTGCAAAAAAAAAGGGGGGGAGGTTTCTGCAGTTCGACGGAGGGCTTCGAGGTGGCGGCTAGGGTCTCGAACGGGCGGCGATGGTCACCTCGGCGCTGGCTTCGAGGTATGGACAGCGGCTTGGGTCTTCGGGGTGTGGGCGCTGGGAGGAGGAGGCGGCTTCGAGGGAGGAGGCGGCGGCTTCTAGGGAGGAGGCGGCGGCTCTTCGTCGGCGCTCGAGGGGGGGGGGGGGGGGGGCGCTGGCGATTTAGGTTTTTTGCTTTTTTTTTTTCTTTTTCGTTTCTGAAATTATAATGAACGGGGGGGGCCAAGCAGAAGAGAAAAAGGGGGGAGGGAAGAATTAAATTTTTTTTTTTTTTATATTATTTTATTATTTAAATTTGCAAAAGGGTTGACTTTTACATACGACCTCGAAACGAGGCCCACCGCCTGTCGTCCATAGCGTTTTACCCCCATTCCGAACACAATGGGATATGTATCGCAAGCTGGTTTGATCATTACAATCGGTTTCCTTTTGAATTTACATTTAAATCACTATATTGAATTTTAAACGCACATTTCAAATTACCGGGGTCACATACTAACTAGAAAAATTCCAGAAAAATATTTTCTAGCTTCGTATTGACGATACGGTCCTAACAAAACTAGTTTCATCTAATTCTGAGGCCGTTTGAAAAATGGCCAATTTCCATTCGATTAAAATCGACAAAAACTGGTCAAACGCGTTTTCTTTTGCCACGCTCACATATTGATTCGAAAAATTATGAAATTTGAAACCTAGCAATAACTTGACACTGCGGACCCAACAAAAGTGGTTTCGTCGAAATCCGAGGTCATCTGCAAAATTGCTATTTTTAAGGGCCTTATATATATAAAAATATATATAAATTCCACAGCGACCATTTCTAATTTTAAACTGGACATATCTTATCATTTCTAAGATGAAATCCCAGTTTGTTAACTTCGTTATAAAGATATAGTTATACAGATTCAAATATTTCTTGTTTCGTTCAATTCTGACTTATATTGAATTCTGTATATTCATTTGAAATTAGAAATCGAATTTTCGAACTACCGCGCTATTTTCAATTCTATATATAATT
Organism: Allium sativum; assembly: GCA_030737875.1. Classification (NCBI taxonomy): domain Eukaryota; kingdom Viridiplantae; phylum Streptophyta; class Magnoliopsida; order Asparagales; family Amaryllidaceae; genus Allium; species Allium sativum. The sequence goes on from CM060918.1 coordinate 128,589,258, forward strand.
ATAATTAATTATATTCGTTTTTAAATGTCGATTCAACTCAGTTTTCATCGCCATTACTTAAAATATTTATTTTAAATATTTAAAATCCATTATTTTAGCCAATTTAAAATTTTTAAATTGGTTCAGATTTTCTGGGTCGTTACAATATTCCAGTTAAAGTACCGTTCGACACCAGCGCGTCGCGAAGCTTTGTTGCAAAGAATACGGTTAAGAAACTGGATTTGAATTTGAAGAAGCTCAAAGAACCAATGACTGTCCATAATCCGGTTGGGGGTTCCCTCGATCTCAGTTGGGTTTGTGGGGTGCCGGTTTCTTTTTCTCGTTATTGGTTCCCTACCATCGCGGTCGTCATGAATTTTACTGAGTTTGATCTTATCTTGGGGTTAGACTGGTTGACCAAATATGAAGCTAAGATTAAATGCGCCGACAGAGTCGTTAAGGAAAAGATTAAATCAGGTGATTATATAACCATTCCCTGTGAAGGTCAGAATTCTAATAGGAAAGACTTTTGGGCAGCTCTGGATGTTTCTCCTGCTTAAATAGAAAATATCCCTGTAGTCACAGAGAATATTCCGGACCTCATCAAAGATATTCCTGTCGTAAAGAATTATGCAGATGTGTTCGAAGAAGTTGTTAGCTTACCCCCGAAGAGAGAAATAGATTTCAAGATCACTTTAATTCCGAACGCAAGGCCAGTAGTGCAAGCTATTCAGAGAATGACTCTAAAGGATAAAGAAGAACTAGACAATCAAACTCGACAGCTTGTACGGAAGGGTCTGATCAGGCCTAGTTTCTCTGATTGGGGAGCAGTAGTGGTGTTTGTCCCAAAGTCTGACGGTACTCAACGACTATGTGTGGATTATCGTGACTTGAATAAGCAGACAATAAAGAATAAATTTCCGTTGCCGCGAATCGATGATTTATTGGATCGTCTGAATGGAGCACAAGTATTTTTCAAGGATGGACCTAGCTACAGGTTTCCATCAGCTTCGTATTGCCGAAGAGTGTGTTCCTATGACAGCGTTCAGAGCCCAGACTAATTCTATGAGTGGTTAGTAATGTTGTTCGGCTTATGTAACGCTCCAGCTTACTTCGTCGATTTAATGAATCGAGTGTTCAGAGGAGTCTTGAATAAGTTTGTTCTGGTTTTTATTGATGATATTCTAATCTTCTCTAAGTCAAAAGCCGAACATGAAAAACATTTGGAGCAAGTTCTAGAAATTCCGAGAAGGAATGTATTGAAAGCTAAACTTTCCAAATGTATATTCTGGCAAGATGAAGTAAAATTTCTCGGCCACGTCGTATCAAAAGAGGGAATTGTTGTGGATCCAAGTAAAATAACCGCTATTCAAAATTGGAAGCAGCCTAGTACTCCCACCGAAGTCCGAAGTTTTCTTGGATTGGCTAGTTACTACTGGAAGTTCGTTAAAGATTTTTTGAAGATATCTAGTCACTTAACAAAGCTTACAAAGAAGCACTCAAAATTCAAGTGGACTCCAGAATGTGAGGAGGCTTTTGAGACGCTAAAGTTAAGATTAACAACGACTCCAGTGTTAACGATTATCGATGGCAATCAAGACTTGAAAGTCTGGACAGATGCCTCAAGAGAAGGCCTTGGTGCAGTATTAATGCAAAGAGGCCAAGTGGTTGCTTATGCTAGCCGTCAGCTGAAGCCGCATGAGAAAAACTACGTTACTCATGATCTTGAGTTGTTGGCTATCGTATTCGCTTTGAAAATCTGGAGACATTATCTTTTGGGTGAGAAATTTGAACTTTTTACATATCATCAATCGCTAAAGTATATGTTCACCCAGAAAGACTTGAATCTGAGGCAGCAACGTTGGCTAGAGTTTCTTGCAGCATACGATTTTGAGATTCTGTACACTCCCAGGAAAGCCAATGTCATGGCCGATGCGCTAAGTCGAAAGAATGTTATAATCGCCAGCTTAATTATTACGACTTCCTTGATTGACAAAATATCTATTCTTCAGAAGGATGATAATTTTATTAAGTATATGATCAAAAGGATTCAGAAAGGCGAACCCTCGTGTTTTCAAATAGATAACGATGGAATCCTGAGATTGAGAGGAAGGATTTGTGCTCCCGACATCCCAGAGCTAAAAAGGGAAGTGTTAGACGAATGTCACAAGTCCAAGCTGAGTATCCATCCAGGTGTGACCAAAATGTATAACGATTTCAAGCGAACATTCTGGTGGAAGGCTATGAAAAGGGACGTTTCAATATATGTTAGCAGGTGCTCTACTTGCCAACTAGTCAAAAGCGACCAACAGAAACTTGCTGGATTGTTGCAACCGCCGAACATTCCAGGTTAGAAGTGGGAACATATTTCCATGGACTTCATAGATGGTTTGCCCAGAACCCGGAAAGGAAATGACAGTATTTGGGTAATCGTAGATCGCTTCACGAAGACAGCCCATTTCATACCTGTCAGATCGAACAAAACTGCTCAGAGTCTGGCGCAGATATATTTCAAGGAAATTATTAGGCTACATGGAGTGCCAATCAGTATAGTTAGTGATAGAGATCCAAGGCATTTCAAGTAGAACTGGGGAAAAAGCTGAATCAGAGCACCGCTTATCATTCTCAGACAGATGGTCAGACTGAGAGGGTGAATCTTATTCTAGAAGAATTATTGCGGGTTTGTGTTCTTGATTTTGGTGGATCATGGGAGGACCATTTGCATTTGGCTGAGTTCTCATACAACAACAGCTACCAAGCGAGCCTGACGATGTCACCATTCGAAGCATTGTATGGTAGGCCGTGCCGATCTCCTGCTTGTTGGGTTGAACCTGGCAATAGGCTTGTATTGGGACCTGATATGATCCGTGAAGCTCCGGACAAAGTCGATTTCGTTAAGAAACGATTACTCGCCGCTCAAAGCTGACAGAAGAGCTATGCTGATTCGAGAAGAAGAGATTTGGCTTTTTCTGTTGGTGATTATGTGTATCTCAGGGTTTCTCCGATGAGAGGAGTGATTCGATTTGGCAAAACTGGAAAGTTGGCACCCATATTTATTGGTCCATTCCCTATACTTGAATGGATTGGAACCCTCGCTTATAGAGTTCAATTGCCCGATTGGTTGCCTGGAGTGCATGATGTATTTCACGTATCTCAACTTCGAAAGCATGTTCATGACCCAGACATAGTTGTGGAAGAAGCCGCACAACAGGATATTGAAATTACTCCAGAATTGGCTGTGAGAAGGGAGCCGCTAAAGATTATCGGCAAAGAAACCAAAGAACTGAGGAACAAGAAGGTTCACTTAGTCAAAGAGCAATGGAGTGGAGATCCGCGAGATTGTACTTGGGAAACCGAGGAAAGCATTAAGAAAGCCTATCCTAAGTGCAGGGTGGATATCTCTGACTGACTCTGGTGCAAGGTACATTTACCGTACTTTACATTACCATTTTGTTCTTTACTTTGTTGTTATTTTCTTTTCATGGATGTGAACCTTTAATTCTATAGTATGATTATTTTAAAAAAAGTATATGAATCGATTAGTATATATTTGAAAAGTTAAAAACAAATTGCTTGTTGTTTGAGTTGTGTGATAGTGGATTTGAGTAATTAAATTATTAGAACGATAGTTAATTTAATCAATAAAAGAATGAAGGGTAGAATTTATTTGATTAAATCACACATTGAACTGAGTTAGAAATAGATAGAAATATATACATGTGCATTATATGTTTCAACAAGTAAATGGATTAGCTGTTGAGTAAAGAATTTATTTGCGTGCCCGACAAATAGGTAAACCTTAATGAGTTGAATGCGAAATATTATTATATCAAGTCCTGTGAATGCCATTGGATGCGGAGTGCTGGTTGTTCTGTGTGTAATAATAAACGTCGCCATAGGATAGTAACAATTAATTTTGAAATACACTACATGGCATACTCCTTGAAGATAGGCATACTTCATCATATACCACATAAGCATTCGGAGCTTGTGTGACGAGGTTGAAGATTTGCCATACGAGCAAGAGGCATGTATGGCGATGACTATATATTACAGGTTGAACTGATGACTGATATGGACCATATAAAATATAACGGTAAATTGCCAGATTAATAAAAATCCCACATGGGTCTGGAGATGACAATAAACACGTCTCTCTGGTCATTAAGGCACAAAAAACCATTTATAGGGTGACGAGAATTTATTCTATGGAGTTATTATCTATACACACTCCCCTATGGACACCGGAATATATCACTATAAATATGTGCATGCTTATTAGGATTTATTGGGTACCTAATACGGCCCCATAAATTTCCAAAAACCTCCCCGTACAAAGGAGGTAATGGCGAAATTTTTCGAAAATTTAGGGTGTTAGCCAAATTTTTGCAGAGTTAGAAAATTCTCAAAAACTGAAAAGTTGGAGAATGGAAGCCAGATTGAAAGTAGAGATGATTAATTAATCCACTTTCGACTTTGTTCCTTTTTGGGAACGAAAAGTTTAAAGTGGGGGAGATTGTAACAATCCGAAAAATCTGAACCAGTTTGAAAATTTTAATTTGGCTATTTTGGTGGATTTTAAATATTTTAAATAATAACGATGAAAAGTGAGTTTGAATCGACGTTTGATAATAAATATAATTAATTCTAATTATAAACAAGGCCTGAAATGGCGCGGTAGTTTCAAAATTTGAATTCAAACTTTGACTGACTGTACCGAGTGCAAAACAAAACGGATTTTAGTGAAACAAAAAATATTTAAATCTGTTAGTGAATATCTTTCTAACGAATCTGAAAAATCGAAGTTTCATAGCAGGAAGCAAAAGTTATGGCTAAATGAATTTTCAGAATGGTCGCTATAGAGTTTATATAGCCCGTGAAAATTGCCATTTTGCAAACTACCGCAGAATTCGACGAAACCACTTTTGTTGGATCCGAGATGTCAAATTATGGCTAGGTTTCAAATTTCATAATTTTTGAAGCTAGTATGTGAGCATGGCAAAGGAAAATGTGTTTGATCGATTTCTATTAAATTGGATCGACCAAAAAAGGGCCATTTTGCAAACGGTCTCAGAATTCCACAAAACTAGTTCTGTTGGGACCGTATCATCAAAACATAGCTGGATTTATTTGTCGGGAATTTTTAGAATTAGTATGTGGCCCCGGAAAATTGAAATGTACGTTTAAATTAAATATCGAATGTTTTATATTTTAATTTGAAGAGAAACTGACTGAAACAGTCGAATGGGCCTATGAAACTATCCCATTGTGTTCGGAATGGGGGTAATTAGCTAGGGACGACAGTCGTTGGGTTTGGTTTGTTGTTAGTATGTAAAGAGGGGTATTTGCGAGAATTTAAAAATTATAAAATAAAATAAAAAATTCCTATTGGCCATCATTCAACATTCTCTCTCTCCGACACCTGAAACAAACGGCGCCTCCTATTCATTCCTTCTCTCCTCAAATCCGACCACCTCGTTCATCATTGACCCCCACCCTTGTTGAGCTTTTTTTTGATCCCACCACCCTCTTCAAATCCAGACCCGTCGCTCCTCCTGTCGTCGCGCCGTCACGGAGAACCGACTCCCCAAAACTGCGCCGCCTCGAGCCAGATTCCACACGCCACGCCAGCTCGAGTTGGGGGTTGCGGGCATCAACGGGAAGCTCTCTCCAGGCTCTAGGCCGTGGCACCAACCGATTGCAACCCCGTTCAACGGATTAGAAGTTATTTGAAGACCTAGTTTTGAACAAATCAGAGAGGTATACGGCTGATTTTAACTAAACTATATTATAGCACTTTAAAGCGCTACGGTTTTTGATTTCACTGTAAAAATCATGTCTTTTTCGTTTCTTGACGAAATTCAATGAAACAAGAGACAGTGGACTCATGCGGACGTCTTCTACATTCTAGAAGAGACCACATATTTTTCTGAGCCTTCTGCTATTTTTGGTGGAGTGGAACCCAATGTGAGATTTCTAGATTATAAACGATATGGAAACGACGATGTATAAATTATATAGTCGATGTATGAGTTATATAAGCATTGTACACCTCATGTATAAGCATTGTATAAGTTGTACGTTCGATGTATATGTTATATATGCGTTGTAAAAATTATATATGTGTTGAATAGAAGTGAAATATACTTATATAAATATATATATACGCCCCTCGTCCACAAACCATGGACGATATTTATTGGTTGTGATTGGTGTGAAAATGGGTTGATAGCGAATGGTTGATTAGAACTGTTTGTGGTTGAAATTGATTGATTGTGGTTGAAAAATACCCGTTTGTGGTTGAGAATTATTTGGTTGAAAACACATAGGATTAGTTTGTGGAAAAGAAAGAATAAAAATATACATGCCGCCTGCGTGCAAACTAGATGCATGAAATACCCATGTCAAAAGCTGCGAGGCTTTAAGGTAGAGCGAGGAGCCGTACTAGGGACGGCCCCAGTTTTAACTACCCTGCCGTTATGCTGCCGAATTTTTCAATAATATTCATGTGTTAGAATTATTTTCATGCGTTGAAACTCTATTCATGTGTTGAATAGAAAACATTCATGTGTTAAATAGAAATTCATTCGTTGAATAGAAATTCATGTGTTGAATGGTATTCGTGTTTTAAATAAACTGTTTTAACAATAAAAATCACATTTTTATTTTATATATACAAACTATAGAAAACATTCATGTGTTGAATAGAAATTCATTCATTGAATAGAAATTCATGTGTTGAATGGTATTCGTGTTTGAAATAAATTGTTTTACAATAAAAGTCACATTTTTATTATAAACATGAATTGTTAAAAATAGTGAAGTGTTGGAATAATGTTTGTTGGATAAAAATATCATTTTTATCAAATGTATGGAAAGAATATGGTTTTGAAATCGAAGAATAGATTATATATATATAATTAAAATAAATCGAATAACGAAGCTGCAGTTCGTGTTTTGAAACCGTGATTTCAAACGATTAGTGCAGGAGATCCGACCATCGGATTTTCCCGAAACCGAAACCGTTGGGTTCACTTTGGAAATATCTTTCCAACGACACTAACTTTGTAAAGATCCAACGGTTGGATTGTCTGGAATGTTTAATTAAAATCTAAAGAAAAACAGTGCCAGAATCGATTATATATATATATAAATATACAATTAAATTAAATCGAATAACGACGCTGCAGTTCGTATTTTGAAATCGAAACTTCAAACGAGTGTACCGGGAGATCCGACCGTCGGATTTTCCAAAAACTGGAACCGTTGGATTCGTTTTGAAAAGATCCTTCTAAGTATATAAAATTTGTGAAGATCCAACGGTTAGATTTTCAGATATGTGTAAATCAAATCTGAAGAAAAACAGCGCCATGGCCGCGTTATGGCCTAAAGCGTCGTTTGAATAAATTGGCTATTTTAAAATAAATAAAAATAGCGATAAAACATTATAAAATATTCTAAACGATATGGAATGTGAAATTTAGAAACTAACTGATGGTTAGCTAAGTCGAATGGTTTCCTGGGTTTTGATCTGATGTTGGTTTCGGCCTTCGGGGTTAATATTTGGGAAATCGTTCTCGTACTAATTTACGGTTAGTGACTAATGAATTGGAATAAGGCGTGTATTGTGTTTGTGTAGCACTTATTAATTATATACGCGAGTTGCTCAGTAAGACCAGGTTTATCCCATTTTGAATAACTGAATCGATGATAAGAAATCGATGATGAACTGATGTCCTCATTCGGAGGCATCCCGAAATATGGATAATGAGTGGTGATCGTCCAGACGTACGTGGAGATCGATGGGTATGCGAGGTTTATAATGCCTCCAGTTTCGTTCAGACCCAGAACGAACTTGCAAATGGACTGTGTGTCTGACATTGGAATTCATTCTGTGTGATTGATAGCCATCAGTTGCATGGTGTGAATTGCCTATGTGGCATGCTAAGGTGCAGTGATCAAGGCTTCTGTTGAAAAGCAAAATCTTGTGGTTGATGATCAAAGCACGGCCGGTGTGGCATAGCTTTGTGTATAACGTGAATTCGCGAGTCTCACACCCAAGTATGAACAAAAAACAGGAGAGGACCTCAGGGGGGACGTGCGTTTCTTTCTAGCTAGAGGTGGTGTCAGTGCTTAAACTGGCTGACATTTATATTATTTTCACCTGTTTGGTTGTTGTTGTTGCGAGGCGCCTCGGTTATATCGGTCGATCCGGGACCGATGGAGTCATTCGTTGGATCATTTACGCCCCATAGGGTGGGGAAACGCATTGTTCAGGCATTATAATTCAATCCGTGTGGACCGGCCCTGATGATCCAAGGTACAGTTGCGGTTGTTCCTAAGACACGGGCTAGAGCGTCTCGAATTCGGTAAGGACTATCTTTTGCCTTGGTTCATGACGGAAATCCAATTTCCAAATACGACATCGTGCGCTTTTGATTGTATACCTATATATGGCGACATAGTGGTATGGGGCATTAATGCCGTCTATGATTGATACTTATGATTTGAAATTGTTTTTGAAACATATAAACACTAGTAATAATATCAAATGCTTTTGTTTTATTCGTATCAAGCATATTTTGGCCATTATAAGGTAAAAACTCTATCCCCCGGTTTGCGTTGCATTGTGTGATGGGAACTGAGTCTTATAATGACTTCATTTTTGCTAAAAGCATTGTGATGTTTAAAAGATTTACTTGTTTTAAAGCACTGGCAATCCAATGGAGTAAACCCGTTTCGCGAAAGTGGCGTGGTCCTATGATTAGCCATATTATAAAACGTGTTAAGTAGATTTCTCATATCAGTCCCATGACTGACTCGTAGTTTGTTTCACTTGCAAACTCGGGTGCCCCTTTTTCTACATGGGTAGCCTTGTCTTCAGCTTTTAACAGGCTCTTTCTGGATAGCTAGAGCTGAAGATGGATTCTATCATTTATCTCTTTTTATGCTGTTCAGCTCCTATTGTACATATTATGTTTGTTTTCCGCTGTAGACATTTATGTATAGCTGAATGGTATTTGTACTAAGTATGATCCTGTATACTATGTAACTCTGATGATTACGTTTATCCAGTGTATTATTTGTACATTATCTGGTGTATTTATTTAATTATGTTCTGCTATTATCTGTTTATGTGTTATATTCCAAAGATTACCCTTGCCACCGTCAGTTGGGGGTTTGGGGTCGTCGCATCCAGGCTGCATTGTAGCTCATCCAAACCCCTAAACTTTCAATTTTGATCAATTTATATTAAATCAAGTGCTACTTTAAAAAAAAGAGAAAAAAAACTACATAGGTTATGGAAAACGCCAGACCCCACTTAATCCTGAATTAATCTCCAATGCACAATTACAGCTTAGCAAATTTTTACAACCTTGTCGGTAATATTCCAACCTAGATAATTTTTTCTCTTATTTTATTAATACATTTATTTCAAAAAGAAGCGAACAAGTGGCTTGATTTAACCCTGAAATTCAGTTCAAATGATCCTATTGCATTACACGCAGAGATGCACAACACAATGCATAACGTCGGTGATAATCTTTTAAAACTAACAGTACCGGTAATATTTCAAAAAGAAGCAAATAATTTACTTGATTTAACCTTGAAATTCAGTTCAAATGATCTGACCAATAAGATTCAGTTTAACTGACTTGACAAGCAACAAGGTGGTCAACCATGTGCGCTTTCGACCTACCAATAAAAATGATGCCGTAGTGATTTTCTACAGGTCCATTATTTATTAAACAATTAAAATAAATAAATTTAAATTAAAATATAAAATTGAAGCAAAATATAGCGAATCATAATTTTTTTGACAGTGATGGCACTTACCAAAATTAAGCTACGCTAACCGAGTATATCATGTCATTTGGCCGAGAAGGTTCTTGTCCCACTTTCCAAAAAAACAACTCAAGCTACATAAAGTTTCTATTGCAGCTTTAAAGAATTAAGGCAATAAACGGAATAATTCGTTACCAGGCATAACAAATAGATGCATAAGTTTTTTACACTAAGAGAGACAAAATGGTGCAAGTTTCTTATCGCAAGAGTGAGAAGATAGACTTTTGTTCCAAAGCGCTTCTTAATTGTTTTTACAACATCCTTTGCTTGTCTGGAAAATAAACTGAATGAAAAGAAACACTAGGATTAAATATACGCTGGAATGATAATCTGATTTAACTTTCAACAGACCATCAACTGGGAGTATTATTATAAAGATAAATGTCTGCCCATATTACTGTATTCATATTGCCATACTAACAGAGGAATAACTAGAAAGCATGGGCTGGCTAAATACTCAGGACTAAGTTCATGCTGCTTGTAAAATGATGTAGGGTCGGTTTATCTGAGAATTATTTGTTTACCATCAATAAACAAATTTCACCATAGCACAAAGCAGGCTACATCATTGTAGAACAATTTGAGAGGCAACCTAGTAGAATGTTGGAGGACATATAAACAGTTGAAGCTAGATTAAGTGCTAAAAGTTGAACAAAGGACTAATTTCATGCTTTTTGAGAAATGGTGTCGGTTCAGATATTTATTTACAGAAATTCAAAAGTGTTCACTGTGAATGCAATTTAAATGTTAGGTTCTTTTGCGGTTTATGTTACAATCAACAATATATGTTAGCACGACACTAGGGAATTTCTAACTATGGTTGTGTTAAACTAAAGAAGTTATTTACTTTGTTGCATCAGCATTTGACTCGGTGGTATTTTTAATAAGTGAATATCAGATATTTGTCCATATTTTTGTAATGTAGTTTTACTTAATAACAATGAAAGCTTAGAAATGCCTTTTGAAAGCTCATGGATACTATTATGAAACCAATTTATCTGACACAAGCATCAATCAAACTTTGATTTGAGTTACTTTTTTTTCTATATGTGAATTATAATTAACTTTCAACTACAATCAAGCTAAATTGTAAGCTAGAGGCTAGACTAAACTTTCTTAGACTTTCCAATTTCAGAATTATACAATTAGTATTGCAACAACCATGCTTAAGTTTATCTATCAAAACGAGAAACAAATGATTTAATACAATTCCAGTATACTTCATCAATCAACATAGCTAAATTATAAAATTAATCGACCATAAAGTCCAAGTTAAGCTATCCATAACTATTTAACTAGAAAATGAATATAACAGTAAAGAAAATTCCAGAAGAATCTATGGAAACTATACCTAAGGTCACGATTGACAATATCACAAAGCTCAATATTTATCGCCCAATCTGCATCGATCAGTTGATCATTTGTCGCTCGACCCACCAACGAGCTCGTCATCGCTGGAATCTGTATCAACCGACTGGGATTAAGAAAAAAAGATTTCCAACCAAAAACAACATAGTATTTTATTTTATTTTAGCATCAACACAAGCTAAAATTGTATTTCATGATCTCAAGATTGCTGAATTCATCATACAATATTCATACAACTAACTCAAATAAACTAGTAAACATAAAAGTCATGGAATCAAAAGTATTTTACTGATATGCGGGCTGTGTTCCATAACCTCACGAGGCTTCGCTGCTTCTAAAAGTGGAAAGGATCTATACACAACTGGGTTTACTTCTCCGGATTCTATTGCTGGCCATACATGCTTCTTTACCTCATCAACTATCTCTGCCTTTTTCTTTACACTTCTGTTCCTCAACCTAGCAACATGTACAATCACAAACAATGTTTTTGGTCCCTTAAAGAGAAACCAAGGAAACAATAGTAGAAATAATAAAACTTAATAGATTCTTTATCCAACATAAAATTTAAATTATGTTTGAGGAGCTTGACCAAAATCTACATTAACTAATTGATCTGGGTTGCACAACATAGAGTATAAATATATCCATTATGCTTTTCTATCATTCTACATTTAATCATAAACTAAAATAAGAAAGCGCCAATAACATGTTCTACCAAAAACATTTGTTATTCCCGGTTTCTAGTAATAACAACTTACCTCCCAATCTATCTTTCCAGGTATAACTAAAAACATGTAAATAATTAAGGCAAACCCAAAAATCAAATCACTATGAACTTAACAAATTTAAAATTGTTTGATAAAAACCAATTGATAATCAACAAAATCGTTTGGCACTTGAAAACAAATCAAAATAACCGATGCAAAAAAATTGAAATTATATATCAAAATTCTTACAGATTTATGAGTAGATTAGGGAAACAAACCTTTATTTTCTTCGATTAATTCTTCCGCTTGTATACCTCAGTTGTCTATATCTTACTTCGTTCCCTCTATTTCCTTTATACAATGAGAGAACTAATTAGGGTTTCATTTGATTGAGGTAAAACTGGGTTGAGAGAACTAATTAGGGTTTCATTTGATTGAAAGAATGTGAGTAACTTTGGAGAGAAATGAGAAAAAGAAAAGGAGATTTTAGCGGCAATCAAAACTAAGCGGAGGGAAATGCCAAAAACATTCACGTGGGTTTTGACGGCGTGTGGCTTAATAACAATGGAAACTAAACAAGTCATCATCTATCCTAATTAACCACTAACCACTTAACTATAGCAAGTCAAGCTCCCTTGCAATCCCTACTTGATATTAATATCACATTTTCTTGTAGTGATATCATTAAAAAGATCTTTTGAAAACGAAGCCAACGGTTCCAGTTTTGGGAAAATCCGACGGTCGGACCTCCCGGTACAATCATTTGAAGTTACGATTTCAAAATACGAACTACAGCGTCGTTATTCAATTTATTTTAATTATATTTATATGTATAAAAAAATAATCCACTCTAGCGCTGTTTTCATTCAGATTTGAGTTAAACATTCTAGACAATCTAATGGTTGGATCTTTGCAAAGTAGGTGTCTTTGGAAAGATATTTCCAAAGCGAACCCAACGGTTTCGGTTTTGAGAAAATCTGATAGTCGGATCTCCCGCAATAATCGTTTGAAATCACAGTTTCAAAATACGAACTGCAGCTTTGTTATTCGATATATTTTAATTATATATATATACATATATGTAACCCGTTCTTCGATTTCCAAACCATTTCATTTCATATATGTGATAAAAATGATATTTTTATCCAACAAATATTTATTTCAACACATGACTATTTTTAACAATTCATATATATAATAAAAATGTGTTTTTTATTATAAAAACAATTTACTTCAAACACGATTATTTTATATACTTCATATAGATGATAAATACGTGATTTTTATTGTTAAAACAGTTTATTTCAAAAATGTAGATTTTTAGCGATTTATTTGTATTATAAAAATGTGATTTTTATTTGTAAAACAATTTATTTCAAACATGCTTATTTTATATACTTCATATAGATGATAAAAATGTGATTTTTATTGTTAAAACAATTTATTTTTAAAATGTAGATTTTTAGCTATTCATATATATTATAAAAATGTGATGCTTATTTGTAAAACAATTTATTTCAAACATGCGATAAAAAATGTCATTTTTATCGTTAAAACCATTTTATTCCATACATTCGATAAAAATGTCATTTTTATCGTTCAAACCATTTTTATTTCAAAAATGAATAATTTTCCCACACACGAATATATTTCAAAACATGAATATAAATCAAACACAGGAATATTTCAAAAAAATTCGGTAGCATAAGGGCAGGGTAGTTAAAACTAGCACCGTCCCGAGTACGGCTCCTCGCTCTACCTTAAAGCCTCGCAGCTTTTGACAATGCGAATTTCAATATCTAGTTCGTACGTAGACGAATTTTCCCATATACTAACCCTATTGGGGTTTCAACCACAATCAATCATTTCCAATCAACCATTCATGATATTCACCAAATTTCACATCAACCAAATCCAAACAATATCACAACCAATATATATCGTTCATGGTCTGTGGGCGAGGGGAGTGTGTGTGTATATATATATATACATATATAAATATATTTCGATTCCATTTCAATTCTATTCAACGCAGACATAATTTTTACAAAACATATATAACTTATACGTCGCACATACAACTTATACAATGCTTATACATGAGCTGTTCAATGCTTATATAACTCATACATCGACCGTATAATTTATACATCGTTATTCCATATCGTTTATAATTCAAAAATCTCACACTGGGTTCCACTCCTCCAAAAATTGTAGAAGGCTCAGAAAAATATCCGGTCTCTTCTAGAATGTAGAAGACGTCCACACGAGTCCACTGTCTCTTATTTCACTGGATTTCGACAACATAGCACAAAGATATGATTTTTATCATGAAATCAAAATCCGTAGCGCTTTTAATTGCTATAATCAGTTTAAAATAAATTAAACCATTACCTTCTAAAAATGTTCAAACCTAGGTTTTCAATTTGCGTGGAAACGGTGAAGCTTGGCCAAGATCAGGACATACCACGTCCTAGGGCTTGGAGAGGGGTTTCCGGCGAGGGTGGTGGGGTCGAGCTCGAACCACCATGGGCGCCGGAATTTAGGTCGATACGGCCGAACTTCCTGGGTGTAGATATCGAAAACCACGCCTCGATGGTTAGCGAAACTTGTATGGATTTGAAGGCGGAGGAAAACTCTACAAAAATTTCAAAAGGGGCAATGGTTTTTACTGAGCGGATCATGAGTTCTTGGGGAGAGAAGGTTGGAAGAATCATCGTCGCTCGTGTAAACGACTCGAACTTCCCCAGTGAGGAAAGCTCAGATTGAGTCGAGAACAAGCCACAACAAAACGCAGACGGAAGAACATTTCATTGCATATTACAACAATTCCATCAGAATACAATAATATACAGAGTATAAATAAATATTACACAACAGAAAAATATCAGAGATTACAATACATTACATAGTAGCGAAAAATAATACAAAATACAACTGAAGGAGATATACGGATACAAAGCTTTCCGGATATTGTTCCAGCTGTAAACCAGGTTCCTATGAATATAAATCTGCAAAACCAAAACTACTAGCTGCCCGTGTCGGAAATAAGGGCACACAGAGTTTAGGTTGAAACAATAAACTCCAGGTCAGTCATGGGACTGGTGTGAGAACTAAAACAGTTATTAATCTTTATTTTAAAGTTCGGTAAATCAAGGGACCACACCGTATAACACGGAACGGGTTTCCTCCCGAGAATACCAGTGCATAAAACAAACAGTGCAATGCTAAATAAAGAAAAATGAAGCTATTATAAGACCCAGGTCCCATCACACAATGCAACGCAAGACGGAGGATATGGTTTTTACCTTATAATAGCCAAGAATGCTTGGTACGTGAAATTTCATCTTTGATTATTACTATAAGTGTATAGTGTCAAAACAATTTCAAATCATAAGTATCAATCATAGACGGCATAAGCACCCCATCCCACTATGTCGCCATACTAGGATCTACAAATAAAACCGCAAAGTCACGTATTTGGAAATTGAGTTTCCATCTATGAACCGAGGCCAGGGATCGTCCTCTACCGATTCGAGATAATCTAGCCCATGTCCCGAACAGCCGCAACTGCCCCTTGAATCGTCACGACCGGTCCACCGATGTGGATTATAGTGCCTGAACAATACGCCTCCCGCCCTATGGGGCGTAAATGAGCCAACGAATGACTCCATCGGACCCGGATCGTCCGATCTAACCGAGGCGCCTCGCAACAGCAACAACAACATAAGTCAAACTCGTCAGGGCGTGTAAAACCACTAACGCCACTTCTAGCTAGAAGGAAACGCATGCCCTCCCTGATGTCCTCTCCCGTTTCTAGTTCACAACCGGGGTGTGAGGCTCGCGAATTCACGTTACACAAAGTTGTGCCACACAGGCTGTGCTTTGATCATCACCCAGAAGACTTTGCTTTTCAACAGAAGCCTTAATCATATTGCCTCTTAGGCATGCCACACAGGCAATTCACTCCATGCATTTGATATCCATTAATATATAACCTCTGAGCTCGTACGTCTCAGAGAACGTCGTTAAGCAAGAGAATAAATTCTCCACTGCCAAACAGATATATATTTAATAGAAATCAACCACAAAGAATAAAATCCAATGTCAGACACACAGTCCATTTACAAGTTCGTTCTGGGTCTGAACAAAACCGGAGGCACCTGGTACCCCGCATATACATCGATCTCCAAGTAAGTCTGGACGATCACTAACTGATTCCCTCCTCTTGGGTGTACGGCCCAATCAAGATCATCAGTAATCACCCAAACGACGTGAAGACCTCCGGTCTTCGACCACCGTCTTCATCTTCGACACCACGTCGAATCAGTTA
Organism: Allium sativum; assembly: GCA_030737875.1. Taxonomy (NCBI): domain Eukaryota; kingdom Viridiplantae; phylum Streptophyta; class Magnoliopsida; order Asparagales; family Amaryllidaceae; genus Allium; species Allium sativum. The sequence continues at coordinate 128,605,491 of CM060918.1, forward strand.
TTCAGAATGGGATAAACCCGGTCTTTTTGAATAACTCGCGTATATAATAAACAAGTGTTACACAAACACAACATACACCTCATTCCAATTCAGAATATTCTTTTGTTCAAATATTCTTATACTTTGGGAAAGGTTCCCATTAATTTTATCAAAGATAAATTTATTAAATTTATTCTTTAATCTCCTTTGAATATAAATTCAAACTAGTCGGGATTAGCGAACCACACCGAAGTAATCATTTATTTTAATTTCCCAATCCCAACCTATTCATCCCATGAAGTAAAACTGGTAATACTTCATATCTAACACCACGGTGTTATCGGTAAATTCAATTACCATTTCACGTTCAAATCTAATTAAAGATTTAACTATCGCCTGGAGTAAAACTGGAGATACTCCATTCTCGATCTTTTAAATCTAATTAAAGATTCATTAAAACTCCACTTAGTTTTAATCTTTAACTGGGTTAAAGAATCGGTGTCATTTAAAACACGGTTCACGATAAACCCAAAATCACATTCCATTAATTATCGGGTTAAAGAACCGGTGTTATTTAAAACACTGTTCACGATAAACCCAAAAATCAATACCAATTCAATTCCAATTAAATATTATTTAATTGGTACACTTCATTAAATCTAAATAAAAAGATTTAATCTTTTTCTCAACTGGGCTTAAGAACAGTGTTAATGAAGATACCATTCACGACAAACCCAAATCACATTTGATATTAAATACAAGGCTCTGAATAGAAAATATATTGGCTTATATTCAATATCAAATTCTACGACCAACAAATATCGTATTGGAAACAACGATATTAATATATCTTTCAAATTCCCATAACAATATCTGTATCATCACGAAATCCAGCATCAAAATATTCCGAAGACAATTTCGATTCAAATCCATTTCCACTTTATATATTGGAAATTCCGGTTATATTTCAAAGCCATTTCAAATTCACTTTATTTATTTCAAAAAAAAAAAATGAATTATAATTCTAGTTCAAAACTAGTTCATTTCGATAAAAATCTATTTTTATCTTTTCAAATATGGAGTTTTTCATCCTAATTCTTCCCAAATCATTTCTTATGATTTTACACAAATTATTATTATTTTTAATAATTTTATCAAGGCCCGTACAGTCGATTTCCATCAACGGCCATCGAACTGCACTTACTGTAATAACCCAGAAATCTGGGCCAATTTATATTTTTTATTTTAGTAATTTTAGCGAATTTTGATTATTTAAAATGAATTATTTTAAATAATACCGACGAAAAATTTATTTTGAATAAAATTCGAATGTATATATTTATAGTTCGTCGATAGAATATAAATATTTATTTTAAAATATAAAAGGAATTGAAAATGGCGCGGTAGTTCGATAATTCGATTTCAAAATTCAAATGAATGTACTGGGTGCAAAATAAACGGATTTTAGTGAAACTAAAAATAATGGAATCTAATAGAGAATATCTTTCCAACGAATCCGAAAAATGGAAATTTCATAGTGGGAATCAAAAGATATGTTCAGTTGAAATTTCAGAATAGTCGCTATGGAATTTCAGCCCTTAAAAATAGCCATTTTGCAAACGACCTCGGTTTTCGACGAAACTACTTTTGTTGGATCCGGGATGTCAAATTATTGCTAGGTTTCGAATTTCATAATTTTTCGAATCGATATGTGACCCTGGCAAAGGAAAACGCGTTTGACCAGTTTTAGTTGATTTTAATCGACTGGAAAATGGCCATTTTTCATACGGTCTCAGAATTCGACGAAACTTGTTTTGTTAGGACCGTATCGTCAATACGAAGCTAGAAAATATTTTTCTGGAATTTTTCTAGTTAGTATGTGACCCTGGTAAATTGAAATGCACGTTCAAATTCAATATATAGAGTTATATGTTGATTTTGATGAAAACTGATCGAAACGATCGAATCAGCATGCGATACATATCCCATTGTGTTCAGAATGAGGGTAATTAGCTATGGATGACAGTCGGTGGGTTTGGTTTCGAGTTCGAATTTTAAACTAACTTTTTGGAAATAAAAAATGGAATTAAATATATAAATATATATTGGGGTCAACCCCCTTTTTCTTCCTTCCTCAGTCAAACCCGATTTGGGTATAAAAAAAATAAAAAAAGTGGGGCCAATCGCGATCGACGATCGCGAGAGGGGGGCTTGCCGCCGCCTCCAAGCGCACCACCACCCCTCTGATCCCCCATCTCTCCTCCCTCCTTCCCTCCTTCAGACGAGAACGCCATGACCCTCCCCTCCTCTGTTTGAAGACCGCCAGAACCCAAACCCTGTGACCCCAAATCAGTACCCGTACCCCCAAGCTGCCTCTTCTCCTCCACCCTCGCGCCTCCATCCCATCCTCAGCCATCGTCGGCGACTGCGCCCATACTCCGACCACCTCTTCCCCCTCCATACCTCCCTCTTCCTCCTCTCGAAGCTCTAACGCGCCATTTTCATAAATTCGAAAAGTAAGTTTTTATTACTTGTTTAATTTTATTTTCAGTTTTCTTTTATTTAAATTTAGCATAAGTAAAATCTGATTTTTATATATGAATTCGCATTGAAATTAAATTTGGTTTTTAAAATATTTTAAACAAAGAATGATTAGTTTTTTTATGTAGTAAAGAGGTGTTGTTTTTTTTAAGTGTCTAAAAATATGACCTTGCCTGGTTTAAAAATATGATCATTGATTCGTAAAGACGAGATTTTTAAATTCAAAAAGATTGAATTTTTTTATTCAGAAAGACTAGATTTTACTATACAAAAGTTGAGAATTTTATATACATCGCAATGAAACAAAAAAATATCATTTTTATATTATAGAAAGATTAAAAATATGATTTTTATATTATAGAAAGATTAAAAATATGATTTTTATATTATAGAAAGAATAAAGATATGATTTTTACTATATATACATTGAAGTAGTAAAGTGATTTTTAAGCGATGATATAAAATTCGATTTTACATATTGAATAGCAAAGTAAAAATGTGATTTTTATATATGTAGTGGCTACGGGCAACGAAAGTGACAAAAAGCAAAGCATGAAGGAGTGGAACCCTCGGTGAGAACTCCTCACTTTTAATTTTATTTCTAGTTGAAATATATACTAGGATGCAGACGGTGTTTAGTAGCACCCGACACCCGTCGTCCACAGACCATGGACGGCTTGTTTGTTTGTTTGATTTTGCTATGTAGTTGATTGTGTGACGTGATGTGAAATGAAATAAAATATTTATACAGTTAAAAATATTTTATAGTTAAAAATAGAATTTTTAATGTGTATATGAAATAAAATAAAATAATATAAACAAATCGAACGATTTGTTTATATACACACATTTGACTGATATTGATTGGGACAATAAATTTTACACATCACCCAACTGCACAAATAAAATCTGTGTTTGATTGTTTGAAACCCCACACGGGTATTGGGATGATATATGACATACACTAATCCCAATAATTAGTTGTATGTGGATCGATTGATTGACAGACTGTCGTAAGCGTTAAATATTTATATTTGATGGTTATACAGTGTAGAACGCACTCTGGGTGATGGTTGATTATTTATCGTCGTTATTTTATACATGTGTTGTAGAAAATCCATATAATTAACATTATATGGTAATTGATTGGGCCTCATTCCAGTTTTGAAATAGAAATATTTGAAATGAAATATTTGAAATAGAATATTTGAAAATAGAAATATATGAAGCCGTGTTGATTAGATTGACGCCATTTTGACGCGAACGATATTTATATCGATTTTATTCATTTTATAATGAATATCGAAAGTGATTTCAAAATCTGATATTTTGAAATGAATTAAATTCTAATTGAAATTGAATAGAAATGAATTCGAATTGAAATTGAATAGAAATGAATTCGAATTGAAATTGAATAGAAATGAATTCGAATTGAAATTGAATAGAAATGAATTCGAATTAAATTAAAATGAATTGAAATTCGAATTAAATTGAAATCATTTGGAAATGAAATTAAAACGAATTTATTTTGGAATATTCAATTTTGATTAGAAATTGAATATGAAATTGAAATCGTTTCGAAAACGAATTTAAAACGATTTATAAAATTCGTTTTAAAAGGAAATCGACGAAGTATATATTATATATATATTATATATAATATAATGGCCTGAATAAAACGCGCCGCGCCGCGGTAGTTCGTGAATTTCGACCATTGACTTCGAACGGATATTACGGGAGATCCGACCATCGGATTCTCCTAAAGCCAAACCGTTGGGTTCGTATCGAAAAGAGCTTTCTAACGATCATTAGAGATTTGAAATCTAACGGTTGGATTTGGAATTATGTCCAAATCAAATTTCAAAAAGGTCGTTGTAAGTGCAGTTCGATGGCCGTTGATGGAAATCGACTGTACGTGCCTTGATAAAATTATTAAAAATATCAATAATTTGTGTAAAATCATAAGAAATGATTTGTGAAGGATTGGGATGAAAAACTCCATATTTGGAAAGATAAAAATAGATTTTTATCGAATTGAACTAGTTTTGAACTAGAATTATAATTCTATTTATTTTTGAATAAATAAATTGAATTTAAAAAGGGTTTTAAAGGTAACCAGAATTTCGAATAATTGCATTGGAATGGATTTGAATCGAAATTGTCTTTGGAATATTTCGATGTTGGATTTAGTGATTATACAGATGTTGTTATGGAAATTTGAAAGATATATATATATATATATCATTATTTCCAATACGATATTTGTTGGTCGTAGAATCTGATATTGAATATAAGCCGATATATTTTCTATTCAGAGCCTTGTATTTAATATCAAATGTGATTTGGGTTTGTTGTGAATGGTGTCTTCATTAACCCTGTTCTTAAGCAAGTTGAGAAAAAGATTATATCTTTTATTTAGATTTAATGAAGTGTACCAATTAAATGATATTTAATTGGAATTGAATTGGTATTGATTTTTGGGTTTATCGTGAACAGTGTTTTAAGTAACGCTTGTTCTTTAACATGAAAATTAATGGAATGTGATTTTGGGTTGTCGTGAACGATATCTTCAATAATACTGTTCTTAGACCCAAAAAGGAGTTAAGAAAATCAGAAACTAACTGGAGGTTAGTTAAGTTGAATGGTTTCTGGGGTATTGATCTGATGGTGGTTTTGGCCTTCGGGGTTAATACTTAAGGAATTGCTCACTTGCTTATTTACAGTTAGAGACTGATTGAAATGGAATGTGATTTTGGGTTTATCGTGAATCGTGTTTTTAAATGACATTGATTCGTTAACCCTGTCAAAGATTAAAACTAAGTGGAGTTTTAATGAATCTTTAATTAAATTGAAAAGATCGAGAATGTAGTATCACCAGTTTTACTCCAAGCGGTAGTTAAATCTTTAATTAGATTTGAATGCAAAATGGTAATTGAATTTACCGATAACACCGTGGTGTTAGATATGAAGTATGACCAGTTTTACTTCATGGGATGAATAGGTTGGGGTTGGGAAATTAAAACAAATGATTACTTCGGTAAGGTTCGTTAATCCCGACTAGTTTGAAGTGATATTCAAAGGAAGATTAAAGAATAAATTTAAAAGAATTTATCTTTGATAAAATTGTTGGGAACCTTTCCCTAAGAATGTGAAATTTAGAAACTAACTGTAGGTTGGCTAAGCAGAGTGATTTTCTGAGTATTGATCTGATGTTGGTTTCGTCCTTCAGGGTTAATATTTAGGAAATTATTCTCTTGATTAATTTACGGTTAGTGACTAATGAATTGGATTGAAGCGTATGTTGTGTTTGTGTAACACTTGTTTATTATATATGCGAGTTATTCAGAAAGACCGGGTTTATCCCATTCTGAATAACTAATTCGACATGGTGTCGAAGATGAAGACGGTGGTTGAAGACCGGAGGTCTTCACGTCGTTTGGATAATTACTGATGATCTTGATTGGGACGTACACCCAAGAGGAGGGAATCAGTTAGTGATCGTCCAGACGTACTTGGAGATCGATGGATATGCGGGGTACTAGGTGCCTCCGGTTTCGTTCAGACCCAGAACGAACTTGTAAATGGACTGTGTGTCTGACATTGGATTTCATTCTGTGTGATTGATATCGATTGCATAGCGTGAAATGCCTGTGTGGCATGTTAAGATGCAAATGATCAAGGCTTCTGTTGAAAAGCAGAGTCTTGTGGTTGATGATCAAAGCACGGCCTGTGTGGCATAGCTTTGTGTAACGTGAATTCGCGAGCCTCACACCCCGGGTGGTGAACCAATAACGGGAGAGGAACTCAGGGAGGACATGCGTTTCTTTCTAGTTAGAAGTGGCGTCAGTGGTTTTACACGCCCTGACGAGTTTGACTTATGTGGTTGTTGCTGTTATGAGGGGCCTCGGTTCACAGACGGAAATCCAACTTCCAATACGTGACATTTGCGGTTTTATTTGTAGAGCCTAGTATTGGCAACATAGTAGCATGGGATGCTATGCCACCTATGATTGATATTTATGATTGAAATTGTTTTGACACTATACACCTATTATAGTATCAAATGATTTGTTTTTAAACGTATCAAGCATTCTTGGCTATTATAAGGTAAAAACCCTATCCCCCGGCTTGCGTTGCTGTAATGACCCGTATTCTACACATCATAGGATTGTAGGATATTTATTTCTTTCCCGTATGAAGTTGTATGGTCATGTAACTTTGGGAAACATCTATTATAGTCATTTCCCATGTTCATGATTTTTGTCGATTTTTAAATGACCATTTTGCCCCTAGTTGGTACTGTTTTGGCCATAACTTTTGATTGGAAAGGAATTTTGACCTGAAACCACTTCCATTTGATTCGTTTGATAGTTTCTCTTTCCGTAGAGTGGTCATAATGGCCAAACGGACTTACTGTTTGGGAGATATGGCTGAAACAAGGTTTGGAGGGTGAAAAACTGCTTAACCGGGCCAAATCGGGTGATTAGTGATTAGGCCCATAACCCATTTCGGGATTAGGGTTATGGGAGGGCTGAAATGAGATGGAGAGTCATTCCATTTCAGTTTTCTAGCCTCCACTTATCACCAAGGAACCCTAAAAATGGCTTCCAACCTCTAAATCACCTCCAAATCATCTTTTGGTCAAGGATTTGGCTTAGCAACCCCTAATCAAGGAGGATCTTCACCAAATCAACAAAGGAGCTGCTGTTTAGCATAGAGATTCACATCAAATCAGAGAATTATTTCAGATCTTAGTTTATTTTGTGGCTAAGGTGAGTGATTTGCTTAGTTTTGCACTAATTATGGCTAATTAGGGGTGATTAGTGTTAATTAGCGAATTTAAACATGATAAAATTCTGGAAAAATGTTTATAAAATTCGGAATGATGTTTTAGACCTCTGATATGAATTTGGGTTAATTTGGTTAAGTTTTGATAATCCTATCATTAGTTTCACCTAAATATGCTTAAGGGGAAATTTGGGATTTTGGGTATGTTTGATCCATTTTTACCTATCATATTGATGTTTTTGGTGTTTGTGGTTGATTATGCATGTTGCTATGACCGTATGGTATGCTTTGTGATTGTTTAGAAGTGTTAGTTTGGTCAAAAACGCCGTCGAATGACGAAAAACAGTCGCTGGAACGAAGTGCAGAAAATACCCCGGACCGGATCGCCCCTACCCCATGCGAACCGATCCGATTGAAGCTTGCGCCATGAGACGACCCGATCCGCTCCACTTCGAAGGTCACGATCCGATCGACCGATACCACGAATGGGTGAAGCACGATCCGGTGATGGCGATCCGACCATTCGCGAAGGAGGACTGTGAACCGAACCGAAGGGGATGGTGACCACGAGTGCATCGCGACCCGACCCGATGCAGCAGGCGCGATCCGAATGAGCTGACGAATGGCGCGATCCGATCACCTGGAGGATCACGACCCGATCCGACGTAGGAGGCGCGACCCGATCCGATGAAGAATGCTGAAGGCGACCCGATCTGATCCGATCTGGTGATGACCAATAACCCGAGATGCAAAGGTAGTCCAAATGGAAGTTAGAGCTCATGATCCCGGAACCAGTTGGGAACTAATGAGTTCACTTCATGGTTGGACTTTGCTGCGGGACGTGTGCTAAGGAGTTGTCGACGTTCATAACTTCGATTCACCACTAAAAAGGAATGACGGGCTACTTATCAGTGCAGTAGGGTCATTACGACCTGAGGGGCAAGGTGATGGTAGCAAGACTATGTTATCAGTGCAGTAGGGTCATTACGACCTGAGGGGCAAGGTGATGGTAGCAAGACTACGTTATCAGTGCAGTAGGGTCATTATGACCTGAGGGGCAAGGTGATGTGTAGTAAGACTATGAGCCAGCGCAGATGGGGTGAACAACTCCATGGGGCAAGTGGACATAGTAAGGATTGGTAAGACTATGAGCTAGCGCAGATGGGGTGAACAACTCCATGGGGCAAGTGGACATAGTAAGGATTGGTAAGGCTATGAGCCAGCGCAGATGGGGTGAATAACTCCATGGGGCAAGTGGACATAGCGAGGAATTAGTGGCTACGTTATCAGTGCAGTGAAGCCATTTATGACTTCATGGGGCAAAGTGATCGTAGCAAGGAATGTTGGGTGATCGAAGTGGTGAATATCGTATGCTTTATGCACTGAGTGAGAGATGTGAGGATGGATGCTATGCTTGATTGTTTGCCATCATTATGACATGCACACCTCCCCCACCTCCGTATCTTTACACTGTTTGATATGGTACATTAGAGTGTTGTACAATATGTAGTACTAACTCTTTGGTTGCAGGTTCAGGTACGTTTTAGTCTACCTGTTATTGTTCACTTTAGATGCTTATCGCTCATACCAGGCTTTATGTCTGACCCAGAGTTTTATGTCTCCTCTTATTACTCTGGGTGCTCACACAAGCAGACTAGAGACAGGTTAGCTGGTGATGCGCGAGTAGCTGATTTGGAGGCGGGCGGGAGGCTTCCACGTATGATATATATATATACACACATTCTCCCTGTGTCGTTGGTGGTCGCTACTTGGGCATTAGTAGTGTACCTCATTTATCTTGCTTTTGCTTTGAGACAGTTTGAAAGTTGTAATAAGCTGTATTTTGGATTTCCGCTGCTATGATGTTTAGTTCTGATTTTCAGCTTATGCACTGTCTCTCCTGTTTTATGTCAAGTATGTTACTATTATATTTATTCTATGCGCTGTGAGACATTCTACAGGTTCTTGTATGTTCATTTCCTTCTTCCTTTTTCCTTCTGGCGACCCGTTCCATGCTAACTGGACATGTGTACAGCGCACTTTTGGAGTAAATGTCGGTTGGTGCGGGGCGGGCCGTCACACTTGGTATCAGAGCTTTAGGTTGCGTAGTTAACCTAGGGAAAGACACTAGGGAGAGTTAGTACGTAAATGAGAGCGCGTATTTGTGATTACTTTGGTTTTCAAAAGCTATGTATATATATACTATTAGTAGTATAAGAATGAAGTTGCACTGCACTAGTACCACTATGGGGTCGTTAATCGTTTCCCTTTTTCAGATTGACGATGAGCCGACATGTTAGAGGTACCGTAAAGGGGCCAATAACGGGAATGCCGCTGACATGAGGGCGATGTTTACCAACCTCATGAGAGACATGCTTAGAGAAGTGCAAGGGGAAGTTCCCAATCCCGGAGTCGGTGTTGGCCCAGTAGTGCAGGCGCCTAGGGTCGATTTCTCCAAGTTGTGCAAAGATTACACTAATCTTGGTGGGAAGCCATTCCACGGAACGGAGTCGGCCACAGATGTTCAAGATTGGATGGATAGCTGTGACCGTATCTTTGATGACTTGGGTCTTGAGGATGCGATGAAGAGAAGGCTAGCGTCTCGTCAGCTGCAAGGGCGAGCAATGAATTGGTGGAATGCCATTAGAACAGCTACTCCAGAGGACCAGGTACTTGGGTTCAGTTCAAGGCTTGCTTTAACGAGAAGTTCATTCCAGCTGCCCATAAGTCAGTATTATTTAAGAGGTTCTTGGAACTGAAGCAGAATGGGAGGGCAGTTTCTGATTATATTGCTGAGTTCGACACTTTGTCGAAGTATGGACTGTCTCTTATCGATACTCCTGAGAAGAAGAATGAGAAGTTCATTACTGGTTTGGATGGGCACTTGGGGGAAAGGCTTATCAACCACATCGATGAGACTTTTGAATCGATCGTGGGGAAAGCTTTGAGGTCAGAGAGTCTTTACCCTAAGTCAAAGAATGAGGCTGCATCTGCAGAAGGGCCAAAGCCGCAAGCAGGCGGTGGAGGCAAGAATAATTCTCAGAATAAGAGGAAGCAGGACCAATCCAAAGGTGGCCAGAAAAAGAGCAAGAAGGATGTTGAGTGCTTCAGCTGTGGAAAGAAGGGCCATTATGCTAAAGATTGTCGGGCCAAGCCAGCGGAAAAGAAGTGCTTCAACTGTGGTCAAGTGGGACATTTCAAGGATAAGTGTCCGCAACCTCTTAAGGAGAAGCAGATTGTGAAAGCATCTGCTATTGATGCTGTTCCTTCTTCGTCGATTGCCCGAACTGCGGCGGAGAAAGGAAAGAATGTTGTTATTCAAGGTATGCTTTCTATTTATGATATACCAGTTCGAGTTTGGTTTGATACTGGGGTTTCCCGTTCCTTCATATCTAGTGACCTGGTAGATAGGTTGGGACTGGAACCCGAGATAGTCGATAGACCATTGGTTGTGACGAACCCGATTGGTGGTTCGACTAGCCTTAGCATGATTTGCAGGAATTTGGTCTTATCGAGTCATGGATGTATGTTTGTATGTGATTGCTTTGTTTTGGGCTTTACTGGGTATGGCATTATATTGGGAGTCGATTGGCTCCAAAGATACGGGGTGGTGGTAGACTGTGAGGGCTTTTTGGTGATAGTGAGGGCGGATGATGGGCGGAGGGTAGTGTTTGGTAGTCTACCTAGTGATGGGGTTATGGCTAGTTTTGTAAATTCCCTCGACATCCCGTAGGATGAGTTGTCAGATGTGCCCGTGGTTGGCCAGTATCCGGACGTCTTCGAGGAGGTGACCGGGCTTCCACCACACCGAGAGATTGAGTTCCGTATTGATTTAGTGAAAGATGCCAGACCTATAGTAATGCCACTTCGTCGTATGGCACCAAAGGAGCAGCGAGAGCTCGGGGTGCAAGTCAGCAATCTTTTGAAGAAGGGATTGATTAGAAGGAGTGTCTCCGAATGGGGAGCACCAGTTGTGTTTGCCCCTAAGGCAGATGGTTCCCTTCGTTTGTGTGTGGACTATCGCGAGTTGAATAAGGTGACGAGGAAGAATAAGTATCCTCTACCGAGGATAGATGATTTGTTTGATCAGCTGGAAGGAGCTAGAGTGTTCTCCCTGTTGGACCTCGCGACAGGATTTCATCAGCTTCGAGTAGCGGATGAGAGTGTTCCGAAAACGGCATTTAGGATGCCGTCTGGATTTTATGAGTGGTTGGTCATGCCGTTTGGGTTGACCAATGTACCAGCCTATTTTGTGGATCTTATGAAACGAGTATCCAGAGATCAGTTGAATAAGTTTGTTCTTGTGTTCGTGGATGATATCCTTGTTTATTCAAGGACAGAGGAGGAACACAAGGGACACTTGAGGATAGTAATGGAGGTGTTGAGGAAGCACCAGTTGAAAGCGAAATTCTCTAAGTGTCATTTTTGGAGAAGGGAAGTGAGATTCTTGGGTCATGTTGTTTCAGAGAGTGGTATTGCCGTGGACCCTGCGAAGGTGGCTACAGTACAGGATTGGCCTACACCCAAGAATGCTACAGATGTAAGAAGTTTCTTGGGATTAGCTGGATATTATCGTAAGTTTATCTAGGACTTCTCCAAGATAGCAACACCGTTGACTCAGTTGACTAAGAAGAATCAGTCCTTCGTCTGGGATGGAGTGTGTGAGGATGCCTTCAAGAGTCTAAAGGAGAGGTTGACGCGTGCGCCAGTGTTAGTCATTCCTAAAGGGAATGAAGAGATGACGGTATACACGGATGCTTGTGGTACCGGACTAGGTGCAGTATTGATGCAAGGAGGTAGGGTTGTAGCTTATGCTAGTCGACAGTTAAAGCCGCATGAGAAGAAGTATCCTACCCATGATTTGGAATTGGCAGCGATCGTATTTGCGCTGAAGATGTGGAGACACTATCTCTTGGGAGAAAGGTTTGAGTTGTTTACCGATCATAAATCGTTAAAGTATCTCTTCTCTCAGAAAGATCTGAATCTCCGTCAGCAGAGATGGTTGGAGTTCTTGGCTTCGTATGATTTTGATATCGCATACACACCTGGGAAGGGTAATGCGGTAGCTGATGCCTTGAGTAGGAGACATGCCAGCTTAGGGGCAATGTTTCTTGAATGGAAGCAACTGGAGTATATCGCGTGGTTTGATTTCAGACCAAAGTGCGAGTTGGATCCAGTTATGCTAGCTAGTTTGACGATCAGACCCACTTTGATAGAGCGGATTGGTTCTAGTCAGAGGGACGATCCTAATATATTAGAAATCATCTCCAAGTTAGAGATGGGTATCGATGAGGAGATGAATGCGTATGGGCTTGATCGAGATGGATGGCTTCGGAAGAATGGAAGACTAGTTGTGCCCAACGTGAATGGTTTGAGGGATGAAGTGCTTAGGGAATGTCATCACTCAAAACTGACTATACATCCCGGTGGTAATAAGATGTATCGAGACATGAGACAGACCTACTACTGGGAAGGGATGAAGAGAGACGTTGGGAAGTTTATATCCAAATGCATGAATTGCCAGCTAGTTAAAGCCGAGCAAAAGAAGCCTAGTGGGTTGTTGCAGCCATTAGAAATTCCCGAATGGAAATGGGAGCAAGTTTCGATGGATTTCATCGATGGCTTACCAAGGACTAGATCGGGATATGATAGCATTTGGGTAATTGTGGATCGATTGACTAAAAGCGCAAGATTTATACCAGTCAAATCGACCAGAACGGCAGCCAAGTTGGAAGAATTGTATATGAAGTGGGTAGTGATATTTCATGGAGTACCCAAAAGCATTGTGAGTGACCGAGACCCGTTGTTCACTAGTGGGTTCTGGAAGAGCTTACAAGAGGCTCTAGGGTCAGGATTACATCTCAGTACCGCATATCATCCTCAGACCGACGGTCAGACGGAGAGGGTGAATCGTATATTGGAAGATCTCTTGAGAGCGTGTATATTGGATTTTGGTGGATCATGGGATGACCATTTGCATCTAGTAGAGTTTGCATATAATAATAGCTACCAATCCAGTATCGGTATGGTTCCATATGAAGCTTTGTATGGAAGACCGTGCAACTCACCATCATGTTGGATAGAGACTGGCGAGAAGTTTGTGCTTGGACTAGATGTGGTGAGGGAAACTTCCGATAAGATCAAGATCATTCAGCAACGAATGAAAGCTGCCCAAGATAGGCAGAAGAGCTATGTTGATAAGAGGAGAAGAGACTTGAAATTCTCCGTTGGTGACTTGGTGTTTGTCAAGATCTCTCTGTTGAAGAGCGTGATACGATTTGGCAAGAAAGGCAAGTTAGCACCAAGATTTGTTGGCCCAATCCCTGTTCTTGAATTAGTCGGGAATTTGGCGTATAGAGTTGGCTTACCAGAGAAAATGGCGGGAGTTCACAATGTATTTCATGTTTCCCAACTAAGGAAATTCGTCCACGACTCAAATGGGACTATTTCACCTGATCAGTTAGAGGACTTCGAAGTAGAACCTGAGGCGGTTGGGAACCGCAAGCCGATTCGTATTGTGGGGCACGATACAAAGCAACTTCAAAGGAAGTCGGTGAAGCTAGTCAAGGTTCAGTGGGGCGAGGACAAGAATGATTGCACTTGGGAGACAGAGGAGAACATTAGGAAGGCATATCCAGGACTCTTTACCTGGTAAGATTTACCTTGCGATTTAGTTATTCCGCATGCTAGGATAGACTTATTTTTTTCTTGTTTCGCATGTTTGGTGGTTGTTTTATGGTTGATAGGCATGCGGGACCTTTGTGTGTGTTTGGATTAGGGAATTTCGGGGGCGAAATTTCTTAAGGGGGGAAGAGTGTAATGACCCGTATTCTACACATCGTAGGATTGTAGGATATTTATTTCTTTCCCGTATGAAGTTGTATGGTCATGTAACTTTGGGAAACATCTATTAGAGTCATTTCCCATGTTCATGATTTTTGTTGATTTTTAAATGACCATTTTGCCCCTAGTTGGTATTGTTTTGGCCATAACTTTTGATTGGAAAGGAATTTTGACCTGAAACCACTCCCATTTGATTCGTTTGATAGTTTCTCTTTCCGTAGAGTGGTCATAATGGCCAAACGGACTTACCGTTTGGGAGATATGGCTGAAACAAGGTTTGAAGGGTGAAAAACTGCTTAACCGGGCCAAATCGGGTGATTAGTGAGTAGGCCCATAACCCATTTCGGGATTAGGGTTATGGGAGGGCTGAAATGAGATGGAGAATCATTCCATTTCAGTTTTCTAGCCTCCACTTATCACCAAGGAACCCTAAAAATGGCCTCCAACCTCTAAATCACCTCCAAATCATCTTTTGGTCAAGGATTTGGCTTAGCAACCCCTAATCAAGGAGGATCTTCACCAAATCAACAAAGGAGCTGCTGTTTAGCATAGAGATTCACATCAAATCAGAGAATTATTTCAGATCTTAGTTTATTTTGTGGCTAAGGTGAGTGATTTGCTTAGTTTTGCACTAATTATGGCTAATTAGGGGTGATTAGTGTTAATTAGCGAATTTAAACATGATAAAATTCTGGAAAAATGTTTATAAAATTCGGAAAGATGTTTTAGACCTCTGATATGAATTTGGGTTAATTTGGTTAAGTTTTGATAATCCTATCATTAGTTTCACCTAAATATGCTTAAGGGGAAATTTGGGATTTTGGGTATGTTTGATCCATTTTTACCTATCATATTGATGTTTTTGGTGTTTGTGGTTGATTATGCATGTTGCTATGACCGTATGGTACGCTTTGTGATTGTTTAGAAGTGTTAGTTTGGTCAAAAACGCCGTCGAATGACGAAAAACAGTCGCTGGAACGAAGTGCAGAAAATACCCCGGACCGGATCGCCCCTACCCCATGCGAACCGATCCGATTGAAGCTTGCGCCACGAGACGACCCAATCCGCTCCACTTCGAAGGTCCCGATCCGATCTGACGTCATGATCCACTCCAAGCTCGACCGATACCACGAATGGGTGAAGCACGATTCGGTGATGGAGATCCGACCATTCGCGAAGGAGGACTGCGAACCGAACCGAAGGGGATGGTGACCACGAGTGCATCGCGACCCGACCCGATGCAGCAGGCGCGATCCGAATGAGCTGACGAATGGCGCGATCCGATCACCTGGAGGATCACGACCCGATCCGACGTAGGAGGCGCGACCCGATCCGATGAAGAATGCTGAAGGCGACCCGATCCGATCCGATCCGGTGATGACCAATAACCCGAGATGCAAAGGTAGTCCAAATGGAAGTTAGAGCTCATGATCCCGGAACCAGTTGGGAACCAATGAGTTCACTTCATGGTTGGACTTTGCTGCAGGAAGTGTGCTAAGGAGTTGTCGACGTTCATAACTTCGATTCACCACTAAAAAGGAATGACGGGCTACTTATCAGTGCAGTAGGGTCATTACGACCTGAGGGGCAAGGTGATGGTAGCAAGACTACGTTATCAGTGCAGTAGGGTCATTACGACCTGAGGGGCAAGGTGATGGTAGCAAGACTACGTTATCAGTGCAGTAGGGTCATTATGACCTGAGGAGCAAGGTGATGCGTAGTAAGACTATGAGCCAGCGCAGATGGGGTGAACAACTCCATGGGGCAAGTGGACATAGTAAGGATTGGTAAGACTATGAGCCAGCGCAGATGGAACAACTCCATGGGGCAAGTGGACATAGTAAGGATTAGTAAGGCTATGAGCCAGCGCAGATGGGGTGAATAACTCCATGGGGCAAGTGGACATAGCGAGGAATTAGTGGCTACGTTATCAGTGCAGTGAAGCCATTTATGACTTCATGGGGCAAAGTGATCGTAGCAAGGAATGTTGGGTGATCGAAGTGGTGAATATCGTATGCTTTATGCACTGAGTGAGAGATGTGAGGATGGATGCTATGCTTGATTGTTTGCCATCATTATGACATGCACACCTCCCCCACCTCCGTATCTTTACACTGTTTGATATGGTACATTAGAGTGTTGTACAGTATATAGTACTAACTCTTTGGTTGCAGGTCCAGGTTCAGGTACGTTTTAGTCTACCTGTTATTGTTCACTTTAGATGCTTATCGCTCATACCAGGCTTTATGTCTGACCCAGAGTTTTATGTCTCCTCTTATTACTCTGGGTGCTCACACGAGCAGACTAGAGACAGGTTAGCTGGTGATGCGCGAGTAGCTTATTCGGAGGCGGGCAGGAGGCTTCCACGTATGATATATATACACATTCTCCCTGTGTCGTTGGTGGTCGCTACTTGGGCATTAGTAGTGTACCTCATTTATCTTGCTTTTTCTTTGAGACAGTTTGAAAGTTGTAATAAGCTGTATTTTGGATTTCCGCTGCTATGATGTTTAGTTCTGATTTTCAGCTTATGCACTGTCTCTCCTGTTTTATGTCAAGTATGTTACTATTATATTTTATTCTATGCGCTGTGAGACATTCTACAGGTTCTTGTATGTTCATTTCCTTCTTCCTTTTTCCTTCTGGCAACCCGTTCCATGCTAACTGGACATGTGTACAGCGCACTTTTGGAGTAAATGTCGGTTGGTGCGGGGCGGGCCGTCACACTTGGTATCAGAGCTCTAGGTTGCGTAGTTAACCTAGGGAAAGACACTAGGGAGAGTTAGTACGTATATGAGAGCGCGTATTTGTGATTACTTTGGTTTTCAAAAGCTATGTATATATATACTATTAGTACGTATATGAGAGCGCGTATTTGCGGTTTTATTTGTAGAGCCTAGTATTGGCGACATAGTAGCATGGGATGCTATGCCACCTATGATTGATATTTATGATTGAAATTGTTTTGACACTATACACCTATTATAGTATCAAATGATTTGTTTTTAAACGTATCAAGCATTCTTGGCTATTATAAGGTAGAAACCCTATCCCCCGGCTTGCGTTGCATTGTGTGATAGGACCTGGGTCTTATAATAGCTTCATTTTTCTTTATTTAGCATTGCGTTGTTGTTTCATGCACTGGTGTTCTTGGGAGGAAACCCGTTCTATGTTATACGGCGTGGTCCCTTGATTTACCTAACTTTAAAAATAAAGAATAATAACTGTTTTAGTTCTCACACCAGTCCCATGACTGACCTGGAGTTTATTGTTTTAACCTAAACTCTGGGTGCCCTTATTTTGACACGGGCAGCTAGTAATTTTGGTTTTGCAGATTTATATTCACAGGATCCTGATTTACAGCTGGAGCGATACTCGGAAAGCTTTGTATCCGCGTAATACTTCTAGTTGTGTATTGTATTATTTTCCGCTGCTATGTAATGTATTGTAATCTCTGGTATTTTTTAATGTGTAATATTTGTTCATACTCTGTATATTCTTGTAATCTGATGGAATTGTTGTAATATACAATGAAATGTTCTTCTGTCTGCGTTATATTTTGTCGTATTCTCGAAACAATCAGGTGTTTCGTACGGTCTTGATCGGTTTAGCGACTGACTCGGATCAAGCGGAATTCCCGGTCGTCACATTTGGTATCAGAGCTTTGGTTTACAAAGCTCAGAGAACAAGACACATTAGAACCGTACGAAAGAATTCATCAGAGATTGGATTAGTAATATCCAATGGGAATGACTCGTTAGAGATAGGATCAGCAGTATCCTAGAACGAGTGTGAAGAGTATATTTTTAAAATGAAAACCAATTTTGTTTTGAAATTTAAACCATTTCATACGTATTTGAATATTTATTCTACATTGATTTGGACAATCCGATATATAAAGATTTTGCATATACGCCTTGCAAGCGTGTATTCGAAGTTTTAATATACTGGATGGTTATAGAATCATACTCTAGTTGCCTGGAGATAATTCTGGTAATGGGGCACCATCACCAGTATTTATTTTCGAGTAACGAAAGTGAGGTTTCTATATTTTCATTAGACTGGTGTGAGAACCAAAATATAGATATGATACATTGTTGTGAATTGGCACCAAAAATGTGATTTTTGACTATATATCAAAATTATGAATTTGAAAAGCTATTCACTAATTAATGCTGGTTGTGTTGTTTGATTATTGTTTGAATAATTAAATGTTGAACCTTTAACCAAATTAGTCAAATATTGAACTGTATTGAAAATTGGTTGGAATTGCATGCATATACATGTATATACATAGAGCAGGTCATAGCAAGGAGGCTAGAGAACAGGAATAAAATTATTTGCCTGACAAATAGGTACATGTTTATTGTATTTCTTTAGTTTTGGGTGATTTTATGAGCCGATTGGATAGCTTCTTGGCTTTTTCTTTTTCTTTTGGATTGAAGAAGGCCATGGGAGGCTATATGAAATATCCCGAAGACCCCGGTGCAGGGGAGGTTATGGCGAAATTTTTCGAAAATTTATGGTGTTAGCCAAATTTTTGAAAAATTTGAAAAGTTCCTAGAAACTAAAAAGTTGAAGAACATAAGCCATAGTGAAAATACTGGAAGTTGAGTTGAATTGTTAAACAACTTTTGGCTTCGTTCCTTTTCGGGGACGAAAAGTTTAAAGTGGGGGAGATTGAAATAACCCGGAAATCTGGGCCAATTTAAAAAATTTATTTTAGCAATTTTAGCGAATTTTGATTATTCAAAACGAATTATTTTAAATAATACCAATGAAAATTTTATTTTGAATAGAATTCGAACGTATATATTTATAGCTCGTCGTTAGAATATAAATATTTGTTTTAAAATATAAAAGAAATTGAAAATGGCACGGCAATTCGATAATTCGATTTCAAAATTCAAATGAATGTACCGGGTGCAAAATAAACCTGATTTTAGTGAAACAAAAAATAATTGAATCTAATAGAGAATATCTTTCCAACGAATCCAAAAAATCAAAATTTCATAGCAGGAATCAAAAGATATGTCCAGTTGAAATTTCAGAATAGTCGCTATGGAATTTCGGCCCTTAAAAATAGCCATTTTGCAAACGACCTCGGTTTTCGACGAAACCACTTTTGTTGGATCCGGGATGTCAAATTATTGCTAGGTTTCAAATTTCATAATTTTTCGAATCGATATGTGAGCGTGGCAAAGGAAAACGCGTTTGACCAGTTTTAGTTGATTTTAATCGACTGGAAAATGGCCATTTTTCAAACGGTCTCAGAATTCGATGAAACTAGTTTTGTTAGGACTGTATCGTCAATACGAAGCTAGAAAATATTTTTCTGGATTTTTTCTAGTTAGTATGTGACCCCAGTAAATTGAAATGCGCGTTCAAATTCAATATATAGAGTTATATGTTGATTTTGACGAAAACTGATCGAAACGATCGAATCAGCTTGCGACACATATCTTATTGTGTTCGGAATGGGGGTAATTAACTATAGACGACAGTCGGTGGGTTTGGTTTCGAGTTCGAATTTTAAACTAACTTTTTGGAAATAAAAAATGAAATTATATAAATAAATATATATTGGGGTCAACCCCCTTTTTCTTCCTTCCTCAGTCAAACCCGATTAGGGTATAAAATAAAATAAGAAAAAGGGGGGGGGGCAATCGCGATCGATGATCGCGAGAGGGGGGGGACTCGCCTCCGCCTCCAGGCGCACCACCACCCCTCCGATCCCCCATCTCTCCTCCCTCCTTCAAACGAGAACGCCGTGACCCTCCCCTCCTCTGTTTGAAGACCGCCAGAACCCAAACCCTGTGACCCCAAATCAGTACCCGTACCCCCAAGCCGCATCTTCTCCTCCACCCTCGCGCCTCCATCCCATCCTCAGCCATCGTAGGAGACTGCGCCCATACTTCGACCCCCTCTTCCCCCTCCGTACCTCCCTCTTCCTCCTCTCGAAGCTCTAATGCCCCATTTTCAGAAATTCGGAAAGTAAGTTTTTATTACTTGTTTAATTTTATTTTCAATTTTCTTTTATTTAAATTTAGCATAAGTAAAAGCTGATTTTTATATACGAATTCGCATTGAAATTAAATTTGGTTTTTAAAATATTTTAAACAAAGAAAGATTAGTTTTTTATGTAGTAAAGAGGTGTTTTTTTAAAGTGTCTAAAAATATGACCTTGTTTTGTTTAAAAATATGGTCTTTGATTCGTAAAGACGAGATTTTTAAATTCAAAAAGATTGAATTTTTTTATTCAGAAAGACTAGATTTTAGTATACAAAAGTTGAGATTTTTATATACATCGCAATGAAATAAAAAATATGATTTTTATATTATAAAAAGGTTAAAATTTTGATTTTTATATTATAGAAAGATTAAAAATATGATTTTTATATTATAGAAAGATTAAAAATATGATTTTTATATTATAGAAAGAATAAAGATATGATTTTTATTATATATACGTTGAAGTAGAAAAGTGATTTTTATAGCGATGATATAAAAATTCGATTTTTATATATTGAATAGCAAAGTAAAAATGTGATTTTTATATATGTAGTGGCTAACGGCAACGAAATTGACAAAAAGCAAAGCATGAAGGAGTGGAACCCTCAGTGAGAACTCCTCACTTTTAATTTTATTTCTAGTTGAAATATATACTAGGATGCAGACGATGTTTAGTAGCACCCGACACCCGTCGTCCACAGACCATGGACGGCTTGTTTGTTTGTTTGTTTGATTTTGCTGTGTAGTTGATGTGTGATGTGATGTGAAATGAAATAAAATATTTATATAGTTAAAAATATTTTATAGTTAAAAATAGAATTTTTAACGTGTATATGAAATGAAATAAATTAATATAAACAAATTGAACGATTTGTTTATATACACTCATTTGACTGATATTGATTGGGACGATAAATTTTACACATCGCCCAACTGCACAAATAAAATCTGTGTTTGATTGTTTGAAACCCCACACGGGTATTGGGATGATATATGACATACACTAATCCCAATAATTAGTTGTATGTCGATCGATTGATTGACAGACTGTCATAAGCATTAAATATTTATATTTGATGCTTATACAGTGTAGAACGCACTCTGGATGATGGTTGATTATTTATCGTCGTTATTTTATACATGTGTTGTAGAAAATCCATATAATTAACATTATATGGTAATTGATTGGTCCTCATTCCAGTTTTGAAATAGGAATATTTGAAACGAAATATTTGAAATAGAATATTTGAAAATAGAAATATATGAAGCCGTGTTGATTAGATTGACGCCATTTTGACGCGAACGATATTTATATCGATTGTATTCATTTTATAATGAATATCGAAAGTGATTTCAAAATCTGATATTTTGAAATGAATTGAATTCGAATTGAAATTGAATAGAAATGAATTTGAATTGAAATTGAATAGAAATGAATTCGAATTGAAATTGAATAGAAATGAATTCAAATTAAATTGAAATGAATTGAAATTCGAATTAAATTGAAATCGTTTTGAAATGAAATTAAAACGAATTTATATTGGAATATTCAATTTTGATTAGAAATTGAATATGAAATTGAAATCATTTCGAAAACGAATTTAAAACGATTTATAAAATTCGTTTTAAAAGGAAATCGATGAAGTATATATTATATATATATTATATATAATATAATGGCCTGAATAGAACGCGCCGCGCCGCGGTAGTTCGTGAATTTCGACCATTGACTTCGAACGGATATTACGGGAGATCCGACCATCGGATTCTCCTAAAACCAGAACCGTTGGGTTCGTATCGAAAAGAGCTTTCTAACGAACATTAGAGATTTGAAATCTAACGGTTGGATTTGGAATTATGTCCAAATAAAATTTGAAAAAGGTCGTTGTAAGTGCAGTTCGATGGCCGTTGATGGAAATCGACTGTACGGGTCTTGACAAAATTATTAAAAATATCAATAATTTGTGTAAAATCATAAGAAATGATTTTTGAAGGATTGGGATGAAAAACTCCATATTTGAAAAGATAAAAATAGATTTTTAACGAAATGAACTAGTTTTGAACTAGAATAATAATTTATTTATTTCTAAAATAAATAAATTTGATTTGAAATGGTTTTAAAAGAAACCAGAATTTCCAACAATTGCATTGGAATGGATTTGAATCGAAATTGTCTGCGGAATATTTCGATATTGGATTTCGTGATTATACAGATATTGTTATGGAAATTTACAAGATATATATATATATATCGTTATTTCCAATACGATATTTGTTGGTCGTATAATTTGATATTGAATATAAGCCGATATATTTTCTATTCAGAGACTTGTATTTAATATCAAATATGATTTGGGTTTGTCGTGAATGGTGTCTTCATTAACCCTGTTCTTAAGCCCAGTTGAGAAAAAGATTAAATCTTTTATTTAGATTTAATGAAGTGTATCAATTAAATGATATTTAATTGGAATTGAATTGGTATTGATTTTTGGGTTTATCGTGAACAGTGTTTTAAATAACGCTTGTTCTTTAACCCGAAAATTAATGGAATGTGATTTTGGGTTGTCGTGAACAGTATCTTCAATAATACTGTTCTTAGAACCAAAAAGGAGTTAAAAAAATCAGAAACTAACTGGAGGTTAGTTAAGTTGAATGGTTTCTGGGGTATTGATCTGATGTTGGTTTCGGCCTTCGGGGTTAATACTTAAGGAATTGCTCACTTGCTAATTTATAGTTAGGGACTGATTGAAATGGAATGTGATTTTGGGTTTATCGTGAATCGTGTTTTTAAATGACATTGATTCTTTAACCCAGTCAAAGATTAAAACTAAGTGGAGTTTTAATGAATCTTTAATTAGATTGAAAAGATCAAGAATGGAGTATCACCAGTTTTACTCCAGGCGGTAGTTAAATCTTTAATTAGATTTGAACGCGAAATGGTAATTGAATTTACCGATAACACCGTGGTGTTAGATATGAAGTATGACCAGTTTTACTTCATGGGATGAATAGGTTGAGGTTGGGAAATTAAAACAAATGATTACTTCATTAAGGTTCATTAATCCCGACTAGTTTGAAGTGATATTCAAAGGAAGATTAAAGAATAAATTTAAAAGAATTTATCTTTGATAAAATTAATGGGAACCTTTCCCTAAGAATGTGAAATTTAGAAACTAACTGTAGGTTGGCTAAGCAGAGTGATTTTCTGGGTACTGATCTGATGTTGGTTTCGGCCTTCGGGGTTAATATTTGGGGAATTATTCTCTTGATTAATTTACGGTTAGTGACTAATGAATTGGAATGAGGCGTATGTTGTGTTTGTGTAACACTTGTTTATTATATACACGAGTTATTCAGAAAGACCGTGTTTATCCCGTTCTGAATAACTAATTCGACGTGGTGTCGAAGATGAAGACAGTGGTTGAAGACCGGAGGTCTTCACGTCGTTCGGATAATTACTGATGATCTTGATTTGGCCGTACACCCAAGAGGAGGGAATCAGTTAGTGGTCATCCAGACGTTCTTGGAGATCGATGGATATGCGGGGTACTAGGTGCCTCCGGTTTCGTTCAGACCCAGAACGAACTTGTAAATGAACTGTGTGTCTGACATTGGATTTCATTCTGTGTGATTGATATCGATTGCATAGCGTGAAATGCCTGTGTGGCATGCTAAGATGAAAATGATCAAGGCTTCTGTTGAAAAGCAGAGTCTTGTGGTTGATGATCAAAGCACGGCCTGTGTGGCATAGCTTTGTGTAACGTGAATTCACGAGCCTCACACCCCGGGTGTTGAACCAAAAACGGGAGAGGACCTCAGGGAGGACATGCATTTCTTTCTAGTTAGAAGTGGCGTCAGTGGTTTTACATGCCCTGACGAGTTTGACTTATGTGGTTGTTGCTGTTGCGAGGCGCCTCGGTTAGATCGAACAATCCGGGTCCGATGGAGTCATTCGTTTGCT
Organism: Allium sativum; assembly: GCA_030737875.1. Taxonomy (NCBI): domain Eukaryota; kingdom Viridiplantae; phylum Streptophyta; class Magnoliopsida; order Asparagales; family Amaryllidaceae; genus Allium; species Allium sativum. The sequence goes on from CM060918.1 coordinate 128,629,615, forward strand.
CATTTACGCCCCATAGGGCGGGGAAACGTAGTGTTCAGGCATAATAATCCACATCGGTGGACCGGCCTTGTCGCTCCAAGGCTTTCCTGCGCGCTTGCTTGAGGCTCAGGCTGGAGAGTCTCGAATCGGTTGAGGACGATCCCTGGCCTCGGTTCAAAGACGGAAATCCAACTTCCAATACGTGACATTTGCGGTTTTATTTGTAGAGCCTAGTATTGGCGACATAGTAGCATGGGATGCTATGCCGCCTATGATTGATATTTATGATTGAAATTGTTTTGACACTATACACCTATTATAGTATCAAATGATTTGTTTTTAAACGTATCAAGCATTCTTGGCTATTATAAGGTAAAAAACATATCCCCCGGCTTGCGTTGCATTGTGTGATAGGACCTGGGTCTTATAATAGCTTCATTTTTCTTTATTTAGCATTGCGCTGTTGTTTTATGCACTGGTGTTCTTGGGAGGAAACCCGTTCCGTGTTATACGGCGTGGTCCCTTGATTTACCTAACTTTAAAGATAAAGAATAATAACTGTTTTAGTTCTCACACTAGTCCCATGACTGACCTGGAGTTTATTGTTTTAACCTAAACTCTGGGTACCCTTATTTTGACACAGGCAGCTAGTAGTTTTGGTTTTGCAGATTTATATTCACAGGATCCTGATTTACAGCTAGAGCGATCCTTGGAAAGCTTTGTATCCGCGTATTACTTCTAGTTGTGTATTGTATTATTTTCCATTGCTATGTAATGGATTGTAATCTCTGATATTTTTTAATGTGTAATATTTGTTCATACTCTGTATATTCTTGTAATCTGATGGAATTGTTGTAATATACAATGAAATGTTCTTCTGTCTGCGTTCTATTTTGTCGTGTTCTCGAAACAATCAGGCGTTTCGTACGGTCTTGATCGGTTTAGCGACTGATTCGAATCGAGCGGAATTCCCGGTCGTCACACTTACAGCGACCTTTTCCAAATTGATTTGGACGTAATTCCAAATCCAACCGTTAGATTTCTAATTTCTAAAATTCGTTAGAAAGCTCTTTTCGATATGATCCCAACGGTTCCGGTTTTAGGAGAATCTGACGGTCGAATCTCCCGCAATGTCCATCCGAAGTCAATGGTCGAAATCCGCGAACTGCCGCGGCGCCGCGCATTCTATTCAGGCCGTATATTATATATATATATATATATATATATATATAATATATATAATATATACTTCGTCGATTTTCTTTTAAAACGTATTTTATAAATCGTTTAAATTCGTTTTCAAAACGATTTCAACTTATCTAAATTCAAATCAAAATTTGGATCTTCCCAATATAAATTCGTTTTAAATTCATTTCAACTCGATTTCAATTCAAATCGGTTTCAATTTAAATCAATTTCAGTTTCAATTTCAATACGGTTTAAATTCAATTCAAAATGATTTCAATTCTATTTCACTCTAATTCGAATTTCAATTCTTTTCAATTTAATTCGAATTTCAAATCATTTCAATTTAATTCGAATTTCAATTTATTTCAATTTAATTCGAATTTCAAATCATTTCAATTTAATTCAAATTTCAAATCTATTTAATTTAATTCAAATCTCAAATCTATTTCAATATTAATCGAAAAACGGATAAAATCGATATATATATCGTTCACGTCGAAATGGTGTCAATCTAATCAACACGGCTTCATGTATTTCTATTTTCAAATATTCTATTTCAAATATTTCTTTTTCAAATATTTCTATTCAAATATTTCTATTCAAATATTTCTTTTCAAATATTTCTATTCAAAACTGGAATGAGGCCCAATCAATTACCATATAATGTTAATTATAAGGATTTTCTACAACACATGTATAAAATAACAACGATAAATAATCAACCATCATCCAGAGTGCATTCTACGCTGTATAAGCATCAAATATAAATATTTAATGCTTATGACAGTCTGTCAATCAATCGATCGACATACAACTAATTATTGGGATTAGTGTACGTCATATATCATCCCAATACCCGTGTGGGGTTTTAAACAATCAAACGCATATTTTATTTGTGCAGTTGGGCGATGTGTAAAATTTATCATCCCAATCAATATCAGTCAAATGTGTGTATATAAACAAATCGTCCGATTTGTTTATTTTTTTTTATTTCATTTCGTATACACGTTAAAAATTCTATTTTTAACTATAAAATATTTTCCACAATGTAATATTTTATTTCAACTATATAAATATTTTATTTCATTTCACATCACACAATCAACTACACATCACAATCAAACAAACAAGCATACAAGCCGTCCATGATCTGTGGACGATGGGTGTCGGGTGCTACTAAACACCGTCTGCATCCTAGTATATATTTCAACTAGAAATAAAATTAAAAGTGAGAAGTTCTCACCAATTGCTAAACCAAACGCCACGTCTCTTCATATGTAGGAAATCTTCATCGTTTTTCCAACGCAGTCTGTTTCGCGAAGTATATGTTAAAATTATATTTTTAACAACGCTACTTCTTATATAAAGATTATATTTTTATAATGTCACTTTCTATATAAAGGTCGAATTTTTATTTCTACTTCATGTATGTAAAAATCGAATTTTTACTTCACTCCACATATGAAAAATATATATTTAAACTTTCTATATTATAAAAATTATATTTTTAACCTTTCTATATTATAAAAATTATATTTTTAACCTTTCTATATTATAAAAATTATATTTTAACCTTTCTATATTATAAAAATTATATTTTTAATTATCTAATATTCATGATAAAATTCTATTTTTACTACATATATATATAAAAAAATATTTCTCGCTATGATATAAAAAGGGAAAAACTGATTTTTTTTCCTCTCTTTAAAACCGATTTCATTAAGTAAATAAAAAGGAATAAATAATTTAAACTTACAGTGGGTTTTTCAGGGACTTGGGAATGGAGTTTGACGTCGGAGGGGGAAGCTGGAGCTCGCGGAGGCCTAGTGGTAGTCGGGGGTTGGCTCAGGTGGCGGGGGAGGATGCGGCGGCGGGGTGTGGGCCGGGGTAGTGGCGGGCAGAGACTGCTTTGCGTCGTGGGGGCTTTGGGTGCTTCGACTGCGGAGGAGAGAGAAGCGAGAGGGGGATGGGAAGGAAGAAAATGGGTGCGGTGGTCGGCCGTCGGCGGCGCCTGGTGGCGATGGCCACAGGGCGGCGCGGTCGTGCGCCCCCTTCTTCTTTTCCTTTTTTACTTTTTATTTTTTTATTTTGACCTGATTCGATTTAAACAGGGGGGGCCTGAGAGGATATAAGGAGAGATTTTTATTTATTTAATTATTTAATTTCAAAATGGTACTTTTTATTTCGACCTCGAAACGAGACCCACCGCCTGTCGTCCATAGCTAATTATCCCCATTCCAAACCCAATGGGATAGGTATCGCAGGCTAATTCGACCAGTTTCCATCAAAATCAAAATATAAATCTATATATTAAATTTGAACGCACATTTCAATTTACCGGGGCCACATAGGGCTTCTAAATATTCCCGAAAAATATTTTCTAGCTTCGTATTGCTGATACGGTCCTAACAAAACTACTTTCGCCAAATTCGGAGATCGTTGAAAAAATGGTCATTTTCTAGTCGATTAAAATCAACTGAAACTGGTCAAACGCGTTTTCCTTTGCCACGCTCACATATTGATTCGAAAAGTTATGAAATTTGGAACCCAGCAATAACTTGACATCACTGATCTTACAAAAGTGGTTTCGTCGCAATCCGAGGTCGTTTGCAAAATTTCCATTTTTAAGGGCCAGAATTCCATAGCGACTATTCTGAATTTTCATTTGGGCATATCTTTTGATTCCCGCTATGAAACTTCGATTTTTCGGATTTGTTGGAAAGATATTCACAATTAAATTCTAATATTTTTTGTTTCGTTAAAATCCGGTTTATTTTGAATCCTGTACATTCATTTGAAATTTGAAATCGAATTATCGAACTACCGCGCCATTTTCAATTCCTTTTATATATATAAATAAATACTTATATTCTAACGACGATCTATATAACTATATACGTTCTAATTCTATTCAAAATAAATTTCTCATCGTCATTATTTAAAATAATCTATTTTAAATATACAAAATTCGTTAAAATTGCTAAAATGAAAATTTTAAACTGGCTCAGATTTTCGGGTTGTTACAATCTCCCCCACTTAAAACTTTTCGTCCCCGAAAAGAAACGAAGCCGAAAGTTGTTTTACAAATCAACTCAACTTTCATAGTTTTCACTACGGCTTAAGTTCTTCAACTTTTCAGTTTCCAAGAACTTTTCAAATTTTTCAAAAATTTCGCTAACACCTTAAATTTTCGAAAAATTTCGTCATAACCTCCCCTGCACCAGGGACTTCGGGATATTTCATATAGCCTCTCATGGCCTTCTTCAATCCAAAAGAAAAAGAAAAAGCCAAGCAGCTAGCCAATCGGCTCATAAAATCATCATCACCCAAACAAAACAGTAAATTATGATAAACATGTACCTATTTGTCGGGCAAACGAATCTTATTCTTCTGGTCTAGCCTCCTTGCTATAACCTGTTTAATGTAAGTACTTGTACATGCATGCAAATGCGACTAAATTTCAATACAATTCACTATTTGATTCAATTTGGTTATAGGTTCAACATTTTAATTACTCAACCAATAATCAAACAACACAAACAACAATCAATTAGTTGTTTATTGTTTCAAACTCATAGTTTTGATATATAGTCAAAAATCGCATTTTTGATGCCAAACCACAACAATAGGCCCTATCTAATTTTGGTTCTCACACCAGCCAATTGGAAATATATAAACATCACACCTTCGAAACTCGAATACCAATTCTGATGACGTTCGAACTATAGCAATCATCAGAACCATCTCCGGGCGACTAGAGTGTGATTCTATATCTATCCAGTATATTAAAACTTTGAATACACGCGGATCAGACGTATATGCAAAATCTTTATATACTGGATTGTCCAAAACAATATAAATAAATATTCAAATAGGAATAAAACGATTTAAATTTCAAAACAAATTTTTTTTCATTTTACAAATATACTCTTCACACCCGTTCTAGGATACTACTGATCCCGTCTCTAACGAGTCATTCCCGTTGGATATTACTAATCCAATATCTGATGAATTCTTTCGTATGGTTCTAATGTGTCTTGTTCTCTGAGCTTTGTAAACCAAAGCTCTGATATCACTGTAAACGACCCGAACTTCCCCGGTGAGGAAAGCCCGGATTGAGTCGAGAACAAGCCACAACAGAACGCAGACGGAAGAACATTTCATTGCATATTACAACAATTCCATCAGAATACAAGAATATACAGAATATAAATAAATATTACACAACAGAAAAATATCAGAGATTACAATACATTACATAGCAGCGGAAAATAATACAAAATACAACTGAAGGAGATATACGGATATAAAGCTTTCCGGATATCGTTCCAACTGTAAACCAGGTTCCTGTGAATATAAATCTGCAAAACCAAAACTACTAGCTGCCCGTGTCGAAAATAAGGGCACCCAGAGTTTAGGTTGAAACAAAAAACTCCAGGTCAGTCATGGGACTGGTGTGAGAACTAAAACAGTTATTAATCTTTATTTTAAAGTTCGGTAAATCAAGGGACCACGTCGTATAACACGGAACGGGTTTCCTCCCAAGAATACCAGTGCATAAAACAAACAGCGCAATGCTAAATAAAGAAAAATGAAGCTATTATAAGACCCAGGTCCCATCACACAATGCAACGCAAGCCGGAGGATAGGGTTTATACCTTATAATAGCCAAGAATGCTTGGTACGTGAAATTTCATCTTTGATTATTACTATAAGTGTATAGTGTCAAAACAATTTCAAATCATAAGTATCAATCATAGACGGCATAAGCGCCCCATCCCACTATGTCGCCATACTAGGCTCTACAAATAAAATCGCAAAGTCACGTATTTGGAAATTGGGTTTCCATCTATGAACCGAGGCCAGGGATCGTCCTCTACCGATTCGAGACAATCTAGCCCATGTCCCCGGAACAGCCGCAACTGTCCCTTGGATCGTCAGGGCCGGTCCACCGATGTGGATTATAGTGCCTGAACAATACGTCTTCCCGCCCTATGAGGCGTAAATGAGCCAACTAATGACTCCATCGGACCCGAATCGTCCGATCTAACCGAGGCGCCTCGCAATAGCAACAACCACATAAGTCAAACTCGTCAGGGCATGTAAAACCACTGACGCCACTTCTATCTAGAAGGAAACGCATGCCCTCCCTGATGTTCTCTCCTGTTTCTGGTTCACAACCGGGGTGTGAGGCTCACGAATTCAAGTTACACAAAGTTGTGCCACACAGGCTGTGCTTTGATCAACACCCACAAGACTTTGCTTTTCAACAGAAGCCTTGATCATATTGCCACTTAGGCATGCCACACAGGCAATTCACTCCATGCGTTTGATATCCATCAATATATAACCTCTGAGCTCGTACGTCTCAGAGAAGGGCGTTAAGCAAGAGAATAAATTATCCACCGCCAAACAGATATATATTTAATAGAAATCAACCACACAGAATAAAATCCCATGTCAGACACACAGTCCATTTAAAAGTTCGTTCTGGGTCTGAACGAAACCGGAGGCACCTAGTACCCCGCATATCCATCGATCTCCAAGTAAGTCTGGACGATCACTAACTGATTCCCTCCTCTTGGGTGTACGACCCAATCAAGATCATCAGTAATCACCCAAATGACGTGAAGACCTCCGGTCTTCGACCACCGTCTTCATCTTCGACACCACGTCGAATCAGTTATTCAGAATGGGATAAACCAGGTCTTTCTGAATAACTCGCGTATATAATAAACAAGTGTTACACAAACACAACATACGCCTCATTCTAATTCAGAATATTCTTTTGTTCAAATATTCTTATACTTTGGGAAAAGTTCCCATTAATTTTATCAAAGATAAATTCTTTAAATTTATTCTTTAATCTCCTTTGAATATAAATTCAAACTAGTCGGGATTAGCGAACCACACCGAAGTAATCATTTATTTTAATTTCCCAATCCCAACCTATTCATCCCATGAAGTAAAACTGGTAATACTTCATATTTAACACCACGGTGTTATCGGTAAATTCAATTACCATCTCACGTTCAAATCTAATTAAAGATTTAACTATCGCCTGGATTAAAACTGGTGATACTCCATTCTCGATATTTTCAATCTAATTAAAGATTCATTAAAACTCCACTTAGTTTTAATCTTTAACTGGGTTAAAGAATCAGTGTCATTTAAAACACGGTTCACGATAAACCCAAAATCACATTCCATTAATTATCTGGTTAAAGAACCGGTGTTATTTAAAACACTGTTCACGATAAACCCAAAAATCAATACCAATTCAATTCCAATTAAATATTATTTAATTGGTTCACTTCATTAAATCTAAATAAAAAGATTTAATCTTTTTCTCAACTGGGCTTAAGAACAGTGTTAATGAAGACACCATTCACGACAAACCCAAATCACATTTGATATTAAATACAAGGCTCTGAATAGAAAATATACCGGCTTATATTCAATATCAAATTCTACGACCAACAAATATCGTATTGGAAATAACGATATTAATATATCTTTCAAATTCCCATAACAATATCTGTATCATCACGAAATTCAACATCGAAATATTCCGAAGACAATTTCGATTCAAATCCATTTCCACTTTATATATTGGAAATTCCGGTTATATTTCAAAGCCATTTCAAATTCACTTTATTTATTTCAAAAAAATAAATGAATTATAATTCTAGTTCAAAACTAGTTCATTTCGATAAAAACCTATTTTTATCTTTTCAAATATGGAGTTTTTCATCCCAATTCTTCCCAAATCATTTCTTATGATTTCACATGAATTATTATTATTTTTAATAATTTTATCAAGGCCCGTACAGTCGATTTCCATCAACGGCCATCGAACTGCACTTACAGCGACCTTTTCCAAATTTGATTTGGACATAATTCCAAAGCCAACCGTTAGATTTCTAATTTCTAATATTTGTTAGAAAAATATTTTCGATACGAACCCAACGGTTCCAGTTTTAGGAGAATCCGACGGTCGGATCTCCTGCAATGCCATTCGAAGTCAATGGTCGAAATTCGCGAATTGCCGCGGCGCGGCGCGTTCTATTCAAGCCATTATATTATATATATAATATATACTTCGTCGATTTTATTTTAAAACGTATTTTATAAACCGTTTAAATTCGTTTTCAAAACGCTTTCAACTTATCTCAAATTCAAATCAAAATTTGGATCTTCCCAACATAAATTCGTTTTAAATTCATTTCAACTCGATTTCAATTCAAATCGGTTTGAATTTAAATCGATTTCAGTTTCAATTTCAATACGGTTTAAATTCAATTCAAAACGATTTCAATTCTATTTCACTCTAATTCGAATTTCAATTCTTTTCAATTTAATTCGAATTTCAAATCATTTCAATTTAATTCGAATTTCAATTTATTTCAAATTATTTCAATTTAATTCGAATTTCAAATCATTTCAATTTAATTCGAATTTCAAATCTATTCAATTTCAAATCTATTCAATTTAATTCAAACCTAAAATCTATTTCAATATTCATCGAAAAACGGATAAAATTGATATACATATCGTTCACGTCGAAATGGCGTCAATCTAATCAACACGGCTTCATATATTTCTATTTTCAAATATTCTATTTCAAATATTTCTTTTTCAAATATTTCTATTCAAATATTTCTTTTTAAATATTTCTATTCAAAATTGGATTGAGGCCCAATCAATTACCATATAATGTTAATTATATGGATTTTCTACAACACATGTATAAAATAACAACGATAAATAATCAACCATCATCCAAAGTGCATTCTACGCTGTATATGCATCAAATATAAATATTTAACGCTTATGACAGTTTGTCAATCAATCGATCGACATACAACTAATTATTGGGATTAGTGTACGTCATATATCATCCCAATACCCATGTGGGGTTTCAAATAATCAAACACTAATTTTATTTGTGCAGTTGGGCGATGTGTAAAATTTATCGTCCCAATCAATATCAGTCAAATGTCTGTATATAAACAAATCGTCCGATTTTTTTTTTCATTTCATATACACGTTAAAAATTCTATTTTTAACTATAAAATGTTTTCCATAATAAAATATTTTATTTCAACTATATAAATATTTTATTTCATTTCACATCACACAATCAACTACACATCACAATCAAACAAACAAGCATACAAGCCGTCCATGGTCTGTGGACGACGGGTGTCGGGTGCTACTAAACACCGTCTGCATCCTAGTATATATTTCAACTAGAAATAAAATTAAAAGTGAGAAGTTCTCACCAATTGCTAAACCAAACGCCATGTCTCTTCATATGTAGGAAATCTTCATCGATTTTCCAACGCAGTCTGTTTCACGAAGTATATGTTAAAACTATATTTTTAACAACGCTACTTCTTATATAAAGATTATATTTTTATAACGTCACTTTCTATATAAAGGTCGAATTTTTATTTCTACTTCATGTATGTAAAAATCGAATTTTTACTTCACTACACATATGAAAATTATATTTTTAATCTTTCTATATTATAAAAATTATATTTTTAACCTTTCTATATTATAAAAATTATATTTTTAACCTTTCTATATTATAAAAATTATATTTTTAATTATCTAATCTTCATGATAAAAATTCTATTTTTACTACATATATAAAAAAATATTTTTTTTCTCGCTATGATATAAAAAGGGAAAAACTGGTTTTTTTCCTCTCTTTAAAACCGATTTCATTAAATAAATAAAAAGGAATAAATAATTTAAACTTACAGTGGGTTTTTCAGGGACTGGGGAATGGAGTTTGACGTCGGAGGGGGAAGCTGGAGCTCGCGGAGGCCTGGTGGTAGTCGGGGGTTGGCTCAGGTGGCGGGGGAGGCTGCGGCGGCGGGGTGTGGGCCAGGGTAGTGGCGGGCGGAGACTGCTTTGCATCGTGGGGGCTTTGGGTGCTTCGACTGCGGAGGAGAGAGAAGCGAGAGGGCGAAGGGAAGGAAGAAAATGGGTGCGGTGGTCGGCCCTCGGCGGCGCCTGGTGGCGATTTCCAAAGGGCGGCGGGATCGTGCGCCCCCTTCTTCTTTTCTTTTCTTTTCTTTTTATTTTGACCTGATTCAATTTAAACGGGAGGGGGGGTGGGCCTGAGAGGATATAAGGACAGATTTTTATTTATTTAATTTCAAAAAGGTACTTTTTATTTCGACCTCGAAATGAGACCCACCGCCTGTCGTCCATAGCTAATTATCCCCATTCCGAACCCAATGGGATAGGTATCGCAGCCTGATTCGACTGGTTCGACCAGTTTCCATCAAAATCAAAATATAAATCTATATATTGAATTTGAACGCACATTTCCATTTATCGGGGCCACAGACGGCTTCTAAAAATTTCCGAAAAATGTTTTCTAGCTTCGTATTGCCGATACGGTCCTAACAAAACTAGTTTCGCCAAATTCAGAGATCATTGGAAAAATGGCCATTTTCCAGTCGATTAAAATCAACTAAAACTGGTCAAACGCGTTTTCCTTTGCCACGCTCGCATATTGATTCGAAAAATTATGAAATTTGAAACCTAGCAATAACTTGACATCCCGGATCTAACAAAAGTGGTTTCGTCGCAATCCGAGGTCGTTTGCAAAATTTCCATTTTTAAGGGCCAGAATTCCATAGCGACTATTCTGAATTTTCATTTGGGCATATCTTTTGATTCCCGCTTTGAAACTTCAATTTTTCAGATTCGTTGGAAAGATATTCACAATTAGATTCTAATATTTTTGGTTTCGTTAAAATCCGGTTTATTTTGAATCCTGTACATTCATTTGAAATTTGAAATCGAATTATCGAACTACCACGCCATTTTCAATTCCTTTTATTTATACAAATAAATATTTATATTCTAACGACGATCTATTTAACTATATACGTTCTAATTCTATTCAAAATAAATTTCTCGTTGTCATTATTTAAAATAATCTATTTTAAATATTCAAAATTCGTTAAAATTGCCAAAATAAAAATTTTAAACTGGCTCAGATTTTCGGGTTGTTACAGCTCGATATAAGGGGGTTACGGTTTTTTTATCGGGGAGAGAGAAATGAATATGATTGGCCAATATTTTTTTTATATATTTTTAAAATCCAAAAATACCCCTTGCCACATGCGAACTCCAATCCAAACCCAATGACTGTCGTCCCTACCTAAATACCCCCATTTCGAACACAATGGGATATGTTTCGTAAGCCTATTCGACTGTTTCAGTTAGTTTTTCTCCAGATTAAAATATAAAACATTTAATATTTGATTTGAGCGAACATTTCAATTTGCCGGGGCCACATACTGATCCCGAAAATTCTATGTTTTGACGATACGGTCGTAACAAAACTGATTTCGTCGAATTCTGAGACTGTTTGAAAAATAGCCCTTTTCTGGTCGATCCAATTTGACTATAATCAACAAAACACATTTTCCTTTGCCATGCTCACATATTAACTTCAAAAATTATGGAATTTGAAAACTAGCAATAATTAGACATCCCGGATCCAACAAAAGTGGTTTCGTCGAAAATGGAGGTCGTTTGCTAAATGGCTATTTTCAAGGGCTATATAAACTCCATAGCGACCTTTCTGAAAATTCATTTGGCCATAACTTTTGATTCCTGCTACGAAATTTCGATTTTTCAGATTCGTTAGAAAGATATTCATAAACAGATTTAAATATTTTTGGTTTTACTAAAATTCGTTTTATTTTGCACCCAGTACAGTCAGTCAAAGTTCGAATTCAAATTTTCAAATGTCGCGCCATTTCAAGCCTTGTTTATAATCAAAATAAATATATTTATTTTAAAACATCGATTTAAATAGACTTTTGGTCGTCATTATTTAAAATAATTTATTTTATATATTCAAAATCCCCTGAAATAGCCAAATTAAAATTTTTAAATTGGTTTTGATTTTCTGGGTTGTTACAATCTCCCCCACTTAAAATCTTTTCGTCCCCGAAAAGGAACAAAGCTGAAAGTTGTTTAATTAATCAACTCAACTTTCATTATGGCTTTCATTTTTCAACTTTTCAATTTCTAAGAATTTTCAATTCTTTAAAAATTTGGCTAATACCCTAAATTTTCAAAAAAAAATCGCCATAACCTCCTTTGTACGGGGAGGGGTTTGGAAATTTATTGGGCCGTATTAGGTACCCAATAAATCCTAATAAGCATACACGTATTTATAGTGATATATTTTGGTGTCCATAGTGGAGTGTGTATAGATTATAACTCCAGAGAATAAATTCTCGTCACCCTATAAATGGTTTTTGTGCCTTAATGTCCAACGAGACGTGTTTATTGTCATTTCCAGACCCGTGTGGGGTTTTTATTAATCTGGCAATTTACCGTTACATTTTATATAGTCTATATCAGTCATCAGTTCAACCTGTAATATATAGTCATCGCCATACAAGCCTCTCGCTCTTATGGTAAATCTTCAACCTCGTCACACAAGCTCCAAATGCTTATGTGGTATATGATGAAGTTTGCTATCTTCCAGAAGTATGCCATGTAGTGTAGTTCAAAATTAATTGTTACTATCCTATAGCGACGTTTATTATTATACACAAAACAACCAGCACTCCTCATCCAATGACATTCGCAGGAGTTGATATAATAAATAAAATTGCGCATCCAACTCATTAAGGTTTACCTATTTGTCGGGCACTCAAATGAATTCTTTACTTAACAGCCAATCCATTTACCTGTTCAAACATATATAATGTACATGCATATATTTCTATCTATTTCAAATCAGTTCAATATTTGATTTATTCGAATAAATTTACCATCATTCTCTTATTGATTAAATTAATTATTTCTAATATTTTGATTAATCAAATTCATAATCACACAACACAAACAACAATCAATTTATTTTTACCCTTTTCAAAAATATACTAATTAATTCATATACCCTTTTAAAATCATTTAGACTATATAATTAAAAAGTTTACATCCATGAAAAGAAAACAACAACAAAGTAAAGAACAAAATGGAAATGCAAAATATGGTAAATGTACCTTGCACCAGAGTTAATCAGAGATATCCACCCTGCACTTGGGATAGGCTTTCTTAATGCTCTCCTCAGTTTCCCAAGTACAGTCTTGCTGATCTCCACTCCATTGCACTTTGACTAAGTGAATCTTCTTGTTCCTTAGCTCTTTAGTTTCTTTGCCAATAATCTTTAGCGGCTCTCTTCTCACAGCCAATTCTGGAGTAATTTCCAAATCCCATTGTGCGGCTTCTTCCACGATCAAGTCTGGATCATGCACATGCTTTCGAAGTTGAGATACATGAAACACATCATGTACTCCACGCAGCCAGTCTGGTAATTGAACCCTATAAGCGAGAGTTCCAATCCGTTCTAGAATAGGAAACGGACCAATAAATTTGGGCGCCAATTTCCCTGTTTTACCGAACCAGACTACTCCTCTCATCGGAGATACCTTCAAATACACATAGTCGCCAACAGCGAATGATAAATCTCTTCTTCTTCTATCTGCATAGCTCCTCTGTCGTCTTTGGGCGGCTAGTAATCGTTTCTTAACAAAATCGACTTTGTTCGCTGCTTCGTGAATCATAACGGGTCCCAATACGAGTCTATTACCAGGTTCTACCCAACAAGCAGGAGATCGGCACGGTCTACCATACAGTGCTTCGAATGGTGACATTGTCAGGCTCGCTTGGTAGCTGTTGTTGTATGAGAACTCAGACAAATGCAAATTGTCTTCCCATGATCCGCCAAAATCAATAACACAAGCCCGCAATAAATCTTCAAGAATACGATTCACCCGCTCAGTTTGACCATCTGTTTGAGGATGATAAGCGGTGCTCAAGTTCAGTTTCATTCCCAATTCTTCTTGGAATGCTTCCCAGAATTTACTGGCAAAAATCGTGTCACGATCGCTAACGATAGTCATGGGAACTCCGTGGAGTTTAACAATTTCCTTATAAAAATCTGCGCCAAACTCAGAGCAGTTCTATTCGATCTGACGAGTATGAAATGGGCGGTCTTTGTGAAACGATCTACGATCACCAAATACTGTCATTTCCTTTCCTGGTTCTGGGCAAACCATCTATGAAATCCATAGAAATCCGTTCCCACTTCCCACCTAGAATTTCCAATGGTTGCAACAGTCCAGCCAGTTCTTGTTGATCTCCCTTAACTTATTGACTAGTGGAACACTGGCTAACATATAAAAAAAATTGTCTCGTTTCATAGTTCTCCACCAGAAAGTGTGTTTGATATCATTATACATTTTGCTCACTCTTGGATGGATACTAAGTTTGGCTTCGTGACATTCATCCAATACTTCTCTCCGGAGCTCTGGAATGTTTGGAACACAAATTCGGCCTTTCAACCTCAAAATCCCATTGTTATCGATCTGAAAACTTGAGGGCTCGCCTTTCTGAATTCTCTCTATGATCTTCTGAATGAAGTGATCATCCTTCTGAATATAAGATATGCTATCAATCAATGAAGGCGTGATGATAAGACTGGCGATAATTGCATTCTTTCTGCTGAGCGCATCAGCCACAACATTACCTTTCCCTGGAGTATATAAGATATCAAGATCATATGCCACGAGAAATTCTACCAACGTTGTTGCCTCATATTCAGATCTTTCTGGGTGAATGAATACTTCAGTGATTAATGATCAGTGTATAATTCAAATTTCTCACCCAATAGATAATGCCTCCAGATTTTCATAGCAAACACGATGGCTAACAATTCAAGATCGTGAGTTGCATAATTCTTTTCATGTGGTTTCAACAGACGGCTATAAGCAACTACTTGGCCTCTTTGCATTAGTACTGCACCAAGACCTTCTTTAGAAGCATCATTCAAGACTTTCAAGTCCTGATTGCCATCAATAATTTTTAATAGTGGAGTCGTTGTCAACTTTAACTTCAGCTCTTGGAAAGCTGCCTCACATTCTGGAGTCCAATTGAATATCGAATGTTTCTTAGTAAGCTTCGTTAAGGAACTAGATGTCTTCGAAAAATTCTTAACGAACTTCTGATAATAACTAGCCAATCCGAGAAAACTTTGGACTTTTATGGGAGTGGTCGACTGCTTCCAATTCTGAATAGCAGTGATTTTACTGGGATCCACAAAAATTCCTTCCTTTGATACGACGTGGCCAAGAAATTTTACCTCTTCTTGCCAGAATATACATTTGGAAAACTTTGCTTTCAAAACATTTTTTATGAGAATTTCTAACACTTGTTCCAAATGTTTTTCATGCTCGCTCTCTGACTTAGAGAAGATCAATATGTCATTAATGAAAACCAGTACGAATTTATTCAACACTTCTCTGAATACCCGGTTCATTAAATCGACAAAATAAGCTGGAGTGTTACATAAGCCGAACGGCATTACTAACCACTCGTAGAATAAGTCTGAACCTCTGAATGCTGTCAAAGGAACACACTCTTTGGAAATTCGAAGCTGATGGAAACCTGTAGCTAGGTCCATTCGTGAAAATACTTGAGCTCCATTCAATCGATCCAATAAATCATCAATTCACGGCAATGGATATTTATTTTTCAATGTCTGCTTATTCAAGTCACGATAATCCACACATAGTCTGAGAGTACCGTCTGAATTCGGGAAAAATACCACTGCTGCTCCCCAATCAGAGAAACTAGGTCTGATCAGACCTTTCCATACAAGCTGTCGAGTTTGACTGTCTAACTCTTCTTTTTCTTTCAAGGTCATTCTTCGAATAGCGTGAACTACTGGCCTTGTATTTGGAACTAAAGAGATTTTGAAATCATTTTCTCTACGCGGAGGTAAGCTAGCAACTTCTTCGAACACATCCGCATAGTTCTTGACAACACGAATATTTTCTATGTCAACCAGAATATTCTCCATGATGACAGGAACAGGTTCTTTTTGTGCAGGAGAAACATCCAAAGCAGACCAAAAGTCTTTTCTATCAGAATTCGGACCATCACATGGTATGGTTATATAGTCCCCGAACTTGGTCTTGGCCTTAACAACTCTTTCAGCGCATTTGACCTCAGCTTCATATTTGGTTAGCCAATCCAGTCCTAGAATAAGATCAAATTCTTAAAAATTCATGATGATCGAAATGGTAGGGAATCGATAACGGGAAAAAGAGACAGGCACCCCACAAACCCAACTAAGATCAAGGGAACCCCCAACCGGATTATGGACAGTCATGGGTGCTTTAAGCTTTTTAAGATTCAAATCCAGTTTCTTAACCGCATTTCTTGCAATAAAGCTTCGCGAATCGCCTGTACCAAATAGCACTTTAACTGGAATATCTTTGACAGTAAGCGTGCCTTCTAAAACATCTGGCCTCGGTTGACTGATTGAGGATGCCGGAACTTCTGCGACTTCATTTACCTGCACTATTTCAGATTTCCGTGATAGCTGGCAATTCTTTGCAATATGACCAGCCAGGTGGCACTTATGACATCCCCTATTCTCTTGAGAATTCTTCTTGGATTTAAATCCATCCTTCCTATGTTTCTTTAGAGATTTGAAACTTATCGACAAATGTCCTTTCTTATTGGAGTTAGAGCATGTGGCTGTCGTTACCGGTTCTTTCTCATACTTAACCTTTTTCCTACTGAATTTAGGCTTTTTTCTGACCCCAGACATCGTACTTGACTCAGGCTGTATACTAGCCTCTGGCTGCGTACTTGTCTCCAGGCTATCTGTTTCGAATTTCCTTTTGTTGCTTGTACTGACTTCCTCTTCATCGCCAAAAAGACCTTTCTTATCAAGATCTTCATATTGATAAGCCATGTATATCATTTCAGAAAAAGATTGTTGCACATGTGCAGTTACACTACTTTGGTACATTCTTTGAAGCCTTTTAACAAACCTTAGATTCATCATTTATGGATTTTGAATTAGATGCGGGGCAAAACGAGAAAGTTCATTAAATTTCTTATGATATTCCGGAATCGTCATATCTCCTTGTATCAGATAGTAGAATTCATCACCTAACCGCTCAGTGGCTTCTGGAGGAATAAATCTCTTATTGAAAATTTCTTTGAATCTATCCCAGGTGATATCACCTTCTGGATTATCCTTAATAATAGTATCCCACCAGATTAAAGCTTCGTCTTTGAGTGCCCTGGATGCCAGTAATCTTTTCTGATCATCCCTCATCTTGAAACCTTCAAATATTCTTTCAACAGAATGCATCCAAGCCTGAGTTTGAATAATGGACTCATAGCCCGAGAACGGTACTCCACCCAGATTTCGATATCTCTTTAATAGAGCTTCTATATCCTGGTTGTGGCAGCACAGCTGGCTCATTAGTTTGTCGAACCATACGATTATTTCTTCTGCTTCTGCCACTCATTTTCTATGTCTACAAATAGCAAACAAAGTGTCAGGTCAACAGAAAAGGTATTCTAAAGCATAGAGACATATATTTAAATGAATATGCATCTATCAGGGTGTAATTCATTATGCTTCCCTCATTCGAGGATATTACTGATCCTATCTGAAATGAGTGATCCGTCTTAGAACACTACTGGTTCTATTTCTGACGAGTTCGTTAATATGTTATATTCCAGAACTAAGCCTAACCAAAGCTCTGGTACCACGCTGTGACGACCCCAAACCCCATTCCACGGAGGCAAGGGTAATCTTTGGAATATAACACATAAACAAATAACAGCAGAATAGAAATAAATAAATACATCAGATAATGTACAATAGAATACACTGGATAAACATAATCATCAGAGTTACACAGTATACAAGATCATACTTAGTACAAAATACAGTTCATCTTTACATAAAATGCCTACAGCGGAATCAAAACATAATATGTACAACAGGAGATGAACAACATAAAAAGAAAGAAGTGATAGAATAAAGCTTTAGCTCCAGCTATCCAGAAAGAGCCTGCTAAAACCTGAATACAAGGCTACCCGTGTAGAAAATAGGGCACCCTAGTTTGCAAGTGAAACAAACTACGAGTCAGTCAAGGGACTGGTATGAGAAATCTACTACTTAACTTATTTTATAATAAGGCCAATCACATGACCATGCCGCTAACGCGGATAGGGTTTACTCCATTGGATTGCCAGTACTTTAAAACAAGTAAATCGTTTAAACATCGCAATGCTTTTTATAAAAATGAAGCCATTATAAGACTCGGTTCCCATCACACAATGCAGCGCAAACCGAAGGATAAAGTTTTACCTTATAATGGCCAAAATATGCTTGATATGAATAAAACAAAAGCATTTGATATTATTACTAGTGTTTACATGTTTCAAAAACAATTTCAATCATAAGTATCAATCATAGATGGCATGGGTACAATATATCATGTAGCCATATATAGGTATACAATACAAACCACACGATGTCGTATTAGGAAATTGGATTTCCGTCATGAACCAAGGCAAGGGATCGTCCTTACCACTTCGAGACTCTCCAGCCCAAGCCTCAGGTGGGCCCTTGGATCGTCAGAGCCGGTCCACACGGAGTGGATTAAAATGCCTGAGCACTACGTTTCCCCCCTTTGGGGTGTAAACTGGTCATATACCGAGCAAACCATCGGCCCAAGAGCGACCGATATAACCGAGGCGCCTCGCTATCCATCATCCACATAAGTAAAATGCTCGGGCGTGTAAAACCCAAAACACCACTCCTAGCTAGAAAGAAACGCAGGTCCTCCCTGAAGCCCTCTCCCGTTTCTAGTCCATACCGGGGTGTGAGGTTCGCGAATCAACGCTAAACACAAAGCTAGCTATTCAAAGCACTGCTTTGATCATCAACCACAAAGCTCTTCTTTTCAACAAAAACTATGATCACAACATCTTTGTATGCTACGTTGTCAATATACAACGTCAGACACACATCCATTTACAAGTCCATTCTGGGTCTAAACGAAACAGGAGGCACCTAATACCTCGCACACCCGAACGATCAACAAGTACATCCGGACAACCACCACTGTGACCCCGTCAGGGCAGCAACTCCCATCAAAGGCATCAGTAGCCATCCACTCGATGTGAAGATCATCGGTCTTGCACCATCTTCATATCTTCGACTTCTAACCGTCGATCAATTATTTGAAATGAGAATAAACTCGGCCGTTTCAAATAATTCACATATATTTAGAATTTCAATTCATTTCAATGGTTAAATTATTCGACATCAATAATTTTGTTCTTTAATGTAATTTTCACGTAAAACACATTCAACCATCAAATATCCAATAAACCGGGTAAATTCGGTTTATTTCCATTCCATATCGTTTATAATGTTTTATAATGATTTATCGCTATTTTTATTTATTTAAAAATAGCCAATTCATTCAAACGACGTTTCAGGCCATAATGCGGCCATGGCGCTATTTTTCTTCAAATTTGGTTTACACATATATGAAAATCCAACCGTTGGATCTTTACAAATTTTATATCATTAGAAAGATCTTTTCAAAACAAATCCAACGGTTCCAGTTTTGGGAAAATCCGATGGTCGGATCTCCCGGTACAATCATTTGAAGTGACGATTTCAAAATACGAACTACAGCGTCGTTATTCGATTTATTTTAATTATATTTATATATATATATATATATAATCCATTCTGGTGTTGTTTTCATTCAGATTTGAATTAAACATTCCAAACAGTCTAACCGTTGGATCTTTGCAAAGTTGGTGTCGTTGGAAAGATATTTCCAAAGCAAACCCAACGGTTTCGGTTTTGGGAAAATCCGATGGTCGGATCTCCCGCAATAATCGTTTGAAATCACGGTTTCAAAATACGAACTACAGCTTCGTTATTCGATTTATTTTAATTATATTTATATATATAAATATAATCCGTCCTTCGATTTCCAAACCATTTGATTTCATGTATGTGATAAAAATAATATTTTTATCCAACAAATATTTATTTCAAGACATGGCTGTTTTTAACAATTCATATATATAATAAAAATGTGGTTTTTATTGTCAAAACAATTTACTTCAAACACAATTATTTTATATACTTCATATAGATGATAAAATTGTGATTTTTATTGTTAAAGCAATTTATTTCAAAAATGTAGACTTTTAGCGATTTATATATATTATGAAAATGTGATTTTTGTTTGTAAAACAATTTTTTTCAAACATGCTTATTTTATATACTTCATATAGATGATAAAAATGTGATTTTTATTGTTAAAACAATTTATTTTACAAATGTAGATTTTTAGCTATTCATATATATTATAAAAATGTGATTTTTATTTGTAAAACAATTTATTTCAAACATGCGATAAAAAGTGTCATTTTTATCGTTCAAACCATTTTATTCCATACACGAATATATTTCACTACATGAATATAAATCAACACATGAATATTTCAGAAAATTTCGGCAGCATAATGGCATGGTAGTTAAAACCAGCACCGTCCCAAGTATGGCTCCTCGCACTACCTTAAAGCTTCCCAGCTTTTGACAATGGGGTTTTCAATATCTAGTTCATATTGGGGTTTCAACCACAATCATTCATTTCCAATCAACCATTCTTGATATTCACCAATTTTCACATCAACCAAATCCAAACAATATCACAACTAATATATATCGTCCATGGTATGTGGACGAGGGGAGTATATATATAGATATACATCTATAAATATATTTCGATTCCATTTCAATTCATTTCAATTCCATTCAACGCATATATAATTTTTACAACGCATATATAACTTATACATCGCACATACAACTTATACAACGCTTATACATGAGGTGTACAATGCTTATATAACTCATACATCTACCGTATAATTTATATATCGTTATTCCATATCGTTTATAATTCAAAAATCTCACATTGTGTTCCACTCCTCCAAAAATTGTAGAAGGCTCAAAAAAATATTCAGTCTCTTCTAGAATGTAGAAGACGTCCACACGAGTCCACTGTCTCTTGTTTCACTAGATTTCGACAACATAGCACAAAGATATGATTTTTATCGTGAAATCAAAATCCATAGCGCTTTAAACTGCTATAATCAGTTTAAAATAAATTAAACCGTTACCTTCTGAAAATTTTCAAACCTAGGTTTTCAATTTGCACGGAAACGGTGAAGCTTGGCCAAGATCAGATCATACCACGTCCTAGGGCTTGGAGAGGGGTTTCCGGCGAGGGTGGTGGGGTCGAGCTCGAACCACCGTGGGCGGCAGAATTTAGGTCGATACGGCCGAACTTCCTGGGCGTAGATCTCGAAAACCATGTCTCGATGGGTTGCGAAACTTGCATGGGTTTTAAAGCGGAGGAAAATTCTACAAAAACTTCAAAAGGGGCAATGGTTTTTACGGAGCGGATCATGAGTTCTTGAGGAGAGAAGGTAGGAAGAACCACCGTCGCTCGATATAAGGGATTACGGGGTTTTTATCGGGGAAAGAGAAATGAATATGATTGGCCAATATATTTTTTTATTTATATATTTTTAAAACCCAAAAATACCCCTTACCACATACGAACTCCAATCCAAACCCAACGACTGTCGTCCCTAGCTAAATACCCCCATTCCGAACACAATGGGATATGTTTTGTAAGCCCATTCGACTGTTTCAGTCAGTTTTTCTCCAGATTTAAAATATAAAACATTCAACATTGATTTGAGTACATTTCAATTTGCCGGGGCCATATATTAATCCCAAAAATTCCAGAAAAATAAATCTAGCTATGTTTTGACGATATGGTCCTAACAAAACTGATTTCGTCGAATTCTGAAACCATTTGAAAAATGGCCCTTTTCTGGTCGATCCAATTTAACTAATCAACCAAACACATTTTCTTTTTCCACGCTCACATATTAACTTAAAAAATTATGGAATTTGAAGCCTAGCAATAAATTGACATCCCGGATCCAACAAAAGTGGTTTCGTCGAAAACGGAGGTCGTTTGCAAAATGGCTATTTTCCAGGGCTATATAAACTCCATAGCTACCTTTCTTAAAATTCATTTGGCCATAACTTTTGATTCCCGCTACGAAATTTCGATTTTTCAGATTCATTAGAAAGATATTCATAAACAGATTTAAATATTTTTGGTTACTAATATCCGTTTTATTTTGCACCCGGTATAGTCAGTCAAAGTTCGAATTCAAATTTTCAAACTGCCGTGCCATTTCAGGCCTTGTTTACAATCAAAATTAATATATTTATTTTGAAAAATCGATTCAAATAGACTTTTGGTCATAATTATTTAAAATACTTTATTTTAAATATTCAAAATCCACTGAAATAGTCAAATTAAAATTTTTAAATGGGTTCTGATTTTCCGGGTTGTTACAAAAAATTTCTTAGGAATCTTTCATCAATCATGTAGCTCTTCAAGGCCGAGTATTTAGTGAAAAAAATCAAACAATTAAATGCAACAATGAATCAATTCTTTCTAGAAATACTAAAATTCATAAAGGGCGAGGAAATCAAAGTCAGAAATTACATAAGGGACAAAATCATTTTGGGGAATCACTGAAGTCCATAATAACATCCAAATTCATCACAATAAATCACGGAAATTTAAAGTGCAATCAAAAGAGTAAAATCACACAAATATCAATTTATGCCGAAGAAACAAAAAGGGAAATATAGGAAACATTCACGTAATCTGACCGAGTCATTTGAGGAAATCAGAGTGTGATTAGGTTTCCTAAACCCTATGAATTCACACCCATATCATCATCGGCTTGCACGAATCCTAAAACAACAATTTCAAGCATATAATAAATTCAGAGAACTCACAAATATTTTAGGGATTCGACCAGCACCCAAACTGATTAAACAAGACAGTGGAAGCATTAAAGTAATCATCGAAGACATGCAGAATCATTTCCAGAAGCAATAGAATTCGATTTGTATGTATTAAAGAAAATCCTCATCCCCAAATTAAGAAGTCGCCATTGTTTTTTTTCAGGTTAGAGGAATCAGATGTATATAAATGAAATGGTCTAGCCAATTTTTTTTCTTATTTAGGTCCAAACCGTCCCTTTGAATTTGGGTAAAGAGAAAAATAAATTGATTTCAGAATTTCCTGGAGAAGAGAAAAGAATGGGCAAAATAAAGAAATAAGGGACATCGAAACAAGAAAGAGGACACACGTTATACTATATCACAACCAATTGGACAAATGGCATTAAATTCTACCTCAAAAAGGCAAGTGTAAGACAAATAAATTTCCCAATTGTATACAATTTTAATGCAATGTATATATTTCCAAATACAACTCTTAAATATACTTTTAGAACCATTTCAACAAAACAAATTTATTTACATCGATACAATCCTCTAATAAATTGAATTGAAAAGTCAAATTCAACATTTCTCAAACAATATATATTCAATTGGTTCTAAGACATTAATATCGTTTTGAAGTTTAACACTATTAGATTCCAATATAAAGTTTTAAATTTATATTTGCAAATTAATTCAAAAATAAGTTAAGATTACATTAAAACCTCACGTTACAAGTAAATTTCTTAATATAAGTTTAATTTCCAAAACAAAGTTATAAATTTTAAATTAACAATCAATTATAAACATAAATTTTCAACACTGACCAATGTGCAAAGCACGGGTTCCAAACTAGTATTTGTTGGTAAAGCTAACTTTGGCAAAATGTTTACACTGAGGTAACAAAAGCATTTTCATTTTAAAAATAAATATTACATTCAAAAATGGATCAGTGTCCAAATCCCAAATACAAACATATAATTTCAACAATTAAATCTTAATTTAATTTATTTATAAATGCCAAAATTTTCTAAGCTATTACAACCCCTTCCAAAATCCGGGTTGTTACAGTAGTTTATATACATATGGAGTGTAATTTAAAAATAATTTCAACATGATTAAAATCCTATATTTTTGGATATATTTAAATAATAGTAAAGAGTTTTTGAACTCAAATTTTTTATTGTCATAATTTTGTGATTTAAGCACATAATCATATTTGTTATTAAGATTCATGATTTTTAAGGGTAATTTAAGGATTTTTAGTTATATATGGATCGAGTATTCAAGGAGAAACGAAAATTGTTCTTTGAGCATTTTCGATCAAAGTTGACAATAAGGCGAGTTGTGCTTGGGCGAGGAACAACGCCAGCGGTAGAGAAGTGTGGGAAAACTATTTAATAAAATTTCCATAATCGGGTTTGGGAGATTGGTATCGAATTGGGGTTTTCTTCCAGTTTGAATGAAGGCATTAAATGATGGACTGCGCTGACAAGGAGATGTTTCAGGTGATCAGTCCAAGGGGAAAAGCAGGTGGCGGATGTTGGCAAAGTCGAGGTGAAGTATGGCGGTGATTGTGCTGATGATGTGGTGGTACGAGGTGAATTGGTGGAAAGTTGTTGGTGGAGAACTGGAATTAAATACCCAGATCAGGGTTTGTTTAATCATAGCAAAAGGAGAAGGTGGAGATTTGTTCAGGAGATGGTGGCTGACTTGGGTGGACGGTCATCATCAGCGTGGGGGTGGTTCGACTGACTGTGCATGTTTATATGTGCACAGATGTGCACTAGTTAAGTAAAGATGGAGAAGAGTGATCGGGCAGAAAGAAGAATGATGATCACATCGAGGTGATCAGTTTTTTATTTTTTGGTGCCAGACTCGTGAATCTCAAGTATTGGATTTTTGGCAAATTCGCAAAAGGATCAAGCAGTTGGAAAATGTAGAGAAAGGAGAAAAAAAGGAGAGGTGGGCCAGGAAGTTGAGCTGTAGGCAAAATAGAAAGAAAAAATATAGAAAATGGGAGTGGGCTGAAGTTATAGGATGGGGCAAATAGGAGAAATAAAAAGAAGAGAAATAGGAGAAGAAAACAAATAGAGAAGAAAATAATTTAAATAAAAGGAAAGTCTCAATATATGTTGAAATAAATCAACGACTTTTTTTTAAAATTTTATTTTTGTTGTTTATTTAAAATAAAATAAGGATAGTAATATTTGTAGATCATTATAATGAATTATATCAACTATATTGGGTCAACGTCTAAAATAGAATTTTTAATAGAAAGTGTCGATATAAGTTTGAAGTTAAATCGATAGATATATTCATTGATCTAAGTCGCATTTAAAATAAGTGAAAATTTTGTATTCTTTTGATTAATTCAATAACTGTTTCATAATCAGGTAATAAAATAAGAAATCAAATAAATAAACGTAAATTATAAAATAACTCGATGAGCAACTTAAAATAATTTTTCAAATGAAATCAAGTTGATAAAATATAGAACGAGTCGAGAAGAAATAATATTCAAAGTAAATAAGGTTAGAAGAAAAAATTCTGCAGATGAGTATGGTTGTAAGGAATATTGGTAAAATAAATTATTTACCGATAACAATGGGATTATTCAAAAGTTCCAAAATTAAATGGAATAACGATAAATTGGAAGGAGACGTTTAATTGGTATCGACTAAGATGAATTCAGGAAAGTATTGTTCATTTTCCGTATTAAATAAGATTTAAATAAATTATATATTGAATTATTTATTCATCTAAGAAAATGAAATAATATATATTTATAAGTCGTATAGATTGAACAATGAATTATAACAACACTCTTATAATCGATGAAAATAAATGGGATTCATAAACTGAATAGAATCTTAGAATTGGAAATAATCATTTTTCCAAGGTCAACCGATGTATGAACGATTGTTAGTTGAATTTGAATTATTAAATTGTGATAGATCTGTTGTGATGGTTAATGTGATTGACTGTAATGTTGTGATATGACTTAATACACTTGTTTAGTTTAATTCAATCATTTACTCATCTAATTGAGATAAATATCAAACTGCTGTTGAAAATCAAGAATATTATATGTATAATAAGATTAGTAGATAAGTCCTGATAACCTGTATTAATATTGAAATTTGTTTGGATATGATAACCTGGTTACTTTAAGAATGACTTTTCCCAAAAAGATATTAACATTCATAGATTCAAAGAGACCGGAATTGGTTTTCTCAACGAAATCCAAAAACCACTTTGTTTGAACCTAGGCGTTGAATAATTTGAAGTCAAGTTAAAAGACCATTGAAGACGGAGTTATGCAAGAGTTAATCTGTAAATCCTAGGTAGAAATTTCCTGAGATGGATTTACGAAATGGTGCCTTTGGTTTGTCCAGTGCCAAGACAACTTATATGGACGAATGTTTGACAGAGTATGCCTAATGGATCATATGATTGATTTCTTCAGACTATGTTGGTGGCGGAGGAATTTGTTTCTCTTTGCTTTATACCCATAGTATTGGGAAAATCAAATGTGTGACCTGGAAGGTTTGACAATGTGGCATTTAGTGTAAATGGAGATGTGATATATCCAAGAAGGTAAGTAGAGCCTCAAGCTTCATAACCGAAAAGTGACAAAAATCGGGCAGGAGGCATGGCTAAGTGGGTCGCTCCCAATTCGGTTGTATTATCAACAATCTAGAGAAATTTCATTTCCTTCTTTATTCTATTTGATGTTGTTCCTTTTTGGGAAATGGTTGCTGATCCCAACCGTTGGTGATATACATTTGATACACTCAAGAGAAATGTGTGGTCGGTCATGTATGGCCGGGTTGCAAGATGTTCTTGTTGAACCCAGTGCATTTCCACTATCGGAAGGTGGTTCCATACCTCGTCATAGTTGGAAATCCATTATCCCTAAGCGCCAAGCGGTTCTGTTTGTATACTATGTACGTGAAATCCATTATCCCTAAGCGCCAAGCGGTTTTGAAAACCCTAGACATTATCATAATACGTGTTTCCTATATACAAATTGTTTTGGTTATCATAAAGGAAAAAACTTGTTTCGTGTTTATGTGTGGCACGGTCATATGAGATACCTGTTATTTCTCAAACAATTTTAAATTCGTTTACTCACACTAGTCCCATGATTGACCCAAAGTTTATTTTTTCTATGTTTTCCCTAAACTCTTAGGTGCCCAAATTTGCTTGGGCAGTCAAGTAGTTCAAGATTTTACAGATTTCCTGATGGAGCTTGGAGCAGGAGGCTTCAACAACAGATATATAGAGTTTATTTCCGCTGTATTATTCATATGTTGTACTCTGATAATGTATGTAAATCCAAATCTAGTTTGTATTTCAAAAGTGATTATATATCTATTATATTTTATTCATTCCGCTGTGAGATTCGTATTATTCTTATTCTGTTGTGTTATGTTCTTCTTTTTCTTCTATTCTACTTTTCTATCTTTCTATTTCTCACCCTCAACTTCCTTCTGTTTGTGATCCGTTATTTCTTATACTTGAATGGTCGACATGTTATACGTGAGATGTATTTATGTCGATATTTAGGGTCTAAAATCCTCGGGTCATTATAGTGGTATCAGAGCATAAGGTTGATTAATAACCTTGGCTCTATGGCGTAGCTCGATAGTGATAGGTTTAGAAATACCCTATATTGAGTTTGAGTGTATATACGAGAGAACGTATTTGAAGATTTGTATAAAAATGATTTTATATTGTGTTGATTGATATGTTTAGAGGTATAATAATTTCAAGTCGACGCGTTTAGTCAACATAGTCGATAGGGATTTCTAAACTCTCAACAGAGTAATTCGACACATTATTGTTTTAAAGGCTAGATAAATGAAATAAGTTTATCCAAAATCATATTTTGATATAAAAAGAATAATTGTCTGAAATTATTATCATATATGAATGTGTCGATAATTATAATCTCATTAGATTATAAGTTAAGATCGGTGTACATGCAACCAAATTGAGTTGTATAAGATTAGAGTATATAAATAAGATAAATTAGGATTTTTTTGTAAAACAAAATGTTTTGGGAACAATCAACGACTTTGAACATACAATAGAATTGAGATATGTGATTTTGAACTAGCTTGAAATAAAACTGGAAATTTGGAATTTGAAAATTTAAATGGAGTTAGTTAAATAGATAAGAGTTTAATTGAGCTTAAATTCATGATTTAAATGGGGTTTGAATTTAAAAAGAGAATTCAAAGCAGACAAATATGTTTGAATAAGTTGATTCAAATTAATGAAGTAGATCTGATTTGGAATTTATTTCCCAAATGTAATTAAGGATATTTTAAGGAATGGAAAATGGGTAATATAAGTTGATAAGGAGTTAAGATATGCAATTGGAACCTAACTAGAGATTGGTTGAGTTTAATGATTTTCTAAATGTCGATCTGATGTTGATTTCGGTCTTCGGGGTTTATACTAAAGGAATGTTATCTTACCGATTTACGTTCAGCGACTGATGAATGTGTTTGTATCACATGTTTTTCTTACTATGGATGTTTTGGCAGGTAACCTGTGTGTTTTGGATTCCTTGGTTGTTGTGATTGTCAAGGGATGACCCATGTAAGTGTTTTTTAAAAGTTTATAACTTGATATATAACTAGAATCTCCTCGTTACTTTAATTTCGGGGATTAAATTCTTTTAAGGGGGGTAGATGGTAACGACACCGTTTTTGGTTAATCCTGTTGTACAATTTGTTCTAAATTATTTTAAGAGATTGATTTAATTAAATAAATCTAGAATAATAAATTTAGGAAATTCCAAGTATATATTTTAATCATTATTTAACAAATGTATGCATGTAAAACAAGTAAGTAAGATTTTGTCATTTGTTTTATATTTTTATATTTGTTTTAGTTTATAGAAAATATGTACGAATAATATTGGATTGAAAATATTATAGAGAATTATAAATAAGCAATTATTTTAAAATCATTGTGTATATACATATTAACTTAGTTTTTGATATAGTTGTTTATATGCAAGGAAATGACAGTTTAACATTTTACTTTTGCATTTAACCATTTGTGAAAAAACAGAATATGTAATTTTATAAAATCCTAAACAATATATATATATATATATATGTATAGGAATACCCATTGTAATGTCCTTTAACATTAATATGCCTGCGTAAACCTTTATAAAATATTTGTATTTTATTTTGGTGTAAATTGTTGTAGACTTATACAAGAAAACTAATTAATAACTTAAGTAAACTTTTGTAGACATTTGCACATGTGTTTTAATACAAGGCTACCTGAATACATGACTAGGGTAAAACTCAAATGTGCTAAGCCTTAACAACATTTATTCCCAATCAAACACATGTTATAGCTACAAATCTATAGCCTAGATTTTGCTTAGCAACCAAGAAATTGTTTTAAAATCTTTGCGCAGGTATTTGTACATTGATTGGTACCTTAAAACATAGACCATGCCAAGTTGATTTAAGGTGATATAACCCTTAACTTGACCTCCTTTCAATAAAAAGAGATGCAGCCTACACTTTTCCCATTAGCATCTATAACTTGATAGACATTTGCACATGCAAGAATACACAATTCTGTATCAAGATGGTGACTGGCCGTGTACTTTAGCCAAGAGAGATCCAAGGAAATAAGATGCTTTACTTCTTTTCAATCAATGTGATAGCTGAAAACTTAAGGGTTAAGTTTACATTTGTAAACATAAAGTGCATAAGCTTTGTACCATACTATATACTATCAAAAACCAGCTATGTATAGCAGCTAGTAGAGGATCAAATGACTTAACACTGCACCTCATTTTCAATCAATTTTGCAAACAGCCTTTACATCACTCAAACTACCTTTATCTCTACCCAGTTATAGCCCAATCTAGGACATATTTTATACTTGTTTCAACTATAAATATGCTCACATACCACTACCTTTTCCGCACAAACCAGTTTTGAACTCGGGTACAAACGGCAGAAGAACTAAAGGGAAAACTGAAGGTGAACTGAGCATTAGATACAGGAAAAACAGTGAGCAAAATATTATGAGTAAACCAAACCAAATCTCTATTTTGTTTTTATCCATCTATAGTTTATTGAAGCTATATGTGTGTTATGGATTTAAGTTGTTTTAAGGGGTTAAGGGATAACTTACGACAAGAAGATCGAAACCTGAAAATGGCAAAGATTGTGAAATAGTAATATAAGTGAGTTAAACTCCACTTTTTATTCCAATGAAACTAGTATTGATTTTAGAATTTGATGTTGATGCATATATGTTTATTTATAGTATTGTATTTAACTAGTTAAATGTGCATGTCAAACCTGGACAAAGGATATAAACTGGAAGTAAAACCATTAAAACAAACTCAAAGAAACAGTATTATATTTTTAAGCAAACTCTTCTTTTAACACATGCAAATAAAGTATAAATTGTTATATAGGGTTGTGTAAACATATACATATACACCCTGAGTTTATTTTACTGAGTTAATTCAACCTTCATGATTGAAAGGTGGGAAAATATAGAACAAAGAAGGAAAGTAAGAAACAGTAAATATTTTGGTAAATAAAACCCCCGTTTATGACACTGTTAAGCCATCTTTTAATGTGTACTGAATGTTGCAAATCATTTAATTGTATATGCTTGTTTGTAAAGGTGTTACATCACATATTACTCATTCATGAATCTGTTGATCTGATTTGAGGTATGGTAAACAAATAAATAGGTCTGTGTATAAAAATAGGAACTTCAGCTTTTCACTTCTCACATTAAAAATCAACAATTCGATTTCTAGTTAAATATAGAAATTAAGATATACATGAAAGTAGTTCATATATATATATATATATATATATATATATATATATGGAGTGTAATTTAAAAATAATTTCAACTTGATTAAAATCCTATAATTTTAGATATATTTAAATAACGGTAAAGATTTTTTAAACTAAAATTTTCGATCGTCATAATTTTGTGATTCAGACACAGGATCATATTTATTATCAAGAATCATGATTTTTTAGGGTAATTTGAGGATTTTTAGTGATATATGGATCGAGTTATTTAGGGAGGAACGAAAATTGTTCTTTGAGCATTTTCGAACATTGACAATAAGGCGAGCTATGCTTGGGCGAGGAACAACGCCAGCGGTGGAGACGTGTAGGAAAAATATTTAATAAAATTTTCATAATCTGGTTTGGGAGATTGGAATCAAATTGGGGTTTTTCTACTAGTTTGAATGAAGGCGTTAAATGACGAACTGCGCTGACAAGGAAATGTTTCAGGTGATCGTTCTAGGGGGAAAAGTAGGAGACGATGTTGGCAAAGTCGAGGAGAAGTTTGGCGGTGACTAGGCTGACGATGTGGTGGTACGTGGTGAATTGCTGGAAAGTTGTTGCTAAAAAAATCGGATTAAACACCCAAATCAGGGTTTGTTTGATCGTAGCAAAAGGAGAAGGTAGAGATGGTGGCTGACTTGGGTGGACAGTCATCATTGGCGTGGGGCGGTTCGGCTGATTATGCACGTATATATGCACAGATGTGCACTGGTTAAGTAAAGAAGGAGAAGAATGTTTGGGCAGAAAGAAGAATGATGATCACATCGAGGTGATCAATTTTTTTGTGGTGCTAGATTCGTGAATCTCAAGTATTGGATTTCTGGCAAATTGGCAAAAGGATCAAGCAGTAGGAAAACGTAGAGAAAGGAGAAAAACAGGAGAGGTAGGCCGAGCAGTTGGGTCGTGGGCTATTTAGAAAGAAAAGATATATAAAAGGGGGGTGGTCCGAAGTTATAGGACGAGGCAAATTGGAGAAATAAAAAAAGAGAAATTGGAGAAGAAAACAAATAAAGAAGCAAAGAATTTAAATAAAAGGAAAGTCTCAATATATGTTGAGATAAATCAACGGCTTTGTTTTAATATTTTATTTTTGTTGTTTATTTAAAATATAATAAGGATAATAATATTTTTAAATAGTTATAATAAATTATATCGATCATATTGGGTCAACGTCTAAAATAGAATTTTTAATAGAAACTGTCGATATAAGTTTGAAGTAAAACCGGTAGATATATTCATTGATCTAAGTCACATTTAAAATAAGTAAAATTTTAGTATTGTTTTGATTAGTTCTATAACCGTTTCATAATCAGGTAATGAAATAAGAAATCAAATAAATAAAAGTAAATTATAAAATAACGCGATGAGCAACTTATAATAAATTTTCAAATGAAATCAAGTTGATAAAATATAGAACGAGTCGAGAAAAAATAATATTCAAAGTAAATAAGGTTAGAAGCAAAATTTTTGCAGATGAGAATGATTGTGAGGATTATTGGTAAGAGAAATTATCTACTGATAACGACAGGATTATTCTAAAGTTTCAAAATTAAATGGAATACGATAAATTGGAAGGAGACATATAATTGGCATCGACTAAGATGAATTCAGGAAAGTATTGTTCATTTTCCATATTAAATAAGATTTAAATAAATTATATATTGAATTATTTATTCATCTATGAAATAATGTATATTTATAAGTCGTATAGATTGAATTATGAATTATAACAATACTCTTATAATCGATAAAAATAAATGAGACTCGTAAATTGAATAGAATCTTAGATTTGGAAATAATCATTTTTCCAAGGTCAACCGATGTATGAATGACTATTAGTTGAATTGGAATTATTAAATAGTGATAGGTATGTTGTGATGGTTAATGTGATTGATTGTAATGTTGTGATATAACTTAATACACTTGTTTAGATTATTTCAATCATTTACTCATCTGATTAAGATAAATATCAAACTGCTGTTAAAAGACTGGAATTTTATATGTATAATAAATTTAGTACATAAGTCCTGCTAACCTGTACTAATATTAAAATTTGTTTGGATATGATAACCTGGTTACTTTTACTATGACTTTTCCCAAAAAGATATTAACATTCATTGATTCAAAGAGACCGGAATTGGTTTTCTCAACGTAATTCGAAAACCACTTTGTTTCAACCTAGGTGTTGAATAATTGGAAGTCAAGTTGAAGACCATTGAAGATGGAGTTATGCAAAGGCTAGCTATTATGTAAATCCTAGGTACAAATTTCCTAAGATATATTTACGAAATAGTGCCTTCGGTTTGTCCAGTCCTGGATAACTTGTATGGACGATTGTTGACAGAGTAAGCCTAACGGATCATGCGATTGATCTCTTTAGACTATGTATTGGCGGAGAAATCCGTTTCTCTTAGCTTTATACCCGTAGTATTGGGGAAATAAAATGTGTGATCTGGAAGGTTTGACAATGTGGCATTCAATGTAAATGGAGATGTGATATATCCAAGAAGGTAAGTATAGCATCAAGCTTCATAACCGAAAAATGACAAAAATCGGGCGGCAGCATGGCTAAGTGGGTCGCTCCCAATTAGGGTGTATTATCACCTATCTAGAGAAATTTCATTTCCTTATTTATTATATTCGACGTTGTTCCTTTTTGGAAAACGGTTGCTGATTCCAACCGTTGGTGATATAAAATCGATATACTTAAGCAAAATGAGAGGTCGGTCATGTGTGGCTGGGTTACAAGATGTTCTTGTTGAACCCAATGCACTTCCCTCTAGAGATACACTATCGGAAGGTGGTTCCATACCTTGTCATAGTTGGAAATCCATTATCCCTAAGCACCAAGCGGTTTTGTTTGTATACTATGTACGTGAGATGCAAGCATTTCGCTAGATTCTAATTTATATTTGAATACCCAAGACATTATCATAATATTTGATTCCTATATACAAATTGTTTTGGTTATCATAAAGGAAAAACCCGTTCTGTGTCTATGTGCGACATGGTCTTTTGAGATACCTTTTATTTCTCAAACCATATTAAAATCATTTACTCACACCAGTCCCATGATTGACCTAGAGTTTATTTTTCTATGTTTTTCCCTAAACTCTTAGGTGCCCAAATTTGCATGGGCAGTCAAGTAATTTAGGATTTTATAGATTGACTGATGGAGCTTCAAGCAGGAGGCTTCAACGATAGATGTATAGAGTTTATTTCCACTGTATTATTCATATGTTGTACTCTGATAATGTATGTAAATCCAAATCTAGTTTGTATTTAAAAAGTGATTATATATATATTTTATTTTATTCATTCGGCTGTAAGATTCATATTATTCTAATTCTGTTGTGTTATGTTCTTCTTTTTCTTCTATTCTACCTTTCTATCTTTCTATTTCTCACCCTCTAACTTTCTTCTATTAATGATCTAATATTTCTGATACTTGAATGGTCGACATGTTATAAAGGTGACGTATTTATGTCTATTTTCAGGGTCCAAAATTGAAACGACCCAAACTCGCCCTTACGGGAAAGCCCGGATTGAGTTGAGGACATGACAAATCATAACACAAACAGAAGAACATTTCATTGCTGATACAACAATTTACATCAGAGTACAAGAATATAACAGAGTATGAATAAATAATATACAAAAAAATATCAGAGATTCAAATTATATAGCAGCGGAAAAATAATACATAACACAACTGGAAGAAATACACGGATACAGAGCTTTTTGAATATAGCTCCAGCTGTAAATCCAGGATCCTGGAAAAGAAATATCTGCAAAAACCCAACTACTAGCTGCCCATGCGGAAAATAGGGACACCCAGAGTTTAGGTTAAAACAATAAACTCCATGTCAGTCATGCGAACTGGTGTGAGAACTAAAATAGTTATTTAAAACTTTACTTTAAAAATAAAGTAAATCAAGGGATCACGCCGTAAAACACGGAAAGGATTTTCTCCCAAGAATACCAGTGCATAAATCAGTTTATGAATAGCACAATGCTTTTCGAAAAATGAAGCTATTATAAGACTCAGGTCCCATCACACAGTGCAACGCAAGCCGGAGGATAGAGTTTTCCTTATAATAGCCAAACATGCTTGGTACATTCAAAACTAAAATCGTTTGATATAATTATAAGTGTATAGTGCCAAAAACAACTTCAAATATAAATGTGTCAATCATAAACGACATAGTATCCCATGCTACTACATCGCCATACTTGTTCTGCAATTCAAACCGAAAAGTCATGTATTGGAAATTGGATTTCCGTCATGAGTCGGGGCAAGGGGTGGCTCCTCACCGATTCGAGAAACTCTAACAAATGCCTCAGGTTCACACCTACGGTCAACCCTTGGATGCTTCAGTGTGGTTCCACTCTTACGTTTGAGGATTAGTTATTCCTGAACACATGTTTTACGTTCCTATTGGACCTATCCATCGGCTCCATAGTAACCGATATATTCGAGGCGCCTCGCTATCCATCATCCACCTAGGTAAAAATAAATATAAATGTCTGGGCTCCATACCATGACAACACCCATAGCTAGTTAGAAACGTTGTGCACTCCCTGCAGTCTGATCCCCTTTTTGACTCATACCGAGGTTGAGGCCCGCGAATTAACGCTACACACAAAGCTAGGCTATATAAAAGCCGTGCTTTGATCATCAACCACAAGACTCTGCTTTTTAACAAAAGCCTTGATCATTTGCATCTCAGCATGCCACACTGACAATTCACGCCATGCGACTGAGATCTATCAATATATAACCTCTAAGATGGCACATCTCAGAGAAGGGTGTTAAGCAAGAGAATAAATTCTCCGCCATCAAACAAATATATATTTAATAGAGATCAATCTGCACAGAATAAAATCCAATGTCAGACACACATCCATTTACTAGTTCGTTCTGGGTCTGAACGAAACCGGAGGCACCTTATTCCTCGTCCCATATGTCCAATACAGGAGAGAGGTCCTCACATATCCAGTTAATCTCCAAGTACGTCTGGACAATCACCATTTATTACCTCATCTTGGGTGTACAGCCCAATCAAGAAATCAGTAATCATCCAAATGATGTGAAGACCTCCGGTCTTCAACCACCGTCTTCATCGTCGACTTATCGTCGAATCAATTATTCAGAATGGGTTTAAACCTGACTTTTCCGAATAATTCACGTATTTTATAATCAAGTGCTATAAAAACACAACATACGCCTCATTCCAATTCTGAATATTCTTTTATTAAAATATTCACATCATTAGGGAATGTTCCCATTAATTTTATCAAAGATAAATTCTTTAAATTTATTCTTTAATCTTCCTTTGGATATCGATTCAAACCAAATTAAGGTTTATCCAAACTAGTTAGGATTAGCGCACCTTATCGAAGTAATAATTTGTTTTATTTTCCCAATCCCAACCTATAGATCCCATGAAGCAAAACTGGTAATACTCCATATCTAACACCACGGTGTTATTGGTAAAATTAATTACCATTTCCCGTTCAAGTTTAATTAAAGATTTAACTATCGCCTGGAGAAAAACTGGTGGTACTCCATTCACGATCATTTCCCAAATTTGATAATTTAAATTATCACTTTCACATTTTAATCTAATTAAAGATTCATTAAAACTCCACTTAGTTTTAATCTTCCCAAAAATAAATATTAATGATTACTTAACTTTGGGAAATACAAAACATGCCACATCGACAATCTACACCGTACCACTGATTTCTGTTGATATATAACTTCTAAGCTCGTACGTCTCAGAGAAGGGTGTTAAGCAAGAGAATAAATTCTCCACCACCAAACATATATATATTTAGTAGATATCAACAATACAATTTGAAATACAATGTTAGACATGTAATCCTGTCTTTAGCTAGGTTAAAGAAACAATGTCATTTAAAACACAGTTCACGACAAACCCAAAATCACATTCCATTAATTATGGAATCTTCACGGAAAACAGATCAATATATAATCGATATCAATTTCCGTATCAGACTAATAATATAAATGGAATAACAACAAAGCCTTTTAAATTCCATATATATTAATAGTCTTCCTCCACAGAAGCTCGCTTTGATTATTACCAAATCGAATTCCATTCCATTACAATTTATTTTATTAAATTGAAAATTTTATTTTGGAAAGTTTCCATTTAATATTAATAAAAAGATTTATAAATTCCAAATCACATTTCACTGTTAATTGGGTTAAAGTACAAATGTCATTAAAAACGCAGTTCACAATAAACCCAATTCACATTCCATTATATTACATTTACTAAATATAATTGGAAACTCTAATTAAAAGATTTATTCTTTTCACACGGGGTTTAAGAACAGTGTTATTGAAGACACCATCTGTGACAAACCCCAAAATCCAATTCTTTTATTCAATTCCAATTAAATATTAATTAATTGGAAAACTTCACTAAATCTTAATTAAAATATTTATTCTTATCTCAACTGGGTTCAAGAATAGCGTTATTTAAGACAACATTCATGAAAAACCCAAAAACCCATTTGATATTAAATACAAGACTCTAAATAAAAATTATATCGGCTTATATTTAATATCAAATTCTGAAATCAACAAATATCGTATTGGGAATAACGATATATATATATATATATATATATATCTTTTCCAAATTCCTTCACAATATTTGTATAATCACGGAATCCAATATCGAAATATTCCAAATACTATTTCTATTCATATCCATTCCAATTTATATATTGGAAATTTATGGTTATATCAAAACTCAAATCCAGTTTATTTATTTAAAAATTACTGGACTTCAAATCTAGTTAATAACCAGTTCATTTTGATAAAACTATATTTTTACCTTTATAAATGAGGAATTATTTGTCCAAATTCTTTCCAAATCATTTATCATGATTTTACACAAATTATTAATATTTTTAATTCTTTTATTAAGGCCTTTAAGTCGATTTCTATAAATGGTCATCGAATTGCACTTACAACGATCGTTTCCAAATTTGATTTGGACATAATTCCAAATCTAACCATTAGATTTCAAATCTCTTATATTTGTTGGAAAGATCTTTTCCATACGAACCCAATGGTTCCGGTTTTAGGAGAATCCGACGGTCGGATCTCCCGTAATGTCAATTCGAAATCAATAGTCAAAATTCACGAACGGTCGCGGGCGCGGCGCGTTCTATCTAGGCCATTAATATATATATATATATATATATATATATATATATATATATATATATTATATTTCGTCGATTTCTATTTAAAACGTACTTTATAAATCGTTTATAAATTCGTTTTAAAATGATTCTAACTTCATTTTCAATTTTAAATCAAAATTGAATACTCCTTATCATTATAATATATAAACGATAAGATTTTCAGAATATCAGATTTTGAAATCATTTCCTTTTCGATATTCATTATAAAAATGAATAAAATCGTTATAAATATCGTTCGTGTCAAAATGGCGCAAATCTAATCAACACGACTTCACACATTTCAATATTTTCGTAGCCGCCCGAAATCGGACATCAAATTCACATCTTAATTCTTTACTAAATATTATTTTAAAATATTCGTTATTTTAAAATATTCGTTCTTTCTAAATTGGAATCAGACATAGTAAATTAGCATATAATTTTATTTATGTGGATTTCATACAATACATGTATATAACAACAATCAAAACCAATCAACCATCATCCAGAGTGCATCACACAACCGCATAAGCATCAAATATAAATAATTAATGCTTACAACAGTTTGTCAACCAATCGATTGAGATATAACTAAAAAATTAGGATTAGTGTACAAAATATCATCCCAGTACCCGTGTGGGGTTTCAACCAACAAATACTGAATATTATTTGTGCAGTTGGGCGATGGATAAAATTTATCGTCCCAATCACTATCAGTTAAATGGGTGTACATAAACAAATCGTCTGATTTGTAAATGAATATTTATTTTCATTTCAGGAGAATTTTATGTTGCTCATATACATGATAAAAAAAGTTATATTTTTTTATGATAAAATATTTATTTCAACACATGGATATTTTATATAGTTCGTACATTCAATAAAAAAATTATTACTCAAATATTTTATTCAGCACATGAATATTTTATACAGTTTTTATACAGATTAAAAATCATATTTTTAATGAATAAATACTTATTTTAGAAAATTTTGGCATTATAACGGCGTAATATTAAAACCGGAGTAATGTCTAGCACTACCACTCTCCTGATACTAGCTCGCGCCATGCATAATCATCGATCCAAACAATCATATCACAATACCGTAAATTTCACAACTACAATCAAATCACACAGAACATCAAAATAAATAAATACTCAACTACCCCAATGCCATTTACGGAGCCATAAGTGGCTATTCGCGGAGTACGAAATCCGTATGTCGGTAATATCCATACATTGCTTTCAATTTATGTGATTGAGTGAATTCGAGTGTTGAACTCCATGTAATTCAAATTTAAATCTATACTAGAAATTTCTATTTATTTACAGTTATAAAATACATTAACTAGCTATACAAAATTTTAGTTAGAAGGAATTCTCACATTGGGATTCACTCCGCCATGCTTGGCTGAAGTTCTGATTCGCTGTTCTGGTTCCAGAATTTGCAAACGAGCTCTAATCTTCACGTTTTCTTTTTATCTAGCCTAAGCGCGCCATTCCGGACAACTTTCACCTAATTGACTTTTTCCCCAAATTGGTCCGTTTCGCCAGAAATCGCAAAAAGACATAAATCGGACAGCAGATTTTGGGCGTGTTTTCTAAACAACTCCGCAATCCAAAATATGACTTCCATATAGCCAAATCGAAGAGAAAATCGTGCTCTTCGAATTTGTTATTGTGGGGTTTTGGCCAGAAGTGATCGCATTGGGAGTTCTGGGCTGAAGAGCGTCAGGGTGTTATTTGCAAACATGAAAATATGTAAAAATCAATTTTTTATTGGAGGGGGCCCACATCTGGACTTGGGTTGCTGCAGGCGGCGGCGTGGGGATCTGAGGGGGTAGCGGCCTGACTGGTGGTCGGCGGTGGTGCGGTCATGGCCTGGGGCGGCGGTTTGTGGAGATAAAGGGGGGTTAGGGCTTCTAGAAGGAGAAGAGAGAGGGGTAGAGGCGGCGGAGGGGGAGGAGATGGCTGGGGGGGTGCACGCACGGGGGTGGCATGGGGCGCGGTGATTGCCAAGCGGCAGTGGAGGAAGCAGTCGTCGGTTTTTTTTCTTTAGTTAACGAGAGAGAAAAAGGAAGGGGGGTTTAGGGGTTTTATAAAAATATAAATTTAATTCCTTTTAAATTTCAAAAAGTAAGTTTTAATTCAAACTGCAATTCAAACCTAACGACTGACATCCCTAACTAATTACCCCTATTCTGGATATAATGGGATATGTTTCGTAAGCTAATTCGTCTGTTTTGATCAGTTTTTCTTTAAAAAATACAAATCAATATTTATTGATATGTTTCATAAGCTAATTTACCGGGGCCACATACTGACTCCAAAAATTCCTGAAAAATAAATCTAGCGATGTCTTGATGATACAGTCCTAACAAAACTAATTTCATCGAATTTGGAGACTGTTTGAAAAATAGTCATTTTCCAATCGATTAAATTTAAACTGAAATTACCAAACACATTTAAATTCACCACGCTCACATATCAATTCCAAAAATTACGAAAATTGGAATCTAGCAATAAATTGGCATTTCGGATCTAACAAAAGTGGTTTCGTTGAAAATGGAGGTCGTTTGCAAAATGACTATTTCTAAGGGCTATATATATAAATTCCATAGCGACTATTCTGAATTTAAACTGGGCATAACTTTTTATTCCCGTTATGAAATCTGAATTTTTCACATTTGTTAGAAAGATATAATTAAACCGATTTAAATATTTCTGGTTTTATTGAAATCCGGTTTATTTTGAATTCCATACATTCAGTTGAAATTTAAAATCGAATTTTCAAACTACTATGCCATTTCAGGCTCGTTTTATAATTAAAATAAATTTATATTTTCTAACTTCGATTTAAATAAATTTTTAGTCGTTATTATTTAAAATAAATCATTTTAAGTATTCAAAATCCATTAAAATAGCCAAAATAAAATTTTAAATTGGTTTTGAAATTCCGCTTTGTTACAAAAATCCTCGGG
Organism: Allium sativum; assembly: GCA_030737875.1. Lineage (NCBI taxonomy): Eukaryota > Viridiplantae > Streptophyta > Magnoliopsida > Asparagales > Amaryllidaceae > Allium > Allium sativum. The sequence goes on from CM060918.1 coordinate 128,670,641, forward strand.
TCGTTACAATGGTATCAGCGCATAAGGTTGATTAATAACCATGGCTCTGTGGCGTAACTCGATAGAGATAGGGTTAGAAATACCCTATATTGAGTTTGAGTGTATATACGAGAGAACATATTTGTAGATTTGTATACAAATGATTTTATATTGTGTTGATTGATATGTTGAGGGGTATAAAAATTTCAAATCGACGTGTTTAGCCGACGTAGTCGATAAGGATTTCTAAACACTCAACAGAGTAATTCAACAAATTATTGTTTTAAAGGCTGGATAAATGAAATAATTTTCTCCAAAATCAAATTTTGATATAAAAAGAATGATTGTCTGAAATTATTATCATATATGAATGTGACGATAATTATAATCTCATTAGATTATAAATTGAGATCGGTACATATGTTACCAAATTGAGTTGTGCAAGAATAGAGTATACAAAACTGGGAATTTGTCGTGTGAAACTAAATGTTTTGGGAACATTCAACGACTTTGTAACGACAAGGAACTCCGCTCGATCTGAATCAGTCGCTAAACCGATCAAGACCGTTCGAAACGCCTGATTGTTTTGAGAACACGAAAAATCAGAACGCAGACGGAAGAACATTTCATTGTATATTACAACAATTCATCAGAATACAAGAATATACAGAGTATAAATGAATAAGATACATTCGATAAATATCAGAGATTACAAAAAATTACATAGCAGCGGAAAATAATACAATACACATCTAGAAGTAATACTTAGATACAAAGCTTTTCGAGTATCGTTCCAGCTGTAAACCAGGTTCCTGTGAATATAAATCTGCAAAACCAAAACTGCTAGGTGCCCGTGTCAAAATAAGGGCACCCAGAGTTTAGGTTAAAACAATAAACTCCAGGTCAGTCATGGGACTGGCGTGAGAACTAAAACAGTTGTTAATCTTTATTTTAAAGTTAGGTAAATTAAGGGACCACGCCGTATAACACGGAACGGGTTTCCTCCCAAGAATACCAGTGCATAAAACAACAGCGCAATGCTAAATAAAGAACAATGAAGCTATTATAAGACCCAGGTCCCATCACACAATGCAACGCAAGCCGGAGGATAGGGTTTTTACCTTATAATAGCCAAAGAATGCTTGATACGCTAAATTTCATCTTTTATTATTACTATAAGTGTATAGTGTCAAAACAATTTCAAATCATAAGTATCAATCATAGAAGGCATAAGCGCCCCATCCCACTATGTCGCCATATATAGGATTACAACTAAAATCGAAACATCACGTATTGGAAGTTGGATTTCCATCTGTGAACCGAGGCAAAAGATAGTCCTCAACCGATTCGAGACGCTCTAGCCCGTGTCTCAGGAATAGCCGCAACTGCCCCTTGGATCGTCAGGGTCGGTCCACCGATGTGGATTATTATGCCTGAACACTACGTTTCCCCACCCTTTGGGGTGTCAATGAGCCAACGAATGACTCCATCGGCTTCACAAAGTCACCGATATATCTGAGGCGCCTCGCAACAGCAACAACCACATAAGTCAAACTCGTCAGGGCGTGTAAAACCACGGACGCCACTTCTAACTAGAAGGAAACGCATGCCTTCCCTGATGTCCTCTCCCATTTCTGGTTCACAACCAGGGTGTGAGGCTCGCGAATTCACGCTACACAAAGCTACGCCACACTGGACGTGCTTTGATCATCCACCACAAGACTCTGCTTTTCAACAGAAGCCTTGATCATTTGCATCTTAGCATGCCACATAGGCAATTCACGCTATGCAATCGATATCAATCACACAGAATGAAATCCGATGTCAGACACACAGTCCATTTACAAGTTCGTTCTGGGTCTGAACGAAACCGGAGGCACCTAGTACCCCGCATATCCATCGATCTCCAAGTACGTCTGGACGATCACCAACTGATTCCCTCCTCTTGGGTGTGCGACCTAATCAAGATCATCATTAATTATCCAAACGACGTGAAGACCTCCGGTCTTCAACCACCGTCTTCATCTTCGACTTATCGTCGTATCAGTTATTCAGAATGGGATAAACCCGGTCTTTCCGAATAACTCGCGTATATAATAAACAAGTGCTACACAAACACAACATACGCGTCATTCCAATTCATCAGTCACTAACCGTAAATTAATCAAGAGAATAATTTCCCTAATATTAACCCCGAAGGCCGAAACCAACATCAGATCAATATCCAGAAAACCATTCTACTTAGCTAACCGACAGTTAGTTCCTAAATTTCACATTCTTAGGGAAAGGTTCCCATTAATTTTATCAAAGATAAATCCTTTAAATTTATTCTTTAAGCTACTTTTGAATATCAATTCAAACTAGTCGGGATTAGCCAAACACACCGAAGTAATCATTTATTTTAATTTCCTAATCCCAACCCATTCATTCCATGAAGTAAAACTGGTAATACTTCATATCTAACACCACGGTGTTATCAATAAATTCCATTACCATTTCACGTTCAAATGTAGTTAAAGATTTAACTATCACCTGGAGCAAAACTGGTGATACTCCATTCTCGATCTTTTCAATCTAATTAAAGATTCATTAAAACTCCACTTAGTTTTAATCTTTAACTGGGTTAAAGAATCAGTGTCATTTAAAACACGGTTCACGATAAACCCCAAAATCACATCACATTTCAATCAGTCCCTAACTGTAAATTAGTAAGAGAACGATTCCCTAAGTATTAACCCCGAAGGCTGAAACCAACATCAGATCAATACCCCAGAAACCATTCAACTTAACTAACCTCCAGTTAGTTTCTGATTTTCTTAACTTCTTTTTGGGTCTAGGAACAGTATTATTGAAGATACCGTTCACGACAACCCAAAATCACATTTCATTAATTATCGGGTTAAAGAACAAGTGTTATTTAAAACACTGTTCACGATAAACCCAAAAATCAACACCCATTCAATTCCAATTAAATATTATTTAATTGGTACACTTCATTAAATCTAAACAAAAAGATTTAATCTTTTCTCAACTGGGCTTAAGAACAGTGTTGATGAAGACACCATCCACGACAAACCCAAATCACATTTGATGTTAAATACAAGGCTTTGAATAGAAAATATACCGGCTTATATTCAATATCAAATTCTACGACCAACAAATATCGTATTGGAAATAATGATATTAATATATCTTTCAAATTCCCATAACAATATCTGTATCATCACGAAATCCAACATCGAAATATTCCGAAGACAATTTCGATTCAAATCCCTTCCAATTCAATTATTGGAAATTCTGACTATATATTAAAACCATTTCAAATCCAATTTATTTATTTTAAAAATAAATGGATTTTAGTTCTAGTTCAACACTAGTTCATTTTGATAAAAATCTATTTTTATCTTTTCAAATATGGAGTTTTTCATCCCAATTCTTCACAAATCATTTCTTATGATTTTACGCAAATTATTAATATTTTTAATAATTTCATCAAGGCCCGTACAGTTGATTTCCATCAACGGCCATCGAACTGCACTTACAGCGACCTTTTCCAAATTTGATTTGGACATAATTCCAAATCCAACCGTTAGATTTCAAATCTCTAATGTTCGTTAGAAAGCTATTTTCGATACGAACCCAATGGTTCCGGTTTTAGGAGAATCCGATGGTCGGATCTCCCGTAATATCCATTCGAAGTCAATGGTCGAAATTCACGAACTGCCGCGGCGCGGCACGTTCTATTCAGGCCATTATATTATATATAATATATACTTCGTCGATTTCCTTTTAAAATGAATTTTATAAATCGTTTTAAATTCATTTTCGAAACGATTTCAATTTCATGTTCAATTTCTAATCAAAATTGAATATTCCAATATAAATTCGATTTAGTTTCATTTCAAAATGATTTCAATTTAATTCGAATTTCAATTCATTTCAATTTAATTCGAATTCATTTTTATTCAATTTCAATTCGAATTCATTTCTATTCAATTCAAATTCATTTCTATTCAATTTCAATTCGAATTCATTTCTATTCAATTTTAATTCGAATTCAATTCTATTCAATTTATCAGATTTTGAAATCACTTTCGATATTCATTGAAAAATGAATAAAATCGATATAGATATCGTTCGCATCAAAATGGCGTCAATCTAATCAACACGGCTTCATGTATTTCTATTTTTAAATATTCTATTTCAAATATTTTTATTTCATATATTTTTATTCAAGTATTTCTATTCAAATATTTCTATTCAAATATTTCTATTCAAAACTAGAATGAGGCCCAATCAATTACCATATAATGTTAATTATATGGATTTTCTACAACACATGTATACAATAACAACGATAAATAATCAACCATCATCCAAAGTGCATTCTACACTATATAAGCATCAAATATAAATATTTAACGCTCATAACAGTCTGTCCATCAATCGATCGACATACACCTAATTATTGGGACTAGTGTATGTCATATATCATCTCAATACCCGTGTAGGGTTTTCAAACAATCAAACACAGATTTTGTTTGTGCTGTTGGGCAATGTGTAAAATTTATCGTCCCAATCAATATCACAAATCAGTGTATATAAACAAATCTCTGATTTGTTTATAAATATTTTAAATACACGTTAAAAATTCTATTTTTAACTATAAAATATTTTCCACTATAAAATATTTTATTTCATTTCACATCACACACACAATCAACTACACATCAAACTCAAACAAACAAGCATACAAGCCATCCATGGTCTGTGGACGACGGGTGTCGGGTGCTACTAAACACCGTCTGCATCCTAGTATATAATTCAACTAGAAGTAAATTCAAAAGTGAGGAGTTCTCACCTTGAGTTTCCACTCCATGCATCTGATTTTCTGAATTTCCAAACAGCTTGGTTTTATCCGAAATTCCAACGCAGTCTATTTCATGAAATTTATATTAAAAAACATCTTTTTATTCTTGCTATAAATATTTTGAAAACCATATTTTTATTCTTGCTATAGATATTTTGAAAACCATATTTTTATTCTTGCTATAGATATTTTGAAAACCATATTTTTATTCTTGCTATAGATATTTTAAAATATTACTAATTTGATTTGAAAACAATGATAACTTTATTTTAAAAACCAACGATAATTATATTTTATAAAATATTCGCTATTTCATTTTATAAAACAATTTCTATTTTATATATTTTTAATCCCTAACATTTTTAAATTTAATTACTGTTTAATTAACTAAACAAATTACATTGAAGTAAATAAATAAAACAAGACAAAACTTCACTGTTATACCTTCAGCCACGTTTAAAACAAGCGCAGCCCCTTCTTCATCATCTCCATCGTCCATATAAAAATCGAACCCCGCTCAACTTCTCTCTCCTCGAACTGCGCAACTGGAGGGTCCGGAGCCCCATCAGGCTGCACCACCGCGAGCGCAACCGACTTTGCTTCCATTCCCACCCTGCGCCTCGAAGCTCGAGCCCGCCATCATCCCGCAATCTTGCTCGAGATTCGGCCCCTTTCAGGCCTTAATACATCCAAAATACTGAATGAAATCCGATCATACTGAGGAGGATGGAGAGATCGTGGAACGCTCTTCAATTGGTATTAAGTTTGGAATATTGTGGAGCGGATTAGGAGAATGGGGAAGAGGAATTCCCGTTGTTTCTGAGCGTTGAAAATAGAGGGTGGCGGCTACTGATTTGGGAAGGAGAGTTAGGGTTTAGCTTTGCTATTTATATTTAATTTAAATAATATTTTAATTCAAAGTTCTTTTAAAAGTGAATTTCGCATCCAAACACCAAATCGAACCCAACGACTGTCACCCCTAGCTAATTACCCACATTCTGAACACAATGGGATATGTCACGTAAGATGATTCAATCATTTCGATCAGTTTTCGTCAAAATCAAAATATAACTCTATATATTGAAGTTTAAATCTACATTTCAATTTACCGCGGCCACATACAGGTTCTAAAAATTCCCGAAAAATATTTTCTACCTTCGTATTGATGATGCAGTTCTAATCAAAACTAATTTCGTCGAATTCGGAGACCGTTTGAAAAATGGCTATTTTCCAGTTGATTAAATTTAACTGAAATGGTCAAAACACGTTTTACTTCGCCACGCTCACATATTGATTCGAAAAATTATGAATTTTGAAATCTAGAAATAACTTGACATTACGGATCCAACAAAAGTGGTTTCGTCGAAAACCGAGGTCGTTTGCAAAATTTCCATTTTTAAAGGCCAGAATTCCACAGCGACTATTCTGAATTTTCAACTGGACATAACTTTTTATTCCCGCTATGAAATTTCAATTTTTTGGATTCGTTGGAAAGATATTTTCAAATAGATTCTAATATTTTTGGTTTCGCTAAAATCTAGTTTATTTTGAATCCTGTACATTCATTTGAATTTTGAAATCGAATTATCGAACTACCGCGCCATTTTCAATTCCTTTTACATATATAAATAAATATTTATATTCTAACGACGATCTATATAAATATGTACGTTCGAATCTATTTAAAATAAATTTCTCGTCGTTATTATTTAAAATAATTCATTTTAAATAATCAAAATTCGCTAAAATTGCCAAAATAAAAATTTTAAATTGGCTCGGATTTTCGGGTCGTTATAGACTTTGAACTCACAATAGAATTGAGATATGTGATTTCAAACTAGCTTGAAATAAAACTGGATATTTGGAATTTGAAAATTTAACTGGAGTTAGTTAAATGTACAAGAGTTTAGCTGAGGTTAAATTCGTGAGTTAAATGGGGTTTGAATTTAAAAAGAGAATTCGAAGCAGACAAATATGTCTGAACAAGTTGATTCAAATTAATGAACTAAATATGATTTGGAATTTATTTCCCAAATGTAATTATGGATATTTTCTAAAATGGAAAATGGGTAATATAAGTTGATTAGGGGTTAAGATATGGAATTGGAACCTAACTGGAGACTGGTTGAGTTTAATGATTTTCTGAGTGTCGATCTGATTTTGATTTCGGTTTTCGGGGTTGATACTTAGAGGAATGTTTTCTTACCGATTTAAGGTCAGCGACTGATGAATGTTTTGTATCATATGTTTTGCTTGCTCTGGATGTTTTGGCATGTAAACTGTGTGTTTTGGATGCCTTGGTTGTTGTGATTGTCAGGGGATGACCCATGTATGTGTTTAGTTTTAAGTCTATGACTTGATATATAACTGGAATCTCCTCATTACTTTAATTTCGGGGATGAAATTCTTTTAAGGAGGTAGATTGTAACGACCACGTTTTTGGTTAAACCTATGATACAATTTGTTATGAATTATTTTAAGAAATTGATTTAATTAAATAAATCTAGAATAATAAATTCAGGAAATTCCTAGTATATATTTTAATGATTATTTAACAAATGTATGCGTGTAAAAAATGTAAGTAAGATTTTGTCATTTATTTTATATTTGTTTTAGTTCTTAGAAAATATATATGGATAATATTGGATTGAAAATATTATAGAGAATTCTAAATAAGCAATTATTTTAAAATAATTGTGTATATACATATTAACTCAATTTTTAATATAGTTGTCTATATGCAAGAAAATGCCAGTTTAACATTTTACTTTTGCATTTAAACATTTGTGAAAAATCATAATAAGTTTTTTTATAAAATCCTAAACAAAAATATAAGTATAAGAATACCCATTGTAATGTCCTTTAACATAAATATGTGTATGTAAACCTTTATAAAATATTTGTATTTTATTTTGGTGTAAATTGTTGTAGACCTTATGTTAGAAAACTAATTAACAACTTAAGTAAAATATTGTAGATAATTGCATATGTACTTTAATACAAGGCTGCCTGAATACATGTGTAGGGGAAAACTTAAATGTGATAAGCCTTAACAACATTTTCTCTCAATCAATCACATGTTATAGCTGCAAATCTATGACCTAGATTTTGCTTAGCAACTAAGAAATTGTTTTAAAATCTTTGCGCGAGTATTTGTAATTCGTTGGCACCTTAAAACATAGACTTGGCCAAGTAGATTTAAGGTGATAAAACCCTTAACTTGACCTCCTTTCAATCAAAAAATATTCAGCCTAAACTTTTCCCATTAGCATCTATAGCCTGATAGACATTTGCACATGGAAGGATACACAATTGTGTATCAAGATGGTGACTGGTTGTGTACCTTAGCCAAGAGAGATCCAAGGAAAAAAGATGCATTACTTCTTTTCAATCAATGTGACAACTGAAAACTTAAGAGTTAAGTTTACATTTGTAAACATAAAGTGCATGAGCTTTGTACCATACTATACAGTATCAAAAATCAGCTATGTATCGCAGCTAGTAGAGGATCAAATGACTTAACACTGCACCTCATTTTCAATCAATTTTGCAAACAGCCTTTATATCACTCAAACTGCCTTTATCTCTACCTTTTTATAGACCAAGTTAGGACATATTTTAGTACTTGTTTGAACTATAAATATGCTCACATACCACTACCTTTTCCACACAAAACCTGGGTTGAACTCGGGTACAAATGGCAGAAGAACTAAAGGAAAAATTGAGGATGAACAGAGTATTAGAAACAGGAAAAACAGCGAGCAAAATATTGTGAGTAAACCAAATCTCTATTCTGTTTTTATCCATCTTTAGTTTATTGAAATTATATGTGTGCTATGAATTTAAGTTGTTTTTAAGAGTTTAACCTTTGAAAGGGATAATTGAAGAAAAGAAGATTAAAAGCTGAGAATGGCAAAGAATGTGACATAGTAATATATATGAGTTAAACTCCACATTTTAATCCATTGAAACTAGTACTGATTTTAGAATGTGATTTTGATGCATATATGTTTTTTTATAGTATTGTATTGAACTAGTTAAATCTGCATGTCAAACCTGGACGGAAGTTTATAAATTGGAAGTAAGACCAGTAAAACAAATTCAAAGAAACAGTATTATATTTTTAAGGAAACTCTTCTTTTCACACTTGTAAATAAAGTATAAATTGTTATATAGGGTGGTGTAAACATATACATCCCTGGATGTATTATACTGAGTTAATTCAACCTTCATGATTGAAAGGTGGGAAAACAAAAAGTCAGAGAAGGAAAGTAAGAAACAATAAATATTTTTGTAAATAAAGCCCCCGTTTATTACACTGTTAAGCCACCTTTTGATGTGTACTGAATGATACAAAACGTTTAAGTGTATATGCTTGTTTGTAAAGGTGTTGCATCACATATTACTCATACATGGATCTGTTGATCTGATTTGAGGCATGGTAAATGAATAAATAGGTCTGTTTATAAAAACAGGAGCTTCGGCTTTTCCATTCTCACATTAAAAATCAATAATTCGATTTCCAGTTAAATACAGAAATTAAGATATACATGAAAGTAGTTTATATATATATATATATATGGAGTGTAATTTAAAAATAATTTCAACTTGATTAAAATCCTATATTTTCAGATATATTTAAATAACAGTAAAGAGTTTTTAAACAAAATTTTCGATCGTCATAATATTGTGATTTAGGCACATGATCATATTTGTTATCAGAACCATTATTTTTGAGTGTAATTTGAGGATTTTTAGTGATATATGGATCGAGTTATCTAGGGAGGAACGAAAATTTTTCTTTGAGCATTTCCAATCAACGTTGATAATAAGGCAAGTTGTGCCTGGTCGAGGAACAACGCCATCGCTAGAGAAGTGTGGGAAAAATATTTAATAAATTTTCCATAATTGGGTTTGGAAATTGGGATCGAATTGGGGTTTTCCTTCCAGTTTGAATGAAGGCATTAAATGACGAACTATGCTGACAAGGAGATGTTTCAGGTGATCGGTCAATTGGGAAAAGCAGGAGGCGGATGTTGGCAAAGTCAAGGCGAAGTACAGCGGTGACTGGGCTGCCGATGTGGTGGTACGAGGTGAATTGGTGGAAAGTTGTTGGTGGAGAACTCGGATTGAACACCCAGATTAGGGTTTGTTTGATCATAGCAAAAGGAGAAGGTGGAGATGGGTTCAGGAGATGGTGGCTGACTTGGGTGGACGGTCATCATCAGCGTGGGGTGGTTCTACTGACTATGCATGTATATATGTGCACAGATGTGCACTGGTTAAGTAAAGAAGGAGTAGAGCGATCGGGCAAAAAGAAGAATGATGACCACACAAAGGTGATCAGTTTTTTTGGTGGTGCCAGACTTGTGAATCTCAAGTACTCGATTTTTGGCAAATTGGGGAAAAGGATCGAGTAGTAGGAAAATGTAAACAAAGGAGAAAAGAGGAGCAGTGGGCTGGGCAGTTGGGCCATGGGCTAAATAAAAATAAAAAAATAAAAAAAGGGGAGTGGGCCGAAGTTATAGGCTGAGGCAAATTTGGAGAAATTAAAAGAAGAGAAATAGGAGAAGAAAACAAATAAAGAAGAAAAGAATTTAAAAGGAAAGTCTCGATATATGTTGAAATATATCAACGGCTTTGTTTTAAAATTTTATTTTTGTTGTTTATTTAAAATAAAATAAGGATTATAATATTTGTAGATCGTTATAATAAATTATATCGATCATATTGGGTCAATGTCTAAAATAGAATTTTTAATAGAAACTACCGATCTAAGTTTGAAGTTAAATCAATAGATATATTCATTGATCAAAGTCACATTTAAAATAAGTGAAATTTTAGTATTCTTTTGAATAATTCAATAACCGTTTCATAATCAGGTAATGAAATAAGAAATCGAATAAATAAACATAAATTATAAAATAACTCGATGAGAAACTTATAATATTTTTTCAAATGGAATCAAGTTGATAAAATATAGAACGACTCGAGAAGAAATAATATTCAAAGTGAATAAGGTTGGAAGCAAAGATTTTGCAGATGAGGATGGTTATGAGGAATATTGGTAAGAGAATTTATTTACCGATAATGATGGGATTATTCTAAAGTTCCAAAATTAATTGGAATAACGATAAATTTGAAGGAGATGTTGAATTGGTATCAACTAAGACGAATTCAGGAAAGTGTTGTTCACTTTCCGCTTTGAATAAGATTTAAATCAATTATATATTGAATCATTTACTCATCTAAGCAAATGAAATAATATGTATTTATAAGTTGTATAGATTGAACTATGAATTAAAACAACAATTTTATAATCGATGAAAATAAATGGGATTCTTAAACTAAATAGAATCTTTGATTTGGAAATAATCACTTTTCCAAGGTATACCGATGTATGAACGAATATTAGTTGAATTTGAATTATTAAACTGTGATAGGTCTATTGGGATGTTAATGTGATTGATTGTAATGCTGTGATATGACTTAATACACTTGTTTTGTTTAATTCAATCATTTACTCATCTGATTAAGATAAATATCAAATTTCTGGTGAAAATCTGGAATTTTATATGTTTTATAAGTTTAGTAGATAAGTCCTAATAAACAGTATTAATATTGAAATTTGTTTGGATATGATAACCTGATTACTTTAAGTATCACTTTTCCCTAAAAGATATTAACATTCAACGATTCAAAGAGATCGAAATTGGTTTTCTCATTGAAATCCCAAAACCACTTTGTTTCGACCTAGGCGTTGAATAATTTAAAGTCAAGTTGAAGACCATTGAAGATGGAGTTTTGCAAGGGCTATTATGTAAATCCTAGATAGAAATTTACTAAGTTGGATTTGCAAAATAATGCCTTCGGTTTGTCCAGTCCCTGTACAACTTGTATGGACGAATGTTTGACATAGTACGCCTAACGGGTCATATGATTGATCTCTTCAAACTATGCTGACAGTGGAAGAATTCGTTGATCTTAGCTTTATACCCGTAGTATTAGGGAAATCAAATGTGTGATCTGGCAGGTTTGACAATGTGGCGTTCAAAGTAAATGGTGATATGATAAATCCAAGAAGTATAGCCTTAATCTTCACAACCGAAAAATGACAAAAATCGGGCAGGCAGCATGGCTAAGTGGGTCGCTCCCAATAAGGATGTATTATCACCTATCTAGAGAAATTTTATTTCCTTCTTTCTTCTATTCGATGTTGTTCCTTTTCAGGAAACGGTTGCTGATCCTAACCGTTCGTGATATACATTCGATATACTCAAGCGAAATTACAAGAAATAAAAATTATCGGCCAATATGAATATTTATAACCAAAATGAGAAAATGGTGGAAATTCGTTTGTACATAAACTAAGTCAAACTTTACGACTCTCCATTGAAAAACAGGGAAATTTCTCATTGAAATGCATCTATGCTTCTCCATCAAGTTGGTGTCTTAACGAACCTCCTTCACGAGCTCTCACACTATATCATCTCGTATAATGCATCGTTACAGAAAATGTATGTAAACTTGGAAGTCTATGTGTGAAAGGTAAAATAATGTAAATGTTTGTAGGTGACTTCCTTTTACTTACTCTTTCCTAGTTTGTGACTTTCGTGGGTACAAAATCTACAACTTCCATTATTGATATTTTATTTCCAAAATAACATGCAACCAATTAAAAATGTATTTACTTTTTGATACGGCAAAATAAAAGTCGAAACTTCATAATGATTTTCGCACACTAAACTAGTTGGAGGAAAATGTTGTTTTGCAGCTTGGACAACATTTATAAATCCAGCTTCTATGAGATTGAATTTTGATTTCACTGCAATATATTCTACAACTACTGATAATTAGGTAGCATTCAATAAATCATAATATTTTTTGTTTCAATATTTGGTTTCTTCTTCGATGTTAGCATCGCCATCAACAAATTAGCTAGTATGGAACATAGAACATTCTGCATCATCAACCATATCTGAGATACGTTGTAATAGTTTCTTTACTTACCTACTCCTCCACCTGCACAATATAAAGTGATACAAGTTCTCCATGACGGTCCCATAGTAAATAATTCGGCACGAAGCCATAATGATACGAATGAACTCTAACTGTATCCATTATCAAATGATTCAATTAACAATTTGCACCTACTATATGAACAACGATTTCTTTGTCATTTTCATTATTATTTAAAGTGAATTCAACAAATACTTACATACTGTTATACAAATGTTTACCTATTAGCTTCCTATTTTCCTTCGTTTTAGAAACATCGAGCTCCAATCAATAAAATAAATGATTATTTCTCCTTCTTTAAATCACATGATATAAATTAAATATAGTACTGACATTCTATTTTTCAATCCAACCATATGGTTTGATGTTTAACTAAATATATAATTTTATTCATTTTAACTTTAATTTTAAATTCGTTTATGCATTAATATTCTCTTAACTATTATTAATTTTTGCTCATATATTTTACTATTAGGATTACAAATATAGTATTGATTTTTTACTTTCTACTTTACTGGTGGGTCATCTTACGTCTTATTACAAACATAGTAGTAATTACATTCGTAAATCATTTCATTTTATATTATAAAATAAAATTTTGGCAGCACGTCTCCTTTAATTCCTGAATCGTACACAAATACGTATACATAAGAAACAATGGAAATGTAGTTAAAAAAAATTTATCCACATAAAACGAAATGATTTACAAAGTGGAGTTGCTTTGTTGTCTTTGTAATTTGTCAAATGCAGGGACAAACATTATATATAATGAATATAAATGTTTGTTATGTGAGAAAAAAAACTCATATATAGTACATGTTAGACGATGCCAAAATATCTCTAATAATTTATGGATATAATATATTACATATTTAATACTCTTTAAAAAAACATGGTTTTATGTATGCCTGTATTAATGAATGATAAATAGATCAAATTAAACTAGGGCATTCACTAATTTATTGATCGCATTTACACACTTTTAAAATTATAATCAAATCCTTGTTATATCAAATTAATTAGCGCTTTTGATTTTTAGAAAATATGTAAACTAAATCATGTCCATCCACACTAAATAAACCAAACAAGTCGTAAGTGCACTAACTAATAAACACATACACACTAAGTAATTAATGCACACGCACTAAAATAATTATTACTTTCGACATTTAGAGAGTAATAATGGCAATTAACATTCAATAAATTAAACTATACTAGACACTTAGTGAGATAATATAAATGTCTTGAAAAAGAAATTAACCCAAATTTACCAAATTAACACTAACACGGTGTTTAGGGGCAAAACCCCAATTACAGGTTGATCTTAAGAGATTGGAAGCGATGAGAGTTGAGATTGACGAATTTGAATTTTTTGGAATGTGGGTTGAATAATGAAGAAGTGGCTCTCGCGTTGGAGATGGTACTTGTGGATTTTCGACAGCTAGTATTGGTCGTTAGCATCTTGTATTCCGATGACTTATTTATTTTATTTATGGAAAGATAAACCAGTAGTCCGCAAAAGTCGAAACTAGTTGAAAGCTATCCGATGGTTCATCGACGACCGCCAGAAATGTCGGAGGAAACACAATATTTCTCTTGTAGAGATTTCATATTGAAACATTCAAAAAACTTCGATAGGATTTCCTTTTTCTATTTATACAAGCCTTTGTATACGATTTTAATAACTAAATTTGAAATATATTATTGTATCCAAAAAATGGCCACAACACAAAGGTATCTTCACAATACTTCACCAAAATGTTAGAAATAATAAAAAGCGGACATAATCACAAAATAAACAGTAAAAAGTAGATAACACAAAGTTTAGAGTGGTTCGGCTGTAAAAGTAGCCTACGTCCACCATAGAGTCGCCTCTCATTATCATACTTGAGTTTGCAAAGCATGGATTTTCTCTCATTACATTCATTCTCTCTCTTTAATAATGGTCTTCTACTATTCTCTCTCTTTATACTCCAGATTTCACTTGGATTTGCGAAGGAATCGGTGAGATCTTTTAAATTGTGATGGTAGTTGTGTACATATTCAACAACTTAGACACTTAGATGATCTTCACCGGGTCCATGATGATCTTGTGTCAGATCTAGGCTTTGGAGAGAGTTAATGGTAGTTGGAGATCACTAAATTAAGTTAGAGAGATTTCTAATGGAATTTAGAGAAGATTTGATCCATTTGTTGCTGGAGGAAGATGGAGTGAGCTTGAGAAGCCATTAATGGAGCTTGGAGTGTTTGATAGTGGTGGAGAAATGATTTGGGCAACCCTTTGGGGTGGAAAAATCGGTCCATTCAACGGTGCAGCACCCCTAAATGCCCCTTGATTTCCAACACATATCTCGTTTCTCTCTCATTCTACTCATTCTCTCACCTTCCACTAACTTAAACTAATATAAATGCTTGGTTTATATATGGGAGCTTTTGGGGTGCTCACTATTTGGGATGCCAATTAACGCTTCTCTCTCTCTCAATATATATATGTGTATATATATATATATATATATATATATATATAAGTGACCAGTCTTGTTTGCAACTTCATGCAGCTCACGTACCCGTGTTTATTTTATTGAAGTTGGCCCGTCATATTATAAGATGTCGATCCATTAATGAGACCGACCCATCTTAATGATTTACATAACCATTTGCTTGGGGTTTCCATTTCCATGCACTTTCCATTCTGTGCTGACGTGGAGTTCTTCATTTTGAGCAGAGAGTGTACCTGAACATGGTACTCCAAACATCCAAGCAAGCTTCTACGCTCCGATATATGATGATTAATCATTACGTGCTTATGGAGTTTTGCACGGAGCCGATCCATAGAAGCTAGGAGCCGATGGTCCATATTTATGAAATGGTGTTCGATCCATAGCATACAACGTGATTGACCGACCCACTGTTTATAGTGTGACCGACTGACCCGTTGTTCACAACATGACTGACCCACACGTGTTTACAACGTGACCGACTGACCCGTATTGAACTGAAGTGACTGATCCATGTACACTGAGGCCCAATTCATACATATTAAGTGTATTGACCAATCAATCAATTCTAACTTTGAATTAGATCCAATAGTATATGCATGATTTTTAGTGGATAACATTTGCCCCTCGGAGTTTATAATTTTTGTTTTGTCAAAAATTGTAAACTCCGAAATTAGCATTTTATTTTGATATATAGAGTGTTGATCGTTCATGTTTTTGCTGCTTTATAGGCATGAATCGGAACATACACTTTATATATGGAACGCGTACTCTCTTGTGTAACGAATTGGAGCTTTTCCGATAATAGGTCGGGCACATGCTACTTTGGAAGAACAATTTTTTTGGACATTCGCATCTCCGCTTTTGGGACGAAGTTAGACTTCTAGTGTCTGAGCTGGATTTCTTGAGATTAAGTTGAGTCGTCAATCTCAATGTTTTGCAGCTGAAACCAGATCTCGACTTTATTGGTTTAGAGTTTGACAGCATGTTCTTTTTTAGTGCTATGCCCTGTTCTGTAATAACAGAAAAATATTGCATGCTTTTGGGCGAATATTTTGCTATTGACTGCCCATATCGATAACAGGTTAGTTAATCATTAAAAATTCAACTATGGAAAATTCCTTACTCTAAATTGAATGAGGCATTTTTGCAGAAAAGATCTATTCAACTGTTTTATAAATTTTTGAACTTTGTCTGCATGAATGCGACATTCTCATTTAGGTTCGCAACGACACTTGAGTTATGCTAATCGATATATATACTGATCATGAATCCCAAGCTTCGCTCTTTTAATGACTGATATAATATTGTGCGAAAATTCATATTTTATGAAACGTGTACACGTTCAAACTGGAACTTCAATTTGAGTTTCCAAGGCTAGAGTGACTGCAGTTGTTAGATTGTAAACGAATCAGTCTTTGGTTATTCCTTGTTCTCTCGACAACTTGCCGGGAAGATGTCATTCTGTGCTAACTCACTATGCTTTTAATCAAGAGTGCACTTATTTTGGCATTTCCAAGTTTATCACAAGTTTGCCGAGGAAATAAGAATTTGTTGATTGTCTATTTTAAGTTGGCCGCAGTAGCTTAGTTGGATACCAAATTTTGAATTTGAATTCAGTGCCCCCACTTGGGGAGGTCTTTGGATTTGATGACCCCACTCGGGGAGGTTTTTATATTTTGTGCCCGGACTTTGGATTTAGTGCCCCAGCTCAGGAAGGTCTTATATTTTGTACCCTCACTAGGGGAGGTATTATATTTTTTGCCCCCGCTAGGGGAGGACTTTAGATTTGGTGCCCCCGCTCAGGAAGGTCTTATATTTTGTGCCCTCGCTAGAGGTCTTATATTTTGTGCCCCCGCTAGTGTAGGACTTTGGATTTAATTCCCCCACTCGAGGAGATCTTATATTTTGTGCCCTCGCTAGCGGAGGTCTTATATGTTGTGGCCCGCTGAGGGAGGGCTTTGGATTTTGTGCCTCTGCAGGGGGAGGTCTTATATTTTGTGCCCCCGCTGGGGGAGGTCTTATATTTTGTGCCCCCGTTGGGGGAGGACTTTGGATTTGGTGCGCCCGCTTGGGGAGGTCATTGCGCTTCATTAGGGAAGCGTTTTCTTTATTGTGGAGGGTTTTTTCTTGTTATATCTTTTCATGGGGCTGGCGCCAGTTCCTTTGTCGGACGCTTGACTTGGCAGGTTATCTTAATTTAGGAACTGAGGCCTTGGATCTCAAATTTGGGAGAGTTCCCTTTCAACAAAAGTTACAACCCTCTTGTTCATTTGTCATGGCGCTTGTTCGTAATTTGAAACTTTGTGACTCTTCCCGTTCACTTTTCAAGGCGGTGCTTGTCTATTTTTGCATTTGTGCATGTTGATATTTGCAATATTTGACACCTGAACTAGTGTTGTTGGGGTCGCCATGCTTTGTCAAATTTTAAAGGAACAAGCGCTTGACTGATGGCCTGCAATATAAAATCATTTTTAAGAAAATTTTGATGTGATAAAGATTTTTGCAAGAAATAAACTTATTCAGGTAGATATGCTCAAAGTTGGAGCACCACCATTGGTCTCTAGTTTATGCCTAGCCTTGAATTAACCCGTATTGGAGTTTCGTTGCTTTGACCAGATTGACCATTTGATGTCTCTTGCCCTTGGGGAGTTGCAAAAGGATTTGTAGCTTGTGGATTTTTCACATATTATTGTAGTTTGTTCTTCCTAATCAACTCCTCGATTAAGCTCTTCAAGTGTCTGCATCTTTGGTAGCGAGGTAGATGTTTTCCAGAGTATCATTCAAAGGGGTGAATTCATAGGGTGTAAAGATGTGAGTTTTCTCGCCATCTCGATTATCTTTCCCGTCGTTTCCTCTCTTTTGACTTCTGGGGTTCTTCTGATTGTATTGAGTAGCAGCATTTTTGGGAGATTCAAGAAGTGGGTTACCATCAATAATCTGAAGAGGCATAGGATTATTGTCCACCCTCATATATTCCTCTACTTTTTTGTATAATTTTTCAAGCGTGTTTGGTTCTTTCATTTTAATCCATCTACCAAATTCGCTTTTCTCATCAATGGCGCCGATTAGAGACATTAAGATCATGCAGGGTTCAGGATTCCCCACCTCAGACAAAGCAGTGTTGAACCACTTGAGGAAAGCTTTAACAGACTCGCTTGGATTTTTCTTCATTGATGTCAGAGAGATAAAATCCTTAGCGTTCGTAGCTTGCAGCCTAAACTGCTTCTTGAATTTTAGAGTCAAGTCGTCAAATCGGTCAATGGATTTGGGTGGCAACCTCTTGAGCCATAATGATGCCACACCTTCAAGATAGAGAGGGAACCAAAAGCACTTGATTTCATCTGTAGCTTTGGCTGCATTCATATGCCATTTATTTCTATAATGGAAGTGATTTGTATGAGAAGTCCCATTGTATGGAGGTAGGGTAGGATAAGTAAACTTCTTAGGGAACTCTACTTTGCAAATTCGTTTAGTGAATGGATTTTTGCTGGGGGAGAAGTCCCATTCTCTCTCACTATCCCTGCGATCCATGTTATCTTTCATGATCTATTTCACCATATCCATGATATATTCCTTCGAGTTATGTCGTTCCGCCGAGCGGAATTCGATCTCTTTGTCAGATGCCCGTTTTGGCAAGCGATCGCGATTAGAGGATCTAGGCCTTTTACTCCACCATAGGGAGGTGCCCCCTTGGTGGGACTAGCATCTCTTTGGGTATTTTGATCGGAATGGTTTTAAGCTTTCGGCTTTGAGTCCTGAATTTCATCTTCGTTCCTATCGCTTTCCCATTCATTGAGGCCTTCCATATTATCGTTACGATTAGGATTAGGAGCTACTGAATTGGTGTTCTCTTCTAGGTTGACATGAACCCTTTGAGGAGCAGCAGGGTTCGCTTGAGCATTTAGAAGAGCATTCATCTTATCAAAAAAAGCTTAATTAGCATCCATTAAAGTTTTCGTGGAGGCTTTCGTGTGCTGATTTAAAGTGGAGACAACGACATCTACTTCAGCCCTAGTTACTCCATCTCCACCAACCGAGCTTTCGCCAACTTTGAATGGTTAGTTAGTAGCATAGCTTCATTAGCAACATCGTTGGATGCTCCAACGGTTTTACTTGCAGTCTTCTTTGACTTAGCCATTGTCTCGAACAAGGATTTGAACTTGGACGAGAATTTGTCAATTGACCTGGATCGTAGATTTAGAGAATCTATAGTAGAAGCAGGCTCAGAACTTCAATGCAATGCTCTTAAGTTTGAGAGAAGTGCGAACGTGACCCCACGATGGGCGCCAAATGTTGTAACCAAAAAATGGCCACAACACCAAAGGTATCTTCATAATACTTCACCAAAAGGCTAGAAATAAGATAACCGGGCCACAATCACAAAATAAATGGTAAAAAGTAGAGAACACAAAGTTTAGAGTGGTTCGGCTTTAAAAGTATCCTACATCCACCATAGAGTCGCCTCTCATTATCAGACTTAAGTTTACAAAGCATGGATTTTTTTTCTCTCATTACATTCATTCTCTCTCTTTAATAATGATCTTCTATTATTCTCTCTGTTTTGCTCTAGATTTCACTTGGATTTGCGATGGAATCTGTAAGATCTTTTAATTTGTGATAGTAGTTGTGTAGATATTCAACCACTTAGGCACTTAGATGAACTTCACTGGGTCCATGATGATCTTGTGTCGGATCTAGGCTTTGGAGAGAGTTAATGGTAGTTGGAGATCACTTAGATTGAGTTAGAGAGATTTCTAATGGAGTTTAGAGAATATTTGATCCATTTGTTGTTGGAGGAAGATGGAGTGAGCTTGAGAAGCCGTTAATGGAGCTTGAAGTGTTTGAAAGTGGTGGAGAAATGATTCGGGCATCCCTTCAGGGTGGGAAAATCGGTCCATTCAATAATGGAAAAGTGGGCTATTCATAAGCGTAATTTGGGGGTAGTGACAGTGTTGTAATTATGGTGTGCAGGGTTTGGGTGGCCTCAAACTTATTTATGAAAATGCCACTGGGTTAAAACCCGACCGACCCATTTTATAGCTTTATACACTGTCAGGAACCATATATTACAATCTTTCCACCGCACATGATCACAGCCGACCATATACAGTTTGATTTAACACCGACCCATACAACTGTATTGTATTTTAATGCGCTGACCCATCCTTGTTTTACTGGAGCCGTACCATTTTTCCTGTAGCATGCTAAACCATATGGGTTCGCATATGCATTTTAATACATTTGAATTTCAATACCGACCCATGCAGGTATTCACATACTGTTCCTTCAGATCTTGATACCGGCCCAGTGTATATTTTGTTGACCGACTAGTTCACGTGTCAATCTACCAGTCTTTATGTTAACACCAGTTCCATTCACCATGTGCACACTATCATCATATTATTATGGCATGCAAACACGTGGCTTTATACTTTTGTACTGTGAGTGGCATGATATCTAAATATGCACGTCCAAGCCTCTACTTATACTTGAAGCCGACCAGTAAACGTGAAGAACTAATTAGAGCTGACCCATATGCGTGCCATATGGACTGCTTGGCTCTTTTAACTTCATATTACAAATATTTGGACCATTAATATGCGAGTGTGCTGGTTCACGAAATGATTCCCTTATCTTGCATATTGATCCATACACATTATAACAGCCAAAGCCGAACCATATGTGTTGAGCAATTCACGTGTATGCTTTTCTACGGCTTTGAATATGACTGTGTAAACACTTTAACTTCGACGCATGCGTATACTATGGTGTATTCTTATCTTTGCACCAACACGTGCTCACACCAATGCGTGACATATATATTAATGTGTATGTAAGTGACAAGTCTTGTTTGTAACAATTTATGCAGCTCACATACACGTGTTTTTCTTATTGAAGCCGAGCCGTCATATTATAAGATGCCAACCCATTAATGAAACCGACCCATCTTAATGATTTACACAGCCATTTGCTTGGGGTTTCCATTTGCATGCACTTGTCATTCTGTGATGATTTGGAGTTCTTCATTTTGAGCAGAGAGTGTACATGAACATGGTACTCCAAACATTCAAGCAAGCTTCTACGCTCCTAAATATGATGATTAATCACTACGCGCTTATAGAGTTTTGCACGGAGCCGATCCATAGAAGCAGGGAGTTGACGATCCATATGTATGAAAGGGTGTTCGGTCTATAGCATTCAATGTGACCGACCGACCCATTGTTTACAACGTGGCCGACCGACCCGTTGTTTACAACGTGACCGACCAACCGACCCGTATTGAACTGAAATGACTAATCCGTGTACACTGAGGTTGACAGGCCAATTCTTACATATTGAGTGTATTGTCCGATCCATCAATTCTAACTTTGAATTAGATCGTATGCATAATTTTTAGTGGATAACATATATAAGATTTTTTTTTCTAAATAAGTTTTTATCTGTAATATGTAATTAATACAACTTTATATTATAACCAAATGAACGCATAACGCTAGTATATGATATAATTACTAAAAAAATAAAATGAATAAACAAACTGAAAAATAAAATGTACATACGAACACTGAATTATTAAAAAGAATGAAATTCATTCAAAACATCACACCACCAGATCACTGAAGATTTGAAAAGAATTAAAAAGCTTTAAACATTACACCAGAAACCACAGCAACAAGAAGGGCGAAGAAAGCATTCCTGGTAGCCCCAGCAGCAGAGGTCTGAGTTGGTGCTGCAGGAGAATTAGCAAATAATCATGAATTTTTTAATTCAATCCTAGAATTTTACTTAAAATCTCAAATATTAATTCACTTAATAAAACATATTAGTCACGAGTGAGTAAACTCACCTTTCGAGGCAAATGAAATTAAGAACAATAAAACCGGCACAACTAGAAGCGAAAATTATGACGATCACATATTGAACCTGTTTATGTACATACACACACATGTGTGTATATATGTACATATAATCAGAAATTCATATGCATGTCTCAAAAGCACCACACTAGGACAAGTATAACACGATGACAACTTCAAAGAACTATGGTTCGTAAACAAAACAGTGATAGCTCAAATTAACACAACCTGAAACATAAACAATTTTTCTGGATGTTAATGTAATCAAAACGAAAAGGTGAAGAAAATACCCAACTCTAACCATGGCAACCGACACTAGGCAAACCCAAGCAGTGACACTCAACACAGCAACACAAAATTAGTTTCTCAGGTTTACTTAGGCCATAACAGATCAAGACAGCGGCCACAAGTAGCAAAACAATTTTTTTTTTTTCATTTTTTTCTTTTCAAAAATAGATTCAAGCATTGAATGGGTAGGAAGAAGTTTATCAAGATTTGCGTGACTGGTGGTGACAAGGAGGGCGCGCACAAAAGAAGTCATTGCTAGTGTATATACTATAATTGCTAAAACATTAAAATGAACGAACAAACTGAAAGTAAAATGTACATAAGACCACTGAATTATTAATAATTAATGAAATTCATTCACAACATTACACACCAACAAATATCACTGAAGATTTGAAAAGAATTAGAAAGCTTTAAACATTACACCAGAAACCACAGCAACAAAAAGGGCGAAAACAGCATTGATCCTGGTAGCCAAGGCAGCAGAGGTCTGAGTATAAGGTGCTGGCGCAGGAGAATTAGAGGACCATTCATTCACAGTAATCACAAGCTTCATGCCACCGTCACAGTGCCCTTCGAACCCACAAATGTACCATTTCCTCCCTGGAGTCGCAAGGGTTACAACGTCATTTCCCGTGATCAATGGTGCTGCTGCTCCTTCCTGGGCTTTGCAAGCCTTGAACGCTGGCCCAGTTACTTTAAACACATTATGCTTTGCTGGTGGATACTTGAACACTGCATTAAAACAATTGTAGATGCATGCACATATTAGTACGTTAGCAGTTTATAAATGGACAATATAAACGCTGTTCTATGTGGTTAAGGTTAGATTATACCAAGGGTATCCCCTACAAAGAATTCTTTGCCCTGAGCCCACTCGGTGTAATTGATCTTAAGACCCCAGCCTTTGTCGTCACCAACTGTGTATTGACTGGCAAATGCTATGCTTGGAATAACTGCTACTGCTATGGTACATGGATCAACGGCTTTCAACGCTTTCCAACACCTTCAACTGGCATTTTCCAACGACCTCCAACGTCTAAAGTAGACCCATGGAAGAAATTGTTGACCAATTAGTCGTTGGAAACTGTTCTTAAACGTTGGAAGCCATTGAAATTCAATGGCTTGCAGGTCATTAGTAGCCGTTAGAAATCTAGGTATTTTTTTTCTTTGTTTTGATTTTTCATAGCTTACTTCCAACCACCTGCAATTTCAAATATATCATAACGACTAAATTTTTATCGTATATATAACGATGATAATCATACATATACACCAAAACATAACATTAAACCTAAATCATACACATAAAATCTAATATACACAACATAACCAATATATATATATATATATATATATATATATATATATATATATATATATATATATATATATTCAAAAAAATATAACAAACCAACACCATTCACACCAGTATAAACCATCATTCAAAATAACTTCTAAACCAACATCCAAATCAGCAAAAATATACATAATCCATCACAATATATCAACCAAATCCCCACCCACTCAAAGCGTATATATACATAACATAAAATTGTAGTGAAGCATACCTCAAATCACTCCCCTCCGGAGCCATCAGATGAAAGAAACTTCCTGCAATGCTCTATGAACTCCGTTAAACCATGGTTTATCTCCGCTACATGTGTACCACGGTGACAATCATGTTTTACAAGTGTGACGATCTGGGTTCGTAATTGTGTGATCTCCTCTTTATCCCGAGCTCTGTGGTACGACTTCTGAGATGTCTTAATCTGTAAACAAATTTAAATTATCAGTGCTTCCAACATCATTATTGTAATTCATGTAAATTTTAGTTTTCATTAAATTATCAGAGGAAATATAATATATGTTTACTATAATCCATCACAATGTGCAACAGTTTTGAAAATGCAGCAAAATAATTATTTTAAAATTCAATTTAAAATTATTGCTTGATCCCAAATCCTTAGCACCTGTTGTGGGTTGTTGGATCTATGACAGTCTCAAATTAAAGTGGCATCCTCCTTGTCAGCAGTCAAGTCGGCTCGTCTAGTGTCCTCGAGGAGTTGTGCTCGTTCTTGGAGGAACCTTTGTTGTTATGCAAAATACAGTTGAATTTATATAATGTTATTTTAAATAACTTATAAATAATATTATACTTATGTATGCGGTATTTTCTTTCTTATCATGGTCTCATGAGTATGAAACTATGCACGAATCGTCGGTCTGACTCACCGCACGGTTATGCGTGAAACATCCTAATAAGACCTAGGAGCACCGCGTTGTCTCTCCGGAAATATGCACATATAAATATATATTATATACTATTATATTATCTATCTTTAAACAACTTAGAACATAAAATCTTTATCTGTTTATCTTAATTAATAAATATACCAAGCCCTCGTGGTGATGTTGAAATGACTAAGAACCACCGTGATTTGAGACGGGGTTCTTGCTCCTATTTGCTAAATTTCTCTGAGACTTCCTCTGTAAAGTTAAATTGAAAAAAATGTTTTTCAATTCTAATTCATATGAACAATTTAAATTTTATATGTGGTAAACTTAGCTAAAACTACTCGTTTTCCACACCAGTTGACAAAATCATCCCATATAGCAGCGCTCATCCAACTAGGTATCTTTTTAACTGGTTTTAGACTATTTATAGTTTCCCTATAGTTATTTGCAATTTTACTATTCCAGTGGCGTTGTCCGTGGGATATATCAGCATCCTGAAGGTCCACTAAACCCTGCATATTTGTGAAAATAAGAGTCATACATTTTTATGACCAGTATAAACATGAATTGATCATATCCTACAAACATGAACTGATATAACATGTTCCTAGTGTATAAAGTGACATTATATAAATTACCTAATAAACATGGCAGTGTTCTATAAGCAACATGATATGATATAAAGTGTTCTATATATAACATTGCATTATAAAATGTGTGTTGACCCGCTTTTTGGCAAAGCAGTCACACATCTAGTTTATGGTTAACGTGCTCGAGACTTGAGTACGTTCGTCGGGGTTTACAAGACGAGCTGGTCGAAGTCACGAAGTGCTCGGAATATCTGTAAAAATGGTTAAACATTCAACCATTAATGTCAGGGATGTATCTCCGATTATGGTGATCGGGTCGATACGATCACCAAAAAGCTTGGTGAGCAGCTTCAGATTCAAACCAAAGTGTTTTGAAAAAACAGAGTAAATAAAGCAGCGGATCAGACTAGCATTTCAAAACCATAGTCATGTTACAACAAAGTACTTGATCATTATTTTCCAACAAACAAAGTCTAGAGAAAAACATAAACTGAAAAACTGAAATACATAAAGTACTATCCCCAAAGTGAAGTGATAAACCATAGCCAGCTCAATGTCCAAAACCGTACATGAGCAAATCCAGTAAGCAAGCAGTAAAGATCCAAGCTAAGCTCCAATGTTCCCACCCTGAGAACCTGGGGGGGGGGGGGGGGGGGGGCGGAAGAAAAGAGGCGAAAGAAAATAGGTCAGTCAAAAAGACTGGTAAGCCCTACTACTATCTGTCCATGAACTAGTAAAGTTAACTGGCACGAGAAGCTGAGGTGAACATAAGGATAACAACATACTGGCATGATGATTAACTAACAAGATAGATAAAGGTGTCATCGCGTAATCAAGGTTAAGTTTTGCACCATGGGTGTACTAGCATTCTAACATGTCAAGTAAAAACAAGAATTGATCCCTTGGCCCAGGCTTGGCCCAATATCATGAGGTGACCTAAATCAAGGTCCAACTACACGGTCTAGTTGATCGGCTCCCTATAAGCCTAACTCGTCAAGTGTCAGTGTCATACGGCCCAAACATGCAATGTAGTTAAACTGCGCTAGGTCCACCCTAGGGTGTATCAAGTCCTAGGGTGTCAACCTCAGACACGAATCAAGTATGCACAGTCTAGATCTACTGGTACCCGTGCCTGATTCTCCAACTCCGGACTATGTGCACGACCATAGTCCGCTTGGACCTACACCGGCGTACCCACTCAGCCGTCGTTTTGGTCGCTTACATGTCAACCCAGTAATCGTGCCCCACCCTAGCCTAGTCCTAGGGTCTTTTGATACTATCAAGAGGGTTACTGCTGAAAAGGACCACGCAACTCGGGTTTCCTTAACGGGTTAAATGTGGTTAACCCGATCCAAACGTGGATTAAATTGGTTAAGTGTACCCAAGATTCATGACTTAACCCCGATTAACCCATCAAGCCCAAATTGATTAAGTATTAAGTGGACCATGACTTAACCCTAATCAGGAGGCATTAATTAATTAACTTAATGTGCTTTAACCTCTCACATTAGACTTTGTTGTGGTTACTAGTTAAGCCGGGCGGGTCCGGGTAGCTTTACGCCACAACTTGGTCTAACCTCGGGTTCGAGCACAACATGACCAATTTCTCACATTGGGTCCTATTGTTTGTAGCCACTAGTTAAGCCGGGCGGGTCCAGGTAGATTTATGCTACAAACTCAACCCAACCTCGAGTTGGCCACACTCATATTTTCTAAGTGTCATGTCCATTATGTTTCCAAAACATAATTACAAGTTAACATATCTCGTTATGTTATAAAAACCATGTTTATGTCATAATGTTACCCAACCCCAACGTAATCCCATCGTTTACATAATCGCATCAACGCATAAAGGATAAAATAGGGAACTTGGCATAATCATGACAAAAAGGTGTTGAAGCCACAAGTTTAACATGGTGGCATATGAAATGTACATATGTTCATATACTTGCATATTGCATCATTAGGCTTCAAAAGCATGCATAAAACCAAACTTAGCATATGAGTGATACATGGTGATAATTGACATGTAGAAGTTGCTGGAAGTTCGCATTTAACCTCACATGCAAGTTATCATAAGGGATATGATAACTTTCATGTTGCCAAAATGCAACCTTTAATATAAAGCTTGGAGCTTTATGCTCACAACATCAAGTTTAACTTGCATAACATGATATCATGTGTATAATGATCAACCCAAACTTGCATAACATAGCAACATGTGTCATACATAATGATCAACCAAACTTGCATATCATAATGATCAACCAAACTTGCATATCATAATGATCAACCAAACTTGCATATCATAATGATCAACCCCAAAGTTGCATCATTCATTTAACTTTAGAGTTCAATAAAAAGAAAGTAGAAAAGGGCTTACAATGCTATGAAGACACAATTGAATATTTATCATAAAGATTGAGACGAAGCCCTTATGCAAGCACCAAAATATGAAAGCCCCAATTGAAAAACCCTTGCGCCAAATCAATAAAAATCCTTGCTTTGAAATAGAAATGTTGCAACTTGACTTGAATGCAAACTAAGAACACTCATACAAGTTTGAAAGCACTTGTATGAACACAAAATCTCTCATATAAATAGACTTAGGAATTTTAGCATGAGAGTGGAGGCCATGAGAGGAACAAATTTGACATAGTTTAGTTGTAGGATTGAATAATGGTGATTTAGGCTAGGTTTAGGGGTCTTTTTATAGAAGATTAGGATAGTATTAGCCATAGGATTAACCCTAGATTCAATCAGAGCCATCAAATCCCGTCACTAGCCAACAAAACAGGACAAAACAGCCAAAATGGTGCACCTGGTTGCCTGGGTCCGACCAGGCAGGTCGACCCCCAGGTCGACCCTGGGGTCGACTCCCCAGTCGACCTGCCCCCCCCCCCAGGTCGACTCCCAGGTTGACCCCCAGGTCGACCTGGTCTGGGCGGGATTTTTCCCGCCTACCCCGAATTTTCTGAAATTTGAATCTGTTTTGAATTTGAATTTTTCGTGAAACTTCGCGAGGCCATATCTCGGTCATACGAACTCC
This sequence comes from Allium sativum, assembly GCA_030737875.1. Lineage (NCBI taxonomy): Eukaryota > Viridiplantae > Streptophyta > Magnoliopsida > Asparagales > Amaryllidaceae > Allium > Allium sativum. Next base: position 128,699,032 of record CM060918.1, read on the forward strand.
GATTTTCGAAAACTCGGACTCTATTTCGCGTATTTTTCCAAGTCGAACGCAATGGCACAGCCCGTTTCCCTTGATTCAGATTTTACAGTTTGATTCTGCCTTGATTTATGTTATAACATGTTATTCAAAAATACGGGTTGTTACATTCTCCCCTCCTTAAAGGATTTCGTCCCCGAAATCTCCAAGTTAGGAAGAACGTATCCTACCATCCATCATCCATCTACTCAAAACATCATCCACGTGCAGTTTTAAAGGATTCTAAATGTTGTATGATCATATGCAAAGGTGTGTGTATATGTACTTATCTAATGCGAAAATCAGGCGGTTACTGATACAGTAAACCTCCTTAATGCAAAGCATGTTAGTGAAATGAGTCCATATGTATACAAATTCCTAACATAATTTATAATCTCTACATGAGTGCACAAAACATTCATCCATATGCAACATCCACGTGATAGCATAACAAGTTTCATCCATGAATAAGTATAAGCACTCATGCATATGCAACATGAAAGTGTGTGAGCCGATCTTGGTGCCTAATGTGTATCATGCATCCACGAGTATCCACGTGCAAACACTTGCAACCACTTGCAACCATCAAGCATAACATGTTTCAAATACATGTTTCATCCAAAGGGTTTCTACCTAAGGTCATGACAAGTTTAATGAGATAATAAGATAAACAGGATAAACGCGGAAAGAAAGATATGCTAATTAGGAAAGAGGTCGAGAATGTACCCTCAAAAAGGAATGGATAAAGCCCACGCATCTTCTCCTCGGTTTCCCAAGTTGCATCTTCGTCGGCTTCACCCCACTGAACTTTCACCAATTTGACTTCTCGATTCCTTAGTTTCTTGATCTCTGTTCCCAAGATACGAATCGGAGCCTTTCTCAAGGTTGCTTCTTTCTCTACCTCAATGTCTTCAAGAATGCTTGGTTCAACCACCTCAGCGGACTCATGTAGGCACTTTCGGAGATGCGAGACATGAAAGACATTATGCACTCCGGCTAGCTTCTCGGGCAATTCCACCTTATAGGCCATCTTTCCAATTCTCTCTATGATAGGGAAGGGTCCTACGAACCTTGGTGTCAGCTTCCCAAATGCTCCAAAACGTACCACATTACACAAAGGAGAAACCTTCACGAAAACCATATCTCCCACTTCGAATTCCAAATCTACCCTTCGTTTGTCAGCATAGGATTTCTGTCTATCTTGGGCCGCTTTCATCCTCCTTCTCACTAATTCAACTTTCTCGGATGTGTCCCGTATCATATCGGGCCCAAGTATAAGTCTATCTGTTGTCTCCCACCAACAAGATGGTGTCCTACACGGCCTCCCATACAAAGCTTCAAATGGTGCCATCCCTATGCTAGCTTGATAGCTATTATTATAAGCAAACTCTACAAGAGGAAGGTGGTCTTCCCTAGTACCAACGAAGTCGAGAACACAAAGCCTCAAGAGATCTTCTAGCACTCTATTCACCCTTTCGGTTTGGCCATCCGTCTGGGGGTGATAGGCTGTACTCAAATTCAATCGCGTACCCATCGCTTCTTGCAAACTGTTCCAGAACTGGCTGGTGAAAATTGGGTCACGATCGCTAACTATGCTAGAAGGAACTCCATGCAACCGCACTATTTCTCGAAGATAAATAGTTGCCAGCCCTGATGCGGTCCTCTTGCTCTTTACTGGGATGAAGTGAGCGCTCTTCGTAAGTCTGTCAACTATGACCCATATGCTTGTGTTCCCTCTCCTTGACCTAGGCAATCCATCCACAAAGTCCATAGAAATACTCTCCCACTTCCATTGCGGGACCTCCAATGGATGTAACAGCCCACCTGGTTTCTTTGACTCGGCTTTCACTTGTTGGCACACCATGCATTTTGAAACATACTCTGCCACATCCTTCTTCATTCCCTCCCAAAAGAAATGCGCTTCATATCTCTATACATCTTATCCCCTCCCGGATGTATAGTCATCTTCGAGTGATGCGCTTCTTCAAGAACTCTATGGACTAAATCTCCCACTCGAGGAACACATAATCTCCCATCACGCCTTAGCCATCCTTTATCATCAATAGTATATCTAGCAAGGTGAATAGACGTCTCACAACGAATCAACTTGTCCATAACTTCGACTATCTGTGGATCTTCCCTCTGCGAAGCCCCAACTTGATCAAGAAGTGTGGGTCTAAGCTCAAGGGATGCTAATGAACCCGTCATCGATTCAACAACCGTCGTGAAATCAAAGGTTGCCAAGAATTCCAAGTTCTTCATCTCAATGAACAAGGGGCTCAAAGTCAATCTCCTTCTGCTTAGTGCATCTGCCACAACATTACCCTTGCCAGGGGTATAAGCTATCTCGAAGTCATAAGATGCCAAGAATTCCATCCACCTTTGCTGCCTTAGATTCAGATCTTTTTGCGAGAAGAGGTATTTGAGTGACTTGTGATCAGTATACAACTCAAACCTTTCACCTAGAAGATAGCGGCACCAGGATTTGAGTGCAAAGACGATCGCCGCTAACTCCAAATCATGACTGGGATAGTTCTTCTCATGAACTTTAAGTTGCCTACCCCCATAACATATCTCTCTTCCCTCTTGCATTAGAACAGCTCCTAACCCCGTGCCACATGCATCAGTGTACACGGTAAACATCTTACCACTATCGGGTAATGCCAAAACTGGAGCTGATATAAGGGCTCTTTTGAGCTTTTGAAAAGCAAGCTCACACTCCAAGTCCCATGCAAAGACTAAGTTCTTCTTCGTCAACTTAGTAAGAGGGGCCGAAATCTTAGCGAAGTCCCTGATGAACTTCCTATAGTAGCCCGCCAAACCAAGGAAGCTTCTCACTTCGGTTGCATTCCTAGGAGTCTTCCAGTCTTGAACCACAACCACTTTCGTGGGATCCACCGCTATGCCTTGCTTAGAAACTATATGTCCAAGAAACCGAACTTCCTTTCTCCAAAAATGACATTTGGAGAACTTGGCTTTCAACTGATGCGCTCTAAGCGTATCCATCACTTCCTTGAGATGCCTAGCATGCTCTTCCTCATCCTTTGAGAAGATCAGAATATCATCCACGAAGACAAGAACAAACTTGTTGAGGAACTCCCTGAACACCCTACTCATCAAGTCTACGAAGTAGGCGGGTGCATTAGTCAATCCGAACGGCATGACAAGCCATTCAAAGAATCCATCCAGAGTCCTAAACGCAGTCTTATCGATGCTATCCTCAGCCACTCTAAGCTGATAGAATCCGGTGGCTAGATCGAGTTGAGAGAGAACAGAAGCACCTACAAGCTGGTCAAAGAGATCATCAATCCTCGGTAACGGGTGCCTATTCTTCTTTGTCAGCTTGTTCAACTCTCGATAATCAACACATAGACGAAGTGAACCATCCGCCTTAGTAGCGAATACCACCGGAGCACCCCATTCAGAAATGCTTCGTCTAATAAAACCCTTCTCAAGCAGCTCCTTGATTTGCTTACTGAGCTCTCTTCTTTCTCGTGGGGCCATGTGCCTAACAGGCAATGATACTGGCTTGGCATTATCGACTAGATAAATGCGGAAATCTATCTCTCGTTTAGGGGGTAACCCCTTAACTTCTTCAAAGACATCGGGATAGTCTCGGACCACCCTTACAGATTGCAGATCATCGATGGACGAGTCGAGAGATTCAAGATAACATAACATGACGGGACCTCTAGGGTTACAAGAAATTTCTAGGGTATTACCGAGGCGAGTCATGAGCCTCACCACCCTATGTTCACAATCGAGAATGGCTCCATAACTGGACAACCAATCCATGCCCAAGATCAACCCATATCCCGTGAACCCGAGAACATAAGCATTACACGTGAATTCTACAGTCAAGATAGAAATCTTCAAATCCACACAAATCATAGATAGATGGACGGAACCCCCAATTGGATTTGAAACACAAACGGGATCCTCAACTAGGCTAGTACTTAGGTGCAAACTTTCAACAATGTCAGAAGAGATAAAACTATGCGATGCGCCAGAATCAAATAAGGTGTGAACAGGATAATCAGAAATATAAACAAGACTTTCTACAGAAATACTACCTCGATCCTGAACTGGAGCGGCGTTGAGAGCATGCACTTGCCCTCCAGAAGGTCCTGCACGCTGATTCTGCCCTTGCTTCTTGGGGCAATCCTTGCTAAAATGTCCAGTCTCTCCACAATGAAAGCATTCGCCAGACTTCCTCTTCTTACAGTCTTTAGATATGTGCCCAACATTTCCACAGTAGTGGCATTTTCTTGGATCCTTAGCCTTGGCCTTATTGCCCTTGTTGTTCTTGTTGTTTTTGTTGTTCTGATTGCTCTGATTTCCTCCCTACTTGGAGTCTGTCTTCTTGGCTTGAGTCTCATTAGTCTTGACTTCCTTCTTTCCATTCTTATCGTCTCCTTGAAGCAATGCCATGTCTACTAGACCTTCGAAAGTGGCCCCCATAGGTATATGAGATAGGGCTAAACCTTGTAGTGGCTCATTCAACCCTCGTGCAAAGCGCAAAGCCTTCTTCTGGGGAGTATTAATCATGTCCAAACCAAATCGGGGGAGCTTGTTAAACTCATTCACGTACTCCCTCACTGTCATGTCCCCTTGCTTCAAAGATATAAACTTCTCCAATTGCAAATTCGCCTCAGCTGATGATAGAAACTTAAGCCCAAATCTTGTCCAAAAGTCGGCCCAAGTCTCTATAGGGCTCGTAGCATTGGTGACCTCCCACCAATAAGCAACTTCTTCTTTTAATAACCATGCTGCCAATAAAACCCTTCTATGATCTTGCACATCAAAGATGGCGAAGAGATCTTCAGTTTCTTTCAACTAATTTCTTGCCTCCACAAAAGTCTCCGTCCCAATAAAATTCTTGCCACCCATCGCCTTAAAGTCTTTGCAAATCTTAGCGAAATCTGCTTGCGGATTCTGAGGAGGAGGAGGAGGAGGAGGAACCTCAGTTATATTGGGGGTATTTGCTGGGCCCACATCGTTGGCCCTAGCTTCCAAGTACCTCCGGAACCATCCGGGAATGGTCACTCCCTCGGGAAGGTTAAGATCGTCCATACTGAAAAAGGAAAAAGATAGATTCAGAATGAAGAAACGAAGGATAGTGCTATGGCTTTTGGGGAATAGCCTTTTTAAAATAACTAGACTTTTCTTGGAAAATACTTAATTGGTTTTGAAAATAGTTTTTCAAAAGGTAAGTTTCAAAAACACTTTTGCTCATATCTTGTAAACCTTATGCTATGATACCAAATGTAACACCCCACCTCCGCCAGGGTAACTCTTGCAAGCACACTAGCTTTGGAGGGGCGTTAAACAAGGTAAACATGCATGCAGATATCACAAGACAGAACATATATATAAGTAAAACATAGTAAATAAAGCAGCGGATCAAACTAGCATTTCAAAACCATAGTCATGTTACAACAAAGTACTTGATCATTATTTTCCAACAAACAAAGTCTAGAGAAAAACATAAACTAAAAAACTGAAATACATAAAGGCTATCCCCAAAGTGAAGTGATAAACCATAGCCAGCTCAATGTCCAAAACTGTACATGAGCAAATCCAGTAAGCAAGCAGTAAAGATCCAAGCTAAGCTCCAATGTTCCCACCCTGAGAACCTGGGGGGGGGGGGGGAACGGAAGAAAAGAGGCAAAAGAAAACAGGTCAGTCAAAAAGACTGGTAAGCCCTACTACTATCTGTCCATGAATTAGTAAAGTTAACTGGCATGAGAAGCTGAGATGAACAAAAGGATAACAACATACTGGCATGATGATTAACTAACAAGATAGATAAAGGTGTCATCGCCTAATCAAGGTTAAGTTTTGCTCCACCGGTGTACTAGCATTCTAACATGTCAATGATCCCTTGGCCCAGGCTTGGCCCAATATCATGAGGTGACCTAAATCAAGGTCCAACTACACGGTCTAGTTGATCGGCTCCCTATAAGCCTAACTCGTCAAGTGTCAGTGTCATACGGCCCAAACATGCAATGTAGTTAAACTGCGCTAGGTCCACCCTAGGGTGTATCAAGTCCTAGGGTGTCAACCTCAGACACGAATCAAGTATGCACAGTCTAGATCTACTGGTACCCGTGCCTGATTCTCCAACTCCGGACTATGTGCACGACCATAGTCCGCCTGGACCTACACCGGCGTACCCATTCAGCCGTCGTTTTGGTCGCTTACATGTTAGCCCAGTAATCGTGCCTCACCCTAGCCTAGTCCTAGGGTCTTTTGATACTATCAAGAGGGTTACTGCTGAAAAGGACCACACAACTAGGGTTTCCTTAACGGGTTAAATGTGGTTAACCCGATCCAAACGTGGATTAAATTGGTTAAGTGTACCCAAGATTCATGACTTAACCCCGATTAACCCATCAAGCCCAAATTGATTAAGTATTAAGTGGACCATGACTTAACCCTAATCAGGAGGCATTAATTAATTAACTTAATGTGCTTTAACCTCTCACATTAGACTTTGTTGTGGTTACTAGTTAAGCCGGGCGGGTTCGGGTAGCTTTACACCACAACTTGGTCTAACCTCGGGTTCGAGCACAACATGACCAACTTCTCACATTGGGTCCTATTGTTTGTAGCCACTAGTTAAGCCGGGCGGGTCCGGGTAGATTTATGCTACAAACTCAACCCAACCTCGAGTTGGCCACACTCATATTTTCTAAGTGTCATGTCCATTATGTTTCCAAAACATAATTACAAGTTAACATATCTCGTTATGTTATAAAAACCATGTTTATGTCATAATGTTACCCAACCCCAACGTAATCCCATCGTTTACATAATCGCATCAACGCATAAAGGATAAAATAGGGAACTTGGCATAATCATGACAAAAAGGTGTTGAAGCCACAAGTTTAACATGGTGGCATATGAAATGTACATATGTTCATATACTTGCATATTGCATCATTAGGCTTCAAAAGCATGCATAAAACCAAACTTAGCATATGAGTGATACATGGTGATAATTGACATATAGAAGTTGCTAGAAGTTCGCATTTAACCTCACATGCAAGTTATCATAAGGGATATGATAACTTTCGTGTTGCCAAAATGCAACCTTTAATATAAAGCTTGGAGCTTTATGCTCAAAACATCAAGTTTAACTTGCATAACATGATATCATGTGTATAATGATCAACCCAAACTTGCATAACATAGCAACATGTGTCATACATAATGATTAAACCAACTTGCATAGCATAATGATCAACCAAACTTGCATATCATAATGATCAACCAAACTTGCATATCATAATGATCAACCCCAAACTTGCATCATTCATTTAACTTTATAGTTCAATAAAAAGAAAGTAGAAAAGGGCTTACAATGCTATGAAGACACGATTGAATATTTATTATAAAGATTGAGACGAAGCCCTTATGCAAGCACCAAAATATGAAAGACCCAATTGAAAAACCCTTGCGCCAAATCAATAAAAATCCTTGCTTTGAAATAGAAATGTTGCAACTTGACTTGAATGCAAACTAAGAACACTCATACAAGTTTGAAAGCACTTGTATGAACTCAAAATCTCTCATATAAATAGACTTAGGAATTTTAGCATGAGAGTGGAGGCCATGAGAGGAACAAATTTGACATAGTTTAGTTGTAGGATTGAATAATGGTGATTTAGGCTAGGTTTAGGGGTCTTTTTATAGAAGATTAGGATAGTATTAGCCATAGGATTAACCCTAGATTCAATCAGAGCCATCAAATCCCGTCACTAGAAAACAAAACAGGTCAAAACAGCCAAAATGGTGCACCTGGTTTCCTGGGTCCGACCAGGCAAGTCGACCCCCAGGTCGACCCTGGGGTCGACTCCCCAGTCGACCTGGCCCCCCCCCCAGGTCGACTCCCAGGTCGACCCCCAGGTCGACCTGGTCTGGGCGGGATTTTTCCCGCCTACCCCGATTTTTCTGAAATTTGAATCTGTTTTGAATTTGAATTTTTCGCGAAACTTCGCGAGGCCTTATCTCGGTCATACGAACTCCGATTTTCGAAAACTCAGACTCTATTTCACGTATTTTTCCGAGACGAACGCAATGGCACAGCCTGTTTCCCTTGATTCAGATTTTACAGTTTAATTCTTCCTTGATTTATGTTATAACATGTTATTCAAAAATACGGGTTGTTACACAGATGCAAAATAATGTCTCGATCACCTCAAATCTTCGGTGCATACACGGGAATTTGCATCCCAAATTTCGAAGCGATCATTTTGCATTTGATATGGAACGGGATCAGATTCGAAATCGCTTGATCACTCTAGGAGTCAATGCGAAATTCACGTGTGTGCCTCAAGGATTCAGATGTGAAATTTTAGGATCGAACTGGGGATGCGAAGTGGAAAGGAGAAATTGGAAAAGTGATCTAGCACTTGCCAGGTACGTATTGATCACTGCTTTTCAGGTGATCAACATGTATGGATCGCTAATTTTTGAGATTTTCCTTAGGATTCAATATTTTGACATGCAACTCGTTTTTTTGGCTAAGTAGAGAAAATATAAATTTTGCATCCCCATGGGATACTAAATTAGAGCCAAAGCATGGAATCTTCACCCATAAATACCCCACTCTCTTGATATTCAAAGGGCTTTTCTTGGCGTGGCATTTTTGGACTTTGGGCATATGTGATAGCTCTATAGAGTGCCTATTAATAACTTCCATGGTCATTCCTATAACTTTAGGATACTTCTTGGACTTGTAAAATTCATTTAGAAGTTTGCCTAAAACATTTTGGAATTCACTTGAACTTTTGGCTTGCTTTACACAACTCCAGGTGATGAAACTTATACTTTGGAGTATTTTTGGATATTCTTGGTCATTGAATCTTTTCATTGGACATTGGAGTTTTCTCCGTACCCTTTGGCCTAAAGAAGAAGAAGAAAGGCATTTTGGTTAAAGTTAGGAATTAATAAGATATTTGTTATTCTACTGTACAACTTTGTACATTCAAAGTTTTCGAATTTGGACAATCATTGTAATCAACAAAATGATGATGAATGGTTACTATGAAGTGGACGTAGGCATTAGTTCTAAATCACTATAAAAAGTAGCATGCCCCTTTGCATTTTTACATTTGGTTATTCGGGCTGCTTTTTATCCCATCATGGTGGTTGGCGTGCGAGAGTAACCGTTTTTCCACTTCAACATTTTGGCGCACCAGGAACGGGATGCGAAAACTTCGACTTAGGCTTTTGTTTTGATTCTTGGATTTTATTTTGGATTTTGACTTTAGTTTCAGATTTTGACTTCGAATTTGGTTTTGGTTCTTGGATTTTTTCAGATTCACTTGGATTTCTCTCGGATTTTGTTGTGGTTAAAAGGAAAAAGATAAGCTTAGCTCCCTTAGAAGGAGCAGATATGGATAAAAGTCAGGAAGTTTCCTTAACCGAACATTCGTCAAACTATGTTACTTGGGATGATATCGATGGACTCGTCAAGGATTTAACTAAGATCTCACTTCTCGTTTGTAACAAGAAGAAGAACACTTCCATTGACAGGAAATTTCTATGTACACTCTTCTTGCTCGATTCAAAAGAATCACGAGGCTGTCAGACCAAGATAACATGGTTGGAACAAGTGCTAGTGTTTCACAAGGATTAGCTTGGGTCTTGGGAGCAATTCGCAAAGAACAACCCTGTGTTGATAGCAATCCGCAGACAGCTACCGGATAGGCTAGGTTCGAGGGCACACCCTTAATCCCGTTCAAGGTTCACCTGACATTTTGGTTAATTTGGTTTCAGGATCAGGCATTGGTAATGTTACTCAGGCATTGGTGCTTGCATCTATGGATGTAGGTGTTGGATCTAAATTAACCCTAGAGGGGGATGAATAGGGTTTATTGAATTTAATTCAAGATATGAAAATATCACCGAACAGATTGCAGCAGAATAAATGCAGGAAATAAATAACACAAGCTTTACCTAGCTTCGGCAAACCCTGCCTAATGTTGCATTCCTAAGACTTTTACTAGGTATTAAAACAAATCCTGCTTACAAACCCTGTAAACTCGCAAACCTTATTCCTTTTTAATCCTGCGCTCAAAACCCTTGACTGGTCTATTTCCCCTAGATCAGATTTTCCCCTGGCTACAAACCCGTAGCCAGTAAAATCCTAGTTATTACAGACACTAGAAAACTGCTAGTTAAAATATTATAACTAGATGACCTAGGTTTATAGACAAACTAGAAAACCAGTGAACGATTACAAAAGAATTTAAAAAACAATACAATAATATAATAAAAATAAAAACCTTAAGCCCTTAAAATTGAAACAAGTCGACCCTCTTTTATTTGATAAACCCGATTCCTTTATCTCTCAATAAAATGGCGGTTGATCCAATTCTTTGTTTCATTTGCTCCAAATATTGTTGGCTAGGGTTTCTTCGAATCGGCTTTACAGCTAATTTATTGATTCTGTTGCCAGTGATGAGAATGGTGTGTAGATAAGATAATTAAATCCTAAATAACTTTTATTTCTTGGATAGGCTTGTTTGATTGCTTGTGTGTTTCTATTGCCTGATTTGTTGCGGTTGAAATCTAGAAAGAACTGATTTTGATTTTTGTGGTCTTAAAAGTATGTCGTGAATTCCTGGTTTTGATTTCTTGCCTTAAAAAATGACTTAAAAAAAATCTGGAAACATATTTACTTGGTTGATTTTTGCCATGGATATCTTTCTGATTTCTATAAAAAATATATTACATATGATCTTACATTTCGCCAGAAATGTTTGAGTGATTAAAGCTTTTCCAGAAAAATTTGTTGCTCGCTAAATATATCGTTGATTGATTTTGTTGAGGCCATGCCGTGAATAACTTGATGGTATCCTGTTTGCCAGAATTAAATCTTGCCAAAAAAATGATGACACAAAATTCCTAGAAATATTCATATTTGCCAAAAATACTTCTTGCTCTTAGTTAAACCTAGAAAGACATGATATTGTTTCTTGCCATTTCTTGTTTACTTGAAATACATGCCATATATGAACATGAAATCTTTTCCATGCCTATTTGAGTCCATTTACTATATATATCCGCATTTTGGATTTCTGGAAAGCATTTTGAAACCTGAAAGCCACTTTTGGAAAACAAACAATATGTTTTCGTAGTTCAAAAATATTTCTGAAAGTGTTTACCTTTGCCATAGAAACAGGAAAATTCCTTGCTCAAAATAGTTGAGTTGAAACTGCACTGAAATACTGAAAACTTGTGAATTTATTTGAAAAATTCTTTTGTAAAATTTCTGGAAGCATTTTGAAATGGTTAAACAAATATGTAAAACATTTCATTGGTGTGATTAAAAGATTTGCAAAAAAAAGTTGGCAAATCTCTTATAACCTGCTCCGCATATATAAATTGTTTTCTTCCCTTGTATTTACACATACATGTGTATCATTGCACTTCTGCTTGCATTTTCACATGACCATGTTGTTGGATTAACCACACTGTGATTTTAGGAATGTAATAACACTGTGCCAATAATAAATGCTTTCCATATGTATGTCTGTCCATGCAGACACTGTTATGTTTAACTATGCTCAAATCAGTTTTGCCAAATTATTTTGTGCTCGACACATTTGCAATGTTCTCTGTATATTTGTGAACACATGCTTGAACCCTATTGCTTGAGTCTGTACTAACCTAAATTTGTTGAGTCATGATGTGTTTGGCACACTTTCACTTGTTGAGTCATGTTGACCTGAAATTGTTGATTTGATGGCTGTAGCTTGTTGCACTTCCCGTTTTTGTTGCACCTGAGTTCGAGTTACTTATATGCCTATACGCTTTGTTACTTGCTCGAACTTGTGGATCGACATGTCTTGGTTTGTTGGTGTTGCACCTACCATGTTGGTATTTCATTGTTCCTCGACCATTGACCACGTGTGATTAAAACTGAATTTTAGTTGCACACTCATACACTTGGACCAGATTGACCATGTGTACATATATATAAATTATGTTTACATATGTGTGTGCTGTCACTTCATTGTACCTCTTGTGTTGTTCATGGAAACCTGACCCATACACTGTGCATGTGTGTCAGGATTTACCTGAACACAACGGCTTGATATATTTGTCCTTTGCTGACTATATTTCCCAGCACAAATATGTATATATACACACACATGTATGTGTATACATGTATAGTGCGCATCCAGGGAATATATATATATATATATATATATATATGAGCACTATAGACGATATCTACCTTGTGGCATTTACATTGTATCGGTGTGAATATCTCAAGCTATTTAGACACGGATCGATGTCTAATATAAATCAGATCAAGTCATGAAAAATGATGAGAAACACACCAAAATTCTAAGGCAAAAAAAATTTATTTGCTAGAAATTAAAATATTTTATTCCAATTTACTATGTTTTTCTTCTATGACAGGTAAGCAGAAGACTGAATTGACTGTGAAGATAGAAGACAAGACTGTGTGTAAATGAAACAGTAAATGAATTTGTACAACAAAGAGTGAATATAAAATGTTGTCGAGTGTTGAATGTTGTTGTAGTGAGGAACAGATGTATCAAAAGAAATTGAATTTGAAATGTATTATAGTGAAATGCACAAATAGTGGAGTTATAAACTTATACTGTTGAAATGTTGAATACTATATTTTAAATAAAATACTGTTTGAATATTTAAATTCTTGTGCAATAGTATTTTATTTAAATATTATTTTCTGTCTGTGATGTAGTATAATAGTACAATTACAAACACATTTATAATAATAAATATATGTTTGTTGTCATCAAACAAAATTCATTGAATTGTTAGATACAACAATCTCCCCCTTTTGATGATGGCAAACATAAAATAAGATTTGAATATAATATTATAATAAATGTGTTTGACAGTGAATTATTGAGCTTCCCCTATTTGTGTGCACCCTTTACAACAAAACTCCCCCTAGATATGTGCATGAGTGAAAAACAATAATTGAAACTTCAATATTAAAATATTCAAAGTATGCCCACTCAATATCAAAATTTTAACCCACTCTTCCACTTTTGTTATTATCAAAATGATACAGAAATTAAAAAAGTGATGAAAAAATTGACTAAAAAATATAATATCAGCTTAAGAGGAAGAACGATCTTTGTAGAATGATGAATTTACGATGAAACTTTATAAAAATGGAGAGAGTTAAAAAATATATGATTTCCAATTATTTTCAATATTTTTTTTTAAATGGAACAAAAGCAGTAATGGATTTGGACTACACTTATAAATTCATTTTAAGTGACACAATCAAATAATCTCAAATCCCAGTAACTATCAATTAAAAAATCATAATATACCATAAGATATTAACACATTTCACAAACTAGAAAATGGATTGATAGGCTGGTTTTTACACATCAGGGAAATTTCAAATAAAAAATTATTTATTTTCCATTTTCTTTTCTTTTTATTTAAGAGCATATTGACCACGCATAACCGGATCTTGGATTTTTAAATGTGGTCAGTTGCAGCTTAAAAATATGTAATCTCATAATCATGCATGACCAGAGCTTGGATTTTTAAATGGGGGTAGAGAAACACTTATGAATGTTATATTTTTATTATTTTCGGCTTCAAAAAGAAAAACTCCTTGGTATATAAAACCAATATGGATGACAAAAATATGGTAGACACGGAAAGGATTTGTGAAATAAATTTCTAAATTAATCATATTATGAAATATGCTTAACTGTACCAGGATTCTTGAAAATTTTCAATTATCACTAATTCTGAAAAATAATATAATCACAATTCCATCACAAATATTTCCACTGTTTATTCAATTTGATTTAAAAATATATTAAACTCTCCAAATTAATATAAAATCATGGTGGATGACATAATAATGGTAGATAAAGGAGATGTTTGTGAAATAAGCGCTAATTCAAAGATATTATAACAACTGTTCAATCATCATGAAAATTTAAATAAAATCTCCTCTTATTGTGAAATATACTGTAGTCACAACTCATACCAATTTCAAAAATCTGATAATAATTTTGATGAGTTCTAAATACAATTCTTTTTGGTTACTGATTTCAATTTCTGAATAAATAATAAATAAATGATTTTAAAATTGAAAAATCAATTACAAGAGGAAATTCAAAAAGATTTATACAAGATAAGAGGGATTTTAAATATATATACAAGATGAGAATCAGATCAATAAAAAAATTCATCATTTCTAAACTGATACCACTTATTGTCTCTACTAATGGGGATTTTAATACCACCTTGGTGGCCAAAAAAGGTATCTCAAACAATAGTATTCAATCACCAAACCCAAGAAAATAATTCTAATAATTCAGTTCTGTCAATCAAAGCGGCAAGACACGATTAGAATAAGTTTCACAAATTTTTAAAAAATTTCAACAAGTCCAAGAAGACAAATCATGACCCAGTATTTAAAGAAACGGTTTATTTGAAATCACTTAAAGGAATGTGAAAACTTCAAGATTCAATGAATCGATCACACAAGGTTGTTAATACCAAAGCCAAGGAGTGTTTGAGATTCAAGATATTAAACAATATCAAATGGTTTCAAACAAAACAATATCCAAGTGAGTGATCATGATTTCAGAATGAATTTCAGGATGTAGCTGAAGAATCCATGCCAAAAAGATTTTCAATTCAAAGTAGTTTAAGTCACTCAGAAAATCTTTGAACCTTTTATCAAAGCAGCAAACGATAACAAAACAAACAGTTGTCTAAAAAAACATTTTCAAAACGATTTCTTTTATCAGAGTAGCACAACAGTCAATTTCAAAGCAGATTTGTCAAGAAAATTTTTCACAAATATTTCTGACAGTCACAAAAGATGTTTCATGACCCAAGAATAAAGATACAGTTTATTTTAAATCATTTGAAGGAGTATGAAAATCTCAAGTTTTAATAAAATGATCACACCAGATTATAAGTTTCAAATCCAATATATGTGTGAAATTCATGAATTAATATTTTCAAATGATTTCAAACAAACAGATATTCAATTCAAATGATCATGAAATAACAGTGAGTTTTAAGACCAGATTTTCAGAGAAATTTTCTGTAACGTCCCGTATTTTTAGTAGTCAGATATTTAATATATTTTATTATTTTAAATATCGATTTGGAATTTTAAATGGATTAATAATATATAATTCGTTTATATATAACGAAGTTTGAACGTTAAATTTATGTCTAATTATAATTCGGACCCGTAAATGTCGCGGCATTTCGTAATGTGCGATTTGATAGTTATGTATATCGGTATGAATATAAAACGCTCAGCGACAATCGACAATGAAATTTAATAATCATAAGAAATAGAACATTCAAATCAATGTGTTTCTTACCTTATAATGAGGCACGTGCTTCGCACACAGGAAATTTTTCGATATATTATACAGGCCTTAAAAATAGCTTTCTTTTCAAACGACCTTCGTTTTCGAAGAAACAAACATTATTGGGACCAGAACGTTGAGACGTACCGGTGTGTCTATTTTTATCATGACTGGAATTTGTGTAGGACCGTACGAATTTAACGGTTATCGATGCCCAACAGTTAATGGTAGAACATGTTAGCCGTATAAACAACGTGTAAAATATGTATTATGTACAAAGAAATATAACATGTAAATGCGAATCTTGTGGATATGAGTATGGCCACAATCACCATTGCTTTTTACAAGAAAACCGATGAGCTGATTAATTAGGCGTGAAGATGAAAGTTATATAGCTCACGGTGCCTTCACATTAACTGCAATCGCAATATAAAGGCTAAAGCCCAATAATATCTCTAGATAAAAATAAAATAATAATGTATATATATAAACTTAACTTTTAAGAAATTGAACAACAGCAACCCAGACTAAAAATTTCATGTAGAGCCTAGGGAAAAGAAAAGGCAAGCTGAACCCTGTACACAACTTCATAGCTAAGAATTAGAGTACACACAGCTATACCATCCCATCTTCTGTCTTGGTTTAACTTCATACGTAAGAAATTGTGTACAGCTTCATTTTTGGAATAAGCTATCCCATCCTACATCTTTTTCATCATATAGCTCATACATGTCCCCTTCAACACAGTGTGTTTTCACTTCAGCTAGCTACTCTACTCCATTTTTTCTACCTTCTAAAATGTACTCGCGTTGAAACTTCACCATCACCTCGATAGAGAAATGAAAACACTTCGTTCTGTTTCATCTTTTCATACTAGTCTACCCCAGTATAGATATATTCTTTCTACCTACACTGTATTTCTTCAGTATGTCTGGTCATTTTCTCACATCCTACAGCTGCTTCTCTACCATGAAAACCGAAAAGAAAACTCACTGGAACACTGACCACCCATCAGTAAAAACAACTCATGCTGCCCCGATCTCCTACAAGCCAACCCTGAAGCAGCTGTTAACCCACTCTATAAAAGAAACGAAATGAAATGCATAGCTACTGAAAATAGGAAAAGGACATGATGCTTATCACTTCTCGCGTGTATAAATACACCGGTACCCTTACCATTCTTGCTTCGGGAACCAAAAAAAATTCTCTGCCGCCATTAAACATTGAGCAATAAGCTTAAAAATAGAGAAATAAATACGCATGTAAAGGAAATCACCCGCAAAACTTTTTCAATCTTGTACAATTTTGTAGGGGAGTCTACTGTGTGTTATTGGGTGGTGGAGCAGTCTGCTGTCTTGAAGTTGTGGAAAGGTCGATCTGGAAACTGGAGCAAGGCGACACGGTTTTCAGAGTGATGGTTAAGTGTGTACAGTGGAGTGAAGGGAAGAATACATATATGACCTGAAGTGGGGCGGGTATGCATTTGCATGAGGACTGTTGAACCACGGTGGTAGTATATGGTAGTATATGCATGAGGACTGTTGACAACGACAAGGTGAGTTCAACCCACTCAGTTTTTATCCCACTTATATATTTTGTATGAGTTGGGTTTAAATATTTGTGTGCTATGATTGTTAATTGGTTGTTTGGATTGCAGTTATTGGCTGATGGTTGAATATTATATATGTTTATTGAAATAAAATGATATTGTTGAAATAACGTATTTGGATGCAGAGAAAACAGGTTGGAGGGATCCAACTGGATTCCTCAAATTTATTGTTTATTTCTTTGTTACAATTATATGAATTGTTTAACCTATATGATTGATTTATGGATTGGATCATTGATTGTTGAATCTAAATTCAATGTTTGTTCTGTTTTAACCAATAGATAGTATTGGTTGAGTAGTTGGCCCAAAAATATATCATTTTATTTCCGTCAAATTAATTGATGGTAAAGAAGTTAAAAAATTTGTTTAACTGAAGATAAATTTTGGGAAGCTATTATTTTGAATAAGGGTTTTTATAAAAGGGAATTATTATGTATTATTTATTATTTAAAGTTTTTGAGAAATTATTAAATGATTTTATAAATTGATTCTTTTGTTAATAAAATTTACAAGCAGACAAAGTGAAATTAACATAACGGTTAAGACTGGTATTAATCATTTCTCAAGTAACGAGTAAATGGAATTATTTAAATTAATTATATTATTAATTAATTTAAAGAAAGGGATAATTGGAGTTGATTAATGAAACGATCATGTTTTAAGAGGGATTGTTTATTTGATTAATTTGGTTTAAATTAATCTAATGAAATAGATTAATGAATATTTGTTTTAACCTAATAAGATTTTGGAAAGAGGTTTACTATTTAGTTAATGAAGGGTTTAACCATTTCTATGGTCGTTAACAAGGGAATTATTATTAATTTAAGATGTAAATGCTTAAATGGAATTCATTTAATTAAGTAATCAAAGTTTATGTTGAAACTAGATCGAATTGGGAAAGAAGTGTGTAAACAGAATCTAGTATATAACCGAGTTTTATAACTAAGTTATAAAAGAGATTTTAAGCGAAGACAATAATTTAAAGTAAGTGTTTGTATTAAGAAAAGAAAAGCGGGATACACAGGCATATTAAACCCGAGAGTTGTAAACGATGTTTATAAAGGGAGTGTGAGGCTGAAACGTTAAGATTAAATTAACGTTACCAAATTCTGAAAATATAAGCTGCGATATAAATTCGATATATTAAATAACAGGAGGAAGTTTCTTCAGTTATAATTAAAATGGGATTTGGTTTGATATTGGGAATGAATATCAGTTTTGGCATTACAACTGATATCTATCTTAAGATAAGAACGCCGTTAATCAAGGTTTGAGAGGTAATTTAAAATACCCCAACTTGAACGACTTCACAATTATCGAGAGATGATATTAGTTGTAGTGGTGAAGATATTAGAAGGAATTTATTTTGAGAAATAACAATGTAACGTTATTTGAAGAATTTGGAAATATATATATAATGGATTCCAAAACAAAAGGAAATTAAAACAAGCTTAAGAATATGAAATGATATTTCCATAGAGAGGGAAATAAAGGAGATTTATGAAGATAAAACGATGTTTCAAAGTAAGAAAATAAGAGTTAAAATAAGTTTATTCTAAATAGATAAGTAATGATTTATAGTATTCAAATAATGAAACCAAAAGAGATGTCGTAACGAATGTTTTACGAATAACAAATTGAATCGATGATAGAAAATAAATGATGCTGTAATAAATGTTTGAAATAATATCAAAATAGGAATTTGACATAGTTACAAATTATTTTCCAAAATATTAGATTTAAAAGAGTCCGGAGAAGATTCATATATTGAAACGAGAAATGAATACCATGTTAAAAATATGGAATATTTTAGAAGTTTAAATTAAACTTTCATTAATTATAGGGCCAAGTGATGCTGAATACTAAACCACTAAATCTATTTTTTGTTCATGATTGAATGATTGTTTATTTGATAGTTAAATAACTGATTATCAAATATGACCAATACGATCGTTGGTACAGAAAGAGCGGGATCGAATTCATATTCGAAAACCATTCCGTCCAGCAAATACGTGAACAGTTGAAGATATTAGATGCTGATCAAGACAGAGCAATTGAAGACCGTTGATCTTCATAAAACGTTAGAATTACTTATAATCTCTGGTTTAGCAGCCAGAGATATATTGTGGCTCTATCGTGGTTGAAATCGACGGATTTGCAAGGACTACTCACTACTGATCTATAGAGTGATTCCTAGGATGCAATATGAGAGTGCCTTCGGTTTGTCCAGTCCCAGGATAACTTGTATGGACGAATGTCTGATAGAGTATTTCCAAAGGGATTACGTACATTGATTTCTTCAAACGTACGAAGTTGGTGACAAAGAAGGGAAACTTCATTAGCCTAACAATCTGAGTATTTTTGGGGAAATAAATTAGTGATTTCCAATGGATCTGACGATGTGGCATTCAAAGTGAATGGTGGTGTGCTATCAAAAAAGAATTAGAACCTCAAGCCTCACAACTGGTAAATGACAAAAATCGGGCAGGCAGCATGGTTATGTGGGTCGCTCCCATTAGGGTGTATAATCACCTATCTAGAGAAATTCCTTTTGTTTCTTAAATCTATCAATGCTGTCCCTTTTCGGGAACGGTTGCTGACCCCAACCGTTGGTGATATACATTCGATACACTCAAGCGAAATGAGTGGTCGGTCATGTGTGGCTGGGTTGCAAGACGTTCTTGTTGAACCCAGTTTATTGGCCTCTAGAGATACACTATCGGCAGGTGGTCCCATACCTTGTCATAGTCGGAATCCAATCTCCAATAAGTGCCTGCAGTTTTGATTATATACTATATATGTGGAGCGTGAATGCAAGCGTTCCACTAGATTGCTACTTATTTGTAATTAGACACTATTATAATATCAGAATATATATATGATTTCAAAATGTTTTGGGTTATCGTAAGGTAAAAACCGTCTGTATTTATGTGTGGATTTGGTCTTACGATTGTCCTTTTCTTTCGAAAAGATTTTTTTGAACTTTAAAATCAAGTTGGATGATTCCCCTTAAACTTAGTGTGTTGTTCTCACTCTGGTTCACCAAACTGACTTGGTATTTGAAATGCTCGGGTTAGACCGGGTTGTACTGGTCCAGATTATCGGATGCTGCAAAGTCCCGAGACAAGCTGGAGTTGTTCAGACGTATAATATCTAGTATGTATTCTGATGTGTAACGGTATATGGGGACAGATTATTATAACTGTCCAGATGTGTTGACGTACTCTGATGATTGTAAGTTTTTATTTAAAAGCTCTCAATAAAGATTTATTTCTATATTTTATTTTGTTCCGCTGCGATGTGAGATTCTGTGTTGTGTTGATTCTTCTTTTTCTATTCTAATATTTCTTTCTTATCTTCTTCTCACTTTCTAAATTCTTTCTATTGGCATCTGGGTTTTTAGTACAATTTGGGTTGGACTGGTGTTGTTTAGTCAGCTCAAAAGGTACCGGAAATTCGGGTCATCACATTTTGACAATTATTTCTATCAAGCAGAAGAGAGATTTTCATAATATTTACATCAAGCATAGGAGATAATTCATGGTCCAAAAATAAAATGGTTTAATTGAAATCACTTGACTTAATGTAAATTTTGGGATACTAAGAATCAATCACACAAGATTATTAATTTTAAATTTAAGCGGTGTGCGAGATTCAAAATATCATCAATTTTGAATTATTTCAACAACCAAATATCTAAGGCAGATGATCATGAATAAAGATGAATTTCAAGATGTATCACAATGATTCAAGACAAAATTTTCCAATTCAGAAATAATCAAGCCAATCTAAAAATAAATGAAGTTATCATAACTGAAAAATAGAAGTGTGTTGTAATGAGTATAAATTTTCAAGCCTTTCCAAAATGAATTAGAAGAAACTCAAAACAGCAGAGGTGTGTGAAATTTCATTAATTTTCAGATCTTCTAAAGTTTAGAATTCAAATTAACAGTGTTCAAGATATGATAAGAATATTTCAACACTGTTAGGAATTCATAAATCAGTAAACAAAAATAAACTTCAAAATAAATTGCAGATATTTACAAGTTTAAATTCAAGATCTGGAAATGATTAAAGCATGAGAGTTTTATTCAAATTAAGCGATTTCCAGAAAATCATGAATTCTGCAATATGAAGTTAAGAAAGCCCAGAATATAAGAAAATAATATGGTAGTGTCAAATCATCATAATCAAAAGATAGAAATAGAAGGGGCAGAAGGAGAAGAATAAAAAAGAAAATATTAAAAGAGATAAGTCTAGAGATCATACCTGAATTCAATGTAAGAAAATGAATCTCTAACTCAGAAGTCTTGGGCTAAGGAACTCCAAATGATATAGAAATATGGAACAACTTTAATTCAGTTCTCTTTTGCAAAGCAGTTCTTCATCCTCCTATGGTTCCTAAGAATTTTGAGAATTGAGTGGTCTAACAAAATTAGCAAAACAACTCACAGTTTCATTCATATATTTTGGTACTAAGACTTGTTTATATAAAAGTCCATCTGAATTTACTTTTGTACCCTTAGGAACCTAAACTTGTTTGAATTTAGACGAACTCACTTTATTTTTTTAAGGATCCAAAATGGGTTAAATAAATTGTTATCAAATAAATTCTTATCCTGGTTGTGATTCAATTTTTTTTGGAATTTTCACACGTTCAAAATTTCAGAATTACCCTTCTTGAAGCAATTTGAAGGATTTTTAAAATCATAAGAATTCAGTTTTTCAAAAACATTTGTTTTACCAAAACCAAGACCACCTTTATTTCCAACAGAAAATTGGGTTTTTAACAGCATATTCAACGATTATTCCCTATTAGAACATTTATCCAAAGTTGATTCTAATCGTTGAATTTTGGATTTAAGATTACTATTTTCTTTTATCAAATTTGCACAATGATTTATAGCGATCTTCTGTTCAATATTGGACTGTTTCAAAACCAAATTCTCATTTTCAAGTAATGTAATTTTGGCTATAGATTCAGAAATTTCAAGTTCAAAATGATTTTTCTTTTCAGATTCAAGTTTTTCACAAGTTTTAAAATTTTCAATCTAATATTCAAACTCTTTCAAAGTAGATTCAGATTTCAACAAGTTTTGTTTTTCTGCAAAATCATTTTTGGAAGTTTCCGTCGTCTTAAAATTTTCAAATTCCTTTTGCAAAAAATTGTTTGTGCTTTTTTGCTCAATCTCGTTTTCTTTCAAAATCAAAATTCTTTTTCAAGTTTTTGAATATTTTTATTGAAATGAACAATATCAGTTTTCAAATTCAAACAATTTTTGCAATCCAAATCTGAAGAAATTTAGTGTATTCAAGTCGTGCTTCTAAATCATTAATTTTGCTAGTCAACTCATGATTTTTAAATTTCAGAGATGTGTTTTTCAGTTGGAGTTTATCAACGGATTTAGATAAACCAACACATATATAAACAAAATCTTCATAACATAAATTTTATGTCTCATCGCCTGTTGAGTCTCCATCGTCTGATTCATCTGAAATTTTATCTGTACGACTTGTTAAGCATAAATCTGAATCTAAGTTTATCTTCTGAGTTTTTGAGTTGTCGTTGTCAATTCTTTCATACTTTATATTGAGAGTATTCCAGATTATCTACGTAGTTAAAGAATGGGAGATAAGATTATATTGATCATCATTTATATGAGAATATAAGATATGAGTAGCACGAGAATTAAATCTAATGTCATTCATATCACACCCATTAATAATAGTATCTTAACATTTAATATTAACAGATTTTAAATAGGATTCCATTTCTGATTTCCAATTTAAAAATATGTACAATTAAAAATAATTGGAGTACAACTGGACTGACCATCATTGGATTGACAACTAGAAACCATGACTCTAAAGTTAACAAAATACCTGCTCTGATACGTGAGTAGGGTTTATTGAATTTAATTCGAGATATTAAAATATCAAAAAACAGATTGTAGCAGAATAAATGCAGGAAATAAATAACACAGATTTTACCCAGCTTCCGCAAACCCTGTCTACTGCTGCATTCCTAACATTTTTACTAGGTATTAAACAGATCCCGCCTACAAACCCTGTAAACTCGCAAACTCTTCTCCTGTTTAATCCTATGCTCAAAACCCTAGACTGATCTATATCCCCTAGATTATATTTTCCCCTAGCAACAAACCCATAGCCAGTAAAACCTGGTTAATACAAACACTAGAAAACTGCTAGTTAAAATCTTATAACTAGATGACCTGGTTTTACAGACAAACTAGAAAACCAGTGAACGATTACAAAAGGATTTAAAATACAATACAATAATAGAATAAAATAAAAACCCTTAAGACCTTAAAATTAAAACAAGCCAACCCACTTTTATTTGATAAACTGGATTCCTTTTTCTCTCAAAAAAAGGCGGCCGATCCAATTCTTTATTTTATTTGCTCCAAAAATTATTGGTTAGGGTTTCTTTGAATCAGCTTTGCAACTAATTTATGGCTTTAAATCCTTCTTCAGATGATTGATGCTGCTTCATAGCTCGAATTCGAATTACACTCTTGCTCGATCCAACACAGTAAGCTTTCTGATTTTATTTGAGAACTTGAATTGTTTTTATGTGAGTTGGATCTCGATTTTTGGATAATTGTTGCCAATGATGAGAATGGTGTATAAATAGGATAACTAATTCCTAAATAACTCTGCTTTCTTGAATTGGCTTGTTTGGTTGCTTACGTGTTTCTATTGCCTGATTTGTTGCGGTTGAAATCTGAAAAGAATCGATTTTGATTTTTATGGTCTTGAAAGTATGCCGTGAATTCCTCGTTTTGATTTCTAGCCTTAAAAAACGACTTAAACAAATCCGGAAACATATTTACTTGCATGATTTTTTCCATGGATATCGTTCTGGTTTCTGGAAAAATATAGTACATATGATCTTCCATCTTGCCAGAAATGTTTAAGTGATTAAAGCTTTTCCAGAAAATTTGTTGCTTGCCAAATATATTGTTGATTGATTTCTTGGGGCCAAGCGTAAATAACTTGATTGTATCCTGTTTGCCAAAATTAAATCTTGCCAAAATATGATGAAACAAAATTCCTGGAAATATTCATATTTTCTGAAAATACTTCTTGCTCTTAGTAAAACCTGGAAAGACATGATATTGTTTCTTTCCATGTCTTGTTTACTTGAAATACATGCCATATATGAACATGAAATCTTTTCCAAGCTTATTTGAGTCCATTTGCTATCTATATATATATCCACATTTTGTATTTCTAGAAAGAATTTTGAAACCTGAAAGCCATTCTGAAAAAAAAAACAATCTATTTTCATAGGTTAAAAATATTTCTGAAAGAATTTACCCTTGCCATAAAAACTGGAAAATTCCTTGCTCAAAATTGTTGAGTTGAAACTGCACCGAAATACTGTGAACTTGTGAATTTATTTGCAAAATTCTGTTGCAAAATTTCTAGAAGCATTTTGAAATGGATAAAAAAATCTGGAAAACATTTCATTGGTGTGATTAAAAGTTTTGCAAAAAAAAAGTTGGCAAATCTCTTAAAGCCTGCTCCACATATGTAACTTGTTGTCTTCCCTTGTATTTACACACACATGTGTGCACCATTACACTTCTGCTTGCATTTTCCCATGACCATGCTGTTGCATTAACCACACTGTGATTTCTGGAATGTAATAACACTATGCCAAAAATAAATGCTTACCATATGTATGTCTGTCCATGTATACACTACTATGTTTAACCATGCTCTTACACTAGATTGACTATGTATATATATATATACACAAATTGTGTATATATATGTATACATATGTGTGTGCTACTATTTCAGTGTTCCTCTTGTGTTATTCACGGACACCTGACCCATGCACTGTGCATGTATGTCAGGCTTTAGTTGAACACAATGGCTTGATATATTTGTCCCTTACAGACTATATTGTCCGTGCACAAATATTTGTATATACCATACACTTGTATTGTATAGCGCATGTCTAGAGAATTTATATATGTGAGCACTGTTGATGATGTCTACCTTGTGGTATTTACAGTGTATTACTGTGAATATCACAAGCTGTCTAGACATAGATGGATGTCCAATATAAATCAGATCAAGTCATGAAAAATGATGAGAAACACACCAAAATTCTGGGGCAAATAAATTTTTAAAATAAAAATTAGATTTTCTAGAAATTAAAATTTCTTATTCAAGTTTACTGTGTGTTTCTTATGTGACAGGTAAGAAGAAGACAGGACTGATTGTGAAGAGAAGACAAGACTTTGTGTAAGTGAAATATTATATGAATTTGTACAACAAAGAGTGAATATAAAATGTAGCTAAGTATCGAGTGTTTTAGTGAGGAACAGATGTTTCACAAGAAATTGAATTTGAAATGTATTATAGTGGAAAGTACAAATAGTGGAGTTATAAATTTGTGTTATTGAAATAAAATTTTATATTTTAGATAAAATACTGTTTGAATATTTAAATTCTTGTGCAGTAGTATTCTTTTTAAATATAATTATTATTTTCTGTTTGTGATGTAGTATAATAGTACAATTACAAACACATTTATAATAATAAATATATGTTTGTTATCATCAAACAAAAATCATAGAATTGTTAGATACAACAGTAGGAACTCCTATAGGTCGGAATATTGGATTTGTACTAGTCGAGCCACCTTAAGTTTGGATTGAGCCAGGTATTACGGTTGGGGCTCAATGATTTGCTAATGTTGGACTTGGCACTGGGTGCCCAAGTATCGATTTGAATGATTAGACGGTTATTCGGTATATGAAATGGAAGCCAAGTAGGTGATGTTATTTGACGCTTTACCAGAGGCGGGGCATCCCATGCGAGTTTGGATTGTGTTACTCACAACCCTTTCTATCAGGATATTAGGAATTTTCAAAACCCATCGGACTTCAAATTGTCGGTGTTAGAAGCTTTCGGTGGTAGGACGGATCCCATAGTTCATTTGATGTGCTACATGCACCATATGGAAGTACTTTCGGCTTCAGACCACGTTACGACAAAATGTTTCCCACTATATCTCACAGACATCATTGCCTTATGGTTTATGTAGTTGCAACCCGAGTCCATTAATAGTTGGAATGTCTTGGTTATAAAGTTCATCGAGCAGTTCAGGGTTCATATAGCCTAGTTTAATAATGTTATGACTTTGGAAATGGATAGGCAAAGGACATGCGAGACTTTGCACAAATTTCTGGAAAGGTTCAGCGCGGCGGTGGCCTTTGTCGATAGACTAGATTCATCCATGGTTCTAATGGTAGCCATCTCTGGAATTCTCGACAAAACTGGTTTCAAAATATCATTACGACGAGACCTACCAAGGGTCTTGTCGGATTCTAGTTTGAAGTAGAAAGATTTGTAAGGGAGGAGCACTACCGAGATGAAAAATCGGTTCATCAAATCAACTTGGCAACAGGCGGAGGACCGTTTACCCCCGAAAAAGGAAAGGGTAAATCTTGGGACAATCGGAACACACGACTTCACATCAAGCCAAAGTTCCCATCGTACACTGAGCTCACTCATGGTTTGGAAAGGATCTATCTCGATATTCATAGCACTGCACCTTTTGAAAAGCCTCCTAAGAGGAACCCGATTGAATAGAAATAAATTTTGGCAAGTATTGTGTGTTCCGTGAATTGCCCGTTCATGCCATTGACCATTGTAGACAGCTTCTCAATCAGATTGAGTCACATGTCATACGTAGAGAGCTACCACAATATGTCAAGGATCCAGCAACAACAACACCATAAGCTTAGCTCCCTACAACATCTCAAGATATAGGTAGGCCGGGACGTGACCACCAAGGCATTACAATCAACTGATCCATCCCGATATATCCTTTTGACTTTTCGAACTTCGGTTCATTACTTATGCTTTTATTTGTTTGTGATCTTTTGCTTCTTCATTCATGCAACTTGTATTCGAAGTGGCTACACTAACTCACTCACACATAGCTGCTCTATGGTTCTCAGATGTTCTCTGAGTGCTGCTATTGACTGTGTACCTTTTTGGGGTTGTTAAAAAAGTACTTTAGGACTTCAGTCCCACACTTGATTGGCCAAGTATAAAATTTGGACTTTGGTCCCATACTTGGTCCTAAAAGTATAAAATTAGGACTTTGATCCCACATTTGGTCCGCCAAGTAAGAAATTAGGACTCTAATCCTACACTTGATCTGCCAAATATAAAATTAGGACTTCGGACCCATACATGGTCAACCAAGTATAAATTCGGACTATGTTCCCACACTTGGTCCGCTAAGTATAAAATTAGGACTCTAGTCACACACTTGGTCCGCTAAGTATAAAATTAGGACTCCAGTCCCATATTGGTCCACCAAGTGTACAATTAGGACTCTGGTTCACTACTTGGTCAGCCAAGTATAATATTCAAACTCTAGTCCCAAACTTGGTCAACCAAGTATAAAATTTGGACTTTGGTCCCAGACTTGGTCCACCAAGTATAAAATTAGGACACTGGTCCCTCACTTGGTCATCCAAGTATAAAATTCGGACTTCGGTCCCACACTTGGTCCGCAAATTATAAAAGTAGGATTGCATCCCGCACTTGGTCAACCAAGTATAAAATTTAGACTTCGGTTTCACACTTGTCATCCAAGTATAAAATTTGAAGTCTTGTACTACACTTGGTCTGAAAAGTATAAATTAGGACTCTGGTCCCACACTAGGTCCACCACATATATAATTAGGACTCTGATCACACAATTGGTCAGACAAGTATAAAATTTGGACTTTGATCCGACACATGGTCAGCCAAGTATAAAATTCGGACTTCGGTCCCAAACTTGGTCTATCAAGTATAAAAATAGGACTTTGGTCCCGCACTTGGTCCACCAAGTACAAAATTCGTGGCTTGATCCCATATTTAGTCGGCCAAGTATGAAATTTGAACTTTGGACCCATTCTGATTCAACCAAATACAAAATATTGGCTCTAGCCTACAAAAATCATTTTAGATTTATGTCCTCAAACATAGGTTTGCAAAGATCTTGGATTCAGGTCCATGGACTCCAGTCCATTAACTCCAGTTCATAGCATTTAGGCTCTATTCCACGAGTTTTCAGGAGTGGGTGTGCCGGGCACTAAGATTCTCTAAGTGTGTTCACCAAGCATAAGAACTTCCCGACTTAGTCCGCTAAGTATGGAAGTTCCTTATCTTAACCCTCATAGCATGGAAATCTTAATAACCTGGTCTGTCAAGTACATAATACCTCATAACTTGGCCCGCCAAGTACGAAGCTCTTTCGTAGGCACACACTTAGTCTTTTAAACCCAGCAAGTCCACTGCTTTTTTTTTAGGATTCCTTGCATCTCAGATCTAAAGGTGTGCCAAAGTACAATCTCAGTGATCGCTGTATTTCTATTTTACTATAGCCTCAGCGATCATCGAACTTCTCTCAAATCTCGGCTAAAAAATTACAGATTTTTGGACTGCCCACAAAACACATATTCATTCAATCAAGAAAGATATGTTTTGGGGGGTAAAGTGTTTACCCAGTTTTTGGCAAATCAGTCACATGTCAAGTGTATGATTAACGACGTGCTTGAGACTCGTGTACATTCATCGGAGTTCACAAGGCAATTTTGTCGAAATCGCAAATTGCTCGGAAAATCTAGAAAAATGGTTACACACCCAAGCATGAATAGCATTACATGGATGGATCACTCAAATTTTAGTGATCAGGTCTATATGATCACCTAAAAGCTTGGTGATCAGCTTCAGATTTGATCCAAAGTGTTTTTGCAAAAAGTTCTTGAATTCTTTTTTTTCACGGTCCAATTACCCCAAAAGTCATGATGGACACGGGTGGATAGGGGAAAAAACTAGGTCAGAATAGAGTAATGATGTAGCAAATTTTTTGCATCCCAATTCATACCTAATCGGATGCGAAAACATGTCCGAATCACCTCACATCTTCAGTGTGTATCAAGAAATACTCATCCCAACATTCAAATCCCATCGCATCGCATCAGATTTGGCGCGGGATTCAGATTAGAAATCACCTAATTACGCCGTTAGTCAATGCAAAATTCACATGTGTGCCTCAGGGATTCAGATGCAAAATTTTGGAATCGAATTTGAGGATGGGAAGTGGAAAGGGGAAATTGGCAAAGTGATCTGGCACTTGTCAGGTACGTGTTAATCACTTCTTCTTAGCTGATCAACACATGTCGATCACTGTTTTTTGGGATTTTCCTTAGGAATCGAAATTTTGACACGCAACTCGATTTTTTGGTTAGGTAGCAGGGATACGAAATTTGCATCCCCTCGGGATATGAAATTTGGGCTGATGCATAAAATCTTCACCTATAAATGCTCCTCTCTTGGCAATCATATTGGTTGGCTTGGCTTGGCCTTTTTGGAATTTTGGCATCCGGGATTGCTTTATTTAGGGCTCATTAATGGCTTCCATAGTCATTCCTATGATTTTGGGATACTTGTTGGAGTTGTAAATTTCATCTACAAGTTTGCCTACAACATTATGGCATTCACTTGGATTTTTGGCTTGTTTTGCACAACTCCAAGTATTGAAACTTAGACTTTGGATTATCCTTGGACATTGAATTTTTTCATTGGACGTTGGAGTTTTCTCCAAATAGTTTGGACTAAGGAAGAAGAAGAATATTTTGGTTAAAGTTAACAAGATATTTGTTATTATATTGTACAATTTTGTACATTCAAATTGTTCAAATTCGGATAATCATTGTAATTGACAAAACGATGATGAATGATTACTATAAAATGGGTATAGGCACAAATTATATACATATTACTAATAAAAGAATTTATTCTAGAACATATTATTAACAAAACTGAAAATATCAAACAAAC
The DNA here is from genome assembly GCA_030737875.1 of Allium sativum. Classification (NCBI taxonomy): domain Eukaryota; kingdom Viridiplantae; phylum Streptophyta; class Magnoliopsida; order Asparagales; family Amaryllidaceae; genus Allium; species Allium sativum. The sequence goes on from CM060918.1 coordinate 128,728,921, forward strand.
TTAAAACATGAACCAAAACAATATATTAATTTTTTTCAAACTCTAGTCATTTTTTACATAATCCGCTGATTTATAAATTATACATATAACTTAAGTACATAGATGGATATTAAAATAAGTTCATAAAGCATCATACATGCATCAAATGCAAAAGTTCAAATACAAAATTTATCAAGAGCAGCATGAAAGGCCATGATATTCGTCCCATTAAAATCCTCCTCCATCTTTTGTTCAGAATCATGGTTGCAATGCTTGGAAAACTTGCTTGTGTCAGAATATATAATAATAGAAACTTGAGCATTGCCAAGAAAAACAACTTCTCTGACCACCTTCATAATTCATGCTCTTCAAAAACTAGAAAACTACTAAGGAACATCAAAACTGAAAACAATTTCATATAAAAGCACCTTTACAATGCCAAAAGTAGTAGAAGTTCCAGTTTTAAGCTGAATACTATCCAAATCACCCCTTATAGTGTACCAGAATATTACTCCAAAATAATTCACAGCTAAAACAAACGAATGATTGATCAGCAGCTAGTTGAATATAGCTAGTATCTTGACACAAAAATTGAGTATATCATCAGTTTATCTTTTCAAGATAAGACTTCTGATCTCTTTATTATTTAGCTCAAATCTTGCTTCAAAATCCAAATCTGAAAATAGATAAAAAATCATCAGTTTTTTTTGCCATCCAGTGCACTTTGTTTATTTCTCCTCTCAAAAGTAACATTTTACATAAAAAAAATTATATCTGATAGATGCTGTATGAATCATGCAGCAAGTGTATATAATACTAAGGATATGCATACAACAGATAATACAAAAACGTGCTTATAGTCGTGATAATAGAAGTTCTTGTAAATGAAATTACCCATCCACTTGGAAGCCAAAAATAAAGCTAAAGCCAATGAGACTAATGCAGTTCTTGTTAATGCAAACACAATCTTTTCCCGTGCAGCTGCTAAAATTTCAATTGATGCAACTGAAAAAACTTGAAGAACAATTTTAGCTTCTTTCAAGTATTTCAGAGCAGTTTTGTAGCTACTGCAGTTTACCACATGTGTCCAGTACCTGTGACACCCCACGTCCATTAATGTCACTCTTTATCAGAATGCATTAAGTTTCGTGAAGCGTTATAGGTAAACAGGAATAGAAACATCACAAGACAGTTATAAAATAGCAGCGGAATTAAAACTTTATAAAATAGAAAAGCTTCGTGGTCCAAACTCAATTACATAATAAATCTGAAATACTGAAAACTCATTACAACCTCATAAAACTTCTGTATTGTACCAAATCATCATCAGAGTACAATAATACATAAAAAGAGCACAATCCCCTAAATATAGGCATAGTAGAGAAGATACGAAATCAAGCGGTACCTAAGCAGCTCCAAGCATAATGAAAGAAGAATCCTGATCAAGCTTAAGTATTCCCACCTTGAGAACCTAGGGGAGAATAGAAGAGAGAGAAGAGGGAACAAAATGGGTCAGACATAAAGTCTGGCGAGTCCAGTTACTTTTAGCATATAAAAAAGTAAAAGCATTATGACAGGCATACAAACTGGATGGGGAGATAACATTGTCATAAGGAAGGTATTACAAGGTAAACATGATAAACAAAATAGAATATATTGCGCTTCTCTAATACTTTTCTCTGCACAAATACTAGCATAATAGAACAAGATGATCCCAACATGTACAAGATGGTAGACTTAGGTGTACTTCTAGTGAGAGGTTTTACCCTATACGACAATAGGTAGCCCAATAAAAGTGACGGGTGTTACCCCTAATGATAATAATGGGCTTCTAATAAAGCAAGACTGGATGTACCTTAATTACTACCCCCAATTGATCGACTCCCTAACTCTAAGACACCATGTGCTGGCCCTACAGTAGGATGTATCACTTTCTAAAGTGGCAACCTCGTTGTTTACAAGATGCACAGCCAAATCTACAGGTGTCACGACATCTTATCATCCTCCCTGGAATCTAGACCCATGCACGTACATAACCCCATCAGAATGCGCCGCCTGCGCCATCCCTTAGATGGACCTCTTACAACCAACTCAGTAAGTGTGCCCTGACGCCGACCTAGTTCGAGGTTCTCCGTTTGATACCAAAATACGTTACTGACTAATACGGGTCCCACACACCGGAGATACAAGCTTCCCCCTAGGCTTGCGTCCCCACTACTATGATTTCAACAGGTTTTGTCTACCGGTTTAACAAGATTGCATAACTTCAACAGGTTAAGTTTATCGGGTTTATATGTATAACCTGTCCCCACATATTTAACAAGATTAACTTAAGTCTCCCACTAATTCAAGCAAGTTTACTTTACCCCTACTTAAGTTGACAGGTTCTTGTAACCCTCACAGATTCAAACAGGTTAAGTATTACAAGTTTATTACCATTCATTCATTTATGGATATTAATGCGCTAGAACTCTCATATTAAGTATACCACTTGTAGATGCTGGATATGCCAGTTGGGTCCGGCAGACTTATACCACAAGTCGGACATAACTTCATGTCTTAGCACCGCTATGTGTACATTTATGCACTCGACCCCTCACATTGGATTAACCACTTATGGATGCTCGATTTGTCGGGCGGTTCCGGACATGCTTCTACCACAAGTGTAATCTAACCTCGTATCTACATGCGGTTACAGTTTTTAGTTACTGTAAATCTAGGCATGTTCATTACTAACCACTTTTCATGTTTATTATGCCCCAACTTCCCATCTGATTTACGATACAAGTTATGCCCCCAAATTAAAGTTTAGATCAAGGTATAAATTATGCCCCCAAATCCCAATCATGACTTACAACATAAGTTATGCCCCAATTTATCATTCCCAACCATTTGAAATTTCGTGCGCTCGCATATTTCAGCAATAGACCTAGGCTCGAAGGTAGCCTAGCTATAAAAACAAAAACAGAAAGAGGGAGAGAAGAGAACCAGAATAGGCATAGTAATTAAAACAGGCATATGATGATAGAATTGGCCATACCAACAGAATAGGCATACAGTGACATGATTAGGCAAACTAACAAAATAGGCATACGGTGACATAATAAGGCAAACTAACAGAATAGGAATATCATGAACATGCATATGAGAACTAAGAAGTAAATTAGGTATAGAAGTAATGGCAGATTTGTTATGATTCAGGTTACTAACATGCATAGCCTTAGATCCAAACTTATAAACATGTCAAGATTACTTTTTAGGTGTTTATATCTAAAAACAACATAAACTCACTGTGACTGGATCTAAAGAATAGAGGATTGATTGTAGATGTTGTAGCACAGATCCTTGAATATGTATAACTTGTTGTTGAAGAAGAATAGGCTAGTTCAAACTGAGTTACGGCAACACCTTGTTGTCTCCATTGTTTTTAGTGAATAAAAACAATGAGAATGAGGTCCTCTATATAGCCTAAGGTCAATGAATCATGCTCTAAAATGCATCCAGGTTCCAGGCACGAATCTTCCTAGATCTCGGTGGGGCCGACCCCGGGGTCGACATAGGGGTCGACACCCATAAGGGATAGGGTCGAACCCTAACGGGCCGATTACCCTCCTTTTTTCCCGCTTCATGATTTTGATTTTCTGGGTTAGTTTATTTATATATATATTATGCTTATACATAAACAAACTTCAAAATTGAATGTCTTCTTCATTTGATGTCCGTTTTACGCAAACTTGGAGTCTATCTTAAGTAGAATTCCAAGACGAACACAACGGCGCAGTCCATTTTAATTAATTCCCAATATTTAATTAAGTATTACTTAGTTTATCATTATAGTGTTCTTTAAAATTATGGGGTGTTACATTCTTCCCTACTTAAAGGATTTCGTCCCCGAAATCTCTAAGTTAAGAAGAATGTATATCCTAACATCCATCATCCATCTACTCCTCCACCAATTACAAGCATCCAATGTCTTTAAAAGATTTCTAATTCTTATATGAACATATGCAAAGGTGTGTGTATATGTCCCTATACAAATGCGAAAGATTAGGCGGTCTACTGATTCAGTCAACGGCTAATGCAATGTATGTTAGTGCCGTGAATCCATCATGTGTGCAAATAATCCTACTATAACATGTAAGTTCTATATGTATGGACAATCATTCATCCAAATGCAACATCCACATGATGATACATCTATTTTCATCCATAAAAGAAAAAAAAAGCAACGTATCCATATGCAGTATGAGTGTGATTGAGCCGATCTAGTGCCTAATGTGTGTGTATGCATCCACAAGTAACTATTAACAAACAGTTGCATCCATCAAACATAACATGCTTCAAATACATGTTTACATCCATGGGTTCTCTACCTAAAGGTCGAAGATTCGATCGATAGGACATACTTAAACAACAGAAACAAGCACAAATAAAAGCTTTGGAAAAGAAGTTAAGAACATACCAATGAAAAGGAAAGAGTACGAAGCGCGAATCTTGTCTTCAGTCTCCCAAGTTGCATTCTCAACGTCTTCTCCCTATTGAACTTTCATCAATTTGATCACTCAGTTACATAGCTTCTTAACCTCTGATCCAAGAGTATGGGTAGGAACTCGTCTAACTATCGCCTCCCGTTCCACCTCACTTCCTCATGCATACTAGACTCAACTACTTCTGCGATATCGTGCAAGCACTTTCGTTAATGAGAAACGTAGAAAATATCATGAAAACCAGACAATATCTTGGGTAGCTTTACTCTATAGGCCATTTGGCCAATCCTTTCTGTTATGGGAAATGGCCCTATAAATCTTGGTGACAATTTCCCTATAGATCCAAAATGAACCACATTCCTCAAATCTGATACTTTGAATAAAACCATGTCTCCCGCCTCAAACTCAATGTCAGTCCTTCTCCTATCTACTTAGGACTTCTGTCTGTCCTGAGCTGCCTTCATGCGCCTGCGAATAAGATCAATTTTCTCTAAAATTTCCCTAATCATCTCAGGTCCAAGTAAAAGCCTTTCTCTAGACTCCCACCAACAAGTCGGTGATCTACAGGGTCGTCTGCACAATGCTTCAAAGGGTGCCATACCAATACTAGCTTGGTAATTGTTGTTTTAGGCAAACTCTACCAAAGGATGATGCTCTTGCCAAGTCCCCCCGAAGTCTAGGATACATAGTCTTAAAAGATCCTTAAGAACTCTATTCACCCTTTCCGTATGTCCATCGGTCTAAAGGTGATAAGCGGTACTAAAAAAACAACTGTGTACCTAATGCCTCTTGCAAGCTCCTCCAAAACTCACTGGCGAATATGGGGTCACGATCACTCACAATACTGGAAGGTACTCCATGTAGACGGACTATCTCACGAAGAAAAACTGCAGCCAACCATGTTGTTGTCCTCTTACTCTTAACAGGAATGAAATGAGCGATCTTAGTAAGCATGTCAAGTAGAACCCAAATACTGGTGTTGCCTTTCCTCGATCTAGGAAAACTGTCAATAAAATCCATAGAGATGCGAAGTTCCATCTGGTGTTGCCTATCCAAGATATCTGCTATCTTGGGTCTTCTCGCTGCGAAGTTCCATCTGGTCACACAGAGTACGTCGCACCTCTAATGATGCCAATAAACCAGGTGTAAACTCGGTGGAGGGTCCAAAATCAAAAGTCGATATAAACTCCAAGCTCTTTGTAACACCCCGTAATTTTAAGAACACTAAATTGATAAACTAAAGAATATTTAATTAAATATTGGGAATTAAGTAAAATGGACTGCGCCATTGCATTCGTCTCGGAATTCTGCTTAAGATATACTCTGAGTTTGCATAAAACAGATATCATATGAGAATGTTATTAAGGTTAGAAGTTTGTATATGTATAAGAGAAATATATGTTAACAAACATTATCCAGAATTCAAAACAATTCGAAAACCAGAGGCGGGGATGAGGATCGACCCCATACCCGATGGGTGTCGACCCATGGGTCGAACCCACAACAGGGAGGTCGACCCCAGGGTCGACCCCCTCGGACGAATCTGGACCTGCTGTGTGTCCGGGTTCGTTGGCTGATGGCTATATAAAGGACCTTAATCCCATTGTTTTATTCATTTAAATCAATGGTGACAACTAGGTGCTGCCCTAACTCAGTTTGATCTAGCCTATTCTTCTTCAATGACAAGTTATACGTATTCAAGGATCTGTGCTACAACATCTACAACCAATCCTCTTTTCTTTAGATCCAATCACAATGAGTTTATGTTTCTTTTATATATAAACACTTAAATTGTAGTCTTGACATGTTTATAAGTTCGGATCTAAGTTTATGCCAGTTTGTAACCTGAATCATAATTGATTTGTCATTACTTGTATACCTAATTTACTACTTAGATCTCATACGCCTATTCATGATATCCCTATTCTGTTAGTTTTCCTAATCATGTCACTGTATGCCTATTCTATTAATATGACCAATTCTATCATCTTATGCTAATTTTATTTACTATGCTTATTCTTGTTCCCTTCTCTCCCTTTTTGTTTTTATAGCCAGGCTACTTCGAGCCTAGGCCTATCGCTAAAATACGCGAACGCACGAAATTGGAAACGATTGAGAATGATTTATTTGTGGCATAATCCATATTGTAAAACATGATTGGGAATTTTGGGCATAATTTGTAACTTGAGCCAAAACTTGGGATTTGGGGGCATATTCTATATCTTGATCCAAACCTTAGTCTGGGGCATAACTTGTATCGTAGATTAGACAGGGATTTGGGGCATAATAAACATGATAATTGTTTAGTAATGTAAATGCCTAGATTTACAGTAATTAGAAACTGTAACCGCGCTTTGGCACGAGGTTAGATTACACTTGTGGTTGAAGCCTGCCCGGAATCGCCCAACATATCCAGCGTCCATAAGTGGTAAATCTAATGTGAAGGATCTAACTGCATAAACATACACGTAATGGTGGTAAAATATGTGGTTAAGTCCAGCTAGTGGAAGAAGTCTTCCCGGATCTAACCGACATATTTAGCATCCACAAGTGGTTGACTCAACGTGGGAGGTCTAGCACATTAATAACCATAAATGAATGAATGGTGGAAAATTTGTAATACTTAGCCTATTTGAATATATAAGGTTTACATGAACCTATCAAATTAGTAGGGGTTAAGTAAGCTTGCTTGAATCAGTGGGAGTGTTAAGTTAATCTTGTTAAATATGTGGGGACGGGTTATACATATGAACCCGATAAACTTAACCTGTTAAGGTTATGCTATCTTGTTAAACTGGTAGGCATAACCTATTGAAATCCTAGTAGTAGGGATGCAAGCCTAGGTTGAAGCTTGTATCGTCCGGAGTGTCGGACCCGTATCGGTCAGTAACCTATATTGGTATCAAACGGAGAACCCCGTACTAAGTCGAGGTCAGGGCAAGCTTACTGAGTTAGTTGTAAGAGGTCCATTTAAGAGACAGTGTGGGCAGCGCATTTTAATGGGGTTACGTGCGTGCATGAGTCCGGTCCAGGGTGGTTAAGATGTCGTGACACCTATAGATATGGCTTGTGCACATCTTGTAAACAAAGGGTTGCACTTTAGGAAGTGATACACCAGCTGTGGGGCCAGCACATGGTATCTACGATTTAGGGAGACGATCGATTGGTGGTAGTGATTAGGGTACACCTAGTCTTGCTTGTTTAGGAACCCGTTATTATCGTTGGAGGTAACACCCGTTAGTTCTGTGGGGAAACCTGCTATTGTATGAGGTCAAACCTCTCACTAGAAGTACACCTACATCTACCATCTTGTAGTTGTTGGGATCATCTTATTCTTGTTATACTAGTGTTGGTGCAGAGAAAAGTATTAAAGAAGCGCAATACATGTTCTGTTCTGTTTATCCTGCTTATCTTATTATACCTGCCTTATGAAACTGTTGTCTCGCTCTCCAATTTATATGACTATCTGGATGATTTTACTTGTTTATATGCTAAAAGTAACTGGACTCGCTAGAATTTATATTTGACCCATTTTGTTTCCTCGTCTCTCTCTTCCGTTCCCCCCGAGGTTCTCAGGGTGGGAATACTCAAGCTTGATCAGGATTCTTCTTTCATTCCGCTCGGAGCTGCTTAGATGTACTTCTTGATTTCGTATCTTCTCTACTATGGCTATATTTTGGGGATTGTACTCTTTTTATGTATTATTGTACTCTGATGGTGATTTAGTACAAGACAAAAGTTTTACGTTGATGTAATGAGTTTTCAAATTTTCATACTTATTATGTAATTGGTTTGGACCACGAAGCTTTTCAATTTGATAAAGTTTTGATTCTGCTATTATTTTATATTTGTCTTGTAATGTTTCTGTTTACCTATAACACTTCACGAAACTTAATGCATTTTGATAAAGAGTGACATTAACGGACGTTGGGTGTCACATTCGGTATCAGAGATGAAGGTTACCAGATCGGATAAAAGATTCTGAAAATTGTTTCAAAAAGGTTTTAAAAGAAAGTATTTTCAAAAGAAAAGTCCATTTTGAAAAACATATTCCCCAAATCCATATGAATTATCTTTTGATTCTATATTTGAATCTCTTTTTCCTTTTCTTTTCAGCATGTCTGTGAACCTAATATTCCTGAGGGCATTCAGATACCGGCTTGGTTTCTTAGGTATCTGGAGGCTGCGACACCTGCCGAAGGCCAAGCAGACACCCCTCCCCCAGCTGCATCCATTGTTCCTCCTCCTCCTCCTCCTCCTCCTCCGCGTGCTGATAATTTCTCTAAGATACGCAAAGATTTCTGTGCTATGGTCGAAAGACATTCCGAGGTACTAAGACTTTCGTAGAAGCAAGGAATTAGCTTAAGGAGGCGGAGGATTTTTTTAGAATTTTTGAAGTTGAAGATTGTGGGAAGATTCAGTTAGCCATTTGGTAGCTGATAGATGAGGCTTCATTCTGGTCGGTAGTGACGCAAGCAGGGCGTCCAGTCGAGACTTGGGATAATTTCCGATAGAGATTCGAGATGAAGTTTCTTTCTCAAGCAAAGCAAAGTATGCAAATGGAAAGGTTTTTGGCACTTAAGCAAGGATTAATATTTGTTAGAGAGTATGTTATTAAGTTTAATCAGAGCTAGTAAATACCCCACACAAGAAAGCTTTGAGGTTTGCTGAAGGATTGAATGAACCCCTCCCTGGGTTGGCTATGTCTCATATTCCGATGGGAGCAACTTTTGAGAAACTCGTTGATATGGCATTGATGCATGAAGAAGATAAAGTTGAAAAGAAAAAGGCTAAGGTTGAGAAATCAGAAAACAAGAAAGTTTGGCACAAGAAAGAACAACAACAACAACAACAACAACAAAAGAAGGGTGAAAAGAACAACAAAGCCCAAGACTAGAGAAAATGTCATAATTGTGGGCATGTAGATCATTTGATCAAGGATTACAAGAAAAGGAAGAATAGTTGTTTCCATTGTGGAGAGGTCTGACGTCTTGTAAAGGGTTGCCCGAAGAAGCAAGGACAGGGCCAAAGGATAGGATCTTCTGGAGGCAGGTGCATGCTCTCGTGTCTAGTGCGCTAGACAAAGATAGAAAAGTTTCAGTTGAAGATTTGATTTCTCTTTCCAATCATCCTAATAGAATTCTTTTTGATTCTGGCGCTTCACATTCTTATATATCTGATTCCGTGGTTAAGTCTCTGCACCTTAGTACTAGTATGGTTTTGGATCTCATTGTTTCCTCAAACCACATTGGTGGTTTGACCCATTTGTTTATGATTTGTCGGGGTTTGAGAATATCTGTGTTAGGCATTGAGTTTGAATGCACACATATGTGCTTGGTTTCATGGGCTATGGTTTGATTCTAGGGACAGATTGACAAGCCATGTATGGTGCCATTCTAGATTATGAGAGGAGGGTCCTTAGATTTTTGACTTGCCATGAGAGGACCCTTGAGATTTCTTGTGACTCTAAGGGGTCTATCATACTTAGTTTACTAGAGTCGCTTGATATATCTATTGATGATTTACGGTCGGTACTAGTAGTCTATGAGTATCCTGATGTTTTTGAGGAGGTCCGAGGCTTACCTCCTGGGCGAGCGATTGATTTCCATATATACTTAGTGGATAATGCAAATCCGGTTGCATTGCCTGTGTACCACATTAGTCCAAGAGAAAGGAGGGAGTCAAGCAAGCAGGGTAGCTATTTGAGAAAGGGTTTATTAGGCGAAGCATATATGAATGGGGTGCTCCGGTGGTATTCTCCACTAAGGAGGATGGTTTGCATCTCTTATGTATGGATTATAGAGAGTTGAATAAACTCACCAAGAAGAATAGGCACCCACTTCCGAGGATAGATGATCTGTTTGACCAGCTTGTTGGTGCATCTGTTTTCTCTCGGTTAGACTTGGCCACGGGGTTTCATCAGTTGAGGGTGGCCGACGACAGTATAGACAAAACAACTTTTAGAACTCCATATGGTTTCTTCGAGTGGCTCGTCATGCCTTTTGGGTTGACGAATGCACCCGCCTATTTTGTTGATCTGATGAGTAGGGTATTTCAAGAGTTTCTAGATAAGTTCATTGTGGTCTTTATTGATGACATCTTGATTTTATCGAAGAACGAGGAAAAGCATGCCCTACATTTGAGGGTGGTTTTGAAAACTCTCCATGTGCACCAACTTAAGGCGAAATTCTCCAAATGTCATTTTTGGAGAAAAGAAGTGAGATTTCTAGGGCATATGGTCTCTAAGGTTGGGATAGCAGTAGATCCCGCGAAGGTAGTTGCAGTTCAAGGTTGGCATATCCCAAAGAATGCAACGGAGGTGAGGTGTTTTCTTTGTTTTGTGGGCTATTATAGGAAGTTTATTAAGGACTTCGCAAAGATATCAGCCCCTCACCAGACTGACGAAGAAGAATCTAACATTTTCTTGGGTATAAACTGTGAGGTCGCTTTCCAGCAATTGAAGTGGGCTCTGAAAATAGCCCAGTCTTGACTTTGCCTAACGGGAACAAAGTGTTCATAGTATAAACTGATGCATATGGTACAGGGCTTGGTGCGGCTCTAATGCAAGAGGGAGTGGTAGTATGTCATGGAGGTAGACAGTTAAGAGTTCATGAGTAGAACGACCCTACCCATGTCTTAGAGTTAGCTGCCATAGTATTCGCGCTTAAGACTTGGCGCCATTATCTACTAGTAGAGAAGTTCGAGTTGTACACCGATAATAAATCTCGCAAGTACTTGTTCTCGCAGAAGGATCTTAATTTAAGGAAACGAAGATGGATGGAGTCCCTAGCGTCCTACGACTTTGAGATTGCTTATAACCCTTGCAAGGGTAAAGTGCTGGTAGACACATTGAGTAGGCAAAGGATGAATTTGAGTCCTCTGTTTGCGGAGAGGAAAAGCTTGGAGTTTATATCGACTTTTGAATTTAGACCCTCCACCATGTTTACACCTGGTTTATTGGCATCATTAGAGATGTGACCTACTCTGTTCGATCAGATAGGAAATTCGCACCGAGAGGACCCACAACTAGCAAATATTTTGGATAGGCTCAGTAGAGGGGAGACTTCTAGTCACCTCAGTAGATATTCCACGGACGATAGAGGGTGGTTGCGACGAGACGGAAGGCTTTGTGTTCCCCGAGTTGGGTGTTTGTTGGAGACAGTCCTTGAGGAATCCCATCATACTAAGATGACTATTCATCCTAGTGGTGATAAGATGTATAAGGATATGAAGAGGGGTTTTCTTTTTCGATGGAATGAATAGAGATGTAGCAGAATTTGTTTCTCGATGTTTGATCTACCAGCAAGTCAAGGCCGAGCAAAGGAAGCCGGGCGGTTTACTTCATCCTTTGGAAGTATTACAATGGAAGTGGGAGAGCGTCTCTATGGAATTCATTTATGGTTTGCCTAGATTGAGGAAAGACAGCACCGATATTTGGGTTGTAATTGACAAGCTTACTGAGAGCGCTCATTTCATCGTTGTTAAGAGTAAGAGGACAACAGCATGGTTGGTAGCAGTTTATCTTCATGAGATTGTCCGTCTACATGGAGTACCTTATAGTATTGTAAGTGACCGTGATCCCAAATTCACCAGTGAGTTTTGGAGGAGCTTGCAAAAAGCATCATGTACACAATTGTGTTTGACATCGCTTATAACCCTTAGACCGATGGACAGACTGAGAGAGTGAATAGATTTCTAGAGGATCTTTTAAGCCTGTGTATCCTAGACTTCGGAGGTACTTGGGAAGAGCATCTTCCTTTAGTAGAGTTCTCCTACAACAACATTTACTGGGCTAGTATTGGCATGGCACCTTTCGAAGCATTGTATGGACGACCCTATAGATCATTGACTTGTTGGTGGAAATCTACAGAAAGGCTTCAACTTTGACCCGAGATGATTAGGGAGACTTCATATAAGATTGATCTTATTCGCAGGCATATGATGACAGCTCAGGATAGGCAGAAGTCCTACGCAAATTGGAGAAGGACTAACATTGAGTTTGAGGTAGGAGACATGTTTTTCATCAAGGTATCACCTTTGAGGAATGTGGTTCGTTTTGGATTTATAGGGAAATTGGCACCAAGGTTTGTAGGGACATTTCCTATAATAGAAAGGAATGGCTAAATGGCCGATAAAGTAAAGCTACCAGAGAGACTGTCCGACGTTCATGATGTTTTCCACGTTTCTCATTTACGGAAGTGCTTTCATCATACAACAAAAGTAACTAAGTCGAGTATGCTTGAGGAAGTAGAGGTGGAAAGGGAGTCGACAATTAGACGAGTTCCTACTCGTATTCTTGGATCAGAGGTTAAGAAGCTACACAATCAAGAGGTCAATTTGATGAAAGTTTAGCAGGGAAATAACCAAGACGATGCAACTTGGGAGACCAAAGACAAAATTCGCGCTTCGTACCCTTTTATTTTCAAGGTTATGTTCTTAACTTCTTTTCCAAAGCTTTTATTTATGCTTGTTTCTATCATTTAAGTTTATCCTATCAGTCAAATCTTCAACCTTTATGTAGGCAACCCATGGATGTAAACATGTGTTTGAGACATTTTATGTTTGATGGGTGCAAGTGGATGCAAGTGTTTGATAGCGGTAGCTTGTGGATGCATATACACACATTAGGCACTAGATTAGCTCAATCACTCTCATACTGCATATGAATGCGTGTGCATTTTTCTTCTTTTAATGGAATAAAGTGGGTGTAACATCATATGGATGTTTCATTTTGATGAATGATTGTGTACACATATAGAACTTATATGTTATAATAGGATTAATTGCATACATGTTGGATTTATGGCACTAACATACATTGCATTAAGGAGGTCAACTGAATCAGTAGACCGCCTGATCTTTCGCATTATTAAATGGACATATACACACACCTTTGAATATGTTCATATAAGCAATAGAATTTTTTTATGGACAATGGATGCCTGTGATTGGTGGATGAGTAGATGGATGATGGATGCTAGTATATACATTTTTCTTAGCTTAGAGATTTTGAGTATGAAATCCTTTAAGTAGGAGAGAATGTAACACCCCGCAATTTTAAGAACACTAAAATGATAAACTAAAGAATACTTTGTTAAATATTGGGAAATAAGTGAAACTGACTATGCCATTGCGTTCATTTCCGAAATTTGCTTTGGTAGACTCCAAGTTTGCGTAAACGGACATTGTATGAGAAAGTTATCAAGGTTAGATGTTTGTATACGTATAAGAGAAATATATGTAAACAAACATTATCCAGAATTCAAAATAATTTGAAAACCAGAGGCAGGGAGGCGTAGGAATTCGGCCCGTTGGGGGTCAACCCATGCCTTATGGGTGTCGACCCATGGGTCAACCCAACAATAGGGGTGTCGACCCCTATGTCGACCCCGGGGTCGACCGCTCAGATGAATCTGTACGGGTTGTTTGTCCTAGTTCATTGGCTGATGGCTATATAAAGGACCTTAATCCTATTGTTTTATTCATCTAAATCAATGGCGACAATGAGGTGCTGCCCTAATTTAGTTTGATCTAGCCTATTCTTCTTCAATGACAAGTTATACATATTCAAGGATTTGTGCGACAACTTCTACAACCAATCCTCTTTTCTTTAGATCCAATCACAGTGAGTTTATGTTGCTTTTATATATAAACACCTAAATTGTAATCTTGACATGTTTATAAGTTTAGATCTAAGTTTATGCCTGTTAGTAACCTGAATCATAATAAATCTTCCATTACTTGTATACCTAATTTACTACTCAGATCTCATATGCCTGTTCATGATATCCCTATTCTGCTAGGCAGCCTAATCATGTCACTTATGCTTATTCTGATAGTATGACCAATTCTATCATCTTATGCCAGTTTTATTTACTATGCTTATTCTTGTTCCCATCTCTCTCTTTTCCCTTTTTGTTTTTATAGCTAGATTACCTTCGAGCCTCGGCATGTCGCTGAACTACGTGAACACACGAAATTGGGAACGATTAGGAACGATTAATTTGGGGAATAATCCACATTGTAAAACATGATTAAGAATTTTGGGCATAATTTGTACCTTGAGCCAAAACTTGGGATTTGAGGGCATAATCTACACTTGATCCAAAACCTAAGTCTGCGGCATAACTTGTATCGTAGATCAGATGGGGATTTGGGGTATAATAAACATGATAATTGGTTAGTAATGAAAATGCCTAGATTTAAAGTAATTACAAACTGTAACCGCGCTTAGACACGAGGTTAGATTACACTTGTGGTAGAAACCTGCCTGGAACCGCCTGGCATATCCAGCGTCCACAAGTGATAAATCTAATATGAGGGGTCTAAGTGAATAAACATAAGCGTAACGGTGCTAAGACATGAGGTTAAGTCCGACATATGGAAGAAGTCTGCCTGGACCCAACCTGCATATCCAGCATCCACAAGTGGTCGACTTAATGTGGGTGGTCTAGCGCATTAATAACCATAAATGAATGAATGGTGATAAATTTGTAATACTTAACCTATTTAAATCTATACGGGTTACATGAACCTGTCAACTTAAGTAGAGGTTAAGAAAAATTGCTTGAATCAGTGGGAGTGTTAAGTTAATCTTGTTAAATAAGTGGGGATGGGTTATACATATGAACCTGACAAACTTATCCTGTTAAGGTTATTCTATCTTGTTAAACCGGTAGGCATAACCTGTTGAAATCCTAGTAGTAGGGATGCAATCCTAGGTTGAAGCTTGTATCATCTGGAGTGTGGGACCCGTATCGGTCAGTAACCTATATTGGTATCAAATGGATAACCTAGAATTAGGTCGGGTTCAAGGCACGCTTATTAAGTTGGTTGTAAGAGGTCCATTTAAGGGACAGTGTGGCAAGTACATTCCAACGGGGTCATGTGCGTGCATGGGTCTGGTCCAAGGAGGTTAAGATGTTTTGACACCTGTAGATATGGTTGGTGCACATCTTGCAAACAAAGGGTTGACACTTTAGGAAGTGATACATCCTACTGTGGGGCCAGCTCATGGTATCTACGAGTTAGGGAGCCGATTGATTGGGGGTAGTGATTAGGGTAAACTTAGTCTTGCTTGTTTGGGAGCCCATTATTATCGTTGGGGGTAACACCCGTCAGTTTTGTGGGGCTACCTGTTATTGTATGGGGTAAAACCTCTCACTAGAAGTACACCTACATCTACCATCATGTACTTGTTGGGGGCATCTTGTTTTTGTTATATTAGTATTGGTGCATAGAAAAATATTAGAGAAGCTCAATACATGTTCTTTCTGTTTATCCTGTTTACCTTGCTATGCCTCCTTATGACACTGTCATCTCACTCTCCAATTTATATGCCTGTCATGATGCTTTTACTTATTTATATGCTAAAAGGAACTGGATTCACTAGACTTTATGTCTAACCCATTTTGTTTCCTCTTCTCTCTCTTCCTCCCCCCCCCCCCCCAAGGTTCTCAGAGTGGGAATACTCAAGCTTGATCAGGATTCTTCTTTCATTCTGCCCGGAGCTACTTAGATGTATTGCTTGATTTCGTATCTTCTCTACTATGGCTATATTTTGGGGATTATGCTCTTTTTATGTATTATTGTACTCTGATGGTGATTTAGTACAAGACAGAAGTTTTATGTTAATGTATTGAGTTTTTAGTTTTTTAGACTTATTATGTAGCTGGGTATGGACCACAAAGCTTTTCTATTTAATAAAATTTTAATTCCGCTGTTATTTTATATCTGTCTTATAATGTTTCTGTTTCTATTTACCTATAACGCTTCACGAAACTTAATGCATTCTGATAAAGAGTGATATTAACAGACGTGGGGTGTCACACTCTTCCTCTCTACAAATAGAGGACTTATGGTCATCCTCTGCCTACTCAATGCGTCTGGCACCACATTACCCTTGCCAGGTATAAGCAATCTCTAAGTCATAGGACGCTAGGAACTCTATCCTTCTTTGTTACCTCAAATTGAGTTCGTTCTGCGAGAACAAGTACTTGAGCGATTTGTGATCGGTGTACAACTCAAACTTATATCCTAGTAGATAATGGCGCCAAGTCTTAAGCGCAAATACTATGGCAACTAACTCTAAGTCATGGGTAGGGTAGTTATTCTCATGAACTCTTAACTATCTACCTCCATAACATGCTACCCTTCTCTCTTGCATCAGAACCGCACCAAGCCTTGTACCACATGCATCAATGTATACTGTGAACACTTTGTTCCCATCAAGTAAAGTTAAGACTGAGGTTGTTGCCAGAGCCTCTTTAATCGCTGGAAAGCATTCTCACAGTCTATACCCCAAGAAAATATCATATTCTTCTTCGTCAGTTAGGTGAGTGGGGTCGTGTTAACCGACCTTTTGGTCCGGTTCCCAAAAGTATGCAAGACACGCTGGACTCAGCATATCGCGTGATATTACAGCCTAGAGGTGTTGCCAGTACCAGAAGACCTAAGTCTAGCCACCAGCAGAATGTCCCATCCCTCAAACGCGACCTCCATCAGTATCCGTTCACAGCCAAGCTGAAGGCAAGCCGTGCTCCGAGCCGAAGGCGAGCCGTCCAGCGAGTCCAGGCGCAACGCTAGTGGGGGCCTGGGGCCCCACAGTCTCGACGGTGATCGACTTAACCGGTTAGGTCGAAACTGTGGGCACTGCCCAATTCATCCGATTTCTGCCAACAAGTGTATTGTCCAGAATCACCAGATCGACTCAAAGTTAGGATTCAGCCAACAACTTCCGCGAACTTCGCCGCTCCTCCAAACATTGCCAAACAAAGGCCTCTCAGTCTGAAGCGTTCCTGAGCCGAGGCCTCAAATCCTGAAGGAATCATGATTCTCGAAGCGCCCGAACTTGCAGTCCACATGCACCTTGAAAAGAATTCACATCCATCGGGTGCGAAATTTCGCACCCATGCCCGGGTGCGAAATTACGCACCCATGCCCAGGTTCGAAATCTCGCACCCCTTCCTGGGTGCGAAAATTTGCACCCAAACCTGGGTTCGAAATTTCAAACCCAACATGCTCGAAATTTTGAACCCAGCGGGTGCGAAATTTCGCACCCAAACCTGGGTTCGAAATTTCGAACCCAACGGGCTTGAAAATTCTAACCTATGCCCGAGTTCGAAATTTTGAGGTGTGCTGGCGGTGGGTTCGAATTTCTGCATGTGGTCCCTATTTCTACCTACTCCCATCTAATCCTACCTACCCCTACTCCTATAAATAGCCCATGGCCTCACACTTCAAAGGGGTTGGATTTTCTTCACTTGAGACCTTCCTAGAGCTTCTTGAACTCCATTAATGGCATCTCCTCTTTGGGGAAGAAGGAGAATTAAATATCCCTTTTCTAAAATACCTAGTACATGGCAATTATAAAAGTGAATGTAACGAGCATGGCTCTACCTTTAATTCATAAGTGATTAATAAAAGTTCGACATCCTTCCAAAGTGGACGTAGGCCTAATCCGCGGCTGAACCACTATAAATTCTTATGTCTTTTACCGCTTTCTCTTACTTAGTCTTACGACCAAATTAACTATTCCTAGTAATAGGAATTTTTGGTGTTTACGACATTTTTTGCCGTCAACAGGTTGATATCTTTGCGAAGTCCTTAATGAACTTCCTATAATACCCCGCTAATCCAAGAAAACTCCTCACCTCCATTGCATTCTTTGGGATCTACCAATCTTGAACTGCAACTACCTTCGCGGGATCTACTGTTATCCCATCTTTAGAGACCACATGCCCTAGAAATCTCACTTCTTTTCTCCAAAAATGACATTTGGAGAATTTCTCCTGAAGCTGGTGCGCACAAAGAGTTTTCAAAAGCTCCCTTAAATGTAGGGCCTGCTCTTCTTCGCTCTTCGAGATAATCAAGATGTCATCAACAAAGACCACAACGAACTTATTTAGAAACTCCTGAAACACCCTACTCATCAGATCAACAAAATAGGCGTGTGCATTCGTGAAACCAAAAGGCATGACGAGCCACTCGAAGAAACCATCTGGAGTTCTAAAAGTGGTCTTGTCTATACTGTCCTCGGCCACCCTCAATTGACGAAACTCCATGGCCAAGTTTAACTGAGAGAAAACAGATGCACCAACAAGCTGGTCAAATGGATTATCTATCCTCGGAAGTAGGTGGATATTCTTCTTAGTGAGTTTTTTCAGCTCTCTATAATCCACACATAAGCGAAGCGAACCATCTGCATTAGTGGCGAATACTACTGGAGCACCCTATTCAGATATGCTTCGCCCAAGTAGCTCCCCTACTTGATTGCTGAGCTCTATCCTTTCTCTTGGAGCCATGTGGTGCATGGCAATGCAACTGGTTTGCAGTGTCCACCAGGTATATATAGAAATCAATCTCGTGCCTTGAAGTTAAGCCCAGAACCTCCTCAAAAACAACAGGACACTCACAAACTACTGGTACAAATCATAGATCAACGATAGATGCACCAAGCGACTCTTGGAAACTAAGCATGACAGACCCTTTAGGGTCACAAAAAATCTCAATGGTCCTGCCATGGCAAGTCAAAAGTCTAACGAACCTCCTCTCACAATCTAGAATG
Source organism: Allium sativum (assembly GCA_030737875.1). Classification (NCBI taxonomy): domain Eukaryota; kingdom Viridiplantae; phylum Streptophyta; class Magnoliopsida; order Asparagales; family Amaryllidaceae; genus Allium; species Allium sativum. The sequence continues at coordinate 128,747,953 of CM060918.1, forward strand.
GAACCATACATCGCTAGCCAATCCATCCCTAAAATCAAACCATAACCCATGAAACCAAGCACATATGTGTCGCATTCAAACTCGACGCCCAACACAGATATTATCAAACCCCGACAAATCATAGATAAATGAGCCCTACCACCAATGGGTTTGAGACAACAACAAGATCCAAAACTATACTAGTACTAAGGTGTAGAGACTCAACCAACGAATCAGATATAAAATAATGTGAAGCGTCAGAATAAAAAAGCATTCTAACAGGATGATTGGAAAGAGAAATCAAACCTTCAACTGAAACTTTCCTACCCCTATCTGGCGCACTAGCCACGAGAGCATGCACCAACCCTCCAGAAGATCCTGCCTTTTGGCCCTGTCCTTGCTTCTTCGGGCAATTCTTAACAAGATGTCAGACCTCTCCACCATGGAAACAACCGTTCTTCCTTTTCTTGTAATCCTTGATCAAATGACCCACGTGCCCAAAATTATGACATTTTCTCTTGTCATGGGCTTTGTCGTTCTTTTCAACCTTCTTTTGCCATTGTTGTTATTCTTTCTTGGGCCACACTTTCTTGTTTTGTGATTACTCAACCTTAGCCTTTTTCTTTTCACCTTTATCTTCTTCATGCATCAATGCCATACCAATGAGTTTCTCAAAAGTTGCTCCTATCGGAATATGAGACATAGCCAACCCATGGAGGGGTTCATTCAATCCTTCAGCAAACCTCAAAGCTTTCTTGTGTGGGGTATTTACTAGCTCCAAACCAAACCTCGCAAGTTTATTAAACTTATTAACATACTCTCTAATAGACATTCTTCCTTACTTGTGCCAAAAACCTTTCTATTTGCATACTTTGTTCGGCTTGAGGAAGAAACTTTATCTCGATTCTCTATCGGATATCATCCCAAGTCTCGATTGGACATCTATCATGTGTTACTTCCCACCAGAATGAGGTCTCATCTTCAGTAGCTAAACGGCTAACTGAATCTTCCTATGATCCTCAACTTCGAAAATTCCAAACAAATCCTCCGTCTCTTTAAGCCAATTCCTTTCTTCTACAAAAGTCTCAGTTCCTTGGAATGGCTTTTCGCCCAAGCACAAGAATTATTGCATATCTTAGAGAAATTATCAGCATGCGGAGGAGGAGGAACAGCGGCTGCAACTGGGGAAGGGACGTCTGCTTGGCCTTCGGCAAGTGCCGTAGCCTCCAGATACCTATGAAACCAAGCCGGTATCCGAACGCCCTCAAGAAAATTAGGTTCCTCAAACATGCCGAAAAGAAAATGAAAATGGGATTCAAACAGAGAATTGAAAGATATTTCATATGGATTTGGGGTGTGTTTTCAAAACAGACCTTTCTTTTGAAAATACTTTCTTTTAAGACCTTTTTAAAAACAATTTTCAAAATGTTTTATTCAATCTAGTAACCTTAAGCTCTGAAACCAAATGTGACACCCCACGTCTGCTAATGTCACTCTTTATCAAAATGCATTAAGTTTCGTGAAGCGTTATAGGTAAATAGAAACATCACAAGACAGATATAAAATAGCAGCAGAATTAAAATTTTATTAAATAATAACGCTTTGTGGTCCAAACCCAATTACATAATAAGTCCGAAATACTGAAAACTGATTACATCCTTATAAAACTTCTTTTTTGTACCAAAATCAGCATCAGAGTACAGTAATACATAAAAAGAGCATAATCCCCAAAATATAGCCATAGTATATAAGATACAAAATTAAGCGGTACATATAAGCAGCTTCAAACAAAATGAAAGAAGAATCCTGATCAAGCTTGAGTATTCCCACCCTGAGAACCTGGGGGGGGGGGGACAAAAGAGAGAGAAGAGGAAACAAAATGGGTCAGACATAAAGTCTAGCGAGTCTTGTTACTTCTAGCGTATAAATAAGTAAAAGCATCATGACTGACGTATAAGCTGGAGAGGGAGATAACGGTGTCATAAGGCAGGTATAACATGGTAAACAGAATAGAATATATTGCGCTTCTCTAATGCTTTTCTCTGCACCAATACTAGTATAATAGAAAAAGATGATCCCAACAAGTACAAGATGGTAGACATAGGTGTACTTATAGTGAGAGGTTTTACCCCATACAATAAAAGGTAGCCCAACAGAACTGATGGGTGCTACCCCCAATGGCAATAACAGGCTCCTAAACAAGCAAGACTAGACCCTAATTACTACCTCCAATCGATCGGCTCCCCAATTCATAGATACCCTGTGCTGGCCCCACAGTAGGATGTATCACTTCCTAAGGTGGGAACCCCGTTGTTTACAAGATGCACAATCATATCTACAGGTGTCACGGCGTCTTATCATCCTCCCTGGAATCATGACCCATGCATGCACATGACCCCGTCAAAATACGCTGCCCACATCGTCCCTTTGATAAACCTCTTACAACCAACTACTAGGATTTCAACAGTTTATGCCTACCAGTTTAACAAGATTGCATAACCCCAACAGGTTAAGTTTGTCGGGTTTATATGTATAATCTATCCCCACATATTTAGCAAGATTAACTTAACCCTCCCACTTATTCAAGCAAGTTTACTTAACTCTTGCTTAAGTTGACAGGTTCATGTAACCCTCACGGAATCAAATAGGTTAACTATTACGAGTTTATTACCATTAATTCATTTATAGTTATTAATGTGCTATACCTTTCACATTAAGTCTACCACTTGTGGATGCTGTATATACCGGTTGGGTCCGGGCAGACTTCTACCACAAGTCGGACTTATCCTCGTGTCTTAGCACCGCTATGTGTACATTTATGCACTCGACCCCTCACATTAAATTAACCACTTTTGGACGCTAGATTTGTCGGGCGGTTCTGGGCAGGCTACTAACACAAGTGTAATCTAGCCTCGTATCTATATGCGGTTACAGTTTCTAGTTGCTGTAAATCAAGGCATGTTCATTACTAACCAATTTTCATGTTTATTATGCCCCAAATTCCTGTCTGATTAACGATACAAGTTATGTACCAAATTAAAGTTTAGATAGGTATAGATTATGCCCCCAAATCCCAATCGTGACTTACAACATAAGTTATTCCCAAATTTATCTTTCCCAACCATTCCCAATTTCGTGCGCTCGCGTATTTCAGCGATACGCCTAAGCTAAAAGGTATCCTGGCTATAAAAACAAAAAGGGAAAGAGGGAGAGAAGAGAACAAGAATAGGCATAGTAAATAAAACTGGAAGATGACGATAGAATTGGTCATGCCAACAGAATAGGCATACGGTGACATGATTAGGCAAACCAACAGAATAGGCATACGGTGACATGATTAGGCAAACTAATAGAATAGGGATATCATGAACAAGCATATGAGAACTAAGTTGTAAATTAGGTACATAAGTAATGGCAGATCTGTTATGATTTATGTTACTAACAGAAATAGGCTTGGATCTAAGCTTATAAACATGTCAAGATTGCTTTTTAGGTGTTTATATCTAAAAACAACATAAACTCGCAATGAATGGATCGAAGGAATAGTGGATTGGTTGTACATGTTGTAGCACGGATCCTAGAATATGTATAACTTGTTGTTGAAGAAGAATAGGCTAGTTAAAACCGAGTTGGGGCAGCACCTTGTTGACTCCATTGCATTTGGTGAATAAAAACAATGAGAATGAGGTCCCATACATAGCCTAAGGTCAACGAATCATGCTCGAAAATGCGTCCAAGTTTCAGGTAGGAATCATCCCAAATCTCGGTAGGGTCAACCCCAAGGTAGACATAGGGGTCGACACCCCCATGGAGGGGTCGACCCATGGGTCGACACCCACAAGGGATAAGGTTGACCCCTAACGGGCCGATTTCCCTCCTTTTTTCCCACTTCGGGATTTTGATTTTTTGGGTTAGTTTATTTATATATATTATGCTTATACGAATACAAACTTCAAACCTTAATATCTTCTTCATATGATGTTTTTTTTATGCAAACTTGGGGTCTATCTCAAGCAGAATTCAGAGAAGAATGCTATGGCGCAGTCCGTTTTACTTAATTCCCAATATTTAATTAAGTATTCCTTAGTTTATCATTATAATGTTCTTCAAAATTATGGGATGTTACATTCTCCCTTACTTAAAGGATTTCGTCCCTGAAATCTCTAAATTAAGAAGAACGTATATCCTAACATCCATCAACCATCTACTCATCTACCAATCACAGGAATCCATTGTCCTTAAAAGGTTTCTAATGCTTATATGAACATATGCAAAGGTGTACATATATGTCTCTATACAAATGCTAAATATCAGGCAGTCTACTGATTCAGTCGACCTCCTTAATGCAATGTATGTTAGTGCCATGAATCCATCATTTATGCAAATAATCCTACTATAACATGTAAGTTCTATATGTGTGCACAATCACTCATCAAAATGCAACATTCACATAATGATACATCCATTTTCATCCATAAATGAAAAAAATGCACAAGCTTCCATATGCAGTATGAGAGTGATTGAGCCGATCTAGTGCCTAATGTGTGTGTATATGCTTCCACAAGAAACCATTAGCAAACACTTGCATCCATCAAACATAACATGATTCAAACACATGTTTGCATACATGGGTTCCCTACCTAATGGTCGAAGATTCGATCGATAGGATATACTTAAATGATAGAAACAAGCACGAATAAAAGCTTTGGAAAAGAAGTTAAGTACATACCCTTGAAAAGAAAAGGGTACGAAGCGCGAATCTTGTCTTCAGTCTCCTAAGTTGCATTCTTGGGGTCTTCTCCCCATTAAACTTTCTGCAATTTGACTTCTCGGTTGCGTAGCTTCATAACCTCTGATCCAAGAATATGGGTAGGAACTCGTCTACTTGTCGCCTACCGTTCTACCTCTACTTCCTCAAGCATGCTCGGCTCAACTACTTGTGCGGTATCATGCAAGCACTTTTGTAAATGAGAAACATGGAAAAACATCATGAAAACCGGACAGTCTCTCTGGTAGCTTTACTCTGTAGGCCATTTGGTCAATCCTTTCTTTTATGGGAAATGGCCCTACAAATCTTGTTGCCAATTTCCTTACAGATCCAAAACGAACCACAATTCTCAAAGGTGATACCTTGATGAAAACCATGTCTCCACCTCAAACTCAATGTTAGTCCTTTTCCTATCTGCGTAAGACTTGTGCCTGTCCTGAGCTACGTTCACGCGCCTGCAAATAAGATCAATCTTCTCTGATGTTTCCCTAATCATCTCAGGTCCAAGTATAATCCTTTCTGCAGATTCCCACCAACGAGTCGGTGATCTATAGGGTCGTCCGTACAACGCTTCGAAGGGTGCCATGCCTATACCAGCCTGATGACTGTTGTTGTAGGCAAACTCTACCAAAGGAAGATGCTCTTCCCAAGTCCCTCCGAAGTCTAGGATACATAGTCTTAAAAGATCCTGAAGAACTCTATTCACCCTTTCCATCTGTCCATCGGACTGAGGGTGATAAGCAGTGCCTAGTCACAACTGTGTACCTAATGCCTCTTGCAAGTTCCTCCAAAACTAACTGGTGAATATGGGGTCACGATCACTCACAATACTCGAAGGTACTCCATGTAGATGGACTATCTCACGAATATAAACTGCTGCTAACCATGCTGCTGTCCTCTTACTCTTAACAGGAACGAAATGAGCACTGTTAGTAAGCCTGTCAACTAGAACCCAAATACTGGTGTTTCCTTTCCTCGATCTAGGCAAACCGTCAATGAAATCCATAGAGACGCTCTCTCACTTCCACTGTGGGACTTACAAAGGGTGAAGTAAACCACCGGGCTTTCTTTGCTCAGCTTTTATTTGCTGGCAAGTCAAACATCGAGAAACAAATTCTGCTACATCTTTCTTCATCCCATCCCAAAAAAAAACCTCTTTATATCCTTATACATCTTATCACCACCGAGTTGAATAACCAACAAAGAATGATGGGCTTACTCAAGGACAGTCTTCAACAAACTCCCAACTCGGGGAACACCAAGGCTTTCATCTCGTCATAACCACCCTCTATCATCCTCTGCCTACTCAATGCGTCTGCCAGCACTTTACCCTTGCCAGGGGTATAAGCAATCTCAAAGTCGTAGGACGATAAGAACTCCATCCATCTTCGTTGCCTTAAATTAAGATCCTTCTGCGAGAACAAGTACTTGAGAGATTTATGATCGGTTTGCAACTCGAACTTCTCTCCTAGTAGATAATGGCGCCAAGTCTTAAGCGAAATACTGTGGTAGCTAAGTCTAAGTAATGGGTAGGTTAGTTCTTCTCATGAACTCTTAATTGTCTACCTCCATAACATACTACCCCTCCCTCTTGCATTAGAACAACACCAAGCCCTGTACCACATGCATCAGTGTATACTGTGAACACTTTGTTCCCATCAGGCAAAGTCAAGATAGGGATGGTATCAGAGCCCGCTTCAATTGCTCCAAAGCATCCTCACAGTCTATACCCAAGAAAATGTCAGATTATTCTTCGTTGGTCTGGTGAATGGGGATGATATCTTTGCGAAGTCCTTAATGAACTTCCTATAATAGCCCACTAATCCAAGAAAACTCCTCACCTACGTTGCATTCTTTGGAATCTGCCAACCTTGAACTGCAACTACCTTCGCGGGATCTACTGCTATCCCATCTTTAGAGAACACATGCCCTAGAAATCTCACTTCTTTTCTCCAAAAATGACATTTGGGAATTTCGCCTTAAGCTAGTGTGCAAGGAGTGTTTTCATAACCTCCCCTAAATGTAGGGCATGCTTTTCTTTGCTCTTCGAGATAATCAAGATGTCATCAACAAAGATAACAACAAACTTATTTAGAAACTACCGAAACACCCTACTCATCAAATCAACAAAATAGACGTGTGCATTCGTCAACCAAAAGTCATGACGAGCCACTCGAAGAAACCATCTGGAGTTCTAAAAGCAGTCTTGTCTATACTGTCCTTGGGCACCCTCAACTGACGAAACCCCATAGCCAAGTCTAAGCAAAGAAAACAGATGCACTAACAAGCTGGTCAAATAGATCATTTATCCTCGGAAGTGGGTGCCTATTCTTCTTACTGAGTTTATTCAACTCTCTATAATCCACACATAAGCGGTGCAAACCATCCGCATTAGTGGTGAATACAATTGGAGCACCCCATTCTAATAAACCCTTTCTCAAGTAGTTCCCCTACTTGCTTGTTGAGCTTCATCCTTTCTCTTGGAGCCATATGGCGCATAGGCAATGCAACTGGCTTTGCATTGTCCACCAAGTATATACGGAAATCAATGTCGTGCCTCGGAGTTTAGCCCCGAACCTCCTTAAAAACATCAGGATACTCATAGACTACTGGTATAGATCGTAGATCATCGATAGATGCATCAAGCGACTCTAGGAAACTAAGCATGACAGACCCTTTAGGGTCACAAGAAATTTCAATGGTCCTGCCATGGCAAGTCAAAAGTCTAACAAACCTCCTCTCACAATCTAGAATGGCACCATACATGGCTAGGCAATCTATCCCCAGAATCAAACCATAGCCCATGAAACCAAGTACATATGCGTCTCATTCAAACTCGACGCCCAACACAGATATTCTCAAACCCCGACAAATCATAGATAAATGAGCCCTACCACCAATAGGGCTTGAGACAAAAACGAGATCCAAAACTGTAACACCCCACATCCGTTAAGGTCAATCATAAAGGGAATGCCTTAACTTCGGTGGAGAGTTATAGGTAAAAGATGTAGATAAATTACAAGACAGACGAAATTAAAATAGCGGAAAATAGAACTTTACTTTATTGATCAAATAGTTTGTACAATAATTATTTTCCAATACCAGAATATCTGTCTTACAAAATAAAGAAGCATAAAATAACATTTATATTCCCCAATGTAGCATGAGCCAGCCATAGCAACGGAAAAGAGAATCCAAGCAAAACTTCGACTAGTCTTCAGCTTGGAAAGAAAACTGGGCTAAGTAGTAATATTCCCTCCTTGCGAACCTAGGGGGAAACGGAAGACAAGAAAGCGAAAGAAAACAGAGTCATACATAAAGTCTGGTAAGTTCAATAACTTTCAGCATGTGAACAAATAAAAAGCAACATGGCATGAATTAACTGAATACAATACTACACCATGATGACGGGAATCATAAGGTTAGCACAAGATATGATAGGGTAAGATAAACTGGATGCACTTCTATACTTTCTCTGCTTCGCCACTACCTTGTTATTCTAATTTCAATACCCCTGCACCACCTAACAAGTAATCTGTTGATAAGAACGGATTCGTGATCCCAATCCCCTCAATTTTGGTTGTTTCAGGCGTACTTTTATTATTTATTACCTAGGTATAACCTAGGGTTTTCTATCGAGCGCATTCTAGATCCAACCAGGGTTTACTCTACCTAGGGCTACTGGGGTTTATCCTACTTATTGAACGTTTCTCGGATTTTAGGGTTTACGCGACCTAGGTCCAACTAGGGATTACGCTACCAATCGAACGACGCCCCTAATCTAGGACACACTACCCAGAGTGGTATATATTCCTAGACTTTCCCCATGTATGTGTCGTGGATCGTTATCGCTGTCTAGATGCACATGTCCTCTATATGTGCGACCCGAGTCTCGTGGCAGGGCAAATCAAGAAACACGGAACTCGGTCGGAAGCTTTTAGATATCTGCCGATGTAGATGCTAAGGTCTGTTTTTACAAGTGGCTATGGTCCCACTTGACCCCTCCCTCAACTAATGAAAGGCACACCTTGAAAAATGAGAATTATACGCATGCCCTCTATGCCTCACTAACCTATGGCCATCCACACCCACAACTAGATAGCAAGTATATGGTCTTTTGGAGTTCTCCGCCTTTCCGCTGTACGTACCTCGACTGACTCAAGATGGTTGGTAGACGAAGAGTTGTTATCACAGGCTACTGGTCTCGCCGAATCACGCTGGTCCATCCTAGTCTTTAGGTTGCCTTATATTGCAACCAAGGCATACCCTTGGTTCTCCTAACGCAGACCTTAACCTCTGTGAGCCCAGGCGGATCGTCTGCAGCCTCACAGAGGGATACAAAGAGTACCCTCACGTCCCCTTGAAGCCGCGTGCTTCGTAACCCAGTTTGTTGGAGCCTTCTTTAAGATCAGATGGACGTTCGCTCCTTCTCTTGTTTTATTAAGGTTTACTACTTAGTTCCCTTAACTAAGGCTTACTACTTAGCTCTCTTTCTCATCAAGTTGGATTGGTTAAGTGTCCTTAGTCAATTCAAGTTAACTTAACCCATTCATTTGTCATGTTAAACTGGTTAAGTGTTATCAGTAGTTCATGTTAACTTAACCCTACCACAAATCAAGTTATATTGGTTAAGTATTTCTTATTACTTAACCCCACCCCTTCATATTGTATTGGTTAAGTATTCCCTCAGTTAACTTAACCCTAACATCCGTTTAATTCACATGTTCTAATGGATAAGTATTGTCCCTTCATGTTTTAACTTAACCTTGTTCATTTGTCACACTATGGTGGCTAAGTGTTCTAAGTTTACTTAACTCCACCTTCTAGTTAACATGTTAAATTGGCTAAGTGTATTTTACTTAACCCAACCTTCCAGTCTAGTTAACATGTTATAACGGTTAAACCTTTTCTTAACCTCACCCACTTGTCTAGTCAACATGTCACAATGGTTATTTAACCCCTACAAGTCTTGTTAACATGTTTAGTTGGTTAAGTGTTCCTATGGACTTAACCTTCCCATTCTAGCTTAACTGTTTCTTAGCTTTAAATTATTCGTTAATGCACCAACCACTCACATTAGACAGATATTGTTGCGGTTACTGGATTTGCCGGTCGGTTTCGGGCAGATTTACACTGCAACTCAGTCTAACCTCGGGTCATTTTGCGCTCAATGCTCTAACCACCCACATTAGATCGGTAATGTTACGGTTGCTGGATTTGCTGGGCGGTTCCGGGCAGTCTTATACCGTGACCCAATCTAACCTTGGGTTAGGCATATTCGTCTTTCTCTAGATTTACATATTTATCCTTTTTGTCTATATGTAAATTGCTAATGAATCTTTTAAACAAATTTGACCTATATCATATTCATTTGTCATGCCCACTAACATACCTATAATCTAGGCCCGAATCTTTATTTACCTATCATTTAACCCAACTTGCAGTTTTATGCCAATTTAATCTAGTATTCTCATTTACAGTTCATGTCAAAACTAGATTTGATACTCTAATTTACAGTTTATGCCCAAAACTTGGCTTACATGCAAATTACATACTTTTCGACCAATTAACAATTTACCATTATACGCCCAAGTCTAATATGCATGTAATATTTACTATTATAGCCAATTCAAATTTATATCAACATGTTTATTATGCCAAATTATATAAATTAAGCTATGCCCAAATTTCCCCGCCGTAGTCATACGTATAACATGATTTCACAAGTTTCTAAGTACTTATGAAATGAAACTAACAAAAGGACCAGGGGATAAGCACGAGAATTTGACATAAAAGAATAGGCATGCGAAAGCGAACCAAATACAAAGATAATGGTTCCAATAGGTTTGATGTACATAACAACGAATAGGAATAAACTAGACAAGCTACATCATAAATATAAGATCAACATAATTTAGGGAATAGGCATAGGTGATTTGGTCCAACATAATGCCAGTTCGGTGTACAACATGATTTGTAACTATAGTGTTATGGGCATAAGCAACTGACCATACTAGTCATAGGCAATTAACCACAATAGTCCTAGGTAATTAACCACAAAATAGTCCTAGGCAATTAACCATAATAGTCTTAGTCATGGTTTCATAATTATGAATCATGGGCGATTAAACGCAATAGTCATGGATAATTAACCAAAATAGTCCTAGGCAATTACCCTAAATAGTCATAGGCAATTAACTGTAATAATTTCAAAGTCATGGTCATGGACAATAGTTTATGTTCATAATCATAGGCAATAATCTCATAGTCATGAGTCATAGGTGATTAGCCACAATTGTCCTTGTCATAGTCATAGGCAATAGTCTTATGTTCACAGTCATAGGCATAGGCGTAGTCTTATGTTCACAGTCATAGTATCAGGCCATTAACAATAGTTTCAACTTCATAGGCATATACAAGCATAGATTCAAATGAGAGGATCAGGCATATTCTTATATCCATTTAATTACATGCCACAAATAGATCTCGACATTCAAATCTAAAAAGTAACTGACTTACATTGATCGGTTTTAGAAAAGGATAATAAGATAACGTTGAGGTGATTTGCTATGATTCGCGCGACGTTGCTCGAAGCCGTTGAATTAGCCTTTCCTTCCCTTCTTGAAGCTCTAACTTGATTTGAGTCTCCAATTTGCAATTCCTAGCCGTAGTCTTCAAGAAATAGTCTTCGTGTTTATTTTAATTTATTTATTTTAATTATTCTAGAGGCAGTATAAGGAGAGAATGAAATGGTGTAAAGAGAATGAGGCTAGGAGGCTGTTTATATAGGATTAGGCGGACGAATCTAGACAGAAAACGAGACCGGATACATCAGAATGAACCTAGGCTCAAAACTGGGCTTCAGTACCAGTTCGACCCCCAGGTCGACACTATGGTCGACCTGGTCCCTGGGAGGTCAACACTATGGTCGACCCCCAGGTCGATCTGGTCCTGGGCGGGAAATTTCCCGCCCAGCCTGTTCTGGGTTTTGAATTCGATTTTGAATTCGAATTTCGAACTGTTCTGAAAATTCCTTAAACTTCAGAGGGTTATATCTCCCTCATACATACTTCGTTTCTCGAAAACTCGGACTCGTTTCCAAGCTGAATTTCAAGACGAACGCAATGGCGCAACCCGTTTACCTTGATTCTTGTTTTAAAAATTAATTATGCCTTGATTTATGGTTTTAACATGTTATAAAAATACGGGGTGTTACATTCTCCCCCTCTTAAAAGGATTTCGTCCCCGAAATCTTTAAGTTAGGAAGAATGTATCCTACCATGCAATCACCCATCTACTCAACCATTCAATCACAGGCATTCATTGTCCTTAAAAAGATTTCTAATGCTTTCATGTTCATATGCATAGTGTGTGTATATGTCTTTATCTAATGCAAAATCAGGCGGTCTAGTGATTCAGTTGACCTCCTTAATGCGAATTATGTCAGTGCCATGCGTCCAATCATGTATGCAAGCATTCCTAGTCATGTAAATACTACATGTGTGCATAGCCATTCATCCATATGCAATATCCATATGATAACATATCAGTTAAATTCGTTAAGCAAATACATATATGCTAATGCAATATGAAAGTGACTGAGTCGTTCTAGCGCCTACGGTGTGTATATGCATCCACGAGCAACCATTTTCAACCATCAATCATAACATGTTTCAAATACATGTTTACATCCATTGGCTTCTACCTAAGGATCGATGATACGCCCTAGTGGATATACCTTAAAAGCTAGAAAGTATGCATAGAATTCCTAGAAAAAGAGATCAAGGATGTACCCTTAAGAAAAGGGGTATGATGCGTGTATCTAGTCTTAAGTCTTCTAAGTCGCATCTTCTTGAGCTTCACTATTCTGTACCTTATCGAATTAATCTTCATGATTGCGAAGCTTCTTGACCTCCATTTCCAAAATTGTCGTTGATCGGATAACTGGTTTTGCATTGTCAACTGGACATATGCGGAAGTCTATCCCGCTTTTTTAGTGGTAAACTTCTAACCTAATCAAAACATCTGCGTACTCATGGATTACCCTAACGGATTGCAAATCGTCGATAAACGCATTAAGCGATTCTAGCTAGCTAAGCCTAACCGATTCTTTACACGGAATCTCGAGGGTATTCCCAAGGCAAGTCAAAATTCTAACCACCCTCCTTTCCTAATCACTAGCCAACCAACCCATGCCTAGAGTCAACTCATAGACCATGGAACCAAAAGCATAAGCATTACGCTTAAACTCAACACTTAATATAGTTATTCTCAAATCCTTACAAACCAAAGGTTAATGGGCCGAACCACCAATTGGATTTGAGACACTAATGGGATCTTCTACTATACAAGTACTAAGGTGCAGAGACTCAACTATGGAAGTAGATATGAACAAATGCGAAGCGCTAAGATCAAAAGAGTACTAACTGGTTGATCAAAACGAAAAACTAAACTTTTCCAACAGAGACCTTTACTATCTCTCTCTCTCAGGTATTCTAGTGGTGGAAGCATGCAATCTCCCTTCTGAAAATCATGTCCCTCGTCCTTGCCCTTGTCCTTAATTATATGCCCCATTATACCATGGAAAAGATACTTCCTCTCGTCTTATGCTTTATAATTCCTTCTTTCTTCGTAAGTCGAGTTTATATCCATGAATTTCTCATCCTTGACTTGAGCTCCCTAGCCAAGCTCCCTCATCCTCATCTTTACCATCCTTGTGTAATCATATTGACAAGTTTCTCAAAAGCTACCTCCATCGCACGGAAAACCCTTCAAAGCTTGAAAGAAGACTAGTTGCAGGTGAAACTATTATGGCTATAGATGGGAATCGGGCACTACTTTACCCTTCGATAGGTATCGTAGTCTTATCAAGCCTATGGAATCGTGCCGCGATGAGGTTACCTCTCAGAAAGCCAGGAGCCCCGAAGATTCAAGAAAGAAGTGGATAAGAATTCAAACAGAGGATCAGAAGATAGTGCGTATGGCTTTTGGGGAATATGCCTTTAAAACAAAACTTTTCTTTTGAAAAATGCTTCTTTAAAAACCATTTTGAATTTTTTTTTTCAAATCTGTTTATCTGATCCGGTAACCTTCAGCTCTGATACCACATGTAACACCCCACATCCGTTAAGGTCACTCACAAAGGGAATGCCTTAACTTCGGTGGAGAGTTATAGGTAAAAGATGCAGATAAATTACAAGACAGACGAAATTAAAACAACGGAAAATAGAACTTTACTTTATTGATCAAATAGTTTGTACAACAATTATTTTCCAATACCATAATATCTGTCTTACAAAATGAAGAAACATAAAATAACATTTATATTCCCCAATGTAGCATGAGCTAGCCATAGCAATGGAAAAGAGAATCCAAGCAAAAGTTTGACTAATCTTCAGCTTGAAAAGAAAACTGGGCTAAGTAGTAATATTCCCTCCCTGTGAACCGGGGTGGGGGGGACGGAAGACAAGAAAGCGAAAGAAAACAGAGTCAGACATAAAGTCTGGTAAGTTCAGTAACTTTCAGCATGTGAACAGGTAAAAAGCAACATGGCATGAATTAACTGAATGCAAGAATACACCATGATGACGGGAAACATAAGGTTAGCATAAGATATGATAGGGTAAGACAAACTGGATGCACTTCTATACTTTCTCTGCTTCGCCACTAACTTGTTATTCTAATTTCTATATCCCTGCACCACCTAACTAGTAATATGTATAAACTGATAAGAACGGATTCATGATCCCAATCCCCGTAATTGTGGTGGTTTCAGGTGTACTTCTATTATTTATTACCTAGGTCTAACCTAGGGTTTTCTATCGAGCGCATTCTAGATCCAACCAGGGTTTACACTACCCAGGGCTTTTGGGGTTTATGCTACCTATTGAACGTTTCTCAGATTTTAGGGTTTACGTGACCTAGGTACAACTAGGGATTACGCTACCTATCAAACGACGCCCCTTGTTTAGGACACACTACCCAGAGTGGTATATGTTCCTAGACTTTCCCCACGTATGTGTCGTGGATCGTTATCGCTGTCTAGATGCACATGTCCTCTATATGTGCGACCCGAGTCTCATGGCAGGGAAAATCAAGAAACACGGAACTCGATCGGGAGCTTTCAGATATCTGCCGATGCAGATGCTAAGGTATGTTTTTTTAGTGGCTATGGTCCCACTTGACCCCTCCCTCAACTAATGAAAGGCACACCTTGAAAAATGAGAACTGTTTGTAGGCCCTCTATGCCCCCACTAACCTATGGCCATCCGCACCCATAACTAGATAGCAAGTATATGGTCTTTTGGAGTTCTCCGCCTTTCCGCTGTACGTACCTCGACTGACTCAAGATGGTAGGTAGACGACGAGTTGCTATCACAGGGCTACTGGTCTCGCCGAATCACGGTGGTCCATCCTAGTCTTTAGGTTGCCTTATATTGCAACCAAGGCATACCCTTGGTTCTCCTAACGCAAACCTTAACCTCTGTGAGCCCAGGCGGATCATCTGCAGCCTCACAGAGGGATTCCAAGAGTACCCTCATGTCCCCTTGAAGCCGCGTGCTTCGTAACCCAGTTTGTTGGAGCCTACTTTAAGATCAGAAGGACGTTCTCTCCTTCTCGTGTTTTACTAAGGTTTACTACTTAGTTCCCTTAACTAAGGTTTACTACTTAGTTCTCTTTCTCGTCAAGTTGGATTGGTTAAGTTTCAATAGTCAATTCAAGTTAACTTAACCCATTCATTTGTCATGTTAAACTGGTTAAGTGTTATCAGTAGTTCATGTTGACTTAACCCTACCACAAATCAAGTTATATTGGTTAAGTATTTCTTATTACTTAACCCCACCCCTTCATCTTGTATTTGTTAAGTATTCCCTCAGTTAACTTAACCCTAACATCCGTTTAATTCACATGTTCTAATGGTTAAGTATTGTCCCTTCATGTTTTAACTTAACCTTGTTCATTTGTCACACTATGGTGGCTAAGTGTTCTAAGTTTACTTAACTCCACCTTCTAGTTAACATGTTAAATTGGCTAAGTGTATTTTACTTAACCCCACATTCCAATCTAGTTAACATGTTATAATGGTTAAACCTTTTCTTAACCTCACCCACTTGTCTAGTCAACATGTCACAATGGTTATTTAACCCCTACAAGTCTTGTTAACATGTTAAGTTGGTTAAGTGTTCCTATGGACTTAACCTTCCCATTCTAGCTTAACTGTTTCTTAGCTTTAAATTATTCTTTAAAGCACCAACCACTCACATTAGACAGATATTGTTGCGGTTACTGGATGTGTCAGTCGGTTCCAGGAAGATTTACACCGCAACTCAGTCTAACCTCGGGTCCTTTTCGGCTCAATGCTCTAACCACCCACATTAGATAGGTATTGTTATGGTTGTTGAATTTGCCGGGCGGTTCCGGGCAGTCTTATATCGTAACTCAATCTAACCTCGGGTTAGGCATATTCGTCTTTCTCTAGATTTGCATATTTATCCTTTTCGTCTATATGTAAATTGCTAACGACTCTTTCAAACAAATTTGGCCTATACCATATTCATTTGTCATGCCCACTAACATACCTATATTCTAGGCCCAAATCTTGATTTACCTATCATTTAACCCAACTTGCAGTTTTATGCCAATTTAGATCTAGTATTCTCATTTACAGTTCATGTCAAGACTAGATTTGATACTCTAATTTACAATTTATGCCCAAAACTTGGCTTACATGCCAATTACATACTTTGCGGCCGATTAACAATTTACCATTATACGCCCAAGTCTAATATGCATGTAATATTTACTATTATAGCCAATTCAGATTTATATCAACATGTTTATTATGCCAAATTATATAAATTAAGCTATGCCCAAATTTCCCCGCCGTAGTCATATGCATAACATGATTTCACAAGTTTCTAAGTGCTTATGAAATGATACTAACAAAAGGAACAGGGGATAAGCACGAGAATTTGACATAAAAGAATAGGCATGCGAAAGCGAACCAAATACAAAGATAATGGTTCCAATAGGTTTAATGTACATAACAACGAATAGGAATAAACTAGACAAGCTACATCATAAATATAAGATCAACATAATTTAGGGAATAGGCATAGGTGATTTGGTCCAACATAATGCCAGTTCGGTGTACAGCATGATTTGTAACTATAGCGTTATGGGCATAAGCAACTGACCATACTAGTCATGGGCAATTAACCACAATAGTCCTAGGCAATTAACCACAAAATAGTCCTAGGCAATTAACCACAATAGTCATAGTCATGGTTTCATAATTATGAATCATGGGCGATTAAACAAAATAGTCATGGATAATTAACCAAAATAGTCCTAGGCAATTACCCTAAATAGTCATAGGTAATTAACTATAATAATTTCAAAGTCATGGTCATGGACAATAGTCTTATGTTCACAATCATAGGCAATAATCTCATAGTCATGAGTCATAGGTGATTAGCCACAATTGTCCTTGTCATAGTCATAGGCAATAGTCTTATGTTCACAGTCATAGGCATAGGCATAGTCTTATGTTCACAGTCATAGGCATAGGCAATAGTCTTATGTTCACAGTCATAGGCATATGCATAGTCTTATGTTCACAGTCATAGTCTTAGGCCATTAACAATAGTTTCAACGTCATAGGCATATACAAGCACAGATTCAAATGAGAGGATCAGGCATATTCTTATATCCATTTAATTACATGCCATAAATAGATCTAGACATTCAAATCTAAATAGTAAATGACTTACATTGATCGGTTTTAAAAAAGGATAACAAGATAACGTTGAGGTGATTTGCTATGATTCGCGCGATGTTGCTCGAAGCCGTTGAATTAGCCTTTCCTTCCCTTCTTAAAGCTCTAACTTGATTTGAATCTCCAATTGGCAATTCCTAGCCGTAGTCTTCAAGAAATAGTCTTCGTGTTTATTTTAATTTATTTATTTTAATTATTCTAGAGGCAGCATAAGGAGAGAATGAAATGGTGTAAAGAGAATGAGGCTAAGAGGCTGTTTATATAGGATTAAGCGGACGAATCTAGACAAAAAACGAGACTGGATACATCAGAATGAACCCAGGCTCAAAACTGGGCTTCAGTACCAGGTCGACCCCCATGTCGACACTATGGTCGACCTGGTCCCTAGGAGGTCGACACTATGGTCGACCCCCAGGTCGACCAGGTCCTAAGCGGGAAATTTCCCGCCCAGCCTGTTCTGGGTTTTGAATTCGAATTTGAATTCGAATTTCAAGCTGTTCTTCTGTTCTAAAAATTCTTTAAACTTCGGAGGGTCATATCTCCCTCATACGGACTTCGTTTCTCAAAAACTTGGACGCGTTTCCAAGCAGAATTTCGAGACGAACGCAATGGCGCAACCCATTTCCCTTGATTCTTGTTTTATAAATTAATTCTGCCTTCATTTATGGTTTTAACATGTTATAAAAATACGGGGTGTTACAAAAACCATACTAGTACTAAGGTGCAGAGACTCAACCAAAGAATCAGATATAAAAGAATGTGAAGCGCCAGAATAAAGCATAGTTTTAATAGGATGATTGGAAAGAGAAATCAAACCTTCACCGGAAACTTTCCTACCTTTATCTGGTGCACTGGCCAAGAGAGCATGCACCTGCCCTCCAGAGGATCCTACCCTTTAGCCCTATCCTTGCTTCTTCGGGAACAAGATGTCAGACCTCTCCACAATGGAAATAACTGTTCTTTTCTTGCAATCATTGATCAAATGGCTCACGCGTCCATAATTATGACATTTTCTCTTGTCTTGGTCTTTGTCATTCTTTCCACCCTTCTTTTGTTGTTGTTGTTCTTTCTTAGGCCACACTTTCTTGTTTTGTGATTCCTCAACCTTAGCCTTTTTCTTTTCACCTTTATCTTCTTCATGCATCAATGTTATATCAACGACTTTCTCAAAAGATGCTCCCATCAGAATATAAGGCATAGCAAACCTATGGAGGGGTTCATTCAATCCTTAAGCAAACATCAAAGCTTTCTTGTGTGGGGTATTTACTAGCTCCAAACCAAACCTCGCCAGTTGATTAAACTTATTAACATACTCTCTAACAGACACTCCTCCTTGCTTAGGTACCAAAAAACTTTCCATTTGCGTACTTTGCTAGGCTTGAGAAAGAATCTTCATCTCGAATCTTTGTCGGAAATCATCAAAAGTTTCGACTGGAAGTCCCGCATGTGTCACTTTCCCACCAAAATGTGGCCTCATCCTTCAGCTGCCAAACGACTATCTGAATCTCCGTATGATCGTCAACTTCGAAAATTCCAAACAAATCCTTCATCTCTTTAAGCCAATCCGTTGCTTCTACATACTTCTCAGTTCCTCGGAATGGCTTCCCTCCCATAGCACAGAAATCCTTGCATATCTTAGAGAAATTATTAGCACGCGGAGGAGGAGGAGGAACAACGACTGCAGCTGAGGGAGGGGCGTCTACTTGGCCTTTGGCAGGTTCCGTAGCCTCCAAATACCTACGAAACCAAGTCGGTATCTGAACACCCTTAGGAATATTAGGTTACTCAGACATGCTGAAAAGAAAAGGAAAAAGGGATCCAAACAGAGAATGAAAGATATTTCATATGGCTTCGGGAATATATTTTTCAAAACAGACTTTTCTTTTGAAAATGATTTCTTTTAAGACCATTTTGAAAACAATTTTTAAAATCTCATATCCGATGTGGTAACCTTCATCTCTGATACCAAATGTGACACCCCACATCCGTTAATGTCACTCTTTATCAGAATGCGTTAAGTTTTGTGAAGAGTTATAGGTAAACATAAACAGAAACATCACAAGATAGATATAAAATAGCAGCGAAATTAAAACTTTATTAAATAGAAAAGCTTCATGGTCCGAACCCAATTACATAATAAGTCTGAAATATTGAAAACTCATTACATCCTCATAAAACTTCTGTTTTGTATAAAAATAATCATCAAATTACAATAATACATAAAAAGAGCATAGTCCCCAAAATATAGCCATAGTAGAGTAAATACGAAATCAAGCGGTACATCTAAGAAGCTCCAAGCAGAATGAAAGAAGATTCCTGATCAAGCTTGAGTATTACTACCCTAAGAATCTTAGGGGGTGCTGGGAGGGGAACAGAAAAGAGAGAAGAGGAATCCAAATGGGCCAGACGTAAAGTCTGGCGATTCCAGTTACTTTTAGCATATAAATAAGTAAAAGCATCATGACACGCATATAAACTGGAGAGGGAGATAACAGTGTCATAAGGCAGGTATAACAAAGTAAACAAAATAGAATATATTGTGCTTCTCTAATACTTTTCTCTGCACCAATACTAGTATAACAGAACAAAATGATCCCAACAAGTACAAGATGGTAGACTTAGGTGTACTTCTAGTGAGAGGTTTTACCCCATACAATAACAGGTAGTCTAAAAGAACTGACATGTGTTACCCCTAATGATAATAACGGTCTCCTAAACAATCAAGACTAGATGTACCCTAATTACTACCCCCAATCGATCGGCTCCCTAACTCGTAGATATCATGTGCTGGCCCCACAGTAGGATGTATCTATTCCTAAAATGGAAGCCCCGTTGTTTACAAGATCCACAACCAAATCTACAGGTTTCATGGCGTCTTATCATTCTCCCTGGAATCCGGACCCTTGGATGCACATGACAATTTTGGAATGCACCGCCCACACCGTCCCTTAGATGGACATCTTAAAACTAACTCAGTAAGCGTGCCCTGACCCCGACCTAGTTCGAGGTTCTATGGTTGATATCAAGATAGGTTACTGACTGATACGGGTCCCACACACCGAATGATACAAGCCTCCTCCTTGGCTTGCATCCCTGCTACTAGGATTTCAACAGGTTATGCCTACTAGTTTAAGAAGATTGCATAACCCCCAACAGATTAAGTTTTTCGTGTTTATGTGTATAAACCGTTCCCACATACTCAACAAGATTAACTTGACCCTCTCACTGATTCAAGCAAGTTTACTTAACCCCTACTTAAGTTGACAGGTTCATGTAACCCTCATAGATTCAAACAGGTTAAGTATTACAAGTTTATTACCATTCATTCATTTACGGTTATTGATGCACTAGACCTCTCACATTAAGTCTACCACTTGTGGATGCTGGATTTGCCGGATGGGTCTGGGCAGACATCTACCACAAGTCGGACTTAACCCCGTGTATTAGCACCACTATGTGTACACTTATGCATTCGACCCCTCTAACTAGATTAACTACTTGTGGACGATGGAATTGTCGGGCGGTTCCGGGAAGGCTTCTGCCACAAGTGTAATCTAACATCATGTCTACGTGTGGTTATAGTTTCTAGTTACTGTAAATCTAGGCATGTTCATTACTAACCAATTTTCATGTTTATTATGCCCTAAATTCCCATCTGATTGATGATACAAGTTATGTCCCAAATTAAAGTTTAGATCAAGGTATAGATTATGCCCCTAAATCCAAATCATGACTTACAACATTAGTTATGCCCCAATTTATCTTGCCCAACCATTCCCAATTTTGTATGCCCGCGTATTTCGGCGATAGGCCTAGGCTCGAAGGTAGCCTGGCTATAAAACAAAAAGGGAAAAAGGGAGAGAAGAGAACAATAATAGAAATAGTAAATAAAACTGACATATGATAATAGAATTGGTCATACCAACAGAATAGGCATACAGTGACATGATTAGGCAAACTAACAGAATAGGCATACGGTGACATGGTTAGGCAAACTAACAGAATAGGGATATCAATGAACATTCATATGATAACTAAGCTGTAAATTAGGTATACAAGTAATGGCAGATCTGTTATGATTCAGGTTACTAAAAGGAATAGGCTTAGATCCAAACTTATAAACTTGTCAAGATTACTTTTTAGGTGTTTATAGCTAAAAACAACATAAACTCACTGTGATTGGATCTAAGGAATAGAGCTTTGATTGTAGATGTTGTAGCACAGATCCTTGAATACGTATAACTTATTGTTGAAGAAGAATAGGCTAGTCCAAACTGAGTTGGGGCAGTACCTCGTTGTCTCCATTGTTTTTGGTGAATAAAAACAATGAGAATGAGGTCCTATATATAGCCTAAGGTCAACAAATCATGCTCCGAAATGCGTCTAGGTACCAGGAAGGAATCTACCCAGATCTCGCTGGGGTCGACCCCGGGGTCGACATAGGGGTCGCGGGGACGACACCCACAAGGGACGAGGTCGACCCCTAATGGGCCAATTTCCCTCCTTTTTTCCGGCTTTGTGATTTTGATTTTTTGGGTTAGGTTATTTATATATATTATGCTTATATGTATACAAACTTCTAACCTTAATATCTTCTTTATATGATGCCTGTTTTGCACAAACTTGGAGTCTATCTTAAGTAGAATTCCTTAGTTTATCATTATAGTGCTCTTTAAAATTATGGGGTGTGATAACCCCAAACCCCCGTGCCATGGAAGTAAAGATAGTCATTGGAATATAACACATAAACAATAAAAGCAAAACAAAATCATAGAATTATACCAGATAAAGTACATCAAAGTTACACTGGAAATAATATCAACATCAGAGTTACACAGCATAACAAGATCATACATAGTACATAATACAGTTTCTGCTTAATATAAAATGTCTGCAGCAGAATCAAACATAATATACTTAATGAAGTTTGAACAACACAATAGAAATGATAGAATCCATCTTCAACTCCATAGCTGTCCAGAATGAGTCTACTAAAACCTAAATACAAAGCTGCCCATGTGGAAAATAAGGGAACCCGAGTTTGCAAAGTGAAACAAACTACGAGTCAGTCATGGGATGGTATGAGGAATCTTACTTAACCTATTTAATAATAAGGCTAATCATAGGACCATGCCGCTAACGTGGAACGGGTTTACTCCATTGGATTGCCAATGCAAGAAGTAAAGTAAATCATTAAACAACGCAATGCTTTTAAGAAAAATGAAGCCATTATAAGACTCAAGTCCCATCACACAATGTAACGCAAACCGGAGGATAGAGTTTCCCTTATAATGGACAAAATTTGCTTGATACGTATAAATTAAAATCATTTGATATTATTATTAGTGTCTATATGTTTTAAAAACATTTTCAATCATAATGTATCAACCATGGACGACATAGCTACTATATACTATGTCACCATACTAGGTTTACAATCAAAACCGCACGATGTCGTTTTGGAAGTTGGATTTCCATCACGAGCCAAGGCAAGGGATCGTCCTTAACGAATTCGAGACAATGCAGCCTACCATGTCTCAGGATCAGCCACAACTGCACCTTGGATCTTCAGGGGTTCTCCTCTCTTACGTTTGAGGATTAGTAATTCCTGAACAATACATTTCTCCGCCCTATGGGGCATAAATTTAGAGCCACTAGGGACTCAAATCCGAGGCGCCTCATTCCATCATCCACATAAGTAAAAATGTCTAGGCTCCATACCAAGACACCACTCCTAGATAGAAAGAAACACATGTCCTCCCAGCATTCCTCTCCCTTTTCTGGTTCATATCGGGGTGTGAGGCTCGCGAATCAATGCTATACACAAAGCTATGCTAATTAAAGTTGTGCTTTGATCATCAACCACAAGGATCTTCTTTTCAACAAAAGACTTGATCATTTGCATCTTGGCATCTCACACTGACAATTCACACCATGCGACTGATGTCTATCGATATATAACCTTCAAGATCAAATGTCTCAGAGAAGGGTGTTAAGCAAGAGAATAAAACCTCCACCACAAAGCAGATATATATTTAATAGAAATCAATCAGCATAGAATAAAATCCAATGTTAGACACACATCCATTTACAAGTCCGTTCTGGGTCTGAACGAAACCAGAGAAATCTTATTCCTCATTCCATATGTCCAATACGTAAGAGAGGCTCTTGCATATCCGGACAATCAACAAGTACGTCTAGACAACCACCACTGTAACCCTTTCAAGGCAGCAACTCCAATCAAAGGCATCAGTTTTCGTCCATTCGATGTGAAGATCGCCGATCTTCAACCACCGTCTTCAATATCTTCGACTTCGAGTCGTCATATAATTATTTGAAATGAGATTTAACTCTACCTTTTCAAATAATTCTCGAATATATATAATTCATATCATTTCTTTTCTTTGGTTAAATTCAATTCAATCCTATAAATTAATGTCAAAGAATCTAACCGTCCATATTACTTTATAAACCAAGGGAAATTGGTTTATTTTCATTTCAAATCATTTATAATATTTTAAAACGATTTATCGCTATTTTTATTTATATAAAAATAGCCCATTTTATTTATATAAAAATAGCCCATTTTCATTCCATATCATTTCTTTTCTTTTCTAACTTTGCTAACATGTCAATGATTAATGTTTTGATCTAACACAACCTATTTACCAAATGATTATTTTTCTAACTTTGATAACATGTTAATGGTTAACGTTTTGATCTAACAAAACATATTTAACAAAACATATTGTTCTAACTTGAATCTTTTTAACGACTCCTTACATTAAAAATGTAATTTTTAATGTTGAAATAATTTTTATCAAAACTATGATCATTTTAATGATTCCTTCTTACATTTTTCAATGTTGAAATATTTTTATCAAAACTAGAATTTTTTGAATGAATCATCTTTACATTAAAAATGTAATTTTTAATGTTACAACATTTCATCAAACAATGAATCTTTTTAATGAATCATCTTTGCATTAAAAATGTAATTTTTAGTGTTACAACATTTTATCAAACTATGATCTTCTTAATAATTCATTAATACATTAAAAATGTAATTTTTAATGTTACAGCATATTTTTATCAAACATGAATCCTTTTTTTATGATTCATTCATACATTAAAAATGTAATTTTTAATGTTACAACTTATTTTTATCAAACTTGAATCCTTTTTTATGATTCATTCATACATTAAAAATGTAATTTTTAACGTCAACATATTCTTATAAACTTGAATATTGGTAATAATTCATTCTTGCATTCAATAAAAATGTAAAATTTTATTGTTGAACTTTTTTATTTCGAACAATTATCATTTCTCATTATTTCTTGCATACAATAAAAATGTAAATTTTTATTGGTAAACTGTTCTATTTCAAACAATGTATATTTTTCATCATTTCTTCTATATAATAAAAATGTAAATTCTTATTGTTAAATTTTTCTATTTCAAATAATGATCATTTTTACATATTCTATTCATACAATAAAAATGTGATTTTTATTGTTAACATATTTTTATTTCCAATAATGATCATTTTAACAAATTCTATTTATACAATAAAAATGTGATTTTTATTGTTAACATATTTTTATTTCCAATAATGATCATTTTAACAAATTCTATTTATACAATAAAAATGTGATGTTTACTGTTCGAACAATTCTATTTCAAAACGTGAATATTTCAACACCTGAATATTTCAGAAAATTTCGGCATTATAACGGCAGGGTAATTAAAACCGGCACCGTTCCTAGTACGGCTCCTCTGCCATCCTAGGCCTCGTGGCGTACAACGATTTTATTTTCATAATTTCCACAATACAATTCATTTTCACAACACGATGAATTTACCATAATCACAACCAATTTTGTTTTAACCACAATCAATCATCCACAATCACAATCAATTTCACACCATAATACAACCAAGTCGTCCATGGTCTGTGGACGACGGTTTTGGGAGCTACTAAACTCCATTCGCAATCTAATATAATTTTATTCATTTACTTTTGAATTTAGATTGCTCACATTGGGTTCCACTCCTTAAAAAATTGCAGAAATCTCTAAAATTCTCCCGGACACTTCTAGAATGTAGCGCACGATGTCACGGCCCCAATGTCTCTTGTTTCACTGGATTTCGACAACATACGAAAAAGATACGATTTTTATAAATAGATCGAACTTCACAACGCTTTTAATTGTTATAAATCTATTTAATTATACCTGCCGTTAACTCAGCTAATTCATTCAAACCTAGGTCATCAAATCGCGTTCAATCCGTTGCATGAGAGGCTGATCGGTTTTCGCCATGTCGATGGGTAAAGAGATGCACACCCACGCATGTGGTGGCGCTCAAATCGACAGCGAGATGGTGGAGCGGTGGCGTGTTGAAGGTCGCGACTTTCGAGGTTCAAGTCTATTTGATTGACATTGAAAAGTGTTTATTTTATTACTCTTATGCTTTATCTTTTGTAAATAAATAAATGATACTTTGGGTATTTTTTATGTGTTTTTACAGATCTCAAGCGTTGCCTCCTTCAATTCAAAACAAAGGCCAACTACAAGAAAGAGCTACTTCCTCACATCAAATTCATTTCAATTGCAAAAGAAGTAGTAGCTCACTGGTAAAGGCATAGGAATTGGTGCTAAGAGACCTGAGTTCGAACCCCGTCAAGCTCACTTTTTGCCAAAGAAATGGAGCGCGTTCACACTGGCCCTTTGCTTTGAGAAATATCTGGTTTAGTGTTATGTTATATATATACATACACATATTCATGTGTATGTATTTATGATGTGCACCAATTAACATTTCAGCAATAGCCATATTCTTATCATGGAATTAAATTCAAATCATTCAATTTCAATTAGAAGAATTTCTGATTGAATTGTTGCCAAGAAGAAAAATCAATTTTAATGATTTTATCTTATATTGCCTTTGGAGTCTGATAAGCGTCCTTGTTTGGAAAAATTAATTAGATGCAACCTTCTATCAATCAATCAGCCACATGGGAAAATTGAAAGATATGGAAAATATTTACCATGATATGCCCAGATTTTCTCTAATCAAGTTAGTCAAGGAAGGCAAGAGATATTCATGAATGAGGAGGCCCATTTATTCATAGACCTAATTAGGGTTTTCCCATTCTCATCTATAAATATGTGATTGTAACCATTGTAAAAACAATTCATTTTTCTGTACTCTCTTTCAGTCGTAATAAAGCTTTCTTTTCTTTAGTTTCTGCATTTTATTTTCATGACATATTGTGTTGTCTAGTCAATTAGATTTGCTAGAACACAATTTGCTGTTGCTTCTATTTTTCTTACTAGTGATTGACCGTCTGATTAGATTCAGCGGTAATCCTAGTTTTTATTTTCAGTTGTTGATTTCTTTTCTGCAATTTTATTTCCAGTGTTCTATTTTATTTTAATCATTGAATTTATTACAGATCCGATTAGATTCGAATCTGTAGTGAATTTAATTGCATCTTTTATTCGTAGTTTCAGTTTTTAATTTACTTTGCGAAAAAAATCAAACTCCAGCTTCGTCTAACTCGCCCAAGAGATTAGATAAATAATTTGATTTAATTCACCTCCCTGTGTTCGACCTGTATGCTACACACCTGTATGCTTGCAGAATTTAATTTAAATGTCGCGCTTTTCTAATTCATAGACTAGCGTCGATCAAGTTTTTGGCGCCGTTGCCGGGGAGGTAACGATTAAATTTTACTATTTATTTAATTTCTGATTCGAGTTAGTTTTATTTTTATTTTTGTTTGATTTTGTTAAAAAAAAAATCAAATTTT
Source organism: Allium sativum (assembly GCA_030737875.1). NCBI lineage: Eukaryota > Viridiplantae > Streptophyta > Magnoliopsida > Asparagales > Amaryllidaceae > Allium > Allium sativum. The sequence goes on from CM060918.1 coordinate 128,775,295, forward strand.
CTTTCATCTATTTTCAATTTTCAACCTTCTTTCCATATTTTTCTACATCAGTTTTCCTCTTCTTCTTTTGCAAGTTCAAAAGTACAAAAAAAAAATCCCTTCTTGCAAATTTTCTTCTTTGTTTAGTACTGCCGAACACTAACCAACTGAAATCACGAAGCCATCAGTTCACAAATCTACCATCCTCATCACTCCTCACCCCCATCATCTCCCTTCCTCAATACCACCGTGAATAACTTCTATCATTAACCATCACCCCATCACAACACCAATTGCCTTTCAACTGAACCGCACATCAGATCAATCCAAAAAAAAAAAAAAAGTTTACATATTTCCTCTTGCAATTTTTTTTTAATCCACCGCCTCATCATCCTCTGTTCAAAAGTTTCATCTCTCTCCATTTTTATTCATCACCACCTCCTGAGCAACTTCGCACACTTTCAACGTTTGGTGCACCTTCTACCAGCAAAACTCCCTGACCACCCAATATCATCGCAGCCTCATCCTTCATCTCAAAACCCAAAACAAAACCTCCCCTGCCAAACTCTCATCCTCCTGCATCATCACACAGAAACAATCACCCCTGTTGCTGAACCTCGTCCATACATCCACGCACAAACATTAACTGCCCTCTCACATCTACCATATAGCCATCACCAACATCCCACGTTCACAACAAAATACCCCTACATCCCACCCCAATCTCGTGACCGTCCCGCAAACCAAAATTGAATAGATTGTCAAACCCACATCATAATCCCCACAGCCGAATAACTCCACAAGCTGAGAGCACCATCATCACGTTTTCACAACTCTGGCCGTACAAGCATCGCAAGTTTGTGCCTTTATAACTAAATTGTTTTGGTTTTGAGAGGATTTTATAGACTGAAAAAAAAGACAGGGAAATAGAGAGAGGGAGAAGGCGGCGTGTCCATTGGGACTTGTCGAGTTCCTGGAACATATAAACATGAGGGCAAGTTTTTGAAGTGGGGAAAGGCGTGTTTGTTTTGTCAAACATTATTAGGGCTGGGATTGTTTTTTTTTAATTTGTTTTGAGGGATTCGTTTTTCTGTGGAGTGTGGGTTCTTAGTTTGTGAATTGGTAGTTTTAACTTGCAACTAGTTGTTAAACCTAGTCTTTTTTTTTCTTTTCAAGATTAGTGTTTTTGTTTTGAGATTAATTTAGTTTTTTTTTCTTGTCTTTGCTTGCTTATTTGATTGTCTTCCAAAAAAAAAAAAAAAAAAAAAAAAGGTCTTACAAAATTTTTTTCGGGCTCCTAGCCCGAACCCGTGCCGCAGCGCAGTCAAGCAATTAATAGAAGGGGACAACAACAGAAAGCAGCGGACGATTCAGATGGGTTGGAGCGGTTGCACACCAAGTGGGGTGTGAACGCGCTAGCGCTTCCCAAATTCACTGGAGGACTGCCGATCAAGGTTAAAACTTTTAAAACTCTACAGGTGCTCTGCTGCAAAAGGAAAAAGAAAAAAATATATAGACAATTGTTGTAAAAAATTTCTGCAGGGGCAGCAGCTTTGAATGTACAATTTTTAATTTCTGCAATTGTTTTGTGTGATTTCTGCATCTTTTATTCATTCTGTTAAGGGCAATACCCCAATTCACATAAGGTGAGGGATTTCATCACCCTTTCCTTAGCCCACAAATTGCATTTCATCGTAGAATCTGACTAATAATAACGGTTAGACGTTGGACTTAAGGAGTCACGGGCTCATCTAGGGCTTAATTATATTGTGATAGTTGATTCATTTGGAACGACTTATTTCTTGGTGTCTAGACTACGGCAGGGAAATAACCGTTTATAAATATTACGGTGATTCGTAAATATTATATCGGTTGTTACTCTGAAGGTACTTAAACCTTCGGCTGCATTGCTAGGGTGATTCCTGGTGCACCGATAACTCCTGTCCGTTAACTGGCTGAGAAATCTTTTGATCTAAGTAATCAAACGCATCGCTTTATAATTTTGGGTTAAGAGCCAATAAGGACAAAAAACTTCATCGTAGCTAATTTCTGTGCTTGCAATTAACAACAATGAGTGAAAAAAGTGTTAGCCAACAAAATTCTCCTAGGGGTTCTCGAATCAACCAAAACTTTCCAACCGAATTGGATCAAAATCGAGTGAATCAAAACTTTCAAAACTTTGGGGATCAAAACCAAATAAATCAAAATTTTCAAAATCTCAATATCCAAGTGGATAGACCTTTGTCTCTTCGTGATCGATGTTATCCTACTAGAACCGTTCAACCATCTGTCATTGTGTTCCCACCAGCTGAAGGAAACAATTTTGAGCTTAAACATTCTTTTATCCAAGGGGTACCAAAATTTACTGGGTCTGAAAATGCTTATGAATTTCTAGGTGAATTTGAATTGTATGCGTCCACAACAAAAATGCAACAACTATCTAACGAATCGATCAAGCTAAGGCTAATTCCATTTGCACTACTTGAAAGCGCTAAAAGATGGCTAAATTCTCTTCCACGACATTCCATAAGAAGTTGGGATGAATTTGTCACTGTATTCTTGAAAAAGTTTTTCCCTTTCCATAAAACTCTGAAAATCCAAACCGAAATAAATCAATTTTGTCAAAATGAGGGGGAAATTTTTCAAAATACTTTGAGAGATTCAACCAGCTATTATATAGTTGTCCTCATCATGGAATTCTAAAAGATCACTTATGTCAAATTGCATATGAAGGGCTCAACTATCAGACTAGAACTCAACTAGAATCAATGTGTGGAGGAGACTTTATGTCTAAAACAGCCGATGAAGCTTGGCAATTCTTAGAAGATTATTCTGAAAAGGACATGCAATGGGAATCTATCCGTGTTCCCATTCGTACTTCCACTAGAGGAGTGCATGTCGTGGACCCAAGTCAAATTCCTTTAGAAAATCAAACTCCTCAAGCCGGAGAAGGGTTACCCCACTATTACTCTCAAGACCAAGCCAATGCCATAGCTCAAAATAATCCTTACTCTTCCACGTACAACCCTGGTTGGAGGAACCACCCAAATTTTTCTTGGTCAAACCCCAATAATTCGGCTAACCCATCTCACGTGCAACCCTTTATTCCCAATCCGAATTACCAAGGTCCACCCCCCAATTCTCAAACCTCTCAAGCTACACCTCAATCCAAACAACCTTATAGGCACCCCAATTTTCAATCATCAAACCAATCATCTCAATCTTCTCAACCATCACAAGATATTAGGAGTCTAGAAAAACAGATGAACTCTTACGAAGCTAAAATAAACTCGCAAGACGCTAAAATGGACCAAATGTTTAATATGATGAAGGAATTTATGAAAACTCATGAGAAGGGAAAATTGCCTAGTCAACCCGAGGTGAATCCAAAGTATAACCCTCGTGCTGTAAATTCTTGTGAGGACGAAAACCATAATCCAGTCAACGCTATTACAACCCTTCGATCTGGAAAGAGGATTGATAATAACGTAGACGACCCTGACGAACCTCCTAACTCGACCCCAATCCCTAATCTTGATGAGCACCCATTGGCTTCGAATGCCAATTCTTCTAAACCCCAAGTTCCCTTCAATGTTGGCAATCCCAACAGTTCTTCTCCCAGTGTCGGCAAACCCGACCCACCTTCGAAAATTAATGTCGGCAATCCCAACATTTCATCTTCTACACCCCTACCACCTTCTTCTTCGAATGATGAAACTCATCCCAGAATCGAAAAACCAGTAGCTCCTTTTCCTCATAGACTCAATAATAAGAAGAAAGCTGCAAGTTTCGATAAAATCTTGGAAATTTTCAAACAAGTCCGTGTGAACATTCCTCTTTTAGACACCATTGAACAAATCCCTCAATATGCCAAATGTCTTAAGGAATTGTGCACACAAAAACGTGCGACCAATGTCCCAAAAACCGCCTTTCTAACTGCGAATACAAGCTCTGTTCTTTCGAATCTTGCCCCAGTCAAGTATAAAGACCCTGGCTGCCCTACGATTGATTGTAAAATAGGAAACACTCACATCTCTCGTGCCCTACTCGACCTTGGTGCCAGTGTCAACCTTCTCCCTTATACTGTCTATCGTCAACTTGGACTAGGGGAGATTAAAACAACAAACATCACACTTCAACTAGCCGATCGATCTGTCAAAAAGCCACTGGGAATTATCGAAGACGTCTTGATACAGATCGAACAGTTTTACTTCCCTGTCGATTTTATAGTTCTAGAAACAGAGCCTGTCTCAAATCCCAACGTTCAAATACCATTGATCTTAGGACGCCCTTTCTTAGCAACCTCTAATGCTGTCATTAATTGTAGGAATGGTCAACTTCGACTTTCCTTCGGGCACCTAACCATTGAGCTAAACATCTTTAATCTCAACAAGCAACCTAGGGATTTTGAGATCAATGAAATTGACATGATTCAAACCACAGTTGATGAAACCTCTAATGACACTTCTGAAGCTTTATAAATGTGTCTTGACCATTTCGACTCTGATTTCGATGAACTCGAATACATTTCTGAACTAAACAAAATTCTTGACTCCGACACTTCGTCACCTGAATCTAACCAAGGAATGTTGACCAAAGTTGATACACAAGAACTTCCTAAGTTAGACCTCAAACCCTTGCCAACAGATCTTAAGTACGCATACTTAGACTCTTTAGAAACTCTTCCCGTAATCTTGGCTTCTGATCTTACCAAGGACCAAGAAGAAAAACTCTTAGAAATTTTGCGGGAAAATAAAGACGCCTTGGGGTGGGAAATTAGCGATATAAAAGGAATTAGCCCATTAATCGTGGAACATCGCATACATTTAGTTGATGAGGCTAAACCCACCCGTGAGGCTCAAAGGCGATTAAACCCAAACATGAGAGAAGTGGTCAAGGAGGAGATAATCAAATGTCTAGACAATAACATCATCTATCCCATCTCTGATAGTACTTGGGTGAGTCCGGTACAAGTTGTACCAAAGAAGTCAGGAATCACAGTGATCAAAAACGACAGTAATGAACTCGTCCCAACAAAAATCAAAACCAAATGGCGTGTGTGCATCGACTATCGAAAGCTTAACTCAGCCGCACGAAAAGACCATTTTCCCTTGCCTTTTATTGACCAAATGCTCGAACGCTTAGCGGGACATGAGTACTACTGTTTTCTCGACGGATACTCTGGCTATAACCAAATTCCTGTTGCTTTAGAAGATCAACATAAGACCACCTTTACTTGTCCCTTTGGAACCTTTGCTTATCGTCGCATGCCTTTTGGTCTTCGTAATGCCCCCGCGACTTTCCAAAGGTGTATGATGAGTATTTTCTCTGAAATGGTGGAAGGATTCTTGGAAATATTCATGGACGATTTTTCAATATATGGATCATCTTTTTCCCAATGTCTCACTCATCTAGAACTTGTCCTCAAACGTTTTAAGGAGAAATCACTCGTGCTTAATTGGGAAAAATGCCACTTTATGGTAAAAAGGGGGATAGTTCTAGGTCATGTCGTCTCCAAAGATGGCCTAGAAGTCGATAAATCCAAAATCGATTTGATTGCTAATTTACCTCCTCCCAAGTCTGTCAAAGATGTTCATTCATTTCTTGGCCATGCGGGATTCTATAGAAGATTCATTAAGGATTTCTCGAAAATTTCAAAACCTCTCTCGAATTTACTTGCCAAAGACGTAAAGTTTGAATTTTCCAATGATTGCAAAACATCTTTTGAAACTCTTAAATCACTCTTGACCACAACTCCCATCATTCAACCTCCTGATTGGACTCAACCCTTCGAACTTATGTGCGATGCTTCTAATTTTTCTATTGGAGCCATCCTGGGTCAGCGTATAGATAAACTCCCTCGAGTCATTTATTACGCTAGCAAAACTTTAAACGAGGCCCAACTGAATTACTCAACTACTGAAAAGGAATTTTTGGCAGTTGTCTTCGCTCTTGAGAAATTCAGACCATATCTCATAGGATCCAAAGTCATAGTTTACACTGACCATGCTGCCCTACGATATCTGCTTTCTAAAAAGGATGCCAAGGCCCGCTTGATTCGTTGGATCCTTCTTCTTCAAGAATTCGTTATAGAAATACGAGATAAAAAGGGTTCTGAAAATGTCGTAGCTGATCATCTCTCTCGAATTGTGCACGGAAATGATAACGACACCCAAATCGATGACTACTTTCCTGACGAACAACTCTTTTCGATCTCTAACACCCCTTGGTACACTGACATTGTGAATTATCTTGTCACACAACAAACACCCGCTGAATGGTCGAAACAAGATAAACAAAAATTTCTCTCAAAAGTTCGAAACTTCTATTGGGACGACCCATATCTTTTCAAATACTGTCCAGACCAAATCATTCGAAGGTGTGTGCCCGATCATGAACACCAAAGTATTCTCTCTTTCTCACATGACCATGCTTGTGGCGGTCATTTTGGAGCAAGAAAAACTGCTGCAAAAGTTTTGCAAAGCGGTTTTTATTGGCACACACTCTTCCGTGACGCTTTCGAATTTTGCTCTAAATGTGAGCAATGTCAAAGAACGGGCCGAATCTCTAAGCGAAACATGATGCCTCTCAACCCCATTTTAGTGATTGAGTTATTCGATGTTTGAGGCATTGATTTCATGGGACCATTCCCTAATTCATTTGGGAATCTTTACATCTTACTTGCGGTAGATTATGTCTCAAAATGGGTTGAAGCCATTCCGACCAAAACCAACGACAACAAGGTTGTTGTCAAGTTCCTCAAAGAAAACATCTTTTCACGCTTTGGTACACCTCGGGCTATCATTAGCGATAATGGCACTCATTTCTGTAATCGTGCTTTTGAGTCCTTGCTCAAGAAATACTCAATCACACACAAGCTGTCAACACCTTACCATCCACAAACTAGTGGACAAGTAGAAGTTTCCAATAGACAAATCAAACAAATTCTTGAGAAAACCGTGAATTCCAATAGAAAAGATTGGTCCGTAAAACTGATTGATGCACTTTGGGCTTTTCGCACTGCTTATAAAACCAATCTAGGGATGTCACCATATCGATTAGTCTTTGGAAAGGCCTGTCACTTACCTCTTGAATTAGAGCATCGTGCTCTTTGGGCCATAAAATTTTTGAACTTTGACTTAGAAAAAGCCGGCTCACACAGGAAGTTACAAATTTCTGAATTAGAGGAATTAAGAAATGAGGCGTATGAAAATGCGAAAATCTACAAAGAAAGAACCAAAGCCCAACACGACAAAAACATACTTCGTAAGGAATTCAACGTAGGTCAAAAAGTTCTTTTATACGACTCTAGACTTCACTTGTTTCCAGGAAAACTCAGATCTCGATGGACTGGACCTTATGTCGTGAAAACAGTATACCCTCATGGAGCGGTTGAAATTGAAAATCCTAGGGATGGAAAAGTCTTCAAAGTAAACGGTCAACGACTGAAACCATTTTTGGAATTCGAGCAATATGACGAAGATGACTCCATCGATCTGCATGATCATCCACCATGAAATCAGGTGGTACACGTTCTTTCTCTTTTATTTTTATTTTTTCTTTTTTTTATTTTTGTTTTTCTGCCTTAGACAGTTGGGACACTGTCTCAATCAAGTGTGGGGGGGAGTCTGCATTTCATCAATTTTCATTTTTCTTTGTTTTTTTATTTCTTTTTATTTTCAGCCATTTTAGATTGTAGTGACATACCATAAATTTTTTTTTCTTTGAAATACGACTCATTTTCAATTGATACAGCAAAATAAGTTTACAATTTTTAGCCAGTTGATAGTATTTTTCTCTCTCAACTTAGATCGAATAGGAAATATAATGAAAAGTTTAATTTTGAGGGATAATAGTGTAACCGGTACATAGGGAGATTCTTAGGTGATGGCCATGAAATCTATTCTATATGGTAGACTTTGTTTAAATAAGTGGAGGACTTAAAATACTTGTAGTGGCTTTTCAAATCTTTAAAACTAAGTTGTGTTAAGTTGAATTCGCGTAACTCTCTTTTGTGCTTATATTTTCGATAATAATAATAATAGTATTCCAAGGGTATCCAACATTGCTTGTATATCGAGCGTTGGTGTGCAAACCCGCCAAGCTCTATCCGACACGTTGTTGACAAAGTCAAAGTTGGAATATCTTGGTCTCATTTTATGAGGTTGGACACCTAAGGATTACCGACACGTTGTTGACAAAGTCAAAGTCTGCCTGCACAATCCGCCAAGCTCTTTACCTACTCTCCGTTAGTCCGCGAGGCAGTGCATGGGTGGTAAACCTTGGTCTCTTTAGTTAGGTGTATGTACTTAATCATAAATCTTAAAATCTTATAGAATAAAGAATAAGCGATGATGCCCAAACACTTCTTGACCTTATTGATTTGGCTAGCCATACATGAGAAAATTAGAATACCACTTTGCAAACTGTGCCAAGCAAACTAAGAATTTATTTCATGGCTGCACTATGTTATCGACCGAACTAACTGGCCAAACTGGAATGTAACATTTGAAAACTTGATTTATATTGAAAATTTGTGACAAGTTGAGGTATTTAAAGTACAATCAACTGATTAGAAATTGTTAACTTAATTTGTTGTACCACTTTCCTGAAATAAGTCGTGTTGTCATTTTTCATTTTTATTTTTGCATATGTCCATTGCATTCATGTAGTTTCATTAGAATCATAGCATACTGCAATTGGATTTTGTGGGTAGTATCCGCTGAAAACCCTCACGAGACACCACTCGTCCTACTAGGGACACCTAGAGGTTTAACGGCTTGTTGCATACGCTCAATGCAATCGTGTTTCCTACGAAAGTGTAACCTATCTAGTTTAGTTTTTCATTTTTTTTGTTTTACTCGAGGACGAGTAAAAGATAAGTGTGGGGGTATTTGATTGACATTGAAAAGTGTTTATTTTATTACTCTTATGCTTTATCTTTTGTAAATAAATAAATGATACTTTGGGTATTTTTTATGTGTTTTTACAGATCTCAAGCGTTGCCTCCTTCAATTCAAATCAAAGGCCAACTACAAGAAAGAGCTACTTCCTCACATCAAATTCATTTCAATTGCAAAAGAAGTAGTAGCTCACTGGTAAAGGCATAGGAATTGGTGCTAAGAGACCTGAGTTCGAACCCCGTCAAGCTCACTTTTTGCCAAAGAAATGGAGCGCGTTCACACTGGCCCTTTGCTTTGAGAAATATCTGGTTTAGTGTTATGTTATATATATACATACACATATTCATGTGTATGTATTTATGATGTGCACCAATTAACATTTCAGCAATAGCCATATTCTTATCATGGAATTAAATTCAAATCATTCAATTTCAATTAGAAGAATTTCTGATTGAATTGTTGCCAAGAAGAAAAATCAATTTTAATGATTTTATCTTATATTGCCTTTGGAGCCTGATAAGCGTCCTTGTTTGGAAGAATTAATTAGATGCAACCTTCTATCAATCAATCAGCCACATGGGAAAATTGAAAGATATGGAAAATATTTACCATGATATGCCCAGATTTTCTCTAATCAAGTTAGTCAAGGAAGGCAAGAGATATTCATGAATGAGGAGGCCCATTTATTCATAGACCTAATTAGGGTTTTCCCATTCTCATCTATAAATATGTGATTGTAACCATTGTAAAAACAATTCATTTTTCTGTACTCTCTTTCAGTCGTAATAAAGCTTTCTTTTCTTTAGTTTCTGCATTTTATTTTCATGGCATATTGTGTTGTATAGTCAATTAGATTTGCTAGAACACAATTTGCTATTGCTTCTATTTTTCTTACTAGTGATTGACCGTCTGATTAGATTCAGCGGTAATCCTAGTTTTTATTTTCAGTTGTTGATTTCTTTTCTGCAATTTTATTTCCAGTGTTCAATTTTATTTTAATCATTGAATTTATTACAGATCCGATTAGATTCGAATCTGTAGTGAATTTAATTGCATCTTTTATTCGTAGTTTCAGTTTTTAATTTACTTTGCGAAAAAAATCAACCTCCAGCTTCATCTAACTCGCCTAAGAGATTAGATAAATAATTTGTTTTAATTCACCTCCCTGTGTTCGACCTGTATGCTACACACCTGTATGCTTGCAGAATTTAATTTAAATGTCGCGCTTTTCTAATTCATAGACTAGCGTCGATCAAGTCTCTAAAAATTCACGACGATAATCAACAAAATTGGCATGTATTTGAAGATCTCTAAGTTCTCTACGAAATTCCCTAAAGGGGCTTCGAATTTTATAGTGAGGATTGGAAGAAATTCAAGGGGGAAGGATTTAACTTTTTCCGCCGTTCGAACTGGAGGTATCGGGTTTTGATCGAAGTGGATTAGGTCAACGCGGATTTGGATATATATATATATATATATTATTTTATTTTTTTACTCGTTTATTTCCTAAAATATCAGTTAATCCATACGAACACCAAATCAAACCCAATGACTATCGCACCTAGCTAAATACCCCCATTCCGGACACAATGGAATATGTATCCCATTCGATTGTTTCAGTCAGTTATTCTTCAAATAAAATATAGAAAATTCAACATTAGATTTGAACGTACATTTTAATTTACCGGGGCCACGTACTGATTCCAAAAATTCCTGAAAAATAAATCTAGCTATGTTTTGATGATATGGTCCTAACAAAATTAATTTCGTCGAATTTGGAGACCTTTTGAAAAATGGCCATTTTCTGGTCGATCCAATTTGACTAAAATTGACAAAACACTTTTTCTTTTGCCACACTCACATATTATTTCCAAAAATTATGAGAATTGGAATCTTGCAATAATTCAACATTCCGGATCCAACAAAAGTGGTTTCATCGAAAACGGAGGTCGTTTGCAAATTGGCCATTTTAAAGGACTTTACTATTATTAAAAAAAATCGAAATTTTAAATTCTGACTCAATTTCTATTAAAATTTCTAAAAATAATTTTTTTAAATTGGTTATGATTTTCCAGGTTATTACAGTCTCCCCCACTTAAAAACTTTTCGTCCTTGAAAAGGAAACAACAGTAAAGCAGGAAACAAAATGGAAATGCAAAATATTATAAATGTACCTTGCACCAGAGCTAATCAGAGATGTCCACTCTGCACTTAGGATAAGATTGTTTAATGCTATCTTCGGTCTCATATGTACAATCTCTAGGATCTACGCTCCACTGCACTTTGACTAAATGTATCCTCTTGTTTCTCAGAACTCTAGTTTCTTTGCCAATAATCTTTACTGGCTCTCTTCTCATTGCTAAGCTTGGAGTAATTTCGAAATCTTGTTGCACTGCTTCTTCCACAACCAAGTCTGGATCATGCACATGCTTTTGAAGTTGAGACATGTGAAATACATCATGTACCCATGGCAACCAGTCAGGCAACTGAACCCTGTAAGCAAGAGTTCCAATTCTCTCGAGTATAGGAAATAGGCCAATAAATCTAGGCGCCAACTTCCCTGTCTTCCCAAAACGAACTACTCCTATCAATGGGGAAACTCTCAGATATTCATAATCATCGAAAGAAAATTCTAAATCCCTTCTTCTTGAATCTACATAACTCTTCTGTCGGCTCTGAGCTGTCTGAAGCCGCTTCTTAATGAAATCGACTTTATCTGATGCCTCTCGAATCATGTCGGGACCCAATACTAGTCGATTGCCTGGTTCTACTCAACATGCAGGAGATCTACACAGTCTACCATACAATGCTTCAAATGGTGACATTTGTAAGCTAGCTTGGTAACTGTTATTATATGGATACTCAACCAAATGCAAGTGATCTTCCCACGATCCTCCAAAATCAAGAATACATGCCCGCAACAAGTCTTCTAATATACGATTCACCCTCTTAGTCTGGCCATCTGTTTGAGGATAATATGCGGTGCTCAGATTTAACTTTGTCCCCAGCTCTTCTTGGAATGCTTCCCAGAATTTACTAGCGAATATCGGATCATGATCACTAACAATACTACTGGGAACTCCATGTAGTCTGACAATTTTTTTGAAATAAATTTTCGCTAGGCTTTGAGCTGTTCTAGTAGATCTGACAGGAATAAAATGGGCAGTCTTCGTGAAATGATCTACGATCACCCATATATTTTCATTATCTTTCATGGTTCGAAGCAAGCCATCAATGAAATCCATGGAAATTTGATCCCACTTCCAATTTGGAACCTCTGTAACAATTCGGCAAGTTTCTGCTGATCACTCTTGAATTGTTGGCAGGTATAACACCTGCTAACATAAATGGAAATGTCTCTTTTCATAGATTTTCACCTGAACGTACTCTTGAGATCATGATACATCTTACTCACCCCTGGATGAATACTAAGCTTGGACTTGTGACATTCATCCATTACTTCTCTTCTGAGCTCAGGAATATTCGAAACACAAATTCGGCCTAATAACCTCAAAACTCCTTTATTATCAATTTGGAAACTCGAGGGTTCGCTCCTAAACTCTTATACTAATTCTCCGATTAAATTCATCATCCTTTTGAAGAACAGAGAATTTGTCAATCAATGAAGGTGTAATAATGAGATTAGCGATAACGGCATTTTTCCTGCTAAGCGCATCTTCTACAACATTGACTTTCACTGGAGTATACAAAATATCTAGATCATATGCCGCAAGAAATTCAAACCAATGTTATTGCCTCAAATTCAAGTCCTTTTAGGTGATAGATACTTTAATGACTTATGATCTGTATATAATTCAAATTTCTCACACAAAAGATAGTGCCTCCATATTTTCAAAGCAAACACGACGGCTAACAACTCAAGATCATGAGTAGAATATCTCTTCTCATGTGGCTTCAACTTACGGCTAACATAAGCAACTATTTTACCTCTTTGTGTTAATACCGCACCAACACCTTCTGGAGAAGCATCTGTATATACTATCAAATCTTGATTGCCATCAATAATAGTCAACACTAAAGCTGTTGTCAACCTTAATTTTAGCTCTTGGAAAGCTGCCTCACATTCAGGCATCCAATTAAACCTTGTATGCTTCTTGGTAAGCTTCGTTAATGGACAAGATAGCTTCAAAAAATCCTTAATGAATTTTCGATAATAGCCAGCCAATCCTAGAAAACTTCTGACTTCTGTAGGCATGCTTGGCTGCTTCCAATCTCGCATGGCTATGATTTTACTTGGATCCACTGAAATTCCTTCATTCGATACTACATAACCGAGGAACTTCACTTCTTCTTGCTAGAATATGCATTTAGAAAATTGGCTTTTAAATCATTCTTTCTCAGAATTTCCAAAACTTCTTCCAAAGGCTTCTCATGCTTGTTAGTTGACTTAGAGAAGATTAAAATGTCGTCAATGAAAACCAACAGAAATTTATTCAAGACATCGCGGAATACTCGATTCATTAAATCCACAAAATAAGCAGGAGTGTAACATAAGCCGAATGGCATTACTAACCATTCATAAAATATGTCTGGACCTCTGAAAGCTGTCAAAGGAACACACTCTTCGGCTATACCCAATTGATGGAAACCTATAGCTTGGTCCATTCTAGAAAATACTTGCGCTCCATTCAAGTGATCTAATAAGTCATCAATACGCGGTAATGGAAATTTATTCTTTAGTGTCTGCTTATTTAAATCTCGGTGATCTACACACAATCTGAGACTACCTTCTGACTTTGGGACAAATACTACTGCTGCACCCCAATTTGAAAAGCTAGGCCTGATCAGACCATTCTATAAGTGTTGTTTAGTTTGATTACTCAATTCTTCTTTCTCTTTCATTGTCATTCTACGAATAGCATGCACTACTAGCCTTGCGTTCGGAACTAGATCAATCCTGAAGTCGATTTCTATTCACAGAGGTAAGTTATCACCTTCTTCGAACACATTCGCATAATTTTTAACGATAGGGATATTTTCAATAGCAACCCGAAATTCTTTTCTATCTGAATTTGAGCCCATGCATGGTATAACAATATTTCCAAGCTACGTTTTAACTTTAACAACTCTTTCTGCACATTTAACTTCGGCTTCAAATTTGGTTAACCAATCCAACCCGAGAATGATATCAAATTCAGAAAGATCCATAATAATAAATCAAAGGAAAACCGGTAACAAGAATAAGAAACGGGCACTCTACAATACAAACCGAGAACATGAGAACCTCCTATCGGATTATGAACTCTAATCGATTCTTTAAGATTCCTTAGTTTTAACTTCAACTTCTTAACCGTATTGCTTAAGATAAAGCTTTGTGACACAACCGTATCAAAAAAACACTATAACAGGAATATTATTGACAGTCAGCATGCCTTCCAAAACATCTGGCCTTTCCCTACTAGCAGAGGGCATTGCAGCATCTGTCATGTTATTGACTTGAGCCACCTTGGTTATTTTTAAAAGCCAGCAATCTTTCTTTATATGACCTGGCTTATGGCAAAGATTGCATTCTCTACTCTCTTGAAACTTCTTATTGGATTTAGATCCATCTTTCTTCGAATATTTGCAGTTCCTTATCGAATGCCCTTGCTTATTACACTTGAGACATACGACTGTCTTTATCTTTTCTAATTGGCCTTAGGCCTTTTACTGACCTCCGACTTTTTACTTCCCTCAGGCTTCGTACTTGCCTCTGGACTATCAGTTTCAAACTTCCTTTTGTTGCTAGAACTGCCTTCCTCTTCATCTTCCAAAACCCCTTGCTTATCAAGATTCTCATACCCATAAGCCATTCGTATCTTCTTAGAAAAAGGAAGATTCAAATGAGCAATTACTCTACTCTCGTACCTTCTTTGAAGTCCATTAATAAACCTCAAATTCTTCCTCAAAGGATCTTCAGTTAGCTTCGGGGCCAAACTAGAAAGTTCATTGAATTTATCATGATACTCCTAAATGGTCATATCTCCTTGTTTCGGATGGTAAAACTCATCATATAACCGCTCAGTTGCTTCTGGAGGAATAAACCTTTCTTTGAAAATTTCTTTAAATCTATCCCAGGTTATATTACCTTCTGATTTTCCTTAGTAATAGTTTCCCACCAGATTAAAGCTTCATCCTTGAGTGCCCAAGATGCTATTAATCTTTTCTGATCATCTCTCATCTTTAAGCCTTTAAAAATTCTCTCAGAAGAACGCATCCATGGTTGTGTTTCAATAACAGACTCTTTTCCCAAGAATGGTACTCCGCCCAGATTTCGATACTTCTTTACTAGAGCTTCTAGATCTGGTTCTGGTTGTGGGAGCATGATTGGCTCATTAGATTGCTGAACCATAGAATTACTTCTTCTGTTTCTGCCACTCATTTTCTATTATGTCTGCAAATAGCAGAGAAAGAGTCAGGCCAACATAAAAGATATTGTAAAGCATAGAGACATATATTTAAATGTAAATGCATCTATGGGGGGTGTATTTTATTCTGCTATACTCATTCTAGGACATTACTAATCCTATCTATGATGAGTTACTTGTCTTAGAATATTGCTGATTCTATTTCTGACGAGTTCGTTAATATGTTATATTCCTGAGCTAAGTTTAACAATTAGCTCTGATACCAACTGTGATAACTACAAACCCCCGTGCCACGGAAGCAAGGATAATCATTGGAATATAACACATAAACAATAACAGCAGAACAGAATCATAGAATTATACCAGATAAAGTACATCAAAGTTACAGTGGAAATAATATCAACGTCAGATTTACACAGCATAACAGGATCATACATAGTACAAAATACAGTTTCAGCTTAATATAAAATGTCTGCAGCAGAATCAGACATAATGTACTTAAAGAAGTCTGAACAGCACAATAGAAATGATAGAATACATCTTCAGCTCCGTAGCTATTCAGAATGAGTCTGTTAAAACCTGAATACAAGGTTGCTTGTGTGGAAAATAAGGGCACCCGAGTTTGCAAAGTAAAACAAACTACGAGTCAGTCATGGGACTGGTATGAGAAATCTTACTTAACCTATTTAATAATAAGGCTAATTACAAGACCACGCTACTAATGCGGAGCAGGTTTACTCCATTGGTTTGCCGGTGCAAGAAGTAAAGTAAATCATTAAACAATGCAATGCTTTTTAGAAAAATGAAGCCATTATAAGACTCAAGTCCCATCACATAATGCCACCCAAACCGGAGGATAGAGTTTTCCGTTATAATGTCCAAAATATGCTTGATACGTATTAACCAAAATCATTTGATATTATTATTAGTGTCTCTATGTTTCAAAAACATTTTCAATCATAATGTACCAATCATAGATGGCATAGCTACCATATACTATGTCGCCGTACTAGGTTTACAATCAAAACCGCACGATGTCGTATTAGAAGTTGGATTTCCATCATGAACCAAGGCAAGGGATCGTCCTTACCGAATTCGAGACAATCTAGCCTACCATGTGTCAGGATCAGTCGCAACTACACCTTGGATCTTCGGGGACAGTCCTCTCTTACATTTGAGGATTGGTAATTCCTGAACATTACGTTTCCCCGCACTATAGGGCATAAATTTAGAGCCACTAGCGACTCAAATCTGAGGCGCCTCATTCTATCATCCATATAAGTAAAAATGTCTGGGCTCCATACCATGACACCAATCCTAGCTAGAAAGAAACGCATGTCCTCCTAGCAGTCATCTCCCGTTTCTGGTTCATACCGGGGTGTGAGGCTCGCGAATCAATGCTATACACAAAGCTATGCTAAGCAAAGTTATGCTTTGATCATCAACCACAAGGCTCTGCTTTTCAACAAAAGCCTTGATCATAT
Source organism: Allium sativum (assembly GCA_030737875.1). Classification (NCBI taxonomy): domain Eukaryota; kingdom Viridiplantae; phylum Streptophyta; class Magnoliopsida; order Asparagales; family Amaryllidaceae; genus Allium; species Allium sativum. The sequence goes on from CM060918.1 coordinate 128,792,029, forward strand.
GCATCTTGGCATGCCACACTGACAATTCACGCCATGCGATTGATGTCTATCGATATATAACCTCTAAGCTCGTACATCTCGGAGAAGGGTGTTAAGCAAGAGAATAAATCCTCTGCCACCATGCAGATATATATTAAACAGAAATCAATCAGCACAAAATAAAATCCAATGTCAGACGCACATCCATTTACAAGTCCGTTCTCGGTCTGAACGAAACCGGAGACACCTTATTCCTCGTTCTATATGTTCAATACAAAAGAGAGGCTCTCACATATATGGACAATCAACAAGTATGTCCGGACAACTATCAATGTAACCCTTTCAAGGCAGCAACTCAAATCAAAGACATCAGTAGTCGTCTATTCGATGTGAAGATCGCCAGTCTTCAACCACCGTCTACAATATCTTCGACTTCGAGTCATCGTATAATTATTTGAAGTGAGATTTAGCTCGGCCTTTTCAAATAATTCTCGAATATATATAATTCAAATCATTTCTTTTCTTTTGTTAAATTCAATTCAATCTTATAAATTAATGTCAAAGAATCTAACCGTCCATATTACTTTATAAACCAAGGGAAATTGGTTTATTTTCATTCCATATCGTTTATAATATTTTATAACGATTTATCGCTATTTTTATTTATATAAAAATAGCCCATTTTAAATCAACGACGCTTCAGGTCATTACATGGCCCTCGCGCTGTTTTTATTAAAATTTTAATTACATATTTCTCAAAATCTAACAGTTGGATCTTAGCAAATTTTATATCGTTGGAAAGTTCTTTCCAAAGCGAACCCAACATTTCCATTTTTGGGAAAATCCGACAGTCGGATCTCTCAGTATAATCGTTTAAATTTACGATTCCAAATCGCGAACTACCACGCGCAATTCATTTAATTTAATTTATATATATATATATATAATTTGTTCGATGATCTCAAATTATTTATTCTTTAAATATTTTGTACACTTCATACAAATGTTAAAAAAAAATATTTTTATATAAAAATATATATATTTTAACACATGGATCTTTTTTTTTATTTTTCTAACATGTCAATGTTTAATATTTTGATCTAACACAACCTATTTACCAAATGATTCTTTGTCTAACTTTGATAACATGTTAATGGTTAATGTTTTGATCTAACAAAACATATTTTTCTAACTTGAAACTTTTTAATCACTCCTTCTTACATTAAAATGTAATTTTTAATGTTGAAATATTTTTATCAAAATTATGATCATTGTAATGATTCCTTCTTACATTAAAAATGTAATTTTCCATATTGAAATATTTTTATCAAAACTAGTACTTTTTAGTTAATCATGTTTACATTAAAAATGCAATTTTTAATGTTACAACATTTTATAAAACATTGAATCTTTTAATGAATCATCTTTGCATAAAAAATGTAATTTTTAATGTTACAACATTTTATCAAACAATGAATCTTTTTAGTAATTCATTCGTACATTAAAAATGTAATTTTTAATGTTACATCATATTTTTATCAAACTTGAATCCTTTTTTTATTATACATTCATACATTAAAAATGTAATTTTTAATGTTGCAACATATTTATATCAAACTCGAATCCTTTTTTTGTGATTCATTCATATATTAAAAATGTAATTTTTAATGTTAACATATTTTTATCAAACTTGAATATCGTTAATGATTTATTCTTACATTCAATAAAAATGTAAATTTTAATGTTGAACTTTTCTATTTCGAACAATGATCATTTCTCATTGTTTCTTACATACAATAAATGTAAATTTTTATTGTTAAACTTTTCTATTTCAAACAATGTATATTTTTCATCATTTCTTCTATATAATAAAAATGTAAATTTTTATTGTTAAACTTTTCTATTTCAAATAATGATCATTTTTAAATATTCTATTCATACAATAAAAATGTGATTTTTGTTGTTAACATATTTTTATTTCCAATAATGATCATTTTAACAAATTCTATTTATACAATAAAAATGTGATTTTTATTGTTAACATATTTTTATTTCCAATAATGATCATTTTAACAAATTCTATTTATACCATAAAAATGTGATTTTTATTGTTAACATATTTTTATTTCCAATAATGATCATTTTAACAAATTTTATTTATACAATAAAAATGTGATTTTTATTGTTCGAACAATTCTATTTCAAAACGTGAATATTTCAACACATGAATATTTCAGAAAATTTCGGCACTATAACAACTGGGTAAATAAAACCGGCATCGTTCCTAGCATGGCTCCTATGCCATCCTAGGCCTTGCGGCGATACAAGGGTTTTATTTTCATAATTTCCACATACAATTCATTTTCACAACACGTTGAATTTACAACAATCATAACCAATTTCGTTTCAACCACAATCAATCATCTACAATCATAATCAATTTCACACCACAATACAATCAAGTCGTCCATGGTCTGTGAACGACGGTGTTGGGAGCTACTAACTCCGTTTGCAACCTAATATAATTTTATTCATTTATTTTTGAATTTATATTGCTCACATTGGGTTCCACTCCTTCAAAAATTGCATAAAGCTCTAAAATTCTCCCGAACACTTCTACAATGTAACGCACGATGTCATGGTCCCAATGTCTCTTGATTCACTGGATTTCAACAACATACGTAAATATATGATTTTTATAAATAAATCGAACTTCGCAATGCTTTTAAGTGTTATAAATCTATTTAATTATACCTGCCGTTAACTCAACTAATTCGTTCAAACCTAGGTCATCAAATCGCGTTCAATTCGTTGTCTTAGAGGCTGATTGGGTTTCGCACGTCGAGGGGCTAGGAGATGCGCACCCGCGCCTGGTGGTGGCGCTCAGATCAACAACGAGATGGTGGAGCGGCGACACGTTGAAGGTCACGACTTTCGAGGTTCAAATATTGACGAATTCATAATGATAATCAACAAAATAGGTATGGATTTGAAGATCTCGAAGTTCTTTACGAAATTCCCTAAAGAAGCATCGAATCTTATAGTAAGGATCGGAAGAAATTTGAGGCAGAAGGATTTAGCTTTTTCCGCCGTTTGAACTGGAGTTATCGGGTTTTGATCGAAGTGGATTAGGTCAACACAGGTTTGGATATATATTTATATATATTTTTTTTATTTTTTTATTCATTTATTTCCTAAAATATCAGTTAATCCATACGAACTCCAAATCAAACCCAACAACTTCGGCCCTAGCTAAATACCCCCATTCTGGACATAATGGAATATTTTTGTAAGCCCATTCGACTATTTTAGTTAGTTATTCTTCAAAATAAAATATAAAACATTCAATATTAGATTTGAACGTACATTTTAATTTACCGGGCCCATATACTGATTCCAAAAATTTCCAAAAAATAAATCTAGCTATGTTTTGACGATACGGTCCTAACAAAATTAATTTCGTCGAATTTGGAATCCATTTGAAAAATGGCCATTTTTTGGTCGATCCAATTTGACTGAAATTGACAAAACATGTTTTCTTTTGCCATGCTCATATATTAATTCCAAAAATTATGAAAATTAGAATCTTGCAATAATTTGACAATCCAGATCCAACAAAAGTGGTTTCATCAAAAATGGAGGTCGTCTGAAAATTGGCTATTTTTAAGGGCTTTATTATTATTAAAAAAAATCAAAATTTTAAATTCTGACTCAATTTCTGTTAAAATTTCTAAAAATAAAAATCTTAAATTGGTTCTGATTTTCCGGGTTGTAACATGTGGTGTTAAGTGCCTGTCCATGAGCTGTTCTTAGGAGTTGAAGGGAGCTACCCATTGAAGTTAGAACCCTAATCTACTTTTTCATTTGTGTACTTCTTAAACCATTTTATGAAAGCGATTACCTGGGCAACAGACTTTGTTGGCACATAAAACCTTTTTGCCTGTTCATGGGTCCTGCCTCAAAAATCATTTTTCCATGCAAGTCGAGCTTGGAACTGATTTTTTTATGCTCAACATCAGAAATAGGCCAAAGAAGTGATTTTTTTAAAGCCAAACCATTATATAATATATTAGTGAATCATAATAATAGAAGAATCAAAATAATTGATACGAGTAGATAAATAAACTCATCTTACAAATCAAATCAGCTAATTAATGTCGGAATTCTTCGATCTCTATTACATATTGTATTCCCAGAGAGCAATGGCACCGCAGACATGAACATTGAGTGATCTAATGATTCCAAGTTGGGGAATCTTCACGCAAGCATCAAATACATGAATAATGTCTACTGGTACCCCGTCTCTTTCTCTTCCAAGTTCCAAAACCGTTTTATCTGGGAATAGGGGTGTAAACAGGTCGGATCGGACCGGACGGAGGTGTGTCCATGCTCTATCCTATAAGAATTCGGATGGACACGGACTAGACATCATATAGCCTCGGACCGAGAAGGACAACGGAATGTCCTGTCCGATATAGGCTTGGATAATAGAAGAACATCGAGCATGTTAGATCGGACTGAGCACTAGTGTGTCCAAGCTCTGTCCTATAAGAGAATCGGACAGACACGGACCAGACACCTTATAGCTTTGGACCGAGCGGGACAACGGACTGTCCTGTCTGATATACAGCCCTATCTGTGAAATAAGCAGAGGAAGTGAATACAATTAGAATTATAGCGTTGAAATCGCAAGTAGGTCGTTTTTTTGATCCAACATTGATGTAGCCACTCATGTAGGCAACAGATCAATATTTCCAAAGCAGCAGCGCAGGTTAGTTGTGGTGGAACTTCGTTTGAAGGGAAGGAAGAGGACTGATTTTAGACTTGGGGTTTTTATTTTAGTTGATAAAAAACTATCACGGTTTACATTTGGAGAAATAATATTGAAAATGGCGGAGGGGAAATACTTGGTGCCAAAAAATTCATATAAACGACAAAATTATCTTTTTGAAATCCGATTCATTTATTATAATCAATGAAGATGAGGAGTTGCTGAAAATCGACATCTCTTAAAAGTAACAACTAAATGGCAATGACTGGGATTAGTTCCAGAGGCATGGCTTATTCACAGACTTTATTCAATGCACTGAGTCTTCAAGAAGATTCAGCATGTCGATAATAACAATGATGTGGGAAGGGCCAATTCCCAACAACCGATATCAGAAGTGGTGACGAAGTCTGACTTCCCTTCTCACAATAAAGCAAAAATCAATCACTAAATGCTACTAATTCACAATTAGTTATTACTTCTTTATTTCTATTGATTAATGAATACTTATTACATCTTAATTATAATTTAATACTTGTTATTGAAAGTTAATTATTATGTATATATTACCAATTATCAATCATTAAATATTTAATAATAATAATAATTAAAAGCTAATTACTATTCATTAATCGTTATTTGTTAAAAACAGACATCTTTTACAACCACTGAAAACACTTGTAATAGATATCTATTCCAACTTGCAAAATAAAAAAGTTGTTGAAACTAATTTGTTACATCTTTCCTAAAAAACAGTTGTAAAAAACCTTTATTACAACTTTAAGTTACAGTTGTAATATGGTGTTTTTTTATACATGTTCGTCGGGAATAGTCCGTCCATCAAATGTAAACCTTGCCTTTGTTTTAGAATAGTCGAAAAATCTATCTTATCTCTTCTTAGAGATGGGTAAGGAGCATTGTAATAACCCAGAAATGCGAGCTAGTTTAAAATTTTTATTTTGGCAATTTTAGTGAATTTTGATATTTAAAATGAATTATTTTAAATAAAAACGACGAGAAATTTAATTTGAATAAAATTCGAACGTATATATATATATTTGAATCGTCGTTAGAATATAAATATTTTATTTTAAATATAAAGGGAATTGAAAATGGCGCGGTAGTTCGATAATTCGATTTCAAATTTCAAATTTCAAATGAATGTACCGGGTGAAAAATAAACCGGATTTTAGTGAAAACAAAAATATTAGAATCTAAATGAGGATATCTTTCCAACGAATCCGAAAAATTGAAATTTCATAGCGGGAATCAAAAGTTACGCCCAGTTGAAAATTCAGAATAGTCGCTATGGAATTCTGGCCCTTAAAAATGGGAATTTTGCAAACGACCTCGGTTTTCGACGAAACCACTTTTGTTGGATCCGTGATGTCAAGTTATTGCTAGATTCCAAATTTCGTAATTTTTCAAATCGATATGTGAGCGTGGCAAAGGAAAACGCGTTTGACCAGTTTCAGTTGATTTTAATCGACTGGAAAATGGCCATTTTTCAAATGGTCTTGGAATTTGATGAAATTAATTTTTTAGGACCGTATCGTCAATACTAAGCTAGAAATAAAAATTTTGGAATTTTTAGAGTTCATATGTGGCCCCGGTGAATTGAAATGTACGTTTAAAATTGAATATACAGATTTATATTTTAAATTTGATGGAAACCGGTCGAAACAATGGAATTGGCCTATGATACATATCCCATTGGGTTCGAAATGGAGGTAATTAGCTAGGGGCGATAGTCCGTGGGTTCGATTTTGAGTTCGAAATAGAAAGTTGCTTTATGGAATAAATTAAATAAAATTTAAATAATATAAAAATCCCTCCCATCCCTTTTCTCTCTCCTCGTTAGTCAAACCACCCCCCGGTTCGTTTTTCCCAAATCAGAAAAAAAAAAGGGCGGAGCCCTGCCCATGGACGTCGCGCCCCCTAGGCGGCGCCGCCCACCTCCGCGCTCAATCAACCCCCACCCCGCCGTTGATGATCCACGACCTTCTCCCACCTCGCTTTCCCTCTCTCCTTTCAGAAACCGCCCAGACCCGATGAGAACCACAGCTTGGCCATCTGAGCCCACAACCGAGCCTCTGGCCACCTGACCACCCTCCCCGCGGCCGCCTGACCCCACCTCTGACCGCCATCAGTCAATGCCCTCCTCCTCCTTCTGATTTTGCACGGAAACAGGTTTTATTCTTCTTCTTTTTTTATGTAAAACATTGTGTTAAAATCTGATTTTATTAAATTATAAAACATACAATAAAATCAGTTTTTATGTATATAAATCATTATTTCTAAATCAATTTTTATACGTATTTAGCATCATAAAAATCTGATTTCTAGTTAGGTAAAAAGTCAATTTTTAGTTATAAGAAAAGATATGATCTTTTATAACATGAACACCTAATTTATTTTCTGATTTTTATTCAAAGAAAAGATTAGATTTTTAGGCGAGTAAAGGTTAGATTTTTAGACATGAAAAGATAATATTTTTTAGTTAAGAAAAAATATGATTTTTATATAATAGAAGATATAAAAATACGATTTTTATATAATGTAGATATTAAAAATATGATTTTTATATTATAGAAAGAATAAAAATACGTTTTTTATATTATATAGATAGTAAAAATTCGATCTTTATATATAAAGTAGGAATATAAAAATATAATTTTTATATAGAATGAAGCGTCGAAAATATATATGAAGAAGAAATAAAAATATGATTTTTATTTATTAGAATGAAGTGATAAAAATATAATTTTTATTATGAACAGCAGGGCAAGGACTGCATTAAAATTTCAAACAGATCCAGATGGTTCAGCAGTTCAACAGTAAAGTACGGCGGAGTGCAACCCTCTGTGAGAACTTCTGACCTTTTAATTTTGTTTTCTAGTTAATAATATATATACTAGGATGCAGACGGTGTTTAGTAGCACCCGACACTCGTCGTTCACAGACCATGGACGACTTGTATGCTTGTTTGATGTGTTGTAAAATTTGTTTGTGATGTTGATGTGAAATCGGTAATATAGATTAATGTGTTGAAATAAATTAATTATCGTTAAAAATATAATTTTTAACGTGAGTATGAATATAGTGAATGTGAATAAATAAATATTCATTTACAAACCGGACGGTTTGTTTATGTACAACTATTTGAAGGATATTGATTGGGACGATAAATTTTACACGTCGCCCAACTGCATAAATAATATTCAGTGTTTGTGGATTGAAACCCCACACGGGTGTTGGGATGATATTTGGCGTACACTGATCCCAGTTATTTAGTTGTATGTCGATCGATTGGTCGACAGACCGTGTAAGCGTTAATTATTTATATTTAATGCTTATGCAGTTGTGTGGTGCACTTTGGATGATGGTTGATTATTTATCGTTGCTATTATATACATGTGTTGTATGGAATCCATATAATTAACATTATATGGTAATTGATTGGGCCTCATTCCAATTTGGAAAATAAAGAATATTATCAAATAAAGATTCATGTGTTGACAGTACTCATTTGTTGAGATTAGTCATCTGTTGAAAGAAATATAGATTCATGGGTTGAACGAAATATTTTAACAATAAAATTTACATCTTTATCATATATAAAATTAGAAACTAACTGGAAAATAGATAAGATGAGTGGTTTCTTGGATCTTGATCTGATGTTAGTTTCGGCCTTCGGGGTTAATATTTAGGGAATTGCTCTCTTGCTAATTTACGGTTGGAATCTGATTGAAAATTAAACGATAGAAATCGTAATTTTATAAAATATATTAAATAACAAAAATAGTCACGTGTTGACATTACTCATTTTTTGAGATTAGTCATGTGTTGAAAGAAATATAGATTCATGTGTTGAATAGAACAAATATTCATTTGTTGAATAGAATAACGAAGTTATTGAAAAATATAAAGCCGTGTTGATTAGAGATGCGCTATTTTGACGCGAACGATATTTATATCGATTATATTCGTTTTTATAATGAATATTGAAAAGAGATTTAAAAATTTAATATTTTGACATGAAATTCAAATTAAATTAAAATTCAAATTGAAAGTGAAATTGAACAGAAACGAATTCAAATTGAAATTGAATATTTTGAAATGAAATTCGAATTAAATTATAATTCAAATTGAAAGTGAAATTGAATAGAAACGAATTTGATTTGAAATTGAATAGAAATAAAAACGAATTGAAAACGAATTGAAATGGATTCAAATTGAAATGAAAACGAATTTAAAACGATTTATAAATTCATTTTAAATGAAAATCGACAAAATATATATTATATAATATATATAATATAATGGCCTGAATAGAACGGCGCGCCGCGGCAGTTCGTGAATTTCGACCACTGACTTCAAATTGACGTTGCGGGAGATCCGACCGTCGGATTCTCCTAAAACTGGAACCATTGGGTTCGTATTGAAAAGAGCTTTCTAATGTATATAAGAAATGTGAAATCCAACGGTAGGATTTGGAGATATGTCCAAATCAAATTTGGAAAAGGTCGTTGTAGGTGCAGTTCGATGACCGTTTGTGGAAATCGACTGTACGGGCCTTGATAAAATTATTAAAAATATCTATAATTTGTGTAAAATTATAATATATGAATTGAAAAGAACTGGGATGAAAAATCCCATATTTGAAAGGATAAAACTGTATTTTTATCAAAATGAACTAGTTTTGAACTAGAATTATAAATTCAATATTTTTAAAATAAATAAACAGAATTCGAAATGGTTTTTAAAATAGCCAGAAATTTCCAATATATGAATCAGAATGGATTTGAATCGAAATCATCTTCGGAATAGTTCGATGTTGGATTTCGTGATTATACAGATATTGTTATGGAAATTTGAAAGATATATTTTATATCGTTATTTCCAATACGATATTTGTTGATTTCAGAATTTGATACTGAATATAAGCCGATATATTTTCTATTCAGAGCCTTGTATTTAATATCAAATGGGATTTTGGTTTGTCGTGAATGGTACCTTTAATAATACTGTTCTTAAACCCAAATGGAGTTAAGAAAATTAGAAACTAACTGGGGATCAATTAAGTTGAATGGTTTCTTGGATCTTGATCTGATGTTGGTTTCGGCCTTCGAGGTTAATATTTAGGGAACTTTTATCTTACTAATTCACGGTTAGAGATTAATAGAATGGAATGTGATGTGGGTTTATCGTGAACGGCGTTTTAAATAACACTTGTTCTTTAACCCGATAATAAATAGAATGCGATTTGAGTTTATCGTGAACTGTGTTTTAAATGACATTAGTTCTTTAACCCAGTAAAAGGAGTTTTAATGAATCTGTAATTAGATTAAAATGTGAATTGATAATTTAAATTATCAAATTTGGAAAGTGAGCGAGAATGGAGTATCACCAGTTTTGCTCCAAAGCGATAGTTAAATCTTTAATTAGATTTGAACGTGAAATGGTAATTAATTTTACCGATAACACCGTGGTGTTAGATATGGAGTATTACTAGTTTTGCTTCATGGGATGAATAGGTTGGGATTGGGAAATAAAATAAATAATTACTTCGGTGTGGTTCGCTAATCCCGACTAGTTTGGAAAACCTTAACATGGTTTGAAATGACATCCAAAGGAAGATTAAAGGATAAATTTTAAAGAATTTATCTTTGATAAAATTAATGGGAACCTTTCCCTAATAATGTGAAATTTAGAAACTAACTGTAGGTTAGCTAAGAAAAATGGTTTCCTGGGTATTGATCTGATGTTGGTTTCGGCCTTTGGGGTCAACATTTAGGGAATTGCTCCCTTGCTAATTTACGGTTAGTGACTGATGAATTGGAATGAGGCGTATGTTGTGTTTGTGTAACATTTGTTTATTATATACCCGGGTTATTCAGAAAGGCCGGGTTTATACCCATTCTGAATAACCGATTCGACGATATGTCGAAGATGAAGACGGTGGTTGAAGGCCGGAAGTCTTCACATCGTTTGGGTGATTACTGATGATATTGATTGGGCTATACACCCAAGAGGAGGGAATCAGTTGGTGGTCGTCCAGACGTACTTGGAGATCGATGGATATGCGAGGAAAGTGCCTACGGTTTCGTTCAGACCCAGAATGAACTAGTAAATGGACTGTGTGTCTGACATTGGATTTTATTCTGTGTTGATTGATCTCTATTAAATATACATCTGTTTGGCGATGGAGAATTTATTCTCTTGCTTAACGCCCTTCTCTGAGACGTATGAGCTCAGAGGTTGTATATCGACGGACATCAGTCGCATGGCATGAATTGCATATGTGGCATGCCTAAGTGGCAATTGATCAAGGCTTCTGTTGAAAAGCAAAGTCTTGTGGTTGATGATCAAAGCACGGCCTGTGTGGCGCAGCTTTGTGTATAACGTGAATTCGCGAGCCTCACAGCTCGGTATGAGTCAAAAACGGGATACGGACCGTTGGGAGAACACGACGTTTCTTTCTAGCTATGGGTGGTGTCAGTGCTTAAACTGGCTGATATTTATATACTTTTCACCTTTGTGGTTGTTGTAATGTGAGGCGCCTCGATTTTTGGTCTGTAAGGACCGGGAAACGTGTGTTCAGGAATAACTAATCCTCAAACGTAACGGAGGACCGGCCCAACCGATTCCAAGGGTTTCCCAGAGTGTGTAGTCCTGAGACATTTTCTAGAGTGTCTCGAAGCAGAGAGGAGCTTGCCCCTTGCCTCGACTCATGACGGAAATCCAATTTCCAATACGAGATATTTTCGGTTTTATTTGTAGAGCCTAGTATGGCGACATGATATACGGTACCTATGCCGTCTATGATTGAAATTGTTTTGACACTATACACTTATAATAGTATCAAATGATTTGTTTTAAATGTACCAAGCATGTTTGGCTATTATAAGGGAAAACCCTATCCTCCGGCTTGCGTTGCATTGTGTGATGGGACCTGGGTCTTATAATAGCTTCATTTTTCCAAAAAGCATTGTGTTGTTTTGTTATATGCACTAGTGTTCTTGGGAGGAAAATCGTTCCGTGTTATACGGCGTGGTCCCTTGATTTACTCTCTTTTAAAGTAAAGATTAATAACTGTTTTTAGTTCTCACACCAGTCACATGACTGACCTGGAGTTTATTGTTTTAAACTAAACTCTGGGTGCCCTTATTTTCCGCACGGGTAGCTAGTAGTTTTGGTTTTGCAGATTTATATTCGCAGGATCCTGATTTACGGCTGGAACGATGCTCGGAAAGCTCTGTATCCGTGTATTACTTTCAGTTGTGTTTTGTATTGTTTTTCCGCTGTTATGTAATTTATTGTAATCTTTGATATTTATCGAATGTATTTTATTCATTCATACTCTGTATGTTCTTGTATTCTGGTGGAATTGTTGTAATACACAATGAAATGTTCTTCTGTTTGCATTCTGATTCGTCTTGTCCTCACAGTAATTAGTCCTTTCTCTTCTCTTCGGAGAATGGGGAAGTTCGGGTCGCTACAAGCATAATAAACTTGAGGAGCTTGTTTAGCAAGTATAAAAGGATAGTACTTATAATAACGTGAAGTATGTTTTATTTCTGTAAGATTATACTTTGAGTGAGCATTGATCCCAGAACTTGGAACGTCGCTGAACTAGTTGCATTTAAATAAAAATACTTCTTCCAAAGGTCGTGTGAAATATTTCAATTGCAAAACCACTGTTAGCACACCATAAAAATCGTTTATATGATCATTTGAATTATCACTACCTTTAACAAATACACTAGTATTGTTAATTAATTTTTCAACACCGTATTCTTTGCTATTAAATTTATATCCATTGACAACGAATATTTGGATGCATATGTTGCTTTGCAGCTTGTACAACAACTGTAAATCCATTTTCTATGAGGTTGTATTTAGATTTCATTGCAATGTATTCAACAGTTGCTGATAAATGGGTTCCACTTGTACAACCTTCCCATAAGGGTTTCTTCGCAACATCTAATAAATCATATATTTTTTGCCCCAATATTTGTTTCTTCTTCTGCATTACCATCGTCATCAGTAAATTGAGGACATGGAACATTGATCGTGCAACATCTTCAACTATATGTTCCACGAGATCCGTCGTAGTAATTTTATTGCTCACTACCTCCTCAACTTGTGCAGGATTAGATGCTAACAGTTCACCATGATGATCCCAAAGCAATTTGTTTGGCACGAATACCCACATAATGATCATATACAATACATATCAAACAGGGCTAAAAAGCTCTCTAAGGGTTTTATGAACTTAATATATTACATATTTTATAGTTATTAAAAAAATTGGCGTTTGACCTACATAAAATCATGGAAATTTTACTAAATTCAAGATCACGTGAATTTCCCTCTTCTACAGTTCTCTGTAATTCAATAACAAGGATGTATATTAAAAATCAACTTATACGATTGTCTCTTTTGTTATCAACCGTCTACATGAAGCAGCAAATTTTAAATTAAGTATGTCTTGAATGACTTAATTCCAGTCTATGGAGTTTATCACATATATGCATATTTTTGAAACTTAGCCAATTAACTGTATTATAAGATTAGATATCTTTTTCGATATTTACTAAAATACATAAACTAAATTATGTTCACTCACACTAAACATTCCCACACAAGCTCAAAATCACTTAAATATTCAATTTATATGAATATTATTCTATTGGCATACAAATTATAAACTTGTAATACACAGGTTAATAATAAGAATTAGGCATCAATAAACTAACCTATACATACAATAAGGCAATAAAAACATTAAATTAAAAATCTAACATTAATATAACAAATGTAATTAAAGAGGGGATTAGGGTTTATACCTTTTTTAGAGGAGATTAGTAGGCTAAAGAGGAAGAGATGGAGGATTCTAGAAGTTGGATAGGCTAGGGAAGGACGGAGTGGCCGTGGGTGGTGGATTTGCAGGAGGAAAGGGACTTTGGAGGGATTTGAGGGAAAAACTCGAATGGAGAAGAAGTAAGTTTTGTGATTTTGTTTGTAACTTACCGGCGGCTAATGGAATTAAACCAATGAAATGATCTCTACATGTTTTCTATTTGCACGATCAAACCATAAGTTCAATAGATACAAAATTTGAAATCCTACTATATTACACAAATACTGATAATGAAACAGGTCTCATCAAATTCTGAGACTGTTTGCAAAAGGGCTTATTTTCTGCTATTATTAAATTTCAATTGATCTTTCAACACGCGTATATATCGCGCACGCTCACATAGTAACTTTGATTGACATGAAATTTGAAACCTTACCATATTTTATTGTTCTAGATCTGATGAAACTAGTTTTGTCGAATTCCGATATCGTTTGCAAAATACTTGTTTTTAGGCTATTGAAATAATACTGAATTATTGAATTTTAATACATTTACTTTTAATTCAATTTTAAAAGTCCAATAACCTTATTTTAACTTCAGTAAACTATAAAAGAAAATTAGAATTCATTTTCAGTTGTTTTCGGGTCCAGATTCAATATTTGACCATTTAAAATCCACTAAAAAACAATTTAAAATTCATATTTTAAATTGACTAAAAATACGGGTCGTTCCCACTTAAAAAGATTTTTTTCCTCAAAATAGAAGATAGAACTGAAGGTCCTTAACTTAACCAACAAAGCCTTATTCTCTCTAACTTATCCTGTAATTTTCCCTATTTTTCAAACTTAATTTCCATAAGTTAAACATAGACCATCGATGGGGAATATTTGTTTTGAATCTCATTTGAATACACAACTTATCTCCTAACTAGTGTTGATCCCTTAATCTCTTAGTACAGACACTGATCATGCTTCTTTGATTAGCAAACTCTAGCTTTCCTTATATAGCTCACAACTATGATAGAAAATTCATGCAACAAACCACAAACTCTCATCTAGGTTCGTCTTCAAACATCGAGTGATAAATCCTTTCCCAATACTATGTAAATTCACCTCTAAGTTCTGCACTCGAATATAATTAATTTGAGGAATGATCTACATAAACTCACGTAGTTATTCCTATGGTTTTCCCTTCTTTATCATAGCCAAATGTTTCATCTACAACTTAAGCATATCTCAGAATTTAGCGATTGTCCAAAATCATCGAGAATTCCGATTTCTTACCTTAATCTATTGGTTTATGACTTAACCTTAAGTTTTTCAGTTTCCAAAAGTTACCCAATTATCAAACTTTTCCAACACCTTAAATTTTCTAAAAATTTCGTTGTGACCTCCTTTGCACGGCTCAATAGGTACAACCTCAAAACACCTCTATAAGCACTTGACAATCAAAAAGAAAATCGAAAAGCCAAGCGGCTGTCCAATTAGGCTCATAAATCCAATAAACCCAATCAATACAATAAACATGTAAATTTTAGATGAGTATTCAATTTTATTCCTCATGTTAGCTTCCATTTAATAACCTTTTCAATATATGTGTCCAATTCCAACTAATTTTTAAATCAATTCAACACTATCATTCAATTTACTAACTATTTCTTAATTAGCTCACTTTTAATTTGGCTCAATCATATTTGATTATATTTTTCTTGCCTAGAAACAAGTCGGTTTTTCTTTGGAATTCTAGTTCCATATACAAAACTTAACCAATTATTTACTTTTTATTAAGTATTCTTATACTTTACTTAACTAGTTAGACAAATTATCACAAATCATATCCAGCAACTAATTAGTTGATTAGCTTTTAAAATGCAACTTTCTATGTTGCCAAAACATATACCCTCTTTATATATTCAAAAACCAAAATCATTTGTATATAAAAATCACAAATACTTTTCTCATATATAATACTCTCAACTCATTCTAGGGAGTTACTAACCCTATCTCTAATGAGTTACTCGTCCTTAGATACTAATGATCCCATCTTTGATGAGTCTTTACTCCGAAAAGCTAAGGTTTATCGTTAAACCAAAGCCTTATACCACGTTTGACAACCAGCGGACCCTTTCCCTTTGAACCAACTATAAACAACACAAGTCAAGTCCAAAAATTAAGCATCCACGAAAAGTTCTGCGATAAACTGAATCTTTGATCTTTGTTAGTCAATATTTAGCACATCCTCGGTGTTCGTAACCTGCAAAACCAAATCTTGCAAACTCAATCCATCACGGTTTATTAGAGCAAACTTAGCGGAATAGAACAAAAAAGAAGAATAGAATCTAACAATGGAATAGAACAAATATAACATTAAACATAACTTTATAGCGGAAAATCATTTAAATAATCACATTAAACATACCATGGATAGTTATAAACTCTATCCTCATATAATAGTACCTCGACATCCAAGTATATATAGTAGAATATGCCCTACCTTCTGACAAAAACCACCAGCTCCTGTGGAATCGTCTGGGAACTCCTCAAATCTTGTCTAAACTTGAAATACACTTGGATTTGATTCGAGTGTCAAACATTTGAGTCAGGCTAATGATTAATCAGCTAGAGAACTAGATAACAAGCCATACATATCTAAAATAATCAAAAAAAAGGGTTTCAAAACTTCGTGCATGCTTTTTGGAAAATGAAGCTACTATAAGACCCGCATCCCATCACACAATGCAAATGCACACCATTAGGAGCAAGTTTTACCTTATGATAATAAAATATGCGTGGTACGCGAAGCTCATTTGATATTATCATTAATATCTATCTTTGAAAACCTTTTCAAAATAAATGTATCAATCCTAGCAGACGTAGGTACCCATATATTATGTCTACATAAATAGAGTACAACTAAAGTCGAAAAGTTTCATATTGGAGGTTGGATTCCATCAATGACCAATGCGAAGGATCTTCCTTGACTGCGATTCAGGTACACCTCTAGGGGATGACCTAGTATCAACAAATGCTCCTTTCCTGTAGCGGCAAATCCGTCCCACCTATATCAGGTGTAGTTCGGTTTCTCCTGAACACAACGTCTCCTTGTCAGTACTGACCATTATCCGAGGTGCCTTGATTTATCATCCACTAAGTAAATTGCCTAGGCTTCATACCATAGCATCAAATTTTCAACTAAAAGGAAATGTTTGGCCTTAACTCTGTTGTACTCCATCCTATTTTGACTCATTACAGTTGTGAGTCCTAGAATTCTTGCTTCCACACAAAGCTCTGCTTTTCAACAAAATCTTTAATCAATAATAGCTCAACACTCAGCATGCCACCTTGTCAATTTATAACATATAATCGGTGTCTATTAATATATAACTCTCTAAGTACAAATATCCTAGAGGAGGGTGTTAAGTAAGAGGATAGATCCTCTGCCACCCATCTGATATATCATTAATAGAAACCAATTTATTATACCATAAAAAACAAATGTCAGACACATATCCGTTTACAAGTTCATTTTGGGTTGTAAACAAAACCAAAGCACTTTATTCCATGACCCCACTTAGGTGTGAAAGTCCGAATCACTTCAAGTACGGTCAAATCTATGTCACATTATAACCTTATAATATGGATCAACTCGAGGCATCATTGAGCAATCCATCCAATGTGAAGATCTGTAGTCTCCAATCACAGTCGTCGCCATTCTCAATTGTTCTTATCACGTCGTATAGTTATTCACGATGGGTTGAAACACTGTCTTTCCAAATACTTAGCGCATTTTTAAAATTAATAGATATACAAAAATATCATGAGTCTCATTCCATTTTGGAATATCCTTATACTCAAATCATTCTTTATATTGGGTATACTCATTTAAATCTTATTAAAGATTTACATACTTTAAAGGCTTGTTTAAATCTTTCCTTGGAAATCATTTCAAATGATTATAATTTTTTTTCACAAACTTAACTAAAACCAAGGTTTCTACGCTTTATCGGGATTATTAAACCTCACAAAAAGTTAATTTCTCAAATCATTATCCTATTCCCATCCTATCCATCCCATAAAGAAAAACTGGCAGTACTCCATAACTAATTGACCTCGTATTTTCTTAAGTTTGACCACCTTTATCAATCCTGTTCTTTCATTCCAAATCTGATTAAAGATTTCATTTATTTTTACGGTAAAAAATATTTATCCAGACACAACCCATTCATTGATCATTGGTTAGGGCAAATTACTTCCTCTTTCCTTGATCATTTCTTTAGCCCCAAAATTGTACTTACGATTTCTTAATCTTATCATTAGGGAAAACATTTATTAACCAAAATTAGTTCTCGATTGCACAATGTCAAGAGAATAATCCATCAATTGTATGACCCCGAAAGCCTAAACCAACGTCAGATCAAACATCCCGAAGATCTTCCAATCTCAACGATAAAACAATCAAGTTCAGACTTATTTATTCGAAAATGTTTTTTAAGATTCGATCTTATTTTTACGCAAAAGCAAGCATCAAGCGATTTCCCACTACATAGTCACAAAACAGTCAAGTCAAGCCATACACAATGATAAGGCAACACAAGCCAAGTCAAGGTCAGGCAACTAATTCAAATACATAGAATCGAAGCAATGCAAAAAAAAATCTGTGACAACTTCCTATTTTTAATGCACAAAGGCCAAGTATAGTAACATCTACTCTCATCAACAATGACCAAAAACCATAAGCAGTTCAACCTTGAAGAAAGCACAACATACACAAGTGTACATATGCTGATATGTATATATGCAAGTAAGAAGAGGCAATAGTAGGTGAATGTGGGCCATCACAATAATCGCAGCAAGGTTGAAAGGCAACATGAACCAAGGGGAGTGGACAGTCAGTAGCCACAAAACTGGCATAACAAGGCAACTAAGCATGAAACACACATATGGAAATGCACATGATAGCAAAAGAAGGCACAAGCTAAATATAAAAGGGTGCAGACACCAGAACAAATATACGCAAGTATATACAAGTGCAGAGGTCGATATTGGCCAAGTTCAAACGCTAACAAACACATATGCGCTTCTAGTGGCATAAAGCCTCAAACAAACACAAATGCCAAAGTCAAATCATATAAGACTTATCCAACAAGACATCAAGTAGTGTAATGCATACAAGTATATGTGCAGAGCCATGGCAGAGTGAATAAAGTTGCATGAACTCAAGTGTACATAATAGTTTTATGCAAATGCCATGCACAATAGATCAAATGGCACAGCAAAATGGTACATGAACAAAAAGCAGCGGGGCAACAAAGCACGACAGCACAAATGCATTAAGCTCAAGTGCAGTATACATTCAAATATCCAACTGTAGTGCCTGTTCTAATTAGTCAAGAGCATCAAGAAAAAGAGGTAAATTATTTTTTAATTCTAACAGCGCAAATGTACGAGAGTGATGCATTAATTTAAACAACTTTCACAGGAAATGAATTGAAATTCGAATTGAATTTATAGTTCAAAGTTGGGAAGTAATATGGAAACAAATTAGAGATATATTTTCTCTTAATATTTTTGAACTAGTCTGGCAACATTTATCAAAGCAATTTTTTTTTTCCAGAAGATCATTGCGCAATATATTCCAGAAAGTTTGAATATTTCAAACTCGGCAAAATCGTAGCAACAAATCACAACCAAGGAGATGGAATCAAAGAATATATCTACATTTTAATCCTATTTATGCACCATTCACCAGCGGCAATTAAATCCATCCAAGTTCTAGCATAATCAAATAAATATTTGAATTGAAAATTTGTACCTGAAGAGTAAAGACGAAAAATAGATCAATTCGAAGTATTTCAATTCGAATAAAGCATAGGAAGATAACTACTAGAAATCTAATAGCATTAACAAAAAAGCAGAAACAAATTTCATCATGAATCAATGGGGATTCAAAACTTTAGATTAAATCGCCATTGTCTATTTTTATTTTCGAGAAATAGAGAGATAATGTGACAACCCAAATTCGTAGACGGCGTAGACCGAACAAAAAGACGGATTGTCAGAAAAACATAACGCATCGGATAAACAAAACAAGAGAACTTTTCATTGTTATTACAATAATTTACAGCAGAGTACAAGAATATCAGAGAGCGAAAAGTAAAATAAAATAATACGTAGTGAAAAAATATATCAAAGAATAATTACAATGCAATGGAAATAAAATTACATAAATATAATGATAAAACATACAAAGGAAAACATAAACTAACACAGCTGAAGGAAATGCACAGATACAAAGCATTCCAGAGTATAGCTTCAGTCGTAAACCAGGATCCTGTGAATAGAAAATCTGCAAAACCAAAACTACTAGCTACCCATGTGGAAAATATGGGTACCCAGAGTTTAGGTGAAAAACAATAAACTTCAGGTCAGTCATAGGACTGGTGTGAGAACTTAAAACAGTTACTAAAACTTTACTTTAAAAGTTGGAAAATCATTTGACCACGCCGTGTGACATGGAACTGCTTTACTCCATATGAATATCAATAAAACAAAAACGACACAATGCTTTTTGGAAAATGAGGCTATTATAAGACTCAGGTCTCACTACATAATACAATGCAAACCGAAGCACAGAATTTTACTTTATAATTGCTAAACATGCTTAACACACGACAAACCAAATATTAATGATATTATTACTAGTGCATAGTGCGGAAAACAACTTCGAAAATAAATGTATCAATCTTAGATGGCATAATACCCCATCTTATTATGTTGCCATAGGTATACAACTAGAACTACAAGATCACGTATTGGAATTTGGATTTCCATCATGAGCCAAGATAAGGGATATCTCCCTACCAAATTCGAACCATCTCTAGCAAGATGTCCAGGACCGCTCGCATTGAGCCCTTTGGATTGACAGGGCCGATCAGCCTTTCTTTACTGATTGTTTATGCCTAATCATACGTTTCCCAGTCCTATCGGACCTCTTGGACAATACGTCGACCATCTTGACCTTGTACGGCCATATCCGAGGACCCTCGCTTCCATCATCTAGATAAGTAAAATGTTTGGGCTCCATACCATGACATCACCTCTAGCTAGAAAGAAATGCATGTCCTCCCTACTTCCCCTCATCCCATTGTTGACTCATATCGGGGTGTGAAGCTCGCGAATCTATGCCATACACAAAGTTGCGCTATCATCCATGATTTGATCATCATCCACAAAACTCTGCTTTCCAATAATGCTTTGATCCATGCATCTTAGCATGCCACATTGTCAATCTATACTATACCATTGATTTCCACCAATATATAACCTTTACGCTCATGCGTCTCAAAGAAGGGTGTTAATCTAAGAGAATAAATTCTCCGCCGCCAAAAAAATATATATTTAGCAGAGACCACTAGATACAATATATATACAATGTCATGCATACAATATATATATATATATATATATATATATATATATATAATTTATTCATATTTTTATTAATTTTATTAAATCACATACGGTCGGTTTCCAATTTTGGCCACCGAACTACATCCATAGCGACCTTTTCCAAAATAGATTTAGACATAATTTTAAATTCAACTGTTGGATCTTAAAAATTATCATTTTATAAGAAATCTCATTTTATTACGGTTCTAACGATTCCAATTTCAGGAGAATCCAACGACCGGATCTACGGTGATGTCAATTCGAAGTTACGGGTTGACGTTCCCAAACTTTTGCTGCGTGGCTCGTTCTATTCAAGCCCGAATCAATTTATAATTTAATAATAAATCGAAACACTTCTAAATCATTTTTCTAATTTGTATAAAATATATGTAGTCATCTTTGATAACTCGTTTCTCTTCAAAATCACATATTTCACTATATGGTCAATTTCAATATTATTTTAATGAATAAAATAATATTATTTTTCAAAATTCATTATTGTATGCTCAAAGTTTCCTTACAGTCATTATAAAAATAAATAAAGAACTTTCAAAAGAAAACTTCTTTTAAAACATTTGCTATATAGCCTAGCCGAACTTCACTTTGAAAGGTTACTATTCATTTCGAATTAAAAACTTTGATATGCCAAAAGTGTATTAAATTTACTTCAAAACCATTTGTTACAGTTTCGAATATTCATCGATATTTCGATATTTATGCATTCATCCAAAATTGGACTTCAAAATCAAACTTCAATTTTTCATTGAAGATTATATTATTAAAATATTTTATTTATTTCAGATTGTAATAACATTCATCCAACACCATATATTTCCATTTATATGCATTTTATACATCCAACAATAGTTATAAACAAATAGAAAGCATACATCTAACATCCAGAGTGCTCTTACACCTGCATAAGCCTTAAATAATTATTTAACGCTTACATCGGTTTGTCAATAAACAGATTAACACACAACTTCCTACATGGGATTTGTGTAAATCAAATATTGTCCCAATACCCGTATAGGGTTTCCAACCAATCAAATAATCATTTCGAATCAACCACGGACAAATGAATTTAATCATAATTCATTTGTTTCAAATTGTTTTTCAATCTTACCAATTACACTTAAACTAATGATTATAAATTCATTGTTTGAATTAAAAATGGATATTCAATCCAATTTTAGATACCTCAAATACATTAACATCATTTTAACATGTTAATCAACTCAAAATCACATCCAAATCACAACACAATAAATCATCAATTCATCCATCTGGTTTATTAACAATTTTTGATGTGATATACCATATACCATATAACAATTTGTGATGATTAACCAAATCAAAGCTACAACCCTATTAACTGTTTAACTACCTATATATTCCAACATCGTATTAGCTACATGATTAACCAATTTCTAACTTCAAATTCATATTAAATTCAATATTAACTTCAATCACTTAACGATTAACTATTTTTGGCAAAGCCTGCGGGTTGATTGGCCCCTTCCATTTTATTTATATAATAAGAAAACTTACAGTATAAATGAGGGTAAGAGAAGACATTAGAAATGCATAGGTAAGAAAAGGAGGTAGAGAAGCTACAACCATCAATGCAAAATTTCTGGTTCAAAGAATAGGAAGACATAAAGATATCTTTGCTTATGTCAGTGCAAATGACATGAAACATATGCAACCTGGTTTTGGAGTGAATATTAAATATTATTTCATTTATGTCTTTCCAATTTCTCTCAATGTGAGCTTGAACATGAACAGTAGTTCATATGATGAGGATTGCTTCCATTTTATGGCTTTGTAAATGTTGTACCATTACTCCATACTGTTTCTCTTAGGACTGCTTAGTTCCCCTCTTCTTCATATCTTTCCCCACAAAAAGAAAGTAAATGGACATTAAAAAAACTAGGTGATGGTTGTCCTTTGGTGCCGAATTGCAGAAAATGCATGTGTTAGATACATTAATACCTCTATGACGTAAGTTTTCAAGGGTGTGCAAAGCATTGAAATATACTTGCCCGTAGTGGAAGTTGATACGTTCACTCATCCTAGGATTCCAAGTTCTCTTGTGCCATTGAAAGCTGGACATACTATCTTCAGCAGTTAACTCCAAGTAGACCATTGTCGTTGATTGCTTCTTTTTAATATCCATCCAACCGTAACTCTCTGCCTGACAATTAATTATTCAACTATTTAATCATAATTAAACTACATAAATATAATATTTTGAGTGAGTAGCTCTCACAGACAATCAATATGATTATAATAACATAACAAAATAGTTGAGTGAGTGAGTTCTCACTTTGATCAGTTTTGAAATCGTTAAATAACGATTGTTTTGATTAAATTAAACTGGACATTTAATTTAGCCAAAATTTGTTACTAGCTTCGTTTTCTTCCAAATCAACTTCACTGTGAAGCACTCGTCTCCATGATTCCAAGCATCTGAAATCGTCGAATTATGTTTTGTAAGAGAAAGTTATAGGCATTTAAACATTAATTACATTAACAAACGTAGTAAAGTTAATAATTAAATTAGTTAAATCACTAATCACCATATTGTTTCGTCCGTCTGTAATACTCTAGGCACTGAACCGCTGAAACGCATCACGAACCATAGGGCTCCACCGCGGAGGCACTACAAGGCGCCGACACTTGATCAGACAACCCCATGTCGTTCACTTACGCGAGATCCACCACCGCCATGTACCACACCACGTTCGACCCTCCAACACCCTGAAAAACACCACCAAACATTGCTCGTTTGAGCATTAAATTTTCCCACATCACCACGCAATAAATGATCATCACCGTCCACATTATAGAGCTTACTGAGCTGAAGATTTTTCATGTTGGAAGTTTTTAAAACTAATGAATGGATTTTGAGTTACAAAGGGAAGAAGTTCGGCTAATTTTGGTCGTTCGAAATCAAGTGGTATCGGCAACAGAATGTCTACGGTTTGGGAAAACCTAAGGCCCATTTAAACCTTTTTTTTTATAATATTTAATTTCTATTATTTCTTAAACTCGAAGTTTAATGCTCCAAACTTCAAACGAACCCCAACGACTGATGTCCGTAATCAACACTACACCAAAAAATGCTTTTAACAGCTCCCAAAAACGTTGTACAATTTTACAGCGTTTTGATGAACGCTGTATAATGACATGTTGTTGTAGGCCCCCATTTTCAATAGCAGTAGAATAAATGTTGTTTTGTTTCACCTTTTACAGCATTTTGAACTAGCTGTTAATATGCCATACACAGCTTTTTTTACTTGATGTTTTAAAAAATAGACATCGTTTGAAACATGTTGTCAAAATTGTACAACTTCACACTTAGACTCTCAACAGCTAATTTTAAATGTTGTTACTAATATTTATCAGCGTTTTTTACATGTTGTAAAAACGTTCCCTCTCGTTTTATCAGCAGTCTTGAAATGCTGTTAGTAATATTTACACAGCATGCCATCTGTGCTATAGAAATATGCACAACGTATATTAAATGTTGTTATTAATTTTTGAACAGCATTTGTCACACGCTGTAAATAGTTAACAAGGTTATATCAGCGTTTACAAAACGCCATCACTAATATTTGCACAACAATTTATTTGTGTTGTCGTCTGCTGGTGCTAAATTTACAGCATCCATATCATGATGTTACATTTGCATACATATCATTACCCTAAACTATACTAATATCATAGTACAGCTGTTTCACCAAAAAATCAAATGAAAATTAATTATATAAAAACATGACTAGTAGTCGCTTCCATTTGTGAAATTGAACTCAATCCATAAACAAAGTTTTAAACAAAGATGGTACTTAAACTATAGTACACAAAGCCACTACCAAAATAAAAGTCTTTACTACTACAAAATAAACTTATTACATGGATACTAAAATAAACTTCAAGAAAACATCCTATGCATTCCTTGCATCAACATTATTCTTCACGTACCTACAAGGATGAAATTTAACGGTTAGTGATCAAATAAATTTTTTTAATATATTTAACTTATAATACCTAGTACTAAATAATATGAGCACAACATCTATTTTTACTATATCCGTAATCAACAAATTACAATAAAATAACATGAGCCAAGAGTGGATGTATTCGTAGGTTGTTGTTTGGAAACAGCAAGCCATGGCTTGCTGGAACAGCAAGCCTGAGCTTGCTGCTTCTAAACAGCAAGCCTGAGCTTGCTACTTCTAAATAGCAAGCCATGGCTTGCTGCTTCTAAACAGCAAGCCACGACTTGTTGTTTCGGAGTAGCAAGCTTGCGCTTGTTGTTTCAGAGCAGCAAGCCGCGGGTACATCCACTCTTGGCTTAGTAATTTAGCAAGCAGAAGCATTTGCTAGTCATTGAAAAGGCTAGAAACTTCAATGGCAATACAGTTAGCGACTGCACTTACATAGATAGGAATAAGACTCACATGTCAACAACTGGGCATCACCACATGCATTTACATAGCACAAAACATCGCTTCAAACAGAAAATAGCAACCATAACCAAAAAAAAGAACTAAACACACCTAAACCTCATGTATCAATAACCAGTTTTCAGACAAAAGGAAATTGTATGTCATGCAATTTTTATGTTAGACTTTTCTGCTCTCTTTGAATAAAACAATTTTCTCTTTCCACATGATTCACTTTCAGATTTAAAAAAAGTGCCAAAATAACGGAGACGACGTGAAAAACCACTAGGATTAAAAGATGTTTCCAAATTACAGGTGTGTATGCCTTTCTTTTATTTAACAAAACTCGAAATTGTCATTATTATTATTATTTTCATTGGATTCAACACTTCTTTCTGGTGATCTCTAATGTTCATGCACTACTTTGCCCAGGAAATCAAGCAAACAGTATGGAGAGTGTTTTTATAACCCAAGTGCATGTTTTTAACTAACCTGAGTATCTGTGTATCTTAAGTCGAATGTAGTAGGTATGACCAAGAACCAACTTGAGTGACCAAATTTTGTTAAAATATTGATAATGTTAAAATTCTCTACATGATTAAGAACTGACTCCTATGAAGAATTTAATTTTATATGATTCTAGCTTTTATGCGTACAAAATAAAAACAGTAAGTAGTGAAGGTTATATTACTTCAAATAGTTATTGAGCGCACAAACAGACCAAGTATATGAAATACACAAGCAGAAGTAAAAATTGGAATATTAAATGTTAGTGACGGGTTCGTATACACACAAGATCTTGTGAAACTTATGTAAAAGTTGAATTTAGTCTAACATTCGCAACAAGCCATGCTACCGTCGAATCAAAAGCATTTGATAAGCATTCCATGAATGAGTTACGCCTCCATAGAGCTTGCATTTAGCATTCACCGGGAAATTTGCACTCTATCATATAACCAATATTTGTTGATACATAATCAAAAATTCTTAAAAAAAATACTAGTAATATAAACGTATTACCGTAACTGATTTAGGAAAATTGCTCATAGGGGTAGATGCACTCGTCCTTTGGTGACCAATTCTTTGCTTCCACCCCAATCGTACAACTTACATTTGCTTCTGTGCTATTGGTTATGCTCTATCAAAATGAAATATATTAATTGACATGCATGATGATACACTACTGAACACACACACACACGCACACGCGTGTGCGCGCAAGCCTACAAATAAACATCAAAACCTACCTAATCACAAAACCTACCCTAGGAATCAAAAAAGTCACGTTTCTTGCTAGTATTTCCCGAGTCCTATACGCAGAGCCAGCTCGGATCATTGGGTTGCCCTAAATGACAAAAAAATTTGTTGCCATTTACTCAAAAAAAAAGGGCTGCCATAATTCTGGCATTGCAGGAGGTTGCTTGTCATATTTAGAAAACAATTCTGGGCTGCCATAAAATCATATGTTACTGCCACAGTACCACTCATACTTATGCATGTAATTATTATTATATATTTAAAAGTGTATAAAGGATCCATCAGCTTGTAATTTGCTGCCCCTAACACTTGCATTTCTACCAGGCGTTACTGATAGTAAGTTACTTTGAAAAGTTTTGTAGCAACAACTCCAGTGATAATTTTAACATTCGCATAAATTCTAACTTTTTTGCTTAGTCGATAAATGCATGCAAAGCAATGTACTTAGGCTGAATGGTCCCAAAGAGCCAAGATAGATGAGGTACCAGACGCTTTTAGGTTGTAACTTTCCTAAAATGTGGCTGTCTTCCACTTTGATGTAGTTACAATAAAAGCATAATAAAGAAAACTTCACAGGATTAGTTATATTTGAAAGTAAATAGGAGAAGGGGCTTGCAATCAGACATGCATGAGTTTTGTAACATAAATTTGAGTACAAAACAACTTTTGTCAAAATTTTCCAATTCTAATACAATTTTTATTGTCTTCGTTCTTTGTATTTTTCCTATACTATGCTGTTTGCATTTCCAAATTAATAACATAAAAATTTGAAATCAATAAAAAATACAGGTATATTTCCATTGATTCACTAATTTATTTCATCCATTCTAATTTATAACAATCATGAATTATGTCCTTAGTTCAAGTAAAAAAGGGAATGAGGAAACTAATTCGCAATCTAGTATTCATATAGAGAATCAGAACAGAAGGGATATAATCAAACAAAATCGAAAAAAATTAAAATATACCTAATTGCCTTTTTTCTGAATGGAAAAGAGAACGCAATCTTCCCTCGACAATTCTCAAAACGTAGCAGGCGCAACTTATAAGATTGCGGCAAGTCCGATGTTTCAGAGTTATCTTCTTCTTCTTCGTCCTTTCTCTTCTCAAGCGTCTTCTTCTATGCCCTTTTTTTATTTTCGTACCTTGTTTTCTTTTCCAATTTTCTCTCTTATGCTGAGAACAACTCTAACCACTGGCCATGCCACCATCTTGTCCTTGGCATCTCCTATATTAGTAAAGTACAACTGCCCTTGGTATCTCGTATATTATGTGTACCAAAAAGTAAGCAATCTCCACAAATATTAAACATAAACTAAATCATACCTGACATTTCACAAACACATGAACCAGCATACATCAATAACAAGTGGCATATACCACTTCTATTTATATTGTTATATTTTCAACTGGTTGCACCAATCCTATGCAGTATCTCATTTTATACTTGAAGTTGCCTACGATGGTAAGTTGTAATGTCAAGTTCTTTCCGGTGGTATAAGCATATACCGCATGAAGCTAGAAACACGATTAAAATGAAAATATATCATGGTTGTGCATCTATGAACTAAAATGACATCCATTATCAGTTTGGCGTATTGCTGTATATCATTTTCACTGAGAAATATAATTTTATATCTATGAACTGAAATAACCATGCAGCAAGAGCTAATCAAGGATGACGCTCTATATGCAATGTTGGAAATGCAATGCTGGAAATAAAACGAATATGTGAAAGATTGCAAACCTTGTACACTGAGGCAAAAGAAGAAATGCAGCAACAGCACAGTCTTCCCCTTTTCTTCCTCCAGTTAATTACTTATTCGTACACCTTTGACTGTGTAACCTTTATAAATGCCAAAAATGATAACAATTAGATAATATACTTTGTGATCAAACAAAATTATTTGCCAATAACATAAATATAAATTTGACAAGAAAATACTCAAAATGCGAGGTATCAAAATAGAAAATTATGGTACTGCCAAGTTCAAATGCTTAATTGCTAACATTCCAAGTCGAAATGACTTACATTAAGTTCCAATTCAATAGGTTTTACAATTCAACATTCCATAAACCATCAAATCTATATCAAAACTTCTAATTGACTACCAAAAATAAAACATAACATTAGAACTACTCAATTATGCCTTCGCAGTCCTCCCTAACGTAACTAGCATCCTCAACCAAGTCCTCAATTTCTTCACAATCTCTTACAACATTGTTGTTTTCTTCAATAAACTCATCTATCTCTAGTTCATGAAAATATTTTGGCGGCGCTTTCATCACAACATACCAATTCGAAGAATCATTTTCTCTTGAATAAAAAATTTGTTTTGCCTGAGATGCGAGAATATAAGGGTCTCCTGAAAAAGAAACCTGACTTTGATGCAAATTAACAAGAGTAAATCCATCTTCAACTTTTGTCCCGTTTCCTATATTCGCCCAATGACACTTGAAAATAGGAATATAAAAAAAATATTACAATCCAATAAAAATATATCAGTCAATATTCCATAGTAAATGAAGACTTCAACCACTTGAGAATAGTCTTTTACACTTGCTCTACACATGGTGCTCGCATCATAGATCACTCCACTATTCTGAGTTTCTCTATTAACATCTTTTATATGGAATCGTTGTCCATTAATAATAAATCCTTTGCAGGACAATGCAGTATTTTTAGGGCCATAAGCAACCCATTTTAACATTTTATCATGATCTTTTGAGTCAATAGGAATCTGAAAAATGAAAAAGCCAGTATTTCGAAATAGTATTTATAAATTGCATGGGAAAATGTTGAATTTTTTGTAACAAACCTTTTTTTAATCCAACTAGCAAAATTATCTCCATGATATTTCCAATGTAATGTCGTATTTCTTTCTAAATGCTTGTTTGAATTTTGAAACTCTTCCAAATGCAAACTAGTATAATAAAAGTAATGTCAAGTTGTAACCCTAAATGTAACTACCAAAAATCAATGGAAATGATATTAACGTACTCCAAAAGCGTTTCCACTACGGCCATATTCATTAACACTAGTAAGTGAGCAATTTCTTTTTCCTTGACAGACAATTTAACTTGTTCGGACATTGAAATTGGACATCCTTCAAGTATTGCAATATCTTCATACTCTTCATTTTTATTTTATTTTCAAGTTTGTCTATTTACTCCGAAATTCATTAAAAAATCTCGTACATTCTTCTGCGAGATAGGATTACGCAATGCATCCCTCTGGTCGTGCATAATTCCTTATGTAATCTTTAAGCGTTTTCATATACCTTTCAAATGGATACATCCAACGAAATGGACAGGTCTACACAACTGAGCTTCCCTCCTAAGATGAATCATCAAGTGTATCTTAATATCGAAATATGAAGGTGGAAAATATCTTTCAAGTCCACACAATATTTTAACGATCTCATCGTCGAGTTGCTGCAATTTTTCTTTATCAAGAACACGTTGACATATTTTATTGAAGAATGAACATAGTCGAATAATTGCTTTTTTGGGTTTTATGGGCAAGAAACCTCATAGCGCAACCAATAATAATCGTTGCATAAAAACATGATAAACATGAGATTTCAAACCACTAATTTTACAATCCACCAATGTTATGCATCTTTTAAAATTTGAGCAATAACCGTCAAGACCTTTAAAATCATAAAGCCTTTTGCAAAATATTTTTTTCCAATTATGATAATGTGTATGGAACCGGTCGGAGATATGTTTTGGTCCCACAAGGTTGTACATAAAGGCTATGTCGAATTCCCCAATCCTATAGATCATGTCTACAATTAATCCCATCCTTTGATTCATTGTCATGCAACATTGTACTAAGTGTGCTTTCGCAAACATTTTTCTCAACGTGCATTACGTCTAAATTATGACGTAATGGAAGTGCCTATAATAAGAAAAAGTTAAGCTTTAGAGTTTTCCCACATTTTGCTTGTAATAGGCCAATAAAAAAATGGAATATAAATGCTAACCTCCCAATATGGCAAGTCAAAAAAGATTGATCTCATTTTCCACCTTAATAACTCTTTTTTGATATAATCGTTATCTTCTTCATCATCTTCATTATCGTTGTCAATCTTTCATTTTTTTACCTTTGCCCTTACTTTCCTTTTTGCTTTCGGTACCTTTTCCAAAATCATTTGGAAAGTCTTTCAAACTTAAAGAGATATCTTTGCCGGTTAGAATTCTAGGCTTTTCCCATCTTGCACGGTGTTGTCAAACCATGTCTTTTTTTCTTAATGGATTTGTAGTGAATAAATATCTTCTACAACCCATATAAGTAGTCTTTCGACTATGTTTCATCCACCGATGATAAGCATTGACACCACATGATGGACACGCTTTTTTACCCTTTACACGACATCCAACAAGATTACCATAAGCTGGAAAATCATTTATCGTTCACAATAAAATAGTTTTCAAGTTAAAAAGTGTCTTACTTAGTGCTTCATATGTCTCTACTACATTACTCCACAAGTAATGTAAGTCTTCTACTAATGGTGCCAGATATACATCAATATCATTTCTTGGTTGTTTTGGAACTGGAATTAGAAGTGGTAACATGATATTTTCCTTCTTCATGCACAACATAGGCGACAAATTATAAGTCACAAGCATTACTGGCCAACAACTATACATGGAGATTAACATAGAAAATGGATTAAAGCCATCTGTAGCAAGACCAAGTTTAATATTACGTGGATCGGCTAAAAATAGTTTCCAATTTTCATCAGTCATGCTCCATGTTACAGAATCTACAGGATGTCGTATCTTTGCATCACTACTTTTATTTTTGAAATGTCACCTTAATTCTTCTGCCATTTTTTCAGATTTAAACATTCTTCTCAATCTTGGAATTATTGGAAAATATCTCAACACCTTGACCGGGATACCTTGCACAATCTCCCCTGTATCTCGATTGATCTTCCATCGTGGAGAACCACATTTCGGATAGCTATTTAAATTTTTGTTCTCTTTACGAAAAAGACAACAATCGTTTTCACAAGCATAAACCTTTTCAAATCCCATATCAAATTGTTTTAGAAACTTTTTTACTTCATATAAAGTCTTGGGGAGTACGTTATTCTTCGGCAAAAACATATGTTGGACATTAAGAAGTTTATCAAAACTAGTATTAGATAATTCAGTATCGCATTTAAAATTATACAAAGTAGTAATGGAAGATAATTTTGTATAGTCTGTGCAACCAGGATACAGTGGGGTTTCAACGTCATCCAAATTTTTAAGTAAATCATCATGCCGCTTTTGTGCACCGTCCTTATTTTTGTCATCATCAAAAAAAGTATGATTGATATAGTCTTCATCTTCATAGTGAATTGCTTTGAGTAAGTCATATGTCTCACCCATTTTAACTGATTTTTCAATAATCACTTTCTCCCTTTGATTATACAACATACTAACTTCATACTTAGGATCCATTCCCCTTATAATCAGGTGCTCAATAATGGTGTCTCCATTATGACGATTAAGATTACGACAATCTATACAAGGACACAAAATCTTTTCCATATCTCCTAATTCTTTTTAGCGTCAAGCACAAATTTTCAAACACCTAGGCCATACTCACTACTTGTTCTATGAATAAAATTGAAAACAAGTGTTACTTTATATTATCAGAATTCAGAGTATGTCAAATCGAAAGTTTAATATAAATTAGAAACTAAGACCTATGTTTACGCAACCAATCTTTGTCCATCGTTATGTACAATGTGTATGAAATCAAGTATCTAAAATACAAATAGCAAAAAGTTTATAAACAAATGGTTAATCATAGCTCATGTGCACAACTCCCCATTTAAATTCACACATACTCAAATCATTACTTGTTGCTGCTCTTTCCCTCTAGACACAAGCAATTTTCAACCAGCGATATATGCACACAAGCAGGTAAATATGTACACAAGCAGCTATATATGTCACGACATTTTTAAATAAGATATATATGCACACAACCAGGTATATATGTCCAAAAGCAGGTATATATGTCATAACAATTTTCAACTAGCTATATATGTACACAACAATTTTCAACTAGGAAGGCCGTTTCTTCAAATATGTGAAAGAAAGCACATAAAAAACATATTGAGGTATCTATTCTTGTTTTCTTTAAGTTCTCCGACGTATACTATAGATTTCACTAATAAGTGTAAATCGGTCGAACTAAATGTACAAGAACAAAGTAATTATATCAATCGAATCGAAAGACAAACAATTAAATCAATCGAAAACTAAATCGATCGAATTAAATATACAGTAGACAAATTATAATTAAATCAATCGAAGTACCTTAACAAGAGGAACTAGGGCAGGGAAATAAGGAATGATGAAATGATAAAATTGGGTTTTACAGCAAGATGAAATCGAACATGGGAAATGAAATCGTAAGAGGGAAATGAAACTGGAGGAAGAGGGGAAGTAAATTTTTAAGGCAGAGAGAAGTGAAAGTGGAGGCAGGATGTTAGCCCTGCGTTTTGATTAGGGTAAATATTTTATCACATGTGTTATATCAGTGTTTCAGCCAGTTTTGAAATCCGCGCGCTTAATGAGAAATATGAGAACACAACAGTCGAGCTTAATCAAGCATTAAGTAATAACATCGAGCTTATGCGACAACTTCAAGAAAGTCAACGCGTCGTGGCTCGACTTCAGCTAGCTCGCAACAATGCTCGACCTCGACCACCTGCCTTGGAAACCTCCTCTTCCGAGTCGAGGGACCCACATCAAAGAAGGAGGTTTAGCCTCATCAGCAATGTCACCACTCGTACCAATGCCCTTGACAACGGTAATGGCAATGGCTACGCCAATGGCAATGGGAACGACAACGGCGACCGAATTACGGTCACATATAGCGAGGAGGCACAGCACCGAGACTGCTCTCTCTTGATCATCAATGGCAGACCAGTCCTACAAACCGACATCTTCCTCGACACAACTCGATGGTGGATAATCAAGATGATGGGCCGGCTATTCCAACGGCCCACGTTCCTCCAGAACAGGAACCACATCACCCTGCCTTACCTCACCGTCCACACAAAGACCCAATCATAGATGTCGAGTACATGGAGGAAGACGATCCGTACGTCCATCATAGAAGGCGCCCTCGCAACAGAACTCAAGAACCTCGTCAAAACTCATGGATCCCGATGGAGGATCCCCATCCAAGTTATCTTTCCGACATGGTACGGAGGATCATGAGAGAAACACGAGGGGGCGTACACAGCTCATGGGAGGCTCACATTAGGCGCCCGTTTATTAGAAGAGTGAATGAGGCTGAATGGTCACGACGCTTTAGCATGCCGTAAATACCACTCTACGATGGCACTAACAATCCTTGCGCCTTCCTAAATCGATATGATGACAAATGGACTCGAGCCGAGGTAATGACCTAGCCAAATGCAAATACTTCCAGGTCTTTCTATCCGGAACCGCTTTACTTTGGTTCTCTCGCCTCCCACTTGATTCCATTAACTACTTCGAGCATTTAGTGATAGAACTAGTCAAGCAATTCATGGTTCATATCCGGACTTCGAAGAATGCCCTCACTCTGTCCAGCCTATACCAAGGGCCCGCTGAGTCGCTCAAAAGCTACCTTTCTAGATTCAACATAACTTTCTCCGTGGTCGAAGATACAGATCCTCGCACCTTACTCTTTCAGTTAGCAAAAGGTGTCCTCTTTACTTCAGAGCTCGGGGCATGGACCAATCGGAAGCAGCCAAAGAGCCTCGACGCCTTCTATGAGAAGGCAGATCGGTACTTATGCCAAGAGGAGGCAAGACGGAACCGCCTATCCTCCACCAGTCGTCCCAATGACCCCCAAGTGGACACCGCAAATAACAACCTTAGAGGAAGGCAAGTTGGTGAGCCCCTCAATCCAAACAGGAGGGCAAGTCCCTACAGGAAAAAACCAAACAACGGTAGGCCGGGTGGCCGAAACAACTGGCAAATCCCAGTGGAGACAAGAAGACCCGGACCTCACCGTGCCTTCAAGACCTACACCCCATTAAACGAAGACTTAGAAAAAATTTACTTGGAAACATGCAATACTTTTCCATACAAAAAGCTGTGTGTCAGGGAATCAACTGACTACGAGAAGAACACGGGGAGGCACTGTCGATACCACGACGTGTACGGGAACAACACCAACGAGTACCTCCAGCTTAGGGACGCAATCGAGAAGCTTATCCGTTTGAAACGACTCGAACAATATGTCCAAGAACCCTTTCCTCCCGAACCGAACTCTCAGCCTTCGGCGCAGGCTCCTCTGGCGACCGCCAAGGCGGCTTCGGGTCCATCTAATCCGAAGCGACGGATTGTGATCAACACTACATGTGGCGGACCTTACCCCCACACACGACAACTTTCGAAAAATGGAGGAGTATGTAAGTTCCATAAAATATGCTACTTACAAAGCCTGCTCCGCTCTTAGCGAATCCGCCCCAGCCAAGATCCAAAAAACCATGCGGCATGATATCATTTTCTGTGAAAGAGATTATATTAGGATGGATATCCCAACCACCGATCCATTAGTTATCACAGCTCAGATCGGTGCCACTTCTGTCAGAAAGGTATTAACTGACTCAAGGAGATCGGTCAACATCATTTTCAGGACCGCTTATGACCAGATGAAATTGGAAACAAATGATTTAAAGCCATGCCGCATCGCAATCCGCGGCTTCAACGGGGCCTCTAGTTCCCCCCGTAGGAATGATCGAGTACCTGTGGAACTCGGTGAAGGAGACCGGGGCCGAGTTAGGGTTCTCACTTTTGTTGTTGTAGACATCGATTCCCCCTACAATGCTTTTCTAGGGCGCCCTTTTCTAACTGAGTTTCGGGTCTGTATGGCGCCATGGTCTCTCCTAATGATATTCCCGACAGAGAATAGGATTGGAACTATTAAAGGCGACCAAGTAAGCGCCAGAGAATGTTACATAATAGAATGGAAGAATGCGCGAAACAAGGAAAAGGGCAAAGTCGTGCCCACACCTTCTTTTGCCAAGAACATCTCAGCATAGCAATCAGTGGCGTCTGGGCCCTGGCTCAGGCGCCACTGCCGTCTTTTCGATGACCTCGACCCACGGAAGGAAGAAGAGACCGAATATGAGAGGGCCACCCCGGTCGAATCCACAGAGGATGTTCCCATCAACCTCGACGACCCGACAAGCGTGTTGAAGGTAGGAATGCAACTACACCCCGCAATTAAAGAGGATCTCATAAATTTCCTGAAGGCCAACTTGGATTTGTTCGCATGGACTCACTTCGACATGAAAGGCATCGATCACGCAGTTGCTTGTCACTTTCTAAGCATAGATCCTACGATGCCTCCGATCAAGCAGAAACGGCCCTTCTTGGGACCCGAAAGGTCCAAGGCACTCGAGGAAGAGGTAGAACGCCTACTCGACAACAACTTCATTCGCGAAGCCACTACCCTGAGTGGCTCTCCAACCCAGTCCTTGCAATGACCCGCATTTTTAGCTGTTGAATAATTAATTAATTTAATTATTTAATATCGAGTTGGCGATATCGATAACCAGAATTTAAATAATTTTTATATTTCATTAATATAAATAATAGAATAATATATATTTCCGAAATAATCGAAAATAACAGAATTCATGATATGTTGTGAATTGGACGATATAAAATATATAATTCAGTTTATATTGAATTATATTGACGAATATATTATTTAAACAAATTCTGAACGTATAATATATATTATAATTAAAATGAGCTCGAAATGGCGCGGCAGTTCGCGCTTTGGCGATTTGAACTTCAATTGGAAATACAGGATCTGTTTTAAGTCGGAATTCTGTGAAACAAGAAATGTTCAGAGCTGGTGTGGTATATTTTCTAGTGGAAGGGAAAAATCAGGATTTCATCGTGTAGATTTTTAGTTATGTCTAAATCAAATTTTAGAAAAGTCTCTATGGAATTTCTTTATAATTTATAAAGGAATTATTTATATTTTAAAAAGGAATTTCATTATAAATCGAATATCGATTTATATCGGGATTTGAAATATCGAGTTAGAACTTCATATAGGAATATTCTGAAGCTGTATGATATTCTAGTGAGAATATATACGATAATATTTATTCATAAATATTAAATTTAATTATTTTTAAATATATTTATATATTTAAAAGGGTTATTTAGGGCTTTAAAAATATCCAGTTTTACAAACGACCTCATAATTCGACGAAACTAATTTTGTTGGATCCCCAATATGAAATTATTACTAGATTTCAATTTCCGTGATTTTTGAAGTCAGTATGTGGTCGTATGGGATTTTAATGTGAAAAACATTCAGTATTGTGATAGTTAAAAATATGCTGTGTGAGCAAACGGAGTCGGAGTTCGACGAAACCAGTTTCGTTGGGTCCGTAATGTCAAACTCTAGGTGTATGTCCAGTTTTGTGATTTTTGGGTATCATGTGTGACCACACGAATTTTTAAAAGTCAGAAACAAATATAAAATGATATTTAATAAAATATCTTAAATGTGTGAGTGGACCAAAACCAAGCCACATCCTCTTTTCTCAGCCATATAAGATTTCAGCTCCCCCTTATAAAAGAATTCTCCTGTGCTGCCACCCACAAACAATAAAATGTGAAAATTCAAGTTCCTCAAAATCAAAAGAATTCAAAGAAAAATCAGATAAATCCTAAAATACATATATTTGAGATCCATGAAGCAAGAGCTTCACGTCAGTGTGTTCTTCGTCAAGATCGACACTGGTTTTAGACACCCGAAAATTACCAGTAGATCTAGGGCTCAAGAATTTTGGAGATTGAGGTATTGGTGTTTGATTTGAAGGCCGATTTGTAGTTTGTGGGGTTTTTCCGCATCAATTGCCAATTTTTGAGATATTTATGTGCCAAAATTTGTCGCGACTTCCATACTGTAGTTCGAGCGTCCTCCTGTTCGACGGGATTCCCATTGTTGGGCGAGTTGTGGAATTTTGGTGAAGGATTGGAGAGAATTGAATGGAGAGTGTGATGGTATGTTCAGTTCATATTAACATGAAGTAGAGGAGGAGCGCAGCTTTGGGTATTCGGTTTTGAAAGGAGCAGATACTGTCGAGTGTAAACGGGGAAGAAGGGGGGTAGGCGGGTTGAGTTTTCACCGTGGGTGTTGGGCCGGATATAAGGGGTGGGGCCCAAACTAGTTTTAATTCAAGTGTTTTAATTTATTTAATAATGCATTAACTTGTAAATCTCGTAACGTATTCATACGAAGCCGGAATTCATCGAAACAAGATCCGTCAGGATCGTATTGACGGTCACTACCCAATGGAACTGACTGGGCATGGATTGGAGCTCGTTACAATTTATAGCAAAATAAATTGTCCGACTGAATCAAGCGATGCTTATCGTTATTAACGATGATCGTCAAATGTGAGTAAAACTCACCAACTCTGAACGGTTATATTTTTATAACGTATTTTTAGAACTGTTAATCATCTGTTGATTGCTGCGTGTTAACTGTTTGGTTGAATTGCTTATGTATTGGTTGAAATTATAGATGCTGATATATATATATAAATCGTTAATCAAATATTGATTATGTTTGGCAGAATATTTCATATTGAAATGAAGTCAATGTTAATTATATTGTTTAATATTTGTGATGCAGGGAAACAGGTTGGAGAGGTCCAATTGGACTCCTCAATAT
This sequence comes from Allium sativum, assembly GCA_030737875.1. Lineage (NCBI taxonomy): Eukaryota > Viridiplantae > Streptophyta > Magnoliopsida > Asparagales > Amaryllidaceae > Allium > Allium sativum. The sequence goes on from CM060918.1 coordinate 128,830,511, forward strand.
TTATAATACTCTTCTGTTCATATATTGTAATATATGATGTGATATAAAATCTATTGTGGATTCTGTGTGTTGAATGATATCGATCACGGTTAATTGGTATTTTAAATACCGTAAGAAATACTGGGATGCAGAAAAGAGGATTTTCAAAGTATATTTTGAAAATAAATTATTATATAAAATCAATGGATTTTATATATAAAAGGAAAATGATTTTTTAAAAGGAGATGATTATAAAATCAAAGAGTTGAAAAGGAAAAAGATTTATAAAACAAATATAAAGGAAATTATTTGTAAAACAAAGATAATGGAATATTTCTTTGTTAAACAAATAAAATAGAAAGATGAATATTTGTAAAACATTTACAAATAAAATAGAAAGAGAAATATTTGTAAACCATTTACTAATAGAATCGAAAAGGAATTTATTTATTTGGTAAATAAATAAAATGAAAAAGGAAATATTTATTTCTAAAATAAATATGATATTGAAAAAAAAGAACTATTTATTTAAAAAATAAATAGGATAATTATAAAAGGAAAAGAATTATTTATTTAGAAAATAAATAAATAAAAAAGGGGAATTTATTTGAGAAAATAAATAGAATTATATAAAGGAAATATTTATATGGAATAAATATAGACAAATAGGAAAAGAAGTATTTGTAATCGAATAGAGTTAGTTGATTAGAGTTAACCAGTTAGAATTAATCAGTTAGAGTTAACCAGTTAGAGTTAAATCGATAGAGTTAATTAAATAGAGTTAATCAAATTTGAGTTAATCGAATATTAGTGATTCGAATAAAGTTAAAAAGAGTTATCGAATATTAGTGATTTGAATAAAGTTAAAAAGAGTTATCGAATATTAGCGATTCGAATAAAGTTAAAAGGAGTTATTCGAATACAACTCGAAGCGTTCAAAATGACGGATTGTTATTGGCTTACAGGGTTCAAAAATGGAATTTAACATCGAATCACAAACACAGAAAACTACAGTGTCTCATATGAGAGTTTTATATACAAAAATTTATCAGAGTTAATGCAACATTTATGTTTTATATACAAGGAAGATTAAATTGTACATACATTAATTAAGTAAAATAAAGGAATAATGAATCAAACGAGTACGTCTTCACGTGCTTCCAATCCAGTCCAGTCATCTTCATACCTGTCACAGAAATACACACAGTAAACTTGAACAAGAATAGATATAAATACAAACGAAATATAAATTTATTTTATTTGCCTTAGAATTTTGATGTGTTTCTCATCATTTTTCATGACTTGATCTGATTCTTATATATCCATCTGGATCTAGACAGCTTGTGATATTCACAGTGATACATTGTAAATACCATAAGGTAGACTGTAGGTATATACATACTACAGTGCAGGGATAAGAAAACTATTCTGATTGGCAGCATATACATATGTGTACAAATATACACGCGTGTACTGCCTCGCTAATCAAAGTGCAACTGAGGAGTAGTCATGTAGACTAACTCAACCCAGTGCAAGTGAAAATAAATACATTACAACACGGTGAAACAAACAAGTCAAGGCAGCTCAACAACAATGGCGAGTCAGCAGCATATACAAGAATGTGTAAGAGCACAAGCTAACAATGGTTCAGCAATGATCAAAGCATGGTCAGAAAATATATTTACATGAATGGTCAACAGTGGAAAGTAAACACAATATGGTCAAGCTAGTTTTTTTTTTCAAGTACACGAAGGATGACCAAAGACATGCAGCTTCAACATTATGGCACAAGCATCATGAAACATGGATGATATGGAAAGTGTTTCAGCATGATCAGGGTAAAACAATAATGACACAACAAATGTGAACAAGGCGGTAACATACACAAGGTATAATGACAAAACAAGAATGGTCGAGGCAATAATATAAAAACAAGCATGATATGGCAGGATAGTACATGGCCAAAATTCACACAAAACTCAAATCAGCCAAGCAATGGTAAATCAAGCAAATGCACAAACTGTACAATGAAGCAAATGTAGAATGTATGGTGCAAACAGTTAAGTCAAGTAGAGATGGACAAGAATACAACATGAAGCTACATACTCATATGTCAAGCTGACCAAATATAAGTGTGTTACAGGTTCAAGGATATAGCAGGTTACAAACTGATGAACACAACATGAATACACAAACATGTTATTTCATGTTCACTACAAACTGGCTCAATGTCACAACGGTGCAGACAAGAAGGCTAGTAATCATGCCTAAAAACAGGGGTACAACAATACATATGAACAAGCAGGTGATCAATCCAAGATTGGTGCATGCACAAATAATGGTAAAGCAAAAAAAAAATATGGTCAAACTCAAGCATGGATGTGTGCCAAACAGAATGTTCACCAGTGTAGGCAAGAAAAAGCAAAAATAATACATTGGACGAAAAAAAATTTGTTTGAAAACTCAGCTCGACAACAAAGTCAAATGTTTATATGGCAAAGTTTCATTACAGTTATAAAGAGATAGTGGAATCTAATATTCAATTTTGGATATTTAATTACACAGTGAACCAAAGAATAACAAATCCGTGAATCATATTGGGCAAGGACCACGGATTTATTTCCATGAACACATAGAAATTTTTTATGTTTTTTTTCCAAAAATCACATATGGAAAACAAATATTTCCAAAATTTGTCAAGCCAAAGGAGAAAGTATTATTTTAGAAATGGAAATTTATGACGACCCCAAATCCCGTTCCACGGAGGCAAGGGTAATCTTTGGAATATAACACATAACACATAACAGCAGAACACAAATAAATAAATACACCAGATAATGTACAATAGAATACACTGGATAAACATAATCATCAGGGTTACACAGTATGCAGGATCATACTTAGTACAAAATATAGTTCCGCTTTACATAAAATGTCTACAGTGGAATCAAAACATAATATGTACAACAGGAGCTTAATAGCATAAAAAGAAAGAAGTGATAGAATCCAGCTTCAGCTCCAGCTATCCATAAAGAGCCTGCTAAAACATGAATACAAGGCTGCCCGTGTAGAAGATAGGGCACCCGAGTTTGCAAGTGAAACAAACTACGAGTCAGTCATGGGACTGGTATGAGAAATCTACTAGTTAACTTATTTTATAATAAGGCCAATCACAGTACCACGCCGCTAACGTGGAACAGGTTTACTCCATTGGACTGCTAGTGCTTAAAAACAAGTAAATCATTTAAACATCGCAATGCTTTTATAAAAATGAAGCCATTATAAGACTCAGTTCCCATCACACAATGCAACGCAGACCGGAGGATAGAGTTTTACCTTATAATGGCCAAAATATGCTTGATACGAATAAAACAAAAGCATTTGATATTATTACAAGTGTTTACATGTTTCAAAAACAATTTCAATCATAAGTATCAATCATAGACGGCATGGGTACCATATATCATGTCGCTATATATGGGTATACAATCAAAACCGCACGATGTCATATTTGGAAATTGGATTTCCATCATGAACCAAGGCAAGGGGTCATCCTTACCGCTTCGAGACTCTCTAGCCCGAGCCTTAGGGCCCAGATTCAGGTAGGCCCTTGGATCGTCAGAGCCGGTCCACACGGAGTGGATTAAAATGCCTGAGCACTACGTTTCCCCCCTTTGGGGTGTAAACTGGTCATATACCGACCAAACCATCGGCCCAAGAGCGACCGATATAACCGAGGCGCCTCGCTATCCATCATCCACATAAGTAAAATGCCCGGGCGTGTAAAACCCAAAACACCACTCCTAGCTAGAAAGAAACGCAGGTCCTCCCTGAAGCCCTCTCCCGTTTCTGGTCCATACCGGGGTGTGAGGTTCGCGAATCAACTCTAAACACAAAGCTAGCTATTCAAAGCCCTACTTTGATTATCAACCACAAAGCTCTGCTTTTCAATAAAAACTTTGATCACAGCATCTCTATATGCCACGTTGTCAATATACAACATCAGACACACATCCATTTACAAGTCTGTTCTAGGTATAAACGAAATCGGAGGCACCTTATACCTCGCACATCCGAACGATCAACAAGTACGTCCGGCCAACCACCACTGTGACCCTGTCAGGGCAGCAACTCCCATCAAAGGCATCGGTAGCCATCCATTCGATGTGAAGATCATCGGTCTTGCACCGTCTTCATATCTTCGACTTCTAACCGTCGATCAATTATTTGAAATGAGAATTAACTCGACCTTTTCAAATAGTTCACGCATATTTAGAATTTCAAATCAATTCATTTTAATGGTTAAATTATTCGACATCAATAATTTTGTTCTTTAATGTAATTTTCACGTCAAACACATTCAACCATCAAATATCCAATAAACCAGGTAAATTCGTTTTATTTCCATTCCATATCGTTTATAATGTTTTATAACAATTTATCGCTATTTTTATTTATTTAAAAATAGCCAATTCATTCAAACGACGTTTCAAGCCATAACGCGGCCATGGCGCTGTTTTACTTCAGATTTGCTTTACACATATCTGAAAATCCAACCGTTGGATTTTTACAAATTTTATACATTACAAGAAAAAGACCTTTTTATAGCGTTTAAAAATGCTATAAATGGATACGATGGCGTTTTTATAAACGCTATATATTAACATGTTGTAATATATCAGAGGTCTATAATAGCAAACCAATAATCGCTATAAAAAACATGCTATAAGTGATGTTACTCATAGCGTTTTAGAATTTCTATTAAATGGACGATTCGTAACATACAAATTCATATCTATAGCGTTTGATGCTTGCTATTTATAGCAACTATAAACACTATAGATAAACATTACATGATTATTATAGCAACTATACACGTTGTAGAAATTTCATAACCTGATTATTATAGCAACTATAAACGCTATAGAAACACTAAAGAAAGCTTAATTTAGTGTTTTATAGCATTATTTACTTGCCATTAAAATGTTTAATCATTGTAGAATATTTCTATTGCACTAGCTTAATGTTATAGTATATATAGCCATTATTAAAGGTATTTCATGCACAATATTGAGCATATAAATATTTATAATCAAAAGTATGTCATACAAAGTTCAAAGCATATTAATATTTATGATCAAGAGTAACAATAGTTACAATCGTTGCTAACCAAAACAATACATACTAAAAAGAACAATCCATGTTACCATAGTTAACCAAAAAGATGTATGAATATCAATGCAAAATACATTTGAAGAAGAATGAGTGCGACAACATATTTTTTTCGTGCCTTTCATCATAGCGTAAACCTAGAGCATCACACAGCGCGTGTCAAAAAAAATGTCTATTAGTCATAAATAGTAAACATAAACTATCAAGAATAGCTAAAAACATCCGTCTATTAGTCATAAAATGTAAATATAAACTATCATGAATAGAAAAATACAGAGGACAGTATTTGCGGCAAACAAAGAAATTACTCAAAAGCGACAGATAATTTATGGGGTTATTTAATTTGAAGGACAAGTTTCAAAAAAAAAAAAATTAGATCAAAGGACAAATAAGTTTCATAGTTAAATTAAGGACAAAGGCCAAATTTTATTATGCAAAATAAAATTCATTTTAATTCTCATTATTAACTAATTAATTTAAAAAATAAAAAATAACCCTTAAAAATGAAAGAAAAAAAATATGATTTTGAAATTATTTTAGTCAATTTATGTTATTATGAATATATAAAAATAATCAGTTTGTAAAGCTAAATGAATATAGCTTTATAACTTAAAAATATAACTTTATATTGTATCATTCAAATACACAATTAAGTCATTTTAAAGCTAATCTCATTTACACCATAAAAAAGCTATACCGTAAATAAAGAAGCTATATGTGTAACGACCCGGAAAATCTGAAACAATTTAAAAATTTTAAATTGGCTATTTTAGTGAATTTTAAATATTTAAAATAAATATTTTAAATAATAACGACGAAAAGTAAGTTTGAATCGAAGTTTGAAAATAAATATAATTACTTTGAATCATAAACAAGGCCTGAAATGGCGCAGTAGTTTCAAAATTTGAATTCAAACTTTGACTGACTGTACCGGGTTCAAAGCAAAACAGATTTTAGTGAAACCAAAAATATTTAAATCTGTTAGTGAATATCTTTCTAACGAGTCTAAAAAATTGAATTTTCATAGCGGGAAGAAAAAGTTATGGCCAAATGAATTTTCAGAAAGGTCGCTATAGAAATTATATAGCCCGTGAAAATGGCCATTTTGCAAACGACCTCAGAATTCGACGAAACCACTTTTGTTGGATCCGAGATGTTAAATTATTGCTAGGTTTCGAATTTCATAATTTTTGAAGCTAGTATGTGAGCGTGGAAAAGGAAAATTTGTTTAGTCGATTTCTATAAAATTATATCGACCAGAAAAAGGCCATTTTGCAAACGACCTCAGAATTCGACGAAACCACTTTTGTTGGATCCGGGATGTTAAATTTTTGCTATGTTTCAAATTTCATAATTTTTGAAGCTAGTATGTGAGCGTGGCAAAGGACGATTTCTATAAAATTGGATCAACCAGAAAAGGGCCATTTTTCAAACGGTCTCATAATTCAATGAAACTAGTTCTGTTTGGACCGTATCGTCAAAACATAGCTAGATTTATTTTTCGGGAATTTTTAGAATCAGTATGTGGCCCCGGCAAATTGAAATGTACGTTGAAATTAAATATTTAATGTTTTATATTTTAATTTGAAGGAAAACTGACTGAAACAGTCGAACGGGCCTACGAAACATATCCCATTGTGCTCGGAATGGGGGTAAAACTCTAGGGACGATAGTCATTGGGTTTGGATTGGTGTTCGTGTGTGGCAAGGGGTATTTTCAGATTTTAAAATTTATAAATATAAAAAAAAGTATCATTGGTCAAACTATTCTTTCTCTCTCCCCGACAACAGCCGATCAACGACGGAAAGCATCGAAACATTCCCCCTTTGATTTCTCCTTCCACACTCAATAAAAACACATGCCCCAGTTGAATTTTTTGTAGATCGCCTCATGAGCTTCAAATCCATATAAGATTTGCAATTTATAGACGCTTCGTTCGGGAGATAAGGGTCTCAAAAGTCGAGCCCTTTGAACTGCCGCCGTGGCCACGTCTGACCACCGAGTGGGCCCCACCTCCAGGCGCAGGTGCGCCGTTCCTCCCCCTCCGACGCTGCAAAGGCTGGTCGACGAATAGCTACACGAATTCGAAGTAAAAGCTAAACCTAGTTTTGAAAATTTCAGAGAGGTATACGACCTATTTTAAATAAACTATATTATAGCACTTTAAAGCACTACGGTTTTTGTTTTCACTGTAAAAATCATATCTTTTTCATTTGTTGACGAAACTCAGTGAAACAAGAGATAGTGGACTCGTGTGGACGTCTTCTACATTCTAGAAGAGACCGCATATTTTTCTGAGCCTTATGCTCTTTTTGGTGGAGTGGAACCCAATGTGAGATTCTAAATTATAAACGATATGGAAAACGACGATGTATAAATTATATAGTCGATGTATGAGTTATATAAGCGTTGTACACCTCATGTATAAGCGTTGTATAAGTTGTACGTTCGATGTATAAGTTATATATGTGTTGTAAAGATTATATATGTGCTGAATAGAAGTGAAATATACTTATATATATACGCCCCTCGTCCACAAACCATGGACGATATTTACTGGTTGTGATTGGTGTGAAAATTGGTTGATAATGAATGGTTGATTAGAATTGTTTGTGGTTGAAATTCATTGATGGTGGTTGAAAAATACCCGTTTGTGGTTGAAAATTATTTGGTTGAAACCACATAGGATTAGTTTGTGGAAAAAAATATACATGCCGCCTGCGTGCGAACTAGATGCATGAAATCCCCATTGTCAAAAGCTGGAAGGCTTTAAGGTAGAGCGAGGAGTCATACTAGGGATGGCCCCGATTTTAACTACCCTGCCATTATGCTGCCAAAATGTTGAATAATATTCATGTGTTAGAATTATTTTCATGTGTTGAAACTATATTCGTGTGTTGAATAGAAAACCTTCATGTGTTGAATAGAAATTCATTCGTTGAATTGAAATTCATGTGTTGAATGGTATTCGTGTTTTAAATAAATTGTTTTAACAATAAAAATCACATTTTTATTTTATATATACGAACTATAGAAAACCTTCATGTGTTGAATAGAAATTCATTTGTTGAATGGTATTCGTGTTTTAAATAAATTGTTTTAACAATAAAAATCACATTTTTATTTTATATATACGAACTATAGAAAACCTTCATGTATTGAATAGAAATTCATTCGTTGAAAAGAAATTCATGTGTTGAATGGTATTCGTGTTTTGAAATAAATTGTTTTATAATAAAAATCATATTTTTATCATCTATATGAACTATATAAAATAGTGGTGTTTTGAAATAAATTATTTTATTATAAAAATCATATTTTTATCATCCATATGAACTATATAAATTAGTCGTGTTTTGAAATAAATTGTTTTACCATAAAAATCATATTTTTATTATATACATGAATTGTTAAAAATAGTGAAGTGTCGAAATAAATGTCTGTTGGATAAAAATATCATTTTTATTAAAGGTATGAAAAGAATATGGTTTTGAAATCGAAGATAAGATTATTTATATATATATATATATATATATAATTTAAACGAGTCGAATAACGAAGCTGTAGTTCGTGTTTTGAAGCTGTGATTTCAAACGATTAGTGCGGGAGATCCGACCATCCGATTGTCCCGAAACCGAAACCGTTGGGTTCGCTTTGAAAATATCTTTCCAACGACACCAACTTTGTAAAGATCCAACGGTTGGATTGTCTGGAATGTTTAATTCAAATCTGAAGAAAAACAGTGCCAGAATTGATTATATGTATGTGTATATATATATATATATATAATTAAATTAAATCGAATATCGACGCTATAGTTCGTATTTTGTAATCGAAACTTCAAACGATTGTACCGGGAGATCCGACCGTCGGATTTTCCCAAAACTGGAACCGTTGGATTCGTTTTGAAAAGATCTTTCTAATGATATAAATTTTGTGATGATCCAACAGTTAGATTTTCATATATGTGTAAATCAAATCTAAAGAAAAACAGCGCCATAGCCGCGTTATGGCCTGAAGCGTCGTTTGAATAAATTGGCCATTGTTAAATAAATAAAAATAATGATAAATCGTTATAAAATATTATAAATGATATGGAATGTGAAATTTTAGAAACTAACCGAAGGTTAGCTAAGTCGAATGGTTTCCTGGGTTTTGATCTGATGTTGGTTTCGGCCTTCGGGGTTAATATTTGGGAAATCGTTCTCTTACTGATTTACAGTTAGTGACTAATGAATTAGAATGAGGCGTATGTGTGTTTGTGTAGCACTTGTTTATTATATACGAGTTGCTCAAAAAGACCAGGTTTATCCCATTCTGAATAACTGAATCAACGATAAGAAATCGAAGACGAAGATGGTGGTCGAAGACCGGAGATCTTCACCTCGGTTGGATGGTAACTGATGTCCTGATTGGGAGGCATCCCGAAATATGGATAATTAGTGGTGATCATCCAGATGTACATGGAGATCGATGGGTATACGAGGTATATAGTGCCTCCGGTTTCGTTCAGACCCAGAACGAACTTGTAAATGGACTGTGTGTCTGACATTGGAATTCATTTTGTGTGATTGATAGCCATCAGTTACATGGTGTGAATTTCCTGTGTGGCATGCTAAGATGCAGTGATCAAGGCTTCTATTGAAAAGCAAAGTCTTGTGGTTGATGATCAAAGCACCGCCTATGTGGCGTAGCTTTGTGTATAATGTGAAATCGCGAGCCTCACACCCCGGTATGAACCAGAAACGGGAGAGGACCTCAGGGAGGACATGCGTTTCTTTCTAGCTAGAGGTAGTGTCGGTGCTTAAACTGGCTGACATTTATATTATCTTCACCTATGTGGTTGTTGCTATTGCGAGGCGCCTCGGTTATATCGGTCGATCCGGGACCAGTGGAGTCATTCGTTGGCTCGCTTACACCCCAAAGGGCGGGGAAACGTAGTGTTCAGGAATTTTAATCCACATCGGTGGACCGGCCCTGTCGCTCCAAAGGCTTGACTGAGTACTTGCCTGAGGCTTGGGCTAGAGAGTCTCGAAGTCGGTAAGGACTATCTTTTGCCTTGGTTCAGGACGGAAATCCAATTTCCAAATACGTGACTGTGCGATTTTGATTGTATACCTATATATGGCGACATAGTGGTATGGGGCATTAATGCCGTCTATGATTGATACTTATGATTTGAAACTGTTTTTGAAACATATGAACACTAGTAATAATATCAAATGCTTTTGTTTTATTCGTATCAAGCATATTTTGGCCATTATAAGGTAAAAACTCTATCCTCCAGTTTGTGTTGCATTGTGTGATGGGAACTGAGTCTTATAATGGCTTCATTTTTATAAAGGACATTGCGATGTTTAAAAGATCTACTTGTTTTAAGCACTGGCAATCCAATGGAGTAAACCCGTTCCGCGAAAGTGGCGTGGTCCTGGGATTAGCCATACTATATAATGTGTTAAGTAGATTTCTCATACCAGTCCCATGAATGACTCGTAGTTTGTTTCACTTGCAAACTCAGGTGCCCCTTTTTCTACGCGGGCAGCTTTGTATTCAGGTTTTAGCAGGCTCTTTCTAGATAGCTGGAGCTGAAGATGGATTATGTCATTTATCTCTTTTATGCTGTTCAGCTTCTATTGTACATATTATGTTTGTTTTCCGCTGTAGACATTTATGTATAGCTGAACTGTAGTTGTACTAAGTATGATCCTGTATACTGTGTAACTCTAATGATTACGTTTATCCGGTGTATTCTATTGTACATTATTTGGTGTAGTTATTTATTTATGTTCTTCTATTATCTGTTTATGTGTTATATTCCAAAGATTACCCTTAACACCGTCGTACGGGGTTTTGGGGTCGTCACATCGTGGTATCAGAGATTTGGTTAAGCTTAGTTCTGGAATATAACGTAATAACGAACTCGTCAAAAGTAGAACCAGTAGTGTTCTAGGACGAATAACTCATTACAGATAGGATCTGTAATATCCTAGTATGAGTAAAGCAGAATGTAATACACCCCGATAGACACATTTACATTTGAAGTATATGTCTCTATGTTTTGAAATATCTTTTCTATGACCTGACTCTTGATCTGCTATTTGCAGAAGTACTAGAAAATGAGTGTCGGAAACAGAAGAAATGCAGAACCAGATCTAGAGGCTCTATTAAAGAGATATCGAAATCTGGGCGGAGCACAATTCTCGGGCAATGAATCTATAATTCAAACTCAAGCTTGGTTGAGTTCTGTTGAAAGAATTTTTGAACGTATCCACTTGAGGGATGATCAGAAAAGATTAGTGGCATCTTGGGCACTCAAAGAAGAAGCTTTAATCTGGTGGGAAACAATCATCAAAGATAATCTAGAAGGTGATATCACCTGGAATAGGTTCAAAGAGATTTTCCTAGAAAGATTTACTCCTCCTGAAGCAACTGAGCGATTATGTGATGAATTCTCTTATCTGATACAAGGAGATATGACCATTCCATAATATCGTAAGAAATTCAATGAACTTTCTCACTTTGCTCCTCATCTAATTCAAAATACGAAGAGGAAGAATCTGAGATTTATTCGTGGCCTGCAAAGAAAATACCAAAGTAAAGTTATAGGGCATGTGAAGCTTCCTTTTTCTGAAATGATATACATGGCTTACCAGTATGAGGATCTCGACAAGACTGGTATGTTGCGTTACGAAGAGGAGGTCGATTCTATTAATAAAGGTGAGTCTGAAACGGATAATCCTGAGGCCAATACGATGCCTGAGGTCAGTAAGAAGCCCAGTGCCAAGAGAAAAAGGGCTAAATCTGAGAAGGAACTAGTAACGACAACTGTATGCAATAACTGCAATAGGCAAGGACATCTCTCGATAAGTTGCAGATCTCTAAAGAAACAAATAAAGAGTGGATCTAAGCCCACAAAGAAGCAAAAGAACCCACATGGGGAAAGGAGATGCCATAAGTGCCACCAAGCAGGTCATATTGCACGGGAGTGCCAACTCTCAAAGAAATCTGAAGTAGTTCAAGTGAATGAAGTGGCAGAAACTTCCGAGCCTTCAGCTAGTCAAGGAAGGCCAGATGTTTTAGAAGGCACGCTTAATGTCAAAAATATTCCAATTAAATTACTATTTGATACAGGCTCGTCACGAAGCTTTATTGCAAAGAATGCGGTGAAGAAGTTGGACTTAAATTTGAAAAAGCTCAAAGAACCCATCACTGTTCATAATCCGGTTGGGGGTTCTCTCAACCTTAGTTGGGTTTGTGCAGTGCCTGTCTCTTTTCCTGTTATAAGTTCCCTACCATCTCTATTGTCATGAATTTTACTGAATTTGATCTTATTTTGGGATTAGATTGGTTAACCAAATACGAGGATGAGGTCAAATGCGCCGAGAGAGTTGTTAAGGCAAAGGCCCAATTAGGGAATTATATAACCATACCCTGCGAAGGTCCGAATTCAAATAGAAAGGACTTTTGGTCAGCTCTGGATGTTTCTCCTGCTCAAATAGAAAATATCCCTGTAGTCAAAGAGAATATTCCCGACCTTATAAAAGATATTCTTGTCGTCAAGAAATATGCAGATGTGTTCGAAGAAGTTGTTAGCTTACCTCCGCAGAGAGAAATTGATTTCAAGATCGCTTTAATTCCGAACGCAAGGCCAATAGTGCACGCTATTCGGAGAATAACTCTAAAGGAGAAAGAAGAACTAGACAATCAAACTCGACAGCTTGTATGGAAGGGTCTGATCAGGCCTAGTTTCTCTGATTGGGGAGCAACAGTGGTGTTTGTCCCAAAGTCAGACGGTACTCTGCGACTATGTGTGGATTATCGTGACTTGAATAAGCAGGCTATAAAGAATAAATATCCATTGCCGCGAATCGATGATTTATTAGATCGTCTGAATGGAGCACAAGTATTTTCAAGGATGGACCCAGCTACAGGGTTCCATCAGCTTTGTATTGCCGAAGAGTGTGTTCCTATGACAACACTCAGAGGTCCAGACTTATTCTATGAGTGGTTAGTAATGCCATTCGGCTTATGTAACGGTCCAGCTTACTTCGTCGATCCGATGAATCGAGTATTCAAAGAAGTCTTGAATAAGTTTGTTCTGGTCTTTATTGATGATATTCTAATCTTTTCTAAGTCAAAGGCCGAACATGAAAAACATTTGGAACAAGTTCTAGAAATTCTTAGAAGGAATGTATTGAAAGCCAAACTGTTCAAATGTATATTCTGGCAAGATGAAGTAAATTTTCTTGGCCACGTCATATCAAAAGAAGGAATTGCTGTGGATCCAAGTAAAATCACAGCTATTCAAAATTGAAAACAGCCCAGTACTCCCACAGAAGTCTGAAGTTTTCTTGGATTGGCTAGTTATTACCGGAAGTTCGTTAAAGATTTTTCTAAGATATCTAGTCACTTAACAAAGCTTACAAAGAAGCACTCAAAATTCAAGTGGACTCCAGAATGTGAGGAGGCTTTTGAGGAGCTAAAGTTAAGATTAACAACGGCTCCAATGTTAACGATTATCGATGGCAATCAGGACTTGAAAGTCTGGACAGATGCCTCTAGAGAGGGCCTTGGTGCAGTATTAATGCAAGGAGGTCAAGTTGTTGCTTATGCTAGCCGTCTGCTAAAGCCATATGAAAAGAACTACGTATGATCTTGAGTTGTTGGGCATCGTATTTGCTTTGAAAATCTGGAGGCACTATCTTCTGGGTGAGAAATTCGAACTGTTTACAGATCACCAGTCATTAAAGTATCTGTTCACCTAGAAAGACTTGAATCTGAGGCAGCAACGTTGGCTAGAGTTTCTTGCAGCATATGATTTTGAGATTCTATACACTCCAGGGAAAGCCAATGTCATGGCCGTTGCGCTAAGTCGAAAGAATGTAATGATCGCCAGCTTTATTATTATGACTTCCTTGATTGACAAAATATCTATTCTTCAAAAGAATGATAATTTTATTAAGGGTATGATCAAAAGGATTCAGAAAGGCAAACCCTCGTGTTTTCAAATAGATAACGATGGAATCCTGAGATTGAGAGGAAGGATTTGTGTTCCCGACATCCCAGAGCTAAAAAGGGAAGCGTTAGACGAGTGTCACAAGTCCAAGCTGAGTATCCATCCAGGTGTGACCAAAATGTATAACGATCTCAAGTGAACATTCTGGTGGAAGGCTATGAAAAGGGACGTTTCAATATACGTTAGTCGATGCCCTACTTGCCAACTAGTCAAAAGCGACCAACAGAAACTGGCTGGATTGTTGCAACCTCTGGACGTTCCAGGTTGGAAGTGGGAACATATTTCCATGGACTTCATAGATGGTTTGCCCAAAACCAGAGAAGGAATTGACAGTATTTGGGTGATCGTAGATCGGTTCACGAAGACCGCCCATTTAATACCTGTCAGATCGAACCGAACTGCTCAGAGTCTAGCGTAGATATATTTCAAGGAAATTGTTAGGCTGCATGGAGTGCCGATCAGTATAGTTAGTGATAGAGATCCAATATTTACTAGCAAATTCTGGGAGGCGTTTCAAGTAGAACTGGGGACGAACCTGAATTTGAGCACCGCTTATCATCCTCAGGCAGATGGTCAAACTGAGAGGGTGAATCGTATACTAGAAGATTTATTGTGGGCTTATGTTCTAGATTTCGGTGGATCATGGGAAGACCATTTACAATTGGATGAATTCTCATATAAAAACAGCTACCAAGCGAGCCTAACAATGTCGCCATTCGAAGCATTGTATTGTAGACCATGCCGATCTCCTGCTTATTGGGTCGAACCTGGTAATAGACTTGTATTGGGACCTGATATGATCCGAGAAGCTGTGGAGAAAGTCGATTTCATTAAGAAATGATTACTCGCTGCTCAAAGCTGACAGAAGAGCTATACCGATAGGAGAAGAAGAGATATATCATTTGATGTTAGCGACTATGTATATTTGAAAGTATCGCCGATGAGAGGAGTTATCCGGTTCGGTAAAACTGGGAAATTGGCGCCCAAATTCATTGGTCTGTTTCCTATCCTTGAACGGATTGGAACCCTCGCTTACAGAATTCAATTGCCTGATTGATTTCCTGGATTGCATGATGTATTCCACATATCTCAACTTTGAGAGCACGTTCATGATCCAGACTTGATCATGGAAGAAGCCGTACAACAGGATATTGAAATTACTCCAGAGTTGGCTGTGAGAAGAGAGCCGCTAAAGATCATTGGCAAAGAAACCAAAGAGCTGAGGAACAAGAAGGTTCACTTAGTCAAAGTGCAGTGGAGTGGAGATCCACGAGATTGTACTTGGGAAACTAAGGAGAGCATTCAGAAAGCCTATCCTAAGTGTCGAGTGGATATCTCTGATTCACTCCGGTGCAAGGTACATTTACCATATTTTGAAATTTCCAGTTGTTCTCTACTTTGTTGTTATTTTCTTTTCATGGATGTAAACTTTTAATTCCATACTCTGAATGATTTTAAAAGAGTATATGGATCAATTAGTATATTTTTGAAAAGTTAAAAACAAATTGATTGTGGCTTGTGTTATGTGATAGTGGATTTGATTAATTAAATTATTAGAACGATAGTTAATTTAATCAAGAAGAGAATGATGATAAATTTATGAAATTAAATCACGTATTGAATTGATTTAAAAATAGATAGCAATATATACATGTGCATCATATATGTTTGAACAGGTAAATGGATTAGCTGTTGAGTAAAGAATTTATTTGCGTGCCCGACAAATAAGTAAACCTTAATGAGTTGGATACGAAATATCATTATATCAACTCCTGTGACTGCCATTAGATGCGGAGTGCTGGTTGTTCTGTGTGTAATAATAAACGTCGCCATAGGATAGTAACAATTAATTTTGAACTACACTACATGGCATACTTCTTGAAGATAGGCATACTTCATCATATACCACATAAGCATTTGGAGCTTGTGTGACGAGGTTGAAGATTTACCATACGAGCGAGAGGCTTGTATGGCGATGACTATATATTACTGGTTGAACTGATGACCGATATGGACCATATAAAATTGTAACAATAAATTGCCAGAATAATAAAAGCCCCACACGAGTCTGGAGTTGACAATAATCACGTCTCTCTAGTTATTAGATACGGGACATGGATTATTTATTTCCCACACGGGACGAGGTGACGAGAATTTATTCTCTGGAGTAATAAAAAATACACACTCCCTCAGGCTTAGACAGGGTGATGAGAATTTATTCTCTGGAGTTATTCTCTATACACGCTCCCCTGTAAACACCAGAATATATCACTATAAATATGTGTATGCTTTATAGGATTAATTGGGTACCTAATACGGCCCAATAAATTTCCAAACCCCTCCCCGTACAAAGGAGATTATGGCGAAATTTTTCAAAAATTTAGGGTGTTAGCCAAATTTTGGAAGAATTTGAAAATTCTCAGAAACTGAAAAGATGGAGAACAGAAGCCGGATTAAAAGAAGAGTTGATTAATCAAACCACTTTCGACTTTGATCCTTTTCGGGGACGAAAAGTTTTAATTGGGGGAGATTGTAACGACCCGGAAAATCTGAACCAATTTAAAAAAAATAAATTGGCTATTTTAGTGAATTTTAAATATTTAAAATAAATATTTTAAATAATAATGATGAAAAGTAAGTTTGAATCGAAGTTTGAAAATAAATATAATTACTTTGAATCATAAACAAGGCCTGAAATGGCACGGTAGTTTAAAAATTTGAATTCAAACTTTGACTGACTGTACCAGGTGCAAAACAAAACGGATTTGAGTGAAACCAAAAATATTTAAATCTGTTAGTGAATATCTTTCTAACGAATCTAAAAAATCGAAGTTTCATAGCAGGAAGCAAAAGTTATGGCCAAATGAATTTTCAGAAAGGTCGCTACAGAAATTATATAGCCCGTGAAAATGGCCATTTTGCAAACGACCTCAGAATTCGACGAAACCACTTTTGTTGGATCTGGGAAGTTAAATTATTGCTAGGTTTCAAATTTCATAATTTTTGAAGCTAGTATGTGAGCGTGGCAAAGGAAAATGTGTTTGGTCGATTTCTATAAAATTGGATCGACCAGAAAAAGGCCATTTTGCAAACGACCTCAGAATTCGAAGAAACCACTTTTGTTGGATTCGGGATGTCAAATTATTGCTATGTTTCAAATTTCATGATTTTTGAGGCTAGTATGTGAGCGTGGCATAGGAAAATGTGTTTGGTCGATTTCTATAAAATTGGATAGACCAGAAAAGGGCCATTTTTCAAACGGTCTCAGAATTCGACGAAACTAGTTTTGTTGGGACCGTATCATCAAAACATAGATAGATTTATTTTTCGGGAATTTTTAGATGTGGCCCCGACAAATTGAAATGTACGTTCAAATTAAATATTTAATGTTTTATATTTTATTTTGAAGGAAAACTGACTGAAACAGTCGAATGGGCCTATGAAACATATCCCATTGTGTTCGGAATGGGAGCAAAACGCTAGGGACGACAGTTGTTGGGTTTGGATTGATGTTCGTGTGTGGCAAGGGGTATTTTCGGATTTTAAAATTTATAAATATAAAAAAAATATCATTGGTCAAACTATTCTTTCTCTCTCTCCGACAACAGTCGATCGACGACGGAAAGCATCCAAACCTTCACCCTCCAATTTCTCCTTCCACACTCAATAAAAACCCATGCCCCAGTTGAGTTTTTTGTAGATCGCCTCATGAGCTTCAAATCCATATAAGATTTGCAATTTATAGTCGCTTCGTTCGGGAGATATGGGTCTCGAAAGTCGAGCCCTTTGAACCGCCGCCCTGGCCACGTCTGACCACCGAGTGGGCCCCACCTCCAGGCGCAGGTGCGCCGTTCCTCCCACTCCGAAGCTACAAAGGCCGATCGATGAATAGCTACACGGATTCGAAGAAAAAGCTAAACCTAGTTTTGAAGATTTCAGAGAGGTATGCGACCTATTTTGAATAAACTATATTATAGCACTTTAAAGCGCTACGGTTTTTGTTTTCACTGTAAAAATCATATCTTTTTCGTTTTTTGACGAAATTCAGTGAAACAAGAGACAGTGGACTCGTGTGGACGTCTTCTACATTCTAGAAGAGACCGCATATTTTTCTGAGCCTTCTACTATTTTTGGTGGAGTGGAACCCAATGTGAAATTTCTAAATTATAAACGATATGGAAAACGACGATGTATAAATTATATAGTCGATGTATGAGTTATATAAGCATTGTACACCTCATGTATAAGCATTGTATAAGTTGTACGTTCGATGTATAAGTTATATATGCATTGTAAAGATTATATATGTGTTGAATAGAAGTGAAATATACTTATATATATATATATATATATACGCCCCTCGTCCACAAACCATGGACGATATTTATTGGTTGTGATTGGTGTGAAAATTGGTTGATAACGAATGGTTGATTAGAATTGTTTATGTTGAAATTGATTGATGGTGGTTGAAAAATACCCGTTTGTGGTTGAAAATTATTTATTTGAAACCACATAGGATTAGTTTGTGGAAAAAAATATACATGCTGCGTGCGTGCGAACTAGATGCATGAAATCCCCATTGTCAAAAGCTGCGAGGCTATAAGGTAGAGCGAGGAGCCGTACTAGGGACGGCCCCGGTGTTATGCTGCTTAAATTTTGAATAATATTCATGTGTTAGAATTATTTTCATGTGTTGAAACTATATTCGTGTGTTGAATAGAAAACCTTCATGTGTTGAATAGAAATTCATTCGTTGAATAGAAAATCATGTGTTGAAAGGTATTCGTGTTTTGAATAAATTGTTTTAACAATAAAAATCACATTTTTATTTTATATATACGAACTATAGAAAACCTTCATGTGTTGAATAGAAATTCATTCGTTGAATAGAAATTCGTGTGTTGAATGGTATTCGTGTTTTAAATAAATTGTTTTAACAATAAAAATCACATTTTTATTTTATATATACGAACTATAGAAAATCTTAATGTGTTGAATAGAAATTCATTTGTTGAAAAGAAATTCATGTGCTGAATGGTATTCGTGTTTTGAAATAAATTGTTTTATAATAAAAATCATATTTTTATCATCTATATGAACTATATAAAATAGTGGTGTTTTGAAATATGTTTTATAATAAAAATCATATTTTTATCATCTATATGAACTATATAAAATAGTGGTCTTTTGAAATAAATTGTTTTATAATAAAAATCATATTTTTATCATCTATATAAACTATATAAATTAGTCGTGTTTTAAAATAAATTGTTATACAATAAAAATCACATTTTTATTATATACACGAATTGTTAAAAATAGTGAAGTGTCGAAATAAATGTCTGTTGGATAAAAATATCATTTTTGTCAAAGGTATGAAAAGAATATGGTTTTGAAATCGAAGAATAGATTATTTATTTATATATATATAAATATAATTTAAACGAATCGAATAACGAAGCTGCAGTTCGTGTTTTGAAACCGTGATTTCAAACGATTAGTGCGGGAGATCCGACCATCGGATTTTCCCGAAACCGAAACCGTAGGGTTCGCTTTGGAAATATCTTTCCAACGACACCAACTTTGTAAAGATCCAACGGTTGGATTGTATGGAACGTTTAATTCAAATCTGAAGAAAAACAGTGCCAGAATTGATTATATATATATACATATATAATTAAATTAAATCGAATAACGACGCTGTAGTTCGTATTTTGAAATCGAACCTTCAAACGATTGTACCGGGAGATCCGACCGTCTGATTTTCCCAAAACTGGAACCATTGGATTCGTTTTGAAAAGATCTTTCTAATGATATAAATTTTGTGATGATCCAACGGTTAGATTTTCAGATATGTGTAAATCAAATCTGAAGAAAAATAGCGCCATGGCCGCGTTATGGCCTGAAGCGTCGTTTGAAAATATTGGCCATTTTTAAATAAATAAAAATAGCGATAAATCGTTATAAAATATTATAAATGATATGGAATGTGAAATTTTAGAAACTAACTGAAGGTTAGCTAAGTCGAATGGTTTCTTGGGTTTTGATCTGATGTTGGTTTCGGCCTTCGGGGTTAATATTTGGGAAATCGTTCTATTACTAATTTACGGTTAGTGACTGATGAATTAGAATGAGGCGTATGTGTGTTTGTGTAGCACTTGTTTATTATATACGCGAGTTGCTCAGAAAGACCGGGTTTATCCCATTCTGAATAACTGAATCGACGATAAGAAATCGAAGATGAAGACGGTGGTCAAAGACCGGAGATCTTCTCCTCGGTTGGATGGTAACTAATGTCCTGATTGGGAGGCATCCCGAAATATGGATAATTAGTGGTGATCGTCCAGACGTACGTGGAGATCGATGGGTATGCGAGGTATATAATGCCTCCAGTTTCGTTCAAACCCAGAACGAACTTGGAAATGGACTGTGTGTCTGACATTGGAATTCATTCTGTGTGATTGATAGCCATCAGTTACATGGTGTGAATTGCCTGTGTGGCATGCTAAGATGCAGTGATCAAGGCTTCTGTTGAAAAGCAAAGTCTTGTGGTTGATGATCAAAGCACCGCCTGTGTGGCGTAGCTTTTTGTATAACGTGAATTCGCGAGCCTCACACCCCGGTATGAACCAAAAACGGGAGAGGACCTCAGGGAGGACATGCGTTTCTTTCTAGCTAGAGGTGGTGTCGGTGCTTAAACTGGCTGACATTTATATTATCTTCACCTATGTGGTTGTTGCTGTTGCGAGGCGCCTCGGTTATATCGGTCGATCCGGGACCGATGGAGTCATTCATTGGCTCACTTACGCCCCAAAGGGCGGGGAAACGCAGTGCTCAGGAATTTTAATCCACATCGGTGGACCGGCCCTGTCGCTCCAAAGGCTTGACTGAGTACTTGCCTAAGGCTCAGGCTAGAGAGTCTCGAAGTCGGTAAGGACTATCTTTTGCCTTGGTTCATGACGGAAATCCTATTTCCAAATACGTGACTGTGCGGTTTTGATTGTATACCTATATATGGCGACATAGTGGTATGGGGCATTAATGCCGTCTATGATTGATACTTATGATTTGAAACTGTTTTTGAAACATATGAACACTAGTAATAATATCAAATTCTTTTGTTTTATTCGTATCAAGCACATTTTGGCCATTATAAGGTAAATACTCTATCCTCCGGTTTGCGTTGCAGTGTGTGATGGGAAGTGAGTCTTATAATGGCTTCATTTTTATAAAGGTGTAACGACCCAGAAAATCTGAACCAATTTAAAAAATTTAAATTGGCTAGAATAATGGATTTTAAATATTTAAAATAAATATTTTAAATAATGGCAATGGAAATTGAGTTTGAATTGATAATTGAAAATGAATATAATTAATAATAATTATAAACAAGGCCTGAAATGGCGCTGCAGTTTCAAAAAAAAATTGAATTCAAACTTTGTCGGACTGTACCGGGTGCAAAACAAAACGGATTTTAGCGAAACCAAAAATATTTATATCTGTTAGTGAATACCTTTATAACGAATCTGAAAAATCGAATTTTCATAGCGGAAAGCAAAAGTTATGGCCGAATGAATTTTCAGAAAGGTCGCTATGAAATTATATAGCCCGTGAAATTGGCCATTTTGCATACGACCTCGAAATTCGACGAAACCACTTTTGTTGGATCCGGGATGTGAAGTTATTGCTAGGTTTCAAATTTCATAATTTTTGAAGCTGATATGTGAGCGTGGCAAAGGAAAATGTGTTTTGGTCAATTATAGTTAAATTGGATCGACCAGAAATGGGCCTTTTTGCAAACGGTCTCAGAATTCGACGAAACTAGTTTTGTTGGGACAATAT
Source organism: Allium sativum (assembly GCA_030737875.1). NCBI lineage: Eukaryota > Viridiplantae > Streptophyta > Magnoliopsida > Asparagales > Amaryllidaceae > Allium > Allium sativum. The sequence continues at coordinate 128,852,520 of CM060918.1, forward strand.
CGTCAAAACATAGCTAGATATATTTTTCTGGAATTTTTCAAATCAGTTTGTGGCCCTGGCAAATTGAAATGTACGTTCAAATTAAATATTGAATATTTTATATTTTAATTTGAAGGAAAACTGACTGAAATAGTCGAATAGGCCTTCGTAACATATCCCATTGTGTTCGGAATGGGGGTAAAACGCTAAGGACGACAGTCGTTGGGTTTGGACTGGGGTTCGCAGGAGGAAAGGGGTATTTTTGGATTTTAAAACTTTATATATATATATATATATAAAAAATCATTTGTCCACGTCAGAACACCCCCCCCCCGACATTCTCTCTCTCCCCAAATCGAACGACAGAAACCCGACCCCTCCTTCTCTCCTCTTTTTCTTCTAATCCGCTCAATGAAATCCAATGCCACAGTTAAGGTTTTTGTAGTACTTCTCATGATCTTCAAATCCATATAAGCATCGGATTTTTTCGTGGCCTGTAGGGGGAGAACCACACTCGAGAAGTTCGGCCGTTCGCACCCCGATTCCGCCACCTGGGGACCACCGACTTGACCCTCCTCCCTGGCGCACGTGCGCCTCTCCTAGCCCGACAAGGTGGCGCTGGCCGATCGAAGCAACAATCAACGGATTGTCTGAAAGATCGAAACCTAGTTTTGAAGATTCTGAAAGGTAATCGGCTGTTAATTATTTAACTGATTTTAACAGTTTAAAACCGTTGCAAACTTTGAAAAATCATATCTTTTTGCTATGTTAACGAAATTCGATGAAACAGGAAAGATCGTGACCGTGTGGACGCCTTCTACATTCTAGAAGAGACCGCATATTTTTCTGAGCCTTCTGCTATTTTTGGTGGAGTGGAACCTAATGTGAGATTTCTAAATTATAAACAATATGGAAAACGATGATGTATAAATTATATAGTCGATGTATGAGTTAAATATGGAAAACGATGATGTATAAATTATATAGTCGATGTATGAGTTATATAAGCGTTGTACACCTCTTGTATAAGCGTTGTATAAGTCGTATGTTCGATGTATAAGTTATATATGCGTTGTAAAAATTATATATGTGTTGAAATAAAAGTGAATTGCTGTATATATATATATATATATATATATATATATATATATATATATATATATATATATATATATATACGCCCCTCGTCCACAAACCATGGACGATATTTATTGGTTGTGATTGGTGTGAAAATTGATTGATAGCGAATGGTTGTTTGGGATTGTTTGTGGTTGATATTGATTTATTGTGGTTGAAAAATACCCATTTGTGGTTGAGAAATATTTGGTTGAAACCACATAGGATTAAGTTGTGGAAATGAAATAAATATATACATGCCGCCTGCGTGCGAACTAGATGCATGATCCCCATTGTCAAAATGCGCGAGGTTTTAAAGTAGAGCGAGGAGCCGTACTAGGAACGGTCCCGGTTTTAACTACACTGCCGTTATGCTGCGAAATTTTGAATAATATTCAAGTGTTTGAATTATTTTCATTTGCTAAAACTATATTTATTCGTTGTGTAGAAAACCTTCATGTGTTGAATTGATATTCATTCGTTGATTAGAAATTCATGTGTTGAATGGTATTCGTGTTTTAAATATAAAAATCACATTTTTATCTATATATAGAAACTATAGAAAACCTTCATGTGTTGAATTGATATTCATTCGTTGATTAGAAATTCATGTGTTGAATGGTATTCGTGTTTTAAATATAAAAATCACATTTTTATCTATATATAGGAACTATAGAAAACCTTCATGTGTTGAATCGATATTCATTCGTTGATTAGAAATTCATGTGTTGAATGGTATTCGTGTTTTAAATATAAAAATCACATTTTTATCTATATATAGAAACTATAGAAAACCTTCATGTGTTGAATTGATATTAATTCATTGATTAGAAATTCATGTGTTGAATGGTATTCGTGTTTTAAATATAAAAATCACATTTTTTATCTATATAGAAACTATAGAAAACCTTCATGTGTTGAATCGATATTCATTCGTTGATTAGAAATTCATGTGTTGAATGGTATTCATATTTTGAAATAAATTGTTTCATAATAAAAATCACCTTTTATCAACTATATGGACGATGTAAAATAAGCTCGTTTTAAAAGAAATTGTTTTATAAGAAAAATCCTATTTTTATCACCTATATAAACTATATAAAATAATAGTGTTTTGAAATGAATTGTTTTACAATAAAAATCCCATTTTTATTATACACATGAATTGTTGAAATGGGAAATGTTAAAAATAGCAACTCGTTCAAATAAATATGCATGGGTTGAAATATTCATTAATTAGCTAATGACGTGATTTTTACCTATGCATGTAACATTAAAATGAATGATGCTTTTAAACCAAATGGAATCAAATATGAAGTTGAATGGAAAATGATAAGTGATAAGAACTGTATGTATGTACATGCATATTTATTGAACAGGTTATAGCAAAGGGACTAGAGAAGAGGTATAAAATTTTGTGCCCAACAAATAGGTACACATTTACTGTTTTGTTTGGGTGATGATTTTATGAGCCTGTTGGCTAGCCGCTTGGCTTTTTCTTTTTCTTTTTGACATGAGACGCCCATGTGGCTATTTGGGAATTTTCCCAGCCCCTCCCGTACAAAGGAGGTTATGGCGAAATTTTCCAAAATTTTAAGGCGTTAGTGAAATATTTGAAGAAAAAACGATATTGAAATTGTTGAATGAACTATATTTATATAAATATATAAATATAAATAAAATTAAAACGAAACGTGGCCGTGCAGTTCGCATTTTGAAACCGTGATTTCAAACAACTAGTACGGGAAATCCGACCATTGGATTTTTCCGAAACCGCAACCGTTGGGTTCGCCGTGGAAATATCTTTCCAACGGCCACAACCTTGTAAAAATCCAACGGTTGGATTGTCTGGAATGTTTAATTCAAATCTGAAGAAAAACAGCGCCAGAAACGATTATATATATATATATAATTATAATTATATTTAATCGAATAACGACGCTGCAGTTCGTATTTTGAAATCAAAACTTCAAACGATTGTACCGGGAGATCCGACCGTCGGATTTTACCGAAACTGGATCCGTTGGATTCGTTTTGAAAAGACCTTTCTAATGATGTAAATTTTGTGAAGATCCAACGGTTAGATTTTCAGATATGTGTAAATCAAATCTGAAGAAAAACAGCGCCACGGCCGCGTTATGGCCCGAAGCGTCATTTTGAATAAATTGGCTATTTTAAAATAAATAAAAATAGCGATAAATCGTTATAAAATATCATAAACAATATGGAATGGAAATAAACTGAATTTGCTCGATTTATGTGGTATTCGATGGTTGAATGTGTTTGGTGTGAAAATTACATTAAAGAACAAAATTGGTGTTGTCGAATAATTTAACCATTGAAATAAATTAATTTGAAATTCTAAATATACGTGAATTATTTGAAAAGGCTGAATTAATTCTCATTTCAAATAATTGACCGACGATAAGAAATCAAAGACGAAGACGGTGGTCGAAGACCGGAGATCTTCACCTCGTTTGGATGGTAACCGAGGTCCTGATTGGGAGGCATCCAGAAATACGGATAATGAGTGGTGATTGTCCAGACGTACGTGGTGATCGATGGGTTTGCGAGGTATTTAGTGCCTCCGGTTTCGTTTAGACCCAGAACGGACTTGTAAATGGACTGTGTGTCTGACATCGGATTTTATTGTGTTGATTGATCTCTGTTAAATATACATCTATTTGGCGGCAGGGAATTTATTCTTTTGCTTAACGCCCTTCTCTGAAACGCACGAGCTCAGAGGGTGTATATCGATGGACATCAGTCGCATGGCATGAATTGCCCGTGTGGCATGCTAAGATGCAGTGATCAGGGCTTCTGTTTAAAAGCAAAGTCTTGTGGTGATGATCAAAGCACCGCCTGTGTGGCGTAGCTTTGTGTATAACGTGAAATCGCGAGCCTCACACCTCGGTATGAACCAGAAACGGGAGAGGACATCAAGGAGGGCCTGCGTTTCTTTCTAGCTAGGGTGGTGTCAGCGACCTACCATCACTGACATTTATATACTTTTCACCTATGTGGTTGTTGCTGTTGCGAGGCGCCTCGGTTTGATCGGACAATTCGGGTCCGATGGAGTCATTCGTTGGCTCGTTTACGCCCCAAAGGGCGGGGAAACGCAGTGTTCAGGAATTTTAATCCACATCGGTGGACCAGCCCTGACAATCCATGGGTTACTCGAGCTCTGATCCTGAGGGGCGGGCTAGAGCGTCTCGAATTCGGTAAGGACTATCTTTTGCCTTGGTTCATGACGGAAATCCAATTACCAAATACGTGACTGTTCGGTTTTGATTGTATACCTATATATGGCGACATAGTGGTATGGGGCATTAATGCCGTCTATGATTGATAGTTATGATTTGAAATTGTTTTTGAAACAAATAAACACTAGTCATAATATCAAATGCTTTTGTTTTATTCGTATCAATCATATTTTGGTCATTATAAGGTAAAACTCTATCCTCCGGTTTGCGTTGCATTGTGTGATGGGAACTGAGTCTTATAATGGCTTCATTTTTATAAAAAGCATTGCGATGTTTAAAAGAAAGATTTGTTTTGAAGCACTGTCAATCCAATGGAGTAAACCCGTTCCACGAAAGTGGCGTGGTCCTTTGATTAGCCAAATTATATATGTGTTGAGTAGATTTCTCATACCAGTCCCATGACTGACCCGTAGTTTGTTTCACTTTCAAACTCGGGTGCCCCCTTTTTCTTCACGGGCAGCCTTGTATTCAGGTTTAGCTGGTTCCTTCTAGATAGATGGATCTGAAGATGGATTCTATCATTTATCTCTTTTTATGCTGTTCAGCTCCTATTGTGCATATTATGTTTTTTTCCGCTGTAGACATTTATGTATAGCTGAACTGTATTTTTACTAAGTATGATCCTGTATACTGTGTAACTCTGATGATTACTTTTATCCAGTATATTCTATTGTTCATTATCTGGTGTATTTAATTCTGTTCTGCTATTTTCTGTTTCTGTGTTCTATTCCAAAGATTACCCTTGTCTCCGTCAGTACGGGATTTGGGGTCGTCTCAACGTGGTATCAGAGCTTTGGTTAAGCTTAGTTCTGGAATATAACATTTGAACGAACTCGTCAGAAATAGAACCAGTAGTGTTCTAGGGCGGGTAACTCAATACAGATAGGATCAGTAATATCCTAGTATGAGTAAAGCAGAATGAAATTACACCTCGATAGACACATTTACACTTGAAGTATATGTTTCTATATTTTAAATTATCTTTTCTGTGACCTGACACTTGTTCTGCTAATTGCAGAAGTACTAGAAAAATGAGTGCCAGAAACAGAAGGAATACAGAACCCGATCTAGAGGCTCTATTAAAGAGATATCGAATTCTGAACGGAGCACAGTTCTCGGGCAATGAATCTATTATTCAAACTCAAGCTTGGGTGAGTTCTATCGAAAGAATTTTTGAGCGTATCCAGCTGAGGGATGACCAGAAAAGGCTAGTAGCATCTTGGGGCTCAAAGAAGAAGCTTTAATCTGGTAGGAAACAATCATCAAAGATAATCCAGAAGGTGATATCACCTGGGACAGATTCAAAGTGATTTTCCTAGAAAGATTTACTCCTCCCGAAGCGACGGAGCGATTATGTGATGAATTTTCTTATCTAATACAAGGTGATATGACCATCCCAGAATATCATAAGAAATTCAACGAACTTGCTCACTTTGCTCCTCATTTGATTCAAGATCCAAAGAGGAAAAATCTGAGATTTATTCATGGCCTGCAAAGGAGATATCAGAATAGTGTAATGAGGAATGTGAAGCTTCCTTTTTCTGAAATGATATGCATGGCTTATCAGTATGAAGATCTCCATAAAAAAGGATGTTGCGCGACGAAGAAGTTCGTTGTAGTGACAAAGAAGAGTCGGAAACTGATATACCAGAAGCCAGTACGAGGTCTGAGGTCAACAAGAAGCCCAGTGCCAAGAGAAAAAGGGCTGAATCTGGGAACGAACGAATAACGACCGCCACGTGCTCAAGCTGCAATAGAAAAGGACATTTGGCGATAAGTTGCAAATCTTGGAACCAACAAAGAAAGAATAAGTTCCCACCCAAGAAGGGATTTCAAGAGAATAGAAAATGTGGTGGATGTCATCAGTCGGGTCATCTTTTAAAGGCCTACCCGCTATTCAGAAAGCCTGAAATAGTTCAAGTAAATGAAGTAGCAGAAACTTCCGAGCCCTCAGCTAGTCAAGACAGGGCTGATGTTTTAGAAGGCACGCTCAATGTCAAGAACATTCCAGTTAAAGTACTGTTTGATACTGGCGCGTCACAAAGCTTTATAGCAAAGAGTGTAGTCAAGAAGTTGAATTTAAATGAGAAGAAGCTCAAAGAACCAATGACTGTCCAAAATCCAGTTGGGGGTTCCATCGGTCTCAGTTGGGCTTGTGCAGTACCTGTCTCTTTTTCCTGCTATAAATTCCCTACTATCTCTATGGTCATGAATTTTAATGAATTCGATCTTATTCTGGGATTGGATTGGTTAACCAAATATGAAGCGGAGGTTAGATGCGCCGAGAGAGTTGTTAAAGCTAAGATTAAATCAGGGAGTTATATAACCATACCGTGTGAAGGTCAGAAATCTAATAGAAAAGACTTCTGGGCAGCTTTGAATGTTTCTCCAGCTCAAATAGAAAATGTCCCTGAAGTCACATAGAATATTCCTGACCTAGTGAAAGATATTCCTGTCGTCAAGAATTATGCGGATGTGTTTGAGGAAGTTGTTCGCTTACCTCCGCAGAGAGAAATAGATTTTAAGATTGCTTTGATTCCGAATGCGAGGCCGGTAGTTCACGCTATTCGAAGAATGTCCTTGAAAGAGAAAGAGGAATTAGACAATCAAACACGACAGCTAGTATGGAAGGGTCTGATCAGGCCTAGTTTCTCTGATTGGGGTGCAGCAGTGGTATTTGTCCCAAAATCTGACGGTACTCTACGTTTATGTGTGGATTATCGTGATCTGAACAAACAGACAATAAAGAACAAATATCCATTGCCGCGGATTAATGATTTGTTGGATCGATTAAATGGAGCACAAGTATTTTCACGAATGGACCTAGCTACAGGCTTCCATCAACTTCGAATTGCCGAAGAGTGTGTTCCAATGACAGCATTCAGAGGTCCCGACATATTCTACGAGTGGTTAGTAATGCCATTCGGCTTATGTAATGCTCCAGCTTACTTCGTCGATCTGATGAATAGAGCGTTCAGAGGGGTTTTTAATAAATTTGTTCTGGTTTTTATTGACGATATTCTAATCTTCTCTAAATCGAAAGCTGAACATGAAAAACATTTGGAACAAGTGTTAGAAATTCTCAGGCGGAATGTACTAAAAGCCAAATTTTCCAAATGTATCTTCTGGCAAGATGAAGTAAAATTTCTGGGCCACGTTGTATCGAAAGAAGGAATTGCTGTGGATCCAAGCAAAATCACAGCTATTCAGAATTGGAAACAGCCCAGTACCCCCACTGAAGTCCGCAGTTTTCTCGGATTGGCTAGCTATTACCAGAAGTTTGTTAAAGACTTTTCGAAGATATTTGGTCATTTAACAAAGCTTACAAAGAAGCAATCTAAATTCAAATGGACCCCAGAAAGTGAGGAGGCTTTTGAAGAGCTAAAGTTAAGATTAACGACAGCTCCAGTGTTAACCATCATCGATGGCAACCAAGATCTAAAAGTCTGGACTGATGCTTCTAAAGAAGGCCTCGGCGCAGTGTTAATGCAAAGAGGCCAAGTGATTGCTTATGCTAGCCATCAACTGAAGCCACACGAGAAGAACTACGTAACTCATGATCTTGAGTTATTGGCCATCGTGTTCGCTTTGAAAATCTGGAGACACTATCTTCTGGGTGAGAGATTTGAACTGTTTACAGATCACCAGTCGTTAAAGTATCTATTCACACAGAAGGACTTGAATCTGAGGCAACAACGTTGGCTAGAGTTCCTTGCAGCATACGATTTTGAAATTATATATACTCCAGGGAAAGCCAATGTCGTGGCCGATGCGCTGAGCCGAAAGAATGTAATGATCGCCAGCTTTATTATTACGACTTCCCTAATTGACAAAATATCTCTTCTTCAGAAGGAGGATAGCTTTATTAAGGATATGATCAAAAGGATTCAGAACGGCGAACCCTCGTGTTTTCAAATAGATGACGACGAGACCCTGAGGTTGAAAGGAAGGATTTGTGTTCCTGACATCCCAGAGTTAAAAAGGGAAGTGTTAGACGAGTGTCACAAGTCCAAGCTGAGTTTCCATCCTGGTGTGGCCAAAATGTATAACGATCTCAAACGAACATTCTGGTGGAAGGCTATGAAAAGAGATGTTTCAATATACGTTAGCCGATGCCCTACTTGCCAGCTAGTCAAAAGCGACCAACAAAAACTGGCTGGATTGTTGCAACCGCTAGAAGTTCCTGGTTGGAAGTGGGAACATATTTCTATGGATTTCATCGATGGTCTGCCCAGAACCAGAAAAGGAAATGACAGTGTTTGGGTGATCGTAGATCGCTTCACGAAGACCGCCCATTTCATACCTGTCAGATCAAATAGAACTGCTCAGAGTCTGGCGCAGATATACTTCAGAGAAATAGTTAGACTACATGGAGTGCCGCTCAGTATAGTCAGTGATAGAGATACAATATTCACTAGCAAATTATGGGAAGCATTTCAAGTCGAGCTGGGAACGAAGTTGAACTTGAGCACCGCTTATCATCCTAAGACAGACGATCAGACTGAGAGGGTAAATCGTATTTTAGAAGATCTATTGCGGGCTTGTGTTATAGATTTCGGTGGATCATGGGAAGACCATCTGCATTTGGCTGAATTCTCTTATAACAACAGCTACAAGGCGAGTCTGACAATGTCGCCATTCGAATCATTGTATGGTAGACCGTGTCGATCTCCCGCTTGTTGGGTCGAACCGGGTAATAGACTTGTGTTGGGTCCTGATATGATTCGAGAAGCTGCCGACAAAGTCGATTTTATTAAGAAGCGATTACTCGCCGCTCAAAGCCGACAAAAGAGCTATGCCGATAGAAGAAGAAGAGATATATCCTTTGCCGTTGGCGACTATGTATATTTGAAAGTATCGCCTATGAGAGGAGTTATCCGGTTCGGTAAAACTGGAAAGTTGGCGCCCAAATTCATTGGTCCGTTTCCTATTCTGGAATGGATAGGAACTCTCGCTTATAGGGTCAAACTGCCTAACTGGTTGCCTGGAGTTCACGATGTATTTCATATATCTCAACTTCGAAAGCACGTTCATGTTCCAGACTTGATTGTGGAAGAAGCAACTCAGCAGGATATTGAAATTACTCCAGAATTGGCGGTGAGAAGAGAGCCGCTAAAGATTATCGGCAAAGAAACCAAAGAGATGAGGAACAAGAAGGTTCACTTAGTCAAAGTGCAATGGAGTGGAGATCCGCGAGATTGTACTTGGGAAACTGAGGAGAGCATTCAGAAAGCCTATCCCAAATGCCGAATAGATATCTCTGATTGACTCCGGTGCAAGGTACAATTACCATACTTTGCATTACCATTTAATTCTCTACTCTGCTGTTATTTTCTTTCCATGGATGTGAACTTTTAAATTCTATGGTCTGAATGATTTTAAAGGAGAATAGGAATTAATTTGTATGGTTTTGAAAAGTTAAAAACAATTGGATTGGTTGTTGTGTTGTGTGATTGTAGATTTATCAAACCACTTTTGACTTTATTCCTTTTCAGGGACGAAAAGTTTTAAGTGGGGGAGATTGTAACGACCCAGAAAATCTGAACCAATTTAAATTTTTTAAATTGGCTAGAATAATGGATTTTAAATATTTAAAATAAATATTTTAAATAATGGCAATGGAAATTGAGTTTGAATCGACAATTGAAAATGAATATAATTAATAATAATTATAAAAAAGGCCTGAAATGGCGCTGCAGTTTCAAAAAAAAAATTGAATTCAAACTTTGTCGGACTGTACCGGGTGCAAAACAAAACGGATTTTAGCGAAACCAAAAATATTTATATCTGTTAGTGAATACCTTTCTAAAAAATCTGAAACATCGAATTTTCATAGCGGAAAGCAAAAGTTATGGCCGAATGAATTTTCAGAAAGGTCGCTATGAAATTATATAGCCCGTGAAATTGGCCATTTTGCTTACAACCTCGAAATTCGACGAAACCACTTTTGTTGGATCCGGGATGTGAAGTTATTGCTAGGTTTCAAATTTCATAATTTTTGAAGCTGATATGTGAGCGTGGCAAAGGAAAATGTGTTTTGGTCAATTATAGTTAAATTGGATCGACCAGAAATGGGCCTTTTTGCAAACGGTCTCAGAATTCGATGAAACTAGTTTTGTTGGGACCGTATCGTCAAAACATAGCTAGATATTTTTTTTTGGAATTTTTCGAATCAGTTTGTGGCCCTGGCAAATTGAAATGTACGTTCAAATTAAATATTGAATATTTTAAATTTTAATTTGTAGGAAAACTGAGTGAAATAGTCGAATGGGCCTTCGTAACATATCCCGTTGTGTTCGGAATGGGGGTAAAACGCTAGGGACGACAGTCGTTGGGTTTGGATTGGGGTTCGCAGGAGGAAAGGGGTATTTTCGGATTTTAAAACTTTATATATAAAAAAAATCATTTGTCCACATCAGAACACCCCCCCCCCCCCGACATTCTCTCTCTCCCCAAATCGAACGACGGAAACACGACCCCTCCTTCTCTCCTCTTTTTCATCTGATCCGCTCAATGAAATCCAATGCCACAGTTAAAGTTTTTGTAGTACTTCTCATGATCTTCAAATCCATATAAGCATCGGATTTTTTCATGGCCTGTAGGGGGAGAACCACCCTCGAGAAGTTCGGTCGTTCGCACCCCGATTCCGCCGCCTGGGGACCACCGAGTTGACCCTCCTCCCTGGCGCACGTGCGCCTCTCCTAGCCCGACAAGGTGGCGCTGGCCGATCGAAGCAACAATCAACGGATTGCCTGAAAGATCGAAACCTAGTTTTGAAGATTCTGAAAGGTAATCGGCTGTTAATTATTTAACTGATTTTAACAGTTTAAAACCGTTGCAAACTTTGAAAAATCATATCTTTTTGCTATGTTAACGAAATTCGATGAAACAGGAAACATCGTGACCGTGTGGAGAGACCGCATATTTTTCTGAGCCTTCTGCTATTTTTGGTGGAGTGGAACCCAATGTGAGATTTCTAAATTATAAACAATATGGAAAACGACGATGTATAAATTATATAGTCGATGTATGAGTTATATAACCATTGTACACCTCTTGTATAAGCGTTGTATAAGTCGTATGTTCGATGTATAAGTTATATATGCGTTGTAAAAATTATATATGTGTTGAAATAAAAGTGAATTGCTATATATATATATATATATATATATATATATACGCCCCTCGTCCACAAACCATGGACGATATTTATTGGTTGTGATTGGTGTGAAAATTGATTGATAGCGAATGGTTGTTTGGGATTGTTTGTGGTTGATATTGATTGATTGTGGTTGAAAAATACCCGTTTGTGGTTGAGAAATATTTGGTTGAAACCACATAGGATTAGGTTGTGGAAATGAAATAAATATATACATGCCGCCTGCGTGCGAACTAGATGCATGATCCCCATTGTCAAAAACCGCGAGGTTTTAAGGTAGAGCGAGGAGCCGTACTAGGGACGGTCCCGGTTTTAACTACCATGCCGTTATGCTGCCGAAATTTTGAATAATATTCAAGTGTTTGAATTATTTTCATTTGCTAAAACTATATTTATTCGTTGTATAGAAAACCTTCATGTGTTGAATTGATATTCATTCGTTGATTAGAAATTCATGTGTTGAATGGTATTCGTGTTTTAAATATAAAAATCACATTTTTATCTATATATAGAAACTATAGAAAACCTTCATGTGTTGAATTGATATTCATTCGTTAATTAGAAATTCATGTGTTGAATGGTATTCGTGTTTTAAATATAAAAATCACATTTTTATCTATATATAGGACTATAGAAAACCTTCATGTGTTGAATCGATATTCATTCGTTGATTAGAAATTCATGTGTTGAATGGTATTCGTGTTTTAAATATAAAAATCACATTTTTATCTATATATAGAAACTATAGAAAACCTTCATGTGTTGAATTAATATTCATTCGTTGATTAGAAATTTATGTGTTGAATGGTATTCGTGTTTTAAATATAAAAATCACATTTTTTATCTATATATAGAAACTATAGAAAACCTTCATGTGTTGAATCGATATTCATTCGTTGATTAGAAATTCATGTGTTGAACGGTATTCATATTTTGAAATAAATTGTTTCATAATAAAAATAACCTTTTATCAACTATATGGATGATGTAAAATAAGCTCGTTTTAAAAGAAATTGTTTTATAAGTAAAAACCTATTTTTATCACCTATATAAACTATACAAAATAATAGTGTTTTGAAATGAATTGTTTTACAATAAAAATCCCATTTTTATTATACACATGAATTGTTGAAATGGGAAATGTTAAAAATAGCAACTCGTTCAAATAAATATGCATGGGTTGAAATATTCATTAATTAGCTAATGACGTGATTTTTACCTATGCATGTAACATTAAAATGAATGATGCTTTTAAACCAAATGGAATCAAATATGAAGTTGAATGGAAAATGATAAGTGATAAGAACTGTATATATGTACATGCATATTTATTGAACAGGTTATAGCAAAGGGACTAGAGAAGAGGTATAAAATTTTGTGCCCGACAAATAGGTACACATTTACTGTTTTGTTTGGGTGATGATTTTATGAGCCTGTTGGCTACCCGCTTGGCTTTTTCTTTTTCTTTTTGACATGAGACGCCCGTGTGGCTATTTGGGAATTTTCCCATCCCCTCCCGTACAAAGGAGGTTATGGCGAAATTTTCCAAAATTTTAAGGCGTTAGTGAAATATTTGAAGAAAAAACGATATTGAAATTGTTGAATGAACTATATTTATATAAATATATAAATATAACTAAAATTAAAACGAAACGTGGTCATGCAGTTTGCATTTTGAAACCGTGATTTCAAACAACTAGTACGGGAAATCCGACCATTGGATTTTTCCGAAACCGCAACCGTCGGGTCGTCGTGGATATATCTTTCCAACGGCAACAACCTTGTAAAAATCCAACGGTTGGATTGTCTGGAATGTTCAATTCAAATCTGAAGAAAAACAGCGCCGGAAATGATTATATATATATATATATATGTATATAAATATAATTATATTTAATCGAATAACGACGCTGCAGTTCGTATTTTGAAATCGAAACTTCAAACGATTGTACCGGGAGATCCGACCGTCGGATTTTCCCGAAACTGGATCCGTTGGATTCGTTTTAAAAAGACCTTTCTAATGATGTAAATTTTGTGAAGATCCAACAGTTGGATTTTTAGATATGTGTAAATCAAATCTGAAGAAAAACAGCGCCACGGCCGCGTTATGGCCCGAAGCGTCATTTTGAATAAATTGGCTATTTTAAAATAAATAAAAATAGCGATAAATCGTTATAAAATATCATAAACAATATGGAATGGAAATAAACTGAATTTGCTCGATTTATGTGGTATTCGATGGTTGAATGTGTTTGGTGTGAAAATTACATTAAAGAACAAAATTGGTGTTGCGAATAATTTAACCATTGAAATAAATTGATTTGAAATTCTAAATATACGTGAATTATTTGAAAAGGCCGAATTAATTCTCATTTCAAATAATTGACCGACGATAAGAAATCAAAGATGAAGACGGTGGCCGAAGACCGGAGATCTTCACCTCGTTTGGATGGTAACCGAGGTCCTGATAGGGAGGTATCCCGAAATACGGATAATGAGTGGTGATCGTCCAGACGTACGTGGTGATCGATGGGTTTGCGAGGTATTTAGTGCCTCCGGTTTCGTTCAGACCCAGAACGGACTTGTAAATGGACTGTGTGTCTGACATTGGATTTTATTTTGTGTTGATTGATCTTTGTTAAATATACAACTGTTTGGCGGCAGGGAATTTATTCTTTTGCTTAACGCCCTTCTCTGAAACGCACGAGCTCAGAGGGTGTATATCGATGGACATCAGTCGCATGGCATGAATTGCCTGTGTGGCATGCTAAGATGCAGTGATCAGGGCTTCTGTTGAAAAGCAAAGTCTTGTGGTGATGATCAAAGCACCGCCTGTGTGGCGTAGCTTTGTGTATAACGTGAAATCGCGAGCCTCACACCCCGGTATGAACCAAAAACGGGAGAGGACATCAGGGAGGGCCTGCATTTCTTTCTAGCTAGGGTGGTGTCAGTGACCTACCAGGCCTGACATTTATATACTTTTCACCTATGTGGTTGTTGCTGTTACGAGGCGCCTCGGTTTGATCGGACAATTCGGGTCCGATGGAGTCATTCGTTGGCTCGTTTACGCCCCAAAGGGCGGGGAAACGCAGTGTTCAGGAATTTTAATCCACATCGGTGGACCGGCCCTGACGATCCAAGGGTCACTCGAGCTCTGATCCTGAGGGGCGGGCTAGAGCGTCTCGAATTCGGTAAGGACTATCTTTTGCCTTGGTTCATGACGGAAATCCAATTTCCAAATACGTGACTGTGCGGTTTTGATTGTATACCTATATATGGCGACATAGTGGTATGGGGCATTAATGCCGTCTATGATTGATAGTTATGATTTGAAATTGTTTTTGAAACAAATAAACACTAGTCATAATATCAAATGCTTTTGTTTTATTTGTATCAATCATATTTTGGTCATTATAAGGTAAAACTCTATCCTCCGGTTTGCGTTGCATTGTGTGATGGGAACTGAGTCTTATAATGGCTTCATTTTTATAAAAAGCATTGCGATGTTTAAAAGAAAGATTTGTTTTGAAGCACTGGCAATCCAATGGAGTAAACCCATTCCACGAAAGTGGCGTGGTCCTGTGATTAGCCAAATTATATATGTGTTGAGTAGATTTCTCATACCAGTCCCATGACTGACCCGTAGTTTGTTTCACTTTCAAACTCGGGTGCCCCCTTTTTCTTCACGAGCAGCCTTGTATTCATGTTTAGCTGGTTCCTTCTGGATAGCTGGAGCTGAAGATGGATTCTATCATTTATCTCTTTTTATGCTGTTCAGCTCCTATTGTGCATATTATGTTTGTTTTCCGCTGTAGACATTTATGTATAGCGGAACTGTATTTTTACTAAGTATGATCCTGTATACTGTGTAACTCTGATGATTACTTTTATCTAGTATATTCTATTGTTCATTATCTGGTGTATTAATTCTGTTCTGCTATTTTCTGTTTCTGTGTTATATTCCAAAGATTACCCTTGTCTCCGTCAGTACGGGATTTGGGGTCGTCTCAAAAGGGCATTGCGATGTTTAAAAGATTTACTTGTTTTTTGCACTGGCAATCCAATGGAGTAAACCCGTTCCGTGAAAGTGGCGTGGTCCTGGGATTAGCCATACTATATAATGTGTTAAGTAGATTTCTCATACCAGTCCCATAACTGACTCGTAGTTTGTTTCACTTGCAAACTCGGGTGCCCCTTTTTCTACGCGGGTGGCCTTGTATTCAGGTTTTAGCAGGCTCTTTCTGGATAGCTGGAGTTGAAGATGGATTCTGTCATATATCTCTTTTATGCTGTTTAGCTTCTATTGTACATATTATGTTTGTTTTCCGCTGTAGACATTTATGTATAGCTGAACTGTATTTGTACTAAGTATGATCCTATATACTGTGTAACTTTGATGATTACATTTATCCAGTGTATTATATTGTGCATTATTTGGTGTATTTATTCATTTCTGTTCTTCTATTATCTGTTTATGTGTTATATTCCAAAGATTACCCTTAACACCATCGTATGGGGTTTTGGGGTCGTCACAATATGTATTTAGCTTTCCGTCCAGAGTTTATTGATATTGCTTGTTCTTCCATATTTACAATGGAAAACATTTCATAATTAATTTTTATTATTTTTAATCTTATAATCATAGAAAAATATTTTTAAATTAATTTTTATTATTTGTCAAATGCCAACACATGTCCTTAGTTTAAAATATTTGGACTTTTTCCAATTAAAACATGAAAGTAGTCCTTAATTTACATAGGAAAAATCGCTTGTCCTTTGATCTAATTTTTTTCTAAAATGTGTCCTTGAAACAAATATCCACTAATATATGTATGTTGTAGAAGCAATTTGATGTTTTGCTAGATGTCCATACATAAATGGGTTTTCAGCATACATAAGATGTATATGTATGTTTAGGGCGTGAATTACCTGAGAAAAACTAAATTTTAGCATACATAAACTTAGTTCATGAAACACCCCACCTCCGTTAGGGTCACTCTCAAAGGGAATGCCCTAATTTTGGTGGAGGTTTATAAGTACAAGTCACAGATATACAAGACAGATATAATAACACATATTTGTAAACAGCGGAAGAACAACAAACTTTATTTCATAAAGTCAAATACGTGTTACAACAACGTCCTTTCCAAAAACATAACATAACACTTTCATAATCTGTCTTGAGTACATTATTTTTAAAGAAGCATAAATAAAACATAGATAAACTGCAAAAGCCCCATAGTGGATTGTCCAAAGCCATAGTTCAAAACAGGAAAGTCCAAGCAATACATTTCTCTTCTTCAAGCTGGATGCTGAGGTTGGTCAAGCTGCTGTGTTCCCTCCCTGAGGACCTGGGGGGGGGGGGAACGGAAGAAAGAAGACGAAAGAAAAATAGAGTCAGACATAAAGCCTGAGTAAGTCTAGTACTATTTTGTCTATGAATAAAGAACTGGGTATGATAAGTATAAACAAGAAGTGGGCATGCACTATAAACTTGGTTAAGTTGTCTAGGGTCGAATATACTACCGTACCCCATGTTAATCTCTGAACCCATATAAACTAGTTTCCAATTTGCACCCCATAATCAGGGTGATGTGATCCATTCAATGATGATCGGCTCCTACTCGCATAGTTACATGTGTCCTACGGCCCCCGATGTCTGTAGTTACCTATGCTGGTCCCACCATGGGGTGTATCAAGTCCCATAGTGGCAACCCGACACAACCTTAGAGTGCACAGGTATTCTACTGGTGCCCAGTGCCTTATTTTTCTGCGCCGGAGTGTGTGCACGCCCGCACTCCGTTAGAACCTACACTGCTACACCACCGCCGTCGATTTGACCTCTTACAATTCAGCCCAGTAATCGTGCCCCACCCTGCCTAGTTTCAGGGTATCCTGATACACCTTCTAGGGTTACTGCTGAAAAGGGTCCCCCGTTACTAGGTTTTCTATCTCTAGCCAACATGCTAAGTTGGTTAAGTGTTTCCTAACCTAACCCCACCAGTCCGTTAAGTTTAGCATGTTCCATTTTGATTAAGTCTTTAGTCCACTTAATCCTAACAATCCTGACTCAGCCTTAATTGTCTTATTAAGGCCCTGACCTCTCACATTAGACAGGTATTGTTGTGGCTGCCTGTTGCCGGTTGGTTCCGGGCAGTCTTACGCCACAACTCAGTCTAACCTCGGGTCCTTGCTGGGCTCCATGTTTAACCTCCCACATTGGATAGGTATTGTTGTGACTACTGGACAGCCGGGCGGTTCCGGGCAGGTTTACATCACAACTCAATCCAACCTCGGGTTAAACACATCGTATTTTCTACATTTACATATCTTGTCATTCTTCTTTATTTCTTATATGTAAATATTTGCGGCCCATTATTAAGTTAATGGTGTAAAGGTTACACCAATCATGGGCCCAACCCATACTTGAACTTGGGCCCTTCTATTTTATATTTTCATTCATTAATTAATTTTAACCCAACGTTATTTTCCCCCGTTTTACACGTCCGTTCATATATATTGGGCTTAGCCTTTTAAAGCCCAATTTAGCCATGCGAAAAGGGGAGGCTTATGGCGTATACACAAAGAGGGGAAGGTGAGCGCATGAACTTGCAATACGACGTTGGAAATACAAAATAGAAATTGGTGTACTTGCATAGTGGTAACATAGGTGACATGAATAAAAGCATGTGAACTTGCATAGGTTTAACTACAACATGAACCTATATTCTCATTTAGGCATAATGTCAAACATAAGCATGTCATAAATATTCCTAGCATAAGCATAGCATAATGTCAAACATAAGCATGGCATAAATACTTCTAGCATAATCATGGCATAATGTCAAACATAAGCATGGCATAAGTAAAGTTAAATTTGTTCATGGCATAAACATAAACATGTCATGTTCATAAGGTTTCTACATGTTTACAAAGGGGATACTTTGTTACTAACACAAAAGCATAGTTCAACTTAATCATGATTTAAGTCTAATCATATAACGATGGTATAAATATACTTATGCATAAATATTCCTAATCATGGTGTTTGCTTTAAACTTGCAGAAAGGGGATTTTTGAGTCCAACCTAGCCATGTCTCATATATGTCATCATATAAACAAGATAGACTTAATCATAGATTTCAATTATGCCAAATATCATTCATACCCTAGCCATATTCATAAGTTTTGCAAAAGCATGACTTAATACATGGATTATGGTGTCAAAATTCCAACATAGTTTCATATGAACTATAACAACCAAACTTGTTTCAATTACTTGCAAAATGATTTATGCACAAAATATACATCATTATGGCATAATAACAAAGCCCCAAACTTGCATGAATTTCAATCAACTACATACATGTAGCTTCAACATAGATTATATAATTTGCGCAATATTCCAAACGTATACTTGCATAGAACTACCGCATGTAGTTCTTTATAATGAATAACATAATCCAAACGTATATAAATTGATAAGAACGCACAAATATGAATTACTTCCATTGCCACAATTCAAGCATACACATCAACACAGTTGTTTATTTATACCAAAGTAATACTCTACTTACAATGGTTGCGGCGAATTAAGAAATATGATTCCTTTGTTGAATTGATTGGCTTTAGGTTGCTTGAATTGCTTTAGGCTTTAGAACTTTCTTCCTAATCCTCTCTCTAGTTGGCGGCTATTCTTTGTCGTTCCTCAGCAACATGGCGGCTATGTTCTTAATTTTGAATGAATAGATTAGGGTTTAGTCTAGGGTTGTTTATATAGAGGTTAGGAATTGATTAGGACCCTTGATGTTGCTAGGTTAGATCATAGCCATTCATTAGGAAGAGAGACCAATAAAAACTCGCCACCTAGCCCTAGTGACAAAGCAGACCACAGAAAATCGGAGGAACACAGACCTGGCCAGCCAGGTTGACTGGGCTCGACCAGGTCGACACCCCTGTCGACAGGGCTGTCGACAGCCCTGTCGACATGGGTAGCCCAGGTCGACAGCCCAGTCGACCTGGGTGGCCTAGGCGGGTGTTTATCCGCCCTGGCCCACTGGGCCCGATTTTAAATTATTTTATTCTGTTTGAATTTTAAATTTGATTCAAAACTTCCGCATGCCATATCTTCTTCATACGGACTCCGTTTTTCGAAAACTCGGACTCTATTTCGCGTATTTTTCCGAGACGAACGCAATGGCGTATCCCGTTTCCCTTAGTTCTTTGATTTCAGATTAATTATACTTTAATTTGTTAATTTCACAGTTATAGGATTTTCGGGGTGTTACATTCTCCCCCACTTAAAAGGATTTCGCCCCCGAAATCTTCAAGTGTAGGAAAACGTATATCCTAACATCCAATCATCCATCTACTCATCCATCAAACACGAGTATCCATTGTCCTTAAAAGACTTCTAATGCTTCATGATCATATGCAAAGTGTGTGTGTATACATGAACTTATCTAATGCAAAATCAAGCGGTCTACTGATTCAGTTGACCTCCTTAATGCGAATTATGTAAGTGCCATGAATCCATTATGTATGCAAATTTTTCTATTCTTGATTCTACATGAGTGCACAATCATTCAATCCAAATGCAACATCCATATGACAACACATTAAAGTTCAACCATATACGAATGCAAACATATATGCATATGCAATATGAAGTGACTGAGCCGATCTAAAACCTAGATTGTGTGTGTATATGCAACCACGAGCAACCACTAGCAATCACTTGCAACCACTTGCAACCATCATCCTTAACATGTTTCAACTACATGTTTCCATCCAAAGGGTTTCTACCTAAAAGATAAGGTCGAGGAAATATACCTAAAAAGATAGATAAAAGCGCAACTTAAGGAAAAAAGAAAGATCAAGGATGTACCCTCGAACAGAAAAGGGTAGGCAGTACGTATTCTAGCTTCAGTTTCCCAAGTCGCGTCTCCCTCGGCGTCGCTCCACTGAACTTTGACGAGCTTGACTTCGCGGTTGCGTAGCTTCTTCACTTCCGTTCCTAATATGCGGGTTGGAACTCTTCTTATGGTTGCTTCGCGTTCCACTTCGGCCTCTTCGAGGATGTTTGGCTCAACCACTTCAGCTGACTCATGCAGACATTTTCGGAGATGTGAAACGTGAAAAACGTTGTGGACTCCAGCCAACTTCTCGGGTAGCTCTAATCTATAGGCCATTTTCCCAATTTTCTCGATAATAGGGAATGGCCCTATGAACCTTGGCGCTAGCTTTCCTGTGGTTCCAAAACGAACAACGTTTCTTAGTGGTGATACCTTGAGAAAAACTCTGTCTCCAACTTCAAATTCAAGGTCGCTTCTCCTCTTGTCGGCATAGGACTTTTGTCTGTCTTGGGCCGTCTTCATCCTTTTTCGTATTAAGTCTACTTTCTCTGAGGTCTCTCGGATCATGTCTGGTCCAAGTATGAGCTTATCCGTGGACTCCCACCAACAAGTGGGCGATCGGCACGGTCTTCCATACAAAGCTTCGAAGGGCGCCATTCCGATGGTTGCTTGATAGCTGTTGTTGTAGGCAAATTCCACCAAAGGAAGGTGGTCTTCCCATGTCCCTCCGAAGTCGAGGACGCATAGTCTTAAGAGGTCTTCCAAAACTCTGTTCACTCTCTCCGTTTGGCCGTCGGTTTGGGGATGATAGGCTGTGCTCAAGCACAACTGCGTTCCTACTGCTTCTTGGAGACTCCGCCAAAACTCACTGGTGAAGATGGGGTCTCGGTCACTAACAATGCTAGATGGTATTCCATGGAGTCGAACGATTTCCTTGAGGTAAAGCGATGTTAGGGATGAGGCAGTTCTTTTACTTTTGACAGGTAAAAAGTGGGCGCTTTTAGTAAGCCTATCCACTATTACCCAAATGCTAGTGTTGCCTCTCCTAGACCTAGGCAGCCCATCGATGAAGTCCATTGAGATGCTATCCCACTTCCACTGTGGGACCTCCAGAGGATGTAGCAGTCGGCCAGGCTTTTTCTGTTCCGCCTTAACCTGTTGGCACACCATACACTTAGAAACGAATTCTGCCACGTCCTTTTTCATGCCGTTCCAGAAGAAAGTCCTTTTTATGTCTTTGTACATTTTATCTCCGCCTGGGTGTATCGTCATCTTGGAGTGATGTGCTTCCTCGAGAACCTTCTTTATTAAATCTTTTGTCTGTGGGACGCATAGTCTTCCGTCTCGCCTTAGCAAACCCCTATCGTCGATGGAGTATCTGTTGAGGTGACTTGAAGTCTCACCCCTAATTAGCCTATCAATTATTTCCACAAGCTGAGGGTCTTCGCGTTGTGCTGCCCCTACCGAATCCACTAAAGTTGGGCGCACTTCAAGAGATGCTAGCAAGCCTGGTACGAAATCGGAGGAGGGCCTAAAGTCGAAACTGGCTATAAACTCTAGGCTTTGTCTTTCAACAAACAACGGGCTTAGGGTCAATTTCTTTCGGCTCAACGCGTCTGCTACTACGTTGCCTTTGCCCGGTGTGTAGGAGATTTCGAAATCGTACGAGGCAAGAAACTCCATCCATCTTTGTTGCCTCAAGTTAAGATCCTTCTGCGAGAAAAGATATTTCAACGATTTATGGTCAGTGTAAAGTTCGAACTTCTCACCTAGGAGATAGTGTCGCCAAGACTTGAGTGCAAAGACGATGGCGGCTAACTCAAGATCGTGGGTTGGGTAGTTCTTTTCGTGCACCTTCAATTGCCTCCCGCCATAAGCTACCACCCTTCCTTCTTGCATTAAGACGGCGCCTAGCCCTGTCCCACATGCATCCGTATAAACAGTGAACATCTTGCTCCCATCTGGCAGCGTCAAAACTGGGGCTGTTGTAAGAGCCCTTTTCAGTCGTTGGAAAGCAAACTCGCAATCCAAGTCCCAATTGAACACTAGATTCTTCTTAGTCAATTTCGTGAGCGGAGCTGAGATTTTCGCAAAATCCATTATAAACTTTCGATAGAAACCTGCTAGTCCTAGAAAGCTTCGGACCTCAGTCGCATTCCTTGGTGTCTTCCAATCCTGTACCGCCACTACCTTAGCAGGGTCCACTGCTAACCCTTGTTTGGATACTATGTGCCCAAGGAACCTCACCTCTTCTCTCCAAAAGTGGCATTTGGAGAATTTGGCTTTTAGTTGATGGACTCGCAAAGTTTCCATGATTGCCCTTAAGTGCTGAGCATGTTCCTCTTCACTCTTTGAAAAGATAAGGATATCATCTACGAAGACCACTACGAATTTGTTGAGGAAATCTCTAAATACCCTACTCATCAGGTCCACGAAGTACGCAGGTGCATTTGTCAAGCCGAAAGGCATGACAAGCCATTCAAAGAAGCCGTCTGGGGTTCTGAAAGCCGTTTTATCGATGCTATCCTCAGCCACCCTAAGCTGATGAAAACCTGTTGCTAAATCGAGTTGGGAGAAAACAGACGCTCCTACAAGCTGGTCAAACAAATCGTCAATTCTAGGGAGAGGGTGCCTATTCTTTTTCGTTAGCTTGTTGAGCTCCCTATAGTCAACACATAGACGGAGTGAACCATCCGCCTTTGTAGCGAACACCACTGGAGCGCCCCATTCTGAAATGCTCCTCCTAATGAACCCCTTTTCTAGAAGCTCTTTATTCTGTTTACTGAGCTCTTTCCTTTCTCGTGGAGCCATATGTCTAACGGGCAACGCAACGGGCTTTGCATTATCTACAAGATATATGCGGAAGTCTATTTACCGCTTCGGAGGCAAGCCCTTCACCTCTTCGAAGACATCCGGATATTCCCGGACCACTCTAACTGAATGCAAATTTTCAACAGAGGCATCTAGCGATTCAAGATAACTAAGCATAACCGCATACGAGGGATTACAAGAAATTTCCAAAGTATTACCGATCTGGGTTAGGAGCCTAACAACCCTTTTCTCACAATCAAGGATGGCCCCATTACTGGATAGCCAATCCATACCCAAAATCAAACCATACCCCGAAAAGCCCAAAACAAAGGCACTACATTGAAATTCAACACTTAGGATAGAAATTTTCAAATCCAGACAGATCATAGACAAATGAGCTGGGCCCCCAATTGGGTTTGAAACAATTAAGGGGTCCTCTACCATACTAGTTTTTAGGTGCAGAGATTCTACTAAAGCAGACGAGATAAAGGAGTGTGATGCGCCAGAATCAAATAAAGTGCGAACGGGGTGATCATAAAGATAAACTACACTTTCTACAGAAGTATTTATACCTCGCTGTTGCAAAGGTGGCGCTTCTAGCACATGAACCTGTGCCCCTGGGGTGGATCCAGTGCCCTGCCCCTGTCCTCGTTTCTTTGGGCAGTCCTTAGCCCTGTGGCCTGTCTGACCGCACGAAAAGCACCCACCATTCTCCTTAGCCTTCTTTTTCCGGCAGTCCTTTACTAAGTGCCCCACTTTGCCACAGAAATTACACTTCCTCTTCTCTTTGTTGCCCTTTCCGCCCTTCTTAAAGTCTGTCTTCTTAGGCTGCAAACCCTCTTTCTTCCCTTGAGAGCTTTCTGCCTTTGTCTCCTTCTTGCCCTTGTCCTCTTCATTCAGCAATGCCATTTGCACCAATCTTTCATACGTGGCTCCCATGGGTATATGGGTCATGGCCAAACTGTGTAATGGCTCATTTAACCCCTTGACGAAACGGAGAGCCTTCTTGTGCGGGGTGTTGACTAGGTCAAGTCCAAACCTAGCCAGCTCATCAAACTGATTCACATACTCTCTAACAGTCTTGTCTCCTTGCTTAAGGAATAAGAATTTTTCCAACTGTAAACTTCTTTCTGCATCTGAGAGAAATTTGGTCTCAAACCTTGCCCTAAAGTCCTCCCATGTCTCCACTGGTCTTTCAGCATTAGTGACTTCCCACCAGTAGGAAGCCTCGCCCTTCAATAGCCACACCGCCAACTGTACTTTTTGTCTATCTTCTACCTCAAAGATGATGAATAGGTCCTCCGTTTCTTTCAGCCAATTCCTAGCTGCCACGAAGGACTCAGTTCCATGGAAATCCCTTCCTCCCATAGCTTTAAAATCTTTACATATCTTAGCAAAAGTGTTTCCCCGAGGAGGAGGTGGAGGAAAAGGTGCTGCTGCAGCTGGATGATTTCCTTCAGCTGGGGGAGGAGGAACGGTAGGACCTGGCTGAGTGGCCCTTGCTTCTAAGAAACGTCTAAACCAACCAGGTATGGGCACCCCTTCCGGCAAGTTAAGTTCTTGGGACATGCTGAAACAAAAAGGATAGATTCAAAACGAAGGATAAGAGATAGTACCTATGGCTTTGGGGAGTGGACTTTGCCTTTTAAAATAAAATAATATTTTTATCTTTTAAAAATGCTTCTTTAAATTTTCTTTTTGAAAATAATTTTTCAAAACTTTTTATCTTATCTGGTAAACCTATGCTCTGATACCAAGTGAAACACCCCACCTCCGTTAGGGTCACTCTCAAAGGGAATGCCCTAATTTTGGTGGAGGTTTATAAGTACAAGTCACAGATATACAAGACAGATATAATAACACATATTTGTAAACAGCGGAAGAACAACAAACTTTATTTCATAAAGTCAAATACGTGTTACAACAACGTCCTTTCCAAAAACATAACATAACACTTTCATAATCTGTCTTGAGTACATTATTTTTAAAGAAGCATAAATAAAACATAGATAAACTGCAAAAGCCCCATAGTGGATTGTCCAAAGCCATAGTTCAAAACAGGAAAGTCCAAGCAATACATTTCTCTTCTTCAAGCTGGATGCTGAGGTTGGTCAAGCTGCTGTGTTCCCTCCCTGAGGACCTTGGGGGGGGGAATGGAAGAAAGAAGACGAAAGAAAAATAGAGTCAGACATAAAGCCTGAGTAAGTCTAGTACTATTTTGTCTATGAATAAAGAACTGGGTATGATAAGTATAAACAAGAAGTGGGCATGCACTATAAACTTGGTTAAGTTGTCTAGGGTCGAATATACTACCGTACCCCATGTTAATCTCTGAACCCATATAAACTAGTTTCCAATTTGCACCCCATAATCAGGGTGATGTGATCCATTCAATGATGATCGGCTCCTACTCGCATAGTTACATGTGTCCTACGGCCCCCGATGTCTGTAGTTACCTATGCTGGTCCCACCATGGGGTGTATCAAGTCCCATAGTGGCAACCCGACACAACCTTAGAGTGCACAGGTATTCTACTGGTGCCCAGTGCCTTATTTTTCTGCGCCGGAGTGTGTGCACGCCCGCACTCCGTTAGAACCTACACTGCTACACCACCGCCGTCGATTTGACCTCTTACAATTCAGCCCAGTAATCGTGCCCCACCCTGCCTAGTTTCAGGGTATCCTGATACACCTTCTAGGGTTACTGCTGAAAAGGGTCCCCCGTTACTAGGTTTTCTATCTCTAGCCAACATGCTAAGTTGGTTAAGTGTTTCCTAACCTAACCCCACCAGTCCGTTAAGTTTAGCATGTTCCATTTTGATTAAGTCTTTAGTCCACTTAATCCTAACAATCCTGACTCAGCCTTAATCGTCTTATTAAGGCCCTGACCTCTCACATTAGACAGGTATTGTTGTGGCTGCCTGTTGCCGGTTGGTTCCGGGCAGCCTTACGCCACAACTCAGTCTAACCTCGGGTCCTTGCTGGGCTCCATGTTTAACCTCCCACATTGGATAGGTATTGTTGTGACTACTGGACAGCCGGGCGGTTCCGGGCAGGTTTACATCACAACTCAATCCAACCTCGGGTTAAACACATCGTATTTTCTACATTTACGTATCTTGTCATTCTTTTTTATTTCTTATATGTAAATATTTGCGGCCCATTATTAAGTTAATGGTGTAAAGGTTACACCAATCATGGGCCCAACCCATACTTGAACTTGGGCCCTTCTATTTTATATTTTCATTCATTAATTAATTTTAACCCAACGTTATTTTCCCCCGTTTTACACGTCCGTTCATATATATTGGGCTTAGCCTTTTAAAGCCCAATTTAGCCATGCGAAAAGGGGAGGCTTATGGCGTATACACAAAGAGGGGAAGGTGAGCGCATGAACTTGCAATACGACGTTGGAAATACAAAATAGAAATTGGTGTACTTGCATAGTGGTAACATAGGTGACATGAATAAAAGCATGTGAACTTGCATAGGTTTAACTACAACATGAACCTATATTCTCATTTAGGCATAATGTCAAACATAAGCATGTCATAAATATTCCTAGCATAAGCATAGCATAATGTCAAACATAAGCATGGCATAAATACTTCTAGCATAATCATGGCATAATGTCAAACATAAGCATGGCATAAGTAAAGTTAAATTTGTTCATGGCATAAACATAAACATGTCATGTTCATAAGGTTTCTACATGTTTACAAAGGGGATACTTTGTTACTAACACAAAAGCATAGTTCAACTTAATCATGATTTAAGTCTAATCATATAACGATGGTATAAATATACTTATGCATAAATATTCCTAATCATGGTGTTTGCTTTAAACTTGCAGAAAGGGGATTTTTGAGTCCAACCTAGCCATGTCTCATATATGTCATCATATAAACAAGATAGACTTAATCATAGATTTCAATTATGACAAATATCATTCATACCCTAGCCATATTCATAAGTTTTGCAAAAGCATGACTTAATACATGGATTATGGTGTCAAAATTCCAACATAGTTTCATATGAACTATAACAACCAAACTTGTTTCAATTACTTGCAAAATGATTTATGCACAAAATATACATCATTATGGCATAATAACAAAGCCCCAAACTTGCATGAATTTCAATCAACTACATACATGTAGCTTCAACATAGATTATATAATTTGCGCAATATTCCAAACGTATACTTGCATAGAACTACCGCATGTAGTTCTTTATAATGAATAACATAATCCAAACGTATATAAATTGATAAGAACGCACAAATATGAATTACTTCCATTGCCACAATTCAAGCATACACATCAACACAGTTGTTTATTTATACCAAAGTAATACTCTACTTACAATGGTTGCGGCGAATTAAGAAATATGATTCCTTTGTTGAATTGATTGGCTTTAGGTTGCTTGAATTGCTTTAGGCTTTAGAACTTTCTTCCTAATCCTCTCTCTAGTTGGTGGCTATTCTTTGTCGTTCCTCAGCAACATGGCGGCTATGTTCTTAATTTTGAATGAATAGATTAGGGTTTAGTCTAGGGTTGTTTATATAGAGGTTAGGAATTGATTAGGACCCTTGATGTTGCTAGGTTAGATCATAGCCATTCATTAGGAAGAGAGACCAATAAAAACTCGCCACCTAGCCCTAGTGACAAAGCAGACCACAGAAAATCGGAGGAACACAGACCTGGCCAGCCAGGTTGACTGGGCTCGACCAGGTCGACACCCCTGTCGACAGGGCTGTCGACAGCCCTGTCGACATGGGTAGCCCAGGTCGACAGCCCAGTCGACCTGGGTGGCCTAGGCGGGTGTTTATCCGCCCTGGCCCACTGGGCCTGATTTTAAATTATTTTATTCTGTTTGAATTTTAAATTTGATTCAAAACTTCCGCATGCCATATCTTCTTCATACGGACTCCGTTTTTCGAAAACTCGGACTCTATTTCACGTATTTTTCCGAGACGAATGCAATGGCGTATCCCTTTTCCCTTAGTTCTTTGATTTCAGATTAATTATACTTTAATTTGTTAATTTCACAGTTATAGGATTTTCGGGGTGTTACAGTTCATTTATATAAACTAATTAAATTAACTTAGTTAACTTTATAAAATTTAGTTAATTTATATAAACAAACGGAAAAAATATCAATAACATACAGAATTTCTGGAAATGAACACAAATTTTGTTTTAAATACTTTTTTTAACAATTACTTGTCTATTGTTATAAGCCTATTAAATTTTATAAAACTTAGCTAAATTTTATAAACTTATATAATTTAAGAAAGTAGTTGTTTACTTAATTATTTGAAAACTTAATTGACTTAGTTACTTTATTATTATTGTTATTGTTGTTGTTGTTGTTGTTATTATTATTATTATTATTATTATTATTATTATATTACTATTATTATTATAAATTTAGTTAACTTTATGAACTTAATTATTTTGTATTAAACTTAGTTAACTTAGTTAATTTTTATAAAAATTTAAATAAATTTTATTAAACTTACTCAACTTTTATAACAATTTATCAAAGATTTCAAAATAGATAACAATGTAATATTCATATTCATATTATTATATTATTAGTTAAATATTTATAATATTAGTTTATAATTTTATTATTATTATTGTATCACTAATATTATTATATTATTATATTATTACATATTTATTTCTGTATGCTTTTATTTAAATTTTGTAAATCTTGATTAACTTAGTAAAATATTTGTAAAATAAGTTTATAAATTTATTATTATTATTATCTTATTATATACTATATTACATTATTATTTATTAATTTTTATATACCGTTAGTTAAATTTTATAAAACTCTATTAACATAATTAAATTTTTGTGTACATTCGGTTAAATTTCACAAAACTCACTTAACTTAGCTAAATATTTATAAAATTAATTTATAAATTTATTATTATTATATTACTATTATTATATCATACTATTAATATATTATTATTATTTATTAATTTTTATATACCTTTAGTCAAATTATATAAAGCTCAATTAATTTAGTTAAATATTTATATAATTAGTTTATAAATTTATTATTATTACTATATTATAATTATTATTGTATTATTATTTGTTTTTTATATATCTTTAGTTAAATTTTATAAAACTAAATTAACTTAGTTAAATATTCATAAGATTAGTTTATAAATATATTATTATTATTGTATTGTATTATTATACTATTAGTTAAAAATTTATGAGATTAGTTTGCAAATTTATTATTATTATATTAGATTAGATCAAACAGCTGTATATATAATATAGATAAATTAGCATGGTTATATTTTTAGGTAAAATAGGTAACCAAATAAAAGATAAGTAAATAAATAAAACTTGTAAAATAAAATATATATTTCATTTAGGAATATTGAGAGCTACTAGTGCTTAAATGCCTTATTGCTTAAGTGACTTAAAGTAACTCTGTAAGAATCACATCCATCCCTTGCGCGAAATTCATTGCATCACCTTCAAATCACCGACAAATACACACTAACTCAACTTTCCTGAGCATTGCCTTCACCCAGTCACATAATGCAAATTTCATCCATCTTCTAACTTCTCCCAACCATACTGCACCTGAAATCACTAGGAAACAACAACACCATTCACTGCACCTGATCACAAATCATAGATAATAGAGGAACCTAAGACAGAATTTACCACGGTTGTTACTAACAACCATGAGCCCCTCTTGGATAGATTCCTTGGAGTGTAAGAGCTGCAAGAATGTTTTATCTTTTAAAAAATAAAACTAACAACAAAAACAATAAAGCTAAACTGGCCAAAATATTTTAAGAAGTAACTTACTTGTGGCACCGGCAGTACTTGTGGAACTGGCCTTCAAATAACATGATCTATTTGCCCTTCCTTTTACAGGAAGTACATGCGGCACTGGCTGTAAGGGCACCTTTATTGTAATTTTCCAACCTACATCAAATAAGTCGAGTTTAAAACCCATTTAAATACTATGTCAAATCAGTGTTGCTAGTTAAATTGAAACAACAATCATTAAAGACAGAGTATTTGATTGTAGCACGATAACAAAAAAATCAATAGCTGCTAACTATCCAAACCTAACTAAACGATATACTTAATAAATAAAGTGTACAGGGTCAGGTAAATATTGTAATGGATGTATAGGCACACCAAGAAATATTGGGATGTATAAATAACTTAAGGAAGTTGAAATTATTCGATATAGTATTAAAATGGGTATATAAGCAAAGAAAGCATAGTGCAGAATTAGACTTATGCCAGAGGAGATGGCAGCAAACAATGGTTGGAAAATTACAACATAATAAAAACCAACAACGCTGATTCGATATAGTATTAAAATGGGTATATAAGCACAGAAAGCATAGTGCTAAATTAGACTTATGCCAGAGGAGATGACACTGGCTCATAGTGCCAAGCAGCATCTCAAGATATATGGAAAAGTCGAATTTAAAACCTTCATAAAGTAAAGCTGATTTGGTAATTGAAATATATAATTTCAGAGAGAAAGATCAAAAAACTATATCAGCAGAAAAGGGTCTCTACTATTTACAAAGTCCTAGTCCGACAACAAGCCAATCAAATGTCCTTACCTGTTCATTCTAGGTTCCTTCGTTTCACTAGTCAGCCCAAAGTGTTATCATCAGAAAGCAGCATATTAGAACTTCCGTTTTAAGGCACGTTTGATTCTCAACAATAGGAAATGAGTTTGCTGAAGCTAGACAACCTCTGTATAGATTGATAAAATGGATGCAAGCAAGGTTACCACAACTGTAGATTCTCAAGAGATTTGAGCTGGGATAGTTTGGACAGACTGGAGTTTGATGGCTTCTGAGCAAGAGTTTTCCATTGAAATTCCTGATGACAAGGCTGATAAACTAACTTCTCGTGCTGAAGTCGTCCAATATATAAAAGCTGCTACTTCATACCCATGGCCACTTTTTTGGAACAAAATCCAGACGATTTGAGGTGGATTCCATGTCCATGCTCAGTTCATCTAAAATCTTTTCCTGTCAAGCAAGCTCTTCATGTAGTGTCAGGCCGACACCTCCAATTCTTTGAACACTTCCACTGAGCTCATCCAACTCCTCATCTCGTTGCCTTATCAGAATAATCTACCTATTTGATTTTGAATATATAAAATCATCATTGCCCTGAGCTCGGATATGTTAGAAGAGCATGAAAAAACATATAATATTACCTCACCTCTCGTCATATATGGTCTGAAACAAAGCTAGCATCTATATTCCACCAACAAAGCCTGCCAAATATGTATTAATGTTGAGATGCAAATAAAAAATAAGAAATATTTGCAAACAGTTGAAGAAACAAATTTAATTTGGCAAAAAACTACTCACCATAAGATCCTCCTATTTCATATTTCTAACAGTAAAATTTTAGTTTTTCTAAGTATGAACTTTTTACTTCAAAATTACGTTTTCATACTTTCATAATCATAAGTTAAATCTATTTCAGATAGCGTGGTAAAATAATTAAAAAAACATAATGTTAGAGACAAAGTTAGAAAATTTAAGCGATGAAGCCAAGATAGAAGTTTACAAAGCGAACATAGCAGGCACTACCCACACATCCCACTTGACCACTTCATCCTGAAGTTCACAAAGCTAAATAAATAATTTTTCCTTATCTCGCATAAATTATTATCCTAAACTAGCATATCAAATCAAAACCATAAAACCTATTTTTAAAATCCTAACAGAAATAAGTCAAATTTTGGAGAATGGACTAGAAACAAGTCAAAAGTAAGTTAGGAAATATTGTTGTTCACCTCTTGGATCTGTGCAGCGGGGAATAGAGCTAGGTTGCGTCCACTAACAAGCGTAGTAGTGATGGAGATGGGGACAAAGACTGCAATAGAGATGGAGCCGAGCGCGATGGAGATGACTGCGATGGAGATAAGGACAAAGACAAACGCGAGCCACCAACGAGATGAGGATTAAATTTTGTATATCAATTTGGTTTGTTGAATTAATTATTTTGGGGAAACTGGTTCTTAAAGGATTTTTGTTCGTATGGAGGGAAATGAACATTTTTAGCGGCCTTAAATTTCTACAGCGTGCATGACGCCTTAATAAAACAATTCATTGTTAAATTTTATTTTTTATGGGTTCATACTCGAAAGACCATATGTGCCATTACTATTCTTGTAATTCAATTTGTTGTATCTTGACGTTGGTTGTCTATTTGATAGGCTACCATTGTTTTTACATTTTTCTTAATATGAAAACCTGAACTTGTACTGAATATATATATATATATATATATATATATATTTGAAAATTAGTTCACTTTGTTTCTACTGAAAAAAGCATACAAGAAAGAGGTTAGCATTCTAACCTTAACACACGCAAAACACACACACACACACACACACACACACACACACACATATATATATATATACGTATATATATCCAACCGTGGGAAAACAACGAAACCATACCAACCCTAAAACCAATGGTTGCTCCAAAAAAATTGGATAGTTTCAAAATGCAACACTCATATAGTTTCAAAACGAAAACTCCAAGAGCATAGTATACATCACTAAGAAAACAGTAACTATTGCTTCAGGAAATTAAAAAAGGTATCTCAGTCAACTTCTTTTACTAATATTTCCTAGATTTCTAGTATATGGCCACGCAATGTCTAGTTGAGTGTTTTTATCTTGGCTACCAAATAATCAAATAGGACCTTAAGTAGGATCCAATCATAATTCTGTATTCTACATGGTAATTAAAAAAAGAAAAAAAAGGAGAAGGATGAAAGAAAGTGTATGTACCTCAAAGCAGCCTGATATTGTAATAAAGCTTTTGAGAGCATATTAATAGCTGCATAAACTTGAGCAAGTTTTATGTGGAGAGAACCATTGACCTAAGCGTTGAGATAAATCTCAGGCAGTAACAACTTTTTTACTTCTTCCCTGCACAACATGTAGCTTATTTAAAGCCAAACCAGCTCCAGGTAATAAGATTGTAGATGAAAAATTCTTAAAACTTTCTTGCCTGTGTGATACACATACTATAAGTTTATGACACAAACAAAATTTAAAATCATATCGTAGAGTAGTCACATAAAAGCAAAGCATTAATGTTGCATGTGATATCATTACAAGAAAAAGAGTCATCAATTGCATGTTAGATTATAAAAACAATATAAAATTCCTGTTAAATTTTTTAAAATTTAAGCATAATTTACACGATGATCGCGAATTTCAGGTTTGATTTCATTATAATACTGGCTAGAACCGGAATGAGTTCGCCAAAATTCCGTGGTTTCAACTAGAATCCCTAACCATGGTTTAAAGCATATGATTTAGTTTGAAAAATAGCATAGGCCCTTATAGTCAAAGCATGTGATTTAATTGACAGTCTAGTTTTTAGAGCATGCAAAATTTTAAGTTTTAGTTGTAAACTGATCCAAGAAAAAAAATCAGTGACATATCTTTTCTTGGACAGGAGTTGAACTAAAAGATTAATAGATGTACTGACCAACAACACTGATGACACTGAGTAGTGCAAGGCACAAATTTGTTAAACTGTAGCATAAAAGGCATTCATAAAAAAGCCTGATTTTATGTAAAAGGTGGTAAAATAAATAAAAAAAACAAATACACAACTTAAAAGTGCTTTAGTAAAACACTGAGTGATTCATAAAACATATGAATCTTCAAAATTCGGACTGGAACATGGATTTATAGTTTTATACACTAGTCAAGAAGTAATTGCATCTAGCTTACATAAAAGTTTCGATTTATATATTTGTCCATATATCTGTATGCATTTGAGTAGTAGGATACATTAATCAGGGGTACATTTGAACTAGCACAATTATATTTCTACTTAGATGCGAAAACTTTTTTCTCTTGGAAAATGTAGTAATTTATATTTTTCTAAATAAAAGAACATATCACAGTCAGTTCCCTGCTCCCCAAGGGGAAAAAGAAATCAAATCATTCATACAACATAATTTAAAGTAGTTCCAGATGATAAAATTCTATCTGAATACTTCTGAAAAGACAATGATGTACAAATAAACCTTATATAACAAGCACAAAACAAACACACAAACATATATTATACACATACACACGTTTTAATGTATTATGTGCACCACTTGCATTTAAATCAAACTATTATCAAGTAATTTCGAAGTTAGCTTTCCCAAAGTAAAAAGAACATGGATAACTTGATTATTAACAAGTGTAGGTCACAACTGCACTTATCATATTTCAAATACAGTCCAACCCCATTATTCATAATAATAATCCATCATAAAACGTTGAAGTTACTCTATTTGGACTAAGGTTCCCATCTCATTGTCAAGGATTCATATTTGTAAATCTCAATAGACGAATAATCAAATGGTGGTATGCAGGACAACAAGTTAGCCACTGCAATTAGAGTGAGAAATTCAATATTAAACCAATATGGAACATTTCTGAGGTGCATCACTCAAATAATTTGACGTCACAAATTAAATAGTTATGGTAGCTGTAAAACTCCTATTACCAAGCCATTACGATCACTTGATTTCCATCTTTAAGCTAAACCTATATACAAATAGGATCGATGCAGGAGTAAAATTTACCATTCTTAATGGCAAAATGTCGACATTATTTTGCAAAACTGACGGTACCAGTAATCGCTATTGTAAAATCCTTTAAGGCCTTTGTCTAGTTGCTAGGTGAGACTTGCCACTCTAACCATTCGCCTAGGCTCCTCGAGGAAATTCTTTCCACCTCATCTAAGAGTTCAAATGTATATCTAGCTATTTTTTAGGCATTATCTAAAGCATGATGTATTTTATAAGCATTTACATGATATTTTAGTCTGTTTTGCCTCCAGTGTAACAAACCGAAAAATCTGAACCAGTTTGAAAATTTTAATTTGGCTATTTTGGTGGATTTTAAATATTTAAAATAAATATTTTAAATAATAACGATGAAAAGTGAGTTCGAATCGACGTTTGAAAATAAATATAATTAATTCTAATTATAAACAAGGCCTGAAATGGCGCGGTAGTTCCAAAATTTGAATTCAAACTTTGACTGACTGTACCGGGTGCAAAACAAAACAGATTTTGGTGAAACGAAATATATTTAAATTTGTTAGTGAATATCTTTCTAAAGAGTCTGAAAAATCGAAGTTTCATAGTGGGAAGCAAAAGTTATGGCTAAATGAATTTTCAGAAAGGTCGCTATAGATTTATATAGCCCGTGAAAATGGCCATTTTGCAAACGACCTCAGAATTCGACGAAACCACTTTTGTTCGATCCAGGATGTCAAATTATGGCTAGGTTTCAAATTTCATAATTTTTGAAGCTAGTATGTGAGCGTGGCAAAGGAAAAATGTGTTTGGTCGATTTCTATTAAATTGGATCGACCAGAAAAGGGCCATTTTGCAAACGGTCTCAGAATTCGACGAAACTAGTTTTGTTGGGACCATATCGTCAAAATATAGCTAGATTTATTTTTTGGGAATTTTTATAATCATTATGTGGCCCCGGCATATTGAAATGTACGTTCAAACTAAATATCGAATGTTTTATATTTTAATTTGAAGAGAAACTGACTGAAACAGTCGAATGGGCCTACGAAACATATCCCACTGTGTTCGGAATGGGGTTATTTAGCTAGGGATGACAGTCTTTGGGTTTGGATTGGTGTTAGTATGTGAAGAGGGGTATTTGTGAGAATTTAAAAATTATAAAAAAAAATAAAAAAAAATCCTATTGGCCATCATTCAACATTCTCTCTCCCCGACACCTGAAACGAACGGCGCCTCCTCTTCATTCCTTCTCTCCTCAAATCCGACCGCCTCGTTCATCGTTGACCCCCACCCTTGTTGAGCTTTTTGTAAATCCCACCACCCTCTTCAAATCTAGACCCGTCGCTCCTCCTGTCATCGCGCCGTCGCTGATAACCGACTCCCCAAAACCACGCCACCTCGAGCCAGATTCCACACGCCACGTCAGTTCGAGTTGGGGGTTGCGGACATCAACAGGAAGCTCTCTCCAGGCTCTAGGCCGTGGCACCAACCGATTGCAACCTCGTTCAACGGATTAGAAGTTATTTGAAGACCTAGTTTTGAACAAATCAGAGAGGTATACGGCTGGTTTTAATTAAACTATATTATAGCACTTTAAAGCGCTATGGTTTTTGATTTCACTGTAAAAATCATATCTTTTTCGTTTCTTGACGAAATTCAGTGAAACAAGAGACAGTGGACTCGTGTGGACGTCTTCTACATTCTAAAAGAGATCGCATATTTTTCTGAACCTTCTGCTATTTTTGTTGGAGTGGAACCCAATATGAGATTTCTAAATTATAAACGATATGGAAACGACTATGTATAAATTATATAGTCGATGTATGAGTTATATAAGCGTTGTACACCTCATGTATAAGCATTGTATAAGTTGTACGTTCGATGTATAAGTTATATTTGTGTTGTAAAATTTATATATGTGTTGAATAGAAGTGAAATATACATATATACATATATATATATATACACCCCTCGTCCACAAACCATGGACGATATTTCTTGGTTGTGATTGGTGTGAAAATTGGTTGATAGCGAATGGTTGATTAGAATTGTTTGTGGTTGAAATTGATTGATTGTGGTTGAGAATTATTTGGTTGAAACCACATAGGATTAGTTTGCGGAAATGAAAGAAAAATATATACATGCCGCCTGCGTGCGAACTAGATGCATGAAATTACCATTGTCAAAAGATGCGAGGCTTTAAGGTAGAGCAAGGAGCCGTACTAGGGACGGCTCCGGTTTTAACTACCCTGCCGTTATGCTTCCGAAATTTTCAATAATATTCATGTGTTAGAATTATTTTCATGAGTTGAAACTATATTCGTGTGTTGAATAGAAAACATTAATGTGTTGAATAGAAATTCATTCGTTGAATAGAAATTCATGTGTTGAATGGTATTCGTGTTTTAAATAAACTGTTTTAACAATAAAAATCACATTTTTATTTTATATATACGAACTATAGAAAACATTCGTGTGTTGAATAGAAATTCATTCGTTGAATAGAAATTCATGTGTTGAACGGTATTCGTGTTTGAATTAAATTGTTTTACAATCAAAATCACATTTTTATTATAAACATGAATTATTAAAAATAGTGAAGTGTTGGAATAAATGTTTGTTGGATAAAAATATCATTTTTATCAAATGTATGAAAATAATATGGTTTTGAAATCGAAGAATAGATTATATTTATATATATATATATATAATTAAAATAAATCGAATAAAGAAGATGCAGTTCATGTTTTGAAACCGTGATTTCAAACGCTTAGTGCGGGAGATCCGACCATCGGATATTCCCGAAACCGAAACCGTTGGGTTCGCTTTGGAAATATCTTTCCAACGACACCAACTTTGTAAAGATCCAACGGTTGGATTGTCTGGAATGTTTAATTCAAATCTGAAGAAAAGCAGCACCAGAATTGATTATATATATATATATATATATAATTAAATCGAATAACGACGCTGCAGTTCGTATTTTGAAATCGAAACTTCAAACGAGTGTACCGGGAGATCCGACCGTCGGATTTTCCCAAAACTGGAACCGTTGGATTCGTTTTGAAAAGATCTTTCTAATGATATAAATTTTGTGAAGATCCAACGGTTAGATTTTCATATATGTGTAAATCAAATCTGAAGAAAAACAGCGTCACGACCGCGTTATGGCCTAAAACGTCGTTTGAATAAATTGGCTATTTTTTAAAAAATAAAAATAGCGAAAATCATTATAAAATATTATAAACGATATGGAATGTGAAATTTAGAAACTAACTGAAGGTTAGCTAAGTCAAATAGTTTCCTGGGTTTTGATCTGATGTTGGTTTTGGCCTTCGGGGTTAATATTTGGGAAATCATTCTCTTACTAATTTACCGTTAGTGACTAATGAATTGGAATAAGGCATGTGTTGTGTTTGTATAGCACTTGTTAATTATATATGTGAGTTGCTCAGAAAGACCGGGTTTATCCCATTCTGAATAACTGAATCGACGATAAGAAGTTGGTGATGAAGACGGTGATTGAAGACCGAAGACCTTCACCTCGGTTGGATGTTAACTGATGTCTTGATTGGGAGGCATCCCGCAATATGGATAATGAGTGGTGTTTGTCCAGACGTACGTGGAGATCGATGGGTATGCGAGGTATATAGTGCCTTTGGTTTCGTTCAGACCCAGAACGAACTTGCAAATGGACTGTGTGTCTGACATTGGAATTCATTCTGTGTGATTGATAGCCATCAGTTGCATGGTGTGAATTGCCTATGTGGCATGCTAAGGTGCAGTGATCAAGGCTTCTGTTGAAAAGCAAAGTCTTGTGGTTGATGATCAAAGCACGGCCTATGTGGCATATTTTTGTGTATAACGTGAATTCGCGAGCCTCACACCCAGGTATGAACCAGAAACAGGAGAGGACCTCAGGGGGATGTCCGTTTCTTTCTGGCTAGAGGTGGTGTCAATGCTTAAACTGGCTGACATTTATAATATTTTCACCTGTGTGGTTGTTGCTATTGCGAGGCGCCTCGGTTATATCGGTCGATCCGGGACCGATGGAGTCATTCGTTGGCTCATTTACACCCCATAAGGCGGGGAAACACATTGTTCAGGCATTATAATTCACTCCATGTGGACCGGCCCTGACGATCCAAGGTGCAGTTGCGGCTGTTCCTGAGACACGGGCTAGAGCGTCTCGAATTCGGTAAGGACTATCTTTTGCCTTGGTTCATGACGGAAATCCAATTTCTAAATATGATATCGTGCGATTTTGATTGTATACCTATATATTACGACATAGTGGTATGGGGCATTAATGCCGTCTATGATTGATACTTATGATTTGAAATTGTTTTTGAAACATATAAACACTAGTAATAATATCAAATGCTTTTGTTTTATTCATATCAAGCATATTTTGGCCATTACAAGGTTAAAATTCTATCCTCCGGTTTGCGTTGCATTGTGTGATGGGAACCGAGTCTTATAATGGCTTCATTTTTATAAAAAGCATTGCGATGTTTAAAAGATTTACTTGTTTTAAAGCACTGGCAATCCAATGGAGTAAACCCGTTCCGCGAAAGTGGCATGGTCCTGTGATTAGCCATATTATAAAATGTGTTAAGTAGATTTCTCATACAAGTCCTATGACTGACTCGTAGTTTGTTTTACTTGCAAACTCGGGTGCCCCTTTTTCTACACGGGCAGCCTTGTCTTCAGGTTTTAGAAGGCTCTTTCTGGATTGCTGGAGCCGAAGATGGATTCTATTATTTATCTCTTTTTATGTTGTTCATCTCCTATTGTACATATTATGTTTGTTTTCCGCTGTAGACATTTATGTATAGCTGAATGGTATTTGTACTAAGTATGATCCTGTATACTGTGTAACTCTAATGATTACATTTATCCAGTGTATTAATTGTACATTATCTGGTGTATTTATTTAATTTTGTTCTGCTATTATCATTTTATGTGTTATATTCCAAAGATTACCCTTGCCACCGTCAGTTGGAGGTTTTGGGTCGTCATATCGTGGTATCAGAGCTTCGGTTAAGCTTAGTTCTGGAATACAACATATTCACGAACTTGTCAGAAATAGAACCAGTAGTGTTCTAGGACGAGTAACTCATTATAGATAGGATCAGTAATATCCTAGTATGAGTAAAGCAAAATGAAATACACCCCCAATAGACACATTTACATTTGAAGTATATGTCTCAATGTTTTGAAATATCTTTTCTGTGACCTGACACTTGATCTGCTATTTGCAGAAGTACTAGAAAATGAGTGTCAGAAACAGAAGAAATGCAGAACAAGGTCTAGAGGCTCTATTAAAGAGATATCGAAATCTGGGCGGAGCACAATTCTCGGGCAATGAATCTATAATTCAAACCCAAGCTTGGATGAGTTCTGCCGAAAGAATTTTTGAGCGTTTCCAGCTGAGAGATGATCAGAAAAGATTAGTGGCATCTTGGGCACTCAAAGAAGAAGCGTTAATCTGGTGGGAAACGATCATCAAAGATAATCCAGAAGGTAATATTACCTGGGATAGATTTAAAGTGATTTTCCTAGAAATATTTACTCCTTCTGAAGCAACTGAGCGATTAAGTGATGAATTCTCTTATCTGATACAAGGAGATATGACCATTCCAGAATATCATAAGAAATCCAATGAACTTTCCCATTTTGCCCCGCATCTAATTTAGGATCCAAAGAGGAAGAATCTGAGGTTTATTCATGGCCTACAAAGAAAATACCAGAATAGTGTAATGAGGAATGTGAAGCTTCCTTTTTCTGAAATGATATACATGGCTTACCAGTATGAGGATCTCGACAAGAAAGGTATGTTGCGTTACGAAGAGGAAGTCAGTTTTAGTAATAAAGGTGAGTCTGAAACTGATAGTCCTGAGGCCAGTACGATGTCTGAGGTCAGTAGGAAACCTAAGGTCAATAGGAAAAGGGCCAGATCTGGGAAAGAACCCATAACGACCTCCACTTGCTCTAATTGTAATCAGAAAGGGCACTTGTCGATAAATTGCGGACCTTTAAAGAAACGAAGAAAGAGGGGGTGTAAGTCTAGTAACAAGTTTCTAGGGAATAGAAGATGCTATCAATGCCATCGGTTTGGCCATATAAAGAAAGATTGCCGGCTGTTAAAAGCGACCAAAGAAGCTCAGGTAAATGAAGTGGCAGAAACTTCTGAGCCCTCAGCAAGACAGGAAAGGCCAGATGTTTTAGAAGGCACGCTTACTGTCAAAGATATTCCAGTTAAAGTACTGTTCGACACCGGCGCGTCGCGAAGCTTTGTTGCAAAGAATGCGGTTAAGAAACTGGATTTGAATTTGAAGAAGCTCAAAGAACCAATGACTGTCCATAATCCGGTTGGGGGTTCCCTCGATCTCAGTTGGGTTTGTGGGGTGCCGGTTTCTTTTTCTCATTATTGGTTCCCTACCATCGTGGTCGTCATGAATTTTACTGAGTTTGATCTTATCTTGGGGTTAGACTGGTTGACCAAATATGAAGCTGAGATTAAATGCGCCGACAGAGTCGTTAAGGCGAAGATTAAATCAGGTGATTATATAACCATTCCCCGTGAAGGTCAGAATTCTAATAGGAAAGACTTTTGGGCAGCTCTAGATGTTTCTCCTGCTCAAATAGAAAATATCCCTGTAGTCACAGAGAATATTCTGGACCTCATCAAAGATATTCCTGTCGTAAAGAATTATGCAGATGTGTTCGAAGAAGTTGTTAGCTTACCCCCGCATAGAGAAATAGATTTCAATATCACTTTAATTCCAAACGCAAGGCCAGTAGTGCAAGCTATTCAAAGAATGACTCTAATGGAGAAAGAAGAACTAGAATTTCAAACTCGACAGCTTGTATGGAAGGGTCTGATCAGGCCTAGTTTCTCTGATTGGGGAGCAGCAGTGGTGTTTGTCCCAAAGTCTGACGGTACTCTACGACTATGTGTGGATTATCGTGACTTGAATAAGCAGACAATAAAGAATAAATATCCATTGCCGCGAATCGATGATTTATTGGATCGTCTGAATGGAGCACAAGTATTTTTCAAGGATGGACCTAGCTACAGGTTTCCATCAGCTTCGTATTGCCGAAGAGTGTGTACCTATGACAGCGTTCAGAGGCCCAGACTAATTCTATGAGTGGTTAGTAATGTCGTTCGGCTTATGTAACGCTCCAGCTTACTTCGTCAATTTAATGAATCGAGTGTTCAGAGGAGTCTTGAATAAGTTTGTTCTGGTTTTTACTGATGATATTCTTATCTTCTCTAAGTCAAAAGCCGAACATGAAAAACATTTGGGGCAAGTTCTAGAAATTCTGAGAAGGAATGTATTGAAAGCTAAACATTCCAAATGTATATTCTGGCAAGATGAAGTAAAATTTCTTGGCCATGTCGTATCAAAAGAGGGAATTGCTGTGGATCCAAGTAAAATCACCGCTATTCAAAATTGGAAGCAGCCTAGTACTCCCACAGAAGTCCGAAGTTTTCTTGGATTGGCTAGTTACTACCGGAAGTTCGTTAAAGATTTTTTGAAGATATCTAGTCACTTAACAAAGCTTACAAAGAAGCACTCAAAATTCAAGTGGACTCCAGAATGTGAGGAGGCTTTTGAGAAGCTAAAGTTAAGATTAACAACGACTCCAGTGTTAACGATTATCGATGGCAATCAAGAATTGAAAGTCTGGACAGATGCCTCTAGCAAAGGCCTTGGTGCAGTATTAATGCAAAGAGGCCAAGTGGTTGCTTATGCTAGC
Source organism: Allium sativum (assembly GCA_030737875.1). Classification (NCBI taxonomy): domain Eukaryota; kingdom Viridiplantae; phylum Streptophyta; class Magnoliopsida; order Asparagales; family Amaryllidaceae; genus Allium; species Allium sativum. Next base: position 128,895,081 of record CM060918.1, read on the forward strand.
CGTTAGCTGAAGCCCCATGAGAAAAACTACGTTACTCATGATCTTGAGTTGTTGGCTATCGTATTCGCTTTGAAAATCTGGAGACATTATCTTTTGGGTGAGAAATTTGAACTGTTTACAGATCATCAATCGCTAAAGTATATGTTCACCCAGAAAGACTTGAATCTGAGGCAGCAACGTTGGCTAGAGTTCCTTGCAGCATACAATTTTGAGATTCTGTACACTCCAAGGAAAGCCAATGTCATGGCCGATGCGCTAAGTCGAAAGATTGTAATAATCGCCAACTTTATTATTACGACTTCCTTGATTGACAAAATATCTATTCTTCAGAAGGATGATAATTTTATTAAGGATATGATCAAAAGGATTCAGAAAGGCGAACCCTCGTGTTTTCAAATAGAAAACGATGGAATCCTGAGATTGAGAGGAAGGATTTGTGTTCCCGACACCCCAGAGCTAAAAAGGGAAGTGTTAGACGAATGTCACAAGTCCAAGCTGAGTATCCATCCAGGTGTGACCAAAATGTATAACGATCTCAAGCGAACATTCTGGTGGAAGGCTATGAAAAGGGACGTTTCAATATATGTTAGCAGGTGCTCTACTTGCCAACTAGTCAAAAGCAACCAACAGAAACTTGCTGGATTGTTGCAACCGCTGAACGTTCCAGGTTGGAAGTGGGAACATATTTCCATGGACTTCATAGATGGTTTGCCCAGAACCAAGAAAGGAAATGACCGTATTTGGGTGATCGTAGATCGCTTCACGAAGACAGCCCATTTCATACCTGTCAGATCGAACAAAACTGCTTAGAGTCTGGCGCAGATATATTTCAAGGAAATTATTAGGCTACATGGAGTGCCGATCAGTATAGTTAGTGATAGAGATCCAATATTTACTAGCAAATTCTAGGAGGCATTTCAAGTAGAACTGGGGAAAAAGCTGAATCAAAGCACCGCTTATCATCCTCAGACAGATGGTCAGACTAAGAGGGTGAATCTTATTCTAGAAGAATTATTACGGGTTTGTGTTCTTGATTTTGGTGGATCATGGGAGGACCATTTTGCATTTGGCTGAGTTCTCATACAACAACAGCTACCAAGCGAGCCTGACGATGTCACCATTCGAAGCATTGTATGGTAGGCCGTGCCGATCTCCTGCTTGTTGGGTTGAACCTGGCAATAGGCTTGTATTGGGACCTGATATGATCCGTGAAGCTGCGGACAAAGTCGATTTCGTTAAGAAACGATTACTCGCCGCTCAAAGCCGACAGAAGAGCTATGCTGATTCGAGAAGAAGAGATTTGGCTTTTTCTGTTGGTGATTATGTGTATCTCAGGATTTCTCCGATGAGAGGAGTGATTCAATTTGGCAAAACTGGAAAGTTGGAACCTAGATTTATTGGTCCATTCCCTATACTTGAATGGATTGGAACCCTCGCTTATAGAGTTCAATTTCCCGATTGGTTGCCTGGAGTGCATGATGTATTTCACGTATCTCAACTTCGAAAGCATGTTCATGACCCAGACTTAGTTGTGGAAGAAGCTGCACAACAGTATATTGAAATTACTCCAGAATTGGCGGTGAGAAGGGAGCCGCTAAAGATTATCGGCAAAGAAACCAAAGAACTGAGGAACAAGAAGGTTCACTTAGTCAAAGAGCAATGGAGTGGAGATCCGCGAGATTGTACTTGGGAAACAGAGGAAAGCATTAAGAAAGCCTATCCTAAGTGCAGGGTGGATATCTCTGATTGACTCTGGTGCAAGGTACATTTACCATACTTTGCATTACCATTTTGTTCTTTACTTTGTTGTTATTTTCTTTTCATGGATGTGAACCTTTAATTCTATAGTATGATTATTTAAAAAAAAAGTATATGAATCGATTAGTATATATTTGAAAAGTTAAAAACAAATTGCTTGTTGTTTGAGTTGTGTGATAGTGCATTTGAGTAATTAAATTATTAGAACGATAGTTAATTTAATCAATAAGAGAATGAAAGGTAGAATTTATTCGATTAAATCACACATTGAACTGAGTTAGAAATAGATAGAAATATATACATGTGCATTATATGTTTCAACAGGTAAATGGATTAGCTATTGAGTAAAGAATTTATTTGCGTGCCCGACAAATAGGTAAACCTTAATGAGTTGAATGCGAAATATTATTATATCAACTCCTGTGAATGCCATTGGATGCGGAGTGCTGGTTGTTCTGTGTGTAATAATAAACGTCGCCATAGGATAGTAATAATTAATTTTGAACTACACTACATGGCATACTTCTCGACGATAGGCATACTTCGTCATATACCACATAAGCATTTGGAGCTTGTGTGACGTGGTTGAAGATTTACCATACGAGCGAGAGGCTTGTATGGCGATGACTATATATTACAGGTTGAACCGATGACTGATCTGGACTATATAAATTATAACGGTAAATTGCAAGACTAATAAAAACACCACATGGGTCTGGAGATGACAATAAACACATCTCTCTGGTCATTAAAGCACAAAAACCATTTATAGGGTGACGAGAATTTATTCTCTGGATTTATGATCTATACACACTCCCCTGTGGACACCGGAATATATCACTATAAATATGTGCATGCTTATTAGGATTTATTGGGTACCTAATACGGCCCCATAAATTTCCAAAAACCTCCCCGTACAAAGGAGGTTATGGCGAAATTTTTCGAAAATTTAGGGTGTTAGCCAAATTATTGCAGAGTTAGAAAATTATCAGAAACTGAAAAGTTGGAGAATGGAAGCCAGATTGAAAGTAGAGATGATTAATTAATCCACTTTCGACTTTGTTCCTTTTCGGGAACGAAAAGTTTAAAGTGGGGGAGATTGTAACAACCCGGAAAATCTGAACCAGTTTGAAAATTTTAATTTGGCTATTTTGGTGGATTTTAAATATTTAAAATAAATATTTTAAATAATAACGACGAAAAGTGAGTTTGAATCGATGTTTGATAATAAATATAATTAATTCTAATTATAAACAAGGCCTGAAATGGCGCGGTAGTTTCAAAATTTGAATTCAAACTTTGACTGACTGTACCGAGTGCAAAACAAAACGGATTTTAGTGAAAAAAAAATATTTAAATCTGTTAGTGAATATCTTTCTAACGAATCTGAAAAATCGAAGTTTCATAGCAGGAAGCAAAAGTTATGGCTAAATGAATTTTCAGAATGGTCGCTATAGAGTTTATATAGCCCGTGAAAATTGCCATTTTGCAAACTACCGCAGAATTCGACGAAACCACTTTTGTTGGATCCAAGATGTCAAATTATGGCTAGGTTTCAAATTTCATAATTTTTGAAGCTAGTATGTGAGCATGGCAAAGGAAAATGTGTTTGATCGATTTCTATTAAATTGGATCGACCAAAAAAGGGCCATTTTGCAAACGGTCTCAGATTTCGACAAAACTAGTTTTGTTGGGACCATATCGTCAAAACATAGCTAGATTTATGTCGGGAATTTTTAGAATCAGTATGTGGCCCCGGCAAATTGAAATGTATGTTCAAATTAAATATCGAATGTTTTATATTTTAATTTGAAGAGAAACTGACTGAAACAGTCGAATGGGCCTATGAAACATATCCCATTGTGTTCGGAATGGGGGTAATTAGCTAGGGACGACAGTCGTTGGGTTTGGTTTGTTGTTAGTATGTAAAGAGGGGTATTTGCGAGAATTTAAAAATTATAAAATAAAATAAAAAATTCCTATTGGCCATCATTCAACATTCTCTCTCTCCGACACCTGAAACAAACGGTGCCTCCTCTTCATTCCTTCTCTCCTCAAATCCGACCACCTTGTTCATAATTGACCCCCACCCTTGTTGAGCTTTTTGTTGATCCCACCACCCTCTTCAAATCCAGACTCGTCGCTCCTCCTGTCGTCGCGCCGTCGCAGAGAACCTACTCCCCAAAACCACGCCGCCTCAAGCCAGATTCCACACGCCACGCCAGCTCGTGTTGGGGGTTGCGGGCATCAACGGGAAGCTCTCTCCAGGCTCTAGGCCGTGGCACCAACCGATTGCAACCTCGTTCAATGGATTAGAAGTTATTTGAAGACCTAGTTTTGAACAAATCAGAGAGGTATACGACTGATTTTAACTAAACTATATTATAGCACTTTAAAGCGCTACGGTTTTTGATTTCACTATAAAAATCATCTCTTTTTCGTTTCTTGACGAAATTCAATGAAACAAGAGACAGTGGACCCGTGCGGACGTCTTCTACATTCTAGAAGAGACCGCATATTTTTCTGAGCCTTCTGCTATTTTTGGTGGAGTGGAACCCAATGTGAGATTTCTAGATTATAAACGATATGGAAACGACGATGTATAAATTATATAGTCGATGTATGAGTTATATAAGCATTGTACACCTCATGTATAAGCGTTGTATAAGTTGTACGTTCGATGTATATGTTATATATGTGTTGTAAAATTTATATATGTGTTGAATAGAAGTGAAATATACTTATATAAATATATATACGCCCCTCGTCCACAAACCATGGACGATATTTGTTGGTTGTGATTGGTGTGAAAATTGGTTGATTAGAATTGTTTGTGGTTGAAATTGATTGATTGTGGTTGAAAAATACCCGTTTGTCATTGAAAATTATTTGGTTGAAAACACATAGGATTAGTTTGTGGAAAAGAAAGAAAAAAAATATACATGCCGCCTGCGTGCGAACTAGATGCATGAAATACCCATTGTCAAAAGCTGCGAGGCTTTAAGGTAGAGTGAGGAGCCGTACTAGGGACGGCGCCAGTTTTAACTACCCTGCCGTTATGCTGCCGAAATTTTCAATAATATTCATGTGTTAGAATTATTTTCATGTGTTGAAACTCTATTCATGTGTTGAATAGAAAACATTCATGTGTTGAATAGAAATTCATGTGTTGAATGGTATTCATGTTTTAAATAAACTGTTTTAACAATAAAAATCACATTTTTATTTTATATATACGAACTATAGAAAACATTCATGTGTTGAATAGAAATTCATTCATTGAATAGAAATTCATGTGTTGAATGGTATTCGTGTTTGAAATAAATTGTTTTACAATAAAAATCACATTTTTATTATAAACATGAATTGTTAAAAATAGTGAAGTGTTGGAATAATGTTTGTTGGATAAAAATATCATTTTTATCAAATGTATGGAAAGAATATGGTTTTGAAATCGAAGAATAGATTATATATATATAATTAAAATAAATCGAATAACGAAGCTGCAGTTCGTGTTTTGAAACCGTGATTTCAAACGATTAGTGCAGGAGATCCGACCATCGGATTTTCCCGAAACCGAAACCGTTGGGTTCACTTTGGAAATATCTTTCCAACAACATCAACTTTGTAAAGATCCAACGGTTGGATTGCCTGGAATGTTTAATTAAAATCTGAAGAAAAACATTGCCAGAATCGATTATATTTATATATATATATATATATAAATACAATTAAATTAAATCGAATAACGACGCTGCAGTTCGTATTTTGAAATCGAAACTTGAAACGAGTGTACCGGGAGATCCGACCGTCGGATTTTCCCAAAACTGGAACCGTTGGATTCGTTTTGAAAAGATCTTTCTAAGTATATAAAATTTGTGAAGATCCAACGGTTAGATTTTCAGATATGTGTAAATCAAATCTGAAGAAAAACAGCGCCACGGCCGTGTTATGGCCTAAAGCGTCGTTTGAATAAATTGGCTATTTTAAAATAAATAAAAATAGCGATAAATCGTTATAAAATATTCTAAACGATATGGAATGTGAAATTTAGAAACTAACTGATGGTTAGCTAAGTCGAATGGTTTCCTGGGTTTTGATCTGATGTTGGTTTCGGCCTTCGGGGTTAATATTTGGGAAATCGTTCTCATACTAATTTACGGTTAGTGACTAATGAATTGGAATAAGGCGTGTGTTGTGTTTGTGTAGCACTTGTCAATTATATACGCGAGTTGCTCAGTAAGACCAGGTTTATCCCATTTTGAATAACTGAATCGATGATAAGAAATAGATGATGAACTGATGTCCTCATTCGGAGGCATCCCGAAATATGGATAATGAGTGGTGATCGTCCAGACGTACGTGGAGATCAATGGGTATGCGAGGTTTATAATGCCTCCAGTTTCGTTCAGACCTAGAACGAACTTGCAAATGGACTGTGTGTCTGACATTGGAATTCATTCTGTGTGATTGATAGCCATCAGTTGCATGGTGTGAATTGCCTATGTGGCATGCTAAGGTGCAGTGATCAAGGCTTCTGTTGAAAAGCAAAATCTTGTGGTTGATGATCAAAGCACGACCGGTGTGGCATAGCTTTGTGTATAACGTGAATTCGCGAGCCTCACACCCCGGTGTGAACAAGAAACATGAGAGGACCTCAGGAGGGACGTGCGTTTCTTTCTAGCTAGAGGTGGTGTCAGTGCTTAAACTGGCTGACATTTATATTATTTTCACCTGTGTGGTTGTTGCTGTTGCGAGGCGCCTCGGTTATATCGGTCGATCCGGGACCGATGGAGTCATTCGTTGGCTCATTTATGCCCCATAGGGCGGGGAAACGCATTGTTCAGGCATTATAATCCACTCCGTGTGGACCGGCCCTGATGATCAAAGGTGCAGTTGCGGTTGTTCCTGAGACACGGGCTAGAGCGTCTCGAATTCGGTAAGGACTATCTTTTGCCTTGGTTCATGACGGAAATCCAATTTTCAAATACGACATCGTGCGCTTTTGATTGTATACCTATATATGGCGACATAGTGGTATGGGGCATTAATGACGTCTATGATTGATACTTATGATTTGAAATTGTTTTTGAAACATATAAACACTAGTAATAATATCAAATGCTTTTGTTTTATTCGTATCAAGCATATTTTGGCCATTATAAGGTAAAAACTCTATCCCCCGGTTTGCGTTACATTGTGTGATGGGAACTGAGTCTTATAATGACTTCATTTTTGTTAAAAGCATTGCGATGTTTAAAAGATTTACTTGTTTTAAAGCACTGGCAATCCAATGGAGTAAACCCGTTCCGCGAAAGTGGCGTGGTCCTGTGATTAACCATATTATAAAATGTGTTAAGTAGATTTCTCATACCAGTCCCATGACTGACTCGTACTTTGTTTCACTTGCAAACTCGGGTGCCCCTTTTTCTACATGGGTAGCCTTGTCTTCAGCTTTTAACAGGCTCTTTCTGGATAGCTAGAGCTGAAGATGGATTCTATCATTTATCTCTTTTTATGCTGTTCAGCTCCTATTGTACATATTATGTTTGTTTTCCGCTGTAGACATTTATGTATAGGTGAATGGTATTTGTACTAAGTATGATCCTGTATACTATGTAACTCTGATGATTACGTTTATCCAGTGTATTATTTGTACATTATCTGGTGTATTTATTTAATTATGTTATGCTATTATCTGTTTATGTGTTATATTCCAAAGATTACCCTTGCCACCGTCAGTTGGGAGTTTGGGGTCGTCACATCCAGGCTGCATTGTAGCTCATCCAAACCCCTAAACTTTCAATTTTGATTAATTTATATTAAATCAAGTGCTACTTTAAAAAAAAAGAGAAAAAAAACTACATAGGTTATGGAAAACGCCAGACCCCACTTAATCCTGAATTAATCTCCAATGCACAATTACAGCTTAGCAAATTTTTACAACCTTGTCGGTAATATTCCAACCTAGATAATTTTTTTCTTATTTTATTAATACATTTATTTCAAAAAGAAGTGAACAAGTGGCTTGATTTAACCCTGAAATTCAGTTCAAATGATCCTATTGCATTACACGTAGAGATGCACAACACAATGCATAACGTCGGTGATAATCTTTTAAAACTAACAGTACCGGTAATATTTCAAAAAGAAGCAAACAATTTACTTGATTTAACCTTGAAATTCAGTTCAAATGATCTGACCAATAAGATTCAGTTTAACTGACTTGACAAGCAACAAGGTGGTCAACCATGTGCGCTTTCGACCTACCAATAAAAATGATGCCGTAGTGATTTTCTACAGGTCCATTATTTATTAAACAATTAAAATAAATAAATTTAAATTAAAATATAAAATTGAAGCAAAATATAGCGAATCATAATTTTTTTGACAGTGATGGCACTTACCAAAATTAAGCTACACTAACCGAGTATATCATGTCATTTGGCCGAGAAGGTTCTTGTCCCACTTTCCAAAAAAACAACTCAAGCTACATAAAGTTTCTATTGCAGCTTTAAAGAATTAAGGCAATAAACGGAATAATTCGTTACCAGGCATAACAAATAGATGCATAAGTTTTTTACACTAAGAGAGACAAAATGGTGCAAGTTTCTTATCGCAAGAGTGAGAAGATAAACTTTTGTTCCAAAGCGCTTCTTAATTGCTTTTACAACATCCTTTGCTTGTCTGGAAAATAAACTGAATGAAAAGAAACACTAGGATTAAATATACGCTGGAATGATACTCTGATTTAACTTTCAACAGACCATCAACTGGGAGTATTATTATAAAGATAAATGTCTGCCCATATTATTGTATTCATATTGCCATACTAACAGAGGAATAACTAGAAAGCATGGGCTGGCTAAATACTCTAAGAAAGTAGGACTAAGTTCATGCTGCTTGTAAAATGATGTAGGGTCAGTTTATCTGAGAATTATTTGTTTACCATCAATAAACAAATTTCACCATAGCACAAAGCAGGCTACATCATTGTAGAACAATTTGAGAGGCAACCTAGTAGAATGTTGGAGGACATATAAACTGTTGAAGCTAGATTAAGTGCTAAAAGTTGAACAAAGGACTAATTTCATGCTTTTTGAGAAATGGTGTCGGTTCAGATATTTATTTACAGAAATTCAAAAGTGTTCACTGTGAATGCAATTTAAATGTTAGGTTCTTTAGCGGTTTATGTTACAATCAACAATATATGTTAGCACGACACTAGGGAATTTCTAACTATGGTTGTGTTAAACTAAAGAAGCTATTTACTTTGTTGCATCAGCATTTGATTCGGTGGTATTTTTAATAAGTGAATAGCAGATATTTGTCCATATTTTTGTAATGTAGTTTTACTTAATAACAATGAAAGCTTAGAAATGCCTTTTGAAAACTCACGGATACTATTATGAAACCAATTTATCTGACACAAGCGTCAATCAAACTTTGATTTGAGTTACTTTTTTTTCTATATGTGAATTATAATTAATTTTCAACTACAATCAAGCTAAATTGTAAGCTAGAGGCTAGACTAAACTTTCTTAGACTTTCCAATTTCAGAATTATACAATTAGTATTGCCACAACCATGCTTAAGTTTATCTATCAAAACGAGAAACAAATGATTTAATACAATTCCAGTTTACTTCATCAATCAACATAGCTAATTTATAAAATTAATCGACCATAAAGTCCAAGTTAAGCAATCCATAACTATTTAACTAGAAAATGAATATAACAGTAAAGAAAATTCCAGAAGAATCTATGGAAACTATACCTAAGGTCACGATTGACAATATCACAAAGCTCAATATTCATCGCCCAATCTGCATCGATCAGTTGATCATTTGTCGCTCGACCCACCAACGAGCTCGCCATCGCTGGAATCTGTATCAACCGACTGGGATTAAGGAAAAAAAATTTCCAACCAAAAACAACATAGTATTTTATTTTATTTTAGCATCAACACAAGCTAAAATTGTATTTCATGATCTCAAGATTGCTGAATTCATCATACAATATTCATACAACTAACTCAAATAAACTAGTAAACATAAAAGTCATGGAATCAAAAGTATTTTACTGATATGCTGGCTGTGTTCCATAACCTCATGAGGCTTCGCTGCTTCTAAAAGTGGAAAGGATCTATACACAACTGGGTTTACTTCTCCGGATTCTATTGCTGGCCATACATGCTTCTTTACCTCATCAACTATCTCTGCCTTTTTCTTTACACTTCTGTTCCTCAACCTAGCAGCATGTACAGTCACAAACAATGTTTTTGGTCCCTTAAAGAGAAACCAAGGAAACAATAGTAGAAATAATAAAACTTAATAGATTCTTTATCCAACATAAAATTTAAATTATGTTTGAGGAGCTTGACCAAAATCTGCATTAACTAATTGATCTGGGTTGCACAACATAGAGTATAAATATATCCATTATGCTTTTCAATCATTCTGCATTTAATCATAAACTAAAATAAGAAAGCGCCAATAACGTGTTCTACCAAAAACATTTGTTATTCCCGGTTTCTAGTAATAACAACCTATCTCCCAATCTATCTTTTCAGGTATAACTAAAAACATGTAAATAATTAAGGCAAACCCAAAAATCAAATCACTATGAAGTTAACAAATTTAAAATTGTTTGATAAAAATCAATTGATAATCAACAAAATCGTTTGGCACTCGAAAACAAATCAAAATAACCGATGCAAAAAAATTGGAATTATATATCAAAATTCTTATGGATTTATGAGTAGATTAGGGAAACAAACCTTTATTTTCTTCGATTAATTCTTCCGCCTGTATACCTCAGTTGTCTATATCTTACTTCGTTCCCTCTATTTCCTTTATACAATGAGAGAACTAATTAGGGTTTCATTTGATTGAGGGAAAACTGGGTTGAGAGAACTAATTAGGGTTTCATTTGATTGAAAGAATGTAAGTAACTTTGGAGAGAAATGAGAAAAAGAAAAGGAGATTTTAGCGGCAATCCCTACTTGCTATTAATATCACATTTTCTTGTAGTGATATCATTAGAAAGATCTTTTCAAAACGAAGCCAATGGTTCCAGTTTTGGGAAAATCCGACGGTCGGACCTCCCGGTACAATCATTTGAAGTTACGATTTCAAAATACGAACTACAGCGTCGTTATTCAATTTATTTTAATTATATTTATATATATAAAAAAATAATCCACTCTAGCGCTGTTTTCATTCAGATTTGAATTAAACATTCTAGACAATCTAACGGTTGGATCTTTGCAAAGTAGGTGTCTTTGGAAAGATATTTCCAAAACGAACCCAACGGTTTTAGTTTTGAGAAAATCTGATAGTCGGATCTCCCGCAATAATCGTTTGAAATCACGGTTTCAAAATACGAACTGTAGCTTTGTTATTCGATATATTTTAATTATATATATATACATATATATATAACCCGTTCTTCGATTTCCAAACCATTTCATTTCATATATGTGATAAAAATGATATTTTTATCCAACAAATATTTATTTCAACACATGACTATTTTTAACAATTCATATATATATATATATAATAAAAATGTGTTTTTTATTGTAAAAACAATTTACTTCAAACACGATTATTTTATATACTTCATATAGATGATAAATACGTGATTTTTATTGTTAAAACAATTTATTTCAAAAATAGATTTTTAGCAATTTATTTGTATTATAAAAATGTGATTTTTATTTGTAAAACAATTTATTTCAAACATGCTTATTTTATATACTTCATATAGATGATAAAAATGTGATTTTTATTGTTAAAACAATTTATTTTTAAAATGTAGATTTTTAGCTATTCATATATATTATAAAAATGTGATGTTTATTTGTAAAACAATTTATTTCAAACATGCGATAAAAATGTCATTTTTATCGTTAAAACCATTTTATTCCATACATTCGATAAAAATGTCATTTTTATCGTTCAAACCATTTTTATTTCAAAAATGAATAATTTTCCCATACACGAATATATTTCAAAACATGAATATTAATCAAACACAGGAATATTTCAAAAAAAATCGGTAGCATAAGGCTAGGGTAGTTAAAACCAGCACCGTCCCGAGTACGGCTCCTCGCTCTACCTTAAAGCCTCGCGGCTTTTGACAATGCGGATTTCAATATCTAGTTCGTACGTAGACGAATTTTCCCATATACCAATCCTATTGGGGTTTCAACCACAATCAATCATTTCCAATCAACCATTCATGATATTCACCAAATTTCACATCAACCAAATCCAAACAATATCACAACCAATATATATCGTCCATGGTCTGTGGGCGAGGGGGGTCTGTGTATATATATACACGTATATAAATATATTTCGATTCCATTTCAATTCATTTCAATTCTATTCAACGCAGATATAATTTTTACAACGCATATATAACTTATACATCGCACATACAACTTATACAATGCTTAAACATGAGCTGTTCAATGCTTATATAACTCATACATCGACCGTATAATTTATATATCGTTATTCCATATCGTTTATTATTCAAAAATCTCACACTGGGTTCCACTCCTCCAAAAATTGTAGAAGGCTCAGAAAAATATCCAGTCTCTTCTAGAATGTAGAAGACGTGCACACGAGTCCACTGTCTCTTGTTTCACGGGATTTCGACAACATAGCACAAAGATATGATTTTTATCATGAAATCAAAATCCGTAGCGCTTTTAATTGCTATAATCAGTTTAAAATAAATTAAACCATTACCTTCTAAAAATGTTCAAACCTAGGTTTTCAATTTGCGCGGAAACGGTGAAGCTTGGCCAAGATTAGAACATACCACGTCCTAGGGCTTGGAGAGGGGTTTCCGGCGAGGGTGGTGGGGTCGAGCTCGAACCACCATGGGCGGCGGAATATAGGTCGATACGGCCGAACTTCCTGGGTGCAGATCTCGAAAACCACGCCTCGATGGTTAGCGAAACTTGTATGGATTTGAAGGCGGAGGAAAACTCTACAAAAAATTCAAAAGGGGCAATGGTTTTTACTGAGCGAATCTTGAGTTCTTGAGGAGAGAAGGTAGGTAGAATCATCGTCGCTCGTGTAAACGACCCGAACTTCCCCGGTGAGGAAAGCCCGGATTGAGTCGAGAACAAGCCACAACAGAACGCAGACGGAAGAACATTTCATTGCATATTACAACAATTCCATCAGAATACAAGAATATACAGAATATAAATAAATATTACACAACAGAAAAATATCAGAGATTACAATACATTACATAGCAGCGGAAAATAATACAAAATACAACTGAAGGAGATATACGGATACAAAGCTTTCCGGATATTGTTCCAGCTGTAAACCAGGTTCCTGTGAATATAAATCTGCAAAACCAAAACTACTAGCTGCCCGTGTCGAAAATAAGGGCACCCAGAGTTTAGGTTGAAACAATAAACTCCAGGTCAGTCATGGGACTGGTGTGAGAACTAAAACAGTTATTAATCTTTATTTTAAAGTTCGGTAAATCAAGGGACCACACCGTATAACAAGGAACGGGTTTCCTCCCGAGAATACCAGTGCATAAAATAAACAGTGCAATGCTAAATAAAGAAAAATGAAGCTATTATAAGACCCAGGTCCCATCACACAATGCAACGGAAGCCGGAGGATAGGGTTTTTACCTTATAATAGCCAAGAATGTTTGGTACGTGAAATTTCATCTTTGATTATTACTATAAGTGTATAGTGTCAAAACAATTTCAAATCATAAGTATCAATCATAGACGGCATAAGCGCCCCATCCCACTATGTCGCCATACTAGGATCTACAAATAAAACCGCAAAGTCACGTATTTGGAAATTGGGTTTCCATCTATGAACCGAGGCCAGGGATCGTCCTCTACCGATTCGAGACAATCTAGCCCATGTCCGGAACAGCTGCAACTGCCCCTTGAATTGTCAGGGCCGGTCCACCGATGTGGATTATAGTGCCTGAACAATACGTCTCCCCGCCCTATGGGGCGTAAATAAGCCAACGAATGACTCTATCGGACCCGGATCGTCCGATCTAACCGAGGCGCCTCGCAACAGCAACAACCACATAAGTCAAACTCGTCAGGGCGTGTAAAACCACTGACGCCACTTCTAGCTAGAAGGAAACACATGCCCTCCCTGATGTCCTCTCACATTTCTGGTTAACAACCGGGGTGTGAGGCTCGCAAATTCACGTTACACAAAGTTGTGCCACACAGGCTGTGCTTTGATCATCACCCACAAGACTTTGCTTTTTCAAGAGAAGCCTTGATCATATTGCCACTTAGGCATGCCATACAGGCAATTCACTCCATGCGTTTGATATCCATCAATATATAACCTCTGAGCTCGTACGTCTTAGAGAACGTCGTTAAGCAAGAGAATAAATTCTCCACTGCCAAACAGATATATATTTAATAGAAATCAACCACACAGAATAAAATCCAATTTCAGACACACAGTCCATTTACAAGTTCGTTCGGGGTCTGAACAAAACCGGAGGCATCTGGTACCCGCATATCCATCGATCTCCAAGTAAGTCTGGACGATCACTAACTGATTCCCTCCTCTTGGGTGTACGACCCAATCAAGATCATCAGTAATCACCCAAACGACGTGAAGACCTCCGGTCTTTGACCACCGTCTTCATCTTCGACACCACGTCGAATCAGTTATTCAGAATGGGATAAACCCGGTCTTTTTGAATAACTCGCGTATATAATAAACAAGTGTTACACAAACACAACAAACGCCTCATTCCAATTTAGAATATTCTTTTGTTCAAATATTCTTGTACTTTGGGAAAGGTTCCCATTAATTTTATCAAAGATAAATTCATTAAATTTATTCTTTAATCTCCTTTGAATATAAATTCAAACTAGTCGGGATTAGCGAACCACACCGAAGTAATCATTTATTTTAATTTCCCAATCCCAACCTATTCATCCCATGAAGTAAAACTGGTAATACTTCATATCTAACACCACGGTGTTATCGCTAAGTTCAATTACCATTTCACGTTCAAATCTAATTTAAGATTTAACTATCGCCTGGAGTAAAACTGGTGATACTCCATTCTCGATCTTTTCAATCTAATTAAAGATTCATTAAAACTCCACTTAGTTTTAATCTTTAACTGGGTTAAAGAATCAGTGTCATTTAAAACACGGTTCACGATAAACCCAAAATCACATTCCATTAATTATCGGGTTAAAGAACCAGTGTTATTTAAAACACTGTTCACGATAAACCCAAAAATCAATACCAATTCAATTCCAATTAAATATTATTTAATTGGTACACTTCATTAAATCTAAATAAAAAGATTTAATCTTTTTCTCAACTGGGATTAAGAACAGTGTTAATGAAGATACCATTCACGACAAACCCAAATCACGTTTGATATTAAATACAAGGCTCTGAATAGAAAATATATCGGCTTATATTCAATATCAAATTCTACGACCAACAAATATCATATTGGAAACAACGATATTAATATATCTTTCAAATTCGCATAACAATATCTGTATCATCACGAAATCCAACATCGAAATATTCCAAAGACAATTTCGATTCAAATCCATTTCCACATTATATATTGGAAATTCCGGTTATATTTCAAAGCCATTTCAAATTCACTTTATCTATTTAAAAAAAAAATGAATTATAATTCTGGTTCAAAACTAGTTCATTTCGATAAAAATCTATTTTTATCTTTTCAAATATGGAGTTTTTCATCCCAATTCTTCCCAAATCATTTCTTATGATTTTACACAAATTATTATTATTTTTAATAATTTTATCAAGGCCCGTACAGTCGATTTCCATCAACGGCCATCGAACTGCACTTACTGTTATAACCCGAAAATCTGGGTCAATTTAAAAATTTTATTTTAACAATTTTAGCGAATTTTGATTATTTAAAATGAATTATTTTAAATAATACCGACGAAAAATTTATTTTGAATAGAATTCGAACGTATATATTTATAGCTCGTCGTTAGAATATAAATATTTATTTTAAAATATAAAAGGAATTGAAAATGGCGTGGTAGTTCGATAATTCGATTTCAAAATTCAAATGAATGTACCGGGTGCAAATTAAACCGGATTTTATTGAAACTAAAAATAATGGAATCTAATAGAGAATATCTTTCCAACGAATCCGAAAAATGGAAGTTTCATAGTGGGAATCAAAAGATATGCTCAGTTGAAATTTCAGAATAGTCGCTATGGAATTTCAGCCCTTAAAAATAGCCATTTTGCAAACAACCTCGGTTTTCGACGAAACCACTTTTGTTGGATCCGGGAAGTCAAATTATTGCTAGGTTTCGAATTTCATAATTTTTTGAATCGATATGTGACTGTGGCAAAGGAAAACACGTTTGACCAGTTTTAGTTGATTTTAATCGACTGGAAAATGGCCATTTTTCATACGGTCTCAGAATTCGACGAAACTTGTTTTGTTAGGACCGTATCGTCAATACGAAGCTAGAAAATATTTTTCTGGAATTTTTCTAGTTAGTATGTGACCCCGGTAAATTGTAATATGCATTCAAATTCAATATATAGAGTTATATGTTGATTTTGACGAAAACTGATCGAAACGATCGAATCAGCTTGCGATACATATCCCATTATGTTCGGAATGGGGGTAATTAGCTACGGATGACAGTCGGTCGGTTTGGTTTCGAGTTCGAATTTTAAACTAACTTTTTGGAAATAAAAAATGGAATTAAATATATAAATATATATTGGGGTCAACCCCCTTTTTCTTCCTTCCTCAGTCAAACCCGATTAGGGTATAAAAAAATAAAAAAGGGGGGGGGGCAATCGTGATCGACGATCGCGAGAGGGGGGCTTGCCGCCGCCTCCAGGCGCACCACCACCCCTCCGATCCCCCTTCTCTCCTCCCTCCTTCCCTCCTTCAAACGAGAACGCCATGACCCTCCCCTCCTCTGTTTGAAGACCGCCAGAACCCAAACCCTGTGACCCCAAATCAGTACCCGTACCCCCAAGCCGCCTTTTCTCCTCCACCCTCTCGCCTCCATCCCATCCTCAGCCATCGTCGGCGACTGCGCCCATACTCCGACCCCCTCTTCCCCCTCCGTACCTCCCTCTTCCTCCTCTCGAAGCTCTAACGCCCCATTTTCAGAAATTCAAAAAGTAAGTTTTTATTACTTGTTTAATTTTATTTTCAGTTTTCTTTTATTTAAATTTAGCATAAGTAAAATCTGATTTTTATATATGAATTCGCATTGAAATTAAATTTGGTTTTTAAAATATTTTAAACAAAGAATGATTAGTTTTTTTATGTAGTAAAGAGGTGTTGTTTTTTTTTAAGTGTCTAAAAATATGACCTCGCTTGGTTTAAAAATATGATCTTTGATTCGTAAAGACGAGATTTTTAAATTCAAAAAGATTGAATTTTTTTATTCAGAAAGACTAGATTTTAGTATACAAAAGTTGAGATTTTTATATACATCGCAATGAAACAAAAAATATGATTTTTATATTATAAAAAGATTAAAAATATGATTTTTATATTATAGAAAGATTAAAAATATGATTTTTATATTATAGAAAGATTAAAAATATGATTTTATATTATAGAAAGAATAAAGATATGATTTTTACTCTATATACGTTGAAGTAGAAAAGTGATTTTTATAGCGATGATATAAAAATTCGATTTTATATATTGAATAGCAAAGTAAAAATGTGATTTTTATATATGTAGTGGCTACGGGCAACGAAAGTGACAAAAAGCAAAGCATGAAGGAGTGGAACCCTCGGTGAGAACTCCTCACTTTTAATTTTATTTCTCGTTGAAATATATACTAGGATGCAGACGGTGTTTAGTAGCACCCGACACCCGTCGTCCACAGACCATGGACGGCTTGTTTGTTTGTTTGATTTTGCTATGTAGTTGATTGTGTGATGTGATGTGAAATGAAATAAAATATTTATACAGTTAAAAATATTTTATAGTTAAAAATAGAATTTTTAACGTGTATATGAAATAAAATAAATTAATATAAACAAATCGAACGATTTGTTTATATACACACATTTGACTGATATTGATTGGGATGATAAATTATACACATCACCCAACTGCACAAATAAAATCTGTGTTCGATTGTTTGAAACCCCACATGGGTTTTGGGATGATATATGACATACACTAATCCCAATAATTAGTTGTATGTGGATCGATTGATTGACAGACTGTCGTAAGCGTTAAATATTTATATTTGATGCTTATACATTGTAGAACGCACTCTGGATGATGGTTGATTATTTATCGTCGTTATTTTATACATGTGTTGTAGAAAATCCATATAATTAACATTATATGGTAATTGATTGGGCCACATTCCAGTTTTGAAATAGAAATATTAGAAATGAAATATTTGAAACAGAATATTTGAAAATAGAAATATATAAAGCCGTGTTGATTAGATTGACGCCATTTTGACATGAACGATATTTATATCGATTTTATTCATTTTATAATGAGTATCGAAAGTGATTTCAAAATCTGATATTTTGAAATGAATTGAATTCGAATTGAAATTGAATAGAAATGAATTAGAATTGAAATTGAATAGAAATGAATTCGAATTGAAATTGAATAGAAATGAATTCGAATTGAAATTGAATTGAAATGAATTCGAATTAAATTGAAATGAATTGAAATTCGAATTAAATTGAAATCGTTTTGAAATGAAATTAAAACGAATTTATATTGGAATATTCAATTTTGATTAGAAATTGAATATGAAATTGAAATCGTTTCGAAAACGAATATAAAACGATTTATAAAATTTGTTTTAAAAGGAAATCGACGAAGTATATATTATATATATATTATATATAATATAATGGCCTGAATAGAACGGATATTACGGGAGATCCGACCATCGGATTCTCCTAAAACCGAAATCATTGGGTTTGTATCGAAAAGAGCTTTCTAACGAACATTAGAGATTTGAAATCTAACGGTTATATTTGGAATTATGTCCAAATCAAATTTGAAAAAGGTCGTTGCAAGTGCAGTTCGATGGCCGTTGATGGAAATCGACTGTACGGGCCTTGATAAAATTATTAAAAATATCAATAATTTGTGTATAATCATAAGAAATGATTTGTGAAGGATTGGGATGAAAAACTCCATATTTGGAAAGATAAAAATAGATTTTTATCGAATTGAACTAGTTTTGAACTAGAATTATAATTCTATTTACTTTTAAATAAATAAATTGAATTTAAAAAGGGTTTTAAAGGTAACCAGAATTTCCAATAATTGCATTGGAATGGATTTGAATCGAAATTGTCTTTGGAATATTTCGATGTTGGATTTAGTGATTATACAGATGTTGTTATGGAAATTTGAAAGATATATATATATATTCATATCGTTATTTCCAATACGATATTTGTTGGTCGTAGAATTTGATATTGAATATAAGCCGATATATTTTCTATTCAGAGCCTTGTATTTAATATCAAATGTGATTTGGTTTTGTTGTGAATGGTGTCTTCATTAACCCTGTTCTTAAGCCCAGTTGAGAAAAAGATTAAATCTTTTATTTAGATTTAATGAAGTGTACCAATTAAATGATATTTAATTGGAATTGAATTGGTATTGATTTTTGGGTTTATCGTGAACAGTGTTTTAAATAACGCTTGTTCTTTAACCCGAAAATTAATGGAATGTGATTTTGGGTTGTCGTGAACGGTATCTTCAATAATATTGTTATTAGACCCAAAAAGGAGTTAAGAAAATCAGAAACTAACTGGAGGTTAGTTAAGTTGAATGGTTTCTGGGGTATTGACCTGATGTTGGTTTTGGCCTTCGGGGTTAATACTTAAGGAATTGCTCACTTGCTAATTTACAGTTAGAGACTGATTCAAATGGAATGTGATTTTTGGTTTATCGTGAATCTTGTTTTTAAATGACATTGATTCTTTAACCCTGTCAAAGATTAAAACTAAGTGGAGTTTTAATGAATCTTTAATTAAATTAAAAAGATCGAGAATGGAGTATCACCAGTTTTACTCCAGGCGGTAGTTAAATCTTTAATTAGATTTGAATGCGAAATGGTAATTGAATTTACCGATAACACCGTGGTGTTAGATATGAAGTATGACCAGTTTTACTTCATGGGATGAATAGGTTGGGGTTGGGAAATTAAGACAAATGATTACTTCGGTAAGGTTCGTTAATCCCGACTAGTTTGAAGTGATATTCAAAGGAAGATTAAAGAATAAATTTAAAAGAATTTATCTTTGATAAAATTAATGGGAACCTTTCCCAAAGAATGTGAAATTTAGAAACTAACTGTAGGTTGGCTAAGCAGAGTGATTTTCTGAGTATTGATCTGATGTTGGTTTCGGCCTTCAGGGTTAATATTTAGGGAATTATTCTCTTGATTAATTTACGGTTAGTGACTAATGAGTTGGAATGAAGCGTATGTTGTGTTTGTGTAACACTTGTTTATTATATATGCGAGTTAGTCAGAAATACCGGGTTTATCCCATTCTGAATAACTAATTCGACGTGATGTCGAAGATGAAGACGGTGGTTGAAGACCGGAGGTCTTCACGTCGTTTGGATAATTACTGATGATCTTGATTGGGAAATACACCCAAGAGGAGGGAATCAGTTAGTGATCGTCCAGACGTACTTGGAGATCGATGGATATGCGGGGTACTAGGTGCCTCCGGTTTCGTTCAGACCCAGAACGAACTTGTAAATGGACTGTGTGTCTGACATTGGATTTCATTCTGTGTGATTGATATCGATTGCATAGCGTGAAATGCCTGTGTGGCATGCTAAGATGCAAATGATCAAGGCTTCTGTTGAAAATCAGAGTCTTGTGGTTGATGATCAAAGCACGGCCTGTGTGGCATAGCTTTGTGTAACGTGAATTCGCGAGCCTCACACCCCGGGTGGTGAACCAAAAACGGGAGAGGACCTCAGGGAGGACATGCGTTTCTTTCTAGTTAGAAGTGGCGTCAGTGGTTTTACACGCCCTGACGAGTTTGACTTATGTGGTTGTTGCTGTTGCGAGGGGCCTCGGTTAGATCGGACGATCCGGGTCCGATGGAGTCATTCGTTGGCTCATTTACGCCCCATAGGGCGGGGAAACGTTGTGTTTAGGCATAATAATCCACATCGGTGGACCGGCCCTGTCGCTCCAAGGCTTGCCTGCGCGCTTGCCTGAGGCTTGGGCTAGAGAGTCTCGAATCGGTTGAGGATGATCCCTTGCCTCGGTTCACAGACGGAAATCCAACTTCCAATACGTGACATTTGCGGTTTTATTTGTAGAGCCTAGTATTGGCGACATAGTAGCATGGGATGCTATGCCACCTATGATTGATATTTATGATTGAAATTGTTTTGACACTATACACCTATTATAGTATCAAATGATTTGTTTTTAAACGTATCAAGCATTCTTGGCTATTATAAAGAAAAAACCCTATCCCCCGGCTTGCGTTGCATTGTGTGATAGGACCTGGGTCTTATAATAGCTTCATTTTTCTTTATTTAGCATTGCGCTGTTGTTTTATGCACTGGTGTTCTTGGGAGGAAACCCGTTCCGTGTTATACGGTGTGGTCCCTTGATTTACCTAACTTTAAAAATAAAGAATAATAACTGTTTTAGTTCTCACACCAGTCCCATGACTGACCTGGAGTTTATTGTTTTAACCTAAACCTAGGTGCCCTTATTTTGACATGGGCAGCTAGTAATTTTGGTTTTGCAGATTTATATTCACAGGATCCTGATTTACAGCTGGAGCGATACTCGGAAAGCTTTGTATCCGCGTAATACTTCTAGTTGTGTATTGTATTATTTTCCGCTGCTATGTAATGTATTGTAATCTCTGGTATTTTTTAATGTGTAATATTTGTTCATACTCTGTATATTCTTGTAATCTGATGGAATTGTTGTAATATACAATGAAATGTTCTTCTGTCTGCGTTCTATTTTGTCGTGTTCTCGAAACAATCAGGCGTTTCGTACGGTCTTGATCGGTTTAGCGACTGATTCGGATCAAGCGGAATTCCCGGTCGTCACGTTTGGTATTAGAGTTTTGGTTTACAAAGCTTAGATAACAAGACACATTAGAACCGTACGAAAGAATTCATCAGAGATTGGATTAGTAATATCCAATGGGAATGACTCGTTAGAGATAGGATCAGCAGTATCCTAGAACGAGTGTGAAGAGTATATTTTTAAAATGAAAACCAATTTTGTTTTGAAATTTAAACCTTTTCATACGTATTTGAATATTTATTCTACATTGATTTGGGCAATCCGATATATAAAGATTTTGCATATACGCCTTGCAAGCGTGTATTCGAAGTTTTAATATACTGGATGGTTATAGAATCATACTCTAGTTGCCTGGAGATAATTCTGGTAATGGGGCACCATCGCCAGTATTTATTTTCGAGTAACGAAAGTGAGGTTTCTATATTTCCATTAGACTAGTGTGAGAACCAAAATATAGATATGATACATTGTTGTGAATTGGCACCAAAAATGTGATTTTTGACTATATATCAAAATTATGAATTTGAAAAGCTATTCACTAATTGATTGCTGGTTGTGATGTTTGATTATTGTTTGATTAATTAAATGTTGAACCTTTAACCAAATTAGTCAAATATTGAACTGTATTGAAAATTGGTTAGAATTGCATGCATATACATGTATATACATAGAGCAGGTCATAGCAAGGAGGCTAGAGAAGAGGAATAAAATTATTTGCCTGACAAATAGGTACATGTTTATTGTATTTCTTGAGTTTTGGGTGATTTCATGAGCCGATTGGATAGCTTCTTAGCTTTTTCATTTTCTTTTGGATTGAAGAGGGCCATGGGAAGCTATATGAAATATCCTGAAGACCCCTGTGCAGGGGAGGTTATGGCGAAATTTTTCGAAAATTTAGGGTGTTAGCCAAATTTTTGAAAAATTTGAAAAGTTCTTAGAAACTGAAAAGTTGAAGAACATAAGCCATAGTGAAAATACTGGAAGTTGAGTTGAATTAATAAACAACTTTCGGCTTCGTTCCTTTTCGGGGATGAAAAGTTTTAAGTGGGGGAGACTGAAATAACCCGGAAATCTGGGCCAATTTAAAAAATTTATTTTAGCAATTTTAGCGAATTTTGATTATTCAAAACGAATTATTTTAAATAATACCAATGAAAAATTTATTTTGAATAGAATTCGAACGTATATATTTATAGCTCGTCGTTAGAATATAAATATTTATTTTCAAATATAAAAGGAATTGAAAATGCCGCGGCAGTTCGATAATTCGATTTCAAAATTCAAATGAATGTACCAGGTGCAAAATAAACCGGATTTTAGTGAAACCAAAAATAATGGAATCTAATAGAGAATATCTTTCCAACGAATCCGAAAAAGCAAAATTTCATAGCGGGAATCAAAAGATATGTCCAGTTGAAATTTCAGAATAGTCGCTGTGGAATTTCGGCCCTTAAAAATAGCCATTTTGCAAACGACCTCGGTTTTCGACAAAACCACTTTTGTTGGATCCGGGATGTCAAATTATTGCTAGGTTTCAAATTTCATAATTTTTCGAATCGATATGTGAGCGTGGCAAAGGAAAACGCGTTTGACCTGTTTCAGTTGATTTTAATCGACTGGAAAATGGCCATTTTTCAAACGGTCTCAGAATTCGACGAAACTAGATTTGTTAGGACCGTATCGTCAATACGAAACTAGAAAATATTTTTCTGGAATTTTTCTAGTTAGTATGTGACCCCAGTAAATTGAAATGCGCGTTCAAATTCAATATATAGAGTTATATGTTGATTTTGACGAAAAATGATCGAAACGATCGAATCAGCTTGCGATACATATCTTATTGTGTTCGGAATGGGGCTAATTAACTATGGACGACAGTCGGTGGGTTTGGTTTCGAGTTCGAATTTTAAACTAACTTTTTGGAAATAAAAAATGAAATTATATATACAAATATATATTGGGGTCAACCCCCTTTTTCTTCCTTCCTCAGTCAAACCCGATTAGGGTATAAAATAAAATAAGAAAAAAGGGGGGGGGCAATCGCGATCGACGATCGCGAGAGGGGGGCTCGCCGCCGCCTCCAGGCGCACCACCACCCCTCCGATCCCCCATCTCTCCTCCCTCCTTCACTCCTTCAAACGAGAACGCCGTGACCCTCCCCTCCTCTGTTTGAAGACCGCCAGAACCCAAACCCTGTGACCCCAAATCAGTACCCGTACCCCCAAGCCGCCTCTTCTCCTCCACCCTCGCGCCACCATCCCATCCTCAGCCATCGTCGGCGACTGCGCCCATGCTTCGACCCCCTCTTCCCCCTCCGTACCTCCCTCTTCCTCCTCTCGAAGCTCTAACGCCCCATTTTCAGAAATTCAGAAAGTAAGTTTTTATTACTTGTTTAATTTTATTTTCAGCTTTCTTTTATTTAAATTTAGTATAAGTAAAAGCTGATTTTTATATACGAATTCGCGTTGAAATTAAATTTGGTTTTTAAAATATTTTAAACAAAGAAAGATTAGTTTATGTAGTAAAGAGGTGTTTTTTTTAAAGTGTCTAAAAATATGACCTTGCTTGGTTTAAAAATATGATCTTTGATTCGTAAAGACGAGATTTTTAAATTCAAAAAGATTGAATTTTTTTTATTCAGAAAGACAAGATTTTAGTATACAAAAGTTGAGATTTTTATATACATCGCAATGATATAAAAAATATGATTTTTATATTATAGAAAGGTTAAAAATTTGATTTTTATATTATAGAAAGATTAAAAATATGATTTTTATATTATAGAAAGATTAAAAATATGATTTTTATATTATAGAAAGAATAAAGATATGATTTTTATTATATATACGTTGAAGTAGAAAAGTGATTTTTATAGCGATGATATAAAAATTCGATTTTTATATATTGAATAGCAAAGTAAAATTGTGATTTTTATATATGTAGTGGCTACGGGCAACGAAAGTGACAAAAAGCAAAGCATGAAGGAGTGGAACCCTCAGTGAGAACTCCTCACTTTCAATTTTATTTCTAGTTGAAATATATACTAGGATGCAGACGGTGTTTAGTAGCACCCGACACCCGTCGTCCACAGACCATGGACGGCTTGTTTGTTTGTTTGTTTGTTTGATTTTGCTGTGTAGTTGATTGTGTGATGTGATGTGAAATGAAATAAAATATTTATACAGTTTAAAATATTTTATAGTTAAAAATAGAATTTTTAACGTGTATATGAAATGAAATAAATTAATATGAACAAATCGAACGATTTGTTTATATACACTCATTTGACTGATATTGATTGGGACGATAAATTTTACACATCGCCCAACTGCACAAATAAAATCTGTGTTTGATTGTTTGAAACCCTACACGGGTATTGGGATGATATATGACATACACTAATCCCAATAATTAGTTGTATGTCGATCGATTGATTGACAGACTGTCATAAGCATTAAATATTTATATTTGATGCTTATACAGTGTAGAATGCACTCTGGATGATGGTTGATTATTTATCGTCGTTATTTTGTACATGTGTTGTAGAAAATCCATATAATTAACATTATATGGTAATTGATTGGGCCTCATTCCAGTTTTGAAATAGGAATATTTGGAACGAAATATTTGAAATATAATATTTGAAAATAGAAATATATGAAGCCGTGTTGATTAGATTGACGCCATTTTGACACGAACGATATTTATATCGATTTTATTCATTTTATAATGAATATCGAAAGTGATTTCAAAATCTGATATTTTGAAATGAATTGAATTCGAATTGAAATTGAATAGAAATGAATTCGAATTGAAATTGAATAGAAATCAATTCGAATTGAAATTGAATAGAAATGAATTCAAATTAAATTGAAACGAATTGAAATTCGAATTAAATTGAAATCGTATTGAAATGAAACTAAAACGAATTTATATTGGAATATTCAATTTTGATTAGAAATTGAATATGAAATTGAAATCATTTCGAAAACGAATTTAAAACAATTTATAAAATTCGTTTTAAAAGGAAATCGATGAAGTATATATTATATATATATATATTATATATAATATAATGGCCTGAATAGAACGCGCCGCGCCGCGGCAGTTCGTGAATTTCGACCATTGACTTCGAACGGATATTACGGGAGATCCGACCATCGGATTCTCCTAAAACCGGAGCCGTTGGGTTTGTATCGAAAAGAGCATTCTAACGAACATTAGAGATTTGAAATCTAACGGGTGGATTTGGAATTATGTCCAAATCAGATTTGAAAAAGGTCGTTGTAAGTGCAGTTCGATGGCCGTTGATGGAAATCGACTGTACGGGCCTTGATAAAATTATTAAAAATATCAATAATTTGTGTAAAATCATAAGAAATGATTTCTGAAGGATTGGGATGAAAAACTCCATATTTGAAAAGATAAAAATAGATTTTTATCGAAATGAACTAGTTTTGAACTAGAATAATAATTTATTTATTTCTAAAATAAATAAATTTGATTTGAATTGGTTTTAAAAGAAACCAGAATTTCCAACAATTGCATTGGAATGGATTTGAATCGAAATTGTCTGCGGAATATTTCGATATTGGATTTCTTGATTATACAGATATTGTTATGGAAATTTACAAGATATATATATATATATATATATATATATATATATATATATATATCGTTATTTCCAATACGATATTTGTTGGTCGTAGAATTTGATATTGAATATAAGCCGATATATTTTCTATTCAGAGCCTTGTAGTTAATATCAAATATGATTTGGGTTTGTCGTGAATGGTGTCTTCATTAACCCTATTCTTAAGCCCAGTTGAGAAAAAGATTAAATCTTTTATTTAGATTTAATGAAGTGTACCAATTAAATGATATTTAATTGGAATTGAATTGGTATTGATTTTTGGGTTTATCGTGAACAATGTTTTAAATAACGCTTGTTCTTTAACCCGAAAATTAATGGAATGTGATTTTGGGTTGTCGTGAATAGTATCTTCAATAATATTGTTCTTAGAACCAAAAAGGAGTTAAAAAAAATCAGAAACTAACTGGAGGTTAGTTAAGTTGAATGGTTTCTGGGGTATTGACCTGATGTTGGTTTCGGCCTTCGGGGTTAATACTTAAGGAATTGCTCACTTGCTAATTTACAGTTAGGGACTGATTGAAATGGAATGTGATTTTGGGTTTATAGTGAATCGTGTTTTTAAATGACATTGATTCTTTAACCCAGTCAAAGATTAAAACTAAGTGGAGTTTTAATGAATCTTTAATTAGATTGAAAAGATCGAGAATGGAGTATCACCAGTTTTACTCCAGGCGATAGTTAAATCTTTAATTAGATTTGAACGCGAAATGGTAATTGAATTTACCGATAACACCGTGGTGTTAGATATGAAGTATGACCAGTTTTCCTTCATGGGATGAATAGGTTGGGGTTGGGAAATTAAAACAAATGATTACTTCATTAAGGTTCATTAATCCCGACTAGTTTGAAGTGATATTCAAAGGAAAATTAAAGAATAAATTTAAAAGAATTTATCTTTGATAAAATTAATGGGAACCTTTCCCTAAGAATGTGAAATTTAGAAACTAACTATAGGTTGGCTAAGCAGAGTGATTTTCTGGGTACTGATCTGATGTTGGTTTCGGCCTTCGGGGTTAATATTTGGGGAATTATTCTCTTGATTAATTTACGGTTAGTGACTAATGAATTGGAATGAGGCGTATGTTGTGTTTGTGTAACACTTGTTTATTATATACACGAGTTATTCAGAAAGACCGGGTTTATCCCGTTCTGAATAACTAATTCGACGTGGTGTCGAAGATGAAGATGGTGGTTGAAGACCGGAGGTCTTCACGTCGTTCAGATAATTACTGATGATCTTGATTGGGCCGTACACCCAAGAGGAGGGAATCAGTTAGTGGTCATCCAGACGTTCTTTGAGATCGATGGATATGCGGGGTACTAGGTGCCTCCGGTTTCGTTCAGACCCAGAACGAACTTGTAAATGGACTGTGTGTCTGACATTGGATTTCATTCTGTGTAATTGATATCAATTGCATAGCGTGAAATGCCTGTGTGGCATGCTAAGATCAAAATGATCAAGGCTTCTGTTGAAAAGCAGAGTCTTGTGGTTGATGATCAAAGCACGGCCTGTGTGGCATAGCTTTGTGTAACGTGAATTCGCGAGCCTCACACCCCGGGTGGTGAACCAAAAACGGGAGAGGACCTCAGGGAGGACATGCGTTTCTTTCTAGTTAGAAGTGGCGTCAGTGGTTTTACACGCCCTGACGAGTTTGACTTATGTGGTTGTTGCTGTTGCGAGGCGCCTCGGTTAGATCGGACAATCCGGGTCCGATGGAGTCATTCGTTGGCTCATTTACGCCCCATAGGGTGGGGAAACGTAGTGTTCAGGCATAATAATCCACATCGGTGGACCGGCCCTGTCGCTCCAAGGCTTTCCTGCGCGCTTGCCTGATGCTCAGGCTAGAGAGTCTCAAATCGGTTAAGGACGATCCCTGGCCTCGGTTCACAGACGGAAATCCAACTTCCAATACGTGACATTTGCGGTTTTATTTGTAGATCCTAGTATTGGCGACATAGTAACATGGGATGCTATGCCGCCTATGATTGATATTTATGATTGAAATTGTTTTGACACTATACACCTATTATAGTATCAATTGATTTGTTTTTAAACGTATCAAGCATTCTTGGCTATTATAAGGTAAAAACCCTATCCCCCGGCTTGCGTTGCATTGTGTGATAGGACCTGGGTCTTATAATAGCTTCATTTTTCTTTATTTAGCATTGCGCTGTTGTTTTATGCACTGGTGTTCTTGGGAGGAAACCCATTCCGTGTTATACGGCGTGGTCCCTTGATTTACCTAACTTTAAAAATAAAGAATAATAACTGTTTTAGTTCTCACACCAGTCCCATGACTGACCTGGAGTTTATTGTTTTAACCTAAACTCTGGGTGCCCTTATTTTGACACAGGCAGCTAGTAGTTTTGGTTTTGCAGATTTATATTCACAGGATCCTGATTTACAGCTAGAGCGATACTTGGAAAGCTTTGTATCCGCGTATTACTTCTAGTTGTGTATTGTATTATTTTCCGTTGCTATGTAATGGATTATAATCTCTGATATTTTTTAATGCGTAATATTTGTTCATACTCTGTATATTCTTGTAATCTGATGGAATTGTTGTAATATACAACGAAATGTTCTTCTGTCTGTGTTCTATTTTGTCGTGTTCTCGAAACAATCAGGCATTTCGTACGGTCTTGATCGGTTTAGCGACTGATTCGAATCGAGCGGAATTCCCGGTCGTCACACTTACAGCGACCTTTTCCAAATTGATTTGGACGTAATTCCAAATCCAACCGTTAGATTTCTAATTTCTAATATTCGTTAGAAAGCTCTTTTCGATATGATCCCAACGGTTCCGGTTTTAGGAGAATCCGACGGTCGAATCTCCCGCAATGTCCATTCGAAGTCAATGGTCGAAATTCGCGAACTGCCGCGGCGCGGCGCATTCTATTCAGGCCATTATATTATATATATATAACATATATAATATATACTTCATCGATTTTCTTTTAAAACGTATTTTATAAATCGTTTAAATTCGTTTTCAAAACGATTTCAACTTATCTAAATTCAAATCAAAATTTGGATCTTCCCAATATAAATTCGTTTTAAATTCATTTCAACTTGATTTCAATTCAAATCGGTTTCAATTTAAATCGATTTCAGTTTCAATTTCAATACGGTTTAAATTCAATTCAAAATGATTTCAATTCAATTTCACTCTAATTCGAATTTCAATTCTTTTCAATTTAATTCGAATTTCAAATCATTTCAATTTAATTCGAATTTCAATTTATTTCAATTTAATTCGAATTTCAGATCATTTCAATTTAATTCGAATTTCAAATCTATTCAATTTCAAATCTGTTTAATTTAATTCAAATCTCAAATCTATTTCAATATTAATCGAAAAACGGATAAAATCGATATACATATCGTTCACGTCGAAATGGCGTCAATCTAATCAACACGGCTTCATATATTTCTATTTTCAAATATTCTATTTCAAATATTTCTTTTTCAAATATTTCTATTCAAATATTTCTATTCAAATATTTCTTTTCAAATATTTCTATTAAAAACTGGAATGAGGCCCAATCAATTACCATATAATGTTAATTATAAGGATTTTCTACAACACATGTATAAAATAACAACGATAAATAATCAACCATCATCCAGAGTGCATTCTACGCTGTATAAGCATCAAATATAAATATTTAACGCTTATGACAGTCTGTCAATCAATCGATCGACATACAACTAATTATTGGGATTAGTGTACGTCATATATGATCCCAATACCCGTGTGGGGTTTTAAACAATCAAACACATATTTTATTTGTGCAGTTGGGCGATGTGTAAAATTTATCATCCCAATCAATATCAGTCAAATGTGTGTATATAAACAAATGGTCCGATTTGTTTATTTTTTTTTATTTCATTTCATATACACGTTAAAAATTCTATTTTTAACTATAAAATGTTTTCCACAATGTAATATTTTATTTCAACTATATAAATATTTTATTTCATTTCACATCACATCACACAATCAACTACACATCACAATCAAACAAACAAGCATACAAGCCGTCCATGATCTGTGGACGACGGGTGTCGGGTGCTACTAAACACCGTCTGCATCCTAGTATATATTTCAACTAGAAATAAAATTAAAAGTGAGAAGTTCTCACCAATTGCTAAACCAAACGCCACGTCTCTTCATATGTAGGAAATCTTCATCGTTTTTCCAACGCAGTCTGTTTCATGAAGTATATGTTAAAATTATATTTTTAACAACGCTACTTCTTATATAAAGATCATATTTTTATAACGTCACTTTCTATATAAAGGTCGAATTTTTATTTCTACTTCATGTATGTAAAAATCGAATTTTTACTTCACTACACATATGAAAAATATATATTTAACCTTTCTATATTATAAAAATTATATTTTTAACCTTTCTATATTATAAAAATTATATTTTTTAACCTTTCTATATTATAAAAATTATATTTTTAACCTTTCTATATTATAAAAATTATATTTTTAATTATCTAATCTTCATGATAAAAATTCTATTTTTACTACATATAAAAAAAAAATTCTCGCTATGATATAAAAAGGGAAAAACTGATTTTTTTTCCTCTCTTTAAAACCGATTTCATTAAATAAATAAAAAGGAATAAATAATTTAAACTTACAGTGGGTTTTTCAGGGACTTGGGAATGGAGTTTGACATCGGAGGGGGAAGCTGGAGCTTGCGGAGGCGTGGTAGTCGGGGGTTGGCTCAGGTGGCGGGGGAGGCTGCGGCGGCGGGGTGTGGGCCAGGGTACTGGCGGGCGGAGACTGCTTTGCGTCATGGGGGCTTTGGGTGCTTCGACTGCGGAGGAGAGAGAAGCGAGAGGGGGAAGGGAAGGAAGAAAATGGATGCGGTGGTCGGCCCTCGGCGGCGCCTGGTGGCGATGGCCACAGGGCGGCGCGATCGTGCGCCCCCTTCTTCTTTTCTTTTTTTTATTTTTTATTTTTTTATTTTGACCTGATTCGATTTAAACGGGGGGGGGCCTGAGAGGATATAAGGAGAGATTTTTATTTATTTAATTATTTAATTTCAAAAAGGTACTTTTTATTTCGACCTCGAAACGAGACCCACCGCCTGTCGTCCATAGCTAATTATCCCCATTCCAAACCCAATGAGATAGGTATCGCAGGCTGATTCGACCAGTTTCCATCAAAATCAAAATATAAATCTATATATTAAATTTGAACGCACATTTCGATTTACCGGGGCCACATACGGCTTCTAAATATTCCCGAAAAATATTTTCTAGCTTCGTATTGCTGATACGGTCCTAACAAAACTACTTTCGCCAAATTCTGAGATCGTTGGAAAAATGGTCATTTTCCAGTCGATTAAAATCAACTGAAACTGGTCAAACGCGTTTTCCTTTGCCACGCTCACATATTGATTCAAAAAATTATGAAATTTGAAACCCATCAATAACTTGACATCCCTGATCTAACAAAAGTGGTTTCGTCGCAATCCGAGGTCGTTTGCAAAATTTCCATTTTTAAGGGCCAGAATTCCATAGCGACTATTCTGAATTTTCATTTGGGCATTTCTTTTGATTCCCGCTATGAAACTTCGATTTTTCGGATTCGTTGGAAAGATATTCACAATTAAATTCTACTATTTTTTGTTTCGTTAAAATCCGGTTTATTTTGAATCCTGTACATTCATTTGAAATTTGAAATCGAATTATCGAACTACCGCGCCATTTTCAATTCCTTTTATATATATAAATAAATATTTATATTCTAACGACGATCTATATAACTATATACGTTCTAATTCTATTCAAAATAAATTTCTCATCGTCATTATTTAAAATAATCTATTTTAAATATTCAAAATTCGTTAAAATTGCTAAAATAAAAATTTTAAACTGGCTCAGATTTTCGGGTTGTTACAATCTCCCCCACTTAAAACTTTTCGTCCCCGAAAAGGAACGAAGCCGAAAGTTGTTTTACAAATCAACCTAACTTTCATAGTTTTCACTACGGCTTTACTTCTTCAACTTTTCAGTTTCCAAGAACTTTTCAAATTTTTCAAAAATTTCGCTAACACCTTAAATTTTCGAAAAAATTCGCCATAACCTCCCCTGCACCGGGGACTTCGGGATATTTCATATAGCCTCCCATGGCCTTCTTCAATCCAAAAGAAAAAGAAAAAGCCAAGCGGCTAGCCAATCGGCTCATAAAATCATCATCACCCAAAAAAAAACAGTAAATTATGATAAACATGTACCTATTTGTCGGGCAAACGAATCTTATTCTTCTGGTCTAGCCTCCTTGCTATAACCTGTTCAATGTAAGTACTTGTACATGCATGCAAATGCAACTAAATTTCAATACAATTCACTATTTGATTCAATTTGGTTATAGGTTCAACATTTTAATTACTCAACCAATAATCAAACAACACAAACAACAATCAATTAGTTGATTATCGTTTCAAACTCATAGTTTTGATATATAGTCAAAAATCACATTTTTATGCCAAACCACAACAATAGGCCCTATCTAATTTTGGTTCTCACACCAGCCAATTGGAAATATATAATTATCACACCTTCGAAACTCGAATACCAATTCTGATGACGTTCGAATTATAGCAATCATCATAACCATCTCCGGGCGACTAGAGTGTGATTCTATATCTATCCAGTATATTAAAACTTTGAATACACGCGGACCAGACGTATATGCAAAATCTTTATATACTGGATTGTCCAAAACAATATAAATAAATATTCAAATACGAATAAAACGATTTAAATTTCAAAACAAAATTTGTTTTCATTTTATAAATATACTCTTCACACCCGTTCTAGGATACTACAGATCCCATCTCCAACGAGTCATTCCCATTGGATATTACTAATCCAATATCTGATGAATTCTTTCGTATGGTTCTAATGTGTCTTGTTCTCTGAGCTTTGTAAACCAAAGCTCTGATATCACTGTAAACGACCTGAACTTCCCCGGTGAGGAAAGCCCGGATTGAGTCGAGAACAAGCCACAACAGAACGCGGACGGAAGAACATTTCATTGCATATTACAACAATTCCATCAAAATACAAGAATATACAGAGTATAAATAAATATTACACAACAGAAAAATATAAGAGATTACAATACATTACATAGCAGCGGAAAATAATACAAAATACAACGGAAGGAGATATACGGATACAAAGCTTTCCGGATATCGTTCCAACTGTAAACCAGGTTCTTGTGAATATAAATCTGCAAAACCAAAACTACTAGCTGCCCGTGTCAAAAATAAGGGCACCCAGAGTTTAGGTTGAAACAATAAACTCCAGGTCAGTCATGAGACTGGTGTGAGAACTAAAACAGTTATTAATCTTTATTTTAAAGTTCGGTAAATCAAGGGACCAGACGGTATAACACGGAACGGGTTTCCTCCCAAGAATACGAGTGCATAAAACAAACAGCACAATGCTAAATAAAGAAAAATGAAGCTATTATAAGACCCGAGTCCCATCACACAATGCAACGCAAGCCGGAGGATAGGGTTTTTACCTTATAATAGCCAAGAATGCTTGGTACGTGAAATTTCATCTTTGATTATTACTATAAGTGTATAGTGTCAAAACAATTTCAAATCATAAGTATCAATCATAGACGGCATAAGCGCCCCATCCCACTATGTCGCCATACTAGGCTCTACAAATAAAACCGCAAAGTCACGTGTTTGGAAATTGGGTTTCCATCTATGAACCGAGGCCAGGGATCGTCCTCTACCGATTCGAGACAATCTAGCCCATGTCTCCGGAACAGCCGCAACTGCCCCTTGGATCGTCAGGGCCGGTCCACTGATGTGGATTATAGTGCCTGAAAATTACGTCTCCCCGCCCTATGAGGCGTAAATGAGCCAACTAATGACTCCATCGGACCCGAATCATCCGATCTAACCGAGGCGCCTCGCAACAGCAACAACCACATAAGTCAAACTCGTCAGGGCATGTAAAACCACTGACGCCACTTCTAGCTAGAAGGAAACGCATGCCCTCCCTGATGTCCTCTCATGTTTCTGGTTCACAACCGGGGTGTGAGGCTCGCGAATTCACGTTACACAAAGTTGTGCCACACAGGCTGTGCTTTGATCATCACCCACAAGACTTTGCTTTTCAATAGAAGCCTTGATCATATTGCCACTTAGGCATGCCACACAGGCAATTCACTCCATGCGTTTGATATCCATCAATATATAACCTCTGAGCTCGTACGTCTCAGAGAAGGGCGTTAAGCAAGAGAATAAATTCTCCACTGCCAAACAGATATATATTTAATAGAAATCAACCACACAGAATAAAATCCCATGCCAGACACACAGTCCATTTAAAAGTCCGTTCTGGGTCTGAATGAAACCGGAGGCACCTAGTTACCCGCATATCCATCGATCTCTAAGTAAGTCTGGACGATCACTAATTGATTCCCTCCTCTTGGGTGTACGGCCCAATCAAGATCATCAGTAATCACCCAAATGACGTGAAGACCTCCGGTCTTCAACCACCGTCTTCATCTTCGACACCACGTCGAATCAGTTATTCAGAATGGGATAAACCCGGTCTTTCTGAATAACTCGCGTATATAATAAACAAGTGTTACACAAACACAACATACGCCTCATTCCAATTCAGAATATTCTTTTGTTCAAATATTATTATACTTTGGGAAAGGTTCCCATTAATTTTATAAAAGATAAATTCTTTAAATTTATTCTTTAATGTCCTTTGAATATAAATTCAAACTTGTCGGGATTAGCGAACCACACCGAAGTAATCATTTATTTTAATTTCCCAATCCCAACCTATTCATCCCATGAAGTAAAACTGGTAATACTTCATATCTAACACCACGCTGTTATCGGTAAATTCAATTACCATTTCACGTTCAAATCTAATTAAAGATTTAACTATCGCCTGGAGTAAAACTGGTGATACTCCATTCTCGATCTTTTCAATCTAGTTAAAGATTCATTAAAACTCCACTTAGTTTTAATCTTTAACTGGGTTAAAGAATCATTGTCATTTAAAACACGGTTCACGATAAACCCAAAATCACATTCTATTAATTATCTGGTTAAAGAACCAGTGTTATTTAAAACACTGTTCACGATAAACCCAAAAATCAATACCAATTCAATTCCAATTAAATATTATTTAATTGGTACACTTCATTTAATCTAAATAAAAAGATTTAATCTTTTTCTCAACTGGGCTTAAGAACAGTGTTAATGAAGACACCATTCACGACAAACCCAAATACATTTGATATTAAATACAAGGCTCTGAATAGAAAATATACCTGCTTATATTCAATATCAAATTCTACGACCAACAAATATCATATTGGAAATAACGATATTAATATATCTTTCCAATTCCCATAACAATATTTGTATCATCACGAAATTCAA
Organism: Allium sativum; assembly: GCA_030737875.1. Classification (NCBI taxonomy): domain Eukaryota; kingdom Viridiplantae; phylum Streptophyta; class Magnoliopsida; order Asparagales; family Amaryllidaceae; genus Allium; species Allium sativum. The sequence continues at coordinate 128,931,057 of CM060918.1, forward strand.
CATCAAAATATTCCGAAGACAATTTCGATTCAAATCCATTTCCACTTTATATATTGGAAATTCCGGTTATATTTCAAAGCCATTTCAAATTCACTTTATTTATTTCAAAAAAATAAATGAATTATAATTCTAGTTCAAAACTAGTTCATTTCGATAAAAACTTATTTTTATCTTTTCAAATATGGAGTTTTTCATCCCAATTCTTCCCAAATCATTTCTTATGATTTTACACGAATTATTATTATTATTATTAATTTTATCAAGGCCCGTACAGTCGATTTCCATCAACGGCCATCGAACTGCACTTACAGCGACCTTTTCCAAATTTGATTTGGACATAATTTCAAATCCAACCGTTAGATTTCTAATTTCTAATATTCGTTAGAAAAATCTTTTCTATACGAACCCAACAGTTCCAGTTTTAGGAGAATCCGACGGTCGGATCTCCCGCAATGTCCATTCGATGTCAATGGTCGAAATTCGCGAATTGCCGCGGCGCGGCGCGTTCTATTCAGGCCATTATATTATATATATAATATATACTTCGTCGATTTTATTTTAAAACGTATTTTATAAACCGTTTAAATTAGTTTTCAAAACGATTTCAACTTATCTCAAATTCAAATCAAAATTTGGATCTTCCCAATATAAATTCGTTTAAAATTCATTTCAACTCGATTTCAATTCAACTCGGCTTCAATTTAAATCGATTTCAGTTTCAATTTCAATACGGTTTAAATTCAATTCAAAACGATTTCAATTCTATTTCACTCTAATTCGAATTTCAATTCTTTTCAATTTAATTCGAATTTCAAATCATTTCAATTTAATTCGAATTTCAATTTATTTCAATTTAATTCGAATTTCAAATCATTTCAATTTAATTCGAATTTCAAATCTATTCAATTTAATTCAAATCTAAAATCTATTTCAATATTCATCGAAAAACGGATAAAATTGATATACATATCGTTCACATCGAAATGGCGTCAATCTAATCAACACGGCTTCATATATTTCTATTTTCAAATATTCTATTTCAAATATTTCTTTTTCAAATATTTCTATTCAAATATTTCTTTTTAAATATTTCTATTCAAAATTGGAATGAGGCCCAATCAATTACCATATAATGTTAATTATATGGATTTTCTACAACACATGTATAAAATAACAACGATAAATAATCAACCATCATCCAGAGTGAATTCTACGCTGTATAAGCATCAAATATAAATATTTAACGCTTATGACAGTTTGTCAATCAATCGATCGACATACAACTAATTATTGGGATTAGTGTACGTCATATATCATCCCAATACCCGTGTGGGGTTTCAAATAATCAAACACAGATTTTATTTGTGCAGTTGGGCGATGTGTAAAATTTATCGTCCCAATCAATATCAGTCAAATGTCTGTATATAAACAAATCGTCCGGTTTTTTTTTTCATTTCATATACACGTTAAAAATTCTATTTTTAACTATAAAATGTTTTCCACAATAAAATATTTTATTTCAACTATATAAATATTTTATTTCATTTCACATCACATCACACAATCAACTACACATCACAATCAAACAAACAAGCATACAAGCCGTCCATGGTCTATGGACGACGGGTGTCGGGTGCTACTAAACACCCTCTTCATCCTAGTATATATTTCGACTAGAAATAAAATTAAAAGTGAGAAGTTCTCACCAATTGCTAAACCAAACGCCATGTCTCTTCATATGTAGGAAATCTTCATCGATTTTCCAACGCAGTCTGTTTCACGAAGTATATGTTAAAACTATAATTTTGACAACGCTACTTCTTATATAAAGATTATATTTTTGTAACGTCACTTTCTATATAAAGCTCGAATTTTTATTTCTATTCATGTATGTAAAAATCAAATTTTTACTTCACTACACATATGAAAATTATATTTTTAACCTTTCTATATTATAAAAATTATATTTTTAACCTTTTTATATTATAAAAATTATATTTTTAACCTTTCTATATTATAAAAATTATATTTTTAATCATCTAATCTTCATGATAAAAATTCTATTTTTACTACATATACAAAAAAATATTTTTTTTTCTCACTATGATATAAAAAGGGAAAAACTGGTTTTTTTTCCTCTCTTTAAAACCGATTTCATTAAATAAATAAAAAGGAATAAATAATTTAAACTTACAGTGGGTTTTTCAGGGACTGGGGAATGGAGTTTGACGTCGGAGGGGGAAGCTGGAGCTCGCGGAGGCCTGGTGGTAGTCGGGGATTGGCTCAGGTGGCGGGGGAGGCTGCGACGGCGGGGTATGGGCTAGGGTAGTGGCGGGCGGAGACTGCTTTGCATCGTGGGGGCTTTGGGTGCTTCGACTGCGGAGGAGAGAGAAGCGAGAGGGGGAAGGAAGAAAATGGGTGCGGTGGTCGGCCCTCGGAGGCGCCTGGTGGCGATGGCCACAGGGCGACGGGATCGTGCACCCCCTTCTTCTTTTCTTTTCCTTTTATTTTGACCTGATTCGATTTAAATGGGGGGGGGGGGGGTGGGCCTGAGAGGATATAAGGACAGATTTTTATTTATTTATTTATTTATTTTCAAAAAGGTACTTTTTATTTCGACCTCGAAATGAGACCCACCGCCTGTCGTCCATAGCTAATTATCCCCATTCTGAACCCAATGGGATAGGTATCGCAGCCTGATTCGACTGGTTCAGCCAGTTTCCATCAAAATCAAAATATAAATCTATATATTGAATTTGAACGCACATTTCAATTTACCGGGGCCACAGACGGCTTCTAAAAATTTCCGAAAAATACTTTCTAGCTTCGTATTGCCGATACGGTCCTAACAAAACTAGTTTCGCCAAATTCAGAGATCGTTGGAAAAATGGCCATTTTCCAGTCGATTAAAATCAACTAAAACTGATCAAATGCATTTTCCTTCGCCACGCTCACATATTGACTCGAAAAATTATGAAATTTGAAACCTAGCAATAACTTGACATCCCGGATCTAAAAAGTGGTTTCGTCGCAATCCGAGGTCGTTTGCAAAATTTCCATTTTTAAGGGCCAGAATTCCATAGCGACTATTCTGAATTTTCATTTGGGCATATCTTTTGATTCCCGCTATGAAACTTCAATTTTTCGAATTCGTTGGAAAGATATTCACAATTAAATTCTAATATTTTTGGTTTCGTTAAAATCCGGTTTATTTTGAATCCTGTACATTCATTTGAAATTTGAAATCGAATTATCGAACTACCGCGCCATTTTCAATTCCTTTTATATATACAAATAAATATTTATATTCTAACGACGATCTATATAACTATATACGTTCTAATTCTATTCAAAATAAATTTCTCGTCGTCATTATTTAAAATAATTTATTTTAAATATTCAAAATTCGTTAAAATTGCCAAAATAAAAATTTTAAACTGGCTTAAATTTTCGGGTTGTTACAGCTCGATATAAGGGGGTTACGGGTTTTTTATCGGGGAGAGAGAATTGAATATGATTGGCCAATATTTTTTTTATATATTTTTAAAATCCAAAAATACCCCTTGCCACATGCGGACTCCAATCCAAACCCAACGACTGTCGTCCCTACCTAAATACCCCCATTTCGAACACAATGGGATATGTTTCGTAAGCCTATTCGACTGTTTTAGTTAGTTTTTCTCCAGATTAAAATATAAAACATTTAATATTTGATTTGAACGTACATTTCAATTTGCCGGGGCCACATACTGATCCCAAAAATTCCAGAAAAATAAATATAGCTATGTTTTGACGATACGGTCGTAACAAAACTGATTTCATCGAATTCTGAGACTGTTTGAAAAATAGCCCTTTTTTGGTCGATCCAATTTGACTATAATCAACCAAACACATTTTCCTTTGCCACGCTCACATATTAACTTCAAAAATTATGGAATTTGAAAACTAGCAATAATTAGACATCCCGGATCCAACAAAAGTGGTTTCGTCGAAAATGGAGGTCGTTTGCTAAATGGCTATTTTCAAGGGCTATATAAACTCCATAGCGACCTTTCTGAAAATTCATTTGGCCCTAACTTTTGATTCCCGCTACGAAATTTCGATTTTTCAGATTCGTTAGAAAGATATTCATAAACAGATTTAAATATTTTTGGTTTTACTAAAATCCGTTTTATTTTGCACCCAGTACAGTCAGTCAAATTTCGAATTCAAATTTTCAAATGTCGCGCCATTTCAAGCCTTGTTTATAATCAAAATAAATATATTTATTTTACAACATCGATTCAAATTGACTTTTGGTCGTCATTATTTAAAATAATTTATTTTATATATTCAAAATCCACTGAAATAGCCAAACTAACATTTTTAAATTGGTCTTGATTTTCTGGGTTGTTACAATCTCCCCCACTTAAAATCTTTTCGTCCTCGAAAAGGAACGAAGCTGAAAGTTGTTTAATTAATCAACTCAACTTTCATTATGGCTTTCATTTTTCAACTTTTCAATTTCTAGGAATTTTCAATTCTTTAAAAATTTGGCTAACACCCTAAATTTTCAAAAAAAAATCGCCATAACCTCCTTTGTACGGGGAGGGTTTGGAAATTTATTGGGCCGTATTAGGTACCCAATAAATCCTAATAAACATACACATATTTATAGTGATATATTTTGATGTCCATAGTGGAGTGTGTATAGATTATAACTCCAGAGATTAAATTCTCGTCACCCTATAAATGGTTTTTGTGCCTTAATGTCCAACGAGATGTGTTTATTGTCATTTCCAGACCCGTGTGGGGTTTTTATTAATCTGGCAATTTACCGTTACATTTTTTATAGTCTATATCAGTCATCAGTTCAACCTGTAATATATAGTCATCGCCATACAAGCCTCTCGCTCTTATGGTAAATCTTCAACCTCGTCACACAAGCTCCAAATGCTTATGTGGTATACGATGAAGTTTGCTATCTTTCAGAAGTATTCCATGTAGTGTAGTTCAAAATTAATTGTTACTATCCTATAGCGACGTTTATTATTATACACAGAACAACCAGCACTCCTCATCCAATGGCATTCACAGGAGTTGATATAATAAATAAAATTGCGCATCCAACTCATTAAGGTTTACCTATTTGTCGGGCACTCAAATGAATTCTTTACTTAACAGCCAATCCATTTACCTGTTCAAACGTATATAATGTACATGCATATATTTCTATCTATTTCAAATCAGTTCAATATTTGATTAATTCGAATAAATTTGCCATCATTCTCTTATTGATTAAATTAATTATTTCTAATATTTTTGTTAATCAAATTCATAATCACACAACACAAACAACAATCAATTTATTTTTACCCTTTTCAAAAATATACTAATTAATTCATATACCCTTTTAAAATCATTCAGACTATATAATTAAAAAGTTTACATCCATGAAAAGAAAACAACAAAAAAGTAAAGAACAAAATGGAAATGCAAAATATGGTAAATGTACCTTGCACCAGAGTTAATCAGAGATATCCACCCTACACTTGGGATAGGCTTTCTTAATGCTCTCCTCAGTTTCCCAAGTACAGTCTCGCTGATCTCCACTCCATTGCACTTTGACTAAGTGAATCTTCTTGTTCCTTAGCTCTTTAGTTTCTTTGCTAATAATCTTTTGCGGCTCTCTTCTCACAGCCAATTCTGGAGTAATTTCCAAATCCCATTGTGCGGCTTCTTCCACGATCAAGTCTGGATCATGCACATGCTTTCGAAGTTGAGATACATGAAACACATCATGTACTCCACACAACCAGTCTGGTAATTGATCCCTATAAGCGAGAGTTCCAATCCGTTCTAGAATAGGAAACAGACCAATAAATTTGGGTGCCAATTTCCCTGTTTTACCAAACCAGACTACTCCTCTCATCGGAGATACCTTCAAATACACATAGTCTCCACCAGCGAATGATAAATCTCTTCTTCTCCTATCTGCATAGCTCCTCTATCGTCTTTGAGGGGCTAGTAATCGTTTCTTAACGAAACCGACTTTGTCCGCTGCTTCGCGAATCATATCGGGTCCCAATACGAGTCTATTACCAGGTTCTACCCAACAAGCAGGAGATCGGCACGGTCTACCATACAGTGCTTCGAAAGGTGACATTGTCAGGCTCGCTTGGTAGCTGTTGTTGTATGAGAACTCAGCCAAATGCAAATTGTCTTCCCATGATCCGCCAAAATCAATAACACAAGCCCGCAATAAATCTTCAAGAATACGATTCACCCTCTCAGTTTGACCATCTGTTTGAGGATAATAAGCGGTGCTCAAGTTCAGTTTCATTCCCAATTCTTCTTGGAATGCTTCCCAGAATTTACTAGCAAAAATCGGGTCATAATCGCTAACGATACTCATGGGAACTCCGTGGAGTTTAACAATTTCCTTATAAAAATCTTCGCCAAACTCAGAGCGGTTCTATTCGATCTGACGAGTATGAAATGGGCGGTCTTTGTGAAACGATCTACGATCACCAAATGCTGTCATTTCCTTTCCTGGTTCAGGGAAAACCATCTATGAAACCCATAGAAATCCGTTCCCACTTCCCACCTAGAATTTCCAATGGTTGCAACAGTCCAGCCAGTTCTTGTTGATCTCCCTTAACTTATTGACTAGTGGAACACTGGCTAACATATAAAAAAATGTCTCGTTTCATAGTTCTCCACCAGAAAGTGTGTTTGATACCATTATACATTTTGCTCACTCCTGGATGGATACTAAGTTTGGCTTTGTGACATTCATCCAATACTTCTCTCCGGAGTTCTGGAATGTTTGGAACACAAATTCGGCCTTTCAACCTCAAAATCCCATTGTTATCGATCTGAAAACTTGAGGGCTCGCCTTTCTGAATTCCCTCTATGATCTTCTGAATGAAGTGATCATCCTTCTGAATATAAGATATGCTATCAATCAATGAAGGCGTGATGATAAGACTGGCGATAATTGCATTCTTTCTGCTAAGCGCATCAGCCACAACATTACCTTTCCCTGGAGTATATAAGATATCAAGATCATATGCCATGAGAAATTCTACCAACGTTGTTGCCTCATATTCAGATCTTTCTGGGTGAATAAATACTTTAGTGATTAATGATCAGTGTATAATTCAAATTTCTCACCCAATAGATAATGCCTCCAGATTTTCATAGCAAACACGATGGCTAACAATTCAAGATCGTGAGTTGCATAATTCTTTTCATGTGGTTTCAATTGACGGCTATAAGCAACTACTTGGCCTCTTTGCATTAGTACTGCACCAAGACCTTCTTTAGAAGCATCAATCCAGACTTTCAAGTCCTGATTGCCATCAATAATTTTTAACACTGGAGTCATTGTCAACTTTAACTTCAGCTCTTGGAAAGCTGCCTCACATTCTGGAGTCCAATTGAATCTCGAATGTTTCTTAGTAAGCTTCGTTAAGGAACTAGATGTCTTCGAAAAATTCTTAACGAACTTCTGATAATAACTAGCCAATCCGAGAAAACTTTGGACTTCTATGGGAGTGGTCGACTACTCCCAATTCTGAATAGCAGTGATTTTACTGGGATCCACAAAAATTCCTTCCTTTGATACGACGTGGCCAAGAAATTTTACCTCTTCTTGCCAGAATATACATTTGGAAAACTTTGCTTTCAAAACATTTTTTATGAGAATTTCTAACACTTGTTCCAAATGTTTTTCATGCTCGCTCTCTGACTTAGAGAAGATCAATATGTCATTAATGAAAACCAGTACAAATTTATTCAACACTTCTCTGAATACCCGGTTCATTAAATCGACAAAATAAGCTAGAGCGTTACATAAGCCGAACGGCATTACTAACCACTTGTAGAATAAGTCCGAACCTCTGAATGCTGTCAAAGGAACACACTCTTTGGAAATTCGAAGCTGATGGAAACCTGTAGCTAGGTCCATTCGCGAAAATACTTGAGCTTCATTCAATCGATCCAATAAATCATCAATTCGCGGCAATGGATATTTATTTTTCAATGTCTGCTTATTCAAGTCACGATAATCCACACATAGTCTGAGAGTACCGTCTGACTTCGGGAAAAATACCACTACTGCTCCCCAATCAGAGAAACTAGGTCTGATCAGACCTTTCCATACAAGCTGTCGAGTTTGACTGTCTAACTCTACTTTTTCTTTCAAGGTCATTCTTCGAATAGCGTGAACTACTGGCCTTGCATTTGGAACTAAAGAGATTTTGAAATCATTTTCTCTACGCGGAGGTAAGCTAGCAACTTCTTCGAACACATCCGCATAGTTCTTGACAACAGGAATATTTTCTATGTCGACCAGAATATTCTCCATGATGATAGGAACAGGTTCTTTTTGTGCAGGAGAAACATCCAAAGCTGACCAAAAGTCTTTTCTATCATAATTCGGACCATCACATGGTATGGTTATATAGTCCCCGAACTTCGTCTTGGCCTTACAACTCTTTCAGCGCATTTGACCTCAGCTTCATATTTGGTTAGCCAATCCAATCCTAGAATAAGATCAAATTCTTAAAAATTCATGACGATCGAAATGGCAGGGAACCGATAACGGGAAAAAGAGACAGGCACCCCACAAACCCAACTAAGATCAAGGGAACCCCCAACCTGATTATGGACAGTCATGGGTGCTTTAAGCTTTTTCAGATTCAAATCCAGTTTCTTAACCACATTTCTTGCAATAAAGCTTCGCGACGCTCCTGTATCAAATAGCACTTTAACTGGAATATCTTTGACAGTAAGCGTTCCTTGTAAAACATCTATCCTCGATTGACTGATTGAGGATGCCGGAACTTCTGCGACTTCATTTACCTGCACTATTTCAGATTTCCGTGATAGCTGGCAATTCTTTGCAATATGACCAGCCTGGTGGCACTTATGACATCCCCTATTCTATTGAGAATTCTTCTTGGATTTAAATCCATCCTTCCTATGTTTCTTTAGAGATTTGCAACTTATCGACAAATGTCCTTGCTTATTGCAGTTAGAGCATGTGGCTGTCATTACCGGTTCTTTCTCATACTTAACCTTTTTCCTACTGAATTTAGGCTTTTTTCTGACCCCAGACATCGTACTTGACTCAGGCTGTATACTAGCCTCTGGCTGCGTACTTGTCTCCAGGCTATCTGTTTCGAATTTCCTTTTGTTGCTTGTACTGACTTCCTCTTCATCGCCAAAAAGACCTTTCTTATCAAGATCTTCATATTGATAAGCCATGTATATCATTTCAAAAAAAGAATGTTGCACATGTGCAGTTACACTACTTTGGCACTTTCTTTGAAGCCCTTTAATAAACCTCAGATTCATCATTTATGGATTTTGAATTAGACGCGGGGCAAAACGAGAAAGTTCATTAAATTTTTTATGATATTCCGGTATCGTCATATCTCCTTGTATCAGATAGTAGAATTCATCACCTAACCGCTCAGTGGCTTCTGGAGGAATAAATCTCTTATTGAAAATTTCTTTGAATCTATCCCAGGTGATATCACCTTCTGGATTATCCTTAATAATAGTATCCCACCAGATTAAAGCTTCGTCTTTGAGTGCCCTGGATGCCAGTAATATTTTCTAATCATCCCTCATCTTGAAACCTTCAAATATTCTTTCGACAGAATGCATCCAAGCCTGAGTTCAAATAATGGACTCATAGCCCGAGAACGGTACTCCACCCAGATTTCGATATCTCTTTAATAGAGCTTCTATATCTAATCCTGGTTGTGGCAGCACAACTGGCTCATTAGTTTGTCAAACCATAGGATTATTTCTTCTGCTTCTGCCACTCATTTTCTATGTCTACAAATAGCAAACAAAGTGTCAGGTCAATAGAAAAGGTATTCTAAAGCATAGAGACATATATTTAAATGAATATGCATCTATCAGGGTGTAATTCATTATGCTTCCCTCATTCGAGGATATTACTGATCCTATCTGAAATGAGTGATCCGTCTTAGAACACTACTGGTTCAATTTCTGACGAGTTCGTTAATATGTTATATTCCAGAACTAAGCCTAACCAAAGCTCTGGTAGCACGCTGTGACGACCCCAAACCCCGTTCCACGGAGGCAAGGGTAATCTTTGGAATATAACACATAAACAAATAACAGAAATAAATAAATACACCAGATAATGTACAATAGAATACACTGGATAAACATAATCATCAGAGTTACACAGTATACAAGATCATACTTAGTACAAAATACAGTTCATCTTTATATAAAATGCCTACAGCGGAATCAAAACATAATATGTACAACAGGAGCTAAACAACATAAAAAGAAAGAAGTGATAGAATAAAGCTTTAGCTCCAGCTATCCAGAAAGAGCCTGCTAAAACCTGAATACAAGGCTACCCGTGTAGAAAATAGGGCACCCTAGTTTGCAAGTGAAACAAACTACGAGTCAGTCATGGGACTGGTATGAGAAATCTACTACTTAACTTATTTTATAATAAGGCCAATCATATGACCATGCCGCTAACGCGGATAGGGTTTACTCCATTGGATTGCCAGTACTTTAAAACAAGTAAATCATTTAAACATCGCAATGCTTTTTATAAAAATGAAGCCATTATAAGACTCAGTTCCCATCACACAATGCAGCGCAAACCGGAGGATAAATTTTTACCTTATAATGGCCAAAATATGCTTAATATGAATAAAACAAAAGCATTTGATATTATTACTAGTGTTTACATGTTTCAAAAACAATTTCAATCATAAGTATCAATCATAGATGGCATGGGTACCATATATCATGTAGCCATATATAGGTATACAATACAAACCACAAGATGTTGTATTAGGAAATTGGATTTCCGTCATGAACCAAGGCAAGGGATCGTCCTTACCACTTCGAGACTCTCCAGCCCAAGCCTCAGGTGGGCCCTTGGATCGTCAGGGCCGGTCCACACGAAGTGGATTGAAATGCCTAAACACTGCGTTTCCCCACCCTATGGGGTGTAAACTGGTCATATATCGACCAAACCATCGGCTCAGAAGCGACCGATATAACCGAGGCGCCTCGCTATCCATCATCCACATAAGTAAAATGCCCGGGCGTGTAAAACCCAAAACACCACTCCTAGCTAGAAAGAAACGCAGGTCCTCCCTGAAGCCCTCTCCCGTTTCTAGTCCATACCGGGGTGTGAGGTTCGCGAATCAACGCTAAACACAAAGCTGGCTATTCAAAGCCCTGCTTTGATCATCAACCACAAAGCTCTTCTTTTCAACAAAAACTATGATCACAACATCTTTGTATGCTACGTTATCAATATACAACGTCAGACACACATCCATTTACAAGTCTGTTCTGGGTCTAAACAAAACAGGAGGCACCTAATACCTCGCACATCCGAACGATCAACAAGTACATCCGGACAACCACCACTGTGACCCCGTCAGGGCAGCAACTCCCATCAAAGGCATCAGTAGCCATCCACTCGATGTGAAGATCATCGGTCTTGCACTATCTTCATACCTTCGACTTCTAACCGTCGATCAATTATTTGAAATGTGAATAAACTCGGCTGTTTCAAATAATTCACGTATATTTAGAATTTCAAATCAATTCATTTCAATGGTTAAATTATTCGACATCAATAATTTTGTTCTTTAATGTAATTTTCACGTCAAACACATTCAACCATCAAATATCCAATAAACCGGGTAAATTCGGTTTATTTCCATTCCATATCGTTTATAATGTTTTATAATGATTTATCGCTATTTTTATTTACTTAAAAATAGCCAATTCATTCAAACGACGTTTCAGGCCATAACGCGGCCATGGCGGTATTTTTCTTCAAATTTGGTTTACACATATCAGAAAATCCAACCGTTGGATCTTTACAAATTTTATATCATTAGAAAGATCTTTTCAAAACAAATCCAACGGTTCCAGTTTTGGGAAAATCCGACGGTCGGATCTCCCGGTACAATCATTTGAAGTGACGATTTCAAAATACGAACTGCAGCGTCGTTATTCGATTTATTTTAATTATATTTTGTATATATATATATATATATATATATAATCCATTCTGGTGTTGTTTTCATTCAGATTTGAATTAAACATTCCAAACAATCTAACCATTGGATCTTTGCAAAGTTGGTGTCATTGGAAAGATATTTCCAAAGCGAACCCAACGGTTTCGGTTTTGGGAAAATCCAATGGTCGGATCTCCCGCAATAATCGTTTGAAATCACGGTTTCAAAATACGAACTACAGCTTCGTTATTCGATTTATTTTAATTATATTTATATATATAAATATAATCCGTCCTTCGATTTCCAAACCATTTGATTTCATGTATGTGATAAAAACAATATTTTTATCCAACAAATATTTATTTCAACACATGGCTGTTTTTAACAATTCATATATAATAAAAATGTGGTTTTTATTGTCAAAACAATTTACTTCAAACACGATTATTTTATATACTTCATATAGATGATAAAATTGTGATTTTTATTGTTAAAGCAATTTATTTCAAAAATGTAGACTTTTAGCGATTTATATATATTATGAAAATGTGATTTTTGTTTGTAAAACAATTTTTTTCAAACATGCTTATTTTATATACTTCATATAGATGATAAAAATGTGATTTTTATTGTTAAAACAATTTATTTTACAAATGTAGATTTTTAGCTATTCATATATATTATAAAAATGTGATTTTTATTTGTAAAACAATTTATTTCAAACATGCGATAAAAAGTGTCATTTTTATCGTTCAAACCATTTTATTCTATACACGAATATATTTCAATACATGAATATAAATCAAACACATGAATATTTCAGAAAATTTCGGCAGCATAATGGCATGGTAGTTAAAACCAGCACCGTCCCAAGTATGGCTCCTCGCTCTACCTTAAAGCTTCCCAGCTTTTGACAATGGGGTTTTCAATATCTAGTTCGTACGTAGACGAATTTTCCCATATACTAATCCTATTGGGGTTTCAACCACAATCATTCATTCCTAATCAACCATTCATGATATTCACCAATTTTCACATCAACCAAATCCAAACAATATCACAACTAATATATATCGTCCATGGTATGCGGACGAGGGGAGTATATATATAGATATACATCTATAAATATATTTCGATTCCATTTCAATTCATTTCAATTCCATTCAATGCATATATAATTTTTACAACGCATATATAACTTATACATCGCACATACAACTTATACAACGCTTATACATGAGGTGTACAATGCTTATATAACTCATACATCTACCGTATAATTTATATATCGTTATTCCATATCGTTTATAATTCAAAAATCTCACATTGTGTTCCACTCCTCCAAAAATTGTAGAAGGCTCAGAAAAATATTCAGTCTCTTCTAGAATGTAGAAGACGTCCACACGAGTCCACTGTCTCTTGTTTCACTAGATTTCGAGAACATAGCACAAAGATATGATTTTTATCGTGAAATAAAAGTCCATAGCGCTTTAAACTGCTATAATCAGTTTAAAATAAATTAAACCGTTACCTTCTGAAAATTTTCAAACCTAGGTTTTCAATTTGCGCGGAAACGGTGAAGCTTGGCCAAGATCAGAACATACCACGTCCTAGGGCTTGGAGAGGGGTTTCCGGCGAGGGTGGTGGGGTCGAGCTCGAACCACCGTGGGCGGCAGAATTTAGGTCGATACGGCCGAACTTCCTGGGCGTAGATCTCGAAAACCATGCGTCGATGGGTTGCGAAACTTGCATGGATTTGAAAGTGGAGGAAAATTCTACAAAAACTTCAAAAGGGGCAATGGTTTTTACGGAGCGGATCATGAGTTCTTGAGGAGAGAAGGTAGGAAGAACCACCGTCACTCGATATAAGGGGGTTACGGATTTTTTATCGGGGAAAGAGAAATGAATATGATTGGCCAATATATTTTTTTATTTATATATTTTTAAAACCCAAAAATACCCCTTACCACATACGAACTCCAATCCAAACCCAACGACTATCGTCCCTAGCTAAATACCCCCATTCCAAACACAATGGGATATGTTTTGTAAGCCCATTCGACTGGTTCAGTCAGTTTTTCTCCAGATTTAAAATATAAAACATTCAATATTGATTTGAGTACATTTCAATTTGCCGGGGCCATATATTAATCCCAAAACTTCTAGAAAAATAAATCTAGCTATGTTTTGATGATATGGTCCTAACAAAACTGATTTCGTCGAATTCTGAAACCATTTGAAAAATGGCCCTTTTCTGGTCGATCCAATTTAACTAATCAACCAAACACATTTTCTTTTACCACGCTCACATATTAACATAAAAAATTATGGAATTTGAAGCCTAGCAATAATTTGACATCCCGGATCCAACAAAAGTGGTTTCGTCGAAAACGGAGGTCGTTTGCAAAATGGCTATTTTCCAGGGCTATATAAACTCCATAGCTACCTTTCTTAAAATTCATTTGGCCATAACTTTTGATTCCCGCTATGAAATTTCGATTTTTCAGATTCGTTAGAAAGATATTCATAAACAGATTTAAATATTTTTGGTTTTACTAATATCTGTTTTATTTTGCACCCGGTACAGTCAGTCAAAGTTCGAATTCAAATTTTCAAACTGCCGTGCCATTTCAGGCCTTGTTTACAATCAAAATTAATATATTTATTTTGCAAAATCGATTCAAATAGACTTTTGGTCATAATTATTTAAAATAATTTATTTTAAATATTCAAAATCCACTGAAATAGTCAAATTAAAATATTTAAATTGGTTCTGATTTTCCGGGTTGTTACAAAAATTTTCTTAGGAATCTTTAATCTATCATGTAGCTCTTCAAGGCCGAGTATTTAGTGAAAAAAATCAAACAATTAAATGCAACAATGAATCAATTCTTTCTAGAAATACTAAAATTCATAAAGGGCGAGGAAATCAAAGTCAGAAATAAGGGACAAAATCATTTTGGGGAATCACTGAAGTCCATAATAACATCCAAATTCATCACAATAAATCATGGCAATTCATAGTGCAATCAAAAGAATAAAATCACACAAATATCAATTTATGCCGAAGAAACAAAAAGGCAAATACAAGAAACATTCACGTAATCTGACCGAGTCATTTGAGGAAATCAGAGTGTGACTAGGTTTCCTAAACCCTATGAATTCACACCCATATCATCATCGGCTTGCACGAATCCAAAAACAACAATTTCAAGCATATAATAAATTCAGAGAACTCACAAATATTTTAGGGATTCGATCAGCACCCAAACTGATTAAACAAGACAGTGGAAGCATTAAAGTAATCATCGAAGACATGCAGAATCATTTCCAGAAGCAATAGAATTCGATTTGTATGTATTAAAGAAAACCCTCATCCCCAAATTAAGAAGCCGCCATTGTTTTTTTTTTCAGGTTAGAGGAATCAAATGTATATAAATGAAATGGTCTAGCCAATTTTTTTTTCTTATTTAGGTCCAAACCGTCCCTTTGAATTTGGGTAAAGAGAAAAATAAATTGATCTCAGAATTTCATGGAGAAGAGAAAAGAATGGGTAAAATAAAGAAATAAGGGACATCGAAACGAGAAAGAGGACACACGTTATACTATATCACAACCATTTGGACAACTGGCATTAAATTCCACCTCAAAAAGGCAAGTGTAAGACAAATAAATTTCCCAATTGTATACAATTTTAATACAATGTATATATTTCCAAATACAACTCTTAAATATACTTTTAGAACCATTTCAACAAAAAAAATTTATTTACATCGATACAATCCTCTAACTAAATTGAATTGAAAAGTCAAATTCAACATTTCTCAAACAATATATATTCAATTGGTTCTAAGACATTAATATCGTTTTGAAGTTTAACACTATTAGATTCCAATATAAAGTTTTAAATTTATGTTTGCACATTAATTCAAAAATAAGTTAAGAATACATTAAAACCTCACGTTATAAGTAAATTTCTTAATATAAGTTTAATTTCCAAAACAAAGTTATAAATTCTAAATTAACAATCAATTATAAACATAAATTTTCAACACTGACCAGTGTGCGAAGCACGGGTTCCAAACTAGTATTTGTTGGTAAAGCTAACTTTGGCAAAATGTTTACACTAAGGTAACAAAAGCATTTTCATTTTAAAAATAAATATTACATTCAAAAATGGATCAATGTCCAAATCCCAAATACAAACATATAATTTCAACAATTAAATCTTAATTTAATTTATTTATAAATGCCAAAATTTTCTAAGCTATTACAACCCCTTCCAAAATCCGGGTTGTTATAGTAGTTTATATACATATGGAGTGTAATTTAAAAATAATTTCAACATGATTAAAATCCTATATTTTTGGATATATTTAAATAATAGTAAAGAGTTTTTAAACTTAAATTTTTG
Source organism: Allium sativum (assembly GCA_030737875.1). Taxonomy (NCBI): domain Eukaryota; kingdom Viridiplantae; phylum Streptophyta; class Magnoliopsida; order Asparagales; family Amaryllidaceae; genus Allium; species Allium sativum. Next base: position 128,947,497 of record CM060918.1, read on the forward strand.
ATTGTCATAATTTTGTGATTTAAGCACATAATCATATTTGTTATTAAGATTCATGATTTTTAAGGGTAATTTAAGGATTTTTAGTGATATATGGATCGAGTATTCAAGGAGAAACGAAAATTTTTCTTTGAGCATTTTCGATCAACGTTGACAATAAGGCGAGTTGTGCTTGGGCGAGGAACAACGCCAGCGGTAGAGGAGTAGGAAAACTATCTAATAAAATTTCCATAATCGGGTTTGGGAGATTGGTATCGAATTGGGGTTTTCTTCCAGTTTGAATGAAGGCATTAAATGATGGACTGCGCTGACAAGGAGATGTTTCAGGTGATCAGTCCAAGGGGAAAAGCAGGTGGCGGATGTTGGCAAAGTCGAGGTGAAGTATGGCGGTGATTGTCTGATGATGTGGTGGTACGAGGTGAATTGGTGGAAAGTTGTTGGTGGAGAACTCGAATTAAATACCCAGATCAGGGTTTGTTTAATCATAGCAAAAGGAGAAGGTGGAGATTTGTTCAGGAGATGGTGGCTGACTTGGGTGGACGGTCATCATCAGCGTAGGGGTGGTTCGAATAACTGTGCATGTTTATATGTGCACAGATGTGCACTAGTTAAGTAAAGAAGGAGAAGAGTGATCGGGCAGAAAGAAGAATGATGATCACATCGAGGTGATCAGTTTTTTATTTTGTGGTGCCAGACTCGTGAATCTCAAGTATTGGATTTTTGGAAAATTCGCAAAAGGATCAAGCAGTTGGAAAATGTAGAGAAAGGAGAAAAAAAGGAGAAGTGGGCCAGGAAGTTGGGCTGTAGGCAAAATAGAAAGAAAAAAATATAGAAAATAGGAGTGGGCTGAAGTTATAGGATGGGGCAAATAGGAGAAATAAAAAGAAGAGAAATAGGAGAAGAAAACAAATAGAGAAGAAAAGAATTTAAATAAAAGGAAAGTCTCAATATATGTTGAAATAAATCAACGACTTTGTTTTAAAATTTTATTTTTGTTGTTTATTTAAAATAAAATAAGGATAATAATATTTGTAGATTGTTATAATGAATTATATCAACTATATTGGGTCAATGTCTAAAATAGAATTTTTAATAGAAAGTGTCGATATAAGTTTGTAGTTAAATCGATAGATATATTCATTGATCTAAGTCGCATTTAAAATAAGTGAAAATTTTGAATTCTTTTGATTAATTCAATAACTGTTTCATAATCAGGTAATGAAATAAGAAATCAAATAAATAAACGTAAATTATAAAATAACTCGATGAGCAACTTATAATAATTTTTCAAATGAAATCAAGTTGATAAAATATAGAACGAGTCGAGAAGAAATAATATTCAAAGTAAATAAGGTTAGAAGAAAAAATTCTGCAGATGAGTATGGTTGTAAGCAATATTGGTAAAATAAATTATTTACCGATAACAATGGGATTATTCAAAAGTTCCAAAATTAAATGGAATAACGATAAATTGGAAGGAGACGTTTAATTGGTATCGACTAAGATGAATTCAGGAAAGTATTGTTCATTTTCCGTATTATATAAGATTTAAATAAATTATATATTGAATTATTTATTCATCTAAGAAAATGAAATAATATATATTTATAAGTCGTATAGATTGAACAATGAATTATAACAACACTCTTAATGAATTATAACAACACTCTTATAATCGATGAAAATAAATGGGATTCATAAACTGAATAGAATCTTAGAATTGGAAATAATCATTTTTCCAAGGTCAACCGATGTATGAACGACTGTTAGTTGAATTTGAATTATTAAATTGTGATAGATCTGTTGTGATGGTTAATGTGATTGACTGTAATGTTGTGATATGACTTAATACACTTGTTTAGTTTAATTCAATCATTTACTCATCTAATTGAGATAAATATCAAACTGATGTTGAAAATCAAGAATATTATATGTATAATAAGTTTAGTAGATAAGTCCTGATAACCTGTATTAATATTGAAATTTGTTTGGATATGATAACCTGGTTACTTTAAGAATGACTTTTCCCAAAAAGATATTAACATTCATAGATTCAAAGAAACCGGAATTGGTTTTCTCAACGAAATCCAAAAACCACTTTGTTTCAACCTAGGCGTTGAATAATTTGAAGTCAAGTTAAAGACCATTGAAGACGGAGTTATGCAAGAGTTATTCTATAAATCCTAGGTAGAAATTTCCTGAGATGGATTTACGAAATGGTGCCTTTGGTTTGTCCAGTGCCAAGACAACTTGTATGGACGAATGCTTGACAGAGTTTGCCTAATGGATCATATGATTGATTTCTTCAGACTATGTTGGTGGCGGAGGAATTTGTTTCTCTTTGCTTTATACCCATAGTATTGGGAAATTCAAATGTGTGACCTGGAAGGTTTGACAATGTAGCATTTAGTGTAACTGGAGATGTGATATATCCAAGAAGGTAAGTATAGCCTCAAGCTTCATAACCGAAAAATGACAAAAGTCAGGCAGGAGGCATGGCTAAGTGGGTCGCTCCCAATTCGGTTGTATTATCGCCAATCTAGAGAAATTTCATTTTCTTCTTTATTCTATTTGATGTTGTTCCTTTTTGGGAAATGGTTGCTGATCCCAACCGTTGGTGATATACATTCGATACACTCAAGAGAAATGTGTGGTCGGTCATGTGTGGCCGGGTTGCAAGATGTTCTTGTTGAACCCAGTGCATTTCCACTATCGGAAGGTGGTTCCATACCTCGTCATAGTTGGAAATCCATTATCCCTAAGCGCCAAGCGGTTCTGTTTGTATACTATGTACGTGAAATCCATTATCCCTAAGCGCCAAGCGGTTTTGAAAACCCTAGACATTATCATAATATGTGTTTCCTATATACAAATATTTTTGGTTATCATAAAGGAAAAAACCTGTTTCGTGTTTATGTGTGGCACGGTCATATGAGATACCTGTTATTTCTCAAACAATTTTAAATTCGTTTACTCACACTAGTCCCATGATTGACCCAAAGTTTATTTTTTCTATGTTTTCCCTAAACTCTTAGGTGCCCAAATTTGCTTGGGCAGTCAAGTAGTTCAAGATTTTACAGATTTCCTGATGGAGCTTGGAGCAAGAGGCTTCAACGACAGATATATAGAGTTTATTTCCGCTGTATTATTCATATGTTGTACTCTGATAATGTATGTAAATCCAAATCTAGTTTGGATTTCAAAAGTGATTATATATCTATTATATTTTATTCATTCCGCTGCGAGATTCGTATTATTCTTATTCTGTTGTGTTATGTTCTTCTTTTTCTTCTATTCTACTTTTCTATCTTTCTATTTCTCACCCTCAACTTCCTTCTATTAGTGATCCGTTATTTCTGATACCTGAATGGTCGACATGTTATACGTGAGATGTATTTATGTCGATATTTAGGGTCTAAAATCCTCGGATCATTACAGTGGTATCAGAGCATAAGGTTGATTAATAACCTTGGCTCTATGGCGTAGCTCGATAGAGATAGGTTTAGAAATACCCTATATTGAGTTTGAGTGTATATACGAGAGAACGTATTTGAAGATTTGTATAAAAATGATTTTATATTGTGTTGATTGATATGTTTAGAGGTATAATAATTTCAAATCGACGCGTTTAGTCAACATAGTCGATAGGGATTTCTAAACTCTCAACATAGTAATTCGACACATTATTGTTTTAAAGGCTAGATAAATGAAATAAGTTTATCCAAACTCATATTTTGATATAAAAAGAATAATTGTCTGAAATTATTATCATATATGAATGTGTCGATAATTATAATCTCATTAGATTATAAGTTGTACCAAATTGAGTTGTATAAGATTAGAGTATATAAATAAGATAAATTAGGATTTTTTTTGTAAAACAAAATGTTTTGGGAACAATCAACGATTTTGAAATTACAATAGAATTGAGATATGTGATTTTGAACTAGCTTGAAATAAAACTGGAAATTTGGAATTTGAAAATTTATCTGGAGTTAGTTAAATAGATAAGAGTTTAATTGAGCTTAAATTCGTGATTTAAATGGGGTTTGAATTTAAAAAGAGAATTCAAAGCAGACAAATATGTGTGAACAAGTTGATTCAAATTAATGAAGTAGATCTGATTTGGAATTTATTTCCCAAATGTAAATAAGGATATTTTAAGGAATGGAAAATGGGTAATATAAGTTGATAAGGAGTTAAGATATGCAATTGGAACCTAACTAGAGATTGGTTGAGTTTAATGATTTTCTAAATGTCGATATGATGTTGATTTCGGTCTTCGGGGTTTATACTAAAGGAATGTTTTCTTACCGATTTACGTTCAGCGACTGATGAATGTGTTTGTATCACATGTTTTTCTTACTATGGATGTTTTGGCAGGTAACCTGTGTGTTTTGGATTCCTTGGTTGTTGTGATTGTCAAGGGATGACCCATGTAAGTGTTTTTTTTTAAAGTTTATAACTTGATATATAACTGGAATCTCCTCGTTACTTTAATTTCGGGGACGAAATTCTTTTAAGGGGGGTAGATGGTAACGACCCCGTTTTTGGTTAATCCTGTTGTACAATTTGTTCTAAATTATTTTAAGAGATTGATTTTATTAAATAAATCTTGAATAATAAATTTAGGAAATTCCAAGTATATATTTTAATCATTATTTAACAAATGTATGCGTGTAAAACAAGTAAGTAAGATTTTGTCATTTGTTTTATATTTTTATATTTGTTTTAGTTTATAGAAAATATATACGGATAATATTGGATTGAAAATATTATAGAGAATTATAAATAAGCAATTATTTTAAAATCATTGTGTATATACATATTAACTCAGTTTTTGATATAGTTGTTTATATGCAAGGAAATGACAGTTTAACAATTTACTTTTGCATTTAACCATTTGTGAAAAACCAGAATATGTAATTTTATAAAAACCTAAACAATATATATATATGTATAGGAATACCCATTGTATTGTCCTTTAACATAAATATGCCTGCGTAAACCTTTATAAAATATTTGTATTTTATTTTGGTGTAAATTGTTGTAGACTTATACAAGAAAACTAATTAATAACTTAAGTAAACTTTTGTAGACATTTGCACATGTGTTTTAATACAAGGCTACCTGAATACATGACTAGGGTAAAACTCAAATGTGTTAAGCCTTAACAGCATTTATTCCCAATCAAACACATGTTATAGCTACAAATCTATAGCCTAGATCTTGCTTAGCAACCAAGAAATTGTTTTAAAATCTTTGTGCAGGTATTTGTACATTGATTGGTACCTTAAAACATAAACCATGCCAAGTTGATTTAAGGTGATAAAACCCTTAACTTGACCTCCTTTCAATAAAAAGAGATGCAGCCTACACTTTTCCCATTAGCATCTATAACATGATAGACATTTGCACATGCAAGAATACACAATTCTGTATCAAGATGGTGACTGGCCGTGTACTTTAGCCAAGAGAGATCCAAGGAAATAAGATGCATTACTTCTTTTCAATCAATGTGATAGCTGAAAACTTAAGGGTTATGTTTACATTTGTAAACATAAAGTGCATAAGCTTTGTACCATACTATATACTATCAAAAACCAGCTATGTATAGCAGCTAGTAGAGGATCAAATGACTTAACACTGCACCTCATTTTCAATCAATTTTGCAAACAGCCTTTACATCACTCAAACTACCTTTATCTCTACCCAGTTATAGCCCAATCTAGGACATATTTTATACTTGTTTCAACTATAAATACGCTCACATACCACTACCTTTTCCGCACAGACCAGGTTTGAACTCGGGTACAAACGACAGAAGAACTAAAGGGAAAACTGAAGATGAACTGAGCATTAGATACAGGAAAAACAGTGAGCAAAATATTATGAGTAAACCAAACCAAATCTCTATTTTTATTTTATCCATCTATAGTTTATTGCAGCTATATGTGTGTTATGGATTTAAGTTGTTTTAAGGGGTTTAACCCCTGAAAGGGATAACTTACGACAAGAAGATCGAAACCTGAAAATGGCAAAGATTGTGACATAGTAATATAAGTGAGTTAAACTCCACTTTTTAATCCAATGAAACTAGTATTGATTTTAGAATTTGATGTTGATGCATATATGTTTATTTATAGTATTGTATTTAACTAGTTAAATGTGCATGTCAAACCTGGACGAAGGATATAAACTGGAAGTAAACCATTAAAACAAACTCAAAGAAACAGTATTATATTTTTAAGCAAACTCTTCTTTTAGCACATGCAAATAAAGTATAAATTGTTATATAGGGTTGTGTAAACATATACATATACACCCTGAGTTTATTTTACTGAGTTAATTCAACCTTCATGATTGAAAGGTGGGAAAATATAAAACAAAGAAGGAAAGTAGGAAACAGTAAATATTTTGGTAAATAAAACCCCCGTTTATGACACTGTTAAGCCATCTTTTAATGTGTACCGAATGTTGCAAATCATTTAATTGTATATGCTTGTTTGTAAAGGTGTTACATCACATATTACTCATTCATGAATCTGTTGATGTGATTTGAGGTATGGTAAACAAATAAATAGGTCTGTGTATAAAAATAGGAACTTCAGCTTTTCACTTCTCACATTAAAAATCAACAATTCGATTTCTAGTTAAATATAGAAATTAAGATATACATGAAAGTAGTTCATATATATATATATATATATATATATATATATATATATATATATATATATGGAGTATAATTTAAAAATAATTTCAACTTGATTAAAATCCTATAATTTTAGATATATTTAAATAACGGTAAAGATTTTTTAAACTAAAATTTTCGATCGTCATAATTTTGTGATTCAGACACAGGATCATATTTGTTATCAAGAATCATGATTTTTTAGGGTAATTTGAGGATTTTTAGTGATATATGGATCGAGTTATTTAGGGAGGAACGAAAATTGTTCTTTGAGCATTTTCTAACATTGACAATAAGGCGAGCTATGCTTGGGCGAGGAACAATGCCAGCGGTGGAGACGTGTAGGAAAAATATTTAATAAAATTTTCATAATCGGGTTTGGGAGATTGGAATCGAATTGGGGTTTTTCTACCAGTTTGAATGAAGGCGTTAAATGACGAACTGCGCTGACAAGGAAATGTTTCAGGTGATCGTTCTAGGGGGAAAAGCAGGAGACGATGTTGGCAAAGTCGAGGAGAAGTTTGGCGGTGACTAGGCTGACGATGTGGTGGTACGTGGTGAATTGCTGGAAAGTTGTTGCTGGAGAAATCGGATTAAACACCCAGATCGGGGTTTGTTTCATAGCAAAAGGAGAAGGTAGAGATGGTGGCTGACTTGGGTGGACAGTCATCATTGGCGTGGGGTGGTTCGGCTGATTATGCACGTATATATGCACAGATGTGCACTGGTTAAGCAAAGAAGGAGAAGAATGTTTGGGCAGAAAGATGAATGATGATCACATCGAGGTGATCAGTTTTTTTGTGGTGCTAGATTCGTGAATCTCAAGTATTGGATTTCTGGCAAATTGGCAAAAGGATCAAGCAGTAGGAAAACGTAGAGAAAGGAGAAAAACAGGAGAGGTAGGCCGAGTAGTTGGGTCGTGGGCTATTTAGAAAGAAAAGATATATAAAAGGGGGGTGGTCCGAAGTTATAGGAAGAGGCAAATTGGAGAAATAAAAAAAAGAGAAATTGGAGAAGAAAACAAATAAAGAAGCAAAGAATTTAAATAAAAGGAAAGTCTCAATATATGTTGAGATAAATCAACGGCTTTGTTTTAATATTTTATTTTTGTTGTTTATTTAAAATATAATAAGGATAATAATATTTTTAAATCGTTATAATAAATTATATCGATCATATTGGGTCAACGTCTAAAATAGAATTTTTAATAGAAACTGTCGATATAAGTTTGAAGTAAAATCGATAGATATATTCATTGATCTAAGTCACATTTAAAATAAGTAAAATTTTAGTATTGCTTTGATTAGTTCTATAACCGTTTCATAATCAGGTAATGAAATAAGAAATCAAATAAATAAAAGTAAATTATAAAATAACTCGATGAGCAACTTATAATAAATTTTCAAATGAAATCAAGTTGATAAAATATAGAACGAGTCGAGAAAAAATAATATTCAAAGTAAATATGGTTAGAAGCAAATTTTTTGCAGATGAGAATGATTGTGAGGATTATTGGTAAGATAAATTATCTACTGATAACGACAGGATTATTCTAAAGTTTCAAAATTAAATGGAATACGATAAATTGGAAGGAGACATTTAATTGGTATCGACTAAGATGAATTCAGGAAAGTATTGTTCATTTTCCATATTAAATAAGATTTAAATAAATTATATATTGAATTATTTATTCATCTATTAAATAATATATATTTATAAGTCGTATAGATTGAACTATGAATTATAACAATACTCTTATAATCGATAAAAATAAATGAGATTTGTAAATTGAATGGAATTTTAGATTTGGAAAAAATCATTTTTCCAAGGTCAACCGATGTATGAACGACTATTAGTTGAATTGGAATTATTAAATAGTGATAGGTATGTTGTGATGGTTAATGTGATTGATTGTAATGTTGTGATATAACTTAATACACTTGTTTAGATTATTTCAATCATTTACTCATCTGATTAAGATAAATATCAAACTGCTGTTAAAAGACCGGAATTTTATATGTATAATAAATTTAGTACATAAGTCCTGCTAACCTGTACTAATATTAAAATTTGTTTGGATATGATAACCTGGTTACTTTTACTATGACTTTTCCCAAAAAGATATTAACATTCATTGATTCAAAGAGACCGGAATTGGTTTTCTCAATGTAATTCGAAAACCACTTTGTTTCAACCTAGGTGTTGAATAATTGGAAGTCAAGTTGAGGACCATTGAAGATGGAGTTATGCAAAGGCTAGTTATTCTTTAAATCCTAGGTACAAATTTCCTAAGATATATTTACGAAATAGTGCCTTCGGTTTGTCCAGTCCTGGATAACTTGTATGGACGATTGTTGACAGAGTAAGCCTAACGGATCATGCGATTGATCTCTTTAGACTATGTAGTTGGCGGAGAAATCCGTTTCTCTTAGCTTTATACCCGTAGTATTGGGGAAATAAAATGTGTGATCTGGAAGGTTTGACAATGTGGCATTCAATGTAAATGGAGATGTGATATATCCAAGAAGGTAAGTATAGCATCAAGCTTCATAACCGAAAAATGTCAAAAATCGGGCGGCAGCATGGCTAAGTGGGTCGCTCCCAATTAGGGTGTATTATCACCTATCTAGAGAAATTTCATTTCCTTCTTTATTATATTCGACGTTGTTCCTTTTTGGAAAACGGTTGCTGATCCCAACCGTTGGTGATATAAAATCGATATGCTTAAGCGAAATGAGTGGTCGGTCATGTGTGGCTGGGTTACAAGATGTTCTTGTTTAACCCAATGCACTTCCCTCTAGAGATACACTATCGGAAGGTGGTTCCATACCTTGTCATAGTTGGAAATCCATTATCCCTAAGCGCCAAGCGGTTTTGTTTGTATACTATGTACGTGAGACGTGAGATGCAAGAATTTCGCTAGATTCTAATTTATATTTAAATACCCAAGACATTATCATAATATTTGATTCCTATATACAAATTGTTTTGGTTATCATAAAGGAAAAACTCGTTCTGTGTCTATGTGCGGCATGGTATTTTGAGATACCTTTTATTTCTCAAACCATATTAAAATCGTTTACTCACACCAGTCCCATGATTGACCTAGAGTTTATTTTTCTATGTTTTTCCCCAAACTCTTAGGTGCCCAAATTTGCATGGGCAGTCAAGTAATTTAGGATTTTACAGATTGACTGATGGAGCTTCAAGGAGGAGGCTTCAACGATAGATGTATAGAGTTTATTTCCACTGTATTATTCGTATGTTGTACTCTGATAATGTATGTAAATCCAAATCTAGTTTGTATTTAAAAAGTGATTATATATATATTATATTTTATTCATTCGCCTGTAAGATTCGTATTATTCTAATTCTGTTGTGTTATGTTCTTCTTTTTCTTCTATTCTACCTTTCTATCTTTCTATTTCTCACCCTCTAACTTTCTTCTTTTAATGATCTAATATTTCTGATACTTGAATGGTCGACATGTTATAAAGGTGACGTATTTATGTCTATTTTTAGGGTCCAAAATTGAAACGACCCAAACTCGCCCTTATGGGAAAGCCCGGATTGAGTTGAGGACATGACAAATCATAACACAAAAAGAAGAACATTTCATTCCTGATACAACAATTTACATCAGAGTACAAGAATATAATAGAGTATGAATAAATAATATACAAAAAAATATCAGAGATTCAAATTATATAGCAGCGGAAAAATAATACATAACACAACTGGAAGAAATACACGGATACAGAGCTTTTTGAATATAGCTCCAGCTGTAAATCCAGGATCCCGGAAAAGAAATATCTGCAAAAACCCAACTACTAGCTGCCCGTGTGGAAAATAGGGACACCCAGAGTTTAGGTTAAAACAATAAACTCCAGGTCAGTCATGCGAACTGGTGTGAGAACTAAAATAGTTATTTAAAACTTTACTTTAAAAATAAAGTAAATCAAGGGATCACGCCGTAAAACACGGAAAGGATTTTCTCCCAAGAATACCAGTGCATAAATCAGTTTATGAATAGCACAATGCTTTTCGAAAAATGAAGCTATTATAAGACTCAGGTCCCATCACACAGTGCAACGCAAGCCGAAGGATACAGTTTTCCTTATAATAGCCAAACATGCTTGGTACATTCAAAACAAAAATCGTTTGATATAATTATAAGTGTATAGTGCCAAAAACAACTTCAAATATAAATGTGTCAATCATAGACGACATAGTATCCCATGCTACTACATCGCCATACTTGTTCTGCAATTCAAACCGAAAAGTCATGTATTGGAAATTGGATTTCCGTTATGAGTCGGGGCAAGGGGTGGCTCCTCACCGATTCGAGACACTCTAACAAATGCCTCAGGATCACACCTATGGTCAACCCTTGGATGCTTCAGTGTGGTTCCACTCTTACGTTTGAGGATTAGTTATTCCTGAACACATGTTTTACGTTCCTATTGGACCTATCCATCGGCTCCATAGTAACCGATATATTCGAGGTGCCTTGCTATCCATCATCCACCTAGGTAAAAATAAATATAAATGTCTGGGCTCCATACCATGACAACACCCATAGCTAGTTAGAAACGTTGTGCACTCCCTGCAGTCTGATCCCCTTTTTGACTCATACCGAGGTGTGAGGCCCGTGAATTAACGGTACACACAAAGCTAGGCTATATAAAGCCGTGCTTTGATCATCAACCACAAGGGTCTGCTTTTTAACAAAAGCCTTGATCATTTGCATCTCAGCATGCCACACTGACAATTCACGCCATGCGACTGAGATCTATCAATATATAACCTCTAAGCTCGTACATCTCAGAGAAGGGTGTTAAGCAAGAGAATAAATTCTCCGCCATCAAACAAATTTATATTTAATAGAAATCAATCTGCAAAGAATAAAATCCAATGTCAGACACACATCCATTTACTAGTTCGTTCTGGGTCTGAACGAAACCGGAGGCACCTTATTCCTCGTCCCATATGTCCAATATAGGAGAGAGGTCCTCGTATATCCAGTTAATCTCCAACTACGTCTGGACAATCACCACTTATTACCTCATCTTGGGTGTACGGCCCAATCAAGAAATCAGTAATCATCCAAATGATGTGAAGACCTCCGGTCTTCAACCACCGTTTTCATCGTCGACTTATCGTCGAATCAGTTATTCAGAATGGGTTTAAACCCGACTTTTCCGAATAATTCACATATTTTATAATCAAGTGCTATAAAAACACAACATACGCCTCATTCCAATTCTGAATATTCTTTTATTGAAATATTCACATCATTAGGGAATGTTCCCATTAATTTTATCAAAGATAAATTCTTTAAATTTATTCTTTAATCTTCCTTTGGATATCGATTCAAACCAAATTAAGGTTTATCCAAACTAGTTAGGATTAGCGCACCTTATCGAAGTAATCATTTGTTTTATTTTCCCAATCCCAACCTATAGATCCCATGAAGCAAAACTGGTAATACTCCATATCTAACACCACGGTGTTATTGGTAAAATTAATTACCATTTCCCGTTCAAGTCTAATTAAAGATTTAACTATCGCCTGGAGAAAAACTGGTGGTACTCCATTCACGATCATTTCCCAAATTTGATAATTTAAATTATCACTTTCACATTTTAATCTAATTAAAGATTCATTAAAACTCCACTTAGTTTTAATCTTCCCAAAAATAAATATTAATGATTACTTAACTTTGGGAAATACAAAACATGCCACATCGACAATCTACACCGTACCACTGATTTCTGTTGATATATAACTTCTAAGCTCGTACGTCACAGAGAAGGGTGTTAAGCAAGAGAATAAATTCTCCACCACCAAACATATATATATTTAGCAGAGATCAACAATACAATTTGAAATACAATGTTAGACATGTAATCCTGTCTTTAGCTAGGTTAAAGAAACAATGTCATTTAAAACACAGTTCACGACAAACCCAAAATCACATTCCATTAATTATGGAATATTCACGGAAAATAGATCAATATATAATCGATATCAATTTCCGTATCAGACTAATAATATAAACGGAATAACAACAAAGCCTTTTAAATTCCATATATATTAATAGTCTTCCTCCACAGAAGCTCACTTTGATTATTACCAAATCGAATTCCATTCCATTACAATTTATTTTATTAAATTGAAAATTTTATTTTGGAAAGTTTCCATTTAATATTAATAAAAATATTTATAAATTCCAAATCACATTTCACTGTTAATTGGGTTAAAGTACAAATGTAATTAAAAACACAATTCACAATAAACCCAATTCACATTCCATTATATTACAGTTACTAAATATAATTGGAAACTCTAATTAAAAGATTTATTCTTTTCACACGGGGTTTAAGAACAGTGTTATTGAAGACACCATCCGCGACAAACCCCAAAATCCAATTCTTTTATTCAATTCCAATTAAATATTAATTAACTAGAAAACTTCACTAAATCTTAATTAAAATATCTATTCTTATCTCAACTGGGTTCAAGAACAGTGTTATTTAAGACAACATTCATGAAAAACCCAAAAACCCATTTGATATTAAATACAAGACTCTAAATAAAAATTATATCAGCTTATATTTAATATCAAATTCTGAAATCAACAAATATCGTATCGGGAATAACGATATATATATATATATATATCTTTTCCAAATTCCTTCACAATATTTGTATAATCACGGAATCCAATATCGAAATATTCCAAATACTATTTCTATTCATATCCATTCCAATTTATATATTGGAAATTTATGGTTATATCAAAACTCAAATCCAATTTATTTATTTAAAAATTATTGGACTTCAAATCTAGTTAATAACTAGTTCATTTTGATAAAACTATATTTTTACCTTTATAAACGAGGAATTTTTTGTCCAAATTCTTTCCAAATCATTTATTATGATTTTACACAAATTATTAATATTTTTAATTCTTTTATTAAGGCCTTTAAGTCGATTTCTATAAATGGTCATCGAATTGCACTTACAGCGATCGTTTCCAAATTTGATTTGGACATAATTCCGAATCTAACCATTAGATTTCAAATCTCTTATATTTGTTGGAAAGATCTTTTCCATACGAACCTAATGGTTCCGGTTTTAGGAGAATCCGACGGTCGGATCTCCCGTAATGTCAATTCGAAATCAATAGTCAAAATTCGCGAACGGTCGTAGGCGCGGCGCGTTCTATCCAGGCCATTAATTTATATATATAATATTATATATATTTCGTCGATTTCTATTTAAAACGTACTTTATAAACAGTTTATAAATTCGTTTTAAAATGATTCTAACTTCATTTCCAATTTTAAATCAAAATTGAATACTCCTTATCATTATAATATATAAACGATAAGATTTTCAGAATATCAGATTTTGAAATCATTTCCTTTTCGATATTCATTATAAAAATGAATAAAATCGTTATAAATATCGTTTGTGTCAAAATGGCGCAAATCTAATCAACACGACTTCACACATTTCAATATTTTCGTAGCCGCCCGAAATCGGACATCAAATTCACATCTTAATTCTTTACTGAATATTATTTTAAAATATTCGATATTTTAAAATATTCGTTCTTTCTAAATTGGAATCAGACATAGTAAATTAGCATACAATTTTATTTATGCGGATTTCATACAACACATGTATATAACAACAATCAAAACCAATCAACCATCATCCAGAGTGCATCACACAACCGCATAAGCATCAAATATAAATAATTAATGCTTACAACAGTTTGTCAACCAATCGATTGAGATATAACTAAAAAATTAGGATTAGTGTACCAAATATCATCCCAGTACCCGTGTGGGGTTTCAACCAACAAATACTGAATATTATTTGTGCAGTTGGGCGATGAGTAAAATTTATCGTCCCAATCACTATCAGTTAAATGGGCATACATAAACAAATCGTCTGATTTGTAAATGAATATTTATTTTCATTTCAGGAGAATTTTATGTCGCTCATATACATGATAAAAAAAGTTATATTTTTTTTATGATAAAATATTTATTTCAACACATGGATATTTTATATAGTTCGTACATTCAATAAAAAAATTATTACTCAAATATTTTATTCAGCACATGAATATTTTATACAGTTCTTATACAGATTAAAAATCATATTTTTAATGAATAAATACTTATTTTAGAAAATTTCGGCATTATAACGGCGTAATATTAAAACCGGAGTAATGTCTAGCACTACCACTCTCCTGATACTAGCTCGCACCATGCATAATCATCGATCCAAACAATCATATCACAATACCGTAAATTTCACAACTATAATCAAATCACACAGAACATCCAAATAAATAAATACTCAACTACCCCAATGCCATTTACGGTGCCATAAGTGGCTATACGCGGAGTACGAAATCCGTATGTCGGTAATATCCATACATTGCTTTCAATTTATGTGATTGAGTGAATTCGAGTGTTGAACTCCACGTAATTCAAATTTAAATCTATACTAGAAATTTCTATTTATTTACAGTTATAAAATACATTAACTAGCTATACAAAATTTTAGTTAGAAGGAATTCTCACATTGGGATTCACTCCGCCATGCTTTGCTGAAGTTCTGATTCGCTGTTCTGGTTCCAGAATTTGCAAACGAGCTCTAATCTTCACGTTTTCTTTTTATCTTGCCTAAGCGCGCCATTCCGGACAACTTTCACCTAATTGACTTTTTCCCCAAATTGGTCCGTTTCGCCAGAAATCGCAAAAAGACATAAATCGGACAACAGATTTTGGGCGCGTTTTCTAAACAACTCCACAATCCAAAATATGACTTCCATATAGCCAAATCGAAGAGAAAATCGTGCTCTTCGAATTTGTTATTGTGGAGTTTTGGCCAGAAGTGATCGCATTGGGAGTTCTGGGCTGAAGAGCGTTAGGGTGTTATTTGCTAACATGAAAATATGTAAAAATCGAATTTTTATTGGAGGGGGCCCACATCTGGACTTGGGTTGCTGCAGGCGGCGGCGTGGGGATCTGAGGGGGTAGCAGCCTGACTGGTGGTCGGCGGTGGTGCGGTCATGGCCTGGGGCGGCGGTTTGTAGAGATAAAGGGGGGTTAGGGCTTCTAGAAGGAGAAGAGAGAGGGGTAGAGGCGGCGGAGGGGGAGGAGATGGCTGGGGGGTGCACGCAAGGGGCGGCGTGGGGGCGCGGTGATCGCCTAGCGGTAGTGGAGGAAGCGGTCGTCGGTTTTTTTCTTAATTTAACGAGAGAGAGAAAGGAAGGGGGTTTAGGGGTTTTATAAAAATATAAATTTAATTCCTTTTAAATGTCAAAAAGTAAGTTTTAATTCAAACTGCAATTCAAACCTAACGATTGACATCCCTAACTAATTACCCCTATTCTGGATATAATGGGATATGTTTCGTAAGCTAATTCGTCTGTTTTAATCAGTTTTTCTTTAAAAAATACAAATCAATATATATTGATATGTTTCATAAGCTAATTTACCGGGGCCACATACTGACTCTAAAAATTCCTAAAACATAAATCTAGCTATGTCTTGATGATACAGTCCTAATAAAACTAATTTCATTGAATCTGGAGACTGTTTGAAAAATAGTCATTTTCCAATCGATTAAATTTAAACTGAAATTACCAAACACGTTTAAATTCACCACGCTCACATATCAGTTCCAAAAATTACGAAAATTGGAATCTAGCAATAAATTGGCATTTCGGATCTAACAAAAGTGGTTTCGTTGAAAATGGAGGTCGTTTGCAAAATGACTATTTTTAAGGGCCATATATATAAATTCCATAGCGACTATTCTGAATTTAAACTGGGCATAACTTTTTATTCCCGTTATGAAATCTGAATTTTTCACATTTGTTAGAAAGATATAATTAAACTGATTTAAATATTTCTGGTTTTATTGAAATCCGGTTTATTTTGAATTCCATACATTCAGTTGAAATTTAAAATCGAATTTTCAAACTACTGTGCCATTTCAGGCTCTTTTTATAATTAAAATAAATTTATATTTTCTAACTTCGATTTAAATAAATTTTTAGTCGTTATTATTTAAAATAAATCATTTTAAATATTCAAAATCCATTAAAATAGCCAAAATAAAATTTTAAATTGGTTCTGAAATTCCGCTTTGTTACAAAATGCTCCGGTCGTTACAATGGTATCAGCGCATAAGGTTGATTAATAACCATGGCTCTGTGGCGTAACTCAATAGAGATAGGGTTAGAAATACCCTATATTGAGTTTGAGTGTATATACGAGAGAACGTATTTGTAGATTTGTATACAAATGATTTTATATTGTGTTGATTGATATGTTGAGGGGTATAAAAATTTCAAATCGACGTGTTTAGCCGACGTAGTCGATAGGGATTTCTAAACACTCAACAGAGTAATTCAACAAATTATTGTTTTAAAGGCTGGATAAATGAAATAATTTTCTCCAAAATCAAATTTTGATATAAAAAGAATGATTGTCTGAAATTATTATCATATATGAATGTGACGATAATTATAATCTCATTAGATTATAAATTGAGATTGGTACATATGTTACCAAATTGAGTTGTGCAAGAATAGAGTATACAAAACTGGGAATTTGTCATGTGAAACTAAATGTTTTGGGAACATTCAACGACTTTGTAACGACAAGGAATTCCGCTCGATCCGAATCAGTTGCTAAACCGATCAAGACTGTTCGAAACACCTGATTGTTTTGAGAGCACGAAAAATCAGAACGCAGACGGAAGAACATTTCATTGTATATTACAAAAATTCATCAGAATACAAGAATATACAGAGTATAAATGAATAGGATACATTCGATAAATATCAGAGATTACAAAAAATTACATAGCAGCAGAAAATAATACAATACACAACTAGAAGTAATACTCAGATAAAAAGCTTTTCGAGTATCGTTCCAGCTGTAAACCAGGTTCCTGTGAATATAAATCTGCAAAACCAAAACTACTAGCTGCCCGTGTCAAAATAAGGGCACCCAGATTTTATGTTAAAACAATAAACTCCAGGTCAGTCATGGGACTGGCGTGAGAACTAGAACAGTTGTTAATCTTTATTTTAAAGTTAGGTAAATCAAGGGACCACGCCGTATAACACGGAACGGGTTTCCTCCCAAGAATACCAGTGCATAAAACAACAGCGCAATGCTAAATAAAGAACAATGAAGCTATTATAAGACCCAGGTCCCATCACACAATGCAACGCAAGCCGGAGGATAGGGTTTTTACCTTATAATAGCCAAAGAATGCTTGATACGCTAAATTTCATCTTTTATTATTACTATAAGTGTATAGTGTCAAAACAATTTCAAATCATAAGTATCAATCATAGACGGCATAAGCGCCCCATCCCACTATGTCGCCATATATAGGATTACAACTAAAATCGAAACGTCACGTATTGGAAGTTGGATTTCCATCTGTGAACCGAGGCAAAAGATAGTCCTCAACCGATTCGAGACGCTCTAGCCCATGTCTCAGGAACAGCCGCAACTGCCCCTTGGATCGTCAGGGTCGGTCCACCGATGTGGATTATTATTCCTGAACACTACGTTTCCCCACGCTTTGGGGTGTCAATGAGCCAACGAATGACTCCATCGGCTTCACAAAGTCACTGATATATCTGAGGCGCCTCGCAACAGCAACAACCACATAAGTCAAACTCGTCAGGGCGTGTAAAACCACTGACGCCACTTCTAACTAGAAGGAAACGCATGCCGTCCCTGATGTCCTCTCCCGTTTCTGGTTGACAACCGGGGTGTGAGGCTCGCGAATTCACGCTACACAAAGCTACGCCACAAAGGCTGTGCTTTGATCATCAACCACAAGACTCTGCTTTTCAACAGAAGCCTTGATCATTTGCATCTTAGCATGCCACACAGGCAATTCACGCTATGCAATCGATATCAATCACACAGAATGAAATCCGATGTCAGACACACAGTCCATTTACAAGTTCGTTCTGGGTCTGAACGAAACCGGAGGCACCTAGTACCCCGCATATCCATCGATCTCCAAGTACGTCTGGACGATCACCAACTGATTCCCTCCTCTTGGGTGTACGGCCCAATCAAGATCATCAGTAATTATCCAAACGACGTGAAGACCTCCGGTCTTCAACCACCGTCTTCATCTTCGACTTATCGTCGTATCAGTTATTCAGAATGGGATAAACCCAGTCTTTCCGAATAACTCGCATATATAATAAACAAGTGCTGCACAAACACAACATACGCGTCATTCCCATTCATCAGTCACTAACTGTAAATTAATCAAGAGAAAAATTTCCCTAATATTAACCCCGAAGGCCGAAACCAACATCAGATCAATATCCAGAAAACCATTCTACTTAGCTAACCGACAGTTAGTTCCTAAATTTCACATTCTTAGGGAAAGGTTCCCATTAATTTTATCAAAGATAAATCCTCTAAATTTATTCTTTAAGCTACTTTTGAATATCAATTCAAACTAGTCGGGATTAGCGAACCACACCGAAGTAATCATTTATTTTAATTTCCCAATTCCAACCCATTCATTCCATGAAGTAAAACTAGTAATACTTCATATCTAACACCACGGTGTTATCAATAAATTCCATTACCATTTCACGTTCAGATGTAGTTAAAGATTTAACTATCACCTGGAGCAACACTGGTGATACTCCATTCTCGATCTTTTCAATCTAATTAAAGATTCATTAAAACTCCACTTAGTTTTAATCTTTAACTAGGTTAAAGAATCAGTGTCATTTAAAACACGGTTCACGATAAACCCCAAAATCACATCACATTTCAGTCAGTCCCTAACCGTAAATTAGTAAGAGAACGATTCCCTAAGTATTAACCCCGAAGGCTGAAACCAACATCAGATCAATACCCCAGAAACCATTCAACTTAACTAACCTCCAGTTAGTTTCAGATTTTCTTAACTTCTTTTTGGGTCTAGGAACAGTATTATTGAAGATACCATTCACGACAACCCAAAATCACATTTCATTAATTATCGGGTTAAAGAACAAGTGTTATTTAAAACACTGTTCATGATAAACCCAAAAATCAACATCCATTCAATTCCAATTAAATATTATTTAATTGGTACACTTCATTAAATCTAAACAAAAAGATTTAATCTTTTCTCAACTGGGCTTAAGAACAGTGTTGATGAAGACACCATTCACGACAAACCCAAATCACATTTGATATTAAATACAAGGTTCTGAATAGAAAATATACCGGCTTATATTCAATATCAAATTCTATGACCAACAAATATCGTATTGGAAATAACGATAATAATATATCTTTAAAATTCCAATAACAATACCTATATCATCAACAAATTCCAACATCAAAATATTCCGAAGACAATTTTGATTCAAATCCCTTCTAATTCAATTATTGGAAATTTTGACTATATTTTAAAACCATTTCAAATCCAATTTATTTATTTTAAAAATAAATGGATTTTAGTTCTAGTTCAAAACTAGTTCATTTCGATAAAAATCTATTTTTATCTTTTCAAAAATGGAGTTTTTCATCCCAATTCTTCACAAATCATTTCTTATGATTTTATACAAATTATTAATATTTTTAATAACTTCATCAAGGCCCGTACAGTCGATTTCCATCAACGGCCATCGAACTGCACTTACAGCGACCTTTTCCAAATTTGATTTGGACATAATTCCAAATCCAACCGTTAGATTTCAAATCTCTAATGTTAGTTAGAAAGCTCTTTTCGATACGAACCCAACGGTTCCGGTTTTAGGAGAATCCGATGGTCGGATCTCCCGTAATATCCGTTCGAAGTCAATGGTCGAAATTCACGAACTATCGCGGCGCGGCGCGTTCTATTCAGGCCATTATATTATATATAATATATACTTCGTCAATTTACTTTTAGAACGAATTTTATAAATCGTTTTAAATTTGTTTTCGAAACGATTTCAATTTCATATTCAATTTCAAATCAAAATTGAATATTCCAATATAAATTCGTTTTAATTTCATTTCAAAATGATTTCAATTTAATTCGAATTTCAATTCATTTCAATTTAATTCGAATTCATTTTTATTCAATTTCAATTCTAATTCATTTCTATTCAATTTCAATTCGAATTCATTTCTATTCAATTTCAATTCGAATTCATTTCTATTCATTTTATCAGATTTTGAAATCACTTTCGATATTCATTGAAAAATGAATAAAATCGATATAGATATCGTTCGCGTCAAAATGGCGTCAATCTAATCAACATGGCTTCATATATTTCTATTTTCAAATATTCTACTTCAAATATTTCTATTTCAAATATTTTTATTCAAGTATTTCTATTCAAATATTTCTATTCAAATATTTCTATTCAAATATTTCTATTCAAACTAGAATTAGGCCCAATCAATTATCATATAATGTTAATTATATGGATTTTCTACAACACATGTATACAATAACAATGATAAATAATCAACCATCATCCAAAGTGCATTCTACACTGTATAAGCATCAAATATAAATATTTAATGCTCATAACAGTCTGTCCATCAATCGATCGACATACAGCTAATTTTTGGGACTAGTGTATTTCATATATCATCCCAATACCCGTGTGGGATTTTCAAACAATCAAACACAGATTTTGTTTGTGCAGTTGGGCGATGTGTAAAATTTATCGTCCCAATCAATATCAATCAAATCAGTGTATATAAACAAATCTCCGATTTGTTTATAAATATTTATTTTAAATACACGTTAAAAATTCTATTTTTAACTATAAAATATTTTCCACTATATAATATTTTATTTCATTTCACATCACACACACAATCAACTACACATCAAAATTAAACAAACAAGCATACAAGCCGTCCATGGTCTGTGGACGACTTGTGTCGGGTGCTACTAAACACCGTCTGCATCCTAGTATATAATTCAACTAGAAGTAAATTCAAAAGTGAGGAGTTCTCACCTTGGGTTTCCACTCCATGCGACTGATTTTCTGAATTTTCGAACAGCTTGGATTTTATATGAAATTCCAACGCAGTCTGTTTCATGAAAATTATATTAAAAAACATCATTTTATTCTTGCTATAAATATTTTGAAAACCGTATTTTTATTCTTGCTATAGATATTTTGAAAACCATATTTTTTTTCTTGCTATAGATATTTTGAAACCCATATTTTTATTCTTGCTATAGATATTTTGAAAACCATATTTTTGTTCTTGCTATAGATATTTTGAAAATCATATTTTTATTCTTGCTATAGATATTTTGAAAACCATATTTTTATTCTTGCTATAGATATTTTGAAAACCATATTTTTATTCTTGCTATAGATATTTTAAAATATTACTAATTTTATTTGAAAACAATGATAACTTTATTTTAAAAACCAACGATAATTATATTTTATAAAATATTCGCTATTTCATTTTATAAAACAATTTCTATTTTATATATTTTTAATCCCTAACATTTTTAAATTTAATTACTGTTTAATTAACTAAACAAATTACATTGAAATAAATAAATAAAACAAGACAAAACTTCACTGTTATACCTTCAGCCACAAACAAGCGCAGCCCCTTTTTCATCATCTCCATCGTCCGTATAAAAATTGAACCCCGCTCGACTTCTCTCTCCTCGAACTGCGCGCAACTGGAGGGTCCAGAGCCCCATCAGGCTGCACCACCGCGAGCGCAGCCGACTGTGCTTCCATTCCCACCCCGCGCCTCGAAGCTCGAGCCCACCATCATCCCGCAATCTTGCTCGAGATTCGGCCCCTTTCAGGCCTTAATACATCCAAAATACTGAACGAAATTCGATCATACTGAGGAGGATGGAGAGATCGTGGAACGCTCTTCAATTGGTATTTGGAAGTTTGGAATATTGTGGAGCGGATTAGGAGAATGGGGAAGAGAAATTCCCATTGTTTCTGAGCGTTGAAAATAGAGGGTGGCGGCTACTGATTTGGGAAGGAGAGTTACGGTTTAGCTTTGCTATTTATATTTAATTTGAATAATATTTTAATTCAAAGTTCTTTTAGAATTGAATTTCGCATCCAAACACCAAATCGAACCCAACGACTGTCACCCCCAGCTAATTACCCACATTCTGAACACAATGGGATATGTCTTGTAAGCTGATTCAATCATTTCGATCAGTTTTCGTCAAAATCAAAATATAACTCTATATATTGAAGTTTAAATCTAAATTTCAATTTACCGTGGCCACATACAGGTTCTAAAAATTCCCGAAAAATATTTTCTAGCTTCGTTTTGATGATGCGGCTCTAATCAAAACTAATTTCGTCGAATTCTGAGACCGTTTGAAAAATGGGTATTTTCCAGTTGATTAAATTCAACTAAAATGGTCAAAACACGTTTTACTTCGCCACGCTCACATATTGATTCGAAAAATTATGAATTTTGAAATCTAGCAATAACTTGACATTACGGATCCAACAAAAGTGGTTTCGTCGAAAACCGAGGTCTTTTGCAAAATTTCCATTTTTAAAAGCCAAAATTCCACAGCGACTATACTGAATTTTCAACTGGACATAAATTTTTATTCCCGCTATGAAATTCCAAGTTTTTGGATTCGTAGGAAAGATATTTTCAAATAGATTCTAATATTTTTGGTTTCGCTAAAATCCGGTTTATTTTGAATCCTGTACATTCATTTGAATTTTGAAATCAAATTATCGAACTACCGCGCCATTTTCAATTCCTTTTATATATATAAATAAATATTTATATTCTAACGACGAACTATATAAATATATACGTTCGAATCTATTTAAAATAAATTTCTCGTCGTTATTATTTAAAATAATTCATTTTAAATAATCAAAATTTGCTAAAATTGCCAAAATAAAAATTTTAAATTGGCTCGGATTTCTGGGTCGTTACAATCTCCCCCCACTTAAAACTTTTCATCCCTGAAAAGGAACGAAGCCAAAAGTTGTTTTACAAACCAACTCAACTTCCAATATTTTTGTTACGGCTTAAGTTCTTCAACTTTTCAGTTTCTAAAAACTTTTCAAATTTTTCAAAAATTTGGCTAACACCCTAAATTTTCAAAAAATTTCGCCATAACCTCCCCTACACCGGGGACTTCGGGATATTTCATATAGCCTCCCATGGCCTTCTTCAATCCAAAAGAAAAAGCCAAGCGGCTAGCCAATTGGCTTATAAAATCATCATCACCCAAACAAAACAGTAAATTATTGTAAACATGTACCTATTTGTCGGGCAAACAATTTTATTCTTCTGCTCTAGCCTCCTTGCTATGACCTGTTCAATGTGAGTACATGTACATGCAAGCATATGCGACTAATTTTCAATACAATTTACTATTTGGTTCAAATTGGCTAAATGGTTCAACATTTAATTAATCAAACAACACAACCATCAATCAACTAGTGAATTATCATTTCAAATTCATAACTTTGATATATAGTCAAAAATCACATTTTTGATGCCAAATCACAACAATAAGCCCTATCTAATTTTGGTTCTCACACCAGTCAATAGGAAACATATAGAAATCCCACTTTCATCACTCGAACACAACACTGATGATGCCATGGTCATTATCAGCATCATCTCCGGGAAACTAGAGTGTGATTCTATATCTATCCAGTATATTAAAACTTCGAATACCCGTGGATCAGACGTATATGCAAAATCTATATATACTGGATTGTCCAAATTCAATATAAATAAATAATCAAATATGAATAATTGATTTAAATTTTCAAAACAAAAATTGTTTTCATTTTAAAAATATACTCTTCACACTCGTTCTAGGATACTACTGATCCCATCTCTAACGAGTCATTCTCATTGGATATTACTAATCCAATCTCTGATGAATTCTTTCGTTTGGTTCTAATGCGTCTTGTCCTCTGAGCTTTGTAAACCAAAGCTCTGATACCAAATGTAACGACAAGGAATTCCGCTCGATCCGAATCAGTTGCTAAACCGATCAAGACCGTTCGAAATGCCTGATTGTTTTGAGAACACGACAAATCAGAACGCAGACAGAAGAACATTTCATTGTATATTACAACAATTCATCAGAATACAATAATATACAGAGTATAAATGAATAAGATACATTCGATAAATATCAGAGATTACAATAAATTACATAGCAGCGGAAAATAATACAATACACAAATAGAAGTAATACGCGGATACAAAGCTTTCCGTGTATCGTTCCAGCTGTAAACCAGGTTCCTGTGAATATAAATCTGCAAAACCAAAACTACTAGCTGCCCGTGTCAAAATAAGGGCACCCAGAGTTTAGGTTAAAACAATAAACTCCAGGTCAGTCATGGGATTGGTGTGAGAGCTAAAACAGTTGTTAATCTTTATTTTAAAGTTAGGTAAATCAAGGGACCACGCCGTATAACACGGAACGGGTTTCCTCCCAAGAATACCAGTGCATAAAATAACAGCGCAATGCTAAATAAAGAACAATGAAGCAATTATAAGACCCAGGTCCCATCACACAATGCAACGCAAGCCGGAGGATAGGGTTTTTACCATATAATAGCCAAAGAATGCTTGATACGCTAAATTTCATCTTTTATTATTACTATAAGTGTATAGTGTCAAACAATTTCAAATCATAGGTATCAATCATAGATGGCATAAGCGCCCCATCCTAATATGTCGCCATATATAGGATTACAACTAAAATTGAAACGTCACGTATTGGAAGTTGGATTTCCATCTGTGAGCCGAGGTAAAAGATAGTCCTCAACCGATTCGAGACGCTCTAGCCCGTGTCTCAGGAACAACCGCAACTGCCCCTTGGATCGTCAGGGACGGTCCACCGATGTGGATTATTATGCCTGAACACTACGTTTCCCCACCCTTTGGGGTGTCAATAAGCCAACGAATGACTCCATCGGCTTCACAAAGTCACCGATATATCCGAGGCGCCTCGCAACAGCAACAACCACATAAGTCAAACTCGTCAGGGCATGTAAAACCACTGACGCCACTTCTAACTAGAAGGAAACGCATGCGCTCCCTGATGTCCTCTCCCGTTTCTGGTTCACAACCGGGGTGTGAGGCTCGCGAATTCATGCTACACAAAGCTACACCACACAGGCCGTGCTTTGATCATCAACCACAAGACTCTGCTTTTCAACAGATGCCTTGATCATTTGCATCTTAACATGCCACACAGGCAATTCACGTTATGCAATCGATATCAATCACACTGAATGAAATCTGATGTCAGACACATAGTCCATTTACAAGTTCGTTCTAGGTCTGAACGAAACTGGAGGCACCTAGTACCCCGCATATCCATCGATCTCCAAGTACGTCTGGACGATCACCAACTGATTCCCTCCTCTTGAGTGTACGGCCCAATCAAGATCATCAGTAATTATCCAAACGACGTGAAGACCTCCGGTCTTCAGCCACCGTCTTCATCTTCGACTTATCGTTGTATCAGTTATTCAGAATGGGAAAACCCGTTCTTTCCGAATAACTCGCGTATATAATAAACAAGTGCTACACAAACACAACATACGCCTCATTCCAATTCATCGGTCACCAAACGTAAATTAATCAAGAGAATAATTTCCCTTATATTAACCCCCAAGGCCGAAACCAACATCAGATCAATATCTAGAAAACCATTCTGCTTAGCTAACCAACAGTTAGTTCCTAAATTTCACATTCTTAGGGAATGGTTATCATTAATTTTATCAAAGATAAATCCTTTAAATTTATTCTTTAATCTACTTTGGAATATCAATTCAAACTAGTCGGGATTAGCGAACCACACCGAATTAATCATTTATTTTAATTTCCTAATCCCAACCCATTCATTGCATGAAGTAAAACTGGTAATACTTCATATCTAACACCACGGTGTTATCAGTAAATTCCATTACCATTTCATGTTCAAATCTAGTTAAAGATTTAACTATCGCCTGGAGCAAAACTGGTTATACTCCATTCTCGATCTTTTCAATCTAATTAAAGATTCATTAAAACTCCACTTAGTTTTAATCTTTAACTGGGTTAAAGAATCAGTGTCATTTAAAACACGGTTCACGATAAACCCCAAAATCACATCACATTTCAGTCAGTCCCTAACCGTAAATTAGTAAGAGAACGATTCCCTAAGTATTAACCCCGAAGGCCGAAACCAACATCAGATCAATACCCCAGAAACCATTCAACTTAACTAACCTCCAGTTAGTTTCTGATTTTCTTAACTTCTTTTTGGGTCTAAGAACAATATTATTGAAGATACCGTTCACGACAACCCAAAATCACATTTCATTAATTATCGGGTTAAAGAACAAGTGTTATTTAAAACACTGTTCACGATAAACCCAAAAATAACAACCAATTCAATTCCAATTAAATATTATTAAATTGATACACTTCATTAAATCTAAACAAAAAGATTTAATCTTTTCTCAACTGGGCTTAAGAACAGTGTTATTGAAGACACCATTCACGACAAACCCAAATCACATTTGATATTAAATACAAGGCTTTGAATAGAAAATATACCGGCTTATATTCAATATCAAATTCTACGACCAACAAATATCGTATTGGAAATAACGATATTAATATATCTTTCAAATTCCCATAACAATATCTGTATCATCACGAAATCCAACATCGAATATTCTGAAGACAATTTCGATTCAAATCGCTTCCAATTCAATTATTGGAA
Source organism: Allium sativum (assembly GCA_030737875.1). Classification (NCBI taxonomy): domain Eukaryota; kingdom Viridiplantae; phylum Streptophyta; class Magnoliopsida; order Asparagales; family Amaryllidaceae; genus Allium; species Allium sativum. The sequence goes on from CM060918.1 coordinate 128,974,981, forward strand.
ATTCTGACTATATATTAAAACCATTTCAAATCCAATTTATTTATTTTAAAAATAAATGGATTTTAGTTCTAGTTCAACACTAGTTCATTTCGATAAAAATCTATTTTTATCTTTTCAAATATGGAGTTTTTCATCTCAATTCTTCACAAATCATTTCTTATGATTTTACGCAAATTATTAATATTTTTAATAATTTCATCAAGGCCCGTACAGTCGATTTCCATCAACGGCCATCGAACTGCACTTACAGCGACCTTTTCCAAATTTGATTTGCACATAATTCCAAATCCAACCGTTAGATTTCATTCTCTAATGTTCGTTAGAAAGCTCTTTTCGATACGAACCCAACGGTTCTGGTTTTAGGAGAATCCGATGGTCGGATCTCCTGTAATATCCATTCGAAGTCAATGGTCGAAATTCACGAACTACCGCGGCGCGACACGTTTTATTCAGGCCATTATATTATATATAATATATACTTCGTCGATTTCCTTTTAAAATAAATTTTATAAATCGTTTTAAATTCGTTTTCGAAACGATTTCAATTTCATATTCAATTTCTAATCAAAATTGAATATTCCAATATAAATTCGTTTTAGTTTCATTTCAAAACGATTTCAATTTAATTCGAATTTCAATTCATTTCAATTTAATTCGAATTCATTTTTATTCAATTTCAATTCGAATTCATTTCTATTCAATTTCAATTCGAATTCATTTCTATTCAATTTCAATTCGAGTTCAATTCTATTCAATTTATCAGATTTTGAAATCACTTTCGATATTCATTGAAAAATGAATAAAATCGATATAGATATCGTTCGCATCAAAATGGCGTCAATCTAATCAACACGGCTTCATATATTTCTATTTCTAAATATTCTACTTCAAATATTTCTATTTCATATTTTTTTTTCAAGTATTTCTATTCAAATATTTCTATTCAAATATTTCTATTCAAACTAGAATGAGGCCCAATCAATTACCATATAATGTTAATTATATGGATTTTCTACAACACATGTATACAATAACAACGATAAATAATCAACCATCATCCAAAGTGCATTCTACACTATATAAGCATCAAATATAAATATTTAACGCTCATAGCAGTCTGTCCATCAATCGATCGACATACAGCTAATTATTGGGACTAGTGTATGTCATATATCATCTCAATACCCGTGTGGGGTTTTCAAACAATCAAACACAGATTTTGTTTGTGCAGTTAGGCGATGTGTAAAATTTATCGTCCCAATCAATATCAATCAAATCAGTGTATATAAACAAATCTCTGATTTGTTTATAAATATTTATTTTAAATACACGTTAAAAATTCTATTTTTAACAATAAAATATTTTCCACTATAAAATATTTTATTTCATTTCACATCACACACACAATCAACTACACATCAAAATCAAACAAACAAGCATACAAGCCGTCCATGGTCTGTGGACGACGGGTGTCGGGTGCTACTAAACACCGTCTGCATCCTAGTATATAATTCAACTAGAAGTAAATTCAAAAGTGAGGGGTTCTCACCTTGAGTTTCCACTCCATGCAACTGATTTTCTGAATTTCCGAACAGCTTGGTTTTATCCGAAATTCCAACGCAGTCTGTTTCATGAAATTTATATTAAAAAACATCTTTTTATTCTTGCTATAAATATTTTGAAAACCATATTTTTGTTCTTGCTATAGATATTTTGAAAACCATATTTTTATTCTTGCTATAGATATTTTGAAAACCATATTTTTATTCTTGCTATAGATATTTTGAAAACCATATTTTTATTCTTGCTATAGATATTTTGAAAACCATATTTTTATTCTTGCTATAGATATTTTAATAACCATATTTTTATTCTTGCTATAGATATTTTAAAATATTACTAATTTTATTTGAAAACAATGATAACTTTATTTTAAAAATCAACGATAATTATATTTTATAAAATATTCGCTATTTTATTTTACAAAACAATTTCTATTTTATATATTTTTAATCCCTAACATTTTTAAATTTAATTACTGTTTAATTAACTAAACAAATTACATTGAAATAAATAAATAAAACAAGACAAAACTTCACTGTTATACCTTCAGCCACGTTTAAAACAAGCGCAGCCCCTTCTTCATCATCTCCATCGTCCGTATAAAAATCGAACCCCGCTCGACTTCTCTCTCCTCGAACTGCGCAACTGGAGGGTCCGGAGCCCCATCAGGCTGCACCACCGCGAGCGCAGCCGACTGTGCTTCCATTCCCACCCCGCGCCTCGAAGCTCGAGCCCGCCATCATCCCCCAATCTTGCTTGAGATTCGGCCCCTTTCAGGCCTTAATACATCCAAAATACTGAATGAAATCCGATCATACTGAGGAGGATGGAGAGATCGTGGAACGCTCTTCAATTGGTATTTGGAAGTTTGGAATATTGTGGAGCGGACTAGGAGAATGGGGAAGGGGAATTCCCGTTGTTTCTGAGCGTTGAAAATAGAGGGTGGCGGCTACTGATTTGGGAAGGAGAGTTAGGGTTTAGCTTTGCTATTTATATTTAATTTAAATAATATTTTAATTCAAAGTTCTTTTAAAAGTGAATTTCGCATCCAAACACCAAATCGAACCCAACGACTGTCACCCCTAGCTAATTACCCACATTCTGAACACAATGGGATATGTCTCGTAAGATGATTCAATCATTTCGATCAGTTTTCGTCAAAATCAAAATATAACTCTATATATTGAAGTTTAAATCTACACTTCAATTTACCGCGGCCACATACAGGTTCTAAAAATTCCCAAAAAATATTTTCTACCTTCGTATTGATGATGCGGTTCTAATCAAAACTAATTTCGTCGAATTCGGAGACCGTTTGAAAAATGGCTATTTTCCAGTTGATTAAATTCAACTGAAATGGTCAAAACACGTTTTACTTCGCCACGCTCACATATTGATTCGAAAAATTATGAATTTTGAAATCTAGCAATAACTTGACATTACAGATCCAACAAAAGTAGTTTCGTCGAAAACCGAGGTCGTTTGAATAATTTCCATTTTTAAAGGCCAGAATTCCACAGCGACTATTCTAAATTTTCAACCGGACATAACTTTATATTCCCGCTATGAAATTTCAATTTTTTGGATTCGTTGGAAAGATATTTTCAAATAGATTCTAATATTTTTGGTTTTGCTAAAATCCAGTTTATTTTGAATCCTGTACATTCATTTGAATTTTGAAATCGAATTATCGAACTACCGCGCCATTGTCAATTCCTTTTATATATATAAATAAATATTTATATTCTAACGACGATCTATATAAATATATACGTTCGAATCTATTTAAAATAAATTTCTCGTCGTTATTATTTAAAATAATTCATTTTAAATAATCAAAATTAGCTAAAATTGCCAAAATAAAAATTTCAAATTGGCATGGATTTTCGAGTCGTTACAGACTTTGAACTCACAATAGAATTGAGATATGTGATTTCAAACTAGCTTGAAATAAAACTGGATATTTGGAATTTGAAAATTTAACTGGAGTTAGTTAAATGTATAAGATTTTAACTGAGGTTAAATTCGTGAGTTAAATGGGGTTTGAATTTAAAAAGAGAATTCGAAGCAGACAAATATGTCTGAACAAGTTGATTCAAATTAATGAACTAAATATGATTTGGAATTTATTTCCCAAATGTAATTATGGATATTTTCTAAAATGGAAAATGGGTAATATAAGTTGATAAGGGGTTAAGATATGGAATTGGAACCTAACTAGAGATTGGTTGAGTTAAATGATTTTCTGAGTGTCGATCTGATTTTGATTTCGGTTTTCGGGGTTGATACTTAGAGGAATGTTTTCTTACCGATTTAAGGTCAGCGACTGATGAATGTTTTGTATCATATGTTTTGCTTGCTCTGGATGTTTTGGCATGTAAACTGTGTGTTTTGGAAGCCTTGGTTGTTGTGATTGTCAGGGGATGACCCATGTATGTGTTTAGTTTTAAGTCTATGACTTGATATATAACTGGAATCTCCTCGTTACTTTAATTTCGGGGATGAAATTCTTTTAAGGAGGTAGATTGTAACGACCACGTTTTTGGTTAATCCTGTGATACAATTTGTTATGAATTATTTTAAGAAATTGATTTAATTAAATAAATCTAGAATAATAAATTCAGGAAATTCCTAGTATATATTTTAATGATTATTTAACAAATGTATGCATGTAAAAAATGTAAGTTAGATTTTGTCATTTGTTTTATATTTTTATATTTGTTTTAGTTCTTAGAAAATATATATATGGATAATATTGGATTGAAAATATTATAGAGAATTCTAAATAAGCAATTATTTTAAAATCATTGTGTATATACATATTAACTCAATTTTTATTATAGTTGTCTATATGCAAGAAAATGTCAGTTTAACATTTTACTTTTGCATTAAAACATTTGTGAAAAATCATAATAAGTTTTTTTATAAAATTCTAAACAAAAATATAAGTATAAGAATACCCATTGTAATGTCCTTTAACATAAATATGTGTATGTAAACCTTTATAAAATATTTGTATTTTATTTTGGTGTAAATTGTTGTAGACCTTATGTTAGAAAACTAATTAACAACTTAAGTAAAATATTGTAGACAATTGCATATGTACTTTAATACAAGGCTGCCTGAATACATGTGTAGGGGAAAACTTAAATGTGATAAGCCTTAACAACATTTTCTCTCAATAAAACACATGTTATAGTTGCAAATCTATGACCTAGATTTTGCTTATCAACTAAGAAATTGTTTTAAAATCTTTGCGCGGGTATTTGTAATTTGTTCGCACCTTAAAACATAGACTTGGCCAAGTAGATTTAAGGTGATAAAACCCTTAACTTGACCTCCTTTCAATCAAAAGATATTCAGCCTAAACTTTTCCCATTAGCATCTATAGCCTGATAGACATTTGCACATGGAAGGATACACAATTGTGTATCAAGATGGTGACTGGTTTTGTACCTTAGCCAAGAGAGATCCAAGGAAAAAAGATGCATTACTTCTTTTCAATCAATGTGACAACTGAAAACTTAAGAGTTAAGTTTACATTTGTAAACATAAAGTGCATGAGCTTTGTACCATACTATACACTGTCAAAAACCAGCTATGTATCGCAGCTAGTAGAGGATCAAATGACTTAACACTGCACCTCATTTTCAATCAATTTTGCAAACAGCCTTTATATCACTCAAACTGCCTTTATCTCTACCCTTTCATAAACCAAGCTAGGACATATTTTAGTACTTGTTTGAACTATAAATATGCTCACATACCACTACCTTTTCCACACAAAACCTGGGTTGAACTCGGGTACAAATGGCAGAAGAACTAAAGGAAAAACTGAGGATGAACAGAGTATTAGAAACAGGAAAAACAGCGAGCAAAATATTGTGAGTAAACCAAATCTCTATTCTGTTTTTATCCATCTTTAGTTTATTGAAATTATGTGTGTGCTATGAATTTAAGTTGTTTTTAAGAGTTTAACCTTTGAAAGGGATAACTTAAGAAAAGAAGATTAAAAGCTGAGAATGGCAAAGAATGTGACATAGTAATATATATGAGTTAAACTCCACTTTTTAATCCATTGAAACTAGTACTGATTTTAGAATGTGATTTTGATGCATATATGTTTTTTTATAGTATTGTATTGAACTAGTTAAATCTGCATGTCAAACCTGGACGGAAGTTTATAAATTGGAAGTAAGACCAGTAAAACAAATTCAAAGAAACAGTATTATATTTTTAAGGAAACTCTTCTTTTCACACTTGTAAATAAAGTATAAATTGTTATATAGGGTGGTGTAAACATATACATCCCTGGATGTATTATACTGAGTTAATTCAACCTTCATGATTGAAAGGTGGGAAAACAAAAAGTCAGAGAAGGAAAGTAAGAAACAATAAATATTTTTGTAAATAAAGCCCCCGTTTATTACACTGTTTAGCCACCTTTTGATGTGTACTGAATGATGCAAAACGTTTAAGTGTATATGCTTGTTTGTAAAGGTGTTGCATCACATATTACTCATACATGGATCTGTTGATCTGATTTGAGGCATGGTAAATGAATAAATAGGTCTGTTTATAAAAACAGGAGCTTCGGCTTTTCCATTCTCACATTAAAAAACAATAATTCGATTTCCAGTTAAGTACAGAAATTAAGATATACATGAAAGTAGTTTATATATATATATATATATATATATATATATATATGGAGTGTAATTTAAAAATAATTTCAACTTGATTAAAATCCTATATTTTCAGATATATTTAAATAACAGTAAAGAGTTTTTAAACTAAATTTTCGATCGTCATAATATTGTGATTTAGGCACATGATCATATTTGTTATTAGAACCATTATTTTTTAGTGTAATTTGAGGATATTTAGTGATATATGGATCGAGTTATTTAGGGAGGAACGAAAATTTTTCTTTGAGCATTTCCAATCAATGTTGATAATAAGGCAAGTTGTGCCTGGGCGAGGAACAACGCCATCGCTAGAGAAGTGTGGGAAAAATATTTAATAAATTTTCCATAATCGGGTTTGGGAGATTGGGATCGAATTGGGGTTTTCCTCCCAGTTTGAATGAAGGCGTTAAATGACGAACTATGCTGACAAGGAGATGTTTCAGGTGATCGGTCAAGGGGGAAAAGCAGGAGGCGGATGTTGGCAAAGTCAAGGCGAAGTATAGCGGTGACTGGGCTGCCGATATTGTGGTACGAGGTGAATTGGTGGAAAGTTGTTGGTGGAGAACTCGGATTGAACACCCAGATTAGGGTTTGTTTGATCATAGCAAAAGGAAAAGGTGGAGATGGGTTCAGGAGATGGTGGCTGACTTGGGTGGACGGTCATCATCAGCGTGGGGTGGTTCTACTGACTATGCATGTATATATGTGCACAGATGTGCACTGGTTAAGTAAAGAAGGAGTAGAGCGATCGGGCAAAAAGAAGAATGATGACCACACAGAGGTGATCAGTTTTTTTGGTGGTGCCAGACTTGTGAATCCCAAGTACTAGATTTTTGGCAAATTGGGGAAAAGGATCGAGTAGTAGGAAAATGTATACAAAGGAGAAAGGAGGAGCAGTGGGCTGGGCAGTTGGGCCATGGGCTAAATGAAAATAAAAAAAATAAAAAAAAGGGGAGTGGGCCGAAGTTATAGGCTGAGGCAAATTTGGAGAAATTAAAAGAAGAGAAATAGGAGAAGAAAACAAATAGAGAAGAAAAGAATTTAAAAGGAAAGTCTCGATATATGTTGAAATATATCAACGGCTTTGTTTTAAAATTTTATTTTTGTTGTTTATTTAAAATAAAATAAGGATTATAATATTTGTAGATCGTTATAATAAATTATATCAATCATATTGGGTCAATGTCTAAAATAGAATTTTTAATAGAAACTACCGATATAAGTTTGAAGTTAAATCGATAGATATATTCATTGATCAAAGTCACATTTAAAATAAGTGAAATTTTAGTATTCTTTTGAATAATTCAATAACCATTTCATAATCAGGTAATGAAATAAGAAATCGAATAAATAAACATAAATTATAAAATAACTCGATGAGAAACTTATAATATTTTTTCAAATGGAATCAAGTTGATAAAATATAGAACGACTCGAGAAGAAATAATATTCAAAGTGAATAAGGTTGGAAGCAAAGATTTTGCAGATGAGGATGGTTATGAGGAATATTGGTAAGAGAATTTATTTACCGATAATGATGGGATTATTCTAAAGTTCCAATATTAATTGGAATAACGATAAATTGGAAGGAGATGTTGAATTGGTATCAACTAAGACGAATTCAGGAAAGTGTTGTTCACTTTCCGCTTTGAATAAGATTTAAATCAATTATATATTGAATCATTTACTCATCTAAGCAAATGAAATAATATGTATTTATAAGTTGTATAGATTGAACTATGAATTAAAACAACAATTTTATAATCGATGAAAATAAATGGGATTCATAAACTAAATAGAATCTTTGATTTGGAAATAATCACTTTTCCAAGGTATACCGATGTATGAACGAATATTAGTTGAATTTGAATTATTAAACTGTGATAGGTCTGTTGGGATGTTAATGTGATTGATTGTAATGCTGTGATATGACTTAATACACTTGTTTTGTTTAATTCAATCATTTACTCATATGATTAAGATAAATATCAAATTTCTGGTGAAAATCTGGAATTTTATATGTATTATAAGTTTAGTAGATAAGTCCTAATAAACAGTATTAATATTGAAATTTGTTTGGATATGATAACCTGATTACTTTAAGTATCACTTTTCCCTAAAAGATATTAACATTCAACGATTCAAAGAGATCGAAATTGGTTTTCTCATTGAAATCCTAAAACCACTTTGTTTCGACCTAGGCGTTGAATAATTTAAAGTCAAGTTGAAGACCATTGAAGATGGAGTTTTGCAAGGGCTATTATGTAAATCCTAGATAGAAATTTCCTAAGTTGGATTTGCAAAATAATGCCTTCGGTTTGTCCAGTCCCTGTACAACTTGTATGGACGAATGTTTGACATAGTACGCCTAACGGGTCATATGATTGATCTCTTCAGACTATGCTGACAGTGGAAGAATTCGTTGATCTTAGCTTTATACCCGTAGTATTGGGGAAATCAAATGTGTGATCTGGCAGGTTTGACAATGTGGCGTTCAAAGTAAATAGTGATATGATAAATCCAAGAAGTATAGCCTCAATCTTCACAACCGAAAAATGACAAAAATCGGGTAGGCAGCATGGCCAAGTGGGTCGCTCCCAATAAGGATGTATTATCACCTATCTAGAGAAATTTTATTTCCTTCTTTCTTCTATTCGATGTTGTTCCTTTTCAGGAAACGGTTGCTGATCCTAACCGTTCGTGATATACATTCGATATACTCAAGCGAAATTACAAGAAATAAAAATTATCGGCCAATATGAATATTTATAACCAAAATGAGAAAATGGTGGAAATTCATTTGTACATAAACTAAGTCAAACTTTACGACTCTCCATTGAAAAAAAGGGAAATTTCTCATCGAAATGCATCTATGCTTCTCCATCAAGTTGGTGTCTTAACGAACCTCCTTCACGAGCTCTCACACTATATCATCTCGTATAATGCACGGTTACAGAAAATGTATGTAAACTTTGAAGTCTATGTGTGAAAGGTAAAATAATGTAAATGTTTGTAGGTGACTTCCTTTTACTTACTCTTTCCTATTTGTGACTTTCGTGGGTACAAAATCTACAACTTCCATTATTGATATTTTCTTTCCAAAATAACATGCAACAAATTAAAAATGTATTTACTTTTTGATACGGCAAAATAAAAGTCGAAACTTCATAATGATTTTCGCACACTAAACTAGTTGGAGGAAAATGTTGTTTTGCAGCTTGGACAACATTTATAAATCCAGCTTCTATGAGATTGAATTTTGATTTCACTGCAATATATTCAACAACTACTGATAATTAGGTAGCATTCAATAAAAAAAATAATATTTTTTGTTTCAATATTTGGTTTCTTCTTCGATGTTAGCATCGCCATCAACAAATTAGCTAGTATGGAACATAGAACATTCTGCATCATCAACCATATCTGAGATACGTCGTAATAGTTTCTTTACTTACCTACTCCTCCACCTGCACAATATAAAGTGATACAAGTTCTCCATGACGGTCCCATAGTAAATAATTCGGCACGAAGCCATAATGATACGAATGAACTCTAACTGTATCCATTATCAAATGATTCAATTAACAATTTGCACCTACTATATGAACAACGATTTCTTTGTCATTTTCATTATTATTTAAAGTGAATTCAACAAATACTTACATACTGTTATACAAATGTTTACCTATTAGCTTCCTATTTTCCTTCGTTTTAGAAACATCGAGCTCCAATCAATAAAATAAATGATTATTTCTCCTTCTTTAAAACACATGATATAAATTAAATATAGTACTGACATTCTATTTTTCAATCCAACCATGTGGTTTAATGTTTAACTAAATATATAATCTTATTCATTTTAACTTTAATTTTAAATTCGTTTATACATTAATATTCTCTTATCTATTATTAATTTTTGCTCATATATTTTACTATTAGGATTACAAATATAGTATTGATTTTTTACTTTCTACTTTACTGGTGGGTCATCTTACTTCTTATTACAAACATAGTAGTAATTACATTCGTAAATCATTTCATTTTATATGATAAAATAAAATTTTGGCAGCACGTCTCCTTTAATTTCCGAATCGTACACAAATACGTATACATAAAAAACAAAGGAAATGTAGTTAAAAAAAATTTAACCGCATAAAACGAAATGATTTACAAAATGGAGTTGCTTTGTTGTCTTTGTAATTTGTCAAATGCAGGGACAAACATTATATATAATGAATATAAATGTTTGTTATGTGAGAAAAAAAACTCATATATAGTACATGTTAGACGATGCCAAAATATCTCTAAAAATTTATGGATATAATATATTACATATTTAATACTCTTTAAAAAACATGGTTTTATGTATGCCTGTATTAATGAATGATAAATAGATCAAATTAAACTAGGGTATTCACTAATTTATTGATCGCATTTGCACTTCTTTAAAATTATAATCAAATCCTTGTTATATCAAATTAATTAGCGCTTTTGATTTTTAGAAAACATGTAAACTAAATCATGTCCATCCACACTAAATAAACCAAACAAGTCGTAAGTGCACTAACTAATAAACACATACACACTAAGTAATTAATGCACACACGCTAAAATAATTATTACTTTCGACATTTAGAGAGTAATAATGGCAATTAACATTCAATAAATTAAACTATACTAGACACTTAGTGAGATAATATAAATGTCTTGAAAAAGAAATTAACCCAAATTTACCAAATTAACACTAACACGGTGTTTAGGGGCAAAACCCCAATTACAGGTTGATCTTAAGAGATTGGAAGCGATGAGATTCGAGATTGACGAATTTGAATTTTTTGGAATGTGGGTTGAATAATGAAGAAGTGGCTCTCGCGTTGGAGATGGTACTTGTGGATTTTCGACAGCTGGTAATGGTCGTTAGCATCTCGTATTCCGATGACTTTTTTTTTATGGAAAGATAAACCAGTAGTCCGCAAAAGTCGAAACTAGTTGAAAGCTATCCGATGGTTCATCGACGACCGCCAGAAATGTCGGAGGAAACACAATATTTCTCTTGTAGAGATTTCATATTGAAACATTCAAAAAACTTCGATAGGATTTCCTTTTTCTATTTGTACAAGCCTTTGTATACGATTTTAATAACTAAATTTGAAATATATTATTGTATCCAAAAAATGGCCACAACACAAAGGTATCTTCACAATACTTCACCAAAATGTTAGAAATAATAAAAAGCGGACATATTCACAAAATAAACGGTAAAAAGTTGATAACACAAAGTTTAGAGTGGTTCGGCTTTAAAAGTAGCCTACGTCCACCATAGAGTCGCCTCTCATTATCATACTTGAGTTTGCAAAGCATGGATTTTCTCTCATTACATTCATTCTCTCTCTTTAATAATGGTCTTCTACTATTCTCTCTCTTTATACTCCAGATTTCACTTGGATTTGCGAAGGAATCGGTGAGATCTTTTAAATTGTTATGGTAGTTGTGTACATATTCAACCACTTAGACACTTAGATGATCTTCACCGGGTCCATGATGATCTTGTGTCAGATCTAGGATTTGGAGAGAGTTAATGGTAGTTGGAGATCACTAAATTAAGTTAGAGAGATTTCTAATGGAATTTAGAGAAGATTTGATCCATTTGTTGCTGGAGGAAGATGGAGTGAGCTTGAGAAGCCATTAATGGAGCTTGGAGTGTTTGATAGTGGTGGAGAAATGATTTGGGCAACCCTTTGGGGTGGAAAAATCGGTCCATTCAACGGTGCAGCACCCCTAAATGCCTCTTGATTTCCAACACATATCTCGTTTCTCTCTCATTCTACTCATTCTCTCACCTTCCACTAACTTAAACTAATATAAATGCTTGGTTTATATATGGGGGCTTTTGGGGTGCTCACTATTTGGGATGCCAATTAACGCTCCTCTCTCTCTCTCTCTCAATATATATATATATATATATATATATATATATATATATATATATAAGTGACTAGTCTTGTTTGCAACTTCATGCAGCTCAAGTACCCGTGTTTATTTTATTGAAGTTGGCCCGTCATAATATAAGATGTCGATCCATTAATGAGACCGACCCATCTTAATGATTTACATAGCCATTTGCTTGGGGTTTCCATTTCCATGCACTTTCCATTCTGTGCTGACGTGGAGTTCTTCATTTTGAGCAGAGAGTGTACCTGAGCATGGTACTCCAAACATTCAAGCAAGCTTCTACGCTCCGATATATGATGATTAATCATTATGTGCTTATGGAGTTTTGCACGAAGCCGATCCATAGAAGCTAGGAGCCGATGGTCCATATTTATGAAATGGTGTTCGATCCACAGCATACAACGTGATTGACCGACCCACTGTTTATAGTGTGACCGACTGACCCGTTGTTCACAACATGACTGACCCACACGTGTTTACAACGTGACCGACTGACCCGTATTGAACTGAAGTGATTGATCCATGTACACTGAGGCCCAATTCATACATATTGAGTGTATTGACCAATCAATCAATTCTAACTTTGAATTAGATCCAATAGTATATGCATGATTTTTAGTGGATAACATTTGCCCCTCGGAGTTTATAATTTTTGTTTTGTCAAAAATTGTAAACTCCGAAATTAGCGTTTTATTTTGATATATAGATTGTTGATCGTTCATGATTTTGCTGCTTTATAGGCATGAATCGGAACATACACTTTATATATGGAATGCGTACTCTCTTGTGTAACGAATTGGAGCTTTTCCGATAATATGTCGGGCACATGCTACTTTGGAAGAACAATTTTTTTGGACATTTGCATCTCCGCTTTTGGGATGAAGTTAGACTTCTAGTGTCTGAGCTGGATTTCTTGAGATTAAGTTGAGTCGTCAATCTCAATGTTTTGCAGCTGAAACCAGATCTCGACTTTATTGGTTTAGAGTTTGACAGCATGTTCTTTTTTAGAGCTATGCCCTGTTCTGTAATAACATAAAAACATTGCATACTTTTGGGCGAATATTTTGCTATTGACTGCCCATATCGATAACAGGTTAGTTAATCATTAAAAATTCAACTATGGAAAATTCCTTACTCTGAATTGAATGAGGCATTTTTGCAGAAAAGATCTATTCAACTGTTTTATAACTTGTTGAACTTTGTCTGCATGAATGCGAACTTCTCATTTAGGTTCGCAACGACACTTGAGTTATGCTAATCGATATATATACTGATCATGAATCCCAAGCTTCGCTCTTTTAATGACTGATATAATATTGTGCGACAATTCATATTTTATGAAACGCGTACACGTTCAAACTGGAACTTCAATTTGAGTTTCCAAGGCTAGAGTGACTGCAGTTGTTAGATTGTAAACGAATCAGTCTTTGGTTATTCCTTGTTCTCTCGACAACTTGCTGGGAAGATGTCATTCTGTGCTAACTCACTATGCTTTTAATCAAGAGTGCACTTATTTTGGCATTTCCAAGTTTTGAATTTGTTGATTGTCTATTTTAAATTGGCCGCAGTAGCTTAGTTGGATTCCAAATTTTGAATTTGAATTCAGTGCCCCCACTTGGGGAGGTCTTTGGATTTGATGACCCCGCTCGGGGAGGTTTTTATATTTTGTGCCCGAACTTTGGATTTAGTGCCCCAGCTCAGGAAGGTCTTATATTTTGTACCCTCACTAGGGGAGGTATTATATTTTTTGCCCCCGCTAGGGGAGGACTTTCGATTTGGTGCCCCCGCTCGGGGAGGTCTTATATTTTGTGCCCTCTCTAGAGGTCTTATATTTTGTGCCCCCGCTAGGGTAGGACTTTGGATTTAATTCCCCCACTCGGGGAGATCTTATATTTTGTGCCCTCACTAGCGGAGGTCTTATATATTGTGGCCCGCTGAGGGAGGGCTTTGGATTTTGTGCCTCTGCAGGGGGAGGTCTTATATTTTGTGCCCCCGCTGGGGGAGGTCTTATATTTTGTGCCCCCGTTGGGGGAGGACTTTGGATTTGGTGCCCCCGCTTGGGGAGGTCATTGCGCTTCATTAGGGAAGCGTTTTTTTTACTGTGGAGGGTTTTTTCTTGTTATATCTTTTCATGGGGCCGGCGCCAGTTCCTTTGTCGGACGCTTGACTTGGCAGGCCATCTTAATTTAGGAACTAAGGCCTTGGATCTCAAATTTGGGAGAGTTCCCTTTCAACAAAAGTTACAACCCTCTTGTTCGTTTTTCATGGCGCTTGTTCGTAATTTGAAACTTTGTGACTCTTCCCGTTCACTTTTCAAGGCGGTGCTTGTCTATTTTTGCATTTGTGCATGTTGATATTTGCAATATTTGACACCAGAACTAGTGTTGTTGGGGTCGCCATGCTTTGTCAAATTTTAAAGGAACAAGCGCTTGACTGATGGCCTGCAATATAAAATCATTTTTAAGAAAATTTTGATGTGATAAAGATTTTTACAGGAAATAAACTTATTCAGGTAGATATGCTCAAAGTTGGAGCACCACCATTGGTCTCTAGTTTATGCCTAGCCTTGAATTAACCCATATTGGAGTTTCATTGCTTTGACTAGATTGACCATTTGATGTCTCTTGCCCTTGGGGAGTTGCAAAAGGATTTGTAGCTTGTGTATTTTTCACATATTATTGTAGTTTGTTCTTCCTAATCAACTCCTCGATTAAGCTCTTCAAGTGTCTGCATCTTTGGTAGCGAGGTAGATGTTTTCTAGAGTATCATTCAAAGGGGTGAATTCATAGGGTGTAAAGATGTGAGTTTTCTCGCCATCTCGATTATCTTTCCCGCCGTTTCCTCTCTTTTGACTTCTGGGATTCTTCTGATTGTATTGAGTAGCAGCATTTTTGGGAGATTCAAGAAGTGGGTTACCATCAATAATCTGAAGAGGCATAGGATTATTGTCCACCCTCATATATTCCTCTACTTTTTTGTATAATTTTTCAAGCGTGTTTGGTTCTTTCATTTTAATCCATCTACCAAATTCGCTTTTCTCATCAATGGCGCCGATTAGAGACATTAAGATCATGCGGGGTTCAGGATTGCCCACCTCAGACAAAGCAGTGTTGAACCACTTGAAGAAAGCTTTAACAGACTCGCTTGGATTTTTCTTCATTGATGTCAGAGAGATAACATCCTTAGCGTTCGTAGCTTGCAGCCTAAACTGCTCCTTGAATTTTAGAGTCAAGTCGTCAAATCGGTCAACGGATTTGGGTGGCAACCTCGTGAGCCATAATGATGCCACACCTTCAAGATAGAGAGGGAACCAAAAGCACTTGATTTCATCTGTAGCTTTGGCTGCATTCATATGCCATTTATTTCTATAAAGGAAGTGATTTGGATGAGAAGTCCCATTGTATGGAGGTAGGGTAGGATAAGTAAACTTCTTAGGGTACTCTACTTTGCAAATTCGTTTAGTGAATGGATTTTTGCTGGGGGAGAAGTCCCATTCTCTCTCACTATCCTTGCGATCCATGTTATCTTTCATGATCTGTTTCACCATATCCATGATATATTCCTTCGAGTTGTGTCGTTCCGCCGAGCGGAATTCGGTCTCTTTGTCAGATGCCCATTTTGGCAAGCGATCGCGATTAGAGGATCTAGGCCTTTTACTCCACTATAGGGAGGTTTTTCCCTTGGTGGGACTAGCATCTCTTTGGGTATTTTGATCGGAATGGTTTTAAGCTTTCGGCTTTGAGTCCTGAATTTCATCTTCGTTCCTATCGCTTTCCCATTCATTGAGGCCTTCCATATTATCGTTACGATTAGGATTAGGAGCTACTGAATTGGTGTTCTCTTCTAGGTTGACATGAACCCTTTGAGGAGCAGCAGGGTTCGCTTGAGCATTTAGAAGAGCATTCATCTTATCAAAGAAAGCTTAATTAGCATCCATTAAAGTTTTCGTGGAGGCTTTCGTGTGCTGATTTAAAGTGGAGACAATGACATCTACTTCAGCCCTAGTTACTCCATCTCCACCAACCGAGCTTTCGCCAACTTTGAATGGTTAGTTAGTAGCGTAGCTTCATTAGCAACATCGTTGGATGCTCCAACGGTTTTACTTGCAGTCTTCTTTGACTTAGCCATTGTCTCGGATAAGGATTTGAACTTGGACGAGAATTTGTCAATTGACCTGGATCGTAGATTTAGAGAATCTATAGTAGAAGCAGGCTCAGAACTTCAATGCAACGCTCTTAAGTTTGAGAGAAGTGCGAATGTGACCCCACGATGAGCGCCAAATGTTGTAACCAAAAAATGGCCACAACACCAAAGGTATCTTCATAATACTTCACCAAAAGGCTAGAAATAAGATAACAGGGCCACAATCACAAAATAAATGGTAAAAAGTAGAGAACACAAAGTTTAGAGTGGTTCGGCTTTAAAAGTATCCTACATCCACCATAGAGTCGCCTCTCATTATCAGACTTAAGTTTACAAAGCATGGATTTTTTTCTCTCATTACATTCATTCTCTCTCTTTAATAATGATCTTCTATTATTCTCTCTGTTTTTGCTCTAGATTTCACTTGGATTTGCGATGGAATCTGTAAGATCTTTTATTTTGTGATAGTAGTTGTGTAGATATTCAACCACTTAGGCACTTAGATGAACTTCACCGGGTCCATGATGATCTTGTGTCGGATCTAGGCTTTGGAGAGAGTTAATGGTAGCTCGAGATCACTTAGATTGAGTTAGAGAGATTTCTAATGGAGTTTAGAGAATATTTGATCCATTTGTTGTTGGAGGAAGATGGAGTGAGCTTGAGAAGCCGTTAATGGAGCTTGAAGTGTTTGAAAGTGGTGGAGAAATGATTTGGGCATCCCTTCAGGGTGGGAAAATCGGTCCATTCAATAATGGAGAAGTGGGCTATTCATAAGCGCAATTTGGGGGTAGTGACAGTGTTGTAATTATGGTGTGCAGGGTTTGGGTGGCCTTAAACTTATTTATGAAAATGGCACTGGGTTAAAACCCGACCGACCCATTTTATAGCTTTATACGCTGTCAGGAACCATATATTACAATCTTTCCACCGCACATGATCACAGCCGACCATATACAGTTTGATTTAACACCGACCCATACAACTGTATTGTATTTTAATGCGCTGACCCATCCTTGTTTTACTGGAGCCGTACCATTTTTCCTGTAGCATGCTAAACCATATGGGTTCGCATATGCATTTTAATACATTTGAATTTCAATACCGACCCATGCAGGTATTCACATACTGTTCCTTCAGATCTTGATACCGGCCCAGTGTATATTTTGTTGACCGACTAGTTCACGTGTCAATCTACCAGTCTTTATGTTAACACCAGTTCCATTCACCATGTGCACACTATCATCATATTATTATGGCATGCAAACACGTGGCTTTATACTTTTGTACTGTGAGTGGCATGATATCTAAATATGCACGTCCAAGCCTTTAGTTATACTTGAAGCCGACCAGTAAACGTGAAGAACTAATTAGAGCTGACCCATATGCGTGCCACATGGACTGCTTGGGTCTTTTAACTTCATATTACAAATATTTGGACCATTAATATGCGAGTGTGTTGGTTCACGTGTATGAGCAATGATTCCCTTATCTTGCATATTGATCCATACACATTATAACAGCCGAAGCTGAACCATATGTGTTGAGCAATTCACGTGTATGCTTTTCTACGGCTTTGAATATGACAGTGTAAACACTTTAACTTCGACGCATGCATACACTATGGTGTATTCTTATCTTTGTACCAACACATGCTCACACCAATGCGTGACATATATATTAATGTGTATGTAAGTGACAGGTCTTGTTTGTAACAATTCATGCAGCTCACATACACGTGTTTTTCTTATTGAAGCCGAGCCGTCATATTATAAGATGCCAACCCATTAATGAAACCGACCCATCTTAATGATTTACACAGCCATTTGCTTGGGGTTTCCATTTGCATGCACTTGTCATTCTGTGATGATTTGGAGTTCTTCATTTTGAGCAGAGAGTGTACATGAACATGGTACTCCAAACATTCAAGCAAACTTCTACGCTCCTATATATGATGATTAATCACTAAGCGCTTATAGAGTTTTGCACGGAGCCGATCCATAGAAGCAGGGAGTTGACGATCCATATGTATGAAAGGGTGTTCGGTCTATAGCATTCAATGTGACCGACCGACCCATTGTTTACAACGTGGCCGACCGACCCGTTGTTTACAACGTGACCGACCAACCGACCCGTATTGAACTGAAATGACTAATCCGTGTACACTGAGGTTGACAGGCCAATTCTTACATATTGAGTGTATTGTCCGATCCATCAATTCTAACTTTGAATTAGATCGTATGCATAATTTTTAGTGGATAACATATATAAGATTTTTTTTCTTTTCTAAATAAGTTTTTATCTGTAATATGTAATTAATACAACTTTATATTATAACCAAATGAACGCATAACGCTAGTGTATGATATAATTACTAAAAAAATAAAATTAATAAACAAACTGAAAAATAAAATGTACATACGATCACTGAATTATTAAAAAGAATGAAATTCATTCAAAACATCACACCACCAGATCACTGAAGATTTGAAAAGAATTAAAAAGCTTTAAACATTACACCAGAAACCACAGCAACAAGAAGGGCGAAGAAAGCATTCCTGGTAGCCCCAGCAGCAGAGGTCTGAGTTGGTGCTGCAGGAGAATTAGCAAATAATCATGAATTTTTTAATTCAATCCTAGAATTTTACTTAAAATCTCAAATATTAATTCACTTAATAAAACATATTAGTCACGAGTGAGTAAACTCACCTTTCGAGGCAAATGAAATTAAGAACAAAAAACCGGCACAACTAGAAGCGAAAATTATGACGATCACATATTGAACCTGTTTATGTACATACACACACATGTGTGTATATATGTACATATAATCAGAAATTAATAAACACGATGACAACTTCAAAGAACTATGGTTCGTAAACAAAACAGTGATAGCTCAAATTAACACAACCTGAAACATAAACAATTTTTCTGGATGTTAATGTAATCAAAACGAAAAGGTGAAGAAAATACCCAACTCTAACCATGGCAACCGACACTAGGCAAACCCAAGCAGTGACACTCAACACAGCAACACAAAATTAGTTTCTCAGGTTTACTTAGGCCATAACAGATCAAGACAGCGGCCACAAGTAGCAAAACAAATTTTTTTTTTCATTTTTTTCTTTTCAAAAATAGATTCAAGCATTGAATGGGTAGGAAGAAGTTTATCAAGATTTGCGTGACTGGTGGTGACAAGGAGGGCGCGCACAAAAGAAGTCATTGCTAGTGTATATACTATAATTGCTAAAACATTAAAATGAACGAACAAACTGAAAGTAAAATGTACATAAGACCACTGAATTATTAATAATTAATGAAATTCATTCACAACATTACACACCAACAAATATCACTGAAGATTTGAAAAGAATTAGAAAGCTTTAAACATTACACCAGAAACCACAGCAACAAAAAGGGCGAAAACAGCATTGATCCTGGTAGCCACGGCAGCAGAGGTCTGAGTATAAGGTGCTGGCGCAGGAGAATTAGAGGACCATTCATTCACAGTAATCACAAGCTTCATGCCACCGTCACAGTGCCCTTCGAACCCACAAATGTACCATTTCCTCCCTGGAGTCGCAAGGGTTACAACGTCATTTCCCGTGATCAATGGTGCTGCTGCTCCTTCCTGGGCTTTGCAAGCCTTGAACGCTGGCCCAGTTACTTTAAGCACATTATGCTTTGCTGGTGGATACTTGAACACTGCATTAAAACAATTGTAGATGCATGCACATATTAGTACGTTAGCAGTTTATAAATGGACAATATAAACGCTGTTCTATGTGGTTAAGGTTAGATTATACCAAGGGTATCCCCTACAAAGAATTCTTTGCCCTGAGCCCACTCGGTGTAATTGATCTTAAGACCCCAGCCTTTGTCGTCACCAACTGTGTATTGACTGGCAAATGTTATGCTTGGAATAACTGCTACTGCTATGGTACATGGATCAACGGCTTTCAACGCTTTCCAACACCTTCAACTGGCATTTTCCAACGACCTCCAACGTCTAAAGTAGACCCATGGAAGAAATTGTTGACCAATTAGTCGTTGGAAACTGTTCTTAAACGTTGGAAGCCATTGAAATTCAATGGCTTGCAGGTCATTAGTAGCCGTTAGAAATCTAGGTATTTTTTTTCTTTGTTTTGATTTTTCATAGCTTACTTCCAACCACCTACAATTTCAAATATATCATAACGACTAAATTTTTATCGTATATATAACGATGATAATCATACATATACACCAAAACATAACATTAAACCTAAATCATACACATAAAATCTAATATACACAACATAACCAATATATATATATATATATATATATATATATATTTATATATATATATATATATATATATTCAAAAAAATATAACAAACCAACACCATCCACACCAGCATAAACCATCATTCAAAATAACTTCTAAACCAACATCCAAATCAGCAAAAATATATATAATCCATCACAATATATCAACCAAATCCCCACCCACTCAAAGCGTATATATACATAACATAAAATTGTAGTGAAGCATACCTCAAATCACTCCCCTCCGGAGCCATCAGATGAAAGAAACTTCCTGCAATGCTCTATGAACTCCGTTAAACCATGGTTTATCTCCGCTACATGTGTACCACGGTGACAATCATGTTTTACAAGTGTGACGATCTGGGTTCGTAATTGTGTGATCTCCTCTTTATCCCGAGCTCTCTGGTACGACTTCTGAGATGTCTTAATCTGTAAACAAATTTAAATTATCAGTGCTTCCAACATCATTATTGTAATTCATATAAATTTTAGTTTTCATTAAATTATCAGAGGAAATATAATATATGTTTACTATAATCCATCACAATGTGCAACAGTTTTGAAAATGCAGCAAAATAATTGTTTTAAAATTCAATTTAAAATTATTGTTTGATCCCAAATCCTTAGCACCTGTTGTGGGTTGTTGGATCTATGACAGTCTCAAATTAAAGTGGCATCCTCCCTGTCAGCAGTCAAGTCGGCTCGTCTAGTGTCCTCGAGGAGTTGTGCTCGTTCTTGGAGGAACCTTTGTTGTTATGCAAAATACAGTTGAATTTAGATAATGTTATTTTAAATAACTTATAAATAATATTATACTTATGTATGCGGTATTTTCTTTCTTATCATGGTCTCATGAGTATGAAACTATGCACGAATCGTCGGTCTGACTCACCGCACGGTTATGCGTGAAACATCCTAATAAGACCTAGGAGCACCGCGTTGTCTCTCCGGAAATATGCACATATAAATATATATTATATACTATTATATTATCTATCTTTAAACAACTTAGAACATAAAATCTTTATCTGTTTATCTTAATTAATAAATATACCAAGCCCTTGTGGTGATGTTGAAATGACTATGAACCACCGTGATTTGAGACGGGGTTCTTGCTCCTATTTGCTAAATTTCTCTGAGACTTCCTCTGTAAAGTTAAATTAAAAAAAATGTTTTTCAATTCTAATTCATATGAACAATTTAAATTTTATATGTGGTAAACTTAGCTAAAACTACTCGTTTTCCCCACCAGTTGACAAAATCATCCCATATAGCAGCGCTCATCCAACTAGGTCTCTTTTCAACTGGTTTTAGACTATTTATAGTTTCCCTATAGTTATTTGCAATTTTACTATTCCAGTGGCGTTGTCCGTGGGATATATCAGCATCCTGAAGGTCCACTAAACCCTGCATATTTGTGAAAATAAGAGTCATACATTTTTATGAACAGTATAAACATGAATTGATCATATCCTACAAACATGAACTGATATAACATGTTCCTAGTGTATAAAGCGACATTATATAAATTACCTAATAAACATGGCAGTGTTCTATAAGCAACATGATATGATATAAAGTGTTCTATATATAACATTGCATTATAAAATGTGTGTTGACCCGCTTTTTGGCAAAGCAGTCACACATCTAGTTTATGGTTAACGTGCTCGAGACTTGAGTACGTTCGTCGGGGTTTACAAGACGAGTTGGTCGATGAAGCGACCCGAACTTCCCCGGTCTCCGAAGAGATGAGAAAGAACGAATTACTGTGAGGACAAGACAAAATAGAATGCATACGGAAGAACATTTCATTGCTATTACAACAATTCCATCAGATACAAGAATATACAGAGTATAAATGAATAAATTACAGTCGATAAATATCAGAGATTACAATATTTTACATAGCAGCGGAAAATAATACAAAAGCACAACTAGAAGTGATACACGGATACAGAGCTTTCCGAGCATCGTTCCAACTGTTAATCAGGACCCTGTGAATATAAATCTGCAAAACCAAAACTACTAGCTGCCCGTGCGGAAAATAGGGGCACCCAGAGTTTAGGTTAAAACAATAAACTCCAGGTCAGTCATGGGACTGGTGTGAGAACTAAAACAGTTATTAATATTGGTTTTAAAGTTAGGTAAATCAAGGGACCACGCCGTATAACACGGAACGGTTTTCCTCCCAAGAATACCAGTGCATAGAACAAACAGCGCAATGCTAAATAAAGAAAAATGAAGCTGTTATAAGACCCTGGTCCCATCACACAATGCAACGCAAGCCGGAGGATAGGGTTTTCCCTTATAACAGCCAAAGCATGCTTGATACGTTTAAAACACATTATTTGATACTATTATAGGTGTATAGTGTCAAAACAATTTCAAATCATAAATATCAATCATAGGCGGCATGGGTACCATCTATCATGTCGCCATACTAGTTCTACAATTAAAACCGCAATATCACGTATTGGAAATTGGATTCCTTCATGAGCCGAGGCAAGGGGCAAGCTCCTCTCCGCGTTCGAGACACTCTAGCAATGCCTCAGGACCCCACTTTGATCCTTTGGAACCTCCAAGGCCGGTCCTCTCTTACTTTTGAGGATTAGTTATTCCTGAACACACGTTTCCCGGTCCTTACAGACCTATATCCGAGGCGCCTCATATCCAACAACCACACAGGTGAAAAGTATATAAATGTCAGGGCTGGTAGGTCACTGACACCACCCTAGCTAGAAAGAAACGTCGTGCACTCCTTGGGTCCGTATCCCGTTTTTGACTCATACCGAGGTGTGAGGCTCGCGAATTCACGTTATACACAAAGCTACGCCATACAGGCCCTGCTTTGATCATCAACCACAAGACTTTGCTTTTCAACAGAAGCCTTGATCAATTGCCACTTACGCATGCCACATTGGCAATTCACTCCATGCGACTGATGTCCATCGATATACAACCTCTGAGCTCGTATGTCTCAGAGAAGGGCGTTAAGCAAGAGAATAAATTTTCCGCCGCCAAACAGATGTATATTTAATAGAGATCAATCAACGCAGAATAAAATCCAATGTCAGACACACAATCCATTTACAAGTTCGTTCTGGGTCTGAACGAAACCGGAGGCACTTTCCTCGCATATCCATCCATCTCCAAGTACGTCTGGACGATCACCGACTGTTTCCCTCATCTTGGGTGTACAGCCCAATCAAGATCATCAGTAATCACCCAAACGATGTGGAGACTTCCGGTCTTCGACCACCGTCTTCATCTTCGACATCTCGTCGAATCGGTTATTCAGAATGGGTATAACCCGGCCTTTCTGAATAACCCACGTATATAATAAACAAATGTTACACAAACACAACAAACGCCTCATTCCAATTCAGAGTATTCTTTTGTTCACAAAATCACATTCTTAGGGAAAGGTTCCCATTAATTTTATCAAAGATAAATTCTTCTAAATTTATTCTTTAATCTTCCTTTGGATATCGTCTCAAACTAGTCGGGATTAACGAACCACAACGAAGTAATTATTTAGTTTATTTCCCAATCCCAACCTATATATCCCATGGAGCAGAACTGGTGATACTCCATATCTAACACCACGGTGTTATCGGTAAAATTAATTACCATTTCACGTTCAAATCTAATTAAAGATTTAACTATCGCTTTGGAGCAAAACTGGTGATACTCCACTCTCGATCACTTTTCAGATTTGATAACTTAAATTATCAATTCACATTTTAATCTAATTAAAGATTCATTAAAACTCCACTTAGTTTTAATCTTTTCAGAAATCGATATCTTGCCTTTAACTGGGTTAAAGCACCAATGTCATCTAAAACACGATCCACGATAAACCCAAATCACATTTGATATTAAATACAAGCTTTGAATAGAAAATATATCGGCTTATATTCAATATCAAATTCTGAAACCAACATATATCGTATTGGGAATAACGATATAAAATATATCTTTCAAATTCCCATAACAATATCTGTATAGTCACGAAATCCAACATCGAAATATCCCGAAGATAATTTCGATTCAACTCCAGTCCAAGCCACGTATTGGAAATTATCGATTATTTTCAAAATCACTTTCAAATTCAATTTATTTATTTCAAAAATAAATTGATTTTAATTCTAGTTCAAAACTAGTTCATTTCGATAGAAATCTATTTTTACCTATTCAAATGTGGAGTTTTCCAGCCCAATTCTTTCCAATTCACATATTATAATTTTACACAAATTATAGATATTTTTAATAATTTTATCAAGGCCCGTACAGTCGATTTCCAACAACGGCCATCGAACTGCACTTACAGCGACCTTTTTCGAATTTGATTTGGACATAATTCCAAATCCAACCGTTAGATTTCAAATTTCTAATATTCATTGGAAAGCTCTTTTCGATACGAACCCAACGGTTCCGGTTTTAGGAGAATCCGACGGTCGGATCTCCCGCAATGTCCGTTTGAAATAAATGGTCGAAATTCACGAACTGCCGCGGCGCGGCGCGTTCTATTCAGGCCATTATATTATATATATAATATATATAATATATATTTCATCGATTTCTATTTAAAACGAATTATATAAATAGTTTTAAAATCGTTTCAAAAGCAATTTCAACTTTCTTTTCAATTCAAATCAAAATTGAATTCTTCTTTATAAATCCGTTTTAAAATTCATTTCTATTCAATTCAAATTTTAATTCAATTTGAATTCATTTCAATTCACTTTCAATTCAATTTGAATTCGTTTTCAATTCAATTCATTTCGAAATCGTTTCAATTCAATTCATTTCGAAATCGTTTTCAATTCAATTCATTTCGAAATCGTTTTCAATTCAATTCATTTCGAAATCGTTTTCAAT
This sequence comes from Allium sativum, assembly GCA_030737875.1. NCBI lineage: Eukaryota > Viridiplantae > Streptophyta > Magnoliopsida > Asparagales > Amaryllidaceae > Allium > Allium sativum. The sequence continues at coordinate 129,000,516 of CM060918.1, forward strand.
TCAATTCATTTCGAAATCGTTTTCAATTCAATTCATTTCGAAATCGTATAAAATCGATATAAATATCGTTCACGTCAAAATGGCGCAAAACTAATCAACACGGCTTTATATTTTTCACAACTCCTTTATTCTATTCAACAAATGAATATTTTTCCCATTCAACACATGAATCTATATTTCTTTCAACCCACGACTAATCTCAACACAGGAGTACTGTCAACACATCACTATTTTTGTTATGTAAAATATTTTATAAAACTATGGTATCTATCGTTTGATTTTCAATTAGACTTCTACTGGGAAGTAGTTCTAATTTTAAATATGATAAAGATGTAAATTTTTATTATATAAAATATTTCACTCAACACATGAACATCGTCAACACATGATTATTTTTATATTCAACACATAAATTTTCTTTTATAATATTCCTTATTTTCCCGATTGGAATGAGGCCCAATCAATCACCATATAACGTTAATTATATGGATTCCATACAACACATGTATATAATAGCATTGAAAAATAATCAATCATCAACCAAAGTGCACTACACTGTATAAGCATCAAATATAGATATCTGACGCTTATAACAGTCTGTCAATCGACCGATCGACATATTTAATCAATCAGGATGAGTGAACATCAAATTTCATCCCAACACCCGTGTGGGGTTTCAAACAATCAAACACAGATTTTATTTGTGCAGTTGGGCGATGTGTAAAATTTATCGACCCAATCAATATCAGTCAAATCAGTGTATATAAACAAATCGGCCGATTTGTTTATAAATATTTTATTTATTCACTTTCACGTTAAAAATTATATTTTTAACGATAATATATTTTATTTTTACACATGAATTTCTATTCATTTCATTTACACAATAAAAATGATATTTTTATTTTTCTAACACATTTTAGAAAATTTCGGCGGCATAACGGCACGATACTAGAAACGGGACGAGGCCTAGCCTTATCCCCGGTCTAGTGAAGGCCCACGCCATTCACACATCAATCAAATCACCAAACAACCAAATTCAAATCACATCATAACTAATCTATGCAACCAAACAAACAAGTCCATGGTCTGTGGACGATTGTGTCAGGTGCTACTAAGCACCGTCTACATCCTAGTATATATATATGTAACTAGAAAAAGAAATTGAAAGGTGAGAAGTTCTCACCGAAAGCTATCCAATCATCTTGACTCTTCTTCTCGCCTTTTTATCGTCTTCTTGTGCCCGTAGTCACTATATATATAAAAATCACACATTTTCATATTTCGATGTCTTCAAAATAAAAATTACATTTTTATTTATTCACTTTCAACTTAAAATCATATTTTTATAATCACTCATATATTTAAAAATCGAATTTCTTTACTATGCTATTCAATATTAAAAATCCCGCCTTTTCTATTTTTAAAATCTAATCTTTTCTATTTTTAAAATCTAATCTTTTCTATTTTAAAAATATCGTCTTTTCGTCGATAAAGATTTTACCTTTTCTAAAATAAAGATTTCGCCTTTACTAAAATAAAGATTTCGCCTTTACTAAAATAAAGATTTCGCCTTTATATAAAAAAAATTCATCACTTGATTTCAACGTATATAAAATAAAAATCAGATTTTTATTTTGCTACATATGCAAAGATTATATTTTTATATTCTCTATCCTATAAAGATTATATTTTTAATACTTTAAAAATATAAAAATCATATTTTTAATATTTCCATATAGTAAAGATTATATTTTTAATACTTTAAAAATATAAAAATCATACCTTTATCTTTCTACAATGTAAAAGATTATATTTTTCTTACTTTACAACATAAATAAAACCCAGTTTTTAAAGTAAATAAAATTTCGTTTCTAAACAAAATAAAATTCAGATTTTAAAATAAACAAAATTCAGTTTTTATTTCTGTTTATATAAAATAAAAATAAATAAATAAATTTAAAAAACTTACAGGGGGGGCGCTGGCGTCAGGCGGTGGCTGCTGGAGGTCGTGGGGGAAGCGGCAGCAAGAGGAGGAAGGAAGAAGAGGGGGGCGGTGGTCCTAGGGTTCGCGGATGAAGGTGGGGGTCTGGGCAGGGGCGTCGGAGCCAAAGGGGGAGGGTCTGGCGGGTTTCTTGACTGGAGGAGGAGAACGCGAAGGGAAGAAGGGAGGGCGGAGGCTGTGGTGATGGCGCGCGTCGGAGATAGGAGGAGGCGATGGGTTTAGGGGGAACTCGACTTAGAAGGGGGAGAGACGAAGGAGAAGGGGGAAGCGGAGGGGAAGCAGGCGGAGGGTGGAGAGGAAACAGCGGCGGTGGCGGCAGCGACTGGGGGCGACGCGATTTTTTTTTTTCTTTTTTTTTTTTTTGATTTCTGATTTTAATTCGGGGGGGGGGGGGTTATTATAAAGAAGAATATATATTAATTTATATTTTTAATTTAATTTTATCTTCAAAAAGTTACTTTAGAAATTCGAACTCCTTTTTGAGCCCACCGACTGTCGTCCCTAGGGTAATACCCCCATTCCGAACACAATGGGATATGTATCCCAAGCTGATTCGATCGTTTCAATTAGTTTCCGTTGAATTTACATTTAAATCACTATATTGAATTTTAAACGTACATTTCAAATTACCGGGGTCACATACTAACTCTAAAAATTCCCGAAAAATATTTTCTAGCTTCGTATTGACGATACGGTCCTAACAAAACTAGTTTCGTCGAATTCTGAGACCGTTAGAAAAATGGCCAATTTCTAGTCGATTAAAATCAACTAAAATGGTCAAAACACGTTTTCCTATGCCATGCTCACATATTGATTCGAAAAATTATGAAATTTGAAACCTAGCAATAATTTGACATCACGGACCCAACAAAAGTGGTTTCGTCGAAATCCGAGGTCGTTTGCAAAATGTCCATTTTTAAGGGCCTGAATTCCATAGCGACTATTCAGAATTTTCAACTGGACATATCTTTTGATTCTCGCTACGAAATTTTGATTGGTCGGATTCGTTGGAAAGATATTCTCAATTAGATCCTAATGTTTTTGGTTTCACTAAAATCCGGATTGTTTTGCACCCGGTACATTCAATTGAAGTTGAAATCGAATTATCGAACTACCGCGCCATTTTCAATTCTATTTATAATTATATATAATTATTTATATTCTAACGACGACGTATATATTATATACGTCGAATTCTATTCAAAATAAATTTCTCGTCGATATTATTTAAAATAATCTATTTTAAATATTCAAAATTCGCTAAAATTGCCAAAATAAAATTTTTTAACTGGCCCAGATTTTCGGGTTATTACAGTCGAAGTCGCGAAGTGCTCGGAATATCTGTAAAAATGGTTAAACATTCAACCATTAATGTCAGGGATGTATCTCAGATTATGGTGATCGGGTCGATACGATCACCAAAAAGCTTGGTGAGCGGCTTTAGATTCAAACCAAAGTGATTTGGAAAAACAGAGTAAATAAAGCAGCGGATCAAACTAGCATTTCAAAACCATAGTCATGTTACAACAAAGTACTTGATCATTATTTTCCAACAAACAAAGTCTAGAGAAAAACATAAACTGAAAAACTGAAATACATAAAGTACTATCCCCAAAGTGAAGTGATAAACCATAGCCAGCTCAATGTCCAAAACCGTACATGAGCAAATCCAGTAAGCAAGCAGTAAAGATCCAAGCTAAGCTCCAATGTTCCCACCCTGAGAACCTGGGGGGGGGGGGAAAGGAAGAAAAGAGGCGAAAGAAAACAGGTCAGTCAAAAAGACTGGTAAGCCCTACTACTATCTGTCCATGAACTAGTAAAGTTAACTGGCATGAGAAGCTGAGATGAACATAAGGATAACAACATACTGGCATGATGATTAACTAACAAGATAGATAAAGGTGTCATCGCGTAATCAAGGTTAAGTTTTGCACCACGGGTGTACTAGCATTCTAACATGTCAAGTAAAAACAAGAATTGGCCCAGGCTTGGCCCAATATCATGAGGTGACCTAAATCAAGGTCCAACTACACGGTCTAGTTGATCGGCTCCCTATAAGCCTAACTCGTCAAGTGTCAGTGTCATACGGCCCAAACATGCAATGTAGTTAAACTGCGCTAGGTCCACCCTAGGGTGTATCAATTCCTAGGGTGTCAACCTCAGACACGAATCAAGTATGCACAGTCTAGATCTACTGGTACCCGTGCCTGATTCTCCAACTCCAGACTATGTGAACGACCATAGTCCGCCTAGACCTACACCGGCATACCCACTCAGCCGTCGTTTTGGTCGCTTACATGTCAGCCCAGTAATCGTGCCCCACCCTAGCCTAGTCCTAGGGTCTTTTGATACTATCAAGAGGGTTACTGCTGAAAAGAACCACACAACTAGGGTTTCCTTAACGGGTTAAATGTGGTTAACCCGATCCAAACGTGGATTAAATTGGTTAAGTGTACCCAAGATTCATGACTTAACCCCCGATTAACCCATCAAGCCCAATTGATTAAGTATTAAGTGGACCATGACTTAACCCTAATCAGGAGGCATTAATTAATTAACTTAATGTGCTTTAACCTCTCACATTAGACTTTGTTGTGGTTACTAGTTAAGCCGGGCGGGTCCGGTAGCTTTACGCCACAACTTGGTCTAACCTCGGGTTCGAGCACAACATGACCAATTTCTCACATTGGGTCCTATTGTTTGTAGCCACTAGTTAAGCCGGGTGGGTCCGGGTAGATTTATGCTATAAACTCAACCCAACCTCGAGTTGGCCACACTCATATTTTCTAAGTGTCATGTCCATTATGTTTCCAAAACATAATTACAATTTAACATATCTCGTTATGTTATAAAAACCATGTTTATGTCATAATGTTACCCAACCCCAACGTAATCCCATCGTTTACATAATCGCATCAACGCATAAAGGATAAAATAGGGAACTTGGCATAATCATGACAAAAAGGTGTTGAAGCCACAAGTTTAACATGGTGGCATATGAAATGTACATATGTTCATATACTTGCATATTGCATCATTAGGCTTCAAAAGCATGCATAAAACCAAACTTAGCATATGAGTGATACATGGTGATAATTGACATGTAGAAGTTGCTAGAAGTTCGCATTTAACCTCACATGCAAGTTATCATAAGGGATATGATAACTTTCATGTTGCCAAAATGCAACCTTTAATATAAAGCTTGGAGCTTTATGCTCAAAACATCAAGTTTAACTTGCATAACATGATATCATGTGTATAATGATCAACCCAAACTTGCATAACATAGCAACATGTGTCATACATAATGATTAAACCAACTTGCATAGCATAATGATCAACCAAACTTGCATATCATAATGATCAACCAAACTTGCATATCATAATGATCAACCCCAAACTTGCATCATTCATTTAACTTTAGAGTTCAATAAAAAGAAAGTAGAAAAGGGCTTACAATGCTATGAAGACACAATTGAATATTTATTATAAAGATTGAGACGAAGCCCTTATGCAAGCACCAAAATATGAAAGACCCAATTGAAAAACCCTTGCGCCAAATCAATAAAAATCCTTGCTTTGAAATAGAAATGTTGCAACTTGACTTGAATGCAAACTAAGAACACTCATACAAGTTTGAAAGCACTTGTATGAACTCAAAATCTCTCATATAAATAGACTTAGGAATTTTAGCATGAGAGTGGAGGCCATGAGAGGAACAAATTTGACATAGTTTAGTTGTAGGATTGAATAATGGTGATTTAGGCTAGGTTTAGGGGTCTTTTTATAGAAGATTAGGATAGTATTAGCCATAGGATTAACCCTAGATTCAATCAGAGCCATCAAATCCCGTCACTAGCCAACAAAACAGGTCAAAACAGCCAAAATGGTGCACCTGGTTGCCTGGGTCCGACCAGGCAAGTCGACCCCCAGGTCGACCCTGGGGTCGACTCCCCAGTCGACCTGGCACCCCCCCCAGGTCGACTCCCAGGTCGACCTGGTCTGGGCGGGATTTTTCCCGCCTACCCCGAATTTTCTGAAATTTGAATCTGTTTTGAATTTGAATTTTTCGCGAAACTTCGCGAGGCCATATCTCGGTCATACGAACTCCGATTTTCGAAAACTCGAACTCTATTTCGCGTATTTTTCCGAGACAAACGCAATGGCTCAGCCCGTTTCCCTTGATTCAGATTTTACAGTTTGATTCTGCCTTGATTTATGTTATAACATGTTATTCAAAAATACGGGTTGTTACACAGATGCAAAATAATGTCTCGATCACCTCAAATCTTCGGTGCATATACGGGAATTTGCGTCCCAAATTTCGAAGCGATCATTTTGCATTTGATATGGAACGGGATCAGATTCGAAATCGCTTGATCACTCTAGGAGTCAATGCGAAATTCACGTGTGTGCCTCATGGATTCAGATGTGAAATTTTAGGATCGAACTGGGGATGCGAAGTGGAAAGGATAAATTGGAAAAGTGATCTAGCACTTGCCAGGTACGTATTGATCACTGCTTTTCAGGTGATCAACATGTATGGATCGCTAATTTTTGAGATTTTCCTTAGGATTCAATATTTTGACATGCAACTCGTTTTTTTGGCTATTTTTTTGGCTAAGTAGAGAAAATATAAATTTTGCATCCCCATGGGATACTAAATTAGAGCCAAAGCATGGAATCTTCACCCATAAATACCCCACTATCTTGATATTCAAAGGGGTTTGCTTGGCGTGGCATTTTTGGACTTTGGGCATATGTGATAGCTCTATAGAGTGCCTATTAATAACTTCCATGGTCATTCCTATAACTTTAGGATACTTCTTGGACTTGTAAAATTCATTTAGAAGTTTGCCTAAAACATTTTGGAATTCACTTGAACTTTTGGCTTGCTTTACACAACTCCAGGTGATGAAACTTACACTTTGGAGTATTTTTGGATATTCTTGGTCATTGAATCTTTTCATTGGACATTGGAGTTTTCTCCGTACCCTTTGGCCTAAAGAAGAAGAAGAAAGGCATTTTGGTTAAAGTTAGGAATTAATAAGATATTTGTTATTCTACTGTACAACTTTGTGCATTCAAAGTTTTCGAATTCGGACAATCATTGTAATCAACAAAATGATGATGAATGATTACTATAAAGTGGACGTAGGTGTTAGTTCTAAATCACTATAAAAAGTAGCATGCCCCTTTGCATTTTTACATTTGGTTATTCGGGCTGCTTTTAATCCCATCATGGTGGTTGGCGTGCGAGAGTAACCGTTTTTCCACTTCAACATTTTGGCGCACCAGGAACGGGATGCGAAAACTTCGACTTAGGATTTTGTTTTGATTCTTGGATTTTATTTTGGATTTTGACTTTAGTTTCAGATTTTGACTTCGAATTTGGTTTTGGTTCTTGGATTTTTTCAGATTCACTTGGATTTCTCTCGGATTTTGTTGTGGTTAAAAGGAAACAAATAAGCTTAGCTCCCTTAGAAGGAGCAGATATGGATAAAAGTCAGGAAGTTTCCTTAACCGAACATTCGTCAAACTATGTTACTTGGGATGATATCGATGGACTCGTCAAGGATTTAACTAAGATCTCACTTCTCGTTTGTAACAAGAAGAAGAACACTTCCATTGACAGGAAATTTCTATGTACACTCTTCTTGCTCGATTCAAAAGAATCACGAGGCTGTCAGACCAAGATAACATGGTTGGAACAAGTGCTAGTGTTTCACAAGGATTAGCTTGGGTCTTGGGAGCAATTCCCAAAGAACGACCCTGTGTTGACAGCAATCCGCAGACAACTACCGGATAGGCTAGGTTCGAGGGTACACCCTTAATCCCGTTCAAGGTTCACCTGACATTTTGGTTAATTTGGTTTCAGGATCAGGCATTGGTAATGTTACTTAGGCATTGGTGCTTGCATCTATGGATGTAGGTGTTGGATCTAAATTAACCCTAGAGGGGGATGAATAGGGTTTATTGAATATAATTCAAGATATTAAAATATCACCGAACAGATTGCAGCAGAATAAATGCAGGAAATAAATAACACAAGCTTTACCTAGCTTCGGCAAACCCTGCCTAATGTTGCATTCCTAAGACTTTTACTAGGTATTAAAACAAATCATGCTTACAAACCCTGTAAACTCGCAAACCTTATTCCTTTTTAATCCTGCGCTCAAAACCCTTGACTGGTCTATTTCCCCTAGATCAGATTTTCCCCTGGCTACAAACCCGTAGCCAGTAAAATCCTAGTTATTACAGACACTAGAAAACTGCTAGTTAAAATATTATAACTAGATGACCTAGGTTTATAGACAAACTAGAAAACCAGTGAACGATTACAAAAGAATTTAAAAAACAATACAATAATATAATAAAAATAAAAACCTTAAGTCCTTAAAATTGAAACAAGTCGACCCTCTTTTATTTGATAAACCCGATTCCTTTATCTCTCAATAAAATGGCGGTTGATCCAATTCTTTGTTTCATTTGCTCCAAATATTGTTGGCTAGGGTTTCTTCGAATCGGCTTTACAACTAATTTATTGATTCTGTTGCCAGTGATGAGAATGGTGTGTAAATAAGATAATTAAATCCTAAATAACTTTTATTTCTTGAATAGGCTTGTTTGATTGCTTGTGTGTTTCTATTGCCTGATTTGTTGCGGTTGAAATCTAGAAAGAACTGATTTTGATTTTTGTGGTCTTAAAAGTATGTCGTGAATTCCTGGTTTTGATTTCTTGCCTTAAAAAATGACTTAAAAAAATCTGGAAACATATTTACTTGGTTGATTTTTGCCATGGATATCTTTCTGATTTCTATAAAAAATATATTACATATGATCTTACATTTCGCCAGAAATGTTTGAGTGATTAAAGCTTTTCCAGAAAAATTTGTTGCTCGCCAAATATATCGTTGATTGATTTTGTTGAGGCCATGCCGTGAATAACTTGATGGTATCCTGTTTGCCAGAATTAAATCTTGCCAAAAAAATGATGACACAAAATTCCTAGAAATATTCATATTTGCCAAAAATACTTCTTGCTCCTAGTTAAACCTAGAAAGACATGATATTGTTTCTTGCCATTTCTTGTTTACTTGAAATACTTGCCATATATGAACATGAAATCTTTTCCATGCCTATTTGAGTCCATTTACTATATATATCCGCATTTTGGATTTCTGGAAAGCATTTTGAAACCTGAAAGCCACTTTTGGAAAACAAACAATCTGTTTTCGCAGTTCAAAAATATTTCTGAAAGTGTTTACCTTTGCCATAGAAACAGGAAAATTCCTTGCTCAAAATTGTTGAGTTGAAACTGCACTGAAATACTGAAAACTTGTGAATTTATTTGAAAAATTCTTTTGTAAAATTTCTGGAAGCATTTTGAAATGGATAAACAAATATGTAAAACATTTCGTTGGTGTGATTAAAAGCTTTGCAAAAAAAAGTTGGCAAATCTCTTATAACCTGCTCCGCATATATAAATTGTTGTCTTCCCTTGTATTTACACATACATGTGTATCATTGCACTTCTGCTTGCATTTTCACATGACCATGTTGTTGGATTAACCACACTGTGATTTTAGGAATGTAATAACACTGTGCCAATAATAAATGCTTTCCATATGTATGTCTGTCCATGCAGACACTGTTATGTTTAACTATGCTCAAATCAGTTTTGCCAAATTATTTTGTGCTCGACACATTTGCAATGTTCTCTGTATATTTGTGAACACATGCTTGAACCCTATTGCTTGAGTCTGGACTAACCTAAATTTGTTGACTCATGATGTGTTTGGCACACTTTCACTTGTTGAGTCATGTTGACCTGAAATTGTTGATTTGATGGCTGTAGCTTGTTGCACTTCCCGTTTTTGTTGCACCTGAGTTCGAGTTACTTATATGCCTATACGCTTTGTTACTTGCTCGAACTTGTGGATCGACATGTCTTGGTTTGTTGGTGTTGCACCTGCCATGTTGGTATTTCATTGTTCCTCGACCATTGACCACGTGTGATTGAAACTGAATTTTAGTTGCACACTCATACACTTGGACCAGATTGACCATGTGTACATATATATAAATTATGTTTACATATGTGTGTGCTGTCACTTCATTGTACCTCTTGTGTTGTTCATGGAAACCTGACCCATACACTGTGCATGTGTGTCAGGATTTACCTGAACACAACGGCTTGATATATTTGTCCTTTGCTGACTATATTTCCCAGCACAAATATGTATATATACACACACATGTATGTGTATACATGTATAGTGCGCATCCAGGGAATATATATATATATATATATATATATATGAGCACTATAGACGATGTCTACCTTGTGGCATTTACATTGTATCAGTGTGAATATCTCAAGCTATTTAGACATGGATCGATGTCTAATATAAATCAGATCAAGTCATGAAAAATGATGAGAAACACACCAAAATTCTGAGGCAAAAAAAAATTTATTTGCTAGAAATTAAAATATTTTATTCCAATTTACTATGTTTTTCTTCTATGACAGGTAAGCAGAAGACTGAATTGAATGTGAAGATAGAAGACAAGACTGTGTGTAAATGAAACAGTAAATGAATTTGTACAACAAAGAGTGAATATAAAATGTTGTCGAGTGTTGAATGTTGTTGTAGTGAGGAACAGATGTATCAAAAGAAATTGAATTTGAAATGTATTATAGTGAAATGCACAAATAGTGGAGTTATAAACTTATACTGTTGAAATGTTGAATACTATATTTTAAATAAAATACCGTTTGAATATTTAAATTCTTGTGCGATAGTATTTTATTTAAATATTATTTTCTGTCTGTGATGTAGTATAATAGTACAATTACAAACACATTTATAATAATAAATATATGTTTGTTGTCATCAAACAAAATTCATTGAATTGTTAGATACAACAATCTCCCCCTTTTGATGATGGCAAACATAAAATAAGATTTTGAATATAATATTATAATAAATGTGTTTAACACTGAATTATTGAGCTTCCCCTATTTGTGTGCACCCTTTACAACAAAAATCCCCCTAGATATGTGCATGAGTGAAAAACAATAATTGAAACTTCAATATTAAAATATTCAAAGTATACCCACTCAATATCAAAATTTTAACCCACTCTTCCACTTTTGTTATTATCAAAATGATACAGAAATTAAAAAAGTGATGAAAATATTGACTAAAAAATATAATATCAGCTTAAGAGGAAGAACGATCATTGTAGAATGATGAATTTATGATGAAACTTTATAAAAATGGAGAGAGTTAAAAAATATATGATTTCCAATTATTTTCAATATTTTTTTTAAATGGAACAAAAGCAGTAATGGATTTGGACTACACTTATAAATTCATTTTAAGTGACACAATCAAATAATCTCAAATCCCAGTAACTATCAATTAAAAAATCATAATATACCATAAGATTTTAACACATTTCACAAATTAGAAAATGGATTGATAGGCTGGTTTTTACACATCAGGGAAATTTCAAATAAAAAATTATTTATTTTCCATTTTCTTTTCTTTTTATTTAAGAGCACATTGACCACGCATAACCGGATCTTGGATTTTTAAATGTGGTCAGTTGCAGCTTAAAAATATGTAATCTCATAATCATGCATGACCAGAGCTTGGATTTTTAAATGGGGGTAGAGAAACACTTATGAATGTTATATTTTTATTATTTTCGGCTTCAAAAAGAAAAACTCCTTGGTATATAAAACCAATATGGATGACAAAAATATGGTAGACACGGAAAGGAATTGTGAAATAAATTTCTAAATTAATCATATTATGAAATATGCTCAACTGTACCAGGATTCTTGAAAATTTTCAATTATCACTAATTCTGAAAAATAATATAATCACAATTCCATCACAAATATTTCCACTGTTTATTCAAGTTGATTTAAAAATATATTAAACTCTCCAAATTAATATAAAATCATGGTGGATGACATAATAATGGTAGATAAAGGAGATGTTTGTGAAATAAGCGCTAATTCAAAGATATTATAACAACTGTTCAATCATCATGAAAATTTAAATAAAATCTCCTCTTATTGTGAAATATACTGTAGTCACAACTCATACCAATTTCAAAAATCTGATAATAATTTTGATGAGTTCTAAATACAATTCTTTTTAGTTACTGATTTCAATTTCTGAATAAATAATAAACAAATGATTTTAAAATTGAAAAATCAATTACAAGAGGAAATTCAAAAAGATTTATACAAGATAAGAGGGATTTTAAATATATATACAAGATGAGAATCAGATCAATAAAAAAAATTCATCATTTCTAAACTGATACCACTTATTGTCTCTACTAATGGGGATTTTAATACCACCCTGGTGGCTAAAAAAGGTATCTCAAACAATAGTATTCAATCACCAAACCCAAGAAAATAATTCTAATAATTCAGTTCTGTAAATCAAAGCGGCAAGACACGATTAGAATAAGTTTCACAAATTTTAAAAAAATTTCAACAAGTCCAAGAAGACAAATCATGACCCAATATTTAAAGAAACGGTTTATTTGAAATCACTTAAAGGAATGTGAAAACTTCAAGATTCAATGAATCGATCACACAAGGTTGTTAATACCAAAGCCAAGGAGTGTTTGAGATTCAAGATATTAAACAATATCAAATGGTTTCAAACAAAACATTATCCAAGTGAGTGATCATGATTTCAGAATGAATTTCAGGATGTAGCTGAAGAATCCATGCCAAAAAGATTTTCAATTCAAAGTAGTTTAAGTCACTCAGAAAATCTTTGAACCTTTTATCAAAGCAGCAAACGATAACAAAACAAACAGTTGTCTAAAAAAACATTTTCAAAACGATTTCTTTTATCAGAGTAGCACAACAGTCAATTTCAAAGCAGATTTGTCAAGAAAATTTTTCACAAATATTTCTGACAGTCACAAAAGATGTTTCATGACCCAAGAATAAAGATACAGTTTATTTTAAATCATTTGAAGGAGTATGAAAATCTCAAGTTTTAATAAATTGATCACACCAGATAACAAGTTTCAAATCCAATATATGTGTGAAATTCATGAATTAATATTTTCAAATGATTTCAAACAAACAGATATTCAATTCAAATGATCATGAAATAACAGTGAGTTTTAAGACCAGATTTTCAGAGAAATTTTCTGTAACGTCCCGTATTTTTGGTAGTCAGATATTTAATATATTTTATTATTTTAAATATCAATTTGGAATTTTAAATGGATTTATAATATATAATTCGTTTATATATAACGAAGTTTGAACGTTAAATTTATGTATAATTATAATTCGGACCCGTAAATGTCGCGGCATTTCGTAATGTGCGATTTGATAGTTATGTATATCGGTATGAATATAAAACGCTCAACGACAATCGACAATGAAATTTAATAATCATAAGAAATAGAACGTTCAAATCAATGTGTTGCTTACCTTATAATGAGGCACGTGCTTCGCACACAGGAAATTTTTCGATATATTATACAGGCCTTAAAAATAGTTTTCTTTTCAAACGACCTTCGTTTTCGAAGAAACAAACATTATTGGGACCAGAACGTTGAGACGTACCGGTGTGTCCATTTTTATCATGACTGGAATTTGTGTAGGACCGTACGAATTTAACGGTTATCGATGCCCAACAGTTAATGGTAGAACATGTTAGCCGTATAAACAACGTGTAAAATATGTATTATGTACAAAGAAATATAACATGTAAATGCGAATCTTGTGGATATGAGTATGGCCACAATCACCATTGCTTTTTACAAGAAAACCGATGAGCTGATTAATTAGGCGTGAAGATGAAAGTTATATAGCTCACGGTGCCTTCACATTAACTGCAATCGCAATATAAAGGCTAAAGCCCAATAATATCTCTAGATAAAAATAAAATAATAATGTATATATATAAACTTAACTTTTAAGAAATTGAACAACAGCAACCCAGACTAAAAATTTCATGTAGAGCCTAGGGAAAAGAAAAAGCAAGCTGAACCCTGTACACAACTTCATAGCTAAGAATTAGAGTACACACAGCTATACCATCCCATCTTCTGTCTTGGTTTAACTTCATACGTAAGAAATTGTGTACAGCTTCATTTTTGGAATAAGCTCTCCCATCCTACATCTTTTTCATCATATAGCTCATACATGTCCCCTTCAACACAGTGTGTTTTCACTTCAGCTAGCTACTCTACTCCATTTTTTCTACCTTCTGAAATGTACTCGCGTTGAAACTTCACCATCACCTCGACAAAGAAATGAAAACACATCGTTCTGTTTCATCTTTTCATACTAGTCTACCCCTGTATAGATATATTCTTTCTACCTACACTGTATTTCTTCATTATGTCTGGTCATTTTCTCACATCCTACAGCTGCTTCTCTACCATGAAAACTGAAAAGAAAACTCACTGGAACACTGACCACCCATCAGTAAAAACAACTCATGCTGCTTCGATCTCCTACAAGCCAACCCTGAAGCAGCTGTTAACCCATTCTATAAAAGAAACGAAATGAAATGCAGAGCTACTGAAAATAGGAAAAGGACGTGATGCTTATCACTTCTCGCGTGTATAAATACACCGGTACCCTTTCCGTTCTTGCTCCGGGAACCAAAAAAAAATCTCTACCGCCATTTAACATTGAGCAGTAAGCTTAAAAATAGAGAAATAAATACGCATGTAAAGGAAATCACCCGCAAAACTTTTTCAATCTTGTACAAGTTTGTAGGGGAGTCTACTGTGTGTTACTGGGTGGTGGAGCAGTCTGCTGTCTTGAAGTTGTGGAAAGGTCGATCTGGAAACTGGAGCAAGGCGACACGGTTTTCAGAGTGATGGTTTAGTGTGTACAGTGGAGTGAAGGGAAGAATACATATATGACCTGAAGTGGGGCGGGTATGCATTTGCATGAGGACTATTGAACCACGGTGGTAGTATATGGTAGTATATGCATGAGGACTGTTGACAACGACAAGGTGAGTTCAACCCACTCAGTTTTTATCCCACTTATATATTTTGTATGAGTTGGGTTTAAATATTTGTGTGCTATGATTGTTAATTGGTTGTTTGGATTGCAGTTATTGGCTGATGGTTGAATATTATATATGTTTATTGAAATAAAATGATATTGTTGAAATAACGTATTTGGATGCAGAGAAAACAGGTTGGAGGGATCCAACTGGATTCCTCAAATTTATTGTTTATTTCTTTGTTACAATTATATGAATTGTTTAACCTATATGATTGATTTATGGATTGGATCATTGATTGTTGAATCTAAATTCAATGTTTGTTCTGTTTTAACCAATAGATAGTATTGGTTGAGTAGTTGGCCCAAAAATATATCATTTTATTTCCGTTAAATTAATTGATGGTAAAGAAGTTAAAAAATTTGTTTAACTGAAGATAAATTTTGGGAAGCTATTATTTTGAATAAGGGTTTTAATAAAAGGGAATTATTATGTATTATTTATTATTTAAAGTTTTTGAGAAATTATTAAATGATTTTATAAATTGATTCTTTTGTTAATAAAATTTACAAGCAGACAAAGTGAAATTAACATAACGGTTAAGACTGGTATTAATCATTTCTCAAGTAACGATTAAATGGAATTATTTAAATTAATTATATTATTAATTAATTTAAAGAAAGGGATAATTGGAGTTGATTAATGAAACGATCATGTTTTAAGAGGGATTGGTTATTTGATTAATTTGGTTTAAATTAATCTAATGAAATAGATTAATGAATATTTGTTTTAACCTAATAATATTTTGGAAAGAGGTTTACTATTTAGTTAATGAAGGGTTTAACCATTTCTATGGTCGTTAACAAGGGAATTATTATTAATTTAAGATGTAAATGCTTAAATGGAATTCATTTAATTAAGTAATCAAAGTTTATGTTGAAACTTGATCGAATTGGGAAAGAAGTGTGTAAACAGAATCTAGTATATAACCGAGTTTTATAACTAAGTTCTAAAAGAGATTTTAAGCCAAGACAATATTTTAAAGTAAGTGTTTGTATTAAGAAAAGAAAAGCGGGATACACAGGCCATATTAAACCCGAGAGTTGTAAACGATGTTTATAAAGGGAGTGTGAAGCTGAAACGTTAAGATTAAATTAACGTTACCAAATTCTGAAAATATAAGCTGCGATCTAAATTCGATATATTAAATAACAGGAGAAGTTTCTTCAGTTATAATTAAAATGGGATTTGGTTTGATATTGGGAATGAATATCAGTTTTGGCATTACAACTGATATCTATCTTAAGATAAGAACGCCGTTAATCAAGGTTTGAGAGGTAATTTAAAATACCCCAACTTGAACGACTTCACAATTATCGAGAGATGATATTAGTTGTAGTGGTGAAGATATTAGAAGGAATTTATTTTGAGAAATAACAATGTAACGTTATTTGAAGAATTTGGAAATATATATATAATGGATTCCAAAACAAAAGGAAATTAAAACAAGCTTAAGAATATGAAATGATATTTCCATAGAGAGGGAAATAAAGGAGATTTATGAAGATAAAACGATGTTTCAAAGTAAGAAAATAAGAGTTAAAATAAGTTTATTCTAAATAGATAAGTAATGATTTATAGTATTCAAATAATGAAACCAAAAGAGATGTCGTAACGAATGTTTTACGAATAACAAATTGAATCGATGATAGAAAATAAATGATGCTGTAATAAATGTTTGAAATAATATCAAAATAGGAATTTGACATAGTTATCAATTATTTTCCAAAATATTAGATTTAAAAGAGTCCGGAGAAGATTCATATATTGAAACGAGAAATGAATACCATGTTTAAAAATATGGAATATTTTAGAAGTTTAAATTAAACTTTCATTAATTATAGGGCCAAGTGATGCTGAATACTAAACCACTAAATCTATTTTTTGTTCATGATTGAATGATTGTTTATTTGATAGTTAAATAACTGATTACCAAATATGACCAATACGATTGTTGGTACAGAAAGACCGCGATCGAATTCATATTCGAAAACCATTCCGTCCAGCAAATACGTGAACAGTTGAAGATATTAGATGCTGATCAAGACAGAGCAATTGAAGACCGTTGATCTTCATAAAATGGTAGAATTACTTATAATCTCTGGTTTAGCGGCCCGAGATATATTGTGGCTCTATCGTGGTTGAAATCGACGGATTTGCAAGGACTACTCACTACTGATCTATAGGGTGATTCCTAGGATGCAATATGAGAGTGCCTTCGGTTTGTCCAGTCCCAGGATAACTTGTATGGACGAATGTCTGATAGAGTATTTCCAAAGGGATTACGTACATTGATTTCTTCAAACGTACGAAGTTGGTGACAAAGAAGGGAAACTTCATTAGCCTAACAATCTGAGTATTATTGGGGAAATAAATTAGTGATTTCCAATGGATCTGACGATGTGGCATTCAAAGTGAATGGTGGTGTGCTATCAAAAAAGAATTAGAACCTCAAGCCTCACAACTGGTAAATGACAAAAATCGGGCAGGCAGCATGGTTATGTGGGTCGCTCCCATTAGGGTGTATAATCACCTATCTAGAGAAATTCCTTTTGTTTCTTAAATCTATCAATGCTGTCCCTTTTCGGGAACGGTTGCTGACCCCAACCGTTGGTGATATACATTCGATACACTCAAGCGAAATGAGTGGTCGGTCATGTGTGGCTGGGTTGCAAGACGTTCTTGTTGAACCCAGTTTATTGGCCTCTAGAGATACACTATCGGCAGGTGGTCCCATACCTTGTCATAGTCGGAATCCAATCTCCAATAAGTGCCCGCGGTTTTGATTATATACTATATATGTGGAGCGTGAATGCAAGCGTTCCACTAGATTGCTACTTATTTGTAATTAGACACTATTATAATATCAGAATATATATATGATTTCAAAATGTTTTGGGTTATCGTAAGGTAAAAACCGTCTGTATTTATGTGTGGATTTGGTCTTACGATTGTCCTTTTCTTTCGAAAAGATTTTTTTGAACTTTAAAATCAAGTTGGATGATACCCCTTAAACGTAGTGTGTTGTTCTCACTCTGTTTCACCAGACTGACTTGGTATTTGAAATGCTCGGGTTAGACCGGGTTGTACTGGTCCATATTATCGGATGCTGCAAAGTCCCGAGACAAGCTGGAGTTGTTCAGACGTATAATATCTAGTATGTATTCTGATGTGTAACGGTATATGGGGACAAATTATTATAACTGTCCAGATGTGTTGACGTACTCTGATGATTGTAAGTTTTTATTTAAAAGCTCTCAATAAAGATTTATTTCTATATTATATTTTGTTCCGCTGCGATGTGAGATTCTGTATTGTGTTGATTCTTCTTTTTCTATTCTAATATTTCTTTCTTATCTTCTTCTCACTTTCTAAATTCTTTCTATTGGCATCTGGGTTTTTAGTACAATTTGGGTTGGACTGGTGTTGTTTAGTCAGCTCAAAAGGTACCGGAAATTCGGGTCATCACATTTTGACAATTATTTCTATCAAGCAGAAGAGAGATTTTCAGAATATTTACATCAAGCATAGGAGATAATTCATGGTCCAAAAATAAAATGGTTTAATTGAAATCACTTGACTTAATGTAAATTTTGGGATACTAAGAATCAATCAAACAAGATTATTAATTTTAAATTTAAGCTGTGTGCGAGATTCAAAATATCATCTGTTAGCCTACTTTGTGAACTAGGCAACACAAAGTCAAAATGTCAAACATTGAAGAGCATTTTTAATTAGAAGACTTCGGTTCGGATCGGAGAGACCATCACTACTCAGATCGGAGAAGACACTACAACCTAGATCGGACAGCTGCAATCGTTCGGGTCGGGTCAAAGCAACGTATCGGTTCGGATCGGATAAAATCTCTTGTTCGAATCAGTGAGCTATTGCTGTTGAAAGTAGAGAGCGCATGTTCGGATCGGAGGGCAGTCCTCTTCAAGATGGATCAGAAAGCCACCCAATTGCTACGGAGATAGATCGGAGCGGAGCAGACTAAAGAGGAGAGAGCGTTGTTTTCAAGCCAATCCGGGTCGGATCGGGTATCCCGATCCGAACCCCTTATACGTGTCCCTCCGACCCGAACCCATTTTCCATATCATTCTGCAGCATAAGCGCCTGGATACTCGGATCGGCTATGACCAGTTCCTGCCCATAACGTCCATTATTCTGATGCGTTGTCAACATAGAAATCAATCCGAATCCGATGCTGATGGGATGAGTGACATGTGGCTCCGATCCGGATCGGGCTCTGAGCAAATTCACGCCTATAAATACCCTGTCTGGAGACAAAGAAAAGGATCTTTTTTGGGCATCTCGAGAATTCAACCACCTCCATAATCCAAACTCCATTACTCCCGGAGAATCCAAATCTTCTTTCATTATTTGTTTTAGTCAATTGGGTGAATATAAGTGAGTTGTGAGTGGAATCAAGTGAATATTACATTGTATTTGCAACTGAATCATTGAATATAGTGAAAGATAAGTGGACGTAGGCATTTCTTCGCCGAACCACTATAAATCCTGTGTGTTCATTTTTATTTTTATCTTATTTCCTTTGCTTTCAGTTAATTCGGGTGTTAGAACCACTTTTTGGTCTAACATTTTGGTGCTTTCACTGAGAATCCTCATCTGAATTCTTTATTTTCCGGGATTTCTTTCTACTTTTTGGACCGTTGAGTTCAAAGAAGTTAATCCTTAAGTTTCTCCGCTCTTTTATATTTGTTGAAGTGATTGTCAAAGAATCATGGCCAAAGGAAAAGGCAAAGAAGTTCAATCTGGTCGAGAAAATGGAGCTGGCGAAGATCAGCAAAATGCGGTTGTAACAAGGTCTCGGGGGCAGAGTTCAACAGCAGGAAGAACCGATGCAGGAAATCCGAGCCGCCAACAGGGGGAGAGCTCCGATCCGATCCGGGTAGTAGATTCTGAAGCAGTGCATTCCCCCAATTTGAACCGACCCGAGCAGCTTGCCACGTACCGATCCGACCAGGCTCCCCAGCTCCGAACCGACCCGACCTCCTACCTCCGATCCGTTCCGACGCTTGGTGAAGTTAGAACCTCCACTCGAGTCCCTACGAATGCTCCGATTCCAGCCACCAGAGTTAGTGATCAAGTTAATCCATCTGCGCCCATCACACAAGGAGATTTCTCGCGCTTACTTGACATGCTTGAGAGCACAAGGGAGGCTATGAAAGTCCACGAGCGCACTAATCTCATGATGCAAGAAAATACGAGGCTCATGAGTCGGGAGATTAGTGAACTCCGTCGATAGAGAACTCCATCACCGGTTCGTCACACACCAGTGGATCAATCTTCATCTTCCGAGGAAGAGCGGCCCCGTGAACGAAGGCCGCTCGAACGACCTCAGAATGTGGAGCAGCTGACATTTGGATCTTTGGGATCTCGTGAGGATATTGCACGAGCGCTAGGAAACAATGACCCCACTCGGGGGCAAAGACTCCAGTCCCCTCCTCCCGAGATCGACCGGGAGCGCAGGGAACGGAATCGAGAAGAAGCAGCTCGAAGAAGAAGGGCATCTCCTGAACAAGAGCCCAGAAGGAACTCGGATACTAGGGCCAGGGAACCTGAGCGGCCCCTAACTAATGCTGATGTACAGGCAATGGTTCGCCAGATCATGTCCGAGAGACGGAACTATACAAATGAGGATTATGGCATTGAGCGAAGCCATACTCCTTTCACCGACGATATCCTCGACTTCCAATTTCCCCGGCGCTTTAACTTGCCACAGATGGACAAGTACAACGGAAGGACTGATCCGGGACAGCATTTGATGCGATACTCGAGGCTCATGAATGCTGCTGCTGCCCCTGATGAAGTGAAGTGCAAAGCATTCCCAATCTACTTAGAAGATGTGGCGCTGTTTTGGTTTACCCGACTTCCTCCTCGTTCGATTTCGAATTACAAGGAACTAAGCGAGCGTTTTATGAACCAGTTCCGACTCCATGCCCGAAAGTCCAAAAGTGTTATTGAATTATCAAGAATCAAGCAGGCACCAGGAGAGTCTTTGAGGGCATATCTTGACCGTTTTAACCAAGCTGTGACTGAGGTCAGTGACCCGCACGAGCCCACTATTCTGATGGCATTGAAGGAAGGAGTCGATCCTGAATCTGAGTTTGGAGATTACCTTTCTGGGAAAACACCCTCCACAAGGGAGATATTCTACGAAAAAGCCGATATTTATCTAAGGCGAGAGGAGGCCTGGGCAAACCGAAAGAGAAAGTCTGAGACGGCTTCAAAAGAAAATGTGCAGAGTAATATCGCCGTGAAGCAGTCTGGGGAAAGTTCTAGCAAGGTTAAAGTAAATGTAGGAAACAAGGGTGGAAACAACAATGCTGGAAGCGGGGGTAACAACAACAATAACCGTAATCCGAACGGTAACATAAGAAACAGATATAGGGGAAGTGATCCTAACAAAAGACCCCGATTCCAGACCTATGAGAATTATACACCATTGAACGACACCCTGGAGAATATTTACCTAGATACGTACAATGTTTTGCAGTACAAAAGACCGCCACCTCTTGATTCGACCGAGAAAGAAATGGCAACAAGGAAATTTTGTTTGTTTCATGGAACTCATGGGCATTCAACCAATGAATGTCGGCATTTGAGGGATGTGATTGAGAAGCTGCTGCGTGAAGGGAAGTTGGATGAATACAAGGTTGCCCCGAGGGACAGGGGGCAAGCAGAGCAGGCTCCAAAACAGATTCTACCTGCTCCTAAGCCTACAGCGCAGCAGAAAGGTAAAGGAATTGTTATCAACTCCATAGTAGGCGGACCTCACCCGACAATCCGAAGTTTCAGATCAATGGATCAATATGTAAATGCTGCCAAGCACCTAGATGTGAATGAAGGTGATGATTTGGAAGATATTACCCCCATAAAACAATAGAAGACCATGTTTGACGACGTGGTATTCCGCAGCCGAGATAGTACTGGGATCCAATCACCCACTGATGATCCGTTGGTTATTACTACCACTATTGGGCCGACCTTGGTCCATAAGGTATTAGTAGACAACAGAAGTTCTGTCAATATTTTATTTAAAAAGTCATTCGATCAGATGAAGCTTGAATCTGAAGATTTGAAGCCATGTGAAGGATGGATCAGAGGCTTCAACGGGGCGTCGACAACTCCCATGGGATACATAGAGTTGCCCGTGACCCTGGGGCAAGGAGAACGTAGAAGAGTGCAGATGCTTCAGTTCGTAGTATTGGACGTAGATTCGCCTTATAATGCATTTTTGGGGAGGCCTGCCCTTGCTGAATTCAGAGTTTGTATCGCCCCGTTGGTGTTTGTTACTTAAGTTCCCAACCGAAGCCGGAACTGGAGTAATGAGAGGGGATCAAGTTTCCGGACGGGCCTGCTATGTGGCTGAATTAAAGATGTTGATGAAAGGACTTAACATTGAGAGTAAAGATGCGTCGTCTCCCTCAAAGGGGGGCTCGTCATAGCAATTAGAGAGATTGACCCCAAAGGAGTTGCCCAAAGGAACGCCTAAAGACCTGGATCCCAGAAAAGACGAGGAACCAGAGGCTAGGAATGCAACTCCTAATGAAGCGACAGTGGAAATTCCCATTGATGAAGCTGATCCGACAAAAGTTTTGAAGATTGGTTCTCAATTGGATCCACGTCGAGCTAAAGAATTAACGGACTTCTTGAAGGCAAACTTAGACGTATTTGCCTGGACCCATGCTGACATGTGTGGGATATCGCCATCCATTATAAGTCACAAATTGAATGTAAACCCGAAACATCCGCCTGTGAAGCAAAAGAGACGCATGCTGGGCCCAGAGAGGTCGGCTGCTCTCAAAGAGGAAGTAGAGAAGTTGAAGCAGAATGGATTTATTCGAGATTCGACATATCCCGACTGGATATCGAATCCCGTCTTGGTAAAGAAGCCAAACGGAAAGTGGCGGACTTGCATTGACTTTTCAGATTTGAATAAAGCTTGCCCAAAAGATAGTTTCCCACTTCCCAGGATTGACCAGCTTGTAGATTCGACAGCAGGTCATGAACTTCTCTCTTTCATGGACGCATATTCTGGATACAACCAAATTCCTATGCACGTGCCAGACCAAGAACACACGAGCTTCATTACGAATTTGGGATTATATTGTTATGTTGTAATGCCATTCGGATTGAAAAACGCTGGAGCTACTTACCGGCGCTTGGTGAACAGAATGTTTTATAATCAAATAGGAAAGACTATGGAAGTTTATGTGGATGATATGCTTGTCAAATCGAAACAGTCCTCCAGCCATACGCAAGACTTGGCGGAAATGTTTGGTATCCTGCGAAAGTATCGGATGAAATTGAATCCTCTGAAATGCTCATTTGGAGGGGCATCAGGAAAGTTCCTTGGCTTTATTGTAAGCTCCCGAGGAATTGAGATCAACCCTAGCCAGATAGCAGCGATTAGAAATATCGAAGAGCCGAGGAGAATTAAAGACGTCCAAAGTCTTGCAGGGAAAGTAGCAGCGCTGAGTAGATTCATCTCCAAAGCCACAGACAAATGCGTTCCGTTTTTTGATTTGATTAAAAGAGGAAAGAAGAACTTCGAGTGGACTCCGGACTGTGTTGAGGCCTTTAGAAATTTATTGGAACTGCTGGAGAAACCGCCGATTTTATCAAAGCCCGTAGATCATGAAGAATTGTTTGTTTACTTGGCAGTCTCGGCTCACGCCGTTAGCACAGCCCTGGTTCGAGAAGAAGACAAAGTACAAAGGCCAGTGTATTATGTAAGCAAGAAATTAGCAGCGGCAGAGCGCAACTATCCAAAGATTGAGAAGCTTGCTTACAGCCTCCTAATTGCATCCCGAAAACTTCGTCACTATTTCCAAGCTCATCCAATAACCATATACACCGACCAGCCCTTAAGGCAGGTGTTGCAGAGACCCGAAGCATCGGGAAGGTTGATCAAATGGAACATAGAACTAAGTCAGATTGATTTGAATTTTCAACCACGAAAGTCGATCAGGGGGCAAGCTCTAGCAGACTTTATTGCGGAGTTCACCATTCCAGAGGAGGAAGTAATCGATGACAGAGTGGTTAAGTCCGAGGATGAGTTAAAGATAGATCCATGGAAACTATATACAGATGGAGCCAAGAACGACCGAAGGTCCGGAGCTGGAATCGTATTAGTCACTCCCGAAGGACGGTCGTTATATTACGCCCTGCGATTAGAATTTTCGGCGACTAACAATGACTCTGAATATGAAGCCCTGATTGCCGGGCTGAAGCTTGCTAAAGACCTCGGAGTAAAAATGTTAGACATATTCTGTGACTCTAAAATTGTTGTTTGCCAAGTGCGAGGGGAATTTGTGGCTCGAGGACCTCGACTTATCGCCTACCTCAGGAAAGTGAGAGAGCTATTGAATAGCTTAGAGCGGTACAACATAACACACATTCCCAGAGTTGAAAACCAGAAAGCGGATAGGCTGGCAAAGCTGGCTAGTTCCGACAATCCAGAAGAGACTGAAATAATTCCAATTGAAACGTTGGAATCGCCAAGCTTTGAGTCAATGGAAATTGAATTCGCTTTTGAAGCGGAACCAGAGAAGGAGTCGTGGATGACTTCAATTAAGAATTTCCTTAAGAATGGGACACTCCCATCAAAGAAGAGTGAGAAAAGAGCTGTAGTTCGCAAAGCTACCAGATATGTCATACAAGATGATACTCTTTATAGGCAAGGATTTTCTATGCTCCTGTTACGATGTATAGCACACGACGACATCAAGCGTGTACTAAGAGAAGTATACGAAGGTGAGTGTGGAGATCATACAGGAGGTCAAACTTTAGCAAAGAAGATATTGCGATACGGATACTTCTGGCCTACGATTAATAAAGATGCAGCTGATTATTCACGACGCTGCGATAAGTGCCAGAGATTCGCCAAAATCCCCAGGGCACCGTCGACCCAACTTAAATCAATGGTGAGTCCTTGGCCATTTGCCACGTGGGGAATTGATATCATTGGAGTTCTACCAATTGCTAAAGGAGGAGCTAAGTATGCAATAGTGGCCGTGGACTATTTTACGAAGTGGGTGGAAGCTGAGCCCTTGACCAAGATTACGGCAAGAAAGGTGATAAGTTTTGTGGTCAGAAATATTATATGCCGGTTCGGGATCCCAAGGACGATTATAACTGACAACGGAACCCAATTTGATAGTACTGAATTCAGAAATTTCTGCCAGAAGTATAAGATAGACAAACGATATACTGCAGTTGCCTATCCGCAATCGAATGGGCAAGTAGAGGCAATAAAAAAGTAATAAAATCCATCCTCAAGAAACGGTTAGAGCGTGCAAAGGCAAAATGGGTTGACGAGTTGCCCCTAGCTTTGTGGGCATATCGAACAACATTTAAAACGGCCACCGGTCATACCCCTTTCTCTCTCTCCCCTTGGCTCAGAAGCTGTAATTCCAGTTGAACTGGAAGTTCCTTCCCACAGGGTGACATATTATGACCCGATGACGAATCGGGCACTCTTACTTGAGTCTCTTGATGAAGTCGAAGAAAAAAGGGACGAAGCAGATTTGCGTGCGGCAAGACATCGACGTCAGATGGCACGCTATTACGACAAAAAAGTTCGCCTCAGGACTTTTGAACTAGGAGATTTGGTGCTAAAGAGAGTCTTTCCATCCCTTCCTCACCTCGGTCCAAAATGGGAAGGACCCTTTGTCATCCAATGGAAACTTGAAAAAGGAACCTTCAAGTTAACGACCGTAGATGGCGAAGAAGTCCCCAGAGCATGGAATGCCCAACACTTAATGCGATATTTGGATTAGAAATGCGGTACTTTGTGTTATTTTTCTTATGAACTCTGTAATAAGGCACGACTTGCCTTGGGAAAATCTGACGATATGAATGAAGAACTATAAAGTGGATGTAGGCTACGACTTAGCCGAACCACTATAAAAATATTGTGTGTTATTTACTTTTATGCATTACATATATACATTCACCAGTTATTCTGTTGTGATTATAAAATACAGGATGACTCAGAGCCTAAAAAGGTTGAAAACAGTTTAGACATAAAAAGAAGCACAACGACTATTTGTGCGATAAGACATAAAAGAATGAGAAAACGACATTCTTAACTCTAACTCTCCAGAGAGAGAGAGAGAGAGAGTATAAAAGCGTCTCCGACTGAGCGCTGAAAAAGAAATTCTTCTCCTAACTCTAACTTTCCAGAGAGAAAGAGAGTATAAAAGCGTCTCCGACTGAGCGCTGAGAAAGAAATCTTTCCCCGCTGAAAGACCGGGGAATGAATAGATTACTGAGCTCGAACTCTAACTCTCAAGAGAAAGAGAGAGAGAGAGTATAAAAGAAATGCCAGAAAAAATGACAGGTACTGACGACACAGGAAGTGCTATCCCGTCAGAGAATCGGGAGCATTCAGATTGCTCGATTAAGCATTAAATAATTTGTGGGAATTGACTGGGGACACGTATGTATACGCATATTCCCCCCCTCCACAACTTCGTTTCATAACTATAGACATGCATTTTTACATAAGTGCAGTGTAACACCCCACGTCCGCTAAGGTCACTCATACCAGGGGAATGCCTTAGTTTCAGTGAAGTATTTTAAGTGAATATAGAACAGTAAAATTACAACAAGACAGATATAAGTAATACTTGAAAATTTAAAACATCATTTCATTGCAGCGGAAAGTAATACATGTTTGGTTACATCACAAAACCATAAACCAAAGTCAAGTACATAATATCCATCTTGATAAAATAGAAGTACATAATCCCACTACATAACTAATAGCCATAAAAGAAAAGATGAACTGGGCTTCACTTCAACGGTCCAAGCTCCAAAGAATAGATACAGCAATCCGATCAAAGCCCACTAGCACCAGGCCCACTCTAATAACCTGGGGTTGGGGGAAAAAGATAAAAACAACGGGGTCAGACATAAGTCTGAGTGAGTCCTATAACCCTAACAATACAATCATTAAAATAACCAGAGAAGACATAAGTCGATATACGGTAACGCCTGGGGATGCATGGCTACACCAAGCAGCTTGGCAAACTTAGGATAAACTAAGATAACCGTAAAGACGCATTTACCCACCCAAGGATAATTACTAAATTACACCGCCCCAGACCTACTCAAAGATAATTCCTACACTGCACCACACCAGTTTTACCTACCTAAGATTAATTCCTACTTAAAGGTTGATCCCACTAAATGTACTTAGTAATTTTTACCCAGTAGTTTCTAGTACCCCTACATAGGTGCCGTCTGCCCCTATCATTACTAGGTGTACCCACTACTCCCAAGCGATCGGCTCCCTAACGTAGATACCCGTGCTGGTCCCACAATGGGGTGTATCATTTCCCCAAAGTGGCAACCTGATAATATCAACGGTGCACGGCTTTATATCTACACGATGTAACAACGATTTACTAACCAGCCCGGTTCCACACACGCATATGAAACCCGTTGGTCCTACGTTGCCACCGCTAACCCGTTTTTGGCCTCTTATAGTCAAGCCCAATATGCGTGTCCCGTCACCCGACTTGGGTCGAGCCCACAAAGATACGTTTGGGATATTGGTTGAGATGGGCCCCCACAAGCTACCACCTAAGCCTGTTATTTTTTTTTATCTAGTGTATCCCACTTAACCCCTTTAACCATGTCTACTTACATGTTATAAATACTTTGGTTAAGTCATTAATCATATTTTAATTACCTTTCAAGGCACCCACTAGATTTCCACATGACACCCAAGTCCTTTACTTAATTCCCACATGCCACCCGAGGCACTTACTTAACCCCTTAATCATGTTTAATTACATGTTCCACTTTGGTTAAGTATTCTAATCGTGTTTTCTATTGCCACCCAAGGCAACCCACTAGTTTTCTCATGCCACCCAAGGCACCCACTTAACCCTCAAGCCCCACTACATGCTTATATGGTTAAGTGTTTCTTAATTAATTAAGATCGTGATCCTCATAAAGACCTCTCACATTAGACTATCTTTTATGACCGCTGGTTAAGCCGGTTGGGTCCGGGCAGCCTTATGTCATAACCGAGTCTAACCTCGTGTCTTTACATTAATCACGTATTTAGTTTGTGCCTAAGACCTCTCACATTGGGCTAACATTTGTAGCAACTGGTTAAGCCGGTTGGGTCCGGGCAGTTTTACGCTACAACTGAGTCCAACCTCGTGTCTTAGTCGATTAATTACACCTAATTAATCACCCCCATAATTTATATTAATTATCCCTAATTAATATCAAGTTTTTCATAACATGGGTAGACCTAACTCAATAGGTAAATTCCCATGGGGTAGACCTAACT
Source organism: Allium sativum (assembly GCA_030737875.1). Lineage (NCBI taxonomy): Eukaryota > Viridiplantae > Streptophyta > Magnoliopsida > Asparagales > Amaryllidaceae > Allium > Allium sativum. The sequence goes on from CM060918.1 coordinate 129,028,942, forward strand.
CAATAGGTAAATTCCCACTTATGTTAATTTGTTTTTATGGTATGCTTAATCATACCCAATCATACTTTTATTAACATCTTTATTAACCCCATCGTTCCCCACGCAAATCGTTTTCATTTCACGACATAATAAAAGGGAAGATCCATCACAACATCATGGGTTTAACCAAATCTTAGCATATAACTTTGTCATGGGTTAAGAGAATGTCAACTTGCATACATGAGCATATATTAACCCAACTATATTTAACCCAAACTTGCATATTATCGCACATGACTTGCATAACATATTGCATATGAACTTGCATATTATCATACACATATCTTGCATAACATGTTGAACTTGCATATTAGCATTCACATAACTTGCATAAGCACACATAACTTGCATAACATGTTGAACTTGCATATAAGCATTCTCACAACTTGCATAACATGTTAAACATGCATCTAAGCATACACATAACTTGCATAAGCATTCACATACTTGCATATTAACAAACATGTAACTTGCATAGCATATCTTGCATATTAACATACATGTAACTTGCATATTAACAAACATGTAACTTGCATGACATATCTTGCATATTAACATACATGTAACTTGCATATTAACAAACATGTAACTTGCATAGCATATATTATCATACATGTAACTTGCATATGAACTTGTTAAACATGCATAAACCCACTTGTTAAATATGCATAAAACAACTTATTAATCATGCATATTATCACATACTTAGCATGCATAAAATCACATACTAAACTTGCATAATATCATATGCTTAGCATGCATAGAATCACATACTAAACTTGCATAATATCATATACTTAGCATGCATAGAATCACATACTAAACTTGCATAATATCATATACTTAGCATGCATAGAATCACATACTAAACTTGCATAATATCATATACTTAGCATGCATAGAATCACATACTCATCATGCATAATATCACCTACTTAACTTGCATAAAATCAATTACTTATTATGCATAAACCCACATATCCAACTTGCATAAACTCTCATATTCAACTTGCATAAACTTACATATTCAACATAGGATTAATATTATACATAGATTAGCATATCATTACAAATGATTCAAACTCACAAATCCGCATTCAAGACCATAAGTCTCATTACACCTAATCTACTTATCTTAACAATTGATCATCAAAGTGATAGAAACTCACCACTAGCAATTTGCACTCCAAATGAAGAAGATTAAGATGCTTAGAATGGATTAGAAGTTGATTAGAGAGGTTGATTAGCTTGCTTTCCTCTTCATTGATTTGTGGAGGCCATGATCAAGTTTCATTTTGCCATAGTTTAGTTACTAGGTTTAATTATGAATGAATTAGGGTAGGGTTGTGGTCTTATTTATAGGATTAGGTTGCATTTTAGACCCTTAGATTAACCCTAGATTAGTTTAGGACCCTTAGATCTCGGAACTCTCCAGAAATCAGCCCTAAGACCAAGCCCAAACCCCAAACTGGTGCACCCAACCACAGAACTCTCTAGAAACTGTGCAGGTTTCTTGGCTCGGCACGGGCGCACTTCCCAAGTGCGCCAGTCTATTTTTGTACTGGCGCACTTCACAAGTGCGCCAGTGCATTTTTGTTCTGGCGCACTTCACAAGTGCGCCAGTGCATTTCTGGCCTGTTCCGGGTTCTTCTGCCTAACTTCGTTCGTCCATATCTCTTTCATACGGACTCCGATTCTCGAAAACTCGGACTCTATTTCGCGTATTTTTCCGAGACGAACGCAATGACGCAGCCCGTTTTCCCCCAATTCTCACATCTGAGATTATTAATTCTGTAATTAGTGAATTTTAGCATTAACCGAAATTCGGGGTGTTACATTCTCCCCTCCTTAAAGGATTTCGTCCCCGAAATCTCTAAGCTAAGGAGAATGCATATCCTACCATCCAAACAACCATCTACTCAATCCATCAAACACGGGCATCCATTGTCCTTAAACAATTTCTAATGATGTATGAGCATATGCGAAAAGTGTGTGTATATGTTCCCTATCTAATGTACGAACATATGCAAACCATGATAGTGCCATGCATCCAATATGTATGCGAGATAACCTTATCGACACATACCGTATCTATATGAGTGCACAATCATTCACCAAAATGCATCATCCATATGATAACACAATCATTATACATCCATCAATATAGCTAACTACACACAATTTTATGCAATATGCAATATGAAGTGATTGAGCCGATCTAGTGCCTAGAGTGTGTATATATGCATCCACGAGCAACCACTAGCAAACACTTGCATCCACTTACATCCATCAACCATAACATGTCTCAAACACATGTTTCAACCATAGGTTTTCCCTATCTAAAGGTCAAACAGGACTAACGAGAGGACCTACTAAAGATAAGATAAGTATTAGGCAAGCGATAAAGGAGAAGTTAAAAGACATACTCTCCAAAAGAAATGGATACAAAGAACGCATCTTCGCTTCCGTCTCCCAAGTAGCATTCTAACTAGCTGAACTTCTCTGTTCCTCAACTTCCTAGTCTCTGGCCCAATGATGCGAGTAGGAGCTCGTCGAATCGTCTCGTCGTGCTCTAACTCTACTTCTTTAAGCAAACTCGGCTCTACCACCTCAGCGGTCTCATGTAAGCACTTCCTCAAATGGGACACATGAAATACATCCGGTACACCACTAAGTCTGTCAGGCAACTCCACTCTATATGCCATCCGTCCAATTCTTTCCTTAATGGGAAATGGCCCTACAAACCTTGGTACTCACTTCCTAACAGATCCAAAGTGAACCACATTCCGTAACGGAGACACCTTGATAAAAAGCATGTCCTAATATCAAACTCAAGCTCTGTTCTCCTCTTGTCCGCATAAGATTCCGTCGCTTTCATCCTTCTTCGAATCCAACCCATCTTCTCTGAAGTCTCTCTAACCATATCGGGCCCAAGCAAGATCTTATCCATAGATTCCCACCAACATGTAGGAGATCGACAAGGCCTTCCATAAAGAGCTTTGAAAGGAGCCATACCAATACTGGACTGAAAGCTGCTATTATATGCGAACTCCACCAACGGAAGATGCTCTTCCCATGTACCTCCAAAATCCAAAATACATAACCTCAAAAGATGTTCTAGATACGGTTCACCCTCTTGGTCTGACCGTCCGTCTGAGGATGAGATGCGGTGCTCAAACACAACTGAGTCCCTACCGCCTCTTGCAAACTTCTCCAAAACTCACTAGTGAAGATAGGATCTCGATCGCTCACTATACTGGGAGGTACACCATGCAATCTAATAATCCCTTGAAGGTAAACTGAAGCTAGACATGGAATAGTCCTCTTGCTCTTCACGGGTATGAAATGGGCACACTTAGTAAGTCTATCTACCATAAGCCCAATCCCCGTATTACCCTTCCTTGATTTCGGTTATCCAACGAGGCACTATCCTACTTCCTATTTCGGAACTTCCAACGGGTGAAGCAACCCTCCGGGTTTCTTCTGTTCCACTTTCACTTGTTAGCATACCAAGCATCTAGCGACATACTTGGCCGCGTCTTTCTTCATATTGGCCAAAAAGAAAACTCGCCTCATGTCTTGGTACATCTTGTCCCTACCGGGATGAATGGTCATCTTCGACCGATGTGTATCATCAAGTATAGCCTTCCTTAAATTCTCGTCTTGCGGTACACAAAGTCTACCGTCTCTACGCAACCACCCCTTACCATCTAGGGTGTATCTTATTCAAAATGCTGGACGACCCTCTCCTCGTGAGCTTCTCTACTAACTCATCCAACTGTGGGTCGTCTCGCTGTGCTCCGCCAATCCGCCTAAAAGAGTAGGCCTAACCTCCAAGGAGGCTAGCAAAACCGGGTACAAAGTCAACGGAAGGTCTAAAGTCAAACATAGAAATAAATTCTAAACTCTATAGTTCAACGGACAACCTTTTTCTTCTTAAGGCGTCTACTACCCTGTTTCCCTTGTTAGGGGTATACGCTATCTCAAACTCATAAGATGCTAAGAATCCTATCCAAAATCGTCACAACTGTCCATCTCTCACGCAGACCACCCTAGACGAATTCGACATCCCCCAAATGCAAGCCCCAAAGGCCGAAACCAATATCAGACAAACACCCAAGGGACATCTCCTTCGAGTTCAGGCAACCTACGTGAGATGATACTAAAAATAATAATAATAATGGCTAAACAATTAAGCCTTTGACCAACTTTGGATGTCCTCGCCAGTCTCACTCCAAAACCACCGTTTATCCTATAACTGGCTTTGCTCACCCTATTGAGCACATACGAAAACTTATTACGCTCCTTGAAAAGACCAAGATGTCATTTACAAAGGCCATCACAAACTTATTTAGGTACTCCCTGAACACCCTTCTCTTCCAATCAACAAAGTATGCGGGGGCGTTCGTCAAACCAAATAGCATCACCAGCCACTCATAAAACCATCCGGAGTCCTAAAGGCAATCTTCTCTATACTATCGTCAGCCACTCTCAACTGACGAAACCATGTGGCTTAGTCCAACTGCGAAAATACTGAGGCGCCAACCAACTGATCAAAGAGATCATCAATCTTTGGCAATGGGTGTCTATTCTTCTTTGTGAGTTTATTTAGTTCTCTTTAGCCTACACAAAGTCTGAGGGACCCATCCGCCTTCATGGCAAAAACTACTGGAGCGCCCCACTCCGATATACTTCTTCTTATGAACCCCTTCTCAAGCAATCGCCTACTTACTTATGGAGTTCCCTCCTCTCACGAGGAGCCTTGTGGCACACTGGCCAAGTCACTGGTTTGGCATTGTTTACCAGATATATTCGGAAGTCAATCTCCCGCTCCGGAGGTAAGCCCTTCACCTTCTCAAACACATCCGAGTATTCCCGGACCACTTCTAACAGATCGCAAACTCTCGACCGACGTGTCCAGCGATTCTAGATAACTTAGCATAACAGATTCTATGGGATTACTAGAGATCTCGAGAGTGTTACCCAAGCGGGTCATAAGCCTAACAACTCTCCCTTCAAAATCAAGAACGGCACCCCTACTGGATAACCAGTTCATGCCCAAAACTAACCCATAGTCCGTGAAGCCCAACAAGCATCACATCCAAACTCAATGCTAAGTATAGAAACTTTCAAACTGGTGTCTAAGTGCAGTGACTCACTAACAATGATGAGATAAACGAACTTAATGCGTCCAAATCAAATAAAGTTCGAATCGGATAATAAAGAAATCCAAATTCCAACCTAGACGGTCTTATCCCCATCCGGCACCCTAGTCGTGAGGGAATACAACTACCCTCCAGAAGATTCCATACCTTGTCCTTGCTTCTTTGGTCAATCCTAATAAGGTGTCCTATTCCTCCCAAAAGGATAACTACTAGCCTTCTCCTTCCCATTCTCCACTCGTAACCTCCCATCAATGAGGCTTCGTCCTTTATTAACCAAACAACTATTAGAGCCTTCCTCCCATCGTCCATCCAATAAGTACCTACAAGTCCTCCTCCTTCTTGAACCAACTTCTAATCTGATTTACGTCTAAGTCCCTTGAAGCGGTTTTCCATTCTTATCTATCTTAGAAAGATCATCTACACACGGAGGGGAAACTCAAAACGAGAGGAAAAAAAGATTCAAACGGAGAATTCGAAAGATAAAGATATGGCTATCGGGGATTATGCTTTTCTCTCAAAAACTTTTCTCTTAAAAGACATGTTTTTGAAAATACTCCTTCAAAAATTTTCTTAGAAAAATAGTTTTTCTAAAAAATTTATCTGTTCTGGTAACCTTTGCTCTGATACCACGTGTAACACCCCACGTCCGCTAAGGTCACTCATACCAGGGGAATGCCTTAGTTTCGGTGAAGTATTTTAAGTGAATATAGAACAGTAAAATTACAACAAGACAGATATAAGTAATACTTGAAAATTTAAAACATCATTTCATTGCAGCGGAAAGTAATACATGTTTGGTTACATCACAAAACCATAAACCAAAGTCAAGTACATAATATCCATCTTGATAAAATAGAAGTACATAATCCCACTACATAACTAATAGCCATAAAAGAAAAGATGAACTGGGCTTCACTTCAACGGTCCAAGCTCCAAAGAATAGATACAGCAATCCGATCAAAGCCCACTAGCACCAGGCCCACTCTAATAACCTGGGGTTGGGGGAAAAAGATAAAAACAACGGGGTCAGACATAAGTCTGAGTGAGTCCTATAACCCTAACAATACAATCATTAAAATAACCAGAGAAGACATAAGTCGATATACGGTAACGCCTGGGGATGCATGGCTACACCAAGCAGCTTGGCAAACTTAGGATAAACTAAGATAACCGTAAAGACGCATTTACCCACCCAAGGATAATTACTAAATTACACCGCCCCAGACCTACTCAAAGATAATTCCTACACTGCACCACACCAGTTTTACCTACCTAAGATTAATTCCTACTTAAAGGTTGATCCCACTAAATGTACTTAGTAATTTTTACCCAGTAGTTTCTAGTACCCCTACATAGGTGCCGTCTGCCCCTATCATTACTAGGTGTACCCACTACTCCCAAGCGATCGGCTCCCTAACGTAGATACCCGTACTGGTCCCACAATGGGGTGTATCATTTCCCCAAAGTGGCAACCTGATAATATCAACGGTGCACGGCTTTATATCTACACGATGTAACAACGATTTACTAACCAGCCCGGGTCCACACACGCATATGAAACCCGTTGGTCCTACGTTGCCACCGCTAACCCGTTTTTGGCCTCTTATAGTCAAGCCCAATATGCGTGTCCCGTCACCCGACTTGGGTCGAGCCCACAAAGATACGTTTGGGATATTGGTTGAGATGGGCCCCCACAAGCTACCACCTAAGCTTGTTATTTTTTTTTATCTAGTGTATCCCACTTAACCCCTTTAACCATGTCTACTTACATGTTATAAATACTTTGGTTAAGTCATTAATCATATTTTAATTACCTTTCAAGGCACCCACTAGATTTCCACATGACACCCAAGTCCTTTACTTAATTCCCACATGCCACCCGAGGCACTTACTTAACCCCTTAATCATGTTTAATTACATGTTCCACTTTGGTTAAGTATTCTAATCGTGTTTTCTATTGCCACCCAAGGCAACCCACTAGTTTTCTTATGCCACCCAAGGCACCCACTTAACCCTCAAGCCCCACTACATGCTTATATGGTTAAGTGTTTCTTAATTAATTAAGACCGTGATCCTCATAAAGACCTCTCACATTAGACTATCTTTTATGACCGCTGGTTAAGCCGGTTGGGTCCGGGCAGCCTTATGTCATAACCGAGTCTAACCTCGTGTCTTTACATTAATCACGTATTTAGTTTGTGCCTAAGACCTCTCACATTGGGCTAACATTTGTAGCAACTGGTTAAGCCGGTTGGGTCCGGGCAGTTTTACGCTACAACTGAGTCCAACCTCGTGTCTTAGTCGATTAATTACACCTAATTAATCACCCCCATAATTTATATTAATTATCCCTAATTAATATCAAGTTTTTCATAACATGGGTAGACCTAACTCAATAGGTAAATTCCCATGGGGTAGACCTAACTCAATAGGTAAATTCCCACTTATGTTAATTTGTTTTTATGGTATGCTTAATCATACCCAATCATACTTTTATTAACATCTTTATTAACCCCATCGTTCCCCACGCAAATCGTTTTCATTTCACGACATAATAAAAGGGAAGATCCATCACAACATCATGGGTTTAACCAAATCTTAGCATATAACTTTGTCATGGGTTAAGAGAATGTCAACTTGCATACATGAGCATATATTAACCCAACTATATTTAACCCAAACTTGCATATTATCGCACATGACTTGCATAACATATTGCATATGAACTTGCATATTATCATACACATATCTTGCATAACATGTTGAAGTTGCATATTAGCATTCACATAACTTGCATAAGCACACATAACTTGCATAACATGTTGAACTTGCATATAAGCATTCTCACAACTTGCATAACATGTTAAACATGCATCTAAGCATACACATAACTTGCATAAGCATTCACATACTTGCATATTAACAAACATGTAACTTGCATAGCATATCTTGCATATTAACATACATGTAACTTGCATATTAACAAACATGTAACTTGCATAGCATATCTTGCATATTAACATACATGTAACTTGCATATTAACAAACATGTAACTTGCATAGCATATATTATCATACATGTAACTTGCATATGAACTTGTTAAACATGCATAAACCCACTTGTTAAATATGCATAAAACAACTTATTAATCATGCATATTATCACATACTTAGCATGCATAGAATCACATACTAAACTTGCATAATATCATATGCTTAGCATGCATAGAATCACATACTAAACTTGCATAATATCATATACTTAGCATGCATAGAATCACATACTAAACTTGCATAATATCATATACTTAGCATGCACAGAATCACATACTAAACTTGCATAATATCATATACTTAGCATGCATAGAATCACATACTCATCATGCATAATATCACCTACTTAACTTGCATAAAATCAATTACTTATTATGCATAAACCCACATATCCAACTTGCATAAACTCTCATATTCAACTTGCATAAACTTACATATTCAACATAGGATTAATATTATACATAGATTAGCATATCATTACAAATGATTCAAACTCACAAATCCGCATTCAAGACCATAAGTCTCATTACACCTAATCTACTTATCTTAACAATTGATCATCAAAGTGATAGAAACTCACCACTAGCAATTTGCACTCCAAATGAAGAAGATTAAGATGCTTAGAATGGATTAGAAGTTGATTAGAGAGGTTGATTAGCTTGCTTTCCTCTTCATTGATTTGTGGAGGCCATGATCAAGTTTCATTTTGCCATAGTTTAGTTACTAGGTCTAATTATGAATGAATTAGGGTAGGGTTGTGGTCTTATTTATAGGATTAGGTTGCATTTTAGACCCTTAGATTAACCCTAGATTAGTTTAGGACCCTTAGATCTCGGAACTCTCCAGAAATCAGCCCTAAGACCAAGCCCAAACCCCAAACTGGTGCACCCAACCACAGAACTCTCTAGAAACTGTGCAGGTTTCTTGGCTCGGCACGGGCGCACTTCCCAAGTGCGCCAGTCTATTTTTGTACTGGCGCACTTCACAAGTGCGCCAGTGCATTTTTGTTCTGGCGCACTTCACAAGTGCGCCAGTGCATTTCTGGCCTGTTCCGGGTTCTTCTGCCTAACTTCGTTCGTCCATATCTCTTTCATACGGACTCCGATTCTCGAAAACTCGGACTCTATTTCGCGTATTTTTCCGAGACGAACGCAATGACGCAGCCCGTTTTCCCCCAATTCTCACATCTGAGATTATTAATTCTGCAATTAGTGAATTTTAGCATTAACCGAAATTTGGGGTGTTACATGCAGAGCTACTAACAAACCAACATTGCAGAAAATGAGTTATTTTTATTTACAAATGAATGAATTTGTACAGGAAAATAGCTAAAAAAGAAAGTGCAGGAGCTACTCTTGTAGCAGCAATTATTGGTTCACTAAATGCTAAAACGATACAAGGCAATCCGCTATTTAGATTTTGAATGAGCCTTGGATATCTTGGCGGCTTTCTCCGCGTCCTTTTCTTCTTTCTCAGCCTCCGTCAAGATTCGTTTTGACTTCTTTTTTCCTGAAGATGCGGTGCTGGAGCCAGTAGACTTCTTCCCGGAGGGCGGGGCGCTGGAATCAAGAGAAGATTTTTTAGCGAGTTCCTCTGTAATAGATCTAGTTGAGAGCTTAACAACTAACCTTGATCCCGCATCCACAACTGCGAGGGGCTTGAGGACTTCGGGGTCTAGCTCTTCAGCTTTTAATTGCAAGCGTTTGTCTTGATCGGCTTTCATTGCAGCCAAGGTAACATCATCAGCATTTTTTGACTCCCCGACTATAGCAACTTCTGGTTCCTCTTCATGCCCCCCGTCTCCGCCATCGTCCTTTAAAGCTGCTATCATTTCTTCATCATGGGGAGTGGCGACCTTAGTTGGCACACTTTCTTCTCCCAAGTCTATAGGAGCAGCCTTATCCTCCCCTCTTTTGGCCTTTTTTGCAGGTTTTGCCCCGGCGGTGGCTCCCTGAGTCACATCTGTCTTTTCGGATGACTCAACACCTACAGAATGAGAAGCAACAGTTATCAACTCAGGTGAAAACAATGGGTCTTTCATCGATTGTTCAATCACGTGGCGAAAGGTAGAAATAGCCTTGGCAAATTGAGGAGAAAAGGCAGGGATACCTTCCGAAGACTTTTTTGCGGGGGTGGCTACTACCTCTGATGTTGTTTCAGGAATAGGAGATAGCAGAGTTGTTCGGGCAATTCCCGGATTTTCGGGATCATACCCCTCTACTTCAGAAGTCGCAGGGGCAGAAGAAGAGGAACCAGCTTCGAGAACAGTTTTCTGTTTAGACTTCCGTCTCTCTTCTTCCATGGCCTCAGCAATAAGGCGGCGCCCTTCAGCTAGGCGCTCCGGTTCATCATCCCTCAAGTATTTCTCCATTAGCTTATCTTCATCGATGGAATCGACCTTAAGTTCCTCTTTTTCCCACTCGACGATCTGATTCCACACTTGAACTAGAGTGGATGGATAATCCTCGATCCAAGAATTGTTTCGGCGACGGATGATATGTGCAAAGAATTCAATCATTAATTTGCCGAAACCCTGAATATCAACCTCCGCCTCTGATAATTGCTTGCGGGCTTCCTCCGCAGATTTGATAGCACACTCCACATTGCCCTCGGCCAGGGCAGCCCTGTTCTCTGCTTCCAACAGCCTTGAAGCCAAGTCAGCATTCTTCTTTTTTAGTTCAGCACTCCTCTGTGCTAACTCGGCATTTTTCCGCTCAAGGTCAGCATAAGCAAGGCGTGTCTTAGCAGCTTCTGACTTAGCCTCGTCAGCTTGCTTTTTTAATTCAGAACGCTCTTGAGTGTGAGATTCCAGCAAGTCATGGTAACGTTTTTGCATGTCCTCGAATTGTTGTTTGAAGTTAGAAGCGTCCCTTTGAGCGACAGCTAGCTGAGCTTGAGTGTCTTCCAAACCTTTTCCTAGAGCTTTTAAGGCCTTAGCATCCTCCTCCGCGGTCTTTTGCATTGAATCAGTATTTGTGAATAGAGTGCGGATGATTCTAGAAAGATTGCGTGAATATTTGAACATCTCAGTATACTGTTTTTCCACCGCATCTATCTTTGCTTTAGCCTCATCTGCCCATTTAGACGAAACAGGTTCAAGGGCAGGTAAAATAGTCAAAGTCTCGAAGTAGTGTTCGGGAAATTGCTCCTTCAAATATGCTCTCTTTACTGCAGTTTCCGCATCTAGTGGGGGAGGAGCGAGGATTGTCAATTCGGTGTCCCTGTGTGAGGAGGATTCGGTAGATTCTTTGTCTGTCCTAGGTCGTTTAGTAGCAGGGACCTTGTACTTACTTCGAGACCCAGTCTCTTTTGGAGGAGTTCTCTCTCTACTGCGCTTTTCATGGAAAGAAGTGGAGTCTTTAGATTGTGGTATGTCCTCTTCCCTACGGCTCTGATAACCCTTGTATTTCTCTTGTTCCGGCCGAACTGGTGAGCGAGAGCGTGAGGGTCGAGAACGATAGGGATCGTAAGGCCTTCTCTCATCCCTGCCACGATCATCACGACGATCATACTCGACATCCTGAGGAGGATTGGACATGCTGCGGCGAAGCTTCCTGATATCGTATTAGGATTGAGACATCGTACCTGCACGATAAAACAAACGAAATTTAGAATTAATGGATTCACGAAGAAAGAGGTGCAATGAATGCTAATGCCGTTATATGAAGTGTATCCTAAGTGGTGTGTTTCCCCCCAACCAACCCGAGTCTGAAGCTAGACTAGTACGGGCATGCTCTTTGGCCTTAGCGGGAGTGGTCTCTTCAGAAGAAGTGAAGACTAAAGGATCCTTCCTGAAATCCTCTGAAGTGTATATAGTCTCAGGTAAGGGGAGATCCCCCAAACCCTGAAATATTTGCTCATCAGTACTAGGGATATCCCCCTCGGAAGCATGAAGTGGCGACTCTTGGGAGGATTTTGACTTTTCCAGAGAAGTAGCCTCCTCGGGGGCAGTATATCCTTCACGATGCTTTTCGGCCAGATTAGCCAATTCATCATCTTGTGTAGAAGATGGAGAAGGTGAAGTTTGAAGAGGCGCTGTAGGAACTCCTGAGCCTTCTCCTGTCTCTGGGACTACCTCCACTGGAGGAATGTATGCGTATGGAGCCGTCCCATGACCGATGCTACGAAAAACGGATAACAACCCATGAAAGTGAAGGTATTCGTCTTTAAGGACTTCGTCGATAGTCAAGAATTTCTGATCGCCATTAAGAAGTCGGTGCATCCGGTCAAAGAACACCTGATCTGATATCTGTTTGGGATTGTCGACTACAAACGAAAAGGAAAACAAGTTAAGGTGATGATTCTAGTGTATAGAGCCCGGATTTAGAAAATCAGTGCTTTACTTGATTTTGTCCACCTCCTGGCGCACCCAGGCTGTCGCTTCACGTAGAACCATTCTAGTCTGGAATCTCCAGCTTTACTGCTGAATGGTGCTGAGATTATCTTCCTTTTTGGAACTGACTCAAAGTAGCAGAAAGATGGAGTCTCTCGAGTCCGATGCTTGAAATTATAGAAGAAGTGAACGTCATCGAACGTGAGCTCTATGCCTAAGATTTCACGATATGCTATGTACAAGGTGTGCAAATAGGCGTATGAATTGGGATGCAACTGCATGGGGGCAATCCGCATTTGTCTTAAAAAGTCAACGATGAAGGGAGAGAATGGAGGAACGGCGCCGACCATGCACATCAATCGAGTGACCGCCATATATCCTTCTGGAGGGTTGTGGGGACGGTCCGAGCGTGAAGGCACTAGAGTGTCCCTTTTCATTATCCCGTACTTTAAGCAAATTCGGACAAGTCGATCGTTGTCGATTGTTGATTCAACGGAGTCTGGAGGTGATTCCAATATAATGGCCGATTCAAATTCATCAGGGGCTCGATCGTCACCAATCCCTCCTTCCTCCTCAAAACCCAGAGAAACTTCATTCTCTGAAGACACCTCGTTGCTTTCTCGATTTCCAACCCCGTAGTCTGGACCCTCACTGTCCCATTCTGGATCCGAAGGAGAAGATATATCCTCGAGAGTGATTTTGTTAGAGGTTTCCGGGGCTTCTTTCCTCTCAGCTAGTCTGGTAGAGCGTCTGGGTCTCATTGTCATAGAACTATTGAAGAAGCAATAGCACGAATTAGAGTAAATTAGCCCGTACCCCCCTGTGCATGTGTGTGAACTAAAATGTGTGCAGCGAATATGAGAAATGCAAAGTAAAGGTGCAACAATGTAAGACGAGACATTGAAGAGAAAGTGATAGTCAGAGTAGTTTTTAATGTTCATTTATGTCCGCAAGGTACTATCCTAACTGTTCATGAAGTTGGAAGTAATATCTAGCATTGTTTTAAATAGTTGGACAAAAGTTTGTGCTTTGGATTGAGTAGTCTTCGGTTCGGATGTATACATCAGGTTCAGATCGGATAGGCAAGGTCACCTGTCAGCTTAAAGCAAAGGCTCACACTCAGAGAGATATATCCGGATCGGTTCGGGGATTGACTTTCGGGGTGGGTCGGATTAACCTGAATAACAATGCCCCTATTCTCTCTTTTGTTTCACAACCCGGTCCGATCCGAGCGCATAAGTCTTGACCTCCATTTTATTCATAGGTCCGACCCGACCCGGTCAAACAAGTTAAGTCCCATTTCTTTGCCTTATTGCTCCGACCCGGTCCGGTTCTGTGAATTTCTCTCTTTTCCTTTTTCTCCTACTGTTCCCCCACCCGAACCTATCTCCTTCAATTTCCTTCCTCTTCCTCCTCTTAAGTAGCGAACCCAACTCAATATCCAAAGCCTTAATTAAAATCAAGTGCTTAAGCACTCAAGTATTCAACGACGAATCTCAACACCCTCCACCAACGCCTCAAAATGGCGTCGATGCCATCAACGACGAAGGCGGAGGATAAAGGAAGCCATGGCGATGGAATTAGTCAAATACCTTGCTAGAATCGTTCAACTTAACTGCGAACGTAAATTAAAAACAATTATGGCAACGAGATTCGAGATTGCAAGACTACCTATGTATTTGATTCAAAGATTGAAGCCAGAATTTTGGATTTTTTTGGAAAGACTAGGGTATCGATGTGAAATCGGTTGGGCAAGAGCAATGAATAAAAGAAAAGAAGAAAAGTGAAGTAGATTTATATAAAAAAACAAGCTGACTATTCGTATTCCCGCTCGGACCGGCTCGAAAAGCCCAGTGACGCAGCTTGGCCCACTAATCCATTGCAGTGTATAGGAAGAAGGAGATCCGTCCAGTTCGGAACCCGAACCAGAAATCCGTTCGGGTTGGAATCCGAACCGAACAGGATGCAGTACGACAGCTTGGCATGTGAATTCAAAGGGAAGGATGAAGACGTTGTGCAACTGCAGTCAAAGCATGCTCCATTTCCAACAGAAGCATCCTTTGAGGGGCAAAATGTTAGCCTACTTTGTGAACTAGGCAACACAAAGTCAAAATGTCAAACATTGAAGAGCATTTTTAATTAGAAGACTTCGGTTCGGATCGGAGAGACCATCACTACTCAGATCGGAGAAGACACTACAGCCTAGATCGGACAGCTGCAATCGTTCGGGTCGGGTCAAAGCAACGTATCGGTTCGGATCGGATAAAATCTCCTGTTCGGATCGGTGAGCTATTGCTGTTGAAAGCAGAGAACGCATGTTCGGATCGGAGGGCAGTCCTCTTCAAGATGGATCAGAAAGCCACCCAATTGCTACGGAGATAGATCGGAGCGGAGCGGAGCAGACTAAAGAGGAGAGAGCGTTGTTTTCAAGCCAATCCGGGTCGGATCGGGTATCCCGATCCGAACCCCTTATACGTGTCCCTCCGACCCGAACCCATTTTCCATATCATTCTCCAGCATAAGCGCCTGGATACTTGGATCGGCTATGACCAGTTCCTGCCCATAACGTCCATTATTCTGATGCGTTGTCAACATAGAAATCAATCTGAATCCGATGCTGATGGGATGAGTGACATGTGGCTCCGATCCGGATCGGGCTCTGAGCAAATTCACGCCTATAAATACCCTGTCTAGAGACAAAGAAAAGGATCTTTTTTGGGCATCTCGAGAATTCAACCACCTCCATAATCCGAACTCCATTACTCCCGGAGAATCCAAATCTTCTTTCATTATTTATTTTAGTCAATTGAGTGAATATAAGTGAGTTGTGAGTGGAATCAAGTGAATATTACATTGTATTTGCAACTGAATCATTGAATATAGTGAAAGATAAGTGGACGTAGGCATTTCTTCGCCGAACCACTATAAATCCTGTGTGTTCATTTTTATTTTTATCTTATTTCCTTTGCTTTCAGTTAATTCGGGTGTTAGAACCACTTTTTGGTCTAACATCATCAATTTTGAATTATTTCAACAACCAAATATCTAAGGCAGATGATCATGAATAAAGATGAATTTCAAGATGTATCACAATGATTCAAGACAAAATTTTCCAATTCAGAAATAATCAAGCCAATCTAAAAATAAATGAAGTTATCATAACTGAAAAATAGAAGTGTGCTGTAAAGAGTATAAATTTTCAAGACTTTCCAAAATGAATTAGAAGAAACTCAAAACAGCAGAGGTGTGTGAAATTTCATTAATTTTCAGATCTTCTAAAGTTTAGTATTCAAATTAACAGTGTTCAAGATATGATAAGAATATTTCAACACTGTTAGGAATTCATAAATCAGTAAACAAAAATAAACTTCAAAATAAATTGCAGATATTTACAAGTTTAAATTCAAGATCTGGAAATGATTAAAGCATGAGAGTTTTATTCAAATTAAGTGATTTCCAGAAAATCATGAATTCTGCATTATGAAGTTAAGAAAGCCCAGAATATAAGAAAATAATATAGTAGTGTCAAATCATCATAATCAAAAGATAGAAATAGAAGGGGCAGAAGGAGAAGAATAAAAAAGAAAATATTAAAAGAGATAAGTCTAGAGATCATACTTGAATTCAGTGTAAGCAAATGAATCTCTAACTCAGAAGTCTTGGGCTAAGGAACTCCAAATGATATAGAAATATGGAACAACTTTAATTCAGTTCTCTTTTGCAAAGCAGTTCTTCAGCCTCCTATGGTTCCTAAGAATTTTGAGAATTGAGTGGTCTAACAAAATTAGCAAAACATCTCACAGTTTCATTCATATATTTTGGTACTAAGACTTGTTTATATAAAAGTCCATCTGAATTTACTTTTGTACCCTTAGGAACCTAAACTTGTTTGAATTTAGATGAACTCACTTTATTTTTTTAAGGATCCAAAATGGGTTAAATAAATTGTTATCAAATAAATTCTTATCCTGGTTGTGATTCAATTTTTTTGGAATTTTCACACGTTCAAAATTTCAGAATTACCCTTCTTGAAGCAATTTGAAGGATTTTTAAAATCATAAGAATTCAGTTTTTCAAAAACATTTGTTTTACCAAAACCAAGACCACCTTTATTTCCAACAGAAAATTGGGTTTTTAACAGCATTTTCAACGATTATTCCCTATTAGAACATTTATCCAAAGTTGATTCTAATCGTTGAATTTTGGATTTAAGATTACTATTTTCTTTTATCAAATTTGCACAACGATTTATAGCAATCTTCTGTTCAATATTGGACTGTTTCAAAACCAAATTCTCATTTTCAAGTAATGTAATTTTGGCTTTAGATTCAGAAATTTCAAGTTCAAAATGATTTTCCTTTTCATATTCAAGTTTTTCACAAGTTTTAAAATTTTCAATCTAATATTCAAACTCTTTCAAAATAGATTCAGATTTCAACAAGTTTTGTTTTTCTGCAAAATCATTTTTGGAAGTTTCTGTCGTCTTAAAATTTTCAAATTCCTTTTGCAAAAAATTGTTTGTGCTTTTTTGCTCAATCTCGTTTTCTTTCAAAATCAAAATTCTTTTTCAAGTTTTTGAATATTTTTATTGAAATGAACAATATCAGTTTTCAAATTCAAACAATTTTTGCAATCCAAATCTGAAGAAATTTTAGTGTATTCAAGTCGTGCTTCTAAATCATTAATTTTGCTAGTCAACTCATGATTTTTAAATTTCAGAGATTTGTTTTTCAGTTGGAGTTTATCAACGGATTTAGTTAAACCAACACATATATAAACAAAATCTTCATAACATAAATTTTATGTCTCATCGCCTGTTAAGTCTCCATCGTCTGATTCATCTGAAATTTTATCTGTACGACTTGTTAAGCATAAATCTGAATCTAAGTTTATCTTCTGAGTTTTTGAGTTGTCGTTGTCAATTCTTTCATACTTTATATTGAGAGTATTCCAGATTTTCTACGTAGTTAAAGAATGGGAGATAAGATTATATTGATCATCATTTATATGAGAATATAAGATATGAGTAGCACGAGAATTAAATCTAATGTCATTCATATCACACCCATTAATAATAGTATCATAACATTTAATATTAACAGATTTTAAATAGGATTCCATTTCTGATTTCCAATTTAAAAATATGTGCAATTAAAAATAATTGGAGTACAACTGGACTGACCATCATTGGATTGACAACTAGAAACCATGACTCTAAAGTTAACAAAATACCTTCTCTGATACGTGAGTAGGGTTTATTGAATTTAATTCGAGATATTAAAATATCAAAAAACAGATTGTAGCAGAATAAATGCAGGAAATAAATAACACAGATTTTACCCAGCTTCCGCAAACCCTGCCTACTGCTGCATTCCTAACATTTTTACTAGGTATTAAACAGACCCCGCCTACAAACCCTGTAAACTCGCAAACTCTGCTCCTGTTTAATCCTATGCTCAAAACCCTAGACTGATCTATATCCCCTAGATTATATTTTCCCCTAGCAACAAACCCATAGCCAGTAAAACCTGGTTAATACAAACACTAGAAAACTGCTAGTTAAAATCTTATAACTAGATGACCTGGTTTTACAGACAAACTAGAAAACCAGTGAACGATTACAAAAGGATTTAAAATACAATACAATAATAGAATAAAATAAAAACCCTTAAGACCTTAAAATTAAAACAAGCCAACCCACTTTTATTTGATAAACTGGATTCCTTTTTCTCTCAAAAAAAGGCGGCCGATCCAATTCTTTATTTTATTTGCTCCAAAAATTGTTGGTTAGGGTTTCTTTGAATCAGCTTTGCAACTGATTTATGGCTTCAAATCCTTCTTCAGATGATTGATGCTGCTTCATAGCTCGAATTCGAATTACACTCTTGCTCGATCCAACACAGTAAGCTTTCTGATTTTATTTGAGAACTTGAATTGTTTTTATGTGAGTTGGATCTCGATTTTTGGATAATTGTTGCCAGTGATGAGAATGGTGTATAAATAGGATAACTAATTCCTAAATAACTCTGCTTTCTTGAATTGGCTTGTTTGGTTGCTTACGTGTTTCTATTGCTTAATTTGTTGCGGTTGAAATCTGAAAAGAATCGATTTTGATTTTTGTGGTCTTGAAAGTATGCCGTGAATTTCTCGTTTTGATTTCTAGCCTTAAAAAATGACTTAAACAAATCCGGAAACATATTTACTTGCATGATTTTTTCCATGGATATCGTTCTGGTTTCTGGAAAGATATAGTACATATGATCTTCCATCTTGCCAGAAATGTTTTAGTGATTAAAGCTTTTCCAGAAAATTTGTTGCTTGCCAAATATATTGTTGATTGATTTCTTGGGGCCACGCGTAAATAACTTGATTGTATCCTGTTTGCCAAAATTAAATCTTGCCAAAATATGATGGAACAAAATTCCTGGAAATATTCATATTTTCTGAAAATACTTCTTGCTCTTAGTAAAACCTGGAAAGACATGATATTGTTTCTTTCCATGTCTTGTTTACTTGAAATACATGCCATATATGAACATGAAATCTTTTCCAAGCTTATTTGAGTCCATTTGCTATATATATATATATCCACATTTTGTATTTCTAGAAAGCATTTTGAAACCTGAAAGCCATTTCTGAAAAAAAAACAATCTATTTTCATAGGTTAAAAATATTTCTGAAAGAATTTACCCTTGCCATAAAAACTGGAAAATTCCTTGCTCAAAATTGCTGAGTTGAAACTGCACCGAAATACTGTGAACTTGTGAATTTATTTGCAAAATTCTGTTGCAAAATTTCTAGAAGCATTTTGAAATGGATAAACAAATCTGTAAAACATTTCATTGGTGTGATTAAAAGCTTTGCAAAAAAAAAAAGTTGGCAAATCTCTTAAAGCCTGCTCCACATATATAAGTTGTTGTCTTCCCTTGTATTTACACACACATGTGTGCACCATTACACTTCTGCTTGCATTTTCCCATGACCATGCTGTTGCATTAACCACACTGTGATTTCTGGAATGTAATAACACTATGCCAAAAATAAATGCTTACCATATGTATGTCTGTCCATGTAGACACTACTATGTTTAACCATGCTCTTACTAGATTGACTATGTATATATATATACACAAATTGTGTATATATATGTATACATATGTGTGTGCTATTATTTCAGTGTTCCTCTTGTGTTATTCACGGACACCTGACCCATGCACTGTGCATGTATGTCAGGCTTTAGTTGAACACAATGGCTTGATATATTTGTCCCTTACAGACTATATTGTCCGTGCACAAATATTTGTATATACCATACACTTGTATTGTATAGCGCATGTCTAGAGAATTTATATATGTGAGCACTGTTGATGATGTCTACCTTGTGGTATTTACAGTGTATTACTGTGAATATCACAAGCTATCTAGACATAGATGGATGTCCAATATAAATCAGATCAAGTCATGAAAAATGATGAGAAACACACCAAAATTCTGGGGCAAATAAATTTTTAAAATAAAAATTAGATTTTCTAGAAATTAAAATTTCTTATTCAAGTTTACTGTGTGTTTCTTATGTGACAGGTAAGAAGAAGACAGGACTGATTGTGAAGAGAAGACAAGACTTTGTGTAAGTGAAATAGTATATGAATTTGTACAACAAAGAGTGAATATAAAATGTAGCTAAGTATCGAGTGTTTTAGTGAGGAATAGATGTTTCACAAGAAATTGAATTTGAAATGTATTATAGTGGAAAGTACAAATAGTGGAGTTACAAATTTGTGTTATTGAAATAAAATTTTATATTTTAGATAAAATACTGTTTGAATATTTAAATTCTTGTGCAGTAGTATTCTTTTTAAATATAATTATTATTTTCTGTCTATGATGTAGTATAATAGTACAATTACAAACACATTTATAATAATAAATATATGTTTGTTATCATCAAACAAAAATCATAGAATTGTTAGATACAACAGTAGGAACTCCTATAGGTCGGAATATTGGATTTGTACTAGTCGAGCCACCTTAAGTTTGGATTGAGCCAGGTATTATGGTTGGGGCTCAATGATTTGCTAATGTTGGACTTGGTACTGGGTGCCCAAGTATCGATTTGAATGATTAGACGGTTATTCGGTATATGAAATGGAAGCCAAGTAGGTGATGTTATTTGACGCTTTACCAGAGGCGGGGCATCCCATGCGAGTTTGGATTGTGTTACTCACAACCCTTTCTATCAGGATATCAGGAATTTTCAAAACCCACCGGACTTCAAATTGTCGGTGTTAGAAGCTTTCGGTGGTAGGACGGATCCCACAGTTCATTTGATGTGCTACATGCACCATATGGAAGTACTTTCGGCTTCAGACCACGTTACGACAAAATGTTTCCCACTATATCTCATAGACATCATTGCCTTATGGTTTATGTAGATGCAACCCGAGTCCATTAATAGTTGGAATGTCTTGGTTATAAAGTTCATCGTGCAGTTCAGGGTTCATATAGCCTAGTTTAATAATGTTATGACTTTGGAAATGGATAGGCAAAGGACATGCGAGACTTTGCACAAATTTCTGGAAAGGTTCAGCGCGGCGGTGGCCTTTGTCGATAGACTGGATTCATCCATGGTTCTAATGGTCGCCATCTCTGGAATTCTCGACAAAACTGGTTTCAAAATATCATTACAACGAGACCTACCAAGGGTCTTGTCGGATTCTAGTTTGAAGTAGAAAGATTTGTAAGGGAGGAGCACTACCGAGATGAAAAATCGGTTCATCAAATCAACTTGGCAACAGGCGGAGGACCGTTTACCCCCGGAAAAGGAAAGGGTATATCTTGGGACAATCGGAACACACGACTTCGCATCAAGCCAAAGTTCCCATCGTACACTGAGCTCACTCATGGCTTGGAAAGGATCTATCTCGATATTCATAGCACTGCACCTTTTGAAAAGCCTCCTAAGAGGAACCCGATTGAATAGAAATAAATTTTGGCAAGTATTGTGTGTTCCGTGAATTGCCCGTTCATGACATTGACCATTGTAGACAGCTTCTCAATCAGATTGAGTCACATGTCATACGTGGAGAGCTACCACAATATGTCAGGGATCCAGCAACAACAACACCATAAGCTTAGCTCCCTACAATATCTCAAGATATAGGTAGGCCGGGACGTGACCGCCAAGGCATTACAATCAACTGATCCATCCCGATATATCCTTTTGACTTTTCGAACTTCGGTTCATTACTTATGCTTTTATTTGTTTGTGATCTTTTGCTTCTTCATTCATGCAACTTGTATTCGAAGTGGCTACACTAACTCACTCACACATAGCCGCTCTATGGTTCCCAGATGTTCTCTGAGTGCTGCTATTGACTGTGTACCTTTTTGGGGTTGTTAAAAAAGTACTTTAGGACTTCAGTCCCACACTTGATTGGCCAAGTATAAAATTTGGACTTTGGTCCCATACTTGGTCCTAAAAGTATAAAATTAGGACTTTGGTCCCACATTTGGTCCGCCAAGTAAGAAATTAGGATTCTAATCCTACACTTGATCTACCAAATATAAAATTAGGACTTCGGACCCATACTTGGTCAACCAAGTATAAATTCGGACTATGTTCCCACACTTGGTCCGCTAAGTATAAAATTAGGACTCTAGTCACACACTTGGTCCGCTAGGTATAAAATTAGGACTCCAGTCCCATATTGGTCCACCAAGTGTACAATTAGGACTCTGGTTCACTACTTGGTCAGCCAAGTATAATATTCAAACTCTAGTCCCACACTTGGTCAACCAAGTATAAAATTTGGACTTTGGTCCCAGACTTGGTCCACCAAGTATAAAATTAGGACACTGGTCCCTCACTTGGTCATCCAAGTATAAAATTCGGACTTCGGTCCCACACTTGGTCCGCTAATTATAAAAGTAGGATTGCATCCCGCACTTGGTCAACCAAGTATAAAATTTAGACTTCGGTTTCACACTTGTCATCCAAGTATAAAATTTGAAGTCTTGTACTACACTTGGTCTGAAAAGTATAAATTAGGACTCCGGTCCCACACAAGGTCCACCACATATATAATTAGGACTCTGATCTCACAATTGGTCAGAAAAGTATAAAATTTGGACTTTGGTCCGACACATGGTCAGCCAAGTATAAAATTCGGACTTCGGTCCCAAACTTGGTCTATCAAGTATAAAAATAGGACTCTGGTCCCGCACTTGGTCCACCAAGTACAAAATTCGTGGCTTGATCCCATATTTAGTCGGCCAAGTATGAAATTTGAACTTTGGACCCATTCTGATTCAACCAAATACAAAATATTGGCTCTAGCCTACAAAAATCATTTTGGATTTATGTCCTCAAACATAGGTTTGCAAAGATCTTGGATTCAGGTCCATGGACTCCAGTCCATTAACTCCAGTTCATAGCATTTAGGCTCTATTCCACGAGTTTTCAGGAGTGGGTGTGCCGGGCACTAAGATTCTCTAAGTGTGTTCACCAAGCATAAGAAGTTCCTGACTTAGTCCGCCAAGTATGGAAGTTCCTTATCTTAACCCTCATAGCATGGAAATCTTAATAACCTGGTCTGTCAAGTACATAATACCTCATAACTTGGCCCGCCAAGTACGAAGCTCTTTCGTAGGCACACACTTAGTCTTTTAAAACCCAGCAAGTCCACTGCTTTTTTTTTCCAGGATTCCTTGCATCTCAGATCTATAGGTCTGCCAAAGTACAATCTCAGTGATCGCTGTATTTCTATTTTACTATAGCCTCAGCGATCATCGAACTTCTCTCAAATCTCGGCTAAAAAATTACAGATTTTTGGACTGCCCACAAAACACATATTCATTCGATCAAGAAAGATATGTTTTGGGGGGTAAAGTGTTTACCCAGTTTTTGGCAAATCAGTCACATGTCAAGTGTATGATTAACGACGTGCTTGAGACTCGTGTACATTCATCGGAGTTCACAAGGCAATTTGGTCGAAATCGCAAATTGCTCGGAAAATCTAGAAAAATGGTTACACACCCAAGCATGAATAGCATTACATGGATGGATCACTCAAATTTTAGTGATCAGGTCTATATGATCACCTAAAAGCTTGGTGATCAGCTTCAGATTTGATCCAAAGTGTTTTTGCAAAAAGTTCTTGAATTCCTTTTTTTCACGGTCCGATTACCCCAAAAGTCGTGATGGTAGTCAATGCAAAATTCACATGTGTGCCTCAGGGATTCAGATGCAAAATTTTGGAATCGAATTTGAGGATGGGAAGTGGAAAGGGGAAATTGGCAAAGTGATCTGGCACTTGCCAGGTACGTGTTAATCACTTCTTCCTAGCCGATCAACACATGTCGATCACTGTTTTTTGGGATTTTCCTTAGGAATCGAAATTTTAACACGCAACTCGATTTTTTGGTTAGGTATCAGGGATACGAAATTTCCATCCCCTCGGGATATGAAATTTGGGCTGATGCATAAAATATTCACCTATAGCTCCTCTCTTGGCAATCATATTGGTTGGCTTGGCTTGGCCTTTTTGGAATTTTGGCATATGGGATTGCTTTATTTAGGGCTCATTAATGGCTTCCATAGTCATTCCTATGATTTTGGGATACTTGTTGGAGTTGTAAACTTCATCTAGAAGTTTGCCTACAACATTATGGCATTCACTTGGATTTTTGGCTTGCTTTGCACAACTCCAAGTATTGAAACTTAGACTTTGGATTATCCTTGGACATTGAATTTTTTCATTGGATGTTGGAGTTTTCTCCAAATAGTTTGGAATAAGGAAGAAGAAGAATATTTTGGTTAAAGTTAACAAGATATTTGTTATTATATTGTACAATTTTGTACATTCAAATTGTTCAAATTCGGATAATCATTGTAATTGACAAAACGATGATGAATGATTACTATAAAATAGGTATAGGCACAAATTATATACATATTACTAATAAAAGAATTTATTCTAGAACATATTATTAACAAAACTGAAAATATCAAACAAACTTAAAACATGAACCAAAACAATATATTAATTTTTTTCAAACTCTAGTCATTTTTTACATAATCCGCTGATTTATAAATTATACATATAACTTAAGTACATAGATGGATATTAAAATAAGTTCATAAAGCATCATACATGCATCAAATGCAAAAGTTCAAATACAAAATTTATCAAGAGCAGCATGAAAGGCCATGATATTCATCCCATTAAAATCCTCCTCCATCTTTTGTTCAGAATCATGGTTGCAATGCTTGGAAAACTTGCTTGTGTCAGAATATATAATAATAGAAACTTGAGCATTGCCAAGAAAAACAACTTCTCTGACCACCTTCATAATCCATGCTCTTCAAAAACTAGAAAACTACTAAGGAACATCAAAACTGAAAACAATTTCATATAAAAGCACCTTTACAATGCCAAAAGTAGTAGAAGTTCCAGTTTTAAGCTGAATACTATCCAAATCACCCCTTATAGTGTACCAGAATATTACTCCAAAATAATTCACAGCTAAAACAAACGAATGATTGATCAGCAGCTAGTTGAATATAGCTAGTATCTTGACACAAAAATTGAGTATATCATCAGTTTATCTTTTCAAGATAAGACTTCTGATCTCTTTATTATTTAGCTCAAATCTTGCTTCAAAATCCAAATCTGAAAATAGATAAAAAATCATCAGTTTTTTTTTGCCATCCAGTGCACTTTGTTTATTTCTCCTCTCAAAAGTAACATTTTACATAAAAAAAATTATATCTGACAGATGCTGTATGAATCATGCAGCAAGTGTATATAATACTAAGGATATGCATACAACAGATCATACAAAAACGTGCTTATAGTCGTGATAATAGAAGTTCTTGTAAATGAAATTACCCATCAACTTGGAAGCCAAAAATAAAGCTAAAGCCAATGAGACTAATGCAGTTCTTGTTAATGCAAACACAATCTTTTCCCGTGCAGCTGCTAAAATTCCAATTGATGCAACTGAAAAAACTTGAAGAACAATTTTAGCTTCTTTCAAGTATTTCAGAGCAGTTTTGTAGCTACTGCAGTTTACCACATGTGTCCAGTACCTGTGACACCCCATGTCCATTAATGTCACTCTTTATCAGAATGCATTAAGTTTCGTGAAGCGTTATAGGTAAACAGGAATAGAAACATCACAAGACAGATATAAAATAGCAGCGGAATTAAAACTTTATAAAATAGAAAAGCTTCATGGTCCAAACTCAATTACATAATAAATCTGAAATACTGAAAACTCATTACAACCTCATAAAACTTCTGTATTGTACCAAATCATCATCAGAGTACAATAATACATAAAAAGAGCACAATCCCCAAAATATAGGCATAGTAGAGAAGATACGAAATCAAGCGGTACCTAAGCAGCTCCAAGCATAATGAAAGAAGAATCCTGATCAAGCTTGAGTATTCCCACCCTGAGAACCTAGGGGAGAATAGAAGAGAGAGAAGATGGAACAAAATGGGTCAGACATAAAGTCTGGCAAGTCCAGTTACTTTTAGCATATAAAAAAGTAAAAGCATTATGACAGGCATACAAACTGGATGGGGAGATAACATTGTCATAAGGAAGGTATGACAAGGTAAACATGATAAACAAAATAGAATATATTGCGCTTCTCTAA
This sequence comes from Allium sativum, assembly GCA_030737875.1. NCBI lineage: Eukaryota > Viridiplantae > Streptophyta > Magnoliopsida > Asparagales > Amaryllidaceae > Allium > Allium sativum. The sequence continues at coordinate 129,055,199 of CM060918.1, forward strand.
TACTTTTCTCTGCACAAGTACTAGCATAATAGAACAAGATGATCCCAACATGTACAAGATGGTAGACTTAGGTGTACTTCTAGTGAGAGGTTTTACCCTATACGACAATAGGTAGCCCAATAAAAGTGACGGGTGTTACCCCCAACGATAATAATGGGCTTCTAATAAAGCAAGACTAGATGTACCTTAATTACTACCCCCAATTGATCGACTCCCTAACTCTTTGATACCATGTGCTGGCCCTACAGTAGGATGTATCACTTTCTAAAGTGGCAACCTCGTTGTTTACAAGATGCACAGCCAAATCTACAGGTGTCACGACATCTTATCATCCTCCCTGGAATCTAGACCCATGCACGTACATAACCCCGTCAGAATGTGCCGCCTGCGCCATCCCTTAGATGGACCTCTTACAACCAACTCAGTAAGTGTGCCCTGACCCCGACCTAGTTCGAGGTTCTCCGTTTGATACCAAAATAGGTTACTGACTAATACGGGTCCCACACACCGGATGATACAAGCTTCCCCCTAGGCTTGCATCCCCACTACTATGAGTCTCGTGGCAGGGCAAATCAAGAAACACGGAACTCGGTCGGAAGCTTTTAGATATCTGCTGATGTAGATGCTAAGGTCTGTTTTTACAAGTGGCTATGGTCCCACTTGACCCCTCCCTCAACTAATTAAAGGCACACCTTGAAAAATGAGAATTATACGCATGCCCTCTATGCCTCACTAACCTATGGCCATCCACACCCACAACTAGATAGCAAGTATATGGTCTTTTAGAGTTCTCCGCCTTTCCGCTGTACGTACCTCGACTTACTCAAGATGGTAGGTAGACGAAGAGTTGTTATCACAGGGCTACTGGTCTCGCCGAATCACGCTGGTCCATCCTAGTCTTTAGGTTGCCTTATATTGCAACCAAGGCATACCCTTGGTTCTCCTAACGCAGACCTTAACCTCTGTGAGCCCAGGCGGATCATCTGCAGCCTCACAGAGGGATACCAAGAGTACCCTCACGTCCCCTTGAAGCCGCGTGCTTCGTAACCCAGTTTGTTGGAGCCTTCTTTAAGATCAGATGGACGTTCGCTCCTTCTCGTGTTTTATTAAGGTTTACTACTTAGTTCCCTTAACTAAGGCTTACTACTTAGTTCTCTTTCTCATCAAGTTGGATTGGTTAAGTGTCATTAGTCAATTCAAGTTAACTTAACCCATTCATTTGTCATGTTAAACTGGTTAAGTGTTATCAGTAGTTCATGTTAACTTAACCCTACCACAAATCAAGTTATATTGGTTAAGTATTTCTTATTACTTAATCCCACCCCTTTATCTTGTATTGGTTAAGTATTCCCTCAGTTAACTTAACCCTAACATCCGTTTAATTCACATGTTCTAATGGATAAGTATTGTCCCTTCATGTTTTAACTTAACCTTGTTCATTTGTCACACTATGGTGGCTAAGTGTTCTAAGTTTACTTAACTCCACCTTCTAGTTAACATGTTAAATTGGCTAAGTGTATTTTACTTAACCCCACCTTCCAGTCTAGTTAACATGTTATAACGGTTAAACCTTTTCTTAACCTCACCCACTTGTCTAGTCAACATGTCACAATGGTTATTTAACCCCTACAAGTCTTGTTAACATGTTAAGTTGGTTAAGTGTTCCTATGGACTTAACCTTCCCATTCTAGCTTAATTGTTTCTTAGCTTTAAATTATTCGTTAAAGCACCAACCACTCACATTAGACAGATATTGTTGCGGTTACTGGATGTGTCGGTCGGTTTCGGGCAGATTTACACTGCAACTCAGTCTAACCTCGGGTCATTTTGCGCTCAATGCTCTAACCACCCACATTAGATAGGTAATGTTACGGTTGCTGGATTTGCTGGGCGGTTCCGGGCAGTCTTATACCGTGACCCAATCTAACCTTGGGTTAGGCATATTCGTCTTTCTCTAGATTTACATATTTATCCTTTTTGTCTATATGTAAATTGCTAATGACTCTTTTAAACAAATTTGACCTATATCATATTCATTTGTCATGCCCACTAACATACCTATAATCTAGGCCCGAATCTTTATTTACCTATCATTTAACCCAACTTGCAGTTTTATGCCAATTTAGATCTAGTATTCTCATTTACAGTTCATGTCAAAACTAGATTTGATACTCTAATTTACAGTTTATGCCCAAAACTTGGCTTACATGCTAATTACATACTTTTCGACCAATTAACAATTTACCATTATACGCCCAAGTTTAATATGCATGTAATATTTACTATTATAGCCAATTCAAATTTATATCAACATGTTTATTATGCCAAATTATATAAATTAAGCTATGCCCAAATTTCCCCGCCGTAGTCATACGTATAACATGATTTCACAAGTTTCTAAGTACTTATGAAATGAAACTAACAAAAGGACCAGGGGATAAGCACGAGAATTTGACATAAAAGAATAGGCATGCGAAAGCGAACCAAATACAAAGATAATGGTTCCAATAGGTTTGATGTACATAACAACGAATAGGAATAAACTAGACAAGCTACATCATAAATATAAGATCAACATAATTTAGGGAATAGGCATAGGTGATTTGGTCCAACATAATGCCAGTTCGGTGTACAACATGATTTGTAACAATAGGGTTATGGGCATAAGCAACTGACCATACTAGTCATAGGCAATTAACCACAATAGTCCTAGGTAATTAACCACAAAATAGTCCTAGGCAATTAACCACAATAGTCTTAGTCATGGTTTCATAATTATGAATCATGGGCGATTAAACGCAATAGTCATGGATAATTAACCAAAATAGTCCTAGGCAATTACCCTAAATAGTCATAGGCAATTAACTGTAATAATTTCAAAGTCATGGTCATGGACAATAGTTTATGTTCATAATCATAGGCAATAATCTCATAGTCATGAGTCATAGGTGATTAGCCACAATTGTCCTTGTCATAGTCATAGGCAATAGTCTTATGTTCACAGTCATAGGCATAGGCGTAGTCTTATGTTCACAGTCATAGTATCAGGCCATTAACAATAGTTTCAACTTCATAGGCATATACAAGCACAGATTCAAATGAGAGGATCAGGCATATTCTTATATCCATTTAATTACATGCCACAAATAGATCTAGACATTCAAATCTAAAAAGTAACTGACTTACATTGATCGGTTTTAGAAAAGGATAATAAGATAACGTTGAGGTGATTTGCTATGATTCGCGCGACGTTGCTCGAAGCCGTTGAATTAGCCTTTCCTTCCCTTCTTGAAGCTCTAACTTGATTTGAATCTCCAATTTGCAATTCCTAGCCGTAGTCTTCAAGAAATAGTCTTCGTGTTTATTTTAATTTATTTATTTTAATTATTCTAGAGGCGGTATAAGGAGAGAATGAAATGGTGTAAAGAGAATGAGGCTAGGAGGCTGTTTATATAGGATTAGGCGGACGAATCTAGACAGAAAACGAGACCGGATACATCAGAATGAACCTAGGCTCAAAACTGGGCTTCAGTACCAGGTCGACCCCCAGGTCGACACTATGGTCTACCTGGTCCCTGGGAGGTCAACACTATGGTCGACCCCCAGGTCGACCTGGTCCTGGGCGGGAAATTTCCCGCCCAGCCTGTTCTGGGTTTTGAATTCGATTTTGAATTCGAATTTCGAACTGTTCTGAAAATTCCTTAAACTTCAGAGGGTCATATCTCCCTCATACGTACTTCGTTTCTCAAAAACTCGGGCTAAATTTCGAGACGAACGCAATGGCGCAACCCGTTTCCCTTGATTCTTGTTTTAAAAATTAATTATGCCTTGATTTATGGTTTTAACATGTTATAAAAATACGGGGTGTTACATTCTCCCCCTCTTAAAAGGATTTCATCCCCGAAATCTTTAAGTTAGGAAGAATGTATCCTACCATGCAATCACCCATCTACTCAACCATTCAATCACAGGCATTCATTGTCCTTAAAAAGATTTCTAATGCTTTCATGTTCATATGCATAGTGTGTGTATATGTCTTTATCTAATGCAAAATCAGGCGGTCTAGTGATTCAGTTGACCTCCTTAATGCGAATTATGTCAGTGCCATGCGTCCAATCATGTATGCAAGCATCCCTAGTCATGTAAATACTACATGTGTGCATAGCCATTCATCCATATGCAATATCCATATGATAACATATCAGTTAAATTCGTTAAGCAAATACATATATGCTAATGCAATATGAAAGTGACTGAGTCGTTCTAGCGCCTACGGTGTGTATATGAATCCACGAGCAACCATTTTCAACCATTAATCATAACATGTTTCAAATACATGTTTACATCTATTGGCTTCTACCTAAGGATCGATGATACGCCCTAGAGGATATACCTTAAAAGCTAGAAAGTTTGCATAGAATTCCTAGAAAAAGAGATCAAGGATGTACCCTTAAGAAAAGGGGTATGATGCGTGTATCTAGTCTTCAGTCTTCTAAGTCGCATCTTCTTGAGCTTCACTATTCTGTACCTTATCGAATTAATCTTCATGATTGCGAAGCTTCTTGACCTCCATTTCCAAAATTGTCGTTGATCGGATAACTGGTTTTGCATTGTCAACTGGACATATGCGGAAGTCTATCCCGCTTTTTTAGTGGTAAACTTCTAACCTAATCAAAACATCTGCGTACTCATGGATTACCCTAACGGATTGCAAATCGTCGATAAACGCATTAAGCGATTCTAGCTAGCTAAGCCTAACCGATTCTTTACACGGAATCTCGAGGGTATTCCCAAGGCAAGTCAAAATTCTAACCACCCTCCTTTCCGAATCACTAGCCAACCAACCCATGCCTAGAGTCAACTCATAGCCCATGGAAACAAAAGCATAAGCATTACGCTTAAACTCAACACTTAATATAGTTATTCTCAAATCCTTACAAACCAAAGGTTAATGGGCCGAACCACCAATTGGATTTGAGACACTAATGGGATCTTCTACTATACAAGTACTAAGGTGCAGAGACTCAACTATGGAAGTAGATATGAACAAATGCGAAGCACTAAGATCAAAAGAGTACTAACTGGTTAATCAAAACGAAAAAATAAACTTTTCCAACAGAGACCTTTATTATCTCTCTCTCTCTCTCTCAGGTATTCTAGTGGTGGAAGCATGCACTCTCCCTTCTGAAAATCATGTCCCTCGTCCTTGCCCTTGTCCTTAATTATATGCCCCATTATACCATGGAAAATATACTTCCTCTCGTCTTATGCTTTATAATTCCTTCTTTCTTCGTAAGTCGAGTTTATATCCATGAATTTCTCATCCTTGACTTGATCTCCCTAGCCAAGCTCCCTCATCCTCATCTTTACCATCCCTGTGTAATCATATTGACAAGTTTCTCAAAAGCTGCCTCCATCGCACGGAAAACCCTTCAAAGCTTGAAAGAAGACTAGCTGCAGGTGAAACTATTATGGCTATAGATGGGAATCAGGCGCTACTTTACCCTTCGATAGGTATCGTAGTCTTATCAAGCCTATGGAATCGTGCCGCGATGAGGTTACCTCTCAGAAAGCCAGGAGCCCCGAAGATTCAAGAAAGAAGGGGATAAGAATTCAAACAGAGGATTAGAAGATAGTGCGTATGGCTTTTGGGGAATATGCCTTTAAAACAAAACTTTTCTTTTGAAAAATGCTTCTTTAAAAACCGTTTTGAATTTTTTTTTTTCAAATCTGTTTATCTGATCCGGTAACCTTCAGCTCTGATACCACATGTAACACCGCACATCCGTTAAGGTCACTCACAAAGGGAATGCCTTAACTTCAGTGGAGAGTTATAGGTAAAAGATGCAGATAAATTACAAGACAGACGAAATTAAAACAGCGAAAAATAGAACTTTACTTTATTGATCAAATAGTTTGTACAACAATTATTTTCCAATACCATAATATTTGTCTTACAAAATAAAGAAACATAAAATAACATTTATATTCCCCAATGTAGCATGAGCCAGCCATAGCAATGGAAAAGAGAATCCAAGCAAAAGTTTGACTAATCTTCAGCTTGAAAAGAAAACTGGGCTAAGTAGTAATATTCCCTCCCTGTGTACCGGGGGGGGGGGGGGGACGGAAGACAAGAAAGCGAACGAAAACAGAGTCAGACATAAAGTCTGGTAAGTTCAGTAACTTTCAGCATGTGAACAGGTAAAAAGCAACATGGCATGAATTAACTGAATGCAAGAATACACCATGATGACGGGAAACATAAGGTTAGCACAAGATATGATAGGGTAAGATAAACTGGATGCACTTCTATACTTTCTCTGCTTCGCCACTACCTTGTTATTCTAATTTCTATATCCCTGCACCACCTAACTAGTAATCTGTATAAACTGATAAGAACGGATTCATGATCCCAATCCCCGTAATTGTGGTGGTTTCAGGTGTACTTCTATTATTTATTACCTAGGTCTAACCTAGGGTTTTCTATCGAGCGCATTCTAGATCCAACCAGGGTTTACACTACCCAGGGCTTTTGGGGTTTATGCTACCTATTGAACGTTTCTCAGATTTTAGGGTTTACGTGACCTAGGTCCAACTAGGGATTACGCTACCTATCAAACGACTCCCCTAGTTTAGGACACACTACCCAGAGTGGTATATGTTCCTAGACTTTCCCCACGTATGTGTCGTGGATCGTTATCGCTGTCTGGATGCACATGTCCTCTAAATGTGCGACCCGAGTCTCATGGCAGGGAAAATCAAGAAACACGGATCTCTGTCGGGAGCTTTCAGACATCTGCCAATGCAGATGCTAAGGTATGTTTTTTTAGTGGCTATGGTCCCACTTGACCCCTCCCTCAACTAATGAAAGGCACACCTTGAAAAATGAGAACTATTTGTAGGCCCTCTATGCCCCCACTAACCTATGGCCATCCGCACCCATAACTAGATAGCAAGTATATGGTCTTTTGGAGTTCTCCGCCTTTCCGCTGTACGTACCTCGACTGACTCAAGATGGTAGGTAGACGACGAGTTGCTATCACAGGGCTACTGGTCTTGCCGAATCACGGTGGTCCATCCTAGTCTTTAGGTTGCCTTATATTGCAACCAAGGCATACCCTTGGTTCTCCTAACGCAAACCTTAACCTCTGTGAGCCCAGGCGGATCATCTGCAGCCTAACAGAGGGATTCCAAGAGTACCCTCATGTCCCCTTGAAGCCGCGTGCTTCGTAACCCAGTTTGTTGGAGCCTACTTTAAGATCAGATGGACGTTCTCTCCTTCTCGTGTTTTACTAAGGTTTACTACTTAGTTCCCTTAACTAAGGTTTACTACTTAGTTCTCTTTCTCGTCAAGTTGGATTGGTTAAGTGTCAATAGTCAATTCGAGTTAACTTAACCCATTCATTTGTCATGTTAAACCGGTTAAGTGTTATCAGTAGTTCATGTTGACTTAACCCTACCACAAATCAAGTTATATTGGTTAAGTATTTCTTATTACTTAACCCCACCCCTTCATCTTGTATTGGTTAAGTATTCCCTCAGTTAACTTAACCCTAACATCCGTTTAATTCACATGTTCTAATGGTTAAGTATTGTCCCTTCATGTTTTAACTTAACCTTGTTCATTTGTCACACTATGGTGGCTAAGTGTTCTAAGTTTACTTAACTCCACCTTCTAGTTAACATGTTAAATTGGCTAAGTGTATTTTACTTAACCCCACATTCCAATCTAGTTAACATGTTATAATGGTTAAACCTTTTCTTAACCTCACCCACTTGTCTAGTCAACATGTCACAATGGTTATTTAACCCCTACAAGTCTTGTTAACATGTTAAGTTGGTTAAGTGTTCCTATGGACTTAACCTTCCCATTCTAGCTTAATTGTTTCTTAGCTTTAAATTATTCTTTAAAGCACCAACCACTCACATTAGACAGATATTGTTGCGGTTACTGGATGTGTCGGTCGGTTCCGGGAAGATTTACACCGCAACTCCGTCTAACCTCCGGTCCTTTTCGGCTCAATGCTCTAACCACCCACATTAGATAGGTATTGTTATGGTTGTTGAATTTGCCGGGCGGTTCCGGGCAGTCTTATATCATAACTCAATCTAACCTCGGGTTAGGCATATTCGTCTTTCTCTAGATTTACATATTTATCCTTTTCGTCTATATGTAAATTGCTGACGACTCTTTCAAACAAATTTGGCCTATATCATATTCATTTGTCAAGCCCACTAACATACCTATATTCTAGGCCCAAATCTTGATTTACCTATCATTTAACCCAACTTGCAATTTTATGCCAATTTAGATCTAGTATTCTCATTTACAGTTCATGTCAAGACTAGATTTGATACTCTAATTTACAATTTATGCCCAAAACTTGGCTTACATTCCAATTACATACTTTGCGGCCGATTAACAATTTACCATTATACGCCCAAGTCTAATATGCATGTAATATTTACTATTATAGCCAATTCAGATTTATATCAACATGTTTATTATGCCAAATTATATAAATTAAGCTATGCCCAAATTTCCCCACCGTAGTCATATGTATAACATGATTTCACAAGTTTCTAAGTACTTATGAAATGATACTAACAAAAGGAACAGGGGATAAGCACGAGAATTTGACATAAAAGAATAGGCATGCGAAAGCGAACCAAATACAAAGATAATGGTTCCAATAGGTTTGATGTACATAACAACGAATAGGAATAAACTAGACAAGCTACATCATAAATATAAGATCAACATAATTTAGGGAATAGGCATAGGTTATTTGGTCCAACATAATGCTAGTTCGGTGTACAACATGATTTGTAAGTATAGTGTTATGGGCATAAGCAACTGACCATACTAGTCATGGGCAATTAACCACAATAGTCTTAGGCAATTAACCACAAAATAGTCCTAGGCAATTAACCACAATAGTCATAGTCATGGTTTCATAATTATGAATCATGGGCGATTAAACAAAATAGTCATGGATAATTAACCAAAATAGTCCTAGGCAATTACCCTAAATAGTCATAGGCAATTAACTATAATAATTTCAAAGTCATGGTCATGGACAATAGTCTTATGTTCACAATCATAGGCAATAATCTCATAGTCATGAGTCATAGGTGATTAGCCACAATTGTCCTTGTCATAGTCATAGGCAATAGTCTTATGTTCACAGTCATAGGCATAGGCATAGTCTTATGTTCACAATCATAGGCATAGGCAATAGTCTTATGTTCACAGTCATAGGCATATGCATAGTCTTATGTTCACAGTCATAGTCTTAGGCCATTAACAATAGTTTCAACGTCATAGGCATATACAAGCACAGATTCAAATGAGAGGATCAGGCATATTCTTATATCCATTTAATTACAAGCCACAAATAGATCTAGACATTCAAATCTAAATAGTAAATGACTTACATTGATCGGTTTTAAAAAAGGATAACAAGATAACGTTGAGGTGATTTGCTATGATTCGCGCGATGTTGCTCGAAGCCGTTGAATTAGCCTTTCCTTCCCTTCTTAAAGCTCTAACTTGATTTGAATCTCCAATCGGCAATTCCTAGCCGTAGTCTTCAAGAAATAGTCTTCGTGTTTATTTTAATTAATTTATTTTAATTATTCTAGAGGCAGCATATGGAGAGAATGAAATGGTGTAAAGAGAATGAGGCTAAGAGGCTGTTTATATAGGATTAAGCGGACGAATCTAGACAAAAAACGAGACTGGATACATCAGAATGAACCCAGGCTCAAAACTGGGCTTCAGTACCAGGTCGACCCCCAAGTCGACACTATGGTCGACCTGGTCCCTAAGAGGTCGACACTATGGTCGACCCCCAGGTCGACCAGGTCCTAAGCGGAAAATTTCCCGCCCAGCCTGTTCTGGGTTTTGAATTTGAATTTGAATTCGAATTTCAAGCTGTTCTTCTGTTCTGAAAATTCTTTAAACTTCGGAGGGTCATATCTCCCTCATACGGACTTCGTTTCTCAAAAACTTGGACGCGTTTCCAAGCAGAATTTCGAGACGAACGCAATGGCGCAACCCGTTTCCCTTGATTCTTGTTTTATAAATTAATTCTGCCTTCATTTATGGTTTTAACATGTTATAAAAATACGGGGTGTTACAAAAACCATACTAGTACTAAGGTGCAGAGACTCAACCAAAGAATCAGATATAAAAGAATGTGAAGCGCCAGAATAAAGCATAGTTCTAATAGGATGATTGGAAAGAGAAATCAAACCTTCACCGGAAACTTTCCTACCTTTATCTGGTGCACTGGCCAAGAGAGCATGCACCTGCCCTCCAGAAGATCCTGCCCTTTAGCCCTATCCTTGCTTCTTCAGGAACAAGATGTCAGACCTCTCCAAAATGGAAATAACTGTTCTTTTCTTGCAATCATTGATCAAATGGCTCACGCGTCCACAATTATGACATTTTCTCTTGTCTTGGTCTTTGTCATTCTTTTCACCCTTCTTTTGTTGTTGTTGTTCTTTCTTAGGCCACACTTTCTTGTTTTGTGATTCCTCAACCTTAGCCTTTTTCTTTTCACCTTTATCTTCTTCATGCTTCAATGCTATATCAACGACTTTCTCAAAAGATGCTCCCATCAGAATATAAGACATAGCAAACCTATGGAGTGGTTCATTCAATCCTTAAGCAAACATCAAAGCTTTCTTGTGTGGGGTATTTACTAGCTCCAAACCAAACCTCGCCAGTTGATTAAACTTATTAACATACTCTCTAACAGACACTCCTCCTTGCTTAGGTACCAAAAACCTTTCCATTTGCGTACTTTGCTAGGCTTGAGAAAGAATCTTCATCTCGAATCTTTGTCGGAAATCATCAAAAGTTTCGATTGGAAGTCCCGCATGTGTCACTTTCCCACCAAAATGAGGCCTCATCCTTCAGCTGCCAAACGACTATCTGAATCTCCGTATGATCGTCAACTTCGAAAATTCCAAACAAATCCTTCATCTCTTTAAGCCAATCCGTTGCTTCTACATACTTCTCAGTTCCTCGGAATGGCTTTCCTCCCATAGCACAGAAATCCTTGCATATCTTAGAGAAATTATCAGCACGCGGAGGAGGAGGAGGAACAGCGACTGCAGCTGAGGGAGGGGCGTCTACTTGGCCTTTGGCAGGTTCCGTAGCCTCCAAATACCTACGAAACCTAGTCGGTATCTGAACACCCTTAGGAATATTAGGTTACTCAGACATGCTGAAAAGAAAAGGAAAAAGGGATCCAAACAGAGAATGAAAGATATTTCATATGGCTTCGGGAATATATTTTTCAAAACAGACTTTTCTTTTGAAAATGATTTCTTTTAAGACCATTTTGAAAACAATTTTCAAAATCTCATATCCGATCTGGTAACCTTCAGCTCTGATACCAAATGTGACACCCCACATCCGTTAATGTCACTCTTTATCAGAATGCATTAAGTTTTGTGAAGAGTTATAGGTAAACATAAACAGAAACATCACAAGATAGATATAAAATAGCAGCGAAATTAAAACTTTATTAAATAGAAAAGCTTCATGGTCCGAACCCAATTACATAATAAGTCTGAAATATTGAAAACTCATTACATCCTCATAAAACTTCTGTTTTGTATAAAAATAATCATCAAATTACAATAATACATAAAAAGAGCATAGTCCCCAAAATATAGCCATAGTAGAGTAAATACGAAATCAAGCGGTACATCTAAGAAGCTCCAAGCAGAATGAAAGAAGATTCCTGATCAAGCTTGAGTATTACTACCCTAAGAATCTTAGGGGGTGCTGGGAGGGGAACAGAAAAGAGAGAAGAGGAAGCCAAATGGGCCAGACGTAAAGTCTAGCGATTCCAGTTACTTTTAGCATATAAATAAGTAAAAGCATCATGACACGCATATAAACTGGAGAGGGAGATAACTGTGTCATAAGGCAGGTATAACAAAGTAAACAAAATAGAATATATTGCGCTTCTCTAATACTTTTCTCTGCACCAATACTAGTATAACAGAACAAAATGATCCCAACAAGTACAAGATGGTGGACTTAGGTGTACTTCTAGTGAGAGGTTTTACCCCATACAATAACAGGTAGTCTAAAAGAACTGACAGGTGTTACCCCTAATGATAATAATGGTCTCCTAAACAATCAAGACTAGATGTACCCTAATTACTACCCCTAATCGATCGGCTCCCTAACTCGTAGATATCATGTGCTGGCCCCACAGAAGGATGTATCTATTCCTAAAATGGAAGCCCCGTTGTTTACAAGATCCACAACCAAATCTACAGGTTTCATGGCGTCTTATCATTCTCCCTGGAATCCGAACCCTTGGATGCACATGACAATGTTGGAATGCACCGCCCACACCGTCCCTTAGATGGACATCTTAAGACTAACTCAGTAAGCGTGCCCTGACCCCGACCTAGTTCGAGGTTCTATGGTTGATATCAAGATAGGTTACTGACTGATACGGGTCCCACACACCGAATGATACAAGCTTCCTCCTCGGCTTGCATCCCTGCTGCTAGGATTTCAACAGGTTATGCCTACTAGTTTAAGAAGATTGCATAACCCCCAACAGATTAAGTTTTTCGTGTTTATATGTATAAACCGTTCCCACATACTCAACAAGATTAACTTGACCCTCTCACTGATTCAAGCAAGTTTACTTAACCCCTACTTAAGTTGACAGGTTCATGTAACCCTCATAGATTCAAACAGGTTAAGTATTACAAGTTTATTACCATTCATTCATTTACGGTTATTGATGCACTAGACCTCTCACATTAAGTCTACCACTTGTGGATGCTGGATTTGCCGGATGGGTCTGGGCAGACATCTACCACAAGTCGGACTTAACCCCGTGTATTAGCACCACTATGTGTACACTTATGCATTCGACCCCTCTAACTAGATTAACTACTTGTGGACGATGGAATTGTCGGGCGGTTCCGGGAAGGCTTCTGCCACAAGTGTAATCTAACATCATGTCTACGTGTGGTTACAGTTTCTAGTTACTGTAAATCTAGGCATGTTCATTACTAACCAATTTTCATGTTTATTATGCCCCAAATTCTCATCTGATTGATGATACAAGTTATGTCCCAAATTAAAGTTTAGATCAAGGTATAGATTATGCCCCTAAATCCAAATCATGACTTACAACATTAGTTATGCCCCAATTTATCTTGCCCAACCATTCCCAATTTTGTATGCCCGCGTATTTCGGCGATAGGCCTAGGCTCGAAGGTAGCCTGGCTATAAAACAAAAAGGGAAAAAGGGAGAGAAGAGAACAATAATAGAAATAGTAAATAAAACTGACATATGATAATAGAATTGGTCATACCAACAGAATAGGCATACAGTGACATGATTAGGCAAACTAACAGAATACGCATACGGTGACATGGTTAGGCAAACTAACAGAATAGGGATATCAATGAACATTCATATGATAACTAAGCTGTAAATTAGGTATACAAGTAATGGCAGATCTGTTATGATTCAGGTTACTAAAAGGCATAGGCTTAGATCCAAACTTATAAACATGTCAAGATTACTTTTTAGGTGTTTATAGCTAAAAACAACATAAACTCACTGTGATTGGATCTAAGGAATAGAGCTTTGATTGTAGATGTTGTAGCACAGATCCTTGAATACATATAACTTGTTGTTGAAGAAGAATAGGCTAGTCCAAACTGAGTTGGGGCAGTACCTCGTTGTCTCCATTGTTTTTGGTAAATAAAAACAATGAGAATGAGGTCCTATATATAGCCTAAGGTCAACAAATCATGCTCCGAAATGCGTCTAGGTTCCAGGAAGGAATCTACCCAGATCTCGGTGGGGTCGACCCCGTGGTCGACATAGGGGTCGCGGGGACGACACCCACAAGGGACGAGGTCGACCCCTAACGGGCCAATTTCCCTCCTTTTTTCCGGCTTTGTGATTTTGATTTTTTGGGTTAGGTTATTTATATATATTATGCTTATATGTATACAAACTTCTAACCTTAATATCTTCTTTATATGATGCCTGTTTTGCACAAACTTGGAGTCTATCTTAAGTAGAATTCCTTAGTTTATCATTATAGTGCTCTTTAAAATTATGGGGTGTGATAACCCCAAACTCCCGTGCCATGGAAGTAAAGATAGTCATTGGAATATAACACATAAACAATAAAAGCAAAACAAAATCATAGAATTATACCAGATAAAGTACATCAAAGTTACACTGGAAATAATATCAACATCAGAGTTACACAGCATAACAAGATCATACATAGTACATAATACAGTTTCTGCTTAATATAAAATGTCTGCAGCAGAATCAAACATAATATACTTAATGAAGTTTGAAAAACACAATAGAAATGATAGAATCCATCTTCAGCTCCATAGCTGTCCAGAATGAGTCTACTAAAACCTAAATACAAAGCTGCCCATGTGGAAAATAAGGGAACCCGAGTTTGCAAAGTGAAACAAACTACGAGTCAGTCATGGGATGGTATGAGGAATCTTACTTAACCTATTTAATAATAAGGCTAATCATAGGACCATGCCGCTAACGCGGAACGGGTTTACTCCATTGGATTGCCAATGCAAGAAGTAAAGTAAATCATTAAACAACGCAATGCTTTTAAGAAAAATGAAGCCATTATAAGACTCAAGTCCCATCACACAATGTAACGCAAACCGGAGGATAGAGTTTCCCTTATAATGGACAAAATATGCTTGATACGTATAAATTAAAATCATTTGATATTATTATTAGTGTCTATATGTTTTAAAAACATTTTCAATCATAATGTATCAACCATGGACGACATAACTACTATATACTATGTCACCATACTAGGTTTACAATCAAAACCGCACGATGTCGTTTTGGAAGTTAGATTTCCATCACGAGCCAAGGCAAGGGATCGTCCTTAACGAATTCGAGACAATGCAGCCTACCATGTCTCAGGATCAGCCACAACTGCACCTTGGATCTTCAGGGGCTGTCCTCTCTTACGTTTGAGGATTAGTAATTCCTGAACAATACGTTTCCCCGCCCTATGGGGCATAAATTTAGAGCCACTAGGGACTCAAATCCGAGGCGCCTCATTCCATCATCCACATAAGTAAAAATGTCTAGGCTCCATACCAAGACACCACTCCTAGATAGAAAGAAATACATGTCCTCCCAGCATTCCTCTCCCTTTTCTGGTACATATCGGGGTGTGAGGCTCGCGAATCAATGCTATACACAAAGCTATGCTAATTAAAGTTGTGCTTTGATCATCAACCACAAGGATCTTCTTTTCAACAAAAGACTTGATCATTTGCATCTTGGCATCTCACACTGACAATTCACACCATGCGACTGATGTCTATCGATATATAACCTTCGAGATCAAATGTCTCAGAGAAGGGTGTTAAGCAAGAGAATAAAACCTCCACCACAAAGCAGATATATATTTAATAGAAATCAATCAGCATAGAATAAAATCCAATGTTAGACACACATCCATTTACAAGTCCGTTCTGGGTCTGAACGAAACCAGAGAAAT
Organism: Allium sativum; assembly: GCA_030737875.1. NCBI lineage: Eukaryota > Viridiplantae > Streptophyta > Magnoliopsida > Asparagales > Amaryllidaceae > Allium > Allium sativum. The sequence goes on from CM060918.1 coordinate 129,070,769, forward strand.
CTTATTCCTCATTCCATATGTCCAATACGTAAGAGAGGCTCTTGCATATCCGGACAATCAACAAGTACGTCTAGACAACCACCACTGTAACCCTTTCAAGGCAGCAACTCCAATCAAAGGCATCAGTTTTCGTCCATTCGATGTGAAGATCGCCGGTCTTCAACCACCGTCTTCAATATCTTCGACTTCGAGTCGTCATATAATTATTTGAAATGAGATTTAACTTTACCTTTTCAAATAATTCTCGAATATATATAATTCATATCATTTCTTTTCTTTGGTTAAATTCAATTCAATCCTATAAATTAATGTCAAAGAATCTAACCGTCCATATTACTTTATAAACCAAGGGAAATTGGTTTATTTTCATATCATTTATAATATTTTAAAACGATTTATCGCTATTTTTATTTATATAAAAATAGCCCATTTTATTTATATAAAAATAGCTCATTTTCATTCCATATCATTTCTTTTCTTTTCTAACTTTGCTAACATGTCAATGATTAATGTTTTGATCTAACACAACCTATTTACCAAATGATTATTTTTCTAACTTTGATAACATGTTAATGGTTAACGTTTTGATCTAACAAAACATATTTAACAATACATATTGTTCTAACTTGAATCTTTTTAATGACTCCTTACATTAAAAATGTAATTTTTAATGTTGAAATAATTTTTATCAAAACTATGATCATTTTAATGATTCCTTCTTACATTTTTCAATGTTGAAATATTTTTATCAAAACTAGAATTTTTTGAATGAATCATCTTTACATTAAAAATGTAATTTTTAATGTTACAACATTTCATCAAACAATGAATCTTTTTAATGAATCATCTTTGCATTAAAAATGTAATTTTTAGTGTTACAACATTTTATCAAATAATGATCTTCTTAATAATTCATTCATACATTAAAAATGTAATTTTTAATGTTACAACATATTTTTATCAAACATGAATCCTTTTTTTATGATTCATTCATACATTAAAAATGTAATTTTTAATGTTACAACTTATTTTTATCAAACTTGAATCCTTTTTTATGATTCATTCATACATTAAAAATGTAATTTTTAACGTCAACATATTCTTATAAACTTGAATATTGGTAATAATTCATTCTTGCATTCAATAAAAATGTAAATTTTTATTGTTGAACTTTTTTATTTCGAACAATTATCATTTCTCATTATTTCTTGCATACAATAAAAATGTAAATTTTTATTGTTAAACTGTTCTATTTCAAACAATGTATATTTTTCATCATTTTTTCTATATAATAAAAATGTAAATTCTTATTGTTAAATTTTTCTATTTCAAATAATGATCATTTTTACATATTCTATTCATACAATAAAAATGTGATTTTTATTGTTAACATATTTTTATTTCCAATAATGATCATTTTAACAAATTCTATTTATACAATAAAAATGTGATTTTTATTGTTAACATATTTTTATTTCCAATAATGATCATTTTAACAAATTCTATTTATACAATAAAATATTGATGTTTATTGTTCGAACAATTCTATTTCAAAATGTGAATATTTCAACACATGAATATTTCAGAAAATTTTGGCATTATAACGGCAGGGTAATTAAAACCGGCACCGTTCCTAGTACGGCTCCTCTGCCATCCTAGGCCTCGTGGCGTACAACGATTTTATTTTCATAATTTCCACAATACAATTCATTTTCACAACACGATGAATTTACCATAATCACAACCAATTTCGTTTTAACCACAATCAATCATCCACAACCACAATCAATTTCACACCATAATACAACCAAGTTGTCCATGGTCTGTGGACGACGGTGTTGGGAGCTACTAAACTCCATTCGCAATCTAATATAATTTTATTCATTTACTTTTGAATTTAGATTGCTCACATTGGGTTCCACTCCTTAAAAATTGCAGAAATCTCTAAAATTCTCCCGGACACTTCTAGAATGTAGCGCAAGATGTCACGGCCCCAATGTCTCTTGTTTCACTGGATTTCGACAACATACGAAAAAGATATGATTTTTATAAATAGATCGAACTTCGCAACGCTTTTAATTGTTATAAATCTATTTAATTATACCTGCCGTTAACTCAGCTAATTCATTCAAACCTAGGTCATCAAATCGCGTTCAATCCGTTGCATGAGAGGCTGATCGGTTTTCGCCATGTCGATGGGTAAAGAGATGCACACCCACGCATGTGGTGGCGCTCAAATCGACAGCGAGATGGTGGAGCGGTGGCGTGTTGAAGGTCGCGACTTTCGAGGTTCAAGTCTCTACAAATTCACGACGATAATCAACAAAATTGGCATGTATTTGAAGATCTCTAAGTTCTCTACGAAATTCCCTAAAGGGGCTTCGAATTTTATAGTGAGGATTGGAAGAAATTCGAGGGGGAAGGATTTAACTTTTTCCGCCGTTCGAACTGGAGGTATCGGGTTTTGATCGAAGTGGATTAGGTCAACGCGGATTTGGATATATATATATATATATATTATTTTATTTTTTTACTCGTTTATTTCCTAAAATATCAGTTAATCCATACGAACACCAAATCAAACCCAATGACTATCGCACCTAGCTAAATACCCCCATTCCGGACACAATGGAATATGTATCCCATTCGATTGTTTCAGTCAGTTATTCTTCAAATAAAATATAGAAAATTCAACATTAGATTTGAACGTACATTTTAATTTACCGGGGCCACGTACTGATTCCAAAAATTCTTGAAAAATAAATCTAGCTATGTTTTGATGATACGGTCCTAACAAAATTAATTTCGTCGAATTTGGAGACCTTTTGAAAAATGGCCATTTTCTGGTCGATCCAATTTGACTAAAATTGACAAAACACTTTTTCTTTTGCCACACTCACATATTAGTTCCAAAAATTATGAGAATTGGAATCTTGCAATAATTCAACATTCCGGATCCAACAAAAGTGGTTTCATTGAAAACGGAGGTCGTTTGCAAATTGGCCATTTTAAAGGACTTTACTATTATTAAAAAAAATCAAAATTTTAAATTCTAACTCAATTTCTATTAAAATTTCTAAAAATAATTTTTTTTAAATTGGTTATGATTTTCCAGGTTATTACAGTCTCCCCCACTTAAAAACTTTTCGTCCTTGAAAAGGAAACAACAGTAAAGCAGGAAACAAAATGGAAATGCAAAATATTATAAATGTACCTTGCACCAGAGCTAATCAGAGATGTCCACTCTGCACTTAGGATAAGATTGTTTAATGCTATCTTCGGTCTCATATGTACAATCTCTAGGATCTCCGCTCCACTGCACTTTGACTAAATGTATCCTCTTGTTTCTCAGAACTCTAGTTTCTTTGCCAATAATCTTTACTGGCTCTCTTCTCATTGCTAAGCTTGGAGTAATTTCGAAATCTTGTTGCACTGCTTCTTCCACAACCAAGTCTGGATCATGCACATGCTTTTGAAGTTGAGACATGTGAAATACATCATGTACCCATGGCAACCAGTCAGGCAACTGAACCCTGTAAGCAAGAGTTCCAATTCTCTCGAGTATAGGAAATGGGCCAATAAATCTAGGCGCCAACTTCCCTGTCTTCCCAAAACGAACTACTCCTATCAATGGGGAAACTCTCAGATATTCATAATCATCGAAAGAAAATTCTAAATCCCTTCTTCTTGAATCTACATAACTCTTCTGTCGGCTCTGAGCTGTCTGAAGCCGCTTCTTAATGAAATCGACTTTATCTGATGCCTCTCGAATCATGTCGGGACCCAATACTAGTCGATTGCCTGGTTCTACTCAACATGCAGGAGATCTACACGGTCTACCATACAATGCTTCAAATGGCGACATTTGTAAGCTTGCTTGGTAACTGTTATTATATGGATACTCAACCAAATGCAAGTGATCTTCCCACGATCCTCCAAAATCAAGAATACATGCCCGCAACAAGTCTTCTAATATACGATTCACCCTCTTAGTCTGGCCATCTGTTTGAGGATAATATGCGGTGCTCAGATTTAACTTTGTCCCCATCTCTTCTTGGAATGCTTCCCAGAATTTACTAGCGAATATCGGATCATGATGACTAACAATACTACTGGGAACTCCATGTAGTCTGACATTTTTTTTGAAATAAATTTTCGCTAGGCTTTGAGCTGTTCTAGTAGATCTGACAGGAATAAAATGGGCAGTCTTCGTGAAATGATCTACGATCACCCATATATTGTCATTACCTTTCATGGTTCGAAGCAAGCCATCAATGAAATCCATGGAAATTTGATCCCACTTCCAATTTGGAACCTCTGTAACAATTCGGCAAGTTTCTGCTGATCACTCTTGAATTGTTGGCAGGTATAACACCTGCTAACATAAATGGAAATGTCTCTTTTCATAGATTTTCACCTGAACGTACTCTTGAGATCATGATACATTTTACTCACCCCTGGATGAATACTAAGCTTGGACTTGTGACATTCATCCATTACTTCTCTTCTGAGCTCAGGAATATTCGAAACACAAATTCGGCCTAATAACCTCAAAACTCCTTTATTATCAATTTGGAAACTCGAGGCTTCGCTCCTAAACTCTTTTACTAATTCTCCGATTAAATTCATCATCCTTTTGAAGAACAGAGATTTTGTCAATCAATGAAGGTGTAATAATGAGATTAGCGATAACGGCATTTTTCCTGCTAAGCGCATCTTCTACAACATTGACTTTCACTGGACTATGCAAAATATCTAGATCATATGCCGCAAGAAATTCAAACCAATGTTATTGCCTCAAATTCAAGTCCTTCTAGGTGATAGATACTTTAATGACTTATGATCTGTATATAATTCGAATTTCTCACACAAAAGATAGTGCCTCCATATTTTCAAAGCAAACACGACGGCTAACAACTCAAGATCATGAGTAGAATATCTCTTCTCATGCGGCTTCAACTTACGGCTAACATAAGCAACTACTTTACCTCTTTGCGTTAATACCGCACCAACACCTTCTGGAGAAGCATCTGTATATACTATCAAATCTTGATTGCCATCAATAATAGTCAACACTAAAGCTGTTGTCAACCTTAATTTTAGCTCTTGGAAAGCTGCCTCACATTCAGGCATCCAATTAAACCTTGTATGCTTCTTGGTAAGCTTCGTTAATGGACAAGATAGCTTCAAAAAATCCTTAATGAATTTTTGATAATAGCCAGCCAATCCTAGAAAACTTCTGACTTCTGTAGGCATGCTAGGCTACTTCCAATCTCGCATGGCTATGATTTTACTTGGATCCACTGAAATTCCTTCATTCGATACTACATGACCGAGGAACTTCACTTCTTCTTGCTAGAATATGCATTTAGAAAATTGGCTTTTAAATCATTCTTTCTCAGAATTTCCAAAACTTCTTCCAAATGCTTCTCATGCTTGTTAGTTGACTTAGAGAAGATTAAAATGTCGTCAATGAAAACCAACAGAAATTTATTCAAGACATCGCGGAATACTCGATTCATTAAATCCATAAAATAAGCAGGAGTGTTACATAAGCCGAATGGCATTACTAACCATTCATAAAATATGTCTGGACCTCTGAAAGCTGTCAAAGGAACACACTCTTCGGCTATACGCAATTGATGGAAACCTATAGCTTGGTCCATTCTAGAAAATACTTGCGCTCCATTCAAGTGATCTAATAAGTCATCAATACGCTGTAATGGAAATTTATTCTTTAGTGTCTGCTTATTTAAATCTCGGTGATCCACACACAATCTGAGACTACCTTCTGACTTTGGGACAAATACTACTGCTGCACCCCAATTTGAAAAGCTAGGCCTGATCAGACCATTCTATAAGTGTTGTTTAGTTTGATTACTCAATTCTTCTTTCTCTTTCATTGTCATTCTATGAATAGCATGCACTACTAGCCTTGCGTTCGGAACTAGATCAATCCTGAAGTCAATTTCTATTCACAGAGGTAAGTTATCACCTTCTTCGAACACATTCGCATAATTTTTAACGATAGGGATATTTTCAATAGCAGTGGGGGTGATGTCAAGAGCAACCCGAAATTCTTTTCTATCTGAATTTGAGCCCACGCATGGTATAACAATATTTCCAAGCTACGTTTTAACTTTAACAACTCTTTCTGCACATTTAACTTCGGCTTCAAATTTGGTTAACCAATCCAACCCGAGAATGATATCAAATTCAGAAAGATCCATAATAATAAATCAAAGGAAAACCGGTAACAAGAATAAGAAACGGGCACTCTGCAATACAAACCGAGAACAAGAGAACCTCCTATCGGATTATGAACTCTAATCGATTCTTTAAGATTCCTTAGTCTTAACTTCAACTTCTTAACCGTATTGCTTAAGATAAAGCTTTGTGACACAACCGTATCAAAAAAACACTATAACAGGAATATTATTGACAGTCAGCATGCCTTCCAAAACATCTGGCCTTTCCCTACTAGCTGAGGGCATTGCAGCATCTGTCATGTTATTGACTTGAGCCACCTTGGTTATTTTTAAAAGCCGGCAATCTTTCTTTATATGACCTGGCTTATGGCAAAGATTGCATTCTCTACTCTCTTGAAACTTCTTATTGGATTTAGATCCATCTTTCTTCGAATATTTGCAGTTCCTTATCGAATGCCCTTGCTTATTACACTTGAGACATACGACTGTCTTTATCTTTTCTAATTGGCCTTAGGCCTTTTACTGACCTCCGACTTTTTACTTGCCTCAGGCTTCGTACTTGCCTCTGGACTATCAGTTGCAAACTTCCTTTTGTTGCTAGAACTGCCTTCCTCTTCATCTTCCAAAACCCCTTGCTTATCAAGATTCTCATACCCATAAGCCATTCGTATCTTCTTAGAAAAAAGAAGATTCAAATGAGCAATTACTCTACTCTCGTACCTTCTTTGAAGTCCATTAATAAACCTCAAATTCTTCCTCAAAGGATCTTCAGTTAGCTTCGGGGCCAAACTAGAAAGTTCATTGAATTTATCATGATACTCCTGAATGGTCATATCTCCTTGTTTCGGATGGTAAAACTCATCATATAACCGCTCAGTTGCTTCTGGAGGAATAAACCTTCCTTTGAAAATTTCTTTAAATCTATCCCAGGTTATATTACCTTCTGATTTTCCTTAGTAATAGTTTCCCACCAGATTAAAGCTTCATCCTTGAGTGCCCAAGATGCTATTAATCTTTTCTGATCATCTCTCATCTTTAAGCCTTTAAAAATTCTCTCAGAAGAACGCATCCATGGTTGTGTTTCAATAACAGACTCTTTTCCCAAGAATGGTACTCCGCCCAGATTTCGATACTTCTTTACTAGAGCTTCTAGATCTGGTTCTGGTTGTGGGAGCATGATTGGCTCATTAGATTGCTGAACCATAGAATTACTTCTTCTGTTTCTGCCACCCATTTTCTATTATGTCTGCAAATAGCAGAGAAAGAGTCAGGCCAACATAAAAGATATTGTAAAGCATAGAGACATATATTTAAATGTAAATGCATCTATGGGGGGGTGTATTTTATTCTGCTATACTCATTCTAGGACATTACTAATCCTATCTATGATGAGTTACTTGTCTTAGAATATTGCTGATTCTATTTCTGACGAGTTCGTTAATATGTTATATTCCTGAGCTAAGTTTAACAATTAGCTCTGATACCAACTGTGATAACTACAAACCCCCGTGCCACGGAAGCAAGGATAATCATTGGAATATAACACATAAACAATAACAGCAGAACAGAATCATAGAATTATACCAGATAAAGTACATCAAAATTACAGTGGAAATAATATCAACATCAGATTTACACAGCATAACAGGATCATACATAGTACAAAATACAGTTTCAGCTTAATATAAAATGTCTGCAGCAGAATCAAACATAATGTACTTAAAGAAGTCTGAACAACACAATAGAAATGATAGAATACATTTTCAGCTCCGTAGCTATTCAGAATGAGTCTGTTAAAACCTGAATACAAGGTTGCTTGTGTGGAAAATAAGGGCACCCGAGTTTGCAAAGTAAAACAAACTACGAGTCAGTCATAGGACTGGTATGAGAAATCTTACTTAACCTATTTAATAATAAGGCTAATTACAAGACCACGCTACTAATGCGAAGCAGGTTTACTCCATTGGTTTGCCGGTCCAAGAAGTAAAGTAAATCATTAAACAATGCAATGCTTTTTAGAAAAATGAAGCCATTATAAGACTCAAGTCCCATCACATAATGCCACCCAAACCGGAGGATAGAGTTTTCCGTTATAATGTCCAAAATATGCTTGATACGTATTAACCAAAATCATTTGATATTATTATTAGTGTCTCTATGTTTCAAAAACATTTTCAATCATAATGTACCAATCATTGACGGCATAGCTACCATATACTATGTCGCCGTACTAGGTTTACAATCAAAACCGCACGATGTCGTATTAGAAGTTGGATTTCCATCATGAACTAAGGCAAGGGATCGTCCTTACCGAATTCGAGACAATCTAGCCTACCATGTGTCAGGATCAGTCGCAACTACACCTTGGATCTTCGGGGACAGTCCTCTCTTACGTTTGAGGATTGGTAATTCCTGAACATTACGTTTCCCTGCACTATGGGGCGTAAATTTAGAGCCACTAGCGACTCAAATCTGAGGCGCCTCATTCTATCATCCATATAAGTAAAAATGTCTGGGCTCCATACCATGACACCAATCCTAGCTAGAAAGAAACGCATGTCCTCCTAGCAGTCATCTCCCGTTTCTGGTTCATACCGGGGTGTGAGGCTCGCGAATCAATGCTACACACAAAGCTATGCTAAGCAAAGTTATGCTTTGATCATCAACCACAAGGCTCTACTTTTCAACAAAAGCCTTGATCATATGCATCTTGGCATGCCACACTGACAATTCACGCCATGCGATTGATGTCTATCGATATATAACCTCTAAGCTCGTACATCTCGGAGAAGGGTGTTAAGCAAGAGAATAAATCCTCTGCCACCAAGCAGATATATATTAAACAGAAATCAATCAGCACAAAATAAAATCTAATGTCAGACGCACATCCATTTACAAGTCCGTTCTGGGTCTGAACGAAACCGGAGATACCTTATTCCTCGTTCTATATGTTCAATACAAAAGAGAGGCTCTCACATATATGGACAATCAACAAGTATGTCCGGACAACTATCATTGTAACCCTTTCAAGGCAACAACTCAAATCAAAGACATCAGTAGTCGTCTATTCAATGTGAAGATCGCCAGTCTTCAACCACCGTCTACAATATCTTCGACTTCGAGTCATCGTATAATTATTTGAAGTGAGATTTAGCTCGGCCTTTTCAAATAATTCTCGAATATATATAATTCAAATCATTTCTTTTCTTTGGTTAAATTCAATTCAATCTTATAAATTAATGTCAAAGAATCTAACCATCCATATTACTTTATAAACCAAGGGAAATTGGTTTATTTTCATTCCATATTGTTTATAATATTTTATAACGATTTATCGCTGTTTTTATTTATAAAAAAATAGCCCATTTTAAATCAACGACGCTTCAGGTCATTACATGGCCCTCGCGCTGTTTTTATTAAAATTTTAATTACATATTTCTCAAAATCTAACAGTTGGATCTTAGCAAATTTTATATCGTTGGAAAGATCTTTCCAAAGCGAACCCAACATTTCCATTTTTGGGAAAATCCGACAGTCGGATCTCTCAGTATAATCGTTTAAATTTACGATTCCAAATCGCGAACTACCACGCGCAATTCATTTAATTTAATTTATATATATATATATATAATTTGTTCGATGATCTCAAATTATTTATTCTTTAAATATTTTGTACACTTCATACAAATGTTAAAAAAAAAATTTTATATAAAAATATATATATTTTAACACATGGATCTTTTTTTTATTTTTCTAACATGTCAATGATTAATATTTTGATCTAACACAACCTATTTACCAAATGATTCTTTGTCTAACTTTGATAACATGTTAATGGTTAATGTTTTGATCTAACAAAACATATTTTTCTAACTTGAAACTTTTTAATCACTCCTTCTTACATTAAAATGTAATTTTTAATGTTGAAATATTTTTATCAAAATTATGATCATTGTAATGATTCCTTCTTACATTAAAAATGTAATTTTCCATATTGAAATATTTTTATCAAAACTAGTACTTTTTAGTTAATCATGTTTACATTAAAAATGCAATTTTTAATGTTACAACATTTTATAAAACATTGAATCTTTTAATGAATCATCTTTGCATAAAAAATGTAATTTTTAATGTTACAACATTTTATCAAACAATGAATCTTTTTAGTAATTCATTCGTACATTAAAAATGTAATTTTTAATGTTACCATATTTTTATCAAACTTGAATCCTTTTTTTATTATACATTCATACATTAAAAATGTAATTTTTAATGTTACAACATATTTATATCAAACTCGAATCCTTTTTTTGTGATTCATTCATACATTAAAAATGTAATTTTTAATGTTAACATATTTTTATCAAACTTGAATATCGTTAATGATTTATTCTTACATTCAATAAAAATGTAAATTTTAATGTCGAACTTTTCTATTTCGAACAATGATCATTTCTCATTGTTTCTTACATACAATAAATGTAAATTTTTATTGTTAAACTTTTCTATTTCAAACAATGTATATTTTTCATCATTTCTTCTATATAATAAAAATGTAAATTTTTATTGTTAAACTTTTCTATTTCAAATAATGATCTTTTTTAAATATTCTATTCATACAATAAAAATGTGATTTTTGTTGTTAACATATTTTTATTTCCAATAATGATCATTTTATCAAATTCTATTTATACAATAAAAATGTGATTTTTATTGTTAACATATTTTTATTTCCAATAATGATCATTTTAACAAATTCTATTTATACCATAAAAATGTGATTTTTATTGTTAACATATTTTTATTTCCAATAATGATCATTTTAAAAAAATTTATTTATACAATAAAAATGTGATTTTTATTGTTCGAACAATTCTATTTCAAAACGTGAATATTTCAACACATGAATATTTCAGAAAATTTCGGCACTATAACGACTGGGTAAATAAAACCGGCATCGTTCCTAGCATGGCTCCTATGCCATCCTAGGCCTTGCGGCGATACAAGGGTTTTATTTTCATAATTTCCACATACAATTCATTTTCACAACATGTTGAATTTACAACAATCATAACCAATTTCGTTTCAACCACAATCAATCATCTACAATCATAATCAATTTCACACCACAATACAATCAAGTCGTCCATGGTCTGTGAACGACGGTGTTGGGAGCTACTAACTCCGTTTGCAACCTAATATAATTTTATTCATTTATTTGTGAATTTATATTGCTCACATTGGGTTCCACTCCTTCAAAAATTGCATAAAGCTCTAAAATTCTCCCGAACACTTCTACAATGTACCGCACGATGTCATGGTCCCAATGTCTCTTGATTCACTGGATTTCGACAACATACGTAAAAGATATGATTTTTATAAATAAATCGAACTTCGCAACGCTTTTAAGTGTTATAAATCTATTTAATTATACCTGCCGTTAACTCAACTAATTCGTTCAAACCTAGGTCATCTGTAATGACCCGTATTCTACACATCATAGGATCGTAGAATATTTATTTCTTTCCCATGTGAAGTCGTATGGTCATGTAACTCTGGGAAACATTTATTAGAGTCATTTCCCATGCTTATGATTTTTGTCGATTTTTAAATGACCATTTTGCCCCTAGTTGGTACTGTTTGGCCATAACTTTTGATTGGAAAGGAATTTTGACCTAAAACCACTTCCATTTGATTTGTTTGATGGTTTCTCTTTCCGTAAAGTGGTCACATTAGCCAAACGGACTTACCGTTTGGGAGATATGGCTGAAACAAGGTTTGGAGGGTGAAAAACTGCTTAACCGGGCCAAATCGGGTGATTAGTGAGTAGGCCCATAACCCATTTCGGGATTAGGGTTATGGGAGGGCTGAAATGAGATGGAGAATCATTCCATTTCAGTTTTCTAGCCTCCACTTATCACCAAGGATCCCTAAAAATGGCCTCCAACCTCTAAATCACCTCCAAATCACCTTTAGGTTAAGGATTTGACTTAGCAACCCCTAATCAAGAAGGATCTTCACCAAATCAACAAAGGAGCTGCTGTTTGGTATTGGAATTCGCATCAAATCAGAGAATCATTTCAGATCTTAGTTTATTTTGTGGCTAAGGTGAGTGATTTGCTTAGTTTTGCACTAATTATGGCTAATTAGGGTTGATTAGTGTTAATTAGCGAATTTAAACATGATAAAATTCTGGGAAAATGTTTATAAAATTCGGAATGATGTTTTAGACCTCTGATATGAATTTGGGTTAATTTGGTTAAGATTTGCTAATCCTATCATCAGTTTCACCTAAACATGCTTAAGGGGAAATATGGGATTTTGGGTATGTTTGATCCCTTTTTACCTATCATATTGATGTTTTGATGTTTGTGGTTGATTATGCATGTTGCTATGACTGTATGAAATGCTATGTGACTGTTTAGAATAGTTGGAATGGTCGAAAACGCCGTCGAGGGGCGTAAACAGCTTGCTGGACAAGGTGCAGGGGTTCGGATCGCATAGGGGGTTGAGGGACGATCGGATCGCCCTATGGGATCGTGGGGGCATCCCCACGAGTCGAGTCACCTCCTCCGAACCGAACCGTCTGTGCAAGGCCACGAAGCGAATCGATACAGCGCCGTGCCAAACTGAAGTACTCCGACCCGGACCGCCAATGAGCATTACGATCCGATCTGATCCAACTTGATGAGGCACCACGATCCGAAGGGAGGAGCACGACTTGATCTACTTCAGGAGCTCTCGAGTCGATGGGTACTAGGCGAGACGATCCGATCAGAAGTGGTGACGCCGATCTGAATCAGGAAGAGGAGCCACAAGCTGGAGGACCACGACCCGATCCGATGCAAGAGGCGCGATCCGATCCGAACGCAGAGGCCGATCCGATCCGACAAAGAAATGTAAAGGCTGATCCGATCCGATTCGATTGTGATGACCAATAACCCGAGATGTAAAGGTAGTCCAAATGGAAGTTAGAGCTCCGGATCCCGGAACCAGTTGGGAACCAATGAGTTCACTTCATGGTTGGACTTTGCTGCGGGACGTGTGCTAAGGAGTTGTCGACGTTCATAACTTTGATCCACCACTAAAAAGGAATGATGGGCTACTTATCAGTGCAGTAGGGTCATTGCGACCTGAGGGGAAAGGTGATGGTAGCAAGACTACGTTATCAGTGCAGTAGGGTCATTATGACCTGAGGGGCAAGGTGATGCGTAGTAAGACTATGAGCCAGCGCAGATGGGGTGAATAACTCCATGGGGCAAGTGGACATAGTAAGGATTAGTAAGGCTATGAGCCAGCGCAGATGGGGTGAATAACTCCATGGGGCAAGTGGACATAGCGAGGAATTTGTGGCTACGTTATCAGTGCAGTGAAGCCATTTATGACTTCATGGGGCAAAGTGATCGTAGCAAGGAATGTTGGGTGATCGAAGTGGTGAATATCGTATACTTTACGCACTGAGTGAGAGATGTGAGGATGGATGCTATGCTTGATTGTTTGCCATCAATGTGACATGCACACCTCCCCTACCTCCGTATCTTTATATTGATTGATATGATGCCTTAGAGTGTTGTACAGTATGTAGTGCTAACTCTTTGGTTGCAGGTCCAGATTCAGGTATGTTTTAGTCTACCTGTTATTATCCACTTTAGATGCTTATCGCTCATACCAGGCTTTATGTCTGACCCAGAGTTTTATGTCTCCTCTTATTACTCTGGGTGCTCACACGAGCAGACTAGAGACAGGTTAGCTGGTGATGTGCGAGTAGCTGATCCGAAGGCGGGCAGGAGGCTTCCATGTATTATATATATACACATTCTCCCTGTGTCGTTGGTGGTCGCTACTTGGGCATTAGTAGTGTACCTCACTTATCTTACTTTTGCCTTGAGACAGTTTGAAAATCGTAATAAGCTGTATTTTGGGTTTCCGCTGCTATGATGTTTGGTTCTGATTTTCAGCTTATGCACTGTCTCTCCTGTTTTATGTCAAGTATGTTATTATTATATTTTGTTCTATGCGCTGTGAGACATTCTACAGGTTCTTTGTATGTTCATTTCCTTCTTCCTTTTTCCCTTCTGGCGACCCGTTCCGTGCTAATTGGACATGTGTACAGCGCACTTTTGGGGTAAATGTCGGTTGGTGCGGGGCGGGCCGTCACACTTGGTATCAGAGCTCTAGGTTGCGTAGTTAACCTAGGGAAAGACACTAGGGAGAGTTAGTATGTATAAGAGAGCGCGTATTTGTGATTACTTTGGTTTTCAAAAGCTATGTATGTATATACTATTAGTAGTATGAAGATGAAGTCGCACTGCACTAGCACCACTATGGGGTCGTTAATCGTTTCCCTTTTTACAGATTAACGATGAGCCGAGAAACGAGGGGTGCTGGTAGAGGGACCAACCAAGGGAATGCCGCTGACATGAGGGCTATGTTTACTAACCTCATGAGAGACATGCTCAGAGAAGTGCAAGGGGCAAATCCCAATCCCGGAGTTGGTGTTGGCCCAGTAGTGCAGGCGCCTAGGGTCGATTTCGCCAAGTAGTGCAAGGATTACACCAATCTTGGTGGGAAGCCGTTCCATGGAACGGAGTCGGCCACGGATGTTCAAGACTGGATGGATAGCTGTGACCGTATCTTTGATGACTTGGGTCTCGAGGATGCGATGAAGAGAAGGCTAGCGTCTCGTCAGCTGCAAGGGCGAGCGATGAATTGGTGGAATGCTATCAGAACAGCTACTCCAGAGGACCAAGTTACTTGGGTTCAGTTCAAGGCTCGTTTTAGCGAGAAGTTTATTCCAGCTGCCCAGAAATCGGTGTTGTCTAAGAGGTTCTTGGAACTCAAGCAGAACGGAAGGGCAGTTTCTGATTATATTGCTGAGTTCGACACTTTGTCGAAGTATGGATTGTCTCTTATCGATACTCCTGAAAAGAAGAATGAGAAGTTCATTACTGGCCCGGATGGGTACTTGGGGGAGAGGCTTATTAACCACATCGATGAGACTTTTGAATCGATTGTGGGGAAAGCTTTGAGGTCAGAGAGTCTTTACCCTAAGTCAAAGACTGAGGCTGCATCTGCAGAAGGGCCAAAGCCGCAAGCAGGCGGTGGAGGCAAGAATAATCCTCAGAATAAGAGGAAGCAGGACCAATCTAAGGGTGGCCAGAAAAAGAGTAAGAAGGATGTTGAGTGCTTCAGCTATGGAAAGAAGGGCCATTATGCTAAAGAATGTCGGGCCAAGCCAGCGGAAAGGAAGTGCTACAACTGTGATCAAGTGGGACATCAGAAGGACAAGTGTCCGCAACCTCTTAAGGAGAAGCAGATTGTGAAAGCATATGCTCTTGATGCTGTTCCTTCTTCGTCGAATGCCCCAACTGTGGCGGAGAAAGGAAAGAATGTTGTTATTCAAGGTATGCTTTCTATTTATGATATACCAGTTCGAGTTTTGTTTGATACTGGGGCTTCCCGTTCCTTCATATCTAGTGACCTGGTAGATAGGTTGGGACTGGAACCCGAGATAGTCGATAGACCATTGACAGTGACGAACCCGATTGGTGGTTCGACTAGTCTTAGTATGATTTGCAGGAATTTGGTCTTATCGAGTCATGGATGTATGTTTGTATGTGATTGCTTTGTTTTGGGCTTTACTGGGTATGGCATTATATTGGGGGTCGATTGGCTCCAAAGATACGGGGTGGTGGTAGACTGTGAGGGCTTTTTGGTGACTGTGAGGGCGGATGATGGGCGGAGGGTAGTGTTTGGTAGTCTACCTAGTGATGGGGTTATGGCTAGTTTTGTAAATTCCCTCGACATCCCGCAGGATGAGTTGTCAGATGTGCCCGTGGTTGGCCAGTATCCGGACGTCTTCGAGGAGGTGACCGGGCTTCCACCACACCGAGAGATCGAGTTCCGTATTGATTTAGTGAAAGATGCCAGACCTATAGTGATGCCACTTCGTCGTATGGCACCAAGGGAGCAGCGAGAGCTCGGGGTGCAAGTCAGCAATCTTTTGAAGAAGGGATTTATTAGAAGGAGTGTCTCCGAGTGGGGAGCACCAGTTGTGTTTGCCACTAAGGCAGATGGTTCCCTTCGTTTGTGTGTGGACTATCGCGAGTTGAATAAGGTGACGAGGAAGAATAAGTATCCTCTACCGCGGATAGATGATTTGTTTGATCAGCTGGAAGGAGCTAGAGTGTTCTCCCAGTTGGACCTCGCGACAGGATTTCATCAGCTTCGAGTAGCAGATGAGAGTGTTCCGAAAACGGCATTTAGGACGCCGTCTGGATTTTATGAATGGTTGGTCATGCCATTTGGGTTGACCAATGCACCAGCTTATTTTGTGGATCTTATGAATCGAGTATTCAGAGATCAGTTGAATAAGTTTGTTCTTGTGTTCGTGGATGATATCCTTGTTTACTCAAGGACAGAGGAGGAACACAAGGGGCACTTGAGGATAGTGATGGAGGTGTTGAGGAAACACCAATTGAAAGCGAAATTCTCTAAGTGTCATTTTTGGAGAAGGGAAGTGAGATTCTTGGGTCATGTTGTTTCCGAAAGTGGTATTGCCGTGGACCCTGCAAAGGTGGCTACGGTTCAGGATTGGCCTACACCCAAGAATGCTACAGATGTAAGAAGTTTCTTGGGATTAGCTGGATATTATCGTAAATTTATCCAAGACTTCTCCAAGGCAGCAGCACCGTTGACTCAGTTGACTAAGAAGAATCAGTCCTTCGTCTGGGACGGAGTGTGTGAAGATGCCTTCAAAAGTCTAAAGGAGAGGTTGACGCGTGCGCCAGTGTTAGTCATTCCTAAAGGGAATGAAGAGATGACGGTATACACAGATGCTTGTGGTACCGGAATTGGTGCTGTATTGATGCAAGGAGGTAGGGTTGTAGCTTATGCTAGTCGACAACTAAATCCGCATGAGAAGAAGTATCCTACCCATGATTTGGAATTGGCAGCGATTGTATTTGCGCTGAAGATGTGGAGACACTATCTCTTGGGAGAAAGATTTGAGTTGTTTACCGATCACAAATCGTTAAAGTATCTCTTCTCTCAGAAAGATCTGAATCTCCGTCAGCAGAGATGGTTAGAGTTCTTGGCTTCGTATGATTTTGATATCGCGTATACACCTGGGAAGGGTAATGCGGTAGCCGATGCCTTGAGTAGGAGACATGCCAGCTTAGGGGCAATGTTTCTTGAATGGAAGCAACTGGAGTATATCGCGGGGTTTGATTTCAGACCAAAGTGCGAATTGGATCCGGTTATGCTAGCTAGTTTGACGATCAGACCCACTTTGATAGAGCGGATTGGTTCTAGCCAGAGGGACGATCCTAACCTACTAGAAATCATCTCCAAGTTAGAAATGGGAGTTGATGAGGAGATGAATGTGTATGGGCTTGATCGAGATGGATGGCTTCGAAAGAATGGAAGACTAGTTGTGCCCAACGTGAATGGTTTGAGAGAGGAAGTGCTTAGAGAATGTCATCACTCAAAACTGACTATACATCCCGGCGGTAATAAGACGTATCGGGACATGAGACAGACTTACTACTGGGAAGGGATGAAAAGAGACGTTGGGAAGTTTATATCCAAATGCATGAATTGCCAGCTAGTTAAAGCCGAGCAAAAGAAGCCTAGTGGGTTGTTGCAACCATTAGAAATTCCCGAATGGAAATGGGAGCAAGTTTCGATGGATTTCATCGATGGCTTACCAAGGACTAGATCGGGATATGATAGCATTTGGGTAATTGTGGATCGATTGACTAAAAGCGCAAGATTTATACTAGTCAAATCGACCAGAACAGCAGCCAAGTTGGCAGAATTGTATATGAAGTGGGTAGTGAGATTTCATGGAGTACCCGAAAGCATTTTGAGTGACCGAGACCCGTTGTTCACTAGTGGGTTTTGGAAGAGCTTACAAGAGGCTCTAGGGTCAAGACTACATCTCAGTACCGCATATCATCCTCAGACCGACGGTCAGACGGAGAGGGTGAATCGTATATTGGAAGATCTCTTGACAGCTTGTATATTGGATTTTGGTGGATCATGGGATGACCATTTGCATCTAGTAGAGTTTGCATATAATAATAGCTACCAATCCAGTATCGGTATGGCTCCATATGAAGCTTTGTACGGAAGACCGTGCAACTCACCATCATGTTGGACAGAGACTGGCGAGAAGTTTGTGCTTGGACCAGATGTGGTGAGAGAAACGTCGGATAAGATCAAGGTCATTCAGCAACGAATGAAAGCTGCTCAGGATAGGCAGAAGAGCTGCGCCGATAAGAGGAGAAGAGACTTGAAATTCTCCGTTGGTGACTTGGTGTTTGTCAAGATCTCTCCGTTGAAGAGCGTGATTCGATTTGGCAGGAGAGGCAAGTTGGCACCAAGATTTGTTGGCCCATTCCCTATTCTTGAACTAGTCGGGAATTTGGCATATAGAGTTGGCTTACCGGAGAAGATGGCGGGAGTTCATAATTTATTTCATGTTTCCCAACTAAGGAAGTTCGTTCACGACTCGGATGTGACTATTTCACCTGATCAGTTAGAGGACTTCGAAGTAGAACCCGAGGCGGTTGGGAACCGCAAGCCGATTCGTATTGTGGGGCACGATACGAAACAACTTCGAAGGAAGTCGGTGAAGCTAGTCAAGGTTCAGTGGGGCGAGAACGAGAATGATTGTACTTGGGAGACAGAGGAGAGCATTAGGAAGGCATATCCAGAACTCTTTGCCTGGTAAGATTTACTTTGTAATTTAGTTTTCCCGCATGCTAGGATAGACTTGTTTAGCTTGTTTTGCATGTTTGATTGTTGTTTTATGATTGATAGGCATGCGGGACCCTTTGTGTATGTTTGGATTAGGGAATTTCGGGGGCGAAATTTCTTAAGGGGGGGAGAGTGTAATGACCCGTATTCTACACATCATAGGATCGTAGAATATTTATTTCTTTCCCATGTGAAGTCGTATGGTCATGTAACTCTGGGAAACATTTATTAGAGTCATTTCCCATGCTTATGATTTTTGTCGATTTTTAAATGACCATTTTGCCCCTAGTTGGTACTGTTTTGTCCATAACTTTTGATTGGAAAGGAATTTTGACCTGAAACCACTTCCATTTGATTCGTTTGATGGTTTCTCTTTCCGTAAAGTGGTCACATTAGCCAAACGGACTTACCGTTTGGGAGATATGGCTGAAACAAGGTTTGGAGGGTGAAAAACTGCTTAACCGGGCCAAATCGGGTGATTAGTGAGTAGGCCCATAACCCATTTCGGGATTAGGGTTATGGGAGGGCTGAAATGAGATGGAGAATCATTCCATTTCAGTTTTCTAGCCTCCACTTATCACCAAGGATCCCTAAAAATGGCCTCCAACCTCTAAATCACCTTTAGGTTAAGGATTTGGCTTAGCAACCCCTAATCAAGAAGGATCTTCACCAAATCAACAAAGGAGCTGCTGTTTGGTATTGGAATTCGCATCAAATCAGAGAATCATTTCAGATCTTAGTTTATTTTGTGGCTAAGGTGAGTGATTTGCTTAGTTTTGCACTAATTATGGCTAATTAGGGTTGATTAGTGTTAATTAGCGAATTTAAACATGATAAAATTCTGAGAAAATGTTTATAAAATTCGGAATGATGTTTTAGACCTCTGATATGAATTTGGGTTAATTTGGTTAAGATTTGCTAATCCTATCATCAGTTTCACCTAAACATGCTTAAGGGGAAATATGGGATTTTGGGTATGTTTGATCCCTTTTTACCTATCATATTGATGTTTTGATGTTTGTGGTTGATTATGCATGTTGCTATGACTGTATGAAATGCTATGTGACTGTTTAGAATAGTTGGAATGGTCGAAAACGCCGTCTAGGGGCGTAAACAGCTTGCTGGACAAGGTGCAGGGGTTCGGATCGCATAGGGGGTTGAGGGACGATCGGATCGCCCTATGGGATCGTGGGGGCATCCCCACGAGTCGAGTCACCTCCTCCGAACCGAACCGTCTGTGCAAGGCCACGAAGCGAATCGATACAGCGCCGTGCCAAACTGAAGTACTCCGACCCAGACCGCCAATGAGCATTACGATCCGATCCGATCCAACTTGATGAGGCACCACGATCCGAAGGGAGGAGCACGACTTGATCTACTTCAGGAGCTCACGAGTCGATGGGTACTAGGCGAGACGATCCGATCAGAAGTGGTGACGCCGATCCGAATCAGGAAGAGGAGCCACGAGCTGGAGGACCACGACCCGATCCGATGCAAGAGGCGCGATCCGATCCGAACGCAGAGGCTGATCCGATCCGACAAAGAAATGTAAAGGCTGATCCGATCCGATTCGATTGTGATGACCAATAACCCGAGATGCAAAGGTAGTCCAAATGGAAGTTAGAGCTCCGGATCCCGGAACCAGTTGGGAACCAATGAGTTCACTTCATTGTTGGACTTTGCTGCGGGACGTGTGCTAAGGAGTTGTCGACGTTCATAACTTTGATCCACCACTAAAAAGGAATGATGGGCTACTTATCAGTGCAGTAGGGTCATTGCGACCTAAGGGGCAAGGTGATGGTAGCAAGACTACGTTATCAGTGCAGTAGGGTCATTATGACCTGAGGGGCAAGGTGATGCGTAGTAAGACTATGAGCCAACGCAGATAGGGTGAATAACTCCGTGGGGCAAGTGGACATAGTAAGGATTAGTAAGGCTATGAGCCAGCGCAGATGGGGTGAATAACTCCATGGGGCAAGTGGACATAGCGAGGAATTTGTGGCTACGTTATCAGTGCAGTGAAGCCATTTATGACTTCATGGGGCAAAGTGATCGTAGCAAGGAATGTTGGGTGATCGAAGTGGTGAATATCGTATACTTTACGCACTGAGTGAGAGATGTGAGGATGGATGCTATGCTTGATTGTTTGCCATCAATATGACATGCACACCTCCCCCACCTCCGTATCTTTATATTGATTGATATGATGCCTTATAGTGTTGTACAGTATGTAGTGCTAACTCTTTGGTTGCAGGTCCAGATTCAGGTATGTTTTAGTCTACCTGTTATTATCCACTTTAGATGCTTATCGCTCATACCAGGCTTTATGTCTGACCCAGAGTTTTATGTCTCCTCTTATTACTCTGGGTGCTCACACGAGCAGACTAGAGACAGGTTAGCTGGTGATGTGCGAGTAGCTGATCCGGAGGCGGGCAGGAGGCTTCCACGTATTATATATATATACACATTCTCCCTGTGTCGTTGGTGGTCGCTACTTGGGCATTAGTAGTGTACCTCACTTATCTTACTTTTGCCTTGAGACAGTTTGAAAATTGTAATAAGCTGTATTTTGGGTTTCCGCTGCTATGATGTTTGGTTCTGATTTTCAGCTTATGCACTGTCTCTCCTGTTTTATGTCAAGTATGTTATTATTATATTTTGTTCTATGCGCTGTGAGACATTCTACAGGTTCTTTGTATGTTCATTTCCTTCTTCCTTTTTCCCTTCTGGCGACCCGTTCCGTGCTAATTGGACATGTGTACAGCGCACTTTTGGGGTAAATGTCGGTTGGTGCGGGGCGGGCCGTCACATCATCAAATCGCGTTCAATTCGTTGTCTTAGAGGCTGATTGGGTTTCGCACGTCGAGGGGCTAGGAGATGCGCACCCGCGCCTGGTGGTGGCACTCAGATCGACAACGAGATGGTGGAGCGGCGACACGTTGAAGGTCACGACTTTCGAGGTTCAAATCTTGACGAATTCATAATGATAAGGAACAAAATAGGTATGTATTTGAAGATCTCGAAGTTCTTTACGAAATTCCCTAAAGAAGCATCGAATCTTATAGTAAGGATCGGAAGAAATTTGAGGCAGAAAGATTTAGCTTTTTCTGCCGTTTGAACTGGAGTTATCGGGTTTTGATCGAAGTGGATTAGGTCAACACGGGTTTGGATATATATTTATATATATTGTTTTATTTTTTTATTCATTTATTTCCTAAAATATTAGTTAATCCATACGAACTCCAAATCAAACCCAACAACTTCGGCCCTAGCTAAATACCCCCATTCTGGACATAATGGAATATTTTTGTAAGCCCATTCGACTATTTTAGTTAGTTATTCTTCAAAATAAAATATAAAACATTCAATATTAGATTTGAACGTACATTTTAATTTACCGGGCCCATATACTGATTCCAAAAATTTCCAAAAAATAAATCTAGCTATGTTTTGACGATACGGTCCTAACAAAATTAATTTCGTCGAATTTGGAATCCATTTGAAAAATGGCCATTTTCTGGTCGATCCAATTTGACTGAAATTGACAAAACATGTTTTCTTTTTCCATGCTCATATATTAATTCCAAAAATTATGAAAATTAGAATCTTGCAATAATTTAACAATCCAGATCCAACAAAAGTGGTTTCATCAAAAATGGAGGTCGTCTGAAAATTGGCTATTTTTAAGGGCTTTATTATTATTAAAAAAAATCAAAATTTTAAATTCTGACTCAATTTCTGTTAAAATTTCTAAAATAAAAATCTTAAATTGGTTCTGATTTTCCGGGTGGTAACATGTGGTGTTAAGTGCCTATCCATGAGTTGTTCTTAGGAGTTGAAGGGAGTTACCCATTGAAGTTAGAACCCTAATCTACTTTTTCATTTGTGTACTTCTTAAACCATTTTATGAAAGCGATTACCTGGGCATCAGACTTTGTTGGCACATAAAACCTTTTTGCTTGTTCATGGGTCCTGCCTCAAAAATCATTTTTCCATGCAAGTCGAGCTTGGAACTGATTTTTTTATGCTCAACATCGGAAATAGGCCAAAGAAGAGATTTTTTTAAAGCCAAACCATTATATAATATATTAGTGAATCATAATAATAGAAGAATCAAAATAATTGATACGAGTAGATAAATAAACTCATCTTACAAATCAAATCAGCTAATTAATGTCGGAATTCTTCGATCTCTGTTACATATTGTATTCCCAGAGAGCAATGGCACCGCAGACATGAACATTGAGTGATCTAATGATTCCAAGTTGGGGAATCTTCACGCAAGCATCAAATACATGAATAATGTCTACTGGTACCCCGTCTCTTTCTCTTCCAAGTTCCAAAACCGTTTTATCTGGGAATAGGGGTGTAAACAGGTCGGATCGGACCGGACGGAGGTGTGTCCATGCTCTATCCTATAAGAATTCGGATGGACACGGACCAGACATCATATAGCCTCGGACCGAGCATGACAACGGAATGTCCTGTCCGATATAGGCTTGGATAATAGAAGAACATCGAGCATGTTAGATCGGACTGAACACTAGTGTGTCCAAGCTCTGTCCTATAAGAGAATCGGACGGACACGGACCAGACACCTTATAGCTTCGGACCGAGCGGGACAACGGACTGTCCTGTCTGATATACAACCCTATCTGTGAAATAAGCAGAGGAAGTGAATACAATTAGAATTATAGCGTTGAAATCGCAAGTAGGTCGTTTTTTTGATCCAACATTGATGTAGCCACTCATGTAGGCAACAGATCAATATTTCCAAAGCAGCAGCGCAGGTTTGTTGTGGTGGAACTTCGTTTGAAGGGAAGGAAGAGGACTGATTTTAGACTTGGGGTTTTTATTTTAGTTGATAAAAAACTAGCACGGTTTACATTTGGAGAAATAATATTGAAAATGGCGGAGGGGAAATACTTGGTGCCAAAAAATTCATATAAACGACAAAATTATCTTTTTGAAATCCGATTCATTTATTATAATCAATGAAGATGAGGAGTTGCTGAAAATCGACATCTCTTAAAAGTAACAACTAAATGGCAATGACTGGGATTAGTTCCAGAGGCATGGCTTATTCACAGACTTTATTCAATGCACTGAGTCTTCAAGAAGATTCAGCATGTCGATAATAACAATGATGTGGGAAGGGCCAATTCCCAACAACCGATATCAGAAGTGGTGACGAAGTCTGACTTCCCTTCTCACAATAAAGCAAAAATCAATCACTAAATGCTACTAATTCACAATTAGTTATTACTTCTTTATTTCTATTGATTAATGAATACTTATTACATCTTAATTATAATTTAATACTTGTTATTGAAAGTTAATTATTATGTATATATTACCAATTATCAATCATTAAATATTTAATAATAATAATAATTAAAAGCTAATTACTATTCATTAATCATTATTTGTTAAAAACAGACATCTTTTACAACCACTGAAAACACTTGTAATAGACATCTATTCCAACTTGCAAAATAAAAAAGTTGTTGAAACTAATTTGTTACATCTTTCCTAAAAAAAAGTTGTAAAAAACCTTTATTACAACTTTAAGTTACAGTTGTAATATGGTGTTTTTTTATACATGTTCGTCGGGAATAGTCCGTCCATCAAATGTAAACCTTGCCTTTGTTTTAGAACAGTCGAAAAATCTATCTTATCTCTTCTTAGAGATGGGTAAGGAGCATTGTAATAACCCGGAAATGCGAGCTAGTTTAAAATTTTTATTTTGGCAATTTTAGTGATTTTGATATTTAAAATGAATTATTTTAAATAAAAATGACGAGAAATTTAATTTGAATAAAATTCGAACGTATATATATATTTGAATCGTCGTTAGAATATAAATATTTTATTTTAAATATAAAGGGAATTGAAAATGGCGCGGTAGTTCGATAATTCGATTTCAAATTTCAAATGAATGTACCGGGTGAAAAATAAACCGGATTTTAGTGAAACCAAAAATATTAGAATCTAAATGAGGATATCTTTCCAACGAATCCGAAAAATTGAAATTTCATAGCGGGAATCAAAAGTTACGCCCAGTTGAAAATTCAGAATAGTCGCTATGGAATTCTGGCCCTTAAAAATGGGAATTTTGCAAACGACCTCGGTTTTCGACGAAACCACTTTTGTTGGATCCGTGATGTCAAGTTATTGCTAGATTCCAAATTTCGTAATTTTTCGAATCAATATGTGAGCGTGGCAAAGGAAAACGCGTTTGACCAGTTTCAGTTGATTTTAATTGACTGGAAAATGGCCATTTTTCAAACGGTCTTGGAATTTGACGAAATTAATTTTGTTAGGACCATATCGTCAATACGAAGCTAGAAATAATTTTTTTGGAATTTTTAGAGTTCATATGTGGCCCCGGTGAATTGAAATGTACGTTTAAAATTGAATATACAGATTTATATTTTAAATTTGATGGAAACCGGTCGAAACAATGGAATTGGCCTATGATACATATCCCATTGTGTTCGAAATGGAGGTAATTAGCTAGGGCGATAGTCCGTGGGTTCGATTTTGAGTTCGAAATAGAAAGTTGCTTTATGGAATAAATTAAATAAAATTTAAATAATATAAAAATCCCTCCCATCCCTTTTCTCTCTCCCCGTTAGTCAAACCACCCCCCCGGTTCGTTTTTCCCAAATCAGAAAAAAAGGGTGGAGCCCTACCCATGGACGTCGCGCCCCCCTAGGCGGCGCCGCCCACCTCCGCGCTCAATCAACCCCCACCCCGCCGTTGATGATCCACGACCTTCTCCCACCTCGCTTTCCCTCTCTCCTTTCAGAAACCGCCCAGACCCAATGAGAAACACCGCTTGGCCATCTGAGCCCACAACCGAGCCTCTGGCCACCTGACCACCCTCCCCGCGGCCGCCTGACCCCACCTCTGACCGCCATCAGTCAATGCCGCCCTCCTTCTGATTTTGCACGGAAATAGGTTTTATTCTTCTTCTTTTTTTATGTAAAACATTGTGTTAAAATCTGATTTTATTAAATTATAAAACATACAATAAAATCAGTTTTTATGTATATAAATCATTATTTCTAAATCAATTTTTATACGTATTTAGCATCATAAAAATCTGATTTCTAGTTAGGTAAAAAGTCAATTTTTAGTTATAAGAAAAGATATGATCTTTTATAACATGAACACCTAATTTATTTTCTGATTTTTATTCAAAGAAAAGATTAGATTTTTAGACGAGTAAAGGTTAGATTTTTAGACATGAAAAGATAATATTTTTTAGTTAAGAAAAAATATGATTTTTATATAATAGAAGATATAAAAATACGATTTTTATATAATGTAGATATTAAAAATATGATTTTTATATTATAGAAAGAATAAAAATACGTTTTTTATATTATATAGATAGTAAAAATTCGATCTTTATATATAAAGTAGGAATATAAAAATATAATTTTTATATAGAATGAAGCATCGAAAATATATATGAAGAAGAAATAAAAATATGATTTTTATTTATTAGAATGAAGTGATAAAAATATAATTTTTATTATGAACAGTAGGGCAAGGACTGCATTAAAATTTCAAACAGATCCAGATGGTTCAGCAGTTCAACAGTAAAGTACGGCGGAGTGCAACCCTCTGTGAGAACTTCTCACCTTTTAATTTGGTTTTCTAGTTAATAATATATATACTAGGATGCAGACGGTGTTTAGTAGCACCCGACACTCGTCGTTCACAGACCATGGACGACTTGTATGCTTGTTTGATGTGTTGTAAAATTTGTTTGTGATGTTGATGTGAAATCGGTAATATAGATTAATGTGTTGAAATAAATTAAATATCGTTAAAAAAATAATTTTTAACGTGAGTATGAATATAGTGAATGTGAATAAATAAATATTCATTTACAAACCGGACGGTTTGTTTATGTACACCTATTTGAAGGATATTGATTGGGACGATAAATTTTACACGTCGCCCAACTGCACAAATAATATTCAGTGTTTGTGGATTGAAACCCCACACGGGTGTTGGGATGATATTTGGCATACACTGATCCCAATTATTTAGTTGTATGTCGATCGATTGGTCGACAGACTGTGTAAGCGTTAATTATTTATATTTAATGCTTATGCAGTTGTGTGGTGCACTTTGGATGATGGTTGATTATTTATCGTTGCTATTATATACATGTGTTGTATGGAATCCATATAATTAACATTATATGGTAATTGATTGGGCCTCATTCCAATTTGGAAAATAAAGAATATTATCAAATAAAGATTCATGTGTTGACAGTACTCATTTGTTGAGATTAGTCAGCTGTTGAAAGAAATATAGATTCATGGGTTGAACGAAATATTTTAACAATAAAATTTACATCTTTATCATATATAAAATTAGAAACTAACTGAAAAATAGATAAGATGAGTGGTTTCTTGGATCTTGATCTGATGTTAGTTTCGGCCTTCGGGGTTAATACTTAGGGAATTGCTCTCTTGCTAATTTACGGTTGGAATCTGATTGAAAATTAAACGATAGAAATTGTAATTTTATAAAATATATTAAATAACAAAAATAGTCACGTGTTGACATTACTCATTTTTTGAGATTAGTCATGTGTTGAAAGAAATATAGATTCATGCGTTGAATAGAACAAATATTCATTTGTTGAATAGAATAACGAAGTTATTGAAAAATATAAAGCCGTGTTGATTAGAGATGCGCTATTTTGACGCGAACGATATTTATATCGATTATATTCGTTTTTATAATGAATATTGAAAAGAGATTTAAAAATTTAATATTTTGAAATGAAATTCGAATTAAATTAAAATTCAAATTGAAAGTGAAATTGAACAGAAACGAATTCAAATTGAAATTGAATATTTTGAAATGAAATTCGAATTAAATTATAATTCAAATTGAAAGTGAAATTGAATAGAAACGAATTTCATTTGAAATTGAATAGAAATAAAAACGAATTGAAAACGAATTGAAATGGATTCAAATTGAAATGAAAACGAATTTAAAACGATTTATAAATTCATTTTAAATGAAAATCGACAAAATATATATTATATAATATAATGGCCTGAATAGAACGCGGCGCGCCGCGGCAGTTCGTGAATTTCGACCATTGACTTCAAATTGACGTTGCGGGAGATCCGACCGTCGGATTCTCCTAAAATTGGAACCATTGGGTTCGTATCGAAAAGAGCTTTCTAATGTATATAAGAAATGTGAAATCCAACGGTTGGATTTGGAGATATGTCCAAATCAAATTTGGAAAAGGTCGTTGTAGGTGCAGTTCGATGACCGTTTGTGGAAATCGACTGTACGGGCCTTGATAAAATTATTAAAAATATCTATAATTTGTGTAAAATTATAATATATGAATTGAAAAGAACTGGGATGAAAAATCCCATATTTGAAAGGATAAAAATGTATTTTTATCAAAATGAACTAGTTTTGAACTAGAATTATAAATTCAATATTTTTAAAATAAATAAACAGAATTCGAAATGGTTTTAAAAATAGCCAGAAATTTGCAATATATGAATCAGAATGGATTTGAATCGAAATCATCTTCGGAATAGTTCGATGTTGGATTTCGTGATTATACAAATATTGTTATGGAAATTTGAAAGATATATTTTATATCGTTATTTCCAATATGATATTTGTTGATTTCAGAATTTGATACTAAATATAAGCTGATATATTTTCTATTCAGAGCCTTGTATTTAATATCAAATGGGATTTTGGTTTGTCGTGAATGGTACCTTTAATAATACTGTTCTTAAACCCAAATGGACTTAAGAAAATTAGGAACTAACTGGGGATCAATTAAGTTGAATGGTTTCTTGGATCTTGATCTGATGTTGGTTTCGGCCTTCGGGGTTAATATTTAGGGAACTTTTCTCTTACTAATTCACGGTTAGAGATTAATAGAATGGAATGTGATGTGGGTTTATCGTGAACGGCGTTTTAAATAACACTTGTTCTTTAACCCGATAATAAATAGAATGTGATTTGAGTTTATCGTGAACTGTGTTTTAAATGACATTAGTTCTTTAACCCAGTAAAAGGAGTTTTAATGAGTCTGTAATTAGATTAAAATGTGAATTGATAATTTAAATT
This sequence comes from Allium sativum, assembly GCA_030737875.1. Lineage (NCBI taxonomy): Eukaryota > Viridiplantae > Streptophyta > Magnoliopsida > Asparagales > Amaryllidaceae > Allium > Allium sativum. The sequence continues at coordinate 129,099,880 of CM060918.1, forward strand.
ATCAAATTTGGAAAGTGAGCGAGAATGGAGTATCACCAGTTTTGCTCCAAAGCGATAGTTAAATCTTTAATTAGATTTGAACGTGAAATGGTAATTAATTTGACCGATAACACCGTGGTGTTAGATATGGAGTATTACTAGTTTTGCTTCATGGGATGAATAGGTTGGGATTGGGAAATAAAATAAATAATTACTTCGGTGTGGTTCGCTAAACCCGACTAGTTTGGAAAACCTTAACATGGTTTGAAATGACATCCAAAGGAAGATTAAAGGATAAATTTTAAAGAATTTATCTTTGATAAAATTAATGGGAACCTTTCCCTAATAATGTGAAATTTAGAAACTAACTGTAGGTTAGCTAAGAAAAATGGTTTCCTGGGTATTGATCTGATGTTAGTTTCGGCCTTTGGGGTCAACATTTAGGGAATTGCTCCCTTGCTAATTTACGGTTAGTGACTGATGAATTGGAATGAGGCGTATGTTGTGTTTGTGTAACATTTGTTTATTATATACGCGGGTTATTCAGAAAGGCCGGGTTTATACCCATTCTGAATAACCGATTCGACGATATGTCGAAGATGAAGACGGTGGTTGAAGGCCAGAAGTCTTCACATCGTTTGGGTGATTACTGATGATCTTGATTGGGCTATACACCCAAGAGGAGGGAATCAGTTGGTGGTCGTCCAGACGTACTTGGAGATCGATGGATATGGGAGGAAAGTGCCTCCGGTTTCGTTCAGACCCAGAATGGACTTGTAAATGGACCGTGTGTCTGACATTGGATTTTATTCTGTGTTGATTGATCTCTATTAAATATACATCTGTTTGGCGGTGGAGAACTTATTCTCTTGCTTAACGCCCTTCTCTGAGACGTACGAGCTCAGAGGTTGTATATCGATGGACATCAGTCGCATGGCATGAATTGCATATGTGGCATGCCTAAGTGGCAATTGATCAAGGCTTCTGTTGAAAAGCAAAGTCTTGTGGTTGATGATTAAAGCACGGCCTGTGTGGCGCAGCTTTGTGTATAACGTGAATTCGCGAGCCTCACAGCTCGGTATGAGTCAAAAACGGGATACGGACCGTTGGGAGAACACGACGTTTCTTTCTAGCTATGGGTGGTGTCAGTGCTTAAACTGGCTGACATTTATATACTTTTCACCTTTGTGGTTGTTGTAATGTGAGGCGCCTCGATTTTTGGTCTGTAAGGACCGGGAAACGTGTGTTCAGGAATAACTAATCCTCAAACGTAACGGAGGACCGGCCCAGCCGATTCCAAGGGTTTCCCAGAGTGTGTAGTCCTGAGACATTTTCTAGAGTGTCTCGAAGCAGAGAGGAGCTTGCCCCTTGCCTCGACTCATGACAGAAATCCAATTTCCAATACGAGATATTTTCGGTTTTATTTGTAGAGCCTAGTATGGCGACATGATATACGGTACCTATGTCGTCTATGATTGAAATTGTTTTGACACTATACACTTATAATAGTATCAAATGATTTGTTTTAAACGTACCAAGCATGTTTGGCTATTATAAGGGAAAACCCTATCCTCCGGCTTGCGTTGCATTGTGTGATGGGACCTGGGTCTTATAATAGCTTCATTTTTCCAAAAAGCATTGTGTTGTTTTGTTATATGCACTAGTGTTCTTGGGAGGAAAATCGTTCCGTGTTATACGGCGTGGTCCCTTGAATTACTCTCTTTTAAAGTAAAGATTAATAACTGTTTTTAGTTCTCACACCAGTCACATGACTGACCTGGAGTTTATTGTTTTAAACTAAACTCTGGGTGCCCTTATTTTCCGCACGGGTAGCTAGTAGTTTTGGTTTTGCAGATTTATATTCGCAGGATCCTGATTTACAGCTGGAACGATGCTCGGAAAGCTCTGTATCCGTGTATTACTTTCAGTTGTGTTTTGTATTGTTTTTCCGCTGTTATGTAATTTATTGTAATCTTTGATATTTATCGAATGTATTTTATTCATTCATACTCTGTATGTTCTTGTATTCTGGTGGAATTGTTGTAATACACAATGAAATGTTCATCTGTTTGCATTCTGATTCGTCTTGTCCTCACGGTAATTCGTCCTTTCTCTTCTCTTCGGAGAATGGGGAAGTTCGGGTCGCTACAAGCATAATAAACTTGAGGAGCTTGTTTAGCAAGTATAAAAGGATAGTACTTATAATAACGTGAAGTATGTTTTATTTCTGTAAGATTATATTTTGAGTGAGCATTGATCCCAGAACTTGGAACGTCGCTGAACTAGTTGCATTTAAATAAAAATACTTCTTCCAAAGGTCGTGTGAAATATTTCAATTGCAAAACCACTATTAGCACACCATAAAAATCGTTTATATGATCATTTGAATTATCACTACCTTTAACAAATACACTAGTATTGTTAATTAATTTTTCAACACCGTATTCTTTGCTATTAAATTTATATCCATTGACAACGAATATTTGGATGCATATGTTGCTTTGCAGCTTGTACAACAACTGTAAATCCATTTTCTATGAGGTTGTATTTAGATTTCATCGCAATGTATTCAACAGTTGCTGATAAATGGGTTCCACTTGTACAACCTTCCCATAAGGGTTTCTTCGCAACATCTAATAAATCATATATTTTTGCCCCAATATTTGTTTCTTCTTCTGCATTACCATCGCCATCAGTAAATTGAGGACATGGAACATTGATCGTGCAACATCTTCAACTATATGTTCCACGAGATCCGTCGTAGTAATTTTATTGCTCACTACCTCCTCAACTTGTGCAGGATTAGATGCTAACAGTTCACCATGATGATCCCAAAGCAATTTGTTTGGCATGAAGCCATACTGGTGTAAAGCCATACTGATGTAAGTGAAATCTAACCGTTTATTGTATCAAATGCTTTAACGATTTGCATCTACTACATAGACAACGAATTTCTTCGTCTTTTCCGTTATTACTTAAAGATAAATCAATAAATACGCGAACGCCATTATTAAAATATTCACTTATCGAGCCTACAATTTCCCTTCGTTGTTTGTACATCCAACTTCGATCAATAAAATAATTGCCCATTTACCCTACATACTAATTAAAAAGTAAAATATAAATTAAAATTACATTAACATTTAATTAAAACAATTTTATAGATGAATTTTATATTAATTGAACATTGACACTTTGTTGATGGGTCATCACACCTCCCATTATAAATACAATAATGCAATTAAATTAGGTAAATCTTTCCAATGGATACGATGCAACAAAATTTTGGCAGCACTTTGCTTTAGTTCCCTGAACAATACACAATTGCATGTACACGGGAGACATAAAGGAAGCACCATCGATTTTTTTTGAACCATTTAAAATGAAATGTTTTTTTAGATTTAATTACGTAATTGTATTCGTAACTTGTCCAATACAGTGACAAATCCAACAAATATTGTATACGATGAATATAGATTCCTGTTCTATTAAAAGAACGAATACCCACATAATGATCATATACAATACATATCAAACAGGGCTAAAAAGCTCTCTAAGGGTTTTACGAACTTAATATATTACATATTTTATAGTTATTAAAAAAATTGGCGTTTGACCTACATAAAATCATGGAAATTTTACTAAATTCAAGATCATGTGAATTTCCCTCTTCTACAGTTCTCAGTAATTCAATAACAAGGATGTATATTAAAAATCAACTTATACGATTGTCTCTTTTGTTATCAACCGTCTACGTGAAGCAGCAAATTTTAAATTAAGTATGTCTTGAACGACTTAATTCCAGTCTATGGAGTTTATCACATATATGCATATTTTTGAAACTTAGCCAATTAACTGTATTATAAGATTAGATATCTTTTTCGATATTTACTAAAATACATAAACTAAATTATGTTCACTCACACTAAACATTCCCACACAAGCTCAAAATCACTTAAATATTCAATTTATATGAATATTATTCTATTGGCATACAAATTATAAACTTGTAACACACAGGTTAATAACAAGAATTAGGCATCAATAAACTAACCTATACATATAATAAGGCAATAAAAACATTAAATTAAAAATATAACATTAATATAACAAATGTAATTAAAGAGGGGATTAGGGTTTATACCTTTTTTAGAGGAGATTAGTAGGCTAAAGAGGAAGAGATGGAGGATTCTAGAAGTTGGATAGGCTAGGGAAGGACGGAGTGGCCGTGGGTGGTGGATTTGCAGGAGGAAAGGGACTTTGGAGGGATTTGAGGGAAAAACTCGAATGGAGAAGAAGTAAGTTTTGTGATTTTGTTTGTAACTTACCGGCGGCTAATGGAATTAAACCAATGAAATGATCTCTACATGTTTTCTATTTGCACGATCAAACCATAAGTTCAATAGATACAAAATTTGAAATCCTACTATATTACACAAATACTGATAATGAAACAGGTCTCATCAAATTCTGAGACTGTTTGCAAAAGGGCTTATTTTCTGCTATTATTAAATTTCAATTGATCTTTCAACACGCGTATATATCGCGCACGCTCACATAGTAACTTTGATTGACATGAAATTTGAAACCTTACCATATTTTATTGTTCCAGATCTGATGAAACTAGTTTTGTCGAATTCCGATATCGTTTGCAAAATACTTGTTTTTAGGCTATTGAAATAATACTGAATTATTGAATTTTAATACATTTACTTTTAATTCAATTTTAAAAGTTCAATAACCTTATTTTAACTTCAGTAAACTATAAAAGAAAATTAGAATTCATTTTCAGTTGTTTTCGGGTCCAGATTCAATATTTGACCATTTAAAATCCACTAAAAAACAATTTAAAATTCATATTTTAAATTGACTAAAAATACGGGTCGTTCCCACTTAAAAAGATTTTTTTCCTCAAAATAGAAGATAGAACTGAAGGTCCTTAACTTAACCAACAAAGCCTTATTCCCTCTAACTTATCCTGTAATTTTCCCTATTTTTCAAACTTAATTTCCATAAGTTATACATAGACCATCGATGGGGAATATTTGTTTTGAATCTCATTTGAATACACAACTTATCTCCTAACTAGTGTTGATCCCTTAATCTCTTAGTACAGACACTGATCATGCTTCTTTGATTAGCAAACTCTTGCTTTCCTTATATAGCTCACAACTATGATAGAAAATTCATGCAACAAACCACAAACTCTCATCTAGGTTCGTCTTCAAACATCGAGTGATAAATCCTTTCCCAATACTATGTAAATTCACCTCTAAGTTCTGCACTCGAATATAATTAATTTGAGGAATGATCTACATAAACTCACGTAGTTATTCCTATGGTTTTCCCTTCTTTATCATAGCCAAATGTTTCATCTACAACTTAAGCATATCTCAGAATTTAGCGATTGTCCAAAATCATCGAGAATTCCGATTTCTTACCTTAATCTATTGGTTTATGACTTAACCTTAAGTTTTTCAGTTTCCAAAAGTTACCCAATTATCAAACTTTTCCAACACCTTAAATTTTCTAAAAATTTCGTTGTGACCTCCTTTGCACGGCTCAATAGGTACAACCTCAAAACACCTCTATAAGCACTTGACAATAAAAAAGAAAATCGAAAAGCCAAGCGGCTGTCCAATTAGGCTCATAAATCCAATAAACCCAATCAATACAATAAACATGTAAATTTTAGATGAGTATTCAATTTTATTCCTCATGTTAGCTTCCATTTAATAACCTTTTCAATATATGTGTCCAATTCCAACTAATTTTTAAATCAATTCAACACTATCATTCAATTTACTAACTATTTCTTAATTAGCTCACTTTTAATTTGGCTCAATCATATTTGATTATATATTTTTTGCCTAGAAACAAGTCGGTTTTTCTTTGGAATTCTAGTTCCATATACAAAACTTAACCAATTATTTACTTTTTATTAAGTATTCTTATACTTTACTTAACTAGTTAGACAAATTATCACAAATCATATCCAGCAACTAATTAGTTGATTAGCTTTTAAAATGCAACTTTCTATGTTGCCAAAATATATACCCTCTTTATATATTCAAAAACCAAAATCATTTGTATATAAAAATCACAAATACTTTTCTCATATATAATACTCTCAACTCATTCTAGGGAGTTACTAACCCTATCTCTAATGAGTTACTCGTCCTTAGATACTAATGATCCCATCTTTGATGAGTCTTTACTCCGAAAAGCTAAGGTTTATCGTTAAACCAAAGCCTTATACCACGTTTGACAACCAGCAGACCCTTTCCCTTTGAACCAACTATAAACAACACAAGTCAAGTCCAAAAATTAAGCATCCACGAAAAGTTCTGCGATAAACTGAATCTTTTATCTTTGTTAGTCAATATTTAGCACATCCTCGGTGTTCGTAACCTGCAAAACCAAATCTTGCAAACTCAATCCATCAGGGTTTATTAGAGCAAACTTAGCGGAATAGAACAAAAAAGAAGAATAGAATCTAACAATGGAATAGAACAAATATAACATTAAACATAACTTTATAGCGGAAAATCATTTAAATAATCACATTAAACATACCATGGATAGTTATAAACTCTATCCTCATATAATAGTACCTCGACATCCAAGTATATATAGTAGAATATGCCCTACCTTCTGACGAAAACCACCAGCTCCTGTGGAATCGTCTGGGAACTCCTCGAATCTTGTCTAAACTTGAAATACACTTGGATTTGATTGGAGTGTCAAACATTTGAGTCAGGCTAATGATTAATCAGCTTGAGAACTAGATAACAAGCCATACATATCTAAAATAATCAACAAAAAGGGTTTCAAAACTTTGTGCATGCTTTTTGGAAAATGAAGCTACTATAAGACCCGCATCCCATCACACAATGCAAATGCACACCATTAGGAGCAAGTTTTACCTTATGATAATAAAATATGCGTGGTACGCGAAGCTCATTTGATATTATCATTAATATCTATCTTTGAAAACCTTTTCAAAATAAATGTATCAATCCTAGCAGACGTAGGTACCCATATATTATGTCTACATAAATAGAGTACAACTAAAGTCGAAAAGTTTCATATTGGAGGTTGGATTCCATCAATGACCAACGCGAAGGATCTTCCTTGACTGCGATTCAGGTACACCTCTAGGGGATGACCTAGTATCAACAAATGCTCCTTTCCTGTAGCGGCAAATCCGTCCCACCTATATCAGGTGTAGTTCGGTTTCTCCTGAACACAACGTCTCCTTGTCATTACTGACCATTATCCGAGGTGCCTTGATTTATCATCCACTAAGTAAATTGCCTAGGCTTCATACCATAGCATCAAATTTTCAACTAAAAGGAAATGTTTGGCCTTAACTCTGTTGTACTCCATCCTATTTTGACTCATTACAGTTGTGAGTCCTAGAATTCTTGCTTCCACACAAAGCTCTGCTTTTCAACAAAATCTTTAATCAATAATAGCTCAACACTCAGCATGCCACCTTGTCAATTTATAACATATAATCGGTGTCTATTAATATATAACTCTCTAAGTACAAATATCCTAGAGGAGGGTGTTAAGTAAGAGGATAGATCCTCTGCCACCCATCTGATATATCATTAATAGAAACCAATTTATTATACCATAAAAAACAAATGTCAGACACATATCCGTTTACAAGTTCATTTTGGGTTGTAAACAAAACCAAAGGCACTTTATTCCATGACCCCACCTAGGTGTGAGAGTCCTTGAAACCTAAATCACTTCAAGTACGGTCAAATCTATGTCACATTATAACCTTATAATATGGATCAACTCGAGGCATCAATGAGCAATCCATCCAATGTGAAGATCTGTAGTCTCCAATCACAGTCGTCACCATTCTCAATTGTTCTTATCACGTCGTATAGTTATTCACGATGGGTTGAAACACTGTCTTTCCAAATACTTAGCGCATTTTTAAAATTAATAGATATACAAAAACATCATGAGTCTCATTCCATTTTGGAATATCCTTATACTCAAATCATTCTTTATATTGGGTATACTCATTTAAATCTTATCAAAGATTTACATACTTTAAAGGCTTGTTTAAATCTTTCCTTGGAAATCATTTCAAATGATTATAATTTTTTTTTAACAAACTTAACTAAAACCAAGGTTTCTACGCTTTATCGGGATTATTAAACCTCACAAAAAGTTAATTTCTCAAATCATTATCCTATTCCCATCCTATCCATCCCATAGAGAAAAACTGGCAGTACTCCATAACTAATTGACCTCGTATTTTCTTAAGTTTGACCACCTTTATCAATCCTGTTCTTTCATTCCAAATCTAATTAAAGATTTCATTTATTTTTGCGGTAAAAAATATTTATCCAGACACAACCCATTCATTGATCATTGGTTAGGGCAAATTACTTCCTCTTTCCTTGATCATTTCTTTAGCCCCAAAATTGTACTTACGATTTCTTAATCTTATCATTAGGGAAAACATTTATTAACCAAAATTAGTTCTCGATTGCACAATGTCAAGAGAATAATCCATCAATTGTATGACCCCGAAAGCCTAAACCAACATCAGATCAAACATCCCGAAGATCTTCCAATCTCAACGATAAAACAATCAAGTTCAGACTTATTTATTCGAAAATGTTTTTTAAGATTCGATCTTATTTTTACGCAAAAGCAAGCATCAAGCGGTTTCCCACTACATAGTCACAAAACAGTCAAGTCAAGCCATACACAATGATAAGGCAACACAAGCCAAGTCAAGGTCAGGCAACTAATTCAAATACATAGAATCGAAGCAATGCAAAAAAAAAAAAAATTGTGACAACTTCCTGTTTTTAATGCACAAAGGCCAAGTATAGTAACATCTACTCTCATCAACAATGACCAAAAACCATAAGCAGTTCAACCTTGAAGAAAGCACAACATACACAAGTGTACATATGCTGATATGTATATATGCAAGTAAGAAGAGGCAATAGTAGGTGAATGTGGGCCATCACAATAATCGCAGCAAGGTTGAAAGGCAACATGAACCAAGAGGAGTGGACAGTCAGTAGCCACAAAACTGGCATAACAAGGCAACTAAGCATGAAACACACATATGGAAATGCACATGATAGCAAAAGAAGGCACAAGCTAAATATAAAAGGGTGCAGAAACCAGAACAAATATACGCAAGTGTATACAAGTGCAGAGGTCGATATTGGCCAAGTTCAAACGCTAACAAACACATATGCGCTTCTAGTGGCATAAAGCCTCAAACAAACACAAATGCCAAAGTCAAATCATATAAGATTTATCCAACAAGACATCAAGTAGTGTAATGCATACAAGTATATGTGCAGAGCCATAGCAGAGTGAATAAAGTTTCATGAACTCAAGTGTACATAATAGTTTTATGCAAATGCCATGCATAATAGATCAAATGGCACAGCAAAATGGTACATGAACAAAAAGCAGCGGGGCAACAAAGCACGGCATCACAAATGCATTAAGCTCAAGTGCAGTATACATTCAAATATCCAACTGTAGTGCCTGTTCTAATTAGTCAAGAGCATCAAGAAAAAGAGGTAAATTATTTTTTAATTCTAACAGCGCAAATGTACAAGAGTGATGCATTAATTTAAACAACTTTCATAGGAAATGAATTGAAATTCGAATTGAATTTATAGTTCAAAGTTGGGAAGTAATATGGAAACAAATTAGAGATATATTTTCTCTTAATATTTTTGAACTAGTCTGGCAACATTTATCAAAGCAATTTTTTTTCCAGAAGATCATTGCGCAATATATTCCAGAAAGTTTGAATATTTCAAACTCGGCAAAATCGTAGCAACAAATCACAACCAAGGAGATGGAATCAAAGAATATATCTACATTTTAATCCTATTTATGCACCATTCACCAGCGGCAATTAAATCCATCCAAGTTCTAGCATAATCAAATAAATATTTGAATTGAAAATTCGTACCTGAAGAGTAAAGACGAACAATAGATCAATTCGAAGTATTTCAATTCGAATAAAGCATAGGAAGATAACTAATAGAAATCTAATAGCATTAACAAAAAAGCAGAAACAAATTTCATCATGAATCAATGGGGATTCAAAACTTTAGATTAAATCGCCATTGTCTATTTTTATTTTTGAGAAATAGAGAGATAATGTGACAACCCAAATTCGTAGACGGCGTAGACCGAACAAAAAGACGGATTGTCAGAAAAACATAACGCATCGGATAAACAAAAAAAGAGAACTTTTCATTGTTATTACAATAATTTACAGCAGAGTACAAGAATATCAGAGAGCGAAAAGTAAAATAAAATAATACGTAGTGAAAAAATATATCAAAGAATAATTACAATGCAATGGAAATAAAATTACATAAATATAATGATAAAACATACAAAGGAAAACATAAACTAACACAGCTGAAGGAAATACACAGATACAAAGCATTCCAGAGTATAGCTTCAGTTGTAAACCAGGATCCTGTGAATAGAAAATCTGCAAAACCAAAACTACTAGCTACCCATGTGGAAAATATGGGCACCCAGAGTTTAGGTGAAAAACAATAAACTTCAGGTCAGTCATAGGACTGGTGTGAGAACTTAAAACAGTTACTAAAACTTTACTTTAAAAGATGGAAAATCATTTGACCACGCCGTGTGACATGGAACTGCTTTACTCCATATGAATATCAATAAAACAAAAACGACACAATGCTTTTTGGAAAATGAGGCTATTATAAGACTCAGGTCCCACTACATAATACAATGCAAACCGAAGCACAGAATTTTACTTTATAATAGCTAAACATGCTTGACACACGACAAACCAAATATTAATGATATTATTACTAGTGCATAGTGCGGAAAACAACTTCGAAAATAAATGTATCAATCTTAGATGGCATAATACCCCAGCTTATTATGTTGCCATAGGTATACAACTAGAACTACAAGATCACGTATTGGAATTTGGATTTCCATCATGAGCCAAGGCAAGGGATCTCTCCCTACCAAATTCGAACCATCTCTAGCAAGATGTCCAGGACCGCTCGCATTGAGCCCTTTGGATTGACAGGGCCGATCAGCCTTTCTTTACTGATTGTTTATGCCTAATCATACGTTTCCCAGTCCTATCGGACCTCTTGGACAGTACGTCGACCATCTTGACCTTGTACGGCCATATCCGAGGACCCTCGCTTCCATCATCTAGATAAGTAAAATGTTTGGGCTCCATACCATGACATCACCTCTAGCTAGAAAGAAATGCATGTCCTCCCTACTTCCCCTCATCCCATTGTTGACTCAAATCGGGGTGTGAAGCTCGCGAATCTATGCCATACACAAAGTTGTGCTATCATCCATGATTTGATCATCATCCACAAAACTCTGCTTTCCAATAATGTTTTGATCCATGCATCTTAGCATGCCACATTGTCAATCCATACTATACCATTGATTTCCACCAATATATAACCTCTACGCTCATACGTCTCAAAGAAGGGTGTTAATCTAAGAGAATAAATTCTCCGCCGCCAAAAAAAAATATATTTAGCAGAGACCACTAGATACAATATATATACAATGTCATGCATACAATATATATATATATAATTTATTCATATTTTTATTAATTTTATTAAATCACATACGGTCGGTTTCCAATTTTGGCCACCGAACTACATCCATAGCGACCTTTTCCAAAATAGATTTAGACATAATTTTAAATTCAACTGTTGGATCTTAAAAATTATCATTTTATAAGAAATCTCATTTTATTACGGTTCTAACGATTCCAATTTCAGGAGAATCCAACGATCGGATCTTCGGTGATGTCAATTTGAAGTTACGGGTTGACGTTCCCAAACTTTTGCTGTGTGGCTCGTTCTATTCAAGCCCGAATCAATTTATAATTTAATAATAAATCGAAACACTTCTAAATCATTTTTCTAATTTGTATAAAATATATGTAGTCATCTTTGACAACTCGTTTCTCTTCAAAATCACATATTTCACTATATGGTCAATTTCAATATTATTTTAATGAATAAAATAATATTATTTTTCAAAATTCATTATTGTATGCTCAAAGTTTCCTTACAGTCGTTATAAAAATAAACAAATAACTTTCAAAAGAAAACTTCTTTTAAAACATTTGCTATATAGCCTAGCCGAACTTCACTTTGAAAGGTTACTATTCATTTCGAATTAAAAACTTTGATATGCCAAAAGTGTATTAAATTTACTTCAAAACCATTTGTTACAGTTTCGAATATTCATCAATATTTCGATATTTATGCATTCATCCAAAATTGGACTTCAAAATCAAACTTCAATTTTTCATTGAAGATTATATTATTAAAATATTTTATTTATTTCAGATTGTAATAACATTCATCCAACACCATATATTTCCATTTATATGCATTTTATACATCCAACAATAGTTATAAACAAATAGAAAGCATACATCTAACATCCAGAGTGCTCTTACACCTGCATAAGCCTTAAATAATTATTTAACGCTTACATCGGTTTGTCAATAAACATATTAACACACAACTTCCTACATGGGATTTGTGTAAATCAAATATTGTCCCAATACCCGTATAGGGTTTCCAACCAATCAAATAATCATTTCAAATCAACCACGGACTAATGAATTTAATCATAATTCATTTGTTTCAAATTGTTTTTCAATCTTACCAATTACACTTAAACTAATGATTATAAATTCATCGTTTGAATTACAAATGGATATTCAATCCAATTTTAAATACCTCAAATACATTAACATCATTTTAACATGTTAATCAACTCAAAATCACATCCAAATCACAACACAATAAATCATCAATTCATCCATCTGGTTTATTAACAATTTTTGATGTGATATACCATATACCATATAACAATTTGTGATGATTAACCAAATCAAAGCTACAACCCTATTAACTGTTTAACTACCTATATATTTCAACATCGTATTAGCTACATGATTAACCAATTTCTAACTTCAAATTCATATTAAATTCAATATTAACTTCAATCACTTAACGATTAACTATTTTTGGCAAAGCCTACGGGTTGATTGGCGCCTTCCATTTTATTTATATAATAAGAAAACTTACAGTATAAATGAGGGTAAGAGAAGACATTAGAAATGCATAGGTAAGAAAAGGAGGTAGAGAAGCTACAATCATCAATGCAAAATTTCTGGTTCAAAAGAATAGGAAGACATAAAGATATCTTTGCTTATGTCAGTGCAAATGACATGAAACATATGCAACCTGGTTTTGGAGTGAATATTAAATATTATTTCATTTATGTCTTTCCAATTTCTCTCAATGTGAGCTTGAACATGAACAGTAGTTCATATGATGAGGATTGCTTCCATTTTATGGCTTCGTAAATGTTGTACCATTCCTCCATACTGTTTCTCTTAGGACTGCTTAGTTCCCCTCTTCTTCATATCTTTCCCCACAAAAAGAAAGTAAATGGACATTAAAAAAACTAGGTGATGGTTGTCCTTTGGTGCCGAATTGCAGAAAACGCATGTGTTAGATACATTAATACCTCTATGACGTAAGTTTTCAAGGGTGTGCAAAGCATTGAAATATACTTGCCCATAGTGGAAGTTGATACGTTCACTCATCCTAGGATTCCTAGTTCTCTTGTGCCATTGAAAGCTGGACATACTATCTTCAGCAGTTAACTCCAAGTAGACCATTGTCGTTGATTGCTTCTTTTTAATATCCATCCAACCGTAACTCTCTGCCTGACGATTAATTATTCAACTATTTAATCATAATTAAACTACATAAATATAATATTTTGAGTGAGTAGCTCTCACAGACAATCAATATGATTATAATAACATAACAAAATAGTTGAGTGAGTGAGTTCTCACTTTGATCAGTTTTGAAATCGTTAAATAACGATTGTTTTGATTAAATTAAACTGGACATTTAATTTAGCCAAAATTTGTTACTAGCTTCGTTTTCTTCCAAATTAACTTCACTGTGAAGCACTCGTCTCCATGATTCCAAGCATCTGAAATCGTCGAATTATGTTTTGTAAGAGAAAGTTATAGGCATTTAAACATTAATTACATTAACAAACGTAGTAAAGTTAATAATTAAATTAGTTAAATCACTAATCACCATATTGTTTCGTCCGTCTGTAATACTCTAGGCACTGAACCGCTGAAACGCATCACGAACCATAGGGCTCCACCGCGGAGGCACTACAAGGCGCCGACACTTGATCAGACCACCCCATGTCGTTCACTTACGCGAGATCCACCACCGCCATGTACCACACCACGTTTGACCCTCCAACACCCTGAAAAACACCACCAAACGTTGCTCGTTTGAGCATTAAATTTTCCCACATCACCACGCAACAAATGATCATCACCGTCCACATTATAGAGCTTACTGAGCTGAAGATTTTTCATGTTGGAAGTTTTTAAAACTAATGAATGGATTTTGAGTTACAAAGGGAAGAAGTTCGGCTAATTTTGGTCGTTCGAAATCAAGTGGTGTCGGCAACAGAATGTCTACGATTTGGGAAAACCTAAGGCCCATTTAAACCTTATTTTTTTTATAATATTTAATTTCTATTATTTCTTAAACTCGAAGTTTAATGCTCCAAACTTCAAACAAACCCCAACGACTGATGTCCGTAATCAACACTACACCAAAAAATGCTTTTAACAGCTCCCAAAAATGTTGTACAATTTTACAGCGTTTTGATGAACGCTGTATAATGACATGTTGTTGTAGGCCCCCATTTTCAATAGCAGTAGAATAAATGTTGTTATGTTTCACCTTTTACAGCGTTTTGAACTAGCTGTTAATATGCCATACACAGCTTTTTTTACTTGATGTTTTAAAAAATAGACATCGTTTGAAACATGTTGTCAAAATTGTACAACTTCACACTTAGACTCTCAACAGCTAATTTTAAATGTTGTTACTAATATTTATCAGCGTTTTTTACATGTTGTAAAAACGTTCCCTCTCGTTTTATCAGCAGTCTTGAAATGTTGTTAGTAATATTTACACAGCATGCCATCTGTGCTATAGAAATATGCACAACGTATATTAAATGTTGTTATTAATTTTTGAACAGCATTTGTCACACGCTGTAAATAGTTAACAAGGTTATATCAGCGTTTACAAAACGCCATCACTAATATTTGCACAACAATTTATTTGTGCTGTCGTCTGCCGGTGCTAAATTTACAGCATCCATATCATGATGTTACATTTGCATACATATCATTACCCTAAACTATACTAATATCATAGTACAGCTGTTTCACCAAAAAATCAAATGAAAAATAATTATATAAAAATATGACTAGTAGTCGCTTCCATTAGTGAAATTGAACTCAATCCATAAACAAAGTTTTAAACAAAGATGGTACTTAAACTATAGTACACAAAGCCACTACCAAAATAAAAGTCTTTACTACTACAAAATAAACTTATTACATGGATACTAAAATAAACTTCAAGAAAACATCCTATGCATTCCTTGCATCAACATTATTCTTCACGTAGCTACAAGGATGAAATTTAACGGTTAGTGATCAAATAAATTTTTTTAACATATTTAACTTATAATACCTAGTACTAAATAATATGAGCACAACATCTATTTTTACTATATCCGTAATCAACAAATTACAATAAAATAACATGAGCCAAGAGTGGATGTATTCGTAGGTTGTTGTTTGGAAACAGCAAGCCATGGCTTGCTGGAACAGCAAGCCTGAGCTTGCTGCTTCTAAACAGCAAGCCTGAGCTTGCTACTTCTAAATAGCAAGCCATGGCTTGCTGCTTCTAAACAGCAAGCCACGACTTGTTGTTTCGGAGTAGCAAGCTTGCGCTTGTTGTTTCGGAGCAGCAAGCCGCGGGTACATCCACTCTTGGCTTAGTAATTTAGCAAGCAGAAGCATTTGCTAGTCATTGAAAAGGCTAGAAACTTCAATGGCAATACAGTTAGCGACTGCACTTACATAGATAGGAATAAGACTCACATGTCAACAACTGGGCATCACCACATGCATTTACATAGCACAAAACATCGCTTCAAACAGAAAATAGCAACCATAACAAAAAAAAGAACTAAACACACCTAAACCTCATGTATCAATAACCAGTTTTCAGACAAAAGGAAATTGTATGTCATGCAATTTTTATGTTAGACTTTTCCGCTCTCTTTGAATAAAACAATTTTCTCTTTCCACAGGATTCACTTTCAGATTTAAAAAAAGTGCCAAAACAACGGAGACGACGTGAAAAACCACTAGGATTAAAAGATGTTTCCAAATTACAGGTGTGTATGCATTTCTTTTATTTAACAAAACTCGAAATTGTCATTATTATTATTATTATTATTATTATTTTCATTGGATTCAACACTTCTTTCTGCTGATCTCTAATGTTCATGCACTACTTTGCCCAGGAAATCAAGCAAACAGTATGGAGAGTGTTTTTATAACCCAAGTGCATGTTTTTAACTAACCTGAGTATCTGTGTATCTTAAGTCGAATGTAGTAGGTATGACCAAGAACCAACCTGAGTGACCAAATTTTGTTAAAATATTGATAATGTTAAAATTCTCTACATGATTAAGAACTAACTCCTATGAAGAATTTAATTTTATATGATTCTAGCTTTTATGCGTACAAAATAAAAACAGTAAGTAGTGAAGGTTATATTACTTCAAATAGTTATTGAGCGCACAAACAGACCAAGTATATGAAATACACAAGCGGAAGTAAAAATTGGAATATTAAATGTTAGTGACGGGTTCGTATACACACAAGATCTTGTGAAACTTATGTAAAAGTTGAATTTAGTCTAACATTCGCAACAGGCCATGCTACCGTCGAATCAAAAGCATTTGATAAGCATTCCATGAATGAGTTACGCCTCCATAGAGCTTGCATTTAGCATTCACCGAGAAATTTGCACTCTATCATATAACCAATATTTGTTGATACATAATCAAAAATTCTTAAAAAAAATACTAGTAATATAAACGTATTACCGTAACTGATTTAAGAAAATTGCTCATGGGGGTAGATGCACTCGTCCTTTGGTGACCAATTCTTTGCTTCCACCCCAATCGAACAACTTACATTTGCTTCTGTGCTATTGGTTATGCTCTATCAAAATGACATATATTAATTGACATGCATGATGATACACTACTGAACACACACACACACACACACAAACACACACGCACACGCGTGCGCGCGCAAGCCTACAAATAAACATCAAAACCTACCTAAACACAAAACCAACCCTAGGACTCAAAAAAGTCACGTTTCTTGCTAGTATTTCCCGAGTCCTATACGCAGAGCCAGCTCGGATCATTGGGCTGCCCTAAATGACAAAAAAATTTGTTGCCATTTACTCAAAAAAAAAGGGCTGCCATAATTCTGGCATTGCAGGAGGTTGCTTTTCATATTTAGAAAACAATTCTGGGCTGCCATAAAATCATATGTTACTGCCATAGTACCACTCATACTTATGCATGTAATTATTATTATATATTTAAAAGTGTATAAAGGATCCATCAGCTTGTAATTTGCTGCCCCTAACACTTGCATTTCTACCAGGCGTTACTGATAGTAAATTACTTTGAAAAGTTTTGTAGCAACAACTCCAGTGATAATTTTAACATTCGCATAAATTCTAACTTTTTTGCTTAGTCGATAAATGCATGCAAAGCAATGTACTTAGGCTGAATGGTCCCAAAGAGCCAAGATCGATGAGGTACCAGACGCTTTTAGGTTGTAACTTTCCTAAAATGTGGCTGTCTTCCACTTTGATGTAGTTACAATAAAAGCATAATAAAGAAAACTTCACAGGATTAGTTATATTTGAAAGTAAATAGGAGAAGGGGCTTGCAATCAGACATGCATGAGTTTTGTAACATAAATTTGAGTACAAAACAACTTTTGTCAAAATTTTCCAATTCTAATACAATTTTTATTGTCTTCGTTCTTTGTATTTTTCCTATACTATGCTGTTTGCATTTCCAAATTAATAACATAAAAATTTGAAATCAATAAAAAATACAGGTATATTTCCATTGATTCACTAATTTATTGCATCTATTCTAATTTATAACAATCATGAATTATGTCCTTAGTTCAAGTAAAAAAGGGAATAAGGAAACTAATTCGCAATCTAGTATTCATATAGAGAATCAGAACAGAAGGGATATAATCAAACAAAATCGAAAAAAATTAAAATATACCTAATTGCCTTTTTTCTGAATGGAAAAGAGAACGCAATCTTCCCTCGATAATTCTCAAAACGTAGCAGGCGCAACTTATAAGATTGCGGCAAGTCCGATGTTTCAGAGTTATCTTCTTCTTCTTCGTCCTTTCTCTTCTCAAGCGTATTCTTCTATGCCCTTTTTTTCTTTTCGTACCTTGTTTTCTTTTCCAATTTTCTCTCTTATGCTGATAACAACTCTAACCACTGGTCATGCCACCATCTTGTCCTTGGCATCTCCTATATTAGTAAAGTACAACTGCCCTTGGCATCTCGTATATTATGTGTACCAAAAAAGAAGCAATCTCCACAAATATTAAACATAAACTAAATCATACCTGACGTTTCACAAACACATGAACCAGCAGACATCAATAACAAGTGGGCATATACCACTTCTATTTATATTGTTATATTTTCAACTGGTTGCACCAATCCTATGCAGTATCTCATTTTATACTTGAAGTTGCCTACGATGGTAAGTTGTAATGTCAAGTTCTTTCCGGTGGTATAAGCATATACCGCATGAAGCTAGAAACACGATTAAAATGAAAATATATCATGGTTGTGCATCTATGAACTAAAATGAAATCCATTATCAGTTTGGCGTATTGCTGTATATCATTTTCACTGAGAAATATAATTTTATATCTATGAACTGAAATAACCATGCAGCAAGAGCTAATCAAGGATGACGCTCTATATGCAATGTTGGAAATGCAATGCTGGAAATAAAACGAATATGTGAAAGATTGCAAACCTTGTACACTGAGGCAAAAGAAGAAATGCAGCAATAGCACAGTCTTCCCCTTTTCTTCCTCCAGTTAATTACTTATTCGTACACCTTTGACTATGTAACTTTTATAAATGCCAAAAATGATAACAATTAGATAAAATACTTTGTGATCAAACAAAATTATTTGCCAATAACATAAATATAAATTTGACAAGAAAATACTCAAAATGCGAGGTATCAAAATAGAAAATTATGGTACTGCCAAGTTCAAATGCTTAATTGCTAACATTCCAAGCCGAAATGACTTACACTAAGTTCCAATTCAATAGGTTTTACAATTCAACATTCCATAAACCATCAAATCTATGACAAAACTTCTAATTGACTACCAAAAATAAAACATGACATTAGAACTACTCAATTATGCCTTCGCAGTCCTCCCTAACGTAACTAGCATCCTCAACCAAGTCCTCAATTTCTTCACAATCTCTTACAACATTGTTGTTTTCTTCAATAAACTCATCTATCTCTAGTTCATGAAAACATTTTGGCGGCGCTTTCATCACAACATACCAATTCGAAGAATCATTTTCTCTTGAATAAAAATTTTATTTTGCCTGAGATGCGAGAATATAAGGGTCTCCTGAAAAAGAAACCTGACTTTGATGCAAATTAATAAGAGTAAATCCATCTTCAACTTTTGTCCCGTTCCCTATATTCGCCCAATGACACTTGAAAATAGGAATATAAAAAAAAATATTACAATCCAATAAAAATATATCAGTCAATATTCCATAGTAAATGACGACTTCAACCACTTGAGAATAGTCTTTTACACTTGCTCTACATATGGTGCTCGCATCATAGATCACTCCACTATTCTGAGTTTCTCTATTAACATCTTTTATATGGAATCGTTGTCCATTAATAATAAATCCTTTGCAGGACAATGCAGTATTTTTAGGGCCATAAGCAACCCATTTTAACATTTTATCATGATCTTTTGAGTCAATAGGAATCTGAAAAATGAAAAAGCCAGTATTTCGAAATAGTATTTATAAATTGCATGGGAAAATGTTGAATTTTTTGTAACAAACCTTTTTTTAATCCAACTAGCAAAATTATCTCCATGATATTTCCAATGTAATGTCGTATTTCTTTCTAAATGCTTGTTTGAATTTTGAAACTCTTCCAAATGCAAACTAGTATAATAAAAGTAATGTCAAGTTGTAACCCCAAATGTAACTACCAAAAATCAATGGAAATGATATTAACGTACTCCAAAAGCGTTTCCACTACGGCCATATTCATTAACACTAGTAAGTGAGCAATTTCTTTTTCCTTGACAGACAATTTAACTTGTTCGGACATTGAAATTGGACATCCTTCAAGTATTGCAATATCTTCATACTCTTCATTTTTATTTTATTTTCAAGTTTGTCTATTTACTCAGAAATTCATTAAAAAATCTCGTACATTCTTCTGCGAGATAGGATTACGCAATGCATCCCTCTGGTCGTGCATAATTCTTTATGTAATCTTTAAGCGTTTTCATATACCTTTCAAAGGGATACATCCAACGAAATGGACAGGTCTACACAACTGAGCTTCCCTCCTAAGATGAATCATCAAGTGTATCTTAATATCGAAATATGAAGGTGGAAAATATCTTTCAAGTCCACACAATATTTTAACGATCTCATCGTCGAGCTGCTCCAATTTTTCTTTATCAAGAACACGTTGACATATTTTATTGAAGAATGAACATAGTCGAATAATTGCTTTTTTGGGTTTTATGGGCAAGAAACCTCATAGCGCAACCAATAATAATCGTTGCATAAAAACATGATAAACATGAGACTTCAAACCACTAATTTTACAATCCACCAATGTTATGCATCTTTTAAAATTTGAGCAATAACCGTCAATACCTTTAAAATCATAAAGCCTTTTGCAAAATTTTTTTTTCCAATTATGATAATGTGTATGGAGCCGGTCGGAGATATGTTTTGGTCCCACAAGGTTGTACATAAAGGCTATGTCGAATTCCCCAATCCTATAGATCATGTCTACAATTAATCCCATCCTTTGATTTATTGTCATGCAACATTGTACTAAGTGTGCTTTCGCAAACATTTTTCTCAACGTGCATTACGTCTAAATTATGACGTAATGGAAGTGCCTATAATAAGAAAAAGTTAAGCTTTTGAGTTTTCCCACATTTTGCTTGTAATAGGCCAATAAAGAAAATGGAATATAAATGCTAACCTCCCAATATGGCAAGTCAAAAAAGATTGATCTCATTTTCCACCTTAATAACTCTTTTTTGATAGAATCGTTATCTTCTTCATCATCTTCATTATCGTTGTCAATCTTTCATTTTTTTTACCTTTGCCCTTACTTTACTTTTTGCTTTCGGTACCTTTTCCAAAATCATTTGGAAAGTCTTTCAAACTTTAAGAGATATCTTTGCCGGTTAGAATTCTAGGCTTTTTCCCATCCTGCACGGTGTTGTCAAACCATGTCTTTTTTTCTTAATGGATTTGTAGTGAATAAAAATCTTCTACGACCCATATAAGTAGTCTTTCGACTATGTTTCATCAACCGATGATAAGCATTGACACCACATGATGGACACGCTTTTTTACCCTTTACACGACATCCAACAAGATTACCATAAGCTGGAAAATCATTTATCGTTCACAATAAAATAGTTTTCAAGTTAAAAAGTGTCTTACTTAGTGCATCATATGTCTCTACTACATTACTCCACAAGTAATGTAAGTCTTCTACTAATGGTGCCAGATATACATCAATATCATTTCTTGGTTGTTTTGGAACTGGAATTAGAAGTGGTAACATGATATTTTCCTTCTTCATGCACAACATAGGTGACAAATTAAAAGTCACAAGCATTACTGGCCAACAACTATACATGGAGATTAACATAGAAAATGGATTAAAGCCATCTGTAGCAAGACCAAGTTTAATATTACGTGGATCGGCTGAAAATAGTTTCCAATTTTCATCAGTCATGCTCCATGTTACAGAATCTACAGGATGTCGTATCTTTGCATCACTACTTTTATTTTTGAAATGTCACCTTAATTCTTCTGCCATTTTTTCAGATTTAAACATTCTTCTCAATCTTGGAATTATTGGAAAATATCTCAACACCTTGACCGGGATACCTTGCACAATCTCCCCTGTATCTCGATTGATCTTCCATCGTGGAGAACCACATTTCGGACAGCTATTTAAATTTTTGTTCTCTTTACGAAAAAGACAACAATCGTTTTCACAAGCATGAACCTTTTCAAATCCCATATCAAATTGTTTTATAAACTTTTTTACTTCATATAAAGTCTTGGGGAGTACGTTATTCTTCGGCAAAAACATATGTTGGACATTAAGAAGTTTATCAAAACCAGTATTAGATAATTCAGTATCGCATTTAAAATTATACAAAGTAGTAATGGAAGATAATTTTGTATAGTCTGTGCAACCAGGATACAGTGGGGTTTCAACGTCATCCAAATTTTTAAGTAAATCATCATGCCGCTTTTGTGCACCGTCCTTATTTTTGTCATCATCAAAAAAAGTATGATTGATATAGTCTTCATCTTCATAGTGAATTGCTTTGAGTAAGTCATATGTCTCACCCATTTTAACTGATTTTTCAATAATCACTTTCTCGCTTTGATTGTACAACATACTAACTTCATACTTAGGATCCATTCCCCTTATAATCAGGTGCTCAATAACGGTGTCTCCATTATGACGATTAAGATTACGACAATCTATACAAGGACACAAAATCTTTTCCATATCTCCTAATTCTTTTTAGCGTCAAGCACAAATTTTCAAACACTTAGGCCATACTCACTACTTGTTCTATGAATAAAATTGAAAACAAGTGTTACTTTATATTATCAGAATTCAGAGTATGTCAAATCGAAAGTTTAATATAAATTAGAAACTAAGACCTATGTTTACGCAACCAATCTTTGTCCATCGTCATGTACAATGTGTATGAAATCAAGTATCTAAAATACAAATAGCAAAAAGTTTATAAACAAATGGTTAATCACAGCTCATGTGCACAACTCCCCATTTAAATTCACACATACTCAAATCATTACTTGTTGCTGCTCTTTCCCTCTAGACACAAGCAATTTTCAACCAGCGATATATGCACACAAGCAGGTAAATATGTACACAAGCAGCTATATATGTCACGACATTTTTAAATAAGATATATATGCACACAACCAGGTATATATGTCCAAAAGCAGGTATATATGTCATAACAATTTTCAACTAGCTATATATGTACACAACAATTTTCAACTAGGAAGGCCGTTTCTTCAAATATGTGAAAGAAAGAACATAAAAAACATATTGAGGTATCTATTCTTGTTTTCTTTAAGTTATCCGACGTATACTATAGATTTCACTAATAAGTGTAAATCGGTCGAACTAAATGTACAAGAACAAAGTAATTATATCAATCGAATCGAAAGACAAACAATTAAATCAATCGAAAACTAAATCGATCGAATTAAATATACAGCAGACAAATTATAATTACATCAATCGAAGTACCTTAACAAGAGGAACTAGGGCAGGGAAATAAGGAATGATGAAATGATAAAATTGGGTTTTACAGCAAGATGAAATCGAACATGGGAAATGAAATCGAAAGAGGGAAATGAAACTGGAGGAAGAGGGGAAGTAAATTTTTAAGGCAGAGGGAAGTGAAAGTGGAGGCAGGATGTTAGCCTTGCGTTTTGATTAGGGTAAATATTTTATCACATGTGTTATATCAGTGTTTCAGCCAGTTTTGAAATCCGCGCGCTTAATGAGAAATATGAGAACACAACAGTCGAGCTTAATCAAGCATTAAGTAATAACATCGAGCTTATGCGACAACTTCAAGAAAGTCAACGCGTCGTGGCTCGACTTCAGCTAGCTCGCAACAATGCTCGACCTCGACCACCTGCCTTAGAAACCTCCTCTTCCGAGTCGAGGGGCCCACATCAAAGAAGGAGGTTTAGCCTCATCAGCAATGTCACCACTCGTACCAATGCCCTTGACAACGGTAATGGCAATGGCTACGCCAACGGCAATGGGAACGACAACGACGACCGAATTACGGTCACATATAGCGAGGAGGCACAGCACCGAGACTGCTCTCGCTTGATCATCAATGGCAGACCAGTCCTACAAACCAACATCTTCCTCGACACAACTCGATGGTGGATAATCAAGATGATGGGCCGGCTATTCCAACGGCCCACGTTCCTCCAGAACAGGAACCACATCACCCTGCCTTACCTCACCGTCCACACAAAGACCCAATCATAGATGTCGAGTACATGGAGGAAGACGATCCGTACGTCCATCATAGAAGGCGCCCTCGCAACAGAACTCAAGAACCTCGTCAAAACTCATGGATCCCGATGGAGGATCCCCATCCAACTTATCTTTCCGACATGGTACGGAGGATCATGAGGGAAACGCGAGGGGGCGTACACAGCTCATGGGAGGCTCACATTAGGCGCCCGTTTATTAGAAGAGTGAATGAGGCTGAATGGTCACGACGCTTTAGCATGCCATAAATACCACTCTACGATGGCACTAACAATCCTTGCGCCTTCCTAAATCGATATGATGACAAATGGACTCGAGCCGAGGTAATGACCTAGCCAAATGCAAATACTTCTAGGTCTTTCTATCCGGAACCGCTTTACTTTGGTTCTCTCGCCTCCCACTTGATTCCATTAACTACTTCGAGCATTTAGTGACAGAACTAGTCAATCATGGTTCATATCCGGACTTCGAAGAATGCCCTCACTCTGTCCAGCCTATACCAAGGGCCCGCTGAGTCGCTCAAAAGCTACCTTTCTAGATTCAACATAACTTTCTCCGTGGTCGAAGATACAGATCCTCGCACCTTACTCTTTCAGTTAGCAAAAGGTGTCCTCTTTACTTCAGAGCTCGGGGCATGGACCAATCGGAAGCAACCAAAGAGCCTCCACGCCTTCTATGAGAAGGCAGATCGGTACTTATGCCAAGAGGAGGCAAGACGAAACCGCCTATCCTCCACCAGTCGTCCCAATGACCCCCAAGTGGACACCGCAAATAACAACCTTAGAGGAAGGCAAGTTGGTGAGCCCCTCAATCCAAATAGGAGGGCAAGTCCCTACAGGAAAAAACCAAACAACGGTAGGCCGGGTGGCCGAAACAACTGGCAAATCCCAGTGGAGACAAGAAGACCCGGACCTCACCGTGCCTTCAAGACCTACACCCCATTAAACGAAGACTTAGAAAAAATTTACTTGGAAACATGCAATACTTTTCCATACAAAAAGCTGTGTGTCAGGGAATCAACTGACTACGAGAAGAACACCGGGAGGCACTGTCGATACCACGACGTGTACGGGAACGACACCAACGAGTACCTCCAGCTTAGGGACGCAATCGAGAAGCTTATCCGTTTGAAACGACTCGAACAATATGTCCAACAACCCTTTCCTCCCGAACCGAACTCTCAGCCTTCGACGCAGGCTCCTCTGGCGACCGCCAAGGCGGCTTCGGGTCCATCTAATCCGAAGCAACGGATTGTGATCAACACTACATGTGGCGGACCTTACCCCCACACACGACAACTTTCGAAAAATGGAGGAGTATGTAAGTTCCATAAAATATGCTACTTACAAAGCCTGCTCCGCTCTTAGCGAATCCGCCCCAGCCAAGATCCAAAAAACCATGCGGCATGATATCATTTTCTGTGAAAGAGATTATATTAGGATGGATATCCCAACCACCGATCCATTAGTTATCACAGCTCAGATCGGTGCCACTTCTGTCAGAAAGGTATTAACTAACTCAAGGAGATCGGTCAACATCATTTTCAGGACCGCTTATGACCAGATGAAATTGGAAACAAATGATTTAAAGCCATGCCGCATCGCAATCCGCGGCTTCAACGGGGCCTCTAGTTCCCCCCGTAGGAATGATCGAGTACCTGTGGAGCTCGGTGAAGGAGACCGGGGCCGAGTTAGGGTTCTCACTTTTGTTGTTGTAGACATCGATTCCCCCTACAATGCTTTTCTAGGGGCGCCCTTTTCTCACTGAGTTTCGGGTTTGTATGGCGCCATGGTCTCTCCTAATGAAATTCCCGATAGAGAATAGGATTGGAACTGTTAAAGGCGACCAAGTAAGCGCCAAAGAATGTTACATAATAGAATGGAAGAATGCGCGAAACAAGGAAAAGGGCAAAGCCGTGCCCACACCTTCTTTTGCCAAGAACATCTCAGCATAGCAATCAGTGGCGTCTGGGCCCTGGCTCAGGCGCCACTGCCGTCTTTTCGATGACCTCGACCCACGGAAGGAAAAAGAGACCGAATATGAGAGGGCCACCCCGGTCGAATCCACAGAGGATGTTCCCATCAACCTCGACGACCCGACAAGCGTGTTGAAGGTAGGAATGCAACTCCACCTCGCAATTAAAGAGGATCTCATAAATTTCCTGAAGGCCAACTTGGATTTGTTCGCATGGACTCACTACGACATGAAAGGCATCGATCACGCAGTTGCTTGTCACTTTCTAAGCATAGATCCTACGATGCCTCCGATCAAGCAGAAACGGCACTTCTTGGGACCCGAGAGGTCCAAGGCACTCGAGGAAGAGGTAGAAGCCTACTCAACAACAACTTCATTCGCGAAGCCACTACCCTGAGTGGCTCTCCAACCCAGTCCTTGTAATGACCCGCATTTTTAGCTGTCGAATAATTAATTAATTTAATTATTTAATATCGAGTTGGCGATATCGATAACCAGAATTTAAATAATATTTATATTTCATTAATATAAATAATAGAATAATATATATTTCCGAAATAATCGAAAATAACAGAATTCATGATATGGTGTGAATTGGACGATATAAAATATATAATTCAGTTTATATTGAATTATATTGACGAATATATTATTTAAACAAAGTCTGAACGTATAATATATATTATAATTAAAATGAGCTCGAAATGGCGCGGCAGTTCGCGATTTGGCGTTTTGAACTTCAACTGGAAATACAGGATCTGTTTTAAGTCGGAATTCTGTGAAACAAGAAATGTTCAGAGCTGGTGTGGTATATTTTTCTAGTGGAAGGGAAAAATCAGGATTTCATTGTGTAGATTTTTAGTTATGTCTAAATCAAATTTTAGAAAAGTCGCTATGGAATTTCTTTATAATTTATAAAGGAATTATTTATATTTTAAAAAGGAATTTCATTATAAATCGAATATCGATTTATATCGGGATTTGAAATATCGAGTTAGAACTTCATATAGGAATATTCTAAAGCTGTATGACATTCTAGTGAGAATATATACGATAATATTTATTCATAAATATTAAATTTAATTATTTTTAAATATATTTATATATTTAAAAGGGTTCTTTAGGGCTTTAAAAATATCCAGTTTTGCAAACGACCGCATAATTCGACGAAACTAATTTTGTTGGATCCCCAATATGAAATTATTACTAGATTTCAATTTCCGTGATTTTTGAAGTCAGTATGTGGTCGTATGGGATTTTAATGTGAAAAACAGTCAGTATTGTGATAGTTAAAAATATGCTGTGTGAGCAAACGGAGTCGGAGTTCGACGAAACTAGTTTCGTTGGGTCTGTAATGTCAAACTCTAGGTGTATGTCCAGTTTTGTGATTTTTGGGTATCATGTGTGACCACACGAATTTTTAAAAGTCAGAAACAAATATAAAATGATATTTAATAAAATATCTTAAATGTGTGAGTGGACCAAAACCAAGCCACATCCTCTTTTCTCAGCCATATAAGATTTCAGCTCCCCCTTATAAAAGAATTCTCCTGTGCTGCCACCCACAAACAATAAAATGTGAAAATTCAAGTTCCCCAAAATCAAAAGGATTCAAAGAAAAATCATATAAATCCTAAAATACATATATTTGAGATCCATGAAGCAAGAGCTTCACGTCAGTGTGTTCTTCGTCAAGATCGACACTGGTTTTAGACACTCGAAAATTACCAGTAGATCTAGGGCTCAAGAATTTTGGAGATTGAGGTATTGGTGTTTGATTTGAAGGCCGATTTGTAGTTTGTGGGGTTTTTCCGCATCAATTGCCAATTTTTGAGATATTTGTGTGCCAAAATTTGTCGCGACTTCCATACTGTAGTTCGAGCGTCCTCCTGTTCGACGGGATTCCCATTGTTGGGCGAGTTGTGGAATTTTGGTGTAGGATTGGAGAGAATTGAATGGAGAGTGTGATGGTGTGTTCAGTTCATATTAACATGAAGTAGAGGAGGAGCGCAGCTTTGGGTATTCGGTTTTGAGAGGAGCAGATACTATCGAGTGTAAACGGGGAAGAAGGGGGGTAGGCGGGTTGAGTTTTCACCGTGGGTGTTGGGCCGGATATAAGGGGTGGGGCCCAAACTAGTTTTAATTCAAGTGTTTTAATTTATTTAATAATGCATTAACTTGTAAATCTCGTAACGTATTCATATGAAGCCGGAATTCATCGAAACAAGATCCGTCAGGATCGTATTGACGGTCACTACCCAATGGAACTGACTGGGCGTGGATTGGAGCTCGTTACAATTTATAGCAAAATAAATTGTCCGACTGAATCAAGCGATGGTTATCGTTATTAACGATGATCGTCAAATGTGAGTAAAACTCACCAACTCTGAACAGTTATATTTTTATAACGTATTTTTAGAACTGTTAATCATCTGTTGATTGCTGTGTGTTAACTGTTTGGTTGAATTGCTTGTGTATTGGTTGAAATTATAGATGCTGATATATATATAAATCGTTAATCAAATGTTGATTATGTTTGGCAGAATATTTCATATTGAAATGAAGTCAATGTTAATTATATTGTTTAATATCTGTGATGCAGGGAAACAGGTTGGAGAGGTCCAATTGGACTCCTCAATATTTATAATACTCTTCTGTTCATATATTGTAATATATGATGTGATATAAAATCTATTGTGGATTCTGTGTGTTGAATGATATCGATCACGGTTAATTGGTATTTTAAATACCGTAAGAAATACTGGGATGCAGAAAAGAGGATTTTCAAAGTATATTTTGAAAATAAATTATTATATAAAATCAATGGATTTTATATATAAAAGGAAAATGATTTTTTAAAAGGAGATGATTATAAAATCAAAGAGTTGAAAAGGAAAAAGATTTATAAAACAAATATAAAGGAAATTATTTGTAAAACAAAGATAATGGAATATTTCTTTGTTAAACAAATAAAATAGAAAGATGAATATTTGTAAAACATTTACAAATAAAATAGAAAGAGAAATATTTGTAAACCATTTACTAATAGAATCGAAAAGGAATTTATTTATTTGGTAAATAAATAAAATGAAAAAGGAAATATTTATTTCTAAAATAAATATGATATTGAAAAAAAAGAACTATTTATTTAAAAAATAAATAGGATAATTATAAAAGGAAATAAAGGGAAAAGAATTATTTATTTAGAAAATAAATAAATAAAAAAGGGGAATTTATTTGAGAAAATAAATAGAATTATATAAAGGAAATATTTATATGGAATAAATATAGACAAATAGGAAAAGAAGTATTTGTAATCGAATAGAGTTAGTTGATTAGAGTTAAGCAGTTAGAATTAATCAGTTAGAGTTAACCAGTTAGAGTTAAATCGATAGAGTTAATTAAATAGAGTTAATCAAATTTGGGTTAATCGAATATTAGTGATTCGAATAAAGTTAAAAAGAGTTATCGAATATTAGTGATTTGAATAAAGTTAAAAAGAGTTATCGAATATTAGCGATTTGAATAAAGTTAAAAGGAGTTATTCGAATACAACTTGAAGCGTTCAAAATGACGGATTGTTATTGGCTTACAGGGTTCAAAAATGGAATTTAACATCGAATCACAAACACAGAAAACTACAGTGTCTCATATGAGAGTTTTATATGCAAAAATTTATCAGAGTTAATGCAACATTTATGTTTTATATACAAGGAAGATTAAATTGTACATACATTAATTAAGTAAAATAAAGGAATAATGAATCAAACGAGCACGTCTTCACGTGCTTCCAATCCAGTCCAGTCATCTTCATACCTGTCACAGAAATACACACAGTAAACTTGAACAAGAATAGATATAAATACAAACGAAATATAAATTTATTTTATTTGCCTTAGAATTTTGATGTGTTTCTCATCATTTTTCATGACTTGATCTGATTCTTATATATCCATCTGGATCTAGACAGCATGTGATATTCACAGTGATACATTGTAAATACCATAAGGTAGACTGTAGGTATATACATACTACAGTGCAGGGATAAGAAAACTATTCTGATTGGCAGCATATACATATGTGTATAAATATACACGCGTGTACTGCCTCGCTAATCAAAGTGCAACTGAGGAGTAGTCATGTAGACTAACTCAACCCAGTGCAAGTGAAAATAAATACATTACAACATGGTGAAACAAACAAGTCAAGGCAGCTCAACAACAATGGCGAGTCAGCAGCATATACAAGAATGTGCAAGAGCACAAGCTAACAATGGTTCAGCAATGATCAAAGCATGGTCAGAAAATATATTTACATGAATGATCAACAGTGGCAAGTAAACACAATATGGTCAAGCTAGTTTTTTTTTCAAGTATACGAAGGATGACCAAAGACATGCAGCTTCAACATTATGGCACAAGCATCATGAAACATGGATGATATGGAAAGTGTTTCAGCATGATCAGGGTAAAACAATAATGACACAACAAATGTGAACAAGGCGGTGACATACACAAGGTATAATGACAAAACAAGAATGGTCGAGGCAATAATACAAAAACAAGCATGATATGGCAGGATAGTACATGGCCAAAATTCACACAAAACTCAAATCAGCAAAGCAATGGTAAATCAAGCAAATGCACAAACTGTACAATGAAGCAAATGTAGAATGTATGGTGCAAACAGTTAAGTCAAGTAGAGATGGACAAGAATACAACATGAAGCTACATACTCATATGTCAAGCAGACCAAATATAAGTGTGTTACAGGTTCAAGGATGCAGCAGGTTACAAACTGATGAACACAACATGAATACACAAACATGTTATTTCATGTTCACTACAAACTGGCTCAATGTCACAACGGTGCAGACAAGAAGGCTAGTAATCATGCCTAAAAACAGGGGTACAACAATACATATGAACAAGCAGGTGATCAATCCAAGACTAGTGCATGCACAAATAATGGTAAAGCAAAAAAAATATGGTCAAACTCAAGCATGGATGTGTGCCAAACAGAATGTTCACCAGTGTAGACAAGAAAAAGCAAAAATAACACATTGGACGAAAAAAAAATTGTTTGAAAACTCAGCTCGACAACAAAGTCAAATGTTTCTATGGCAAAGTTTCATTACAGTTATAAAGAGATAGTGGAATCTAATATTCAATTTTGGATATTTAATTACACAGTGAACCAAAGAATAACAAATCCGTGAATCATATTGGGCAAGGACCACGGATTTATTTCCATGAACACATAGAAATTTTTTATGTTTTTTTTCCAAAAATCACGTATGGAAAACAAATATTTCCAAAATTTGTCAAGCCAAAGGAGAAAGTATTATTTTAGAAATGGAAATTTGTGACGACCCCAAATCCCGTTCCACGGAGGCAAGGGTAATCTTTGGAATATAACACATAACAGCAGAACAGAAATAAATAAATAAATACACCAGATAATGTACAATAGAATACACTGGATAAACATAATCATCAGGGTTACACAGTATGCAGGATCATACTTAGTACAAAATACAGTTCCGCTTTACATAAAATGTCTACAGTGGAATCAAAACATAATTGTACAACAGGAGCTTAATAGCATAAAAAGAAAGAAGTGATAGAATCCAGCTTCAGCTCCAGCTATCCATAAAGAGCCTGCTAAAACATGAATACAAGGCTGCCTGTGTAGAAGATAGGGCACCCGAGTTTGCAAGTGAAACAAACTACGAGTCAGTCATGGGACTGGTATGAGAAATCTACTACTTAACTTATTTTATAATAAGGCCAATCACAGTACCACGCCGCTAACGTGGAACAGGTTTACTCCATTGGACTGCTAGTGCTTAAAAACAAGTAAATCATTTAAACATCGCAATACTTTTATAAAAATGAAGCCATTATAAGACTCAGTTCCCATCACACAATGCAACACAGACCGGAGGATAGAGTTTTACCTTGTAATGGCCAAAATATGCTTGATACGAATAAAACAAAAGCATTTGATATTATTACAAGTGTTTACATGTTTCAAAAACAATTTCAATCATAAGTATCAATCATAGACGGCATGGGTACCATATATCATGTCGCCATATATGGGTATACAATCAAAACCGCACGATGTCATATTTGGAAATTGGATTTCCATCATGAACCAAGGCAAGGGGTCATCCTTACCGCTTCGAGACTCTCTAGCCGAGCCTCAGGGCCCAGACTCAGGTAGGCCCTTGGATCGTCAGAGCCGGTCCACACGGAGTGGATTAAAATGCCTGAGCACTACGTTTCCCCCCCTTTGGGGTGTAAACTGGTCATATACCGACCAAACCATCGGCCCAAGAGCGACCGATATAACCGAGGCGCCTCGCTATCCATCATCCACATAAGTAAAATGCTCGGGCGTGTAAAACCCAAAACACCACTCCTAGCTAGAAAGAAACGCAGGTCCTCCCTGAAGCCCTCTCCCGTTTCTGGTCCATACCGGGGTGTGAGGTTCGCGAATCAACTCTAAACACAAAGCTAGCTATTCAAAGCCCTACTTTGATTATCAACCACAAAGCTCTGCTTTTCAATAAAAACTTTGATCACAGCATCTTTGTATGCCACGTTGTCAATATACAACATCAGACACACATCCATTTACAAGTCTGTTCTAGGTATAAACGAAATCGGAGGCACCTTATACCTCGCACATCCGAACGATCAACAAGTACGTCCTGCCAACCACCACTGTGACCCTGTCAGGGCAGCAACTCCCATCAAAGGCATCGGTAGCCATCCATTCGATGTGAAGATCATCGGTCTTGCACCGTCTTCATATCTTCGACTTCTAACCGTCGATCAATTATTTGAAATGAGAATTAACTCGACCTTTTCAAATAGTTCACGCATATTTAGAATTTCAAATCAATTCATTTTAATGGTTAAATTATTCGACATCAATAATTTTGTTCTTTAATGTAATTTTCACGTCAAACACATTCAACCATCAAATATCCAATAAACCAGGTAAATTCGTTTTATTTCCATTCCATATCGTTTATAATGTTTTATAACAATTTATCGCTATTTTTATTTATTTAAAAATAGCCAATTCATTCAAACGACGTTTCAAGCCATAACGCGGCCATGGCGCTGTTTTACTTCAGATTTGCTTTACACATATCTGAAAATCCAACTGTTGGATTTTTACAAATTTTATACATTACAAGAAAAAGACCTTTTTATAATGTTTAAAAATGCTATAAATGGATACGATGGCGTTTTTATAAACGCTATATATTAACATGTTGTAATATATCAGAGGTCTATAATAGCAAACCAATAATCGCTATAAAAAACATGCTATAAATGATGTTACTCATAGCGTTTTAGAATTTCTATTAAATGGACGATTCGTAACATACAAATTCATATCTATAGCGTTTGATGCTTGCTATTTATAGCAACTATAAACACTATAGATAAACATTGCATGATTATTATAACAACTATACACGTTGTAGAAATTTCATAACCTGATTATTATAGCAACTATAAACGCTATAGAAACACTAAAGAAAGCTTAATTTAGTGTTTTATAGCATTATTTACTTGCCATTAAAATGTTTAATCATTGTAGAATATTTCTATTGCACTAGCTTAATGTTATAGTATATATAGCCATTATTAAAGGTATTTCATGCACAATATTGAGCATATAAATATTTATAATCAAAAGTATGTCATACAAAGTTCAAAGCATATTAATATTTATGATCAAAATTAACAATAGTTACAATCGTTGCTAACCGAAAACAATACATATTAAAAAGAACAATCCATGTTACCATAGTTAACCAAAAAGATGTATGAATATCAATGCAAAATACATTTGAAGAAGAATGAGTGCGACAACATATTTTTTTCGTGACTTTCATCATAGCGTAAACCTAGAGCATCACACAGTGCGTGTCAAAAAAATGTCTATTAGTCATAAATAGTAAACATAAACTATCAAGAATAGCTAAAAACATCTGTCTATTAGTCATAAAATGTAAATATAAACTATCATGAATAGAAAAATACAGAGGACAGTATTTGCGGCAAACAAAGAAATTACTCAAAAGCGACAGATAATTTATGGGGTTATTTAATTTGAAGGACAAGTTTCAAAAAAAAAAAAAAATAGATCAAAAGACAAATAAGTTTCATAGTTAAATTAAGGACAAAGGCCAAATTTTATTATGCAAAATAAAATTCATTTTAATTCTCATTATTAACTAATTAATTTAAAAAATAAATAATAACCCTCAAAAATGAAAGAAAAAAAATATGATTTTGAAATTATTTTAGTCAATTTATGTTATTATAAATATATAAAAATAATCAGTTTGTAAAGCTAAATGAATATAGCTTTATAACTTAAAAATATAACTTTATATTGTATCATTCAAATACACAATTAAGTCATTTTAAAGCTAATCTCATTTACACCATAAAAAAGCTATACCGTAAATAAAGAAGCTATATGTGTAACGACCCGGAAAATCTGAACCAATTTAAAAATTTTGAATTGGCTATTTTAGTGAATTTTAAATATTTAAAATAAATATTTTAAATAATAACGACGAAAAGTAAGTTTGAATCGAAGTTTGAAAATAAATATAATTACTTTGAATCATAAACAAGGCCTGAAATGGCGCGGTAGTTTCAAAATTTGAATTCAAACTTTGACTGACTGTACCGGGTTCAAAGCAAAACGGATTTTAGTGAAACCAAAAATATTTAAATCTGTTAGTGAATATCTTTCTAACGAGTCTAAAAAATTGAATTTTCATAGCGGAAAGAAAAAGTTATGGCCAAATGAATTTTCAGAAAGGTCGCTATAGAAATTATATAGCCCGTGAAAATGGCCATTTTACAAACGACCTCAGAATTCGACGAAACCACTTTTTTTGGATCCGGGATGTTAAATTATTGCTAGGTTTCAAATTTCATAATTTTTGAAGCTAGTATGTGAGCGTGGAAAAGGAAAATTTGTTTAGTCGATTTCTATAAAATTATATCGACCAGAAAAAGGCCATTTTGCAAACGACCTCAGAATTCGACGAAACCACTTTTGTTGGATCCGGGATGTTAAATTTTTGCTATGTTTCAAATTTCATAATTTTTGAATCTAGTATGTGAGCATGGCAAAGGACGATTTCTATAAAATTGGATCAACCAGAAAAGGGCCATTTTTCAAACGGTCTCATAATTCAACGAAACTAGTTTTGTTTGGACCGTATCGTCAAAACATAGCTAGATTTATTTTTCGGGAATTTTTAGAATCAGTATGTGGCCCCGGCAAATTGAAATGTACGTTCAAATTAAATATTTAATGTTTTATATTTTAATTTGAAGGAAAACTGACTGAAACAGTCGAACGGGCCTACGAAACATATCCCATTATGCTCGGAATGGGGGTAAAACTCTAGGGACGATAGTCATTGGGTTTGGATATGTGTTCGTGTGTGGCAAGGGGTATTTTCAGATTTTAAAATTTATAAATATAAAAAAATATCATTGGTCAAACTATTCTTTCTCTCTCCCCGACAACAGCCGATCAACGACGGAAAGCATCCAAACCTTCCCCCTTTGATTTCTCCTTCCACACTCAATAAGAACCCATGCCCCAGTTGAGTTTTTTGTAGATCGCCTCATGAGCTTCAAATCCATATAAGATTTGCAATTTATAGTCGCTTCGTTCGGGAGATAAGGGTCTCAAAAGTCGAGCCCTTTGAACTGCCGCCGTGGCTACGTCTGACCACTGAGTGGGCCCCACCTCCAGGCGCAGGTGCGCCGTTCCTCCCCCTCCGACGCTGCAAAGGCTGATCGACGAATAGCTACACGGATTCGAAGTAAAAGCTAAACCTAGTTTTGAAAATTTCAGAGAGGTATACGGCCTATTTTAAATAAACTATATTATAGCACTTTAAAGCACTACGGTTTTTGTTTTCACTGTAAAAATCATATCTTTTTCATTTGTTGACGAAACTCAGTGAAACAAGAGACAGTGGACTCGTGTGGACGTTTTCTACATTCTAAAAGAGACCGCATATTTTTCTGAGCCTTATGCTCTTTTTGGTGGAGTGGAACCCAATGTGAGATTCTAAATTATAAACGATATGGAAAACGACGATGTATAAATTATATAGTCGATGTATGAGTTATATAAGCGTTGTACACCTCATGTATAAGCGTTGTATAAGTTGTACGTTCGATGTATAAGTTATATATGTGTTGTAAAGATTATATATGTGCTGAATAGAAGTGAAATATACTTATATATATATATACGCCCCTCGTCCACAAACCATGGACGATATTTACTGGTTGTGATTGGTGTGAAAATTGGTTGATAATGAATGGTTGATTAGAATTGTTTGTGGTTGAAATTCATTGATGGTGGTTGAAAAATACCCGTTTGTGGTTGAAAATTATTTGGTTGAAACCACATAGGATTAGTTTGTGGAAAAAAATATACATGCTGCCTGCGTGCGAACTAGATGCATGAAATCCCGATTGTCAAAAGCTGGAAGGCTTTAAGGTAGAGCGAGGAGTCGTACTAGGGACGGACCCGGTTTTAACTACCCTGACGTTATGCTGCCAAAATGTTGAATAATATTCATGTGTTAGACTTATTTTCATGTGTTGAAACTATATTCGTGTGTTGAATAGAAAACCTTCATGTGTTGAATAGAAATTCATTCGTTGAATAGAAATTCATTAGTTGAATGGTATTCGTGTTTTAAATAAATTGTTTTAACAATAAAAATCACATTTTTATTTTATATATACGAACTATAGAAAACCTTCATGTGTTGAATAGAAATTCATTTGTTGAATGGTATTCGTGTTTTAAATAAATTGTTTTAACAATAAAAATCACATTTTTATTTTATATATACGAACTATAGAAAACCTTCATGTGTTGAATAGAAATTCATTCGTTGAAAAGAAATTCATGTGTTGAATGGTATTCGTGTTTTGAAATAAATTGTTTTATAATAAAAATCATATTTTTATCATCTATATGAACTATATAAAATAGTGGTGTTTTGAAATAAATTATTTT
The DNA here is from genome assembly GCA_030737875.1 of Allium sativum. Lineage (NCBI taxonomy): Eukaryota > Viridiplantae > Streptophyta > Magnoliopsida > Asparagales > Amaryllidaceae > Allium > Allium sativum. The sequence goes on from CM060918.1 coordinate 129,137,365, forward strand.
ATTATAAAAATCATATTTTTATCATCCATATGAACTATATAAATTAGTCGTGTTTTGAAATAAATTGTTTTACAATAAAAATCACATTTTTATTATATACATGAATTGTTAAAAATAGTGAAGTGTCGAAATAAATGTCTGTTGGATAAAAATATCATTTTTATTAAAGGTATGAAAAGAATATGGTTTTGAAATCGAAGATAAGATTATTTATATATATATATATATATATAATTTAAACGAGTCGAATAACGAAGCTGTAGTTCGTGTTTTGAAACTGTGATTTCAAATGATTAGTGCGGGAGATCCGACCATCCGATTGTCCCGAAACCGAAACCGTTGGGTTCTCTTTGGAAATATCTTTCCAACGACACCAACTTTGTAAATATCCAACGGTTGGATTGTCTGGAATGTTTAATTCAAATCTGAAGAAAAACAGTGCCAGAATCGATTATATATATGTATATATATATATATAATTAAATTAAATCGAATATTGACGTTATAGTTCGTATTTTGAAATCGAAACTTCAAACGATTGTACCGGGAGATCCGACCGTCGGATTTTCCCAAAACTGGAACCGTTGGATTCGTTTTGAAAAGATCTTTCTAATGATATAAATTTTGTGATGATCCAACGGTTAGATTTTCATATATGTGTAAATCAAATCTAAAGAAAAACAGCGCCATAGCCGCGTTATGGCCTGAAGCGTCGTTTGAATAAATTGGCCATTGTTAAATAAATAAAAATAACGATAAATCGTTATAAAATATTATAAATGATATGGAATGTGAAATTTTAGAAACTAACCGAAGGTTAGCTAAGTCGAATGGTTTCCTGGGTTTTGATCTGATGTTGGTTTCGGCCTTCGGGGTTAATATTTGGGAAATCGTTCTCTTACTGATTTACGGTTAGTGACTAATGAATTAGAATGAGGCGTATGTGTGTTTGTGTAGCACTTGTTTATTATATACGAGTTGCTCAAAAAGACCAGGTTTATCCCATTCTGAATAACTGAATCGACGATAAGAAATCGAAGACGAAGATGGTGGTCGAAGACCGGAGATCTTCACCTCGGTTGGATGGTAACTGATGTCCTGATTGGGAGGCATCCCGAAATATGGATAATTAGTGGTGATCGTCCAGATGTACGTGGAGATCGATGGGTATACGAGCTATATAGTGCCTCCGGTTTCGTTCAGACCCAGAACGAACTTGTAAATGGACTGTGTGTCTGACATTGGAATTCATTTTGTGTGATTAATAGCCATCAGTTACATGGTGTTAAATTCCTGTGTGGCATGCTAAGATGCAGTGATCAAGGCTTCTGTTGAAAAGCAAAGTCTTGTGGTTGATGATCAAAGCACCGCCTGTGTGGCGTAGCTTTGTGTATAATGTGAAATCGCGAGCCTCACACCCCGGTATGAACCAGAAACGGGAGAGGACCTCAGGGAGGACATGCGTTTCTTTCTAGCTAGAGGTAGTGTCGGTGCTTAAACGGGCTGACATTTATATTATCTTCTCCTATGTGGTTGTTGCTATTGCGAGGCGCCTCGGTTATATCGGTCGATCCGGGACCAGTGGAGTCATTCATTGGCTCGCTTACACCCCAAAGGGCGGTGAAACGTAGTGTTCAGGAATTTTAATCCACATCGGTGGACCGGCCCTGTCGCTCCAAAGGCTTGACTGAGTACTTGCCTGAGGCTTGGGCTAGAGAGTCTCGAAGTCGGTAAGGACTATCTTTTGCCTTGGTTCATGACGGAAATCCAATTTCCAAATACGTGACTGTGCGATTTTGATTGTATACCTATATATGGCGACATAGTGGTATGGGGCATTAATGCCGTCTATGATTGATACTTATGATTTGAAACTGTTTTTGAAACATATGAACACTAGTAATAATATCAAATGCTTTTGTTTTATTCGTATCAAGCATATTTTGGCCATTATAAGGTAAAAACTCTATCCTCCAGTTTGCGTTGCATTGTGTGATGGGAACTGAGTCTTATAATGGCTTCATTTTTATAAAGGGCATTGCGATGTTTAAAAGATCTACTTGTTTTTAGCACTGGCAATCCAATGGAGTAAACCCGTTCCGTGAAAGTGGCGAGGTCCTGGGATTAGCCATACTATATAATGTGTTAAGTAGATTTCTCATACCAGTCCCATGAATGACTCGTAGTTTGTTTCACTTGCAAACTCGGGTGCCCCTTTTTCTACGCGGGCAGCTTTGTATTCAGGTTTTAGCAGGCTCTTTCTGGATAGCTGGAGCTGAAGATGGATTATGTCATTTATCTCTTTTATGCTGTTCAGCTTCTATTGTACATATTATGTTTGTTTTCCGCTGTAAACATTAATGTATAGTTGAACTGTAGTTGTACTAAGTATGATCCTGTATACTGTGTAACTCTGATGATTACGTTTATCCAGTGTATTCTATTGTACATTATTTGGTGTAGTTATTTATTTCTGTTCTTCTATTATCTGTTTATGTGTTATATTCCAAAGATTACCCTTAACACTGTCGTACGGGGTTTTGGGGTCGTCACATCGTGGTATCAGAGATTTGGTTAAGCTTAGTTCTGTAATATAACATATTAACGAACTCGTCAAAAGTAGAACCAGTAGTGTTCTAGGACTAATAACTCATTACAGATAGGATCTGTAATATCCTAGTATGAGTAAAGCAGAATGAAATACACCCCGATAGACACATTTACATTTGAAGTATATGTCTCTATGTTTTGAAATATCTTTTCTATGAACTGACTCTTGATCTGCTATTTGCAGAAGTACTAGAAAATGAGTGTCAGAAACAGAAGAAATGTAGAACCAGATCTAGAGGCTCTATTAAAGAGATATCGAAATCTGGGCGGAGCACAATTCTCGGGCAATGAATCTATAATTCAAACTCAAGCTTGGTTGAGTTCTGTTGAAAGAATTTTTGAACGTATCCACTTGAGGGATGATCAGAAAAGATTAGTGGCATCTTGGGCACTCAAAGAAGAAGCTTTAATCTGGTGGGAAACAATCATCAAAGATAATCTAGAAGGTGATATCACCTGGAATAGGTTCAAAGAGATTTTCCTAGAAAGATTTACTCCTCCTGAAGCAACTGAGCGATTATGTGATGAATTCTCTTATCTGATACAAGGAGATATGACCATTCCATAATATCGTAAGAAATTCAACGAACTTTCTCACCTTGCTCCTCATCTAATTCAAAATACGAAGAGGAAGAATCTGAGATTTATTCATGGCCTGCAAAGAAAATACCAAAGTAAAGTTATAGGGCATGTGAAGCTTCCTTTTTCTGAAATGATATACATGGCTTACCAGTATGAGGATCTCGACAAGACTGGTATGTTGCGTTACGAAGAGGAGGTCGATTCTACTAATAAAGGTGAGTCTGAAACGGATAATCCTGAGGCCAATACGATGTCTGAGGTCAGTAAGAATCCCAGTGCCAAGAGAAAAAGGGCTAAATCTGAGAAGGAACTAGTAACGACAACTGTATGCAATAACTGCAATAGGCAAGGACATCTCTCGATAAGTTGCAGATCTCTAAAGAAACAAATAAAGAGTAGATCTAAGCCCGCAAAGAAGCAAAAGAACCCACATGGAGAAAGGAGATGCCATAAGTACCACCAAGCAGGTCATATTGCACGGGAGTGCCAACTCTCAAAGAAATCTTAAGTAGTTCAAGTGAATGAAGTAGCAGAAACTTCCGAGCCTTCAGCTAGTCAAGGAAGGCCAGATGTTTTAGAAGGCACGCTTAATGTCAAAAATATTCCAATTAAAGTACTATTTGATACAAGCGCGTCACGAAGCTTTATTGCAAAGAATGCGGTGAAGAAGTTGGACTTAAATTTGAAAAAGCTCAAAGAACCCATCACTGTTCATAATCCGGTTGGGGGTTCTCTCAACCTTAGTTGGGTTTGTGCAGTGCCTGTCTCTTTTCCTGTTATAAGTTCCCTACCATCTCTATTGTCATGAATTTTACTGAATTTGATCTTATTTTGGGATTAGATTGGTTAACCAAATACGAGGATGAGGTCAAATGCGCCGAGAGAGTTGTTAAGGCAAAGGCCCAATTAGGGAATTATATAACCATACCCTGCGAAGGTCCGAATTCAAATAGAAAGGACTTTTGGTCAGCTCTGGATGTTTCTCCTGCTCAAATAGAAAATATCCCTGTAGTCAAAGAGAATATTCCCGACCTTATAAAAGATATTCTTGTCGTCAAGAAATATGCAGATGTGTTCGAAGAAGTTGTTAGCTTACCTCCGCAGAGAGAAATTGATTTCAAGATCGCTTTAATTCCGAACGCAAGGTCAATAGTGCACGCTATTCGGAGAATAACTCTAAAGGAGAAAGAAGAACTAGACAATCAAACTCGACAGCTTGTATGGAAGGGTATGATCAGGCCTAGTTTCTCTGATTGGGGAGCAGCAGTGGTGTTTGTCCCAAAGTCAGACGGTACTCTGCGACTATGTGTGGATTATCGTGACTTGAATAAGCAGAATATAAAGAATAAATATCCATTGCCGCGAATCGATGATTTATTAGATCGTCTGAATGGAGCACAAGTATTTTCAAGGATGGACCCAGCTACAGGGTTCCATCAGCTTTGTATTGCCGAAGAGTGTGTTCCTATGACAGCACTCAGAGGTCCAGACTTATTCTATGAGTGGTTAGTAATGCCATTCGGCTTATGTAACGCTCCAGCTTACTTCGTCGATCTGATGAATCGAGTATTCAGAGAAGTCTTGAATAAGTTTGTTCTGGTCTTTATTGATGATATTCTAATCTTTTCTAAGTCAAAGGCCGAACATGAAAAACATTTGGAACAAGTTCTAGAAATTCTTAGAAGGAATGTATTGAAAGCCAAACTGTTCAAATGTATATTCTGGCAAGATGAAGTAAAGTTTGTTGGCCACGTCATATCAAAAGAAGGAATTGCTGTGGATCCAAGTAAAATCACAGCTATTCAAAATTGAAAACAGCCCAGTACTCCCACAGAAGTCCGAAGTTTTCTTGGATTGGCTAGTTATTACCGGAAGTTCGTTAAAGATTTTTCGAAGATATCTAGTCACTTAACAAAGCTTACAAAGAAGCACTCAAAATTCAAGTGGACTCCAGAATGTGAGGAGGCTTTTGAGGAGCTAAAGTTAAGATTAACAACGGCTCCAATGTTAACGATTATCGATGGCAATCAGGACTTGAAAGTCTGGACAGATGCCTCTAGAGAGGGCCTTGGTGCAGTATTAATGCAAGGAGGTCAAGTTGTTGCTTATGCTAGCCTTCTGCTAAAGCCATATGAAAAGAACTACGTCACTGATGATCTTGAGTTGTTGGGCATCGTATTTTCTTTGAAAATCTGGAGGCACTATCTTCTGGGTGAGAAATTCGAACTGTTTACAGATCACCAGTCATTAAAGTATCTGTTCACCCAGAAAGACTTGAATCTGAGGCAGCAACGTTGGCTAGAGTTTCTTGCAGCATATGATTTTGAGATTCTATACACTCCAGGGAAAGCTAATGTCATGGCCGTTGCGCTAAGTCGAAAGAATGTAATGATCGCCAGCTTTATTATTATGACTTCCTTGATTGACAAAATATCTATTCTTCAAAAGTATGATAATTTTATTAAGGGTATGATCAAAAGGATTCAGAAAGGAAAACCCTCGTGTTTTCAAATAGATAACGATGGAATCCTGAGATTGAGAGGAAGGATTTGTGTTCCCGACATCCCAGAGCTAAAAAGGGAAGCGTTAGACGAGTGTCACAAGTCCAAGCTGAGTATCCATCCAGGTGTGACCAAAATGTATAACGATCTCAAGCGAACATTCTAGTGGAAGGCTATGAAAAGGGACGTTTCAATATACGTTAGTCGATGCCCTACTTGCCAACTAGTCAAAAGCGACCAACATAAACTGGCTGGATTGTTGCAACCTCTGGACGTTCCAGGTTGGAAGTGGGAACATATTTCCATGGACTTCATAGATGGTTTGGCCAAAACCAGAGAAGGAAATGACAGTATTTGGGTGATCGTAGATCGGTTCACGAAGACCGCCCATTTCATACCTGTCAGATCGAACCGAACTGCTCAGAGTCTAGCGTAGATATATTTCAAGGAAATTGTTAGGCTGCATGGAGTGCCGATCAGTATAGTTAGTGATAGAGATCCAATATTTACTAGCAAATTCTGGGAGGCGTTTCAAGTAGAACTGGGGACGAACCTGAATTTGAGCACCGCTTATCATCCTCAGGCAGATGGTCAAACTGAGAGGGTGAATCGTATACTAGAAGATTTATTGTGGGCTTATGTTCTAGATTTCGGTGGATCATGGGAAGACCATTTACATTTGGATGAATTCTCATATAACAACAGCTACCAAGCGAGCCTAATAATGTCGCCATTCGAAGCATTGTATTGTAGACCGTGCCGATCTCCTGCTTATTGGGTCGAACCTGGTAATAGACTTGTATTGGGACCTGATATGATCCGAGAAGCTGTGGACAAAGTCGATTTCATTAAGAAACGATTACTCGCTGCTCAAAGCCGACAGAAGAGCTACGCCGATAGGAGAAGAAGAGATATATCATTTGCTGTTAGCGACTATGTATATTTGAAAGTATCGCCGATGAGAGGAGTTATCCGGTTCGGTAAAACTGGGAAATTGGCGCCCAAATTCATTGGTCTGTTTCCTATCCTTGAACGGATTGGAACCCTCGCTTACAGAATTCAATTGCCTGATTGATTGCCTAGATTGCATGATGTATTCCACATATCTCAACTTTGAGAGCACGTTCATGATCCAAACTTGATCGTGGAAGAAGCCATACAACAGGATATTGAAATTACTCCAGAGTTGGCTGTGAGAAGAGAGCCGCTAAAGATCATTGGCACAGAAACCAAAGAGCTGAGGAACAAGAAGGTTCACTTAGTCAAAGTGCAGTGGAGTGGAGATCCGCGAGATTGTACTTGGGAAACTGAGGAGAGCATTCAGAAAGCCTATCCTAAGTGTCGAGTGGATATCTCTGATTCACTCCGGTGCAAGGTACATTTACCATATTTTGAAATTTCCAGTTGTTCTCTACTTTGTTGTTATTTTCTTTTCATGGATGTAAACTTTTAATTCTATACTCTGAATGATTTTAAAAGAGTATATGGATCAATTAGTATATTTTTGAAAAGTTAAAAACAAATTGATTGTTGTTTGTGTTATGTGATAGTGGATTTGATTAATTAAATTATTAGAACGATAGTTAATTTAATCAAGAAGAGAATGATGGTAAATTTATGAAATTAAATCACATATTGAACTGATTTAAAAATAGATAGCAATATATACATATGCATCATATATGTTTGAACAGGTAAATGGATTAGCTGTTGAGTAAAGAATTTATTTGCGTGCACGACAAATAGGTAAACCTTAATGAGTTGGATACGAAATATCATTATATCAACTCCCGTGACTGCCATTAGATGCGGAGTGCTGGTTGTTCTGTGTGTAATAATAAACGTCGCCATAGGATAGTAACAATTAATTTTGAACTACACTACATGGCATACTTCTTGAAGATAGGCATACTTCATCATATACCACATAAGCATTTGGAGCTTGTGTGACGAGGTTGAAGATTTACCATACGAGCGAGAGGCTTGTATGGCGATGATTATATATTACTGGTTGAACTGATGACCGATATGGACCATATAAAATTGTAACGATAAATTGCCAGAATAATAAAAACCCCACACGGGTCTGGAGTTGACAATAATCACGTCTCTCTAGTTATTAGATACGGGACATGGATTATTTATTTCCCACACGGGACGAGGTGACGAGAATTTATTCTCTGGAGTAATAAAAAATACACACTCCCTCAGGCTTAGACAGGGTGATGAGAATTTATTCTCTGGAGTTATTCTCTATACATGCTCCCCTGTAAACACCAGAATATATCACTATAAATATGTGTATGCTTTATAGGATTTATTGGGTACCTAATACGGCCCAATAAATTTCCAAACCCCTCCCCGTACAAAGGAGATTATGGCGAAATTTTTCAAAAATTTAGGGTGTTAGCCAAATTTTTGAAGAATTTGAAAATTCTCAGAAACTGAAAAGTTGGAGAACAGAAGCCGGATTGAAAGAAGAGTTGATTAATCAAACCACTTTCGACTTTGATCCTTTTCGGGGACGAAAAGTTTTAATTGGGGGAGATTGTAATGACCCGGAAAATCTGAACCAATTTAAAAAAACTAAATTGGCTATTTTAGTGAATTTTAAATATTTAAAATAAATATTTTAAATAATAATGACGAAAAGTAAGTTTGAATCGAAGTTTGAAAATAAATATAATTACTTTGAATCATAAACAAGGCCTGAAATGGCGCGGTAGTTTCAAAATTTGAATTCAAACTTTGACTGACTGTACCAGGTGCAAAACAAAACGGATTTTAGTGAAACCAAAAATATTTAAATCTGTTAGTGAATATCTTTCTAACGAATCTAAAAAATCGAAGTTTCATAGCAGGAAGCAAAAGTTATGGCCAAATGAATTTTCAGAAAGGTCGCTACAGAAATTATATAGCCCGTGAAAATGGCCATTTTGCAAACGACCTCAGAATTCGACGAAACCACTTTTGTTGGATCTGGGAAGTTAAATTATTGCTAGGTTTCAAATTTCATAATTTTTGAAGCTAGTATGTGAGCGTGGCAAAGGAAAATGTGTTTGCTCGATTTCTATAAAATTGGATCGACCCGAAAAAGGCCATTTTGCAAACGACCTCAGAATTCGAAGAAACCACTTTTGTTGGATTCGGGATGTCAAATTATTGCTATGTTTCAAATTTCATGATTTTTGAGGCTAGTATGTGAGCGTGGCATAGGAAAATGTGTTTGGTCGATTTTTGTAAAATTGGATCGACCAGAAAAGGGCGATTTTTCAAACGGTCTCAGAATTCGACGAAACTAGTTTTGTTGGGACCGTATCGTCAAAACATAGATAGATTTATTTTTCGGGAATTTTTAGATGTGGCCCCGGCAAATTGAAATGTACGTTCAAATTAAATATTTAATGTTTTATATTTTATTTTGAAGGAAAACTGACTGAAACAGTCGAATGGGCCTACGAAACATATCCCATTGTGTTCGGAATGAGAGCAAAACGCTAGGGACGACAGTTGTTGGGTTTGGATTGATGTTCGTGTGTGGCAAGGGGTATTTTCGGATTTTAAAATTTATAAATATAAAAAAATTATCATTGGTCAAACTATTCTTTCTCTCTCCCCGACAACAGCCAATCGACGACGGAAAGCATCCAAACCTTCACCCTCCAATTTCTCCTTCCACACTCAATAAAAACCCATGCCCCAGTTGAGTTTTTTTGTAGATCGCCTCATGAGCTTCAAATCCATATAAGATTTGCAATTTATAGTCGCTTCGTTCGGGAGATATGGGTCTCGAAAGTCGAGCCCTTTGAACCGCCTCCCTGGCCACGTCTGACCACCGAGTGGGCCCCACCTCCAGGCGCAGGTGCGTCGTTCCTCCCACTCCGAAGATGCAAAGGCCGATCGATGAATAGCTACACGGATTCGAAGAAAAAGCTAAACCTAGTTTTGAAGATTTCAGAGAGGTATGCGACCTATTTTGAATAAACTATATTATAGCACTTTAAAGCGCTACGGTTTTTGTTTTCACTGTAAAAATCATATCTTTTTCGTTTTTTGACGAAATTCAGTGAAACAAGAGACAGTGGACTCGTGTGGACGTCTTCTACATTCTAGAAGAGACCGCATATTTTTCTGAGCCTTCTGCTATTTTGGTGGAGTGGAACCCAATGTGAAATTTCTAAATTATGAACGAAATGGAAAACGACGATGTATAAATTATATAGTCGATGAATGAGTTATATAAGTGTTGTACACCTCATGTATAAGCATTGTATAAGTTGTACGTTCGATGTATAAGTTATATATGCATTGTAAAGATTATATATGTGTTGAATAGAAGTGAAATATACTTATATATATATATATATATATATATATATATATATATATATATATACGCCCCTCGTCCACAAACCATGGACGATATTTATTGGTTGTGATTGGTGTGAAAATTGGTTGATAACGAATGGTTGATTAGAATTGTTTATGGTTGAAATTGATTGATGGTGTTTGAAAATACCCGTTTGTGGTTGAAAATTATTTATTTGAAACCACATAGGATTAGTTTGTGGAAAAAAATATACATGTCGCGTGCGTGCGAACTAGATGCATGAAATCCCCCTTGTCAAAAGCTGCGAGGCTATAAGCTAGAGCGAGGAGCCGTACTAGGGACGGCCCCGGTGTTATGCTGCTTAAATTTTGAATAATATTCATGTGTTAGAATTATTTTCATGTATTGAAACTATATTCGTGTGTTGAATAGAAATCCTTCATGTGTTGAACAGAAATTCATTCGTTGAATAGAAAATCATGTGTTAAAAGGTATTCGTGTTTTGAATAAATTGTTTTAACAATAAAAATCACATTTTTATTTTATATATACGAACTATAGAAAACCTTCATGTGTTGAATAGAAATTCATTCGTTGAATAGAAATTCGTGTGTTGAATGATATTCGTGTTTTAAATAAATTGTTTTAACAATAAAAATCACATTTTTATTTTATATATACGAACTATAGAAAATCTTAATGTGTTGAATAGAATTTCATTTGTTGAAAAGAAATTCATGTGTTGAATGGTATTCGTGTTTTGAAATAAATTGTTTTATAATAAAAATCATATTTTTATCATCTATATGAACTATATAAAATAGTGGTGTTTTGAAATATGTTTTATAATAAAAATCATATTTTTATCATCTATATGAACTACATAAAATAGTGGTCTTTTGAAATAAATTGTTTTATAATAAAAATCATATTTTTATCATCTATATGAACTATATAAATTAGTCGTGTTTTAAAATAAATTGTTTTACAATAAAAATCACATTTTTATTATATACATGAATTGTTAAAAATAGTGAAGTGTCGAAATAAATGTCTGTTGGATAAAATTATCATTTTTGTCAAAGGTATGAAAAGAATATGGTTTTGAAATCGAAGAATAGATTATTTATTTATATATATATATATAAATATAACTTAAACGAATCGAATAACGAAGCTGCAGTTCGTGTTTTGAAACCGTGATTTCAAACGATTAGTGCGGGAGATCCGACCATCGGATTTTCCCGAAAACGAAACCGTCGGGTTCGCTTTGGAAATATCTTTCCAACGACACCAACTTTGTAAAGATCCAACGGTTGGATTGTATGGAATGCTTAATTCGAATCTGAAGAAAAACAGTGCCAGAATTGATTATATATATATACATATATAATTAAATTAAATCGAATAACGACGCTGTAGTTCGTATTTTGAAATCGAACCTTCAAACGATTGTACCGGGAGATCCGACCGTCGGATTTTCCCAAAACTAGAACCATTGGATTCGTTTTGAAAAGATCTTTCTAATGATATAAATTTTGTGATGATCCAACGGTTAGATTTTCAGATATGTGTAAATCAAATCTGAAGAAAAACAGCGCCATGGCCGCGTTATGGCCTGAAGCGTCGTTTGAATAAATTGACCATTTTTAAATAAATAAAAATAGCGATAAATCGTTATAAAATATTATAAATGATATGGAATGTGAAATTTTAGAAACTAACTGAAGGTTAGCTAAGTCGAATGGTTTCTTGGGTTTTGATCTGATGTTGGTTTCGGCCTTCAGGGTTAATATTTGGGAAATCGTTCTATTACTAATTTACGGTTAGTGACTGATGAATTAGAATGAGTCGTATGTGTGTTTGTGTAGCACTTGTTTATTATATACGCGAGTTGCTCAGAAAGACCGGGTTTATCCCATTCTGAATAACTGAATCGACGATAAGAAATCGAAGATGAAGACGGTGGTCGAAGACCGGAGATCTTCACCTCGGTTGGATGGTAGCTGATGTCCTGATTGGGAGGCATCCCGAAATATGGATAATTAGTGGTGATCGTCCAGACGTACGTGGAGATCGATGGGTATGCGAGGTATATAATGCCTCCAGTTTCGTTCAAACCCAAAACGAACTTGGAAATGGAATGTGTGTCTGACATTGGAATTCATTCTGTGTGATTGATAGCCATCAGTTACATGGTGTGAATTGCCTGTGTGGCATGCTAAGATGCAGTGATCAAGGCTTCTGTTGAAAAGCAAAGTCTTGTGGTTGATGATCAAAGCACCGCCTGTGTGGCGTAGCTTTTTGTATAACGTGAATTCGCGAGCCTCACACCCCGGTATGAACCAAAAACGGGAGAGGACCTCAGGGAGGACATGCGTTTCTTTCTAGCTAGAGGTGGTGTCGGTGCTTAAACTGGCTGACATTTATATTATCTTCACCTATGTGGTTGTTGCTGTTGCGAGGCGCCTCGGTTATATCGGTCGATCCGGGACCGATGGAGTCTTTCGTTGGCTCACTTACGCCCCCAAAGGGCGGGGAAACGCAGTGCTCAGGAATTTTAATCCACATCGGTGGACCGGCCCTGTCGCTCCAAAGGCTTGACTGAGTACTTGCCTAAGGCTCGGGCTAGAGAGTCTCGAAGTCGGTAAGGACTATCTTTTGCCTTGGTTCATGACGGAAATCCAATTTCCAAATACGTGACTGTGCGGTTTTGATTGTATACCTATATATGGCGACATAGTGGTATGGGGCATTAATGCCATCTATGATTGATACTTATGATTTGAAACTGTTTTTGAAACATATGAACACTAGTAATAATATCAAATTCTTTTGTTTTATTCGTATCAAGCATATTTTGGCCATTATAAGGTAAAAACTCTATCCTCCGGTTTGCGTTGCAGTGTGTGATGGGAACTGAGTCTTATAATGGCTTCATTTTTATAAAGGTGTAACGACCCAGAAAATCTGAACCAATTTAAAAATTTTAAATTGGCTAGAATAATGGATTTTAAATATTTAAAATAAATATTTTAAATAATGGCAATGGAAATTGAGTTTGAATCGATAATTGAAAATGAATATAATTAATAATAATTATAAACAAGGCCTGAAATGGCGCTGCAGTTTCAAAAAAAAATTGAATTCAAACTTTGTCGGACTGTACCGAGTGCAAAACAAAACGGATTTTAGCGAAACCAAAAATATTTATATCTGTTAGTGAATACCTTTATAACGAATCTGAAAAATCGAATTTTCATAGCGGAAAGCAAAAGTTATGGCCGAATGAATTTTCAGAAAGGTCGCTATGAAATTATATAGCCCGTGAAATTGGCCATTTTGCATACGACCTCGAAATTCGATGAAACCACTTTTGTTGGATCCGGGATGTGAAGTTATTGTTAGGTTTCAAATTTCATAATTTTTGAAGCTGATATGTGAGCGTGGCAAAGGAAAATGTGTTTTGGTCAATTATAGTTAAATTGGATCGACCAGAAATGGGCCTTTTTGCAAACGGTCTCAGAATTCGATGAAACTAGTTTTGTTGGGACCATATCGTCAAAACATAGCTAGATATATTTTTCTGGAATTTTTCAAATCAGTTTGTGGCCCTGGCAAATTGAAATGTACGTTCAAATTAAATATTGAATATTTTATATTTTAATTTGAAGGAAAACTGACTGAAATAGTCGAATGGGCCTTCGTAACATATCCCATTGTGTTTGGAATGGGGGTAAAACGCTAGGGACGACAGTCGTTGGGTTTGGATTGGGGTTCGCAGGAGGAAAGGGGTATTTTTGGATTATAAAACTTTATATATATATAAAAAAATCATTTGTCCACGTCAGAACACCCACCCCCCCCCCCCCCCCCCGACATTCTCTCTCCCCCCAAATCGAACGACGGAAACCCGACCCCTCCTTCTCTCCTCTTTTTCTTCTAATCCGCTCAATGAAATCCAATACCACAGTTAAGGTTTTGTAGTACTTCTCATGATCTTCAAATCCATATAAGCATCGGATTTTTTCGTGGCCTGTAGGGGGAGAACCACCCTCGAGAAGTTCGGCCGTTCGCACCCCGATTCCACCGCCTGGGGACCACCGAGTTGACCCTCCTCCCTGGCGCACGTGCGCCTCTCCTAGCCCGACAAGGTGGCGCTGGCCGATCGAAGCAACAATCAACGGATTGTCTGATAGATCGAAACCTAGTTTTGAATATTCTGAAAGGTAATCGGTTGTTAATTATTTAACTGATTTTAACAGTTTAAAACCGTTGCAAACTTTGAAAAATCATATCTTTTTGCTATGTTAACGAAATTCGATGAAACAGGAAACATCGTGACCGTGTGGACGCCTTCTACATTCTAGAAGAGACCGCAAATTTTTCTGAGCCTTCTACTATTTTTGGTGGAGTGGAACCCAATGTGAGATTTCTAAATTATAAACAATATGGAAAACGACGATGTATAAATTATATAGTCGATGTATGAGTTATATAAGCGTTGTACACCTCTTGTATAAGCATTGTATAAGTCGTATGTTCGATGTATAAGTTATATATGCGTTGTAAAAATTATATATGTGTTGAAATAAAAGTGAATTGCTATATAAATATATATATATACGCCCCTCGTCCACAAACCATGGACGATATTTATTGGTTGTGATTGGTGTGAAAATTGATTGATAGCGAATGGTTGTTTGGGATTGTTTGTGGTTGATATTGATTGATTGTGGTTGAAAAATACCCATTTGTGGTTGAGAAATATTTGGTTGAAACCACATAGGATTAGGTTGTGGAAATGAAATAAATATATACATGCCGCCTGCGTGCGAACTAGATGCATGATCCCCATTGTCAAAAACCGCGAGGTTTTAAGGTAGAGCGAGGAGCTGTACTAGGAACGATCCCGGTTTTAACTACCCTGCCGTTATGCTGTCTAAATTTTGAATAATATTCAAGTGTTTGAATTATTTTCATTTGCTAAAACTATATTTATTCGTTGTATAGAAAACCTTCATGTGTTGAATTGATATTCATTCGTTGATTAGAAATTCATGTGTTGAATGGTATTCGTGTTTTAAGTATAAAAATCACATTTTTATCTATATATAGAAACTATAGAAAACCTTCATGTGTTTAATCGATATTCATTCGTTGATTAGAAATTCATGTGTTGAATGGTATTCGTGTTTTAAATATAAAAAACACATTTTTATCTATATATAGAAACTATAGAAAACCTTCATGTGTTGAATTGATATTCATTCATTGATTAGAAATTCATGTGTTGAATGGTATTCGTGTTTTAAATATAAAAATCTCATTTTTTATCTATATATAGAAACTATAGAAAACCTTCATGTGTTGAATCAATATTCATTCGTTGATTTGAAATTCATGTGTTGAATGGTATTCATATTTTGAAATAAATTGTTTCATAATAAAAATCACCTTTTATCAACTATATGGACGATGTAAAATAATCTCGTTTTAAAAGAAATTGTTTTATAAGAAAAATCCTATTTTTATCACCTATATAAACTATATAAAATAATAGTGTTTTGAAATGAATTGTTTTACAATAAAAATCCCATTTTTATTATACACATGAATTGTTGAAATGGGAAATGTTAAAAATAGCAACTCGTTCAAATAAATATGCATGGGTTGAAATATTCATTAATTAGCTAATGACGTGATTTTTACCTATGCATGTAACATTAAAATGAATGATGCTTTTAAACCAAATGGAATCAAATATGAAGTTGAATGGAAAATGATAAGTGATAAGAACTGTATATATGTACATGCATATTTATTGAACAGGTTATAGCAAAGGGACTAGAGAAGAGGTATAAAATTTTGTGCCCGACAAATAGGTACACATTTACTGTTTTGTTTGGGTGATGATTTTATGAGCCTGTTGGCTAGCCGCTTGGCGTTTTCTTTTTCTTTTTGACATGAGACGTCCGTGTGGCTATTTGGGAATTTTCCCAGCCCCTCCCGTACAAAGGAGGTTATGGCGAAATTTTCCAAAATTTTAAGGCGTTAGTGAAATATTTGAAGAAAAAACGATATTGAAATTGTTGAATGAACTATATTTATATAAATATAAATAAAATTAAAACGAAACGTGGCCGTTCAGTTCGCATTTTGAAACCGTGATTTCAAACAACTAGTACGGGAAATCCGAGCATTGGATTTTTCCGAAACCGCAACCGTCGGGTTCGCCGTGGAATTATCTTTCCAACGGCCACAACCTTGTAAAAATCCAACGGTTGGATTGTCTGGAATGTTTAATTCAAATCTGAAGAAAAACAGCGCCAGATACGATTATATATATATATAAATATAATTATATTTAATCGAATAACGACGCTGCAGTTCGTATTTTGAAATCGAAACTTCAAACGATTGTACCGGGAGATCCGACCGTCGGATTTTCCCGAAACTGGATCCGTTGGATTCGTTTTGAAAAGACCTTTCTAATGATGTAAATTTTGTGAAGATCCAACGGTTAGATTTTCAGATATGTGTAAATCAAATCTGAAGAAAAACAGCGCCACGGCCGCGTTATGGCCCGAAGCGTCATTTTGAATAAATTGGTTATTTTAAAATAAATAAAAATAGCGATAAATCGTTATAAAATATCATAAACAATATGGAATGGAAATAAACTGAATTTTCTCGATTTATGTGGTATTCGATGGTTGAATGTATTTGGTGTGAAAATTACATTAAAGAACAAAATTGGTGTTGTCGAATAATTTAACCATTGAAATAAATTGATTTGAAATTCTAAATATACGTGAATTATTTGAAAAGGCTGAATTAATTCTCATTTCAAATAATTGACCGACGATAAGAAATCAAAGACGAAGACGGTGGTCGAAGACCGAAGATCTTCACCTCGTTTGGATGGTAACTGAGGTCCTGATTGGGAGGCATCCCGAAATACGGATAATGAGTGGTGATCGTCCAGACGTACGTGGTGATCGATGGGTTTGCGAGGTATTTAGTGCCTCCGGTTTCGTTCAGACCCAGAACGGACTTGTAAATGGACTGTGTGTCTGACATTGGATTTTATTCTGTGTTGATTGATCTCTGTTAAATATACATCTGTTTGGCGGCAGGGAATTTATTCTTTTGCTTAATGCCCTTCTCTGAAACGCACGAGCTCAGAGGGTGTATATCGATGGACATCAGTCGCATGGCATGAATTTCCCGTGTGGCATGCTAAGATGCAGTGATCAGGGCTTCTGTTGAAAAGCAAAGTCTTGTGTGGCGTAGCTTTGTGTATAACATGAAATCGCGAGCCTCACACCTCGGTATGAACCAGAAACGGGAGAGGACATCAGGGAGGGCCTGCGTTTCTTTCTAGCTAGGGTGGTGTCAGCGACCTACCAGCACTGACATTTATATACTTTTCACCTATGTGGTTGTTGCTGTTGCGAGGCGCCTCGGTTTGATCGGACAATTCGGGTCCGATGGAGTCATTCGTTGGCTCGTTTACGCCCCAAAGGGCGGGGAAATGCAGTGTTCAGGAATTTTAATCCACATCGGTGGACCGGCCCTGACGATCCATGGGTCACTCGAGCTCTGATCCTGAGGGGCGGGCTAGAGCGTCTCGAATTCGGTAAGGACTATCTTTTGCCTTGGTTCATGACGGAAATCCAATTTCCAAATACGTGACTGTGCGGTTTTGATTGTATACCTATATATGGCGACATAGTGGTATGGGGCATTAATGCCGTCTATGATTGATAGTTATGATTTGAAATTGTTTTTGAAACAAATAAACACTAGTCATAATATCAAATGCTTTTGTTTTATTCGTATCAATCATATTTTGGTCATTATAAGGTAAAACTCTTTTGAAGATGGATTCTATCATTTATCTCTTTTTATGCTGTTCAGCTCCTATTGTGCATATTATGTTTGTTTTCCGCTGTAGACATTTATGTATAGCTAAACTGTATTTTTACTAAGTATGATCCTGTATACTGTGTAACTCTGATGATTACTTTTATCCATTATATTCTATTGTTCATTATCTGGTGTATTTAATTCTGTTCTGCTATTTTCTTTTTCTGTGTTATATTCCAAAGATTACCCTTGTCTCCGTCAGTACGGGATTTGGGGTCGTCTCAACGTGGTATCAGAGCTTTGGTTAAGCTTAGTTCTGGAATATAACATTTGAACGAACTTGTCAGAAATAGAACCAGTAGTGTTCTAGGGCGGGTAACTCAATACAGATAGGATCAGTAATATCCTAGTATGAGTAAAGCAGAATGAAATTACAACTCGATAGACACATTTACACTTGAAGTATATGTTTCTATATTTTAAATTATCTTTTCTGTGACCTGACACTTGTTCTGCTAATTGCAGAAGTACTAGACAAATGAGTGCCAGAAACAGAAGGAATACAGAACCCGATCTAGAGGCTCTATTAAAGAGATATCGAAATCTGAACGGAGCACAGTTCTCGGGCAATGAATCTATTATTCAAACTCAAGCTTGGGTGAGTTCTGTCGAAAGAATTTTTGAGCGTATCCAGCTGAGGGATGACCAGAAAAGGCTAGTAGCATCTTGGGGCTCAAAGAAGAAGCTTTAATCTGGTAGGAAACAATCATCAAAGATAATCCAGAAGGTGATATCACCTGGGACAGATTCAAAGTGATTTTCCTAGAAAGATTTACTCCTCTCGAAGCGACGGAGCGATTATGTGATGAATTTTCTTATCTAATACAAGGTGATATGACCATCCCAGAATATCATAAGAAATTCAACGAACTTGCTCACTTTTCTCCTCATCTGATTCAAGATCCAAAGAGGAAAAATCTGAGATTTATTCATGGCCTGCAAAGGAGATATCAGAATAGTGTAATGAGGAATGTGAAGCTTCCTTTTTCTGAAATGATATGCATGGATTATCAGTATGAAGATCTCCATAAAAAAAGGATGTTGCGCGACGAAGAAGAAGTTCGTTGTAGTGACAAAGAAGAGTCGGAAACTGATATACCAGAAGCCAGTACGAGGTCTGAGGTCAACAAGAAGCCCAGTGCCAAGAGAAAAAGGGCTGAATCTGGGAACGAACGAATAACGACCGCCACGTGCTCAAGCTGCAATAGAAAAGGACATTTGGCGATAAGTTGCAAATCTTGGAACCAACAAAGAAAGAATAAGTTCCCACCCAAGAAGGGATTTCAAGAGAATAGAAAATGTGGTGGATGTCATCAGTCGGGTCATCTTTTAAAGGCCTGCCCGCTATTCAGAAAGCCTGAAATAGTTCAAGTAAATGAAGTAGCAGAAACTTCCGAGCCCTCAGCTAGTCAAGACAGGGCTGATGTTTTAGAAAGCACGCTCAATGTCAAGAACATTCCAGTTAAAGTACTGTTTGATACTGGCGCGTCACAAAGCTTTATAGCAAAGAGTGTAGTCAAGAAGTTTAATTTAAATGAGAAGAAGCTCAAAGAACCAATGACTGTCCAAAATCCAGTTGGGGGTTCCATCGGTCTCAGTTGGGCTTGTGCAGTACCTGTCTCTTTTTCCTGCTATAAATTCCCTACTATCTCAATGGTCATGAATTTTAATGAATTCGATCTTATTCTGGGATTGGATTGGCTAACCAAATATGAAGCAGAAGTTAGATGCGCCGAGAGAGTTGTTAAACCTAAGATTAAATCAGGGAGTTATATAACCATACCGTGTGAAGGTCAGAAATCTAATAGAAAAGACTTCTGGGCAGCTTTGAATGTTTCTCCAGCTCAAATAGAAAATGTCCCTGAAGTCACAGAGAATATTCCCGACCTAGTGAAAGATATTCCTGTCGTCAAGAATTATGCGGATGTGTTTGAAGAAGTTGTTCGCTTACCTCCACAGAGAGAAATAGATTTTAAGATTGCTTTGATTCTGAATGCGAGGCCGGTAGTTCACGCTATTCGAAGAATGTCCTTGAAAGAGAAAGAGGAATTAGACAATCAAACACGACAGCTAGTATGGAAGGGTCTGATCAGGCCTAGTTTCTCTGATTGGGGTGCAGCAGTGGTATTTGTCCCAAGATCTGACGGTACTCTACGTTTATGTGTGGATTATCGTGATCTGAACAAACAGACAATAAAGAATAAATATCCATTACCGCGGATTGATGATTTGTTGGATCGATTAAATGGAGCACAAGTATTTTCACGAATGGACCTAGCTACAGGCTTCCATCAACTTCGAATTGCTGAAGAGTGTGTTCCAATGACAGCATTCAGAGGTCCCGACTTATTCTACGAGTGGTTAATAATGTCATTCGGCTTATGTAATGCTCCAGCTTACTTCGTCGATCTGATGAATAGAGCGTTCAGAGGGGTTTTTAATAAATTTGTTCTGGTTTTTATTGACGGTATTCTAATCTTCTCTAAATCGAAAGCCGAACATGAAAAACATTTGGAACAAGTGTTAGAAATTCTCAGGCGGAATGTACTAAAAGCCAAATTTTCCAAATGTATCTTCTGGCAAGATGAAGTAAAATTTCTGGGCCACGTTGTATCGAAAGAAGGAATTGCTGTGGATCCAAGCAAAATCACAGCTATTCAGAATTGGAAACAGCCCAGTACCCCCACTGAAGTCCGCAGTTTTCTCGGATTGGCTAGCTATTACCGGAAGTTCGTTAAAGACTTTTCGAAGATATCTGGTCATTTAACAAAGCTTACAAAGAAGCACTCTAAATTCAAATGGACCCCAGAAAGTGAGGAGGCTTTTGAAGAGCTAAAGTTAAGATTAACGACAGCTCCAGTGTTAACCATCATCGATGGCAACCAAGATCTAAAAGTCTGGACTGATGCTTCTAGAGAAGGCCTCGGCGCAGTGTTAATGCAAAGAGGCCAAGTGATTGCTTATGCTAGCCGTCAACTGAAGCCACATGAGAAGAACTACGTAACTCATGATCTTGAGTTATTGGCCATCGTGTTCGCTTTGAAAATCTGGAGACACTATCTTCTGGGTGAGAGATTTGAACTGTTTACAGATCCCCAGTCGTTAAAGTATCTATTCACATAGAAGGACTTGAATCTGAGGCAGCAACATTGGCTAGAGTTCCTTGCAGCATACGATTTTGAAATTATATATACTCTAAGGAAAGCCAATGTCGTGGCCGATGCGCTGAGCCGAAAGAATGTAATGATCGCCAGCTTTATTATTACGACTTCCCTAATTGACAAAATATCTCTTCTTCAGAAGGAGGATAACTTTATTAAGGATATGATCAAAAGGATTCAGAAAGGCGAACCTTCGTGTTTTCAAATAGATGACGACTAGACCCTGAGGTTGAAAGGAAGGATTTGTGTTCCTGACATCCCAGAGTTAAAAAGGGAAGTGTTAGACGAGTGTCACAAGTCCAAGCTGAGTATCCATCCTGGTGTGGCCAAAATGTATAACGATCTCAAATGAACATTCTGGTGGAAGACTATGAAAAGAGATGTTTCAATATACGTTAGCCGATGCCCTACTTGCCAGCTAGTCAAAAGCGACCAACAAAAACTGGCTGGATTGTTGCAACCGCTAGAAGTTCCTGGTTGGAAGTGGGAACATATTTCTATGGATTTCATCGATGGTCTGCCCAGAATCAGAAAAGGAAATGACAGTATTTGGGTGATCGTAGATCGCTTCACGAAGACCGCCCATTTCATTCCTGTCAGATCAAATAGAACTGCTCAGAGTCTGGCGCAGATATACTTCAGAGAAATAGTTAGACTACATGGAGTGCCGCTCAGTATAGTCAGTGATAGAGATACAATATTCACTAGCAAATTATGGGAAGCATTTCAAGTCGAGCTAGGAACGAAGTTGAACTTGAGCACCGCTTATCATCCTAAGGCAGACGATCAGACTGAGAGGGTAAATCGTATTTTAGAAGATCTATTGCGGGCTTGTGTTATAGATTTCGGTGGATCATGGGAAGACCATCTGCATTTGGCTGAATTCTCTTATAACAACAGCTACAAGGCGAGTATGACAATGTCGCCATTCGAATCATTGTATGGTAGACCGTGCCGATCTCCCGCTTGTTGGGTCGAACCGGGTAATAGACTTGTGTTGGGTTCTGATATGATTCGAGAAGCTGCCGACAAAGTCGATTTTATTAAGAAGCGATTACTCGCCGCTCAAAGCCGACAAAAGAGTTATGCCGATAGAAGAAGAAGAGATATATCCTTTGCCATTGGCGACTACGTATATTTGAAAGTATCGCCTATGAGTGGAGTTATCCGGTTCGGTAAAACTGGAAAGTTGGCGCCCAAATTCATTGGTCCGTTTCCTATTCTGGAACGGATAGGAACTCTCTCTTATAGGGTCAAACTGCCTAACTGGTTGCCTGGAGTTCACGATGTATTTCATATATCTCAACTTCGAAAGCACGTTCATGATCCAGACTTGATTGTGGAAGAAGCAACTCAGCAGGATATTGAAATTACTCCAGAATTGGCGGTGAGAAGAGAGCCGCTAAAGATTATCGGCAAAGAAACCAAAGAGCTGAGGAACAAGAAGGTTCACTTAGTCAAAGTGCAATGGAGTGGAGATCCGCGAGATTGTACTTGGGAAACTGAGGAGAGCATTCAGAAAGCCTATCCCAGATGCCGAATAGATATCTCTGATTGACTCCGGTGCAAGGTACAATTACCATACTTTGCATTACCATTTAATTCTCTACTCTGCTGTTATTTTCTTTCCATGGATGTGAACTTTTAAATTCTATGGTCTGAATGATTTTAA
Source organism: Allium sativum (assembly GCA_030737875.1). Lineage (NCBI taxonomy): Eukaryota > Viridiplantae > Streptophyta > Magnoliopsida > Asparagales > Amaryllidaceae > Allium > Allium sativum. The sequence continues at coordinate 129,160,153 of CM060918.1, forward strand.
AGGAGAATAGGAATTAATTTGTATGGTTTTGAAAAGTTAAAAACATTTGGATTGGTTGTTGTGTTGTGTGATTGTAGATTTATCAAACCACTTTCGACTTTATTCCTTTTCAGGGACGAAAAGTTTTAAGTGGGGGAGATTGTAACGACCCAGATAATCTGAACCAATTTAAAATTTTTAAATTGGCTAGAATAATGGATTTTAAATATTTAAAATAAATATTTTAAATAATGGCAATGGAAATTGAGTTTGAATCGACAATTGAAAATGAATATAATTAATAATAATTAAAAACAAGGCCTGAAATGGCGCTGCAGTTTCAAAAAAAATTGAATTCAAACTTTGTCGGACTGTACCTGGTGCAAAACAAAACGGATTTTAGCGAAACCAAAAATATTTATATCTGTTAGTGAATACCTTTCTAACGAATCTGTAACATCGAATTTTCATAGCGGAAAGCAAAAGTTATGGCCGAATGAATTTTCAGAAAGGTCGCTATGAAATTATATAGCCCGTGAAATTGGCCATTTTGCATACGACCTCGAAATTCGACGAAACCACTTTTGTTGGATCCGGGATGTGAAGTTATTGCTAGGTTTCAAATTTCATAATTTTTGAAGCTGATATGTGAGCGTGGCAAAGGAAATTGTGTTTTGGTCAATTAAAGTTAAATTGGATCGACCAGAAATGGGCCTTTTTGCAAACGGTCTCAGAATTCGATGAAACTAGTTTTGTTGGGACCGTATCATCAAAACATAGCTAGATATTTTTTTTTGGAATTTTTCGAATCAGTTTGTGGCCCTGGCAAATTGAAATGTACGTTCAGATTAAATATTGAATATTTTATATTTTAATTTGAAGGAAAACTGAGTGAAACAGTCGAATGGGCCTTCGTAACATATCCCATTGTGTTCGGAATGGGGGTAAAACGCTAGGGACGACAGTCGTTGGATTTGGATTGGGGTTCGCAGGAGGAAAGGGGTATTTTCGGATTTTAAAACTTTTTATATATAAAAAAAATCATTTGTCCACATCAGAACCCCCCCCCCCCCCCCGACATTCTCTCTCTCCCCAAATCGAACGACGGAAACCCGACCCCTCCTTCTCTCCTCTTTTTCTTCTGATCCGCTCAATGAAATCCAATGCCACAGTTAAGGTTTTTGTAGTACTTCTCATGATCTTCAAATCCATATAAGCATCGGATTTTTTCATGGCCTGTAGGGGGAGAACCACCCTCGAGAAGTTCGGCCGTTCGCACCCCGATTCCGCCGCCTGGGGACCGCCGAGTTGACCCTCCTCCCTGGCGCACGTGCGCCTCTCCTAGCCCGACAAGGTGGCGCTGGCCGATCGAAGCAACAATCAACGGATTGCCTGAAAGATCGAAACCTAGTTTTGAAGATTCTGAAAGGTAATCGGTTGTTAATTATTTAACTGATTTTAACAATTTAAAACCGTTGCAAACTTTGAAAAATCATATCTTTTTGCTATGTTAACGAAATTCGATGAAACAGGAAACATCGTGACCGTGTGGAGAGACCGCATATTTTTCTGAGCCTTCTGCTATTTTTGGTGGAGTGGAACCCAGTGTGAGATTTCTAAATTATAAACAATATGGAAAACGACGATGTATAAATTATATAGTCGATGTATGAGTTATATAACCGTTGTACACCTCTTGTATAAGCGTTGTATAAGTCGTATGTTCGATGTATAAGTTATATATGCGTTGTAAAAATTATATATGTGTTGAAATAAAAGTGAATTGCTATATATAAATATATATATATATATACGCCCCTCGTCCACAAACCATGGACGATATTTATTGGTTGTGATTGGTGTGAAAATTGATTGATAGCGAATGGTTGTTTGGGATTTTTTGTGGTTGATATTGATTGATTGTGGTTGAAAAATACCCATTTGTGGTTGAGAAATATTTGGTTGAAATCACATAGGATTAGGTTGTGGAAATGAAATAAATATATACATGCCGCCTGCGTGCGAACTAGATGCATGATCCCCATTGTCAAAAACCGCGAGGTTTTAAGGTAGAGCGAGGAGCCGTACTAGGGACGGTCCCGGTTTTAACTACCCTGCCGTTATGCTGCCGAAATTTTGAATAATATTCAAGTGTTTGAATTATTTTCATTTGCTAAAACTATATTTATTCGTTGTATAGAAAACCTTCATGTGTTGAATTGATATTCATTCGTTGATTAGAAATTCATGTGTTGAATGGTATTCGTGTTTTAAATATAAAAATCACATTTTTATCTATACATAGAAACTATAGAAAACCTTCATGTGTTGAATTGATATTCATTCGTTAATTAGAAATTCATGTGTTGAATGGTATTCGTGTTTTAAATATAAAAATCACATTTTTATCTATATATAGGACTATAGAAAACCTTCATGTGTTGAATCGATATTCATTCGTTGATTAGAAATTCATGTGTTGAATGGTATTCGTGTTTTAAATATAAAAATCACATTTTTATCTATATATAGAAACTATAGAAAACCTTCATGTGTTGAATTGATATTCATTCGTTGATTAGAAATTCATGTGTTGAATGGTATTCGTGTTTTAAATATAAAAATCACATTTTTTATCTATATATAGAAACTATAGAAAACCTTCATGTGTTGAATCGATATTCATTCGTTGATTAGAAATTCATGTGTTGAACGGTATTCATATTTTGAAATAAATTGTTTCATAATAAAAATCACCTTTTATCAACTATATGGACGATGTAAAATAATCTCGTTTTAAAAGAAATTGTTTTATAAGAAAAATCCTATTTTTATCACCTATATAAACTATATAAAATAATAGTGTTTTGAAATGAATTGTTTTACAATAAAAATCCCATTTTTATTATACACATGAATTGTTGAAATGGGAAATGTTAAAAATAGCAACTCGTTCAAATAAATATGCATGGGTTGAAATATTCATTAATTAGCTAATGACGTGATTTTTACCTATGCATGTAACATTAAAATGAATGATGCTTTTAAACCAAATGGAATCAAATATGAAGTTGAATGGAAAATGATAAGTGATAAGAATTGTATATATGTACATGCATATTTATTGAACAGGTTATAGCAAAGGGACTAGAGAAGAGGTATAAAATTTTGTGCCCGACAAATAGGTACACATTTACTGTTTTGTTTGGGTGATGATTTTATGAGCCTGTTGGCTAGCCGCTTGGCTTTTTCTTTTTCTTTTTGACATGAGACGCCCGTGTGGCTATTTGGGAATTTTCCCAGCCCCTCCCGTACAAAGGAGGTTATGGCGAAATTTTCCAAAATTTTAAGGCGTTAGTGAAATATTTGAAGAAAAAACGATATTGAAATTGTTGAATGAACTATATTTATATAAATATATAAATATAGCTAAAATTAAAACGAAACGTGGTCGTGCAGTTCGCATTTTGAAACCGTGATTTCAAACAACTAGTACGGGAAATCCGACCATTGGATTTTTCCGAAACCGCAACCGTGGGGTTCGTCGTGGAAATATATTTCCAACGGCAACAACCTTGTAAAAATCCAACGGTTGGATTGTCTGGAATGTTTAATTCAAATCTGAAGAAAAACAGCGCCAGAAACGATTATATATATATATATAAATATAATTATATTTAATCGAATAACGACGCTGCAGTTCGTATTTTGAAATCGAAACTTCAAACGATTGTACCGGGAGATCCGACCGTCGGATTTTCCCGAAACTGGATCCGTTGGATTCGTTTTGAAAAGACCTTTCTAATGATGTAAATTTTGTGAAGATCCAACGGTTAGATTTTCAGATATGTGTAAATAAAATCTGAAGAAAAACAGCGCCACGGCCGCGTTATGGCCCGAAGCGTCATTTTGAATAAATTGGCTATTTTAAAATAAATAAAAATAGCGATAAATCGTTATAAAATATCATAAACAATATGGAATGGAAATAAACTGAATTTGCTCGATTTATGTGGTATTCGATGGTTGAATGTGTTTGGTGTGAAAATTACATTAAAGAACAAAATTGGTGTTGTCGAATAATTTAACCATTGAAATAAATTGATTTGAATTCTAAATATACGTGAATTATTTGAAAAGCCCGAATTAATTCTCATTTCAAATAATTGACCGACGATAAGAAATCAAAGATGAAGACGGTGGTCGAAGACCAGAGATCTTCACCTCGTTTGGATGGTAACCGAGGTCCTGATTGGGAGGTATCCCGAAATACGGATAATGAGTGGTGATCGTCCAGACGTACGTGGTGATCGATGGGTTTGCGAGGTATTTAGTGCCTCCGGTTTCGTTCAGACCCAGAACGGACTTGTAAATGGACTGTGTGTCTGACATTGGATTTTATTTTGTGTTGATTGATCTTTGTTAAATATACATCTGTTTGGCGGCAGGGAATTTATTCTTTTGCTTAACGCCCTTCTCTGAAACGCACGAGCTCAGAGGGTGTATATCGATGGACATCAGTCGCATGGCATGAATTGCCTGTGTGGCATGCTAAGATGCAGTGATCAGGGCTTCTGTTGAAAAGCAAAGTCTTGTGCTGATGATCAAAGCACCGCCTGTGTGGCGTAGCTTTGTGTATAACGTGAAATCGCGAGCCTCACACCCCGGTATGAACCAAAAACGGGAGAGGACATCAGGGAGGGCCTGCGTTTCTTTCTAGCTAGGGTGGTGTCAGTGACCTACCAGGCCTGACATTTATATACTTTTCACCTATGTGGTTGTTGTTGTTACGAGGCGCCTCGGTTTGATCGGACAATTCGGGTCCGATGGAGTCATTCGTTGGCTCGTTTACGCCCCAAAGGGCGGGGAAACGCAGTGTTCAGGAATTTTAATCCACATCGGTGGACCGGCCCTGACGATCCAAGGGTCACTCGAGCTCTGATCCTGAGGGGCGGGCTAGAGCGTCAAGAATTCGGTAAGGACTATCTTTTGCCTTGGTTCATGACGGAAATCCAATTTCCAAATACGTGACTGTGCAGTTTTGATTGTATACCTATATATGGCGACATAGTGGTATGGGGCATTAATGCCGTCTATGATTGATAGTTATGATTTGAAATTGTTTTTAAAACAAATAAACACTAGTCATAATATCAAATGTTTTTGTTTTACTTGTATCAATCATATTTTGGTCATTATAAGGTAAAACTCTATCCTCCGGTTTGCGTTGCATTGTGTGATGGGAACTGAGTCTTATAATGGCTTCATTTTTATAAAAAGCATTGCGATGTTTAAAAGAAAGATTTGTTTTGAAGCACTGGCAATCCAATGGAGTAAACCCGTTCCACGAAAGTGGCGTGGTCCTGTGATTAGCCAAATTATATATGTGTTGAGTAGATTTCTCATACCAGTCCCATGACTGACCCGTAGTTTGTTTCACTTTCAAACTCGGGTGCCCCCTTTTTCTTCACGGGCAGCCTTGTATTCAGGTTTAGCTGGTTCCTTCTGGATAGCTGGAGCTGAAGATGGATTCTATCATTTATCTCTTTTTATGTTGTTCAGCTCCTATTGTGCATATTATGTTTGTTTTCCGCTGTAGACATTTATGTATAGCTGAACTATATTTTTACTAAGTATGATCCTGTATACTGTGTAACTCTGATGATTACTTTTATCCAGTATATTCTATTGTTCATTATCTGGTGTATTAATTCTGTTCTGCTATTTTCTATTTCTGTGTTATATTCCAAAGATTACCCTTGTCTCCGTCAGTACGGGATTTGGGGTCGTCTCAAAAGGGCATTGCGATGTTTAAAAGATTTACTTGTTTTTTGCACTGGCAATCCAATGGAGTAAACCCGTTCCGTGAAAGTGGCGTGGTCCTGGGATTAACCATACTATATAATGTGTTAAGTAGATTTCTCATACCAGTCCCATGACTGACTCGTAGTTTGTTTCACTTGCAAACTCGGGTGCCCCTTTTTCTACGCGGGTAGCCTTGTATTCAGGTTTTAGCAGGCTCTTTCTGGATAGCTGGAGCTGAAGATGGATTCTGTCATATATCTCTTTTATGATGTTCAGCTTCTATTGTACATATTATGTTTGTTTTCCGCTGTAGACATTTATGTATAGCTGAATTGTATTTGTACTAAGTATGATCCTATATACTGTGTAACTTTGATGATTACATTTATCCAGTGTATTATATTGTGCATTATTTGGTGTATTTATTCATTTCTGTTCTTCTATTATCTGTTTATGTGTTATATTCCAAAGATTACCCTTAACACCGTCGTATGGGGTTTTGGGGTCGTCACAATATGTATTTAGCTTTCCGTCCAGAGTTTTCTGATATTGCTTGTTCTTCCATATTTACAATGGAAAACATTTCATAATTAATTTTTATTATTTTTAATCTTATAATCATAGAAAAATATTTTTAAATTTATTTTTATTATTTGTCAAATGCCAACACATGTCCTTAGTTTGAAATATTTGGACTTTTTCCAATTAAAACATGAAAGTAGTCCTTAATTTACATAGGAAAAATCGCTTGTCCTTTGATCTAATTTTTTTCTAAAATGTGTCCTTGAAGCAAATATCCACTAATATATGTATGTTGTAGAAGCAATTTGATGTTTTGCTAGATGTCCATACATAAATGGGTTTTCAGCATACATAAGATGTATATGTATGTTTAGGGCGTGAATTACCTGAGAAAAACTAAATTTTAGCATACATAAACTTAGTTCATTTATATAAACTAATTAAATTAACTTAGTTAACTTTATAAAATTTAGTTAATTTATATAAACAAACGGAAAAAATATCAATAACATACAGAATTTCTGGAAATGAACACAAATTTTGTTTTAAATACTTTATTTAACAATTACTTGTCTATTGTTATAAGCCTATTAAATTTTATAAAACTTAGCTAAATTTTATAAACTTATATAATTTAAGAAAGTAGTTGTTTACTTAATTATTTGAAAACTTAATTGACTTAGTTACTTTATTATTATTGTTATTGTTGTTGTTGTTGTTGTTGTTATTATATTACTATTATTATTATTATAAATTTAGTTAACTTTATGAACTTAATTATTTTGTATTAAACTTAGTTAACTTAGTTAATTTTTATAAAAATTTAAATAAATTTTATTAAACTTACTCAACTTTTATAACAATTTATCAAAGATTTCAAAATAGATAACAATGTAATATTCATATTATTATTATTATATTATTAGTTAAATATTTATAATATTAGTTTATAATTTTATTATTATTATTATTCTATCACTAATATTATTATATTATTATATTATTACATATTTATTTCTGTATGCTTTTATTTAAATTTTGTAAATCTTGATTAACTTAGTAAAATATTTGTAAAATAAGTTTATAGATTTATTATTATTATTATTATCTTATTATATACTATATTACATTATTATTTATTAATTTTTATATACCGTTAGTTAAATTTTATAAAACTCTATTAACATAATTAAATTTTTGTGTACATTCGGTTAAATTTCACAAAACTCACTTAACTTAGCTAAATATTTATAAAATTAATTTATAAATTTATTATTATTATATTACTATTATTATATCATACTATTAATATATTATTATTATTTATTAATTTTTATATACCTTTAGTCAAATTATATAAAGCTCAATTAATTTAGTTAAATATTTATATAATTAGTTTATAAATTTGTTATTATTACTATATTACAATTATTATTGTATTATTATTTGTTTTTTATATATCTTTAGTTAAATTTTATAAAACTAAATTAACTTAGTTAAATATTCATAAGATTAGTTTATAAATATATTATTATTATTGTATTGTATTATTATACTATTAGTTAAAAATTTATGAGATTAGTTTGCAAATTTATTATTATTATATTAGATTAGATCAAATAGCTGTATATATAATATAGATAAATTAGCATGGTTATATTTTTAGGTAAAATAGGTAACCAAATAAAAGATAAGTAAATAAATAAAACTTGTAAAATAAAATATATATTTCATTTAGGAATATTGAGAGCTACTAGTGCTTAAATGCCTTATTGCTTAAGTGACTTAAAGTAACTCTGTAAGAATCACATCCATCCCTTGCGCGAAATTCATTGCATCACCTTCAAATCACCGACAAATACACACTAACTCAACTTTCCTGAGCATTGCCTTCACCCAGTCACATAATGCAAATTTCATCCATCTTCTAACTTCTCCCAACCATACTGCACCTGAAATCACTAGGAAACAACAACACCATTCACTGCACCTGATCACAAATCATAGATAATAGAGGAACCTAAGACAGAATTTACCATGGTTGTTGCTAACAACCACGAGCCCCTCTTGGATAGATTCCTTGGAGTGTAAGAGCTGCAAGAATGTTTTATCTTTTAAAAAATAAAACTAACAACAAAAACAATAAAGCTAAACTAGCCAAAATATTTTAAGAAGTAACTTACTTGTGGCACCGGCAGTACTTGTGGAACTGGCCTTCAAATAACATGATCTATTTGCGCTTCCTGTTACAGGAAGTACATGCGGCACTGGCTGTAAGGGCACCTTTATTGTAATTTTCCAACCTACATCAAATAAGTCGAGTTTAAAACCCATTTAAATACTATGTCAAATCAGTGTTGCTAGTTAAATTGAAACAGCAAACATTAAAGACAGAGTATTTGATTGTAGCACGATAACAACAAAATCAATAGCTGCTAACTATCCAAACCTAACTAAACGATAAACTTAATAAATAAAGTGTACAGGGTCAGGTAAATATTGTAATGGATGTATAGGCACACCAAGAAATATTGGGATGTATAAATAACTTAAGGAAGTTGAAATTATTCGATATAGTATTAAAATGGGTATATAAGCAAAGAAAGCATAGTGCAGAATTAGATTTATGCCAGAGGAGATGGCAGCAAACAATGGTTGGAAAATTACAACATAATAAAAACCAACAACGCTGATTCGATATAGTATTAAAATGGGTATATAAGCACAGAAAGCATAGTGCTAAATTAGACTTATGCCAGAGGAGATGACACTGGCTCATAATGCCAAGCAGCATCTCAAGATATATGGAAAAGTCGAATTTAAAACCTTCAAAAAGTAAAGCTGATTTGGTAATTGAAATATATAATTTCAGAGAGAAAGATCAAAAAACTATATCAGCAGAAAAGGGTCTCTACTATTTACAAAGTCCTAGTCCAACAACAAGCCAATCAAATGTCCTTACCTGTTCATTCTAGGTTCCTTCGTTTCACTAGTCAGCCCAAAGTGTTATCATCAGAAAGCAGCATATTAGAACTTCCATTTTAAGGCACGTTCGATTCTCGACAATAGGAAATGAGTTTGCTGAAGGTAGACAACCTCTGTATAGATTGATAAAATGGATGCAAGCAAGGTCACCACAACTGTAGATTCTCAAGAGATTTGAGCTGGGATAGTTTGGACAGACTGGAGTTTGATGGCTTCTGAGCAAGAGTTTTCCATTGAAATTCCTGATGACAAGGCTGATAAACTAACTTCTCGTGCTGAAGTCGTCCAATATATAAAAGCTGCTGCTGCTACTAAAAACTTCTAGCACTTTTCATTGAGTACCTGGTTCGGTTAACTAGGTCGATTCATGAAAGAAAAAGAAATCTAGGTACTGGCTTTAAAAAATATATTTCTTTAGGCTTCGCATGGAATGCATGAATTTATCATTTAAATTTTTCCTCAACATATTTTATCTTTCTCAGACAATGAGAGTTGTTGCAAGCCTTTGTTTATTTAACAATGGTGCTTAATTTATGCTGTAATTAGGCTATAAAAAACAAAAACAAAAACAAAAGAAGTTAAGACAAAGAAACAAGCCAATCAAATCATTCATGCCCAGGAACAACATTGTGTTGCATTTATTCATCTATGGCTTTTATTCATCTATGCCCAGGAACAGGACACTTCAAGTGTCTGAGAAATATTTGTCTAGTTTAAATGTCTATAATGCAAACACATTTCTAATGGTTAAGTTAGGAAGACTAAAATAAATAGAATGGCAAGCAGAATTACTAGAAATGCTATCATCATCAATTGCCCTTTTAATCTTGCCTTCTTCATACCCATGGCCACTTTTTTGGAACAAAATCCAGACGATTTGAGGTGGATTCCATGTCCATGCTCAGTTCATCTAAAATCTTTTCCTGTCTAGCAAGCTCTTCATGTAGTGTCAGGCCGACACCTCCAATTCTTTGAACACTTGCACTGAGCTCATCCAACTCCTCATCTCGTTGCCTTATCAGCATAATCTACCTATTTGATTTTGAATATATAAAATCATCATTGTCCAGAGCTCGGATATGTTAGAAGAGCATGAAAAAACATATAATATTACCTCACCTTTCGTCATATATGGTCTGAAACAAAGCTAGCATCTATATTCCACCAACAAAGCCTGCCAAATATGTATTAATGTTGAGATGCAAATAAAAAATAAGAAATATTTGCAAACAGTTGAAGTAGAAAAAGTTTTGCTAAAGAAGATGTCGCAATGGCTGTTTCTTTTGTACTATTTTTTATCAATTTTTTGTTTTCCATTGTACAATATTACTTTCAATTATTGTTGGAGAAATCATAATAGAAGCAAACATTGCTTACCTTTGTCGCAGAATTCATTTATAGGATCATAAACGTAGCAGCTTTTCAAAAAATTAAATCAAATACAAAGGTATTTTGCCGTACAAATGGCACAATCTTTCCATTCATATGCTTTTAGCAGAGTACCATTACTGGAGCGGTATAGGATCTCATGAATTTTTATAATACACAAGTGAAGGCCCAGACCTCAAAAAATTTCATCCTCATTGCTAACTAGCAAACAACTAGTGCTTCTTCCTTTCCACCGGAAAAGAAATAAAATTTGATGTTTATTTATTAATTTTTACTTTTGTTACACCTTAAATGAATATCACTCCAAAGTGAACCTAATAGGGTCTCTCTCTCTCTCTTACACACACATCTTATTTTGTGTAATATTCAAGCATGGTTCAGGTAGGTGCAGTGCATGCAAGAGAACACAATAGAATGCTGATGTGAATGGAAGGTGCATATTTCATGTTCTTGTTGAAATATGGGACAAAGTGAAAAATAATATCAAGTTTAGTCATTTTGACTATAATTGTGAAAGAAACGTAAATTGTAGTCTAACTTCATTCTAATGACATCAACAATTTCTGTACACCTAATTTTGCTAATCCTAACTAAACTAAGGAGGGCTTAGTTTGTACCAATTCATGTTAAGCAAAAAGAGAACTCACCAAGGTGAATAATCAAAGTTGGGGTTACAAGTCTGGTTTGACTACTTCTCTAGTTAATTTTATGAAAATCACCAGTGATAAACATCATCAACTTTACATGGCCACATAAACAAACATCAACCGAAAACAACTAAATCTAAAGCATACATCTAAAAAAAGTTTAATTTCTATTCCTTTTGAACTTATTTCTTGTTGTAAATAAAAAATACATCAAAAAATAATCTAAACCTATTTGAACTGAAAAGCACAATATAAAAATAATTGAAACCAGATTTTCCTGAATAAATGACAATTTTAACTCTTTACTAAGCAAGCAATCAAATATCATTTCTAAGCATTTTTTATCATTTTTCGTCCAATGCTTGTAAAGATGCATAACAATGATCTTGACTTTGCGTTAGCCATAGGATCAATCAAGATGAACCAATTTAATACCATCGTACACTTTATTTACCTTATTTTATACCGAAGAAACAGATTATTTTGGCAAAAAACTACTCACCATAAGATCCTCCTATTTCATATTTCTAAAAGTAAAATTTTAGTTTTTCTAAGTATGAACTTTTTACTTCAAAATTACGTTTTCATACTTTCATAATCATAAGTTAAATCTATTTCAGATAGCGTGGTAAAATAATTAAAAAAACATAATGTTAGAGACAAAGTTAGAAAATTTAAGCGATGAAGCCAAGATAGAAGTTTACAAAGCGAACATAGCAGGCACTACCCACACATCCCACTTGACCATTTCATCCTGAAGTTCACAAAGCTAAATAAATAATTTTTCCTTATCTCGCATAAATTATTATCCTAAACTAGCATATCAAATCAAAACCATAAAACCTATTTTTAAAATCCTAACAGAAATAAGTCAAATTTTGGAGAATGGAATAGAAACAAGTCAAAAGTAAGTTAGGAAATATTGTTGTTCACCTCTTGGATCTGTGCAGCGGGGAATAGAGCTAGGTTGCGTCCACTAACAAGCGTAGTAGTGATGGAGATGGGGACAAAGACTGCAATAGAGATGGAGCCGAGCGCGATGGAGATGACTGCGATGGAGATAAGGACAAAGACAAACGCGAGCCACCAACGAGATGAGGATTAAATTTTGTATATCAATTTGGTTTGTTGTTTAATTATTTTGGGGAAACTGGTTCTTAAAGGATTTTTGTTCGTATGGAGGGAAATGAACATTTTTAGCGGCCTTAAATTTCTATAGCGTGCATGACGCCTTAATAAAACAATTCATTGTTAAATTTTATTTTTTATGGGTTCATACTCGAAAGACCATATGTGCCATTACTATTCTTGTAATTCAATTTGTTGTATCTTGACGTTGGTTGTCTATTTGATAGGCTACCATTGTTTTTACATTTTTCTTAATATGAAAACCTGAACTTGTACTGAATATATATATATATATATATATATATTTGAAAATTGGTTCACTTTGTTTCTACTGAAAAAAGCATACAAGACAGAGGTTAGCATTCTAACCTTAACACACGCAAAACACACACACACACACACACACACACACATATATATATATATATATATACGTATATATATCCAACCGTGGGAAAACAACGAAACTATACCAACCCTAAAACCAATGGTTGCTCCAAAAAAATTGGATAGTTTCAAAATGCAACACTCATATAGTTTCAAAACGAAAACTCCAAGAGCATAGTATACATCACTAAGAAAACAGTAACTATTGCTTCAGGAAATTAAAAAAGGTATCTCAGTCAACTTCTTTTACTAATATTTCCTAGATTTCTAGTATATGGCCACGCAATGTCTAGTTGAGTGTTTTTATCTTGGCTACCAAATAATCAAATAGGACCTTAAGTAGGATCCAATCATATTTCTGTATTCTACATGGTAATTAAAAAAAGAAAAAAAAGGAGAAGGATGAAAGAAAGTGTATGTACCTCAAAGCAGCCTGATATTGTAATAAAGCTTTTGAGAGCATATTAATAGATGCATAAACTTGAGCAAGTTTTATGTGGAGAGAACCATTGACCTAAGCGTTGAGATAAATCTCAGGCAGTAACAACTTTTTTACTTCTTCCCTGCACAACATGTAGCTTATTTAAAGCCAAACCAGCTCCAGGTAATAAGATTGTAGATGAAAAATTCTTAAAACTTTCTTGCCTATGTGATACACATACTATAAGTTTATGACACAAACAAAATTTAAAATCATATCGTACAGTAGTCACATAAAAGCAAAGCATTAATGTTGCATGTGATATCATTATAAGAAAAAGAGTCATCAATTGCATGTTAGATTATAAAAACAATATAAAATTCCTGTTAATTTTTTTAAAATTTAAGCATAATTTGCACGACGATCGCGAATTTCAGGTTTGATTTCATTATAATACTGGCTAGAACCGGAATGAGTTCGCCAAAATTCCGTGGTTTCAACTAGAATCTCTAACCATGGTTTAAAGCATATGATTTAGTTTGAAAAATAGCATAGGCCCTTATAGTCAAAGCATGTGATTTAATTGACAGTCTAGTTTTTAGAGCATGCAAAATTTTAAGTTTTAGTTGTAAACTGATCCAAGAAAAAAAATCAGTGACATATCTTTTCTTGGACAGGAGTTGAACTAAAAGATTAATAGATGTACTGACCAACAGCACTGATGACATTGAGTAGTGCAAGGCACAAATTTGTTAAACTGCAGCATAAAAGGCATTCATAAAAAAGCCTGATTTTATGTAAAAGGTGGTAAAATAAATAAATAAATAAAATACACAACTTAAAAGTGCTTTAGTAAAACACTGAGTGATTCATAAAACATATGAATCTTCAAAATTCGGACTGGCACATGGATTTATAGTTTTATACACTAGTCAAGAAGTAATTGCATCTAGCTTACATAAAAGTTTCGATTTATATATTTGTCCATATATCTGTATGCATTTGAGTAGTAGGATACATTAATCAGGGGTACATTTGAACTAGCACAATTATATTTCTACTTAGATGCGAAAACTTTTTTCTCTCGGAAAATGTAGTAATTTATATTTTTCTAAATAAAAGAACATATCACATTCAGTTCCCTGCTCCCCAAGGGGAAAAAGAAATCAAATCATTCATACAACATAATTTAAAGTAGTTCCAGATGATAAAATTCTATCTGAATACTTCTGAAAAGACAATGATGTACAAATAAACCTTATATAACAAGCACAAAACAAACACACAAACATATATTATACACATACACACGTTTTAATGTATTATGTGCACCACTTGCATTTAAATCAAACTATTATCAAGTAATTTCGAAGTTAGCTTTCCGAAAGTAAAAAGAACATGGATAACTTGATTATTAACAAGTGTAGGTCACAACTGCACTTATCATATTTCAAATACAATCCAACCCCATTATTCATAACAATAATCCATCATAAAACGTTGAAGTTACTCTATTTGGACTAAGGTTCCCATCTCATTGTCAAGGATTCATATTTGTAAATATCAATAGACGAATAATCAAATGGTGGTATGCAGGACAACAAGTTAGCCACTGCAATTAGAGTGAGAAATTCAATATTAAACCAATATGGAACATTTCTGAGGTGCATCACTCAAATAATTTGACGTCACAAATTAAATAGTTATGGTAGCTGTAAAACTCATATTACCATGCCATTACGATCACTTGATTTCCATCTATAAGCTAAACCTATATACAAATAGGATCAATGCAGGAGTAAAATTTACCATTCTTAATGGCAAAATGTCGACATTATTTTGCAAAACTGACGGTACCAGTAATCGCTATTGTAAAATCCTTTAAAGCCTTTGTCTAGTTGCTAGGTGAGACTTGCCACTCTAACCATTCGCCTAGGCTCCTCGAGGAAATTCTTTCCACCTCATCTAAGAGTTCAAATGTATATCTAGCTATTTTTTAGGCATTATCTAAAGCATGATGTATTTTATAAGCATTTACATGATATTTTAGTCTGTTTTGCCTCCAGTGTAACAAACCAAAAAATCTGAACCAGTTTGAAAATTTTAATTTGGCTATTTTGGTGGATTTTAAATATTTAAAATAAATATTTTAAATAATAACGACGAAAAGTGAGTTCGAATCGACGTTTGAAAATAATATAATTAATTCTAATTATAAACAAGGCCTGAAATGGCGCGGTAGTTCCAAAATTTGAATTCAAACTTTGACTGACTGTACCGGGTGCAAAACAAAACGGATTTTGATGAAACGAAAAATATTTAAATCTGTTAGTGAATATCTTTCTAAAGAGTCTGAAAAATCGAAGTTTCATAGTGGGAAGCAAAAGTTATGGCTAAATGAATTTTCAGAAAGGTCGCTATA
Organism: Allium sativum; assembly: GCA_030737875.1. Taxonomy (NCBI): domain Eukaryota; kingdom Viridiplantae; phylum Streptophyta; class Magnoliopsida; order Asparagales; family Amaryllidaceae; genus Allium; species Allium sativum. The sequence goes on from CM060918.1 coordinate 129,175,838, forward strand.
GAGTTTATATAGCCCGTGAAAATGACCATTTTGCAAACGACCTCAGAATTCGACGAAACCACTTTTGTTGGATCCAAGATGTCAAATTATGGCTAGGTTTCAAATTTCATAATTTTTGAAGCTAGTATGTGAGCGTGGCAAAGGAAAATGTGTTTGGTCGATTTCTATTAAATTGGATCGACCAGAAAAGGGCCATTTTGCAAACGGTCTCAGAATTCGACGAAACTAGTTTTGTTGGGACCGTATCGTCAAAATATAGCTAGATTTATTTTTTGGGAATTTTTAGAATCATTATGTGGCCCCGGCATATTGAAATGTACGTTTAAATTAAATATCGAATGTTTTATATTTTAATTTGAAGAGAAACTGACTGAAACAGTCGAATGGGCCTACGAAACATATCCCACTGTGTTCGGAATGGGATTATTTAGCTAGGGATGACAGTCTTTGGGTTTGGATTGGTGTTAGTATGTGAAGAGGGGTATTTGTGAGAATTTAAAAATTATAAAATAAAAAAAAAAAATTCCTATTGGCCATCATTCAACATTCTCTCTCCCCGACACCTGAAACGAACGGCGCCTCCTCTTCATTCCTTCTCTCCTCAAATCCGACCGCCTCATTCATCGTTGACCCCCACCCTTGTTGAGCTTTTTGTAAATCCCACCACCCTCTTCAAATCTAGACCCGTCGCTCCTCCTGTCATCGCGCCGTCGCTGATAACCGACTCCCCAAAACCACGCCACCTCGAGCCAGATACCACGCGCCACGTCAGTTCGAGTTGGGGGTTGCGGACATCAACGGGAAGCTCTCTCCAGGCTCTAGGCCGTGGCACCAACCGATTGCAACCTCGTTCAACGGATTAGAAGTTATTTGAAGACCTAGTTTTGAACAAATCAGAGAGGTATACGGCTGGTTTTAATTAAACTATATTATAGCACTTTAAAGCGCTACGGTTTTTGATTTCACTGTAAAAATCATATCTTTTTCGTTTCTTGACGAAATTCAGTGAAACAAGAGACAGTGGACTCGTGTGGACGTCTTCTACATTCTAGAAGAGATCGCATATTTTTCTGAGCCTTCTGCTATTTTTGTTGGAGTGGAACCCAATGTGAGATTTCTAAATTATAAACGATATGGAAACGACGATGTATAAATTATATAGTCGATGTATGAGTTATATAAGCGTTGTACACCTCATGTATAAGCATTGTATAAGTTGTACGTTCGATGTATAAGTTATATTTGCGTTGTAAAATTTATATATGTGTTGAATAGAAGTGAAATATACATATATACATATATATATATACACCCCTCGTCCACAAACCATGGACGATATTTCTTGGTTGTGATTGGTGTGAAAATTGGTTGATAGCGAATGGTTGATTAGAATTGTTTGTGGTTGAAATTGATTGATTGTGGTTTAGAATTATTTGGTTGAAACCACATAGGATTAGTTTGTGGAAAGGAAAGAAAAATATATACATGCCGCCTGCGTGCGAACTAGATGCATGAAATTCCCATTGTCAAAAGATGCGAGGCTTTAAGGTAGAGCAAGGAGCCGTACTAGGGACGGCCCCGGTTTTAACTATCCTGCCGTTATGCTTCCGAAATTTTCAATAATATTCATGTGTTAGAATTATTTTCATGAGTTGAAACTATATTCGTGTGTTGAATAGAAAACATTCATGTGTTGAATAGAAATTCATTCGTTGAATAGAAATTCATTTGTTGAATGGTATTCGTGTTTTAAATAAACTGTTTTAACAATAAAAATCACATTTTTATTTTATATATACGAACTATAGAAAACATTCATGTGTTGAATAGAAATTCATGTGTTGAACGATATTCGTGTTTGAATTAAATTGTTTTACAATAAAAATCACATTTTTATTATAAACATGAATTATTAAAAATAGTGAAGTGTTGGAATAAATGTTTGTTGGATAAAAATATCATTTTTATCAAATGTATGAAAAGAATATGGTTTTGAAATCGAAGAATAGATTATATATATATATATATAATTAAAATAAATCGAATAAAGAAGATGCAGTTCGTGTTTTGAAACCGTGATTTCAAACGATTAGTGCGGGAGATTCGACCATCGGATATTCCCGAAACCGAAACCGTTGGGTTTGCTTTGGAAATATCTTTCCAACGACACCAACTTTGTAAAGATCCAACGGTTGGATTGTCTGGAATGTTTAATTCAAATCTGAAGAAAAGCAGCACCAGAATTGATTATATATATATATAATTAAATCGAATAACGACACCGTAGTTCGTATTTTGAAATCGAAACTTCAAACGAGTGTACCGGGAGATCCGACCGTCGGATTTTCCCAAAACTGGAACCGTTGGATTCGTTTTGAAAAGATCTTTCTAATGATATAAATTTTGTGAAGATCCAACGGTTAGATTTTCAGATATGTGTAAATCAAATATGAAGAAAAACAACGCCACGACCGCGTTATGGCCTAAAACGTCATTTGAATAAATTGGCTATTTTTAAATAAATAAAAATAGCGATAAATCATTATAAAATATTATAAACGATATGGAATGTGAAATTTAGAAACTAACTGAAGGTTAGCTAAGTCAAATAGTTTCCTGGGTTTTGATCTGATGTTGGTTTCGGCCTTCGGGGTTAATATTTGGGAAATCGTTCTCTTACTAATTTACTGTTAGTGACTAATGAATTGGAATATGGCATGTGTTGTGTTTGTATAGCACTTGTTAATTATATATGCGAGTTGCTCAGAAAGACCGGGTTTATCCCATTCTGAATAACTGAATCGATGATAAGAAGTTGATGATGAAGACGGTGATTGAAGACCGAAGACCTTCACCTCGGTTGGATGTTAACTGATGTCCTGATTGGGAGGCATCCCGCAATATGGATAATGAGTGGTGATTGTCCAGACGTACGTGGAGATCAATGGGTATGCGAGGTATATAGTGCCTCTGGTTTCGTTCAGACCCAGAACGAACTTGCAAATGGACTGTGTGTCTGACATTGGAATTCATTCTGTGTGATTGATAGCCATCAGTTGCATGGTGTGAATTGCCTGTGTGGCATGCTAAGGTGCAGTGATCAAGGCTTCTGTTGAAAAGCAAAGTCTTGTGGTTGATGATCAAAGCACGGCCTATGTGGCATATTTTTGTGTATAACGTGAATTCGCGAGCCTCACACCCAGGTATGAACCAGAAACATGAGAGGACCTCAGGGGGGATGTCCGTTTCTTTCTGGCTAGAGGTGGTGTCAGTGCTTAAACTGGCTGACATTTACAATATTTTCACCTGTATGGTTGTTGCTGTTGCGAGGCGCCTCGGTTATATCAGTCGATCCGGGACCGATGGAGTCATTCGTTGGCTCATTTACACCCCATAAGGCGGGGAAACGCATTGTTCAGGCATTATAATTCACTCTATGTGGACCGGCCCTGACGATCCAAGGTGCAGTTGCGGCTGTTCCTGAGACACGGGCTAGAGCGTCTCGAATTCGGTAAGGACTATCTTTTGCCTTGGTTCATGACGGAAATCCAATTTCTAAATACGACATCGTGCGATTTTGATTGTATACCTATATATTACGACATAGTGGTATGGGGCATTAATGTCGTCTATGATTGATACTTATGATTTGAAATTGTTTTTGAAACATATATACACTAGTAATAATATCAAATGCTTTTGTTTTATTCGTATCAAGCATATTTTGGCCATTACAAGGTAAAAATTCTATCCTCCGGTTTGCGTTGCATTGTGAGATGGGAACCGAGTCTTATAATGGCTTCATTTTTATAAAAAGCATTGCGATGTTTAAAAGATTTACTTGTTTTAAAGCACCGGCAATCCAATGGAGTAAACCCGTTCCGCGAAAGTGGCGTGGTCCTGTGATTAGCCATATTATAAAATGTGTTAAGTAGATTTCTCATACAAGTCCTATGACTGACTCGTAGTTTGTTTTACTTGCAAACTCGGGTGCCCCTTTTTCTACACGGGCAGCCTTGTCTTCAGGTTTTAGAAGGCTCTTTCTGGATTGCTGGAGCCGAAGATGGATTCTATTATTTATCTCTTTTTATGCTGTTCAGCTCCTATTGTACATATTATGTTTGTTTTCCGCTGTAGACATTTATGTATAGCTGAATGGTATTTGTACTAAGTATGATCCCGTATACTGTGTAACTCTAATGATTACGTTTATCCAGTGTATTATTTGTACATTATCTGGTGTATTTATTTAATTTTGTTCTGCTATTATCTTTTTATGTGTTATATTCCAAAGATTACCCTTGCCACCGTCAGTTGGGGGTTTGGGTTCGTCATATCGTGGTATCAGAGCTTCGGTTAAGCTTAGTTCTAGAATACAACATATTCACGAACTCGTCAGAAATAGAACCAGTAGTGTTCTAGGACGAGTAACTCATTATAGATAGGATCAGTAATATCCTAGTATGAGTAAAGCAAAATGAAATACACCCCCAAAAGACACATTTACATTTGAAGTATATGTCTCAATGTTTTGAAATATCTTTTCTGTGACCTGACACTTGATCTGCTATTTGCAGAAGTACTAGAAAATGAGTGTCAGAAATAGAAGAAATGCAGAACCAGATCTAGAGGCTCTATTAAAGAGATATCGAAATCTGGGCGGAGCACAATTCTCGGGCAATGAATCTATAATTCAAACCCAAGCTTGGATGAGTTCTACCGAAAGAATTTTTGAGCGTTTCCAGCTGAGAGATGATCAGAAAAGATTAGTGGCATCTTGGGCACTCAAAGAAGAAGCGTTAATCTGGTGGGAAACGATCATCAAAGATAATCCAGAAGGTAATATTACCTGGGATAGATTTAAAGTGATTTTCCTAGAAAGATTTACTCCTTCTGAAGCAACTGAGCGATTAAGTGATGAATTCTCTTATCTGATACAAGGAGATATGACCATTCCAGAATATCATAAGAAATTGAATGAACTTTCCCATTTTGTCCCGCATCTAATTTAGGATCCAAAGAGGAAGAATCTGAGGTTTATTCATGGCCTACAAAGAAAATACCAGAATAGTGTAATGAGGAATGTGAAGCTTCCTTTTTCTGAAATGATATACATGGCTTACCATTATGAGGATCTCGACAAGAAAGGTATGTTGCGTTACGAAGAGGAAGTCAGTTTTAGTAATAAAGGTGAGTCTGAAACTGATAGTCCTGAGGCCAGTACGATGTCTGAGGTCAGTAGGAATCCTAAGGTCAATAGGAAAAGGGCCAGATCTGGGAAAGAACCCATAACGACCTCCACTTGCTCTAATTGTAATCAAAAAGGGCACTTGTCGATAAATTGCGGACCTTTAAATAAACGAAGAAAGAGGGGGTGTAAGTCTGGTAACAAGTTTCTAGGGAATAGAAGATGCTATCAATGCCATCGGTTTGGCCATATAAAGCAAGATTGCCGACTGTTAAAAGCGACCAAAGAAGCTCAGGTAAATGAAGTGGCAGAAACTTCTGAGCCCTCAGCAAGACAGGAAAGGCCAGATGTTTTAGAAGGCACACTTACTGTCAAAGATATTCCAGTTAAAGTACTGTTTGACACCGGCGCGTCGCGAAGCTTTGTTGCAAAGAATGCGGTTAAGAAACTGGATTTGAATTTGAAGAAGCTCAAAGAACCAATGACTGTCCATAATCCGGTTGGGGGTTCCCTCGATCTCAGTTGGGTTTGTGGGGTGCCGGTTTCTTTTTCTCATTATTGGTTCCCTACCATCGTGGTCGTCATGAATTTTACTGACTTTGATCTTATCTTGGGGTTAGACTGGTTGACCAAATATGAAGCTGAGATGAAATGCGCCGACAGAGTCGTTAAGGCGAAGATTAAATCAGGTGATTATATAACCATTCCCTGTGAAGGTCAGAATTCTAATAGGAAAGACTTTTGGGCAGCTCTAGATGTTTCTCCTACTCAAATAGAAAATATCCCTGTAGTCACAGAGAATATTCCGGACCTCATCAAAGATATTCCTGTCGTAAAGAATTATGCAGATGTGTTCGAAGAAGTTGTTAGCTTACCCCCGCATAGAGAAATAGATTTCAAGATCACTTTAATTCCAAACGCAAGGCCAGTAGTGCAAGCTATTCAGATAATGACTCTAATGGAGAAAGAAGAACTAGAATTTCAAACTCGACAGCTTGTATGGAAGGGTCTGATCAGGCCTAGTTTCTCTGATTGGGGAGCAGCAGCGGTGTTTGTCCCAAAGTCTGACGGTACTCTACGACTACGTGTGGATTATCGTGACTTGAATAAGTAGACAATAAAGAATAAATATCCATTGCCGCGAATCGATGATTTATTGGATCGTCTGAATGGAGCACAAGTATTTTTCAAGGATGGACCTAGCTACAGGTTTCCATCAGCTTCGTATTGCCGAAGAGTGTGTTCCTATGACAGCGTTCAGAGGCCCAGACTAATTCTATGAGTGGTTAGTAATGTCGTTCGGCTTATGTAACGCTCCAGCTTACTTCGTCAATTTAATGAATCGAGTGTTCAGAGGAGTCTTGAATAAGTTTGTTCTGGTTTTTATTGATGATATTCTTATCTTCTCTAAGTCAAAAGACGAACATGAAAAACATTTGGAGCAAGTTCTAGAAATTCTGAGAAGGAATGTATTGAAAGCTAAACTTTCCAAATGTATATTCTGGCAAGATGAAGTAAAATTTCTTGGCCATGTCATATCAAAAGATGGAATTGCTGTGGATCCAAGTAAAATCACCGTTATTCAAAATTGGAAGCAGCCTAGTACTCCCACCGAAGTCCGAAGTTTTCTTGGATTGGCTAGTTACTACCGGAAGTTCGTTAAAGATTTTTTGAAGATATCTAGTCACTTAACAAAGCTTACAAAGAAGCACTCAAAATTCAAGTGGACTCCAGAATGTGAGGAGGCTTTTGAGAAGCTAAAGTTAAGATTAACAACGACTCCAGTGTTAACGATTATCAATGGCAATCAAGAATTGAAAGTCTGGACAAATGCCTCTAGCAAAGGCCTTGGTGCAGTATTAATGCAAAGAGGCCAAGTGGTTGCTTATGCTAGCCGTCAGCTGAAGCCCCATGAGAAAAACTACGTTACTCATGATCTTGAGTTGTTGGCTATCGTATTCGCTTTGAAAATCTGGAGACATTATCTTTTGGGTGAGAAATTTGAACTGTTTACAGATCATCAATCGCTAAAGTATATGTTCACCCAGAAAGACTTGAATCTGAGGCAGCAACGTTGGCTAGAGTTCCTTGCAGCATACGATTTTGAGATTTTGTACACTCCAAGGAAAGCCAATGTCATGGCCGATGCGCTAAGTCGAAAGAATGTAATAATCGCCAGCTTTATTATTACGACTTCCTTGATTAACAAAATATCTATTCTTCAGAAGGATGATAATTTTATTAAGGATATGATCAAAAGGATTCAGAAAGGCGAACCCTCGTGTTTTCAAATAGAAAACGATGGAATCCTGAGATTGAGAGGAAGGATTTGTGTTCCTGACACCCCAGAGCTAAAAAGGGAAGTGTTAGACGAATGTCACAAGTCCAAGCTGAGTATCCATCCAGGTGTGACCAAAATGTATAACGATCTCAAGCAAACATTCTGGTGGAAGGCTATGAAAAGGGACGTTTCAATATATGTTAGCAGGTGCTCTACTTGCCAACTATTCAAAAGCAACCAACAGAAACTTGCTGGATTGTTGCAACCGCTGAACGTTCCAGGTTGGAAGTGGGAACATATTTCCATGGACTTCATAGATGGTTTGCCCAGAACCAAGAAAGGAAATGACAGTATTTGGGTGATTGTAGATCGCTTCACGAAGACAGCCCATTTCATACCTGTCAGATCGAACAAAACTGCTTAGAGTCTGGCGCAGATATATTTCAAGGAAATTATTAGGCTACATGGAGTGCCGATCAGTATAGTTAGTGATAGAGATCCAATATTTACTAGCAAATTCTGGGAGGCATTTCAAGTAGAACTGGGGAAAAAGCTGAATCAAAGCACCGCTTATCATCCTCAGACAGATGGTCAGACTAAGAGGGTGAATCTTATTCTAGAAGAATTATTGCGGGTTTGTGTTCTTGATTTTGGTGGATCATGGGAGGACCATTTGCATTTGGCTAAGTTCTCATACAACAACAGCTACCAAGCGAGCCTGACGATGTCACCATTCGAAGCATTGTATGGTAGGCCGTGCCGATCTCCTGCTTGTTGGGTCGAACCTGGCAATAGGCTTGTATTGGGACCTGATATGATCCGTGAAGCTGCGGACAAAGTCGATTTCGTTAAGAAACGATTACTCGCCGCTCAAAGCCGATAGAAGAGCTATGCTGATTCGAGAAGAAGAGATTTGCCTTTTTCTGTTGGTGATTATGTGTATCTCAGGATTTCTCCGATGAGAGGAGTGATTCAATTTGGCAAAACTGGAAAGTTGGAACCTAGATTTATTGGTCCATTCCCTATACTTGAATGGATTGGAACCCTCGCTTATAGAGTTCAATTTCCCGATTGGTTGCCTGGAGTGCATGATGTATTTCACGTATCTCAACTTCGAAAGCATGTTCATGACCCAGACTTAGTTGTGGAAGAAGCCGCACAATAGGATATTGAAATTACTCCAGAATTGGCGGTGAGAAGGGAGCCGCTAAAGATTATCGGCAAAGAAACCAAAGAACCAAGGAACAAGAAGGTTCACTTAGTCAAAGAGCAATGGAGTGGAGATCCGCGAGATTGTACTTGGGAAACAGAGGATAGCATTAAGAAAGCCTATCCTAAGTGCAGGGTGGATATCTCTGATTGACTCTGGTGCAAGGTACATTTACCATACTTTGCATTACCATTTTGTTCTTTACTTTGTTGTTATTTTCTTTTCATGGATGTGAACCTTTAATTCTATAGTATGATTATTTTAAAAAAAGTATATGAATCGATTAGTATATATTTGAAAAGTTAAAAACAAATTGCTTGTTGTTTGAGTTGTGTGATAGTGCATTTGAGTAATTAAATTATTAGAATGATAGTTAATTTAATCAATAAGAGAATGAAAGGTAGAATTTATTTGATTAAATCACACATTGAACTGAGTTAGAAATAGATAGAAATATATACATGTGCATTATATGTTTCAACAGGTAAATGGATTAGCTGTTGAGTAAAGAATTTATTTGCGTGCCCGACAAATAGGTAAACCTTAATGAGTTGGATGCGAAATATTATTATATCAACTCCTGTGAATGCCATTGGATGCGGAGTGCTGGTTGATCTGTGTGTAATAATAAACGTCGCCATAGGATAGTAACAATTAATTTTGAACTACACTACATGGCATACTTCTCGACGATAGGCATACTTCATCATATACCACATAAGCATTTGGAGCTTGTGTGACGAGGTTGAAGATTTACCATACGAGCGAGAGGCTTGTATGGCGATGACTATATATTACAGGTTGAACCGATGACTGATCTGGACTATATAAATTATAATGGTAAATTTCAAGACTAATAAAAACACCACATGGGTCTGGAGATGACAATAAACACATCTCTCTGGTCATTAAGGCACAAAAACCATTTATAGGGTGACGAGAATTTATGATCTATACACACTCCCCTGTGGACACAGGAATATATCACTATAAATATGTGCATGCTTATCAGGATTTATTGGGTACCTAATACGGCCCCATAAATTTCCAAAAACCTCCCCGTACAAAGGAGGTTATGGCGAAATTTTTCGAAAATTTAGGGTGTTAGCCAAATTTTGCAGAGTTAGAAAATTCTCAGAAACTGAAAAGTTGGAGAATGGAAGCCAGATTGAAAGTAGAGATGATTAATTAATCCACTTTCGACTTTGTTCCTTTACGGGAATGAAAAGTTTAAAGTGGGGGAGATTGTAACAACCCGGAAAATCTGAACCAGTTTGAAAATTTTAATTTGGCTATTTTGGTGGATTTTAAATATTTAAAATATATATTTTAAATAATAACGATGAAAAGTGAGTTTGAATCGACGTTTGATAATAAATATAATTAATTCTAATTATAAACAAGGCCTGAAATGGCGCGGTAGTTTCAAAATTTGAATTCAAACTTTGACTGACTGTACCGAGTGCAAAACAAAACGGATTTTAGTGAAACAAAAATATTTAAATCTGTTAGTGAATATCTTTCTAACGAATCTGAAAAATCGAAGTTTCATAGCAGGAAGCAAAAGTTATGGCTAAATGAATTTTCAGAATGGTCGCTATAGAGTTTATATAGCCCGTGAAAATTGCCATTTTGCAAACTACCGCAGAATTCGACGAAACCACTTTTGTTGGATCCGAGATGTCAAATTATTTCTAGGTTTCAAATTTCATAATTTTTGAAGCTAGTATGTGAGCATGGCAAAGGAAAATGAGTTTGATCGATTTCTATTAAATTGGATCGACCAAAAAAGGGCCATTTTGCAAACGGTCTCAGAATTCGACAAAACTAGTTTTGTTGGGACCATATCGTCAAAACATAGCTAGATTTATTTGTCGGGAATTTTTAGAATCGGTATGTGGCCCCGGCAAATTGAAATGTATGTTCAAATTAAATATCGAATGTTTTATATTTTAATTTGAAGAGAAACTGACTGAAACAGTCCAATGGCCTATGAAACATATCCCATTGTGTTCGGAATGGGGGTAATTAGCTAGGGACGACAGTCGTTGGGTTTGGTTTGTTGTTAGTATGTAAAGAGGGGTATTTGCGAGAATATAAAAATTATAAAATAAAATAAAATTTCCTATTGGCCATCATTCAACATTCTCTCTCTCCGACACCTGAAACAAACGGCGCCTCCTCTTCATTCCTTCTCTCCTCAAATCCGACCACCTTGTTCATCATTGACCCCCACCCTTGTTGAGCTTTTTGTTGATCCCACCACCCTCTTCAAATCCAGACTCGTCGCTCCTCCTGTCGTCGCGCCGTTGCGGAGAACCTACTCGCCAAAACCGCGCCGCCTCAAGCCAGATTCCACACGCCACGCCAGCTCGTGTTGGGGGTTGCGGGCATCAACAGGAAGCTCTCTCCAGGCTCTAGGCCGTGGCACCAACCGATTGCAACCTCGTTCAACGGATTAGAAGTTATTTGAAGACCTAGTTTTGAACAAATCAGAGAGGTATACGGCTGATTTTAACTAAACTATATTATAGCACTTTAAAGCGCTACGATTTTTGATTTCACTATAAAAATCATGTCTTTTTCATTTCTTGACGAAATTCAATGAAACAAGAGACAGTGGACCCGTGCGGACGTCTTCTACATTCTAGAAGAGACCGCATATTTTTCTGAGCCTTCTGCTATTTTTGGTGGAGTAGAACCCAATGTGAGATTTCTAGATTATAAACGATATGGAAACGACGATGTATAAATTATATAGTCTATGTATGAGTTATATAAGCATTGTACACCTCATGTATAAGCGTTGTATAAGTTGTACGTTCGATGTATATGTTATATATGCGTTGTAAAAATTATATATGTGTTGAATAGAAGTGAAATATACTTATATAAATATATATATACGCCCCTCATCCACAAACCATGGACGATATTTATTGGTTGTGATTGGTGTGAAAATTGGTTGATAGCGAATGGTTGATTAGAATTGTTTGTGGTTGAAATTGATTGATTGTGGTTGAAAAATACCCGTTTGTCGTTGAAAATTATTTGGTTGAAAACACATAGGATTAGTTTGTGGAAAAGAAAGAAAAAAAATATACATGCCGCCTGCGTGCGAACTAGATGCATGAAATACCCATTGTCAAAAGCTGCGAGGCTTTAAGGTAGAGCGAGGAGCCGTACTAGGGACGGCGCCAGTTTTAACTACCCTGCCGTTATGCTGCCGAAATTTTCAATAATATTCATGTGTTAGAATTATTTTCATGTGTTGAAACTCTATTGATGTGTTGAATAGAAAACATTCATGTGTTGAATAGAAATTCATGTGTTAAATGGTATTCGTGTTTTAAATAAACTGTTTTAACAATAAAAATCACATTTTTATTTTATATATACGAACTATAGAAAACATTCATGTGTTGAATTGAAATTCATTCATTGAATAGAAATTCATGTGTTGAATGGTATTCGTGTTTGAAATAAATTGTTTTACAATAAAAATCACATTTTTATTATAAACATGAATTGTTAAAAATAGTGAAGTGTTGGAATAATGTTTGTTGGATAAAAATATCATTTTTATCAAATGTATGGAAAGAATATGGTTTTGAAATCGAAGAATAGATTATATATATATATATATATATATATATATATATAATTAAAATAAATCGAATAAAGAAGCTGCAGTTCGTGTTTTGAAACCGTGATTTCAAACGATTAGTGCAGGAGATCCGACCATCGGATTTTCCCGAAACCGAAACCGTTGGGTTCACTTTGGAAATATCTTTCCAACGACACCAACTTTGTAAAGATCCAACGGTTGGATTGTCTGGAATGTTTAATTAAAATCTGAAGAAAAACAGTGCCAGAATCAATTATATTTATATATATATAAATACAATTAAATTAAATCGAATAACGACGCTGCAGTTCGTATTTTGAAATCGAAACTTCAAACGAGTGTACCGGGAGATCCGACCGTCGGATTTTCCCAACACTGGAACCGTTGGATTCGTTTTGAAAATATCTTTCTAAGTATATAAAGTTTGTGAAGATCCAACGGTTAGATTTTCAGATATGTGTAAATCAAATCTGAAGAAAAACAGCGCCACGGCCGCGTTATGGCCTAAAGCGTCGTTTGAATAAATTAGCTATTTTAAAATAAATAAAAATAGCGATAAATCGTTATAGAATATTCTAAATGATATGGAATGTGAAATTTAGAAACTAACTGATGGTTAGCTAAGTCGAATGGTTTCCTGGGTTTTGATCTGATGTTGTTTTCGGCCTTCGGGGTTAATATTTGGGAAATCGTTCTCATACTAATTTACGGTTAGTGACTAATGAATTGGAATAAGGCGTGTGTTGTGTTTGTGTAGCACTTGTCAATTATATACGTGAGTTGCTCAGTAAGACCAGGTTTATCCCATTCTGAATAACTGAATCGATGATAAGAAATAGATGATGAACTGATGTCCTCATTCGAAGGCATCCCGAAATATGGATAATGAGTGGTGATCGTCCAGACGTACGTGGAGATCAATGGGTATGCGAGGTTTATAAGGCCTCCAGTTTCGTTCAGACCTAGAACGAACTTGCAAATGGACTGTGTGTCTGACATTGGAATTAATTCTGTGTGATTGATAGCCATCAGTTGCATGGTGTGAATTGCCTATGTGGCATGCTAAGGTGCAGTGATCAAGGCTTCTGTTGAAAAGCAAAATCTTGTGGTTGATGATCAAAGCACGACCGGTGTGGCATAGCTTTGTGTATAACGTGAATTCGCGAGCCTCACACCCCAGTATGAACAAGAAACAGGAGAGGACCTCAGGGGGGACGTGCGTTTCTTTCTAGCTAGAGGTGGTGTCAGTGCTTAAACTGGCTGACATTTATATTATTTTCACCTGTGTGGTTGTTGCTGTTGCGAGGCGCCTCGGTTATATCGGTCGATCCGGGACCGATGGAGTCATTCGTTGGCTCATTTACGCCCCATAGGGCGGGGAAGCGCATTGTTCAGGCATTATAATCCACTCCGTGTGGACCGGCCCTGATGATCCAAGGTGCAGTTGCGGTTGTTCCTGAGACACGGGCTAGAGCGTCTCGAATTCGGTAAGGACTATCTTTTGCCTTGGTTCATGACGGAAATCCAATTTCCAAATACGACATCGTGCGCTTTTGATTGTATACCTATATATGGCGACATAGTGGTATGGGGCATTAATGCCGTCTATGATTGATACATATGATTTGAAATTGTTTTTGAAACATATAAACACAAGTAATAATATCAAATGCTTTTGTTTTATTCGTATCAAGCATATTTTGGCCATTATAAGGTAAAAACTCTATCCCCCGGTTTGCGTTACATTGTGTGATGGGAACTGAATCTTATAATGACGTCATTTTTGTTAAAAGCATTGCGATGTTTAAAAGATTTACTTGTTTTAAAGCACTGGCAATCCAATGGAGTAAACCCGTTCCGCGAAAGTGGCGTGGTCCTGTGATTAACCATATTATAAAATGTGTTAAGTAGATTTCTCATACCAGTCCCATGACTGACTCGTAGTTTGTTTCACTTGCAAACTCAGGTGCCCCTTTTTTTACATGGGTAGCCTTGTCTTCAGCTTTTAACAGGCTCTTTCTGGATAGCTAGAGTTGAAGATGGATTCTATCATTTATCTCTTTTTATGCTGTTCAGCTCCTATTGTACATATTATGTTTGTTTTCCGCTGTAGACATTTATGTATAGCTGAATGGTATTTGTACTAAGTATGATCCTGTATACTATGTAACTCTGATGATTAAGTTTATCCAGTGTATTATTTGTACATTATCTGGTGTATTTATTTAATTATGTTCTGCTATTATCTGTTTATGTGTTATATTCCAAAGATTACCCTTGCCACCGTCAGTTGGGAGTTTGGGGTCGTCACATCCAGGCTGCATTGTAGCTCACCCAAACCCCTAAACTTTCAATTTTGATCAATTTATATTAAATCAAGTGCTACTTTAAAAAAAAGAGGAAAAAAAACTACATAGGTTATGGAAAACGCCAGACCCCACTTAATCCTGAATTAATCTCCAATGCACAATTACAGCTTAGCAAATTTTTACAACCTTGTCGGTAATATTCCAACCTAGATAATTTTTTTTCTTATTTTATTAATACATTTATTTCAAAAAGAAGCGAACAAGTGGTTTGATTTAACCCTGAAATTCAGTTCAAATGATCTTATTGCATTACACGCAGAGATGCACAACACAATGCATAACGTCGGTGATAATCTTTTAAAACTAACAGTACCGGTAATATTTCAAAAAGAAGCAAACAATTTACTTGATTTAACCTTGAAATTCAGTTCAAATGATCTAACCAATAACATTCAGTTTAACTGACTTGACAAGCAACAAGGTGGTCAACCATGTGCGCTTTCGACCTACCAATAAAAATGATGCCGTAGTGATTTTCTACAGGTCCATTATTTATTAAACAATTAAAATAAATAAATTTAAATTAAAATATAAAATTGAAGCAAAATATAGCGAATCATAATTTTTTTGACAGTGATGGCACTTACCAAAATTAAGCTACACTAACCGAGTATATCATGTCATTTGGCCGAGAAGGTTCTTGTCCCACTTTCCAAAAAAACAACTCAAGCTACATAAAGTTTCTATTGCAGCTTTAAAGAATTAAGGCAATAAACGGAATAATTCGTTACCAGGCATAACAAATAGATGCATAAGTTTTTTACACTAAGAGAGACAAAATGGTGCAAGTTTCTTATCGCAAGAGTGAGAAGATAGACTTTTGTTCCAAAGCGCTTCTTAATTGTTTTTACAACATCCTTTGCTTGTCTGGAAAATAAACTGAATGAAAAGAAACACTAGGATTAAATATACGCTGGAATGATACTCTGATTTAACTTTCAACAGACCATCAACTGGGAGTATTATTATAAAGATAAATGTCTGCCCATATTACTGTATTCATATTGCCATACTTACAGAGGAATAACTAGAAAGCATGGGCTGGCTAAATACTCTACGAAAGTAGGACTAAGTTCATGCTGCTTGTAAAATGATGTAGGGTCAGTTTATCTGAGAATTATTTGTTTACCATCAATAAACAAATTTCACCATAGCACAAAGCAGGCTACATCATTGTAGAACAATTTGAGAGGCAACCTAGTAGAATGTTGGAGGACATATAAACTGCTGAAGCTAGATTAAGTGCTAAAAGTTGAACAAAGGACTAATTTCATGCTTTTTGAGAAATGGTGTCAGTTCAGATATTTATTTACAGAAATTCAAAAGTGTTCACTGTGAATTCAATTTAAATGTTAGGTTCTTTAGCGGTTTATGTTACAATCAACAATATATGTTAGCACGACACTAGGGAATTTCTAACTATGGTTGTGTTAAACTAAAGAAGCTATTTACTTTGTTGCATCAGCATTTGATTCGGTGGTATTTTTAATAGGTGAATAGCAGATATTTGGCCATATTTTTGTAATGTAGTTTTACTTAATAACAATGAAAGCTTAGAAATGCCTTTTGAAAACTCACGGATACTATTATGAAACCAATTTATCTGACACAAGCGTCGATCAAACTTTGATTTGAGTTACTTTTTTTTCTATATGTGAATTATAATTAATTTTCAACTACAATCAAGCTAAATTGTAAGCTAGAGGCTAGACTAAACTTTCTTAGACTTTCCAATTTCAGAATTATACAATTAGTATTGCAACAACCATGCTTAAGTTTATCTATCAAAACGAGAAACAAATGATTTAATACAATTCCAGTTTACTTCATCAATCAACATAGCTAATTTATAAAATTAATCGACCATAAAGTCCAAGTTAAGCAATCCATAACTATTTAACTAGAAAATGAATATAACAGTAAAGAAAATTCCAGAAGAATCTATGGAAACTATACCTAAGGTCACGATTGACAATATCACAAAGCTCAATATTCATCGCCCAATCTGTATCGATCGGTTGATCATTTGTCGCTCGACCCACCAACGAGCTCGCCATCGCTGGAATCTGTATCAACCGACTGGGATTAAGGAAAAAAGATTTCCAACCAAAAACAACATAGTATTTTATTTTATTTTAGCATCAACACAAGCGAAAATTGTATTTCATGATCTCAAGATTGCTGAATTCATCATACAATATTCGTACAACTAACTCAAATAAACTAGTAAACATAAAAGTCATGGAATCAAAAGTATTTTACTGATATGCTGGCTGTGTTCCATAACCTCATGAGGCTTCGCTGCTTCTAAAAGTGGAAAGGATCTATACACAACTGGGTTTACTTCTCCGGATTCTATTGCTGGCCATACATGCTTCTTTACCTCATCAACTATCTCTGCCTTTTTCTTTACACTTCTGTTCCTCAACCTAGCAGCATGTACAGTCACAAACAATGTTTTTGGTCCCTTAAAGAGAAACCAGGGAAACAATAGTAGAAATAATAAAACTTAATAGATTCTTTATCCAACATAAAATTTAAATTATGTTTGTGGAGCTTGACCAAAATCTGCATTAACTAATTGATCTGGGTTGCACAACATAGAGTATAAATATATCCATTATGCTTTTCTATCATTCTACATTTAATCATAAACTAAAATAAGAAAGCGCCAATAACGTGTTCTACCAAAAACATTTGTTATTCCCGGTTTCTAGTAATAACAACCTATCTCCCAATCTATCTTTTCAGGTATAACTAAAAACATGTAAATAATTAAGGCAAACCCAAAAATCAAATCACTATGAACTTAACAAATTTAAAATTGTTTGATAAAAACCAATTGATAATCAACAAAATCGTTTGGCACTTGAAAACAAATCAAAATAACCGATGCAAAAAAATTGGAATTATATATCAAAATTCTTATGGATTTATGAGTAGATTAGGGAAACAATCCTTTATTTTCTTCGATTAATTCTTCCGCCTGTATACCTCAGTTGTCTATATCTTACTTCGTTCCCTCTATTTCCTTTATACAATGAGAGAACTAATTAGGGTTTCATTTGATTGAGGGAAAACTGGGTTGAGGGAACTAATTAGGGTTTCATTTGATTGAAAGAATGTAAGTAATTTTGGAGAGAAATGAGAAAAAGAAAAGGAGATTTTAGCGGCAATCAAAACTAAGCGGAGGGAAATGCCAAAAACATTCACGTGGGTTTTGACGGCGTGTGGCTTAATAACAATGGAACTAAATAAGTCATCATCTATCCTAATTAACCACTAACCACTTAACTATAGCAAGTCAAGCTCCCTTGCAATCCCTACTTGCTATTAATATCACATTTTCTTGTAGTGATATCATTAGAAAGATCTTTTCAAAACGAAGCCAACGGTTCCAGTTTTGGGAAAATCCGACGGTCGGACCTCCCGGTACAATCATTTGAAGTTACGATTTCAAAATACGAACTATAGCGTCGTTATTCAATTTATTTTAATTATATTTATATATATAAAAAAATAATCCACTCTAGCGCTGTTTTCATTCAGATTTGAATTAAACATTCTAGACAATCTAACGGTTGGATCATTGCAAAGTAGGTGTCTTTGGAAAGATATTTCCAAAACGAACCCAACGGTTTCAGTTTTGAGAAAATCTGATAGTCGGATCTCCCGCAATAATCGTTTGAAATCACGGTTTCAAAATACGAACAGCAGCTTTGTTATTCGATATATTTTAATTATATATATATACATATATATATAACCCGTTCTTCGATTTCCAAACCATTTCATTTCATATATGTGATAAAAATGATATTTTTATCCAACAAATATTTATTTCAACACATGACTATTTTTAACAATTCATATATATATAATAAAAATATGTTTTTTATTGTAAAAACAATTTACTTCAAACACGATTATTTTATATACTTCATATAGATGATAAATACGTGATTTTTATTATTAAAACAATTTATTTCAAAAATATAGATTTTTAGCAATTTATTTGTATTATAAAAATGTGATTTTTATTTGTAAAACAATTTATTTCAAACATGCTTATTTTATGTACTTCATATGATGATAAAAATGTGATTTTTATTGTTAAAACAATTTATTTTTAAAATGTAGATTTTTAGCTATTCATATATATTATAAAAATGCGATGTTTATTTGTAAAACAATTTATTTCAAACATGCGATAAAAAATGTCATTTTTATCGTTAAAACCATTTTATTCCATACATTCGATAAAAATGTCATTTTTATCGTTCAAACCATTTTTATTTCAAAAATGAATAATTTTCCCATACACGAATATATTTCAAAACATGAATATTAATCAAACACAGGAATATTTCAAAAAAATTAGGTAGCATAAGGGCAGGGTAGTTAAAACCAGCACCGTCCCGAGTACGGCTCCTCGCTCTACCTTAAAGCCTCGCAGCTTTTGACAATGCGGATTTCAATATCTAGTTCGTACGTAGACGAATTTTCCCATATACTAATCCTATTTGGGTTTCAACCACAATCAATCATTTCCAATCAACCATTCATGATATTCACCAAATTTCACATCAACCAAATCCAAACAATATCACAACCAATATATATCGTCCATGGTCTGTGGGCGAGGGGAGTGTGTGTGTGTATATATACGTATATAAATATATTTCGATTCCATTTCAATTCATTTCAATTCTATTCAATGCAGATATAATTTTTACAACACATATATAACTTATACATCGCACATACAACTTATACAATGCTTATACATGAGCTGTTCAATGCTTATATAACTCATACATCGACCGTATAATTTATATATCGTTATTCCATATCGTTTATAATTCAAAAATCTCACACTGGGTTCCACTCCTCCAAAAATTGTAGAAGGCTCAGAAAAATATCCGGTCTCTTCTAGAATGTAGAAGACGTCCACACGAGTCCACTGTCTCTTGTTTCACTGGATTTCGACAACATAGCACAAAGATATGATTTTTATCATGAAATCAAAATCCGTAGCGCTTTTAATTGCTATAATCAGTTTAAAATAAATTAAACCATTACCTTCTAAAAATGTTCAAACCTGGGTTTTCAATTTGCGCGGAAACGGTGAAGCTTGGCCAAGATCAGAACATACCACGTCCTAGGGCTTGGAGAGGGGTTTCCGGCGAGTGTGGTGGGGTCGAGCTCGAACCACCATGGGCGGCGGAATATAGGTCGATACGGCCGAACTTCCTGGGTGCAGATCTCGAAAACCACGCCTCGATGGTTAGCGAAACTTGTATGGATTTGAAGGCGGAGGAAAACTCTACAAAAATTTCAAAAGGGGCAATGGTTTTTACTGAGCGGATTGTGAGTTCTTGAGGAGAGAAGGTAGGAAGAATCATCGTCGCTCGTGTAAACGACCCGAACTTCCCCGGTGAGGAAAGCCCGGATTGAGTCGAGAACAAGCCACAACAGAACGCAGACGGAAGAACATTTCATTGCATATTGCAACAATTCCATCAGAACACAAGAATATACAGAGTATAAATAAATATTACACAACAGAAAAATATCAGAGATTACAATACATTACATAGCAGCAGAAAATAATACAAAATACAACTGAAGGAGATATACGGATACAAAGCTTTCCGGATATTGTTCCAACTGTAAACCAGGTTCCTATGAATATAAATCTGCAAAACCAAAACTACTAGCTGCTCGTGTCGAAAATAAGGGCACCCAGAGTTTAGGTTGAAACAATAAACTCCAAGTCAGTCATGGGACTGGTGTGAGAACTAAAACAGTTATTAATCTTTATTTTAAAGTTCGGTAAATCAAGGGACCACACCGTATAACAAGGAACGGGTTTCCTCCCGAGAATACCAGTGCATAAAACAAACAGTGCAATGCTAAATAAAGAAAAATGAATCTATTATAAGACCCAGGTCCCATCACACAATGCAACGGAAGCCAGAGGATAGGGTTTTTACCTTATAATAGCCAAGAATGTTTGGTACTTGAAATTTCATCTTTGATTATTACTATAAGTGTATAGTGTCAAAACAATTTCAAATCATAAGTATCAATCATAGACGGCATAAGCGCCCCATCCCACTATGTCGCCATACTAGGATCTACAAATAAAACCGCAAAGTCACGTATTTGGAAATTGAGTTTCCATCTATGAACCGAGGCCAGGGATCGTCCTCTACCGATTCGAGACAATCTAGCCCATGTCCGGAACAGCCGCAACTGCCCCTTGAATTGTCAGGGCCGGTCCACCGATGTGGATTATAGTGCCTGAACAATACGTCTCCCCGCCCTATGGGGCGTAAATGAGCCAACGAATGACTCTATCGGACCCGGATCGTCCGATCTAACCGAGGCGCCTCGCAACAGCAACAACCACATAAGTCAAACTCGTCAGGGCATGTAAAACCACTGACGCCACTTCTAGCTAGAAGGAAACGCATGCCCTCCCTGATGTCCTCTCCCGTTTCTGGTTCACAACCGGGGTGTGAGGCTCGCAAATTCACGTTACACAAAGTTGTGCCACACAGGCTGTGCTTTGATCATCACCCACAAGACTTTGCTTTTTCAACAGAAGCCTTGATCATATTGCCAATTAGGCATGCCACACAGGCAATTCACTCCATGCGTTTGATATCCATCAATATATAACCTCTGAGCTCGTACGTCTCAGAGAACGTCGTTAAGCAAGAGAATAAATTCTCCACCGCCAAACAGATATATATTTAATAGAAATCAACCACACGGAATAAAATCCAATTTCAGACACACAGTCCATTTACAAGTTCGTTCTGGGTCTGAACAAAACCGAAGGCACCTGGTACCCGCATATCCATCGATCTCCAAGTAAGTCCGGACGATCACTAACTGATTCCCTCCTCTTGGGTGTACGACCCAATCAAGATCATCAGTAATCACCCAAACGACGTGAAGACCTCCGGTCTTTGACCACCGTCTTCATCTTCGAAACCACGTCGAATCAGTTATTCAGAATGGGATAAACCCGGTCTTTTTGAATAACTCGCGTATATAATAAACAAGTGTTACACAAACACAACAAACGCCTCATTCCAATTCAGAATATTCTTCTGTTCAAATATTCTTGTACTTTGGGAAAGGTTCCCATTAATTTTATCAAAGATAAATTCATTAAATTTATTCTTTAATCTCCTTTGAATATAAATTCAAACTAGTCGGGATTAGCAAACCACACCGAAGTAATCATTTATTTTAATTTCCCAATCCCAACCTATTCATCCCATGAAGTAAAACTGGTAATACTTCATATCTAACACCACGGTGTTATCGGTAAATTCAATTACCATTTCACGTTCAAATCTAATTTAAGATTTAACTATCGCCTGGAGTAAAACTGGTGATACTCCATTCTCGATCTTTTCAATCTAATTAAAGATTCATTAAAACTCCACTTAGTTTTAATCTTTAACTGGGTTAAAGAATCAGTGTCATTTAAAACACGGTTCACGATAAACCCAAAATCACATTCCATTAATTATCGGGTTAAAGAACCAGTGTTATTTAAAACAATGTTCACGATAAACCCAAAAATCAATACCAATTCAATTCCAATTAAATATTATTTAATTGGTACACTTCATTAAATCTAAATAAAAAGATTTAATCTTTTTCTCAACTAGGATTAAGAACAGTGTTAATGAAGATACCATTCACGACAAACCCAAATCACATTTGATATTAAATACAAGGCTCTGAATAGAAAATATATCGGCTTATATTCAATATCAAATTCTACGACCAACAAATATCGTATTGGAAACAACGATATTAATATATCTTTCAAATTCCCATAACAATATCTGTATCATCACGAAATCCAACATCGAAATATTCCGAAGACAATTTCGATTCAAATCCATTTCCACTTTATATATTGGAAATTCCGGTTATATTTCAAAGCCATTTCAAATTCACTTTATTTATTTCAAAAAAAATAAATGAATTATAATTCTAGTTCAAAACTAGTTCATTTCGATAAAAATCTATTTTTATCTTTTCAAATATGGAGTTTTTCATCCCAATTCTTCCCAAATCATTTCTTATGATTTTACACAAATTATTATTATTTTTAATAATTTTATCAAGGCCCGTACAGTCGATTTCCATCAACGGCCATCGAACTGCACTTACTGTAATAACCCGGAAATCTGGGTCAATTTAAAAATTTTATTTTAGCAATTTTATCGAATTTTGATTATTTAAAATGAATTATTTTAAATAATACTGACGAAAAATTTATTTTGAATAGAATTCGAACGTATATATTTATAGCTCGTCGTTAGAATATAAATATTTATTTTAAAATATAAAAGGAATTGAAAATGGCGCGGTAGTTCGATAATTCGATTTCAAAATTCAAATGAATGTACCAGGTGCAAATTAAACCGGATTTTAGTGAAACTAAAAATAATGGAATCTAATAGAGAATATCTTTCCAACGAATCCGAAAAATGGAAGTTTCATAGTGGGAATCAAAAGATATGTTCAGTTGAAATTTCAGAATAGTCGCTATGGAATTTCAGCCCTTAAAAATAGCCATTTTGCAAACGACCTCGGTTTTCGACGAAACCACTTTTGTTGGATCCGGGATGTCAAATTATTGCTAGGTTTCGAATTTCATAATTTTTCGAATCGATATGTGACTGTGGCAAAGGAAAACACGTTTGACCAGTTTTACTTGATTTTAATCGACTGGAAAATGGCCATTTTTCAGTCGGTCTCAGAATTCGACGAAACTTGTTTTGTTAGGACCGTATCGTCAATACGAAGCTAGAAAATATTTTTCTGGAATTTTTCTAGTTAGTTTGTGACCCCGGTAAATTGTAATATGCATTCAAATTCAATATATAGAGTTATATGTTGATTTTGACGAAAACTGATCGAAACGATCGAATCAGCTTGCGATACATATCCCATTGTGTTCGGAATGTGGGTAATTAGCTATGGATGACAGTCGGTTGGTTTGGTTTCGAGTTCGAATTTTAAACTAACTTTTTGGAAATAAAAAATGGAATTAAATATATAAATATATATTGGGGTCAACCCCCTTTTTCTTCCTTCCTCAGTCAAACCCGATTAGGGTATAAAAAAATAAAAAAGGGGGGGGGGCAATCGTGATCGACGATCGCGAGAGGGGGGCTTGCCGCCGCCTCCAGGCGCACCACCACCCCTCCGATCCCCCATCTCTCCTCCCTCCTTCCCTCCTTCAGACGAGAACGCCATGACCCTCCCCTCCTCTGTTTGAAGACCGCCAGAACCCAAACCCTGTGACCCCAAATCAGTACCCGTACCCCCAAGCCGCCTTTTCTCCTCCACCCTCGCGCCTCCATCCCATCCTCAGCCATCGTCGGCGACTGCGCCCATACTCTGACCCCCTCTTCCCCCTCCGTACCTCCCTCTTCCTCCTCTCGAAGCTCTAACGCCCCATTTTCAGAAATTCAAAACGTAAGTTTTTATTACTTGTTTAATTTTATTTTCAGTTTTCTTTTATTTAAATTTAGCATAAGTAAAATCTGATTTTTATATATGAATTTGCATTGAAATTAAATTTGGTTTTTAAAATATTTTAAACAAAGAATGATTAGTTTTTTTATGTAGTAAAGAGGTGTTTTTTTTTTAAGTGTCTAAAAATATGACCTTGCTTGGTTTAAAAATATGATCTTTGATTCGTAAAGACGAGATTTTTAAATTCAAAAAGATTGAATTTTTTTATTCAGAAAGACAAGATTTTAGTATACAAAAGTTGAGATTTTTATATACATCGCAATGAAACAAAAAATATGATTTTTATATTATAGAAAGATTAAAAATATGATTTTTATATTATAGAAAGATTAAAAATATAATTTTTATATTATAGAAAGATTAAAAATATGATTTTATATTATAGAAAGAATAAAGATATGATTTTTACTCTATATACGTTGAAGTAGAAAAGTGATTTTTATAGCGATGATATAAAAATTCGATTTTATATATTGAATAGCAAAGTAAAAATGTGATTTTTATATATGTAGTGGCTACGGGCAACGAAAGTGACAAAAAGCAAAGCATGAAGGAGTGGAACCCTCGGTGAGAACTCCTCACTTTTAATTTTATTTCTAGTTGAAATATATACTAGGATGCAGACGGTGTTTAGTAGCACCCGACACCCGTCGTCCACAGACCATGGACGGCTTGTTTGTTTGTTTGATTTTGCTATGTAGTTGATTGTGTGATGTGATGTGAAATGAAATAAAATATTTATACAGTTAAAAATATTTTATAGTTAAAAATAGAATTTTTAACGTGTATATGAAATAAAATAAAATAAATTAATATAAACAAATCGAACGATTTGTTTATATACACACATTTGACTGATATTGATTGGGACGATAAATTTTACACATCACCCAACTGCACAAATAAAATATGTGTTCGATTGTTTGAAACCCCACATGGGTATTGGGATGATATATGACATACACTAATCCCAATAATTAGTTGTATGTGGATCGATTGATTAACAGACTGTC
The DNA here is from genome assembly GCA_030737875.1 of Allium sativum. NCBI lineage: Eukaryota > Viridiplantae > Streptophyta > Magnoliopsida > Asparagales > Amaryllidaceae > Allium > Allium sativum. Next base: position 129,201,106 of record CM060918.1, read on the forward strand.
GTAAGCGTTAAATATTTATATTTGATGCTTATACAGTGTAGAACGCACTCTGGATGATGGTTGATTATTTATCGTCGTTATTTTATACATGTGTTGTAGAAAATCCATATAATTAACATTATATGGTAATTGATTGGGCCACATTCCAGTTTTGAAATAAAAATATTTGAAATGAAATATTTGAAACAGAATATTTGAAAATAGAAATATATAAAGCCGTGTTGATTAGATTGACGCCATTTTGACATGAACGATATTTATATCGATTTTATTCATTTTATAATGAGTATCGAAAGTGATTTCAAAATCTGATATTTTGAAATGAATTGAATTCGAATTGAAATTGAATAGAAATGAATTCGAATTGAAATTGAATAGAAATGAATTCGAATTGAAATTGAATAGAAATGAATTCGAATTGAAATTGAATTGAAATGAATTCGAATTAAATTGAAATGAATTGAAATTCGAATTAAATTGAAATCGTTTTGAAATGAAATTAAAACGAATTTATATTGGAATATTCAATTTTGATTAGAAATTGAATATGAAATTGAAATTGTTTCGAAAACGAATTTAAAACGATTTATTAAATTTGTTTTAAAAGGAAATAGACGAAGTATATATTATATATATATTATATATAATATAATGGCCTGAATAGAACGCGCCGCGGTTGTAACACCCCGCCTCCGCTAGGGTCACTCGCAAAGGAATGCACTAGCTTTAGAGGGGCATTATTGGTAAACATGCACAGAAATATCACAAGACAGAACATATAAAATTGCGGAAGTAAAATCGAACTTTCATAAACATTAATAATTAAGGTCTAAAGCCTTTTACATCAGAGTACATCAAAACCTGTCTTGCAATAGTAAAGAAGCATAAAGACTTTTTCATAAATTATTCCCTAAGTAAAAACAGTAAAGTAGCCATAGCCAAGAAAAGTCCAAGCCATCCATGATGACCTTCAAGCAGAAGAAGTTCGAACTAAACAACAGTATTTCCTCCCTGTAACCTGGGGGGGAAACGGAAGAAAAGAGGCGAAACAAAACGGGTCAGTCAAAAAGACTGAGTAAGCCCTATCTACTATCAGCATAAAAACTAGTAAAGTTAACTGACATGAGAAACTGAGATGAACATAAGCATGATGACAAGATAGATAAGCTAAATCAAAATAACAGGATGAACTACTGAACTCAGATAAACTAAGGTGTCATGATAAATTACGGTGTCAAGATAAAACAAGGTATCCCATCGTCAAGTTCCTGTCAAGTATAATATCCCCAAGACATCTATCACGTATAACATCCCATGGTATCTATCCTGTCTTTTAGATCTGCGCCTACCGTACTAGTATCCCAACTGTATCATGTGTTAACCATGAATGACCCTTACTCAAAAGTCGTGTAATGGTCCATGTCAACCTAATATATCGCATATATAGGTTACTCAACTCGTATGTTTTATTCCATGTAAATCTTCAGTCCCTTGCCGTAGACCATACGGGCTTTCCCATGAGATTCCATACTACTTTAACATAGTTCCATGATCCTTAAGATCGTTTTGGATTGTCACCCTATATCTAACAAGGGTCTTCCAACATGAATCATTGTTTGTACAACTAGGACTTATGCTACCTAGGACTACTAGGGATTATGCTTACCTATTGCACGTTTTCGTATCTCGGTTTTGGTTCAACCACCCAGGGCCACTAGGATTTACGCTAACCGTCAACCGCGCCCTTTTTCCCACGCATTCATCGTGAATCGTTTTTCCATGACTGTATGCACATTTATCACATCGTGCCATCCGAGTCCTGTCACAGGGCAAATCAAGAAATACAGGACTCGGTCGGGAGCTTTCGATTTATCTGCCGATGCAGATGCTAAGGTCTGTTTTTCTTATACGTGGCTATGGTCCCAAGAGACCACTCCCTCAACTAGTGAAAGACAAGACAGGATAAATCCTGTATGAGAACACAACACTGGCCAACCCACATCCAAGCCTTACCGCACCCATAATTAGATAGCAATTATGGTCTTTTGGGTGTTCTCTGCCTTTCCGTACATACACGCTTGACCAAAGATGGTAGGTAGCCTGACGAAATACTATCTAGGGTACGACCGTGTATCGTCGACTATCCCCTATCCATCCCCGTCTTTAGGTCGCTCGTATAGCAACCAAGGCATACTCTTGGTTCTTCTAACGCAGACCTTAACCTCTCATGAGCCTAGTATGATCACCTGGCAGCTCATAGAGGGATACCAAGAATATCCTCACGTTCCCCGAAGCCGCTGCTTCGTTACCCTGTTCGCTGGAGCCTTTATCTTAATCAGATACTTGCTCCTACTCGTATACTTAAACGATGACCTACCGTATTAGGTCACTCATCTATCTATGAACTGGTCTAAATTTCCTTGACTAAGAATCATTACTTAGTTATTCTTCAACTAAGGTTTACCACTTAGCCTTATTCCCGTTATCCTTGTTAACTACGGTTATCCACCTAATCCTCAGAACTAGGGTTTACATAATGGATTAAGTGTCACTTAAGTTCATGACTTAACCCGTGTACAAATCATGTCAGAATTGGCTAAGTATCCAAGTTTAAGACTTAACCCTACAAACCATGCTCAAGTTGGTTAAGTATATATATTAACTTGACCCTATCAAATCAAATCGGTCAAGCATATTTAAGCGATTCGTGACTTAGCCTTATCATGTTTTCACGTTAGATTGGTTAAGTATAGGTTAACTTAACCTCAATAAATTAACGAGTTAGATTGGTTAAGTATAGGTCACTTAACCACATCAAATCATCATGTTAGATTAGTTAAGTGTTTAACTTAACCCCATTAAACTGCCAAGTGGGATTAATTAAGTCTAGGCTAACTTAACCCCATCCGATTTCCATGTTTAGACTAATTGAGTCTAATCTTAACCCCATCCATTAACTGTATTTTTCGGTTAAGTGTCATTAAGAAAACTTACTTAACCTTACCAAATTATCGTATTGGATTGATTAAGTGTTGGTTAACTTAACCCCGTCCACTAGTCGTATAAAAATGGTTAAGTGTCATTAGGCAAATCAAGTTACTTAACCTACCCAACCTTGTCATGTTTTGTTAGGTATCATTGGCCTAATCAATTTACTTAACCCATTGTCCATGTCATATTTGGTTAAGAGTCATTAATCAAATTAACTTAACCCTATCATGTGGCATTAATTACTTAATGCACCTCAACCTCTCACATTAGACTTTGTTGTGGTTACTAGTTAAGCCGGTCAGTTCCGGGTAGCTTTACACCACAACTTGGTCTAACCTCGGGTTCAAGCACAACATGACCAACTTCTCACATTGGGTCCTATTGTTTGCAACTACTAGTTAGGCCGGTCGGTTCCGGGTAGCTTTATGTTGCAAACTCAACCCAACCTTGAGTTGGTCACACTTATATTTTCTAAGTGTCATGTCCATTATGTTTCCAACACATATTACAAGTTTTCAAGCAATTGGGTAGACCTAACTTAATAGGTAAATTCCCAATGGGTAGACCTAACTTAATAGGTAAATTCCCAAGCTTATGTTTTCAAGCATACTTACATGTCAACTTCCATGTTATATTTCAAGTCATGTTTTCAAGTATAAACACATGTCATTAGAAATTACCCATAACATAACCCAACGCTTTTAGACTCGCATATACGTTCGCAACGACGTAATGGATTAAAAGAAGAGACTTGGCAAAGGCATGACAAAAATGGATATTAAGCCACAAGTTAATCATGGTGGCAAATGAGACACAAATGTGTTCATTAACTTGCATGTTACATTCTTAAGCCTCAAAACATGCATAAACCCAAACTTGGCACATAAGCGAATCATGGTGACAAAATACATGGAATGATGACTAGTAACTCGCATATATCATCATATAAGGGTTATGACTTCATATGCAAGTTGACATAAAGGTTATGAGAGTTCTCATGTTGCATAATGCAACATTTCAACATAAAGGTTGTAGCTTTTAGCCTACAAGATCAAGATAATACCTTCATAAACTTGCATAACATGATAGCATGTATCATACTCAATGATCAAACCCAAACTTGCAACATGAACATTTAACTTCATAGTTAATATCTAAGAGTAGGGAAAGGGCTTACATTGCTATGAAGGCACAAAAGATATGACGAAGCCCTTATGCAATCAACTAGACCCAAAATGCAAGCTCTAACATAAAAACCCTTGAGCCAAAATGATCAAAACCCTTGCTTTATGATGCAAATATAGAAACTTGACTTGAATGCAAGCTAATGACACTCATACAAGCTTGAAAACACTTGTATGCATGGAAAATCCCTCATAGAAACAATTTAGAAATTTTACGAAGAGAGTGGAGGCCATGAGAGGTAAAATTTTGCCATAGTTTAGTTGTAGGATAGATTAATGATGATTTAGGGCTAGGTTAGGGCCTTATTTATAGATTAGGCAAGTGTTTTAGGCCATAGGATTAAACCCTAGTTGCAATCTCAGCCCTTAAAACCGAATCTGGCCCCCAAGCTCAACACAATCTCTAAATGGTGCACCAGGCTAAATAGCCCGGCTGGACCAAGTCGACAGCCAAGTCGACAGGGCTGTCGACTTGGGTCCAACCAAGTCGACTCCCAAGTCGACAGGGCTGTCGACTTGGGTGCTCTGGCGGGAATTCTCCCGCCTGGCCCAAACTGGCCCAAATTTTCAAATTCCAACTTGAATTTGAAATCTGTTTTTACTTTGAAATTTTCTGAAAACTTCGTTGGGCCTTAATCGGGTCATACGGACTCCGATTTTCGAAAACTCGGACTCTATTTCGCGTATTTTTCCGAGACGAACGCAATGGCATAGCCCATTTTACTTGTTCAGAATTTGAAATTAAATTCTGCCTTGATTCTCGTCTTAACCTGTTATCGAAATACGGGTTGTTACATTCTCCCCACCTTTTAGGATTTCGTCCCCGAAATCTCCAAGTTATGAAGAACATATCCTACCATCCATCATTCATCTACTCAAAACATCATCCACAAGCAACCATTGTCCTTAGATGATTTCTAATGCTGTATGAATATATGCAAAACGTGTGTGTACATGTTCCTTAGCTAATGCTAATGATCTGGCCTGAATAATCTTTCTAATGCAAAATATGTATAGTGCCATGAATCCAACATGTATGCAAATAGTCCTAGTCATATAGATACTATATGCGTGCACAATCATTCATTCATATGCAACAACCGCATGATAATACATTCGATTTCATCCATAAACAAGTATAAATACTCGTGCATATGCAATATGAAATGTGACCGAGTCGAGCTAGTATCTAATGTGTATTCGCGCATCCACGAGCAACCACTTGCAACCGCTTGCAACCATATCAATCATAACATGTTTCAAATACATGTTTACATCCATAGGGTTCTACCTAGGATTCCCTGAAACAGGGTCGAAAAGATAAACAAGACAAACTCCTTACGGGGTTTGTAACAGAAAATAGGACTGAGAGGATGTCCACAAAAGATAGCCTACAAGTAAGCTCTACAGAAAACAGGGATCAAGGATATACTCCCAAAAAGAGATATCATGCGCGTATCTAGTCTTTGACCTTCAATGTCGTATTTCCTTGAGCTTAATTCTATTGTGCCTTGACCGTCTTTTAACTTCGTGATTTTGTAGCTTCTTATTTCCTATTTCCATAACATGAGCTGGAACTCATTTCTTCGTCGCCTCTCGTTCCACTTGCACTTATCCCTTTTTCTAGAATACTTGGCGCAAACATGACTGCGTACTCATGATCTCATGCAAGCTTTCCAAAATCCACTAGTGAATCTTGGACCTCGTTTATATACTATAAGGTATTCCATGTAGAAGAACTTTCTCTTGAAAGTAAACAGATGCCAACCAGGTTATCATGCGCACTTACTAGGGTGATCTCTATAACCCATGCATAAATGAAGTAAACCATCCGTCTTATTGGCGAACACTACTCGATCGGGCTTCAAATTTCCAATAAAGGCATCAAGGGATTCTAAGTAACTAGTCATGACAGAACCTCAAAAAGGTTACACGATACTTCGAGGGTATTACCAAGGCTAGTCAAAAGATCTAACTACCCTCCTATCAAAACCGAGAGTGGCACCCCCTACTGGATAACCACTTCATCCCTAGAATCCATCCATAGCATATAAACATAAGCATTATTTCCAAATTCAACATTTGGCATAGACATTCTCAAATCCAAATAGGTCATGTATAAATGGACTGATTCTCCAATAGGACTTTGAGACAAAAATGGGATTCTCTATTACGCTAGTACTTAAGGTGCAGAGACTCAACTATCGAAGCAGACTTAAATGATACGAAAAATGAAGTCCTAACGGGATGATAGAGAAGAAAAGCTAAAACTTTTAACAAGATCGTTACCATCCTTCCGAGGTACCCTAAAAATGAGAGCATACTATTGCCCTCCCGACGATCTTGTCCTTGTCCCATAATACTTAACTATCCGCCCCGTTTTACCATGCCAAAGGTACTCTCTCATCATGGGTTTCATTGTTCATCTTTCTCCCTCCTTTGAGGACTAAGCCATACCAACAAGTTACTCATCCTTAAGCTCGTATCCTTTATCCTCTTTCTCACGATCCTTTCTTATAACGCGGTCACTGGTCTCTCGAGAACCACCTCCATCGTATGGAAAACACTTTCGTAGATAGAAAAGACTAGTCGCAGTTAAAACCACTGTGACTACAGATGGAGGAAAGAAAGGAAAAGAGATTCAATCAAGGAAACAAGGATAGTGCTAATGGCCTTTGGGGAATAGCCTTTTTCTTTTTAAAAGAAAATTTTCTTGAAAAATGCTTCTTTGTAAACGGTTTTTCAAATAGTTTTCAGAAGGTCTTTAAAAACTTTTGCCCAGTCTGGTAACCTTCTGCTCTGATACCACGTGTAAAACCCCGCCTCCGCTAGGGTCACTCGCAAAGGAATGCACTAGCTTTAGAGGGGCATTATTGGTAAACATGCACAGAAATATCACAAGACAGAACATATAAAATAGCGGAAGTAAAATCGAACTTTCATAAACATTAATAATTAAGGTCTAAAGCCTTTTACATCAGAGTACATCAAAACCTGTCTTGCAATAGTAAAGAAGCATAAAGACTTTTTCATAAATTATTCCCCAAGTAAAAACAGTAAAGTAGCCATAGCCAAGAAAAGTCCAAGCCATCCATGATGACCTTCAAGCAGAAGAAGTCCGAACTAAACAACAGTATTTCCTCCCTGTAACCTGGGGGGGAAACGGAAGAAAAGAGGCGAAACAAAACGGGTCAGTCAAAAAGACTGAGTAAGCCCTATCTACTATCAGCATAAAAACTAGTAAAGTTAACTGACATGAGAAACTGAGATGAACATAAGCATGATGACAAGATAGATAAGCTAAATCAAAATAACAGGATGAACTACTGAACTCAGATAAACTAAGGTGTCATGATAAATTACGGTGTCAAGATAAAACAAGGTATCCCATCATCAAGTTCCTGTCAAGTATAATATCCCCAAGACATCTATCACGTATAACATCCCATGGAATCTATCCTGTCTTTTAGCTCTGCACCTACCGTACTAGTATCCCCACCGTATCATGTGTTAACCATGAATGACCCTTACTCAAAAGTCGTGTAATGGTCCATGTCAACCTAATATATCGCATATATAGGTTACTCAACTCGTATGTTTTATTCCATGTAAATGTTCAGTCCCTTGCCGTAGACCATACGGGCTTTCCCATGAGATTCCATACTACTTTAACATAGTTCCATGATCCTTAAGATCGTTTTGGATTGTCACCCTATATCTAACTAGGGTCTTCCAACATGAATCATTGTTTGTACAACTAGGACTTATGCTACCTAGGACTACTAGGGATTATGCTTACCTATTGCACGTTTTCGTATCTCGGTTTTGGTTCAACCACCCAGGGCCACTAGGATTTACGCTAACCGTCAACCACGCCCTTTTTCCCACGCATTCATCGTGAATCGTTTTTCCATGACTGTATGCACATGTATCACATCGTGCCATCCGAGTCCTGTCACAGGGCAAATCAAGAAATACAGGACTCGGTCGAGAGCTTTCGATTTATCTACCGATGCAGATGCTAAGGTCTGTTTTTCTTATACGTGGCTATGGTCCCACGAGACCACTCCCTCAACTAGTGAAAGACAAGACAGGATAAATCCTGTATGAGAACACAACACTGGCCAACCCACATCCAAGCCTTACCGCACCCATAATTAGATAGCAATTATGGTCTTTTGGGTGTTCTCTGCCTTTCCGTACGTACACGCTTGACCAAAGATGGTAGGTAGCCTGACGAAATGCTATCTAGGGTACGACCGTGTATCGTCGACTATCCCCTATCCATCCCCGTCTTTAGGTCGCTCGTATAGCAACCAAGGCATACTCTTGGTTCTTCTAACGCAGACCTTAACCTCTCATGAGCCTAGTATGATCACCTGGCAGCTCATAGAGGGATACCAAGAATATCCTCACGTTCCCCGAAGCCGCTGCTTCGTTACCCAGTTCGCTGGAGCATTTATCTAAATCAGATACTTGCTCCTACTCGTATACTTAAACGATGACCTACCGTATTAGGTTACTCATCTATCTATGAACTGGTCTAAATTTCCTTGACTAAGAATCATTACTTAGTTATTCTTCAACTAAGGTTTACCACTTAGCCTTATTCCCGTTATCCTTGTTAACTACGGTTATCCACCTAATCCTCAGAACTAGGGTTTACATAATGGATTAAGTGTCACTTAAGTTCATGACTTAACCCGTCTACAAATCATGTCAGAATTGGCTAAGTATCCAAGTTCAAGACTTAACCCTACAAATCATGCTCAAGTTGGTTAAGTATATATATTAACTTGACCCTATCAAATCAAATCGGTCAAGCATATTTAAGCGATTCGTGACTTAGCCTTATCATGTTTTCATGTTAGATTGGTTAAGTATAGGTTAACTTAACCTCAATAAATTAACGAGTTAGATTGGTTAAGTATAGGTCACTTAACCACATCAAATCATCATGTTAGATTAGTTAAGTGTTTAACTTAACCCCATTAAATGCCAAGTGGGATTAATTAAGTCTAGGCTAACTTAACCCCATATGATTTCCATGTTTAGACTAATTGAGTCTAATCTTAACCCCATCCATTAACTGTATTTTTCGGTTAAGTGTCATTAAGAAAACTTACTTAACATTACCAAATTATCGTATTGGATTGATTAAGTGTTGGTTAACTTAACCCCGTCCACTAGTCGTATAAAAATGGTTAAGTGTCATTAGGCAAATCAAGTTACTTAACCTACCCAACCTTGTCATGTTTTGTTAGGTATCATTGGCCTAATCAATTTACTTAACCCATTGTCCATGTCATATTTGGTTAAGAGTCATTAATCAAATTAACTTAACCCTATCATGTGGCATTAATTACTTAATGCACCTCAACCTCTCACATTAGACTTTGTTGTGGTTACTAGTTAAGTCGGTCGGTTCCGGGTAGCTTTACACCACAACTTGGTCTAACCTCGGGTTCAAGCACAACATGATCAACTTCTCACATTGGGTCCTATTGTTTGCAACTACTAGTTAGGCCGGTCGGTTCCGGGTAGCTTTATGTTGCAAACTCAACCCAACCTCGAGTTGGTCACACTTATATTTTCTAAGTGTCATGTCCATTATGTTTCCAACACATATTACAAGTTTTCAAGCAATTGGGTAGACCTAACTTAATAGGTAAATTCCCAATGGGTAGACCTAACTTAATAGGTAAATTCCCAAGCTTATGTTTTCAAGCGTACTTACATGTCAACTTCCATGTTATATTTCAAGTCATGTTTTCAAGTATAAACACATGTCATTAGAAATTACCCATAACATAACCCAACGCTTTTAGACTCGCATATACGTTCGCAACGACGTAATGGATTAAAAGAAGAGACTTGGCAAAGGCATGACAAAAATGGATATTAAGCCACAAGTTAATCATGGTGGCAAATGAGACACAAATGTGTTCATTAACTTGCATGTTACATTCTTAAGCCTCAGAACATGCATAAACCCAAACTTGGCACATAAGCGAATCATGGTGACAAAAGACATGGAATGATGACTAGTAACTCGCATATATCATCATATAAGGGTTATGACTTCATATGCAAGTTGACATAAATGTTATGAGAGTTCTCATGTTGCATAATGCAACATTTCAACATAAAGGTTGTAGCTTTTAGCCCACAAGATCAAGATAATACCTTCATAAACTTGCATAACATGATAGCATGTATCATACTCAATGATCAAACCCAAACTTGCAACATGAACATTTAACTTCATAGTTAATATCTAAGAGTAGGGAAAGGGCTTACATTGCTATGAAGGCACAAAAGATATGACGAAGCCCTTATGCAATCAACTAGACCCAAAATGCAAGCTCTAACATAAAAACCCTTGAGCCAAAATGATCAAAACCCTTGCTTTATGATGCAAATATAGAAATTTGACTTGAATGCAAGCTGATGACACTCATACAAGCTTGAAAACACTTGTATGCATGGAAAATCTCTCGTAGAAACAATTTAGAAATTTTATGAAGAGAGTGGAGGCCATGAGAGGTAAAATTTTGCCATAGTTTAGTTGTAGGATAGATTAATGATGATTTAGGCCTAGGTTAGGGCCTTATTTATAGATTAGGCAAGTGTTTTAGGCCATAGGATTAAACCCTAGTTGCAATCTCAGCCCTTAAAACCGAATCTGGCCCCCAAGCTCAACACAATCTCTAAATGGTGCACCAGGCTAAATAGCCCGGCTGGACCAAGTCGACAGGGCTGTCGACATGGGTCCAACCAAGTCGACTCCCAAGTCGACAGGGCTGTCGACTTGGGTGCTCTGGCGGGAATTCTCCCGCCTGGCCCAAACTGGCCCAAATTTTCAAATTCAAACTTGAATTTGAAATCTGTTTTTACTTTGAAATTTTCTGAAAACTTCGTTGGGCCTTAATCGGGTCATACGGACTCCGATTTTCGAAAACTCGGACTCTATTTCGCGTATTTTTCCGAGACGAACGCAATGGCATAGCCCGTTTTACTTGATTCAGAATTTGAAATTAAATTCTGCCTTGATTCTCGTCTTAACCTGTTATCGAAATACGGGTTGTTACAGCGGTAGTTCTTAAATTTCGACCATTGACTTCGAACGGATATTACGGGAGATCCGACCATCGGATTCTCCTAAAACCGAAACCGTTGGATTCGTATCGAAAAGAGCTTGCTAACGAACATTAGAGATTTGAAATCTAACGGTTAGATTTGGAATTATGTCCAAATCAAATTTGAAAAATGTCGTTGCAAGTGCAGTTCGATGGCCGTTGATGGAAATCGACTGTACGGGCCTTGATAAAATTATTAAAAATATCAATAATTTGTGTAAAATCATAAGAAATGATTTGTGAAGGATTGGGATGAAAAACTCCATATTTGGAAAGATAAAATTAGATTTTTATCGAATTGAACTAGTTTTGAACTAGAATTATAATTCTATTTACTTTTGAATAAATAAATTGAATTTAAAAAGGGTTTTAAAGGTAACCAGAATTTCCAATAATTGCATTGGAATGGATTTGAATCGAAATTGTCTTTGGAATATTTCGATGTTGGATTTAGTGATTATACAGATGTTGTTATGGAAATTTGAAAGATATATATATATATATATATATATATATATATATATATATATATTCATATCGTTATTTCCAATACGATATTTGTTGGTCGTAGAATTTGATATTGAATATAAGCCGATATATTTTCTATTCAGAGCCTTGTATTTAATATCAAATGTGATTTGGTTTTGTTGTGAATGGTGTCTTCATTAACCCTGTTCTTAAGCCCAGTTGAGAAAAAGATTAAATCTTTTATTTAGATTTAATGAAGTGTACCAATTAAATGATATTTAATAGAAATTGAATTGGTTTTGATTTTTGGGTTTATCGTGAACAGTGTTTTAAATAACGCTTGTTCTTTAACCCGAAAATTAATGGAATGTGATTTTGGGTTGTTGTGAACGGTATCTTCAATAATATTGTTCTTAGACCCAAAAAGGAGTTAAGAAAATCAGAAACTAACTGGAGGTTAGTTAAGTTGAATGGTTTCTGGGGTATTGATCTGATGTTGGTTTTGGCCTTCGGGGTTAATACTTAAGGAATTGCTCACTTGCTAATTTACAGTTAGAGACTGATTGAAATGGAATGTGATTTTGGGTTTATCGTGAATCGTGTTTTTAAATGACATTGATTCTTTAACCCTGTCAAAGATTAAAACTAAGTGGAGTTTTAATGAATCTTTAATTAAATTGAAAAGATCGAGAATGGAGTATCACCAGTTTTACTCCAGGCGGTAGTTAAATCTTTAATTAGATTTGAATGCGAAATGGTAATTGAATTTACCGATAACACCGTGGTGTTAGATATGAAGTATGACCAGTTTTACTTCATGGGATTAATAGGTTGGGGTTGGGAAATTAAAACAAATGATTACTTCGGTAAGGTTTGTTAATCCCGACTAGTTTGAAGTGATATTCAAAGGAAGATTAAAGAATAAATTTAAAAGAATTTATATTTGATAAAATTAATGGGAACCTTTCCCTAAGAATGTGAAATTTAGAAACTAACTGTAGGTTGGCTAAGCAGAGTGATTTTCTGAGTATTGATCTGATGTTGGTTTCGGCCTTCAGGGTTAATATTTAGGGAATTATTCTCTTGATTAATTTACGGTTAGTGACTAATGAATTGGAATGAAGCGTATGTTGTGTTTGTGTAACACTTGTTTATTATATATGCGAGTTAGTCAGAAATACCGGGTTTATCCCATTCTGAATAACTAATTCGATGTGATGTCGAAGATGAAGACGGTGGTTGAAGACCGGAGGTCTTCACGTCGTTTGGATAATTACTGATGATCTTGATTGGGACATACACCCAAGAGGAGGGAATCAGTTAGTGATCGTCCAGACGTACTTGGAGATCGATGGATATGCGGGGTACTAGGTGCCTCCGGTTTCGTTCAGACCCAGAACGAACTTGTAAATGGACTGTGTGTCTGACATTGGATTTCATTCTGTGTGATTGATATCGATTGCATAGCGTGAAATGCCTGTGTGGCATGCTAAGATGCAAATGATCAAGGCTTCTGTTGAAAAGCAGAGTCTTGTGGTTGATGATCAAAGCAGGGCCTGTGTGGCATAGCTTTGTGTAACGTGAATTCGCGAGCCTCACACCCCGGGTGGTGAACCAAAAATGGGAGAGGACCTCAGGGAGGACATGCGTTTCTTTCTAGTTAGAAGTGGCGTCAGTGGTTTTACACACCCTGACGAGTTTGACTTATGTGGTTGTTGCTGTTGGGAGGGGCCTCGGTTAGATCGGACGATCCGGGTCCGATGGAGTCATTCGTTGGCTCATTTACGCCCCATAGGGCGGGGAAACGTAGTGTTTAGGCATAATAATCCACATCGGTGGACCGGCCCTGTTGCTCCAAGGCTTGCCTGCGCGCTTGCCTGAGGCTTAGGCTAGAGAGTCTCGAATCGGTTGAGGATGATCCCTGGCCTCTGTTCACAGACGGAAATCCAACTTCCAATACGTGACATTTGCGGTTTTATTTGTAGAGCCTAGTATTGGCGACATAGTAGCATGGGATGCTATGCCACCTATGATTGATATTTATGATTGAAATTGTTTTGACACTATACACCTATTATAGTATCAAATGATTTGTTTTTAAACGTATCAAGCATTCTTGGCTATTATAAGGTAAAAACCCTATCCCCCGGCTTGCGTTGCACTGTGTGATAGGACCTGGGTCTTATAATAGCTTCATTTTTCTTTATTTAGCATTGCGCTGTTGTTTTATGCACTGGTGTTCTTGGGAGGAAACCCGTTCCGTTTTATACGGGGTGGTCCCTTGAATTACCTAACTTTAACTATAAAGAATAATAACTGTTTTAGTTCTCACACCAGTCCCATGACTGACCTGGAGTTTATTGTTTTAACCTAAACCTAGGTGCCCTTATTTTGACATGGGCAGCTAGTAATTTTGGTTTTGCAGATTTATATTCACAGGATCCTGATTTACAGCTGGAGCGATACTCGGAAAGCTTTGTATCCGCGTAATACTTCTAGTTGTGTATTGTATTATTTTCCGCTGCTATGTAATGTATTGTAATCTCTGGTATTTTTTAATGTGTAATATTTGTTCATACTCTGTATATTCTTGTAATCTGATGGAATTGTTGTAATATACAATGAAATGTTCTTCTGTCTGCGTTCTATTTTGTCGTGTTCTCGAAACAATCAGGCGTTTCGTACGGTCTTGATCGGTTTAGCGACTGATTCGGATCAAGCGGAATTCCCGGTCGTCACATTTGGTATTAGAGCTTTGGTTTACAAAGCTCAGAGAACAAGACACATTAGAACCGTACGAAAGAATTCATCAGAGATTGGATTAGTAATATCCAATGGGAATGACTCGTTAGAGATAGGATCAGCAGTATCCTAGAACGAGTGTGAAGAGTATATTTTTAAAATGAAAACCAATTTTGTTTTGAAATTTAAACCATTTCATAAGTATTTGAATATTTATTCTACATTGATTTGGACAATCCGATATATAAAGATTTTGCATATACGCCTTGCAAGCGTGTATTCGAAGTTTTAATATACTGGATGGTTATAGAATCATACTCTAGTTTCCTGGAGATAATTCTGGTAATGGGGCACCATCGCCAGTATTTATTTTCGAGTAACGAAAGTGAGGTTTCTATATTTCCATTAGACTAGTGTGAGAACCAAAATATAGATATGATACATTGTTGTGAATTGGCACCAAAAATGTGATTTTTGACTATATATCAAAATTATGAATTTGAAAAGCTATTCACTAATTGATTGCTGGTTGTGTTGTTTGATTATTGTTTGAATAATTAAATGTTGAACCTTCAACCAAATTAGTCAAATATTGAACTGTATTGAAAATTGGTTGGAATTGCATGCATATACATGTATATACATAGAGCAGGTCATAGCAAGGAGGCTAGAGAAGAGGAATAAAATTATTTGCCTGACAAATAGGTACATGTTTATTGTATTTCTTGAGTTTTGGGTGATTTTATGAGCCGATTTGATAGCTTCTTGGCTTTTTCTTTTTCTTTTGGATTGAAGAGGGCCATGGGAGGCTATATGAAATATCCCGAAGACCCCTGTGCAGGGGAGGTTATGGCGAAATTTTTCGAAAATTTAGCGTGTTAGCCAAATTTTTGAAAAATTTGAAAAGTTCTTAGAAACTGAAAAGTTGAAGAACATAAGCCATAGTGAAAATACTGGAAGTTGAGTTGAATTGTTAAACAACTTTCGGCTTCGTTCCTTTTCGGGGATGAAAAGTTTTAAGTGGGGGAGATTGAAATAACCCGGAAATCTGGGCCAATTTAAAATTTTTATTTTAGCAATTTTAGCGAATTTTGATTATTCAAAACGAATTATTTTAAATAATACCAATGAAAAATTTATTTTGAATAGAATTCGAACGTATATATTTATAGCTCGTCATTAGAATATAAATATTTATTTTAAAATATAAAAGGAATTGAAAATGGCGCGGCAGTTCGATAATTCGATTTCAAAATTCAAATGAATGTACCGGATGCAAAATAAACCGGATTATAGTGAAACCAAAAACAATGGAATCTAATAGAGAATATCTTTCCAATGAATCCGAAAAAGCAAAATTTCATAGCGGGAATCAAAAGATATGTCCAGTTGAAATTTCAGAATAGTCGCTATGGAATTTCGGCCCTTAAAAATAGCCATTTTGCAAATGACCTCGGTTTTCGACAAAACCACTTTTGTTGGATCCGGGATGTCAAATTATTGCTAGGTTCCAAATTTCATAATTTTTCGAATCGATATGTGAGCGTGGCAAAGGAAAACGCGTTTGACCAGTTTCAGTTGATTTTAATCGACTGGAAAATGGCCATTTTTCAAACGGTCTCAGAATTCGACGAAACTAGATTTGTTATGACCGTATCGTTAATACGAAGCTAGAAAATATTTTTCAGGAATTTTTCTAGTTAGTATGTGACCCCAGTAAATTGAAATGCGCGTTCAAATTCAATATATAGAGTTATATGTTGATTTTGACGAAAAATGATCGAAACGATCGAATCAGCTTGCGATACATATCTTATTGTGTTCGGAATGGGGGTAATTAACTATGGACGACAGTCGGTGGGTTTGGTTTCGAGTTCGAATTTTAAACTAACTTTTTGGAAATAAAAAATGAAATTATATATATAAATATATATTGGGGTCAACCCCCTTTTTCTTCCTTCCTCAGTCAAACCCGATTAGGGTATAAAATAAAATAAGAAAAAGGGGGGGCAATCGCGATCGACGATCGCGAGAGGGGGGCTCGCCGCCGCCTCCAGGCGCACCACCACCCCTCCGATCCCCCATCTCTCCTCCCTCCTTCCCTCCTTCAAACGAGAACGCCGTGACCCTCCCCTCCTCTGTTTGAAGACCGCCAGAACCCAAACCCTGTGACCCCAAATCAGTACCCGTACCCCCAAGCCGCCTCTTCTCCTCCACCCTCGCGCCACCATCCCATCCTCAGCCATCGTCGGCGACTGCGCCCATACTTCGACCCCCTCTTCCCCCTCCGTACCTCCCTCTTCCTCCTCTCGAAGCTCTAACGCCCCATTTTCAGAAATTCGGAAAGTAAGTTTTTATTACTTGTTTAATTTTATTTTCAGTTTTCTTTTATTTAAATTTAGTATAAGTAAAAGCTGATTTTTATATACGAATTTGCATTGAAATTAAATTTGGTTTTAAATTATTTTAAACAAAGAAAGATTAGTTTATGTAGTAAAGAGGTGTTTTTTTTAAAGTGTCTAAAAATATGACCTTGCTTGGTTTAAAAATATGATCTTTGATTCGTAAAGACGAGATTTTTAAATTCAAAAAGATTGAATTTTTTTTATTCAGAAAGACAAGATTTTAGTATACAAAAGTTGAGATTTTTATATACATCGCAATGATATAAAAAATATGATTTTTATATTATAGAAAGGTTAAAAATTTGATTTTTATATTATAGAAAGATTAAAAATATGATTTTTGTATTATAGAAAGATTAAAAATATGATTTTTATATTATAGAAAGAATAAAGATATGATTTTTATTATATATACGTTGAAGTAGAAAAGTGATTTTTATAGCGATGATATAAAAATTCGATTTTTATATATTGAATAGCAAAGTAAAAATGTGATTTTTATATATGTAGTGGCTACGGGCAACGAAAGTGACAAAAAGCAAAGCATGAAGGAGTGGAACCCTCAGTGAGAACTCCTCACTTTTAATTTTATTTCTAGTTGAAATATATACTAGGATGCAGACGGTGTTTAGTAGCACCCGACACCCGTCGTCCACAGACCATGGACGGCTTGTTTGTTTGTTTGTTTGTTTGATTTTGCTGTGTAGTTGATTGTGTGATGTGATGTGAAATGAAATAAAATATTTATACAGTTAAAAATATTTTATAGTAAAAAATAGAATTTTTAACGTGTATATGAAATGAAATAAATTAATATAAACAAATCGAACGATTTGTTTATATACACTCATTTGACTGATATTGATTGGGACGATAAATTTTACACATCGCCCAACTGCACAAATAAAATCTTTGTTTGATTGTTTGAAACCCTACACGGGTATTGGGATGATATATGACATACACTAATCCCAATAATTAGTTGTATGTCGATCGATTGATTGACAGACTGTCATAAGCGTTAAATATTTATATTTGATGCTTATACAGTGTAGAACGCACTCTGGATGATGGTTGATTATTTATCGTCGTTATTTTATACATGTGTTGTAGAAAATCCATATAATTAACATTATATGGTAATTGATTGGGCCACATTCCAGTTTTGAAATAGGAATATTTGAAACGAAATATTTGAAATAGAATATTTGTAAATAGAAATATATGAAGCCGTGTTGATTAGATTGACGCCATTTTGACACGAACAATATTTATATCGGTTTTATTCATTTTATAATGAATATCGAAAGTGATTTCAAAATCTGATATTTTGAAATGAATTGAATTCGAATTGAAATTAAATAGAAATGAATTCGAATTGAAATTGAATAGAAATGAATTCGAATTGAAATTGAATAGAAATGAATTCAAATTAAATTGAAATGAATTGAAATTCGAATTAAATTGAAATCGTTTTGAAATGAAATTAAAACGAATTTATATTGGAATATTCAATTTTGATTAGAAATTGAATATGAAATTGAAATCATTTCGAAAACGAATTTAAAACGATTTATAAAATTCGTTTTAAAAGGAAATCGATAAAGTATATATTATATATATATATATTATATATAATATAATGGCCTGAATAGAACGCGTCGCGCCGCGGCAGTTCGTGAATTTCGACCATTGACTTCGAACGGATATTACAGGAGATCCGACCATCGGATTCTCCTAAAACCGGAGCCGTTGGGTTCGTATCGAAAAGAGCTTTCTAACGAACATTAGAGATTTGAAATCTAACGGTTGGATTTGGAATTATGTCCAAATCAAATTTGAAAAAGGTCGTTGTAAGTGCAGTTCGATGGCCGTTGATGGAAATCGACTGTACGGGCCTTGATAAAATTATTAAAAATATCAATAATTTGTGTAAAATCATAAGAAATGATTTGTGAAGGATTGGGATGAAAAACTCCATATTTGAAAAGATAAAAATAGATTTTTATTGAAATGAACTAGTTTTGAACTAGAATAATAATTTATTTATTTCTAAAATAAATAAATTTGATTTGAAATGGTTTTAAAAGAAACCAGAATTTCCAACAATTGCATTGGAATGGATTTGAATTGAAATTGTCTACGAAATATTTCGATATTGGATTTCTTGATTATACAGATATTGTTATGGAAATTTACAAGATATATATATATATATCGTTATTTCCAATACGATATTTGTTGGTCGTAGAATTTGATATTGAATATAAGCCGATATATTTTCTATTCAGAGCCTTGTATTTAATATCAAATATGATTTGGGTTTGTCGTGAATGGTGTCTTCATTAACCCTGTTCTTAAGCCCAGTTGAGAAAAAGATTAAATCTTTTATTTAGATTTAATGAAGTGTACCAATTAAATGATATTTAATTGGAATTGAATTGGTATTGATTTTTGGGTTTATCGTGAACAGTGTTTTAAATAACGCTTGTTCTTTAACCCGAAAATTAATGGAATGTGATTTTGGGTTGTCGTGAACAGTATCTTCAATAATATTGTTCTTAGAACCAAAAAGGAGTTAAAAAAATCAGAAACTAACTGGAGGTTAGTTAAGTTGAATGGTTTCTGGGGTATTGATCTGATGTTGGTTTCGCCTTCGGGGTTAATACTTAAGGAATTGCTCACTTGCTAATTTACAGTTAGGGACTGATTGAAATGAAATGTGCTTTTGGGTTTATCGTGAATCGTGTTTTTAAATGACATTGATTCTTTAACCCAGTCAAAGATTAAAATTAAGTGGAGTTTTAATGAATCTTTAATTAGATTGAAAAGATCGAGAATGGAGTATCACCAGTTTTACTCCAGGCGATAGTTAAATCTTTAATTAGATTTGAACGCGAAATGGTAATTGAATTTACCGATAACACCGTGGTGTTAGATATGAAGTATGACCAGTTTTACTTCATGGGATGAATAGGTTGGGGTTGGGAAATTAAAACAAATGATTACTTCATTAAGGTTCATTAATCCCGACTAGTTTGAAGTGATATTCAAAGGAAGATTAAAGAATAAATTTAAAAGAATTTATCTTTGATAAAATTAATGGGAACCTTTCCCTAAGAATGTGAAATTTAGAAACTAACTGTAGGTTGGCTAAGCAGAGTGATTTTCTGGGTACTGATCTAATGTTGGTTTCGGCCTTCGGGGTTAATATTTGGGGAATTATTCTCTTGATTAATTTACGGTTAGTGACTAATGAATTGGAATGAGGCATATGTTGTGTTTGTGTAACACTTGTTTATTATATACACGAGTTATTCAGAAAGACCGGGTTTATCCCGTTCTGAATAACTAATTCGACGTGGTGTCGAAGATGAAGATGGTGGTTGAAGACTGGAGGTCTTCACGTCGTTCGGATAATTACTGATGATCTTGATTGGGCCGTACACCCAAGAGGAGGAATCAGTTAGTGGTCATCCAGACGTTCTTGGAGATCGATGGATATGCGGGGTACTAGGTGCCTCTGGTTTCGTTAAGACCCAGAACGAACTTGTAAATGGACTGTGTGTCTGACATTGGATTTCATTCTGTGTGATTGATATCAATTGCATAGCGTGAAATGCCTGCGTGGCATGCTAAGATCAAAATGATCAAGGCTTCTGTTGAAAAGCAGAGTCTTGTGGTTGATGATCAAAGCACGGCCTGTGTGGCATAGCTTTGTGTAACGTGAATTCGCGAGCCTCACACCCCGGGTGGTGAACCAAAAACGGGAGAGGACCTCAGGGGGGACATGCGTTTCTTTCTAGTTAAAAGTGGCGTCAGTGGTTTTACACGCCCTGACGAGTTTGACTTATGTGGTTGTTGCTACTTCGAGGCGCCTCGGTTAGATCGGACAATCCGGGTCCGATGGAGTCATTCGTTGGCTCATTTACGCCCCATAGGGTGGGGAAATGTTCAGGCATAATAATCCACATCGGTGGACCGGCCCTGTCGCTCCAAGGCTTTCCTGCGCGCTTGCCTGATGCTCAGGCTAGAGAGTCTCAAATCGGTTGAGGACGATCCCTGGCCTCGGTTCACAGACGGAAATCCAACTTCCAATACGTGACATTTGCGGTTTTATTTGTAGATCCTAGTATTGGAGACATAGTAACATGGGATGCTATGCCGCCTATGATTGATATTTATGATTGAAATTGTTTTGACACTATACACCTATTATAGTATCAATTGATTTGTTTTTAAACGTATCAAGCATTCTTGGCTATTATAAGGTAAAAACCCTATCCCCCGGCTTGCGTTGCATTGTGTGATAGGACCTGGGTCTTATAATAGCTTCATTTTTCTTTATTTAGCATTGTGCTATTGTTTTATGCACTGGTGTTCTTGGGAGGAAACCCGTTCCGTGTTATACGGCGTGGTCCCTTGATTTACCTAACTTTAAAAATAAAGAATAATAACTGTTTTAGTTCTCACACCAGTCCCATGACTGACCTGGAGTTTATTGTTTTAACCTAAACTTTGGGTGCCCTTATTTTGACACAGGCAGCTAGTAGTTTTGGTTTTGCAGATTTATATTCACAGGATCCTGATTTACAGCTAGAGCGATACTCGGAAAGCTTTGTATCCGCGTATTACTTCTAGTTGTGTATTGTATTATTTTCCGTTGCTATGTAATGGATTGTAATCTCTGATATTTTTTAATGCGTAATATTTGTTCATACTCTGTATATTCTTGTAATATGATGGAATTGTTGTAATATACAATGAAATGTTCTTCTGTCTGCGTTCTATTTTTTCGTGTTCTCGAAACAATCAGGCGTTTCGTACGGTCTTGATCGGTTTAGCGACTGATTCGAATCGAGCGGAATTCCCGGTCGTCACACTTACAGCGACCTTTTCCAAATTGATTTGGACGTAATTCCAAATCCAACCGTTAGATTTCTAATTTCTAATATTCGTTAGAAAGCTCTTTTCGATATGATCCCAACGGTTCCGGTTTTAGGAGAATCCGACGGTCGAATCTCCCGCAATGTCCATTCGAAGTCAATGGTCGAAATTCGCGAACTGCCGCGGCGCGGCGCATTCTATTCAGGCCATTATATTATATATATATAATATATATATAATATATACTTCGTCGATTTTCTTTTAAAACGTATTTTATAAATCGTTTAAATTCGTTTTCAAAACGATTTCAACTTATCTAAATTCAAATCAAAATTTGGATCTTTCCAATATAAATTCGTTTTAAATTCATTTCAACTTGATTTCAATTCAAATCGGTTTCAATTTAAATCGATTTCAGTTTCAATTTCAATACAGTTTAAATTCAATTCAAAACGATTTCAATTCTATTTCACTCTAATTCGAATTTCAATTCTTTTCAATTTAATTCGAATTTCAAATCATTTCAATTTAATTCGAATTTCAATTTAATTCGAATTTCAGATCATTTCAATTTAATTCGAATTTCAAATCTATTCAATTTCAAATCTATTTAATTTAATTCAAATCTCAAATCTATTTCAATATTAATCGAAAAACGGATAAAATCGATATACATATCGTTCACGTCGAAATGGCATCAATCTAATCAACACGGCTTCATATATTTCTATTTTCAAATATTCTATTTCAAATATTTCTTTTTTAAATATTTCTATTCAAATATTTCTTTTCAAATATTTCTATTCAAAACTGGAATGAGGCCCAATCAATTACCATATAATGTTAATTATAAGGATTTTCTACAACACATGTATAAAATAACAACGATAAATAATCAACCATCATCCAGAGTGCATTCTACGCTGTATAAGCATCAAATATAAATATTTAACGCTTATGACAGTCTGTCAATCAATCGATCGACATACAACTAATTATTGGGATTAATGTACGTCATATATCATCCCAATACCCGTGTGGGGTTTTAAACAATCAAACACATATTTTATTTGTGCAGTTGGGCGATGTGTAAAATTTATCATCCCAATCAATATCAGTCAAATGTGTGTATATAAACAAATCGTCCGATTTGTTTATTTTTTTTATTTCATTTCATATACACGTTAAAAATTCTATTTTTAACTATAAAATGTTTTCCACAATGTAATATTTTATTTCAACTATATAAATATTTTATTTCATTTCACATCACATCACACAATCAACTACACATCACAATCAAACAAACAAGCATACAAGCCGTCCATGATCTGTGGACGACGGGTGTCGGGTGCTACTAAACACCGTCTGCATCCTAGTATATATTTCAACTAGAAATAAAATTAAAAGTGAGAAGTTCTCACCAATTACTAAACCAAACGCCACGTCTCTTCATATGTAGGAAATCTTCATCGTTTTTCCAACGCAGTCTGTTTCACGAAGTATATGTTAAAATTATATTTTTAACAACGCTACTTCTTATATAAAGATTATATTTTTATAACGTCACTTTCTATATAAAGGTCGAATTTTTATTTCTACTTCATGTATGTAAAAATCGAATTTTTTCTTCACTACACATATGAAAAATATATATTTAACCTTTCTATATTATAAAAATTATATTTTTAACCTTTCTATATTATAAAAATTATATTTTTAACCTTTCTATATTATAAAAATTATATTTTTAACCTTTCTATATTATAAAAATTATATTTTTAATTATCTAATCTTCATGATAAAAATTCTATTTTTACTACATATAAAAAAAATCTCGCTATGATATAAAAAGGGAAAAACTGATTTTTTTTCCTCTCTTTAAAACCGATTTCATTAAATAAATAAAAAGGAATAAATAATTTAAACTTACAATGGGTTTTTCAGGGACTTGGGAATGGAGTTTGACGTCGGAGGGGGAAGCTGGAGCTCGCGGAGGCCTGGTGGTAGTCGGGGGTTGGCTCAAGTGGCGGGGGAGGCTGCGGCGGCGGGGTGTGGGCCAGGGTAGTGGCGGGCGGAGACTGCTTTGCGTCGTAGGGGCTTTGGGTGCTTCGACTGCGGAGGAGAGAGAAGCGAGAGGGGGATGGGAAGGAAGAAAATGGATGCGGTGGTCGGCCCTCGGCGGCGCCTGGTGGCGATGGCCACAGGGCGGCGCGATCGTGCGCCCCCTTCTTCTTTTCTTTTTTTATTTTTTATTTTTTTATTTTGACCTGATTCGATTTAAACAGGGGGGGCCTGAGAGGATATAAGGAGAGATTTTTATTTATTTAATTATTTAATTTCAAAAAGGTACTTTTTATTTCGACCTCGAAACGAGACCCACCGCCTGTCGTCCATAGCTAATTATCCCCATTCCAAACCCAATGGGATAGGTATCGCAGGCTGATTCGACCAGTTTCCATCAAAATCAAAATATAAATCTATATATTAAATTTGAACGCACATTTCAATTTACCGGGGCCACATACGGCTTCTAAATATTCCCGAAAAATATTTTCTAGCTTCGTATTGCTGATACGGTCCTAACAAAACTACTTTCGCCAAATTCTGAGATCGTTGGAAAAATGGTCATTTTCCAGTCGATTAAAATCAACTGAAACTGGTCAAACGCGTTTTCCTTTGCCACACTCACATATTGATTCAAAAAATTATGAAATTTGAAACCCAGCAATAACTTGACATCCCTGATCTAACAAAAGTGGTTTCGTCGCAATCCGAGGTCGTTTGCAAAATTTCCATTTTTAAGGGCCAGAATTCCATAGTGACTATTCTGAATTTTCATTTGGGCATTTCTTTTGATTCCCGCTATGAAACTTCGATTTTTCGGATTCGTTAGAAAGATATTCACCATTAAATTCTAATATTTTTTGTTTCGTTAAAATCCGGTTTATTTTGAATCCTGTACATTCATTTGAAATTTGAAATCGAATTATCGAACTACCGCGCCATTTTCAATTCCTTTTATATATATAAATAAATATTTATATTCTAACGACGATCTATATAACTATATACGTTCTAATTCTATTCAAAATAAATTTCTCATCGTCATTATTTAAAATAATCTATTTTAAATATTCAAAATTCGTTAAAATTGCTAAAATAAAAATTTTAAACTGGCTCAGATTTTCTGGTTGTTACAATCTCCCCCACTTAAAACTTTTCGTCCCCGAAAAGGAACGAAGCCGAAAGTTGTTTTACAAATCAACTCAACTTTCATAGTTTTCCCTACGGCTTTACTTCTTCAACTTTTCAGTTTCCAAGAACTTTTCAAATTTTTCAAAAATTTCGCTAACACCTTAAATTTTCGAAAAAAATCGCCATAACCTCCCCTGCACCGGGGACTTCGGGATATTTCATATAGCCTCCCATGGCCTTCTTCAATCCAAAAGAAAAGGAAAAAGCCAAGCGGCTAGCCAATCGGCTCATAAAATCATCATCTCCCAAAAAAAACAGTAAATTATGATAAACATGTACCTATTTGTCGGGCAAACGAATCTTATTCTTCTGGTCTAGCCTCCTTGCTATCACCTGTTCAATGTAAGTACTTGTACATGCATGCAAATGCAACTAAATTTCAATACAATTCACTATTTGATTCAATTTGGTTATAGGTTCAACATTTTAATTACTCAACCAATAATCAAACAACATAAACAACAATCAATTAGTTGATTATCATTTCAAACTCATAGTTTTGATATATAGTCAAAAATCACATTTTTGATGCCAAACCACAACAATAGGCCCTATCTAATTTTGGTTCTCACACCAGCCAATTGGAAATATATAAACATCACACCTTCAAAACTCGAATACCAATTCTGATGACGTTCGAATTATAGCAATCATCAGAACCATCTCCGGGCGACTAGAGTGTGATTCTATATTTATCCAGTATATTAAAACTTTGAATACACGCGGACCAGACGTATATGCAAAATCTTTATATACTGGATTATCCAAAACAATATAAATAAATATTCAAATACGAATAAAACGATTTAAATTTCAAAACAAAATTTGTTTTCATTTTATAAATATACTCTTCACACCCGTTCTAGGATACTACAGATCCCATCTCTAACGAGTCATTCCCATTGGATATTACTAATCCAATATC
Source organism: Allium sativum (assembly GCA_030737875.1). Lineage (NCBI taxonomy): Eukaryota > Viridiplantae > Streptophyta > Magnoliopsida > Asparagales > Amaryllidaceae > Allium > Allium sativum. The sequence continues at coordinate 129,227,105 of CM060918.1, forward strand.
TGATGAATTCTTTCGTATGGTTCTAATGTGTCTTGTTCTCTGAGCTTTGTAAACCAAAGCTCTGATATCACTGTAAACGACCCGAACTTCCCTGGTGAGGAAAGCCCGGATTGAGTCGAGAACAAGCCACAACAGAATGCAGACGGAAGAACATTTCATTGCATATTACAAAAATTCCATCAAAATACAGGAATATACAGAGTATAAATAAATATTACACAACAGAAAAATATCAGAGATTACAATACATTACATATCAGCGGAAAATAATACAAAATACAACTGAAGGAGATATATGGATACAAAGCTTTCCGGATATCGTTCCAACTGTAAACCAGGTTCTTGTGAATATAAATCTGCAAAACCAAAACTACTAGCTGCCCGTGTCGAAAATAAGGGCACCCAGAGTTTAGGTTGAAACAATAAACTCCAGGTCAGTCATGGGACTGGTGTGAGAACTAAAACAGTTATTAATCTTTATTTTAAAGTTCGGTAAATCAAGGGACCACGCCGTATAACACGGAACGGGTTTCCTCCCAAGAATACGAGTGCATAAAACAAACGGCGCAATGCTAAATAAAGAAAAATGAAGCTATTATAAGACCCAGGTCCCATCACACAATGCAACGCAAGCCGGAGGATAGGGTTTTTACCTTATAATAGCCAAGAATGCTTGGTACGTGAAATTTCATCTTTGATTATTACTATAAGTGTATAGTGTCAAAACAATTTCAAATCATAAGTATCAATCATAGACGGAATAAGCGCCCCATCCCACTATGTCGCCATACTAGGCTCTATAAATAAAACCGCAAAGTCACGTATTTGGAAATTGGGTTTCCATCTATGAACCGAGGCCAGGGATCGTCCTCTACCGATTCGAGACAATCTAGCCCATGTCTCCGGAACAGCCGCAACTGCCCCTTGGATCGTCAGGGCCGGTCCACCGATGTGGATTATAGTGCCTGAACAATACGTCTCCCCGCCCTATGAGGCGTAAATGAGCCAACTAATGACTCCATCGGACCCGAATCATCCGATCTAACCGAGGCGCCTCGCAACAGCAACAACCACATAAGTCAAACTCGTCAGGGCATGTAAAACCACTGACGCCACTTCTAGCTAGAAGGAAACGCATGCCCTCCCTGATGTCCTCTCATGTTTCTGGTTCACAACCGGGGTGTGAGGCTCGCGAATTCACGTTACACAAAGTTGTGCCACACAGGCTGTGCTTTGATCATCACCCACAAGACTTTTCTTTTCAACAGAAGCCTTGATCATATTGCCACTTAGGCATGCCACACAGGCAATTCACTCCATGCGTTTGATATCCATCAATATATAACCTCTGAGCTCGTACGTCTCAGAGAAGGGCGTTAAGCAAGAGAATAAATTCTCCACTGCCAAACAGATATATATTTAATAGAAATCAACCACACAGAATAAAATCCCATGCCAGACACACAGTCCATTTAAAAGTTCGTTCTGGGTCTGAATGAAACCGGAGGCACCTAGTACCCCGCATATCCATCGATCTCCAAGTAAGTCTGGACGATCACTAACTGATTCCCTCCTCTTGGGTGTACGGCCCAATCAAGATCATCAGTAATCACCCAAATGACGTGAAGACCTCCGGTCTTCGACCACCGTCTTCATCTTCGACACCACGTCGAATCAGTTATTCAGAATGGGATAAACCCGGTCTTTCTGAATAACTCGCGTATATAATAAACAAGTGTTACACAAACACAACATACGCCTCATTCCAATTCATAATATTCTTTTGTTCAAATATTATTATACTTTGGGAAAGGTTCCCATTAATTTTATAAAAGATAAATTCTTTAAATTTATTCTTTAATCTCCTTTGAATATAAATTCAAACTAGTCGGGATTAGCGAACCACACCGAAGTAATCATTTATTTTAATTTCCCAATCCCAACCTATTCATCCCATGAAGTAAAACTGGTAATACTTCATATCTAACACCACGCTGTTATCGGTAAATTCAATTACCATTTCACGTTCAAATCTAATTAAAGATTTAACTATCGCCTGGAGTAAAACTGGTGATACTCCATTCTCGATCTTCTCAATCTAGTTAAAGATTCATTAAAACTCCACTTAGTTTTAATCTTTAACTAGGTTAAAGAATCATTGTCATTTAAAACACGGTTCATGATAAACCCAAAATCACATTCCATTAATTATCTGGTTAAGGAACCAGTGTTATTTAAAACACTGTTCACGATAAACCCAAAAATCAATACCAATTCAATTCCAATTAAATATTATTTAATTGGTACACTTCATTTAATCTAAATAAAAAGATTTAATCTTTTTCTCAACTGGGCTTAAGAACAGTGTTAATGAAGACACCATTCACGACAAACCCAAATACATTTGATATTAAATACAAGGCTCTGAATAGAAAATATACCTGCTTATATTCAATATCAAATTCTACGACCAACAAATATCGTATTGGAAATAACGATATTAATATATCTTTCCAATTCCCATAACAATATCTGTATCATCACGAAATTCAACATCGAAATATTCCAAAGACAATTTCGATTCAAATCCATTTCCACTTTATATATTGGAAATTCCGGTTATATTTCAAAGCCATTTCAAATTCACTTTATTTATTTCAAAAAAATAAATGAATTATAATTCTAGTTCAAAACTAGTTCATTTCGATAAAAACGTATTTTTATCTTTTCAAATATGGAGTTTTTCATCCCAATTCTTCCCAAATCATTTCTTATGATTTTACACGAATTATTATTATTATTAATAATTTTATCAAGGCCCGTACAGTCGATTTCCATCAACGGCCATTGAACTGCACTTACAGCGACCTTTTCCAAATTTGATTTGGACATAATTTCAAATCCAACCGTTAGATTTCTAATTTCTAATATTCATTAGAAAAATCTTTTCGATACGAACCCAACAGTTCCAGTTTTAGGAGAATCCGACGGCCGGATCTCCCGCAATGTCCACTCGAAGTCAATGGTCGAAATTCGCGAATTGCCGCGGCGCGGCGCGTTCTATTCAGGCCATTATATTATATATATATAATATATACTTCGTCGATTTTATTTTAAAATGTATTTTATAAACCGTTTAAATTCGTTTTCAAAACGATTTCAACTTATCTAAAATTCAAATCAAAATTTGGATCTTCCCAATATAAATTCGTTTAAAATTCATTTCAACTCGATTTCAATTCAACTCGGCTTCAATTTAAATCGATTTCAGTTTCAATTTCAATACAGTTTAAATTCAATTCAAAACGATTTCAATTCTATTTCACTCTAATTCGAATTTCAATTCTTTTCAATTTAATTCGAATTTCAAATCATTTCAATTTAATTCGAATTTCAATTTAATTCGAATTTCAGATCATTTCAATTTAATTCGAATTTCAAATCTATTTAATTTAATTCAAATCTCAAATCTATTTCAATATTAATCGAAAAACGGATAAAATCGATATACATATCGTTCACGTCGAAATGGCATCAATCTAATCAACACGGCTTCATATATTTCTATTTTCAAATATTCTATTTCAAATATTTCTTTTTTAAATATTTCTATTCAAATATTTCTTTTCAAATATTTCTATTCAAAACTGGAATGAGGCCCAATCAATTACCATATAATGTTAATTATAAGGATTTTCTACAACACATGTATAAAATAACAACGATAAATAATCAACCATCATCCAGAGTGCATTCTACGCTGTATAAGCATCAAATATAAATATTTAACGCTTATGACAGTCTGTCAATCAATCGATCGACATACAACTAATTATTGGGATTAGTGTACGTCATATATCATCCCAATACCCGTGTGGGGTTTTAAACAATCAAACACATATTTTATTTGTGCAGTTGGGCGATGTGTAAAATTTATCATCCCAATCAATATCAGTCAAATGTCTGTATATAAACAAATCGTCCGGTTTTTTTTTCATTTCATATACACGTTAAAAATTCTATTTTTAACTATAAAATGTTTTCCACAATAAAATATTTTATTTCAACTATATAAATAATTTATTTCATTTCACATCACATCACACAATCAACTACACATCACAATCAAACAAACAAGCATACAAGCCGTCCATGATCTGTGGACGACGGGTGTCGCGTGCTACTAAACACCCTCTGCATCCTAGTATATATTTCGACTAGAAATAAAATTAAAAGTGAGAAGTTCTCACCAATTGGTAAACCAAACGCCATGACTCTTCATATGTAGGAAATCTTCATCGATTTTCCAACGCAGTCTGTTTCACGAAGTATATGTTAAAACTATATTTTTGACAACGCTACTTCTTATATAAAGATTATATTTTTGTAACGTCACTTTCTATATAAAGGTCGAATTTTTATTTCTACTTCATGTATGTAAAAATCAAATTTTTACTTCACTACACATATGAAAATTATATTTTTAACCTTTTTATATTATAAATATTATATTTTTAACCTTTTTATATTATAAAAATTATATTTTTAACCTTTCTATATTATAAAAATTATATTTTTAATCATCTAATCTTCATGATAAAAATTCTATTTTTACTACATATACAAAAAAATATTTTTTTTTTTCTCGCTATGATATAAAAAGGGAAAAACTGGTTTTTTTCCTCTCTTTAAAACCGATTTCATTAAATAAATAGAAAGGAATAAATAATTTAAACTTACAGTGGGTTTTTCAGGGACTGGGGAATGGAGTTTGACGTCGGAGGGGGAAGCTGGAGCTCGCGGAGGCCTGGTGGTAGTCGGGGATTGGCTCAGGTGGCGGGGGAGGCTGCGGCGGCGGGGTATGGGCCAGGGTAGTGGCGGGCGGAGACTGCTTTGCATCGTGGGGGCTTTGGGTGCTTCGACTACGGAGGAGAGAGAAGCGAGAGGGGGAAGGGAAGGAAGAAAATGGGTGCGGTGGTCGGCACTCGGCGGCGCCTGGTGGCGATGGCCACAGGGCGGCGGGATCGTGCGCCCCCTTCTTCTTTTCTTTTCTTTTCTTTTTATTTTGACCTGATTCGATTTAAACGGGGGGGGGGGGGGGGGGGTGGGCCTGAGAGGATATAAAGACAGATTTTTATTTATTTATTTAATTTCAAAAAGGTACTTTTTATTTCGACCTCGAAATGAGACCCACCGCCTGTCGTCCATAGCTAATTATCCCCATTCCGAACCCAATGGGATAGGTATCACAGCCTGATTCGACTGGTTCGACCAGTTTCCATCAAAATCAAAATATAAATCTATATATTGAATTTGAACGCACATTTCAATTTACCGGGGCCACAGACGGCTTCTAAAAATTTCCAAAAAATACTTTCTAGCTTCGTATTGCCGATACGGTCCTAACAAAACTAGTTTCGCCAAATTCAGAGATCGTTGGAAAAATGGCCATTTTCCAGTCGATTAAAATCAACTAAAACTGGTCAAACGCGTTTTCCTTCGCCACGCTCACATATTGATTCGAAAAATTATGAAATTTGAAACCTAGCAATAACTTGACATCCCGGATCTAACAAAAGTGGTTTCGTCGCAATCCGAGGTCGTTTGCAAAATTTCCATTTTTAAGGGCCAGAATTCCATAGCGACTATTCTGAATTTTCATTTGGGCATATCTTTTGATTCCTGCTATGAAACTTCAATTTTTCGGATTCGTTGGAAAGATATTCACAATTAGATTCTAATATTTTTGGTTTCGTTAAAATCCGGTTTATTTTGAATCATGTACATTCATTTGAAATTTGAAATCGAATTATCGAACTACCGCGCCATTTTCAATTCCTTTTATATATACAAATAAATATTTATATTCTAAAGACGATCTATATAACTATATATGTTCTAATTCTATTCAAAATAAATTTCTCGTCGTCATTATTTAAAATAATCTATTTTAAATATTCAAAATTCGTTAAAATTGCCAAAATAAAAATTTTAAACTAGCTCAGATTTTCGGGTTGTTACAGCTCGATATAAGGGGGTTACGAGTTTTTTATCGGGGAGAGAGAAATGAATATGATTGGCCAATATTTTTTTTATATATTTTTAAAATCCAAAAATACCCCTTGCCACATGCGAACTCCAATCCAAACCCAATGACTGTCGTCCCTACCTAAATACCCCTATTTCGAACACAATGGGATATGTTTCGTAAGCCTATTCAACTGTTTCAGTTAGTTTTTCTCCAGATTAAAATATAAAACATTTAATATTTGATTTGAACGTACATTTCAATTTGCCGGGGCCACGTACTGATCCCAAAAATTCCAGAAAAATAAATATAGCTATGTTTTGACGATAAGGTCGTAACAAAACTGATTTCGTCGAATTCTGAGACTGTTTGAAAAATAGCCCTTTTCTGGTCGATCCAATTTGACTATAATCAACCAAACACGTTTTCCTTTGCCACGCTCACATATTAACTTCAAAAATTATGGAATTTGAAAACTAGCAATAATTAGACATCCCGGATCCAACAAAAGTGGTTTCGTCGAAAATGGAGGTCGTTTGCTAAATGGCTATTTTCAAGGGCTATATAAACTCCATAGCGACCTTTCTGAAAATTCATTTGGCCATAACTTTTGATTCCCGCTACGAAATTTCGATTTTTCAGATTCGTTAGAAAGATATTCATAAACAGATTTAAATATTTTTGGTTTTACTAAAATCCGTTTTATTTTGCACCCAGTACAGTCAGTCAAAGTTCGAATTCAAATTTTCAAATGTCGCGCCATTTCAAGCCTTGTTTATAATCAAAATAAATATATTTATTTTACAACATCGATTCAAATAGACTTTTGGTCGTCATTATTTAAAATAATTTATTTTATATATTCAAAATCCACTGAAATAGCCAAATTAACATTTTTAAATTGGTTTTGATTTTCTAGGTTGTTACAATCTCCCCCACTTAAAATCTTTTCGTCCCCGAAAAGGAATGAAGCTGAAAGTTGTTTAATTAATCAACTCAACTTTCATTATGGCTTTCTTTTTCAACTTTTCAATTTCTAAGAATTTTCAATTCTTTAAAAATTTGGCTAACACCCTAAATTTTCAAAAAAAAATCGCCATAAACTCCTTTGTACGGGGAGGGGTTTGGAAATTTATTGGGCCGTATTAGGTACCCAATAAATCCTAATAAGCATACACATATTTATAGTGATATATTATGGTGTCCATAGTGGAGTGTGTATAGATTATAACTCCAGAGAATAAATTCTCGTCACCCTATAAATGGTTTTTGTGCCTTAATGTCCAACGAGACGTGTTTATTGTCATTTCCAGACCCGTGTGGGGTTTTTATTAATCTGGCAATTTACCATTACATTTTATATAGTCTATATCAGTCATCCGTTCAACCTGTAATATATAGTCATCGCCATACAATCCTCTCGCTCTTATGGTAAATCTTCAACCTCGTCACACAAGCTCCAAATGCTTATGTGGTATATGATGAACTTTGCTATCTTCCAGAAGTATTCCATGTAGTGTAGTTCAAAATTAATTGTTACTATCCTATAGCGACGTTTATTATTATACACAGAACAACCAGCACTCCTCATCCAATGGCATTCACAGGAGTTGATATAATAAATAAAATTGCGCATCCAACTCATTAAGGTTTACCTATTTGTCGGGCACTCAAATGAATTCTTTACTTAACAGCCAATCCATTTACCTGTTCAAACATATATAATGTACATGCATATATTTCTATCTATTTCAAATCAGTTCAATATTTGATTTATTCGAATAAATTTACCATCATTCTCTTATTGATTAAATTAATTATTTCTAATATTTTTGTTAATCAAATTCATAATCACACAACACAAACAACAATCAATTTATTTTTACCCTTTTCAAAAATATACTAATTAATTCATATACCCTTTTAAAATCATTCAGACTATATAATTAAAAAGTTTACATCCATGAAAAGAAAACAACAACAAAGTAAAGAACAAAATGGAAATGCAAAATATGGTAAATGTACCTTGAACCAGAGTTAATCAGAGATATCCACCCTGCACTTGGGATAGGCTTTCTTAATGCTCTCCTCAGTTTCCCAAGTACAGTCTCGCTGATCTCCACTCCATTGCACTTTGACTAAGTGAATCTTCTTGTTCCTTAGCTCTTTAGTTTCTTTGCCAATAATCTTTTGCGGCTCTCTTCTCACAGCCAATTCTGGAGTAATTTCCAAATCCCATTGTGCGGCTTCTTCCACGATCAAGTCTGGATCATGCACATGCTTTCGAAGTTGAGATACATGAAACACATCATGTACTCCACGCAACCAGTCTGGTAATTGATCCCCATAAGCGAGAGTTCCAAACCGTTCTAGAATAGGAAACAGACCAATAAATTTGGTTGCCAATTTCCCTGTTTTACCGAACCAGACTACTCCTCTCATCGGAGATACCTTCAAATACACATAGTCGTCAACAGCGAATGATAAATCTCTACTTCTCCTATCTGCATAGCTCCTCTGTCGTCTTTGAGCGGCTAGTAATCGTTTCTTAACAAAACCGACTTTGTCCGCTGCTTCGCGAATCATATCGGGTCCCAATACGAGTCTATTACCAGGTTCTACCCAACAAGCAGGAGATCGGCACGGTCTACCATACAGTGCTTCGAATGGTGACATTGTCAGGCTCGCTTGGTAGCTGTTGTTGTATGAGAACTCAGCCAAATGCAAATTGTCTTCCCATGATCCGCCAAAATCAATAACACAAGCCCGCAATAAATCTTCAAGAATACGATTCACCCTCTCAGTTTGACCATCTGTTTGAGGATGATAAGCGGTGCTCAAGTTCAGTTTCATTCCCAATTCTTCTTGGAAAGCTTCCCAGAATTTACTAGCAAAAATCGGGTCACAATCGCTAACGATACTCATGGGAACTCCGTGGAGTTTAACAATTTCCTTATAAAAATCTGCGCCAAACTCAGGGCAGTTCTATTCGATCTGACGAGTATGAAATGGGCGGTCTTTGTGAAACGATCTACGATCACCAAATACTGTCATTTCCTTTCCTGGTTCTAGGCAAACCATCTATGAAACCCATAGAAATCCGTTCCCACTTCCCACCTAGAATTTCCAATGGTTGCAACAGTCCAGCCAGTTCTTGTTGATCTCCCTTAACTTATTGACTAGTGGAACACTGGCTAACATATAAAAAAATGTCTCGTTTCATAGTTCTCCACCAGAAAGTGTGTTTGATATCATTATACATTTTGCTCACTCCTGGATGGATACTAAGTTTGGCTTTGTGACATTCATCCAATACTTTTCTCTGGAGTTCTGGAATGTTTGGAACACAAATTCGGCCTTTTAACCTCAAAATCCCATTGTTATCGATCTGAAAACTTGAGGGCTCGCCTTTCTGAATTCCCTCTATGATCTTCTGAATGAAGTGATCATCCTTCTGAATATAAGATATGCTATCAATCAATGAAGGCGTGATGATAAGACTGGCGATAATTGCATTCTTTCTGCTGAGCGCATCAGCCACAACATTACCTTTCCCTGGAGTATATAAGATATCAAGATCATATGCCACGAGAAATTCTACCAACGTTGTTGCCTCATATTCAGATCTTTCTGGGTGAATAAATACTTCAGTGATTAATGATCAGTGTATAATTCAAATTTCTCACCCAATAGATAATGCCTCCAGATTTTCATAGCAAACACGATGGCTAACAATTCAAGATCGTGAGTTGCATAATTTTTTTCATGTGGTTTCAATTGACGGCTATAAGCAACTACTTGGCCTCTTTGCATTAATACTGCACCAAGACCTTCTTTAGAAGCATCAATCCAGACTTTCAAGTCCTGATTGCCATCAATAATTTTTAACACTGTAGTCGTTGTCAACTTTAACTTCAGCTCTTGGAAAGCTGCCTCACATTCTGGAGTCCAATTGAATCTCGAATGTTTCTTAGTAAGCTTCGTTAAGGAACTAGATGTCTTCGAAAAATTCTTAATGAACTTCTGATAATAACTAGCCAATCCGAGAAAACTTTGGACTTCTATGGGAGTGGTCGACTGCTCCCAATTCTGAATAGCAGTGATTTTACTGGGATCCACAAAAATTCCTTCCTTTGATACGACGTGGCCAAGAAATTTTACCTCTTCTTGCCAGAATATACATTTGGAAAACTTTGCTTTCAAAACATTTTTTATGAGAATTTCTAACACTTGTTCCAAATGTTTTTCATGCTCGCTCTCTGACTTAGAGAAGATCAATATGTCATTAATGAAAACCAGTACGAATTTATTCAACACTTCTCTGAATACCCGGTTCATTAAATCGACAAAATAAGCTGGAGCGTTACATAAGCCGAACGGCATTACTAACCACTTGTAGAATAAGTCTGAACCTCTGAATGCTGTCAAAGGAACACACTCTTTGGAAATTCGAAGCTGATGGAAACCTGTAGCTAGGTCCATTCGTGAAAATACTTGAGCTTCATTCAATCGATCCAATAAATCATCAATTCGCGGCAATGGATATTTATTTTTCAATGTCTGCTTATTCAAGTCACGATAATCCACACATAGTCCGAGAGTACCGTCTGACTTCGGGAAAAATACCACTACTGCTCCCCAATCAGAGAAACTAGGTCTGATCAGACCTTTCCATACAAGCTGTCGAGTTTGACTGTCTAACTCTACTTTTTCTTTCAAGGTCATTCTTCGAATAGCGTGAACTACTGGCCTTGCATTTGGAACTAAAGAGATTTTGAAATCATTTTCTCTACGCGGAGGTAAGCTAGCAACTTCTTCGAACACATCCGCATAGTTCTTGACAACAGGAATATTTTCTATGTCGACCAGAATATTCTCCATGATGATAGGAACAGGTTCTTTTTGTGCAGGAGAAATATCCAAAGCTGACCAAAAGTCTTTTCTATCAGAATTCAGACCATCACATGGTATGGTTATATAGTCCCCGAACTTCGACTTGGCCTTACAACTCTTTCAGCGCATTTGACCTCAGCTTCATATTTGGTTAGCCAATCCAATCCTAGAATAAGATCAAATTCTTAAAAATTCATGACGATCGAAATGGTAGGGAACCGATAACGGGAAAAAGAGACAGGCACCCCACAAACCCAACTAAGATCAAGGGAACCCCCAACCTGATTATGGACAGTCATGGGTGCTTTAAGCTTTTTCAGATTCAAATCCAGTTTCTTAACCACATTTCTTGCAATAAAGCTTCGCGACGCGCCTGTATCAAATAGCACTTTAACTGGAATATCTTTGACAGTAAGCGTGCCTTGTAAAACATCTAGCCTCGATTGACTGATTGAGGATGCCGGAACTTCTGCGACTTCATTTACCTGCACTATTTCAGATTTCCGTGATAGCTGGCAATTCTTTGCAATATGACCAGCCTGGTGGCACTTATGACATCCCCTATTCTCTTGAGAATTCTTCTTGGATTTAAATCCATCCTTCCTATGTTTCTTTAGAGATTTGCAACTTATCGACAAATGTCCTTGCTTATTGCAGTTAGAGCATGTGGCTGTCGTTACCGGTTCTTTCTCATACTTAACCTTTTTCCTACTGAATTTATGCTTTTTTCTGACCCCAGACATCGTACTTGACTCAGGCTGTATACTAGCCTCTGGCTGCGTACTTGTCTCTAGGCTATCTGTTTCGAATTTCCTTTTGTTGCTTGTACTGACTTCCTCTTCATCGCCAAAAAGACCTTTCTTATCAAGATCTTCATATTGATAAGCCATGTATATCATTTCAAAAAAATAATGTTGCACATGTGCAGTTACACTACTTTGGCACTTTCTTTGAAGCCCTTTAATAAACCTCAGATTCATCATTTATGGATTTTGAATTAGACGCAGGGCAAAACGAGAAAGTTCATTATATTTTTTATGATATTCCGGAATCGTCATATCTCCTTGTATCAGATAGTAGAATTCATCACCTAACCGCTCAGTGGCTTCTGGAGGAATAAATCTCTTATTGAAAATTTCTTTGAATCTATCCCAGGTGATATCACCTTCTGGATTATCCTTAATAATAGTATCCCACCAGATTAAAGCTTCGTCTTTGAGTGCCCTGGATGCCAGTAATATTTTCTGATCATCCCTCATCTTGAAACCTTCAAATATTCTTTCGACAGAACGCATCCAATCCTGAGTTCGAATAATGAACTCATAGCCCGAGAACGGTACTCCACCCAGATTTCGATATCTCTTTAATAGAGCTTCTATATCTAATCCTGGTTGTGGCAGCACAACTGGCTCATTAGTTTGTCGAACCATAGGATTATTTCTTCTACTTCTGCCACTCATTTTCTATGTCTACAAATAGCAAACAAAGTGTCAGGTCAATAGAAAAGGTATTCTAAAGCATAGAGACATATATTTAAATGAATATGCATCTATCAGGGTGTAATTCATTATGCTTCCCTCATTCGAGGATATTACTGATCCTATCTGAAATAAGTGATCCGTCTTAGAACACTACTGGTTCTATTTCTGACGAGTTCGTTAATATGTTATATTCCAGAACTAAGCCTAACCAAAGCTCTGGTAGCACGCTGTGACGACCCCAAACCCCGTTCCACGGAGGCAAGGGTAATCTTTGGAATATAACACATAAACAAATAACATAAATAAATAAATAAATACACCAGATAATGTACAATAGAATACACTGGATAAACATAATCATCAGAGTTACACAGTATACAAGATCATACTTAGTACAAAATACATTTCATCTTTATATAAAATGCCTATAGCGGAATCAAAACATAATATGTACAAAAGGAGCTAAACAACATAAAAAGAAAGAAGTGATAGAATAAAGCTTTAGCTCCAGCTATCCAGAAAGAGCCTGCTAAAACCTGAATACAAGGCTACCCGTGTAGAAAATAGGGCACCCTAGTTTGCAAGTGAAACAAACTACGAGTCAGTCATGGGACTGGTATGAGAAATCTACTACTTAACTTATTTTATAATAAGGCCAATCATATGACCATGCCGCTAACGCGGATAGGGTTTACTCCATTGGATAGCCAGTACTTTAAAACAAGTAAATCATTTAAACATCGTAATGCTTTTTATAAAAATGAAGCATTATAAGACTCAGTTCCCATCACACAATGCAGCGCAAACCGGAGGATAAATTTTTACCTTATAATGGCCAAAATATGCTTGATATAAATAAAACAAAATCATTTGATATTATTACTAGTGTTTACATGTTTCAAGAACAATTTCAATCATAAGTATCAATCATAGATGGCATGGGTACCATATATCATGTAGCCATATATAGGTATACAATACAAACCACACGATGTTGTATTAGGAAATTGGATTTCCGTCATGAACCAAGGCAAGGGATCGTCCTTACCACTTCGAGACTCTCCAGCCCAAGCCTCAGGTGGGCCCTTGGATCGTCAGGGCTGGTCCACACGGAGTGGATTGAAATGCCTAAACACTGCGTTTCCCCACCCTATGGGGTGTAAACTGGTCATATATCGACCAAACCATCGGCTCAGAAGCGACCGATATAACCGAGGCGCCTCGCTATCCATCATCCACATAAGTAAAATGCCCGGGCATGTAAAACCGAAAACACCACTCCTAGCTAGAAAGAAACGCAGGTCCTCCCTGAAGCCCTCTCCCGTTTCTAGTCCATACCGGGGTGTGAGGTTCGCGAATCAACGCTAAACACAAAGCTAGCTATTCAAAGCCTTGCTTTGATCATCAACCACAAAGCTCTTCTTTTCAACAAAAACTATGATCACAACATCTTTGTATGCTACGTTGTCAATATACAACGTCAGACACACATCCATTTACAAGTCTGTTCTGGGTCTAAACGAAACAGGAGGCACCTAATACCTCGCACATCCGAACGATCAACAAGTACATCCGGACAACCACCATTGTGACCCCGTCAGGGCATCAACTCCCATCAAAGGCATCAGTAGCCATCCACTCGATGTGAAGATCATCGGTCTTGCACCATCTTCATATCTTCGACTTCTAACCGTCGATCAATTATTTGAAATGTGAATAAACTCGGCCGTTTCAAATAATTCACGTATATTTATAATTTCAAATCAATTCATTTCAATGGTTAAATTATTCGACATCAATAATTTTGTTCTTTAATGTAATTTTCACGTCAAACACATTCAACCATCAAATATCCAATAAACCGGGTAAATTCGGTTTATTTCCATTCCATATCGTTTATAATGTTTTATAATAATTTATCGCTATTTTTATTTATTTAAAAATAGCCAATTCATTCAAACGACGTTTCAGGCCATAACGCGGCCATGGCGCTATTTTTCTTCAAATTTGGTTTACACATATCAGAAAATCCAACCGTTGGATCTTTACAAATTTTATATCATTAGAAAGATCTTTTCAAAACAAATCCAACGGTTCCAGTTTTGGGAAAATCCGACGGTCGGATCTCCCGGTACAATCATTTGAAGTGACGATTTCAAAATACGAACTGCAGCGTCGTTATTCGATTTATTTTAATTATATTTTGTATATATATATAATCCATTCTGGTGTTGTTTTCATTCAGATTTGAATTAAACATTCCAAACAATCTAACCGTTGGATCTTTGCAAAGTTGGTGTCGTTGGAAAGATATTTCCAAAAGCGAACCCAACGGTTTCGGTTTTGGGAAAATCCGATGGTCGGATCTCCCGCAATAATCGTTTGAAATCACGGTTTCAAAATACGTACTACAGCTTCGTTATTTGATTTATTTTAATTATATTTATATATATAAATATAATCCGTCCTTCGATTTCCAAACCATTTGATTTCATGTATGTGATAAAAACAATATTTTTATCCAACAAATATTTATTTCAACACATGGCTGTTTTTAACAATTCATATATAATAAAAATGTGGTTTTTATTGTCAAAACAATTTACTTCAAACACGATTATTTTATATACTTCATATAGATGATAAAATTGTGATTTTTATTGTTAAAGCAATTTATTTCAAAAATGTAGACTTTTAGCGATTTATATATATTATGAAAATGTGATTTTTGTTTGTAAAACAATTTTTTTCAAACATGCTTATTTTATATACTTCATATAGATGATAAAAATGTGATTTTTATTGTTAAAACAATTTATTTTACAAATGTAGATTTTTAGCTATTCATATATATTATAAAAATGTGATTTTTATTTGTAAAACAATTTATTTCAAACATGCGATAAAAAGTGTCATTTTTATCGTTCAAACCATTTTATTCCATACACGAATATATTTCAATACATGAATATAAATCAAACACATGAATATTTCAGAAAATTTCGGCAGCATAATGGCATGGTAGTTAAAACCAGCACCGTCCCAAGTATGGCTCCTCGCTCTACCTTAAAGCTTCCTAGCTTTTGACAATGTGGTTTTCAATATCTAGTTCGTACGTAGACGAATTTTCCCATATACTAATCCTATTGGGGTTTCAACCACAATCATTCATTCCCAATCAACCATTCATGATATTCACCAATTTTCACATCAACCAAATCCAAACAATATCACAACTAATATATATCGTCCATGGTATGTGGACGAGGGGAGTATATATATATATAGATATACATCTATAAATATATTTCGATTCCATTTCAATTCATTTCAATTCCATTCAATGCATATATAATTTTTACAACGCATATATAACTTATACATCGCACATACAACTTATACAACGCTTATACATGAGGTGTACAATGCTTATATAACTCATACATCTACCGTATAATTTATATATCGTTATTCCATATCGTTTATAATTCAAAAATCTCACATTGTGTTCCACTCCTCCAAAAATTGTAGAAGGCTCAGAAAAATATTCAGTCTCTTCTAGAATGTAGAAGACGTCCACACGAGTCCACTGTCTCTTGTTTCACTAGATTTCGACAACATAGCACAAAGATATGATTTTTATCGTGAAATCAAAATCCATAGCGCTTTAAACTGCTATAATCAGTTTAAAATAAATTAAACCGTTACCTTCTGAAAATTTTCAAACCTAGGTTTTCAATTTGCGCGGAAACGGTGAAGCTTGGCCAAGATCAGAACATACCACGTCCTAGGGCTTGGAGAGGGGTTTCCGGCGAGGGTGGTGAGGTCGAGCTCGAACCACCGTGGGCGGCAGAATTCAGGTCGATAAGGCCGAACTTCCTGGGCGTAGATTTCGAGAACCATGCGTCGATGGGTTGCGAAACTTGCATGGATTTGAAAGTGGAGGAAAATTCTACAAAAACTTCAAAAGGGGCAATGGTTTTTACGGAGCGGATCATGAGTTCTTGAGGAGAGAAGGTAGGAAGAACCACCGTCGCTCGATATAAGGGGGTTACGGGTTTTTTATCGGGGAAAGAGAAATGAATATGATTGGCCAATATTTTTTTTTATTTATATATTTTTAAAACCCAAAAATACCCCTTACCACATACGAACTCCAATCCAAACCCAACGACTGTCGTCCCTAGCTAAATACCCCCATTCCGAACACAATGGGATATGTTTTGTAAGCCCATTCGACTGGTTCAGTCAGTTTTTCTCCAGATTTAAAATATAAAACATTCAATATTGATTTGAGTACATTTCAATTTGCCGGGGCCATATATTAATACCAAAAATTCCAGAAAAATAAATCTAGCTATGTTTTGATGATATGGTCCTAACAAAACTGATTTCGTCGAATTCTGAAACCATTTGAAAAATGGCCCTTTTCTGGTCGATCCAATTTAACTAATCAACCAAACACATTTTCTTTTGCCATGCTCACATATTAACTTAAAAAATTATGGAATTTGAAGCCTAGCAATAATTTGACATCCCGGATCCAACAAAAGTGGTTTCGTCGAAAACGGAGGTCGTTTGCAAAATGGCTATTTTCCAGGGCTATATAAACTCCATAACTACCTTTCTTAAAATTCATTTGGCCATAACTTTTGATTCCCGCTACGAAATTTCGATTTTTCAGATTCGTTAGAAAGATATTCATAAACAGATTTAAATATTTTTGGTTTCACTAATATCCGTTTTATTTTGCACCCGGTACAGTCAGTCAAAGTTCGAATTCAAATTTTCAAACTGCCGTGCCATTTCAGGCCTTGTTTACAATCAAAATTAATATATTTATTTTGCAAAATCGATTCAAATAGACTTTTGGTCATAATTATTTAAACTAATTTATTTTAAATATTCAAAATCCACTGAAATAGTCAAATTAAAATATTTAAATTGGTTCTGATTTTCCGGGTTGTTACAAAAATTTTCTTAGGAATCTTTAATCTATCATGTAGCTCTTCAAGGCCGAGTATTTAGTGAAAAAAATCAAACAATTAAATGCAACAATGAATCAATTCTTTCTAGAAATACTAAAATTCATAAAGGGCGAGGAAATCAAAGTCAGAAATTACATAAGGGACAAAATCATTTTGGGGAATCACTGAAGTCCATAATAACATCCAAATTCATCACAATAAATCACGGCAATTCATAGTGCAATCAAAAGAATAAAATCACACAAATATCAATTTATGCCGAAGAAACAAAAAGGGAAATATAGGAAACATTCACGTAATCTGACCGAGTCATTTGAGGAAATCAGAGTGTGATTAGGTTTCCTAAAACCTATGAATTCACACCCATATCATCATCGGCTTGCACGAATCCAAAAACAACAATTTCAAGCATATAATAAATTCAGAGAACTCACAAATATTTTAGGGATTCGATCAGCACCCAAACTGATTAAACAAGACAGTGGAAGCATTAAAGTAATCATCGAAGACATGCAGAATCATTTCCAGAAGCAATAGAATTCGATTTGTATGTATTAAAGAAAACCCTCATCCCTAAATTAAGAAGCCACCATTGTTTTTTTTTCAGGTTAGAGGAATCAGATGTATATAAATGAAATGGTCTAGCCAATTTTTTTTTCTTATTTAGGTCCAAACCGTCCCTTTGAATTTGGGTAAAGAGAAAAATAAATTGATCTCAGAATTTCCTGGAGAAGAGAAAAGAATGGGTAAAATAAAGAAATAAGGGACATCGAAACGAGAAAGAGGACACATGTTATACTATATCACAACCAATTGGACAACTGGCATTAAATTCTACCTCAAAAAGGCAAGTGTAAGACAAATAAATTTCCCAATTGTATACAATTTTAATACAATGTATATATTTCCAAATACAACTCTTAAATATACTTTTAGAACCATTTCAACAAAACAAATTTATTTACATCGATACAATCCTCTAACTAAATTGAATTGAAAAGTCAAATTCAACATTTCTCAAACAATATATATTCAATTGGTTCTAAGACATTAATATCGTTTTGAAGTTTAACACTATTAGATTCCAATATAAAGTTTTAAATTTATATTTGCAAATTAATTCAAAAATAAGTTAAGAATACATTAAAACCTCACGTTACAAGTAAATTTCTTAATATAAGTTTAATTTCCAAAACAAAGTTATAAATTCTAAATTAACAATCAATTATAAACATAAATTTTCAACACTGACCAGTGTGCGAAGTACGGGTTCCAAACTAGTATTTGTTGGTAAAGCTAACTTTGGCAAAATGTTTACACTGAGGTAACAAAAGCATTTTAATTTTAAAAATAAATATTACATTCAAAAATGGATCAGTGTCCAAATCCCAAATACAAACATATAATTTCAACAATTAAATCTTAATTTAATTAATTTATAAATGCCAAAATTTTCTAAGCTATTACAACCCCTTCCAAAATCCGGGTTGTTATAGTAGTTTATATACATATGGAGTGTAATTTAAAAATAATTTCAAAATGATTAAAATCCTATATTTTTGGATATATTTAAATAATAGTAAAGAGTTTTTAAACTTAAATTTTTGATTGTCATAATTTTGTGATTTAAGCACATAATCATATTTGTTATTAAGATTCATGATTTTTAAGGGTAATTTAAGGATTTTTAGTGATATATGGATCGAGTATTCATGGAGAAACGAAAATTGTTCTTTGAGCATTTTCGATCAAAGTTGACAATAAGGCGAGTTGTGCTTGGGCGAGGAACAACGCCAGCGGTAGAGGTGTAGGAAAACTATTTAATAAAATTTCCATAATCGGGTTTGGGAGATTGGTATCGAATTGGGGTTTTCTTCCAGTTTGAATGAAGGCATTAAATGATGGACTGCGCTGACAAGGAGATGTTTCAGGTGATCAGTCCAAGGGGAAAAGCAGGTGGCGGATGTTGGCAAAGTCGAGGTGAAGTATGGCGGTGATTGTGCTGATGATGTGGTGGTACGAGGTGAATTGGTGGAAAGTTGTTGGTGGAGAACTCAAATTAAATACCCAGATCAGGGTTTGTTTAATCATAGCAAAAGGAGAAGGTGGAGATTTGTTCAGAGATGGTGGCTGACTTGGGTGGACGGTCATCATCAGCGTGGCGGTGGTTCAACTGAGTGTGCATGTTTATATGTGCACAGATGTGCACTAGTTAAGTAAAGAAGGAGAAGAGTGATCGGGCAGAAAGAAGAATGATGATCACATCGAGGTGATCAGTTTTTTATTTTGTGGTGCCAGACTCGTGAATCTCAAGTATTGGATTTTTGGCAAATTCGCAAAAGGATCAAGCAGTTGGAAAATGTAGAGAAAGGAGAAAAAAAGGAGAAGTGGGCCAGGAAGTTGGGCTGTAGGCAAAATAGAAAGAAAAAATATAGAAAATGGGAGTGGGCTGAAGTTATAGGATGGGGCAAATAGGAGAAATAAAAAGAAGAGAAATAGGAGAAGAAAACAAATAAAGAAGAAAAGAATTTAAATAAAAGGAAAGTCTCAATATATGTTGAAATAAATCAACGACTTTGTTTTAAAATTTTATTTTTGTTGTTTATTTAAAATAAAATAAGGATAATAATATTTGTAGATTGTTATAATGAATTATATCAACTATATTGGGTCAACGTCTAAAATAGAATTTTTAATAGAAAGTGTCGATATAAGTTTGAAGTAAAATCGATATATATATTCATTGATCTAAGTCGCATTTAAAATAAGTGAAAATTTTGAATTCTTTTGATTAATTCAATAACTGTTTCATAATCAGGTAATGAAATAAGAAATCAAATAAATAAACGTAAATTATAAATTAACTCGATGAGCAACTTATAATAATTTTTCAAATGAAATCAAGTTGATAAAATATAGAACGAGTCGAGAAGAAATAATATTCAAAGTAAATAAGGTTAGAAGAAAAAATTCTGCAGATGAGTATGGTTGTAAGGAATATTGGTAAAATAAATTATTTACCGATAACAATGGGATTATTCAAAAGTTCCGAAATTAAATGGAATAACGATAAATTGGAAGGAGACGTTTAATTGGTATTGACTAAGATGAATTCAGGAAAGTATTGTTCATTTTCCGTATTATATAAGATTTAAATAAATTATATATTGAATTATTTATTCATCTAAGAAAATGAAATAATATATATTTATAAGCCGTATAGATTGAACAATGAATTATAACAACACTCTTATAATCGATGAAAATAAATGGGATTCATAAACTGAATAGAATCTTAGAATTGGAAATAATCATTTTTCCAAGGTCAACCGATGTATGAACGACTGTTAGTTGAATTTGAATTATTAAATTGTGATAGATCTGTTGTGATGGTTAATGTGATTGACTGTAATGTTGTGATATGACTTAATACACTTGTTTAGTTTAATTCAATCATTTACTCATCTAATTGAGATAAATATCAAACTGTTGTTGAAAATCAAGAATATTATATGTATAATAAGTTTAGTAGATAAGTCCTGATAACCTGTATTAATATTGAAATTTGTTTGGATATGATAACCTGGTTACTTTAAGAATGACTTTTCCCAAAAAGATATTAACATTCATAGATTCAAAGAGACCGGAATTGGTTTTCTCAACGAAATCCAAAAACCACTTTGTTTCAACCTAGGCGTTGAATAATTTGAAGTCAAGTTAAAGACCATTGAAGACGGAGTTATGCAAGAGTTATTCTATAAATCCTAGGTAGAAATTTCCTGAGATGGATTTACGAAATGGTGCCTTTGGTTTGTCCAGTGCCAAGACAACTTGTATGGACGAATGCTTGACAGAGTATGCCTAATGGATCATATGATTGATTTCTTCAGACTATGTTGGTGGCGGAGGAATTTGTTTCTCTTTGCTTTATACCCATAGTATTGGGAAAATCAAATGTGTGACCTGGAAGGTTTGACAATGTGGCATTTAGTGTAACTGGAGATGTGATATTTCCAAGAAGGTAAGTATAGCCTCAAGCTTCATAACCGAAAAATGAAAAAAATCGGGCAGGAGGCATGGCTAAGTGGGTCGCTCCCAATTCGGTTGTATTATCGCCAATCTAGAGAAATTTCATTTTCTTCTTTATTCTATTTGATGTTGTTCCTTTTTGGGAAATGGTTGCTGATCCCAACCGTTGGTGATATACATTCGATACACTCAAGAGAAATGTGTGGTCGGTCATGTGTGGCCGGGTTGCAAGATGTTCTTGTTGAACCCAGTGTATTTCCACTATCGGAAGGTGGTTCCATACCTCGTCATAGTTGGAAATCCATTATCCCTAAGCGCCAAGCGGTTTTGTTTGTATACTATGTACGTGAAATCCATTATCCCTAAGCGCCAAGCAGTTTTGAAAACCCTAGACATTATCATAATATGTGTTTCCTATATACAAATTGTTTTGGTTATCATAAAGGAAAAAACTTGTTTCGTGTTTATGTGTGGCACGGTCATATGAGATACCTTTTATTTCTCAAACAATTTTAAATTCGTTTACTCACACTAGTCCCATGATTGACCAAAAGTATATTTTTTCTATGTTTTCCCTAAACTCTTAGGTGCCCAAATTTGCTTGGGCAGTCAAGTAGTTCAAGATTTTACAGATTTCCTGATGGAGCTTGGAGCAGGAGGCTTCAACAACATATATATAGAGTTTATTTCCGCTGTATTATTCATATGTTGTACTCTGATAATGTATGTAAATCCAAATCTAGTTTGGATTTCAAAAGTGATTATATATCTATTATATTTTATTCATTCTGCTGTGAGATTCGTATTATTCTTATTCTGTTGTGTTATGTTCTTCTTTTTCTTCTATTCTACTTTTCTATCTTTCTATTTCTCACCCTCAACTTCCTCCTATTAGTGATCTGTTATTTCTGATACTTGAATGGTCGACATGATATACGTGAGATGTATTTATGTCGATATTTAGGGTCTAAAATCCTCGGGTCATTACAGTGGTATCAGAGCATAAGGTTGATTAATAACCTTGGCTCTATGGCGTAGCTCGATAGAGATAGGTTTAGAAATACCCTATATCGAGTTTGAGTGTATATACGAGAGAACGTATTTGAAGATTTGTATAAAAATGATTTTATATTGTGTTGATTGATATGTTTAGAGGTATAATAATTTCAAATCGACGCGTTTAGTCAACATAGTCGATAGGGATTTCTAAACTCTCAACATAGTAATTCGACACATTATTGTTTTAAAGGCTAGATAAATGAAATAAGTTTATCCAAAATCATATTTTGATATAAAAAGAATAATTGTCTGAAATTATTATCATATATGAATGTGTCGATAATTATAATCTCATTAGATTATAAGTTGAGATCGGTGTATATGCAACCAAATTGAGTTGTATAAGATTAGAGTATATAAATAAGATAAATTAGGATTTTTTTTTGTAAAACAAAATGTTTTGGGAACAATCAACGACTTTGAACTTACAATAGAATTGAGATATGTGATTTTGAACTAGCTTGAAATAAAACTGGAAATTTGGAATTTGAAAATTTAACTGGAGTTAGTTAAATAGATAAGAGTTTAATTGAGCTTAAATTCGTGATTTAAATGGGGTTTGAATTTAAAAAGAGAATTCAAAGCAGACAAATATGTTTGAACAAGTTGATTCAAATTAATGAAGTAGATCTGATTTGGAATTTATTTCCCAAATGTAATTAAGGATATTTTAAGGAATGGAAAATGGGTAATATAAGTTGATAAGGAGTTAAGATATGCAATTGGAACCTAACTAGAGATTGGTTGAGTTTAATGATTTTCTAAATGTCGATCTGATGTTGATTTCGGTCTTCGGGGTTTATACTAAAGGAATGTTTTCTTACCGATTTACGTTCAGCGACTGATGAATGTGTTTGTATCACATGTTTTTCTTACTATGGATGTTTTGGCAGGTAACCTGTGTGTTTTGGATTCCTTGGTTGTTGTGATTGTCAAGGGATGACCCATGTAAGTGTTTTTCTTAAAGTTTATAACTTGATATATAACTGGAATCTCCTCGTTACTTTAATTTCGGGGACGAAATTCTTTTAAGGGGGGTAGATGGTAACGACCCCGTTTTTGGTTAATCCTGTTGTACAATTTGTTCTAAATTATTTTAAGAGATTGATTTAATTAAATAAATCTAGAATAATAAATTTAGGAAATTCCAAGTATATATTTTAATCATTATTTAACAAATGTATGCGTGTAAAACAAGTAAGTAAGCTTTTGTCATTTGTTTTATATTTTTATATTTGTTTTAGTTTATAGAAAATATATACGGATAATATTGGATTGAAAATATTATAGAGAATTATAATAACTCAATTTTTGATGTAGTTGTTTATATGCAAGGAAATGACAGTTTAACAATTTACTTTTGCATTTAACCATTTGTGAAAAACCAGAATATGTAATTTTATAAAATCCTAAACAATATATATATATGTATGTATAGGAATACCCATTGTATTGTCCTTTAACATAAATATGCCTGCGTAAACCTTTATAAAATATTTGTATTTTATTTTGGTGTAAATTGTTGTAGACTTATACAAGAAAACTAATTAATAACTTAAGTAAACTTTTGTAGACATTTGCACATGTGTTTTAATACAAGGCTACCTGAATACATGACTAGGGTAAAACTCAAATGTGCTAAGCCTTAACATCATTTATTCCCAATCAAACACATGTTATAGCTACAAATCTATAGCCTAGATTTTGCTTAGCAACCAAGAAATTGTTTTAAAATCTTTGTGCAGGTATTTGTACATTGATTGGTACCTTAAAACATAGACCATGCCAAGTTGATTTAAGGTGATAAAACCCTTAACTTGACCTCTTTTCAATAAAAAGAGATGCAGCCTACACTTTTCCCATTAGCATCTATAACATGATAGACATTTGCACATGCAAGAATACACAATTCTGTATCAAGATGGTGACTGGCCGTGTACTTTAGCCAAGAGAGATCCAAGGAAATAAGATGCTTTACTTCTTTTCAATCAATGTGATAGCTGAAAACTTAAGGGTTAAGTTTACATTTGTAAACATAAAGTGCATAAGCTTTGTACCATACTATATACTATCAAAAACCAGCTATGTATAGCAGCTAGTAGAGGATCAAATGACTTAACACTGCACCTCATTTTCAATCAATTTTGCAAACAGCCTTTACATCACTCAAACTACCTTTATCTCTACCCAGTTATAGCCCAATCTAGGACATATTTTATACTTGTTTCAACTATAAATACGCTCACATACCACTACCTTTTCCGCACAGACCAGGTTTGAACTCGGGTACAAACGGCAGAAGAACTAAAGGGAAAACTGAAGATGAACTGAGCATTAGATACAGGAAAAACAGTGAGCAAAATATTATGAGTAAACCAAACCAAATCTCTATTTTTATTTTATCCATCTATAGTTTATTGAAGCTATATGTGTGTTATGGATTTAAGTTGTTTTAAGGGGTTTAACCCCTGAAAGGGATAACTTACGACAAGAAGATCGAAACCTGAAAATGGCAAAGATTGTGACATAGTAATATAAGTGAGTTAAACTCCACTTTTTAATCCAATGAAACTAGTATTGATTTTAGAATTTGATGTTGATGCATATATGTTTATTTATAGTATTGTATTTAACTAGTTAAATGTGCATGTCAAACCTGGACGAAGGATATAAACTGGAAGTAAAACCATTAAAACAAACTCAAAGAAACAGTATTATATTTTTAAGCAAACTCTTCTTTTAGCACATTCAAATAAAATATAAATTGTTATATAGGGTTGTGTAAACATATACATATACACCCTGAGTTTATTTTACTGAGTTAATTCAACCTTCATGATTGAAAGGTGGGAAAATATAAAACAAAGAAGGAAAGTAAGAAACAGTAAATATTTTGGTAAATAAAACCCCCGTTTATGACACTGTTAAGCCATCTTTTAATGTGTACCGAATGTTGCAAATCATTTAATTGTATATGCTTGTTTGTAAAGGTGTTACATCACATATTACTCATTCATGAATCTGTTGATCTGATTTGAGGTATGGTAAACAAATAAATAGGTCTGTGTATAAAAATAGGAACTTCAGCTTTTCACTTCTCACATTAAAAATCAACAATTCGATTTCTAGTTAAATATAGAAATTAAGATATACATGAAAGTAGTTCATATATATATATATATATATATATATATATATATATATATATATATATGGAGTATAATTTAAAAATAATTTCAACTTGATTAAAATCCAATAATTTTAGATATATTTAAGTAACGGTAAAGATTTTTTAAACTAAAATTTTCGATCGTCATAATTTTGTGATTCAGACACAGGATCATATTTGTTATCAAGAATCATGATTTTTTAGGGTAATTTGAGGATTTTTAGTGATATATGGATCGAGTTATTTAGGGAGGAACGAAAATTGTTCTTTGAGCATTTTCTAACATTGACAATAAGGCGAGCTATGCTTGGGCGAGGAACAACGCCAGCGGTGGAGACGTGTAGGAAAAATATTTAAAAAAAAATTCATAATCGGATTCGGGAGATTGGAATCGAATTGGGGTTTTTCTACCAGTTTGAATGAAGGCGTTAAATGACGAACTGCGCTGACAAGGAAATGTTTCAGGTGATCGTTCTAGGGGGAAAGCAGGAGACGATGTTGGCAAAGTCGAAGAAAAGTTTGGCGGTGACTAGGCTGACGATGTGGTGGTACGTGGTGAATTGCTGGAAAGTTGTTGCTGGAGAAATCGGATTAAACACCCAGATCGGGGTTTGTTTGATCATAGCAAAAGGAGAAGGTAGAGATGGTGGCTGACTTGGGTGGACAGTCATCATTGGCGTGGGGTGGTTCGGCTGATTATGCACGTATATATGCACAGATGTGCACTGGTTAAGCAAAGAAGGAGAAGAATGTTTGGGCAGAAAGAAGAATGATGATCACATCGAGGTGATCGGTTTTTTTGTGGTGCTAGATTCGTGAATCTCAGGTATTGGATTTCTAGCAAATTGGCAAAAGGATCAAGCAGTAGGAAAACGTAGAGAAAGGAGAAAAACAGGAGAGGTAGGCCGAGCAGTTGGGTCGTTGGCTATTTAGAAAGAAAAGATATATAAAAGGGGGGTGGTCCGAAGTTATAGGACGAGGCAAATTGGAGAAATAAAAAAAAGAGAAATTGGAGAAGAAAACAAATAAAGAAGCAAAGAATTTAAATAAAAGGAAAGTCTCAATATATGTTGAGATAAATCAACGGCTTTGTTTTAATATTTTATTTTTGTTGTTTATTTAAAATATAATAAGGATAATAATATTTTTAAATCGTTATAATAAATTATATCGATCATATTGGGTCAACGTCTAAAATAGAATTTTTAATAGAAACTGTCGATATAAGTTTGAAGTAAAATCGATAGATATATTCATTGATCTAAGTCACATTTAAAATAAGTAAAATTTTAGTATTGCTTTGATTAGTTCTATAACCGTTTCATAATCTGGTAATGAAATAAGAAATCAAATAAATAAAAGTAAATTATAAAATAACTCGATGAGCAACTTATAATAAATTTTCAAATGAAATCAAGTTGATAAAATATAGAACGAGTCGAGAAAAAATAATATTCAAAGTAAATAAGGTTAGAAGCAAATTTTTTGCAGATGAGAATGATTGTGAGGATTATTGGTAAGAGAAATTATCTACTGATAACGACAGGATTATTCTAAAGTTTCAAAATTAAATGGAATACGATAAATTGGAAGGAGACATTTAATTGGTATCGACTAAGATGAATTCAGGAAAGTATTGTTCATTTTCCATATTAAATAAGATTTAAATAAATTATATATTGAATTATTTATTCATCTATGAAATAATATATATTTATAAGTCGTATAGATTGAACTATGAATTATAACAATACTCTTATAATCGATAAAAATAAATGAGATTCGTAAATTGAATGGAATCTTAGATTTGGAAATAATCATTTTTCCAAGGTTAACCGATGTATGAACGACTATTAGTTGAATTGGAATTATTAAATAGTGATAGGTATGTTGTGATGGTTAATGTGATTGATTGTAATGTTGTGATATAACTTAATACACTTGTTTAGATTATTTCAATCATTTACTCATCTGATTAAGATAAATATCAAACTGCTGTTAAAAGACTGGAATTTTATATGTATAATAAATTTAGTACATAAGTCCTGCTAACCTGTACTAATATTAAAATTTGTTTGGATATGATAACCTGGTTACTTTTACTATGACTTTTCCCAAAAAGATATTAACATTCATTGATTCAAAGAGACCGGAATTGGTTTTCTCAATGTAATTCGAAAACCACTTTGTTTCAACCTAGGTGTTGAATAATTGGAAGTCAAGTTGAAGACCATTGAAGATGGAGTTATGCAAAGGCTAGTTATTCTTTAAATCCTAGGTACAAATTTCCTAAGATATATTTACGAAATAGTGCCTTCGGTTTGTCCAGTCCTGGATAACTTGTATGGACGATTGTTGACAGAGTAAGCCTAACGGATCATGCGATTGATCTCTTTAGACTATGTAGTTGGCGGAGAAATCTGTTTCTCTTAGCTTTATACCCGTAGTATTGGGGAAATAAAATGTGTGATCTGGAAGGTTTGACAATGTGGCATTCAATGTAAATGGAGATGTGATATATCCAAGAAGGTAAGTATAGCATCAAGCTTCATAACCGAAAAATGACAAAAATCGGGCGGCAGCATGACTAATTGGGTCGCTCCCAATTAGGGTGTATTATCACCTATCTAGAGAAATTTCATTTCCTTCTTTATTATATTCGACGTTGTTCCTTTTTGGAAAACGGTTGCTGATCCCAACCGTTGGTGATATAAAATCGATATGCTTAAGCGAAATGAGTGGTCGGTCATGTGTGGCTGGGTTACAAGATGTTCTTGTTTAACCCAATGCACTTCCCTCTAGAGATACACTATCGGAAGGTGGTTCCATACCTTGTCATAGTTGGAAATCCATTATCCCTAAGCGCCAAGCGGTTTTGTTTGTATACTATGTACGTGAGATGTGAGATGCAAGAATTTTGCTAGATTCTAATTTATATTTGAATACCCAAGACATTATCATAATATTTGATTCCTATATACAAATTGTTTTGGTTATCATAAAGGAAAAACTCGTTCTGTGTCTATGTGCGGCATGGTCTTCTGAGATACCTTTTATTTCTCAAACCATATTAAAATCATTTACTCACACCAGTCCCATGATTGACCTAGAGTTTATTTTTCTATGTTTTTCCCCAAACTCTTAGGTGCCCAAATTTGCATGGGAAGTCAAGTAATTTAGGATTTTACAGATTGACTGATGGAGCTTCAAGCAGGAGGCTTCAACGATAGATGTATAGAGTTTATTTCCACTGTATTATTCGTATGTTGTACTCTAATAATGTATGTAAATCCAAATCTAATTTGTATTTAAAAAGTGATTATATATATATATTATATTTTATTCATTCGGGTGTAAGATTCGTATTATTCTAATTCTGTTGTGTTATGTTCTTCTTTTTCTTCTATTCTACCTTTCTATCTTTCTATTTCTTACCCTCTAACTTTCTTCTTTTAATGATCTAATATTTCTGATACTTGAATGGTCGACATGTTATAAAGGTGACGTATTTATGTCTATTTTTAGGGTCCAAAATTGAAACGACCCAAACTCGCCCTTATAGGAAAGCTCGGATTGAGTTGAGGACATGACAAATCATAACACAAAAAGAAGAACATTTCATTGCTGATACAACAATTTACATCAGAGTACAAGAATATAATAGAGTATGAATAAATAATATACAAAAAAATATCAGAGATTCAAATTATATAGCAGCGGAAAAATAATACATAACACAACTGGAAGAAATACACGGATACAGAGCTTTTTGAATATAGCTCCAGCTGTAAATCCAGGATCCCGGAAAAGAAATATCTGCAAAAACCCAACTACTAGCTGCCCATATGGAAAATAGGGACACCCAGAGTTTAGGTTAAAACAATAAACTCCAGGTCAGTCATGCGAACTGGTGTGAGAACTAAAATAGTTATTTAAAACTTTACTTTAAAAATAAAGTAAATCAAGGGATCACGCCGTAAAACACGGAAAGGATTTTCTCCCAAGAATACCAGTGCATAAATCAGTTTATGAATAGCACAATGCTTTTCGAAAAATGAAGCTATTATAAGACTCAGGTCCCATCACACAGTGCAACGAAAGCCGGAGGATAGAGTTTTCCTTATAATAGCCAAACATGCTTGGTACATTCAAAACAAAAATTGTTTGATATAAAGTGCCAAAAACAACTTCAAATATAAATGTGTCAATCATAGACGACATAGTATCCCATGCTACTACATCGCCATACTTGTTCTGCAATTCAAACCGAAAAGTCATGTATTGGAAATTGGATTTCCGTTATGAGTCAGGGCAAGGGGTGGCTCCTCACCAATTCGAGACACTCTAACAAATGCCTCAGGATCACACCTACGGTCAACCCTTGGATGCTTCAGTGTGGTTCCACTCTTACATTTGAGGATTAGTTATTCCTGAACACATGTTTTACGTTCCTATTGGACCTATCCATCGGCTCCATAGTAACCGATATATTCGAGGTGCCTCGCTATCCATCATCCACCTAGGTAAAAATAAATATAAATGTCTGGGCTCCATACCATGACAACACCCATAGCTAGTTAGAAACGTTGTGCACTCCCTGCAGTCTGATCCCCTTTTTGACTCATACCGAGGTGTGAGGCCCGCGAATCAACGCTACACACAAAGATAGGCTATATAAAGCCGTGCTTTGATCATCAACCACAAGACTCTGCTTTTTAACAAAAGCCTTGATCATTTGCATCTCAGCATGCCACACTGACAATTCACGCCATGCGACTGAGATCTATCAATATATAACCTCTAAGCTCGTACATCTCAGAGAAGGGTGTTAAGCAAGAGAATAAATTCTCCGCCATCAAACAAATTTATATTTAATAGAGATCAATCTGCACAGAATAAAATCCAATGTCAGACACACATCCATTTACTAGTTCGTTCTGGGTCTGAACGAAACCGGAGGCACCTTATTCCTCATCCCATATGTCCAATACAGGAGAGAGGTCCTCGCATATGCAGTTAATCTCCAAGTACGTCTGGACAATCACCACTTATTACCTCATCTTGGGTGTACAGCCCAATCAAGAAATCAGTAATCTTCCAAATGATGTAAAGACCTCCGGTCTTCAACCACCGTCTTCATCGTCGACTTATCGTCGAACCAGTTATTCAGAATGGGTTTAAACCCGACTTTTCCGAATAATTCACATATTTTATAATCAATTGCTATAAAAACACAACATACGCCTCATTCCAATTCTGAATATTCTTTTATTAAAATATTCACATCATTAGGGAATGTTCCCATTAATTTTATCAAAGATAAATTCTTTAAATTTATTCTTTAATCTTCCTTTGGATATCGATTCAAACCAAATTAAGGTTTATCCAAACTAGTTAGGATTAGCGCACCTTATCGAAGTAATCATTTGTTTTATTTTCCCAATCCCAACCTATAGATCCCATGAAGCAAAACTGGTAATACTCCATATCTAACACCACGGTGTTATTGGTAAAATTAATTACCATTTCCCGTTCAAGTCTAACTAAAGATTTAACTATCGCCTGGAGAAAAACTGGTGGTACTCCATTCACGATCATTTCCCAAATTTGATAATTTAAATTATCACTTTCACATTTTAATCTAATTAAAGATTCATTAAAACTCCACTTAGTTTCAATCTTCCCAAAAATAAATATTAATGATTACTTAACTTTGGGAAATACAAAACATGCCACATCGACAATCTACACCGTACCACTGATTTCTGTTGATATATAACTTCTAAGCTCGTACGTCACAGAGAAGGGTGTTAAGCAAGAGAATAAATTCTCCACCACCAAACATATATATATTTAGCAGAGATCAACAATACAATTTGAAATACAATGTTAGACATGTAATCCTGTCTTTAGCTAGGTTAAAGAAACAATGTCATTTAAAACACAGTTCACGACAAACCCAAAATCACATTCCATTAATTATGGAATATTCACGGAAAATAGATCAATATATAATCGATATCAATTTCCGTATCAGACTAATAATATAAACGGAATAACAACAAAGCCTTTTAAATTCCATATATATTAATAGTCTTCCTCCACAGAAGCTCACTTTGATTATTACCAAATCGAATTCCATTCCATTACAATTTATTTTATTAAATTGAAAATTTTATTTTGGAAAGTTTCCATTTAATATTAATAAAAATATTTATAAATTCCAAATCACATTTCACTGTTAATTGGGTTAAAGTACAAATGTCATTAAAAACACAATTCACAATAAACCCAATTCACATTCCATTATATTACAGTTACTAAATATAATTGGAAACTCTAATTAAAAGATTTATTCTTTTCACACGGGGTTTAAGAACAGTGTTATTGAAGACACCATCCGCGACAAACCCCAAAATCCAATTCTTTTATTCAATTCCAATTAAATAATAATTAACTGGAAAACTTCACTAAATCTTAATTAAAATATCTATTCTTATCTCAACTGGGTTCAAGAACAGTGTTATTTAAGACAACATTCATGAAAAACCCAAAAACCCATTTGATATTAAATACAAGACTCTAAATAAAAATTATATCAGCTTATATTTAATATCAAATTCTGAAATCAACAAATATCGTATTGGGAATAACGATATATATATATATATATATATATATATCTTTTCCAAATTCCTTCACAATATTTGTATAATCACGGAATCCAATATCGAAATATTCCAAATACTATTTCTATTCATATCCATTCCAATTTATATATTGGAAATATATGGTTATATCAAAACTCAAATCCAATTTATTTATTTAAAAATTATTGGACTTCAAATCTAGTTAATAACTAGTTCATTTTGATAAAACTATATTTTTACCTTTATAAACGAGGAATTTTTCGTCCAAATTCTTTCCAAATCATTTATTATGATTTTACACAAATTATTAATATTTTTAATTCTTTTATTAAGGCCTTTAAGTCGATTTGTAACACCCCGCGAATTATATAACTTTGAAATTTACAAATTAAAGTATAATTAATTTCAAATCAAAGAACTAAGGGAAACGGGATACGCCATTGCGTTCGTCTCGGAAAAATACGCGAAATAGAGTCCGAGTTTTCGAAAAACGGAGTCCGTATGAAGAAGATATGGCCTTCGGAAGTTTCTGAATTAAATTTAAAATTCAAACAGAATAAAATAAGCTCAGAAAACAAAAATGGGGCCCAATGGGCTAGGGCGGAAAAAAGTCCCGCCTGACGCACCCAGGTCGACTGGGCTGTCGACCTGGTCTAACCAGGTCGACAGGCCTGTCGACAGGGCTGTCGACAGGGGTGTCGACCTGGTCCAGACCAGGTCGAACCCAGTCTAACCTGGCTGGCCTATTCTATGTTGGTCGATTTTCTGTGGTCTGCTTTGTCATTAGGGCTAGGTGGCAAGCTCTAATTGGTCTCTCCTTAGGATGAATGGCTACGATCAATCCAAGCAACATCAATGGTCCTAATCAGTTCATTTCCCCTATAAAAACAACCCTAGACTAAACCCTAATCTATTCATTCATAAATAAGAACAAAGCCGCCATGTTGCTGAGGAGCGTCTAGGAGTAGCCACCAAATTGGAGAGAAGATTAGGAGGAAAGTTCTAAAGCCTAAAGCAATTCAAGCAACTCAATCAAATCAAACCGCATCTTCAAATCCCTAAATTAGAGAATTCGCCACACCATTGTAAGTAGAGTATTATTTTGGTATGAACAAATAATTGTGTTGATATGTATACTTGATTTGTGGCGATAAAGTAATTCATATTTGTGCGTTGGAATATTGTATACGTTTGGATATTCTCGAATTATGTTATTCATTATAAAGAACTACATGCGGTAGTTCTATGCAAGTATACGTTTGGAATATTCGCAAATTATGTAATCTATATTGAAGCTACATGTATGTAGTTGATTGAAATTCATGCAAGTTTGGGGCTTTGCTATTATGCCATCATAATGTGTATTTTTATACAAACATCATTTTTGTGAAGTAATTGGAATAAGTTTGGATTATCATAATCCATATGAAATTATGTTGAAAATTGGGCATCATGTATTAAGCCATGCTTTTGTACTAGAAAACCTATTTACAAACTTATGAATATGGCTAGGCTATGAATGATATTTGGCATAATTGAAATCCATGATTAAGTCTATCTTGTTTACAAGAATTTTATGATGACATATGTGGTACATAGCTAGGTTAGGCTCAAAAATCCCTTTTTTGTAAGTTTGCATGACTAAAGTAAAAATCATGACTTCATGTTAGAAATATTTATGCCATGGTTATGTGAACAAATTTAACTATACTTATGCCATGCTTATGTTTGACATTATGCCATGCTTATGTTTGACATTATGCCATGCTTATGTTAGAAATATTTATGCCATGCTTATGTTTGACATTATGCCTGAGATAAAAATATAGGTTCATGTTGTAGTTAGGCCTATGTGTCAATAGTGATATTCTTAACATAACTACAAGTTCACATGCTTTGATTCATGTCACCTATGCTTTATGACCAAAGTATATGTCACCACTATGCAAGTACACCAGTTTCTATTTTGTATTTCCAACGTCATATTGCAAGTTCATGCGCTCACATTCCCCTCTTTGTGTATGTAATCACGCTTTAAGCCTCCCCTTTTCGCATGGCTAGGTTGGGCTTTAAAAGGCTAAGCCCAACATATATATAATAAACGGACGTGTTAAACGGGGGAAAATAACGTTGGGTTAAAATCACTAATGAATGAAAATATAAAATAGAAGGGCCCAAATTCAAGTATGGGTTGGGCCCATGATTGGTGTAACCTTTACACCATTAACTTAATAATGGGCCGCAAATATTTACATATAAGAAAATAAGGAAGAAAGACAAAATATGTAAATATAGAAAATACGATGTGTTTAACCCGAGGTTGGATTGAGTTGTGATGTAAACCTGCCCGGAACCGCCCGGCTGTCCAGTAGTCACAACAATACCTATCCAATGTGGGAGGTTAAACATGGAGCCCAATAAGGACCCGAGGTTAGACTGAGTTGTGGCGTAAGACTGCCCGGAACCAACTGGCAACAGGCAGCCACAACAATACCTGTCTAATGTGAGAGGTCAGGGCCTTAATAAGACAATTAAGGCTCAGTCAGGATTGTTAGGATTAAGTGAACTAAAGACTTAATCAAAATAGAACATGCTAAACTAAACGGACTGGTGGGGGTTAGGTTAGAAAACACTTAACCAACTTAGCATGTTGGCTAGAGATAGAAAACCTAGTAACGGGGGACCCTTTTCAGCAGTAACCCTAGAAGGTGTATCAGGATACCCTGAAACTAGGCAGGGTGGGGCACGATTACTGGGCTGATTGTAAGAGGTCAAATCGACGGCGGTGGTGTAGCAGTGTAGGTTCTAACGGGGTGCGGGCGTGCACACACTCCGGCGCAGAAAAATAAGGCACTGGACACCAGTAGAATACCTGTGCATTCTAAGGTTGTGTCGGGCCGCCGCCATGGGACTTGATACACCCCATGGTGGGACCAGCATAGGTAACTACAACATCGGGGGCCGTAAGACACATGTAACTATGCGAGTAGGAGCCGATCATCATTGAATGGATCACATCACCCTGAATTATGGGGTGCCAGTTGGAAACTAGTTTATATGGGTTCAGAGATTAACATGGGGTACGATAGTATATTCGACCCTAGACAACTTAACCAAGTTTATAGTGCTTGCCCACTTCTTGTTTATACTTATCATACCCAGTTCTTTATTCATAGACAAAATAGTACTAGACTTACTCAGGCTTTATGTCTGACTCTACTTTTCTTTCGTCTTCTTTTCTTCCGTTTCCCCCCCCCCCCCAGGTCCACAGGGAGGGAACACAGCAGCTTGACCAACCTTAACATCCAGCTTGAAGAAGAGAAATGTATTGCTTGGACTTTCCTGTTTTGAACTATGGCTTTGGACAATCCACTATGGGGACTTTTGCAGTTTATCTATGTTTTGTTTATGCTTCTTTAAATAATGTACTCAAGACAGATTATGAAAGTGTTATGTTATGTTTTGGAAAAAGATGTAAGACAATCATGGTGATGTTTTGTAACACGTATTTGCTTTGGTGAAATAAAAGTTGTTGTTTTTCCTCTGTTTACAAATATGTGTTCTTATATCTGTCTTGTATATCTGTGACTTATACTTATAAACCTCCACCAAAATTAGGGCATTCCCTTTGAGAGTGACCCTAACGGAGGTGGGGTGTTTCACTTGGTATCAGAGCATAGGATTACCAGATAAGATAAAAAGTTTTGAAAAAATATTTTCAAAAAGGAAATTTAAAGAAGCATTTTTAAAAGAAAAATGTTATTTTATTTTAAAAAGGCAAAGTCCATCCCCCAAAGCCATAGGTACTATCTCTTATCTTTCGTTTTGAATCTATCCTTTTTGTTTCAGCATGTTCGAAGATCTTAACTTGCCGGAAGGGGTACCAATACCTGGTTGGTTTAGACGGTTCTTAGAAGCAAGGGCCACTCAGCCAGGTCCTACCATTCCTCCTCCCCCAGCGGAAGGAAATCATCCAGCTGCAGCGGCACCTTTTCCTCCACCTCCTCCTCGGGGAAACACGTTTGCTAAGATATGTAAAGATTTTAAAGCTATGGGAGGAAGGGATTTCCATGGAACTGAGTCCTTCGTGGCAGCCAGAAATTGGCTGAAGGAAACGGAGGACCTATTCATCATCTTTGAGGTAGAAGATAGACAAAAAGTACAATTGGCAGTATGGCTATTGAAGGGCGAGGCTTCCTACTGGTGGGAAGTCACTAATGCTGAAAGACCAGTGGAGACATGGGAGGACTTTAGGGCAAGGTTTGAGACTAAGTTTCTCTCAGATACGGAAAGAAGTTTGCAGTTGGAAAAATTCTTATTTCTTAAACAAGGGGACAAGACAGTCAGAGAGTATGTGAATCAGTTCGATGAGCTGGCTAGGTTTGGGCTTGACCTAGTCAACACCCCGCACAAGAAGGCTCTCCGTTTCGTCAAAGGGTTGAATGAGCCATTACACAGTTTGGCCATGACCCATATACCCATGGGAGCCACGTATGAAAGATTGGTGCAAATGGCATTGCTGAATGAAGAGGATAAGAGCAAGAAGGAGACGAAGGCAGAAAGCTCTCAAGGGAAGAAAGAGGGTTTGCAGCCCAAGAAGACAGACTTTAAGAAGGGCGGGAAAGGCAACAAAGAGAAGTGGAAGTGCAATTTCTGTGGCAAAGTGGGGCACTTAGTAAAGGACTGCCGGAAAAAGAAGGCCAAGGAGAATGGTGGGTGCTTTTCTTGCGGTGAGACAGGCCATAGGGCTAAGGACTGCCCAAAGAAACGAGGACAGGGGCAGAGGGCTGGATCCACCCCAGGGGCACAGGTTCATGTGCTGGAAGCACCACCTCTGCAACAGCGAGGTATAAATACTTCTGTAGAAAGTGTAGTTTATCTTTATGATCACCCCGTTCGCACTTTATTTGATTCTGGCGCATCACACTCCTTTATCTCGTCTGCTTTAGTAGAATCTCTGCACCTAAAAACTAATATGGTAGAGGACCCCTTAATTGTTTCAAACCCAATTGGGGGCCCAGCTCATTTGTCTATGATCTGTTTGGAATTGAAAATTTCTATCCTAAGTGTAGAATTTCAATGTAGTGCCTTTGTTTTGGGCTTTTCGGGTTATGGTTTGATTTTGGGTATGGATTGGCTATCCAGTAATGGGGCCATCCTTGATTGTGAGAAAAGGGTTGTTAGGCTCCTAACCCAGCTCGGTAATACTTTGGAAATTTCTTGTAATCCCTCGTATGCGGTTATGCTTAGTTATCTTGAATCGCTAGATGCCTCTGTTGAAAATTTGCAATCAGTTAGAGTGGTCCGGGAATATCCGGATGTCTTCGAAGAGGTGAAGGGCTTGCCTCCGAAGCGGGAAATAGACTTCCGCATATATCTTGTAGATAATGCAAAGCCCGTTGCGTTGCCCGTCAGACACATGGCTCCACGGGAAAGGAAAGAGCTCAGTAAACAGATTAAAGAGCTTCTAGAAAAGGGGTTCATTAGGAGGAGCATTTCAGAATGGGGCGCTCCAGTGGTGTTCGCTACAAAGGCGGATGGTTCACTCCGTCTATGTGTTGACTATAGGGAGCTCAACAAGCTAACGAAAAAGAATAGGCACCCTCTCCCTAGAATTGACGATTTATTTGACCAGCTTGTAGGAGCGTCTGTTTTCTCCCAACTCGATTTAGCAACCGGTTTTCATCAGCTAAGGGTGGCTGAAGATAGCATCGATAAAACGGCGTTCAGAACCCCAGACGGCTTCTTTGAATGGCTTGTCATGCCTTTCGGCTTGACAAATGCACATGCTTACTTCGCGGACCTGATGAGTAGGGTATTTAGAGATTTCCTCAACAAATTCGTAGTGGTCTTCGTAGATGATATCCTTATCTTCTCAAAGAGTGAAGAGGAACATGCTCAACACTTAAGGACAATCATGGAAACTTTGCGAGTCCATCAACTAAAAGCCAAATTCTCCAAATGCCACTTTTGGAGGGAAGAGGTGAGGTTCCTTGGGCACATAGTATCCAAAAAAGGGTTAGCGGTGGACCCTGCTAAGGTAGTGGCGGTACAGGATTGGAAGACACCAAGGAATGCGACTGAGGTCCGAAGTTTTCTAGGACTAGCGGGTTTCTATCGAAAGATTATAAGGGATTTTGCGAAAATCTCAGCTCCGCTCACGAAGTTGACAATTGTTTATTTTCAAGAGATAATTCATCTATGTGGGATACCTTCTAGTAAGTGAACAAGATCCAAGATTCACTAGTGAATTTTGGAGAGCTTGCATGGAACCATGAGTACGCAGTTAGGCTTGAGCCAAGCATACTAGAAGGAGAATAAGTGAAAGAGGAACGAGAAATAGGTTCCAACTCATATTTTGGAAACAAGAATTAAGAAGCTACGAAATTGTGAAGTTAAAGACGGACAAAGCATAATGGAGTTAAGCTCAAGAAATGCGACTTAGAAGATTGAAGACTACATTCGTGCATAATATCTCTTCTTAAGAGTATATCCTTGATTCCTCTCTTCCTGTAGAGCTTACTTGCATAGTATCTTTTCTGTATATCCTCTCGGTCCCATTCTCAATCCAATTTCTGTTGCAAACCACATAGGGAGTATGACTCATCTGTTAGTAACACATGTTGGGGCTCGAGGGTGTTCATTGGTTTGACTAAAGTTTTTGGGTTTTATAGGATACAGATTGGTCTTAGGAAGGGACTCCCTTGTGACCTAAAAAGGAGTCCATCATGCTTAGTTTCCTAGAATCATATATGGTGGTTGGGTTGAGTAACTCTTTGGGTGTCAGTCTGATGTTGATTTCGGTCTTCGGGGCTGATGCTTAGAGAGTTCTTCTCCTAATCAGTATATATGTGGCATAGGTTTTCAGTTTTGACATTGCCTAATGGGCACAAAGTTTTTACTTGCTTCTATCATTCGACTATACCTTTAGATAGGAACAATTGGGAAAATGTCCTATAGATTAGAGCTACCCGAAAGATTGGACGGAGTTCACAACGTTTTTCATGTTTCACATCTCCGAAAATGTCTACATGAGTCTGCTGAAGTGGTAGAGCCAAATATACTCGAAGAGGCCGAAGTGGAACGCGAAGCAACCATAAGAAAAGTTCCAACCCGCATCTTAGGAACGGAAGTGAAGAAGCTACGCAACCGTGAAGTCAAGCTCGTCAAAGTACAGTGGAGCGACGCCGAGGGAGACGCGACTTGGGAAACTGAAGCTAGAATCCGTACAGCCTACCCTTTTCTGTTCGAGGGTACATCCTTGATCTTTCCTTTTCCTTAAGTTGCGCTTTTATCTATCTTTTTAGGTATAGTTCCTCGACCTTATCTTTTAGGTAGAATCTTTTTGGATGGAAACATGTAGTTGAAACATGTTATGTATGATGGTTGCAAGTGGTTGCAAGTGATTGCCAGTGGTTGCTCGTGGTTGCATATACACACACAATCTAGGTTTTAGATCGGCTCAGTCACTTCATATTGCATATGCATATATGTTTGCATTCATATGTGGTTGAACTTTAATGTGTTGTCATGTGGACGCTGCATTTGTATTGAATGATTGTGCACTCATGTAGAATCAAGAATAGGAAAATTTGCATACATAATGGATTCATGGCACTTACATAATTCGCATTAAGGAGGTCAACTGAATCAGTAGACCGCCTGATTTTGCATTAGATAAGTACATGTACACACACACTTCGCATATGATCATGAAGCATTAGAAGTCTTTTAAGGACAATGGATGCTCGTGTTTGATGGATGAGTAGATGGATGATTGGATGTTAGGATATACATTCCTCCTAACTTGAAGATTTCGGGGACGAAATCCTTTTAAGTGGGAGAGAATGTAACACCCCGCGAATTATATAACTGTGAAATTTACAAATTAAAGTATAATTAATTTCAAATCAAAGAACTAAGGGAAACGGGATACGCCATTGCGTTCGTCTCGGAAAAATACGCGAAATAGAGTCCGAGTTTTCGAAAAACGGAGTCCGTATGAAGAAGATATGGCCTTCGGAAGTTTCTGAATTAAATTTAAAATTCAAACAGAATAAAATAAGCTCAGAAAACAAAAATGGGGCCCAATGGTGTAATAACCCGAAAATCTGGGCCAGTTTAAAATTTTTATTTTGGCAATTTTAGCGAATTTTGATTATTTAAAATGAATTATTTTAAATAATATCGAGTGAAATTTATTTTCTATATAGAATTCGACGTATATATTATATACGTCGTCGTTAGAATATAAATATTTATATATAATTATAAATAGAATTGAAAATGGCGCGGTAGTTCGATAATTCGATTTCAAACTTCAATTGAATGTACCGGGTGCAAAACAATCCGGATTTTAGTGAAACCAAAAATAATGGAATCTAATAGTGAATATCTTTCCAACGAATCCGAAAAATCAAGATTTCATATCGGGAATCAAAAGATATGTCCAGTTGAAAAATCTGAATAGTCGCTATGGAATTCAGGCCCTTAAAAATGGACATTTTGCAAACGACCTCGGATTTCGACGAAACCAGTTTTGTTGGGTCCGTGATGTAAAGTTATTGCTAGGTTTCAAATTTCATAATTTTTCGAATCAATATGTGAGCGTGGCAAAGGAAAACGCGTTCGACCAGTTTCAGTTGATTTTAATCGACTGGAAATTGGCCATTTTTCAAACGGTCTCAGAATTCGACGAAACTAGTTTTGTTAGGACCGTATCGTCCATACGAAGCTAGAAAATATTTTTCTGGAATTTTTCTAGTTAGTATGTGACCCCGGTAATTTGAAATGTACGTTTAAAATTCAATATAGTGATTTAAATGTAAATTTAACGGAAACTGATTGTAGCGATCAAATCAGCTTGCGATGCATATCCCATTGTGTTTGGAATGTGGGTAAAACGTTATAGACGACAGGCGGTGGGCCTCGTTTCGAGGTCGTAATTGAAAGTCAACTCTTTAGGATAAAATAAATAAATTAATTTTAAAAAAAAAGCAATCTCTCTCCTATATTCCCTCTGCCCCCCCCCCCCCCCCCGTTGTTTCATTCGAACAGATGAAATCAAAATTAAAAAAAAAAGAGAAAGGGGAAGAACGACGGGCTCGTCGTTCCCGAGAGCCGCGCCTCCAGGCGGAGCCCCACCAGCCGCCGCCTCTTCCTCTTCTTCCCCTCTCCCTCGCATCCGCCCCTTCTTCCTCCTTCCTCCTCCATCGCGAGACCCGCCCCTCCTTCGTCCCTCCTCGTCGAAGTCCCCAGGAAACCGCCGAACCCACATCGAACCGCCACCCCTCCGAGCCGCCGACGAGCCCCCCCTCCCTGTAAGTTCCCTGATCTTGTTTTTTTTATTTTATTTTCTTTAAAACTGTTTTTTTTTTATTTTCTTTAAAACTGATTTATTTACAAAGTAGAAAACTGATTTTATAAAAAGATAGAAAACTGATTTTTAAAAAGATTAAAAAGAGTTGATTTTTAAAAGATTAAAACTGAATTTTTAAATAAGATTTTAAAACTGATTTTTAGTAAGATTTTAAAACTGATTTTTAGTAAGATTTTAAAACTGATTTTAAAATAAAAGATATAAAAAAAAACTGATTTTTAACAAAAGTAAAACTGATTTTAAAATAAAAGTAAAAACTGATTTTTAGAAAAAAAGGTTTGAACTTTAAAAATGAATTTACTTTGAAATAAAAATTCGATTTTTATATATTGAACTTTGAAATAAAAATTCGATTTTTATATATTGAACTTTGAAATAAAAATTCGATTTTTATATATTGAATAGCGAACTAAAAATTCGATTTTTATATATTGAATAGAGAACTAAAAATTCGATTTTTATATATTGAATAGCGAACTAAAAATTCGATTTTTATATATTGAATAACGAAGTAAAAACTCGATTTTTTACATATGTAGTGAAAGCGGACAACGAAGGTGACTAAAAGGCGAAACGACGAAGACTTCTGCAAAGGAAGTGCCGTGGAGCTAGGATAGCTATATGTGAGAATTTCTCACTCTTCAATTTTATTTCTAGTTATATATATATATACAAGGATGCAGACGGTGTTTAGTAGCACCCGACACAATCGTCCACAGACCATGGACTTGTTTGTTTGGCTGTTTGGTGATTGATTGCGATATTGGTTTGAATGTGGTTTGTGGTATGAAAAATCGAATCGATAAATTGGTTAGGATTAGACGTGCGCCGTTATAAGGCGAAGGAGTAAGGCTAGGTTAGATCCTTACTCCAAATTTTGTGGTTTGCATAACGAAAGTGATTTGATTGATGTGTGAATGGCGTGGGCCTTCACTAGACCGGGGATAAGGCTAGGCCTCGTCCCGTTTCTAGTATCGTGCCGTTATGCCGCCGAAATTTTCTAAAATATGTTAGAAAAATAAAAATATCATTTTATTTAAAGAATGAATTGAATAGATATTCATATGTTGAAATAAAATGTTTTGTCGTTAAAAATATAATTTTTAACGTGAATGTAAATAAATAAATATTCATTTACAAACCGGACGGTTTGTTTATGTACACCTATTTGAAGGACATTGATTGGGTCGATAAATTTTACACATCGCCCAATTGCACAAATAAAATATTTGTTTGATGGTTTGAAAACCCCACACGGGTGTTGGGATGAAATATGAATTTCACTCATCCTGATTGATTAAATATGTCGATCGATTGATTGACAGGCTGTTATAAGCGTTGAATATCTATATTTGATGCTTATACAGTGTAGTGCACTTTGGTTGATGGTTGATTATTTTTCAATGCTATTATACATGTGTTGTATGAAAATCCATATAATTAACCTTATATGGTGATTGATTGGGCCTCATTCCAATTTGAAAAATAAAGAATATTATAAAATAAAAGTTCATGTGTTGACAGTACTCATTCATTGAGATTGGTCATGTGTTGAACGAAATATTTTAGTAATAAAATTTACATCTTTATCATTATAAAATAAAAGTTCATGTGTTGACAGTACTCATTCATTGAGATTGGTCATGTGTTGAACGAAATATTTTGATAATAACAACTATTTTGAAAAAGAAATATTTGAAATAGAATATTTGAAAATAGAAATGTATGAAGCCGTGTTGATTAGATTGACGCCATTTTGACGTGAGCGATATTTAAATGAATTGAAAACGATTTCGAAATGAATTGAATTGAAAACGATTTCGAAATGAATTGAATTGAAAACGATTTCGAAATGAATTGAATTGAAAACGAATTCAAAATGAATTGAAAACGATTTCGACATGAATTGAATTGAAAACGAATTCAAAATGAATTGAAAACGATTTCGAAATGAATTGAATTGAAAACGTTTTCGAAATGAATTGAATTGAAAACGAATTCAAAATGAATTGAAAACGATTTCGAAATGAATTGAATTGAAAACGATTTCGAAATGAATTGAATTGAAAACGATTTCGAAATAAATTGAATTGAAAACGATTTCGAAATGAATTGAATTGAAAACGAATTCAAAATGAATTGAAAACGATTTCGAAATGAATTGAATTGAAATTCGAATTGAATAGAAATGAATTTTAAAACGAATTTATAAAGAAGAATTCAATTTTGCTTTGAATTGAAATAGAAGTTGAAATAGAATTGGAAACGAATTTAAAACTATTTATATAATTCGTTTTAAATAGAAATCGACGAAATATATATTATATATATTATATATATAATATAATGGCCTGAATAGAACGCGCCGCGCCGCGGCAGTTCGTGAATTTCGACCATTTATTTCAAACGGACATTACGGGAGATCCGACCGTCGGATTCTCCTAAAACCGGAACCGTTGGGTTCGTATCGAAAAGAGCTTTCTAACGAATATTAGAAATTCAAAATCTAACGGTTGGATTTGGAGGTACGTCCAAATCAAATTCGAAAAAGGTCGCTGTAAGTGCAGTTCGATGGCCATTGATGGAAATCGACTGTACGGGCCTTGATAAAATTATTAAAAATAGTAATAATTTGTGTAAAATCATAAGAAATGATTTAGAAAGAATTGGGATGAAAAACTCCATGTTTGAAAAGATAAAAATAGATTTTTATCGAAATGAACTAGTTTTGAACTAGAATTAAAATTCTATTTATTTTTAAATAAATAAATTGAATTAGAAAAGGGTT
This sequence comes from Allium sativum, assembly GCA_030737875.1. Lineage (NCBI taxonomy): Eukaryota > Viridiplantae > Streptophyta > Magnoliopsida > Asparagales > Amaryllidaceae > Allium > Allium sativum. The sequence continues at coordinate 129,271,569 of CM060918.1, forward strand.
TTGAAAATAACCAAAATTTCCAATGATTGCATTGGAGTGGATTTGAATCGAAATTGCCTTCGGAATATTTCGATGTTGGAATTCGCGATTATACAGGTGTTGTTATGGAGATTTGAAAGATATATATTTATATCCTTATTTCCAATACGACATTTGTAAATCATAGAATTTGATATTGAATATAGGCCGATATATTTTCTATTCAGAGCCTGGTATTGAATATCGAATGTGATTTGGGTTTGTCGTGAATGGTGTCTTCACTAACACTGTTCTTGAACCCAGTTGAGAAAAGATTAAATCTTTTTATTTGGATTTAATGAAGTGTACCAATTAAATAATATTTAATTGGAATTGAATTGATATTGATTTTTGGGTTTATCGTGGACAGTGTTTTAAATAACACTCGTTCTTTAACCCGATAATTAATGAATGTGATTTTGGGTTTACCGTGAACCGTGTTTTAAATGACACTGATTCTTTAACCCAGTCAAAGATTAAAACTAAGTGGAGTTTTAATGAATCTTTAATTAGATTGAAATGACCAAGAATGGAGTAGCACCAGTTTTGCTCCAGGCGATAGTTAAATCTTTAATTAGATTTGAACGTGAAATGGTAATTGAATTTACCGATAACACTGTGGTGTTAGATATGAAGTATTACCAGTTTTACTTCATGGGATGAATAGGTTGGGATTGGGAAATTAAAACAAATGATTACTTCGGTAAGGTTCGCTAATCCCGACTAGTTTGAATTGATATTCAAAAGTTGATTAAAGAATAAATTCAAGAATTTATCTTTGATAAAATTAATGGGAACCTTTCCCACGAATGTGAAATTTAGGAACTAACTGTCGGTTAGCCAAGTAGAATGGTTTTCTGGATATTGATCTGATGTTGGTTTCGGCCTTCGGGGTTAATATTTGGGAAATTATTCTCTTGATTAATTTATGGTTAGTGACTGATGAATTGGAATGAGGCGTATGTTGTGTTTGTGTAACACTTATTTAAAATATACGCGAGTTATTCGGAAAGACCGGGTTTATCCCATTCTGAACAACTGATACGACGATAAGTCGAAGATGAAGACGATGGTCGAAGACCGGAGGTCTTCACGTCGTTTGGGTGATAACTGATGATCTTGATTGGGCTGTACACCCAAGAAGATGGAAACAGTTAGTGATCGTCCAGACGTGCTTGGAGATCGATGGATATGCGGGGTACTAGGTGCCTCCGGTTTCGTTCAGACCCAGAACGGACTTGTAAATGGACTGTGTGTCTGACATCGGATTTCATTCTGTGTGACTGATATCGGTTGCATAGGATGGCTTGCCTGTGTGGCATGCTAAGATGCAAATGATCAAGGCTTCTGTTGAAAAGCAAAGTCTTGTGGTTGATGATCAAAGCACGGCCTTTGTGGCGTAGCTTTGTGTAACGTTTACCTCGCGTGTTTCACACCCGGTATGAACCAAAAACGGGAGACGGACCTCAGGGAGGACTTGCGTTTCTTTCTAGTTAGAAGTGGCGTCAGTGGTTTTACACGCCCTGACGAGTTTGACTTATGTGGTCATTGCTGTTGCGAGGCGCCTCGGTTATATCGGTTTCGGCCGATGCATTCTGGTCGGCTGACGGACCAGACTTACACCCCATAGGGTGGGGAAACGTAGTGTTCAGGCATTTTAATCCACATCGGTGGACCGGCCCTGACGATCCAAAGGCTTGACAGAGTACTTGCCTGAGGCTCGGACTAGACAGTCTCGAATCGGTTGAGGACTATCTTTTGCCTCGGTTCATAGACGGAAATCCAATTTCCAAATACGTGACATTTGCGGTTTTATTTGTAAACCTATATATGGCGACATGATATATGGTACCCATGCCGCCTATGATTGATACTTATGATTTGAAGTTGTTTTATACACTATGCACTTATAATAGTATCAAATGATTTGTTTTAAACGTATCAAGCATTCTTTGGCTGTTATAAGGGAAAACCCTATCCCCCAGCTTGCGTTGCATTGTGTGATAGGACCTGGGTCTTATAACAGCTTCATTTTTCTTTATTTAGCATTGCGCTGTTCGTTTTATGCACTGGTATTCTTGGGAGGAAACCCGTTCCGTGTTATACGGCGTGGTCCCTTGATTTACCTAATGATTTAAAATAAAGATTAATAACTGTTTTAGTTCTCACACCAGTCCCATGACTGACCTGGAGTTTATTGTTTTGACCTAAACTCTGGGTGCCTCTATTTTGACACGGGCAGCTAGTAGTTTTTGTTTTGCAGATTTATATTCCCAGGATCCTGGTTTACAGCTGGAATGATATCCGGAAAGCTTTGTATCCGTATATCTCTTCTAGTTGTGTATTGTATTATTTTCCGCTGCTATGTATTTAAATGTAATTTAAATCTCTGATATTTCTGTGTAATATTCTTTTATACTCTGTATATTCTTGTAATCTGATGCATTGTTGTGATATACAATGAAATGTTCTTCTGTATGTGTCCTGCTGTGGTTTGTTCTCGAACTATCCGACGCTTTCCTTTACGGGGAAGTTACGGGTTTTTACAGTTGATATCAGAGCTTTGGTTTACAAAGCAGAGAACAAGACACATTAGAACCATATGAAAGAATTCATCAGATATTGGATTAGTAAAATCCAATGGGAATGACTCGTTAGAGATGGGATCAGAAGTATCCTAGAACAAGTGTGAAGAGTATATTTTTAAAGTGAAAACAAATTTTGTTTTGAAAATTTAAATCAATTATTCGTATTTGATTATCTATTTATATTGATGTGGACAATCCAGTATATATAGATTTTGCGTATACGTCTGATCCGCGTGTATTCGAAATTTTAATATACTGGATAGATATAGAATCACACTCTAGTCGCCCGGAGATGATTCAGATGATGAGGCATCATCATCAGTGTTTATATTCGAGCGACGAAAGTGAGATTTCTATATATTTCCTATTGGCTGGTGTGAGAACCAAAACTAATATAGTTAGAATACATTGTTGTGATTTGGCATCAAAACATGATTTTTTGTATATGTATTAAAATTATGGATTTGAAAAGCTAATCAACTAATTGATTGATGTTTGTGTTGTTTGTTTATTTGTTTGCTAATTTTTAGCCATTTAGCCTAACAGAACCAAATATTGAATTATATCGAAAATTGGTTGCGTTTGCTTGCATATACATATGTTTATATTGAACAGGTCATAGCAAGGAGGCTAGAGCCAGAGAATAAAATTTGTTTGCCCGACAAATAGGTACATGTTTACTACATAATTTCCTGTTTTGTTTGGGTGATGATGATTTTGTGAGCCTATTGGCTAGCCGCTTGGCTTTTTCTTTTTCTTTTTGAGATCTGAAGGACCGGGGAAGCTATTTGAAATTCCCCGATGCTCCCGGTGCAGGGGAGGTTATGGCGAAATTTTTCAAAAATTTAGGGTGTTAGCCAAATTTTTGAAATTTTGAAAATTCTCAGAAACTAAAGAGTTGGAGAATGGAAGCCAGATCGAGCGTAGTGTTAATTAATCAAACCACTTTCGACTTTGTTCCTTTTCGGGGACGAAAAGTTTTAAGTGGGGGAGATTGTAATAACCCGAAAATCTGGGCCAGTTTAAAAATTTTATTTTGGCAATTTTAGCGAATTTTGATTATTTAAAATGAATTATTTTAAATAATATCGAGTGAAATTTATTTTCTATATAGAATTCGACGTATCTATTATATACGTCGTCGTTAGAATATAAATATTTATATATAATTATAAATAGAATTGAAAATGGCGCGGTAGTTCGATAATTCGATTTCAAACTTCAATTGAATGTACCGGGTGCAAAACAATCCGGATTTTAGTGAAACCAAAAATAATGGAATCTAATAGTGAATATCTTTCCAACGAATCCGAAAAATCAAGATTTCATATCGGGAATCAAAAGATATGTCCAGTTGAAAATTCTGAATAGTCGCTATGGAATTCAGGCCCTTAAAAATGGACATTTTGCAAACGACCTCGGATTTCGACGAAACCAGTTTTGTTGGGTCCGTGATGTAAAGTTATTGCTAGGTTTCAAATTTCATAATTTTTCGAATCAATATGTGAGCGTGGCAAAGGAAAACGCGTTCGACCAGTTTCAGTTGATTTTAATCGACTGGAAATTGGCCATTTTTCAAACGGTCTCAGAATTCGACAAAACTAGTTTTGTTAGGACCGTATCGTCCATACGAAGCTAGAAAATATTTTTCTGGAATTTTTCTAGTTAGTATGTGACCCCGGTAATTTGAAATGTACGTTTAAAATTCAATATAGTGATTTAAATGTAAATTTAACGGAAACTGATTGTAGCGATCAAATCAGCTTGCGATGCATATCCCATTGTGTTTGGAATGTGGGTAAAACGTTATAGACGACAGGCGGTGGGCCTCGTTTCGAGGTCGTAATTGAAAGTCAACTCTTTAGGATAAAATAAATAAATTAATTTAAAAAAAAAAGCAATCTCTCTCCTATATTCCCTCTGCCCCCCCCCCCCCCCCCCCCCGTTGTTTCATTCGAACAGATGAAATCAAAATAAAAAAAAAAAGAGAAAGGGGAAGAACGACGGGCTCGTCGTTCCCGAGAGCCGCGCCTCCAGGCGGAGCCCCACCAGCCGCCGCCTCTTCCTCTTCTCCTCTCCCTCGCATCCGCCCCTTCTTCCTCCTTCCTCCTCCATCGCGAGACCCGCCCCTCCTTCGTCCCTCCTCGTCGAAGTCCCCAGGAAACCGCCGAACCCACATCGAACCGCCACCCCTCCGAGCCGCCGACGAGCCCCCCCTCCCTGTAAGTTCCCTGATCTTGTTTTTTTTATTTTATTTTCTTTAAAACTGTTTTTTTTTTATTTTCTTTAAAACTGATTTATTTACAAAGTAGAAAACTGATTTTATAAAAAGATAGAAAACTGATTTTTAAAAAGATTAAAAAGAGTTGATTTTTAAAAGATTAAAACTGAATTTTTAAATAAGATTTTAAAACTGATTTTTAGTAAGATTTTAAAACTGATTTTTAGTAAGATTTTAAAACTGATTTTAAAATAAAAGATATAAAAAAAAACTGATTTTTAACAAAAGTAAAACTGATTTTAAAATAAAAGTAAAAACTGATTTTTAGAAAAAAGGTTTGAACTTTAAAAATGAATTTACTTTGAAATAAAAATTCGATTTTTATATATTGAACTTTGAAATAAAAATTCGATTTTTATATATTGAACTTTGAAATAAAAATTCGATTTTTATATATTGAATAGCGAACTAAAAATTCGATTTTTATATATTGAATAGCGAACTAAAAATTCGATTTTTATATATTGAATAGCGAACTAAAAATTCGATTTTTATATATTGAATAACGAAGTAAAAACTCGATTTTTTACATATGTAGTGAAAGCGGACAACGAAGGTGACAAAAAGGCGAAACGACGAAGACTTCTGCAAAGGAAGTGCCGTGGAGCTAGGATAGCTATATGTGAGAATTTCTCACTCTTCAATTTTATTTCTAGTTATATATATATACTAGGATGCAGACGGTGTTTAGTAGCACCCGACACAATCGTCCACAGACCATGGACTTGTTTGTTTGGCTGTTTGGTGATTGATTGCGATATTGGTTTGAATGTGGTTTGTGGTATGAAAAATCGAATCGATAAATTGGTTAGGATTAGACGTGCGCCGTTATAAGGCGAAGGAGTAAGGCTAGGTTAGATCCTTACTCCAAATTTTGTGGTTTGCATAACGAAAGTGATTTGATTGATGTGTGAATGGCGTGGGCCTTCACTAGACCGGGGATAAGGCTAGGCCTCGTCCCGTTTCTAGTATCGTGCCGTTATGCCGCCGAAATTTTCTAAAATATGTTAGAAAAATAAAAATATCATTTTATTTAAAGAATGAATTGAATAGATATTCATATGTTGAAATAAAATGTTTTGTCGTTAAAAATATAATTTTTAACGTGAATGTAAATAAATAAATATTCATTTACAAACCGGACGGTTTGTTTATGTACACCTATTTGAAGGACATTGATTGGGTCGATAAATTTTACACATCGCCCAATTGCACAAATAAAATATTTGTTTGATGGTTTGAAAACCCCACACGGGTGTTGGGATGAAATATGAATTTCACTCATCCTGATTGATTAAATATGTCGATCGATTGATTGACAGGCTGTTATAAGCGTTGAATATCTATATTTGATGCTTATACAGTGTAGTGCACTTTGGTTGATGGTTGATTATTTTTCAATGCTATTATACATGTGTTGTATGAAAATCCATATAATTAACCTTATATGGTGATTGATTGGGCCTCATTCCAATTTGAAAAATAAAGAATATTATAAAATAAAAGTTCATGTGTTGACAGTACTCATTCATTGAGATTGGTCATGTGTTGAACGAAATATTTTAGTAATAAAATTTACATCTTTATCGTTATAAAATAAAAGTTCATGTGTTGACAGTACTCATTCATTGAGATTGGTCATGTGTTGAACGAAATATTTTGATAATAACAACTATTTTGAAAAAGAAATATTTGAAATAGAATATTTGAAAATAGAAATGTATGAAGCCGTGTTGATTAGATTGACGCCATTTTGACGTGAGCGATATTTAAATGAATTGAAAACGATTTCGAAATGAATTGAATTGAAAACGATTTCGAAATGAATTGAATTGAAAACGATTTCGAAATGAATTGAATTGAAAACGAATTCAAAATGAATTGAAAACGATTTCGACATGAATTGAATTGAAAACGAATTCAAAATGAATTGAAAACGATTTCGAAATGAATTGAATTGAAAACGTTTTCGAAATGAATTGAATTGAAAACGAATTCAAAATGAATTGAAAACGATTTCGAAATGAATTGAATTGAAAACGATTTCGAAATGAATTGAATTGAAAACGATTTCGAAATAAATTGAATTGAAAACGATTTCGAAATGAATTGAATTGAAAACGAATTCAAAATGAATTGAAAACGATTTCGAAATGAATTGAATTGAAATTCGAATTGAATAGAAATGAATTTTAAAACGAATTTATAAAGAAGAATTCAATTTTGCTTTGAATTGAAATAGAAGTTGAAATAGAATTGGAAACGAATTTAAAACTATTTATATAATTCGTTTTAAATAGAAATCGACGAAATATATATTATATATATTATATATAATATAATGGCCTGAATAGAACGCGCCGCGCCGCGGCAGTTCGTGAATTTCGACCATTTATTTCAAACGGACATTACGGGAGATCCGACCGTCGGATTCTCCTAAAACCGGAACCGTTGGGTTCGTATCGAAAAGAGCTTTCTAACGAATATTAGAAATTCAAAATCTAACGGTTGGATTTGGAGGTACGTCCAAATCAAATTCGAAAAAGGTCGCTGTAAGTGCAGTTCGATGGCCATTGATGGAAATCGACTGTACGGGCCTTGATAAAATTATTAAAAATAGTAATAATTTGTGTAAAATCATAAGAAATGATTTAGGAAGAATTGGGATGAAAAACTCCATGTTTGAAAAGATAAAAATAGATTTTTATCGAAATGAACTAGTTTTGAACTAGAATTAAAATTCTATTTATTTTTAAATAAATAAATTGAATTAGAAAAGGGTTTTGAAAATAACCAAAATTTCCAATGATTGCATTGGAGTGGATTTGAATCGAAATTGCCTTCGGAATATTTCGATGTTGGAATTCGCGATTATACAGGTGTTGTTATGGAGATTTGAAAGATATATATTTATATCGTTATTTCCAATACGACATTTGTAAATCATAGAATTTGATATTGAATATAGGCCGATATATTTTCTATTCAGAGCCTGGTATTGAATATCGAATGTGATTTGGGTTTGTCGTGAATGGTGTCTTCACTAACACTGTTCTTGAACCCAGTTGAGAAAAGATTAAATCTTTTTATTTGGATTTAATGAAGTGTACCAATTAAATAATATTTAATTGGAATTGAATTGATATTGATTTTTGGGTTTATCGTGGACAGTGTTTTAAATAACACTCGTTCTTTAACCCGATAATTAATGAATGTGATTTTGGGTTTACCGTGAACCGTGTTTTAAATGACACTGATTCTTTAACCCAGTCAAAGATTAAAACTAAGTGGAGTTTTAATGAATCTTTAATTAGATTGAAATGACCAAGAATGGAGTAGCACCAGTTTTGCTCCAGGCGATAGTTAAATCTTTAATTAGATTTGAACGTGAAATGGTAATTGAATTTACCGATAACACTGTGGTGTTAGATATGAAGTATTACCAGTTTTACTTCATGGGATGAATAGGTTGGGATTGGGAAATTAAAACAAATGATTACTTCGGTAAGGTTCGCTAATCCCGACTAGTTTGAATTGATATTCAAAAGTTGATTAAAGAATAAATTCAAGAATTTATCTTTGATAAAATTAATGGGAACCTTTCCCACGAATGTGAAATTTAGGAACTAACTGTCGGTTAGCCAAGTAGAATGGTTTTCTGGATATTGATCTGATGTTGGTTTCGGCCTTCGGGGTTAATATTTGGGAAATTATTCTCTTGATTAATTTATGGTTAGTGACTGATGAATTGGAATGAGGCGTATGTTGTGTTTGTGTAACACTTATTTAAAATATACGCGAGTTATTCGGAAAGACCGGGTTTATCCCATTCTGAACAACTGATACGACGATAAGTCGAAGATGAAGACGATGGTCGAAGACCGGAGGTCTTCACGTCGTTTGGGTGATAACTGATGATCTTGATTGGGCTGTACACCCAAGAAGATGGAAACAGTTAGTGATCGTCCAGACGTGCTTGGAGATCGATGGATATGCGGGGTACTAGGTGCCTCCGGTTTCGTTCAGACCCAGAACGGACTTGTAAATGGACTGTGTGTCTGACATCGGATTTCATTCTGTGTGACTGATATCGGTTGCATAGGATGGCTTGCCTGTGTGGCATGCTAAGATGCAAATGATCAAGGCTTCTGTTGAAAAGCAAAGTCTTGTGGTTGATGATCAAAGCACGGCCTTTGTGGCGTAGCTTTGTGTAACGTTTACCTCGCGTGTTTCACACCCGGTATGAACCAAAAACGGGAGACGGACCTCAGGGAGGACTTGCGTTTCTTTCTAGTTAGAAGTGGCGTCAGTGGTTTTACACGCCCTGACGAGTTTGACTTATGTGGTTATTGCTGTTGCGAGGCGCCTCGGTTATATCGGTTTCGGCCGATGCATTCTGGTCGGCTGACGGACCAGACTTACACCCCATAGGGTGGGGAAACGTAGTGTTCAGGCATTTTAATCCACATCGGTGGACCGGCCCTGACGATCCAAAGGCTTGACAGAGTACTTGCCTGAGGCTCGGACTAGACAGTCTCGAATCGGTTGAGGACTATCTTTTGCCTCGGTTCATAGACGGAAATCCAATTTCCAAATACGTGACATTTGCGGTTTTATTTGTAAACCTATATATGGCGACATGATATATGGTACCCATGCCGCCTATGATTGATACTTATGATTTGAAGTTGTTTTATACACTATGCACTTATAATAGTATCAAATGATTTGTTTTAAACGTATCAAGCATTCTTTGGCTGTTATAAGGGAAAACCCTATCCCCCGGCTTGCGTTGCATTGTGTGATAGGACCTGGGTCTTATAACAGCTTCATTTTTCTTTATTTAGCATTGCGCTGTTCGTTTTATGCACTGGTATTCTTGGGAGGAAACCCGTTCCGTGTTATACGGCGTGGTCCCTTGATTTACCTAATGATTTAAAATAAAGATTAATAACTGTTTTAGTTCTCACACCAGTCCCATGACTGACCTGGAGTTTATTGTTTTGACCTAAACTCTGGGTGCCTCTATTTTGACACGGGCAGCTAGTAGTTTTGGTTTTGCAGATTTATATTCCCAGGATCCTGGTTTACAGCTGGAATGATATCCGGAAAGCTTTGTATCCGTATATCTCTTCTAGTTGTGTATTGTATTATTTTCCGCTGCTATGTATTTAAATGTAATTTAAATCTCTGATATTTCTGTGTAATATTCTTTTATACTCTGTATATTCTTGTAATCTGATGCATTGTTGTGATATACAATGAAATGTTCTTCTGTATGTGTCCTGCTGTGGTTTGTTCTCGAACTATCCGACGCTTTCCTTTACGGGGAAGTTACGGGTTTTCACAAATGGGCCAGGGCGGAAAAAAGTCCCGCCTGACGCACCCAGGTCGAATGGGCTGTCGACCTGGTCTAACCAGGTCGACAGGCCTGTCGACAGGGCTGTCGACAGGGGTGTCGACCTGGTCCAGACCAGGTCGAACCCAGTCTAACCTGGCTGGCCTATTCTATGTTGGTCGATTTTCTGTGGTCTGCTTTGTCATTAGGGCTAGGTGTGAAAACCCGCAACTTCCCCGTAAAGGAAAGCGTCGGATAGTTCGAGAACAAACCACAACAGAACACATATAAAAGAACATTTCACTGTATATCACAACAATGCATCAGATTACAAGAATATACAGAGTATAAATGAATATTACACAGAAATATCAGAGATTTAAGTTACATTTAAATACATAGCAGCGGAAAATAATACAAAGCACAACTAGAAGAGATATACGGATACAAAGCTTTCCGGATATCGTTCCAGCTGTAAACCAGGATCCTGTGAATATAAATCTGCAAAACCAAAACTACTAGCTGCCCGTGTCGAAAATAAGGGCACCCAGAGTTTAGGTTAAAACAATAAACTCCAGGTCAGTCATGTGACTGGTGTGAGAACTAAAACAGTTAATCTTTATATTTTAAAGCTAGGTAAATCAAGGGACCACGCCGTATAACACGGAACGGGTTTCCTCCCAAGAATACCAGTGCATAAAACAGACAGCGCAATGCTAAATAAAGGAAAATGAAGCTGTTATAAGACCCAGGTCCCATCACACAATGCAACGCACCCGAGGATAGGGTTTTTCCTTATAACAGCCAAAGAATGCTTGATACGTTTTAAAACAAATCTTTTGATACTATAATAGGTGCATAGTGTATAAAACAACTTCAAATCATAAGTATCAATCATAGGCGGCATGAATGGCCCATAACACTATGTCGCCATATATAAGTTTACAATCAAAACCGCAAAACGACGTATTGGAAGTTGGGTTATCATTTATGGTATGAACCGAGGCAAGGGGCAAGATCCTCTACCGATTCGTGACTCTCTAGCCCGAGCCACAGGGTCAGAGCGCATCGACCCTTTAGATCGTTAGGGCCGGTCCACCGATGTGGATTATTATGCCTGAACACTACGTTTCCCCGCCCTTTGGGGCGTAAATCTGGCCCGTCAGCCGACCAGAAGCATCGGCCGAAACCGATATCACGAGGCGCCTCGCTTTTCAGCAAGTAATAATAAGTAACATCCACATGAGTCAAACTCGTCAGCCAGTTCAAGCACTGACGCCACTCATAACTAGAAAGAAACGCATGCCCTCCCTGAGGTCCGTCTCCCGTTTTTGATTCATACCGGGTGTGATACTCGCGAATCAACGTTACACAAAGCTACGCCACAAAGGCCGTGCTTCGATCATCAACCACAAGACTTTGCTTTTCAACATAAGCCTTGATCATTTGCATCTTAGCATGCCACACAGGCAATTCACTCCATGCGATTGATATCCATCAATATATAACCCCTGAGCTCGTACGTCTCAGAGAAGAGCGTTAAGCAAGAGAATAAATTCTCCGCCGCCAAACAGATATATATTTAATAGAGATCAATCACACGGACTAAAATCCAATGTCAGACACACAGTCCATTTACAAGTCCGTTCTGGGTCCGAACGAAACCGGAGGCACCTAGTACCCCGCATATCCATCGATCTCCAAGTACGTCTGGACGATCACTAACTGTTTCCATCTTCTTGGGTGTACAGCCCAATCAAGATCATCAGTTATCACCCAAACGACGTGAAGACTTCCGGTCTTCGACCATCGTCTTCATCTTCGACTTATCGTCGTATCAGTTATTCAGAATGGGATAAACCCGGTCTTTCCGAATAACTCGCGTATATTTTAAATAAGTGTTACACAAACACAACATACGCCTCATTCCAATTCATCAGTCATTAACCGTAAATTAATCAAGAGAATAATTCCCCAAATATTAACCCCGAAGGCCGAAACCAACATCAGATCAATATCCAGAAAACCATTCTGCTTGGCTAACCGACAGTTAATTTCTAATTTCACATTCATAGGGAAAGGTTCCCATTAATTTTATCAAAGATAAATTCTTTAATTTATTCTTTAATCCATTTTTGAATATCAATTCAAACTAGTCGGGATTAGCGAACCTTACCGAAGTAATCATTTGTTTTAATTTCCCAATCCCAACCTATTCATCCCATGAAGTAAAACTGGTAATACTTCATATCTAACACCACAGTGTTATCGGTAAATTCAATTACCATTTCACGTTCAAATCTAATTAAAGATTTAACTATCGCCTGGAGCAAAACTGGTGATACTCCATTTTCGATCTTTTCAATCTAATTAAAGATTCATTAAAACTCCACTTAGTTTTAATCTTTAACCGGGTTAAAGAATCCGTGTCATTTAAAACACGGTTCACGATAAACCCAAAGTCACATTCATTAATTATCGAGTCAAAGAACGAGTGTTATTTAAAACACTGTTCACGATAAACCCAAAAATCAATATCAGTTCAATTCCAATTAAATATTATTTAATTGGCACACTTCATTAAATCTAAATAAAATGATTTAATCTTTTCTCAACTGGGTTCAAGAACAGTGTTAGTGAAGACATCATTCACGACAAACCCAAATCACATTCGATATTCAATACAAGGCTCTGAATAGAAAATATATCGGCTTATATTCTATATCGAATTCTACGACTAACAAATGTCGTATTGGAAATAACGATATAAATATATATCTTTCAAATTTCCATAACAACACCTGTATAATCACGACTTCCAACATCGAAATATTCCGAAGACAATTTCGATTCAAATCCACTCCAATGCAATCATTGGAAATTTTGGTTATTTTTAAAACCCTTTTCGAATTCAATTTATTTATAAAAAAAAAAAAAATAGAATTATAATTCTAGTTCAAAACTAGTTCATTTCGATAAAAATCTATTTTTATCTTTTCAAATATGGAGTTTTTCATCCCAAATCTTCACAAATCATTTCTTATGATTTTACACAAATTATTACTATTTTTAATAATTTTATCAAGGCCCGTACAGTCGATTTCCATCCATGGCCATCGAACTGCACTTACAGCGACCTTTTTCAAATTTGATTTGGACATAATTCCAAATCCAACCGTTAGATTTCAAATTTCTAACATTCGCTAGAAAGCTCTTTTCGATACGAACCCAACGGTTCCGGTTTTAGGAGAATCCGACGGTCGGATCTCCCGTAATGTCCATTCGAAGTCAATGGTCGAAATTCGCGAACTGCCGCGGCGCGGCGCGTTCTATTCAGGCCATTATATTATATATATAATATATATAATATATATTTCGTCGATTTCTATTTAAAACGAATTATATGAATAGTTTTAAATTCGTTTCAAAAGCAATTTCAATTTCCATTTCAATCCAAAGCAAAAATGGAATTCTTCTTTATAAATTCGTTTTAAAATTCATTTCTATTCAATTCAAATTTCAATTCAATTTGAATTCATTTCAATTCACTTTCAATTCAATTTGAATTCGTTTTCAATTCAATTCATTTCGAAATCGTTTTCAATTCATTTCGAAATCGTTTTCAATTCAATTCATTTCGAAATCGTTTTCAATTCAATTCATTTCGAAATCGTTTTCAATTCAATTCATTTCGAAATCGTTTTCAATTCAATTCATTTCGAAATCGTTTTCAATTCAATTCATTTCGAAATCGTTTTCAATTCAATTCATTTCGAAATCGTTTTCAATTCAATTCATTTCGAAATCGTTTTCAATTCAATTCATTATTACTTTTCAATATTCATTTTAAAATGAATAAAATCGATATAAATATCGTTTACGTCAAAATGGCGTCAATCTAATTAACACGGCTTCATAAATTTCTATTTTCAAATATTCTATTTCAAATATTTCCTATTATCAAAATATTTGTTATTATCAAAATATTCTTTATTTTCACGATTGGAATGAGGCCCAATCAATTACCATATAAAATTAATTATATGGATTTTCATACAACACATGTATATAATAACATTGAAAATAATCAACCATCAACCAAAGTGCACTACACTGTATAAGCATCAAATATAGAGATTCAACGCTCATAACAGCCTGTCAATCAATCGATCGACATATTTAATCAATCAGGATGAGTGAAATTCATATTTCATCCCAACACCCGTGTGGGGTTTCAAGCAATCAAACACAGATTTTAGTTGTGTAGTTGGGCGATGTGTAAAATTTATCGTCCCAATCAATGTCATTCAAATAAGTGTACATAAACAAACCATCTGGTTTGTAAATGAATATTTATTTATTCACTTCACTATTTTCATATTCACGTTAAAAATTATATTTTTAACGATAAAACATTTTATTTCAACCTATGAATTTCTATTCAATTCATTTATTCAATAAAATGATATTTTTATTTTTCTAACATATTTTAGAAAATTTCGGCGGCATAACGGCACGATACTAGAAACGGGACAAGGCCTAGCCTTATCCCCGGTCTAGTGAAGGGCCACGCCATTCACACATCAATCATATCAATTTCAATTTCACCAAAACAATCAAATCCAAATCAAATAATCTAACCAACTACACAACCAATCAAACAAGTCCATGGTCTGTGGACGGGTGTCGGGTGCTTCTAATAAGCACCGTCTGCATCCTAGTATATATATGTAACTAGAAATAAAATTGAAAGGTGAGAAATTCTCACCTATAGCTATCCTAGCTCCACGGCACTTCTTTGATAGAAATCTTCATCGCTATCGCATCTTCGTCATCTTCTTTGCCCGTAGCCACTACATATATAAAAATCGAATTTTTACTTCGCTATTCAATATATAAAAATCATATTTTTCTATCGAAGTTCAATATATAAAAACTATATTTTTCTATCGAAGTTCAATATATAAAAACTATATTTTTCTATCGGAGTTCAATATATAAAAACTATATTTTTAATTCAAAGTTCAATATATAAAAATCGAATTTTTAGTTTAAAGTTCAATACATAAAAATCGAATTTTTAGTTCAATGTTCAATATATAAAAATCGAATTTTTAGTTCAATGTTCAATATATAAAAATCGAATTTTTACTTCGATGTTCAATATATAAAAATCGAATTTTTACTTCGCTATTCAATATATAAAAATCATATTTTTCTATCGAAGTTCAATATATAAAAACTATATTTTTCTATCGAAGTTCAATATATAAAAACTATATTTTTCTATCGGAGTTCAATATATAAAAACTATATTTTTAATTCAAAGTTCAATATATAAAAATCGAATTTTTAGTTCAAAGTTCAATACATAAAAATCGAATTTTTAGTTCAATGTTCAATATATAAAAATCGAATTTTTAGTTCAATGTTCAATATATAAAAATCGAATTTTTACTTCGATGTTCAATATATAAAAATCGAATTTTTACTTCGATGTTCAATATATAAAAATCGAATTTTTACTTCGATGTTCAATATATAAAAATCGAATTTTTAGTTCAAAGTTCAATATATAAAAATCGAATTTTTAGTTCAAAGTCCAATACATAAAAATCGAATTTTTATTAGTTTAAAAATCGAATCTCTTATCATTTAAAAATCATAACTTTTATCGTTTAAAAATCATAACTTTTATCGTTTAAAAATCATAACTTTTATAGTTCTAAAAATCATAACTTTTTTTAAAAATAAAAATCACTCCTTTCTTAACAAAAAAAAAATCACAGCTTTCACATAAAAAAAACATCACCTTTTTATTTCTATAAAACGTATTACCTAAAAATAAATAAATAAACTAAGCAAATAATAAATAAAACTTACCGCAGGTAGGGGGGCGTCGCTGTCAGTGGTCAGAGCGGTGAGGGGAGGCGGCGGAAATGGCTGCAGGCGGTGGAGGGTCGCTAAGGGGTTGCGGGTTCATCTGGAGGTAGGGGGAGGTGCGCTGACGTCAGGAGGGGGCTGCGGGTTGGGGGTTGGCGTCGCAGGCGAAGGGAAGGGGAGGAGGAAGGGGCGTCTTGGGTGGCGGCGCGCCTTGGACGTCGGCGGTCATGGGGGGGGGCTGCGACGGCGATTTTAGATTTAGGTTTCTTTTCCTTTTTTTTTTTTTTTTTTTTATCTGTTCGAATGAAACGGGGGGGGGGGGCAGAGGATATAAGGGGAGATTTTTTTTTTATTTATTATTATTTAATTCATTTTAAAAGTAAAAATCATCACGAACAGCAAATCAAACTCAACGAATGTCGCTCCTAGCTAATTACCCCCATCCCGGACACAATGGAATATGTTTCGTAGGCCATTTTGACTGTTACAGTCAGTTATTCCTCAAATTAAAGTATAAAACATTTAATTTTCAAATTTGAACGTACATTTCAAATTACCGGGGTCACATACTAACTAGAAAAATTCCAGAAAAATATTTTCTAGCTTCGTATTGACGATACGGTCCTAACAAAACTAGTTTCGTTGAATTCTGAGACCGTTTGAAAAATGGCCAATTTCCAGTCGATTAAATTCAACTGAAACTGGTCAAACGCATTTTCCTTTGCCACGCTCACATATTGATTCGAAAAATTATGAAATTTGAAACCTAGCAATAGTTTGACATCACGGACCCAACAAAAGTGGTTTCGTCGAAATCCGAGGTCGTTTGCAAAATGTCCATTTTTAAGGGCCTGAATTCCATAGCGACTATTCAGAATTTTCAACTGGACATATCTTTTGATTCCCGATATGAAATCTTGATTTTTCGGATTCGTTGGAAAGATATTCACTATTAGATTCCATTATTTTTTGTTTCACTAAAATCCGGATTGTTTTGCACCCGGTACATTCAATTGAAGTTTGAAATCGAATTATCGAACTACCGTGCCATTTTCAATTCTATTTATAATTATATATAAATATTTATATATTCTAACGACGACGCGTATAATATATACGTTCGATTTCTATTCAAAATAAATTTCTCGTCGATTTTATTTATAATAATTCATTTTAAATATTCAAAATTCGCTAAAATTGCCAAAATAAAAATTTCAAACTGGCTCGCATTTTACGGGTTGTTACAATCTCCCCCACTTAAAACTTTTCGTCCCCGAAAAGGAACAAAGTCGAAAGTGGTTTGATTATTAAGCTCTACATTCGATCTGGCTTTCATTCTCTAACTTTTCAGTTTCCGAGAATTTTCTAAATTTCAAAAATTTGGCTACCACCCTAAATTTTTGAAAAATTTCGCCATAACCTCCCCTGCACCGGGAGCATCGGGGAATTTCAAATAGCTTCCCCGGTCCTTCAGATCTCAAAAAGAAAAAGAAAAAGCCAAGCGGCTAGCCAATAGGCTCACAAAATCATCATCACCCAAACAAAACAGGAAATTATGTAGTAAACATGTACCTATTTGTCGGGCAAACAAATTTTATTCTCTGGCTCTAGCCTCCTTGCTATGACCTGTTCAATGATATATATGTATATGCAAGCAAATGCGACCAATTTTCAATATAAGTCAATATATGATTCAATCAGGCTAATTGGTTAAAAATTATCAAACAATTAAACAAACAACACAAACATCAATCAATTAGTGACTTTAACGTTTCAAATTGATAATTTTACTACATACAAAGAAAATCATGTTTTTGATGCCAATTCACAACAAATAAATCTATCTATTTTTGGTTCTCACACCAGTCTAATGGAAATATATAGAAATCACACCTTCGTCACACGAATATAAATTCTGACGATGAGTACTCAACCATCAGAATCATCTTCGGGCCACTAGAGTATGATTCTATATCTATCCAGTATATTAAAACTTTAAATACACGTTTGCAAGGCGTATATGCAAAATCTTTATATACTGGACTGTCCAAAGTCAATATAAATAATCAAATACGAATAATTGATTTAAATTTTCAAAACAAAATTTGTTTTCATTTTAAAAATATACTCTTCACACCCGTTCTAGGATACTACTGATCCTATCTCTAACGAGTCATTCTAATTGGATATTACTAATCCAATATCTGATGAATTCTTTCGTACGGTTCTAATGTGTCTTGTTCTCTACTTTGTAAACCAAAGCTCTGATACCAAATGTGAAAACCCGCAACTTCCCCGTAAAGGAAAGCGTCGGATAGTTCGAGAACAAACCACAACAGAACACATATAAAAGAACATTTCACTGTATATCACAACAATGCATCAGATTACAAGAATATACAGAGTATAAATGAATATTACACAGAAATATCAGAGATTTAAGTTACATTTAAATACATAGCAGCGGAAAATAATACAAAGCACAACTAGAAGAGATATACGGATACAAAGCTTTCCGGATATCGTTCCAGCTGTAAACCAGGATCCTGTGAATATAAATCTGCAAAACCAAAACTACTAGCTGCCCGTGTCGAAAATAAGGGCACCCAGAGTTTAGGTTAAAACAATAAACTCCAGGTCAGTCATGTGACTGGTGTGAGAACTAAAACAGTTAATCTTTATATTTTAAAGCTAGGTAAATCAAGGGACCACGCCGTATAACACGGAACGGGTTTCCTCCCAAGAATACCAGTGCATAAAACAGACAGCGCAATGCTAAATAAAGGAAAACGAAGCTGTTATAAGACCCAGGTCCCATCACACAATGCAACGCAGCCGAGGATAGGGTTTTTCCTTATAACAGCCAAAGAATGCTTGATACGTTTTAAAACAAATCTTTTGATACTATAATAGGTGCATAGTGTATAAAACAACTTCAAATCATAAGTATCAATCATAGGCGGCATGAATGGCCCATAACACTATGTCGCCATATATAAGTTTACAATCAAAACCGCAAAACGACGTATTGGAAGTTGGGTTATCATTTATGGTATGAACCGAGGCAAGGGGCAAGATCCTCTACCGATTCGTGACTCTCTAGCCCGAGCCACAGGGTCAGAGCGCATCGACCCTGTAGATCGTCAGGGCCGGTCCACCGATGTGGATTATTATGCCTGAACACTACGTTTCCCCGCCCTTTGGGGCGTAAATCTGGCCCGTCAGCCGACCAGAAGCATCGGCCGAAACCGATATCACGAGGCGCCTCGCTTTTCAGCAAGTAATAATAAGTAACATCCACATGAGTCAAACTCGTCAGCCAGTTCAAGCACTGACGCCACTCATAACTAGAAAGAAACGCATGCCCTCCCTGAGGTCCGTCTCCCGTTTTTGATTCATACCGGGTGTGATACTCGCGAATCAACGTTACACAAAGCTACGCCACAAAGGCCGTGCTTCGATCATCAACCACAAGACTTTGCTTTTCAACATAAGCCTTGATCATTTGCATCTTAGCATGCCACACAGGCAATTCACTCCATGCGATTGATATCCATCAATATATAACCCCTGAGCTCGTACGTCTCAGAGAAGAGCGTTAAGCAAGAGAATAAATTCTCCGCCGCCAAACAGATATATATTTAATAGAGATCAATCACACGGACTAAAATCCAATGTCAGACACACAGTCCATTTACAAGTCCGTTCTGGGTCCGAACGAAACCGGAGGCACCTAGTACCCCGCATATCCATCGATCTCCAAGTACGTCTGGACGATCACTAACTGTTTCCATCTTCTTGGGTGTACAGCCCAATCAAGATCATCAGTTATCACCCAAACGACGTGAAGACTTCCGGTCTTCGACCATCGTCTTCATCTTCGACTTATCGTCGTATCAGTTATTCAGAATGGGATAAACCCGGTCTTTCCGAATAACTCGCGTATATTTTAAATAAGTGTTACACAAACACAACATACGCCTCATTCCAATTCATCAGTCATTAACCGTAAATTAATCAAGAGAATAATTCCCCAAATATTAACCCCGAAGGCCGAAACCAACATCAGATCAATATCCAGAAAACCATTCTGCTTGGCTAACCGACAGTTAATTTCTAATTTCACATTCATAGGGAAAGGTTCCCATTAATTTTATCAAAGATAAATTCTTTAATTTATTCTTTAATCCATTTTTGAATATCAATTCAAACTAGTCGGGATTAGCGAACCTTACCGAAGTAATCATTTGTTTTAATTTCCCAATCCCAACCTATTCATCCCATGAAGTAAAACTGGTAATACTTCATATCTAACACCACAGTGTTATCGGTAAATTCAATTACCATTTCACGTTCAAATCTAATTAAAGATTTAACTATCGCCTGGAGCAAAACTGGTGATACTCCATTTTCGATCTTTTCAATCTAATTAAAGATTCATTAAAACTCCACTTAGTTTTAATCTTTAACCGGGTTAAAGAATCCGTGTCATTTAAAACACGGTTCACGATAAACCCAAAGTCACATTCATTAATTATCGAGTCAAAGAACGAGTGTTATTTAAAACACTGTTCACGATAAACCCAAAAATCAATATCAGTTCAATTCCAATTAAATATTATTTAATTGGCACACTTCATTAAATCTAAATAAAAAGATTTAATCTTTTCTCAACTGGGTTCAAGAACAGTGTTAGTGAAGACATCATTCACGACAAACCCAAATCATATTCGATATTCAATACAAGGCTCTGAATAGAAAATATATCGGCTTATATTCTATATCGAATTCTACGACTAACAAATGTCGTATTGGAAATAACGATATAAATATATATCTTTCAAATTTCCATAACAACACCTGTATAATCACGACTTCCAACATCGAAATATTCCGAAGACAATTTCGATTCAAATCCACTCCAATGCAATCATTGGAAATTTTGGTTATTTTTAAAACCCTTTTCGAATTCAATTTATTTATAAAAAAAAAAAAAATAGAATTATAATTCTAGTTCAAAACTAGTTCATTTCGATAAAAATCTATTTTTATCTTTTCAAATATGGAGTTTTTCATCCCAAATCTTCACAAATCATTTCTTATGATTTTACACAAATTATTACTATTTTTAATAATTTTATCAAGGCCCGTACAGTCGATTTCCATCCATGGCCATCGAACTGCACTTACAGCGACCTTTTTCAAATTTGATTTGGACATAATTCCAAATCCAACCGTTAGATTTCAAATTTCTAACATTCGCTAGAAAGCTCTTTTCGATACGAACCCAACGGTTCCGGTTTTAGGAGAATCCGACGGTCGGATCTCCCATAATGTCCATTCGAAGTCAATGGTCGAAATTCGCGAACTGCCGCGGCGCGGCGCGTTCTATTCAGGCCATTATATTATATATATAATATATATTTCGTCGATTTCTATTTAAAACGAATTATATGAATAGTTTTAAATTCGTTTCAAAAGCAATTTCAATTTCCATTTCAATCCAAAGCAAAAATGGAATTCTTCTTTATAAATTCGTTTTAAAATTCATTTCTATTCAATTCAAATTTCAATTCAATTTGAATTCATTTCAATTCACTTTCAATTCAATTTGAATTCGTTTTCAATTCAATTCATTTCGAAATCGTTTTCAATTCATTTCGAAATCGTTTTCAATTCAATTCATTTCGAAATCGTTTTCAATTCAATTCATTTCGAAATCGTTTTCAATTCAATTCATTTCGAAATCGTTTTCAATTCAATTCATTTCGAAATCGTTTTCAATTCAATTCATTTCGAAATCGTTTTCAATTCAATTCATTTCGAAATCGTTTTCAATTCAATTCATTTCGAAATCGTTTTCAATTCAATTCATTTCGAAATCGTTTTCAATTCAATTCATTTCGAAATCGTTTTCAATTCAATTCATTATTACTTTTCAATATTCATTTTAAAATGAATAAAATCGATATAAATATCGTTTACGTCAAAATGACGTCAATCTAATTAACACGGCTTCATAAATTTCTATTTTCAAATATTCTATTTCAAATATTTCCTATTATCAAAATATTTGTTATTATCAAAATATTCTTTATTTTCACGATTGGAATGAGGCCCAATCAATTACCATATAAAATTAATTATATGGATTTTCATACAACACATGTATATAATAACATTGAAAATAATCAACCATCAACCAAAGTGCACTACACTGTATAAGCATCAAATATAGAGATTCAACGCTCATAACAGCCTGTCAATCAATCGATCGACATATTTAATCAATCAGGATGAGTGAAATTCATATTTCATCCCAACACCCGTGTGGGGTTTCAAGCAATCAAACACAGATTTTAGTTGTGTAGTTGGGCGATGTGTAAAATTTATCGTCCCAATCAATGTCATTCAAATAAGTGTACATAAACAAACCATCTGGTTTGTAAATGAATATTTATTTATTCACTTCACTATTTTCATATTCACGTTAAAAATTATATTTTTAACGATAAAACATTTTATTTCAACCTATGAATTTCTATTCAATTCATTTATTCAATAAAATGATATTTTTATTTTTCCAACATATTTTAGAAAATTTCGGCGGCATAACGGCACGATACTAGAAACGGGACAAGGCCTAGCCTTATCCCCGGTCTAGTGAAGGGCCACGCCATTCACACATCAATCATATCAATTTCAATTTCACCAAAACAATCAAATCCAAATCAAATAATCTAACCAACTACACAACCAATCAAACAAGTCCATGGTCTGTGGACGGGTGTCGGGTGCTTCTAATAAGCACCGTCTGCATCCTAGTATATATATGTAACTAGAAATAAAATTGAAAGGTGAGAAATTCTCACCTATAGCTATCCTAGCTCCACGGCACTTCTTTGATAGAAATCTTCATCGCTATCGCATCTTCGTCATCTTCTTTGCCCGTAGCCACTACATATATAAAAATCGAATTTTTACTTCGCTATTCAATATATAAAAATCATATTTTTCTATCGAAGTTCAATATATAAAAACTATATTTTTCTATCGAAGTTCAATATATAAAAACTATATTTTTCTATCGGAGTTCAATATATAAAAACTATATTTTTAATTCAAAGTTCAATATATAAAAATCGAATTTTTAGTTTAAAGTTCAATACATAAAAATCGAATTTTTAGTTCAATGTTCAATATATAAAAATCGAATTTTTAGTTCAATGTTCAATATATAAAAATCGAATTTTTACTTCGATGTTCAATATATAAAAATCGAATTTTTACTTCGCTATTCAATATATAAAAATCATATTTTTCTATCGAAGTTCAATATATAAAAACTATATTTTTCTATCGAAGTTCAATATATAAAAACTATATTTTTCTATCGGAGTTCAATATATAAAAACTATATTTTTAATTCAAAGTTCAATATATAAAAATCGAATTTTTAGTTCAAAGTTCAATACATAAAAATCGAATTTTTAGTTCAATGTTCAATATATAAAAATCGAATTTTTAGTTCAATGTTCAATATATAAAAATCGAATTTTTACTTCGATGTTCAATATATAAAAATCGAATTTTTACTTCGATGTTCAATATATAAAAATCGAATTTTTACTTCGATGTTCAATATATAAAAATCGAATTTTTAGTTCAAAGTTCAATATATAAAAATCGAATTTTTAGTTCAAAGTCCAATACATAAAAATCGAATTTTTATTAGTTTAAAAATCGAATCTCTTATCATTTAAAAATCATAACTTTTATCGTTTAAAAATCATAACTTTTATCGTTTAAAAATCATAACTTTTATAGTTCTAAAAATCATAACTTTTTTTAAAAATAAAAATCACTCCTTTCTTAACAAAAAAAAAATCACAGCTTTCACATAAAAAAAACATCACCTTTTTATTTCTATAAAACGTATTACCTAAAAATAAATAAATAAACTAAGCAAATAATAAATAAAACTTACCGCAGGTAGGGGGGCGTCGCTGTCAGTGGTCAGAGCGGTGAGGGGAGGCGGCGGAAATGGCTGCAGGCGGTGGAGGGTCGCTAAGGGGTTGCGGGTTCATCTGGAGGTAGGGGGAGGTGCGCTGACGTCAGGAGGGGGCTGCGGGTTGGGGGTTGGCGTCGCAGGCGAAGGGAAGGGGAGGAGGAAGGGGCGTCTTGGGTGGCGGCGCGCCTTGGACGTCGGCGGTCGTGGGGGGGGCTGCGACGGCGATTTTAGATTTAGGTTTCTTTTCCTTTTTTTTTTTTTTTTTTTATCTGTTCGAATGAAACGGGGGGGGGCAGAGGATATAAGGGGAGATTTTTTTTTTTTTTTTTTTATTTAATTCATTTTAAAAGTAAAAATCATCACGAACAGCAAATCAAACTCAACGAATGTCGCTCCTAGCTAATTACCCCCGTCCCGGACACAATGGAATATGTTTCGTAGGCCATTTTGACTGTTACAGTCAGTTATTCCTCAAATTAAAGTATAAAACATTTAATTTTCAAATTTGAACGTACATTTCAAATTACCGGGGTCACATACTAACTAGAAAAATTCCAGAAAAATATTTTCTAGCTTCGTATTGACGATACGGTCCTAACAAAACTAGTTTCGTTGAATTCTGAGACCGTTTGAAAAATGGCCAATTTCCAGTCGATTAAATTCAACTGAAACTGGTCAAACGCGTTTTCCTTTGCCACGCTCACATATTGATTCGAAAAATTATGAAATTTGAAACCTAGCAATAGTTTGACATCACGTACCCAACAAAAGTGGTTTCGTCGAAATCCGAGGTCGTTTGCAAAATGTCCATTTTTAAGGGCCTGAATTCCATAGCGACTATTCAGAATTTTCAACTGGACATATCTTTTGATTCCCGATATGAAATCTTGATTTTTCGGATTCGTTGGAAAGATATTCACTATTAGATTCCATTATTTTTTGTTTC
Source organism: Allium sativum (assembly GCA_030737875.1). NCBI lineage: Eukaryota > Viridiplantae > Streptophyta > Magnoliopsida > Asparagales > Amaryllidaceae > Allium > Allium sativum. Next base: position 129,296,634 of record CM060918.1, read on the forward strand.
ACTAAAATCCGGATTGTTTTGCACCCGGTACATTCAATTGAAGTTTGAAATCGAATTATCGAACTACCGTGCCATTTTCAATTCTATTTATAATTATATATAAATATTTATATATTCTAACGACGACGCGTATAATATATACGTTCGATTTCTATTCAAAATAAATTTCTCGTCGATTTTATTTATAATAATTCATTTTAAATATTCAAAATTCGCTAAAATTGCCAAAATAAAAATTTCAAACTGGCTCGCATTTTACGGGTTGTTACACTAGGTGGCAAGCTCTAATTGGTCTCTCCTTAGGATGAATGGCTACGATCAATCCAAGCAACATCAATGGTCCTAATCAGTTCATTTCCCCTATAAAAACAACCCTAGACTAAACCCTAATCTATTCATTCATAAATAAGAACAAAGCCGCCATGTTGCTGAGGAGCGTCTAGGAGTAGCCACCAAATTGGAGAGAAGATTAGGAGGAAAGTTCTAAAGCCTAAAGCAATTCAAGCAACTCAATCAAATCAAACCGCATCTTCAAATCCCTAAATTAGAGAATTCGCCACACCATTGTAAGTAGAGTATTATTTTGGTATGAACAAATAATTGTGTTGATATGTATACTTGATTTGTGGCGATAAAGTAATTCATATTTGTGCGTTGGAATATTGTATACGTTTGGATATTCTCGAATTATGTTATTCATTATAAAGAACTACATGCGGTAGTTCTATGCAAGTATACGTTTGGAATATTCGCAAATTATGTAATCTATATTGAAGCTACATGTATGTAGTTGATTGAAATTCATGCAAGTTTGGGGCTTTGCTATTATGCCATCATAATGTGTATTTTTATACAAACATCATTTTTGTGAAGTAATTGGAATAAGTTTGGATTATCATAATCCATATGAAATTATGTTGAAAATTGGGCATCATGTATTAAGCCATGCTTTTGTACTAGAAAACCTATTTACAAACTTATGAATATGGCTAGGCTATGAATGATATTTGGCATAATTGAAATCCATGATTAAGTCTATCTTGTTTACAAGAATTTTATGATGACATATGTGGTACATAGCCAGGTTAGGCTCAAAAATCCCTTTTTTGTAAGTTTGCATGACTAAAGTAAAAATCATGACTTCATGTTAGAAATATTTATGCCATGGTTATGTGAACAAATTTAACTATACTTATGCCATGCTTATGTTTGACATTATGCCATGCTTATGTTTGACATTATGCCATGCTTATGTTAGAAATATTTATGCCATGCTTATGTTTGACATTATGCCTGAGATAAAAATATAGGTTCATGTTGTAGTTAGGCCTATGTGTCAATAGTGATATTCTTAACATAACTACAAGTTCACATGCTTTGATTCATGTCACCTATGCTTTATGACCAAAGTATATGTCACCACTATGCAAGTACACCAGTTTCTATTTTGTATTTCCAACGTCATATTGCAAGTTCATGCGCTCACATTCCCCTCTTTGTGTATGTAATCACGCTTTAAGCCTCCCCTTTTCGCATGGCTAGGTTGGGCTTTAAAAGGCTAAGCCCAACATATATATAATAAACGGACGTGTTAAACGGGGGAAAATAACGTTGGGTTAAAATCACTAATGAATGAAAATATAAAATAGAAGGGCCCAAATTCAAGTATGGGTTGGGCCCATGATTGGTGTAACCTTTACACCATTAACTTAATAATGGGCCGCAAATATTTACATATAAGAAAATAAGGAAGAAAGACAAAATATGTAAATATAGAAAATACGATGTGTTTAACCCGAGGTTGGATTGAGTTGTGATGTAAACCTGCCCGGAACCGCCCGGCTGTCCAGTAGTCACAACAATACCTATCCAATGTGGGAGGTTAAACATGGAGCCCAATAAGGACCCGAGGTTAGACTGAGTTGTGGCGTAAGACTGCCCGGAACCAACCGGCAACAGGCAGCCACAACAATACCTGTCTAATGTGAGAGGTCAGGGCCTTAATAAGACAATTAAGGCTCAGTCAGGATTGTTAGGATTAAGTGAACTAAAGACTTAATCAAAATAGAACATGCTAAACTAAACGGACTGGTGGGGGTTAGGTTAGAAAACACTTAACCAACTTAGCATGTTGGCTAGAGATAGAAAACCTAGTAACGGGGGACCCTTTTCAGCAGTAACCCTAGAAGGTGTATCAGGATACCCTGAAACTAGGCAGGGTGGGGCACGATTACTGGGCTGATTGTAAGAGGTCAAATCGACGGCGGTGGTGTAGCAGTGTAGGTTCTAACGGGGTGCGGGCGTGCACACACTCCGGCGCAGAAAAATAAGGCACTGGACACCAGTAGAATACCTGTGCATTCTAAGGTTGTGTCGGGCCGCCGCCATGGGACTTGATACACCCCATGGTGGGACCAGCATAGGTAACTACAACATCGGGGGCCGTAAGACACATGTAACTATGCGAGTAGGAGCCGATCATCATTGAATGGATCACATCACCCTGAATTATGGGGTGCCAGTTGGAAACTAGTTTATATGGGTTCAGAGATTAACATGGGGTACGATAGTATATTCGACCCTAGACAACTTAACCAAGTTTATAGTGCTTGCCCACTTCTTGTTTATACTTATCATACCCAGTTCTTTATTCATAGACAAAATAGTACTAGACTTACTCAGGCTTTATGTCTGACTCTACTTTTCTTTCGTCTTCTTTTCTTCCGTTTCCCCCCCCCCCCCCCCCAGGTCCACAGGGAGGGAACACATCAGCTTGACCAACCTTAACATCCAGCTTGAAGAAGAGAAATGTATTGCTTTGACTTTCCTGTTTTGAACTATGGCTTTGGACAATCCACTATGGGGACTTTTGCAGTTTATCTATGTTTTATTTATGCTTCTTTAAATAATGTACTCAAGACAGATTATGAAAGTGTTATGTTATGTTTTGGAAAAAGATGTAAGACAATCATGGTGATGTTTTGTAACACGTATTTGCTTTGGTGAAATAAAAGTTGTTGTTTTTCCGCTGTTTACAAATATGTGTTCTTATATCTGTCTTGTATATCTGTGACTTATACTTATAAACCTCCACCAAAATTAGGGCATTCCCTTTGAGAGTGACCCTAACGGAGGTGGGGTGTTTCACGATTTCTATAAATGGTCGTCGAATTGCACTTACAGCGATCGTTTCCAAATTTGATTTGGACATAATTCCGAATCTAACCATTAGATTTCAAATATCTTATATTTGTTGGAAAGATCTTTTCCATACGAACCTAATGGTTCCGGTTTTAGGAGAATCCGACGGTCGGATCTCCCGTAATGTCAATTCGAAATCAATAGTCAAAATTCGCGAACGGTCGTGGGCGCGGCGCGTTCTATCCAGGCCATTAATATATATATATATATATATATATATAATATTATATATATTTTGTCGATTTCTATTTAAAATGTACTTTATAAACCGTTTATAAATTCGTTTTAAAATGATTCTAACTTCATTTTCAATTTTAAATCAAAATTGAATACTCCTTATCATTATAATATATAAACGATAAGATTTTCAGAATATCATATTTTGAAATCATTTCCTTTTCGATATTCATTATAAAAATGAATAAAATCGTTATAAATATCGTTTGTGTCAAAATGGCGCAAATCTAATCAACACGACTTCACACATTTCAATATTTTCGTAGCCGCCCGAAATCGGACATCAAATTCACATCTTAATTCGTTACTGAATATTATTTTAAAATATTCGATATTTTAAAATATTCGTTCTTTCTGAATTGGAATCAGACATAGTAAATTAGCATACAATTTTATTTATGTGGATTTCATACAACACATGTATATAACAACAATCAAAACCAATCAACCATCATCCGGAGTGCATTACACAACCGCATAAGCATCAAATATAAATAATTAATGCTTACAACAGTTTGTCAACCAATCGATTGAGATATAACTAAAAAATTAGGATTAGTGTACCAAATATCATCCCAGTACCCGTGTGGGGTTTCAACCAACAAATACTGAATATTATTTGTGCAGTTGGGCGATGAGTAAAATTTATCGTCCCAATCACTATCAGTTAAATGGGCGTACATAAACAAATCGTCTGATTTGTAAATGAATATTTATTTTCATTTCAGGAGAATTTTATGTCGCTCATATACATGATAAAAAAAGTTATATTTTTTTTATGATAAAATATTTATTTCAACACATGGATATTTTATATAGTTCGTACATTCAATAAAAAAATTATTACTCAAATATTTAATTCATCACATGAATATTTTATACAGTTCTTATACAGATTAAAAATCATATTTTTAATGAATAAATACTTATTTTTGAAAATTTCGGCATTATAACGGCGTAATATTAAAACCGGAGTAATGTCTAGCACTACCACTCTCCTGATACTAGCTCGCACCATGCATAATCATCGATCCAAACAATCATATCACAATACCGTAAATTTCACAACTACAATCAAATCACACAGAACATCCAAATAAATAAATACTCAACTACCCCAATGCCATTTACGGCGCCATAAGTGGCTATTCGCGGAGTACGAAATCCGTATGTCGGTAATATCCATACGTTGCTTTCAATTTATGTGATTGAGTGAATTCGAGTGTTGAACTCCATGTAATTCAAATTTAAATCTATACTAGAAATTTCTATTTATTTACAGTTATAAAATACATTAACTAGCTATACAAAATTTTAGTTAGAAGGAATTCTCACATTGGGATTCACTCCGCCATGCTTTGCTGAAGTTCTGATTCGCTGTTCTGGTTCCAGAATTTGCAAACGAGCTCTAATCTTCACGTTTTCTTTTTATCTTGCCTAAGCGCGCCATTCCGGACAACTTTCACCTAATTGACTTTTTCCTCAAATTGGTCCGTTTCGCCTGAAATCGCAAAAAGACATAAATCGAACAGCAGATTTTGGGCGTGTTTTCTAAACAACTCCGCAATCCAAAATATGACTTCCATATAGCCAAATCGAAGAGAAAATCGTGCTCTTCGAATTTGTTATTGTGGAGTTTTGGCCAGAAGTGATCGTTTTGGGAGTTCTGGGCTGAAGAGCGTCAGGGTGTTATTTGCAAACATGAAAATATGTAAAAATCGAATTTTTATTGGAGGGGGCCCACATCTGGACTTGGGTTGCTGCAGGCGGCGGCGTGGGGATCTGAGGGGGTAGCGGACTTACTGGTGGTCGGTGGTGGTGCAGTCATGGCCTGGGGCGGCGGTTTGTGGAGATAAAGAGGGTTAGGGCTTCTAGAAGGAGAAGAGAGAGGGGTAGAGGCGGCGGAGGGGGAGGAGATGGCTGGGGGGGTGCACGCACGGGGGCGGCGTGGGGGCGCGGTGAACGCCTAGCGGCAGTGGAGGAAGCGGTCGTCGGTTTTTTTCTTTAGTTAACGAGAGAGAGAAAGGAAGGGGGTTTAGGGGTTTTATAAAAATATAAATTTAATTCCTTTTAAATGTCAAAATGTAAGTTTTAATTCAAACTGCAATTCAAACCTAACGATTGACATCCCTAACTAATTACCCCTATTCTGGATATAATGGGATATGTTTCGTAAGCTAATTCGTCTGTTTTAATCAGTTTTTCTTTAAAAAATACAAATCAATATATATTGATATGTTTCATAAGCTAATTTACCGGGGCCACATACTGACTCCAAAAATTCCTAAAAAATAAATCTAGCTATGTCTTGATGATACAGTCCTAATAAAACTAATTTCATCGAATCTGGAGACTGTTTGAAAAATAGTCATTTTCCAATCGATTAAATTTAAACTGAAATTACCAAACACGTTTAAATTCACCACGCTCACATATCAATTCCAAAAATTACGAAAATTGGAATCTAGCAATAAATTGGCATTTCGGATCTAACAAAAGTGGTTTCATTGAAAATGGAGGTCGTTTGCAAAATGACTATTTTTAAGGGCCATATATATAAATTCCATAGCGACTATTCTGAATTTAAACTGGGCATAACTTTTTATTCCCGTTATGAAATCTGAATTTTTCACATTTGTTAGAAAGATATAATTAAACTGATTTAAATATTTCTGGTTTTATTGAAATCCGGTTTATTTTGAATTCCATACATTCAGTTGAAATTTAAAATCGAATTTTCAAACTACTGTGCCATTTCAGGCTCGTTTTATAATTAAAATAAATTTATATTTTCTAACTTCGATTTAAATAAATTTTTAGTCGTTATTATTTAAAATAAATCATTTTAAATATTCAAAATCCATTAAAATAGCCAAAATATAATTTTAAATTGGTTCTGAAATTCCTCTTTGTTACAAAATCCTCCGGTCGTTACAATGGTATCAGCGCATAAGGTTGATTAATAAACATGGCTCTGTGGCGTAACTCAATAGAGATAGGGTTAGAAATACCCTATATTGAGTTTGAGTGTATATACGAGAGAACGTATTTGTAGATTTGTATACAAATGATTTTATATTGTGTTGATTGATATGTTGAGGGGTATAAAAATTTCAAATCGACGTGTTTAGCCGACGTAGTCGATAGGGATTTCTAAACACTCAACAGAGTAATTCAACAAATTATTGTTTTAAAGGCTGGATAAATGAAATAATTTTCTCCAAAATCAAATTTTGATATAAAAAGAATGATTGTCTGAAATTATTATCATATATGAATGTGACGATAATTATAATCTCATTAGATTATAAATTGAGATTGGTACATATGTTACCAAATTGAGTTGTGCAAGAATAGAGTATACAAAACTGGGAATTTGTCATGTGAAACTAAATGTTTTGGGAACATTCAACGACTTTGTAACGACAAGGAATTCCGCTCGATCCGAATCAGTTGTTAAACCGATCAAGACCGTTCGAAACGCCTGATTGTTTTGAGAGCACGAAAAATCAGAACGTGGACGGAAGAACATTTCATTGTATATTACAAAAATTCATCAGAATACAAGAATATACAGAGTATAAATGAATAAGATACATTCGATAAATATCATAGATTACAAAAAATTACATAGCAGCAGAAAATAATACAATACACAACTAGAAGTAATACTCATATACAAAGCTTTCCGAGTATCGTTCCAGCTGTAAACCAGGTTCCTGTGAATATAAATCTGCAAAACCAAAACTACTAGCTGCCCGTGTCAAAATAAGGGCACCCAGAGTTTATGTTAAAACAATAAACTCCAGGTCAGTCATGGGACTGGCGTGAGAACTAAAACAGTTGTTAATCTTTATTTTAAAGTTAGGTAAATCAAGGGACCACGCCGTATAACACGAAACGGGTTTCCTCCCAAGAATACCAGTGCATAAAACAACAGCACAATGCTAAATAAAGAACAATGAAGCTATTATAAGACCCAGGTCCCATCACACAATGCAACGCAAGCCGGAGGATAGGGTTTTTACCTTATAATAGCCAAAGAATGCTTGATACGCTAAATTTCATCTTTTATTATTACTATAAGTGTATAATGTCAAAACAATTTCAAATCATAAGTATCAATCATAGACGGCATAAGCGCCCCATCCCACTATGTCGCCATATATAGGATTACAACTAAAATCGAAACGTCACGTATTGGAAGTTGGATTTCCATCTGTGAACCGAGGCAAAAGATAGTCCTCAACCGATTCGAGACGCTCTAGCCCGTGTCTCAGGAACAGCCGCAACTACCCCTTGGATCGTCAAGGTCGGTCCACCGATGTGGATTATTATGCCTGAACACTACGTTTCCTCACCCTTTGTGGTGTCAATGAGCCAACGAATGACTCCATCGGCTTCACAAAGTCACCGATATATCTGAGGCGCCTCGCAACAGCAACAACCACATAAGTCAAACTCGTCAGGGTGTGTAAAACCACTGACGCCACTTCTAACTAGAAGGAAACGCATGCCTTCCCTGATGTCATCTCCCGTTTCTGGTTGACAACCGGGGTGTGAGGCTCGCGAATTCACGCTACACAAAGCTACGCCACACAGGCCGTGCTTTGATCATCAACACAAGACTCTGCTTTTCAACAGAAGCCTTGATTATTTGCATCTTAGCATGCCACACAGGCAATTCACGGTATGCAATCGATATCAATCACACAGAATGAAATCCGATGTCAGACACACAGTCCATTTACAAGTTCGTTCTGGGTCTGAACGAAACCGGAGGCACCTAGTACCCCGCATATCCATCGATCTCCAAGTACGTTTGGACGATCACCAACTGATTCCCTCCTCTTGGGTGTACGGCCCAATCAAGATCATCAGTAATTATCCAAACGACGTGAAGACCTCCGGTCTTCAACCACCGTCTTCATCTTCGACTTATCGTCGTATCAGTTATTCAGAATGGTATAAACCCGGTCTTTCTGAATAACTCACATATATAATAAACGAGTGCTGCACAAACACAACATACGCGTCATTCCCATTCATCAGTCAATAACCGTAAATTAATCAAGAGAAAAATTTCCCTAATATTAACCCCGAAGGCCAAAACCAACATCAGATCAATATCCAGAAAACCATTCTACTTAGCTAACCGACAGTTAGTTCCTAAATTTCACATTCTTAGGGAAAGGTTCCCGTTAATTTTATCAAAGATAAATCCTTTAAATTTATTCTTTAAGCTACTTTTGAATATCAATTCAAACTAGTCGGGATTAGCGAACCACACCGAAGTAATCATTTATTTTAATTTCCCAATCCCAACCCATTCATTCCATGAAGTAAAACTGGTAATACTTCATATCTAACACCACGGTGTTATCAATAAATTCCATTACCATTTCACGTTCAGATGTGGTTAAAGATTTAACTATCACCTGGAGCAAAACTGGTGATACTCCATTCTCGATCTTTTCAATCTAATTAAAGATTCATTAAAACTCCACTTAGTTTTAATCTTTAACTGGGTTAAAGAATCAGTGTCATTTAAAACACGGTTCACAATAAACCCCAAAATCACATCACATTTCAGTCAGTCCCTAACAGTAAATTAGTAAGAGAACGATTCCCTAAGTATTAACCCCGAAGGCTGAAACCAACATCAGATCAATACCCCAGAAACCATTTAACTTAACTAACCTCCAGTTAGTTTCTGATTTTCTTAACTTCTTTTTGGGTCTAGGAACAGTATTATTGAAGATACCGTTCACGACAATCCAAAATCACATTTCATTAATTATCGGGTTAAAGAACAAGTGTTATTTAAAACACTGTTCACGATAAACCCAAAAATCAACACCCATTCAATTCCAATTAAATATTATTTAATTGGTACACTTCATTAAATCTAAAAAAAAAGATTTAATCTTTTCTCAACTGGGCTTAAGAACAGTGTTGATGAAGACACCATTCACGACAAACCCAAATCACATTTGATATTAAATACAAGGCTCTGAATAGAAAATATACCGGCTTATATTCAATATCAAATTCTATGACCAACAAATATCGTATTGGAAATAACGATATTAATATATCTTTAAAATTCCCATAACAATACCTGTATCATCACGAAATCCAACATCAAAATATTCCGAAGACAATTTTGATTCAAATCCCTTCTAATTCAATTATTGGAAATTTTGACTATATTTTAAAACCATTTCAAATCCAATTTATTTATTTTAAAAATAAATGGATTTTAGTTCTAGTTCAAAACTAGTTCATTTCGATAAAAATCTATTTTTATCTTTTCAAATATGGAGTTTTTCATCCCAATTCTTCACAAATCATTTCTTATGATTTTATACAAATTATTAATATTTTTAATAATTTCATCAAGGCCCGTACAGTCGATTTCCATCAACGGCCATCGAACTGCACTTACAGCGACCTTTTCCAAATTTTATTTGGACATAATTCCAAATCCAACCATTAGATTTCAAATCTCTAATGTTAGTTAGACAGCTCTTTTCGATACGAACCCAACGGTTCCGGTTTTAGGAGAATCCGATGGTCGGATCTCCCGTAATATCCGTTCGAAGTCAATGGTCGAAATTCACGAACTATCGCGGCGCGGCGCGTTCTATTCAGGCCATTATATTATATATAATATATACTTTGTCGATTTCCTTTTAGAACGAATTTTATAAATCGTTTTAAATTTGTTTTCGAAACGATTTCAATTTCATATTCAATTTCTAATCAAAATTGAATATTCCAATATAAATTTGTTTTAATTTCATTTCAAAATTATTTCAATTTAATTCGAATTTCAATTCATTTCAATTTAATTCGAATTCATTTTTATTCAATTTCAATTCGAATTCATTTCTATTCAATTTCAATTCGAATTCATTTCTATTCAATTTCAATTCGAATTCATTTCTATTCATTTTATCAGATTTTGAAATCACTTTCGATATTCATTGAAAAATGAATAAAATCGATATAGATATCGTTCGCGTCAAAATGGCGTCAATCTAATCAACATAGCTTCATTTATTTCTATTTTCAAATATTCTACTTCAAATATTTCTATTTCAAATATTTTTATTCAAGTATTTCTATTCAAATATTTCTATTCAAATATTTCTATTCAAATATTTCTATTCAAACTAGAATTAGGCCCAATCAATTATCATATAATGTTAATTATATGGATTTTCTTCAACACATGTATACAATAACAATGATAAATAATCAACCTTCATCCAAAGTGCATTCTACACTGTACAAGCATCAAATATAAATATTTAACGCTCATAACAGTCTGTCCATCAATCGATCGACATACAGCTAATTATTGGGACTAGTGTATTTCATATATCATCCCAATACCCGTGTGGGGTTTTCAAACAATCAAACACAGATTTTGTTTGTGCAGTTGGGCGATGTGTAAAATTTATCGTCCCAATCAATATCAATCAAATCAGTGTATATAAACAAATCTCCGATTTGTTTATAAATATTTATTTTAAATACACGTTAAAAATTATATTTTTAACTATAAAATATTTTCCACTATAAAATATTTTATTTCATTTCACATCACACACACAATCAACTACACATCAAAATTAAACAAACAAGCATACAAGCCGTCCATGGTCTGTGGACGACGGGTGTCGGGTGCTACTAAACACCGTCTGCATCCTAGTATATAATTCAACTAGAAGTAAATTCAAAAGTGAGGAGTTCTCACCTTGGGTTTCCACTCCATGCGACTGATTTTCTGAATTTTCGAACAGCTTGGATTTTATCCGAAATTCCAACGCAGTCTGTTTCATGAAATTTATATTAAAAAACATCATTTTATTCTTGCTATAAATATTTTGAAAACCGTATTTTTATTCTTGCTATAGATATTTTGAAAACCATATTTTTTTCTTGCTATAGATATTTTGAAACCCATATTTTTATTCTTGCTATAGATATTTTGAAAACCATATTTTTATTCTTGCTATAGATATTTTGAAAATCATATTTTTATTCTTGCTATAGATATTTTGAAAACCATATTTTTATTCTTGCTATAGATATTTTGAAAACCATATTTTTATTCTTGCTATAGATATTTTAAAATATTACTAATTTTATTTGAAAACAATGATAACTTTATTTTAAAAACCAACGATAATTATATTTTATAAAATATTCGCTATTTCATTTTATAAAACAATTTCTATTTTATATATTTTTAATCCCTAACATTTTTAAATTTAATTACTGTTTAATTAACTAAACAAATTACATTGAAATAAATAAATAAAACAAGACTGTTTAATCCCAAACATTTTTAATCCCTAACATTTTTAAAGTTCGCTGTTATACCTTCAGCCACAAACAAGCGCATCCCCTTTTTCATCATCTCCATCGTCCGTATAAAAATCGAACCCCGCTCGACTTCTCTCTCCTCGAACTGCGCGCAACTGGAGGGTCCGGAGCCCCATCAGGCTGCACCACCGCGAGCGCAGCCGACTGTGCTTCCATTCCCACCCTGCGCCTCGAAGCTTGAGCCCGCCATCATCCCGCAATCTTGCTCGAGATTCGGCCCCTTTCAGGCCTTAATACATCCAAAATACTAAACGAAATTCGATCATACTGAGGAGGATGGAGAGATCGTGGAACGCTCTTCAATTGGTATTTGGAATATTGTGGAGCGGATTAGGAGAATGGGGAAGAGGAATTCCCGTTGTTTCTGAGCGTTGAAAATAGAGGGTGGCGGCTACTGATTTTGGAAGGAGAGTTACGGTTTAGCTTTGCTATTTATATTTAATTTGAATAATATTTTAATTCAAAGTTCTTTTAGAATTGAATTTCGCATCCAAACACCAAATCGAACCCAACGACTGTCACCCCTAGCTAATTACCCACATTCTGAACACAATGGGATATGTCTCGTAAGCTGATTCAATCATTTCGATCAGTTTTCGTCAAAATCAAAATATAACTCTATATATTGAAGTTTAAATCTAAATTTCAATTTACCGCGGCCACATACAGGTTCTAAAAATTCCCGAAAAATATTTTCTAGCTTCGTTTTGATGATGCGGCTCTAATCAAAACTAATTTCGTCGAATTCTAAAACTGTTTGAAAAATGGGTATTTTCCAGTTGATTAAATTCAACTAAAATGGTCAAAACACGTTTTACTTCGCCACACTCACATATTGATTCGAAAAATTATGAATTTTGAAATCTAGCAATAACTTGACATTACGGATCCAACAAAAGTGGTTTCGTCGAAAACCGAGGTCGTTTGCAAAATTTCCATTTTTAAAAGCCAGAATTCCACAGCGACTATTCTGAATTTTCAACTGGACATAAATTTTTATTCCCGCTATGAAATTCCAAGTTTTTGGATTCGTTGGAAAGATATTTTCAAATAGATTCTAATATTTTTGGTTTCGCTAAAATCCAGTTCATTTTGAATCCTGTACATTCATTTGAATTTTGAAATCGAATTATCGAACTACCGCGCCATTTTCAATTCCTTTTATATATATAAATAAATATTTATATTCTAACGACGATCTATATAAATATATACGTTCGAATCTATTTAAAATAAATTTCTCGTCGTTATTATTTAAAATAATTCATTTTAAATAATCAAAATTCGCTAAAATTGCCAAAATAAAATTTTCAAATTGGCTTGGATTTTCGGGTCGTTACAGACTTTGAACTCACAATAGAATTGAGATATGTGATTTCAAACTAGCTTGAAATAAAACTGGATATTTGGAATTTGAAAATTTAACTGGAGTTAGTTAAATGTATAAGATTTTAACTGAGGTTAAATTCGTGAGTTAAATGGGGTTTGAATTTAAAAAGAGAATTCGAAGCAGACAAATATGTCTGAACAAGTTGATTCAAATTAATGAACTAAATATGATTTGGAATTTATTTCCCAAATGTAATTATGGATATTTTCTAAAATGGAAAATGGGTAATATAAGTTGATAAGGGGTTAAGATATGGAATTGGAACCTAACTAGAGATTGGTTGAGTTAAATGATTTTCTGAGTGTCGATCTGATTTTGATTTCGGTTTTCGGGGTTGATACTTAGAGGAATGTTTTCTTACCGATTTAAGGTCAGCGACTGATGAATGTTTTGTATCATATGTTTTGCTTGCTCTGGATGTTTTGGCATGTAAACTGTGTGTTTTGGAAGCCTTGGTTGTTGTGATTGTCAGGGGATGACCCATGTATGTGTTTAGTTTTAAGTCTATGACTTGATATATAACTGGAATCTCCTCGTTACTTTAATTTCGGGGATGAAATTCTTTTAAGGAGGTAGATTGTAACGACCACGTTTTTGGTTAATCCTGTGATACAATTTGTTATGAATTATTTTAAGAAATTGATTTAATTATATAAATCTAGAATAATAAATTCAGGAAATTCCTAGTATATATTTTAATGATTATTTAACAAATGTATGCATGTAAAAAATGTAAGTAAGATTTTGTCATTTGTTTTATATTTTTATATTTGTTTTAGTTCTTAGAAAATATATATGGATAATATTGGATTGAAAATATTATAGAGAATTCTAAATAAGCAATTATTTTAAAATCATTGTGTATATACATATTAACTCAATTTTTATTATAGTTGTCTATATGCAAGAAAATGTCAGTTTAACATTTTACTTTTGCATTTAAACATTTGTGAAAAATCATAATAAGTTTTTTTATAAAATCCTAAACAAAAATATAAGTATAAGAATACCCATTGTAATGTCCTTTAACATAAATATGTGTATGTAAACCTTTATAAAATATTTGTATTTTATTTTGGTGTAAATTGTTGTAGACCTTATGTTAGAAAACTAATTAACAACTTAAGTAAAATATTGTAGACAATTGCATATGTACTTTAATACAAGGCTGCCTGAATACATGTGTAGGGGAAAACTTAAATGTGATAAGCCTTAACAACATTTTCTCTCAATCAAACAAATGTTATAGCTGCAAATCTATGACCTAGATTTTTCTTATCAACTAAGAAATTGTTTTAAAATCTTTGCGCGGGTATTTGTAATTTGTTGGCACCTTAAAACATAGACTTGGCCAAGTAGATTTAAGGTGATAAAACCCTTAACTTGACCTCCTTTCAATCAAAAGATATTCAGCCTAAACTTTTCCCATTAGAATCTATAGCCTGATAGACATTTGCACATGGAAGGATACACAATTGTGTATCAAGATGGTGACTGGTTGTGTACCTTAGCCAAGAGAGATCCAAGGAAAAAAGATGCATTACTTCTTTTCAATCAATGTGACAACTGAAAACTTAAGAGTTAAGTTTACATTTGTAAACATAAAGTGCATGAGCTTTGTACCATACTATACACTGTCAAAAACCAGCTATGTATCGCAGCTAGTAGAGGATCAAATGACTTAACACTGCACCTCATTTTCAATCAATTTTGCAAACAGCCTTTATATCACTCAAACTGCCTTTATCTCTACCCTTTTATAGACTAAGCTAGGACATATTTTAGTACTTGTTTGAACTATAAATATGATCACATACCACTACCTTTTCCACACAAAACCTGGGTTGAATTGGGATAACGATAAATTGGAATAACGATAAATTGGAATAACGATAAATTGGAAGGAGATGTTGAATTGGTATCAACTAAGACGAATTCAGGAAAGTGTTGTTCACTTTCCGCTTTGAATAAGATTTAAATCAATTATATATTGAATCATTTACTCATCTAAGCAAATGAAATAATATGTATTTATAAGTTGTATAGATTGAACTATGAATTAAAACAACAATTTTATAATCGATGAAAATAAATGGGATTCATAAACTAAATAGAATCTTTGATTTGGAAATAATCACTTTTCCAAGGTATACCGATGTATGAACGAATATTAGTTGAATTTGAATTATTAAACTGTGATAGGTCTGTTGGGATGTTAATGTGATTGATTGTAATGTTGTGATATGACTTAATACACTTGTTTTGTTTAATTCAATCATTTACTCATCTGGTTAAGATAAATATCAAATTTCTGGTGAAAATCTGGAATTTTATATGTATTATAAGTTTAGTAGATAAGTCCTAATAAACAGTATTAATATTGAAATTTGTTTGGATATGATAACCTGATTACTTTAAGTATCACTTTTCCCTAAAAGATATTAACATTCAACGATTCAAAGAGATCGAAATTGGTTTTCTCATTGAAATCCCAAAACCACTTTGTTTCGACCTAGGCGTTGAATAATTTAAAGTCAAGTTGAAGACCATTGAAGATGGAGTTTTGCAAGGGCTATTATGTAAATCCTAGATAGAAATTTCCTAAGTTGGATTTGCAAAATAATGCCTTCGGTTTGTCCAGTCCTTGTACAACTTGTATGGACGAATGTTTGACATAGTACGCCTAACGGGTCATATGATTGATCTCTTCAGACTATGCTAACAGTGGAAGAATTCGTTGATCTTAGCTTTATACCCGTAGTATTGGGGAAATCAAATGTGTGATCTGGCAGGTTTGACAATGTGGCGTTCAAAGTAAATGGTGATATGATAAATCCAAGAAGTATAGCCTCAATCTTCACAACCGAAAAATGACAAAAATCGGGCAGGCAGCATGGCTAAGTGGGTCGCTCCCAATAAGGATGTATTATCACCTATCTAGAGAAATTTTATTTCCTTCTTTCTTCTATTCGATGTTGTTCCTTTTCAGGAAACGGTTGCTGATCCTAACCGTTCGTGATATACATTCGATATACTCAAGCGAAATTACAAGAAATAAAAATTATCGGCCAATATGAATATTTATAACCAAAATGAGAAAATGGTGGAAATTCATTTGTACATAAACTAAGTCAAACTTTACGACTCTCCATTGAAAAAAAGGGAAATTTCTCATCGAAATGCATCTATGCTTCTCCATCAAGTTGGTGTCTTAACGAACCTCCTTTATGAGCTCTCACACTATATCATCTCGTATAATGCACGGTTACAGAAAATGTATGTAAACTTTGAAGTCTATGTGTGAACGGTAAAATAATGTAAATGTTTGTAGGTGACTTCCTTTTACTTACTCTTTCCTAGTTTGTGACTTTCGTGGGTACAAAATCTACAACTTCCATTATTGATATTTTCTTTCCAAAATAACATGCAACAAATTAAAAATGTATTTACTTTTTGATACGGCAAAATAAAAGTCGAAACTTCATAATGATTTTCGCACACTAAACTAGTTGGAGGAAAATGTTGTTTTGCAGCTTGGACAGCATTTATAAATCCAGCTTCTATGAGATTGAATTTTGATTTCACTGCAATATATTCAACAACTACTGATAATTAGGTAGCATTCAATAAAAAAATAATATTTTTTGTTTCAATATTTGGTTTCTTCTTCGATGTTAGCATCGCCATCAACAAATTAGCTAGTATGGAACATAGAACATTCTGCATCATCAACCATATCTGAGATACGTCGTAATAGTTTCTTTACTTACCTACTCCTCCACCTGCACAATATAAAGTGATACAAGTTCTCCATGACGGTCCCATAGTAAATAATTCGGCACGAAGCCATAATGATACGAATGAACTCTAACTGTATCCATTATCAAATGATTCAATTAACAATTTGCACCTACTATATGAACAACGATTTCTTTGTCATTTTCATTATTATTTAAAGTGAATTCAACAAATACTTACATACTGTTATACAAATGTTTACCTATTAGCTTCCTATTTTCCTTCGTTTTAGAAACATCGAGCTCCAATCAATAAAATAAATGATTATTTCTTCTTCTTTAAAACACATGATATAAATTAAATATAGTACTGACATTCTATTTTTCAATCCAACCATATGGTTTAATGTTTAACTAAATATATAATTTTATTCATTTTAACTTTAATTTTAATTTCGTTTATACATTAATATTCTCTTAACTATTATTAATTTTTTCTCATATATTTTACTATTAGGATTACAAATATAGTATTGATTTTTTACTTTCTACTTTACTGGTGGGTCATCTTACTTCTTATTACAAACATAGTAGTAATTACATTCGTAAATCATTTCATTTTATATGATAAAATAAAATTTTGGCAGCACGTCTCCTTTAATTCCCGAATCGTACACAAATACGTATACATAAAAAACAAAGGAAATGTAGTTAAAAAAAATTTAACTGCATAAAACGAAATGATTTACAAAATGGAGTTGCTTTGTTGTCTTTGTAATTTGTCAAATGCAGGGACAAACATTATATATAATGAATATAAATGTTTGTTATGTGAGAAAAAAACTCATATATAGTACATGTTAGACGATGCCAAAATATCTCTAAAAATTTATGGATATAATATATTACATATTTAATACTCTTTAAAAAACATGGTTTTATGTATGCCTGTATTAATGAATGATAAATAGATCAAATTAAACTAGGGTATTCACTAATTTATTGATCGCATTTGCACTTCTTTAAAATTATAATCAAATCCTTGTTATATCAAATTAATTAGCGCTTTTGATTTTTAGAAAACATGTAAACTAAATCATGTCCATCCACACTAAATAAACCAAACAAGTCGTAAGTGCATTAACTAATAAACACATACACACTAAGTAATTAATGCACACACACTAAAATAATTATTACTTTCGACATTTAGAGAGTAATAATGGCAATTAACATTCAATAAATTAAACTATACTAGACACTTAGTGAGATAATATAAATGTCTTGAAAAAGAAATTAACCCAAATTTACCAAATTAACACTAACACGGTGTTTAGGGGCAAAACCCCAGTTACAGGTTGATCTTAAGAGATTGGAAGCGATGAGAGTTGAGATTGACGAATTTGAATTTTTTGGAATGTGGGTTGAATAATGAAGAAGTGGCTCTCGCGTTGGAGATGGTACTTGTGGATTTTCGACAGCTAGTAATGGTCTTTAGCACCTCGTATTCCGATGACTTTTTTTTATGGAAAGATAAACCAGTAGTCCGCAAAAGTCGAAACTAGTTGAAAGCTATCCGATGGTTCATCGACGACCGCCAGAAATGTCGGAGGAAACACAATATTTCTCATGTAGAGATTTCATATTGAAACATTCAAAAAACTTCGATAGGATTTCCTTTTTCTATTTGTACAAGCCTTTGTATACGATTTTAATAACTAAATTTGAAATATATTATTGTATCCAAAAAATGGCCACAACACAAAGGTATCTTCACAATACTTCACCAAAATGTTAGAAATAATAAAAAGAGGACATATTCACAAAATAAACGGTAAAAAGTAGATAACACAAAGTTTAGAGTGGTTCGGCTTTAAAAGTAGCCTACGTCCACCATAGAATCGCCTCTCATTATCATACTTGAGTTTGCAAAGCATGGATTTTCTCTCATTACATTCATTCTCTCTCTTTAATAATGGTCTTCTACTATTCTCTCTCTTTATACTCCAGATTTCACTTGGATTTGCGAAGGAATCGGTGAGATCTTTTAAATTGTTATGGTAGTTGTGTACATATTCAACCACTTAGACACTTAGATGATCTTCACCGGGTCCATGATGATCTTGTGTCTGATCTAGGCTTTGGAGAGAGTTAATGGTAGTTGGAGATCACTAAATTAAGTTAGAGAGATTTCTAATGGAATTTAGAGAAGATTTGATCCATTTGTTGCTGGAGGAAGATGGAGTGAGCTTGAGAAGCCATTAATGGAGCTTGGAGTGTTTGATAGTGGTGGAGAAATGATTTGGGCAACCCTTCGGGGTGGAAAAATCGGTCCATTCAACGGTGCAGCACCCCTAAATGCCCCTTGATTTCCAACACATATCTCGTTTCTCTCTCATTCTACTCATTCTCTCACCTTCCACTAACTTAAACTAATATAAATGCTTGGTTTATATATGGGGGCTTTTGGGGTGCTCACTATTTGGGATGCCAATTAACGCTCCTCTCTCTCTTTCAATATATATATATATATATATATATATATATATATATAAGTGACCAGTCTTGTTTGCAACTTCATGCAGCTCACGTACCCGTGTTTATTTTATTGAAGTTGGCCCGTCATATTATAAGATGTCGATCCATTAATGAGACCGACCCATCTTAATGATTTACATAGCCATTTGCTTGGGGTTTCCATTTCCATGCACTTTCCATTCTGTGCTGACGTGGAGTTCTTCATTTTGAGCAAAGAGTGTACCTGAACATGGTACTCCAAACATTCAAGCAAGCTTCTACGCTCCGATATATGATGATTAATCATTACGTGCTTATGGAGTTTTGCACGGAGCCGATCCATAGAAGCTAGGAGTTGATGGTCCATATTTATGAAATGGTGTTCGATCCACAGCATACAACGTGATTGACCGACCCACTGTTTATAGCGTGACCGACTGACCCGTTGTTCACAACATGACTGACCCACACGTGTTTACAACGTGACCGACTGACCCGTATTGAACTGAAGTGACTGATCCATGTACACTGAGGCCCAATTCATACATATTGAGTGTATTG
The DNA here is from genome assembly GCA_030737875.1 of Allium sativum. Classification (NCBI taxonomy): domain Eukaryota; kingdom Viridiplantae; phylum Streptophyta; class Magnoliopsida; order Asparagales; family Amaryllidaceae; genus Allium; species Allium sativum. Next base: position 129,316,674 of record CM060918.1, read on the forward strand.
ACCAATCAATCAATTCTAACTTTGAATTAGATCCAATAGTATATGCATGATTTTTAGTGGATAACATTTGCCCCTCGGAGTTTATAATTTTTGTTTTGTCAAAAATTGTAAACTCCGAAATTAGCGTTTTATTTTGATATATAGAGTGTTGATCGTTCATGATTTTGCTGCTTTATAGGCATGAATCGGAACATACACTTTATATATGGAACGCGTACTCTCTTGTGTAACGAATTGGAGCTTTTCCGATAATAGGTCGGGCACATGCTACTTTGGATGAACAATTTTTTTGGACATTTGCATCTCCGCTTTTGGGATGAAATTAGTCTTCTAGTGTCTGAGCTGGATTTCTTGAGATTAAGTTGAGTCCTCAATCTCAATGTTTTGCAGCTGAAACCAGATCTCGACTTTATTGGTTTAGAGTTTGACAGCATGTTCTTTTTTAGTGTTATGCCCTGTTCTGTAATAACAGAAAAACATTGCATGCTTTTGGGCGAATATTTTGCTATTGACTGCCCATATCGATAACAGGTTAGTTAATCATTAAAAATTCAACTATGGAAAATTCCTTACTCTGAATTGAATGAGGCATTTTTGCAGAAAAGATCTATTCAACTGTTTTATAACTTGTTGAACTTTGTCTGCATGAATGCGACATTCTCATTTAGGTTCGCAACGACACTTGAGTTATGCTAATCGATATATATACTGATCATGAATCCCAAGCTTCGCTCTTTTAATGACTGATATAATATTGTGCGACAATTCATATTTTATGAAACGTGTACACGTTCAAACTGGAACTTCAATTTGAGTTTCCAAGGCTAGAGTGACTGCAGTTGTTAGATTGTAAACGAATCAGTCTTTGGTTATTCCTTGTTCTCTCAACAACTTGCCGGGAAGATGTCATTCTGTGCTAACTCACTATGCTTTTAATCAAGAGTGCACTTATTTTGGCATTTCCAAGTTTTGAATTTGTTGATTGTCTATTTTAAGTTGGCCGCAGTAGCTTAGTTGGATTCCAAATTTTGAATTTGAATTCAGTGCCCCCACTTGGGGAGGTCTTTGGATTTGATGACCCCGCTCGGGGAGGTTTTTATATTTTGTGCCCGGACTTTGGATTTAATGCCCCAGCTCAGGAAGGTCTTATATTTTGTACCCTCACTAGGGGAGGTATTATATTTTTCGCCCCCGCTAGGGGAGGACTTTCGATTTGGTGCCCCCGCTCGGGGAGGTCTTATATTTTGTGCCCTCTCTAGAGGTCTTATATTTTGTGCCCCCGCTAGGGTAGGACTTTGGATTTAATTCCCCCACTCGGGGAGATCTTATATTTTGTGCCCTCACTAGCGGAGGTCTTATATATTGTGGCCCGCTGAGGGAGGGCTTTGGATTTTGTGCCTCTGCAGGGGGAGGTCTTATATTTTGTGCCCCCGCTGGGGGAGGTCTTAAATTTTGTGCCCCCGTTGGGGGAGGACTTTGGATTTGGTGCCCCCGCTTGGGGAGGTCATTGCGCTTCATTAGGGAAGCGTTTTCTTTATTGTGGAGGGTTTTATCTTGTTATATCTTTTCATGGGGCTGGCGCCAGTTCCTTTGTCGGATGCTTGACTTGGCAGGCCATCTTAATTTAGGAACTGAGGCCTTGGATCTCAAATTTGGGAGAGTTCCCTTTCAACAAAAGTTACAACCCTCTTGTTCGTTTTTCATGGCGCTTGTTCGTAATTTGAAACTTTGTGACTCTTCCCGTTCACTTTTCAAGGCGGTGCTTGTCTATTTTTGCATTTGTGCATGTTGATATTTGCAATATTTGACACCTGAACTAGTGTTGTTGGGGTCGCCATGCTATGTCAAATTTTAAAGGAACAAGCGCTTGACTGATGGCCTGCAATATAAAATCATTTTTAAGAAAATTTTGATGTGATAAAGATTTTTACAAGAAATAAACTTATTCAGGTAGATATGCTCAAAGTTGGAGCACCACCATTGGCCTCTAGTTTATGCCTAGCCTTGAATTAACCCATATTGGAGTTTCGTTGCTTTGACCAGATTGACCATTTGATGTCTCTTGCCCTTGGGGAGTTGCAAAAGGATTTGTAGCTTGTGGATTTTTCACATATTATTGTAGTTTGTTCTTCCTAATCAACTCCTCGATTAAGCTCTTCAAGTGTCTGCATCTTTGGTAGCGAGGTAGATGTTTTCCAGAGTATCATTCAAAGGGGTGAATTCATAGGGTGTAAAGATGTAAGTTTTCTCGCCATCTCGATTATCTTTCCCGTCGTTTCCTCTCTTTTGACTTTTGGGATTCTTCTGATTGTATTGAGTAGCAGCATTTTTGGGAGATTCAAGAAGTGGGTTACCATCAATAATCTGAAGAGGCATAGGATTATTGTCCACCCTCATATATTCCTCTACTTTTTTGTATAATTTTTCAAGCGTGTTTGGTTCTTTCATTTTAATCCATTTACCAAATTCGCTTTTCTCATCAATGGCGTCGATTAGAGACATTAAGATCATGCGGGGTTCAGGATTGCCCACCTCAGACAAAGCATTGTTGAACCACTTGAGGAAAGCTTTAACAGACTCACTTGGATTTTTCTTCATTGATGTCAGAGAGATAACATCCTTAGCGTTCGTAGCTTGCAGCCTAAACTGCTCCTTGAATTTTAGAGTCAAGTCGTCAAATCGGTCAACGGATTTGGGTGGCAACCTCGTGAGCCATAATGATGCCACACCTTCAAGATAGAGAGGGAACCAAAAGCACTTGATTTCATCTGTAGCTTTGGCTGCATTCATATGCCATTTATTTCTATAAAGGAAGTGATTTGGATGAGAAGTCCCATTGTATGGAGGTAGGGTAGGATAAGTAAACTTCTTAGGGAACTCTACTTTGCAAATTCGTTTAGTGAATGGATTTTTGCTGGGGGAGAAGTCCCATTCTCTCTCACTATCCTTGCGATCCATGTTATCTTTCATGATCTGTTTCACCATATCCATGATATATTCCTTCGAGTTGTGTCGTTCCGCCGAGCGGCATTCGATCTCTTTGTCAGATGCCCATTTTGGCAAGCGATCGCGATTAGAGGATCTAGGCCTTTTACTCCACTATAGGGAGGTTTTTCCCTTGGTGGGACTAGCATCTCTTTGGGTATTTTGATCGGAATGGTTTTAAGCTTTCGGATTTGAGTCCTGAATTTCATCTTCGTTCCTATCGCTTTCCCATTCATTGAGGCCTTCCATATTATCGTTACGATTAGGATTAGGAGCTACTGAATTGGTGTTCTCTTCTAGGTTGACATGAACCCTTTGAGGAGCAGCAGGGTTCGCTTGAGCATTTAGAAGAGCATTCATCTTATCAAAGAAAGCTTAATTAGCATCCATTAAAGTTTTCGTGGAGGCTTTCGTGTGCTGATTTAAAGTGGAGACAACGACATCTACTTCAGCCCTAGTTACTCCATCTCCACCAACCGAGCTTTCGCCAACTTTGAATGGTTAGTTAGTAGCGTAGCTTCATTAGCAACATCGTTGGATGCTCCAACGGTTTTACTTGCAGTCTTCTTTGACTTAGCCATTGTCTCGGATAAGGATTTGAACTTGGACGAGAATTTGTCAATTGACCTGGATCGTAGATTTAGAGAATCTATAGTAGAAGCAGGCTCAGAACTTCAATGCAACGCTCTTAAGTTTGAGAGAAGTGCGAACGTGACCCCACGATGGGCGCCAAATGTTGTAACCAAAAAATGGCCACAACACCAAAGGTATCTTCATAATACTTCACCAAAAGGCTAGAAATAAGATAACAGGGCCACAATCACAAAATAAATGGTAAAAAGTAGAGAACACAAAGTTTAGAGTGGTTCGGCTTTAAAAGTATCCTACATCCACCATAGAGTTGCCTCTCATTATCAGACTTAAGTTTACAAAGCACGGATTTTTTTCTCTCATTACATTCATTCTCTCTCTTTAATAATGATCTTCTATTATTCTCTCTGTTTTTGCTCTAGATTTCACTTGGATTTGCGATGGAATCTGTAAGATCTTTTAATTTGTGATAGTAGTTGTGTAGATATTCAACCACTTAGGCACTTAGATGAACTTCACCGGGTCCATGATGATCTTGTGTCGGATCTAGGCTTTGGAGAGAGTTAATGGTAGTTGGAGATCACTTAGATTGAGTTAGAGAGATTTCTAATGGAGTTTAGAGAATATTTGATCCATTTGTTGTTGGAGGAAGATGGAGTGAGCTTGAGAAGCCGTTAATGGAGCTTGAAGTGTTTGAAAGTGGTGGAGAAATGATTTGGGCATCCCTTCAGGGTGGGAAAATCGGTCCATTCAATAATGGAGAAGTGGGCTATTCATAAGCGTAATTTGGGGGTAGTGACAGTGTTGTAATTATGGTGTGCAGGGTTTGGGTAGCCTCAAACTTATTTATGAAAATGCCACTGGGTTAAAACCCGACCGACCCATTTTATAGCTTTATACGCTGTCAGGAACCATATATTACAATCTTTCCACCGCACATGATCACAGCCGACCATATACAGTTTGATTTAACACCGACCCATACAACTGTATTGTATTTTAATGCGCTGACCCATCCTTGTTTTACTGGAGTCGTACCATTTTTCCTGTAGCATGCTAAACCATATGGGTTCGCATATGCATTGTAATACATTTGAATTTCAATACCGACCCATGCAGGTATTCACATACTGTTCCTTCAGATCTTGATACCGGCCTAGTGTATATTTTGTTGACCGACTAGTTCACGTGTCAATCTACCAGTCTTTATGTTAACACCAGTTCCATTCACCATGTGCACACTATCATCATATTATTATGGCATGCAAACACGTGGCTTTATACTTTTGTACTGTGAGTGGCATGTTATCTAAATATGCACGTCCAAGCCTCTACTTATACTTGAAGCCGACCAGTAAACGTGAAGAACTAATTAGAGCTGACCCATATGCGTGCCATATGGACTGCTTGGCTCTTTTAACTTCATATTACAAATATTTGGACCATTAATATGCGAGTGTGCTGGTTCACGAAATGATTCTCTTATCTTGCATATTGATCCATACACATTATAACAGCCGAAGCCGACCCATATGTGTTGAGCAATTCACGTGCATGCTTTTCTACGGCTTTGAATATGACAGTGTAAACACTTTAACTTCGACGCATGCATATACTATGGTGTATTCTTATCTTTGTACCAACACGTGCTCACACCAATGCGTGACATATATATTAATATGTATGTAAGTGACAAGTCTTGTTTGTAACAATTCATGCAGCTCACATACACGTGTTTTTCTTATTGAAGCCGAGCCGTCGTATTATAAGATGCCAACCCATTAATGAAACCGACCCATCTTAATGATTTACACAGCCATTTGCTTGGGGTTTCCATTTGCATGCACTTGTCATTCTGTGATGATTTGGAGTTCTTCATTTTGAGCAGAGAGTGTACATGAACATGGTACTCCAAACATTCAAGCAAGCTTCTACGCTCCTATATATGATGGTTAATCACTACGCGCTTATAGAGTTTTGCACGGAGCCGATCCATAGAAGCAGGGAGTTGACGATCCATATGTATGAAAGGGTGTTCGGTCTATAGCATTCAATGTGACCGACCGACCCATTGTTTACAACGTGGCCGACCGACCCGTTGTTTACAACGTGACCGACCAACCGACCCGTATTGAACTGAAATGACTAATCCGTGTACACTGAGGTTGACAGGCCAATTCTTACATATTGAGTGTATTGCCCGATCCATCAATTCTAACTTTGAATTAGATCGTATGCATAATTTTTAGTGGATAACATATATAAGATTTTTTTTTTTTAAATAAGTTTTTATCTGTAATATGTAATTAATACAACTTTATATTATAACCAAATGAACGCATAACGCTAGTGTATGATATAATTACTAAAAAAATAAAATGAATAAACAAACTGAAAAATAAAATGTACATACGATCACTGAATTATTAAAATGAATGAAATTCATTCAAAACATCACACCACCAGATCACTGAAGATTTGAAAAGAATTGAAAAGCTTTAAACATTACACCAGAAACCACAGCAACAAGAAGGGCGAAGAAAGCATTCCTGGTAGCCCCAGCAGCAGAGGTCTGAGTTGGTGCTGCAGGAGAATTACCAAATAATCATGAATTTTTTAATTCAGTCCTAGAATTTTACTTAAAATCTCAAATATTCATTCACTTAATAAAACATATTAGTCACGAGTGAGTAAACTCACCTTTCGAGGCAAATGAAATTAAGAACAATAAAACCGGCACAACTAGAAGCGAAAATTATGACGATCACATATTGAACCTGTTTATGTACATACACACACATGTGTGTATATATGTACATATAATCGGAAATTCATATGCATGACTCAAAAGCACCACACTAGGACAAGTATAACACGATGACAACTTCAAAGAACTATGGTTCGTAAACAAAACAGCGATAGCTCAAATTAACACAACCTGAAACATAAACAATTTTTCTGGATGTTAATGTAATCAAAACGAAAAGGTGAAGAAAATACCCAACTCTAACCATGGCAACCGACACTAGGCAAACCCGAGCAGTGACACTCAACACAGCAACACAAAATTAGTTTCTCAGGTTTACTTAGGCCATAACAGATCAAGACAGCGGCCACAAGTAGCAAAACAATATTTTTTTTTCATTTTTTTCTTTTCAAAAATAGATTCAAGCATTGAATGGGTAGGAAGAAGTTTATCAAGATTTGCGTGACTGGTGGTGACAAGGAGGGCGCGCACAAAAGAAGTCATTGCTAGTGTATATACTATAATTGCTAAAACATTAAAATGAACGAACAAACTGAAAGTAAAATGTACATAAGATCACTGAATTATTAATAATTAATGAAATTCATTCACAACATTACACACCAACAAATATCACTGAAGATTTGAAAAGAATTAGAAAGCTTTAAACATTACACCAGAAACCACAGCAACAAAAAGGGCGAAAACAGCATTGATCCTGGTAGCCACGGCAGCAGAGGTCTGAGTATAAGGTGCTGGCGCAGGAGAATTAGAGGACCATTCATTCACAGTAATCACAAGCTTCATGCCACCGTCACAGTGCCCTTGGAACCCACAAATGTACCATTTCTTCCCCGGAGTCGCAAGGGTTACAACGTCATTTCCCGTGATCAATGGTGCTGCTGCTCCTTCCTGGGCTTTGCAAGCCTTGAACGCTGGCCCAGTTACTTTAAGCACATTATGCTTTGCTGGTGGATACTTGAACACTGCATTAAAACAATTGTAGATGCATGCACATATTAGTACGTTAGCAGTTTATAAATGGACAATATAAACGCTGTTCTATGTGGTTAAGGTTAGATTATACCAAGGGTATCCCCTACAAAGAATTCTTTGCCTTGAGCCCACTCGGTGTAATTGATCTTAAGACCCCAGCCTTTGTCGTCACCAACTGTGTATTGACTGGCAAATGCTATGCTTGGAATAACTGCTACTGCTATGGTGATGATCAAAAGCATGCATTTTGAAGCCATGGAAATATATTAACCTGTCGAATGATGTATGTTTTGTTTTGCTTAATTATGCTTTTGAATGTATAAGTTCCACTATATATATATTGGTTTCATGTTTAGCTTATAATGCTGTAAAAATGTACGGGAGTACAGATGGATAGCCGGCCTACCATAATTTCCGTGGACCAGCTACAAGGTACAAGGTACAAATTTTGTATCGTTATAGGAGACTTTCGTTCAGCTATGGTTATAAACTTTGTCTTTCCTCTTCGTAATCTACTTCGAGATAGCTGCAGCCTTAGAACACAGCAGTATATAGTATATACGGTTATGTTGAGAGTTATCTTCAAAGTCACTACCATTTGGCATTCCTTGGAAGCATCGCTATCATGGCCAATACACCAAACTTCCAAAAACCCGACCATGGGCCATTGTGATCCGTAATTCAATCTAACCTTGCCTGTACATACATGAAACGATTGTTAGATCTTAAAATCAGAGATTCAGCAATTGTTCAATTCGCTTTATTCTACTTTCTTACCATATTTTATTCCAATTCGCTCCATTATTCGGAAGAAGGAAAATAAATCACTGGAAAATCATTACTTTTCCAATATATGAATACCAAATGCATATATTTTTTTCTTTGATGCTCCTAGCATCTCCATGGTGCTGTTAACTTCATCAAGTTGTCGCTACTAAGCTATTGTCATCGTGCGCTACTACCGCTTCGACAACAACGGATCTGTATGATCTATAAATGTGCACAACAATTGTGCTTGTGCGCGGCATATAATTTCGGATGTATAACTTATGCTGCAGACATTAAAGATCCTTTGCAACTCTTCCAATCGTGCTTGTGCGCTGCACAGCAGCGTATAATTTCGGATGTATAAATGTGCACAACAGTTGTTCGCGTTTTTATAATGTTAAAAACTCAAAATTAGAAACGGTAAATCAAGCATCATCTAATTTTTTGACTCGTCACGATTCAATTCGCAGTACGATCGTGATAGTCACGATTGGAAGATAAAGCAAATAGGCTATTTGATGGAACTAAGGCGTTATAGATATTGAATTGCAAGTAGAGTTTTATAAGAAAACATTCCATCAGCATATTAGACCACAAATACACATGTTATTTCTGAAAACTAAAGAAAAAGCTAAGTGAGATAATAAAAAAACGTACATACATTTGATGTAAAAGATTTGTTTAAAATCTACTCACATTACACTACTTGAAAGGACCAAAAATTGCAACCGCTGTTTGTTTAGAACAATGTACGTATATGTTAAACGGTCATTTGCAACCACCTTTAATGACTCTGTCTTTGATTGTTTCGACGTCTCTTGATAGCTCTTTAATTTAGGTTTATTTATTTAAATTGTTATTTTACCTTATTAATTAATAATTCTAAAATTTGTTTAAAAAATACTAATTTAATTCTTAAAATTTATACAGATATTTAAACCCAGTTATTCAATTTTAAAACAGTTTGTGATTACATAAGTTAGTATTTTTAATAATCCTTTATTACGTATTTTCGATATATAACTTTATTGGAAATCAAAACCATATGGCAAACTTTTGTAAATTTCAGCCTGACCATTATACAACTTCGATGAAATTGATGATGCTGAATAGTTCTATAAATTTAAATATTTCTTTTGACCATCGTGCAATTAATTTTTATTTTTTAATATATTCAATATTATAAATTCATACAAAACGAAATACTCAACAAAAAACAAACTATTTAAAATCTTATTTTGATCCAAACTACATATTGCAATACTTCAAAAACATGGCAAATAAATAAATAAATTTAGAGTGCCAATCTTGCTTTTTAAATTTATAATATATTGTTTAGCTATGTTTGGAGTACTAAAACCTTTCGCTTGAATGCCAATTGATTTTCGAATGAGAAAAACTTAGGTCAGTATACTTTATACATGTTTATTCAATCCAAAAAATGAAAGAAAGAAAATTTGACTCAAAATATATCATTTTCTAAGAAGCTGTATAACAATTAATATTGTTAGAACAAATTTTTATTTTATTCCATTTTTTAATCCAACCATTCAAATTGAATAGACACATAATGTAGAATATGTGATTTGAATTTTGTCTCATTTAAAGATCGTATAGACATTCGAACAATAGGTATAAATTTAAAGATTGAAACCCTGAACTTGTTTATTTTCCTTTTATATTTCGAACACACACCTTAAATATAATAAATTAACGTAATATCCGACAAATTTTTTCTCTATGTATTTAATTTTATATGAATTTATTATTTTAAATACAATTAAAATTCATAGTAAATTATTAAATCGTTAAAAAAATATGTCGTAACATATAAAAACAATCTTTTAAATATTTATAAATTAAAATGATGTACCGAAAAATTATTAGTTCTTTTGACAAATTAAATTTTGCAGCAATACAAAGTTAAAACTTAATTTAATCTAAATATGATGGAAACATAAACAAACTATTATATTCAGTAGTCGTCCAAAGGTCATCGAATTATAGCCTTGACAACCATTGGAAATCAGTTAGATTTAACTTTGGTCTCATTTGACAAATATTGTATACAATCATTATGGAGGTTCCATACTTATAATAAAACGAATATCAATATTCACTTCATACTTTATTTCTCAGACTTGTCTCTGTACTAAACTAGTTATAAACATAGTAAAAATATTATATTTAATAAATTATTTTATCTTAAACGCTTTATAAAATTTCGATGGTATTTACTTTTTCTATTTGTACATGCATTTATGTATTACAAAATACACTATAAGAAGAGCAGTGGTCCATCGGCTGCCAGCCGTTAGTGACCGTTGGAAAGTCGTTGTTAGCCATTGGTAGCCGTTTGAAAAGTGGTTGGTACATGGATCAACGGCTTTCAATGCTTTCCAACACCTTCAACTGGCATTTTCCAACGACCTCCAACGTCTAAAGTAGACCATATGGCAAACTTTTGTAAATTTCAGCCTGACCATTATACAACTTCGATGAAATTGATGATGCCGAATAGTTCTATAAATTTAAATATTTCTTTTAACCATAAGCTATATAACAATTAATATATTGTTAGCACAAATATTTATTTTATTCCATTTTTTAATCCAACTATACAAATTGAATAGATACATAATGTCGAATGGCGACCACGCAAATCGCTCCTTCCTCATCCACCTCCTTCGCCTTTGACACCTCCTCCTTCCCTCCTCTTTGTACTTCTCCACCAATCCCCCCCCCCCCCCCGGATTCACCCTCTTTTGTTGTTAATTCCTCTTCCTCAAGCCCTTCGATGCTAATTTTGGATATAATCTTCTAGACCCTTATTTTCCTTCAAGTAGACCTATTTCTTGTCCTGTAGCTAATCGACCTAATGTCAACTCGAAGAATCATCTTTTATCTGCAAATCAATCAACGTCTAATGCCTCCTTTCTATCGTTCACGGAGAGAGACTATGCTTCCTTTTTAATTCCCTCCCTCGAAATGCGGGCGCTTTCCAACCTCAACACTTCGACATTCCTAGGGATGGCGCACCAAAAATGAATCCTGATTCAGTCAGATTTGAGGGAATGAAATTCTGAAGTGATTACTTGGTGGGCTTTTTCCTGGATGGCACTTCCTCGTATCCTATGGTGGTAAATTTCTTAAACCGATTTTGGGAATTAGACGGTGAAGTTAGTATTAAATCAGACGGAGTTCATTTCTTTTTAAGTTTTCAAATGAATCAAACAGAGATTTTTTTTTTTGAAATCTGATCCAATTTTTATAAAAGGACACATGTTCATCATAACTAGATGGGATTCATCTATAGCTCACAGACACAAATTAAAAACGTTGCAGTTTGGGTTCACTTCTATTGCATTCCAACTACACTATGGACATTGTTGGGTATAAATTGGCTAGCTTGTCATGTAGGGAGATTGATATGCTTTGATAGTAGCACTGAAAAGTTGCAGAGATTTAGGTATGCCAAAGCCTTAGTTGAGATCTCCTCAGAGTTTGATCTCCCTGATAAGATAGTGGTAGGTGGTTCAGGCAAAGAGTGCCCTTTAGTCAAGTTAACCTATGATTGGAGACATAAAATTTGTGCTATGTGTAAGGTATTTGGTCATGCAACTGAAAGTTGTGAATTTAACACCAAGGCAGAAGTTGACCGTGGAAATCATTCCAAGGTCTTCGATAATAATTCTTATGACCACCCTCGACAATTTAATAGGAAGACCTCTTCTAATGTTAACCAAGGAAAATAGACATCTATTAATACGAGAAATTCAAAGTATTGGAGAAGGAAAGGACCTAATAATAAGGCTGATAATGTTGAAACAGACGTGTCAAAGGTAAATGAAAATCCTTTTAATGTTTTGGAATCTGATTTAGATGGTAACGGCAACACTGATGAGTTTAATGCAGAGGTACAAATTAATAGCAAGGAGGATGATCCTGTAAAGGGAAGTACAGATGATACTGTAGTTGGTTTGCAATCACAAGTGAACATGACTAATGATACTGAAGATCTGAATACTGTGGATAATAATGGCGCACAATCTGAAGATGGTGAAGGTTTGATGTGTAACTTATTTGATGAAAACGCGGATAATGTTGAGATGTCAGCAAAATACGGAAATAGAAATGGTTTGAGAATATTTATATATTAAAAAAGAAGTGAATATTGTATTGAAATATTTAAAAGTTTTAATTAACCATTCCTTAATTATTTTGAATTAAAAAGGCCAAGTGATGCTCTATGCTCAACCAGTAGATCCATTTCATTTTTGTTTATTTGATAGTTAAATAACCGACTATCAAATCTTCCCATACGAATATTGGTACGAAAAGACCGGCATCGAATTTATATTCGAAAGCCATTCCGACCAATTAATACGAATACGTTGAAGATGGAGCTATCGACGACCGTGGATCTTCATAAAACAAGAGGATCACTTACAATCTCTGGTTGATCCCTAGAGATATACAGTGATTCTGTCGTGGTTGAAATCTTCGAATTGCAAGGACTACTCGCTATTGATCCTTGGGGTGATACCTATATAGGATGTAATAGGAGAGTGCCTTCAGTTCATCCTGTTCCTAGATGACTTGTATGGATGAATGTCTGATATAGTATTTCCAAAGGGGTCACGTACATTGATTTCTTCAAACGTACTAAGTTGATGGCACCCAAGGTATTTTTGTGGATGTCAATTAGTGATATCTGGCGTTTCTAACGATGTGGCATTCAAAGTGTATGGAGACATGCTATGTTGAAGAATACGTTTAACTTTTAGCCTCATTGACTGGGAAATGGCAGAAATCTGGTAGGTCGCATGGCTATGTGGGTCGCATCCATTAGGTTATATCATTACCTAATCTGGAGAAATTAAATTCCTTTGGTTGTCCTTTTTATTTTTGTATGCTTTGGCAATTGGCTGGCCCTTAACCATGGTGATGATATATTCAGAACTCTCAAGAGAAAGTGAGGGGTCGGTCATGTTTAGCATGGGTTGCAAGATATACTTGTTGAACCCCAATGTATTCATCTTCGGAGGTACATTGTCGGAAAGGTGGTTGCTTATACCCTGCCATGGAAATCCATTCTCCGATAAGTGCCCGTGATTTTGATTGTATACTATGTATGTAGAGCGTGAGATGCAAGCGTTCTACTAAATTGATATTTACTTGTATTTAGACACTATTATAATATTAGAAAAGTGTTGATTTCCAAAAATGTTTTGGTTTATTGTATGGTAAATACCGTCCGTATTTATGTGCGGATTTGGTCTTATGATTATCCTTTCTTTCGAAAAGATTTTAACTTTAAAATCAAGTTGGATGTTACCTCCACACTTAGGGAGTATTTCTCACTTTGGTTCACTAGACTGATCCGGCGTTTTTAATGCTCGAGTTAGCCTGGGTTGTACAGGTTTAGGTTATTGGATGTTGTGAAGTCCAGAGACGAGCTGGAGAAGTCTAGACATGTGATACCTTGTATTTATCCCGTTGTGTGTTGTATATGTGAACAGATATTTATAAATGTCCATATGTTTGATGTACTCTGATGATTGTAAGTTCTATTTCAAACTCTCAATAAAGTTTTATTTCTGTATTATATTTTGTTCCGCTGCGATGTGAGACTCTGATTCTGTGTTGGTTCTTCTTCTACTTCTCCTATTCTTAACTTTCTTTCTTTCTTATCTCACCCTCTAACTACTTTCTATTAGCTTTTAGGGTATTCGATACTTGGGTTTTGGCATGATATGTATTATTGTCTAAATTCGAGAGTCGAATTTCCTGGGCCGCTACATCGTAACTCTGTAATCTCCTCTTTGTCCCGAGCACTCTGGTATGACTTCTGAGATGTCTTAACCTGTAAATTTTTTTTATTTATTAGTGTTTGCAACATCATAATTGTAATTCATGTAAATTTCAGTTTTCATTAAATTATCAGAGGAAATATAATATATGTTTACTATAATCCATCACAATGTGCAACAGTTTTGAAAATGCAGCAAAATAATTATTTTAAAATTCAATTTAAAATTATCGCCTGATTCCCAAATCCATAGCACCTGTTGCGTGACGTTGGATCCATGACAGTCTCAAAAGTGGCATCCTCCTTGTTAGTAGTCAAGTCGGCTCGTCTAGTGTCATCGAGGAGTTGTGCTCGTGCTTGGAGGAACCTTTGTTGTTATGAAAAATATAGTTGAATTTAGATAATGTTATTTTAATTAACTTATAAATAATATTATACTTATGTATGCGATATTTACTTTTTCATCATGGTCCCATGAGTATGAAACTTTGCCTGAATCGTCGGTCTGACACTGCACGGTTATGCGTGAAACATCCTAATAAGACATAGGAGCACCGCGTTGTCTCTCCTGAAATATGCACGTACAAATATATATTACATACTATTATATTATCTTAGTTAACAAATATACAAAGTCCTCATGGTAATGCTGAATGATTATGAACCACCGTGATTTGTGATGGGGTTCTTGCTCCTATTTGCTAAATTTCTCTGAGACTCCCTCTGTAAATTTAAGTTGAAAAAAATGTTTTACAATTCTAATTTGTATGAACAATTTAAATTAAATATGTGTTAAATTTACCTAAAACTACTCGTTGCCCCGCCAGTTGACAAAATCACCCCACAGTGCAGTGCTCATCCAATTAGGTTTCTTTCCATCTGTTTTTAGACTATTTATAGTTTCCCTATAGTTATTTGCAATTTTACTATTCCAGTGGCGATGTCCAAGGGATATATCAGCATCCTGAAGGTCAATCGAACCCTGCATATTTGTGAAAATAAGAGTCATACATTTTTATGAATAGTATAAACATGAATTGATCATATCCTATAAATACGAATTGATATAACATGTTCCTAGTGTATAAAGTGACATTATATAAATTTACCTAATAAACATGGCAGTGTTCTATAAGCCACATGATATGATATAAAGTGTTCTATATATAACATGGCACTATATAAAGTGTTTGTTGACCTGCTTTTTGGAAAAGTAGTCATACGTCTAGTTTATGGTTAACGAGCTTGAGACTTGAGTACGTTCGTCGGGGTTTATAAGACGATTTGGTTGAAGTCACGAAGTGTTTGGAAAATCTGTAAAAATGGTTAAACATTCAAGCATGAACGACATAGATGGATCACTCAAATTATGGTGATTAAGTTGATATGATCACCACAAAGCTTTGTGAGCAGCTTCAGATTCGATCCAAAGTGTTTTGGCAAAATATATTCGATTCTGTTTTTCCACGATCTGATCACCCCAAAAGTCATGATCGATTCGGGTGGATCAAGGAAAAAACGGTTCAGAAAACAGGCGTGGATCTGGCAAGGTTTCACATCCTAGAATTCATATGGATCAGATGCAAAAAATGCCCTGATCACCTCAAATCTTCGGTGCGTATCTAGGAATTCCCATTCCAAATTTCGAACCCCATCACTTTGCATTTGATCCGGCGTGAGATTCAGATTCGAAATCTCTTGATCACTCTAGGAATCGATGCAAAATTCATGTGTGTGCCTAAAGGATTCAGATGCGAAATTTTAGGATCGAACTGGTGATGCGAAGTGGCAAGGGGAAATTGGAAAAGTGATCTAGTACTTGCCAGGTGCATACTGGTCACTTCTTTTTAGGTGATCAACACGTCTAGGTAATTGATTTTTAAGATTTTCCTCAGGTTTCAATATTTTGACATGCAACTCGATGTTTTGGAAAAGTACAGATGACACAAATTTCGCATCCCCATGGGTTACGAAATTCGAGCCGATGCATGGAATCTTCACCTACAAATACCCCTCTCTCTTGACATTCAAAGGGGTTAGCTTGATGTGGCATTTTTGGACTTTGGGCATATGTGATAGCTCTATTTGGAGCTTATTAATAACTTCCGTGGTCATTCCTATATCTTTAGGATACTTCTTGGACTTGTAAAATTCATCTAGAAGTTTGCCTAAACATTTTGGCATTCACTTGAACTTTTGGCTTGCTTTACACAACTCAAGTGTTGAAACTTACACTTTGGAGTATTTTGGGATATTCCTAGATATTGAATATTTGCAATGGACATTATAGTTTTCTACATACCCTTAGTCTTAAGGAAAAAGAAGAAGGGCATTTTGGTCAAAGTTAGAAATTAATAAGATATTTGTTATTCTATTGTACAACTTTGTACATTCAAAGTGTTCAAGTTCGGACAATCATTGTAATAAAAAATGGTAATGAATGATTACTATAAAGTGGACATAGGCGTTAGTGCTGAATCACTATAAAAAGTTACATGTCCCTTTGCATTTTTACATTTGGTTATTTGGGCTTCTTTTAATCCAGTCATGGTGGTTGGCGTGCGAGAATAACCATTTTTCCACTTCAACATTTTCACGCGCCATTAAGGGGAAGCGAGAACTTTGACTTACACTTTCGTTTTGGTTCTCGGGTTTGATTTTGGATTTTGACTTTGGTTTAAGATTTGACTTCGACTTTGGTTTTGGTTCTTGGATATTTCCAGATTCACTTGGATTTCTCTAGGATTTTATTGTGGTTAAAAGGAAACAGATAATCTTAGCTCCCTCGAAAGGAGAGGATATGGATGAAAGTCAAGAAGTTTCCTCAACCGAACATCCGTCAAACTACGTTACTCGGGATGATACTGATGGAGTCGTCAAGGATTTAACTAAGGATCTCACTTCTCACTTGGAACAACAAGAACACTTCCGTTGATAGGAAACTACTATGAATAGTCTTCTTGTTCGACTCAAAAGAATCACAAGGCTGTCAAATAAAGGTAACATGGTTGGAATAAGTGCTAGTGTTTCGTAAGGATTAGCTCGGGACTTGGGAGAAATTCCCAAAGAACGACCCTGTGTTGACAACATTCCGCAGAGAGCTACCGGATAGGCTAGGCTCGGGGCACCACCCCCAATCCCATTCAAGGTTCAGCTCAAGTATTAGTTAATTGGGTTTCAGAATAAGGCATTGGTAATGTCACTCAAGCGCTGGTGCTTGCATCTATGGATGTAGGAACTCCCATAGGTCTGAATATTGGATTTGAACTAGTCGAGGCACCTTAAGTTAGGATTGATCCAGATATTATGGTTGGGGCTTAATGATTTGCTAACGTTGGACTTGGCACTAGGGGCACCAGTGTAACTTTGAATGATTGGAGGCAGTTATTCGGTATATGAAATGGAAGTCAAACAACAAATGTTATTCGACGTTTTACTAGAGACGAGGCATCCCATGCGAGTTTGGATTGTCTTACTCACATCCCTTTCTATTCGGACATTAGGAATTTACAAAACCTACCGGACTTCAAATTTCCGGTGTTAGAAGCTTTTGATGGTAGGAAGGATCCCACAGTTCATTTGATATGCTATATGCACCATATGGAAGTACTTTCAGCTTAAGAAAACGTTATGGCAAGGTGCTTCCCAATATATCTCACAGAAATCGCTGCCTTGTGCTTTAGGCAGTTGGAACCCGAGTCTATAAATAGTTGGAACGTCTTGGTTGGAAAGTTCGTCAAGCAGTCCAATGTTCATATTGCGCAGTTTAAGTATGTTATGACTTTGGAAACGGTTAGGCAAAGGACATGCGAGACTATGCACAAATTTCTGGAAACGTTCAGCGCGACGGTGGCCTCTGTCGACATACTGGATCCATCCATGGTTCCAATTGTCGCCGCCTCTGGCGTTCTCGACAAAACTGATTTCAAATATCATTGCGACGAGACCTACCAAGGGTCTCATCGAATTCTACTTTGAAGTGGAAAGATTTATAAGGGAGAAGGACTCCCGAGATGAAAATCGGTTCATCAAATCAACTCAGCAACAGGCGGAGGACCATCTACCTCCAAAAAACCGAAAAAAGAAAGGGTAAATTTTTGGACAATCGGAACACACGACTTCACATCATGCTAAAGTTCCCGTTGCACACTGAGCTCACTCACGGCTTGGAAAGGATCTATCTCGATGTTCATAGCACTGCACCTTTTCAAAAGCCTCCCAAGAGTAACCCGATTGAAAAGAAAATAAATTCTAGCAAGTGCAGTGTATTCCGTGAATTGCCCGGTCGTGACACTGACCATTGTAGGAAGCTTCTCGATAAGATTGTGGCATGTGTCATACGTAGAGAGCTACCACAATATGTCAGGGATCCAGTAGCAACAACACCACACGCTCGCCTCCCTACAACATCTCAAGATAGAGGTTGGCCGGGACGCGACCGCCAAGGCATTACAATCAACTGATCCGGACTTACGGATCCTTTTAGCTTTCTGTACTTTGGTTCTTTACTTATGTTTTTCTTTGTTTGTGATCTTCCGCTTCTTCATTCATGCAACTTGTATTCGAAGTGGCTGCCCTAACTCATGCACAAATGGAGTCGCCCTGTGGTTTCCACATGTTCTCTGAGTGTAGCTATTGATTGTGTACCTTTTCAGTGTTGTTAAAAAACTACTTTAGGACTTCAATCCCACACTTGGTCGGCTAAGTATAAAATTTGGACTGTGGTACCACACTTGATCCTCCAAGTATAAAATTAGGACTTTGGTCCGCTAAGCAAAAAATTAGGACTTCAGTCCTACACTTAATCTACCAAGTATAAAATTAGAACTTCGGACCCACACTTGTTCAACTAAGAATGAATTTGGACTGTTGTCCCACACTTGGTCCGCTAAGTATAAAAGTAGGACTCTAGTCCCAGACTTGGTCTGCAAAGTATAAAATTATGACTCGAGTCCCACACTAGGTTTACCAAGTATAAAATTAGGACTCTGGTCCCACACTTCGTCAGCCAAGTATAATATTCGAACTCTAGTCCCATACTTGGTCTGCCAAGTATAAAATTCTGATTTTGATCCCACACTTGGTCCGCTAAGTATAAAATTAGGACTTTGGTTCCTCACTTGGCCATCCAAGTATAAAATTCGGACTTTAGTCCCATACTTGGTCCACTAAGTATAAAAGTAGGACTGCGTCCCGGACTTGGTTAGCCAAGTATAAAATTCAGACTATGGTTTCACACTTGTCATCCAAGTATAAAATTCGGAGTCTGGTACCACATTTGGTCCAACAAGTATAAATTAGGACTCTGGACCCACACTAGGTCCACCACATATATAATTAGGACTCTGATCTTAAACTTGGTCAGCCAAGTATAAAATTCGGACCTCGGTCCCACACTTGGTCAGCCAAGTATAAAATTCGGACTTCGATCCCACACCTAGTCCACCAAGTATATAAATAGGACTCTGTTCCCACACTTGGTCTGCCAAGTACAAAATTCAGAGTTCAGTCTAATATTTAGCTGGACAAGTATCAAAATTTGAACTTCGGCCCCATGCTTGTTCCGCCAAATACAAAATATGTGCTCTAGCCTACAAAAACCTTTTTGGATTCTGGTCCTCAAACTTAGATTTGCAAAGATCCTGGATTCAAGTCCATGGACTTTAGTCCATGAACTCCAAGTCATGGCTTTTAGACTCTGGTCCGCGACTTTTCAGGACTTGGTTTATTGGGCACTAAGATTCTCTCACTGGGTTCGCCAAGCATGAGAACTTCACGACTTGGTCCGCCAAGTATGGAAGTTCCTTATCCTAACTATTCTATCATGGAAATCTTAATAACCCGGTCCATCAAGTACAAAATACCTCGTAACTTGGTCCGCTAGATACGAACATCTTTCGTAGGTACATACTTGGTCTCTTAGAACCCAGCAAGTCCATTGATTTCGGTTTTTAGGATTTCATGCATCCCGGATATAAAGGTATGCCAAAGTACAATCTCAGTGATCGCTGGATTTTTAGTTTACTACAATCTCAGTAATCATCGAACTTCTCTAAATTCTTGGCTCAATGATTACATAATTTTTGGACTACCCACAAAACACATATTCAATCGTTCAAGAAAGATATATTTTGGAGGGCAAACAGTTGACCCACTTTTTGGCAAAGTAGTCACCCGTCAAGTTTATGGTTAACGATGTGCTTGTGACTCGAGTACATTCGTTGGGGTTCACAAAGCGATTTGGTCGAAGTCGCAAATTTCTCAGAAAATCTAAAAAAATGGTTATGCGTTCAAGCATGAATGGCATTACATGGATGGATCACTCAAATTATGGTGATCGGGTCTATATGATCACCAAAAAAGCTTGGTGATCAACTTCAGATTTGATCCAAAGTGTTTTTGCAAAAAGTAATTGAATTCTGTTTTTTCATGGTCAGATTACCCCAAAAGTTGTGATGGACACGGGTGATGGATATGGCAAAATTTTCTCTTTGCAAAATTCATATCTGATCGGATGCGAAATCTTGCCCCGATCACCTCACATCTTCGGTGTGTATTAGGAAACATGCATCCCAAATTTCAAATCTGATCACATCGCATATGACCTGGCACGGGATTCAGATTCGAAATCGCCTAGTTAGGCCGTGAGTCAATGCATATTTCACGTGCACGCCTCAAGGATTCGAATGCAAAATTTTGGGATTGAATCTGGGGATGGGAAGTAGCAAGGGGAAATTGGCAAAGTGATCTAACACTTGTCAGGAATGTGTTGATCACTTTTTCTTAGGTGATCAACACGTGTCGATCACCGTTTTTAGGGATTTTCCTCAGGAATCGAAATTTTTACATGCAACTTGATTTTTTGGCTAGGTAGCAGGGATACCAAATTCGTATCCCCTCAGGATATGAAATTCGGGCTGATGCATAAAATCTTCACCTATAAATGCATCTCTCTTGGCAATCATAGTGGTTGGCTTAGCTTGGCATTTTTGGACTTTTGGCATACGGGATTGCTCTATTTGGGACTCATTAATGGCTTTAATGGTCATTCCTATGACTTTGGGGTACTTGTTGGACTTGTAAACTTCATCTAGAAGTTTGCCTAAAACATTTTGGCATTCACTTGGATTTTTGGCTTGTTTTGCACAATTCCAAGTGCTGAAACTTACAATTTGGAGTATTCTTGGACGTTGTAGTTTTTCATTGGACATTGGAGTTTTCTCAACACACTTTGGACTAAGGAAGAAGAAGAATATTTTGGTTAAAATTAACAAGATATTTGTTATTCTATTGTACAGATTTGTACATTTAAAGTGTTCAAATTCAGATAATCATTGTAATTGACAAAATGATGATGAATGATTACTACAAAATGGGTGTAGGTGCTAGTGCCGAACCACTATATATTGTTGTGTGTCCGTTTATATTTCTACATTTGGTTATTTGGGTTGCTCTTAACCAACTCTTGGGGGTTGGCATGCGAGAGTAGACACTTTTCCACATCAACAACGTACTATAAATAACTTGACAATGTACAAAGTGTTTCTTATAAACATAAGTTGATATAGGAACCTAAAAAGTAAATTATACAACAACTCAATGTACATGACTACATAGTGTAATTATGTATATATCACACATACCGAAAAAAAGTCTTGCCAAATTGTCTCCTTCAAGTTATGTGAATTTAACGTCCACTTAGGCCAATATGTCATCATACGACTCATGTATGCCTGTCGCGATATCCCAAGAATTTTAGTAGTATCCCAAGAATTATAGTAGACATCTCTAGCTAAAATTCATTGTGTTAAAAAGAAAAAAACACTTAATATTTCATGATTACTATATATATTTATAATAATATTTTACACAAATGAAATTTAATTTTGAAACTTAATACTTACCCTCCATTTGATTTAGCATGTAACCACACTACAGGTTGCGCTAGCTTCTGTGATGGACCACCACCATCACCACCCGTAGTTGGACCAGTCCATCTGTGAGAGGAGGAACAAGACCTAGAATGTGAACAGGTATGTCTACTTAACGACATATCTATTATACATGTTACAAACAAACATTATAGCAGAACATAAAAGGGATATGTAAAAAATACATTATAAAATAACTTAAAAAGACTATGCGATACATATCATATCATCATAACATATCATTTCTAATAAAAAAGGTATAGCGATAAAAAAATATAAGTTTACCTTCTCAAAATGTAGATTATTGAGCAGTCCTCGTCACTTTTGGATTCATACTCTATATTTTGTTCCTCTGTAGTCCCAAATGCTTCAATTAATGCATTTGATTCATCATTTAAAGGTCCAAAATCCGTTTGATGATCATTTATTATTATTCCTCTATTTTCATCGGTATATGCTTGGTCAGCATCACTACAACAAATTTACTATATTACAGTGGTAAAAAACCGTTGTAAAATACTTTTTTCGACTATGGCTTAACCGTCATATATTAAGAAGTAGTAATAGACTAAAATCTTTTACAATTGTTTTGCACCGTTGTGACATGTATATTTTACAACTGTTTTTCACTCTTGTAGTAAACTTTATTGCAACTGTTATGTTGCATTGTTATAATTTTTACACCTGTTTATAACCGTTGTGATATATTTTATTAAAACTATTATTTTACAGTTGTAATATTTGCACAATACTAATAAAAGCATTTATTCTAGAACATATTATCAACGAAACTGAAGATATCAAACAAACTTAAAACATGAACCAAAACAATATATTAATTTTTTCGAACTCTAATCATTTTTTTTACATAATACGCTGAATTCATAAATTATACAGATAGCTTAAGTACATAAATGGATATTGACATAAGTTCATAAAGCATCACACATGCATCAAACACAAAATTTCAAAAACAGAATTTCTCAAGAGCAACATGCAAGTCATGATATCCATCCCATTAAAATCCTCCTCCATCTTTTGTTCAAAATCACGGTTGCAATGCTCCGAAAACTTGCTTTTGTCAGAATATGTAATAATAGAAACTTGAGCATTGCCAGGAATAACTTCTCTGACCACCTTCATAATCCATCCTCTGCAAAAACTAGAAAACTACTAAGGCACATCAAAATTGAAAATTATTTCATATAAAAGTACCTTTACAATGCCAAAAGTAGCAGAACAGTTTTTAGCTGAATACTATCTAAATCACCCCTTACAGTATACTGAATGTTACTTTAAAATAATTCACAGCTAAAACAAATGAACGATAGATCAACAGCTAGTTGAATATAGCTAGTATCTTAACACAAAAAAATTGAGTATAGCATCAGTTTATTTTTTCAAGACTTATGATCTCTAGATTATTAAGCTCAAACCTTGTGCAAAATCCAAATCTGAAAACAGATAAAAAAATCTTCAACTTTTTTTTTTGTGGCCATCCAGTGCACTTTATTTATTTCTCCTATCAAAAGTAACATTTTACATAAAAAATTATACCTAACTGATACTGTATGAATCATGCAGTAATTGTATAGAATACTGAGGATATGCATACAACAGATCATATAAAAACGTGCTTATAGCCGTGATAATAGAAGTTCTTGTAAATGAAATTACCCAGCCACTTGGAAGCCAAAAAAAGCAAAAGCCAATGGGACTAATGCAGTTCTTGTTAACGCGGACACAATCTTTTCCCTTGCAGCTGCTAAAATTCCAATTGATGCAATTGAAAATACTTGAAGAACAATTTTAGGTTCTTTCAAGTATTTCAGAGCAGTGTTGTAGCTACTACATTTTACCACATCTGTCCAGTACCTATCCATGGGTTGTTCTTTAGGAGTTGCCCATTGAACTTAGAACCCCAATCTACTCTGTCCTTTGAGTACTTAAACCATTTTCTGAAACGATTACTTGTGCATCAGACTTTGTTGGCACTTAACAACATTTCCGCCTGTTTGAGGGGCCTGCCTTAGCAATCTTTTTTTCATACATGTCGAGCTTGAAACTGATTTTTTTTAAGCTCAACATCGGAAATAGGCAAAAGAAGAGATTTTGTTTTATAGCCAAACCATTATATAATATATTAGTGAATCATAATAACAGGAGAATCAAAATAATTGATACGAGTAGATAAATAAACTCATCTTAGAAATCGAATCAGCTAATTAATGTCAGAATTCTTCAGTCTATGTTGCCTAGTGTATTCCCAGAAAGCAATGGCACTGTTGACATGAACATTGAGCGATCTGATGATTCCAAGTTGGGGAATCTCTACGCAAGCATCTAATACATGAATAATGTCTATTGCAACCCCCTCTCTTTCTCTTCTAAATACCAAAACCGTTTTATCTAGGAAATAAGCAGAGGAAGTTAATACAATTAGAATTTTAGCGTTGAAATTGCAAGCAGGTCGTGGATTTGATCCAGCGGTTGATGTAGCGACTGATGTAGGCAATAAATCGATATTTCCAAAGCAGCGGCGCGGGTTTGTTGAGGTGAAACTTCGTTTGAAGGGAAGGAAGAGGGGAGGAAGAGGATTGATATTAATTTGCAGAAGAGGATTGATTTTAGACTTGGGGTTTTGATTTTAGTTGATAAAAAACTAGCACGATTTACGTTGGAAGAAATAATATTGAAAAGGCAGAGGGAAAAATACTTGGAGCCAAAAAATTCATATCAGCGGTAAAATTTTCTTTTTGAAATCTGTTTCATTTATCATAATCAGCGAAGACGAGGAGTTGCTGAAAATCGGCGTCTCTTAAAAGTAACAACAAAATGGCGATGACTGGGATTACTTCCAGAGGCATGGCCTATTCACAGACTTTATTCAACGCATGGAGTCTTCAAGCAGATTCAGCATTTCGATAATAACAATGATGCGGGAAGGGCCAATTCCTAACAACCCATATCAGGAGTGGCGATGAAGTCTGACTTCCCTTCTCACAATAAAGCAAAAATTAATCACTAATTATTACTAATTCATAATTAATTATTACTTCTTAATTTCTAGTGATTAATTATTACTTATTACATCTTAATTATAATTTAATATTTGTTATTGAAAGTTAATTATTATGTATATATAACCAATTATCAATCATTAAATATTTAATGGTAATAATTAAAAGCTAATTACTATTCATTAATCATTATTTGTTAAAAACAGGAATCTTTTACAACTGCCAAAAACACTTGAAATAGACATCTATTACAACTTGCAAAATAAAAAAGTTGTTGAAAACAAATTTATTACAACTTTCTGAACAAAAGAGTTGTAAAAAATATTTATTACAACTTTAAGTTACAGTTGTAATATGGTGTATTTTTAATACATATTCGTCGGGAATATTTCGTCCATCAAATGTAAATCTTGCTTTTGTTTTAAAAATAGTCGAACAATCTATCTTAGAGATGGGTAAGGAGCATAGTAAACTTGAATGTTTGGCAAGTATAAAAGGATCGTACTTATAATAACATGAAGTGTGTTTTATTTCTGTAAGATTATATTTTGGGTGGACGTTGATCCCAGACCTGGAACGTCGTTGAACCAATTGCATAAAATTAAAAATACTTCTTCCACAGGTCGTGTGAAATAATACAATTGCAAAACCTATGTTAGCACACCATACAAATCGTTTATATGACCATTTGGATTATCACTACCTTTAGCAAATACACCAGTATTTTTAGTTAATTTTTCAGCACTATATTCTTTGGTATTAAATTTATATCCATTGGCAACGAATATTGGGACGCATATGTCGCTTTCCAGCTTGTACAATAGCCGTAAATCCAGCTTCTATGATGTTGTATTTAGATTTCATCGCAATGTATTAAACAGTTACTGATAAATGGGTTCAACTTATACAACCTTCGCATAGGGGCTTCTTCGCGGCATCTAATAAATCATATATTTTTTGCCCCAATATTTGGTTCTTCTTTTGCATTACCATCGTCGTCAGTAAATTGAGGAACATGGAACATCGATCATGCAAAATCTTCAACTTTTTGTTCTACAAGATTCATCGTTGTAATTTCATTACTCACTACCTCCTCAACTTGTGTAGGATTAGATGCTAACAGTTCGCAATGACGATCCCAAAGCAAATAGTTTGGCATGAAACTGTACTGATGTAAATGAATTCTAACCATTTATGGTATCAAATGCTTTAACAATTTGCATTTACTACATAGACAACGAATTTCTTCTTCTTTTCTATTATTACTTAAAGATAAATCAATAAGTACGCGAACACCATTATTAGGGTTTTTCCCGCATCTGCTCTTTCATCTTTGAAATCTCAAATATTCACTTATCGAGCCTACAATTTCTCTTCGTTGTTTGTACATCCAACTTCGGTCTATAAGATAATTGCCCATTTACCCTATGTACTAATTAAAAAGTATGATATAAATTAAAATTGCATTAACATTTAGTTAAAACAATTTTGTAGATGAATGTTATATTAATTGAACTTTGACACTTTGTTGATGGGTCATCACACCTCCCATTATAAATACAATAATGTAATTAAATCAGGTAAATCTTTCTAATGCAAACAATGGAACAAAATTTTGGTGGCGCTTCGCTTTAGTTCCCTGAACAGTACACAAACAGGAAACATAAAGGAAGCACCATCGAAATTTTTTGAACCGTTTAAAATGAAATGCTTTATGAGACTCAATTACGTAATTGTATTCGTAACTTGTCCAATACAGTGACAAATCCAAAAAATATTGTATACGATGAATATAGATATATGTTCTGTTAAAAAAAACAAAAACCCATATAATGATCATATACAATACTTATCAGACAGGGCCAAAAAGCACTCTAAGGGTTTTATGAACTTAATTTATTACATATTTTATAGTTATTAAAAAAATTGGAGTTCGACCCATATGAAATTATGGAAATTTTACTAAATTCAAAATCATGTGAATTTCCCTCTTCTGCAGTTTTCAGTATATCATAACAAGGATGTGTATATTGAAAATCAACTTGTACAATTGTCTCTTTTGTTATCAACCGTTTATGTGAAGCAGCAAATTTTAAATTAAGTAAGCCTTGAACAGCTTAATTCCAATCTACGGAGTTTATCACATATACGCATATTTCCAAAACTTAACCAACTAACTGTACGTTATAAGATTAGATATCGTATTCGATATTTTCTAAAATAAATAAATTAAATTATGCTCACTCACACTAAATATTTCTAAACAAGCCCAAAATCACTTAAATATTCAACTTATATGAACATTATTCTATCGTCATACAAATTACAAACTTGTAATACATAGGTTAATAACAAGAATTAGGCATCAATAAACTAACCTATACATACAATAAGGCAATAAAAACATTAAATTAAAAACCTAAATTTAAATTAAGAAATGTAATTGAAGAGAGGATTAAGGTTTATACCGTTTTTGAAGGAGATTAGTAGGCTAGAGAGAAAGAGATAGAGGCTTCCAAGAGTTGGAGAGGCTAGGGAAGGACAGAGTGGCTATGGGTGGCAGATTTGCAGGAGGAAAGGGACTTTAGGGAGATTTGTGGGAAAAACTCGAATGGAGAAGAAGTTTGTTTTGTGATTTTGTTCATAACTTAGCAACGACTACTAACGGCGACCTATGGGATTAAACCAATGAAACGATCTCTACATGTTTTCTATTCGCATGATCAAACCGTAAATCCAATAGATACAAAATTTGAAATCCTACTATATTTCGCATATACAGATAATGAAACAGGTCTCGTCGATTCTTAGACTGTTTGCAAAATGGCTTATTTTTTTGCTATTATTAAATTTCAATCGATCTTTCAACATGCGTATGTATTGCGCACGCTCACATAATTACTCTGATTGATGTGAAATTTGGTACCTTACCATATTTTAATGTTTCAGATCCGACGAAACTAGTTTTGTCAAATTCCGAGATCATTTGCAAAATGTTTATTTTAGGCTATTAAAATAATACTAAATTTTTGAATTTTAATATATTTACTTTTAATTAAATTTTAAAAGTTTAATAACCTTATTTTAACTTTAATAAAATATAAAAGAAAAATAAAATTATTTTTCAATTGTTTTCAGGTCTAGATTCAATGTTTGACCATTTAAAATCCACTAAAAATCAATTTAAAATTAGAGTTTAAATTGACTAAAAATACGTTCCCACTTAAAAGGAATTTTTCGTCAAAATTAAAGACAGAATTAAAGGTCGTTTTCTTAACCAACAAAGCCACTATTCTCACTAACTTAGCCTGTACTTTTCCCTATTTTCCAAACTTAATTTCCGTAAGTTATACATAGATCATCGATGGGGAATATTTGTTTTGATTCTCATTCCAATACACAACTTATCTCCAAACTAGTGTTGATCCCTCATTCTCTTAGTACAGACACTGATCAGGCTTCTTTGATCAACAAACTCTAGCTTTCCTTACATAGCTCACAACTATGATAGAAAATTCAAGCAATAAACCACGAACTCTCATCCAAGTTCGTCTTCAAACATCGATTAATAAATCCTTTCCCGAATCGGTGTAAATTCACCTCTAAGTTCTCACCCGAATATAATTAATTTGAGGAAATGATCCACAATCAACTCACGTAGTTATTCCTATGGTTTTCTCTTCTTTATCATATCCAAATGTTTCATCTACAACTTAAGCAAATCTTAGAATTTATCGACTGTCCAAAATCATCAAAAATTCCGATTTCTTACCTTAATCCAATTGGTTTATGACTTGACCTTGAGTTTTTCAGATTTTTAGTTTCCAAAAATTACCCAATTATCAAACTTTTCTAATGCCTTAAATTTTCTAAAAATTTCGCTGCAACCTCCTCTGCACGGCTCAATCGGTACAACCTCAAAACACCTTTATAGGCACTCAACAATCAAAAAGAAAATCTAAAAGCCAAGTGGCTTACCAATTAGGCTAATAAATCTAATAAACCCAATCAATACAGTAAACATGTACCTTTTAGATGAGTATTCAATTTTATTCCTCACGTTATCTTCCACTGAATAACCTGTTCAGTGTATATATATATATATATATATATATATATATATATATATATATATATCCAATTCCAACTATTTTCCAAATCAATTCGACATTATCATTTAATTTACTAATTTCTTCTTAATTAGTTCACTTTTAACTTAGCCCAATCATATTTGAATATATTTCTTTCCTAGAAACAAGTTTGTTTTTCTTTGGAATACTAGTTACATATTCAAAACTTAACCAATTCTTTACTTTATATTAAGTATACTTATGCTTTCTTAACTAGTTAGTCTAATTATCACAAATCATATCCAGCAACCGATTGGTTGATTAGCTTTTCAGATGCATCTTTTTATGTTGACAAAACATAAACCCTTTTTATATATCAGAAACCAGAATCATTTGTATATGAAAATCACAAATAAATCTCTCATATATAATACTCTTAACTCATTCTAGGGAGTTACTAACCCTATCTCTAATGAGTTACTCATACTAGGATACTAATGATCCCATCTTTGACGAGTCTTTACTCCACAAAACCAAGGTTTATCGTTAAACCAAAGCCCTGATATCGCATGTGACGACCCATAGACCCTCGCCCTTTGAACCAACTATAACAACACAAGTCAAGTCTAAAAAGTAAGCATCCACGAAAAGTCCTTTGATAAAATAAATCTCTAATCTTTGATGGTCGATATTTAACACATCCTTGGTGTTCATATACCGCAAAAACAAATGTTGCAAACTCAATCCATCAGAGTTTAACAGTGCAAACATAGAGGAACAGAATAAAAGAGAAGAATAGAATCTCACAATGGAATTGAACAAGTATGATATTGAATATAACTTTATAGCGGAAAATCGTTAAATAATCATAGTAAACATACCATGGATAGTTATAAACTTTATCCTCATATAATACAACCTCGACATCCAAGTATATATAGTAAAATACGCCCTACCTTCTGATGAAAACCACCAGCTCCTCTAGAATCTTCTGGGAACTCCTCAAATCCTGTCTAAACCTGAAATACACTCGGATCTGATCTGAGTGTCAAACATTTGAGTCAAGCTTGGATTAACCAGCTTGAGAAGTAGATAACAAGCCATGCATATCTCAAACAATCATCAAAAAGGGTTTCAAAACTTCGTGCATGTTTTTTGCAAAATGAAGCTACCATAAGACCCTTATCCCATCACATAATGCAAATACACATCATTAGGAGCAAGTTTTACCTTATGATAACCAAATATGCTTGGTACGCGAAACTCATTTGATATTATCATTAATATGTATCTTTGAAAACCTTTTCAAAATAAATGTATCAATCCTAGCAAATCTAGGTACCCATATATTACGTTTACATAAATTGAGTTCAACTAAAGCCGTAAAGTTTCATATTGGAGGTTGGGTTCCACCAACGACCAAGGCAAAGAATCTTCCTTAACCGTGATTTAGGCACACCTCAAGCGGGATGACTTAGGATCAACAAATGATCCTTTCCTGTAGCAGCAAAGTCGGCCCACCTATACCAGGCCTAGTTCGGGTTTCTCCTGAACACAACGTCTCCTAGTCATTACTGACCATTATCCGAGGTGCCTCGATCTATCATCCTAAGTAAATTGTCTGGGCTACATACCATAGCATCACTTTATCAACTAGAAGGAAACGTTTGTCCTTAACTCTGTTGTACTTCATTCTATTTCGACTCATTACTAGTTGTGAGGCCTTGAAGTCACGCTTCCACACAAAGATCTACTTTTCAACAAAAACTTTAATCATCAATAGCTCAGCACTCAGCATACCACCTTGTCAATTTACAACATATAATCGGTGTCTATTAATATATAACCCTCTGAGTACAAATGTCCCAGAGGAGGGTGTTAAGCTAAGAGGATAGATCCTCCACCACCTATCTGATATATCATTAATAGAAACCAATTTATTACGCCATAAAATACAATGTCATACACACATCCATTTACAATTTAGTTCTGGGTTGTGAACAAAACCAAAGGTACTTTATTCCACGACCCCGCCTAGGTGTGAAAGTCCTTGAAAACCCGAATCACTTCAAGTATGGTCATATCGCTGTCACGGTATAACCTTATAATATGGATCGATCCAAGGCATCAATGAGCAATCCATCCGATGTGAAGATCTTTGGTCTTCAATCACAGTCATCGCCGTTTTCAATTGCTCTTATCACGGCATATAGTTATTCACAATGGGTTGAAACACAGTCTTTCCAAATAACTAACGCATCTTTAAAATTAATAGATACAAAAATATCATGAGTCTCACTCTATTTTGAAATATCCTTATACCCAAATCATTTTTTATATTGGGAATACTCATTTAAATCTTACCAAATATTTACATACTCTAAACTCTTGTTTAAATCTTTCCTTGGAAATCATTTCAAACGATTATAAAATTTCATTTCACAAGTTTAACTCAAACCAAGATTTCTACGCTTTATCGGGATTATTAAACCTCGCTAAAAATTAATTTCTCAAATCATTATCCCATTCTCATCCTATCCATCCCATGGAGAAAAACTGGCAGTACTCCATATCTAATTGCCCTCGTTTTTTGGTTAGTTTGACCTCCTTTATCAATCCTTTTCTTTCATCCGATTAAAGATTTCATTTATTTTTACGGGAAAAAATATTTATCCAAACACAACCCATTCATTGATCATTGATTAGGTTAAATTTCTTTCTCTTTCCTTGATCATATCTTTATCCCCAAAATTGTACCTACGATTTCTTAATCTTATCATTAGGGAAAAACATTTATTAACCAGAATTAGTTCTCGATTTCACAATGTCAAGAGAATAATCTATCAAGTGTATGACCCAGAAGTCCTAAACCAACATCAGATAAAACATCCCGAAGATCTCCCAATCTCAAGATAAAACAATCAAGTTCAAACTTATTTATTCAAAAACCTTATTTAAGATTCAATCTTATTTTTACGCAAAAATGCTCTTATCTTCTTTTAAGCGATCCTTAACTTTGTTTCCATTATCGTTTGCTAGAGGAAACTCTTTCATTAAATCTTTATATTAAAATTTAATAAAGATTACTCTTCAACTTAACTTCGAAATCGTCTTTCCTTTAAATGGGTTACAGAATAAATGTTATTTTAGACATCGTTCATGATAAACCCAAAACCATACTTTCATTCTCAATGAAAGCTTCACGGAAATCATATTATTTCATAATCAATATTAATTCCCGTATCGAACTAATACTATAAGCGGAATAATGACAAAGCCTTTTTAAATTCCTTGAATAGTAAAGATCTTCATCCACATAACCCATCTCAATTCTCACCAAATTGATTCCCATTCGATTCCAATTTAATTTGTTAATTGTAAAATTTAACTTTGTCACATACCTTTCAAATCTCAAAATATTTTAAAATCCTTATCTTATTCCTTTGTATTTGTTTGCAACACATTTGAATATCATTGGTTATATCAAAACCTTTTTATTTCAACACGTTGCAAATAGCGTTGCTAAAAAAGCTCATTTTCACAAAATAGCTTTTTAACTTTCCAAAACTTGCTACATTCAATCGAAATCGCTTTCAAACCATTTTTTATGATTCTTCATAATTTTTTTCTATTTCTATTAATTAAAAAATAGCTCATTTCTTAAAAATCCAATTTTGGGTCCCAAACAACATAAGCATTGTTTTTATTCAAATTTGATTTGGACTTACCTTTGACTTATATTTAAAATCAAATCAAATTGCTTTCAAAATAGTTTATTAACTATATAAAACACATATAATAACTTTTGGAAACTATATTTCCAATATTTAACTTTAAATTCAAATATTATGTTATTTAAATATTATAATATTACTTAAATCATTAAAATAATATTATTTTTCAAACTTCATCTTTTGAAATCCAAACTTTCCTCAAGTCAATAATAAAAATAAATAAGATAGGTTGGATAATAAAATATAGTTAAAACACATTCTAGATATCCAAACCGAACTTCACTTTTTAAATTTACTACTCATTTTCAAATTCAAATTTGAAACATGTCTTAATTACTTGAAAACTTATTCAAATAAAATTCCCACCTTTATGAAAACTATTCATAATTACTTAAACTATCTTTCCAAATCATTTTGGATTAAAAATTCAAATTTTTATTTTTCTCTTATCATTTTATTAATAAAATATTCAGTTTAATTCCGCTTTAGAATAAAACTCAATAAATAACCATATAATCCAACTTATATGGGTTTAACACATCATTAACGTCCACTAACAATCATTAAGCAGCACTAACATCCAATTATCACATATTGACATCATTAGCATAAGTGTTGAGATCGTTAACACTTAATTACTTTTTCAAATCACTTTAACTAAAATATTATTAACTATTGTTAATAATTTATTTGCTATTACTAGCAAATCCAATCCTGTCAAATTAATATCAACACACATCACATAAATTATCAGTCAATGTCACATCAAAATTAATTGATTTCACTAATCATTCATTAACAATCCATCCATAACAACCACATTATCAACCAAACTAACTGATTAT
This sequence comes from Allium sativum, assembly GCA_030737875.1. Taxonomy (NCBI): domain Eukaryota; kingdom Viridiplantae; phylum Streptophyta; class Magnoliopsida; order Asparagales; family Amaryllidaceae; genus Allium; species Allium sativum. The sequence continues at coordinate 129,350,172 of CM060918.1, forward strand.
TCATTTACGGTTTAACTTCGTAACCCTTAGGATATTAACTTTAATTACTAAACTACTAAGTGATTAAGTTTTTTTAACTTCCATTAACATCATTAAACCCAAAATTACTAAATAAACTAGTAATTACTACACATAATATAATTAGCAACACTAATTATTCTAGTTAACCAATTGCGAGCAAAGTGTGCTCACCATAGCTTCTCCACTCCACCAAACTTTAAATTAGGACTTCTCTAACTTCTCCACAACTTTGGACTTTACATAGCAACCAAGTTTTCGCCTTTTCTACTTCAAACACTTCACAGACACTATGTATGCTAGTATGTATATTTTTATTTGCGTTTAAGAGAAGAAATGTGAGATCTTTTATGGTTTCAGGCATGGTTAGGGGATCTGGGGCCCACAACATGAAGAAGAGGGGGCTGCCGGGGGAGTGCATGCTGATGTGGGGGCCTGGGGAGGTGATAGTGGTTCAAGTGATGGTGGTTTGCTTGGAAGTAGGGTTTTTAAGGTGGTTTAAGGCATAAAAATGTGATTTTTGAAACAAATGTGAGATCTTTAAGAAGTGGGGCCCACATGGAGGCTAGGGGAGCTATAAGGCTGCTATGGGGCTACACAAGGTGGTGGTTGTGGTGCTTGCGGTTGCTTATGGTGGATTTTAAAGTGAAGAAAATGGAGAAAAGGAGGGGTTTTGAAACTTTAAAAAGGGAAAGAGGGGCTTTTGGTCAAGGGGAGGCCACGTGGAAAGGCAGGGGATGGTAGGGCTACACTATAGGGTGGGAGTGTTGCGCATGGGGTGGTGGCTAGTGTTTGGGAGGAGGAAGTGGGGTTGAGTTGTTTTGGAGGAAGAAGAAGTAAAAGAAAACAAAAATGAAAATGCAGTGAGATGAAATCATCACTTATCACATGCTAGGTTACTTAAGAGAGTGGCAAGATGGAAGAGGGTGACATATGGAGGGAAGAGGGCGTGAGGTGTCAAAAGAAAGGTGGGTTTATAAAGTTGTGTAAAGAGTTGATTTGATTTAGTTTAATTTGAATTTAATTAAACGATCTCTACATGTTTTTTACTCGCACGATCAAACCGTAAGTCCAATCGATATGAAACTTGAAATCCTACTATATTTCACACATACAGATCCAATGAAAATAGTCTCGTTGAATTCTGAGACTTTTTGCAGAATGGCTTATTTTTTGCTATTATTAAATTGCAATCGATCCTTCAACACGCGTTTATATCGTGCACGCTCACATACTAACTCCAATTGACACGAAATTTGAAACCTTACCGTATTTTAACATTATGGATCCGATGAAATTTGTTTCATCAAATTCCGAGAATGTTTGCAAAATGTCTATTTTTAGGCTATTAACAGAATACTAAATTATCGAATTTTTAAATATTTGCTTTTAATTCAATTTTAAAAGTTCATTAACCTTATTTTAATTTCAGTATAATATAAAATAAAATTATAATTCTTTTTCAGTTTTTTTAGGTCCATATTCAATATTCGACGATTTAAAATCCACTAAAAATCGATTTAAAATTCATATTTTAAATTGACTTAAAATACTGGTCATTACATCGGAAGTGTAATAAACCAAAAATTACTTAATAAAGGTAAACCAGTGGTAGAATGGTATATGTAGTGTTTTTTGTAGAAAGTATAATTTGTCTATTCACTAGAACTTTTGTTCTGACCCCCTTGTCAGAACAAACCTGCAGGTTAGACAAGTGGTTAAGATTCTGAAGCTTAGTGACACTTGCTACTTAGTGTCATTATTATAGCGAGTATGTATTTACTATTATATTTTATTCATTCTACTGTGAGATATTTTATTTTGCGCTCTGATATAATTATCTTTGCATTTGTGTCGGATACCAAATAAACCAACTGGGGTTTTGGTACATTTAGATTTCTGGAAAAAATTGGATTTTTCATAATTAGGGTTATTAGGATGTAGTAAAAAATATTGCATAATGTAAGAATTTATATAATGTTACAATGCTTCCTTCTTCCCAAATATCTCTTTCACTACTCATTCATTTCTAACATTTCGTTCTTAGCGCTCTTTGGCATCATCCTTTTTCTAGGGTAAAAAGGACAGGGTATAAAGGACGATGCAAAGAGGTACCACTGGGTTTTTTGGTATAATATTTTTCATCCCTGGCGATACGGTGGTTTGGATCTTCAAAATCCAAGCGATGTTTGCAAGGCTTACGTAAATAAACTATGGGTTTGGTCCCGAGCTCACGACTCCTTTTGCGCTTCGTTTCTCCATGCAAAGTACCGGCGCCATTCTCCTTCTTATTTTACTGGACGGATCCCCATGTTATGCTAGTGAGACGTGGAAACTATTGCAGTCGATAAAGGCTTTTATAGATTTACATGGTTGGGGTTTGATTATAATGGAATTCCCTTCTCCTTAAGGGCTACTTGGAATTTTTCTAGAATTCCGGTATTGAGAATCCTGGTTTTCTCTTTAATTTGGGAAAAGCGCATTCCTCTCAACGTCATTCTTATGTGGAAAACCTTTCATGAAGGACTTCCACTGGATGTGGATCTTATGTGGATCGACATACCTCTTGTGTCAGTTGCTGGTGTTGCAGGTTAGGTTCTTTGGAGTCTATTGCATACTTATTCTTGGATGGTGAATTTGCTCGTGCTTTTCGGTATTACTTCGGTGTGACGAATGGAATTTCGCTCGATCCGAATCAGTCGTTAAACCGATCTAGACCGTTCGAAACGCCCTATCGTTTGAGAACACGACAAATCAGAACGCATATAAAAGAACATTTCATTGCATATTACAACAACGCATCAGAATACCAGAATATACAGGGTATAAATGAATATTACACAGAAATATCAGAGATTTAAATTACATTTAAATACATCGCAGCGGAAAATAATAAAATACACAACTAGAAGAGATATACGGATACAAAGCTTTCCGGATATCATTCCAGCTGTAAACCAGGATCCTGTGAATATAAATCTGCAAAACCAAAACTACTAGCTGCCCGTGTCAAAATAGGGGCACCCAGAGTTTAGGTTAAAACAATAAACTTCAGGTCAGTCATGGGACTGGTGTGAGAACTAAAACAGTTATAAATCTTTATTTTTAAAGTTAGGTAAATCAAGGGACCACGCCGTATAACACGGAACGGGTTTCCTCCCAAGAATACCGGTGCATAAAACAAACAGCGCAATGCTAAATAAAGAAAAATGAAGCTATTATAAGACCCAGTTCCCATCACACAATGCAACGCAAGCCGGAGGATAGGGTTTTTACCTTATAATAGCCAAGAACGCTTGATACGTTTAAAACAAATCATTTGATACTATTGTAAGTGCATAGTGTATAAGACAACTTCAAATCATAAGTATCAATCATAGGCGGCATGGGTACCATATATCATGTCGCCATACTAGTTCTACAATTAAAACCGCAAATGTCACGTATTTGGAAATTGGATTTCCGTCTATGAACCGAGGCAAAAGATAGTCCTCAACCGATTCGAGACAATCTAGCCCATGTCTCAGGTCAGAGCTCGAGTGACCTTGGAGCGACAGGGCCGGTCCACCGATGTGGATTAAACTTAAACCCTGAACATGCGTTCCCCCGCCCTTTGGGGCGTAAATGAGCCAATCAAATGACTCCATCGGTTCGAGAACGACCGATCAATCCGAGGCGCCTCGCAACAGCAACAACCACATAAGTCAAACTCGTCAGGGCGTGTAAAACCACTGACGCCACTTCTAACTAGAAAGAAACGCATGCCCTCCCTGAGGTCCGTCTCCCGTTTTTGGTTCATACCCGGGGTGCGAGACTCGCGAATTCACGTTACACAAAGCTGTGCCACACAGGCTGTGCTTTGATCATCACCACAAGACTTTGCTTTTCAACAGAAGCCTCGATCAATTGCCACTTAGGCATGCCACACAGGCAATTCACTCCATGCGTTTGATATCCATCAATATATAACCCCTGAGCTCGTACGTCTCAGAGAAGGGCGTTAAGTAAGAGAATAAATTCTCCGCCGCCAAACAGATATATATTTAATAGAAATCAAACACACAGACTAAAATCCAATGTCAGACACACAGTCCATTTGCAAGTCCGTTTTGGGTCTGAACGAAACCGGAGGCACCTAGTACCCCGCATATCCATCGATCTCCAAGTACGTCTGGACGATCACCAACTGTTTCCATCTTCTTGGGTGTACAGCCCAATCAAGATCATCAGTAATTACCCAAACGACGTGAAGACTTCTGGTCTTCGACCACCGTCTTCATCTTCGACACCACGTCGAATCAGTTATTCAGAATGGGATAAACCCGGTCTTTCTGAATAACTTGCGTATATATTATAAAATTGTTACACAAACACAACATACGCCTCATTCCAATTCAGAATATTCTTTTATTCAAATATTCCTATACTTTGGGAAAAGTTCCCATTAATTTTATCCAAGATAAATTCTTTAAATTTATTCTTTAATCACCTTTGAATATCAATTCAAACTAGTCGGGATTAGCGAACCACACCGAAGTAATCATTTATTTTATTTCCCAATCCCAACCTATTCATCCAATGAAGTAAAACTGGTAATACTTCATATCTAACACCACAGTGTTATCGGTAAATTCAATTACCATTTCACGTTCAAATCTAATTAAAGATTTAACCATCGACTGGAGCAAAACTGGTGATACTCCATTTTCGATCATTTCAATCTAATTAAAGATTCATTAAAACTCCACTTAGTTTTAATCTTCGACTGGGTTAAAGAATCAGTGTCATTTAAAACACGGTTCACGATAAACCCAAAATCACATTCCATTAATTATCGGGTTAAAGAACAAGTGTTATTTAAAACACTGCTCACGATAAACCCAAAAATCAATACCAATTCAATTCCAATTAAATATCATTTAATTGGTACACTTCATTAAATCTAAATAAAAAGATTTAATCTTTTCTCAACTGGGTTCAAGAACAGTGTTAGTGAAGACGCCACTCACGACAAACCCAAATCACATTCGATATTCAATACAAGGCTCTGAATAGAAAATATATCGGCTTATATTCAATATCGAATTCTACGACTAACAAATGTCGTATTGGAAATAACGATATAAATATATATCTTTCAAATTTCCATAACAACCCCTGTATAATCACGAATTCCAACATCGAAATATTCCGAAGACAATTTCGATTCAAATCCACTCCAATGCAATCATTGGATATTCTGGTTATTTTTAAAACCCTTTTTAAATTCAATTCATTTATTTAAAAATAAATAGAATTATAATTCTAGTTCAAAACTAGTTCATTTCGATAAAAATCTATTTTTATCTTTTCAAATATGGAGTTTTTCATCCCAAATCTTCACAAATCATTTCTTATGATTTTACACAAATTATTACTATTTTTAATAATTTTATCAAGGCCCGTACAGTCGATTTCCACCAATGGCCATCGAACTGCACTTACAGCGACCTTTTTCAAATTTGATTTGGACATGATTCCAAATCCAACCGTTAGATTTCTAATTTCTAACATTCATTAGAAAGCTCTTTTCGATACGAACCCAACGGTTCCGGTTTTAGGAGAATCCGACGGTCGGATCTCCCGTAATGTCCGTTTGAACTAAATGGTCGAAATTCACGAACTGCCGCGGCGCGGCGCGTTCTATTCAGGCCATTATATTATATATATTATATATATAATATATATTTCGTCGATTTCTATTTAAAACGAATTATATAAATAGTTTTAAAATTCGTTTAAAAAGCAATTTCAACTTCCTTTTCAATTCAAATCAAAATTGAATTCTTCTTTATAAATTCGTTTTAAAATTCATTTCTATTCAATTCAAATTTCAATTCAATTTGAATTCATTTTCAATTCATTTCGAAATCGTTTTCAATTCAATTCATTTCGAAATCGTTTTCAATTCAATTTGAATTCGTTTTCAATTCAATTCATTTCGAAATCGTTTTCAATTCAATTCATTTCGAAATCGTTCGAATTTCAAATCTATTCAATTTCAAATCTATTCAATTTCAATTCCAATTCGAATTCATTTACAATCAATTCTTTTCAAAATATCAGATTTTGAAATCACTTTCGATATTCATTATAAAATGAATAAAATCGATATAAATATCGTTCACGTCAAAATGGCGTCAATCTAATCAACACGGCTTCATATATTGATATTTTCAAATATTCCATTTCGAACATTTCTATTTCAAATATTTCTATTTCAAATATTTCTATTTTAAAACTGGAATGAGGCCCAATCAATTTCCATATAATGTTAATTATATGGATTTTCATACATTACACCCATATAATAGCATTGCAAAATAATCAACCATCAACCAAAGTGCACTACACTGTATAAGCATCAAATATAGATATCTAACGCTTATAACAGCCTGTCAATCCATCGATCGACATATTTAATCAATCAGGATGAGTGAACTTCAAATTTCATCCCAACACCCGTGTGGGGTTTCAAACAATCAAACACATATTTAGTTGTGCAGTTGGGCGATGTGTAAAATTTATCGTCCCAATCAATGTCCTTCAAATAGGTGTACATAAACAAACCGTCTTGTTTGTAAATGAATATTTATTTATTCACATTCACGTTAAAAATTATATTTTTAACGGTAAAACATTTTATTTCAACATATGAATTTCTATTCAATTCATTTCTTCGATAAAATGATATTTTTATTTTTCTAACTTATTTTAGAAAATTCCGGCGGCATAACGGCACGATACTAGAAACGGGACGAGGCCTAGCCTTATCCCCGGTCTAGTGAAGGCCCACGCCATTCACACATCAATCAAATCAATTCATTTCACCACACAATTCAATTTCAATCAAATAATCCAACTAATCTACGCAACCAAACAAACAAGTCCATGGTCTGTGGACGATTGTGTCGGGTGCTACTAAGCACCGTCTGCATCCTAGTATATATATATATAACTAGAAAAAGAAATTGAAAGGTGAGAAATTCTCACCGATAGCTATCCAACCATCTCGACTCTTCTTTGATATAAAGCTTCTTCGTTCTCGCCTTTTTGTCACCTTCGTTATCCGCTTTCACTACATATGTAAAAATCGAATTTTTACCTCGCTTTTCAATATATAGAAATCACATTTTTATTTCGATGTTCAATATATAAAAATCATATTTTTAATTCGAAGTTCAATATATAAAAAATCATATTTTTAATTCGAAGTTCAATATATAAAAATCATATTTTTAATTCGAAGTTCAATATATAAAAATCATATTTTTAATTCGAAGTTCAATATATAAAAATCATATTTTTAATTCGAAGTTCAATATATAAAAATCATATTTTTAATTCGAAGTTCAATATATAAAAATCATATTTTTAATTCGAAGTTCAATATATAAAAATCATATTTTTAATTCGAAGTTCAATATATAAAAATCATATTTTTAATTCGAAGTTCAATATATAAAAATCATATTTTTAATTCGAAGTTCAATATATAAAAATCATATTTTTAATTCGAAGTTCAATATATAAAAATCATATTTTTAATTCGAAGTTCAATATATAAAAATCATATTTTTAATTCGAAGTTCAATATATAAAAATCATATTTTTAATTCGAATTTCAATATATAAAAATCATATTTTTAATTCGAAGTTCAATATATAAAAATCATATTTTTAATTCGAAGTTCAATATATAAAAATCATATTTTTAATTCGAAGTTCAATATATAAAAATCATATTTTTAATTCGAAGTTCAATATATAAAAATCATATTTTTCTTATCTACATATTATTAAAAATCACGCCTTTCATACTTTCAAAGTTCAAATCTTTATATGCATTCCATACGAATAAAAATCGAATCCTTTTTCTACCATATAAAAACTAGATCTTTTTACTACAGAATTTATCATCTTTTATATATAAAATCTATATAATAAACTGAATTTTATTTTCAACTTGTCTACTTTAAAATAAACCAAGATAAACAAAAATGAATATACAAAAAGAAAACTCACGGTTTTTCTATGGTTTTGGCAAATAGGGCGGGATCCATGATCGTCGTTTGAGGTCGGAGGGGGTTCCTCGTCAAGCTTTGGCCTAGGGGATGAGGCGCAGAGGTTCTGGTGTCCACAGGGGGGTGCGCTGGTCGGATGGGGTTCGGATGGCCGGAGTTTTGGTCGGGGGTGGCTGCGGCTTCAAATTGGGGGGCTTGGGCTTCTAGTAGCGGCGGAGGGTTTTCAGAGGAGGAGAGAAGAAGTGGAGAGAGGTGCGAGGGAAGGGGGGGCTGGCGCACCGTCGTCGGAGGGTGGGGTGGACTGCCGTTGATCGGCGGCGCCTGGAGGCAGCGCGCGGCTTTCCCCTTCTTCTTTTTTTTTTTCGATCCAATACAGAATAGAAAAAGAAAAGAGGGTATAGGGGGTTTTTATAGAATTTTATATTATTTAATTATTAAATTTTCAAAAAGCATCTTTTTATTTCTAACTCGAAATCAAGCACACCGACTGTCGTCCATAGCGTTTTACCCCCATTCCAAACACAATGGGATATGTATCGAAAGCTGATTCGATCGTTTCGATCTGTTTCCGTTGAATTTACATTTAAATCACTATATTGAATTTTAAACGTACATTTTAAATTACCGGGGCCACATACTAACTCTAAAAATTCCAGAAAAATATTTTCTAGCTTCGTATTGACGATACGGTCCTAACAAAACTAGTTTCGCCGAATTCTGAGACCGTTTGAAAAATGGCCAATTTCCAGTCGATTAAAATCAACTGAAACTGGTCAAACGCGTTTTCTTTTGCCACGCTCACATATTGATTCGAAAAATTATGAAATTTGAAACCTAGCAATAACTTTACATCCCGGACCCAACAAAACTGGTTTCGTCGAAATCCGAGGTCGTTTGCAAAATTTCCATTTTTAAGGGCCTGAATTCCATAGCGACTATTCAGAATTTTCAACTGGACATATCTTTTGATTCCCGATATGAAATCTTGATTTTTCGGATTCGTTGGAAAGATATTCACAATTAGATCCCAATGTTTTTGGTTTCACTTTCCGGATTGTTTTGCACCCGGTACATTCAATTGAAGTTTGAAATCGAATTATCGAACTACCGCGCCATTTTCAATTCCTTTTATAATTATATATAAATATTTATATTCTAACGACGACGCGTATATAATATATACGTTCTATTATATTAAAAATAAATTTCTCGTCGATATTATTTAAAATAATCTATTTTAAATAATCTAAATTCGCTAAAATTGCCGAAATAAAAATTTTAAACTGGCCCGGATTTTCGGGTTATTACAATCTCCCCCACTTAAAACTTTTCGTCCCCGAAAAGGAACAAAGTCGAAAGTGGTTTGATTATTCAGCTCTACGTTCGATCTGGCTTTCATTCTCCAACTCTTTAGTTTCTGAGAATTTTCTAAATTCCAAAAATTTGGCTAACACCCTAAATTTTCGAAAAATTTCGCCATAACCTCCCCTGCACCGGGAGCATCGGGGAATTTCAAATAGCTTCCCCGGTCCTTCAGATCTCAAAAAGAAAAAGAAAAAGCCAAGCGGCTAGCCAATAGGCTCATAAAATCATCATCACCCAAACAAAACAGTAAATTATGTAGTAAACATGTACCTATTTGTCGGGCAAACAAATTTTATTCTCTGGCTCTAGCCTCCTTGCTATGACCTGTTCAAGGTAAGTATATGTATATGCAAGCAAATGCGACCAATTTTCAATATAGTTCAATATTTGGTGCTATTAGGCAAAATGGTTCAAAATTATCAAACAAATAAACAAACAACACAAACATCAATCAATTAGTGGATTAGAGTTTCAAATTCATAATTTTGATACATATACAAAAATCAGATTTTTGATGCCAAATCACAACAATAAGCCCTATCAAATTTTGGTTCTCACACCAGTCAATAGGAAATATATAGAAAGCCCACTTTCGTCACTCGAACATAAATTCTAATGATGGAGCTCCATCATCAAAATCATCTCCAGGCGATTAGAGTATAATTCTATATCTATCCAGTATATTAAAATTTCGAATACACGCGGATCAGACGTATACGCAAAATCTATATATACTGGATTGTCCATATCAATATAAATAGATAATCAAATACGAATAATTGATTTAAATTTTCAAAACAAAAATTTGTTTTCACTTTCAAAAATATACTCTTCACACTCGTTCTAGGATACTACTGATCCCATCTCTAACGAGTCATTCCATTGGATATTTCTAATCCAATATCTGATGAATTCTTTCGTATGATTCTAATGTGTCTTGTTCTCTGAGCTTTGTAAACCAAAGCTCTGATACCAACTGTGACGAATGGAATTTCGCTCGATCCGAATCAGTCGTTAAACCGATCTAGACCGTTCGAAACGCCCTATCGTTTGAGAACACGACAAATCCGAACGCATATAAAAGAACATTTCATTGCATATTACAACAACGCATTAGATTACCAGAATATACAGGGTATAAATGAATATTACACAGAAATATCAGAGATTTAAATTACATTTAAATACATCGCAGCGGAAAATAATAAAATACACAACTAGAAGAGATATACGGATACAAAGCTTTCCGGATATCATTCCAGCTGTAAACCAGGATCCTGTGAATATAAATCTGCAAAACCAAAACTACTAGCTGCCCGTGTCAAAATAGGGGCACCCAGAGTTTAGGTTAAAACAATAAACTCCAGGTCAGTCATGGGACTGGTGTGAGAACTAAAACAGTTATAAATCTTTATTTTTAAAGTTAGGTAAATCAAGGGACCACGCCGTATAACACGGAACGGCTTTCCTCCCAAGAATACCGGTGCATAAAACAAACAGCGCAATGCTAAATAAAGAAAAATGAAGCTATTATAAGACCCAGTTCCCATCACACAATGCAACGCAAGCCGGAGGATAGGGTTTTTACCTTATAATAGCCAAGAATGCTTGATATGTTTAAAACAAATCATTTGATACTTTTGTAAGTGCATAGTGTATAAGACAACTTCAAATCATAAGTATCAATCATAGGCGGCATGGGTACCATATATCATGTCGCCATACTAGTTCTACAATTAAAACCGCAAATGTCACGTATTTGGAAATTGGATTTCCGTCTATGAACCGAGGCAAAAGATAGTCCTCAACCGATTCGAGACAATCTAGCCCATGTCTCAGGTCAGAGCTCGAGTGACCTTGGATCGACAGGGCCGGTCCACCGATGTGGATTAAACTTAAACCCTGAACATGCGTTCCCCGCCCTTTGGGGCGTAAATGAGCCAATCAAATGACTCCATCGGTTCGAGAACGACCGATCAATCCGAGGCGCCTCGCAACAGCAACAACCACATAAGTCAAACTCGTCAGGGCGTGTAAAACCACTGACGCCACTTCTAACTAGAAAGAAACGCATGCCCTCCCTGAGGTCCGTCTCCCGTTTTTGGTTCATACCCGGGGTGCGAGACTCGCGAATTCACATTACACAAAGCTGTGCCACACAGGCTGTGCTTTGATCATCACCACAAGACTTTGCTTTTCAACAGAAGCCTCGATCAATTGCCACTTAGGCATGCCACACAGGCAATTCACTCCATGCGTTTGATATCCATCAATATATAACCCCTGAGCTCGTACGTCTCAGAGAAGGGCGTTAAGCAAGAGAATAAATTCTCCGCCGCCAAACAGATATATATTTAATAGAAATCAAACACACATACTAAAATCCAATGTCAGACACACAGTCCATTTGCAAGTCCGTTCTGGGTCTGAACGAAACCGGAGGCACCTAGTACCCCGCATATCCATCGATCTCCAAGTACGTCTGGACGATCACCAACTGTTTCCATCTTCTTGGGTGTACAGCCCAATCAAGATCATCAGTAATTACCCAAACGACGTGAAGACTTCTGGTCTTCGACCACCGTCTTCATCTTCGACACCACGTCGAATCAGTTATTCAGAATGGGATAAACCCGGTCTTTCTGAATAACTTGCGTATATATTATAAAAGTGTTACACAAACACAACATACGCCTCATTCCAATTCAGAATATTCTTTTATTCAAATATTCCTATACTTTGGGAAAAGTTCCCATTAATTTTATCCAAGATAAATTCTTTAAATTTATTCTTTAATCACCTTTGAATATCAATTCAAACTAGTCGGGATTAGCGAACCACACCGAAGTAATCATTTATTTTATTTCCCAATCCCAACCTATTCATCCCATGAAGTAAAACTGGTAATACTTCATATCTAACACCACAGTGTTATCGGTAAATTCAATTACCATTTCACGTTCAAATCTAATTAAAGATTTAACCATCGCCTGGAGCAAAACTGGTGATACTCCATTTTCGATCATTTCAATCTAATTAAAGATTCATTAAAACTCCACTTAGTTTTAATCTTCGACTGGGTTAAAGAATCAGTGTCATTTAAAACACGGTTCACGATAAACCCAAAATCACATTCCATTAATTATCGGGTTAAAGAACAAGTGTTATTTAAAACACTGCTCACGATAAACCCAAAAATCAATACCAATTCAATTCCAATTAAATATCATTTAATTGGTACACTTCATTAAATCTAAATAAAAAGATTTAATCTTTTCTCAACTGGGTTCAAGAACAGTGTTAGTGAAGACACCACTCACGACAAACCCAAATCACATTCGATATTCAATACAAGGCTCTGAATAGAAAATATATCGGCTTATATTCAATATCGAATTCTACGACTAACAAATGTCGTATTGGAAATAACGATATAAATATATATCTTTCAAATTTCCATAACAACCCCTGTATAATCACGAATTCCAACATCGAAATATTCCGAAGACAATTTCGATTCAAATCCACTCCAATGCAATCATTGGATATTCTGGTTATTTTTAAAACCCTTTTTAAATTAAATTCATTTATTTAAAAATAAATAGAATTATAATTCTAGTTCAAAACTAGTTCATTTCGATAAAAATCTATTTTTATCTTTTCAAATATGGAGTTTTTCATCCCAAATCTTCACAAATCATTTCTTATGATTTTACACAAATTATTACTATTTTTAATAATTTTATCAAGGCCCGTACAGTCGATTTCCACCAATGGCCATCGAACTGCACTTACAGCGACCTTTTTCAAATTTTGATTTGGACATGATTCCAAATCCAACCGTTAGATTTCTAATTTCTAACATTCGTTAGAAAGCTCTTTTCGATACGAACCCAACGGTTCCGGTTTTAGGAGAATCCGACGGTCGGATCTCCAGTAATGTCCGTTTGAACTAAATGGTCGAAATTCACGAACTGCCGCGGCGCGGCGCGTTCTATTCAGGCCATTATATTATATATATAATATATATAATATATATTTCGTCGATTTCTATTTAAAACGAATTATATAAATAGTTTTAAAATTCGTTTCAAAAGCAATTTCAACTTCCTTTTCAATTCAAATCAAAATTGAATTCTTCTTTATAAATTCGTTTTAAAATTCATTTCTATTCAATTCAAATTTCAATTCAAATTTCAATTCAATTTGAATTCATTTTCAATTCAATTCATTTCGAAATCGTTTTCAATTCAATTCATTTCGAAATCGTTCGAATTTCAAATCTATTCAATTTCAAATCTATTCAATTTCAATTCCAATTCGAATTCATTTACAATCAATTCTTTTCAAAATATCAGATTTTGAAATCACTTTCGATATTCATTATAAAATGAATAAAATCGATATAAATATCGTTCACGTCAAAATGGCGTCAATCTAATCAACACGGCTTCATATATTGATATTTTCAAATATTCCATTTCGAACATTTCTATTTCAAATATTTCTATTTCAAATATTTCTATTTTAAAACTGGAATGAGGCCCAATCAATTTCCATATAATGTTAATTATATGGATTTTCATACATTACACCCATATAATAGCATTGCAAAATAATCAACCATCAACCAAAGTGCACTACACTGTATAAGCATCAAATATAGATATCTAACGCTTATAACAGCCTGTCAATCCATCGATCGACATATTTAATCAATCAGGATGAGTGAACTTCAAATTTCATCCCAACACCCGTGTGGGGTTTCAAACAATCAAACACATATTTAGTTGTGCAGTTGGGCGATGTGTAAAATTTATCGTCCCAATCAATGTCCTTCAAATAGGTGTACATAAACAAACCGTCTGGTTTGTAAATGAATATTTATTTATTCACATTCACGTTAAAAATTATATTTTTAACAGTAAAACATTTTATTTCAACATATGAATTTCTATTCAATTCATTTCTTCGATAAAATGATATTTTTATTTTTCTAACTTATTTTAGAAAATTCCGGCGGCATAACGACACGATACTAGAAACGGGACGAGGCCTAGCCTTATCCCCGGTCTAGTGAAGGCCCACGCCATTCACACATCAATCAAATCAATTCATTTCACCACACAATTCAATTTCGATCAAATAATCCAACTAATCTACGCAACCAAACAAACAAGTCCATGGTCTATGGACGATTGTGTCGGGTGCTACTAAGCACTGTCTGCATCCTAGTATATATATATAACTAGAAAAAGAAATTGAAAGGTGAGAAATTCTCACCGATAGCTATCCAACCATCTCGACTCTTCTTTGATATAAAGCTTCTTCGTTCTCGCCTTTTTGTCACCTTCGTTATCCGCTTTCACTACATTTGTAAAAATCGAATTTTTACCTCGCTTTTCAATATATAGAAATCACATTTTTATTTCGATGTTCAATATATAAAAATCATATTTTTAATTCGAAGTTCAATATATAAAAATCATATTTTTAATTCGAAGTTCAATATATAAAAATCATATTTTTAATTCGAAGTTCAATATATAAAAATCATATTTTTAATTCGAAGTTCAATATATAAAAATCATATTTTTAATTCGAAGTTCAATATATAAAAATCACATTTTTAATTCGAAGTTCAATATATAAAAATCACATTTTTAATTCGAAGTTCAATATATAAAAATCATAATTTTAATTCGAAGTTCAATATATAAAAATCATATTTTTAATTCGAAGTTCAATATATAAAAATCATATTTTTAATTCGAAGTTCAATATATAAAAATCATATTTTTAATTCGAAGTTCAATATATAAAAATCATATTTTTAATTCGAAGTTCAATATATAAAAATCATATTTTTAATTCGAAGTTCAATATATAAAAATCATATTTTTAATTCGAAGTTCAATATATAAAAATCATATTTTTAATTCGAAGTTCAATATATAAAAATCATATTTTTAATTCGAAGTTCAATATATAAAAATCATATTTTTCTTATCTACATATTATTAAAAATCACGCCTTTCATACTTTCAAAGTTCAAATCTTTATATGCATTCCATACGAATAAAAATCGAATCCTTTTTCTACCATATAAAAACTAGATCTTTTTACTACAGAATTTATCATCTTTTATATATAAAATCTATATAATAAACTGAATTTTATTTTCAACTTGTCTACTTTAAAATAAACCAAGATAAACAAAAATGAATATACAAAAAGAAAACTCACGGTTTTTCTATGGTTTTGGCAAATAGGGCGGGATCCATGATCGTCGTTTGAGGTCGGAGGGGGTTCCTCGTCGAGCTTTGGCCTAGGGGATGAGGCGCAGGGGTTCTGGTGTCCACAGGGGGGTGCGCTGGTCGGATGGGGTTCGGATGGCCGGAGTTTTGGTCGGGGGTGGCTGCGGCTTCAAATTGGGGGGCTTGGGCTTCTAGTAGCGGCGGAGGGTTTTCAGAGGAGGAGAGAAGAAGTGGAGAGAGGTGCGAGGGAAGGGGGGGGCTGGCGCACCGTCGTCGGAGGGTGGGGTGGACTGCCGTTGATCGGCGGCGCCTGGAGGCAGCGCGCGGCTTTCCCCTTCTTTTTTTTTTTTCGATCCAATACAGAATAGAAAAAGAAAAGAGGGTATAGGGGGTTTTTATAGAATTTTATATTATTTAATTATTAAATTTTCAAGAAGCATCTTTTTATTTCTAACTTGAAATCAAGCCCACCGACTGTCGTCCATAGCGTTTTACCCCCATTCCAAACACAATGGGATATGTATCGAAAGCTGATTCGATCGTTTCGATCTGTTTCCGTTGAATTTACATTTAAATCACTATATTGAATTTTAAACGTACATTTCAAATTACCGGGGCCACATACTAACTCTAAAAATTCCAAAAAAATATTTTCTAGCTTCGTATTGACGATACGGTCCTAACAAAACTAGTTTCGCCGAATTCTGAGACCGTTTGAAAAATGGCCAATTTCCAGTCGATTAAAATCAACTGAAACTGGTCAAACGCGTTTTCTTTTTCCACGCTCACATATTGATTCGAAAAATTATGAAATTTGAAACCTAGCAATAACTTTACATCCCGGACCCAACAAAACTGGTTTCGTCGAAATCCGAGGTCGTTTGCAAAATTTCCATTTTTAAGGGCCTGAATTCCATAGCGACTATTCAGAATTTTCAACTCGACATATCTTTTGATTCCCGATATGAAATCTTGATTTTTCGGATTCGTTGGAAATATATTCACAATTAGATCCCAATGTTTTTGGTTTCACTAAATTCCGGATTGTTTTGCACCCGGTACATTCAATTGAAGTTTGAAATCGAATTATCGAACTACCGCGCCATTTTCAATTCCTTTTATAATTATATATAAATATTTATATTCTAACGACGACGCGTATATAATATATACGTTCTATTATATTAAAAATAAATTTCTCGTCGATATTATTTAAAATAATCTATTTTAAATAATCTAAATTCGCTAAAATTGCCGAAATAAAAATTTTAAACTGGCCCAGATTTTCGGGTAATTACATTCGGAGAATTGGTTTGTCTCCAAGGGGTCCATCCAACTCTACTCAATCTTTTTCGTGCATCGTGGCATAGAGGTCTGGGAATGGATTTAAAGTCGACATTTTTCAAAGTCATCCCTTGTTTCATTTGTTGGCACTCTTGGTGTGCTCGAAACAAGGCGATTTTTGATGAAACCTTTATGCAAGCATCAACCATCATTCGAAAAGTTTGTGATGTTGTTTATTTCACTTTCGGAGGTCGGCCCCGCGTAAGCAACCTCAGTCCTCAGTCGTTTTCTTTGCCATGTGTTTTCTCTGATACATGAGTGGTCTTATCCTCGTGTGGGTGTGGAGTGAGTGTGTGTGAGTTTTTTTAAGGTTCTTGTTGCGATATTGCTTGCGGATGCGAGGTTTCAAAATGGCGGAGTTGGTCCCAGTTTTTTGTTTGGCCTTTGACGATCTCGGCTAAGTCTGGCTGGATGGCGAGTCTGTTGTGCTTTCTAGTTAGTATGCCTGCCCAGATGTTACTCCCCGCTTCAAAGGAGGTCAAAGAGCGCATTGGTTGGCTATCTTGTTTGCTGATGGAGGCTGGTTAATTCCTTTGTCGAGCGCTTTGGTTGCTTTCCCAAATTGTTGATGGTGGTTGGTTTTCTTCGTCTTCTAGTTTCCGCGGCTTTGTCTGGTTTCCTGCTTTGATTAGTTTATTTTTTTCGTCTGGGCTGTTCTTAGGCCTTCTGGTTCTGGGAGCGTTTGTTTTCTTTTCTTGTTTTGTGTTCCTTGTGTTGCCATGTTGGCAATTTTGTGTATATTCTCTGTTTTTGTTGCGCAGTCACAGTTGGTCTTTGCTCTGCTGTTTTGTTTTTTGTGCACCATCGAAGAAAGGTTGTTTTCCTTCATTTTTTGTATTTATATATGTCTTATATATATATATATATATATATATATATATATATATATATATATATGTATATGTATGTGTGTGTGCGTATATATATATATATATTCATATTTACATGTTTGTTGTATGCAATAATATAAATAGATTATTGTATATTGTTAACTTTTTATTAGTTTGTAATGAATTCAAATTAATGTCGACTAAAATGTTGAAAAGGGAATAATTACATTTTAATCGTTATCAATTCAAATAGTGAATTGGTATATGATGGGTATATATAAAATTAATGTATAATGTAATTTATTTTAAAATCAGTTAGATTTAATTTTGTTCCATCTAACAGATATTGTATATGATTATAATAAATGTTTCATTCTTGTAATAAAACGAATATCAAATTCACTTGATACTTTATTTCTCAGACTTATCTCTGTACTGAACTAGTTATAAGCACAGTTAAATTATTATATTTTATAAATTATTTCAACTTAAGCGGTTCACAAAAGTTCAATAAAAGTTCGATAGCATTTACCTTTTATTTTTGTACATGCATCTGTGTACGACAAGATACGAAGGAAAAAATCCCGTGAAATCATGATGAATGGGTTAAATTTAAATAATTTACCAACTGTAATTATTTTATTATTTCAAAGTGAGTATAATGTTAGGTATTTTTAATTTGCTAAAATTAAAAGCAAATAATAGTTGTAAGAAAAGCAAATTGAATAATATATTATATATTTAATAAAACATTATAATATGAACAAATTAGTGTACAACACAAGCGTATTCTACAAGAAATGAAACATTAAAATGGATAATGAACTGAAAAATAAAATTTCCATGCGATCAATGGATAAAAAATAAATGAATGAACTTCACTCACAACATAACCTCACACAGCAGCTCACTGAATAATATTTGTAAACAATTAAAAAGCTTTAGCCATTACACCAAAAACTGCAGCAATCAAAAGAGCGAAAAAAGCATTCCTGGTAGCCGCAGCAGCAGAGTACTGAGCAGGAGTATTAGCAGACAATTCATTGACAGTAATCACAAGCTTCATGCCACCGTCAC
This sequence comes from Allium sativum, assembly GCA_030737875.1. Lineage (NCBI taxonomy): Eukaryota > Viridiplantae > Streptophyta > Magnoliopsida > Asparagales > Amaryllidaceae > Allium > Allium sativum. The sequence goes on from CM060918.1 coordinate 129,369,126, forward strand.
AGTGCCCTTCAACCCCGCAAATGTACCATTTCTTCCCTGGAGTCGCAAGGGTTACAACGTCGTTTCCCGTGATCAACGGAGCTGCTGCTCCTTCCTGGGCTTTACATGCCTTGAACGCCGGTCCAGTTACTTTGAGTACGTTATGCTTTGCTGGTGGATACCTGAACACTGCATTAAAACAATTGTATATGCATGTATGCATATATTGCGTTACCAGTTTATGAAATGTGTCTGTAGTTTCATCAGAATATACATATATATACATGGAAAATATAAACGCTGTTATAAGTAATTAAGGTGAGATTACCAAGGGTATCCCCTACAAAGAATTCTTTGCCTTGAGCCCACTCGGTGTAATTGATCTTAAGACCCCAGCCTTTGCGGTCACCAACGGTGTATTGACTGCTGGCAAATGCTATGCTTGGAATAACTGCTACTGTTATGGCCGTGATGATTAAAGCATGCATTTTGAAGCCATGGAAATATATATTAACCTGTCGAATGAGATGTATGTTTTGTTTTGCTTAATTATGCTTTTGAATGTATAAGTTCCTCTATATATACTGGTTTATAATGCTGTAAATATATGACAGATAAGACAGCCGGCCTATTGTAATTACCGTGGTCTTGTTCACATACTACAGGTTCAAATTTTTTATCATTATATGAAACTTTGGCTCGTCTATATATGGTTATAAACTTAAAATGCATTAAAATAATTTCTATCCTCTTCGTAATCTATTTCAACATAGTTGGAACCTTAGAACATAATATTTATGCTGATCAGAGTTAGTTGTCTTCAAGGTCACCGTTTGGCATCTATTAGAAACATCTCCAAGATACTACTAGCTTCATCAAGTTTGCCATTACTAAGCTTATTTACCTTATTATTTAAAGCTTCTGAACTTTTTTTAAAATACTAATTTAATTCTTAAAAATCAAAGAAATGTTTTAACCTAATTATTCAATTTTAAGACAACCTATGATCACATAAGTTAATACTTTCAATAACCTTTTATCGTGCAATTCAATATATATCTTCTTCGAAATCAAACTCAAATGATTAATCTTTGCAAATTTTTGTCTGATCATTACACAATTTCAATGAAATTTATGATGCGCAACAGTTTGACAGATTTAAATATCTTTTTGACTATTGTGTAATTAAATTTTTAACTTCGAACGATAGGTGTAACTCTGAAAATATAGATTGAAACCTTAATTGTTTATTTTCCTTTTATATTTCTAACATACACCCAAGTATCTTGTACTGATGTTGTATTCAATAAGTTTATTTTGACACCTCACACCCCTTATTATACCCAAACAAGTGATATTAAGGAATGTGGAGCTTTTAGATATAATAAAACTTATACAGAGACTAAGATTCACAAAATAAAAATGAATTCACAATGGAAACATTTTATAATAAACAACTTATAATTCAAAATCAAACTTTATATTAAACAAGTCATAATAACTTAAATGTCTTACAACCACAGTCTTATAAGTCATATCAGAGTACAAAACAAACATTCCCACTGAAGATCCAACATAAAACAAAAACATATTGAATGACAAAAGTAGAAGTGAATACATCAATAGATAGAGAATATGAGCCCCAAGATGAACTATTCCGGCCGTTTGCGCCATTCTTTGTCCTATAAGCCTAAATGGGGAAGAGAAGAATGGAGAATGAGTCAGATATAAAATTTGGTGAAGATGTGACTACCAGAAATTGTGCAACTAAGAGATAATAGACTCGAAAACAGTTTGTGTTACAATAATAAAGCGGTTATGCATTACTTTGGGTGATTAATTACTCGAAAACTGTTTCTGTACTGGCTACTTATCTATCCTAATCAGTATGTGTATCTCCTTTATTCATATATCTTCGCTACATCCCCTGGGTGACCCATCTACCTTAATCAGTGATAAGTAGCAAGGTATGGATCCTACCAAATAACAACCTAACTGTGCACCAATCTCAAACCCCATATATATCTGAGCATACGTCAATTATTTACCTTAATCTGCAAGCATCTTTCTCGCTGGTATGGGCCATTATTATGCGTATATATTGTTGTGATATTTTATCCCTTCATGTGTTTTCTACTTCATGCTAATCTCTACTTTTCCATGAACCAATATCATAATAGGTTTGTTCTTTTTCTTAAATTATAATGCATGTCAAGTCTCCAAGAATGGCTGTTTTTATGATTTTTAGATCTACATTCCTTTGGTACACACCTGGCCATATCTCAAGCCAGGTCACAAAAGTGGGTCGACCCACCGCCCGGTCGACCGATCCAAAGGCGTGTTGCCCCGCGTCGGGACGGTTTATTAATTTATTGATGTATTTATTCTTATATTCTGAACTTGGTTGAATATATATATGTGTGTGTGTTAACCCTATCAAGCCAACAAGATCTTGGGTTCCAGAATGCTCCGACATAGTTGAATTGATTTTCAGTTCTAATTTTCCTTCAGCCAATCCTTTCATTAGTTCGAATAACATTGATCAGTGTGGCGCTTCTATGATTTGATAAGATTTACAACTGTACCGATTTTGGATTCGTTGATTATGTTTTTAATTCATAGAATTTCAATATTTCCTGGGCTAGTGGCGACAGTGGTAATTAATATAAGTAGATTGATGGAGTTTGGTTTGTGCGATCTCTATAAATTATGTTTAATGTTGGTTATTCATGTGATATTCATAGTGCTCAATTCTGGATTTGGGTTTGATCAATATAGTTAGAACATCCGTGAAAACTACTGACACAAAGTGGCTACAAGTAGGATCGATGTTAGCATTTTAATGATTCTAAATCTACAGAGTATAAACATGTGTACCCTTTTTATGTTTATGAGATGCAGATTTGGAATCATATTTACTGATTACTCCCTCCAGTTCAATATAGTAGACGTAGACGTTATACGGTTTCTCACACAAATTAAGAAAAGTAAAAATTGACTTAATTACTCCATTAATTCATGTTAAATGCTCCTTAATTCTACCATTGTTTTTAGCAGTATGTCATTGGCTTCTGTTGTTTTACATTGGGAAGTTACAAAGGTTACGTAACAGTCAATAAAGGTCATACATTGATTAAAAAAGTTCTGTATACTTGCGAAAAAGTTTTGATTGGGTTTTAATTAAAGTTGCATTGGAAAAGAGAACAAGAAGATGGGTATGCATAATGTCATATACTTAGGATAATGAGAAACTTCATAAAATGTCTTATATATTGAACTGGAGAGAGTATTTGTTTCTTGATGTTAGCGCTTTAGCAACATGATAATTTTCTAGTTTATGAACTCGTTATCCCAAGTAAGAAGAGTCAACTGCCTATTTAAACGTGTTGAAAGGGGGATATGTTTTAGTGGCATAAAAATGGAATAGTACGCTTATTTTTTGGAAAACTCGGTAGTAGTACTCATTTCTGCTTTTGAAAACCAGATGTTTAGTTTAGCGCATGAACAAAGATCGTGGGTGTTAAACATGCAAACTATGGAGCATTTGAAGTTGAAGTGCAAGGGTATATCACAGTAGTAGGATAGGGAGTAGGCGACCTCATCATAAATATAACCTTCCTATGTACATTCCATATTTAGACAGAACCATCTTGTTTGACTCGAAGACAATTTTGAATCCTTTCTTTGATAGCACTGAGCCAGGGATGAGATTCTTGCGTATGTTTGAAACATGAAGTACATCATTCAACTTGACAGTCTTTTCAGAAGTAAACTTGAGGATTACTGTGCCACTATCATCGATCATAATTGAAATCGTAGAATTACCATGTAAAGTTTACTTCCTGATCAAATTTTTGGTATGTAGAAAACATGGTTTTGTCAGAGCAAACATAACGAGTATCGCCTATGTCTACCCACCATTATATAGGGTTCTAAACCAAATTGCATTTAGATACAACTGTCGAAAAATTAGATTCGTCCACTTCCATGTTGTTCACCATATTTGCCCTTGAATTGTGTTCCTTCTTGTGTCTGCAATCTCTAGCGGCATGACCTACTTTTTTATAAACCCAACAGTCCCCATTAAACTTCTTGGTATGTTTGTTGTCTTTGGGTTTGTTTTCAGGAGCTTTTCTTTTCTTTGGGTAATTCTTCATTTTGCTTTATGTTTTGAACCCTTCAGCCACAAATGCCTCCTCGCTTTGTTCGTAACTCCACGATTATCTGCCTCAATTTTAAGTTGGACTATGAGGTCCTATATATAGAGAGATTTCCTTCCTTTTATGCTTTAGATAGTTGCGGTTATCTCTCCATAACGGAGGCAGTTTTTCTGTGACGTTTTCAACCAAAAATGACTCTTCAACCTTATGATCTTCTGATTCGAGTTCATGAATGATAATTTGAAGTTCATGCAGTTGAGCAGTCATCAATTTGGAGTTAACCATCTTGTAGCCCATGGCCTTGTCTACAATGAATATTTTAGGACTGATATTCTGCGTTTTGTACTTGGTGGCAAGTGCATTTCAGAGTGTCTTTGTTGTCTTCAGAGGCTGATAAAATTTGTGTAGCACCTTGCTGAAACAATTCTGAATATAGTTTGTACAAAGGAAGTCGAAAATCTTCCATGCATCTTTGTTTGTTTCTTTTCCTGGTGCAGGTATTGGATCCTCCTCCTCGAGATACCTTTGCAGACCAATTATGGTGAAATAAAATAACATCTAATTCTACCATGTAAGAAAATCATCATCATCTCCTTTAAAAGGATCAGGTCTGTTGTGTGTCGAGCTTTTGTTTGATATTTCAACCTTGTCATTTCCTATTGCATACAAGTTAGAAAATATGAATTTCCAATAACAAATACCTGGCAACAAACAGAGCATAGGCAGAAAGTTCTCAAATTTTGGTTTTCGAAAATTCCCCGAATTTTCGAAATTTTTTAAGATGTTATATACGAAAAAAATACAACTGGAAGTATAAAAACTGCAAAAAGCAATACCTATAGACAAAGCAATGTAGTGGAGCTCCTCTTTGCAGTGTGCTTGGTCAAATCAGATATCTAAAACATCGAGGTTTGAGATCTAAAATACTACTATTATTTGAGATAAAAAGAAAATTTTGTAAGAAAATGAGAAAATGAATTGAATTTAATTCAGAGCTTTCTTTCATTTTTAAATGCTTGACGATTTCAATGCTCTCTTTTGTTAAAGAGCACTATTCTTCGAGCATGTATCTCAAAAGCAACAAAACAAAGTTGTGCACATCTAATATATTGCACTATATTAAAAGAAACTAATGTTAGACATTATAAATGAAAACATCAATGAACATGGTGTATGATTAGAAAAAAACTCGAGCAATGGTCAAAATAATGGCTGCTTCCCTCTGAACATTGCAATCCATTTTCTCGTTTCTCTTTTCTCGTTACCGTTATTCTCTAGTCTTTTGTTTTTCTTCTTCTCCGTTGTTATTTTTCTCAAGTTAGGGATTTTGTCTCTCTCGTTGGTTTGAGGTTTGCCCGCTTTCTTCATGACTTCGTCTTCTCTCTCAGGTGAATTTGTTGCGCGTGGCTCCATTCTGAAGCTACGCCCACCTTTTGCCGAGATAGCTGCCGCGGTATTGGTTGTTGTTCTTGGTCCGCTCTCTGTTGTTATCACTGGCACCTCAACAATTAAGATTCGAATGTGTTATTTATGCTCGTTTGTAGTATTGACGAGATGCAGGTTTTTGCTTGTTGAAGGGTGCTTTTTGGAACTGTTTCCCCATTACTCTGGTGCGCTGTTCTCTGGTCTCTCCCCTCATGGGCTTTTATGCAGCACACCCATGCTGGTTGGAGTGGGCGATTCTTTCAGCGCTGAAGCCAGTCGAGAAAAGAGGGACTTCATCACCCAATTTGTTCCTTGACTGAGCTTTAGTTGCTCGAGCTCTTCGCCTTGCTTGGCTGTACATGGCTTTAAGGCCGGTTCATTGAACTGGGAGGAGTCTTTGGTTTGGATTTTGATCTTGTTGTATCTGCTACAGTGGTTTCTGATGGGCAATTGATCACCCCTCATGACCCAGTTCCGATTGTTTGTCATAGCGAGGGGCTGGTTCTCGTCGTCGTCGATCATCTCGACGTCATAGATGAAGCAGAGCTGCTGCCTCGCCTCCTTGTGGTGCTCAGTCTTTTCCTCTTTCTCGGACGGCTGGGTCTGTTGCTATTTCGCTCACTAGTAAGCAGGCTTCTACTGTTATGGAGCTGACCAATGTCGGAACTGTTTTAGAAGGGTCTCCGCCTTTGCTGGATAGTTTCAGTGTTGTTGGGTTCAGCAGCAGTGGGGTGTTGGTTACTAGTGAGAACCTAGCTGATGTTGGTTATGATGGGTTTCAGGCCACCTCTCCGGTGACTGTTTTGGATTCTTAGGATGATGTTGTTAGTGAAGTAGAGGATTTCACCACCTCTGCTTCTACTGAACGTGTTGTTTCTAGGGCTTTGGCATCTTCTTGCAAGCCTGGTCTTCGCAGTGGTTCTTTGGATCATGACCGGTTAGAGCTTTTGTCTGCTCAGCGGTATTGGTTTTTGGTGGAGTCGCTAAACATCCTCCCCATCTATAACAGTTGTGGTGACGTTGGCTCTCTTACGTGTGAAGTGAAGCCTTCACGTGTCGAGTTTGCTATTTCAAGTTGCAAAGCTAGCGATGGGAATGTTGTAGATGGTCTAGGCGGCTATGGGATTGGTAGGTAGTTGTTTTCAGAGGAGGAGGAGTTGACGTGCGAGGTGGATTTTCTTCAAGAGAGTGGTGGGTCAGCTCTTTCCCAAAATGGGGTTAAGAGGGTTGATGGCGCGTTTCCGATGAGCTAGTGACTTTGGTAGCAGGTCAAGTCTTTTTCACTGAGCCTCAACATGGGTATTCCCTGTGTTTCAATGCACGGGTAAGTGCTTACTTCTTTATTTCTTGTTTTGAGTTTTCGTAGTGGGTTATTTTTTTGGATGTGTGTTTGCGTGTTTGCTTGAGCCTTGACACACTTGTTCGTGTGCTCCCTGTCAACATTTTCGATCATTTGGACTCAATGGGGGGGTATGTGTGTGTGGGTGTGGTTGGATGTTGGTTTGATACTGCTCGTGGTATGTAGTTTCTCGGCATGGGATTTTTTGCTTGGTTTGGTCTTTTACCACTACTACGGTTGGTTGGTACTGCTTTGGAAATATCTTTGATATTTTGATTTGGCTTTGTTGTCGCTGTTAGCCATGATTATTGGTGGACATTCATTTTGATCGACTGGCTTCGACTCTTTTTGCAGTTAGTTGTGGTTTTCTCGGTTTTGGTTGTCTCTATTGCCTCAAGAGTTTCGTTGTCACGCGACAAGCTTTATAGTGACTTGTTAGTGTTTGATTTGGATCCTTGTTTGGTTTTTCAGTTGGTTTATGGGTGTGGGTGTGTCCAAGAGATTGGAACTAGGTTTGGCGTGTGTACTCACCATATAGTTAGCACTGGTGCTGCTAGCTATATAAGGAGTTCATGTACCCCTAGTCTTCTTTCGGCGATGACGTTTGGACCGTTGTCCTTTTCATCGGTTAGCGCTCGTTTAGAGTTTTCCTTTTTTGGATCTTGGCGCCTCAGTTTTAGAACTTTACCTACTCTGCGGGGTTGCCATCCGGATGACTGCTCGACATCGGTAAAGTTCACACAACAACCGGTGTTACTTGTTGGATCTAGATTAACCCTAGAGGGGGGTGAATAGGGTTTATTGAAAATTAAGCGAGATATTAAAAAATATCAGATCTCAAAATCCAGATGAAAATAAATAAGAAAGGTAAATGACACAAGATATACCCAGCTTCGGCAAAATCCTGACTACTACTGCATTCCTAAGGTTTCTACTAGATAATAGAACAGATCCCGCTTAAAAGACCATGTAAACTCGGGAACCCCTCGCTCCTATTCCAATCCTACGCTCAAAACCCTAGACTGATCTAAACCCCTAGATCAGATTTCCCCTAGTTTTACAGACTCTAGTAAACTGCCAGTTAACACCCTAAATGGATTCCTCTAGAATTTTACAGACTCTAGTAAACTGCCAGTTAATAACCTAACTAGATTCCCCTAGAATTTTACAGTCTCTAGAAACTATTTGTTTGTTTTTACAACAAAAATTAAAAACAACAAAAATATAAAAACAAAATAACTAGAAACCCTAGTTTATAAAATAAAATTAAGCTCCCTTGAATTGAAGTATGTCGGCCCTCTTTAGATTGATTCCACCAGATTTCATTTTGTCCCGTTCCTTTCTATTTCTTTGGAGAAAGAATATGGCGGCGATGGAAAAAACGAGCTAGGGTTTCTTGTTTATTCTCCCAAATCGAAATCGATTGCTAATGGAAATGATTCTTGAGTTGTTTCAATCTCTGGCGCCTTGCTTCTTCAATTGATTGTTCTCTGATTTGAGAATTGTGGCGATCGAAACACTGGTATGTAACTTTGATTTGAATTTCCTTTTCACTCGAGTTGATTGTGGTTTCGATGCCTAAGCCTATGATGATACTGGTATTAAATAGGATTACAGAAAATCCATATATTTGTTCTCTGATTTCAATTATGTGACTTGGCCTGATTTTCGAGTTTCCTCCTTTTGATTTCCTTGATTGAAATTGAAATTTGCTACCTTGATTGTTGTAGTGAATCTGGACACAATTCTAGCCTCCAAAACAGATTGTCCCCCTTGAATTTGAAATGGATCTGTTAATCCCAAAAAATTCATACGCACATTAGGTAAAGGGTACAAGGCAGATATCCCCAGGATCGGCCGTGCACGAGGCACCCGCACAAAGCAAGATCCAAATATCGAACCTAAGGCAGGTCAAGTCAACCACTGCGTCTAAAGATAACAGCATAACATATTATGAGAAGTGCGACCGGGTAAAGATAAAGGTCGCATATCCTAAGAACCGCTCAAACACCAAAACAAGGCAAGTCGCTCATTCAACATAAGCGGGAGCGACCTCGTAACGAAGGCAGCAAGAAGACGAGCGCCCTTGGACCAAGAAGGACGATCGCATAAGGGGCAAAGGAGGCTCGACTCCAAACCTGCATCCCGTTCTTACAAAATCTCTTAAAGCGCTCATGGGACGCTTGCTTACATGGACCTGCTTAGCTATTCAAGATACTCGTTCCAACAAGCCGTCCGCACATGATATCTGGATACAGCCACGGACAGCTGGCTACAGCTAGCCGGTGGCATGGTCGTAATTAGCAAAATGGACGATCCACGGCCTGGATAAACGAATTCCAGGTTGTTTACAAAGGGGAGTTCACCTATAAATAAAGGAGGGATACCAACGTAAAGGGGATCGGCTTCCAAAAACCACGAAGTGCTGCCGAACTTCATCCTCAACTACAGATTTAGCCATGGCGACAAATACAATCCGAGGAAGAAAGAAAAACGACATCCTTCTTCTCAATCATTAATCCATCCTCTTTCTTCCTAAACTCAGTTATTCTCTTGTATGACTCCTTAGATTGAAATATATTAATGAGGGTATATTGAGCGGGTATAGAAATGTATAAAAGGAGAGAGTTGATGTACTTTGTAATTCTCATTTCAAGAAAAAAATCACCTCCATAGTGGACGTAGGCCTCATTAACGGCTGAACCACTCTAAATCTCGTCTCTACTTTACTTTTTTGCATTTTTCACTTTTTATTGCTGATTAAACATGGCTCCATTTATTTCTTACCGAATTGGTGAAGTATAGTTTAGTACCTTGAGTGTTTAGACCATTTTTGTGGTAAACATTTTGGCACCCACCGTGTGGCCATGTTCATAAATTTCTTTTTGCAGTTCAGCAATTAAGAGATCCCAAAATTGTTTTCTCCTCTGAAATCATAGTTGGATTGAAAAAAAGCGGCAAATCTATTAAAGCTGTTGCGGTCAATGAGGATGGTAATGCTGACGAAGCTACACCTCAAATCTTGAGGGGCTGAGGAAATCCCTGGGCCATCTGTAACACGAGATGAATTGAATGTAGTTGTAACCAGCTTGAACGAGAAAATGGATAATATAGTGAAGATGATAATGGAAAGGTTTGATGCCCTAACCAATGGTCAAACCAATTTGTTGCCGCCAAATACTGTGGCCGATGCTGACGCAAAAGGTGACTCATCAGCCTCAGACCCTGAACAACCTCACAACCCAGTGAGAGACAGGGGAGAGGTCGGCGTTGAGAGTCCTAAGGTTAGATCTCCATAGCGCAAAGAAGAACGTGCGACGAATCGCACCAACATAACCTCCCTCAAGAAAGATGCAAGGCGCCGAAGCTTAAACCATGGTCGCGCTGATAAGAACATCATCGTTAATCCTGATGAACAAGCAAGCGACGAAAGGCGCATCACAGACCTAATCCGGCGAGTAATGAAGGAGAAGGCGACTCGAGAGGATGACAAGAAAGAATGGGAGTTTTCCTCCAGCAAAAATCCATTCACAGAGGAGATCCGTTAAGCGAAATTCCCAAAGAAATTTATACCACCAGCAATAGCACCTTATAACGGAGTTCGAGATCCAACCATTTTCTGTTCAAGTACGACTAGAACATGAATGGGGCTAGGGTCACCGATGAAATCAAGTGCTTATACTTTCCCGTGTGCCTAGAAGGCGTGGGCTCGCTATGGTTCACCAAACTTCCACCTAGATGTATCGATCAGTTTGCGGATCTAGCAAGGAGGTTTCAGGATCAATTCCGATTACAAACCACCAAGGAAAGGGATGTGATATCGCTCAGCGAAATGGAACAGAAGCATGGGGAAACCATCAGAGCTTTCCTTACACGCTTTAATGCTGTAGCAGCGGAGGTCATAGAACCAGAATCTTGGTATTTGCTGGCAGCCCTGGGAGGGGGCATCGATAAGAAGTCAGAATTTGGAAAGTGGCTTAAAATGAAGAAACCAAAGACTCTAAAGAAGTTTTACAAGAAGGATGAGGAATATATGAGTGTGGAAGGTGAAGCTCCAGGCGTCCAGAAGACTATAGAAAATAACGCAGCCAGAGAAGGAAAGAGCGATGAGCCCAGGGTAGAGCAGAAAAGCGATGCAAGGAAAAAGAGGGGAAACGATGAGAGGGACAGCAAATCTTATAAGAAGACACAGATGTACAAACCATTTGAGCTAACCCTCCTGAACGAAACCCCAGAAAGGATTTACTAAGCCGCGAAGGACTCGGGCCTTTTCCCTCAGATGAAGCCGCAGAAGGTAACTAAGCAGCAGACAAATCCCAGAAAATTCTGCCGTTTCCATTACCAGCCTGGGCACAGCACTAATGAATTCCAGCACCTGAAGAATCTGATTGAAGAGTTCATCAGGAAGAACCGACTCCAGTAGTATGTGAAAAATCCCCAAAGCGCTCCAGCCATGCAGGTGCATAACAATGCGGCTAGCCAGCCCAACTCGAGTGAAGAGAACCAAATGCCTGTTGACTCAAGGCCTGTAATCAATATGATATTTGGTGGTCCCCACCCGACCAGGAGCAGTTGAGCAGATATGGAAAGATACGTTAACGAATTGAAGCATGTCACGGGAGAGGAAGGATGCACGATCTTGAACAACGAGCTTCCGACGAAAATGCACAAAACTTCAACCGAGGATGTGATATTCAGAGATAAGGATGCAGAAGGCTTAATTACACCAACTATTGATGCCATGGTGATCACGATCGGTCTTGGGCCTGTAGTGGTAAAAAGGGTCCTAGTCGACACCGAGGCATCAGTCAATGTGTTCTTTATAAACACTTTCCACAAGATGAATCTCTCCATGGCAAAGGTGCGCACATACCCACATAAGATCCACTGTTTTACGGGTCAATCTACACAACCCATCGGAACGATTGATTTTCCTGTCGAATTGGCAGACAGAGAGCGCCGAGTGTCCATGGTACAGACCTTTGTCATAATAGTCGAGTTCTCGTCCTACAATGCATTTCTTGGGAGACCGACTCTTTCGGGTTTCAAGATCGCTTTAGCTCCTTGGTGTTTGATTATGAAGTTTCCAACCGAAAGGGGAATCGGAGTAATCAAGGGAGATCAAATTGCCGTAAGGGACTGTTATGTGATAGAACTGAAAGAGGCCAAGAGAAAAGAATCAGGAAAGGATGCGGTGGTTCTCCCTCGCATCCAAAACTCCCCCTTATAGCAACTAAAGAAAGGTCCGTGCACTGGTGAGCATAGCGGGATGCAAAAAGAGATCGATCCTAGAGAAGCCAGTGCAGAGGACGAAAGGGCGACCTCGGTCGAAGACACAATTCCTATAGCTGTAAATCCAAAGGACCCAAACCGTGTGTTGAATATAGGATGTCGGCTGAATCCTGAATTGAAAAACTAATTGATTGCCTTTTTGAGAGCTAACTTAGATGTGTTCGCATGGAACCATTCCAACATGTGCGGGATATCTCCGGATGTTGCAGTTCATAAGCTAAACATTGACCCATGCATTCCGGCTGTCAAGCAAAAGAGGAGAACCCAGGGGCCGGAGAGATCGACCGCCTTAAAATAAGAAGTCGACAGATTAATGGAAAACGGTTTTATTAGAGAATCTACATATCCGAAATGGGTATCCAACCCGCTGCTCGTAAAGAAATCAAACGGCAAATGGCGGGTTTGTGTGGATTATTCAGACCTAAATAAAGCTTGTCCGAAAGATAGTTTCCCTCTCCCCAGAATCGACTAACTGGTGGATTCCACGGCCGACCATGAGTTGTTATCTTTCATGGACGCATATTCCGGCTACAATCAAATTATGATGTATGGTCCACACCAGGAAAACACCAGCTTCATTACCGATCTTGGTCTATATTGCTATAAGTTTATGCCATTTGGTCTAAAAAATGCAGGAGCGACCTACCAGCGACTGTAAATGCTATGTTCAAGAAACAAATTGGCAGGACGATGGAGGTCTATGTCGACGACATGTTGGTTAAGTCGAAAAAAGAAATAGACCATTTGGAGGATCTAGCCCGAATGTTTGACATCTTACGACAATATGGCATGAAACTGAACCCTTTGAAATGTATTGTTGGCTTAGGAAAGTTCCTTGGGTACATGGTCAATGCTAGAGGTATAGAGGCCAACCCAGCCAAAATATCAGCTCTGAAAGAAATGCGTGCCCTAGGAACCAAGAAGGAGCTTCAGTGTTTGAATGGAAAAATCACATCTTTGAATCGCTTCATATCTAGAGCAACGGACAGATGTCTTCCATTCTTCGATTCCCTCAGGAAAGGAAAAAAGGAGATACAGTGGACCCCTGAATGCCAGAAAGCCTTCGAAGTGCTGATTCAACATATGGCAACACCACCCATTCTGTCAAAGCCTAGTGACGGGGAATACTTGTTCTTATTCCCGGCAGTTTCTGCCCATGCTCTAAGCGCAGCACTGATCAGAGAAGATTTGAAGATACAAAAACCAGTTTATTACATTAGTAAGAGGCTATCTGGAGCGGAGCTTAATTATCCAAAACTGGAAAAACTTGCTTATTGTTTGCTTATTGCATCAAAGAAGCTTCGTACCTACTTCCAAGCTCATTCCATCAAGGTGCTCACAGGTCAACCTCTGAGGCAAGTCCTTCCCCGACCATAAACCTTCGGGAGATTATTAAAATGAAATGTAGAGCTTAGCCAGTATGACATTACATATCACCCCCGAAAAGCGATCAACGGACAAGCGCTTGCCGACTTAATCGCGGAATTTACCGACCAGGAGGAGGTAAAGGAGCAAGATGATGTCGAAACAAATATTCAGTGGAAGCTATTTGTAGATGGGGCGTTGAACGACCACTGTTCAGGGGCAGGGGTAGTTCTCGAAACCCCTGAGGGAAGATCCTTATGCTATGCACTACGGTTAGAATTCATTTCAACTAACAACGAGGCTGAATACGAAGCCCTCATTGCACGAATAAAGCTAGCGAAAGAATTGCAAATAAAAACTATACAGATCTTCAGTGATTCCCAAGTCGTAGTATGCCAAATTCTAGGGGGAATTCCAAGCAAAAATGGGGAACTTGCCAGATTATCTTACAAAAGCCTTAGAATTGTTGGAGGCCTTCGAGCATTACACCATATCTCAAATTCCCAGGGAAGAAAATACTAAAGCTGATGCATTAGCCAAATAGCAAGCACAGGAGATGCGCAGTTAATGGGGTTAGTCCCCGTGGAGGTCCTTTCCAATCCAAGTACAAAGCAGACCGAAATGGATTGGATCATGGAAACAAATGATGAGTCAAACTCATGGATGTCGCCAATTAAAGAATACCTCGCGACTGGGGCACTCCCGGTTGAAACTAAACTCTGAAGAAAGATCTTACGAAAAGCTCCTTTATACCTTATTCAAGATGGATGACTGTATAGACGGGGATTTTCTACACCTTTACTTCGCTGTTTTACAGAAAAGGAGTCTAACACAATTATGGCAGAACTGCACGAAGGGGAATGCAGAGGATATACCGGAGGACAAACTTTGGCCAAGAAAATCCTACGATATGGTTGCTTCTGGCCAGACATCAACAAAGATTCCACGGCTTACATCAAAAAATGTGACAGGTGCCAAAAAATTTCCAAAATCCCAAGGATGCCATCCACAACTATAACCCACATGGTCAGCCCGTGGCCGTTTTCTATCTGGGGCATCGACCTCATAGGAATTCTTCCCACCGCAAAATCCGGTTTCAAATACGCAATTGTTTCCATTGACTACTTTACGAAATAGGCTAAAGCAGAACCATTGGCCACTATAACTTCAAAGAAGGTTATTAACTTTGTCTTGAAAAATATCATATGCAGGTTCGGGGTGCCACAAAAGATAATCACGGACAACGGAACCCAGTTTGAAAGCAAAGAATTCCAAAGCTTTTGCGCCAAGTATAAAATCCAAAAAAGCTTTTCAGCGGTCGCTCATCCACAGGCAAACGGGCAAGTGGAGGCAGTAAACAAAATCATTAAGACTACCATTAAGAAGCGACTAGAAAAGGATAAGGGTGGATGGGTAGATGAACTCCCATTGGCATTATGGGCATATCGCACTACGCACAAAACTGCAACAGGGCATACTCTCTTTTCTTTATCCTATGGTTCTGAAGCTATGATACTAGTGGAGTTGGAAGTCCCTACCCACCAAAGGATATATTTCGACCCCAAAGAAAACAAGGAGCTACAGCTCGAAGCCCTCGACCAACTCGAAGAAAGAAGAAATGAAGCGGAACTCAGAGTAGCCGCACACCAAAGGAGGGTGGCCAGGCACTTCAATTCCAAAGTCAAGCATAGAACTTTTGAAGTCGGAGACCTCGTTCTGAAAAAGATAATGACCGATACTAGAGTCTTCGGGCCCAATTGGGAAGGACCTTATGTTATAAGCCAGAAACTCCGGGACGGAACTTTCAAATTGGCCCCCATAGATGGGAACCGGATTCCACGAGCATGGAATAGCAAGCATATCCGTCGTTATTTCATATAGCATGTTATTTAAATACATGGAACATGTCGTAAAGATTCATGACATTTTCACATTTTTAATGATATGCATGAAGTAGCTGAATATGAAAATCCTAATTATGTGTACAAGACACTTATTCACAACCCTCTGCTAAAAGTTGACTTCCTTGTGTAGGCAAACGAGCAAGCAGGAAGCACTAATTAGAGGAATTCCAGCTTCCATCAGGAGACACTGACCTCTCAACACAGGACCAACAAAAGCTTGGTGCCAGATTAAAAGAGTCAATGCTAGAGGAAAGGCAACTCAAAAGTCCCACGGATAAAATTGCTAAAGCCCACCGAAGAAGCACCTTCTTAGGTTACCTTCCTAGGTGTTGGACACGGGTTTTCCAACTTGAGAAAAAGAAACTCAATGAGGCGAACCAACGTCTGTGTCCTTGGTCGAAGCACAAAGTCGGAAAAATCGGTATGTCCCGAAAAAAAAAGAAACCCGATCGAAAGGAGGTGGTCATCCTTGTCTCTGTTAAAAGGCAAGTCTAACAGAGCCAAGGATGGATTACAACAGCAGAAATCCTAGCTGTATGGGGGTACCCACTCTTGTTCTTTGTTGTTAACCAAGTCAAACAAAGCCAAAAGTACAAAAGCAGAAATCCTAGCCGTATGGGGGTGTCTGTTCTTGTTCTTTGTTGTTAACCAAGTCAAATAAAGCCAAGTTCGGATTCTACATTAGAACCCAAGTCCTCCCATGGGGGCACGCATAAAAATGCATCACGAAAATACCCCAAACAAATAAAGCAGGATATTTAATAAAAACAAATTGACTTGCCAAAGTTAAAACAACTAAAGACTAACCAACCAAATCAAATACCAAGGGCTGGATAATCTCGTATTAATAAGAACAAAACAAGACTAACCATAATACGACGTTGACGGGCGAATGCCTCGAAATTAACGTGTGAACGAACGAATCACAATACGATATTAACGTGCGAACGAACGCCTCGTGATATGACGATAACGCCTGATCAATGCAAAAAAAACTTATAAGGAAGATATGTGTGTATTGTTAAAGCAGGTCAAAGAGACATAGCATAGCACGGACATGAAAAGCATCACAAAACCAGTCAAGCAACCATTCATCCGGAGCACAGAGAGTGTTACAGGTCAAGCACAAAGTCAGAAGCAACAACCAGCACGATGTCATGGGCGAGGACCGGCACCCGCTTATACAACCAGTCTTAAAAATTCAAAAAGAAAAACAACCAAGATAGAGGAGATTACAGATCCCTGACCTTCCTTGGCCTACCAACTTTCCTCTTCATCGGAGCAGAACAAGATGAAGGCCCTTCATCATATACCGAAACCACCGACTCAACGTCCCTAGGGGCAAAGGAAGAAACTATGCTATCTTTGGACCTGAGGGCCTGGATTAGCCTCGCCTTATCGCTTTCCAAAATAGAAATGCGCTCAAGGTTGTCCTTATGAAGTTTCTGGAGATCAGAGGCCAACTTATGCCAGCCAGCCATCTGCTTCGAAGAATGATCCTTCAGCAAATCCATCTGTTCTCCAAATTTATGCACGGCAGTCTCAAAGCGAGCCAACATTTGACCTTTCGCTACAATCATATCACAAGAAAAATTCAGAGGGTCAGCCGGAGATACATCCACATTCGAAGGGACCTCCTGTAAACTCCAACCCCGAAATCGCTTGGCGAACCTGGGACTACAAGGCCCAGGAGCGTAACGAGGCCTATTGACGATAGCTTGGAGTTCCGCGTAAGAAGGGCTGGAAGGAGAATTGACGGGCAGTTGACCAACTGACTGACTCTCGTCTCTTAAAATGCTCAAATTGACAAAGGCCCCCTTTTGGCGTTGTTCTGAAGAAGAGACCATCCTGCAAACGGACCAGGGAATAGCCATAAGGCTCAAAGGGAGAATGAGCACAAGAAGGAGTCAACAAACCTGAGTAGCAGTGAAAAGAGATATGAAGTTTTCCTTCCGATTTTGAGAGACCCTCCTGAAAGATAGATGGAAGCAAAATCAGATGAAAAATAGGAGAATGAAGGGGAGATTAAAAGGCACACCTCAAAAGTACTCTTCGCCACGTCAGCATAACACTTGAGTACTGAAGCAGGTGTCCCATCAGAAGACCAGTTGGCGTATTCACTTCCCCATAATTCAACTATTTACAATAAAGACAAAGCAGACCAAACGTCTCACCCAATGGTAAAGACGTCGGTCAGCTACAACAAAGTAATCTCAACGCCTGCACGAACGATTCCTTAACAAGTCAGGACAAAAACAACTAACCAATATGTAATCAAATACGTCGAAGCCCATGATTCCATACAAAAAAGAAATCACGAACTTCGAGGGGCAAGTGTTAATCCCAAAAAATTCATACGCACATTAGGTAAAGGGTACAAGGCAGATATCCCCAGGATCGGCCGTGCACGAGGCACCCACACAAAGCAAGATCCAAATATCGAACCCAAGGCAGGTCAAGTCAACCACTGCGTCCGAAGATAATAGCATAACATATTATGAGAAGTGCGACCCGGTAAAGATAAAGGTCGCATATCCTAAGAACCGCTCAAACACCAAAACGAGGCAAGTCGCTCATTCAACATAAGCGGGAGAGACCTCGTAACGAAGGCAGCACGAAGACGAGCGCCCTTGGACCAAGAAGGACGGTCGCACAAGGGGCAGAGGAGGCTCGACTCCAAACCCGCATCCCGTTCTTACAAAATCACTTGAAGCGTTCATGGGACGCTCGCTTACATGGACATGCTTAGCTATTTAAGATACTTTTTCCAACAGGATGCCCGCACATGATATCTGGATACAGCCACGGGCAGCTGGCTACAGCTAGCCAGTGGCATGGTCATAATTAGCAAAATGGACGATCCACGGCCTGGATAAAGGAATTCCAGGTTGTTTACAAAGGGGAGTTCACCTATAAATAGAGGAGGGCTACCAACATAAAGGGGATCGGCTTCCAAAAACCACGAAGTGCAGCCGAACTTCATCCTCAACTACAGATTCAGTCATGGCGACAAATACAATCTGAGGAAGAAAGAAAAACGAAGACATCCTTCTTCTCAATCATTAATCCATCCTATTTCTTCCTAAACTCATCTATTCTCTTGTATGACTCCTTAGATTGAAATATATTAACGAGGGTATATTGAGCGGGTATAGAGATGTATAAAAGGAGAGAGTTAATGTACTTTGTAATTCTCATTTCAAGAAAGAAAATCACCTCCATAGTGGACGTAGGCCTCATTAATAGCTGAACCACTCTAAATCTCATATCTACTTTACTTTTTCGCATTTTTCACTTATTGCTGATTAAACATGGCTCCATTTATTTCTTACCGAATTGGTGAAGTACAGTTTAATACCTTGAGTGTTTAGACCATTTTTGGTGTAAACAGGATCTGCTTTGATTGAAAAATGGTAATTCTGGAAAATTTATTTGTTGGCCCCCTTTAAAAACAATGCCAAACATTTGACTACTAAAAATAACATTTCTGCTTGCTTTTCCCTTTTGGTTCTTTGATTGAATCAGCTTAGAATGATTGACTTGCATGTTGAATGATTTCAAGAAATAGATGAATTCTTGTCAAAACATGCATTTGTGCAATTCTGCTTGGTAGTCCCCTGTTTGATTTTCTTCAAAAAAAAAACATTAACATATTTCTCCACTAATTTCTTCTTGCCAAAAGTAATTTGCTAATTTCTGAAATCTCTTGCATGTTTGAAACTTGCCGAAAACATGCTCTGTGGTTGACATTAAAAACTGGAGAATTAAACATGTCAATAGCAAAAAAAACTGCACATAATTTCTGCTACTTATCCTTACATATGCATGCACCATTTTCATGCAAACTATATGCAGACTTAATTCTCCTTTTTGCTGAAAACATACCATATATGCTTTTCCACTTTCATTGTTAAAACTGGGAATCTGCCTCTCTTGATTACTGCCATGATATGTTGCTGTGTTGACCATGATTCATCCGTGTAACCCTTTTTTGCTGTAATTCGAATACTAGTGACATTATACATGCTTCTTGAACACTTGCATTGCCACATGCGTGTGATTTGAGATTGCTGAACATGTTACACCACTTCATGTGTCATCCATTAGCTTGCAGAATCATTTGCTGTAGATTCATCATTGTGCATATACATGCTGCTAATTCGAGTTGCACCATCCATGTAGCTTTGAAATATTCTGTTTCTGTACATAGTCTAGCTGCAGTATACATCCATGCTGCACCCATATATGATGCACTATTTCTCGCATACTTGCTTCACTATTTAAGTTGTACTTGCCTCCACCATGTACCTGTGTTGATCATTATATGTTGCATTTTGACTGGAGCTTGTTGAATTGCTTGTCCACTTAAAAAAACTGCTCCATATATCCATGTATATGTCCATGTTATGCACATATATGCTAAACCATTTGCTTGACAAATATTTTGCTGAGATGCACCAATTATTATATGTTTGCTCTTGAGTCTTCTGAACCATGATGATATGTACTTATACGTGAGCTCTTTGTAGTTGTCTTTTACATGCACTTGAGTCCAGTCTTATATAACATGTGTACACCATTCTTCTATGAGCTATTTGACCACTGCATGCGCCCATACATGTTGCTGTGTATACACAGGCTTCACCCTGCTCCATGCTCAAACAGAATTGCACACTGTTGTTCCATAAAGTTGTTGTTGCATGCACCATGCATGTTGAAACATTTTGAATATTGTGCTGCCATAAAACTTGTTGTTCCCTTTCCATGTATAAGCCGTGTTATTTCTTCACTGAACTGAAAAAAATTGAGTGCCTTGCTTATGCCGTTTCATACATGCTGCTATGCTTGTAGCTGCTCGACCATTCTACATTGAACATGTATATTAATATATGTTAATCATGTCCTCATCTTTGCACTGTACCACTTTGAACTGAGTCGAGTTGGTCCACGTGGCTGCTCCTCAGTTGCACACATGATTGACGAGGCGGTGCACACGTATATATACATGTGTGTATATGCAGCCATCCAGAATAGATTTCCTGTCCCGGCACTGTAATATGTATATGTACGTGTGTATGCAGTATATATATCAGCCCATATCAGATCGAGTCATGAAAAATGATGAGAAACACACCAAAATTCTGAGACAAATAAAATTTTAAAATAAAATTATATTTGCATGTATTTCAGATTTATTTTTATTGCAGAGTACTGTGTGTTTCTGTTTGTGATAGGTAAGAAGATGTTGATTGGACTGACTGTAGCAGTGAGGACAGAAGATAGTAACGGTTAAAAGAATATTAGAGTATGTAAAAGTGTAAAGAATGTATATATGAAAATGTATAAACTGAGTGACAGAGTGAATCTGTAGTGAGGAGCTTTGTATATAATGAAAATGATTGTACAGTAATGAATATCAATGAAATGTACAAATAGTGGAGTTTATAAAAAGTTGTACTGTTTGTTTGAATGTTTGAAATAAAATATTCTATTTAAATAAAATACTGTGTGAATAATAGAATTTCTGTACAGTCATATTTTATTTAAATATAAATATTATATTCTGTTTGTAATATATATATGAAACAGTACAGTAACAAACAATATATATTTGGTTGTTATCATCAACCAAAAATCATATTATTGTGTATACAACACCGTTATACACAACAATCTCCCCCTTTTGATGATAATAAACAAATATTAAGATTTTGAATATAATAAATGTGTTTGACAGTGAAAAACTGAACTCCCCCTATTTGA
Organism: Allium sativum; assembly: GCA_030737875.1. Lineage (NCBI taxonomy): Eukaryota > Viridiplantae > Streptophyta > Magnoliopsida > Asparagales > Amaryllidaceae > Allium > Allium sativum. Next base: position 129,390,353 of record CM060918.1, read on the forward strand.
AAGCTCCCCCCACGACAGACAACTCCCCCTATAGTCGTGCATGAGTGAAATTAATGAATAAATGTAAATTTTCAAAATTATGAATATTTATAAAATATTCACTCATAAATCAAAATCTCAACCCATTTTCCCCTTTTGTTATTATCAAAAGGATTCAGACATTAAAATATAGATGAAAAATGACTAACAAGTACAATATCAGCTTAAGAGGGAGAACAGTCATCATAAATCTCAATTAGTCAAACAAAAAATCATAATATTCTAAGAACTAGTGGCATATTTCACATTGCAGAGAATGATGGATTTACGATGAAATTTATATATAATGGAGAGGGTTACAAAAATATGATTTCCAATTATTTTCAAAAGAATTTTATAAAATTGAGCTCAAAAACAGTGATGGATTTGGACTATAGTTTATAATTCAATTTAAGTGACAAAATCAAATAATCTCAAATCCCAAAAGTTATCAATCAACAAATCATAATACGTCATAAAATATTAATACATTTCACAGATTAGAAAATGGTTTGATAGGCTAGTTTTTATACACAAAGGAGAATTTCAGATTTACTTCAATTTATAGCACATTATTTCCTTTTCTTTTATTTTTATTTAAGAGCACACTGACCATGCATAACCAGAGCTTGGATTTTTAAATGAGGTCAGTCGCCGCTTAAATTATAAGTCGTCTCACAACTATGCATGACCAGAGCTTGGATTTTTAAATGAGATTGGAGACACACTTATGAATTAATTATATATTTATCATTTTCAGCTTCAAAGGAAAACTCCTCAGTATATAAAACCAATATGGATGATAGAAATGTGATAGGTACAAAAATGGACTGTGAAGTAAATTTCTAAATTAATTATATTATGAAATATGCTCGACTGTAGTGGGATCATTGAAAATTTTCAATTATCACTAATCTTGAATAATAATATGAACACAATTCCATCACAAATATGTTCACTGTTTATTCAAGATGATTTTTTTGTTAAAGTATTAAACTCTCCACATTAATATAAAAAACATGATGGATGCCATAATAATGGTAGGTAAAGAAGATGGTCGTGAAATAATCGCTAATTCAAAGATATTATAATAATTATTCAACCATCATGAAAATCTAAATAAAATATCCTCTTGTTGTGAAACATATTGTAGTCATAACTCATCACAATTTCAAATTTTGATAATAATTTTGATGAATTATAAATACAGTTCAATTTGGATATTGATTTCAATTTCTGAATGAATAATCAATAAATAATTTTAAAATTGAAAATCAATTACAAGAGAGAAATGAAAGATCTATACAAGACACGAGAGATTAAAAATATGTACAGCTAAAAACAAATTTAGCACTTCTAAACTGATACCATTTTATGTCCTTATTAATGAGGATTGTAACATGACACCGAAGACAAACAAGGATATCATAGATAAAAGAATTTCAAGCACAAAAGCCCAATCAGACAAATTTAGCACACAAATTTCATTTATTAGAGCAGTAACTAGTTTTGATCAAAACAAGCAGTTTCAAAATCATTTTCAAAAGAGATTTCTTTTATTAGAGCAGCAAACAAAAATCAGTTTCAAAGTGAACTTTCTAGAAGATGTTTCACAGATATTCCCGAGGGTCACAAAAAATGATTCATAATTCAAGATCAAAAATACCGTTTATTTGAAATCATTTGAGAAATATGAAAAACTCAAGATTCAATGAATCGATCACACCAGATTATTAATTTCAGATTCAAGATATGTGTGAGATTCAATAAATCAATAATGTCAAATGATTTTAAACAAACAAATATTTAAATCAAATAACCATGAAATAACAGAGAGATTTAATACCGCATTTTCAAAGAATTTTTCACAAGAATTTCTGACAAGCACAAGAGTAATTTCAGATCATTTACATCAGATTTGTGAGATATTCATGATCCAGAAAATTTAAAATAATTTATTTGAAATCACTTGAATCAATGCCAAGTTTGAGATATATTGAATCATTCACACAAGATTAATAATTTCAAATTTAAGTGGTGTGTGAGATTCAAAGTATCAAGAATTTCAGATGACTTCAAACAAACAAATTTCAACCATAATGATCATGAACAGGGATGAATTTCAAGATGTATCACTGATTCAATACAATTCAAAATATCCAAGCCAATCTGAAAAACAATGAAAATTTCACAACTAAGAAGTAGCAGTGTGCTGTAATGAGTATAATATTTCAAGCTTTTCTAAAATGAATTAGAAGAAACTCAAAACAGCAGAGGTGTGTGAAACTTCATCAAATTTTCAGATCTTCAAGAATTTAGAATTCAAATCAACAGTGTTCAAGATATGACAAGAAAACATCAACACTTTTATGAATTCAGAAAGCAGAAGAAGAAGAAACTTCAAAATGATTGCAGATATTTACAAATTTAAATTCAAGATCTGGAAATGATTAAAACATCAGAGTTTTATACAAATGAAGTGAGTTTACAGAAAATCATGAATTCTGCAATTTGAAGTTAAGGAAGCTCATAGAAGAGAAAATATAGCAGTGACAACTCAAGAACAAACACAAAAAATAGAAGGGACAGAAGGAGGAATAAAAAAAAAATTACAAAGATGAGTTCAGAGATCATACCTTAAGTTGATGTAAACCAAAATCTCTGACTCATCCATCTTAGCTAAGGAACTCTGAATGATACAGAAATATGGAATGGCTGAAATTCAATTTCCTTTTAGCAACGTAGTTCCTCAGCCTCCTTTGGTACCTAACAATTTATAGGATCAAGTGGTCTAACAAAATTGGTCAAACCACTCACATTTTTGTTCACACGTTTTGGTACCCAGGCCTGTTTATATAGCAAACCATTCGAATCTATCTTTGTGCCTTTAGGAACCCAGATTTGTTTGAATATAACTGAATTCATTTCATTTTCTTTTGGGCTCCAAAAATGTTTAAATGGTTTATTATAAAACAAGTTTTCATTTTGATTTTGTTTCAAAAATTCATTGGAATATTTATAGTTTAAATTTTCGAAATGATCTTTTCCAAAACAATTTGAGGGATTTTTAAAACCATTTGATTTCTGCTTTTGAGCAAATTTATCAAGTTTTCCAAAGCCAAGGCCACTTTTATTTCCGACAGAAAATTGGTTTTGCAACAAAATGTTTAACGACTTCCCCCCATTAGAAAATTTATCCAAAGTTGATTTAATTCATTGAATTTGGGATTTAAGATCACTATATTCTTTTATTAAATTTGAACAATGGTTTATAACAATATTGCTCTTTTCAACATCATTATGTTTCAAAACCAAGAGTTCGTTTTCAAGTTTTTCAATTTTGGCCTTGGACTCAGAAATCTCATTTTCAAAACGTTTTTGTTTCTCAGCAATTTCACATTTGGAATTTTTTGAAATCTTAAATGTTTCCAATTCTTTTTGCAAGGAATTGTTTATACAGATTAGCTCACCTTCCTTTTCTTTTGATCTCATAATTTGTTTTTCAAGCTTTTGAATATTTTCATTGAGATGAGCTAAGTTGTTTTTCGAGTTGAAACAATCCTTGCAATCAGAGTTTGAAACTTTCATGATATTTTCAAGTGTTAATTCCAAAATATTATTTTTAGTGATCAACTCAATTTTTTCAGATTTCAGAGTTTTATTTTTCAATTTGAGACTATCGCCAGCATTTGTTAATTCGGTACAAAAATAAACCAAATCTTCATATGAAAGATCTTTAGTTTCACCATCTGTTGAGCCTCCATCGACAGATCCATCTGGATTATCATTTGTAAAACCTGTTAAACTAGATCTAAACTTGAGTTGACATTCAGGGGTTTTGAGCAGTTGTTGTCAATTTGTCCATACTTCGTATTGAGAGTTTTCCAAATTTCATGCGCAGTCAAACAATGGGAGATATGATCAAGTTGGTTATTATTAAGATGAGAATAAAGAATATGCATACCACGAGCATTAATATTCCTATCTATTATATCACCTCCACTGTTAACAACATCCCAATAATGATATTTTCAAGTGTTAATTCCAAAATATTATTTTTAGTGATCAACTCATTTTTTTCAGATTTCAGAGTTTTATTTTTCAATTTGAGACTATCGCCAGCATTTGTTAATTCAGTACAAAAATAAACCAAATCTTCATATGAAAGATCTTTAGTTTCACCATCTGTTGAGCCTCCATCAACAGATCCATCTGGATTATCATTTGTAAAACCTGTTAAGCTAGATCTAAACTTGAGTTGACATTAAGGGGTTTTGAGCAGTTGTTGTCAATTTGTCCATACTTCGTATTGAGAGTTTTCCAAATTTCCTGCGCAGTCAAACAATGGGAGATATGATCAAGTTGGTTATTATTAAGATGAGAATAAAGAATATGCATAGCACGAGCATTAATATTCCGATCTATTATATCACCTCCACTGTTAACAACATCCCAATATTTAACAGATTTCAAATAGGATTTCATTTCGGATTTCCTATTCAAAAAATCTGTACCATCAAAAATGTTTGGAATGTGACTAGACTGACTCTCAATGTACTGACAACTAGGAGACATGATTCTAGGGTTAATGAAATACCTTGCTCTGATACCACTTGTTGGATCTAGATTAAACCTAGAGGGGGTGAATAGGGTTTATTGAAAATTAAGCAAGATATTAAAAAAATATCAGATCACAGAATACAGCAGAAAATAAATACAGAATGGTAAATGACACAAGATATACACAGCTTCGGCAAAATCCTGCCTACTACTGCATTCCTAAGGTTTCTACTAGGTAATAGAATAGATCCCTCTTACAAGACCATGTAAACTCGCGAACCCCTCGCTCCTATTCTAATCCTACGCTTAAAACCCTAGACTGATCTAAACCCCCTAGATCAGATTTCCCCTAGTTTTACAGACTCTAGTAAACTGCCAGTTAACACCCTAACTGGATTCCTCTAGAATTTTACAGACTCTAGTAAAATGCTAGTTAATACCCTAACTGGATTCCCCTAGAATTTTACAGACTCTAGAAACTGTTCGTTTGTTTTTACAACACAAATTAAAAACAACAAAAAAATAAAAACAAAATAACTAGAAACCCTAGTTTATAAAATAAACTTAAGCTCCCTTGAATTGAAGTAGGCCGGCCCTCTTTAGATTGGTTCCACCAGATTTCATTTTGTCCTATTCCTTTCTATTTCTTTGGAGAAATAATACGGCGGTGATGGAAAAAAACGAGCTAGGGTTTCTTGTTTATTCTCCCAAATTGAAATTGATTGCTGACGGAAATGATTCTTGAGTTGCTTCAATCTCTGGCGCCTTGCTTCTTCAATTTATTGTTCTCTGATTTGAGAATTGTGGTGATCGAAACACTGGTATGTAACTTTGATTTGAATTCTCTTTTCTCTTGAGTTGATTGTGGTTTCGATGCCTAAGCCTGTGATGATACTGGTGTTAAATAGGATTACAGAATATCCGTATATTTGTTCTCTGATTTCAATTATGTGACTTGGCCTGATTTTCGAGTTTCCTCTCTTTGATTTCCTTGATTGAAATTGAAATTTGTTGCTTTGATTGTTGTAGTGAATCTGGACACAATTCTGGCCTCCAAAACATATTGTCCCCCTTGAATTTGAAATGCATCAGCTTTGATTGAAAAACGGTAATTCTGGAAAATTTATTTGATGTCCCCCTTTAAAAACAATGCCAAACATTTGATTACTGAAAATAACATTTTTGCTGGCTTTCCCCTTTCGGTTCTTTGATTGAATCAGCTTAGAATGACTAACTTGCATGTTGAGTGATTTCAGGAAATAGATGAATTCTTGCCAAAATGTAACACCCCACCTCCGCTAGGGTCACTCACAAAGGGAATGCACTAGGTTTGGTGAAGCATTATCGAGGTAAACATGCACAGAAACATTACAAGCCAGAACATATATATATATATATATATATATATATATATATATAAAACAGCGGAAGTAAAACAAATTTCATTACCTTATAAAATAAGGTCTAAAGCCTTTTACATCAGAATACATCAAAACCTGCCTTGCAATAGTAAAGAAGCATAAAACCTTTTCATAAATTATTCCCCAAATAAAACAGTAAGGTAGCCATAGCCATGAAAAGTCCAAGCCATGCATGATGACCTTCAAGCAGAGGAAGTCCGAACTAAATAACAGTGTTTCCTCCCTGAAAACCTGGGGGGGGGGAATGGAAGACAAAGAGGCGAAAGAAAACGGGGTCAGTCATAAAGACTAGTAAGTCCTATCTACTTCCAGCATAAAAACAGCTAAAGGTAACATGACATGCATAAACTGAAAGTAAACATAAGGATGACAACAAGATAGATAAGCTAAACCAAGATAACTGGATGAACTACTGTAGCAAGGTAAACTAAGATATCATGATAAACTACGGTGTCAAGAATCAAGGTATCACATCGTCAGGTTTCTATCAAGTATACTATCACAAGGTATCTATCATGTATAACATCCCACGGTATCTATCATGTATATTTGCTCTGCACCTCTCGTACTAGTATCCCAACCCACGTCATGTGTTAACTATGAATGTCCCTTGCCCAATGTCATGTAATGGTCCATGTCAACCTAATATATAGCATATGTAGGTTTTCCCAACTCGTATGTTTCTTTCCATGTATAAGTTCAGTCCTTTGCCGTAGGCCGTACGGGCTTTCTCAACGTAGTACCATTTTACCCTCGAAGTTGTTTTGGACTGCTACCCTTGATCTAGTTATGTTTTCTTACCATGAACTATCGCGTGTCCACTTAGGATTTATGCCACCTAGGAACACTAGGGATTATGCTACCTAATGAACGTTCCCGTGTCTCGGTTTGGGTTCAGGCCACCTAGGGCCACTAGGGATTATGCCACCCGTCAACCGCGCCCTTTATCCCACGTATGTATCGTGAATCGTTTTCCATGTCTAGACGCACATGTATCTCAATGTGCCATCCGAGTTCCGTGCCAGGGCAAATCAAGAAATACGGAACTCGGTCGGGAGCTTTAAGTCATCTGCTGATGCAAATATCAAGGTCTGTTTTTGTATCCGTGGCTATGGTCCCACGTGACCCCTCCCTCAACTATTGAAAGGCAACCCAAGAAAAATCATGTATGAGAACTACGTCCCGGCCCCACTATAGCCCCACTTTCCTATGGGCCAACCTCACCCATGACTCGATAGCAAGAACATGGTCTGTTGGGAGTTCTCTGCCTTTCCGTTCGCGCACGATTGACTAAAGATGGTAGGTAGTCGGCGACGTGCTATCCAGGGCAAAAACAAGTATCGTCGACTCCACGCTAATCCATCCCAGCCTTTAGGTCGCTCGCATAGCAACCAAGGCATACTCTTGGCTCTTCTACCGCAGACCTTAACCTCTGTGAGGCCGGGTTTCATGGACCACCTGCCACCTCGCAGAGGGATACCAAGAGTACCCTCACGTACCCCGAAGCTACCGCTTCGTCACCCAGTTCGCTGGAGCTTTTTATCCAAGTCAGATAAGTTGCTCCTCCCCGTATACTAAGCGATGACCTACCGTATCAGGTTACTCATCTCTTTATGAACTAGTCCCATGTCCTTGGCTAAGAATTATTACTTAGTTATCCTTAACTAAGGTTTACCACTTAGCTCCTCTTTCCGCTATCCTTGTTAACTACGATTTCCAAACTAGTCCCCTGAGCTAGGGTTTTGTCAAATGGGTTAAGTGTTGTTATCCAAGTTCATGACTTAACCCGCCTACGAATCATGTCAGATTGGCTAAGTACTCAAGTTCAAGGCTTAGCCCTACAAGTTGGTTAAGTGTACCAAGAAGCTCATGACTTAACCCTATCAAGTCAAATTGGTTAAGTATTTATTTGTCTTAACCCTATCAGAATATCATGTTAGATTGATTAAGCATAGATTATCTTAATCCCATCAGATTATCGAGTCGGATTGGTTAAGTATGGGTTAGCTTAACCCCATCCAGTAATCGTATTACAATGGTTAAGCCTAATTTTAAAAGATCTTGTGACTTAACCCTATCAGGTCCACCTATTAGATTGGTTAAGTATAGGTTACTTAACCTCATTGAATTACCAAGTTTAGATTGGTTAAGCGTTTAACTTAACCTCATCGAATTACCGTGTTTAGATTAGTTAAGTGAAGGTTACTTAACCCCATCTAATTACCGTGTTTTAGATTAGTTAAGTCTAAGTTACTTAACCCCATCTAATTACCGTGTTAGATTAGTTAAGTATGGATTACTTAACCTCATCGAATTTACCGTGTTTAGATTAGTTAAGTGTGGATTACTTAACCCCATCTAATTACCAAGTCGGATTAGTTAAGCGTAAATTACTTAACTCCATCCCCTAATTGTCTTGTATGGTTAAGTGTCAATAAGAAATCAAGCCCGGTCCCACTTAACCTACACATTCGTGTCATATCGGTTAAGTGTCATTAGTCAATTTTACTTAACCTTATCATGTGGCATTAATTTAATTAATGCACTCTCAACCTCTCACATTAGACCTTGTTGTGGTTACTAGTTAAGCCGGTCGGGTCCGGGTAGTTTTACACCACAACCTAGTCTAACCTCGGGTCTTAAGCGCTATGTGACCAACTACTCACATTGGGTCCTGTTGTTTGTAGCCACTAGTTAAGCCGGGCGGGTCCGGGTAGATTTATGCTACAAACTCAACCCAACCTCGAGTTGGCCACCTTCATGTTTGGTCTAGTGTCTTATTACACTTACAACCCACCATGTCTAGTTCAAGTTCCATGTTTTCCCACGTGTCATGACCGTATTTAAATGTATCATGAATGTCATGTTCTCATGTAAACCCCATGTCAAGTTCTTCATGTCACACCCACGTTTTTCCTAAGCTACCCAAACGTATTTCCAACCCAAGTGGAAGCGAGTCACATAGTAGGGTATTATGTCAACATATTGGCCACAAACATGCATAGTATCATAAGGGAATTTGGCCACAAACATGCATAGTATCATAAGGGAATTTGGCCACAAACATGCATAGTATCATAAGTGAATTTGGCCACAAACATGCATAGTATCATAAGGGAATTTGGTCACAAACATGCATGGTATCATAAGTGAATTTGGCCACAAACATGCATGATACATAAGGGGTTTGGGTTCATTTACATGCATAAGCCCCAAAGTCAAGTCTTTGCCAATGTTTTCACAAGTCAAGTGGTTCCCAAAGGTTCATGCTAACATCCCATGGATAAAGATTCAAACTTGCAAGTTATACTAGGTTAAACATAACATAAGTGGCATGATTTAGTCACTAAGCATAGCCCAAAGTCATAGGTTCAAGCAAAAGAGACATGACAAGGTTCATATAGGATAGCATACTTATGTTTCATCGCATTTTATCCCTAGTCACATTAGAACCACCGTTAGAATCTACAAGTAGCTAGAACTTACATAGCGAGGCTTAGGGAATGAGCATGATCCGTCTTGATGAAGAAAGGTGGCTCCTTTGTCGAAGAATCGTCATGGAATTTGCGTAGCAACGTTGATCTCTCTTCGATTTGGTGTAGCAAGTTTGCACCTTTTGATTTGAATCCGATTTGAATGCATAGTCTCTAGGAATTGGAGATGGAGGCCATGATCACTTGGCATTTGGGCAGCACTTCGTGGCATGAGTGATTTGTGAGGGTTTAGGGTAGGCTTAGGGGTCTTTTTATAGAGATTAGGAGTAGTTTAGGCATTAGATTAACCCTAGGATAGATCCAAGCCCTCAAAAATCGTCACAAGCCTCCAAAACAGGACCCAGGAGCCAAAACAGGTGCACCAGGCCGACCTGGCCGACCAAGGAGGTCGACCCCCAGGTCGACCCTGGGGTCGACTCTATAGTCGACCTGGTCCCCACCAGGTCGACCCCCAGGTCGACCTGGTTCTGGCGGGATTTTTCCCGCCTAGCCTGATTTCTGTGTTTTTGAAATCTGTTTTGAATTCTGATTTTTCGTGAAACTTTCGAAGGCCATATCTCGGCCATACGGACTCCGATTTACGAAATTTCGGACTCTATTTCGCGTATTTTTCCGAGACGAACGCAATGGCACAGCCCATTTATCCTGATTCAGATTTTATAATTTAATTCTTCCTTGATTCTTGTCTTAACACGTTGTTTAAAATTCGGGTTGTTACATTCTCCCCTCCTTTAAGGATTTCGTCCCCGAAATCTCCAAGTTAGGAAGAACGTATCCTACCATCCATCATCCATCTACTCAAAACATCATCCACAAGCAACCATGGTCCTTAAAAGGCTTCTAATGCTTTATGATCACATGCAAGAAAGTGTGTGCATATATTCCTTAGCTAATGCTAATGATCAGGCCTGAATGATCTTCTAATGCAAAATATGTTTAGTGTCATGAATCCAACATGTATGCAAATAGTCCTAGACATATAAGTACTATATGCGTGCACAAACATTCATTCATATGCAACATCCGCATGACAACACATTCAATTTCATCCATAAACAGGTATAAATACTCGTGCATATGCAATATGAAATGTGAGTGCGTCGATCTAGTATCTAATGTGTATTCGCGCATCCACGAGCAACCACTTGCAACCATATCAATCATAACATGTTTCAAACACATGTTTACATCCATAGGATTCTACCTAAGGTTCCCACGATAGGATCGAGGAGATAAACAAGGTAAACTCCCTACGGGGTTTGCAACAGAAACAGGACCGAGAGGATATTCACCAAAAGATAACATGCGATCAAGCTCTACAGGAAAAACCAGGGATCAAGGATACACTCTTTAAAAAGAGGTACGATGCACGTGTCTAGCCTTACGTCTTCTAAGTCGCGTTTCCTTGAGCTTAATTCCTCGGTGCCTTGACCACCTTTTTAACTCCATGATTTCGTAGCTCCTTGATTCCTATTTCCAAGATATGAGTTAGAACTCATTTCATTGTCGCCTCTTATTCCACTTTCACTTATCCTTTTCCTAGTATACTTGGCTCAAACGTATCCACTTACTCATGCAAGCTCTCCAAAATTCACTAGGGAATTCTGGATCTCGTCTGCCGATGCCAATCCATGTTGCCAAGTGTACTTACTAGTGTGATTCCCATAACTCAAGCATAAGCGAAACGAACCATCCGCCTTAGCGGTGAATTCTATTTGAACGGATTACCAACAACTGCATCCCGAGATTCTAGGTAACTAACCATGACAGAACCCAAAAGGTTACACGAGACTTCGAGGGTATTACCAAGGTGAGTCGAGAGTCTAACTACCCTCCTTCCAAAACCGAGAATGACACCCCTTATTGGGTGGCCACTTTATCCCTAGAATCCATCCGTAGCCGAGACATGTCATTCTCAAATCCAAACAAGTCATGAAGAAATGGAACAACTCTCCAACCAGATTTTTTTTTTGGGACAAAAACTGGGATCCTCTACCATGCTAGTACTAAGGTGCAGAGACTTCAACAATCCAAGCAGACTTAAATGATACGATGATCAAGACAAAGTCTGGACGGGATGATAGAAAAGAACGACTAAACCTTTACCAGAAATGGTACCATCTCTTTTAGGTACCCTAGAAATGGGAGCGTACAATTGCCCTCTCCGATGATCTTGTCCTTGTCCTCCTTGATGGACTAAGCCATATCAACAAGTTGCTTATCCTTAAGCTCGCGTCCTTTATCCTTACTCTTATTATCCTTCCTTGTACCACGGCAACAGGTCTCTCGAGAACCACCTCCATCGTACGGAAAACACCTACGTGGCTAGACAAAGATTAGTCACAGTTAGAACTACTGTGACTACAGATGGAAGAAAGAAAGGAAAAGAGATTCAATCAAGGAATCAAAGGATAGTGCTAATGGCCTTTGGGGAATAGCCTTTTAAAACAAAACTTTTCTTGAAAATGCTTCTTTGTAAACGGTTTCTCAAATAGTTTTCAGAAGGTTTTAAAAAAAACTTTTGCCTAGTCTGGTAACCTTCTGCTCTTATACCAAATGTAACACCCCACCTCCGCTAGGGTCACTCACAAAGGGAATGCACTAGGTTTGGTGAAGCATTATCGAGGTAAACATGCACAGAAACATTACAAGGCAGAATATATATATATAAAACAGCGGAAGTAAAACAAATTTCATTACCTTATAAAATAAGGTCTAAAGCCTTTTACATCAGAATACATCAAAACCTGCCTTGCAATAGTAAAGAAGCATAAAACCTTTTCATAAATTATTCCCCAAATAAAATAGCAAGGTAGCCATAGCCAAGAAAAGTCCAAGCCATGCATGATGACCTTCAAGCAGAGGAAGTCCGAACTAAATAACAGTGTTTCCTCCCTGAAAACCAGGGGGGGAACAGAAGACAAAGAGGCGAAAGAAAACGGGGTCAGTCATAATGACTGGTAAGTCCTATCTACTTCCAGCATAAAAACAAGTAAAGGTAACATGACATGCATAAACTGAAAGTAAACATAAGGATGACAACAAGATAGATAAGCTAAACCAAGATAACTGGATGAACTACTGTAGCAAGGTAAACTATGATATCATGATAAACTACGGTGTCAAGAATCAAGGTATCACATCGTCAGGTTTCTATCAAGTATACTATCACAAGGTATCTATCATGTATAACATCCCACGGTATCTATCATGTATATTTGCTCTGCACCTCTCGTACTAGTATCCCAACCCACGTCATGTGTTAACTATGAATGTCCCTTGCCCAATGTCATGTAATGGTCCATGTCAACCTAATATATAGCATATGAAGGTTTTCCTAACTCGTATGTTTCTTTCCATGTATAAGTTCAGTCCTTTGCCGTAGGCCGTACGGGCTTTCTCAACGTAGTACCATTTTACCCTCGAAGTTGTTTTGGACTGCTACCCTTGATCTAGTTATGTTTTCTTACCATGAACTATCGCGTGTCCACTTAGGATTTATGCCACCTAGGAACACTAGGGATTATGCTACCTAATGAACGTTCCCGTGTCTCGGTTTGGGTTCAGGCCACCTAGGGCCACTAGGGATTATGCCACCCGTCAACCGCGCCCTTTATCCCACATATGTATCGTGAATCGTTTTCCATGTCTAGACGCACATGTATCTCAATGTGCCATCCGAGTTCCGTGCCAGGGCAAATCAAAAAATACGGAACTCGGTCGGGAGCTTTAAGTCGTCTCCTGATGCAGATATCAAGGTCTGTTTTTGTATCCGTGGCTATGGTCCCACGTGACCCCTCCCTCAACTATTGAAAGGCAATCCAAGAAAAATCATGTATGAGAACTACGTCCCGGCCCCACTATAGCCCCACTTTCCTATGGGCCAACCTCACCCATGACTCGATAGCAAGAACATGGTCTGTTGGGAGTTCTCTGCCTTTCCGTTCGCGCACGATTGACTAAAGATGGTAGGTAGTCGGCGACGTGCTATCCAGGGCAAAAACAAGTATCGTCGACTCCACGCTAATCCATCCCAACCTTTAGGTCGCTCGCATAGCAACCAAGCCATACTCTTGGCTCTTCTACCGCAGACCTTAACCTCTGTGAGGCCGGGTTTCATAGACCACCTGCCACCTCGCAGAGGGATACCAAGAGTACCCTCACGTACCCCGAAGCTACCGCTTCGTCACCCAGTTCGCTGGAGCTTTTTATCCAAGTCAGATAAGTTTCTCCTCCCCGTATACTAAGCGATGACCTACCGTATCAGGTTACTCATCTCTTTATGAACTAGTCCCATGTCCTTGGCTAAGAATTATTACTTAGTTATCCTTAACTAAGGTTTACCACTTAGCTCCTCTTTCCGCTATCCTTGTTCACTATGATTTCCAACCTAGTCCCCTGAGCTAGGGTTTTGTCAAATGGGTTAAGTGTTGTTATCCAAGTTCATGACTTAACCCGCCTACGAATCATGTCAGATTGGCTAAGTACTCAAGTTCAAGGCTTAGCCCTACAAGTTGGTTAAGTGTACCAAGAAGCTCATGACTTAACCCTATCAAGTCAAATTGGTTAAGTATTTATTTGTCTTAACCCTATCAGATTATCATGTTAGATTGATTAAGCATAGATTATCTTAATCCCATCAGATTATCGAGTCGGATTGGTTAAGTATGGGTTAGCTTAACCCCATCCACTAATCGTATTACAATGGTTAAGCCTAATTTTAAAAGATCTTGTGACTTAACCCTATCAGGTCCACCTATTAGATTGGTTAAGTATAGGTTACGTAACCTCATTGAATTACCAAGTTTAGATTGGTTAAGCGTTTAACTTAACCTCATCGAATTATCGTGTTTAGATTAGTTAAGTGAAGGTTACTTAACCCCATCTAATTACCATTTTTTAGATTAGTTAAGTCTAAGTTACTTAACCCCATCTAATTACCGTGTTAGATTAGTTAAGTATGGATTACATAACCTCATCGAATTTACCGTGTTTAGATTAGTTAAGTGTGGATTACTTAACCCCATCTAATTACCAAGTCGGATTAGTTAAGCGTAAATTACTTAACCCCATCCCCTAATTTTCTTGTATGGTTAAGTGTCAATAAGAAATCAAGCCCGGTCCCACTTAACCTACACATTCGTGTCATATCGGTTAAGTGTCATTAGTCAATTTTACTTAACCTTATCATGTGGCATTAATTTAATTAATGCACTCTCAACCTCTCACATTAGACCTTGTTGTGGTTACTAGTTAAGCAGGGCGGGTCCGGGTAGTTTTACACCACAACCTAGTCTAACCTCGGGTCTTAAGCGCTATGTGACCAACTACTCACATTGGGTCCTGTTGTTTGTAGCCACTAGTTAAGCCGGGCGGGTCCGGGTAGATTTATGCTACAAACTCAACCCAACCTCGAGTTGGCCACCTTCATGTTTGGTCTAGTGTCTTATTACACTTACAACCCACCCATGTCTAGTTCAAGTTCCATGTTTTCCCACGTGTCGTGACCGTATTTAAATGTATCATGAATGTCATGTTCTCATGTAAACCCCATGTCAAGTTCTTCATGTCACACCCACGTTTTTCCTAAGCTACCCAAACGTATTTCCAACCCAAGTGGAAGCGAGTCACATAGTAGGGTATTATGTCAACATATTGGCCACAAACATGCATAGTATCATAAGGGAATTTGGCCACAAACATGCATAGTATCATAAGAGAATTTGGCCACAAACATGCATAGTATCATAAGTGAATTTGGCCACAAACATGCATAGTATCATAAGGGAATTTGGCCACAAACATGCATGGTATCATAAGTGAATTTGGCCACAAACATGCATGATACATAAGGGGTTTTGGTTCATTTACATGCATAAGCCCCAAAGTCAAGTCTTTGCCAATGTTTTCACAAGTCAAGTGGTTCCCAAAGGTTCATGCTAACATCCCATGGATAAAGATTCAAACTTGCAAGTTATACTAGGTAAAACATAACATAAGTGGCATGATTTAGTCACTAAGCATAGCCCAAAGTCATAGGTTCAAGCAAAAGAGACGTGACAAGGTTCATATAGGCTAGCATACTTATGTTTCATCGCATTTTATCCCATGTCACATTAGAACCACCGTTAGAATCTACAAGTAGCTAGAACTTACATAGCGAGGCTTAGGGAATGAGCATGATCCGTCTTGACGAAGAAAGGTGGCTCCTTTGTCGAAGAATCATCATGTAATTTGCGTAGCAACGTTGATCTCTCTTCGATTTGGTGTAGCAAGCTTGCACCTTTTGATTTCAATCCGATTTGAATGCATAGTCTCTAGGAATTGGAGATGGAGGCCATGATCACTTGGCATTTGGGCAGCACTTCGTGGCATGAGTGATTTGTGAGGGTTTAGGGTAGGCTTAGGGGTCTTTTTATAGAGATTAGGAGTAGTTTAGGCCGTTAGATTAACCCTAGGATAGATCCAAGCCCTCAAAAATCGTCACAAGCCTCCAAAACAGGACCCAGGAGCCAAAACAGGTGCACCAGGCCGACCTGGCCGACCAGGGAGGTCGACCCCCAGGTCGACCCTGGGGTCGACTCTATAGTCGACCTGGTCCCCACCAGGTCGACCCCCAGGTCGACCTGGTTCTGGCGGGATTTTTCCCGCCTAGCCTGATTTCTGTGTTTTTGAAATCTGTTTTGAATTCTGATTTTTCGTGAAACTTCCGAAGGCCATATCTCGGCCATACGGACTCCGATTTACGAAATTTCGGACTCTATTTCGCGTATTTTTCCGAGACGAACGCAATGGCGCAGCCCGTTTATCCTGATTCAGATTTTATAATTTAATTCTGCCTTGATTCTTCTCTTAACACGTTGTTTAAAATTCGGGTTGTTACACAAAACATGATTTGTGCAATTCTACTTGGTAGTCCCCTGTTTGATTTTCTTAGAAAAAAAACATTAACATGTTTCTCCACTGATTTCTTCTTGCAAATAGTAATTTGCTAATTTTTGAAATATCTTGCATGTTTGAAACTAGCCGAAAACATGCTCTGTGGTTGACATTAAAAACTGGAGAATTAAACATGTCAGTGGCAATAAAAACTGCACATAATTTCTGCTACTTATCCTTGTATATGCATGCACCATTTTCATGCAAACTATATGCAGACTTAATTCTCATTTATGCTGAAAACATACCATATATGCTTTGTCACTTTCATTGTTAAAACTGGGAATCTGCCTCTCTTGATTACTGCCATGATTTGTTGCTGTGTTGACCATGATTCATCCATGTAACCCTTTTTTGCTGTAATTCGAATACTGGTGACATTATACAAGCTGTTTGAACACTTGCATTGGCACATACATGTGATTTGAGATTGCTGAACATGATACACCACTTCATGTGTCATTCGTTAGCATGTAGAATCATTTGTTGTAGCTACATCATTGTTCATATACATGCTGCTAATTCGAGTTGCACCATCCATGTAGCTTTGAAATACTCCATTTCTGTACATAGTCTAGCTGCAGTATACATCCATGTTGCACCCATATATGATGCACTGTTTCTCGCATACTTGCTTCATTGTTTAAGTTGTACTTGCCTCCACCATGTACCTGTGTTGATCAGTATATGTTGCATTTTGACTTGAGCTTGTTGAATTGCTTGTCCACTTAAAAAACTGCTCCATATATCCATGTATATGTGCATGTTATGCACATTTGTGCTGAACCATTTGCTTGACAAATATTTTGCTGAGATACACAAATTATTACACCACTTCCTTGTATGTTTGCTCCTTGAGTCTTCTGCACCATGATGATATGTACTTATACATGAGCTCTTTGTAGTTGTCTTTTACATGCACTTGAGTCCAGTCTTATATAACATGTGTGCACCATTCTTCTATGAGCTGTTTGACCACTGCATGCACCCATACATGTTGCTGTGTATACACAGGCTTCACCCTGCTCCATGCTTAAATAGAATTGCACACTGTTGTTCCATAAAGTTGTTGTTGCATGCACCATGCATGATGAAACATTTTGAATATTGTGTTGCCATAAAACTTGCTTTTCCTTTTCCATGTATAAGCTGTGTTATTTCTTCACTGAACTGAAAAAAATTGAGTGCCCTGCTTTTGCCATTTCATACATGCTGCTATGCTTGTAGCTGCTCGACCATTCTACATTAAACATGTATATTAATATATGTTAATCATGTCCTCATCTTTGCACTGTACCACTTTGCACTAAGTCCAGTTGGTCCACGTGGCTGCTCCTCAGTTGCACACTGGATTGGCGAGGCAGTGCACATGTATATATACACGTGTGTATATGCAGCCATCCATAATAGATTTTTTGTCCCTGCACTGTAATATGTATATGTATCATGTGTATGCAGTATATATATGTCATCCCATATCTGATCGAGTCATGAAAAATGATGAGAAACACACCAAAATTCTGAGGCGAATAAAATTTTAAAATAAAATTTATATTTGCATGTATTTCAGATTTATTTCTATTGCAGAGTACTGTGTGTTTCTTTTTGTGATAGGTAAGAAGATGTTGACTGGACTGACTGTAGCAGTGAAGACAGAAGACAGTAACGGAGAAAAGAGTATCAGAGTATGTAAAAGTGTAAATAATGTATATATGATAATGTATAAACTGAGTGACAGAATGAATCTGTAGTGAGGAGCTTTGTATATAATGAAAATGATTGTACAGTAATGAATATCAGTGAAATGTACAAATAGTGGAGTTTATAAAAAGTTGTACTGTTTGTTTGAATGTTTGAAATAAAATATTCTATTTAAATAAAATACTGTGTGAATAATAGAATTTCTGTACAGTCATATTTTATTTAAATATAAATATTATATTCCTCTCTGTGATGTATATATGAAACAGTACAGTAACAAACAATATATATTTGGTTTTTATCATCAAACAAAAATCATATAATTGTGTATACAACACCGTTATATACAACATTAACTGCTTTGCGGTAGCGGAATTCAATGCCTTCATCGTCAGTTTGGGTTTTTATGAGGTTTCTTTTATGGGGTCGTCTTTTACTTGGAGTAATAACCAACACGAGCCTAACCGGATTCTCTCGCGTTTGAACAGTGTATTTGGATCGGAGGGTTGGTTCAACCTCCCATTCAACTTCTCTGTTTCCCAGTTACATTGTACCTTCTCTGAACATGCCCCGATGTTGCACCGTGGTGCTCCCCTTTCCATTTCTGGCCCTTCCTCTTTTC
This sequence comes from Allium sativum, assembly GCA_030737875.1. Lineage (NCBI taxonomy): Eukaryota > Viridiplantae > Streptophyta > Magnoliopsida > Asparagales > Amaryllidaceae > Allium > Allium sativum. Next base: position 129,409,108 of record CM060918.1, read on the forward strand.
GGTTTCAGAGTACGTGGAGGTCTCATCACACGTTCCATAGTGTTGTGGAAGACTCCTGCCCGTCTTTGGTTCTCCTTATGTGGATTTTTCTCGTAAGCTCAAGGTCTTAAGTCCTGTCTCATGTCTTGGAACGTTCTCGTTTTCAAGAATATTTTTGACCAAATGCGGGAGGCAGAAGAAACTCTTGTATTAGCAGAAGAGGCTTTTGATGAGTCTCCTTCTGCTATGAACAAGGAAGCCTAGGTGATTGCCCAGTTGGCCTTCTCATTTGAGCTTTGTATTGAGCATGACTATCTTCGCCAGAAGGCTAGGATCAAGTGGATTGTTGAAGGTGATACGAACTCGAGGTTTTTCCACTCTTCCATCCATAAGAAGAATAGGCTTCTTACGATTCATCAGGTCCAACGGCCTGACCTATCTATGGCTTCCACTCCGAGTGAGGTCAAAGACACTATCATGTCCCACTTCCAAGCCTTTCTAGGTGTCCCTTCTGTGGCGGCTTCGGATCCAGCTCTGCTTGCTTTCATTCCTAGATTGGTTTTGCCTTCTGATAGCTATGACCTTGTCGCACTTCCATCCTTCGAAGAAATATGTGCATGCGTATTTTCTTTAAGTAAGGATAGTGCAAGTGGTCCTGACGACTCCAATAGGGTCTTCCACCGAAGTGTATGGCCGGATATTCAGGCGAACTTTTGTCTTGCTGTGTATTTCTTTTTTTCCGGTTGGTCCTTCTTAGGGGCTGGACTTCCACCAATTTGGTGCTCATTCCCAAATGTGAAAGGCCCCTCTCTTGTGCAGATTTTCGCCCAATCAGCTTGTGCAATTTTTCCAATAAGGTTATCTCTAAGGTCCTAGCCTCTCGACTAGCACCGTTTCTTATGCGTATTATTTCCTCGTCTCAAGTCGGGGTTGTAAAAGGACGTTTGATCACTGATAACGTCCTTTTAGCCCAAGAATTAGTTTCCCATATCAATAGGAAGGTCTCGGTTCCAATGTGGTCATTAAGTTGGATATGGCCAAGTCTTATGATCTTATTCTTGGTTTTTCATTATCAAGGTCCTCAGGGTTTTCGGCTTTCCGGAATCCCTTATCGATCTTATCTAAAGGTTGATCTCCAACTGTTGGTTTTCCATACTTATCAATGGATTGGAAAACGATTTTTCCAAGGCGGGAAGGGGTCTTCACCAGGGAGAACCTCTCTCCTCTTCTCTTTTTGTTATCATAGCGGAAGCTTTCGTGCGTGGCTTGCATTCCCTTACGATTGCAGGGAAGATTCATAGGTTTGGGATCCCTGGAGGATGCTCTCTTATTTCATCGTTATCTTTCGCTGACGACATCTTCATCTTCACCAATGGAAGTCGTTGCTTTGTTCGACATCTTATTGGTCTTCTTCAGCTATATCATAGTTTCTCTGGGCAACTTGATAACTCTGATAAAATTTGTTTTGTTCCTGCTAAAGATCTGCCTCCGCCTAGATCCTCTTGGATCGAGACCTTTACTGGTTTCAAAGCTGCCTCTCTTCCCTTAACTTATCTCGGTGTAGTCCTATACAGAGGCAGGAAGCTTAACGCTATTTTCGATCCCCTAACCGAAATAGTAAGGGGAAAGATCATTCATTGGAATGCGACTCTTCAGTCCTGGGCGGGTAGACTAGTTCTCATTAAGTCCGTTTTAGACTCGAATGGATCTCATGTCTTTGCAACTATGACTTAGACGTCCTCTTTCTTTCGGTCTTATCGCTCCTTGGCATCGTCCTTCTTTTGGGGGAATAAGGACAATGCTAATCGCCTCCATTGGATACCGTAAAATGTCATTTGTCATCCCAAGAGTGACGGAGGCTTAGGCCTCTACAACCCTAAGGATTTCTGTATTTCTTTTGCTTGCAAGCTGTGGGCGAGGTTTGGACTAAATGACTCCCTATGGGCATCATTCCTCCACGCTAAGTACCAGAGGCTTTCTAGCTCGAACTACACAGGTACCCCGTCCTACGCTAGTGAGATGTGGAAACGGATGCAGTCCGTGAAAGCAATTTCGGATTCTCATGGCGGGGGGGCTGTTTGGGATGGGAACCCATTCTCGATTTCGGCTGTGTGGAATTCGGTGAGGTCTCTGAATCCTCGCCTCCACCTTTTTTCCTTTATCTGGGATATTCATACCCCCCTAAGGTTTCTCTGTTTATGTAGAAAACCATGCACGATGGTCTTCCACTTGACGAGAACCTTCAGAGGATAGGCATTCCTTTAGCTTTCCGGTGAAGGTGTTGCATCTCTGGTTCGTTGGAAACCAGTGTTCATTTGTTGGCGAGAGTGCCAAAGACATCTGGAATTATTTTGGGAACCTAATAGGTTGCCAAAGTAATGCCGATTCTATTGTTGATTTTCTGAATGCCTGGTGGTTAGGCATCTCAGGGAAGTCAGTTCGTTCGATCCTATCCAGTCTGATTCCTTGCCTCATCTGCTGGTGTTTGGTGCTCGCAGAATAAGGCAATGTTTGATGACGTGCCTATGGATTCTCCTATCATTATTCAGAATGTAAGGAACGATGTTTTCATTGCATTTCTTGGTAGACCTTTTCGGGGACCAATTAGCTCCCGCTCGTGGCTTCTGACTATTTATTTTGGTGTTACTATGGTACGACACACTCCCAGAGCAGGAGTGGGTTGATTCTTAACCGTTTCTTGCTTCTCTTTGATGTCTCCACATGCTACACTCGTCCCCCCTTTTTTAGATCTTATGTTGTTTGCCAGTACTGCAGGTCCTGGATTTATAGGTTTGGGTTCTAGGCAATTCTTAGACTGGATTTTCATGGTTCTGGAGGAGCTTCTTTCATGCAGGGGCTTATTGGTGCTTTTGGAGTTTGTGGAATCGTTCATTGTTTGTGTCTGCACTATAGCAGCCTTGTAGACCAGTTTTTCCACCACTTGATTGCCTCCACTCAGGGCTGATAAGACGTTTCATCTGTCACTTGCAGAGCAGAGTGGGCCTGCTGTGGAGGTTGCTTGCATAGCTAAACGTATCTCCTCGATATCAGAGGTACGGGTAGTTGATTTTTCTTGTGTAGATGACTTGGAGTGCATCTCTGGAGAGTCATTCCCTTCTTTGAGATGTTCTATTCTTGTTGTATTTTATATTTTGGAGAGACTATTGTAGTGTGTAGAAGAAGATTACTTCACTTTCGGGTGGTGGCCTTGCCGGAACTCGATGGTGAAGTAAGACGGACGGTGGTTTACCCAAAGCTCTTCTATCTATCTCTCTATACATACGTATATCTTTCCTGAGTAGATTATATTTTGGTTACCTACTAGGCATGTTGGTAGTTTTGTGGAGCTTTTGTTCCGCTATATATATATATATATCCTTTCTCTAAAATAAAAAAATAAAAAGGAAACATTTATTCAAAAAACATCTTAAGTTAAAAAGTGAAAACAATATTAGCATCAATTCGACTTCAAGGAAAATCCACTAAAGATTTATATCATTATTTTACTGGTAAAATAAATCAACAACCACAATAATTTTTTAGAACAATTTTGAAAGGAAAATTTGTAAGGAAAGCTGAAACTAACGGAAGTTTAATTTAAAATATATGAAGAAGCAATACCTACATGTGTTCTTTCAATCCTTTAATAAACGAAGCAAGGCATCTCATCTTTTCGCCCACTGGTTACTTCTTGTTAACCGATGGAGTATTGAAGCTTTGCACAATACCTAGCTAAAGCCTATGTTTTGTTCGAATATTTATGAACAAATTAGGAATAAATTACTCCATGGCTCACTTATCTTTAAATAAAATCAACAACACCTAGAACTCGACTCTATAATTTCATCGTGTATAACTCAATATGAGCGACTCAGATCAAGCATAAACATCTTCAACTGGGGTACGAAAAATTAGGACTTGAGAAGTTTTTTTTTCACTATGATGAAACTGAAAGGGGTGAGGATGAAAATTTGGTTTGGGGAAAACCGAAAAATATTAAAACGCTTATGTGCTGCTTCGACTGGAAATACATGAGTCAATTTAACCGGCAAAACCAACAGCCGTTGGATCATTTTTGCCCGCTAAACTCCTACCATGCAATTTGAGATCAACAATATTCTACCGCTAATTTTCGGTCGTTCAAGCATTGCTCATGTCAAAGAAACGTGGACAGAGTAAGGGTAAAACATGGCCATAACTGTGTCTTGAAAACTTGTAAACAAATCTGATGAACTGGGGGTAACTTTCATTTCCATATCAATCAGGGTAGCTTGGGCATTCCAAAAAAGACTTCAAAAAAAGGAAGTATTCGACGTCAAACAGTGAAGAAGATGGTCACGAGACAGGCGAGAAGCCACGTAAGCAGATGGTTTCGGGTAGTTTTACATTTGCGTACACCATTCAAAAGGCAAATGGCCCTTGACCATACACGTGGAAGGGATGTTCATAATCCCCATGACCACATGTTAGAAGCAGAGCGAAAAAATGAGTTATACATGGGCCGAGGTTGGATAAGCATGGTAACTTCCCCCAAGGCAGACGGTTATGTACTGCATAGGGCTGCTATGGTAATGATAAATTTACCATTACCATGCCAGAACCAAACCAGTGGTAACCAATATCGAGCTTCACTGGTATACCAATGCTATCGGTATGGTAACGGTAAGTCTTACCATTATTAACGGTAAAATAGCGGTAAAGAAATATCAATACCGGTGATAGCGATAAATTTACCAGTCATATTAATTTTGTTTTTCACTATTTTAATGACTTCCAACCTTTATTTTTTTCGAAAGTTTATCATATTTTATATTTTATGCAGATGCTTATAGATTTATTTAGGTTGGTAATTCTTTTTGGCTTTATTAACTTCAAAGTTTAAGAATAACAAAATTATTAATTCATATTGCCGTAAATATCTTATGATATGCTAAGTAAATTTTCTATGCCGATTAAAATAAGTTTAAATTTTTATATAGATATTAATAGTGTTAGAAATAGTACAAAATATATTTACTTTTTATGATTATAATTTTTTAATGTGTTAATTGTTTAATAGCTTTATGTATCGGTAAACTTACCATTACCAGTTTATTGGTATCCCAACGAACATTTTACCAACGGTAACGGTAATTATCGGTATTCATTTTTGGTTTACCAATAGTATCGGTATGGTAGAATTTTTTCGTATCGATAACGGTTACCATTACCATAACAGCTTACTGCATATATTGTTTGGGGCTATTTTAGGTAGAATGGTATGTCTAAGGGTTTGTTCTTTGTAAGGGTGATGTTTGTGTTTTCTGCATTGTATCAAGGCGATGTATTGTATTCAATAGCTAATAAAGAAACCCATTTTCTAAAAAAAATATGTGTGTGTGTATATATATAGGTTATTTGGACACAAATTTAGACATAATAAAGTACTTTATAGACGACCTGAAAAATAAAATATACATACGATCACTGAATTATTAATAATTAATGAAATTCATTTACAACATTACACACCAACAAATATCATTGAAGATTTGAAAAGAACTAAAAAGCTTTAAACATTACACCAGAAACCATAGCAACGAAAAGGGCAAAAAAAGCATTGATCCTGGTAGCCAAGGTAGCAGAGGTCCGAGTATAAGGTGCTGGTGCAAGAGAATTAGCGGACCATTCATTCACGATAATCAATAGCTTCATGCCACCATCATAGCGCCCTTCAAAACCACAAATGTACCATTTTCTCCCGAGGGTCGCAAGGGTTACAATGTCATTTCCCGTGATCAATGGTGCTGCTGCTCCTTCCTGGGCTTTACATGCCTTGAATGTCGGCCCAGTTACTTTAAGCACATTATGCTTTGCTGGTGGATAGTTGAACACTGCACTAATACAATTGTATTAGTATATGCATGCACATATATATCACCTTAGCACAGTTTATTTCAAAACCAGACTCATCCACTGCTTGATACATGAGATAAAGGGTTGTTTTCTCTCTCTTATGCGGTTTTTTAAACGCCGTTAACTAGGCTACTGTGTAATTACAGATATTCTCCGATTCTGTGTAGCCATTCTCGACTACCTCCCATGCATCTAGTGCACCGAGCAATGCTCGCATTTGTATACTCCAGTTATCATAATTTGTCTTTGTAAGGCGAGGCAGCAGCATATGCATCAACAATGTGCTTTCGGAACTTGCCATACGTTCTGATACCAATTTGTTAACTATATGAACAACCAGAAGAGTTTCACAATAATAACAAACACAGGAACACAAAAGGAAAACACATTCTGTTATTTATTGCTTTTTTCATTATCTCTTCCTGAACAAAATAGCTACATATATAGATTTATGAATGCTACAAAATAGGATCATATTATTGAATCATTATTAATCACGCTAGAATAGGAATTTGACTCTTTCTATTTTCTCTATTTTCGAAACATAAACATTTTTTCTATTTAATGTTAATATAATAAAAACGAAAAGGTGAAGAGAATACCCAACTCTAACCAAGGCAACCGACACTAGGCAACTCCAAGCTGTGACACTCGATATAGCAACACAAAATTAGTTTCTCGGGTTTACTTAAGCCACATCAGATCAAGATAGCGGCCACAAGTAGCAAAACAATTTTTTTCTTTTCAAAAATAGATTCAAGCATTGAATGGGTAGGAAGAAGGTTATCAAGATTTGCATGACTGGTGGTGACAAGGTGGGCGCAAAAGAAGGCATAGGTCATTGCTTGTGTATCTATACTATATTATAATTACTGAGTTTGCATTCGAGCACTCACGGCTATCCTCACAATCTAGAGCTGAACCGTCTCCCCTAATAATAAATCTAAGGCAAAAAAAGCCATCGCTCAGTTGAATAATCTGTCTCTCTACCCTACTCACGCTAAATAATCCAGAATATCTCCGTATTTTCCCTCAGCTTTTGATGTTAATTTCTGCCATCTAACCCCCTCCTACAACCTAGCCCTAAATTGAAGGCGATCAAATTTGCTCTCATGGAACCCTCGCTCGACTGCTGTTACCTTGCAAGCTCTTCTCCCGAAGTAAGCACCTATTTACTACTTATTTTCTACGCTAGCTTAGATTAGTTAGGTTTCTCTTTTTTCTGAATTTTCTTCGATAAGGGTTGTTGATTTCTGTTCTCAGAAACAAATTTGTTCACTTCGTTGGGTTTTTCAATTAGGGTTCACGATTTAGGGTTGCCGATGAGGTTTCAAAACATGGTATATTATGCAGCAATTTAATTTTGGAATAAGTTGGGCATGGAAATTGAGTAACAATACATTGTGTATTTCTCAGTTTAAATGAGAAATATGAATCAGTTGTAGCAGTTATGATTATCCATATAAAAATTCTATTGGCCAACGTTAATTCAGCTCAAGGTCTTTGCAAATTCTGAGTTGTGATATGTTTTATGCTTCCTATGCCATACATGAAGTATTGTAATTATTTAGATGCTTTAACATATATTGTTCAAAAAACTGATATTAGAGTTCAAGTCGAGCTTATAACTCCTCTATTAAATTTATTTTTTATAGTTGTTTAATGAGGTAGATGCATGTAGCATGAATTTATTCTTTAAGATTTGGATTCATGTTAATTATTGAAGTTTAATTATAGAAATATTAAAAGGCTCTACTTTATGCAGATGTTTGTGTCGAGATATGATGGGAACTAAGCAGAACTAGAATAAAATTTGAACCATTTGCAGGTTATCATTTATGTTATTTAATACATTTTCATATTGGAACTCAACTATTATAAATGGCTGTGTTTTTGCTTAGTTTCAAAATTTACAGCATCCAGTTAGTTGAATTACTTCCCAATTTGTGTCCTATACAATTTTAATTCATGCTACATTTCCAACACATTATCAATTTGCTTAAGTCTTTCCATAGTGGGAGGAAGTTATTATGTTGTGCTTAGAAGTATTATTTTCATGGGATGATTTTATTGTATTTTGCATTAACTCTACTAAAACTCTACCATCCAACTAATTTTTAAGTGTAATTTTGAATACTTTTAGGGTATTTCTATGATAAGTAATCACACATGCTCATTGATTTGATACCATATGTATTTAGATGTTTTGGAGTACGATCTCCGAGTAATGTTGATATGTATACGCATGTCTCAACGTACAATGTTTTTTTGATAGAAATAGACGATAATATCGAGCTGTATATTGCTAGGCAAATATACAAAATTACTGAAAAATGCACACCATCAAGCACTATTTAAGTATAAATGCCATGAGATGGTGGTTAATATTCTATGGCAATATACTTGGTAGATAACATCACAATAAAAAAATAAGCGCGTAAGGAGTTTATTGTTTATTTTATAAATCTTTTATCAAAAACATTGCTAATTAACCTTTAATACTGCCGATTTTCAATTCATAGCCTTTTATATACATATGTGCTCTTGGTCATTTTGTTAGTTACTCCATTTGATTTCAAACTTCCCAATTATAATTAGGATTGTGTCAATGCCTTCATTCATGCTGTGTTTTTTTTCTCCAGTCAAATGGAATTTTATCTATTCCATATTTTTTGTTTGAATAAACTGATTATCATATTTTGGTTGGCTGACCTTATCTGACTTTATTATGCTACAAATACTACTTCTTCCATACAAGAAGCACCACAATGAAATCTTCAACAAATTTCCAAAAGTCGTCGATCTGCATGGCAACTATAATGAAATTTGGCGGATGATTCACGTTGCATAGCAAATCAGCCAATGCACGTGCATATTCCTAATGTCAAGTGCAGTAAATGATTTTTGTTCTCTTTTGTATTCATTAACTTATTCTGCTGTCTTGGAGATTAGCTCAGCTCCAAATCACCAAAATAGATATTTAAAAGGCAATAAGTCTCTACCATGTTCCCGTGTATTTGTTAGTTGAATAATAATGTGCTTGAAAAATTGTTCATAAATTGGTTGTAAATGGACATCAAAACCACATTCACTAACGAATTTTGACATCAATGTTAACTTGTTATTTTTTCTACATAAATACATGTAATATTCATATAAATCCATTTTGTTGTTCTATATGGCAATAAATAAAATTAGGATAAAATATATGCCACATAGCATACTGTTATTTTTTTTTTTTTTTTGGTTTCTCAATTAAACCTGGAAAATATTGTTCAAATTTTGATTTTGCCCAGTAAGCAAATTGGTACCCAGTTTGGTTGAAGATGCTCCCAATTAGAAATATTGTAAAGGTATAAAAATATAAAAGGCACTAGTTTCTTGCTTTTGATTTGTTATACGTTTGCTATGTGCTCTAAATTATTTTCCCTTTACATACACATATTAATTATATATATGTTATAAATTAAACTTAAAAACATAATTAAGTAATTTTCGACTTAAAATGTAAATATCAATCTTTTTGCTATCTTGGATCAATAAATAAATAGTAAATTATAAGAATGAGAGGCGATGCCTACATTAGTGAATTGTACATGATTCTCTGATGTTGTTAACAACACTGAAATGTTAACTAAATTGTAGTTTACAACTGGATTAATTTAGCTTTCTAAGGAAGTATTATATTCAGTTTATATTCATTTACTATATGTATGGTGACTTTGATGAGGGCTATATCATAAACGTACAATTTACATCAATGAATGTTAGCTGCGATTTGCTTGCTCTATGTACAATTAGTCCTTTAATGCACTGACTAGAATAAATTAATTATATTAGCAATTTAGAAATGGTCGAACAACTATTTACACACTGTGCTGCTAACTGGATTCCCTCTCCTGCTAATTTCAAACAAACAGTCAAAAGATTCCTCTATGAAAAGGTTCTTACTAGCACAAATAACTTAATCATCTTCATCCAAAATTACTAATAAAAAAATAAAATATATACTTTGATATAATATTAACATCGTGTAGATAAAATTTTCAATACAACTAATTTTTGTTCAGGCCAGTTACTCATGTTGGTTTTTTGAATTGAACCATATTGTTAATGAGTGTCTTCATTGTCTTCTCTTGCAGGTTCATCTACCATAAAATTTGTCCATTAACATGTAAGTCCAAAGATGCGAGAGAAAGTCCGTTAACTATCTTACGGTGAATGTTTGCAAAATATCAATGGTAAACATTTATACTTTAATATTCATGAAGTATAATGATTAAAACCAAATTTGTATGTATCAGCATTAGAATTGAGTGTCTAAAATATAAAGATTGGATTAAGATTAGATAAAATCTGATGTGGGAGATATTGTGACGAGAGAGATATTGTGTTAAACATTGCACTAGCTTTCAGAAGCCAAATTTATTCCAATTTTTCGAACTGTATTTTCTTCCCTTATGGGGATTTGTGTGCTACGTAAATATATTAGGCATATTTATATATGTTTCATATCTCATCAATGATTGCAAGTCATATATTATATAATACCATGTACGATTAGTGATTGTGGTGCTCAAGCTGTATTCTTTTTGCATGTACTCCAGTATGTGTTTAATAAAAGGTCACTCAGATACATTAATATAGAAATGTAGCATAAGTAGAAAATTGTTTACATTCTTTTTAATATCATGTTATGGTTTGTTCAATATGCTTTTTAATATTAGGTTATGGTTTATTCAACATATATAACTCATACTGAACGTAGTATAATGGATGTGCACTCAAGAAAATATTTCACACGCTAGATATATGATAACGTATTACCAAAAATAATTTTAAACGTGTGTTAGTAGTTAGTACGATCCGTGTGCGTGTCCTACCTCCATATGAAAATATATACTAAATCAAATTTTGAATTCTCCTCCTAAATTTGTATAAATTGAACAAATCTACAAGTGTATGTACTATGTGTTTAAGCATTATTTAAAGAACATTGATTTGGATTTTATCTTTTGGAATTCAGGATGAGATATGTGGATATAATATTGTCGTAATTATACGACTATATGCAAATTTAGGTGTTTTAAATCGTCGTCGATGAGTCTTTATTCCAATGCTTTCACTTTTTATTTTTCTGCCTAGCTTTTACTGTAGTACATTTCAAAGATGTTCCGTGCAAAAATATCACACGTTCAAAGGAAATATCTTTTATTATTCCATATGAAAATTTCATAAGTTTAAAGAAAATACAACTTGGCTATCATATTATTATTATATTTTCTTTGTGCAGTTAGTGGTTTGACTCTCTCAAAATTAAATAATATGGTGCTTGCAGACTTAAGTCGAGGTGAAGCATTTCTCTTTTCAGCTAGGTATATAAACTATTTTGTTATATCTGCCATTTTTCTGAAAATTATCTACGGCTATACAACTGATGTCTGAATTACACAGTTCCTCTAACTATTAATGGATTTTGAGTGTATCACCTAGCGATCATCTTATTCTGTTTTCTTTGTGTAGTTAGTGGTTTGACTCTCTCAAAAACTAAATAAGATGGTGCTTGCAGGCTTAAGTCGAGGGGAAGCATTTCTCTTTTCAACAAGGTATGTAAACCATTTTGTTATACCTGCCATTTTTTTGAAAATACTCTACTGCTATACAACTAATGTCCCTGAATTGCATAGTTCCTGTAAGTATTAATGGATTTTGAGTGTATCATGTTACCAATGAGGCTATGAGCTCATCTTAATGAAGGACCGGTATATGAGTCTCCAATCAGAAATTTCCTATCATAGCTTATGTAATAGTGTTGATCAGATAGGGTTTAACCTTAAATCTATTATCTTTATTTATTCCATTATGAATATTAATATTTAAAATACTCATAAAATAATTTATGTCTTCTTATTTTTGTTATGGTAATCCACATGCTTTAATTAAGGAATCACTGAAACCATTCTTTCATATTTTTTCCAACTATTTTGTTTACAACTGACATTGGTTCAGAAGACTGATCCACTTTAAAGTGACACAAATTATTACATTTAACTTAAAATGCATCACATTGATTGTCAATTTATTTGCTGGTAGAAAATGTTTCTTTCGATCAACAATATCATTAAGAGCTTGAATTTTCTAGGCAATTCACAGTTCGGCTTAGTGGGCGTCTACTGTCGCTGTGATTACCAGAGCGTTATCTTCCCATCAAGTATTTTTCATCAATTTTTTCTTTTTAAATTTATATAATAACATTCCTTGCATTCAGCAGAAAGATAAACCAGAAGACAAAGAACAATTTAGATATAAGAATAACAGAGACTTCAAATGGTTGTGATCCCTATAACAAAGCATGGATTAACAATTGTTAATTACAAACGACGTCGTTAAATCTATTTAACTACCCTTTCACTCCGCTTTTAATCCTTTCATTCATCATCTGTTTGCTTTATTTCAAGTGTAAGTTTTTTTTTTTTTTTTTGGGTAAGTTATTTGCATTTCAATTATTTTAAGTTGGAGCCACCAACAAGGTTGTAGCTATTCTTGGTTTTTTTGTCTTTGTTTCTCTTTTGATATGTAATTTCATGATTCTTTGTCCATTTTTTTACTTAATTATTTGATATATAATAACTGTCTTGGATTTTTTTCCGCAATATTATACATTTCTTGGTAATAACTATCATAATTATGTATATGTTCATATGTAAAATTTTAACGTTACAGTTGGATTTTTTAAGTTATTATATATATGTTCATGATTCATGTTCAAAGTTACTATAAGGTACATGTAGCTAATGAGGACTGCATAGTCAATATGTTGAATATATTGACCTGTATAATGAAATCTTGATTGTACACTTAATGATGATTTTTTTTAAACAAAATTATGTTTTATTTACTATTTTGTCTATGCATAATGCTTCAGTTAGTCTTCCTTTTGATGCGTTTGGGCGAGAATAATACAATAGCAGCTTTTGATGCGTTTGGCCGAGAATAATACAATAGCAGAACCACAACTCATGCTTCAGGTAAAAGAATCAATGGATGCATAAAATATTTTCTTGCGCCAAAGATAGAAAATGTGCAATGACCGGGTTTGAATAGAGCTACATGTCAAGACTGACTGCTCCCTGCCTGCCAGTTGCCTTCCTAGGCTTCTCCAGCAGCGATATGGATTTTGTGATGTTAACTCGCTGCAGGAAATGCTTCTTGCGGTACAAGCTTTGATACTTCCAGTTATGCATTGACTCAAGTGCCAAGCTGCTGCATTGAGGTTTTGGAAATAAAACTTAAGATGTTGCATTTCAAGCCTAGGAAATTGAAATTTTTGTTTTTCAAGTAGTATTAACGCTCTAAACTTCTGTGTGCCATAGTGTTAGAATCCAACTTTTGTTATTATGATTCTTAGACAATATATGCACTACATGATCTCTATTTCTACATTTGAATATTTGTACTGGAGTATAATATAGATTATATAATTACGCCTTTTTACCCAAAAAGAGGTTAAAAAATGAAAGGTGGGACGCCAACAGCAAAGTTGTCACTGAAAATGAAAGAATAAAATCTGTAAATAATGTTTTATATATGTTATGACTTACAGCTACCTTAAAATAAGCTTGCTATGATGGAATAACTAGGCAAATAAGGATATAGATCTTTCTACAAATATTTTTATAGGATGCTTTTCACCTAAATAGCCTATGATGAGATTGTATAACAATTATAATTGCATAGAAACATATTTATGGAAATTGTATCTTTATTGAAATATGGCTATAATTATGGGAAATACTATTATTCTATATACTCATTTTCAATTAACAATAATTTGTATATTTGACTATGTTATTTAAAAGCTAACCACATATAAAATCACTAATTGTAATGACATTAACAAATAACACTGCATATGTTTTATTACTTTGTAGAGCAAAGAATTACAAGTTCAAGTTATTACCTTTTTCCAGAGTTTAAACTAAATGCAATTACTCCATAATAATGTAATGGTAACCATATTTATATTTGATTAGCTACAATTTGTCTTAATTGATTATGTAAATTAATAGCTTACCATACGAATATGTCATGATCATATTTGTACGAACTATTAATGATATATTTGTTTCATCAATATACAAACCCAAAGATCAAATAAATCATTACTTCATCTTTAATGATAAACTTTGTGTGCTAAGTGATTTATTAAAAAAATGATGAAATTACTTTAATTACTATTTTAATGCAAAATTTGTACTTCAATTTTTGTTATCACTTTAGTGTCTTTATGTCCTCTGATTGTCTTGATATAAAATTTGGTCCGACCATATTAAACCACAATATCATGAATAAACTAATTGCTTTGACTTTTGATATTTTACTATTGTTAACTAATTCATAATCCCACAACAATATTCTCTGTAGTTTTATTCTTTTTTATTAAGTATACGTATTTCACTAGAGGTTTCAATTTTTAGATTCTCCACTAAAAAATATATACTCAAATAATAATTTTGATTTCTGATTTTTTTGATTACTTTGATGTCCTCATGTCATCCAATTGTCTTGATACAAAATTTGGTCAAACTAGATTATATCATAATACCAACATAAAGCACTTGCTTTTATTTTTATTATTTTACCATTGTAAATGAATTCATAACCCAATAATTAGGTTCTTTATAGTTTTCTTATCTATTTTTCAAGAATTCTTAATTCACGAGAAGTTCCACTTTTCAAATTCCCCCCCACAAATATAAAAGTAACAATAAATAAATACCTATAAAGATACACACACACACAACTTATTTTATTGTCATTTCATTCAAAACGAATAATGTTGTGTCGATGGACAGTGAATGTAAGGTAGTTAATTTGTAAAAATTAAATTTCTTTAGTTTGTTTCATGCATTATACATATATTTATCATGTCATTAAGCATTGATCACATATGAATCAAATGAGAGTGTATCTTAGACTACTATAACTTGAAAGATGTGTTATCATCCAGAGCACATCCTTTTGAAGCAAACATAAATGGTTATATCTTTGAATTTAAGCCATTTTCAAGAGCATGAAAAAATTATACATCTATTTTATTACATTGGTTACAACATAATTCGACATTTGAAGTAAAATAGTTGTTTCAAAAATCACCTTTGGACAGTATCTTAAGCATTTTCAATAAACAAGAAATACTCAGGTTAACTACCTATATTCCAAAAATAACACAAGGATTCAATAATAAATGCAAGAAATTATAACTATGGCCCGTGTGCGAAGCACGGGTACGCACTTGTATACTATAATTACTAAAACATTAAAATGAATGAACAAACTGAAAAATAAAATGTACAATATATGATCACTGAATTAATAAAAATTAATGAAATTCCTTCACAACATAATCACACCAACAGATCAATGAAGATTTGAAAAGAATTAAAAAGCTTTAAACATTACACCAGAAACAACAACAACAAAAAGGGCGAAAAAAGCACTGTTCCTGATAGCCACGGTAGCCAAATAAAATCCCATGTACCCAATATTCCTATCTCCCTGTACCCAACCAATCAGAACCCCCTGATTTCCACCTTTTGCAAATAACCCTTTTTTTATCTCAAACTTAATTGCAAAAATTTAAAAATTAGAGCCTCTGATTGGTTGAGTATAGAGGGATAGGAAAATTTGAGGATAGAGGATTTAATCTCCATGGCAGCAGAGGTCTGAGTATAAGGAGCTGGTGCAGGAGAATTAGTGGACCATTCATTCACGCTAATCAAAAGCTTCATGCCACCATTATAGTGCCCTTCAAAACCACAAATGTACCATTTTCTCCCGTGGGTCCCAAGGGTTACAACGTCATTTCCCGTGATCAATGGTGCTGCTGCTCCTTCCTGGGCTTTCCATGCCTTGAACGCCGGCCCGGTTACATTAAGCACATTATGCTTTGCTGGTGGGTACTTGAACACTGCAAAACAATTGTATATATATGCATGCACATATTATTTCTCGTTCTTTTAAACATATGATATAAATTAAATATAGTGTTGACATTTTATTTTTCAATCCAACCATAGGGTTTAATGTTTTACTATATATAATTTTATTCATTTTAACTTTAATTTTAAATTCATGTATACATTTAATATTCTTTTAACTATATTTAATACTATTATTAATTTTCACTCATATATTTTACTATTGGGATTACGAATATAGTATTGGTTTTTTAATTTCTACTTTACCGATGGGTCATCTTACTTCCTATTACAAACATAGTAGTAATTTCATTCGTAAATCATTTCATTTAAATGATAAAATAAAATTTTGGCAGCATGTCTCCTTTGATTCCCAGATCGTACACAAATACGTATACATAAGAAACATGGAAATGTTGTTAAAATTTTGTTAACCGCATAAAACGGAATGATTTACAAAATGTAGTTGCATTGTTGTCTTTGTAACTTGTCAAATGCGGGGACAAACATTGTATATGATGAATATAAAAGTTTGTTATGTGACAAAAAAACCTCATATATAGTACATGTTATACGATGACAAAATATCTCTAAAAGTTTGTGAATATAATATATTACATATTTAATACTCTTTAATAAACATGGTTTTATGTACACCTATATTAATTAATGATAAGTAGATCAAATTAAACTAGGGCATTCACTAATTTATTGAGCGCATTTGCACTTCTGTAAAATTATATAATCAAATCCTCGTTATATAAAATTAATCAACGCTTTTGATTTTTAGAAAACTTGTAAACTAAATCATGTCCATCCACACTAAATAAACCAAACTAGTTATAAGTGCACTAATTAATTAACACATACACACTAAGTAATTAATACACATACACTAAAATAATAATTATTTTCCACATTTAGAGAGTAATAACAGTAGTTTACATTTAATAAATAAAACTATACTAGACAATCAGTGAGATAATATAAATGTCTCAGAGAAGAAACTAACCCAAATTTACCAAATTAACACTAACACGGTGTTTAGGGGTAAAACCCCAATTACAGGTTGATCTTAAGAGACTGGAAGCGATGAGAGTTGGGATTGGCGAAGTTGAGTTTTTTAGAATGTGGGTTGAATAATGAAGAAGTGGCTCTCGCGTTGGAGCTGGTACTTGTGGATTTTCGACGGCTAGTAATGGCCGTCAGCACTTCGTATTCCTAGGACTTATTTATTTTATTTACAGAGAGACGGATCAAAAGTCAGCAGAAGTCGGAACCGGTTGAAAGCTATCTGATGGTCCGTCGACGACCGACAGAAATATCGGAGGAAACACAGTGTTTCTCTTGTAGAGATTTCATCTTGAAACGTTCAGAAAAATTCAATAAGATTTCCTTTTTCTATTTGTACAAGCCTTTGTATACGATTTTAATAATTAAATTTAAAAATATATAAGATATTTTTTCTAAATTTTTTTTTACCTGTAATATATAATTAATAAAACATTATATTATAACCAAATGAATGCATACCGCTAGTGTATGCTATAATTACTATAAAAAAAATGAATAAACAAACTGAAAAATAAAATATACATATGATCATAGAATTATTAAAAATGAATGAAATTCATTCACAACATCGCAACAACAGATCATTGAAGATTTGACAAGAATTAAAAATCTTTAAACATTGCACCAGAAAACACAACAACAAGAAGGGCGAAGAATGCATTCCTGGTAGCCACAGCAGCAGAGGTCTGAGTTGGTGCGGGTGCAGGAGAATTAGCAAATAATCATGAATTTTCTTCAACACTAGAATTTTATTTAAAATCTCAAATTTTGATTCACTTAATAAAATATATTAGTCAAGAGTGAGTAAACTCACCTTTCGAGACAAATGGAATTAAGAACAATAAAACCGACACAACTGGAAGCGAGAATTTTGACGATCACATATTGAATCGATTTATGTATATACATACATGTATATGTGTGTATGTATGTACATATAATCAGAAATTCATATGCATGACTCAAAAGCTCCATTAGGACAAGTATAACACGATGACAACTTCAAAGAACTATGGTTCTTTAATAAAACAGTGATAGCTCAAATTAACACAAGCCGAAACATAAACATTTTTCCTATTTAATGTTAATATAATCAAAATGAAAAGGTGACATAAATACCCAACTCTGACGAAGGGAACCGACAATAGGCAAATCCAAGCAGTGACACTCGACACAGCAACACAAAATTAGTTTCTTAGGTTTACTTAAGCCACAACAGATCAAGAATAGATTCAAGAATTGAATGGGTAGGAAGAAGTTTATCAAGATTTGTGTGACTGGTGTGACAAGCAGGCCCGACATTGGGAATAGGCCCACTAGGCGTCCGCCTAGGGCCTCGGGCCTGGAAGGGGCCTCAAACAGATAAGTATTTGCATATATAAACTATGATAAGAGGTCCTTTCTAGAAGCATATATGGTTGGGTGGAGTGGGTGTCTGAATTCCTGCTGTGGTTATAGGTTCAATCCCTTGCAGAGTCTTCTTTACTTCAGTTCATTTTTCCTTCCTCCTGTTGGGCACAGGGACTACAACTTCTCTTTGGCCTTGGGCCTCTGACTGCTCAAGGCCGGCCCTAATGACAAGGAGGGTGCAAAAGGGTTAGGTCTTTGCTAGTGTATATACTATAATTACTAAAACATTAAAATGAATGAACAAGCAGAAAAATAAAATATACATACGATCATCGAATTATTAATAATTAATGAAATTCATTCACAACATTACACACCAACAAATATCACTAGAGATTTGAAAAGAATTAAAAAGCTTTAAACATTACACCAGAAACCACAACAACAAAAACGACGAAAAAGTATTGATCTCGGTAGCCACGACAACAGAGGTCTGACTATAAGGTGCTGGTGCAGAAGAATTAGCGGACCATTCATTCACGGTAATCAAAAGCTTCATGCCACCATCACAGTGCCTTTCAAAACCACAAATGTACCATTTTATCCCGAGGGTCGCAAAGGTTACAACGTCATTTCCCGTGATCAATGGTGTTGTTGCTCCTTCCTGGGCTTTATACGCCTTGAACGCCGACCCAGTTACTTTAAGCACATTATGCTTTGCTGGTGGATAGTTGAACACTGCAAAATAATTGTGTGTGTGTGTGTATATATATGTGCATGCACACATATATTACGTTAGCAGTTTACGAAAAGTGCCTGCAGGTTTCATAAGAATACATATAAATGGACAATATATATAAACTGATATGTCGTATGTATTTAAGGTGATTATGCACCAAGGGTATCCCCTACAATGAATTTTTGCCCATTGGGTGTAGTTGATCTACAGTACAAGTCTTTCATGATCACATCAAGATTAACTTTTTATAATAACGCTGAAGAATTGAGCATCACCATTATCAGTGACATAAAAATTCATCTTAAACAAAATTCACCAAAGCAAGCTAAAATTCGCCATTATTGTCAAGACTATCAATCAATAATTGATTATATTGCATAATTTTTAAACATGCATACAAGAAAAACTGCATGAGTGGATGGTAATTGGTTATTATCAAATCACCAAGATTAACAACCGTATGCACAAATCAGGCGTCAGTCTTAGCCTTGGATTCAGATCTTTGGAAAGCAAAAGTCCACCATTCATTTCTACCAAATTATATATTCTTATACTATATATTCTTATCCATTTGATTCAACATTCACGTTAAAACACTAATAAAAAATTAAAATTAAAATTAAAATTAAAATTAAAATTAAAATGTATTCAAAGATAAATCGACTTATCTTCTTTGCAGGGATGGAAATAGAAGCCGGAAATTATTGACTGTTGGGAATAAGAGTTAGTGATGGAAGATTAAGGACAACCGCCTTTGATACTCCTCTTTATTGGTCGTTTCATCATCACTTTGTGGCTACCAAAGGACAAATAGGTGGAACGAGCAGATAATAGTTTTCTTTTCGTGCTCGGTGTAAGAGAGAAGTGATTCGTTTTTAGCTTTTGGGATGTTTTAGAAATTAGGGATCTGGAGAAAAAGAAGAGTACATTTAGAACATCGGGTTTTCAATTATGGAGTGGGAAACGAAAAAATGAAAGCAGGATTGTAATTTCTTTTAGGTGGATCATGCTATAACATCGAGTGTGAAGTATCATGTAAGTTGCACATGACAAAACCGTACAGGAGAATTTTTTTGGTAGTTTACCATTAACACGTTCGATTTATCATGCGTTATGAAGGAGGAAATAGCTGATTGAAGCAGTAAAATTCTTTTTAGACTCATCCTAAATAATAAATTACTATACTTACAATTGAATGTTAAACATTAAACATTAATTATTAAATATTACACACTTATTATTAAAAAATAATTATTAATTGTTCAATATTAATTATTAATCATATTTAATTATAAATTTTTATTGATAAATATTAGTTATAATTTACTAATTCTTAACAACTGACTATAGCAAGTTCTTAAATATCAATTATAAATATTATTAATTATCAATTATAAATATTAAATACTAAGTAATAAAAATACATATGAACATTAATTATCAATCAAAAGTATTAAAGTATTAATTTGTACTTTTATTAAAAATTTAATTACGACAAAGACTAAGAAATTATTGAAGTATTAATTCATAATTAATAATCATTACTTAATACTCATTATATTATAACTAAATACTATTTCGTACTTTTATATTCAATATTAATTATGTTTACCAAAGGTGAAGGAAAAATTACTTTTAAAAGCATGTTTTTCGCAATTGGCTTTACCAGTATAAAAGAATACAATTATCATAAGTGATGAAACAAGTTGCTGAAAATATTTTTTTGCAACAAGTTTGGAAGCACAGTTGCAAATAATATGTTTGTTGCAAGCGTTATGCAAGCGCAATTGCTAAAAGTATGTTTTTGCAACTGAAAGGGAAGGGCGGTTGCTAAAAATATGTTATTCGCAATAGAAAGAAAATGTTTGTTGCCAGATCTCGTCTACTGCAACTCCTACGAAAGGTTTGTTGCTAAATATCATTTACTGCAACGGTCATGTATCGCCTGTTGCAAATGGCTAGTTGCGGTAGGGTATTTTTCTTGTAATGGTAATTAATTTGAATTTTACTTATACGTTGCATTATATAAATTTTTATTAGTTTGATTTATTATTCGTGTTGTTAATTAGTAAATAATGATGATGTAAAAAAATATAATTGTTAGATCATATATTTAAGTAATAGTAAGAATTGTTAATATGTGTTAAATTCAGTTTAAATATGTGAAAAGTTTAAATTATTAGGTCCTAATTTTCAAATGCAAGCATCAAAAAAATTTGGCACACGTAACCATTATAAAACGTCTTTAATATCGATTTCAGAACTATATACACATGTAAAACAAATATCAAATTTTTGGTACACTTAACCTTCTGTTGTGAGGATGATGGTTTTGCAAAAAACATATGGGGTTGAATATAAAAGTTGCTTGCTTTTCAAGAAAAATTAATATTACCTATAACCAATGTTATCATGACCGGACCGTCAATCGAACCGTGATGCTCTAAGGTTTAAGGTTTTTCGGGTTCAACCGGTTGAACCGTCAGAACCGTGCATGTTATTTTTTGACAAAATTTACAAAATAAAGAATTACTATATACAAAAAACGTTAAAAAATCGTAAAATCACTGGCATGGCAGTACGCATGTAACTTAATCTGTAGAATAAACAAATAAAAAAAAACTTTTACATGCTAGATCAACTAAAGCTGCTTACTATCAAAAAACTGCGTGCCATCCGTTCATTTGCCTTCAATACGCCACGTGATTCCATTCCTCAGCAATTCCTTTCTTTCATCTCATCTTCCCTAAATTTACTCCGCATCTTACCCAAATTTACTCCGCATCTTACCCAAATTTACTCCGCATCTTACCCAAATTTACTCCGCTACTTGTATCTCATCTTCCCTAAATTTACTCCGCTTCTTTCATCTCATCTTCCCCAAATTTACTCCGCATCTTACCATTGTTGATGCGACGACTTCTTGCGGTCGAAGTACTACAGCAAATCACGGTTCTGCGATTCAACTAGAGGTTCCAGCATACGAGAGGTTTGAAGCTTCTCCGGGCCGTGGAGGCTTACGGCCAGCGGTTAATCGGGACCCGACCGTGGTGACAATTATGCCTGTAACGTTTGAATTGCTTTAGAATTACTATCATCAATTCTACGCTCGTGTAAAACAAATATTAAAATTTTGGTACACGTAACCTTTTGGCATGAGGAAGATAGTTCGGTGGAAAACATATGTCAGTGAATATAACAGTATCTTGCTCATCAAGGCAAATTAATCTTATTTGTTTCAATTAAATTGCTATAGAAAAAGTAAAATGGATATTAAGTTTTATCCGATAATGTTTTTGACGATAGTTCTTCCATCAAATGTGCGAGAAGACTGCGCGAATGCCGAAACAAAATAAACAAGATCTAGATTTTCCAATTGAACATCAATCTAATCTGATAGCAATTATTCTATTACATCAAACAAATAGTAAATAACTATAACGAAGAAACAAAGAGACACACAATATTTATACTGGTTCCACTATCATCGAGATAGTGTACGTCCAGTCCAAAAGAGAGAGATTTTATTTCACATGAGAGAATTACAAGAGATTACAAAATAAGAGTTTACATATCCAAATCTCAAATAGGCTTAACAAGAAGAGACACCATTGGGGATCACTGGCTCCATGCCAGGATGGATTTACAATAGAGTCTACCCCTCAATATATAGCCATTGAAATATATGAGAACCATCAGTCAAATTACCAAAATATGGTAAGAAATAATGGAGGCAAATAGCAACAATTACAAAAGCAAAATTACAATGCATGTGATTATCGCTCAGACATTATCATGACAATAAGGGTCCTCAAAAGGTGATTTTCTTCTTGTTTCCATTTTCATTTGTTATTACTATTGTTATCATCACTACTACTACTAATTGTTTTGCCTTGCAATTTAAAGAGGCTATGTTTGCTTCTTATTGCAGACAATTTCTTCTACACGAAAGCAATTTTATTTTAGCACTAACTGGTTAAATAAAATTATGCTTAGAGTTTATTGTTACTAGGAAAACACTATTCGGAGAAAATAACACGAACTTGCCTGTTTGAGAAAACTAACTTGTTTTGATTAGGTTGTTGCTATGTCAAAATTTTACATCATGATAGTCTTTTTTACCATAGTTACGCTAGAATGAACTTTTTATTTCCCTCAAATGTATACTTTTACTGCAATTACGCTAGAATGAACTTTTTATTTCCCTCGAACGTATACTCAAGCGATTTAGGATAACACCAGTTAATTTTGTTTTATTTTTAGTGCTTTGTCTAGAGTCATACGTACCTCAATTTCTAAAAAACAAATTTGTATTATTATGATTTAATGTATCAGTTTTCGAATAGGTCTGTTGTTGGTTTTCCAAAGAAGTATAGTAATTTTCACTTCTATCATACTAAATTATTGAATCTTCATTTGACACTCATACATCACTGAATTACGATGATTAAAATGACTACTTGCTAAAAATGATGTAAATTTGATGCTTCATTAAATGTAAATGCAATAACAAGAGTATGATGCTTGTAAATGCAAAAATATCAAGTTTGTTTAGCACATGGTACAGAAATGGTTTTTGTAATGTTTGTCATATTTTTGTGCAGCATTCTTATGAGTCAATGAAATTCATCAATGCAAGCAAAGGAAAGATAATGATGGATTGCTTAAAGATAACTCTTATAGTCATATGAAGAACTTTGGTATTTAGCATATAGGGAAGGGATCGACTGAATTCGCTCCGGATTTTTGTGAGTCGGGGCGGTTTACTCACTCTCCTCTTCACACCATCACCCCTCCCTCCCCCCCCCCGTTTTTATCTCTTGTTATTTTTGCTATTGCCGCAGGCCCTAGTTTTATAGGTTCTATTTGGATGGTATCTCACTAGACTTTTAGTTTGCTTGAGGAGATGATCTGGAGCGTTCTTGAGAAGGAGCTTTGGCTATGGATAAGGAGCTTTCATCTGGTTTATTATAGCTATATGGGAGATGGAGATTTCAGCTATATAGCTTCGCATTTTGTCCTCTTAGACTAGCTTATCTTGGATCTCATTCCTAGTTCATTGGTTTTGTGGTGGCTTTGTCATCTTCTACGATGGAGGCAACTGTCTTCAGAGGGCCTGCTAGCTTTAGACTATCCTTTTCGTTTGTTTCAGGATGTATTTATTTTTGTTCGTCAGCTGCTTTTCTTGTATTATCTTTTTATGTTTGTGCACAGATTACGTAGCCATTTCTGCATAATCTGTTTTTGTGAGCCATTGGAGAATGGCCAGATTCTCGTTTTTGTTATGTATATTTATTTTTGTTAAAAAAAGGTTTGGTGTGCTGCATAGTTGTATGATGAATTATGAATTATGAATTACATATATAGTGTATGGGCGATGAAGCAGCATTGTATGACATTTGCAGAATTCAATGATATATATTTATGTGTTATGAAATTTGATCATGTAATTGTCGTACAATTAGTATAGGAAATAGAGTTGAAACTTTAATGTGAAATTTGTGTCTAGGAATTTGATTTAAGTACAAAATTCGTTGTGCTTATAACCATCAACTATTTTGGAATAACTTTAGAAGCATTAACAATTATAATTGTTACAATTCTCTAATTTGTAATGGTAATAACCGTTACAATTTTTCAGTCAATAACAATAATAATCGTTACCCTGTTTTTGAATAGTAATGGTTATAACCGTTACAACATTCATTACAAACATTTATCATATATGTGCTACTAACGGTTATAAACGTTACCAATTTAATTTTTAACTATTATAACCGTTATCAATACTTTATTTTGGTGTAGCGTAAAGAGACGCCCTTTGAAAAAACCCGCTTGGGAAGACGAAATAATGCGGTCCATAATAGGCGCAAGTCTAGAGTCTAGCATCTTAGAAATGACTTTGTTTGAAAAGTAACATAAACTAATGGGATGGAAATCAAAATACAAGCGAGTGTTCTCGCATTTAGGAATCAGAAAAAGATTGGTGGAAGTCCATCCCTTATGAATCACACCCCCTGAGAAGAAAGATTGGATTGCTAAGCAGATATCCAAATGAATTATTGGCCAGACACTAAGGTAAAAATTATCGTAGAATCCGATGTGGACCACTCGCACTATCCTTACATAGAGCGAACACACAAGACTGAATTTTCTCAACAGAAGGAGGAAAGAAGAGGCCATCACTCTCGTCTAGAAGAACCAAACGAGCAGCATATGCCAACAGAATGGGATCGAAAACTGATTCAGAAGAGCTGCCCAGAAAAGACTGAAAATGCGATAGGATAATATCTTTTACATCTTCCGGGGAGGAAGCCAAGGATAGGTCGGGGTAAAGGATTTGGGTGATCAAAAGAAGATTATTCTTCTTCCTGATAGAAGAATGAAAGAAACTTGGGTTTGAGTTGCCATCGAAAACCCATTTTAGCTTATCTTTCTGTCGAAGGAAATCGTTCTCGACACGTAACTCAGAAGAAAAGGAGATTTGGGCCTGCACCTATTCTGCCTTGTTAGAATCAGATGGATTTTCGTCGCAAGCATATTCCCCTAAGTTAAGAATCTCTTCCATCGAATGAACTCTATCGAAAATACTCTTGAAAACCGAAATGTTCCACTCCTTAAGGCAAGATTTCAGACGTTTGATCTTGAGGGAGAAAACTGCTATGAGACCACCCATAACAGGAGCAGCCAAAGAGGCCCACACCACTTTGAAGAAAGAGTGGTGAGATCTCCACATGGACTGGAAACGGAATGAGGAAGGTCTTGATAAGGAAAAGGAGACAGTGCAGTAACATTGGAGAATGGTCTGAGCTAGTGCGTCAGAGATGAGCGACCGAATACGAGAAGGGAAGGTTAAACCATCCCTCCGATCTGAAAACTCGATCCAGACGGGAAAGAATACAGTTTGAACCATGTTGGTTATTACACCAAGTAAAAGTTGATCCAACAAAAGACACCTCAGACAAACTAGACTAAATGATAAACGAGTTGAAATCCCCTACCGCAACATGCTTAATGGAGGAACCCCTACTCTTTTCATCCTGGCACGGAACGATATTGAAATCATCACCGATCACTGAAGCTTGAAAACCCATGCCAGAGAGAAAGAATGTCAGACCACAAGCAGAAAAAGAAGCGATCGAGCATTCCATCGATAATACCTGAGAGAAGTCAAAGAATGGGGCAAACAGAAACTTCCTTCACCCACATAATTCAATGTTTTTTCAAAAAGTTGGAAGCACCTCCTCTAAAACCAAGAGAGAGAAAAGAGTGGGATAGCACCTCTGGACCCATAAGAGGCTCCAACCATGCTACAAGACAAATGGAATGTTTCTTTACTAAACGACCAAGCCTAGAAAGGGAAGTCTCATTACAGATCCAACGAATGTTCCAAAGCAGCAATTTCGCCAATGAAACCAATAAGAAAAGAGGGGGAAAATAGTTAAAACAAGGATGAAAACAAAAGGAAAGATGAAAGAAAGGTGAAGAATCAAACAAGATAGAGAGTATGTTAGGTATATCTAACGATCTTCTCGGTCGCAGCTATAGAGCGTTTGCGAATGGTGCGCGAAGTTCGGGTGTAACAACCCGCCCAGAGTGGGCCTAAATTTCAATCCAGAAAAGGCCCATCGGAACTTAGATCCACTCCAAATGGGTCGTAGGTTCGTGTAGGGAATACATTTGCACAGATAATAATAACATATACTTTGAATGGGAATCTCACATAGCGGAAAGAGAAAATATAATATTCAAATAAGATGTACCATCATTTCAAAATCTCAGAAATACAACAGTCATAGTTACATTTATTCAAAAGGTACATCAAACAGTTCAATCTCATAAGATTCCAAAAGAAGTAAAGCAATAACTGCTAATAATATCATAATAACTTCATCTTCTCCATTGGATTCAATCATGACTTCATCCATGGCTTTTATCCCATCTACTGACCTGTTGGATGTTAAGCAGAGGGGTCAGAACATAAAATTCTGTGTGACTAAAATATAATGTTACTTATTGTCCATACCCTATATTTTTAGCAGGTTACATATGTCAAGGTATGTCTACGCAGCAGGCAAGATTCACATAAACACAAATACCTAACCAATGGGGTGGATATCCAAGTCAATCGCCCATTAGTGTTTTAGGGTAAAGACCAAATGAGGTGGCATTCTCGGTCACTTATGACCTTATTAAAGATGGATTCTTATGATCTCTTATAACCCGGAGGTGGACCCCTAGCAGTTTTAGATCCCGTCCTAGTACATTAACGTTCTTAAATCTATTCTCTCATTGATAAAATGAGAAGTAGTATTGCGAACGTTACTACTTAACTGATATTACCTGGTATGACACATATGTCGCTCAAGACTTCCCTTAGATAGTTGGTGGGCATGCAATGGCCACATATCCTTTCAATTACTAATCCGTCCCTAGTTAAGCCCTTACAAGCTTCTAGAGGAAGTGGACACCCCCGTGCACTACCCTACTCCGTTACCGTTTTATGCCTAACCATTTTTGAGAAGAACAACGAGGTATGGGTGGGCCCCATAACTTTGGTTCCTTACCAAGGAATATACCTTCGAAGGGATCCTAGTCCTAACCACTTAAGATCCAAACTAGATAAAAAGAGAGTCATCCACTTACGACCTTCTCAAGGTGTAGTAAACCTACTCATTTTCATACACGATAGACTTATATATACATATATATATATATGTGTGTGTGTGTGTGTATAATTATGTATACACACACTAGATCTCTCACATTAAACCGTACACTTGTAGATGCTAGATATGCCGGTCAGTTCTGGGCAGACTTCTACTACAAGTTGGTTTAACCTCGTGTCTAGTACACTAAGTTTTGAATGGCCCATGCCACCTAGACATCTCACATTAGTTGGGCCTATTTGTGGTTGCTGGATTTGCCGGTTGGTTCTGGGTTGGCTTATACCACAAATGGAAACTAACCTCGTGTCTATGTGTCACTTATCTATATATATCTAAGGCCATTCTATATACACACACACAAGCAAACAAATATATATTTGTTAAGGTGACATTTCACTTTCAAATTCGAATTCTAACCTAATCGCATTTATTATGCTAATACAACATTAATTACGTTGATCACGTTTATATAAGTAAAATAATAATGCCTAATTAACATAATAATCGTATAAACGAGGAAACGTTCTAATGAGGTGACAATTGTCAATTTTCCCGATTCAAGGTATAAAAGTTAGATTTTCCCATATTTTAACTGCTACAACATAGGCCTGATGACATAATGACAATACAACAAATAGCAGTGGATGGAAAATATACATACATGATAATTTTAACTTACATCCTAGGCTTGTTGGAATGATTTCAATATTAGAGTAAAATAGAGTATTACATGCGCTTCCACTTGTATGTTTATAATCCTTATTTCACATAATTCACCACTTTTGGCATTATGCGCATAAAAATACTTACATTTGACCTATTTCATTTTTCAATGAGTTTGGATTCATAATAAGATCCAAACCCAAACCAAATCATGAAATAATAAAATCTAAATCTTTTTAGGTTTCATTCAATGGTAAATAAAAGTGAATTACATGAAATAGGAAAAATGATGGCAATACTCATATTCATTTTAATCCAATACAAAAACCAAAAATCCACAAAACTCAATAATTCTTGACAATTCATACGAAATTACAAGATAGAAGATTTGGGGGTTTTCGTGTTTACATTATCGAATATCCAAATCTTCCTAGTCATATCTATTCACATGATAGACTATTAAAAAAATGAATATGCCTTAAGTGCATCACATTCCACTCACAAACTATAGGCAAAATAGAGAAAATTCTTTTCTAGATCTAGATTTTCAACAATCTTTACGTTCAAGCGAGCTCCAATATCTCTCCTAACAATTTATATAAGAGACATACATTAGAATTTTATACATATATGTTTATGCTAAATTCCAAAATCCTAAACTTATGTAAATTGGAATAGAGAGAGATTTAGAATAGAGTTAGAGAAGTAGAAAAAAAAACCTTTACCCTATTCTCTTTGTTTTTCTATGGAATTTAGCAATGGTGGAGCGGCGACATGGAGGCAGAGATGGAGAATGATTAGGGTTTCTAGTGTGTGGTATGAGGGGTTATTTATACTTTCTCATGTGAGCATCAACCATTGGATCAATTAAAATTAATCCAAGCCTATCATTATTATAAATCCATCAAAGAAAACCCTAAACACATGGCTTTACTGGGTTGTCCAGCCGCCTAGCAGTCGACCGGCGGTCGACACCCCTTAAGGGGGGCGGTCGACCCCTTCAAGGCTGGAACGTACAATAAGGCTGTGTTGCTGAGCTGTTTATTTTTATTAATATGTTTCAAATTATTTTTATGTTATTCCATATTTACAAGATATTTTGTCCCCCTGATCTTATCTCAAATTTCAAAATTTGAAATTCTTCTTTGTCTTTAATTTATAATTTAGAAAATTATATAATTTTCATATAATTATATATATTTTTCTGCGTTCGCTGTCCAAATTCATTTGTTCATAACTTCTTCATACATTGACCATTTTCATCATATTATATATGAAAACGATGTGGAATTTCGCCATGAATCCAAATAAAAGAATTTCATAGCCAAATTCCTAAAGCGGCAAAATCTCACTTTCTAGCCATATTATTTAATTTCTTATTTTTAATTATTTAATTATTAATAGTACTTATGAATATTTACCGGATGTTACATTTCCCCTCCCCCCTTAAAATAGATTTCGTCCTGAAATTTGCTTAAGGGGCGAAAAATACAACTCGCTCGAAACATCCATGTTGTACACCCTTGTTATTCATCCATAAGCATCCATGACTTACAGTGATTATGAACTGCGGACTCACTAAAGTGAGCTCTTCCCTAGCATGTAGGTGTAATAAGTGATGCAATATGTATGCAAACAACCTAAATATGCATATATTTCTATATGAGTGCTTGGTGCAATGGTGTTGCATCCATTTCCTAGCATCCAATCTAGCAACCACGATACATCCACAAACGATATATTGAGGAAAAGTTACCTGTAAAAAGCTCTGGGTGGGTCTGTCTCATCTTATTCTTGGTCTCACAGGTGCTTTTTGCAGGGTAATTTCCCCCATTGTACTCGGACGAGGCAAATGATTTTGTTGCGGAGTCTCTTGATTATGTGCTCTACAATCCTTGCAGTTACACGGGGAACCCTGAACTCCAACTCGAGTTTTTCTATATCCTCAATTTCATCAAGCTCGAGTCCGATAGCTGAATCATGAAGGCATTCTCTTAGATGAGATACATGAAAACATTATGGATCCCGGATAGACGCTCTGGAAGATCCACTCGATAAGCCAAAGATCCTATCTTCTCGATGACACGAAAAGGCCCAATAAATCTGGGAGCCAACTTCCCAATCTTCCCAAACCGAACAGTTTTCTTAAACGGAGATATTTTTATGAATACCAAGTCTACAAAATTAAACTCAAGTTCCCTCCTTCACTTATCGGCATACGATTTTTGATGGTCTTGGGCTGCCATTATTCTCTGTCTAATCAAAGATATCTTCTCTGTGGATTCATGGACGAAGTCTGGCCCGAGTATAACCTTGTCGATAGTTTCCTACCAACAAGTTGGCGATTTGCATGGCCTCCCGTATAGTGCTTCAAAAGGGGCCATACCAATCGTCTCTTGAAAACTGTTATTATATGTGAACTCCACAAGCGGTAGGTGCTGCTTCCAAACATCTCCAAAGTCAATGATGTAAGCTCTGAGCAAGTCTACCCAGGTTCTGTTAACTGTAACTCTCTTTGTCTGTCCGTCAGTTTGTGAATGATAAGTTCTGCTTAAGTTATGGGTAATCCCCAATGTTGTTCGTAGGCTTCTCCAAAATTATCTTGTGAACAAGGGGTCCCTATCACTTACGATACTTGATGGAATACCATGGAGTCTAACTATCTCTTTGACATACTGTTAGGCTGTAGTTCTTGTCTTCTTGGCTGGTATAAAATGGGCGCTTTTGGTTAAACGATCTACCACAACCCAAATGGCCTCATTCCCCTTTTGGCTTCAAGGAAGTCCATCCACAAAGTCCATGGAAATATGTTCCCACTTCCACGTGGGGATATCTAAAGGTAGTAACAGTCCTTTGGGATTTCCTTGCTCTGCCTTGACTTTTTGGCACGTTAAGCATTTGACCACAAATTCGGCTATGTCTCTATTCATTCCTTCCCAATGGAGATTCCTATTCATATCCTTGTACATTTTATCCCCACTGGGGTGTATGGTCAGTTTTGACCTATGGCATTCTTCTAGAATTCCTTTCCTCAACCCTTCATCCTTAGGGACGTAAAGTCGTCCATCCCAAAGTAAATTCCCATCATTTCCGATCGAATACCTAAACAAATAAGGAAGGACTCTTTCTTTCTCCTTTATGCTTCTTGACTCCTCATTTAGGTATTGTGCACTTTGGATTCTTTCTCTTAGGGTAGGTCTAACTACCATAGCCCCAAGAAAACCATTGGAAGTGGATGGTGAGTGTTGCAAATTAAAATTAGCGAGGAACTCTAATTGTTTCCATTCTATTATCACATTCAATGTTGCATGTTTCCTACTTAAAGCATCTACCACAACATTTCCCTTGCTTGGGGTATACTGAATTATAAACTCAAATGAGGCAATATACTCAATCCACCTTTGTTATCTCAAGTTCAAGTCACGTTGAGAAAATAAATACTTAAGGGTTTTATGATCAATAAAGAGTTCAAATTTCTCCCCTAAAAGTTAATGCCTCCACATCTTAAAGGCGAACATCACTGTGGCTAACTCAAGGTCATGCACTGGATATCTTTTCTCTAGATCCTTGAGTTGTCTACTAGCCTAGGCAACTATTCTTCCTTCTTGCATAAAGGCTATTTCCCATTAATTACTCCAAATGAATACCAAATTCTTTCTCGTTATTTGGACTAAAGGAGTAGCAATCTTGGCAAAGTCTTTGATGAATTTCCTATAACACCCGGCCAATCCAAGGAAACTTCTTACCTCTATAGCAGGTGTTCTTCATTCCTTGATTGCCTCAATCTTTGCGGGGTTTATAGCTAAGCCTTCGCTCAATACAATATGTCCTAAAAATCTTACTTCTCCCTTCCAGAAATTGCACTTCGAGAATTTTGCTTTCAATTGGTTCTTTCTTAATATCCCTAAAATTTGTCTCATGTGTATTTCATGCTCTTTACGATCTTTTGAAAATATTAGGATATCATCTACGAAGTCTACCACAATCTAATTTAGAATGCCCTTAAACACTCTACTCATGAGGTCAACAAAGAAGGCGGGTGCATTCGTTAATCCGAAGGGGATAACTTCCCAGTGGAATAATCCGTATGGTGTCCTAAACGCAGTTTTTTCCTTGCTGTCCTCCGCAATTCTCAACTGGTGAAATCTAGTAGCAAGGTCTAGTTGGGAAAATACTCGGGCTCCTCCCAAGTGGTCAAAAAGGTCATCGATTCTTGGTAAAGGGTACCTATTCTTCTTAGTCAATTTATTAAGCTCCCTGTAGTCCATACAAAGCCTTAAAGATCTATCTGCTTTGGTGGCAAATGCAACAGGTGCACCCCATTCTGAGGTATTCGACGAGTAAAACCTTTTTGCAACGACTTTGAAATCTGTTTATCTAACTCCCTTATTTCTTTGGGTGCCATATGCCTCAAGGGCAGTGCTACACGTCTAGCATCCTTCTCTAGGTCAATACGAAAGGAGATTTTTCTGTGGGGTGGAAGTCACGTGACTTCCTTGAAGACATCCAGGAACCCACAAACTATAGGGACCAAAGATGGTTCTTCATAACTAGGAGACAAGGAATATAAGAAACCTTTGTCCTTGTTTCTAACATTACAAGGAACACTTAGGTTGCGTCCTCCTCGGCTCCTAAGATGAACGAGTCTCTTATCGCAATCTAGGATGGCTCCATAAAACGATAGCCAGTCTATACCCAGGATAAGGTCATACCACATAAAATCTAATGCATATGCTTCGCAATGGAACTCGACATTGTCGACCTCCAATACTAGATCTTTACACCACAGCTCAAGATACTTAGATCCTACCTCTATACGACTATCCGAGATAGATATGGGAAGGTTCAACATATTTACTAATCGCTTGGAGATAAAGGAATGGGTCGCTCTAGAATCAAACGAGGTTGAATTTCCTAAAACAGAGGTTATATCTTCAAGTGCAGGCCGCCCTTGGTCTCCCTGGGGGTCGGCTTTGAATTGGTGTTGCTTCTATTGCATAGTTTTCGCCACTCTTAGCATCTTCGGGCTTTGAGCAGTCTTTGGACATGTGTCCTTCTTTATGGTAGTTGTAACATTTTCCCTTGATCTCCTTTTTCGCTAACGAGGTTCTACAATCCTTGGCCTCATGACCCTTGCGATTGCACCTCGTACAAGTCTTTGCGTCCTTTTTGAATTTGTTCTTCTTCTTGTTCTTCCAACATTCCTTCTTCTTATTTTTATTGGAGCTTTCTCCTTTCTCACCCTCTTTATCCTCCTTGGAGATTTCGGTCACGTAGAGGGTAGCTGCTTCAACCAGAGTCTCAAAAGTTTCCCTAAAATGTTACTTGGGCTAACAGGGTCTCCTTTTACGGGGAATGCAGTCCTTTACCAAAGCTAAGGGCTTTGTTCATGGGGGTGTCTACCAACCTTCTTCCAAATTTACATAACTCGGTGAATTTGGATATATATATTCTTGCCGGCTCAAGTTTCCTTGCTTGAGGTGGATTAATTTCTCTAGCTGAACAGTCATCTCGGCTCGTGGTAGAAACTTCGCTTCAAAACGGGTCTTGAACTCGTCCCATGTAAAAATCTGGCCTTCTTTCTCCATCGATATTAAGTTCCACCATTCAAGAGCCTCATCCTTCAGATGTCAGGCCACTATCCTTCTTTTCACTTCATCGGGCCAGGCAGTAGCCCTAAAGATTCTTTCACAGTCCATAACCCAAGATTGGGCACTAGCAAAACCTTCCTTTCCAGAAAATGATTTCCCCCAAGATTCCTAAAGATTTTACAAAAGCAAGAGAAATAAAAGGCCATATCAACGGCAGGAGCTGTAGGAACCGCTAGTGCAGGATTGGCAATAGGGACTTGTTCAATAATACGAAGACACTGTTGAAACCATTCGGGCTAGTAGCGAGGTCTTGCCTTGTTACCCTGTTCAGCTGAATTTTCAGGCATTCTACTATCTAAAAAGAAAAGGAAGAATCCTTTAATGGATACTCCAGAGATAGTATTTAAGCTGACAGAGAAAGAAAACGATAAAGGTGCCAAGTATAAATGCGTATGCTTATTGGGGTAAATATATATACCATATATATAGTTTGAAAGACCTTTTCAATATACAAATATGCCTCTCATACGTATATTTCCCTTATAATCGAGTAACCTATGCTTTGATACCAAATGTAACTAGCCGACCAAAATGGGCCTAAATTTTGATCCAGAAAAGACCCATCGAAACTTAGAGCCACTCTAAACGGGTCATAGGTTCCTGTAAGGATTACATTTGCACAAATAGTAATAACATATACTTCGAATGGGAATCTCACATAGCGGAAAGAGAAAATATAATATTCAAATAAGATGTGCCATTATTTCAAAATCTCAAAAATACAACAGTCACAGTTATATTTATTCAAAAGGTACGTCAAATAGTTCAATCTCATAAGATTCCAAAAGAAGTAAAGAGATAACTGCTAATAATATCATAATAACTTCGTCTTCTCCATCAGCTACAATCATGACTTTATCCATGGCTTTTACCTCATCTACTGACATATTGGATGTTAAGGAGATGGGTCAGAACATAAAGTTCTGTGTGATTGAAATATAATGTTACTTAATGTCCATACCCTATATTTTTAGCAAGTTACATATGTCAAGGTATGTCTGCGCAGCACGCAAGATCCACACAAACACAAATACCTAACCAATGAGGGGCATATCTAAGTCAATCGCCCATTAGTGTTTTAGGGTAGAGACCCAATGAGGTGGAATTCTCAGTCGCTTATGGTCTTATTAAAGGTGGTTTCTTATGATCTCTTATAAACCGGAGGCGGAACCCTATCCCTTTCAAACCCCGTCCTAGTACGCTAACGTTCTAAAGTCTATTCTGTCATTTGTAATATGAGAAGTAGTATTGCGAACGTTACTACTTAGCTTATTACCTGGTAGGATACATATGTCGCTTAAGACTTCCCTTAGATAGTTGGTGAGCATGCAATGGCCACATATCCTTTCAATTACCAATCCGTCCCTAGTTAAGCCCTTACAAGCTTCTAGAGGAAGTGGACATCCCCTTGCACTACCCTACTCCATTCCGTTTTATGCCTAACCATTTTTAGAGAAGGAGGAACCAAAGACCTACTTCAAATCTAGTAAAGGTGGATCCCATGACTTTGTTTCCTCTGCAAGGAATAAACCTTCGGAGGGATCCTAGTCCTAACCATTTAAGACCCAAACTAGATAAAAAGAGAGTCAACCACTTAAGACCTTCTCAAGGTGCAGTAAACCAATTCAATTTCACACACGATAGACTAATATATATATATATATATATATATATATATATATATATATATATATATATATAGAGAGAGAGAGAGAGAGAGCTATATATATATGCACACTAAACCTCTCACATTAAACCATACACTTGTAGATGCTGAATATGCCGGTCGGTTTTGGGCAGACCTCTACTACAAGTCGGTTTCGGGCAGACATCTCACATTATTTGGGCACATTGTGGTTACTAAATTTTCCGCTCGATACCGGGCAGGCTTATTCCACAAATGACAACTAACCTCATGCCTATGTGTCACTTATCTATATATATATATCTAAAGCCATTCTATATACGCACATACAAGCAAACAAATATATATTTGTTAAGGGGGCATTTCACTTTCAAATTCGAATTCTAACCTAATCGCATTTATTAGATAATACAACGTTAATTACGTCGATTACGTTTATATAAGTAAAATAATAATAATAACGCCTAATTAACGTAATAATCGTATAAACGGGGAAACATTCTTAAAAGGTGGCAACTGTCAATTTTCTCAATTCAAGGTATACAAATTAGCTTTTCCCAAATTTTTACCGCTACAACATAGGCATGATGGCATAATGACAATACAACTAATAGCAGTGAATGGAAAATATACATACACAACAATTTTAACTTGCATCCTAGGCTTGTTGTAATGATTTCAATATTAGATTAAAATAGAGTATTACATACGCTTCCACATGTATGTTTATAATCCTTATTTCACCTATTCACCACTTTTGGCGTTATGCACATAAAAATACTTGCATTTGACCTATTTCATTTTTGAACGCATTTGGATTCAAAATAAGATCCAAACCCAAAGCAAATCATGAAATAATCAAATCTAAATCTTTTTAGGTTATATTTAATGATAAATAAAAGTGAATTACATGAAATAGGAAAAATGATGGCAATACTCATATTCGTTTTAATCCAATACAAAAACCAAAAATCCACAAAACCCAATAATTCATGATAATTCATACGAAATTACAAGATACAAGATTTGGGGGTTTTCATGTTTACATTATCGAATATGCAAATCTTCCTAGGCATATCTATTCACATGACAAACTATTAAAAATATGAATGTCTTAAGTACATCACATTCCACTCACAAACTATAGGCGGGATAGAGAAAATTCTTTGGTAGATCTAGATCTATAACAATCTTTACCTTCAAGCGAGCTCCAATATTTCTCCTAACAATATATATAAGATACATACATTAGAATCTCATACATATATGTTTATGCTAAGTTCGAAAATCCTAAATTTATGTAAATTGGAATAGAGAGATATTTAGAATAGAGTTAGAGAAGTAGAAAAACCTTTATCCTATTCTCTTTGTTTTTCTATGGAATTTAGCACTGATGGAACAGCGACATAGAGGCAGAGATGGAGAATGATTAGGATTTGTAGTGTGTGGTATGATGGGTTATTTATACTTGATTTTGTGAGCATGAACCGTTGGATTAATTAAAATTAATCCAAGCCTTTCATTTTTATGTATCCCACAAAGAAAACCCCAACCATATAGCTTTATTGGGTTCTCCAGCCGCCGAGCGGTCGACCGGCGGTTGACACCCCTTAAGGGTTCGGTCGACCCCTTCGAGGATAGAACACCAAATAAGGCTGCGTTGCTGAGCTGTTTATTTTTATTAATATGTTTCCAAATCTTTTTATGTTTTTCCACATTTACAAGATATGTTGTCCCCCTGATCTTATCTCAAATTTCAAAATTTGGAATTTCCCTCTTTATCTTTAATTTATAATTTGGACAATTATATAATATTCATATAATTATATATATATATATATATATATTTCTGCATTTGCTATCCAAATTCATTTGTTCATAACTTCTTCGTACATTGACCGTTTCGGCATATTATATATGAAAACGATGTAGAATTTTGCCATGAATCAAAATATAAGAATTTCGTAGCCAAATTCCTAAAACTGCAAAATCTCATTTTCCAGCCATATCATTTAATTGCTTATTTTTAATTATTTAATTATTATTTATACTTTGAATATTTACGGGGTGTTACATCGGGGCACTGCCCTCGATCTCCCTCGCGAAGAGCAGAAGGAAGGAAACGAAGAGGATTGTGAGACACATATTCAGCAAAATCCAAAGGACTTGATACAAATACTCCAAAAGACGAGCAAGAAGACTCGGCAGAAACGCAACTCGAGAGTTCTTAGCAAGTTGAGCTAGCCGATCGTTGGTGATCGCTATCTTAGCCTTGTTGAAAAAGGGAATAGAATGAGAAAAAGAGGGGGTAGCGGACATAGGGGAATGATCAGCATTCCCTGACTCAACAGATGAATCAGAGAAGCTACCAGCAGAATAGGAAGGGAGAGAAAAGCAAAAACCTAATGAAATGTAGGAATGCAAGAAATTTGCGTCACTCCTTGCTATGAGAAACATATTCTGACAGAACATATCATCTAATTATGAGAAATGTCTCTGTTGACGGGAAAAATTATCGCACACCAACATCCAATGTGTATGTGTGAACAATTATCTAAATAAGTAGTAAAATATGTAAATGCGGGGAGACACAGCTTTTATAATGGTTCGGCACTAACGCTTACATCCACTTTATAATCCTCATTCATCATATCTTTAGTCGATTACAAGGTAGTACAAGTTTGGACAATAGCTAAATTCAAATCGTTACAATAGAATAACAAAATATATGTTTGTTCTACACTTTGACTAAATTGCCCTTTTTCTTCTTCGTTGAGAAGTGTTGACGTGGTCAACAATATCCAAGTTTAGTGGTCATGTCCATGAAGTTCAAAGGTAGCATAACAATCCTTATTAATGTTCAAGTGTTGATGGAAAACATGCATGCCATGATTTAATTATTCATGTCATCTCCAATGGCCATGGTGGAGGTGTTGGAAACCATTAAAGAGCGTTTGGAGCTCTGAAGGTCCAAAAATTCCAAGGGAGAAGGATCCAAATGAAGGCTAAGGCTTGGGGTATTTATAGGAGGAAGGTTAGGTGAGAGCATGTGAGCAGCGGGACCCACCAAAGCCAATTTTCACACCCAAAACAAGGCACAACACAGAAAATTTGCACCCCCTGGTGCGAGGTTCGAAATTTCGCACCCTTCTCTAGGGGGTTCGAAATTTCGAACCCACTGGTATGTGTGAAATTTCGACCCCACTAGGGGGTTCGAAATTTCAAACGCATCAGTGGGGTTCGAAATTTCGACCCCACCGAGAGGGTTCGAAATTTCAACCCCACCGGGGGGATTCAAAATTTCGATCCCACCAGGGGGATTTGAAATTTCGACCCCACCGGAGAGTTCGAAATTTCGACCCCACCAAGGGGGTACGAAATTTCGAACTCCCTAGTAGGGTGCCAAATTTCGACCCACCATGGGGTGCAAAATTTCGAACACCATGGAGATATTCGAAGTTGATAGAGAATGACGTTGAAATCATACTGCCGAGGGAGTTGAAATTCGTGAACGCGAAGTGAAGGAATCCGAGTTTTCATGAGTCTGAACTAAAGGGATTTGAGCTTCCGGCATGGAGAAAATCGGATGAATCGGTCAATCATCGCCGGGACTGTGCCCCGGAGCCTCACCGGCGCTACGCCCGGACCCGCTTGACTGCTCGCCTTCGGCTTGGAGCATGGCTCGACTAAGAGTTCATTGGACCCAATAGGAGCCACCTGACAGAGGCTACGGGTCTCCTTCCGTTCGTGGCGCGACTTCGGCCCAACTGCTTTGTACTTTTTGACGCTTGAGCGCGTCGCTCACCAAATACTCGATGTGTGACATCTTCGATAAAAAAGTGTGTCAACAGCCTCAATTTTAATAAGAAAAATATAACATAAGTAAGCGCATAAATTACTTTCTACTATAACGTAATTGTTTTATTGTCTTTGTAACTTATTTAATGGAGGGACAAAATTTGGTTGTGATGAATATAGTTGTTTGTTCTTTGACAAAAAAGTCATATAACTCATATATAGTACTTGTTACAGGAGGCCAAAAGCTCTGTAGAATTTTTTGAATATAAGATATTACATATTTTATACTTTTTAGAAAACATGGTTTTATGTACGTTGATAATACAAATTAAATTAAATTACAGCATACACTGGTTAAAATTAATTAATGAAGAACGATTGTGAGACACCTCTTCAGAAAAACCCAAAGGACTCGATACAAATACTCCCGAAGACGAGCAAGAAGACTCAGCACAAACGCAACTTGAGAGTTCTTAGCAAGTCGAGCTAGCCGATGGTTGGTGATCACTATCTTAGCCTTGTTGAGGAAGGGAATAGAATGAGAAAAAGAGGGGGTAGCGGACATAGGGGAATGATCAACATTCCCCGACCCAATAGATGAATTAGAGAAGCTACCAGCAGAACAAGAAGAGAGAGAAAAAGCAAAAACCTATTGAAATGTAGGAACGCAAGAAACTTGCGTCACTCCTTGATATGAGAAACATATTCTGACAAAACATATCATTTAATTATGAGAAATGTCTCATTTTTAATAAGAAAAAGATAACATAAAGAAGTGCATAAATTACTTTCTACTAATTAAAACGTAATTGCTTTATTGTCTTTGTAACTTATTTAGTGGAGGGACAAAATTTGGATATGATGAATATAGTTGTTTGTTCTATGACAAAAAAACTCATATAACGATCATATATAGTACTCGTTACATAAGGCCAAAAACTCTGTAGAATTTTTTGAATATAATATATTACATATTTTATACTTTTTAGAAAACATGGTTTTATGTACGCCTATATTAATTAATGATAATACAAATTAAATTATAGGTAATTTTTATTCTAATACACACTTTTAATAAGTTAATCCACTATTTTAATTTAATAAGTTAATCCACAACTATTTTGTAAGTTAATCCACTAGTGGATTAACTTAAAGATTTCATGTTTTTGTTTGGAAAAAAGGGAAAATCAGAGGAAATCTATAGTTAGATTTAACATTCATAAGTAATGATTGAACAGTCTATGTATAACATATAAAATCAGTGGAAGATAATCAATTATGCCTATCAAAAAAAAAAAAAAAAAAAAAAATCTAACAAAAAAAATACTAATGGATGAATATAACCAAGTTTCATGTTCTAAGTTAAGTGTATAATTCAGGAAAAATTCCAACCTCCTTTTATATGGCTTATGCTGGATGCTACATTTCTCCTGTTGATAGAAGCTTGCCATACATTGACTTTGTATTTGATACTTTGAATAATATCGTTTTACAGCATTACAGGTTTACACTGGTTGATACCCATTAGCTAATATATTTTTAATCCAATAAGGAAAAAAAAATGCTCTTCGAATCAAGATGGCATCATAACATATGTTTGATACTTAAATTAAAAGAAACAAGAAGAAGAAAGAAGAAGAAGGATATTTGACAATTATTTTAGGTGGATTAACTAACTAAATTTTAAATATATCAAAAAGTCAACAATCCTAGGATCAACTCATTAAAATTGTAGATTAGAATAAAAATTACCTAAATTAAATTACAGCATACACTGGTTTATCGATAGTATATGCACTTCATTAAAATTATAATTAAATACTCCTTATATAAAATTAATTAGCGCTTTTGATTTTTTAAAAGGCATGTACACTAAATCATGTTCATCCGCACTAAATAACCCAAGAAAGCAGTAAGTGCACCAATTAATCAACACATACATGGCAATTAATTAATGCATGTACGCTAAACTAATTATTATTTTCAACGTTTAGAGAGTAATAACAACAGTTAACATTTAATAAACTAAACTGTAGTACTAGACAATCAATGAGATAATATAAACGACTAGATTAACAAATTAACCCAAATTTACCAAATTAATACTAACTAGTGTTTAGTGGTAAGTAGAACCCAATTATAGGTTGAACTTAAGAGATTGGAGGTGATGAGTGTTGGCATTGGCAAAGTTGGAGAAGAGTTTTATGTAATGCAGGTTGAATAATGAAGAAGTGGCACTCGGGTTGGAAGTGGTACCAGTGGATTTTCGACCGCTAGCCAGGGGCGGATGTACTCTAAGGCTAGGTAGGGCCAAGGCCATATCTCGATTTTTGCAATTCTTTTATAAACTACACCTGACAAGTAAATTGCCTCACCTAAAACTAATATGCTGCCCTATCTCATGCCATCAGCTGGCTCCGCCACTGCCGCTAGCAATGGCCGTCAGCGTTTCGTATTCTGACGGCTTATTTATTTTATTTACAGAGATACCACAGAAATGAGCAGAATTACTAAAAAGATCAGTGAAGATTTGAAAACAATTAAAAAGCTTTAAAGATTATTACACCAGAAACTGCAACAACTGATCTAATTAAACAGCAAAAAAAGCATTCCTAGTAGCCAGAGCAGTTGAGGTCTGAGTAGGTGCAGGTGCAGGAGAATTAGCGGACCATTCATTCACAGTAATCAAAAGCTTCATGCCACCGTCACAGTGGCCTTCAAAACCACAAATGTACCATTTTCTCCCGGGGGTCGCAAGGGTTACAACGTCATTTCCGGTGATCAACGGTGCTGCTGCTCCTTCCTGGGCTTTACAAGCCTTGAACTCCGGCCCCATTACTTTAAGCACATTATGCTTTGCTGGTGGATACTTGAACACTGCAAAACATTTGTATTAGCGTATATGCATGCACGTATATACTACGTTAGCAGTTTATGAAAAGCGTCTGCAGCAGGTTTCATCGATCAGAATACATATATAAAACGCTGTTGTATGTATTTAAGGTGATTACGTACCAAGGGTATCCCCTACAACGAATTCTTTGCCTTGAGCCCATTCGGTGTAATTGGTCCTAAGACCCCAGCCTTCGTTGTCACCAACTGTGTATTGATTGCTAGCAAATGCTATGCTTGGAGTAACTGCTACTGCTATGGTGATGATCAAAAACATGCAGCATTTTGAAGCCATGGAAATTAACCTGTCGAATGATGTATGTTTTGTTTTGCCTAATTATGCTTTTGAATGTATAAGTTCCTCTATATATACTGGTTTTCATGTCTGGTTTATAATGCTGTAAAAATAGAACATATGGATAGCCGCCCTATCTTAAATTCCGTGGACTACAAGGTACAAATTTATATCGTTATAGGAGACTTTGGTTCATCCATGGTTATAACTTATAATACATTTAAACTTTGTCTCTCCTCTTTCGTAGTCTATTCCGAGATAGCTGGAGCATTAGAACATAGCAGTATATACTATATAGTATATACGGTTAAGTTAAGAGGTCATGTCTTCAAAGTCACTGCCATTTGGCATTTCTTGGAAGCATTGTTATCATAATAAACCCCTAAAACTACAAAAAAAAACTCAAACCATGGATGCAAGCCCGACCTATGATAAGGTCCATGAGATGGTTGAATAGGGAACACTACAAGAAAAATACCATATTGCAACTAGCTATATGCAACCGGCGGCACACGACTGTCGTAGTAAATGATATTTAACAACAGATATTTTGTAGTAGTTGCAATAGATGAAACTTAGCAACAGGTCTTTTCTTTCTGTTGCGAAAAACATACTTTTAGCAACTCTGTTTTCACTACAGTTGCAAAAACATAATTTAAGCAAGTGCGCTTCTATAACAATTACAACAAACATATTTTTTGCATTCAGACTTCCAAACTTATTGCAAAAAAATATTTTTAACAACTGTTTTCGCCATTTGCAATAACTATATGTTTTTACAATTGGTAAAGCCTGTTGCGAAAAACATACTTTAAAAATAAGTAGTTGT
This sequence comes from Allium sativum, assembly GCA_030737875.1. NCBI lineage: Eukaryota > Viridiplantae > Streptophyta > Magnoliopsida > Asparagales > Amaryllidaceae > Allium > Allium sativum. The sequence continues at coordinate 129,452,567 of CM060918.1, forward strand.
TTTTAATTAAGAAGTCATAAACAACCACTGATAATTAACCGTCAATAAATAAGTAGATGTTCGTAATGATTAACTTTTAATAATTAATTTTAAATAATACTATTAAATAATTAACTATTAGTAATTATTTAGTAATTATATAATAAGCAAGATTAATATTTAATAATTATTAATTAATAATAAATTTTAATTATTAGAAGGTGGAATTTATAATTGATAAATATATAATAATAATTAATAATTTACAAATAATAATAATTAGCTGTTAAAAATAAAATAATTAAATAATTAACAAACATAAAAGTTAATGGATAAAAATTAATAATTAATTTTAAATATGAATATGTATAAATAATAAATAAATAAATTCATAATAAATAAATAAATGATAATTAATTTATATTACTAGTAAGGAGTAATTAATAATTAATATTACTATTAAGGAATATTTAATAATTAATGATAATTGACTAATATATGTATATGCATTTGCACTTTTGATTTCACTATTGTATCTATGTGTGTGTGTGTATATATATATATATATAATATATATATATATATATATATATATATATATATATATATATAGAACCTATCTAATGCCAAAGTGAAATCTTATTGAGTGAGGTTGGACCATTGGCTAGTGATGATAATGCTATGCTACTACTCAATTTATATAACTTGTAGCTACATAGAGCATCACTCATTGTAGCTGCTCTAAGTTATGGTGCAGCAGTGCGCTGTTGCACTGAATCAAATCAGAGTGAGTCAACTTTGAAAATCATTGTTTTAAGAAATATAATTGATTTTTTTAATGTTAGAACCTGGTACTATTTTAAGTGTATTATTCTCTCTTGTTAGCTTATGACAGAGAAGGAAAAGATAAAAGGTTTTATCTTTTTAAAAGAGGAAGCACACAAATATTCTCTTTCCTAACTTAAAATGCTAAACAATACAATGCTTAAATAGATCCTAGAACTTGGATAAAAATCTCTACTGATCACGTCTAACAAGCCCAAATAAGTGGTCCTTAATATATAAACTTTAAATCGGCTCCTAACTAATGACTTAAAAACAACAACAAACTTTATAAACTCTTCCTTCAAACTAGCTAATTTTATCTGACTTCATTCAGCTTTCACATATGCATGCATGAGTTTGAATTACATTTCAACACCTCCCCTTAATTCAAACTCCCGCAACTTCCTTGTGAAATGATGTTGAACTTCTATGTGCTTGGTCCTTGCATGGAATGCTGGATTCTTGGTCATAGCTGCTTTAAACTCACTTAGCAATTTCCGAGAAGAGCTGAAATCTTTGCATAGATGATTTGTCTCAATCTTCATCATTATCTTGTTGGACATGCTCAACTGTTGTTTGTTGATTAGTGCATCACTTGTAAACTATCAACAAACTCTTATGGTTTCATCCTTAGTATTTCAACTTCATACTAAGGATTCATCTGACCTCTACACATAAGGTCCTTCCACGATACTGCTGTATTCGTCATCTTCCAAACAAGCTAAAGTTATGGCTCTTCCTCATTTGCTTGTTGGATAATTTGAAACCACGCCTGCTTCACTCACATGTTTCACCTATTGCATTTGTAGGCCTCAACTTCAAACAATTCTCTTGAGCATTCCACAAGTATCCAACCCACTAATCGACTACACACTTCGTCGTTTTCAACTTCATTGTTGTCACATCAGCAACTAATGTTTTGCTGAACGTCTTCTTCATGCTAACATCAATAGCATCACTGCGACAAACACTGCCACATCACACAACTACAACATCCTCATAAGAGATGCACTTGATGCCATCAACTTCATCTAAATTCTTTTCCAAGCACACAAATCCAAACAAAAAACCACTATTTCAACAAACAACAACTTGTCATCTTCACCACATACTTGCCATTGGTTCCAGCAAATATCACTTTAAAAACTCCAAAAATCGTCACTAAGAACAGCCACAACATCCATTCAAATTCAACAACAACTAAATGTCACAGGCTTCCCTTTTTTCTGCTTCATTTCCTCGTTGCCAAGTTGCATCAGTCCTTCTCGATGCCACCACTCCAGTCATTATTGATGACACTAGCCCGGCGCTAATCCGTCGCTGACACGGCGCTAACCCAACGCTGACAGGGCGGACGATAACATCAAACTTTATTCAATACCTCGTCCTACTTCTTAATGAACCGACAAGGTTATTCCAACCTGCACCAAAAAAATTAACGTCGCTTACTTCTTATCACTATCAAACAATCTTTCAATTGCATCGAACAGAGGATCCGACGCTATTCCGGAGATGACCCGGCGGACAATAGCCTTAAATAGTGGCTACCACCGCCGGAGCGGGACGCTCAAAATCGAAAAACCCTCGGCTCTGATACCAAATGTTAGCTTATGACAGAGAAGGAAAATGTAATAACCCGAAAATCCGAGCCAGTTAAAAAATTTTATTTTAGCAATTTTAGCGAATTTTGAATATTTATAATAGATTATTTTAAATATTATCGACGAGAAAAATGTTTTGAATTGAATTCGACGTATATATTATATACGTCGTCGTTAGAATATATATAATTATATATAATTATAAATAGAATTGAAAATGGCGCGGTAGTTCGAAAATTCGATTTCAAACTTCAATTGAATGTACCGGGTGCAAAACAATCCGGATTTTAGTGAAACCAAAAATATTAGGATCTAATTAATGATATCTTTCCAACGAATCCGAAAAATCGAAATTTCATAGCGGGAATCAAAAGATATGTCCAATTGAAAATTCTGAATAGTCGCTATGGAATTCAGGCCCTTAAAAATGGACATTTTGCAAATGACCTCGGATCTCGACGAAACCACTTTTGTTGGATCCGCAGTGTCAAATTATTGTTAGGTTTCAAATTTCATAATTTTTCGAATCAATATGTAAGCGTGGCAAAGGAAAACGCGTTTGACCAGTTTCAGTTGATTTTAATCGACTGGAAAATGGCCATTTTTCCAACGGTCTCAGAATTCGACGAAATTAATTTTGTTAGGACCGTATCGTCAATACGAAGCTAGAAAATATTTTTCTGGAATTTTTCTAGTTAGTATGTGACCCCGGTAAATTGAAATGCGCGTTCAAATTCAATATATAGAGTTATATGTTGATTTCAACGGAAACTGATTCAAACGATCATATCAGCTTGCGATACATATCCCATTGTGTTCGGAATGGGGGTAAAACGCTATGGACGACAGGCGGTGGGCCTCGTTTTGAGATCGAAAATAAAAGTTGCTTTTTGGCGAAAAATAAATTAAATAAATTAATGAAAAAATATATATGCTTTTCTCTCCTTAAATCCTCCTGCCCCCCCCCCCCCCCCCCGGTTCGATTCAATCAGAAACAGAAAAAAAAACAAATCGAAATCGCGCAGAACCCCCCACCTCCCCGACGAGCCGCCGCGCCCCCGGGGCGATCGCCACCTCCGACGAAGCTCGCCTCCCATCCTTCCCCCGTCGCTCCTCCTTTCCCTCCGTCCAGCCCTAGCACGAACGAGACCCCCTAGACCCGAACCCGCAACCGCCTGCACCGACCCACCCACCTCGACGCAGCCCAGCCGACCACCGCCCTGCCGCAGCCTCCAGCCCCCCCTCCGATCCCTCTTCTCCCCCCCCCCCATTCGCTGTAAGCTTCCATCCTCTTTTATTTTATTTATTTATTTTGTTTTATGTTAATTTATTTTAAATATTTTGTTAGTTTAATCTGATTTTCGTGAATAAGAAAATAGAAGAGATATGATTTAGACAAGAGAAAAGATTTTATTCAAGTAAAAATATGATCTTTATATTTTTAAAGTAATAAAAATATGATTTTTATATTTTTGAAAGTATTAAAAATATAGTCTTTACTATATAAATGATGAAAAATTTGATTTTTACTTATGTAGTGGATTAAAAATATAATTTTTACATGATAGGAATATTAAAAATAGCATCTTTATATGTGTAGCAAAATAAAGATTGATTTTGAAAAGTCGAAATCTTTAAATTGAAAAGGTGAAATCTTTATTTTTATAAAGGCGAAATCTTTATTTTTATAAAGGCGAAATCTTTATTTTTATAAAGGCGAAATCTTTATTTTAGAAAAGGCAAAATCTTTATTTTAGAAAAGGCGAAATTTTTATTTTAGAAAAGGCGAAATCTTTATTTTAGAAAAGGCGAAATCTTTATTGTAGAAAAGGTGAAAGATCTATTTTTGAAAAGGCGGAAACTTTATATAGAGAATAGCGTGATAAAATAGAATTTTTATCCATATAGCGTCGAAGTAAAAATTCGATTTTTATATATTGAATAGCATAGTAAAAATTCGATTTTTATATATTGAATAGCGAAGCGAAAATTCGATTTTTAAATGTATGAAGCGATTATAAAAATATGATTTTCAAATTGAAAGTGAACAAATAAAAATGTGATTTTTATTTTAAAGACATCAAATATAAAAATGTGTGATTTTTATATATGTAGTGGATACGGGCAACGAAGGTGACGAAGATGCGATAACGATGAGGATTTCTATCAAAGAAGAGTCAAGATGTTTGGATAGCTTTTTGTGAGAACTTCTCACCTTTCAATTTCATTTTCTAGTTATATATATACTAGGATGCAGACGGTGTTTAGTAGCACCCGACACAATCGTCCACAGACCATGGACTTGTTTGTTTGATTGCAAAAATTAGTTAGATTATTCGATTGAAATTGAATTGTTTGGTAAAATGAAATTGATTTGATTGATGTGTGAATGGCGTGGGCCTTCACTAGACCGGGGATAAGGCTAGGCCTCGTCCCGTTTCTAGTATCGTGTCGTTATGCCGCCGAAATTTTCTAAAATATGTTAGAAAAATAAGAATATCATTTTATTTAAAGAATGAACTGAATAGAAATTCATATGTTAAAATAAAATGTTTTATCGTTAAAAATATAATTTTTAACGTGAATATGAATATAGTGAATGTGAATAAATAAAATATTCATTTACAAACCGGGCGGTTTGTTTATGTACACCTATTTGAAGGACATTGATTGGGACGATAAATTTTACACATCGCCCAACTGCACAAATAAAATATGTGTTTGATTGTTTGAAACCCCACACGGGTGTTGGGATGAAATATGAAGTTCACTCATCCTGATTTATTAAATATGTCGATCGATTGATTGACAGGCTGTTATAAGCGTTAGATATCTATATTTGATGCTTATACAGTGTAGTGCACTTTGATTGATGGTTGATTATTTTCAATGCTATTATATACGTGTGATGTATGAAAAGTCCATATAATTAATTTTATATGGTGATTGATTGGGCCTCATTCCAATTTAGAAGGTAAAGAATATTATAAAATAAAGGTTCATGTGTTGACTATACTCATCCGTTGAGATTAGTCATGTGTTGAATGAAATCTTTTAACAATAAAATTTACATCTTTATCAATATAAAATAAAGGTTCACGTGTTGACTGTACTCATCCGTTGAGATTAGTCATGTGTTGAACGAAATCTTTTAACAATAAAATTTACATCTTTATCATATATAGAATTAGAAACTAACTGGAAAAGAGATGAGATGAGTGGTCTCCTGAATATTGATCTGATGTTGGTTTCGGCCTTCGGGGTTAATATTCAGGGAATCATTCTCTTACTAATTTACAGTTGGAGTCTGATTTAATATCAAACGATAGATACCTTAATTTCCATAAAATATATTAAATAACAAAAATAGTCACATGTGGACAGTACTCATTCGTTGAGATTAGTCGTGTGTTGACAAAAATAAATATTCATTTGTTGAATAGAATATTTGAAAATAGAAATATATGAAGTCGTGTTGGTTAGATTGACGCCATTTTGACGTGAACGATATTTATATCGATTTTATCCATTTTAAAATGAATATTGAAAAGTGATTTCGAAATCGCGTATTTTGAAATGAAATTTGATTCAAATAGAAAACGGAAATGAAATTGAATATAAAATGATTTCGAAATGAATTGAATTGAAAACGATTTCGAAATGAATTGAATTGAAAACGATTTCGAAATGAATTGAATTGAAAACGATTTCGAAATGAATTGAATTGAAAACGATTTCGAAATGAATTGAATTGAAAACGATTTCGAAATGAATTGAATTGAAAACGATTTCGAAATGAATTGAATTGAAAACGACTTTGAAATTGGATTGAATTGAAAACGAATTCAAATTGAATCGAAAGCAAATTGAAATGAATTCAAATTGAATTGAAATTTGAATTGAATAGAAATGAATTTTAAAACGAATTTATAAGGAAAGATTCAATTTTGATTTGAATTGAGATGGAAGTTGAAATTGTTTTTGAAACGAATTTAAAACGATTTATAAAATTCGTTTTAAATAGAAATCGACGAAATATATATTATATATACTATATATATAATATAATGGCCTGAATAGAACGCGCCGCGCCGCGGCAGTTCGTGAATTTCGACCATTTATTTCAAACGGACATTACGGGAGATCCGACCGTCAGATTCTCCTAAAACCGGAACCGTTGGGTTCGTATCGAAAAGAGCTTTCTAACGAATATTAGAAATTTGAAATCTAACGGTTGGATTTGGAGATACGTCCAAATCAAATTCGAAAAAGGTCGCTATAGGTGCAGTTCGATGGCCGTTGTTGGAAATCGACTGTACGGGCCTTGATAAAATTATTAAAAATAGTAATAATTTTTGTAAAATCAAAAGAAATGATTTGGGAAAATATGGGATGAAAAACTCCATATTTGAAAAGATAAAAATAGATTTTTATCGAAATGAACTAGTTTGAACTCAATTTAAAACCCGATTTTTTTTAAATAAATAAATTAGATTTAAAAAGGGGTTTTAAATAATCGGTATTCCTAATATATTTGATTTGAATTGAACTAGAGTTGATTTGTGGGTTTATCGTGAACTGTGTTTTAAACAACACTAGTTCTTTAACCCGATGATAAATAGAATGTGATTTGGGTTTGTCGTGAACTGTGTTTTAAATGACATTAGTTCTTTAACCCTATAAAAGGAGTTTTAACGAATTCACAATTAGATTGAAATGTAAATTTGCAATCTAAATTATCAAATCTAGAAAATGAGCGGGAATGGAGCATTACCAGTTTTGCTCCAAAGCGATAGTTAAATCTTTAATTAGATTTGAACGTTAAATGGTAATTAATTTTACCGATAACACCATAGTATTAGATATGGAGTATTACCAGTTTTGCTTCATGGGATGAATAGGTTGGGATTGGGAAATAAAATAAATAATTACTTCGTTGTGGTTCGCTAATCTCGACTAGTTTAGAAAACCATAATTTGGTTTGAAACGACATCCAAAGGAAGATTAAAGGATAAATTTTAAAGAATTTATCTTGGATAAAATTAATGGGAACATTTCCCTAAAAATGTGATTTTGTGAATAAAAGAATATTCTGAATTGGAATGAGGCATATGTTGTGTTTGTGTAACATTTGTTTTAAATATACGCGGGTTGTTCGGAAAGTCCGGGTTTATACCCATTCTGAACAACCGATTCGACGATAAGTCGAAGATGAAGACGGTGGTCGAAGACCGGAAGTCTTCACATCGTTTGGATAATTACTGATGACCCTGATTGGGCTGTACACCTAAGAGGATGGAAATAGTTAGTGGTCGTCCAGACGTACTTGGAGATGGATGGATATGCGAGGAAAGTGCCTCCGGTTTCGTTCAGACCCAGAACGGACTTGTAAATGGATTGTGTGTCTGACATTGGATTTTATTCTGTGTTGATTGATTTCTGTTAAATATATATCTGTTTGGCGGCGGAGAATTTATTCTCTTGCTTAACGCCCTTCTCTGAGACGTACGAGCTTAGAGGTTATATATCGATAGATATCAATCGCATAGCATGAATTTCCTGTGTGGCATACTGAGTTGCAATGATCAAGGCTTCTGTTGAAAAGCAAAGTCTTGTGGTTGATGATCAAAGCACGGCCTTTGTGGCATAGCTTTGTGTATAGCGTGGATCCGCGAGCCTCACACCTCGGTATGAGTTAAAAACGGGATACGGACCGTTGGGAGAGCACGACGTTTCTTTCTAGCTTTGGTGGTGTCAGTGACTTACCAGCCCTGACATTTATATACTTTTCACCTTTGTGGTTGTTGGAATGAGGCGCCTCGATTATAGGTCTGTAAGGACCGGGAAACGTGTGTTCAGGAATAACTAATCCTCTAACGTAAGTGAGGACCGACCCAGCCGCATCCAGGGGTTGCCCAGAGTGCGTAACCCTGGGACATTTGCTAGAGTGTCTCGAACGCGGAGAGGAGCTTGCCCCTTGCCTCGACTCATGACGGAATCCAATTTCCAATACGTGTAATTCGGTTTTAATTGTAGAACTAGTATAGCGACATAGTAGATGGTAGCTATGCCGCCTATGATTGATATTTATGATTGAAATGTTTTGACACTATACACTTATTATAGTATCAAATAATGTGTTTTAAACGTATCAAGCATGCTTTGGCTGTTATAAGGGAAAACCCTATCCTCCGGCTTGCGTTGCATTGTGTGATGGGACCTGGGTCTTATAACAGCTTCATTTTTCTTTATTTAGCATTGCGCTGTTTGTTCTATGCACTGGTATTCTTGGGAGGAAACCCGTTCCGTGTTATATGGCGTGGTCCCTTGAATTACTATCTTTAAAATAAAGTTTTAATAACTGTTTTAGTTCTCACACCGGTCACATGACTGACTTGGAGTTTATTGTTTTAACCTAAACTCTGGGTGCCCCTATTTTCCGCACGGGCAGCTAGTAGTTTTGGTTTTGCAGATTTATATTCACAGGATCCTGGTTTACAGCTGGAATGATATCCGGAAAGCTATGTATCCGTATATCACCTTCAGTTGTGCTTTGTATTGTTTTCCGCTGCGATGTATTTAAATGTAATTTATTGTAATCTCTGATATTTATCGAATGTAATTTATTCATTTATACTCTGTATATTCTTGTATCTGATGGAATTGTTGTAATATACAATGAAATGTTCTTCCGTCTGCGTTCATTTGTGTGTTGTTCTCAAAGCATCCGCTCTTTCCTTCATGGGGAAGTAACGGGTCCTTACAGTGGTATCAGAGCTTTGGTTTACAGAGCTCGAGAACAAGACACATTAGAACCATACGAAAGAATTCATCAGATATTGGATTAGTAATATCCAATTAGAATGACTCGTTAGAGATGGGATCAGTAGTATCCTAGAACGAGTGTGAAGAGTATATTTTTCAAATTAAAACAATTTTGTTTTGAAAATTTAAACCATTTTATACATATTTGAATATTTATTTATTTTGAATATGGACAATCTAGTATATAAAGGTTTTGCATATACGCGTCATGAACGTATATTTGAAGTTTTAATATACTGGATAGATATTGAATCACATTCTAGACACCCGGAGATGATTCTGACGATTGATATATCATCATCAGAATTTGTGTTCGTGTTTCGAAGATGTGATTTTCTATATATTTCCATTAGACTGGTGTGAGAACCAAAACTAATATAGTTAGAACACATTGTTGTGATTTGGCATCAAAAACATGATTTTTTGCATATATATCAAAAGTTATGAATTTGAAACTCTAATTCACTAATTGATTGATGTTTGTGTTGTTTGTTTATTTGTTTGATAATTTTGAACCATTATGCCTAATTGAATCAAATTTTGAATTGTATTGAAAATTAGTCGCATTTGCTTGCATATACATATACTTACATTGAACAGGTCATAGCAAGGAGGCTAGAGTAGAGAATAAAATTTGTTTGCCCGACAAATAGGTACATGTTTCCTATATATTTACTGTTTTGTTTGGGTGATGATGATTTTATGAGCCTATTGGCTAGCCGCTTGGCTTTTTCTTTTTCTTTTTGAGATCAGAAGGCCTGTATGGCAATTTCGGGATTTCCCGTGGCTCCCGGTGCAGGGGAGGTTATGGCGAAATTTTTCGAAAATTTAGGGTGTTAGCCAAATTTTTGAAAATTTGAAAATTCTCAAAAACTGAAAAGTTGGAGAATGGAAGCCAGATCGAACGTAGAGTTGATTAATCAAACCACTTTCGACTTTGTTCCTTTTCGGGGACGAAAAGTTTTAAGTGGGGGAGATTGTAATAACCCGAAAATCCGAGCCAGTTTAAAATTTTATTTTAGCAATTTTAGCGAATTTTGAATATTTATAATATATTATTTTAAATATTATCGACGAGAAAAATGTTTTGAATTGAATTCGACGTATATATTATATACGTCGTCGTTAGAATATATATAATTATATATAATTATAAATAGAATTGAAAATGGCGCGGTAGTTCGAAAATTCGATTTCAAACTTCAATTGAATGTACCGGGTGCAAAACAATCCGGATTTTAGTGAAACCAAAAATATTAGGATCTAATTGATGATATCTTTCCAACGAATCCGAAAAATCGAAATTTCATAGCGGGAATCAAAAGATATGTCCAGTTGAAAATTCTGAATAGTCGCTATGGAATTCAGGCCCTTAAAAATGGCATTTTGCAAATGACCTCGGATCTCGACGAAACCCCTTTTGTTGGATCCGCAGTGTCAAATTATTGTTAGGTTTCAAATTTCATAATTTTTCGAATCAATATGTGAGCGTGGCAAAGGAAAACGCGTTTGACTAGTTTCAGTTGATTTTAATCGACTGGAAAATGGCCATTTTTCCAACGGTCTCAGAATTCGACGATATTAGTTTTGTTAGGACCGTATCGTCAATACGAAGCTAGAAAATATCTTTCTGGAATTTTTCTAGTTAGTATGTGACCCCGGTAAATTGAAATGCGCGTTCAAATTCAATATATAGAGTTATATGTTGATTTCAACGGAAACTGATTCAAACGATCATATCAGCTTGCGATACATATCCCATTGTGTTCGGAATGGGGGTAAAACGCTATGGACGACAGGCGGTGGGCCTCGTTTTGAGATCGAAAATAAAAGTTGCTTTTTGGAGAAAAATAAATTAATGAAAAAATATATATGCTTTTCTCTCCTTAAATCCTCCTGCCCCCCCCCCCCCGTTCGATTCAATCAGAAACAGAAAAAAAAAACAAATCGAAATCGCGCAGACCCCCCCCCCCCACCTCCCCGACGAGCCGCCGCGCCCCCGAGGCGATCGCCACCTCCGACGAAGCTCGCCTCCCATCTTTCCCCCTTCGCTCCTCCTTTCCCTCCGTCCATCTCCAGCCCTAGCACGAACGAGACCCCCTAGACCCGAACCCGCAACCGCCTGCACCGACCCACCCACCTCGACGCAGCCCAGCCGACCACCGCCCTACCGCAGCCTCCAGCCCCCCCTCCGATCCCTCTTCTCCCCCCCCCCATTCGTTGTAAGCTTCCATCCTCTTTTATTTTATTTATTTATTTTGTTTTATGTTAATTTATTTTAAATATTTTGTTAGTTTAATCTGATTTTCGTGAATAATAAAATAGAAGAGATATGATTTAGAAAAGAGAAAATATTTTATTCAAGTAAAAATATGATCTTTATATTTTTAAAGTAATAAAAATATGATTTTTATATTTTTTAAAGTATTAAAAATATAGTCTTTACTATATAAATGATGAAAAATTTGATTTTTACTTATGTAGTGGATTAAAAATATAATTTTTACATGATAGGAATATTAAAAATAGCATCTTTATATGTGTAGCAAAATAAAGATTGATTTTGAAAAGTCGAAATCTTTAAATTGAAATGGTGAAATCTTTATTTTTATAAAGGCGAAATCTTTATTTTTATAAAGGCGAAATCTTTATTTTTATAAAGGCGAAATCTTTATTTTAGAAAAGGCGAAATCTTTATTTTAGAAAAGGCGAAATTTTTATTTTAGAAAAGGCGAAATCTTTATTTTAGAAAAGGCGAACTCTTTATTGTAGAAAAGGTGAAAGATCTATTTTTGAAAAGGCGGAAACTTTATATAGAGAATAGCGTGATAAAATAGAATTTTTATCCATATAGTGTCGAAGTAAAAATTCGATTTTTATATATTGAATAGCATAGTAAAAATTCGATTTTTATATATTGAATAGCGAAGTGAAAATTCGATTTTTAAATGTATGAAGCGATTATAAAAATATGATTTTCAAATTGAAAGTGAACAAATAAAAATGTGATTTTAATTTTAAAGACATCAAATATAAAAATGTGTGATTTTTATATATGTAGTGGATACGGGCAACGAAGGTGACGAAGATGCGATAACGATGAGGATTTCTATCAAAGAAGAGTCAAGATGTTTGGATAGCTTTTTGTGAGAACTTCTCACCTTTCAATTTCATTTTCTAGTTATATATATACTAGGATGCAGACGGTGTTTAGTAGCACCCGACACAATCGTCCACAGACCATGGACTTGTTTATTTGATTGCAAAAATTAGTTAGATTATTCGATTGAAATTGAATTGTTTGGTGAAATGAAATTGATTTGATTGATGTGTGAATGGCGTGGGCCTTCACTAGACCGGGGATAAGGCTAGGCCTCGTCTCGTTTCTAGTATCGTGCTGTTATGCCGCCGAAATTTTCTAAAATATGTTAGAAAAATAAGAATATCATTTTATTTAAAGAATGAACTGAATAGAAATTCATATGTTAAAATAAAATGTTTTATCGTTAAAAATATAATTTTTAACGTGAATATGAATATAGTGAATGTGAATAAATAAAATATTCATTTACAAACCGGACGGTTTGTTTATGTACACCTATTTGAAGGACATTGATTGGGACGATAAATTTTACACATCGCCCAACTGCACAAATAAAATATGTGTTTGATTGTTTGAAACCCCACACGGGTGTTGGGATGAAATATGAAGTTCACTCATCCTGATTTATTAAATATGTCGATCGATTGATTGACAGGCTGTTATAAGCGTTAGATATATATATTTGATGCTTATACAGTGTAGTGCATTTTGATTGATGGTTGATTATTTTCCATGCTATTATATACGTGTGATGTATGAAAAGTCCATATAATTAATTTTATATGGTGATTGATTGGGCCTTATTCCAATTTAGAAGGTAAAGAATATTATAAAATAAAGGTTCATGTGTTAACTGTACTCATCCGTTGAGATTAGTCATGTGTTGAACGAAATCTTTTAACAATAAAATTTACATCTTTATCAATATAAAATATAGGTTCACGTGTTGACTGTACTCATCCGTTGAGATTAGTCGTGTGTTGAACGAAATCTTTTAACAATAAAATTTACATCTTTATCATATATAGAATTAGAAACTAACTGGAAAATAGATGAGATGAGTGGTCTCCTGAATATTGATCTGATGTTGGTTTCGGCCTTCGGGGTTAATATTCAGGGAATCATTCTCTTACTAATTTACAGTTGGAGTCTGATTTAATATCAAACGATAGATACCTTAATTTCCATAAAATATATTAAATAACAAAAATAGTCACACGTGGACAGTACTCATTCGTTGAGATTAGTCGTGTGTTGACAAAAATAAATATTCATTTGTTGAATAGAATATTTGAAAATAGAAATATATGAAGCCGTGTTGGTTAGATTGACGCCATTTTGGCGTGAACGATATTTATATCGATTTTATCCATTTTAAAATGAATATCGAAAAGTGATTTCGAAATCGCGTATTTTGAAATGAAATTTGATTCAAATAGAAAATGGAAATGAAATTGAATATAAAACGATTTCGAAACGAATTGAATTGAAAACGATTTCGAAATGAATTGAATTGAAAACGATTTCGAAATGAATTGAATTGAAAACGATTTCGAAATGAATTGAATTGAAAACGATTTCGAAATGAATTGAATTGAAAACGATTTCGAAATGAATTGAATGGAAAACGATTTCGAAATGAATTGAATTGAAAACGATTTCGAAATGAATTGAATTGAAAACGACTTTGAAATTGGATTGAATTGACAACGAATTCAAATTGAATCGAAAGCAAATTGAAATGAATTCAAATTGAATTGAAATTTGAATTGAATAGAAATGAATTTTAAAACGAATTTATAAGGAAAGATTCAATTTTGATTTGAATTGAGATGGAAGTTGAAATTGTTTTTGAAATGAATTTAAAACGATTTATAAAATTCGTTTTAAATAGAAATCGACGAAATATATATTATTTATATTATATATATAATATAATGGCCTGAATAGAACGCGCCGCGCCGCGGCAGTTCGTGAATTTCGACCATTTATTTCAAACGGACATTACGGGAGATCCGACCGTCAGATTCTCCTAAAACTGAAACCGTTGGGTTCGTATCGAAAAGAGCTTTCTAACGAATATTAGAAATTTGAAATCTAACGGTTGGATTTGGAGATACGTCCAAATCAAATTCGAAAAAGGTCGCTATAGGTGCAGTTCGATGGCCGTTGTTGAAAATCGACTGTACGGGCCTTGATAAAATTATTAAAAATAGTAATAATTTGTGTAAAATCAGAAGAAACGATTTGGGAAAATATGGGATGAAAAACTCCATATTTGAAAAGATAAAAATAGATTTTTATCAAAATGAACTAGTTTGAACTCAATTTAAAACCCGATTTTTTTTTAAATAAATAAATTAGATTTAAAAAGGGGTTTTAAATAATCGGAATTCCTAATATATTTGATTTGAATTGAACTAGAGTTGATTTGTGGGTTTATCGTGAACTGTGTTTTAAACAACACTAGTTCTTTAACCCGATGATAAATAGAATGTGATTTGGGTTTGTCGTGAACTGTGTTTTAAATGACATTAGTTCTTTAACCCAATAAAAGGAGTTTTAACGAATCCGCAATTAGATTGAAATGTAAATTTGCAATCTAAATTATCAAATCTAGAAAATGAGCGGGAATGGAGCATTACCAGTTTTGCTCCAAAGCGATAGTTAAATCTTTAATTAGATTTGAACGTGAAATGGTAATTAATTTTACCGATAACACCATAGTATTAGATATGGAGTATTACCAGTTTTGCTTCATGGGATGAATAGGTTGGGATTGGGAAATAAAATAAATAATTACTTCGTTGTGGTTCGTAATCTCGACTAGTTTAGAAAACCATAATTTGATTTGAAACGACATCCAAAGGAAGATTAAAGGATAAATTTTAAAGAATTTATCTTGGATAAAATTAATGGGAACCTTTCCCTAAAAATGTGATTTTGTGAATAAAAGAATATTCTGAATTGGAATGAGGCGTATGTTGTGTTTGTGTAACATTTGTTTTTAATATACGCGGGTTGTTCGGAAAGTCCGGGTTTATACCCATTCTGAACAACCGATTCGACGATAAGTCGAAGATGAAGACGGTGGTCGAAGACCGGAAGTCTTCACATCATTTGGATAATTACTGACGACCCTGATTGGGTTGTACACCTAAGAGGATGGAAATAGTTAGTGGTCGTCCAGACGTACTTGGAGATGGATGGATATGCGAGGAAAGTGCCTCCGGTTTCGTTCAGACCCAGAACGGACTTGTAAATGGATTGTGTGTCTGACATTGGATTTTATTCTGTGTTTATTGATTTCTGTTAAATATATATCTGTTTGGCGGCGGAGAATTTATTCTCTTTCTTAACGCCCTTCTCTGAGACGTACGAGCTTAGAGGTTATATATCGATAGATATCAATCGCATAGCATGAATTGCCTGTGTGGCATACTGAGTTGCAATGATCAAGGCTTCTGTTGAAAAGAAAAGTCTTGTGGTTGATGATCAAAGCACGGCCTTTGTGGCATAGCTTTGTGTATAGCGTGGATCCGCGAGCCTCACACCTCGGTATGAGTTAAAAACGGGATACGGACCGCGGGGAGAGCACGACGTTTCTTTCTTGCTTTGGTGGTGTCAGTGACTTACCAGCCCTGACATTTATATACTTTTCACCTTTGTGGTTGTTGGAATGAGGCGCCTCGATTATAGATCTGTAAGGACCTGGAAACGTGTGTTCAGGAATAACTAATCCTCTAACGTAAGTGAGGACCGGCCCAGCCGCATCTAGGGGTTGCCCAGAGTGCGTAACCCTGGGACATTTGCTAGAGTGTCTCGAACGCGGAGAGGAGCTTGCCCCTTGCCTCGACTCATGACGGAATCCAATTTCCAATACGTGTAATTCGGTTTTAATTGTAGAACTAGTATGGCGACATAGTAGATGGTAGCTATGCCGCCTATGATTGATATTTATGATTGAAATGTTTTGACACTATACACTTATTATAGTATCAAATAATGTGTTTTAAACGTATCAAGCATGCTTTGGCTGTTATAAGGGAAAACCCTATCCTCCGGCTTGCGTTGCATTGTGTGATGGGACCTGGGTCTTATAACAGCTTCATTTTTCTTTATTTAGCATTGCGCTGTTTGTTCTATGCACTGGTATTCTTGGGAGGAAACCCGTTCCGTGTTATACGGCGTGGTCCCTTGAATTACTATCTTCAAAATAAAGTTTTAATAACTGTTTTAGTTCTCACACCAGTCACATGACTGACCTGGAGTTTATTGTTTTAACCTAAACTCTGGGTGCCCCTATTTTCCGCACGGGCAGCTAGTAGTTTTGGTTTTGCAGATTTATTTTCACAGGATCCTGGTTTACAGCTGGAATGATATCCGGAAAGCTCTGTATCCGTATATCACCTTCAGTTGTGCTTTGTATTGTTTTCCGCTGCGATGTATTTAAATGTAATTTATTGTAATCTCTGATATTTATCGAATGTAATTTATTCATTTATACTCTGTATATTCTTGTATCTGATGGAATTGTTGTAATATACAATGAAATGTTCTTCCGTCTGCATTCATTTGTGTGTTGTTCTCAAAGCATCCGCTCTTTCCTTCACGGGGAAGTAACGGGTCCTTACAGAAAAGATAAAAGGTTTTATCTTTTTAAAAGAGGAAGCACACAAATATTCTCTTTCTTAACTTAAAAAGCTAAACAGTACAATGCTTAAATAGATCCTAGAGCTCGGATAAAAATCTCTACTGACCACGTCTAACAAGCCTAAATAAGTGGTCCTTAAAATATAAACTTTAAATCGACTCCTAAATAATGACTTAAAAACAACAGCAAACTTTATAAAGTCTTCCTTCAAACTAGCGTTCAAATTAGCTAATTTTATATTGAGCTTTCACATATGCGCGCATGAGTTTGAATTACATTTCAACATGTCTTACATGGGTCTGAAATCATTATTTCATAGGCAAAAAAATGCCGCTGAGTTCTCTAAATTTCATTTTAATTGTTCATGCATACACACTTCAAAAATAGAATGAAGTCTATATTTTAATGGTTTCCTCATTTGAACATCACTTGGACTCTTATGGTTCATGTTGATTTTTTCTATATAACTATTTTTTTTCTGTATGAGAAGTATTTAGTTTTGCTTGGTAGCTTGCGTGGTTAATTACTGTCTATTTCATTGCAAGTTGCATCCTTATTTAATCGTTATTTATCCAATTTTTAACATGTGTGTGCGGTTATTTTTTTTGGGCAAAGCATGGTATCTTGCTTTCTTACATTATTGCATCCGTTAAATTTCGTATGAATGAACAACAGTAACGAAGTTAATTTCAAGTTTGCAAAAAAAAAAAAAAAATAGATTATAAAATTTAGTGGTTCAAACTTAGAAATGCTTTTAGTGCTGATGCATGTAAAAACAATGAATAAAACTAGCAAAAAAAACACATACCAATCGTATAGTATTATACTAAAATCAAATTTTGTTAATCCTTGAAGATGATATGAATTTAGGTTACATCTATAAGGCCTTTTATGCTGCTTGCTTTGAATTTTACTCCTTCATGTAGTTTAGCACCATAAGTAAAGTAACTATAGAATGTCGTGCAGGCCCAAAACTTTTTGTACTGGCAGTAAGGGAGTAGATTGTATCATTTTCTTCAACCCGGAACGTACAGGGATTGGTACCTTTACCATGTCTTCTACTGTTCTACAGTCACATCCTATTTTGTGGGTATGGATGTAGTTAGATTCTTCACTTATCCATCAGCATGCTTAAAATTTTGACTGTGCCTCATTTTTATGTCATTATCAAGCAGTTTAAGTTATCACTTGATGTTCTTTAAATAACAACTTTTTGATATAAATTTATTTTGGCATGAACCAGAGCAAGTTGGGTATAAAAAAATGATGCCTTGTATGTATTATATAAAAAAGTGCAAATAAATAGTAGGCATTAAAAAGATGTGAATATGATACTCAACATATTTTTTTATACATGTATGAGTTCATGAATTCAGACACAATAATGCTTCATGAGGGAGAAAACTCGAAAAATTAGATTATATATATCTTTCTTATTGGTAACTTCGCTTCCCCCTTTTTATATTCATCTATTTATATAAAATTGGAAAGAAATGATTTTTAAATGAAAAATGTTCTGTATTGTAGCTATGCAAGATGAACAAAGTTCGTCGTTTGGCATGAAAAGTACATTCCACTAGAATAGTATGTGTATCTTGGTTTTATGATTTTGTATTGTATTACGTTTTTGAAACTGTCACTTGGATATAGTTATTTCTATGTATTATGCGTTTTAATATGTTAGAACTTGAAGGTTGAATATAACTTATCAAATATTTTTGAATTGTAAGTTAAGAATTTGTGTATGAAATTGTATTTGTATGTTAAAAACTTAAAGGTTGAAAATCCCCATTTATCTTCTGTCCGATTACTAATCACTTCACTAATCGGAATTATCTTCTCATCGCTGATATCCACAGGAGCAATGTATGTTAAATCGAAATCATAACTCTGGCCTCCACTTTCGACCAAATCATCCTAAGATGAAGCCTTAGAGGCATTCGACAATTTTGTTGGTTGTCGCTGTTGAGTTTGATTCTTGGGCTGGAATTGGGTTTTTCTTGATGCAGTATACAGTTTCTGATTTGATTTAGATTTAGAGGGTATTCCTCTTCCAATTCCATTATGAGGCTGAGCAGGAATTGCGGATCTTGCTTCGGATCTTAGATTTTTCTTCCGGTTTTGCACTAAAGCGAAACCATCCTCATCAAGGATGAAAACAGAAGGTAACTGAGGAATTCTAGGGTTGAGAGTGGGAATAGTGGGGGAGAGAGATGGGGGAGAAGAAGAAAATTCCCCATTCTAATCAGGGTTATCATCAAATATAGATTTGGAGAAATCTTGAAGGCAGCTGGAGCTTGCTCTGAGTTTTCTATTATTACCAATACACTTAGAGCATCTCCAGCAGCGTGAGGAGAGGCATAAAAGGGAATTCTCCACGCTCGAACTTGCCTCCCCGCGCTCCAGCAGTGGGAGTTTGGGCGTGGGGAGGCGGTTCGAACGGGGGAAATCCCCAATTTTTTTTGTTGCGATCCGTAGACGGTGAAGTGAAACCCGTCTTAGAACAAAACGGTTTTCACAAATCCGTTTATAATTTGAACGGATTTCTGAAATCCTTTTGTTTGTAAAACAGGTTTCATTAACCCGTCTATGTTATTTATTTTTATTTTATTTTTTTCCTTTTTATGTTTGGATGTTTAAAGTATACTTCAATGTTTTCTGAGATGCACTAGAGTTTGAAGAAGTGGTGAATGCTTAAATATTTTAATGTGAAAGAATTTAGTTTGAATTAAGGTAATATATTTACATTATTATTTGTTTCATTATGTAGTTTAGTTAATTGTTTGTATTAGTCAATTTTAGTTTGTTTGTTGTTGCGAACTAAATTATTTTGCTGCTATATTTTCCTTTTTAAAATGCTTGTGTAATATATATTTTACTGTTGGCAAGTTACATTTTGGATTTAAAAATTGTTTTGTTGAAATATTAAAATTGAAGTGGGTTTGAAGCTTAACTGTAACCATCATTTATACTGAGTATTATTGGATTCAATTGAACGGGCACTCTTGATTTGAAATAAATGATTAAGTTCATTAAATTATTGTTAAAACTGTGTTTTCGTCATATAGTGTAGGACCACATTTGTATCCAACAATAATTCATATAACAGATAAAAATAACCTGACTAAAGCGTAGAGAAGATAGTATCTTCATCAACTAAAGCAAACTAGTAATTAGAAATAAACATACATTATGAAAGCAAAGAAAACTAATTCGAAACCAAACTAGATGCAGATACCAAAGCAAATAGCGTAGTACTTAAGATAAACCTAAAGTAGTCCCATGGTCATCAAAATTCTGAACCCCTTTCGTTAGTCGCATACCTCTGTTTTTGTGCTTGCAGAATATTACTTTTTTTGTCATAACATATTATAGGTATTCTTCGGTTAATTGAGAAACATCCTTTGACAAAAACTCTTCTTCCTTCTCCTCATGTAAACGTCTTTCACGGGACTGGAAGACCCTAGTTCGTTCAGCATCTTGTTGAACTTGGGCTTCTAGGATCCATAACTTTTGCTCTTTTAACATTAATCTTTCTTCCCATTTGGAGTTAGAAGCAATAGATAAATCACTTAAAAGTGATGTTAGTCATTCACTTTGTATCATCAACTCACTAGATTCCTTGTTCCTCAACAATGCTCGTTTACTAGACTTTATGCCTTCTGGTCGTTGTGTAACTCCACCATACAACATTCCTGGACTAGGAATTACTGTGCTACTGGTATTCCCTTCTGCATCCATTGAGATTGGAGAGTTATTTGAATTTCCGGGAGATGAATCCATCGAGATTCTCGATGCCACATTTCGTAAATTAGTTTCATTGGTGCCATCCATTCCAAAATTATCTTCCTCACCAAGTGTCGCCCAGCGTGGCCTCAACTTCAAGATTTCAAAAGCATCATGTGCCTTGAATTCCGAGCTGTACAAATCATTAGTCATATCTCAAGTCACTGACTGTTTGTCCACTTCTTAGTTTATCACCTCTTAGTGTAAATACACCTTTGTATCTGGTACACATCGTGTTCAGGTTATACCAAGCCGTTTTGGTGGCCTCATATGATCTTTTTTTTTTTGACATTTTGGGTCGTGATTATAGTACTCATTAACCTGTGAGTAAAAGTACTTTCCTGTTGAACGACCATCTGGAATTTCGGAAGCCCTGCACCAAGCATCAGCTAACACTTTATAGTCATGAGGCCTCTACGTCTTGCCACTATCAGAGCTCGTGTCGATTGAACTGTTGAGTTGGGACATAATCGGCTTTTTTTTGTACACGCCCGCTTTCCTTTATTTCTGACTTTTGCACTGGAAGGCGGATCGGGCATTTGTAAATTGGTTGTGAGCCTAACACATTATAGGTCTTAGTAGCTGGATTAAACATATTGCTTTGTTGTGCAAAAGAAAACATTTGGCTCTATTGGTGAGCCACGAACTGCGCCGATGTCATTGGACGATTGTCGTACTGTGAAAGTAAAATTGTATAATTCGTAAGATCATCATCATACAAGCCGGTTTCACTGGTATTTTGGTTATAGGGGAGTTATCCATGGAAAAGATTGTTTGTATTGGTAAACAAAGAATTCTGCACGGTTCAGTGCTGTGAAAATAACTAGATGTGTATTGTTATATATAAGCAACTAGTGTGGACAAAGGTGTATTATTTGAAATATTTCATTGCGGAGTTACTCACTATACCATGAAGATTGCATGGGTTGGAATCATTTCTTGGTTTTTGGATCATCTAATGGACTGTATACATATCAGTGTTGTCTACTCAAAGATTTATTAGGGCATCTTCCTTACTTTTCATTGGAGAGAGGTTTCTAGGCAATCCTTTATTGTAGCACCTAGGGCAGTGTGTATGGCGTTGTTTTGTCTATTCATATGATAAAGTCATTGGCGCAGTTTTGGAGATGTAGTTGGGTGGGTAATGCCATGTTAACTTTTTCATGCAATGTCCAGGGAAATACATAATGAAGTTCGTATTTATTGCGATCACTTTTTGCATCATTTATGACACCAAAGTTGATAGGGATATGCATTTTAAAACTTTATTGCTACATTTTGGGGAATGCAATCAGCGTGGTATTGTCAAATCAACTTTTCTCTGCCAGTGCTTAAGGACACCAAACATTTAGCTTCTATTATAACTACACGTTGCGTACCATACTACTTTGGTAAACTAAGATTACGAAAAATGGCAACTCAAGCTTGGATTCCAACATATTACCTCCCTTTGATAAAAGCGTACATTAAGGCAAATACTATACATATGTAGGAAGAAGTTGATCAAGATTTTTGGGTTACCCTGAATGAAGAGTTCAACTAGCCTCAAGATTGTAGGGTGTTGCGCACGACTCTAGAAACTAGGAGTGAGTTTGTCATGTTCAATAGGTTCTGCATGAATTACCGCAAAATAATAACTGAGGTGAAGGAGGAAGACGTTTTTCAGGAAAAACGTTCAACATATGACTCCCGTTATCACTTCGTTCACCATACACACTTCGTGGGTCATGCGGCTTTCGAACCGTGGAACAGATATATGTTACAATTTGAGTAGAAAAACTACAGTTGTTTAAGTTTTTTTATTTATGTTCTATCTTTCTTTGTATTACGTATGATTTGAGTGAAATGCATTGGGCTTCTTTGAAATACCTACGGCCATAGCCTGGTTGATATTCAAATGTATTGCAGATGTAACAATTTGTACTGAATAAGGGACGACCCACATGTTTTAACTCCTTATCATATGAAAAAAGGGGATTGATTCGACAATTCAACGTTGTAGACAACACACTGCTATATAGACTGTACCCTTGTTTTATAATGCCAAATAGACTGTCATATAGACTGTAACAACTTTACTGTTGAATGTCAAGGCTGTTTTCCATAGTAAAGACAGAAAAAGGGTAACATAGTATTACAACAAAGACCTGATTACAACACTAAAAGACATAACTTAATAATCGTTAATACAAAACCAAACAGAAGAGCATCTCATAGTAGTACAATGGTTGATTGATACTACTTGATGAACCTAATAGGGAAAAGTAAAAAACATACTCCTTCCAGTACATAACATAAATACGACAGAAACCACCACCATTCACTGATTTCCCTTGATGTGTCGGAGATGTTCAACTAAATCTGCTCGAAGTTTTTCATGAGTGTCTCTCGACCTAATTCGACGCAAGCATCGTGAGAATGCTTCAATGGTGTTTAGATATCTCTCGGCAACACCGTGGGTTGTGTTGTCAGGATCGTGGCCCAAGTAAGATGGAAATCTACTTCTCTCTTCTTCAGTTATCATATTATGCATAATAATACTAGCACGCATAATGTTGTTGAGCGCCTGCAGCTTCCACAATTTGATGGGTTTTTTAACTATTGCGAAAGGTGATTGAAAAACTCCAAAAGTTCTCTCCACGTCTTTTCCAACAGCCTCTTGATTTTTAGCAAAAAAAATAATCATTTTTCTGTTTTCGGATCAGAAATTGTTTGGACAAGGGTTCCCCAAGAACTGCTAAATAGTATCACATGTTGTATGCATTTCCAGCTATACTGAAGTTACAAGCAGGTGCATTACCATGTGTTAGATCCTTAAAAAGATGTGATTGGTGTAAAACATTAATGTCATTCATGGACCCAGGATAGTCGAGGCACGCATGCCAAAAACAGAGGTCGTGGGAGGCTACAGCTTCAAGGATCAAAGTTGCTCTGGGGTAATGACCAATAAATTGACCATGCCAAGCTTTAGGGCAGTTTTTCCACTGCCAATGCATGCAATCGAGACTACCTAACATGCCCGGAAACCCTCTTTTTTATCCTAATCATTTAAGTTTATTCACGTCGCTCTAGGTCGGGGATCGCAGGTATTCTTCCCCATATAATTCAATAATCGCCACACAGAACCGCTTCAAACTTAAATGGATGGTACTCTCACCCATTCGTACTACTTCATTGAATGTGTCTGGAGCAATCCTGTAAGCCATTACACGTAGCGCTCTTATTATTTTTTGATAAGGGGAACATCCTAAGGTACCAGCACTATTTTGTTTTTGAACGAAGTAGTTTCATGAGAAACAACTCCATTAAAAATACGCATAAACATATTCTTACTCATTCGGAATCGTCGATGAAAATCATCAAGGTCATACGTGCATGGGTTATTGAAATAATCTTTCAAAAAATCTAGCCGTCCCTCCCTGGTGATCACGCATCTTTCTTTTATCTGCTCGACCAAAGACACTACCTCCATGACTTCCACTTGAAGATCCTTCCATTATGAACCGTTGTACGTTCAGATTATGTACAGTTACTTCTTGCATCATAAGCTCAAATTCATCATTGTCGGTGTTGCTTTCTGAAGATAACTGCCCAAAAGTTGACTGCGGAGATAGGTCATACTCAAGATCGGAATCAAGTTGGCTTTCTTCGTCGACGTAACTATTGTTGTTGTATGAAATCTCAAACCTGGCATTTTCACTTGAATTAGGATAGGTGAAACTATTACTATTTGACATTTTTATTTGTGGTAGAATGTATATCCATTGGTGTAGCATCAAATTTAATATATTGGTGAATATAGCCGTTATAACGGCTATAGTTGAGGTGTTATAACAGCTATATTCAACAAGTAAAGTATAACGGCTTTAGTTTGTCCATTGAATACAATAAATAATGTTGTGATTGTTCCTTGTGAATACAACCAATTAAGCCTGACGGTATACTATGTGACGCGATTTAACTCTGGCATATTAGGGTTGAGTTGACTGCACTCTAATACAAAACATGTGATTTTAAAGTAAAGATGAATTGACTACAATCTGATTTGCAACAGTAGAATAGTCTGATCAACATTGTCCAGCAGAATAAGTAAAGATGAATTGACCAGTCCTAATGGTTAAAGGTGTCTTAAAGTAAAGTAGTGACATGTCAAACGCTGTCAACAAGTATGTCTTCGTCTTTTCGTTCTGCCCTTATAAAATACCAACCATACTCTCTTTCTCCCTTCATTACTTTTTTCCTTAGTAGTTATTGAAACCTGGTTGTTTTGGTACAACATGTCTAATTGGGAATACGATGATGCCGCTATGGTTCAAATGTACGAGGAGTACGAACGTGGAAAGCAACAGGTGGAAAATGTCGAATTCGTTCCCGAAATGTAAATGGGATTCGTAGTAGATGATGTAGAGTCGAATCTGAACTGTTTAATGTATCGCAACCGAACGTTGCAGTTCGGCGTATTGGACTAGTTCAGAAATCACTCAACGCTCAGTTAAAGGAAGTACTTGGGCGATAAAACCCTGAAAGGTCAAGCTCTAGCATGATGGGTTGTTTAGTGCAATGTTATTGCGGAGTGGAATGTAATGTGCTTGTTTCTAAAAGCCAAACAAATGCAGGTCGCTGCTTTTATGGTTGCAGAGCGTACATTGAAGCCAAAAATCGTCAAGGGTTGGACAACTGCAATTTTATTTCATGGGTCGATCCACCATTGACGGACAGGGGTGTTCAATACGCACTCGAAATGCAGGCTGAGGTTAGTCGCTTGGAAAGGATGAATGTGGCAATAAAGAATGAAATGCTTCATGGGTGTTATAGTTTACCACGAAATTAAGAATAGTAGGTACTTGGTACCGGGTCGAAATAATGCCTTCTGATTTGGATCGTATTTATGTTGTACTACTTTCGCCTGAAATTAGGGGTCTTTAATTTGATGGTTGCAGTCTACTTGATTATGATGTTTGTCTGTTGTATCCATTGTAATGTATATTGAAAATGGAGTATGCAATTTGATTTTACACGTAATTTAGCTAATATAAACTATATGCAACACAGTCTACATAAAAGATATACACTATTATATAAATATTAGCTCTACAATGTCAGACGTAACACAATAATAAAGAATTCTGCTATAACTTGGTATAACATGCAGAAGTGCAAAAGCAAAAATGAAAAGTTGATTAGCTAATGTACGTGCTACTGTGTGGCAGTACACGATATTAACAAAAGCAGATTCGTTACAGTTTAATGTCAGGCGTACCACTGACTAATCACATCATACCTTTTTTTCCTTTTGGTGCGAAATGGCTATTTAACTTGAAAGGTTTATCCTTTCCTATCCTCACTCTAACATTTTTTTCCTACTCCTCAAAGCATACAAAAACATGCCTTCATGGCCTTCATCCATGGATTCAGACTTTCCTTGAGGTTGGGATTGGGATCAAGCTCCGACGGGTAGTCCAAGGACAGATATTGATTGGTTAATTGAATACCAAGAATGACATTACGCGGAACTGGAACGCGATCACCCAGAACTTATACGAACCCCAATTCTAGAACCACTTGAGTATGACCTAGAATTCCTTCGCCATATGCTCAACCACAAGTACAACAGAAGGTGGTAGCCCCGACAGATCCTCAACCACTAGCACCAGATGTGGTGGATCAATCCTCTGCAGTTCAACAAATTCCTTACGAACAACAGGTCCGAAACGTTACAGTTACCGACGCGACAATTAAACAGGAGGTAAACTCGTATCCCGTTCGTTGTCATTGTGGGTATGAGCTGGAAGTAGTCGTAAGGGCGGATGGAGATAACATTAGTCGTCGCCTCATGCTTTGCTTATTATGGCCGAACGGCTATAATTACTTTGAATGGATTGATGAACGTTTATGTCCACGGGGAATTTCTTATGCCAATGAGTTAGAACAACAGATCAGACGACTCCGAACTAGATTTGAATCTCTGGATATTGACCTTAACAATTAGTTTTCTTGCAGTATTATTTTCCTTTTTTAGATCCGTTGTACCCTTAGTTGAAGTAGCTATTGCGTGGTTAATATATGTTATATCCTTTGATTTATCTACGATATTTCTAGATAACATCTGTTTTGGACTGGCATCTTTACATTAATTTCATTAGTACCATATTTAGGTTATCATAAGGTGCAGTGCCCATTTCTTAAGTAATATAAATACCTTGTCTGTTAATAACTAATTATAGCAACATATCTTAACTACATACAGTACAACCGTAAACTAATTATATAAATACCTAACATATGCTCTGTTATATAACCCCCTTAAATATATAACCATTTATATTTATTTGATAGCTGTTACATTTTTTTTCTTTAGCCGGAGTTTTGAAATCCCTTTTGTTTAGAACAGTAAACATAAAACCGTTTATCTTATAAATGGTGAAGTTTAAACCATTTAGCCGTAAAACGGTTTTCTATTACCCGTCTAAAGGTTGTGCTACTTTTTTTAATTAACAACTACAGTGGCTCAACCGAGCCAATAACCAGTATCTACTCAGTATGCCTGAAACTGGAATTGTACAGCAGGCAAAACTCATCACTGCATCATATAACTTTAACATTCATAACATGTACAGCAATACACAAGGCTAGTTCATACACATGCACAATAGTTCTACCTCAGTACAAACCTACAGTGGAACATTAATTAAGATACAAACCACCATTAACCATGCTAGTTCAGCTGAACAACAGACTAAAAACACGGCATAAATACAAACCTACTTGGACATTCGAATATCTTCCAAACCCATAGGACTCTTGTTTTTTCCTACTGCTCGAACGTCCTTTTACTAGCGATTTCACTTTGCTTACTATATTCCCGCTCCTTTGTTTCCCTTCGACCGCAGTTTCTCCACGTCCAAAACCTATTCATACGAGAAATACTTGAGTACAAAGGTTCATGGTTGAGTCTTAAAACAAATACTTGAATGAAAATCCTTTTTATTTCATGGGGTAAACCTTCGCAGCGATGACTTCAACACAAATCATCGCATATTCAGAATTTGCTTTGGAATTGTTTACAAGTCTATGTCATTTAATTTCATGTTACATGGACATCACATATCCTTTTTATTTCATGTCTTATTACTATCTCACAAACCTTCGCAGTGATGACTTCAACACAAAATAATTTATTTATTTGCATCCCTTGCATAACAAAAAGGATTTTGGATTTTATTTGCATCCCTTGCATAACAAAAAGGATTTTGGAATTTATTTGGCATCCCTTACATAATGTATAAAAGAATGATGTAAATTATTTGCATCCTTACATAATGTATAAAAAGAACTGGTAAACAAGAATTGGTAATGAACAAAAATTGGTAATGCAGAAATTGGTTAAGCATGGTGCCAAATTTTGTTAATGTCAAAAATTGGTAATGCAGAAAATTATGTTAATGTCAAAAGTTGGTAATGAACAAAATTATGTTAATGTGAGGAGAAAATTGGTAATGCAGAATTTTTTTTGCAAAAATTTGGTAATGCACAAACTTATGTTAATGTCACAAAATTGGTAATGTGAGGAGATCTCAAACCTCCCCATTTTTCCGGCGATCTACAAATTGTTATTGAGCACTTGAGAATGCGAGAACTCATTACGAATTAAATATTTATGACATGCAAACAGTCTTAACAAATGCTATACTCTTAAGAAATCCTACTCCTATAACAGCTGAACAATGGGGTATATTGAATTCTTGAAAATAGTTATGTGGTTTGACGGGATAATATTCTATTTATTTGTCTATGTTCGTATTTTTTGAACATATGATTCCCAGAAAAGAAAATCTGTTTTCTAACTAGAACTCAAATTAATAACTAGTTCATTTAAAAACCTAGCATTTTCCAAACAATTTTGACTAGTGTTCATTAATTAAATAATTCTATAACTTAGCTCATTAAAAAAATTATTATACGTCCATGACATAACTTTATAAACCTAGTATATAAAACTTCACATAACTAGCATTGAATAACTTGTTCGAAGCTAGTATTTAACTAGCATTTATAACTTTATATAACTAGTATGTATAACTTGTGTGAAGCTAATATTTAACTAGTATTTATAACTTTATATGTCCGGTGTTAAAATCAAATAAATTTATATAATTAGTATGTACTACTTGTTCGAAGCTAGATTTAATAACCTGTAGAAGTTGACTGTAATGGAGTGGGTACTCTGATTCGAACACCATATCTATTTGTCTGCTCCCCCCTAAGGTCTGGTCCATCGTCGTCATTATCTTCACCATCGTCATCATCGTCAGTGTCGCCTCCGTCTTCTTCATCATCCTCGTCTTCGTCTTCATCACCCTCGTCCTCGTCCCTCTCATCACTGTCTCAATGCTCCTCTTCATCGTCCCTACCCTCTTCATCATCATTCTCTTCTTCAACTCCTTGCATTTCCGCCATGGCGTTCCTTTTCTTTGCAACTTTGGATCGATCACTACCCGTCATTGCAAGACTCAAACACGGCTTTCGAATAACATGCATATTCTATACGAAATACGCTATTAGGAAGTTATCAACATAAACAAAAAGGAAACACTTACTATATAATTTAAACAAAATGGAATTTACAGGAAATGGAACAATTTACAATAACTGATGCTATGTCATTTATCCTTTGCAAACCTTCCTCGTAATACCGAGACTCCTAAATAGCTAAATGCTGCATGCCTAAATTCATCTCCCAAAGGCTCTACAGAGTATACTGCGGCGGAACTGGTGGCACAAACAGTAAATGTGGAATAGGCAATGGATCATCACGTCCAGTCCACTGCCTAACCACCTAGGATCTTCTGGCCAACTGACTTCATGATGAGGCGGATCTGGATTAAACTGCGATAAATAATTAACTTCCGAAGACGTAACAACTGGAACTTGAATACCCGATTTCAACGCGGAAGGGCCAAAAAAATTCATATTCCCTACACGGACTGCAGCATCTAGTAATGGGCCAACATCTCTAGCAATCTGCCGCCAATAAGTATCGTAAATAATTTCTCCCTCATCATACAAATATTTTTGGCAATTGTCCTAATAAAGTGCTGTTTGCATTTCCGTATACGTATCGTACGTCATGGTCCGTGTCATGAGAAGCGGGGGATCAGTAGGAATAGCAATCTGTCCAGTCAACTGTCTATAGTATCACTCTCCTAAAAATAACTCATAACAATCACCCGGCGGAACAAGTAAAGGCAAGTGCTTCATTGACAAATTACGGGCAAGTTGAACTTCATTTTCATTAATAGCAATCGAGTTTTGCCATGGGTTCCAGTTAATATGGCTAGCTTGTCAGTGATCAATATGATATCATGTAATAGAGAAAAAATATGCCACACTATCGCATGTTCTTGCTCCCAAGCTTTTAATCTGGGATACGCCGCCAGATTTACATCTACTTTAACAGTATATCCCCCGATAGTCATACACTCAAAGAACCAGTACTGCAAAATAAAACATTAAATTTGTTAGTCAATTGACTTATTGAAAAGGTTTACTGAAATAAATTGAACAACAATATTGTAATCAGACCTGTAATAACTCGACAAAACCAGTAGGATGACCAGATCGGATTGCAGCCACATCCAAACTCTGGTACATGTAGCCCAAAATAGCTGAATCCCAGTCAAACCGCCTAACTATATCCAAATTTATAACTGCTTCTATATACCCAAGACTGATTGTGTCATTTGTCGACGTAAAGAAAAGAGTGCCCATCATATACAACACAAAAATGCTTGCAATATGTCCAACGTTGTTCATATTAGCTGCGACATATTCCTCAATAAAATATTTACTCAAATGTGATATGGCAACGTTACCCTTCCTGATATCTTTTTCAACAAGCAGTGGTAAATACTCACTTGCAGTACTAAATTCGCTCCAACTCTCATCATACGGTATAGGACGATTATTCAATCCAACCGGTATTAATGTCAGCATCGTAAAATCAAACGGCGTAAAACCAATTTCAGCATTTGGAAATAAAAATGTATGCGTAGTCGGCCACCAATGCTCAACTATGGCATGTGTGCATCTATTATCGGAATTCCTCAACTCAACATCCATAAACCTACCAAATATATTGACTATCGGCTCTCTAATCTGCGGATGGACTTTTAAATACTTCCACCTTTTTTCATTGTTGTAAACGAACCATGACATCTCATATTATCGCGATTCTATTACAAGCATGATTTTAACGTAATTTAGTACCATAACAATAACTTGAATTAAAAGAAAATATAAGATTATAATACTAAATTTACCGTCATCATCTCTTTTCCGGTCTCGAAAATGTGATGTTTTCCTTCATGCAAACTAGTAACAGATCAAAATGGAAATGTGTTAGAAATCAATTTCTCCACGCCAACACCATATCCTCCATGATCACCACCAATGGACTGTATGTTTCTTCTGGACGATTTCCTTCTTCTGATAGGGCCGGCAGAGCTCGAAGCTTCAACATTGAAGTCTTCCATCCGAAATTCACAAACTACCCAAAACCCAAGGTCAAACCCTAACTTCAATTGAGCTAAATTGGGTAGGAAAAGGGGGAGATAGAGGGGATGATTAGAGAACAATCGAATTTGATTCAAATTTGTGTCAATTTTGGTTTTTTTTTCAACAACCGGTTGCCTTCGTCGCCGTTAACCAGTGAGCAGTGTGATTGGTTTTTTATCTGGAATGACAACGGATTGCTTTAGTAAAAAAACATAACATAAACGGGTTAATGAATCCCGTTTAAGTATTAAACGGTTTACTGAAGTACCGTTTATATCAATAAAAGGTATTCACTAACCCGTCTATGTGATTAAAAAAATTAAAAAAAAAATAGGCATTCGGATCCCCGTTTACTACTGGAGGAACAGGAATTCTCCACATTTCTAAAGCTTCCCCACCACCCCAAATCCACACAGCTAATGGAGATGCTCTTAGAAACTTTTAGACCAGCTTATGAGATAAAATCTTATCACCTATAGCATAAATATTCCGAGCCATAAAACCTTGTCAAAAGCCATAGTTGGTCCCTAAGTCCCATAAGATGTTATATATACAGGGTGTATCATTACAATGGACCTGGGCTACACGATGTAATATACAGAGATTTATCTTTATACATGGGCCTGGGCTTAGCCCAATCTCCTTCATCGTTTATTATTGTTTCCTATAAGAATTGCATATATATATATATATATATATATATATATACTGGGCATTGTGCCCTGTACAATTATTCTATTCATTCTATTTTCAATAGGAAAAATCACAATTATAGGCTTGTTTTTAAAGATTATTACATGATTAGCCATGTTTCAGAAATAATAACAAATATAGACCTGTTTTGTTCGGGGAGGGATATTGGCGCCTTTTGAAAGCTCGCCTTCGTGCACATTTTCAAAACTCGCCTGTGTATTTTTGGGTCATTTCCAGCCATTATATATACTCAACCCCATCTTCTCAGCTCCATAAATTTTCAAAATGACTTCTTAAATAATGGTTGAGTAAGAGGTTAACTCGTACCCAGTTTGCTGCCACTGTGGATATATGGCTGAAGTTGTTGTATTTGTTGATGGCGAAAACATTGGTCGTCGAAGTCTTCTTTGTTCCAATTATCCCCACGGATGCAATTTTTCGGAATGGATTGACGAACCGCTTTGTCCAAAGGGCATAGCATATGCGAAAGAGCTGGAGCAAGAAATTAGACATCTCAAAAAACTCCTAGAGGACTTGTAATTTAACCGTAACCACGAGTGTTTCAATTACCCGTCGTCGTTGTGGGTTTTTGAAGTTTAGTGTGAGTTATTTTGTTATCCGTAGTCATTGTAAATTGTTGAAGTTTAGTTTGAATCATTGTTTGTGTGTTTGTAGGACTTGAAAGATTAATATAAAAGACTTATGTTTGTGTTTTCTAATAAATTATTTTATGTTTTTGAAGTTTGAATTAAAGCTTTGTATGTTAGCTGGTTGGTACAATATACATTATGACATAAAGATGAATTGAGAACTCGCTGCCACAAATTAAAGCTGGGTCAGTCTATTTATGTACAGTACGATATGCTGCAAATCAGGTGATTTGACTAAACATGGATAAAGTTGGTCTAATATTTGATAAGCATCTGCCAAATCTGACTCAATGTTTGACTAGACATGGATAAAGATGAAATGATAAAGTTGGTATAATATTTCGAAATTGATGACATGATTAAAGCTCTCCCAATTCTGATTCAAGACATGTTTTTTGTGATCAGGACGAGCATAGAACAATTGATGACATGGTTAAAGCTCTCCCAGTTCTGACTTGACAACGACCGTACTGAGTTGATTAAAGTTGATTTGACAATGACGTCGCTTAGTTGGTTTCCCTATTTCACAGGTCTTCAGCACATTATTTCTCAAACAGTTCAATTCTATCTTCTAATAAACTCAAGAAAAATATACTCACCCAACAATGGCGCCTACTTTTATTACTGCAGTATACTACTACGATGGTGAATTGGTTATGGATGAGCACCAAAATGGAAGTTATGTGGGAGGATTCTGCAAACCAGGGAGAGTTCGAAGGGGTTGCACGCTTGATGGTTTGAAAGAAATAGTCTTCCAAACAACCAGCATTAGCCCTCTCGAATATGATATTGAGTTGTCGATTAACTGGCCTACTGAATCGTGGACAAGAACCGTAACACTTTTAGAAGATGTAGATTTACAAGTACTGTTTTGCACTATTAAGAAATTGATTGAGTTGTTTGTTGGAAAATAACAAAAGAAATCGTGGCTTCGCTTGTCATGGAGGAAATAATCACACCGCATATAGTGAGTAGCGGTATAGGTTATTTCACAGAAATGTTGCAAAATCATGATCCTTCACTCATCTTCGGTTCTCCTTTGTACACCAATCCGTATTTTCCACCGAATGTGGACGAGCAGCAACAACAACAACAAGAACAACAAACAGACCAGTCAGAACTGTTAGATATAAGTCAAAGGTATGTGTTGCACATCAATTTAGTTTTATATAACTTGTCATTGAAATGTAAGATTTAACTGAAATGCATTTATTAACAGATTGACTGAAGAACCTGAAGAAGATTAGGGTGCAGATCCTTCACAACAGGCCGAACATATTGACAGCATCGCGGTTGCCACGATAACTGTTGATGATACATGCTGGACCGAAGTCAACAATGAACCATTGAACTATGACTTTCCAAACATAGTAGATACCGAAGAAGATGGTGATGAGGTTCAAATGGAAGTACCCATGGACGATGATCTCTGCACGGCGCAAATGATGGCCAGATCCGTAGTGGCTAATCTAGAGTTTTCTGGTGAAAAATTCTCGGCTGCCTGCGTACAAAATGGTTTTGCTGTTGGGATGGTATTCCAAAGCAAAGAACAGTTTCTCCACCAACTTACGGAATGGTCTATTCTGCACGGTGTTTCTTATAAGCCAATCAAGTCAAATAAAACAATATACACTGCTGTATGTAATATTGTTGATACTTGTCCGTGGCGAATACATGTTATAGTGTGCAAAAAATCACAAACCGGATAGTGGAAAATCAGAAAGCTACCTCACGAACATAACTGTCGTCCAGTGCTCTCTATTGACGGGACATATTTGTATGGTAAGTACAAAGGAATACTGCTAGTTGCTACCGCTGTAGACGCGGATGACTGCCTTTTTCCATTAGCTTATGGGGTGGTCGAATCCGAATCATATGATAGTTGGGCCTGGTTCTTTTCATGTATGCGTGAGTTCATTTATAGCATACGAAATCGACACATTATATTTATATCTGACAAAATGAAAGGGATTCCAAGCGCTTTGCAGGATAGATAGCGAGAACCACATAAGCATAGGTTCTGCGCAAGGCATCTAAAAGCAAATTTTCAAGCTGCAGGTCATCGAGACAAGCGACTTGTAGGCTGGTTTTACGCTGCTGCTTGTGCTTCAGAAGTGGTTGAATACACTAAACTTAGAGAAGAAATCAAGACAATTAAGCCAGAGGCGCATAACTGGATTGAACAAAGCCGAAGGAATTGCGAAGAAAACTGGGCTCTTTGTAGAGATGACGGTGGCCGCTTCCATATTATGACAACTAACGGATCTGAAAGTTTTAATGGTGTACTAAAAGGAGCTAGATCCTTTCCTATAAAGGCGTTGGTTGCAAGAACGTTCTTTCGATCAGTTGAGTATTTCTATAAGAGACAAGAAAAAGGGGAGGGTCTGCATTCGAAACTTACTCCAAAATGGGAAGCTAAAACTGAAGCTCGTGCTATTGACGCACGACATTATAGCTTGTTCGATTTGGCCGATATAAATGGCAAGTGATTAACGGTTATGGCGATGAATATGATGTTGTGATCGATGGTTCTGATGTCACCTGTACATGCAGAATCCCACTTCTGCAAAAGATACCATGTGCTCATGTGATGGCGGCTTGTTCAGCACAGGAATTTGGTAGTAATAGAGCACATCATGATTTTGCTTCTGAATGGTACTCCGTCCAAAGTTATAGAGGTACATACGACACAGAGTCTAATCCTATACGCGATAAGAAATTCTGGGACCCGTACAATGGTCCATGAATATTGGCTCTGCCTGTCATAAGACTAGCCGAACGACCCAAATCAACGAGATTCTAAAATGTTATGGACGAGCATCAAACACCCAAAACAAACAGGTGCAACAAATGTGGATCGCATGGACATAACCAAAAGCGTTATACTTCGGTAGCCTAAAATGGAGACGTATGTTTGTTGATGCGATGTCAGTGTGTTGCATTTCGTGTATCTTTATTTCTTATGTTTCGAACTTACCTGTCCTTAACCGGACTATGTATCTCTCTTCTATTTGAATATTAGAATTTGGTATTTGTTTTACGTTGTTTGGTTAGGCTATATATACTATTTAAATGTCATGGTAGTTCACAGTTTAACGTTTACAACTTCATTCGAATATATAGGAATCGTTATACGTCGGATTTCACTAAAACACAAAACGTTTGAATCTATAGAACTTAATTTTAGTAATGAAATAGAAAAATGGGAATTTCATATTATAGATATCGAGTTATGTCCAAATAAAATTTGAAGAAAGACGCTATGGAATTTAAAACAATAAATTATACAGGCGAGTTTTCAAAAGTCGCCTTTGTGCGAGTTTTCAAAAGGCGCCTTTCGTTATTTCAAAATAGGTATATTCCTGTAATTACTTTTAAAACAAGTATGTTTGCGTTGTAAACTTGTAAAACAAGGCTAACATAGTGGATTTCCCTTTTCAATATCAGTTTCAATACAGCAGTTCTCTCTTCTCAACTACTTTTTCTGCAGTAAATTTTCTTCTCAAAATTATCTTCAAACTCTATTTATTACTAAAACATTAAAATGAACAATCGAATTGAAAAATAAAATAAAATGTACATATGATCATTGTATCATTAAAAATTAATGAAATTCATTCACAACATCACACCCACAGATCAGTGAAGATTTGAAAACAATTAAAAAGCTTTAAACATTATTACACCAGAAACCACAGCAACAAAAAGGGCGAAAAAAGCATTGATCCTGGTAGTCACGGCAGCAGAGGTCCAAGTATAAGGTGCCGGTGCAGGAGAATTAGTGGACCATTCATTCACGATAATCAAAAGCTTCATGCCACCATCACAGTGGCCTTCAAAACCACAAATGTACCATTTTCTCCCCGGGGTTGCAAGGGTTACAACGTCATTTCCCGTGATCAATGGTGCTGCTGCTCCTTCTTGGGCTTCACATGCCGTAAATGTCGGCCCAGTTACATTAAGCACATTATGCTTCGCTGTTGGATAGTTGAACACTACATTAAAACAATTGTATTAGTATATGCATGCACATATGTATCACCTTAGCACAGTTTATGAAAAGTGTCTACTGGTTATTTTTGAGTTGATTACGTACGTACCAAGGGTATCCCCCACAACGAATTTTTTTCCTTGAGCCCATTGGGTGTAGTTGATCTTAATACCCCAGCCTCTGTCGTCACCAACTGTGTATTGACTGCTGGCAAATGCTATACTAGGAATAATTGCTACTGTTATGGCCATGATGATCAAAAGCATGCAGCATTTTGAAGCCATGGAAATATATTAACGTGATGAATGATGTATGTTTTGTTTTAGTTATACTTTTGAATGGATATGTTTATATATATATATATATATATATATATATATATATATATATATATATATATATATATATATATATATATATATATGAGAGTTCCGCTATACCTTTTATATTGCACATGAACTCTCCTCCTTAATCTCCACCACTCATTTTCCCACTCATTATCTCTCTTTCCATTTCAATATTATTTCTCAGTGGGAAGAGAGAGAATGAGTGGTGGAGATTAAGGGGGAAAGTTCACGTGCAATATAAAAGGTGTAGCGGAACCCTCCTCATATATATACATACATACATATATATATATACATACATACATATATATATATTGGTTTTCATGTCTGGTTTATAATGCTGTAAAAATATACAGGACAGAATCAGATGGATAGCCGGCCTACCGTAATTTTCGTGGACTTTGTCACATACTACAAGGTACAAATTTTGTGTCATTATAGGAGACTTTCGTTCGTCTATGGCTATAAACTTTTTACACATTTAAACTTTGTGATCTCTCCTCTTCGTAGTCTACTTCAAGGTAGTTGGAGCCTTTGAACATAGCAGCAGTATATAGTATATACCATAGTTGTGAAGACCGAACCGTACGTCAAACCATGGTAGTTTAAGGTCCAAGGTTTTCATGGTTCAACCGATCGGACCGTGAGAACCGCGCTGATAGTTTATTTTTATTTTTCTGATTTTAACATAAAATTATTTTGAACATAGATAAATTTTAACCAATTGTAACAAATATCTGTGTCTAAACTATCTAATGAAATAATTATATAACAACTTATTATAGCAAAGTTGTAAATTTACTAATTTTTTATAGTGAAAGAGGATTAGGTCCAAAATAGTTTGTAAAATGTACATAATAATGAATTATATCATCTAAAATTTAATAACAATTGTTATAAAATTATTTGTTAAATTTATTATAGTAAAAAAAATAAAGAGTATAACAATAATTTTTTTGTAAATTTGAAGAACCGTGAGGTTCAAAGAGGTCGGACCAGAGGTTTTTAGGTTAAACCGCGGGTCTGTGCACGCATAAGGTTATTTCATTTTTAGAGTCGTGACGCTCCAAGGTCGAAGGTTAACCGCGGTCGAATCGAGATTGGGTTGGGTCTTTAAAACACTGGTATATACGGTTGTGTTGAGAATTGTCTTCAAAGTCACAACCAGTTGGCATCTCTTGGAAGCGTTGTTATCATGACCAACCCCCCAAACTTCCAAACACCCGAACCATGGACCATTATGGTTCGTAATTCAGTCATTTCATGTAAGCATTGTTATCATGATCAACCATTTATTTCACCTAGTTGAACAGCATTTTGTTCTACTTTCCTATTGTATATCATCCCCATTCTCCTTGCTATTTTTTTTAACACAAAGGGGTAATTATATTACATAAAAATGAAATCCAAACATTTGAGTTGGCTAAAAATAAAACATAGAACAACGAACACTTTATAACAAGAAAAGATAGCCAACTCAAAAGCTGACCAAACACTACAAACAACACGACAAAAACTTCAGCATGTAAAAGCTCCAAGCCAAGAAAAAGCCAAGCTTTCCACCAGAATCCACTTCAGCATGAATAAAGCACAGTAAGCCCAGAAGGAAAACCAAACAAAAAGAAGATACACTTGGGAACAAAATCAAGCAACTTCCATGCAAGCTGAAGAACTCCTTCAAAAACCACCTCACCTACAAAAGAACCAAGCTAACATAGCAAAGTCGACCTCGTACACAGTTCACTGAAACCCAGAAAGTAAACAGCAAAAGTCACTAATTCAAAGCCTAGGAAACATAAAATCATCAACCCAAAAACTACAACAGCAAAGCCCATCGTCAGCAAATTAGTAAAGCCTCACCGCATAATATACTAGAGGAATATAGATCAAACTACACATCAAACTGATCATTACTTAGAAATTTCTCCACACATTACTCCACTTATGATACTCCTTTCATCTTTCTTTTTCTTGGACTTTGGTCGTTTTTGAAACTGTGAAACCTGCTTATCCCATTCAGGATTATCCTCAACTAGTGGTTCATCGTATATCATTTTACCTTTATCTTTGGATTTTTCTGTTTTGAACATAACCTTTCTCTTTTTAAAACTACTAGAGGAGCTATCAGACTCTTCCATTAGAGAATCACTGACAAAGGCTATACTTGGAAAATTATTATCACCACATTTACCTAAATTACTATCTTCCATAGCATTATCTTCGGAGCTAGTAATCTCCTTGTTGCAAACACTAACCTGAACATTATCCTTTTGCATTGAATTATTGTTAACTTTTCCTTCTTTAGAAAGACACTCTATATTCTCCACGATATTCTTATCAGTACACATCTCCGCAGAATGATAATCTTCACTTTGATATTTCTTTCCATGTAAGATAAGATCATTCTTATCAATTCCCACATTTTCGGATTTCTGATTCAATCTTGTATCCCTAACAGTATCGTCCATCTTTTTATCTTGAATATCCATCTTATCATTTAATTCCATTCCAATGTTTAAATCACAATTATTTTTTGAGACCCAGACTTTCTTGGATTTATACATATCTGAAGTATGTCCAAACACTTTGCATATTGAGCATGCATAGAGAACACGTTCATATATAACCTTTTGCAAAACCAATTCTCCATTTTCATATTGAATTAGGATTGTTTCAGGAAATGAAAGTCTATATTTATCTCAATTAAAATTCTAGCATAAGAAACTCTACGTGCATTCTCCGTAAAACTATCCATTCGAAGAGGCTGACCCATTATAGAGGCAATCCTACTGATAGCTTCCACTGACCAGAAATCCAGATCTATGTTTGGCAGTTTAACCCAAATAGAAATGGAAGTCAAAAATTTCTTAGTTAATTTCATACCAGGCCTCTACCTCTTCATAAAAATTAGATTTTTATTGTAAAAGTGAGGTCCTGAATCTAGTATTCTCTCAATATCTTCAGCTAGATTACATTTAATTATGAAAAATCCATTATCTCTTGAAAATAGCTGATAACTCCCTTTCAAATTCCAATTCTTATCTATATAAGCTTTCAGGAAGTGATACTATTGTTGGTTTCAATAAACATAAAAAACGATCGAGTTATTCCATTTTTTCCTTGCCTTATTAAGTAAATTATCACTAATAACAACGATCTTAAGATTATCTCAAGTGAAAGGCTCATAATAATCAAGTTGAATTATATTCTGATGCATGTTGTTCTCAGTAACAGCTTCGATCCACTTCTTAGAATAAATAGAGTTAGTTAAAGTGGAACTTGCCTGAGCGTTTGGAACTAGATCTGGAAAATCAACCCTAGAAACCAGATCTGGACTTTAAGATTTGCTACGAATTGATGAGCGAACTCCAGCTGCATGTTGTTCTTCCAAAATTTAAATGACAAAAAAAAAATCAATGTTATTCCAAAATTTAATTGCAAACTCATGTATTTCGTTCTTTGATGCTCCAAGCATCTCTACGAAAGAATAAAGTACAGAATAAATAGTGTAAATGTTGATGCATCATCATCATCATCATCATCATTGTTATTATTATTATTATTATTATTATTATTATTTTCAGTTGATTAAAAAGTGTACAATTCAGTTCGATATATATACAGTGCTATGTAACGTTAAGGTAATGGTTGGTGCAATTACAAATATACCCTAGAAACCCTGATCTATATATTTCACTGTAAACATAATTTCTCTAAGGGTGTGTTTGAGGAAAGCAGAAACGGAGAATTCGAGCGGAGAATTGTAGTTAGCGGAGAATACGTTTGGTAATTTAAGCGTAGCATTTTATTTACATTTTGTAATTTAATTAATTAATGATTAAAACATAACAATATCATTAATGCAGAATAATACACTTAACCAAACAGAACAGTCCACTACACAAAAATATTACATAATAATAATACATAAACTAATAAAACGGAAAAATACAACACAGTACTAACACTAATGGAAATTTCTCAATTGATAACCTATTTAACCAAGTAACTCTCGGTCAGAAAGTATCTCCACCACATCCAAAATTGAAGGATCGATGTAAAAAATCTCAATGATCTCGCACTTCTCAACATTATAACGATAGAGAGAACAACGACGCATGATCCATCGCGGCTATGAAACGATTTTTTCGAATGAATGGGTGTGGTCTGGGAGGTTGTCTATAGACTTGGTGCATGATGAATAAAGCACAGAACAAATAGTGTAAACGTAAGCGTAAGAAACTCGATGCTATTGCTAAAGCTCAAGGTACCATAGGTGAAGGAAGTCAAGAACTTTCTTCGACTAGAGTTCCCACGAATTACGTCACTCGTGATGATGTCGATGGGATAATTAAGAATTTGGCTACAGATTTGAACTCCCGACTCGAGCGACATGAAGAAGTGTTCGCTACTTTTCTCGCTTGGATTGAGGCTATGATTGGAAACTCTAGAAGGCCGACCGACCAGATAGATATTATTGGAATAAGTACTGGTGTTCCTAAAGTTGCAATTAAGGACTTGGGTGCAATCTCGTAAACTAATCAGTCGGTCGGCGCCGATCCTCGGACCGGTCTCAGTCCCGCTACACTCAGGGGAACAATTAATCCTGACATCGCTCCAGCCCATAACTCTTTGGTTGGTCAAGTCGTGGGCTCCGTTGTTTATAATGTTGCTCAAGCACTAGTGCACGCAGCTTTGGATGGTAGTTCTCCCACTGTTCCAGAAGTCAGCTGGCTTGTGCCCGATGCGGCTCCGTGGGATGGAATTCAACCGGATATTCTTCTCGCTAATCAACTGATTCCTAATTTAGACTTAAACATTGGGGGCACTAGTGTCACTTTGGATAATCTTAATCAGTTGCTTGCTTTTGGTAATGTATCTCAAATCACGGATGTTATTCGTCGATTCACTCAAGGCGGTGCCTCTGCTTCTTACATGAATTGTGTTACTCACAGTCCATTCTCTTTGGATATCAGAAATTCTCGTAATCCAACAGACTTTAGACTATCGATATTGGAAGCTTATGATGTTCGGAAGGATATGACTGCTCACTTGATGCGTTATGTGCATCATATAGAAGTTCTCCCTGCCTCATATAGTGTCAAGGAAATGTGTTTTCCGCATTACTTGACAGACATTGCACCACTTCTTGGAATCCTTCGGTTAGCGGGTCTGTGGAGCAGTTCAGAGTTCGCATCGCTCATCCTAAAAGCATTATGACTCTAATTGGCAACATGAAGAAGTCCGACGGTACTTTGTTGAAAGGCCCGAACCAACACTCATCCTAGCGACATTGTTATCAACTAACCCCCTTACTCGCTATGATGTCCCAGATGTAAGTGTCCCGGACATCATTATCTTGTGATCTGTGGATTCCGGTCTTCTGGTTTTGTGGATATTTTGGTTTTGCTTAGTCTTATGGATATTAGTGGCTTTTTGATATCTTGGTCTTAGCTGTTTGGATTCTTGGATTTTAATGTTCTAGCCTTCAATGCTTAGGCTTTGGATTTGGCTTTGTAGGCTCCGGCCCCTTGGATTTATCATTTGGCCTTTTGTATTGTAGATGGTTGAATCGAGCTACCCATGTACGGGAGCTGCTATAATCTTTGACATGCTCTTCACATGACAATACACCATTACCCCCTCGTTATTAATAAAATGTATTGTTCAGGCTGTCCTTGGTCATATTATTACGATAAGGCCGTCTTGGAACTGTTCGGGCATTCCTAGGTCGTCTTACTCCGGTAAGGCCGCTTTAGACACTTTGGCTTATTCTTGTCCGTCTTACCGCGGTATGGTCACCTAGAACTTTTCTGCCTACTCTTGGTCGTCTTGCTTTGACAAGTTCA
The DNA here is from genome assembly GCA_030737875.1 of Allium sativum. Lineage (NCBI taxonomy): Eukaryota > Viridiplantae > Streptophyta > Magnoliopsida > Asparagales > Amaryllidaceae > Allium > Allium sativum. The sequence goes on from CM060918.1 coordinate 129,495,424, forward strand.
TCTTGAGATAACTCTATTTTGGAGCTCGAGTGGCCAAGTTTACGTACCCATGTACGGGAACCGGAGAAATTCTAGGCACGCTGTTGGCAGACGATAAACCGTTTGAGTCTCCTTCACAAATGAATTTGAAATCAAAACAGCTAAAAGCGTGTACCCATGTACGGGGACAGGCGAACCCCTAGGCATGCTCTTTACAGATGATGAACTGTTGGGTTTTCCTTTCGGTTTTATTAAAAACTCCAAAGCTTTATAAATTTAATAAGATTACCTCGCAAAGTAAGGACGGTTGCTTATGGAGTATGAAATCTAAAACTAGATTGCAATCTCTAAGGACTTCGATCCACAGCTTGTCCTTGGTCCTCTTGCTTCGCAAGGCCATCTTGGACCTCACTTGGCTTTTCCTTGGTCGTTTTGCTTTGCAAGGCTATCTTGGACCTCACTTATCTTGTCCTTAGTCATATTGCTTCGCAAGGACATCTTGGACCTCATTGACTCATTCTTAGTTGCCTTGTCTCGGCAAGGCCGCATTGAATTCATCCAAATATATGGTTATTGGTTATTCTGGATTTACGGGTTTCGGATTTCCCTGATTTCCTGACTATGGATTTTCTAGTTTTTCAGGTTATTGTACTCCTACAATTCTTCAGTTATTCTAGAATTTTGGTGATACTAATTATCTCAGAGTGATCTTCGGATTTCATTGGATTTCTGGTTTCATTATATAATACGATCCAGAGCAATCGTGAGTTTCTAGTTTATTGGCTTTGATTTTTTGGTAAATACGACCCGGCGCGATCATGGCTCTCGGTTGATCACTACACCAGAAATACCAATTAGGCAGTGCTCATGACCGTATCTAAATCGATTTGGCAGTGCTCTGGGCCGTATCAAAAAATGGCGTATTTGTTACTTAGATACGGGTTTAACCTGTATCAAATTCATAGATTGATACGGATGAAAACCGTATCAAATTCATGGTTTGATACGGCTCAATTCCATATCAAATTCATGGATTGATACGGCTTTCATCCATATCAAATGCTTAGACTAATACGGCTCATGCCGTATTTAATTGATAATGAGATACAACTCACGGACGTATCTATTTGAAAATTAGATACGTCCATGAGCCGTATCAAATTATAAATAAAATACAATTAGCTTGAAAGCCTGAAACATAATACATAATAAAATGATACATATTACATACTAAGATACAATGATACAGATAATACATATTACATACAATAATACGTAATACAATGGATTGAATAATACATATTTTATTGTCAGGTTGTCCTTCTAAATCCAAAGCATCGGCTTCTTTCAGTTTCTATTTGATTTGTTTTGACAGTTCAATGATCTCCGTTGTTTGAGTAACCTCTGACACAGAAATTGCTATGGCAGCCTTAGCATCAACTTTTTTCAGTATCAAACACCTTGTGTGAATCTTGAATAAATTATAATCCAATATAAATGCAAGCTTAAAAGTAACAGAATGAATTGGTGGAAAATGAACAGATATAAATATCTGACCTTATGACATAGAAAGTGACCATTCTGAATGTTTCACTTCAATGGATCTATCTGTTATTTCAACCGTCGTCACTTGCACGGGACATCGCTCTTCTACTCATAATTGATCGTGCATATAACAAGTAGAAATTTGCCCATTGATCGGAACTATCCCACACTTCCAGATTAAGTTCCTACCCAAGCAGACACTTGCGGTGGACTAAATACCTGCATCAACCACTGGTGTGTTATCCTACCTAAACTTAGAAATTAACACTATCAAATATTATTACACTCATTAAATAAAAAAAAATGGTATTAAATATGTAGTAACCACGAATATGTTAAAATCCTAAGAAGATTAGGATTGCTAATAGACTTATGCATAAAGGTGTGCCCATGTATTATTTTCAGTTTAAGAACTGCATCAATTTGACTGAACTGAATCGCTTAAAACTTAAAAATATTTGTGTTATTCCATATAAATATAAGAGTAATAAAGATTAACTCAAAGTCAAACCAGTTTCAAAATCCTCATAAACCAGATCAGTGATGTAAAACATGCATCTCATACTTTTCATAGAACTTTCTTATAATCTTAATTATTGAAAAAGCAGAACAAAACCTTCCTGGCACTGATTTTCTTTCATTTACAAAAATATGTAACTTCAGTGACTATAGGTAACAATCATGAATCTTAGGGATAGTTCCTAATAACCATAAGCATATGTAATTGTGCCACTACATTTTTTAAGAAAAATAATACTTTGTTGACATAATTAAATTACATAAGTGAGTTATAACAATAATACACAAAGTTGAATGGTGAGTAACGATATCATGTTACCGATATATTACAAATATACCATTGACCGATATATTGCTTCATAATTTGTAGGTCGACACATGTTAGCATGCAACAACACATATCATGCCATTCAAAGCAGACACAAAAATACACTTTTTGTAACTTAGATCTTCTAATTATTTATAGTAAATAACAAATTAATTCTGCACTATTCGGCAAAAAGGACATTTAGTTCAATATGACAAATCATAGAAATCATGTAAACTTACTAATAATACATTGCACCATCTTCTCCTTTTGCTATACTTCATTTTATCCTTCATACTCTTTGTTTATCATATACTTGATTTGTAATGCAACTACGGTAGATGCAACATACCTATCATAAAACATACAACACTGTTTGTGGCATATGATATAAAGAATATGCATGCATCATAGGAAATTGTAATAGGTAACATAAAATATAATAGTTCACAGTGAAATTTTTAAATCATATTAACTAAAATATGCTGCCGGTTAACCCAGTATGGATATTTTTGGATGAATCTCAGTGACACATCTAACATGCAAAGTCATTTTACTATCATGTTTCATAGAATGATTGCTATAGTTATAATATGGCAAAAAAAGGTTAAAATACCTTCAAAACGGCATATTTAACCGCTCCTGCTTTTTTCTATCTCTTATCAATCAACTCTAGGTTTATACAGATAGACCAAAAATCACATAAATATATCTGTAATTTTTTGTCATCAATCAGTGCAAATTTATCAATAAAAAATCAAACATTCTAAAGCTTTCAAATAGAGATTGCAAAAACAAAACCAAAAAATGAGACCAAAAAAGACAAAAGATCTGTACAGGTAATGGATAGAATTTAAATGCCCATAACAATTTCAAAAAAAAAAACCAGACTTTTTTTTCCAGAATTGCATTAGGAATTTAAATGCTTGCAACATTTTGAAGCTGTCAAACATAAGATCTGCACAGGTAACTAATCATGGGAAAGTTCAATTTAAAATTAAATAGATTTAACGAAATAGGTGAATAAGAAGTATAATAAATTACTATAATAAACAACCTGAGTGATGTACTTACAAAACAAAAACAAAAAAACTGCACAGATGAATCAATTCTGAGTTCGTTATGATGACTGCAAACGTGCATATATGAAACTAAATGACTGAATATGGAGAAAATCAAAAGTCTATTAATTTATAATGGTAAACGGAATAATAGTATTTTTGTCAAGTGGCGAGTACAATGTGATGGAACAAAAGTTGAGACCCCCTTGTTTTTTAATCTTATAACCACTAATTTTAATTGAAGATAAATATTGGAATCTGATTAGTTTATAAAGCTTATTACATAAAACTGATTATCATCAAGTCATTTCTTTAACTCAATGCTGAGGCAGCTATTACATTGAAATCTTCTTAACTGGACATGTTGACCAAAACTCAGTTGAACCAAATACTAATAAAATTAATAAAGATATGGTCACCATGTTTAGTGAACAAACATAAGCAGTGCGAAGATATCAGTTAGCTCTAAAACATAGCAATCTTGATGATAACTTTTAAATACAGATGAGAAAGCTAAACGGTAAGCAATACTCTTATTTTTCACTCGAAGGTTACTATATTAATACCTTAAAGGAAAAAAAAACCAACTAGTAAAATCATAAAAAACAAACTTCTAAAAGATTTATCTCGATAACTGAGCCCTTAAACCCAATTTGTACTTATAAAGAAACCTACTCACGCTAAAATTGCATCTCAACAATTGAGAATTAAGAAATACCCATAATTAGAAAAGGTGCATGGAGCTTAGGGGAAAACAACAGATGAGTATACCTAAGACGGACATCCTCTTCCCTTAATGATTAGCGAGGAAAATGCAACAGCCATCGGCGAATGGGTGAAGAACGGCTATCAAAATAAATCACAGCGATTAGCGCAGCAATCATCAATTCTATTACTAAATGGGAGTTGGTAACTGTGTAATTTTACCCACAAATATTTATCTGCTTCAAATATAATCTGGTCTGGCTTTGTTAAAAAATGATTAACTAGATTCAACTTGTTTTTAATAATAATGGAAATGTTCAATATGGGAATTTAGAAGAGAAACATGCTAACTAAAGCACTTGTGCACTGAACATGTACATCTCTACTGGAGTCAAAATCGTGTTTTGCACAAAATTCTAAGAAGAAATTTGCAGCAAAATTTAGAGATGATAGTAATCCACTTTTTGATCATGTAAGTAGTTTAAACTTTGGATGACAAACAGAAACAAACGTATGGTAGCCCATGATTAGAAAAATAAGTACTATTAGTTTGGGTAATTTGGTTGATTTTACCAAGCGAATGCTAGTTGAATCATCTTTCATCTTGAACAGCCGAATTGAGTAGGACTAAGACAGTCGCTTCGCGGTCATTGCGATCGCCACATCTAAGCGTGGAAACAAGTGGCTTGACTTCCCCGGAGAAGACCCGACAGCTATCCCTTGAAATCCTTGCGAGCCTTCGGATTTCTTTCGCTACTTCCAACCTAGAATCCTTGGGGAAGCGGTTTTGATTTGGAGAAGAGGGGAGGGACGACATTTTTTTAGGGTTTGGTAAGTTTGTTAATTTCGGCTGAAATGAATTATGAGGAGGGAGGAATGAAAAATGAGAGGGAGAAGGGAAAAATATCACGTTGTTTTGATACGGTCCAAACCCGTAACATAAGAACTGATTCGAATTTTGGATGATCTACAATTAGATTTTAAAGATTAGGGAGGTGCAGATTGGTAGAGCTGTAGCGAATGAAATTTGATACGGCTTTAAGCCGTATCAAATCTCCACATCTTGGTGTGTCAAATTCGTTGTTTTGATGTAGTGGATTGTAGAAGTTAGCTTCGGACTTCTCCTAGCTTTAGTTTCTGGATTCCTGGATTTTAGGATTTCTCACAAAGCACATCTTCCTTCAATCAAGCAAGACATGTTTTAGGGTGCAAAGTGTTTGATATGCTTTTTGGTTAAAGCTGTCACACGTTAAGATTTTGGTTAGCAGCGCGCTCAATTCTCGAGAATGTCGTCAGAAGACACGAAGCGATTTGGCCAATGTCGCGACGTGTTCAGAAAAGGATTGGTAATAGCATAGATTTGTGAAATCATCATTAATGGACTTAGAAAAACTGACATGGTAAAAATACGTTTGACTCCGTCCGATCATCTCAAAATGCTTGAGCGTGTCGGTCTGATCATGTTGCCAAACTCGTTGTTGAAAAATATATAGAATTTGGTGAAAACTGTTGGATCTAGATTAACCGTAGAGGACGAGGTGAATAGGGTTTATTAAAAAAAATAAGAGCACAAAAAATACAAATATTGCAGAAATAAAAATCACACATAAGATTTACCCAGGTTCGACAAGACTTTGTCTACTGCTGTATTCACAAGTTTTCTACTAGGAATTAAAAACAGACTCTCGCTTACAAGACCATGTAAACTTGCAACTCCCGCTACTGTTATAACTGTACGCTCGAAATCCTGACACAACTTAAGATCCTAAGTGGTGATTTTCTTAACTCCAAAATCCTATAGCTAAAGATACCTAGTTTGGAAAATTTGTAAACATAAGCATTGGATTACAACAAGAATGAAACAACTTAAACACATAAAAAAACCCTAGTAAAGAGATAAAAGAATAGCCCCTTTATTTTTCTCTTTTCCTTTAGGTAGCAGGGCTGTTTCTTTTATAATGGTGTCCAAAAAAAATTGATCTAGGTTTTCCTCAAACCAGCTTCAAAAAACAATTCGTGGCTTTAGGCAATTCTTCAGTTGATCGATGTTGCTTGCTCGCTTGAATTCGAATCAAAATATTTCTCCATTCAATGCTGTAAGCTTCCTGTTTTTGTGTGAACTTGAATTGTTTTCCTGTGTTTTTGGATGATTGTTTGCCAATGAAGAAGTAGTGTATTTATAGCGTTAAAGAAACCCAATTACTCTGATTTCAAAAAGACTTGCCTGATTTGAAATTTGCAAGACTGTGGAATATTGCTTTGATTTTTGTGCCCCTTTAATTCGAATTGTACATTTGAGGAAAGAAAAAAGGACCACGAATGAAATTGTTTCCACAAATGATTTCCTTTGATTTTGGTGAAAACAAATTGACGAGATTTTTATTGTTGAATGTAGTCATGAACTTTGCCCCTTAAAAATCTGGTCGATTTATTGTCTTTGTGAAAATTGATTTGTTTTCCAAACAACATTTGCACTCGAATTTGATAATGCAACCTTTCCTAAAATTGGCTGATGATATGTCATTTGAGAAAATGATATGTGATGATGTTTTTCCAGTTTTGGCTTCATTTGATTTGTTAAAATCTGAAAGGTAATTTATTTGTCCCTTATGAATTTCTGGAAAGAAAACAAATTTCCTATATATACATTCATGACTGAATTGATTTTCTGGAAAAAGAAAAAAATGTGATTTTTTGGCAACTTGATTTCAGAGAACGTTAAACAGCTTCCCATATATGTATCACTGAGATTTCAGGAAATCATACAAATGATTAATTTGCCTTGAATAACAAGAGCACGATTGATACACTTTATATGTATTTCATTTGTGTATTTAACTCTACCCGAAATACCAACATGCAATTTAATTTTCATGCATAAGCTAACTGCATGCAATTTAATTTTCATGCATAAGCTAACTGCATGTACTTGTTTCCTGAAAATACTGTGTATGAGTGCATCTTGTACCATGAGTATATGGACAAGCCTTGTAGAGTTTTGCATGTACACAGAACACCTTGGTCTTCCTAGGAATTTTCCTTTGCCTTGAATACTTGCTTGGCCATGTACAGTTTTGTTTACTTGAACCCATGCAATTTAATTTTCATGCATAAGCTAACTACATGTACTTGTTGCCTGAAAATATTGTGTACGAGTGCATCTTGTACCATGAGTATATGGACGAGCCTTGTAGAGTTTTGCATGTACACAAAACACTTTGATCTTCCTAGCAATTTGCCTTTTCCTTGAATACTTGCTTGGCCATGTACAGTTTTGTTTACTTGAACCCATCCTGGTCTTGTCTTCTATGCTGCTGTATATGTGTCACTTGATATTGTGCTACCTTGGTCATTTTTGTGCTCGACTTTGTGTCACTATGTGCATGTGAAATTCTTGTTGCACTTTCTTTGTGCCTTTAAATGCTACACCATTTTATTATGCATGGCCCATGACTTTGAACCTGTACATTGCTGATCTATATACTTGAGCTGCATAAAAAATTGCCAACATGTGATCCATTTGGCTACAGACTTGACTTGTACATGTTGCTTGCGTACATTTGCATTCTGAATTGTTCATGCATTTGTAGGCTCGACCATTTAAGTATATTGTACGAGTCTTGAATTCATCACTACTGTTTTGATCATGTGAGCATGCCATGTTCATGCATCTTTGTGCTTGCGAACTGTCTTGTGTATGTGAGGTGAACAACTATTGCACTGGGTAGAGCTTGGTCTTTATGGCCGCTCCTCAGTGCATGTGTGTTCATGGAAACTTGACCCTTGCACTGTGCATGTGTGTCGGGATTCACCTGAACACACCCTATTGATATATTTGTCCATGAAGAAATTATATGTGTATGCTATGGACGATGTCGACCTTGTGATATTTAGAGTGAATCACTGTGAATATCACAAGTGGTCTAGTCACATATGAATATACAAATAAATCATACAAGTCAGAAAAATGATAAGAAACACACCAGAAAATCTGGGGCAAAATAAAAGTTTAAAAATAAATTTATATTTGTTCATATTTATATTTGTTTTAGTTCCAGTCTACTGTGTTTTATTTCTGTGACAGGTTTCCAGATGATGGGCCAATATCGGAACAAGATGTAGATACAGTAAGAGTGAACATATATGTAACTGAGTGAGAGAGATAATGTAGTGAGGATCATATGTAGAGAAATGATGAATGTAAATCCTATATAAATAAGAGTTCTGAAAAGATGTACTATTCTTGTTTGTGAAATAAAATTTATTTTGAGTAATAAATAATTATGTGATTATTTTAATTCTATGTAGAAGTATTATCAGTCAAAAATAATTTTTATTTCTGTATGATGTGGAAAATAGGGAACAATACATTTCCAACCCATTTGTTAAATAAATATGTTTATTATCATCAGACAAAAAATCATAGATACAATAAAAACATTGTCACGCACTCAAAAATAGTTGGTCGACATGGCACGATATGGAAAAATGGCTTGTGCGACTCACGGCATCAAAATCTAGTACTTGGCGAAATTGTGATTTGACACGAAAAAATAGGGTGATCGACATAGGAAAATGGATATTTTCCACGATCACGCATCAGGCCGATAAGCTGGACAATTTGGCTTGGCAAAGCTGAAATTTCGCATCCCTATATTTGTATCCTATCTGCGATTGGAAATCCCTATGTGCGCATCGGCCCCGACAAAAATTTTATCGTGTCAGACCCATGGTTTGAGTGATGCAAAAATTTGGCGGTGGAGGGACCCAAAAATTTGGCATTCGAAAATACTAGATCGACACAGTGGGATTCGAAAAATCCGCCTCATCACAGTGATGGGAGAATATGGCAAGGAAAGAGATTCGAAATTTTCTTGGCAAGTGCCAAGGACTTTGGAACGAAGGAAAACACGTGGGGATCCATCTTTTTCGGTTGAGCATACTGTGTTTGGCAACGTTTTCTCGGATGCGAGATTCTGGAGATTGGTAAAGTGGAAGATCACTTGGCCACTTGATTTTACCGTGTTGATATGCTATTTTCGGATGCGCAGCAGGTGTTTTCACCCAGTGTTTGGGGATTCGAGATTTTTGGACTTCAGGATGCGATTTTTTGACATCGCCTTAGTTTTTTAACTCCATTTTGAGATATGAATTTCATATCACCTAGGGATGCAAAATTTTGGCTGTGGTCCCAAAACTAACCTATAAATAACCCCAAGCTCGGCATTCAAAGGGGTTGCATCATTAATAGTATTCCTTCACTTTGGCGTACGGGACTAAAGCTCTTAAGCACCCATTAACGGTTGCCTTTATCATCTTCATGGATTTTGGACTTCTTTTGGACTACTAAATGTTGCACAAATGTTTTCCTACAATATTTGGACATTAACTTGGAATTTACACTTCTTTTAGACATTTTTGGATATTCTTGACTCAACAAGAGGGAGGAGAAAGAAATAATAGTAACTTGGTCTCGGGCATCTACAATTGTACCCAAAATGGTTGGCCATACAATTGCTATTCATAATGGAAAGGAACATTTACCTATTTATATAACAGATCGTATGGTAGGTCACAAATTGGGAGAATTCGCGTCGACTCTGACTTTTGCGAGACATGCGGGAAACGATAATAAATCTCGTCGTGAATTTAGAAAAAAATGGATACTTATCATTCACTGGTGGGAGATAATCCGTTAGCGAAGAAAATGAACTTTCATTTTACGTTTTTTTATTTTATTAGTTCTAGTTCTAGAATATAAGAAGTGAAACACCCCACCTCCATTAAGGTCACTCACAAAGGGAATGCCTTAACTTTGGTGGAGGTTTATAAGTAAAAGCCACAGATGAACTCAAGACAGATATAATTACACATATTTTAAACAACGGAAACCAAACAAACTTTTATTTCATCAATAAGTGTATCAAACAAAGATTTCCATAATTGTCTCAAAATACTTTCAACATTACAACCTCATAACTGCCTTGATTATTAAAGAAGCATGAAAACATAAATAAAGTGACAAAAATCCCCATAGTGATATCCAAAGCCATTATCCGAGCAAGAAAGATCCAAATCATACATCTACGTTCTTGGTGCTTGTAAAGAGCCTGACTGAGTTGAGATGTTTCCTCCCTGTGGACCTGGAGGGGGGAAACGAAAGAAAAGAAGACGAAAAGAAAATAGGGTCAGACATAAAGCCTGAGTAAATCTAGTAACTCTTCAATATGTGAATAAGAAAAGGATATGATGGATATAAACTAAAAATAGGAAAGTGTCACAGGCTAAGGAAGTGTCGAATGTACTATCACACCCATACTATATCTCTGCACCTACTCGAGTTTATTCTAACTGGCACCCCATGGTGAGGGTGAAGTGATCCCCATTCTTATTAAAGATCGGCTCCTACTCGCGTTAACATGTGTCCTACGGCCCCCAAGAATTGTAGATACCTATGCTGGTCCCACCATGGGGTGTATCAAGACCCATGGTGGCGGCCCCGACACAAAACTAGAAGACATAGGTTATACTACTGGTGTCCCCAGTGCCCTGGTTGTCTGCTCCGGAGTGTGTGCACGCCCGCACCCCGTTAGACCTGCACTGTGCACCCACCGCCGTTGTTTGACCGCTTACAATCAGCCCAGTAATCGTGCCCCACCCTGCCTAGTTTCAGGGTACCGTTGATACCTAACTTTGGGTTACTACTGAAATGGGTCCCTCGTTACCGGGATTTTCTAGTCAAACATGTTAAGTTGTTAAGTGTCTGTATTTACCTAACATCACCCATCAATTCTTGTTAACACGTTGAATTTGGTTAAGTGTTATAGTTGACTTAACCCTACCATTTGTCCTTAGCCTCTTAGGAGCACCAGACCACTCACATTAGACAGGTATTGCTACGGTTACTGGATATGCCGGTCGGTTCCGGGAAGGTTTACATCGTAGCTCAGTCTAACCTCGGGTCCTTATTGGGCTTAATGCTTAACCACCCACATTGGATAGGTATTGTTGTGACTACTGGACAGCCGGGCGGGTCCGGGCAGGTTTACATCACAACTCAATCCAACCTCGGGTTAAGCATATCGTGTTTTCTAAATTTACATATTTTATTACTTTTCAACTATATGTAAATGTCATATCCTTTATTTTTGGGTATTTCAATTCATACCGCTTATGTGTCATAATCATTGGCAAGTGCCAAACATGCCAACATATTTTTTCATATTTCACACCCAACGTTATTACCCCCGTTTGTTCGCAACGTTATAACATGTGTTGGGCTTGTCACAATTCAGCCCAACTTTATAAACGTGAGGAAAAGGGGAAATCATGAACATGTAATACATAAAGGTGTGTGGCGCATGAACTTGCAATTTGGTGATTCAACTAACATATAACATGGGTCATGTGAACTTGCATTCGAATCAAAGTATGACTAAGTAGGTGACATATGAAATGGCATAGTTTTAGGCAAATACAAACTTGTGTTTAAACATGTTAACTTGGCATAATATCGACCACAAAACTAGCATGTTATATATATATTCATCGAAATGTACAATTTTTACATCTAATCATATAGCCTATTTCAACATGAACTTGCATAGTTCATGAAACCCAAACGATGTTTGACATAGAACCAATTATATTTTGCAAATAAACATGAACTTACATAGTTTATGAAACATAGATCCAATTATACTTACAAACATAGATCTAATTATACTTGCCAATAAACATAAGGATGATATCATCGGTTTTGTGTCATGTAGGCATAAAAGGTCTATAACATGTTTACACAAATTCTAATTTAGACTAAGGGAATATACATAGTCCATGCCATCGACATATACAAAAAGGGATAAATTTCTAGTTTTTGCCACAAGCTTGCAAGTGCCATTGTTTTTCATACACAATTGTTCAATAGGCTTGCATCAATTATTTATGCCACAAACATCAATACACAAGTCATGATAGAACCATCACAATACACAAAGATTATAACAACACGATTCTATTTTCATTTACATCAAATCACATCACAGTTTTTATTCATATTTTGAAAGGCCACTATACTTACAACGTGTGATGAATTCTTGTTTTCTGATTTCTGTTATTCTGATTTGGAGATGCTCTCCTTTGGGTAGCAAAGTTGCGTTGAATGATTTGATTAATCTTTGATCTTCTTTTAATTTGATTCGTCTCTTAGGCTTGTTGGCTTGTCTCTAGGCTTTTTAATTGACGGCCATTCCTAGTTCCTTTCCAGCAGCATGATGGCTATTGTATTCTATTATTTGTGTGAGTTTAGGGTTAGGTTTGAGTTGTATTTATATGATTTCAATCTAATTAGAGCTGTCGATGAAGCTAGAGTGAATCCAGACCATCCATCTCAAGAGAAGCCAATCAGAAAGTGACATGTAAGCCCTAGTGATTCAGGCAAGCCTCAGAATTCGACCAGACCCTGATCAGGCCAGCTAAGACCTGACCTGCAGGTCATTCTGACCTGGGCGCACTTGGCAGGTGCGCCAGGCCAAAAATGTACTAGCGCACTTCCCAAGTGAGCCAGTTCATTTCTGTTCTGGCGCACTTCCCAAGTGCGCCAGTGCATTCTGACCCGTTTTCTGGTTTTTCTGCCCAACCTCGTTTGTCCATATCTTCTTCATACGATATCCGTTTTACGCAAACTTGGACTCTATCTCAAGCAGAATTTCGAGACGAACGCAATGGCGTAACCCATTTCCCTTGATTTCATCATTTATAATTAATTATACTTTAATTCGTGAAGCTTAACGTTATAGAATTCACAGGGTGTTACATTCTCCCCCACCTAAAAGGATTTCGTCCCCGAAATCTTCAAGTTAGGAAGAATGTATATCCTATCATCCAACAGTCAATCTACTCAACCAACAAACACAGGCATCCACTGTCCTTAAAAGACTTCTAATGCTTCATGATCATATGCATAGTGTGTGTACATGTCCTTATCTAATGCAGAAATCAGGCGGTCTACTGATTCAGTTGACCTCCTTAATGCGAATCATGTAAGTGTCATGAATCCATTATGTATGCAAATTCTTCCTACTCATAATTCTACATGAGTGCACAACTATTCATATAAATGCAATGACCATGTGACAACATATCAAGTTTACAACCATATACATATAAGAATATATATGCATATGCAGTATGAAGTGATTGAGCTGATCTAAGACCTAGGTTGTGTGTGTATATGCATCCATGAGCAACCACTAGCAACCACTTGCAGCCATCAACCATAACATGTTTCAACTACATGTTTACATCCAAAGGGGTTTCTACCTAAGGATAAAGTATAATATCGAGGAGATATACCTAAAAAGATAGATACAAGCACAACTTAAGAAAAAGAGAGGTCAAAGATGTACCCTCAAAAAGAAAAGGGTATGCCGCGCGTATTCTATCCTCAGTTTCCCAAGTCGCGTCTTCCTCGGCGTCGCTCCACTGAACCTTAACGAGCTTCACTTCGCGGTTGCGTAGCTTTTTGATTTCAGTCCTATGATTCGAGTTGGAACTCTCCTCACAGTTGCTTCGCGTTCCACTTCGGCTTTTTCTAGAATGCTTGGCTCCACCACTTCCGTTGATTCATGTAGACATTTCCGGAGATGGGAAACGTGAAAGACGTTGTGAATTCCAGCCAATCTTTCAGGCAGATCTACTCTATAAGCCATTTTCCCAATCTTCTCGATGATAGGGAACGGTCCTACAAATCTTGGTGCTAGCTTTCCTGCGGATCCAAAGCGAATGACGTTCCTTAAAGGGGATACCTTAAGGAAAACCTTGTCCCCAACCTCAAACTCAAGGTCGGTCCTTCTTTTGTCGGCGTAGGATTTTTGTCTGTCTTGGGCTGTCTTCATTCTCCTACGTATCAAGACCACTTTCTCTGAAGTTTCTCGAATCATGTCTGGCCCAAGTATAAGCTTATTTGTAGACTCCCACCAACAAGTTTGTGATTTGCACGGTCTTCCATACAAGGGTTCGAAGGGTGCCATGCCGATGGTAGCTTGGTAGTTGTTGTTGTAGGCAAATTCCACTAAAGGAAGGTGATCCTCCCACGTCCCTCCAAAGTCAAGAACGCAAAGTCTTAAAAGATCCTCTAAAACTCTATTCACCCTTTCTGTCTGGCCATTTGTTTGCGGGTGATAGGCCGTACTCAAACATAGCTGTGTGCCTACAGCTTCTTGCAGACTCCGCCAAAACTTACTCGTGAAGATAGGGTCTCAGTCACTAACAATTCTGGAGGGTATCCCATGGAGTCGAACTATTTCCTTGAGATAAAGAGATGCTAGAGATGAGGCGGTCCTTCTACTCTTGATAGGTATAAAGTGGGCGCTCTTAGTAAGCCTATCCACTATTACCCAAATGCTAGTGTTGCCTCTCCTCGACCTAGGCAGTCCATCAATGAAGTCCATTGAAATGCTATCCCACTTCCATTGTGGGACCTCTAGAGGGTGAAGTAGTCCTCCAGGCTTCTTTTGTTCCGCCTTGACCCGTTGGCAGGTCATGCACTTAGAAACGAAATTTGCCACGTCTTGCTTCATGTCGTTCCAAAAGAAAGTCCTTTTTATATCCTTGTACATCTTATCACCGCCAGGGTGTATAGTCATCTTGGAATGATGCGCTTCCTCGAGAACCTTCTTTGTTAACTCCCTTGCTTGTGGGACGCATAATCTTCCATCTCGTCTCAACCAACCCTTATCATCGATGGCGTATCTACTGAGGTGAATAGAAGTCTCACCCCTAATAAGTTTATCAATCACACCAACAAGCTGAGGGTCTTCACGTTGTGCTTCCCCTATTGAGTCTAAGAGAGTGGGGCGTACTTCGAGAGATGCTAACAAACCCGGTACAAAATCCGAGGAGGGCCAAAAGTTAAAACTGGCTATATACTCCAAGTTTTGCCTTTCCACAAAGAGAGGGCTCAGGGTCAGTTTCTTTCGGCTCAACGCATCTGCTACCACATTGCCTTTTCCGGGAGTATAGGAAATTTCATATGAGGCAAGAAAATCCATCCACCTTTGCTGCCTCAAGTTAAGATCCTTCTGGGAGAAGAGATATTTCAACGATTTATGGTCAGTGTATAATTCAAACTTCTCACCTAGGAGATAATGGCGCCAAGACTTAAGTGCAAAGACGATGGCGGCCAACTCAAGATCGTGGGTTGGGTAGTTCTTTTCATGAACTTTCAATTGTCTTCCGCCATAAGCTACTACCCTTCCTTCTTGCATTAGAACAACGCCTAGTCCCGTTCCACATGCATCCGTGTATACTGTGAACATTTTTCTTCCATCTGGCAAGGTCATAACTGGGGCTGTTGTAAGAGCCCTTTTTAATCGCTGGAAAGCAATGTCACAGTCCAAATCCCAAGCGAACGCCAGATTCTTCTTTGTTAGCCTTGTGAGTGGGGCCAAGATTTTCGCGAAATCCCTAATAAACTTTCGATAAAAACCGGCTAGCCCAAGAAAGCTTCGAACTTCGGTTGCATTTCTTGGTGTCTTCCAATCTTGTACTACCACCACTTTCGCGGGGTCCACAGCCAACCCTTCTTTGGACACTATATGCCCAAGAAACCTTACTTCTTTTCTCCAGAAGTGACACTTGGAGAATTTGGCTTTTAGTTGATGTGCACGGAGAGTATCCATGATTTCTTTCAGATGCTGAGCAAGTCTTCCTCACTCTTTGAGAAGATTAAGATATCATCTACGAAGACAACCACAAATTTGTTGAGGAATTCTCTGAACACCCTGCTTGTTAGGTCTACGAAATAAGAGGGTGCATTTGTTAAGCCGAAAGGCATGACAAGCCACTCGAAGAAACCGTCTGGGGTTCTGAACGCTGTCTTATCAATGCTGTCTTCAGCAACCCAGTTGCCAGATCAAGTTGGGAGAAGACCGTCGCACCTACAAGCTGATCAAACAAATCGTCGATTCGGGGAAGAGGGTGCCTATTTTTCTTGGTCAATTTGTTTAACTCCCTATAGTCGACGCAAAGGCGAAGCGAACCGTCTGCTTTGGTTACGAACACCACTGGAGCACCCCAATCCGAAATGCTCTGTCTAATGAACCCCTTTTCGAGAAGTTCTTTAACCTGCTTACTGAGCTCCTTTCTCTCCCTTGGAGCCATGTGTCTGACAGGTAAAGCTACAGGCTTTGCGTTATCCACAAGATATATGCGGAAGTCTATTTCTCGCCTCAGAGGTAAGCCTTTCACTTCCTCAAAGACATCCGGATATTCCCGGACTACTCTAACTGATTGCAAATTCTCATCAGAAGCATCCAGCGACTCTAGATAACTAAGCATAACAACATTCAAGGGATTACAAGAAATTTCTAGAGTGTTACCAAGCCGAGTCAAGAGTCTAACTACTCTTTTCTCACAGCCAAGAATGGCACTATTACTGGATAACCAGTCCCTAAGATCAAACCATATCTTGAGAAGCCCAAAACAAAAGCACTACAACTAAACTCAACGCTGAGAATAGAGATTTTCAAACCCAAACATACCATTGACAAGTAAGCGGAGCCCCCAATTGGATTTGAAACTACTAAGGGATCTTCTACCATACTAGTGTCTAGATGCAGAGATTCTACTAAGGCAGATGAAATAAAAGAGTGTGATGCGCCAGAGTCAAAAAGTGTACGAACTGGATGATCATAAAGATAGACTACACTTTCTACATAAATATTACTACCTCGTTCCTGCTGAGGTGCCACTAGCGCATGAACCTGACCCCCTGAAGTGGATCCGGCTTTCTGTCCCTGCCCTTTCTTCTTTGGGCAGTCCTTAGCTTGGTGTCCAGTTTCTCCACAATGGAAGCAGCCACCCATCTTCGCCTTCCTTTTCCGGTAGTCTTTTGATATATGGCCCACAATGCCATAGAAATTGCACCTTCTCTTCTCACGGGGCTTATTGTTCTTCCCTCGTTTCTTGAAGTCTTTTTTCTTTGCTTGTAGACCTTCTTTCTTCTCTTCCCCCTTAGTTTCTTTCTTGCCGTGGTCTTCCTCGTGTAGCAACGCCATGTCCACTAGGCTTTCATAAGTCGCACCCATGGATACATGGGTCATGGCAAGGCTGTGTAGAGGCTCATTCAAACCCTTGACGAAGCGAAGTGCCTTCTTGTGTTGGGTGTTTACTAAGTCTAGCCCAAATCTAGCCAGCTGATTAAACTGATTAACATATTCCCTGATCGTCATGCTTCCCTGTTTCAGAGTTAGAAACTTTTCCATTTGCAGGCTTCTTTCGGCTTGGGAGAGGAATTTCATCTCAAACCTTGTCCTGAAGTCTTCCCATGTTTCCACCGCCCTCTGAGCATTAGTAACTTCCCACCAATAGGAAGCTTCATCCTTAAGTAACCATACCGCAAGTTGTATCTTTTGCCTGTCATCCACTCCAAAGATGACAAACAAATCCTTAGTCTCCTTTAACCAGTTTCTTGCTCCAACAAAAGATTCTGTCCCATAAAAGTCTTTTCCACCCACAGCCTTGAAGTCTCTACATGTTTTTGCAAAGGCATTTCCAAGAGGAGGCGGAGGAGGAACCGCAGCCACTGGAGGAGGGATATCTGCTGGGCCCGCGCCATTGGCCCTTGCTTCTAATTACCTCCTAAACCAGCCGGGAATCGTCACTCCTTCCGGAAGGTTAAGGTCTCCAGACATGCTGAAACAGAAAGGGAAAAATTCAAAACGAAGGATAGAGAAGGATAGATAGGGCACATGGCTTTGGGGGATTTTGTCTTTTTATTAATATAACACTTTTTCTAAAAAAAATGCTTCTTTAAACTTTCTTTTTGAAAACAATTTTCAAAAACTTTTATCTTATCTGGTAAACCTATGCTCTGATACCAAGTGAAACACCCCACCTCCATTAAGGTCACTCACAAAGGGATTGCCTTAACTTTGGTGGAGGTTTATAAGTAAAAGCCACAGATGAACTCAAGACAGATATAATTACACATATTTTAAACAACGGAAACCAAACAAACTTTTATTTCATCAATACGTGTATCAAACAAAGATTTCCATAATTGTCTCAATATACTTTCAACATTACAACCTCATAACTGCCTTGATTATTAAAGAAGCATGAAGACGTAAATAAAGTGACAAAAATCCCCATAGTTATATCCAAAGCCATTATCCGAGCAAGAAAGATCCAAATCATACATCTACGTTCTTGGTGCGTGTAAAGAGCCTGACTGAATTGAGCTGTTTCCTCGCTGTGGACTTGGGTGGGAAACGAAAGAAAAGAAGACGAAAAGAAAATAGGGTCAGACATAAAGCCTAAGAAAATCTAGTAACTCTTCAATATGTGAATAAGAAAAGGGTATGATGGATATAAACTAAAAATAGGAAAGTGTCACAGGCTAAGGAAGTGTCGAATGTACTATCACACCCATACTATATCTCTACACCTACTCGAGTTTATTCTAACTGGCACCCCATGGTGAGGGTGAAGTGATCCCCATTCTTATTAAAGATCGGCTCCTACTCGCGTTAACATGTGTCCTACGGCCCCCAAGAATTGTAGATACCTATGCTGGTCCGACCATGGTGTGTATCAAGACCCATGGTGGCGGCCCCGACACAAAACTAGAAGACATAGGTTATACTACGGGTGTCCCCTGTGCCCTGGTTGTCTGCTCCGGAGTGTGTGCACGCCCGCACCCCGTTAGACCTGCACTGTGCACCCACCGCCGTTGTTTGACCGCTTACAATCAGCCTTGTAATCGTGCCCCGCCCTGCCTAGTTTCAGGGTTCCGTTGATACCTAACTTTGGTTTACTGCTGAAACGGGTCCCTCGTTACCAGGATTTTCTAGTCAAACATGTTAAGTGGTTAAGTGTCTGTATTTACCTAACCCCACCCATCAATTCTTGTTAACACACTGAATTTGGTTAAGTGTTATAGTTGACTTAACCCTACCATCTGTCCTTAGCCTCTTAGGAGCACCAGACCACTCACATTAGACAGGTATTGTTACGGTTACTGGATATGCCGGTCGGTTCCGGGCAGGTTTACACCGTAGCTCAGTCTAACCTCGGGTCCTTATTCGGCTCAATGCTTAACCACCCACATTGGATAGGTATTATTGTGACTACTGGACAGTCGGGCGGGTCCGGGCAGGTTTACATCACAACTCAATCCAACCTCGGGTTAAGCATATCGTGTTTTCTAAATTTACATATTTTATTACTTTTCAACTATATGTAAATGTCACATCCTTTATTTTTGGGTATTTCAATTCATACCGCTTATGTGTCATAATCATTGGCAAGTGCCAAACATGCCAACATATGTTTTCATATTTCACACCCAATGTTATTACCCCTGTTTGTTCGCAACGTTATAACATGTGTTGGGCTTGTCACAATTCAGCCCAACTTTATAAACGTGAGGAAAAGGGGAAATCATGAACATGTAATACATAAAGGTGTGTGGCGCATGAACTTGCAATTTGGCGATTCAACTAACATATAACATGGGTCATGTGAGCTTGCATTCGAATCAAAGTATGACTAAGTAGGTGACATATGAAATGGCATAGTTTTAGGCAAATACAAACTTGTGTTTAAACACGTTAACTTGGCATAATATCGACCACAAAACTAGCATGTTATATATATATTCATCGAAATGTACAATTTTTACATCTAATCATATAGCCTATTTCAACATGAACTTGCATAGTTCATGAAACCCAAACGATGTTTGACATAGAACCAATTATATTTTGCAAATAAACATGAACTTACATAGTTTATGAAACATAGATCCAATTATACTTGCAAACATAGATCTAATTATACTTGCCAATAAACATAAGGATGATATCATAGGTTTTGGGTCATGTAGTCATAAAAGGTCTATAACATGTTTACACAAATTCTAATTTAGACTAAGCGAATATACATAGTCCATGCCATCGACATATACAAAAAAGGATAAATTTCTAGTTTTTGCCACAAGCTTGCAAGTGCCATTGTTTTTCATACACAATTGTTCAATAGGCTTGCATCAATTAATTTATGCCACAAACATCAATACACAAGTCATGATAGAACCATCACAATACACAAAGATTATAACAACACGATTCTATTTTCATTTACATCGAATCACATCACAGTTTTTATTTATATTTTGAAAGGTCACTATACTTACAACGTGTGATGAATTCTTGTTTTCTGATTTCTGTTATTCTGATTTGGAGATGCTCTCCTTTGGGTAGCAAAGTTGCGTTGAATGATTTGATTAAGCTTTGATCTTCTTTTAATTTGATTCGTCTCTTAGGCTTGTTGGCTTGTCTCTAGGCTTTTTAATTGACGGCCATTCCTAGTTCCTTTCCAGCAGCATGACGGCTATTGTATTCTATTATTTGTGTGAGTTTAGGGTTAGGTTTGAGTTGTATTTATAGGATTTCAATCTAATTAGAGCCGTCGATGAAGCTAGAGTGAATCCAGACCATCCATCTCAAGAGAAGCCAATCAAAAAGTGACATGTAAGCCCTAGTGACTCAGCCAAGCCTCAGAATTCGACCAGACCCTGATCAGGCCAGCCAAGACCTGACCAGTAGGTCATTCTGACCTGGGCGCACTTGGAAGGTGCGCCAGGCCAAAAATGTACTGGCGCACTTCCCAAGTGCGCCAGTTCATTTCTGTTCTGGCGCACTTTCCAAGTGCGCCAGTGCATTCTGACCCGTTTTCTGGTTTTTCTGCCCAACTTCGTTCGTCCATATCTTCTTCATACGATATCCGTTTTACGCAAACTTGGACTCTATCTCAAGAAGAATTTCGAGACGAACGCAATGGCGTGACCCGTTTCCCTTGATTTCATCATTTATAATTAATTATACTTTAATTCGTGAAGCTTAACGTTATAGAATTCACGGGTGTTATAAGAAGTAAGGATTTTTATAAAATTTCTAGTATTTTCTTATCTTATTGAGTTTCAATCCAATCGATTTCATAGAAAATTTATATTCGATAATAAGAAAAAAATACTAGAAGAATTAGTTGATTTATTGATGCAAACTATAGTTCGTATACTAGAATGTCTAATTTTGCTATTGCTTACGCCTTCACTACAAATGCAACTAGAAATGTAACTGTTACAGTAATTTTCGGTATCACCTAAAATGTAACTATGAATACTGATTTCAAAACGAAGATAACTATCGATACAACTATTAATGTGATTACTCCAACCAGATTTAGTAACATACATGTAATGATAATAGTCGTGATTGTTACTCTTAGACCTACTATTCAAATAACTAAATAAAAAGTTTCGAATTCATTCAGAAAAAACCATACAGATCATGAATGCTTGGAATCTATATTATGCAAGGAGACATTGCTTTTGCTAATTCGAATTGAAGGGTGATATGAAATCGGTCTATTTTTAGAGTCATATACATAGTTAGCACATTCGTCATAGTTAGCAGCTCCGTATCAAGGTCATCATCAATATCGTCACTATCATCAATATGGATATCATCACTATCATCAATATCGATATCATCAATAAGATACTCTTTAGGCTTGTCATCCATGAACTTGTTCGGAAATACCTAATGAAAAGAACATAGGAGTTTGCCGCTAGGTTTTTAACCAAACAGGATCGTCCAGTTCCTATAGAACCCATCACTAAAATACCCCTACAAGGGGATAGGGCTAAGTGAGGCGAAAAAGGTTTTCCATAAGATGGTAAATGAAAACTATTAGCCCCACACGAGGTTTGTGAATAAGTGATTGTCTGATAATGAGCAAGGAATATCTGTCTTTCTACTAAAAAGAATCTATTGAACTCATAAGAAGCCACTTTTTGGACAATGCTTCACAATTTGGCTCAACAAAGGAAAAGGAGGGCATTTGGTTAAAGTTTAGAATTAACAAACATTTCGTTGTTCTATCACACAACTTGTACACAAATATTGTCCGAACTTGTTCAACTTTTGTAATCAACTATTATATGATGAATGACTACTATAAAGTGGACGTGGGTGTTATGCATAACCACTATAAAAACTGTGTTCTCCCTACACATTTCATTATTTTTGATTTGGATTACTGGTTTTCTGCAAAACATACACTCGGGCATTAGCATGCGCGAATAGCGACAATTCTCCATGCTAACAATTAGTTACAAAAAACAAGAAGAGCCGAGTGATGATGAAGGGACTGGAAGAACGTTGGAGGGAATGACAAAGGAGATGAAGTAGTGATGGACAGATAAATTTTCTCTTGTTCTCTCATTACTTCGCAAACACGAAAAATAATGAAAGTTGTTTTTTTGTGTGTTAACTACATTTTTCATGATATACATGCATTGTTCGCATTTTTATAAAGGTAAAAACTCAAAATTAAAAAGGGTAAACCAAGCACCACCTGAACTTTTGAGTTGTCACGATTCAATTCATAGTCTAATCATGATAGGTACGATCGGAAGAGAAAACAAATAGGCTATTTGATGAAACTAATGCGTTATATAGTTAAATTATGGAGCAAAGTTTTATAAAAAAACATCCCATCGACATGTTGGACCTCAAAATACACGTGTTATTTCTGAAAACTAAAGAAGAAGCTAGGGGAGCTAATCAAACAATGCACTTACATTTGATGTAAAAGATTTGTTTAAAATGTACTCACTTCACACTACTTGAAAGGACCAAAATTGCAATGGCTATTTGTTTAGAGCAATGTACATACATCTTAAACCGTCATTTGCAACGACCTTTAATGGTTCTGTCTTTAATTGTTTCAACTGCCTTGATAGATCTTTAATTTAGAAACATTTATTTAAATTATTATTTTACCTTATTAATTAATGATTATTTAATTTGTTTAAAAAATAATAATTTAGTTCTTAAAAATTAAGAGATATTTTAACCCAGTTATTCAATTTTAACATAGTTTCTTATTACATAAGTTAGTATTTTTAATAATCCTTTGTTATGTATTATCGATATTTAACTTTATTGGAAATCGAACTCAAATGACTAACTTATGTAAATTTCAGTTTGACCATTATACAACTTCGATGGAATTTATGATGCTAACAGTTTTATCAATTTAAATATATCTTTTAACCATTGCACAATTAAATTTGTTTTTTTAAATATATTCAGCATAATAAATTTATACAAAATGAAATATTTGACAAAAATATAACTATTTAAAATTTTATTTTAATCCAAACTGTATATTCAAGACTATAAAAACTTGACAAATAAATAAAAAATTTAGAGTGCTAAACTTGATTTTTAAATTTATAATCGTTTAGCTCTGTTTAGAGTATTAAAATCTTTCGCTTAAATGTCAAACGATTTTCAAACGAAAAAACTTACAGTATACTTTATACATGTTTATTAAATCCATAAAATGAAAGAAAGAAAATGGACTCAAAATATATCATTTTCTTAGAAGTTGTATGACAATTAATATATTGTTAGCACAAAATTTTATTTTATTCCATTTTTTAAATCCAACTATACAAATATATAAGAAAGGTGGTGTAAATGGAAATGTACTGAGTGTATTGGTGAATCCGCATGAAGCAGGTGGTGTACGAAGAAGCAATGTTGTTTGTAAATGACAGGTAAAAGCGATCCCAATGAGAAGTAGCCATCAAATGAGAGTTATTCCTTATGTGAACCAAAAGAAGTGGGAAAAAGTTGAAGGTAACTCGTCAAAACTGAGTTCTAGTAACAGCGCTGCATTACCGCTTGTAAACAGGTTTGGTAGTGTGACTGCTATTAACGAGGATACTAACAATGCACTCGAACTTAAGGAAGGAGAGATTCGTGTCACTGCTGTAGGAAGTGCTGCTGCTAAAGTTACATCGCAGCAAAATGTACTGTCTGGCGATGGTCATAGTTGTAATGACCCGGGGATTTTGCGACCTTGGTAATCGACATAAACTTCATGTTGAATATCCAAGCATCGGAAATACCGAATAGTTAAGGGAAAGAAGTTAGAGGGTGAGAATAGATAAGTTAGAAAATTAGAATAGAAGAAGAAGAAGAACACAACAACATCAGAGTAACACGAATCTCATAGTGGAACGAATAAAATATAGTATACAAAAGTAACATTGAAACACAAATCTGTATTTGTATATTAGAGTACAACACTTACATCACAGCGGAAATAAACAATAGCTATAAAATCCTGAAGCCTCCTGCTCCAACTCCTCCAAGAGTATCTGGAAATACCTGAACTACTTGACAGCCCGTACAAATTTGGTCACCCTAGAGTTTAGGGAAAATAAAACAAAATAAACTCTAGGTCAGTCATGGGACTGGTATGAGTAAACTCCAACCACTTGGTTTAATTTTTAAAAATCATTTTCAAAAGAAATGATAATCGTAAGACCAATCCACACATAAACACGGATGGTTTTTACCTTACGATAACCCAAATCATTTTCAAAATCAATACTTTTCTGATATTATAATAATGTCTAATCACAAATAATTAACAATCTTGCAGAACGCTTGCATCTCACACTCCACATATATATAGTATACAATCAAACCGGAGGCACTTATTGGAGATTGGATACAGACTATGACAAGGTATGGAACCATCTACTGATAGTGTATCTCTAGAGAGGAATACACTGGGTTCAACAAGAACGGCTTGCAACCCGACCCACACATGACCGACCACTCATTTCTCTTGAGTGTATCGAATATATTGTCACCTACGGTTGCTAGCAACATAACCGTTCCCGGGTGATATAGAAGCGAAAAGAAGCAACAAATATGAATATTCTCTAGATGGTGACAATACACCCTAATGGGGGCGACCCACATAGCCATCCTGCCTGCCCGATTTTTGTCATTTCTCGGTTGATGAGGCTTGAGGTCATAACGTATCTTTTGATAGATCGCACCTCCATTTACTTTGAATGTCAAATCCTCATACCCGCCAAATCACAAATTGATTTCCACAAAAATACCACGGGTATAAAGCTAAGAGAAACGAATTCCTCCGCCACCAAACGTGGATACGTTTGAAGCGATCAACTTACATGATCCATTAGATATACTTTGTCAGACATTCATCCATACACGTTGTCCTGGGTCTGGACAAACCGAAGGCACTATTCTGTAAATTCTTCTTAGGAAATTTCTACCTAGGATCGCCAGAATAGCCCTTGCACAACTCCGTCTTCAATTATTTTCATCATATTTGATTCGCATCGCTAATGCCATAAGGAGTGGTTTTCAGATAATAAATCTGATTCCGGTCTCTCCGTATTGACAACGGAAATGGTCAAAAACTTTGATAGTCGGTGATTTAACTATCAAAGGAAAACATGTGTACAAACAACGATCATATTTCCAAATGAAAATCTTACCGAGCAAATCATCAATCAACACTGATCCTCTTTAATTTAATTTATCATTCAATTATTCATTTCGCTATTTTCGTTTTCATATATTCGTAAATTCTTATTTTCTAAATTTAGAAAATATACGTTATTAATCATTGGAAAACATTTCCATATTTACTCCCATTTCTTATTTTCTATATTAGAAAACATTTCTGATTCTTATTTGGAAAACATTTCCAAAACTCCTTCATTGGATTTAAACAGATGTTTGAATAAAACATCGCTATGCCCACTTGAACCATTAACACTTATTAGCTAAATTCAATTAACTAACCTTCACTATCGAACCTTAACCATTCCTTAGTTAAAAATGAAGTCAATCAAGTTGGGTGTATAACTACCTCTCAGAACTTAACTGAACAACATTTCTAACCCCGAAATAGACAAAGTTCACCCTTTCAAATCTTCAACAAACTTCCTTACGAAACCCTCAAATTCTATTTATGAATCCACTTCCTTTAGAGAATTCATTTGATTATAATAATAGTGTTATAATCTCATACTTCCGATATATATAACAACTTAAATATAACTTTTATTTATTTAATTTGGTTAAATAAAAAAACTACTAATTTATTAATAAATAGACCTTGATTTAAAACCGGAAAGTAAATAGTACTTTCCTACATTCGATATAGTCGAATTTCAATGTATAATTCTCTCTTGAATAATCTCTATTTGATAACTCTTTTTCGAATAAACTATACCCGATTATTTCTCTTTCGAATAAACTATATTCGATTATCTCTCCTTCGAATAACTATATTCTATAATCTCTCTTCGAATAACTAATATTTGACTAACTTTGTTTGATTAACTAATATTCGATAAATTCTAATTCGAATAACTCTAATCGAATAACTAATATTCGATTAACTCTAATTTGAATAACTCTAATTCGATTAACTCTATTAGATTAACTCTAATTCGATTAACTAATATTTGATTAACTCTAATTCGAATAACTCTAATTCGAATAACTAATATTTGATTAACTCTAATTCGAATAACTAATATTTGATACTTTCTATTCGAATTCTTATATTCGATTAACTCTCTTCGAATGACTTACATTCCATTAACTCTCTTTCCTATCCCATTCAAATTCCCATTTGAATTCCTATTTCGAAACCCAATTTCTTTATAAATGTTTAAATTTATAAAATATTTATTTTCAGCCATTATTCACATCGAATGTGAAAAATATTTCTTTTATATAATCTATTAAGTTTTATTTCATAACTAAAACAAATATCCCATTTCCAAATTCTATTTATACTTCTATTTATAGAATTATTCATACGAAATCTCCTTTTTACTTCTAACATTAAATCTAATTTATAATTCCCTTTATAAATGCTGAATTCACACTCTGTTAAAAATATCAGTGTTAAAACCGATTTCTACTTCTCTATATAAGTTCAGAATTATATATTCAATTTATCAAATAATAAATAAATTACTTAATTCATAAACATTATTTATAAATCAATCTTTTCATTAATCTGTTAAAACAGATTTCATTTAATTCTACTTTGAATTAGACTTTTCCATTTATCCGTTAAAACAGATTTCTATTTAATAATTATTTTCCATATAATTCCTTTTATAATTCCTATTTATTTCCCAAATAATTCCCTTTCTATTTTATTTGTTTTACCAAATAAATATTCCTTTTATAATTCTATTTATTTTCAAAATAAATATCCCTTTTATAATTCTATTTATTTTATAAAATACTTCCTTTATATAATACCCTATTTATTCCGTATAAATATTTCTATTTATAAAATCAATTGATTTAATAAAATCCTTAAATTCAATATCCACTTTGAAATTCCTTTTTATTAAATCATTTGATTTTATATAAATATATTTCATTTTCAATACACACTTTGAAAATTCTATTTCTACATTCCAGTATTCCTTATGATATTTAACATACCATATAACAATGATCAATATCATCCAAACACACATAATCAACAACAGATTATATATCACATTATATATCACAATATATGAAAACAGTAAAACAAATGTTGAGGAATCCAGTTGGATCCCTCCGACCTGTTTTCCTGCATCCACAGTTGTTACACAATATAACTCACATTAATTTCATTTTAACATGAAATATTCTGATCAACAGAATCCATATTTAATTAACGATATATATATAACTATATCGATATTTTCAACCAATCAATTAGCAGTTCAACCAACCAATCAACACACAGCAATCAACCAATATTCATCAGTTCTAAAAATACATTTTGAAAATATAAACTGAGCAAAGTTAGTAAGATTTACTCACATTTCACGATCATCGTTAAATAACAATATCTTTCGGTTGATTCTGACGAACAATTTATTTTGCAGTAAATTGTAATGAGCTCCAATTCACTCCCAGTCAGTTCCATTTCATAGCCCACGTCCATACGATCCCAACGGATCTTGTTTTGCCAAATTCTGATCACGTATGAATAAGATATTTGTTTTACAAGTTTATATAACCATTTGAATAGTTTTAAATTAAATTCTTAAGTTATTGGGCTTTACCCATATTCCCACCGGCCCAAAACAAACTACCCGCACCCATTTACTCCCTTCTTCTTGTCGCACTCTCTTGTAGCTTGCTCCACCATTTCTGCATCTTTCGAGCGCCATTCCTCCTTCATCTCTCAACCAATTCACACGAGACCACCACCAATCTTCACGTTGTTCGAATCTCCATCTTCCCATACCCTCAACATCCAACTCGCAACCCCAGCAAAAAACCCGTCGACAACCTCTCGTGCAACATAAAGTGTGTCGATCGACATTGTTTAGCATCGACTCACCCCAAACTTCATCAGCTAGCTCCATTCGATCCCCTGAACACAAATATGATCAACAAACTTCGAATCGATACTTGTATTGGTTTTTAAACCCAACCCTAGGTCGATTTACCCATGCTGTACAATTTTCCAGCGAACCAAAACTCCACCGAACACAACAACACCCACTTAGAATCGAAGCATGTTCAATGCTGAATCCGTATATGTGTATTTTGGAATTTATCGATTTAGTTTGGATTTGTTTTGATTTTATAAAGTTTGGGTTTTTACTGTAAAAATAAAAGAGGAAGTGGCGACATAGTTTTGACCAGAGGAAGAGATGTGTTAGGGTTAGAAATGGTTAGGAGTACTTATAGGTAGGATATATTTTATTTAGTCCATCTACTAATTTATTCGTCTTCTAAAAATCCCTAAGATCACATAAAATATCCAAAAATCATGGAAATTGACATGCAGCTAGAGTTTGACATTATGGACCCAACAAAACTTGTTTCATCGAATTCCGACTTCATTTGCTCACACAGCGTATTTTTAACCGTCAAAATACTAACTGTTTTCACATTAAAAATCCGTACGGCCACATACTGACTCAAAAAATTATGAAAATTTAAATCTATCAATAATTTGACATTACGGATCCAACAAAATTAGTTTCAACAAATTTGGAGGTCGTTTGCAAAAATGGCTATTTTTAATGCTCTAAATATACCGTTTGAGTATTAATGTATTTAAAAATAATCAAATTAAATATTCATAAATTAATATTATCGTATATATTCACATATAATATCATACAGCTCCAAAATATACACATTTGGATTTATACATTGATATTTCAAAATCTCGGATTATATCGATATTCAGTTTATATTGAAAATCCTTTTTTATATAAATAAATCGTTATAAATTATAAAGGAATTCCATAGCGACTTTTTGAAAATTTGATTTGGATATAACTCACAATCTATACGATGAAAACCCGATTTTTCTCTTCCATTAGAAAAATATACTTCACCCGCTCCGAACGTTTCTTGTTTCATAGAAATCCGACTTAAAACGAATCTTGTATATTCAGTTGAAGTTCAAATCGCCAAATAACGAACTGCCGCGATGTTACGAGCTCGATTATAATTAAATTATAATTTATACGTTCTAATGTTGTTTATATAATATATTCGTTATTCTAATTCAATTCTAAACTGTATTATACCTTATATATGATCCAATTCACACCGTATTGTGAATTCATCTACTTTTGACTATTTCAGAATTATAACATATTATTATATTATAAATATTAATTAAATATTCATTTTTATTTAATTAAATAACCATTTAAATCTCTAATAACTATTTAAATAATTAAATAAATTAATTATTATATTGTAAAAAAAAGGGACGTTACAGTCTTTCCCTCTTAAAAAAATTCATCCTCGAAATTGTAAGGTAGAAAACAACACTATTCACTGGGTAAAAATTATTTGTTTACTTCTTGAATTTCAGTTTCACTATACCAATGAATTTCGATTAAAATATTAATTTGTTTCAATTATGAAAATTTTCAAAATTATGAAAATTTTCTAGCACCTTAAATTTCCGGAAAATTTCACCAACACCTCCTTTGTATTGGTTAACCGGTACAACTACAACTCGCCTCTCTAGGCCTTCTCCAACCCAAAAGAAAATCAAATAGCCAAGCAGCTTGCCAAATCGGCTCATAAATCACCGAACTCATATATAAATAAACTTGTACCTTTTTGTTGGGCATATCATTATATCCTTTCCATCTGCTATCCATTTCAGCATATACAAATGCCATCTCAATCAAACTCCAATCAATTTATCCTCAACCCAGCTATTTTCTCATACCCAAGTCAAATTCTATTTCAAACTCGAGTTCCATCCTTGATTCCAAACGCTTAACTCACCAATCCAATAGCATTTCAGATTCATATATCATTAATCCAATTTTCATTCGATATTTTCTATTTCAATTCAATTCCTATTACCACTTAACTGCCGTCAATTCATTTCAATTTATTTCCACAAATCTTTATTTAAATTTGTTTTTAATTCAAACAACCACTACCTAGGAGTTTTAAACCGTTTACCATATCAAAAATCAAACTTTCCTTTTCAGGATTCGAAACAACTCATTTTCCCCAAATAATTCGAAAATAAAATCTTTGGTAGTAATCCGTCACTTAGAACTCGAAAATGAACATTGATGATGTGGCTGGCATCATCAGAATAATTTCCCAGCTATCAAAGTGAGTTTAATACTATATCACTTTTAAACTATTCAACTTTGAAATTACTTCAAAATATCCTTCCAATGTTAATTTAAAATCTCCCAGGATTTTAAAATTCTCCTATATTAAATTCAATCCATTTATAAACACTTATTAAATTTTCTAGAGTTTTAGTTCCAATCCTGATTTAAATTTAGATTTAATTCATCTGATTTCACATATTACACTTATATGAATCCTGATTGGTTATATATGTAACCATTCCAATTATAATCTTATTCGATTATAACAACAACCAGTATATCCAGTATATTATAATCATTTCAATATCAATTTTTTATATCAAAATATAATTTGGGTAAATTATTTCATTTGCCCGCCTTTCAGAACATACTGTGTCGGTTTATCGTATTCAAGTGTTTAGAAACTCCTACCGATACACTGGATCAAACTGATCGACTAGAATTCATAAACAACTCAATTAATAAATCTCCATAATATAAAACAATTTCTATAAAAGTTACAAATACGCTCTCTTGTATATATACACTCAACTCAATCTAGGGTATTAATAACCCCATCTCTACTGAGTCACGCCACAGAGCAAAGGTAATTACTTAACCTTCAGCTCTGATACCACTGTAACGACCCGGGGATTTTGCGACCTTGGTAATCGACATAAACTCGATGTCAACTATCCAAGCATCGGAAATATCGGATAGTTAATGGAAAGAAGTTAGAGGGTGAGAATAGAAAAGACAGAAAATTAGAATATAGAAGAAGAACACAACAACATCATAGTAACACGAATCTCACAATGGAACAAATAAAATATAGTATACAAAAGTAACATTGAAACACAAATCTGTATTTGTATATTAGAGTACAACACTTGTATCATAGCGGAAATAAACAATAGCTATAAAATCCTGAAGCCTCCTGCTCCAACTCCTCCAAGAATATCTGGAAATACCTGAACTACTTGACTGCCCGTACAAATTTGGGCACCCAAGAGTTTAGGGGAAAAAAACTCTGGGTCAGTCATGGGACTGGTGTGAGTAAACTCCAACCACTTGGTTTAACTTTTAAAAATCATTTTCAAAAGAAATGATAATCGTAAGACCAATCCACACATAAACATGGATGGTTTTTACCTTACGATAACCCAAAACATTTTCAAAATCAATACTTTTCTGATATTATAATAATGTCTAATCACAAATAATTAACAATCTAGCAGAACGCTTGCATCTCACGCTATATATATATATATAGTATACAATCAACCCGGAGGCGCTTATTGGAGATTGGATTCCGACTATGACAAGGTATGGAACCACCTGCCGTTAGTGTATCTCTAGAGAGGAGTACACTGGGTTCAACAAGAACGTCTTACAACCCGGCCCACACATGGCCGACCACTCATTTCCCTTGAGTGTATCGAATATATTGTCACCTACGGTTGCTAACAACATAACCATTCCCGGAAGATACAGAAGAGAAAAGAAGTAACAAATATGAATATTCTCTAGATGGTGACAATACACCCTAATGGGGACAAACCACATAGCCATGTTGCCTGCCCGATTTTTGTCATTTCCCGGTTGATGAGGCTTGAGGTCATAACGTATCTTTTGACAGATCACACCTCCATTTACTTTGATTGCCACATCGTCATACCCGCCAAATCACAAATTGATTTCCACAAAAATACCATGGGTATAAAGCTAAGAGAAACGAATTCCTCCGCCACCAAACGTGGATACGTTTGAAGCGATCAACTTAAATGATCCATTAGATATACTCTGTCAGACGTTCGTCCATACACATTGTCCTGGGTATGGAAAAACCGAAGGCTCTATTCTATAAATCCATCTTAGGCAATTTCCACCGAGGATCGCCAGAAAAGCCCTTGCACAACTCCGTCTTCAATTATTTTCATCATATTTGATTCGCAATGCTAATGCCATACGAAGTGGTTTTCAGATAATAAATCTGATTCTGGTCTCTCTGTATTGACAACGGAAATGGTCAAAGACTTTAATAGTCGGTGATTTAACTATCAAAGGAAAACATGTGTACAAACAATGGTCGTATTTCCAAATGGAAATCTTACCGAGCAAATCATCAATCAACACTGAACCCCTTTAATTTAATTTGTCATTCAATTATTCATTTCGCTATTTCCGTTTTCAAATATTCGTAAATTCTTATTTTCTAAATTTAGAAAATATACGTTATCAATCATTGGAAAACATTTCCATATTTACTCCCATTTCTTATTTTTCTATATTGGAAAACATTTCTGATTCTTATTTGGAAAATAATTCCAAAACTCCTTCATTGGATCTAAACAGATGTTTGAATAAAACATCGTTATTCCCTCTCGAACCATTAACACTCATTAACTAAATTCAATTAACTAAACTTCACTATCGAACCTTAACCATTCCTTAGTTAAAAATGAAGTTAATCAAGTTGGGGTATAACTACCTCTTAGAACTTAACTGAACAACATTTCTAACCCCGAAATACACAAAGTTCACCCTTTCAAATCTTCAACAAACTTCCTTACGAAACCCTCGGATTCTATTTACGAATCCACTTCCTTTGTAGAATTCATTTGATTATAATAATAGTGTTATAATCTCATACTTCCGACATATATATATATATATATATATATATATATATATATATATATATAATAACTTAAATATAACTTCTATTTATTTAATTTGGATGAATAAATAAAGAACTAATTTATTAATAAATAGACCTTGATTTAAAACCGGAAAGTAAATAGTACTTTCCTACATTCGATATAGTCGAATTTCATTGTATAATTCTCTCTTGAATAATCTCTATTTGATAACTCTTTTTCGAATAAACTATATCCGATTAATTCTCTTTCAAATAAACTATATTCGATTATCTCTCTTTCGAATAACTATATTCGATAATCTCTCTTCGAATAACTAATATTCGACTAACTCTGTTTGATTAACTAATATTCGATTAATTCTAATTCGAATAACTCTAATCGAATAACTAATATTTGATTAACTCTAATTCGAATAACTCTAATTCGATTAACTCTTTTCGATTAACTCTAATCCGATTAACTAATATTCGATTAACTCTAATTCGAATAACTAATATTCGATTAACTCTAATTCGAATAACTAATATTCGATACTCTCTATTCGAATTCTAATATTCTATTGACTCTCTTCGAATGACTTACATTCGATTAACACTCTTTCCTATCCCATTCAAATTCCCATTTGAATTCCTATTTTGAAACCCAATTTCTTTATAAATGTTTTAATTTATAAAATATTTATTTTAAGCCATTATTCACATCGAATGTGAAAAATATTTCTTTTATATAATCCATTAAGTTTTATTTCATAATTAAAAAAATATCCCATTTCCAAATTCTCTTTATACTTCTATTTATAGAATTATTCATATGAAATCTCCTTTTTTACTTCTAACACTTAAATCTCATTTATAATTCCCTTTATAAATGTTGAATTCACATTCTGTTAAAAATATCGGTGTTAAAACCGATTTCTACTTCTCTATATAAGTTCAGACTTATATATTCAATTTATGAAATGATAAATAAATTACTTAATTTATAAACATTATTTATAAATTAATCTTTTCATTTATCTATTAAAACAGATTTCATTTAATTCTACTTTGAATTAATCTTTTCCATTTATCTGTTAAAACAGATTACTATTTAATAATTATTTTCCAGATAATTCCTATTTATTTCCCAAATAATTCCCTTTCTATTTTATTTGTTTTACAAATATATTTGTTTTCAAAATAAATATTCCTTTTATAATTCTATTTATTTTCTAAACAAATATCCCTTTTATAATTCTATTTATTTTATAAAATACTTCCTTTATATAATACCCTATTTATTCCCTATAAATATTTCGATTTATAAAATCCATTGACTTTATAAAATCCTTAAATTCAATATCCACTTTGAAATTCCTTTTTTTGAAACCATTTGATTTTATATAAATATATTTCATTTTCAATATACACATTGAAAATTCCGTTTCTACATTCCAGTAATCCTTATGGTATTTAACATATCATATAACAATGATCAATATCATCCAAACACACATAATCAACAACAGATTATATATCACATCATATATCACAATATATGAAAACAGTAAAATAAATGTTGAGGAATCCAGTTGGATCCCTCCGACCTATTTCCCTGCATCCACAGATGTTACACAATATAATTCACATTAATTTCATTTTAACATGAAATATTCTGATCAACAGAATCCATAATTAATTAACTATATATATATATATATATCGATATTTTCAACCAATCAATTAGTAGTTCAACCAACCAATCAACACACAACAATCAACCAATATGCATCAGTTCTAAAAATACGTTATGAAAATATAAACTGAGCAGAGTTAGTGGGATTTACTCACATTGGACGATCATCGTTAAATAACGATATCTTTCGATTGATTCGGACGAACAATTTATTTTGCAATAAATTGTAATGAGCTCCAATTCACTCCCAGTCAGTTCCATTGCGTAGCCCCCGTCCATACGATCCCATCGGATCTTGTTTTGCCAAATTCTGGTCACGTATGAATAAGATATTTATTTTACAAGTTTTATAACCATTTGAATAGTTTTAAATTAAATTCTTAAGTTATTGGACTTTACCCATATTCCCACCGGCCCAAAACAAACTACCCGCACCCATTTACTCCCTTCTTCCCGTCGCACTCTCCTGTAGCCTGCTCCACCATTTCCGCATCTTTCGAGTGCCATTCCTCCTTCATCTCTCAACCAATTCACACGAGACCACCACCAATCTTCACGTTGTTCGAATCTCCATCTTCCCATACCCTCAACATCCAACTCGCAACCCTAGCACAAAACCCATCGACAACCTCTCGTGCGACATCGACACTGTTTAGCATCGAATCACCTCAAACTTCGTCAGCTAGCTCAATTCGATCCCTTGAACACAAATATGATCACCAAACTTCGAATCGATACTTGTATTGGTTTAAAAACCCAACCTTAGGCCGATCTACCAACACTATACAATTTTCCAATGAACCAAAATTCCACTGAATCCAACAACACCCACGTAGAATCGAAGCCTGTTCGATGTTGAATCCGTATATATGTATTTTGGAATTTATCGATTTAGTTTGGATTTGTTTTGATTTTCCAAAGTTTGGGTTTTTACTGTAAAAATAAAAGAGGAAGCGGGGGCATAGTTTTGACCAGAGGAAGAGATGTGTTAGGGTTAGAATGGTTAGGAGTATTTATAGGTTTATATATTATTATTTTTTAATTCTATTTTTATATTTTATTTAGTCCATCTACTCATTTATTCGTCATCTAAAATCCCTATGATCACATAAAATATCCAAAAATCATGGAAATTGACATGCAGCTAGAGTTTGACATTACGGACCCAACAAAACTTGTTTCGTCAAATTCCGACTTCATTTGCTCCCACCGCGTCTTTTTAACCGTCAAAATACTGATTGTTTTTCACACTAAAAATCCGTACAGCCACATACTGACTCCAAAAATCAAAAAAATTGAAATATAATAATAATTTGACATTACGAATCCAACAAAATTGGTTTCATCGAATTTGGAGGTCATTTGCAAAAATGGCTATTTTTAATGCTCTAAATAGACCGTTTAAATATAAATATATTTAAAAATAATCAAATTAAATATTCATAAATTAATATTATCATATATATTCACATATAATATCATACAGCTTATACACATTTGGATTTATACATCGATATTTCAAAATCTTGGATTATATCGATATTCAGTTTATATTGAAAATCCTTTTTTATATAAATAAATTGTAATAAATTATAAAGGAATTCCATAGCGACTTTTTGAAAATTTGATTTGGACATAACTCACAATCTATACGATGAAATCCTGATTTTTCTCTTCCATTAGAAAAATATACTTCATCAGCTCCGAATGTTTCTTATTTCATAGAAATCCGACTTAAAACGAATTTTGTATATTCAGTTGAAGTTCAAATCGCCAAATAATGAACTGCCACGATGTTCCGGGCTCGATTATAATTAAATTATAATTTATACGTTCTAATGTCGTTTATATAATATATTAGTTATTCTAATTCAATTCTAAACTGTATTATACCTTATATATGATCCAATTCACACCGTATTGTGAATTCAGCTACTTTTGACTCTTTCGAAATTATAACATATTATTATATTATAAATATTAAATAAATATTCATTTTTATTTAA
The DNA here is from genome assembly GCA_030737875.1 of Allium sativum. Classification (NCBI taxonomy): domain Eukaryota; kingdom Viridiplantae; phylum Streptophyta; class Magnoliopsida; order Asparagales; family Amaryllidaceae; genus Allium; species Allium sativum. Next base: position 129,532,410 of record CM060918.1, read on the forward strand.
TTAAATAACCATTTAAATCTCTAATCACTATTTTAATAATTAAATTAATTAATTATTATACCGTAAAAATATGGGACGTTACAACAGTAAAGTCAATATTGAAGACAATGCTAATAAGGTAGCAGATGTTGTGAAAATCGGAGGAGAAATGGGGTGAACACAGCTTAATGAGCAATCTGGCGTTCAAAACATTGATAATAGTGGTGTTGCCGGTGTCTATGCATGTGTTAAATGAGAAGGCCGAGGGGGATTGAATAAGGATGCAATTCAAACCACTATTGACAATGTTACTGAATTTGAGCAAGTAATGAACGTAGGAGGGTTTGATGTCAACTTTCCTTTGAATGACAATGATATACAACCAAACAACGAATTTGGGTTCAAATCCGGGTTTTTTCATGGTGCTAGCTCACCAAGTAACGTATTGACATGCCAAATCAAAACATCACTATGGAGACTCCATTTGCTACATAGAACAAAGAAAACCAGTCTTCCAACGTTTCTGATGATCAGATAAGCACTAGAATTCTTGACAGTTTTTTACATAATAACTTCAATATAAATGAAGCTTCCTGTAACATAAGAAGAAAACAATCTAATTTAAAGGTGAAAATCAAGAAGCCAAACCCAGACAAAATAGTACTTAAGACAATTGAGAGTTTAAGAGTTGAAATTGCGAGTGGAAGAATAGATCTCTTCCTATGTAATGAGAAGAAGAAGTTGATGGAATTGATGTCTAAAAATTACATTGCACTACAACAAATAATAGCTTCTCAAGACAAAGCTAGGAAGCAAAGCACCGGTAACCCATATGCAAATATACCCCCACCTCCAGGATACAAAGCCCAGCCACCTGATGTCATAGATTCTAATGTAGCTGGCTCGACAGCTAACATGGCAAGTTGCAGTGCAAGGTCTCCAATAACGCACAACAAATCTAGAGCAAAGGGCAACACCCCCTTTGATAATGGATGAGTGCTCCAGTGAAATGTTAGTGCCGCTGCCTGCACTGTGAAATTTAAATGTAATCTTTATCATGAAATTTAAATGTATTTGTGGCAGCAATGTATTGTGTATCCCCTTCAGGGGTAAATGAATTAAGTAGGTGATATACGCGTGGTATATCACCTGTGTGCGTTTTAACCTTTTCTTCCTTTTTAATAAAGTGTAACGGATCACTATAAAAACCAGTCAGCCTTGCCAAAAAAATAAATCCAACTATACAAATTGAATAGATACATAATGTAGAATATATGATTTGAATTTTTCCTCATTTGAACATTGTACGACAATCGATAGGTATAAATTTAAAATAAAGAATTAAACCCTGAACTTGTTTATTTTCCTTTATATTTCGAATATACACCTCAAATACCTTAAATCGACGTAATATTCGACATTTTTTTTTCAAATATTTAATCTTAAATGAATTTATTATTTTAAATATAGTTAAAATTCATAGAGAATTATTAAATCATTAAAAAATATGTCGTAACATATAAGAACAATCTTTTAAATATTTATAAATTGAAATGAGGTACCGAAAAATTATTAATTTTTTTGACAAATTAAATTTTGCAATAATATAAAGCCAAAACTTAATTTAATCTAAACAAGATGGAAGCATAAATAAACTATTTTATTCAGCAGTCACCCAAAGGTCATCGAATTGTAGCCCTGATAGCCATTGGAAATTTTCAAAAATCACATATACAACTACGACAAAATCGGTTTCTTACTCATTCCACTTCACTTAGACCCTTAACCAAAAACCTAAATCCACAATTTGATTTACAATCTTGCCTACCGTCATAAGTCACCACAATCCATCAAATTAGAATCCCAACACTTCCCTTCCTTTAGTTCACTGAGTGATGTATATTCCTTCCCTTAAATAATTACTTGGATCTATTGTTTATCCCTTATAAATAGCATACTAGGCTGCTAGATTCAATTCATACTGAACAAAGGGTCGAGCACATCACAATGGGGTCGGCCATAATCCGTTGTTGAGTTGTTCATTCATTCTCAAGGTCAAACAACATCATGGCTCGTACACGTGAAGGGTTGGTCGAGCATCCAAGAAAGAATGTGCTCGAGCACTGCATGGTCGTTCGTGGCACCATAAACTCGAACACAGGGGGCTCATGCATCACAAGGGGCTCGCGCAACAATATGGGTCAAGCATTTCAATAGGAGGGTCGCACATCAGTGGCTCGCACATTTTCCTGGTCGGTTGTTCATACTTAGTCGGTCATCCATCCCTGGTTGGTCGTTCATCATGAGGGTTGGTCAAGCAGACAGCTAGTTACAGCTAGTAGTGGCATTTTTGTAATTAACTGCATGAGCTACCCGTAGCCTGCACATACAAATTTCAGCTCACCATTTCATTCCAACCTCTCTTATAAATACCCCATGATCTTCACTTTAATGGGGATGGATTTTGAAGACCCCGAAGGGCTGTCTAATTGTTTTCTCCACTATTCCAAGTGATTCTAACATCATCAAGCATCTCTAAGCAAGGATCTAAAGCCTAATCCGCCATGGAACCCGTCAAAATCTCTCAAGTGTCTTAGAGATTGAAGATCTTCCTTCATATTCCTTACACTTAGAGAGATTCAATCATTTCTTCATTGATTTGCAAAGATCAAAGTGAAATCCTTGTATAAAAGAGAAAATGAATGTACTTAGAGATGATTCTAGCCTTGTAAATTTCGAGTTGACAATGAAAATCGTTGCCAAAGTGGACGTCGATCTATTTTAGATCGAACCACTATAAAGTCCTTGTGTTTTTATGTAACATCCCGTATTTTTACGGTATAATAATTAATTAATTTAATTATTTAAATAGTCATTTAGAGATTTAAATGGTCGTTTAATTAAATAATATTGAATATTTAATTAATATAAATAATTGAATAATATATTTATTTTTGAAATAATCGGAAATAACAGAATTCACAATATTGTGTGAATTGGACAATTTAAAATATATAATTCAGTTTAGAATTGAATTATATTAATGAATTTATTTATAAATGTCAGTTGAACGTATAATTTATATTATAATTGTAATCGAGCTCGATATGGCGCGGCAGTTCGTAATTTGGTGATTTGAACTTTAAACGAATATACAGAATCTGTTTTAAGCCGGATTTCTGTGAAACAAGAAACATTCGGAGCCGGTGAAGTATATTTTTCTAATGGAAGAGAAAAATCGAGATTTCGTCATGTAAATTGTGAGTTGTGTCCAAATCAAATTTTCGAAAAGTCTCTATGAATTCGTTTATAATTTATAACGATTTATTTATATTATAAAAAGGAATTTTAATATAAATTAGATATCGATTTAATCTGGATTTGAAATATCGAGTTATAAATTCAAATAGGAATATTTTGGAGCTGTGTGATATTCTATGTGAATTATACGATAATATTAAATTATTATTATTTAATTTAATTATTCTTAAATATATTAAAATTTAAATGGGTTTATTTAGAGCTTTAAAAATAGCCATTTTTGCAAACGACCTCCGTTTTCGACAAAACTAATTTTGTTGGATCCGGAATATTAACTTATTGTTAGATTTCAATTTTTGTGATTTTTGGAATTAGTATGTGATCATATGGAATTTTAATGTGAAAAAAAATCGATAATTTGACCTTTAAAAATACGCCGTGTGAGCAAACGGAATCGGAATTCGATGAAACAAGTTTCTTTGGGTACGTAATGTTGAACTAAAGGTGTGTGTCCACTTTTATGATTTTTGGATATCATGTGTGATCATAGGGATTTTTTAGATGGAAAATACAAATAGAATAATGATATAAAATATATATAAAGCTTCATAAGCAAGCCAACATAGCTTATAAATACAGCATTAACATTTCTAACCCTAGTCTTTTATTTCTCTAGTCAAAACAATGCGCCGTAACCTCAGAAGAAAAATAAACAATAAAATGGATCCTTTGAAAATCATAGGAATTCGAAGAAAATCTACAAATTGTGATAGGTATATATTTAAGATCCCCTGGTTAGTCTCTACAGTCTAGTATACTTTTTGTGCAACTCGCACATTTCTGGATTTCGGAAATAAGTGCAACGACACTTAGGGTTCCAGATTTTTGGGGATTCTTGGGTTGATTTGCGAGTTCGATTTTTGCATTGGAGTGCTGAAGCGAGGAGCTTTGATTTGTGAAAATGTTGATGGTATCGGTGATCAAAATGTTCAGCTCGTTGTCATTGACGAGTGTGAGGACGAGTTCGACGGGATTTGGGAGGTGTGCTCGAGTTCGAGCTGAAGGGTATGAAGAGGACGGTGTTAGGAAGAGAAGGTCATTAGCATTGGTCTGGTGGAGTTTAGTGGAGAAATTGAGGGAGAGAATGGAGTTGGAATTCGTGCAAATGGTGTAGGAAAGTTGGAGTGCGTGTGAAAGGAGGAGCGGTTTTTCTGGGAAGAAGAGGATGAAGGGATGCTGACGTGGACTTAAGTGGATAATGAGGGTATTTGAGGTTAATTAATACATGGTTATTTAGGAAGACAAGGTTATGATTTCTTTCCTTTTAGTAGCACGCTTTCTTCTTTTGCATCCTGAAGCTGGTGAGGGCTTGGATTTATGCTTTTTTTGGTCCTAAGCCTCCTTGTCCGGAGTTTCACCAGTACGATCAGAATCTTCGTCACTTGGGATGTATTCAACATCATCACCCAAGTCAACGATTGCAGGGATCTGAGTGTCCTGAAAACCCGGAGCAGTAAAAGCAAGAAGGTATGTATCGCCAGGAGGAGGAGTGATGGCTTGGGAAAGAGGAACTGACATCAAAGTTGAGTCAATTATAATAGCATCAGTCGTCATTGTCTTTCCTACAGCAGGAGAAGATGGCGGTGAGATTAGACCTAAAATTGATGAACAATGATCACGAAATGCGGACGTCCTAGGTGAAGGGCATAGGCAGTCAAAGTATAGCATAGTTTGGATAATTTCAATTTTACCTGCGGCTATAAGACTTGCTTGAAGATCTCTGTTCTCATCGACCTTAAACCTATCTGCATCGTTATCATCGTCATCCTAATTATCTTCGTTATGCCCTATAGAAATACCTCCATCAACATTATGCTCCTCAATAGTTGTATCCTTCTCTTTGAAAGCAGTGGGAAGAATAATTGGAGTCTGTGAACCAGAGTCTTCAGCACTGGCAGGAAGAGTAGGAGCATCAACATTTGTTGCATCCTAAACTTGATCTACAGAAGGCCCGGCCTAGTCATTTAGCAATCCTCGCTTTTTCTTTAGCAAAATCTTCCCATCGGCTAAGGCCTTGCAGGATTCTTCATCTAAGAGATCCTCAATAAGATCATCCTCACCGCGATCGCATCCATCGATCTTAAGTACCTCTTCCAGACAAGAGCTAAAGTTAAGCGAAATCCTTTCCCAAATAATGCAAACTACCATCGGCCATGACGCTATAAACACATAATTTGAATAAGGTCTCTTTAGTCTTAGCCTTAACCTTATGGTAAGCGGCTATAGCTTTAGCTTTATCTTCTTCAAGAAATTCAACGTTGGTAGATAATGCTTCAAGAGCCAGACTTTGAGAAGAAATCTTCTTCAAGAAATTCAAGCCAGACTTTGAGAAGAAATCTTGTGCTGGAGATTTATACTCTCTTGCTGAAAAGTAGCGAAAGCACTCCTTGCTATGGCTAGTTGGGATTCCATAAGTTGCTGAGCAGATTGAGCTTCTTGAACTTGTGTAGCTAATATGCTTTCCTTCTGTTTCGCAGTGGCAAGTTCTTCTTTAAGCCTATTAATTTCAGCTTCTGAACCCGCTACCTACGTATCTCTTTGAGCAGAAGATGCAATAATTTTCTCCTGTGATTTTATAACCCTGGTCAGCTCAGTTTTGTTGCTCTAGTGTTGAAATTCAATCAATGTTGACTCCATTAACTCTTTGGAGTTCATGTGCAAGAGTATGCCATTCGCTCAACTTCTTCTCAGTGTGGCTTCTGATCATATCTAATTTGACTTCAAGCTGACTTTTGGTTGTGTCGAGCTGTGTAAACATACTACCCTTCAAACTATCGAATTCTTCGAGAATGTCTCTCTTGTCGGAAGGATAAATGTCTAAATTGAAATACGTCCCTCTTAGACACCAGCCCTGAAATCGATCAGCGAGGCCAAAGTTGGCCGGTCCGGGAATATAACGAGGTCTATCTATTGTAATTTGAAGATCAGTGGGAGTGGGGGTAACAGATGGAGAAGCTAAAGATACTTGATCACTAGTAGCTTGAATATCTAGCATGGGAGGATCTGGCATTGGAATCTTATCTGATTTGTGAAGTTTTCGAGAGTCACATTTGCCTTTGTCACCCCTGTTTCTCTTCTTTTCAGCTTTCTTCTTCTGCCTTTCCTCTTCTTCTCTCCTCTTAGCTTCTAGCATATCAAAGTGCTCATGCCTCCACTGCCTTTGTTGTTCAGTCTCAATGAGATCACGAATTTGTTGAGGCTGGTAGGCAGGTTGTGGGCGCTGAGATTGTTTTGAGTATTGTGAAGACTGAGATTTGAGAAAGTTCTTGGGATTGTATTGCGTATTGCCTGGTTCAAAACTATATGCAAACGAATGTCCCATTTATGAATCTGAAAAGGGAGAAAGAAACATCTCAATATTTAAATTGGAAGAGTGTTGGAATAGCTTGAAAGGGGTTATGCAGAGTATTAGAAACATATGGCATAAGTAAAGAATCTGCTAATATATATCTATTAGTGAACCAATCTTAAGTGGTTGTTCTAAGTCGATCCCTAGCTTTGCGAGTAATTTTCCTGGTCTAGAGACAGGAGCTTTAAGTGCACTAATTCCTGTATTTAGGGTCTGGGGTTTGAGGTTTTGGGCAGCAATATCACCTTGAATGAGATATATAACTGAACAAAGGTTACCAAGTTCCTTAAAAGTTTCTAAAACACCTTCTCCTTGACTATCTTGAATAACAGGATTCTCATTGCGATTCTCAGTACTTAAGTTGTCCTTAGAAGTTACTCCAACTTCTCCAAGCTGTTCAGTTGCCTTCCTTGGGTTCGAAGTAGTTTTTAGGGTAATTTCACCTACGTCACCCTGTTCGGTTTCCTCTGTAGGACCCAGAGTAGTACCTTCCTTCTCGATCTGGTCGGATAAATTCATAAGACTCTTACCCTCATGCTGCTAGAGTATTTCTTCCTCGATAGAAACCAACTTGGATATGGAAGGAGTTATGTTGCTTCCCGCAGGGTCGGTGCACTTCTTTAGTTTAGCCTTCTTAGCTAGAGATTTGCTGGCAGTATCTTTCTTATCAGTCGAATCTATCCCAAGAGATTGCGAGGGAGGAAGCATGTGACATCGATGAAGGAACTATTCCGTAACCAAGAATTTCCTGCTCCTTTTGTTCTCACTAACAGCCGTTAAAGAATCAAGGAGAGCTTGGTCGAAAACATTATCCTGATCGGAAGGAATCTCTGTAAAATAATTAAAGATTTGAGTATTGGAGTAAAGAGGAAAGATGTAAAAGACTGAAAGTAAGTGTATTCACCTTCTTCCATCTAAAGATCATAAAATTTTTCAGAACACCGGACGATGAAATTTTGGTTCGGAAATCCTCGAACACTCACTACTAGATCAGTAATAATTTTGGAGCCCCGGCTTTCAACAAAAATAGTCAAGGGATAATCCTTCTTCGTCCTTTTAAAAGAATATAAAGAATGGATATCTTGAAACATAGGCACACGCTGTTTGACCCTCATAAAAAGTACATAAAGACCCATTAAAACATCATAACCATTTAGGAGCAGTTTGAATGGGGCAATAGCTAAGCGCCAGAGGATTAATTCTAAATAAGGAATGAATGGAGGAATAGCACCATGTAATAACATACCACGATTAACTGCAACGTACCCAGTAGGTGGAATGTCAGCAAATTCCCCTGCAACGTACCCAGTAGGTGGAATGTCAGCAAATTCCTCCTTTCTGGGGAATTTGGCCTCGTCCTTTTCTGAAATCCCGAATTGCTGATACGAGCTAAAAGAAAGAGTTATTTCATGCCTTTCGAGAGGTATATTGGAAAGTGTCGGGGGTTGAGGAAAGTTCTGGTTAACATTCACTCCAGGAATAGTAGCTGATGTAATTTCAGTAACTTAAGCAGAACTCCTAGCTTCATTAGATATGGTTCCTTCCTTGGGATTCTGATGTAACTGTTGACGGGTTAACATTTCTACACGAATGGTTATGCCTCAAAATAAATCACTGGTACACACTCCCTTTCTCATATGGGGTATTATGTATAACTATGTATGATATTATAGAAATGAGGCTTGAAATTTATAATCAGCATATACTGGTTAACCAATTCCAAGCATCATTAGAAGCTGATTCTAGAATGATTATATTCGCGTAGAGAATGTTCTTAAGTGATCAAATGAAAAAAAAATCTGCGCAAGTATATCATTCTACCTAAGTCAAAAGCTGTATTCATTCTTAAATTTTTATACTAACTAGCTAATGGTTTGAGCATCCAATAACAACATGAGAGCTCAAAAACATGCAAGTGTTCTAGTTATTTCAGGTATAGAAACAAAGAGGCTTGGAAATCAACAAAAACCATTAGCCATATCTCCAAATACCAAAGTTATTAACCTTATTTGAGCCTAAATAGGGTCCAGCTCGATCGACCCTCATCAAGGTCAAGCATGATCGACCCAAGAAGGTCAAGCTTACTTGAACCCATGGGTCGATCATGACCGACCCTATGAGGATCAAGCATGCTCAAAACCTGCTGGGTCGAGCATGCTTGAACCCTTTGGAGTCGAGCGTGATCGACCCCATGAGCGTCGAGCAGGCATGAACCCACGGTTCGAGCATGACCGACCCCATGAGTTTCAGGCATGCTCAAACCCGCAGGGTCGAGCATGCTTGAATCCATGAGGGTCAAGCATGATCGACCCCATAAGGGTCGAGCAGACTTGAACCCAGCGGGCTCGAGCATGATCGACCTTATGGGGGTCGAACAGGCCTGAATTTAGCTGGCTCGAGCATGGTCAACCAATCCGAGCCGGGAAAGAAAAGGGTTTGCAGAATTGTGTTTTAAATGATCAATCTCGCAAGACAAGGACGTGGTATTAAAGCAAATGCAATAAACGCAAGTTCAAACACTGGTCAGTGTATTAAAGAGATATCAGAAAGTTGTAAAAAAATGGTGATTGCATTATCTGGAATTTAAGCAGCAGTCGACATGTACGAGCAACTGATTTCAAAAAACATTGCCAGTATAAGCTCAGCATTAAACAGTGATCATCAAATATACAAGGTTTTATGTTCTTAGCATATCGTCGAGCAACTTATGGGTGTTCGAAACATATTAGAATTTAAAGGATTGTGCATAATTTGGATTCCTCAATCACATTCAAATACACATCTTTAACCCCAATTCTATCAAACTCATACCAATCTCATTACAATTCCAAAAAATTTAATACAAAAATGTACACAAAATATTCAAAAGTCTACTCATTTATGGACCAGTTCAACACGAGATTAAAAAGACAATTACCTGAAATATGTGCGACGCTTCAGATTTGGGGGAATTATCGTAGTTTGGTGGAGATTTGTTAGGGTCTTGCGGTGAGAGTGGAAGTCACCGATAAATTTCTTATTTTCGATGATCTGTGGCGTAGTTTCAATTTGAGAAGAAACATGATCGAGTAGACTTGATGCAGAAATTTTCACAAGAAGGTCGCCACCATTAAATTGCTTCCTTCAAGAGAAAAGGAAATGAGTTGCGAAAATAAAGGGGGAGAAGCAATATAAGGTGTAGGAGATGAACGGGCTTGTTTAATCATAAGTGATGAGTCAGACTCGGTCGCTTGAGCCCAAACTGATTGCTCGAGCCCAAGCCAGTCGCACAGTCTCAAGTGACGGATCAGGCTCGGTCACTCGAGTCTAAACCTGTGGCTCGAGCCAACATAGACCACGCGACCAGTGCCAGTACGTTAACATCAACCAACTTGAATTGCATGCGTGTAGCCCACAGGAAAACAAGTGTTCTTGTTCAATGTTTAAATAGAATTTAATCTATCAAATAGTGTTATAAGTGTTCATTTCAAAGCTTATAGTTTTTACAAATTGAAAATAACAAACTTCAAGGGACAAATATTTATACCTTATAAATAGCATACTTGATCGCTAGATTGAATTCATATTGAACAAAGGGTCGAGCACATCACAATGGGGTCGGCCATAATCCGTTGTCGAGTTGTTCATTCATTCTCAAGGTCAAACAACATCACGGCTCGTACATATGAAGGGTCGATCGAGCATCCAAGAAAGGATGTGTTCGAGCACTACATGGTCATTCATGGCACCATAGACTTGAACACAGGGGGCTCGCGCATCACAAGGGGCTCGCGCAACAAAATGGGTCAAGCAGCTCAACAGGAGAGTCGTACATCAGTGGGTCGCACATTGTCTCGGTCGGTCGTTTATACTTGGTCGGCCATCCATACTTGGTCGGTCATCCATCCTTGGTCGGTCGTTTATCGTGAGGGTTGGTCGAGCATTGCTTTGGTCTAGCAGACAGCTGGTTACAGCTGGCAGTGGCATTTTCGTAATTAACTGTATGAGCGACCCGTAGCCTGCACATACAAATTTTAGCTCACCATTTCATTCCAACCTCTTCTATAAATACTCCATGATCTTCACTTTAATGGGAATGGATTTCCAACAACCCGAAGGGGTGCCCATTTTCTTTCTCCACTATTCCAATTGATTCTAACATCATCAAGCATCTCCAAGCAAGGATCTAGAGCCTAATTTGCCACGGAATCTGTTAAAATCACTCAAGTGTCGATTGAAGATCTTCCTTATATTTCTTGCACTTAGAGAGATTCAACCATTTCTTCACTGATTTGTAAAGATCAAAGTGAAATCCTTGTGTAAAAGAGAAAATGAATGTACTTGAGATTATTCTAGCCTTGTAAATCTCGAATTGATAATGAAAATCCTTGCCAAAGTGGACGCAGATCTATTTTAGATCGAACCACTATAAAATCCTTGTGTTTTTACTTACTTTTTAGTGATTGTGGCTCCTTTTTCCTGTTTCTAACCGTTTGGTTAAGTACTTTTTAACAAGTCAATTCGGAGGATATATATAACAATATTTGTAACACCCCGTAATCCTGTAACACTAAGATTCACAAATCAGGGTATAATTAATTTTTAAAAGAAGAATTAAGGGAAACGGGTTGCGCCATTGCATTCGTCTCGAAATTCTGCTTGAGATAGAGTCCGAGTTTGCATAAATCGGACTCCGTATGAAGGAGATATGGACGAACGAAGTTAGGCAGAGAAACCGGAAACAGACCAGAATGCACTGGCGCACTTGTGAAGTGCGCCCGTACAAAAATGCACTGGCGCACCTGCCAAGTGTGCCCATACTAATCCAGCACCGAATTCTGGAGTGTTCTGTGCTGACGTGTCTCCTTTTGAGTGGTTGGATGATGTGTATTCGACCTGTGCGATTCTGATGGCTTCTATGATGATCTAAGGGCCCTAAAACACTCTCTACACCTATAAAAGAATGCCTAGACCTAAGGGTTCCTCCACACAAATTATCTAAGGCATCTACATGCTGCTTCTCTCTACTCTAGCCTCCACCATTAAAATAAATCTAATTCTCCACTAAAACAAGTTATAGTTCTTCTTCTAATTGGAGATTCAAATCAAGATTAAAGCTTCAAGAAGGGAATCAAAAGCTAATTCAACGGTTTCAAGCATCGTCACACGAATCATAGCAACGCCATCTTTCTTTTCTAATCTAAATCTCTGTAAGTCAGTTATTTTTAGATTTGAACGTTTCTCTCTGTTCGTGACATGAAATTAAAGGAATAAAAGAATATGCCAAATCTTTCTATTCGAACCTGTGCCTATATCTTTGGACCAAATTAAGAACTGTTATGATTCGATGACCAATTAGGCATTGCCTATGACTATGAACATTGCCTATGACTATGAACATTGCCTATGACTATGAACATTGCCTATGACTATGGACATTGCCTATGACTACGGACATTGCCTATGACTGTGACTGTGACTATGAGGATTATTTCCTTGACTAAACCTATGCCTTTGATTAGAAAACATAAACTATTGCCTATGACATAACAAGGACGTCTGTGATTAAACACCTATGATTCATGACTAGGAAAGTGTTGCTTAAGTTTTGTGATTATGAGATTGGGTCTAAACCCGATTATTTATTCTACCTGTCCTTGGTTTTCTTTGGTTTTAGACCGTGGGAATTTACCTATTAAGTTAGGTCTACCCATGTTCTTGAACCTACTCTGTCTATTCTTGGTTTTAGACCTTGGGAATTTACCTATTAAGTTAGGTCTACCCATGTTCTTGAACCTACGTCGTTATTCAAAACCATTTTATGCCAGTTGTTATATCTATCCTTTTCATAGCAATCTTTGGTTCATACCCTATTTGCTACGAATCTAGATTTATGTATAATCTAGATTGAAACACGATTATACGAACGGTGGGAATGCGATTTGGGGCAAAATATGAAATTTACTAAAACATAGTTATAAACTTGGAAATTGGCATAAATTGGGAACATGTATTATGGCATGTTCATAGAAATGAAAATGGGATAAATTTGACAGGAATTATAGGATTGTGTAATTTGAATCTAGTATGGACATGTAAATCTAGCATTTACATGAATTGTGAACTAGAGTAATAAGTCTAGTTTGACATGAATTAGAATGTTAAATCAGAATTGGATTAGCTAATTTGGCTCGAAAAGTATATTGGCATAAACTTGAAATTGGCCATAATTGGGAGTAATTGTCAGGATTAGCAAAATCATGGTTAGTGACACTTCATTTGGTATGGTTTACATACCAAAAAGCATAACCATGATATAGAGGGGAAAATGGGCCGTAAGAATAAATATTGACAATTTACATTAAAAGAGTAATTGGGAAATAAGTAAATTAGGATTAATTTACTTATAGAATTTGTCCTAAGTGAGAAATGTAAATTTAGACAAATTAAAGATTTATTAACGACATCTCTTTTAATGAAACACCAGAAAGTTCTAGGGTGACAGAGAGGATAGTGTCTAGGCTTGGGTTTGGAAAATACAAGTTTCCTGCTCTCCCTGGCTATCCCTAACTGATCCGATGGACAGGATGGTTACTTTCAAAACCTGATTTGAAAATTAATCAAAACCCTTTGAACTTAGAAAACACGAATATGCCTAACCCGAGGTTAGACTTAGTTGCGATGTAAACCTGCCCGAAACCAACCGGCACATCCAGTATTCGCAACAATATCTGTCTAATGTGAGTGGTCGCGGCTTTAATCTATTTAATTAAAGCTAGAACAAGAATGGTAGGGTTAAGTTAACTAAGACACTTAACCAGTTCAACATGATAACTAGACTGATGGGTGGGGTTAGGTTCAGACTGACACTTAACACAGTTAAGCTAGAATGGGAGGGTCAAGTCCATAGGAACACTTAACCAACTTAACACAGTTAAGCTAGAATGGGAGGGTTAAGTCCATAAGAACACATAACCAACTAAACACAGTTAAGCTAGAGTGGGAGGGTTAAGTCCATAAGAACACTTAACCAACTTAACACAGTTAAGCTAGAATGGGAGGGCTAAGTCCATAGAGACACTTAACCAAACTCAAGGTAGCAAAACGAGACTTGTAGGGGTTAAGTAAAGTTAATACACTTAGCCAAATTTATATGTTAACTAGGCTAGAGGTTGGGGTTAAGTAAAATCTAATACACTTAGCCAATTTGATATGTTAGCTGGGCTAGACCGTAGGGTTAAGTAAACCTGAACACTTAACCATCAGGTTGTGATAAAGGAATGGGGTTAAGTCTAAAACATGAAGGGATAATACTTAACCATTAATAACATGTTAGTCAAAACAGACGGGCAAGGTTAAGTTAAAAAGGAACACTTAACCAATACAGGATGAAGGCGTAGGGTTTAGTAATAAGAAATATTTAACCAATATAACTTGTTTTGTGGTAGGGTTAAGTCAACGTGAATTGCTAATGACACTTAACCAGCTTAACAGGATAAATGAAGAGGGTTAAGTTAGCTTGTATTGACTAATGACACTTAACCAATCCAAATTGACGGGAAAGGGGACTAAGTAGTAAACCTTAGAAAAGAACGATTATGGAAACTAAGTGGTAAATCTTAGTTAGTAAAACTAAGTAGTAATTCTTAGTATAACACAGGAAGTAGCGAATGTCCGTCTGAGTAGAGAGAAGGCTCCAACGAATTGGGTTACGAAGCCCGAGGCTTCGAGGGGACGTGAGGGTACTCTTGGTATCCCTCTGTGAGGCTGCAGATGATCCTCCTGGGCTCACAGAGGTTAAGTTCTGCGTAGAAGAACCAGGGGTATGCCTTGGTTGCAATACATGGCAACCTAAAGACCAGGATGGACCGGCGTGATTCGGCGAGAAAACGGTAGCCCTGTGATAGCAACTCGTCGTCTACCATCCTTCTTGAGTCAATCGAGATACGTGAAGCGGAAAGGTGGAGAACTCCAAAATACCATATACTTGCTATCTAGTTATGGTTGCGGATGGCCATAGGATAGAGGGGCACCGGGGGCCGGCGTATAGTTCTCATTTTACAAGGTATGCCTTTCATTAGTTGAGGGAGGGGTCAAGTGGGACCATAGCCACTGGAATAAAAACAGACCTTAGCATCTGCATCGGCAGATATCTGAAAGCTCCCGACCGAGTTCTGTATTCCTTGATTTTCCCTATCACAAGACTCGGACCGCACATTACAAGACATGTGCATCTAGACAAGTGATAACGATTCGCGATACGTGCGTGGGGAAGTATAGGAACATATACCACTCTAGGTGGTGTGTCCTAGACTTGGGGGCATCGTTCGACAGGTAGCGTAATCCCTAGTTGGACTAGGTGGCATAAACCCTAAACTCGAGAAGCGTTCAGCAGATAGCGTAAAACTCTAGTTAAATCTAGAAAGCACTTGATAGAAAACCCTAGATTTGATCTAGGTAATAAATAATGAATGTATGCCGGAAGGCAATGGAAAATACAGGGATTGGGATCACGTTATCGTTACTAGTTGGGACACTAGATAGGCGGTGCAGAGATATAGAAACCAGTATAACAAGGAAATAGCGAAGCGGCGAAAGTATTAGAGCGTATCCAGTTTATCTTAGCATATCTTGTGACTACCTTGTCTTATCTTGTTGACCCTATCGTCATGGTGTAATCTTGTATTCAGTTAATTCATGTCGTTTTGTTTTCCATGTTCACATGCTAGAAGTTACTGAACTTACTCAGGCTTTATGTATGACTCTGTTTTTCTTTCGTCTTCTTTTCTTCCGTTCCCCCCCCCCCCCCAAGGTAGTAAAGGAGGGAATAGTTTAGCTCAGGTTAAGTTGGACTTCCACTCTTTCCTAGCTTGAAGATTTGTCGAAGTTTGCCTGGATTCTCTTTTCAGATGCTATGGCTGGCTCTTGCTAAAATCGGGGAATATAAATGTTGTTTTTATGCTTCTTTATTTTGTAAGACAGATGATACTCTGATATTGTAAAGAAACCATTGTACAAACTATTTTATCAATAAAGCAAAGTTTTATTTTCCGCTGTTTAATTTCTGTCTGTCTTGTAATTTATCTGCATCTTTTACCCTAAATGCTCCACAGAACTTAGTGCATTCCCTTTGTGAGTGACACTAACGGTCGTGGGGTGTTATACGTGGTATCAGAGCTGAAGGTTACCAGATCAGATAAAGGATTTGAAAAATTATTTTCAAAACGGTTTTTAAAGAAGCGTTTTCAAAAGAAAAGATTTGTTTAAAATCATATTCCCCAAAAGCCATACGCACTATCTTCTCTTCCTCTATTTAAATTCTTGTCTCCTTCTTTCTTGAGTCTCTGGGGCTCCTGGATTTCTGGGAGGTAACCTCATCGAAGGGCAAAGTAGTGCCCGGCTTCCATCTATAGCCGTAGTTGTTTCATCTACGAGCAGTTTTCTTTCGAAGCTTATAGGGTTTTCCGGACGATGGAGGCAGTTTTCGAGAGATTTGTCAACATGACTACACACGGAAGGGAATGAGGAGTTCGGCTAGGGAGCACAACCCTAGGATGAGGAATTCATGGATGCAGATTTAGCTCACAAAGGAGGAAGGAATTATAAAACCTAAGACAAGAGGAAGTATCTTTACTAGGGTATGATAGGGCATATACTTAAGGAAAAGGGCAAGAACGAGGACGAGATTTTCAGAAGGACAAGTACATGCTTTCGCCACCAAGCGTACCTAGGAGAAAGGTAGTCCGGTTGGAAGAGTCTAGTTTTCTGTTCGTACTATTTCCTTAGGTTCTAGCGCTTCTCATTTGTTCATATCCACTTCCATAGTTGGGTCTCTGCACCACAGTACTTGTATAGTAGAAAGATCCCACTAGAGTCTCAAATCCAATTGGTGGTCCGACCAGTTTATTTTTGGTTAGTAGGATTTGAGAATAGCTATCGAGTTTGCTTATATCATCTCACGTAAATCGTATAAATTCGGGGGAGATATTCCTTGGGTGCTTGTCTGATATTGGTTTAGGCCTTTGGGGCTTGTACTTGAGGAATGTCGAGTTCGGTTTGGATGGTTTGCGTGAGAGATGAATAGTTGTGGCAGGCACTCCAAAGAGCATGTAGTGACCTTTCGACCCTTATAGTTATGGCATGATGGATAAGCTAAGAGGAGAGACCTCAAACCATCTTGGTATTGTACACTTGGTATCATAGTTAACATCTGTTTATTTTGGAAATGGAGATCCGGAACTTCACAATTGTGAAGTTAAATTAGTTAAGATACAGTGGAGTAAAGCTCAAGAAGACTAGATACTAGCATCATACCTTTTTTCTTAAGGGTGCATCCTTGATTCCTTTTTGTAGGAGCTTTACGCATAATTGTTTCTCTCTTTCCATAATATATCCCCTAGGTCGTATCTTCGATCCTTAGGTAGAAGCCAATGGATGTAAACATGTATTTGAAACATGTTATGGTTGGTGGTTGCAAGTGGTTGCTAATGGTTGCTTGTGAATGCATATGCATACGTATTAGGCACTAGATCAGTTCAGATGCTTTCATATTGCATTTACAGATATGTATTTGTTTTGAACTTGATATGTTATCATATGGATGTTGCATATGGATGAATGGCTATGCACGCATGTAGTATTTACATAACTAGGGATGCTTGCATACATGATTGGACGCATGGCACCAACATAATTCGCATTAAGGAGGTCAACTGAATTAGTATACCGCCTGATTTTGCATTAGATACGGACATACACACACACTATGCATATGAACATGAAAGCATTAGAAATCTTTTAAGGACAATGAATGCCTGTGATTGAATGGTTGAGTAGATGGGTGATTGGATGGTAGGACACATTCTTCCTAACTTGAAGATTTCGGGGACGAAATCCTTTTAAGTGGGGGAGAATGTAACAACCCGTAATCCTGTAACACTAAGATTCACAAATCAGGGTATAATTAATTTTTAAAAGAAGAATTAAGGGAAACGGGTTGTGCCATTGCGTTCATCTCGAAATTCTACTTGAGATAGAGTTCGAGTTTGCACAAATCGGACTCCGTATGAAGGAGATATGGATGAACGAAGTTAGGCAGAGAAACCGGAAACAGACCAGAATGCACTGGCGCACTTGTGAAGTGCGCCCGTACAAAAATGCACTGGCGCACCTGCCAAGTGCGCCCATACTAATCCAGCACCGAATTCTGGAGTGTTTTGTGCTGACGTGTCTCCTTTTGAGTGGTTGGATGATGTGTATTCGACCTGTGCGATTCTGATGGCTTCTATGATGATCTAAGGGCCCTAAAACACTCTCTACACCTAAAAAAGAATGCCTAGACCTAAGGGTTCCTCCACACAAATTCTCTAAGGCATCTACATGCTGCTTCTCTCTACTCTAGCCTTCACCATTAAAATAAATCTAATTCTCCACTAAAACAAGTTATAGTTCTTCTTCTAATTGGAGATTCAAATCAAGATTAAAGCTTCAAGAAGGGAATCAAAAGCTAATTCAACGGTTTCAAGCAACGTCACACGAATCATAGCAACACCATCTTTCTTTTCTAATCTAAATCTCTGTAAGTCAGTTATTTTTAGATTTGAACGTTTCTCTCTGTTCGTGACATGAAATTAAAGGAGTAAAAGAATATGCCAAATCTTTCTATTCGAACCTGTGCCTATATCTTTGGACCTAATTAAGAACTGTTATGATTCGATGACCAATTAGGCATTGCCTATGACTATGAACATTGCCTATGACTATGAACATTGCCTATGACTATGAGCATTGCCTATGACTTGAACATTGCCTATGACTATGGACATTGCCTATGACTACGGACACTGCCTATGACTGTGACTGTGACTATGAGGATTATTTCCTTGACTAAACCTATGCCTTTGATTATAAAACATAAACTATTACCTATGACATAACAAGGACGTCTGTGATTAAACACCTATGTTTCATGACTAGTAAAGTGTTTCTTAAGTTTTGTGATTATGAGATTGGGTCTAAACCCGATTATTTATTCTACCTGTCCTTGGTTTTCTTTGGTTTTAGACCGTGGGAATTTACCTATTAAGTTAGGTCTACCCATGTTCTTGAACCTACTCTGTCTATTCTTGGTTTTAGACCTTGGGAATTTACCTATTAAGTTAGGTCTACCCATGTTCTTGAACCTACGTCGTTATTCAAAACCATTTTATGTCGGTTGTTATATCTATCCTTTTCATAGCAATCTTTGGTTCATTCCCTATTTGCTACGAATCTAGATTTATGTATAATCTAGATTGAAACACGATTATACGAAGGTGGGAATGCGATTTGGGGCAAAATATGAAATTTACTAAAACATAGTTATAAACTTGGAAATTGGCATAAATTGGGAACATGTATTATGGCATGTTCATAGAAATGCAAATGGGATAAATTTGACAGGAATTATAGGATTGTGTAATTTGAATCTAGTATTGACATGTAAATCTAGCATTTACATGAATTGTGAACTAGAGTAATAAGTCTAGTTTGACATGAGAATTGGATTAGCTAATTTGGCTCGAAAAGTATATTGGCATAAACTTGAAATTGGCCATAATTGGGAGTAATTGTCAGGATTAGCAAAATCATGGTTAGTGACACTTCATTTGGTATGGTTTACATACCAAAAAGCATAAACATGATATACAGGGGAAAATGGGCCGTAAGAATAAATATTGACAATTTACATTAAAAGAGTAATTGGGAAATAAGTAAATTAGGATTAATTTACTTATAGAATTTGTCCTAAGTGAGAAATGTAAATTCAGACAAATTAAAGATTTATTAACGACATCTCTTTTAATGAAACACCAGAAAGTTCTAGGGTGACAGAGAGGATAGTGTCTAGGCTTGGGTTTGGAAAATACAAGTTTCCTGCTCTCCCTGGCTATCCCTAACTGATCCGATGGACAGGATGGTTACTTTCAAAGCCTAATTTGAAAATTAATCAAAACCCTTTGAACTTTGAAAACACGAATATGCCTAACCCGAGGTTAGACTGAGTTGCGATGTAAACCTGCCCGAAACCAACCGACACATCCAGTATTCGCAACAATATCTGTCTAATGTGAGTGGTCGCGGCTTTAATCTATTTAATTAAAGCTAGAACAAGAATGGTAGGGTTAAGTTAACTAAGACACTTAACCAGTTCAACATGATAACTAGACTGATGGGTGGGGTTAGGTTCAGACTGACACTTAACACAGTTAAGCTAGAATGGGAGGGTTAAGTCCATAGGAACACTTAACCAACTTAACACAGTTAAGCTAGAATGGGAGGGTTAAGTCCATAAGAACACTTAACCAACTTAACACAGTTAAGCTAGAATGGGAGGGTTAAGTCCATAAGAACACTTAACCAACTTAACACAGTTAAGCTAGAATGGTAGGGCTAAGTCCATAGAGACAGTTAACCAAACTCAAGGTAGCAAAACGAGACTTGTAGGGGTTAAGTAAAGTTAATACACTTAGCCAAATTTATATGTTAACTAGGCTGGAGGTTGGGGTTAAGTAAAATCTAATACACTTAGCCAATTTGATATGTTAGCTGGGCTAGACCGTAGGGTTAAGTAAACCTGAACACTTAACCATCAGGTTGTGATAAAGGAATGGGGTTAAGTCTGAAACATGAAGGGATAATACTTAACCATTAATAACATGTTAGTTAAAACAGACGGGCAAGGTTAAGTTAAAAAGGAACACTTAACCAATACAGGATGAAGGGGTAGGGTTAAGTAATAAGAAATATTTAACCAATATAACTTGGTTTGTGGTAGGGTTAAGTCAACGTGAATTGCTAATGACACTTAACCAGCTTAACAGGATAAATGAAGAGGGTTAAGTTAGCTTGTATTGACTAATGACACTTAACCAATCCAAATTGACGGGAAAGGGGACTAAGTAGTAAACCTTAGAAAACAACGATTCTGGAAACTAAGTGGTAAATCTTAGTTAGTAAAACTAAGTAGTAATTCTTAGTATAACACAGGAAGGAGCGAATGTCCGTCTGAGTAGAGAGAAGGCTCCAACGAATTGGGTTACGAAGCCCGAGGCTTCGAGGGGACGTGAGGGTACTCTTGGTATCCCTCTGTGAGGCTGCAGATGATCCTCCTCGGCTCACAGAGGTTAAGTTCTGCGTAGAAGAACCAGGGGTATGCCTTGGTTGCAATACATGGCAACCTAAA
Source organism: Allium sativum (assembly GCA_030737875.1). Lineage (NCBI taxonomy): Eukaryota > Viridiplantae > Streptophyta > Magnoliopsida > Asparagales > Amaryllidaceae > Allium > Allium sativum. The sequence goes on from CM060918.1 coordinate 129,553,262, forward strand.
GACCAGGATGGACCGGCGTGATTCGGCGAGAAAACGGTAGCCCTATGATAGCAATTCGTCGTCTACCATCCATCTTGAGTCAATCGAGATACGTGAAGCGGAAAGGCGGAGAACTCCAAAAGACCATATACTTGCTATCTAGTTATGGTTGCGGATGGCCATAGGATAGTGGGGCACCGGGGGCCGGCGTATAGTTCTCATTTTACAAGGTATGCCTTTCATTAGTTGAGGGAGCGGTCAAGTGGGACCATAACCACTGGAATAAAAACAGACCTTAGCATCTGCATCGGCAGATATCTGAAAGCACCCGACCGAGTTCTGTATTCCTTGATTTGCCCTGTCACAGGACTCGGACTGCACATTACAGGACATGTGCATCTAGACAAGCGATAACGATTCGCGATACATGCGTGGGGAAGTATAGGAACATATACCACTCTAGGTGGTGTGTCCTAGGCTTGGGGGCATCGTTCGACAGGTAGCGTAATCCCTAGTTGGACTAGGTGGCATAAACCCTAAACTCGAGAAGCGTTCAGCAGATAGCGTAAAACTCTAGTTAAATCTAGAAAGCACTTGATAGAAAACCATAGATTTGATCTAGGTAATAAATAATGAATGTAAGCCGGAAGGCAATGGAAAATACAGGGATTGGGATCACATTATCGTTACTAGTTGGGACACTAGATAGGCGGTGCAGAGATATAGAAACCAGTATAACAAGGAAATAGCGAAGCGGCGAAAGTATTAGAGCGTATCCAGTTTATCTTAGCATATCTTGTGACTACCTTGTCTAATCTTATTGACCCTATCGTCATGGTGTAATCTTGTATTCAGTTAATTCATGTCGTTTTGTTTTCCAAGTTCACATGCTTGAAGTTACTGAACTTACTCAGGCTTTATGTCTGACTCTGTTTTTCTTTCGTCTTCTTTTCTTCCGTTCCCCCCCCCCCCCCAGGTAGTAAAGGAGGGAATAGTTTAGCTCAGGTTAAGTTGGACTGCCACTCTTTCCTAGCTTGAAGATTTGTCGAAGTTTGCCTAGATTCTCTTTTCAGATGCTATGGCTGGCTCTTGCTAAAATCGGGGAATATAAATGTTGTTTTTATGCTTCTTTATTTTGTAAGACAGATGATACTCTGATATTGTAAAGAAACCATTGTACAAACTATTTTATCAATAAAGAAAAGTTTTATTTTCCGTTGTTTAATTTCTGTCTGTCTTGTAATTTATCTGCATCTTTTACCCTAAATGCTCCACAGAACTTAGTGCATTCCCTTTGTGAGTGACACTAACGGTCGTGGGTTGTTACACGTGGTATCAGAGCTGAAGGTTACCAGATCAGATAAAGGATTTGAAAAATTATTTTCAGAACGGTTTTTAAAGAAGCATTTTCAAAAGAAAAGATTTGTTTAAAATCATATTCCCCAAAAGCCATACGCACTATCTTCTCTTCCTCTATTTAAATTCTTGTCTCCTTCTTTCTTGAGTCTCTGGGGCTCCTGGCTTTCTGGGAGGTAACCTCATCGAAGGGCAAAGTAGTGCCCGGCTTCCATCCATAGCCGTAGTTGTTTCATCTACGAGCAGTTTTCTTTCGAAGCTTATAGGGTTTTCCGGACGATGGAGGCAGTTTTCGAGAGATTTGTCAACATGAATACACACGGAAGGGAATGAGGAGTTTGGCTAGGGAGCACAACCCTAGGATGAGGAATTCATGGATGCAGATTTAGCTCACAAAGGAGGAAGGAATTATAAACCCTAAGACAAGAGGAAGTATCTTTACTAGGGTATGATAGGGCATATACTTAAGGAAAAGGGCAAGAACGAGGACGAGATTTTCAGAAGGACAAGTACATGCTTTCGCCACCAAGCGTACCTAGGAGAAAGGTTGTCCGGTTGGAAGAGTCTAGTTTTCTGTTCGTACTATTTCCTTAGGTTCTAGCGCTTCTCATTTGTTCATATCCACTTCCATAGTTGGGTCTCTGCACCACAGTACTTGTATAGTAGAAAGATCCCACTAGAGTCTCAAATCCAATTGGTGGTCCGACCAGTTTATTTTTGGTTAGTAGGATTTGAGAATAGCTATCGAGTTTGCTTATATCATCTCACGTAAATCGTCTAAATTCAGGGGAGATATTCCTTGGGTGCTTGTCTGATAATGGTTTAGGCCTTTGGGGCTTGTACTTGAGGAATGTCGAGTTCGGTTTGGATGGTTTGCGTGAGAGATGAATAGTTGTGGCAGGCACTCCAAAGAGCATGTAGTGACCTTTCGACCCTTATAGTTATGGCATGATGGATAAGCTAAGAGGAGAGACCTCAAACCATCTTGGTATTGTACACTTGGTATCATAGTTAACATCTGTTTATTTTGGAAATGGAGATCCGGAACTTCACAATTGTGAAGTTAAATTAGTTAAGATACAGTGGAGTAAAGCTCAAGAATACTAGATACTAGCATCATAACCTTTTTCTTAAGGGTGCATCCTTGATTCCTTTTTGTAGGAGCTTTACGCATAATTGTTTCTCTCTTTCCATAATATATCCCCTAGGTCGTATCTTCGATCCTTAGGTAGAAGCCAATGGATGTAAACATGTATTTGAAACATGTTATGGTTGGTGGTTGCAAGTGGTTGCTAATGGTTGCTTGTGAATGCATATGCATGCGTATTAGGCACTAGATCAGTTCAGGCGCTTTCATATTGCATTTACAGATATGTATTTGTTTTGAACTTGATATGTTATCATATGGATGTTGCATATGGATGAATGGCTATGCACGCATGTAGTATTTACATAACTAGGGATGCTTGCATACATGATTGGACGCATGGCACCAACATAATTCGCATTAAGGAGGTCAACTGAATCAGTATACCGCCTGATTTTGCATTAGATACGGACATATACACACACTATGCATATGAACATGAAAGCATTAGAAATCTTTTAAGGACAATGAATGCCTGTGATTGAATGGTTGAGTAGATGGGTGATTGGATGGTAGGACACATTCTTCCTAACTTGAAGATTTCGGGGACGAAATCCTTTTAAGTGGGGGAGAATGTAACACCCCGTAATCCTGTAACACTAAGATTCACAAATCAGGGTATAATTAATTTTTAAAAAAAGAATTAAGGGAAACGGGTTGCGCCATTCCGTTCGTCTCGAAATTCTGCTTGAGATAGAGTCCGAGTTTGCACAAATCGGACTCCGTATGAAGGAGATATGGACGAACGAAGTTAGGCAGAGAAACCGGAAACAGACCAGAATGCACTGGCGCACTTGTGAAGTGCGCCCGTACAAAAATGCACTGGCGCACCTGCCAAGTGCGCCCATACTAATCCAGCACCGAATTCTGGAGTGTTCTGTGCTGACGTGTCTCCTTTTGAGTGGTTGGATGATGTGTATTCGACCTGTGCGATTCTGATGGCTTCTATGATGATCTAAGGGCCCTAAAACACTCTCTACACCTATAAAAGAATGCCTAGACCTAAGGGTTCCTCCACACAAATTATCTAAGGCATCTACATGCTGCTTCTCTCTACTCTAGCCTCCACCATTAAAATAAATCTAATTCTCCACTAAAACAAGTTATAGTTCTTCTTCTAATTGGAGATTCAAATCAAGATTAAAGCTTCAAGAAGGGAATCAAAAGCTAATTCAACGGTTTCAAGCAACGTCACACGAATCATAGAAACACCATCTTTCTTTTCTAATCTAAATCTCTGTAAGTCAGTTATTTTTAGATTTGAACGTTTCTCTCTGTTCGTGACATGAAATTAAAGGAATAATAGAATATGTCAAATCTTTCTATTCGAACCTGTGCCTATAACTTGGGACCTAATTAAGAACTGTTATGATTCGATGACCAATTAGGCATTGCCTATGACTATGAACATTGCCTATGACTATGAACATTGCTTATGACTATGGACATTTCCTATGACTACGGACATTGCCTATGACGGTGACTGTGACTATGAGGATTATTTCCTTGACTAAACCTATGCCTTTGATTATAAAACATAAACTATTACCTATGACATAACAAGGACGTCTGTGATTAAACACCTATGATTCATGACTAGGAAAGTGTTGCTTAAGTTTTGTGATTATGAGATTGGGTCTAAACCCGATTATTTATTCTACCTGTCCTTGGATTTCTTTGGTTTTAGACCGTTGGAATTTACCTATTAAGTTAGGTCTACCCATGTTCATGAACCTACTCTGTCTATTCTTGGTTTTAGACCTTGGGAATTTACCTATTAAGTTAGGTCTACCCATGTTCTTGAACCTACGTCGTTATTCAAAACCATTTTATGCCGGTTGTTATATCTATCCTTTTCATAGCAATCTTTGGTTCATTCCCTATTTGCTACGAATCTAGATTTATGTATAATCTAGATTGAAACACGATTATACGAACGGTGGGAATGCGATTTGGGGCAAAATATGAAATTTACTAAAACATAGTTATAAACTTGGAAATTGGCTTAAATTGGGAACATGTATTATGGCATGTTCATAGAAATGCAAATGGGATAAATTTGACAGGAATTATAGGATTGTGTAATTTGAATCTAGTATTGACATGTAAATCTAGCATTTACATGAATTGTGAACTAGAGTAATAAGTCTAGTTTGACATGAATTAGAATGTTAAATCAGAATTGGATTAGCTAATTTGGCTCGAAAAGTATTTGGCATAAACTTGAAATTGGCCATAATTGGGAGTAATTGTCAGGATTAGCAAAATCATGGTTAGTGACACTTCATTTGGTATGGTTTACATACCAAAAAGCATAAACATGATATAGAGGGGAAAATGGGCCGTAAGAATAAATATTGACAATTTACATTAAAAGAGTAATTGGGAAATAAGTAAATTAGGATTAATTTACTTATAGAATTTGTCCTAAGTGAGAAATGTAAATTTAGACAAATTAAAGATTTATTAACGACATCTCTTTTAATGAAACACCAGAAAGTTCTAGGGTGACAGAGAGGATAGTGTCTAGGCTTGGGTTTGGAAAATACAAGTTTCCTGCTCTCCCTGGCTATCCCTAACTGATCCGATGGACGGGATGGTTACTTTCAAAACCTGATTTGAAAATTAATCAAAACCCTTTGAAGTTAGAAAACACGAATATGCCTAACCCGAGGTTAGACTGAGTTGCGATGTAAACCTGCCCGAAACCAACCAAAACATCCAGTATTCGTAACAATATCTGTCTAATGTGAGTGGTCGCGGCTTTAATATATTTAATTAAAGCTAGAACAAGAATGGTAGGGTTAAGTTAACTAAGACACTTAACCAGTTCAACATGATAACTAGACTGATGGGTGGGGTTAGGTTCAGACTGACACTTAACACAGTTAAGCTAGAATGGGAGGGTCAAGTCCATAGGAACACTTAACCAACTTAACACAGTTAAGCTAGAATGGGAGGGTTAAGTCCATAAGAACACATAACCAACTTAACACAGTTAAGCTAGAGTGGGAGGGTAAAGTCCATAAGAATACTTAACCAACTTAACACATTTATGCTAGAATGGGAGGGCTAAGTCCATAGAGACACTTAACCAAACTCAAGGTAGCAAAACGAGACTTGTAGGGGTTAAGTAAAGTTAATGCACTTAGCCAAATTTATATGTTAACTAGGCTAGAGGTTGGGGTTAAGTAAAATCTAATACACTTAGCCAATTTGATATGTTAGCTGGGCTAGACCGTAGGGTTAAGTAAACCTGAACACTTAACCATCAGGTTGTGATAAAGGAATAGGGTTAAGTCTAAAACATGAAGGAATAATACTTAACCATTAATAACATGTTAGTTAAAACAGACGGGCAAGGTTAAGTTAAAAAGGAACACTTAACCAATACAGGATAAAGGGGTAGGGTTAAGTAATAAGAAATATTTAACCAATATAACTTGGTTTGTGGTAGGGTTAAGTCAACGTGAATTGCTAATGACACTTAACCAGCTTAATAGGATAAATGAAGAGGGTTAAGTTAGCTTGTATTGACTAATGACACTTAACCAATCCAAATTGACGGGAAAGGGGACTAAGTAGTAAATCTTAGAAAACAACGATTCTGGAAACTAAGTGGTAAATCTTAGTTAGTAAAACTAAGTAGTAATTCTTAGTATAACACGGGAAGGAGCGAATGTCCGTCTGAGTAGAGAGAAGGCTCCAACGAATTGGGTTACGAAGCCCGAGGCTTCGAGGGGACGTGAGGGTACTCTTGGTATCCCTTTGTGAGGCTACAGATGATCCTCCTGGGCTCACAGAGGTTAAGTTCTGCGTAGAAGAACCAGGGGTATGCCTTGGTTGCAATACATGGCAACCTAAAGACCATGATGGACCGACGTGATTCGGCGAGAAAACGGTAGCCCTGTGATAGCAACTCGTCGTCTACCATCCATCTTGAGTCAATCGAGATACGTGAAGCGGAAAGGCGGAGAACTCCAAAAGACCATATACTTGCTATCTAGTTAAGGTTGCGGATGGCCATAGGATAATGGGGCACCGGGGGCCGGCGTATAGTTCTCATTTTACAAGGTATGCCTATCATTAGTTGAGGGAGGGGTCAAGTGGGACCATAGCCACTGGAATAAAAACAGACCTTTGCATCTGCATCGGCAGATATCTGAAAGCTCCCGACCGAGTTCTGTATTCCTTGATTTGCCCTGTCACAGGACTCAGACCGCACATTACAGGACATGTGCATCTAGACAAGCGATAACGATTCGCGATACATGCGTGGGGAAGTATAGGAACATATACCACTCTAGGTGGTGTGTCCTAGACTTGGGGGCATCGTTCGACAGGTAGCGTAATCCCTAGTTGGACTAGGTGGCATAAACCCTGAACTCGAGAAGCGTTCAGCAGATAGCGTAAAACTCTAGTTAAATCTAGAAAGCACTTGATAGAAAACCCTAGATTTGATCTAGGTAATAAATAATGAATGTATGCCGGAAGGCAATGGAAAATACAGGGATTGGGATCACGTTATCGTTACTAGTTGGGACACTAGATAGGCGGTGCAGAGATATAGAAACCAGTATAACAAGGAAATAGTGAAGCGACGAAAGTATTAGAACGTATCCAGTTTATCTTAGCATATCTTGTGACTACCTTGTCTAATCTTGTTGACCCTATCGTCATGGTGTAATCTTGTATTCAGTTAATTCATGTCATTTTGTTTTCCATGTTCACATGCTAGAAGTTACAAAACTTACTCAGGCTTTATGTTTGACTCTGTTTTTCTTTCGTCTTCTTTTCTTCCGTCCCCCCCCCCCCAGGTAGTAAAGGAGGGAATAGTTTATCTCAGGTTAAGTTGGACTGCCACTCTTTCCCAACTTGAAGATTTGTCGAAGTTTGCCTGGATTCTCTTTTCAGATGCTATGGCTGGCTCTTGCTAAAATCGGGGAATATAAATGTTGTTTTTATGCTTCTTTATTTTGTAAGACAGATGATACTCTGATATTGTAAAGAAACCATTGTACAAACTATTTTATCAATAAAGCAAAGTTTTATTTTCCACTGTTTAATTTCTGTCTGTCTTGTAATTTATCTGCATCTTTTACCCTAAATGCTCCACAGAACTTAGTGCATTCCCTTTGTGAGTGACACTAACGGACGTGGGGTGTTACAATATTACTCACGTATATACTCAAACATAATCTTAAACTCAAATCATACACATACAGTTTAATATACACAACATAAACAAATGTATACAGTGTCCAAAAAAATATAACAAACCAACATCATCCAAACCACCATAACCCATCATCCAAAATAACGTTTAAACCAACATCCAAACCAGCAACAATATATACAATCCATCACAATGTACTAACCAAATCCTCACCCACTCAAAGCGTATATGTACATAACAACAAAATGTAGCAAAGCGTGCCTCAAATCACTCCCCTTCGGAGCTAAAAGTTGAAGGAAATTTCCCGTACTGCTCTATAAACTCTGCTAAAAGCTGGTTCAACTCCGTTACGTGTGCATCATGGCGACGATTACATTTTTCAAGTGTGGCGATCTGGGTTCATAGCTTTGTAATCTCCTCTTTGTCCCAAGCCCTATGGTACGATTTCTTAGATTTCTTATTGTTAGATCAAAATTTGGCTCTAACACCCAAATTGTTCTGATTCGTAGAGAATTATAACTGAAAAATGAGGAAAAAAGCAGAGAACACACAAGGTTTATAGTGGTTTGGCGTTAAAGAGCCTACGTCCACTTTATATGCTATTGATTATACTTTGAATGCTAGTACAACCCATGATTTCCCTGATACTCACTCTTACAATTATGATTTCTCTCAGTAATCTCGAAGTAAAACTGATAAGAAATAGTGGAATGACAGTAATGGTGGAATCAATACTGCCAAAAGATCCTGAAAAATGCCAAGCTCTGGGCTATTTATAGCTGATTTCTGGTGACGGATCGCGGTCATACGTGGCCCACATCCCGAAGATCTCGGACCAGTTCGCAGCTTGATGAAGAATTAGTCAAATTAGCCATTGTGGACAGGTGTCGCGATCTCCTTAAACATCGGATCGTGGATGACCAAGTTCGTGGCCATCATCGTGTCTTCCTGCTCGGATTGGATCGTGATCGTAGCTTAATGAAGAATTGGTCAATATGACAGTTGGTGACACGTGTCGCGAGATCCTTCATTCTCGGATCGTGGTGGACTTGGTCTTGGTCATCATCCATCGGCTTCGGGGATCGGATCGGATCGAGCTAGTGATGGATGGATCGGATCGTAGTCAAAAGGGGGGCGATTGTGAGCCGAGGGGAGTATGGCAATCCGATCGGGTCTTCGAGGGTTAAAGGTGTGAAACTTCATATTTTATTCTTGTGTGTGAACCTTGGTGGCTTGGTCAAAAAGCTAGCCAACATTTTGCCCCCTCGAAGTATGTTTTATCGAGGATGGAACATGCTATGAAATCGCATAGACGTCTTTTCACAGAAAGATGCAAATCAGAGGCCGTGTCTATCTGAAACGTTGTACTGCTTCGAAGAGTCGTGTTCCTCGATTAGCATAACTATTCAGTCGATTTTCAATCATTTCTTTGGTTATCGGGTAGCTCTTCTCTCTGGAATTTCTGGATGCTTTATTGAAAAATTGCCAGGTAAACTTCTGATTTTTTTTTGTACGTGACCTGTCGGTTCGGATTGCTAAGAGTCCCACGATCCGAAGGTTGAAATATTCGTCTCGTGCTCGATGGACATTTGGGCTTCTCCACGAGGCGTGATGGGCTTTGGTTCGCGGCCCGTCTATTTCTACGGTCCGAATAAAACAAAAAATGGGATACTAACGGTCGCGGTTTCTCCTATATAAACCCGAACCCCCTTTCTTCCTTCTCCCCTTTCTTCTTCTTTCTGCTCCGCAAGCCTACTCATTAAAACCCTAGCTTTTAACTCTTCGAAAAATCATTTGTTTCCTGATTTAAGAAAGGTAATTATATTTGAGAATATTTTCGTACGGTTTCTCTCTCATTTCCCTTGGATTTTCACTGGTTTGAGAGGAGAGAGCGGAGGAGTTGTGTGGCCTTTGAGGCTTGGGAGGCTAACAAGGCGCCATAGATCTTGTTGTTCGAGCTCAGACACGGAGAGGAGAGAAGAAGAAGGAGGAGGAGCCGACCAGTTCGGGTCGTGGGTGAGGTTTGGGTTCGGATCGTGGTGATGGCGAAGCAGTGGATCGTGAAGATGGTAGGTGGAAGAAGTGGGGTAGAACGGATCGGGTCGTGGTAGAGAATGGATTACTGATTCACGAGGGGACGGAGGGTCATGGATCGCGAAAGACTCACCACGATCGGACCCTTGCCCCACGATCCATCCTCCGCGATCCGAAGACATATTACGATCTGAACCCTGTTTTGCGATCCGATGAACCTGCTAAATAAACAATGCAACTTAACTCTGGTATGCCAATGGACAGTTAGGTTAGAGCCTTTGATACGAACCCTCTGGACTAAATGACAGCGTAAGTTGATAGCGCATTACGACCAATACCTTGCTTATGTAGCTAATCTTTATGTTTTTCTTCCATGTATGCACAGGCACACACTTGCACTTACACACACGGGGGACGGATAATTATATTCTTATTTCTCATATTTACTCGCCTAAACAGTAATGACGGATAACCGTTCCCCTTTCAAGATCTGACACAGAGATGGATCCCGAGACATCTGAGCACCACAACCCCGAGGTTCTTCCAATTAATCCAAAGGGTGCGGATTCTGGATCCGAATATGAGGCAGAAATGGGATCGGATTCCTCTGAGAGTACCTCGCTTGATGAGGAGTCTGAAGTAGACGACCGAGCTCCCGACGAGATTCCTGGTGCACTAGAAATAGAGGAATTCACTGACTCTTTAGCTTCCAAACTTGATGACATAAAGCTTAAGAAAATTTGCTTGAGATACGGGATCCCCTGGGATGATGTGAGGACACCTAGTAGCGAATATAGACCTCATCTAGCTCCGGAGGGGTATATGACAGTTAGCCGACTCATGTGCCGGGTAGGCGCTATTCCTCTGTTTCCTCCGATCGTCATTGAAACCTTAAAACGATTGGGTATTGCTCTGATGCAGCTTCATCCCAATGCCTACGCAGCCCTATACACTCTATATATTACATATGCGGAAATCCTGCAAACTGAGCTCACGTTTAAAGATTTGAAATTCTATTACCTTTTCAAGCATCGCTCTACGGCAACCCCAAATTTTTCTTTCTTCGAATCGGTGGCAAATAGGAAGGTCTTATCTGATGGTTACAGCAACATAGGGGATCCCAAGGCCGATTGGTTCTGTATAAAGAGATAGGCCGGGTGTTCAAGAAGTGGCTTAAATCAAGTAAATTTTAAACCTTTGAATGAATAACCTGTTTAAGAAATCGAAGCATTAACATGCTTCTTTTCTCTATGCAGATCACACCTTTCCAAAGACGGAAGGCTCGGTGTACAGTAATCGACTATCCCTTCTTCTGAAAAGCAAATCCGATTTCCTAAAGATCAAGAAATGTATTACTGACGAGAATCTTCACAAGCACCGCCTTCTGGATATAAGGTTCGGACTTGGCGCAGGTGGCAAACCTTACAAATACGTGCCCCCGACCGAGGGAGAAGGAACGTCACAGGCAGCAGAGATAACTAAACTTCATAAGAGTCCTTCGCCGAAAATTATCCAGGACGACGAATACTTAAATGTATATAGAGGAGATAAGGCCTGTGCTGACGAGCCTAAGGAAATCCCAGCCTCTCCGGGGGGTTTCCCCTCAAGGGCCTCTCTACCGGTTGAACCTGCTGCTCCTGATGATTTAACAAAGGAGCAGTTATTTAAAGAATTGAGCAAGATTCCTATACCCGACGATGTATATACGCAGGAAAACTTCGAAGGAGAGCCATTTTTCCCTATTTCTGAGGAAACAACTATCCCAGTTGAAGAACGAGAGACTACCCAGACGAGCCAAACTTCGGGCCCTGGTCTGTTAGGGGGAATTATATGGGATGCACAAATCACATGCACTGTCTGACCCCATACTTTTATACCAACAGTTTTCAAGGTTTTAATATGTACTTGTTTCTTTTGCAGGAAGGATGTCTCACAAACGATCTTATTCCTATCGCTCTCTTCGTGAAGGCACACCTAGCCTTCATCCAAATCCTGAGCGTGCCCGTAGCAGCAGGCGAGGGGGAGACAGCCATTGGTCCCGTGATTCTCACAAGCCTCCTTCTTCACGGTCCAGATCTCCGTCAAAACAAACCTCTGGAAAGCCTCCCAGTCATCCAGTTCCAACTACAGGGGGAAAACAACTCCCCAAAGACTTAACTCCTCCGAAGAGTGCGCCATCTCACATCAGGTCTTCCAAAAAGCACCACGAGCCTAAGGATAAAAACAAGGATCCAAACAAGGATTCTGAGAAGGAGAAAACTGACATTGTCCCTTCCAGCCAACAAAGTTTGAGTGCCCCCGGGTCACGAGACTACATCCATGGTCCTGAGACTCAGGCTAAACTGGAAAAATTACGAGAACAATTCCCCGATATTTTCTTCGAAAGGATGATGTTCGTTCCAACTCTGAAACCAGTCCCTAGGAATTGGGATACTGAAGTCATCAGACATGTTCGCCATGTAGCCAAGCAGTATGAGGCGATGAAGAAACATGATGTCAATCTTTCAGACGTCATCCGAACGCTTGAGATGGAAGCGCATAGGTCCAAAGTGAAGATAGATAACAATGAAAGGGCCAAGGTAAAAATGGAAAAGGACTTGGAAGATGCACAATCTTTGCTTGTCTTGGCTCAACGAGATGCTAAAAATTACAAGACAGAGCTAGAGGAGGCCAGGCAACGTTTTCATAATGAGCTCGATTCTAACAGCAAAGAGCGTGCGTCATTGAAGAAGGAGGTGGAAGACCTCAGGATGGCCAACACCGAACTGAAAATAGCACAGGATCATTTCAAAGCTGAAAAATCTGCTTGGGAAAAAGAAAAGGCAAGCTTGAAAGATAGTTTAGCTCTGGCCGAAAAAGAGAGGGCGATTCTGAATGATCAACTCGCGCGTGCAGAGAAGCGCGCGATCCTGGCTGAAAATAATGTAGAAAGTGCCATTGAAATGGCTACTGTTTCTAATGAAAAGCTCCTTGAGAGAGAGAAAGATATTGAAGGGTTTGAATAAATGTTGTTTGACTTCCTTGGCCAGGTCATCAAGACCCGTAACATCTCCTGGATCCCGGACTACCATGTCACTTTAGCCAACATATGGGATGCAACCGTCCAAAGCGAGAAACAACGATTAGGAGTCGATGAGATTGATGAGAATGAGGTTATGCAGACCATTCTTAGGGATAACGAACCTGAGGATTTAGAGAAAGGCAGACGACTACTCCAAGAAGAGATTGATAAAGAGAAAACTCAAGCCAAGGGAAAAGATAAAATTGAAGAAGGCTCGAGCTCAGCTGCAGAGCCCAAGGCCTCCGAAATTGAGGAATACAATCCCGACGATCCATTGATTCCTCGGGGTCCAACTCCTCTAGCTATCGGAGGTTCTGCTGCTAGTTTGGATGGAGAATCGGCGGAAGGTATCTCTATGTTTTCTCTGCAATTTGTCAAAGCAATTGTCACTTGTCGTTGTCTTGTCGGATAATCAACTGAGCAAACCGCATTCTCTCCCAAAATAACATTTGTTTCTCATGATACAGGTGGTGGGCCAGTTGATAAGGATGCTGAGAAGAAGGCAGAGGCAGAGAAGGTTGACATCCCGCCAAGTGTTGGTGCTGATGTCCCCCTAGATGCTGAGCCCATCGAGGCTTTGAGAGATATGGACGGGCGCCACGAAGGCGATGAAGAGGAAGTCGCCATTACCAAAGAAATCAGAGGCGATGAAGAGGAAGCCTTGGCCGAACAACAGGATGAAGAGGAGAGGCAGTTGCTCCTTACGAAAGGAGAACAGGATCCAGTATATGTGCCCCCTATTTCCGAGATCGATCCCAAAACTGGGTTGGTCGTAAGATTTTCCTCCCGATCGATAACTTCACAACTAGCCTCACAATCCTCTAGTTCTTCGCCAGAACCACTTGTTGATAAGAGGAAAAGGAAAAAAGGTGATCGTTCGGATGTTGATAAGGAGGAGTCGGGGAAGCAGAAGAAAAGCAAGAAGTCCACATAGCCTCCTCTTCCCCAGCATGAGTAGGGTGCAAATATCAGTTCATATTTTGTCCTTAGGATTTTTAGGACTTCCACTGGCCATGAAATGTATTTGTGAGAATGGCCCTCACTTTTGTTTAGGTTCCTCTTTATCTTGTAGGTTTGTAGTTTATGAATGAAAGTTTATTTCTTCTGCATCATCGTGTACCTGCATTCAATAAACTCTGCACATTTAGTCACAAATCAGTTGACTATAGTCAAGTTGAAATTATATTACAAATCCTTCAAGCGACAGACAAAAAATTTAAAAATATCTATGCACGTTGCCCCCTATCTCTAAATACGGGGGACTTGGAATTTTTAATGGAATTATAGTCCTTGAGGCACCAAATCTCCGGTAACTGTATACTTTCCTGATCCGTCAGCGAGTTAAAGTTCGAACTCGTATCATGATCTTCTCACCGATCCTTCAGCGGGGCAGAAATTCTGGGGGCGCTGAATCTCCAGCATCCTTCTCAGCGCTTAATCATAGACGCTTTTATACTCTCCTGGCAGTCGCCAAGGTTAGAGTTCGAGCTCGGCTACTCAGTTGCCTCCCCGATCCTTCAGCGGGGTAAGAGCTCTTTCTCAACGCTTAATCATAGACGTTTTTATACTCTCCTGGCGGTCGCCAAGGTTACAGTTCGAGCTCGGCAGTTCAGTCGCCCCCCGATCCTTCAGCGGGGTAAGATCTCTTTCTCGGCGCTTAATCATAGACGTTTTTATACTCTCCTGGCGATCGCCAAGGATAGAGTTCGGTCAAGGCGGTTCTTATCATGGTGCATCGCCTTGCCATGTGGACATTATTTTCGCGTCCTTTACGTTTTCTCTTGGCTCTGGAGAGTTAGAGTGCAATCAACGTTGTGGTTCACTTTATTGCATCTTCATCGTTCTGGCTGCGGATTACTCTCCATTCTGATGGAAGGCACCTAGGATTTCATGTTTCTGTGATCGTTGTATGATTTTACAGCAAACTTTATAAAGATAGAAGAGTAGATAAATAATAGTGCAAATAAAGGTAAACGACACACAATATTTTTATAGTGGTTCGGTCAAATCGTGACCTACGTCCACTTTATAATCCTTTGCTCAAGACATTGGACTATTCTAGGCAAGTCATGCCTTTTACATGGTCCTATGAAACAAAAGGATAAATCTGATGACTTTACGTCAGATAAGGCCGCAAATGTTGGGCGTTCCACACTCTGGGAATTTCTCCTCCATCTACGGTTGCTAGCTTGAAGGTTCCATTATCAAGCCTTCGTAGAGCGGAGTATGGTCCTTCCCACTTCGCACCCATATGAGTTGGGGGTGGAAAGACACGCTTCAGAACCAAGTCTCCGGGTTCAAAGGCTCGGGCTCGAACTCTTTTGTTGTAGTATCTAGCGACTTGTTGCTTGTGTCTCAAGGCACGCAGGTCTGCTTCATCCCTTTTCTCCTCTATTGTATCTAGGGATTCAAGGAGAATTTTTTTATTAGTCATCGGATCGTAGTAAGTTACTCGGTGAGATGGTACTTTTAGCTCAACCGGGATGACTGCCTCTGCTCCAAAAGCAAGAGAGAAGGGAATGTGGCCTGTCGCCGATTTATACGTTGTCCTGTAGGCCCATAATGCCAAGGGTAATTCATCAACCCACATGGCTTTGGCCCGCTTCAATCTTCTTTTGATAATGGACTTAATCACTTTATTTGCTGCTTCGACCTGTCCGTTCGACTGTGGATGTGCCACAGAGGTGTACCATTTTTCAGTGTGGTACTTCTGGCAGAAATCCCTAAACTCGTTACTATCAAACTGGGTTCCATTATCAGTTATGATGATCTTCGGAATCCCAAACCGGCAAATAATGTTTCTAACAACAAAATTAATCACTCGCTTGGTTGTGATTGTAGTTAACGGCTCAGCCTCGACCCATTTGGTGAAGTAGTCTACAGCCACAATAACAAACTTTGCTCCGCCTTTTGCTATAGGGAGGCTTCCAATGATATCAATCCCCCACATAGTGAAAGGCCATGGGGCTCAGCATCTAGGGGGACATCAGCACCAACACTTGGCGGGATGTCAACCTTCTCTGCCTCTGCCTTCTTCTCAGCATCCTTATCAACTGGCCCGCCACCTATATCATGAGAAACAAATGTTATTTTGGGAGAGAATGCGGTTTGCTCAGTTGATTGTCCGACAAGACGACGACAAGTGAAAATTGCTTTGACAAATTGCGGAGAAAATATAGAGATATCTTCCACCGATCCTCCATCCAAACTAGCAGCAGAACCTCCGACAGCTGGAGGAGTTGGACCCAGAGGAATCAATGGATCGTCGTGATTGTATTCCTCAATTTCGTAGGCCTTGGGCTTGCAATTGTCACTTGCCGTCGTCTTGTCGGACAATCAACTGAGCAAACCGCATTCTCTCCTAAAATAACATTTGTTTCTCATGATACAGGTGGCGGGCCAGTTGATAAGGATGCTGAGAAGAAGGCAGAGGCAGAGAAGGTTGACATCCCGCCAAGTGTTGGTGCTGATGTACCCCTAGATGCTGAGCCCATCGAGGCTTTGAGAGATATGGACGGGCGCCACGAAGGCAATGAAGAGGAAGTCGCCATTACCAAAGAAATCAGAAGCGATGAAGAGGAAGCCTTGGCTGAACAACAGGCTGAAGAGGAGAGGCAGTTGCTCGTTACGAAAGGAGAACAGGATCCAGTATATATGCCTCCTATTTCCGAGATCGATCCCAAAATTGGGTTGGTCGTAAGATTTTCCTCCCGATCGATAACTTCACAACTAGCCTCTCAATCCTCTAGTTCTTCGCCAGAACCTCTTGTTGATAAGAGGAAAAGGAAAAAAGGTGATCGTTCGGATGTTGATAAGGAGGAGTCAGGGAAGCAGAAGAAAAGCAAGAAGCCCACATAGCCCCCTCTTCCCCAGCATGAGTAGGATGCAAATATCAGTTCATATTTTGTCCTTAGGATTTTTAGGATTTCCACTGGCCATGAAATGTATTTGTGAGAATGGCCCTCACTTTTGTTTAGGTACCTCTTTATCTTGTAGGCTTGCAGTTTATGAATGAAAGTTTATTTCTTTTGCATCATCGTGTACCTGCATTCAATAAACTCTGCACACTTAGTCACAAATCAGTTGACTATAGTCAAGTTGAAATTATATTACAAATCCTTCAAGCGACAGACAAAAAATTTAAAAATATCTATGCACGTTGCCACCTATCTCTAAATACGGGAGACTTGAATTTTTAGTGGGATTATAGTCCTTGAGGCACCAAATCTCCGGTAACTCTATACTTTCCCGATCCGTCAGCGGGTTAAAGTTCGAACTCGTATCATGATCTGCTCACCGATCATTCAGCGGGGCAGAAATTCTGGGGGCGCTGAGTCTCCAGCATCCTTCTCAGCGCTTAATCATAGACGCTTTTATACTCTCCTGGCAGTCGCCAAGGTTAGAGTTCGAGCTCGGCTACTCAGTTGCCTCCCCGATCCTTCAGCGGGGTAAGAGCTCTTTCTCAACGCTTAATCATAGACGTTTTTATACTCTCCTGGCGGTCGCCAAGGTTACAGTTCGAGCTCGGCAGTTCAGTCGCCCCCCGATCCTTCAGCGGGGTAAGATCTCTTTCTCGGCGCTTAATCATAGACGTTTTTATACTCTCCTGGCGATCGCCAAGGATAGAGTTCGGTCAAGGCGGTTCTTATCATGGTGCATCGCCTTGCCATGTGGACATTATTTTCGCGTCCTTTACGTTTTCTCTTGGCTCTGGAGAGTTAGAGTGCAATCAACGTTGTGGTTCACTTTATTGCATCTTCATCGTTCTGGCTGCGGATTACTCTCCATTCTGATGGAAGGCACCTAGGATTTCATGTTTCTGTGATCGCTGTATGATTTTACAGCAAACTTTATAAAGATAGAAGAGAAGATAAATAATAGTGCAAATAAAGGTAAACGACACACAATATTTTTATAGTGGTTCGGTCAAATCGTGACATATGTCCACTTTATAATCCTTTGCTCAATACATTGGACTATTCTAGGCAAGTCATGCCTTTTACATGTTCCTATGAAATAAAAGGATAAATCTGATGACTTTACGTCAGATAAGGCCGCAAATGTTGGGCATTCCACACTCTGGGAATTTCTCCTCCATCTACGGTTGCTAGCTTGAAGGTTCCATTATCAAGCCTTCGTAGAACGGAGTATGGTCCTTCCCACTTCGCACCCATATGAGTTGGGGGTGGAAAGACACGCTTCAGAACCAAGTCTACGGGTTCAAAGGTTCGGGCTCGAACTCTTTTGTTGTAGTATCTAGCGACCTGTTGCTTGTGTCTCAAGGCACGCAGGTATGCTTCATCCCTTTTTTCCTCTATTGTATCTAGGGATTCAAGGAGCAATTTTTTATTAGTCATCGGATCGTAGTAAGTGACTCGGTGAGATGGTACTTTTAGCTCAACCGGGATGACTGCCTCTGCTCCAAAAGCAAGAGAGAAGGGAGTGTGGCCTGTCGTCGATTTATACGTTATCCTGTAGGCCCATAATGCCAAGGGTAATTCATCAACCCACACGGCTTTGGCCCACTTCAATCTTCTTTTGATAATGGACTTAATCACTTTATTTGCTGCTTCGACCTGTCCGTTCTACTGCGGATGTGCCACAGAGGTGTACCGTTTCTCAATGTGGTACTTCTGGCAGAAATCCCCAAACTCGTTGCTATCAAACTGGGTTCCATTATCAGTTATGACGATCTTTGGAATCCCAAACCGGCAAATAATGTTTCTAACAACAAAATTAATCACTCGCTTGGTTGTGATTGTAGTTAACGGCTCAGCCTCGACCCATTTGGTGAAGTAGTCTACAGCCACAATAACAAACTTTGCTCCGCCCTTTACTATAGGGAGGCTTCCGATGATATCAATCCCCCACATAGCAAAAGGCCATGGACTCGCCATCGTCTTTAACTGGCCAGGAGGTGCCCTGGGAATTTTTGAAAATCTTTGGCATGCATCACAACGTCGTGCGTATTTTGCCGCATCTTTATTTATGGTAGGCCAGAAGTAACCATACCGCAACACCTTTTTTGCCAATGTTTGTCCTCCAGTATGGTCACCACATTCACCCTCATGTACTTCCTGCAGTACACGCCTGATGTCATCATGAGTTATACACCGGAGAAGAGGCATCGAAAATCCCTGTCTGTACAGGACTCCGCCTTGCAGAACGTATCGGGAAGATTTACGGATTATTTTACGCCTCTCGCTCTTCTTGGCCGGAAGCGTTCCATTCATCAAGAAATTCTTTAGAGGAGTCATCCATGACTCCCTTTCTGGCTCAGTCTCTAGTACTAGATCAATTTCCATCTGGCCTATGCTAGGGAACTGAAGTACTTCAACTGGGGCTAGCCCGGCTTCGCCAGGATCGTCGGAACTAGCCATCTTCGCT
Source organism: Allium sativum (assembly GCA_030737875.1). NCBI lineage: Eukaryota > Viridiplantae > Streptophyta > Magnoliopsida > Asparagales > Amaryllidaceae > Allium > Allium sativum. The sequence continues at coordinate 129,572,402 of CM060918.1, forward strand.
AACCTGTCTGCCTATTGGTTCTCTGACCGCGGTATATGGTATATACTGTAGTGATCAAAGCCAGTCAACAACTCCTTCACTTTCTCCAGATACGAAATAAATCTTGGGCTCTTATGTAACACCCCGCCTCCGCTAGGGTCACTCGCAAAGGAATGCACTAGCTTTAGAGGGGCATTATTGGTAAACATGCACAGAAATATCACAAGACAGAACATATAAAATAGCGGAAGTAAAATCAAACTTTCATAACATGAATAAATAAGGTCTAAAGCCTTTTACATCAGAGTACATCAAAACCTGTCTTGCAATAGTAAAGAAGCATAAAGACATTTTCATAAATTATTCCCCAAGTAAAAACAGTAAAGTAGCCATTAGCCAAGAAAAGTCCAAGCCATCCATGATGACCTTCAAGCAGAAGAAGTCCGAACTAAACAACAGTATTTCCTCCCTGTAACCTAGGGGGGAACGGAAGAAAAGAGGCGAAACAAAACGGGTCAGTCAAAAAGACTGAGTAAGCCCTATCTACTATTAGCATAAAAACTAGTAAAGTTAACTGACATGAGAAACTGAGATGAACATAAGCATGATAACAAGATAGATAAGCTAAATCAAAATAACAGGATGAACTACTGAACTCAGATAAACTAAGGTGTCATGATAAATTACGATGTCAAGATAAAACAAGGTATCACATCGTCAGGTTTCTATCAAGTATAATATCCCCAAGATATCTGTCACGTATAACGCCCCGTGATATCTATCCTGTATTTTAGCTCTGCACCTACCGTACTAGTATCCCCACCGTGTCATGTGTTAACCAAGAATGACCCTCACTCAAAAGTCGTGTAATGGTCCATGTCAACCTAATATATCGCATATATAGGTTACTCAACTTGTATGTTTTATTCCATGTAAATGTTCAGTCCCTTGCCGTAGACCATACGGGCTTTCCCATGAGATTCTATATTACTTTAACATAGTTCCATGATCCTTAAGATCGGTTTGGACTGTTACCCTAAACCTAGCTAGGGTCTTCCAACATGAATTATTGTTTGTACAACTAGGACTTATGCTACCTAGGGCTGCTAGGGATTATGCTTACCTATTGCACGTTTTCGTATCTCGGTTTGGGTTCAACCACCTAGGGCCACTAGGGATTACGCTAACCGCCAACCGCGCCCTTTTTCCCACGCATTCATCGTGAATCGCTTTTCCATGACTGTATGCACATGTATCACATCGTGCCATCCGAGTCCTGTCACAGGGCAAATCAAGAAATACAGGACTCGGTCGGGAGCTTTCGATTTATCTGCCGATGCAGATGCTAAGGTATGTTTTTCTTATACGTGGCTATGGTCCCACGAGACCACTCCCTCAACTAGTGAAAGACAAGACAGGATAAATCCTGTATGAGAACACAACACTGGCCAACCCACATCCAAGCCTTACCGCAACCATAATTAGATAGCAATTATGGTCTTTTGGGTGTTCTCTGCCTTTCCGTACGTACACGCTTGACCAAAGATGGTAGGTAGCCTGACGAAATGCTATCTAGGGTACGACCGTGTATCGTCGACTATCCCCTATCCATCCCCGTCTTTAGGTCGCTCGTATAGCAACCAAGGCATACTCTTGGTTCTTCTAACGCAGACCTTAACCTGTCATGAGCCTAGTATAATCACCTGGCAGCTCATAGAGGGATACCAAGAATATCCTCACGTTCCCCGAAGCCGCTGCTTCGTTACCCAGTTCGCTGGAGCCTTTATCTAAATCAGATACTTGCTCCTACTCGTATACTTAAACGATGACCTACCGTATCAGGTTACTCATCTATCTATGAACTGGTCTAAATTTCCTTGACTAAGAATCATTACTTAGTTATTCTTCAACTAAGGTTTACCACTTAGCATTGTTCCCGTTATCCACCTAATCCTTAGAACTAGGGTTTACATAATGGATTAAGTGTCACTTAAGTTCATGACTTAACCCGTCTACAAATCCTGTCAAAATTGGCTAAGTATCCAAGTTCAAGGCTTAACCCTACAAACCATGCTCAAGTTGGTTAAGTATATTAAGCAATTCACGACTTAACCTCGTCCAATTATCATTCTAGATTGGTTAAGTATATATTAACTTGACCCTATCAATTTACTTAGTCAAATCGGTCAAGTGTATTCAAGCGATTCGTGACTTAGCCTTATCATGTTTTCACGTTATATTGGTTAAGTATTGGTTAACTTAACCACAATAAATTAACGAGTTAGATTGGATAAGTATAGGTCACTTAACCACATCAATTCATCATGTTTAGATTAGTTAAGTGTTTAACTTAACCCCATTAAACTACCAAGTGGGATTAATTAAGTCTAGGCTAACTTAACCCCATCCGATTTCCATGTTTAGACTAGTTGAGTCTAATCTTAACCCCATTCGTTAACCGTATTTTTCGGTTAAGCGTCATTAAGAAAACTTACTTAACCTTACCAAGTTATTGCGTTGGATTGATTAAGTGTTGGTTAACTTAACCCCATCCACTAGTCATATAAAAATGGTTAAGTGTCATTAGGCAAATCAAGTTACTTAACCTACCCAACCTTGTCATGTTTTGTTAAGTATCATTAGCCTAATCAAATTACTTAACCCATTTGTCCATGTCATATTTGGTTAAGAGTCATTAATCAAATTAACTTAACCCTATCATGTGGCATTAATTACTTAATGCACCTTCACCTCTCACATTAGACTTTGTTGTGGTTACTAGTTAAGCCGGTCGGTTCCGGGTAGCTTTACACCACAACTTGGTCTAACCTCGGGTTCAAGCACAACATGACCAACTTCTCACATTGGGTCCTATTGTTTGCAACTACTAGTTAGGCCGGTCGGTTTCGGGTAGTTTTACGTTGCAAACTCAACCCAACCTCGAGTTGGCCACACTTATATTATCTAAGTGTCATGTCCATCATGTTTCCCAAAACATGTTACAAGTTTTCAAGCATTTGGGTAGACCTAACTTAATAGGTAAATTCCCAAAGGGTAGACCTAACTTAATAGGTAAATTCCCAAGCTTATGTTTTTATGCATACTTACATGTCAACTTCCATGTTATATTTCAAGTCATGTTTTCAAGTTGTATTTTCATGTCATTAGAAATTACCCATAACATAACCCAACGCTTTTAAACTCGCATATACGTTCGCGACAACGTAATGGATTAAAAGAAGAGACTTGGCAAAGGCATGACAAAAATGGATATTAAGCCACAAGTTAATCATGGTGGCAAATGAGGCACAAATGTGTTCATTAACTTGCATGTTACATTCTTAAGCCTCAAAACATGCATAAACCCAAACTTGGCACATAAGCGAATCATGGTGACAAAAGATATGGAATGATGACTAGTAACTCGCATATATCATCATATAAGGGTTATGACTTCATATGCAAGTTGACATAAAGGTTATGAGGGTTCTCATGTTGCCTAATGCAACATTTCAACATAAAGGTTGTAGCTTTTAGCTCACAAGATCAAGATAATGACTTCATAAACTTGCATGACATGATAGCATGTATCATACTCAATGATCAAACCCAAACTTGCAACATGAACATTTAACTTCATAGTTAATATCTAAGAGTAGGGAAAGGGCTTACATTGCTATGAAGGCACAAAAGATATGACAAAGCCCTTATGGAATCAAATAGACCCAAAATGCAAGCTCTAACATAAAAACCCTTGAGCCAAAATGATCAAAACCCTTGCTTTATGATGCAAAGATAGAAACTTGACTTGAATGCAAGCTAATGACACTCATACAAGCTTGAAAACACTTGTATGCATGGAAAATCTCTCATAGAAACCATTTAGAAATTTTATGAAGAGAGTGGAGGCCATGAGAGGTAAAATTTTGCCATAGTTTAGTTGCATGAATGAATAATGAGGATTTAGGATAGGTTAGGGTCTTATTTATAGATTAGGCAAGTGTTTTAGGCCATAGGATTAAACCTAGATTCAATCCAAGCCATCAAAGCATGTCTTGGGGAAGAAGTCAAGTGTAGGAACCATCTAGGGCCTTTAGATAAAAGATGAACCATGAGAACCATCCAAATGCAAAATCTGCATTTGAGCGAATCGGCCCACGGGTTGACAGCCAAACACCCTGGATTAACCCCTAGTCGACCCAGCGAGCTCGGGTCGACCTCAAAAATCGGCCGGTTCGGTTATTCCCCTCTCCCAATTCGCTATTTTGAACATTTTTGCATATTTATTTATTTAATTTTCAATTATATATATATATATATATATCAATATATATATATATATATTTCTCTGCGCAACCCATTTCACTTAATTAAGTATACTTTAATTTGGGAATTTTTCGTGAAACTTCGCGAGGCCATATCTTGGTCATACGGACTCCGATTTTTGAAAACTCGGACTCTATTTCGCGTATTTTTCCGAGACGAACGCAATGGCATAGCCCGTTTCCCTTGATTCAGATTTTACAGTTTAATTCTGCCTCCATTTATGTTATAACAGGTTATTGAAAATACGGGTTGTTACATTCTCCCCAACTTTTAGGATTTCGTCCCCGAAATCTCCAAGTTAGGAAGAACATATCCTACCATCCATCATCCATCTACTCAAAACATCATCCACAAGCAACCATTATCCTTAGATGATTTCTAATGCTGTATGAATATATGCAAAACGTGTGTGTACATGTTCCTTAGCTAATGCTAATGATCAGGCCTGAATAATCTTTCTAATGCAAAATATGTATAGTGCCATGAATCCAACATGTATGCAAATAGTCCTAGTCATATAGATACTATATGCGTGCACAATCATTCATTCATATGCAACAACCGCATGATAATACATTCGATTTCATCCATAAACAAGTATAAATACTCGTGCATATGCAATATGAAATGTGACCGAGTCGAGCTAGTATCTAATGTGTATTCGCGCATCCACGAGCAACCACTTGCAACCACTTGCAACCATATCAATCATAACATGTTTCAAATACATGTTTACATCCATAGGGTTCTACCTAGAATTCCCTGAAACAGGGTCGAGAAGATAAACAGGACAAACTCCTTACAGGGTTTGTAACGGAGAATAGGACCGAGAGGATGTCCACAAAAGATAGCCTACAAGTAAGCTCTACAGAAAACAGGGATCAAGGATATACTCCCAAAAAGAGATATCATGCGCGTATCTAGTCTTTGACCATCAAAGTCGTCTTTTAACTTCGCGATTTTGTAGCTTTTTATTCCTGTTTCCATAACATGAGCTGGAACTCATTTCTTCGTCGCCTCTCGTTCCACTTGCACTTATCCTTTTCCTAGAATACTTGACGCAAACATGACTGCGTACTCATGATCTCATGCAAGCTTTCCAAAATTCACTAGTGAATCTTGGATCTCGTTTATATACTATAAGGCATTCCATGTAGAAGAACTTTCTCTTGAAAGTAAACAGATGTCAATCAGGTTATCATGCGCACTTACTAGGGTGATCTCTATAACCCATGCATAAATGAAGTAAACCATCCGTCTTATTGGCGAACACCACTCGATCGGGCTTCAAATTTCCAATAAAGGCATCAAGGGATTCTAAGTAACTAGTCATGACAGAACCTCAAAAAGGTTACCCGATACTTCGAGGGCATTACCAAGGCTAGTCAAAAGGTCTAACTACCCTCCTATCAAAACCGAGAGTGGCACCCCCTACTGGTTAACCACTTCATCCCTAGAATCCATCCATAGCTTATAAACATAAGCATTATTTCCAAACTCAACACTTGGCATAGACATTCCCAAATCCAAACAAGTCATGTATAAATGGACTGATTCTCCAATAGGACTTTGAGACAAAAATGGGATTCTCTATTACGCTAGTACTTAAGGTGCAGAGACTCAACTATCGAAGCAGACTTAAATGATACGAACAACGAAGTCCTAACGGGATGATAGAGAAGAAAAGCTAAACCTTTAACAAGATCGTTACCCTCCTTCCGAGGTACTCTAGAAATGAGAGCATACTACTGCCCTCCCGATGATCTTGTCCTTGTCCCATAATACTTAACTATCCGCCCCGTTTTACCATGCCAAAGGTACTCTCTCGTCATGGGTTTCATTGTTCATCTTTCTCCCTCCTTTGAGGACTAAGCCATACCAACAAGTTGCTCATCCTTAAGCTCGTATCCTTTATCCTTCTTTCTCACGATCCTTTCTTATAACGCGGCCACTGGTCTCTCGAGAACCACCTCCATCGTATGGAAAGCACTTTCGTAGGTAGAAAAGACTAGTCGCAGTTAAAACTTCTGTGACTACAGATGGAGGAAAGAAAGGAAAAGAGACTCAATTAAGGAAACAAGGATAGTACTAATGGCCTTTGGGGAATAGCCTTTTTCTTTTAAAAGAAAATTTTCTTGAAAAATGCTTCTTTGTAAACGGTTTTTTTCAAATAGTTTTCAGAAGGTCTTTAAAAACTTTTGCCCAGTCTGGTAACCTTCTGCTCTGATACCACGTGTAACACCCCGCCTCCGCTAGGGTCACTCACAAAGGATGCACTAGCTTTAGAGGGGCATTATTGGTAAACATGCACAGAAATATCACAAGACAGAACATATAAAATAGCAGAAGTAAAATCAAACTTTCATAACATGAATAAATAAGGTCTAAAGCCTTTTACATCAGAGTACATCAAAACCTGTCTTGCAATAGTAAAGAAGCATAAAGACATTTTCATAAATTATTCCCCAAGTAAAAACAGTAAAGTAGCCATTAGCCAAGAAAAGTCCAAGCCATCCATGATGACCTTCAAGCAGAAGAAGTCCGAACTAAACAACAGTATTTCCTCCCTGTAACCTGGGGGGGAACGGAAGAAAAGAGGCGAAACAAAACGGGTCAGTCAAAAAGACTGAGTAAGCCCTATCTACTATTAGCATAAAAACTAGTAAAGTTAACTGACATGAGAAACTGAGATGAACATAAGCATGATAACAAGATAGATAAGCTAAATCAAAATAACAGGATGAACTACTGAACTCAGATAAACTAAGGTGTCATGATAAATTACGATGTCAAGATAAAACAAGGTATCACATCGTCAGGTTTCTATCAAGTATAATATCCCCAAGATATCTGTCACGTATAACGCCCCGTGATATCTATCCTGTATTTTAGCTCTGCACCTACCGTACTAGTATCCCCACCGTGTCATGTGTTAACCAAGAATGACCCTCACTCAAAAGTCGTGTAATGGTCCATGTCAACCTAATATATCGCATATATAGGTTACTCAACTTGTATGTTTTATTCCATGTAAATGTTCAGTCCCTTGCCGTAGACCATACGGGCTTTCCCATGAGATTCTATATTACTTTAACATAGTTCCATGATCCTCAAGATCGGTTTGGACTGTTACCCTAAACCTAGCTAGGGTCTTCCAACATGAATTATTGTTTGTACAACTAGGACTTATGCTACCTAGGGCTGCTAGGGATTATGCTTACCTATTGCACGTTTTCGTATCTCGGTTTGGGTTCAACCACCTAGGGCCACTAGGGATTACGCTAACTGCCAACCGCGCCCTTTTTCCCACGCATTCATCGTGAATCGCTTTTCCATGATTGTATGCACATGTATCACATCGTGCCATCCGAGTCCTGTCACAGGGCAAATCAAGAAATACAGGACTCGGTCGGGAGCTTTCGATTTATCTGCCGATGCAGATGCTAAGGTCTGTTTTTCTTATACGTGGCTATGGTCCCACGAGACCACTCCCTCAACTAGTGAAAGACAAGACAGGATAAATCCTGTATGAGAACACAACACTGGCCAACCCACATCCAAGCCTTACCGCAACCATAATTAGATAGCAATTATGGTCTTTTGGGTGTTCTCTGCCTTTCCGTACGTACACGCTTGACCAAAGATGGTAGGTAGCCTGACGAAATGCTATCTAGGGTACGACCGTGTATCGTCGACTATCCCCTATCCATCCCCGTCTTTAGGTCGCTCGTATAGCAACCAAGGCATACTCTTGGTTCTTCTAACGCAGACCTTAACCTCTCATGAGCCTAGTATAATCACCTGGCAGCTCATAGAGGGATACCAAGAATATCCTCACGTTCCCCGAAGCCGCTGCTTCGTTACCCAGTTCGCTGGAGCCTTTATCTAAATCAGATACTTGCTCCTACTCGTATACTTAAACGATGACCTACCGTATCAGGTTACTCATCTATCTATGAACTGGTCTAAATTTCCTTGACTAAGAATCATTACTTAGTTATTCTTCAACTAAGGTTTACCACTTAGCATTGTTCCCGTTATCCACCTAATCCTTAGAACTAGGGTTTACATAATGGATTAAGTGTCACTTAAGTTCATGACTTAACCCGTCTACAAATCCTGTCAAAATTGGCTAAGTATCCAAGTTCAAGGCTTAACCCTACAAACCATGCTCAAGTTGGTTAAGTATATTAAGCAATTCACGACTTAACCTCGTCCAATTATCATTCTAGATTGGTTAAGTATATATTAACTTGACCCTATCAATTTACTTAGTCAAATCGGTCAAGTGTATTCAAGCGATTCGTGACTTAGCCTTATCATGTTTTCACGTTATATTGGTTAAGTATTGGTTAACTTAACCACAATAAATTAACGAGTTAGATTGGATAAGTATAGGTCACTTAACCACATCAATTTATCATGTTTAGATTAGTTAAGTGTTTAACTTAACCCCATTAAACTACCAAGTGGGATTAATTAAGTCTAGGCTAACTTAACCCCATCCGATTTCCATGTTTAGACTAGTTGAGTCTAATCTTAACCCCATTCGTTAACCGTATTTTTCGGTTAAGCGTCATTAAGAAAACTTACTTAACCTTACCAAGTTATCGCGTTGGATTGATTAAGTGTTGGTTAACTTAACCCCATCCACTAGTCATATAAAAATGGTTAAGTGTCATTAGGCAAATCAAGTTACTTAACCTACCCAACCTTGTCATGTTTTGTTAAGTATCATTAGCCTAATCAAATTACTTAACCCATTTGTCCATGTCATATTTGGTTAAGAGTCATTAATCAAATTAACTTAACCCTATCATGTGGCATTAATTACTTAATGCACCTTCACCTCTCACATTAGACTTTGTTGTGGTTACTAGTTAAGCCGGTCGGTTCCGGGTAGCTTTACACCACAACTTGGTCTAACCTCGGGTTCAAGCACAACATGACCAACTTCTCACATTGGGTCCTATTGTTTGCAACTACTAGTTAGGCCGGTCGGTTTCGGGTAGTTTTACGTTGCAAACTCAACCCAACCTCGAGTTGGCCACACTTATATTATCTAAGTGTCATGTCCATCATGTTTCCCAAAACATGTTACAAGTTTTCAAGCATTTGGGTAGACCTAACTTAATAGGTAAATTCCCAAAGGGTAGACCTAACTTAATAGGTAAATTCCCAAGCTTATGTTTTTATGCATACTTACATGTCAACTTCCATGTTATATTTCAAGTCATGTTTTCAAGTTGTATTTTCATGTCATTAGAAATTACCCATAACATAACCCAACGCTTTTAAACTCGCATATACGTTCGCGACAACGTAATGGATTAAAAGAAGAGACTTGGCAAAGGCATGACAAAAATGGATATTAAGCCACAAGTTAATCATGGTGGCAAATGAGGCACAAATGTGTTCATTAACTTGCATGTTACATTCTTAAGCCTCAAAACATGCATAAACCCAAACTTGGCACATGAGCGAATCATGGTGACAAAAGATATGGAATGATGACTAGTAACTCGCATATATCATCATATAAGGGTTATGACTTCATATGCAAGTTGACATAAAGGTTATGAGGGTTCTCATGTTGCCTAATGCAACATTTCAACATAAAGGTTGTAGCTTTTAGCTCACAAGATCAAGATAATGACTTCATAAACTTGCATGACATGATAGCATGTATCATACTCAATGATCAAACCCAAACTTGCAACATGAACATTTAACTTCATAGTTAATATCTAAGAGTAGGGAAAGGGCTTACATTGCTATGAAGGCACAAAAGATATGACAAAGCCCTTATGGAATCAAATAGACCCAAAATGCAAGCTCTAACATAAAAACCCTTGAGCCAAAATGATCAAAACCCTTGCTTTATGATGCAAAGATAGAAACTTGACTTGAATGCAAGCTAATGACACTCATACAAGCTTGAAAACACTTGTATGCATGGAAAATCTCTCATAGAAACCATTTAGAAATTTTATGAAGAGAGTGGAGGCCATGAGAGGTAAAATTTTGCCATAGTTTAGTTGCATGAATGAATAATGAGGATTTAGGATAGGTTAGGGTCTTATTTATAGATTAGGCAAGTGTTTTAGGCCATAGGATTAAACCTAGATTCAATCCAAGCCATCAAAGCATGTCTTGGGGAAGAAGTCAAGTGTAGGAACCATCTAGGGCCTTTAGATTAAAGATGAACCATGAGAACCATCCAAATGCAAAATCTGCATTTGAGCGAATCGGCCCACGGGTTGACAGCCAAACACCCTGGATTAACCCCTAGTCGACCCAGCGGGCTCGGGTCGACCTCAAAAATCGGCCGGTTCGGTTATTCCCCTCTCCCATTTCGCTGTTTTGAACATTTTTGCATATTTATTTATTTAATTTTCAATTATATATATATATATCAATATATATATATTTCTCTGCGCAACCCATTTCACTTAATTAAGTATACTTTAATTTGGGAATTTTTCGTGAAACTTCGCGAGGCCATATCTTGGTCATACGGACTCCGATTTTTGAAAACTCGGACTCTATTTCGCGTATTTTTCCGAGACGAACGCAATGGCATAGCCCGTTTCCCTTGATTCAGATTTTACAGTTTAATTCTGCCTCCATTTATGTTATAACAGGTTATTGAAAATACGGGTTGTTACATCTTAGCTCGTAACTTTCCAGTGACCTGATTTACAACCATCTTGGAATCACAAAATATGTCCAGCTTCGCGATCTCTAATTCCTTTGCGATCCTCAGCCCAGATATCAGGGCTTCATATTCAGAGTCGTTGTTAGTGGTGTGAAATTCCAACCGGATAGCATAGGATATCAGTCGTTTCTCAGGAGTTTCCAGCACCACTCCGGCACCATATCGTTTATCATTCCTTGCACCATCAATATACAATTTCCATGCACTAGGATCGAGAAGTAATTTTGGTGGGTCAGCCTCTTCGTTTACTATGTCATCCTCCGGGACAGTAAATTCTGCTATGAAATCTGCCAGCACTTGCCCCCGTATCGATCGTCGGGGCTGAAAATTCAGATCAAATTGACTCAGTTCAATGTTCCATTTGAGCAGTCTTCCAGAAGCTTTCGGTCTCTGTAGAACTTGCTTGAGCGGATGACCAGTATACACGGTGATAGGATGAGCTTGGAAATAATGTCGAAGCTTCCTAGATGCAATCAATAAACTGTACGCCAGCTTTTCTATCCTCGGATAATTGCGTTCAGCTGCCGCCAGTTTTTTACTCACGTAGTACACTAGCCTTTGAACCTTGTCTTATTCTCTCACTAGCGCTGAGCTGATCGCGTGGGACGACACTGCTAAGTACACGAATAAATCCTCATGATCCACTGGCTTAGACAGTATCGGGGTTCTCTCCAGATGATTCAGCAGGTTCTGAAATGCTTCAATGCAATCAGGAGTCCACTTAAAATTGTGTTTTCCTCGCTTTATCAATTCAAAGAATGGAATGCATTTGTTTGTCGCTCTAGAGATGAATCTGCTTAATGCTGCTACTTTCCCTGCAAGGCTTTGCACATCTTTGATTTTTCTAGGCTCCTGAATGCCTCTGATTGCTGCAATCTGGTCTGGATTAATCTCAATCCCGCGCGAGCTGATAATGAATCCCAGGAATTTCCCGGAAGCAACCCCAAATGAGCATTTCGTTGGGTTGAGTTTCATCCCATACTTTCTAAGAATACCAAACATCTCTGCCAAGTCTGTAGTGTGATCGGACGATTGTCTGGACTTAACCAACATGTCGTCAACGTACACCTCCATCGTTTTCCCATTCTGGTTATAGAACATTCTGTTCACTAACCATTGATATGTAGCGCCTGCGTTCTTCAAACCAAATGGCATTACCACGTAGCAGTATAATCCCAGGTCCGTAATGAAGCTAGTGTGCTCTTGGTCTGGAACATGCATAGGGATTTGGTTATATCCTGAATAAGAATCCATGAAAGAGAGAAGCTCATGACCCGCCGTTGAATCTACCAACTGATCAATTTTGGGTAGCGGAAAGCTATCTTTTGGGCAAGCTTTATTCAAATCCGAAAAATCAATACATGTACGCCACTTCCCATTGGCCTTCTTTACCAAAACTGGATTTGAAATCCAATCTGGGTAGGTTGAGTCTCTGATGAATCCGTTACTTCTTAACTTCTCGACTTCTTCTTTCAATGCTGCAGACCTCTCTGGGCCCAGCATTCGCCTTTTTTTGTTTTACAGGAGGATGCTTTGGGTTAATGCTCAATGAGTGGCTTATGATTGATGGAGATATCCCACACATGTCCGCGTGGGTCCAAGCAAATACATCTAAGTTATCTTTCAGGAAATCCGTCAGTTCTTTAGCTCGAACTGGATCCAACTGGGACCCAATCTTCAGGACCTTCTCTGGGTCACTATCATCGATCGGTACATCCACAGTCGTTTCGTTGGGAGCCGCCATTCTGCCCCCAGTCTCTTCGTCCTCTCTGGGATCTATATCCTCGGGCAGTTCTCTGGGCGACTCACCCATAACCATTCTCTTTAATTGCTATGACGTCACCTCCCTTGTGAGGGAAGAAGCGTCTTTAGTTTCTATATCTTTTCCTTTACGGAGTAGCTTTAGCTCTGCAATGTAACATGCTCGTGCAGCAACCTGATATCCTCTGACTATGCCAACACCAGCTTCCGTAGGAAACTTCAATAACAAGCACCAGGGGGCTATACAAGCTCTAAACTTTGCTAGGGCCGGTCGGCCCAAGAAGGCATTATAAGGCGATTCAATATCCAAAACCACGAAGGGAAGAATTCTCACTCTCTGGCGTTCTCCTTCCCCAAGTGTTACCGGCAGCTCAACATATCCCATTGGAGCAGTTGAAGCCCCGTTAAATCCACGGATCCACCCTTCACACGGCTTTAAATCTTTCAATTCAAGATTCATTTGATCAAACATCTTTTTGAATAGAAGGTTGACTGAACTCCCGCTATCCACTAAAACTTTATGGACAGTGGCCGGGCCAACAGGAACTGTGATTACAAATGGATCTTTGGTCGGAGCATGAACCCCAATACTCTCTCGATTGCGGAAAATGACGTCATCTAACATCATCTTTTGTTGTTTTACCAGGACATTGTCCTCAGGGTTGCTACACTCTCCTGCCTCAAGATGATGCTTTGCTGCGTTTACGTATCGATCCATCGCCTTGAAACTATGCCCGGCTAGGTGAAGCCCTCCGATTATGGTATTGATAACAAGATCCTTTCCTTTTTGTTGGATAGTTGGCCTGGCAGTAGGTTGATTCTAGTTTTGGTTCGGGGTCTGAATAGCTTGCCCCCTGTCTCTAGGAGTCACCCGGTACTCATCCAACTTCCCTTCCCGGAGAAGCCTCTCAACTACGTCTCTCAGATGACGACATTCATTTGTAGAGTGGCCGTGAGTCTGATGGAAGAGACAAAACTTCCCCGTCTCTCGTTCTTTCTCCATTGAATCTCTTGGAGGAGGCCTTTTATTTTGGAGAACGTTGTACGAGTCTACGAATATATTCTCCAAAGTATCATTTATTGGCGTATAATTTTCGAAAGACCTGGGACGGGTCCTTCTCTGGGAGTCGTTCCCCCGATTTCTCTTCCGATTATTGCCATTACTGTTGTTACCATTGTTTCCTGACTGGTGGCCGCCCTGGTTTCGGTTTCCAACATTGACTTCAACTTTTCCCGAGCTGCCTCCGGTTTGCTTGACGACCACATTACTTTGGATTTCCTCCTTATTTTCCATTTTCATCTTCCGGTTAGAATATACCTCCTCCTGATGTAAGCGTACGTTTGCTTTCTCGTAGAACAATTCTCTAGTATGAGGTGGCTTGCCGGCCAGGTATCTCCCAAATTCAGTATCTTTATCTACCCCATCAATTAGGGCTGCCACAACAGTTGGCTCATGGGGATCCTTGACTTCGGCGGCGGCTAGGTTGAAACAATCCAGATACACCCTCAAGCTCTCGCCTGGTCGTTGTTTGACAAGGAACAGGCCAATCACACTCTTTGACCTCTGTGCATAAATGCGGAACTGTTCCACGAACCTTTCACTCAACTCCCTGAAACTAGAAATTGATCTTGCTGGTAAGCGAGTAAACCATAATAACGCTACATCCTCTAGGAATATAGGGAATGCTTTGCACTTTACAGCGTCAGAAGCTGCGGCAGCGGTCATTGACCAAGAATATCTCATTAGATGTTGGATTGGATCAGATCTACCCGCGTAACGGTTCATCTAAGGCATGTTGAAGCGCCTCGGGAATGTTACGTCTAGAATGTCATCGGTAAAAGGGGTGTGACTGCGGTCAATTGCCCAATCTTCATTCCTTTGTCCACGGCTATCTGCCAGGATTTGATGGACCATAGCTGCAACATTTGCACTGGTCATCGGAGGCTCGGGATCAGCATTTCTCGCTCGGTGGAATTCTCCGATCTCTCTTCTAGGAACATCCACGAAGCCCGGAGCTCGGATTGGGCTTCGTTGCCCCCTGTTACCATGAGTATCTGTACGGTAGAGGGGCTGAGGTGGTCTATTCTCAACAGGATTATCCACAACTCGAGCTCTAGGAGTTGCGGCATGATTATTCAAGTTGCCGTCTGAGGGTCCTACACCAAATGTCTCTTCCTCTCGTGATGGCAAGGTTCCAAATCGGAGTTGCTCTATGTTTTCAGCCCTCTCATACGGTCGCCGTGGAGGTCTTGGAGATTCCTCTGACGAAGAAGAGTACTCTGGGGTGAGTGGGCGAACTGGGAGTGTTCTTTATCTTGCGAGATCATCGATCCTTCTATCCATAGCAGTTAAGTTCTGCTGCAGCGCAGAGCTTTGCTGCCTTTGAGCAGCTAATTCATCAAACAGCCTATCCCACATTTCATAGAAGCGAGAGAGATCTCCTTCAGTGACCGAAGCAGAGGGGTCATATTGATCATCAGCATTTTCTCTTATGCGCAGAGAACTTGAGCCAGGTCGAACAGAGGTACCAGGACGGGTAGAGTGAGCCATAACCTTCTTTCCAGGTCGAGTTGTAGTCTGGTCATCACTTCGGATCGCAGTGGACCTGTGTCTGTGGCTCGTAGCGCGCCCCTGGGGTCGGATCGTAATTACATTAGGGGGAGGGTTCGCGGCGTTGTCTCGGGATCGAGTGACGACCCCTTTAGATGCTCGGTTCGTGCCGCCCTCAGTTCGGATCGTGGCGCCACGTTCGGGTCGGATCGCCCCTATGTCTCCGCGATCCGCGAAGCCTTCCTCAACCTGCTCATGCACACTTTCTTCAACTGCTTCATTCTCAACTTCAATCGCCTGCGAAGCTCGTACTTCCTTAGACTTCTTTCCGGCCATGATATCAGATGCCGCTGGAATCTTCAAAAATCTGAACAGTGAAGTTTTGGGACTGTTTTCTTCGGACTTGAGTATCCAAACAACGGAGCAACAATCCAATATGCCGAGAAATCAATTCTCAGTGAAAGCACCAAAATGTTAGATCAAAATTTGGCTCTAATACCCAAATTATTCTGATTCGTAGAGAATTATAACTGAAAAATGAGGAAAAAAGCAGAGAACACACAAGGTTTATAGTGGTTCGGCGTTAACGAGCCTATGTCCACTTTATATGCTATTGATTATACTTTGAATGCTAGTACAACCAATGATTTCTCTGATACTCACTCTTACAATTATGATTTCTCTCAGTAATCTCGAAGTAAAACTGATAAGAAATAGTGGAATGACAGTAATGGTGGAATCAATACTCAAAACTGCCAAAAAAAATCCTGAAAAATGCCAAGCTCTGGGCTATTTATAGCTGATTTTTGGTGACGGATCGCGGTCATACGTGGCCCACATCCCGAAGATCTCGGACCAGTTCGCAGCTTGATGAAGAATTAGTCAAATTAGCCGTTGTGGACAGGTGTCGCGATCTCCTTAAACATCGGATCGTGGATGACCAAGTCCGTGGCCATCATCGTGTCTTCCTGCTCGGATCGGATCATGATCATAGCTTAGTGAAGAATTGGTCAATATGACAGTTGGTGACACGTGTCGCGAGATCCTGCATTCTCGAATCGTGGTGGACTTGGTCTTGGTCATCATCCATCAGCTTCGGGGATCGGATCGGATCGAGCTAGCGATGGATGGATCAGATCGTAGTCAAAAGAGGGGCGATCGCGAGCCGAGGGAAGTATGGCGATCCGATCGGGTCTTCGAGGGTTAAAGGTGTGAAACTTCATATTTTCTTCTTGTGTGTGAACCTTGGTGGCTTGGTCAAAAAGCTAGCCAACACTTATCCTGCAAACAAATTTAAATTATTAGTGTTTTCAACATCATAATTGTAATTCATGTAAATTTCAGATTTCATTAAATTATCAGAGGAAATATAATATACGTTTACTATAATCCATCACAATGTGCAACAGTTTTGAAAATGCAGCAAAATAATTATTTTAAAACTTAATTTAAAATTAACACTTCATTCCCAAATCCGTAGCACCTATTGTGGGTTGATGGATCCATGATAGGCTCAAAAATGGCATCCTCCTCATCAGTAGTCAAGCCGGCTCGTCTAATGTCCTCGAGGGGTAGTGCATGTACTTGTAGGAACATTTGTTGTTATGCAAAATACCATTGAATTTAGATAATGTTATTTTAATTAACTTATAACTTTTAATTAATTACATTATACTTATATATGCGGTATTTGCTTTCTCATCATAGTCCTAGGAGTATGAAAATATGCCTGAATCATCGCTCTGACTCACCGCATGAGTATGCATGAAATATCCTAATAAGACACAGGAGCACCGCGTTGTCTCTCCTAAAATATGCACATATAAATATATATTATACATTGTTATATTATCTATCTTTTAACAACTTAGAACTTAAAATCTTCAACTGTTTATCTTAATTAATAAATATACCAAATCCCCGCGGTGATGCTAAAATGACCAGGAACCGTTGCGATGTATGACGAGGTTCTTGATCCTATTTGTAGAATTTCTCCTAGACTCCCTCTATGTATTTAAGTTGGAAAAAAATGTTTTACAATTCTAATTTACATATTAATTGCGCCAAACAATTTGAATTCAATATGAGGTAAACTTACCTAAAACTCTTTGTTGCCCTACTAATTGACAAAATCATCCCACACAGCATCACTCATCCAATTAGGTTTCTTTCCGGCTGTTTTTAGACTATTTATAGTATCCCTATAGTTACTTGCAATTTTACTATTCTAGTGGTGCTGTCCGTGGGAAATATCAACATTCTAAACGTCAACTGATCCCTACACGTTTGTAAAAATAAGGGTCGTATATTTTTGTGAATAGTATAAACATGAATTGATCATATCTTATAAGCGTGAACTAATATAACATGTTCCTAATGTATAAAGTGACATTATATAAATTTACCTAATAAACATAGCAGCGTTTTATAAATAACATGACATGATATAAAGTGTTCTACAAATAACATGGTAATGTATAAAGTGTGTGTTGACCCGCTTTTTGGAAAAGCACTCACCTATCAAGAGTATGGTTAATGACGTGCTCGATACTTGAGTACGTTCGTTGGAGTTTACAAGCCGATTTGGTCGAAGTCGCGAAGTGGTCGAAAAATATGGAAAAAAATGGCTAAACATTCAAGCATGAATGGCATGGCATGGATGGATCGCTCAAATTATGGTGATCAGGTCGATACGATCACAAAAAAGCTTAGTGATCAGCTTCGGATTCGATCCAAAGTGTTTTCAAAAAATGTAATCGAATTCTTGTTCTTCATGGTCCGGTCAACTTAAAAGTCATAATCGACACGGGTGGATCAAGGTAAAAAAAATGGGTCAAAAAATAGGTATGGATCTGGCAAGATTTCGCATCCCAGAATTCATACCTGATCAGATGCGAAATCACATCGTAATCATATCAAATTTCCGGTGTGCATTAGGAAACTCGCATCCCAAATTTCGAATCCGATCACTTTGCATCGAATCTGGCAAAAG
Source organism: Allium sativum (assembly GCA_030737875.1). NCBI lineage: Eukaryota > Viridiplantae > Streptophyta > Magnoliopsida > Asparagales > Amaryllidaceae > Allium > Allium sativum. The sequence continues at coordinate 129,590,729 of CM060918.1, forward strand.
ATTCAGATTCGAAATCTCCCGGTAACTCCGGGAGTCGATGAGAAATTCATGTGCATGCCTCAGGGATTCAGATGCGAAATTTTGGGATCGAACCTGGGGATGCGAAGTGGCAAGGCAAAATTGGCAACGTGATCTTGCACTAGGTAATGCCCGATTACTGTTTTTTGATATTTTCCTTAGGATTCAAATTTTTTACATGCAACTTGTTTTAGCTAAGTACCGATGATACAATTTTCACATCTCCTCGGAATATGAAGCATATCAAGCTTCCACTTTGTCTTGGCCTTGGAGATGTTTCAAAGCTTCATGATTCGTGTGCAAAACAAATTCCTTATGAAAAAGATAGTTCTTCAATCTTTGATGGCCTGAACCATAACATAAAACTCAACATCGTAAGTGTTGTATCTTATCTTTGCCCAGACAATTTCTCACTGAAATAAGCAATAGGTCGTCCTTTCTGACTCAAAACTCCTTCAATCCCAACTTTAGAAGCATCGCTATGAAGCTTGAATGGTTGTAGAAAGTCTAGAAGTACTAGGAAGGATGCTGAAGTTAAAAGGCTCGTAATAACCCCAAATGCATGCTCTGGCTTCTTAGTGCATATAAATTACTGCCCTTTCATTCAATATAAACTACTGAAATGCAGAACGAAATGCCAATAAAAAGAAGCCAAACCATGAAAACTCTGAACTTCCGAGATAATTTTCGGTTGAGGTCAATCTCTAATTATCGCAACTTTATTCTGATCAACTTGTAAACCTTCTTTTGAAACAACATAACCCAAAAACAACACATTCAGAGACATGAATATACATTTCTTGGTTGCAACATAAAACTACTCCTGACGAGGAAGCTCAAAACTGCACTAACTGTTTTAGATGCTCACTTGGACTAGCATGATAGATGAGAATATCATCGAAGTAAACAACCCCAAAATTTCTAATGTAAGGCCTGAATATTTGGCTCATCACACTCATAAAATTACTTAGCGCATTCGAAGACCCGAAGGGCAAAACAAGCCATTCATACAACCAATCTCTAATCTTGAAAGAATTCTTCCATTCGTCTCCTAGCCTAATTCTGATCTAATGATACCCACTCTTTAAGTCGATCTTCGAAAAAATAACTGACCCACTAATTTGATCCAATAAATCATTAAGAAATGGAATAGGAAACCAATATCTCATAGTAATTTTGTTAAGGGCTCGGTTGTTAGTGCACATCCTCCATGAATCGTCTTTCTTCGGTACTAATAATGCAAGCATAACACAAGAACTAAGGCTTTCACGAATGTGGCCTTGACTAAATAAATCTTCCACTTGTCGTTGCAATTCTTCATGTTCCCTAAGACTCATTCTATAATGTGGCCTATGGGGTAAAAGAACACCCGGTTCCAAATAAATTTGATGTTAGATGTATCTTAGTGGCGGTAGTCCATTTGGATGTATCTTCATCCCAAGATTCTGTACTACTTCCTCTGAAATAATGTTGTCATAGCTTCCCGTATCAATCACAAATCGACGAAATTTTCCCTAAACCATGCATATAGATTGGAAAATATTGCTTCGTACCCATTTGGATTCATTGACTGCTTTCGGAGTTAGGCAAGCCCTACTTATCATCAAATTAAATCCTTCATTCCTCGAAACAATCTCCTCTTTATCTTCATAAAATTGTGGTGGTTCTGAAGAATCAAACTCTTCTTCATCATTGCCAGCTCCACGTTCAGAAATTCGATGTCATATTTCTTAGCAACTGAAACACTTCAAATTACTACCTCCTTTCGTCTTTGTATAGTCTGTAATATTTGGTTTACAGGCCGGAGCACTACCACTAATATTATTGTTCTGACTATTCGAAGTTGAGAAACTACCCCCTCGTCGACCCTGCTTTTCCCATGCAAGACCTCTCTGAAGAGCTTCGGCTACTGAAATTGGACTAAACATGTTGACCATATCTTGGATTTGAGTCCGAAGTCGCCTGATATATCTCGCCACTAGTTGTTCTTCTATTTCCGCTATGTCATTACGAGCAATTAGTTGATAGAATTTCTCTGTATACTCTTGAACTGAACGAGCTCCCTACCATAAATTCTACAACCTTTGATACATCAACGATTGATAGTTATAAAGCAAAATTGTAGCCCGCACCATTTTCTTCATTTTCTCCCATGTCACTACCTTGGACTTTCTCATTCTTTCTTGAATTAATTCCGTTTGCTACCACCAAGTTTTGGCTCGTCCCCTATGCCTAGTAGCAACCAATTAGACCCGATGATTTTTCGGGACCCCTTTATTCTCCAGAATTTCCTCGACTATGGAAATCCAATCTAGAAATTCTTCAGCTTGCAAACCTCACTTAAATTCTGGAATTTCCGTTCTCATTCCCGTTTCTCATCGTCGATCCATCACACGAGTTTGATTTATATCTAGAACCATTCTCTCAAGACGTCTAATTCTTTTATCAAATCTCGCGTTAATGTCTTTGTTGTAGCTGTGTTGTGTCTTCTTGTTCATACACCTCCTCCATATTTTGATCTCGATGAGCTCGTCTTGGTGGCATACTCGATTCGAGAAGGAGATGAACTAACTTGGCTATAATACCAAATTGGCGCAGCGTCACAACAAACAAATAAAAATCAAAGGACGAAACTGAGGTTACAAATGAAGTTCTGTTGATCATAAGCAATGTCGTGAACCTATCCTTCAAAATCGTTGATTCACAACGGAATGCTGAATTTGGTGAAACAATTGGAGCTTCCTCCAACAATGGACAACTGCCAATATTTTATTTCAGAAATGAACTAACTGTCCTTAATGTTTACAACCATTCTATATACAGTACACTAAAACCGAAACTAAAACCGAAACTGATACCGATACACCGGAACACCGAAACATAAATACAAGATACACCAAAATCGAAACATAAATACAAAGAAACTCATCCACGAAGTATCACCGAAACACCAAAACCGATACCACATGAGCCAAACTGATACCCTTGAGCCGAAACAAAAACTAATGAAACAGGTCATTGTTGACACCGATACCACTTAATCATCCATCATCACTGACACCACTTAACCAAAACAGATTATAGCCAACACCGACACCACTTAGCTAACCTGCGCTGCATCAAACACCATTCATTGCATCCATTGTCCATAAAATTTCTAAAGAAACTTAAGTTATTATGCAATCATGTCGTGTATATGTCCATACTAATGCAGAATGGGCATAAGTCGGAACCAGTCAGAGGTTATCCATTGCTCCGTTGACAGCTGTCATAAATGTCGGACAGAATATATTGTTTCCGTTAGAGTTATTTCAACTCGAATGATTGACTAAATTTCAATAGCATTTTTTTTTGTTTACAAGCATTTGTATATGATACAAAGTACAATGGAAAAAATAAAATAGAAATTTCGTTGAATGGTTTAGAATTAGCTGATTTACAAAATATAATTATTTTTGTTCTTGTAATGTAAAGTAAGATGGCTATCCATCAAAAGTAAAACATAATAGAATGAAAGTTACAATTTTAATAATTAAAATTGGAAATATATTAGATTTTCTTTTTTGAAAAAGAATACCAATAATATATAATTAATAAAACATTATATTATAACCAAATGAATGCATACCGGTACTAAAACGTTAAAATGAATAAGCAAAATAAAATAAAATGTACATAGGGTCACTGAATTATTAAAAATTAATTAATGAAATTCACTCACAAGTCACAACAAAACCTCGCACAGCAGATCAGTGAAGATTTGAAAACAATTAAAAAGCTTTAAACATTATTACACCAGAAACCGCAGCAACGAAAAGGTATTCCAGTCTGCATCAGAATATCCTTCAAGTACAGCTGGAAACCTTTCATAATGTAATCCAAGGTTCATAGTTCGTTTAACGAATTTCATGATCCTTTCAATAGCATGTCAGTGCTCTATACTAGGTCTACTGGTAAACCTGCACAATAATCCTATGACATAGGCAATGTCGGGTCTAGTACAATCAGTGGCATACCGAAGGTTGCCAATGATGCTCGCATAATCAGACTATCTAACACCTTCACCAGTGTTCTTAAATAACTTTACACTTGGATCATATGGTGTACATGCAGGTTTACCGTCAAAGTAATTGTATTTCTTTAGTATCTTCTCAATGTAATGAGATTGATCCAAAGAAATTCCCTTTTCTGACCTAGTAATTTTAATACCAAGGATTACACTCACCTCATCTAGATCTTCCATATCAAAATTGGCACTTAATAAGGATTTGACTGAGTTTATGGCATGAATGTTTTACCCAAAGATGAGTTGGTCTTCTACATAAAGGCATATAATAGTGCAAATGTCATACTCGGATTTGTAATAAATGCATTTGTCACTTTCATTCACTTTAAAACCATGTGAAATGATTAAGTTATCAAAATTTTCATGCCATTGTTTAGGTGCTTGTTTTAAACCATATAATGATTTATCTAATTTGCATACTTTATGTTCTTGACCATGTACTACAAATCCTTCAGGTTGGTCCATATAAATTTCTTCTTCTAATTCACCGTTTAAAAAGGCGGTTTTAACATCCATTTGGTGTATTAGTAAATTATGAATGGAAGCAAGTGAGATTAATACCTGAATGGATGTTATTCTAGTTATGGGTGAAAAAGTGTCGAAGAAAACTATATTTTCTTTTTGTCTAAAACCTTTAGTTACTAGTTGTGCTTTATATTTATCAATAGTGCCGTCAGGTTTTAATTTCTTTTTAAGCACTCATTTACAGCCTATAGATTTACAACCAGGGGGTAAATCTACCAAATGTCAAGTCTTATTGGATTCCAAAGAATCCATCTCATCATTTATAGCCTCTTGGCAAAAATCGGCATCTAAAGAAGATAAGGCCTCTTGGAGGTTTAAGGGATCCTCCTCTATAGTAAAAGCACAAAAATCCAAACCAAAATCTGTTAAGGTTCTTGCTCTTTTACTTCTTCTAGGTTCAGCTTCAGAATTTTTATTAAGTTCTGTTCTAATAGGCATACTTGAAGTACCCCCACTATTCCTTAATTTAAAAGGAAATTTTGTTTCATAAAAATCGGCATCATTTGATTCAATTATATTATGTGTATTTAGGTCATAAAATCGGTATGCTTTGCTATTGATAGCATAGCCTATAAATACACATTCATTTGCTCAACTTGCCAATTTTATTCTCTTAGGGTCTGGAATGCGAACATATGCTAAACAATCCCAAGTTCTAAAGTATGAAACATTGGGTTTATAATTCTTTAAAATTTCATAAGGTGAAATTTTATTCTTAGATTTGGGGATTCTATTCAGAACATAGCAAACAGTCAATAAAATATCCCCCCACCAATGTTTTGCTGCACCAGAATTTAGTAGGATGGAAACTACTAATTCGGTAAAAGTCCTATTTTTTCTTTCAGCTTTACCCTTCATTTCTGGTGAAAAAGGTGCGGTTCTTTCATGTACAATACCATGTAATTTATAGAAGTCCAGAATTGAACTAGATTCATATTTTGTTCCTCTATCACTACGAAGTCTCTTAATTTTCCTATTTGCTTGATTCTCAATTTCAGTTTTGAATGTTTTAAACATGTCAAATGCATCACTTTTATTTTTCATAAGATATACATAGGTGAAATCAGAGCAGTCATCAATAAAAGTGATAAAATAACGATGTCCATGTCTATTCAAAGTGCCATCAAGCTCACATATATCAGAATGAATCAAGTCTAAGGGTTCAGAAACTATATCAACAGATTTATGAGGTTTCTTTGTAATTTTAGCTTGTATGCAGAATTCACATTTATCAGGTTCAGATTCTGACATTTTAGGAATCATATCTAGGGTGCTCATGTTATGAATTATTCGTTTATTAACATGACATAATTTAGAGTGTCAAATATTAAAATCACACAACATATAAGCAGAATTAGTCACTTTATTAGATTCAACATTTAATTTAAACATCCTCTCACAAGCATAACCCTTTCCCATAAAAGTTCCCTTATAAGTTAGGGTATACAAATCAGCCCCAATAACTTGAGTAAAGCCTGCCTTATTAAGGAGAAAACCAGAAACCAGATTCTTCCTCATCTCTGGAGTATGCATAACATCTTTCAGAATCACAGTCTTCCCAGAGGTAAACTTGATTTCCACGTTTCCAACCCCTACAACTTTAGTGGTGTAAGAATCCCCAACAATACTTTTTGATCATCAACACCCGTGTATGTGGTGAACATATCACGATCATAGTAGATATGGCGAGAAGCACCAGTGTCTACCCACTAACCCTCTGATCCACCAACAAGGTGAATCTCAGAAATCATAGCCGTAAGAGACTCCTCAGTCAGGTTCGCCTGCAGTGCAGAGCTTGGCCTGTTCCGACACTTTCGTGCCATATGACCTGGTTTTCCACAATTGTAACAAAGAAACAACTGTACAGAATCATCTTTTTGGGCTGGATTTTGCTATCTTTTTGGGTTTCCTTGCGAATTCCCGTTCTGTTTGTTGCGCCAATTATGATTCTTAAAGGACTTCTGATTCGGTTTTAGAACTGTAGGTTTATTCCTTTTTAGTGTCATTGTTTAAGACAACCAGCACTTCCTCTTTCTGGTCCTGTTTGCGTGCCTCCCCCTCAATACGGAGGCGAGTGATCAAGCATTCTAAGGAAAATTCCTTAGTCTTATGCCGCAAGATATTCTTAAAATCTTTCCAACCTGGGGACAATTTGTCAATAATGACAGCAACTTGAAATTGTTCGTCCAATGTCATACCTTCGGAGATGATCTCATGAGCTATTTTCTGGAGCTCATGAGACTGCATCTTTACTGACCTGTCGTCTGTCATTTGGTATTTGAGATAGCGACTGACAGCATACTTCTTTGCCCCTACCTCCTCTATATCATATTTCTTCTTCAGCGCTTCCCAGATGTCATTCGTTGTCTTGTCCTCCGAGTTGTAGTAGTCATACAAATCATCGCTGAGGCCATTGAGCATGAAATTTTTGCACAAGTAATCCTGTTCGGTCCAGATCTGTAGTTGCTTTGATTGTTCAGTCGAGGAAGCCATATGTGCTTCATCGGTTCCGTCAGGTCTGTCCGGCAACTGAGGTTTGTCAGTGGTCAGAGCAGCAGCCACCTTTCTCATCGTCAGATAGAACTCCATCTTCTGACGCCATCGCTTGAAATGCAAGCCTTCGAATCTGAATGGAGCAGCAGTCACGAGTGGGATCTGGAAGGCAGAGGGAGGAGCAGCATCATCTAGGGTTGATGTCAAAGCCATTGTTTCAGTTCATCTTCAAATTGTTGGAAAACAATGGCTGAGTCACGTACTTGGTCATTTTGTTGAAGATGATTCGGCGATTTGGTCAGTGGTGCAAACCAGTTCGTACTTCTGCCGCCGCCTCGAGGATAAAACAACCTCTGAAAAGAATAAATGATTTGCTTGCACAATAAATCAGTGAAGATTTGCACTTTCGAATATTAAAAACTGCTCTCTTTTTTAATGGCAGAGGTTAGAAAACGTTGCTCAGACAGATGTACAATTGAAGATAATATATAGATGGGGATTAGGGCTGACCAAAAATACTGGGCACTGAAAGAAAATCGGATCTACTCATATAACGAGTTAAGAGTTTACCGCTTCATGTAAAAGTCGGCTCAGAAATTGTAACACCCCAAATTTTTGAATAATCGAATTAACTAAATTAAAGAATAATTAATCTCAGACATGAGAATTAAGGGGAACGGGTTGCGCCATTGTGTTCGTTTCGGAATTCTGGTTGAGATAGAGTCCGAGTTTGTGGAAAACAGATATCAGATGAAGAAGATATGGATGAACAAAGTCAAAAAAAAAAGAATTGCACTGGCGCACTTGGGAAGTGCTCCAGTACAAATTTACATTGGCACACTTGCCAAGTGCGCTCAGGCCGAGCAGCAGGCCTGCACAGCTTTCTGGTTCAGTCTGATCCGTGTTGTGACTCATTGCTGAGTCCTTTCTGACTCCTTGCTGAGTCATTAGGGCTGACTTGTCACCCTATCCCGACTGAATGGTTTTGATTAACCATAAGATCATCCGACGGCTATAATCAAATTAAAATTCTATAAAAAGACTTGAAGACTCAAACCCTAAAATCAAAACAAAATTAGATTCATGGCCTTCATGTCGTCACCTAGCAACTCAGCATGGCCGCCACCAATTAGAGAGGAAGAACAGCAAATCAAATCAGTTCTATTCAACTTTAACAATGAATCTTCTTCAAAGGAGAGCTAATACAACTTCAGAACTTAGAATTCAGAACTTAAGACCTTCTTTGAGTTGTGAGTTCGATTTCTTTAATAAAGTAATTAGCAATTTAATTGGATTGAGTTATGATGTGGATTATTTGGACATGATGTGAATTATTGACCACGTGTTATTATTTATGTTGTAAAATTGTGATGTTATCATTCATGTTGTAAATTCTATGATGTTATGTTGTGATGTTATCATCTACGTTGTAAAGTTATCATCTATGTTGTAATTATGTAATTGATCAATTCATGATGATGTTTTATATGCTAGTTTGGTTATGTTGATTCATATGATTAATCATATGTATGTAGGCAAGTCTAGGTGTTGATTTAGATGTGGATCATATGCAAGTTAGTAAAGATTATGTATAACCTTATATGTTTCATGACATCTATTTTAGATCTAAAGTTAGGCTATGACATGTGTGAGTTATATGCTAAAATCTACATGCTAGTTTATATGTTTAGATGTAAGTTTACACCATTGTTATGTTGCATAAATCACATATGCAAGTTTATATAAATATATGAGTTTGGAATATGAATCATGTTATGTAAGTTTGTGGTTATTGCATATGCAAGTTTACACCTTTAGATGTAGATCTATGACATACATGATTTATGCAAGTTTGTGACCATTATCTAAACAAGTTTACACCTTTAGATTTGGATCTATGACATATGTAATTTTATGCAAGTTGTAACTTTGGCCTATGCAAGTTTTAGATGTAGAACATCATTCACACATGCAAGTTCACCCCTATGTTTAGATCTAGTTTTAATTATATATATGTTGTGATTTTTTCTCAGTATTCCATGAGTTAGACTATTCGAGTCTAACGTATATTTTACGTTAAACGAACAAACGTACACCGTGGGGTAATGGGATAATATTAAAAGATTTAATATTGAGAATTGGCATAAATGCCTTAAATGGTATAAAATAAATATGTGAAGATAATTGATATGATTTTGCATATCATAAATAGATGGACATAATTGAGTCAATTATGGTCATAGTTAAATTTGGAATTGATTGATAATTTGAATAGGGAAAGAAATTCAAATTGGGAGATGATTAATTAGGTGTAATTAATCGTCAAAGACACGAGGTTAGGCTCTTTTGTGGTGTAAGACTGCCCGGACCTGCCCGGCAAATCCAACTGCCACAAATGTCAGTCTAATGTGGGAGGTCTTAGGCATAAATTAAATACGTAACAATTGTAAAGACACGAGGTTAGGCTCTTTTGTGGTGTAAGACTGCCCGAACCCGCCCGGCAAATCCAGCTGCCACAAATGCCAGTCTAATGTGAGAGGTCTTTATGAGGTTACGGTCTTAATGAATTAAGAAACCCTTAACCAGATAAACATGTAGTGGAACATGAGGGGGTTAAGCGGGGTGGCATGTGGAATCTAGTGGGTGCCTTGGGTGGCATTGGAAATACGATTAGAAACACTTAACCAAAATTTGAAACATGTAAGTGAACATGAATAAGAAGAGGGTTAAGTGGGATGTACTAGAAGAGACCAAGCTTAGGTAGATAGCTTGTGTCAAGTAATGGGGGCCCGTTTCAACCAGTAACACATACGTATCTTTGTGGGCTCGACCCAAGTCGAGGACGGGACACGCATACTGGGCTTGACTGTAAGAGGCCAAAACAGGTTAGCGGTGGCAACGCAAGTCCAACGGGTTCATATGCGTGTGTGGGCCCGGGCTGGTAGGTAAGACATTGTTGCATCGTGTAGGTATAAGCCGTGCATTATTGGTGGTATCGGGTTGCCACTTTGGGGAGTGATACACCCCACTGTGGGGCCAGCACAGGTATCTACGAGTTAGGGAGTCGATCGAATGGGGAAGGTAGTGGGTACGCCTAGTGGAGATAGGAGAAGACGGCACCTATGAAGACAGCTAGGAGTATAACTATCATGTTATGAATAAATATTGTAATTAGAATGGGGAGGGTAGTGGGTACACCTAGTGGAGATAGGGGCAGACGGCACCTATGAAGGTAGCTAGGGGTACACTAAACTACCATTATCATTATTAGGTTTTGTAGGTGGGATCAACCGTTAGGGTGACTAGTGGTGGTGCGCTATAGTAATTATCCTATAGCGATTAGGAGTGCCTTTAACGAATAACTTGGTTCATCTTATTTCCTTGTTTGTTCTGTCATACTCAATTGTTCACAGTCATTTCCTTATTTTCCAGCTTATGCCTTAGCCTAGTTATTTTGGTAATTATATTGTTAAAGTTATCGCACTCGCCAGACTTTATGTCTGACCCCCTTTGTTTCCACCTCTTTTCTTCCTTCCCCCCCCCCCCCCCCCCCCCCCTCCCCCCTTCAGGTTTGCAAGGAGGGAATACTACAGCTTAGTGTCGATTTCTTTCAGTTGCTTGAAGAGAGTAGATGTATCGCTTGGGACTCTCTCATCTTTATGGCTTTGCTTATGCTCAGTGGGGATTTTATGCATTTATGATATTTAAGTATTTGCTTCTTTATGTACTTTGAAGTTTTTGAAAAAGACTACTGATCATGTTGTAATGGCTTTGGAAACTACTTATGTAAACTCGTTTTGAGTTATGATGAAATAAAATAAGTTTTATCTTCCGTTGTGTTGTTTTATTTATTTATTTTTGTAATTTATCTGTTCTATACAAACAATAACGCTTCATGGACATTGATGCATTCCCTTTGTGAGTGACATTAATGGACGTGGGGTGTTACAGAAATATTTTTCATAAAAAACGATTTGAAAAAAGCAAGGTTTTCTGGTCTAAAAAATATAAGTGTCTACACCACAAAGACAAAGCCCAAACCCGAGCCCAAACCGGGCCGGTCGGTCGTGCGCGTGTATGGTGGTCATGATGCATGGTCTCCCTCCTCACAACAAAGCATGTATTGGGAGCCCAGGACCTCAACATGATTTCTTAGAAACAAGTATAAATACTTGCTTCTTCCATATAATCTCATGATTTGGGACTATTCACATATATGAGCTATTCATACGCTTATTCCAACATATTTAATTAGGTGACATTTCCAACAGTGCCCTTCAAGACCACAAATGTACCATTTCTTCCCTGGAGTCGCTAGGGTTACAACGTCATTTCCCGTGATCAATGGTGCTGCTGCTCCTTCCTGGGCTTTGCAAGCCTTGAACGCCGGCCCGGTTACTTTAAGCACATTATGCTTTGCTGGTGTGTAGTTGAACACTGCAAAACGATTGTATATGCGTACGCACATGTAAATTAGGCTAGCAGTTTATGCATGAAAAGTGTCTGCAGGTTTCATAAGAATACATATATAAAGAATGTTCTATGTATTTAAGGTGATTACTACAACGTCCACAACGCTAGCTAGTGGCTCAACTGCAACAGTTTATAGTTTCAGATGTATAACATACCTTGTGGATATTAAAGACCTTTTCCGACTAGCCTGCCAAGTATTTTTCTTCCAATAATTTGTGTATAAATTGTATTTAAACTAGCAAAATTTTGTAGTAAAAATGATGTCCGATCCTAGTGATTCAACTGATTAAAATATTAAAGCCTTAATACGGTTCAAGTAGCAGTCGGATCATGATATATAGCTACGGTTGGAAAAGAAAACTATATTGCTTGATTCCATGTAATATTGAATTGCAAAAGAAAGTCTACGAAGGAATTAAAACATTTCCTTCGCACATTAGGTTAGAAAACACACAAGTTATATTGAAAACGAAAGAAAAAGTCTACGTAAGCTAATTGAACAACGTACACGAGCGTTGCAGCATGCGTTTCGCACATAAATATTTCCTGCATTCAACAATTTAAGAGAAAATGATTTACCAAAATATTTAGTTATATTTTTTGCATTGCAATCATATGTGATAAGCTTTGACCTTTTATTTCTACAAAGTTGTATTTGTTGGATTTTTTTTTTTTATATATATAACTTTAGAGAGCTATGTAGTTTGTTCACAAAACCAATTGGTTAATGTGGACTATAGCTTCTTAGTATTTATCTAGGATTTTAGTTGATTATTTCCCGATGTGGGACTATTATTTTCATCAGTATTTATGTGTAGATATGATAGAGCATGATACATGAATACCCACCATCAAAAAGGTAAAAGATTGCATGGATAACTTCAGTAGCTGACTCTAATAATAGTTTATCTACCAAAAAAAAAAAAAAAAAATCTTTGCACAACTTAAATATAGAGTGTGAACCTGTGTCATCCACACAGGATTCGTCATATAATTTATTTAACAGTGTATTCTTTGAATTGTTGTGATACAAAAGAGAAAATATATAAGTTTGAATTGTAATATTTTTCATAGCTATTTATTAAACACTATTAACAAATTATTGTTAATAAATTAATCAAGTAAACTCCAATACAAAAAATATAACTAATATTTTTAGACAACACTGACTATTTTAAACTATGCTTACATCAAATATAAAACAGAATATTAATACTCGTGCTTTTCCGGATATTTGAAGAAGAAAATAAATCAAGGGCTATTTTTACTCCCTAGCAACTTGTTTCTTTTTTATGGAACTCAATCAAAATACAAAAACGACAGTTTGATACCATTTGGAATTAAAGCAACATATAGCAATTTTAATTCAATAGTTACTAAAAAAAATAAAATTGATGGCTGACGGACGCATGGTTTCAAGATAATATGGAACATATAACAATTGATACCATGTTCAATAAATGATGGTAATAAGGTTACCATTTTACACTAGCATTATTTACGAAAAATGTACTTGTTATTGGAAAAAGAATGAAAACATAGTCATCCAAAAACCAAACACAGATGCAGTAGTTAAACATCAATCATTCCATTAAACTGAATTAGAACTGGCCACTTCTATGAGCAGGCCTCATCAAAATTTGGTTAGCTTACAATTAACATGAAACTTGATTAGTCCATAAACCCGTTTGATAAATATAATACATTATGCATAACACGTATTTTCTTCGCTAAAATAATACAATATTTAGCTAACCATCTGCAACGAATCCAGCTTCTCTTTGTACTGAATACAAAAATTCATCTGACATTGGATGACCTACACCAAAACGTATTCACGGATCAACAACAATTCCTATTTTCTAAGTATTCCTACCGATGTATATAATAAAGTTCAAATCGTTAAAAAAAGACCATATGTAAAAATATAAAGATACTTACCCGCAACAATATACTCAAAAGTATGAAGTCATCGGAAAGCTATGAAAAACATCATGAAATGATTAAAAATGATGTAGTTTGCTGATAACAAAGCCAACTCCATTAATACATTGATGGAGACCACATGAAGAGCAAAACTATGTCATTACCATGTTAAAAGCTTCATTGCAATGGTAAATGCAAATTTAATTAATATGACGATAAAATCACTAAAATTTAGGGGAAATTCCACCTTAAATTAAACTACTTTAACAAAATTCTATTAAATGACATGCACCGATACATACAGCGCATTAGACGTTCTTTAAGCATTGTAAAAAAAAAAGTAATAGTAAAAAAACATCAAACTATTTAATTCTATTTTTCTTTCTGACTATAATATAATTCCATATACCTTGAAAGAATTCCTTAAATTTCGAAACTTGCTCAAACTTCCCCTAAAAGCGAAGTTAGATATTGAAATAAGTCTCCGCTGCAAATATGATAGATGGATTTTCATGTCTTGCACACGGGAATTGCATATTACATGTGGTTTCATTGTTATTTTTATATATTATGATAAACTAAAAGTTATTTAGAGGCAACAAGAAGGTTGATATACAACATGAATAAAAGGCTGATTATGTATAGAGGCAACACTATTGGGTAGTACTCGGTTGCTAGTGTTAATGTTACTGTACCGTGATGATTGGAGGCACAAAAAGCAGTTAGTAGAAATAAAAAGTAAACCATAAACAATCCATTTGTTAAATTCAATGAAACTTCCGGTGGAATGAGCATCTAACATTTGAATTAGTGCATTAAATGCATTCAAGTGGAAGGTGCGAGCCAAGAGAGTGTGTGATAGCGGTTAGACATGCACCTATTGAGTAAAAGGTTGAGAGTTTGATACTCCTCCTAGACCTGTATGGTAATGTATTAACCAGATTTTTTTTCTTTAAAAAAAAATAAAAATTGAAAGGTGCGTACTGCATCATGAAGTTCATTTTATGTTAGAAAGATGAACAAAAATATTTGTACTGTAGTCAAAAATACTTACGCAGATGGCACGCAAACCTACAGTTAAGTTTGTTGTTTATTAAAGCAATGTGTAGACAGTACAACTTCAATTATCAATTAAGCAAATTGTATATGCACCTATTAAATCCAAGCAGCAGCATATACAAGCAGCAGACTAAAACAGGGTATCAAAATAACAGATAACTTAAATTTAGCAAAGTCATCGAAAAGTTTAATGCAAAAAGGAACATTGGAACCAATGTTTCTATAGGCATAAATAAGGTACCAAAAAAAAAAAAAAAAAAAAACAATTGCCATGTGTACACATTCATTACTCATTAGAAGCAGAACCATTGTATCCCGAACTAAGCAGAGAAATGCTATAAGATATCAATCACACGGCTGGGTGATAATAATGAAATATCAGATCCAATACACAGTGAAAACCAATAATTTGGTGAAAATCATTTAATGTTACCAAACCGTAAAATCTTTGTACAACTACTTAATCAAAAGTAGGACAGGAAGCCAAAAAATAAGTCTGAAAAGAAATAAAAGAACAACAGACTTAACTTCAATAGAGAGAGTGGTTTGCTAGAGATCTTGTAGTCGAACCTACATTGCTTTCATTGCATGATTCGTTAAAACTGCCTGCGAATATAATTCATCAAAGAACAGATGTCAAAACTTAGGGGTTCAGTGAGAAGTCAATTAAAGAATAATACAGATATAAGACCAACCGGAATAAACAATGTTATTAATTTTAACAGTAAGAGGATGATTAGTTTTATTCAGGATGTTAAATTCTTAGTTCTGAATAGTAATGTTGTATGCTTCTTCATTGAACAATTCAACATCCAACTACATATGAACACTTTTCTACATATGAACGCTTCAACATAGTTTCTTTGCTATATCTAACTTGTATATCATAGATTTTGAAAGTTAACGTCCTTCACAATGAATATTGGCTGGCAACACCTCCAACAATAGCATGCACGATCATGTTTATATCTTAAAACCAATTTAAATGAGAATTTATATGAAATGATGGAACAACCCAACTCATTTACATTCCACAAGAATCAAATCCAATGTTATCACGACCAGACTGTCAATCGAACCATGATGTTCCAAGATTTAAGATTTTTAGGGTCCGATCGGTCGGACCGTCAGAACTGTACAAGTTACTCTTTTGATTAAAAAAATGGAAAATAAAGGATAATCCTGAAGAATAAACAAGTAGAAACTTTTACATGCTAGATCAAAAGCAAAAACTACTAAAGCTGGTTACTGTCAACTATGCAAAAACATGGAATTGATATAAGTATGGCAGAGCATATACATACAAGTTTTCATACTCAGTGAACTAAAAAAAGAAAATATGACACAAATCAGGTTTGAATTCAGTAGATAATTATTCATCTCCTAATTCCTCTATTCAATGAATCACACTCAGAATCATAATCACTACTCATTTGAAAGGTTTAAGTGAAACGCAGATTAAAGTAATGTACAAGTAATTCACCAAACATCCAATTTAAAATCAATATCTCAAATCATTGGCCTTATTTCAAAACCAAAGCAAACTTAAAACTCCCAATTACCTAACCTTGTCAGCAAACAGGTTATGATGGTGGCCGATGCAGTGGGTTGTAATTGAAATGGAGGGAGTAGATTGCGACTGAAGTGGAGGCAACATGTTGCAACATCGGAGGAGCTTCAAATTCCGACTGATTTAGGGTTCTGCCTTTTTTCAGTTGAAAAAAAAAAAATCGCGATTGAAGAAGATAGAGAAGCGAGATCGGGTAAAACGGTCTCCTGCCACCGGTTCAACCGCGTTTCCGAGGTTCCACCAGCGGCCTCTGCGGATGAGCGGTTGAATTGGGCTCCGGACCGGCTGCGTTCGCCGTCAGCGCTTTTTCATGATCGGACCGCGGTCCGGTCCGGTTTTAATAACACTGATCAAATCATTGTCACACTGCAAACAAAATCATTGCAGTTTGTAGTTTATTTGTTTATATTATATATTTCATCCAATATACAAAGAAATAAGTAATAAATACGAAGAAATAATTAAGAAAAATACAATAAATAATAAAATACGAAGAAATAATTAAAAAATACTCTATTTAGCATAATAAAAGA
Organism: Allium sativum; assembly: GCA_030737875.1. Classification (NCBI taxonomy): domain Eukaryota; kingdom Viridiplantae; phylum Streptophyta; class Magnoliopsida; order Asparagales; family Amaryllidaceae; genus Allium; species Allium sativum. The sequence goes on from CM060918.1 coordinate 129,607,392, forward strand.
TATGGTAGGATTGGTAAACCTGGCAAATCAAATTCATGAGGATATATAAACTTCTAAAAACTATAATTATGAGTACCATAATCAGAGAGCTTCTGCCATATAACATTTGTGCTTAAAAAACCATGACTCAACGATTATAGTTACTTATTCCTACATATTTACGATAGCTTAGGATCAGGTAAATATCTTAAAACGCCAACCAATCAACGATTTCATTGTTCTTAAACTTTTTTCATGTTATTCATGGCAAGCATGCTATAATAGATCTTTGGTTCTTACTGCCCATTTAAATGATATTATCCATTAGTATACCCAACCTAACAAAGAGCTTTACGATATATGCTCCAATTCCACTTTATGGTGTGCTCTATGTCAAATTGAAATAAATGCACGCTCCAACAGATGTCCTAAAATAGGACAAAATTATTGATGAAAAAATATATCAAACAAATCATAGCATATGGTAATAATGTTTAAATCATAAGCAACAATATAAACACACATAACGCAGATTAAAGGTATATAATAAATTTTGAAAGAAGTAACATAACAATTAGTTGCAAAAAAATAGACGTGGACCTATAGATAACTAATAACAATATCAAATGTGTCATTCTTTTCTATAGAACATCAAAAGAAACTAAATAAAATATTATTAGATGTATTTTCAAGCCAAATTACATAGGAAAGAGAATAACAAAAAGAAATGAATGCATGATTTATTGTCTGATGCTGATGTCGACTATAAGAAAGTTGTGTGACTTTTTAAATATTTCAAAACACATAATATTAAATATCATAATTTAGGGAACATATTCAATTGGACTAATGAGAATAAAGCAGAGAAAATGGTTAGAAATATGCATAGATAATATTAACAGTTCTACATGTTTTTTCTTCAAATATGGACAACATGATATTGAAGAGAAGGGAAACATATATACAAGGAGATGGTTTGTTTTTGGAAAAAATAATGATCAGAAAGAAAAACAGGAAAGGAGAAATAAGATGTAAATTTAAAGAATAAGAATACGTAAACAAAATAAGCTGTATGAAAATAGAATGAAGGAAAAGAAATTAATAGAATGAAGGGAAATAAGTTAATAGATAAAGGAAAGAAATGAATGCGTAATTAATGGAGAAATAGAGTGGAGAGAAAGGAGGTAGTGAAATTGAGAAAAATAGAAAAAGAGGAGGAAAGAAAAATAAACTTGCATGAAATGTGAATGAGCAAAGAAATTATGAGTTGATTTATTTGATTATTAATGTCAATATTAATTTTCGTTAACTATACTAGTTAAAACGTGCGTTGTATACCGTTGACACTCCATTTCGTTACAATTTCTCTTATACAATTAAAATTGAAAACATTAATTAATTTATTATCAATTATCATAAAACTCCTATATTAAAGTTTTAAAGAAAACAATGATTCAACGACCATTTTCTTTTATTATGAATAATTTGAAGTTAATTATTACAAATATACATACAGTTTGATAACAATTTTAATTGTTATAAATCACCATTTATCTAATTACAAATTATTATTTAATAGAAATAAATTTAAAATCATTCATAAATAACATCATAAAATTTATTTTAAAACCACTTTAAATTCAATAATTAAATTTATTCAATAACTTAAATAGTTGAAATTTACGGGATGTTACACTAATTTTAAGCCTTGAAAACATACCCAAACTGGAATAGTTTGTAACAATTCTTTGTGTACTCAAGATTTGGCACCTATCTCTTCATTATCATAAGTCTTCTATCATGAAATAAGGACCCCCTTTCTGTATTTTTTCATAGTTTCTTACTATCAAATTTAACAACATAGAAACTGTTGCCTTTGGTATGCATATAGGTATCATATGAAGGCTTCCAATTATTTCAATGTAAAATCTAAAATAATGATAATAGGAACGAGTTCTTACAACCTAAATAACAAATCAGTTATCTCAATATTTTTTGCTGAGTCAATTGCAGAATTAGTCATTTTAGCACTTTTTTTCATTAAAGTCAATAGGACTAAAGAACTTAAGAGGTGGAGATACTGGAATATTCTCCCTGACTATCACTGCTTTCCATGCCTTAGATTGAGTATTTAAAGAAAATTTATGATTTACCTGTGCATCATTTGGATCTCCGACTTTTTTCTGAAGAGCTTTGAGGTTGTTTCAGATTAGATGGTGGAAAGTCTGTGATATCTATTGTGAAATTTAAGGGTTTTGGTGGAAATTTTATAAGCTTGTTTACTGCAATTTTAATTTGTGGAAAACCAGCATAGATTTGAAATTATGTTAGAGAATTCTTCTGATTTCTTCTAGATATCATTTGTGTTATTTCATTACTGTTTGCATCATTTTGGGGAGGAATTGTTTCTTCCTTGGGTTGTTTGCGAGAATTCTTCAAATTCCACCTAGAAATAACTGGTGTAAAACCATCACGGTCCACAAAAAGAGTGATATTTGACAGGAAGATATCGGGAGGGACTGGTGGAATGAATCGCGGTGACTGAAAAAACAAAGAATTTAATTTTTTGGAGGCTGCCATTGGAGGCTGAAACCATAAGACTTTTAACTATATTTTCACTATTATTTAAGAGTATTGTGACATCCCACGTCCGTTAATGTCACTCTTTAACAGAATATACTAAGTTCTGTGAAGCGTTATAGGTAAACAGGACCATAAACATCACAAGATGGATATAAAATAACAGCGGAAATTTAAAACTTTATTTTCCAACAGAAAACATCGTGGTCCAAAATCCAGTTACAACATCAGTCTAAAATACTGAAAACCAACTACATCAAATAAAATTATCTGCCTTATACTAAAACCATCAAAGTACAGTAATATAAAATCATAGTCCTCAAAATAGCCATAACATAGTAGACAAGTAGTCAAAGCGGTACATCTAAGCAGCTCCAACCAGAAACAGAAGAGAGAAAGATTCCTAATCAAGCCTGAGCGTTCCTACCCTGATAACCAGGGGGAGGAAGAGAGAGTAAAGGAAACAAAACAGGCCATACATAAAGTCTGGCGAGTCCAGTGACTATTAGCATATAAACAAGTAAAAGCATCATGACAAGCATATAAACTGGATTAGAGATAGCGGTATCATGTAATAGGTATAACAGACTGAACATGATAAGCAGGATGAACTGAACAGATTACGCTTGTCAAATACTTTTCTCTGCACCAATACTAGTATAATAGATATGAAAGATCCCAACAGAAACATAATGGTAGACTTAGGTGTATTTCTAGTAACTGGTTTTACCCCTAAACAGTAATAACAGGTACCGCAACATAAACAACAGGTGTTACCCCAACCATAAATAACGGGTGTTACCCCAACCATAAATAACGGGAACCTAAACAGGCAGGAATAGATGTACCTTAATTACTACCCCCAATCGATCGGCTTCCTATCCCGTAAATACTCTGTATCGGCCCCACGGTAGGATGTACCACTTCCTAAATTGGAAACCCCCAAATGAACACTGATGTATCTACTGGTGTTATAGCATCTTATTATCCCTGATCAATCTGGAGCCATGCACGTACAAGACTCCGTCAGAACGCGCTATCAGAACACCTCCTACCATATGAACCTCTTATAATCAGCTCAGTAAGTGTGACCCGACCCCTACCTAGTGCGGGGTCTCCCTTTGATACCAATATGGGTTACTGACTGATTCGGGTCCCACACCACAGAAGACACAAGCCACCCCCTAGGCTTGTACCCCCAACTACTAGGATTTTGAAAGGTTATTCCTAACAGATTAACAAGCCCGCATAACCCCAACAGATAAAACATGTTAAGTTTATCGGGTTCGTATAACCCTCCATATATTTACTTAACCCACACGGATTCAAACAGGTTTACTTAACCCCTACACAATTTAACAGGACCATATAACCCCCCACCAATTTAAACAGGTTAAGTATTACAGTTTCATTTCATGTTCCACTTAATTTATTAATTAAGCCTACAGATTTACATGCCTCAACCCTCATTTCATAATTCACAGTATAAGATATTCCCCAAATTATAGTCATATATCATAGTATAGGTTATGCCTCCCCCCCCCCAAATCCCAGTCATGATTTATAATACAAGATATGCCCCCAATTTAACTTTCCCAACCATTCCCATTTTCATTCGTTCACATATTTTAGTGATAGGCCTAGGCTCGAAGGTAGCTTGACCATAAAATAAAAGGGAAAGAGGGGGAGGAAAGAACAGAAATGGGCATAATAACAGAATAGGCATATGATAACAGAAATAGGCATATAAAAACTTAATAGTAGATCAGTGTACATGTAATGGCAGATATGTTAGGTATGAATCAGATCTTAACAGGCATAGGTTTGGATCCAGATATATAAACATGTCAAGATTACTTGTTAAATGTTTATATCTAAAAGTAACATGAACTCACAGAGAATTGATCTAAAGAACAGAGAATAATAAGCGGATCTTGCAGAAGAATTTCTTGCATGCGTATAAGCTATTGTTGAAGCAAACACGCTAATTCAGTCCAAGATGGGGCAGCATCTTGTTGTCTCCATTGTTTGATGTGTAAAAACAATAGAAATGAGGTCTTATTTATAGCCTACTGCCAACGAATCTCGTTCAGAAACAAGTCCAGGTTCAGAAAAGAACCTGGATGGATCTGGGGTGGGTCGACCCCGGGGTCGACCCTAGGGTCGACACCCTCTTAAGTGGGTCGACACCTCCTTAAGTGGGTCGACACCCCCCTTGAGTGGGTTGACCCCCAACGGGTCCAATTCCTGCGTCCCTTTCCCACTTAGATTTTCAAACTGTTTTGAATTCTGGACTTGATTTGTTTATATATATTTTTCTTATATGTATACAAACTAATAAGCTTAATAACTTCTTCGTACGATGTCCGTTTTACGCAAACTCGGAATTTATATTAAGCAGAATTCGAAGAAAAACGAAATGGTGCAGTCCTTTTTACTTAATTCTCAATATTTAATTAAGTATTTTTTAGTCTATAATTATAGTGTTCTTATTAAAATTATGGGGTGTTACATTCTCCCTACTTAAAAGATTTCATCCCCGAAATCTCCAAGTTAAGAAGAATGTATATCCTAACATCCATCTACCACCTACTCATTCACCAATCACAGGCATTAATTGTTCCTAAAAAATTTCTAATGCTTATATGAACATATGAAAAGGTGTGTGTATATGTCCCTATATTAATGCGAAAGATTAGGAGGTCTACTGATTCAGTCGACCTCCTTAATGCAATGTATGTTAGTGTTATGAATCCAACATGTATGCAACTAGTCCTAGTATATCATGTAAATGCTATATGTGTGCACAAACATCCATCTAAATGCGAAATTCATGTGATGATACACCTGGAAAATTGCACATACATTCATATGCAGTATGAGAGTGATTGAGTCGATCTAGTGCCTAGTGTGTTTGTATATGCATCCACAAGCAAACATTTGCATCCACTTGCATCCATCAAACATAACATGTCTCAAACATATGTTTACATCCATTGGTCCCCCATCTAAAGGTCGAAGATTCGATCGATAAAATATACTTAAATGACAGAAGCAAGTACGAATAAAAGCTTCAAAAAAAGAAGTTAAGAACATACCCTTGAAAAGAAAAGGGTACGAAGCGCGAATCTTGTCTTCAATCTCCCAAGTTGCATCCTCGCGGTCTTCTCTCCATTGAATTTTCATTAACTTGACCTCTCGGTTGTGAAGCTTCTTAACCTTTGATCCAAGAATACGGGTAGGAACTCGTCTAACTGTCGCCTCCTGTTCTACCTCGACTTCCTCAAGCATATTCGGCTCAACTACTTCTGCGGTATCATGCAGACACTTTCGCAAATGAGAAACGTGGAAAACATCATGAACACCCGTTAATCTCTCTAGTAGCTTAACCTTATAGGCCATTTGGCATATCCTTTCCACAATGGGAAATGGCCCTACAAACCTTGACGCCAATTTCCCTACAGATCCAAAGTGAACCACATTCCTCAAGGGTGATACTTTGATGAAAACCATGTCTCCGACCTTAAACTCAATATCGGTCCTTCTCTTATCTGCGTTTGACTTCTACCTGTCCTGAGCTGTTTTCATGCGTCTGCGGATAAGATCAATCTTTTATGAAGTTTCTCCAATCATCTTAGATTCAAGTAGAAGCCTATCTGTAGTCTCCTACCAACAAGACAGTGATCTACAAGATCGTCTGTATGATGCCTCGAAGGGTGCCATACTAATACTAGCATGATAACTATTGTTGTAGGCAAACTCAACCGACGAGAGACGCTCCTCCTAGGTCCCTTCAAAGTCTAGGATACACAATCACAAAAGATCTTCCAAAACTCTATTCACCCTCTCAGTCCGCCCATCGGTTTGAGGGTGATATGAAGTGCTCAAGAGTAACTGTGTACCTAAAGCTCCTTGCAGGCTCTTCCAGAACACACTAGTGAAGATGGGGTCACGATCACTCACTATGCTAGAAGGTACTCCATGTAGACAGACTATCTCACGAAGATAAACTGATGCCAACCATGCTGCCGTTCTCCTACTCTTAACAGTAACGAAATGAACGCTCTTAGTAAGCCTGTCAACTATAACCCAAATACTGGTATTGCCTTTCCTCGATCTAGGAAAACCATCGATGAATTCCATAGAGACGCTCTCCCACTTTTATTGCGGGACCTCCAAAGGATGAAGCAAACCACTGGGCTTCCTTTGCTCAGCTTTGACTTGCTGGAAAACTAAACATCGAGAGACAAACTCCGCTACATCTTTCTTCATCCCAGCCCAAAAGAAACCCTCTTCGTATCTCTATACATCTTATCACCACCCGTATGGATAGTCATCCTAGAACGATGGGCTTCTTCAAGGACTGTCTTCAACAAACTCCCTACTCAGTGTACACAAATCCTTTCATCCCGTCGTAGAATATCTACTAAGGTAACTAGAAATCTCCCCTCTACTGAGCCTATCCAAGATGTCTGCTATCTATGGGTACTTTCGCTGTGAAGGTCCTATTTGGTCCATAAGAATGGGTCGCACCTCTAAGGATGCCAACAAACCAGGTGTTAGATCCGTAGATGGCCTAAAATCAAGATCGATATGTATTCCAAGCTCCGCCTCTCTACGAATAGTGGATTCAAAGTCATCCTCTGCCCACTCAACACATCTGCCACCACATTACCCTTGTTCGGGGTATAAGAAATCTCAAAATCATCAGACGCTAGGAACTCCATCCATCTCTACTGTCTCAAATTGAGATCCCTCTACGAGAACAGATACTTGAGAGATTTATGATCGGTATACAACTCGAACTTCTCTCCAAGTAGGTAATATCGCCAAGTCTTAATCGCGAATATTATAGCAACCAACTCCAAATCATAGGTAGGGTAGTTCTTCTCATGAACTCGCAACTGTCTACCACCATAACATACTACCCTTACTTATTGCATCAAGACGGCATTAAGCCCTGTACCACATGCATCAGTGTACACTATGAACACTTTGTTCCCATCAGGAAAAGCCAAAACTGGGGCTGTTGTCGGAGCCCTCTTCAATCGTTGAAAAGCATCCTCGCAGTCAATATCCCAAGCAAAGGTCAGATTCTTGTTCGTCAGTCTGGTGAGTGGGGCTGATATCTTTGCAAAGTCCTTAATAAACTTCCTATAATAGCCCGCTAAACCAAGAAAAATCCTCTCCTCCATTGCATTCTTTGGAATCCTCCAATCTTGAACTGCAACTACTTTGGCAAGATCCACAACTATCCCATCCTTGGAGAACACATGACCTAAAATTCTCACCTCTTTTCTCCAAAAATGACATTTGGACAATTTCACCTTAAGCAGGTGCGCTCAGAGAGTCTTCAAAACCTCCCCTAAATGTAGGGCATGTTCTTCCTCGCTCATCGAGAAGATCAAAATGTCATCCACAAAGACCACAACAAAGTTGTTAAGAAACTCCCGGAACACTCTACTCATCAGATCTACAAAATACGCGGGTGCATTCGTCAACCCAAAAGGCATGACTAACCACTCAAAGAAACCATATGGAGTTATGAACGCAGTCTTATCTATACTGTCCTCATCCACCCTCGACTGATGAAACCTCGTGGCCAAGTCTATCTGAGAGAAAACATATGCACCAACAATCTGATCAAACAGATCATCTATCCTCGGAAGTAGGTGCCTATTCTTCTTAGTGAGTTTATTCAACTCTCTATAATCCACGCATAAGCGAAGCGAGTCGTTCCCTTTAGTTGCAAAGACGACTGGAGCCACTACAAGAAAAATGATTTTTTATTGCAAAAATCAGTGGCGTTTATTATCAAATGCAAGCAAATGTCTTTTTATGACCAATGTAAGCACAGTAAAAAAAAAATCACATTCCCGCCTCTTCGTAAACACAAGTTCGCGTGTCCTAGGAGAAACGTAACTGACCTAATCTCTGTTCCTATTCCTTCATACTTAACATCTTTTAAGTTTTAACCCTCGTTCACTTTTCTTTCTTTTTCTGGAAAAAACCCTAGCTTTTTACCCCTTTTGATCTCCCGCTTATTATTTCTCAATTAAATTCGATTTTGTAAAGACTATCTCGTTCAACGTTGGTATGGATACCAATAGAGGCGGTTCATCTCAGCGACGCTACAAAGCGATTTGATTTAGTTCCTAATCATAATCAAGATCGTGAAATCGGTAAAGCTAGAAAGGTATAAAACCAAACTTGATTTATTAATCTTGTTTGGATTCTATTGTTTAGGGTCTTGAATAGTTAAAATTTGCTGAGTGTTGAGTTCTGCAACCACAAACCAAACTGTTGATTTCTGCAAACAGTGTTTGTAAATGGGTTTCATATCTGGGTTTTTAAGTTACTTTTGAGCTTTTGGTTTTGACAGTATACCAGATTAAATTACTTCTGAATTGAATGGGTTTTAACTTTGGGTTTTGACAATATACCCCAAAAAAATACCAAATAGTGTAGATTTCTAGTGTTTGCATCTGCATTGAATGGGTATTGAACCTGTTTTGTACATATATGTTGATTGCCTGTACTATATTCTATACTGATTGGAATTTAATATGGACATTGATTTTAAATGTTAACATGTTCATTTAAATCGCTTGATTGAGTACTTGCAGCAAACATATTACATTGATATACATACGTGTATATATACATATACATACATATATATACATATATATACACACATACACATATATATATATATGTGTGTGTGTGTGTGTGTGTATGTATATATATAGGAACCTAGCAATGCATGAATAATATATGTGAGTTACTCAGTATACAAAATTGTGCAGCTTATGACTTAGGAGTTTATGAATTTTACAATATGTGATATTATGCAAGTATATCAGAATGTGTTTATGTATGCTAATTTAATCTGTTTTCTTTCATCTGATTTGCACGTATACGAATATATATGAATACTGAAATTGTGCAGTATAAAAGAATGACACTTAACTGATACATTTCATACAAAATTCCTCTGTAGGCTCAGAAGAACCCAAAGGAACAAAGACAATTTGTTTTAGGCTCTTGTCACATTAATATCAATAATTGAGATTGCAAAATTTGTGTTAGGCCATCAACGATCAAGTTGAGCCTGAACTGTATTTGCAGTCTCGATATTGATATTTATGAGGGAGAAACGTGAATTGATGTAGGAAACTGAACAGAGAAACAGGTTCAAAACATGTATACCTACATTGAAATCAGAATGTGTTTATGTATGTTAATTTATTTTATTTTATTCCATCTGATTTGCATGTATAGGAGTATATATACGTGAACAATGAAATATGTCATATATCTATTGTGATTGAACATGTGAATCCAGGCTGCCCCCCCCCCCTCCACACACACACACACACACATATATTATATATATATATATATATATGTATATATGCAAGGTTTTCAAAATGGGATTTAAATCGTAAAGTAAACGGATTTTAAATCGTAAGTCATAGTTTCCGAATATCATTACTTATGGGTTTCATACGCACTTTGAATTTGATTTAGATGTTTGAATTTCTACAATTAAATTTAAAACTCAAATTTTTTCCCTCCAATTTCATTCTTATTTTGTTTAAAAGCATTGTCAAGTGATTGTGAATCTAAACAAGTATATTACATATGGTAGTTTGAGTTGAATGTGTTTTTTATAACTAAGTTTGAATCGTAATGTAAAAATCAAGTCGTAAACGGAGAGATTCGGGTTGGATCGGGAATCAAATCGCAAGATTTTAGGATTTTTGACAACAATGTGTGTGTAGGTATATATACACACACATACATACATACATACATACGCACAATGATATACATTAGCACGTGTATATACATAACATATAACGATTATGAGCATACAGACACAGATAGTGCAGGTGAAACTATGTTTTGTATCTGTGAAGCATGAGCACATATGTTTACGAGTGGTGTATATATCAAGCGTGTGTGAACATTTCGAGAAATCTCAGAATTATGAGCAAGTTAATTTTATGGCCCAAGAGGTCTAATTTATATGAGCTGACAATGAATCTATCTTGGGAGTTACTAAATTAATTTAATTTGGCTTGGGAGTTACTAAATTAAGTTAATTTGACTTGGGAGTAACTTAATTAAGTAAATTTGACTTGGGAGTTACTAAATTAAGTTAATTTGACTTGGGAGCTACTAAGTTAGGTTAATTTGACTTAGGTGTTACTAAATTAAGTTAAGTGACTACGCAAATTCAGTTTATCTTGGAGGTAAGAGTGGTATTGATCTCCTATCATTGAATCGACAATTGATTTGAAACAAAATACTAACATGGTAGGATCTCCTATCAAAGTTCATTGTTAGTGTATAGCTGTGACACCCCACATCCGTTAATGTCACTCACTAAGGGAATGCATTAAGTTTCGTGAAGCGCTATAGGTAAACAAACACAGAATAATTACAAGACAGATATAAATAAGGCAGCAGCGGAAAATTTAAACTTTTATTTCAAACATAAATCATAATATTGTGGTCCACAATTTCATAAGTCACAAAAACCATTACAATAAAATAACCTCGTGTCTTAGCCCAATTCATATTTGCGTACTTAGACCTCCCACATTAGGTTCAACATTAGTGGCTGTTGGATATGCCGGTCGGGTCCGGGCAGACTTCCACCACTAATGTAACCCAACCACGTGCCATAAGTACAATTTACAATTCCTAATTGTAAATTACTAAGCATTATGAATTAATCCAAATCTACCTATGTCATTATAGGTAACTATTTCTATGTTTTCCCTGTTTGAATTACATGTCCCATTTCATATAAATATTACATAAATTATGCCAATTATAATCCATTTTTCCCCGTTTCCTCTCTAACGTATTCGTACGTATTTTAGCGGCATCTAGGCTATAAAGTAGCCTAGCTACAACAATGAAAACGGAATATGACGAAGGTGATAGTTTCAACATATCTTGGCATAAACATAAACTGGTATGATAACAAAGTGAATGGACATGTGATTAACATCATAATAAGGTGGACATCAAAATGGTAACTTGTGGCAATTACTATGATGTTCAAGCAAGCATCATGAGATCTAGATTAAACATTAGGTGGCCAATTATTTAGATCTACAATAGTTAGGGTGACACAGTAATATGTTTAGATCTAAAGATGGATTCACATGTCAAGTTTACAACATATCTCAACGGATCACAATATGACAAGTGAAAGGTGATCAACATAAAGTTCTAAATCTAAGTAATGTTACAGCTTTCCAAATTAATAGATGTACATCCACCATAACATGGTTACAAGTTAAGATCCACATAAGCAACATAATCGAATAACCACAATTTTATTTGATCTAGGAAAATAGATCTGTCATGACATAGTATAGGATTTCACATTAACACAGAATCATACTTTATAACTTATCCAATTCATAGTCTTTCAAAATATACTTTTATTTATCTAAACCTAAAAACAACTAGAACTCACAGCGTTAGGTTTAAAGAATTAAGGAAGAACGGATCTAGAATTTCTGAATTGGATTTGTAGAATATGTTGTTATAGAAAATGGTTCAGTTCGTACTCCAGCAGTGTATGGCCTCCATGACTTCCAATGAAGAAAATATGAGAAACGGGACACGTACATATAGCTGCCAGACCCCCTGAAACCGAGTGCCACGTCAGCCCTAGTGGTGTCGACAGCCCTGTGGGTGGGTCGACCCCTAGGTGGACACCCCTTCATGGGGGGTCGACCCCTAGGTCGACACACCTCTGGGGGGTCGACCCTCTAGAGTGGGAATTTTGTCACTCAGAGGAATTTTTAGAATTTGAATCCTCTAGATAAAATTATGACTCATCTCTGACTCATGTGTATATATAAAAAAATTATGTGCGTATACAAACTTAAAACCCTCATAACTTCTTCATAGGGTTTCCGTTTTACACAAACCAAATGTCTATCTTGACCAGAATTTCGAGATGGACGCAATGGTGCTGTCTGTTTCCTCTAATTATGAATATTAAATTAATTATTATTTAATTTATTCTATTTAATGTCGTTAAAAATTTGGGGTGTTACATTCTCCCTTACTCAAAGGATTTCGTCCCCGAAATCTCAAAGTTGAGAAGAATGCATATCCTACCATCCATCATCCATCTACTCATCCACCAATCACTGGCATCCATTGTCCTTAAAGATTTCTAATACTTATATGAATATATGCAAAGGTGTGTGTATATGTCCCAACACTAATGTGAAGATCAGGCGATCTAGTGATTCAGTTGACCTCCTTAACGCAATGTATGTTAATGCCATGAATCCAATATATATGCAAATAATCCTACTGTAACATGTAAGTTCTATATGTGTGCCCACTCATTAATCCAAATGCAACATCCATATGCTAGTTTATCCATTTACATCCATAAAAGAAAAGAAAATGCACACACATCCATATGCAGTATGAGAGTGGTTGAGCCGATCTAGTGCCTAATGTGTGTATATGCATCCACTGGCAAACACTTGCATCCATCAAACATAACATGTTTCAAACACATGTTTACATCCATAGGATTCCTATCTAAAGGTCGAAAATACGATGGATAAGATATATTCTATTGACAGAAACAAGCACTGATAAAACTTAGGAAAAGAAGTTAAGAACATACCCTCGAAAAGAAAAGGGTACGAAGCACGAATCTTGTCTTCGGTCTCCCATGTCGCATCTTCTGGGTTAATTCCCCATTGAACCTTTAGCAACTTGATCTCCTTATTGCGCAGCTTCTTAACCTCTGACCCAAGAATACAGGTAGGGACTCATCTGACTGTCGCCTCCCATTCCACTTCGACTTCTTCCAACATGCTCGGCTCAACAACTTCTACGGTGTCATGCAGGCACTTTCGCAGATGAGGGACATGGAAAACGTCATGAACACCGGATAGATTTTCTAGGAGCTTTACTCTATAGGTCGTTTGGCCAATCCTCTCGGTTATGGGGAATGGTCCCACAAACCTAGGTGCCAACTTCCCTACTGATCCGAAGCGAACCGCATTCCTCAAAGGTGACACTTCGATAAAAACTAAGTCTCCCACTTCGAACTCGATGTCAGTCCTTCTCTTGTCTGCATAGGACTTCTGCCTATATTGAGTTGTCTTCATCCGCCGTCGAATATGGTCAATCTTTTCAGACGTTTCTCTAACTATATCTGGTCTAAGTAATAATCTTTCTGTAGATTCCCACCAACAAATTGGCGATCTACAGGGTCGTCCATATAATGCTTCGAAGGGTGCCATGCCGATGCTAGCCTGAAAACTATTATTATAGGAAAACTCTACTAAAGGAAGATGCTCTTCCCAAGTCCCTCCGAAGTCTACGATACACAGCCTTAAAAGATCTTCTAGAATCCTATTCACCCTCTCCGTCTACCCTTCGGTCTGAGGATGATAAGCAGTGCTTAAACACAACTGTATACATAATGCTTCTTACAAGCTCCTCCAAAATTCGCTGGTAAAGATGGGGTCACAATCGCTCACGATGCTGGAAGGAACTCCGTGGAGACGAACTATCTCTCGGACATAAATTGCTGCCAACCATGATGTCGTCCTCTTACTCTTAACTGGAATAAAGTGAGTGCTCTTAGTGAGTCTATCCACTATCACCCAAATACTGGTATTACCTTTCATCGATCTAGGCAAATCATCTACGAAATCCATAGAGACGCTCTCACATTTCCACTGTGGAACCTCCAACGGATGAAGTAATCCACCGGGCTTCTTTTGCTCAGCTTTGACTTGTTGGCAAACTAAACATTGAGAAACAAATTCGACCACATCCTTCTTCATCCCAGCCCAAAAGAAAACCCTCTTCATGTCCCTGTGCATCTTATCACCTCCTGGATGAATGGTCATCTTAGAATAGTGGGCTTCTTTTAGGACTGCTTTTATCAAGCTTCCAGTTTGAGGAACACAAAGCCTTCCATCTCGCCACAACCACCCCTTTTCATTTATGGCATACCTACTGAGGTGACTAGAAGTCTTCCCTCTTCTAAGCTTATCCATGATGTCTAGAATATGTGGGTCACCTTGTTGCGAAGCTCCTATCTGGTCCACAAGAGTAGGTTGTATCTCCAAGGATGCAAACAGATCAGGCAAAACCTCGATGGAGGGTCTAAAATCAAAAGCTGATATAAACTCCAAGTTCATTCTTTCGACAAACAGAGGACTCAGGGCCATCCTCTGCCTACTTAGTGCGTCTGCCACCACATTACCCTTGCCAGGGGTATAAGCAATTTCAAAATCATAAGAAGCTAAGAACTCCATCCACCATTGTTGCCTTAAGTTGAGATCCTTCTGTGAAAATAGATACTTGAGAGATTTATTATCGGTGTATAACTCGAACTTTTCTCTAAAACGCCACGTCTTTAACGCGAATACTATGGCAGCTAGCTCTAGATCATGGGTGGGGTAATTCTTCTCATGAACTCTTAACTGTCTACCCCCATAACATATTATTTTCCCTTCTTGCATCAGAACCGCACCAAGCCCTGTACCGCACGCATCAGTGTAAACAGTAAACACTTTACTTCTGTCAAGCAAGGTCAAGATTGGGGCTATTGTCAGAGCCCTCTTCAGTCATTGGAAAGCAATGTCATAGTCTATGTCCCATGAAAATGCCAAATTCTTCTTTGCCAGCCCCGTGAGAGGGGCTGATATCTTCGTGAAGTCCTTAATGAACTTCCTATAATAACCTGCCAAACCAAGAAAGCTTCTCACCTCAGTTGCATTTTTAGGAATCTGCCAATCTTGTACTGCAACCACCTTCGCGGAATCTACAGCTATCCCTTCTTTGGAGACTACATGCCCCAAGAATCTCACCTCCTTTCTCCAGAAATGGCATTTGGAGAACTTTGCTTTAAGCTGATGGTCACGGAGAGTTTTCAAAACTTATCTCAAATGTTGGGCAAGCTCTTCCACACTCTTGGAGAAGATCAAAATATCATCAATGAAGACTACAACAAATTTGTTTAGGAACTCCCAAAACACCCCACTGATCAAATCAACAAAATAGGCAGGTGCATTTGTCAGTCCAAAAGGCATAACTAGCCATTCAAAGAAACCGTCTGGAGTTCTGAAAGAAGTCTTATCTATGTTGTCCTCAGCCACCCTCAACTGATGGAACCCCGTAGCCAAGTCCAACTAAGAAAATACCGAGGCACCAACAAGCTGATCAAATAAATCATCAATCCTCGGAAATGGGTGCCTATTCTTCTTGGTAAGCTTATTCAATTCTCTATAGTCAACACACAGATGAAGTGAACCATCCGCTTTAGTTGTGAATACTACTGGAGCACCCCATTCCGATATGCTTCATCTGATAAACTCTTTCTTAGGTAGCTCCCTCCTCTCCCTTGGAGTCATGTGGCGTACTGGTAATGCAACTGGCTTTGCGTTGTTCACCAGATATATGCGGAAATCAATTTCATGCCTTGGAGGTAAACCCCGTACCTCATCAAAAACATCGGAATAATCTCGAACCACTGAAACAGATTGCAAATCATCTATGGATGCATCTAGAGACTCTAGGAAGCTAAGCATAACAGACCCTTGGGGGTCACAAGAAACTTCGAGGGTCTTCCCATGAAAAGTTAGGAGTCTAACAACCCTCCTCTCACAATCCAGAATGGCCCCATACGAGGTAAGCCAATCCATTCCTAGAATCAACCCATTGCCCATAAACTCGAGTACATACACGTCGCATTAAAACTCGACGCCTAGCACAGATATTTTCAAACCCCAACAAATCATCAATAAATGAGCCAAACCACCAATGGGGTTTGAAACAACTACGGGATCTACTACCATACTAGTAATTAAGTGCAGAGATTCAACCATAGAACTAGATATAAACGTGTGTGAAGCACCAGAACAAAAAGTGTTCTAACTGGATGGTTTGAAAGAGAAACTAAACTTTCTACAAAAAAAATCTACCTCTTTCAGGAGCACTGATCGTGAGAGCATGCACCTGCCCTCCAAAAGTCCCTGCTCTTTGCCCTTGTCCCTATGATCCCTGTTTCTTCGGGCACTCTTTAGAGAAGTGTCTGACCACTCCGCAATTAAAGTAACTGACCTTCCTTCTCTTACAATCTTTGATCAAGTGACCCTCCTTTCAACAGTTGTGACATTTTCTCTTATCCTTGCCTTTATCATCTTTCCCTCCTTTCTTCTGCTATTGTTGCTGCCCCTTCTTAGGCCATACCTTCTTATTCCACAATGTCCCCTCAGCTTTTGTTTCCTTCTTTTCTCCCTTGTCCTCATGTATTAGGGCCATATCAACAAGCTTTTCAAAGGTGTCCCCCATTGGAATATGGGACATAGCTAAACCATGCAGAGGCTCATTCAGTCCTTTAGAAAATCGCAAAGCCTTTTTGTGCGGTGTATCCACCAAATCTAGCCCGAGCCTTGCTAGCTGGTTGAACTTGTTCACATACTCTTTTACCGTCAAATTTCCTTGTTTGAGTGTTAACAACCTCTCCATCTATATGCTTCTCTCAGCTTGGGAAACAAATTTCATTTCGAACCTCTGTCTAAAGTCTTCCCAAGTTTCTACCGGACGTACAGCTTGGGTGCCTTCCCACCAAAATGAGGCTTCGTTCTTTAACAACCAAGAAGCTAATTGGTTCTTTCTTCGGTCCTCCACTTCAAAGATTATGAATAAGTCCTCAGTATCCTTAAGCCAATACCGAGCTTTTACGAATGTCTCGTTCCCATGGAATGGACTTCATCCCATAGCCCGGAAGTCTTTGCAGATCTTGGCAAATTTGTTAGCTTTCGGAGGGGGAATGACTGGTGCAGTTGGGGGAGGAACGTCTCTTTGGCCTTCGGCCGGCACCGTGGCCTCCAAATACCTCCGAAACCATCCAGGTATTGTGACGCCCTCTGGGATATTAGGGATGTTTTGTTCCCCAGACATGCTGAAAAAAGGGAAAAGGAAGAAATTTAGATAAAGGACCGAAGGATACTACATATGGCTTTTTGGGGAATATTTTTCAAAATAGACTTTTCTTTTGAAAATGCTTTTCTTTTAAAATCTTTTTGAAAATGATTTCCAAAAACTTTTATCTAATCTGGTAACCTTTAGCTCTGATACTTAGTGTGACACCCCACATCCGTTAATGTCACTCACTAAGGGAATGCATTAAGTTTCGTGAAGCGCTATAGGTAAACAAACACAGAATAATTACAAGACAAATATAAATAAGGCAACAACAGAAAATTTAAACTTTTATTTCAAACATAAGTCATAATACCATGGTCCACAATTTCATAAGTCACAAAAACCATTACAATAAAATAACTTCTGTCTTGCACCATCAGAGTACATAAGTAAATAAAAAGAATCATTCCCTCAACTAAAAGAGTTAAGCCATAGTAGAGACAAGAACTTGAGCCATACTTGAGAAGTAGATCCTAGCAAGATGATATCTGAGTCCTGATTAAGTCTGAGTGTTTCCTCCCTGAGAAACTTGGGGGGAGGTGGGGATCGGAAGAAAGAAGGAGAAACAACAGGGTCAGACATAAAGTCTGGTGAGTCTAGTTACTTTTAGCTAGTAGATAAATAAAAGCAACATGATAGGCTTATAAAGTGGATAAGAGAGAGATTACTACATAAATGGCAGGTGTGACAAGATAAGAAAGATAAGGTGTATGTGCCTCACCAATGATTAATATGCATTATTACTAGTATAACTGAATTGAGATGATCCCTTCCACTATGAGTTAGTAGGCTTAGGTCATACGTCCAAGTATACCGTAACCACTACCCTAATCGATTGGCTCCCTACCCTGTAGATATCCTGTGCTGGCCCCACAGTAGGAGGTATCACTTCCTAAAGTGGAAACCCATGGTATGCACAACCTTATCTACTGGTGTTACGGTCGTCTTATCCCCCTCTGCCTGGCCCATGCACGCACATGTCCCTGGTCGGTTTGCGCTACCCACACCATCTGTCTCGTTTGTATCTCTTACAATTAATCAGTAAGCGCGCCTCTTCTCTGCCTAGTACGGAGTTCTTTACTTGATACAAACTCTGGGTTACTGACTGAAATGGGTCCCACACAATATGATACAAGCTCTCCCCCTCGTCTTGTACCCCCACTAGGTTTTCCACTGACTGTGTATACCCTTAGGTGTCTTTAATTACATAGCCCTATACCAGTTATGCTTAGCCTAAAGGGTGTCTTTAATTACATAACTTCATTACATTATCTATCGGTTATGTATACCACTAGGTGTCTTTAATTACATAACCTTATTACATTATCTACCGGTTATGTATACAACTAGGTGTCTTTAATTACATAACCTTATTGGGTTAAGTTCATGGGCCTATATGTAAATATTACCCACTCCCTCTAATTTACTTAACCCACCCACTACCCATCCAATTTTACTTAACCCTAGTTCAAGTTCATAGTCATATAATCTTTATGGATTAAATTAGGTTAAGTAGTCCAATTCTTTACCATGTCCATTTATGGTTTTATAATGGGATAGACCTCCCACATTAGGCCTACAACATGTGGATGCTGGATATGTCGGTCGGGTCCGGACAGTCATATTCCACAGTTGGGCCTAACCTTGTGTCTTAGCCCGATTTGTATTTGCGTACTTAGACCTCCCACATTAGGTACAACATTAGTGGCTGCTGGATATGTCGGTCGGGTCCGGGCAGACTTCCACAACTAATGTAACCTAACCTCGTGCCATAAGTACAATTTACAATTCCTAATTGTAAATTACTAAACATTCCAAGTTAATCCAAATCTACCTATGTCATTATAGGTAACTATTTCTATGTTTTCCCCATTTGAATTACATGTCCTATTTCATATTAATATTACATAAATTATGCCAATTATAATCCCTTTTCCCCGTTTCCTCTCTAACGTATTCGTACGTATTTTAGCGGCATCTTGGCTATAAAGTAGCCTAGCTACAACAATGAAAAGGGAATATGACAAAGGTGATAGTTTCAACATATCTTGGCATAAACATAAACATAAACTGGTATGATAACAAAGTGAATGGACATATGATTAACATCATAATAAGGTGGACATCAAACTGGTAACTTGTGGCAATTACTATGATGTTCAAGCAAGCATCATAAGATTTAGATTAAACATTAGGCGTCCAATTATTTAGATCTAGCATAGTCAGGGTGACATAGTAATATGTTTAGATCTAAAAATGGATTCACATGTCAAGTTTACAAAATATCTCAATGGATCACAATATGACAGGTGAAAGGTGATTAACATAAAGATCTAGATCTAAGTAATGTTACAGCTTTCCAAATTAATACGTGTACATCCACCATAACATGGTTACAAGTCAAGATCCATATAAGCAACATAATCGAATAACCACAATTTTATTAGATTTAGGAAAATAGATCTGTCATGACATAGTATAGGATTTCACATTAACACAGAATCATACTTTACAACATATCCAATTCATAGTCTTTTAAAATAAACTTTTATTTATCTAAACCTAAAAACAAATAGAACTCGTAGTGTTAGGTTTAGAGAATTAAGGAAGAACAGATCTAGAATTTCTGAATTGGATTTGTAGAATATGTTGTTGTAGAAAACGGTTCAGTTCGCACTCGAGCAGCATATGGCCTCCATGACTTCCAATGAAGAAAATATGAGAAACGGGACACATATATAGCTGCCAGACCCCATGAAACCGAGTACCACGTCATCCCTAGTGGTGTCGACAACCCTGTGGGTGGGTCGACCCCTAGGTGGACACCGCTTCAGAGGGTCGACCCCTAGGTCGACACACCTCTGGGGGGTCGACCCTCTAGAGTGGGAATTTTTCCGCTCAGAGGAATTTTTCGAATTTGAATCCTCTGGATAGAATTCTGACTCATCTCTGACTCATGCGTATTTCAGATCCATGTCGGCTGGTGATTAGTATTTTTAGGATACTACGACTTGTTAAGAAACAAATCACGAGTTCTAAGCGTATATTTGGAGGTAAGAGAGGTATTATTCTAGCTTTCTGTGGTCTGGTTGAGGAAACACTCTGGAATGATGAAAAATTTAAAATAATTTTTTCAATCATTAAAGAGCTTCAAAATTCGGTAAATCAATTTTAGAAAATCAATAACTTTCAATGGATCAATTTAGTAACTCCCAAGATAAGTCGAGTTTAGTTGGTTTGTTAACCAGACCAAATTATTAAATAGTAAGTGGTAAAAATATTTGTCCATATGATCAACTTTATCATTTCGAAGCGTTTCCTCGACTAGCTCACAAAATGCTGGTTCAATTCCTCTTTTATCTTCAGGTGTATGTATATAACTCATGATTTAGGACTTAATAGTCGCAGTATCTTAAGATTACTGAACATCTGGTCTCCATGGTTCTGAAATTTACTTTCTGTCAGTACTACTTAACAGTGTCAAGATCTTCAAAAGTTTGTGTTGGCTAATGAATGTTACATTGGTTAACATACTTATTTTCTGTGCATAGGAAGATCACTCAAGGATTATGTAATGGTACAAGGATTATGTAACATTCTAATACATTTCATACAAAATTTCCATGTATTCTCTGGAGAAGCATTATGTTACGTAGGGGATGAAGACAATTAGTTTTAAGCTCTTCCCCCATCAATATTAATAGTTGAGATTGCAAATTTTCATGTTAGGCCATCAACGATCAAGTTGAACCTGAACCGTATTTGCAATCTAGATTATTAATATTGTTGAGGCTAGAGGAACCTGAATTGATGTGGGAAACTGAACATAGATCCGGTCAACCTGAATTGGCATTATAAAAGAAATGATTATACCATACAAGGGGAGTTTGAGATCCAGTCTTACATTTGTTCGGACAATTATGTTTCTTCTTATCTGAATATGCCAGCAGTTCAAAAGGCTCTTCAAGTTGTCGCATTGTTCGGAACTCTACAGGCATGCCTATTACTTACAAAAACTTCGTATTTTTTGTTAATTTAACATTGTTATATGTCTTAACAAATATTGATTGCTTATAGTACCTATTACTTACGAACTCTATAGGCGTGCTCTTGGATTTTCTACAAGACAAATTGAGACGGTATCATTTCTTATTGCTGCATGTTAGCACATTTTATCCTAAAACTAATCCCAAGTCACTGTTGTTTAAACTGGCTTGTGTTCTGTTATATTATGCAGATTAGAAAAGCCAAGAAAATCTGTGAGAGCATGATTGCATGTGCATGTTAGGCCATCAATGTAAATAATAGGAGGTAGGAAAATAGGTATACCTTAGGTACATCTAGGGTAATTCAAATACCATATACATATACATATATGCGTGTGTGTGTAATATATGTGTGTATGTATGCATATGTTTCAGCTAAGATCGTAGATCATGGAGAGAAATAATATGGCTATTTACGTGTACAGATGGCATGCTAAAATTGATCAAGAAACATGGTCGAGTGATGCTGAAGGGTTATGTTTATATATATCTGCTCAGATTAGAAAAATGGATCTTGAGGCAAGAAGTTTGCAACCAAGTGTTAAAGCTGTATTGCTGGCAAAGCTAAGAGAGTACAAGTTCGATTTGCATAATCTGAAAGCTGAAGTTAACAAAATTTCTTCAAGTAATTTGGATAAATATACTCAAGAGGAACTTCTAGAGGCAGGATTGGCAGATACTTTAGCGGTATTAATTTGGAACTTTTTAGTTATGTTATGCATTTTACATTGAAGTGTTTATTTGCAATCCTGTTTTGCTTAATGTTAAACGTCAAAACAGTATTCATCATGTTGTTGTAGCCATTGTTTATGTGAATTATGCCCCCCCCCCACCATGCACCCACACAAACCCCACAAAAAGAACATAAGGAATGAGAAATTGGCAGAATTGAAAGTCAGTGCTATTTTTCCACCCATTGTTCTACACATAGATTAATGATTGTTTCCTACAACCCAAGTAAAATGTTAATCCTTTTGTAAGTAAAGCAGAATTTATTTCTTTTTCCTAAATTGCAGTTGTAAACTTCTATACATCACATATATATAGGAAACATGACTGAGTTCACCATTTCAGTGGAAGTAAGTTATCACACAAGCATTTGGGTAGTCTAATTTTGCTATATACAGTTTGACGAATAGGTCTTTTCGCTGCTGTATACAGTTATCACATAAACATTTCAATGGTTGAGTTCACCATTTCAATGGAACTGCCTGTGGAAGTACTTTCAGGTCTGTTGTCTGTGGAAGTACTTTCAATGGCTGAGTTCACATTAATTTGTTGTATACTACTTTACTATTTACACGAATGGAACTCATAAAAGTTGGCTTTAGAGGAGACTAGTATTTTGTATAGTCACTTGTGTTTAGCTGCTGCTAAAGCTACACATTAGTATTCTGTACTTACACGAAGGTAAAAAAACATATGAACTTGCATTGCCTGTTATGTCCAGTCATGTTTTGCGATGACTCATAATCTGCTGGCTTGTTAACATAGCTTGTTAGCATTCATGTATCTTGTTGTGAAATCAGGGAGGAACTGTCTGACTATATGTTGCATCACTTCAAAGAGCAAAGTGGTTATTGTACTAGATGTGTACATTATGGGTATAACATTTTCTTTGTATAAATTGTGTAAATTTGTATATTAGAGTGGTTATTGTATGTGAGTTTTTGGTCAGTTATACGGAAAACTATTGTATTGAATCGGTTATCCATATTTCACTTGATTATATGGTTAATTGTTTTTCTGATTGTTTGAATGTCATAAGTATGTGAATGATTATGGATTGATATTGTAGAAACAAAATAGACAGCTAGCAGGAAATAATTGCAGGGAAAAAAGAGCAAATTAATTAATAATTTTTAGTTGCGTTTTAAAAACGCTACAGAAATATATTTAGTGGTGTTGAATTAACGCAACCGTAAACTAGGGGTAAAATTGGAAATTTTATTAGTAACATTATAAGCTTTTTTATGGCGTTTATTTAGTGCAACGAAAATTATTTTGGTGGCGTTTAATAAACGTTACAACAAAAGAAATTACAGTGGCATTAAAAATAGTGCAACCAATTTGCAATGATTTTTAGTGGCATGTTTTCTCGTAACAATTATCGAAACGCCACCAAAAATGATTGGTAGCTGTTTTTGAGCGCTACAAAAAATCATTTTTCTTGTAGTGAGTACCTCTTTCAAATATGCTTCGCGTAATAAACCCATTCTCAAGTAGTTCCCCTACTTGCTTGCTGAGCTCCCTCCTTTACCTAGGAGCCATGTGGCGCACAGGCAATGCGACTGGCTTTGCATTATCCACCAAGTATATCCAAAAATCAATCTCGCGTCTCGGTTGTAAGCCCCTAACTTCCTCAAAAACATTCGAATACTCACAGACTACCGGTACAGATCATAAATCATCGACAGATGCATCAAGTGATTCTAGGAAACTAAGCATGACAGACCCTTTTGGGTCACAAGAAATCTCGAGAGTTCTCCCATGGCAAGTTAAAAGTATAATGACCCTCCTCTCACAGTCTAGAATGACACCATACATGGCTAGCCAATCCATCCCTAGAATCAAACCATAGACCATTAAAACCAAGCATATATGCATCGCACTCAAACTCGACGCCCAACAAAGATATCCTCAAACCCCGACAAATCATAGACAGATGAGTCGTGCCCTCAATGTGGTTTGAGACAACAACGGGATCCGAAACCATACTAGTACTAAGGTGCAAAGACTCAACCACAGAATCAGATATAAAAGAATATGTAGCTCTGGAATAAAAAAGAGTCTTAACAGGATGATCGAAAAGAGAAATCAAACCTTCAACAAAAACTTTCCTACTTTTGTCCGGTACATTGGCCTCAAGAGCATGCACTGCCCTCTAGAAGAGCCTGCCCTTTGGCCTGGTCTTTGTTTCCTCGGGAACTACCTAGAATAGTGTCCGAGCTCACCACAACAGAAACAAGCATTCTTCCTTTTTCTGCAATCTTTGACCAAATGTCCCATGCGCCCACAACTATGACATTACCTCTTATCTTGAGTTTTTTCATTCTTTCCGCCTTTTTTTTGTTGTTGTTCTTTCTTGGTCCACACTTTCTTGTTTGTGCCTCATCAGTCTTAGCTTTTTTCTTTTCGCCTTTATTCTCTTCGTGCATCAATGCCATATCAACGAGCTTCTCGAAAGTTTCCCCATCAGAATATGAGACAGCCAATCCATGGAGGGGTTCATTCAATCCTCTTGCAAACCTCAAACCTTTCTTGTGTGGAGTATTCACGTGCTCCAAAATAAACCTCGGCAACTGATTGAACTTATTGACATACACTTTGATAGACATGCTTCCTTGCTTAAGTGCCAGAAACCTTTCCATTTGCATACTCTCTTCTACATGAGAGAGAAACTTTAACTCGAATCTCTATCGGAAATCATCGCATGTCTCAACCTGTAATGACCCGTATTTTTCATGGTGTAATAATTTATTTATTTAATTATTTACAAAGTGATTAAGTGATTTAAATGGTCGTTAATTAAATTATATTGAATATTTAATTAAAATAAATAATATAATAAAATATTTAATTTCTGAAATAGTCAGAAATAGTGGAATTCACAATATGGTGTGAATTAGATCATCTATGATATTTAATTCAGTTTAGAATTGAATTAGAATAACAAATATATTATATAAATGAAATTTGAACGTATAATTTATTATAATTATAATCGAGCTCGAAATGGCGCTGCAGTTCGTTACTTGGCGATTCGAACTTCAATCGAATATACAGAAGCCGTTTTAAGTCGGATTTCTGTGAAACAAGAAACGTTCAGAGCTAGTGAAGTATATTTGTCTAATGGAAGAGAAAAATCGGGATTTCGTCGTGTAGATTTTTAGTTATGTCCAAATTAAATATTCAGAAAAACAGCGGTATATTCGTTCATGGCCATAACGGTTATTTAAAAATATTTGAATATCAGGTTCGAATTTAGACAAGGTTCTTTTGAGACGTAGTGATAATTTAATTTTTAGAATTTTACTGTAATTTTTAATTAATTAAATACGCAACTTTTTATTTGGAGTATTTTGCACCCTATATCAATATTTTGGGGTTTCACAATATGAGTTAACCTACCGATACTTTTATATTTTTAGGATCGTAGGACACTGCTCGTCACAACTATATTTTTGTGTCGTCAATAACGATTCGTTTGTAAATGGAACCATATATATATATATATATATATATCAAGTGCCGAAACCATTTAAAAGCTAAATGAAAAGGGACATTTGCCTATCGTACCAACAACAGATATGAAGTGAAATACAAGGCCACGTCTGCCTTTATTCTCAGCCAAAAAACAAATCCCAAATAAAAACTATAAATACCCTAACTCAAAAAAATTAAACCTAACTCCATCTCCAACTAAATATCAAGCCGCCAGTTTTCATTTTTTTTCCTCAACCAAAAACGAATCGCTCGTACCCCCTTCTTTCCTTTTCCTTTCATGAAAGCAGTCCTTGTACGGGGGCTCCGATATGAATATCTTGGGATGAGGGTTCGGGTTTGCATGGGTATCCAGGTGAGGAGGAAACAGGCACGAGGAAGCTGTCACGCGGAGGTCAGTAGGCGGTGTGTGGTCAGATGTTTTCAAATGGGATAGAGAGTGCATTGCGGAGCGTGGGGAGTTGGTTATGTGCGGACGATGCTGAGAAGGTGAGGCAGTGTGATGGTTTAGATCTGGAGCTTTCGAAAATAGCATCAAACGGGAAAGAGAGTGAATCGAGGGTCATTATGGTGGGTGGAAGTCGACCTGAAATGGATTTCGATGCAGTGGAGAGGGTGTGTTGAGTTGCGTGTTTGAGGGCCTGTAGCGTGATTGGGACGATGAACATCGAGGCGGCGGAAGGGGGTAAATGGTGAGGTCAACGGAAGTGTTACTGTTGGAAGAAGAATGCTTAGTGAGGGATTGGGTTTTGAGGAGTGACGGGCTGGATATGTTTGGGGCTGAAGG
Organism: Allium sativum; assembly: GCA_030737875.1. Taxonomy (NCBI): domain Eukaryota; kingdom Viridiplantae; phylum Streptophyta; class Magnoliopsida; order Asparagales; family Amaryllidaceae; genus Allium; species Allium sativum. The sequence goes on from CM060918.1 coordinate 129,634,014, forward strand.
AAATAATAGTGGGCCGGGAGAAAATAAAGGTTAAGGCCTAAATTTCTTAGAATAGAATTTCAAGTGTTGTTTTATTTAAATGTGTATTAACTTGAACTTGTCATATCTTATACATACGGTATCGGAATTGAACGAAAAAAGATCCATTGGGATCGTATGGATGAGGGCTACAGCCTGGAACTGACTGGGAGTGGAGTGGAGCTCGTTTGAATTTATGGCGAAATAAATTGTTTGATTCAAATCAAACAACAGTTTATCGTTCTTTAACAATGAACTGCCAATGTGAGTAAAACTCACCAACTCTGAACAGTTCTATTTTTATAACGTATATTTAGAACTGATAAATAATGACTGATTGTTGTATGTTAACTGTTTGGTTGGATTGCTTATGTATTGGTTGAAATTATAGATAACGATATTTATATATATCGTTAATCAAATATCAATTCTGTTTATCAGAATTTTTCATATCGAAGTGAAATCGATGTTAATTATGTGGTTTAACATCTGTGATGCAGGGAAACAGGTTGAAGGAATCCGACTGGATTCCTCAACATTTATTTTACTGTTTTTAATATATTGTGATATATGATGTGTTAAATAATATGTTATGGATTTTGTGTGTTAGAATGATATTGATCCTTGTTATTCGATATTTTAAATATCATAAAAAGACCCTGGGATGTAAAAAGAATGATTTCAATGTATATTGAAATAAAGGGATTTTGTAAAATCAACAGATTTTATAAAAGGAAATATTTCGAAAGTAAATAAAAGGAAAATGTTTATAAAACGAATAGAGTTTTATAAAAGGGAAAAATGTTGATAAAAGGAATAGAATAGAATAAAGGAATATCTATTTGGAAAATAGAATAGAATAAAGGAATATTTATTTAGTAAATAAATAGAATTATAAAAGGAATATTTAGTTGGAAACTAAATAGGATTATAAAAGGAAATTGACGAGATAAAAAGGAGTTAATCAAACGTGGTTTATCACAAGGAGTTAATCAAACGTTGTTTATCAAAAGGAATTAATCAAACGTATTTTATCAAAAGGAGTTAATCAGACATAGTTATTTAGGATAAGTTACCATTTGGCACGACTGCTAGCGTAATTCGCAAGGCTGCAGATAGCCTACGGCGGTCGGATGTTTCCTGAGGGAATCAGGCGTAACCATTGTGATCGTTGCGATCTAGAGTTAATCGAATGGAGTTAAATCGAATATTACTTATTCGAATAAGAGTTAAGCAAATAGAGTTACTCAATTAGAGTTAATCTAAATAAAGTTAAACAAGATTAGAAACTGACTATAGATTAGTTAAGTTGAATAGTTTTCTGAGTATCGATCTGATGTTGGTTTTGGCCTTCGGGGTTTATACTTAGAGAATTGTTCTCCTACTAGTTTACGGTTAGGGACTAATAGTTGTGGAATGATAGTGATATGTAATAAACAATGGAAATGTTTTCCAGTGTTAATAACATATATTTTCTAAACATAGAAAATAAGGAAATGTGAATATATATATATATATATGTTAAATGATGATTGATCGATATAATTTCCATCTGGAAATAATATCATTGTTTGCACACGAGTTTTTCTTTGATAGTTAAATCACAGACTATCAATGTTTTGACCATTTTACGTTGTTAATATGGAGAGATCGGTTGGATTATTATCCGAAGAACCACTCTGTATTGGCATAAGAGTTGCGAATCAAGTATTCTGAATATAGTGAAGACGGTGTAAAGTACAAGGACTGTTGTATAAATCTTAGATAACAATTTGTCAAAGATGGATGTACTGAATAGTGCCTTCGGTTTGTCCAGTCCCAGAACAACTTGTATGGACGAATGTCTGATAGAGTATTCCTAACGAATCATATATGTTGATCTCTTCAAACGTATCACGTTTGGTGGTAGAGGAATTTGTTTCTCTTAGCTTCATACCCGTGATACCGTTAGGGAAATCGAAAATGATTTGGCGGGTATGATGATTTGGTATTCCAAGTAAATGAAGATATGATATGTAAAAAGATATGCGTAGCTTCTAGCCTCACATCCGGTAAATTAAAGAAATCGGGTAGGCAGCATGGCTAAGTCGGTCGCTCCGAAGTAGGGTGTATAATCACCTATCTAGAGAATATTCATTTGCTTCTTTAATCTATCAATGTTGTCCAATATATATACGGGAAACGGTTGCTGATCCCAACCGTTGGTGATATACATTCGATACACTCAAGCGGAATGAGTGGTCGGTCATGTGTGACTGAGGTGCAAGATGTTCTTGTTGAACTCAAGTGTATCGTTCCTAGAGTACACTGATCGGAAGGTGGTTCCATACCTTGTCATAGTTGGAAATCCATTATCCAATAAGCGCCTGCGGTTTATGATTTTATATTATATATGTGGAACGTGAGATGCAAGCGTTCCGCTAGATTGTTATTTACTTGATCTAGACATTATTATAATATCAGACAAGTATTGATTTTAAAGTTGTTTGGATTCTCATAAGGGAAAAACCCGTTCCGTTTTCACGGCGTGGTCTTATGAGATATCCTTATTTAACCAAGTGTTTGGAGTTTTATTCACACCAGTCCCATGACTGACCCGGAGTTTATTTGTTTGTTTTCCCTAAACTCTTGGGTGCCTAAATTTGTATGGGCAGTCAAGTAGTCGGGATTTTACAGATACACTTGGAGAGCTTGGAGCAGGAGACTTCAGGATTATATAGCTATTGTTTATTTCCGCTGTGTTGTAAGTGTTGTACTCTGCAATGTTATTGTATACATATACTGTTTGTATTTCAAAAGTTATGTTATATTTTATTCTTTCCGCTGTGAGATTCGTGTTTACTCTAATGATGATGTTCTTCTTCTTCTTCTATTCTAAGTTTCTACCTTATCTATTCTCACCCTTTGTTTTCTTTCATTAACCATTCAGTTATTTTCGATCCTTGGATGTTCGATATGTGTTGTATATCGGATAGATCGCTAAAAAACTGGGTCATTACAGTTGGTATCAGTGTAACACCCCGTATTTCAGTTAACGCTAAAATTCACAAATTGCAGAATAAATAATCTCAAATTTGAGAATTGGGGGAAACGGGCTGCGTCATTGCGTTCGTCTCGGAAAAATACGCGAAATAGAGTCCGAAATTTTGTAAATCGGAGTCCGTATGGCCCAGTTATGGCCAAATGAAGTTTGCAGAAAATTCAAAGTTAAAAAACAGATTTAAAAATTCAAATTCAGATTTTTAATTTCAACCAGCGGGGCCAGGCGGGAAAGTTCCCGCCCTAGCCATGTCGACAGGGCTGTCGACAGGCCTGTCGACTAGGGAGTCGACTGCCCTGTCGACTTGCCTGTCGACACGGGGTGTCGAGCCACTTGGCCTGGGTGCACCAGGTCTGGTTTTCTGGCTAGGGCTGGGCTGTGTTCTAGAGACTTCCTAAATCTGACGGACCTAATCTAACCTAGGGTTAATCCTATGGTCTAAAACACACCCTAATCCTATAAATACACCCTAATGCAAGCCTAATCCATACTAAAAATAGAAATGATGCCATCATGCCGCCAAAATCAAACCTAAGAGGAGCCTCCACTAGTTTATGAAGGAAGTTGCAAGCTAATCAACCTCTAATCATCATCTCCTTCAAATATTGCAACTAGTTCTACTTCATAAGTTTGCTAATCTTGGTTGTGGTGAGTTCCTATGCCTTTAGCAAGTAATTGCTAAACTAATTAGGATAGGATATTAGGAGGCTATGGATGTAAATGTGGATTATGCAAGTTGTGGTTGTCATATGTTATAAGTTCATATGTAAACTTGCCTCTTTTTATGATATGATGTGTCATGTAAGTTCATATGCAAGTTTTATGCAAGTTTATATGCAAGATCATATGCAAGTTAGTCTCTTTTTATGATATGCATAGCATATGCGAGTTTGCCTTTGTGATATGACATGATATGCAAGTTTATATGCAAGATTCATGTGCAAGTTAGTCTCTTTTTATGATATGCATAACATGTGCAAGTTTGCCTTTGTGATATGACATGATATGCAAGTTTATATGCAAGATTCATGTGCAAGTTAGCCTCTTTCTATGATGTGCATAACATATGCAAGTTTGCCTTTGTGATATGACATGGTATGCAAGTTCATATGCAAGTTTTATGCAAGTTCATATGCAAGTTTTATGCAAGTTTATATGCAAGTTCATATGCAAGTTTTATGCAAGTTTATATGCAAGTTCATATGCAAGTTTTATGCAAGTCATATGCAAGTTCATATGCAAGTTCATATGCAAGTTTTATGCAAGTTTATATGCAAGTTCATATGCAAGTTTGTCTCTTTTTATGATGTGCATAACATATGCAAAGTTGTCCCTATGTATGATGTGTTATGTAAACGAATTACGTGGGAAACGATGGGGTTAATATGCATGATTATAAAAAGGTGTAAAGTTGTTATGATTAAGCATAACATAAAATGAATGGACATAATTGGGAATTTACCTATTAAGTTAGGTCTACCCACATTATGGAGTTGGGAATTTACCTATTAAGTTAGGTCTACCCATACTATGGAATTGGGAATTTACCTATTGAGTTAGGTCTACCCATATTCTTAAAAATGTGTAATTAATTAGGGATAATTAATTATGGGGGTGATTAATTAGGTGTAATTAATCAACTAAGACACGAGGTTGGACCCTTTTGTAGCAGAAGTCTGCCCGGAACCGACCGGCCATCCAGCAGCTACAAATGATTGGCCCAATGTGAGAGGTCTTAGTCATAAGTTAAATACGTGATTAAAGTAAAGACACGAGGTTAGATCCTTTTTATGATGGAAGTCTGCCCGGACCCAACCGGCATATCCAGCAGTCATAAAAGATGGTCTAATGTGAGAGGTCTTTATGAGGTCATGATCTTAATTAATTAATTAAGAAACACTTAACCATATTAGCATGTAGAGGGACATGAGGGGTTAAGTGGGTGCCAATTGGGTGGCATGTGGAAATCTAGTGGTTGCCTTGGGTGGCAATAGAAAATACGATTAGAATACTTAACCAAAGTGGAACATGTAATTAAAACATGATTAAAGGGTTAAGTGGTATACACTAGAAATGACAAGCTTAGGTGGGTAGCTTGTGGGGGCCCATTTCAACCAATATCCCAAACGTATCTTTGTGGGCTCGACTCTAGTCGAGTGACGGGACACGCATATTGGGCTTGACTATAAGAGGCCAAAACGGGTTAGCGGTGGCAACGCAGGATCAACGGGTTTCATATGCGTGTGTGGACCCGGGCTGGTTGGTAAGTCGTTGTTGCATCGTGTAGATATAAAGCTGTGCACCGTTGATATTATCAGGTTGCCACTTTGGGGAATGATACACCCCATTGTGGGACCAGCACGGGTATCTACGGTAGGGAGCCGATCGCTTGGGGAGTAGTGGGTACACCTAGTGAAGATAGGGGCAGACGGCACCTAGGTAGTCAGCTAGGGGTACACGAAACTACTGGGTAATTTTTCTAAGTCCTTGGGAGGGATCAACCTTTAAGTAGGAATGACTGGTGTGGTGCAGTGTAGTAATTATCCTTGGGTGGGTAAATGCGTCTTTATCGTTATCTTAGTTCACTCTAAGTCTGATTGGCTACTGAGTGTAGTCATTTATCCCCAGTCACACCGTACCAAGTTATATCATATCCTTATTACTTTAATGATTACATTGTTAAAGTTATAGGACTCGCTCAGACTTATGTCTGACCCCGTTGTTTTTATCTTTTTTTCCCAACCCTCAGGTTCTCAGAGTGGGCCCAGCACGAGTGGGCTTTGATCAGGCTGCTTTTATTACTCTCTTGGAGCTTGGACCCTAGATGTAGAGCTCAGTTTACCCTTTTCTTTTATGGCTATCAGTTCATGTATTGGGATTATGTATTTTTATTTAGCAGGATGGATATTTGTACTTGACTTCTATTATGGTTTTGTGATGTAACCAGACATGTTTTATTTTCCGCTGCAATTGAAATGATGTTTTAAATTTCCAAAGTATTACTTATATCTGTCTTGCTGTAATTACTCTGTTCTATATTCACTCAAAATACTCCACCGATGTTATGGCATTCCCTTAGAGAGTGACCATAGCGGGCATGGGGTGTTACACGTGGTATCAGAGCAAAGGTTACCGGAACAGATAAAATTTTTAGAAAACTATTTTTCTAAAAACATTTTTGGAAGAGATATTTTCAAAAACATATCTTTAAAGAGAAAAGTTTTTGAAAGAAAAGCATAATCCCCAATAGCCATATCTTTATCTTTCGAATTCTCCGTTTTGAATCTTTCCTTTTTCGTTTCAGCATGGCTGAGGATCTTAACTTTCCGGAGGGTGTGATGATACCAGTATGGTATAGGAGATTGATGGAGGCTAGGGCCACCACTGCGGATCCAGCAAATGTTCCTCCACCAACCGTAGCACCCGATCTTCCTCCTCCCCCTCCTCCTCGCACGGATACTTTTGCTAAGACTTGCAAGGAATTTAAAGCTATGGGAGGGAAACCTTTTCAAGGATCTGAAACTTTTGTGGAGGCTAGAGATTGGCTTAAGGAGGTGGAAGAGTTGATAGATATCTTTGAGATGGAAGAAGGAAAGAAAGTCAAGTTAGCTGCTTGGTTAATGAAGGGAGAGGCCTCATTCTGGTGGGAGGTCACTAATGGAGAACGCCCCGTTGACTCTTGGGCGGATTTTAGGCAAAGATTTGTGGCAAAGTTTCTCTCAAGGGCTGAGGAAAACTTGTATATGGAAAGATTCTTGACTCTAAAGCAAGGAAATCTCTCAGTGAAGGAATATGTCAACAAGTTTAATCAATTGGCAAGGTTTGGCCTAGACATGGTGAATACACCGGAGAAGAAGGCTTTGAGGTTCGTGAAAGGCTTGAATGAACCGATGCATGGGTTGGCTATGACTCATATCCCTATGGGGGCCACCTTTGAGAAGCTAGTTGACATGGCACTCATGCATGAAGAAGAAAAGGGTCCCAATGCTAATAAGGCACCCGAGAAGAAGGGAGATCAAAAGAGACCTTAGCAACAACAGCAAAACAAAGGGGGGAAAGGCAACGGTGGCAAGGGGAAGAAGAAGTGCTTCAATTGTGGGATACCAGGCCACATAAGCAAAGATTGTAGAAAGAAGAAGAAGACTGGTTGCTTTCACTGTGGCGAAGCAGGGCATTTAGTGAAGGATTGCCCTAAGAAGGGGCAAAGGACGGGATCTACCTCAGGAGGACAGGTGCAAGCTCTTATGGCACCGGGTCAGGCTAGGGGGCAAGTACAGGCTCTCGCGGTCCCACCGATTCAGGAAAGAGGTAGAACTATTTCCATTGAAAGTCTGGTTTTTCTATTTGATCATCCTGTCCGTACATTGTTTGATTCAGGCGCATCGCATTCGTTTATCTCATCATCATTAGTTGAGTCACTGCACTTAGACACCAGTCTGGTAGATGATCCCTTGGTTGTTTCAAACCCAATTGGGGGCTCCACTTATTTTTCCATGATATGTTTGGGTTTGAAGATTTCTATACTTAGCATTGAGTTTAGATGTGATGCTTTTGTTTTGGGCTTCACGGGCTATGGGTTGATTTTGGGCATGGACTGGTTATCCAGTAATGGTGCTGTTCTTGATTGCGAAAGGAGAGTTGTTAGGCTCATGACCCGCTTGGGTAACACTCTCGAGATCTCTTGTAATCCCATGGATTCTGTTATGCTAAGTTATCTTGAATCGCTTGACGCTTCGGTCGGGAGTTTGCAATCTGTTAGAGTGGTCCGGGAATACTCGGATGTGTTTGAGGAGGTGAAGGGTTTACCTCCGAAGCGGGAGATTGACTTCCGAATATATCTGGTGGATAATGCTAAACCTGTATCTTTACCAGTGCGCCACATGGCTCCTCGTGAGAGGAGGGAACTCCATAAGCAAGTAGGGGAGTTGCTTGAGAAGGGGTTCATAAGACGAAGTATATCGGAGTGGGGTGCTCCAGTAGTTTTTGCTACGAAGGCAGATGGGTCCCTCAGACTTTGTGTAGACTATAGAGAACTCAACAAGCTCACAAAGAAGAATAGACACCCATTGCCGAGGATTGATGATCTTTTCGATCAGTTAGTTGGCGCTTCAGTATTTTCTCAATTGGACTTAGCCACGGGGTTTCATCAGTTGAGGGTGGCTGAGGATAGCATAGACAAGACGGCCTTTAGGACTCCGGATGGTTTCTATGAGTGGCTGGTGATGCCATTTGGGTTGACGAACGCCCCTGCATACTTTGTTGATTTGATGAGTAGGGTGTTCAGGGAGTTCCTTAATAAGTTCATGGTGGTCTTTGTGGATGATATCTTAGTATTTTCTAAGAGTGAAGAAGAGCATGCCCTACATCTTGGGGAGGTGTTGAAGACTCTTCGAGCACATAGCCTTAAGGCTAAATTCTCTAAATGTCACTTCTGGAGGAAGGAAGTGCGGTTCTTGGGGCACGTGGTCTCCAAGGAAGGGATAGCTGTGGATCCCGCGAAGGTAGTATCAATTCAGGATTGGAAGGTTCCGAAGAATGCTACCGAAGTAAGAAGTTTCTTAGGGTTGGCGGGTTACTATAGGAAGTTTATCAAAGACTTCGCAAAGATATCAGCCCCATTAACCCGCTTAACGAAGAAGAATCTTGTTTTCACATGGGACGTAGATTGTGATGATGCGTTCCGACGGTTAAAGAGAGCTTTAACCACTGCTCCAGTTTTAGTGTTGCCAGATGGGAGCAATCCATTTGTTGTCTATACCGATGCTTGTGGGACAGGACTAGGCGCAGTCTTAATGCAAGAGGGAAGGGTAATAGCCTATGGTGGAAGGCAATTGAGAGTGCATGAGAAAAATTACCCTACCCATGATTTAGAGTTGGCCGCTATTGTTTTTGCGCTTAAGATTTGGCGCCATTATCTTCTTGGTGAGAGATTCGAATTGTTCACTGACCACAAATCATTGAAGTACTTGTTTTCTCAGAAGGATTTGAATTTGAGACAGCAAAGGTGGATGGAGTTCTTAGCATCCTATGATTTCGAGATAGCGTATACCCCTGGCAAGGGTAACGTGGTGGCGGACGCCTTGAGCAGAAAAAGGTTGTCCTTGAGTCCATTGTTCGTGGAACAACGAAGCTTGGAATTTATCTCGATGTTTGATTTCAGACCTTCCATTGATTATGTACCCGGTTTGCTAGCTTCCTTGGAGGTTAGACCTACTCTTTTGGGGTGGATTGGAGAAGCACAGAGGGACGACCCACAGTTGGTTGAGTTGGTAGAGAAGCTCATAAGGGGGGAGTCGTCCAGCCATTTGAGTAGGTACACCCTAGACGATAGGGGGTGCTTGCGTAGAGACGGTAGACTTTGTGTACCGCAAGACGAGGGTTTGAGGAAGGTTATTCTTGATGATGCACACCGTTCTAGGATGACCATTCATCCCGGTGGGGACAAGATGTACCAAGACATGAAGAGGGTTTTCTTCTGGGCCGGTATGAAGAAAGATGTGGCCGAGTATGTCGCTCGATGCTTGGTGTGCCAACAAGTGAAGGCGGAGCAAAAGAAACCTGGTGGGTTGCTTCACCCATTGGAAGTTCCGCAATGGAAGTGGGATAGCGTCTCGATGGATTTTATTGACGGGTTACCCAGATCAAGAAAGGGTAATACGGGAATTTGGGTTGTGGTAGACAGACTTACTAAAAGCGCCCATTTCATACCTGTGAAGAGCAAGAGGACTGCTCCATGGCTAGCTTCAGTATATCTTCGAGAGATAGTTCGATTGCATGGGGTACCCTCTAGCATAGTGAGTGATCGAGATCCTATCTTCACTAGCGAGTTCTGGAGAAGTTTGCAAGAAGCAGTGGGGACTCAATTATGTCTGAGCACCGCATACCACCCTCAGACGGACGGCCAGACTGAGAGGGTGAATCGTGTTCTAGAAGACCTTTTGAGGCTTTGTATCTTAGATTTTGGAGGTACATGGGAAGAGCATCTTCCATTGGTGGAGTTCGCATATAATAATAGCTTTCAGTCCAGTATTGGTATGGCTCCTTTCGAAGCTCTTTATGGAAGGCCTTGTCGATCACCTACATGTTGGTGGGAATCTACGGATAAGATCTTGCTTGGGCCTGATATGGTTAGGGAGACTTCTGAGAAGATTGACTTGATTCGAAGAAGGATGAAAGCAGCGCAGGATAGGCAAAAATCTTATGCGGACAAGAGAAGGACGGATCTTGAGTTTGAAGTTGGGGACATGGTCTTTGTCAAAGTGTCTCCGTTACGAAATGTGGTTCGCTTTGGATCTGTTGGGAAGTTAGCACCAAGGTTCGTAGGGCCATTTCCCATTAAGGAAAGAATTGGACGGATGGCATATAGAGTGGAGTTGCCCGACAGACTTAGTGGTGTACATGATGTATTCCATGTGTCCCATTTGAGGAAGTGCTTACATGAGACCGCAGAGGTGGTAGAGCCGAGCTTGCTTAAAGAAGTGGAAGTAGAGCGTGATGCGACTATTCGACGAGCTCCTACTCGCATCCTTGGGTCAGAGACTAGGAAATTGAGGAATCGAGAGGTTCAACTAGTCAAAGTACAATGGGGAGAAGACGAGGGCAACGCTACTTGGGAGACGGAAGCGAAGATGCGTTCATTGTACCCATTCCTTTTTGAGGGTATGTCTTTTAACTTCTCCTTTATCATTTGTCTAGTACTTATCTTATCTTTAGTATGTCCTCTCATTAGTACCTTTGACCTTTAGATAGGGTAAACCTATGGTTGAAACATGTGTTTGAGACATGTTATGTTTGATGGATGCATGTGGATGCAAGTGGTTGCTAGTGGTTGCTCGTGGATGCATATATACACACTCTAGGCACTAGATCGGCTCAATCACTTCATATTGCATATTGCATAAAATTGTGTGTAGGAAGCTATATTTATGGATGTGTAATGATTGTGTTATCATATGGATGATGCATTTTAGTGAATGATTGTGCACTCATGTAGATATTGTATGTGTCGATAGGGTTCTCTCGCATACATAATGGATGCATGGCACTATCATGGTTTGCATATGTTCATACATTAGATAGGGAACATATACACACACTCTTTGCATATGCTCATACATCATTAGAAATTGTTTTAAGGACAATGGATGCCCGTGTTTGATGGATTGAGTAGATGGTTGTTTGGATGGTAGGATATGCATTCTCCTTAACTTAGAGATTTCGGGGACGAAATCCTTTAAGGAGGGGAGAATGTAACACCCCGTATTTCAGTTAATGCTAAAATTCACAAATTGCAGAATAAATAATCTCAAATGTGAGAATTGGGGGAAACGGGCTTCGTCATTGCGTTCGTCTCGGAAAAATACGCGAAATAGAGTCCGAAATTTTGTAAATCGGAGTCCGTATGGCCCAGTTATGGCCAAATGAAGTTTGCAGAAAATTCAAAGTTAAAAAACAGATTTAAAAATTCAAATTCAGATTTTTAATTTCAACCAGCGGGGCCAGGCGGGAAAGTTCCCGCCCTAGCCATGTCGACAGGGCTGTCGACAGGCCTGTCGACTGGGGAGTCGACTGCCCTGTCGACTTGCCTGTCGACACGGGGTGTCGAGCCACTTGGCATGGGTGCACCAGGTCTGGTTTTCTGGCTAGGGCTGGGCTGTGTTCTAGAGACTTCCTAAATCTGACGGACCTAATCTAACCTAGGGTTAATCCTATGGTCTAAAACACACCCTAATCCTATAAATACACCCTAATGCAAGCCTAATCCATACTAAAAATAGAAATGATGCCATCATGCCGCCAAAATCAAACCTAAGAGGAGCCTCCACTAGTTTATGAAGGAAGTTGCAAGCTAATCAACCTCTAATCATCATCTCCTTCAAATATTGCAACTAGTTCTACTTCATAAGTTTGCTAATCTTGGTTTTGGTGAGTTCCTATGCCTTTAGCAAGTAATTGCTAAACTAATTAGGATAGGATATTAGGAGGCTATGGATGTAAATGTGGATTATGCAAGTTGTGGTTGTCATATGTTATAAGTTCATATGTAAACTTGCCTCTTTTTATGATATGATGTGTCATGTAAGTTCATATGCAAGTTTTATGCAAGTTTATATGCAAGATCATATGCAAGTTAGTCTCTTTTTATGATATGCATAGCATATGCGAGTTTGCCTTTGTGATATGACATGATATGCAAGTTTATATGCAAGATTCATGTGCAAGTTAGTCTCTTTTTATGATATGCATAACATGTGCAAGTTTGCCTTTGTGATATGACATGATATGCAAGTTTATATGCAAGATTCATGTGCAAGTTAGCCTCTTTCTATGATGTGCATAACATATGCAAGTTTGCCTTTGTGATATGACATGGTATGCAAGTTCATATGCAAGTTTTATGCAAGTTCATATGCAAGTTTTATGCAAGTTTATATGCAAGTTCATATGCAAGTTTTATGCAAGTTTATATGCAAGTTTTATGCAAGTCATATGCAAGTTCATATGCAAGTTCATATGCAAGTTTTATGCAAGTTTATATGCAAGTTCATATGCAAGTTTGTCTCTTTTTATGATGTGCATAACATATGCAAAGTTGTCCCTATGTATGATGTGTTATGTAAACGAATTACGTGGGAAACGATGGGGTTAATATGCATGATTATAAAAAGGTGTAAAGTTGTTATGATTAAGCATAACATAAAATGAATGGACATAATTGGGAATTTACCTATTAAGTTAGGTCTACCCACATTATGTAGTTGGGAATTTACCTATTAAGTTAGGTCTACCCATACTATGGAATTGGGAATTTACCTATTGAGTTAGGTCTACCCATATTCTTAAAAATGTGTAATTAATTAGGGATAATTAATTATGGGGGTGATTAATTAGGTGTAATTAATCAACTAAGACACGAGGTTGGACCCTTTTGTAGCAGAAGTCTGCCCGGAACCGACCAGCCATCCAGCAGCTACAAATGATTGGCCCAATGTGAGAGGTCTTAGTCATAAGTTAAATACGTGATTAAAGTAAAGACACGAGGTTAGATCCTTTTTATGATGGAAGTCTGCCCGGACCCAACCGGCATATCCAGCAGTCATAAAAGATGGTCTAATGTGAGAGGTCTTTATGAGGTCATGATCTTAATTAATTAATTAAGAAACACTTAACCATATTAGCATGTAGAGGGACATGAGGGGTTAAGTGGGTGCCAATTGGGTGGCATGTGGAAATCTAGTGGTTGCCTTGGGTGGCAATAGAAAATACGATTAGAATACTTAACCAAAGTGGAACATGTAATTAAAACATGATTAAAGGGTTAAGTGGTATACACTAGAAATGACAAGCTTAGGTGGGTAGCTTGTGGGGGCCCATTTCAACCAATATCCCAAACGTATCTTTGTGGGCTCGACTCTAGTCGAGTGACGGGACACGCATATTGGGCTTGACTATAAGAGGCCAAAACGGGTTAGCGGTGGCAACGCAGGATCAACGGGTTTCATATGCGTGTGTGGACCCGGGCTGGTTGGTAAGTCGTTGTTGCATCGTGTAGATATAAAGCCGTGCACCGTTGATATTATCAGGTTACCACTTTGGGGAATGATACACCCCATTGTGGGACCAGCACGGGTATCTACGGTAGGGAGCCGATCGCTTGGGGAGTAGTGGGTACACCTAGTGAAGATAGGGGCAGACGGCACCTAGGTAGTCAGCTAGGGGTACACGAAACTACTGGGTAATTTTTCTAAGTCCTTGGGAGGGATCAACCTTTAAGTAGGAATGACTGGTGTGGTGCAGTGTAGTAATTATCCTTGGGTGGGTAAATGCGTCTTTATCGTTATCTTAGTTCACTCTAAGTCTGATTGGCTACTGAGTGTAGTCATTTATCCCCAGTCACACCGTACCAAGTTATATCATATCCTTATTACTTTAATGATTACATTGTTAAAGTTATAGGACTCGCTCAGACTTATGTCTGACCCCGTTGTTTTTATCTTTTTTTCCCAACCCTCAGGTTCTCAGAGTGGGCCCAGCACGAGTGGGCTTTGATCAGGCTGCTTTTATTACTCTCTTGGAGCTTGGACCCTAGATGTAGAGCTCAGTTTACCCTTTTCTTTTATGGCTATCAGTTCATGTATTGGGATTATGTATTTTTATTTAGCAGGATGGATATTTGTACTTGACTTCTATTATGGTTTTGTGATGTAACCAGACATGTTTTATTTTCCGCTGCAATTGAAATGATGTTTTAAATTTCCAAAGTATTACTTATATCTGTCTTGCTGTAATTACTCTGTTCTATATTCACTCAAAATACTCCACCGATGTTATGGCATTCCCTTAGAGAGTGACCATAGCGGGCGTGGGGTGTTACAATCAGAGCTTAAGTTAAGTAATCACCTTGGCTCTGTGGCGTGACTCGGTAGAGATGGGGTTAACAATACCCTAGATTGAGTTTGAGTGTATATATACGAGAGCATATTTGTTATTCAATATAAAATCTGTTTTATATTGTGGAGATTTATTGGTTGAGTTGTTTATGGATTCGGGTCGATCAGTTTGATCCACTGTATCGATAGGGGTTACTAAACACTTGAATACGATGAACCGACATGGTATGTTTTGTAAAGAGGGTAAATGAAATAATTTTACCCAAATTATATTTTGATATAAAGGATTTATATTGAAATGATTATAATATATTGGATATATTGGTTGTTATTATAATCGAGTAAGATTATAAAAGTAAAATGGTTATATATATAACCAAGTAGAATTCGTATAAGTGTTACGAAGCGAATTAAATCTGAAATTTAAACCAGAGATTGAATTAAAATTCTGGAAAATGAGATAAGTGTTTGTAAATGGATTTGGATTAAATATATGAGAATTTTAAAATCCTGGGAGGTTTTAAATTTGTTTTACAAGTAGTGTGAAAAGTATTTTGAAAGTGATTTCAAAATGGGAAGTGTTTTGAAAAGTGATATAGTATTGAACTCACTTCGATAGCTGGAAAATAGATTCTGATGATGATCTAGACATCATCGGTGTTCATTTTCGAGTTATAAATGACAGATTACTACCAAAGATTTTGTTTTCAAATTTGTTTTGCGAAAACAAGGTGTTCAGAAATTCAAGGGTTTTGAATTGTTATTGTGATTTCAAATTGATTTGAAATAAAACCCATGAATTTAAATTCTAGAATTTAAATTTAACTTGTGAAGTTAATTCGAATGGGATGATGAAAGTAAATAATAAACCAGAATTTAACTTGAGATGATAAGTTAAGCAAAATTGAAATGGATTAGAATGATATCGAGAAAATTGGATTGGTGACATAGGAGTTTGAAATGATATTGGGTTGATGAGTCAAGAATTTGGAAATCGAGAATGAGACTTGGGTTTGAAATGAGATTTGGTTTGGGTATAAAACCAATAACTGTGGTAAGGATAAATGTATCAGAATTTGAGTAGGATAACATTGGTATATGCTGAGTTGATAGCATATGGAAGTGATAGAGTTGATATGCCCGACAAAAAGGTACAAGTTTATATTTCATATGGTTTGAGATTTTGATGAGCCGAATTGGCAAGCCGCTTGGCTGTTTGATTTTCTTTTGGGTTGGAGAAGGCCTAGAGAGGCGAGTTGTGGATGCACCGATTGACCAGTACAAAGGAGGTGCTGGCGAAATTGTTTGAAAAGTTAAGGCGTTAGAAAATTTTCAGGATTTTTGAAAATTTCCGCTGATAAGAATTAATTAATGTTTAATTGAAATTAAATTGGTTCAGTTGAAAACCGAAATTAAGAAGTGAACAAATAAGTTCTAACCAGTCGATAGGGTTTGTTTTCTACCTTAGCAATTTCGAGGACGAAATTATTTTAAGTGGGGAAGAATGTAATGACCCGTATTTTTCATGGTGTAATAATTAATTTATTTAATTATTTACAAAGTGATTAAGTGATTTAAATGGTCGTTAATTAAAATATATTGAATATTTAATTAAAATAAATAATATAATAATTTATTTAATTTCTGAAATAGTCAAAAATAGTGAAATCCACAATATGGTGTGAATTGGATCATCTGTGATATTTAATTCAGTTTAGAATTGAATTAGAATAACGAATATATTATATAAACGAAATTTGAATGTATAATTATATTATAATTATAATCGAGCTCGAAATGGCGCTGCAGTTCGTTATTTGGCGATACAAACTTCAATCGAATATACAGAAGCTGTTTTAAGTCGGATTTCTGTGAAACAAGAAACATTCAGAGCTAGTGAAGTATATTTGTCTAATGGAAGAGAAAAATCGGGATTTCATCGTGTAGATTTTTAGTTATGTCCAAATTAAATATTCAGAAAAACAGCGGTATATTCGTTCGTGACCATAACGGTTATTTAAAAATATTTGAATATCGGGTTCGAATTTAGACAAGGTTCTTTTGAGGCGTAGTGATAATTTAATTTTTAGAATTTCACTGTAATTTTTAATTAATTAAATAACAACTTTTTATTTGGAGTATTTTGCACCCTATATCAATATTTTGGGGTTTCAGAATATGAGTTAACCTACCGATATTTTTATATTTTTAGGATCGTAGGACACTGCTCGTCACAACTATATTTTTGTGTCGTCAATAACGATCCGTTTGTAAATGAAACCATATATATATCAAGTGCCGAAACCATTTAAAAGCTAAATAAAAAGGGGACATTTGCCTATCCTACCAACGACAGATATGAAGTGAAATACAAGGCCACGTCTGCATTTATTCTCATCCACAAAACAAATCTCAAATAAAAACTATAAATACCCTAACTCAAAACAATTAAACCTAACTCCATCTCCAACTAAATATCAAGCCGCTAGTTTTCATATTTTTTCCTCAGCCAAAAACGAATCGCTCGTACCCCCTTCTTTCCTTTGCCTTTCACGAAAGCAGTCCTTGTAAGGGGGCTCCGATGTGAATATCTTGGGATGAGGGTTCGGGTTTGCGTGGGTATCCAGGTGAGGGAGGAAAAGGGCGCGAGGGAAGCTGTCACGCGGAGGTCAATAGGCGGTGCGTGGTCAGATGTTTTCAAACGGGAGAGAGAGTGCGTTGTGGAGCGTGGGGAGTTGGTTGTGTGCGGACGGTGTTGAGAAGATGAGGCAGTGTGATGGTTTAGATCTGGAGCTTGCGGAAACAGCATCGAACAGGAAAGAGAGTGAATCGAAGGTCATTATGGTGGGTGGAAGTCGACCTGAAATGGAGTTCGACGCAGTGGAGAGGGTGTGTTGAGTTGCGTGTTTGAGGGCCTGTAGCGTGATTGGGACGATGAACATCGAGGCGGCAGAAGGGGGCAAATGGTGAGGTCAACGGAAGTGTTACTGTTGGAAGAAGAATGCTTAGTGAGGGATTGGGTTTTGAGGAGTGACGGGCTGGATATGTTTGGGGCTGAAGGAAATAATAGTGGGCCGGGAGAAAATAAGGGTTAAGGCACAAATTTCTTAGAATAGAATTTCAAGTGTTGTTTTATTTAATTGTGTATTAACTTGAACTTGTCATATCTTATACATACGGTATCGGAATTGAACGAAACAAGATCCGTTGGGATCGTATGGATGAGGGCTACAGCCTGGAACTGACTGGGAGTGGAGTGGAGCTTGTTTGAATTTATGGCGAAATAAATTGTTTGATTCAAATCAAACAACAGTTTATCGTTCTTTAACAATGAACTGCCAATGTGAGTAAAACTCACCAACTCTGAACAGTTCTATTTTTATAACGTATATTTAGAACTGATAAATAACGACTGATTGTTGTATGTTAACTGTTTGGTTGGATTGCTTATGTATTGGTTCAAATTATAGATAACGATATTTATATATATCATTAATAAAATATCGATTCTGTTTATCAGAATATTTTATATCGAAGTGAAATCGATGTTAATTATGTGGTTTAACATCTGTGATGCAGGGAAACAGGTTGGAGGAATCCGACTGGATTCCTCAACATTTATTTTACTGTTTTTCATATATTGTGATATATGATGTGTTATATAATGTGTTATATAATCTGTTATGGATTTTGTGTGTTAGAATGATATTGATCCTTGTTATTCGATATTTATCTCATAAAAAGACCTTGGGATGTAAGAAGAATTATTTCAATGTATATTGAAATAAAGGGATTTTGTAAAATCAACAGATTTTATAAAAGGAAATATTTCGAAAGTAAATAAAAGGAAAATGTTTATAAAACGAATAGAGTTTTATAAAAGGGAAAAATGTTGATAAAACGAATAGAATAGAATAAAGGAATATCTATTTAGAAAATAGAATAGAATAAAGGAATTTTTATTTAGTAAATAAATAGAATTATAAAAGGAATATTTTGTTGGAAACTAAATAGGATTATAAAAGGAAATTGACGAGATAAAAAGGAGTTAATCAAACGTAGTTTATCACAAGGAGTCAATCAAACGTTGTTTATCAAAAGGAGTTAATCAAACGTAGTTTATCAAAAGGAGTTAATCAAACATAGTTATTTAGGATAAGTTACCATTTGGCACGACTGCTAGCGTAATTCGCAGGGCTGCAGATAGCCTACGGCGGTCGGATGTTTCCTGAGGGAATCAGACGTAACCATTGTGATCGTTGCGATCTAGAGTTAAGCGAATGGAGTTAAATCGAATATTAGTTATTCGAATAAGAGTTAAGCAAATAGAGTTACTCAATTAGAGTTAATCGAAATAGAGTTAAACAAGATTAGAAATTGACTAGAGATTAGTTAAGTTGAATAGGTTTCTGAGTATCGATCTGATGTTGGTTTTGGCCTTCGGGGTTTATACTTAGAGAATTGTTCTCCTACTAGTTTACGGTTAGGGAATAATAGTTGTGGAATGATAGTGATATGTAATAAACAATGGAAATGTTTTCCAGTGTTAATAACATATATTTTCTAAACATAGAAAATAAGGAAATGTGAATATATACATATATATGTTAAGTGATGATTGATCGATATAATTTCCATCTGGAAATAATATCACTGTTTGCACACGAGTTTTTCTTTGATAGTTAAATCACAGACTATCAATGTTTTGACCATTTTACGTTGTTAATATTGAGA
This sequence comes from Allium sativum, assembly GCA_030737875.1. NCBI lineage: Eukaryota > Viridiplantae > Streptophyta > Magnoliopsida > Asparagales > Amaryllidaceae > Allium > Allium sativum. The sequence continues at coordinate 129,653,196 of CM060918.1, forward strand.
GACCGGTTGGATTATTATCCGAAGAACCACTCTGTATTGGCATAAGCGTTGCGAATCAAGTATGCTGAATATAGTGAAGACGGAGTAAAGTACAAGGACTGTTGTATAAATCTTAGATAACAATTTGTCTAAGATGGATGTACTGAATATTGCTTTCGGTTTGTCCAGTTCCAGGACAAATTGTATGGACGAATGTCTGACAGAGTATTCCTAACGAATCATATATGTTGATCTCTTCAAACGTATCACGTTTGGTGGCAGAGGAATTCGTTTCTCTTAGCTTCATACCCGTGATACCGTTAGGGAAATCGAAAATGATTTGGTGGGTATGACAATGTGGTATTCCAAGTAAATGAAGATATGATATGTAAAAAGATATGCGTAGCTTCTAGCCTCACATCCGGTAAATGACAGAAATTGGGCAGGCAGCATGGCTAAGTCAGTCGCTCCGAAGTAGGCTGTGTAATCACTTATCTAGAGAATATTCATTTGCTTCTTTAATCTATCAATGTTGTCCCATATATATATGGGAAACGGTTGCTGATCCCAACCGTTGGTCATATACATTTGATACACTCAAGCGAAATGAGTGGTCGGTCATGTGTGGCTAAGTTGCAAGATGTTCTTGTTGAACTCCAGTGTATCGTTCCTAGAGTACACTGATCGGAAGGTGGTTCCATACCTCGTCATAGTTGGAAATCCATTATCCAATAAGCGCTTGCGGTTTATGATTTTATATTATATATGTGGAACGTGAGATGCAAGCGTTCCGCTAGATTGTTATTTACTTGATCTAGACATTATTATAATATCAGACAAGTATTGATTTTAAAGTTGTTTGGATTCTCATAAGGGAAAAACCCGTTCCGTTTTCACGGCGTGGTCTTATGAGATATCCTTTATTTAACCAAGTGTTTGGAGTTTTATTCACACCAGTCCCATGACTGACCCGGAGTTTATTTGTTTGTTTTCCCTAAACTCTTGGGTGCCTAAATTTGTACGGGCTGTCAAGTAGTCGGGATTTTACAGATACACTTGGAGAGCTTGGAGCAGGAGGCTTCAGGATTATATAGCTATTGTTTATTTCTGCTGTGTTGTAAGTGTTGTACTCTGCAATGTTATTGTATATATACATATACTGTTGTATTTCAAAAGTTATGTTATATTTTATTCGTTCCGCTGTGAGATTCGTGTTTACTCTGATGATGATGTTCTTCTTCTTCTTCTATTCTAAGTTTATACCTTATCTATTCTCACCCTCTGTTTTCTTTCATTAACCATTCGGTTATTTTCGATCCTTGGATGTTCGATATGTGTTGTATATCGGATAACCAAGATCGCTAAAAAACTGGGTCGTTACACAACCGGACACCCTGCTTGCGTCACTTCCCACCAGAACAAAGCCTCATCCTTAAATTTCCAAATGGCCAACTGAATCTTTCTACGGTCGTCAACCTCAAAAATTCCAGACAAATCCTCTATCTCTTTAAGCCAATTCCTTGCTTCCATAAAAGTCTTCGTTCCTCGAAAAGGCTTTCCTCCCATAGCACAGAAATCCTTGCATATCTTGGAGAAATTATATGCTTGCGGTGGAGGAGGAGGAGGAACAACGGCTGCATCTCGGGAAGGGGCGTCTGCTTAGCCTCTGGTAGGCGTCGTAGCCTCAAGATACCTACGGAACCAAGCCGGTATCGTAACGCCCTAGGGAAAAATCGGTTCCCCAGACATGCTGAAAAGAAAAGGAAAAGGGATTCAAAAGAGAATCGAAAGATATTTCATATAGCTTTGGGGAATATGTTTTTCAAAAAAAAACTTTTCTTTTGAAAACTCTTTCTTTTTGAAACCTTTTGAAAAAAAATTCAAAACCTTTTTATCCGATCTTGCGACCTTCAACTCTGATACCAAATGTGACACCGCACATCCGTTAATGTCACTCTTTAACGGAATGCATTAAGTTCCATGAAGCGTTATAGGTAAACAGAAACATAAACATCACAAGATGGATATAAAATAGCAGTAGAAATTTAAAACTTTATTTTCCAACAGAAAACATCGTGGTCCAAATCCAATTACAACATCAAATAAAAGTATCTGCCTTATATAAAACCATCAGAGTACAGTAATATAAAATCATAGTCCCCAAAAATAGCCATAACAGAGTAGACAAGTAGTCAAAGCGGTACATCTAAGTAGCTCCAAGCAGAAACATAAGAGAGAAAGATTCCTAATCAAGCCTGAGCGTTCCCACCCTAAGAATCTAGGGGAAAGAGAGAGAAAAGAAAACAAAATGGGTCAGATACAAAGTCCGGCGAGTCCAATGACTTTTAGCATATAAATAAGTAAAAGCATCAGGACAGACATATAAACTGGATGAGTGATAATAGTATCATATAATAGGTATAACAGACTGAACAAGATAAGCAGGATGAACTAAACAAATTATGCTTCTCAAATACTTTTCTCTGCACCAATACTAGTATAACAGATATGAATGATCCTAACAAAAACATAATGGTAGACTTAGGTGTACTTCTAGTAACGGGTTTTACCCCAAACATCAATAATAGGTACCCTAACATAAATAACAGGGGTTACCCCAACCATAAATAACGGGAGTTACCCCAACCATAAATAATGGGCACCTAAACAGGCATGACTAGATGTACCCTAATTACTACCACTAATCGATCGACTCCCTATCCCGCAAATACCCTGTGTCGACCCCACAGTAGGATGTATCACTTCCTAAAGTGGTAACCCCCAGATAGACACAGCCGTATCTACTGGTGTTATAGCGTCTTATTATCCCTGATCAATCCGGAGCGATGCACGCACGTGACTCTATCGGAATGCGCTATTAGAACACATCCTCCCATATGAACCTATTATAATCATCTCAGTAAGCTTGCTCCGAACCCTACCTAGTGCGGGGTCTCCCTTTGAAACCAATATGGGTTACGGACTAATACGGGTCCCACACTATAGATGACACAAGCCACCCTTAGGCTTGTACCCCCAACTACTAGGATTTTAATAGGTTATGCCTAACAGATTAACAAGCTCGCATAATCCTAACAGATAAAACAGGTTAAGTTTATCGGGTTCATATAACCCCCCACATATTTAATAGATTTACTTAACCCCCACAGATTCAAACAGGTTTACTTAACCCCTACACAATTTAATAGGTTCATATAATCCCCACAGATTTAAACAGGTTAAGTATTACAGTTTCATTTCATGTTTCGCTTAATCTATTAATTAAGCTGTAACGACCTAGTTTTTGGACTAGTTTTATAATCTATAATATATATATTATACTGATAATTAAATTTAGATAAATAAATTATGATTATATATTTGGAAATATATCAGGGAAATTCCAAATAAATGTATTTGTTGATGAATTAATTTTTTTAGCTAATATACATACATATATAAAATTGAAAATTTATGTTTTATCATTTTGTGATGTTTTTATTATCTGTTTAAAACTCTTATGAATACATATTACTTAACTAAGGAATAAAAGAGAGATATTCGGTAATACAAAGATTTGTAATATTTATTTGACAAGATTGAGTTTACTTAATTTAGAATAATCATTTTTTATATATATTTATTTACTTTTTATATATGTATATATATGATAAGTGTGTGTTGTTTAAACACTTTTGTTATATTTAAAAACTTGTTTAAATAAAAAAACAAAAGAGCCGTGTATATAGAATATCATAAAGTAACTAGTGAGAGATAAACATAGTAAAATATCAATTTATTATACATAAGAAGATCGTGACTTTAAATAGAAGACAAGTGAATTCTAACACTTGCCTTAATTAAATACATATATGTATATATATTTGTGTAGACAAGTTTACCTAAGTAAAAACATAACATTGGAACTTTGTTTATATATTTAAGTAAATATAGTATGTATGTACATAAATATATATAAGTCATGTATATATATTAATAAATACAGGAAGTTATTAAAAAAATGGTAACATTTAAGCAAGACTGAAATGAAAGAAAAGATTAAAGCTGAAACTCTATAGGAAGCCAAATCATAGAGTAGGAGCACTATTAGAAGCAAACAAGTCACAAATAAAGGTAAGTCTGCAAGAGTGTTATCCTATGGATTTTTGGCAATCTTAGTCATATGCAAAACCTTGTTTTGCTCGGCAGAACATCTGATTTGAAGAGGCCAGATATTATGGGAGTGTTTGCAAGAAAACATGTGATATATGAAAAAAATCTTTTGGCAACAAAGAACACATGAAAACCCTGTTAAAAATATGAACTAGCCTAGTCTTAGATTGAAATAATGTGCCACTGTACACAAGAATTTGACGGGGAAATCAAGTCATGTATGAGAATGGTCTTATCTTAGAGGCTAAGTCTACTTTATATATAGATATAGTACATAATACATGTGAAAATTCTGAAGCTAGAACATGGGCTGATACTTGCTTAAGAGAAAAGTAGGAAAACAGTAAAAGAATTGTTAAATCATCACATTACTTCAATTCTAGTAGACTACTGCAAGCCTGTACTCTTCTTTGCCTTAATCACATACCCAATGTAAAGCCTCTAATCTTACACCTATAAATACGTATAGATATCCCACATGAGTTCATTGAAAACAAATAAGAACATAGAATGAGTGATGTAGAAAATCTGTGCGAACAAAGAGCAAAACCTCGAACTAGAAATGTGAAGTAAACCCGAAGAAAATGGCAAGAAAAATAAAGAGTGTTTAACTGAGATAAGGGCCTGGAATTATAGAACAAGACCTGAAAGTTTGAAGCAAGACAGTGAGCCGAAAACCCGAAGAGACACAAGCAAAGAACATTGGACAAAATGCAAGCAGTAGTATGTTATGGTGAGTAAACAATCTTGATTTCTAAACTGTTTTGTATTCATCTGTAAGTGGACTCTAACCATAGGTATGTTGCCATACATTCACCAGTCATACTTTAAATATTGAAGTTAATTGAAAGGGGTAAATTTCTGAAAAACAGTTAGCTTAAAAGTGTGAACAACTTAAGAAACAAAAATAAACACAGTAATGTATATAAGTGAGTAAACACTCTGAAATTCGTTTACTGTTTATTATCAAATTCCAGTGCAATCATTTTGTACCTTGTTTGGATGGTTTAAACTTGCATGGAAAGAAAATAAACTGAGAACAAAACAGAGAGTATGACCTGGAAACATAACTAAGACAGTAAACTTAATATTTGTGGGGAAACCATATTGTCCTATTCAAAAATCTAATTCATAGTTGTTGTATATCTTTGATTCATACATATATCTTCATGTTGATGGTTGAACACCATATAACATGTTTTCCTATTCAAAAAGGATTTTTGATAAACACCGAGAGACAAAACCCAATGGCTTCGTCTAAACAAAAATAATAATAACAAATGAAACAATAATGTAATATTGGTCAAGAAAAGGAAAATTTGGATGACAAGGGTTAAATTTGATCGTTGTACATTTCAGGCATTGATCAATTAGTTCCATACTAACATATATATCAACTAATATTACCACATGTTTCTTTTCACTGGCCACACATTTGTTTTAAAGGTATTCATATATACACACTAATTATATATGGAAGTAATTTTTGAATAATTGACTGTCTTTTAGAGTAATGTTTTCCTTAGCTAAGAAATTACCTGCAGTTGGCATGTTAGATCAGGCACTAAATAGATCATAAGAATATAGAGTCATACTATGGAGACTAACGGACTGGGAAAGAATTCATCAAGTGAACGTAGTCAGAAAACATAGTCATTTTCATTTGAGGGTTATTGTAACTATTTGAATGACGGCAAAAAGAACACGAGGAGACCGATGAGTGAGGAGTAAGCATTTTTAGCAACTCATCATAGGGAACACCTTAGCACAGTGCATTGCTGTGTATGTGCAGATAGGGAATGTGACTATAATACTAGTGCGTGGTTTTACACACTGATTCGAAGTTTAGGTTGGAGTGAGGCCGGTGTGCATATGATGCCTGCATTTGAAGTGGTGTACATTGCAGTGTGTAAGAGCAGATGAATGCAGTATGGTCGGTGCTGTGTAGAAGAGCAGATTATTGACTGTATGTCTCCTTCACTTGTGCAAATAGTGTTGGAGAGCAGATGGGTTGCTACTAGTTGGTTAAACATTATCTATACATGTTGTTATTGCTAGATTTAAATCAGTAGAAAACAAACATTGAACCCCTCTGTTTTATAGTAGAACATATACTTCATTATAATTCAACAAAAAAATCAACAACTAAAATTCCGGTTTGTTTTAAGGTGTAAGACCAAAATGAAAATTGTCTGTTTTTGTATAGGGTATGTTCTAAAAATCATTCCAAGTAAAATAGCGGCTTGTATCATTTAAAATTGTCAAACTACAGTAAAGAAGCAGTAATACTTAAAATTTCAAACATCGTATCTTGGAGATTCAGGTAAGTGGTTGAATTAGTGAAAGGAAATCGTGAATTTAGGGGGAAATTTCTCGAATTTTAGTGATAGGATTTGGGATATTTTCCGAGTTCATCAGAAATTGAGATATGGTCTTTTTCTGGTGATCTAGATAGTCGGAGGCTGTGTAATTCAGACTGAAGGAGCGTGAGTGATCTGAGAACGCAGGAAAAATATAAATTAAATTTTTAAATGAATAAATTGAGAGAATTGGATTTAATTATGGAATGGGTACAGTTTTGGGTAGGTTAGGTATAGGGTTGAACTGCGCCTCCTTGGCGGCTTTTGAGGCGATCGCATGGAAGGGAGAACGACCGGTAGGTCAGCATCAACCACCGACAAAAGTTTGGAGGTGGCCCATCACTTTTGGAGGTACTGCGAAGCACGTTTATGGAGGATGTGTAATTTGGAAACTTCTGTGAAGCCTTCACTTTTAGATACGATGACTTAAATAAATTCGTGATAGTGGAGATGGACTCATGGTCGGAATTATGATCGGTGGCGATGGCAGGGACGTTGGTGTGGAGGTAGGGTTCGTTGTACACGTGCACAAAGGAGCGGTGTGCAGGTGATAGAAGAAAATAACAGGAGAAGAAGAAAGGTTTGGTATTGCAAATAAGAATCGGGCAAAAAGAAGGGAACGGACCTGGTAAGCGAAGGACATATGCGGCCCTTCGAGCAAATGGGCTAGGTTGGGCCTGAAAAGGAAAAAGGGAGATGTTTCTTTCAAATTCTCAAGTTTTGATTTAAGGACATTATAAATTAAAGGAAGGAGGGAACATGCTAAAAGAAGTCGACCGAAAATCTTGAGGTTATGCAGGCTTAGGTTTGTTTAGCCTATTTAATTATCAAATTTAATTAAATTGATTTATAATAGGAGTTATATATATATATATATACACACACAAAAATAAAATAAAAGACTTGTTAAGAAAGTCGTTAGTAAAGGATTGAGATACGCAGGTTTAGGCTATATTAGGTCGGTTAAAGTATTATTATCAAATTTAAATAAAATTTGATTTAACTTAGAGTTAAAGACAAATACATAAATAAACAAGTGTAAATGAGAAATTAAGGATCGGGACGCTGTTAAACTATTTTGTAATTGCAGAATAAATATTATTGCGTAAACCATAGTTCGAGTCTGCAATTTTTACAAGCTACATTAAACAAAATAGAAGTCTAAACAAAAGTATAAATTTATTTCCATAATCTTGGATTAATTAATTGTGTGAAAGAAGTCGTTATCCAAAATCAAATATTTCAAACTATTTTTAGTTTGAAACAAGACGTCAAATCTGTGTTGATTGCTAAAGTTGTGATGAAGGACCATTGATCGAATTATCTGTTATGCTATGAAATGACCAAACAAAATCTAAATTAGCTAAAGTAAACTTTGCCACGTTCTATTTTATTTAAATCACCTTGTGCTAATAATTGTTATGAAATTAGGAATGAGATTATATGAATTGACAAATCATATAAATTAGATATGGAGTAAATAGTTTTACTTATCTACACTGTTTAAGGTTTGATAGTTAAAACACCGACTATCGAATAATTTCCCTTACATGTTAGTTCGAAGACACCGGGATGGGAACTGGACCCAAAAACACTTCGAACTAATTTTACGTAAACTAATATGCAAGATACTTATATAAATGAATTTGAAGACCGTGGATCTCCATGAGCGAAACAATTACCTGTTTGTATTCTCTGGTGGCCACCAGAGTTATTATAACTTGTAATTCTTTCATGATTGAAATCTTCGGGGTTGCAAGGACTATTCGCTACTGATCTATGGGGTGATGCCTATATTGGATGCAGTAGGAGAGTGCCTTCGGTTCATCCTGTACCTGGATGACTTGTATGGACGAATGTCTGACAGGGTATTTCCTGAAAACCACGTACGTGATTTTTACAAATACACCAAGTTGATGGCAAAAAATAGCACTTCTTTTACATCAAGAGTATATTTGTGGACGTCAATTAGTGATTTGACGGATCGGACAATGTGGCATTCAAAGTAAATGGTGGCCAGATATTCTAAAGGTAAATTCTAACCTCAAGCCTTATCAACCGGGAAATGACAAAAATCGGGCAGGCAACATGGCTATGTGGGTCGCTCCCATTAGGTGTATAATCACCTATCTAGAGAGAATTCATTTCCTTCTTTAATCTATTTCGATGTTGTCTCTTTTCGAGAAACGCTTGCCGTACACAACCGTTGGTGATATACATTCGATACACTCAAGCGAAATGAGTGGTCGGTCATGTGTGGGTCGGGTTGCAAGACGTTCTTGTTGAACCCAGTGTATTCCCCTTTAGAGATGCACTATCGGTAGGTGGTTCCATACCTTGTCATAGTCGGAATCCAATCTCCAATAAGCGCTCGCGGTTTTGATTGTATACTATATATATGGAGCGTGAGATGCAAGCGTTCCGCTAGGTTGCTATTTATTTGTATTTAGACACTATGGTAATATCAGAATAGTTTTATTATCAAAAATGTTTGGGTTATCGTATGGTAAAAACCATTCGTATTTATGTGTGGATCGGTCTTACAATTATCATTTATTTCAAAAGGATTTTTGAACGTTAAATCAATCTGTTTTAAAATTCGTTTACTCACACCAGTCCCATGACTGACCCAAAGTTTATTTTTCTGTGTTTTCCCTAAACTCTTGGGTGCCTAAATTTGTACGGGCGCTCAAGTAGTGCAGGATTTTATAGATTCACTTGAAGATGCTTGGAGCAGGAAGCTTCGTCGTTAGTTATATAGAGTTCATTTCCACTGCGATGTATATGAGTTGTATTCTGATAATGTATGTAAGAAAATGCAAGTTTGTATTTCAAGTATTGTTATATAATATATTTTATGAACTTCCGCTGTGAGATTCGTGATACTCTGATTCTGTTGTGTTTTGTCCTTCTTTTTTCTTCTATTCTAACTTTCTTTCTTTCTATTTCTCAACCTCAACTTCTTTCTATTAACGGACTGTTAAATTTTTATGCTTAATTAGTCGATATGTGATACAGGATTTGTATTTGTGTCGATGATCAGGATCGGAACTTCTCGGGTCGTTACATAAGCCTACAGATTTACATATCCCAACCCTCATGTCACAATTCATAGTATAAGATAAGCCCTAAATTATAGCCATATATCACAATATAGGTTATGCCCCTCCAAATCCCAATCATGATTTATAATACAAGATATGCCCCAATTTAATTTTCCCAACCATTCCCAATTTCGTTCGTTCGCATATTTCAACGATAGGCCTAGGCTCGAAGGCAGTCTGGCTATAAAATAAAAAGAGAAAGAGGGAGAGAAAAGAACATAAATATGCATAATAACAGAATAGGCATATGATAACCAAAATAGGCATATCAGAAATAAGCATATAAGAACTGAACAGCATGCCAAGTGTACATGTAATGGCAGATTTGTTTAGGTATGAATCATATTCTTAACAGGCATAGGTTTAGATCCAGATTTATAAACATGTCAAGATTACTTGTTAAATGTTTATAACTAAAAGTAACATGAACACACAGAGACTGGATCTAAAGAATAGAGAATAATAAGCAGATCTTGCAGAAGAATTTCTTGTATGCGTATAAGATGTTGTTATACCAAATAGGCTAATTCAATCCAAGTTGGAACAGCATCTCGTTGTCTCCATTGTTTTTTATGTGTAAAAACAATAGAGATGAGGTCTATTTATAGCCTACTGCCAACGAATCTCATTCAGAAACAAGTCCAGGTTCAGAAATGAACTGGATGGATCTGGGGTAGGTCGACCCTGGGGTCGACACCCCCTTGAGTAGGTCAACCCCTAACATGTCTAATTCCCGCGTCCCTTTCTCGCTTAGATTTTCGAACTGTTTTGAATTCTGGACTTGATTTGTTTATATATATTTCTCTTATATGTATACAAACTTATAAGCTTAATAACTTCTTCATACGTTGTCAGTTTTATGCAAATTCGGAGTCTATCTTAAGTAGAATTCCGAGGCGAACGCAATGTTGCAGTCTGTTTTACTTAATTCCCAATATTTAATTAAGTATTCTTTAGTTTATCATTGTAGTGTTCTTATTAAAATTACGTGGTGTTATAAGTATTGTTAATGCCACTCAAAAAACGGATAAGGGGGTCATATTTTATTTTCACTCCATTAAAAATATATTGTTAAGGGGGGCAAACACAATAGAAAAATAAATAAAAGAACCTGATTTTATCCTCCATTCAAATACACAAAACGTAGTAAAAATCGACAAGAACATACCGAAATTCAGTACAAAGTTTGGAAATAACATCGCCGAATTTGTGTTATTGTCATGACCTGGTGCGTTCACCAAATTCGGCGAGTACACGCCGTTTTAGTTATTTAACTTCGGCTCGCTGTCAATGAATATATGGTTTATGGCCGAAAACAAGCCTCCATTTTTTTCTAATAAATTGTTACTTATTTTGGTGATTTCTTCAACAAATTCAACACGCCACTCGCTTTTTTGAGTATAAATCTTGTTTTCTTCTTTCTCAATGTTAGAAGTTGGGTCCTCCATGAAAAAAAGTGATTAATTGTTTACACTGAGAAGAAGAAAATAATTAGGGTTTAACGAATAGTAAAATATAATTAGAGTAAAATAATAAAAAGTCATCTACGAATTGTTAAGGGGGACTATGTTAAATGATCTTCTCCTTAGTAAATTTAAACAAAAAACAAAATACGACTTCTCTTAATCGTTTCTAAATTGACATTAACAATACTCTTATTTAATCATATCTCCCAAAATATTATTTTAAGTTAATGGCCAAATAAAATGTTTTGGTAGTTGAAATGATGCAATGGTTTGAACATGCTAAAAATCAGCAATATCAAATTTTCTGTCTCTTTTCCTCGGTTTATTTTCTATTTTTTTGGGATAAGTTAAAACTTCTGCAAAATTTCATTTGTTAGCAGTAGAAGCCAGAGGTATGTAGAATGATATTCAGCAAAGGAGAGATGTCTTCCCAGCTTATAAAAAACTGCTCTTTGTATTCGATTATATTTTTAGCTAATGGGCTCCTGCTTCTAAGTCGCATGACGCGGATCAATAGAGCAATGATATTTTTAGTATTTTACACTGCAGTATCTCTGTTCACTTGATGAAGCGGCGCATATCAAGCCATCTACATCACATCATACATGTCTCAGCTCCATCAATCCATGTTTCACTTCCCCAAACTCATAAAAACCCAACCTTTGAACCGTAGCTCCATTTCAGACATATTCAACCTCCTCATTGCAAACTATACACGATCCTTAAAACCCAATCTTGCACTTAAACATGCTTATGCCATGCTTAATCTCGACTTAATACCGAAACCCGACACTTTAAATAACATACTCAACCTCCTGATCGTATCCAATCTTTTCCCAGAAGCCGATTCCTTATTCAAAATCGCATCTTCTAAAACCCCTTTAGATCACTACAGTTACAGCATTATGATTAGGGGATTATGCAGTACTGGAGAATGCAAAAAAGCTTGCGACTTGTTGACTCATTTCGAAGATAACGGTGGATCTTCGAACGTCGTTATGTATACAAGCTTAATCCATGGCTGCTTCAAGAATGGAGAATTCAAAGTTGCACGTAAGTTGTTCGATAAAATGAAGAAAGCTAGTTTGGTGCCTAATGAGTTTACCTATACTGTCATGATCAATGGGTGTTTTAAAAATGGGTTTAGGAGTGACGGTTTTAGCTTGTTCGACGAGATGAAAGTAAATGGTGTTATCCCTAACTTATATACCTATAATTCAATAATGTCTGAATATTGCAATAGTGATGAGCTAGACATTGCTTTTAAGCTGTTGGATGAGATATCTGAAAAGGGTGTCTTACCGAATATTGTTACTTATAACACATTAATAGGCGGGCTTTGCAAAAAGAAGCAGTTAAAAGAAGCCGAGAAACTATTGGCAAGGATGAAAAGAGAAGGATTGGGACCGAACATTGTTACATATAACCTTTTACTTGATGGGTATTGCAAGGCGAGGAAGCTATCAAAAGCTGTAGAGCTTTTAAGCAAAATGAAAGTAAACGGCTTTTCACCGACATGTGCTACTTACAATACACTTCTTCATGGGTTTTCTCGTGTTGGAGACATGGTAGGATTAGCAAAGGTTTACAAAGAGATGAAGGAAAGGGGAATTTCACCTAGTAAAGTTACGTACACTATACTTATAGATGCTTTTTCCTTGAAGAATGACATGGAAAGTGCAATCGACTTGTATGGGTCGATGGAGAGAGCAGGATTGGAGATAGATGCTTACACTTACGGAGTTTTGATTGATGGGTATTGCAATGATGCTAACATGAAGGATGCATCGAAAATTTTCAAGTTGATGAATGAGAAAGGGTTGAGAGCTAATGATGCTATATGTAATATGATGATATGTGGGTATTGTAGGCAAGGGAATTCTTTCAGAGCTTTGAAGTTGATGAAGGATATGAGGGAGAATGAGATGGTTCCAAACGTGGCTAGTTATTGTCTGACCATTAGAGTTCTTTGTGTTGATGGGAAGGTGGAGGAAGCTGAAGATCTGGCACGGGAGATGATAGGATTTGGGTTGGAGCCTAGTGAGTCTGTTACTAGGGCAATATCTGATGCCAAGGCAAATTGTTCATAAAAGAGTATTATCTATTGTAGTTTGATACTTAATCTATTAAATAATAGTAAATCAAAAAGAATTCAAAGTACTCTTATTGATTCTAGGAGATTTCTCCAATCTCCTTAATTCAAGGCTAGATATTTTATTATTAAACTTCAACAATTTCATAAAATCTTCCTTATACCAGGAAGGACGTTCCCAGTAAACATCCTATACAGCAAAACACCTTGTGAGGACTACGGAGAAGCTGCTGTAAAACAAGCAATGTCCATTCACATTATTAGTCCACCTGGAGACATTCCTATTTTCATGACCGGGAAAGATGAAATCGAAGCCACCTGCTATGCCAGAAAGAATGTAGCAGCTGGTCGCTTCCGCTAGACAAGCAGTTTCGAAGCTTTCAATCCTTCCCATATACTCTCAGCTACCTGCAGACCTTCAAGCTAAGATTTTTCAAAAAGCGGAAGAAGGGGCCCGCAAATGCATCGTGGCAACTAACATTGCAGAAACATCGCTAAACGGTGGATGGTATTTTTTATGTGGTAGGCTCAGGATATGGAAAGATGAAGGCGTACAACCTCCAAATGGGTAGGGATGCCCTCCAGGTGTTTCCTGTAAGTAGGGCAGCAGCTGACCAGAGGGCAGGTCGTGCAGGACGTACAGGCCCTGGCACGTGCTACCGATTGTACACGTAATCTGCTTATCAGAACGAGATGCTTCCGAATCCAGTACCTGAGATACAAAGAACTAACCTGGGCAATGTCGTTCTTCTTCTAAAATCCTTGAAGATCGAAAACTTGTTAGATTTTGACTTCATGGATCCACCACCTCAAGATAACATTCTAAATTCGATGTATCAGTTATGGGTTTTGGGTGCTTTGAACAATGTAGGTGGGTTAACAGATCTTGAATGGAAGATGGTTGAGTTCCCATTGGATCCGCCTTTAGCTAAAATGCTTTTAATCGGTGAACAGGTAAGAGTGTGTTAACGAGGTGTTAACAATCGTGTCCATGCTTTCTGTACCATCTGTTTTTTTCCGCCCTAAAGATCGAGCTGAAGAGAGTGATGCTGCTAGAGAGAAGTTCTTTGTTCCTGAATCCGACCACTTGACACTCTTAAATGTATATCAGCAATGGAAGGCTAACAGCTACCGAGGCGGTTAGTGCAATGATCATTTCTTGCATGTGAAAGGCCTTCGTAAAGCAAGAGAGGTTCGGTCTCAGCTATTAGACATACTGAAGTCCCTTAAAATACCCTTAACTTCGTGCGGCATGGAATGGGATGTAGTGAGAAAAGCAGTACGTTCTGCATATTTCCACAATGCTGCTAAATTAAAAGGTGTTGGAGAGTATGTGAATTCAAGAAATGGGATGCCTTGCCATTTGCATCCAAGCAGTGCTTTGTATGGGCTTGGATATACGCCTGATTATGTTGTGTATTACGAGCAAACGACCAAAGAACACATGCAGTGTGTGACTGCTGTCGAGCCACAGTGGTTAGCGGAGTTGGGTCCTAGGTTTTTTCTCGGTTAAAGAATCGGACACTTCAATGCTAGAGCATAAGAAAAGACAGAAGGGAGAGAAGAGCGCAATGGAATAGGAAATGGAGAGTCTTAGAAGGGAACAGATTGAAGAAGAGAGAAGACTGGCTAGGGAAAAAGAGAAGAAAGCAAAGCAGCAACAGCAGATCGTGATGCCTGGTTCAAAGGGGTCATCTACCTACTTAAGACCCCAAAAATTTGGGTGGTAAAACAAAAATGCTACTATGACAAAAGATTTATGTCAAAAGAAAAATAAAAATAAAAAATAGAAGGTTCACCCCTTTAATTACATAAATACCCCTTGAATTCAATGTTTGTCACCCCTGAATTTCGGAATTACTTCAATTTCTTAGTTTTTGTCAAAAACTTTTTCGGGTATTCTAGCCTATCTCATCGTAAAATATCAAACTTGTAATGATTGTTTATATCGAAAGCCGCAGGTATTTTTAACATGAGTCATATTGTCGCAAAATGGCACAAGCACGCCGAAGAGAAGCTCATGAAGTAACTTTACTTTGTAAATACATAGTTACTGGACTGGGGTTTTTTCTAGTAGCATCTGAAGTTATACAGCAGTACCTTTTTAACAAACTGGTTTTGTTTGATTGATTTGAAGCTGGATTTAAATGGTGAACGGTGGTTTTTTCTAGGGCTGTTGCGGTTGAACCGTTAAACCGTCAAACCGTACTAACCGTTTATGTGGTTACCATCTACTATGGTAACAGTTGTGGATTTTGATAATCACGGTAAAACATACCAACCACACATGATTTTTTTGTAATATTTAATAAAATATAAATGTTTTTTAATAACTTAAGCTATAGAAATAACATATACATAAATTATTAGCGTTTTTATTTATATACAATATGAAAATGGATGGTTTGTTACATAAATAAGCAAACAAATTCTTAAGATATTTTTTTTAATTTGAATTATTTATGAATAACAATGTAAATTTATGGTAACGGCTGCGGTTAATCGTCAACAACGGTTGCGGTTACGGTCAGAAGTAAATTTACGGCTGTAACACCTCTAGTCTTTTTTATCCTTGAGGACAAGGTCACCGAGTCTTGCACCCTGATTCCTGTACTAGACATTTTTTTTTTGGGTTTCTCGTGAGTAAACATTTCATACTCTAGCGCGGGCTAGATCAGAAAAGTTATTCGCTTGGGTTAAAATAATAATAATAATTAAATAAATAAATTTCATCACGTTATGATTATTATGCCAAGCTCCTTTCACTATTTTATATTCAGATACCCTTTATTAAAAAAAAAGTCTACAGTCACTTCCAAATACATTCTCAATTTTCTTCCAGCATTTTACATTAAAACCTGTCATTTGAATTATTATAGTAATCCGAACCTTAAATTAATTTATAAACTCAATCAACAAACCTTCTCAATTCATCTCTAATGTTCTACGTTCAAGTTCTTTTTTTTGAATTTTTTCAAGAGAGAAACCGACACTACCGTAAAACTCCCCATAGTGTGCACTAGGCTTATGCACATGGTAAGTCCCCTTATTTGAACTAAAGTGTGTGAGGTGGGAATCGAACCCTCTCACTCTTCTTGAAGAGCTAGGAACCCCCACCACCTGTAGTGACCCGCATTTTTAGCTGTTGAATAATTTATTTATTTAATTATTAAATATCGATTTATCGATATCGAGAACGTGAATTAAATAATATTGAATATTTAATTAATAATTATAATATAATAAAATATATTATAATGTCGAAATAATCAAAAATATTGGAAATACAAATATTCTGTGAATGGGGTCATCCCAAAGATATAATTCAACTTAGAATTGGATTATATTGACGAATATATTCAATCGACGACAGTTTGAACGTATACTTATAATATAATTAAAATAGAGTGCGTAACGACGCGGTAGTTCGCTATTTGGCGATTTGAACTTCAACTGAATGTACAGGATTCGTTTTAAGTCGGATTTCTATGAAACAAGAAACGTGTGGAGCTGGTGGAGTATATCTTTCTAATGGAAGAGAAAAATCGGGATTTCGTCATGTAGATTTTGATGTATGTCCAAATCAAATTTCAGAAAAGTCGCCGTGGAATTCCTTTATAATTCGTAACGCTTTATATACGTTATAAAAGGATTTTTCAATGTAAATCGAATATCGATTCAACCTGAGCTTAGAATATTGAACATATAATTTTCCTGGAGCTGTATGATATTCCACTGTGAATATATACGAGAATATAAATTTATTTATATTTAATTTAATTTATTTAAATATATTTATATATTTAAATGGATTATTCAAGGGTCTAAAAATAGCCACTTTTGCAAACGAAGTCGGAATTCGACGAAACCAGTTTTGTTGGATCCGCAACATCAAATTTTTGTTAGATTTCAAGTTTCGCGATTTTTAGAGTCACTGTGTGGCCGTACGGATTTTTAGAGTGAAAAACAGTCTGTATTTCGACGGTTAAAAATACGCTGTGTGAGCATACGGAGTCGGAATTCGACGAAACCAGTTTCGTTGGGACCGTAATGTAAAACTCTAGCTGCATGTCCAGTTTGGTGATTTTTGGGTGTCGTATGTGATCAAGGGGATTTTTAGAGCCAAATACAAATAGCGGTTCGATATAAATTAATATAATATCGAATATAAAAATATATATAATTTACTATAAGTACACTACCAAAATTCTCTCTAAACCTAATCTCATTCTCCAGTCAAATAAAAGTCGCGCCTCCAATATTTCTTCCTGTAATCAATTCAATCTTCAGAAAAATTCTGTAAAATCCAAATCAATTCTTGTAAATCCCAAAATAAATATATTTGAGTAGCTGGTGATCTACTCTTCATTTTGGTATGTGATTTACTGGGCTTGAACTCATTTTAGCAGCGCTGAATTAATGTCGCGTGTACTAGGGTTAAGGAAATCTCGGGATTTAGGTTTCGATCCTTGAATTCGAGTTCATTTTTGGGTTTATGATGAGGTCTAGCACTTGCGAAAATTCATTTGTGGATTTCCGACTACATTTGTGTCGCGCGATTTACTGGTCTCGGTGGAAAACTGAGAACGACGGAAATCAGGGGACGAGCTCGAGTGGGTTGAAAATGGTATGGGGAGATAGCCTTCGGGAAGAGGGGGCCGGCGGTGGAGATTTTGTGGGATTCGGTGGTATCTAGAAGGAGAAAGGGGAGAGGGAAAGTTGGAAATGGCGTGGGAGATTCTCAGCAGGTCACGGCCGTTTGTTTGAAGGAGAAGGAGTACAGAATGGGTCGGGTTCAAGTAGAAGGGAAATGGGCCAAAGAGTGTTGGGTAAAGCCCATCTATTTTTATTTTAATCCAAGTTAATTTAATTCAAAATAGTATACTAACTTGCAAATCAAATATCTCGGTCATACGATATCAGATCGACGAACCGTAAGTTGCGTTGGGACCGTATGGACGGACGCTACGCACTGGAACAGACCAGAAGTGGATCGGAGCTCGGTACAATTTATGGCGAAATAAATTGTCCGTCTCAAACATCGAACGCAAACCGTTATTTAACGATTAACGCGTCAATGTGAGTAAAAACTCACCAACTCTCCTCAATTTATATTTTAATATAAATTGTATTTTATTTCTGTATTTGACTGCTAGTTATGTGCTGTTAATTTGGACTATTAAGTTGTATTGTTAAATTGGACTGTAGATTGAACTGTTAAATAATTGATTGAAAACAGTATGGATATATATATATATCTACATACATATATATATCGTTATTAAACGGTGATTTTGTTATCAGTGTATTTCATTAGAAATGCAAGTGATGTTATATACGTTGTTTAACATCGGTGGATGCAGGGAAACAGGTTGGAGGAATCCGACTAGATTCCTCAACATTTATTTTACTGTTATTTGTATATTGTGATATATACTGTGATATATAATCTGTTGTTGATTGTATATGTTTGGATGATATTGATCATTGACAGTTGGTTGTTTAAAAACAATAGAAAACACTGAAAATGTAGAAAAGGGGATTTTCAATATTTATATTGAAAATGAATCTATTTATAAAATCGAAGGATTTTATAAAGGATATTTATTTAGAAATAAATAAATAAAATAAAGGATATTTATTTAGAAATAAATAAATAAAATAAAGGAATGTTTATTTAGATGAAATAAATAGAATAAAGGATATTTAATTAGGGATTAAATAATTAGAGTTATAAAGGAAAATCTATTTAGGAAAATAAATAGATTATACAAAAGGAAATCTATTTAGGAAATAAATAGAAGTTAAAATAAATAGAAATAAAAGGAAAGTTAGTTAGTCGGATATAAATATTCGAATCAAGTTAGTTAAGTGGTCAAACCAAGCTAGTCGAACCAAACTAGTCAAGCTAGTCGAACCCAACCAAGTCGAAATGGTCGAGTCAAACCAATCGAGCCCAAATGGTCGAGTCGAACCAATCGAGTCAAGATGGTCGAGTCAAACACACAAAGTCGAAATGGTCGAGTCGAACCAATCGAGTCAAGCTGGTCAAGTTAGTCGAACCTGGTCAGTCGAGTCGAGTAAATCAAAACTTAGTTAATCGAAAGGAGTTTATCGATTTAGTTAATCGATAGGAGTTAATTGATTTAGTCAATCGAGATGAGTTAATCGGTTTTAATGAATCGAGAGGAGTTAGTCGAATATGGTATTCGAACCAAATGGTCAAACCAATTGGTCGAACCAAGTTAGTCGAGTTAGCCGAATAGGGTTAGTCAAATAGAATTTATCGATTAGGGTTAAACCATAGAACTAATCGATTAGAGTTAAACCAATAGAGTTAGTCGAGCCTAGTTAATCGAATCGAATTGGTCGAACCAAGTAAGTCGAGTTAGTCGAGTCAAGTTAAGTTCGTCGAGTTAAATAAATCGATGTTAGTTTCATCGAAAGGAGTAATCGATGTTAGTTTCATCGAAAGGAGTTATCGACGTTAGTTTCATCGAAAGGAGTTATCGATGTTAGTTTCATCGAAAGGAGTAATCGATGTTAGTTTCATCGAAAGGAGTTATCGATGTTAGTTTTGTAATAACCCGGAAAATCTGGGCCAGTTTAAAATTTTTATTTTGGCAATTTTAGCGAATTTTGAATATTTAAAATAGAGTATTTTAAATAATATCGACGAGAAAATTTATTTTGAATATAGAATCGACGTATATATTATACGCGTCGTCGTTAGAATATAAATATTTATATATAATTATAAATAGAATTGAAAATGGCGCGGTAGTTCGATAATTCGATTTCAAACTTCAATTGAATGTACCGGGTGCAAAACAATCCGAATTTTAGTGAAACCAAAAACATTAGGATCTGATTGATAATATCTTTCTAACGGATGTAAGAAACTGAGATTTCACTTTAAAAATTGAGAGATATGTCCAGTTGAAAATTCTGAATAGTCGCTATGGAATTCAGGCCCTTAAAAATGGACATTTTGCAAACGACCTCGGATTTCGACGAAACCAGTTTTGTTGGGTCCGCACTGTCAAATTATTGTTAGATTCCAAATTTCATAATTTTTCGAATCAATATGTGAGCGTGGCAAAGGAAAACGCGTTTGACCAGTTTCAGTTGATTTTAATCGACTGGAAATTGGCCATTTTTCCAACGGTCTCAGAATTCGACGAAACTAGTTTTGTTAGGACCGTATCGTCAATACGAAGCTAGAAAATATTTTTCTGCAATTTTTAGAGTTAGTATGTGACCCCGGTAATTTGAAATGTACGTTTAAAATTCAATATAAGGATTTAAATGTAAAGTCAAAAGGAAAAACTGATTGTAACAATCGAATCAGCTTGCGATACATATCCCATTGTGTTCGGAATGGGGGTGAAACGCTATGGGCGACAGGCGGTGGGTTTCGTTTTGAGTTCGAAATAAAAAGGTACTTTTTAAATTAAAATAATAAATAATATAATTAAATATATAACTACACCCTCCTTTTTTTTTTTTTTTCTTCCTCCCTCATTTCAGTCAACTCCGAATAAAAAAAAAAAAAAAAAAAAAAAAAAGAGAACAAATCGCTCAGGCGATTAACCCCGCCTCCCCGATGGACTGTCGCCGCCGCCTCTTCCTCTTCTTCCCCTCTCTCCGCCTGGCCGCTTCCACCTCCTCCACCCCCTTCCGCTTCGTACGAACCCCGACGCTTTTTTTTCTCTAACCCTAACCGACGTACCCCCCTGGAAGCCGCGCCCTCTCCTTCCTCCACCTCCGCCCCTCTTCTTCTTACCCGAGCGCCCACCCACGAGCCACCCGAAGCCCCTCCGATGGTGGTGAACCCTCCCCTCCTCGAAGTCAGATCGCGACAAAGACCTTCCCCCCCCCCTTCGAACTGTAAGTATTTATCTATATTTTAAAACCTGATTTTTACTTTATTTTTAAAAACCTGATTTTTAATTTATTTTTAAAAACTGATTTTTAATTTAAGTTTAAAACTGATTTTTTTTATTTTAGTTTTAAAACTGTTTTTTTTATTTATTTTTAAAAAAAAACTGAATTTTCTTTAGTTTTAAAAACAGAATTTAGAAAAAGATAAAAACTGCAATTTTATAAAAGAAAGAAACTGATGATTGTTTTAGGAATTTTAAAACTGTTTTGTTTTTTTAAAAAGAGTTCTAAAAACAGAATTTTTAAAAAGGTTTTAAAAACAGAATTTTTAAAAGAATTATAAAAACTGTTTTAAAAGAAAATAAAAACTGATTTTTCAAAAGGATTAAAACTGATTAGAAAAAAAAAAAAAGATTTGATTTTTAGTTAAAGAAAAATATGATTTTTATATTTTTAAAGTATTAAAAATATGATTTTTATATTTTCAAAGTATTAAAAATATAGTCCTTACTATATAGATGATGTCAAAATATGATTTTTGGTTAGTTAAAGTATTAAAAATATAATCTTTACTATATAGAAATATTAAAAATAGGATTTTTATATTTTTAAAGTATTAAAAATATAATCTTTATAAGATAGAGAATATAAAGATATCATCTTTGTATATGTAGCGAAATAAAAATCTGATTTTTATTACGTTGAGATAAAGTGGTAATTTTTGAAAAGGCGAAAACTTTATTTTAGAAAAGGCGAAATCTTTATGTGGAAAATAGTGTGATAAAAATATAATTTTTATCTATTTGACGTAGAGCTAAAAATTCGATTTTTATATATTGAACTTTGAACTAAAAATTCGATTTTTATATATTGAACTTTGAACTAAAAATTCGATTTTTATATATTGAACTTTGAAGTAAAAATTCGATTTTTATATATATAGTGACTACGGGCAACGAAGATGACGAAGAGGCGATAACGAGGAAGACTTCTGCAAATGAAGAGCCGTGGAGCTTGGATAGCTATATGTGAGAACTTCTCACCTTTCAATTTCTTTTTCTAGTTATATTTATATATATATACTAGGATGCAGACGGTGCTTAGTAGCACCCGACACCCGTCCACATACCATGGACTTGTTTGTTTGGATGTTTGGTGATTGATTGAGATATTGGTTTGAATGTGGTTTGTGGTGTGAAAAATCGAATCGATAAATTGATTAGGATTAGACGTGCGCCGTTATAAGGCGAGGGAGTAAGGCTAGGTTAGACCCTTACTCCAAATTTGTGGTTTGCAAAATGAAATTGATTTGATTGATGTGTGAATGGCGTGGGCCTTCACTAGACCGGGGATAAGGCTAGGCCTTGTCCCGTTTCTAGTATCGTGCCGTTATGCCGCCGAAATTTTCTAAAATATGTTAGAAAAATAAAAATAATCATTTATTGAATAAGTGAACTGAATAGATATTCATATGTTAAGATAAATTGTTTTATCGTTAAAAATATAATTTTTAACGTGAATGCGAATAAATAAAATATTCATTTACAAACCGGACGGTTTGTTTATGTACACCTATTTGAATGACATTGATTGGGTCGATAAATTTTACACATCGCCCAACTGCACAAATAAAATCTGTGTGTGATTGTTTGAAACCCCACACGGGTGTTGGGATGAAATATGAGTTCACTCATCCTGATTGATAAAGCATGTCGATCGATTGATTGACAGGCTGTTATAAGCGTTAGATATCTATATTTGATGCTTATACAGTGTAGTGCACTTTGGTTGATGGTTGATTATTCTTCAATGCTATCTTATACATGTGTTGTATGAAAATCCATATAATTGACTTTATATGGTAATTGATTGGGCCTCATTCCAATTTGAAAAATAAAGAATATTATAAAATGACGGTTCATGTGTTGACTATATTCATCCGTTGATATTAGTCATGTGTTGAACGAAATATTTTTATAATAAAATTTATATCTTTATCAATATAAAATAACGGTTCATGTGTTGACTATATTCATCCGTTGATATTAGTCATGTGTTGAACGAAATATTTTAACAAAAATAGTCACACACGGACGGTACTCATTCGTTGAGATTAGTCGTGTGTTGGAAAAAAAAAAAGAAATATTTGAAATAGGATATATAAAGCCGTGTTGAATAGTAATGCGCCATTTTGACGCGAACGATATATATAACGATTTCGAAATGAATTGAATATATAACGATTTCGAAATGAATTGAATATATAACGATTTCGAAATGAATTGAATATAAAACGATTTCGAAATGAATTGAATATATAACGATTTCGAAATGAATTGAATATAAAACGATTTCGAAATGAAATGAATATATAACGATTTCGAAATGAATTGAATATAAAACGATTTCGAAATGAATTGAATATATAACGATTTCGAAATGAATTGAATATAAAACGATTTCGAAATGAATTGAATATATAACGATTTCGAAATGAATTGAATATATAACGATTTCGAAATGAATTGAATATATAACGATTTCGAAATGAATTGAATATATAACGATTTCGAAATGAATTGAATATAAAACGATTTCGAAATGAATTGAATATAAAACGATTTTGAATTGGAATGGAATAGAAAACCAATTTAATTTCAATTGAATATTTAACGGATTTGATTTCGATTGAACATATAATGAACTTGATTCAAATAGAAAACGAAACGGATTTAATTTGAATAGAAAACCAATTTGAATTGAATTGAATTGAATTGAATTGAGAAACGAATTCGAATTGAATTTAAAATGAAGTGAAATGAATTCAAATTAAATTGAAATTTGAATTGAATAGAAATGAATTTTAAAACGAATTTATAAAGAAGAATTCAATTTTGATTTCAATTGAAATAGAAGTTGACTTTGTTTTTGAAACGAATTCAAAACTAAATATATAATTCGTTTTAAATAGAAATCGACGAAATATATATTATATATATTATATATATAATATAATGGCCTGAATAGAACGCGCCGCGCCGCGGCAGTTCGTAAATTTCGACCATTTATTTCAAACGGACATTACGGGAGATCCGACCGTCGGATTCTCCTAAAACCGGAACCGTTGGGTTCGTATCGAAAAGAGCTTTCTAACGAATATTAGAAATTCAAAATCTAACGGTTGGATTTGGAGATACGTCCAAATCAAATTCGAAAAAGGTCGCTGTAAGTGCAGTTCGATGGCCATTGTTGGAAATCGACTGTACGGGCCTTGATAAAATTATTAAAAATATCAATAATTTGTGTAAAATCATAAGAAATGATTTGGGAAAAATTGGGGTGAAAAACTCCATATTTGAAAAGATAAAAATAGATTTTTATCAAAATGAACTAGTTTTGAACTAAATTTAAAACCAATTTATTTTTAAATAAATGAACAAGATTTAAAAAGGGGTTTTAAATAATCGAATTTCTAATATATTTGATTGAGTTTGAAATGGGTTTATCGTGAACTGTGTTTTAAATAACACCTAGTTCTTTAACCCAGTAAAAGGAGTTTTAACGAATCTGCAATTAGATTGAAATGTGAATTCGTAATCTAAATTTCCAAATTTAGAAAATGAGCGGGAATGGAGTATTACCAGTTTTGCTCCAAAGCGATAGTTAAATCTTTAATTAGATTTGAACGTGAAATGGTAATTAGTTTTACCGATAACACAGTGGTGTTAGATATGGAGTATTACCAGTTTTGCTTCATGGGATGAATAGGTTGGGATTGGGAAATAAAATAAATAATTACTTCGTTGTGGTTCGCTAATCTCGACTAGTTGGAAAAACCATAATTTGGTTTTAAATAACATCCAAAGGAAGATTTCAGGATAAATTTTAAAGAATTTATCTTGGATAAAATTAATGGGAACCTTTCCCTGAGAATGTGGAATTTAGGAACTAGCTGTAGGTTGGCTAAGAAGAATGGTTTCCTGGGTATTGATCTGATGTTGGTTTCGGCCTTCGGGGTTAATGTTTGGGAAATTGTTCTCTTGCTGATTTGCGATTAGTGACTAATGAATTGGAATGAGGCGTATGTTGTGTTTGTGTAACATTTGTTTTAATATACGCGGGTTGTTCGGAAAGTCCGGGTTTACACCCATTCTGAATAACCGATTCGACGATATGTCGAAGATGAAGACGGTGGTTGAAGACCGGAAGTCTTCACATCGTAGGGATAATTACTGACGATCCTGATTGGGCTGTACACCCAAGAGGATGGAAATAGTTGGTGGTTGTCCAGACGTACTTGGAGATGGATGGATATGCGAGGAAAGTGCCTCCGGTTTCGTTCAGACCCAGAACGGACTTGTAAATGGATTGTGTGTCTGACATTGGATTTTATTCTGTGTTGATTGATTTCTATTAAATATATATCTGCTTGGCGGCGGAGAATTTATTCTCTTGCTTAACGCCCTTCTCTGAGACGTACGAGCTTAGAGGTTATATATCGATAGATATCAATCGCACGGCATGAATTGCCTGTGTGGCATGCTGAGTTGCATGGATCAAGGCTTCTGTTGAAAAGCAAAGTCTTGTGGTTGATGATCAAAGCACAGCCTACGTGGCAGCTTTGTGTATAGCGTGTATTCGCGAGCCTCACACCTCGGTATGAGTTAAAAACGGGATACGGACTGCAGGGAGAGCGCACGTTTCTTTCTAGCTTTGGTGGTGTCAGTGACTTACCAGCCCTGACATATATATACTTTTCACCTTTGTGGTTGTTGGATGAGGCGCCTCGATTATAGGTCTGTAAGGACCGGGAAACGTGTGTTCAGGAATACTAATCCTCTAACGTAAGTGAGGACCGGCCCTGAAGCATCCAGGGGTTACCCAGTGTGCGTAATCCCGGGGACATTTGCTAGAGTGTCTCGAACGCGGAGAGGAGCTTGCCCCTTGCCTCGACTCATGACGGAAATCCAATTTCCAATACGTGTATTTCGGCTTTATTTGTAGAGCCTAGTATGGCGACATAGTAGCATGGGATACTATGCCGTCTATGATTTATATTTATGATTGAAATGTTTTGACACTATACACTTATTATAGTATCAAATGATTTGTTTTAAGCGTACCAAGCATGTTTGGCTATTATAAGGGAAAACCCTATCCCCCGGCTTGCGTTGCATTGTATGATAGGACCTGGGTCTTATAATAGCTTCATTTTTCGAAAAAGCATTGCGTTGTTTATTCTATGCACTGGTATTCTTGGGAGGAAACCCGTTCCGTGTTATACGGCGTGGTCCCTTGATTTACCTAATGATTTAAAATAAAGAATTATAACTGTTTTAGTTCTCACACCAGTCACATGACTGACCTGGAGTTTATTGTTTTAACCTAAACTCTGGGTGCCCCTATTTTTGACACGGGCAGCTAGTAGTTTCGGTTTTGCAGATTTATATTCACAGGATCCTGGTTTGCAGCTGGAATGATATCCGGAAAGCTCTGTATCCGTATATCACCTTCAGTTGTGCTTTGTATTATTTTTCCGCTGCTATGTAGTTTATTGTAATCTCTGATATTTATCGAATGTAATTTATTCATTTATACTCTGTATATTCTTGTATCTGATGGAATTGTTGTAATATACAATGAAATGTTCTTCTGTTTGGGTTCTAATTTGTCCTGTTCTCAAACAGTCAGGGGTTTCGAACGGTCTAGATCGGTTTAACGACTGATTCGGATCGAGCGAAATTCCAGGCCGTCACATTTGGTATCAGAGCTTTGGTTTACAGAGCTCGAGAACAAGGCACATTAGAACCATACGAAAGAATTCATCAGATATTGGATTAGTAATATCCAATTAGAATGACTCGTTAGAGATAGGATCAGTAGTATCCTAGAACGAGTGTGAAGAGTATATTTTTTTCAAATGAAAACAATTTTTGTTTTGAAAAGTTAAACCATTTTATACGTATTTGATTATTTATTTATTTTGAATATGGACAATCGAGTATATAAAGATTTTGCATATACGCGTCATGAACGTATATTCGAAGTTTTAATATATTAGATAGATATAGAATCATACTCTAGTGGCCCGAAGATGATTCTGATGATTGACTAGTTGTCATTAGTATTCATGTTCGAGTAACGAAGGTGTGATACCTATATATTTCCATTAGACTGGTGTGAGAACCCAAAACTAATATAGATAGAACACTTTGTTGTGAATTGGCATCAAAAACATGATTTTCTTTACATATATCAAAATTATGAATTTGAAACTCTAATTCACTAATTGATTGATGTTTGAGTTGCGTGTTTAATTGTTTGCTAATTTTAACCATTTGTGCCTAAGTAAATTAATAATTGAATTATATTGAAATTGGTCGCATTTGCTTGCATGTACATATACTTACATTGAACAGGTCATAGCAAGGAGGCTAGAGCCAGAGAATAAAATTTGTTTGCCCGACAAATAGGTACATGTTTATTACATAATTTACTGTTTTGTTTGGGTGATGATGATTTTGTGAGCCTATTGGCTAGCCGCTTGGCTTTTTCTTTTTCTTTTTGAGATCTGAAGGACCGGGGAAGCTATTTGAAATTCCCCGATGCTCCCGGTGCAGGGGAGGTTATGGCGAAATTTTTCGAAAATTTAGGGTGTTAGCCAAATTTTTGAAGTTTTGAAAATTCTCAGAAACTGAAAAGTTAGAGAATGGAAGCCAGAATGAGCGTAGAGTTGAATAATCAAACCACTTTCGACTTTGTTCCTTTTCGGGGACGAAAAGTTTTAAGTGGGGGAGATTGTAATAACCCGGAAAATCTGGGCCAGTTTAAAATTTTTATTTTGGCAATTTTAGCGAATTTTGAATATTTAAAATAGAGTATTTTAAATAATATCGACGAGAAAATTTATTTTGAATATAGAATCGACGTATATATTATACGCGTCGTCGTTAGAATATAAATATTTATATATAATTATAAATAGAATTGAAAATGGCGCGGTAGTTCGATAATTCGATTTCAAACTTCAATTGAATGTACCGGGTGCAAAACAATCCGAATTTTAGTGAAACCAAAAACATTAGGATCTGATTGATAATATCTTTCTAACGGATGTAAGAAACTGAGATTTCACTTTAAAAATTGAGAGATATGTCCAGTTGAAAATTCTGAATAGTCGCTATGGAATTCAGGCCCTTAAAAATGGACATTTTGCAAACGACCTCGGATTTCGACGAAACCAGTTTTGTTGGGTCCGCACTGTCAAATTATTGTTAGATTCCAAATTTCATAATTTTTCGAATCAATATGTGAGCGTGGCAAAGGAAAACGCGTTTGACCAGTTTCAGTTGATTTTAATCGACTGGAAATTGGCCATTTTTCCAACGGTCTCAGAATTCGACGAAACTAGTTTTGTTAGGACCGTATCGTCAATACGAAGCTAGAAAATATTTTTCTGCAATTTTTAGAGTTAGTATGTGACCCCGGTAATTTGAAATGTACGTTTAAAATTCAATATAAGGATTTAAATGTAAAGTCAAAAGGAAAAACTGATTGTAACAATCGAATCAGCTTGCGATACATATCCCATTGTGTTCGGAATGGGGGTGAAACGCTATGGGCGACAGGCGGTGGGTTTCGTTTTGAGTTCGAAATAAAAAGGTACTTTTTAAATTAAAATAATAAATAATATAATTAAATATATAACTACACCCTCCTTTTTTTTTTTTTTTCTTCCTCCCTCATTTCAGTCAACTCCGAATAAAAAAAAAAAAAAAAAAAAAAAAGAGAACAAATCGCTCAGGCGATTAACCCCGCCTCCCCGATGGACTGTCGCCGCCGCCTCTTCCTCTTCTTCCCCTCTCTCCGCCTGGCCGCTTCCACCTCCTCCACCCCCTTCCGCTTCGTACGAACCCCGACGCTTTTTTTTCTCTAACCCTAACCGACGTACCCCCCTGGAAGCCGCGCCCTCTCCTTCCTCCACCTCCGCCCCTCTTCTTCTTACCCGAGCGCCCACCCACGAGCCACCCGAAGCCCCTCCGATGGTGGTGAACCCTCCCCTCCTCGAAGTCAGATCGCGACAAAGACCTTCCCCCCCCCCTTCGAACTGTAAGTATTTATCTATATTTTAAAACCTGATTTTTACTTTATTTTTAAAAACCTGATTTTTAATTTATTTTTAAAAACTGATTTTTAATTTAAGTTTAAAACTGATTTTTTTTATTTTAGTTTTAAAACTGTTTTTTTTATTTATTTTTAAAAAAAAACTGAATTTTCTTTAGTTTTAAAAACAGAATTTAGAAAAAGATAAAAACTGCAATTTTATAAAAGAAAGAAACTGATGATTGTTTTAGGAATTTTAAAACTGTTTTGTTTTTTTAAAAAGAGTTCTAAAAACAGAATTTTTAAAAAGGTTTTAAAAACAGAATTTTTAAAAGAATTATAAAAACTGTTTTAAAAGAAAATAAAAACTGATTTTTCAAAAGGATTAAAACTGATTAGAAAAAAAAAAAAGATTTGATTTTTAGTTAAAGAAAAATATGATTTTTATATTTTTAAAGTATTAAAAATATGATTTTTATATTTTCAAAGTATTAAAAATATAGTCCTTACTATATAGATGATGTCAAAATATGATTTTTGGTTAGTTAAAGTATTAAAAATATAATCTTTACTATATAGAAATATTAAAAATAGGATTTTTATATTTTTAAAGTATTAAAAATATAATCTTTATAAGATAGAGAATATAAAGATATCATCTTTGTATATGTAGCGAAATAAAAATCTGATTTTTATTACGTTGAGATAAAGTGGTAATTTTTGAAAAGGCGAAAACTTTATTTTAGAAAAGGCGAAATCTTTATGTGGAAAATAGTGTGATAAAAATATAATTTTTATCTATTTGACGTAGAGCTAAAAATTCGATTTTTATATATTGAACTTTGAACTAAAAATTCGATTTTTATATATTGAACTTTGAACTAAAAATTCGATTTTTATATATTGAACTTTGAAGTAAAAATTCGATTTTTATATATATAGTGACTACGGGCAACGAAGATGACGAAGAGGCGATAACGAGGAAGACTTCTGCAAATGAAGAGCCGTGGAGCTTGGATAGCTATATGTGAGAACTTCTCACCTTTCAATTTCTTTTTCTAGTTATATTTATATATATATACTAGGATGCAGACGGTGCTTAGTAGCACCCGACACCCGTCCACATACCATGGACTTGTTTGTTTGGATGTTTGGTGATTGATTGAGATATTGGTTTGAATGTGGTTTGTGGTGTGAAAAATCGAATCGATAAATTGATTAGGATTAGACGTGCGCCGTTATAAGGCGAGGGAGTAAGGCTAGGTTAGACCCTTACTCCAAATTTGTGGTTTGCAAAATGAAATTGATTTGATTGATGTGTGAATGGCGTGGGCCTTCACTAGACCGGGGATAAGGCTAGGCCTTGTCCCGTTTCTAGTATCGTGCCGTTATGCCGCCGAAATTTTCTAAAATATGTTAGAAAAATAAAAATAATCATTTATTGAATAAGTGAACTGAATAGATATTCATATGTTAAGATAAATTGTTTTATCGTTAAAAATATAATTTTTAACGTGAATGCGAATAAATAAAATATTCATTTACAAACCGGACGGTTTGTTTATGTACACCTATTTGAATGACATTGATTGGGTCGATAAATTTTACACATCGCCCAACTGCACAAATAAAATCTGTGTGTGATTGTTTGAAACCCCACACGGGTGTTGGGATGAAATATGAGTTCACTCATCCTGATTGATAAAGCATGTCGATCGATTGATTGACAGGCTGTTATAAGCGTTAGATATCTATATTTGATGCTTATACAGTGTAGTGCACTTTGGTTGATGGTTGATTATTCTTCAATGCTATCTTATACATGTGTTGTATGAAAATCCATATAATTGACTTTATATGGTAATTGATTGGGCCTCATTCCAATTTGAAAAATAAAGAATATTATAAAATGACGGTTCATGTGTTGACTATATTCATCCGTTGATATTAGTCATGTGTTGAACGAAATATTTTTATAATAAAATTTATATCTTTATCAATATAAAATAACGGTTCATGTGTTGACTATATTCATCCGTTGATATTAGTCATGTGTTGAACGAAATATTTTAACAAAAATAGTCACACACGGACGGTACTCATTCGTTGAGATTAGTCGTGTGTTGGAAAAAAAAAAAGAAATATTTGAAATAGGATATATAAAGCCGTGTTGAATAGTAATGCGCCATTTTGACGCGAACGATATATATAACGATTTCGAAATGAATTGAATATATAACGATTTCGAAATGAATTGAATATATAACGATTTCGAAATGAATTGAATATAAAACGATTTCGAAATGAATTGAATATATAACGATTTCGAAATGAATTGAATATAAAACGATTTCGAAATGAATTGAATATATAACGATTTCGAAATGAATTGAATATAAAACGATTTCGAAATGAATTGAATATATAACGATTTCGAAATGAATTGAATATAAAACGATTTCGAAATGAATTGAATATATAACGATTTCGAAATGAATTGAATATATAACGATTTCGAAATGAATTGAATATATAACGATTTCGAAATGAATTGAATATATAACGATTTCGAAATGAATTGAATATAAAACGATTTCGAAATGAATTGAATATAAAACGATTTTGAATTGGAATGGAATAGAAAACCAATTTAATTTCAATTGAATATTTAACGGATTTGATTTCGATTGAACATATAATGAACTTGATTCAAATAGAAAACGAAACGGATTTAATTTGAATAGAAAACCAATTTGAATTGAATTGAATTGAATTGAATTGAGAAACGAATTCGAATTGAATTTAAAATGAAGTGAAATGAATTCAAATTAAATTGAAATTTGAATTGAATAGAAATGAATTTTAAAACGAATTTATAAAGAAGAATTCAATTTTGATTTGAATTGAAATAGAAGTTGACTTTGTTTTTGAAACGAATTCAAAACTAAATATATAATTCGTTTTAAATAGAAATCGACGAAATATATATTATATATATTATATATATAATATAATGGCCTGAATAGAACGCGCCGCGCCGCGGCAGTTCGTAAATTTCGACCATTTATTTCAAACGGACATTACGGGAGATCCGACCGTCGGATTCTCCTAAAACCGGAACCGTTGGGTTCGTATCGAAAAGAGCTTTCTAACGAATATTAGAAATTCAAAATCTAACGGTTGGATTTGGAGATACGTCCAAATCAAATTCGAAAAAGGTCGCTGTAAGTGCAGTTCGATGGCCATTGTTGGAAATCGACTGTACGGGCCTTGATAAAATTATTAAAAATATCAATAATTTGTGTAAAATCATAAGAAATGATTTGGGAAAAATTGGGGTGAAAAACTCCATATTTGAAAAGATAAAAATAGATTTTTATCAAAATGAACTAGTTTTGAACTAAATTTAAAACCAATTTATTTTTAAATAAATGAACAAGATTTAAAAAGGGGTTTTAAATAATCGAATTTCTAATATATTTGATTGAGTTTGAAATGGGTTTATCGTGAACTGTGTTTTAAATAACACCTAGTTCTTTAACCCAGTAAAAGGAGTTTTAACGAATCTGCAATTAGATTGAAATGTGAATTCGTAATCTAAATTTCCAAATTTAGAAAATGAGCGGGAATGGAGTATTACCAGTTTTGCTCCAAAGCGATAGTTAAATCTTTAATTAGATTTGAACGTGAAATGGTAATTAGTTTTACCGATAACACAGTGGTGTTAGATATGGAGTATTACCAGTTTTGCTTCATGGGATGAATAGGTTGGGATTGGGAAATAAAATAAATAATTACTTCGTTGTGGTTCGCTAATCTCGACTAGTTGGAAAAACCATAATTTGGTTTTAAATAACATCCAAAGGAAGATTTCAGGATAAATTTTAAAGAATTTATCTTGGATAAAATTAATGGGAACCTTTCCCTGAGAATGTGGAATTTAGGAACTAGCTGTAGGTTGGCTAAGAAGAATGGTTTCCTGGGTATTGATCTGATGTTGGTTTCGGCCTTCGGGGTTAATGTTTGGGAAATTGTTCTCTTGCTGATTTGCGATTAGTGACTAATGAATTGGAATGAGGCGTATGTTGTGTTTGTGTAACATTTGTTTTAATATACGCGGGTTGTTCGGAAAGTCCGGGTTTACACCCATTCTGAATAACCGATTCGACGATATGTCGAAGATGAAGACGGTGGTTGAAGACCGGAAGTCTTCACATCGTAGGGATAATTACTGACGATCCTGATTGGGCTGTACACCCAAGAGGATGGAAATAGTTGGTGGTTGTCCAGACGTACTTGGAGATGGATGGATATGCGAGGAAAGTGCCTCCGGTTTCGTTCAGACCCAGAACGGACTTGTAAATGGATTGTGTGTCTGACATTGGATTTTATTCTGTGTTGATTGATTTCTATTAAATATATATCTGCTTGGCGGCGGAGAATTTATTCTCTTGCTTAACGCCCTTCTCTGAGACGTACGAGCTTAGAGGTTATATATCGATAGATATCAATCGCACGGCATGAATTGCCTGTGTGGCATGCTGAGTTGCATGGATCAAGGCTTCTGTTGAAAAGCAAAGTCTTGTGGTTGATGATCAAAGCACAGCCTACGTGGCAGCTTTGTGTATAGCGTGTATTCGCGAGCCTCACACCTCGGTATGAGTTAAAAACGGGATACGGACTGCAGGGAGAGCGCACGTTTCTTTCTAGCTTTGGTGGTGTCAGTGACTTACCAGCCCTGACATATATATACTTTTCACCTTTGTGGTTGTTGGATGAGGCGCCTCGATTATAGGTCTGTAAGGACCGGGAAACGTGTGTTCAGGAATACTAATCCTCTAACGTAAGTGAGGACCGGCCCTGAAGCATCCAGGGGTTACCCAGTGTGCGTAATCCCGGGGACATTTGCTAGAGTGTCTCGAACGCGGAGAGGAGCTTGCCCCTTGCCTCGACTCATGACGGAAATCCAATTTCCAATACGTGTATTTCGGCTTTATTTGTAGAGCCTAGTATGGCGACATAGTAGCATGGGATACTATGCCGTCTATGATTTATATTTATGATTGAAATGTTTTGACACTATACACTTATTATAGTATCAAATGATTTGTTTTAAGCGTACCAAGCATGTTTGGCTATTATAAGGGAAAACCCTATCCCCCGGCTTGCGTTGCATTGTATGATAGGACCTGGGTCTTATAATAGCTTCATTTTTCGAAAAAGCATTGCGTTGTTTATTCTATGCACTGGTATTCTTGGGAGGAAACCCGTTCCGTGTTATACGGCGTGGTCCCTTGATTTACCTAATGATTTAAAATAAAGAATTATAACTGTTTTAGTTCTCACACCAGTCACATGACTGACCTGGAGTTTATTGTTTTAACCTAAACTCTGGGTGCCCCTATTTTTGACACGGGCAGCTAGTAGTTTCGGTTTTGCAGATTTATATTCACAGGATCCTGGTTTGCAGCTGGAATGATATCCGGAAAGCTCTGTATCCGTATATCACCTTCAGTTGTGCTTTGTATTATTTTTCCGCTGCTATGTAGTTTATTGTAATCTCTGATATTTATCGAATGTAATTTATTCATTTATACTCTGTATATTCTTGTATCTGATGGAATTGTTGTAATATACAATGAAATGTTCTTCTGTTTGGGTTCTAATTTGTCCTGTTCTCAAACAGTCAGGGGTTTCGAACGGTCTAGATCGGTTTAACGACTGATTCGGATCGAGCGAAATTCCAGGCCGTCACAAGTTTCATCGAAAGGAGTTATCGATGATAGTTCATAAAAGGGAGTTATCAATTTTAGTTTGATCGAAGTAAGATTTATCGAATAAGAGTCATTCGAAAAGAGATTATCGAATATAGTTTAATCGAAGTGAGATTTTCAAATATGGGATATTTGAAAGGAAGAGTTATCGAATATTAGTTATTCGAGGAGAGATTATCGAATATCGTTTATTCAAGAAGAAGTTAATCGAATATAGGTTATTCGAAGAAGAGTTAATCAAATAGAGATTTCTCGAAGAGAGTTAATCGGCAAATTCGATTATATCGAATTCAGGAAAGTACTTGTACCTTTCAAATGTTTAAATAGAGATTTATTTATTTATAAATAAATAAGTGTTTGGTTAATTATTCACTAATAAGAATAGAAGTTATAATTAAAGTTAGATAATTCGAAAGTAGGGATTATAACGTTATCGTTATAACCAAGGTTTTAAATATAGAAGTAGATTAGTAAAATTGGATCCGAGAAAGGCGTAAAGATGTTGTTAAAGATTAAAAGATAAACTTTGACCATTTCGAAGTTATAACGTTGTTCCGTTAAGGTCTGAGAGGTAATTATACCCCAACTTGAGTGACTTCCTTCTTAACTAAGAAATGGTAAGGTTTGATCGTAAAGGAGTTTTGGAAATGTTTTCCAAACGAGAATCAGAAATGTTTTCTGATAAAAGAAAAATAAGAATTTAGAATATAGGGAAATAGGAGATAAGTAAATAAATGAACTAAAGAGATTAATGTTAAATGATGTTTGTTCGATATAATTTCCATCTGGGAATAATATCGTTGTTTGCACACTTGTTTTTCTTTGATAGTTAACTCACCGACTATCGAAGTTTTGACCATTTTAACGTTGTTAATATGGAGAGACCGGTTGGATTATTATCCATAGAACCACTCTGTATTGGCATAAGCGTCGCGAATCATATATGCCAAAGATAATTGAAGACGGAGTAAAATGCAAGGGCTATCCTGTTTACAGAATAGTGCCTTCGGTTTGTCCAGTCCCAGGACAACTTGTATGGACGAAAGTCTGACAGAGTATATCTAATGAATCGCGTAAGTTGATCTGTTCAAACGTATTCACGTTTGGTGGCTGAGGAATTCGTTTCTCTTAGCTGTGTAACCGTGTTATTTTTGGATAAGTCAATTTGTGATTTGGCAGGTATGACGATGTGACATTTTAAGTGAATGAAGATGGATGTCTGACAGAGTATTTCCAGAAAGGTCACGTACATTGATTTCTTCAACCGTACCAAGAGTGGAAGCGGAGAAGGAAACTTCTTTTAGCTGACACGTAATGTATTGTTGTAAACGTCAATTAGTGATTTTCGATGGATCTGACAATGTGGCATTCGAAGTGAATCTGATGTAATGATAAAGCGTAGCTTCTAGCCTCATCAACCGGTAAATGACAGAAATCGGGCAGGCAGCATGGCTAAGTCGGTCGCACCGAAGTAGGGTGTATAATCACCTATCTAGTGAATATTCATTTGTTTCTTAAATCTATCAATGCTGTCCCATATATATACGGGAACGGTTGCTGATCCCAACCGTTGGTGATGTACATTCGATACACTCAAGCGAAATGAGTGGTCGGTCATGTGTGGCTGAGTTGCAAGATGTTCTTGTTGAACTCCAGTGTATCGTTCCTAGAGTACACTGATCGGAAGGTGGTTCCATACCTTGTCATAGTTGGAAATCCAATCATCCAATACGTGCTTGCGATTTTGATTGTATACTATATATGTAGTAACGTGAGATGCAAGCGTTTCTGCTAGATTGATATTTATTTGTACTTAGACATTATTATAATATCAGAATGATATTGCTTTGAAAAGTTATTTGGATTCTCATAAGGGAAAAACCCGTTCCGTATTCACGGCGTGGTCTTATGAGATATCATATACCTGTTTAAAATGATTTGAGTTTATTCACACCAGTCCCATGACTGACCCGGAGTTTATTTTGTTTTCCCTAAACTCTTGGGTGCCTAAATTTGTACGGGCAGTCAAGTAGTCGGGATTTTACAGATACATTGAAGAGCTGGAGCAGGAGGCTTCAGGATCATATAGCTATAATTATTTTTCCGCTGTTGTTGTAAGTGTTGTACTCTGATAAGTGTTATTGTATACATATACTGATGTTATTTCAAAGATATGTTATGTTATATTTTATTCGTTCCGCTGTGAGATTCGTGTTTACTCTGATGATGATGTTCTTCTTCTTCTTCTATTCTATAAGTTCTATCTTATCTATTCTCACCTTCTAATTTCTCTCATTAATTACCGGGATTTTTCGACGGTTTGGTTATCGACGTCGTGCTTACGTCGATAACCAAAGTCGCTCAAAATCCGGGTTACTACACCACCCGCCCTAGAGCTGCGGACACTCTACGTTCAAGTTCAAGTTCATTAACTTAACTAATGTATAATCTTAAACTTAAATTATCTAAATAAATTTAATTAGCACATATTAACTTGTAACAACCCGGAAAATTAGAATCAATTTAAAATTTTATTTTTAGGAAGTTTTGTTAGAAAATACGCCAAAATTTCTTGTTCAAGTAACATATTGTTTTCTTCATTTTGTTAAATTAAAACTAAATCTATATAAGTTGTATTGCAATGATTTATTTTAGATCATTGGTTTTATAAATTTAATTTGGAGTCTAACTTTTAGGTCCAAAATTCTATGTTCATGTTAATGGATTAAAATTCATCTTAAAGATTTATTTGAACTTTATGCTTAATTAGTTAAAAGTTAGATTGGTAGTCCAAGTTTTATCTTTCATAACTAAGTATAACATTAGACTTCATGGTTTATATATATACATGTTATATATATATATATATATATATATATATATTTGATTTGACATTGAACCTATTAAATGCATGTATGATAAAAAAATAAATTGCCTAATTTATGTCTGTTTTAAATTTAGTATTGACATTAATTGAAATATTGTCATTGATTGTATTAACTGAATTAAAATATTTCTATCTAAGGATAATTATGTGAGTTGTTAATAGAAAACATACATTTATCTTAAGTTAAAAAAAGGAATGTTCTAATAAATTAATTAATTTGAGTTTGGGACCATGAACTAAGGAAACACATGATTTTTAGCGTATGAATTTAGAATCGATATTTATCTTATGCTATGTAATAGCAGTCACATTTAGTTTTTTTAATTTATTGTGTGTTAATAAAACTAATGAGGATAATTTGAATATATTGAGGCTAATGAATTTAATACTATGACATATATATTGTGAGATTTGACTATTTTTCCTTTTGTATTTATTAGTAGCTCCCGCATTTGTCATATTTCAAATTGCCTCTTTATTCCCATTATTAATAATACAAATTTAAGTTTATGTTTCCATTTTCGTTATTTCATTTATCCTAATTATTTCTTTTATTTCCATCATTTCCTTCATTTAATTCCATATATTCATGTGGTCCATCATGCCTAGTCAGCAAATTAAACTTCATTTGTCACCTACTACATATGTAGAGACAAGTGAGAGATAAAATCTAAGAACTAAGCAGCCGCCATCCTTATCAAATCTATGGCGATGGACCTCCCATCTTCCTCCCTCCCATTCTTGAAATTCCCTCAATGAAATCGCAAACTCCAAACACAAAATTAAAGAGCCTGTCGAACTCTAAGTAATCAACGGTCATGATCTTTAATTACTTCACGAATTGAGAGAAATCGAAGTGTAAAGTGGTGATGTTGGCAGGCGTTTTCTGATGCAACCGGGGTCGCGAGTTCGCCAGGGTTGGAGGCGCAAGCAGGTGGCTCGAAGCCCATTGGCGTGGCATGTTCGGATTGGCTTCTGGCATGGTGATTTGGGTGCGGCAGTGGAAGCTTCATGTTGAACGAGATGGGTTCAATTAACTGTCGGTTACAGATAAAAGAGGAGAGAAAGGTTTAGAGAGGTATTGATGTAATTAATATAATTAATTATATTTAATTTATAAATTAAAATATCAATGTTTAAAATTGAACAACTTCGTCATATCAACTCAGAAATCAGTGAAACAAGCTTCTAAGGAATCGTATGAACGAGATATAGACGATGGAACAAACTAGATCTGAAACAGAGCAAATTCAGATCTGAAATGTACGGCATTAAAATCGATGTGAGAACTCTATTTCCTTTTAAATAATTAGAATAAATTAATTATAATTGTGTTATTATTCCTCTGCTGTTAAATTCAGTATATGATTGTTCGTGATCTGATAATAATTACGATTCTCGCTGGTATGATTGTTCGTGATTTGATAATAATTACGATTGTCGCTGTTATGATGATTTGTTAATTCGATTGATTATTGTGTTGAGATTAAATTATGATATTGGTTGAAATAGAATAGACATAACCAAATTATCATATTGATTGATTTGTTGATTGTGAATCTCATATTTGTTAGATCTGTTGAGTTGGGTAATATTATGTTATTGTAAGACATATAGATCAATAGTGTGTTATTTTAAAATTGTCATGAACAAGTGGATCATTTCGTTTGAATAAATTGTTATAGCAAAAATGAACCTTTTTGTTGAATTAAACATGTTTACCATTTTTGTTGAATTAGAACTTTCAACAAAACCAAGTTATCATTTTTATGTTAACACTAAAAAAGGAACATTGTTATGCATAAAATGTTGACATAAGAGAAATCACATTTTTATGTATTAATGTTAACAAAACAAAATCACATTTTTGTTAACAGAATTTGTGTCACTTTCTAATTAGAATAAAAAGATCATTTATGTTAGAAATGTCTAATTAGAAAAAAAGTAGTAGCGACAAAATTTACTTTTTGTCAATTAAAAGTTGTAGCGACAAAAATAAACATTTTTGTCAATTAGAAAGGCTGAAACAAAAATAAACTAGAATTACCAATTGATTAAAGGAACCACTTTTAAATGAGATATTAGAAATAGAAACTATATTTTATGTAACATGTGACATTAGAATAGAAATTACATTTTATGTAAAATGAGACATTAGAATTAAAAATTACATTTCTATGTAAAATGTGAGAATAGACAATAAAAATTACATTTTTATTGTAACATGAATCATTAGAAAAGAGATGACAATAAAAATTTGTAATGTGAATCACTAGAAAAGAAATGTTTACATATAAAACACTATTTTATATGATATTAGAATTCACAGAAAATGTTTTACATATAAAATATTATGTTATATGATATTAGAATAACATAGAAAATTGATTACCAATGAATGACCATTTATATGTTATTAGAAGTCATAGAAAAATGTGAATATATATAATATACTTTTATATGGCATTAGAGTTCATAGAGGAATGTTAATATATAAAATATGCTTTTATATGTTATTAGAAGTCATAGAAAAATGTGAATATATACAATATACTTTTATATGGCATTAGAGTTCATAGAGGAATGTTAATATATAAAATATGTTTTTATATGTTATTAGAATACTTAGAAAAATGTGAATATATAAAATTGACTTTTATATGTTATTAGAATACATAAGAAAATGTAAGGAAATAAATGTGTCATATTAGTGAAACCAAAATATACATGTTTGGCCAATTAGAAAGAATGAGACAAAATATACCTTTTTGTCAATTAAAAAGAGTGAAACTAAAAATACACATTTTTGTCGTTGAATAGGATTGAACCAAGATAAACATTTTTGTTCATTAAAAAGGATTAAACAAAAATAGGCATTTTTGTTTATCAAAAAGGTTTAAGACAAGAATATACATTGTTGTCATGAAAAAGTACATTTTTATTCACATTATAGATGTGAATAAAAACTTAGAATTAGAAAGCACCTTTTTATTTACATTCTTGTTGTAAATAAAAACCATGATTATGGAAAGGTATATTTTTATTTACATATTAGATGTAAATAAAAACATAATATGGAAAAAGGAACATTTTTAGCATTATTCTCTTTTGAGAATAAAAAGATCATATTTTCAATGTAATGTTAGAACGGACAAGAGATTCATGTTTTATTATGGAATCATGTTTTACAATAAAAACACATTTTTATGTATTATGAGAAATATAGAGAAAAGGATTATATTTTTATTTGCAAATTATTTGCAAATAAAAAAAAACATGAATAGGGAAAAACACATTTTGTATGTGTGAACATGATTATAGAAAAAGAAGTATATTTTTATTTGTCTTTTTATATGCAAATAAAATCCATAGAAAAGGAAGTTCATTTTTGTTTGCAAATTTATTGCAAATAAAAAGAAACATGAATATATGAAGATATAAAGTACATTTTTCATGTGCAATTTAGTTGTAAATAAAAACATGATTATAAAAGTTGACATTTTTATTTATATTTTAGATATAAATAAAAGCATGAATTGAAAAAGGATTTTTTTTATTTATATTTTAGATATAAATAAAAACATGAAATTAAAAAGTACATTTTTATTCACCTTTTAGATGTGAATAAAAACTTGAATTAAAAAGTGTATTTTTATTTACATTTTAGATGTAAATAAAAACATGTACATGAAAGTACATTTTTTTTTATCCACATTATAGATGTGAATAAAAACATAGAAATAAAAGTGACATTTTAGATTTACATATTAGATATAATCAAAAAGATAGAATTTAATGTATATTTTTATTGTCAAAATAAAGACAATAAGAAGATTAGAATTAAAAGTGTATTTTTATTTACATTGTAGATGCAAATAAAAACATAGAAATAAGAAATGTATTTTTATTTATATTTTAGATGTAGATAAAAGAGTAGAAATAAAAATGACATTTTTATCGTCATTTTAGATGCGATAAAAAGAATAGATTTTAAAATTACATTTTCTATGTAATTAAAGAATAAAAAGAAAAGATTACATTTTTCAATGTAATTAGAAATGAAATGAAGAGATTACATTTTCCAATGTAATCAGAAATGATGTAAAAAGATTTCATTTTTAATGTAATTAAAGGTGAAATAAAAGATTGCATTTCTTTCAAGATAATTAAATGAATAGAAAAGTTACATTTTTGAGTAAATATAAAAGAATAGGAAAATGTTAAGAAATAGGAAAATGTCATGTTATCATTAAAATCACATTTTAGTTAAATGTAAATAAAGGATATAGAGAAATATTCGTCGTTTGGATCAGAAATTTTAAACAATAAAAATTTACATTTTTATTATCATATAAGGAATGAAGAAAATGTACAGTTTTGGAAAAGACTTCGATTCAATAAAAATAACTTTGAATACGAAGTTTAGAAAATTATTTAAAGAATAAATAATTTAAAAGCGTCGAGCGAATGAATTACATTTATATAAATACAAATTAAAATAAAACGAATCGCGCTGCTGCAGTTCGCGATTTAAAGTCGTAACTTCAAACGATTATACCGAAAGATCAGACCGTCGGATTTTCCCAAAACTAGAACCGTTAGGACCGCTTTGGGAAGATCATTCCAACGATATAAACTTTGTTAAAATCCAACGGTTAGATTTCGAGAAATGTGTAAATCAAATTTGATTGAAAACAGCGCCAGGGTCGCCCATTGATCCGAAGCATCGTTAAATAGATTTAGCTATATATAAAAATAGCGATAAATAGTCATTATATGCTATTAACGATATGAAATGATAATTATTCAAGGATTTGAAAAGACCGAGTTTAACTCATTTCAAATAATTATACGACGATTTAAGTCGAAGAGCTGAAGACGGTGATTGAAGACCAACGATCTTCACATCGAATGGATGTGTTGCTACTGAGGCCCATGATTGGAGTAGCTACCTTTAAGGGGAGTCAAGGGTAGCCGTCCGGACGTATTGTTGATTGTTCGGATATGCGAGGTATAAGGTGCCTCCGGTTTCGTTCAGACCCAAAACGAACTCGTAAATGGATAGTATGTCTGACGTTGTATTCCTTTATACTGTATTCGTTGATCTCTGCTAAATATATATCTGTTTGGTGTTCAACACCCTTCTCTAAGACGTACGAGCTTATAGGTTATATATTGGCAGAAAATCAATGGTATGGTATGGATTGACAATGTGGAATGCCAAGATGCATGGATCAAGGCTTTTGTTGA
This sequence comes from Allium sativum, assembly GCA_030737875.1. NCBI lineage: Eukaryota > Viridiplantae > Streptophyta > Magnoliopsida > Asparagales > Amaryllidaceae > Allium > Allium sativum. The sequence continues at coordinate 129,696,268 of CM060918.1, forward strand.
AAAGAAGGGCCTTGTGGGATGATCAAAGCATAGCCTGTTTAGGCGTAGCTTTGTGTATAGCGTGACTTCGCGAGCCTCATACCCCGGTATGAGTCAAAAACGGGATATGGACCGTAGGGAGTGCACACGTTTCTTTCTAGCTAGGAGTAGTGTCAGTGCTTAAACTGGCTGGCATTTTACTTATGTGGATGATGGATTGAGGTACCTCGGATTTATAGGCCGGAAGTGGTCATATGGAGGTCCAAAAGGACCGGGAAGCGTGTGTTCAGGAATTGCCAATCCACTACCGTTAGGTGGGGACCGGCCCTACAGCTCCAAGGGTTGCCCATAGGTGTGATCCTGAGGCATTTGCTAGAGTGTCTCGAATCGGAGAGGACGATCCCTAGCCTCGATTTCATGATGGAAAATCAATTTCCAATACGACACCATGCGGTTTTGATTGTAGAACTAGTATGACGACATGATATATGGTACTAATGCCGTCTATGATTGATACATTATGATTGAATTGTTTTTGAAACATATATAGACACTAATAATAATATCAAGTCCGTTTTTATCGTATCAAGCATCTTTTTACCATTATAAGGTAAAACTATATCCACCGGTTTGCGTTGCATTGTGTGATGGGACTTGAGTCTTATAATGGTTTCATTTTTCTAAAAAGCATTGCGTTGTTTAACGATTTACCTTATTTTATGCACTGGCAATCCAATGGAGTAAACCCGTTCCGTGTTAGCGGCGTGGTCCTGTGATTAGCCTTATTAGTAGATTAGTTAAGTTGGATTTCTCATACCAGTCCAATGACTGACCTGTAGTTTGTTTCACTGGCAAACTCGGGTGCCCATATTTTTCACACGGGCAGTCGAGTAGCTTGTTTGCAGATATCTATTCTTTTAGCAGGATCCTGGATCGAAGCTTAAAGCTGTGTCCAGAGCATTAATAGTCTTCCGCTGCAATGCATTAAATTCATTGTAATTTATCTTCCGCTGTATTATTTCTTTCTTTCGATGTACTCTGATATTCTGTACTCTGATGTTATATTATCATGATGTAATAAAAGTTTGATGTTATTGTTCTAATGTATTGTATTCCCAAAATTAACGTATGTGGGAATTGAACGGTCTTGGTCGATTTTGCAATCGATTAAGTCCGGGCAAAATCCGTGTCGTTACATAACTTTTCTAATAAACTCTAAATATATGAGAATTTCAGTATACGAACAATATTCATTAACATGTGTGTGCATATATATTAGAAAAAGATGTTAGAATTATATTTTCAATCAAATACAAAGATATTTAAATCATGGTTCGAGATTTCGTCCGACACGCCGGAATCCCGTCCATTTCGGTCCCGTTCCGGCATTGACCGAACCGGTATTTATGTCAAAATCCGTTTACGGTGAAAAGCTTTCAAAAAAAAAAAAAATCACTTTTATTCAACTACTTACGGTTACCATGGTGCAAGAGAATTTTAGGGATAAATTGGGGACTCGAGCATCCAGTAAGAATTTAAGGACAGATTGGAGACTCGAGCATTCAGCAAAAATTTCAGGAATTTGCTAATTTTAGGGTTATCATGGTGCAAGAGAATTTAAGTGTTCGAGCATCTAGCTCGCAGCAGAATATCGAGCGTAGATACGAAGCTTTTGCACGAACAATTCAGTATGGGTAGAGAGAGTGTTGGAGAGAAAGCAGGAGAGAAATGGAGGACGGGAGGAGAAGGAATTCAGCGTTATTTTGTGACATCGTTATTTCTGAGGTTGCTTTTGTAAATGAACTTCTTACTGAATCTACTCGAGCCTTTTTTTATTGGGCTTTACTTCTAAGGAAATTTGAATTTTTACCGAAGCATCATTACAATACAGAATAAGAGATTTAATGAAGGCATAACCAAACTACTAACCTGTGATAGTAGAATTATAATACCGGAAATGGCAAAGTGGAACTCCCGGAATGTCCGGAATGGGACCGAAATTTTAAATTTTCTATACGAACGGAACGGAACTGGAAACTGGGATTTCAAATCTTGATTTAAATCATGTAACATAAAATGTGTATGTGTGTATATATATACACGAGCGTTACGGCATGCTTTTCGTGTGTGGGTTATTTTTAACAAATCTTATATGTTTAATCCATTTAAAATAAAATTATTTACATGTATATTTTGGTGCAAAAATAATGATTTTTTTTTAAAAGGTTATGTAGCAATATCTTATGATTTTATGGTGTGAATCTTTATTTCTGTTATTCGTTATTGAAAAATGAATTTGTATATAAAGATTATTTGTTAGATCATATTTTTATATAATATTAAGACTTGTTTATATTTATATATGAATGTTTTGAATTTGTAAATAAACCTCATGTGTAAAATCCTATTTTTAAGTGACATTATGACTTAATAATATTTGTAGATTGCACTGCAAGAAAAACAGTAAATAGCTGCCGGTTTTAGCAGCGGAAAATTCCATCACTAAATTAACGACGAATTTTCGTGGACTTTGTAAGAGCTAATATTTTAGATTTTATATGTCAACTTATTTTAAACTATTACCGTCGAATCTTATTTTCAATCGCTTAATCGTTCGAAATTGCAGCACTACAGCGTCATAAAAAATTTAATGCTAATTTTCGTTTGAGATAGAGGCTATTTACCGTCGTAAGCATTTTGAACCTATTTTGCAGTAAATTTTCCAAGAAATTTGCAAAGGGCTTTTATATTTATTATTTATAAAATGTTTTACATTTGTGTTTTTACTTAGTAATCAATAAGTAAATATAAATTTTAAATAATTATGTTAATAATATATTAAGATTAAATAATATTTAATATAATTATTAATATTGATTATTATTATTCAATCATTAATAATTATATTGATAAATACAAAATAATTGTTAAATAGTAATTATCATATAACATATAAATATGAATTTAGTTTTAACAACTAATACAAACAATTAAAAAGTATTGTTTGATATTTAATTTTTGACAATAATTAAAAAGTTTTTAGTGTACATTAATAATTAATATTATATGTTAAATAATAAATAATAAATTATTAATAATATTAATGGTTAAGAATAATTAATATTTAATAGTGACCTTACAAGTCAATAATTACTATTAATTATTAATATTTAATATTTAACAATTATGAATTAATAATTAGCATTTAATTATTAATAATACGTATTTGATAATTGATATAATTGGTGATGTACATAATAATTAATTTTTAATAAAATTATTATTAAGATTTAATAAATAATAATTGAAAATTAATTAAGAAATCATAATTAATTATAAACATAATAATCGATGATTAATTTTTGCTTTATAGTTCAAATTTATTATTTATTACTCACCAACTGCAATTGAAAATTATAATAATTTACATCTCAAAAATTTTGAAAATTTCAAATTTGTTAATATAAATTTCGGAATATTCATAAAATTCTAAAACAAAATTTTGGAATTTTAATAAGAATTGGAAAAAAAATATATAACTTTTGATAATTGTAAACTTTAACTATTCAAATTTAAGAAAACTCATAGACGTTTAAAAAGATTCAAAATTTGAAAATTATGTTGTAAATTATTACTTCTACATGTATTTTGAGTATTTCTTTAGTAATATTTTTACTTAGTATATACGAGGACTCGCTCATTTTAAGTGGCAAAATTGTCTTTAACCCACCATTTTCCCTCCAAATCGAAATTTTCCTAGGACTCGTTCATTTTAAGTGGCAAAATTGTCTTTAACCCACCATTTTCCCTCCAAATCGAAATTTTCCTAGGACTCGTTCATTTTAAGTGGCAAAATTGTCTTTGACCCACCATTTTCCCTCCAAATAGAAATTTTCCTACGTTGGCTCCAAAACTTTAAAGGTGTAGAAGGAGGAATGGTAGAATGAAAGCAAGATGGAGGGGACCGTGGAGGGATGTAGCAATCATGAAATGATGATTTGGTCTCCATATTTCTCTCATTTCTCAAAACATGAAAAATGGATAAAAGTTGTTTTTTATTTTGTGTGTTAACTTTGTTTTCTAAAATTGTTGTTTTCCATGATTTACATGCGTTGTACACATTTTTGTATGGACGAAAACCCAAAACTTAAAATGGTAAACCAAACACTACCTAAGTCTCCCTCCAGACCGAAAATTTTGTCGTGCTCAAGCTCCTTGTTTCCCTTCATCCACCGTTACTTTTTGTTTCTCTTATCCATTCATTCATTCCACTTCCCCAGGTCCTCGATTGTAAACATACCCCAAAAATTTACTTCCCTATTAAAATAAATTCCCCAACTCCTTTTATCCATTCGCTCATCTTCCTTTTGTCTTCTTTACTATGCTCAAATCCCCCTAAAAAAAGACGACTGCCGCCCAATAAAAAAAACTCGACGTTAAAATTTCTTCTTCGCAGTGGAAAAAAAAGCATTCTCAAAATAATCACATAGCTTTGAGCCATCATGCTTCGATCTGAAGCCCTTGCATGAATCACGGCGTGCTTAATGAGATTCTGACGCGTCTCGTTCACTTGTGCCTCATGCCGTAGATTTGGAAAGTAGAGCTCGATGTCTAATTTTTGCCTTTGTTGTTGTCAGGATCTCAACTGTTGCGCCTTGAAGCTAGAAGTTCTGATTTGTTTATTTTATTCAGATGCTGACAAGTTGTTTCCTGCTTGAAATAATGCTTTGCCAAATAAAATTTTGTGAGTGTTTTGACTTTTGCATCGTTTTGTCTTAATTTTTAGCCTGATCTGACTAAATTTTTAGTTTAGCAGTTTTGTAATGAGTGATAATATAAAATATTGGACGTGATGTAAGTGTTTTGAGTTTTATAATTTTGCAGTTGACTGAAATTTTCATCGAAAATATGGTGTTGTACCAAATCAAACTGAATTTATTGATGGAGGATTATACTTTGGTTGCTGCTCTCTTGCTGTAAATGAGATACCCAGATCACCTACCGGAGCAGTACCAAATTCCAGGCATTATGATATTCAACTTTGTCAGGATTTGCATTATGCTGGCTATTATGTTGAATTGATTTAGAAAAGTATGGAATCTTGAGGTGCTTGTTTCAGTTATGAGATGATTGGTGTGAGTGCTAGTAGATGATAATGCACTTCCTGTTTCTAACTACTCTGTGATGGCCAAAAAGAAAGTGAACTGGAGATGTTGACCGTAACTTGATTGAGAGTAGCTTAGTTTAGAGCTTAGCTTTTGTAGTTGTGTCTTTGTTTTTGTTATTTTTACTGAACAATTTGCAAGGTCATAATATATAATCAAGCAGACTAAGCATGCTTTTTAGAAGGGTAAATTATAAAATTTCTCCAATGCATTTTAAGGTGAAGTTCGATAACATAAATTAAATATAAGTGGAGAAAGGACTCCAATCTTGTTCACTCAACCTATAGCAGTGCCACTACAAACTGTTGACATAAGTGATGTTCATGATTTGCATACCTTGGACGAGTTTGAAAATCCTTCATATGATTCACTCAATTCAGAGATTCTTTGATATACATTTGTAAGTTGTTCAATGTAGAATTGAGGCGACGTGCATGGTCCTCACATAAGATAAATCACATTTCCTAATGGCCTCATATATACACCATCTTCCCTTAGTCTTTGAATAAGCGAGCCTGCACAAAGTGATGCATATCCGGTATCAGTGCCTTCAGCTTTGAGTTCAATAGCACACAAAGTTCCTAAAGCTATGACTCTTTGAACAGATGGAAAAGATGATATTTTAAGCATGAGTTTCATATCCCATAACTCCTTCAGTTTGTTTCCTTCAGGTTCGATGTTGCGATTCATACATCAATCTTTGAACCAATATTTTATAGCTTTAGCAACATTTGAACAACCCATAGCATGGGCAGAGTAGGAGTGACCATGCAGAAGTGATACAAGCTTTGAGTCGCCTTTAAATACATCAAAAACGACTTCAGTAGTTAACGTTACAGCCAACGATATCACTCCTCGAGCCATCAATTGTGCAAAACAAGAGACGGTATCCCTTGCAAGCTCAGTCTATAGAGTTACATCAAGCCCTTGCGTCCACCAACTAGCACATGCATCAAATGTAATAGTATGTCTTTGAGTTGCACTTTTGTGGTAGAGAATGTTGTTTATATTGAATTTTCGTAGTTGGAAGAAGAAATTTATGGAGTGTAGTGGTAATGTTGTATAATTTTCTTATAGTGTAATTATTGATTTACTTATAGTGTATGTTAATTTTATCACTTGTTTATGCTTAACTATTTTATGATTTGCGTTTAGTTTTTATTTTTAATTTTTTTTCATTTTTTGGGCAATGGGAAAAAATAATTAAGAATTGAGCATAATGCATTGAACAATTGTAAAGTTTTTTGCAACTACCAACACTACAAGAAACAATGTATATAGTAACGGAGCCTGGCAACGGCCGCCGACAGCAACGTGAAAAGGCTTCCAACAGAAGCTTATTTCTAGAATTTTCTTCACGTATTAAAAAAATAGATCGTTGGAGGCCGTTGATTATAATGTCGTTGGAGGCCATTCTCGGTCGTTACATAGTCGAGCAAAAATTCAACCGAATTGCTTCTTCCTCCCTCACTTCACCATTCCTTCAAAATTTCCCAAAATCCCTACTTCCCTAAATCTGAATCCGACCTCCAACGCTCCATACCCCACGACTACTCTCTCCAAGGTGTTCAAGGCTCTCTCTACTCCTCTCTAGGTTCCAATTCAACTCAATTTTCTTAGGTATGAAGCCCTAAGACTACAAGAAAATCTACATATGGTTACAGTTATTGGCGGCGTTTGAGAGGCAAATGCAGCCACTGTAGCTTTTATTTTTGTCTTTTACGATTTGGTTGCGTTTATGTATACTTTTGTAAAATATTTCGGCTCCTTACGTTTCGCTTGGCGCTCGTGTTTCACTTTCCTCCCGTTATTTTCATTTTACCGCCTAAACCTAAATTACATTCCTCTTTCTCCTCTTCCTTCCTTACAATGTTCTGAGTTCCTTCTTCTCCTTCGATCCACATATCTTCCTTTTCCTTCAACCAATAAATTTTCACATTCCCTCCCTCTCCTTTAATTGACGTAACCACGGACGAACGCCTTCTTAAAAGCCTTGCCCTGCTACTTCTCATTTCCTCCATTCAACGCTACTCAGATTTCTTCCTCCAACGAATACTCCATTCCCTCATGTTTGATTTGAGTTGCAAATCTGGTTCTTCTTTCTCCTTTTCACGCCTTCTGCTCCGTCTCTCTCCCTACAATAATATTATCATTCCCAATTAAGAGCCCTAGACCAAATAATTCACAAATGCAAGGTAATTTTTATATTTTGATTACCATGTATGATAGCTTAATGTTTTTTATTTAAATAACCTGATTGTGTTGCCTGTTTCATGTTTTCTCTTTAATTCGAATTGTCTTTAATTTCTTTTTTACTTTAAATTGATTTCCGATGTGAATTTAAGTTCCAGAACTACACTTTGACTGGATAATCATGGTGCTAGTGCCTTTTTCAAACCTGCTCTTTTATGTCTAATTTTCCCTTTCTTACATTTTTGTTTCCTAAATTAATTCGGTTTATTTTTAAAGCCATCAGTTAATTAAAGTATAAAGTGGTTATATTTACACTGTTTCCTCACTGAGACTTCAAACATTTTCTTATTTTATTACAGTTGTGTAGTTTTTGAGTTTCTTGACTATGAGCCACTTATAGGAGATTACTGATTATGGGTCGAAAACAAATCTTTTGAGATTCTCTAGCCTCAGCTTCCATGCCATTCGGACCTAAGTGCTCAGTCACTGCTATTTTAAGAGAATGATGGTCCTGACAGAATTATTGCAAGACCCGCCTCCTCTCATCACTATCCATGGGGGCTTAAAAGTTTTGGTTTTTCCTTCAGAGCAAATGCCAATTCTTTTATTCGCCAAGATGCTCCAACTATATTTGGAAAATATAGATTTAGGAGGATGACGCCCTTCTTCCAATGCAAATTCAGTGAGTCCAAAATCCTTCAATAGGCTATACGGCATGTAATAAATACATGTGCTTGGGCAGCATTGTGTCATATTTTAATCCTGCCATGAATTCATTCCTTCATGAGCTTAGGCTTGCTCTAACCCAAGTTCATCTAAATAAATATGTCTGGCTAAGCTCAGCTGTTTGTTGTTCTAGCTGTCTACAATTTCACTGATTTAGACAAACATGTGACATATTTTATAAAACATAGTTTTACATTGATGTTATTAAGTCAAAATGCCAATATCATACAGTACTGAAATATTTCTAAATTTAGTACATTCAAGTGTAATATGTTAAATATATTAGGCTTTGGGTGCAAGAAAAATCCATAAAATAATTGTCTAAAGCAGGAATAACAGATTAAGGCATTACCTTGCAATTCAGCTCTCATTTCCAGCTTGTTTGCAATTCAGATCTTATTTTAATCCTGCCATGAACTGCTAAAATATTGGTGCACACATGTTGTCTGCACATACAATATTTGCTGTTATAATCGTAGCTGCCACGAATCTTTTTTACTTGTGATGGATCGCTAAGGAAAGGGTTAGCTGCATAATCACTAGTGATGATAACTTATCTATTATTATCTTTATTATTAGTGGGGAAAATATGAAATGTGAAAACTGTGCAAAACTAGACAAAATATACTTCATTCCGGCAACTATTACCCTTATATAATCTCTAAAAAATTGGTTTGTGATGGAGTAGGTTTTAGGCAGTGAGACTAGGCAGTTTGGAAGGTGACTTACTTTCAGTTTTTGTTGATAACTATATAACATTTATGTTGGCCAGTATTAATTGGATTCCCTTGTGCAGGCAGTAGTCCGTCATAGTCCCCTACCAGGATAAGGCACCGAAACCTGTCTGACATGAGTCGCATTTTCTCAGAAAATAAATTCTTGCATTAGAATTATCCCTGCAATGCTATTCTACTATTAATATCTCATTTGGAGCATATGATTAACGGGAAGGTGCTAAATCTTCCTAGGCGTTGACCCAATCACCTGCATTGCACCTAGAAATATGCAAAATAATATTGATTTTTACAAAATAAGAATATCGGTTTGTAGTTCCACACAGAAACGAGTAACAGTTTAAATTCATAATGATACACATTTTATATTATTTCTGTTACTTACTACTTATAGTGCACAAGGATAACATAATGTAAATTAGTCATGGAGGTTGCAAATGTTCTTTTTTCTTTGTTTGCAGGCTGTTGATAATGCAAATAGTTTCAAAATCTGGTATCCTTCGCTGGAGGAAACAGTGTCATGCTTATCGAAGTTATACCAATACCATTGCTTGGAACCTGCCGTATTCACGGGATTAGTACTGGTGCACCTTATTTTATTTTTGTTAGCAGTTCTTTTCCCCTCTCCCTATTTTGGTTTGCTGTAAAACTTCAGTTTTTTGTTTTTGTGTTTCATTTGTGTATCTCTTTCTGTTTGCCTCAGAAAGCTGTAGAATTATGTTCAGTTTCTATACATGTTGGTAGATTTATGTTATTCATGATCCATTATTCTCTCTCTTTATTAAAAGACGTGGTTGAAAACTACTCTATCATCTTTGTTTTTTTTTAATAAATATTACTTTTTATGGACTCCACAAGTAATTTGAAAACTGGATTTCAGAACCTTCAAAGGTTTTTTTATGTGTAAACATCCCTTTAGGTACATGCGAGTATCTCCATTGACTGAAAGAACATCCCATCTTAAAATGCGCTTGTTGATTGATAAGTTAATATATAATTACCCGGTGACATTTTGTGATTTTGAATCTGCTAAGTGGATTGTGTTAGACCCAAACCGATACATAAATGGCAGGGGAGTCAACTGAAATATCACATCTATAGCATAGCCATGACCTTCTTTCAGGTGCATATGTTTTTGGGCATATATGGCACTTGATATATATATACAATCGTTAATTTAAATCTGAATGAATTGAAATTAAAATGGGTAGTAAGAATATTTAATTATTTCTTTTTCCAATTACTAGCAAGTTTCATAAATGACCAAAGCGTGTGCTTCCTTATAATATATAGCAGATTTCACTAATCGAATATCCAAATTAAGGAACCGATTAGCAATGTGTAGGATAAAAGATGGAGGATTAGTCGTGCCGATTAAGTTACGAGTAGAGAAGTGAAAATAAATTAATTTTTTATCAACAGATCATAATTCTTTGTTGTGTGCAAGAATACTACATGATATTTTATAGATTGCTTACACAATTGGTAGTGAACAGCCGTTGGTGGATTTTTTTTCCTGAAGGTGCTAACAGTGATATAGCTTGGGAACTGCTTCTAAGATATTAGTCCTTGAGCCTCAATCATATTTGTCGTGCGTTTTAAACTGTAATATACGTTTTATGATATGATGACTTAGTTTGTCGTTTCACGTTCAGATTGTAGTTCTCAGTAGTTCATCATGTTACCGTTCATTTTAACAACGACTATTAGGATATCATTCAATTTGTAATTATATTTAAATATTTACATTAGGAGCACATGTTACTATCAAGGCAAAGCGGAGGGGGATGGTAATGATGTGTACAATTTGAAGTTAATAGGACGTATTTGTAGACCCAATGAGAGTTTTATTTTTTAGCTAATAGATTTTAGAAAGGATGTTGCTGACAATGGAAGTGTTTTGTGGATGTTGCATGACCCTGCCAGGGAACTGATCGCACAGAAGAAATTGGTGTAATTTTATATATTACTCAAATTTCGAATTAACATTACATATTCGAAGTATCAAATTTTTTGTACAAATAAGGTGAAGGTTTTTGTAGTAACTAATTTTCATAACATTACATTTAGAAGCTATCATCTTGGTAGGGTGCAATAAGAACGTTTCATTTTAGTATAATACAATATTTATCATCCAATTAGGTTGTTGATCGAGTGAATATAGGTGATATTGATCAAGGCTATTCAGATGTGCCTACTTTATTTTCTATAGTAGTTGGGCAAAAGATAAGTTTATCATGTTCTTCCTTATTTTTTAGAGTTGCTTTAGATATTGAGAATATATAATCCCATGTCTTCTATCTATTTCTCTTTAAATCATATAGGGACAAGTCATACTTTGTTTGTGTTGAATTGAGTTTTATGATATAGTCCCATGTTTTATGTACTTATTTTCTGATATTAAAATACCATGGTCAGCGAAGGTTTGGATTGAATGTCTATGTTATGCATTTTCTCACAAACAAAGTAAATTTCATACTGTCTTTTATGCAGATACAATACAATCTTATTGTCTTCAAATCCATTTGCATGAATGTTTGGTTATTCTTCTGTAAGTTTGGGATTGATTCATATGGCTAAGATATCTTACTTTGTAACATTTTCAAAATTGCAACTCAAGTAATACTTTGTTTGAATTTTTTTTCAGTTGGGGTTGCGGGTTAAGATATTACTTGATTGAGACTGTGGCTACGGGATATGATATCCTGCCCTTTTTTTGGAAATTTCTTCTATTATTCTAATTTAGCATATCATTCACATATAAAAACAAATACATTCATTTGCCAAAATGAACTTCTAATTCTTGATTGCTTATCTCCGTTACTCCTACTTCTTCCTGTTTTCAAGGCCTTCTCTGAATTATCATCTACTAATCCATTAACAAAGCACTAAGCATTACTAGCTATAGTTTGATTTAACATACAGGGTGACAAGTCTTCATTTAGATGATTCATATATCCCTATATGTGTTGAATTTGATCCCATTGGCAGATACAGAATGGTATGTTTTCTTGCTTTATGATGTCTTGTATATCAAATTGGTGGTTCATCTTGATTCATATAACAATATATGTGTCATGAGCAGATTCTCTTCTTACTATTTCTGTTGTTGCATACATATACTTAAGGATTAAACAGACCGCGCAAACGGAGAAGTGGATCAACTCTTCGATGGCAGACTGTGAAGAAAGGTTCGAAGGCAATGGAAACTCTTACGCAAATAATGATCACGAGGCTGCTTTTGCTCAGTCGAAGTATGTTGGTTTTGAAGATTTGGGTGATTTTAGATCTAAGCAAAATTCTCGTGATTTTGAAGGAGGGTCCTCAAGAAGCAGAGAGAGGGATAGGGACCGAGATAGAGACCATCAGACAAATACAGAAATTGAAACAGATAGGGACCTTAAAAAGGATCGATCTAAAGACCGTGACCGTAATTACCGAGACTGTAGAGACTGGATAGAAGTGGTAGGAGGGACAACCATCAAACTCGAGATGGTGACCATGATCAACACCGAAGTCGTGACCGTGATAAGCATCGAGATTATGACATGAGCCGAGAAAACTAACTCAGGCATATATCTCCATCAAAAGGTAGATCCAGTAATTGATCAAGATCTAACTCTCCTTCAAGGCTAAAAAGCAAACGTGTTAGTGGCTTTGACATGGCTCCACCTGTTGCTACACTAATATCCGACACTACTGGTGTTATTATTCCAGGCCAAGTGGCTACTGGGGCCATTGGGGCTAAACCTACAACATCGGAAATGTTTTCAAATATGATGAACTCTGTTACCTATGGTCAGTTTTCTTCTATTCAGTTGATGCCGATGCAAGCAATGACTCAACAGGAAACACATCATGCACGTCGTGTGTATGTAGGTGGTTTTTCTCCCAACTCTAATGAACAATCAGTTATACTTTAGCCGGGTTATGTCTACTATTAGTGGAAACACAACCGGTCCAGGTGATGTTGTTGTTAATGTTTATGTAAACCATGAAGAGAAGTTCACGTTTGTGGAAATGAGGTCAGTTGAAGAGGCAAGTAATGCAATGGCCTTGGATGGCATCATATTTGAGGGTGCCCCTGTAAAAGTGAGAAGACCAAATGACTATAACCCATCTCTGGCAGCTGCTATTGGTCTGAGTCAACCAAACCCTATTCTCAACTTAGTGTCGTAGGACTGACAAATGGCTCTACAGCTGGACTCGAGGGACCTGACCGTATTTTTGTGGGAGGTGTTCCTTATTATTTTACTGAAGCACAAATAAGGGAAATGCTAGAGTTGTTTGGACCTCTAAAAGGTTTTGATCTTCTTAAGGATCGTGAAACTGGTAACTGCATATGCATTCTGCGTCTACCAGGACCTTACAGTAACCAACGTTGCTTGTGCAGCTCTTAATGGGATTAAGATGGGCGATAAAACACTTACTGTTAGGCGTGCAAATCAGACTTCCGTATAACCTAGACCAGAGCAAGAAAATGTATTATTTCAAGCCCAACAGTAAGTGGCTTTGCAGAGTCTTGTATATCAAGCTGGGAGTCTTCCAACTAAAGTTGTGTGCTTAACACAAGTGGTAACCCCTGTTGAGTTGAATGACTACGAGGAATATCAGGATACTGTGGAGGACATGAGCGGGGAGGGCGAAAAATATGGGATAATAAAGATGTCACATCTTCACTTTTCTCTTTGTACCATTTTTCTTTCAGTAATAAGATAAACCGGACGCTGTTTATGTGAACTCTTAAAATATGAGCTGATCACAGAACACATACTTTGAATAACTAGCACATGAATATATCAGTACTATTGGAAACCCAATTTTACACATCTGCATTTGATTCGATGAGCCTATCTTTTGGATTTTTTACATTTGTACTATTTAGTAAGAATCGTTCACGATTACAGGCTTTGCCTGAGTTTCCTATTGTTTAAAGTCAATGTTCTATTTTTCTTCTTAATATGACTATGTTGCATGTTGTAACCAATGATATTCATCATTGTAGGCATGATGGTAAATGTAGTTATTCCACGGCCTAGTCCAAATGGAGAGTTGGGTACTGGAGTTGGAAAGGTCTGTGTAACGACCCGACTTTTCAACCCTCGAATGTCGACACTAATACATCCACGGTATTCACGTGCCGAGCACCCAAGTGCCGGAAAGACGAAAAGTTAGGGTGAAATAAAATAAAAAGAAAATAGGCTAAGGAAGAAGAGGACACAATACCAGAATCTCACAACGGAACGGTAACATATAATATAAAGAATGATCTTTACAAAATAAAACTGTATGATTACAACTATCAGAGAACAATAACCTATCATCAACTTGGACAGTTATAACAACCCGTCCTCATAAATGTTGATGTACAACATAGAATGCAGCGAATATAAAAAGTACGGTAAGATGAACTCCAACTCTCTTCCAAAATCTCCAAGGCATCCAAAGTAAAACCTGCCATACTCAGCCTACTCGAAGGAGTACGTGATGATTTTAAGGAAAACAAAAACCAAGCGTCAAACATCGGTCTGGTATGAGAAACTCAAGATACACATTGCATGTAACAACACTGAGGGACTGTGTAGATAACCGCTCCGGATTTCCCCTCAATTGAAACCAACCATTTATTAGGAGAAGTATAGTTGTATTATAAATAATGTCTAGGGTGTAGAATATAAATAAATTCACATAGAAGGAATGGTTACATTGGTTACATTCGACAACTATTAAGTGTACAAACAAAACCGATAAGGCACGTTCGCATATTGGATTTTCCATCGGAGATCTCTCAATACAGATCCAAACTCCATGCACAAGGGTCAGAAAGTACCTCCGAGCGTCGCATATCTCTAGATAAAATATACCATAAGGTAAACACAACTGGCCCACGCACGAAACACCGAAGTGCACCACGTGGAACCAAATATATCCAACTCCCGCGCGCAACTTCGAGGAGCTCCCGCACGATTCGATAATAAGCATACACTAGATATGGAGTCAATATATCCTGCCGTAGGTTAGCAAAACCCCAGATTGTGCTCCTACTCTGTTTTTAGCCATTTCCGATGTCGAGGTTTCGTTCGGCATCTTTCACACGAGTCTTCATCACTCGAACAGAACAAGAATTCCCAGTTGGAATCCCACAGCTCAATAGATCTTGGAATCACACATAGACTACTTCACAGATCTTGGAATCATACATGGATTCCAATACATCAACAGATCTTGGAATCACACATAGATTCTTTCATAGATCTTAGAATCACTATATGTGTTCGAGCATCTCAACAGATCTCGAATCGCCATATGGCCTTCACTTCGCAACCGCTTCCAAAACATAGAACCCGTATACTAGTTTTGAAGTGGTTTTCGATATGTAAAACACTTATCAATCCCGGTCTCCTCAAAACCAATCGCTAAATTTAAGGCCAAGTTCTATAGTCAACTAACTAACTACATTTCACACAATATACGATTGTATATGGAAAACAACCCTGCTTAATTTCCATAACAACCGAATAAACATTCAAGGCACTATCAAGATCACGAAGCATGATAACAGCCAAATCACTATCAAGTCACGCAACATGACAATTAGCCGAAGCACGGTTAACTCATATAAACGGCTTCTAAACCCATTCCCATTTAATTAATATTTCATTAATTAAAACTTATTTCATTAGTAAAACTCCTTTTAACTAATAAAACTTCACTTGTCAAATACAACTTCAATTATTAATCAATAACTCATACTCGATTAATATTCCTTTATTAGTAAAACTTCTTTTAACTAATAAAACTTCGTTTGTCAAATAAGACATCACTTATTAATCAATAACTCATACTCGATTAATATTCCTTTATATACTAGCGTATATATTCAACTTATACATATAAAATGTGTATATGTATATATTCTACGAATTACCTAATCCGTTATAGTCTTACTACCCAAAAAGGGTTTTAATATACTTATCCCTCCGGTATAAGTATAATCACAATTCAATTCCAAGATTTCCTATTTAACTTCAATATTTCAAAACGTACTCATATACTTATCCCTCCGGTATAAGTATATCTACAATTCAATTTTAAGATTTCTTTTCTAACTTCAATACTTCAAAACGTATTTATGTACTTATCCCTCCAGTATAAGTATTTCAATAATTCATTTCTAGGATTTCTTAAAGTATAACCAAAGAGGTTAAAACCATTGTTTAATAAAGAACCTCTTCTCTTTTATAAGTTAAACATCTTATTCAATATCTTTATTCTGAAAGATTCCTATACTTGTTTCTATCTTTAAAATCAATTATTAAAGATCTAAGTATATTCAAAATCATTAAACCGTATATTCCAGTTTAACTACATTCCAAGGGTTTCAAAACAAGTGTTGCTAAAACAATGTTTACAACAAACCCAAAACAATCCTTTATAATTTATCCTTAAATGTTTGTTTAAAGATTCAATTATATTTACTTCCATGATATAATCTGAGAGGGTTAAAGACTAATGTAATTAACACATTGTCACGACAAACCCAAAACCATTTTATGCTTACAGAAATCACACATCGTGTACTTAACTCGTTTCCGACATTATCAACTTAACTATCCCTCGGTCAAGAGTGAGGCCAGGTAAGTTAGAGCACTGGTTGCATACCACCCCTTGCCTAGACACCCCATTCTTGACACTCACAGATAGATAAGCCTACTCGTCGGCTTATTAGAATTAAGCACAATAATCATGATATTCAATAAACAAGTAATTAGCAAGTGCACTTATATCACTATTCTAGCTTCACACACTTTCAAACTTACTTCAATTTAACATACAAGTTAAACAACTATTTTAATATGATAAGAAATCACTAAGGATGTCATTGCAAAGTTTCATACAATGTATTGAAAACACAACAATTAAAACTGCATATATAGCGACTATCGCTATAAGTGTACTTTCAAGTTCAAGTCCACAATATGTCAATTCCCTACTAATCCTTATGTGCTTTGTTTCAAATCCATTCCACTTGTTATACAAGTCAATTCAAGTCCCATTCCAAGTCCATTCAAGTCCATTCCAATCCATTAACATGGATCACATATGTCGCTTACTTTTAAAGTAAGAATCAAGACAACATTTTTAACATAAGTTACCAACATTCAAGCAACTTTAAGCATAGTTAAAAACATGCAAAAGATTTATGTTCGCTGTCCTAAATAGTGAGTAAACTCACCTTAATCCTTAGAAAATCCTAGATCCAATAATAAGAATAAAGATCCAAGAATAAGAACAAAGATCCAAGCTAGCAACCTCCTTCCTTCCCTTGTTTTCCTTGCTTTCTTCCTTATATAGCTCACGGCCAAAGATGAAAATAGAGAGGGGCTTGGATTTTTCAACTTCTAACTTGCTAAAAGGTCTTGTAATGGCATAAGAAGGCTACACTCAAAGTTTGAGTTGATTTGGAGTTGGTTTGAGTATAGTTTGAGAAAGTTAGTAAGGAAGAGGAAGAAGATGAAGATAAGCCATTAAAAAGCTTCACTTTTGCTTAGGAATTTTGTGTAAGAAAGAAGGAGGTATACCCCTCCTTATATAGGAAAAAGAAAGTGGATGGGAAAAGACCAAAATGCCCTTAAAACCCTAAACACACTCATGAAAGAAGTGAAAGGTGTGTAAGAGAAGTGAAGGTGTGCAAGAGAAGTGAAAGGTGTGTAAGAGATGGTAAGTTTGCTTTTTCAAAGCTTAAAAAGTAAGCATTCATTTGTATACATATAAGAAGCTTATATACATACACTTAGGATATTTTCTAAACTCTTGATGTGACTAATTATGATTACATATATATGTGTATGTGCATATATACAAATATATCAAACAACGTTGCAACGATATGAAACAACTTCTATTCAACGATAGGATGTGAATCTGGAAGTTGAACCTCGATCATATTTTTAGTTATTTATCAAATGATTTATTCAAGTAAATAAAACTTGGAAATAAATCCATTAACTTATTTAAACAATTAAAACAAGCATATTCAAATTATAAAGCACTTATTTGAATACTTAAATACCCAAAATACAAAAACTTTCCTTAAATGCTCATTTTTTAAAATGATGACATCATCAAAATAGTTAACCATAAATATGAAAAATACTTTTATTAGCTAACTACTTCCCTAATGATTAATTAGAAATTCACTAAACTTTTCAACAACCTTTACTGAGAAAATAGCCATTTATTGATAAAACGATTTTCGGTCATTTTATCAATATTTTACCAAAAATATACTTTTGAAAGCATTTTTCCAAAACGAGTCTAGAATTATAAATTACTAATTAAATGATGTTTAACAAGGTTATAAAATCATATTTATAACACTTAACAATATTACAAATTGTTATGTTATTCAAAGATTAAGTGTTCGAATTTTCCGGGTCTTTACATTCTCCCCTACTTAAAATATTTCGTCCCCGAAATTGCAACACGAGAAACCAAAGAAACAATCAAACATCGATACCTAACAGTATCATACTACCAGCAAACAAAACTCATGGCTTGATCAAGTGCAAACCCCCTCATCGCATAAGGATGATAAACAACCTACTAAGTGCGCCTTACGCTCAACAGCCTTAGGGATTACCCAGTCGATAATTCACAATACCTCATAACAAATCAAAGAGTCATTTCCCAAACCCTCCACTAGCTACCAAACATACTAAATCCCATACGATGTTAATAAACCATCCGTACACATTGTTTGATCATATCACTTTCCCGATCACAAGACTTCGTTTCCGAACTAGTATACCACACTTGACATATCTAGTGCGTACTTCGATCTAGTTTCTTGACCAGAAACTTCCATCTTCCTTACATAGCCGTACACTATGATAGAAAACTTCAGGATCATATCAAAAATCCATATCAAGTATTCACTATCAAAGTCTAGTGAAGAACCCTTGTTCGGACCGGTGTAAATCACCTTCAAAATCCTGTACTCGAATCTGTACCAAGATCAACTATGCGAATAAAACGATCTACGTACAACTCACGTATTTTATCCTATTGGTTTCTTAACCACCAATATCCTTTATTAATTCTTCTATATGTATAGTATGCCATTTTATTCTAATATCCTTCCTCTTTTTTCGACATTCAATTATCACTTAGTATTTCTTTATTAATACTAAAACCACTTATGAATCATTTCATAAAACTATACTTCAAGTTATTAAACACTGTATAACTTAAGTTTGTACACATATAATACTCTAATACATTCTATGAGTATATCCAAACATCAAATTTGTTGAGTATGTTAATCAAATTTTGAACTTGTTCCAACTTGCTATCTTAATAATTCAAGTGTTATATAAACTCAACTTTATATTTTCACAAACACTTAACTTCAAGTTCCATAATAATTCAAAAGTTTTCAACTATCCAAAATCGTTGAAAATCCCGTTTCATTTTAACAAATGAAACCGACCAAACTACAAATCATGGCATTATTCACATTCATAGACTATATGGTTCCGTAAAATGACTTAATCGAGTTTCAATAATTTATATAAAGCACTTCTTTATCTAACTTATTTCACAAATTCTTATCATTATTCGGATTATAATAGACGGATCATGTTAAAATTAAATTTAACCTAACATCATCATTAAACACCTTATAGTCAAACTATGAAACTTAATTCACAAGGTGTTCATATCTAATGTTCTCACTTATTTCCATCTACCCAACCCATGTTTTTAAATGGTAAACTAGTTATAAGTCAACAAGCAATAGTACATGCTCATAAACTTATCAAGCATAAATAATATTCAATAACTGATAATAGTTGAATATTATCATTCCTAACAACCAGACACATCATAAATAACTATATCAATTTATGAAAGTTTATATTTTATACAAAAATATAAGACTAGGTAAAATTATTTCATTTACCAATTTAAAACCAATATCGTGTCGATTTTCCTTGTTTAAGTATTTAGAAATCCCTATCGGTACCATGGCGTCCCACATATCGACCAGAATTCATAAACCACTCAACAGATTAACTAACACAACATAAAATATTTTTATAGCACTAACACATACGCGCTCTCTTATATATAATACACTCAACTCATATTAGGGCATTCCATTACCCTACCTCTTGATGAGTCATACCCAACCAAAGCCAAGGTGTTCGCTCAACCTTGTGCTCTGATACCAAATGTAACGACCCGACTTTTCGACCCTCGAATGTCGACACTAATACATCCACGGTATTCACGTGCCGAGCACCCAAGTGCCAGAAAGACGAAAAGTTAGGGTGAAATAAAATAAAAAGAAAATAGGCTAAGAAAGAAGAGGACACAATACCAGAATCTCACAACGGAACGGTAACATATAATATAAAGAATGATCTTTACAAAATAAAACTGTATGATTACAACTATCAGAGAACAATAACCTATCATCAACTTGGACAGTTATAACAACCCGTCCTCATAAATGTTGATGTACAACATAGAATGCAACGGATATAAAAAGTACGGTAAGATAAACTCCAACTCTCTTCCAAAAGCTCCAAGGCATCCAAAGTAAAACCTGCCATACTCAGCCTACTCGAAGGAGTACGTGATGATTTTAAGGAAAACAAAAACCAAGCGTCAGACATCGGTCTGGTATGAGAAACTCAAGATACACATTGCATGTAACAACACTGAGGGACTGTGCAGATAACCGCTCCGGATTTCCCCTCAATTGAAACCAACCATTTATTAGGAGAAGTATAGTTGTATTATAAATAATGTCTAGGGTGTAGAATATAAATAAATTCACATAGAAGGAATGGTTACATTGGTTACATTCGACAACTATTAAGTGTACAAACAAAACCGATAAGGCACGTTCGCATATTGGATTTTCCATCGGAGATCTCTCAATACAGATCCAAACTCCATGCACAAGGGTCAGAAAGTACCTCCGAGCGTCGCATATCTCTAGATAAAATATACCATAAGGTAAACACAACTGGCCCACGCACGAAACACCGAAGTGCACCACGTGGAACCAAATATATCCAACTCCCGCGCGCAACTTCGAGGAGCTCCCGCACGATTCGATAATAAGCATACACTAGATATGGAGTCAATATATCCTGCCGTAGGTTAGCAAAACCCCAGATTGTGCTCCTACTCTGTTTTTAGCCATTTCCGATGTCGAGGTTTCGTTCGACATCTTTCACAAGAGTCTTCATCACTCGAACAGAACAAGAATTCCCAGTTGGAATCCCACAGCTCAATAGATCTTGGAATCACACATAGACTACTTCACAGATCTTGGAATCATACATGGATTCCAATACATCAACAGATCTTGGAATCACACATAGATTCTTTCATAGATCTTAGAATCACTATATGTGTTCGAGCATCTCAACAGATCTCGAATCGCCATATGGCCTTCACTTCACAACCGCTTCCAAAACATAGAACCCGTATACTAGTTTTGAAGTGGTTTTCGATAAGTAAAACACTTATCAATCCCGGTCTCCTCAAAACCAATCGCTAAATTTAAGGCCAAGTTCTATAGTCAACTAACTAACTACATTTCACATAATATACAATTGTATATGGAAAACAACCCTGCTTAATTTCCATAACAACCGAATAAACATTCAAGGCACTATCAAGATCACGAAGCATGATAACAGCCAAATCACTATCAAGTCACGCAACATGACAATTAGCCGAAGCACGGTTAACTCATATAAACGGCTTCTAATCCCATTCCCATCTAATTAATATTTCATTAATTAAAACTTATTTCATTAGTAAAACTCCTTTTAACTAATAAAACTTCACTTGTTAAATACAACTTCAATTATTAATCAATAACTCATACTCGATTAATATTCCTTTATTAGTAAAACTTCTTTTAACTAATAAAACTTCGTTTGTCAAATAAGACATCACTTATTAATCAATAACTCATACTCGATTAATATTCCTTTATATACTAGCGTATATATTCAACTTATACATATAAAATGTGTATATGTATATATTCTACGAATTACCTAATCCGTTATAGTCTTACTACCCAAAAAGGGTTTTAATATACTTATCCCTCCGGTATAAGTATAATCACAATTCAATTCCAAGATTTCCTATTTAACTTCAATATTTCAAAACGTACTCATATACTTATCCCTCCGGTATAAGTATATCTACAATTCAATTTTAAGATTTCTTTTCTAACTTCAATACTTCAAAACGTATTTATGTACTTATCCCTCCAGTATAAGTATTTCAATAATTCATTTCTAGGATTTCTTAAAGCATAACCGAAGAGGTTAAAACCATTGTTTAATAAAGAACCTCTTCTCTTTTATAAGTTAAACATCTTATTCAATATCTTTATTCTGAAAGATTCCTATACTTGTTTCTATCTTTAAAATCAATTATTAAAGATCTAAGTATATTCAAAATCATTAAACCGTATATTCCAGTTTAACTACATTCCAAGGGTTTCAAAACAAGTGTTGCTAAAACAATGTTTACAACAAACCCAAAACAATCCTTTATAATTTATCCTTAAATGTTTGTTTAAAGATTCAATTATATTTACTTCCATGATATAATCTGAGAGGGTTAAAGACTAATGTAATTAACACATTGTCACGACAAACCCAAAACCATTTTATGCTTACAGAAATCACACATCGTGTACTTAACTCGTTTCCGACATTATCAACTTAACTATCCCTAGGTCAAGAGTGAGGCCAGGTAAGTTAGAGCACTGGTTGCATACCACCCCTTGCCTAGACACCCCATTCTTGACACTCACAGATAGATAAGCCTACTCGTCGGCTTATTAGAATTAAGCACAATAATCATGATATTCAATAAACAAGTAATTAGCAAGTGCACTTATATCACTATTCTAGCTTCACACACTTTCAAACTTACTTCAATTTAACATACAAGTTAAACAACTATTTTAATATGATAAGAAATCACTAAGGATGTCATTGCAAAGTTTCATACAATGTATTGAAAACACAACAATTAAAACTGCATATATAGCGACTATCGCTATAAGTGCACTTTCAAGTTCAAGTCCACAATATGTCAATTCCCTACTAATCCTTATGTGCTTTGTTTCAAATCCATTCCACTTGTTATACAAGTCAATTCAAGTCCCATTCCAAGTCCATTCAAGTCCATTCCAATCCATTAACATGGATCACATATGTCGCTTACTTTTAAAGTAAGAATCAAGACAACATTTTTAACATAAGTTACCAACATTCAAGCAACTTTAAGCATAGTTAAAAACATGCAAAAGATTTATGTTCGCTGTCCTAAATAGTGAGTAAACTCACCTTAATCCTTAGAAAATCCAAGATCCAATAATAAGAATAAAGATCC
Organism: Allium sativum; assembly: GCA_030737875.1. Lineage (NCBI taxonomy): Eukaryota > Viridiplantae > Streptophyta > Magnoliopsida > Asparagales > Amaryllidaceae > Allium > Allium sativum. The sequence goes on from CM060918.1 coordinate 129,719,504, forward strand.
AAGAATAAGAACAAAGATCCAAGCTAGCAACCTCCTTCCTTCCCTTGTTTTTCCTTGCTTTCTTCCTTATATAGCTCACGACCAAAGATGAAAATAGAGAGGGGCTTGGATTTTTCAACTTCTAACTTGCTAAAAGGTCTTGTAATGGCATAAGAAGGCTACACTCAAAGTTTGAGTTGATTTGGAGTTGGTTTGAGTATAGTTTGAGAAAGTTAGTAAGGAAGAGGAAGAAGATGAAGATAAGCCATTAAAAAGCTTCACTTTTGCTTAGGAATTTTGTGTAAGAAAGAAGGAGGTATACCCCTCCTTATATAGGAAAAAGAAAGTGGATGGGAAAAGACCAAAATGCCCTTAAAACCCTAAACACACTCATGAAAGAAGTGAAAGGTGTGTAAGAGAAGTGAAGGTGTGCAAGAGAAGTGAAAGGTGTGTAAGAGATGGTAAGTTTGCTTTTTCAAAGCTTAAAAAGTAAGCATTCATTTGTATACATATAAGAAGCTTATATACATACACTTAGGATATTTTCTAAACTCTTGATGTGACTAATTATGATTACATATATATGTGTATGTGCATATATACAAATATATCAAACAACGTTGCAACGATATGAAACAACTTCTATTCAACGATAGGATGTGAATCTGGAAGTTGAACCTCGATCATATTTTTAGTTATTTATCAAATGATTTATTCAAGTAAATAAAACTTGGAAATAAATCCATTAACTTATTTAAACAATTAAAACAAGCATATTCAAATTATAAAGCACTTATTTGAATACTTAAATACCCAAAATACAAAAACTTTCCTTAAATGCTCATTTTTTAAAATGATGACATCATCAAAATAGTTAACCATAAATATGAAAAATACTTTTATTAGCTAACTACTTCCCTAATGATTAATTAGAAATTCACTAAACTTTTCAACAACCTTTACTGAGAAAATAGCCATTTATTGATAAAACGATTTTCGGTCATTTTATCAATATTTTACCAAAAATATACTTTTGAAAGCATTTTTCCAAAACGAGTCTAGAATTATAAATTACTAATTAAATGATGTTTAACAAGGTTATAAAATCATATTTATAACACTTAACAATATTACAAATTGTTATGTTATTCAAAGATTAAGTGTTCGAATTTTCCGGGTCTTTACAGTCTGCAAGTATTTTCTCATCAAATTTAAGATGCACCCCTTTTAGTCTACAATATGTTACATGAACTTTAACGTGTCTTAAATTATAGGTGTTTCTGGAGTATGGTGATACTGATGGGTCTACGAATGCCAAGACTGGGTTAAACGGAAGAAAATTTGGCGGGAATGCAGTTGTAGCCGTGTTTTACCAAGAGGATAAATTCTCTCAAGGACTGTATGATGACTGATATAAATGGCGTTTGTTAATTCTTTTCTTGGCATATCACTTTTATGTTAATTTAATTTTAATTACTTCGCACCGTATTCTTTTGCACAATCCTCTTCGCGATGGATGTGAAATTAGTACGAATTAGATAGATCAAACAAAAATAATAGCCAAGCAATAAGTTCTCGGTATTATTTTTCATTGTCTAAAATAATTGACATGATTCTGACTCATGAATTTTCAGTATAATGGTGTTCTTGGCGAAAGAGCTTCGAATAGAGTATGTTACAAATCTTACAATATGATTAGAAGTAAGATATCTTTCCTTTGTCAACATAAACTTATTTTATGATTATGAGTTTAGTTATAGGGCTTTGATGAGTACGAAGGAATAGAAGTGGCATGGAATTAAGTTGCATGGAATCAAGTGACAATTGTGGCTTTAAGCTTGCTTTGTGGGTTCTCTCAAGCCAGTATAATTTGGCACTCTAAAGCTTAACAAGTAAGATTCACTTTTTTGGTTTTGCAATATTTATAAGTCTATCATAGCTCCACCAGACTTTCTTTTTGGGATAATAAGCTCAGTGAAAAGCCAATTGCAATAATGGGTTTCTTCAAAAAAATGTCTATTTTTCACCAGGGTCAGAAGAACAAGTTTATGAAAATACAGTGAACCAATGGAAAACAGACAAGTTTTTGTAATAAGTGTTAATGAAACTCACTATTGCAATTGATCTTTTGCTGTATGACATTGATTATGTTATAGATTCAGGTGGAAAAGGTATCGTAAATCATGGATAGCAAAACTTGACTTTAGTTTGTGTAACATGCCAAACCTTGAGGGAAGTGAACAAAAATGTAAACTGTAGTATGAAATGTGAATAGAATATCCAAATAAACAACTTGTTTAGCAAGCATTACGTGCAGAAAAGATGTTATTTCAGGGGAGAATAGAAATTTATAATAATAGTTTAGCTAAGTTAATTATAACTAATATAATAAATTATTTAAGTTTTATTGAATTAGCTTAAGTTTATAGTAATATTAATAACACTAAATTATAAAATATATATCATATTGGTGCCACATAGTTTGGGGTAGTAAGTTTTGCATGTCTGCCTACTTTTTTGGTTGCTCCTTCTAGTACGTATAAATGTCTTAATAGTAATAAGCTTGTTCTAAGTAATCTAAATAAGTAATCTGAAAGTGTTAAACAATAACCAAAAGTAAATCATGTCGTGTATTGCTAACAAAATCTCTAACTTATGGATTTCATCACTGTTGGTAACTAAAGATCGTTGGTGCAAAAATAAAAAAATGATATGTGCTTCATCCATAGTAAGCATATGAACCTATTTTGCAATTCATTTTGTTATAGTATTTAATGCAAACATGTTTTATGTATATTGTGCTTTTTGTTTATAGATGTTGTATCTTTGTTTAACGGATATCATATGAACTTGGTTTATGGTCTATTTATGTTTATGGAAATTATGCAACTTGGTTTATGGTCTATTTAATGCAAACATGATATCATTATTTATGAAAATCGTGTTATGTAATTTATGTAAATAGTTAATAGTTATGTGTTTTAATTATGTAAACTTGACTTATAGATGATGACATAAACTATTGTTTAAATGTTACTCGATAATTCATGACAAATTCTTATTATTGATTATTAACCTTATTGACAGGTAATTAGCTTTTTTGGAGTGATGACCATCAGCAACAATGGAGATAACTTTAATTATTATATGTATTATGATATTTGTTAGTACTTATTGTGTAACTTGTTTCGAATGCTTGTGATATGTGAATATATTGATTTTGTCGAATAACTATTATTCAAATGGTTATGGAAAATACTTGTATGATTAATGTGTTATCAGTTATTTGAGTACGATGATTATGTGATTGATTGATGATTATATGACTAATGTGTTCTCAACTTGTTTCAGTAGCGTTTAAGAAACGCAACAAAAATAAATGTAACACATCAAATGAATTTTTAGCAGCTTAAAATAACTACAACGAAAAGTTTTTAGTTGCACAAAATAAACGCTACAGAAAAACAAAAATGACCTATGTACAAAAGCTTCAGTAGCGTTTGGAAAACGCAACTGTATTGAAGATTTTGTAGCGTTTATCAAAACGCAACCAAAAAAATAAGACTTTTAGTTGTGGGACCTGTAGTAGCGTTCCTTAAAACGCTACCAAAGGTTTTGGTAGCGTTTTTCAAACGCTACTAAAGGTCTTTTCTGGTATAGTGTAATTATTTATAACACCCTAGATTTGGTAATTTAGGGTTAATTTGGTTGTTAAATTATATGTTTGCATGTGTAGTGTTGTTAATATGTGCATATATAGGTTGAATTAATTACGTTGCTGATATTGGGTTAATTAGAATTTATGTTGTATGTATATGTGCATATAAGTGTTGTATGCATGTATATATAGTGTTGTTAATTAAACTATGTATAGGTCGACTTAATTGAGGCCCAATTATTGTTATTAATTTATATATCGCAATTTTATATTGTTTGTATATATGCATGTATATATGATTGAATGAATATATAAAAAAATTCATACTTGTAAAGTGACGTTTAGTGGAAACAGAAATAAATAAAGTTTATGTTTTATAGAAATTTATCGAAAACTATATTTAATTTTATAACATATGGTTAGTTCGATTGAAAGTCGAATATATACGTATATGTGATAAATTCCGTATGCACAATTAGAAATTGAAATGAAGCCTTAGAGTGTTTGCGGTCCCATCTGATAAGTTTTGCATATGATCGTTATATGAACACTCGTTTTATTAACGGAACAGACATTTATATTCATCATATGCAATATTTGTTGGATTTGTCCTTTGTATTGGACAAGTTACGAACACAATAACAAAATTAAATCTCATAAATCATTTAATTCTTAACGGTTCTCAAAATTTCGAAAGCGCTTCCTTTATGTTCCCTGTGTACACGAATTTGTGTACTGTTCAGTGAACTAAAGCGAAATACTGCCGAAATTTTGTTGAAACATTTAAACTGAAAAGATTTACGTGATTTAATTACGTTATTGAATTTGTAATAGGAGGTTAGATGGCCCATTAGCAAAAATGTAAATGATAAATTAACATAACATTGAACAATAAAATTGTTTTAATAAAATGTCAATGCAAATTTTATCATACTTTTTAATTATATATCTACTTGGGAAAAATTGACAATTATTTTACTGATCGAAGCTAGATGTACAAATGAAGAGAAGCTGATGGCGCAATAAATGAACATTTTGTTAACGATATTGGCGTATTTATTGATTTCGCTTTAAGTAACAATGGAAACGACGTCGAAATCCGTTGTACTTGTAGTAGATGCAAATAATTGAAGCATTTGATACCGCAAATGGTTAGAGTTCATTTGTGTCATTATGGTTTTTTGTCGAACTATTTGGTTTGGGATCGTCATGGAGAACCGTTAGCATCTACTTATGTACAAGTTGAGGAGGTAGTGAATAATGAAATTGATACGACGAATCTCGTAGAACATGTGGTTGAAGTTGTTGCATGTTCAATGTTTCTGATTCAACAATTTAATGATGATGATGGTAATGATGAAGAAGAACCAAATATTGGAGCCAAAAAATATATGATTTATTAGATGCCGCGAAGAAACCCCTTTGGGAAGGCTGTAAAAGCGGAACTCAATTATCAGTAACTGTTGAATACATATCAATGAAATCTAAATACAACCTCACAGAAGTTGGATTTACAGTTGTTGTACAAACTGCGAAGCGGCATATGTCTCCCAATAATTTAATGTATGAAAATCATTATGAAGTAAAAAATGATGTCGTCTTTTGGTTTACCGTATGAAAAAATAGATACATGTCTAAAAGGTTGCATGCATGCTATTTTGGAAGGAAGATATCAACCTTAAGAATTGTAAAATATGTAATCAGGAAAGATACAAACCAAGAAAGAAAAAGGGAAAGGAAGTATCATAAAAACGTATGCATTATTTACCTATTACCCCTAGACTTTAACGGTTATATGCATCTTCTGTAACCGCGCAACTTATGAGATGACATGGTGTGAGAACACATAAAGAAGGTACGTTAACACACCCAGCTGATGGGGAAGCATTTTGACCAGAAGTATCCCGATTTTACATCTGAGAGTCGTAATGTTAGACTTGGTTTATGTACGGATGGATTTTCACCATTTTCTCAATTTGGTGCTAAATATTCACCCTGACCTATAATTGTCACACCTTATAATTTACCTCTGTGGATGTGTATGAAAACTCCTTATATGTTTCTCACAATTGTCGTCCCTGTGCCTGATATATCCGACACAAGAAATCGATGTTTAATTACAACCGTTAATTGAAAAATAAAATAAAAAATTGTGGTACGAAGGAGTAGAAACATATGATATTTCACAAAAAAGAACTTTTGTATGCATGCTTCTCTGTTGTGGACAATTAGCAATCTTCCTGCGTATGCAATGCTTTCAGGTTGGAGTACCGCTGGTCGTCTAGCTTGTCCTTACTACATGTAAGAAACAAGAGCATTTTCTTTACCTATTGGAAAGAAAAGTTCATGGTTTGACTGTCATAGATGTTTTCTTCATATTAATCATCTTTTTAGAGGAGATAAGATTTTTTTACAACTAATAGGCATGAATCTTTGAGACCACCTAAAATGTGGTCAAGTGAAGAAATTTATGAAATTATAAAAGATTATCAAAAGATTCATGAAACCGAAGTACAGATCGAAATTTAAGGTAAATTAACGATTCATAATTGGTACAAAAAAGCATATTTTTGGAGTTGCCTCATTGGAAAAATCTCCTGATCCGTCATAATATTGACATGATGCATAATGAGAAAAATGTGTTTGACAATGTATTTAATACAATTTTGAATGTCAAAGAGAAGACGAAAGATGATTTGAAATCAAGACGTTATACCGAAATAATATGTAATCGTCCTGAGCTTCATATAAAGACAAATGACACCATAAAACCAAAAGCGTGCTATGAACTGGACAGTAATCAAGTTAAAATACTTTTAAAATGGTTGGAAGGATTAAGATTCCCGGATGCTATATCTTCTAATCTTCATAGATGTGTCGACTATAAAAACAATAAACTTAGCGGGATGAAAAGCCATGACTGTCATGTTATGATGGAAAATTTATTGCCCGTCGCTTTCAAAGAATTATTGCCCATAAAAGTTTGAACTGTTGTAATAGAACTTAGTCTGTTCTATAAAGAGCATTGGTCTACTACATTAAAAATTGATCGTCTATATAAACTAGAGGAAGAAATCCCTATATTGCTCTTCAAACTGAAAAAAAAAAATCTCTAGGTTTTTTCAATGTTATGGAACATTTACCTATTCATCTTCCATTAGAAACATGTCTTCGTGGGCCTATGCAATACGAATGGATGTATCCATTTGAAATGTATATTAATATTTAGTTAGTTAAATATTGGTTAATGAAATGTTTAAAACATTAATTTACAACCATTCTAAATAGGTATTTAAATCATCTAAAGAAAAAAGTGAGGCAGATGGCTCGAGTTGAAGGTCCTACTTGCAAATCATATATCAAAGAAGAAGCTTCGTTTTTTTCTCTTATTTTTTTGGTGATCATGTGAACATATCATTTGAAAGTACTATGCGTAATGATGAAAACATTGATCAAGATGACTGTCAAGCGACTTTATCTATTTTTTCAAAAAACATGATCGACCTTCTGGTAGATGTGTGGAAGAATGATAGAGATTATAATGTAGCACACACATATATTCTTCTCAATTGCGCTGAAGCTGCATCGTTCGTTAGGTAATGATCTTATACATCTATACATGTACTGTATCTTTAATCATAACATAACATTTGTCCTATAATTGCATCATTAATGAATTACAGTATCCAAACAGCGATATCATCAAAGAATTCGCTACTTGGTTTACTAAATATGTTTTTGATACAAAAAAATTATGTTGTAGATGAAGGATGGAAACATTTGGCAATGAGACCAAAAAGGAATGTCAAGACATATCCAATATTCTTTGTCAATGGATATAAATTTAGCACTACAGAATATGGTGCTGAAAAATTAATTAACAATAGCAGTGTAATTGTTAAACGTAGTGATGATCCAAATGACCATATACACGATTTTTATGGCGTACTAACCCAGATTCTGCAAACGATATATTTCACACGACCCGTGGAAGAAGTAATTTTGTTTAAATGCAACTGGATCAGCAACGTTCCAGGTTCTGAAATCAACACGCACCCAAAATATATTCTTATAGAAATAAAACATACTTCGCGTAATTATAAGTATGATCTTCTTGTACTTACCAAACAAGCTCTTCAAGTATATTAAGCTCCTTATCCATCTATAAGAAGAGACAAAATAGATTGACCGACTGCTTTTAAAACAAAGGCAAGGTTTACATTTGACGGACGTAATATTCCCCACGACCAAGCTTATCAAGCAGATGTCAAGGAAAATAGAGGAATAATAATAACCGATGATGATGATTAACCAATAATCCTCATTTTGAAAAGGTAATTTTATGTTATGTCGTATCATACTATTCGTTATAATGTGACAATTTCATATTATGTCATGTCATATTATTTGTATCGCATAATATTCTTATGCTATGTCATACTATTTGTTTTACATAGCTCTTTTATGTTATGTTATGTTATGTTGTTGTTTGTGACAAGTATGACGTCACACGGTCCCGTAGGTGGCAATGGTAGTGGTTCATCGCAGGGGCTATCCCATCCTACGGTGTGTCTTAAGGCAAAAGCCAACAAAGGGTAAGTACTATGTTTCTAGTACAAAATTAATTTATATACAATAAATTATATAAATATATATACAGTAGCCATGAAATGTTTTTTTTTTTTGTTTAAGACAGGGGTTTTGAGTTAGAGCCTTCCAACGCAGTCTTGACTATATCAAGACGCGCTTATCAGGCTTATATAACTGCATGTTGGCTCATGTGGACATCGATACCCGACATTATCAAAGAGACAATCTGGTAGGATTTTTTGGTACATACGTGTGATATATCATTTATTACATTAAGTAGTCATGCTCTTATTTGATCAGTTCATATTTATGCCATTTTAAAAAAAATGCAGGGTGCGGTGGATCTCCAAGAGACGGATTAGGACATCGTCAAGCACCACTGGAACAACAAAGCAGCTAAAAATTACAGTGAAGTGATGAATAGAACAAAATCAGGAGGGAAAAAACCGGATTGGATGAGCGGTAAGGTGTGGGGACGAGCTATATACTTATTGGAATAATAATGAGGAGTTTTAGGTAAATTTACTGCATATTTAATTTAAATTGTTCTACTCAATTAATATATAAATTAGGATAAAACTTTTTTTTTTAATTTAAATGTATATGCCAAGTCCGCAAGAAATGCGGCAAACAAGAGTAAGAACCCGGTTACACATCGCGGTGGGTCCAAGTCGTTCCAGCACCATCGAGAGGACCTGGTATATTTATTTTTTATTTTCGTGTGGAACCTAAGACTTCACTCAAGACATAGCTTGTTGGTCCTAGTAAATCCCACGGGTGGTGTATACCCTGACTTTCAACGTCTTCGTACCACCAAGATAGTCACCCTAGAAATTGGCAGAGGCGGCCCTCGAACCTGAGACCTATGCCTCATCCCAATTCTTCTGCCTCTAACCAACTAAGCTAGAAGTGTCGGGTGACCTGGTATATTCATTGATTACAAAGTTTTTTTTTAAAGCAAAAATGTGTTATAGTTTTTTTTAAAGCAAAAATGTGTGATCTTCTATAAAGAATAGAGCGCGCACACACACACGCACAAATATATATATATATATATATATATATATATATATATATATATATATATATATATATATATATTGAATTCTTTCAGGGGAGAAACCGACACTGCCGTAATACTCCCCCTAGTGCACCTAACCTGGTCTGCGGGGTCATCAGGCTTATGCACATGGTAAGCCCCCTTATATGAACTAAAGTGCGTGAGGCGGGAATCGAACCCTCTTCATCTTCCTCTTCCTGGGGAGCTAGGAACCCCCACCACCCGCACTAGAGCTGCGGACATATATATATATATATATATATATATATGTGTGTGTGTGTGTGTGTGTGTGTGTTTGTGTAGTATAAAAACAAATAATCCAAAAAATCTGCCAACATGCCTGGCAGGTAACCAAACAGTAACATAAACTACACGGACTATGACTATAAATATGTATAGAATAGTAGGTAGACGAGCTCTGGATAAACCACCGCCCATCATACTTCACAATCGAGTTCCGGCAAGGCCACCACCTAATGGTGAAGCATATCAACTTCTACACAATATAATAGTCTCTCCAAACAAAATATACAAAACACAAGTATATAACATCTCAATATGCTCCACAACATATATCATATATCAATATCCTACAAGTGAACCTGAAATCCAAGATGCTCTTTGTCCAGGACCAATCTCCAATAAGCTCTTAGCCATAAATCAAATCTACCTATATCCTAAAATAAAACTAAACAAAACATAAGCTAACAACACACTTATATGTATGTGTATATTTATAGAAATATATACATAAATATATGTGTTAACATATGGTTATAAAATAAAAAAGAGCTAAATAAAAAATACCCAAAGTCATATATCAATAAAAAAATATACATAATATTATACCTAAAATACTCAGTGATTCTAATAAACAATTTCAAATTATTTCTAACCTTGAAAAGGAATCTGTCAAGCATAGGCTTCCTAAGCTTTTTATAATAAGGATTAGCCATCCAATCTAACAAAATGAAACAATCTTCATAATAAGTTTATCTCCAGAATCAGAATCTAAATGAAACATTTCTGATTTCTATCAAACCAGATAAACCAACTAATAATGGTATAATCGTATCAAGGATATATCTATTGTTAGAATTAAAATTAAATCTGAAAGAATTCCAATAACAATCACAATTAGTAAAATTAAGAGAGAAACTAAAAGCGTAAATTCTTAGAACCATAGTTAAAATATAAGTAGTTTTAGTACAAGTAAAGAAGTGATGACCAATATTTTCCTCATGCTAATTACACAAACAACATTTACTATCAAAAATAATGTTTTTCTTTCTCAGATGTTCCGCAGTGTTTAACTTCTTATGAATAATCAACCACATGTGAAATTTGGTTTTGTTTGGAGCATCTACCTTCCAAATAAAATTGTATAAAAAAAATTTAACAGTCAAAAAATTTAGGAACTTATACATAGATCTAGAAGAGTATTCTGGGCTCATATTAAAGCCCCAATATATACCATCACTATTATTGTCAATATGATATATAAATAGTTTGCCATATAGCAAGGCAAATTGTCTGAGCACTAAACCATCCAAAATATTTACAAATGTAAATTCCTATGGGGGATTAGCATTTTCTCTATAAACATCCTTAACCAAGGCATTTTTAAAGGAATAAATATCATATAATTCTTTAAATTCAATTTTTAGGGGGAGCCTTGAAATCCAAGTATCATGCCAAAAAATGAATTATCTCCCCAGTGAACAATCAAATTAAAAACTAAATTAAAAAAATTAAAACAATTCAAAACGAACTACCAAAAATAAGATATCCTGTTACTCCTAATATAAGCAGTATCAAATACAATTCATTCCCATCATAATAAAATTTAGAAACTATGTGCTTCCAAGTAGCCGTCACTTTGGGGTTCCTATACTTCCATAACCATTTAGCTAGCAAAGACGAGTTAAAGTTAAATAAGTTAATCACCCCAAGGCCCCCATCCTTTTTCGATCTACAACATACTTCCCAATTAATTAAACATTGGTAACCTCTATAAACGTATTCTCCACTCCAGAGAAAATTTCATCTAATACTGACAATTTTTTCAATAACCCATTTAGGAAAACGATGTATAGTCATCCAATACATAGGAATAGTTGATAGCACTGAATTAACAAGCACTAATCTTCTTGCTCTTGAGAAAATCTATTATTCCAACTAGATAATCTATTATTAATTTTACCTATAATAATCCCCCAATCCTCCTTCTTAAGCTTCGAAGATATAATCTTAAAACCCAAATAATCAAATGGAAAATTCATTAAAGAACAGTTCAAGGTATTGGCAACTTGCTCCTCCACCTTATCAAAATCATTAAGAACCATAATCGAACTTTTATCAAAATTAATCTTGAGACCAGAAAGCATCTAAAAACCGTAAAGAATAAATTTCAAGGTAATAATATGCTTAGGTAAATGGGAGGAAAATAAAAGAGTATCGTCTGCAAATTGAAGAATTGATAAATCATTACTACAAACACTATTACCTATGAGGCCTAGCAAACCTTTTCCGATAGCCTTCTTAATAATTTTGGTAAAGAAATCAACGACAAGATTAAACAACATAGACGATAAAGGATCACCTTGTCTAAGCCCCCTTTTGGACTGAATTTTCTTACCTAAAATACCATTAACTATAATATTAGAACAACCGGATTTGAGTAATAGGATGATCCAATTTGTCCATCTTATACTAAAACCCCTAGCTAATAAAAGATCACAATTAAATCCCAATCTAGGGAATCAAATGCCTTTTCAAAATCGATTTTCAAAATAGAGCAAGTAATATTATTCTTAACACATAGATTAATATATTCTTGAACCGCCGCTATCCCATCCACTATATTTCTACCTTTTATAAACGCGGTTTGGGAACCATCAATAAGGTCATTCATCTTAAGGCTAAGTCTATTCGCTAATACTTTTGTAATTAGCTTAACATAACAGTTAATTAAAGAAATTGGTCTAAAATCTTTTAATTTATTAGCTCCTAATTTTTAATGAATTAGAATAACATTAGCAAAGTTGAATCTACCAATCTGTAAACCCTCATTATAGAAATAATTAAAAATATTGATAATATCATATTTCAATAAATCCCAAAATTGTTTATAAAAAAGAATAGGAAAACCGTCCGGACCAGGAGCTTTATCACTTGGCACATCATTAATAGCCTTCCAAAAATCCTGTTCTGAGAACGGCTTTTCTAAATCTACTAAATCTATTCTGGAGTACTCAGGATAAAACTCATTCCAATTAATGTTAATTCTCCTCTTAATCTTAGAACCAAAGATCTGTCTATAATAGTTCATAAATGCTTCATTTTAGTCCTTTTGAACAACTAGCTCAATATCATCGACTACAATAGAGCGAACGAAATTGTTACTCCTTCTCTTACCAGCCATACTATGAAAAAATTTAGTGTTATTACCCACCTCTTTAATCCATTGAATCCGAGCCCTTTGCTTCCACATTACCTCTTCCTTCTCAAGAATAAGACTGAGATCATACTTGAGATTGCAAAGATTATCTTGTTCAATAGAATTTAAAAGCCTATTCTCACTAATCTTATCTAGATCAAACATCTCACAAATAATCTTTACTTTCTTGATTCTAACACTACCAAAAACAAATTTATTCCATCTTTTGAGGAAAAAAATCTATGTTTGCCTAATTTCGCAACCAAAATCTTAGCTGAATTACCAGCATACAAATTATTAAAATAAAATAGAGAATTCCATTTAAAAGCAACTAAATTAGAAAAGCTAGAATCTTTCAACCACATTTTCTCGAATTTAAAACTATTACTAATGGTAAAACTAGATTCGCAAGAAAGGATAATAGGACAATGATCCAAGTACAAAAAGGTAATCCTTTCACTCTACATAAAAAGAATCTATCGTCAATCTCGTTACTAATGAAAAAAACGATCTAATAACGCAAAAGAAGGAACGTCTCTAACATTAGACCAAGTAAACGACCTATTATTTAACGGAATCTCAATTAAATCATTATTAACTAAAAATTCATTGAATTCCTCCATATTCGAGAAATCACCTTCACAAGGTGATCTCTCCCCCAAAAATCTAGTTACATTAAAATCTCCCCCCACAATCCATTGATCTGGGGATAGATTTCTAAATTCTGAACATTCTTCCCACAAAATTCTCATCTTGATTTTTGTGTGAGGCCCGTATACATTTGTAATACCAAATATAGTATTATCTACCAGCGAAGATAATAGGATATGAAGAGAATGCTTGTTAGGAAATTCCTAAAGAGAATGCTTCTTAAATTGATTTTCTCTCCATCATATCATTAGTCCTCCTGCGCTAGCAATAGCAGGTAGACAGGCCCAATTACGGAAATGGGAGCCCCTAACCTCAAATAAAAACTAAAATTTGGGTTCTCTATTTAAGTCTCTTTTAATAACGCGATGTCAATATGATAATCTTTGAGAAAAGCTCTCACTTTATCACATTTTTTAAGGTTATTAAGACCCCTAATGTTCCAACTTACTAATCTAATCATCTCAAGTATCTAACCCTCTCTAGTCCTCTACTCCTAATAAACTCAGAATCTAGCTCTGCATCAGAAAAAATAAAACCTGTATCAGCAGCTAATTGGCATAGTTGCCTAGTGGATAAGCTACCTAATGCAAAAGGTGTATAGCTACTACCATAAACTGAACACATACCTGAGCTCGAATTCGAATTGTTATTACTAGCAATCGAATCAGAGTACCTACCATATGATGATGATGCAATTGTTTTTTTTACACGGGCTCAGTTTCCTACTCTTGGGACCACGATGCCAAGGCGCATAAGGCATATGTAAGTATAACATATTTAAGTTAAAGTTATAATTTAATTAAAATAGCGTTATATAAATTCTATTGTTTTTTGTTCAACAGGAGAAATTTCAGGAACAAAGGGCGCAAATGTTGGAATCCAGTGGGAGGACTGAGTTGACTATGGAGGATGAGGATAGGATTTTTGATGCTGTCATGGATCAACCTACCCGGAGCAAACGATATGGTAATGGAAATCTAGAGGTAATAGAAACTAAAATTTATAATAAAAACTGAAATTTACTTGAATTGCTATTATGAAATACTGAAAATCTAAAATTATATACATGTTAAGACATCTCAGCAGACGTACAAGAAGGCTCAGAACAAGGAGGAGACCGCACAGCTACGAGCATAGATCGTACAGCTTCATGAGCATGATCGTCGCCCGAAGAAAAGATGGAGCACCTTAACCAGCGGCTGGCGGAGTTCATTTCCTAGTATGATACGTCACCTTCATCTTCTAGTAGAGGGAGTTGAGGTTAGTTTGTTTTGATGTTATATATGATTTCAGAGTTGGCGAGGCTTGATACATTATGATAGTTGTATATATTGATGTTGTGTTGGTGATGATGGTTTGGACATGGTGTTGGATGTTGTATTGGTGATGATATGGTTTGGACATGGTGTTGGTGATGATGGTTTGTACATGGTATGTACAAATATGTTGTGTTGGTGATGTTGGGTAGTTGTATTATGTGTTTTGTGTCAGATTTTTGTATAATATTGTGTTTGGGTGTATATATGATTGAGATTGTGACTTATATGCTCGAAATGGAGCAATTTTGAGATATATATATATATATATATATATATATATATATATATATATTTGTGTGGTTGGAAGTGATTAGCTTGAAATCTGCACACACAAAAAACAAATTTCCAATGGCTTCCAACCGGTGGCAACGACTTATAGGATCATATATTTCAACGTCTTCCAACGGCTATCAACGGTTTTCAACATTTCCCAATGCCATTGTGGCCAGAATTAAAAGACACGTGGCCAAGTTACATAGTTGGAAGCCATCGGAAAACAACCGTTGATGGCATTGGAAGTCCTTGGAAACTGTTGATCCTTATACCAATGGCCATACCAATGGCCGCCAACGGCCCATGGCCGTTGGAATCCACTATTCCTCTTATAGTGCAAAAGCAGTTGTTATTTTTGTTATAGTGTTTGAAATCGCTTACCCTTGAATTACCAACAAAAAAGTAAGGTTAAGTTTACCCTAACTTAATTTTCGTCGCTAATCCCTTGGAAATTAGTAAGGGTTTACCAATGCCTTTTATAAAAAATAATTTATTATAAATTACTTAGGGGTTTTTAGCCTCGAGGACAAAATAAACAAAAAATTGTTTCATAAAGGCAAGGGGGAAAATTGTATCGGTAAGGACAAATTTTTGCCTAAAGGGGGGAATTCAGGGGCCCACTATAATTCCTCTCTTTACACTAAAATTTTTCCTTATGAACAAAATTTTAGCCCCTTGTCCTTATGGAACAATTTTTTGTTCATTTTGTCCTTCAGGGTGTTTTCCTGAATTACTTATCCGTCAGGTCGGTAAATAAATTAAAATCAAATTAATAAATAAAATTATATTTTTATTATATAAATAGTATAATGGTGGAAAACTGTTGGAAAACTCATGCTACATTCCATCACCAAAATTTGACACAATTACGGTCATGGTTTTTACCGACAACAGTGTTATCTAGGAAATTCGTCGCTAAAACCAATATGGCGATGGATTGGAAATGAATTTTGGTGCTAAATAATCATCTTTCTCTTGTAGTGTTGACATGTTGTATTAGTTAAGCGAAATTTATTTTGAAGATCTTATATATTAGTAATAATAAGTTTATAATATATAAGGGCATTTTTGGTAGTTCACGTTTACACCAAAAAAGTGTAACGCCAAAGCTATTCCAATTATTTTAAAGATATATATATATATATAATATTTTAATTTTCAATTCATTTAAATGAAGAAAAATATCATACTTTTATTATTAGTAATGAGAATTGGTTGACCTAATCTCCAAAATCAAACGAAACCTCACAACCAACAAAAACGCAAAATGATTTGGTTTCCAACTTGTAACGACCCGCATTCTATGCATCATAGGATCGTAGAATATTTATTTCTGTCACATACAAAGTCGTATGGTCGTGTAACTTTGGGAGACGACTATTGTGGTCATTTCCCACGTTCATGATTTTTCCCGATTTTTAAATGACCATTTTACCCCTAGTTATCACTGTTTTGGCCATAACTTTTGACTGGAAAAGAATTTTGACCTGAAACCACTTCCATTGGCTCCGGATGATGGTTTACAATTCCGTAGAGTGGTCACATTAGCCAAACGGACTCACCGTTTGGGAGATATGGCTGAAACAAGTTTCAGATGGTGAAAAACAGCTTAATTGGGCTTAACCGGGTGATTAGCAGCTAGGCCCAGAGGGGAATTTCGGGTTTAGGGGTATATAGGGGCTGATTAGGGTTAGAAAACATTTCTTTAGACATTTTCCAGCCGTCACTTTCATCCTTAGACACTCTAACAATGGCCTCCTACATCTAAAACACCCCAAATCACTTTCTAATTGAAGATTAGGCTTAGCAAACATCAAATCAAGGAGTATTAGCACGAGAACCGAGGGAGAGCTGCTGTGTAAGATTGGGAACAACGCCAAATCAGAGAATATTTCAGTTTTGGGGTTTTAGTTGTGGCAAAGGTGAGTGATAGCATCGTTTTGACACTAATTACAGTTAATTAAGGGTAATTAGTGAAGATTAGCGAATTTATACACTAATAAATTCTGGAAAAATATTTAGAAATTCCTAAATAATATTTTATGCCTCTGTTAGAAAATTTAGACGATTTGATTAAGTTTTACTAAGTATGTGCTTAAACATGATTAAGAGGGACTATGGGAAAATGTGAGGTTTTAGCCACTTTTGATCCATTTTGATTCATTTGAATTGTTGTTTGCTGTTTGTGGTTGCTATCACGTGTTGCTATGACTCTATGGTATGTTTTATGATTGATTAGAATAGTTAAATTGGTCGAAAACGCCGTCGAATGGCGTAAACTGCTCGCTGGAAGAACTGCAGGAAATCATCCGAACCGGACCGGATCGGTGGAAGTGAGGGCGATCCGATCCGATGGCGCGACCCGATCCGTCGATGACTGAAGACCCCGATCCGATGGTGCCAATCCGATCCGATCAAGACTTCGCGAGACGACCAGTGTTGCTTCATGAAGAGGTGACCCGATCCACCCCTACCTTTCACGATCCATTCCAGCCTGGGTGTCACGATCCGCCTGAAGGAACACATCACGACCTCAGCAAGGTGGCACGACCCGAACCAATGGGTATTCACGATCCGACCCGGAGCTCGTAGGGCGACCCGATCCGGTGCACTTGAAGCGATGGCCGATCCGATCCGATGGGGTTTCTACGACCCGATCCACGTAGGTCATTCCGATCCGATCCAATAAGGGATGATGAGAGCCGATCCAAACTGATGCAGCGCTACGATCTGATGCTGTGGGACATGCACGACCCGAATGATGGAGACCGATCCGGATGAAGATGATGACCAAAACCCGAGATGCAAAGGTAGTCCAGTATGGGAAGTTAGAGCTCAGGATCTAGTTGGGAACCAATGAGTTCGCTTCATGATTGGGCTTTGCTGCGGGACGCATGTTAAGGGGTTATCGATGTCTATAGCTTTGGACCACTATGGTAGGAGGTACGAAGGCGGATTCAGGGCCATTATGGCATTGGTGGGACCAAGGGCTACGACCAATGTGGTGGGTCATTGAAATGTTTGGTCATGACTCCATGTGTTTAGCTTGGTCACAGCAGGGTTCTACAAGTCGGGATTCGTCGTTATCACAATTTGTCTAGTGTTCCAAAGTGGCAGATATCGTATGCTTTACGCACTGAGTGAGAGATGTGAGGATGGTTGTTATGGTTGATTTGTTTGCTATCATTATGACATGCACACCCCACCCCCGTAATCTTACACTATTTGCTATGGCACCTTAGAGTACTGTACGGTATGTGGTACTAACTCTTTGGTTGCAGGTCCAGGTTCAGGTATGGTTTAGTATACCTGTTATTATTCTGTTTAAATGCTTATCGCTCATACCAGGCTTTATGTCTGACCCAGAGTTTTATGTCTCCTCTTATTACTCTGGGTGCTCACACGAGCAGACTAGAGACAGGTTAGCTGGTGATGCACGGGTAGATGATCCGGAGACGAGCAGGAGGCTTCCACGTAATACATATACATAGTATTCACCCTGTGTTGTTGAAGATCACTTCTTGGGCATTGGTGGTGTATCTTCTACTTAGACTTTCTTTTGTTTAGAGATAGTAGATTTTGAAAAGTTGTAATAAGCTGTATTTGGATTTCCGCTGCTTTGATGTTGATGTTGGTTTTAGTATCAGCTTATGCACTGTCTCGCCTGTTTTATGTCAAGTATATTATTATTATTATTATTATTATATTTTATCCCATGCGCTGTGAGACATTCTACAGGTTCCTTGATTAGTTCATTCTCTTCTTTCCTTTCTCCTGACGACCGTCCCGTGCTAGTCGGGCATGTGTACAGCGCACTTTTGGAGTAAATGCAGGCTGGTGCGGGGCGGGCCGTCACACTTGGTATCAGAGCTCTAGGTTGCGTAGTTAACCTAGGGAAGTTATCAGGGAGAGATAATATACGTATACGAGAGAGCGTATTTGTGATTACTTTGGTTTTTAAAAGCTATATATATATATATACTATTACTAGTATAAGGATGAAGTCATACTACACTAGCACCACTATGGAGTCGTTAATCGTTTCCTTTTCCAGATTGACGATGAGCCGAGATACTAGAGGTGCTGGTAGGGGAGCCAATAATGGGAATGCTGCTGACATGAGGACGATGTTTACTGACCACATGAGAGAGATGCTTAGAGATGTACAGAGGGCAGCTCCCAATGGTGGAAATGGTGGTGGTCCAATAGTGCAGGCGCCGAGGGTCGACTTCGCCAAGCTAAACAAGGATTATACTAGCCTTGGTGGGAAGCTGTTTCACGGAACGGAGTCGGCCACGGATGTTCAAGATTGGTTGGATATTTGCGAACGTATCTTCGAGGATTTGGGTATCGAGGATGCGATGAAGAGAAAGCTAGCGTCCCGTCAGCTGCAAGGGCGAGCAATGAATTGGTGGAATGCTATAAAGGCAGCTACTCCCGAAGATCAGATTACTTGGGAGCAGTTTAAGGCTCGCTTTAGCGAGAAGTTCATTCCAGCTGCTCAGAAGTCAGTGCTGTTTAAGAAATTCTTGGAGCTCAAGCAGAATGGCAGAGCTGTATCGGAGTATATTGCTGAATTCGACACTCTGTCGAAGTACGGGTTATCTCTTATTGATACTGCCGAGAAAAAGAATGAGAAATTCATAACTGGTTTGGATCAGTACTTGGGGGAAAGACTTATTAACCACATCGATGAGTCGTTTGAGTCGATTGTAGGGAAAACATTGAGGTCGGAAAGTCTCTACCCTAAGCCGAAGACTGAGGTTGCATTCGCAGATGAGCCAAAGCCACAAGCAAGTGGTGAAGGCAAAGGTGGTTCCCAGAATAAGAGAAAGCAGAATCAGACTAAGGATGGCCAGAAGAAAAAGAATAAGCAAGATGTTGAGTGCTTCAGCTGTGGTAAGAAGGGCCATTATGCTAGTAATTGTCGGGCCAAGCCAGCGGATAGGAAGTGCTTCAATTGTGGCCAAATGGGACATCACAAGGACAAGTGTCCGCAACCCCCTAAAGAAAAGCAAATGGTGAAAGCATACGCCCTTAATGCTATTCCTTCCTCGTCGAATGCCCCAACTGCGGCGGAGAAGGGAAAGAATGTCGTCATTCAAGGTATGCTTTCTGTTTACGATGTTCCTGTTAGAGTTTTGTTTGATACCGGAGCTTCCAGTTCTTTCATATCTAGTGACCTGGTAGATAGGTTGGGATTGGAGCCCGAAATTGTCGATAGACCTTTAGTAGTGACGAACCCGATTGGTGGTTCAACTAGCCTTAGCATGATTTGTCGTAATGTGGTCTTATCGAGTCATGGATGCATGTTTGTTTGTGATTGCTTTGTTTTGGGCTTTACTGGGTTTGGCATTATTTTGGGAGTAGATTGGCTCCGAAAATACGGGGTGGTGGTAGACTGTGAGGGCTTCTTGGTGACAGCTAGAGCGGATGATGGGCGGAGGATAGTGTTTGGTGGTCTACCCAGTGAGGGGGTATTGGCTAGTTTTCTAAACTCCCTTGACATTCCGCATAGTGAGTTGTCAGGTTTGCCCGTGGTTGGCCAGTATCCGGATGTTTTCGAAGAAGTGACCGGACTTCCACCACACCGAGAGATTGAGTTCCGTATTGATTTGGTAAAAGACGCCAGACCTATAGTGATGCCACTTCGTCGTATGGCACCAAGGGAGCAGCGAGAGCTCGAGGTGCAAGTCAGCGATCTTTTGAAGAAGGGATTTATCAGAAGGAGTGTTTCTGAATGGGGAGCACCAGTTGTGTTTGCTACCAAGGCGGATGGTTCCCTTCGTTTGTGTGTAGACTACCGCGAGTTGAATAAAGTGACGAGGAAGAACAAGTATCCTCTACCGCGGATAGATGATTTGTTCGATCAGTTGAGTGGCGCGAGAGTATTTTCTCAGTTGGATCTCGCGACAGGTTTTCATCAGCTTAGAGTGGAAGCTGAGAGTATAGCTAAAACGGCATTTCGAACGCCGTCTGGATTTTATGAGTGGTTGGTCATGCCATTCGGACTGACCAATGCCCCAGCATATTTTGTGGATCTTATGAATAGGATATTCAGAGATCAGTTGAATAAGTTTGTCCTTGTGTTCGTTGATGATATTTTGGTCTATTCGAGGACAGAGGAAGAACACAAGGAACATTTAAGAGTAGTGATGGAGGTGTTGAGAAAACACCAATTGAAAGAAAAGTTTTCTAAATGTCACTTCTGGAAGAGGGAAGTGAGGTTCTTGGGCCATGTTGTATCAGAGAATGGTATTGCCGTGGGCCCGGCGAAGGTGGCTACGGTACAGGATTGGCCTATGCCCAAGAGTGCAACAGATGTAAGAAGTTTCTTGGGGTTAGCGGGATATTATCGTAAGTTTATCCAAGGTTTCTCCAAGATAGCAGCACCATTGACCCAGTTGACCAAGAAGAATCAAGCTTTTGTCTGGGATGGAAGGTGCGAGAATGCATTCAAGAGTCTAAAGGACAAGTTGACAAGCGCGCCAGTATTAGTCATTCCTAAAGGGAATGAAGAGATGACGGTATACACGGATGCCTGTGGTACCGGACTGGGTGCTGTATTGATGCAAGGCGGTAAGGT
This sequence comes from Allium sativum, assembly GCA_030737875.1. Lineage (NCBI taxonomy): Eukaryota > Viridiplantae > Streptophyta > Magnoliopsida > Asparagales > Amaryllidaceae > Allium > Allium sativum. Next base: position 129,741,059 of record CM060918.1, read on the forward strand.
TGTAGCTTATGCAAGTCGACAATTGAAACCGCACGAGAGAAGATACCCTACCCATGATTTAGAATTGGCAGCGATCGTGTTTGCATTAAAGATGTGGAGACACTATCTCTTGGGAGAAAGATTTGAGCTGTTTACAGACCATAAGTCGTTGAAGTATCTCTTCTCTCAGAAGGATCTAAATCTCCGGCAACAAAGGTGGTTAGAGTTCTTAGCTTCCTATGATTTTGACATTGCATATACACCGGGCAAGGGCAATGCGGTGGCTCATGCATTGAGTAGAAGACATGCCAGCCTAGGGGCTATGTTTCTAGAATGGAAGCAACTGGAGTATATCGCGGGGTTTGATTTCAGACCAAAGTGTGAATTGGATCCAGAAATGTTAGCAAGTTTGACGATCAGACCCACTTTGATTGAGCGGATCGGCTCTAGTCAGAGGGACGATCCCAACCTATTGGAAATCATCTCCAAGTTAAAGATGGATACCGATGAGGAGATGAACAAGTATGGGCTTGATCGAGAGGGATGGCTTAGAAAGAATGGAAAGCTTGTTGTACCCAATGTCAATGGATTGAGAGATGAAGTGCTTAGAGGATGTCATCACTCAAAACTGACTATACACCCCGGTGGTAACAAGATGTATCGGGATATGAAGCAGACTTACTACTGGGAAGGGATGAAAAGAGACGTTGGGAAGTTTATATCCAAGTGCATGAATTGCCAGCTAGTTAATGCCGAGCAAAAGAAGCCTAGTGGGTTGTTACAGCCATTAGGAGTTCCCGAATGGAAATGGGAGCAAGTCTCGATGGATTTCATCGATGGTTTACCAAGGACTAGATCGGGACATGATAGCATTTGGGTGATTGTGGACCGATTGACTAAAAGTGCAAGATTTATACCAGTCAAATCAACCAGAACGGCAGCTAAGTTAGCAGAATTGTATATGAAGTGGGTAGTGAGATTTCATGGAGTACCTAAAAGCATTGTGAGTGACCGAGACCCGTTGTTCACTAGTGGGTTTTGGAACAGCTTACAAGAGGCTCTAGGGTCAGAGTTACATCTCAGTACCGCATATCATCCTCAAACCGACGGTCAGACGGAGAGGGTGAATCGTATATTGGAAGATCTCTTGAGAGCTTGTATATTGGATTTTGGTGGATCATGGGATGATCATTTGCATCTAGTAGAGTTTGCATATAATAATAGCTACCAATCCAGTATCGGTATGGCTCCGTTTGAAGCTTTGTACGGAAGGCCGTGCAACTCACCATCATGTTGGATAGAGACTGGCGAGAAGTTTATGCTTGGACCAGATGTGGTGAGGGAAACTTCAGATAAAATCAAGACCATTCAACAACGAATGAAGGCTGCCCAAGATAGGCAGAAGAGTTATGCTGATAAGAGGAGAAGAGACTTAAAATTCTCCGTTGGCGACTTGGTGTTCGTCAAGATTTCTCCATTGAAGAGCGTAATACGATTTGGCAGGAGAGGCAAGTTGGCACCAAGATTCGTTGGCCCATTCCCTGTTCTCGAACTAGTCGGGAATTTGGCATATAGAATTGACTTACCAGAGAAGATGGCAGGAGTTCACAACGTATTTCATGTTTCCCAACTAAGGAAGTTCGTTCACAACTCAGATATGACTATTTTACCTGATCAGTTAGAGGACTTCGAAGTAGAACCCGAGGTGGTTGGGAACCGCAAGCCGACCCGTATTGTCGAGTACGACATGAAGCAACTTCGAAGGAAGGCGGTGAGACTAGTTAAGGTTCAGTGGGGCGAGGACGAGAATGATTGTACTTGGGAGACAGAGGAGAAAATTAGGAAGATACACCCAGAACTCTTTGCCTGGTAAGATTTTGACTTCGATTTAGTTTTCCGCATGCTAGGATAGGCTTGGTTGCTTGTTTTGCATGTTTGATTGTTGTATGTGGTTGTTAGGCATGCGGGATCCTTTGTATGTTTTAGGTTAAGGAATTTCGGGGATGAAATTTCTTAAGGGGGGGAGAGTGTAACGACCCGCATTCTACGCATCATAGGATCGTAGAATATTTATTTCTGTCACATACAAAGTCGTATGGTCGTGTAACTTTGGGAGACGACTATTGTGGTCATTTCCCATGTTCATGATTTTTCCCGATTTTTAAATGACCATTTTACCCCTAGTTATCACTGTTTTGGCCATAACTTTTGACTAGAAAAGAATTTTGACCTTAAACCACTTTCATTTGGCTCCGGATGATGGTTTACAATTCCGTAGAGTGGTCACATTAGCCAAACGGACTCACCGTTTGGGAGATATGGCTGAAACAAGTTTCAGATGGTGAAAAACAGCTTAATTGGGCTTAACCGGGTGATTAGCAGCTAGGCCCAGAGGGGAATTTCGGGTTTAGGGGTATATAGGGGATGATTAGGGTTAGAAAACATTTCTTTAGACATTTTCCAGCCGCCACTTTCATCCTTAGACACTCTAACAATGGCCTCCTACATCTAAAACACCCCAAATCACTTTCTAATTGAAGATTAGGCTTAGCAAACATCAAATCAAGGAGTATTAGCACGAGAACCGAGGTAGAGCTGCTGTGTAAGATTGGGAACAGCGCCAAATCAGAGAATATTTCAGTTTTGGGGTTTTAGTTGTGGCAAAGGTGAGTGATAGCATCATTTTGACACTAATTACAGTTAATTAAGGGTAATTAGTGAAGATTAGCGAATTTATACACTAATAAATTCTGGAAAAATGTTTAGAAATTCCTAAATAATATTTTATGCCTCTGTTAGAAAATTTAGACGATTTGATTAAGTTTTACTAAGTATGTGCTTAAACATGATTAAGAGGGACTATGGGAAAATGTGAGGTTTTAGCCACTTTTGATCCATTTTGATGCATTTGAATTGTTGTTTGCTGTTTGTGGTTGCTATCACGTGTTGCTATGACTCTATGGTATGTTTTATGTTTGATTAGAATAGTTAAATTGGTCGAAAACGTCGTCGAATGGCGTAAACTGCTCGCTGGAAGAACTGCAGGAAATCATCCGAACCAGACCGGATCGGTGGAAGTGAGGGCGATCCGATCCGATGGCGCGACCCGATCCGTCGATGACTGAAGACCCCGATCCGATGGTGCCGATCCGATCCGATCAAGACTTCGCGAGACGACCAGTGTTGCTTCATGAAGAGGTGACCCGATCCGCCCCTACCTTTCACGATCCATTCCAGCCTGGGTGTCACGATCCGCCTGAAGGAACACATCACGACCTCAGCAAGGTGGCACGACCTGAACCAATGGGTATTCACGATCGACCCGGAACTCGTAGGGCGACCCGATCCGGTGCACTTGAAGCGATGGCCGATCCGATCCGATGGGGTTTCTACGACCCGATCCACGTAGGTCATTCCGATCCGATCCAGTAAGGGATGATGAGAGCCGATCCGAACTGATGCAGCGCTACGATCTGATGCTGTGGGACATGCACGACCCGAATGATGGAGACCGATCCGGATGAAGATGATGACCAAAACCCGAGATGCAAAGGTAGTCCAGTATGGGAAGTTAGAGCTCAGGATCTAGTTGGGAACCAATGAGTTCGCTTCATGATTGGGCTTTGCTGCGGGACGCGTGTTAAGGGGTTATCGATGTCTATAGCTTTGGACCACTATGGTAGGAGGTACGAAGGCGGATTCAGGGCCATTATGGCATTGGTGGGACCAAGGGCTACGACCAATGTGGTGGGTCATTGAAATGTTTGGTCATGACTCCATGTGTTTAGCTTGGTCACAGCAGGGTTCTACAAGTCGGGATTCGTCGTTACCACAATTTGTCTAGTGTTCCAAAGTGGCAGATATCGTATGCTTTACGCACTGAGTGAGAGATGTGAGGATGGTTGTTATGGTTGATTTGTTTGCTATCATTATGACATGCACACCCCACCCCCGTAATCTTACACTATTTGCTATGGCACCTTAGAGTACTGTACGGTATGTGGTACTAACTCTTTGGTTGCAGGTCCAGGTTCAGGTATGGTTTAGTATAACTGTTATTATTCTGTTTAGATGCTTATCGCTCATACCAGGCTTTATGTTTGACCCAGAGTTTTATGTCTCCTCTTATTACTCTGGGTGCTCACACGAGCAGACTAGAGACAGGTTAGCTGGTGATGCACGGGTAGATGATCCGGAGACGAGCAGGAGGCTTCCACGTAATACATATACATAGTATTCTCCCTGTGTTGTTGAAGATCACTGCTTGGGCATTGGTGGTGTATCTTCTACTTAGACTTTCTTTTGTTTAGAGACAGTAGATTTTGAAAAGTTGTAATAAGCTGTATTTGGATTTCCGCTGCTTTGATGTTGATGTTGGTTTTAGTATCAGCTTATGCACTGTCTCGCCTGTTTTATGTCAAGTATATTATTATTATTATATTTTATCCCATGCGCTGTGAGACATTCTACAGGTTCCTTGATTAGTTCATTCTCTTCTTTCCTTTCTCCTGACGATCGTCCCGTGCTAGTCGGGCATGTGTACAGCGCACTTTTGGAGTAAATGCAGGCTGGTGCGGGGCGGGCCGTCACACAACTGATACCAAGTTTTTCTTTTGAGATAGTAAAAACATGGCCCAAGGCCCAGTATAGATGAACCCATACAAAAAACGGGTATAACCAATACACCCGAATACCAATACGCGGTATTCATAACCCTAAGCCAAAAACATGTCAGCTCTTATCTCTCAAACCTTAGAATGTGAAAAATGGCGAGCGTGCGAGAGAAATACACCGTAATGGCTTCACGGCGGCTTCCATACAAAGTCTTCGACACTATCCTTCTTCTCTTCAGAAGTATAGTGTTTGGATTTTACTTCGTAGCCTCATGAATTGTGTCTCTGATGTCTAATGTTATGCGAGTTGCTCAAGCCCTTCGGATCTGTAGATTCTTTGCTCAGTTCCTTCAGATCTCTTGATGGATTATTCAAATCCTTCATGCTTGTTAATATTGAGCTTTCGAAGCTTCTCTTTGGTCTTTGAGAGTCTTTAATAACCTCAGTGATTCCACTTCTACTGCTTTCCCCTTCTGACCAACTAGATAATGATAGATCTGGTTGTTCAGCATATTTTTGTAGTGATTGTCACCAATTCTTTGTAAGAAACTAACCTTGTGTGGAAAAAATCTTCTTTTTCAGACGCTTGCTAAGGTCAGGATCACTACTGGTGGAACCTCGCTCTGCATCAGGTATAAACAAAGCATTACTATTCATTTTATTATTAAAAATAAGATTTTTAGAAGCAATGATCTGTTTACTTCCCACGCAGTTATAATTTCTGATGTCATAGTTGATGGATGCCCCAGGAAGGAAGTCTGATCTATCGTGAGCATCTTTAAAGCACTCTGGATCATTCCTTGTTAGAAGAGCATATCTTCCCCTGTAACAGGTAGAGAAAGCGTATTATTGTCCAAATAATTAGCAAAAAATTCTCTTTCAAATGCATTATGTTTACTTCCCTTGCGGAGATGATGACTGTTATCAGGGCAGTATTGATCTTCATCAGCAAGGTAGTCAAAGTGCTTTCTCTGGTTTTTACTGTTGTTACTCATCTCATTGGCACATGTGATGGAGTGATGCCTTGCCATCTTTTTAGAGGGCTGCTTGCTGTTAAGTAACAAATCTTCAACTTTCTTATTATAATCTATATCTCTTCTATATATAGTTCTTAAGCAAGTTCTCATCCCTGTGCCTGTTCATTTTTTTCATGATAATGTAATAGTCATTAGCAATTAATTTCCATAGTTGGTAACAACTAATTTCTTTGCTATTGTGAAACCTTTGGCTCCTTTCCCTCCAAATATAATTAATCGAGGCAGCTAAAAAAACACAAGCTCTATTAAAATTGATGGACTTGGGCTTGAAATGTTTCAAAATGCAATATATACTATCCTTAATGTTCAACGTAGCAAAGCTATGATTGAATCCTAAAATGCATTTGGCATTATACCAAATATACTGGGAATATGTACAATCAAAAAATAAATGATTGGAGCTTTCTATTTCTTTTTTGCAAAGAAACCATGAATTTTCAAAGTCTTTGCTCGCATTTTTCCCTAGTAGGCACACTACAAGAATAAAGGCTTCTAATAACAAGAGCATATAGCGTTTCCTCCTTTCCTTGCTTAAAATGGAGTTTGGTGTAGGGTTTCTAACGCTATTTATTAAATAAGTATCGTAGACTCAACGCCATTCGATGAAAAAGGCGGTGAAAAAATAATTTTGTGTGGGAATAAAAAAAGGCGTCTGTAATTAGTGAAAAAACACTTTCCTCTTTCACTTCATTATCTTCTTCGGAAAACAACCACTATGCGAAATCCCTAAATCGCAACACAAAATCTCTTTCTCGCGTTGGTGGAGTAATCCAAAATTCTTAAATCAAGATACCCTAAACGCGTAATCCCACATTGGTGCCATACTCTGTCTCTCTCATAATCGATCCCAATCCCTAAACACCACAACCCTTTCCGTTATCTGAATCTTAGGTTTATGCCTCTCTAATTTAAATTGCCCTAAGAGGTACTACAACATTTATTTTATATATATTATTTTATTTCGTTAATTAGATAGCTGTGTGATTTGTTGTAGACCAAAACTGTAATTTCTGAAATATTCTCGAAGTCATGATTTTTTTTTGAGATATTTTTTGATATTATGTATGCTTCGATTGTATTGGATACGATTAACGATAATGAATATAGTTATACTGCTGATGAAAAGTTATGTCCCTATATCCTTTAGGAGGAGGTGTAATTGATGCTATTGACAAAAACATATAGCCTCACTGAACCATTTAGCAGGAAAGTTTAGTTGCTAGTTGCAGTAAACTACATATATACTTATGCAACTGTTTGATATCATGAAAGCCAATAGAACCCTCAGTTTCGTCATCTTCCTTGCAGACACACTTTGGCATATTTTATGTACTATTTTCTTTGTACATGGTGCAAAATTTTCACTCCTGTTTAAATATGCTCATGCCTAGGGGATAGAGAAACGAATTGAAATAGTGATCACAAAGACACAAACTGTCATATATCATATGTTACAGAGAATACAACTATGCATTCCTTACAGGGAAGATACATAACTACTATGCGAAAGCAGCAATAGTTGTCTAGATGTTTATTTTGTTGATTCTTTCCACAACATTTACAGCCATGCTCAACATCATTCTCATCACCGACCATATTAAACCAATAGTAAACAACTAAAAAAATTAGTTACAATAGAGCGTATATAAGTACTTGATAGATGTACTTGGTTACGAAGATCAGCAAATTACAAAAATCTCTAGAGTGGAAATGTAACGACACGGATTTCGCCCGGACCTAATCGATCGCTAAACCGACCAAGACCGTTCGAATCCCGCATACGCTAACTCTAGGTATACAACACATCAGAACAAATAACATAAGACTTTTATAAACATCATAATAATGTTACATCAGAGTACAGAATATCAGAGTATAGCGAAAATAATACACAGCGGAAGAGAAATTTACATGAATGTAATACAATGCACAGCGGAAATACAAACTACACAGCGGAAGACTGTAAATGCCTGGACACAGCTTAAAGCTTCAATCCAGAATCCTGCTCAATACATCTGCAAAATAAAATTGCTCGAATGCCCGTGTGGAAAATAGGGGCACCCGAGTTTGCAAGGGAAAAGCAAACTACAGCTCAGTCGTGGGACTGGTGTGAGAAACTCTACAGTTAAAATCAACTTATTTAATCAAAAGACAAATCACAGGACCACGCCGCTAACGCGGAATGGGTTTAGCCCCATGAATGTCAGTGTATAAACAACAATCAGTAATATATATATATATATATATATATATATATATATATATATATATATATATATATGGATCTACTATGCATCAATCAACATGCAATATCCCAATCTACCCATTTAGATTAATCACCACACTTAGATTTTCCAAATCCAATTCAATTTACAGAAATTATTCCTTTGGATTTTATTCCCGATTTCTTATTTCAAATCATTTGAAATACATATATAACTTTCTATATCAAAGTAGATTTCACTTCGGGATCTCGAATCAAATCGTTTGGAAATATGAATTCCAAAACATAACAATGCATACAGACAAGTATTCAACTAAATATCGTGCTCCCCATCGACAAGGCAAAGGGTACGCACCTAGCAACTCGATATATAAATGTGCACCTACCCCACATAGGAGCAGGCTACACCGACGATGCACCTCCCACACATGGAGAGCATACACCGCCCTTTCGCCCATACTTTTAGTCTCAGGGTTACCCGACTATTTAGCCACATACTAAATCATTTCATATCCCGAAGTAGGGAAAATCATTTCACAACATAATAGTCACAAGTACTTTCAAAACATAGTACTTCACATCAACAATTCACACATATGATCGGTCACTATTAATCACATAACCTTTGAGCTCGTACGTCTCAAAGATGGGTGTTAAGTAAGAGAATAAATTCTCCGCCACCAAACAGATATGTTATCAATAGCAACTAATCTAATACGCGATGAACCACAATGTAAAACATAATACATTTCTAAATCATTTTAGAAATCATCGGGTTTTAGGCCTCGAAATCCTTTCTGTTTTATAAAATATTCCCTGTCCAAAATCGGGAATATATTTCTTTTCACTTAAGAAAAATATCATTTCCAAATCATTCATTAAATTTGAAATGAACACAACTCGCTAAACGCCTTATCGTCAAATCGTGAAGTGTTTCACAAGGTGTTAGCACACAGATATTTCTACCCAACCCAATGCTAAATGTAAAAGCATATTTTGCTCATAAACTGGTCGAGCACCATCCAAACAATCAATCAACCACAATCAATATCAACAACTAAGTAAATTTGGTTTAATCACATCACGTGTTTTGGTAAATTTAATCACCATTCATTCATCCAAATCGAACTAAAGATTTATTCAAACCCCAATTGGTTTCATCTCTAAAATCATTTCATATTGATTGTTCTACTTTTTGGAAATTAATCCTGCTTTTACGCGGGTTAAAGAACTAAGGTCATTTAAACACAGTTCACGACAAACCCCAAATCCAATTTTATATTAAACACAAGGCTTTGAATAGAAAATAGTATCGGCTTATATTCAACATCAAATTCTGAAACCAACAAATATCGTATTGGAAATAACGATATTAATATATCTTTCAAATTTCCACAACCATATCTGTATAATCACGAAATCCAACATCGAAATATTCCGAAGATAATTTCGATTCAAATCCATTCCAATTCATATATTGGAAATTCTGGTTATTTTTAAAACCATTTTTAAATCCAATTTATTTATTTAAAAAAATTATTATTCTAGTTAATAACTAGTTCATTTCGATAAAAATCTATTTTTATCTTTTCAAATATGGAATTTTTCATCCCAATTCTTTCCAATTCGTTTATTATGATTTTAGACAAATTATTGATATTTTTAATAATTTTATCAAGGCCCATACAGTCGATTTCCATCAAAGGCCATCGAACTGCACTTACAGCGACCTTTTCCAAATTTGATTTGGACATAATTCCAAATCCAACCGTTAGATTTCAAATTTTTCATATTCGTTAGAAAGCTCTTTTCGATACGAACCCAACGGTTCCAGTTTTAGGAGAATCCGACGGTCGGATTTCCCGCAATGTCCATTCGAAGTCAATGGTCGAAATTCATGAACTGCCGCGGCGCGGCGCGTTCAATTCTGGCCATTATATATATATATATATATATATATATATATATATATTATATTTCGTCGATTTCCCTTTTAAAACGTATTATATAAATCGTTTTAAATTCGTTTTCAAAACGATTTCAACTTCATATTCAATTTCTAATCAAAATTGAATATTCCTTATACACGACAATTTTATACAGTGTATATATATGTTAAAAATTATATTTTTAACAATCAAATCATTTTCACATTTCATATATATATATATATATATATATATATATATATATATATCGTTTTCCTTTCATATATACATCGTTTTCACATTTCATATATATATCGTTTTCATTTCATATATATCGTTTTCATTTTATATATATATATATATATATATATATATATATATGTATATTATTTCCACCTTTCATATATATAATATTTTCACTTTTCAATATATACGATATTTTCACTTTCAATATATACGATATTTTCACTTTTCAATATATACAATATTTTCACTGTCAATATATACGATATTTTCACTTTCAATATATACGATATTTTCACTTTCAATATATACGATATTTTCACTTTTCAATATATATACGATATTTTCACTTTCAATATATATACGATATTTTCACTTTTCAATATATATACGATATTTTCACTTTCAATATATATACGATATTTTCACTTTTCAATATATATACGACATTTTCACTTTCAATATATATACGATATTTATTTCATTTCACATCACGGTCAATTTATTTCATTTCACATCACGATCAATTTATTTCATTTAACATCACGATCAATTTATTTCATTTCACATCACGATCAATTTTCTCATAAAATACAATCAAACAAGTCGTCCATGGTCTGTGGACGACAGGAAGCAGTTCATGTATGCAGTTATAAAATAAATGACTGTACAGAAAATTAAAAGTGAGAGAATTCTCACCTTGATCGGATTTTGAAATCATTGAATAATGATTATTTTAATATAATTAAACCGACGTTTAATTATATCAAAAATCCTAATAGCCTCCGTTTCAGTTCTTGTTCGTTCCATTGCGAAGTGTTCGTTTCAAGGATTCCAACACATCTTGGATTATCGAATTCCATTGCTGTTTGAATAAGATATGGATTTTTGAATATTTGATCACATTAATTAGCTAAGTAATAATAATTAAAGAAATCATTAGCTTAATCCATACTTAAGAAACCAGGCCACGTCTTCTTCCTATTACATCAGCCGATAACTTGAACCCACTCTTCAAACTTAGGGTTTTAATTCGCCATCTTCATACTGCACCGGACCGAGATCAGTGCAAGCCACATCACCCAGCTTCGAGCGCGCCACCGTAGGCTGGAGGGACAGCCGACTCGCACACCCCCTCTCCCCTAAAAACACGTGCGAACCTACCATCTTTGAGCTCGAATTTCGAGCGAGTCTTGCATCAAATCCTCATCACAACCGTTGATTATTTAGTTCTCATGAAGTAGATCGATTTTTGCTTTACAAGCTTGTTGAATTACTGATTCAATTTGGTGAAAATTCGAGAGGAATATTTGAAGATATCGGCCATCTGTTTCGTTGAGCGCCGGCTAAAGAGGGCTTTGACCACGGATTTCAATTGACTAGGGTTTTGACTTTCTAGCTTTATATATATATATATATTTAAATATTATTTTATTTCAATTTTTGTTTGTTTATCAATCCGAATTCCAATTCAAGCCCAATGGCTGTCGCCCCTAGCTAAATACCCCCATTCCGAACACAATGGGATATGTTTCGTAAGCCAATTCGGCTGTTTCGATCAGTTTTCATTAAGTTTAAAATATAAATCATTATATTTTTAATTCAAACGCACATTTTAATTTACCGGGGCCATATACTGATTCTAAAAATTGCAGAAAAATTATTTCTAGGTTCGTACTAACGATACGGTCCTAACAAAACTAATTTCATCAAATTCTGAGACTGTTTGAAAAATGGCCATTTTCTGGTCGATCCAATTTGACTGAAATCAACCAAACACATTTTCCTTCGCCACACTCACATATTAATTCGAAAAATTACGAATTTTGAAACCTAGCAATAATTTAACATTCCGGATCCAACAAAAGTGGTTTCATCGAAAACCGAGGTCGTTTACAAAACGGCTATTTTCAAGGCCTTTATATATATTAAAATATATATAAATTCCACAGTAACTTTTCAGAATTTTAAACTGGACATATCTTTCACTCTATAAAGTGAAATCTCAGTTTCTTACATCCGGTAGGAAGATATGATCACACAGATTCGAATATTTCTTGTTTCGCTGAAATCCGATTTATTTTGAATCCTGTACATTCATTTGAAATTCGAAATCGAATTTTCGAACTACCGCGCCATTTTCAATTCCTTTTATAATTTAAAATAAATATTTATATTCAAACGACGACGTATATAAATATATACGTTCTATTTCTATTCAAAATAAATTTCTCGTCGTTTTATTTAAAATAATTCATTTTAAATATTCAAAATTCACTAAAATTGCCAAAATAAAAATTTTAAATTGGCTCAGAATTTCCGGGTTGTTACAATCTCCCGCACTTAAAACTTTTCGTCCCCGAAAAGGAACGAAGCCGAAAGTTGTTTAACAATTCAACTCAACTTCCAGTATTTTCATTACGGCTTAAGATCTTCAACTTTTCAGTTTCTAAGAACTTTTCAAATTTTTGAAAAATTTGGCTAACACCATAAATTTTCGAAAAATTACGCCATAACCTCCCCTGCACCGGGGACTTCGGGATATTTCATATAGCCTCCCATGGCCTTCTTCAATCCAAAAGAAAAGGAAAAAGCCAATCGGCTCATAAAATCATCATCACCCAAAGAAATACAATAAAAATGTACCTATTTGTCGGGAAAACAATTTTATTCTTCTGCTCTAGCCTCCTTGCTATGACCTGTCCAATGTAAGTACATGTATATGCATGCAATTTCAACCAATTTTCAATTCGGTTCTATATTTGATTCAAATTGGCTAATTCACCTTACATTCTCTTATTGGTATTATCAATTCAATATTCTGATTAGTTGAACTAATAATCACACAACACAACCAACAATCAATTTGTTGATTAAATTTTCAAACATATAATTTTATATAATCAAAAATCAAAATTTCGAAGACCGGATTATATATATAATCACAAATACGTTATATATAATCATATTACTCTCAACTCATTCTAGAATGCTACTGATTCTATCTCTAATGAGGATTCTTCCATAGGATATTACTAATCCTACATCTGATGAGTCTTTTGTTCAGTTCTAACGAGTTGTACCCCAAAGATTTGAGTTAACCAAAGCTCTGATACCAGCTGTAACGACACGGATTTCGCTCGGACCTAATCGATCGCTAAACCGACCAAGACCGTTCGAATCCCGCATACGCTAACTCTGGTAATACAACACATCAGAACAAATAATAGAAGACTTTTATAAACATCATAATAATGTTACATCGGAGTACAAAATATCAGAGTATAGCGAAAATAATACACAGCGGAAGATAAATTTACATGAATGTAATACAATGCACAGCGGAAATATAAACTACACAGCGGAAGACTGTAAATGCCTGGACACAGCTTAAAGCTTCAATCCAGAATCCTGCTCAATGCATCTGCAAAATAAAACTTCTCGACTGCCCGTGTGGAAAATAGGGGCACCCGAGTTTGCAAGGGAAAAGCAAACTACAGGTCAGTCATGGGACTGGTGTGAGAAACTCTACAGTTAAAATCAACTTATTTAATCATAAGACAAATCACAGGACCACGCCGCTAACGCGGAACGGGTTTAACCCCATGAATGTCAGTGTATAAACAACAATCAGTAATATATATATGGATCTACTATGCATCAATCAACATGCAATATCCCAATCTACCCATTTAGATTAATCACCACACTTAGATTTTCCAAATCCAATTCAATTTACATAAATTATTCCTTTGGATTTTATTCCCGATTTCTTATTTCAAATCATTTGAAATACATATATAACTTTCTATATCAAAGTAGATTTCACTTCGGGATCTCAAATCAAATCGTTTGGAAATATGAATTCCAAAACATAACAATGCATACAGACAAGTATGCAACTAAATATCGTGCTCCCCATCGACAAGGCAAAGGGTGCGCACCTAGCAACTCGATATATAAATGTGCACCTACCCCACATAGGAGCAGGCTACACCGAAGATGCACCTCCCACACATGGAGAGCATACACCGCCCTCTCACCCATACTTTTAGTCTCAGGGTTACCCGACTCTTTAGCCACATACTAAATCATTTCATATCCCGAAGTAGGGAAAATCATTTCACAACATAATAATCACAAGTACTTTCAAAACATAGTACTTCACATCAGCAATTCACACATATGATCAGTCACTATTAATCACATAACCTTTGAGCTCGTACATCTCAAAGAAGGGTGTTAAGCAAGAGAATAAATTCTCCACCACCAAACAGATATGTTATCAATAGCAACTAATCGAATACGCGATGAACCACAATGTAAAACATAATACATTTCTAAATCATTTTAGAAATCATCCGGGTTTTAGGCCTCGAAATCCTTTTTGTTTTATAAAACATTCCCTGTCCAAAATCGGGAATATATTTCTTTTCACTTAAGAAAAATATCATTTCCAAATTATTCATTAAATTTGAAATGAACACAACTCGTTAAACGCCTTATCGTCAAATCGTGAAGTGTTTCACAAGGTGTTAGCACACAGATATTTCTACCCAATCTAATGCTAAATGTAAAAGCATATTTTGCACATAAACTGGTCGAGCACCATCCAAACAATCAATCAACCACAATCAATATCAACAACTAAGTAAATTTGGTTTAATCACATCACGTGTTTTGGTAAATTTAATCACCATTCATTCATCCAAATCGAACTAAAGATTTATTCAAACCCCAATTGGTTTCATCTCTAAAATCATTTCATATTGATTGTTCTACTTTTTGGAAATTAATCCTGCTTTTACGCGGGTTAAAGAACTAATGTCATTTAAACACAGTTCACGACAAACCCCAAATCCAATTTGATATTAAACACAAGGCTCTGAATAGAAAATAGTATCGGCTTATATTCAACATCAAAGTCTGAAACCAACAAATATCGTATTGGAAATAACGATATTAATATATCTTTCAAATTTCCACAACCATATCTGTATAATCACGAAATCCAACATCGAAATATTCCGAAGATAATTTCGATTCAAATCCATTCCAATTCATATATTGGAAATTCTGGTTATTTTTAAAACCATTTTTAAATCCAATTTATTTATTTAAAAATAAATAAATTATTATTCTAGTTAATAACTAGTTCATTTCGATAAAAATCTATTTTTATCTTTTCAAATATGGAATTTTTCATCCCAATTCTTTCCAATTCGTTTATTATGATTTTAGACAAATTATTGATATTTTTAATAATTTTATCAAGGCCCATACAGTCGATTTCCATCAAAGGCCATCGAACTACACTTATAACGACCTTTTCCAAAATTAAATTTAGACATAATTCCAAATCCAACCGTTAGATTTCAAATTTCTCATATTCGTTAGAAAGCTCTTTTCGATACGAACCCAATGGTTCCGGTTTTAGGAGAATCCGACGGTCGGATCTCCCGCAATATCCATTCGAAGTCAATGGTCGAAATTCACGAACTGCCGTGGCGTGGCGCGTTCTATTCAGGCCATTATATATATAATATATGTTATATATATTTCGTCGATTTCCCTTTTAAAACGTATTATATAAAACGTTTTAAATTCGTTTCCAAAACGATTTCAACTTCATATTCAATTTCTAATCAAAATTGAATATTCCTTATACACGACAATTTTATACAGTGTATATATATGTTAAAAAATTATATTTTTAACAATCAAATCATTTTCACATTTCATATATATATATATCGTTTTCATTTCATATATAGATCGTTTTCACATTTCATATATATATCTTTTTCATTTCATATATATCGTTTTCATTTTATATATATATATATATTATTTCCACCTTTCATATATATAATATTTTCACTTTTCAATATATACGATATTTTCACTTTCAATATATACGATATTTTCACTTTCAATATATACGATATTTTCACTTTCAATATATATGATATTTTCACTTTCAATATATACGATATTTTCAATTTTAATATATACGATATTTTCACTTTTCAATATATATACGATATTTTCACTTTCAATATATATACGATATTTTCACTTTTCAATATATATATATGATATTTTCACTTTCAATATATATACGATATTTTCACTATTTTCACTTTTCAATATATATACGATATTTTCGCTTTCAATATATATACGATATTTATTTCATTTCACATCACGATCAATTTATTTCATTTCACATCACGATCAATTTATTTCATTTCACATCACGATCAATTTTCACATAGAATACAATCAAACAAGTCGTCCATGGTCTGTGGACGACGGGGAGCAGTTCATGTATGCAGTTATAAAATAAATGACTGTACAGAAAATTTAAAGTGAGAGAATTCTCACCTTGATCGGATTTTGAAATCGTTGAATAACGATTATTTTAATATAATTAAACCGGCGTTTAATTATATCAAAAATCGCAATAGCCTCCGTTTCAGTTCTTGTTCGTTCTATTGCGAAGTGTTCATTTCAAGGATTCCAACACATCTTGGATTATCGAATTCCATTGCTGTTTGAATAAGATATGGATTTTTGAATATTTGATCACATTAATTAGCTAAGTAACAATAATTAAAGAAATCATTAGCTTAATCCATACTTAAGAAACCAGGCCACGTCTTCTTCCTATTACATCAGCCGATAACTTGAACCCACTCTTCAAACTTAGAATTTTAATTCGCCATCTTCATACTGCACCGGACCGAGATCAGTGCACGCCACATCACCCAGCTTCGAACGCGCCACCGTAGGCCGGAGGGACGGCCGACTCGCACCCCCCTCTCCCCTAAAAACACGTGCGAACCTGCCATCTTAGAGCTCAAATTTCGAGCGAGTCTTGCATCAAATCCTCATCACAACCGTTGATTATTTAGTTCTCATGAAGTAGATCGATTTTTGCTTTACAAGCTTGTTGAATTACTGATTCAATTTGGTGAAAATTCGAGAGGAATATTTGAAGATATTGGCCATCTGTTTCGTTGAGCGCCGGTTAAAGAGGGCTTTAACCACGGATTTCAATTGACTAGGGTTTTCACTTTCTAGCTTTATATATATATATATATTTAAATATTATTTTATTTCAATTTTTGTTTGTTTATCAATCCGAATTCCAATTCAAGCCCAACGGATGTCGCCCCTAGCTAAATACCCCCATTCCGAACACAATGGGATATGTTTCGTAAGCCAATTCGGCTGTTTCGATCAGTTTTCATTATGTTTAAAATATAAATCATTATATTTTTAATTCAAATGCACATTTTAATTTACCGGGGCCACATACTGATTCTAAAAAATGCAGAAAAATTATTTCTAGCTTCGTACTAACGATACGGTCCTAACAAAACTAATTTCGTCAAATTATGAGACCGTTTGAAAAATGGCCATTTTCTGGTCGATCCAATTTGACTGAAATCAACCAAACACATTTTCCTTCACCACGCTCACATATTAGTTCGAAAAATTACGAATTTTGAAACCTAGCAATAATTTGACATCCCGGATCCAAGAAAAGTGGTTTCGTCGAAAACCGAGGTCGTTTGCAAAACGGCTATTTTCAAGGCCTTTATATATATTAAATTATATAAAAAATCCACAGCGACTTTTCAGAATTTTAAACTGGACATGTCTTTCACTCTATAAAGTGAAATCTCAGTTTCTTACATCCGTTAGGAAGATATGATCACACAGATTCGAATATTTCTTGTTTCGCTGAAATCTGATTTATTTTGAATCCTGTACATTAATTTGAAATTCGAAATCGAATTTTCGAACTACCGCGCCATTTTCAATTCCTTTTATAATTTAAAATAAATATTTATATTCTAACGACGACGTATATAAATATATATGTTCTATTTCTATTCAAAATAAATTTCTCGTTTTTTTATTTAAAATAATTCATTTTTAATATTCAAAATTCACTAAAATTGCCAAAATAAAAAATTTAAATTGGCTTAGAATTTCCGGATTGTTGCAGGAAATCTAAGACATTGCATTCTAGAGTAGAGAGATCACTACTGCTTACCTCAAAACGCTATATCTAGAGGTATTCTTATGTCAGTTTGACACTAGTAGGTGCATTGTGTTTGTAGATGCTATATGCTCAGGTGTCCTTGGCTTTGTATGTTATTACCTTACATTATCTTCTTAATTGTACTGTTGCTAAATAGCGGGTAGTGGGTGATATAGTAATGTTGGTGAAAAGGACCAGTGAACCTAATTAACTGCTTACATGCACACAAAAAATAGCACATATTAAATGTAGTAGTTTGGTTTAGAGTGGATCCATTTTTGATTTAGACCTTAATCTACAGATCTGGATTGCATTGAAAAACCAATCATTCATTTCTACTTTATTGATGTTCACATTACATAAATTAATTAGTTGGGTGTATGAATACAATAGCTAGGTGTATGAATCTTAAATTTATTGCAGTGGTTTTTTAACCCAATTCTTATTATTTATAAATAATATTATGGAGCAGAGAATCCCAAACATCTAATAAAACAACTAAATACCTTGCCGCCGGGCATGGTTTCAAATTTCGCTTATCTCGCCGAAGATAATCTCCTCCATTATGACCCTCGAGATTTTATACAAAATCCAAGATCTGAAACCAGAATCCTTGCCATCTGGTGTAACAACCTGAATTTTAACAACGTGTTAAAACAAGAATCAAGGCAGAATTAAATGTTATAATCTGAATCAAGGGAAACGGGTTGCGCCGTTGCGTTCGTCTCGGAAAAATACGCGAAATAGAGTCCGAAATTTCATAAATCGGAGTCCGTATGACTGAGATATGGCCTCGCGAAGTTTCACGAAAAATTCAAATTCAAAACAGATTCAAAATTTCAGAAAAATCAGGGTAGGCGGGAAAAATCCCGCCCAGACCAGGTCGACCAGGGGGTCGACCTGGGTGTCGACCTGGGTGGGACCAGGTCGACTGGGGAGTCGACCCCAGGGTCGACCTGGGGGTCGACCTGCTTGGTCGAGCCCAGGCAACCAGGTGCACCTGCTTGGCTTTTGGCTCGATTTTGGAGGCTTGTGACGATTTTTGAGGGCTCAGATCTATCCTAGGGTTTATCCTATGGCCTAAACTACTCCTAATCTCTGTAAAAAGACCCCTAGACCTAGCTTAAACCCTCACAAATCACTCTTGCAACGAAGTGCTGCCCATATCTCCATTGACCATGGCCTCCAACTCCAAGAGCTTAGGCATTCAAATCGGATCCGAATCAAAGGTGCTAGCTTGCTACATCAAATCAAGGGAATGGATCAACGTTGCTACGCAAATTTCATGATGATTCTACGACAAGACGATTCATGCTCATAATCCCTTAGCCACGCTATGTAAGTTCTAGCTACTTGTAGACCTAAACGATAGTTCTAATGTGACATGGAATAAAATGCGATGAACATAAGTATGCTAGCCTATATGAACATTGTCATGCCTCTTTTGCTTGAACCTATGACTTTAGGCTATGTTTAGTGACTAAATCAAGTTA
This sequence comes from Allium sativum, assembly GCA_030737875.1. Classification (NCBI taxonomy): domain Eukaryota; kingdom Viridiplantae; phylum Streptophyta; class Magnoliopsida; order Asparagales; family Amaryllidaceae; genus Allium; species Allium sativum. The sequence continues at coordinate 129,760,632 of CM060918.1, forward strand.
CTCATGTTGCATTGGACTTAGTTTGCCATGCAAGATTGAACCTTTATTTGTGGGATGTTGGCACGAACACTTGGAACCATTTTGACTTGTGAAATATGTGCATGAATTTGACTTGGGGCTTATGCATGTAAAAGAGCCCAAAACCCCTTATGATTTCATGTTTATGTGAGGCCAAACCCCTTATGATATTATGCATGTTTGAGGCCAAACCCCTTATGATACCGTGCATGTTTGTGGCCAATCCCTTTATGACGTCGTGCATGTTTTGGGGCCAATATGCAATATGCTAGTTATGTGAACACCTTTGCCTCAATTTTCACCATGTTTAACTTGTGATTCATCTTTGCCATTTTGTACCCATCTTTTTCATATTATTCCAAATATGTTGATTCGCTTTCATGTGCGTTGGGGACACGTTTTGGGTAGTTTAGGCAAACTTGAAAATGGGCTATGAACTTGACATGGAATTACATGGAACATGTAATGATAATAAACGTGAATAGGACACGAAAACTTGACATGGGATTACATGAAAACATAGACTTAAAAAGGGGTCTAAACTTGACATGAACATGACATGTAGAAAAACATGGAATTGGCCAACTCGATGTTGGATTGAGTTTGTAGCATAAATCTGCCCGGACCCGCCCGGCAAATCCAATGGCTACAAACAATAGGACCCAATGTGGGTAGTTGGTCATGTCGCGCTTGAAACCCGAGGTTAGACTAGGTTGTGGTGTAAATATGCCCGGACCCGCCCAGCGTAACCAGTAACCACAACAACGTCTAATGTGGGAGGTTGAGAGTGCATCAATTCAATTAATGCCACATGATAAGGTTAAGTAAATCTGACTAATGACACTTAACCGATATGACGTGAATGGGTAGGTTAAGTGAAACCGGACTTGATTTCTTAATGACACTTAACCATAAAATACAGTTAGGGGATGAGGTTAAGCCAATCCATGCTTAACTAATCCGACTCGGTAATTAGATGGGGTTAAGTAACCTACACTTAACTAATCTAAACACGGTAATTAGATGGAGTTAAGTTAACCTAGACTTAACTAATCTAAACACGGTAATTCGATGGGGTTAAGTTAAACACTTAAACAATCTAAACATGATAATTTAATGAGGTTAAGTAACTTATACTTAACCAATTATACATGATGATTTGATGAGGTTAAGTAACCTATACTTAACCAATCTAATATGAGAACTTGATAGAGTTAAGTCACAAGATCGTTTAAATATACTTAACCATTGTAATACGATTAGTGGATGGGGTTAAGCTAACCCATACTTAACCAATCCGACTCGATAATCTGATGGGGTTAAGATAATCTATGCTTAACCAATCTAACACGATAATCTGATAGGGTCAAGACAAACTAATACTTAACCAATCTGACTTGATAATTGAATAGGGTTAAGTCATGAGCTTCTTGGTATACTTAACCAACTTGTAGGGCTAGGTCTTGAACTTAAATACTTAACCAAATCTTGACATGATTCGTAGGCGGGTTAAGTCATGTATTGGAATAACAACACTTAACCCATTAGACAAAACCCTAGTTCAGGGGATTAAGTGGAAAACCGTAGTTAACAAGGATAACGAGAAAAGAAGCTAAGTTGTAAACCTTAGTTAAGGATAACTAAGTAATAATTCTTAGCTAAGGAAATTAGACCAGTTCATAAACGGATGAGGAACCCGATACGGTATGTTATCGCTTAAATACACGAGGCGGAGCAATATCTGACTTAGATAAAGGCTCCAACAAATTGGTATATTTTAAGTCGCAACGCTTATAAGCGTTGGTAGATTTTCTCTACCAACGCTTATTAGCGTTGGTAGATTTATGTTTGCGACGCTTATACATGTTGCAATATATTTGTTCGCAACGCCTATACATGTTACAAAATTGTAATTCACAACAAATATAAATTTCAATAAAAACAGAAATATGTATTAACAACTTGCATATTCTAACATTAATAGTCAATTAATAACCAACATAACGATAATATAGACGATATTTAATATGAACCAAAAACTAATATTAAACTCAATGCATACTAATGGATAACATTCATAATCACATAGCGATATAGGATATCAGTTAACAATAAACAAGCACAATACATAATTAAGATGTCAAACTCAATACATAATTAGTTTGCTAAATTCAATACATAAATTAAATCCTACAAATACCAAATACGAAACTCTGGCCATATAACGAAGCCTCCATCTGAAAATTCGCATAACTTGTACATTCCATTTTGAGGACCATCATAAATTGGTGCATCCGGTTCAAGAACTTCAACAACCCAAATTACTTTCTCTATATTCGGTACCACTTTCCTAAAATGACAAATTGTTTGTGTTCCAAGATAACCTCTTGCTACCTCCTTCTCTAGATCATTGGACAATAGCATTACGTATTTCTTTTCCATTGTAGAAGAATAAAGATCATTAAGTGACACATTTGGAGTAACGGTTACATTATTGATTATAGGAGGATCCCTTAAATTAGAAGCACCTTCTGTATGAGGAGTAGTACTTGAAGGACTTGCAATAATTTTTTCTTGCAAATTAGGTATAAATTTCATAAAAGTTGAAGTAATTGAATTGATGGCCTTATCAACTTGAGTAGCTACTTGCCTTTCTATCTCCAATTTCCAAACGGACAAATCCACGGCTTGTTTTTTATCAGCTACAGCTTTTACAGCTCGAGCCACCTTTACTTGTTTTAAAGAAGAAGTAGAACTAATTGCTCGACAATAATTTTTCTTCATGTCGGAACCAAAAACTTCTGCAATTGGATCATTATCAAGATCATCTACTGCGCCACTAGAACTACCATCCAATTTTCTCTTTTCTTCCGCTGCCTCTAGAAGTGCCTGCATTAATTGAATATCACATTAAATTGAAAATTTCAGTTTCTTGTTAAAAAACAGAAAAACATGAGTTTACATCTCGCACAAAATAATATAAACTTGCAGGCATGGAGTGATCAATAATACGGCTCAGAAAAACTGAGCTACAGCCTCAGCAAAACTGAGCCATAGGCTCAGTTTTTGTTGAGCCACGGGCTCAGAAAAACTGAGTCGTAAGGCTCAGTTTTGCTGAGCCACAAGGTTCAGCAAAACAGAGCCTAATGGCTCAGATTTGCTGAGCCACAGGCTCAGCAAAACTGAGCCTAATGGCTCAGAAAAAGCTGAGCCACAGGCTCAGTTTTCGCTGAGCCGTGGCTCAGATTTGCTGAGCCTGTGGCTCAGCAAAACTGAGCCACACAGGCTCGGTTTTCGCTGAGCCGTGGCCCAGTTTTGCTGAGCCGCAGGCTCAGCAAAACTGAGCCTAATGGCTCAGAATCGCTGAGCCGTGGCTCAGAATTGCTGAGCCTGTGGCTCAGCAAAACTGAGCCACACAGGCTCGGTTTTCGCTGAGCCACAGGCTCAGCAAAACTGAGCCTAATGGCTCAGAAAAAACAGAGCCACAGGCTCAGTTTTCGCTGAGCCGTGGCTCAGATTTGCAGAGCCACAGGCTCAGCAAAACTGAGCCGTGGCTCAGATTTGCAGAGCCACAGGCTCAGCAAAACTGAGCCTAATGGCTCAGAAAAACTGAGCCACAAGCTCAGTTTTTGCTGAGCCACAGGCTCAACAAAACTGAGCCTTGTGGCTCAGCAAAACTGAGCCTAATGGCTCAGAAAAAACTGAGCCACAGGCTCAATTTTCGCTGAGCCGTGGCTCAGATTTGCTGAGCCACAGGCTCGGTTTTCGCTGAGCCGTGGCTCAGTTTTCGCTGAGCCGTGGCTCAGTTTGGCTCAGCTCAGTTTGGCTGAAAGCACGTACCAAAAGCACATACGTTTAACTATGAATTACAGTTGACAACACATGGTAGTAATTTAAAAGCTGAATGGCATATAAATATGAATAAAATGGGATATATGCTCAAACCGATGTACTAACTTAACTATGAAGTAGTGTAACACTAGAAAAAATAGTGCTTGTGAAAAAATAATATATATGCAAACCTACATATGTTTCCGTAGCACATGGTAGTACTTCTCCCGATTTTCTTTTATGTCCAGCCTTCCAAATCGTCGTTCGTGAAATATTTGCTTCTGGATTGGCTACGACCTACAAGAAAAATCAAAGTTGACAACACATAGTCAATATAACATTCTACAAACAACATTTACGAAAGATAATTTTATTACCATTTCATGGTGCACTCTATGGTAAGGTTTCCTTCCTAGAGTATGAGTGATTTTGTTTTTCGCTTTGTTGTTTGCATTTTTTTTACATTGCTCCATCTTTTCATTCGTATACTCAATATCAAGGAACTTTTCCCACCATACTCTATCTATATCATTTGGACATCTATCAATGGCAAGACGTTTAGGAATCATAGTGTTATCAACTTTAAGAAGACTTTTTCTTAATGTTGACTTCATTGATCTATAGTACGGTGGGAAATGTTTCTCTAATAACGGTCGAGCTATGGTAGGATCTACATCCATGTCAAATTCTTCCTATCACGAGGAAAAAAAAATCATGAACCAATCAAATATATCATAATTTAAACTTGATAGTGAAATTGATATGACTGAAAATACCAAAAGCCCTTCCCATAGTTTATCCTTGTAGAAGCTATCTACGGCCCTCCATTCTTTGTAGCCAACCGGTATATGACAACGGATTAACTCACCACAACGTGTACTCCATTTAGCTGAATCTTCCCCTATTGCACCCTCAACACCAACCGTTATAAAGTACTTTTTACCTTTGGGTGGTTGAAGTTCAATAGTCTCTGTTGTACTTAAATTTGCATTTGCGCTAAAATCGTTTGTCATTTTAATGAAAAATCTACATTAAAAAACAAACAAAATGTAAAGTTAACATAACACGTGAAAGATACTTGCAAGACATGAATTAACATAACAAACTGGCAATAGTTTCAAAAGACATCAATAAAAGAAAATCATACATTTCAAAGCACAACACAATTGTACAATACATCAATAAAGGTTAATGCATAATCAAAACAAGCAAAATACATGCAAAATATTTTCAATCAACATGTTGATTTCGATTGAATACATTTCAATAATGGTTCTAAATTTGGTTGTTCTTTCAAAATAGATTGATATGTTGTTGGTACTTCATAATCATCTATGTTATCCATTATGCGTTTAGGAGAGCGTCGAACAATGGACCAGTCGGAATTTTGTGTATTTATGATGTAAAATACTTGACTTGCTTCAGACGCGAGAATAGCAGGCTCATCATATTCTCCATCGGTATTCTTGAGCTTCTTTAAGTTTACCATTAACAAATTTGTATCCGGGCAAACTTTACAACCATTTGTCTTATCTGCAACATTCACCCAATCACAATAGAATACCACATGTTGAAAATCATAGTAATCAACTTCCATGATCTCTCTAATAACACCATACCAAGTAGTATCATCATCCATAGGATTTAAATCTTTTGAAATTGCAACAAACGTAGTGATCGCATCCATACAGACACCACTATCTTGCGTTGAAATGCTATCGTCATAATGTTGAGGAGAGAATGTATAGCCGTTCACTCTATACTTAAGAAAAGTTTTGACTTCCCACTTTGGACCATTGACATACAACCATAACATTGTGTTCATGCATTTTTCGTCCACTAACTGTTAAGAATTAACAAAATTAATAGAATAACATTAGCTAAGAACAAATACATTGCTCTCAAGTAAGTATAGCACACCTTATTGTATAGCCAATCAACAAATTCAGATTGGACTACTACTTCTGTTTTTGTGATAGTTTTCCTTTTACCACGAAGACCGTCTTCTAAAGATAAGCGGTATGAACTGCAAATTCAATATTGTGGTAAATATATATTTGTATATTGTTGACTAAATTTGATATACGTATTGAAAAAGGTGAAAATGTATGACCTGTAGTATTCATCTCGTTCCGGTATATCAATTCTAAATAGTAACCATCGTCAAATCTGTGATCGTTGCACTCTAGATAATTTTAATGGTTTACCTTCAACGATGGAACGCTCATATATATCATCACTATTCTCATCTAAAAAGGATGCTTGTTTAGAGCTATGATTTCCATCACGTGGATTTGGCATATATTCCATTGCGTATCGAACTGATTCTGAAACAAGGTATGCTTCAGAAATTGATCCTTCTATATACCTTTTGTTACTAGGTATGTTTTTGCAATCTTTCATAGCCCTAGCACACAAAAATTAATATGCATACTTACAATTAGTTACTTCATAACCCTTAGGTAAAATAATTTGAATGCAAAACCAATATTTACCTTTCAAATGGATACATCCATATATAATTCGACGGTCCACAAAGAAGAGCTTAATCTGCTAAATGTACCATCAAATGGATGCTTATATCAAAAAAATCCGTTGAAACATAGTGTGCCAACACGCATAATGCTTCAGCAATCATATCTTTAGCTGCTTGCACATGTTCTCGAACAAGAACTTTTGAACATATTATGTTGAAGTACAAGCTTACTTGTAAAAGCACTCGTCTTAAATCACGACACTTTGGATATGCATGTTGAACCATGATAGGAAGCAAATATTGGATGAGAATATGATAATCATATGTCTTTTTAATTTGCAAACCGGGTGGTTGAAGACAAATAAGACCGTGTAACTTAGTTGCAAGACATGATGGAAGTTTTGCATCTTTAAGAACTTGACAACATTGCAACTTGTGATCCTTATCAAAAGCAAGTTTAGAAGATTGCTTTCCTTTGTTAAACATAAAGTTGATGAGATGTTCAACAACATTTTTTTCAGTATGCATCACATCAATAGTATGACGAACTTTATGATTGCTCCAATAATCCAAGTCAAACAAAATTGACTTCTTATACCACGCCGACCTTCCTTCCTCATCGACAAGACAATCTACATTACCATAAGCTTCAGAAATCAATCTCTTTTTGCTTGGTGGTATCTTGCCATGAATATATTTGACACGCTCAAGCTTTTCTAAAAGAGGCGAGCCTCTTAGCCGAGTTGGAGGCTCTTTATATTCAACATCCCTATACCATCCGTGTTTTAATGCTCTATATGGATGATCATTCTTCAAAAACCTTCTATATTTTGAATAGATGGTCTTGTTGCCAATGTACTCTGATTCTGTCTCGGTAGCACAGACAGGACACGCTTTATAACCATGAGTCACACAACCTGATAAGTTACCCAAAGCTGGTAAATCATGAATTCCCCATAGTAATATTGCTTTCATATTGAAAAATTCTTGCTTGTCTGTGTCAAAAACAGACGCTCCTTCGTCCCAAAGATGTTTTAATTCATCGACAAGAGGTTCCAAGTATACATCAATGTCCTGACTTGGTGCTCTTGGTCCGGGAATTAAAATACTCAACATTTGAAATTGTGATTTCATACACAACGAAGGGGGTAGGTTATAAGGTATCATATAAACAGGCCAACAACTATAACTATTGGAGAGAACGCCATTTGGATTAAACCCATCCGTAGAAATACCAAGCCAAACATTGTGTCCTTCAATAGCAAATTCTGGCCACCGACTTTTAACTGATCTCCATTCAGCTGAATCTATAGGATGTCGCATGGAATTCCAAGATGGTGTAGCTTTCTTGTGCCATTGCATTTTACGAGCTATCCATGGTATAGTGTACAATCTACTTAATCTTGGACTTATAGGAAAGTATCTTAAAACTTTTCTTGGTTCTTTCGTTAACTTGACCTCCCCTAACACTGTTTTTTTAGTTTTGTACCTTGTTTTATGGCACACAGGACATTCTTTCGCATCAACATTTTCTTTCCAAAATAATATACAATCATTGACACAAGCATGTATATGCTTCACCTCCATTTCCAAATCCTTTATTATTTTCTTCATCGTGGGATACTTGTCAAGTAAATTATTTTCTTTTGGAAGCCAACGTTTTAATCGCTTCAACAACTCAGTCACACTATTTCCCGACCAGTTAAATTCTTTTTTAAGGTTCTGAAGCTCAACAATTACACCTAACGTTGTAATCCCCTCTTCGCAAGAAGAATAAAGTTTTTCATTTGCTTTGTCTGCGTATTTTTTGTGCTTCTCTCCAAAGTAAGAATGATAATTGTCTGTATTTGTCTGTTGAACTTCCTCTTCGCCGCTAGCTTGTGGCATATTATGCACTCCAAAAGCATCGTCTATGAGATTTCTAAGAGCTCCCTCTACACAATGGTCGGTTTGAATTTGATCTTGGATAAGGGGATCTGAAATAATATTTTTTGTATGATTCATCCCCGTGTTATTGTTGCTCATCTCTCCATGGAAAAACCATCTATTATATGTTTTAATCATACCATGAATGATTAAGTGTTTCTCAACGCTTTCTAGTGAGAGCTTCTTAGAGTTCTTGCACTTAATACATGGGCAGGTGCAAATTTCAACATCGCGAGATGAGTGATTCTTCACAAAACTAATGAAGTCTCGAACGCCTTGCTTATATTCTTCAGTATTTCTATAGGGACTTTTAATCCACTCTCTTGAACTTGAGTTAGACATAAATCCACCAACTGGAAATAAGTAGATGAGCAGTGAGTTAGACACATGCTACTTTGCTATTGGAAATAAGTAGATGAGCAGTGAGTCAAATATAATAAAGTTCCAACACAGGCTCGGTTTTGTGAATCGCTGAGCCGTGGCTCAGAATCGGTGAGCCTGTGGCTCAGCAAAACTGAGCCTTGTGGCTCAGCAAAACTGAGCCACACAGGCTCGGTTTTCGCTGAGCCACAGGCTCAGCAAAACTGAGCCTTGTGTCTCAGCAAAACTGAGCCTAATGGCTCAGAAAAAACAGAGCCATAGGCTCAGTTTTCGCTGAGCCGTAAGGCTCAGATTTCCTGAGCCACAGGCTCAGCAAAACTGAGCCTAATGGCTCAGAAAAAACAGAGCCACAGGCTCATTTTTCGCTCTTCAATCTATATCAGCTCAGTATTACTGAGCCTATATCGGCTCGGTAATACTGAGCCTATATCATCTCAGTTTTACTGAGCCGATGTGTAAGGCTCAGTAATACCGAGCCTTACACATCGGCTCAGTATTACTGAGCCTATATCGGCTCGGTAATACTGAGCCTATATCGGCTCAGTATTACTAAGCCGAAAGGCTCAGTAATTCCTTTTTGGGTGGTGATTCTCCTTTTTGGTTTTTTTACGATCAAATTGTTTAGAGAGAGAGGAGTGAGACCCTTTCCTTTTAATAGAGTACAAAGTGGATCGAAATTTTCTCCGTTTCAACGAACAAGTGAATTAGAAAAGATAAGGAAGAAGAGAAAGGATCGTGAAAATAAACAGAGAAATAAGGACGTGTATGACCACTTCTTTGCCATTTCAAAACATGGTGGAGTTTACAAAGAATGATGGACAAGTGGTGCTCTGTTAGACATACATATGAACAAGTGTTTGTTTATATTTAAATTGAATTACAAGTGTCCAATTCAATTTATATAAATTTCCAAATGGTTTTTCTAAAATTTAATTGAAACTAGTTTTTCTTCCTGGACAATACAATTGTTGCTATTGATGTTGGTTAACATGCAACAAGAAGAACGAAGACATGGAATGAGGGAAACAAAATTGTCTGTTTTTGCGCGTTTTTGAATCAAATTAAAGATTCGGGACATCAAACTACCGAAATTTGTGAAAGGAAAAAATATTAAAATGTTTACTAAATTAACACGAATCGAAACGAATTCACTTATTTTATTACAAAATTTATTCCTTCGCTATATCTAGCTAGACATATCTCAAATATTAAATTGCATAGCTTAATTCAACTTTACTATTTTTAACGTGAAAATAATACATCGGCTATCACCACCGTATCGATCACGTAAATCAATTTAAACCAAGCGACGATTTTAGACGTTTACGTTACAAAATTGTTTAGATTACTTTTATGTAACGTATTCAAATTTCAAACTTAGTATTTTTTATTTTTCTAATTTATCAATTTGTGTTTATCTCAAAGAATAAATATTAAATGTTACTTACCGTTTTACGTTATATATTTTTCAAACAACACATAAGTTCAATTATTCATTAGAATTCAAATGCACACTTTCAACGTAAATCGAAGTTTCAAGTTTCAAATTCAAATTAAGATTATAAACATTCACTTATGACATCAAATCATTTATAGATTTTATATTTTAATACATTGAAATTACTGGTTTGTTACAAATCCGCTAGTGAGGAATGCTCCATAAAATAACACATTTTATTTCCAAACCAAAGCTTCCATCTATGTTTAAGGAAAAATCTTTTTAGCAAAAAATAGCATCTCGATTTCACAAAACTCACTTTTTAAATTAGTTTCAAACCCCAAAAAACGTAGATTATGGAAGCTGGTAATGTTTGAAAAATGTATAATCAGACATATATGTGTTTTAAACCGCTCCAACTGTCATTTTGATTCCTCAAAGGTAAACATTAATTCTTTAATAACAAAAAATTGTCCAATTAATACCCTCAAGTTAAAGGAACATCTTTGAATCCTTTAGTCATTCTGAATACATGTAATCTTAGCTTAGGAAATTATCTTATCACACTACGAATAAATCAGTATGTCCCCTATCATTCCTCTTATTTCCATTGTAAATTTAATTAAAAGTCTGTAACAGATATAGATCTGATCATAAAATTAACGAACGTAGTAAACAAACAAACAACAAACAAGCTAAATATATTGATTAAACAATTAACAACGACAAATTTAACTAAAAGGGACTAATTCCAACAACCAGGATATGAATTAATAGGTAAACATCAAATCAGCTAGTTGACAACAAACAATCAAGTTAATCATAATTCTAACATAAGGAAATAATTCAAATAAGCATGACGCGAAATTAATAAGTAGTCCTTGGCAAACAAGCAACTACATTTTGCAAATAATTTATCAAACAACAATGTAATATAATAAGATCTAGAAATAATTAAATTAATGTGATAAATTCAACCAAAATGGACAAACATAATAAAAAGGTTAACCTAAAAATCAAAATAGAGGGTTCCCTCATCGTATCCCAACCTCCTAAATGGAAGGGAACAACTAGACATCCCTGAACTTTTAAGGGATTGATAGATACAATAATCATAAGATAGCATCATACTAAGGGTGTTAAATAAACTAAAAACTTGTTCAACCCATCATCCTACGCCATATGTACAAGATCTAGTTTTACAGTTTTCAATTACGTAAATAGAGCACAACATCGAAATTTTTACCTGAATAGAGCACAACATCTAATAAATACATGAACAGAGCACAACACACATCATCTAATAAGTACAAGAAAATCGAAATTTTTACCTGAATCGCGAGATCCCTAATTGAATTCGATTTACAGATTTCGATCCGATTGGAGAGCGGATTTCAATCCGAGCCGATTGGAGAGCGGATTTCAATACGATTGGACATTTAGTTCGATTGGAGAAAGATCTCGATTCGATTTTTTTCTTTTTCTTTTCATCAGTTCGATGAGAAAGAGAATGTGATATATGCGGCCGACATCCAAGAAAGCGTTGGCCAAATCAAAACAAAAGGAAAATAGGGTTATAAGATGTAAGTTTACTTTTTTACCCCAACAAATCAGCCTTGCCAACACTTATATGGGTTGGCAATAAAAAAATTGAATTAATGTATTTTTGGCAACACTTTTTGAACATTGCAACGCTTATTTTGGTTCTTACACGGCAACAGAAATAAGTGTTGACAATTGAAAAAAAAAAAGGGTTACCAAATGGCTATTATGGTGTAGTGACTTATTTATGAATCTATATACATACATACATACATACGTAATATATATACACATAATATATATATATATATGTATATTAAATTTAAAAAATGAAGAAGGAAAAAAAGGAGATGGTAAACCATTGTAAACTAGGCTATGATTAATGCAGCATATATAGGTTCCCGCTAAATAATCAAGAAAGCTGGTCACAGCGCAGGTGTAAGGACCCAATTTAGGAGATGAGATAATGTAGAAGAAGAATTTGCCAAGGAATAAATGGAAAAAAGCAAAATAAAAAGGAAATGATGTAGGTAACCAAAGCAGAAGAAGCAAAGCTCATTATTACCAATTCTGGTTAATATTTTTTCGTATATACTTTCTTTTCTAATATTTGGAAGTACACCAGCTCAGCACAACGCAAACCCCATGTTTAATGGCCAAAATGCAATATACTCCATATTTGGTACATAGCATTAGGGGCTTATGTATATTATATACAAAAAAGTAAACATTTCTCTAAATGACGTCCTATATGTTATCTTCTACTATATCCATAAAATTTGCTTCTATGACTTTCATTTCAATCTGCTCAGATTTTTATCCGCCACTCAATCAATTAGTTGAACAGTGTGGCAAGCTCCAGTTGTTGGATAGATTCACGACTTCGCTACTTGCTAGGAAATACAAAGTATTTATGCATGTTTTACTTACTCCCACTTTATATTCAGTTGGTATATCATAATTTTGATTTTTTTTGTTTTATATCCAGGTTTTAGTGTTTTTGCAATGGACCAATGATCTAAACGTACTTGATCACTACTTTGAAGAGATGGGTCTTGATGCTTTTTGACTTGATGGCAATGTTAAGTTGGCTGAAAGGAAAAGACAAGTAAACCTTTGCTAATACTTTATTTTTCAGTCCAAGATTAGGAGTTTTTATCTGCACAATATGAATACTTATGACACTTATTTTCTTTATTTTTACATTTAAGATTGGCACGTTCAATGACTTGAACAACAGTGTCAGCGTATTTCTTATTAGTACTCGAGCTGTCGGGTTGGGTATTAATCTTATTGCTGCTGATACATTATCTACGGAACGACTAGGTAATTTATTTACTTTACTGAAGTCAGCAAACACTTCTGAACCCACCTTTGTTTTTTTTTCAAACATATTATAATTTATGTGTACAGCATCCTCATATGGATTTGCAAGCAATGGGTGCTTTTGATGAAGAAGTTTCGCATATTTTTAAAAGAAATCTTTCATAGGAAAGCAGCAGCCTACGAAGTTGTTGATCAAATTTGAAAGCCTAGTGGAGTTCTTGTGATTAGGTAAACATTTTAGTGATTAGGCAAAATTGTATTGTATATTAACATAAATTGATAAAACAATATGTATGAAATATTAAGTTCGAATATGTTAAGAGTTGTTTGAATGATGTGTATGACATACTATGTTTTGATATATAAGAAATTAATTGAATGATATATATGGAATATTATTTTGCAATTTATATATTTGTTGATTGTAAAAATATGTTGTGTGCACATATAAGTAATAAGCTAAAACTATAATAAAATCTATAAATTAACATTATAGACAATAGCGTTTCATAAACGTTATTGAATTTAAAACGCTATAGAAACACACATTGGGAACGCTATGGTATAACCAAATAAACGCTAAGAAATATGAACAAAACGCTATAGAAACATGCAGACAAACGCTATAGAAAGTAGGTATTGGATGATACATTCTATAGCGTTCTTGTTTGATAGCAAATGAAAAACGCTATAGGAAAATCACTTTTCATAGCATTTATTTTATGCTATTTGAAGCAGAAAGTCTAACATAACATGTCGTTACATGGCGTTCTCTAAAACGCTATGTTAGGATACAATAGCGCTTTTTAAATGCTATGAAAAGTCTGTATTGTTGTAGTAGCAATTTATTTAATAAAGCAAAATAAGCACAATGTGCCATTTTAGGGCTATTAGCTTTACACCAAATAACCTTACGCCAAATAACTTCAAACACATCCCCTTTTAAAAACTCCCATACTTTTTTAAAAGAAAAGGTATCTTTTGATCAAAGCTTCCAAGATCAATAGTCCTTAAAACTGGTTTGATCAATTTGAATATTTTTAATAGCATTTCTACAAATAATAACAGCAAGACTATTATGAAAGATCCAACAATTATTATAGATAATCTTCTGGACACTATCATTAACACCACCAAGGATATATAAATTATTCCATCCCAGTAGATTAATAAGAGAGAGTTACCACTAATCCATGGGTCAAACTGAAGGCTGGTTTGGCTACCATCTTTAAGTTTTCTATCAATAAGCTTTCTGCCTTATTCTCTGCAGTCTAAAATGTTTTTTCAAACATATGAATGATGATTTTCTTTTCTAGCAATCCAATTTTTTTATTTTTTAAGTATTTAGCCCTCATCCATCTGGCCCAGAGTGATTTTACTATCTATAAATTTCCAAAATAGTTTGAACTTGCAGACCTCAGAAATGTCTCTAATATTTCTAATCCCAAGTCCACCAAACTTTTTTGGTTTACAAACTTTATCCCAGGCAATTTAATGATATTTTCCTTTCCAAATAAAGTTTGAACACATTTTTTCAATTTTTTGAATGACATTCTTATTTTTAGTATTAAAATTTCTTATTAGCTCATAAGCTAATAATGAATTTTCTGAAATTAACCTCCTTAGAATAAAAGCACTCTAATTTTCAGAGATGACAAACTTTAGAAAACATTTTAATCTATTACAAAGAATAGAAGAAATGATTTTATAAATAAAGTTGCAACATGGAATTGGTTTATAACCATCAAGACCAATTGGAGTTTCAACTTTAGGAATCAATGTTAGATAAGTGTGATTTGTATTTTTCAACAATTTTCCAGAACTAATTTTTTTTGAAACAGAATCAAATAAAACAGATTGCATTTTAGTGTAATGTGTTTTATAGGATTCAACCCCAAACCCATCAGGCCAGGGCTCTTACCATTGTTGGCATTAAAAATAATGTTTTTAATTTCTTCCTGTCTAACAGGAGCAAGAAGAATATTTGATCTATTACAATTAATAGTAAATTTGAACTCAATATCAGGAAATATATTGGAATAATTAGAAGTGTTGTATAAGGAGCAAAAGTAATTAATGGCCTTTTTCTCTATGAGAGAAGCTTCATTAATTATGTTCCCACTAACATCTATAATTTTACTAGTGTCATTCCTGTATTTTCTTTTTGACATCCTAGTATAAAAGAACTTGTTGGCTTCATCTTCATATGTTAACTAGTCAACCTTAGCTTTTTACTTAAGGTTAACTGAGTTTATATGGAAAACATTGATAAGGTTAGCTTGAGCATTAAAAAAGGAATCAACTTTAGACTTATCAGAACAATTATCATCTAAGTCATTTTGAAGCTTCTCACACTCTTCTCTAATAACTTTAATGTCATTTTTATTCCTATGGTTGTTCCAGTTTTTGAGGTTACTCTTAACAGTCTGCAGTGTTTTATTAAATTTGTATTGAGCAGTCCCATGCAAATTATTCTTTAAGCTGTTAGAAACACCTCTTTGTACTTATCTTCATAAACCCATCCATTTACAAATCTAAAAGGAAAGTTACCTGAATTTCCTTTATTAATTTGAAATGAGATTTGTATGGGAGTATGGTCACTGGAACTTTGAGGAAGGGTGTTGCACTTCACATTAGAGAAAAGATTAATAAAAACTAGATTAAAAAGAACTTTATCCAATTTGCAGTGAATATTTCTATATTCACCAGACTTCCATGTGTATTCGTTACCTAGGATAGGAGGGTCAATTAATCCAGTTTTTAAAATGAAATTGGAAATTATTTCCAGTTTAGAAAAAAGGAATAGTATCCCTCTTCTCATAATTATGAAATACAGTGTTAAAATCACCCAGTAAGATCCAAGGACAATTTATTGAATGGCTAAGCTGCTCAATACAATTCCATAACATTAACCTATCATTTTCAAAATTGGAAGCATAAATAAAAGCGATATTCAAAACAAGACCACCACTACACCATATCAGCCAATTTGGCACACAACGTTGCGGGGATAAAATACGGTTTATAGCCGTATCATATTTGATAGGTCTTAGAGCCATAGCAAACTACATTTTGCGATCTGCACCACCCTAAACACCATAAATCTGACCGTCCATCGGGGATGCTCCGGATCGGTTCATTTGACAGAGCCTTTGGCCAAATCTAATTCATATCATATTGTGCACCCCTTCAGGCACTCCAAACACAAATTTTGGCCGCTCCCTTTTCCTTTTGGTTTAGTTTAATGGTGACCGAAAACCCAAATTAGGGTTTTCGATCGGTGACCAAATCGTGCCTCCACCTTCTTCTAGAATCTCCTCCTCCAGCAGAGATGATTCGATTTGTGTGCCTCCAACTTTGCACTGGTTAGATCACTGGCATCACTGGCACCAATGATCGACCAGCGCAAAGCTAGAGACCCCAAATTTGGGTAATTTGAAGATTGTGGACTTTGGGTAATTCCGATGTGCTAATCAACTTATTCTTAATTTGTATAGTTACATTCAGGTAATTCTTTTTACTTGTTCATATTATCTTAATGTCACTCTCAAGGACGGAGCCAGGATTTCCGCCAGGCTAAGTAAAAGATTAATTAAACAAGGAGCGATCTTGATTATAATAACGTCATTCACAAAGTAGATTTGGGGATAAGAATAAACATTTGTACTTGTAGGCAAATGAAATTTAGATAACCACATTTACTTGGTTCTTCACAGAGTAGATTTGGGGATGTAGTTGGGTTGGCAGATTTATGTGCTTTGTTAAAAACATAGAAGATTGAAACAGGATCTCCTATCTTGAAATGTAAGAAAACCATGCAGGCAGCCAAGTTGCATTGTTTATATTCGATGTGTAATAATAGATAGATGGATTTCAAGGTGTAAAACCCTTCATGTAATACGAGAAGTTAGTGTTTTGAACTGTATAATAGGTTATAACTATGCAGTAAAACCTTAATTGTGCAGGGTCTGCTGGATTGGGATTTCTGTCATGGTACTTAGCAGGAAAAATCAGAGCATTTTTGATATAAACTTCAGGTAATATCTCGCTTTTTTCCATCCCCTCATCTCGGATACACTACATTAGCTAGATTAGGGTGATAGAATAGAAAGGGCAAGGCTATAGCAATGTTATATCTACAATATTGCAGCCAAGTGACAAGGAGAATTATAATGAGTTTGTGGTTTAATACTTTTAGAGCGAATTAGTGAGTCATTACGTGAAAATCATGTTTGCGGAGATTTTGGAGAATGAAAAATAAACAGGTTCAAAGCAAAGGAATTGTTTTGGAGAATGAAATCATGTCATGTAGCATTACATAAACATGTTATACATATAATTGACAAATATGCACACACGAATACAAAGACACGATATGCCCTTCACTGTTATCAGTATGAACACAAAGACACGATATTTTGTGTGCAATCAGGTATAAAATTACTTCTTTTTTCCTGGAGATTTGGGCGATTTTGTGTTGCTGGAACTCAGGCGTTGGCTATCACGATTCAGTTTTACTGCCAATCATCAGGTTGGCCTTTTAAGTTTTTATTTTAAACTGTGTACATGGTAACATATATAAATATTTATGGTGTTATATATAAAAGTTTATGATCAGCATCATGAGCTAGCTTATTCTCATAGTAGTACTGCTTTGATTTACAGCAAACACATGGATTTCATCGGCATATTGATCAGCACGTACGCTCAATCTTCCTGGCCTCGACTGGAGTTATATATATCAGGCTGATCATATGTTTTTACCTTTTTTTGTTAGTTCGTACTGTTATGAAAATATTTGACAGTTTCCTTTGTATATGTTAGTATGTTATACATTGTGTTCGTGTTATGAAAAATCTTGTAAATGCTTTGAGTATATATATAAAATATAAATTGTGTTATTCTTGTGTATAAATTGTGGTATATATGCTGTGTTATATGAAAAATATGTGTTACAGTTTCTGTATATTTATTTATTTATTTATTTATTTATTTATTTTGGAAATGGGTTTAGATTTTATTTAAGGCTTGGAAGCCCAAAGGAAAACGAAGCCCACGACTTCGTTGCTGCAAAACACAAACCGACAACAAATTACTTTATTACAAAGCGAGAATATTCTCGAAAGTTTCAGATCTAAACCCCTCACTCGCTTTCTCTACTTCTCCGTCTTCTGTCATGGCGGCTGGAAAGCGAAGAAGCTCGTGCTTGTTCCTTGGAGCGGAACCGATGGCCGCAACAGATCCCCGTCTCTATTATCGTCTTCTCCAAGTGCCGTTCTACTGGTATTCTCTTTGAACTTGCTTTTCCTCATCAACGCCAGTTTGATGTTTTGAATGGCCATCTTGCTAACTAATTCATCTGTTTTTTCTTGTTTCTGAAAAATTCTGCTGTTTCGTTCCTTCCAAATGGACCACACAGCAACTGTAAGAGCGACGCCGTGCACTTCGGTTATCTGACTTACGCTCTGCCCGATGACTTCAAGGTGAGCCAGGATCTCTTGGATTTGCCTTTTATTTGTGTTGAATTTTACAAAGTTACAGCAGTTTTCCCACACGCGTCTTGAGAAAGGACACTCAAAAAATATGTGTTTATGAGACTCAACCTCATTTTTACACAACATGCATGTGTCTTCCTGTATGTTATTCCACTTAAAAAGCCGATCTTTAGTTGATAATCTTCCCAATATAGCTTTGTAAGTACAACTGGCCATTTTAGGGACGTTACGTTTGCTCCACACAATTTTGCTCCAAGGTTTGGTGTCAAATTTAGGTCTGATGTCTTCCCACACCTGCTTGATGCTAAATTGACCCCCTGACCAGTTCCATGTATCGTGGCTGAGTTCATTATGTATGTGAGTATTTTCAATGATTCTTCTTTGTTCCTGAGTACATGGTATGTCTGGGCTCCATCTATTTTCATCAATTATGTCACTCACTCTCCTGTCTGGACATCCATATGCAGAGAAAGTGTCCCACCCCAACAAGTCAATGAATGATTTACCATCCACCCAGGGGTCTTTCCACAAATCTGTTTCATTGCCAGTTGCTATCTCTCTTCTGCAATGTCTTGCTAATATATCCCTTATACGCAGAATAGCTTTCCATGTAGTTGATGCATTGTTATCTTCTCGTATCACCCAGAAATTATCTTTTTTGTATCTAGCATTCATCCATCTTGCCCAAAGCCCCTCATTATTTATCACTTTCCAAGCTTGTTTGAGTGTAAAGGCCTCTCTCATGACTTTGATGCTCCTGAGCCCTACTCCTCCTTCCTGTTTTGGTTTGCAAAGGTCTTCAAACTTGATTTTGTGTAACCCCCCTCTCCATATGAAGTCTGCACACACTCTTTCAATTTTCTCAATAGAAGCATCAGACAGTTGGAAAGTTTGTAACCAAAAGTTGACCTTTGCATGGATAACAGTGTGAACCAGTTCAACTCTGCCAGCAAAAGTTAGCAGTCTTGAGCTCCACCCATAAAGTTTTTCCCTTATTTTTGTGATGAGTGTGCTGCATTCCCTGTCAGTAATTTTGTTTGAGGACAGAGGGACACCCAAGTATTTCACTGGGAGTTCACCCTCTTGAACTTGTAAAACCTCCAGCACATCAGCCTTACTTCTGCAAGTTTTGTTAAAGTAGCACTTAGTTTTCATTTCATTAACTTTAAGCCCACAGTATTTCTCCAGCCTGCCAAATATCTCCTTGATCTGCACAGCTGTCCCCCTATTTGCCTTGACACAGATTAGCAAGTCATCAGCGTACAATAAATGACTTATTCTGGGCTGAAAAGTGTGGATAGTCTGAATCATTTGGTTATGTGTGGCTATCTCCATTTGTAAAGTGTAAAATTCCATGGCAACCGCAAATAAGTAGGGGGAGAGAGGATCACCTTGCCTAATACCTCTGTTGCTGCTAATAAAACCTTTAGGAACACCATTAATTAGAATAGAAGATGTTGGTGTATGTAAACACTCACTGATCAGCTTAATTGTTTGCTCTGGGAAGGCCATACACTTTAGCATGTGAATGATGAAGTGCCTATTGATTTTGTCATAAGCCTTTTGCAAGTCCACCTTTAGGCACATGCGATCTGCACCTTTTTTATTGAAGTTTCTGATCAACTCATGGGCAAGCAATGAGTTTTCTGATATGCTACGACCTTTAATAAATGCACTCTGACATTCATCTATTAGGTCAGGAAGAATCATTTTTAGCCTATTACATAGCACTTTGCTAATGATCTTGTAAATTACGTTGCAACACGCAATAGGTCTATAATCTGCAACACTGGTAGGTTTATCACATTTTGGTATAAGACATATAAAAGTATGATTAATTTCTTTAAGAAACAAACCTGCTCTGAAAGTTTCTTGGATGGCTAAGATGAGATTATTCTTCAGGTGGTTCCAGTGGATTACGAAGAATTCAGATCCAAAACCGTCGGGACCCGGCGAAGAGTCAATATGGATGGATCTTATAGCATCCCAAACTTCGTTCTTAGTGACGGCACTCAACAACAGACGTCTGCCTCGAGCATTAACTAGTCTTCTCGTAACAATATGAGGTAAGTTGTCCGTCTCTGTGCTACCATTATATAAAGCTTGGAAGTATGTGATGGCTTCTTCTTCAAATTTGTGCATGTCAATGCAAGAATTGCCATCCTGATCGTACATTTGCATGTTGTAGTTGATATTTTTCCTAGCTGACATCTTAGTGTAGAAGAATTTCGTACACTCATCTCCTTCAGTCAACCATTTCTCTTTAGCCTTTTGTTTTAATTCAATGGCCTTTGTATGTAAGAGGTTTTTCAGCTTTGACTGTGCTGCATAGTATTGGTTCCAAGTGTCATCAGTGTTGTCCCCTTCATCAATCTTCTTTAGAAGCTCCTCATTAAGATTCTCTAGATTAGTGATTTCATCATGGTCCTTGGGCCTCAGTTTATTCCAATTTTTAAGTTTGTCCTTGACTCCTTTGAGGAATTTCACTAGGTGAAAAAGGTGGCTGCCCTCAGAGTGCATCAGATCAGTCATGTTAGTAGCTGCATGGTATCCCTCTATTAGATGCCACTCATTTAAATATCTGAAAGGCTTCCCTTTCCCATTTTTCTCTATTTCTTTAAGTAGTATGTGCAGGGGGCAATGGTCACTTGTCGAGTTTGGCAGTATATTTACTTTGATGTCTGCAAATTTGGTCATACATTGTACATTGACTAGTGCTCTGTCAAGTTTGCACATAATTTTCCTAACTTCACCACTCTTCCATGTAAACTTCAGGCCTCCATGGACTGGTTCTATCAATCCAGCTGCCACGACACAGTTATTGAATTCTGACAGCTGCATTGCTCTTAAGGTAATACCTCCTTGTTTCTCTTTAGCTCGTAGCACAGCATTGAAGTCACCCATAATAAGCCAGGGTTCAGTGATGCTTCTTGATAGTTGATTAATCTTTTTCCATAGAGACACTCTTTGACTTGCAAGGTTACTGGCATAAACTGTAGTGATGTAAGTGCAAAGTCCCCCTGCATTTGACGCTTTAACAATTAGTTGCTGGTCATCCATGTCAATCATACTCATGCTCCAGATAATTTTTATCCAGGCAATAATAATTCTGCCTTTAGTGAATAATACCTCTCGGATGAAAAAGGCTGGGGTTAGATCTTGCTTTAAGTGTGGAGAATTTTCCCACTTAGCGAATGAATGTCGTAATGGAAGTCGTTGCTTCGAGTGTGGTGGTTTGGGTCACCGTAAGAGCAATTGTCCTGGACGGTTTAGAGGGAAATCTATCTTTGACATCATGCATTTCAATTGTACGAGATTATGTCAGAATCTAAATTCAATCATAGACCTCTTTGCTACTGATTTTCATGAAAAGCAAAATGATGGGGCTTATTTGCTTTTGTTGTTGGGATATCATTTGGAGGGGCTAGTCGACGGAATATTGTGGTGTAGGAGGTTGATTTTCGAAGCTGTGTTCCCTCCTTTGCCATGTCCATTGACGAGGCAGGAACATGCGATGGCTTTTTGTATAAATTTTCTGAAATTCCGCAAGTTATATTCTAATTCGACAGTGAGGAATAAGAGGAGGGTCTGTATATTACTAGATGAGGCTTTGAAGCACTTTGATGTGATCAATACGGAAATTAATTGTAATAGGAGTGCTGTGGTTTATCAGGAATTTGCTAATAATGATTACAAGGATGTGGGTTTTCATTCACAACACAGCGAGTTGAGACATTCGAAGTTCGCAAGTGTGGAGGAAGCGGGTATGGTTGATAGTGAGGGTGTGGTCAATGAAGATATTATGGTGGGTACTGTGGGCTTTTTTGTGAAAACTCATCATGGAGATCCTATGCTATTGGATCCTGTTGTAATGAACTATATGGGGCTCAATGTTGAATTTCGGCTCTTTGATCGTTTGGACAGTAAGGGTGAGAGGGCAAGCGAATTGATGACAGGGGATGACTTAATTGATATGAATGGATTTGTCACTGTGGATCAGCATTACAGCCCGGAAGTGGAAGTGAAGGTAAATTCGAGTGTGGCGGATGACATTACACTTAGGAACTATTTTGGAGTGTTGGAGGACTTCGAGGTGGAGATTGATTCTGCTTTACCAGTAGATGAATCTGCATATATAACAGGTAATTCAAGTAATGAGGGAGTTTTCCAGAAGGTCTCTAATTCAAAACGAAATGGTTTCAAAGTTAAACGTGTTAAAGTAGGGAGGCTTGTATCTAGTGCTAAACCAGGCGTAAGCCTGAGGTCCCTTTCTTTAGCTAGCAAGGGTAGTGGTGTGAAAAGGTTGGATGGTCATGGAGTGATGGGTGGCCGAAGCTATATGTCAGTAGTTGGAGATTATGTGATGCACTCGGGGTATTCTCGTAGTGATTGGACAGTGGTAGAATTGATATCTTCATATGTTGGTGGTGCTGTTTCGGTTGCATGGGCTAGTACTGAGGGTTTGATTCTGATCAGTATGATGGATCAAAGGCTGTGCTCTTTATTTGTGAGGCCTGGTTACAGTGTGTACTCTCTAATAAATGTTGTAGTTAGAACTGATACTATTTCGGTCGTTGTTCCTGGTTTTGTTCATAGTTTTGGAACGAGTGGTTCTAGTGATGTTCCTTCATCATCGACTCGGAGTCGGGATGCTTCCTCCTCTGCATTTCGAAGGAGAAGACGTAGGAGGGTTTTACCCAGCTCTGGATTGGTTCGTCGTAGCGCTAGGATCAGATACAGTTCTTCATCTTCTAGAGGTAAGGTCCCAAATTCGACTGCTAGTAGTAGTGGTATGGATTTGGGCTCAGGTATATCTCAGACTTTTGGTAGTGCATATACTCCTTTTGCTTTAAGTAACCTTACGACGAGTCAGTTATTTGATCTTGCGAATGATACTGGTTTCATTTTTTCTGATATTGAGGTTGATGCCGAGTATATTAGGAGTAGGGAATTAGAGCGAGTTTCTTCCTTGCGAAGATGAGGATATTGAGTTGGAACGTTAGGGGTCTTAATAAACCTAAAAAACGGGCTAAAGTTAGGTCTTTTTTTAGAGATAATCACATTGATATTGTTTTACTTCAAGAGACAAAAGTTGAATGTCCAGATTTTAGATTCTATATTAGTCTAGGTGGATCCCTTTTCCGTAACTGGTCTTGTCTTCCGGCAGTTGGTACTGCCGGAGGAATTATGATAGGTTGGAAAGATAGTCAATACAGACTGGTACTTGAGTATCCAAAATTACTTTCTTTACATATTATTTTACAATCCCTTTCTGATAATTCTTTTTTGGGCATCACAAATGTGTATGGCCCTCACACTAAGGAGGAAAGGAGAATCCTATGGGATGAGTGTTCTAGTTTCAGGAATCTTTCCCCTAATCTTTGGATTGTGGGGGGGGGGGATTTTAATGTCACCAGATTTTTAGGAGAGAGATCACCACGGGATGGTGATTTCTCTGATATGGAGGAATTTAATGACTTTATTTTAGACAATAATCTAATTGAGATTCCTCTTGAAAATAGATTGTTCACTTGGTCGAATGTCCGGGATAGCCCTTCCTTTGCACTATTAGATAGATTCCTTATTAGTCCTGAGACAGAGGATAGATATTCGATTTGTAAAGTCAAGGTATTACCTTTTTTACTCTCTGACCATTGCCCTATCGTTCTCACGTGTAATTCGAACATTTCAATTAGTAGTAGTTTTAAGTTCGAAAAAATGTGGTTATTGGATCATAGTTTCATTAATCTTGTTTCCATGAAATGGAAGGCATTGTTTTATTTTAATAATATTTATAGAGGTAATTCTGCTAAGATTTATGTGGTGAAGTTAGGGAAGTTGAGATTCTTTCTTAAGCGTTGGAATAAATATATCTTTGGGAATGTAAGATTTAAAAAAGATAAGATAATGTGTGAACTGTTAGAGTTAGATAAAATTAGTGAAACTAGGATTCTTAATTCCACTGAGAAAGATAGATACTGTAACTTTAATCAAGATCTTAAACATATTCTAGAAAAAGAAGAGACCATGTGGAGGCAAAGGTCTCGCATACAATGGATCAAGGAAGGAGATAATAACACAAAGTTTTTCCATAGTGTGGCTAATAGGAGGAGACGTGAAAATACGATTCATTCGATTACTGTAAATGATGTTGAACTGACTATACAGAAGGATCTAAATGAAGCTTTCACTAGATATTATAATCAGATTTTCGGTTCTAAGTTTAAGAGAAGAACTAATGTTAGATGGAATGATTTATATCCTCCCGATTCTAGGGTAAGTCTTGTAGATTTGGATAAACCTTTTTCGGAGCAGGAGATTTGGAAGGCAATTAGTGATATGCTAAGTGACAAAGCTCCTGGTCCTGACGGTTTCTCTGTTAATTTTTACAAACAATTTTGGGAAGTCTTGAAGTTTGATATTATTGAATTATTTAATGAATTTTATAGTGGTGAATTGCGTTTAGGTAGTTTTAATTTCGCCAACGTTATACTTATTCATAAGAGAGAGGGGGCCAATTCCCTTAAGGATTTTAGACCTATCTCTCTTATTAATGTTTCTGTCAAAATCATATCTAAAGTTTTAGCAAATAGGTTGAGTAGCAAGATGAATGACCTTATTGATGACTCTCAAACAGCTTTTATTAAAGGTAGGAATATAGTAGATGGTGTGGCAGCAGTTCAGGAATATATTAACGTCTGTTGTAAGAACAATATAACATGTGCCATCTTGAAACTAGACTTTGAGAAGGCATTCGATTCAATTGATTGGGACTTTGTATGTGAATTATGTCTTGCTAGGGGTTTTAGTATTAGATGGACTAACTGGATCATGTTGTTACTTAGATCCGGTTGTTCCAGTATTGTTGTTAATGGGGTATTAGGTAAGAAGATACAATCTAAGAGAGGACTTAGACAAGGCGATCCTTTATCGCCTTTTCTATTTAATTTAGCAGTTGACGTCTTCTCAAAAATTATTAAGAGAGCTGGGAGTTTAGGTATTCTAGGTAGAGTTGGGAATGAGGAATTTAACAATGAATTATCAATCCTTCAATTTGCGGATGATACTTTGTTATTTTCTTCTCATCTGCCAGAGCATATTACTGCTCTTAAATTTATACTTTACGGCTTTGAGATGTTATCTGGACTAAGTATTAATTTTAATAAGAGTGCAGTGATGGTCTTTAATGATTTTAACAATATAGAGAATTTAGTGGCTAGCACTTTGAACTGTTCAACTATGAAATTTCCTTTCGATTATTTAGGTTTTAAAATAAGACCGTCAAAGCTTAAAAAGGAAGACTGGATAGTCATCATTGATAAGATTAGTAGTAGACTATCTAACTGGAACAATAGATTCCTGTCCAGAGCAGGTAGATTAGTTCTAGTTAATTCGGTTTTATCAGCTATCCCCTCTTATTGGATGGCGGTTCATAGATTTCCCAAATGGGTAATTGAGAAAATTGATAGGATTAGACGTAATTATCTTTGGAATGGGGATTCTAGTTGTAGTAGTTATAAATGTCTAGTTAGCTGGGAAATATGCTGTAAATCTAAGATTGAGGGGGGCTTGGGAATCATTAATCTACAAAATTTTAACTCTGCTTTACTTGCTAAATGGTTATGGAAATATAGATGTCCAGAAGTGAAGTCTTCTTGGAAGTCTATTGTTTCCAAATCTTATTATTCTAGAGGAGAATTTTTTATTGGTAATGGTGGTAGTTGGGATAATAAATTATCTCATTTTTGGAAATCCGTTTTGAATTGTTTTGATTTTTTTAATA
Organism: Allium sativum; assembly: GCA_030737875.1. Classification (NCBI taxonomy): domain Eukaryota; kingdom Viridiplantae; phylum Streptophyta; class Magnoliopsida; order Asparagales; family Amaryllidaceae; genus Allium; species Allium sativum. Next base: position 129,786,848 of record CM060918.1, read on the forward strand.
TAGGATGCAAAGTGTTAGTTCATTCAGGTAACCTTACTTATTTTTGGCATGATGCTTGGATATCAAGTGTGCCACTAAAAATTGAATTTAATAAGCTCTTTAATATAAGTAGATTTAAGAATGCTTTAATTAAGGATGTCTACAGAGCTGAATTAGATCCCCCATGGGAATTCTCCTTTGATAATATATTGGAGGAAGATATACTAAGACAATTGGCCTTACTTAAAGCCAAATTAGCATTGTACCATATAGATATTAATAGTGATTCTATTAGCTGGGCCATGGATAAGAGTTTAGTTTACACTGTTAACTCCATGTATAGTTTTATTAATTTCTCTGGTATATCATTTTACCCCTTTAAATTCCTATGCAAATCTAATTCAACACCTAAAGCAAAATTTCTAATGTGGTTGATCGTACATAAGAAGCTTAATACGATTGAGATGTTAAAAAGGAAAAATGTCATATTTGATAAGAAATGTTGTTTTTGTAATTCAGGAGATGAGGACGTAGATCACTTATTCTTTTATTGTTACTTTACCTCTTCTATTTTCAATATGATAATTAGGATTTTTACTTTTGATTGTTTTAATTCCCCTAGTAATTGTATTGACTATTGGAATTGTTATAGATTAAGATACAAATCTAGACAAAAATACATATTAGATTCGTTAGTTTTATTCATTAGTTGGTTCATTTGGGTTGAGAGGAACCAGAGAATTTTCCATTCAACCTCTGTATCAAAGGATAATTTAATCATCAACATAGTAAATTTTTGTTTGTCATGGATGTCCAATTCGCACTATAAACTATTTGGTAAATTTCAATTTGGGCGTTTTTTGTTAAAAGTAAGATCTAACCTGAGTTTATTCATTCGTATTAATAGCTATTTTAGATGTAATAGACCTCGTCTGGGATGTTGATTTCGGTTTTTGGTTGTTATTTTCCTCTCGCTTGTCTGTTCTTATGTTTTTCTCTTTAAACATATATATATGGTTAGATGCCTATATATATATATATATATATATATGTATAGTCATTTACTCATATATATGTGTAAGTTACTGATAATTTTGTTTCAGTTTTTCAGATTACAGGTGGTTGATGAAACTGTAGAGTTATTGGAGTTGCGGCTTTGGATTGATCGTTTTAGTTATACTTTGTTTTAGTTATATTAGTAGTTGTGGTGGAGGGGTGTTTGTATTTTTTGTGATTTGCTTTACCTCTTATTATACACATAGATTGTTAAATGTATGGGAATAGATATACTTCTTATCGGGTGGTGGCCTTGCCGGAATTCGATAATGAAGTATGATGGGTGGTGGCCTTGCCGGAACTCATCTATCTATTATCCCCTGCATTACTATGTGAGACTATCGTTCTGGGTCTGTATTGGTTACCTTGTATTACATCTTTTATATATATATATATATATGTGTGCTCTCTTCCTTTTGGAAGATCACACATCTTTTGCTCAAAAAAAAATAATAATTCTGCCTTTAGTTCCAGCACTGTTGTTACTCATGAGTTCCCATTCCCTTCCTAGCTGTTCTTTAAAATAGTTAATGTTATCATCATTCATCTTACTCTCAAGTATACCCATAATTGAAGGAGACAGGGTCCTTCTTAGATTATAGAGGTCTAAAGCACGGGTATCGTTTCTGTATATATATGTATATATATATATATATGCATATATATAAATATACACATACACAGATATAATTCGATATGGTCAAAGGCTGTGTCTGAATACTACTTAGATACGGCTATAAGCCGTATGTTATTACTTATAAGATACAGTTTGTAGCCGTATCTAAAAATTTAACACGCCGTTTTTTGATACGGCTATTGGCCGTGTTTAAGAGCCTTAGATACGACTAAAAACACTGCTTAATCAGCATATATGGTGTAGTGCACCTTTATTTTTAGATGTGCAGTGCATATACTGCAAGTCAATAAAAAGCTGATAAGAGTCCAAATGATAGGATTATGTAATACCATAACCCTACCATTTCCTCCCATCAGATTATAATTGATAATGTTCCAATTTGAAAGTTTTCTAACCTGCAGATCATTAATTTTTTGATTTCTTAACTTATGCTCAAGCAAACCTATTATTCTAGGCTTATACAAGCTCAAAAAATTGGCAAGGTCAAGTTGCCTTTCAGAGGAATTGAGACCCCTAACATTCCAAGCTATAATATCCATAAAAAAATATATAAAATAAAGGATATATTAGCTACGGTGGTCCACTGAGCTTTCTGTTGTCCACTTTAATCTCCATCTATTTACCACTCTTTTTAAAACTGGTATTATCATATGTCTTTAGTTGTTTCTCCCATTTGGAATTCTTATTAATATACTTTTTCCTGAAATCATGGTCTTTGGAATCCTCTGTTTCCTCTGCTGAAGTTATGTCTGTTACGCTTTTAGTCCTGCATTTTTTCTTCCTTTGGACTGGTGATGCAGGTTTTGATGATTTAGAGGCAACCAAAGAATGATTAACAACCTTCTGAATGTTGTTTCAGTGATAGAAGAGAACTTGATAGGAGCAAGTCCTGGTTTATTTGATTAATCCCGGGTCATAGGTATCATTTCAATCTAAATCAGGGTCATAGGTATTTATCAATTTAATCTACGTTCTTAATTTATTTTAATGATTAATCCCGGGTTTATTTGATGCCCGTAACATCTTGGGTAATGGTTGGGATTAATCAACAAAATCAATAACATATATAAACAATGTCGATAACAAGATGAATTACATATCAATACATTAAATATATAATTTCAAGGCATCCATCAAAATCAATACATCTAAACAGTTCAATATAATATCAGTGTACTAGCCATTAGGTATGAGATTTTAAACTAGAAATTAAATCCTAACTGTACACTTTATAACAACAGTTAATTAAATTATATTGTTTATAACGATTAACACAAATAAGCAGTTTAAACAATCAAACAACAAACAAAACAATCATATAATAACATAAATTTAATTTAACTAACAATCAAATATTTTAGTTGGGTGTGAGTGGGTTTAATCACTCACATTTGGTTCTGAACGCGTTTGAAATCCAAATTAAGCCCCAAATTTTAACTGTCTTAGAATCTATCCAATTCAGTGCCATCATGAAGAGCTCGTTGCTACGATTCCAATGCAACAAATCGCATGTAAATTGGAGCTCGTAGGAAAAAGTTACATGCGTTAACACATTTGAATTTCAAAATAAATAAAAATAAATAAATAAAACCTATCCCACTTACTAATTGCCACGTCAGCCTATCCTTATATCTGCCTTCTTCTTCATGCAAACACGCTCCAGGAACCATTCCGATGCACTATACCAAGAATTGATCACCGCGTCCACTCTAAAGCTGCTGGAGTCCGGTCAAACAATGTCACCGCGACTGCCACCTCTCACTCCACCATCGCCAAAAACGCGGCCCTGCTTGATGGTGATTCCACCTCGAAAAACATGCCTAAAGACGTTGAGATTGTGATCCTACTACGCCTCCATCTCGCCACCAATCGACATGTTATCCATATGGATTTAAAGATCTCATCGAGCTCTACAACTTTGGTTTAGGAAGATTTTAATTCCTTTGAGCAGAATGGAAGAAATTAACGATTAAAATTCCAAACTTCCGTGGCCATCGAACAGGAAATGGAAGCTGATGTGAATTAGGGTTTCAGAATGAATGTTTTATTATTATTTTCAGTTAAAACATGTTTTTATGGTTTTCAGACCAAACAGGTTCCAAATGGGCTGAACAAAAGGTTAATTCAGGGGTTTTGACGCATTCCCGATGCAATGAAATAGGTTAGGAGACCTAATTCTAAAGTCTACAACATGTTCCTTCAATAACATAATATTTTAGAATAAACAATGTACAAATGTCAACATGTTTTAAATTCTCACGGACAAACCGTAACTCCAAATGCTACGAAATTTTAAACCATACCATAATTTATTATTCCAAATCCAAAAAATATATTATTTCATCGGATTCCACCACAACAAAATGACCCTATTACAACGGTGGAACACCGTTGTAATATACATTTTACAACGGTGGGCAAACCGTCGTGTATTAAGAAGTTGTAATAGACTAATATCTTTTACAACTTTTTTGCACTGTTGCAACACCGTTGTAATATGTATATTTTACAACTTTTTTCCACCGTTGTAATAAACTTTATTACAACAGTTATGCACCGTTATAATAAAATCTACTACAACTGTTATGCACCGTTGTGATTGACATTTGGATTTAAAAAAAAAACATCTTTTGCAACTGAAAAGAACAATACACTAAATATAACAATACTCCATAAGCAAATCTGATATTACAGTTATTTGCAAACTAATTTATTTAAATACTCAAATATTCAGTATTACAAACAATAAGTTTTAAACAACATTTCGTACATTATTACATACTTGACCGTTACAAAGCAACTTAATACAAGCACAAGTTATCCATAAAAAATTGCATATCCTACGGGAGTACACCATCATCCATAATCTACTGCAACCTTATGTACAAGTTACCTGAATCTTTACACCATCATCCATAATGTCCTTATGTTCCATTAATACATCTTCATAGTATTTCTTTAACCAACCTTTAATCACTTTTTGAATGATATTTTCAGGCTTCCATGAACTTGCAACCTTATAAAACCGAAAAGTATAAATGAGCCAATGATATGAGAAAGGACTTTAATTGGACGTTAACACAGAAAAATGGAAAATTTGTGAAAAATGCCATGAAACCATATACAAATTATCAAAAACAAACATGCTATCAAACCATGCATATATATAAAATACAACTTATCAGTCTCAATGTTGACGCCTTCATTTTCACAGAAGTGCTTAAGACACTTAAACAGCAACATATATATATATATATATATATGTGTGTGTGTGTGTGTGTGTGTGTGTGTGTGTGTGTGTGTAAAACATCTATCAAGCCTATTCCATGACCATTACTTACTTCAGATATCAAACAAGTAGCATAATTTAGCTATATTTTTTAGAAACCATGACTATATATTGTTTATATAGCATTATCTACCCGTATGTGCCAACAAAGGATTCCATATACCGTTTATAATGTACAAAATATACAATTACAGCATCATGAAAATTACTCAGATATCAATCAAATTCTCAGAGTACATAAATGCTTATTACTCCTTACTTTTGGATACAAATAGCTCCTTAACTCAGTTTAGAAATAAATCAAACGACCTACATTACTACTGTTCGCAAATAAAATTTCCAAATCTTATAATATCAGCAAGCATAATAGATAATTTAAACCAACTTTATAAAATGTAGCCATATTAACTACCCTACATTAGCGTTCCCAAGGCCATGTATACAGTTCCACCCTAGGCTCGCTGTTCCTTTTAGTTTTATTCTCTAATTCTCGGTCTCTGTAAACCCCTAGTCCAGCAAATATATCTACAATAAGCATGTTCCCTACAACAATCTTGGAGCTGCCCCATTATAAATGAGACACCCCAATTGATTGCATGATAACCAAAAAGGGTCAGACTATAAGTCCGGTATGAGTGTATTTCACAGTGGGTGGTGTTCGGTGCATACAGCTAATGTTTTACAGTTTAACTAAATTATTCTAGACGCATATGAAAACTATCTAACATTTGTATGCCACTAGTTATGTTCTCACATGTTATACTGTCTAAACAAATTTCATGACAGTTCATGTATTCAGTGCCTATGGTTATAAGTAGGCAAGTCAACCAACAATTTGACACTGGGTATAAACATATACAAACTAGCATGTAAAGACAGGTTTTGAATAGTGTGTAGTGCTCAATGTACGATTTTCTAGTATGTTATACAGTTTAAGTAACTCCATATCTGATCAAAATTGCATAAACATATGTATAGAACTGTTTATGTGTCATTAAACATTACACAAATCATTGACAGTCCAAGCAAAGGGGTAACTGGTCATTCGTTCTCTATATAATATGCATATACACACTAAATTGTCTGAACAAAGGTATATAAATAACTGGTTATAGTAAACCAACTAATGCATCCACTATTGAATCACTTTTTGGACCATTTTCAAACCAAGATGTGTCACTGATTATGTATCACGGACCAATGTTTATTTGCATTAGTCCATTTCAAATAAAAACATACATTTATTTATAGCCACCACAAATTATATTCAAGATACATGTAACTTTCTTAAACAAGTCATTAAATAAAGATATGCTACTAGTTGTAAACTAGTATTTATAGTACACATTCATTCCAGTTAGGTTGCGACTAGAAGGTCTCTGTCCCTATCAGCTTTTGCATAGATGTTCTAGTATAATCAATATATAGCAGGTTATGGCTTTAGTGACTAACTCACAAACAATCAACTTTTTATATGAACAGCAAAACTTCTCCCAAATCTGTCATGGTAGATAATTCATTACAGTTTTAAGCAATGTTTAATATCATGTTAAAAACTGCCTACCCAGTATTGCAACACATTAAAAGCTCACTTTACAAAGCCCATACATATAAAACTGTCTAAACGATTTATATGTAGCAGATTATGTGTTTACTAAATACACACATTTGTGTTAATCAAACTGTCTAAACATGCGAATAGGAGGCAAACTAAACAAACCATGTATATGAACCTGTAACCAATCCAATATACAAAATAAATCATGCATTGACAACCCAGCATCCAAGCACTAGACAACTAATTGAATTTTAATAGTTCAATTCCCCCAGTTCCTTAAGTTAATCTGGTATGTTTTCCTTATTCTCTTGTATTCATACCCAATCCTGATATGAACACTCAAATAAGGTCTCATTACTTTCACCATTTACTTATGCATAACAATCAGTAACATGCAATTTATTCAAGGGCATGTATATATCATTATTCTTATCATTCAGTGAAACATACTTGCAAACAGGCTGGCAATATAGGTCTTAATGCCAAATAAAAAGGGAAAATACACTCACCATGATTTTTTACTCTCGATTTTATATTCCAGGTCTCGATTTTGGCTTTCGAACTCCTCAGATCTGCTGCCGCTTCCCTCTAGAAACCATATCCCTCACGAATCCATCTTTGCTTCGATACGAGATGATCGATCTTCATAGATTTCATCCCAATTGGATTTTTAGGGTTTTTGGCCATTGTTAGTTTCATTTTTTTAGAGCCAGAGAATGAAATGGAAAATGACGGCCTATTTTCTTTTATTGGGTTATAAGCCATACGGCTAGGGTTTAACCCTTTCTAATTCCCTTTTTGCCCCCCTTAGCTTTTGCATTAACCCATTATACTACTTAAGCCCGTTTTCCACCATACTTAGCTAATTTTCCATGCTATATTTAACCTAATAATAAACACGAATTTTACTTGCAAGTTAAGCACACCCACACTTTAGATGAAAATAAAAAAGAAACGGCTAGCGGGAAATGAAAATTAGCTTGAATTAGGAGCGCAGGAACGCTGTAATTATTAGCAGAAAATTTATTTCTAAATCTAAGTAAAGCTTCTAAATTCACTTTCCGTTAATTATTTTATTTAACAGTAGTTACTAATCTTATTAATTAAAGATTTCTTACTAATCGTTCATTATTATAAATTAATTATTAAATATAATCTTAGTTATTAATCTCTTCTTCTTAGTTATTAATCTCTACTTCTTAATTATTAATAGCAATCATTGATTTTTCATGATTAGAATTAATTATTATATTTAAATTATTAACTATTTAATAGTAATTATGTAATATTAACTATATTTTTTAATTATTCTTCTTAATTGCTAAGTATTAAATATTACGGATTGATTATTAATTATTACTTCCTAATTGATTATTAATAGTAATTATTAGTTATTAATTATAAATAATTAATATAAATGTATTAAATATTAATTATTAGTTGTTAATTATATTAAAATATAGTCATATATTACAACAATCAAAAAATAAAAGTTGTGATAGGCTTTTATAACAACTGTCAAAATAACACAGTTGTTAAAAATAAGTTTATTACAACTTTTCTGGAAAAAAGTTGTAAAAAACATTTATTACAACGGTGCTTTTACCACCGTTGTAAAATTAAAGTTGTAATATGGTGTTTTTGTTGTAGTGTTCTGAGATTGTTTGCAATAATGTCAAATTTAACATAGTTATTAATAAATATTCAGTTTTAAATTTTAAAATTGAATTCAACAGTTTAAAATCCCTAATCGAAAAAAGAAAAAAATCTAGTATTGACTAGTTAATTTTATCTTTTTTCTTTCTTTCTATAGTGGAGATAGTCGCACGTAATGATAGATTACGGCCATATTATTAAAAGCTTGTGGTAAGAATGAGTTTCGTTCTAATGCCCGGAAATAGTATTCCAAAGCCTTTGTATGCTCCCCGTTGCTTGTGTGTATAAGGCCTATATTATAAAATATATAACTTCGATCATATGGATCAATTTCTGATCGCGTGGCTTCATAATAATTCTGTAAAGCTTTTGCATAATTTCCTTCGGATTGAGCTGACATCCGCTACGGTCGTTTATTTATTTTATTCAAAAAATCTCCGCTCCAGAGCCGTACGTGAGATTTTCATCTCATACGGCTCCTCCCTTCTGTGCATAGTAATAAGGGGAATAAGTCATGGAATCTAAATTTCACTATTCTCATTATGAACTGAACTGACAGGAGCTGTTTTTTTTTACAAGAAATCTCTAGCTAGCCTTCCCACAAGAGGTTTTTTAAGACCTATCATATTAGTACTAGATAAAAATGGTAACTCCAACGATTTCTTTGTCCTCAATGCTTGCTATGTCCATGGATTAGTCACTTCAACAATCTTGTATGGTTATACAAGTATCCAAAGTACGAACGAGATGGTTGTTTGTTGTCCCAACCATTCTTGTTAGCCCCGATGCCGATAAGGAAAAGGGTAATGTTTACCAAAGTTTTTGTGTTGTTGATTCCTAGTGTAGTGCTTCTTCCCCTATGCCGCCTCTTGGTGCTAGTGGAGTAGGATTGACCTGCAATACAAAACCTATAGGTATAACCTTTCGTTTAATACTAAAATCGACAATAAAGGTATCTGAGGCTGGATCAATCGAGGATACACGACAGAAGGAATTGTTCTATCTCCAAACTTTACCTTCATTAAACGTAACTTTATTTCAATAATTTCGTTCTTTATATTCTGAACTACGTCTTTTTCTCGTAAGACTTCGTTAAGGGATAAAAAAAATAAGAACAAAAAATCAAATCACACCATCTCTATAATAGGTAAAGGCTTTTTTTTCTCCTGAAGTTGTCGGAAGTATTCGTAATAAAATATCAGCTATAATTGAGGAGGTCTTATCAATAAAATTTCCATTCATCCGAGATCTAGGCATAATTAGTAATCCATTCTATAATTCTTCTCACTACCCTCTCGGGGAAAATGATCCCACAAAAAGGAATTATAGAGTACAAAATAACATAAAAACAAAAACATTCTTGTGTACCTTCTGTTCAAATTTTTCCTTTTTTGACAAAGAAAGATGGGAGACTTTTGAATCAAATTGAATTTTATAGAATATTAATTTTGTAGTATACAAATGCACGGAGCTATTACTATTTCATCTAAGTTAGATAACCAAGGACTTTATTTTACTATGGATTCTTATAACTCGAATCTAATAACTCGATAAATTTAGATTTGGTTATGACCCAAAAAGGAAAAGGATGACTAATAATTATACAATTGAATGAAATGTCATAGAAAAATTCATGGTATGATTCATAAATTTATAATAGGGTAGATGGATGATAAGAGAGGTTGTTTATAAATATGGAATTGGAAAAGAAACCTTTTTACTATGGACTAACTATTCACTCGGTTTTTGGTCAATAATACGATTATATAGGAAAGATGGCCGAGTGGTTGAAGGCGCAACGTTGGAACTGCTATGTAGGCTTTTTGTTTACCGAGGGTTCAAATCCCACTCTTTATGTTTCTGTTAATTCACCATCGTTACCAACTACAATATATCAAATCAAATAAAAACGCATTATATTATTCAAACAACTTTTTTGATAATAATTATGATTCCTAATTACTGTGGTATGGGTACGTAAAAGAAAAATCTTGTGGAAGGAGCAAAAAAATAAAATTCTACTACGTATCAATTTGTAATACGTGAATAACAAAATACGGATTATGGCCCTTAGATCTATTTCCTTCATCGAAAAAGGTACGGAATTGTCTAAATCCCTTTTCTTGTTATGTTTGTTAGGTTCAAGTCTGACGAGAATAATATTCTACGACTAGTAACTCATTTATTTTTAAACCGATCCATTTATTATCTATTATTTGATTTACTAAGCCTTTATATTGGAATGAATCAATAGTCAAATGGTTTGGCACTCCTTCCCGAGGAGATGAAGCAATATAATTTTGAATCAGAGCTTTTGATCTTTGTTTATCCTTCGTAGTAATAATATCTCGGGGTTTGCAATGATAACTTGGTATATCCACTATATGACCATTAACTAAAATATGTCTATGGTTAACTAATTGCTAGGCTCCGGCAATGGTCGAAGCCATACCCAATCGAAAAAGTATATTATCCAACCGCATCTCAAGTAGTTGTAGTAAAACCTGGCCTGTTAACCCTTTGGCTTTTCCAGCGATATGTACATATCTAAGTAATTGTCGCTCTATCAGACCATAATGAAAACGCAATTTCTGTTTTTCTTCTAAACGAATATGATATTGCAATCTTTTCCCAGAGCGCAATGGGTTGTTAAGATCACTTCTGGATCTAGGTCTTTTATAGTTAATCCCGGTAATGCCCCCAGACGGCGTAGTTTTTTGAAACGAGGTCCTTGGTAACCACTAAATTTAATATTTCAAATTGTCGAAAAACAGAAATTTCATAAATAAAATTTCTTTTTATGCTAATTTCGATATTGGTTATCAAAATACTTTAATTTTTGTATTTCAATTATAATTTACACAAATCAAAATATTTCTATATTTAAGTTTCAACTTTCATTGTTAATCAATATAAACAAATTAAAAAAATTATATTTAAAATAATTTTGTACCAAAACACATTAAATTTAATATTTCAAATTATCGAAAAAACTCGGGATGTTACAAGAGTGAAGAGCATTCCAATCTGGGAACTTTGACAAGATAAGGAGTTTACTGTGTTGAAGGGACCATTGGATTTGGAAAGTTTTGATCATGTATCAGACATGGGCCTTCATGTTAATGATGCTCGAGGGGTCAAAGATGACCAAGAAAGGAGCTCAGGTCAAGCGATAGACGGGTGTCGAGACGGAGATCATTGTGGTATTACAAACTTTTTTTTAGACCGTTGGTTTTTGCGTGGTGCATCTCATGTGGTAGATGAATCTTTTGCATGCGGTGGGTGAAGTTTGTAATTGTTTTGATTGTGTCAAGTGGAAGGAGAGAGATTTGTTGTATGTACAGATATTTGGATTCATTTTTTTTTTTTTTCAATTGACTTGAATTTCCGGCTCTGTATTTAGATTGGTAATTGAGAGGATTTGTTGGCCTTATGGTATTGAGATTACTTTGGAATCTACCTTATTTGGATTTTGGATATTTACAACATTTGTTGGCGAGCGGGGACGTAGTCTGAGCTCGTTAATATGGTGTAATGAGGATAGCTTTGCTGGAACCCATTTGGTAAATATTCAATTTTTCTCACTACGAGATTTTAGTTTAAGGTGGAGTTCTTTTTTGAAGAATTTTTTGTTGTAAAGAGAATTTGACTCTGGGGTGTTTGAGATATGTGATTTTGCATCTAAGTGGAGTGTTAAATTTGGTTATACTAAATAAAAAAATAGATGGAACAAATATGCAAAATAGAAGTAAATATTTTAAATATAGATAAGCATAAATCATTGATTGTAGTTACATGAGATAGCAAAGAAATTAATGTAGGGATTATTTTCTTCCATCTCTACAAAGGAAAGAAAAGATTAATATTACTTGCTATGTTTGCGTCATTTGCTTCCTCTGCAATTGACCTCCATTATTTTTTATCATATCTTGGTAATTTGATTGATGATTCATATATATATTTCACTGACTATATTGGGGGTAGACTTCGTAGTAAACGCATCCTGGCATGGAGCCAAAGATCCCAAATGGAGTGTCTCTTCTTATTAAGCCTAATTTAAGGTTTTGGTTATTTAACTCTTATCTTGTAATGTCTTGTATCTATCTCTTATATGGAATAAAATCTCTCTTCTTTGTACTGGATGTACACTATCTTATTGATATAGTGGAACAAGTATAAATATTATGTGTTTTTATTTTCTTCTTTATAGTTATTTACTATTTAATTGAACTAATATAATAATTATTGTAAGATTAATGTTCAGTTGTCAAATCTAATTCCTATTTATTATGCTTCCGCATCTGTGTAATTTTTTGCACAACAGATTGGTATCAGAGCAATTTATGCAATTTTTTGCATAACAATTATAACCCTTGTAAGAGTGTTTTATGGTCCTTGCATCCATAATTTTCTTCAATTTGCGATGCATATCTATTTGCGATGCATATCTGTCTAGCCTACAATCAAACAAATAAACCTCCCCCCTTCCCTCACTCGCCATCGGACGTCCTAACCAAGAACCTCACATGCCCCCCCCCCCCCACCTCTCAAAAAAATCCAATTTTTTTTCCATAAAATGAGGCTTTTGATGGTTTCTAATTTTGGTCATTCTCAACTAACACGATTGCGTTAACTTCATGTTAATTTACTTTACTTGTAATCTTAATATCAGCTTAGTTTGTAATTTTTCTTACTCGTATGGTAGTATGTATTAGATTTTCAAAACCGATCAATCGAAAGACAACTTTTTTCTCGTCATTTCACATTCTTTTTTCTCTTTCTCCATCATTCACGACCTTCCACACTCTCCATCCCTTCCCACAACGTTCTCTTATTCTACACATTTTTTAATACATACTGAAAATACAAAACATAAATTTTTGTTTTCAAGTCAAACAGACACTTTGATTTTTTGATTCGTTTCATCTCAATGCAACGTCCTAGTTTTCATGTGCAAAAGCGCTTCATTCTTCGTAGGGGTGAGTTGCATGGTCGGCGTAAGCAAGGCATTGTTGAAGCTAGCCACCCCCAATTGGGGAGTAAAGAAGCCCAAAGATAAAGCCCAACAGGTTGCTAAGGAAGCCATTAAGGGCATGAAGAAGCCCAAAGAAGCATGACTGTGCTAGAGTTTCGGTGTGAGCAAGGCGCTGAGGATGCTATTGCTACTTATATAGTCCTCTACTGAGCCCATGCCCTAGTCTGAAGACAAATATTGTTGAGAAGATGGAAGGTCCGCATCTCCTTCCTTGTTGGAATTGCCTGCCTTGGGCTTTCCGTAAAGCTACCAGCCTAAAACAGTTCCTCATTTTTGCTGCATTCTTCATTTTGATTATTATAGCAAAATGTTAGCGTGTTTAAATGTTTCTTTCATAGCTTGATTGATGTATATACATAACTTGCCTTTTATAATTTAATTTGACAAATTGCCTAAAACTAAGTCACTATTTCAAGCAAGTTAAAATAGATTGAAAATGGAATACAAAACCAAATGATATTCAATTTAAGATAATAATAAGAAATTTAAAGGTAAAAATCAAAAAACAAATTAAAAAAAATGAGATAAAAATAATAATAGTACTATAAATAAAAAATCAAGGATGATGACGATGATTATTATAATAAGTAAAATAATTAAATAAATAATAATAGCAATAATAATAAATAAAAAACCAAGCAGGCGGAGGCGGAGGACAGGGGGCAAAGACCAACACAGCATCTTAACGGGTTTTCACCAAATCATATGGCATCAATGGATTTACACCATCGTCGTGTGTTTGTACAAGTGTACCGCTCCTTTCAGGAAAGAACAAAAGTTTGAACACCTCAAAACTGAACCACTTCCTGGTACCATGACGCACACTCTTTCAGAACTGCAAATAATCATTTTATCATGCAAAGAAAGCTTCAATTCACACCAACAACATATAAAGGTAGATACCCAATGCCAAAGGCTTCCGTACTCAAACGCGAGAGGACTTCTCAGGCAATCTCCTGTCCTAGCATTATTCTCACACCAACAGCATATGAATATACATATACCTGTATATGTACATAAGTCTGTACATGTACACATGTATGCGCATATGTATATGAAACAACCAAAAGAAGGCATGTTGCCACCTTACATGAGCAATCTCACCAGAAAAATACATCACAGGAATAAATTTTTGAGTTCAAATTTCTAAAAACAATCCAATAAGATGCAGAATGGTCTTTTATTTTATGTCTCTTTTTTTCTACAAGGGTCTTCTAAAACAATTTCCCTTCCAAACAATAAAATTTGTATATACACACTGGTGGCTCCAGTATTTTCCACACAAAAGATACATCGTTGAAGAAATCTTTTGTGCTTTTCAATTAAAATCATAGAAAATGACATTATTTAATCACAGAGAATTTGGAGTTTCAGTCGGTCCCTACAAGAGAAACAGAAATGAAATCAAGTTTAGAAGTTATAATAACTATACAGAACAACATAGTAATAGCTAAATATATCATCATTCATAGCAACATGGGACTAATATCATGGTTTACAAACAAACTTTATACAAGTACTTTGGCATAAGCCATTATCATAGTGCTTGTGTATAAAAATATCAATGATAGAATGCAATAAATTAAAGTCATCAAATTCAAATTTGGCAAATCAATGAACACAAAAATGTAGGGTAATCAGATATATTTACATTAAAAAAAAAAAAAAAAAAAAAACTTGGACTCAAAAATGCAGAGTAATTAGATGAGTAGAATGTTGGAAGCATGAACGTAGAACATACTTGTAGTTATTTTAAAATATTGATTTGCTGCAAATACGATCTATATTCAAACTCGGAGCATTAATTAATTACTGCACGTTTTGAATAACAACGCTTTAGATGTGAAATCAGAGACCAATTCAGATTATGGTAAATCCAATATAGTGGTTTCATAAAGATTATGGTGGTTTCATAAAGCAAATAGTGGTTTTGTGGTTATAGTTTGCTTCATAAAGCAAATAGTGGTTTTGTGGTTATAGTTTGCACTTAACAGAAATCTAAACCTAGCTACAATTTACTACCTTTTATGAAATGTCCAACATACTTAATTTACTCTAAAATTAGTAACAATTTACTGACATGGATTCAAAGGTTTGGGGTTCGGAACTGCATGACCGCTAGGTATCAATTTCTCATCTTTGCAAGTTTTGGAAGTCCTGCTGTTAGTTTTGATGACACAACAAGTATTATTAAAGGTCAATATTCAAACAGCTCTGCATGTGTTCACTGAATATACATGTGAACATGTATTTCGTGTACTACAGTAATGAATTTCAAATATGCAATGGGACAAAACAGTTCAAATTATTGAGATGGGAATGCATTCACTAGCAACGAAAAGAAAACAAGAAGAAAAGAAAAGAAGACTTACAGCTTGAGCATCATGACACTCCCAACTTGGTAGCATGAGTAAATTTATTAGTCAATTCCTCTTCAAATCTTGGAGGATTCTTGGCACTGTTACAATTTACTTCAATTGAAGTAAAATCAAGCTGTCTCTTCTCAATTGCTTTAACCTTAGAGAATCTTCTAAACTGATATGCAGGAGAACTACTTAGCTTGTTTTCAACGTCACCCATTACTACTCCCTCTTTGCATGAACATTCACTGTCATTGAATTTCGAAGAGCAGATACCACTTCTAGCAATAGAAATTTCACTAACGATTGTCTTAATCGACTCCTCGTTTTTATCAAGGCTCAAAACAGAGTCGTTGCTTCCCCTTTTTCTTCTAATTATCGATGGGTTCTCTGAAAAAGTTTTAGCTGCACTTCTCAAACGGGAGCCAAATGTTTCCTCAGTTGAATTCGTCTTAATCATGTTCGGTGGAGTGCTACAACCATTTCCATCAGAAATTGTGCCCAAATTATGTGCCTCTTGCATATTTGGTGATGCTAAATAAAGATTGAGATCCAGATCTTGTAGTGGCTTATAACATAGAGAACCAAAAGTATCTGATATACGGGCTTTTTTACAGCCGCTTGACTGTATTTCCAACTCAGAACCATCAACATTTTGTTTTCTTACAGACTGAGATTTTTTTGAGAGCATTTTATCATCAGATGGGGTTTCCTTCGAACTAATAAATACAGGCTCTGGAGTTTCAAGGGAAGGAGATGTTTTATCTGAACCAAATATAGGTTTTGGAGTTCCGAGCACGGCAACATTATTTGAACCAAATATAGGTTTTGGAGTTTCAAACATCAATTCAGCTGGCTTGTCATTTACTATGTTTGTTGTAACATGCTTCGGGTTTTCAGGATTATGATCTATTTTTGAGAAAAAATTCAATGTTCTTTTGGGGGTTGATGGCTCCAAATCCGGCTTATCTTGTGGTCGATGAAAAACTAAAGCATGAGCGTTTTGAGTATTTTGAGGTAATGAAGTTTTGGTCTTTGTATCAGATCCTTTTATCGATAAAGCGGAGAATTTCCCATGAACCAGGTTGATGGGCCTTGGATCTGCTGTATGTTGACTAATACCAGAATAACTATCCAGCCTTTTTTTAAGTGAGCTGTTCCAGTGATTTTTTATGGAATTATCAGTCCTGCATTTATAATATAAAATAAAATCATCTATTGGATTGTTATCAGCTAATACCAAAAAATAAAATTAAACAAGTGTATAAACAAAAAGATCAACTTGAGAAGACGTACTTCTTGATTTGCTTAACTGTTCACCTGACGACGTTTTTCTACTTGTTAAAAATCTACGACGAACCTTATACACTAAACTTCCACAGTTTTATTTTTATGCAAACTACAAACAACTAGTGCTTAGCACCGATCGAAATTATGTCAAACATTATATTGAAAATTGAAATGTTTGGTTAAGTTTGTATATACATACATATATATATGTATGTATATATATATATATATGTATATACATATATATATATATATATGTATATGTATATACATACATATATATATATATGTATGTATATGTATTGGAGTAAAAAATGGTTAAATTAAACACTCCTCAATAGGTACATTACTGCACAATCATTAAGTGAAATATTCTTCAACTAAATTTGATAGTACAAATTATAACGATAAAATACCAATAAAAAAGACGAACAGGTACCTTCCAGGTAAAACCTTTGCAATTTCCGCCCATTTATTTCCATATTCACTGTGAGCCTTAACTATAGCAAGTTCTTCTTCTGGTGTCCAAGGATCTTTTTTTACCGAAGGGTTTAAATGGTTGTGCCACCTGTGGAAGTACCAAATGAATGATTTTTGATTATATGAGCATGAAATAAAAGTCGCAGACAAGAACACTGTTCTCTGACTTGAGATTAAAGCTCATGTGCCAAAAAGGTAACGATGAATATTGCTCTAATCCAGTCAGACAAATTTAGTTCCTGATATTGCTTCATGTTTATCATCTAAAAGTGATTAAATGTCAATAACAAATAATGCTCGTAGAATAACATAGGCAGTAGGCAGTCAGCTACCTCTCTCGGCACTGTTTCCCAATCCGACCAGGCAACGATCTTGCTATTAAGGACCATTTTTTAGGTCCATATTTTTGAACAAGAGTTGTTATCATTTCATCTTCCTGTGAATTGTTCAATTATTTAATAATTAAAATGATAGTACATTTGTTTAGTTATTAATACAATAAACACAAAATTGATCTAGCATCAAACCTGAGCAGTCCATGGCCCTTTGACTAGCTCGGGATTAAGAACTTTCTGCCACCTATGCAGACATTGGACATCTGTTCTGTCCTTGAAAAAACCAGCTACAAAATATATATGAAATGACAGGTTAGAACTTCACTCTACAAAAGTAGTACAAGTTCACCCAAAAAGAAGTAGAAACCTATTTTCTTCCAATTTCTTCCATTGTAAGCTTTGACAGCATGCCTTAGAGTCTCATCCTGTCGGCACGAAGCAGAAGATACTTACAAAACAAACTAAAAAAAGATAGACATGAATTATTTCATTCCTGGTTGACAAATCACCACAAAAAAAGGTACAGAAAACTAGAACTTGTTAGCAGAAATGTTTAAACGATTAGGTAAATACTTGACAACCACATTCCAACAAATATCTAAGTGGTTTATTTTCGAGATTGGAAGGGCCTTTTGGGTCATAGTTAGAAATTATCAAAA
Organism: Allium sativum; assembly: GCA_030737875.1. Lineage (NCBI taxonomy): Eukaryota > Viridiplantae > Streptophyta > Magnoliopsida > Asparagales > Amaryllidaceae > Allium > Allium sativum. Next base: position 129,805,182 of record CM060918.1, read on the forward strand.
CTTGATCTGTAAAAACAATATAGTATAGTCCTGATTAGCCTTCAATAACAAATTTCACAAGTATGAGATACATCCAATCACACCCCTTCAAATCAAAATCCAATAAACCCTCGATTTAAATCACGCAACCTGCTAAGATTGACTTTAGAAGCATCAAATAATCCAAGTTAATAGTTCTTATTGTTAATTTTCCAAATCCCAATGTTAATCAATATCAAATCAAAATCCCAACACTTTATCAGGAGTGTGAGTAAAGAATGGCCCTTGGAAATATCGAGCGACAGTTACATTGCAATCAATAAATCTGCTGTTGTGCAAATAGTGAATTTGAAAAGCTATTAGAGTCTTGCACTTGGGATAAAATTGTTAGGTACATAAAAAAATTACGACTTCTTTAGAAAGTCATGGAAACATAGAAGTTAATACCGAAAGCATAAACACCATATTTAGATAAATAGTCATTATATCATACAAACACCAGTAGTGGTTTGCAGCTGATTAGCCTGTTGGTGGGCTGGCCCAATAGCTTACCAATGTGATAATGTAAAATTCAAACAGAAACATATAAATATCGACTTGGCTGAATATTGGAAGTTAAAAACTTCTAGCTGCCCAATCCGGTTTGTCCCAAATGAATGACCTGATTTTATTCGATCAAGAATTACCTCATTCAGACATCATTCATAATTAGAGGACCCAGCAGCAGGGACTTTCTGGCATCTAGTCTAGAACCATATTCTCATGTACAACCAAGGTTATCACGACGCCAAGTCGAGCCACTACCGTCTAGAAGACTAGTCGATAAATCGCCCGACTAGTCATGACTAGTCGACAAGTCTTTTATATACATATATTTATTAGACTTAAATATATAATATAATTAGATATAATTATAAATTTATAATAGGTTCAAATTCAACAAACATCCATAATAATAGGTTCAAATTCAACAAACATCCATAAGTTCAAACATCCATATAATATAATTAGGTTTTTTTTTATCGATGAGCGATATCGATCTGGTCTGTTATGCGCCGAGGAGCATTTTGGTTTTTTCGATGTCGATTTAGGGTTTTGGGGCTCGATTTAGGGTTTTCTGGGCTCGATTTAAGGTTTTCTGGGCCGGTTAAGCCCAATATCGTCGAAATGGAAAAGTCGACCATCGTCGAATCTTCTCGAGCGACTGGTCGACTAGTCATCATCGTGATAACAATGTGTACAACGTAATTAGAAGCCATTATATCACAGTTCTAACTGAGATTTGTTGGATTACTTTCATGTTCCAGCTTTGAAGGCGCAATCAGCACTTTTTTTTTTCAATGATATTTATCAGAAAAGAACTCATACCTCTTCAGGTGTCCAGCCACCCTTTGGTCTCCTCATAGGCCCTGAATTCCTAGATTTTAAAATCAAATGATGGTTACATTCAGAAAATGACAGCAAAGATAAATAACAAAGAATAACCTATAACATTGCAATGACATAATTTATCAACTAAAAGATGACTTTTTATCACGCAAGCTGACTTTCGATAGTACGATACATCGTAATTTTAAACATTAAGTAGTTAACATCACTATAAGTTCAATATCACTCAAAGACCGATATGAGAAAGCTGAAAAATAACAGGATGGTATTCATAGATAGTAACATTAGATGATAATCAAATAATACTAGTTGTTTCCTTAACAAGTTACAGCTCAAATTTTAATCCAATGAAAAACACCATTCATATAATTTTATTTCAAAAGAACCATGCAAATTCATGTATCTTATTAATCTGAATTGTATTTACGACGAATTAAAATTTGCGTTTTTTTACCTGGAATGAGAAAATTACAGGGACAACTAGAAACTTCTGTCATGAGGCAGAAAAAAATAAAAGAACCTTAACTTCAACTAACAGAACTCCAATGAAAGAGAATAGAAAACCATGTAAATATATTTTTTCTCATAGAGGCCCAAAAATAGTTATTATCAATGGGGAATAGAACTCCAAAAATATATTTTTTCTCATGCAACAACATTTTCAATGTTTTTCCTAATTTTATTTGTCGTGCATAGGGTTAGTATCAATGGGGAATAGAACTAAAAGGGTTTTGGTTTTAAGGATGGATCTAGTTCATAGAAAAATAAGAAATAGAGTGCAACTGTGAAAAAAAAGATGACATGCAGACATAGGGTACAATTGTTGTTTCTAATACTTCATTTTATTAAGGTTGCTATTTTATAATTTTCACCGATATATTATTGCAACAAATATCAAAGTGATATATATTAATAAATATCGGTTGGTATGTCAAAGCTGGTTTTATTACAAGAAAGTATTGCTTGAGGTTAATAATTCATGGCTGGCAATTAGAATTGAAAAATGTAAAGCCAAACCGACCGAGAAGAACCGAATCCAATGGGTATAGGGTCGGGTTTAGGTGATGAAAAATATCATATGGACCTGAACCGAACCAACCTGAACAGACCCATCCCGAAAGACACAACAAAAAACATAAAAAATGTGTATTTTAAGTGTAATTTCCCAACCAAACCCGAACGAACACTAGATCGGATCGGGTCTGAGTCCGACCTATCAGGTCTAATTGCCACCAATTTGTCTAATAGAATACAACGACGACATTGACAGATATTAACTACTACATGTTAACTACTACATGTTACGGAATCTTGCAAACTGCAAGGTCACAATGTCCTAGCAAAGTGGCATAGGAGCTAGTCTATAATGCTCACATGATATTATATAAAGTTCCTTTATATCTAAAAAAAAAAAAAAAAAGTTAAAATTATTTATATTCCCAACTTATCAAGTTTCTGCAAGAATTCAAATTCTTACTCCAAAATTGAGTAAGATTGTGGAATAAAGTAAATTAGTGGCAAGCCTGCCCAAGTGTCGTCAACAATATATTAACAGTATTTAACATATTAGAACAAAAATTATTTACCTATAATAATTCAAAAAAAGGGAAATGCCACAAAAACCAAAAAAACTGCAAACTGATGTACAAGCACCCTGGACAAACACCCTTCATATATTGTTCAAGTTCAAACATGGATTCGAAATTTTCACTCCTAACTTATATATCTTTAATAATAGTTATAATATCTTTGATATCACACCTTTTTTTATGTCAACATAAACTACCAAAAACGACCCAAGTATTAAATCTTATTATCACTTGAAAATAAGATCTAACAATCAGATTTTATTTTATTTTTAAAAGTCAAAAGCGTATGTTTGCAAATATTATCAAATTTTAATATCACCTAGAAATAGGATCTATCAAATAAAATTCTTTTACAAATTTAAAACCTCCATCTACAAATACTATCAAACTTTAATATTAGTAAAAACAAGATCTAAGAAATAAATCATTAACTAATAAAATAAAACAAAAAATCAAACTTAAAATTTGATATCTCTTCAAAAGATATTCTAACAAAAGAATTCAATGCAAAATTATCCTAACAAAAGAATTCAACGCAAAATTATGGTTAAATATCTCTTCAAATCATTTTCTCTTTAATGTTAGCACAGACAATTTAAAGAACAACAATTCATGTGCAAAGCATTTGTCGTCATCATGCACGAAGCACGTGCCCATACCTTCGTATAAACAAGATAAAAGGAAATTACTTTAAAACCGTATCTAGGTATTCAATCAAACAAACATCAATGGTTGGTTAGTCCAATCCATAAATATATAGCTTCAGAAACCAATGATAATACAGGAAACAGCTCAAATTGTATCTACTTATTTCGCAACTCTACTGATGAGTATTTTTCCAACTTAAAATCCTCAACTTTGGGGTTCATAACTGGTACTTGCTCCAAAATTTACATAGGAATAATCAGATGAAAGAAGTAACTTTTCAAAAATTAGTTCAATCAATTGATTAACAATGTAGGAAACAACTCATAGTGCAAATATCCTTCATATAGCTGAACTCCGGACTTTTATTCACCCAAAAAAACAACACATAGTGCAAATCATCGTCATTTAGGTTCAAACACAGAATTGAAATTTGTATGAAAAGTTGAAGCAATATATAAATATCAATGACTAGTTAAATCCAATTCATAAATCTAACCTAAAAACCTGTTAACAATTAGAGAACAACTCAAAGTTCCACTCGGTACTTTTAAAAATCATCGCCATTCAGGTTTGAATGCAGATTTGAAATTTGAATTGCCACTCCTAAACCTTTTATACAGATATAATTAGATAAAAGGAAGAAAAAAGAATTTATAGTTGCAACAATTCGATAAACATCAGTGGCTAGTTAATCCAATCCATAGATCAATACAAAAAAAATCATTAACAATCTAGGAAACAACTCAAGTTACAAACATTTTTCATACAGCTGGACTTCAGACTTATGCTCAAAAATGATTTTCCAATTTTAAATCATCACCACTATGGTTGATTTGAATTTTGTATTGTCACACATGACTTGGTACTCGAATAATCAGATTAAAAGGAACAACTTTAAAATTACATCTAATTAACTAATCCAATAAATATCAACAGCTAGTTAATCGAACTCACAATTTTGTAAATTAAAAAAGTCATTAAAATAAAGAAAACCACTTAAAGTTACAAACTTTCTTCATATATCCGACCTTCGGATTTAAACTCAAAAATAAATTTTCAATTTTAAACCATCACCATATAAGTTCAGCTACAGATTTCAACTTGGTATTGTCACTCCTAACTTTAAGTAGGAATAATAAGATAAAAGGGAACAACTTTCAAATTGCATCTAATTAATCAATCCAACAGCTATCGATGGCTAGTTGATCAAATCCATAAATCTATAACATATAAAGGCATTAACAAACAATGTAGGGAACGACTCAAAGTTACAAACTTTCTTCACATAGTTGAACTTAAGACCAACTCAAATATAAGTTTCCATTTTAAATCATCACCATATAGGTTGAACAAGGAATTTGAAATTGGTCTTGCCACTTCTAATTTTATACGTTAAATTGGATAAAAAAAAATATAACTTTAAATTTGCATCTACGTAAATCAATACAATAAATATAAATGGCTAGTTAAGCCACATTATAAATCTATCACTTAAAAGAAAACAATTAACAATCCTGCAAATAACACTAGTTAACCTATTTAGGAGTTCCTATTCCAAATTCCAAATCAGCATATTACTTCTTGTGAAGCAGCAGAAAATTCATCAAGTTGAAATACACCTAGGTTGAGCTGGTTCAGTAGCTTACGGTTAGATTAAGACTGATTGTAGTTAACAATATATCACACAAATAATCGCACACAATCTACACTGACAACATTCTTCACATGCATAACCATGGACTGCTGATCTAAAGAAACAAAATCATCACCCCATAGATGCAAAGAAAGGGAAATTGGTACGATCATGTTATACTTTATCAAGCCAGAATAAATAATTCAGACATAAATTTCACACTCTACGCAATTAATGGGTACAGCGAATACCGACGGTTAATCAATCCATTCATTCAATCCTAATTAACGACAAAAGAAATCCAATTCCGAAACAAAAACGACAAAAAAAAAAAAAAAAAAAAAAAAAAAAAAAATACTTATTATAAGGAGGGGAAGAAATCATCAAACTGGAGCTTCCATCCGAATCATCGGAGCTCGATTCCAATTGCTTGTTAACTACACAGCTGTCCTCCTTCGTCGCAGCTACCTCAACCATCTCAAAACCCTGGAAATCACAATCAAGAACTCAGATCCACAAACAAAACCTAGAAACCATCAAAAGGACTCAATTATGGAATCCTGGCTACCTTATGTGACTCAAAAGCAAAATCAAATGAAAGGCATATAACAAATTTATAGATAGGAAGGGAGAAAACAATATGGAAAGTTAATTACGTTTTTTATTTTAATTTATTCGTTATTTATGTGTCGTGATTTTTTATATATAAGATAGTGGCGGTGAAGATAACGGCGCCGTTAAACACAGCTGCGAAAGGAGGAACGAAAATGCCAAACGGTCCTTAACGGAGCCGCTAGCGTTGGGTTAGCTGGTTTGAACCAACAACGGACATCTCGAATTAAATTTGAATCGTACAGGGAAGATAATGACATTTTTAACTCTAGGATCTAACGGCTAGGATTTTCCTGACGAATAATTTGCTTTCTTTAAATAATTTGACCGTTTCAATTTAGTTTACCCATTAAATTTAAACATCCATTCATGGATAAAACTAGAAACAATATTGAATTACCCTTGTATTCAAAGAACCGATTAGTCAGCTTTACTATATAAATCCTAGGTTTTAAAATTGTCATCAAAATAAATGAGTTGAAGTAAGTGGAAAGTACCAATACAATGCAAACAATAAGTACATTTAATTTGAAAATAGTACGTTATCTTTGTGCTCTTTGTCATAGAAATAAACTATGCTCTCTTTGATAGAAATAAACTAAGCTATCATATCATACATCAATAATTGCTAACTGTACACTAGAAAATATAACAAATTATTATACATCAAATATTATTTTACATACATCGTGTCTTTTTTTATATTACTTCCATTTTAATCTTCATTTTCATTTATTCAAATTTTCTATATATCAAATTGAGTTCAACTTAACAAAGTGTATTTTAGTTTTTGCATTAATATTGTAACTTCTTTAAACTTTAAAAAAAAAAAAACAATTTCAAAAATAATTCTAATTTTAAAAAGAAAGAAATATTAAACGCTCCTAAATTATAGTAATTAGTTTTCAATGTTGCCTTAAGTTAAATTTCATGCTTGATGATGAAACAATTCATAAACTTTTCATTGAAGCATGTAGCTTGGACCAAATTTCATTAAATTTAAGATTAGTTTGACGGATTATATCCAAAACCTAAAAAAAAAAACCAATCAAGAAAAAAGAGTACTTTAATAAATGAAATTTAGGGTATGAATAGAATTTACTAAACTATAATTCATCAACACAAGCATACATGGCAGTTTCAAAGGACCGATTGTCCAAAGGAAAATAAAATTTTGTTATCGATTAATGTATATCATATATCGTTTTTTACAAAAAAAAAAAAAAAAAATGTAAGTACATAAAACATTAATAGAAAAAAAAAATCTTCATAAAACAATTATTACATCAAGGAGGATACAATATTAAATTTAAAGAAACGTAAAGCTTAAAGTTGACATTTAACACAAATAATAGTTGATCTTTCGATAAGAAGTTCAAAGGAAAATGCCTCTTTGTGCATCATCTGTTGCAAATTCCCGGGCTAGACTGTTATAGTCAAGTTTCTTTTAAAACGTACTTTGATCAGAGATAATTTTTCTAGTTTAGGAAAACTTCTCTCAATAGAAGCAACTGTATATTATCATTTTCGTCAACTATATAATAAGAAATGACTTTTGTTTTAGTTTAATAAACTCTAACTATTTACATTTAAAAAATGATATTTAATTTTTTATCAATTGATTCCAACTTGTTTCAAAGTGAAATTAGTCATCTTGATGTTATCAATTTCTAGCTTATTTTCCCTCAGCTTACGCATCTAAAAAGAATCAATCGGAACATAAGATTCCTAAATTCTCATAATACGGAACAGTAAAGAATATATCTTTAATACTTTGTAAAGCAACAAAAAAAAAGGATCGAGCAACTGATTTGCATAGCATAATGTTGAGTTTGAAGACAACAAAAACCCTAATTTTTATTCCGATGCAAGAGAAAAAGGAGTTGATCGATCTTCAATCATTTGGAAGAGTAATGATAAATTGGCTAGAAAGATGGTGCAATTTACAAAAACCCTAATTTGAAAATCGAGAACGGGGAATATATATGTGATTGTTAAGATATATATAGTGTCTTTGATGGTTTTTGCCCTGCTCAAGTGGATTCCATCTCAAGGGCTTAATGGGCTTGCTCTTGGGCTACCTCTTCAAGCATGACACACAATATCGAAATCAAAATGGAATCATACAAAAAATTTGAATGATATTTCGATATATTATGGAATCAACCTATTTTCGTAGAATACAATTCGCAACTAGTTAATTTTGAAATTCATGGAAAATAACCTAACGGATATATATATATATATATATATATATATATATATATATATATCATAAATACATGTAGAATAAGATCATTTATTGATTTTCCTTTTCATATATGGTATCGAAATATTGAAATAATTTTTTCCAAAACCAAGTAATTATTAAGATATTTTGATCTTACTTTTTGAACACTAATTTTCAATTTTATTTTCCATGTAAATCATCTATACATGTATAATTATGACTAAAGTCAGGTGTATAAGAAATTTTATAGTAAAAATGAATGGTCGAAGATATTCTACAACTTGAATTCCACAAGTCATGTTAGATGTAACCCGTTTATTTCTTTTGTTAGTGGTTTTATCATTAATTATTGTGTCTTTATATGGATATATATTTTTGATAAGTATTAAAACTGTCGCTGATAGAAGAGACAATACATTAAGATAAAGGATATAAGATAGTGTAGCAAATAAAGCGAAAACCAATAAGAAAATGCGATAAATGCAACGTGATATTATCTATCTTGGACACAAATAAATATTAACCATGTAACTTTACAAAGATTCTTCATAAATTTATTTAATTTAAATAATTTACATTTACTAACCCAACACATTTTCTCATATCATTGATGAAAATTCCTTCGCACTTCCCCATAAAGAGATATCACTTATATTGGATCAGATGCATCAACCGATAAGGTAAAACAGACAAACAAACTTAAAAAAGGACCACACTTTAATCATTATGCATACAATCATTTTAATGTGTTATCCTAAATAATATAATTTACATCAAATCATAACTGGTGCTTATTACTTGAACTTAATTTAAACTATAAGCTACATAGTTGTTGTTATTACTAACACGAATAATGTCCATGGATGTGAAATTCGTAACAATAGGAGGATCAGGTAATATGGCTAAATGTATATATTTGACGGACTTTTTCTAAATGTATATGAATAGGTCATTGGTATTATACTGTAATCCATGAAATAGGAAACATAAAGAAATCCACCTCTACATGCTTAGAAACTGTTTAAAAACTATAAGCCAAACAACCAGTTTCAAAATTATGGTACCCATTTAGACCATTCTAAGAAACATGAAGAGGCCATCTTCTACAACCGATAAAATCATAACAAATATGAAACTGAATAAAACTGGCATACTCAACAGGTTCAAATCTTAATAAACTGTTGAAACCATATTCACTTATGCATCAAAACCAATCAGAAAAGAACATCATCCCCAACCAATCTAATCTGCAATATGTGAAACTGGTAACATAATACAACTTCATTCAAAAATAAGACTTAACCCCAAAAAATCGAAGAATCTAAAATTGATCTGGTATAATCTTTTTCATCCAAATATCAATAGCCCATAATCCAGTCGAGAGCAAGTTATTGGGGAAAGACTGTATAACCCATGATTTTGGGTGAAAATCAAGACGAGGCCTACTGCTTCACCAAATTTACATCAAATAGCACTCAAATTGCAGATTAACCAATACAATTGAATCCAATAATCTCATGTTGTAATCATTACAAAGGTTTCATCCAGAACCAACCTTACTGATTTGTAAACTTCAATAATCATTTATAAAACCAACTCGAAAAGAACAGAAACCGGGCAGTTTGTTGAAAACCATAAACAGTTTGGGATCAAAAATAATGTAGAGGCCATTTGCTTAACAATATGTACTAGAATGATGTTTGAACCATATTCTCTTACTCGCCATCAAAATGCACATTAAAACTATCATCAACATATAGCTTCAGACCGAAATCTATGAAACCCTAACTTAACCCCGAATAATACGCAAAATTTCTAATAATCAGAAATCACACACATACTAAAATGTGAAAATGGTGAAAAACTGGTTAATCGATTATGATAAATCAGAAGTGATTCAACACTTGCGCCGGCAATGCCAGATCCCAATTCCTCCAGTGTCTTGATCTCCAGATTTCAAACAAAGTCGGATCGGATCTATGGATCTGCTGTTAAGCGAAGATGCAGGTGGGTGTAAGGCAGGCCTGGAGAATTTGGCCTTCTGCGATTGTTGAAAAAAACGATCTTACTTCAGATCGGAACCAAAGAAGATCTAGATCTGATTTTTAGTTTGTAAAAATAGGAAAGGAAATCAAGTAACCTATCAACTGATTACGAACAGTAATCGCGTTGAAGGTTATCTTGGAGAAAACGAATAGAAAAGAAGTTGAAATTAGAAATAAAAACAGACTCACGCATAGCGAAAGTAGGAGAAAAAAAATCTCCTGTCGCCATTAATGAGCTCTCAATTCAACATATATATATATATATATATATATATATATATATGTTGAATTGATATATATGAAAAACATAAGGCAATATATTACCACACAAAGAGCATTCTAGCTCAAGGTAACAAAACAAAAGAAAAACAACATAGAAAAGAAAGGAAGATAACATGAATAAGTTATATTAACATTACAAATGTTTATTGTTTGAATTTAATTTAAACTGTAAGTTAAATTGTTGTATTATTACTAACGTGAATAAAATCCGTGTAGATGTGACATTTGTAAGAAAGTGAGGATTGGGCAATATGCCCAAATGTATATATTCAACTAACTTTCTTTAAACCAACCGACGTATTTAATATTTGCTAACTAAATTAATAAGCATCTGTGTAAAAAGTGAACCAAGTATATAATGCAATTAAAATAAGATCAAAATAAAGGATACTAAGAATTTATACTAGTGTAGACCACATACTTACATTTAGTCATAGAACTTCATTCTAGGATTCCTCTTGCATCCCCTTACCTAACCTTGAAAATTGGTTATCATGCAGAATCCACCTAAACAACTCAAACTTTAGATGACTGCTTGAGGACATTGTAATAGCACTTCATCAACGGCTTGAATACTCTACTACATGATTTTTACCTTTTATTTCTAGAATGAAATTGGTTTGACTCCAAAATTCTACATTAATAGTAAACTTTAACATACAAATTCCTGTAACTAGCACGATGATTTGAGAGTTAAGCATTTAAGTAGTTGTAGGAATGAAATGATTCATTGGATGGTCAAAATATATTTTGACTGGGGACTAAGAGCATAGAGCGCGATATTTAGATTAATTGAGGACAATAGAGGTCAAAAAGTTATTTTGCCTTGGAAATGGTTACGAAATTTATATGTTGTATGGTTGTTAAATTTGGATAAATTAAATCTATCCCAAAAGGAGAATATACTGATTGATTCCCACAATAAATTATATGTGGAAAACAAGTTGGAAAATAACAATTAGTTTCAGCAGGGATTATTTGATTTGTGGATCATTTAAATTAGGATATAAGTTGAAATAGACATAATTTGCTAAATTTTATTTGAAACCGAATCAAGAAAATCCAAAAACATTTCATCCTTATCTCTATGGAAATATTCATCATTGCACCTATAAATACTAAAACATTTGCTTATTTTTTCAACATTAAAAATAAAGAAGAGTGATCTGCACCCAAATACCCTTAACAAATTTTCTATTTTGTATTTTCCAGGGTGAGTGGAATTTATAGAGTGATTCATACTCTTTTGATGTTATAATCTTTCTCGAAATGAAGACATAATAAAGAGTCGTGGATCTTCATGGATGCAGAATTATGCTTACGCACACTATCTTTTCCATGACGGGTTGGTATCTAAGCTAGTTTTGTTGTTCAGTGTGGCATTAATGACTACTTTTGGGTATTTTACTAGTAAATCCAGTTTTAATTATGGTATTACATTCTTTGATCATGTAAAGGTAGATTTTGGAACTAGGACAATAGCGATAGAGGCAATATTAAAGAAGGAGAAGACTTTTAAGGTAATTTCTCCACTTGAGAAATTGAATGACAGCGAAGCAAATGTTTTTATAAAGATAGAAGATGAAGCTCTTACAACTATACAATTTAGATTTTTAGATGAAATTAGTAGAGTTTACTCAAAAGAAGATGAAAAAGAAATTATGGAATGCACTATCTGGTGCATATCAAGAAAAGTCTCTCACAAATCGGATTATTCTTCAACAATAATTCTATTGATTTACGATGAAGCCTGGAGCTAATCTTATAGAGCATGTGAATGCATTATACTTTGACTACGAGCTTGAAGGCAATGGATGTGGGTTTTTCGGATGAGGCTCAAGTAATGATCCTTTTGCTTTCCTTGCCTAAGGTGTATATCGTTTTGTTAATTTCATGATATATGATCGCAATAAGGTTAGTCAATCAGATGTAAAGGCTAGTCTTCGTAATGAAGTGTTGAGAGGTAGATTGGCAAACACTAGTCTGGATAGTGATTCAGTGGACTTATTTGTTCAAAAATGTAGAAGCCAAAGAGAGTTAAAGAATGGTAGAAGTCGAAGTAATTCAAGGTCTCACAGTTTAGCAGGTTTAAACGATTGACTCGACATTATTGTAGGAAACTGGGACACTTTATAGCTCAATGTCCCGAACTCTAAGGAACAAGAAAATACCCTAAGCAGGATTCAACTTTAATGAAGAAAGATCAGATACAAAGAGTGTACCGATGTATTTGTAGCTTTTGACTATTTTGCAAAGAACAACTTATGTCTTATTTATCCTGGCGCACTCTATCATATGACATCTGATAAGAAGTGTTTCTCTACATACCGCAAGATTTATGGAGGAAAGGTCCTAATAGACAATGATGTTTTTTGTCGTATTGTTGGTGTTGGTCATGTAAAGATCATAATGTCTAACGGTGTTATGCATATGAATACCGATGTTAAATATGCAGCTGATTTGAGAAGAAACTTGATTTTTGTTGGGGTTGTGAGTAAGCTTGGATTGAAGGTTGTAGTTAAGGGAGAGAAATTCTGGATATCAAAGTGTATCATGATTGATATGAATGGAAATTTTTGTTTATTGAAAAGCACTACCATAGATGGTGAATCAGCTTTTGTTACTTTAGTTGATTCAGATTCTTCCAGATTGTAGCACTTAAAGATGATTCATATTAGCGAATACAGTCCGGATGAGTTGAGGAAGTGAGTTTTGGTTAGTGGTGTTCAACATTCAAAGCTTTTCTTTTATGAGGAGTGTATCCTTGGTATGAAAACAAAGGTTTCTTTTGGCATTAGAGAGAATAAACCAAGAGTTATTCTAGAGTATGGTCATACAGATGTTCTTCCTTTGCCCATATTTGGGTGGAGCTAGGTACTCCGTTTAATAATAGACGATTTATCTACAAATTCTACCATTTATAAGTGAAATATTTGTCGGGTATCAAAAGTGGAAGTCCTTAGTTGAGAAGCGGTCAGGGAAGAAGCCGAAGGCCTTCCGTTCGGATAGCGGCTGTGAGTTTGTATCGTAGGAATTCTTCAATTTTTGTGATCCCGAAGGCACTAAGACGCGTCAGATCACACATGTTGACCACCAGTCCAATGGAGTTGTTGAGAGAATGAATCAGATATTATTGGTATAATATCCTAATTCTGAGGCTTGAACTAAGCATTATTAATGTTGTAGTCATCAATAGTATCATCCTGAGATAATGATAAATTAATATCAATTAATGAATCATAATATCATAGATATAGAAATATGATATTTTTTACAAAAACACATTTTATTTTATTTTTTGTTTTTTTGGTAAAGTTAGTCGGTTTTATAGTGGTTGTGCCGCTTTTATTAGAAACAGGAAAGGAGGAAAAGGATTACTGCACATGCATAGAAATCCCCATCTGGTTTGAAGTGTCAGAATAATATAGCTATTCAATACAATACAAGAGAGAAAATGAGTGTTTCTGCTACTACATTCTTGGTTTGAAGTGCCAGGACACTGAAACACTGCTAATCCCCAACATAGGAAGAGGAATTGGAGTCATCACTACTTATAACGTTGACATGCTCAGAAAAAAGGTACGGTAAGGTTAGGTATAAAATATGGGTTAGGATTATGAAACTCGTACTCCCGATCCCAAGTAGAATCAAGGAACCGAGACTTATTCTTATCACCTAGCTCACCCACCATAATGAGCTCAAAACCATCTCCCACTACCTGATATTTCAATCTCCTAAAATCGTCTTCATCGTCATTGACATATTTATAGTACATGTTTTCATAAGGATCATATCGCAACCCAGAAATATCACGAACCCACGAGCGCTCATCCAAGAACCAGTAGATACCATCACATTTAGTTTCCTCAATGGAAGAAACATCTTTATTTTCCAAGTTTTCATCATTACATGGAGCAATAGATTCTGGAATAGGTTGCTGAGTAACAGTTGGAAGATTGGTATCATTCGATGTAGCTTTCGGAACCCATTTCAAAATAGGAGGACGAGGAAAAGGTACCCATTTTTATTAATTAACCATTCATCGTATATTCCTATCTAATAAACCTTATTCAAAGAAAACATAATTGTTATAAATATTTCAAGAGAGACTTACGAAGTGCCCCATTGGATAATCATAGACTAACTAATTAGCAATTTCATAACTTTTCCTTTACATATCCATGACAAAAGGAAACAACACAGAAATAGTTATATTGCCTCATGCATGTCTTTGGAAGCTTATTTGTCAAACTAGATAATTGAAAATCCATACTGTCGATCTATTTCAAATGAGCACCCGAGTGTTTAAGGAGAAAAAACCTTCGGATCAGACAACAATCTAGTGTGAATAATAACCTACCATCTCAAATCAAAATGATATATTGTGAGACCACATTGCTTAGCATAACGAGTTTCTCCTTACTAGTATCAATAAACAAAGTAATTAATCTTGTGCTTTTACGCACACAATGGTTAGAAACAATAATTAATCATGTGCATGCGTGACACGTGTAGTGGATTACCCATCTTTATTTTTCTGACTACCAGTTTTAACACGTTTATGATTATCGATCACATATTCAAACAATTATTCATCTTAATGTCATGTGACTGCCACTTATAATTTTGAATGACTACCTTTCATAAAACTTTGGTGAATTCACATCCATTGTCATCTAGATTACCCATCCCTTATGGTTTACTCATTTTAATCTTGTGAAATACACAATAAGTAAAATTTACATATTAAGATGATATGGACTAACCATCACATACCCATAGTTTCTCTAAGACAACTTTGAAACTGTATTCAAGCGGCTATATGTCCCCGACATCTTGTGAACTATCCATTTCACATTCTTAAATTTTCCATGGTTAACTATAGGCTCATCATGTTCATACCATTTATAATTCAATCTTGTACCCTAAGAATATAACCTATACCAATTGGTACCCTTGTTTTGTTTTTCAATATATGACATATGTGAAATTTACTACCCATCGGTGTCCCTAAATTTTTGTGTCGATGACAAAGTAACAAGTGTTATACAATAAAATGATGTTATTCCCGTCCTAGTGGAAACAAAGATTATAGCATAATATATTGGTATTTCCCTTCAAGACGAATCCATGATTGGTTACGTATCATAACAAAGCAAAAAGAAGCAGCTCTTGTCTCTTACACTTAAGTCGAAGGTAAAGAGTATGACTATTTACTATTTAATAAAAAAATGGGGTTAAGTGAAACCCGTCTTGCTTGAACCCGAGCCGACTCTCTAGCCAAGGCATCTAAACAATTAGAATTGATTCGAGTCAAAGAAAAGCTATTAACCTCGAACCATATAAACTTCAATTTAATAAAATAGTGTTTTGCCTCTACCTATCTGGTGTAAGGAGTTGTGATGCAATGCACTATCTAAAGATGACCAAAACAAAATTTTGTAGGATGTCGACCGTAAACAATTAGCGCATAAGTGTACCGTCTTTTTGAAGATCTGCCACTTAAACATATTTTATAAAATATTATGTAAAAAATGTAGTGACACATCTATGCCATTTTCGCCTTTATACTCCAAAAGAAAGAGTGGAGGTAAAGCGCCTCAGAACAAGGATGAGAGTTGGCCTTTGTTTTAAAACAGGTGATTCCTAAGGTCCAAGTGAAAAAACTCGACTAACATATCCTTATTTCATCCTCTACCTTATGAAACATCTTTGCATATAAATTGAACTGATATCCTATGCTTCATCCAAACAGATGCAAAGAAAATGGTGGGGACACGAATCCCTAATTGCCTATGATGAAAATGTAAATAAAAGTAAAACTAATTTCTTACTAAATAAAGTCATCTTTATAACAATTCCACAAATATGTCAAAATCGTATTTGTGGATATAAAAGCATAAACATTCTTTCCAGGAATCAAGTAAGTTATGCCTCGTATCCAAAAGCAAATTATAAAGAAATAATTAATTAATATTCTTAATTAATTATTTTCCTTAAACTTTTCAAGACAAAATAAATTATAATAATTCATTTTTAATTGGGAAATCCCCAAAATCATGAAAATATCCTTTATTTCATTGTAATAAAAATTTCAGATTAAAAATCAGTATTTAAAAATAAATGATTGAATTCGAAATTTAGCTAATTTCCACCTTAAGAAATGCATAAGGTATTCACAATTGCTTAGAAAATTAAGACAATTGAAACCCATCTCCAAAATTATATCAAGCATAACATATCAAATTTTAAAGCATTTAAAGACATAGATCATTGGTTTTTATCCAAAACTTAATCTAAATGATGCCCAGGAATTAGTATTCTATCAACATAATGATTAAACACCCATAACATTGTAAAATAACAAAAAAAAACAAGTGTTTATGTGCCTCTGGTTTTCGAGGTGGTTGGTAAGGATGGAATTATGGACCCACCTCCTGAAGTTTACACTGCTAGAGTTGATTTATGGAAGGACTATTTAGTCGGTTTCTTTTTGGATTATAACCCTTATAATTCTATACTTAAAGAGAAATGCAGTAGTGCCTACATTATCAAGCAACTGCTTGGTAGTAGAAATTTCAATGAGAGCTTTGGTATGAAAAAGTTTTTCCCTTGCAACCACGGTATTATCAAAGCATTTTAATTTTCCAGTTTTGTTAGCAAACCGATTCAAGCCAGATATTCTCCAACCAGCGAAACATTTTTTTAAGTTTATCGGTGATGACGTTAGAGACTCGAGGAGATTGATATATCAAATTGTATGAGATAGTGTTGAGCTTATTCAAATGAAATGCAGTGGGTGAGATTAATAAGTTCGAGTTCTATGAAGCTATATGGGATAGAAACTTTATCTTTCATGCTCCTCATCTGTGCTATGTGCCAAACCTTGCCTTGGATTTTTCTAGTTTTATTCGTGTTGTTGGCATGGCCAACACCACTTGTAGATCCTCCTCTTCTGAGGGAAACTAGTTTTTCTATGTTATCTAGTAGCTTGGATGCCTTGTCTAACTCCTGTGTATTGTATGGTGGTTGGCCACCTTTTTAGTAGAAGAAGCGCTCAACTTCTCTCCTGTTCTGTAGATGTATGGTGTTCTGGGACTTCAAACCTAACTTAGGGTTCTGTGCCTGTGCATAATCATTTCCCCCTTTTCTCTTTCTAATAAACAGCGGTACGACCACTATAAAACTGGCTTACTTTGCCAAAAATAACAACAACACATATAATTTGGGTATTACATGCAACCGAACAAAAAAAAAGAATTGAATGGATGGTTTGAAGTATTATACACCTCAGAATGGATGATTGAGTTGAGATTTTGTGTAGCTTGAATATCTTTATGCTTTTCTCCTTGGTTTTCCTAAATTTCCTCTTCTCTTGGTATGGTCGGTCTCTTCCAAGATTTCAGTTGTGTAGATAAAAATTAAGTGAAGGACAAGAAGGGATAAGGGTTTAAATGACAAAAATATGCTCCTTTCCTGTTTTCCCCCGTTTATACTGCTCCTTCTTGTAGGACATTTCAATTTATATATTTTGCATGACCTTAATATTAATCAAATCTCATTTCAACCTACTACATTATTCTATTTAATCTATTTAATTAGGTTTTCTTAAATATTGTTATGCTAAAAATTGATATTGTTACATTTTTCCCTCCTTAGATAATTTTGTCCTTGAACTTCGGTAAGAACTGTAAAAAACATAGTAATTATGCAACAAGCACTAGCATATCCTACCAGCTATCTATTCTATTAAACAATATGGAACATATCAATAAAAGATCTTGAATAAGTATCCCTAATCCCATCCTCTATATTCCAAGTATAGCCTTTCTCATTGGTACTTATTAGACTTTTGCGAGCTTGACTGTCTAGTTTCTTGGTCGTTTCCCATCTCTTGCCACAACACGAACTACTTATCTCACAAATTGCAGATTGAATTACATTACTAGATCTTCCAATGCTATCCGAGCAATATCATGCATATATTTTGAAGATGAAAATATGAAAAATATTACGGATCCTAGCTAACCTTCTTAGCAATTCTACCCGATATAAGAGTATCCTAATCCTCTCAATAATAAGGAATGATCCAAAGAACCTCGATGCTAGTTTTGTTGACTTCCCGAACGTTCCATAACTTTCATAGGTGATATATTAGAAAAAGGGATAGTTTAACTAAGGTTCATTTTAAGTTTCAAAATACAAAAAAACTTCATGTCTTAAATTTTATAAATTAGGTCTTCGTTTTTTTTAATCATAAAAAACCAACAAAAATAAACACAAAAATTTACCAAACTTCGAAGGTTAATTCAATACATAATCATCCTTATATTCATGTAAGAAAAGCAAAAAAACAATGATTCAAAAACAAATAAACAAAAATAATTCACGTTTTAACAAAATTCTATAATTTTCGAAAAATTGCAGACATCGCCGCAATTATATTAAAATGTTGCATAATTTTATGCATTTTTTGTCGATTTCTTCAAACTATCAAATTCAATGCCTACACTTATTTAAACATTACATTACTGTAGAAAAATCATCAAAACAATGATAAACATTGCATATAATGAAAAATGCATCTCTTCCAGTAAAATTGTAGAAATAGCAGCAACTACATAAAAATGTTGCAGATATGTCTGTAGTTTTAAGATACACTGAGACATGTGTTGTAACACCCCACGTCCATTAATGTCACTCACAAAGGGAATGCATTAACTTCCATGGAGCGTATTTAGTGTATAGAACAGAATATAACAAGACAGATATAAATAATGGTACTTGAAAATTTTAAAACAACTTTTATTACAGAGGAGAAATAGTTTGATTACAACAACTTCATAAACCAAGTACACTTAATATCCATCTTGATAAATTGTTTCAGAGTACATAAAATAAAAAGCATAAACCGCAACACAAGTAGCCACAAAAGAGATGAGCTGAACTTTACTTTCAGCAATCCAAGCACTTCAAAAGAGAGAGAAAGAGATCCAAGATCAAGCTCCACTAGTACTAGTCCCACCCTGAGAACCTAGAGGGGGGGGGGGGGGGAGAAAGAAAAGAGGCGAAAACAAGGGGGTCAAACATAAAGTCTGACGAGTATAATAACTTTAACAATATAATTATTAAAGTAACTAGGATAAGGCATAAACTGGTAAGATAAGATATGACCATGAAACAAGTGGGCATGACAAAGCAAATAAGAGGAATATTCTGGCGTTAATCTCGTTCCTAATTACTATAGGATAATTACTATACTGCACCACCACTAGTCACCCTAAAAGTTGATCCTGCCTACAAAACTTAATAATGATAATGGTAGTCCGTGTACCCTTAGCTGCCTTCATAGGTGTCGTCTGCCCCTATCTCCACTAGTTGTACCCACTACCACCATTCGATCGGCTCCCTAACTCATAGATACCCGTGCTGGTCCCACAGTGGGGTGTATCACTCCCCAAAGTGGCAACCCGATACCACTAAAGATGCACGGCTTATATCTACACGATGCAACAACGTCTTACCTACCAGCCCGAGCCCACGCACACACATGACCCCGTTGGACTTGCGTTGCCACCGCTAACCCGTTTTGACCTCTTACAATCAAATCCAGTAAGCGTGTCCCGTCTCGACTTGGGTCGAGCTCACAAAGATACTTAATGGGTTACTGGTTTGAAAAGGACCCCCCATGCATGACACAAGCTTTCCACCTATGCTTGGTCCCCACTAAGGTTTCCCACTTAACCCCTATTTTTATTCATGTCTTCTTACATGTTTCAACTTGGTTAAGTGCGTCTAATCGTATTTAACATGCCACCCAAGGCACCCACTTAATTTCACATGCCACCCAAGGCACCCACTTAACCCCCCCATGTCCCACCACATGTTTATCTGGTTAAGTGTTACTTAATTCATTAGAACCGTAACCTTGTAAAGACCTCCCACATTAGACTGGCATTTGCGGTTGCTGGATTTGCCGGGCGGGTCCGGGCAGTCTTATACCGCAAACGAGCCTAACCTC
The DNA here is from genome assembly GCA_030737875.1 of Allium sativum. Taxonomy (NCBI): domain Eukaryota; kingdom Viridiplantae; phylum Streptophyta; class Magnoliopsida; order Asparagales; family Amaryllidaceae; genus Allium; species Allium sativum. The sequence goes on from CM060918.1 coordinate 129,825,610, forward strand.
GTGTCTTTACAACTGTTACGCATTTAATTCGTGCCTTTGACCTCTCACATTAGGCTGGCATTTGTGGCTGCTGGATTTGTCGGGCGGGTCCGGGCAGTCTTACACCACAAAAGAGTCTAACCTCGTGTCTTAGGCGGTTTATTACTACACATCTTTATTTAACCCCAAATTGGATTAATATCCCTATTCAAATTTGTCAATAAATTCCAATTTTATTTATGTCCATAATTGTCTTCTAAAATTATGTCCATAAATACCAATTATGCCAATTAATGTCTCAAATTAATTATATGCCTTTTAAGGCTATTTATGCCAATTCACAATTTTATGTATATTCAATATTATCCCATCATCCCCACGCTATTCGTACGTTTTCATATGACATATGTTAGACTCGCAAATAGTCTAACTCATAGAAAGAAAAAAACAACACCACATAACACATAAAATAGATCTAAGGATCATGACATAAGATTACATAGACAATAACTTGCATATGAATTTCATTCAAACTAGCATATGATACAAAACTAGCATAGGTGATGGCCATAAACTTGCATAACTTATGTACTGCTATAGATCCAAACATAAAGGTTTGAACTTGCATATGGATCTAAACATAAAGATGTAATCTTTCATATAGATCTAAACGTAAAGATATAATCTTGCTTATGGATCTAAACATAAAGGTGTGAACTTGCATATGGATCTAAACATATAGATTAATGTCACATAAACTAGCATATGCATATACATGTTTCACATATTTTTAACAACCCAAACTTGCATAAGATTCATATAAGAATATATGATCCAATCACCACAAACTTGCATAAGATATATGATTCAACTTGCATAGGATTCACATAAGAGCTAACATATGATCCAACTTGCATCATATTCACATAAGAACTAACATGTGATCCAACCTGCATAAAATTCACATAAGAACTAACATATGATTCAACACCAGAAACTTACATATAATTTACATCACATGATTCAAAATCATATTCTTATGATCCCAATTATATCTTATCATAATTAAATTAATGAATTATTTTGTGAAAGCTGTCATACTCACAATCAAAAAGAATAGTCTTGTCTTTCTGGGATCTGTATTCTGAAACTGAATTGCTCGCCTTTGATGTAGACTTAGTTGTTATTTAGATTTGATTTTGATTCAAGCCTCTATCTTGCTTTAGGGTTGAAAGTGTATGGCGGCTACTCTAGGTTCTCCATTGACGGCATGGCGGCTCTTGGTATGAATTTGTGTGATTAGGGTTAGGGGTTTAGGGTATTTTTATAGAAGATTAATTAATTAAGAGCCGTCGGATTAACCTAGGAATAACCAGAACCATTCAGATAGCCACCTAAGCCCTAGTGACTCAGCAATGACTCACTGTTCGGATCAGAACACTCCAGAAATCTGTGCAGGCTTTTTAGCCCGACATGGGCGCACTTGGCAGGTGCGCCAGTGCATTTTTGTACTGGCGCACTTCACAAGTGCGCCAGTGCATTCTGTTTTTTGTTCTGGTTTTTCTGCCTAACTTCGTTCGTCCATATCTCCTTCATACGGTGTCCGTTTTACGCAAACTCGGACTCTATCTCAAGCAGAATTTCGAGACGAACGCAATGGCGCGACCCGTTTTCCTTAATTCCCACATTTGAAATTAAGTATTCTTTAATTTGTTAACTTTAATATTTAAAATTACGGGGTGTTACATGTGTGCAACACATTTTAGGAGTTTAGAAAATGTACCAGCACTTATTTACAATAGTGTAGTGCTAAGGGCACCCCAATATGTTCTTCTTAATACCGCAATTAAAAAAATAAAACTCATTAAATTTTGTATGCTTCTTAATACCACATTACCTCTCCATTCTAATCTCTCACTCAATCATTATTTTCCGAACTAATCACATACTAAGCTAATCTAAAATCCCTAATCTCTCGTAATCGCTGTCTTCTTCGCATCTCTCGCAGGAAAATTCAAATTTGTACGGTAATCTCTCAATTGTTTGGTGATCTAAAAACCCTAATTCCCATTTCCTCTTCTAGTTTGCTTAATTCAAACCTTATTCACGGCTTTTGTATATTGCAGTGTCGAATTCGTTGATCGGTTATAGATTTAGGATTTAGCTCGTTGATCGGTTTCACAAATAAGGACGAACAAATATCGAGCGAAATAGAAATAGGGTAAAATAGTGTGGTAACCCCTATTTTTAAGTGTGTAGTATTAAGAAGAGTGTTAATACTAATTCTTGTGGTATTTTTTAGTCGCGGTATTAGGAAGAACATATTGGGGTGCCCTTAGCACCACACCTTACAATAAATGCATACATTTCAATGACTTATTTTCCACTACACAATACACTAATAGTTGCTGACAACAATTATTCAAAATAAATGCAGACATGTCAACAATTTATTTTCTCTTTCCCATATCAATAATACACTATGCAATTGTTGCTGATATGCATGCACTTCTTTTATAATAAGTTTAAATATTTCAACAATTTTTATTTCAGAAATTTCCGTTAATATTCACGATTTCTTATTTTTTTTCTTTTATAAAGTAGCGCATAAAATCATGAAACAATGTTGCTACCATAAAATAAGGACCCACTTTGCATGTAAACTTAATGAGAGATCCACTTTACATTATATTTCATTTTAAGGATGCCTTCCTAATTTCCACTTTAAAAAAATGGCCTCTGACTATGAACTCAAAATCCTTATACCTCTTATCTACATAGTTTTTCTACCTGGATTAAGCTTCCTTCATCCTATCTTGGATTAACTCAATCTTCTCTATAGCTTCCCACAGCGTATCTAGACCTAGGACTGATATGTCTTTGGTCTCTGACCAACAAGCTGGTGTCTTAGACGATCTTCCATTCAAAACTTCAAAAGGCAGCATTCCTATACTAGTCCGATTATTGTTATTATAGGAAAACTCAATTAGATGGAAATAGTCCTCTTGTGAGCCTCCAAAATCTCGTGCATAAGATCTCAACATATCCTCAATTGTCTGTTAACTCTTTGTCTTCCCATCCATCTATGGGTGATATGCAGTACTCATCTTGAGCTTGGTACCAAACACATTTTGCGAACTCTTTCAGAATTCACTAGTGGAAAAAGCATCTCTATCGATGATGATGCTACTAAAAACTCTACGTAGTTTAATTATATTTTTCGTGAATAACTCAGCCAATATAGGTTTCGTCCTAGTTGACCTAACAGAGATAAAATACGCACTCTTAGTCAATCTATCTATTATGATCCAAATACACTCAGTTCCCCTCCTCTACCTAGGAAACCCATCTATAGAATCCACGGATGTCGAATACCATTTCCAATCCAGAAGGTCTAAAGACTAAAGCAATCCATTTCCCTTTTATTGTTCGACTTTTGTTGGTTAACAGTTCAAGTATTGCTTTATCCACAAGCCTACATCTTTATTCGTTTCTTCCCAAAAGTGCTCCTCCTCATATCCTAAGACATGTTGGCACTCTAGAGTGGTTCATGAGCTTAGATTAATGACATTCCCTAAGAACCTCCCCCTTCAGGTTTTGAATACTGGGAATACACAACCTTCTCTTCTTCCTCAACCATCCTTTTTCGTCAAGACTAAAATCTTTTTTCGTGTTTCTAACTTTAAGCCTTCTAATCCTTCCGGCTAATACGAGATCTTCTTCCTAGTTGGAAGAAATCCTCTTGATCAAAATTAGACAGATTTTCAAATATGACAATGTAGTAGTATTCTAGCTCAAATTAGCTGTTGATCTTAGTTGCACATCACGGGTAGTCAGTGCCTCTATGTCTTTAATTCCGCTAACATAGCTAACACAAAACTTTGATGTTTCTTGTTAAGGACATTATCAACTTTATTTCCTTTCAATGGTGTGTACTCTATACCAAATTCACGAGATGCTAGAAACTCTAACCATCCTTGTTATCTCATAATTAATTATTTCTAAGAGAATAAATACTTCAATGACTTATGATTCGTAAAAAACTCAAAATTTTCTCCTAAAAGGTAATGTATCCATGCTTTCAAAGCAAACATTATCGTGTTCAACTTCAAATCGTGGGTCTGATACCTCATGACATGCGATCCAAGCTGTCTTGAAACGTAACTAATCACTTTCTCTCTTTGCATCAACATATCTCCTGATCTATCCCACAGTCATCGCATACACCACTAATGTGCAGTTAAGAAAGCCACTCTACAGCTCCACAAAATCTCTACTATAACACATAACTCTCTTCACCACTATACTATTTCAATATAGCACTACTTTGAGCCTCATTATTTTCATCTGCACTCGCTAATTCTAAGCTTTTAAGCACCCGCTTTAGCAATATTAATATAGAAATGTTGATTTTACAAATTATTTTTTGAAGCAAATAAAAAAAGTTTGTATAAATAGGTAATTGGCGTAAGTATCCAATATTATATAGAAATCCATTATAGTCACCTAATCTAGTGCGCTTAACTATGATATTTTTTTTGGTTTTATTATATAAAATTAAATAATATTAGTTTCATCTAAGAAATTGTTATGAGAAACTAATCATTTTTACGTCTAAGAACCTTTTTGCACCTTTACTATATTCCTATTATACCTCGCTTTATCCCTACTATAACATTTTGCATCCCTACCACTATAGAACCAATAAACGCTTTAACTACACAACTCCATTAATTACTGATTACCATCTGGTACTATCAACACTGGTGCATTGGTTAGCAAATGCTTCAAACTTTAAAAGTATTCCTCACATTTGCTTGACTAAATAAACTTCACAAGTTTCCTGGTTAGCCTAGTCAATGGTGCTGTTATCCATGAGAAATTCTAAATAAATCTTTGATAATACCTAGCTAATCCAAGAAAACATTTTATCTTAGTCACACTTTCTAGTCTCTTCCAACTATTAATAGCTTCGATCTTAGCTTAATCAACTGACAATCCTTCATTAAAAATCACGTAATTAAGAAATTTCACTTTCGTCTCCCAAAAGTGACAATTTGAAAACATAGCTTTCAGTTGATGTTCCCTTAGCCTCTTAAGCACAATTCTAAGATGAATCTTAGGTCTCTCTCATCTTCATAGTATACTAATATGTCATTGATGAAAACCAACATGAATCTATACAAGTGCTTTCAAAAAATTTGGTTCACTAAATTCATAAGGAAAACAAGCATGCTAGTCAATCTGAATGCCATTACAAACCGTTTGCATGAAACATACCTCATTTAAAACACTGTCAATGGAATATTATCCTTAGGTACTCTCAATTGATGAAACTATGTTGTCTAATCTAATTGAGAAAACACGTTGGCTCCACTTAATTGATGAAACAAATCATCGATCATGAGCCAAGGATAACCATTTTTACCGTCTTCTCGTTAAGCTTACAGTAGTCAATGCCTAGTCTCAATCACCTGCCTAGTTTTTTTACGAACACCACAATTGCACCCAAGGAGAATTGCTTGGCATAATACAGATTTTCCCTTCCAGATTCAGTACTTGCGTCGTCAACTCCATTATCTCAGTTAAAGTCATCCGACTAGGTGGCCTACTCGCGAATACAACTCCATGCACAAGATCAACTGTGAACTCAATGGCTACCTTTGGTAGTAATCCTGTAATTGGTTCAAAGACTTTTGCAAATTCCTTTACTTGGAACTTGACTTATCTTGACATCCAATTTCATTACACCCAATAAAGCATAAACTTCCAAACTTGTATTCTCGCTTGAGTATATAATTCAGTTACTACAGGTAAGACATTTCAATAATATTTTCTTCTTATCTTGGAAAAATATCCAACATCGCAATGATCTAACCAATCCATACCCAAAACGATCTCAAAACCCATAAATCAAATACATACAAATTGTAGGTAAAACATAACATAGAAACTCAAAATTTAGATGGCCACATATCATTCCTGGAGTTGCATAGCCTCCTATAGTATTAGCTACCCTATAGAAAGTAAGAAGTTATGATGGTTCTAAAATAAGTTATCTACTAGACATTGTGATAAAATGGATGTGATACGCCACTATTAAACATTCCTATAATAGGTACGCTACGAATCAAAAGCATGCTATTTTATTATAGATCTCCCTTTCTTATCTATAGTTCATCTTAAAGAAGATGAGCCAAAGCAAAGACCTTCCCTTTAATTTCCTTTGCTGCTTCAGAGAGCTCTAGACACATATTCTTATAATGTGATACTTGATCATAATTGAAGTACTTAAAATTCTGCCTTCCCACAACTGTCTTGTAATCAACAGATCGACGTTTATTAGCATAGTGACCCTTCTTATAACACTTATATCATATAATATCATCTTTTCCTTTCTTGGCCACTCCGCCCTTCTGAGCTCTCTTTCCTTTGAAGAACTTCCTCTTCTTACATTGACAAATCTTGGTTTCCATCTACTTATCACTCCTAATAGTAATAATCCATTGTTCATTTCTGATGACCATTTCCATTAGTTCATTACAAGGCTTTGATATGGCACAATTTCCGTAGAAATCTCCAGCTTTAACCCTTAGATATACTTATCATTCCTTTAACTTACTATACCTATAGTAGCATTTATAAACCAGGATAACTCTTCAAACTTCAAAGCATAATCATCACTGATGTTTCTCCTTGAATTAAATTGGAAAACTTCTTGAGCAATGTAGACTTGGCAATCTCAGATAAAAACCTCTCTTCGAATCGCTTTCAAAACTCTACCTAAGTCAAAATTTCCTCTGGCAAAATAAAATGCATTCAATTCCATCAGTACAGGGAGGCTCACTAAATCTAACCTGCTCTTCTACTCATCAATCAAGTCCAAATCAACAAAAATCCTTTAACAATGCGGTAGCCAATTCTCTACTTAGATAACATCTTATGTTCCAAGAAAAGACTTTCCTCTAAGGTTGGAATAATCATGAATGAGCTTGACATAGTTGTTACCAAGAATAGCTCCTTCGACATAAGCAATATTTCATCAAACCAGACCAGCAATTGCTCTAGCTTGCATCAGGGCCATTGCACAAGCGTTTACGTTAGTTCGACAACCTTGTTTCCCTCTAGGATTAGGTCAAGCATTACCATTAGTTGTGGTGCTTTCACTACCAAACCCACTCTTCCATTTCTTGATTCCATATCTTATTTCATTTAGATCTACATGCAAGCCTTTACAAAGTATAGAAGAATGATGTACAAGAGAGGGGAAAATACATCCTAATATATAGCAAATACTAGTATGATACTACTGTGTTATTCCAAACCTGATCTTATCTCTAATTTGTTAGGATTATATTCTGAAAATTCCTTTAAGCTTTCATAGACATTTGCTCTGATGCTAAAATATTCCATCCCTCATTCTAAGCCCAAGAGTAAGCATTATGAATGCTGCAATCAGTAATAATATTGTCATTCGATGATAAAATGGGATTAGTTAATGACTCATAAAATCATAACAAAAGAGTATGAACTTAAAAAAAACATTTCACTGATTAAAAATTCATTATAAAATTTCCATTCGATAACCTTCATTTAGTGAAAATATAATTATCACAAAATACTCTAAGAGCGAAATATGAAAACACACCCTTTGATAATCAGAGATGAAATCCTTAGCAATTGTATTACTTTGCGTTTACACATCCATGAGAAAAAGAATTATTAAAACGGAAAATCCTAAGTAGCTAGGTTGCCTCTTTCATATCTCTAAAAGCTTATTCGTCAAACTAGATATATGGAAATCTTTACTCTCAATCTACTTGAATGTGAATATGAGAGTTTAAGAGGAAAGACAAAAACTTAGGTCAGACAATAGTCTATGTGAATAATAACTACTATCTTCAATCAAAATGATATCTACTGAGAATACGTCGCTTAGCGAAACATATTTCCCCTCACTGGTACCAATAAGGAAAATAATCAATCAACTGCTCATGCACTCATAATGGCAAAAAATAATAATTAATCATGCGTATGTGTACAACATATAGTCGGTTACCTATCCCTAGTTTTCTAACTATTTGTCTTAAAACTTTTATGATTACTCATTATATATTCAAATGAATATTCTTTTAATGTCATGTGATTATCTATCATGATTTATATGATGACCTATCGTAAAATTATGGAGACTTCCTGCAATGACCCGTATTTTAGAGACAGAATAATTAAGTTATTTAATTATTTAAAATATCGATTTAGGAAAATATCGATAACTTGAATTAAATAATATTGAATATCTAATTAATAATTTTAATATAATAATATATTATAATGTCGAAATAGTCAGAAATAGTTGAATTGTCAGTATTGTCTGAATTAGATAGTGTAAGAGATTTGGTAGCATTTAGATTTGAAATATAATAACGAATATATTTCATTTACAGCGTTTGAACATATAAATTATATTATAATTAAAATCGAGCTCGAAATGGCGCTCTAGTTCGTAATTTGGCGATTTGAACTTCAAACGAATGTACAGAGTTCGTTTTAAATCGGATTTCTGTGAAACAAGAAACGTACGGAGCTGGTGGAGTATATCTTTCTAGAGGAAGAGAAAAATCAGGATTTCGTCGTGTAGATTTTGATTTACGTCCAAATCAAATTTCAGAAAAGTCGCTGTGGAATTCCTTTATAATTCGTAACGCTTTATTTACGTTATAAAAGGGATTTTAGTATAAAAGTGAATATCGATTCAACCAGGACATGGAATATCAAGAATATAATTATTCTGGAGCTGTATGGTATTCCACTGTGAATATATACGATAATATTAATTTATTAATATTAATTTAATTATATTTAAATATATTTATATATTTAAATGGGTCATCCAAAGCTTTAAAAATAGCCACTTTTGCAAACGAAGTCGGAATTCGACGAAACTAATTTTGTTGGATCCGCAACATCAAATTATTGCTAGATTCCAAGTTCCGTGATTTTTAGAGTCACTGTGTGGCCGTACAGATTTTTAATGTGAGAAACAGTCAGTATTTTGATGGTTAAAAATACGCTGTGTGAGCAAACGGAGTTGGAATTCGACGAAACCAGTTCCGTTGGGACCGTAATGTCGGACTGTAGCTGCGTGTCCATTTTCGTGATTTTTGAATACTGTGTGTGATCACACGGATTTTTAGATGGAAAATACAAATATAAAAGGGATGAAAATAAAATATCTAACCTAATTAAACACTATAAATACCCCTTCCTAACCTAGGTCAAAACCATTTCCTTCTCGTTCCATTTTCTGAGCCGCCAGTCTTCCTCTATCTCAAAACGAAAAATCTGAGTTCTAAAATCAAACAAAGTCGAAATTAAATCTAAAAATCCCTAGATAAATAGATTGGGATTCGCCACTAGCTGCTCTTCGATCTGATGGAATTTTGAGTGAGTTCGACGCTGCATCGTCCGCGGTTATCTCAGCAACAACATCTAGCGTTATCGGATTTGGGGACTTCGGAGCATCGATCGAAGAACTAACTGTTGAGGTTGGCACTTTCAAGAGGACCGACGAAGCTGAGCGTAGAAATGGACGACGCGATTTCTGCCGGAGCTGACGCCGGTGATGGCTGGAGGTCCGGTGACTCGGGAAGGGTACGACGACTATTTATATGTTTAGGAAAATGTCGGGTTTTATTTCTTCTCCTTGCTGAGTAACGAAGGTAGGTTGTGGTCTTTACAGGAGGAGGAGAGTTTGAGGTTGACTGAGATTGTCTGGTGATCGGTACTCGAGATGAAGGAGGCGAGTTGAGGGTGTACTTTACTAGAGCGCGGTTGGTTAACATATTTATGAAGGAGGAGTGTTTATGTTTCAGTAGCAGTGGACTTAATTGTACTGGATGAGGGGTACTGGGTGTTGAAAATATGGGGCGTTCATGTGAAAGCGGTAAGGGAGTGCGAGAGGGTTTGCCTGTATGTGAAGTATGAGTGGTGATCTGTGTTCATGAGGGAGGTTTGAGATTTGTTGTTGTGGAAATTGGTTAAGGGGAGGAGGCTTGAATATTGGCAAAGGAATTGGATTATTGTGTGGTGAAGGCGGCAGGTAGTTTAGTGTGTTGTGGACAGAGCATGTAGTAGTCAAAGTTTAATGAATGGACTGTAGGTGCTACATATTTGTGTGTTCTGTTATAGGAAAGTTAGGGAAAGTGTAATTCCCCACGTCCATAAATGTCACTCACAAAGGGAATGCATTAACTTCCATCGAGCATTTTAAGTAAGTATAGAACAGAAAATCACAACAAGACAGATATAAAGCAGTACTTGAAAATTTAAACTTTATTTCATTGCAGCGGATAAACCCATATGTTTGATTACATCATCAAAACCATAAACCAAAGTCAAGTACATCATATCCATCTTGATAAAACAAAGTACATAAACTGAAAGACATAATCCCCAACATTAAAATAGCCATAAATAAAGAGAAGCTGAACTTTACTTAAGCGGTCCAAGAAATCTTCTAAAAGCAGTCCAAAATCAAGCTCCACTGGTGCTAGTTCCAACCTGAGCACCTTGGGGGGGGGGGGGAGGAGAGAGATGGAAAAAGGGGGGTCAAACATAAAGTCTGGCGAGTGCGATAATTCTAACAATATAATTAACAAAGTAACTAGGCTAAGGCATAAGTTGGAAAATAAGGAAATGATCATGAACCATTGAGTATGGCAGAGTAAATAAGGAAACAGGATGATCAACGATATCGTTAAGCGCACCTAAACCACTATAGGATGATTACTAAACTACACCAACACTATGGGATAATTCCTAAACTGCACCGCCACTAGTATACTGCACCACCACTAGTCACCTTAAGGTTGATCCCGCCTACAGGCTTAATAATGATATTGGTAGTTTCGTGCACCCCTAGCTGCCTTCATAGGTGTCGTCTGCCCCTATCTCCACTAGGTGTACCCACTACCCCCAAACGATCGGCTCCCTAACTCGTAGCTACCCGTGCTGGCCCCACAGTGGGGTGTATCACTCCCCAAAGTGGCAACCCGATACCACCAAGAATGCACGACTTATACCTACACGATGCAACAACGTCTTACCTACCAGCCCGGGTCCACACACGCATATGAACCCGTTGGACTTGCGTTGCCACCGCTAACCCGGTTTGGCCTCTTACAGTCAAGCCCAATATGCGTGTCCCGTCCTCGACTTGTGTCGAGCCCACAAAGATGCGTATGGGTTACTGGTTGAAACGGCCCCCCATTACTTGACACAAGCTATCCACCTAAGCTTGGTCCCCTCTAGTACATCCCACTTAACCCACTTTTTATTCATGTTTCAATTACATGTTTCAATTTTGGTTAAGTGTTTCTAATCGTATTTCCAAATGCCACCCAAGGCACCCACTAGATTCCACATGCCACCCAAGGCACCCACTTAACCCCTCATGTCCCACTACATGCTTATCTGGTTAAGTGTTTCTTAATTCATTAAGACCGTAACCTCATAAAGGCCTCTCACATTAGACTGGCATTTGTGGCAGCTGGATTTGCCGGGCGGGTCCGGGCAATCTTACACCACAAAAGAGCCTAACCTCATGTCTTTACAATTGTTACGTATTTAGTTTATGCCTAAGACCTCTCACATTAGACTGACATTTGTGGCAGCTGGATTTGCCGGGCGGGTCCAGGCAGTCTTACACCACAAAAGAGCCTAACCTCATGTCTTAGACGATTAATTACTCCTAATTAATCACCCCCAATTTGAATTACTTTCCTTATTCAAATTATCAATCAATTCCAAATTTAGCGATGTCCATAATTGAATCAATTATGTTTTACTCAAAAAAATAATTGACTCAATTATGTCCATCTATTTATGGTATGTAAAATCATACCAATTTCACCACAATTTTATTTTATGCCTTTTAAGGCGTTTATGCCAATTAAACATTTTTAATATTATCCCCTTTTTCCCCACATAGTACGTTTGTTCGTTTAACGTAAAAATATATGTTAGACTCGAATAGTCTAACTCATGAAATAAAAGAAAACATCACATATATACACATAATTAAAACATAGATCTAACATAGAGGTGAACTTGCATATGTGAATGATGTTCTACATCTAAAACTTGCATAGGCCAAGATTACAACTTGCATAAACAACATATGTCATGGATCGAATCTAAAGGTGTGAACTTGATGAGATAATGGCCACAAACTTGCATAGACATCATGTATAACATAGATCCAAATCTAAAGGTGTGAACTTGATGAAATAATAGCCACAAACTCGCATAAACATCATATGTCATAGACCTATATCTAAAAGGGTAAACTTGCATAGGTAATAACATAACATGATTCATATCCAACTCATATACTCACATATGTGATTTATACATCGCAACAATGGTGTAAACTAATATCTAACATGTAAAGTATCATGTAGAATTTAGCATATATCATAGCCTAACTTTCAATTAAATTTCACATAAACTAGGTGCCATAGCCACGTAAAGTCACATATAATTCTACCCAAACTTGTATATAGTTCATGTTTGAATCAACATCTAAACTTTCCTACATATGATTTATCATATGAATCAATACAAACTAGCATAAGAAACATGATGATTTGATTGTATATAAAATTTACAACATGGATGATAACAACATAACTTTGCATCATAAATGATAGCATCACAACATAACATCATAGATATTTCAATCACAATCCTACAACATAATTACAACCATGCAATCAATACTTCATATCACATCCATACAATCCGCGTTATAACTTAATCTAATTAAATTACTAATTATTTTGCTAAAACTATCGAACTCACAACTCAAAAGCAGTCTTGAGTTCTGAATTCTGATTTCTAGAGTTGAATTAGCGCTCCTTTGATGAAGATTCGCTGTTAGGGTTGAGTAGTTCTGATTTGGTTGTTGTTCTTCCTCTTAATTTTGGTGGCGGCTGCTCTAGGGTTCAAGACAACAGCATAATGGCCATAGTTTTAGTTTTAATTCTGATTTAGGGTTTGAGTCTATGGGTCTTTTTATAGAGTTATGAATTAATTTAAGCCGTCGGATGTTCTTAGGGTTAATCAAAACCATTCAATCATGATAGGGTGATTAGTCAGCCCTAATGACTCAACAAGGAGTCAGAAAGGACTCAACAACACGGGTTAGCCTGAACCAGAAAGTTGTGCAGGCTCCTGCCTCGGCCTGGGCGCACTTGGCAGGTGCGCCAGTGTAAATATGTACTGGTGCACTTCCCAAGTGCGCCAGTGCATTTATATATATATATTATTTTTTTCTTCTTTTTCCACCACCTTTCGTTCGTCCATAACTCTTTCATCCGGTACTCGTTTCCCGCAAACTCGGACTCTATTTCAACCAGAATTCCGAGACGAACACAGTGGCGCAACCCAATCCCCATAATTCTCACGTCTGAGATTAATTATTCTTCATTTTAGTTAATTCGATTATTCAAAAATCCGGGGTGTTACATTCTCTCTTCCTTAAAGGATTTCGTCCTCGAAATCTCCAAGTTAAGGAGAATGCATATCCTACCATCCAAACAACCATCTACTCAACCATCAAACACGGGCATCCATTGTCCTTATAAAATTTCTAATGCTGTATGAACATATGCAAAAAAGTGTGTGTATATGTTCCTCATCTAATGCAAAATCAGGCGGTCTACTGATTCAGTTGACCTCCTTAATGCAAACCATGATAGTGCCATGCGTCCATTATGTATGCGAAAGAACCTTATCGATACATATTATTTCTACATGTGTGCACAACCATTCACCAAAATGCAACATCCATATGATGGTACAACCATTATACATCCATTACTTAAATATGTACACACATTTATATGCAATATGCAATATGAAGTGACTGAGCCGATCTAGTGCCTAAAGTGTGTGTATATGCATCCACGAGCAACCACTAGCAAACACTTGCATCCACGTGCATCCATCATACATAACATGTCTCAAACACATGTTTCAACCATAGGACTATCCTATCTAAAGGTCAAAGATACTAGCGAGAGGACATACTAAAGATAAGATAAGTACAAGGTAAGCGATAAAGGAGAAATTTAAAAGACATACCCTCGAAAAGAAAAGGGTATAATGAACGCATCTTCGCTTCCGTCTCCCAAGTAGCGTTGCTCTCATCATCTCCCCATTGCACTTTGACTAGTTTGACCTCTCGATTCCTTAACATCCTAATCTCCGACCCAAGAATGCGCATAGGAGCTCGTCGAATCGTCGCATCACGCTCGATCTCCACCTCTCTAAGCAAGCTCGGCTCTACCACTTCCGCGGTCTCGTGCAAGCACTTCCTCAAATGTGATACATGGAATACGTCGTGTACACCACTAAGTCTCTCGGGAAACTCCACTCTATACGCCACCTGCCCAATCCTTTCCTTAATAGGAAACGGCCCTACGAACCTTGGTGCTAACTTCCCAACGGACCCAAAGCGAATGACGTTCCGTAATGGAGACACCTTGACAAAGACCATGTCCCCAACATCAAACTCAAGATCTGACCTCCTCTTGTCCGCATAAGATTTCTGCCTATCTTGCGCCGTCTTCATCCTCCTTCGAATCAGATCGATCTTCTCTGAAGTCTCTCTAATCATATCGGGTCCAAGCAAGATCTTATCCGTAGATTCCCACCAACAGGTAGGCGAACGACATGGCCGTCCAAAAAGAGCTTCAAACGGTGCCATGCCAATACTAGACTGAAAGCAATTATTATATGCGAACTCTACCAACGGAAGATGTTCCTCCCATGTACCTCCGAAATCTAAGACACACAACCTCAATAAGTCCTCTAGAATACGATTCACCCTCTCGGTCTGGCCGTCCGTCTGAGGATGATATGCGGTGCTCAAACATAACTGAGTCCCTACCGCCTCTTGCAAGCTCCTCCAAAATTCGCTAGTGAAAATAGGATCGCGGTCGCTCACTATGCTAGAAGGAACACCGTGCAAACGAACTATCTCTCTAATGTATACGGAGGCTAACCATGGAGCAGTCCTCTTACTCTTCACGGGAATGAAATGGGCGCTCTTAGTAAGTCTGTCTACCACGACTCAAATCCCCGTATTACCCTTCCTCGATCTTGGTAATCCGTCAATAAAGTCCATCGAAACGCTTTCCCACTTCCATTGTGGGACCTCCAATGGGTGAAGCAATCCACCGGGCTTCTTGTTCTCCGCTTTTACTTGTTGGCACACCAAGCATCTAGTGACATACTCAGCCACATCTTTCTTCATGCCGGCCCAAAAGTAAACTCGTCTCATGTCCATGTACATCTTGTCCCCGCTGGGATGAATGGTCATCTTCGAACGATGGGCATCATCAAGAATGGTCTTCCTCAAATTCTCGTCCCGTGGTACACAAAGTCTACCGTCCCTACGCAACCAACCCTTACCATCTAGGGTATACCTACGGAGATGGCTCGATGACTCCCCTCCTTTGAGCTTTTCTACTAACTCAACCAACTGTGGGTCGTCTCGCTGTGCCTCGCCAATCCATCCCAAAAGCGTAGGTCTGACCTCTAAGGGTGCTAGCAAACCAGGTACGAAGTCAATGGAAGGTGTAAAGTCAAACGTAGAGATGAACTCTAAACTTCGCCGCTCAACAAACAACGGACTCAAAGATAATCTTTTTCTACTTAAGGCATCTGCCACTACATTACCCTTGCCAGGGGTATATGCTATCTTGAAGTCGTAGGATGCTAAGAACTCCATCACCTTTGCTGCCTTAAGTTCAAGTCCTTCTGAGAGAATAAGTATTTTAGCGATTTGTGGTCAGTGAATAATTCGAATTTTTCGCCAAGAAGATAATGACGCAAAGACTTAAGCGCGAAGACAATAGCGGCTAACTCAAGGTCATGTGTGGGGTAATTTCTCTCATGTACTCTCAATTGCCTTCCACCATAGGCTATTACCCTTCCCTCTTGCATTAAGACTGCGCCTAGTCCTGTCCCACAAGCATCGGTATAAACGGTAAATGGCTTACTCCCATCTGGGAACACTAAGACTGGGGCTGTGGTCAAAGCTCTCTTTAAACGTTGGAACGCATTATCACAATCTACGTCCCACGTGAAAACTAAGTTCTTCTTCGTCAAGCGTGTTAATGGAGCTGATATTTTTGCGAAGTCTTTAATGAACTTCCTATAGTAGCCAGCCAATCCTAAGAAACTTCTCACCTCGGTAGCATTTTTAGGAACCTTCCAATCTTGGATGGCCACTATCTTCGCGGGATCCACGGCTATCCCTTCTTTGGAAACCACGTGCCCTAAAAATCGCACTTCTTTCCTCCAAAAGTGACATTTAGAAAATTTTGCGTTAAGGCTATGCGCTCGAAGAGTCTCCAACACTTCCCTAAGATGTAGGGCATGCTCTTCTTCGCTTTTAGAAAAGATCAAGATATCATCCACAAAGACTACCACGAATTTATTAAGGTACTCCCTAAACACCCTACTCATCAAGTCAACAAAGTATGCGGGGACGTTTGTCAAACTGAAGGGCATCACCAGCCACTCGAAGAAACCGTCTGGAGTCCTAAAGGTAGTCTTGTCTATGCTATCCACAACCACTCTCAACTGATGGAAACCAGTGGCTAAGTCCAACTGCGAAAACACTGAGGCGCCAACTAACTGATCGAAAAGATCGTCAATCCTCGGCAGTGGGTGTCTATTCTTCTTAGTAAGCTTATTAAGTTCTCTATAGTCCACACAAAGTCTAAGGGACCCATCCGCCTTCGTGGCAAACACTACTGGAGCACCCCACTTCGATATACTACGTCTAATGAACCCCTTCTCAAGCAATTCTTTCACTTGCTTACGGAGTTCCCTTCTCTCTCTTGGAGCCATGTGGCGCACTGGCAATGCAACCGGCTTTGCATTGTCTACTAGATATATTCGAAAGTCGATTTCACGTTTTGGGGGTAAACCCCTCACCTCATCAAAGACATCAGCATAATCACGGACTATGGGAACATAATGTAAATCATCATCGGATGCGTCAAGGGATTCTAGGTAACTAAGCATTACTGGACCTCTAGGGTCACAAGAAATATCAAGGGTCTTTCCAGAACGAGTCAACAATCTATCTACCCTTCTTTCACAATCTAGGATGGCCCATATCTAGTTAGCCAATCCATACCTAGAATCAAGCCGTAGCCCATAAAGCCCAGAACAAAGGCGTTGCATTCAAACTCAATGCCCAAGATAAACACTCTCAAATCCCGACAAATCATAGAAAGATGAGCCGAACCACCAATAGGATTTGAGACTACTAAGGGATCAGTAACTAAACTAGTATCAAGGTGCAGTGTTTCAACTAATGATGTAGAAATAAACGAATGCGATGCGCCAGAATTGAATAAAGTACGGACAGGATGATCAAACAGAAAAATTAAACTTTCAACAGAAATTGCTCTACCTCGTTCTTGCAGCGGTGGAACCACGAGAGCCTGAACTTGTCCCCTTGCCTGCCCGGGTGCCATAAGAGCTTGCACCTGTCCTCCCAAGGTAGACCCTGCCCTCTGCCCTTTCTTTGGGCAGTCCTTAATAAGATGTCCCGCCTCGCCACAGGGGAAACAACCAGTCTTCTTTTTCTTCCTACAGTCTTTGCTTAGATGGCCGGGTGTCCCACAGTTAAAGCATTTCTTCTTCCCCTTAGCATTGTTGCCCTTGCCACCTTTCTTGTTCTGTTGTTGCTGTTGCGGCTTCTTTTGATCCCCTTTCTTCTCGAGTGCCTTATTAGCATTGGCGCCCTTCTCCTCTTCATGCATGAGTGCCATGTCAACTAACCTCTCAAAGGTAGCCCCCATGGGAATGTGAGTCATAGCTAACCCGTGAAGCGGCTCGTTTAAACCCTTAACAAATCTTAGAGCCTTCTTTTCTGGAGTGTTCACCAAGTCTAAGCCAAACCTTGCCAATTGGTTGAACTTGTTAACGTACTCTTTCACCGATAAATTCCCTTGCTTTAGTGACAAGAACCTTTCCATGTATAGATTCTCTTCAGCCCGTGAGAGAAACTTCGCCTCAAACCTTTGCCTAAAATATGGCCATGTATCGACTGGACGACCCCCATTAGTGACCTCCCACCAAAACTAGGCCTCATCCTTCATTAGCCAAGCAGCTAGCTGGACTTTCCTTCCCTCATCCACTTCAAAGATCCCAAACAATTCTTCCACCTCCTTTAGCCAGTTACGAGCTTCAACAAATGTCTCCGTCCCGTGAAAAGGTTTCCCACCCATTGCTCTAAAGTCCTTACATATCTTTGCGAAATTATCGACACGAGGAGGAGGAGGATTTGCTGGACCTGCGGCGGCGGCCCTAGCCTCAAGATATTGACGAAACCAACCGGGCACATGAACGCCCTCTGGTATCTCAGATGCTTCAGACATGCTGAAACGAAAAAGGAAAGATTCAAAAAAGGGACTGAAGGAAAGATATATGGCTCTTGGGGTTATGCTTTCTAAAATATACTTTTCTCTTGAAAATACTTTCCTTAAAACATACTTTTGAAAGTACTTCTTTATAAAAATTTCTTTGAAAAATAGTTTTTCAAAATTCAAATCTGTTCTGGTAACCTTCAACTCTGATACCACGTGTAACACTCCACGTCCATTAATGTCACACACAAAGGGAATGCATTAACTTCCATGGAGCATTTTAAGTAAGTATAGAACAGAAAATCACAACAAGACAGATATAAAGCAGTACTTGAAAATTAAAACTTATTTCATTGCAGCGGATAAACCCATATGTTTGATTACATCATCAAAACCATAAACCAAAGTCAAGTACATCATATCCATCTTGATAAAACAAAGTACATAAACTGAAAGACATAATCCCCAACATTAAAATAGCCATAAATAAAAAGAAGCTGAAATTTACTTCAGCGGTCCAAGAAATCTTCTAAAAGCAGTCCAAAATCAAGCTCCACTGGTGCTAGTTCCAACCTGAGCACCTTGGGGGGGGGGGAGGAGAGAGATGGAAAAAGGGGGGTCAGACATAAAGTCTGGCGAGTGCGATAATTCTAACAATATAATTAACAAAGTAACTAGGCTAAGGCATAAGTTGGAAAATAAGGAAATGATCATGAACCATTGAGTATGGCAGAGTAAATAAGGAAACAGGATGATCAACGATATCGTTAAGCGCACCTGAACCACTATTGGATGATTACTAAACTACACCAACACTATGGGATGATTCCTAAACTGCACCACCACTAGTATATTGCACCACCACTAGTCACCTTAAGGTTAATCCCGCCTACAGACTTAATAATGATATTGGTAGTTTCGTGCACACCTAGCTGCCTTCATAGGTGCCGTCTGCCCCTATCTCCACTAGGTGTACCCACTACCCCCAAACGATCGGCTCTCTAACTCGTAGATACCCGTGCTGGCCCCACAGTGGGGTGTATCACTCCCCAAAGTGGCAACCCGATACCACCAAGAATGCACGGCTTATACCTACACGATGCAACAACGTCTTACCTACCAGCCCGGGTCCACACACACATATGAACCCGTTGGACTTGCGTTGCCACCGCTAACCCGGTTTGGCCTCTTACAGTCAAGCCCAGTATGCGTGTCCCGTCCTCGACTTGGGTCGAGCCCACAAAGATACTTATGGGTTACTGGTTGAAACGGGGCCCCATTACTTGACACAAGCTATCCACCTAAGCTTGGTCCCCTCTAGTACATCCCACTTAACCCACTTTTTATTTATGTTTCAATTACATGTTTCAATTTTGGTTAAGTGTTTCTAATCGTATTTCCAAATGCCACCCAAGGCACCCACTAGATTCCACATGCCACCCAAGGCACCCACTTAACCCCCTCATGTCCCACTACATGCTTATCTGGTTAAGTGTTTCTTAATTCATTAAGACCGTAACCTCATAAAGGCCTCTAACATTAGACTGACATTTGTGGCAGCTGGATTTGCCGGGCGGGTCCGGGCAGTCTTACACCACAAAAGAGCCTAACCTCGTGTCTTTACAATTGTTACGTATTTAGTTTATGTCTAAGACCTCTCACATTAGACTGACATTTGTGGCAGCTGGATTTGTCGGGCGGGTCCGGGCAGTCTTACACCACAAAAGAGCCTAACCTCGTGTCTTAGACGATTAATTACTCCTAATTAATCACCCCCAATTTGAATTACTGTCCCTATTCAAATTATCAATCAATTCCAAATTTAGCGATGTCCATAATTGACTCAATTATGTCCATCCATTTATGGTATGTAAAATCATACCAATTTCACCACAATTTTATTTTATGCCTTTTAAGGCATTTATGCCAATTAAACATTTTTAATATTATCCCCTTTTCCCCCACGTAGTACGTTTGTTCGTTTAACGTAAAAATATACGTTAGACTCGAATAGTCTAACTCATGAAATAAAAGAAAACATCACATATATACACATAATTAAAACATAGATCTAACATAGGGGTGAACTTGCATATGTGAATGATGTTCTACATCTAAAACTTGCATAGGCCAAGATTACAACTTGCATAAACAACATATGTCATGGATCCAATCTAAAGGTGTGAACTTGATGAGATAATGGCCACAAACTTGCATAGACATCATGTATAACATAGATCCAAATCTAAAGGTGTGAACTTGATGAAATAATAGCCACAATCTCGCATAAACATCATATGTCATAGACCTATATCAAAAAGGGTAAACTTGCATAGGTAATAACATAACATGATTCATATCCAACTCATATACTCACATATGTGATTTATACATCGCAACAATGGTGTAAACTAATATCTAACATGTAAAGTATCATGTAGAATTTAGCATATATCATAGCCTAACTTTCAATTAAATTTCACATAAACTAGGTGCCATAGCCACATAAAGTCACATATAATTCTACCCAAACTTGTATATGGTTCATGTTTGAATCAACATCTAAACTTTCCTACATATGATTTATCATATGAATCAATACAAACTAGCATAAGAAACATGATGATTTGATTGTATATAAAATTTACAACATGGATGATAGCAACATAACTTTGCATCATAAATGATAGCATCACAACATAACATCATAGATATTTCAATCACAATCCTACAACATAATTACAATATGCAATCAATACTTTATATCACATCCATACAATCCGCGTTATAACTTAATCTAATTAAATTACTAATTATTTTGCTAAAACTATCGAACTCACAACTCAAAAGCAGTCTTGAGTTCTGAATTCTGATATCTGGAGTTGAATTAGCGCTCCTTTGATGAAGATTCGCTGTTAGGGTTGAGTAGTTCTGATTTGGTTGTTGTTCTTCCTCTTAATTTTGGTGGCGGCTGCTCTAGGGTTCAAGACAACAGCATGACGGCCATAGTTTTAGTTTTAATTCTGATTTAGGGTTTGAGTCTATGGGTCTTTTTATAGAGTTATGAATTAATTTAAGCCGTCGGATGTTCTTAGGGTTAATCAAAACCATTCAATCATGATAGGGTGATGAGTCAGCCCTAATGACTCAGCAAGGAGTCAGAAAGGACTCAACAACACGGGTCAGCCTGAACCAGAAAGCTGTGCAGGCTCCTGCCTCGGCCTGGGCGCACTTGGCAGGTGCGCCAGTGTAAATATGCACTGGCGCACTTCCCAAGTGCGTCAGTGCATTTATATTTTTTTTTCTTCTTTTGCCACCACCTTTCGTTCGTCCATAACTCTTTCATCCGCTACTCGTTTCCCGCAAACTCGGACTCTATTTCAACCAGAATTCCGAGACGAACACAATGGCGCAACCCAATCCCCATAATTATCACGTCTGAGATTAATTATTCTTCATTTTAGTTAATTCGATTATTCAAAAATCCGGGGTGTTACAGAAAGGGTGAGAGAAAGAAGTGAAGTATCGATATGAAAGTGATGGCAAGGATTTTGAAGGTGTAGGGGTAAGCTACCTTGTGCTGGAACCAACACAAGTTAATAGAAGAAATTTGATCATTTCAAATACCCAAATTTCTCTAGTCGAATAAATGGAATGAGCAAAGAAAATGGAATCACGAACGGTCGGATCCGTTGGGATCGTATGGACGGGAGCTACACACTGGAACTGACTGGGAGTGGAACGAAGCTCGTTACAATTTATAGCAAAATAAATTGTCCGTCTAAATCAAGCGATGGTTATCGTTATTAACGATGATCGTCCAATGTGAGTAAAACTCACCAACTCTGAACAGTTCTATTTTTACAACGTATATTTAGAACTGATAAATGATGACTGATTGCTGTGTGTTGATTTGGTTGATTGAACTGCTAGTCAGTTAGTGGAAATTATATATATATATATATACAAATATATATATATAAACCGTTAAATATACATTGATGTTGTTTATCATAACATTTCATATTGAAATGAAATTGATGTATATTATACTGTGTAACATCTGTGGATACAGGGATACAGGTTGGAGGGATCCGACTGGATTCCTCAACATTTATTTTACTGTTTTCATATATTGTGATATATGATGTGATGTATATCTGTTATGGGTTATGTGTGTTAGAATGATATTGATCATTTGTTATTCGATATTTTAAATATCATAAGAAACCCTGGGATGTAAAAAGGAACATTTCAATGTATATTGAAATAAAGGAATTTTATAAAATCAACCGATTTTATAAAAGGAAATAAATTTGAAAATAAAGCATTTATAAAAACAAATAGGATATTATAAAAAGGAAACCGTTATAAAAAGGAAAACGTTATTAAAAGGGAATCTGTATAAGTGGAGAAACGTTGTTAAAAGGACATTTTTTAAAGTGAAGAACCGTTACTAAAAGTAAATCTTTATAAATGAATAAACGTTGTTAAAAGGAAATCGTTTTAAATGGATAAACGTTGTTAAAAGGGAAAATATTTGTAAATCAATAGAGTAATCGAATATTAGTATTCAAGAGGAGTTAATCAAAAAGGAGTTGAATCAAATAAGTTATTCAGTTAGAGTTAATCAAATAGAGTTAAAACAATATTAGAAACTCACTAGAGATTAGTTAAGTTGAATGGTTTTCTGAGTGTGGATCTGATGTTGGTTTCGGCCTTCGGGGTTTATACTTAGAGAATTGTTCTCTTACTAGTTTACAGTTAGGGACTGATGGTTGTGGAAGAATAGTGATACGTGAATAAGCTATGGAAATGTTTTCCAGTGTTAATAACGTATATTTTCTAATCATAGAAAATAAGGAAATATGAATATATATATATATATATATTTATATGTTAGATGATTTGATCGATAATTCCATTTGGAATTAAGATCGTTGTGTGAACACCGACATATTTTCATTTGATAGTTAAATCACCGGCTATCAAAGTTTTGACCATTTTAACGTTGTTAATATGGAGAGACCAGTTGGATTCTTATCCAAAGATCCACTCCGTATTGGCATAAGTGTTGCGAATCATATATGCTGAATATATTGAAGACGGAGTAAAGTGCAAGGGCTGTTGTATAAGTCCTAGGTAGATATTACCTAGGATGGATGTATTGAATAGTGCCTTCGGTTTCGTTCAGTCCCAGAATGAACGTATATGGACGAGTGTCTGACAGAGTATTTCCAATGATCGAATATGATTGGACTGTACAAATATATATGGTTGCAACAGATTTATTCACTTAGCATAACATCCAGAACATTTGTGAAAATCAATTAGCGATTAACGGATCTGACAATGTGGCATTCAAAGTGATCATGTTATCAATGAATGGAAAGTAGTCGTAGCCTCTGGCCTCAACATCCGGTAAATGAAAAAAATCGGGCAGGCAGCATGGCTAAGTCGGTCGCTCCGAAGTAGGGTGTATAATCACCTATCTAGAGAATATTCATTTGCTTCTTAAATCTATCAATGTTGTCCCATATATATACGGGAAACGGTTGCTGATCCCAACCGTTGGTGATATACATTCGATACACTCAAGCGAAATGAGTGGTCGGTCATGTGTGGCTGAGTTACAAGATGTTCTTGTTGAACTCCAGTGTATCGTTCCTAGAGTACACTGATCGGAAGGTGGTTCCATACCTTTTCATAGTTGGAAATCCATTACCCAATACGTGCTTGCGGTTTTGATTGTATACTATATATGTAGAACGTGAGATGAAAGCGTTTCTGCTAGATGATTATTATATTGTGGTTGATAGACATTATTATAATATCAAAAGGTTTTTGATATAAAGATATTTTGGATTCTCATAAGGGAAAAACCCGTTCCGTTATACGGCGTGGTCTTATGAGATATCGTTTACTTGTTCAAACTGTTTTAAACCGTTTTTACTCATACCAGTCCCATGACTGACCCGGAGTTTATTTTGTTTTGTTTTCCCTAAACTCTTGGGTTCCTAAATTTGTACGAGCAGTCAAGTAGTTGGGATTTTTCAGATACACTTGGAGAGCTTGGAGCAGGAGACTTCAAGATTCTATAGCTATTATCATTTCCGCTGTGTTGTAAGTGTTGTACTCTGATAAGTGCTATTGTATACATATACTGTTTGTATTTCAAAAGTTATGTTATATTTCATTCATTCCGCTGTGAGATTCGTGTTTACTCTGATGGTGATGTTCTTCTTCTTCTTCTATTCTATAAGTTCTATCTTATCTATTCTCACCCTCTAACTTCTTTCTATAAATTTCCTGGTTTTCAGTACAATTTGGGGTTGGACTTGTGTTATTTGGTCAGCTCAAATTGGACCGGATTTTCGGGTCATTACACTTCCTATCCTCTACCATCTTGATTACCCATCCCTTATGGTAACTTATTTTAATTTTTTGACTACCCATCGAGTAAAATTTTCATATTAAAATGATATTGACTAACCATATTAAACCCATGGTTTTCCTAGGATAATTATAAACTCGTAATTAAGCCAATTGAAGAATATCCATCCCTGGATAAAAGTATGGACTACGTAACTCACATTCTGTGGTTCTCCAAGGTAACTACAAACCCATCATAACCATATAATTTGTATTTCAATCTTGTAGCCCAAGACTATAACTCATATCAATTGGTCCCCTAGAATTGATTTTTTTCAATATATGTCACGTGTCAGGAATCCCCCATTGTTTGTTTCGGTGAAAAGGTAACAAGATTTGTGCAATAAAACAACGCTACCCTCATCCTAATCAAAATAAGGAGAATAATATAAAAGATGTGTGTTACTCTTCAAGATGATGCTGTAGTTGGTTACATATCATAACAAAGTAGAACGAAATGGCAACTATGCCGTTTCCCTTAAGTTAAAGCGAAAGGTGTACATTTATTCATTGTTTAGCAAATAACAATCAGATAAAGCAAAAAATGTCTCCCTTAAATTGTGTCAACTCTCTACCCAAAGCATCAAAAAAGTTAAAACTGACTCGAATTGAAGCAAATCTATCAACCTTGAAGCATGTAGGCTTCTATTGAATAATATAGTGTTTCACCCCTGCTTATCCATCCTAAAGCAATGTGAAAAAATGCAGTATTTAGTGTTGTAAAAGATCCTTCTAAGCTCCTATCTAGGTCAGCGCTAACGTCACCACCTAAGTTTTTTCTAGACTCAAATAGCGCGATTGGTTGAGACTTACCTATTTTTTAGGAAAATTGACAGTTTTTTAGGCATCATCTTTGCTCCAATTTAGCTTGATGCATTTTATAACCATCAAAATGTTTGTTTGAAGTAATTTTTTCTACTAGATTACTTACAAATTCAACCAAATCCATGATATTCCATTGTAGATCCATTAATATCGAGGAAAATACTAAAGTTTTGTCCAAAATACATGAATTTATCAAAAATGCCAAGCGTCAATTAATCCTCCATTAATCCCCGCTTTGGGATTAATCTCTAGTTTAAGCTTAAGCCTAGCATCTACCTAGCCATTTTTATAACCTTGGTAGTAACTAAAGATGACTGGAACAAAGTTCTTATAAGGTGTCGACCCTAATCACCATAGTGCATAACTTTAGGAGCACTAACTCTTAAAATGTTTTACAAAAATTTTATGGAAGAAAGTGTAGTGACGTACATCTAAATCATTCTGCCTTTATATTCAAACCGAAAGGGTAGAGGTGGAGCACCTTAAAAAGAGGATGAGAGTCGGCCGTTGTTTAAAATAAGCGGTTCACCCAGGTCAAAGCAAAAAAACTTGACTTGCTTATACCCATCTCGACATCCATCTTATAAAAAGTTATTTCATATCAGTTGAACTAATGCCGTATGGTTCGCTCAAGTGGATGCAAACATATAGAGGTTACATGAACCCTGAATTGCATATGGTAGACTAATGAATTAAGTTATATCTTTTTACCAACTCTACATATATGTTGAAATCTTATTAGTGGATCTTAAAACTAAAACAGTTTTTACAAATCATGTACATTAACTAATTATTATCCTTAATTAGCTACCTTTCCTTAAAATTTTCAGGATAAAATAAATTATAATAATTCATGTTTAATTTGGAAAATTCCTCGAAAATCATAGAGATTCAATAATATTCTTCCCTTCATCCAATAAAAATTTCAAGTCAAAAATTGTTATCTAGTTATTTCAAATGTTTTAAAATCCAAAATTTATCTAATTTTCACCTTTAGGAATGCATATGATTATCGTAATTGCTTAGAAAAGTACGAAAATTAAACCTCATCTTCAATTTAGGTTAAGCATAACATATTAAAATTTCGAAGCATTTAAACTCATAAGTTGTAGGTATCTATCCAAAGCCTACTCTATATATTTTAAATTATTCTTATTAATCATTACTCTATCCAAACAATGATTAATCACCCATAACATTTCAAAATAACAATAAACAACAAATATGATTTGGGTATTGCCCACATCTAGATCAAAGCAAGAGTTGAATGGATGGTTTAGAGTATTACACCTTAGAATGGATGGTTGAGTTGAGATTTGATGCAGCATGGATATCCTTAAGCTTTTCTCCTTAGTTTTCCTAGATTTTCGCTTCTCTTATGTTAAGGTATCGCTGGCCTTTTCTCATATTTTAGTTTTATAAGTAAAATTGAATTAAGCAATGAGAAGGGATAAGAGCTTAAATGGCAGAAATGCGCTCCTTTCCTATTTTTCTCTTCTCATATTCCTTCTTCTTATTAAACATTCCAATTGTTCTATTTAGTTTATTTACTAAGGCACAACCTTAATATTAACCAAATATTATCTCAACATTATATGTTTATTCCATTCAATCTATAAAATTAAGTTTTCCCAAATAATGATCCTTAAAATTAGGGATTTACAATTGGAGAGGATTCGTTGCCTCAGATTGGCTATTAAGTTGAAATAAGGATTTGGGATAGAAGCTTTATTTATAACAGCTTTCCTCATCAACCACACATCTTATACTACCATAGGCATAAAGATCCATGAAAAGGAATGGATAAAAGAGTGTTACTTATTTCTTTGGATGTTTAGATATTTGTCTTATGTACATAAAATCAAAGCTAAGTTAGAGCCAAGAGTTTGCTAGTGTATCTTTCTAGGTTATAGAAGACGAGTGAAGGGATATATGTGTTGTGTCCTATTAGGAAGGAGATTATTATCAACTGACATGTGACTTTTGATGAGAAGGATATGTTGAAAGTAGAGCCAATCTCATTCGATTACAATGTAAGGAAAGATTTAGAATACCAAAGACATGGCAAGTCATCTTTAGATTCTTTCCATAATGGCATAGATGTTGTTCCCGATAACACCATAGCTGACGAAGACAGTACGAACGTTAGCACAAGGTATTAAACTCAAGATGGAGCTTGTTTATATATTGAGCCAGTTAGATGGAGAAGGAAATCTAGGTGGCATAATGAGTTTTTCAGATTAAGCATCGAAGAAACTGACTACCATGGTAGACAACATATGCACTGGATATTGCACATGATGAGGCTAGTGTTACCGAGCTATAAAAGGAGTCTGACATGAGGGATCCAAGAAACTCATAAAGGATATTGGGTATGGAAATATTCAAAGATATAAATCTCAAAGGGTTGATATTCAATAGATGCATTATGCCTAGGAGGTCCTCGCTCGATTTGTATAGAGAAAGCTAAACCTGTTGGCACTCCATTAGGCTCTCATTTGAAGTTGTTGAAAGACTTATCTCCTACACCGAAATGATGTAAAAGGTATATGACTAATATACTTTATTCTAGCACTTTCTTGTCTTAAGTAGCTATGATATGCATGAGACAAGATTTAGCCCATGCATTGGGTGTTATGAGTCAATTTCTGTTAACATAGGTAAAGAAGCAACGAAGTGGATACCCACATATCTTCATGGATTATCTTTAGTTAGCTTGAAGTTTAGTAGGGTACATGGTGACTTCTCTCTTTGAGGTTAATATGATTCATTTGTGCTAGTATAAAGGAGGACGGAAGTCATTGTTAGGCTATGTTTTTACACTTCTCATTGAAGAGATCAAAGTTCCACTTTGTAGTAGATTTATCGACTATCGACGCCGAGTTGATATCGATTATTGAAGAGATCACTAAGGTGGGGTTATATTTACTTTAGCTACTGGATTATCTTTCTATGGTGTAATGGAAAGTAGAGCTACATTCATCTAATTAGGGTGTGATTCATCTTGTAGAGAATGAAACATATATTTCGCAATGAAGCACATTGATGTTAAAGGATTTTCTTATGCTTAAGGAAGAACAAAGAAAGATCAAGTTGGTGGAGGTGAGTACTGTAGATAATATTTCATATATGATGACAAAGTTACATCCTATGGACAAGTTTGAGCATTGCTTAAATTTGAGTTGCTTGAATTCAACTACTTAGCATCACGGAGCACTGACCCAATAGTTAGTTTTATTAACTAATGAATAAATTTAAATTGAGATAGAGTGTTAAATTTGGATGATTTAAATCTATTCTAAATAGAGAATATATCAATTGAAGATATTGACTAATCCCCATTATCAATCAAATACAGAAAATGAATTGGAAAGATAACTAATTAGTATAAGAAGATATATTAATTGTTTTAGGGAATCATTCAGATGAGGATATACTTGGAAACCAAAAAAATAATGCTAAATTTATGTTGAAATAAATCGATCAAACCTAGAGATATTTCACCTTATCTCCATGGAATTATTCATCCTTGCACAAATAAATATGAAGAAATCCTCTCATTTTTCATCACAAAACCCAATAAGAGTGATCTTGAGCCAAATATCCTCATTGAGATCTTTATTTCTATAATTTTTACGGAAATTTATTGAGTGACTCATACTCTTTTCATGTTGTATTCTCTCTTGTATTGAAGAAATAATAAATATTGGTTGTTGGATCTCCATAAATGTAGGATACTTATATTTGAAGCACACAATACAAGATTTTGAATTAAATGCTTCCCCACATCATCTTCTCCACAACAATTCATATGATGGGTTTATTCTTTTTAAAATTAAATGCAATGATTGCTGAAATGAATAGAGGGAATAAGAATATATGGTGATTTATAAAATAAATAAAAACCGGAAACATAGATCAGACATGAAAGAGCCACGAGTTAACAAATGGTACGCTGAAAAGTGTACGTCGTGTTTTCCTACTTTATTTTCCTATTTTATCCTCTAATGTTACTTCAAAAAATATATATAAAATGAAAATAAGTTAATATATATGGAATATTGTGTAAAATTTAAATGATACAAATACAGTTTGAGGGGTTTCGATAAATCTAAACACTAAAAATTGATAAAGACTCAATGAATTATAGATCTTTGATCAATCTAGATATTTACTTGAATTTGATTTGATTTGTGAACGTTGTTGAGGGCTTCCTTTCTATTTCATATGTATTCTTTTGTGTCATTTGAACTTTTATTCTTTTAATAATACATTGCCATCTGCATAAATCACCGTATCTCTTTTCTTCTTTGTTATGGTACCGCACCCTTAATTATTAGCTTGTAAGACTTGATAGATGTGTTACTAACTTTTCCATGTGGTTATCATTTATGAAATACCAAAGTTATGGTTTTAACATTACCCTTATTTTATGATGGTAACAACATGACTTATATAAACACTAATATATTTCACTCCCCATATCTATAAGTCACCCTAAATATGTGTAATGTAACACGCCTTTTGTTTGGAGGGGAATTAGAAGTCCCACAACGCGGAATTAGGATATAAAGTGAGAACTATTATAATAGAGTCAATTCTCCTAATAGCATTGAGGCCTGTAACACCCCGTAAAATTCATAAATATTAATAGTAAATAAATAATTAAAAATAAGCAATTAAATAATATGGTTGGATAATGATATTTTGCAGCATTAGGAATTTGGCTATGAAATTCTTTTATTTGGATTCGTGGCGAAATTCTGAATCGTTTTCATATATAATATGCTGAAAACGGCCAATGTATGAAGAAGTTATGAACAAATGAATTTGGACAGTAAACACAATATATATATATATATATATATATATATATGAGAAAGGATCAAGAGCACCCCAAATAGTGTAGCACCCCTTTAGCCCCCTGATTTCCACCACACATTTCCGTTTTACTCTCCTTCCACTAACTCCCTCTCCCCCCACTAACTTTTTCTAATATAAATATGTGGCTATTAATGGGGAACATTTGGGGTGCTCCCAAATAGGGGTGCCATGGAACCCTCCTCTATATATTTATATATAACTAAATGGATAATATGTATATGTGTCCAAAATATATTCAAAATAAAAAGGGAGAATTTGAATTTTGAATTAAAGATAAATCATGGTGACAAAGTATATTGTATATATGGAATAAGATTAAGAGATTAAGGAACATATTAATTAAATTTAACACCTCAGCAACGCATCCTTATTGGGTGTTCCAGCGCCCAAGGGGTCGACCCCCCTTAAGGGGTGTCGACCGCTCCGGTCGACCACCTAGCGGCTGGACAACCCAATAAATCTGAAAGTTGCTAAGCAGTGGTAGGATCGTATGATATGGAGTATAAGTATGATAAGGTGTATATAGCAGAGTAGTAGGTGTAAGTCAACTCACATAGTCGATTTATACAGGTTCGGGCCATAGTCCTAAGTCTAGTCCCAGACTCCTATATGGTATTTCACTAACACAAACACCCTCACTTTACTCGGAGGAACAACCTCACAATTACTTGAACAACCGAACGGGATTTCTTGCCTCAACTACTGAAGAGGACTTTCTCAATATAGAATAGTTGATGACTATATGTGTTTTTGATAACATGAATATGTCAATATGAAGTACACCCTTCCTATAGTCTTTCCTTGATGATAAACGTGAAGTTTGTGAAAGATTATGGAAGATTAAAATCTCAAGTAAATGAAAATAGAGTGATTTTAGAGATTATAGTGCTTTAAGTAATATAGAAAGAGTTAGAATGAAATTTGGTGATTTGATCACTTAATCAAGGTTCTATTTATAATATGTAAAGAGTTACATCTAATCACGAAGAGATATGAGTTAGAAAGACGTGACTCTTCATAATAAGTTGCAACTCTTCGTAATCAGATGTCTAAAAATAATTTTCATACGTCTTTTTTGAATTGAAAAATAAAACAACAAGGAAATAGTGTATTTCCTAGCAGATTCAAATGTCTGAAATTTTCAGAACAAACGTATGAATATTGTATGAAAATAAAATTTGTTTTAGTAAACAGACGTCTGTCTGAAACATTTCAGATGTTTGTATTCTAGGACAAACTTATTCCTTACCTATTTCATTAGCAAAACTTATATATATAAAAAGTGTGTGTGTGTGTATGTAATCATCAAGGAAGACTTTAAAAGATAAATCTAAGACTAACAGACTCTTACAACATATATAATCTTCATTAGTGTTCTTGAATCTGCATGTCGAATATCTTCCTGCAAAACAGAGTTAGCTGATATAGTATATATGCTTATGTATAGTTGTCGTAGTCAAAACACTATATAGCGAGATTTAACAAAATCTAGCTGGTTTTTTTAAAGGGATATAAATGAATAAAAAGCTTGGATTAATTCTAAGTAATCCAATGGTCTCTGCTCACACAGGCAACTATACATATCCCCTCCTATCACACTATGAAACCCTAACCATTCTCTATCCTTGCCTCCATGCTGCCTCTCTGCCATTACTAAATTCCAGATAAAAATAAAATAAAAGGTTAAGGATTCATTATATTCCTCCAATCCTATTCTTAATCTCTCTCTATTCTAATTCATATAAGTTTAGTATTCTGGAATTTGGCATAAACACACACACACACACACACACATATATATATATATATATATATATATATATATGAGATTCTAATACATGTCTTTATATATATAATTAGGAGGATTATTGAAGCACGTTTGACCGTAAAGAATTAGTGCATATCTAAATCAACTACAGATTTCTCTCTATTCTGCCTAGATCTATGAGTGAAATATCGTTTACTTGAGGCATATTCATATTTTTATTATATTATCATGTTGATAGATATGCCTAGGAAGATTTGGAAATTCGATAAAAAAATGCTAAAATCCCCAAATCCTCTATTTTATATTTGCGTATGAATTTTCATGATTATTTGGGTTTTGTGGACTTTTGATTTTAATATTGGGTTAAAGATGAAAATGGGTGTTACTACTATTGTTTCTATTTTGTATAATTCAACTTTATCAAACATTTGATTGTAACCTAAAAGGGTTTAGATTTGTATATTTCTTGATTTGATTAGGTTTGGATTCTATTTTAAATCCAAACGTTTTCATATTTGAAATATGTCAAATATTAATACCCAAAAAGGGGTGAATTAGACAAAGTGGAAATTATAAGCATGCATGTATAAATGTATGTAATACTCTATTTTTAATCCAGTATTGAGATCATTCCAACAAGCCTAGGGTGCAAGTTGAAAGATTGTATGAATGTATATTTCCATCCACTACTATATGTTATCTTGTTATTATGCCATCATGCCTAAGTTGTAGTGGTAAAAGTATGGAAAAACTAATCTTGTATACCTTGATTTGGACAAATTGACAATTTCCACCTAATTAGAATGTTTCGTCATTTATACAAATACACAACGTTGTTATGTGTTATTACTATATTTATTAATATAGCGCAATCAATGTAGTTAACGTAATAAGTACGATTAGGATAGGGTTTGAATTCGAATTGTCCCCATATATGAATATATTGATTGCTTGTTTGTGCGTATATAGAATGACTTTAAATATATATATATATATATATATATTAATAGTAACACATAGACAAGAGGTTAGTTGTCATTTGTGGTAGAAGTCTACTCAGAACTGACCGACAAATCCAACAACTACAAGTTGGCCCAACTAATGTCAGATGTCTAAGTGCCATGGGCCGTTCAAAAACTCAGTACACTCGACACGAGGTTAAACAAACTTGTAGTAGAAGTTTGCCCGGAACCGACTGGCATATACAGCATCTACAGGTATACGGTTTAATGTGAGAGGTCTAGTGCGTGTATATATATATTACTATATATATAAGTCTATTGCAGGTTGTGTAGTTCAATCGCTTAGCTGATCCAATGCGGTGGAGGTCCAAAAAGTCATAGTGGGGATAAAGCGAAGAAATAGCAGGATATAGCAGATAACTCTAAAATAGCACATGTAATTCATCTGTAATGTTTTTACGAATGTTAAAACAAAAATTAATTGAAAAATTATCATTAAGTTTAAATATAATTAGTACATTCTTAAGTTTAAACAAAAACATATACAAATATCTATAAATAAGCGTAAAATGCTATTTAACTTAATTAAATTTTATATAATATAGAGTATTTTGTTTCCAAAAGTATATATTAGAAAAATCAATTAAAAAAACAAAACTTCATAAATTTTATAATGCATATATGTCATTTTTTAGTTTATTTCTTTCATCAAAGATATAGCGGGAATAGCGTAATATAGCGGAAATAACTGGATATATCGGGAATAACGAAATATAGCGGGGCTTAGAGCGGAGAGGCTATATAAGAGGCTATTTGGGAAAAGCGTAGCGGTGGTAACCAACTATGGGATATAGAGGGGTTAAAGCGGGGTAATAGCGGGGCATTAACTGCATAGATTGCGCGTGGAAATAAGTAGGTTTACTACACCTTCAGAAGGTCTTAAGTGGCTGACTCTTTTTTTTAATCTAATTTGGGTTTTAAGTGGTTAGGATCCCTCCGAAGGTTTACTCCTTGGACTGGAACCAAAGTCATGGGACCCGCCCTTATTAGATTTAAAGTAAGTCTTTGGGTCCTCCTTCTCTAAAAATGGTTAGGCATAAACGATAACGGAGTAGGGTAGTTCACGGGGGATGTCCACTTCCTCTAGAAGCTTGTAAGGGATAAACTAGGGACAGATTTGGTAAATAAAAGATATGTGGCCATTGCATGCTAACCAACTGTCTAAGGGAAGTCTTAAGCGACATAGGGGTCCGCCTTAGGGTTATAAGAGCTCATAAGAATCTACCTTTAATAGGGCCATAAGTGACCAAGTGTAACAACCCGGAAAATCTGAGCCAATTTAACATTTTTATTTTGGCAATTTTAGCGAATTTTGAATATTTAAAATGAATTATTTTAAATAATAGCGACGAAAAGTTTATTTTGAATAGAATTAGAATGTATATATTTATTTGAATCGACGTTAGAATATAAATAATTAATTTTAATTATAAAAGGAATTGAAATTGGCGCGGTAGTTTGAAAATTCGATTTCAAAGTTTAAATGAATGTACCGGGTGCAAAATAAACCGGATTTTAGCGAAACCAAAAATATTTGAATCTAATTGAGAATATCTTTCCAACGAATCCGAAAAATTGAAATTTCATAGCGGGAATCAAAAGATATGCCCAGTTGAAAATTCAGAATAGTCGCTATGGAATTCTGGCCCTTAAAAATAGAAATTTTGCAAACGACCTCGGTTTTCGACAAAACCACTTTTGTTGTATCCGTGATGTCAAGTTATTGCTAGATTCCAAAATTCATAATTTTTGAAATCAATATGTGAGCGTGGCGAAGTAAAACGTGTTTTGGCAGTTTTAGTCAATTTCGATCGACCGGAAAATGACCATTTTTCAAACGGTCTCAAAATTCGATGAAATTAGTTTTGTTAGAACCGTATCGTCAATACGAAGCTAGAAAATATTTTTCAGGAATTTTTAGAGTCCATATGTGACCGTAGGAAATTGAAATGTGCGTTCAAATTCAATATATAGATTTATATTTTGATTTTGACGAAAACTGATCGAGACAGCCGAATCAGCTTATGATGCATATCCCATTGTGTTCGGAATGGGGGTAATTAGTTATGGACGACAGGCGATGGGTCTCGTTTTGAGGACGAAATAAAAAGTTACCCTTTTTTAAAATAAAATAAAATAATTAAATAAAACCCTCTCTCTCTCTATACCTTCTCTCAGCCCCCCGTTGACCGATTCAAAACAGAAAGAAAAAAAGAAAAAGAAGAAAACCTAAATCACGCCGACCCCCCTTCCACCGTCGCGTCGGCCTCCACCTCGCCCACCGGAGCGGCGCCGCCCTCCTCCACCTCAAGCTCCCCTCCATCGATCGAGAACCCCCCTTCCTCCGCGCGACAACCCACCGAGCCCCCCCCACCCTACGTCGCGACCCCTTCTCCTTCCACCGCGAGATGGAGCGCCACCCCCCTGCATCAAATTCCGACGCCAACCCCCCCTTCGATTGAAAGCCGCCTGAGCAGCGCAGTCCCGACCATTGAGTCACCACCATCGACGGTAGGGCCCACCACCGCCCTCCAATGCCAAGACCGACGCCCCTTCTGCTGAAGAAATCAAACACAGTAAGTTATTATATTTTTATTTATATAAAGATTATATTTTTACAATAGTAAAGTTGAGGTTTTAGAATATAAAAAGTTTGATTTTTAGTTATACAAAGATTTGATTTTTGAAAACGGGAAGTTCAGATTTTTATAAAGTAAAAAGGCGAGATTTTTTATCGATATAAAGTTTAGATCTTTATTCATACGAAGTTAGGATTTTTAACACTTTAAAGGTATGATTTTTAACGAAGTAAAAATATGATTTTTATATCATAGGAAGAGTAAAAATATGATTTTTATATATGTAGAGTAATAAAAATAGAATTTTTATTATATTACTAACGGTATAAAAATAGAATTTTTATCTATATAGTAGTGGTACAAAAATAGAATTTTTATCTATATAATAGCGGTATAAAAATGTGATTTTTATATACATAGCAACAATATAAAAATGCGATTTTTATATATGTAGTGGCTACGGACAATGAAATTGACAAAAGGCGGACACGGCAAGATTTTCTACATATGAAGAGTCGTGGTGTTTGGTTTAGCTTCTCGGTGAGAACTCCTCACTTTTATTTCTATTTCTAGTTTAAAATATATACTAGGATGCAGACGGTGCTTAGCAGCACCTGACACCCGTCGTCCACAGACCATGGATGACTTGTTTGTTTGATTGCTGTGTTGTGAAATTTGTTTGTTGATTTGAAACCCCACACGGGTATTGGGATGATATTTGACGTACACTAATCCCGATTGTTTAGTTGTATGTCAATCGATGGGTTGACAGACTGTGTAAGCGTTAATTATTTATATTTAATGCTTATGCAGTTGTGTGGTGCACTCTGGATGATGGTTGATTATTTATCGTTGCTATTATATACATGTGTAGTAGAAAATCCATATACTTAACATTATATGGTAATTGATTGGGCCTCATTCCAATCAAGAAAATAAATTCGTGTGTTGAATAGAAAATAAATTCATGTGTTGAATTGAAAATAAATTCATGTGTTGAATTGAAAATAAATTCATGTGTTGAATTGAAAAATATTCATGTGTTGAATAGAATAAACATTCATGTGTTGAATAAAAGCCGTGTTGATTAGATTGACGCCATTTTGACGTGAACGATATTTATATCGATATTATTCATTTTTATAATGAATATAGAAAAGAAAGTGATTTCAAAATATAACGTTTTGAAAATATTATCATTTGTATATCGATGATGTGGAATATTCAATTTTGATTAGAAATTGAATATGAAGTTGAAATCGTTTTGAAAACGAATTTAAATCGATTTATAAAATACGTTTTAAAAGGAAATCAACGAAATATATATAATATATATATTATATATATAATGGGCTGAATAGAACGTACCGCGCTGCGGTAGTTCGCGAATTTCGACCATTAACTTCGAATTGACATTGTGGGAGATCCGACCGTCGGATTCTCCTAAAACCAGAACCGTTAGGTTCGTATCGAAAAGAGATTTCTAACGAATATTAGAAATTAGAAATCTAACGGTTGGATTTGGAATTATGTCCAAATCAAATTTGGAAAAGGTCGCTGTAAGTGCAGTTCGATGGCCGTTGATGGAAATCGACTGTGCGGGCCTTGATAAAATTATTAAAAATAGTAATAATTTGTGTAAAATTATAAGAAATGATTTGTGAAGAATTGGGATGAAAATTTCCATATTTGAAAAGATAAAAATAGATTTTTATCGAAATGAACTAGTTTTGATCTAGAATTATAATTCCATTTATTTTCAAAATAAATAAATTGAATTTGAAAGGGGTTTTAAAAGTAACCAAGATTTCCAATAATTGAATTGGAATGGATTTGAATCGAAATTGTCTTTGGAATATTTCGATGTTGGATTTCGAGATTATATAGATATTGTTATGGAAATTTGAAAGATATATTTGTATCGTTATTTCCAATACGATATTTGTTGGTCGTAGAATTTGATATTGAATATGAGCCGATATATTTTCTATTCAGAGCCATGTATTTAATATCAAATGGGATTTGGGTTTGTCGTGAATGGTGTCTTCATTAACACTATTCTTAAGCCCGGTTGAGAAAAAGATTAAATCTTTTTATTTAGATTTAATGAAGTGTACCGATTAAATGGTATTTAATTGGAATTGAATTTGAATTGTTGTTTGGGTTTTTCGTGAACGGTGTTTTAAATAACACTTGTTCTTTAACCCGATAATTAATGGAATGTGATTTTGGGTTTATCGTGGGCCGTGTTTTAAATGACATTGGTTCTTTAACCCAGTTAAAGCCAGGATGTGATTTCCCAAGTTAAATAATCATTGATAGTGATTATTGGGAAGATTAAACCAAGTGGAGTTTTAATGAATCTTTAATTAGATTGAAATGATCGAGAATGGAGTATCACCAGTTTTGCTCCAGGCGATAGTTAAATCTTTAATTAGATTTGAACGTGAAATGGTAATTGAATTTACCGATAACACCGTGGTGTTAGATATGAAGTATGACCAGTTTTACTTCATGGGATGAATAAGTGGGATTGGGAAATAAAATAAATGATTACTTCGGTGTGGATCGCTAATCCCGACTAATTTGAATTGATATTCAAAGAAGATTAAAGAATAAATTTAAAGAATTTATCTTTGATAAAATTAATGGGAACCTTTCCCAAAGTATAAGAATATTTGAATAAAAGAATATTCTGAATTGGAATGAGGCGTATGTTGTGTTTGTGTAAAACTTGTTTATTATATACGCGAGTTATTCAGAAAGGCCGGGTTTATCCCATTCTGAATAACTGATTCGACGTGGTGTCGAGGATGAAGACGGTGGTCGAAGACCGGAGGTCTTCACATCGTTTGGGTGATTACTGATGATCTTGATTGGGCTGTACACCCAAGAGGAGGGAATCAGTTGGTGGTCGTCCAGACGTACTTGGAGATCGATGGATATGCGAGGTACAAGGTGCCTCCGGTTTCATTCAGACCCAGAACGGACTTGTAAATGGACTGTGTGTCTGACATTAGATTTTATTCTGTGTGATTGATTTCTATTAAATATATATCTGTTTGGCGGCGGAGAATTTATTCTCTTGCTTAACGCCCTTCTCGGAGACGTACGAGCTCAGAGGTTATATATTAATGGATATCAAACGCATGGAGTGAATTTCTTGTGTGGCATGCCTAAGTGGCAATATGATCAAGGCTTCTGTTGAAAAGCAGAGTCTTGTGGTTGATGATCAAAGCACGGCCTGTGTGGCATCGCTTTGTGTAGCGTTGATTTGCGAGCCTCACACCTCGGTTGTAAACCAAAAACGGGAGAGGACCTCAGGGAGGGCATGCGTTTCCTTCTAGCTAGGGTGGTGTCAGTGACCTACCAGCCGTGACATTTATATTATTTTCACCTGTGTGGTTGTTGTTGTTGCGAGGCGCCTCGGATATATCGGTGACTGTGTGGAGCCGATGGAGTCATATGGATCATTTACGCCCCAAAGGGCGAGGAAATGTAGTGTTCATGCATAATAATCTACATCGGTGGACCGGCCCTGACGATCCATAAGGCAGTTGCGGCTGTTCCTGAGACATGGGCTAGATTGTCTTGAAATCGGTAGAGTACTATCTTTTGCCTCGGTTCACAGAAGGAAACCCAATTTCCAGTACGAGCTTTGCGGTTTTAATTGTAAACCTATATTTGGCGGCATAGTGGTATGGGGCATTCATGTCGTCTATGATTGATATTTATGATTGAAATTGTTTTTGACACTATACACTTATAGTACTATCAAAATAATCTGTTTTAAACGTATCAAGCATTCTTTGACTATTATAAGGTAAAAACCCTATTCTCCGGCTTGAGTTGCATTGTGTGATGGGACCTGGGTCTTATAATAGCTTCATTTTTCTTTATTTAGCATTGCGCTGTTGTTTTATGCACTGGTATTCTTGGGAGGAAACCCGTTCCATGTTATACGGCATGGTCCCCTGATTTACCTAACTTTAAAATAAAGATTAATAACTGTTTTAGTTCTCACACCAGTCACATGACTGACCTGGATTTTATTGTTTTAACCTAAACTATAGGTGCCCTTATTTTGACACGGGCAGCTAGTAGTTTTGGTTTTGCAGATTTATATTCACAGGATCCTGATTTATAGCTGGAACGATACTCGGAAAGCTCTATATCCGTGTATTACTTCTAGTTGTGTTTTGTATTATTTTCCGCTGCGATGTATTTAAATGTAATTTAAATCTCTGATATTTTCTATGTAATATTTATTCATACTCTGTATATTCTTGTATTCTGATGGAATTGTTGTAATATACAATGAAATGTTCTTCTGTTTGCGCTCTAATGTGGCTTGTTCTCAACTCAATCTGGGCTTTCCTTACCGGGGAAGTTCTGGTCGTCTCATTTGGTATCGGAGCTTTGGTTTACAAAGCTCGAGAACAAGACACATTAGAACCAAACGAAAGAATTCATCAGAGATTGGATTAGTAATATCCAATGAGAATGACTCGTTAGAGATAGGATCAGTAGTATCCTAGAACGAGTGTGAAGAGTGATGTTTTTAAAAATAAAATTTAAAACAAGTTTTGTTTTGAAAATTTAAACTTTATTATTCGTATTTGAATATTTATTTATATTGATTTGGACTATCAGGTATATAGAGATTTTAATATACGTCTGATCCACGTGTATTGGAAGCCTCCAATATACTGGATGGATATAGAGTCACACTCTAGTCGCCCGTGGATGTTCTGATGGTGGTTCGAAACATCATCAGAATTTATGTTCGAGTGACGAAAGTGGGATTTCTATATGTTTTCATTAGACTGGTGTGAGAACCAAAACTAGATAGGGCTTATTGTTGTGATTTGGCATCAAAAATCTAATTTTTTAGATATGTATCAAAGTTATGTGATTGAAAAGATAATCAACTAATTGATTGTTGGTTTTGTTGTTTGATTATTGTTGTGATTAATTAGAATTTGGACCATTTAGCCAAATTATATCAAATGTTGGACTGAATTGAAAATTGTTTGAGATTGCATGCATATACATGTACTTACATTGAACAGGTCATAGCAAGGAGGCTAGAGCAGAAGAATAAAATTGTTTGCCCAACAAATAGGTACATGTTTACAAATTTATTGGGTTTGGATGATTTTATGAGCCGATGGCTAGCCGCTTGTCTGTTTCTTTTTCTTTTTGGATTGATGAGGGCCATGGGAGGCTATTTGAAATATCCCGAAGCTCCCGGTGCAGGGGAGGTTATGGCGAAAATTTTCGAAAATTTAGGGTGTTAGCCAATTTTTTTTTGAAAATTTGAAAAGTTCTTAGAAACTGAAAAGTTGAAGAACTTAAGCCGTAAAGAAAATAATGAAAGTTGAGTTGATTAGTTAATAAACTTTCGGCTTCGTTCCTTTTCGGGGACGAAAAGTTTTAAGTGGGGGAGATTGTAATAACCCGGAAAATCTGAGCCAATTTAAAAATTTTATTTTGGCAATTTTAGCGAATTTTGAATATTTAAAATGAATTATTTTAAATAATAGCGACGAAAAGTTTATTTTGAATAGAATTAGAACATATATATTTATTTGAATCGACGTTAGAATATAAATAATTAATTTTAATTATAAAAGGAATTGAAAATGGCGCGGTAGTTTGAAAATTCGATTTCAAAGTTTAAATGAATGTACCGGGTGCAAAATATACCGGATTTTAGCGAAACCAAAAATATTTGAATCTAATTGAGAATATCTTTCCAACGAATCCGAAAAATTGAAATTTCATAGCGGGAATCAAAAGATATGCCCAGTTGAAAATTCAGAATAGTCGCTATGGAATTCTGGCCCTTAAAAATAGAAATTTTGCAAACGACCTCGGTTTTAGACGAAACCACTTTTGTTGGATCCATGATGTCAAGTTATTGTTAGATTCCAAAATTCGTAATTTTTGAAATCAATATGTGAGCGTGGCGAAGTAAAACATGTTTTGGCAGTTTCAGTCAATTTCGATCGACCGGTAAATGGCCATTTTTCAAACGGTCTCAGAATTCGATGAAATTAGTTTTGTTAGAACCGTATCGTCAATACGAAGCTAGAAAATATTTTTCAAGAATTTTTAGAGTCCATATGTGACCCCAGGAAATTGAAATGTGCGTTCAAATTCAATATATAGATTTATATTTTGATTTTGACGAAAACTGATCGAGACAGCCGAATCAGCTTACGATGCCTATCCCATTGTGTTCGGAATGGGGGTAATTAGCTTTGGACGACAGGCGGTGGGTCTCGTTTTGAGGAAGAAATAAAAAGTTACCCTTTTTGAAAATAAAATGAAATAAATTAATTAAATAAAACCCTCTCTCTATACCTTCTCTCAGCCCCCCCCGTTGCCCGATTCAAAACAGAAAGAAAAAAAACCTAAATCGCACCGACCCCCTTCCACCGTCGTGTCGGCCTCCACCTCGCCCACCGGAGCGGCGCCGCCCTCCTCCACCTCAAGCCCCCCTCCATCGATCGAGAACCCCCCTTCCTCCGCGCGACAACCACCGAGCCCCCCCGCCACCCTGCGCCGCGACCCCTTCTCCTTCCACCGCGAGATGGAGCGCCACCCCCTGCATCGAATTCCGACGCCAATCCCCCCCTTCGATTGAAAGCCGCCTGAGCAGCGCAGTCCCGACCATTGAGTCACCACCATCGACTGTAGGGCCCACCACCGCCCTCCAATGCCAAGACCGACGCCTCTTCCGCTGAAGAAATCAAACACAGTAAGTTATTATATTTTTATTTATATAAAGATTATATTTTTAGAAAAGTTAAAGTTATATTTTTATAATAGTAAAGTTGAGGTTTTAGAATATAAAAAGTTTGATTTTTAGTTATACAAAGATTTGATTTTTGAAAATGGGGAGTTCAGATTTTTATAAAGTAAAAAGGCGAGATTTTTATCGATATAAAGTTTAGATCTTTATTCATATGAAGTTAAGATTTTTAACACTTTAAAGGTATGATTTTTAACGAAGTAAAAATATGATTTTTATATCATAGGAAGAGTAAAAATATGATTTTTATATATGTAGAGTAATAAAAATAGAATTTTTATTATATTACTAGCGGTATAAAAATAGAATTTTTATCTATATAGTAGTGGTATAAAAATATAATTTTTATCTATATAATAGCGGTATAAAAATGTGATTTTTATATACATAGCAACAATATAAAAATGCGATTTTTATATATGTAGTGGCTACGGACAATGAAATTGACAAAAGGCGGACATGGCAAGATTTTCTACATATGAAGAGTCATGGTGTTTGGTTTAGCTTCTCGGTGAGAACTCCTCACTTTTATTTCTATTTCTAGTTTAAAATATATACTAGGATGCAGACGGTGCTTAGCAGCACCTGATACCCGTCGTCCACAGACCATGGATGACTTGTTTGTTTGATTGCTGTGTTGTGAAATTTGATTGTGTGATGTGGAATGAAATGAAATATTTTATAGTGGAAAATATTTTATAGTTAAAAAATATGATTTTTAACGTGTATATAAAATAAATATTTATAAACAAATCGGATGATTTGTTTATATACACTGATTTGACTGATATTGATTGGGACGATAAATTTTACACATCGCCCAACTGCACAAATATAAATATGTGTTTGTTGATTTGAAACCCCACACAGGTATTGGGATGATATTTGACGTACACTAATCCCGATTGTTTAGTTGTATGTCTATCGATGGGTTGACAGACTGTGTAAACGTTAGTTATTTATATTTAATGCTTATGCAGTTGTGTGGTGCACTCTGGATGATGGTTGATTATTTATCGTTGCTATTATATACATGTATAGTAGAAAATCCATATAATTAACATTATATGGTAATTGATTGGGCCTCATTCCAATCAAGAAAATAAATTCTTGCGTTGAATAGAAAATAAATTCAT
Organism: Allium sativum; assembly: GCA_030737875.1. Classification (NCBI taxonomy): domain Eukaryota; kingdom Viridiplantae; phylum Streptophyta; class Magnoliopsida; order Asparagales; family Amaryllidaceae; genus Allium; species Allium sativum. Next base: position 129,869,510 of record CM060918.1, read on the forward strand.
GTGTTGAATTGAAAATAAATTCATGTGTTGAATTGAAAATAAATTCATGTGTTGAATTGAAAAATATTCATGTGTTGAATAGAATAAACATTCATGTGTTGAATAAAAGCCGTGTTGATTAGATTGACGCCATTTTGACGTGAACGATTTTTATATCGATTTTATTCATTTTTATAATGAATATAGAAAAGAAAGTGATTTCAAAATATAACGTTTTGAAAATATTATCATTTGTATATCGATGATGTGGAATATTCAATTTTGATTAGAAATTGAATATGAAGTTGAAATCGTTTTGAAAACGAATTTAAATCGATTTATAAAATACGTTTTAAAAGGAAATCGACGAAATATATATAATATATATATTATATATATAATGGCCTGAATAGAACGCGCCGCGCTGCGGCAGTTCGCGAATTTCGACCATTGACTTTGAATTGACGTTGTGGGAGATCCGACCGTCGGATTCTCCTAAAATCGGAACCGTTGGGTTCGTATCGAAAAGAGCTTTCTAACGAATATTAGAAATTAGAAATCTAACGGTTGGATTTGGAATTATGTCCAAATCAAATTTGGAAAAGGTCGCTGTAAGTGCAGTTCGATGGCCGTTGATGGAAATCGACTGTACGGGCCTTGATAAAATTATTAAAAATAGTAATAATTTGTGTAAAATCATAAGAAATGATTTGTGAAGAATTGGGATGAAAATTTCCATATTTGAATCGATAAAAATAGATTTTTATCGAAATGAACTAGTTTTGAAATAGAATTATAATTCCATTTATTTTCAAAAAAAAATAAATTGAATTTGAAAGGGGTTTTAAAAGTAACCAGGATTTCCAATAATTGAATTGGAATGGATTTGAATCGAAATTGTCTTTGGAATATTTCGATGTTGGATTTCGTGATTATACAGATATTGTTATGGAAATTTGAAAGATATATTTATATCGTTATTTCCAATACGATATTTGTTGGTCGTAGAATTTTATATTGAATATAAGCCGATATATTTTCTATTCAGAGCCTTTGTAATAACCCGGAAATGCGAGCCAGTTTAAAATTTTTATTTTGGCAATTTTAGCGAATTTTGATTATTTAAAATGAGCTATTTTAAATAATATCGATGAAAAATTTATTTTGAATGAATTCGAACGTATATATTTATATACGTCGTCGTTAGAATATAAATGATTATAAATAATTTTAAATAGAATTGAAAATTGCCCTGCAGTTCGATAATTCGATTTCAAACTTCAATTGAACATACCGGGTGCAAAACAAACCGGATTTTAGTGAAACCAAAAATAATAGGATCTATTTGAGAATATCTTTCCAACGAATCCGAAAAATTGAGATTTCATAGAGGGAATCAAAAATTATGGCCAAATGAATATTCTGAATAGTCGCTATGGAATTCAGGCCCTTAAAAATGGAAATTTTGCAAACGACCTCGGATTTCGACGAAACCACTTTTGTTGGATCCGTGATGTCGAATTATTGTTAGATTCCAAATTTCATAATTTTTCGATTAAGTATGTGACATGGCAAAGGAAAATGCGTTTGACCAGTTTTAGTTGATTTTAATCGACTGGAAAATGGCCATTTTCCAAACGGTCTCAGAATTCGACGAAATTAGTTTTGTTAGGACCGTATCGTCAATACGAAGCTAGAAAATATTTTTTTGGAATTTTTCGAGTTAGTATGTGATCCCGGTAAAATGAAATGCGCGTTCAAATTCAATATATAGAGCTATATTTTGATTTTGACGAAAACTGATCGAATCAGCCTACGATACATATCCCATTGCGTTCGAAATGGGGGTAATTAGTTATGGACGACAGGCGCTGGGCCTTGTTTCGAGGTCGAATGAAAAAGTTACCTTTTGAAATTAAAATAATATAAAATTAAAATTAAAATATTCCCCTCCCTTGCCCTTATCTCTCCTAAGACCCCCCCCCCCCGTTCATTTTAAAGAAAGAAAAAAAAATCAAATCGCTCCACCAGCGACGGAATCAGCCACCGCCGACCTTCCCCCTCCCCCTCGCTCGCTCCATCTCCGTCAATGCCCCCCCTCTCGCGCCTCCACCTCTCCTCTGTAGAACCCATCGCGCAACCCTAGCCCCAAACCCTAATGTAGCTGTCGCCCCTGCCCTATTCCACCGCCGCCGTCGAGCAGAACCGCCACCTGATCCCCCTCCGACCTCCCCTTGCTCCTCCTCCCTCTCTCTGATTCAAACAGCCCCCTATCCCTCAGAAAATCGCCCAAGACCCTCTAAAATTAATCGGAGAAAGTCACCATCGTCGCCTGTGGGAGCCACCACAGCCTGAACGACTGCTGCCACGCCGGAGCACCCCCCCGTGAGCTTTTACATTTATTTTTATTCATTTAAAGAAGTAAAAATGCGATTTTTCCTATGTATTATGTTATAATTAAAGTGTGTGTTTATTACATATATGGTATGGGATAGAAATGAGATTTTTAACAAGAAAGATTTCATTTTTAAAATAGAAAAGATCAGATTTTTAAAATAGAAAAGATTAGATTTTTAAAATAGAAAAGATTAGATTTTTAAAATAGAAAAGATACCATTTTTAGCGGTGTAAAAATAGAATTTTTAACTATATAGCAAAGTATAAAGATTCGATTTTTATATATTGAATAACAAAGTATAAAGATTCGATTTTTATATATTGAATAGCAAAGTATAAAGATTCGATTATTATATATTGAATAACAAAGTATAAAGATTCGATTTTTATATATTGAATAGCAAAGTATAAAGATTCGATTTTTATATATATTGAATAACAAAGTATAAAAATTCGGTTTTTATATATTGAATAACAAAGTATAAAGATTCGATTTATATATATATTGAATAACAAAGTATAAAAATTCGATTTATATATATTGAATAACAAAGTACAAAAATTCGATTTTTATATATATTGAATAACAAAGTATAAAAAATCGATTTTTATATATTGAATAGCGAAGTAAAAATTCGATTTTTATATATTGAATAGCAAAGTAAAAATTCGATTTTTATATATGTAGTGAATACGGATGACGAAAGTGACGAAAGTGGCGAAAGTGACAAAAGGCGAGAACAACGAAGACGTCCTACATAAGAAGAGCCGTGGAGTTGGGATAGCTTCGGTGAGAACTTCTCACTTTAACTCTCCTTTTCTAGTTATAAATATATACTAGGATGCAGATGGTGTTTAGTAGCACCCGACACCCGTCATCCACAGACCATGGATGGCTTGTTTGTTTGATTGATGTGTTGTGGAAATGGTTTGAGATGTTGATGTGAAATAGATAATAAAATATATTCATAAGATGAATAAAATATTTTAGTCGTTAAAAATATAATTTTTAACATGAATGTGAATAAATAAATATTCATTTACAAACCAGACGGTTTGTTTATGTACACCTATTTGAATGACATTGATTGGGACGATAAATTTTACACATCGCCCAACTGCACAAATAAAATATGTGTTTGTTGATTTGAAACCCCACACGGGTATTGGGATAATATACGACATACACTAATCCCAATAATTAGTTGTATGTCGATCGATTGATTGACAGGCTGTTATAAGCGTTAGATATCTATATTTGATGCTTATACAGTGTAGTGCACTTTGGATGATGGTTGATTATTTATCGTTGCTATTATATACATGTGTTGTATGGAATCCATATAATTAACTTTATATGGTAATTGATTGGGCCTCATTCCAATTTAGAAAATAAAGAATATTATAAAATAAAGGTTCATGTGTTGACAGTACTCATCCGTTGAGATTAGTCATGTGTTGAACGAAGTATTTTAACAATAAATTTACATCTTTATCATGTATAAAATTAGAAACTCACTAGAAAATAGATAAGATGAGTGGTCTCCTGGATATTGATCTGATGTTGGTTTCGGCCTTCGGGGTTAATATTTAGGGAATCGTTCTCTTACTAATTTACGGCTGGAGTCTGATTTAAATCAAACGATAGATACCATAATTTTTATAAAATATTTTAAATAACAAAAATAGTCACACGTGGACGGTACTCATTCATTGCGATTAGTCATGTGTTGACAAAAATATAGATTCACGTATTGAATGGAATAAATATTCATTTGTTGAATAGAATAACGAAATTATTGAAATATATAAAGCCGTGTTGATTAGAGATGCGCTATTTTGACGCGAACGATATTTATATCGATTATATTCGAATTTGAAATGAATTGAAAAGAAAACGAATTTGAAATGAATTGAGAAGAAAACGAGTTTGAAATGAATTGAAAAGAAAACGAATTTGAGATGAATTGAAAAGAAAACGAATTTGAAATGAATTGAAAAGAAAACGAATTTGAGATGATTTGAAAAGAAAACGAATTTGAAATGAATTGAAAAGAAAACGAATTTGAAATGAATTGAAAAGAAAACGAATTCGAAATGAATTGAATAGAAAACGAATTTGAATTGAATTGAATAGAAAACGAATTTAAATTGAATTGAATAGAAAACGATTTTGAATTGAATTGAATAGAAAACGAATTTGATTTGAATTAAATAGAAAACGAATTTGATTTGAATTGAAAAGGAAACGAATTCGAATAGGATTGAATTGGAATTTGAATTGAATTGAATTTAAAATGAGTTTATAAGGGAAAATTCAATTTTGATTTGAATTTGAATTGGAAGTTGAAATTGTTTTTGAAACGAATTCAAAACTATTTATAAAATTCGTTTTAAATAGGAATCGACGAAATATAGATTATATATATTATATATAATATAATGGCCTGAATAGAACGCGCCGCGCCGCGGTAGTTCGTAAATTTCGACCATTGACTTCGAACGGACATTACGGGAGATCCGACCGTCGGACTCTCCTAAAACTGGAACCGTTGGGTTCGTATCGAAAAGAGCTTTCTAACGAATATTAGAAATTTGAAATCTAACAGTTGGATTTGGAGATACGTCCAAATCAAATTTGGAAAAGGTCGCTGTAAGTGCAGTTCGATGGCCGTTGATGGAAATCGACTGTACGGGCCTTGATAAAATTATTAAAAATATCAATAATTTGTGTAAAATCATAAGAAGTGATTTGGGAAAATTTGGGATGAAAAACTCCATATTTGAAAAGATAAAAATAAATTTTTATCGAAATGAACTAGTTTTGAACTAAAATTAAAACTCATTTATTTTTAAATAAATAAATTGGATTTGAAATGGGTTTTGAATAGAATTGATTTGTGGGTTTATCGTGAAGGGTGTTTTAAATAACACTTGTTCTTTAACCCGATAAATAAGTAGAATGTGATTTGGGTTTATCGTGAACTGTGTTTTAAATGACATTAGTTCTTTAACCCAGTAAAAGGAATTTTAATGAATCCGCAATTGGATTGAAATGTGAATTTATAATTTAAATTATAAAATTAAAAAGTGATTGAGAATGGAGTATCACCAGTTTTGCTCCAAAACGATAGTCAAATCTTTAATTAGATTTGAACGTGAAATGGTAATTAATTTTACCGATAACACCGTGGTGTTAGATATGGAGTATTACCAGTTTTTCTTCATGGGATGAATAGGTTGGGATTGGGAAATAAAATAAATAATTACTTCGGAGTGGTTCGCTAATCTCGACTAGTTTGGAAAACCATAATCTGGTTTGAAATGATATCCAAAGGAAGATTAAAGGATAAATTTTAAAGAATTTATCTTGGATAAAATTAATGGGAACCTTTCCCTAAGAATATGAAATTTAGAAACTAGCTGTAGGTTAGTTAAGAAGAATGGTTTCCTGGATATTGATCTGATGTTGTTTTCGGCCTTCGGGGTTAATATTTGGGGAATTGTTCTCTTGCTAATTTACGGTTAGTGACTGATGAATTGGAATGAGGCGTATGTTGTGTTTGTGTAACATTTGTTTTTAATATACGCGGGTTGTTTGGAAAGGCCGGGTTTATACCCATTTTGAATAACCGATTCGACGATATGTCGAAGATGAAGACGGTGGTTGAAGACCGAAAGTCTTCACATCTTCTGGATAATTACTGATGATCCTGATTGGGCTGTACACCCAAGAGGATGGAAATAGTTGGTGGTCGTCCAGACGTACTTGGAGATCGATGGATATGCGAGGAAAGTGCCTCCGGTTTCGTTCAGACCCAGAACGAACTTGTAAATGGATTGTGTGTCTGACATTGGACTTTATTCTGTGTTGATTGATCTCTATTAAATATACATCTGTTTGGCGGTGGAGAATTTATTCTCTTGCTTAACGCCCTTCTCTGAGACGTACGAGCTCAGAGGTTGTATATCGATGGACATCAGTTGCATGGCATGAATTGCCAGTGTGGCATGCCCAAGTGGCGATTGATCAAGGCTTCTGTTGAAAAGCAAAGTCTTGTGGTTGATGATCAAAGCACGGCCTACGTGGCGTAGCTTTGTGTATAACGTGAATTCGCGAGCCTCACACCTCGGTATGAGTTAAAAACGGGATACAGACCGTTGTGAGAACACGACGTTACTTTCTAGCTTTGGTGGTGTCAGTGACTTACCAGCCCTGACATTTATATATTTTTCACCTTTGTGGTTGTTGGAATGAGGCGCCTCGATTATAGGTCTGTAAGGACCGAGAAACGTGTGTTCAGGAATAACTAATCCTCAAACGTAAGAGAGGACCAGCTCAACCGATCCAAGTGGCTGCCCAGAGTGTGTAGTCCTGAGCATTTGCTAGAGTGTCTCGAAAGCGGAGAGGAGCTTGCCCCTTGCCTTGACTCATGACGGAAATCCAATTCCCAATACGTGTATTTCGGTTTTATTTGTAGAGCCTAGTATGGCGACATGATAGATGGTACCCATGTCGCCTAGGATTGATATTTATGATTGAAAATGTTTTGACACTATACACTTATAATAGTATCAAATGATTTGTTTTAAACGTACCAAGCATGTTTGGCTATTATAAGGGAAAACCCTATCCTCCGGCTTGCGTTGCATTGTGTGATGGGACCTGGGTCTTATAATAACTTCATTTTTCGAAAAAGCATTGCGTTGTTTATTGATATGCACTGGTATTCTTGGGAGGAAACCCGTTCCGTGTTATACGGCGTGGTCCCTTGAATTACTCTCTTTTAAAGTAAAGTTTAAATAACTGTTTTAGTTCTCACACCAGCCGCATGACTGACCTGGAGTTTATTGTTTTAACCTAAACTCTGGGTGCCCTTATTTTCGACACGGGCAACTAGTAGTTTTGGTTTTGCAGATTTATATTCACAGGATCCTGATTTACAGCTGGAACGATGCTCGGAAAGCTCTGTATCCGTGCATTACTTCTAGTTGTGCTTTTGTATTATTTTCCGCTGCGATGTATTTAAATGTAATTTAAATCTCTGATATTTGTTGAATGTAATTTATTCATTTATACTCTGTATATTCTTGTATTCTGATGGAATTGTTGTAATTAACAATGAAATGTTCTTCCGTCTGCGTTCTTTTATGTGTTGTTCTCAAGGTAATCCGGGCTTTCCTTGCCGGGGAAGTTACGGGCTATTATATTGGTATCAGAGCTTTGGTTTAAAGAGCTCGAGAACAAGACACATTAGAACCATACGAAAGAATTCATCAGATATTGGATTAGTAATATCCAATTAGAATGACTCGTTAGAGATAGGATCAGTAGTATCCTAGAACGAGTGTGAAGAGTATATTTTTCAAATAAAAATGAAAACAATTTTGTTTTGAAAATTTAAATCGTTTTATACGTATTTGAATAATTTATTTATATTGATTTCGACAATCTAGTATATAAAGGTTTTGCATATACGCGTCATGAACGTATATTCGAAGTTTTAATATACTGGATAGATATAGAATCACACTCTAGTCGCCCGGAGATGGTACCGATGATAGCACGTGCATCATCAGTATTTATTTTCGTGTTTCGAAGGTGTGATATCTATATATTTCCATTAGACTGGTGTGAGAACCAAAACTTATATAGATAAATTTATTGTTGTGATTTGGCATCAAAAACCTGATTTTTTGTATATATATCAAAGTTATGAATTTGAAACTCTAATTCACTATTTGATTGATGTTTGTGTTGTTTGTTTATTTGTTTGATAATTTTGAACCATTATGCCTAATTGTATCAAATATTGAATTATATTGAAAATTGGTTGCATTTGCTTGCATATACATGTACTTACATTGAACAAGTTATAGCAAGGAGGCTAGACCAGAGAATAAAATTTGTTTGCCCGACAAATAGGTACATGTTTACTATAATTTACTGATTTGTTTGGGTGATGATGATTTTATGAGCCGATTGGCTAGCCGCTTGGCTTTTTCTTTTTGAGATTAGAAGGCCTATATGGCAATTTCGGGATTTTCTCATTGCTCCCGGTGCAAGGGAGGTTATAGCGAAATTATTCGAAAATTTAGGGTGTTAGCCAAATTTTTGAAAAATTTGAAAAGTTCTTAGAAACTGAAAAGTTGAAGAACTTAAGCCGTAGTCAAAATAATGGAAGTTGAGTTGATTTGTTAAACAACTTTCGGCTTCGTTCCTTTTCGGCTTCCATTGTTATGTTCCTTTTCGGCCTTTGATTTAGAGAAGATTAGAATATCATCAATACAAAGCAGAACAAATTTATTCAATTAAATCACACATTGAACTGATTAGAAAATAGTTAGAAATATATACTTGTGCATTATATATGTTTGAACAGGAAATTGGATAGCTGTTGAGTAAAGATTTTATTTGTGTGCCCGACAAATAGGTAAACCTTAATGAGTTGGATGCGAAATATTATTATATCAACTCCTGTGAATGCCATTGGATGCGGAGTGCTGGTTATTCTGTGTGAAATAATAAACAATCGCCATAGGATAGCAACAATTAATTTTGAACTACATTACATGGCATACTTCTGGAAGATAGGCATACTTCATCATATACCACATAAGCATTTGGAGCTTGTGTGACGAGGTGGAAGATTTACCATACGAGCGAGAGGCTTGTATGGCGATGACTATATTTTACAGGTTGAACTGATGACTGATATGGACTATTTAAATTGTAACGATAAAATTGCCAGATTAATAAAAAATCCACACAGGTCTAGAGTTGACAATAATCACGTCTCTCTAGTTATTAGATACGGCACATGGACTATTTATTTCCCACACGGGACGAGGTGACGAGGATTTATCCTCTGGAGCATTTAAAATACACACTCCCTCAGGCTTTGACAGGGTGACGAGAATTTATTCTCTGGAGTTATTATCAATACACGCTCCCCTATAAACACCAGAATATATCACTATAAATATATGTACGCTTATTAGGATTTATTGGGTACCTAATACGGCCCAATAAATTTCCAAACCTCTCCCCGTACAAAGGAGGTTATGGCGAAATTTTTCGAAAATTCCGGGTGTTAGCCAAATTTTTGAAGAATTTGAAAATTCTCAGAAACTGAAAAGTTGGAGAATGGAAGCCAGATCGAACGTAGAGTTGATTGATCAAACAACTTCCGACTTTGTTCCTTTTCGGGGACGAAAAGTTTTAAGTGGGGGAGATTGTAATAACCCGGAAATGCGAGCCAGTTTAAAATTTTTATTTTCGCAATTTTAGCGAATTTTGATTATTTAAAATGAGCTATTTTAAATAATATCGACGAAAAATTTATTTTGAATGAATTCGAACGTATATATTTATATACGTCTTCGTTAGAATATAAATGATTATATATAATTATAAATAGAATTGAAAATGGCCCTACAGTTCGATAATTCGATTTCAAACTTCAATTGAACATACCGGGTGCAAAACAAACCGGATTTTAGTGAAACAAAAAATAATAGGATCTATTTGAGAATATCTTTCCAACGAATCCGAAAAATTGAGATTTCATAGCGGGAATCAAAAGATATGGCCAAATGAATATTCTGAATAGTCGCTATGGAATTCAGGCCCTTAAAAATGGAAATTTTGCAAACGACCTCGGATTTCGACGAAACCACTTTTGTTGGATCCGTGATGTCGAACTATTGCTAGATTCCAAATTTCATAATTTTTCGATTCAGTATGTGAGCGTGGCAAAGGAAAACGCGTTTGACCAGTTTTAGTTGATTTTAATCGACTGGAAAATGGCCATTTTCCAAACGGTCTCAGAATTCAACGAAATTAGGTTTGTTAGGACCGTATCGTCAATACGAAGCTAGAAAATATTTTTCTGGAATTTTTCGAGTTAGTATGTGACCCCGGTAAAATTAAATGCACGTTCAAATTCAATATATAGAGCTATATTTTGATTTTGACGAAAACTGATCGTAACGATCGAATCAGCCTATGATACATATCCCATTGCGTTCGGAATGGGGGTAATTAGCTATGGACGACAAGCGGTGGGCCTTGTTTCGAGGTCGAATGAAAAAGTTACCTTTTGAAATTAAAATAATATAAAATTAAAATTAAAATATTCCCCTCCCTTGCCCTTATCTCTCCTCAGACCCCCCCCCGTTCATTTTAAAGAAAGGAAAAAAAATCGAACCGCTCCACCAGCGACGGAATCGGCCACCGCCGACCTTCCCCCTCGCTCGCGCCATCTCCGTCAACGCCCCCCCTCTCGCGCCTCCACCTCTCCTCTGTAGAACCCATCGCGCAACCCTAGCCCCAAACCCTAATGTAGCCGTCGCCCCTGCCTTATTCCACCGCCGCCGTCGAGCAGAACCGCCACCTGATCCCCCTCCGACCTCCCCTTGCTCCTTCTCCCTCTCTCCGATTCAAACAGCCCCCTATCCCTCAGAAAATCGCCCAAGACCCCCTAAAAACAGTCGGAGAAAGTCACCATCGTCGCCTGTGGGAGCCACCACTGCCTGAACGACTGCTGCCATGCCGGAGCACCCCCCACCCCCCCGTGAGCTTTTAAATTTATTTTTATTCATTTAAAGAAGTAAAAATGCGATTTTTCCAATGTATTGTGTTATAATTAAAGTGTGTGTTTATTACATATATGGTATGGGATAGAAATGAGATTTTTAACAAGAAAGATTTCATTTTTAAAATAGAAAAGATTAGATTTTTAAAATAGAAAAGATTAGATTTTTAAAATAGAAAAGATTAGATTTTTAAAATAGAAAAGATACCATTTTTAGCGGTGTAAAAATAGAATTTTTATCTATATAGCAAAGTATAAAGATTCAATTTTTATATATTGAATAACAAAGTATAAAGATTCGATTTTTATATATTGAATAGCAAAGTATAAAGATTCGATTTTTATATATTGAATAACAAAGTATAAAGATTCGATTTTTATATATTGAATAGCAAAGTATAAAGATTCGATTTTTATATATATTGAATAACAAAGTATAAAAATTCGATTTTTATATATTGAATAACAAAGTATAAAGATTCGATTTTTATATATATTGAATAACAAAGTATAAAAATTCGATTTTTATATATTGAATAACAAAGTATAAAAATTCGATTTTTATATATATTGAATAACAAAGTATAAAAATTCGATTTTTATATATTGAATAGCGAAGTAAAAATTCGATTTTTATATATTGAATAGCAAAGTAAAAATTCGATTTTTATATATGTAGTGAATACGGATGACGAAAGTGACGAAAGTGGCGAAAGTGACAAAAGGCGAGAACAACGAAGACGTCCTACATAAGAAGAGTCATGGAGTTGGGATAGCTTCGGTGAGAACTTCTCACTTTAACTCTCCTTTTCTAGTTATAAATATATACTAGGATGCAGACGGTGTTTAGTAGCACCCGACACCCGTCATCCACAGACCATGGATGGCTTGTTTGTTTGATTGATGTGTTGTGGAAATGGTTTGAGATGTTGATGTGAAATAGATAATAAAATATATTCATAGGTTGAATAAAATATTTTAGTCGTTAAAAATATAATTTTTAACGTGAATGTAAATAAATAAATATTCATTTACAAACTGGACGGTTTGTTTATGTACAACTATTTGAATGACATTGATTGGGACGATAAATTTTACGCATCGCCCAACTGCACAAATAAAATCTGTGTTTGTTGTTTGAAACCCCACACGGGTATTGGGATAATATACGACATACACTAATCCCAATAATTAGTTGTATGTCGATCGATTGATTGACAGGCTGTTATAAGCGTTAGATATCTATATTTGATGCTTATACAGTGTAGTGCACTTTGGATGATGGTTGATTATTTATCGTTGCTATTATATACATGTGTTGTATGGAATCCATATAATTAACTTTATATGGTAATTGATTGGGCCTCATTCCAATTTAGAAAATAAAGAATATTATAAAATAAAGGTTCATGTGTTGACAATACTCATCCGTTGAGATTAGTCATGTGTTGAACGAAGTATTTTAACAATAAATTTACATCTTTATCTTGTATAAAATTAGAAACTAACTGGAAAATAGATAAGATGAGTGGTCTCCTGGATATTGATCTGATGTTGGTTTCGGCCTTCGGGGTTAATATTTAGGGAATCGTTCTCTTACTAATTTACGGCTGGTGTCTGATTTAAATCAAATGATAGATACCATAATTTTTATAAAATATATTAAATAACAAAAATAGTCACACGTGGACGGTACTCATTCATTGAGATTAGTCATGTGTTGACAAAAATATAGATTCACGTATTGAATGGAATAAATATTCATTTGTTGAATAGAATAACGGAATTATTAAAATATATAAAGCCGTGTTGATTAGAGATGCGCTATTTTGACGTGAACGATATTTATATCGATTATATTCAAATTTGAAATGAATTGAAAAGAAAACGAATTTGAAATGAATTGAGAAGAAAATGAATTTGAAATGAATTGAAAAGAAAACGAATTTGAGATGAATTGAAAAGAAAACGAATTTGAAATGAATTGAAAAGAAAACGAATTTGAAATGAATTGAAAAGAAAACGAATTCGAAATGAATTGAATAGAAAACGAATTTGAATTGAATTGAATAGAAAACGAATTTGAATTGAATTGAATAGAAAACGAATTTGATTTGAATTGAATAGAAAACGAATTTGATTTGAATTGAAAAGGAAACGAATTCGAATTGGATTGAATTGGAATTTGAATTGAATTGAATTTAAAACGAGTTTATAAGGGAAAATTCAATTTTGATTTGAATTGGAAGTTGAAATTGTTTTTGAAACGAATTCAAAACTATTAATAAAATTCATTTTAAATAGGAATCGACGAAATATATATTATATATATAATATAATGGCCTGAATAGAACGCACCGCGCCGCGGCAGTTCGTAAATTTCGACCATTGACTTCGAACGGACATTACAGGAGATCCGACCGTCGGACTCTCCTAAAACCGGAACCGTTGGGTTCGTATCGAAAAGAGATTTCTAACAAATATTCGAAATTTGAAATCTATCGGTTGGATTTGGAGATACGTCCAAATCAAATTTGGAAAAGGTCGCTGTAAGTGCAGTTCGATGGCCGTTGATGGAAATCGACTGTACGGGCCTTGATAAAATTATTAAAAATATTAATAATTTGTGTAAAATCATAAGAAGTGATTTGGGAAAATTTGGGATGAAAAACTCCATATTTGAAAAGATAAAAATAGATTTTTATCGAAATGAACTAGTTTTGAACTAAAATTAAAACTCATTTATTTTTAAATAAATAAATTGGATTTGAAATGGGTTTTGAATAGAATTGATTTGTGGGTTTATCGTGAAGGGAGTTTTAAATAACACTTGTTCTTTAACCCGATAATAAGTAGAATGTGATTTGGGTTTATCGTGAACTGTGTTTTAAATGACATTAGTTCTTTAACCCAGTAAAAGGAATTTTAATGAATCCGCAATTGGATTGAAATGTGAAATGATAATTTAAATTATCAAATTTAGAAAGTGAGCGAGAATGGAGTATCACCAGTTTTGCTCCAAAACGATAGTCAAATCTTTAATTAGATTTGAACGTGAAATGGTAATTAATTTTACCGATAACACCGTGGTGTTGGATATGGAGTATTACCAGTTTTTCTTCATGGGATGAATAGGTTGGGATTGGGAAATAAAATAAATAATTACTTCGGAGTGGTTCGCTAATCTCGACTAGTTTGGAAAACCATAATCTGGTTTGAAATGATATCCAAAGGAAGATTAAAGGATAAATTTTAAAGAATTTATCTTGGATAAAATTAATGGGAACCTTTCCCTAAGAATATGAAATTTAGAAACTAGCTGTAGGTTAGTTAAGAAGAATGGTTTCCTGGATATTGATCGGATGTTGGTTTCGGCCTTCGGGGTTAATATTTGGGGAATTGTTCTCTTGCTAATTTACGGTTAGTGACTGATGAATTGGAATGAGGCGTATGTTGTGTTTGTGTAACATTTGTTTTTAATATACGCGGGTTGTTCGGAAAGGCCGGGTTTATACCCATTCTGAGTAACCGATTCGACGATATGTCGAAGATGAAGACGGTGGTTGAAGACCGGAAGTCTTCACATCGTCTGGATAATTACTGATGATCCTGATTGGGCTGTACACCCAAGAGGATGGAAATAGTTGGTGGTCGTCCAGACGTACTTGGAGATCGATGGATATGCGAGGAAAGTGCCTCCGGTTTCGTTCAGACCCAGAACGAACTTGTAAATGGATTGTGTGTCTGACATTGGACTTTATTCTGTGTTGATTGATCTCTATTAAATATACATCTGTTTGGCGGCGGAGAATTTATTCTCTTGCTTAATGCCCTTCTCTGAGACGTACGAGCTCAGAAGTTGTATATCGATGGACATCAGTCGCATGGCATGAATTACCAGTGTGGCATGCCCAAGTGGCGATTGATCAAGGCTTCTGTTGAAAAGCAAAGTCTTGTGGTTGATGATCAAAGCACGGCCTACGTGGCGTAGCTTTGTGTATAACGTGAATTCGCGAGCCTCACACCTCGGTATGAGTTAAAAACGGGATACAGACCGTTGGGAGAACACGACGTTTCTTTCTAGCTTTGGTGGTGTCAGTGACTTACCAGCCCTGACATTTATATACTTTTCACCTTTTTGGTTGTTGGAATGAGGCGCCTCGATTATAGGTCTGTAAGTACCGGGAAACGTGTGTTCAGGAATAACTAATCCTCAAACGTAAGAGAGGACCTGCCCAACCGATCCAAGTGGCTGCCCAGAGTGTGTAGTCCTGAGCATTTGCTAGAGTGTCTCGAAAGCGGAGAGGAGCTTGCCCCTTGCCTCGACTCATGACGGAAATCCAATTCCCAATACGTGTATTTCGGTTTTATTTGTAGATCCTAGTATGGCGACATGATAGATGGTACCCATGCCGCCTAGGATTGATATTTATGATTGAAAATGTTTTGACACTATACACTTATAATAGTATCAAATGATTTGTTTTAAACGTACCAAGCATGTTTTGCTATTATAAGGGAAAACCCTATCCTCCGGCTTGCGTTGCATTGTGTGATGGGACCTGGGTCTTATAATAGCTTCATTTTTCGAAAAAGCATTGCGTTGTTTATTGATATGCACTGGTATTCTTGGGAGGAAACCCGTTCCGTGTTATACGGCGTGGTCCCTTGAATTACTCTCTTTTAAAGTAAAGTTTAAATAACTGTTTTAGTTCTCACACCAGTCACATGACTAACCTGGAGTTTATTGTTTTAACCTAAACTCTGGGTGCCCTTATTTTCGACACGGGCAGCTAGTAGTTTTGGTTTTGTAGATTTATATTCACAGGATCCTGATTTACAGCTGAAACGATGCTCGGAAAGCTCTGTATCCGTGCATTACTTCTAGTTGTGCTTTTGTATTATTTTCCGCTGCGATGTATATAAATGTAATTTAAATCTCTGATATTTGTTGAATGTAATTTATTCATTTATACTCTGTATATTCTTGTATTCTGATGGAATTGTTGTAATTAACAATGAAATGTTCTTCCGTCTGCGTTCTTTTATGTGTTGTTCTCAAGGTAATCCGGGCTTTCCTTACCGGGGAAGTTACGGGCTATTACAGCCTTGTATTTAATATCAAATGGGATTTGTGTTTGTCGTGAATGGTGTCTTCATTAACACTGTTCTTAAGCCCGGTTGAGAAAAAGATTAAATCTTTTTATTTAGATTTAATGAAGTGTACCGATTAAATGGTATTTAATTGGAATTGAATTTGAATTGATTTTTGGGTTTATCGTGAACGGTGTTTTAAATAACACTTGTTCTTTAACCCGATAATTAATGGAATGTGATTTTGGGTTTATCGTGGGCCGTGTTTTAAATGACATTGGTTCTTTAACCCAGTTAAAGCCAGGATGTGATTTCCCAAGTTAAATAATCATTGATAGTGATTATTGGGAAGATTAAAACCAAGTGGAGTTTTAATGAATCTTTAATTAGATTGAAATGATCGAGAATGGAGTATCACCAGTTTTGCTCCAGGCGATAGTTAAATCTGTAATTAGATTTGAGCGTGAAATGGTAATTGAATTTACCGATAACACCGTGGTGTTAGATATGAAGTATGACCAGTTTTACTTCATGGGATGAATAAGTGGGATTGGGAAATAAAATAAATGATTACTTCGGTGTGGATCGCTAATTCCGACTAATTTGAATTGATATTCAAAGAAGATTAAAGAATAAATTTAAAGAATTTATCTTTGATAAAATTAATGGGAACCTTTCCCAAAGTATAAGAATATTTGAATAAAAGAATATTCTGAATTGGAATGAGGAGTATGTTGTGTTTGTGTAACACTTGTTTATTATATACGCGAGTTATTCAGAAAGGCCGGGTTTATCCCATTCTGAATAACTGATTCGACGTGGTGTCGAGGATGAAGACAGTAGTCGAAGACCGGAGGTCTTCACATCGTTTGGGTGATTACTGATTATCTTGATTGGGTTGTACACCCAAGAGGAGGGAATCAGTTGGTGGTCGTCCAGACGTACTTGGAGATCGATGGATATGCGAGGTACAAGGTGCCTCCGGTTTCGTTCAAACCCAGAACGGACTTGTAAACGGACTGTGTGTCTGACATTGGATTTTATTCTGTGTGATTGATTTCTATTAAACATATATCTGTTTGGCGGCGGAGAATTTAAATTCTTGCTTAACGCCCTTCTCGGAGACGTACGAGCTCAGAGGTTATATATTAATGGATATTAAACGCATGGAGTGAATTGCCTGTGTGGCATGCCTAAGTGGCAATATGATCAAGGCTTCTGTTGAAAAGAAGAGTCTTTTGGTTGATGATCAAAGCACGGCCTGTGTGGCATCGCTTTGCGTAGCGTTGATTCGCGAGCCTCATAGCCCGGTTGTGAACCAAAAATGGAAGAGGACCTCAGGGAGGGCATGCGTTTCCTTCTAGCTAGGGTGGTGTCAGTGACCTACCAGCCCTGACATTTATATTATTTTCACCTGTGTGGTTGTTGTTGTTGCGAGGCGCCTCGGATATATCGGTGACTGTGTGGAGCCGATGGAGTCATATGGCTCATTTACGCCCCAAAGGGCGGGTAAACGTAGTGTTCAGGCATAATAATCCACATCGGTGGACCGACCCTGACGATCCATGGGGCAGTTGCGGCTGTTCCTGAGACATGGGCTAGATTGTCTCGAAATCGGTAGAGGACTATCTTTTGCCTCGGTTCACAGAAGGAAACCCAATTTCCAATACGAGCTTTGCGGTTTTAATTGTAAACCTATATTTGGCGGCATAGTGGTATGGGGCATTCATGTCGTCTATGATTGATATTTATGATTGAAATTGTTTTTGACACTATACACTTATAGTACTATCAAAATAATCTGTTTTAAACGTATCAAGCATTCTTTGGCTATTATAAGGTAAAAACCCTATCCTCCGGCTTGCGTTGCATTGTGTGATGGGACCTGGGTCTTATAATAGCTTCATTTTTCTTTATTTAGCATTGCGCTGTTGTTTTATGCACTGGTATTCTTGGGAGGAAACCCATTCCGTGTTATACGGCGTGGTCTCTTGATTTACCTAACTTTAAAATAAAGGTTAATAACTGTTTTAGTTCTCACACCAGTCACATGACTGACCCGGAGTTTATTGTTTAACTTAAACTCTAGGTGCCCTTATTTTGACACGGGCAGCTAGTAGTTTTGGTTTTGCAGATTTATATTCACAGGATCCTGATTTACAGCTGGAACGATACTCGGAAAGCTCTGTATCCGTGTATTACTTCTAGTTGTGTTTTGTATTATTTTCCGCTGCGATGTATTTAAATGTAATTCAAATCTCTGATATTTTCTGTGTAATATTTATTCATACTCTGTATATTCTTGTATTCTGATGGAATTGTTGTAATATACAATGAAATGTTCTTCTGTTTGCGCTCCGATGTGGCTTGTTCTCAACTCAATCCGGGCTTTCCTTACCGGGGAAGTTCGGGTCGTCTCACCAAGAATGCCTACCTCATTGGGTCTTTACCCTAAAAACATTAATGAGCGATTGACTTGGATATCCACCCTCATTGGTTAGATACTTGGTATTTGTGTGAATCTTGTGTGTTGCGTGGTCATACCATGACATATGTATCCTGCTAATAATATAGGGTATGGACATTAAGTAACACCATATTTCAGTCACACAGAACTTTATGTTCTGACCCCTCTCCTCAACATATCCAATTAGTCATTAGATGGGGTAAAAGCCATGGACGAAGTCATGATTGAAGCTGATGATGAAGACGAAGTCATTATGGTATTTTTAGTAGTTATTGCTTTACTTCTTTTGGAATCTTGTGAGAATGAACTATTTGATGTTCCCATTGAATAGATGTAACTTGGACTATTGTATTTATGAGATTTTTAATTAATGGTACATCTTATTTGAGTATTATATTTTCTCTTTCCGCTTTGTGAGATTTCCATTTGAAGTATATGTTATTATTATCTGTGCAAATGTAATCCTTACAAGAACCAACGACTCGTTTAGAATGGCTCTAAGTTTCGATGGGACTTTTCTAGGTCAAAATTTAGGCCGATTCCGGGAAGGTTGTTACATTTGGTATCAGAGCATAGGTTACTCGATTATAAGGGAATTATACATATGAGAGGCGTATTTGTATATTGAAAAAGGTTTATAAACAATATATATACATACACACACACAGATATATACACACACATACACACACCAGTAAGCATACACATTTATACTAGGCATCTTTATCGCTTTTTTCCTTTTTCATCTTAAATACCATCTCAGGAGTATCCACTTAGGGAATTGGAACAACTCGAAAATTATGAGCCAATTTAAAATTTTTAATTTGGCTATTTTAATGAATTTTAAATATTTAAAATGAATTATTTTAAATAATAACAACGAGAAATTTATTTTTAATAGAATTAGAACGTATATATTTATTTGAATCGTCGTTAGAATATAAATATTTTATTTTAAATATAAAAGGAATTGAAAATGGCGCGGTAGTTCGAAAATTCGATTTTAAAATTCAAATGAATGTACCGGGTGCAAAATAAACCAGATTTCAGCGAAACCAAAAATATTAGAATCTAATTGAGAATGTCTTTCCAACGAATCCGAGAAATCAAAGTTCCATTGCGGGAATCAAAAGTAACGTCCAGTTGAAAATTCAGAATAGTCGGTATGGAATTCTGGCCCTTAAAAATGGAAATTTTGCAAACGACCTCGGTTTTCAACGAAAACACTTTTGTTGGATCCGGGATGTCAAGTTATTGCTAGATTCCAAAATTCGTAATTTTTCGAATCAATATGTGAGCCTGACGAAGGTAAACGTGTTTTAACCATTTCAGTTGAATTTAATCGACTGGAAAATGACCATTTTTCAAACGGTCTCAGAATTCGATGAAATTAGTTTTGTTAGGACCATATCGTCAATACGAAGCTAGAAAATATTTTTCGGGAATTTTTAGAGTCCGTATGTGGCCCCGGTAAATTGAAATGTGCGTTTAAATTCAATATATAGAGTTATATTTTGATTTTGACGAAAACTGACCATAACGATCGAATTGGCTTACGAAACATATCCGATTGTGTTCGGAATGGGGGTAATTAGCTATGGACGACAGGCGGTGGGTTCGATTTCGAGGTCGAAATTAAAAGTTGCCTTTTGAAATTAAATTGAGTTAAATAAATAAATTATAAACCCCCCTTACCCCCTTTCTCTCCACTCAGAACGTTCAAAGGAAAAATAAAAATTAAAAAAATATAAAACCCGCATTGACCATCGCCCCCTCCTCGTTTCTCGTCGCCGCCTCCCCCAGTAGCCATCGTCGTCGCCGGAACCAGATCCACCCACCTCCTCCGATCTGCTCGATACCCTCCTCCATGGTGTCGCGCGCAGACCCCAAACCCACTTTAGATGCGATCGACATCGCAGCCCGAAGCCACCGCGCCTCCGGCGGATGCCGCCCCTCCCCTTGGCGCCTCTGATCCTACTCCTCCCCATTCCTTCTCACTCCCCTCTCCCATTTGTGGATCGCCAGCCCTAGTCGCTCAAAGACGACGACTGCCACAAGCCTAGGAACCGTCGCCGCACCCCCTCCTCGATCTGACGACGCTCCAGTTCAGAAACAGAAAAAGTGAGTTCCTTTATTTAGCTTAATAAATTTTTGGTAATTTAATAAAACCAGTTTTATTTATATAAAGGTAGGACTTTTAATTTATATAAAGTTTAAATTTTTATGTAGATGAAGTTTAGATTTTAAACAAAGTAAAGTATAGATTTTTAACGTATAAAAGATTTGATTTTTGAAAATTTAAAGATAAGATTTTTATCAAAGGAAGTTTAGATTTTTGATGTATAAAAATATAATCTTTACATAGAAGATAGCGTTATAAAAATATAATTTTTATATAGTAAAGAATAAAAATATAATTTTTATATAGTAGAGAATAAAAATACAATTTTTATATAGTAGAGAATAAAAATATAATTTTTATACAAGTATGATAATAAAAATATGATTTTTATTAGATGTGAACATTAAAAATATAAATTTTATCATGTGTATCCAATAATATAAAAATTCGATTTATATATATATGAAGTAGAAATAAAAATATGATTTTTATTACGAAGTTAGCATGGTAAAAATTTGATCTTTATTATATGAACACCGTTATAAAAATAGAATTTTTATCTATATAGTAGCGGTATAAAAATAGAATTTTTATCTATATAGTAGCGGTATAAAAATAGAATTTTTATCTATATAGTAGAGGTGTAAAAATTGAATTTTTATCTATATAGTAGCGGTGTAAAAATAGAATTTTTATCTATATAGTAGCGGTATAAAAATAGAATTTTTATCTATATAGTAGCAGTGTAAAAATGTAATTTTTATATACAAAGCAACAATATAAAAATGTGAATTTTATATATGTAGTGGCTACGGACAATAAAATTGACAAAAGGCGAGCACGACGAAGATTTCTACATATGAAGAGTTGCGGTGTATTGGTTGAGCTAGTCGGTGAGAACTTCTCACTATAAATTCTATTTTCTAGTTAAAATATATACTAGGATGTAGACGGTGTTTAGCAGCACCCGACACCCGTCGTCCACAGACCATGGACGACTTGTATGCTTGTTTGATGTGTTGTGAAGTTTGTTTGTGATGCAGATGTGAAATGGATAATAAAATATTCATGTGTTGAAATAAATTAATTATCGTTAAAATATAATTCTTAACGTGAATGTGAATAAATAAATATTCATTTACAAATCGGACGGTATGTTTATGTACACCCATTTGACTGATATTGATTAGGACAATAAATTTTACACGTCGCCCAACTGCACAAATAATATTCAGTGTTTGTGGATTGAAACCCCACATGGGTGTTAGGATGATATTTGACGTACACTAATCCCAATTGTTTAGTGGTATGTCGATCGTTTGATTGACAGACTGTATGAGCGTTAATTAGTTATATTTAATGCTTATGCAGTTGTGTGGTGCACTTTGGATGATGGTTGATTATTTATCGTTGCTATTATATACATGTGTTGTATGGAATCCATATGATTAACGTTATATGGTAATTGATTGGGCCTCATTCCAATTGGGAAAATAAAGAATATTATAATATAAAGATTCATGTGTTGAATAGAATAAATAGTCATGTGTTGGCGATACTCATGTGTTGAGAATATTCATGTGTTGAAACTTATCATGTGTTGAACGAAATATTTTAAACAATAAAATTTACATCTTTATCATAATTTTATAAAATATATTAAATAACAAAAATAGTCATGTGTTGACGATGCTCATGTGTTGAGAATATTCATCTGTTGAAAGAAGAATATAGATTCATGTGTTAAATAGAATAAATATTCATTTGTTGAATAGAATAACGAAGTTATTGAAATATATAAAGCCGTGTTGATTAGATATGCGCCATTTTGACGCGAACGATATTTATATCGATTATATTCGTTTTTGTAATGAATATAGAAAAGGAAGTGATTTCAAAATCTAATATTTTGAAAATATTATCATTTATATATTAATGATATGAAATATTCAATTTTGATTTGAAATTGAATATAAAGTTGAAATTGTTTTGAAAACGAATTTAAAACGATTTATAAAATACGTTTTAAAAGGAAATCGACGAAATACATATAATATATATTTATATATATTAAATGGTCTGAATAGAACGCGCCGCGGTAGTTCGTGAATTTCGACCATTGACTTTGAATTGACGTTACGGGAGATCCGACCGTCGGATTCTCCTAAAACCAGAACCGTTGGGTTCGTATCGAAAAGGGCTTTCCAATGAATATTGGAGATTTGAAATCTAACGGTTGGATTTGGAATTATGTCCAAATCAAATTTGGAAAAGGTCGTTGTAAGTGCAGTTCGGTGGCCGTTATTGAAAACCGACTATATGGGCCTTGATAAAATTATTAAAAATATTAATAATTTGTGTAAAATCATAATAAATGATTTTGAAAGAACTGGGATGAAAATTTCCACATTTGAAAGGATAAAAATATATTTTTATCGAAATGAACTAGTTTTAAACTAGATTTGAAGTGGTTTTAAAAATAATCAGAATTTCCAATACGTGAATTGGAATGGATTTGAATCGAAATTTTCTTCGGAATATTTCGATGTTGGATTTCGTGATTATATAGATATGGTTGTGGAAATTTGAAAGATATATTTATATCGTTATTTCCAATACGATATTTGTTGGTTTCAAAATTTGATATTGAATATAAGCCGATATATTTTCTATTCAGAGCCTTGTATTTAATATCAAATGAGATTTTGGGTTCGTCGTGAATGGTGTCTTAAATAACACTGTTCTTGAACCCAGTTTAGAAAAGAATAAATCTTTTAATTAAGATTTAGTGAAATTGTCCAGTTAATTTGGTATTTAATTGGAATTGAATTTAAATTGGTTTTTGGGTTTATCATGAGCGGTGTTTTGAATAACACCTGTTCTTTAACTCGATTAACAATGGGAAGTGATTTTTGGTTTATCGTGAACCGTGCTTTATATGACATTGGTTCTTTAACCCAGTTAAAGACAGGATATTGATTTTTGGGAAGATTAAAACTAAGTGGAGTTTTAATGAATCTTTAACTAGATTAAAACGATCGAGAATGGAGTATCCCCAGTTTTGCTCCAAAGCGATAGTTAAATCTTTTATTAGATTTGAACGTGAAATGGTAATTAATATTTACCAATAACACCGCGTTGTTAGATATGGAGTATTGCCAGTTTTTCTCCATGGGATGAATAGGTTGGGATTGGTAAATAAAATAAATGATTACTTCGGTGTGGTTCGCTAATCCCGACTAGTTTGGAAAACCTTAACACGGTTTGAAATGATATCCAAAGGAAGATTAAAGAATAAATTTAGAAGAATTTATCTTTGATAAAATTAATGGGAACCTTTCCCTAAGAATGTGAATATTTGAATAAAAGATTATTCTGAATTGGAATGAGGCGTATGTTGTGTTTGTGTAACACTTGTTTATTATATACGCGGGTTATTCGGGAAGGCCGGGTTTATACCCATTCTGAATAACCGATTCAACGATATGTCGAAGGTGAAGACGGTGGTTGAAGACCGGGGGTCTTCACGTCGTTTGGTTGATTCCTGACAATCTTGATTGGGCTATACACCCAAGATGAGGGAATATGTTGGAGATCGTCCAGACGTACTTGGAGATCGACGGATATGCGAGGAAAGTGCCTCCGGTTTCGTTCAGACCCAGAACGAACTTGTAAATGGACTGTGTGTCTGACATTGGATTTTATTCTGTGATGATTGATCTCTATTAAATATACATCTGTTTGGCGGTGGAGGATTTATTCTCCTTCTTAACGCCCTTCTCTGAGACGTACGAGCTCAGAGGTTGTATATCGATGGACATCAGTCGCATAGAGTGAATTGCCTATGTGGCTTGCCTAAGTGGCAAATGACCAAGGCTTCTGTTGAAAAGCAAAGTCTTGTGGTTGATGATCAAAGCACGACCTATGTGACGCAGCTTTATGTATAACGTTAATTCGCGAACCTCACACCTCAATATGAGTCAAAAACGGGATAGTGACTGCAGGGAGAGCACGACGTTTCTTTCTAGCTAGTGGTGGTGTCAGTGCTTAAACTGGCTGACATTTATATACTTTTCACCTGTGGGGTTGTTAGAATGCGAGGCGCCTCGAATATATGGTCGATAACTGGCACTATGTGAGCCGACGTACAGACCATTATATAGGTCCTATAGGACCGGGAAACGTGTGCTCAGGGATTGCCAATCCTCAAAAGTAAGAGAGGACCGGCCCTGAAGATCCAAGGATCGCTGTGTGTGGTCCTGAGACATTTGCTAGAGTGTCTCGAACGGAGAGGAGCTTGCCCCTTGCCTCGACTCATGATGGAGTCCAATTTCCAATACGTGATATTTCAATTTTATTTGTAGAGCCTAGTATGGTGACAAAGTGGTATGGGACACTTATGCCGTCTATGATTGATACTTATGATTGAAATTGTTTTGAAACTATACACTTATAGTAATATCAAAATAATCTGTTTTTAAACGTAACAAACATTCTTTGGCTATTATAAGGTAAAACCCTATCCTCTGGCTTGCGTTGCATTGTGTGATGGGACCTGGGTCTTATAATAGCTTCATTTTTTTTATTTAGCATTGCGTTGTTGTTTTATGCACTGGTATTCTTGGGAGGAAACCCGTTCCGTGTTATACGGCGTGGTCCCTTGATTTACCTAACTTTAAAATAAAGATTAATAACTGTTTTAGTTCTCACACTAGTCACATGACTGACCTGGAGTTTATTGTTTTGACCTGAACTCTGGGTGCCCTTATTTTCGACATGGGCAGCTAGTAGTTTTCGTTTTGCAGATTTATTTTCACAGGATCCTAGTTTACAGCTGGAATGATACTCGGAAAGTTCTGTATCCGTGTATTTCTTTCAGTTGTGCTTTGTATTATTTTTCCGCTGCTATGTATTTAAATGTAATTTAAATCTCTGATATTTGTCGAATGTATATTTATTCATACTCTGTATATTCTTGTATTCTGATGGAATTGTTGTAATAAACAATGAAATGTTCTTCTGTTTGCGTTCTGATTGGTCTTGTCCTCAAAGCAATCCGTGCTTTCCTTCACGGGGAAGTTCGGGTCATTTCAGAGTGGTATCAGAGCTTTGGTTTACAGAGCTCGAGAACAAGACACATTAGAACCATACGAAAGAATTCATCAGATATTGGATTAGTAATATCCAATTAGAATGACTCGTTACAGATAGGATCAGCAGTATCCTAGAACGAGTGTCAAGAGTATATTTTTCAAAAAAAAATTTAAAACAAATTTTGTTTTGAAAATTTAAATCAAGTATACGTATTTGAATATTTATTTGTATTGAATTTGGACAATCCGATATATAAAGATTTTGCATATTCGCGTCATGAACGTATATTCGAAGATTTAATATACTGGATAGATATAGAACGCACTCTAGTCGCCTGGAGATAATTCTGGTAATGCGGCCGCATTATCAGTATTTGTGTTCGAGTTTCGAAAAGTGAGATTTATATATATTTCCATTAGACTGGTGTGAGAACCAAAACTAGATAGATTTACTGTTGTGATTTGGCATCAAAAACATGATTTTCTGTATATATATCAAAATTATGAATTTGAAACGATAATCCACTAATTGATTGATGGTTGTGTTGTTTGATTATTGGTTTGAAATTTTGAGCCATTTAGCCTAATTGAATCAAATATTGAACTGTATTGAAAATTGTTTGAAAATGCATGCATATACATGTACTTACATTGAACAGGTCATAACAAGGAGGCTAAATCAGAAGAATAAAATTGTTTGCCCGACAAATAGGTACATGTTTACAAATTTCTTGGGTTTTGGATGATTTTATGAGCCGATTGGCTAGCCGCTTGGCTGTTTCTTCTTTTTTTTGGATTGATGAGGGCAATGGGAGGCTATTTGAAATATCCCGAAGTCCCCGGTGCAGGGGAGGTTATGGCGAAATTTTTCGAGAATTTAGGGTGTTAGCCAAATTTTTGAAAAAATTGAAAAGTTCTTAGAAACTGAAAAGTTGAAGAACTTAAGCCATAAAGAAAACAATGGAAGTTGAGTTGGTTTGTTAAACAACTTTCAGCTTCGTTCCTTTTCGGGGACGAAAAGTTTTAAGTGGGGGAGAATGTAACAACCCGGAAATTCTGAGCCAATTTAAAATTTTTATTTTGGCTATTTTAATGAATTTTGAATATTTAAAATGAATTATTTTAAATAATAACGACGAGAAATTTATTTTTAATAGAATTAGAACATATATATTTATTTGAATCGTCGTTAGAATATAAATATTTTATTTTAAATATAAAAGGAATTGAAAATGGCGCGGTAGTTCGAAAATTCGATTTTAAAATTCAAATGAATGTACCGGGTGAAAAATAAACCAGATTTTATCGAAACCAAAAATATTAGAATCTAATTGAGAATGTCTTTCCAACGAATCCGAGAGATCGAAGTTTCATAGCGGGAATCAAAAGTTACGTCCAGTTGAAAATTCAGAATAGTCGGTATGGAATTCTGGCCCTTAAAAATAGAAATTTTGCAAATGACCTCGGTTTTCGACGAAACCACTTTTGTTGGATCCAGGATGTCAAGTTATTGCTAGATTCCAAAATTCGTAATTTTTCGAATCAATATGTGAGCGTGGCGAAGGTAAACGTGTTTTGACCATTTCAGTTGAATTTAATCGACTGGAAAATGACCATTTTTCAAACGGTCTTAGAATTCGATGAAATTAGTTTTGTTAGGACCGTATCGTCAATACGAAGCGAGAAAATATTTTTTGGGAATTTTTAGAGTCCGTATGTGGCCCCGGTAAATTGAAATGTGCGTTCAAATTCAATATATAGAGTTATATTTTGATTTTGATGAAGACTAATCGTAACGATCGAATTGGCCTACGAAACATATCCCATTGTGTTCGGAATGGGGGTAATTAGCTATAGACGTTAAGTGGTGGGTTCGATTTTGAGGTCGAAATTAAAAGTTGCCTTTTGAAATTAAATTGAATTAAATAAATTATAAACCCCCCTTACCCCCTTTCTCTCCACTCAGAACGTTCAAAGGAAAAATAAAAATAAAAAAATATAAAGCCCGCGTTGACCATCGCCCCCCCTCGTTTCTCGTCGCTGCCTCCCTCAGTAGCCATCGTCGTCGCCGGAACCAGATCCACCAACTCCTCCGATCTGCTCGATCCCCTCCTCCATGGTGTCGCGCGCAGACCCCAAACCCACTTCAGACGTGATCGACATCGCAGCCCGGAGCCACCGCGCCTCCGGCGGATGCCGCCCCTCCCCTTGGCGCCTTCGATCCTCCTCCTCCCCGTTCCTTCTCACTCCCCTCTCCCATTTGTGGATCCCCAGCCCTAGTCGCTCAAAGACGACGACTGCCACAAGCCTAGGAACCGTCGCTGCACCCCCTCCTCGATCCGACGACGCTCCAGTTCAGAAACAGAAAAAGTGAGTTCCTTTATTTAGCTTAATAAATTTTTGGTAATTTAATAAAATTAGTTTTATTTATATAAAGGTAGGACTTTGAATTTATATAAAGTTTAAATTTTTATGAAGATGAAGTTTAGATTTTAAACAAAGTAAAGTCTAGATTTTTAACGCATAAAAATTTGATTTTTGAAAATTTAAAGATAAGATTTTTATCAAAGGAAGTTTAGATTTTTGATGTATAAAAATATAATCTTTATATAGAAGATAGCGTTATAAAAATATAATTTTTATATAGTAGAGAATAAAAATATAATTTTTATATAGTAGAGAATAAAAATATAATTTTTATATAGAAGAGAATAAAAATATAATTTTTATATAAGTATGATAATAAAAATATGATTTTTATTAGATGTGAACATTAAAAATATAAATTTTATCATGTATATCCAATAATATAAAAATTCTATTTTTATATATATGAAGTAGAAATAAAAATATGATTTTTATTACGAAGTTAGCATGGTAAAAATATGATCTTTATTATATGAACACCGTTATAAAAATAGAATTTTATCTATATAGTAGCGGTATAAAAATAGAATTTTTATCTATGTAGTAGCGGTATAAAAATATAATTTTTATCTATATAGTAGCGGTATAAAAATAGAATTTTTATCTATATAGTAGCGGTGTCAAAATAGAATTTTTATCTATATAGTAGCGGTGTAAAAATAGAATTTTTATCTATATAGTAGCGGTATAAAAATAGAATTTTTATCTATATAGTAGCAATGTAAAAATGTGATTTTTATATACATAGCAACAATATAAAAATGTGATTTTTATATATGTAGTGGCTACGGACAATGAAATTGACAAAAGGCGAGCACGACGAAGATTTCTACATATGAAGAGTTGCGGTGTATTGGTTTAGCTAGTCGGTGAGAACTTCTCACTTTAAATTCTATTTTATGGTTAAAAATATACTAGGATGCACACGATGTTTAGCAGCACCCGACACCCGTCGTCCACAGACCATGGACGACTTTTATGCTTGTTAGATGTGTTGTGAAGTTTGTTTGTGATGTAGATGTGAAATGGATAATAAAATATTCATGTGTTGAAATAAATTAATTATCGTTAAAAATATAATTCTTAACGTGAATGTGAATAAATAAATATTCATTTACAAACTGGACGGTTTGTTTATGTACACCCATTTGACCGATATTGATTGGGATGATAAATTTTACACGTCGCCCAACTGCACAAATAATATTCAGTGTTTGTGGATTGAAACCCCACACAGGTGTTGGGATGATATTTGATGTACACTAATCCCAATTGTTTAGTGGTATGTCGATCGTTTGATTGACAGACTGTATGAGCGTTAATTAGTTATATTTAATGCTTATGCAGTTGTGTGGTGCACTTTGGATGATGGTTGATTATTTATCGTTGCTATTATATACATGTGTTGTATGGAATCCATACGATTAACATTATATGGTAATTGATTGGGCCTCATTCCAATTGGGAAAATAAAGAATATTATAATATAAAGATTTATGTGTTGAATAGAATAAATAGTCATGTATTGACGATACTCATGTATTGAGAATATTCATGTGTTGAAACTTATCATGTGTTGAACGAAATATTTTAAAAAATAAAATTTACATCTTTCTCATAATTTTATAAAATATATTAAATAACAAAAATAGTCATGTGTTGACGATGCTCATGTGTTGAGAATATTCATGTGTTGAAAGAAGAATATAGATTCATGTGTTGAATAGAATAAATATTCATTTGTTGAATAGAATAACGAAGTTATTGAAATATATAAAGCCGTGTTGATTAGATATACGCTATTTTGACGCGAATTATATTTATATCGATTATATTCATTTTTGTAATGAATATAGAAAAGGAAGTGATTTCAAAATCTAATATTTTGAAAATATTATCATTTATATATTAATGATATGAAATATTCAATTTTGATTTAAAATTGAATATGAAGTTGAAATTGTTTTGAAAACGAATTTAAAACGATTTATAAAATACGTTTTAAAATGAAATCAAAGAAATATAATATATATATATATATATATATTATATTAAATGGCCTGAGTAGAACGCGCCGCACCGCGGTAGTTCGTGAATTTCGACCATTGACTTCGAATTGACATTACGGGAGATCCGACTGTCAGATTCTCCTAAAACCGGAACCGTTGGGTTCGTATCGAAAAGATCTTTCCAATGAATATTAGAGATTTGAAATCTAACGGTTGGATTTGGAATTATGTCCAAATAAAATTTGGAAAAGGTCGCTGTAAGTGCAGTTCGGTGGCCGTTATTGAAAACAGACTATACGGGCCTTGATAAAATTATTAAAAATATTAATAATTTGTGTAAAATCATAATAAATGATTTTGAAAGAACTGGGATGAAAAATTCCACATTTGAAAGGATAAAAATATATTTTTATCGAAATGAACTAGTTTTAAACTAGATTTGAAGTGGTTTTAAAAATAATCAGAATTTCCAATACGTGAATTGGAATGGATTTGAATCGAAATTTTCTTCGGAATATTTCGATGTTGGATTTCGTGATTATATAGATATGGTTGTGGAAATTTGAAAGATATATTTATATCGTTATTTCCAATACGATATTTGTTGGTTTCAAAATTTGATATTGAATACAAGCCGATATATTTTCTATTCAGAGCCTTGTATTTAATATCAAATGAGATTTTGGGTTCGTCGTGAATGGTGTCTTAAATAACACTGTTCTTGAACCCAGTTTAGAAAAGAATAAATCTTTTAATTAAGATTTAGTGAAATTGTCCAGTTAATTTGGTATTTAATTGGAATTGAATTTAAATTGGTTTTTGGGTTTATCATGAGCGGTGTTTTGAATAACACCTGTTCTTTAACCCGATTAACAATGGGAAGTGATTTTTGGTTTATCGTGAACTGTGTTTTATATGACATTGGTTCTTTAACCCAGTTAAAGACAGGATATTGATTTTTGGGAAGATTAAAACTAAGTGGAGTTTTAATGAATCTTTAACTAGATTAAAACGACCGAGAATGGAGTATCCCCAGTTTTGCTCCAAAGCGATAGTTAAATCTTTTATTAGATTTGAACGTGAAATGGTAATTAATATTTACCATTAACACCGCGGTGTTAGATATGGAGTATTGCCAGTTTTTCTCCATGGGATGAATAGGTTGGGATTGGGAAATAAAATAAATGATTACTTCGGTGTGGTTCGCTAATCCCGACTAGTTTGGAAAACCTTAACACAGTTTGAAATGATATCCAAAGGAAGATTAAAGAATAAATTTAGAAGAATTTATCTTTGATAAAATTAATGGGAACCTTTCCCTAAGAATGTGAATATTTGAATAAAAGATTATTCTGAATTGGAATGTGGCGTATGTTGTGTTTGTGTAACACTTGTTTATTATATACGCGGGTTATTCGGGAAGGCCGGGTTTATACCCATTCTGAATAACCGATTCGACGATATGTCGAAGGTGAAGACGGTGGTTGAAGACCGGGGGTCTTCACGTCGTTTGGTTGATTCCTGACAATCTTGATTGGGTCGTACACCCAAGATGAGGTAATATGTTGGAGATCGTCCAGACGTACTTGGAGATCGACGGATATGCGAGGAAAGTGCCTCCGGTTTCGTTTAGACCCAGAACGAACTTGTAAATGGACTGTGTGTCTGACATTGGATTTTATTCTGTGTTGATTGATCTCTATTAAATATACATCTGTTTGGCAGCGGAGAATTTATTCTCTTGCTTAACGCCCTTCTCTGAGACGTACGAGCTCAGAGGTTGTATATCGATGGACATCAGTCGCATGGAGTGAATTGCCTATGTGGCATGCCTACGTGGAAAACGATCAAGGCTTCTGTTGAAAAGCAAAGTCTTGTGGTTGATGATCAAAGCACGGCCTATGTGGCGCAGCTTTGTGTATAGCGTTAATTCGCAAGCCTCACACCTCGGTATGAGTCAAAAACGGGATAGTGACTGCAGGGAGAGCACGACGTTTCTTTCTAGCTAGTGGTGGTGTCAATGCTTAAACTGGCTGACATTTATATACTTTTCACCTGTGTGATTGTTGGAATGCGAGGCACCTCGAATATATGGTCGATAACTGGCACTATGTGAGCCGACGTACAAACCATTATATAGGTCCTATAGGACCGGGAAACGTGTGCTCAGGAATTGCCAATCCTCAAAAGTAAGAGAGGACCGGCCCTGAAGATCCAAGGATCGCTGTGTGTGGTCCTAAGACATTTGCTAGAGTGTCTCGAACAGAAAGGAGCTTGCCCCTTGCCTCGACTCATGATGGAATCCAATTTCCAATACGTGATATTTCAGTTTTATTTGTAGAGCCTAGTATGGCGACATAGTGGTATGGGACACTTATGCCGTCTATGATTGATACTTATGATTGAAATTGTTTTGAAACTATACACTTATAGTAATATCAAGATAATCTGTTTTTAAATGTAACAAGCATTCTTTGGCTATTATAAGGTAAAACCTTATCCTCCGGCTTGCGTTGCATTGTGTGATGGGACCTGGGACTTATAATAGCTTCATTTTTCTTTATTTAGCATTGCGTTGTTGTTTTATGCACTGGTATTCTTGGGAGGAAACCTGTTCCGTGTTATACGGCGTGGTCCCTTGATTTACCTAGCTTTAAAATAAAGATTAATAACTGTTTTAGTTCTCACACTAGCCACATGACTGACCTGGAGTTTATTGTTTTAACCTAAACTCTGGGTGCCTTTATTTTCGACACGGGCAGCTAGTAGTTTTGGTTTTGCAGATTTATTTTCGCAGGATCCTGGTTTACAGCTGGAATGATACTCGGAAAGCTTTGTATCCGTGTATTTCTTTCAGTTGTGCTTTGTATTATTTTTCCGCTGCTATGTATTTAAATGTAATTTAAATCTCTGATATTTGTCGAATGTATATTTATTCATACTCTGTATATTCTTGTATTCTGATGGAATTGTTGTAATAAACAATGAAATGTTCTTCTGTTTGCGTTCTGATTGGTCTTGTCCTCAAAGCAATCCGTGCTTTCCTTCACGGGGAAGTTCGGGTCATTTCAGGAATCTTCCTTTTCTTTTCAGATAGGAGAATGACTGAAAATCCAACTGAGCAGGGTAACCAGGCGAGACCCTGATACTTGCCAGAGTGGTTCCAGCAGTACCTCTGTACTGTTGAACATGTCCATGTTGCTAATCCTGCCCTAGCGGCTTCTGTAGCTCCTGCCACTGAGGTAGCCTTTGGCTTTTCTCACTACTATAAGACCTATACTAATCTTGGAGGGAAATCATTTTCTGGGAAAGAAAGTTTTACTAATGCCCAATCTTGGCTAATGGACTGTGAGAGAATATTCGAAGCTACTGGCTGGCCTGATGTGGTGAAGAGGAGAACTATGGCCTGGCATTTTAAGAATGAGGCCCTTGAATGGTGGAATTAGTATCAGTGGAAAACAAGGGCCGAATAATTACATGGGCCGAATTCAAGACCCGTTTCAAAACAAAGTTTTTGCTAAGAGCATGAATGACTATCCAGTTAGAGAAATTCATCTACCTTAAGTGAGGAAGCTTGAGCTTGCAAAAGTATGTATCCAAATTTATCAAATTATGTAAGTTTGGAAGAGGATTGGTAGACACCCTCATGAACAAAGCCCTTAGATTTGTTAAAGGAATGAACTCCCCGTTGAAGGAAACCCTATTAGCCTAAGTAACGTTTGGGGCAACTTTCGAAACCCTAGTTGAGACAGTTATCCTATGCATGACTGAAGGCGCCAAGGAGGATAAAGAAGGGGAGAAAGGAGAAAGCTCTAATAAAAATTAGAAGAAGCAATGGTGGAAAAAAAAGACGAAGAAGAAGAAGAACAAATTCAAAAAGGACGCAAAGACTTGTACAAGGTGAAATCACAAGGGCCATGAGGCTAAGGATTGTAGGACCTCGTTGGTGAAAAAGGAGTTCAAGGGAAAATGTTATAACTGCCATAAAGAAGGACACTATCTGATTAACATAGAAATGTGTTTATTTTATGCTTTTATATCTTATCTTTTGTATATAAATAAATATTACTTGGGTATTGTTTTGTTACTTTTACAGATATTCCAACCCAGCCCGCATGCAACCAGAAAAGTAGAGAAATGGAGATCAGATTGCTATATATTTACATTTTTGAAGAATTGTATATGAAGATCCCACATTTAGTTGATGTTGGACAAGAAAATGATTGATAAAAAGGCCATGCACATCTCAAATCAAGGGAGGCTTGTCAAAGAACCAAGAGGAAAAGAAGAAAGGCCAAAAATTTAATAGATTTAACTAAGGCCCATTTGAGATTCTCATTGTAAACTAATTAGTGATGTAATGGCTAGGCCCATTTGTAACTAGGGTTAGGGTTTGGTTATCTCCTATAAATACCCTTGTAATATCATTGTAGCCACCATCCTATTTTTCTCTTCTTCTCCATTAATAAAGTTTCTAGTTCTCTTTTATTTTTCTGTATTTTAATTTTCATGCAACTAGTGCCATCTACACAATTAGGTTTGGTAGAGTACTAGTTGTTTTTTGCACTTCTTTTCATTAATGATTGACCGTCTGATTAGATTCAGCGGTAATCCTAATTTTAATTCCTGTTTGTTATTTCAATTTCTGCAGTTTTAATTTCTGTTCTTTTTATTGCGTTCTTAGGTCGTATTGTATTGAATATAGATTTGATTAGATTCAGATTTGTACTCAATTCAATAATAGTTTTATTATTTTTTCAAAATCAATCCCCAAGCTTCGTCTAACTCGCCCAAGAAATTATATAAGTAATTTAATTTAATTTACCTCCTTGTGATTCAACCTGTATGCTACACACCCGTACGCTTGCAGAATTTATTACAAATATCACGCTTTTCTAGCGTCAATCAAGTTTTTGGCGCCGTTGCCGGGGAGGTAACGATCAAATTTTATCATTTATTTAATTTCTGATTCGTGTTAGTTTTTGTTTTTATTTTTTGTTTGTTTTCTTGTATATATAGAAAATAATAATCTCGATTGGTAAGATTTGGTATTACTCAATGATACTATAATCTTCCTGATAAGAGAAAAATTAATACTTGCCAATTCCTCTTCAATTTCTTTCCACATTCAAACTCCCCCCCCCCTCCCCAAAAAAAACTTTTCTGTCTGCAATTTCTTTCCATTTTCTGAAGAAAAAAAAATACAAATTTCTTTCCCTATTTTTCTCTGTTACAATTCTATACCACGTTCATACCCCTCAAATACACAAGCATCCGATCTCGTTCCACCATCACACAATATCCACCACCTCAAACTCACGAACAAACACTTCATCTACATAGCATTGTCCTCATAAGCGTTTCAAACCCAAGACTTCTTCTTTCCACCATCAACCCAAACCACCGCTGCGCTGCCACATACAGCATCATCAGCCATCCACAAAACCTCCTACAAACCACCCACACCAAATCGACGTCCCTGAAGCACCACGCAAGCCATAACAGACCCGCAACAGTCAACAAAACCCACATCCCTCCCTCTTCGAAATAACTCCCTTTTCAAAAAAACTGAACATCATCTACATTAGCCATCAAACAATCCACCACCATTTATCCTCTCAACAACCACACCAAACCCACCTGAATCCCTTTGCCAGTTCGCACAAAAATCACAATTTTCACGTCCTCCATCAACTGTCGTACAACATACCCAAACAGCCCTTCTGATCTCTGCCATCTACTTCAACCTACCCCCATCATCATCCATCTGCCTCAGTTTAAAAAAAAAAAGATCAGATCTGTTTAACTCCACAACACTTCACGAAGCAAGTTCCTACTCCACGTCACTTGCTCCACCAACTTCATCCTCCACAACCATACTGCCGCATCTCAACAACTGTCACGCAACCACATACCTTACGTCAAAACCACATCCCCTTACCTTCAACCTAGTTTGATCCAACAATCCATCCTCTGCCATAGTTTTGCTAAAAACCAAATCCCTACCACCGGTTACAAACCAAAGTCGAAAACTTGGTACTGCAAATCCAAGCTTCTCCAAACCATCGCAGTAACGAACCCCTCCATCAATCACATCATCTGAACACCTCATCTGCGCAACTCGCAGATCACAAAATCACGCACCCAAATCCGGAAGCAAAACACAATTCGAAAAAGAAGAAGAAGAAGGGGGAATCGAGTTCGAACTTTCTGTTAGTTCGATTTTATACTTTTTTATTTTTCTGAGAAAAAAAACGGAGGGGGGGGGGGCGTGTTATTTTTCTTGCTGTTGAGGAATACTTTTGTGGCTTTGAGAACAAAGGGGCGTGCCTATATCTGAGGGTTTAGAGCACCAATTCATTTTGTTTATTCTGAGAACAACAGATCGTGTTATTTTGTTTGTTTGCTGAGTCCACTCATTGGAATTACGTTGAGTTCTGTGTGAAATCGAATTTCACAATTTAGGGCATGTTTTGATTTTGAGGAATTCCTCCTGAGAAATAATATGTGCGAACGTTTAATTCTGTTTGAACGGACTGGGTTTAAGTGGCCTAAATTTTGATGAGGTGGTGGTTTTCATCTGAGTATTTGGTTCCTTTTGGTCTAAGTATTGTGACGCTGGCATGTTTTGATTTTTAGCAACTTCTGAGAAATAATACTTGAGGCATATTTGTTTCCTGTTTGCTATTTTGTTAAGCTCATCTCATATTTAGTTGTTTTCCTTTATTATTTCTTTTCCTATTTTCACCTAGAAATCTTAGTACTTCATTAAAAAAAAAACAATTGAATATCAGGCCATTACGAAAGAGAAAGATCAAAGTGTTCAAGGAGCAAATTGGAATTCAGAAGTCAATTGACTTGCGAACAGTTGAAGTTGAATTATCAGTATCATTCGATAGCTCTGGACGGACTGCCATACTCCACTGTAAAATTTTCTGAACTCTACAGGTGCTCTGCTGCTTTGAAAAATTAGAAATTGCTTGTAAATATCTTCTGCAGGGGCAGCGGCTTGCTTGTACAATCTTTTTAATTCTTGCAATTATTCTTATGTGATTGTTCTGTGATTGAAATTTTGAATCTGTTTAGTGAAGCACGAATTTCCATAGCTAAAATCATCACTCTCGTTGTTTTCAACAATAAAAATAGACGTTCAAAATAATATAATTGAAAAGTGGTGCTTTGTGAAGTTGATTGTCTTGTATAATTGGATCGCGGATATATAGTAGTTCAATTTATTGAATTATTAGCAAAAGAGGTTGCATACTACCCGTAAAACATTTGTCGTATCCCTTAGTATTTATACTATACGTGAACGACCATAAGACCCTCTTCCCTCTTCTAATTGAGTCAGTTAATTAATAGAGCGCAGCTTAGTATTTTATATTATTTTGAAGTGAGAATAATTTATGTCTTTCCGTGACTTCTTTAAAATGTCTGATTCAAAAAAATCTTTGAGAGAATTGTGGGATAATAATCGGAGTAGACGTCCTCTTGAAGAGTATGACTATGAATTACAAATTATGGGGCAAGATTTTCCAAAATTTCATGGGCCCAATATCGACAATTTTCAAAATTTTCAAAATAACCAACATTTTCAAAACCATGGATATAATCGAAATTGCGATTTCAATTCAAATTTCAATAATTTCGATTATGAGCCACATCCACATCAAAATAGCTTTGAATCCCAATATAGCTTTGATCCACATCAATATGGGGTTGAAAACCAAAATTTTCAAAATTATAGCTCATATCAACATCATGAAAATAACCAAAATTGCAATTTTCACTCGAATTTTGACAGTTTTGGTTATCAATATAATTTCTATGATCAAAATGATTTCCAATATCACTGTCATTTTTCTGAAAATTAACAACCACCACATTGGAAATAATATTGATTGTGAAATTGATGTGGACTATAATTTTGAGAATCAAGAAATCCAAAACGAGAGCTCTCAAATCAACGATTTTGAAGAATATCATCTTAACATTCTTAGAGAGAGGGTAGAAAAGCAAGATAGACAGTTTGATGAACTTCTTTGTTTAATGACGTCTTTTAAAGAACAACTCGAGCAACAAAATCAAATTCAAACATGTGATGAATCAGGAAATAATCCATTGTTTACTGATAGTGAAAATTTTCAAATAACAACTTTCAAAATTGAGAATAACGATCTAAATGAAGTTGTTCACAATTCAGTAAATGATTTGGACTTCAATTCTTTTCAGGAAAAAGATTTAAGCTCAGATTTTGATCTTCCTCTTTCAGGCTGTGAGAAACTTGAAATTCTAGAAATTGAACAGAATGAAAATGTTAAAATTTTCAAAAACTCAGAAGTGGAGAAGAATTTTAATGAACATGAATTTTTTGGATTGTATGAGGATGAGTTGTGTGACGGCCCGCCCCGCACCAACCGACATTTACTCCAAAAGTACGCTGTACACATGTCCAGTTAGCACGGAACGGTCGTCGGAAGGAAAGGAAAGAAGGAAATTAACTAACAAGGAACCTGTAGAATGTCTCACAGCGCATAGGATAAAATATAATAACAACATACTTGACATAAAACAGGTGAGACAGTGCATAAGCTGAAAATAAACTAACATAGCAGCGGAAAATCCAAATACAGCTTATGATCCAAAGCCAACATTATTACAACTTTTCAAACTGTCTCAAAAAGCAAAAGCAAGATAAAGGAGGTACACTACTAATGCCCAAGTAGCGACCACCAACGACACAGGGAGAATATCTATATATCATACGTGGAAGCTTCCTGCTCGCCTCCGAATCAGCTACTCGCGCATCACCAGCTAACCTGTCTCTAGTCTGCTCGTGTGAGCACCCAGAGTAATAAGAAGAGACATAAAACTCTGGGTCAGAAAAAAAGTCTGGTATGAGCGATAAGCATCTAAACAGAACAATAACAGGTATACTAAACCATACCAGAACCTGGACCTGCAACCAAAGAGTTAGCACTACATACTGTACAACACTCTAAGGTGCCATTTCAAATAGTGTAAAGGTAACGGGGGTGGGGGTGTACATGTCATAATGTTGGCAAACAAATAAAACATAGCAACCATCCTCACATCTCCCACTCAGTGCGTAAATCATACGATATTCACCACTTCGATCACCTCAATACTTTGCTATGATCACCTTGCCCCATGAAGTCATAAATGGCTTCACTGCACTGATACATAGCCACTAATCCTTCGCTATGTCCACTTGCCCCATGGAGTTATTCACCGCATCTGCGCTGGCTCATAGCCTTACCAATCCTTTACTATGTCCACTTGCCCCATGGAGTTATTCACCCCATCTACGCTGGCTCATAGTCTTACTACGATCACTTTGCCCCTCGAGTCATAATGACTCTACTGCACTGATAACGTAGTCTTGCTACCATCACCTTGCCCCTCGAGTCATAGTGACTCTACTGCACTGATAAGTAGCCCATCATTCATTTTCAGTGGTGAATCGAAGTTATGAACGTCGACAACTCCTTAGCACACGTCCCGCAGCAAAGTCCAATCATGAAGTGAACTCATTGGTTTCCAACTGGATCCGGAGCTCTAACTTCCATTTGGACTACCTTTGCATCTCGGGTTATCGCTCGTCACCGGATCGGTTCGGATCTCCTCCTAGCCATCAGAT
Organism: Allium sativum; assembly: GCA_030737875.1. Taxonomy (NCBI): domain Eukaryota; kingdom Viridiplantae; phylum Streptophyta; class Magnoliopsida; order Asparagales; family Amaryllidaceae; genus Allium; species Allium sativum. The sequence goes on from CM060918.1 coordinate 129,909,356, forward strand.
TGGTTCGGTCAATCAGCATCCTCCACTGGATCGGATCGGGTTCTCCAGCACGACACGGTTCGGATCGTCATCTCTCTCATCGAGTCGGGTCGGGTCTCCAAGCTCAATCGCCACGGATCGGTTTGGAGGTGGCTAAATGGATCGGGTCGGGGTCCCTCTGGCGATTCGGATCGGGGTACTCTCCTCCAGGCCAAGTACAACGGTTCGTGCCCACCATCTTTGAATGGATCGGGACAGAGCTGCTGCATGCCACGAGAAGTGCAAGTGGATCGGAGTGTGAAGTGCGAGAGCGGATCGGGTCCTCCTATCCGATCCGATCCGGTTCGGGTGTCTTCCTGCACTTTTTCCAGCAAGCAGTTTACGCCACTCGACGACGTTTTCGACCATTCCAACTATTCTAATCAATCACAAAGCATACCATACAGTCATAGCAACATGTATAATCAACCACAAACCCCAAAACAACAATATGATAGGTTAAAATGGACCAAACCTAGCCAAAACCCCATATTTTCCCTTAAGCATGTTTAGGTGAAACCAATGATATGATTAGCAAAACTTAACCAAATTAACCCAAATTCATATCAGAGGCCTAAGACATCATTTCGAATTTTATAAATATTTTTCCAAAATTTTATCATGTTTAAATTCGCTAATTAACATTAATTACCATTAATTAACCATAATTAGTGAGGAACTATGCAAATCACTCACCCTTAGCCACAAATAAAACCTCAAACTGAAATGATTCTCTGTTTGGGCGTGAATATCAATGCCAATTAGCAGCTCAAATCTTGATTTGGTGAAGATCTCCCTTGGTTTGATGTTGCTAAGCTTAATCCTTGATTAGAAAGTGATTTGGAGGTGATTTAGAGGTTGGAGGCCATTTTTAGGGTTTCTAAGAGGTAAGTGGAGGATAGAAAACTGAAATAGAATGAAAACCTAACTCTTTTCAGCCTTCCCATAACGCTAATCCCGAAATGGGTTATGGGCCCATTCACTAATCACCCTATTTGGCCCGGTTAAGCAGTTTTTCACCTTCCAAACCTTATTTCAGCCATATCTCCCAAACGGTAAGTCCGTTTCTCACATGTAACCACTCTATGGAAAGGTAAACCGTCAAACAAATCTAATGGAAGTGGTTTCAGGTCAAAATTCCTTTCCAATCAAAAGTTATGGCCGAAACAAGATCAACTAGGGGCAAAACGGTCATTTAAAAATCGACAAAAATCATGAACATGGGAAATGGCCCTAATGGTTGTTTCCCAAAGTTACATGACCATACGACTTCACATGGGAAAGAAATAAATATTCTACGATCCTCCGATGCGTAGAATGCGGGTTGTTACATTCTCCCCCCCCCCCCCCCTTAAGAAATTTCGCCCCCGAAATTCCCTAACCAAAACACACAAAGGGTCCCGCATGCCTATCATCCATAAAACAACAATCAAACATGCAAAACAAGCAAAGCAAGTCTATCCTAGCATGCGGAATAACTAAATTACAAAGTAAATCTTACCCGACATAGAGTTCTGGATACAGTCATTCTCTTTCTCGCCCTACTGAACCTTGACTAGCTTCACCGCCTTCCTTCGAAGTTGCTTCGTATCGTGCTCGACAATACGAATCGGCTTGCAGTTTCCAACCGCCTCGGGTTCCACTTCGAAGTCCTCTAATTGATCAGGTGAAATAGTCATATCTGGGTCGTGTACGAACTTCCTTAGTTGGGAAACATGAAATACATTGTGAACTCCTACCATCTTTTCTGGTAAGTCAACTCTATACGCCAAATTCCCAACTAGTTCAAGAACTGGGAATGGGCCAACAAATCTTGGTGTCAACTTGCCTCTCCTGCCAAATCGTATCACGCTTGACAAACACCAAGTCACCAACGGAGAATTTTAAGTCTCTTCTCCTCTTATCAGCATAACTCTTCTGCCTATCTTGAGCAGCCTTCATTCGTTGTTGAATGATCTTAATCTTATCTGAAGTTTCTCTTACCACATCTGGTCCAAGCATAAACTTCTCACCGGTCTCTATCCAACATGATGGTGAGTTACACGGTCTCCCGTACAAAGCTTCATATGGAGCCATATCGATACTGGATTGGTAGCTATTATTATATGCAAACTCTACTAGATGCAAATGGTCATCCCATGATCCACCAAAATCCAATATACAAGCTCTCAAGAGATCTTCCAATATACGATTCACCCTCTCCGTCTGACCGTCGGTCTGAGGATGATATGCGGTACTGCGATGTAATTCTGACCCTAGAGCCTCTTGTAAGCTCTTCCAAAATCCACTAGTAAACAACGGGTCTCGGTCACTCACAATGCTTTTAGGTACTCCATGAAATCTCACTACCCACTTCATATACAATTCTGCTAAGTTAGCTGCCGTTCTGGTCGATTTGACTGGTATAAATCTTGCACTCTTGGTCAATCGATCCATAATTACCCAAATGCTATCATATCCCGATCTAGTCCTTGGTAAACCATCGATGAAATCCATCGAGACTTGCTTCCATTTCCATTCGGGAATTTCTAATGGTTGCAACAAACCACTAGGCTTCTTTTGCTCGGCTTTAACTAGCTGGCAATTCATGCACTTGGATATAAACTCCCCAACGTCTATTTTCATCCCTTCCCAGTAGTAAGTATGTCTCATGTATCGATACATCTTATCACCACCGGGGTGTATAGTCAGTTTTGAGTGATGACATTCTCTAAGCACTTCATCTCTCAAACCATTCACGTTGGGTACAACTAGTCTTCCATTCTTCCGAAGCCATCCTTCTCGATCAAGCCCATATAAATTCATCTCCTTACCGTCCATATTCATTTCTAACTTGGAGATGATTTCCAATAGATTAGGACCGTCCCTCTGACTGGAACCAATCCGCTCAATCAAAGTGGGTCTGATCATCAAACTAGCTAGCATTTCTGGATCCAATCCGCACTTTGGTCTGAAATCAAACCCTGCGATATACTCCAGTTGCTTCCATTCAAGAAACATAGCCCCTAAACTGGCATATCTTCTACTCAAGGCATCGGCTACTGCATTGCCTTTCCCAGGTGTGTATGCGATATCAAAATCATACGAAGCCAAGAACACTAACCATCTCTGTTGACGGAGATTCAGATCCTTCTGGGAGAAGAGATACTTTAACGATTTATGATCGGTAAACAACTCAAATCTCTCTCCCAAGAGATAATTTCTCCACATCTTCAGTGCAAACACGATATCTGCTAGTTCCAAATCATGGGTAGGGTACCTTTTCTCATGTGGCTTTAGTTGCCGACTTGCATAAGCTACAACCCTACCTCCTTGCATCAATACAGCACCTAGTCCTGTACCACAAGCATCCGTGTATACCGTCATTTCTTCATTCCCTTTAGGAATGACTAGCACTGGTGCACGCGTCAACTTTTCTTTTAGACCCTTGAATGCATTCTCACACACTCCGTCCTAGACGAAGGCCCGATTCTTCTTAGTCAACTGAGTCAACGGTGCCGCTATCTTGGAGAAGTCCTGGATAAACTTACGATAATATCCAGCAAACCCCAAGAAGCTTCTTACGTCTGTTGCATTCTTGGGCGTAGGCCAATCCTGTACCGTAGCCACCTTCGCAGGGTCCACGGCAATACCATTCTCTGAAACAACATGGCCCAAGAATCTCACTTCCCTTCTCCAAAAGTGACACTTAGAGAATTTCGCTTTCATTTGGTGTTTCCTCAACACCTACATCACTATCCTCAAGTATCCCTTGTGTTCCTCCTCTGTCCTCGAGTAAACAAGGATATCGTCTACGAACACAAGAACTAACTTATTCAACTGATCTCTGAATACTCGATTCATAAGATCCACAAAGTAGGCTGGTGCATTGGTCAACCCAAATGGCATAACCAACCACTCATAGAATCCAGACGGCGTCCTAAATGCCGTTTTCGAAACACTCTCATCTGCTACTCGGAGCTGATGAAATCCAGTCGCGAGGTCCAACTGGGAGAACACTCTTGCTCCTTCCAGTTGATCAAACAAATCATCTATCCGCGGTAGAGGATACTTATTCTTCCTCGTCACCTTATTCAACTCGCGATAGTCCACACACAAACGAAGGGAACCATCTACCTTAGTGGCAAACACAACTGGTGCTCCCCACTCGGAGACACTTCTTCTAATTAACCCCTTCTTCAAAAGATCGCTTACTTGCACCCCGAGCTCTCGCTGCTCTCTTGGTGCCATACGACGAAGTGGCATCACTATAGGTCTGGCATCTTTCACTAAATCAATACGGAACTCAATCTCTCGGTGTGGTGGAAGCCCGGTCACCTCCTCGAAGACGTCCGGATACTGGTCAACCACGGGCACATCTGACAACTCATCATGCGGAATGTCGAGGGAATTTATAAAACTAGCCATTACCCCATCACTAGGTAGACTACCAAACACTTCCCTCCGCCCATCATCCGCCCTAACTGTCACCAAAAAGCCCTCATAGTCTACCACCACCCCGTATCTTTGGAGCCAATCGACCCCCAATATAATGCCATACCTAGTAAATCCCAAAACAAAGCAATCACAAACAAACATACATCCATGACTCGATAAGACCAAATTTCGGAAAATCATACTAAGGTTAGTCGAACCACCAATCGGGTTCGTCACAACCAACGGTCTATCGACTATCTCGGGTTCCAGTCCCAACTTATCCACCAGGTCACTAGATATGAAGGAACGGGAAGCCCCAGTATCAAACAAAACACGAACTGGTACATCATAAATAGAAAGCATACCTTGAATAACGACATTCTTTCCTTTCTCCGCCGCAGTTGGGGCATTTGACGAAGAAGGAATAGCGTTAAGGGCATATGCTTTCACCATCTGCTTTTCTTTAGGAGGTTGTGGACACTTATCTTTATGATGTCCCACTTGGCCACAGTTGTAGCACTTCCTTTCCGCTGGCTTGGCCCGACATTCTTTAGCATAATGGCCCTTCTTACCACAGCTGAAGCACTCAACATCTTTCTTGATCTTTTTCTGGTCATCCTTAGATTGGTTCTGTTTCCTCTTATTCTGAGAGTTATTCTTGCCTCCACCGCCCGCTTGCGGTTTCAGCCCTTCTGCAGATGCAGCCTCAGTCTTTGGCTTAGGGTAAAGACTCTCTGATCTCAAAGCTTTCCCCACAATCGATTCAAAAGTCTTATTGATGTGGTTGATAAGCCTTTCCCCCAAGTATCCATCCAACCCAGTAATGAACTTCTCATTCTTCTTCTCAGGAGTATCGATAAGAGATAGTCCATACTTCGACAAGGTGTCGAACTCAGCAATATAGTCGGAAAATGCCCTACCATTCTGCTTGAGTTCCAAGAATCTCTTAAACAACACTGACTTCTGGGCATCTGGAATGAACTTCTCGCTAAAGCGAGCCTTGAACTGATCCCAAGTAACCTGATCTTCTGGAGTAGCTGTTCTAATGGCATTCCACCAATTCATCGCTCGCCCTTGCAGCTGACGAGACGCTAGCCTTCTCTTCATCCCATCCTCAATACCCAAGTCGTCGAAGATACGATCACAGCTATCCAACCAATCCTGAACATCCGTGGCTGACTCCGTTCCGTGGAACGGTTTCCCACCAAGGTTAGTGTAATCCTTGCACAACTTGGCGAAATCGACCCTAGGCGCCTGCACTACTGGACCACCACCATTTTCGGGATTGGGAACTGCTCCCTGAACATCCCTAAGCATCTCCCTCATGAAGTTAGTGAACATTGTCCTCATGTCCGGAGCATTCCCATGATTGGTCCCTCTACCAGCACCCCTGGTGTCTCGACTCATCGTTCAATCTGTAAAGAGAAAACGATTAACGACCCCATAGTGGTGCTAGTGCAGTACGACTTCATTCTCATACTACTAATAGTATATATATAGCTTTTGAAAACCAAAGTAATCACAAATACAAGCTCTCATATACGTACTATCTCTCCCTAGTGTCTTTCCCTAGGTTAACTACGCAACCTAGAGCTCCGATACCAAGTGTGACGGCCCGCCCCGCACCAACCGACATTTACTTCAAAAGTGCACTGTACACATGTCCAGTTAGCACAGAACGGTCGTCAGAAGGAAAGGAAAGAAGGAAATGAACTAACAAGGAACCTGTAGAATGTCTCACAGCGCATAGGATAAAATATAATAACAACATACTTGACATAAAACAGGTGAGATAGTGCATAAGCTGAAAATAAACTAACATAGCAGCGGAAAATCCAAATACAGCTTATGATCCAAAGCCAACATTATTACAACTTTTCAAACTGTCTCAAAAAGCAAAAGCAAGATAAAGGAGGTACACTACTAATGCCCAAGTAGCGACCACCAACGAACAGGGAGAATATCAATATATCATATGTGGATGCCTCCTGCTCGCCTCCGAATCAGCTACTCGCGCATCACCAGCTAACCTGTCTCTAGTCTGCTCGTGTGAGCACCCAGAGTAATAAGAAGAGACATAAAACTCTGGGTCAGACAAAAAGTCTGGTACGAGCGATAAGCATCTAAACAGAACAATAACAGGTATACTAAACCATACCTGAACCTGGACCTGCAACCAAAGAGTTAGCACTACATACTGTACAACACTCTAAGGTGCCATTTCAAATAGTGTAAAGGTAACGGGGGTGGGGGTGTACATGTCATAATGATGGCAAACAAATCAAACATAGCAACCATCCTCACATCTCTCACTCAGTGCGTAAAGCATACGATATTCACCACTTCGATCACCTCAATACTTTGCTATGATCACCTTGCCCCATGAAGTCATAAATGGCTTCACTGCACTGATACATAGCCACTAATCCTTAGCTATGTCCACTTGCCCCATGTAGTTATTCACCCCATCTGCGCTGGCTCATAGCCATACCAATCCTTTACTATGTCCACTTGCCCCATGGAGTTATTCACCCCATCTGCGCTGGCTCATAGTCTTACTACGATCACTTTGCCCCTCGAGTCATAATGACTCTACTGCACTGATAACGTAGTCTTGCTACCATCACCTTGCCCCTCGAGTCATAGTGACTCTACTGCACTGATAAGTAGCCCATCATTCATTTTTAGTGGTGAATCGAAGTTATGAACGTCGACAACTCCTTAGCACACGTCCCGCAGCAAAGTCCAATCATGAAGTGAACTCATTGGTTCCCAACTGGATCCGGAGCTCTAACTTCCATTTGGACTACCTTTGCATCTCGGGTTATTGGTCATCACCGAATCGGTTCGGATCTCCTCCTAGCCATCAGATCAGTTCGATCAATCCGCATCCTCCACTGGATCGGATCGGGTTCTCCAGCACGACACGGTTCGGATCGTCATCACTCTCATTGAGTCGGGTCGGGTCTCCAAGCTTAATCGCCACGGATCGGTTTGGAGGTGGCTAAACGGATCGGGTCGGGGTCCCTCTGGCGATTCGGATCGGGGTACTCTCCTCCAGGCCAAGTACAACGGTTCGTGCCCACCATCTTTGAACGGATCGGGTCGGAGCTGCTGCATGCCACGAGAAGTGCAAGTGGATCGGAGTGTGAAGTGCGAGAGCGGATCGGGTCCTCCTATCCGATCTGATCCGGTTCGGGTGTCTTCCTGCACTTTTTCCAGTAAGCAGTTTACGCCACTCGATGGCGTTTTCGACCATTCCAACTATTCTAATCAATCACAAAGCATACCATATAGTCATAGCAACATGTATAATCAACCACAAACACCAAAACAACAATATGATAGGTTAAAATGGAACAAACCTAGCCAAAACCCCATATTTTCCCTTAAGCATGTTTAGGTGAAACCAATGATATGATTAGCAAAACTTAACCAAATTAACCCAAATTCATATCAGAGGTCTAAGACATCATTTCGAATTTTATAAATATTTTTCCAGAATTTTATCATGTTTAAATTCGCTAATTAACACTAGTTACCCTTAATTAACCATAATTAGTGAGGAACTATGCAAATCACTCACCTTAGCCACAAATAAAACCTCAAACTGAAATGATTCTCTATTTAGGCGTGAATATCAATGCCAATCAGCAACTCAAATCTTGATTTGGTGAAGATCTCCCATGGTTTGATGTTGCTAAGCTTAATCCTTGATTAGAAGGTGATTTAGAGGTTGGAGGCCATTTTTAGGGTTTCTAAGAGGTAAGTGGAGGCTAGAAAACTGAAATAGAATGAAAACCGAACTCTTTTCAGCCTTCTCATAACCCTAATCCCGAAATGGGTTATGGGCCCATTCACTAATCACCCTATTTGGCCCGGTTAAGCAGTTTTTCACCTTCCTTATTTCAGCCATATCTCCCAAACGGTAAGTCCGTTTCTCACATGTAACCACTATACGGAAAGTTAAACCATCAAACGAATCTAATGGAAGTGGTTTCAGGTCAAAATTCCTTTCCAATCAAAAGTTATGGCCGAAACAAGATCAGCTAGGGGTAAAACGGTCATTTAAAAATCGACAAAAATCATGAACATGGGAAATGGCCCTAATGGTTGTTTCCCAAAGTTACATGACTATACGACTTCACATGGGAAAGAAATAAATATTCTACGATCCTCCGATGCGTAGAATGCGGGTTGTTACAAGTTGCCAAATGAGGGTGAAATAGAACCAAGCCAGGAATTCAAGTTTGAAAATTTTAACTTTGAGAAAATGTCAAACGATCTTGAAATTGTCAGTGTCGAAAATACGTTGTCAATGAATGAAATTGAGAAATGTGATCACATAGTCTTGAACAACACTCAGAATTTAAATTTCACGATTGCAACTGAGTTTATATACGATCACAAATTTTTGAACAATTACACTGATAAATTTGTTGAACAGATGAATTATTTTTGGAATGCTAGCTTGATTGAAAAAATTCGTGTTAGGACGACCCTGGATATTTATCTACTGGACTATAAATCTAGGTATAAAGATGAGATGGTTTTCAAAAACCTTTGCTTATTAGAAAACATGCCTAGACATAGTGGGAACGGGATTCATCGGGCTAGAACCAAGTGTGGGGGAAAAAGTTGGTGGCATTCATTGCATCGCATGCATCGCAAACACATATGATCCATTCTTACATATAGTTAGACTGCATTTCATTCTTCAAATAATTTTGCATCTCATTCACCTTTGGGTACGATCTTTCAAATTTAGGAAACGTTCACAGTGTGGACACTGTTTAGTTCTAGTGTGGGGGGAGTCTGCATTTCACTCATTTTCGTTTTTTCTTTATTTTTCTTTCTTTTCATTTTCAGCCATTTAAATAGGACCATCATGCATTTTAGACTGTAGTAACATGCCATTTTTTTTTGGAAATACGACTCATTTTAGATTTGATACAACAAAATAAGTTAAGGATTTTTAGTCAATTGATAGTATTTTTTTCTCTCAACTAAGATCGAATAAGAAATATGTTGAAAAGTTGAATTTTGAGGGATAATAGTGTAACCGGTACATAGGGAGATTCTTAGGTGATGGCCATGAAATCTATTCTATATTGTAGACTTTGTTTAAATAAGTGGAGGACTTAAAATACTTATATTGGCTTTTCAAATCTTTAAAACTAAGTTGTGTTAAGTTGAATTCGCGTAACTCTCTTTTGTGCTTACATTTTCAATAATAATAATAGTAATCCAAGGGTATCCAACATTGCTTGTATATCTAGCGTTGGTGTGCAAACCCGCCAAGATCTATCCGACATGTTGTTGAAAAAGTCAACATTGGTATATCTTGGTCTCATTTTATGAGATTGGACACCTAAGGATTACCGATACGTTGTTGACAAAGTCAAAGTCGGCCTGCACAATCCGCCAAGCTCTTTACCCACTCTCCGTTAGTCCGCGAGGCAGTGCATGGGTGGTAAACCTTGGTCTTCTAAGTTAGGTGTATGTACTTAATCATAAATTTTAAATTTTTTATAGAATAAAGAATAAGCGATGATGCCCAAACACTTCTTGACCTTATTGATTTGACTAGCCATACACAAGGAAATAATAATACCACTTTATAAACTGTTCCAAGCAAACTAAGAATCTATTTCATGGCTGCACTATGTTATCAACCGAACCAACTAGCCAAACTAGAGTTTAACATTGAAAACTTGATTTATATTGAAAATTTGTGACAAGTTGAGGTATCTAAAATAAAATCAACTGATTAGAATTTGTTAACTTAATTTTTTGTACCACTTTCCTGAAATAAGTCGTGTTTTCATTTTTGTTTTTATTTTGCATATGTCCATTGCATTCACGTAGTTTCATTAGAATCATAGCATACTGCATTTGGATTTTGTGGGTAGTATCCGCTGAAAACCCTCACGAGACACCACTCGTCCTACTAGGGACACCTAGAGGTTTAACGACTTGTTGCATACGCTCAATGCAATCATGTTTCCTACGAAAGTGTGACCTATCTAGTTTAGCTCTTGATTTTTTTTATTTTTTTCTTTTTACTCGAGGACGAGTAAGAGATAAGTGTGGGGGTATCTGATTAACATAGAAATGTGTTTATTTTATGCTTTTATATCTTATCTTTTGTACATAAATAAATATTACTTGGGTATTGTTTTGTTACTTTTACAGATATTCCAACCCAGCCCGCATGCAACCAGAAAAGTAGAGAAATGGAGATCAGATTGCTATATATTTACATTTTTGAAGAATTGTAGATGAAGATCCCACATCTAGTTGCTGTTGGACAAGAAAATGATTGATAAAAAGGCCATGCACATCTCAAATCAAGGGAGGCTTGTCAAAGAACCAAGAGGAAAAGAAGAAAGGCCAAAAATTTAATAGATTTAACTAAGGCCCATTTGAGATTCTCATTGTAAACTAATTAGTCATGTAATGGCTAGGCCCATTTGTAATTAGGGTTAGGGTTTGGTTATCTCCTATAAATACCCTTGTAATATCATTGTAGCCACCATCCTATTTTTTTCTTCTTCTCCATTAATAAAGTTTCTAGTTCTCTTTTATTTTTCTGTATTTTAATTTTCATGCAACTAGTGCCATCTACACAATTAGGTTTGGTAGAGTACTAGTTGTATTTTGCACTTCTTTTCATTAATGATTGACCGTCTGATTAGATTCAGCGGTAATCCTAATTTTAATTCCTGTTTGTTATTTCAATTTCTGCAGTTTTAATTTCTGTTCTTTTTATTGCGTTCTTAGGTCATATTGTATTGAATATATATTTGCTTAGATTCAGATTTGTACTCAATTCAATAATAGTTTTATTATTTTTTCAAAATCAATCCCCAAGCTTCGTCTAACTCACCCAAGAAATTATATAAGTAATTTAATTTAATTTACCTCCCTGTGATTCGACCTATATGCTACACACCTGTACGCTTGCAGAATTTATTACAAATATCACGCTTTTCTAGCGTCGATTAGACACATGTCCAAGGACTGACCTAAGTTGTCAAGAGCGGCCAGAACTATGCAATCGAGGCAGCACCAATTCAAAGCAGACCCCTAAGAAACCAAGGGAAGCCCGCACTTGAAGGTATAACCTCTGTTTCAGGAAATTCAGTGTACACCTTGTTCGATTTTGGAGCGACCCATTCTTTTATCACCAAGCGATTAGTATATCCATTTAATCTTTCCATATCTATCTCAGACAGTCGGATAGAGGTGGCCAACCCTATCGGAGGATCGAAGTATCTTGAGCTATTGTGTAAAGACCTAGTATTGGAGGTCGACAATGTCGAGATCCATTGTGAAGCATCAACATTATATTTTGCAGGGTATGACCTTATCATAGGTATGGACTGGCTATCGTTTTATGGGGTCGTCCTACATTGTGATAATAGACTCGTTCGTCTTAGGAGCCGAGGAGGACATAGCCTAAATATTCCTTGTAATGTTCGGAACAAGGATAAAGCCTTATTATATTCCTTATCTCCTAGTTCTGAAGGACCATCTTCTATCCCTATAGTTTGTGAATTCTGGGATGTCTTCGAGGAAGTCACGGGACTTCCGCCTTACAGAGAAATCTCTTTTCGTATTGACCTAGAGAAGGACACTAGAGTTGCAACACTACCTTGAGGCATATGGCACCTACGGAAAGAAGGGAGTTAGATAAGAAGATTTCAGAGTTATTACAAAAAGGTTTCATTCAATGAAGTACCTCAGAATGGGGTGCACCTGTTGTATTTGCTACCAAACCAGGCGAATCCTTGTGACTTTGTGTGGACTATGGGGAACTTAATAAATCGACCAAGAAGAATAGGTATCCTTACCTATAATTAATGATCTTTTTGACCACTTTTGAGGAGCCCGAGTATTTTCCCAACTAGACCTTGCTACTGGATTTCACCAGTTAAGAATTGCGGAGGACAACAAGGACAAAACTGCGTTTAGGAAGCCAGACAGAATGTTCCAATGGGAAGTTATTCCCTTCGGACTAATGAATGCACCCGCTTTCTTTTTTGACCTCATGAGTAGAGTGTTTAGGGGCATTCTAAATAAAATTGTAGTAGTCTTCGTAGATGATATCCTCATATTTTCAAAAGATCGTGAAGAGCACGAAAAATACTTGAGACAAGTGTTAGGGATATTAAGAAAGAACCAATTGAAAGCAAAATTCTCGAAGTGTCATTTCTAGAGAGAAGAAGTAAGAATTTTAGAACATATTGTGTCGAGAAAATGCTTAGCCGTTGACCCCACAAAGATCGAGGCAATCAAGGAATGGAGGATACCCCAAAATGCTATAGAAGCGAGAAGCTTCCTTTGATTGGCCGGATATTATAGGAAATTTATTAAAGACTTTGTAAAGATTTCTACTCCTTTAACCCAATTAACAAAGAAGAATGTGGTGTTCTCTTGGAGTAATAAATGTGATATAACCTTTAAGAAATTAAAGGAAGTATTAACTAGCGCACTTGTCCTAATTATACCCGACGGTTCAAAATTGTTTACCGTTTACACCGATGCATGTGCGACCGGTTTAGGAGCAGTCCTTATGCAAAAAGGAAGAGTAGTTGCCTATGCTAGTAGACAACTCAAGGATCCAGAGAAAAGATACCCAGTTCATAACCCTGAGTTAACCGTAGTAGTATTCGCCCTTAAAATGTGGAGGTATTATCTTTTAGGGGAGAAATCTGAGCTCTTTACTAGCAATAATTCCTAAAGTATTTATTTTCTCAACGTGACCTAAACTTGAGACTACAACAATGGATGGAATATATTGCCTCATTTGACTTTACGATTCAATATACCTCGGGCAAGGGGAATGTTGTGGCGGATGTTTTAAGTATGAAACATGCGACTTTGAATGCGATAACAAAACGAAAACAATTAGAGTTCCGTGCTAATTTTAATTTGCAACCCTCATCGACCACTTTTAATGGTTTTCTTGGGGCTAAGATAGTTAAACCTACCATAAGAGAAAGGATCCAAAGCGCACAAAACCTTGACGAGGAATTAAGGAGTATAAAGGGGAAAGTGGGAAGAAAAGAAACCTTTCCCTCATTCGATTAAATATTCGATTGGCGATGATGGAAGTTTACTTTGGGATGGACGAATTTACATCCCTAAGGATGAAGGGTTGAGGAAAGAGATTCTAGAGGAGTGCCATAGGTCAAAATTGACCATACACCCCAGTGGGGATAAGATGTAGACGGATATGAAGAGGAATCTCCATTGGGAAGGAACGAAGAGAGATGCAGCCGAATTCGTGGCCAAATGTTTAACATGCCAAAAAGTTAAAGTAGAAAAAGGGAAGCCAGGAGGATTGTTGTTACCTTTAGATATCCCCATGTGGAAGTGGTAACATATTTCCATGGACTTTATAGATGGACTTCTTAGAAGTCAAAAGGGGACTGAGGCTATTTCGGTTGTGGTAGATCATCTAACCAAAAGCGCCCATTTTATACCAGTCAAGAAGACAAGGAATGTTGCCTCGTTAGCCCAATTATATGTCAAAGAGATTTTCAGACTACATGGTACTCCATCAAGTATCGTAAGTGATAGAGACCTTTAGTTCACAAGTGAATTTTGGAGAAGCCTATAAGAAGCAATGGGAACGACCCTTAACTTAAGCATAGCTTATCATCCGCAGACAGACAGATAGACAGAAAGAGTAAATATAATCCTAGAAGACTTGCTTAGAGCTTGCATCATCGACTTTGGAGGAGTTTGGGAGCACCACCTACCGCTTGTGGAGTTCACATATAATAATAGTTTTCAAACGACGACTGGTATGGCCCCGTTCGAAGCGCTTTATGAGAGGCCATGCAAATCGCCAACTTGTTGGTGGGAAACTACTAACAAGGTTATACTCGGACCAGACTTCGTCCCGATTCCACGAATAAGATATCTTTGATTTGGAAGAGGATGAAGGCACCCCAAGACCGTCAGAAATCATATGCCGATAAGCGAAGGAGGGAACTTGAGATTAATATTGGAGATTTAGTATTCATAATAGTATCCCCTCTTAAGAAGACTCTTCGGTTTGGGAAGGCTGGGAAGTTGGCTCCCAGATTTATTGGGCCTTTTAATATCATTGAGAAGATAAGATCTTTAGCTTATCGTGTGGATCTCCCAGAGCGTCTATCGAGAATCTATAATGTTTTTCATGTATCTCATATAAGGAAATGCCTTCATAATTCTGCTATCAGACTCGAGCTTGATGAAATTGGGGATAAAAAAACTCGATTTGGAGTCCAAGGTGCTCCGTGCCACTTCAAAGATTGTAGAGAATGGAATCAAGAGACTCCGCAACAAAACCGTTTGCCTCTTCCGAGTACAATGGGAAACGATCCTGCGGAAAGCACATGGGAGACCGAGGATAAGATGAAATAGACTCACTCAGAGCTTTTCACGGGTAATTTTTCCTCAAAATAACATTTATGGATGCATTGTGATTGCTATATTGGGTGTTAGGGGATGGATGCAACACCATTGCATCGAGCACTCATATAGAAATATATGCATATTTAGGCTGTTTACATACATATTGCATCACTTATTACACTTACATGCTAGGTTAAAGCTCACTTTAGTGGGTCTACAGTTCATAATCACCACGAGTCATGGATGTTTATGGATGAATTATAAATAACATGGGTGTACAACATGGATGTTTCGAGCGAGTTGTATTTTTCTCCCCTTAAACTGATTTTGGGATGAAATCTATTTGGGGGGGGGGATGTAACACCTCGTAAAATTCATAAGTATTAATAATAAAAAATTAATTAAAAATAAGAAATTAAATAATATGGCTGGAAAATGAGATTTTGCAGCTTTAAGAAATGGCGAAATTTTGAATCGTTTTCGTATATAATATACTGAAAACGGTCAATGTATGAAGAAGTTATAAACAAATGAATTTGGACACTAAACATGGAATATATATATATATATTTGAAAATTGGTTTTCTTTTATTAATAAAGAAAAAGAAGTATAAAAGACAGGTTAGCATACTAACCTTTACTACTAAAATAAAAGCGTAAAAAACATAACATGAAAATACAAGTAAATCTAATGCTAACTAAAATGAAATTGGGCCATAATTAGGACAACCCATAACTCGCTACACCTGAGCCCAATGCTTCATTCGGCATTCACGCCGCACCTCATCTTCAGCATTCACTCTGGTTTAATAAGATGAAGATCTCCAGCTCAAATTAAAATGAGTAGACACGCCTTTGTTCAGCCAGTTCCAAAAAACCCTACCCATGTGTACTTCTAAAATGAAGTAGGCACTTCATTAGCTTCCCAGTAACAAGAGAAAACACCATCCATAAAGCTCCTACACCATCCCTTTGCAGACCAATCGTACATTTCTAAAAACTAGGTATGTTATCCCCATTCTTGCATGCACTCCCACTACACCCAAAATTGACGTGGTGTATACATCTTCATGCAAAACCAAATGTCTGATCACCATTATGATCCAAAGCAACTCATTTATCCAGACAATTTGTGAAATGAACACCAAAACATCCCTAAAACAGATGTAGATCATCTAGAATATCATGCTAATGAAATCCCGAAAGATATTCAATTCCAAGCACTAAGTCTGGTTGATGATTCACAAACAATTGTGAATCAATCTAAGTACCAGAATCGACATATTAGATGTGGATTTCATATAAACACTGAAAAGTTCAAGTGCCACCTTCTAACGAAATACATATACCCTGTTATGCTTACTATAAATTCTCAATGTTAAACATACTCTATCATAACAAGCTAGTCCTTAATCGGATACATCAAGAGACTGAATCTAGGTGTGTAATAACTTACTGGAAAACTTGAAATAGAAAACAAGAAGAAACCACTTAAGTCATTAACAGCTGATGATATACTTCAAAAACCATTTATAAGATCAAATCAATATCCACTGATGTCAGCTGAGTATTATTGGAGATTACCATAAACAAACTGAGGTGAAAATCATGAATAAGCCAAACTGCTTTATTGAACAACTGATAAACCATATCATATATAAATCTAAAACAATTAAAACCTTATGATTCTGCAAGTTATCTCCACAACGATATATGGATCTGAGATATTTCGTCTCCTTCCAGCTTCTAAAGCCTCGAGGAAACAAAATAACCAAATATGAAAGATATTTTTCCTCAAGGCACCATTAATCCATTACCTCCATAACCAAAAACTACTCGCTAATCCCCAAATTCTGAATCTAAATGTATTGGAAAACCTTTATTAATAAAATCAAAAAACCCACACTAACCTTTTGGATCTACTGAAATCACCACATAAAAGGTTATTGAAACTACCATAAATTAACCGAGGAGAGTTCATGAAGAAACCACAATTTTCAGTCGCATATAACCAATATAATAAAGTATGAAATATTGTAATCCTTAGGTATCCGATCAGAGTGAAAACGAAAACCGCATACAACAATCCAAGCCAACAACAACCAAAAGAATCTTACCCCAAAACACTGAAATTAATATAGTTCTCCCAACTAGAAGATCGGTTGGAAGATTTGGAACTGATGTTGTATTAGTTGCGCCAGCAATGCCAAAACCCAAATCAGCAAAGGCTTTATCATCCAGAGTCAAACGAATCAGATCCAATGAGTTAGGGAAGATCAATTATTACTAAAGCGGTTTGAAACTGGATCGCGATTCTAGAATAAAACTCGAGTGATTTACTTCTTATCTCAAATAAAATGAACTAGATCCAGCTTTTGGTTTGTAAAATTAAAATAGAATTCCAAAGACTTACCAACGATTTACAAGAATTAAATACGTTGAAGGTTAACGGGAAGAAATCAAGTTAAAAGAAGATAAAATTAGAGATAGATAATGGCTCACGCACAGCGAAATCAGACGAAATAAAATTCTCTTGTCGCCATTAACAAGCCATTTATTATACATAGAATATATATATATATATATATATATATAATTAAATGGATAATATGTATATGTGTCCAAAATATATTCCAAATAAAGATGGAGAATTTTGATTTTGAATTAAAGGTAAGATCACGGGGGCAAAGTATATATTGTATATATAAAACAAGATTAAGAGATTAAGGAACGTATTAATTAAATTTAACACATCAGAAACGCAACCTTATTGGACGTTCTACCCTCCAAGGGGTCGACCGCCCCCCTTAAGGGGTGTCGACCGCTAGTCAACCGCTCCGGTCGACCACGTGGCGGCTAGACAACCCAATAAATCTAGTTGGTAGGTATTTTTTGAGGGATTTATTTGAATAAAAGGCTTGGATTAATTTAAAGCAATCCAACGGTCTATGCTCACATGGGCAACTCTATATAGCCCCTCCTATCACACTATGAAACCCTAACCATTCTCTATCCCTGCCTCCATGTTGTCTCTCTGCCATTACAAAATTCTAGATAAAAATAAAAGAGGAGGTTAAGGATTTCTTCTAAACCTCCAATCCTATTCTTAATCTCTCTCTATTCTAATTCAAATAAGTCTAGTATTCTAGAATCTGGCATATATATATATATTTGAGATTCTAGTACACGTCTCTTATATATATAATTAGGAGGATTAATTGGAGCATGTTTGACCGCAAAGAATTAGTGCATATCAAGATCTACTATAGATTTATCTCTATTCTGCCCAGATATGTGAGTGGAATATTGTTTACTTAAGGGATATTCATATTTTTATTAGATTATCATGTTGATAGATATGCCTAGGAGGATTTGGAAATTCGATAACAAAATATTAAAAATCCCCAAATCCTCTATTTTATATTTGCGTATGAATTGTCATGATTATTTGGGTTTTGTGGACTTTTGATTTTAATATTGGGTTAAAGATGAAAATGGGTGTTGCTACTATTGTTTCTATTTTTTATAATTCACCTTTATCAAACATTTGATTGTAACCTAAAAGGGTTTAGATTTGGATATTCTATGAGTTGATTAGGTTTGGATTCTATTTTGAATCCAAACGTATTCATACTTGAAATATGTCAAATATAAACGTTTTTTTGTGCATAATACCCAAAAATGGGTGAATTAGACAAAGTGGAAATTATAAACATGCATGTATAAATGTATGTAATACTCTATTTTTAATCCAATATTGAGATCATTCCAAAAAGCCTAGGATGCTAGTTGAAAGTTTGTATGAATGTATATTTTCCATCCACTACTATATGTTATCTTGTTATTATGTCATCATGCCTAATACGTAGTGGTAAATGTATGGAAAAACTAATCTTGTATACCTTAATTTGGACAAATCGAAAATTGCCACCTAATTAGAACGTTTCCTTGTTTATACGAATATTCAACGTTGTTACGCGTTATTATATATTATTAGTACAGCGTAATCAACGTAGTTAACATAATATTAATGTAATAAGTATGATTAAGATATGGTTTGAATTTGAATTGTCCCCATATATGAATATATTGATTGCTTGTGTGTGCGTATATAGAATGGCTTTAAATATATATTAATAGTGACACATAGACAAGAGGTTAGTTGCCATTTGCGGTAGAAGTCTTCCTATAACTGACCGGCAAATCCAACAACCAAAAGTAGGCCCAACTAATGTGAGATGTCTATGTGCCATGGGCCATTCAAAAACTTAGTACACTAGACATGGGGTTAAATCGACTTGTAGTAGAAGTCTGCCCGGAACCGACAGGCATATCCAGCATCTACAGGTATACGGTTTAATGTGAGAGGTCTAGTGTGTATATATATAAGTCTATTGTGTGTGAAATTAAGTAGGTTTACTACACCTTGTGAAGGTCGTAATTAAGTGGCTGACTCTCTTTTTATCCAGTTTGGGTCTTAAGTGGTTAGGACTAGGATCCCTCTGAAGGTTTACTCCTTGGAGTGGAACCAAAGTCATGGGTCCCACCCTTATCAGATTTAAAGTAAGTCTTTGGGTCCTCCTTCTCTAAAGTGGTTAGGCATAAATGATAATGGAGTAGGGTAGTTCACGGGGGATGTCCACTCCCTTTAGAAGCTTGTAAGGGCTCAACTAGGGATAGATTTGGTAAGTAAAAGATATGTGGCCATTGCATGCTAACCAACTGTCTAAGGGAAGTCTTAAACAACATAGGTGTCCTACCGTAATATCAGTTAAGTAGTAACGTTCGCAACACTACTTCTTGTATTACAATTGAGAGTTTAGACTTACGAACGTTAACGTATTAGGATGGGGTCTTAAAGGGCTAGGAGACCGCCTCAGGTTTATAAGAGATTATAAGAATCCACCTTTAATAAGGCAATAGGTGACCAAGAATGCCCATCTCGTTGGGTCTTTATCCTAAAAAAACTAATGGGAAATTAACTTGGATGTCCACCTCCATTAGTTAGATACTTGGTGTTTGCGTGAATCTTGTGTGCTGCGCGGACATACCTTGACATATATAGCCTACTAGGACATTAAGTAACACCATATTTCTGTAACAACCCGTAAAATGCGAGCCAGTTTGAAATTTTTATTTTGGCAATTTTAGCGAATTTTGATTATTTAAAATGAATTATTTTAAATAATATCGACGAAAAATTTATTTTGAATAGAATTCGATCGTATATATTTATATACGTCGTCGTTAGAATATATAATAATTATATATAATTATAAATAGAATTGAAAAATGGCGCGGTAGTTCGAAAATTCGATTTCTAATTTCAAATGAATATACAGAATTCAATATAAGTCAGAATTGAACGAAACAAGAAATATTTGAATCTGTATAACTATATCTTTGTTACGAAGTTAACAAACTGAGATTTCATCTTAGAAATGATAAGATATGTCCAGTTTAAAATTAGAAATAGTCGCTGTGGAATTTATATATATTTTTATATATATAAGGCCCTTAAAAATAGCAATTTTGCAAACGACCTCGGATTTCGACGAAACCAGTTTTGTTGGGTCCGTGATGTTAAGTTATTGCTGGATTTCAAATTTCATAATTTTTCGAATCAACATGTGAGCGTAGCAAAGGAAAACGCGTTTGACCAGTTTCAGTTGATTTTAATCGACTGGAAATTGGCCATTTTTCTAACGGTCTCAGAATTCGACGAAACTAGTTTTGTTAGGACCGTATCGTCAATACGAAGCTAGAAAATATTTTTCTGGAAATTTTCGAGTTAGTATGTGACCTCAGTAATTTGAAATGTACGTTTAAAATTCAATATAAGGATTTAAATTGTAAATTTCAACAGAAACTGATTGTAACGATCAAACCAGCTTACGATACATATCCCATTGTGTTCGGAATGGGGGTAAAACACTATGGACGACAGGCGGTGGACCTCGTTTCGAGATCGTATGTAAAAGTCAACCCTTGTGCATAATTTAATAATTAAATAATAAAATAAATAAAAAAAAAACAAACCCACCTTCTCCCCTTTTTCCTTCTGCTTGGCCCCCCCCGATCATTTATCAGTTAGAGAAAAAAAAAAAAAAGACCTAATCTAAAATCGCGCCGCCGCCCCCTGACGCTCGAGCCGCCGACGAAGCCCACGCCAGATCGCCGTCCACCGCCTGACCAACCTCCTCCTCCCACCGAACGAACCATCGAGCAACCCTCGCCCTCGACACCTCCGAAACCACCGCCGCGACAACCCCGACACCTCCGAACGCCGCCTCAGAACCCACCGACTCCTCCTCCTCCCATTCGAGCTCGGTGAGCGTTTAATTTAATTTTATTTTATTTTTGCTTTTTGTTTTTGTTTTACAGTGAATGTATAAACTGTTTTTTTTTTATGATTTAAAAACTGTTTTAAAGGGAATTATAAAACTGATTTTTGTTTTAAGTTTTTAAAACAGAATTTTTAAAAGAAGTAAGTTATAAAAACTGCATTTTTCAAAAAGGAAAAAACTGCATTTTTGATAGAAGAAAAAAACTGTTTTTAAAAGAATAGAAAAAAAAACTGTTTTTAAAAGAATAGAAAAAAAACTGCATTTTTCTAAAAGGAAAAAACTGCATTTTTGATAGAAGAATAAAAAACTGCATTTTAATAAAAGAGAAACTGATTTTTTTTTGAAAAAAAATAAAAAATAAAAACTGAATCTTTTAAAAGATAAAAACTGTTTTGTTTTTAAAGGAGTTAAAACTGAATTTTTAGAAAAAAAGAAAGGGAGACTGATTTTAAAAATGAATTTAAAAACTGATTTTTATGAAGAAAGAAAAACTGATTTTTTTTCTAAAAAGGCAAAACTGTTTTTAAAAGAAATTGAAAAAAAAAACTGCATTTTTTTTTAAAGAGAAAAAGGATTTGAACTTTAAGAAAGTAAAAATAGAATTTTTATATAGTGAACTTCGATAGAAAAATAGAATTTTTATATAGTGAACTTCGATAGAAAAATAGAATTTTTATATATTGAACATCGAAGTAAAAATTCGATTTTTATATATTGAATAGCGAAGTAAAAATGTGATTTTTACGTATGTAGTGAAAGCAGCACCGAAGGTGACAAAAAGGCGAAACGACGAAGACTTCTGCAAAAGAAGAGCCGTGGAGCTAGGATAGCTATATGTGAGAATTTCTCACCTTTCAAATTTATTTTCTAGTTATATATATATACTAGGATGCAGACGGTGCTTAGTAGCACCCGACACAATCGTCCACAGACCATGGACTTGTTTGTTTGACTGTTTGGTGATTGATTGCGATATTGGTTTGAATGTGGTTTGTGGTGTGAAAAATCGAATCGATAAATTGGTTAGGATTAGACGTGCGCCGTTATAAGGCGAAGGAGTAAGGCTAGGTTAGACTCTTACTCCAAAGTTTGTGGTTTGCATAACGAATTGATTTGATTGATGTGTGAATGGCGTGGGCCTTCACTAGACCGGGGATAAGGCTAGGCCTCGTCCCGTTTCTAGTATCGTGCCGTTATGCCGCCGAAATTTTCTAAAATATGTTAGAAAAATAAAAATATCATTTTATTGAAGAAATGAATTGAATAGAAATTCATAGGTTGAAATAAAATGTTTTATCGTTAAAAATATAATTTTTAACGTGAAGTGAATAAAATAAAATATTCATCTATAAACCGAACGGTTTGTTTATGTACACCTATTTGAATGACATTGATTGGGACGATAAATTTTACACATCGCCCAACTGCACGAATAAAAATCGGTGTTTGATTGTTTGAAACCCCACACGGGTGTTGGGATGAAATTTGAAGTTCACTCATCCTGATTGATTAAATATGTCGATCGATTGATTGACAGGCTGTCGTAAGCGTTGAATATTTATATTTGATGCTTATACAGTGTAGTGCACTTTGGTTGATGGTTGATTATTTTTCAATACTATGATATACATGAGTTGTATGAAAATCCATATAATTAACTTTATATGGTAATTGATTGGGCCTCATTCCAATTTGAAAAATAAAGAATATTATAAAATAAAAGTTCATGTGTTGACAGTATTCATTCATTGAGATTGGTCATGTGTTGAACGAAATATTTTGATAATAACGACTATTTTGAAAAAGAAATATTTGAAATAGAATATTTGAAAATAGGAATATATGAAGCCGTGTTGATTAGATTGACGCCATTTTGACGTGAACGATATGTATATCGATTTTATTCATTTTAAAATGAATATCGAGAAATGAATTGAATTGAAAATGAATATCGAGAAATGAATTGAATTGAAAATGAATATCGAGAAATGAATTGAATTGAAAACGATTTCGAAATGAATTGAATTGAAAACGATTTCGAAATGAATTGAATATATAACGATTTCGAAATGAATTGAATTGAAACGAATTCAAATTGAATTGAAAGCGAATTGAAATGAATTCAAATTGAATTGAAATTTGAATTGAATAGAAATGAATTTTAAAACGAATTTATAAAAAAGAATTCAATTTTGATTTGAATTGAAATGGAAGTTGAAATTTCTTTTGAAACGAATTTGAGACCATTTATATAATTCGTTTTAAATAGAAATCGACGAAGTATATATTATATATATAATATAATGGCCTGAATAGAAAGCGCCGCGCCGCGGCAGTTCGTGAATTTCGACCATTTATTTCAAACGGACATTGCGGGAGATCCGACCGTCGGATTCTCCTAAAACCGGAACCGTTGGGTTCGTATCGAAAAGAGCTTTCTAATGAATGTTGGAAATGTGAAATCTAACGGTTGGATTTGGAGATACGTCCAAATCAAATTCGAAAAAGGTCGCTGTAAGTGCAGTTCGATGGCCATTGGTGGAAATCGACTGTACGGGCCTTGATAAAATTATTAAAAATAGTAATAATTTGTGTAAAATCATAAGAAATGATTTAGAAAGAATTGGGATGAAAAACTCCCTATTTGAAAAGATAAAAATAGATTTTTATCGAAATGAACTAGTTTTGAACTAGAATTATAATTCTATTTATTTTTAAATAAATAAATTGAATTTGAAAAGGGTTTTGAAAATAACCAAAATTTCCAATGATTGCATTGGAGTGGATTTGAATCGAAATTGTCTTCGGAATATTTCGATGTTGGAATTCGTGATTATACAGGTGTTGTTATGGAAATTTGAAAGATATATATATATCGTTATTTCCAATACGACATTTGTTAGTCGTAGAATTTGATATTGAATATAAGCCGATATATTTTCTATTCAGAGCCTTGTATTGAATATCGAATGTGATTTGGGTTTGTCGTGAATGGTGTCTTCACTAACACTGTTCTTGAACCCAGTTGAGAAAAGATTAAATCTTTTTATTTAGATTTAATGAAGTGTACCAATTAAATAACATTTAATTGGAATTGAATCGATATTGATTTTTGGGTTTATCGTGGACAGTGTTTTAAATAACACTCGTTCTTTAACCCGATGATTAATGAATGTGATTTTGGGTTTATCGTGAACCGTGTTTTTAAATGACACTGATTCTTTAACCCAGTCAAAGATTAAAACTAAGTGGAGTTTTAATGAATCTTTAATTAGATTGAAATAATCGAAATGGAGTATCACCAGTTTTGCTCCAGGCGATAGTTAAATCTTTAATTAGATTTGAACGTGAAATGGTAATTGAATTTACCGATAACACTGTGGTGTTAGATATGAAGTATTACCAGTTTTACTTCATGGGATGAATAGGTTGGGATTGGGAAATTAAAACAAATGATTACTTCGGTAAGGTTCGCTAATCCCGACTAGTTTGAATTGATATTCAAAAATGGATTAAAGAATAAATTCAAGGAATTTATCTTTGATAAAATTAATGGGAATCTTTCCCTATGAATGTGAAATTTAGAAACTAACTGTCGGTTGGCCAAGCAGAATGGTTTTCTGGATATTGATCTGATGTTGGTTTCGGCCTTCGGGGTTAATATTTGGGGAATTATTCTCTTGAGTAATTTACGGTTAGTGACTAATGGATTGGAATGAGGCGTATGTTGTGTTTGTGTAACACTTATTTAAAATATACGCGAGTTATTCGGAAAGACCGGGTTTATCCCATTTTGAATAACTGATGCGACGATAAGTCGAAGATGAAGACGATGGTCGAAGACCGGAGGTCTTCACGTCGTTTGGGTGATAACTGATGATCTTGATTGGGCTGTACACCCAAGAAGATGGAAACAGTTGGTGATCGTCCAGACGTACTTGGAGATCGATGGATATGCGGGGTACTAGGTGCCTCCGGTTTCGTTCAGACCCAGAACGGACTTGTAAATGGACTGTGTGTCTGACATTGGATTTTAGTCTGTGTGATTGATTTCTATTAAATATATATCTGTTTGGCGGTGGAGAATTTATTCTCTTGCTTAACGCCCTTCTCTGAGACGTACGAGCTCAGGGGTTATATATTGATGGATATCAAACGCATGGAGTGAATTGCCTGTGTGGCATGCCTAAGTGGCAATTGATCGAGGCTTCTGTTGAAAAGCAAAGTCTTGTGGTGATGATCGAAGCACGGCCTTCGTGGCGTAGCTTTGTGTAACGTTTGCTTCGCGAGTTTCGCACCCCGGTTGTGAACCAAAAACGGGAGAGGACCTCAGGGAGGGCATGCGTTTCTTTCTAGTTAGAAGTGGCGTCAGTGGTTTTACACGCCCTGACGAGTTTGACTTATGTGGTTGTTGCTGTTGCGAGGCGCCTCGGATTGATCGGTCGTTCTCGAACCGATGGAGTCATTTAGTTGGCTCGTTTACGCCCCAAAGGGCGGGGAAACGTATTGTTCAGGCACTATAATCCACATCGGTGGACCGGCCCTGACGATCGAAGGGGCAGTTGCGGCTGTTCCTGTGGCTCGGGCTAGAGAGTCACGAATCGGTTGAGGACTATCTTTTGCCTCGGTTCATAGATGGAAATCCAATTTCCAAATACGTGACAGTTGCGGTTTTATTTGTAAACCTATATATGGCGACATGATATATGGTACCCATGCCGCCTATGATTGATACTTATGATTTGAAGTTGTTTTATACACTATGCACTTATAATAGTATCAAATGATTTGTTTTAAACGTATCAAGCATTCTTTGGCTGTTATAAGGGAAAACCCTATCCCCCGGCTTGCGTTGCATTGTGTGATAGGACCTGGGTCTTATAACAGCTTCATTTTTCTTTATATAGCATTGCGTTGTTAGTTTATGCACTGGTATTCTTGGGAGGAAACCCGTTCCGTGTTATACGGCGTGGTCCCTTGATTTACCTAATGATTTAAAATAAAGATTAACTGTTTTAGTTCTCACACCAGTCACATGACTGACCTGGAGTTTATTGTTTTAACCTAAACTCTGGGTGCCCCTATTTTGACACGGACAGCTAGTAGTTTTGGTTTTGCAGATTTATATTCACAGGAACCTGGTTTACAGCTGGAACGATATCCGGAAAGCTTTGTATCCGTATATCTCATTCTAGTTGTGTATTGTATTATTTTCCGCTGCTATGTATTTAAATGTAATTTAAATCTCTGATATTTCTGTGTAATATATATTCATTTTTACTCTGTATATTCTTGTAATCTGATGCATCGTTGTAATATACGATGAAATGTTCTTCTGTATGCGTTCGGTTGTGGTTTGTTCTCGAACTATCCGACGCTTTCCTTTACGGGGAAGTTACGGGTGTTCACAGTTGGTATCAGAGCTTTGGTTTACAAAGCAGAGAACAAGGCACATTAGAACCATACGAAAGGATTCATCAGATATTGGATTAGCAATATCCAAGGAGAATGACTCGTTAGAGATAGGATCAGTAGTATCCTAGAACGAGTGTGAAGGGTATATTTTTAAAGTGAAAACAAATTTTGTTTTGAAAATCTAAATCAATCATTCGTATTTGATTATTTATTAGTATTGATTTGGACAGTTCAGTATATAAAGAATTTGCATATACGCCTTGCAAACGTATATTCAAAGTTTTAATATACTGGATAGATATAGAGTCACACTCTAGTCGCCCGGAGATGATTCTGATGATAGTCTAGACATCATCAGAATTGGTATTCGAGTTTCGAAGGTGTGATTTTCTATATATTTCCATTAGACTGGTGTGAGAACCAAAACTAATATAGCTAGAATACATTGTTATGATTTGGCATCAAAAATCTGATTTTTGACTATATATCAAAGTTATGAATTTGAAACTCTAATTCACTAATTGATTGATGTTTGTGTTGTTTGTTTAATTGTTTGATAATTTTGAACCATTTAGCCTAACTGAATCAAATATTGAACTGTATTGAAAATTGGTCGCATTTGCTTGCATATACATATTCTTATATTGAACAGGTCATAGCAAGGAGGCTAGAGCCAGAGAATAAAATTTGTTTGCCCGACAAATAGGTACATGTTTACTACATAATTTCCTGTTTTGTTTGGGTGATGATGATTTTGTGAGCCTATTGGCTAGCCGCTTGGCTTTTTCTTTTTCTTTTTGAGATCTGAAGGATCGGGGAAGCTATTTGAAATTCCCCGATGCTCCCGGTGCAGGGGAGGTTATGGCGAAATTTTTCGAAAATTTAGGGAGTTAGCCAAATTTTTGAAAATTTGAAAATTCTCAGAAACTAAAGAGTTGGAGAATGGAAGCCAGATCGAACGTAGAGCTGAATAATCAAACCACTTTCGACTTTGTTCCTTTTCGGGGACGAAAAGTTTTAAGTGGGGGAGATTGTAACAACCCGTAAAATGCGAGCCAGTTTGAAATTTTTATTTTGGCAATTTTAGCGAATTTTGATTATTTAAAATGAATTATTTTAAATAATATCGACGAAAAATTTATTTTGAATAGAATTCGATCGTATATATTTATATACGTCGTCGTTAGAATATATAATAATTATATATAATTATAAATAGAATTGAAAAATGGCGCGATAGTTCGAAAATTCGATTTCTAATTTCAAATGAATATACAGAATTCAATATAAGTCAGAATTGAACGAAACAAGAAATATTTGAATCTGTATAACTATATCTTTGTAACGAAGTTAACAAACTGAGATTTCATCTTAGAAATGATAAGATATGTCCAGTTTAAAATTAGAAATAGTCGCTGTGGAATTTATATATATTTTTATATATATAAGGCCCTTAAAAATAGCAATTTTGCAAACGACCTCGGATTTCGACGAAACCAGTTTTGTTGGGTCCGTGATGTTAAGTTATTGCTGGATTTCAAATTTCATAATTTTTCGAATCAACATGTGAGCGTAGCAAAGGAAAACGCGTTTGACCAGTTTCAGTTGATTTTAATCGACTGGAAATTGGCCATTTTTCTAACGGTCTCAGAATTCGACGAAACTAGTTTTGTTAGGACCGTATCGTCAATACGAAGCTAGAAAATATTTTTCTGGAAATTTTCGAGTTAGTATGTGACCCCGGTAATTTGAAATGTACGTTTAAAATTCAATATAAGGATTTAAATTGTAAATTTCAACAGAAACTGATTGTAACGATCAAACCAGCTTACGATACATATCCCATTGTGTTCGGAATGGGGGTAAAACACTATGGACGACAGGCGGTGGACCTCGTTTCGAGATCGTATGTAAAAGTCAACCCTTGTGCATAATTTAATAATTAAATAATAAAATAAATAAAAAAAAAACAAACCCACCTTCTCCCCTTTTTCCTTCTGCTTGGCCCCCCCCGATCATTTATCAGTTAGAGAAAAAAAAAAAAGACCTAATCTAAAATCGCGCCGCCGCCCCCTGACGCTCGAGCCGCCGACGAAGCCCACGCCAGATCGCCGTCCACCGCCTGACCAACCTCCTCCTCCCACCGAACGAACCATCGAGCAACCCTCGCCCTCGACACCTCCAAAACCACCGCCGCGACAACCCCGACACCTCCGAACGCCGCCTCAGAACCCACCGACTCCTCCTCCTCCCATTCGAGCTCGGTGAGCGTTTAATTTAATTTTATTTTATTTTTGCTTTTTGTTTTTGTTTTACAGTGAATGTATAAACTGTTTTTTTTTTATGATTTAAAAACTGTTTTAAAGGGAATTATAAAACTGATTTTTGTTTTAAGTTTTTAAAACAGAATTTTTAAAAGAAGTAAGTTATAAAAACTGCATTTTTCAAAAAGGAAAAAACTGCATTTTTGATAGAAGAAAAAAACTGTTTTTAAAAGAATAGAAAAAAAAACTGTTTTTAAAAGAATAGAAAAAAAACTGCATTTTTCTAAAAGGAAAAAACTGCATTTTTGATAGAAGAATAAAAAACTGCATTTTAATAAAAGAGAAACTGATTTTTTTTTGAAAAAAAATAAAAAATAAAAACTGAATCTTTTAAAAGATAAAAACTGTTTTGTTTTTAAAGGAGTTAAAACTGAATTTTTAGAAAAAAAGAAAGGGAGACTGATTTTAAAAATGAATTTAAAAACTGATTTTTATGAAGAAAGAAAAACTGATTTTTTTTCTAAAAAGGCAAAACTGTTTTTAAAAGAAATTGAAAAAAAAAACTGCATTTTTTTTTAAAGAGAAAAAGGATTTGAACTTTAAGAAAGTAAAAATAGAATTTTTATATAGTGAACTTCGATAGAAAAATAGAATTTTTATATAGTGAACTTCGATAGAAAAATAGAATTTTTATATATTGAACATCGAAGTAAAAATTCGATTTTTATATATTGAATAGCGAAGTAAAAATGTGATTTTTACGTATGTAGTGAAAGCAGCACCGAAGGTGACAAAAAGGCGAAACGACGAAGACTTCTGCAAAAGAAGAGCCGTGGAGCTAGGATAGCTATATGTGAGAATTTCTCACCTTTCAAATTTATTTTCTAGTTATATATATATACTAGGATGCAGACGGTGCTTAGTAGCACCCGACACAATCGTCCACAGACCATGGACTTGTTTGTTTGACTGTTTGGTGATTGATTGCGATATTGGTTTGAATGTGGTTTGTGGTGTGAAAAATCGAATCGATAAATTGGTTAGGATTAGACGTGCGCCGTTATAAGGCGAAGGAGTAAGGCTAGGTTAGACTCTTACTCCAAAGTTTGTGGTTTGCATAACGAATTGATTTGATTGATGTGTGAATGGCGTGGGCCTTCACTAGACCGGGGATAAGGCTAGGCCTCGTCCCGTTTCTAGTATCGTGCCGTTATGCCGCCGAAATTTTCTAAAATATGTTAGAAAAATAAAAATATCATTTTATTGAAGAAATGAATTGAATAGAAATTCATAGGTTGAAATAAAATGTTTTATCGTTAAAAATATAATTTTTAACGTGAAGTGAATAAAATAAAATATTCATCTATAAACCGAACGGTTTGTTTATGTACACCTATTTGAATGACATTGATTGGGACGATAAATTTTACACATCGCCCAACTGCACGAATAAAAATCGGTGTTTGATTGTTTGAAACCCCACACGGGTGTTGGGATGAAATTTGAAGTTCACTCATCCTGATTGATTAAATATGTCGATCGATTGATTGACAGGCTGTCGTAAGCGTTGAATATTTATATTTGATGCTTATACAGTGTAGTGCACTTTGGTTGATGGTTGATTATTTTCAATACTATGATATACATGAGTTGTATGAAAATCCATATAATTAACTTTATATGGTAATTGATTGGGCCTCATTCCAATTTGAAAAATAAAGAATATTATAAAATAAAAGTTCATGTGTTGACAGTATTCATTCATAGAGATTGGTCATGTGTTGAACGAAATATTTTGATAATAACGACTATTTTGAAAAAGAAATATTTGAAATAGAATATTTGAAAATAGGAATATATGAAGCCGTGTTGATTAGATTGACGCCATTTTGACGTGAACGATATGTATATCGATTTTATTCATTTTAAAATGAATATCGAGAAATGAATTGAATTGAAAATGAATATCGAGAAATGAATTGAATTGAAAATGAATATCGAGAAATGAATTGAATTGAAAACGATTTCGAAATGAATTGAATTGAAAACGATTTCGAAATGAATTGAATATATAACGATTTCGAAATGAATTGAATTGAAACGAATTCAAATTGAATTGAAAGCGAATTGAAATGAATTCAAATTGAATTGAAATTTGAATTGAATAGAAATGAATTTTAAAACGAATTTATAAAAAAGAATTCAATTTTGATTTGAATTGAAATGGAAGTTGAAATTTCTTTTGAAACGAATTTGAGACCATTTATATAATTCGTTTTAAATAGAAATCGACGAAGTATATATTATATATATAATATAATGGCCTGAATAGAACGCGCCGCGCCGCGGCAGTTCGTGAATTTCGACCATTTATTTCAAACGGACATTGCGGGAGATCCGACCGTCGGATTCTCCTAAAACCGGAACCGTTGGGTTCGTATCGAAAAGAGCTTTCTAATGAATGTTGGAAATGTGAAATCTAACGGTTGGATTTGGAGATACGTCCAAATCAAATTCGAAAAAGGTCGTTGTAAGTGCAGTTCGATGGCCATTGGTGGAAATCGACTGTACGGGCCTTGATAAAATTATTAAAAATAGTAATAATTTGTGTAAAATCATAAGAAATGATTTAGAAAGAATTGGGATGAAAAACTCCCTATTTGAAAAGATAAAAATAGATTTTTATCGAAATGAACTAGTTTTGAACTAGAATTATAATTCTATTTATTTTTAAATAAATAAATTGAATTTGAAAAGGGTTTTGAAAATAACCAAAATTTCCAATGATTGCATTGGAGTGGATTTGAATCGAAATTGTCTTCGGAATATTTCGATGTTGGAATTCGTGATTATACAGGTGTTGTTATGGAAATTTGAAAGATATATATATATCGTTATTTCCAATACGACATTTGTTAGTCGTAGAATTTGATATTGAATATAAGCCGATATATTTTCTATTCAGAGCCTTGTATTGAATATCGAATGTGATTTGGGTTTGTCGTGAATGGTGTCTTCACTAACACTGTTCTTGAACCCAGTTGAGAAAAGATTAAATCTTTTTATTTAGATTTAATGAAGTGTACCAATTAAATAACATTTAATTGGAATTGAATCGATATTGATTTTTGGGTTTATCGTGGACAGTGTTTTAAATAACACTCGTTCTTTAACCCGATGATTAATGAATGTGATTTTGGGTTTATCGTGAACCGTGTTTTTAAATGACACTGATTCTTTAACCCAGTCAAAGATTAAAACTAAGTGGAGTTTTAATGAATCTTTAATTAGATTGAAATAATCGAAATGGAGTATCACCAGTTTTGCTCCAGGCGATAGTTAAATCTTTAATTAGATTTGAACGTGAAATGGTAATTGAATTTACCGATAACACTGTGGTGTTAGATATGAAGTATTACCAGTTTTACTTCATGGGATGAATAGGTTGGGATTGGGAAATTAAAACAAATGATTACTTCGGTAAGGTTCGCTAATCCCGACTAGTTTGAATTGATATTCAAAAATGGATTAAAGAATAAATTCAAGGAATTTATCTTTGATAAAATTAATGGGAATCTTTCCCTATGAATGTGAAATTTAGAAACTAACTGTCGGTTGGCCAAGCAGAATGGTTTTCTGGATATTGATCTGATGTTGGTTTCGGCCTTCGGGGTTAATATTTGGGGAATTATTCTCTTGAGTAATTTACGGTTAGTGACTAATGGATTGGAATGAGGCGTATGTTGTGTTTGTGTAACACTTATTTAAAATATACGCGAGTTATTCGGAAAGACCGGGTTTATCCCATTTTGAATAACTGATGCGACGATAAGTCGAAGATGAAGACGATGGTCGAAGACCGGAGGTCTTCACGTCGTTTGGGTGATAACTGATGATCTTGATTGGGCTGTACACCCAAGAAGATGGAAACAGTTGGTGATCGTCCAGACGTACTTGGAGATCGATGGATATGCGGGGTACTAGGTGCCTCCGGTTTCGTTCAGACCCAGAACGGACATGTAAATGGACTGTGTGTCTGACATTGGATTTTAGTCTGTGTGATTGATTTCTATTAAGTATATATCTGTTTGGCGGCGGAGAATTTATTCTCTTGCTTAACGCCCTTCTCTGAGACGTACGAGCTCAGGGGTTATATATTGATGGATATCAAACGCATGGAGTGAATTGCCTGTGTGGCATGCCTAAGTGGCAATTGATCGAGGCTTCTGTTGAAAAACAAAGTCTTGTGGTGATGATCGAAGCACGGCCTTCGTGGCGTAGCTTTGTGTAACGTTTGCTTCGCGAGTTTCGCACCCCGGTTGTGAACCAAAAACGGGAGAGGACCTCAGGGAGGGCATGCGTTTCTTTCTAGTTAGAAGTGGCGTCAGTGGTTTTACACGCCCTGACGAGTTTGACTTATGTGGTTGTTGCTGTTGCGAGGCGCCTCGGATTGATCGGTCATTCTCGAACCGATGGGGTCATTTAGTTGGCTCGTTTACGCCCCAAAGGGCGGGGAAACGTATTGTTCAGGCACTATAATCCACATCGGTGGACCGGCCCTGACGATCGAAGGGGCAGTTGCGGCTGTTCCTGTGGCTCGGGCTAGAGAGTCACGAATCGGTTGAGGACTATCTTTTGCCTCGGTTCATAGATGGAAATCCAATTTCCAAATACGTGACAGTTGCGGTTTTATTTGTAAACCTATATATGGCGACATGATATATGGTACCTATGCCGCCTATGATTGATACTTATGATTTGAAGTTGTTTTATACACTATGCACTTATAATAGTATCAAATGATTTGTTTTAAACGTATCAAGCATTCTTTGGCTGTTATAAGGGAAAACCCTATCCCCCGGCTTGCGTTGCATTGTGTGATAGGACCTGGGTCTTATAACAGCTTCATTTTTCTTTATATAGCATTGCGTTGTTAGTTTATGCACTGGTATTCTTGGGAGGAAACCCGTTCCGTGTTATACGGCGTGGTCCCTTGATTTACCTAATGATTTAAAATAAAGATTAACTGTTTTAGTTCTCACACCAGTCACATGACTGACCTGGAGTTTATTGTTTTAACCTAAACTCTAGGTGCCCCTATTTTGACACGGGCAGCTAGTAGTTTTGGTTTTGCAGATTTATATTCACAGGAACCTGGTTTACAGCTGGAACGATATCCGGAAAGCTTTGTATCCGTATATCTCATTCTAGTTGTGTATTGTATTATTTTCCGCTGCTATGTATTTAAATGTAATTTAAATCTCTGATATTTCTGTGTAATATATATTCATTTTTACTCTGTATATTCTTGTAATCTGATGCATCGTTGTAATATACGATGAAATGTTCTTCTGTATGCGTTCGGTTGTGGTTTGTTCTCGAACTATCCGACGCTTTCCTTTACGGGGAAGTTACGGGTGTTCACAATTTCAGTTGCATAAAACTTTATGCTCTGACCCCTCTCCTCAACATATCTAAGAGGTCAATAGATGGGGTAAAAGACATGTACGAAGTCATGATTGAAGCTAATGAAGAAGATGAAGTCGTTATGCTATTATTAGTAGTTATTGATTTACTTCTTTGGAATCTTATGAGAATGAACTATTTGTTGTACCCATTGAACAAATGTAACTGTGGCTGTTGTATATATGAGATTTTTAATAAATCGTACATCTTATTTGAGCATTATATTTTCTATTTCCTCTGTATGAGATTTCCATTCGAAGTATATGTTATTATTATCTGTGCAAATGTAATCCTTACAGGAACCAATGACCCATTTACAATGGCTCTAAGTTTCGATGGGCCTTTTCTGGGTTGAATTTAGGCCCATTTCGGGTGGGTTGTTACAAGGCCATTTGAGGAAAAACCTCACTCCAGTACAAATGTTAATTTGGTGACAATATTTGTATGAGTGGAATTGCAGGCTATCACAATAGCATCAGAGCCAATACCCAGCAAAAATTATGGCTCACATGATGACCACACTGCCTGTATGGGAGAGTGATGAGCCAACAAGGACGTTGATCTCACAAAAAGGAAGGGAATGGAGATTGTAGTACCCCTTAAGTTTGGAGGGGAATTAGAAGCACCAAATTGTAGAATTTGGCTATAAAGTGGGAGCTTATATAGTATAGTCCAACCTCCTAGTAACATCTAGGCCTTTGAGGAACAAAAATTCACTCCTATATGGGGGCTAAGCTGAGAAAAATATGCATGCGAATGGAGATGCATGCTATTACATGTAATCTATTTATTAATATGCTCTGTTTTTCATTAACAAAAGGAGTTAAGAAATAAAACGATTACGGATAATTCAGAACTATTTTTAATTATTTAGTGAGTAACAAGCGTAGAACAAAGCATATGTCATATTATATAGAACATCATAAAATAAAAACATAAACAGTACTCGTGAATATAGAATAAAAATAATATGAAGGTAGCATAAATGGTTTTTTAGAAACTCTTTGATATAAGGGATCACCGAGAGAGCCGATAAACTAGTCAACTCTAAGAGGGATTAAGTAGTGTTGTCGGCTTTAACTCTTGGCACCTAAAACTGCAAAGGTACCTTTTTTAATGAATAATCTAATTATGGAAGGGTTCAAACTTAGGTTTATGATTAAACCTCGAAACCCATTTTCCATTGTGGCACACATACAGGTGACAAATATAAATGTCTGATTACTTAACTAAGGATAACAGATCCAAGTGTCCTAAACACCACAAACTAGTATGATAAATACAACAATAGTCACCGATGCACGATAAAACATACTAATATTAAAGTCTACAGGATGCTAGGAAATTGTAGCATAAATATTCATACTAGGAATAGGATGGACTTTCTAAGGCTCGCCAATGTTATGCAAAGGAATGATAGGGTACAAAGACTCTGATGTGATCCGTGTAAGGTTTAAGCCCTTTGATAGGTGTCTTATAAGGTCTGAAAGAACCTCCTAAAGTGTCTCTTGTAGGTTAGTGAGATCCAGAAAAAAGGTTGCAAAATGCAATCCTCCTTTGTAGATATGGAGGACAAATTTTGATCATTTCTCTAATCATTAGTGTTCTATCTACTCTCAATCAATTTGCACAGTGAGACAACCACATGTTATGTAAAAAATTCTCTATAGACCTACAGTGGTCCTTTCCTTCTCATCATTAGTTCTACCATAATACTTTGTTGATTTATAAAGGTTACTTCTTATTAATTTAATGGCTTATGTTGAGATAATTAATGTGATCTGATCCAAATTCTGAGTGAACTTGTCATCATATTCTTCTTTAGTACTTACTCCAATATCGTTGATACCGGTATCATCAAGAAGTATAAGGCTTAAATCGCAAAGGAATGTACATTTAATTAAAAACTGAGTTATCCATAGGTAAACTTACCTTTGTTAATTGATGTTTCGACACAAGAAATTTCAAAGTGAATAATATGTTAAAGGATTGCAATAAGTTAATAATTCATACAAGCACCAAAGGAAAGGTCGACAAATTTTCATAAAATTACTAATATGCTAAAATTAACTTCATTGGTCAACTATTGAACAACTAGGATCGCCTCAAAACAACATTCCTTAGGAATTATATTATGTTAAATAATTCCATTTATCTGTAGCACCTCATATTTTGGAGTATCATAATATGGGGAAATAGATTAGATAAATGGTGAACTAATTAAGTATAGGACAAAAGAAAATTTAGCAGATGAAGGATGGATGAATGCAGAAAGAAAGAGAAGTGAGAGATTTGTTAGGACCAATCAAGAATATGGAGTTTTTAGCCTAAGTTACTAAGTTCTTGTACTTCAATTCCTCATTTGTTCTATCATTTTTCCTACTAACCTAAAGATAGTGAACAAAGTAGAAAATGACCATATTTACAAAGGAAGAAAAAGAAATCCAAATCTAAAGAGAAAGTCATTCATCTCTAAGGAAAACAACAGGTTTAATCTGGCTTAGTCAAACCGAAGGTGAGTAAAATTTTCCGTGAACCCTTCTTATCCTTTTTGGTTTGGATTTGATTTCTAAAGTAAATGTTTATAATGATTAAACAATGAATGATATGTTTGAAAATTTAAATAAAGGAAACATATTTAAGTTCTAAGGTAAAAAGCTTGGTCATAATTAAGCGATTCAAGGTCGAGAGATAATGTTTATAATGATGAAATAATGATCGATTTTCAATTTCATAATTTTGGGAATTAAATGGATATTTCTATGAATTTTCCAATTGAGAAAACGATTAATTTTGGAAAAATCAATTAATAATAATAATAACAATATTGATATGAAATTTGTAATACAACAAAATAAGAAATTTGATTTTTGGTAAACTTTTAGGATTTTTTTCCAATTGGATTTCAAATTTATGTTAATCAATCAAGGATGATTGGTTAGATAAATAAAGATGTAATTACCCAATTTCAAAAAGAGAACAAAAAGAAATTGAGTAACCAATAATAATTTGAAACTAAAAGAGATTTATTGTAAAATAACTACTTAGTAAGGCAATGAATCTTTTTTCTATCTAACAAAGGAAACACCACTCTTCGCCACTTGATAGTTACTAAATAATAAACCTACGATAGAAATTGAAGCTATTACCTTATGTTAGCATTTAGTCTATCAAATTGTGATGGCTTTAGCTTTAGAAAAACAAACATATAAAAGCTCCACCATGCTCAACCCTCAAAGGTTTTTAACACATGACAACTACTTAGAGCATAATGCTTGTTAGCTCAAAAAACATCAACATATGAAAAATACCTAAAGCTCAACATTAGAAAGCATGTGGAGCTATCACATGCGATAACTAGTTAAAGACTAACACATGACAGCTTGGAGTACTAGCAACATGTGACGACTATTTGTAGTTGAATCTGCTATACCTTGAGTTATGTTAGCACTCGATAGCACTCAGGAGTTCAACCCATGATAGTCTGAGTTATGTCAACACTCGATTGCTCTAAGTAGTTCAATCCATGATAGCTTGGGTTATGTCATCATTCGATAGCTCTAGTG
This sequence comes from Allium sativum, assembly GCA_030737875.1. Classification (NCBI taxonomy): domain Eukaryota; kingdom Viridiplantae; phylum Streptophyta; class Magnoliopsida; order Asparagales; family Amaryllidaceae; genus Allium; species Allium sativum. Next base: position 129,947,258 of record CM060918.1, read on the forward strand.
AGTTCAACACACGATAATTAAGGTTATGTTGACATATGACATATCTACGGAACACAACTTACGATGGCTAGAGTACTATTAACACTTGATCGCCCTAGGAGGCTTAAATTGTGATAAAATTGCTAAATTTGATTAAGTTAATAAGCAAAGTTAAGAAAGGCATGCTTGTGTATCACCCAATTGTCGGTCAACAACAATTATTAAACAAGAATGATGAAGTAAGGCTTAGGTTCGCTACACTTAAATATGAATGATGGAGTAAGGGTTTTGTAGCATCCAGTTGTTTATTTATGGCCAATAAGCGACAATAAAGTAGTAAAGCTAGTTAATCATCCAATTTTCTAGTCATTACAAATAAGCGAGGAAGGAGTAAAGCTTGTGTAAAATCGAAATTTTTGTTTATGAAAAAAATGTAGGAGCAAGGGCATATGGCCTTTGTTGTAACCTGATATATTTTCATGTTAAAATTATGGTAAAAATCCTAAGAAAAACTCGTAACTGTCATGTACCATAATTGAAATGGTAAGAGCTAGCCCTCTGTGGCAATTTGGGATTAGACTATAGAAATTTGTTAAATATTTGTACAAGAAATCTCATATATATTATAAATTGATGATTATGCCTGATTGTGATGCAATATTGTTTTGAAGTATTCTGCAGCTTGTGATGATAATTAAAAATGCAAGAAAATTTGTTCAATGCTTCAGTAGATAGGCTCACTATATGTTCACATGTTAGCGCAAAGTTTTACACATATCAAACTTTATGTTTAGCCAATGTTTTTATTATCTCCTATAAACTCTCAAGGGCACTCATTCGAATAGGCCAAGTTTATAGTTTATATAGGTAACTTTTATAAGGAAGAATAAAGAATCCAAAGTTAAAGTTGGAAGCTTACTTTACTGGTAAATCCATTTTGAACGTTCCACTATATACCAAAACTATAATAGTTATATGTTGTATTAGCATCTTCATATGTCGAACATATAATGAATCTCATTTTAGTTTCTATTTTCCTCTACATGGAAATGGGATTGGTTAAAGTTAATGCAATGAATCATGTGAAACTATTTAAAGAAATGGAACTTTATTTAGTTTCACTTTTTACTTATGTTTTAAAGACCAAACTAAGTTTTCCTCTAGAAAATGATTTTGCTAATTATTGTAATATCACCAACATTTATTTTTAGGTCTTAAAGCGAGGGTGGTTTCAACTTGGTACCATAGCTTAGGGTAGGAAAAGAGTTAAATATAAGTTAGAAGACTAGAAAATAAACACCTTGTGGAAGGGATAACGTAGTCAGCTCACAATAGAAGTTAGAATGAATTTCAAGAAAAAATAACCTATTAGATTTTTATTGGACCTATGAGGTATAAACTATATAGAACATTTCTAAATTTATTTCAAGTAATATCATATACTTTATGGTATAAAATTGATTTGATTAGAATTGGTTTATATGCATTTATCATGTATGTATGCGTCTATGTATGTATATATATATGTGTGTGTGTGTGTGTGTGTTTGTGTTCGTGTGTAACATCCATGAACATATAAATGATGAGATTTACATTGCAACAACACATTAGCTCATTTTGTATATATTGTACGTTGTCTAAATATGTGAACATATAACTATTATAGAATATATAAATCATATATATAAATGTATCTTAAGAAATGTTTCGAAACATTATAAAGTAAATTCATACTCGTATGTATATGTTTATTTATATTTAGATATCTTATATGTATACACATATATAAATTACATTGGAATTAGGAATCTATATATTAAGGGATGAGGAGAAGAGTTATTAGAGAGGAACAATTGCAATTTTTATTGATGCAAAACATGATACAAAGAGCACATATATATAGTGCTATGAGCCCAACGACTAGTACAAAATATACCAAATATGTATGAGCATAATGGCTAGTATTAAATATACCAAGTATGCATGAGCCTAACGGCTAGTAGATAACGACAAAGCATGCTAAATATGATAAAAACGTGTTCACACTCTAACGGCTCTATTGTCTTCGTTATGCCCCCTCAGTTCGAACTAGGGTTTCCTTGCTCATTCTGGCTTCCGCCTGCACTGATAACGCGAAGTTCCTCTCTCATTCTGATAAATTTTTTGGTCGAAAGGGCCTTTGTGAGAGCATCTGCTCTCTGATAGTATGCGGGCACATGACATATTGCAAGTCTTCCTGATTGCGTTCTTTCTCTCACAAAGTGGAGATCAATTTCAAGATGTTTCGTCCTTGAATGTTGAATAGGGTTTAGAGATAAAGATACTGTGCTCTTATTATCGCACCAAATGACCGGCTTTCGTCTTGGAGTGAAACCAAGCTCCTCCATCAGTGATTCTATCCACATGATTTCGGCTGTAGCACTTGCTAGTGCACGGTACTCAGCCTCTGTGCCAGATCTTGATGTGGTCTGTTGTGTCTTCGTACACCAGGAAATGATATTGGAACCGAGGTAAACGCAGTATCCCGAGACAGACTTTCGATCGTCAATATCGTTGGCCCAATCGGCATCGCTAAAGCACTGTAAGTTAAGTTCCTTTTCTGAATTTAGGCGTATACCGTAATGTTTTGTGCCTTGTAAGTATCGTAACACTCTCTTTAATGCCATCCAATGTTCTGATAAAGGGTTCTGCATGTATTGACTGAGTTTATTGATGCTGTAGCATATGTCTGGTCGAGTAATAGTTGCGTATTGTAACGCTCCTATTATGCTTCTATATTGTTTGGCATTGTCGATAGCTTCTCCTTTATGCTTAGATAGTCTTAGGTTACTAATCATAGGCGTAGGTAATGAGTTTGCCTTGTGCATATTTGCCCTTTGCAGTATTTCAGTGATATAATTTTGTTGGGATAATATTAATTCACCATTGTTTTTCCTAATCACTTGTATTCCAAGAATTTTTTTTAGTTCCCCCAAGTCTTTAATGGCAAAATTTTGATCCAGCTTGTGAACGATTCTGTTTATTTCTTCGCTGTTGTCTCCTGTTATTAGCATGTCGTCAACGTATACTAGAATGAACACAGTTCCATGTATGCCCTTCTTCATATATAGAGAATTGTCCGATTTAACTTGTGAGAAACCCATGTTAGATAAAGTTGACTTTAGCTTTTCATACCAAGCTCTCGAAGCTTGTTTTAAGCCATATATTGCTTTGTGTAGTTTGCATATTTTATCACCAGTACCATATCCTTCAGGCTGTTGCATGTATACCTCTTCAGTCAATTCCCCATTCAAAAAAGCATTGTTGACGTCCAGTTGCCTCACATTCCATCCTTTATTTAGAGCAATGGTCAGTATAATTCTGATGGTTGTGGGTTTTATAACTGGGGAAAAAGTTTCATTGAAATCAAAACCAAATTGTTGCGCGTAACCTTTTGCAACCAGTCTGGCCTTGTATTTGTCAATAGATCCATCTTCTTTTCTTTTTATTTTGTATGTCCACCTACAACCAATCACATTTTTGTGTTTTGGTTGAGTCACTAAGCTCCAAGTGTTGTTTTTTATGAGAGCTTTATATTCATTGTCCATTGCCTCCTTCCATTTGTTTGATCTTATAGCCTGAGTGAAATTCAATGGTTCGATCTCACTGGCATAAATATTATATACTTTGGGTTTGAAGATGCCTCTCTTTGACCTGGTGATCATGTGATGTCCAGTTGATTGTGGTGGTGTTTGCTGCTGTGTATCATTGTTGCTGGTATTGTCAACATGGTTGTTGTTTTCTGTATCTTCACTATGCTGCATGTTTTGATGTATGTTTGTATCTTCTGAGTCATTGTGTGTCTCATTGGTTTGCTCGTTTGTTTGATCCATAGTTTCTTCCTGGGTGTTTAAATTGCTTGTGCGTTGTTGCTCTTCATTTCTATCAATTGAAGGTGGTTCAGTAATGAATGGCTCGAACCGTATGTTATTGTTTATGCTTTGTTCCCCATCCTTTTTGCCGATTTGCTTTTCTGCATAAGGAAACTTGTTTTCATCAAATATCACATGCCTAGAAACATATATTTTTCCATTTTTGTCCATGCACTTATAACCTTTTTGGTTTTGTGCATACCCAATGAATGTGCATGGGCTTGATCTCATACTTAGTTTATGATTGTTATAGTCTCTCAAACATGGAAAACATAGACACCCATAGGCTTTCAGAAAACCATATTCTGGTCTAACACTGTATATCATTTCATGTGGGCTTTTATTATTTAAGACTTTGGTTGGCAACTTGTTAATGAGGAATACGGATGTGTAGAAAGCTTCATTCCAATATTTCATGGGTAATGAGCTTTGTGACAACAAAGTTAGACCAGTCTCTATTATGTGTCGATGTTTTCTTTCGACTAAACCGTTTTGTTCAGACGTATGCGGGCAAGTTAATCTATGTTTGATCCCTCTTTTGAGAAAGTAATTAGTTAGAGGTTTAAACTCAGCTCCCCCATCTGTCTGAATAACTTTAACAGTACTGTTCATTTGTTTTTCTACATGAGTTATAAATTGCATAACTGTATTGCAAGCTTCTGATTTAGTTTTCAGCATGTATATCCAAGTATATCTAGAATAAGCATCCACAAAAGAAAGATAATACCTGTGTCCCTGATATGAATTTAGAGGCGCGGGTCCCCACAAGTCAGCGGCTATAAGTTCCAGTGGCTCATTATAGCTGGTTTCAGAATCACTAAAAGGGAGCTTGTGGCTCTTGCCGAGTTGGCAGTGCGTGCATGTGTGTTTGATAGGTACATTTTTATAATGAATGTTATTATTACGCAGAACAGTCTTAACAGTTTCCAGATTAGGATGTCCTAATTTTATATGCCAAGAATTAATCACGTTACATTCATTGCTATTATTGTCATAATCAACGTTATTGCAACTATTCCTAATACAGTCATTGTCACTACTAGCATCTACATTATTGTACCAGAATTCTCCATTTGAGTTTGCAGTCTTGAATTTGTATAAACCATCGTACAGGTTACCTCGAAGTAGTATTTCATGATTTAGGGAATCTTTAACTAAACAAAACTTAGGATGAAATTCAAAGTAAACATTATTGTCGTTGGCAAATTTTGATACACTTAACAAATTTTTATTAATCATAGGTACCCTAAGAAGATTGTTTAATTTGAGTTGTCTTTTCCCAAAGATAGTCCCTTTGCCTATGTGTGTGATACTAGCAGTACTACCATTACCCATATGCAAATTTCTCATACCTGAGTAATTTCTGCTCCCAATGTTTAAATTTTGAAGATTGCTAGTTATGTGGTGAGTCGCTCCTGAGTCAGGGTACCATTCTTCAAAGCCATTGTCTTCATTTTTTATTTCATCATCATCTACAGCGTTATGTCTTCGGTTTGCGTTATTATTATTTTGAGTTAAATTCCCTGTTGTTGCCATATTTGCTTGTGCTCTTCTTTGTGAAAAGTAATTTTGGCTTGCCTGTTGTCTACCTGTGTCTGAATTATACCTAAAGTAACATTTGTTCGCCATGTGACCAAACTTTTGGCATATTTGACATTTCACACGATAGTTGTTTTTATCTCCTTGTATCTGCTTATTTCTGACTGTGGTATAATTGGCAGAGAACTTATTTTGTGCTGTTTTTCTTTGGTCAATTCTGCCTTCATGAGCAAGGAGTGCTGATCGAACGAACTACAAATCAGGTAAAGTTTGTTGTGTGGCTAACACAGTTACTACAGATTCATATTCTTCATCTAATCCACCAATAATAAATAGGATTTGCTCATTGTCGCTGATCTTATGACCAACAGCATTTAGTTTGTCACACAGATTTTTAATTTTTCCTAAGTATTCTTTCATGCTTGCCTCCTTTTTTCTAGAATTTTGCAATTCCCTTCTATATTGCATGATTCTAGCAGCTGATTGTGAACTGAAAATTTGTTCAACTGTTTTCCATATTTCATAAGACGTGCTACGTCCAACTATTTGTGATAATAAATTCGAACTTACTGACGATAGGAGCCATGAGGAGAGGAGGCTGTCTTGTTTTTGAAACTTTGTGTAGTCTGTGTTAGGCACAATTTCTCCTTCCGAATTGGTTATCGTCACTGGTGGGACTGTTATTGTCCCATCAATGTACTGCAGTAAATCATACCCTCTTAAAGCGATCTCTACTTGATATTTCCATAGAATGTAATTGTCTTCGTCTAGAGATGTGGTGATAATTTGGCTTTTTGGTTTAATCAGGTCATGATGGTTAGGTGGAGCACTGTACCCCATACTTCCTGAAACAGCGGAGGTTACTTCATTATTGTTGGCCATAAAACAAAAACAACTTTCTGCTTGATGATTAAGCCTTTCGGCAATTTGGCTCTGATACCATATTAAGGGATGAGGAGAAGAGTTATTAGAGAGGAACAATTGCAATTTTTATTGACGCAAAACATGATACAAAGAGCACATATATATAGTGCTATGAGCCCAACGACTAGTACAAAATATACCAAATATGTATGAGCATAACGGCTAGTATTAAATATACCAAGTATGCATGAGCCTAACGGCTAGTAGATAACGACAAAGCATGCTAAATATGATAAAAACGTGTTCACACTCTAACAGCTCTATTGTAACGGCTCTATTATCTTCGTTACTATAACATAACAAATAAAAATATGTAGATAAGGACATATACATAGTATTTTTTAACTAATTTTAATTTATATTAACTATTTATTTATATATACTTATAAATATAAATATAATGAAATAGGAACATGTTTATATAAATAGAAAGTAAGTTAATATGTACATATAATGATTCAAAAATGTATTCCAATTCAATTGACATAAGTTACAAAAAATAATAATTTAATATTACATTGGTGCTAATGAGTTATATATATAATTTAATGTTACATTGTCTAATTATTGATGAATTATACAGTATTTTTGCTATAACTAATTAATATAAAATATTCCATTAAGAAAAAAATATAAGTAAATTTAGGATCACAAGACACATTCAAAAAAATTCAAATTTATTTGAATTAATTATTATTTTTAATAATTAAAATACATTTCGTTAAAACTCATTCAAATTATTAAAAATATATAATATTCACGAAAAATTATAAAATAATTTTCCATTGCTCTATAGACTATATAGTAATTTGGAAAGATGAAAAATTAAATTTTAGGACCATATAATAAATAAATTATATAATCATTTATAATTAATAATGTGTGCAATATTTTTGGATTTTATAACTCATATAAAGTATAAATAAATTTAAAAAAAAATCACCTCAAAATTCTATATTATATAACCAAATATGTACTTACATAACTAGTGTATTTATATGCCAAAAAATATATTTAATACATATGTATATTAATAAAGATCAAAAAATTAATTTTTGTACAAAAATTTAACTTTAATTATAAACGATTTACAAATATAAACTTTTGTATCATGCGCATAGCTAATCTAATTGTGACAACTATATTTACTTAAAAAAAATCTCATTTAGCTAAACATAAGACAATAATATATACATATGTACATACACACACACAAAAACACACATGCACACACACACACACACAAATATATATATATATATATATATATATATATATATATATATATATATATTCATACATACATGGATTTATATATGAACAATTTGTGAAATATAAAATATGTCATTATATCAGCAATACGAAATGAAAGTTACCCATCAATGATGTCTTTGAGCCAATGTAGATGTATTGAATTCTCTGCTCTATTATCTTCAAAATTGTCTAGTTGCCAATATGGATCGATTACCTTCTAAAATATAATAGTATTTGATTTAAGTTGAAGTTGATTTGGGACATTAGGAATTTATTAAGAGGTCTATTTCGGATAGAAAATTTAAGATAATAATGGCGAACAAAAGTAAATAGAGGAATTGGGTTTACATATGCATATATATATATATATATATATATACATTATAAGAGATAAATAAGGAAAACCCTTTTACTTATTCTCTCCTGATCTCAATGATTTATTTTTAGCTCCGTTCCTCAAATTTAGCCTCCTCCAGTAACTTACCAAAACTAGAATTCGAAGCCCTAATGACTGGCCTTAAACTTATTGAAGTCCAAGCCAAAATGCTATGCAATTAAATTGCTTGTTGATATTGTATGTAAATCAATATATTTATTACTAAGATATATAACATTATTTATTTCTCAAATAATATTTAAATTCTACAATTAATATTTTTCAAATACTGATTAATTTATAATAATTTTGAACTGATTACATCGTATATAGACTTAAGAAATTTCATCATTTCTGTTCTCTTGTGTGTAAATTTGGTTAGCAATTAACATAAAATTATTCAAATGTTAATGTTCACATGTCACTAAATAGGTGGTGTGACATATGGCTAAAATTATTACTTACTCATTTTTGGTAAAATCCCATTTTAATTAAATAAGCGTTACTCGTTTGTGACATTTACATACCCAAATTATCTTCGTCAAAAACTCATCAATTTTGTAACAACCTGGAATTTGATCATCTTGATTAAGGACATTTGATTTATTTTGAATTTTAAAACATGGAATATTTATAGCTTGTAATCAAGTTTAAAATGATAATATATGACAATGAACATATTTTGGAAGAATATCTCCTTAGGGAAAAAGGTGGACAAAACCATTTTATCAATTAAGCTACACTTAACATAAGTATCTAAAATGATTCTAGATACATAGACTTACTTTTTCAATTAAAATATAATGTAAAATAAAATGTTTTGACTTTTTATTAAAAATGAAATATATCAAGGCATCACTAATAAGGGTATTATATTCAATAATTGATTTATGGGTTGAAATAAGAATTCAATTATTTGATAATTATTATAATTATTCAATTAATTGTTTTAAGTAAGAATAATTCATTAAAATGTGTTATGTAATGATAAAAAATGATTTACAAAAAGTAGTATAAAGGAATATGCTTAACTTGAAAATAAAAGGAAAATCATTATCGCTTTATCGGTATATGTCCAAATTTTGAGAATAACCATCTAATATGTCTTTAATTCTTAAATAATAATGCTCTAATTATTTAAAGATGATAATAAATTTATTTTTAAATTCTATTTGCTTAAATAAATAGTTTGACTGAAAACTAAAAATATGACTGCAAAGCTAATTTCGTATAATCAACGATTTGACAAATAAAAGTTGTACAACGTTATAGACTATATATGACATGCATGTACATGAACGAGTATACACATATATGTCCTAGGTTAACAAGTAATTAACAAAAAGTAAGTATGATCTGGAAAAGTATGATTTCTTACTTTTAGCTAAAATAACAATATATCATCTTATACAACCATACTTCTTACACAGACCATACCTCTTACACGCTTGACCTCCTACACATAAGTACAAGGGACGGAGGGGGTGGTAATGGGTTTGACCAAACCAAAAGGGGGAAATAGGGGTGTTTTGACACTTTTTCACTTAATAAACTATTATCTCTCATTTCCTATAAATGCCTCTCTACTCTCTTCACGAACTTGGACACCATAACACTCTTCCTTTCCTCATCCTAAAAATGCTTAAATGGATTCACGATAAATTTAAATTTACAATAAAAGAAAAGTAAGATTTGCAAGAAAAGTAGGAAAACTTATAGTAGCAAGCACCTCAAAAATATTGTCAAACAATGCTCTTCTGCCATTACACTTCATTGATCATCAAGGGGACAAACACCTAACTTCTCCGCTATTCTAAGAGAAAAATGAAGGAGCTCGAGGAGTTCGACAATTTACGAAAAGAATAATCGAGTAAGATATGTTTATGCTTGATCGTAGCGAAGCATTAGTGAATTTTAAGAAAGTTTATAGCCAATGAAGGTGAGATACTCTACTTTAAGAACGATTTAACTATCCATATGCTAAAATGGTTTGTAATGAATTATATGCTTTCAATGATGTTGTTTTATCATGTCTGGTTGATATTATGACCATTGAAAGGATTATTTAGCTAAATACATGTCGATAAGCACAAAATAAATCTTTTTTTTGTGAATAAATTGATGTAGATATAATAATTAACTTTTATTTTTAACAATGTGTATATAACAAAAAGGAGAATCTAGCCATTCTTCAATGGCTCACAAAAACAGATCTGTAAAAATGGCTATAGAATCTGTGCACCCAACATGCCAAATCGTGCAACATACAAAGCCGATATAGAACACCAAAAATAAAAGGATGCAAGGTATACAATGTGGTCGAAAACCATAGAGAAATAGACGACCAACAAGGCCAACTCTGCTGCAAAGCGGACCGGCGAACGACTAAACAAGAAGCCATCCCAACAACAAAGCCCGCTTGACAAAGCTCTGAATCTGAATAGTTAACCTCTTAAAATTGGTTTATAAATGTTTTAGAAATGTTTTATAAACACTTAAAAGCGTCATATGAAGTTTTAAAGTAATACGAAACTTAAGCAAATATTAACGCATTGTACGATGATAGTTCATGATTTCACACTATAAAAATTAAAGCTCTTCATACCTTAGAATATAAATCAAATTTCGTTGAAATAACATTTTTCTGAAATCTTACAAGCATTGATTTCCAATGAAACAGAAAGACCAAGATTTCAATAAATAGTTTTAAGATATGAGTAAAACAAGTTTTGAAAATCTTCGTGATTTTGTAGTTTGAAATCCTTAAAATGCAATTTTTTAAGATTGAGATTTTTCATCTTTTAAAAATATGAAATAAATTTATTAAAAAGTTTGAAAAGTGATTTGAGTTATATAAATAAATTTGCAAATATTTAAATAGTCATTTTATCAAATAAGCTATTTCATAGATCTTTTCGCACAGCTATTCAATAAAAACTGAAATATAAGTTTAAACTTCATAACTCTTCCCCAAACCTCTTACGATTTTTTTCAACTTTTAAAGATTATTCCAAATTTCTTCCGATTACTTAAAAGTGTTTTAGAAATTAATTTGAACTATAAGCTATCATAAATAATTGTTTTAATCTTGGCTCTAATAAGCAGACAAATATTCCAAAATCACCCGGCCATTTTGTCGGGTGAGGTATTGATAAGGTTGAAATGTCAGAAATGAGTTTATAAAATACTATGCATGCTTTAAAATGTTTTGGCAAAAAATGAACTAAGAAATAACAAACACCAATAACTACTTAAGTAGTATCTTCTCAATGATTGGTTTGGAAAAAACAAGATCAGGCCTAGATTTAGCATGTGCGAAGTAGTGCAGCATGATAGGGGGTTCTCGCTTCATTTTTGGTGGGGAGCTATTGATTCTTACCCACACATATCCATCATTAGGTTTGAATTGGCTATGTTCATACAATCGATAGGCTGTTTATAAAATCATTTCCAAGGTGCCAATGAATGTCATGGCGGAGTTGGTCTGTTGTTTGATGGTCAAAAAGCCTAGGAACGTTTAATTTGGTATTAGATCTCAGGTTAAGTAAACACCTAAGCTTGATCCGAGTAAATTACTCTTTATGGAAAGGGTTAGCAATACACTAGGATGAATAACTCATTAGAGGAAGGGATGACAATACCATAGAATCAGCTGAGATAATATATACTAGTGCATGTTTTAAGATACAAATTGCTTCCTTTTGAAAATTAGGTAAATAACTTAGGATTTATCATTGATACAAGATATATCATTATAAAGAATGTTCATTAAAGGTACTAGAAAAAATTATAAATAGTAAACATATTGTGATTAGAATCTCATAATCTGATTATAAAATGTTAACGTTATCACTCTTGGAAATAATAAAGGATAGGAAAGTTATAATATTATTGTTATTATTATAAGATGTATACAAAAGTTAAGGAACAAGGATGAGTTAGAAAAATTGCATTGAGAAACATTAAGAACCCTAAATATTAGCTATATCTACGAAACTATCAGTTAGATTAGATAAAATATGTCAATGATTCGTTGTACATCATAATCGTAAAACACAACAGAAGGAAGTTTTACATGGTAGGATCTTCTAAGGCACGAGAAGCACCATTTTCATCTCCAACGACGATGAGAAAAGCCAATGTTCACCTTTGACCGATATATCCTATAGGCTGCTCTCAATTGGGATGGTCACATTCTTACAACCAGAATTCTTATTACTCCCAAGACACTCATGCATATCATCCTTTCAAGTGATAATGAACTAGGGATAACCATCGAAATTGAAGAATTAAAACCAATCGAGTACCCCGAACAAGAGGCTTAGCTAAACAACCAGAATTCTGCCTTCGACGACACCTAGATTGTAACAATCCATCTGGAATGGGCCCAAATTTCGACTTAGAAAATATCCTTTAGAACTTAGAGCCATTCTACACAGATTGTTGGTTCCTAAAAGGACTATATTCACAGGGAAAAACGCAATAACAACATCAGAATCTCATGGCGGAAGGGATAAAATATAATAATAGGAAATAGATGTACCATTATTAAAAACCCATCAATGTTGATTACATAAAAGTCTCAACTATCAATAAGGTACATTAATAAGAATGGTAATATCCCAAACAACAACAATCATGATAATAATAATCCTTCTTCGTTCGTCTTCATTATCCATGATTGCATCGACAGAGCAATCCCACCTACTAACCTATTTATTTGATAAGAGGATGGAGGTTAGAGCAAAGGTTCTGGTGAATGAAAATCACTTAAGTTTAAGGCATGACTATTTCCTATATATGGCAGTATGCATTGACCAAATTATGTCTACGCAAACTTAACACACAAATTCATGTTTAAACTAGGTGGACTATCCCAAAGTCACTAAAGGCCAACATGCACATTTATAAGGGCAGATTATATTATCACTTAATACCCTATGAGGAGGACTGCTACTTCTCACTTAAGGACATTAGATAAATACTTACTTAAGGGTGGATTCCATCACTTAAGACCCTATGGCGGATCCTAGTCACTTATGACCTCGTGTTCTAATCATTAACGTTTTTAAATATTCTCTCTTTTGTAATGTGAGAAATAGTAAGCAGCCACTTAGTACTAATTTAGTAAGACACTAATTGTCATTTAAAACCCTCCAATGGGCTCTTCTGTTACTATTTATCTGGTATTATAGGCGAACTCCTAGCTACTTAATACTTCTCGTTGACAGATAGTCTTTCTAGAAAGCTTTCATTTCGTCGTCGTTTATACTACCCATTCCTCTAGGTCGCCGTCGCACAACCCTTAGAGAGGAAGCAAACAATTTCCAAAGAAATACCCCCAGTCAACATATCTCGTTATTTAAGACTATGTAATACCTTGTTAAGAGAAAGGTGAACCTCGTGACCATTTAAGACCCTTGTAAAGGAGAGTCCCAAGACTTCCTAAACTATGGAGCGAACCTTAGGAATGGACCTAGTTCTAACTACTTAATATCCAAACTAGGTAGGTCAACCACTTAACACCTTCTCTAGGCAGGCCTTCTTCACACACAGGCACATACACACACATAAGACATCTCACATTAAACCAACCACTTGTAGATGCTAGATTTGCCGAGTAGTTCTGGGTAGGCTTCTACTACAAATTGGGCTTAATGTCGCGCCTTTGTGTAATTATTACAATGGCCTATGGCACCTGGACCTCTCATATTAATCCAACTAACTTGTAGATGTAGAAAAAGCTGATCGGTTCTGGATAGACTTCTACTACAAGTAGGGATTAACCTCGTGTTTATATGTTATTAATGTTAATAAAATCCATTAAAATCACACATATACAAGCTTTCTACGGGGACATTTATAATTCTAATTTCCTATTTTAACGCATTTAACATGATATTTAATATGAATTTAGTGCACATTAATAATATGTTAATAAATAATAGTAAATAAAGATAAAAAAATGCACGCAAACAAACATCCTAATACATTTGAAATGTCAATCCTAACAATCAAAATAAGGTTTACAAGTTTATTTCTCTAACTTTCTCAATATAGCATGAACAAGTATATCATAATCAATGGCAGGGAAATAACAACATAAACATATATCTTGTAACCAAGGTTTAAATGGTTATTTTAATAACAAAAGAAAGACAAGGTGCGATATTCAAAATATATATGCAAAATCTCCTTTTTATTACTGCTTCACTTTTCATATGAATTAACATATATGTACAAAAATTTAAGCTATTTATATATAATACATTCAAACTATCTATTTTATAAATAAATCTTATACCTATTACATTTACGATACTCAAGTCTCATACCTATGCATACATATATAGAAATTAACAATACAAGGAAAATGAATTAGACCATTATCAAAAATTGTACAACATCTTAAAAGCCTATCTTCTATTATCTCAATAATCAAAACCCAATAAACACAATTGATTAACCATTTCCACAAATGTAAGAGATTTAGAGGATTTGTTAATTTTATTATTTTCGAATAACCAAATCTCTTTATTTATAATAATCCAAATCTATACTAACATCATACAGAAAATAAAAAACCGATGTAATTTCCACTCACAAAGGTTGGAGGAGAAGAATAGCAACTGAGTGTAAAATCAATGATTTGGATTGAACCTTCGAATCATTGTACTTCAAATTCTCCTAATATGTATATATATATAAGTATCAAATTTATAATCTCGTACATATTTTACAATTAATTCCAAAATCTGTGTAAGAACTCAGATAAGAAAAGATAGAATATAGGTTAAAAGAAGAGAAGAAACCTAACTTGTTTCTACAATTTAGAAATGATAGAGAAATAAAATGGAAGCATGGAGGAAGATGAAGGTAGGGTTTTGAGGAGGGACAAATGGGTATTTTTATAGTTGCTAGTGTGTATGTGGACCGTAGGATTAGTTATATTTAATCTAGACAGTCCAATGAAGAAAAAATATAGAAAAACTGTAACACCCCGTAATTTTATAACATTAAAATTCACAAATTAAAGTATACTTAATTTTTAGAAAAGAATTAAGTGAAATGGGTTGCACAGAGAAATATATATATATATATATTGATATATATATATATATAAATTAAAAATTAAATAAATAAATATGCGAAAAAGTTCAAAACAGCGAATTGGGAGGGGAAATAACCGAACCGGCCCATTTTTGAGGTCGACCCGAGCCTCGCTGGGTCGACTAGGGGTTAATCCAGGGTGTTTGGCTGTCAACCCGTGCGCCGATTCGCTCAAATGCAGATTTTGCATTTGATTGGTTCTCATGGTTCAGGGTTAATCTAATGGTCCTAAATAACTTCCTACACCTATAAATACATCCTAATGCTAACCCTAAACCTAATTAAAATAGAATAGTTACCGTCGCCATGGAAATCAATGGAGCCGCCGCCAACTAAGAAAGAAGAAAAGCAAATTCAATTCTAATTCTCTCAACCCTAAAGCAAAGCAAAACTCTCTCTTTTCTTCTCTAAATTGTGAGTATGATGATCTTAACAGATTATTATCATTTTAATTAGGTTGAGTTATGAATGGATTATGAGTAGATGATGTGAATTATCATATATGTTGTTGTAAACCCCTTTTGCTATCATGTATAGTGTAAATCCAATGTTATGTGATGATGATATCTTATATTTTGTAAATCATGCTATGATGATGTTATGTATGTTGAAAGTTTCTATGCTAAGTTGTGATGAATCATACATGTTAAAAAGGCCATGATGTTACCATCTATGCTAGTTAGTTCATATTAATTAAATCATCATGTTTGGGTTATGTTGATCTATATGACAAGTCACATATGCAAGTTAGATTGATTAGAAAAGTTATGAACATATGCCAAGACATCTATTATGACATCTAGAATTATGCTATGACATATGTGATATCCTATGCTAGTTCACACCATCATTATGTTGCCTAAAAACCCCATATGCAAGTTTATGTATAGATTTGGGCTATGATCATATCATGTAAATTGAGACATTTAACAAGTTGACACCTTTTGATCCTTAACATGTGTAGTTTATGCAAGTTTCACCCCTATTATGATTAGATTTATTTTAATTGTCTATATTTTGTGATAATTTATCTTTGTGCTAGGTGTTAGACTATACAAGTCTAGCCTATATTATGCGTTGAATAAGCGAACGTATAAACGTGGGGTAGGGGTAATATTAAGGATTTAATATTAAAAAGTTGGGGTGCAATTGATATGATTTTGCATGCCATAAGTGGATGGCCATAATTGAGTCAATTATGGACATCATTAAAAGTTGACTTAATTAATAATTTGAATAGGGAATTATTAAAACTGGGGTAAAAGATTTTAAGTGTTAATCAATGCTTAGGACACGAGGTTGGACTCGTTTGTGACGTAAACCTGCCCGAACCCGCCCGGCAAATCCAGTGGTCACAAATGTCAGCCCAATGTGAGAGGTCCTAGGCCTAAACTAAAGCATAACGGTTGTAAAGACACGAGGTTAGACTCTTTTATGGTGTAAGACTGCCCGGACCCGCCCGACAAATCCAGCTGCCATAAATGCCAGTCTAATGTGAGAGGTCTTTACGAGGTTATGGCCTGAATGAATTAAGAAATACTTAACCAGATAAACATGTAAGGTGGGACATGGGGGTTAAGTAGGTGCCTTGGGTGGCATGAGGAATCTAGGGGGTGCCCTTAGTGGCATGTGAAATACGATTAGTAAGGCTTAACCAAACACACATGTAAATGAACATGACTAAGAGGGTTAAGTGGGATATACTAGTGACAAGCTTAGGTGGGTAGCTTGTGGGGGCCCATTTCGACCAGTATCCCAAACGTATCTTTGTGGGCTCGACCCAAGTCGAGGACGGGACACGCATGCTGGGTTCGACTGTAAGAGGCCAAAACGGGGAGCGGTGGGAACGCAAGTCCAATGGGTTTCGTATGCGTGTGTGGACCCGAGCTGGTAGGTAAGACGTTGTTGCATCATGTAGGTATAAGCCGTGCATTCTCAAGTTGTATCGGGTTGCCACTTTAGGGGAGTGATACACCCCACTGTGGGGCCAGCACGGGTATCTACGAGTAGGGAGCCGATCGAAAGTGGGTAGTGGGGTACACCTAGTGGAGATAGGGGCAGACGACACCTATGTAGTCAGCTAGGGGTACGTAAGGCTATTTATAAAGTTTCTGTGTGAAGCAAGTGGGATCAAACAATAGGATGACTGGTGTGGTGCAGTGTAGTAATGTGCGGTGCAGTGTAGTAATCATTCGTTAGTAATTAGGTGTGCCTTTACCGTTATCTTAAACGCTATCTTTATCTTCCTAAGAGTTCATAGACATTTACTTGTCTTCCAGCTTATGCCTTAGTCTAGTTATTTTGATAATAGTATTGTTAGAATTATCATACTCGCCAGACTTTATGTCTGACCCCCTCTATTTCTATCCTTTTCCCCCTCCAGGTCCTCAGGTTGGGCCCAGCTCTAGTGGAGTTTGATTGAATTGCTTCATCTCTCTTTGGAAAGCTTGGACCGTTGAAGTAAAGTCCAGCTTGTTATCTTTTAAATGGCTATTTATGTAATGGGATTATGTATTTTGTTTTTATGAAGATGGATATTGTACTTGGTTATGATCTATGGTTTTATGATGTAACAAACATGTTTAATTTCCGCTGCAATAAAATGAAGTTTTAGATTTCCAAGTACTATTTATTATCTGTCTTGTTGTAATTTTTCTGTTCTATATTCACTTATAACCTCCATGGAAGTTAATGCATTCCCTTTGTGAGTGACATTAATGGACGTGGGGTGTTACACGTGGTATCAGAGCTTAAGGTTACCAGAACAGATAAAAATACTTTAGAAAAATTGTTATTTTTGGAAGAAGTGTTTTCAAAAACATGTTTTAATGAGAAATTTAAAGAGAAAAGTTTTTAAGAAAAACATAATCCCCAATAGCCACATATCTTTATCCTTCGAATTCCCCATTTTGAATCTTTCCTTTTTCGTTTCAGCATGGCTGAAGATCTTAATCTACCCGACGGTGTGACGATACCAGGATGGTATAGGAGGTTATTGGAAGCTAGGGCCGCTGCAGGTCCAGCCAATGTTCCTCCACCACCAGTTGCACCCGTTCCTCCTCCTCCTCGCGTAGATACTTTTGCAAAGACGTGCAAGGAATTCAAGGCTATGGGTGGAAAACCATTTCAAGGGTCAGAAACGTTTGTGGAAGCTAGAGATTGGCTTAAGGAGGTGGAAGAATTGCTAGAAATCTTTGAAGTAGAAGAAGGAAGGAAAGTCAAATTAGCAGCTTGGTTAATGAAGGGAGAGGCCTCGTTTTGGTGGGAGGTCACTAATGGGGAGCGTCCTTTTGACTCTTGGGCGGATTTCAGACGTAGGTTCGAGGCGAAGTTTCTCTCAAGGGTGGAAGAAAATCTATATATGGAAAGGTTCTTGACATTGAAGCAAGGAAGCTCATCAGTGAAAGAATATGTCAATAAATTTAACCAGTTAGCAAGGTTTGGCTTGGACTTAGTAAACACGCCGGAGAAGAAGGCTCTAAGGTTCGTGAATGGCTTGAATGAACCATTGCAAGGGTTGGCTATGACCCACATCCCGATGGGGGCCACCTTTGAGAAGTTAGTAGAAATGGCGCTCATGCATGAGGAGAAAAGCGCTAAAGCTGATAAGGCACCCGAGAAGAAGGGGGATCAGAAGAAACCACAACAGCAAAACAAGAAGGGTGGAAAAGACAATAATGGCAAGGGAAAGAAGAAGTACTTTAACTGTGGAACCCTAGGCCATCAGCAAGGATTGCCGAAAGAAAAAGAAGACAGGCTGTTTTCATTGTGGCGATGCGGGACATTTAGTGAAGGACTGCCCAAAGAAGGGGCAGAGGGCAGGAGCTACCTCAGGAGGATAGATGCAGGCGCTTATGGCACCAGGGCAGGCTAGGGGACAAGTTCAGGCTCTCGCGGTCCCACCGCTGCAAGAACGAGGTAGAACCATTTCTGTTGAAAGCTTAGTTTTTCTATTTGATCATCATGTCCGTACCTTATTCGATTCGGGCGCATCACATTCGTTTATCTCTACATCATTAGTTGAATCACTGCACTTAAACACCAGTTTAGTAGAGGATCCCTTAGTTGTTTCGAATCCAATAGGGGGCTCAGCTTTTTTGTCCATGATGTGTTTGGATTTGAAAATTTCCATACTTAGCGTTGAATTTAGATGTGATGCTTATGTGTTGGGCTTCACGGGCTATGGGCTAATTTTAGGAATGGATTGGTTATCCAGAAATGGGGTCGTTCTTGATTGTGAAAGGAGAGTAGTTAGGCTCGTGACTCGCCTTGGCAACACTCTCGAAATCTTCTGTAATCCCATAAATTCGGTTATGCTAAGTTATCTAGAATCGCTTGACGCGTCTGAGGAAAATCTACGATCTGTTAGAGTGGTCCGAGAATATACGGATGTGTTTGAGGAGGTGAAGGGCTTGCCTCCGAAGCGGGAGATAGATTTTCGAATATATCTTGTGGATAATGCGAAACCAGTATATTTGCCAGTACGCCACATGGCTCCACGTGAAAGGAGGGAACTCGATAAGCAAGTGAAGGAGTTGCTTGAGAAGGGGTTCATAAGACGAAGTATATCGGAGTGGGGTGCTCCAGTAGTATTTGCCACGAAGGCGGATGGGTCCCTTAGACTGTGTGTGGACTATAGAGAACTTAATAAACTTACTAAGAAGAACAGACACCCACTGCCGAGGATTGACGATCTCTTCGATCAGTTAGTTGGCGCCTCAGTGTTTTCGCAGTTGGACTTAGCCACTGGGTTCCATCAGTTGAGAGTGGCTGAGGATAGCATAGACAAGACTGCCTTTAGGACTCCGGACGGTTTCTATGAATGGATAGTGATGCCCTTCGGTTTGACAAACGCCCCAGCATATTTTGTTGATTTGATGAGTAGGGTGTTTAGGGAGTACCTTAACAAATTCGTGGTAGTCTTTGTAGATGACATCTTGATCTTTTCTAAGGATGAAGAAGAGCATGCCCTACATCTTAGGGAAGTGTTGGAGACCCTACGAGCGCATAGCCTTAAGGTTAAATTTTCTAAGTGTCACTTCTGGAGGAAGGAAGTACGGTTCTTGGGGCACGTGGTTTCCAAAGAAGGGATAGCCGTGGATCCCGCGAAGGTGGTGGCCATCCAAGATTGGAAGGTCCCTAAAAATGATACCGAAGTGAGAAGTTTCTTGGGGTTGACTGGCTACTATAGGAAGTTTATCAAAGACTTCGCAAAGATATCAGCTCCATTGACACGCTTGACGAAGAAGAACCTAGTTTTCACATGGGACGTAGATTGCGATGATGCGTTCCAACGTTTGAAGAGAGCTTTGACTTCAGCCCCAGTCTTAGTATTGCCAGACGGGAGTAAGCCGTTTACCGTTTATACTGATGCTTGTGGGACAGGACTAGGCGCAGTCTTAATGCAAGAGGGTAGGGTAATAGCCTATGGTGGAAGGCAGTTGAGAGCGCATGAGAAAAATTATCCTACACATGACCTAGAATTGGACGCTATTGTTTTCGCGCTTAAGTCTTGGCGTCATTATCTTCTTGGCGAGAAATTCGAATTATTCACTGACCACAAGTCTTTAAAATACCTATTCTCTCAAAAGGACTTGAACTTAAGGCAGCAAAGGTGGATGGAGTTCTTAGCGTCCTACGACTTCGAAATAGCCTATACCCCTGGCAAGGGTAACGTGGTGGCAGACGCCTTAAGTATAAAAAGATTATCCTTAAGTCCTTTGTTTGTTGAGCGGCGAAGTTTAGAATTCATTTCGATGTTTGACTTTAGACCTTCCGTTGACTTCGTACCAGGTTTGCTAGCATCCTTGGAGGTCAGACCTACGCTTTTGGGACGGATTGGCGAGGCACAGCGAGACGACCCGCAGTTGGTTGAGTTAGTAGAAAAACTCAAAGGAGGGGAGTCATCAAGCCATCACCGTAGGTATACCCTAGACGATAAGGGTTGGTTACGTAGGGACGGTAGACTTTGTTTAACAAAAGACGATGACCTAAGGAAGACTATTCTTGACGAAGCACATCATTCGAAGATGACCATTCATCCCGGCGGGGACAAGATGTACAAAGACATGAAGAGAGTTTACTTTTGGGCCGGCATGAAGAAAGATGTGGCCGAGTATGTCTCTAGATGCTTGGTGTGCCAACAAGTAAAAGCGAAGCAAAAGAAACCCGGTGGGTTGCTTCACCCATTGGAGGTACCACTATGGAAGTGGGAAAGTGTCTCGATGGATTTTGTGGATGGGTTACCGCGATCAAGGAAGGGTAATACGGGAATTTGGGAGACTTACTAAAAGCGCCCATTTCATTCCCGTAAAGAGTAAGAGGACTGCTCAATGGTTAGCCTCCGTATACGTTCGAGAAATAGTTCGTTTGCACGGTGTTCCTTCTAGCATAGTGAGTGGCCGCGATCCTATTTTCACTAGCGAATTTTGGAGAAGCTTACAAGAGGCGGTAGAGACTCAGTTATGTTTGGGCACCGCATATCATCCTCAGACGGACGACCAGACTGAGAGGGTGAATCGCATTCTAGAGGATCTGTTGAGGCTATGTATCCTAGACTTTGGGGGTACGTGGGAAGAGCATCTTCCATTGGTGGAGTTCGCATATAATAACAACTTTCAGTCCAGCATTGGTATGGCACCATTCGAAGCTCTTTATGGACGACCTTGTCGTTCACCTACATGTTGGTGGGAATCAACGGATAAGATCTTACTTGGGCCCGATATGATTAGGGAGACTTCGGAGAAGATCGACTTGATTCGAAGGAGGATGAAAGCAGCACAGGATAGGCAGAAATCTTATGCAGATAAGAGGAGGACAGATCTCGAGTTTGAAGTTGGGGACATGGTCTTTGTCAAAGTGTCTCCATTACGGAACGTTGTTCGCTTTGGGTCCGTTGGGAAATTAGCACCAAGGTTTGTAGGGCCGTTTCCTATTAAGGAGAGGATTGGACGGATGGCGTATAGAGTGGAGTTTCCCGAGAGATTTAGTGGTGTACATGACGTATTCCATGTGTCACATTTGAGGAAGTGCTTGCACGAGACCGCGGAAGTGGTAGAGCCGAGCTTTCTTAGAGAGGTGGAGATAGAGCGTGATGCGACAATTCGACGAGCTCCTACGCGCATTCTTAGGTCGGAGATCAAGAGGTTGAGGAATCGAGAGGTCAAACTAGTCAAAGTGCAATGGGGAGATGATGAGAGCAACGCTACTTGGGAGACAGAAGAGAAGTTGCGTTCACGATACCCTTTTCTTTTTGAGGGCATGTCTTTTAATTTCTCCTTTATCGCTTAGCTTGTACTTATCTTATCTTTAGTATATCCTCTCGCTAGTATCTTTGACCTTTAGTTAGGATAATCCTATGGTTGAAACATGTGTTTGAGACATGTTATGTATGGTGGATGCAAAGTGGATGCAAGTGTTTGCTAGTGGTTGCTCGTGGATGCATACACACACACTATTAGGCACCAGATCGGCTCAGTCACTTCATATTGCATATTGCATATATATGGATGTATTTAGTAAAATGGATGTATAATGGTTGTATTATCATATAGTTGCTGCATTCGGGTGGATGGTTGTGCACGCATATAGAATTAATATGTATCATTAGGAATCTTTTGCATACATATTGGACGCATGGCACTATCATGAATTGCACTAAGGAGGTCGACTGAATCAGTAGACCGCCTAATTTTGCATTAGATTTGGACATACACACACACTGTGCATATAAACATTAAAGCATTAGAAGTCTTTTAAGGACAATGGATGCTGGTGTTTGATGGTTGAGTAGATGGACGATTAGATGGTAGGATATACATTCTTCTTGACTTGGAGATTTCGGGGACGAAATCCTTTAAGGAGGGGAGAATGTAACACCCCGTAATTTTATAACATTAAAATTCACAAATTAAAGTATACTTAATTTTTAGAAAAGAATTAAGTGAAATGGGTTGCGCAGATAAATATATATATATATATTGATATATATATATATATATATATATAAATTAAAAAATAAATAAATAAATATGCGAAAAAGTTCAAAACAGCGAATTGGGAGGGGAAATAACCGAACCGGCCCATTTTAGAGGTCGACCCGAGCCTCGCTGGGTCGACTAGGGGTTAATCCAGGGTGTTTGGCTGTCAACCCGTGGGCCGATTCGCTCAAATGCAGATTTTGCATTTGATTGGTTCTCATGGTTCAGGGATAATCTAATGGTCCTAAATAACTTCCTACACCTATAAATACATCCTAATGCTAACCCTAAACCTAATTAAAATAGAATAGTTACCGTCGCCATGGAAATCAATGGAGCCGCCGCCAACTAAGAAAGAAGAAAAGCAAATTCAATTCTAATTCTCTCAACCCTAAAGCAAAGCAAAACTCTCTCTTTTCTTCTCTAAATTGTGAGTATGATGATCTTAACAAGATTATTATCATTTTAATTAGGTTGAGTTATGAATGGATTATGAGTAGATGATGTGAATTATCATATATGTTGTTGTAAACCCCTTTTGCTATCATGTATAGTGTAAATCCAATGTTATGTGATGATGATATCTTATATGTTGTAAATCATGCTATGATGATGTTATGTATGTTGAAAGTTTCTATGCTAAGTTGTGATGAATCATACATGTTAAAAAGGCCATGATGTTACCATCTATGCTAGTTAGTTCATATTAATTAAATCATCATGTTTGGGTTATGTTGATCTATATGACAAGTCACATATGCAAGTTAGATTGATTAGAAAAGTTATGAACATATGCCAAGACATCTATTATGACATCTAGAATTATGCTATGACATATGTGATATCCTATGCTAGTTCACACCATCATTATGTTGCCTAAAAACCCCATATGCAAGTTTATGTATAGATTTGGGCTATGACCATATCATGTAAATTGAGACATTTAACAAGTTGACACCTTTTGATCCTTAACATGTGTAGTTTATGCAAGTTTCACCCCTATTATGATTAGATTTATTTTAATTGTCTATATGTTGTGATAATTTATCTTTGTGCTAGGTGTTAGACTATACAAGTCTAGCCTATATTATGCGTTGAATAAGCGAACGTATAAACGTGGGGTAGGGGTAATATTAAGGATTTAATATTAAAAAGTTGGGGTGCAATTGATATGATTTTGCACGCCATAAGTGGATGGCCATAATTGAGTCAATTATGGACATCATTAAAAGTTGACTTAATTAATAATTTGAATAGGGAATTATTCAAACTGGGGTAAAAGATTTTAAGTATTAATCAATGCTTAGGACACGAGGTTGGACTCGTTTGTGACGTAAACCTGCCCGGACCCGCCCGGCAAATCTAGTGGTCACAAATGTCAGCCCAATGTGAGAGGTCCTAGGCCTAAACTAAAGCATAACGGTTGTAAAGACACGAGGTTAGACTCTTTTATGGTGTAAGACTGCCCGGACCCGCCCGACAAATCCAGCTGCCATAAATGCCAGTCTAATGTGAGAGGTCTTTATGAGGTTATGGCCTGAATGAATTAAGAAATACTTAACCAGATAAACATGTAAGGTGGGACATGGGGGTTAAGTAGGTGCCTTGGGTGGCATGAGGAATCTAGGGGGTGCCCTTAGTGGCATGTGAAATACGATTAGTAAGACTTAACCAAACACACATGTAAATGAACATGACTAAGAGGGTTAAGTGGGATATACTAGTGACAAGCTTAGGTGGGTAGCTTGTGGGGGCCCATTTCGACCAGTATCCCAAACGTATCTTTGTGGGCTCGACCCAAGTCGAGGACGGGACACGCATGCTGGGTTCGACTGTAAGAGGCCAAAACGGGGAGCGGTGGCAACGCAAGTCCAACGGGTTTCGTATGCGTGTGTGGACCCGGGCTGGTAGGTAAGACGTTGTTGCATCGTGTAGGTATAAGCCATGTATTCTCAAGTTGTATCGGGTTGCCACTTTAGGGGAGTGTTACACCCCACTGTGGGGCCAGCACGGGTATCTACGAGTAGGGAGCCGATCGAAAGTGGGTAGTGGGGTACACCTAGTGGAGATAGGGGCAGACGACACCTATGTAGTCAGCTATGGGTACGTAAGGCTATTTATAAAGTTTCTGTGTGAAGCAAGTGGGATCAAACAATAGGATGACTGGTGTGGTGCAGTGTAGTAATGTGCGGTGCAGTGTAGTAATCATTCGTTAGTAATTAGGTGTGCCTTTACCGTTATCTTTAACGTTATCTTAAACGCTATCTTTATCTTCCTAAGAGTTCATAGACATTTACTTGCCTTCCAGCTTATGCCTTAGTCTAGTTATTTTGATAATAGTATTGTTAGAATTATCATACTCGCCCGACTTTATGTCCGACCCCCTCTATTTCTATCCTTTTTCCCCTCCAGGTCCTCAGGTTGGGCCCAGCTCTAGTGGAGTTTGATTGAATTGCTTCATCTCTCTTTGGAAAGCTTGGACCGTTGAAGTAAAGTCCAGCTTGTTATCTTTTTAATGGCTATTTATGTAATGGGATTATGTATTTTGTTTTTATGAAGATGGATATTGTACTTGGTTATGATCTATGGTTTTATGATGTAACAAACATGTTTAATTTCCGCTGCAATAAAATGAAGTTTTAGATTTCCAAGTACTATTTATTATCTGTCTTGTTGTAATTTTTCTGTTCTATATTCACTTATAACCTCCATGGAAGTTAATTCATTCCCTTTGTGAGTGACATTAACGGACGTGGGGTGTTACAAAAACCCTTAAAAACAATTCCTCTCTCCCACCCTCGATTATGAGGGCGGTCGACCCCTTTACAGAAGGGTGATCGACAGGCTGGTCGACCCCTTCTATGGGGAGGTCCACCCTCCTTCTAACGTCGACCTTGGGAGATTTGTTTTGGTTGAACATTTCTTTTTATATTTATTAAAATTAATTTTAATGTTTATTATTCATTCTTGTATATATGTGTATATCTACACACAATTTCAAATATTTAAGGAATATTCTATTATGCTAACCAATATATATTTATACTCCAGATTTATATCTATTCATTTTTAAATATTTAACTTGTTTTATTAATAACTCCTTCATACTGGCACCATTTTCGATAAATGAAATAAGAAAATGGATCAGAATCTCACGCAAATGCAATAGTAATATTTTCGTAATCAAATTCTCAATAGTCCAAAATTCTTATTTTCAACCAATTAATGTTTTATTAATTTATTATTATTTATACTTAATAATTTAATTATCTATGTCTATTTAGGACATATTTTATGGGTGTTACATTCTCCCCCCATAAAAGAGAATCGTCGCAAAATCCTTCGAAGGGGGTGAAAAACACAACTCTGTTTAGTAAACTTGTTATACATCCATCTTATTTATAAAATACCCATTAATGGATGTGATTATGCATTGTAGACTTTCTAAAATGAGATCAATCCTAATGTGAAAGTATAATATGTAATGTAGAATGTATGAAAAACAACCTAGTATGCATTAATTTCTACATGAATGTTGGGTGCATTTATGTTGCAACCATCTCGTTCATTCCAATCTAACAACCACAATGCAACCATAAAGGAAATTTTAGAGGAAATAATTACTCGTGAAAAGCTCTCGATGAGTTTATCTCATTATTTCTTCCGTTTCTCATGTTCTTTCCATAAGGTTATCTCCTCATTGTACTCAGACTAGGCTGATGGATTTATTGCGGAGTCTTTTGATTTCGTGCTTTACAATTCTTGCAGTGGCACGGGGAATCCTAGGCTCCAATTCAAATCTCCATAAGTTCCCGATCTGATCAAGTTCAAGTCTAATAGAGGAATCATGAAGGGACTTCTTAAGATGACAAAAAACATGGAAAACATTGTGGACCCCAGGTAAGTGCTCCAGAAGATCCACACGGTAAGCCTGTTTCCTTATCCTATCAACGATTTGAATGGAAAAATAAAATATGGGAGCTAATTTCCTAGCCTTTTCAAGATGGAAAACATTCCTAAGAGGAGAAACTTTCACGAACATTAAATCATTAGTGTTAAACTCGAGTTCCTTCCTCCTTCTATCAGCGTATGATCTTTGTCGGTCTTGGGCTTCCTTCATTCTTTTCCATATCAAAAGAATCTTCTTCGTGGAATTACGAACAAGATTCGGTCCAAGTAACATCTTGTCAGTAATTTCCATAAGTAGGAGATTTTCATGGCCGCCCATACAACGCTTCGTAAGAGGCCATACCAATTGTCGCTTGAAAAATATTATTGTACGAAAAAACTCCACTAGCGCTTAGTGCTGCTACCAAGCTCCTCCGAAATTGATAATGAAGGGTCTAAGTAGATCTTTAAGAATTCGGTTCACTCTCTCCATCGATCTGCAGGTGATATGCTATGCTCAAGTTAAGTGTCGTTCACAAGGGTGCTTGTAGGCTTCTCCAAAATTCACTCGTAAATAAAGTGTCTCTATCACTAATTATGCTCGTTGGGATTCCATGCACTTATCTCTTTGACAGATAACTGGGCTAACGAAGCAACAATCCTACTCTTCTTAACTAGAATAAAATGAGCACTCTTTGTCAAATGAACCACAGTGACCCAAATGGATTCATTCCATTTTTGATTGCCCGGAAGCCTATATATGAAATCCATCGAAATATGTTCCCATTTTCAAGTGGAACCTCCAAGGGAAACAATAATCGTTCAGGCCTATCTTGCTCTGCCTTTACCTTTTGACAAGTTAACAATCTAGCTACAAACTCTGCAACATCCTTCTTCATACCTTCCCAACAAAAAATCCTTCTCATATATCTAAGCATCTTATCTCCTTCGGGGTGTATGGTCATCCTCGGCCAATGATACTCCTCTAGGACCTCCTCCCTAAGATTTCCTTTCTTAGGGACATAAAGTTGGTCGTCCCTTTTCAAACTTCCACTACTGTTAATGGAATACCTATCAGAATGTAGAAAGATCTCTCCTTTAGCAATCCTTTCCCTCAATATCCTCAACTCATTATCGAGACCTTGCTCATGCTTGACCTATCCACCAAGGATGGTGTTACTACCAAAGTTTCAAGGAATATGTGAGATGCTTCAAACTGCGGCTGAAGATTAAAGCTAGAAAGAAACGTCAACTACTTCCACTCGGTAATCACACTTAGGATAGCATGCCTCCAACTTAAAGCATCGACAATGACATTACCCTTCCCTAGGGGTTACTGAATTGCGAAGTTGAATGATGCCATGTACTCCATCCACCGCTGCTGCCAGAGATTCAAGTCACACTGAGAAAACAAGTACTTAAGTGACTTATGGTCAGTAAAGAGCTCAAACTTCTCTCCTAAAATATAGTGTTTCCACGTCTTCAAGGAAAACACCATAGCTGCAAGTTCCCAGTCATGCACATGGTACCACTTCTCATGGTCCTTAAGTTGTCTACTTGCGTAGGCAACTACACTACCATCTTGCATGAGTATCTCTCCTAGCCCTGTCCCATAAGGCGCACTCAGAAGAGTTTCCTTTGATATATCAAAACACTACTTCACTTCTCACTCCATACGAACTCAACATTTTTCTTCGTCAAATGGGTTAGAGGGGCTACAATCCTTGTAAAGTCCTTAATAAATTTCCTAAAGTAGCCTACTAACCCTACAAATTTTCTAACCTATCATGCATTTTGGGGCATCTTCCACTCTTGAATGACTCCTAACTTCGCAGGAACTATGGCCAGTCCTTTCCTTAAAAATATACATCAAGGAAATTTGACTTTCTTTCTCCAAAGTGACATTTCAAAAACATAGCCTTAATTTGATTTTCCTTTAAAATTCTTAGGACCTTCCTTAAATAATCCTCATGTTCCTTAAAGTCCTCCGAAAGTAAGAGAATGTCATCTAAGAATACCATAACTATCTTTTTGAGAATGTCCCTAAATACTCTACTCATAGGATCTACAAAGAAAGCAGAGGAATTCATCAAACCAAAGGGCATTACTTCCCACTCAAATAATCCATTAGGTGTCCAAAATGTCATTAGAGTTTTACCCTCTTCCAAAATTCTCAATTGATGAAACCATGTTGCTCGATCTAGCTGAGAAAAGACTTGGGCACCTCCCAAATAGTCGAAATAGGATGAGGTACCTGTTCTTCTTAGTTAGCTTGTTGAGTTCCCTATAATCACCAAAAAAATCTTAGTGATCTGTCAACTTTGGTGGCAAATACTATGGGTGGCCCCACTTTGAAGTACTCCTGAATCCCCTTTTCAATAACTCAGAAATCTTTTTTCGAATTCTCTCCTTTTCTTAGGAGCCATGTGCCTTAATGGTAATGCTACGAGCATCGCGTCCTTCTCGAGGTTTATCCTAAACGAGATTTCTCGGTATGGTGGAAGTCCCATGACTACTACAAATACATATAGAAACAAAAAAATTGGTACTGAAGACGGTCCTTCTGAATCAGACGATAAAGAAAGCAACAAGGTCAAATCCTTATTTCTAGGCCTATAAGGGATCTCCTAGATACAACTTCCATGGCTTCTCTAGTAAACAACTTTCCTAATGCAATTAAGGATGGCCCCATAATATGATAGCCAATCCATCTCTAATATAAGACCATACCCCTCAAAATCTAACACATACACATTAGAAAAGAAATCGACACCGCCGATATATAATACTAAGTCTTTACAAATTGGTGAAAGTTGCTTAGCTCCTTCGATAGGGTTGGACACCTCTATTGGACTGCTAGTGAAGGATACAGGAAGGCTTTAGAAATCTACTATACTCCTATAGAGGAATGAATGCGTTAATTGGTCCTGAATCAAATAAGGCACATACAAAAGTTCCTAAAATAGAGGTTACACCTTCCATAGTTGGTTGTCCTTGGTCTCTTGAGGGTTGACTTTGAAGTGGTTCCATCTCTAAAGCATAATTCTAATAGTCTGTCCTACCTTTTGCTTGGGGCAGTTCCTCGCTAAGTGCCATTGCTCATAGCAATTGAAGCATTTTCCTTTAAACTCAAACTTCCCTAGGCACACCCTACAATCTTTGGCCTTATGGCCCTTCTTGTGGGATTTGGAGCATATTTTAGCCTCTCTCTTAAACTTCCCATTCTTCTTTTACTTTAGCCACAAATATCTCTTCTTGTCCTTTCCATGTCCAAAATCACTTTCACCTTTCTCATCCTTATTCTCCTTCTCCTCAGTTGTAACAACCCAAATTCCAACGGGTTCGGATTTCCCAAAAATGCTAAATCCGAAACCACTAAAACTCGTGTTGGCTTGTCTGGTATACTGCAGAAAAGATAGAGATAACAAATATATCAGAGCTCAATAAAACGTCTCACAGCGAAATCGATAAAAATATAACAATCAAATATAGCCTTACCAAAATAATGACACTGCCTAACAAGTGTCCAAAGGCTACCAAACTCTACAACAAATCTAACCAGCGAGTATTTTATCAGGCGGGGGGTCAGAACAAAAGTTCTGGTGAAAGGACAAATTATACATTCTGAAATAACACTACGTATACTGTTAAGTTACATTTTCTTAATTATTAGGTTATTTGGGTTAACAACACTTTAGGCTCTGCATACACGTCGCACCCATCTACTCCCCAGTAGATTATACCTAATATAATATATATGTAGTTATTCCCAACATCTCAAGGTAGTCCCCACAGTACCCTCCTCGTACGGTCTCTGCCGTCACGCCATGGAGGCATGCACAACATCCATCCTATGCTGAACCGTGTGTCGAAATCTCTATTGTTACACCATGTAATCGCATAGAACCCTCCCTCGCCATGCCACGTAGCGTACAAATCCTGGTATCTGACCTCCTCGGTCGAACCACATCTCAACACGGAATAATGCCCTAACGACTATAGTACACCACCGAATGTGTGTATCTAGACCCTCGCACGAACATACTGCCAACTATAACCCGAGCTCCCTAATAGGGCTGCATCCAATGCACGGAACTTAGTTTGGAGCTTTTGATATCTGTAAAGGATAGCTTCGTTAGGCCTACATTACAGATATCCACATATGGCCTGTCTCTTTTTACGGTGGCTATAGCCCCACTCTGGCCCCTCCCTCAACTAATGAAAGATTGCATTAATAGCTAATGATGTGCCCCTATCAACTATTCTAATATCCAATTTGGTGTGTCCCTCAACTAACATCTCGATAGCGGAAGATCGTTGGTCTGTTGATTTAGATCTAGTCTTTCCGCATCCCACTACCTGCCGATGAGAGGTATCTGACGATTACTATCCTTATTTCAGTCATGACCACCTCCTCCCAGAATAAGGCAAACCGTTGAATCACCCTACGCCATCTGCCGCAGCCTTCTAACTACCACTCTATAGTTATAGTCAAAGTATACTCTAGATGGTGCAATAAACCTACCTTCGAGGGATGGCTTCATCCAGTTGGTCCTCAGAGGGCCATCTTACAATACCCTACCATGTCCCGTGGAAGCCTCATGCTTCCCTCCAGTCAAGTAGAATAATCATTTGGACATGCTTCCCTCGTGTCTATAGACATGGCGATGATCTACCCTCATTGTGTTCTTTATCTCCACACGTACGGACTGGTCCAAGCGCATTAAGCCATCGCATTATTAGATCATATGCCTAATATCTTAATCACATGCTTTCTTTACTCATCACATTGCTAATTAACTTGATTACTTATACATTTATTTTCAGTTCAAGTTACTGGTATATTATTTTATATTTGGCCGATTACTTTCCCTAATCAGTTCTATGCTGCTGGAACAAACCATACCTATGAGCCACTTATTTTCCCTAATCAGCCTCACGCTGTCGGAACGGACTTCCACTTATTATTATTACATTATTGAATTTAATCCTCCAAATTATAAGTTTACTAATAATACTCCTACTTTATTCTTTCTCATTAAAATATAACCTCATGTTATGTCATACCACAACTGTTGCTATGGATTTTCTTATTAACTTAGTTCCCTTAACTAATGTTTATAAATAAGTTATCTTTTAATCATTAATTCCATTTGTTCCTAGAACAAGCCTTACTATTATATTTTATTCGCATTTATATAATTAATCATAATAGGTTATATTCTCCATTCATCACATTTTCTATGGATATTTTGTTATTTGAGCGAACCTTTACTATTGTAACCTTTCTTTATTTACCATCTTGTACATTATTATTATTAGAGGAAATATTTCATGCACTTCACTAAACTGGTTGGTGGAAATGTACAAAAATCTATTTCCATAATATACATCAATTTAGATCCGTAGTTGGAAGCTATTTATTTTTATTGCATCATGTATATATTTGATTAGTTTGCAATACAACAAAACCCGTATTTCACTCTAGTCCCCATTACCTTCCTTTTTCTTGGAACGACGTTCTCTGTAGTTTACCGTAATGATAATTATGGAAATGTATCCCTTTTTCACCCCCAACTAACTCAGTCCACTACTATTTCCCTTTTTCTGAGTTATATATTATTTCATATTTTCTTACATAATTCCCAATTCCAATATAATTACGGTAAATATCTGTACACAATTAGGATTACTATTTCTTGTTCCATTTTTCCACATTTTACTGTAATTTTTCCCAACCCAACCTTTTAATTATATTTTGAACAATATATACTTTTGGGAATATACATATAATCAACGTCAAATTTATAAGCTTATTATTATATTAATTTCTTGTGCCCAAATAGAAAGATATAGGAATTAATTTGCACAATAGTAATATTCTTAACGCTTTTAGGGAAAGAATTACATTACAATTACCGCAATTTCAATTACTCATTACGTTTAAAATTACGAGGAATTAAACGATAAATCTACAGTTACCAAAAGGTATAATTTAAAACCACTTATTTGTTAGCTTTCCAATTCCAGAATTTGATTCAGAATTATTAACCGTGGTCTATCCCTAATTTGATACAATACTACAATAACCACAGATTTACAATTTAGAATCCAAAAGAGAACAAAAGAATTAAACTGGAATCAGATCCACAGAACTTACCTCATATGGAGATGAATTCGGAGTGCATTCAATCCTATGCTTTGAATTTCATTCTCCCATTCTTGTTTTTAAGGGCCTAAACTAATTTAATTTGATTCAGTAAGGGTTTGGTAGAGAAATAAAATGGCAAGGCTTCAGCGTCTGCTCAAAAAATAATGAGTTTGACGGTTAGCCGTGGACATTTATTTATAGCCGTTTAAAAGAACTTGGTCCGTTAGACTCATGGAAAGAAAATCAGAACTAGCGCTGAAAATAAAACATGTCATTTGACCTAAAATAGGTCACGCTGCAAGCAGATTATGGATCGACCAAAATCGTCCTTGGGTCGACCCGGATACCCCTTGGGTCGACACTAGGTCGACCCAAACACTATTATAGGTCGAATCATACATGTTTAGAATAAACGTGTACCAGCTGTTTAAAGCGTGATTATTTATTTCCTTTATTTCTTCCTCAACGTAACAATTCTTAACATTATTATTTAATTTATTTACTTATTCTTCATTCTTGTCCAAATTCAAATTTCAAACGTCATTTCTAGATTTTTCAACATGCATATAATTAAGATTATAATTTATATTCGCACGTTATTTACTGTTAACAGTCAAAATCATCAGCACTAGAATGTAGGGTACAGTAATGAACTTGCTTGTAATTTAGTCCTTCCAAGATAAACTTAATTCACCATTTCCTATATATCTATGTCCCAAGTATGAAGAGTAGTTGCTTTTCCTTCAAGAAGTGATTTCACGCTTACAATACTTAGAAAAAAGTTATCTTGGGATAAGGGCTTCATAAGATCATTTCTAGTTAGAGCTAAAGGTTCATTAGGGATGGATCAGCAATCAGTTCCAATTTAAGGGCTTGAATTCAGATTAATAGTTAAAAGACAAGTGCAACTGGTTGCGAGTGCTAAATATCTCCTGTATTGGTCAATTTGATATAGTACATAGAAATTTACATGAGAAATCCCCAATTCAATTTCTAAATAGAGGTTAAGACTCTAATAATTGAGTACAAGATTTTGGAGTGAGAAAGGTCCCCCAAAATGAGACCCCTAGGGTCTTACTTATAGAGAATTTGGACCCTTTATTGTATCAGTCGGGTGGAAACTTCCGTTTCGTATCACCCCCTTATATCGGCCCATCTCAGTGGTCTCTGGCTTCAGTGTCGGCTTCGATCCTGTACCACTTGTTCTTATGAGTGTCACTTACATGCTCTTAACTATGTAACTTTGTTGCCTTTGTGCAATAGTATTACCACCAATCCTGTTGGCGTGGATAACTTCCTTTTTCTCCAACATATTTGGTACCGTCACCTACACTTCCTCTTTATGAATTGGTTCCAATCTCATACATCTAGTTCATACATCCGGTGCCAATTTAACCGATTCCCATCCTTTGTGCTTGGTTTCGCATTAAGTGACACTGGATCTCGGTATTTGGTTATGTCTTTGCCGCTTAGTGCACTAACTTTTGGTATCGTCTTCATGCTTTTACCCTGCTTTCATGGTATCGACTTTATGCCTATTCTCTCATTCTTCGGCGTCGACGCTAAGCTAACTGCTCACAGCATGTTAGTGTTGATAACGTGCTTCTTTGCCTTCTTTTCTTGGTATTGGCACCAAGTTGTTTGATCCCTTATGTTGGTGCCGATAGCATCATTGTTCCCGTGCCACCTTTGTCGGTTCGCTCTATATCTTTGGTGCTGATTCCATCTCTTCGATCTTGCTGTTTTGGTTTCATTGTTATAACTCCACTTCTTAGTGCCAGCTTTACTTCTGCCCTTCTTGCTTCGGTGTCAGACTTGTTTTCCCTAAGCCTTCTGCTTTCGATTCCGGCTCCACTTCTACATTATTGTGCTTTGGTGATGGTCGAACATTTCCCGGGCTTCTACCTTGATGTCGGCTTTACTACAATGCCGCTTCGCCTTGCTTTGGTTTTGGGGTTGAATTCTTGTAGTAACATTTGCCCCCTAATGAAGGTGCATTTTTTACTTTTTAAGTCAACTGTTTCGGCTTTTACTCTGTATCGTCCTTAAAACACATGATTTTCCCGCCTTTTGGTCTTCTATGGATGATCTAGACTGTACTTATCGCACGAACTGATTAGATTCTTCCCTTTTTCCGTTCTTCATCTACAAGCAATTCTTATTCGAATGAGAATCAGAGTTCTTCAAAATTCTACTAGTTTCCAGAATTAAAGATTCGATCTTCTTTATGTAAGTTTTTATTTACGCAAATCGAATTTGAGTTGGAATCGAAAAATTTTCCTTTCATAATCTCGATAATCTAATCCAATCAGGTTTAAGCAAATCTTGATTTCTCATTAAGATGAAAACGATTATACTGGTGTAGGCCTAAATTGGGTATTAATTGTGAATCATGAAAATCTATCACCGGTAATTTTCAATCAATTTGATGCTATATGTTTCTAGGTTAAAATGCAAAATTCACTATGCTAAAAATAAGGAATTTTAATTAATATCTTGGAGATGGAATGTCCATTGACATCGGTGAAATTAGAACCAATTATTATCAATTACTTTCGATTATGGTTTTGTCGAC
This sequence comes from Allium sativum, assembly GCA_030737875.1. Lineage (NCBI taxonomy): Eukaryota > Viridiplantae > Streptophyta > Magnoliopsida > Asparagales > Amaryllidaceae > Allium > Allium sativum. The sequence goes on from CM060918.1 coordinate 129,982,944, forward strand.
ATCGAAACTCATGTTTTCTTTGGTTTAGATTTAGTTGATACCAAAACCATGTTTAATTGACACCAAAAATCATATTTATCTTTGTTTCGTTATTAATTCAACTCAAAATTTTGATGTCGGTCAACCTATTACCGATACTGGGAGATTCTAGGCTTAGATTTCACTGGTACCAAGCTCTAGTTCCTTTGGTATCAGCTAATTTTTTACTATTGATAGTAAGCCACCTGGTTTTGATGTCACCGATACTGATAATTTGAGTTGGGTTTGGTTTCGGTTTCGCCATCATCAATGTGACGGATACTAGAAACTTAGCCATATTTAGGATGAGCATAGTGTATGATGTTGCATGAACTTTGTTGAAAATCTGATTTTAGTGGTAAGTGGCATGCTTCAACTTTCTATAAGAATGTTTAACACCTAATTATAACGAGCCTTCACTATTGTCCTAACCTTGTAAAAGGTTCGTATTGACTTTAAGTAAACTGTTTTTATACCACATCATCGTTCTAATGTTTATTTAATGTGTACTTATTGAACAATGTCACTTGGAAGAACCATGATTAAGAAATAAATTGCAGGTGAATCAAACCCAGGTCGCTCTCTACTTTTCAACAAGAGCCTGAAATTGTTCAACAACATTCTCTTATACGATCACAAGATGAGGTGGATGTAATTCTCAAAGATTTGGGATGACTAGTGTAGAAGCCATTCCCCCATTTGAAAATGACACCGTTAAGAATCCACCAGAAGGATTTTTTGTGATTTCAGCTATCCATATTTGGCATGGTGGCTTCTTCCCCTTTCGGGTTTTATTTCCAGGAATTTACAGCATCTTCAGCTTGTTTGATTCAATTAATCCCTAATACATATACCTATTCTTTATGTCTTGAATTCTATCGCTTGAGTCGGGACAACCCTCTCTTAATGCCTGCATTTTTCATCTTCTGCTATGACTTTCTATAGTTAAAGGAGAATATTCGCCTATCTTTCGCATGAACCCTACAAAGAAGTTAATCAGAGATGGTATTAATAATAAAGATTGGAAAACCCAATTTTTCTATATCAGGTGTCTCCTGGGTATCACAGGCATTTTTACCAATCTTGGTGAGCTTTACACTTTTCTTGCTTTATTGTTTTATCTCCATGCTCCGTCTAATCTTTGTTTCTTTTCAGCTCCCACTCCCAAAAAGAAAAGCTTGAATGAAGAGGAAACCAAGATCATTGATACAATTCAGAAGGCTTCTGAAAAATTGGGAAAGCGATCCCTTTTGCTGACTAGGTACAATCTTCTAAAGCATGCTCTTCGCCCTTTAGGACAAAAGATTTGGGGGAAACCACCTTACCATTTCCTTGGTGCCAAGCATTTATCTTTGGGTACCAATGTGTTTACTCAACTATATCCTTTGTTTCCAGAAACTTCAGGTAAAATAGCTCTTCCAAAGCATTTACAAAGTCTTATTTCTTATTTTATCTATCTGACCTTGTTTTTCTGATGTTATTAGCTATTGTACCTTCATCAACCCTTAAAGCGGGGTAACTTGTTTTGGCTGTTATAGCCCAATCCAAGGAAGCGACTAAGAAAAGACTTGGAATGAAATTAGCTAATGAGCCAGCCTCCAAAAAGAGAAAGGGTGAAGTTTCTACTCCTTCCTCTCCCCACAAAGAAGTTGTCTCTGCATCTGCTAAGCAGCCTACCCCTGGTCCTATTGCTCCTCCCGTTGGTGTTTCTCCTGTGGTTTTCTTTTCCCAAACGATGACCACAGAGAGTGATTTTGTCGCCAATCTTTTGGTGTCTGACTCTCCAGGGGCTTTGGATTTTATTGAGCGTGAGCCAAATTTGTGTCCATCTCTTAAACATTCTAGTCCTTTAAGGCCTTCTTAACAAACTCAGGATTTTGACGAGACTATAAGTCTTGTCCTTTCTTCTAAAAGCATTGCCAACATTTATTTTCCCTCTTCATCTTCAGACTTGATGAACTTGCGACAATCTCTTGCCGAACAATAGATTCTGGTATAACATTGGTTCCTTGACCTTTTTTGTCCTTTATTCTTACATAAATGCTTATCTTGCCTTCTTTCTTTCAGATAACTAAAAGATGGTTCTCGCTTCAGGAAGTTACTACTTAGTCTTCCTACAAAATTGCAAAGCTTAAAGAGGAGAAGTCTGACTTAGAATTCAAGGTCAATGTTCTTAACGCGTCGAAGGAGGAGCATGAAAAAGAGTGATTGGAGCAAAAAAACCTCTCTTGAAAAGGCTGAGTCAAAACTCTTAGAGGAGAGAAAAGCTAAAGACCTTCGGTTTGATGAAGTTATAGCCCTTAAGCTATCTCTGTAAGAAATTGAGGATGAAAAGGCTAAAATAACAGCTATCTTTGCTGAAAAGTTAAAAGAGAGAGATGATCGTCTTTCCAAATCTCAAGCTGCAATCTCTATTGCCAATTGGATAATTTCTTAGGCCAAACAAAGAATTTTCTCATTCTTAGAATCCCACATTCCAGATGTAATTAAAATTCTTATGAAGACGCTGTATTCTTGGCGTATTTTGATAATAACCAAAAGTCCTCTAAAATTGATTTTCCTTAAGTTGCCCCTTCCATCGCGGACAAAGTTATGAAAAAAAATTGAGCTAGCTAAGAAGGGGATTCAAGCTCTTGAGAGAGAAATAATAGACCCTGAATATCCTCTTTTCATTGATGATTTTTCTGATGATTTGGACTTGCATGAGGGTGAGGAGAAAGGCGAAGACGATACAACTAACAATGACGAAGATGATGATGGTCGAGATCTTGGTCCCAAAGATGTAGACCATCGTGATGACTTTGGTAGAGGAGATAACAATCCTACTCCTTCTACCGATGGCACTTATGGTTCTAAGCGGGCAAACACCGATCCTTCAGATGCTCCTAACATTTAAGATCCAATGGCTACTTTTGCAAAGGATAGTGGTCCTTCCAACAAAGGGTCAAAGAAACAGAACAATCTGCTTAAGTCGAAGTCCCTGTTTTCTAGATATGGCTTTCACTTTCAAAAAGGTTTCCTTCCTCTCAAATTCATGGTAATTGATTCCTAACAATTATAGACAAGAAAAATATTGCTTCACTTTACAAGGCAGAGTTAGATAAGAAACAAAGAGAAATAATTTGGTCTCGTATAAAGCAAGAAAAGATGCTGAAAGACTATAATGCTTTATCCTAAAAATACTATCATCATGATAAAAGTGCCTCAAAACTTATGTCTTTCAAAGAAAAAGGGACCCAACCAAGATTAAAAGTGGCACGACTTCGGGGTAAAAGGATTCTTAAGGAAAACGCGGAGTTGATAACTTTATTTTTGATGCTGACAGAAGAAATGAAAATTTTGATAGATTTCCTGTATAAGGTCTATAACCGATTTGAAACTATAGATTTTTCTTTCTTGGTGGAGTTTAGTGGTGGTTTACTTCCACGTCTTCACAAATGACACTTAGATAAGCATGGGGTTGACCTTCATCCTAGGTCTTGTTGGAATGTGCCAAAGGTTCATTCAATCCCTAGGGACTTACCCCAAAAAAGCTCAAGTATAACAAGAATAGATTTTTTCTGAACTATTTAAAAAGTCAATTTTGTATGAATAAGATGAATATTTGTAAGATTAAAGAATTATGAATGTAAGTTTCTAATTATAACTTCTTATATCCATGATTTCTAGTTTCATTTAATGTTATGGAAGAATCATATTCTTCACAAAGATGTAATTCCCCAAGACGCCTTATACTCATTTGTTTGATTAAGGAGAGAATACTCAATGAAAACTGTTTCTCAAACAACTTCTAGATTTGGAAAAGATCATTTCCTAGGAGTCCTTCGTCATATTTACATGAAATGCCCTTAACTTACCTTCTACTTTTTTGGTGGTGACCGAGAAATAATTTTAAAGAGACTTAGAACTAGTCATGCTGAATTGATATGTAACTTAAACAGATCGTATTCTAACAAATAGGACTTCACTTTATGATTTTCAGCGTGTGTATCCCCAAATTAGTTCAAAGCTTGTTTGAATGGACCTAAAAGTTTTTGTAATAAGCTTCTGTGAAATGACAAGTATAATTTTATTAATACTATTCTGTGTAAATAACACATGTGAATAATTGTATTTCATTTGTTGTGAATAGGGAGACCAATCCAAAATAATTTCTTCCCTAGCCATGGGGATCAGAAGTGGATCATTAGCAGTAGTAAATCAAAGTGATTCTCCCAAAGATGCATCCACTACAACTCGAGAAAGTACACCGTTAATTCAGAAGTTGGCCATTAAAATTTGAATGAGAAAGTAGCTTCTTTAGAAGGTCAATTAAAAGAAAGGATAAAACTATTCTTGAATTAAAGAGACAAATAAAGACTAATTCTTCCATCGACTTTGATGAAGAGATGAATAAATTGTTTCAATGGATTACTGACTTGGAAATTGAATTAGACGATGCAAAAGCAAGTTGTTAGGCATGGGATTTTGCCTTGGGGGATACTATTCTCAATATGGTTGTTGCTGCCCCTATGTCCTCTAAGACAACGACTAGATAAGAAACCTTAGCTGTTGAAAATTTCCTCACTTGGTGAATCCCTATATAGGATTAGATGAGTCAGTCCTTGCCGAATAGTGTAGAAGGGTAAAAGTTTAAGTTAATAGGTATTATGAGACTAAATATAGAGATGACACGCTTCGACATATTAATGATTACATCTTCTGAATTAGACAATTAAAGAAAGAGAAATATATTTTGTAGAAGCATGTTTTTGATTTGGAGAAAGAAAAAAAAACTTTAAGAGCTATGGGTAGAGCTTTCAACATAGCTCTAAAGTTTCAAATTGGATCCATAGATAGTTCTGACGAGATTAGGAAAAAAAGAGAGAAAGCTTAAAGAGATCTTGCATATCACAATCCGTCATGCTATTAATCCTCCTATAAATAATGATGATTTAGATGAGGAGGTGTGAGAATTTATTGTGAATGTAATATAAAGATCGAACTTTTGTACTTGACAACCCGTGAAATGGCTACGTAAATAAATTTGTAAATAACTTTGTAAATTGTGTTGATGTCACCTGGTGTATAACCTTTGTTTGTGTTTCGAACATCCTCATCTAGGATTTCCTCTGCATTATTCTGCATAAAACTCAACACATAACATTTTTGTGTTAGTCTTTTGCTTTGATTAAGGTGCATACAATAATTTGCTCATCTTACGTGAGACATTACCTGGATTGAAACCAAGTAATAGATGAAACTCACGATAGAATAATATGATCATTGGTATTTATATTTCACTGTAATAACGAATAGCAATTTTGTAGATATGAGTTTAGAAAACCTCCCTGTGTGAGATGTTCAGAAATCATAACCTCTGTTAGAAGGTTTCAAATTGAAAACACGAGATACCAACCCGAGTATTGATTTAAAAATCCTCTTTTTGGAGCGTTGGCCCGAATTCCGTGCTTAGGCATGACAATTGAAGTTGAGAAATCCTCTTCTGGGGGCAAGAATGTAAAATCCATAACCCATATTCAGGTGCTTGAATAATGAAAATATAAGAATCCATAGTTGAAAGTACTATAAGTTCAAAATCCTTATTTGGAAATATGAGGAAAGGCCCAAAGTTCTGACTTGAGTTCGTGTAATAGAACTCTGGAAACCCATTTTTCAAGAAATAAAAATTACAGTCTCAGGACCCAGATTGGGGTATTAAAATAGAAATTAAGAAATCCTTTACTTGAAGCATATAAAGAACCTCTGAGACCCATATTTGAGCATTCGTAATAGAAGACCAGAAATCCATATCTGGCAATAATAGATTGATGACCCAAAACCCAGATTCAGGTATTTATAATAGAATACCAAAAATCCATTTCTGGAAATAATAGAAATCCCAAAATCCAGATTTGGATATTTATAATAGATGACCAGAAATCCACATCTGGCGATAACAGAAATCCCATTAACCTAGATTTGTGTATTTATAATAGATGACCAGAAATCTACTTATGGAAATAATAGAAATCCCGAAACCCAAATTTGGGTATTTGTAGTTTTTGCTTTGCATCACCATTTCGGCTTTGTAAGTCATTCTCTGGGCTTTAATTTGATTTGTGAGCTACTATTAGGCTTTGATTGGCAGTTTCAGCCTTGTGAGCCACTCTCTGGGGTTTGTGTGTCCGGTGCGCTTGGCTAGCTTATTCTCAAGCAGAGATCAAGAACTTACCCGACCTCCCTTCAGGAGGCGCCTTAACCTAGCCATTGAAAACCAAGTTAAGGGCTTAGATGCTTTATCCTAAACATCATAGGCGCGAATAAAGGCTTACTCTTTTTATGTTCTACCTTGTCCATCGTAGGCGCAGATAGAGACTTACACACCACCCCTCCAAGGGGTGCCTTAACCTGGCCATCGTAGGTGCGGATAGAGACTTACACACCACCCCTCCAAGGGGTGCCTTAACCTGGCCATCGTAGGTATGGATAAGGGTTTTGTGATGTTTTATCCTGACCCTTTCTGATTTGGATGAGGCTAAAGGATTACACCTAACCCTACCAAGGGGTGTCTTACCATGGCCATCGTAGGAGTGGATAAGGGTTTAGATGCTCTATCCGGGGATAGAGGCTTACCCTTTTGATGCTTTTACCTGGCCCTTTCAGGTTTGGGTAGGGCTAAAGGCTTCCATACCGCCTCCCTCTAGGAGATACATAGCCTTGGCCATCTTCGTGCAGACAAATATCTCTACCATCGTAGGTAGCTTCACCCATATCCGATGGTTCCAAATTTTTAGGAGTTTTTATACTCCCGACCATGTAGACATTCTTTCTTCAAGGAATCCTTTATTAGAACTGGTTAATTCTTTTTTACAAATCTGTACAACTGTCCTTGATTAAAGTACTTGATGATCATGCCTTCAAGAACCCTGTAATGATTGGTTTCATGTCCATTCATCATATAGTAGTGGCAGTATAGCCCTCCTAATTTCCTTTCGTATTTGGGTTTCTACTTTGATGATGGCTAGAAGTTAAGCTTATTTTTTGTTAGGAAGTAGATATTCTCAATATTTGTGATAAGGTTGCATTCTTTAGGTAGTCTTGATTCAAAGATCCCCTTTCGATGTCGGAACTTAGCCCTTTTGCTACTCAGCTCTGTTGCTTCATTTCTATCTTCAAGTCTTCTTTTCAATGTATTATGAGGCTGAAATACAACTTTCTTAGACCGTTTTTAAGTGAAGCAGTTGAGATCCTTCATTATTTCTTTGTCTAATATAGTTCCCTTAGCTTGTGCTTGGATGGCTTCCTTTGTGTGAGAGAATAAGGTATATTCCTTTGATATAGAGCCACTTAAAGCAAAGATAGGGGTTGGTCCTATATGGAGAGGGTTAATGCTCCAGTAGTCAAGGTTATATTGCTCTATTTCCGTTTTCTTATTCATGATTCGCAACGCTTCCATTCTTAGTCTTTATTCTTCAATTATTCTTTGATCAATGATGTCTGATGTAGTAACTCGAGGTCCAGAAGACCCTTGTTGAGACCTTTTATCCATGGTATAACTCTTCAATTTCTAACTAATGGGGTGGAATAACTAGGGATGTGGTAGGTTATCCAAAGGATCGGAGGTTCAAGCCCTCCTTTTAGCGCCAAAATGTTAACAATAAAAATCGTCAACATCATAATGTAGGGTGCAGTAATGGACTTGGGTGTGATTAGACCTTCAAAGGTCAATTTAATTCATCGTTTCCTATATATCAATGTCCTAAGTATTAAGATTAGTTACTCTTCCTTTAAAAGGCGAGTATAACGATTAGAATACTTAGGAAAAATTTATCTTGGGATAAGGGCTTCATAAGATCATTTCTAGTTAGACCTAAAGGTTCATTGGGGGTGGATCGACATCTTTTCCAATTTAAGGGCTTGGATTCAGATTAATAGTAGAAGACAAGTTCAATTGGTCGCGAGTGCTAAGTATCTCCTTTATTGACCAATTTGATGTAGTACATAGAAGTTTACATGGGAAATCCCCAATTTGATTTCTAAATTAGGGTGTTGACTCTAAGAATTGAGTTCAAGATTTTAGAATGAGAAAGTTCCCACAAAATATGACCCTTGGGGTCTTTTTTATAGAGGATTTTAACCCCCTTTTGTAGCAATTGGGTGGAAACTTCCATTTTGTATAACCCCCTCAGTGTCGGCACATCTCAATGGTCTTTGGCTTTTGCGTCAACTTCGATCTTGTGCCACTCATGCTTATGAGTGATGCTTACATGCTCTTTCCTTTGTAACTTTGTTACCTTTGTGCAGTAGTATCGACACCAAGCCTGTTGGTGAGGATAGCTTCCTTTTGCTCCAACATATTTGATACCGGCCCTGCACTTAGGTTCTGGTCTCGCACTTCCAGTTCATGCACCCAATGCCGATTTGACTGATTCCCATCCTTTGTGCTTGGTATCATGTAACACCCCGTAATTTTAAATATTAAAATTAACAAATTTAAGAATACTTAATTGTTAAAGTGAGAACTAAGGGAAATGAGTTATACCATTGCGTTCGTCTCGAAATTCTGCTTGGAATAGAGTCAAGTTTTCGAAAATCGGACTTCGTATGAAGAAGTTATGGCCCTCAGAACTTTCAGAAATTTATATAAAACAATTCAGAAAATTAAATACGAAGGCAAGTCGACCTAGGGGTTGACCTACCTCAGGCCAGGTCGACCAGGGGGTCGACCTCCCTATATACAGGTCGACCTGGGGGTCAACCTCCCCCTCCGGCCAGATTTGAAACCTGACGTGTTTCTTTGTGTGACGATTTTTTGACTCATTAGGGCTTGTGTGGCAATTTCTGGTTGGTTCTCTTAGGTTTGAATGGCTTTGATTGGTCCTAGGTTTATCTAACGGCTTGGGTTGATTTAAACTTCTATAAAAGAGTACCTAGACTCAAACCCTAAACAAAAACAAAATTTATCTCTTGGCCACCATGTTGTTGCTAGGATAGTTCTCCTTCCTAAAGCTTAGGGATTAGCAAGTCAGAATTCTAATTCAAAAGACGAACAAATCATTCTCTTCTCTAACCTATCTTTGTGAGTACTATTTCTTTCACAATATAATTAATAAATTAATTATGATGGGTTGTAATTGGATTATGAGAACATGTCTATTGAATCACGTGATGTTGTTTAACTTTGTTATCTTATGTTGGTAGATCTATTTCATATTTAACTTGATTCATTTTATATGTGAATTTTATGCAAGTTTGGGATGTTAAATCATATGTGAATTTTATGCAAGTTTGGGATGTTAAATCATATGTTAATTCATATGTGAATTTTATGCAAATTTGGGATGTTAAATCATATGTTAATTTATATGTGAATTTTATGCAAGTTTAGGATGTAAATCGTGTGAATCTTATGCAAGTTTGGATGTTAAATCATATGCTAATTCGTATGTGAATTTTATGCAAGTTTGGGATGTTAAATTGTATGTTAGTTTGAATATGAATTTTATGCAAGTCTATATGTGAATTGTACACAAGTTTATATGTGAATCAAGTATATACATATGCTAGTTTATATGCAAAAACATGTGGTAAATTCATAAGCAAGTTGTAGAAATCCATATGCAAGTTTAGGTGAAAAACTATATTCACATTTTTGGGTGAAAATTATATTCACATATGCAAGTTAAGTGAGACCCATAATTTATATATGCAAGTTCACAATTTCATGTTTAGATCTATATTTAGATCCATGGTAGTTTATGCAAATATATGATTCTATATGACCATTGTCTATGCAAATTATTGGCTTTGCGAATTTATGTTATAATTCCTATTTGCAAGTTAGATCTATTTTTATGTGCTATGCAAGTTGTGATGTTTCTTTTCTTTTTATGATTTAGACTATTTGCGGGTCTAACATATTTCATATTAAATGTGCGAACGACGTGGGGGCAATGGGAAAATATTAAATATTAATATTGTGAATTGGCATAAAAATTGCTTAAAAGCATATAATAAATTTGAGACATTAATTGGCCTAATTAATATGCATAGAGATTATGGACATAATTTAGGTGACAATTATGGACATAGATTAATTTAGAAGTTATTGACAATTTGAAATGGAGATATTAATTCAAATTGGGTCGAATAATAATATGTAATAATAAATGCCTAAGACACGAGGTTAGACTCGTTTGTGGTGTAAGACTGCCCGGACCCGCCCGACAAATCCAGCAACCACAAACGGTAGTCTAATGTGAGAGGTCAAAGGCATAAATTAAATGTGTAATAAACGCCTAAGACACGAGGTTAGACTCGTTTGTGGTATAAGACTGCCCGGACCCGCCCGGCACATCCAACAACCACAAACGGCAATCTAATGTGAGAGGTCGTAGGCATAATTAAAAGATGCTTAGACACGAGGTTAAGTCTGGCTTGTAGTGGAAGTCTGCCTGGAATCGCCCGACATATCCAGAGGCCACAAGCAATCGACTTAATGTGGGAGGTCTGTGCATTAATAATTAATTAATGCTGATCAAAGATGAATATGAATGACAAATAGAAGTTTGGTTGAGTGGAGTAATTCTCTGTGTACCAATCTGATGTTGATTTCGGTCTTCGGGGTTGATACTTAGGGAGTTATTCTCTTAACCAATGTATTTGTGAACTAAGATGTACTTAATCATAAATTAAGTAAAACATGTTATATGATATATATATATATATATATATATATATATATATATATATATATATATATATATATACGATACATAACATGATAAGTGGATAGGGTTAAGACCAGCTTAACCAATAATTTGATAAGTGGATAAGGTTAAGACCAGCTTAACCAATAATATGATAAGTAGGTAGGATTAAGACCAGCTTAACCAATAATATATAAGTGGATAGGGTTAAGACCAGCTTAACCAATAATATGATAAGTAGGCAGGGTTAAGACCAGCTTAACCAATAATATATATTAATTTGATAAGTGGGTAGGGTTAAGTCTAGCTTAACAATAATATATATATATATATATTAATCTGATAAGTGGATAGGGTTAAGGCAAACTTAACCAATAATACATATTGATCTGATAAGTGGATGGGGTTAAGACCAACTTAGCCAATAATATATAAGTGGATAGGGTTAAGACCAGCTTAACCAAATATATATATACTGATCTGATAAGCGGATAGGGTTAAGACAAGCTTAGCCAATAACATATGTTGATTTGATAAGTGGGTAACAAGGGTGACACGTGGGATATAATCATTAACACTTAACCAAGATAAACATGTGGTGGGACATGGGGGTTAAGTGGATGACATGGGAGACATGTGAAATACGATTAGAGACACTTAACCAAATTGAAACATGTAAGAAGACATGAATATGATGGGGTTAGGTGGAAAATTCTAGTGGAGGCCAAGCATAGGTGGAAAGCTTGTGTCAAGCATGGGGGACCCATTTCAAACCAGTAACCTATTAAGTATCTTTGTGAGCTCGAGTTAGATCGAGGACGGGACGCGCTTACTGGGTTTGATCGTAAGAGGTCAAAACGGGTTAACGGTGGCAACGCAAGTCTAACGGGGTCATATGCGTGCGTCGGCCCGGGCTGGTAGGTAAGACGTTGTTGCATCATGTAGATATAAGCCGTGCATCTTTAGTGGTATCGGGTTGCCACTTTGGGGAGTGATACACCCCACTGTGGGACCAGCATGGGTATCTACGAGTTAGGGAGTCGATCGAATAGGGAAGGCAGTGGGTACGACTAGCGGAGATGGGAGCAGGCGGCGCCTACGAAGACAGCTAGGAGTCCAACTACCATATTATGAATAAATGTTGTAATTAGAATGCGGAGGGTAGTGGGTACAACTAGTGAAGATAGGAGCAGGCGGCACCTATGAAGACAACTAGGGGTACACGAAACTGCCAATATTATTATTTTGTTCAGTAGGCGGGATCAATTTTTAGGGTGACTAGTAATGGTGCAGTATAGTAATTATCCTATAGTGATTAGGAGCGAGATTAACGCCAGAATATACCTCTTGTTTGTTTTGTCTTGCCCACTTGCTTCACAGTCATTCCTTGTTTTACCAGTTTATGCCTTATCCGAATTACTTTAATAATTATATTGTTAAAGTTATGGTACTCACTTGACTTCATGTCTGACCCCCTTTGTTTTCGCCTCTTTTCTTCCTTCCCCCCTCCAATGTTCTCAGGGTTGGACTAGTACTAGTGGAGCTTGATCTGGATCTTCCTCTCTCTTTTGGAAGTGCTTGGATTGCTGAAAGTAAAGTTCAGCTCATCTCTTTTATGGCTACTTATGTTGGGGTTATGCTTTTTTTCTTTATGTACTTAGAAAACAATTTGTCAAGATGGTTACTAAGTGTACTTGGTTTTTCTGTTGGTTTACGATGTTGTTGTAATCAAACTATTTCTCCACTGCAATAAAAGTTGTTTTGAATTTTTCAAGTACCAATATATGTATCTGTCTTGTTATATTCTGTTCTATTCACCAATAATACTCCATGAAAGTTAATGCATTCCCTTTGAGAGTGATATTAATGGACGTGGGGTGTTACATATCACCTCCAGTGAGACTAGCTCTCAGTATTTGTTTCCGTCTTTGCTGCTTTATGTACTAACTTTCGATATCGTCTTCATGCTTTTACCCTGCTTTCTTAGTATCGGATTTATGTATATGCTCTCATTCTTCGGTGATACACCAGGCTAATTGCTCATAGCATGTTGGTGTCAATAATGTGCTTCTTTGCCTTTTTTTCATGGTATCGATACCAAGCTATTTGATCCCTTATGTTGATGTTGATAACATTATTGTTCCGATGCTACCTTTGGCGGTTCTCTCTATATCCTTGGTGCTGATTCCATCTCTTCAATCTTGTTGTTTGGGTTTCACTGTTATAGCTCCATTTCTTGGTGCCAACTTAGTTTCTGCCTTTCTTGTTTTGATGTCGGCCATGTTTTTCTAGGCCTCATGCATTCAGTTCCAGCTCTACTTCCACATTCTTATGCATTGGTGTCGGTCGAGCATTTCCCAGGCTTCTACCTTGATGTCGGCTTTACTACAATGCCCCTTCACCTTGCTTTGGTTTTGAATTCTTGTAGTAACATTTACGTATAAATATTTTTCCACGTTAGACTTCGTACGTACGTAAATTCTCCATACCAACTCCATTATGAACATACTATATATGTAAATTTACCAGAAAAATTCAACAAACGCAATGAGACATGTTCCCAAGCCCAATTCTAAAAATTCCAAAAATGTCCATTTTCCATTAATCGTTTTCTATACTTATTTAATTAAATTAACATTATAAAAATTCGAGGTGTTACATTCTCCCACTCTTTTGGAAATTTCGTCCTTGAAATCAGATAAAGGATGCACTTATCTAATTTCTCGCATAATTTACAACCATCATGTGTATATCCAATTTTGAAAAAATCCATGCACTAGTGCAAAGTGCAATAAATTTTAAAAATTCATGTATGCAATGAATTTATAAGCGGTATCTCCTATATGTATGTTGCCTTTTTCAAAAATATTTTGGAAACATGATGCGTACAATCTAAATATACTTGCAATTCCTATATGAATGCAATATATTTAAAATCAAAAAATATCTTTTCATCTAATTTTTGCCACACTCTTACTTAATAAGAGCGCAGTTCATCCAATTTTTGCATCCAACCCTTACCAACAAACTATAAAATTTCAAATTTCAGAAAAATCTAATTCTCCGAATTTGATTTCTTATTTTAAAAAAGGCACAAGATAGATGTCTTACATTTTTCTATCCCGTCTATATGCAACCTTTATCTCTGTGATTGGAATCATTCATCGGTTCTCCCCTAAAATTGTGATTTCCCATTCCAATTACAACTTACATACGAAAACTCCATTTCTTAATTTTTTCTCATACTTAGTTAAAAATATTTTTATCGTTTTCATCGTTCAATTCTCTACATTTCTACTGTTTTCTTGTACTTATATCATTTTAATTTTTTAGCGTTTGTTCTCTTAATTTTTCTTTGTTCTAATTTCAATTTAGCATTAGCAAACACACATACTAAGCTGAAAAAGCTAATTTCATAACAAAAACACTGAAATGCAATTTCCTACCATCAAAGGAAAAGAGAAAATGACAAAAGAAAAGATACAAGAGACACAGAGAAATGCTAGCATGCCACACTAGAACGGAATCCTAAGCCCGCCCCCACCGACCAAATTTGTCTCACAGCAACACATCTAAACTAGTGAGACACTCCTCTTGGTGCTAAGTTGCCTCAAGCGCCTCATGCTCCGCCTGAGCATACTACTGCTTGAGCTGCTATCATCTCGCGTTGAGCCTGTACGGTCTGCTGTATCTGAGTCATGTCCGACTGCATCCGAGTCATCTCCTATTGTCCAAGCAGAATCTTATGGTGCTCTCGAGCTAACTAGTCATGTCGTTGGGACATAGATTTAATCTCACCCCTAAGATCCCATGGATGTCATCCATGTCCCTCCTCTCCAGGCGAAGGTCCCCACTACGGCAGCTCATAAGTTCCTGCGCCTCCCCAATAAGGCAGTACCACTCCCTGATATTTCTGACTTGCTGGCAGATATCCATACTGTGGTTGTTGCTCATGCTACTGCGGCTGCTATGCTAAATCACAGGCTCCTCCTCCTCATGTCCAAGTGCAGCCTCATGCTCCTCTATATGCATAGCCTATGGAGCCTGTAGTTGGGCCAAATGAATGTGGATCCTATATCAATCTTGGAATGCATCTGCTTGATAAAGGTCTCATGTTCCAAAGGTTTGTAGGCCGATATAAAAATCGGCGTTAACAAGTGGCAAAAAGGAATAGTCGAACTTCACCTGCCACTACCAACTCCATACTGGGCCATAATCTCTCTAGCCCAGTTAACCACAATAATAGACACTTAAGCATTAAAATTAGCTATTTACACTAACTTTATTGATCCTTTTATAAAGAGATCTAGTCAAATCTAGCTCTGTATATTAATATTACTAAAGGGGGTGCTAAAATTTCTTGATTTAACGGATGAAGCGGGGCTAAAAGCTGGTCTATTGTTCATCAGCACTAAATTGAAATAGCGTAGTGGTTGAAGAGCGCTACGAGTTATAGCGGGATTTCGCAAGGCTTTAGCGAGGCTTTAAATGCTTAACTTCCATATGCCCAGTCTGAATGTTAGCATAAAAATCCCGACTAACCTCGGGTAGGCGATGCAAGGACACGTCGTATGACACAAAATGCAGTGCAATCCAGTAGCAGTGAAAAACTGTTCAAGACCGTCCCTTGAAATTCGTCAAACTTCACTGCTCTCCCATTCAGTGAAGAGTAGCTTGTTGAATCCACATAATCTTGAGCGATCTTCATGTTGTTCTGGCACCACACAATATCCTATGGCACTAATTGGGGAATTATGTGGCCAGGGATGGGCATCGAGGCATAGTGAAAAATCTTCGAATTGTCTAATGAAACTTGTAGATCTGGAAAGAGGACAGAACATGCTTTGACTTGGATATAAATTTAGGTGAAATGGAGATGAAACGAAGCGATGGTGGCTAGAGGAAGGGGGTTTCAGTTGCCTACAACGTTTAAGGGGGAGGGGAAATGAAAGTGACAAAGCTTCGGCTTTGTCCATTTTTATTTGTGCGATCTGCACCCAATGATTCGACCCACTATCTGCCTGGGTCAATACAATGTAGACCTAAGAGGATCCTGGGTCGACCCAGACCCAAGCAATTTTTTTCGCATGTTAGTTCGACAATCCTACGTTCTGCCCTCTGCGCTTTGACTTCCCGCCTTCTTTGCTGCATCCTAAATATTTCCTGGGCTGGTCGACCAACTGCTCCAACTCAAATAAATTTTCCAATGTCCATTTACCATCCTAACAATGCGTCTTTTCTTCCAAACTTGAATAAATCCCCAACCAAAATTCGCCGTAACCTTTTCTTGTCCTTTGTTATATATTTCCAAAATAATTCCTTACGCCCGACTTTTCGTTAGTCAAATATATTTTCTGTAGCCATGCTCAATAATTACCATTCCTTACAACTTCTTATTATTTGAGCCTCAATTATCCTAGCCAACTTACACCGTCATTGCCTTACGTGCTTTCAAATAAATGCCTCAACAGCTATTCTCACTTTCGGGTAGCGTTAAATCTTCGCGATGCCCATGCACGCAATATATGTATTCCTAGTCCATCTACCCATCGATGAAACATTCCTCCTCGCCCATAACTTGGATTATCGTCCGTTCCAAGTACCGACACATGAATTTTCCCCTTTAACCATAAATTCTATCGTACACCCCATACCATGGTTAAGCCAGATCTTACTCTTTTAGGATCCATCACAATCCTAGCATTGGTGTACAAACTCATTAATTTGCATATGCGGTTTTCTCAAAAGTGGGTCTCTCTCATTGATCTAGATAGATACATTATATATATATATATTCATTTTTTCAAAATACAAATATGCTACTTACTAACTATTCTTAGGAATCTTAAACCCGAGCTCTGATACCAAAAGTAACAACCCAAATTCAAGCATGTCCGGATTTTTCAAAAATACTAAATCTGAAACCACTGAAACTCGAGTTGTCTTGTATGGTGTCTTGCAGAAAAGACAGAAATAAAAAATATATCAGAGCTCAATAAAACATCTCACGGCGGAATGGATAAAAACATAATAATTAAATATAGCCTTATTGAAATAATGACACTGCCTAACAAGTGTCAAAAGTCTACCAAACTGTGACATAAATCTAACTTGTGATTATATTATCAAGAAGGCAGAACATAAGTTCTGCTGAGAGGACAAATTATACATTCTAAAATAACATTACATATACCGTTCAGTTACGTTTTCTCAATTATTAGGTTATTCGGGTTAACAACACTCTAGGTTCTGCACACACGTCACACCCATCTACTCCTAGTAGATTAAACCTAATATATATATATATAGCTATGCCCAACATCTCAAAGTACTCCCCATAGTATCCTCCTTGTAAGGTCTTTCTCGTCACACTATGGAAGCTTGCACAACCTCCATCCTACGCAAAAACACGCAAGGAAATCTCCATCGTTATGCTACGTAATCGCACAGAACCTTCCCTCGCTATGTCATGTAAGCGTACAGATCCTTGTACCCGAACTCCTTGGTCGAACCACGTATCGACACAGAGTAATTCCCTAACATCAACAATACACTACCTTGTGCATGTATTTAGGCCCTCGCAAAATGTACTGCCTACTATAACTCCAGTTCCATAATAGGACTACATCTAATGCACGAAATTCAAGTGGGAGATTTCGATATCTGTAATGGACAGCTTCGTCAGGCCTATATTACAGATGTCCACATATGTCTATCTCTTATCACGGTGGTTATTACCCCACCCTGCCCCCTCTCTTAATTAATTAAAGAATGCATTAAGAGCTAATGACATGCCCCTATCAACCATTCTAATATCCAATTTGGCGTGTCCCTCAAACAACGTTCCGATAGTGAAAGATCGTTGGTCCGTTGGTTTAGCTCTAGTTTTTCCACATCCAACTGACTGCCGATGACAGGTATCCGATGATTACTACCCTTAATTTGGTCTTGACCACCTCTTTCCAGAGCGAGGAAAACCGCCGAATCACCCCATGTCATCTGCCACAACCTTCTTTTTTCCACTCCATAGTTTCAGTCAAGGTATACTCTAGATGGTGCAACAAACCTGCCTTCAAGCGACAACTTCATCTGGTTGTTGCTCAGAGGGTCATCTCAGAGTACCCTACCACGTCTGCAGATGCCTCGTGCTTCCCTTAGTCCTATAGAATAATCAATTGGACGTGCTTTCCTCATGTCTCCAGACACCACGACGATCTACCCTATTGAGTTCTTCATCTCCATACGTACAGACTCGTCTAAGAGAATCACGCCATTGCGTTATTAGATCCTATGTTTAACATTTTTTATCATGTGCTTGCTTTAACTCATTACATTGCTAACTAACTTGATTACTTATACATTCATTTTCGATTCAAGTTACTGGTTTATTACCTTATATTTGGAAGCTTACTTTCCCTAATCAGCCCTACGCTACAGGAACGGACCATACCTATGAGACACATATTTTTCCCTAATCATCCTCATGCTGCCAAAATGGACTTCCATTTATTATTATTACATTCATTAAACCTAATCCTCCCAATTATAAGTTTATTAATAATAAGTATACTTTATTCTTTCTCATTTGATTATAACCTCATGTTATGTCGTTATTGAAACAACCCGAACTTCCCGACCAGCCTAAACCAACAATAAGGCGAATTGTTTAAGAACACGACACATCATAACAAAGAACAATGAACAAGAGAACATTTCATTGCTATTACAACAATTTACATCAGAGTACAAGATATCAGAGTATAAATAAATATATACAGCGGAAAATATCAGAGAATTTAAATAACAAAATAGCGGAAATATAATACATGAATAATGTGTAGCAGAAAACATTAACTAACATAGCTGAAATAAATACATAGATACAAAGAATTCTAGAGTATAGCTCCAGCTGTAATCCAAGATCCTGTTAAAAGAAATATCTACAAACCAAACCTACTAGCTGCCCATGTGGAAAATATGGGCACCCAGAGTTTAAGTGGGAAAGGATAAACTCTGAGTCAGTCATGGGACTAGTGTGATAACTAAAACAATGATCAACTTTATTTTAATGGTGGATAAATCAAGGGACCACGCCGCATAACACGGAACGGGTGTTCTCCCATGAATACCATAAATAAACTCGCAATGCTAAAAAGAAAATGAAGCTATTATAAGACTCATGTCCATCACACAATGCAATGCAAGCCAGAGGATAGATTTTTACTGTAATGCCCCGCCTCTATACCCACTATCGTCCAGTTCATTTCAGAGAAATGTCGTAGACCATAATGGAGAATGAGGTTTGTGAAGAGCGACCGATTGTATGATTACTCCATGTGAGGAACGCACATCGAATTCTGATACCGATTACAATTTGGACATGACCATTCGGCACATAGGGCAACTACACAACGACTATATGCAATCCGGAAGGTAGTATAAAATAGACAACAACAATAATATATATCACAGCCAGACAAAGAATAATCATATCACAAAGGCAGAATAGATATGCATAAGCCAAGAATGTGTACAACAAGTTAGTGGTCAACAAAGATCCACTAATCCCAAAAGAATAGATGCATCTACCATGATCTAAATAAAGGAATATGTACATAACGATAGATAATATCATAGGTACAAAAGTACATAAAGCTACGGAGAAAGAGTAGCAAGCTGAAGGCAGAAGATCAGTCCTACGATGAGTCCCAGAGGAGTACCTAAAATGACTTGGTCTAACCCGAGTATTATTTATAGGAATAAATAATAAATGAGTCAGTCTAGTTGTACTTATCAAATAAACTGAGAAAATAAGAGATATAACAAAGGATGACATGATTCTAGTAATAATATCTAATCATAAATAAATATGAAACATGACATGTCGACACAATCAGGAAATGACAATGGAATGTCAGCACACAAATATCTCTAAATTATCTAATAGCTAATGTAAAATGCAACATTCAAATAATAGCACACAACAGGAAATGACAGAAGAATGCCAAATAAACCAAACATATGAATGACAGCGGAATGCCAAATAAATCTAATGGATGCCATATGCATCAAAATAAACAAGGAATGACAATGGAATGCCAAATACACATCAAATTGATGACCGTCGCATCAAAGTAATCAAGAATCCAGAAATCAAGCAAGAAATCCAGAAAACATCATAAAGAGGCCTGTCACAAACAAGATACGATCTCTAGGTAGCGAACCCATAAGTTTGAGCCGAAGCTCTCCACGAAGCCCGGTCGTAACCCCGGAAGAGAGAAAAACACATAAGTCATGAAATATCTTGAAAACATCATAAAAAGGCCTGTCACAGATGAGAAACGATCTCTAGGTAGTGAACCCATATGTTTGAGCCGAAGCTCCCCACGAAGCCGGGTCGTGACCCCAGTAGAGTGAAAACACATAAATCATGAAGGATGGACCGAAGTCCCATAGGTGAAATCCAAGAATCGTAAATCCCACTCGGGCGATCGAGGACCACAAAACATAAGTCATAAAAGGACCGCATCAGTCCGGTGAGTATAAATTACACCAAGATAGTTAATATAAAAAAATAGCTAAATGTCCTATAACCACTCACTATTCTCGAATATTTACGAACCCGTTGTCGGTTCATTCTCAAAACAACAAGGATGGTGAGTATAGATTACACCGAAATAGTTAATATAAGAAAATAACTAAATGTCCCATAACCACTCGCTATTCTCGAATTTTTACGACCCCGTTGTTGGTTCATACTCAAAACAACAAGAATCTTCACATCGTGTTCGAACGCACGAGTCGAAGAGTTACTCTTCGAAGTAAACATATAAGGGGTCATAGTCCTCATTTTTACTAAGTTAAATAAACTAAATTTCTCGCCCGATCGAGTAAAGAGGATCCGTACACACTAATATATTGGAATCAGTAGAAGGATTCGTAGTCCATTAATAATATATAAACCATCTTATAATTCGAAGTGAAAGTGAATAATAGTACGATTGCCGAGGAAAATCGATCAAGGGGATTCACGTCATAATGACGTAAATTCAATTCATAAATCATCAAATATAAATTCGATAAATCGAATTAATATATAGCTCGTTAGTGGATTCTATAACATTAGAAAACGATTAGAAACCACGTTGGAGCGACAGAAAACAAGGGCACAAAACAATTACAATTTGTCACAAAACAGGGTGCCACGGACCAAAGTACAATCACCAAGGTGATCGATAATGCGTAATTCACATTGCAACAGCATATAGGAAATCAAAGGGATAACGGTTGTAATTTCGATCAACGAACGAATCAAAATCCCAAACTAGCACCCGAAGGTTTTAAACTATATCGGAATAGACTCGAAGGATATCGAGTCGATAATTCACGTTTAAGAGTCGTGAATCATAATCGAATTAATATCGAGGGTCAAACCTGGGTAAACGAGTAAATAGATTCATAAAATAGAGCGCACGGGCTCTAGAACGATTTCTAATGCAATTCACATTAAACAATTAGAATAGAGTCAATTAAAGGTCAATATTCAATGAATCAAATAATAATCAATGTCGATGAATCGAGCTGTTGAAATCTGTGAATTTATGAAGTTGAATTTCACAAACGAAGTCCGAACGACCTGAGCTCCGGCTGGGAAAGAGCCTGGATGGGGGAGACTGTGGACCGAGGTCTCTCCGGCCCACATCAAAAAACCGGTCGACTGGTCAAAATGGGGCGGTCGACCGATTTTACACAAAAACAAAACCGGTCGACCGCCCATTTTGGGCCTGTCAACCAGTTCTAACCAAGGCCTTTGCCTTGGTCAATCCTAGGGGGAATCGTCCCTCGCGAGCGTCCGTCGTCGATCGTTGAGGTTAGTGACTTCTTCGGGACATCAACGAGACCTCTCCGATCCACCGTATCGACTTGCAAAGCTCAAATGCAAAGATTTTGATTGTTGGTTCTAAAACGAACAAAATTCCAAACCAAAACGAATAAACGCAATAAAAGAAAATTGTGAAGTCTTAAAACTTGCTGGGTCCGGCAATGGTACTTCACAACACCACTTGATCGACTTATGATGCGTGCAATAAGTCGTGTGCACAACCCATGCCACAATTCTATTTCAAATGAAATTCAAACTAATAAACCGGAAAGTGTAAATTATCCTAACCAATTCAACAATAAAATGCAACATGAAATGGTACTAAATTACACTTATGCAAGCCATAAACTTGTGGCATGGATGTGAGTTCAATAAAGAACTCACCTTTGCTTGCAAGAAGCAAGAAATCAATCCAAAGCTTTGCTAAATCAACCTCTCTTCCAATATAGCTCGCTAATCTCCAACCCAATCTCATATAAATGGATTTCCTAGAAATTAGGTTTAGGATATCATAAGAAATAGAAGAGGAATGAAGTTGTAGAAGATGAAGAAGAACAAGGAGAAGCTTACCTAAGTTTCTACACTTGATTTCCTCTTGATTTGAGCTCCTAATTGAAATCCCTAGCTTAGGAAATTTAATTTCCCATTTCCCCCCATTTTCACTTATTTTTTGAAGGGAGGAAAGTTATGAGGGAGAGAGGGCCGATGGGGGACGTAAAGGAGTGGGCTAGGTTTAGCCATCCAAGCCCCAACCAAAGACCCAATTTTCACAAACTCGGAACATATCGATGCTTATAGTAAAAAAGGTTGTAAACGATGATCCGGACTCAATGAAAGTGGTTTCGAGTCCAAATTCATCCATATACAAAATGTGACTTTTCGGACATACATCGATTAATGATTAATGATTAACGACGTTATATTTAAATAAAATATTTAAATATATTATCATTAAATATGTGGGTTGTTGTAGACTTCCCCCTTAAAGAAATTGCGTCCTCGCAATTATTTAAGATTGAAGTAATAAGTAACAACACAAAATAATACCACGGAGTGGTACTACAAGAACCGACACGAAATGAAGTGGTCACACCAATGGCTAGGTGAGATCCCAATTTCGTCTCACAAGATCATAAAAACTAGAGTTCAATCTCGAACTCCATTACCCATGAAGGTAGTCATCCCAAACGGGTAAAATAATTCCAGAAAAATTCATAAGCGCTATGAATTGAAATAGACTTGCCTTTCTAAGTATGATTCTCAAGGGGATGAGAATCGATAGAATGCACAAAAACCATGCGAATCTAATTTAGAATTTCAAGAAACAATGGGACTACGTCCTACATACGCGAGATATCAACAGTAGATATTTCTCTTAGGATATGAAATGGGAATTTACGATGGTGACTAATCCATCCCCAAACTCAATCACGCGATGTAGCGAATCATCGAACCTGAGCACTTTAGTCTTGCGACAAGGTGGCTGACACCAACAAAAGCATAACATAGAGATTCCAAAGAATTTAGCAAAGGAGAGCAATTCTCGAAGGAATAATCAATTTTAATATCAATGATTCAAGGTTGGTAACGGAATACCAACGAGCTAGAAACCGATAAACAAATATTGGGAACGGGATACCAATGAACTACAAATAGATAATCAAATATAGGTAACGGAATACCAATGAACTAGAAATCGATAAAAAATATTAGTAACGTAATACCAATGAACTATTCAGGGAAATCAATTTCTAACCAGGTACTAAATCTCATTTAGTAACCATAAAGACGAATTGTTAGGAATTATACGAAATTCCCAATATTCAGAAACTCGAGTATCAATTTTAGAAAATCGGAAACATTGAGAATATGATGGATAAGTAGTGCACAACTTACCACTTCGGGACAACAGGATTTAAGATAATTTTCTGCTAAATTTCTCAAATCGCAAAAACGTCAACAATTAATCAATGAAGTAATAGACAATTTCTATAATAAGATGAGATTAAACCAAAGAGGTTGTATTCCCTAAAAAATTGATTCACAAGGGTTAACAAACATGCGGAGGCAATTGTCGACCCAAATGATTCAAACAAACAAGGAATGAATATCAAAAGAGCTCATCCTCACGAGATTCATCACTAAAGATACATGGGGCTAAGTCCACACATGTGTTGACTTTAGCACTTCTGGATGATCGACTAGATCATAGATTCAAAGCAAGGAATTATTGAGTTTGCCATGGATCGCAAAACCCAAATCTCCCCTCCCTACGGGATTCCCATTCTCTTGAGTGATTGTTCACTGGAGAAAATAAGGAGACCCATGGAATCACAAGAATATTAAATTCTCTTTAGCAAATCGAAACAAGGATTAGGAATTAGGCGAGATTCCCAATCACTAAGAATTCTCGAAAATAAAAGATCTGAAATCCAGAAACAAGAGACATAAATAAATAACTCCAGGAACAAGAGACGTCGGTTATTTATTTATTCAAAGAAAAGATTCAAAATAATTTCTAATTAAAAATCTTAAAGCACTCAAATTCTTGGAATTGCTCCAAGGAAATCTAGAAATAAATTAACTGGAAAAATAACAAACGATTACGAAAAATCACAAAAATCCAAAATATTATTTTTTTGATTAACTTATCAAGAGTGAATTTTAATTTTAGGAATCATTTCGAATGTCGGATTGTCACATAATGGTGTTTAGGAATTCCGAACTACAACATGGCGTCCCATATCTCGTTCGAGATCCTTAACGCACCCGATGGACAAGTTAACACAAGAAAGTCCTCACAATTTCTAACGTTCACGCAAATCTCGCAAAATATAAAAATTCAATAAATCATTCGGGATGGCATAGAGGAAATAAAATTCCTTTATCAACTTACAAATAAAACACAAATGATATCTTTTGATAACGAAGAACATGATCGACGTATATCAAAAGAACATAAATAAAATAATCTTTGAACAAGGTAAACGAAATTAAGGAATTAATGACACGTACCTTAACTCAAGAAGAGGGATCACAAGAAGCGGGATGCTTTCCCTCGTTCTTGATCTTGAGTTTGGAACACAATGATACATTTGTTGAGTTAATTTAGCACAAATGCTTGGTAACTCACACCGGCACAACGAGGTAACAAATGAGTTGTTTTAGCCTGAAGGCTTGGTGATCTCACACCGAACTAGAACTATATAGCTGACAACAAGGGAGTAGATTTAGTCACAAAGACATGGTATCTCCATACCGACCGACAAGTGATCAATAGACCATGTTAGGTATGTAACAACGTACGAAACAATCTTAACTAGAAATCAAGAAATATCAGGATTAAAGACGCTCACAACGTGCGTAACGACGCACGGGCAAGATATCCAATGATCAATCAACTACAAGGATCATAAGTGATCAACGAGATATGTGTGATACACAATAGGCCACTTGAGACATAATCACCCCTCCCGTAGGAGGTACACTTGGTGAATCGGCACTTGCACGGCTACGACCAACTATTTCGCTTCTTTAAGGGAAAAGAAGGAGGAAAAAGTTAGTCTCAAGTTGAATTCAAATGATGAGAATTCAATCAAAATGGAATCATAAAGGAAGATAAGCTATGACGGGTCTTAAGACTCTAACTAAAACCCTAAAGCACGATTCCCGAGAGAAGCTCAAGACAATACCATCGTCATACTATCTTACACTGTTCCAGAAAGTGGCTTTGATACCAAATGTAATGCCCCGCCTCTATACCCACTATCGTCCAGTCCATTTCAGAGAAATGTCGTAGACCATAACGAAGAATGAGGTTTGTGAAGAGCAACCGATTGTATGATTATTCCATGTGAGGAATGCACATCGAATTCTGATACCGATTAAAATTTCAACATGACCATTCAACACATAGGGCAACTACACAACGGCTATATGCAATCCGAAAGGCAGTATAAAATAGACAACAACAATAATATATATCACAGCTAGACACAGAATATTCATATCACAAAGGCGTAATAGACATGAATAAACCAAGAATGTGTACAACAAGCTAGTGGTCAACAAAGATCCACTAATCCCAAAAGAATAGATGCATGTACCATGATCTAAATAAAAGAATATGTACACAACAATAGATAATGTGATAGGTACAAAAGTACATAAAACTGCGGAGACAGAGTAGCAAGCTGAAGGCAGAAGATCAATCCTACGATGAGTCCCAGTGGAGTACCTAAAATGACTGGGTCTAACCCGAGTATTATTTATAGGAATAAATAATAAACGAGTCAGTCTAGCTATACTTATCAAATAAACTGAGATAATAAGAGATATTACAATGGATGACATGATTCTAGTAATAATATCTAATCATAAATAAATATGAAACATGACATGTCGACACAATCAGGAAAGGACAATGGAATGTCAGCACACAAATATCTCTAAATAATCTCCTAGCTAATGTTGAATGCAACATTCAAATAATAGCACACAACAGGAAATGACAGAGGAATGCCAAATAAACTAAACACATGAATGACAGCAGAATGCCAAATAAATCTAATGGATGCCATATGCATTAAAATAAACAAGGAATGACAATGGAATGCCAAATACACATCAAATTGATGACCATCGCATCAAAGTAATCAAGAATCCAGACATCAAGCAAAAAATCCAGAAAACATCATAAAGAGGCCAATCACAAATGAGATACGATCTCTAGGTAGCAAACCCATAAGTTTGAGCCGAAGCTCCCCACGAAGACAGGTCTAATATGATTAGAAACGATCGTTATAAAATGATTAGAAACCATATTAGAGCGACAGAAAACAAGGGCACAAAACAATGACAATTTGTCACAAAGCAGGGTGCCACGGATCAAAGTACAATCACCAAGGTGATCGATAATGCGTAATTCACACTGCAACAACATACAGGAAATCAAAGGGATAACGGTTGTAATTTCGATCAACGAACGAATCGAAATCCCAAACTAGCACCCTAAGGTTTTAAACTATATCGGAATAGACTCGAAGGATATCAAGTCGATAATTCACGTTCAAGAGTCGTGAATCATAATCGAACTAATATTGAGGGTCAAACCCGAATTAACGAGTAATTAGATTCATAAAATAGAGCGCATGGGCTCTAGAACAATTTCTAATGCAATTCACATTAAACGATGAGAAAAGAGTCAATTAAAGATCAATATTCAATGAATCAAATAATAATCATTGTCGATGAATCGAGCTGCTGAAATTTGTGAATTTATGAAGTTAAAGTTCACAAACGAAGTCCGAACGGCCCGAGCTCCGGCCGGGAAAGAGCCTGGATGAGGGTGGACTGTGGACCGAGGTCTCTTCGGCCCACAACAGAAAATCGATCGACCGGTCAAAATGGGGCGGTTGACCGATTTTACATAGAAACAAAACCGGTCGACCTCCCTAATTTGGGCCTGTCGACTGGTTCTGACCTAGGTCGTTGCTCAGATCGAACCTAGGGGGATTCGTCCCCCGCGAGCGTCCGTCGTCAATCGTTGAGGTTCGTGACTTCTTCGGGACATCAACAAGACCTCTCCGATCCACCGTATCGACTCGCAAAGCTCGAATGCAAAGATTTTGATTGTTGGTTCTAAAATGAACAAAATTCCAAACCAAAACGAATAACGTGGTATAAGCGAATTGTGAAGTCTTAGAACTTTCCGGGTCGACAATGGTACTTCACAACACCACTTAATCGACTTATGACGCGTGCAATAAGTCGTGTGCACAACCCATGCCACAATTTTATTTCAAACGAAATTCAAACTAATAAACCGGAAAGTGTAAATTATTCTAACCAATTCAACAAGCAAATGCAACATTAAATGGTACTAAATTACACTTGTGCAAGCCATAAACTTGCGGCATAGATGTGAGTTCAATAAAGAACTCACCTTTGCTTGCTAGAAGCAAGAAATCAATCCAAAGCTTTGCTAAATCAACCTCTCTTCCAATATAGCTCGCTATCTCCAACCTAATCTCATATAAATAGATTTCCTAGAAATTAGGTTTAGGAAATCATAAGAAATAGAAGAGGAATGGAGTTGGAGAAGATGAAGATGAAGAAGGAGAAGCTTACCCAAGTTTCTACACTTGATTTCCTCTTGATTTGAGCTCCTAATTGAAATCCCTAGCTTAGGAATTTTAATTTCCCATCTTTTCCCCCATTTTTACTTATGTTTTGAAGGGAGGAAAGTTATGAGGGAGATAGGGCTGATGGGCGACTTAAAGGAGTGGGCTAGGTTTAGCCATACAAGCCCCAACCAAAGACCCAATTTTCACAAACTTGAAACATATCGATGCTTATAGTCAAAAAGGTTGTAAACAACGATCCAGACTCAATGAAAGTGGTTTCGAGTCCAAATTCATCCATATAAAAAATGTGATTTTTCGGACACACATTGATTAATGATTAACGATTAACGACGTTATATTTAAATAAAATATTTAAATATATTATCGTTAAATATGCGGGTTATTACATTTACCTTGTAATTGCCAAACATGCTTGATACGCGAAATTTATCTTTTATTATTATTATAAGAGCAAAAATCAATTTCATATATAAATGTATCAATCCTAGATGACATAAGTACCATATATTATGTCGCCATATAGGTTTACAACTAAAACCATAAAATCACGTATAGGAAATAAGGTTTCCATCTATGAACCAAGGCAAAGGATATTCCTTTCCGATTCGAGAGATTCTAGCACATGCCTCAGGATCACACCTCTTGGAAACCCTTGGATCTTACAGAGTCGGCCAGAAGTCGCTGATTAGTTATACCATAAATAATACGTTCCCCGGTCCTATCACTTAGTCAGTACGTTGACCATCTTAGTCAGCATGTAGACCATCAATGGCCTTGTACGGCCAAATCCGTGGTACCTCGCTTTCCTTCATCCAACATCCACATAAGTAAAATGTCTGGGCTCCATACCAAGACATCAATCCTAGATAGAAGGTTCCGTATGACCATTTCCCTGCCATCCTTCCATTCTGTTTTTGTTTCATAACGGGGTGTGAACCTCGCGAATTAACGCTACACAAAGTTGTTCTATATTAAAGCTATGCTTTGATCATCAATCACAAATCTCTGCTTTTCAATAAAAGCTTTGATCCATGCAGCTCAACATGCCTCATTGTCAAATCATACCATACAACCGATGTCTACCGACATACAACTTCTGAGCTCGCACATCTCAGAGAAGGGTGTTAAGCCAAGAGAATAAATTCCCCGCCACCAAACATATATATATATATATATATATATCAATGAATACAGTGTGAAGTACAATGTCAGACACACCACCCATTTGAAAGTCCATTCTGGGTCTGAACGAAACCGGAGGCACCTTATTCCTCATCCCATATGTCCAATATAGGAGAGAGTCCCTCGTATATCCGGTGGATCTCCAAGTACGTCTGGACGACCACCACTTATTACCTCATCTTGAGTGTACAACCCAATTGAGACATCAGTAATCATCCCAATGATGTAAAGATTTTCGGTCTTCAACCATCGTCTTCATATCTTCGACTTTTAATCGTCATACCAGTTATTCAGAATGGGTTAAACCAGGTATTTCCATATAACTCGTGTATCTTATAATCAAGTGATATAAAAACACATCATACGCCTCACTCCAATCCAGAATATTATTTTATCCAAATATTCTTTTGTTTGGGAAAATGTTTCCATTAATCTTATCAAATATTATCTCTTTACAACTTATTGTTTAATCCAGTTCTTATAAATCATTCCAAAAGATTTTGTAATATATTTTCTTAACTTAACCCGGATTAAGGTTTATCAAACTAGTTAGGATTTATGAGCCTTACCAAAGTAGTCATTCATTTTGTTATCTCAGTACCAACCTATTAATCCCATGGAGCCAAACTGGTAGTACTCCATAACACTCCTCGTGTTATCGGTAAATTTAATTACCATTTAACATTTCAAATCTAATTAAAGATTTAACTATCGCATGGAGTAAACCTGGTGGTACTCCATCTCGAATATTTCTTGAATTCGGTAAATTCAATTACCTCATTCACATTACAATCTTTTCAAAGATTTATTAAAACTCCACCTAGTTTTAGTTTTCAAAAATCATCATTTAATGATTATTCAACTTTTGGAAAATTAATCATGTCTTTAACTGGGTTAAGAACCAATGTCATTTGAAACACAGTTCACGATAAACCCAAAATTATCTTCCATTTAATATGGAATCTTCATAGAAATCAGATCAATCCTAATCAAAATGAATTTCCATATCAGACTAATACTATAGATGGAATAAAGGCAAAGCCTTTTAAATTCCATAAATAATAATAGTCTTCCTTTATAAAAGCTCATCTCGATTATTACTAAATTCCATTCAATTACAATTTAATATTTTAAAATGGAAGACTTTACTTTGGAAAATTTCATTAAATCTTAATTAAAAAAATTATAAATTCCAAATCATAACTTCACTGTTAATTGAGTTTAAGAACTGATGTCATTTAAAACATTGTTAACAATGAATCCAAAATCAATTTCCATTTAATTCCAATTATATTTATTAATTGGAAAACTTCATTAATCTTAACTAAAAGATTTATTCTTTTCTCAACCGGGTTTAAGAACAGTGTTATTAAAGACACCATTCACAACAAATCCAAAATCCAATTTGATACTAAATATAAGGCTCCGAATGGAAATCATATTGACTTATACTCAATATCAAATTCTGAAACCAATAGATATTGTATTGGGAATAATGATATCTATATCTTCCAAATTCCTCAATGATACCCCTATAATAACAGAATCCAATATCGAAATATCCGAAGATAATTTCCATTCAAATCCAATCTAATTTATACATTGGTTAACTCTGGTCATATCAAAACCATTTTCAATTCCTTTCGGTTCTTTATTTTAGTTGTTAACTAGTTCATTTAGATAAAAATATCTTTTATCTCTCCAAAACGTGGAATATTTCATCTAAAATCATTTCAAATCATCTACTATGATTTATCATAATTTATTCATATTTTTAATAATTTTAATAAGGGCCTTACAGTCGGTTTCCAATATCGGCCACCGAACTACGTCCACATCGGCCATTTCCAAAACTAATTTGGACTTATCTTAAAATCAAACCGTTGGATTTTAAATCTCTTATGATCATTTGAAATATCTTTTCGATACAAACCCAACGGTTCCAGTTTTAGTAGAATCTGACGGTCGAATCTCCCGTTACGTCAATTCGAAGTTACGGGTTGACATTCGTGAACTATCGCTGCGCGACACGTTCTATTCAATCCCGAATTCGATTTATAATTAAAAATAAAATCGAAAATGTTTCCAAAATAATTTATAAATATTATAAATTGTTCACAACTACCATTTGAAATCTTATTTCAATCTTCTACATCAAAATCAAATATCTTTATATTAAGTCATTATATTACATATAATATATTTCAATGATTTCCATTCAAGACGTATTTAATAAAACTTTTATAAATCCGTTTAAAAACGATTTTAACTTCCATTTCAATTTTTAAATCAAATTGAAAAATCTATATTATTATAATATCAAAATAATAATATTTTCAAAATGTTAGATTTTGAAACCTAATCTTCTCGATATTTATATTAAAATATTCGTTACTCCGGATTGAAAACTGTGACAACCCGGAAATCCGAGCCATTTTTTTTTGGCAATTTTGATGAATTTTGAATATTTAAAATGAATTATTTTAAATAATAACGACGGGAAATTTATTTTGAATAGAATTAGAATGTATATATTTATATAGATCGTCGTTAGAATATAATATTTATTTTAAAATATAAAAGGAATTGAAAAGGCGCGGTAGTTCGATAATTCGATTTCAAAGTTCAAATGAATGTACATGATTAAAAATAAACCAGATTTTAGTGAAACCAAAAATATTCGAATCTAATTGAAAATATCTTTCCAACGAATCCGAGAAATCAAAGTTTCATAGCGGGAATCAAAAGATATGTCCAGTTGAAAATTCGGAATAGTCGCTATGGAATTTCGGCCTTTAAAAATAGCCATTTTGCAAACGACCTCGGATTTCGACGAAACCACTTTTTTTGGATCCGCGATGTAAAGTTATTGCTAGGTTTCAAATTTCATAATTTTTCGAATCAATATGTGAGCGTGGCTAAGGAAAACGCGTTAGACCAGTTTCAGCTGATTTTAATCGACTGGAAATTGGCCATTTTTCAAATGGTCTCAGAATTCGACGAAACTATTTTTGTTAGGACCGTATCGTCAATACAAAGCTAGAAATATTTTTTCTGGAATTTTTAGGGACTGTATATGGCCCCGGTAAATTGAAATGTACGTTTAAAATTGAATATATGGATTTAAATTTTAATTTAGAGGAAAACTGACCGAAACGATCAAATTGGCCTATGTGACATATCACATTGTGTTCGGAATGAGGGTAATTAGCTAGGGGCGACAATCGTTGGGATTCGATCGGAGTTTGTGGTGTTAAACAATTAAGTGATGAATTAAAATATTATTAAATACATATATATTAATATAAAACCCCTCCCTCTCTCCTTTCAAACCGTTGACTTTAGAAATAAATAAATAAATAAACCGATTCATTTTTTCCCGTCGCCCCCTCATTTCCCCCCACCGCCTCCTCCGTCGTGCTCTACGCCGGTGCCTCCACCCACGTCAGACCCCCTCCCCCTTCCTCAGATGCTTCACCGCCTCCCCTAGCCTAAATCGCAAAAAGAAAAAAAACCCTAGCCCCGCATAAATCAACGCGCTGCGCCACCAGAACGGAACCCCACCGCCAGCGCCCCCGTCGCAACCTCCCTCTGCCCTGCTGCCGCCGCCGAACAGTACCCCCCCCCCCCCCCGCTAGAAAAACCTGTAAGTATTTCCTTTATTTTATTTTATAATTTTCTTTTATTTAGGTATTTTTATAGCCAATGGGAAGTGAATTAAATTCAGATTTTTAATGTAGGAAAACTTTTGTTTTTAACAATATAAAGGTGATGGTTTTTAATACTAAAAAGTTATTATTTTTATGATAAAAAGAATTGATTTTTATATTATAAAAAATCGGATTTTTGTCATGAAGAAAGGATAAAAATATAATTTTTATAATATAGAAAGGATAAAAATATAATTTTTATACTAGTGGCATATTAAAAATATGATTTTTATATATTATGGAAGTAATAAAAATATACTTTTTATTTATGTAGAGTAATAAAGATACAATTTTTAATTAAGTAGTGAAGTAAAAATATGATTTTTACCTCGATAAAAATAGAATCTTTATATGTGAAGTGAATGGAAAATGTGAATTTTTATTTATAAACATCGAAATAGAAATATGATTTTTGCTTTAAAGATAGTGGAATAAAGAAATAAATTTTATTGGAGTAAAGATTAGGTTTTTTGATATATAAAAGACGTGATTTTTAAAAATATAAAGACGTGATTTTGGTTGTATAAAAGAGGCGATTTTTATATGCATGAAAGAGAAATAAAATTCGAATTAAATTGAATAGATTTGAAATTGAAGTGATTTGAAATTCGAAATAAATTGAAGTGATTTGAAATTCGAAATAAATTGAAGTGATTTGAAATTCGAAATAAATTGAAGTGATTTGAAATTCGAAATAAATTGAAGTGATTTGAAATTCGAAATAAATCGAAATGATTTGAAATTCGAATAGAATTGAAATTCGAATTAAATTGAAATAGAAATGAAATCGTTTTGAATTGAATTGAAATTGAATTGAAATCGATTCCAATTGAGATCGATTTGAAATTAAATTAAAACGAATTTATATTGAGAAATTCAATTTTGATTTGAATTTGAAAATGAAGTTGAAATCGTTTCGAAAATGAATTTAAAAAGATTTATAAAATACGTTTTAGAAGGAAATCGACGAAATATATATTATATATATAATATAATGGTCTGAATAGAACGCGCCGTGCCGCGGCAGTTCGCGAATTTCGACCATTGACTTCGAATGGATATTTCGGGAGATCCGACCGTCGGATTCTCCTAAAGCCGGAACCGTTGAGTTCGTATCGAAAAGATCTTTTTAATGAATATTAGAGATTTGAAATCTAACGGTTGGATTTGGAATTATGTCCAAATCAAATTTGAAAAAGGTTGCTGTAAGTGCAGTTCGATGGCCGTTGATGGAAATCGACTGTACGGGGCTTGATAAAATTATTAAAAAAAATCAATAATTTGTGTAAAATCATAAGAAATTATTTGTGAAAAATGGGGATGAAAAATTCCATATTTGAAAAGATAAAAATAGATTTTTATCGAAATGAGCTAGTTTTGAACTAGAATAATAATTTATTTATTTTTAAAATAAATAAATTGGATTTGAAATGGTTTTGAAAATAACCAGAATTTCCAATAATTGAATTGGAATGGATTTGAATCGAAATTGTCTTCGGAATATTTCGATGTTGGATTTCGTGATGATACAGATATTGTTATGGGAATTTGAAAGATATATTAATATCGTTATTTCCAATACGATATTTGTTGGTCATAGAATTTGATATTGAATATAAGCCGATATATTTTCTATTCAGAGCCTTGTATTTAATATCAAATGTGATTTGGGTTTGTCGTGAATGGTGTCTTCATTAACACTATTCTTAAGCCCAATTGAGGAAAAGATTAAATCTTTTTATTTAGATTTAATAAAGTGTACCAATTAAATAATATTTAATTGGAATTGAATTGGTGTTGATTTTTGGGTTTATCGTGAACAGTGTTTTAAATAACACTTGTTCTTTAACCCGATAATTAATGGAATGTGATTTTGGGTTTATCGTGAACCGTGTTTTAAATGACACTGATCCTTTAACCCAGTTAAAGATTAAAACTAAGTGGAGTTTTAATGAATCTTTAATTAGATTGAAAAGATCGAGAATGGAGTACCACTAGTTTTGCTCCAAAGCGATAGTTAAATCTTTAATTAGATTTGAACGTGAGAGGGTAATTGAATTTACCGATAACACCGTGGTGTTAGATATGAAGTATTACCAGTTTTACTTCATGGGATGAATCGGTGGGGATTGGGAAATAAAATAAATGATTACTCCGGTGTGGTTCGCTAATCCCGACTAGTTTGAATTGATACTCAAAGAAGATTAAAGAATAAATTTAAAGAATTTATCTTTGATAAAATTAATGGGAACCTTTCCCAAAGTATAAGAATATTTGAACAAAAGAATATTCTGAATTGGAATGAGGTGTATGTTGTGTTTGTGTAACACTGGTTTATTATATACGCGAGTTATTCAGAAAGACCGGGTTTATCCCATTCTGAATAACTGATTCGACGTGGTGTCGAAGATGAAGACAGTGGTCGAAGACCGGAAATCTTCACATTGTTTGGGTGATTGCTGATGATCTCGATTGGGCCGTACACCCAAGAGGAGAGAAACAGTTGGTAATTGTCCAGACGTACTTGGAGATCGATGGATATGCGAGGAAAGTGCCTCCGGTTTCGTTCAGACCCAGAACGAACTTGTAAATGGACTGTGTGTCTGACATTGGATTTGATTCTGTGTGGTTGATTTCTATTAAATATATATCTGTTTGGCGGCGGAGAATTTATTCTCTTGCTTAACGCCCTTCTCTGAGACGCTCGAGCTCAGAGGTTATATATTGATGGATATCAAACGCATGGAGTGAATTGCCTATGTGGCATGCCTAAGTGGCAATATGATCAAGGCTTCTGTTGAAAAGCAAAGTCTTGTGGGTGATGATCAAAGCACAGCCTGTGTGGCACAGCTTTGTGTAACGTGAATTCGCGAGCCTCACACCCCGGTGGTGAACCAAAAATGGGAGAGGACCTCAGGGAGGACATGCGTTTCCTTCTAGCTAGAGGTGGCGTCAGTGGTTTTACA
Organism: Allium sativum; assembly: GCA_030737875.1. Classification (NCBI taxonomy): domain Eukaryota; kingdom Viridiplantae; phylum Streptophyta; class Magnoliopsida; order Asparagales; family Amaryllidaceae; genus Allium; species Allium sativum. The sequence goes on from CM060918.1 coordinate 130,018,539, forward strand.
CGCCCTGACGAGTTTGACTTATGTGGTTGTTGCTGTTGCGAGGCGCCTCGGTTTGATCGGACGATCCGGGTCTGATGGAGTCATTCGTTGGCTCATTTATGCCCCATAGGGCGGGGAAACGTAGTGTTCAGGCATTATAATCCACATCGGTGGACCGGCCCTGACGATCCAAGGGCTCACCTGTGTCTGGGTCCTGAGACTCGGGCTAGACAGTCTCGAATCGGTGAGGACTATCTTTTGCCTCGGTTCATAGATGGAAATCCAATTTCCAAATACGACATGTGCAGTTTTGATTGTAGAACTAGTATGGCGACATAGTGGTATGGGGCATTCATGCCGCCTATGATTTATACTTATGATTGAAATTGATTTATTCACTTATAGTAATAGTAAAAGATGAAATTTCGCGTATCAAGCATTCTTTGGCTATTATAAGGTAAAAACCCTATCCTCCGGCTTGCGTTGCATTGTGTGATGGGACCTGGGTCTTATAATAGCTTCATTTTTCTTTATTTAGCATTGCGCTGTTGTTTTATGCACTGGTGTTCTCGGGAGGAAACCCGTTCCGTGTTATACGGCGTGGTCCCTTGATTTACCTAACTTTAAAATAAAGATTAATAACTGTTTTTAGTTCTCACACCAGTCCCATGACTGACCTGGAGTTTATTATTTCAACCTAAACTCTGGGTGCCCTTATTTTGACGCGGGCAACTAGTAGTTTTGGTTTTGCAGATTTATATTCACAGGATCCTGGTTTACAGCTGGAACGATATCCGGAAAACTTTGTATCCGTATATCTCCTTCAGTTGTATTTTGTATTATTTTCCGCTGCTTTGTAATTTATTGTAATCTTTGATATTTTATAATGTGTAATATTGATTTATACTCTGTATGTGCTTGTATTCTGATGAATTGTTGTAATTAACAATGAAAAGTTCTTCTGTCTGCGTTCTTTTGTGGCTTGTCCTCGACTCAATCCGTGATTTCCCGTAAGGGGGATTTCAGGTCGTTTCATCGTGGTATTAGAGCTTTGGTTTACAAAGCTCAGAGAACAAGACACGTTAGAACCATATGAAAGAATTCGTCAGAAACTTGATTAGTAATATCCAACGGGAATGACTCGTTAGAGATTGGATCAGTAGTATCCTAGAACGAGTATAAAGAGTGTTGTTTTAAAATAAAAATTGAAAACAAGTTTTGTTTTGAAAATTTAAATCAATTATTCGTATTTGATTATTTATTTTATATTGATTTGGACTATCAGGTATATAGAGATTTTGCATATACGTCTGATCCGCGTGTCTTCAAAGTTTTAATATACTGGATGGATATAGAATTACGCTCTAGTCGCCAGGAGATGATTTTGATGATTGATTGATCATCATCAGAATTTATGTTCGAGTGACGAAAGTGAGATTTCTATATATTTCCTATTGACTGGTGTGAGAACCGAAATTAGATAGGGCTTATTGTTGTGATTTGGCATCAAAAATGAGATTTTTGACTATATATCAAAGTTATGAATTTGAAATGATAATCAACTAACTGATTGCTGGTTGTGTTGTTTGATTATTGGTTGAGTAATTAAAATTTTAGCCATATAGCCAATTTGAACAAAATAGTGAGTGTATTGAAAATTAGTCGCATTTGCATGCATATACATGTACTTACATTGAACAGGTCATAGCAAGGAGGCTAGAGTAGAAGAATAAAATTTGTTTGCCCGACAAATAGGTACATGTTTAACATAATTTACTGTTTTGTTTGGGTGATGAAGATTTTATGAGTCGATTGGCTAGCCGCTTGACTTTTTCTTTTTCTTTTGGATTGAAGAAGGCCATGGGAGGCTATATGAAATATGCCGAAGTCCCCGGTGCAGGGGAGGTTATGGCGAAATTTTTCGAAAATTTAGGGTGTTAGCCAAATTTTTGAAAAAATTTGAAAAGTTCTTAGAAACTGAAAAGTTGAAGAACTTAAGCCGTAGTGAAAATACTGGAAGTTGAGTTGAATTGTTAAACAACTTTCGGCTTCGTTCCTTGTCGGGGACGAAAAGTTTTAAGTGGGGGAGATTGTAACAACCCGGAAATCCGAGCCAATTTAATTTTATTTTGGCAATTTTGATGAATTTCGAATATTTTTTTTGAAGAACTAAATTTCGAATATTTAAAATGAATTATTTTAAATAATAACGACGGGAAATTTATTTTGAATAGAATTAGAACGTATATATTTATATAGATCGTCGTTAGAATATAATATTTATTTTAAAATATAAAAGGAATTGAAAAGGCGCGGTAGTTCGATAATTCGATTTCAAAGTTCAAATGAATGTACAAGATTCAAAATAAACCGGATTTTAGTGAAACCAAAAATATTCGAATCTAATTGAAAATATCTTTTCAACGAATCCGAGAAATCAAAATTTCATAGCGGGAATCAAAAGATATGTCCAGTTGAAAATTCGGAATAGTCGCTATGGAATTTCGGCCTTTAAAAATAGCCATTTTGCAAACGACCTCGGATTTCGATGAAACCACTTTTGTTGGATCCGCGATGTAAAGTTATTGCTAGGTTTCAAATTTCATAATTTTTCGAATCAATATGTGAGTGTGGCTAAGGAAAACGCGTTAGACCAGTTTCAGTTGATTTTAATCGACTGGAAATTGGCCATTTTTCAAACGGTCTCAGAATTCAACGAAACTAGTTTTGTTAGGACCGTATCGTCAATACAAAGCTAGAAATAATTTTTCTGGAATTTTTAGGGACTGTATGTGGCCCCGGTAAATTGAAATGTACGTTTAAAATTGAATATATGGATTTAAATTTTAATTTAGAGGAAAACTGACCGAAACGATCAAATTGGCCTTTGTGACATATCATATTGTGTTCGGAATGGGGGTAATTAGCTAGGGGCGACAGTCGTTGGGATTCGATCGGAGTTTGTGGTGTTAAACAATTAAGTGATGAATTAAAATATTATTAAATACATATATATATATATTAATATAAAACCCCTCCCCATACCTCTCCCTCTCTCCTTTTAAACCGTTGACTTCAGGAACAAAAACGATTCATTTTTTCCCGTCGCCCCCCTCATTTCCCCCCCCCCCCACCGCCTCCACCGTCGTGCTCTACGCCGGCGCCTCCACCTACGTTAGACCCCCTCCCCCATCCTCAGATGCTTCACCGCCTCCCCCCTAGTCTAAATCGCAAAAAGAAAAAAAAAACCTAGCCCCGCCTAAATCAACGCGCCGCGCCACCAGAACGGAACCCCACCGCTAGCGCCCCCGTCGCAACCTCCCTCTGCCCTGCTGCCGCCGACGAACAGTACCCCCCCCCCCTCGCTAGAAAAACCTGTAAGTATTTCCTTTATTTTATTTTTTCTTTTTCTTTTATTCAGGTATTTTTATAGCCAATGGGAAGTGAATTAAATTCAGATTTTTAATGTAGGAAAACTTTGGTTTTTAACAATATAAAGGTGATGATTTTTAATACAAAAAAGTTATTATTTTTATGATAAAAAGAATTGATTTTTAATGTGGAAAAGAATTGATTTTTGTATTATAAAAAGATCGGATTTTTGTCATGAAGAAAGGATAAAAATATAATTTTTATAATATAGAAAGGTTAAAAATATAATTTTTATAATATAGAAAGGATAAAAATATAATTTTTATACTAGTGGCATATTAAAAATATGATTTTTATATATTATGGAAGTAATAAAAATATAATTTTTATTTATGTAGAGTAATAAAGATACAATTTTTAATTAAGTAGTGAAGTAAAAATATGATTTTTACCTCGATAAAAATAGAATCTTTATATGTGAAGTGAATGGAAAATGTGAATTTTTATTTATAAACATCGAAATAGAAATATGATTTTTGCTTTAAAGTGTAACAACCCGAAAATTTGGGTCAGTTTAAAAATTTTATTTTGGCAATTTTAGCGAAGTTTGAACATTTAAAATGAATTATTTTAAATAATAACGACGGAAAATTTATTTTGAATATATTCGAATGTATATATTATATACGTCGTCGTTAGAATATAATAATTAGATATAATTATAAATGGAATTGAAAATGGCGCGGTAGTTCGATAATTCGATTTCAAACTTCAAATGAATGTACCGGGTGCAAAACAATCCGGATTTTAGTGAAACCAAAAATATTAGAAGCTAATTGAGAATATCTTTCCAACAAATCCGAAAAATTGAGATTTCATAGCGGGAATCAAAAGATATGTCCAGTTGAAAATTCAGAATAGTCGCTATGGAATTCAGGCCCTTAAAAATGGAAATTTTGCAAACGACCTCGGATTTCGACGAAACCACTTTTGTTGGATCCGCGATGTCAAATTATTGCTATATTCCAATTTTCATAATTTTTCGAATCAATATGTGACCGTGGCAAAGGAAAACGCGTTTGACCAGTTTCAGTTGATTTTAATCGACTGGAAAATGGCCATTTTTCAAACGGTCTCAGAATTTTACGAAACTAGTTTTGTTAGGACCGTATCGTCAATACGAAGCTAGAAAATATTTTTCAGGAATTTTTAGAGTTCGTATGTGACCCCGGTAAATTGAAATGCGCGTTCAAATTCAATATATAGAGTTATATGTTGATTTTGACGAAAACTGATCGAAATGATCGAATCAGCTTACGATACATATCCCGTTGTGTTCGGAATGGGGGTAAAACGCTACAGACGACAGGCGATGGGCCTCGTTTAGAGGTCGTATGAAAAAGTCAACTTTTTGAAAGTTAAATAATTAAAAATTAAAAACCCTCTCTCCTCCTCTTCAAAACCGCTGCCCCCCTTCATCGTTTCATTCAGAACGATTAGAAAAGGAAAAAAAACCTTTAATCGCGGAAGACCGCGATGCGCCGCCGCCCGAGGCGCATGCCGCGCCCACCGACGCTCCTCCCGCCGACCTCCCCCACGCGCTCAGCTCCTCCTTCCTCCTCTCGTGCTCCCTTCTCTCTCGCTGCAGCGATGAACCATGAAGCCCTAGGCCGATTTGGCCACCATCCCGTCGCCCTCAGCCATTGGCCACCACCACCTACCCTAAACGCCCTCCCCTTTGGCTCCTCCTCCCTCCGATCGATAATGGTGAGTTTTTACTTTACTTTATATAGTTTAACCAATTTAAAATTCTGATTTTTATATAATGTATAGTATAAAAATATAATTTTTATATAGGTAAGATAGTAAAAATATCATCTTTATATATGTAGCAAAATAAAAATGTGATTTTTATAGTGATGAAATAGAAAAGGCGAAATCTTTATATGGAGAATAGCATGATAAAAATAGAATTTTTATCTATATAGTAGCGATGTAAAAATAGAATTTTTATTTATATAGTAGCGATGTAAAAATAATTTTTTTATCTATATAGTAACGATATAAAAATAGAATTTTAATCTATATAGTAACGATATAAAAATAGAATTTTTATCTATATAGTAACGATGTAAAAATAGAATTTTTATCTATATAGTAACGAAGTAAAAATAGATTTTTTATCTATATAGTAGCAGTATAAAAATATGATTTTTATATACATAGCAACAATATAAGAATATGATTTTTATATACATAGCAACAATATAAAAATATGATTTTTATATATGTAGTGGCTACGGGCAACGAAAGTGACAAAAGGCGAGAACGACGAAGATTTCTACATAGGGAGAGTCGTGGAGTTGGGATAGCTATCGGTGAGAACTTCTCACTCTAAATTTCTTTTTCTAGTTATATATATATATATACAAGGATGCAGACGGTGCTTAGCAGCACCCGACACCCGTCATCCACAGACCATGGATGGCTTGTTTGTTTGATTGATGTGTTGTGAAAATTATTTGTGATGTTGATGTGAAATCGATAATAAATTAAAGATGGTTGAAATAAATATATTATCGTTGAAAATGTAATTTTTAACGTGAATGTGAATAAATAAATAATTATAAACAAATCGGCCGATTTGTTTATATACACTGATTTGACTGATATTGATTGGGTCAATAAATTTTACACATCGCCCAACTGCACAAATAAAAATCTGTGTTTGTTGATTTGAAACCCCACACGGGTGTTGGGATGATATTTGGGTACACTAATCCCAATTATTTAATTATATGTCGATCGATTGGTCGACAGACTGTGTAAGCGTCGATTATTTATATTTGATGCTTATGCAGTTGTGTGGTGCACCTTGGATGATGGTTGATTGTTTATCATTGCTATTATATACATGTGTTGTATGGAATCCATATAATTAACATTATATGGTGATTGATTGGGCCTCATTCCAATCGCGAAAATAATGAATACTATATAAAGGGAATTCATGTGTTGAATATAAAAATAGTCATGTGTTGACGATGTTCGTGTGTTTAGTAAAATATTTTAATAATAAAATTTACATTTTTATCATATTTAAAATTAGAACTACTTCACGGTGGAGTCTGATTTAAAAAATCAAACGATAGATACCATAATTTTATAAAATATTTTACATAACAAAAATAGTGATGTGTTGACAGTACTCATGTGTTGAGATTAGTCGTGTGTTGAAAGAAATATAGATTCATGTGTTGAATAGAATAAATATTCATTTGTTGAATCGAATAACGAATTTATTGAAATATATAAAGCCGTGTTGATTAGAGTTGCGCTATTTTGACGTGAACGATATTTATATCGATTATATTCTTTTTATAATGAATATAGAAAAGGTAGTGATTTCAAAATATAACATTTTGAAAATATTATCATTTATATAGTAATGATATGAAATATTCAATTTTGATTTGAAATTGAATGTAGCGTTGAAATGGTTTTCAAAACGAATTTAAAACGATTTATAAAATACGTTTTAAAAGGAAATCGACGAAATATATATAATATATATATATATATTATATATATAATGGCCTGAATAGAACGCGCCGCGCCGTGGCAGTTCGTGAATTTCGACCATTGACTTCGAATTGACGTTGCGGGAGATCCGACCGTCGGATTCTCCTAAAACCGGAACCGTTGGGTTCGTATCGAAAAGTGCTTTCCAATGAATATTAGAAATTTGAAATCTAACAGTTGGATTTGGAATTATGTCCAAATCAAATTTGAAAAAGGTCGCTGTAAGTGCAGTTCGATGGTCGTTGATGGAAATCGACTGTACAGGCCTTGATAAAATTATTAAAAATATCTATAATTTGTGTAAAATCATAAGAAATGATTTGGGAAAAATTGGGCTGAAGAATTCCACATTTGAAAAGATAAAAATAAATTTTTATCGAAATGAACTAGTTTTGAACTAGAATTAAAATCAATTTATTTTTGAAATAAATAAATTGAATTTGAAAGTGATTTTAAAAATAATCAATATTCTCAATACGTGAATTGATCTGGAGTTGAATCGAAATTATCTTCGGAATATTTCGATGTTGGATTTCGTGACTATACAGATATTGTCATGGGAAGTTGAAAGATATATTTTATATCGTTATTTTCAATACGATATTTGTTGGTTTCAAGATTTGATATTGAATATAAGCCGGTATATTTTCTATTCAGAGCCTTGCATTTAATATCAAATGTGATTTGGGTTTGTCGTGAATGGTGTTTTCATTAACACTGTTCTTAAGCCCAATAGGGGAAAAGATTAAATCTTTCTATTTAGATTTAATGAAGTGTATCAATTAAATAATATTCAATTGAATTTGAATTTGAATTGGTTTTGAAAATAACCAGAATTTCCAATATATATAAAGTGGAAGTGGATCTGAATCGAAATTGTCTTTGGAATATTTCGATATTGGATTTCGTGACTATACAGATATTGTTATGGGAATTTGAAAGATATATTTTATATCGTTATTTCCAATACGATATTTGTTGGTTTCAGGATTTGATATTGAATATAAGCCGGTATATTTTCTATTTAGAGCCTTGTATTTAATATCAAATGTGATTTTGGTTTGTCGTGAATGGTGTCTTCATTAACACTGTTCTTAAGCCCAATAGGGAAAAAGATTAAATCTTTCTATTTAGATTTAATGAAGTGTATCAATTAAATAATATTTAATTGAAATAAAAATTGAATTGGTTTTTGGGTTTATCGTGAGCGGTGTTTTGAATAACACCTGTTCTTTAACCCGATTAACAATAGAGTGTGATTTTGGGTTTATCATGAATCATGTTTTAAATGACATTGGTTCTTTAACCCAGTTAAAGACAGGATATTGATTTTTGAAAAGATTAAAACTAAATGGAGTTTTAATGAATCTTTAATTAGATTGAAATGTGAATTGATAATTTAAATTATCAAATTTGGAAAGTGATCGAGAATGGAGTATCACCAGTTCTTGTTGCTGGCCCTGTGTGGGCTGGGGTACGCATGATAGGGGGTTCTCGCTTCGCGGTTTGGTGGTGAACAGGAGACTCTTACCCCTACATGTCCCTGTAGAGGGTTGGTTAGGCAGTGGCCGGGTGGCTCGAGAGGGTCGCCGTAAAACAAGGGACTGGGGGACCACTGGGAGCCACGGTGGGCTTTACCTGCTGTACTGGAGGATAAAGAGATGGTTGCAAAGCCTACCGGATTTCGCGGTATCATCACAGTTGGTATCAGAGCTTTGGTTTACAGAGCTCAAGAACAAGACACGTTAGAACCATACGAAAGAATTCATCAGATATTGGATTAGTAATATCCAATTAGAATGACTCGTTAGAGATTGGATCAGTAGTATCCTAGAACGAGTGTGAAGAGTATATTTTTCAGACGAAAACAATTTTGTTTTGAAATTAAAAATCGGTTTATACGTATTTGAATATTTAATTATATTGAATTTGGACGATCGAGTATATAAAGATTTCGCGTATACGCGTCATGAACGTATATTCGAAGTTTTAATATACTGGATAGATATAGAATTACCTCTAGTCGCCCGGAGATGATGTTGATAATGACCATGGCATCATCAATATTTATGTTCGTGTTTCGAATGTGTGATTTCTATATATTTCCATTAGACTGGTGTGAGAACCAAAACTTATATAGATAGATTTATTTGTTGTGATTTGGCATCAAAAACATGATTTTCTGTATATGTATCAAATTATGAATTTGAAATGATAATATACTAATTGATTGATGTTTGTGTTGTTTGTTTATTTGTTTGATAATTTTGAACCATTTAGCCTAATTGAATCACATATCGAATTGTATTGAAAATTGGTCGCATTTCTTGCATATACATGTATTTACATTGAACAGGTCATAGCAAGGAGGCTAGAGCAGAGAATAAAATTTGTTTGCTCGACAAATAGGTACATGTTTATCATAATTTACTGTTTTGTTTGGGTGATGATGATTTTATGAGCCTATTGGCTAGCCGCTTGGCTTTTTATTTTTCTTTTTGTGATCAGAAGGCCTATATGGCAATTTCGGGATTTTCCCGTTGCTCCCGGTGCAAGGGAGGTTTTGGCGAAATTTTTTGAAAATTCCGGGTGTTAGCCAAATTTTTGAAAATTCTCAGAAACTGAAAAGTTGGAGAATGGAAGCCAGATCGAACGTAGAGTTGATTAATTAAACCACTTTCGACTTTGTTCCTTTTCGGGGACGAAAAGTTTTAAGTGGGGGAGATTGTAACAACCCGAAAATCTGGGCCAGTTTAAAATTTTTATTTTAGAAATTTTAGCGAAGTTTGAACATTTAAAATGAATTATTTTAAATAATAACGACGGAAAATTTATTTTGAATATATTCGAATGTATATATTATATACCTCGTCGTTAGAATATAATAATTATATATAATTATAAATGGAATTGAAAATAGCGCGGTAGTTCGATAATTCGATTTCAAACTTCAAATGAATGTACTGGGTGCAAAACAATCCGGATTTTAGTGAAACTAAAAATATTAGAATCTAATTGAGAATATCTTTCCAACGAATCCGAAAAATTGAGATTTCATAGCGGGAATCAAAAGATATGTCCAGTTGAAAATTCAGAATAGTCGCTATGGAATTCAGGCCCTTAAAAATGGAAATTTTGCAAACGACCTCGGATTTCGACGAAACCACTTTTGTTGGATCCGCGATGTCAAATTATTGCTATATTCCAAATTTCATAATTTTTCGAATCAATATGTGAGCGTGGCAAAGGAAAACGCGTTTGACCAGTTTCAGTTGATTTTAATCGACTGGAAAATGGCCATTTTTCAAACGGTCTCAGAATTTGACGAAACTAGTTTTGTTAGGACCGAATCGTCAATACGAAGCTAGAAAATATTTTTTGGGAATTTTAAGAGTTCGTATGTGACCCCGGTAAATTGAAATGCGCATTCAAATTCAATATATAGAGTTATATGTTGATTTTGACGAAAACTGATCGAAATGATCGAATCAGCTTACGATACATATCCCGTTGTGTTCGGAATGGGGGTAAAACGCTACAGATGACAGGCGGTGGGCCTCGTTTAGAGGTCGTATGAAAAAGTCAACTTTTTGAAAGTTAAATAATTAAAATAATTAAAAATTAAAAACCCTATCTCCTCCCCTTCAAAACCACTGCCCACCCCCCTTCATCGTTTCATTCAGAACGATTAGAAAGGGAAAAAACCTTTAATCACGGAAGACCGCGATGCGCCGCCGCCTGAGGCGCATGCCGCGCCCACCGACGCTCCTCCAGCCGACCTCCCCCACGCGCTCAGCTCCTCCTTCCTCTTCTCGTGCTCCCTTCTCTCTCGCTGCAGCGATGAACCACGAAGCCCTAGGCCGATTTGGCCACCATCCCGTCGCCCTCAGCCATTGGCCACCACCACCTACCCCAAACGCCCTCCCCTTTGGATCCTCCTCCCTCTGATCGATAATGGTGAGTTTTTACTTTACTTTATATAGTTTAACCAATTTAAAATTCCGATTTTTATATAATGTATAGTATAAAAATATAATTTTTATATAGGTAAGATAGTAAAAATATCATCTTTATATATGTAGCAAAATAAAATTGTGATTTTTATAGTGATGAAATAGAAAAGGCGAAATCTTTATATGGAGAATAGCATGATAAAAATAGAATTTTTATCTATATAGTAGCGATGTAAAAATAGAATTTTTATTTATATAGTAGCAATGTAAAAATAGAATTTTTATCTATATAGTAACGATATAAAAATAGAATTTTTATCTATATAGTAATGATATAAAAATAGAATTTTTATCTATATAGTAACGATGTAAAAATAGAATTTTTATCTATATAGTAACGAAGTAAAAATAGAATTTTTATCTATATAGTAGCAGTATAAAAATATGATTTTTATATATATAGCAACAATATAAGAATATGATTTTTATATACATAGCAACAATATAAAAATATGATTTTTATATATGTAGTGGCCACGGGCAACGAAAGTGACAAAAGGCGAGAACGACGAAGATTTCTACATAGGGAGAGTCGTGGAGTTGGGATAGCTATCGGTGAGAACTTCTCACTCTAAATTTCTTTTTCTAGTTATATATATATATATATACTAGGATGCAGACGGTGCTTAGCAGCACCCGACACCCGTCATCCACGGACCATGGATGGCTTGTTTGTTTGATTGATGTGTTGTGAAAATTGTTTGTGATGTTGATGTGAAATCGATAATAAATTGAAGATGGTTGAAATAAATATATTATCGTTGAAAATATAATTTTTAACGTGAATGTGAATAAATAAATAATTATAAACAAATCGGCCGATTTGTTTATATACACTGATTTGACTGATATTGATTGGGTCGATAAATTTTACACATCGCCCAACTGCACAAATAAAAATCTATGTTTGTTGATTTGAAACACCACACGGGTGTTGGGATGATATTTGGGTACACTAATCCCAATTATCTAATTATATGTCGATCGATTGGTCGACAAACTGTGTAAGCGTCGATTATTTACATTTGATGCTTATGCAGTTGTGTGGTGCACTTTGGATGATGGTTGATTGTTTATCATTGCTATTATATACATGTGTTGTATGGAATCCATATAATTAACATTATATGGTGATTGATTGGGCCTCATTCCAATCGCGAAAATAATGAATACTATAAAAAGGGAATTCATGTGTTGAATATAAAAATAGTCATGTGTTGACGATGTTCGTGTGTTGAGTAAAATATTTTAATAATAAAATTTACATCTTTATCATATTTAAAATTAGAACTACTTCACGGTGGAGTCTGATTTAAAAAATCAAACGATAGATACCATAATTTTATAAAATATTTTACATAACAAAAATAGTGATGTGTTGACAGTACTCATGTGTTGAGATTAGTCGTGTGTTGAAAGAAATATAGATTCATGTGTTGAATAGAATAAATATTCATTTGTTGAATAGAATAACGAATTTATTGAAATATATAAAGCCATGTTGATTAGAGTTGCGCTATTTTGACGTGAACGATATTTATATCGATTATATTCGTTTTATAATGAATATAGAAAAGGTAGTGATTTCAAATTATAACGTTTTGAAAATATTATCATTTATATAGTAATGATATAAAATATTCAATTTTGATTTGAAATTGAATGTAGCGTTGAAATGGTTTTGAAAACGAATTTAAAACGATTTATAAATACGTTTTAAAAAGAAATCGACGAAATATATATAATATATATAATGGCCTGAATAGAACGCGCCGCGCCGCGGCAGTTCGTGAATTTCGACCATTGACTTCGAATTGACGTTGCGGGAGATCCGACCGTCGGATTCTCCTAAAACCGGAACCGTTGAGTTCGTATCGAAAAGTGCTTTCCAATGAATATTATAAATTTGAAATCTAACGGTTGGATTTGGAATTATGTCCAAATCAAATTTGAAAAAGGTCGCTGTAAGTGCAATTCGATGGCCGTTGATGGAAATCGACTGTACAGGCCTTGATAAAATTATTAAAAATATCTATAATTTGTGTAAAATCATAAGAAATGATTTAGGAAATATTGGGCTGAAGAATTCCACATTTGAAATGATAAAAATAGATTTTTATCAAAATGAACTAGTTTTGAACTAGAATTAAAATCAATTTATTTTTGAAATGAATAAATTGAATTTGAAAGTGATTTTAAAAATAATCAATATTCCCAATACGTGAATTGGACTGGAGTTGAATCGAAATTATCTTCGGAATATTTCGATGTTGGATTTCGTGACTATACAGATATTGTTATGGGAATTTGAAAGATATATTTTATATCGTTATTTCCAATACGATATTTGTTGGTATCAAGATTTGATATTGAATATAAGCCGGTATATTTTCTATTCAGAGCCTTGCATTTAATATCAAATGTGATTTGGGTTTGTCGTGAATGATGTTTTCATTAACATTGTTCTAAAGCCCAATAGGGAAAAAGATTAAATCTTTCTATTTAGATTTAATGAAGTGTATTAATTAAATAATATTCAATTGAAATTGAATTTGAATTGGTTTTGAAAATAACCAGAATTTCCAATATATATAAAGTGGAAGTGGATCTGAATCGAAATTGTCTTTGGAATATTTCGATATTGGATTTTGTGACTATACAGATATTGTTATGGGAATTTGAAAGATATATTTTATATCGTTATTTCCAATATGATATTTGTTGGTTTCAAGATTTGATATTGAATATAAGCCGGTATATTTTCTATTTAGAGCCTTGTATTTAATATCAAATGTGATTTGGGTTTGTCGTGAATGGTGTCTTCATTAACACTGTTCTTAAGCCCAATAGGGAAAAAGATTAAATCTTTCTATTTAGATTTAATGAAGTGTATCAATTAAATAATATTTAATTGAAATTGAAATTGAATTGGTTTTTGGGTTTATCGTGAGCGTTGTTTTGAATAACACCTGTTCTTTAACCCGATTAACAATAGAGTGTGATTTTGGGCTTATCGTGTATCGTGTTTTAAATGACATTGGTTCTTTAACCCAGTTAAAGACAGGATATTGATTTTTGAAAAGATTAATACTAAGTGGAGTTTTAATGAATCTTTAATTAGATTGAAATGTGAATTGATAATTTAAATTATCAAATTTGGAAAGTGATCGAGAATGGAGTATCACCAGTTTTGCTCCAAAGCGATAGTTAAATCTTTAATTAGATTTGATCGTGAAATGGTAATTAATTTTACCGATAACACCGTGGTGTTAGATATGGAGTATTACCAGTTTTGCTCCATGGGATGAATAGGTTGGGATTGGGAAATAAAATAAATAATTACTTCGGTGTGGTTCGCTAATCCCGACTAGTTTGAAATGATATCCAAAGGAAGATTAAGGAATAAATTTAAAAGAATTTATCTTGGATAAAATTAATGGTAACCTTTCCCCTAAGAATGTGATTTGGTGAATAAAAGAATATTCTGAATTGGAACGAGGCGTTCGTTGTATTTGTGTAACATTTGTTTACTATATACGTGGGATATTCAGAAAGGCCGGGTTTATACCCATTCTGAAAAACCGATTCGACGAGATGTCGAAGATGAAGACGGTGGTTGAAGACCGGAAGTCTTCACATCGTTTGGGTGATTACCGATGATCTCGATTGGGCTGTACAACCAAGATGAGGGAAACAGTTGGTGATCTTCCAGACGTACTTGGAGATGGATGGATATGCGAGGAAAGTGCCTCCGGTTTCGTTTAGACCCAGAACGAACTTGTAAATGGATTGTGTGTCTGACATTGGATTTTATTCTGTGTTGATTGATCTCTATTAAATATACATCTGTTTGGTGGCGGAGAATTTATTCTCTTGCTTAACGCCCTTCTCTGAGACGTACGAGCTCAGAGGTCGTATATCGATAGACATCAGTCGCATGGAGTGAATTGCCAGTGTGGCACGCGTAAGTGGCAATTGATCAAGGCTTCTGTTGAAAAGCAAAGTCTTGTGGTTGATGATCAAAGCACGGCCTGTGTGGCGTAGCTTTGTGTATAGCGTGAATTCGCGAGCCTCACACCTCGGTATGAGTCAAAAAACGGGATAGTGACTGCAGGGAGAGCACGACGTTTCTTTATAGCTAGGGTGGTGTCAGTGACCTACCAGCCCTGACATTTTTATACTTTTCACCTGTGTGGTTGTTGGATACGAGGCACCTCGGATATAGGTCTGTAAGGACCGAGAAACGTGTGTTCAGGAATTGCCAATCCTCAAAAGTAAGAGAGAACCAGCCCTGAAGATCCAAGGATCATAGTGGGGTCCTGAGGCATTTGCTAGAGTGTCTCGAATCGGAGAGGAGCTTGCCCCTTGCCTCGACTCATGACGGAAATCCAATTTCCAATATGTGATATTGTGGTTTTATTTATAGAACCTAGTATGGTGACATAGTGGTATGGGTCATTCATGCCGCCTATGATTTATATTTATGATTGAAATTATTTTGACACTATACATCTATAATAGTATCAAGTAATGTGTTTTAAACGTATCAAGCACGCTATGGCTGTTATAAGGTAAAATCCCTATCCTTCGGCTTGTGTTGCATTGTGTGATGGGACCTGGGTCTTATAACAGCTTCATTTTTCTTTATTTAGCATTGCGCTGTTTGTTCTATGCACTGGTATTCTTGGGAGGAAACCCGTTCCGTGTTATACGGCTTGGTCCCTTGATTTACCAAACTTTAAAACCAAGATTAATAACTGTTTTAGTTCTCACACCATTCACATGACTGACCTGGAGTTTATTGTTTTAACCTAAACTCTGGGTGCCCCTATTTTCGACACGGGCAGCTAGTAGTTTTGGTTTTGCAGATTTATATTCACAAGATCCTGATTTACAGCTGGAACGATGCTCGGAAAGCTCTGTATCTGTGTATCACTTTCAGTTGTGCTTTTGTATATTTTTCCGCTGCGATGTATTTAAATGTAATTTAAATTTCTGATATTTGTTGAATGTATTTTATTCATTTATACTTTGTATATTTTTGTATCTGATGGAATTGTTGTAATAACAATGAAATGTTCTTCTGTCTGTGTTCTGATGTGTGTTGTTCTCAAGGTAATCCGGGCTTTCCTTCACGGGGAAGTTACGAGCTATCACATAAAGATAATGGAATAAAGAAATAAATTTTATTGGAGTAAAGATTAGGTTTTTTGATATATAAAAGACGTGATTTTTAAAAATATAAAGACGTGATTTTGGTTGTATAAAAGAGGCGATTTTTATATGCATGAAAGAGAAATAAAAATGTGATTTTTAATGTGAACAGTGTGACAAAGATTATGTTTGAAGTACGGCCAAACCCAGATGTTCAAAAATTCAGAATTAAAACTGGAGGAGTGGATCCCTCGGTGAGAACTTCTCACCTTTTAATTTTTTTTCTAGTTAAAATATATACTAGGATGCAGACGGTGTTTAGTAGCACCCGACACCCGTCGTCCACAGACCATGGACGGCTTGTATGCTTGTTTGTTTGATTTTGATGTGTAGTTGATTGTGTGATGTGATGTGAAATGAAATAAAATATTTTATAGTGGAAGATATTATATAGTTAAAAATAGAATTTTTAACGTGTATTTAAAATGAAATAAATATAAACAGATCGGACAATTTGTTTATATACACACATTTGACTGATATTGATTGGGACGATAAATTTTACACATCGCCCAACTGCACAAATAAAATCTGTGTTTGATTGATTGAAACCCCACACGGGTATTGGGATGATATATGACATACACTAGTCCCAATAATTAGCTGTATGTCGATCGATTGATTGACAGACTGTTATAAGCGTTAAATATTTATATTTGATGCTTATACAGTGTAGAATGCACTCTTGATGATGGTTGATTATTTATCGTTGTTATTTTATACATGTGTTGTAGAAAATCCATATAATTAACATTATATGGTAATTGATTGGGCCTCATTCCAGTTTTGAATAGAAATATTTGAAATAAAATATTTGAAAATAGAAATATATGAAGCCATGTTGATTAGATTGATGCCATTTTGACGTGAACGATATTTATATCGATTTTATTCATTTTTCAATGAATATTGAAATACATTTGAAATTCAAATTAAATTGAATAGATTTGAAATTGAAGTGATTTGAAATTCGAAATAAATTGAAGTGATTTGAAATTCGAAATAAATTGAAGTGATTTGAAATTCGAAATAAATTGAAGTGATTTGAAATTCGAAATAAATCGAAATGATTTGAAATTCGAATAGAATTGAAATTCGAATTAAATTGAAATAGAAATGAAATCGTTTTGAATTGAAATTGAATTGAAATCGATTCAAATTGAGATCGATTAGAAATGAAATTAAAACGAATTTATATTGAGAAATTCAATCTTGATTTGAATTTGAAAATGAAGTTGAAATCGTTTCGAAAACGAATTTAAAACGATATATAAAATACGTTTTAGAAGGAAATCGACGAAATATATATTATATATATTATATATATATATATAATATAATGGCCTGAATAGAAGGCGTCGCGCCGCGGCAGTTCGCGAATTTCGACCATTGACTTCGAATGGATATTTCGGGAGATCCGACCGTCGGATTCTCCTAAAACCGGAACCGTTGGGTTCGTATCGAAAAGAGCTTTCTAATGAATATTAGAGATTTGAAATCCAACGGTTGGATTTGGAATTATGTCCAAATCAAATTTGAAAAAGGTTGTTGTAAGTGCAGTTCGATGGCCGTTGATGGAAATCGACTGTACGGGCCTTGATAAAATTATTAAAAATATCAATAATTTGTGTAAAATCATAAGAAATGATTTGTGAAAAATGGGAATGAAAAACTCCATATTTGAAAAGATAAAAATAGATTTTTATCGAAATGAGCTAGTTTTGAACTAGAATAATAATTTATTTATTTTTAAAATAAATAAATTGGATTTGAAATGGTTTTGAAAATAACCAGAATTTCCAATAATTGAATTGGAATGGATTTGAATCGAAATTGTCTTCGGAATATTTCGATGTTGGATTTCGTGATGATACAGATATTGTTATGGGAATTTGAAAGATATATTAATATCGTTATTTCCAATACGATATTTGTTGGTCATAGAATTTGATATTGAATATAAGCCGATATATTTTCTATTCAGAGCCTTGTATTTAATATCAAATGTGATTTGGGTTTGTCGTGAATGGTGTCTTCATTAACACTATTCTTAAGCCCAATTGAGGAAAAGATTAAATCTTTTTATTTAGATTTAATAAAGTGTACCAATTAAATAATATTTAATTGGAATTGAATTGGTGTTGATTTTTGGGTTTATCGTGAACAGTGTTTTAAATAACACTTGTTCTTTAACCCGATAATTAATGGAATGTGATTTTGGGTTTATCGTGAACCGTGTTTTAAATGACACTGATCCTTTAACCCAGTTAAAGATTAAAACTAGGTGGAGTTTTAATGAATCTTTAATTAGATTGAAAAGATCGAGAATGGAGTACCACCAGTTTTGCTCCAAAGCGATAGTTAAATCTTTAATTAGATTTGAACATGAGAGGGTAATTGAATTTACCGATAACACCGTGGTGTTAGATATGAAGTATTACCAGTTTTACTTCATGGGATGAATAGGTGGGGATTGGGAAATAAAATAAATGATTACTCCGGTGTGGTTCGCTAATCCCGACTAGTTTGAATTGTTATTCAAAGAATATTAAAGAATAAATTTAAAGAATTTATCTTTGATAAAATTAATGGGAACCTTTCCCAGAGTATAAGAATATTTGAACAAAAGAATATTCTGAATTGGAATGAGGCATATGTTGTGTTTGTGTAACACTGGTTTATTATATACGCGAGTTATTCAGAAAGACCGGGTTTATCCCATTCTGAATAACTGATTCGACGTGGTGTCGAAGATGAAGACGGTGGTCGAAGACCGGAAATCTTCACATTGTTTCGGTGATTGTTGATGATTTCGATTGGGCCGTACACCGAAGAGGAGAGAAACAGTTGGTGATCGTCTAGACGTACTTGGAGATCGATGGATATGCGAGGAAAGTGCCTCCGGTTTCGTTCAGACCCAGAACGAACTTGTAAATGGACTGTGTGTCTGACATTGGATTTTATTATGTGTGGTTGATTTCTATTGAATATATATCTGTTTGGCGGCGGATAATTTATTCTCTTGCTTAATGCCCTTCTCTGAGACGCTCGAGCTCAGAGGTTATATATTGATGGATATCAAACACATGGAGTGAATTGCCTGTGTGGCATGCCTAAGTGGAAATATGATCAAGGCTTCTGTTGAAAAGCAATGTCTTGTGGGTGATGATCAAAGCACAGCCTGTGTGGCACAGCTTTGTGTAACGTGAATTCGCGAGCCTCACACCCCGGTGGTGAACCAAAAACGGAAGAGGACCTCAGGGAGGACATGCGTTTCCTTCTAGCTAGAAGTGGCGTCAGTGGTTTTACACGCCCTGACGAGTTTGACTTATGTGGTTGTTGCTTTTGCGAGGCACCTCGGTTTGATCGGACGATCCGGGTCCGATGGAGTCATTCGTTGGCTCATTTACGCCCCATAGGGCGGGGAAATGCAGTGTTCAGGCATTTTAATCCACATCGGTGGACCGGCCCTGACGATCCAAGGGCTCACCTGTGTCTGGGTCCTGAGACTCGGGCTAGACAGTCTCGAATCGGTGAGGATTATCTTTTGCCTCGGTTCATAGATGGAAATCCAATTTCCAAATACGACATGTGCGGTTTTGATTGTAGAACTAGTATGGCGACATAGTGGTATGGGGCATTCATGCCGCCTATGATTTATACTTATGATTGAAATTGATTTATTCACTTATAGTAATAATAAAAGATGAAATTTCGCGTATCAAGCATTCTTTGGCTATTATAAGGTAAAAACCCTATCCTCCGGCTTGCGTTGCATTGTGTGATTGGACCTGGGTCTTATAATAGCTTCATTTTTTTTATTTAGCATTGCGCTGTTGTTTTATGCACTGGTGTTCTCGGGAGGAAACCCGTTCCGTGTTATACGGCGTAGTCCCTTGATTTACCTAACTTTAAAATAAAGATTAATAACTGTTTTTAGTTCTCACACCAGTCCCATGACTGACCTGGAGTTTGTTGTTTTAACATAAACTCTGGGTGCCCTTATTTTGACGCGGGCAACTAGTAGTTTTGGTTTTGCAGATTTATATTCATAGGATCCTGGTTTACAGCTGGAACGATATCCGGAAAGCTTTGTATCCGTATATCTCCTTCAGTTGTATTTTGTATTATTTTCCGCTGCTTTGTAATTTATTGTAATCTCTGATATTTTATAATGTGTAATATTGATTTATACTCTGTATATGCTTGTATTCTGATGAATTGTTGTAATTAACAATGAAAAGTTCTTCTGTCTGCGTTCTTTTGTGGCTTGTCCTCGACTCAATCCGTGATTTCCCGTAACGGGGATTTCGGGTCGTTTCAAAATCAAATCCATCCAAAATCGGATACCAAAATCAAACTTCAACTTTTGAATGAATATTATATTAAAATATTCGTTACTTCGGATTGAAATGAGATTCAACCAATTACCATATGATTTTATTTATATGGATTTCATATATCACATGCATTCAACAATAATTATTAAACATTCAATTCACATCCATAGTGCATCTACAACTGTATAAGCATTAAATAATTAAATAATGCTTATAACAGTCTGTCAATCAATCGGTTAACATCCAATCTAAACACTTGGGTTAGTGTAAATCAAATATTATCCCAAATACCTGTGTGGAATTTTCAACTAATAAATCATCAATCAATAAATTATTTATTCATTCCAATCGATATCACTTAAACTGGGCAAACATAAACAAGTCGGTTGACTTGTAAATGGATATTTAATCCACTTTCAACTACCACAAATAATTTATCATCGTTTTTAACTTGATAATTATTTCAGAATTACATTCAAATCATATTAAAATAAATCATCAATTCATCCATCGGGTTTGCAAATAATTTGTGATGTGAGCTACGTATACCGTATAACAATTTATGATAATTAATCAAACAAAAATCAACATAGGCAATCAATATATTTTCAGTTATGATTATAATAACCACAGTTTGATTGAGAAGCTCTCACATTTGTCATTTTCGCTAAATAATGGTAAACGACCAATTGACTGAATCAGACGTTTTCTTCCACCAACAATTGAGACAAGCTCCAAATCTTTCCATATAAGTTTCATTGCGAAGCTCTCGTCGATACAGTTCCGACGCATTTTGAACCGCTAAATTCCGATTTCGTATGAAAAACTTATGATTTTTATAATTTTTGAACACATTTAAAAGTCATTAAAGTTAATTAATATCATTAATTACCTTGTATCTCCTTAATCCCTTTTCTCATCATCTTTCTCTCCTGTTACAATAAGAACCCGCCTCCTAAACTTAAGCCATTATTGACTTTCCTCAATCCCTTTTCTCCCACAACTCTCCAATTAAAATCAAGCAAAAATAACTAAATTTTTTCTTGTCGATCACTCTTCACAACCATACCATAGATGCAAAACTCGTTCTATCCATTCGAGATCCTTCCTCCACTTGAATGCACGATAGCAGTTTAAGTTCGACACTTTTTTCTAATTAAGAAAAATTCACACAAGCTCTATTCCATCCCAGGAACTCAAATACGACATTCGTTTCATTAATCGAAGCTTAAACATCATAAATTCTCGAACCCTAAATATACTGCGCACATTATACATTTTTGGTGTGGCTAAAATTTTGTGCAAACCCAACGAATCTTATACCAAGTTGAAGAGGAAGTCAGGAGGGTTGCAAATATAAATATTTCATGATTTTAGAGAGCTTACATGGTTTTCTAGAAATGGAAGAAGATAAATTCCTCACGTTGGAAGAAAGAAGGAGGCGGCGTGAAGAAAGTGTTGACCTGAGAATGAAAGAAATTAAGTTTAGGGACGTTTAAGATTATTTGTAGATGAGGAAAAATTATTTTTTATTATTTATATATTTTATTTTATTCAATTATACTCAACTATTGCTTATTTTAATCGTTTAAAGATACGTATGTTCACATACGAACCCCGTTTTAAATGAAACTTGACATGCAGCTATGTTTTGACATTACAGACCTAAGGAAACTTGTTTCGTTGAATTCTAAGCCTGTTTGCTCAAATAGCAAAATTTTAAAGTAAAAAGTATCGACTATTTTTCACGTTAAAATCACACACGGTCACATACTGACTCTAAAAATCACAAAATTTGAAATTCTACCATTATTCGACGCTACAGATTCAATATTTTTTTTTATCGAATTCCAAGGTCGCCTCAATAATGTTCATTTGTAAATCTACTCAAATTATCACATCGAACAGTTTCATCGCGACCGGCCATATACTATGCTCGTTTGGCGCGAAATTTGAAATATAGCAATAATTTAATATTCCGGATCCAAAAAAATTTGTTTTGTCGAAAACGGAGGTCGTTTGCAAAATGACCATTTTTAAGGGCTTAATAAATATTAAAAAAATTCCATAACGACTATTCTAAATTTTAATTTGGACATTACTTACAATTTATACTATGAAATCACAATTTCATACATTCGTTAGAAAGATATAATTAATTAGATTCTAAAAGTTCTTGTTTCACAGACATCCGACTTATATTGAATTCTGTACATTCTTTTAAAGTCTAAAACGAAATTTTAAAACTACCGCGCCATTACAAGCTCGATTAATTAAATTATAAAGTTATACGCTCAAACTTCGATTTAATTAAATTCTAATTCATTTTATTCTCAAAATAAATCGTTTAAAATATTTAATTTCCATTAAAATCAATTAAAATAAATTTTAAATTGGTTCCAAAATTCCGGGTTATTACAGTTATCACAATCATTGATGTGGGTTTTCTTATTAACTTAGCTCTTTTAACTAAGGTTTATTAATAAGTTCTCTTTTCATCATTAATTATAACCTACATTATAATTTCACTTGTTCCTAGGACAAGCCTAACTATTATATTTTATTCCTATTAATATAATTAATTCTAATAGGTTATATTCTCGTTCATCACATTTTCCGTAGGTTCTTTGTTATTTGAGTGAACTTTTACTGTTGTAACCTTTCTTTATTTACCGTCTTGTATATTATTATTATTATGGTCATTAAACTGTTTGGTGGAAATGTACAAAAATCTATCTAATATACAACAATTAAGATCCAAAGTTTCAAGTTATTTCTTTTTATTACATCATGGATATATATATATATATATAATTTGTGTGCAATACAACAAAATCCCTATTTCGCACTAATCCCTATTACCTTCCTTTTTCTTGCAACTACATTCTCTATAATTTACCGTAATGGTAATTATGGAAATGTATCCCTTTTCCACCACCAACTAATTCAGTCCAATACAAATTCCCTTTTTCTGAGTTATTTATTATTTTCTGTTTTCTTACATAATTCCCAATTCCAGTTTAATTACAGTAAATTTCTATACACAATTAGGCTTACTATTTCCTATCCCATTTTTCTACATTTTACTGTTGTTTTCCCAACCCAACCTTTTAATTACATTCTAAACAATATATACTTTTGTAAATATACACATAAGCATCGTCAAATTTACAATCTTATTATTACAGTAATTTCTTAATCGCAAAGAGGATGTTATTGGAATGAATTTGCATAATAGTAATATTCTTAACACTTTTAGGGAATGAATTACACCAAAATTATCACAATTTTAATTATTCATTACGTTAAGAATTACAGGGAATTAAACGATAAATCTACCGTTACCAAAAGGTATAATTTAAATCCACTTACCGGTTAGCTTTCTTATTCCAGAAACTGATTCAGAATTATTAACCGTGGTTTCTCCCTAATTTGATTCAATACTGTAATAACCACAGATTTACAATTCAGAATCCAAAAGAGAACAAAAGAATTGAATTGAAATCAAATCCACGGAACTTACCTTGTACGAAAATGAATTCGGAGCGCCTACAGTTTTATGCTATGAACTTCATTCTTACATTCTTATTTCTGAAGGCCTAAACTAATTTAATTTGATTCAGAAAAGGTTTGGAAAAGAAATGAAATGACAGGGATTTAGCGTCTACTCAGAAAATAATGAGTTTGACTGCTAGCCGTGGACATTTATTCATAGTCACTCAAAGTAACCTGATCCGTTAGATTTATGGAAAGAAATCCAGAATTGTTGCGGAAAATAAAACACGTCATTTGACCTAAAATAGGTCCCGTCGCCAATAGATTATGGGTTGACCCAACTCCTCCTTGGGTTGACACTAGGTCAACCCAGACACCCCTTGGGTCGACATAGCACTATTATGGGTCGACCTATACACGTTTTGAATAAACGTGTACAAGCCGTTTAACACGTGATTATTTCTAACCTTTATTTCTTCCTCAACATTACAACTCTTAACGTTATTATTTAATTTCTTTACTTATTCTTCATTCTTATACAAATTCAAATTTCAAAGGTCATTCTAGAATTTTCTACACGAATATAATTAATATTATAATTTATATTCACACGTCATTTACGTATAAATATTTTTCGACGTTAAACTTCGTACGTACGTAATTTCTCCGTACGAACTCCATTTTGAACATATTATATATGTAAATTTATCAGAAAAATACAACAAATGCAATGGTACACATTTCGTAGCCCAACTATGACAATTCCAAAAATGACCATTTCCATTTATTGTTTTCTGTAATTATTTTATTAAATTAACATTATAAAAATGTGAGGTGTTACATCGGCGGTACTAGGATAAGAGTCTCTACAGATAACTCAAAAGTAGATCCAAAGGTCACTTGAGCTAACAACGTGTCTCTCAACGGAGAATTAAGTCCTTTTACAAATCTTAACACAATATTCATCGGTGTATTTACCAATCGCTTACCAAACATAGACAATTCAATAAACTTCGCAATATACTCCCTCAAAGTGGACTTCCCTAACTTAAGCTGAATAAATCTCTCCATGGCTTATCTCTGCATTGGGTAAGAATTTCGTTTCAATCCGGGTCTTAAACTCATGCCACGAAAAATACTCTTCTTTTGCTTTCTTCGGAAACTATGTTCCACCACTCTAGTGCTTCTCCCTTAAGATGCAAAGCAACAAACTATGTTTTAGAGGATCTTCCCATGATTTAGCTTTGAAGATACGATCTCATTTGGATATCCACGCCTTAGCTTCGAGAAATCCTTCTATTCTAACAACGTCCTTGCCTCCTATGTTTAAAAAATCCTTATGGAGACGAGGTAAATTAAGAGCAGCTTCAACAGCATGAGCTGCTAGTGACGGGAACTTGGTCCACAGTCCTAAGGCACTACTGGAACTACTCAGGAAAGTACTGAGGTCTTGCCTGATTCCCTTGGTCGGGCTAATTTTTGGCCATTTCTACTGTATGAATTGGGGAAAACCCTCAATGGAAATTCCTAAGATAGCATTTAAGCCAAAAGAAAAAGGAAAAAAGATAGAAGTTACCTAGTATAGTTGTGTATGTCTATGTGGTATGATATATATATATACCCATACACACACACATATGTATTTTGAAAATTGGTTCACTTTATTATCTTCTCAAAAAACATACAAGAAGAAGGTTAGCAATCAATATATATAGATATATACAATTTGAAAACCTTGCCATGTACTTTTCTTTGAAGTTAATAAAGTGTACTAATTTTCATTTTTTTGGAAAACCTTTCAAATAACAAGTACGTCTCTCATACGTGCATTTCCATTAAATCGGGTATCTAATTCTCTGATACCAAATGTAACAACCCCCGCCCAGAGTGAGCCTAAATTGCGACCTAGAAAAGGCTCTTCATAATTTAGAGTCATTCTAAATGGATCATTGGCTCCTATAAAGTGTAACGTCTCGCATTTTTTTATCGACTTACACTTGAATATTTAAATTAGTTTATATACTGAATTCAGAATATAATCGGATTTGTATAATTAATTAGAAATGAAGTTTGAAACGTAAATATATATATATATTATAAACGATCTCGAAATGGAGCAGTAGTTCGTAATTTACAATTTGAACTTCAACTGAGTGTACAGAATTCATTATAAATCAAAATTCGTTGAAACAAGAAATATTCAAATCTGTTGAACTATAATTTTATAATGAAAGAGAAAAATCAGAATTTCGTATTCTATATTGAGAGTTATGGCCAAATCAAAATTTGAAATAGTCGTTATGGAATCGTTTATAAACCGTAATGATTTATTTAATAAAATAAATCGATTTTAAATCAGTAGAATATTGGTTTAAATGGAGAATGGAATATCGAGGTTAGATTTCAAGCTAAATTATTCTGGAAATTTTATGAATTCAGTTTGTGTATATTTATATGATAACAATAGTTTATTCGATATTTTAAGTCAATTTATATTAAATCGAATTTAATGTTAAACTGGTAATTTAAATCAATATCTTCTCCGTATAATCGATTTGGGCTGCGAAACACGTTCCAGTGTATTTGGAATGGTGGTATAACCATAGGAATAACGCTTGTTGCGCTCAAATAGGAGTCAGAATTCACAGGATATTTTTTTAAAGTGAATTACACCGATTAAAAATCTAAATGAATTAAAATATTGGGGACGACCTATTTTCGCTCAACGTAGCTACTCTGAAAAGCTACTCTCGTATCCTCTTTTCACTTTCACGTCCAAACTATTTCTTCCCTCCTAAGCTTTCATACATTGTACACTGTACCTACCTCTACCTACACCCTACTGAATTCGACATTGTTCCTATCCCTAAATTTCTCGCGGCTATATAAACAACCAATTCCTTCGTTTATTCCCATCCTCAAACCATTCAGTTCGATTCCCTCATTTACTTTTCCTTCTGATTAAATAGTGAAAGCATCCACTGTTATCATATTTAAAAAAAGAAGAGGAAATCGAATATCAAAATCGAAAAGGAAATCTGAACTTCCGTTCAACGCGATTTGAATCCGCTACAGATCTTGGAACTCGACGAGGTGTTTCAGTCGTTACTATCGTTATTGTGGGGGTCGGAACTGGTCACTGGAGTTGACCGTGAAGTTCGACGTGGTTGGGAGGTTCGGCAGTGAAGTACGGGAATACTACTGTTGATTTTGTTGAATTAAAGGGGATTCGAAAGTCAAAGTCAAAAGAAGCGAAATCGAGATTCATATTCATCGCGATTCAAACTGGAGCTTATCAATGCTGGAGCCGTTCGCGATTCAACATGACGAGGAGGTGCAATTACCGGAGTAAGGTGATGGTTGGCTGATGCGTGAAGAGGTAGGAATTAAGTGCGATTTTGAATAATGATGTATTGGAGTTTAAGTGGGAAGTGCGATAGTATGTGGACTTTAAGGAGTTCGACAGTCTGATGGTTGCGATGATGAACTGGGTTGGTTTTTGGAGATGTGCGATTCAAGTTTTGCCACTACTAATTCATGAAGACTGGTGCATGTTGAAGGATAGAGCTGTTTTCAAGGGGTTGTTGGAGTGAAGAAGTCTGGACAGTGAAAATCTTTGGAGCAAGTTGCATTGCCTGGGTGCAACAGTGGGATAGTGAGGATGAACGTGATAACCAGTGTGTGAACTGAGTGGACAGGGTGAGGTGAAGTTGGAAGTTTGGCAGTAAAGATTATTGAGGTCGAAGGTGTTATTTTAAGGATTATACATATAGGCGTGTATGGACTATCAACGGGAGAAGTTGTCTGAAAATGAAGGCTGATGGGGTTGAAGTAGTGTAGCTGAAATGGTGTTGCTAGATGGTCGGATTGCAGTGGTGTTGAGTGGCAAGTCTGACCTGATGGTGTTACTATTAGGAGGAGGCAGGTTTACTGTATAGTGGTGCACTAGTGGTGCGTGATGTTAGGAGATGAAGTTTGTCAATGTGACATTCGATGAAATGACAGAATGAAATGAAGCACTGTTTTGAAGGCTTATCGGTGATTGGTTAGATTGCTGGGTAATGGATCGATGAGTGCTGATCTGGTTCATTATTAGTCAAGAAATTGAAGCAGCCGTAAGGTATATGTTTTTAATGAAATTTAAATTTACATAGAAAATATGTTTATTCGTTAAGTAGTAATTTAAATAAATAAAACATTTAACCGATAAATAAAATTTAAATTATCATAGGTGAACCATAAATTGTATTCAAGACAAAATGAAGTAGATGAATGGCTGAGACGATATGAATTTTAATTGGATATTCAACAAAAGAAAACCCAGGTGAGTTAAACTCACTCAGTTAATTATTGGGAACTATTTTTAATAGTTCAAATTTATTTTATTGCTTACTGGTTGCTAAATTGACAGATATAAATTATATAACAATAATATATAAAAATAATATTGGTGATGGGTTATTCTCGCAGTACCATTAGCGGATGCCCGCAGTATCATTAGCGGATGATTTCCCTTTGTGCCCCAAAATATATATAGTGGATGACCTTTATACCGCGATATCCTGCCTCGAAGCAGGATGGGTATTATTATTGTTGACTAACATCTGTTGATGCAGGAAAACAGGTTGGAGGGATCCAACTAGATTCCTCAACATTTATTTATTTGTTTTCATATGTATGCTGATATATTATGTGATTATAACCTGTGTCCGTTTATGGTATATTTGGATGTGTTAGTGACGCTGATCATTGATTTTGGATATTTGAAATATCCTAAAATGATATATGGATTTCAAAATAGATATTGAAATAAAATAAGAAGTTTAAAAGGAATTAATCGTTTCCAAATAAAGATGGTTATTTAGAATTCAAATTAAATAGAATTTAGTATTAAATATTTGTTTAAACCAAATATTTTAAAAGCGCAATTTTATAAGCAATATTATAAGAAGTGGAATTATTATTATTTTTATTATTTGGGAAATTGGGAAAAATGTAAACCGTGTGTGAATTTGGAAGAAGAAATGGAAATTGTATAATAAGCTGATATTTTAGGATAATTATAGAAGAGATTATACGAAATAAATATATAATTAGAGGTTATAAATAGAGTTCGACTTGAAGTTGCAAGTATGAATTCAGGTCGACTAATTAAATCAAGGATGAACTTGTATTAAAGAATATCATCTATGGTTGAGATGAATAAAAGGTAAAAAAGCAATATTTTTGGAAAATGGGAATCGTTAGAGGTAAATTAAAAAGGGTTTTAGTTTATGAATGCTAATGGAATTTAAGTCGAATAATAATATAGATTGTATTAAATAATTTTATATACAATTATAGATAATAAATATTAATAGTAAGAATTTACAAAAGGATTTATATATGAATATTTTATCAAGTGGAGTTATTGAAATAAATCGAGATAAGTTATAATAAAACTATAAAGGTGTTTATAAAGAATATTTGTGGAATATTCGATGATGGTTTTGTAAATCATATTTTTTAAGAAAAACATTTGGAATTATGATAAAGTTGAGATAAATATCTCGCTTAAAGTGATAATGAATAAATTGGAATTTTTATTAATTTGAAGTTAAGAAATGGAAAACAACTATTGATATTTAAATAGGTTGGAATTTTCCAATTATAAGGAAAATATAAAAGAGATTATATAACTCTACAATTTGAAGTTATAAATAAATTGGAACTCGAAGTTTCAAGTAGAAATCGAAATTGACTAAACAAGTCAACTATGGATTTGTGTTGAGAAATATTATTCATGGGTGTGGTGAATAGGTGTTAAAGCAAATGAGATGAAAATGGAAATTTATCAGAAAGAAAGTTAGGAAGAGTTTTTAATTTATAATTCTAATTGAGTTTTAAGTCGAACTGATTTGAATAATGTAATATAGATTTTATCAAAGAATTTTATATAAGATTTATAGATAATGATTATGAATAGTAAGAATTGGCAAATGATATTTATATATGTATATTTTAGATATAGAATGCAGTTTATTGAAATAAAGTTGAGATGAATAAAGATTATTGGTATAAAACCTTGTTTTTACGAAGAGGTAATTAATGAAGTAATATAGTTATAAGAAAAATATTATTCCAGTTTATAAATAAATGAATAAATACTTAGCAATGGTTTTTGCAAATCATATCTTTGAATGGAGTATTCAACAATAGTCGTAGCAACGTGTTGAAAATCGTGGTTGTGTGTAGGATATTTGAAATATTGAAAAGTAAGAGAAGTTTTTAATTAAAAAATGGTTAATCAAAAGGAGGCTAGATGAAAAATGGATATTTAATCAGTGAGTTCAATTTTCTTTTATGGATGAATGGTTGTTTTATTTGATAGTTAAATAACCGACTATCAAATCTGGCCAAATACGATGGTTGGTACGGA
This sequence comes from Allium sativum, assembly GCA_030737875.1. Taxonomy (NCBI): domain Eukaryota; kingdom Viridiplantae; phylum Streptophyta; class Magnoliopsida; order Asparagales; family Amaryllidaceae; genus Allium; species Allium sativum. The sequence continues at coordinate 130,048,952 of CM060918.1, forward strand.
AAGACCGGGATCGAATATATTTGAAAACCATTCTGAACCAACTATTACGTGAAAGATACTGATTAAAGATGGAGCAATGAAGACCGTGGATCTTCATAAGCGAAAGGACTCTGTCGAGTTCTCTGGAGTCGTGCCTGGAGATATTCTAATAGTGATCCTGTCGTCGTTGAAATCGACGGAGTGCAAGGACTACTCGCTACCGATCTATAAGGTGATTCTAGGATGCGGTAGGAGAGTGCCTTCGGTTTGTCCATTCCCAGGACAACTTGTCCAGTCCCATGACAACTTGTATGGACGAATGTCTAACAAAGTATTTCCAAAGGACCACGCACGTTGATTTTTACAAACGTATTTCGGTTGATGGCGGAGAAGGGCAGTTCTCTTAGCTTGGACACTAGAATATTTTTGTGGACGTCAATTAGTGATATTTGGCGGATTTGACGATGTGGCATTCAAAGTGAAGATGACCAGATGATCTGAAACGGTAATTTTAAACCTCAAGCCTCACAACTGGAAAATGACATAAATCGGGCAGGCAACATTGCTATGTGGGTAGCCCCCATTAGGGTGTATTATCACCATCTAGAGAATATTCATATTTGTTACTTCTTTTCACTTCTGTATCTCCCGGGAACGGTTATGTTGCTAGCAACCGTAGGTGACAATATATTCGATACACTCAAGAGAAACGAGTGGTCGGTCATGTGTGGGCTAGGTTGCAAGACGTTCTTATTGAACCCAGTATATTCCCCTCTAGAGATACACTATCGGAAGGTGGTTCCATACCTTGTCATAGTTGGAAATCCAATCTCCAATAAGTGCTCATGGTTTTTGATTGTATACTATATATGTAGAGCATGAGATGCAAGCGTTCTGCTATATTGATATTTATTAGTATTTAGACACTATTATAATATCAAAAAAATATTGATTTCAAAAATGGTTTGGGTTATCGTAAGGTAAAAACCATCCGTGTTTATGTGTGGATTGGTCTTACGATTATCCTTTCTTTCGAAATGATTTTTAACTTTAAAATCAAGTTGGATGCTACCAATAATTTGGTGGGTTTTTCTCACGCTGGTTCACCAGACTGACCTTGGCATTTGTAATGCTTGGGTCAGACCAAGATGGGTCAGACCGTGTTGTACAGGTTCAGGATAGGACGATACAGACCCCAGGAGACGAGCTGGAGGAGATCGGACATATTATATATTTAGATATTATTCCGCTGTGCATTGAAAATGAGGACAGACTGTTATAACTGTCCAGATGAATTGAATGACCACTGTACTCTGATGAATTGTAAGTATTATTTCAAGTTTTTGAATAAAGATTATTTCTGTATTATATTTTATTCCGCTGCGATGTGAGACTCTGATATTGTGTTTAGTTCTTCTTCTCCTTCTATTCTAACATTTCTTTCTTTCCTATCTCACCCTCTAACTTCTTTCTTTAACGTTCTGGATTTTGGTACTCGAGTTTGGACACAGGATGTAGTTGTGTCGAAAATTCGAGCATCGAATTTTCTGATTCGTTACATAAAGACTACATTCACATAGGAAAACTAATAATAACATCAACATCTCACAACGGAAGGACACAATATAATAATAGGAAGTAGATGTACCATTAATAAAAATCCATAAATGTTGGTTACATAATAGTCTCAACTGAGAATAAGGTACATCAATAATAATGGTAATATACCAAACAACAACAGTTATAATAATAATACTCCTTCTTTGTCAGGCTTCAACATCCATGATTGCATCAACAGAGCATTCCCACCTACTATCTTGTTTATTTGTTAAGAGGTGGGAGATCAGAGCAAAGGTTATAGTGAATGAAAATAACATAAGTTTAAGGAATGATTATTTCATATATATGGTAGTATACATTTATCAAATTATGTCATTGCAAACTTAACATTCAAATTCATGTATAAACTAAGCGGACTACCCCCAAAATAACTTAAGGCAAACATGCACATTTATAAGGGCATATTATATTATCACTTAATAACATATGAGGAGAACTATCACTTGGTCACTTATGGCCATTAGATAATTACTTGTTTAAGGTGGATCCCATCACTTAAGACCCTATGGAGGACCCTAGTCACTTAAGACCATGTGTTCCAATCGTCAACGTTATTAAAATTTCTTTTCTTGCAATATAAGAAATAGTAAGCAACCACTTAGTACTGGTTTAGGCAAATACTCATTGTCATTTATGACCCTCCAGCAGACCCCTCAATTACTATTTAATTGGTATTACGAGTGAACTCCTAGACACTTAATACCCCATAGACAAACAATCTCTTTAGAAAGCTTTCATTTCATCGTCGTTTATACTTCCCATTCCTCTAGGTGTGCCCTTACACAACCCCTAAAGAGGAAGCAGACAACTTCCGGAGAACTACCCAACTCAGCGTATCTCGTTATTTAATACCTTTTTAAGAGAAAGGCGGACCTTGTGACCATTTAAGACCCTTGTAAGAGCGAGTCCCATGACTCGGGTCCTAAACTAAGGAGTGAACCTTAGGAATGGACCTAGTCCTAACTACTTTATATCCAAACTAGGTAGGTCAACCACTTAATGCCTTCTCTAGGCAGGCCTTCTTCACACATACAGAGAGACAAACACACACAAATATATATATATATATATATATATATATATATATATATATATATTACACACACAAGACATCTAACATTAAACCGACCACTTGTAGATGCTAGATTTGCCGAGCGGTTCCGGGTAGGCTTCTACTACAAGTTGGGCTTAACCTCATGCCTTTGTGTAATTATTATAATGGCCCATGACACCTTGACCTCTCACATTAATCCGACAAACTTGTAGATGTGGGATATGTCGGTCGGTTCCTGGAAGACTTCTACTACAAGTAGGATTAACCTCGTGTCCATATGTCATTAATATAAATAAAGCCATTAAAATCACACACATGCAAACTATCTATAGAGACATTTATACTCCTAATTTCCTATTTTAATGCATTTAGTACACTATTTAATACGAATTTAATACACAATAATAATAATATGTTAATTATGTTAATAAATAATGTAAATAAACGTAAATTAAGAACACGTAAATAAACATCCTAATACGTTTGAAATGTCAATCCCAATAATCTAAATAAGGTTTACAAGTTTATTTTCCTAGCATTCTCAATATGGCATGAACATGTATATCATAATCAATAATAGGGAAATAGCAACATAAACATAAACAAGTTTAAATGAAATTTTAATAACAAAAGAAAGAAAAGGTGCGATATTCCGAATCTATATGCAAAATCTTCTTTTTGGTACTGCTTCGCTTTTCATACGAATTAACATATATATACAAATACATAAGAATTTAGTGATTTGTATATAATACGTTCAAACTATCTATTTTAGAAATAGATACTTGAACCTATTATATTTACGATACTCAAGTCTCATGCCTTCGCATACATATATACAAAATTAACAATATTTATAAGGAAAATGAATCACAACATTATCAAAAATTGTACAACACCAAAAAAACATATCTTTTATTATCTTAATAATCAAAACCCAATGAACATAATTGATTGACCATTTCCGCAAATGAAAGAGATTAGGAGGATTTGTTAATGTTTTATTTTTGTATAAATCCAAATCTCTTTATTCATAACATTCCAAATCTGTACTAACATCATATAGAAAATAGAAAATTGATGTAATTTCCCCTCATAGAGGTAGGAAAAGAAGAATAGCAACTCAGTGTAGAATCTATTGATCTGGATTGAACCTTCGAATCAACATACTCCAAATTCTCATTATTTATATAAGAATTAGATTTAGAATCTCATACTCATATTATACATAATTCCAGAATCTATATAAGAAATCAGATTAGAAGAGATAGAATATAGGTTAGAGAAGAGAAGAAACCTAACCTGTTCCTGGAATTAAGAAATGGTAGAGAAATAGAATGAAGGCATAGTGGAAGATGAAGGTAGGGTTTTAGGAAGAGGCAAGGGGGTCTCTTTATAGTTGCTAGTGTGTATATGGACCGTAGGATTAGTTAGATTTAATCATGAAAATCCAATGAAGCAAAACTATAGAAAACCCCTAAAAAATAGTGCATCTCTCCCACCCTCGATAAGGAGGATGGTCAACCCCCTTCATAGGAGGGTGGTCGATTGACCGGTTGAACCCCTTTTGTGGGATAGGGGGATTGACCCTCCTTTTGAGGTCGATGTTACATGGTTTGTTTTGTTTGAACATTTCTTTTTTTTATTAATTACAAATACTTTTTTACGTTTATTATTCATTCTTGTCCCTTCTTGCATATATACACACACACACACACATAATTTCAAATCTTTAAGGAATATTCTATTATGCCAACAATATATATTTATATTCCATTTTTATATTTATTTAGTTTGAAATTCAAATCTTATGCGTATATGATTATTGTATAACTTGTTTTATTATCAACTCCTTCATATGGGATTTGTTTCGATAAATAAAATACGAAAATGGATCTGAATCTCGCCACGAATACAATGATAATATTTTCATGGTCAAATTCTCAATCCAAAATTCTTATTCTCATTCAATTAATATTTTATTAATTTATTATTGTTTATACTTAATTTAATTATCTATGTCTATTTAGGGTATATTTTACGGGGTGTTACATGGATGGATGACATTAAAAGCGGTTAGATAAGCAACATTGTCTGGTCATTGAAGCGGTAATGTTTAGTTAAAGGGTGAGGCGGAAGAGGAGAGGAAGGAGGAGGTAAAGGATGAACTCCACATGGAAGAAGAGAAATTCTTCGGACATGAGGAGATCGAGGAATGTAACGAGTCAACAATTTCAACATTTTAACATAATGCGGTTTGTTGAAACCAATTTTTTTAAAATAACCTTTAACTGGAATTTTAATTAGAAATTAGTAATTATATTTAGGTTGAATATATGAATTGCATTTCGGGAAATAACTTAAAGATATGTATGTTCAATTTGAATTAAAAACGATAAGTTGCATTTAGAACTTACTTATTGTAAAGCAAACGTGGTAGTGATTATTAATAATACATTGATTCTTGAATATAAATATTCATATAAAAGTGACCTAAATAATTTTACAATGAAAACTTTTAAGTTTGGTTGCTCTATCTAAATCGATTTATGCGATTGATTTGTGGTAGCGATTACGATATATCGTAAGTAATGTTAAAAAATAAAATTTGAACTAAATTATGAAATTCGGTATCTGTAATATGTTTCATTAGACATAATAAAGGAATAAATTTGATTGTAAAATACATAAGTTTGTTCCATTCGCGTTAATTTTAACTACACATCGAATAAATCATCGGATTAATAAAACGTTGTTAGAATTTGGGAGCTTCTTCTCTAAAAATACGAGATTATATTCTAAGAATAACAATATTTTTTATTTTGTGAAATTCGAATGTTTGTTTCTCTAAATAGATAATTTCAGGTCAAAAACGCGCAAGATAGATGAAGATTGTTAGTTTCTTCGCTTTATGTATCCCTGTATGTATATTGCTCTCCATGTGAATTTGACTTGATTATTAATCCAAAAGAGAGGAAAATTGTAGATGAATATAGAAAGAAAAAAATAATTAAATAAAAATAAAAAACATATCAAATATTAGAAAATTTGAGACATCCATCTGTTTCTTTTCTCTTCCTTTTTCTGCTCTCCTTCCTTTCTTATTTCTTCGAACGTAAAGAAAAAAAATCACCAAATAAAAAAAAGTTCGATCCACTCCATGGCCCAGTCGCTAGATCTACGAATCCCTCTCCTCTCTGTGTTGTGACGAGCCAACACCAAAACCTTATGCACAGGCTTCTTCTCTACCCTCTCTCCACTTCCAAAAACCACAAGTCTATGTGCAACACAAACTACCAACGACAGCAACCAAAGAGTATCCCCCACCACATTTTTCACAATCTAGCTGACTCTGTGTGAGGAGATGGGTAACTCGACTGTATATTTGTGGATGTTAGGCAAGGCGAGGCAGAGGATTTGTAGAAGACATTGGGGTGCATGGTGCTAAAGCATCTGAAGATCTTGGTGGAAAATTAAAGAGTAATACCATCATACAACATGGACGTTGGATGTGAGCTATGTTGCGATTTAAGTGTAACTAGGTATTAGTTTTGCTGAGTACACGAGTGCATGATTTGTAGAAGCCAACAGAGGAATATCGGAGTTCTAAGGATCTTGACAATGTAGCAAGGGGTTTGTCTAAGATGTCAAAGAATTTAGTCTGGGACCCAGTTCAAACTTATGGATGAGTTCTGATGTGAAGGCCCGCAAATTCGTACCCTTTGAGTTGACTAATGTTACATACGTCCAACCCAAGGTGCACGAAAATACGAATCTTTAATTGGAAGAAAGTTAGAGGACGAGAACGATAATATAGAAAAATTAGAATAGAAGAACAAGGAAGAACAACAACAAACACAAACCCTCACATCGCAATGGAACGAAATATAATATAGAAATAATCTTTATTGAGAGTTTGAAAAATAATACTTACAATAATCCAAGTACAACAATACATTTGAACTGTTATAATGATCTGCACTTATACCCAATACACAACGGAATACACACTAATATGCGTGGACCCCTTCAGCATATCTTCAAAGTTCGTAGATTCCTAACCTAAACCTGTAAAACTCGGTCTGACCCAAGCATTGCAAACGCCATGGATCGGTCTAGTGAACCAGGGTGAGTAAAACTCACTAAGTTTAAGTAACGTCTAACTTGCTTAACTTTTAGACAATTCTTTTAAAGAAAAGGATAATAGTAAGACCAGTCCACACACAAACAAGGACGGTATTTACCTTACTATAACCCAAGATATTTTTGATATAAAATCCAGTGATATTATAATAGTGTCAATATCAAATAAATAACCAAATAGTAGAACGCTTGCATCTCAAGCTCCACATACGTAGTATATAATCCAAAACCGCAGGCTCTTATTGGAGATTTGATTCCAACTATGACAAGATATGGAACCGCCTTCCGATTAGTGTACTCTAGAGGGGATACCTGGGGTTCAACAAGAACATCTTGCAACCCCACCACACATGACCGATTACTCATTTAGCTTAAGTGGACAGAATGTATTATCATACATGGCTAGCCAGCCACTGTTTCCCGGGAGATACATAAGAGAAAGAAGAATAAATAGAATTTTCTTTAGATGGTGATAATAAACCCTGCTTGGGGGTGACCCAACTAGCCATGCTACCTTCCCGATTTTTGTCATTTCCCGGTTGTGAGGATTGAGGGTACGTTTTCTTTTTAGAACATCTAGCCACCATTCACTTTGAATGCCACATCGTCAAACCCGTCAAATCATAAATTAGTTTTCCCTAATACCATGGTTATAAAGCTAAGAGAAATGAATTCCTCCGTCACTAAACACAGTTTTGAAGAGATCAATCACATGATCTGTTAGGCATACTCTGTCAGACATTCGTCCATACAAGTTGTCCTGGGACTAGACAAACCAAAGGCACTCTACTACGACATCTTTATGGATCAGTAGCCAGAAGTCCTTGCAAATCCGTAAATCTCAACCACGACCGAATTACAGTTTAAAAACTACTGGTAGCTAGCTAGAGAAATTCAACAAGCGACCCTCCACTTATGAAGATCCACGGTCTTCAATTGCTCCATCTTGATCTGCATTTTCCACGTTCGTAATTGCCGGTCGGAATGGTTTTTGAATATAAATTTGATCCTGGTATTTCCATACCGACAATGTATTGTCCAGATTTGATAGTTGGTTATTTAGCTATCAAATAGACAACCATTCATCCATAAAAGAAAAATGAGTTCACTGATTCAATACCTAGTGTCATTCGGCCTCTTTAATTAACCATCGGTTAATTAAAACTTCTAATCTTCCAATAGTTGGAAAACCAACTTTTACTTCTTATTATAACATAAGAATATTCTCAAAATCATTTTATTCAATTGAAAACGGGGTCTTTAAAACCATTTATACTCATTAACATATTTCATTGACCGACCCTTGCTATCGAACCGTAATCATTTCTTAGCCAACAATGAGGTCAATCAAATTAGGGTATAATTACCTCTCAGACCTTAACTGAACAACATTATTAACTTCGAAACAGACAAAGTTCACACTTCGAAAACCAATTCACTTCTCGTAACTCTCGGCTTCAATTTAAGAATCCACTTTGTAAACTTTAACTTATATTCTTATTAATATAAGTTCGCTTAATATTTCACTGAACTACACATAGGGACTTACGACTTCATAATTTCCATTAAGGAACTAAATCACTTTAAATTTTCGTCCATTCATGATTCCATTAACGAAAACTCATTTAATCATATTTCATATATATGAAAATAATGTTTTTCAAAACATTCATTATTTATAGGAAATCCTTTCAGTTCCCTTTTAAACCCATTTTGTAATGGCTCGAATTTCCATACCCTTTGAGTCGACTAATAACACCACATGTCCAACCCAAATTGCACAGAAATATGAATTATTAGTAGAAAGAAGTTAGTGGACGAGAAATAAAAAGAAGGAAAAATTAGAATAGAAGAAAACGAAGAACACAAATCTCACAGCGGAATGAATAAAATATATTAAATAACATAACCTTTGAAGTACAAACCAGTAACTTTATATGCATACCATCATCAGAGCGCAACAATTATTTCTGGAATAGCTATAAACACCTGTTTCCAGATACAAACATAGTACACAGCGGAAAATATGATAGTCTATAACTAACTGGTGAAGCCTCCTGCTTCAAGCCCCTCCAAGTGAATCTCTAAAATGCTGACTACTTGACTGCCCGTACAAATTTGGGCACCCAGGAGTTTAAGGTAAAACAAAACAAAATAAACCTTGGATCAGTCACGAGACTGGTGTGAGTAAACTTCAACCATTTGATTTAACTTTCAAAGTCCTTTCGAAAGATATGCTAATCGTAAGGCCGATCCACACATAAACACAGATGGTTTTTACCTTACGATAACCAAAAATATTTTTGACATCAAATTCGATGATATTATAATAGTGTCTACATCAAATAAATAGAATGTAGCGGAACGCTTGCATCTCATGCTCCTTATATAATATAAAATCAAAAACCGTAGGGCACTTATTGGATAATGGATTTCCAAATATGACAAGGTATGGGACCACCTTCCGATACCTTCCAAATATGACAAGGTATGGGACCACCTTCCAAATATGACAAGGTATGAGACCACCTTCCAAATATAAAATATCACGGATCACAGTTGGAAAACATTTACATATACTCACATGTTCTTATTTTCTGTATTTAGAAACATTTCTGTTTTTTTTTGGAAAACGTTTCCAAAACTTCTTTATTAGATAAAAACAGATGTCAAATAAAACTCGCTATGCCAACTCAAACCATTAACACTCATTAACTTAGTTCACTTAACCAACCCTCATTATCGAACTACAACCATTTCTTAGTTAACAATGAAGTCAATCAAGTTAGAGTATAATTTCCTCTCATACCTTAACTGAACAGCATTATTAACTTCGAAATAGACAAAGTTCACAACTACAGTCTTTAATAAACATCGCTTACGTAACTCTTGGATTCAATTTACGAATCCACTTCTTTTACGGAAAACATTTATTATAGTAATAGTGTTATCATCTATGCTCTCGAAATATATAAAACCTAAATATAACTTTTATTTATTTATTTGAATAGATAATCATTATACAATATAAACTAGTAAATAATTTAATCTTTATTAAAAGATGAAAGTAAATAATACTTTCCCGAGTCCGACGTAATCGAATCCCAATGTAAATTCTCTTATAACCATTCCCATTTGCAAAACATTTGCCTTTAAAACCATTACTCACTTTTAAATGTGAATATCATTCCTTAATGGGAAGCTGGACTCGTCTTATCAAATCAACTTGATTTTTATTTATAAATATCATTACAAGTTCAAATCCCGTTTATTGAGTCATTTTGTAAACCAACTTTGTTCATAAACTTCGTTTATATGTCAACTTCCCAATACAAGGTTATAACCGTCTCTCGGCTTCACAACCTATTATAAAACATTGGTTTTAAACCAATTATAATTTATCTTGTCAAGTTTCAAATGTTTTGAATAACTTAATAAAATTCGACATAGTCGAATTCCATTTATAAATCCCTTTGATTTATTTTAATTTGGTTAAAATTTCAAATTCCAGAATAAAACTTATTACTTTGTTTTCAAAACAATTTCTAATTTCCCCTTTTCCCTTTAAATTACCATTTGAATTCATATTCCCAAACCCAAATTCCATTATAATATCCTCATTTGCAGGATACTTGCTTTAATTTATTATTTACATTAAATGTGAATAATATTTCTTCTATATCTCAAATCCACATTCTATTTATACTTCTATTCATAGAGTTATTCATACAAAAATCCATTTTTGTTTCCAATTACTAAAAATATCGTTTGTAGTTCGCTTTATAAATGCTAAGTTCAAATTTCATTAAGAATATCGGTGTTAAAAATTGATTTTTACTTCTTAATATAAATTCAGACTCATCTATTCAATTTATCAAATGATAAATATTTTACTTAATTTATAAACATCATTTATAAATTAATTTGCTTAATTTACCTGTTAAAAAATATTATCATTAAAATCTACTTCAAATCAGTCTTCTCATAATTCTTTTATATCTCGCAATTCCCATTTATAATTCTTTTAATTTTTCCAAAAATCAACTGAATAAGGTAGCGAACCAGCTAGGTAGCTTATGAACTGCTTGCTCAACCATCAGGGATAGGTTTCCTTTGTTAATGCCACCATTAAATCACAGAGCGGGGTAAGATTGATTCTTGGGTGCAGCTAAGTAGCTTATGCACATAGCCTCTAAGTTAGGTAGGGATTCGACCCACATAATCCTTTATTTACTTCTTATTACTTTCATTTAGTATTTTCACTAAACGACCTTTTTTAAAACTTCCAAATAACTATTAATAATTTTATATAGAAGTTTCTTATTTAATTTCCAAATATTTCTTTTCTTAGAAATCTATTAATTTTATAAAATTCTTAAATTTAATACCCACTTTAACAATACCTTCTTATAATCAAATATTACTTATGGTATTTAAAATACCAAATGAAAAGGGCCAGCGCCATCCAAACACACAAAATCAATCACAGATTAAATATCAAATCATATATCACAATATATGAAAAACGGTAATAAATTTTTTGAGGAATCTAGTTGGATCCCTCCAACCTGTTTCCCTACATCCACAGATGTTAACCCATATAAATAACATCAATTTCATATCAATACAACATATCATGGTAAATAGAATCAATAATTCAACCAATGATTTATATATCTAACTACATACGTTATTTCAACTAATTTATCAACAATTCAACCAAACACTATCACACAACAATCCAATCTGCATTTATCAATTCTTAAATACATTTATAAAAATACAAACTAGGCAGGTTTAGTGAGTTTACTCACATTGGTTAGCAGTTGAATATTCTGTCTTGGTTTTGTTTAAAATCAAACAACGTTTGATTTTATCACGAAATTCCAATAGCTTTGCTCTCAACAATAACCATATAAATCTCATCGTTATACGGTTCTAACGGATCCGATCGCCTTTAATTCTGTTAATGAATAAACGACATACATAATTTTTACAAGACATAGCTAAATTAAATAGTTATTAATATAATTAATTATTTAATTATCATTCCTAATTACCGTTTTAAAATTATTTATCAACCCATCAAACACCTTTCTTCTTTTCTACGGAAGCTATTTGGACCCGACATGGTACTGACAACCCAACCCATACTTTCTTCTCCAATTATCCATTTCCAAACTACTGCACCTTTCACTTGCCCCATTCATAAACTCCTTTCCATCTTCCTATATACAAACCAAAATCATAAGTCAACACCTTGCACCCAACCAACTGTCCCAACCACCCAAAATATACAAGACAATCACTGTAATTTTTCACCATTCGACACACTCCATTACATCGCCACAGAGACCACCGTGCTCTTCTCTTCCCTTCGTTAACCAGAATTACGTGATAATGTTTTTTTTTTCTTTTTTTTCCCGTTCCCTTAAAATCACACAACTTGGTGTAGATATACTGCTTCCTCCTTCTAACAGGTTCGAAATAGAGCCTTTTTTCTCCTTTCCCTGTATGTGTCCACTCTGCTCCCTTACTAATTCAATCAAAAATATCACCATTTCTTTTTCTTTAAGATCAAGATAGTCAGCCCTATCACGTAACACTTGAGCTCACTCCATCCATCAGACTCGACACTCTTTCCCAATACAGGTCGTGACTTCATGCGAAGTCGAATTGCACCTGAAAACGCACGAAGATTCTATATTGTCTCACAATCACAAATACAAATCCCCTTTTCCCCATTGACAATCACAATACCCCAAAAATCTACCCTTAGGTTTACTGTACCAAATTGGAACAGCAAAAATTTGAACCGCACTCATAAATAAATAGATAGAGTTGAAGCTCTTGCCTTAAGGATCCTAACGAATCAAAACTTGTTTGATTTCACTTGATTTTCGATTTTTAATGAATTTTTGAAGATCAGAATTTGTGGCGGTTGGGTGTTTTGATTGTGTAATGGAAATGAGGGATTAGGGTTATGATAGCGAATATATATAGAGGTGAAATATTATTTTAATATTCGGTTTTATATTAATTTTTATTGGATCGTTACCTCCATTCAGCGTTTAAAAGTTCGTGTAGTTACACACGAAACCCATTTACGACAAAAATTGACAACTAGCTATAGTCAAAAATTACGGACCCAATGAAACTTGTTTTGTCGAATTCCAAGTCCGTTTGCTCACATAGCGTCATTTTAAAGTCAAATTATTGATCGATTCACATTTTAATATTGTATGACCACAAAACAACTCCAATTGGCGTGAAACTTGGAATCTAGCAATAATTAGTTATTACGGTTATAACAAAACTCGTTTCGTCGAAAACATAGGTCATTTGCAAAAAGGCTATTTTTTAGACTTTATATTAAACCAATAAAATATTAACATATTCCAAAACAATTTAATTTAATAATAATAAATTATTATTATTGTATATATTCAAATGGAATATAATATAGATCCAAAATAAACATGTTTGGATTTTAAGCTAGAGATTTCTAATTAAAATGACATTCGGATGATTTGAAATCGATTTATTTATATAATAAATCATTATAATTTATAAACGATTCCATAGCGACTATTTGAAAATTTGATTTGAACATAACTCACAATTTATTAGATGAAATCTAGATTTTTCACTTTCATTAGAAAAATATAGTCAAATAGATCCGAACATTTCTTGTTTCAAAGAAATCCGACTTATATTGGATCATGTATATCCAATTGAAGTTCAAAACGTAATATTTTGAACTACCACGACGTTACAAGCACGTTTTAAATTATATTTTAAATTATATGTTCTAACATCGCTTAAATTATAAATTCAATATAAATTTCCATTTATACTTCTAATACGACATTTAAAACAATTTAAATGTTCAAAAATTAAATGGATAAAAATCCGGGTCGTTACATTCCTCCCCCCTTAAAAGAATTTCGTCCCCGAAATTACTAAAGTAAGAAAAATGTTACATCCCCTATTAATTAAGCTAAAAATCTTTTAGTTTACTTCTTAAATTCAGTTTTGACTCAACCAATTAATTTCAATTAAAATATTAATTCATTCCTGCTCACGAAAATTTTCTAACACCTTAAATTTCAGAAAAATTTCGGAAGTCTCCCATGTACGGAGGGACTTCTGCGATATAGCAGGAACAACAAATATATATACATCGACTCACACAGTCGGAAAACAAAATTAAAACCCAAATTTTGTATTTTTGCGTAAGCGTACCTTATGTAAGCATTATTAAGTGAACTTGCTTAATTTGTATGTTGTTAACGCAGCCAAAACCAAGCCAAGTAGCTCCATCTTCCTGTACTTACTCAATTCAACAAGTGAGTTTCAATAATTGTTGTTTAAATAGTCATTCATACCTTTAACCAATATAATCACATTATTTGCTGGGTTGAATAAATTTCAATTCCTGTTTTCACATCCAATCGATAATCCACATACAAACATTCACATCTATCCAAATTGATTCTAAATCAATTTATTCACTTTCAATTTATAAGTTACTCAATTTAATTTCCAATCCTATATAATTATATTTAACTTAAGTTAAATTTTTAATCTATTCGACTTACTCATACCATTCCAAATCATTTAACTTACCCAACCTAAATTAAAATTTAGAAATCAAACTCCCAACATTCATCTCCAAATCGGTTTGGAATCATATAATTATATATATATATTTATAATCAGTTCAATTCAAAACACATGAATTTCTAAAATAACTTTGTTTGTCTCATATAAATCTCCATTAACAAATCTATTTAGGGTAGCAATCCATCACTTAGAAACTCGAAAATGAATATTGATAATGTCGTGATCCATTATCAGTATTTTTTTTTTGTTACCACTGAAGTGAATTCAGTGCTCATTAACTTTCAAAATCCATTAAAAACCATTTTTATTCAAATCCTTCAAAGTAATGTTATATTACTTTATAGCATTTCAGAATATTTTCTAAATCACCCGGGATTTAAATTATCAAATTCTGGCTTGAATTCGAATCTTAATTCATCTCATTTGTACGCATTATCCATATACAAATTATATTTGGACAAATATAACCATTTCAATATTTCATAATTCCATTTGATTGCAATAGCAGTCAATCTATCCATATACTATAATATTTCAGAAATCATACCTTTTATATCAAAATAATTTTTGGGTAAAATTATTTCATTTACCCAATTTAAAACAATACTGTGTCAAATTTCTTTGTTTGAGAGTTTAGAAACACCTATCAATACAATTTTACATTCTGTATCAACCAGAATTCATAAACCACTCAACTTAAAACAATTATATACACAATCTACACATACGCGCTCATATATATACACTCAAACTCAATCTAGAGTATTACTAACCATATCTCTATTGAGTAACGCCACAGAGCCAAGGTTACTACCCAACCTTCAGCTTTAATACCAAATGTAATGGCTTGAATTTCCGTACCCTTTAAGTCGACAAATAAACCATACGACCAACCCAAATTGCACAGAAATACGAATCATTAGTAGAAAGAAGTTAGAGGATGAGAAGTTGAAAGAAAGAAAAACTAGAATAGAAGAAAATGAAGAACACAAATATTACAGCAGAACGAATAAAATATATTAAATAACATAACCTTTGAAATACAAATCAATAACTTTACATACAACCATCATCAGAGCACAACAGCTATTTCTAGAACAGTTATAAAAACCTGTTTCCATATACAAACATAGTACACAACGGAAAATGTGATAGCCTATAGCTTACTGGTGAAGCCTCCTGCTTCAAGCCCCTCCAAGTGAATCTGCAAAATCCTGACTACTTAACCGTCCATACAAATTTGGGCACCCAAGATTTTAAGGTAAAACAAAACAAAATAAACTTTGGGTCAGTCATGGGACAGGTGTGAGTAAACTCCAACCGTTTGATTTAACTTTCAAAATCATTTCGAAAGAAATGTTAATTGTAAGACCGATCCACTCATAAAAACGAATGGTTTTTACCTTATGATAACCAAAAATATTTTTGACACAAATTCGGTGATATTATAATAGTATCTACATCAAATAAATAGAATCTAGTGGAACGCTTGCATCTCACGATCCATATATAATATAGAATCAAAAACCACAGGGTGCTTATTGGATAATGGATTTCCAAATATGATAGTGTATCTCTAGAGAGGAAGACACTAGGTTCAACAAGAACATTTAGCAACCCAGCTACACATGGCTGGTCACTCATTTAACTTGAGTATACCGAGCATATTATCACCAATGGTTGTGATCATCAACCTTTACCGAAAGCATACAACAACGAATAAAATAAGAAGCAAATGAAATTTCTCTAGATCAGGTGATTATACCCCTAATGGGAATGACCCACTTGGCTATGCTGCCTGCTCGATTTATGTCATTTCCTGTTGATGAGGCTCGAGGTCATGATTATCTTTCAGAACATCTTGCCATCATTTACTTTGAATGTCGCATCATCAGATCCGTCAAATCACTAATTGACGTTTACAAATACAATCTGGGTGTTAAACTTAAGACAATAAATTCTGCACTACCATACTTGGTATATTTGTAATAATCAACGTTCGTGACCATCTAGAAATACTCTGTCAGACATTTTCCCATATACGTTGTCCTGGGACTAGACAAACCGAAGGCACCATTCTATTAATCCATCTTGGGCAATTACTACCTAGGATTTACATAACAGTCCTTACACTTTACTCTGTCTTCAATCATCTTCGACATATTTTGATTCGCAATGCTTATGCCTATGCGGAGTGGTCTTTAGATAACAAATCTGATCCCGGTCTCTCCGTATTGACAACATAGGTATAAAATATACCAAAACTTTGATAGTCGGTGATTTAACAATCAAAGGAACATCCATACAATCAACATTCCTATTTCCAAATAGAAATTCTATCGGTAAATCATCAACCAACACTGGGCCCCTTTTTAACAAATTTGTTATTAAATTATCATTTACCGATTTCCTAGTCTGTCCATTTATTTTTCAAAACCTGGTTGGTCTCTCATATTCTTAAAAAATACATTTCCTAATATTATAAACTCTTATTATCTATAATATTATGAACCACGATGACCGAACTACTTCCAACAACGAACCCGACCCAACCATGCTGCTCCAAAATCGATCGGACCCCCACCACATCAACGTCAAACTCTCCACTACTGCCAACCCCTGGAACTGCCACCGTGACGACTCCCACGCAATCGCACTTGCATGCTTTATGCAATTTCGAACATCACGCATCCTCCATGCAAAACTATACCAAATCCAACCCATCTTGAAGCAAAACTTCGCCACATCTTGCTGATCGAAGCGCCTCTCCACGTCAAATCCCCCTGCACCAATGAGACCCTCCCCGTCGCCTTCGGTTGCCTCCGACACCCCCTTATCACACGGGTTTGAAAGAATAGGCGTTAAGGAGTATTGACGCTCCCAGTAAGAAGGATACGGAATTAAAGCCTGTAACACCCCGTAATTCTGTTAATATTAATATTCACAAATCAAAGAATAACTAATCTCAAACGTGAGAATTGTGGGAAATGGGTTGCGCCATTGTGTTCGTCTTGGAGTTCTGGTTGAAATAGAGTACGAGTTTGCGTGATTTGGACTTCGTATGAAGGAGATATGGCCATCGGAAGTTTCAGAAAATTCAAAATTTAAAATTTGAAGTCAAACAGGCTAGGCGGGAAATTTCCCGCCCAGCACCCCAGGTTGACTGGTGAGTCGACTGGGCAGTCGACACCCCCAGGACCAGGTCGACTGCGCAGTCGACCTGGGTGTCGACCTGGGTGTCGACCTGGTCCAATCAGCCAGGTTTTGGCAGAGCCCAATCTTGAGCTGCTGATGTGTCTTTAGGGCTGAGTTGGCTAATTTAACGGTTCAGGTTAGTTCTGAGTTGATCTGACGGTCTAAATAAATCCTAAACTCTATATATACCTAGGTAGTCTCTCACTCTAAAATCACATGAAAAATAGAATAGCCGCCGTCATGCCATCGCCATGGAACTCAGTGTAGCCACCGCCAACTAAGAAGGAAGAAAGCTAATCAAAACTCTAATTCTACTCAACTCTAAAGCAAATCAAGACTCTCTTTCTTTTCTAATTGTGAGTATGATGATTTTAATAAGATTATTAGCAAACTAATTAGATTAAGTTGTGATATGGATTATAAGAGGATGGTGTGAATTATTGATTATATATGTTGTAAATCTTATGCTATCATGTATGTTGTAAATCCTATGTTATGTGATGATGATGTTATATATGTTGAAAGTTTCTATGCTAAGTTGCGATGTTACAAAGTCATGATGTTATTATTTATGTTATAGTTAGCTTATGCTGGATCAAATCATGATGTTGATTATATATATGTTTGGGCTATGATGATTCACGTGATACCTATGCAAGTTTAGATTGATTAGTATGTATAATCTCACATATCCTATGACATCTATTTAGATCTAAAATTAGGTTATAACATGTGTGAGTTCTATGGGTTAGATGCTAGTTTTCACCATCATTATGTTGCATAAACCACATATGCAAGTTTATACATGAATTTGGATTATAATCATATTATGTAAATTGTGACATTTTACCAAACAAGTTGAAACCTTTAGATCCATGACATGTGTAGCTTTATGCAAGTTCTAGTTTTTGCCTATGTAAGTTTAGGTGTTGGACATCTATCACACATGCAAGTTTCACCCCATTTATGATTAGATCTATTTTAGTTGTATATATGTTGTGATAACTTCTCTTTATGCTATGAGTTAGACTATTCGAGTCTAACGTATATTTTGCGTTGAATAAGCGAACGTATAACGTGGGGTAGGGGTAATATTAAGGATTTAATATTAAGAAATTGGGGTGCAATTGATATGATTTTGCATACCGTAAGTGGATGGCCATAATTGAGTCAATTATGGACATCATTAAAATTGGAATTAATTAATGATTTGAATAGGGATATATTTAAAACTGGGGTAAAAGATTATAAGTCTTAATCAATGCTTAGGACACAAGGTTGGACTCGTTTGTGACGTAAATCTGCCCGGACCCGCCCGGCAAATCCAGTAGTCACAAATGTCAGCCCAATGTGAGAGGTCCTAGGCCCAAATTAAAGCATAACAGTTGTAAAGACACGAGGTTAGACTCTTTTATGGTGTAAGACTGCCCGGACCCGCCCGGCGAATCCAGCTGCCATAAATGCCAGTTTAATGTGAGAGGTCTTTATGAGGTTATGGCCTGAATGAATTAAGAAATACTTAACCAGATAAACATGTGAAGTGGGACATGGGGATTAAGTAGGTGCCTTGGGTGGCATGAGGAATCTAGTGGGTGCCTTTAGTGGCATTTGAAATACGATTAGTAAGACTTAACCAAACACACATGTAAATGAACATGACTAAGAGGGTTAAGTGGGATGTACTAGTGGGGACAAGCTTAGGTGGATAGCTTGTGGGGGCCCATTTCAACCAGTAACCCAAACGTATCTTTGTGGGCTCGACCCAAGTCGAGGACGGGACACGCATACTGGGCTTGACTATAAGAGGCCAAACGGGTTAGCGGTGGCAACGCAAGTCCAACAGGATTCATATGCGTGTGTGGACCCGGGCTGGTAGGTAAGACGTTGTTGCATCGTGTAGGTATAAGCCGTGCATTCTTTAGCTGTATCGGGTTGCCACTTTAGGGGAGTGATACACCCCACTGTGGGACCAGCACAGGTATCTACGAGTAGGGAGCCGATCGAAAGTGGGTAGTGGGGTACATCTAGCAGAGATAGGGGCAGGCGACACCTATGTAGTCAGCTAGGGGTACACGAAGTTATTTATAAAATTTCTAAGTGAAGCAAGTGGGATCAACCTTTAAGGTGACTGGTGTGGTGCAGTGTAGTAATTATTCGTTAGTAGTTAGGTGTGCCTTTAATGTTATCTTTATCTGCTCTTCCATACCCAATAGTTCATAGACATTTCCTTATTTTCCAGCTTGTGCCTCAGTCTAATTATTTTGATAATAGTATTGTTAGAATTATCATACTCGCCAGACTTTATGTCTGACCCCCTCCATTTCTATCTTTTCCCCCCTCCAGGTCCTCAGGGTGGGCCCAGCTCTAGCGGAGTTTGATTGGATTGCTTTATCTCTCTTTTGGAAAGCATGGACCGCTGAAGTAAAGTCCAACTTGTTATCTTCTTTAATGGTTATTTATGTAATGGGGTTATGTATTTTGTTTTATCAAGATGGATATTGTACTTGACTCTGATTTATGGTTTTATGATGTAACAAACATGTTTAATTTCCGCTGCAATGAAATAAAGTTTTAGATTTCCAAGTACTACTTATTATCTGTCTTGTTGTAATTTTTCTGTTCTATATTCACTTAAAACCTCCATGGAAGTTAATGCATTCCCTTTGTGAGTGACATTAATGGACGTGGGGTGTTACACGTGGTATCAGAGCTTAAGGTTATCAGAACAGATAAATTTTTAGAAAAACTATTTTTCTAAAGTATTTTTGGAAGAAGTGTTTTCAAAAACATGTCTTGATGAGTAATTTAAAGAGGAAAGTTTTTATGAAAAACATAATCCCCAATAGCCATATATCTTTATCTTTCGAATTCTCCATTTTGAATCTTTCCTTTTTCGTTTCAGCATGGCTGAAGATCTTAACCTTCCGGAGGGTGTAACGATACCAGGATGGTATAGGAGGTTATTAGAGGCTAGGGCCGCTGTAGGTCCAGCCAATGTTCCTCCACCACCAGTTGCACCCGCTCCTCCTCCTCCTCCTCGCGCTGATACTTTTGCAAAGACATGCAAGGAATTTAAGGCTATGGGTGGAAAACCTTTTCAAGGGTCAGAAACGTTTGTGGAAGCTAGAGATTGGTTTAAGGAGGTGGAAGAATTGCTAGAAATCTTTGAAGTAGAAGAAGGGAGGAAAGTCAAATTAGCTGCTTGGTTAATGAAGGGAGAGGCCTCGTTTTGGTGGGAGGTCACTAAAGGGGAGCGTCCTGTTGATTCTTGGGCGGATTTCAGACGTAGGTTTGAGGCAAAGTTTCTCTTAAGGGTAGAAGAGAATCTATATATGGAAAGGTTCTTGACATTAAAGCAAGGAAGCTCATCAGTGAAGGAATATGTCAACAAATTTAATCAGTTAGCAAGGTTTGGCTTGGACTTAGTGAACACGCCGGAGAAGAAGGCTCTGAGGTTCGTTAAAGGCTTGAATGAGCCGTTGCAGGGGTTGGCTATGACCCACATCCCTATGGGGACTACCTTTGAGAAGCTAGTAGACATGGCACTCATGCACGAGGAGAAAGGCGCTAATGCTAATAAGGCACCCGAGAAGAAAAGGGATCAGAAGAAACCACAACAGCAAAACAAGAAGGGTGGTAAAGACAATAATGGCAAAGGAAAGAAAAGATGCTTTAACTGTGGAACACCAGACCATCTCAGCAAGGATTGCAGAAAGAAAAAGAAGACCGGTTGTTTTCACTATGGTGAAGCGGGACATCTAGTGAAGGACTGCCCAAAGAAGGGGTAGAGGGCAGGGTCTACCTTGGGAGGACAGGTGCAGGCTCATATGGCACCAGGGCAGGCAAGGGGACAAGTTCAGGCTCTCGCGGTCCAACCGCTGCAAGAACGAGGTAGAACCATTTCTGTTGAAAGCTTAGTTTTTCTGTTTGATCATTCTGTCCGTACCTTATTCGATTTGGGCGCATCGCATTCGTTTATCTCTACATCATTAGTTGAATCACTGCACTTAAACACCAGTTTAATAGAGGATCCCTTAGTTGTTTCGAATCCAATTGGGGGCTCAGCTTATTTGTCCATGATATGTTTGGATTTGAAAATTTCTATACTTAGCGTTGAGTTTAGATGTGATGCTTATGTTTTGGGCTTCACGGGCTATGGACTAATTTTAGGAATGGATTGGTTATCCAGAAATGGGGCCGTTCTTGATTGTGAAAGGAGAGTAGTTAGGCTCATGACTCGCCTTGGCAACACTCTCGAAATCTTTTGTAATCCCATAAATTCCGTTATGCTAAGTTATCTAGAATCGCTTGACGCGTCGGTGGAAAATCTACGATCTGTTAGAGTGGTCCGAGAATACTCGGATGTGTTTGAGGAGGTGAAGGGCTTGCCTCCGAAGCGAGAGATAGATTTTCGAATATATCTTGTGGATAATGCAAAACCAGTATCTTTGCCAGTACGCCACATGGCTCCTCGTGAAAGGAGGGAACTCAATAAGCAAGTGAAGGAGTTGCTTGAGAAGGGGTTTATAAGACGAAGTATATCGGAGTGGGGTGCTCCAGTAGTATTTGCCACGAAGGCGGATGGGTCCCTTAGACTTTGTGTGGACTATAGAGAACTTAATAAGCTTACTAAGAAGAACAGACACCCACTGCCGAGGATTGACGATCTCTTCGATCAGTTAGTTGGTGCCTCAGTGTTTTCGCAGTTGGACTTAGCCACTGGTTTCCATCAGTTGAGAGTGGCTGAGGATAGCATTGACAAGACTGCCTTTAGGACTCCGGACGGTTTCTATGAATGGCTAGTGATGCCCTTCGGTTTGACAAACGCCCCCGCATACTTTGTTGATTTGATGAGTAGGGTGTTTAGGGAGTACCTTAATAAATTCGTGGTGGTCTTTGTAGACGACATCTTGGTCTTTTCTAAGGACGAAGAAGAGCATACCCTACATCTTAGGGAAGTGTTGGAGACCCTTCGAGCACATAATCTTAAAGCTAAATTTTCTAAGTGTCACTTCTGGAGGAAGGAAGTACGGTTCTTAGGGCACGTGGTTTCCAAAGAAGGGATAGCTGTGGATCCCGCGACGGTGGTGGCCATCCAAGATTGTAAGGTCCCTAAAAATGCTACCGAAGTAAGGAGTTTCTTGGGGTTGGCTGGCTACTATAGGAAGTTTATCAAAGACTTCGCAAAGATATCAGCTCCATTAACACGTTTGACAAAGAAGAACCTAGTTTTCACATGGGACGTAGATTGTGATGATGCGTTCCAACGTTTAAAGAGAACTTTGACCTCAGCTCCAGTCTTAGTGCTGCCAGACGGGAGTAAGTCATTTACTGTTTATACCGATGCTTGTGGGACAGGACTATGCGCAGTCTTAATGCAAGAGGGAAGGGTAATAGCCTATGGTGGAAGACAGTTAAGGGTGCATGAGAAAAATTACCCTACACATGACATAGAGTTAGCCGCAATTGTTTTCGCGCTTAAGTCTTGGCGCCATTATCTTCTTGGCGAGAAATTCGAATTATTCACTGACCACAAATCTTTAAAATACTTATTCTCTCAGAAGGACTTGAACTTAAGGCAGCAAAGGTGGATGGAGTTCTTAGCGTCCTACGATTTCGAAATAACATATACCCCTGGCAAGGGTAACGTGGTGGCAGACGCCTTAAGTAGGAAAAGGCTGTCCTTGAGTCCGTTGTTTATTGAACGACGAAACTTAGAATTCATCTTTATGTTTGATTTTAGACCTTCCGTTGACTTTGTACCCGGTTTGCTAGCATCCTTGGAGGTCAGACCTACGCTTTTGGGACGGATTGGTGAGGCACAGCGAGACGACCCACAGTTGGTTGAGTTAGTGGAGAAGCTCAAAAGAGGGGAGTCATCAAGCCATCTCCGTACGTATACCCTAGATGATAAGGGTTGGTTACGTAGGGATAGTAGACTTTGTGTACCAAGAGACGAAGACTTGAGGAAGACTATTCTTGATGATGCACATCGTTCGAAGATGACCATTCATCCCGGCGGGGACAAGATGTACAAAGACATGAAGCGAGTTTTCTTTTGGGCCGGTATGAAGAGGGATGTGGCCGAGTATGTTGCTAGATGCTTGGTGTGCCAACAAGTAAAAGCGGAGCAAAAGAAGCCCGGTGGGTTGCTCCACCCATTGGAGGTTCCGCAATGGAAGTGGGATAGTGTCTCGATGGATTTTGTGGATGGATTACCAAGATCAAGGAAGGGTAATACGGGGATTTGGGTTATAGTAGACAGACTTACTAAGAGCGCCCATTTCATTCCCGTGAAGAGTAAGAGGACTGCTCCATGGTTAGCTTCTGTATACGTTCGAGAGATAGTTCGTTTGCATGGTGTTCCTTCTAACATAGTAAGCGACCGTGATCCTATCTTCACTAGCGAATTTTGGAAGAGCTTGCAACAGGCGGTAGGGACTCAGTTATGTTTGAGCACCGCGTATCATCCTCAGACGGACGGCCAGACTGAGAGGGTGAATCGCATTCTAGAGGATCTTTTTAGGATATGTATCCTAGACTTTGGGGGTACATGGGAAGAGCATCTTCCGTTGGTAGAGTTCGCATATAATAACAACTTTCAATCTAGCATTGGCATGGCACCTTTCGAAGCTCTTTATGGACGATCTTGTCGTTCACCTACATGTTGGTGGGAATCTACGAATAAGATCTTACTTGGGCCCGATATGATTAGAGAGACTTCGAAGAAGATTGATTTGATTCGAAGAAGGATGAAGACGGCGCAAGATAGGCAGAAATCTTATGCGGATAAGAGGAGGACAGATCTTGAGTTTGATGTTGGGGACATGGTCTTTATCAAAGTGTCTCCATTACGGAACGTTGTTCGCTTTGGGTCCGTTAGGAAATTAGCACCAAGGTTCGTAGGGCTGTTTCCTATTAAGGAGAAGATTGGACAGATGGCGTATAGAGTGGAGTTGCCTGAGAGACTTAGTGGTGTACACGACGTATTCCATGTATCACATTTTAGGAAGTGCTTGCACGAGACTGCGGAAGTGGTAGAGCCGAACTTGCTTAGAGAGGTGGAGATAGAGCGTGATGCGACGATTCGATGAGCTCCTACATGCATTCTTGGGTCGGAGATCAAGAAGCTGAGAAATCAAGAGGTCAGACTAGTCAAAGTGCAATGGGGAGATGATGAGAGCAACGCTACTTGGGAGACAGAAGCGAAGATGCGTTCGTTGTACCCTTTTCTATTTGAGGGTAGGTCTTTTAATTTCCTCTTTATCGCTTAGCTTGTACTTATCTTATCTTTAGTATGTCCTCTCGCTAGTATCTTTGACCTTTAGTTAGGATAATCCTATGGTTGAAACATGTGTTTGAGACATGTTATGTATGATGGATGCAAAGTGGATGCAAGTGTTTGCTAGTGGTTGCTCTTGGATGCATATACACACACTTTAGGCACTAGATCGGCTCAGTCACTTCATATTGCATATTGCATATAAATTGATATTTAGTAAAATGGATGTATGATGATTGTATTATCATATGGATGCTGCATTCAGATGATGATTGTGCACGCATATAGAGATAATATGTAGCATTAAGGAACTTGTGCATACATAATGGACGCATGGCACTATCATGATTTGCATTAAGGAGGTCAACTGAATCAGTGGACCGCCAGATTTTGCATTAGATATGGACATATACACACACTGTGCATTTAAACATGAAAGCATTAGAAGTATATAAGGACAATGGATGCCTGTGTTTGATGGTTGAGTAGATGGACGATTGGATGTTAGGATATACAATCTTCTTGACTTGAAGATTTCGGGGTCGAAATCCTTTAAGGAGGGGAGAATGTAACACCCAGTAATTCTGTTAATATTAATATTCACAAATCAAAGAATAACTAATCTCAGACATGAGAATTGTGGGAAATGATTTGCGCCATTGTGTTCGTCTCGGAATTCTGGTTGAAATAGAGTCCGAGTTTGCGTGATTTGGACTTCGTATGAAGGAAATATGGCCATCGGAAGTTTCAGAAAATTCAAAATTCAAAATTCGAAGTCAAACAGGCTAGGCGCGAAATTTCCCGCCCAGCACCCCAGGTCGACTGGGGAGTCGACTGGGCAGTCGACATCCCCAGGACCAGGTCGACCGCGCAGTCGACCTGGGTGTCAACCTGGGTGTCGACCTGGTCCAGTCGGCCAGGTTTTGGCAAAGCCCAATCTTGAGCTGCTGATGTGTCTTTAGGGCTGAGTTGGCTAATTTAACGGTTCAGGTTAGTTCTGAGTTGATCTGACGGTCTAAATAAATCCTAAACTCTATATATACCTAGGTAGTCTCTCACTCTAGAATCATATGAAAAATAGAATAGCCGCCGTCATGCCATCGCCATGGAACTCAATGTAGCCGCCGCCAACTAAGGAGGAAGAAAGCTAATCAAAACTCTAATTCTACTCAACTCTAAAGCAAATCAAGACTCTCTTTCTTTTCTAATTGTGAGTATGATGATTTTAATAAGATTATTAGCAAACTAATTAGATTAAGTTGTGATATGGATTATAAGAGGATGGTGTGAATTATTGATTATATATGTTGTAAATCTTATGCTATCATGTATGTTGTAAATCCTATGTTATGTGATGATGATGTTATATATGTTGAAATTTTCTATGCTAAGTTGCGATGTTACAAAGTCATGATGTTATTATTTATGTTATAGTTAGCTTATGCTTGATCAAATCATGATGTTGATTATATATATGTTTGGGCTATGATGATTCACGTGATAAATCACATGTACCTATGCAAGTTTAGATTGATTAGTATGTATAATCTCACATATCCTATGACATCTATTTAGATCTAAAATTAGGTTATAACATGTGTGAGTTCTATGGGTTAGATGCTAGTTTTCACCATCAATATGTTGCATAAACCACATATGCAAGTTTATACATGAATTTGGATTATGATCATATTATGTAAATTGTGACATTTTACCAAACAAGTTGACACCTTTAGATCCATGACATGTGTAGCTTTATGCAAGTTGTAGTTTTTGCCTATGCAAGTTTAGGTGTTGGACATCTATCACACATGCAAGTTTCACCCCGTTTATGATTAGATCTATTTTAGTTGTATATATGTTGTGATAACTTCTCTTTATGCTATGAGTTAGACTATTCGAGTCTAACGTATATTTTGCGTTGAATAAGCGAACGTATAACGTGGGGTAGGGGTAATATTAAGGATTTAATATTAAGAAATTGGGGTGCAATTGATATGATTTTGCATACCCTAAGTGGATGGCCATAATTGAGTCAATTATGGACATTATTAAAATTGGAATTAATTAATGATTTGAATAGGGATATATTTAAAACTGGGGTAAAAGATTATAAGTCTTAATCAATGCTTAGGACACGAGGTTGGACTCGTTTGTGACGTAAAACTGCCCGGACCCGCCCGACAAATCCAGTAGTCACAAATGTCAGCCCAATGTGAGAGGTCCTAGGCCCAAATTAAAGCATAACAGTTGTAAAGACACGAGATTAGACTCTTTTATGGTGTAAGACTGCCCGCACCCGCCCGGTGAATCCAACTGCCATAAATGCCAGTCTAATGTGAGAGGTCTTTATGAGGTTATGGCCTGAATGAATTAAGAAATATTTAACCAAATAAACATGTGAAGTGGGACATGGGGGTTAAGTAGGTGCCTTGGGTGGCATGAGGAATCTAGTGGGTGCCTTTAGTGGCATTTGAAATACGATTAGTAAGACTTAACCAAACACACATGTAAATGAACATGACTAAGAGGGTTAAGTGGGATGTACTAGTGGGGACAAGCTTAGTTGGATAGCTTGTGGGGGCCCATTTCAACCAGTAACCCAAACGTATCTTTGTGGGCTCGACCCAAGTCGAGGACGGGACACGCATACTGGGCTTGACTATAAGAGGCCAAACGGGTTAGCGGTGGCAACGCAAGTCCAACGGGTTTCATATGCGTGTGTGGACCCGGGCTGGTAGGTAAGACGTTGTTGCATCGTGTAGGTATAAGCCGTGCATTCTTTAGCGGTATCGGGTTGCCACTTTAGGGGAGTGATACACCCCACTGTGGGACCATCACGGGTATCTACGAGTAGGGAGCCGATCGAAAGTGGGTAGTGGGTTACACCTAGCGGAGATAGGGGCAGGCGGCACCTATGTAGTCAGCTAGGGATACACGAAGTTATTTATAAAATTTCTAAGTGAAGCAAGTGGGATCAACCTTTAGGGTGACTGGTGTGGTGCAGTGTAGTAATTATTCGTTAGTAATTAGGTGTGCCTTTAACATTATCTTTATCTGCTCTTCCAAACCCAATAGTTCATAGACATTTCCTTATTTTCCAGCTTGTGCCTCAGTCTAATTATTTTGATAATAGTATTGTTAGAATTATCATACTCGCCAGACTTTATGTTTGACCCCCTCCATTTCTATCTTCCCCCCTCCAGGTCCTCAGGGTGGGCCCAGCTCTAGCGGAGTTTGATTGAATTGCTTTATCTCTCTTTTGGAAAGCTTGGACCGTTGAAGTAAAGTCCAGCTTGTTATCTTCTTTAATGGCTATTTATGTAATGGGGTTATGTATTTTGTTTTATCAAGATGGATATTGTACTTGACTCTGATTTATGGTTTTATGATGCAACAAACATGTTTAATTTCTGCTGCAATGAAATAAAGTTTTAGATTTCCAAGTACTACTTATTATCTGTCTTGTTGTAATTTTTTTTGTTCTATATTCACTTAAAACCTCCATGGAAGTTAATGCATTCCCTTTGTGAGTGACATTAATGGACGTGGGGTGTTACAAAGCCCCTGATTTTGCGATCTTAACGGATCCACACACGCTTGATTTCGTTGTGTTTAGGTTATGTTATAATTTTATAAAGGTCGGTGGTTTTATATTTTATGCATGTGCATAAGACAATGATTTTCCCAACTTCGGTCGGCTGTTACATGTGTTGTTATAAATGTTGATGAAATGGACTGCGCATCTGCTGTATTTAATGTATACAGGCTCTTATGCTTATATTGATTTAACGTTTCATGTGGGTAGTGTTTTCGGGTAGCTGCAAGTTTATTTATTAGGCCGACCATTAGGTAGGTTGGTTGTGTTACCATACGTCAAAAGATATGTGCGTGGATTTAGGGTAGGTCTGCTTGTATCTATATTTTATATGATGGGTTGATTTTATATGGTTAATAAATTCTACCATCGATCATCGTTAACCGTTTAATATTCGTACCATTACAAACGACATCTAATCCCAACGAAACCGATCACTCTGCTATGTCTTGTCGTTACGAACTCAAAGAAACTCGTTTTGTCGAAATCCGACTCCGTTTGGAAAATTGCCGTTATTTTATTTCAAATTATTTATCGGTTCACTTTAATTTCGCCCGCTCACAAAATAACTCTGATTGGCTCCAAACTGGAAGCCTAACAATAACTTGCTATACATATTCCAATAAAATCCGTTTCATCGAAAAAGGAGGTCGTCGGGAAAATGAGTATTTCTAAGGCTTATATAATATCGATAAAATATAATTATATCCAAAAATATTAAGTTTAATAATAAACTATTATTACCAAATATATTCAAATGGAATAACATATGGCTTCAATAACCAATTATAGATTCAAAGCTCAACGTTCAGAAATTCAGATTAGACGATATTCAATTTACATAAAAATCCTTTTATATTTATAAATAAATCGTTATAATTTAAAAACGATTCCATGGAGACTATTTAAAAATTTGATCTGGACATAACTTACAATTTATACAATGAAATCTTGATTTTTCTCTTTCATTAGAAAATCACTAACTAACAGATAAAAACGTTTCTTGTTTCATAGAAATCCGACTTTACTGGATCTTGTATATTAATTTAAAGTTCAAAACTTAATATTACGAACTACCGCGCCATTATGAGCTTGTTTTAATTAAATTATAAATTTATATATTCAAACTTTGTTTTATTAAATAAATTCACTATAAAAATCCGTTAAATCAATATTTAAAACATAATTAAATACTCATAATTAATGTACAAAAATTTGGGACGTTACATCTGAGGTTATGCATTGTTATTTACTGCCAATGTAGTTACAAGATTAGACAAGAAATGACAATTAGATGGTAATGGAACTGACGCTGCATTGCTTAGATGATAAAGTTTTCTAATTTGGTAGTTGTTCAGTGAGCTGCTTCTCATTGCTACTGTAATATTCCTTGCTGCTCTATTTGGTTTCGGCTGGGGAACTTTAGTATGTTTCCTTTTGTTCGATTATATGATACAAAAAAATATAAAGTGTAATTTAGCTATGTTTAATTATGAATTTATTGCTATTTGCTAGGAATTGTTGTTGATTTAAGTTTGGGTTCGTTGATGTCGTATTTGTGCAAAAGATAAGTTGATTTGTGTTTGATTGTCGGTTGTCGTTACTATAAGTCATGCTGATAAATTTCTAGATGCATCTATATACATACATTCACGTATGGATGCATGCACATAAATCAGTTGGAGAGGTATTTGTCTTATTGGATATGGAGTCTCATTTCTAAAATTCCTGCGAAATTCTCAAACAATTCTATACAACTGAGAAACGTGAGTTTTCTCACTCATGACGAACGTTGTCTATTTGAGTGAACTAAAATTTGAGATGCAAATTGAAATGTTAACATTACTTTAGAAAACACACGATTTATTTGTATGGACTTGTCCACATATGACATGCACACAATTGACATCTATTATATGATATAAATGTGATTTGTGTGTATATTTTATATTTTTCTCATATTGCAAGTTCTCTATAGTTATAAGAAAAAACATTATGGGTTGAAATGATACATACTCGAACGATCGTATAGATTCAGGAATAAAAACTGAATTAGACTTGACTTTGAGTTGAAATGATTTATACATAAAAAATTAATTAAACGAGTTGAAATAATACTTACCTAATTCACTTGAACATAGGGTAGAAAATTATATATGGATGTCATGGTTAATAAAAATGTATTTTGTAAAAATTTATAGCTATTGATCAAATTTAATAAATGGATTTGGAAATGTAATTTAAAAATTGTGTTTTAAGTAATGTTTGAAATAATTTTAACTTGAATTTATAAAATTTGAGTTAAAATTTTGTTTTCATTAAAAATAATTTATAAAGTTAATGATTATAATTAAAATTTAATTTAAACTAAAATTTTATAATGTGACTAATTCAATATAATATAACTTGATTTTTGCATAGCCGACTGATTTTATAGTGATTCGTAACACTTTTATTATAACAAATAATAAAAAAAATTATTATAGGAGTTAGATGGACTTTCTAGCTACTAGTTCGGTTTTTAAGGTGGATCGTCCACCGTTATCCTTACAAGGTTACAATACAGGAGCTAGCTAAATGCTAGACTACAGTTTCTATACTCCACGCAGGGAGTCTACTACATATCCTATAACAAATTTATTACAGGAAAGCATTTTGAATTACAATTACATTATTCTACAGCTGCAAACCAATCTACTAAATCATGAAGCCAAACAATAAAAGTTCAGAGCCATTGTCTCGAGCCACAACCCAAAAGAAGTGCAGTGTACCAAAAAGTAGGTTGGGAGTTGACATGATCTTGTGACAACTAAGGTGACATATAACACCACGTAAAAATATATGTAAAACAAATTAATAATAATAAATAATGAAAATTTACAATAAAGTAATAATATATTAATGGGCTGAAAAATGGAATTTTGCAGCATTAGGAATTTGGCTATGAAAATATTGTAGTTGTATTCATGACGAAATTCGATCAATTTTCATATATAATATGTCAGAATCTGAGCTCATATAAAAGAATTACACTTAGAAGAAATTGTACGTTAAATATATATGTAACAGTGTTTGAAATTAAAATTATAATTTTAATATATGTAGTAATATATGACCAATAAATGTGTGATTGGAATATTACATCCAATTTGAATTTGTGTGTATATATACATATACAACAGGGGACAAGAATAACGTTTAAAAGAAAAGAAATAAATGGAATTATTAGACGCTATATAATAAAATCTTTCTAGCCCTCGAATATGTTTACTGGGAAAATCTACGACCAGGAGGTCGACCGCCCTTCAAGCGGAGCGGTCGACCGCCTGGCGCGGCCAATGCCCAGTGAGGTCTGGTTCGGGTCAGGTTTTGGTGTTAGTTTATAAATATAAACAAGCAAGATTTAATCTTAATAATCCTACGGTTATTATTCACACACACATCCCTAATAGCACCCTAGAACTCGGACCTAAGCCTAGCCTTCTTCTCCTTCCCTGCCTTCACTCTGCTATTGATTCCAGAGAAATTTATAATAGGTTTTCTTCTTCCTCTCCTAAAATTTATTTTTCTTTTCTAATCCCTTTTTCTTGTAGGATTTGAATATGATCTAAATCTGGAATCAAAAGATTTTTGTAAATAAGAATTCTAACTATTTAACTCTTATATATATATATATATATATATATATATATATATATATATATATATTTCTAAGGATTGGAGATCGCATCAAATAGGCAAACATCGTCAAATCCATGACGTTTCCATACAGTCAAATCACTGTGAGCGGAAATAGTAATTGTTTAGGCATATTCTACATTTGTAGATTTTTATATGTATTAGTATGCCTAGCACTATGCCATAGATAGCCTACTGCAATAAAAATCCAAGGTGTTGCCAACTAAAATGTTGCCACAGCTATGCTGATTTTTGTCTATTGCAATGAAAGCTTCAATGTGTTAGCATAAATATCAAATTGTGTTGCAGTAGTTATATATTTATTCAAATTAAAGATAAATAAAATAAAGATGACACCTCGGCTCGGCGATACAGATCTTTTGTTAAAACAAAATCCTAACGATTAATCCATTGTCTACTACTACTACTCTTCTTTCCCGCTAACATTTTCATTCACGCGCTTCCTTCTCATTTCGTTCTCCTCCAAATCGACAATTCAGCTTTTAGGGTTATTCGAAGAATCAAAAATGGAGACGTCACGTTTCAAGGCTCCTTTCTTTCACGAGATTTTTTCTTCGTTGTTCCTCCTCTAAATCGTTCCTCCCAACAATTTTTCCTATCTGATATTTCTCCCCTCAAATCAGGATTTAGACATAAAAGTCCGACCTTCTGCTTTTGATTTCAATTCAGATAAAATCTCTAGTTTGAAAAATAACATTTGCTACCTAAATTGAAATCACGATTCAGTATGGGGATTCAATATTTCTATCCTGAAACTTTTTGTACATCATCTTGTTTTTATAAATATCTGAAATGTTTGGTATAATTTTGGCTTATATGAATGGGTATGAGTTTGTCAGAATTGTTTTTAAAATGGTTTGTTTCATGAATCCAGCAAGTTGTCGATGCAAATGTGAATTACTATGAAAAAAAGGTAGGAGCTCATTAGAGGTATAGCAGCGTGCAACATCTTTTTTTAACGGGTTCCTTTAAATTCTGCAAATAATTTATGTACCATTGAATCATACATATATTTACTACATGGATCGATGTACCCTATACCAACCAACAATACAGATTTTCTAAGTTTTATTTTGATTGTAAATGCAGTCATTTTCTTGGGGTTGGTTGAAATTATTTGATATGTCACCATCTTTGTTTCTAGGAATAAATTAATCAAGATGAGGTGATAATAAAAATTGCTCTGCATTGTATAGGTTGATGAGGATTGTACTGGTGAAATATTAAAGGGCAAGGTCTCATGCACCATGGTTTCGAGGATAAGCACAGATGGAAAACATAGTTCGGTGTTGTGTAGACCTATCACTGGTCGTACTCATCAGATAATTCTGTTTTCCCATTTTTCTCTTAAATATCATGACTATGTTACAGTTTTATCGCACTTCACAATAAAGATTAACTTAGATTTCTACCTATATCTGCAAAGCATGTTATGTTATCATACTTAACAGGTTTTATTCTGAACTTGCTAATAAAGTTGGAGCAACTTAAAATTATGTACATTTGTATCATGTTCAATGTATTGATGCCTATTATATTCACTTTCATATGATTATTATTTATAGTGAGTTGATTAAAACATGTAGATACGTGTACATCTCCAGTACAAAGGTCATCTAATAGCCAATGACTATTTTTATTTACCTTCATATGATTATTATTTATCCACTGATGTGTTGTGGATGGCTAACCTCACTGTTATAGCATGTATCCGTTCTCACACATTGTTTTCTGATGATTGCTGGTCCAATCTTTGATGAACTCGAACCTCTGATTATTATAAACGCAACCATTATTCCTATGTTTTCTGACGATTGCTGGTCCAAATTTGGTGCAGTATGCAAATTTCATCACCCTAAGGAGAGATTTATTCCAGCTCCAAACTGTTTTGAGCCCTTTGGGTCTTCCTCTATGCTCTGTAAGTAAAAATATGAAACATGTTCTTATTTTTCATCATGTTATTCATTCTTTTAGTTCATTCTTGCAGAAGTTTATGTTTTTGTCCATTATTTTAGCTGTTATTCCTATGCTTTTGTTTTGCATCGCCTAAATCAAAATTATTTGTTTAGAAGACATTTTTTTTTCTTTTTCACATTTTATAAATTCTTAGTATATAAATTAAATAAATCATTAAAAAAATTCATCTGTGTCAAATCCTTGGTTAATACACAAAAATGCAAATAATTAACCATCGAGTGCATATCTACATAGGACATATAACCAACGGTAAAAGCATCATTTTAGTCAACCAGCAGCAAAACATCCATTATCTGTCCGACTCCTATAAAGCTTAACATCACCACCAAGGCTCCTCAGCCCACTGACCATCTCATACATCCACTCGAACATGAGCACCAACTGCCTATAAAACTCCTTCCTGACCTCCGAATGAATCCGGAACCACTCCTCAAGCATCTTATGCACGTGGGACCTAACCATCCTCTAAGGCACCGGGTACCTCTTGCACAACCTCAAATACTCCTTCACCATATCGACCTGACTCAACCCCACTACATGAAGCACACCACCACCCATGCTGTCCTTCCAATATGAGGTCACGTACCCCGCAAACAGGGTATGGTTCTCCAAAAGCATCTCTGCAGACAACAACCCATTGGCGTTGGTATGCTTTAAGCAGCTTTGGACGTCGTCCATGTGCCTTATGTTTCCGTTTGCAAGTACAGGTATTCTGAGGGCAGCCTTCACTTCTCTGAGTTTAGTCCAGTCTTCTAGGACCTTTTTACTATTCTTTTGGTCTCGGGTGCGGCCGTGGACTGCCCGCAGAGAGCATTCGTATTCTTCCAGCATCTTCGCATAGGAGATTGTGTCCTTGAGGTCTGGGAAGATGCGGATTTTGCATGAGACTGGAACCTAATGGTTTGTCAACAACTTCCCTTTAAGGGTATTTAGCAGTGGGAGGTTGTCCATTAGGAATGCTCCAGAGTACCCTGTTTGTCTTTTTCTACAAGGATTGTTATGCTATAATGTATATAACCAAATCTTAACGTTTCACTGTCCTTTTCTCCATAGAGTGGTCTGTCATCAAAGATGCATGTTTCCAGCTTATTTATTTTCTTAGTTCTACCTTGTAGTTAGTGAATTCGATTGTAAGCTGTCATTCTTTTTTATATTTTGGCTGCTATTAAAGAACTGACTGTGTAAGCTTGTTGTTAGTGAACACTATTTCCTGGACTGGATCTGATCCGATTTCAGATGCCTGGCGAGGTGATGCAAATTATGCAGGTGGTGTTGGTTTCTTATCGCAGACTTTTAGCATTCAAGACGTATTAATCAATCTTAATGCTTGTGCAGGCAAAAAAGCAAGCACAGTGGTTGTAAGTTGGAGCATTTTATGGGTTATTTTCTTTGGTCTATTATCAGCTGGAGCTGGTGGTTATGCAATCTATAAGTACAAAATTCGGGTACTAATTCTTCTACCTTATTTCATGTCAAGTTCTACGGCAGGAATTCAGTAATCCTAGAGATGCGGACTATGCTAGATATAGATTGGATAGAAGATATTTTGATGGAAGTCGCCTTATTGTGGAATTTGCTAAAGGGGTAAGTCAAAATGTTTTCCAACAGTTTCCCTTTCTTTTTTAAAAATACCGTCTATATTTTGTAGGCTCTGATGCCTTATATTTAGAGAACTACTTTGATTAAACTATTTTCGAGGCCTTGTTTAATTTTCAGGTCCTAGTCATTCTTAACAGTAAGTAGTACCCAAAGCAGCACAAATGATACTTATGGTACACCTATGACTTTGAGAACTGAGGCAACTTTGGCTGCGAAGACATTGAGGTTACACTCCTCTACTTAATGTTATTCATTATATTGCCTTTGTTTTCATTGATTTACCATCAGTGGAAAAATGTGATTTATTTTCTTGGGCGTTGTGAATCACTATACCTTGACTCCATGCATAAATGTGATTTATCAATTGACTTACATACGTCCATCTACAAATGATTAGAGCATCATTTGCATCAAATTCGGTGCGAGGATGATACTGATAAACTACTTTCCTGTTTTAGTCAAAGACCAATGCTAGACAGTCCCGTGTAAGTCGAGTGGAATGGTTGAATTTTGCTATAGTGGAACCCGCTGATTATTGATTATATCAAATAAGAAATTTTACGACGAATGACATTGGGACTAGTAGCAATGGAAGAACGGAGATAGAATATTGGTGTTGAAATGTAGAGAAACAACTGAAACTAGAGAAGGAACTCTATTGGCTTACTTAACTAAACTTGAGTACATCATAAATATTCATAGAAAACAATTAATTAGCAGATCTATGAACTTGAGTTCCACCTATGTTACCATGTTAAAGTTCGTGTGCCCTTCGTAGCTGCATGTTTTCCTTGATTTGTTTGTGATATGTGTGCATGCACTTACCTTGTTTCCTTTTGTTGTTTTGTTTCTATTGCTAGTGCTTATGCTCCAACTGATTTATTTTGCTAGTTCCCTTCATTGTTTTGTTTCCCTCAAGATTGTTTTTATTTTTACCTAATTGGTTGACTTTTGATCCTTACTTGTTTTGTTTTCCCTTGTTTGTTTGCCTAAATAAGGCAGTGCACTAGCACTGCCCATTTCTCTTATGCTTGAATTTCTTTTATCTCATCTCTAAACTACTGGCATGTGTACTATGTCAATTGACAGATGTGAAGATGGCTAGACAGGTTGATATGGAAGTAGTTGCAGACTGTGTGTGTCAAAGAGTGTCAGTGAGTCTGCATATTAGTGACTCGAGTGACAGTGTAGTGAGGAATGTATGTAAATATGAATGACTGTATAATATACCAGTGAATGTACAATAGTGGAGTCAGAAAATTTGTACTATTTGAAATGCTGGAATAAAATATTTATTTGAATAAAATACTGTTTGAATATTGAATTGTTGCCGTATGTGAGGTAATGTTGCCACAACTACGATATATGTCGTAGTATGCGTTGTGAAATGTTGTCGCAGCTATCATAGTGTTACCATTAGATGATAAAAGTGTTGCCGTAGAATATCGAATGTGGGCCCCACAGCAAGATTCTGTAAAGGTTGACTACAAATTTTAGTGGGCCCCATAATGTGGGGTCCATATGTTGGGGCCCAGATTGTGGGCCCTACATATTGGGTCCTAGATTGCGGGTTTCACATTTTTGTAAATTTAGTACCTGTGACAACACCATTACCGATGTTGCCACAAAGTAGCAAACGTGTTGCCTTTGGCTTCATGGCAACGCAACAAAATGCAACACTGGGAAAGTGTTACCACTTATCATTTTTTGCACATAGCAATATTTTTTGGTACTTCTTGCATCACTTCTCTGGTATTTCTATGCAATCTATGGCACAGTGTAGGGAGATTTTTATTAACAATAATATCAAATTGTAAAACCCTAAATCTCCTATTTTTATACATGTTTCACAAGAAGCCAAATTCTATTTCAACCCACAAAATTAGTTAGTAGCCCCCCATTTTATCAAAAAAATACGATGACCAAACTGCCCTTTTACTGTTATATTTTTTTCTAGTTTTTTGAACACCTCGTAGTTGCATTACATGGTTTTTTGGTGTACCTCGTAGTATGTCTACGTGGTCCATGAATGAACCACGGAGATCATCTACGTGGTACTTTGATGAACCACGTAGGGCAACTACGAGGTACAGTGAAAAACCACGTAGTCCCCCTACGTGGAATGGTATTTTTCGTTTTTTTTTTTAAAAACGGGGGGCTACTAACTAAATTTGTGGGTTTATTGATTATTTCATGATTTGGGGGGCTACTACCTAAACTGGTGGGTTGAAATAGAATTTGCCTCACAAGAATTGTCAACACATCTTGGGTTTGTGAATTTGTTTGAGTTGTGGATGAAGAAAATTTTAGATTATTTACTTTTTTTTTATTTGATTTATCATTTTCTATGTAAAAGTGTTTGTGATGTAAAAATGTTCAGATTTGATTTAGTTTTATTATTTGAATAGGTTTGGATTTCAATTCTTAATGGATAATTTCAACATACTCATATTTGAAACAAATCAAATATCAATGTTTTTATGTACAACATAGAAAAAGGTAAATTAGATGAAATAAAGTTCTGTATATATTTATATGTATATATAATGTACGAAATTCACCTTGTTCTTTATTCATTACTTGAATTATTCTGACAAGCCTAGGATGCAAGTTTTGATAGATATGTTGTGTTTTTTCCATTACTGCTATCTTTAATTATGCCATTATGCCATGTATTTAGCGGTATGATATGAGAATTAACTTGTATGCCTTGAATGTAGACCAAATTGACAATTTACACCGTTAAAACATTCCTTCATTCATACGAAAATTACGTTTATTATACGTAATAAATATTCTACCTATATAGCGTAATTAACGTAATCAGCATAATAATGACGTAACAAACAGATTAAAATAAGGTTAGAATTTGAAATGTCCCCACATAAATTTTTCTTTATGCGTGTGTGTATAAAATGTCGTATCTATATATTAAAAATGACACATAGACACGAGATTAGTCATTGTTTGTGGTAGAAGTCAGCCCAGAACCGACCGGAAAATCCAGCGACCACAAGTGAACCAGGCTAATGTGAGAGGTTTAGGTGTCATAGGCCATTTAGGCTGATACTTTATGACACGAGGTTCAACCCACTCGTAGTAGAAGTCCGCCCAGAACCACCCGATATATCGAGCATCTACAGGTAGACGGCCGATTGTGAGAGATCTAGTGTGTGTATATATATACATCTATTATATGTGTAAATAGATAGGTATACTACACCTTGAGAATGTCTTAAGTGGCCGACTCTCTTCTTATCTAGCTTAGGTCTTAAGTGGTTAGGACTAGGACCATTATGAAGGTTTGTTCCTTGGATATGGACCAAAGTCATGGGACCCTCTCTTATTAGGTTCAAAGTAGGTTTACGGGTCCTCCCTCTCTAAAAATTGTTTAGAAATGGCAATAACGGAGTGAAGTAGTTTACCGGAATGCCCACTTCCTCTAGGAGCTATGTGAGGGCCAACCTTGGTACATAGTTGGTATACGTTGGACGTAGCATGTTATTTAATTCACAAACTTTCTAAGGGAAGTCTTAAACGGAATACGTGTTCTTCCATAATACCAGTTAAGTTGTAACATGAGGCGTCCGCCGAAGGGGTCTTAAATGGCTACATGCAAGCCTACCCTAAACCGGTACTAAGCGGTTCTCATATTACTTATGAGAATATTTTTTAATATATATATATATATATACACTTAAGAATGTTGACATATTAGGACGCGGTCTTAAGTGGCTAGGGTCCGCCTTAGGGTCAGAAGAGATCATGAGAATCCACCACTAATAAATATGTTAGAATGCGCCTTAAATGATCGAGAATGTCCACCTCGTCGGGTCTGCAAGCTAAATGCACTAATGAAGATGTAACGTCCCATATTTTCATGCCATTTAAATTGGAATATTTAAATATATTTTATATATTATATTGGAAATATAATGGATTTATATCGAATTATTTATCAAAAACGGAGTTCGTAAATATTGGTATGAATTTAGAGCGTTCAACGTAAATTCTGCTATATATACATATAGAGGTACTGGGATGAGGCCTGTGCTCTGCACACGGTCAGATACTCGTATTTACTGGTAGAGAATATTAATTGGAAAACATATAATTAATTATGGTTAAATTTTCAGTTTGGGGTCGAACGATAGGTCTATTTTATTTTCAGTGCAGTGGAAACCTGTGTGCGACAGTGCGAATATAAGACCGTCCAACGACCGTTAACGATAAGATATAATGACCGCCTAGTACCATGTAAAAAATATCAGTACGAGAATAATTTTGATTCCAACATTATTTCCGACCTCATCTCACCGCTAGTTTCAGCAAATTACTGTGAATTGGCAACTTGCAAAAGATGGTTCAATATAATAAAACGACAGCAGCGTAGGCATAATATTTTCAACTCCTAAACTTAGAACCTATTCTTCAAATCCACTACATTGCACATCCAAATAAATGAACCTCATAACCCATCCTGTAGATGTCGTATCTCACCTACCCCAATTAAATGCAAACATTCCCTATTACTTCTAAAAACCATCCTACCTCTACAGGCTGCACATCCTATTACGTGAAAACAAAGTAAATATAAACAAAGCCTACCCTATATTTCATGTCAAGTCCTTATCAAATGTAACACATCAAGGTTGGAACATCACCCTATTCGCATAGGCTAAACCATCACCCTAACACGCCAAACGTCCCATACTGGAATGGAAAATCATGCTGCAACCATACCCCTAACCTACGCTCTACCCCTCAAATAACGTTGTGCTTATCCTTTACTTCTCCTGCATAAAACCAGCTAAATTCTCGCCCTGCTCTTCATTCATTGGATCACAGAAAGTCCAAAGCCGACTTCATTAACTCAAGGAAATGAAAATTCTCGTGACTTCTAAAATCAATTAATAAATATAGAAAAACGAAAAGATCAAAAGAGGAACTGGAACGCGTAATTGTTAAAAGGGAGGTTTTGTGTGTAGAGGGTCATTTCGAAATGAAGGTGTGGTTTCAGACTTTCAGTGCGTGGTGGGGAGTTTTCATGCTACGGTTCTGGTATTGAAGGAGACATGGAGCAGCAGTAGGGGAAGGCAAAGCAATGGGGTACTGTGGGAGACACGTAGTGATGATTGGGGTTGTGTGGGTGTATGGTTCCATTCTTTGTATTTCTTCTTTCTGGCGGATGTTGAGGGAAGTTTAAGCGGAGCTGTGCATCCGTTTTGAACACATCAGCATGCGGGAAGAAGTTGCAAGCAGTAAGGTTAACCGGAGAGCATCTAAAGCAGAAGTAAAAGGTGACATGGTGGTGTCATGCATGAATGGCAGCAAGGTAATAGGCGAAAGGCATGAACGTGGGGTGTGTGTATGGGAAGTATGGCGGTAGGCAAGTGATTGGGTGGTGGCAATGGACTGTGATGGACCATGTAGCATTCGAAGGGGACATTGCAGTGGTGAAAGGCATGAGGAGGGTTGTTTTGCAGCAGGCCAAGGTCTCGTGTGCGCGGCGTTCGAGTAGGAAGTATGCGCAAGGACGTTGGCTGTTACAACGTAAAGAAAGCAGTGGAGTTGCATGAAGTATGAAGGAATAACAGGCGGAATTGTTTGTGGTGGGAATTATGTGCTGAACTAGGGGTTGTTGCATGGCGTGTTGGTGGAGGGTTGGGTACAGGGGGCTATTTTGGGCGATGAAGGAAATTGTGTGGGCGTGGGAGCAAAGTTCGGTGGCGTGGTGTTTGGAAAGGACAGCGGCAAGTGGACTTCCTAGCAGGGTTGAGCTGATGTGGTGAAATGGTGAGACAGCCGTGGTTTTCGAAAGTGAACTGTAAGCACTATATCCTAATATATTATAGTATGCGTATTAGTTTTGTCTAAATACCGTTTAACCCTGTGTCTATAACATTACTCACCTGTGAAGGGTATTTGCGCTTACACAACATAAGTAACGTACTCTGGAACCTTTTTGTCTTTGTTGTTAATTTAACACGACTGGGTATATTCGAATGTATGCCTAATCATATAATACGCTTGCCTAACCCAATACTAAGTAGATGTGTCTAATTACGTTTCATTTTTCCTAAGCCATTCATAAACATGTCTACCAGGTTCATTTAGACATAAATAAGGATTAGATTAAATAAATTATAATTAGTAAGTAACGTTTAAAATCTATGACTATGATACAGTAACGGTAATGGAACTGAACAAAACTGGGAACGTCGGAACCGTACCAACAGGCGTAACGTTTTGGAGCTGATCTGGATAGTGTTGGCCGCAGATGCGAGCTATTAAAACGAATTATTTCAACGACGGACATAAATTAAGGTGAGTTCAACTCACTCAGTTTATCCCGTTTATATTTTTATAAATCGGGTTTTTAATTTTGGGTGCACTG
The DNA here is from genome assembly GCA_030737875.1 of Allium sativum. Lineage (NCBI taxonomy): Eukaryota > Viridiplantae > Streptophyta > Magnoliopsida > Asparagales > Amaryllidaceae > Allium > Allium sativum. Next base: position 130,091,121 of record CM060918.1, read on the forward strand.
TTTGCTAATGATTGATGGTTTGATAACTGTTTGAATGGATGCTGAATATTTTTGAAATATTCATTGATTAAATTAGACGTTTGTTTAATTTAATCCAACTAAATCATTATCTTAACAATTAGATTCCGAACGAGGTAACTTAACTTGATTGGTTACGTTTATAATAATACAAACGTATCAAATAAATAATTAGATGTTTGAATGGACGCTATAAATTGATTGTTGACTATTATTAGTTATTCTGTTTACCGTGATAAAAATATTGTTGTAACCCATTTTAATGCAGGGAAGTTCAGGTTGGAGGGACCTAACCGGATTCCTCAAATATGTTGTTTATTTTCGTAATATATGAACTGTTTAATCAATATGATTGATTGTGATTGTTGAACCCAAACCTCATGCTTGTTTGATAACCAATAATGACATTGGTTGAGAAAATAATTGGCATATGGCCCAAAATGAATCATTTTATAAAAGATGGATTCTTCGTCAGGTAAATCCATGGAACGGAAGTTATAAAATTTATTTTTATAACTAACGATAGATTTTGAAATCTATTTTATATAAAAAAAATTAAAATTAAATTTAATAAAGGAAATGAACAATGATTCTTACCCAGTAACAGTAAACCAGTATATAAGGACAATTCTGATGGCAATGAGTTTATTAGCAAATTGGCAGAATTAATCAAATGGTTAAGGATTTAATGAATTGTTTAATTAAATGCGGTTATTTAATTTAATTAGATTCTAATTAAATTAAATTGAATTACTTAAATTGATTAAGGAAAGGACTAATGAAATTAGTTAACAGGTTGACCTTGTTTTGAAATGATTTAATCAATTGTTTAAACGAGAATTGATTATTAGAAACAAGTATTGAATTTATAATTATTGATTATTTTAAATTAACCTTTAAAGGGAAATTAACTATTCATAAATAGTTAATGATAAAGTAAAACCTTTAAATGTAAAGGAGTTGAAGTAGATTAATTAACCATATTAAGGAAATGATCTAAGAACCAGAACTCGATCAATAGAATCAAATATGGTATTAAGACCTTATTTATAATTGAAAGGGATTTCATTAAGGTTTATCTATATGAGTCAGGTTTTAGGTTTATTTCTTGAAAGGGATTTTATAAAGGTTTTATATAAGATTTAATATGATTTGAAATCAAACGAAAGCTAAGGTGGATCGAATTGATGATTTAAGTAAAGATCAACGATAATATCTAAAGGTATGCAGTTTAAATGTGAAAAGGAGTTATTTAAAACCAAACAAAGATAAGTGGTTATAAAATGGATCCAGAAATAAATAGAAGTTTTGGGATCATTATATATTGGGATAAGATTTCGTTAATAAACTTCTAATTATTCCAAAGATAGGAATGTTGTCATCTCAAGGTCTGAGAGGTAAATAAAATACCCCAACTTGTAATGATTTCATGATTATCCAAGGATGATATTAGTTTAGAAACGAGGGTAGTGGAAGGTATTAAAATTAATGTTTACGTGAAGAATATTATAAACGATAATTCAAAGAATGATAAGTTAAACAAATTAATTTAGAAATGAGAAGTGAAAGGGCAGTATTCCAAACGTTGAAAGATTTAGAGATTTAATTAAACATCACTTTAACTAAAAAAGCCAAGTGATGTTGTATACTGAACCAATGAACCCATTTTATTTTCTATGGATGATGATTGTTTATTTTGATAGTTAAAACACCGACTATCAAAATCTGACCAAGTCTATTGTTGGTATGGAAAGACCGGGATCGAATTTATATTCGAAAACCATTCCAACCAGCAAATACGTAACGTTGAAGATGTTCAGAAGTTGATCAAGATGGAGAAATTGAAGACTGTTGATCTTCATAAGCGAAAGGATTATTTGTCGAATATTCTCTGGTCTGCAGCTAGAAGTATTCTGACGTGATTCGCTCATGAGTGGAATTTTGCGGATTGCAAGGAATTCTCGCTACTGATCCATAGGGTAATTCAAGGATGTGGTAGGAGAATGCCTTCGGTTCATCCTGTTCCTGGATGACTTGTATGGATGAGTGTCTGATAGAGTATTTCCATATGGTCATGTACATTGATTTCTTCAAACGTGCCCAATGTAATTTTGAGGTCGTCAATTAGTGATTTGACGGATTTGACGATGTGGCATTCAAAGTGAATGATGACCAGGTGTTCTAGGAGATAGCGTAGCCTCACGCCTCATCAACCAGGAAGTAATAAAAGTTGGGCTAGGCAGCATGGCTAGGTGGGTCATACCCAAGCAGGGTGTATTATCACCATCTAAAGAAATTCATTTTAATCTTCTTAATTTATATTTCGCTGCTGTAGCTTTCGGTAATGGTTGTTGATCCCAACCGTGGGTGGTAATATATTCGATACACTCAAGCTAAATGAGTGGTCGATCATGTGTGGCCGGGTTGCAAGACATTCTTGTTGAACCCCAATGTATCCCTCTAGAGTACACTGATCGGTAGGTGCTCCCATACCTTGTCTAGTTGGAATCCAATATCCAATAAGTGCCTTGCGGTTTTCGATTATAGACTATACACGTAGAGCGTGAGATGCAAGCGTTCTACTATTTGGTTATTTACTTGATAGACATTATCATAATATCACTGAGTTTTGATATCAAAACTGTTTTGGATTATAGTAAGGTAAAAACCATCCGTGTTTATGTGTGGGCTGGTCTTACTATTATCCTTTTCTTTCAAAAAGGATTTTTGACTTTAAATCAGTATGGATGTATTTTAAACTTAGTGAGTTTTTCTCACGCTAGTTCTCCAGACCGATCCGTGGCGTTTGTAATGTCTCGGGTCAGCCCGAGTGCAGATTCAGGTTATGAGATGTTGTGAAGTTCAGAGACAAGCTGGAGGAGTCCAGACGTATGATGTAAAGTATTCCTCTGTGTTTTGTATATGAGGACAGGTTATTATAACTGTCCTGATTATCTGTTGTACTCTGATGTAAGTATATTTGTTCAAGTTATTTCCAAAGATTTATTTCTATATTATATTTGTTCCGCTGCGATGTGAGATTCTGTGTAGTATTGTTCTTCTTCTTATTATTCTTCTATTCAAATAGTTCTATCTTATCTTTCTCATCCTCTTATTTCTTTCTATTAATGATCTGTATTTTCATACACTTTGGGTTGATTGTGTAGATTATTAGTCAGCTCAAATTGGTATGGATTTACGGGCCGTTACAAATGTCTTAAGTGATTTATTCGGATATCCACCTCATCTGTTAAATGCCTCTTTGTATATGTGTGTTTCGTAGACATACCTTGACATAAATAATCTACCAAATCTAGGGTATGGTCTTTAAGCAAATATTATTTTCAGTCACATAGGACTTTATGTTCCAACCCCTCTCCTTAACATATCTAAAAGGTCAGTAGATGGGGTAACGATTCAATGAACGAAGCAATGATGGAGCCTAAAGAAGGTGGCAGAGATATTATGCTATTATTAGTTATCATTGCTGTTTTTCTTATGGAAACTCTAGATTATGGATAGTAAAGATGTACCGTTTTGAATAATTGTATTTGATAGATATTATCTGAGCCTGTGGCTTTTAACAATATGGTGCATCTTATTTTGGTATTATACTTTTTCGGTCCGCTATGTGAGAATTCATAATGCTACGTTTATCTGTTACTCTGTGCAAATGCAATTCCTTAGAGGACCCAACGATCCATTTGGAGTGGCTCTAAGTTTCGATAGGCTTTTTTGGGTCGAAATTTAGGCCTACTCCCGGCGGGTTGTTACATTTGGTATCAGAGCATACGTTACCCGATTATAGGGGAATAATACGTATGAGAGATGTATTTATATTTTCAAAAAGGTTTTAAAACTTATATAATATAATATATATGCTCTTATAAGCATACGCAACTATACTAGGCAATTTTATCGTTTTCTTCCCTTTTCAGCTTAAATACTATCTCAAGAGTATCTGCTGAAGGATTCTTCCTTTTCTTTTATAGATAGTAAAATGATTGATAATCCTTTTGAACAAGGAAACCAGGAAAGACCTCGGCATTTTCCAAAATGGTTCCAACAATATCTCTGTACTGTGGAGCAAGTCCTTATTGCTAATCCTACCCAGTGGTGCCTGCAGCTCCTGTCATTGAGGTAGCCTTTGATTTTCCTCGATTCTGTAAAAGCTTAGTGAACCTTGGTGGAAAACCATTCATAGGAATAGAAGGTTTTTTTAGTGCTCAAGCTTGGATAACGGACCATGAAAGGATTTTTGAGGCCACTAGGTGGTCAGATGAAGTTAAAAGGAGGATTGCAGTCTGACACTTAAAAAGAGAAGCCCTTGAATGGTGGAACCTAATATCTAGAGAAAACGAGGGCTGTGTATTTACATGGGATGAATTCAAGGCCCACTTTGGAGAAAAGTTTCTACCAAAAGATGAGATGATGATTCTATTAGAGAAGTTTATTCATCTCAAGTAAGGAAGTTTGAGTCTACAAGAGTATTTTGTTAAATTCACCGATTTAAGTAAGTTTGGTAGAGGTTTGGTGGATACCCCAATGATAAAATCCTTAAAGTTTGTTAAGGGGTTGAACTCCCCATTGAAGGAAACTTTATTAGCGCAAGTAACATTCGGAGCAACCTTTAAAACATTAGTGGAGATGACCTTTTTATGCACAAAAGAAGGATCTAAGGAGAATAAGAAAGGTGAGAAGGGAGAAGGAAGTTTTGGTCCTGGTAAGAATAAGAAGAAGGATTGGTGGAGAAACAAGAAGAAAGGGGTATTTTAAGAAGGAAGCTAAGACTTGTAGTACAAGGTGTAACCACAAGGGCCATGATGCCAACGATTGCAGGACTGCTTTGGCAAAGAAAGAGTTAAGGGGAAGTGCTGCAACTACCATAAGGAAGGACACATGTCTAGAGATTTTCCAAAGCTTAAGGTTATTTGGGGCGGTAAGAATTATGCATTGGAGGCATCACTGATAAAAAGACGACCCCAAAGAGATCAAGGTCAACCCGCACTTGAAGGTATAACTATTATTTAGGAATTTCTGTATACACCTTGTTTGACTCGGGAGAGACCCGTTCTTCTATTTCTAAGAGGGTAGTTGATTTGTTGAACCTTCCCTTATCTATTTCTGGTAATCCGATAGAGGTGGCCAACCCTATCAGAAAAGCTAGGTACCTTGAGTGGATCTGTAAATATATATTATTGGATATCGACGATGTCGAGTTCCTCTACAAATCATATGTGTTGGATTTTATGGGGTCGTCCTAGATTGCGACAAGATAACTGTTCATCTTAGGACCCGAAAAGGATGTAGTCTGAAAATTCCTTGTAACGTTAGAAATAAGGATTAAGCGCTATTATATACCTTATCACGTTAGAAATAAGGATTAAGCGCTATTATATACCTTATCTCCTAGTTTAGAAGGACCATCTTCGGTACCTATAGTATGTGAGTTCCTGGACATCTTTGAGGAAGTGACGGGACTTCCACCCCCACAGAGAAATCTCTTTTCGTATTGACTTAGAGAAGGATGCTAGACCAGTTGCTTTACCCTTAAGGCATATGGCGCCAAAAAAAGAAGAGAATAGGATAAAGAGATTTTGGAATTACCATAGAAAGGCTTCATTCGACAAAGTATTTTCAAATGGGTTGCACCTGTTGTGTTTTCCACTAAAGAGGATGGATTTCTAAGACTTTGCATGGATTATAGGAAGCTTAATAAGCTAACGAAAAAGAATAGGTAACCCTTACCCAGAATTGATGACCTGTTTGACCACTTGGGAGGAGCCTGAGTATTTTCCCAATTAGACCTTGCAACTAGATTTCACAAATTGAGAATTTTGGAGGAAACCACAATTAGGACGCCAAATGGATTGTTCCCAAGGGAAGTTATGCCCTTCGGACTGATGAATGCACCTGTCTTCTTTGTTGACCTCATGAGTAGAGTGTTTAGGGGCATTCTACAAAAAATAATGGTAGTTTTCATTGATGTTATCCTTATATTTTCAAAGAACCATAAAGAGCATGAAAGTCACTTAAGACGTGTCCTAGGGATATTAATAGAGAACCAGTTAAAAGCGAAAATTTCAAAGTGACATTTTTGGAGAGAAGAAGTTTGGTTTTCCGGACATATCGTGTCAAAAAAAGGCTTGGTGGTAGACCCCGCAAATATCAAAGGAAATTAAGGAATGGAGAGTACCTCGAAATGCTACAGAGGTGAGAGCTTCCTTGTATTAACTAGATATTACTGAAATTTTATTAAAGACTTCACAAATATTGCTATTCCTTTAACTCAACTAACGAAGAAGAACTTGGTATTTTCTTGGATAAACAAGTACGATGTAGCCTTTAAGAAATTAAAGGAAGAATTGACTAGTGTGCCAATTCTTATTACACCCGATGGCTTAAGAGTGTTCATTGTTTACACTGACGCATGCTGAACTGGTTTAGGAACGGTTCTTATGCAAGCAGGAAGAGTTGTTGCTTATGGCAGTAGACAACTAAGGACCCCGAGAAAAGGTACCCAGTTCATGACCTAGATCTAGCCGCAGTAGTGTTCGCTTTAAAGATGTGGAGGTATTATCTTTTAGGGAAGCAGTTTGAACTTTTTACTGACTATAAATCCCTAAATTATTTATTCTCTCAACGTGGCTTGAATCTGAGGCAACAACGATGGATGGAGTACAATGCCTCTTTTGATTTTATGATCCATATACCCCAGGGAAGGGGAACATCATTGCGGATGCATTGAGTAGAAAACTTGCATATCTGAATGCAATTTTGGAATGAAAACAGTTAGAGTTTCTTTCTAACTTGAACTTGCAACCCCCGCCTGTAGCTTTTAGTAGTATTCTTGGAGTCGTGCTTGTTAGACCCACTCTAAGAGAAAGGATGCGGAGTATACAAGACCTTAACGAAGAAAAAAGAAACTTGAAAGAGAATGTGGGGAACTCCGTTCAGTCAGATACCCACTAGACGAAGATGAAAGTTTGCTTAGGGATGAACGACTTTGCGTCCCTAAGAAGAAGACCATAGGTCGAGGATGACCATACAACCCAATGGAGATAAAATGTATAAATATATGAAGAGGAATCTTCATTGGGAAGGGACGAAAAGGGATATAGTTGAGTTTGTAGCCAAGTGTTTAATATGCCATAAAGTAAAAGAGGACAAAGGAAGACATGGAGAATTACTGTTATCCTTAGAAATTCCCATGTGGAAGTGAGAACATATTTCCATGGATTTTGTGGATGGGCTTCCAAGAAGTCAGAAGGGAAATGAGGCTATTTGGGTTGTAGTAGACCATTTGACCAAGAGTGCTCACTTTATACAAATAAAAAAGAGTAGGACCGCTGCTTCATTGGCCCATTTGTATATCAGATAGGTAGTTAGACTATATGGTATCCTATCTAGTATAGTGAGTGATAGAGATCCCTTATTCACGAGCGAATTTTGGAGAAGTTTACAAGCAACACTTCTAACGACCCTCAGTTTAAGTACAACTTATCACCCGCAAAACGATGGCCAGACATAAAGAGTAAATCAAATCTCTAAGACTTCCTAAGGCTTGCATTATCTACTTTGAAGGAGTTTGGGAGAAGCACCTACTGCATGTAGAGCTTACCTACAACAATAGTTTTCAAGCGATGATTGGTATGGCCTCTTTTGAAGAACTTTATGGGAGGCCATGAAACTCGCCAAATTATTAGTGGGAAATTATGAACAAGCTTCTACTCAGACCAGACTTCGTCCGAGATTCCACAAAGATGATTTCCTTGATTAGGCAGAGAATGAAGGCAGCCCAAGACTGCCAGAAATCGTATGCATATAAAAGGAGGAGGGAACTTGAATTCGATATTGGAGACTTGTTATTTGTAAAGATTTCCCCTTTCAAGAATGTTGTTCGGATTGGAATGACTGGAAAGTTGGCTCCCAGATTTATTGGGCCTTTTCGCACCATCGAGAGGATACGATCTTTGTCCTATCGAGTGGATCTCCTAGAATGCCTATTGGGATTCCATAATTTTTTTCATGTTTCACATATGAGGAAATGCCTTCATGATTTTGTTATCATACTCAAGGTTGATGAAATTAAGGACATAGTAAAACCTGAGTTGGAGTCTAGGATGACCCGTTCCACAGCAAAGATTGTAGACACGGACTCAAGAGACTCAGCAATAAAACCGTTCACCATGTCCAAGTACAATGGGAAATGATCCCACGGAAAGCACATGGGAGAATAAAGATAAGATGAGACAGACCCACCCAGAGCTTTTCTCGGGCAATTTTTCCTCTAAATTACATTTATGGATGCATTGTGGTTGCTAGATTGGATGTTAGGAAAATGGATGCAACACAATTGTACAACGCATTCATATATATATATATATGTATGTACATTAGGATGTTTTTCATACATATTGCACCACTTATTTCACATGCACGCTAGGATTTAAGCTCACTTCAGTGATTCTATAGTTCATAATCACTGCGAGTCATGGATGTTTATAGATTAATTAAAGATAACATGGGTGTACAACACGGATGTTTAGAGCGGGTTGTGTTTTTCGCCCCTTTAGACAGATTTTGGGATGAAATCTAGATTAAGGAGAGGATAATGTAACACCACGTAAAAATACACCTAAAACAAATTAATAATAATAAATAGTGAAAATTTACAATAAAGTAATAATATATTAATGGGATGAAAGATGGAATTTTGCGGCATTAGGAATTTGACCACAAAATACCATAGTTGTATTTGTAACGAAATTCTGATCAATTTTCATATATAATATATCAAAATCTGAGCATGTATGAAAGAATTAGACTTAATGAAATTGTACGTTAAATATATACATAACAGTATTTGAAATTTAAATTATAATATTAATATATGGAATAATATATGACCAAAAAATGAGTGATTGGAATATTCCATCCAATTTGAATTTGTGTGTATATATAAGTACACAACAGGGGATAAGAATAATGTTTAAAAGGAAAGAAATACATGGAATTAGCAAACGTTATATAATAAAAACTTCAAGTACTCAAATACATTTAATGGGAAAATCTACAACCAGGAGGTCGACCGCCCCCTTAGAGGAGTGTCGGCCGTCGGTTGACCGCCCTTCTAAGGGAGCAGTCGACAGCCTGGCGCGACTGATGCCCAGTAAGGCCTGGTTCAGGTCATATTTTGGTGTTAGTTTATAAATATAAACATCCAGGATTTGAACTTAATAATCCTACGACTATTATTCACACACACACACACACACCCCTATAAATAACACCCTAGACCACAAACCTAAACCAAGCCTTATTCTCCTTCCCTTCCTCCACTCTACTATTGATTCCAGAGAAATTTATAATAGGTTTTCTTCTTCCTCTCCTAAAATCTATTTTTCTTTCCTAATCCCTTTTTCTCGTAGGATTTGAATATGATCTAAATTTGGAATCAAAAGATTTCTATATAAGAATTCTAGCTATTTAATTCTTATATATATACATTTCCATATAGTCCAATTACTATGAGTGGAAATAGTAATTGTTTAGGCATATTCTACATTTTTAGATTTTTATATGAATTAGTATCCTAGGGAGATTTGGAATAGCGATAATATCAAATTGTAAAATCCCCAAATCTCGTTTTTTTATATATGTTTCGTAAGAATTATTAATAAATGTTGGGTTTGTAAATTTGTTTGGGTTGTGGATAAAGAACATTTTTGGTGATTTACTTTGGTTTGATTTGATTTATCCTTTTTATCTAAAAGTGTTTGTGATGTAGAAAGGTTCAGATTTGATTTAGTTTTATTATTTGAATAGGTTTGGATTTCCATTCTAAATAGATAATTTGAACGTATTCAGATTTGAAACAAATCAAATGTCAACATTTTTATGTACAACATAGGAAAGGGTAAATTTGATTAAATAAAGGTCTATGTATATATGTATATATTTATATGTATATATGGTGTATGAAATTTACACCTTGTTCTTGATTCATTACTTGAATTGTTCTAAGCCTAAGATGCAAGTTTTGATAGATATATGGTGTTTTTCCCATTATAGCTATTTTTAACTACGCCATATATTAAGCGGTCTAATGTGGGAATTAACTTGTTGGCCTTGAATGTAGACCAAATTGACAATTTACACCGTTAAAACGTACCTTCATTCATACAAAAATTAGCGTTTATTATACATATTAAATATTCCACTTATATAGCGTAATTAGCGTAATCGGCATAATAATGACGTAATAAACACGATTAGAGTAAGGTTAGAATTTGAAATGTCCCCATATAAATTGTTATTTGTTTGTGTGCAAAATGGCTTATCTATATATTAAATAATGACATACAAACACAAGGTTAGTTGTCATTTGTGGTAGATGTCTTCCCGAAACCAATCCACAAATCCAGAAACCACAATGAATCTTGCTAACGTGAGAGGTCTGGATGTCATGGTCCATTTAAGATGATACACTATGACACAAGGTTATGTTCACTTGTAGTAGAAGTCTGCCATAACCGCGCGACATATCCAATATCTACATGTAGACGGTTCAATATGAGAGGTATAATGTATATATATACCTATTGTGTGTGTAAATAGGTAGGTTTGTGTGACGACCCCAAAACCCCATACGACGGTGTCAAGGGTAATCTTTGGAATATAACACATAAACAGATAATAGCAGAACAGAAATAAATAAATACACCAGATAATGAACAAGTAATACACTGGATAAACATAATCATCAGAGTTACACAGTATACAGGATCATACTTAGTACAAATACAGCTTAGCTATACATAAATGTGTACAGCGGAAAACAAACATAATATGTACAATAGGAGCGGAACAACATAAAAAGAGATAAATGATAGAATCCATCTTCAGCTCCAGCTATCCAGAAAGAGCCTGCTAAAACCTAAACACAAGGCTGCCCGTGTAGAAATAGGGGCACCCGAGTTTGCAAGTGAAACAAACTACGAGTCAGTCATGGGACTGGTATGAGAAATCTATTTAAGACATTATAATTTGGCTAATCACAGGACCACGCCACTTTCGCGGAACGGGTTTACTCCATTGGATTGCCGGTGCTTTAAAACAATTAAATCTTTTAAACATCGCAATGCTTTTTAGAAAAATTAAGCCGATATAAGACTCAAGTCCCATCACACAATGCAACGCAAACCGGTGGATAGAGTTTTGCCTTATATCGACCAAAATATGCTTGATATGAGCAATACAAATCATTTAAAATGTAAACTTTGTCGTTTAATTCTTAATCAGACTCCAATTGTAAATTAGCAAGAGGACGACCCCCTAAGTATTAACCCCGAAGGCCGAAACCGACATCAAACCAATACCCAGGAAACCACCCATCTTAGCTCATTTCCAGTTAGTTTCTAATTTCATACACAATCATAAATATAAATCATAGACGACATGAGCATCCCATGCCACTATGTCGCCAAATATAGGTTTACAATCAAAACCGCACGGTGTCATATTTGGAAATTGGATTCCGTCATGAACCAAGGCAAAAGATAGTCCTTACCGACTTCGAGACGCTCTAGCCCGCCCCTCAGGAACAACCGCAACTGCCCCTTGGATCGTTAGGGCCGGTCCACTGATGCAGATTATTATGCCTGAACATTGCATTTCCCCGCCCTTTGGGGGTTAAATGAGCCAACGAATGACTCCATCGGTCCCGGATCGACCGACATAACCGAGGCGCCTCACAACAGCAACAACCACAAAGGTGAAAATAATATAAATGTCAGCCAGTTCAAGCACCGACACCACCTCTAACTAGAAAGAAACGCATGTCCTCCCTGAGGTCCTTCTCCCGTTTCTGGTTCATACCGGGGTGTGAGACTCGCGAATTCACGTTATATACAAAGCTATGCCACACAGGCGGTGCTTTGATCATCAACCACAAGACTTTGCTTTTCAACAGAAGCCTTGATCACTGCATCTTAGCATGCCACACAGGCAATTCACACCACGCAACTGATGACTATCAATCACACAGAATGAATTCCAATGTCAGACACACAGTCCATTTGCAAGTCCGTTTTGGGTCTGAACGAAACTGGAGGCACTATATACCTCGTATACCCATCGATCTCCACGTACGTCTGGAAGGTCACCACTCATTATCCATATTTCGGGATGCCTCCCAATCAGGACATCAGTTACCATCCAAACGAGGTAAAGATTTCCGGTCTTCGACCACCGTCTTTACCTTCGATTTCTTATCGTCAATTCAGTTATTCAGAATGGGATAAACCCGGTCTTTCTGAGCAACTCGCGTATATAATAAACAAGTGCTACTCAAACACACATACGCCTTATTCCAATTCATTAGTCACTAAACGTAAATCAGTAAGAGAACGATTTCCCAAATATTAACCCCGAAGGCCGAAACCAACATCAGATCAAAACCCAGGAAACCATTTGACTTAGCCAACCTCCAGTTAGTTTCTAAATTTCATATTACATATCATTTATAATATTTTAAAATGATTTATCGCTATTTTTATTTATTTAAAAATAGCCAATTTATTTAAACGACGCTTCAGGCCATAACGCGGCTATGGCGCTGTTTTTCTTCAGATTTGATTTACACATATCGGAAAATCTAACCGTTGGATTTTCACAAAATTTATATCATTAGAAAGATCTTTCCAAACGAATCCAATGGTTCCAGATTTGGGAAAATCCGACGGTCGGATCTCCCGGTACAATCGTTTGAAGTTTTGATTTCAAAATACGAACTGCAGCGTCGTTATTCAATTTAATTTAATTATATATATATATATATAATCGATTCTGGCGCTGTTTTTCTTCAAATTTGAATTAAACATTCCAGACAATCCAACCATTGGATCTTTACAAAGTTGGTGTCGTTGGAAAGATATTTCCAAAGCGAACCCAACGGTTTCGGTTTCAGGAAAATCCGATGGTCGGATCTCCCGCACTAATCGTTTGAAATCACAGTTTCAAAACACGAACTACAGCTTCGTTATTCGATTTATTTTAATTATATTTATATATATGTATATATATAAATATAATCGATTCTTCGATTTCAAAATCATTTTCTTTTCATACATTTGATAAAAATGATATTTTTATCTAACAGACATTCACTTCGACACTTCACTATTTTTAACAATTCATGTATATAGTAAAAATGTGATTTTTATTGTAAAATGATTTATTTCAAAACACGACTATTTTATATAGTTCATATAGATGATAAAAATATGATTTTTATTATAAAACAATTTATTTTACAACACGAATACCATTCAACACATGAACTTCTATTCAACGAATGAATTTCTATTCAACACATGAATGTTTTCTATAGTTTGTATATATATAGTAAAATGTGATTTTTATTGTAAAACGATTTATTTCAAAACACGACTATTTTATGTAGTTTATAAAGATGATAAAAATATGATTTTTATTATAAAAAAATTTATTTTAAAACAAGAATACCATTCAACACATGAACTTCTATTCAACGAATGAATTTCTATTCAACACATGAATGTTTTCTATAGTTTGTATATATATAGTAAAATGTGATTTTTATTGCAAAACAATTTACTTCAAACACTACTATTTTATATATTTCATATAGATGATAAAAATACGATTTTTATTATAAAACAATTTCTTTCAAACACAAATACCATTCAACACATGAATATTATTCAACGAATGAATTTCTATTCAACACATGAAGGTTTTCTATTCAATACACGAATATAGTTTCAACACATGAAAATAATTCTAACACATGAATATTATTAAAAATTTCGGCAGCATAACGGCAGGGTAGTTAAAACTGGGGTCGTCCCTAGTACGACTCCTCACTCAACCTTAAAGCCTCGCAGCTTTTGACAATGGGGATTTCATGCATCTAGTTCGCACGCAGGCGGCATGTATATTTTTTTCATTTCCACAAACTAATCCTATGTGGTTTCAACCAAATATTTCTCAACCACAAACGAGTATTTTTCAACCACAGTCAATCAATTTCAACCACAAACAATTTTAATCAACCATTCGTAATCAACCAATTTTCATACCAATCACAACCAATAAATATCCCCCATGGTTTGTGGACGAGGGGCGTATATATATATAAGCATTTCACTTCTATTTCAACACATATATAATTTTTACAACGCATACATAACTTATATATCAAACGTACAACTTATACAACGCTTATACATGAGGTGTACAATGCTTATATAACTCATACATCGACTATATAATTTATACATCGTCGTTTTCCATATCGTTTATAATTTAGAAATCTCACATTGGGTTCCACTCCACCAAAAATAGCAGGTGGCTCAGAAAAATATGCTGTCTCTTCTAGAATGTAGAAGACGTCCACACGAGTCCACTGTCCCTTATTTCACTAAATTTCGTCAAGAAACGAAAAAAGATATGATTTTTACAGTGAAATCAAAAACCGTAGCGCTTTAAACTGCTATTAAATAGTTTAAAATAGTTTCAGCTGTTACCTCTTCTGTTTTGTTCAAAACTAGGTCACCCTTTTTCTCGAAATCCGTGTAGCTAGGGGCCGATCGGGTTGTACCACGTCGAAGAGGGGCGAGAGGCGCTCAGGCGCATGGTGGAGGGGGCCCACTCGATCAGGACAGGAAGCGGCGGCGGCGGCTTGAAGTCCTGGACTTTGGAGGCACGATTCTCGAGGTAGGAGTGACGAGGAGAGGCGTGGCTTAGATGGATTTGAAGAGCTCGGGAAGATCCACAAAAAGCTTAACTAGGTCAGGTGGTAATTCGTGATGGATCGGCCAGAAAATGGATGGGAAGGGAAGAAAGCTTTTCCGCCTTTGATCGACGTCGGGGAGAGAGAATCCGCTTTTCTCTTTTTATTTATTTATAAATTTTCTGATTGGCCGAGAGTTATATAGAATTTTAAAAAGGGGTTTTCTAATATGAACTCCAAACCCAACGCCTGTCGTCCCCAGCATTTTACCCCCATTCCGAACACAATGGGATATGTTTCGTAAGCCCATTCGACTGTTTCAGTCAGTTTTCCTTCAAATTAAAATATAAAACATTCAATATTTAATTTGAACGTACATTTCAATTTGCCGGGGCCACATATTGATTCTAAAAATTCCTAAAAAATAAATCTAGCTATGTTTTGATGATACGGTCCCAACACAACTAGTTTCGTCGAATTCTGAGACCGTTTGAAAAATGTCCCATTTCTGGTCGATCCAATTTAACTATAATTGACCAAAACACGTTTTCCTTTGCCACGCTCACATACTAGCTTCAAAAATTATAAAATTTGAAACCTAGCAATAGTTTAACATCCCGGATCCAACAAAAGTAGTTTCGTCGAATTCCGAGGTCGTTTGCAAAATGGCCATTTTCACGGGCTATATAAACTCTATAGCGACCAATCTGAAAATTCATTTGGCCATAACTTTTGTTTCCCGCTATGAAATTTCGATTTTTCAGATTCTTTAGAAAGATATTCACTAACAGATTTAAATATTTTTTGTTTCACTCAAATCAGTTTTGTTTTGCACCCAGTACAGTCATTCAAAGTTTGAATTCAAATTTTGAAACTACCGTGCCATTTCATGCCTTGTTTATAATTAGAAATAATTATATTCATTTTCAATGTCGATTCAAACTTACTTTTCATCGTTATTATTTAAAATATTTATTTTAAATATTTAAAATCCACTAAAATAGCCAATTAAAAATTTTAAATTGGTTTAGATTTTCCGGGTCGTTACAATCTCCCCCACTTAAAACTTTTCGTCCCCGAAAAGGAACAAAGTCGAAAGTAGTTTGATTAATCAACTCTACGTTCAATCTGGCTTCCATTCTCCAACTTTTTAGTTTCTGAGAATTTTCAAATTATTCAAAAATTTGGCTAACACCCGGAATTTTAGAAAAATTTCGCCATAACCTCCTTTGTACGGGGAGGAGTTTGGAAATTTATTGGGCCGTATTAGGTACCCAATAAATCCTATAAAGCATACACATATTTATAGTGATATATTCTGGTGTTTACAGGGGAGCGTGTATAGATAATAACTCCAGAGAATAAATTCACGTCACCTTGTCCAAGCCTGAGGGAGTGTGTATTTTAATTGCTCCAGAGAATAAATTCTCGTCACCTCGTCCCGTGTGGGAAATAAATAATCCATGTGTCGTATCTAATAACTAGAGAGACGTGATTATTGTCAACTCTAGACCCGTGTGGGGTTTTTATTAATTTGGCAATTCTTCGTTACAATTTTATATGGTCCATATCAGTCATCTGTTCAACCTGTAATATATAGTCATCGCCATACAAGCCTCTCGCTCGTATGGTAAATCTTCCACCTCGTCACACAAGCTCCAAATGCTTATGTGGTATATGATGAAGTATGCCTATCTTCAAGAAGTATGCCATGTAGTGTAGTTCAAAATTAGTTGTTACTATCCTATGGCGACGTTTATTATTACACACAGAACAACCAGCACTCCGCATCCAATGGCATTCACAGGAGTTGATATAATAATAAAATTTCGCATCCAACTCATTAAGGTTTACCTATTTGTCGAGCACGAAAATAAAATCTTTACTCAACAGCTAATCCAATTACCTGTTCAAACATATATAATGCACAAGTATATATTTCTATCTATCTTTATATCAGTTCAATGTGTGATTTAATCAAATAAATTCTACCATTCGCTCTCTTATTAATTAAATTGACTATCGTTCTGATAATTTAACTAATCAAATCTACTTTCATACAATGCAAACAACAAGCAATTTGTTTTTAACTTTTCAAAATCATACAAATTAATTCATACACTCTTTTTAAATTAATCAGACTATAGAATTAAAAGTGCACATCCATGGAAAGAAAATAACAACAAAGTAGAGAACTAGATGGTAATGCAAAGTATGGTAAATATACCTTGCACCGGAGTCAATCAGAGATATCCACTCGACACCTAGGATAGGCTTCTGAATGCTTTCCTCAGTTTCCCAAGTACAATCTCGCGGATCTCCACTCCATTGCACTTTGACTAAGTGAACCTTCTTGTTCCTCAGTTCTTTGGTTTCTTTACCAATGATCTTTAGCGGCTCTCTTCTCACAGCCAATTCTGGAGTAATTTCAATATCCTGCTGTGCGGCCTCTTCCACAACCAAGTCTGGGTCATGAACATGCTTTCGAAGTTGAGATACGTGTAATACATCATGTACCCCAAGCAACCAATCAGGCAATTGAATTCTATAAGCGAGAGTTCCAATCCGTTCAAGAATAGGAAACGGACCGATGAATTTGGGCACCAATTTCCCTGTTTTACCGAACCAGATAACTCCTCTCATCGGCGATACTTTCAAATATACATAGTCGCCAACAGCAAACGATATATCTCTTCTTCTCTTATCGGCATAGCACTTCTGTCGGCTTTGAGCGGTAAGTAATCGTTTCTTAATGAAATCGACTTTGTCGGCAGCCTCGCGGATCATATCTGGTCCCAATACAAGTCTATTACCGGGTTCGCCCCAACAAGCAGGGGATCGGCACAGTCTACCATACAATGTTTCGAATGGCGACATTGTCAGGCACGCTTGGTAGCTGTTGTTATAGGAGAACTCAGCCAAATGTAAATGGTCTTCCCATGACCCACCGAAATCTAGAGCACAAGCCCGCAATAGATCTTCTAAAATACGATTCACCCTCTCAGTCTGACCATCTGTCTGAGGATGATAGACGGTGCTTAGATTCAGCTTTGTTCCCAGTTCTACTTGAAATGCCTCCCAGAATTTGCTAGTGAATATTGGATCTCTATCACTAACTATACTGATCAGCACTCCGTGTAGTCTAACAATTTCCTTGAAATATATCTGCGCCAGACTCTAAGCCGTTCTGTTCGATCTGACAGGTATGAAATGGGCGGTCTTTGTGAAGCGATCAACGATCACCCAAATACTGTCATTTCCTTTTCTGGTTCTGGGAAAACCATCTATGAAGTCCATGGAAATATGTTCCCACTTCCAACCTAGAACGTCCAGCGGTTGCAACAATCCAGCAAGTTTGTGTTGGTCGCTTTTGACTAGCTGGCAAGTTGGGCACCTTCTAACATATATAAAGATATCTCTTTTCAGCGATTTCCACCAGAATGTTCGCTTGATATCGTTATACATTTTATTCACACTCGGATGGATACTGAGCTTAGATTTGTGGCATTCATCAAGCACATCTCTTCTGAGTTCAGTAATTTCTGGAACACAAATTCGTCCTTGTAACCTCAGAATCCCTTCGCTACCGAGCTGGAAATCCGAAGCATTGCCTTCACGAAATCGCTGGCTCATTCCTTTAATAAATTTTTCGTCCTTTTGGAGAGCAGATATCTTGTCAATCAAAGAAGTCGCAATGATAAAACTGGCGATCATAACATTCTTTCTACTTAACGCATCGGCCACGACATTGGCTTTCCCTAGAGTGTATAGAATCTCAAAATCGTATGCTCCAAGGAACTCCAGCCAACGTTGCTGCCTCAGATTCAAGTCTTTCTGGGTGAATAGATACTTTAATGACTGGTGATCGGTAAACAGTTCGAATTTCTCACCCAGAAGATAGTGTCTTCAGATTTTCAAAGCGAATACGATAGCCAACAACTCAAGATCATGAGTGACGTAGTTCTTCTCATGCGGCTTCAGCTGACGGCTAGCATAAGCAACAACTTGACCTCTTTGCATTAATACTGCGCCAAGGCCTTCTCTAGAGGCATCCGTCCAGACTTTTAAATCTTGATTGCCGTCGATAATCGTTAACACTGGAGCTATTGTTAACCTTAACTTTAGCTCCTCAAAAGCCTCCTCACATTCTGGAGTCCACTTAAATTTTGAGTGCTTCTTTGTAAGCTTTGTTAAGTGACAAGATATCTTCGAAAAATCTTTAACGAACTTCCGATAATAACTAGCCAATCCAAGAAAACTTCGGACTTCGGTGGGAGTACTAGGATGTTTCCAGTTTTGAATAGCTGTGATTTTACTTGGATCCACAGCAATTCCTTCCTTCGATACGACGTGGCCCAGAAACTTTACCTCATCTTTCCAGAATATACATTTGGAAAATTTAGCTTTCAATACATTCCTTCTCAGAATTTCTAGAACCTGTTCCAAATGTTTTTCATGTTCGGCCTTTGATTTAGAGAAGATTAGAATATCATCAGTAAAAACCAGAACAAACTTATTCAAGACTCCTCTGAACACTATATTCATTAAATCGACGAAGTATGCTGGAGCGTTACATAAGCCGAACGACATTACTAACTACTCATAGAATAAGTCTGGACCTCTGAATGCTGTCATAGGAACACACTCTTCGGCAATACGAAGCTGATGGAAGCCGTAGCTAGGTCCATCATTGAAAATACTTGTGCTCCATTCAGACGATCCAATAAATCATTAATTCGCGGCAATGGATATTTATTCTTTATGGTCTGCTTGTTCAAATCCCGATAATCCACACATAGTCGCAGGGTACCGTCTGAATTTGGGACAAACACCACTGCTGCTCCCCAATCAGAGAAACTAGGCCTGATCAGACCCTTCCATACGAGCTGTCGTGTTTGATTACCTAACTCTTCTTTCTCCTTTAGGGTCATCCTCCGAATGGCGTGCACTACTGTCCTTGCGTTCAGAATTAAAGCGATCTTGAAATCAATTTCTCTCTGCGGAGGTAAGCTGATAACTTCTTCGAACACATCCGCATATTTCTTGACGACAAGAATGTCTTTGATGAGGTCGGGAATATTCTCTTGACTACAGGGATATTTTCTATTTGAGCAGGAGAAACATCCAAAGCTGCCCAGAAGTCTTTTCTATTAGAATTCTGACCTTCACAGGGAATTGTTATATAATCACCTGATTTAATCTTCGCCTTAACGACTCTGTCGGCGCATTTAACCTCAGCTTCATATTTGGTCAACCAGTCTAACCCCAAGATAAGATCAAAGTCTGTAAAATTCATGACGACCGCGATAGTAGGGAACCGATAACGAGAAAAAGAAACCGGCACCCCACAAACCCAACTGAGATCGAGGGAACCCCCAACCGGATTATGGACAGTCATTGGTTCTTTGAGCTTCTTCAAATTCAAATTCAGTTTCTTAACCGCATTCTTTGCAACAAAGCTTTGCGACGCGCCGGTGTCAAACAGTACTTTAACTGGAATATTTTTGACAGTAAGCGTGCCTTCTAAGACATCTGGCCTTCCCTGAATAGTTGAGGGCTTAGAAGTTTCTGCCACTTCATTTACCTGAGCCTCTTTGTTCTTTTTCAATAGCCAGCAATCTTGCTTTACGTGATCATCCTGATGACAAAGATTACACTCTCGGGTCACTTGAAACTTGCTCTTGGATTTGGATTTATCCTTCCTTCGTTTGTTCCAAAATTTACAACTTATCTCCAAATGTCCATGCCTATTACAACTTGAGCATATGGCAGTCATTACCGGTTCTTTCCCAGATCTGGCCCTTTTTCGATTGACTTTGGGCTTCATACTGACCTCAGACATCGTACTGGCCTCAGGACGATCAGTTTTAGACTCACCTCTATTACCAGAATTGACTTCCTCTTCGTAACGTAACATACTTTTCTTGTCGAGATCCTCGTACTGGTAAGCCATGTATATCATTTCAGAAAAAGGAAGCTTCACATTCCTCATTACACTATTCTGATATTTTCTTTGAAGCTCGTTGATAAATCTCAGATTCTTTCTCTTCGAATTTTGAATTAGATGAGGGGCAAAGTGAGAAAGTTCATTGAATTTCTTATGATATTCTGGAATGGTCATGTCTCCTTGTATCAGATAAGAAAATTCATCACATACCGTTCAATTGCTTCAGGAGGAGTAAATCTTTCCAGGAAAATCACTTTGAATCTATCCCAGGTGATATCACCTTCTGGATTATCCTTAATAACTAAATCCTACCAGAACAAAGCTTCGTCTTTGAGTGCCCAGGATACCAGTAATCTTTTCTGGTCATCTCTCAGCTTTAATCCTTCAAAGATTTTCTCAGCCGATCGAAACCAATCTTGTGTTTTCATAATAGATTCTTTTCCCGAGAACGGTTTCCCCCCAGATTTCTATATTTCATAAATAGAGCTTCTATATCCGGGTCAGTATTACTTCTTCTGTTTCTAGGACTTATTTTCTAGTACGTCTGCAAATGGCAGAAAAAGTGTCAGGTCAACAGAAAGAATATTTTAAAGCATAGAAACATATACTTGAATGTAAATGTATCTATCGAGGTGGTATTTCATTCTGCTTTACTTATACTAGGATATTGCTGATCCTATCTGTAATGAGTTACTCGTCTTAGAACTCTACTGGTTCCATTTCTGATGAGTTCGTTAATATGTTATATTCCAACACTAAGCTTAACCAAAGCTCTGATACCACGCTGTGACGACCCCAAAGCCCCGTACGACGGTGTCAAGGGTAATCTTTGGAATATAACACATAAACAGATAATAGCAGAACAGAAATAAATAAATAAATACACCAAATAATGAACAAATAATACACTGGATAAACGTAATTATCAGAGTTACACAGTATACAGGATCATACTTAGTACAAATACAGCTCAGCTATACATAAATGTCTACAGCGGAAACATAATATGTACAACAGGAGCTGAACAGCATAAAAAGAGATAAATTAGAGAATCCATCTTCAGCTCCAGCTATCCAGAAAGAGCCTGCTAAAACCTGAACACAAGGCTGCCCATGTAGAAATAGGGGCACCCGAGTTTGCAAGTGAAACAAACTACGAGTCAGTCATGGGACTGGTATGAGAAATCTACTTAACGCATTATAATTTGGCTAATCACAAGACCACGCCACTTTCTTGGAACGGGTTTACTCCATTGGATTGGCAGTGCTTTAAAACAATTAAATCTTTTAAACATCGCAATGCTTTTTATAAAAATGAAGCCGATACAAGACTCAAGTCCCAATGCAACACAAACCGGAGGATAGAGTTTTACCTTATATCAACCAAAATATGCTTGATACGAGCAAAACAAATCATTTAAAATGTAAACTTTGTCGTTTAATTCTTAATCAGACTCCAACTGTAAATTAGCAAGAGGACGACCCCCTAAGTATTAACCCCAAAGGCTGAAACCAGCATCAAGCCAATACCTAGGAAACCACCCATCTTAGCTCGTTTCCAGTTAGTTTCTAATTTCATACACATTCATAAATATCAATCATAGACGACATGAGCATCCCATGCCACTATGTCGCCAAATATAGGTTTACAATCAAAACCGCACGGTGTCTTATTTGGAAATTGGATTTCCATCATGAATTAAGGCAGTCCTTACCAACTTCGAGATGCTCTAGCCCACCCCTCAGGAACAGCCGCAACTGCCCCTTGGATCGTCAGGGCCGGTCCACCGATGTGGATTATTATGCCTGAACACTGCGTTTCCCCGCCCTTTGGGGCGTAAATGAGCCAACGAATGAGTCCATCGGTCCCGGATCGAACGATATAACCGAGGTGCCTCGCAACAGTAACAACCACATAGGTGAAAATAATATAAATGTCAGCCAGTTCAAGCACCGACACCACCTCTAACTAGAAAGAAACGCATGTCCTCCCTGAGGTCCTTCTCCTGTTTCTGGTTCATACCGGGGTGTGAGACTCACGAATTCACATTATATACAAAGCTACGCCACACAGGCGGTGCTTTGATCATCAACCACAAGACTTTGCTTTTCAACAGAAGCCTTGATCACTGCATCTTAGCATGCCACACAGGCAATTCACTCCACGCAACTAATGACTATCAATCACACAGAATGAATTCCAATGTCAGACACACAGTCCATTTGCAAGTCTGTTCTGGGTCTGAATGAAACCGGAGGCACTATATACCTCGCTTACCCATCGATCTCCACGTACGTCTGGACAATCACCACTCATTATCCATATTTCGGGATGCCTCCCAGTCAGGACATCAGTTACCATCCAAATGAGGTGAAGATTTCCAGTCTTCGACCACCGTCTTTACCTTCGATTTCTTATCGTCGATTCAGTTATTCAGAATAGGAAAAACCTGGTCTTTCTGAGCAACTCGCGTATATAATAAACAAGTGCTACTCAAACACACATACGCCTCATTCCAATTCATTAGTCACTAACCGTAAATCAGTAAGAGAATGATTTCCCAAATATTAACCCCGAAGGCCGAAACCAACATCAGATCAAAACCCAGGAAACCATTCGACTTAGCCAACCTCCAGTTAGTTTCTAAATTTCATATTCCATATCGTTTATAATATTTTACAATGATTTACCGCTACTTTTATTTATTTAAAAATAGCCAATTTATTTAAACGACGCTTCAGGCCATAACGCGGCCGTGGCGCTGTTTTTCTTCAGATTTGATTTACACATATATGAAAATCTAACCGTTGGATCTTCACAAAATTTATATCATTAGAAAGATATTTTCAAAACGGTTCCATTTTTGAGAAAATTCGACGGTCGGATCTCCTGGTACAATCGTTTGAAGTTTCGATTTCAAAATAAGAACTGTAGCATCGTTATTCGATTTAATTTAATTATATATATATATAATCGATTCTGGCGCTGTTTTTCTTCAGATTTGAATTAAACATTCCAGACAATCCAACCGTTGGATCTTTACAAAGTTGGTGTCGTTGGAAAGATATTTCCAAAGCGAACCCAACGGTTTTGGTTTCGGGAAAATCCGATGGTCGGATCTTTCAAAACACGAACTGCAGCTTCGTTATACGATTTATTTTATATATATATATATATATATATAATCGATTCTTCGATTTCAAAATCATTTTCTTTTCATACATTTGATAAAAATGATATTTTTATCCAACAGACATTCACTTCGACACTTCACTATTTTTAACAATTCATGTATATAGTAAAAATGTGATTTTTATTGTAAAACAATTTATTTCAAAACACAACTATTTTATATAGTTCATATAGATGATAAAAATATGATTTTTATTATAAAACAATTCATTTTAAAACACAAATACCATTCAACACATGAACTTCTATTCAACGAATGAATTTCTATTCAACACATGAATGTTTTCTATAGTTTGTATATATATAGTAAAATGTGATTTTTATTGTAAAACGATTTATTTCAAAACACGACTATTTTATATAGTTCATATAGATGATAAAAATATGATTTTTATTATAAAACAATTTATTTTAAAACACAAATACCATTCAACACATGAACTTCTATTCAACGAATGAATTTCTATTCAACACATGAATGTTTTCTACAGTTTCTATATATATAATAAAATGTGATTTTTATTGCAAAATAATTTACTTCAAACACTACTATTTTATATAGTTCATATAGATGATAAAAAAATACAATTTTTATTATGAAACAATATCTTTCAAACACGAATACCATTCAACACATGAATATTATTCAACGAATGAATTTTTATTCAACACATGAAGGTTTTCTATTCAACACACGAATATAGCTTCAACACATGAAAATATTTCTAACACATGAATATTATTCAAAATTTCAGCAGCATAACGGCAGGGTAGTTAAAACAGGGGTCGTCCCTAGTACGGCTCCTCGCTCTACCTTAAAGCCTCGCAGCTTTTGACAATGAGGATTTCATGCATCTAGTTTGCACGCAGGCGGCATGTATATTTTTATATTTCCACAAACTAATCCTACGTGGTTTCAACCAAATATTTCTCAACCACAAACGGGTTTTTTACAACCACAATCAATCAATTTCAACCACAAACAATTCTAATCAACCATTCATAATCAACCAATTTTCACACCAATCACAACCAATAAATATCGTCCATGGTTTTTGGATGAGGAGAGTATATATATATGTATATATATATTTATATAAGCATTTCACTTCTATTTCAACACATATATAATTTTTACAACGCATATATAACTTATATATCGAACGTACAACTTATACAACGCTTATACATGAGGTGTACAATGCTTATATAACTCATACATCGACTATATAATTTACACATCGTCGTTTTCCATATCGTTTATAATTTAGAAATCTCACATTGGGTTCCACTCCACCAAAAATAGCAGGAGGCTCAGAAAAATATGGGGTCTCTTCTAGAATGTAGAAGACGTCCACACGAGTCCACTGTCTCTTGTTTCACTGAATTTCGTCAAGAAACGAAAAAGATATGATTTTTACAGTGAAATAAAAAACTGTAGCGCTTTAAAATGCTACTAAATAGTTTAAAATAGTTTCAGCCGTTACCTCTTCTGTTTTGTTCAAAACTAGGTCACCCTTTTTCTCGAAATCCGTGTAGCTAGGGGCCGATCGGGTTGGACCACGTCGAAGAGGGGCGAGAGGCACTCAGGCGCATGGTGGAGGGGGCCCACTCGATCGGGACAGGAAGCGGGGGCGGCGGCTTGAAGTCCTGGACTTTAGAGGCACGATTCTCGAGGTAGGAGCGATGAGGAGGGGCGTGGCTTAGATGGATTTGAAGAGCTCGGGAAGATCCACAAAAAGCTTAACTAGGTCAGGTGGTAATTCGTGATGGATCAGCCGGAAAATGGATGGGATGGGAAGAAAGCTTTTCCACCTTCGATCGACGTCGGGGATAGAGAATCCGCTTTTCTCTTCTTCTTTTTTATAAATTTTCTGATTGGCCGAGAGTTATATAGAATTTTAAAAAGGGGTTTTCTAATATGAACTCCAAACCAAACCCAACGCCTGTCGTCCCTAGCGTTTTACCCCCATTCTGAACATAATGGGATATGTTTCGTAGGCCCATTCGACTGTTTCAGTCAGTTTTCCTTCAAATTAAAATATAAAACATTCAATATTTAATTTGAACATACATTTCAATTCGCCGGGGCCACATACTGATTCTAAAAATTCCCGAAAAGTAAATCTTGGTATGTTTTGATGATACGGTCCTAACAAAACTAGTTTCGTCGAATTCTGAGACTGTTTGAAAAATGGCCCATTTCTGGTCGATCCAATTTAATTGTAATTGACCAAAACACGTTTTCCTTTGCCACGCTCACATACTAGCTTCAAAAATTATGAAATTTGAAACCTAGCAATAGTTTAACATCCCAGATTCAACAAAAGTGGTTTCGTCGAATTCCGAGGTCGTTTGCAAAATGGCCATTTTCACGGGCTATATAAACTCTATAGCGACCTTTCTGAAAATTCATTTGGCCATAACTTTTGCTTCCCGCTATGAAACTTCGATTTTTCAGATTCGTTAGAAAGATATTCACTAACAGATTTAAATATTTTTGGTTTCACTCAAATCTGTTTTGTTTTGCACCCAGTACAGTCAGTCAAAGTTTGAATTCAAATTTTGAAACTACCGCGCCATTTCAGGCCTTATTTATAATTAGAAATAATTATATTCATTTTCAATGTCAATTCAAACTTACTTTTCATCGTTATTATTTAAAATATTTATTTTAAATATTTAAAATCCACTAAAATAGCCAATTTAAAAATTTTAAATTGGTTCAGATTTTCCGGGTCGTTACAGTTTGCTAATGTGAGAGGTCTAGGTGTCATGGGCCATTTAGGCTGATACACTATGACACAAGGTTCAGCCTACTCGTAGTAGAAGTCTGCCCAGAACCGCCTGACATATCGAGCATCTACAGGTAGACAGTTTAATGTGAGAGGTCTAGTGTGTGTATATATACACCTATTATGTGTGTGAATAGGTAGGTTTACTACACCTTGA
This sequence comes from Allium sativum, assembly GCA_030737875.1. Taxonomy (NCBI): domain Eukaryota; kingdom Viridiplantae; phylum Streptophyta; class Magnoliopsida; order Asparagales; family Amaryllidaceae; genus Allium; species Allium sativum. Next base: position 130,118,006 of record CM060918.1, read on the forward strand.
TAATGACTTAAGTGGCTGACTCTCTTCTTATCTAGTTCCGGTATTAAGTGGTTAGGACTAGGACCATTCCGAAGGTTTATTCCTCGGATGTGGACCAACGTCATGGGACCCTCCCTTATTAGATTCGAAGTAGGTCTATCGGTCCCCCTTCTCTAAAAGTGGTTTAGACATACCAATAACGGTGTAGAGTAGTTTACCGAAATGCCCACTTCCTCAAGGAGCTATGTGAGGCCAACCTAGGGACAAAGTTGGTATACGTTGGATGTAGTACGCTATTTAATTCACCAAATGTCTAAGGGAAGTTTTGAGCGGCATAGGTGTTCTATCATAATATTAGTTAAGTAGTAACATAAGGTGTCTGCCGAAGGGTCCTTAAATGGCTATGTGCGAGCATACTCTAAACAGGTACTAAGTGTCGAGATACTACTTTTCATATTACTTATGAGAATATATACTTGAGAATGCTGACGTATTAGGATAGGGTCTTAAGTAGCTAGGGTCCGCGTTAGGGTCATAAGAGATCATGAGAATCCACCCTTAATAAATATGTTAGAATGGGCCTTAAGTGACCGAGAATGTCCATCTCTTTGGGTTTCTACCCTAAATGCACTAATGAAGGTCATAATTTATTGATTCATATATCCACCTCATTGGTTAAATACTTCTATGTGTATGTGTTTGCTTGTGTGTTTAGTAGTCATACCATGACATATATAATCTTCCAAATCTAGGGTATGGTATTTAAGCAAATATTATTTTCTATCAGACAAGACTTTATATTTTAACCCCTCTCCTTAACATATCAAAAAGGTTAGTAGGTGGGGTAATGATTCAATGGACGAAGCAATAATGGAACCTGAAGAAGGCAATGGAGATATTATTCTATTATTAGTTATCATTGTTGTTTTGTTTATGCATACTCTAAAATATGAACAATAAAGATGTACCATTCTAAATAATTGTATTTGACAGTTATTGCCTGAATTTGTGGCTTTTAATAATATAGTGCCACTAATATTGGTATTATACTTTTTCGTTCCACCGTGTGAGATTCCATTACGCTATGTTTATTTGTTATTATGTTCAAATGTAATTCATTAGAGGAACCAATGATCCATTTAGAGTGGCTCTAAGTTTCAATCGGCCTTTACTGGGTTGAAATTTAGGCCTACTTCGGGCGGATTGTTACATGGCCTTGGCAAATGCATAGATTATCGAGCTAGGACACGTTGGAAAGAAAATAGTATGGGAAGGAAAAAGAAGCCACTACCAGACTTCGACAAATTTGAGAGATAAGCTTCTCCATTATGCCGAGAGCACTGATGGAACAAATAGCCAGCACACCCTAAAAAACCCTCCTCCTAAGAATGACCTGCATATTACATAACTCCACCCACCGAGGAAAATTCCATCAACACTAGAGCAAAACAAACTGTTTCCCAAACAAACAAAGCCTACAATTCCATTTCAACATGACGACTACCAAACACACATTGAATATCTTTCTATCAACTGACCATCAAAACCATACAATCAAACCAGTACTACCAAGTTACTCCACCATTCACTCACCAAGTTAGAAACCCAAAAGTACAAGGTAAAAAAGAAGTAAAAAGTTGCATACCAACTCGATGTTAGGAAAAACGCGAAACAGAAGAAGAGAAGGAAGTTGCTGCATGCCCAATAGCCCCACACTAAAAAAATAGATCCTAAACTAACCAAACAACACTTGCACATCAACAAGACGAACTGAAAGTAACCAAACATAGAGCCTCAACACACCAGAAATGACCCTATCCTCCCGACCAAGTCCACTACGCCGTAAACGGCCGCAATGCAAAAAAATTGTTGGCATAGGCCCAAAAAGTGTTGGCATAGGACTTTGGCAACGTTTGTAGGGTGATGCAATTTTCATCGTTGCTGCAGACCTCAAAGGCAACATTTTAACTATCTATGGAAACACAATAAATATTGTTACAATAGATTACTATTTAGGTCTATAGCAGCATCCTTAGGTTTTTGTTGCAACATGTGAATAGATATTTATTTTATTTATATATTTTGTGGGGCCCACGATGTGGGGCCCATTGGATCCACATCCCAGTCTAATTCCATCCCTATGCAACACCTTATATGACTATTGCAACATTATTTCATTTATAACCCGATGGAAACAATATATTAAAGCTACTACAACACTACACTAACGCTACTGTAGCACTATACTAATGCTACTGCAACACTACACTGAAAAGACATTAAAAGGCACAATATCAGATAAATACTTGCATAATACATAGTACACATCACAATTTTTATAGTACTTATAACTTGCGTAAACATAATAATACGCCGTACATAGTAAACATCACAATTTGTCAACAACTACAGTCGGATTTTCATAAACGAGACTAAGAGCTATTGCCTCCAGCCGGATTTTCATTGTCACTGGATATGGTTATGGAAATTAGTTAGTCTAGATTCAACTCCGGGTTAGCATCGCCATTTTTTTAAGCACCCAAGCCAAATTCTCTTGTACCTTCTCATTTACCTTGGATTCCAGCTGTGCTTCCATTTCTTCAACAAGCCTTTGCCTTAAGTCCTTTATATAAGCATTTGTAAGAGCGTCGACTGATTGTTTTGTACACATTACATGCCTCCCTATAATAAAAGGACGACCATGTGATCTTCTATTCGAAATTACAGTTTCAACAGTACTTCCTCCTTCTCTACTGGTGTAACAACCCGGAAAATCAGAACCAATTTAAAAAATTTATTTTGGCAATTTTAATGAATTTTGAATATTTAAAATAAATTATTTTAAATAATAAAGACAAGAAATTTATTTTTAATAGAATTAGAGCGTATAAATTTATTTAAATCAAATTTAGATTATAAATATTTATTTTAATTATAAAAGGAATTGGAAATGGCGCGGTAGTTTGAAAATTCGATTTCAAATGAATGTACAGAATTCAAAATAAACCAAATTTTAGTGAAACCAAAAATGTTTGAATCTGTTCAAAAATATCTTTTCAACAAATCCGGAAAATCCGAATTTCATAGCAGGAATAAAAAGTTATGTCCGGTTGAAAATTCAGAATAGTCGCTATGGAAATATAACCCTTAAAAATAGCCGTTTTGTAAACGACCTCCATTTTCGATGAAACCCCTTTTGTTGGATCTGGAATGTCAAGTTATTGTTAGATTCCAATTTTCGTAATTTTTGAAATCAGTATGTGAGCGTGGCAAAGTTAAACGTGTTTTAACAGTTTTAGTCAATTTGGATTGACCAGAAAATGGCCATTTTCCAAATGGTCTTCAAATTTGATGAAATTAGTTTTGTCAGGACCGTATCGTCAATACGAAGCTAGAAATAATTTTTCTGGAATTTTTAGAATCAGTATGTGGCCCCAGTAAATTAAAATGTGCGTTTGAATTTAAAATATAATAAAGATTTATATTTTAAATTTAGCAGAAACTGATTGTAACAGCCAAATTGGATTACGAAACACATTCCATTGTGTTTGGAATGGGTGTATTACGCTATGGGCGACAGCCGTTGGGTCTCATTTGGTGGTCGAACGAAAAGTCAACATTTTTGAAATAAAAATAAAATAAAATAATATATATATATATATATATATATAATAACACCCCCTCTTTTCTCTTGCACAGTCAAACCCGAACCCGCCCCTTTTAGAAATAAATCCCCGACACCCTAAATCAGCCCCTCCTCGTCGATAAAAGCCGCCGCCCCTGGCGCTCCGGCCACCCATCATCGGCCGCACCCACACCCCCAGCCACAACCGGCCTCCCCCTTCTTTCCTCTCTCCTCCTTCTACTCCCCCAGTTCGAGCCGCGAAGACCCCAAGGACCCAAGAATCCGCACCATGCTGGAGGAGCGCCGCCACCCCTGGTCGACGCGCAGAAATCCGCCCCCCTCTGCCGCCTTAACCACCATCTCCACCAGTCCCCTTTTTTGCACTGTGAGTTTTATTATTATTTTTATTTATTTACATTGATTTTTTTTCTAGCAAGAATTGATTTTTGTAATAAGAAAGAATCGATTCTTATAAGAAGAAAGCATAGATTTTTATATGTGAAAAGATTCGATTTTTATTAACAAAAAGATTAAATTTTTATAATTAAAAAGACGTGATTTTTACAAATATAAAGACATGATTTTTAAAATCTAAATAGCGAATAAAGATTGGATTTTCATTTATATGATAGCATAATAAAGATACAATTTTTATATAGAATAAAAATATGATTTTTATTTAAGTAGAGTAATAAAAATATGATTTTTATTTAAGTAGAGTAATAAAAATATGATTTTTATTTAGGTAGAGTTATAAAAATATAATCTTTATTAGAAGAAGAGCGATATAAACATATAATTTTTATAATGAAGTAGCGATGTAAAAATATGATTTTTATATATAAAATATCATATTAAAAATATGATTTTTACTATGAGCAGCGCGAAAAGGGTTGCGATGGAATGGGTGGAAAGAAAATACAAATCTGAATCTTTCAGAAATATAGAATGGAGGAGTGGATCCCAAAGGTGAGATCTCCTCAGTATAATTTTATTTGTACAGTTATTTATTTTATAACTGCATATATGAACTGCTCCCCGTCGTCCACAAACCATGGACGACTTGTTTGATTGTTTGGTTTGTTTGATTTATTTGTTTGGATTAGTTTGGGATGTGAAATGAATTGAATATGATTTGGTTTGTGTATGGCGCGAGCCATTATTGGGTGAGGGATAAGGCTAGGCCTTATCCCGGTTCTAGTATTGCGCCGTTATGCCGCCAAAATTTTCTAAAATATGTTAGAACAATAAAAATATCATTTTATTATGTAAATGAACCAAATAAATATTTTATCGTTAAAAATATAATTTTAATGCGTATATGAATAAAATAAATATTCATTTATATATCAGACGATTTGTTTATGTACATCCATTTGACTGATATGGATTGGAACGATAAAATTTTACACGTCGCCCAACTGCATAAATAATATTTAGTATTTGTTGGTTGAAACCCCACACGGGTGTTAGGATGATATTTGACATACACTAATCCCAATTGTTTAGATGTATGTCGATCGATTGGTTGACATGCTGTAGTAAGCGTTAAATATTTATATTTAATGCTTATACAGTATAGAACGCACTCTGCTTGATGGATGATTATTTATCACTGTTGTTGTATATATGTGTTGTATGAAATCCATATAATAACATTATATGGTAAATGGCTGTGTTTGATTCCAGTGCAGAAAGAATGAATATTTTAAAATAACGAATATATTAAAATAACGAATATATTAAAATAATGAATATTTTAAAATAATATTAAGTAAAAGTTCAAAATCTGATTTTGATGTCTCATTTGGGATGGACATGAATATATTTAAATATATATAGCCGTGTTGATTAGATATGCGCCATTTTGACGCGAACGATATTTATATCGATTTTATTCATTTTTATAATGAATATCGAAAATGAAGTGATTTCAAAATCTGATGTTTGAAAATATTATCATTTATATGTTAATGATATGGAATATTCAATTTTGATTTAAAAATTGAATATGAAGCTGGAATCGTTTTTAAGACGAATTTAGAACGATTTATAAAATACGCTTTAAATGGAATCGGCAAAATATATATAATATATATATTATATATATTATATGGCCTGAATAGAACGTGCCGCGCAACGACCGTTCGCGAATTTCGACCATTGACTTCGAATTGATGTTACGGAGATCCGACCGTCGGATTCTCCCAAAATTGGAACCGTTGGGCTCGTATCGAAAAGAGCTTTCTAAAAATATTAGAGATTTGAAATCTAATGGTTGAATCTGGAATTATGCCCAAATCAAATTTGGAAAAGGTCGTTGTAAGTGTAGTTCGATGACCGTTTATGGAAATCGACTAAAAGGGCCTTAATAAAATTATTATTAATAATAATAATTTGTGTAAAATCATAATAAATGATGGGATGAAAAATTCAATATTTGAAAAGATAAAAATATATTTTTATCAAAATGAACTAGTTATGAACTAGAATTATAATCCAATATTTTTAAATAAATAAATTGGATTTGAAATTGTTTTAAAAATAACCAGAATTTCCAATATATGAATTGGAATGGATTTGAATCGAAATTATCTTCATAATATTTCGATATTGGATTCCATGATTATACGGATATTGTGGATGAATATGAAAGATATATATATATATATATATATATCGTTATTCCAATATGATAATTGTTGGTTTCAGAATTTGATATTGAATATAAACCGATATATTTTCTATTCAGAGCCTTGTATTTAATATCAAATTGGAATTTGGGATTTGTCGTGAATGGTATCTTTAATAATACTGTTCTTAAACCCAATGGAGTTAAAAAAAATTAGAAACTGACTGGATATTAGCTAAGTTGAATGGTTTCTGGGGTATTGATCTGATGTTGGTTTCGGCCTTCAGGATTAATACTTAGGGAATTGTTCTCTTACTAATTTACGGTTAGAGACTTATGGGATTTTGGGTGGTCGTGAACTGTGTTTTAAATGACACTGTTCTTAAACCCAGTGTGAAAAGAATAAATCTTTTAATTAAGATTAAAAGAAGAATTAATAATTAATTTACATTTAATTGGAATTGAAAATGGAATATGAATTGGGTTTATTGTGAACTATGTTTTTTATGACATTCGTTCTTTAACCCGATTTACAATGAAATGTGATTTGGAATTTATAAATCTTTTTATTAAGATTTAATGCGAATTTTCCAAAGTAAATTTTTCCAATTTAATATATTAAATTGGAATTGAATGGAATTCGATTTGATAATAATCGAAGTGAACTTCTGTGGAGGAAGACTGTTAATATATATGGAATTTAAAAGGCTTTGCCATTATTCCATTTATATTATTAGTTGGATACGGAAATTGATATCGATTATATATTGATTTTTTTTTCCGTGAAGATTCCATAATTAATGGAATGTCATTTGGGTTTACTGTGAACTATGTTTTAAATGACATTAGTTCTTTGACCCAGTTAAAGGCAGGATTACATGTTTTTCATTGTATTTCGAACTGTATGGTTGATCTCTGCTAAATGTATATCGGTTTGGTGGCGGAGAATTTATTCTTTTGCTTAACATCCTTCTCTAAGACGTACGAGCTTAGAGTTTATATATCGGCAAAAAATCAATAGTACGGTGTAGATTGTCGATGCAGCATATTTGTGTTTCCAAAGTTAAATAATCATTAATATTGATTTTTCGGAAGATTAAAACTAAGTGGAGTTTTAATGAATCTTTAAATAAGATTGAAAAAGGGAATGTGATAATTTAAATTATCAAATTTGGGAAATGATCGAGAATGGAGTATCGCCAGTTTGCTCCTAGCAATAATTAAATCTTTAATTAGATTTGAACGGGAAATGGTAATTAATTTTACCGATAAGACCGTGGTGTTAGATATGGAGTATTACCAGTTTTGCTCCTTGGGATGAATAGGTTGGGATTGGGAAATGAAATCAATGATTACTTCGGTAAGGTGCACTTATCCCGACTAGTTTGGAAAACCTTAATATGGTTTGAAATGATATTCAAAGGAAGATTAAAGAATAAATTTTAAAGAATTTATCTTTGATAAAATTAATGGGAACCTTTCCCTAAGAATGAGAATATTTGAATAAAGAATATTCTGGATTGGAATGAGGCGTGTGTTGTGTTACTATAACACTTGTTTATTATATATGCGAATTATTCGGAAAGGCCGGGTTTATACCCATTCTGAATAACTGATTCGACAATAAGTCGACGATGAAGACGGTAGTTGAAGGCCGGAGGTCTGGATGATTACTGATGTCTTGATTGGGCTGTACACCCAAGACGAGGTAATAAGTAGTGATCGTCCAGACGTACTTGGAGATCGACGGATATGCGAGGGCCTCTCTCCTGTATTGGACATATGGGATGAGGAATAAGGTGCCTCCGGTTTCGTTCAGACCCAGAACGGACTTGTAAATGGATTGTGTGTCTGACATTGGATTTTATTCTGTGTTGATTGATTTCTATTAAATATATGTCTGTTTGGCGGCGGAGAATTTATTCTCTTTCTTAACGTCCTTCTCTGAGACGTACGAGCTCAGAGGTTATATATCGATAGATATTAGTCGCATGACATGAATTGCCTGTGTGGCATGCTGAGATGCAGTGATCAAGGCTTTTGTTGAAAAGCAGAGTCTTGTGGTTGATGATCAAAGCATAGCTTTAATATAGCACCGCTTTGTGCATAGCGTTAATTCGCGAGCCTCGCACCTCGGTATGAGTCAAAAATGGGATCGTGACTGCAAGGAGTGCACGATGTTTCTGTCTAGCTATGGGTGGTGTCAGTGTTTTACAAGCCCTGACATTTATATTATTTTTACCTATGTGCTTGTTGGAATGCGAGGCGCCTCGGATATATCGGTCTCTACGGAGCCGATGAATGGGTCTGATAGGACCGAGAAACGTGTGTTCAGGTATAACTAATCCACTTTTGCACTTTGAGTGGACCGACCCTGAAGATCTACGGGTTGCCCAGAGTGTGCAGTCCTGAGACATTTGCTAGAGTGTCTCGAAGCGGGCTAGGAGTACATCCCTTGCCTTGACTCATGACGAAAAACCAATTTCTAATGCATGACATTTCGGTTTTGATTGTCGAGCCTAGTATTGGCGACATGGTAGATGGTACTGATGCCGCCTATGATTGATACATTTATATTTGAAGTTGTTTTGACACTATACACATATAACTGTACCAAATGATTTGTTTTAAACATACCAAACATGTTTGGCTATTATATGGGAAAACCCTATCCTCTGGCTTGCGTTGCATTATGTGATGTGACGTGGGTCTTATAATAGCTTCATTTTCCCAAAATGCATTGCGTTGTTTATCATATGCACTAGTATTCTTGGGAGGAAACCCATTTCGTGTTATACGGCGTTGTCCCTTGAATTACTCTCTTTTAAAGTAAAGTCTTAAATAACTGTTTTAATTCTCACACCAGTCACATGACTGACCTGGAGTTTATTGTTTTAACCTAAACTCTGGGTGCCCTTATTTTCCACACCGGCAGCTAGTAGTTTTGGTTTTGCAGATTTATATTCACAGGATCCTGGTTTACAGCTAGAACGATACTCGGAAAGCTCTGTATCTGTGTATCTCTTTCAGATGTGTTTTGTATTATTTTCCGTTGCATTGTAATTTGTAATCTCTAATATTTTTCTGATGTATAATATTTATTCATACTCTATATATTCTTGTACTCTGATGTAAATTGTTGTAATAATCAATGAAATGTTCTTTTGTTTGTGTTCTGATTTGTCATGTTCTCAACTCAATCCGGGATTTCCTTTACGGGGAAGTTCGGGTCATGTCAGAGCTCGAGAACAAGACATATTAGAACTGAACGAAAGAATTCATCAGAGATTGGATTAGTAATATCCAATAAGGAATGAATCGTTAGAGATGGGATCAGTAGTATCCTAGAATGAGCGTGAAGAGTAGTGTTTTAAAATAAAAATGAAAACAAACTTTGTTTTGAAAAATTAAACCATTTATACGTAGTTGAATATTTATTTTATATTGAATTTGGACAATCCAATATATAAAGATTTTGCATATACGCCTTGCAAACGTGTATTCGAAGTTTTAATATACTGGATAGATATAGAATCACATTCTAGTCGCCCGGAGATGATTCTGATGCTCGGGCGACCAACATCAGCATTTATGTTCGAGTTTCAAAAGTGGGATGGGATGTCTATATATTTCCAATTGACTGGTGTGAGAACCAAAACTAGATAGGGTCCATTGTTGTGATTTGACACCAAAAATATGATTTTTGACTATGTATCCAAGTTATGAATTTGAAAAGATAATCAATTAATTGATTGCTGGTTGTGTGTTGTTTGATTATTGGTTGATTAATTAAAATTTTGAACCATTAGCCAAATCGAATCAAAATATTGAACTGAATTGAATTTTTTTTGAAATTGCATGCATGTACATATATCTGTGTGAACAGGTCATAGCAAGGAGGCTAGAGAAGAGGAATAAAATTGTATGCCCGACAAATAGGTACACGTTTATTAATTTATTGGATTTGGATGATTTTATGAGCCGCTTGGCTTTTTCTTTTTGAGATGAGAGGGCCTGTGTGGCGGTTTGGGGATTTTCCCGGCGCTCCCCGTACAAAGGAGGTTATGGCGAAACTATTCGAAAATTTAGGGTGTTAGCCAAATTTTTGAAAAATTAGAAATTCTTAGAAACTGAAAAGTTGAAGAATGAAAGCCAAACTAAAAGTTGAGTTGGTTAGTTAAGCAACTTTCAGCTCCGTTTCTTTTCGAGGACGAATAGATTTTAAGTGGGGGAGATTGTAACAACCTGGAAAATCAGAACCAATTTAAATTTTGTATTTTGGCAATTTTAGTGAATTTTGAATATTTAAAATGAATTATTTTAAATAATAAAGACAAGAAATTTATTTTGAATAGAATTAGAGCGTATAAATTTATTTAAATCGAATTTAGAATATAAATATTTATTTAAATTATAAAAGGAATTGGAAATGGCGCGGAAGTTTGAAAATTCGATTTCAAATTTCAAATGAATGTACAGGATGCAAAATAAACCGGATTTTAGTGAAACCAAAAATATTTGAATCTGTTCGAAAATACCTTTTCGACGAATCCGAAAATTCTAAATTTCATAGCGGGAATAAACAGTTATGTCCAGTTGAAAATTCAGAATAGTCGCTATGGAAGTATAACCCTTAAAAATAGCCGTTTTGCAAACGACCTCCGTTTTCAATGAAACCACTTTTGTTGGATCCAAGATGTCAAGTTATTGCTAGATTCCAATTTTCGTAATTTTTGAAATCAGTATGTGAGCGTGGCGAAGTTAAACATGTTTTAACAGTTTTAGTCAATTTGGATCGACAAAATAATGGCCATTTTTCAAACGGTCTTCAAATTTGCCGAAATTAGTTTTGTCAGGACAGTATCGTCAATACAAAGCTAGAGATAATTTTTCTGGAATTTTTAGAGCAGTATGTGGCGCCAGTAAATTAAAATGTGCGTTTGAATTTAAAATATAATGATTTATATTTTAAATTAAGTGGAAACTGATCGTAACAGCTGAATTGGGTTACGAAACACATCCCATTGTGTTCGGAATGGAGGTATTACACTATGAGCGACAGTCGTTGGGTCTCGTTTGGTGATCGAACGAAAAGTCAACATTTTTGAAATAAAAATAATATAATATATATATAATAACACCCCCTTTTCTCTTGCACAGTCAAACTGGAACCCGCCCCTTTCTGAAATAAATCCCCGACGCCCTAAATCAGCCCACGCTCGTCAATAAAAGCCGCCGCCCCTGGTGCTCCGGCCACCCATCATCGGTCGCACCCCCCCTCAGCCACAACCGGCCTCCCCCTTCTTTCCTCTCTCCTCCATCTACTCCCCCAGTTCGAGCCGCGAAGACCCCACGAACCCGCACCATGCTGGAGGAGCGCCGCCACCCCTGGCCGATGCGCAGAAATCCGCCCCCCTCTACCGCCTTAACCGCCATCTCCGCCAGCCCCCTTTTTTGCACTGTGAGTTTTATTATTATTTTTATTTATTTACATTGATTGTTTTTTTAGCAAGAATAGATTTTTATAAGAAGAAAGAATAGATTCTTATAAGAAGAAAGCATAGATTTTTATGTGCGAAAAGATTCGTTTTTTAAACAAAAAGATCAAATTTTTTATAAATAAAAAGACGTGATTTTTACAAATATAAAGACATGGTTTTTAAAATCTAAATAGCGAATAAAGATTGGATTTTTATTTATATGATAGCATAATAAAGATACAATTTTTATATAGAATAAAAATATGTTTTTTATTTAAGTAGAGTAATAAAAATATGATTTTTATTTAAGTAGCGTAATAAAAATATTGTTTTTATTTAGGTAGAGTTATAAAAATATAATCTTTATTAGAAGATGAGCAATACAAAAATATAATTTTTATAATGAAGTAGCGATGTAAAAATATGATTTTTATATATATAACATCATATTAAAAATATGATTTTTACTATGAACAGCGTGAAAAGGGTTGCGATGGAACGGGTGGAAAGCAAATCCAAATCTGAACCGTTCAGAAATATAGAATGGAGGAGTAGATCCCAAAGGTGAAAACTCCTCACTATAATTTTCTTTGTACAGTTATTTATTTTATAACTGCATATATGAACTGCTCCTCGTCGTCCACAAACGATTGTTTAGTTTGTTTGATTTATTTGTTTGGATTGGTTTGGGATGTGAAACGAATTGATATGATTTGGTTTGTGTATGGCGCGACCCATTATTGGGCGAGGGATAAGGCTAGACCTTATCCCGATTCAAGTATCGCGCCGTTATGCCGCCAAAATTTTCTAAAATAAGTTAGAACAATAAAAATATCATTTTTATTGTGTAAATGAACCGAATAAATATTTTATTGTTAAAAATATAATTTTAACGCATATATGAATGAAATAAATATTCATTTATAAATCATACGATTTGTTTATGTACACCCATTTGACTGATATGGATTGGCACGATAAAATCTTACACATCACCCAACTGCACAGATAATATTCAGTATTTGTTGGTTAAAACCCCACACGGGTGTTGGGATGATATTTGATGTACACTAATCCCAATTGTTTAGTTGTATGTTGATCGATTGGTTGAAATGTTGTAGTAAGCGTTAAATATTTATATTTAATATAATGAATATTTATATTTGTTATACAGTGTAGAACGCACTCTGCTTGATGGATGATTATAGTAAGCGTTAAATATTTATATTTGTTATACAGTGTAGAACGCACTCTGCTTGATGGATGATTATTTATCACTGTTATTGTATACATGTTTTGTATGAAATCTATATAATAAAATTATATGGTAATTGGCTGTGTCTGATTCTAGTGCAGAAAGAATGAATATTTTAAAATAACGAATATTTTAAAATAATGAATATTTTAAAATAATGAATATTTTAAAATAATATTTAGTAAAAGATCAAAATCTGATTTTGATGTCCGATTTGAGATGGACACGAATATATTTAAATATATATAGCCGTGTTGATTAGATATGCGCCATTTTGACGCGAACGGTATTTATATCGATTTTATTCATTTTTATAATGAATACGAAAATGAAGCGATTTCAAAATCTGATGTCTGAAAATATTATTAATGATATGGAATATTCAATATGATTTAAAAATTGAATATGAAGTTGGAATCATTTTTAAAATGAATTTAGAACGATTTATAAAATACGTTTTAAATGGAATCGATGATATATATATAATATATATATATATATATATATTATATTATATTATATATATTATATGGCCTGAATAGAACGCGCCGCGCAACGATCGTTCGCGAATTTCGACTATTGACTTCGAATTGACGTTATGGGAGATCCGATCATCGGATTCTCCTGAAACTAGAACCATTGGGTTCGTATCAAAAAGGGCTTTCCAACAAATATAACAGATTTGAAATATTATGGTTGGATCTGGAATTATGCCCAAATCAAATTTTGGAAAAGGTCGCTGTAAGTGCAGTTCGATGACCGTTTATGGAAATCGACTAAAAGAACCTTAATAAAATTATTAAAAATATTAATAACTTGTGTAAAATCATAGTAAATGATTTGGAAAGAATTGGGATGAAAAATTCCATATTTGAAAAGATAAAAATATATTTTTATCAAAATGAACTAGTTATGAACTAGATTTATGATCCAATATTTTTAAATAAATAAATTGGATTTGAAATGGTTTTAAAAATAACCAGAATTTCCAGTTATGAATTGGAATGGATTTGAATCGAAATTATCTTCGGAATATTTCGATATTGGACTCCGTGATTATACAAATATTGTGGAGGAATTCGGAAGATATATATATATATATAGTTATTCCAATACGATATTTGTTGGTTTCATAATTTTATATTGAATATAAGCCGATATTTTCTATTCAGAGCCTTGTATTTAATATCAAATTGGATTTTGGGTTTGTCGTTAATGGTATCTTTAATAATACTGTTCTTAAACCCAATGGAGTTAAGAAAATTAGAAACTGACTGGAGATTAGCTAAGCTGAAAGGTTTCCTAGGTATTGATTTGATGTTGGTTTTGGCCTTTGGGATTAATACTTAGGGAATTGTTCTTTTACTAATTTACGGTTAGAGACTGATGGGATTTTGGGTTGTCATGAACTGTGTTTTAAATGACACTGTTCTTAAACCCAGTGTGAAAAGAATAAATCTTTTGATTAAGATTTAGAGAAGAATTACCAATTAATTAACATTTAGTTAGAATTGAAAATGGAATGTGAATTGGGTTTATTGTGAACTGTGTTTTTAACGACATTCGTTCTTTAACCCGATTTACAGTGAAATGTGATTTGGAATTTATAAATCTTCTTATTAAGATTTAACGCGAATTTTCCAAAGTAAAGTTTTCCAATTTAATATATTAAACGGAATTGAATGGAATTCGATTTGATAATAATCAAAGTGAACTTCTATGATGGAAGACTGTTAATATATATGGAATTTAAAAGGCTTTGTCGTTCTTCCATTTATATTATTAGTCGGATACAGAAATTGATATCGATTATATATTGATTTGTTTTTCCGTGAAGATTTCATAATTAATGGAATGTGATTTGGTTTTATCGTGAACTATGTTTTAAATGACATTAGTTCTTTAACCCAGTTAAAGGCAGAATTACATGTTTGTCATTGTATTTCGAAATGTATGGTTAATCTCTGCTAAATGTATATTCGTTTGTTGGCGGAGAATTTATTCTATTGCTTAACACCCTTCTCTAAGATGTACGAGCTTAGAGGTTATATATCGGTAGAAATAAATAATACGGTGTAGATTGTCGATGCGGCATGTTTGTGTTTTCAAAGTTAAATAATCATTAATATTGATTTTTGGGAAGATTAATACTAAGTGGAGTTTTAATGAATCTTTAAATAAGATTGAAAAAGGGAATGTGATAATTTAAATTATCAAATTTGGGAAATGATCGAGAATGGAGTATCGCCAGTTTTGCTCCTAGCGATAGGTTAAATCTTTAATTAGAGTTGAACGGGAAATGATAATTATTTTTACCGATAAGACCGTGGTGTTAGATATGGAGTATTACTGGTTTTGCTCCTTGGGATGAATAGGTTAGAATTGGGAAATGAAATCAATGATCACTTCAGTAAGGTGCGCTAATCCCGACTAGTTTGGAAAACCTTAATATGGTTTGAAATGATATTCAAAGGGAGATTAAAGAATAAATTTTAAAGAACTTATCTTTGATAAAATTAATGGAAACCTTTCCCTAAGAATGTGAATATTTGAATAAAGAATATTCTAGATTGGAATGAGGCGTATGTTGTGTTATTATAACACTTGTTTATTATATACACGAATTATTCGAAAAGGCCGGGTTTATACTCATTCTGAATAACTGATTCGCCGATAAGTCAACAATGAAGATGGTTGTTGAAGGCCAGAGGTCTTCACATCGTTTGGATGATTACTGATGTCTTGATTTGGCTATACACCCGAGACGAGGTAATAAGTGGTAATCGTCCAGACGTACTTGGAGATCGACGGATATGCGGGGGCCTATCTCCTGTATTGGACATATGGGACGAGGAATAAGGTGCCTCTAGTTTCATTCAGACCTATAACAGACTTGTAAATGGACCGTGTGTTTGACATTGGATTTTATTCTGTGTTGATTGATTTCTATTAAATATCTATCTGTTTGGCGGCGGAGAATTTATTCTCTTACTTAACGCCCTTCTCTGAGACGTATGAGCTCAGAGGTTATATATCGATAGATATCAGTCCCATGGCATGAATTGCCTGTGTGGCATGCTGAGATGCAGTGATCAAGGCTTTTGTCGAAAAGCAGAGTCTTGTGGTTGATGATCAAAGCATAGCTTTCAAATAGCACCACTTTGTGTATAGCGTTAATTCACGAGCCTCACACCTTGGTATGAGTCAAAAACAGGATCGTTACTGTAGGGAGTCCACGACGTTTCTGTCTAGCTATGGGTGGTGTCAGTGTTTTACAAGCCCTGACATTTATATTATTTTTACCTATGTGTTTGTTGGAATGCGAGGCAACTCGTATATATCGGTCTCTACGGAGCCAATGGATGGGTCCGATAGGAACGAGAAACGTGTGTTCAGGTATAACTAATCCAATTTTGCACTTTGAGTGGACCGTGCCTGAAGATCCAGGGGTTGCCCAGAGTGTGCAGTCCTGAGACATTTGCTATAGTGTCTCGAAGTAGGCTAGGAGTACATCCCTTGCCTTGACTCATGACAGAAAACCAATTTCCTATACATGACATTTCGGTTTTGATTATAGAGCCTAGTATTGGCGAGATGATAGATGGTACTCATGCCACCTATGATTCACACATTTATATTTGAAGTTATTTTGACACTATACACTTATAATAGTATCAAATGATTTGTTTTAAACGTACCAAACATGTTTGGCTATTATAAGGGAAAACCCTATCCTCCGGCTTGCGTTGCATTGTGTGATGGGACCTGGATCTTATAATTGCTTCATTTTTCCAAAAAGCATTGCGCTGTTTATCCTATGCACTAGTATTCGTAGGAGGAAACCCGTTCCGTGTTATATGGCGTGGTCCCTTGAATTACACTCTTTTAAAGTAAAGTTTTAAATAACTGTTTTAGTTCTCACACCAGTCACATGACTGACCTAGAGTTTTTTGTTTTAACCTAAACTCTGGGGGCCCTTATTTTCCACACGGGCAGCTAGTAGTTTTGGTTTTGCAGATTTATATTCATAGGATCCTGGTTTATAGTGGGAATGATATTCAGAAAGCTCTGTATCCGTGTATCTCTTTCAATTGTGTTTTGTATTATTTTCCGCTGCATTGTAATTTGTAATCTCTGATATTTTTCTGATGTATAATATTTATTCATACTCTGTATATTCTTGTACTCTGATGTAAATTGTTGTAATAAGCAATGAAATGTTCTTCTGTTTGTGTTCTTATTTGTCGTGTTCTCAACTCATTCCGGGCTTTCCTTTACGGGGAAGTTCGGGTCGTGTCCACTGGTCATTGCCTTTTGAAGCAAATCCCACAAAATAAAGCCATATCAAAATTACCCTATAGTAAATACAGAGAATGCAGCGAATGCTTACATATGGAGTGAAAGTAGCAAATGCTTACATATGAAGAGAATGCAGCAAATTACCATACAGTAAATGCTTACATATGCAGCAAGTACGTACAGTAAATGCAGGGAAAGCCACATTTTGAAAAACAATTTGTTTATGTGCATGTAATTAGGAAAACATTTTATAGCATATATAACTAGTTGTGAACCAGTGCTTCGCACACGGGCAGGTAAAGAATAGTTCGTGTAAAGGAGAAACAAAATGGAGTTGGACTTTGTTGTTTGCTATTGTATTTGGGTTGGCATGAAAAGTGCTTAGTTTAATTAGCCAGGTAAGCATAGGTTAGAGTTGATGGTGTATGGAAGAAAAGGTTATGACAAAATTAGTTTGTTGAAACAAAGGCTAAAAAGTATTTGATTTTGACTATCAAAATGGAAATTGTTGAAATATGTAGTTATATGCCGTATGTAAAAGGGAAGGTCGGTAAACTGCTGTGCCATAAAAGTAGTGTGTGGTGCGTGTGCGTCCAACATTTGCGGTATAGTTAAGCATGCAATTTAAGTGCGTCATGTAAACATGGACAAACGGTGGATGGAAATGCGTATGTGTGATAATTTGGATTAGTTGACGGGACACGAAAAAAGTAATCCAAGCTGTGATATGAAAGTCAGTGGGTTAAATGCTATAAATTTTTGTATGAAGTCTGACTGTTTAAAAGTAATTTTTTTGATTTAAAAAAATATCATATCAGTCTGCAACTCTAGTGCGGGTGGTGGGGGTTTCTAGCTCCCCAGGAAGAGGGAGAGGGTTCGATTCCCGCCTCACGCGCTTTAGTTCAAATAAGGGGGCTTACAATGTGCATAAGCCTGATGACCCTGCGGACCAGGTTACGTGCACTAGGGGGAGTTTTACGGCAGTGCCGGTTTCTCCCCTGAAAAAATTCAAAAAAAAAATATCATTTCATATTTTTAGCGGATTAATTAGCGTATCAATTTACACTGCAAGCACAAAAGCTAAAATATCTAGAAGCATAAATAAATAGCTGGAAGAAATCACTCGCCGAACGTATATATAACCGTAATATAATCATGTACGGTTGAAAATAATTTAAAATTATAAGCACATGCAGGAACGTATTATTATCACAGGCAAATGTCGTTGTCTACCTCACCAGTGCATGCAATTGTTGCTTCTCGATCATGTTTCGGTCCACATATGGACTGAATATAGCTCACCAGTGCTATTATGGTAGAGGTATATATGTCATCTGGCTTTGATTATTTTTGTTAAGTATCGTCATATTTAATTTTATGTTCACTACTGCATGGCTTAATGTCCGGAAGATTTATCAAGTCAACGTAGTGAAAGAGTTCGCTCCTTCCATGTGTTTATCTAAGAGTTATTCATGTGGCTCTCTCAAATAATCAATCCTACGATGTCCATGGATACTCAATAAATTCATAATCCACTGCATTCGTACCTGAAAAGGGGATAAATATAGGATGTTTGAAAAAAGGATGTGAATGTGGACATGGGAATCCGCATCCGAAAATTATCCATTCATTTTTTCAAGATTATAACTTAAATTATGTATATTTCAATACATTGAAAGATATATTTTAATTATTTTTTTAGATTTAAAACTCATATTATAATTCATTATATTCAACTTTTAGTAATCAATAAAATTGAAAAATATTTATATCATTTGTTTTTTTCTTCACATTTATGTTTCTTAATTTATCAATCATCAACGAAAAATATAATTATCTAATGTCCGTTCGTATCCGTGGATATGAATATCTGATATTTGATAATGATTTTAAATATGGAAACGAATATAACACTATCCACATCGAGAAAATCCCGTTAATAACCGTAACCGATCCTTTGGAATCTCATGCTCTCTTCAATTTTTGAGGCCATGACCTTCTCGTTTTAAAAAACCAATTTTCTTAATATCATCATTTGCATTAACCCTTCAAATTTCCTACATTCTCTTCCACGTTTAATCATACTTAAAATGTTGAAGCAGTTCAACACCATCCCAAGGTGGTAGAAAATAAAAAAATTGGAAACACGTAAATAATGCATAACGCTTCATAGATTACCATCAATTGGACAATTTCTAATGCTTTGTGCCCAATGGTACATAAACTTGACATTGTTATCAAAGGTTGCAAAAATGTTTCTGATGTAAAAGTTGTGCAACTTTTTAAATTCATAGACCAATACACTATCAATGAATAAGTATATCATAGGTAACCACAATTAGCTTGTGCAAAATACACTAAACCGATGTACAAAGAAAATTGATTACATAAAAAATGTTTGCTTATGCACGTGGCTATTACATCACCACATTGACGATAGACTCCACAAATCTGAGATAAAAAGATGAAAAAATCAGTAGAACGAAAAGAAAATACTATAGGGATGAGAAAACTACAGCTTTTGGTTTTTTGTGACCAAGCATGGAATTGCATATATATCACTGTGTGAACTGTAGAAGTGACTGCTCCATCTCCTGAAGGTAGAAATCATCGATGTCGAGATCAATAATACACACATTTTCCCATTGCATATCAAGTATATAAGCCAAAAACAAAAAATAACATAAACTACAGAATTCAGATTGCATATACACGCATCAACATAATAACATCAATTATAAGTAGTTAATAGGGTGCAAAATAGATTTAACAGACAAACCTAGAGCTAACTTGCTGGATCTCCATTCTAGATGAGACGGATTTTTCGAGTCAAAAGTACACCTTTAAAAACCTAGACCCAGTCCAAATCGAGATTTGCGTTGGGTCGATCTAGTCAGGCGATGACACTAACAATGCATGTGTTCCAATATTTTATAGATGGGTCAGGTTTGATTAGGTCTTGGTTATTTTTCATCACTCATACCCGACCCAAGACGTATCGAGTTTGGTTCATGTTTGGATCTTCTTGAGTGGATACGGTTTGGGTTTGTGGTTCTCGGTTCTAACTGCCAATTAACATTGTGAGATGTAAAATAATTTATCAGGGAATGAAATAGATAACAAAGCATTAGGCTATTTTCTTTGGAAAACACATCCTTTAAATTTGAGAACGAATAAATAGTAACATTAGAGTGGATCAAATATGTATATTATCATTAATACATTATATTATTGGGATATAAATTTAGTGGAGAAGTGCTAACTGAATCTATAAAACCATTTTATCGAAGTTTACTTGTTACATAGTATATTTATTATACTATATAATTGCATTCAAGGATGTGAAACCTCAAAATTCGTAGAGAAAGATAAATATTGATGAGAATGTAGTAAAATTTTATTCATCCAAAGGCTATAGAAATAATAACCTGATGTTTGAATTTGTCATCTACACTCATGCAACATATACAGTCGTGGGGCACATCAAGTTTGAAATAGAATGTTTAATCCAAAGGTTATTTACATTATTTATAAGCAATGCAATATTTCTCATCAACGCATATTGTAACTAAAGAACGTTTAATGCACAACGGGAAAAAATACGCTTCCACGCTATGATAAATTTAAGACATACAGTAATCTAAATCAAACTTAGTGACTGCATTTCTGCAAGTCTTTTAATGTTGCCTGTTTTTAATGTATGCAATATAGTTCCTATTTCTATTCCAAGTAAAGATGGTACTATACCAATTTATATGTCTTCCTACATTACAGTAGAAATACTATGTTGTGCATGCTATAAGAGTTATAACATTAAGCTTGACCATAAAATTTCCAAATATATTAACCCAATATCCCACACCCATTGTGGGATATATTCCTGGATACTGTGTATAAGCACAATGAGAAGCTCTGTAATGTGGTTATTTCATATATCAACAATTATTATTGTAGGATTACATATTCATAATATAATACCATCTTGTAATCGACCATTTATAGTAAAATATCACATGCTAAGAGTATCATTTGTATGTATATAAATTCTGCTAAAATGCAGTGGGTACTGAGATTGCTTTGCTGATGCAGTTCAAATTTGGGATGCAACTTTGTCCTATAAGAAAATGAAGAATATTCCTATGTTTAAATTCGAGGCATGTCAAAGCAATGGAGTAATGTTCGTAACTCGCATATGACGGAAAATGAAATATGTTTGTGTCAATAAAAGATTTAGCATATGACGGAAAATGAAATATGTTTGTGTCAATAAAAGATTTATCTTAGATGTCCCAGTTTCTTACGGGACATGCAAATATATGGAAGTGTAAAGGCGCAAGTTTAATTAATTATTCCTAATAGATAATGTTGATGTAGTTTTAAATTTAAGATCATAAATAGAAATATTTATTTTTTCTTCTAGTTGGTTCAAACTTATCTTGGGAAAAAAAAACCCGAGTCCAAGTAAATATTCAAAGCAGACATATAGAATGATAAAACTATGTATTTATTTTATTGCTAAATTATGATAATCTAAAATAATTTACAGTACCTTTAGAAGCCTCACCTCTTCTCCCTTTTGCCAATCCCAGTATTTACTTCAGATTGTACAACAACAAAACAGTGCTTGGAATATAAATTAAACTGTACATATAAATTCTACCTTCATTGTTTTAACATAAACATATATCAAAACTTTTGAAATATTCGCTCTTATCATTTACTCTGCATGAATATCACCTTCATGTAGCATAACAAAATACAAAAAAGTCAAAGGGGGCACAGTGAAAGTGAAACATATGTTGTTTGTGCCTGCACATTTTTCAGAGTTCTTCCCTAAGCTCGATTCTAAACCATCTTTCCCTGTGTTGATACCTTTTTGTATTTATGTCTTTCATTTATATTTTCCTTGTAAGAACTCCTACCACTAAATATCAAATGAATATAACCAATGATAGAGAATTCTTAGAAATTCTGAACCAAACTTTCACAAAATGATGCATCAATTCTTAACTTTTATAGAACATCAAAGCATTATTGAAAATTATTCTCATATGGTGAGTTATCATTGACCTGGATGTCTGTATAATATAAAAGTTTTAATGTTCAAATAAGTGATAAAAAATGTTTCACCTGATTTAAACGATAAATGCACCTCTTGTAGTCGTCTTTTTTTTATATTATATCAAATGGTAAATAGATGCCCAACAGCTAGAGCAACCGCAGCCATTGTTATTCTTGTTTTCACCGAAATAGCCATGTTGTTTCATAAAATTATAAAAATAAAGAAACAATTACGAAAGTAAAATTTGGAAAGGTAAAAAACAGTAATGGAATATGCTGAATCATCGACCGTCATAGATAACCGAATACGCTACTAACATGTACCATTGGCTTTAATTATGAATGAAGCTCTGACTACCTTAATCGTGTGGTGGTTATCCTGGTGAATGATCCTTGGCAAAACTTGTATAAAATATAATTAACTTTTAAGTTTTATTCACAATTTTTGAGTGCTTGCTAACTTCACTGATGTAAATATCTTCCCAGTTTGCTAAATGATTAAATTAATATCACCCAAACTCAGAGTCTTCATACCATGTTACTCAACTCCTAAGTAAACACATTCCTTTTTTTATTTCCTTCTTTTTTTTTTCAAAAAAAAAATAAAAAAAAATATCCAAAAATTATAGAAAGCAAGCCCAGAAATCCTGTACTAAAATATGATTATGCTTTCGGGAGAACTATATTGAAACTTGATTAAAATTATGTAGTCTATAACTGAGATTTTTATTTTAACTAATCGATGCTTGACAGAGAATTTAAAGGAAAAATGTATTACATAGAAATAACCATAGAAACTAATCCATTGAGAAGTTATATTCTTTAACGTGAAGTTAGGAATGAATTCACCACAAACACTATAAAAATGTAATATTTGTACAATCTAAATTATATGAATGGATTATTTGCATAAAAAATTGTATAGTTCGTATTTTATTGATTTAAAATTTGAACCATAAAATGGAATATTTAAGCTATACAAATGGGATATTTAAATAATACAAATTACACAAACATGTATATCCTTTTATCTTGTAACAAATATGGATCAATTATACAAATGGATCTAAACATTCAATAACTTTTAAAACCTGAAATTTGTGTATCTTCCTTAACAAATGCAAATACACTGACATAGCAGACATTGTATAATTGATCCATATTTTCTTATTATATGAGTGGACTATTTAATTTTTGCAATTGGAATACTTCAATTATATAAATCATAAAATTTGTATATCTCCTTACTCTATCAATAATATGGATCCATTGTACAAATGCAATATTTTTACAGTCTAAATTATACATATGGAAAATGTGTATAAAACATACCCTGAACTGAAATTTTCGCGGACATTGCCTGATGCACAGTAGAAAACAGGAGCAAATCCCAGTGGTAGATCCCCTTTAAAATTCAACTGCGATGACTCATAACCAGGTAATCATCTCAATAAATTTTGTATCTCCCTTTCTTTTACGTCTTCAGGTAGCCCAGTTATAAAAATCGCCCTAACCTCATCATAGTTGGGGTGAGGAGGAGCATCGATGGGGGTGGAAGGAGAAACACCAAGAGGTGGAGGCCAGCATTGGTAGTGGTAGGAATGTACAAACATATCTGAATTTACAAAATCCTAACCCTAGGAAATCAGAAAAAAAATTCAACTAATATACACGGACAAAACATAGTATTTTCTTTTAAAGGACAAACTTTGGAATTTTTTTAGTGAAAAGTATGGGAAGTTTCAAAAGTAGGGAGAAGGACATATTTACACTAAAGTGGAATTTATGGGACCCACTAACCATTTTCCATTTACACTATCATTTGGTCTTCTCACTAAATTCTAAACTTTTCATTTTTTTCACTAATTTTTTTATTAAGTTTGTCCTTCTCCCTATTTTCCACGACAGGAAATTGAGGCACAAGTAATGTAAAGGAAACTGCAATAATAAAAGGATTTACCATAATTTTCATGCATACCTAAATGGCATTAAAAATATCTAAATTGATATAGCTAAATATCAGATTCATATTTACAAAAAATTTAGGGGATTATTATTGACACTCCAAGTATTGTTAAGGGGGGGATCAGTTTAAAAAAAATAAAGAATTTGTTAAGGGAGTATCAATGCAGGGAGCACCCCCGTTAACAAATAAAGTTTATTTTATCAAATTAGCCTTCTTTACAATAATTCTTTTTTTAGTTGTTAATTAAAAAAATTACACGGTATATTTGTCAAACTGCATTAGATTTTTACATCAAAATATCAATAATCTCATTTGTCTATCGCTTTTTTTAAATAATTTCACTTATTGTCTGTCGATCGCTTTTTTTTTTAATAATTTCATTTCTCATTTGTTAAATTATCAACAATCTCATTTGTTTCACGTTCTTCGTTTACGCCATTATTTCTCTCCAAACGATTGCTCTTTTTTTGTTTGCAAATAATTTAGGGATTTGATTTTTTTGCATTTAAAATTGACTGGGATTTGGGATGGTAAATGTTGTTATTACCAGGGTAAAAAGAGAACATAAAAAATTAAGTACGTGACTCCCCCTAATATTTTTTTTTATGATTGGAGTGTTTTTAAAATTTGACCCCCCTTAACAAAATTTGGAGTGTCAATAACAACACCCAAAATTTATATCCCTCTCATGAATAAAGGCTCAAGAAATTAAACCCAAGATACTATAACTACATTTAACTCTTCTGAGTTCTGACTAAAACCCACCTTATGATATCTTGGAACAATTGTATACATGAATTCTTGAAATCAATTGAAATTTCAAGCAGAAACCAATATCATAGAAATCATTAATTTAATTTAATTTATTATTATTTTGAAAATTGTATACTTCTAAAGGTCATTTGATTCAATAGGATGGCCACCAATCTAGGGTGATTTTTTGTAGGGATGCATCTTTATTTCAATTCGATGTATGGATGTTTACTTAGGCAGATGTATTTTATTTTGAAAAAAATGAAAAATATTATTTGAAGAAAAGAAACAGAGAGAAATCTTGATGGAAAAAGTAATGGTTTCTGCAATTTTCCACATACGATAGTGATCAACAGGAATATATGATTGTGATCTTAAATAAGAGGGGGGAGATGGGTGAGCAATTGATGCATGAGTTTTACTATCATTGTAACTCAATTCATACGTTCTGGTTTTATCCAAATAAAGATGTTCCTAATTGAAAATAAACATGACATCAAAGCTTAAGCAACCATGAACAAACAGAAGACTGACAGTTTAACTAAACTATATTATTCTTTCAAAACAAAACAACAATGTTTCCATCTTACTAAGTTTACCTCAAACTTCAGCAATGTAATTAAATTATTACAAATATTTTTTTAAATGATCAGTAGGCAAAAGTTTGACACTATTCCACATAGATTAAAAGGGAGGAAAAATTAAGCTAAGCAATGGTAACAATACTCTCGATTGATGTATAATTTAACAGGCAGTAGCTATATTTGTAATTTAACAAATATATTCTTTGTCATTTATTTTGCTACTCAATAATTTTCAAATACTTGGAATAAGGTTTAACATGCAGAAACAATATATTTAATTGCACTTAAAAGTTGCATAGAAAGATAGACAAAATATCAAATTTTGAACAATTGCAATAGGTATGTATAATGTAGGAGTAATTTAGCCGCCGTTAAGAAAGCTATATGAACTCTCTAGTTTCTTAAGTTCAACTAGCCCTATGCTTGCAAAAACAAACCCCCAATCCCCTCCATTGAAATTGCATTGGGGAAAAAAATGAACTACAATAGTGTTTGGTTAACAACGAACCATTTTTTTTCCAACTTGTTTCTATCTTAGAGTAAGTCTAAATTTCATTATTACGCTTTTCAAAACATGCATGACCACGATAAAATTAGATACACGTCATGTAAATTAGACGAATAATATTTTGCATTTCATGCTGAAAATAAAATTTGAGAAAATAAAAGATTGACCTGACCCATTACGAATACTTGGTAATAGATAATAGATAACCCCAACATAGTGAAGCTATTAACTGCAGGTTACAATTTTAGAAATATAACTAAAATTAATTATAGGACAAACTAAATTAATATTACGAACACATAAATCAGGTATCTTATGAAGTAAACAAGGGTTTCACTGGAATGATCAGATGTTTGCAACTGAGTTTTTCTAAGACTACCTCTGAACCTTTCCATAACTCATTGTTTAATATCTGCAAACATTTTTATTTATGAGTTACTTGCTTATATACATATTTACAGTTATCAGCTTTAATTTCTAGCATGAAAAATCATAGTTTGAAATGCAGAACCTCAATCTTTGAATTCACAATTAGTAGTATATTGCACCTGACCAAATTCATGGACCGAGAGATTAACCAAAATTAATGGAAGTTACGAATAAATTATACAAAAAGGCCAAATTATTTACCATATTGTAAGTTAATTTATCGTCATAATCTCATAGATATAATCAATTGAGTAAGACAATTTAATGATAGATCCGCAGAAACGCTCCCACAGTTATATCTTTATACATCGGAACCATAGTACAAAAAGGCGTAATGATTTACCATATTATCAGTTAATTTATCAGTACAATCTTACAGATACAACCAGATGATTAATATAGTTTAATAATAGATCCCAGAAATACTCTCACGGTTTAACTCTCTATATATAGCATCTCACACAAAAGCTCTTTAACATTTAATGGCCAAGAGTGCAAAAGTAGGGAATGATTGAGATTTTGTACTACTAAATTGTGTCCACTGAAACGAAAAAGGGAAAATAACTGATGAATTGTCGATAAATATGTAAAGCATGATATCACATATGAAGTATTGAATGATACATCTATTAAAATTAACAGCAAAGTTCTGAGGTCAAGAAACAAAGTTGGAAATTCATAAAATTCCTTTTATAAAACATCATAAAAAGAAAATCAACCTGAACACCATTGTAGGTACATAAGGATCAATAATTAATAAATCATTCTCTCTTATCTCAATCTGAAACAAATAGAAATAACATAAATGAGGCTAAAAATAAGTAGCTGAAAACAATACCAACTTGTAGTTAACTGCTTTCCATGTTTTTCCATAAAATCATTTTTTGGGGTCTTCAAAAACTTCATCTTTTATCAATCAAATGCTATTGCTAACGGCTTTGCATATTCATATATTTTCAAAATCTGTTCTGCTTCCTAGTTTTACAAACTTAGGATCGGTGCTTTAAAATTTGCGAAAATGAGCCATTTCAATCTCATTTTTTTGATTCAGTAGCAGAAATAGCTAATAACAAAATAAAAAAAGGCTAAGATGGATTAAATATATCATAAGCATATGCAGATAATACAATAACAAAACTGAGACATCATCTCCTTAAGAAATATATCTATTTGTTTCTATATCATGTAATTGAAAAAAATAGCGAGCTTGAGGCCAGGTGCAATAATGGTATTATTATTAATTCAAGCAAGTATGGTAAAACTAAATCAACAACAGAACTTAACAATAATAAGAACGATATTATTATTAACGGTAATGGTTTTAAAAGTTTCTATTAAAAAGTGAGCTTGATATACTGATAGAAGGATGTAGAGTACATTAAACATTCCATTCAAATTCTTTAAAAAACAAAGCAATCATTATAAGTGAACATATGATTAGAAGTTCAATGTTAACTTATGAACCCCTAAGTTATTGTTTCACAAAAAAATTGCTTCATATTAGCACATAAAAATGATGGTAACAAATGTAGATATTGATTAGCTATAGATTTTTTTTCTAAAGTCCATACATTGCTTTTTTTTCCTCTCTCTCTCTTTTTTCTGGATACAAAAGGTTGTGTAACATAGTATATTTAGAATTGGGAATAAATTGTTAGAACATTACTATCTTTTAAGAAGACATATACATGCACATGTGAAGATATAACAGAAAGATCTCATTAATGATAATAACATAATTTAAAAAGAGTATTTACTGGAAGAAAGAAGCGAGTTAAACTAATGAAACAATTATAAATTTAAATGAAAGTGTATTATTGTTGTCCAATGAAATGAATAATGAACTATGTTTGCAAGATATAAGAACTTAATATCAATTGGGTGAATTGTTAATCACAACAGTACACGGACTCAATATTTTGGGCAGCATATAAAATTTCATTTCAAACAATTGCTTATTCTAATATTAAAATAGATTTGAGTCATGAACTTGCTTAGAGTTTGACAGTAGGGTGCATGTGAAGAAATTGAAATGCAGTTAAATTTTAACGTCTTAAATACCAAATATTCGTAACTGAATGATTGTAACCAAAGAAAAGAAAAAAATTCAGGCAACATTTACTGAAAAAAAAACAAATACAGCTATCAGTTTATCGTTAATATATCAAATGAATCAAATCCAACAAATGTTGAGTGATAACATCAACAAACGGTCCATTCAAAAATCAGGGTATACTACATATAAATCCAGAATTGATATTCCTGATTCGTAAGAAATAGACATCTCGAACAAATGGAAGAAACATAGAGAAATGCATTACCTGAAACGAACGGTGTGTAATTTTCATTTCTGAGATGAGATGGGATAAAGTCAGCAATTGAGAAGAAGGAGGCGCCTCCATCAAAGCGATTACCGGTTTTTCTTGAATAAGAATTTAGGTATTTGCTGCAAATCAATTTGGTCTATGTTAATTTGTTGGAAATTTGTTGATTTTACGCATCAATTTTCCTTGGGAAGTGAGGAATAAAAAGAAGAGGAACGGCTATGAGCGTGATCTACTGAAGAAGTAGGTAGAAGACGGTAAAATCACTGAGTAGGCGCAAATCATCTCGACGATGAACTTCAGTGCGATTTAATAATGGGTGGAAGAGAGACGGTAGCACCGGCAGCCGCGCAGGACTTGCTTCGTCAACGACTATCACCCAAGCGGACAGATTCAACATCAGTGTCATAGACTTGAAGATGTAATCCACCAGGTCATCACAGCGGCATATCATCAGGGATTAATTGGTGAAGACAAAGTCTGGTCGGAAGAGGTAATTTAGATGTACATGCGATCTGGGGAAAGAGGGAATAAAAGTAAATGATTAGGTTTAGCGGTTGCCAAATGCTTTGATTTTGAGGAGGGATAAAGTTTTTCTTTTACCGTTAGCGAGTATTACGAAACAGAAGTACAAATTCTCGATAATTCCAAGGAGTTGCTGGAGAATGACACGTAGGATTTGCACAAAAAAGAAGAGTTCCACATCAGCTTTTGATTTATTTTACTTTCTATTATATATAACAGATGGTAAAAACTGAAGAAAAAACAATGTACGTTTGCGATCTGACATCATCATATGGTTATAGGCAAGTAGAAGGCATACATATAGCGACATCTATAAAGCAGAGATAACAGAAGGACGTCTTTATTGACAGCCATAAATATTTACGATAAAAAAACAGATTTAAAAGCAGCTTGATTCAATTAGAGTGTTACATGTATAATCAAGCTATGGTTTTACATTCCTATCTCGATGTCAAGTACACAAATGTCACAAGTGCATGCACAGAGCACAAGTGCATAAGGTTATTGGTGCGAAACATAGGTTCAACAAGTGTTTCAACAAATGTGTATACGACTCTTCATGGGAGCTTGCTTTCTAATTGTTTTATGAAACGTGTAATTCTATTGGTATTTTAGCTAGTTTCCAACATCATTAGTGAACAAAATATCCTGTATATTTTAGCCAGTTTCCACTGCTTGACCTTCACATAACAAGGTTGGAGTGTAAATATTTGATAAATACAAAATACGGCCGTTATGTGCTTCAAACAGTGGCACTCAGTAGCCACCATCAATATGCCCAAGCAGTCTAAATTTTTATTTTAATCTATGATAGGGAAGCATTCATTATATAAAGAAAACTAAGACACCATGTTTGGCTTTAATCATACATAGGGAACAAAATTGCATATTTATTTTAATATTGCTCGTTGACAAGTTAACACATTTATACGTTGGAATCTATACTATAGCATGTAGCATGCAAAATAAAACATATAATTCATGAGCAAACATGCATATCAGCAAGACATGAACAACGTGCAGCATGTACAAAACCGAACAAAATTATTACTAATAAGTTTGTACTTCATTTCTTCAGGACTAGACACATACTCATGTCCATCTGTTCTCTTACTAATTTTAAGAAAAAGTGATGCATCCGATGGTGTATCCTGATACAAGTTCAATAGATAGTTTAGCATACACTCTCTTCGGCCAAAAAGCATCTAGGCTAACTACTTCGTCTCAATATCTACCATGCTATCTCATCTAGAAAACTATAATTAATAAACAACTGTAAAGTATCACATACCATCTTATGACGAAGCTAGGCGAACGACTTTGGACCAGCGGTGTGTGTGTCTTGATACGACTTACAACTTTTAGAATTTTTCTTGGCTCTTTTCTAAAAAATACACAAAAAACAAAGTACTCATATATCTCACAAAAAAGCAAGTAATCGTTTATGTTGCGAAATAAATAATATATACGTATACCTGAATCTCCTCATTTGCCCAATTCCTAAAGAACACTTTAAAGTCCTCCAGTGGGATGTTGTCCGACTTGTTTTCTATCCTCTCCTCATCAGTCTCATAAGCTTTATAATAAGCTGTTTTATGCGTCTCTTGTACCCCTCCAGCAGTCACGAATAGACTTCAACACCTAGTTTTCACATTCATCGGGAAAAATATACCATTGCTAAAATATAAATCAAAGATTAAAAAGACTAAATGAATCGTAATTCGGGTACAGTATAGTTAATAGATCAATATTACTTATTGAATTAAATTTCAGCTACACTGTAGTTAATAATAGATTACCTGAACATAATTCCATAGAGTTTGCTTCAACTTTTCAGGAACATCCGACCAAGATTTATACGTAAGTGGCACATCTCTTTTTAGTGTTCCTAAAAAGTAGCTCAATTCAGATATTACTTTGTCATCATCTGAAACAGGTTGGAACCACTCATTCATCCCAATTACAAATCTTTTGTCATATGCCCTTGTATGAACATTAAACATCTTTGTTTGACCTCTGAGTCTTCTACGAACTTCATCTTTAATTAAAATGAAAAGTCCCGTCAAATAATAACATATAAATCATAATGTAAATTCGGTACTTAAATAATAATCCTACTGTAATATTAAATATTATTATCACATCAATTCAGTACTTGCTTCAACTTCTTCATTCCTAATGCCTGCCAAGACATTCTCCGCCACATCCTTATTTGCCATACCACTTGCACTAGATTTAGCAACAATTTTCTTTTGTCGTTCCCGTAGAGCCAAATAATCAGCCATTGTTCCTTGTCCTTCATCATCCTTCTCAGTTGAACTTACTAACAGGCTTTGGCTTTGGCTTGGGGTTCTAAACGTATCATTTTCCTTTGCCTTACCACTAGTTGAACGAGTTTCTGGTATACTAACAGGCTTGGGCTTCTCAACTTTTTTATTTATCTAAATTGTGTATATAAGTAGGAAATAAGGTTTGATTTTATAGTCATTATCTTAAAAAGCATATAAAATAAGATATGTAGCTCTCACACACCTTTCGTGGACATTGTGAAGTATCATCTTCACTATGCTCCTCATGGTCCGGATTATATTCCTCACTATCCACATCATTTTGCATCTTTTCTTTCCCTTTTTTTTGGCTTGCATTTATCAGTTCAGCTGAAATTACAGGCATTCCTAGAGAAGCAAAAAGTTCGTTGTTCCTCATCAAATTCTCAGCTCTTTATATTTAATAATCTTTTAGACATGGTGGAGGTGGTACATGAACATTCTGCAATTATATAATAAATAGGAAAATCACAGTAAGTATGTTGCAAGAGTGGTACAAAATATTCAAACTACAATAAGATCATCCTAATTAGAATTCTTTGAACATATTTGCCATTTTCATCCATATCTTCGTCTTCCCTTAGTTGAATACGTGATTCCAACTTCTTCTTAACACCTGATGAGTTCAGACTCACCGTTGAATCGCTGATTTTGGGTTTTTTGTTTTTCAGTGTCATCTTCTGATGATTTACCATTGCAGCTGACTTTAGATTAAGGGTTTCATTGCTGGGTTCTGGATTATTCATCCTGGCTGACTTCCAAGGACATTTCACCTTAGCTATCTTTTGATTCATGGTTGCATTGTTGGGTTCTGGATTATTCAATCGTGTCGACTTCCAAGGACTGATTTCCTCAGCTATCTTTTGATTCGTGGTTGTATTGGGTTTTGGATTATTGAGCCGTGCCGACTTCCGAGGACTATTCACCTCAGCTATCTTTTGATTCATGGTTGTGTTGGGTTCTAGATTATTGACCCATGCCGACTTCTGAGGACTGTCAACTTCAGTTATCTTCTTGTTTTTTTGGTTCTGTTTTAGTAGATAAGTCGTCACGTACTATCATTTCAGTGGTTTTGTAACTACAACAAATCATACAGTGATACCATGACTACAAGGGATACCAATAGTCAAGTACAACCTCCTAGATTTCATGGCTACAAGGGATACCATCGATTCCTATTTCCCTGATTTCTCGGCTATAAGGAAACACCGATTCTTACTTCCCTGATTTCTCGGCTACAAGGAAGCACCGATTCCTACTTCGCTGATTTTTCGGCTACAAGGAAACATCGATTCCACTTTTACTCAACTAAAAACTTTCACTCAACCCAAACAATTATCAACAGCCCTAGAACTCTTCAATAGCAATTGATTCAGAGAGAGATAAGAGGAGAGTGTAGAAAGAAGAAGTTTGATCAAAATAGAATTGAATTCGATAGAGTATAAGTGTAGAAATCATAAAAATGATTAAGAATAATTATATAATGAAAGAGGATGAAAGTGGAGAAGAAGATATGATTAAAAATTCGGTTTTAACCCCTTTCTATAGAGTGTGAAAGGTTGCAACGGTTCCTAATCATTTCAAATAGTGAAAAGGCACTTCCTTTCAAAACTGAAAAAAAATGACAGTTATATGTAGAAATGGTGTTTTTGGTATGTCGACATACCCTAGTGCAATTTTGTATTTTAAAGTATTTTTCAAGTGTTTTTATATAAAAGTAATTCTACAAATTCTTGAGTAAGAATTTAGTGTTGTAAATTAATATTATATCGTAGAAAAACATATGAAAACTTAAATTTAAACTATATAAATATATTTATAACATTATAAGATTTTAAACTATATAAATATATAAAGTATAAGAATATAAATATAAATTTTAAGTTTGAAAAACAAAGAAGAATAAGGAAGGAGAAAATAATAAAAAATAAAATAGAGAGAATTGAGGATAGAATTGAAAATCAGAGTGTGAAAATTAGAATTTGAATTTGAACCGAGAGTGCTATTTAAAGTCTTACAGAAACTAGATTATATAATTATATTAATCTTGAACTCTTGAATACTAATGAGTCTTGAAATTTCTCTGATCTTTGAATCTTTATTATCTTTAAAACTGTACAGTCTTCAGTAATATTTCCTATATATAATTCCTGCATATATATATATATATATATATTTATCCTATACAATAAGTGTTAGTATATATTTATAATCAATGGTAATTGAAATAAGGTTATTGTCATCAAAACTCTATTCTCCAACAATCTCCCCCTTTTTGATGATGACAACCTTAGATTATAAAATATCATACTTGTATATACATGTTGATGATGTTTCTTCTAATACTCCCCCTGTCTGTAAGAATCCTATAAACTGTGCCTATATTTTATAATTTCTCCCTCTTTGGCATTATCAAAAAGAAATCCTAAAGGTACTCCTCTTAAATTGTATAGCTTCCCGAATTGAACTTTAGTAACTATCCAATAAAAAATACTCCCCCTTAATCTATTGAAACTTATAATAAAACCTAATATGATGATTAAATACAAACCAATCCAAGTATCATTATTACATATGTTTGTCTAATATATATACTAATCAAACCAAATCAAATCACACCATATGTCTTAATATATACAAGTTTCAAATAATAGAATCCAAATCACACCACATCATATGTTTTAGAATAGTTAAACAAATCAATCTAATCATACTGAATAATTAAATGTTTCTTAGAACTTCAACCCAACCATCTTCTCCAAAGATGGGATCCTTCTTAATGACCTCCCAATCTTCATCTTCTTTGGTTGGTGGAGATTTTGCGAGATTATTATCTTCATGTCTAAAAAGAGAAGAGATTAGCCATCGCTTTGCATCAAAATGCTTCTCTTATTGTTCGAACATCTTTATTTGACTTAGTTCGAGATGACATCGATTTCGTAGAATGATAGAGAGAATATTTTTGAAAGAATTGAGAGTTTCTTCTAGATTTTCACTAAGATTAGGGATAGGATTTGCCATTGATTTGATGAGAAATGATTAAGGAAGAAGGAGTAATGGAATAATAACGTTTTCTAGAAGAAATGGACTTAAATAGGGTCTGAAATTCATTGGATTTTGAATGGACAAGAGTAGTTATTCTAATTTCAAACATTTGAAACATTTTGAAAATATGTCAGTTATATGTCGACATACTCTTTTTGTCATGTCGACTACTATAGTGTTATATTTAAAAAAAATTTGAAAATTTGAATTCTTTTGAACTCTATTATATTATAATTAGTTTTATAGTTTTTACAAAAACATAAAGATGATTATATCATAAA
This sequence comes from Allium sativum, assembly GCA_030737875.1. NCBI lineage: Eukaryota > Viridiplantae > Streptophyta > Magnoliopsida > Asparagales > Amaryllidaceae > Allium > Allium sativum. Next base: position 130,153,079 of record CM060918.1, read on the forward strand.
TAAAACTCCATTCATTACTTGATAGAAAGCAAATACATCCAACTAATCAAGACACACTTTAAATACAAGATTCGAAAGCGAATACAAGGAAATATATAAAGATAGACTAAACTAGATGGCCTAGTTTTCGGACGATGATGAGGAAGATGAAGTTTCAAGCTTTCTTCCTATCTTGACCATGAATTTTGATATTTTGGAGAGTCTCTTGTTAAGCTTCTTTTAATTGTTGACGATTTTCACTTGATTTTGAACAGTCGTATCTTTGTAAATACGCTTAGAGGTTGGATACTCAATACTTTCCATAGAAGCCTCTTCTTCTTCTTCGTCGTTTTCCATTGGCTCTTGTTATTGTTGCATTCGAGCTTGTTTGGCCTTGAATGTCTCATATGGTTTAAAAGTAAGAGGAATTTGCATGATTTGAATGTTTGATGCGTCAAACACATTTCTATGGACAAATTCTTATGAAGACCAACATTAAAGTATTTGAAAATGCGAGTGACATAAACACCATAGTAGAGAGTGTTTTCTCTTGTAGATAAATCTATGGGATTTTTTTCATTTAGAATCATTTCGGCCCAATTGATAAGATATCCACCCATAATAACAAAAAGAGCCTTTTGGACTTTAAGAGTTGGATTGTTGAAATTTCCAGATTGGAGAGTGATGGTATGTTGAAGGAGAAGGTTGACAATTCTTGTTTTTGGGCGTAAGAAATGATTTTTGAAATCCATTGGAGCACCATCTTCGAAAATATCATGATATATTTCCATATCGGTTTCTTCGATAGCAAAAGTTGAAAAATCCGACCCCACGCTTCTACAATTTAGAATAGTGCCTAAGAGTACGACATCGAGAATAATTTGAGTTCCTTTGACACTACTCCAAATTTGGTTTTTTTTTTCCTTCGTAAAATCCACGATTAAGATTTGCATAGATCATCTTCACGAGTTTGGGATAACATACTTCATCGTTATCACGAGAGTCAATTAGACTCAACACCTTATTTTGTTCGAAAAGAGAGAAGAGATCATACGAGGAAAAGTCGCTAAAGATGGCGAAAGAATCTGGGTTAACTTTAGCATTTGCTAAATAGTTACCATAGGTTTTGATTGCCTCTTTGTCATTGTGAAGATAACCTTTGATGGTTTTGGTTATATTCAGTTTTTGAGATGAACTTGAGGAAACCATTGAATTGATAATTTTTTGGAAGAGAATAGATATGAAGAATATAGTTTTGAGTTATGAATGAAAGGTAGAAAGGATATATATATATATATATATATATATATATATATATATATATATATATATAGAGAGAGAGAGAGAGAGAGAGAAATTGAATAGATATGAATATGAATTGAATAGGCACAACTTTTCAGATTGAAAGGACACCTTTTCAGACCTTGGGAGTTGGTGAAAAGATTGGAGGGAAGTTTGAAAGTTTAAACTTCTGAAACTCAAAATTTAAATTTCAAAACTGGTTAGATATGTCAACATATACTTTTATGTATGTTGACATATACTTTTCTGTATGTCGACATACTTAACTTATTTCAAAAGAAAATTGGATTTTTATATTTTGAAATATATTATCGATATTTCAGGTTTAATGATTTTCTGAAATAATTCTAATCCTAATAAATAGTCAAATAATTTTATTTTATTAGTTATTTAATATTATATTATTACTATTTTGAATTTCAAAATTCAAATTACAAATTTGAATTTCAAATTTCAAAAGTTTGTTTTTAAAATTTTAAATTTAAACTGAAACAAACAAACAAAGCAACCATTCAACTAAATAAAATTAAAATCTAATTAATGCGTACCCGGTTTTTTGTCCCTTTTCTTCATGATTTTCTGAACTTTGAATTGTCGTAAGCATATATTTGTATTTCCGGTTTTTGGTTCTTCATCACTTGATGACGAATACGAATCATCTAATGTTGTTGTGTATGCTTTCTTTCTTTTCCTTGACGAGTTATTGTTGTCCGTTTGTTGAGTCAATTTGTTTGTATATGGACGCAATTTCTTTATGTGGCCTGGTTTGTTGTAGTTAAAACATTGACCATCATTAATTTTAGAATTTCCTTGATTATAACTCTTCCTTCTATATTTTAGAAATTTCCTAAAATGATTTGTCATAAGCATTGTTTCTTCATCATCTTCACTACTCGAGTCAGAATCATTTGTTGTTGCTTTAAGTGCAATAGACTTCTTTTCAGTTGATCTGTTTTCTTTTCTGTAATTGGACTTTATAAAACATCAAATTTCCATCTAAATCTTCATTCTTTATTTCATTGACATCATTGGCTTCTTCAATAGCCAAAGTCTTATGATCCCATTCTGAAGTTAATGAATTCAATATTTTTCTGACTTGATCTGCTTTAGAATAAGATTTTCCAAGAGCTGTTAGCGAATGCACTATCTCTTGAAATCTGCAATACATATCTGAAATAGACTCATTCTCGTTCATTTTGAATAATTCAAACTGATTAATTAACATGGATATCTTAGTCTGTTTAACTTTACTAGTTCCTTCATGAGTAACTTGTAAAGTTCTCCAGATTTCATAAGCAGTTTTACATACTGATACTCTATTAAACTCATTCCTATCTAATGAACAAAATAACATATTCATGGCTTTAGAATTGCTCTATGCAGCATCCTTTTGTTCATTTGTCCATTGTGCAAATACAGTTGTGGGTACAACATATTCATTTTGTGTACTATTCCATGTGTCTAAACCTACTGACTATAAATAAATTTTCATTCTACATGCCCAATATGAATAATTACTACCATTAAACAATGGTAGTCTAACAGTGGATTGACCCTCTATAAAAGAACTATTATTGCTACCAGTGTTGGTTCGCATTATCACTATTTTCAAAAATCAGATTATGAACTTTTTGAAAGACCTTGCTCTAATACCGATTGTTAGGGAATGCAGAATGGATCGTTAAGGCAAAACAAACACTAGAGGGGGGGGGGGGTGTGAATAGTGTTTGTGAGAATTTGAACAAAATCTAAAGCTTATGTGAACTACGAGACGAATCAAACACCACAAACCTAATCGCGGATACAGATTCAACACAAATACAAAATAAACAGAAATAAAGATGCAGAAGAGGAAAGAACACACCGAATTTTATACTGGTTCGGATTGCTCCTACGTCCAGTCTCACACAATGCTGTATTGCGCAGATTTTTATTACTATTCCAATAGTCAAGTACAACCTCCTTAATTTCACGGCTACAAGGGATACCACCGATTCCTATTTCCCTAATTTCTCGGCTACAAGGAAACACCGATTCCTACTTCCCTGATTTCTCAGCTACAAGGAAACACGAATTCCTACTTCCCTTATTTCTCGTCCACAAGGAAAATCCGATTCCTCTTTTACTCAATCAAACCACTTTCACTCAACCCAAACAATTACAAACAATCCTAGAACTCTTCAATAACACTTGATTCAGAGAGAGATAAGAGGAGAGTGTAGAGAGAAGAAGTTTGATCAAAACAGAATTGAATTCGGTAGAGTATAAGTGTAGAAATCATAAAAATGATTAAGAATAATTATATAATAAAAGAGGATGAAAGTGGAGAAGAAGATATGATTAAAAATTCGGTTTTAACCCCTTTTTATAGAGTGTGAAAGGTTACAATGGTTCTGAATCATTTCAAATAGTGAAAAGACACTTCATTTCAAAATTGAAAAAAAATGACAGTTATATGTCGACATGGTGTTTTTGGTATGTCGACATACCCTAGTGTAATTTTGTATTTTAAAGCATTTTTCAAGTGTTTTGATATAAAAATAATTCTGGAAATTCTTGAGTAAGAATCTAGTGTTGTAAATTAATATTATATAGTAGAAAAACATATGAAAACATAAATTTAAACTATATTAATATATTTATAAAATTATTACATTATAAGATTTTGAACTATATAAATATATAAAATATAAGAATATAAATATAAAATTTAAGTTTAAAAAACAAAGAAGAATAAGAAAGGAAAAAAGAATAGAAAATAAAATAGAGAGAATTGAGGATAGAATTGAAAATCAGAGTGTGAAAATTAGAATTAGAATTTTAACTTAGAGTGCTATTTAGAGTCTTACAGAATCTAGACTCTATAATTATATTAATCTTGAACTCTTGAAATCTTGAATACTCATGAGTCTTGAAATTTCTCTAATCTTTGAATCTTTATTATCTTTAGAACTGTACAACCTTTAGTAATATTTCCTGCATATAATTCCTGTATATATATATATATATATTCTATACAATAAGTGTTAGTATATATTTATAATCAATGATAATTGAAATAAGGTTGTTGTCACCAAAAATCCATTCTCCAACACAAGCCACATTAGAACCGAACAGAAGAATTCATCATACATAGGATTAGTAACATCCTATAAGAATGACTTGTTAGAGATAGGGTTAGTAATGCCCTAAAATGAGTTAAAAGGTTATTATTTATTAAATCGAATTTAGCTATGAAAATCATATCTTATTATACGTATTTGATTAATTTGATATTGATTTTGGACTATCGTGTATAACAGGATTTTGCATATATGTATGATCCACATGTATACAAAGTCTTAAATATACTGGGTAGACATAGAATCACACTCTAGTCGCCCTGAGATGATTCCAGTGATTAAAGCATTATCATCAATATTTATGTTCGAGTTTCGAAAGTGGGATATCTATATGATTCCAATTGACTGGTGTGAGAACCAAAACTTAGTTAGAGTTTATTGTTTGTGATTTGGCATTGAAAATATGATTTGAGTATATATAAAAGTTATATGTTTGAAAAGCTAATCAACTAATTGATTGCTGGTTGTGATGTGTGATTATTAGTTCAACTAATAAAAATATTGGACTAATAAAACCAATACGAGAATGAAGAGAAAATAAAGCCAAATAAAATCTAAAGTAGAATTATTGAAAATTTTGTTTGTATTAGATATATATATATATATATATATATATATATATATATATATGTCAAGCAGGTTATGGACTTAAAGCTGAGTAAAGAAATAAATTTGCATGCTCGACAAATAGGTGCACCTTTATAAGTTGGTTGCGCAATTTTATTATTTATTATAACTACTATGAATGATTTGGATGCACTGTGATGGTTGTTCTATGTAAAAACGTCATAGGATAGTAATCAATAAATCATGGACTACACCGCATAACATACTACTGAAGATGGCACATCATAGCATATTCCATATAAGCATTTGGCGCTTATATGATGAGGTTTGGATTACCATATGAGAAAGATGCTTGTATGGCGAGGACTGGACTATAGGTTGAACTGAGCACTGATTATGGACTTAATAACATATAACGGTAAATTGCTGGATTAAATAATAAACCCAACACAAGTTGGGAGATGACAAAAATACACTTGTCTCTTTTGTTTTAGTTACCCTGCATGGGTAAGAGGGGGGAGCAGGGCATATAAATCATAATGGGTGTGCAAAATTGTTTTGTATGCGATAAATTGATTTATTGGGTACCTAATATGGACCAATAAATTTGTTCATATCAACCCATAGAAGGAGGTTATGGCGAAAATTTTCAGAAATTTAGAGTGTTAGCCAAATTTCAGGAAAAATAAGAAGTTCTTAGAAACTGAAAAGTTGACGAACTCAAGCCAGAATGAAAGTTGAGTTGGTTAGTTAAACAACTTTCAGCTCCGTTCCTTTTTTAAGGATGAAAAAGTTTTAAGTGGGGGGATTGTAACAACCCGGAATTTTAGAACCAATTTAAAATTTATTTTAATTGATTTTGATGAAAACAAAATATTTTTATATGATTTATTTTGAGAATTAACGATTTAAAATTTATCTAAATCCAAGTTGGAATATATAAATTTAAAATTTAATTAAAACGAACTCGTAATGGCGTGGTAATTTGAAATTTGGTTTTGAACTTTAAATGATTATACAGAATTCAATATAAATCAGAATTTGATAAAACAAGAAACGTTAGAATTGAATTATATCTTTTGAACGAATGTAAGAAATTGAGATTCCGTTTTATAAATTGCAAGTAATGTCCAGTTTAAAATTTAAAATAGTTGATATGGAATTTGTATATATATTAATATTATATATAGCCCTTAAAATAGCCATTTTGCAAACGACCTCTGTTTTCGATGAAACTAATTTTGTTGGATCTGGAACGTCAAATTATTGTAAAGTTTAAAATTTCAAGTCATTTGCAATTAGTATGTGAGTGTTGTAAATTTAAACGTGTTTTGTAAATTAGGTTGAATTTAATAAACTGCTTGAAAGGCCATTTTTCAAATGGTCTCCAAATTGGATGAAATTAATTTTGTTAGGACCGTATTGACAAAACATAGCTAGATTTCAAATTTCATAATTTTTGGATTTAGTATATGGCCCCGACAAATTAAAATGTATGCTGAAATTCAATATTGAACGTTATATTAATTTATATTTTAATTTTGACGAAAACTGATCGAAACAGTTGAATTGGCTTACGAAACATATCACATTGTGTACGTAGTGGGGTATTTGGCTAGGGACGATAGTCGTTGGGTTTGATTTGGAGTTCGCAGCGATAAACAAATAATTCACGAATTAAAAAATTAAATATATACATATAAATCTAAAATGCAAAACCCTAATTCAATTCTTCAGGCCGCCGCCAGCAGCTTCCATCAATGGCCTAAATCGTTCAAAATCCTTCCTTTGATTACTCTTAAACCATCAAGAATTAGCCAATAATTTTTAAACGAAAATTCAATAGTGTCTAAGATCTTTGAATCTATACGGGGGAGATTGGTTTTAGTGGAGAAATTCGTTCAATTTATAGCCTAAAAGCCACCGCGTTCATGGGGGTTTCTGGCGGTGGAACTGCTAAGGAATCCAAGTGAAGCCGCAGTGTTCGGAGAGTTTAGGGAAGATTCTCATGTGTTTGAGAAATCGCGAGCCACTATGATGCAGATAGAAGAATTAGGGATTGGACGGAGAAAAGGGTTAGATCAAACGAAGTAAAAACCCAATGTAACACCCCACACCTGCTACGGACATTCACTAAGGGAATGCCATAGCATCGGTGGAGTATTTTAAGTGAATATAGAACAGAAAAATTACAACAAGACAGAAATAAATAATACTTGAAAATTTAAAACATCATTTCATTACAGCAGAAGATAAACATGTCTGGTTACAATACCAAAACCAACTAAACAAGAGTCAAGTACTAAATATCCATCCTGATAAAAACATAAGTACATAATCCCACTACATAACTAATAGCCATAATAGAAAAGATAACCGAGCTTCACTTCAAGAGTCCAAGTTCCAAGATAGATAAAGCAGTCTGGATCAAACTCCACTAGAACTAGGCCCAACCTGAGGTCCTGAGGGGGAAAAAAGATAAAAACAACGGGGTCAGACATAAGTCTGAGTGAGCCCTATAACTTTAGCAATACATTCATTAAAGTAATTAGGGTATGATATAAACTTGGTACAGTGACGACTGGGGATAAATGACTACACTAAGCAGCCAACTAGACATAGGAAGAACTAAGATATCGATAAAGACGCATCTACCCACCCAAGGGTAATTACTACACTGCACCACACCAGTCATTCCTACTTAAAGGTTGATCCCACCCAAGGACTTAGAAAATTTAACTAGTAGTTTCGTGTACCCCTAGCTGACCACATAGGTGTCGTTTGCCCCTATCTCCACTAGGTGTACCCACTACTCCCCAAGCGATCGGCTCCCTAACGTAGATACCTGTGTTGGCCCCACATTGGGGTGTATCACTCCCCAAAGTGGCAACCCGATACAACTTAAGAGTGCACGGCTTATACCTACACGATGCAACAACGTCTTACCTACCAGCCCGGGTCCACACACGCATATGAAACCCGTTGGACTTGCATTGCCACCGCTAACCCGTTTTGGCCTCTTATAGTCAAGCCCAGTATGCGTGTCCCATCCTCGACTTGGGTCGAGCCCACAAAGATACGTTTTGGGTTACTGGTTGAAATGGGCCCCCACAAGCTACCCACCTAAGCTTGTCCCTTTTCTAGTGCATCCCACTTAACCATTTAATCATGTTTAATTACATGTTTCCACTTGGTTAAGTATTCTAATCGTAGTTTCTATTGCCACCCAAGGCAACCCACTAGATTTCCACATGCCACCCAAGGCACTTACTTGATTTCCACATGCCACCCAAGGCACCCACTTAACCCCTCATGCCCCACTACATGCTTATATGGTTAAGTGTTTCTTAATTGATTAAGACCGTAACCTTTGCAAAGACCTCTCACATTAGACTATCTTTTATGGCAGCTGGATTTGCGGGTCGGGTCCGGGCAGCCTTACGCCATAACCGAGTCTAACCTCGTGTCTTTACACTTGTCACGTATTTAGTTTATGCCTAAGACCTCTCACATTGGGCCAATCATTTGTATCCGCTGGATTTGCCGGTCGGGGCCGGGCAGTCTTATGCTACAAAAGGGTCCAACCTCGTGTCTTAGTCGATTAATTACACCTAATTAATCACCCCCATATTTTGAATTAATTTTCCCTAATTAATTCCAATTTAATGATGTACATAATTGACTCAATTATGTCCATCCACTTATGGTATGCCACATCATACCAATTTCACCACAATCTTGTTAACATGAATATTAACCCCATCGTTCCCCACGTGATACGCTAACATGACATACTTAAAAGGGAAGATTCATCACAAATACAATGGGTTCTACTTAGCATAACATTAGCATCAACATGGGTTTTAAAGGTGTCATCTTGCATATATGACCATGGCATCAAACCCAACTAGCATAAATAATCAACCCAAACTTGCATGAATCACATATGTCATAAAGAGGGTAACTTGCATAGATGTTCATGTCATAGACCTATCATAAAGGGATAAACTTGCATACATGTCATAGGTCTAAAAAGGGATGAACTTGCATATGTTACTCATATCATAAAAAAGGGTAAACATGAATATGTATGCATGACATACAAAGGGGTAAACTTGCATATGTATGCATATCATACAAAGGTGTAAACTTGCACATGTTACTTGCATATAATCAAACACCAAACTTGCATAACATGTCATATATGAACTTGCATATAATCAAACACCAAACTTGCATAACATGTCATATATGAACTTGCATATAATCAAACACCAAACTTGCATAACATGGTGTCATAATGGATCAATGTTTATCATAGTGATTTGCATAACTAGCATCATGAACACATAGCATAAAACTTGCATAACTAGCATCAGGAACATATAGCATAAAACTTGCATAACTAGCATCATGAACACATAGCATATGATAACATAACTTGCATTGATCCACATACATAACCATAACCTCATTATATCCTATCATAATTAGTTTAGCAATTGCTTGCTAAAGGCATAGAAACTCACAACTTGTTGATTAGCACTCCTATGAAGAAGATTAAGTTGCTAGAGTTGATTAGAAGTTGATTTGAGAAGCTATCTTCCTCTTTAATTTGTGGAGGCTCCTTCTAAGTTGCATTTTGACGGCATGACGACGTTGTATCCAATTTTAGTATGAATTAGGGTAGTCTTAGGGTGTATTTATAGATTAGTTAAGTGTTTTAGGCCATTAGATTAACCCTAAATCAGATTAGAGCCGTCAGATCTCGTCACTAGCCACCAAAACACAGCCCAGATCCCAAATCAGTGCACCCAGGTCACCTGGGCTCGACCAGGGAGGTCGACCCCCAGGTCGACACTAGGGTCGACACCCATGTCGACCTGGTGGGCAGGTCGACCCCCGGGTCGACACCCAGGTCGACCTGGTCTGGGCGGGAATTTTCCCGCCTAGCCCATATTCTGCATTTTTGAATTCTGTTTCGTTTTCTGATTTTTCGTGAAACTTCTAAAGGCCATATCTCAGTCATACGGACTCCGATTCACGAAATTTCGGACTCTATTTCGCGTATTTTTCCGAGACGAACGCAACCGCGAAACCCGTTTCTCTTAATTCTCACGTCTGAGATTAATTATTCATTAATTTATGAACATCACTGTTGTTAAAAATACGGGGTGTTACATTCTCCCCTACTTAAAGGATTTCGTCCCCGAAATCTCTAAGTCAAGAAGAACGTATCCTACCAACCAAACAACCATCTACTAAACCATCAAACACGGGCATCCATTGTCCTTAAAGTTTCTAATGCTGTATGAACATATGCAAGAAGTGTGTGTATATGTTCCCTATCTAATGCAAAATCAGGCGGTCTACTGATTCAGTTGACCTCCTTAATGCAAACCATGATAGTGCCATGCATTCGATATGTATGCGAAAGAACCCTATCGACACATACTATTCCTACATGTGTGCACAACCATACACCAAAATGCATCATCCATATGATAACACAACCATTATACATCCATTAATATAGCTACCTACACGCAATTATATGCAATATGCAATATGAAGTGACTGAGCCGATCTAGTGTCTAAAGTGTGTGTATATGCATCCACGAGCAACCACTAGAAAACACTTGCATCCACACGCATCCATCAATCATAACATGTCTCAAACACATGTTTCAACCATAGGTTTACCCTATCTAAAGGTCAAAGGTACTAACGAGAGGACATACTAAAGATAAGATAAGTACTAGACAAACGATAAAGGAGAAGTTAAAAGACATACCCTCAAAAAGAAATGGGTATAGTGAACGCATCTTCGCTTCTGTCTCCCAAGTAGTGTTGCTTTCATCATCTCCCCATTGCACTTTGACTAGTTGAACCTCTCTATTTCTCAACCTCCTAATCTCTGACCCAAGGATGTGAGTAGGAGCTCGTCGAATCGTCGCATCATGCTCTACCTCCACTTCTCTAAGCAAGCTCGGCTCTACCACCTCTGCAGTCTCATGTAGGCACTTCCTCAAATGTGACACATGGAATACATCATGTACTCCACTAAGTCTCTCGGGCAACTCCACTCTATATGCCATCTGTCCAATCCTTTCCTTAATAGGGAACGGTCCTACAAACCTTGGTGCTAACTTCCCAACGGACCCAAAGCGAACAACATTTCGTAATGGAGATACTTTGACAAAGACCATGTCCCCAACATTAAACTCAAGATCCGTCCTCCTCTTATCCGCGTAGGATTTCTGTCTGTCCTGCGCCGCTTTCATCCTTCTTCTAATCAAATCAATCTTTTCCGAAGTCTCTCTAACCATATCAGGCCCAAGCAAGATCTTATCCATAGATTCCCACCAACATGTAGGTGACCGACAAGGCCTTCCATAAAGAGCTTCGAAAGGAGCCATACCAATACTAGACTGAAAGCTGTTATTATACGCGAACTCCACCAATGGAAGATGCTCTTCCCATGTACCTCCAAAATCTAAGATACATAGTCTCAAAAGGTCTTCTAGAACACGATTCACCCTCTCGGTCTGACCGTCCGTCTGAGGATGATATGCGGTGCTCAAACACAACTGAGTCCCTACTGCCTCTTGCAAACTCTTCCAAAACTCGCTAGTGAAGATAGGATCTCGATCACTCACTATGCTAGAAGGTACTCCATGTAATCGAACTATCTCTCGAAGGTAAACTGAAGCTAGCCATGGAGCAGTCCTCTTGCTCTTCACGGGTATGAAATGGGCGCTCTTAGTAAGTCTGTCTACCACAACCCAAATTCCCGTATTACCCTTCCTTGATCTTGGTAACCCATCGACAAAGTCCATCGAGACGCTATCCCACTTCCATTGCGGAACCTCCAATGGGTGAAGCAGCCCACCGGGTTTCTTTTGCTCCGCTTTCACTTGTTGGCACACCAAGCATCTAGCGACATACTCGGCCACATCTTTCTTCATACCGGCCCAAAAGAAAACTCGCTTCATGTCTTGGTACATCTTGTCCCCACCGGGATGAATGGTCATCTTTGAACGATGTGCATCTTCAAGTATAGCCTTCCTCAAACCCTCGTCTTGCGGTACACAAAGTCGACCGTCTCTACGCAACCACCCCTGTCATCTAGGGTGTACCTACTCAAATGGCCGGACGACTCCCCCCTTATGAGCTTCTCTACTAACTCAACCAACTGTGGGTCATCCCGTTGTGCTTCACTAATCCGTCCCAAAAGAGTAGGTCTGACCTCTAAGGATGCTAGCAAACCGGGTACAAAGTCAACGGAGGGTCTGAAGTCAAACATCGAGATAAATTCCAAGCTTCGTCGTTCAACGAACAATGGACTCAAAGACAACCTTTTTCTGCTTAAGGAGTCCACCACCACGTTACCCTTGCCAGGGGTATACGCTATCTCGAAATCATAGGATGCTAAGAACTCCATCCACCTTTGCTGTCTTAAGTTCAAATCCTTCTGAAAAAACAAGTACTTCAACGATTTGTGGTCAGTGAACAATTCGAACCTATCGCCAAGAAGATAATGGCGCCAAGACTTAAGTGCAAAAACAATAGCGGCCAACTCTAGATCATGGGTAGGGTAATTTTTCTCATGCTTTCTCAACTGCCTTCCCCCATAGGCTATTACCCTTCCCTCTTGCATTAAGACTGCACCTAGTCCTTTCCCACAAGCATCGGTATAAACAACAAATGGCTTACTCCCATCTGGCAACACTAAGACTAGAGCTGTGGTTAAAGCTCTCTTTAACCGTTGGAACGCATCATCACAATCTACGTCCCATGTGAAAACTAGATTCTTCTTTGTCAAGCGAGTTAATGGGGCTGATATCTTCGCGAAGTCCTTGATAAACTTCCTATAGTAGCCAGCCAACCCCAAGAAACTCCTCACCTCGGTAGCATTCTTCGGAACCTTCCAATCTTGGATGGACACTACCTTAGCGGGATCCACAACTATCCCTTCCTTAGAGACCACGTGCCCTATGAACCACACTTCCTTCCTCCAGAAGTGACATTTAGAGAATTTAGCCTTAAGGCTATGCGCTCGAAGAGTCTCCAACACTTCCCTAAGATGTAGGGCATGCTCTTCTTCACTCTTAGAAAAGACCAAGATGTCATCCACAAAGACCACCAGGAACTTATTAAGGTACTCCCTGAACACCCTACTCATCAAATCAACAAAGTATGTAGGGGCGTTCGTCAAACCAAAGGGCATCACCAGCCACTCATAGAAACCATCCGGAGTCCTAAAGGCAGTCTTGTCTATGCTATCCTCAGCCACTCTCAACTGTTGAAACCCCGTGGCTAAGTCCAACTGTGAAAACACTGAGGCGCCAACCAACTGATCAAAGAGATCATCAATCCTCGGCAATGGGTGTCTATTCTTCTTTGTAAGTTTGTTGAGTTCTCTATAGTCTACACAAAACCTAAGAGACCCATCCTCCTTCGTGGCAAAAACCACTGGAGCACCCCACTCCGATATACTTCGTCTTATGAACCCTTTCTCAAGCAACTCCCCTACTTGCTTATTGAGTTCCCTCCTCTCACGAGGAGCCATGTGGCGCACTGGCAAAGATACTGGTTTAGCATTGTCTACCAGATATATTCGGAAGTCAATCTCCCGCTTTGGAGGTAAGCCCTTCACCTCCTCAAACACATCCGAGTATTCCCGGACCACTTTAACAGATTGCAAACTCTCGACCGAAGCGTCAAGCGATTCAAGATAACTTAGCATAACAGAATCCATGGGATTACAAGAGATCTCGAGAGTGTTCCCCAAGCGGGTCATGAGCCTAACAACTCTCCTTTCGCAATCAAGAACGGCACCATTACTGGATAACCAGTCCATGCCCAAAATTAACCCATAGCCCGTGAAGCCAAGCATCACATCTAAACTCAACGCTAAGTATGGAAATCTTCAAACCCAAACACATCATGGACAAATAAGTGGAGCCCCCAATTGGGTTTGAAGCAACCAAGGGATCATCTACTAGACTGGTGTCTAAGTGCAGTGACTCAACTAATGATGATGAGATAAACGAATGCGATGCGCCAGAGTCAAATAAAGTACGGACAGGATGATCAAACAGAAAAACCAGACTTTCAACGGAAATAGTTCTACCTCTTTCTTGAATCGGTGGAACTGCGAGAGCCTGAACTTGCCCCCTTGCCTGACCTGGTGCCATAAGAGTTTGCACCTGTCCTCCTGAGGTAGATCCCGTCCTCTGCCCCTTCTTAGGACAGTCCTTTACTAGATGCCCTGCTTCGCCACAGTGGAAGCAGCCAGTCTTCTTCTTCTTCCGACAATCTTTGCTTAGGTGGCCTGGTGTCCCGCAATTGAAGTACTTCTTCTTTCCCTTGCCACCGTTGCCTTTCCCACCCTTGTTTTGTTGTTGCTGTTGAGGTCTCTTCTGATCTCCTTTCTTCTCGGGTGCCTTATTAGCATTGGGACCCCTCTCTTCCTCATGCATAAGTGCCATGTCTACTAGCTTCTCAAAGGTGGCCCCCATAGGGATGTGAGTCATGGCCAATCCATGCATCGGTTCATTCAAGCCTTTAACGAACCTCAAAGCCTTCTTCTCCGGTGTATTCACCATGTCTATGCCAAACCTTGCCAACTGATTAAACTTGTTGACATATTCCTTCACTGATAGGTTTCCTTGCTTTAGTGTCAAGAACCTTTCCATATACAGATTCTCTTCTGCCCTTGAGAGAAACTTTGCCACAAACCTTTGTCTGAAATCCGCCCAAGAGTCAACTAGGCGTTCTCCATTAGTGACCTCCCACCAGAACGAGGCCTCTCCCTTCATTAACCAAGCAGCTAACTTGACTTTCTTTCCTTCTTCCATCTCAAAGATGTCTATCAATTCTTCCACCTCCTTAAGCCAATCCCTAGCTTCCAAAAAAGTTTCTGATCCTTGAAAAGGTTTCCCTCCCATAGCCTTAAATTCCTTGCAAGTCTTAGCAAAAGTATCCGCGCGAGGAGGAGGAGGGGGAAGATCGGGTGCAACTGGTGGTGGAGGAACATCTGCTGGACCCGCAGTGGCGGCCCTAGCCTCCATCAACCTCCTATACCATACTGGTATCGCTACACCCTACGGAAAGTTAAGATCTTCAGCCGTGCTGAAACGAAAAAGGAAAGATTCAAAACGGAGAATTCGAAAAATAAAGATATGGCTATTGGGATTATGCTTTTTTTTCAAAAACTTTTCTCTTAAAAGACATGTTTTTGAAAATACTTCTTCCAAAAAATGTTTTAGAAAAATAGTTTTTCTAAAAAATTTATCTGTTCTGGTAACCTTTAGCTCTGATACCACGTGTAACACCCCACACCCGCTACGGACACTCACTAAGGGAATGCCATAGCATCGGTGGAGTATTTTAAGTGAATATAGAACAGAAAAATTACAACAAGACAAATATAAATAATACTTGAAAATTTAAAACATCATTTCATTGCAGCAGAAGATAAACATGTCTGGTTACAATATCAAAACCA
Organism: Allium sativum; assembly: GCA_030737875.1. Lineage (NCBI taxonomy): Eukaryota > Viridiplantae > Streptophyta > Magnoliopsida > Asparagales > Amaryllidaceae > Allium > Allium sativum. Next base: position 130,168,562 of record CM060918.1, read on the forward strand.
ACTAAACAAGAGTCAAGTACTAAATATCCATCTTGATAAAAACATAAGTACATAATCCCACTACATAACTAATAGCCATAATAGAAAAGATAACCGAGCTTTACTTCAAGAGTCCAAGCTCCAAGATAGATAAAGCAGTCTGGATCAAACTCAATTAGAACTAGGCCCAACCTGAGGTCCTGAGGGGAAAAAAAAGATAAAAACAACGGGGTCAGACATAAGTCTGTGTGAGCCCTATAACTTTAACAATACAATCATTAAAGTAATTAGGGTATGATATAAACTTGGTACGGTGACGACTGGGGATAAATGACTACACTAAGCAGCCAACTAGACATAGGAAGAACTAAGATATCGATAAAGACGCATCTACCCACCCAAGGGTAATTACTACACTGCACCACACCAGTCATTCCTACTTAAAGGTTGATCCCACCCAAGGACTTAGAAAATTTAACTAGTAGTTTCGTGTACCCCTAGCTGACCACATAGGTGTCGTCTGCCCCTATCTCCACTAGGTGTACCCACTACTCCCCAAGCGATCGGCTCCCTAACGTAGATACCCGTGCTGGCCCCACAGTGGGGTGTATCACTCCCCAAAGTGGCAACCCGATACAACTTAAGAGTGCACGGCTAATACCTACACGATGCAACAACGTCTTACCTACCAGCCCGGGTCCACACACGCATATGAAACCCGTTGGACTTGCGTTGCCACCGCTAACCCGTTTTGGCCTCTTATAGTCAAGCCCAGTATGCGTGTCCCGTCCTAGACTTGGGTCGAGCCCACAAAGATACGTTTTGGGTTACTGGTTGAAATGGGCCCCCACAAGCTACCCACCTAAGCTTGTCCCTTTTCTAGTGCATCCCACTTAACCCTTTAATCATGTTTAATTACATGTTTCCACTTGGTTAAGTATTCTAATCGTATTTTCTATTGCCACCCAAGGAAACCCACTAGATTTCCACATGCCACCCAAGGCACTTACTTGATTTCCACATGCCACCCAAGGCACCCACTTAACCCCTCATGCCCCACTACATGCTTATCTAGTTAAGTGTTTCTTAATTGATTAAGACCGTAACCTTTGCAAAGACCTCTCACATTAGACTATCTTTTGTGGCAGCTGGATTTGCCGGTCGGGTCCGGGCAGCCTTACGCCATAACCGAGTCTAACCTCGTGTCTTTACACTTGTCACGTATTTAGTTTATGCCTAAGACCTCTCACATTGGGCCAATCATTTGTAGCCGCTGGCTTTGTCGGTCGGGTTCGGGCAGTCTTATGCTACAAAAGGGTCCAACCTCGTGTCTTAGTCGATTAATTACACCTAATTAATCACCCCCATATTTTGAATTAATTTTCCCTAATTAATTCCAATTTAATGATGTACATAATTGACTCAATTATGTCCATCCACTTATGGTATGCCACATCATACCAATTTCACCACAATCTTGTTAACATGAATATTAACCCCATCGTTCCCCACGTGATACGCTAACATGACATACTTAAAAGGGAAGATTCATCACAAATACAATGGGTTCTACTTAGCATAACATTAGCATCAACATGGGTTTTAAAGGTGTCATCTTGCATATATGACCATGGCATCAAACCCAACTAGCATAAATAATCAACCCAAACTTGCATGAATCACATATGTCATAAAGAGGGTAACTTGCATAGATGTTCATGTCATAGACCTATCATAAAGGGATAAACTTGCATACATGTCATAGGTCTAAAAAGGGATGAACTTGCATATGTTACTCATATCATAAAAAAGGGTAAACATGCATATGTATGCATGACATACAAAGGGATAAACTTGCATATGTATGCATATCATACAAAGGTGTAAACTTGCACATGTTACTTTCATATAATCAAACACCAAACTTGCATAACATATCATATATGAACTTGCATATAATCAAACACCAAACTTGCATAACATGTCATATATGAACTTGCATATAATCTAACACCAAACTTGCATAACATGGTGTCATAATGGATCAATGTTTATCATAGTGATTTGCATAACTAGCATCATGAACACATAGCATAAAACTTGCATAACTAGCATCATGAACATATAGCATAAAACTTGCATAACTAGCATCATGAACACATAGCATATGATAACATAACTTGCATTGATCCACATACATAACCATAACCTCATTATATCCTATCATAATTAGTTTAGCAATTGCTTGCTAAAGGCATAGAAACTCACAACTTGTTGATTAGCACTCATATGAAGAAGATTAAGTTGCTAGAGTTGATTAGAAGTTGATTTGAGAAGCTATCTTCCTCTTTAATTTGTGGAGGCTCCTTCTAAGTTGCATTTTGACGGCATGACGACGTTGTATCTAATTTTAGTATGAATTAGGGTAGTCTTAGGGTGTATTTATAGATTAGTTAAGTGTTTTAGGCCATTAGATTAACCCTAAATCAGATTAGAGCCGTCAGATCTCGTCACTAGCCACCAACACACAACCCAGATCCCAAATCAGTGCACCCAGGTCACCTGGGCTCGACCAAGGAGGTCGACCCCCAGGCCCATGTCGACCTGGTGGGAAGGTCGACCCCCAGGTCGACCTGGTCTGGGCGGGAATTTTCCCGCCTAGCCCATATTCTGCATTTTTGAAATCTGTTTCATTTTCTGATTTTTCGTGAAACTTCTAAAGGCCATATCTCAGTCATACGGACTCCGATTCACGAAATTTCGGACTCTATTTCGCGTATTTTTCCGAGACGAACGGAACCGCAAAACCCATTTCCCCTAATTCTCACGTCTGAGATTAATTACTCATTAATTTATGAACATCACTGTTGTTAAAAATACGGGGTGTTACACCCAATTTGCTGTTGAGGCCACGCAGAAGTAAGCACGGAGAAGGTTTTTGAGGTGGTCAGAATGACGGGGAAGTAGTATGAAGGAACAAAATTGGAGAAAAAAATAAAAAGGGAGAAACCCCTGATGCGATTAACGACCTCAACGAACGAAACTCTATTAAAATTTATTATTCTTCCCAGTATCCGTAATGAGCTATATAAGTTGATTTTATATAATAAGAAAACTAAAATGGTTTAATTGAATATAAAAGATTATTTCGTTTCAAAAATTTGTTGTAAATTTAACTAAATTTATTATGATGAAATGTGTGCATGGAGTTTCTTCCTGGGAAGTCAGGGGTTATTTAAAATAAATAAATTTGAAGTAATTAAAATAAGATTTCAAGTAAGAATGATTTTACGAAATTGAATTTTAAAGCAGGAATTTGTTTGATAAGGAATGGTTTAATATAAGATTTGAAATCCGAAATCGAAACAAATACCAAAAGGTTTGAGTTACTGATATTAAATCAATACTCAAATTTAATGGATTTTCGATGTCAAAATATGATTTCAAATTTAATGACCACATTTTGAAAAATACAACATTTGGTTATTAAAGAGACTGAAGTCGGTATTGTCGTACTCTCTACCAATACCGATATTACTTTAGCAATTGTGCATGTGGTGGAATGTCAATAGCGAAGTAGGATGGTTGGTGTATGATTGCCGGATTAAAGAAAGAGAACGATAATGGATAGCCTTGACTTATAAAATGACTAAAACAGGATCCGTACCTAAGCCAAATGAGGTTGCACCTTCGATCGGACGCACTTTATTGATACCATCTCTATTGCTTTGTGATTGGTTTGATGCACTCTTTGAGGAGTGTTGTAAGAGGTGCGCAATAGTCACGGCTATGCGTTACCACCAGCCTTAGCCCGCAATTTGGGAGAATCCTACCATTGGGTATCATCTCGATGCCTTGTCATATTATCCTAATCGTGCCCCTTACAATTTTGGTCTAACGTTGTCGCATTGAGGCACATCCCTATCCACAGATGGCTTGCTAATTTTTTATATGAAATGTATATGATAATGTCTATAAACAATGTTAGAATAATATGGCAATCCTGCTTATGTTATTTTAACACTTTACTGAATAGACACTATTATGATAGTGCATTATATTATATGTATTTAGTTCCATGGATCCTTAAAGGATGGAATCACAAACATCCTTTAAGTTATTTTCATTTCATTGAACATTTCACTTGAGTTGATTAACTTATAAAAGAATGTTAGTCTGACTTGAATGTTTTGTTTTTGCATTATACCGGGGCCAGCCTAAGTATTTCAGCTTTAGAGGTTTGTCTATTAGAGCTTGACATTGACTAGATTTTTAGTCTTCTGTCGATCACTTCATATTTCATCTATTTATGTTTTAGTCATTTATCCATGTATTAGTGAGATATTGTACTTAGTTATCCATATTATTTATTTTTGTACTATGATATCATGTAAATTAAAGATTTCGTATTATTGTACAATATTTACTTCCAGTGCGAAATATTTTGTGTTTCTATGATGATTTATTTTCAACCTTATAACAACAAACAATCAATTATTTTGTATGGTTTGAACTGGTTTTATTATCGACTGAAGTGGTCAAAAGAGCAAGTCGCTATTGCTTGGTATTAGATAGTTGGTTTTATACAAACATATAGGGTTGAAAAAATAATTAGATAAAGGGTTGCAATTCCCTAGGATGAGTAGAATCAGTCTAGTTTTCCATATTATTTATTTTTGTACTATGATATCATGAAAATTAAAGATTTTGTATTATTGTATAATATTTACTTCCAGTGCGAAATATTTTATGTTCTGTGATGATTTATTTTTAAACCTATAACAACAAACAATCAATCATTTCGTATGATTTGAGCTGGTTTTATTATCGACTGAAGTGGTCAATAGAGCAAGTCGTTACTGCTTGGTATTAGATCTTTGGTTTTATACAAACTTTTGTTTATAGGGTTGAAAAAATCATTAGAGAAAGGTTAGCAATACCCTAGGATGAGTAGAATCAGTCTCAAAATCTTTGTCAAGGTATCATATTTAAAAACTATAAATAGTTTTAAATGACTATAAAATGGTTTCAAAAGGATTTTTAATATTAAAATTATTTAAATATTAAGCCAAGTTTTACAGTGTTTTTCTTTGAATTCATTCCTTAGCTAGGTTTCTCTTAGGTTAGGATTTTCTGAGTCTAAACCTTCGATCATTGTTCTAGATTCATCTTAAGAAATAAATTAATAAGTTTCAAATTCCTAAATCTTCTCCAATTTATTTTAATTAGGGTCTTTATCCTCTGTGAATCCCCATTGATTAATTTTGTCGATTTTTTCAAATTTTAGCTTGGATTCTGGAACTATCTTGGATCTAACTAAATATATAATGCAAAAAATAAAAATCATTAGTGTATGAACAACTAAAAGTCTAAGCACTTAGTTTTATTAAGTAAAGTAAGTAACTAGAAAAATTACTATAGTATGAATTTTTCTTATGGATAATTGGAACTAATAATAAATAATAATTCCAGTATAAATTGTAATGTAGTATATGTTTGTAAACTTATAAATAGTATATTAAGAAAATTTAATTAAGTAGACTTGTAAAATGATAAATTGAAAACAATAATTTTATTGAATTCATAATGGTTGTGAAAAATAATGATACTTTCCAAATAATTGTAATATAAATTATGAATTCATAAGTATAATAATTTGAAATTTTAAATTTTAACCAAAGTTGAAAGAGTATGAAATAAAAATAGAAATTTGAGTAAGTGTATAAAATACTAATGTGATACCCATAAGAATATTTATGGAACTATAAAAATCACCTTATATGAATATGAAATTTAGAATATATGTTTGTGTAAATCATCTGTATTAAACTTATGAAATTGAATAGATTTTATAAGTGTAATAAAAGCAAACCTTTACCTTAAGATATTTTGAAAGAATGTTGGAACTTAGAAATGAAATGTAAAAGAAATTAAAGAAATGAGATTTATATGCTGATAACTTTTGTATAAATGAAATTGTTAAATTCATAGGGTTATATATAGTAATAAAAATATGAATATTCTATAATAATTATGATACTTCAAAGTTGTTAACTTAATTTCAATGCAAATACGTATGAAGTTTAATTTACAATATTTGAAATACTTACTAATTTTAAAGAAGAATAATTATAATTATGTATTTTAAATGCATAAAGCAAATGATGATTTGTGAATATATAATTGAAATTTGGAAATTGAATAAATTTGGTAAATATAGCCCATATCAGGATAGGATATAAAGAGCATGGTTTTAAAATGAAACTAGAAAAGCAATTTATGAACATTAGAATTGAATTCTAATTATTTTGAAATAATTTTAACTTAAGAAAGTTTCGAAATACATATCAACAATAAAATTCAACTTAGTAACATTACGAATTATATTGAAATGAATCTAATATACTTGTATTGAATATATACTTAACTCACATATTGGCTTATAAATGTAAATTTAGACTATTATGTCGAGAATTTAAAAAGTATAATCTTACTAATAATAGAATTTGATAATTTTCTTAAAATGTTTTAAGTGTAAGAATTTGGTATGGATTTAAAGAAAAAATTAAAAAAAAAATTGCAACTTAAGTGGAAAGCTAATTTTGTTAAGAAATCATATAATATATATATATAATTGAGAGTATTACCTTATATGATTTTCAATTGTAATTATAAATTAGTATTTAAGTAAATGATTGAAATTAAAATTATAATAAAGTGTTGAGCAGAGAAGATAACTAATTCTCCCTAATCAAAATTTTATAAATAAATAAATTGAATGTAAATCCATGAATCTTAATAAATTGTCAAAATGAAATAAACTAGTGAAATGTTTTTTTATTTCAAAATTTACTCGAGAAAAATTAAATGCGATGAATAAAATGAAACTGGAATGAAAATTTTAAATTGAGTAAACAAAAATAAACTTGACATGAATTAAAAAGGAACGTTGATGTAAATAAATCAAAATAGATGAATTGAATGAAAATCGACGTAAGTAAATTAAATACGAATAGCTTGAAAGTAAATATATTGTGTGTTGACATAGAAACTTGTTCTTCTGAGTTCAACATCCAAAACCTGATCACAATCATATAATCATAACAATATCCAAACACAGAAAAGCAAGAAAAGGTAAGAGGCACGCAAATTTATAGTGGTTCGGCAATATGCCTACATCCACTGCCATCAATCTATTGTTTATATTGTTTGAATACAAATCACAGTAGTGCTTACAATAAAATTTTTAAGGAGAAATAAATTAATTCCCAAAATGATAGAGTTTCTGTGCCTCCACAGAAGAAGATCCCCTTGAATTGGTGTCATGGAGGAGTATTTATAGATAAAGAAGCAATCAGGCTCGATCATATCACATGACAACATCTTGGTGGTAGCAGAATTAGTGGGTTTGAGCAGGTTGAGGAGATAGAGGAGTAGGGAACGTCATGGAGATGTTCCTCAGTGGAATGAAAATTTTAAATTGAGTAAATAAAAATAAACTTAACATGAATTAAAGGAACGATGAAAGTAAATAAATCAAAATAGATGAATTGAATGAAAATCGACGTAAGTAAATTAAATACATATAGCTTGAAAGTAAATATATTGTATGTAAATGTTGACATAGAAATTGGTTCTTCTGAGTTCAACATCCAAAATCTGATCACAATCCCAGAATCATAACAATATCCAAACATAGAAAAGCAAGAAAAGGTAAGAGGCACGCAAATTTACAGTGGTTCAGTAATATGCCTATGTCCACTTCCATCAATCTATAGTTTATACTGTTTGATTACAAATGACAGTTTTGTTTACAATAAGAAATTTGAGGAGAAATAAATTAATTCCCAAAACGGCAGAGTTTATGTGCCTCCATAGAAGAAGATCCCCTTGAATTGGTGCCATGGAGGAGTATTTATATATAAGGAAGCAATCAAGTTCGATCGTATCATGTGACAACATCATGGCGGTAGTGGAATTAGTGGGTTTGACCAGGTTGAGGAGTGGGAATAGTGGGTAACGTCATGGAGACGTTCCCCTTTAGGTATGGCACCGCCGAACCGAGCCAATTCAGCATGGTTTAACCAGGCATGCCGATCCGGAGCTATGCCCGAATCGGAATTCATTGAAGCATGCTGAACCGAGATGGCTGAACCGACCATGCTAAGCTAAAATCCAAGTTTCCTGAGACATCCAATGCTTCAACCAAGTGTATCCATGCTCTTTTAGGTCCATCCTCAAGTTTTGAGCACTTCCATGGCCAAAAATTCAAACTGTAACTGCCTTGCTAAAAGACGGGTCAACAGTTAGTGACATGGATGTAAAAATGAATATGTACATGAATTGAATGAGAATCAATTTAGTAAACTTAAATCTAAATTACTTGAATGTTAAATAAATTTAATGTTAATAAAATGAAAATATGTATTTTAATGTTAGTATTAGATTTTGTGAGTTGTTTGGAATCATTTACATTATTGTTCCCATGTCATTCTTGCATTGTTACATATGCTTATGTTATATATTGTTATATTGGTTATATTAATCTTTCTTTATACACACACACACACACACACACACACATATATATATTATTCATTTTTGAGTGTATTAATTGGTTGCAATAGCGGATGCTTTGCTTTGGAGCTCACTTTTGCGCTAAAAAGCCAGACAATAAACAAACTAGATTATAACACTAAATAATGTACGTATCTTAGATTATATAATGTAGTTGATACTATATAAGTATTGTAAATTTTTCTGATCGATCTGCGCAAAGGAGACGCTGGTGGAATTTTCCGTAAATTCGGGTGTTAGATTTTTTTTTTTTTTGAGTTTTAAAAATACCATGTCTAATAAATTACAAAGCTAAGCAAAGTTTTGTAAGTAGAAGTATTTTGTTGATTACATATAAATTTGATCTTTACAGCATTGTTTTTCGAGGACGAAAAGCCTTGAGTGAGGGAGAATGTAACTTTAAAATACGTATTTCATGTTTGAATTAAAAATGATAAGTTACATTTAGAGCTTACTGATTGTAAAACAAACGTGGAAGCGATTATTAGTAAAACTTTGATTCTTGAATCTAAGTATTTATGTAAAATTGATCTAAATAATTTTTAATGAAAATGTCTAAGTTTATTCGCTCTGTTTCAGTCGATTTATGCGATCGATTTGCGGTAGCGACTATCGATATATTGTAATTAACGTTAAAATTCAAAATTTTAATTAAATTGAGAAATTTAAATTTTGTGGTACGTTTAATTAGAAATAGCGAAGGAATAAATTTTATAGTAAAATATGTATGTTTGCTCCGTTCGCGTTAATTTTAGCAACAAATCTAGTAAATCATCGAACGATTATAATTTTGTCAGAATTTAGGTGTTTCTTGTCTAAAAATACTAGGTTATATTCTAAGATGGTATTTTTTGATTTGTGAAATTTGAACATTCCTAATAAATAATTTCGAGTCAAAAACTCGCATAATAGATGATGGTTGTTAGTTATATCGTGGTCTATATTCTTGTTTGTATATTTCTCTCTACATGAATTTAATAACTTGATTATCATTTCATAAGAGAGGAAAATTATAGGTGAATAAAAAAAGTAAAAAAATACAAACACGTATCAAATTTTAGAAAATTTGTTACATGTGTTTGTTTTTCCTCTCTTCCCTTTACTCATCTCCTCCATTCCTTTCTCAATTCATTCAAACAAAAAGTGGAAAAAAACAAAACTTCCCAAGTCCAAAAAAATTCCAATCCTCCTGATGGAAGGATCTATAGATCCATCAATCCGCCTCCTCTCTCTCGCGTGCGACGAGTCAGTGCCAAAACCCTGCATGCAAGCTTCTTCTCCTCCCTCTCTCCACTACCACAAACCCAAAATCTAGATGCAACACTAACTAGCAATGATAGCAACCAAAGAGACCATCCCACGACATCTTTTCACAATCTAGTTTGATCTGTGTGAGGAGATGGGTGACTCAACTGTAGATTTATGGTTGTTAGGCAGTGCAAGGTTAAGGATTTGTAGAACACGTTGTGTGCGCGGTGGTGAAAAATTTGAAGATCTTGGCGGAAAATCGAAGAATAATATAATCATGCAATATGGATGTCGGATGTGAACTGTACTGCAATTTAAGTGAAAATGAGCATCAGAGTATGCGAGTGTAAGCTTTGTTGAAGCCAGCAGGAGTATGATTGGTGTAATAACCCGGAAAATCCGAACCAATTTAAAATGTTTATTTTGGCTATTTTGATGAATTTTGAATATTTAAAATGAATTATTTTAAATAATAAGGACGAGAAATTTATTTTGAATAGAATTAGAAAGGAAATATTTATTTGAATCGACGTTAGAATATAAATATTTATTTTTAATTATAAAAGGAATTGAAAATGGCGCGGTAGTTTGAAAATTCGATTTCAAATTTCAAATGAATGTACAGTATTCAAATAAACCAGAATTAGCAAAACCAAAAATATTAGAATCTATTTGAAAATATCTTTCCAACGAATCCGAAAAATCAAAATTTCATAGCGGGAATAAAAAGTTATTCCCAATTAAAAATTCAGAATAGTCTCTATGGAATTTTGGCCCTTAAAAATGGAAATTTAGCAAAAGACCTCTGTTTTCGACAAAACCACTTTTGTTGGATCCGGGATGTCAAGATATTGCTAAATTCAAAAATTCTTAATTTTCGAAATCAATATGTGAGCGTGGCAAAAGAAAATGTGGTTTAACAGTTCCAATCAATTTCGATCAACCAGAAAATGACTATTTTTCAAACGATCTCATAATTTGATGAAATTAGTTTTGTTAGGACCGTATCGTCAATAAGAAGCTAGAAATAATTTTTCTGGAATTTTTAGAGTATGTATTTGGCCCTAGTAAATTGAAATGTACGTTTAAAATGGAATATACTGATTTATATTTTAATTTTGATGGAAACTTATCATAACAGTCGAACTGGCTTGCGGGACATATCCCATTGCGTTCAGAATGGGAGTAATTAGCTAGGGACGACAGTCGTTGGGTCTTGTTTTTGGTTCGTGTACGAAGTCAAACTTTTAGGGGATTTAATTAATTAATATATATATATATATATATTCATTTACACATACACCCCCTCTCCCTTTCCTTTCTCCGATCAGAACGAAAAAAAGGAAAAAACAAAAAACAAAAACCGCGATTCCTTCCAGCCCCGCCTTCGATCATCGTCGCTCCACCTCCACCCTCCCAGCACCGCCATCCACCTGAAGCAGCCGCGATCTTTTCACAATCTAGTTTGAACTGTGTGAGGAGATGGGTGACTCAACTGTGGATTTATGGTTGTTAGGCGGTGCAAGGTTAAGGATTTGTAGAACACGTTGTGTGCGCGGTGGTGAAAAATTTGAAGATCTTGGTGGAAAATCGAAGAATAATATAATCATGCAATATGGACGTTAGATGTGAACTGTACTGCAATTTAAGTGAAAATGAGCATCAGAGTATGCGAGTGTAAGCTTTGTTGAAGCCGGAAGGAGTATGACTGGTGTAATAACCCGGAAAATCCGAACCAATTTAAATTTTTTATTTTGGCTATTTTGATGAATTTTGAATATTTAAAATGAATTATTTTAAATAATAACAATGAGAAATTTATTTTGAATAGAATTAGAAAGGAAATATTTCTTTGAATCAACGTTAGAATATAAATATTTATTTTTAATTATAAAAGGAATTGAAAATGGCGCGGTAGTTTGAAAATTCAATTTCAAATTTCAAATGAATGTACAGGATTCAAATAAACCGGATTTTAGCAAAACCAAAAATATTAGAATCTATTTGAAAATATCTTTCCAACGAATCCGAAAAATCAAAATTTCATAGCGGGAATAAATTCTTATTCCCAATTGAAAATTCAGAATAATCGCTATGGAATTTTGGCCCTTAAAAATGGAAATTTTGCAAAAGACCTCCGTTTTCGACGAAACCACTTTTGTTGGATCCGGGATGTGAAGTTATTGCTAAATTCCAAAATTCATAATTTTCGAAATCAATATGTGAGCGTGGCAAAAGAAAATGTGTTTTAACAGTTTTAGTCAATTTCGATTGACCAGAAAATGACCATTTTTCAAACGGTCTCATAATTTGATGAAATTAGTTTTATTAGGACCGTATCGTCAATACGAAGCTAGAAATAATTTTTCTGGAATTTTTAGAGTCTGTATTTGGCCCCAGTAAATTGAAATGTACGTTTAAAATGGAATATACTGATTTATATTTTAATTTTGATGGAAACTGATCGTAACGGTCGAATTGGCTTGCGGGACATATCCCATTGCGTTCGGAATGGGGGTAAATAGATAGGAAAGACAGTCGTTGGGTCTCGTTTGGGGTTCGTGTACGAAGTCAACCTTTTAGGGGATTAAATTAATTAATTAATATATATATATATATATATATATATGTAAATTCATTTACACATACACCCCCTCTCCCTTTCCTTTCTCCGATCAGAACGTAAAAAAGGACAAAAACAAGAACAAAAACCGCGATTCCCTCCAGCCCCGCCTTCGATCATCGTCGCTCCACCTCCACCCTCCCAGCGCCGCTATCCACCTGAAGCAACCGCAACCCCTCATCGATCACCTGCGATCTCCTCTTCCACCTCTCTCCTTTAAAGACGCTCGTCCCAAAATTAGAGAAACCCCAGGCGCCGAGACCTCCTTCCACGTCTTAGCTGAAGTCGCCGCACCCCCCCGATGTTGTGCCCTCCTCTGACCGCCAACGGCCGCCGTGGGTTCCCCCTTCCCTCCTTAAAACCCTGTAAGTCTTTAATTTTCAGTAATTGAATTAAATCAGATTTTTATAAATATTTTAGATAAGAAAAATTCGATTTTTATTATTAACGAAACGAAATAAAAAAATCGATCTTTATATATAATGTTAGCAATATAAACATATGGTTTGTAGATAAGTAAAAATATAATTTTTATTCTGTAGAAGGTATAAAAATATAGTTTTTATTATGTAGAAAATATAATTTTTATTATGTAGAGGATATAAGAATATAATTTTTATATGTATGAAAAGTAAATAAAAATACGATTTTTATAACGAAGTAGCGATGAAAGAAAATATGATTTTTAAATTAATAAAAATATGATTTTTATATATAAAAAGATGGGACTTTTTATATGAACAATGTTGTGATTTTTCATTTGTGAAAACTATTATTTAAAGATTAGATTTTTATCGAAGAAAAGATTATATTTTTATCGAAGGAAAGATTATATTTTTATTTTATGAAAAAGTGTAACGAACTGGGGTTTTCGACTCCGAAAATCAACATCAAACTACCATGTTGACCATTCAGACATCGAACATTCCAGATCATTAATAGAAAGAAGTTAGAGGGTGAGAATAGATAAGGTAGAAATATTGAATAGAAGATGAAGAAGAAAGCAACACCACACAGAGTCTCACATCGCAGCGGAACAAAATATAATACTGAAATAAATCTTTGCTAAGGACTTTTTAAAATACTTACAATATCAGAGTACACATCTGGACAGTGATAATAACCTGTCCTCATATACATCACATAGCGGAATACACAACATGTATATAATACGTCTGGACTTCTTCAGCTCGTCTCTGGACATCGCAGCATCCGATAACCTGGACCTGCACAACCCGGTCTAACCCGAGCATTACAAATACCGGGTCAGTCTGGTGAACCAGAGTGAGATAAACTCGCACTTTATTAAGGATAAATCATCCAACCATGATTTTAGAGTTCAAAATCTTTTCCAAACAAAAGGATAATCGTAAGACCAAATCCACACATAAACACGGACGGTTTTTACCTTACGATAACCCAAAACAGTTTTGAAACCAATATCTTGTCTGATATTACAATAATGTCTACATACAAGTAAATACCAATCTAGTGGAACGCTTGCATCTCACGCTCCACATACATAGTATACAAAATCAAAACCGCGGGCGCTTATTGGAGATTGGATTCCAACTATGACAAGGTATGGGACCACCTGCCGATAGTGTATCTCTAGAGACGAATACACTGGGTTCAACAAGAACGTCTTGCAACCCGGCCCTCACATGACCGACCACTCATTTCGCTTGAGTGTATCGAATGTATACCACCGACGGTTGGGATCAGCAACCGCCTCCCGAATAGGGACAGCATCGAAACATAGATTAAAGAAGCAAACAGGATTTCCTCTAGATAGGTGATTATACACCCTAATGGGAGCGACCCACATAGCCATGCTGCTTGCCCGATTTTTGTCATTTCCCGGCTGATGAGGCTTGAGGCCAGAATTAACTTCTGATCATCTGGTCACCATTCACTTTGAATGCCACATCGTCATATCCGTCAGACATCACTAATTGACGTCCACAAAAATACTCTAGTCGAAAGCTAAGAGAATGGCAATTTCCCCGCCAACAACTATAGCACGTTTGAAGAAATCAACGTACGTGATCCTTTGGAAATACTCTGTCAGACACTCGTCCATACAAGTCATCCAGGAACAGGATGAACCGAAGGCACTCTCCTACTGCATCCATATAGGAATCACCCCATGGATCAGTAGCGAGACGTCCTTGCAACCCATAGAATCCAACCACGACAGAATCACAGCTTATCTCTGCTTGCCAGGCAGAGAATATTAGTGGTTCTTCCGTTTATGAAAATCCACGGCCTTCAATGCTCCATCTCGAACATCTTCTGGTATCTTCACGTATTTGTTGGTCGGAATGGTTTTCGAATATAAATTCGATCCCGGTCTTTCCATACCAACATTCGTATTGGGCAAATTTGATAGTCGGTGTTTTAACTATCAAAATATACAGTGTTTCAATCATGACACTCCAATGAGTTCACTGGTTCAGTATTCAGCATCACTTGGCCTTTAACAAACTGATTTACTTTTGTTAAATTAAAACTTCTAATTCTTTTAATATTCAAAAATACGATATTTGAAAAATTCTAATTCGATTTAACTCTAACTGATTTATTCTAACTGATTTATTTCAACTGACTAACTCGACTTATTTAACTCCTATCGACTTAACTCCATTCGTTTGACTCTAGATCGCACCGATCACAATGGTTACGCCTGATTCCCTCAGGAAACATCCGACCGCCGTAGGCTATCTGCAGCCCTGCGAATTACGCTAGCAGTCGTACGAAATGGCACTCATCTTGAAAAAAACTATGTTTGAATAACTCTAGCTCGAATAACTATATTCAATTTCCCACTTAAATCTTCCTTCCAATCATCTTTTAAATTCGGAAATCTATTAGTTTTAACAAAGAAATTTATAGCACATATGTTATAACAATAGCGTTATAATTACTATTTAGATTTACAAAACAACAGCGCTATAATCGCTGTTTAGGTTTACAACCCATTTACTATAGCAAAAGCGCTACAATCGCTATATTAGATTTTACAAAACATATATTATAACAACAACGCTAAAATCGCTGTTTAGATTTCAAAACGTATCTACTAACGTCTCTTACGATTACCAACTAATACTATCTTCAGATAATCCCGATGTTTTCAAGTTGGGGTATTTTAATTACCTCTCAGACCTTGATCAACAACGTTCATATCTTCAGATAAATATCAGTTGTAATCAAAACCCAAAATTTCACCAAATCTCAAAACAAATCCCATTATTAATTTGATTTGGTTAAACAACTCTCCGATCCCCTTCTTTACCCAAGTTCACTTTCGATTTCATTTACCAATCTCCTTTCAAAAACTATTCAACCATTCCCACTTTGAAAACCTCATTTCAAATTCTCCTTTTTTTTGATCCAGTTACAAATAATGTTAACATAAAATTAACATTTTACCATTTACTTCTTTTATAACTCT
Organism: Allium sativum; assembly: GCA_030737875.1. Taxonomy (NCBI): domain Eukaryota; kingdom Viridiplantae; phylum Streptophyta; class Magnoliopsida; order Asparagales; family Amaryllidaceae; genus Allium; species Allium sativum. The sequence goes on from CM060918.1 coordinate 130,184,446, forward strand.
GGTTTATTATAAACCTTTCCTTAATTCAAAACATTGAGCAACGCTTAAATTCAAGTTACCATCTTCGCTTGAAATCCCCTTTATAACATCGTTATAAAAATTTGAGTTTCAAATATAAGACTCGCTCATGAATTCCTTTCACCATCCATTTGGATTACATTTCTCTTCGATCACTTTTTAAATACATTTTCATTTAAAAAGTACTTTCCCAAATTATCATTATTCAGAAGAATAATTCTCCAATCACTAATTACTGTAAAAGTAGTTGATTCCTTCATTAACTAAATTAAATAGTAAATCTCTTTTTTTTAAATCTTATTTAAATTTAAATGATATTCATTTAACCTTTTTAATCAAAACACATTGATTTGAAAATCAATTCTAATTCAAAACAGTCGATTTACGTAATTCAAACTCAATTATCTCCTTAATCGATGCCAAGTAAATTCTCACTTTAAATTAATTAAAAATATAATTAATTTAAATAATTTCACTAATTGTTTTCTTTTCCAAACAAAAATCAAAGTTTAACCACTTGATTTAATTCTTATACTCATACTTGCAAATCTGATTTACAACAGAATCTACTTTATAAAATGAAGTATTAACCAATTGAAGTTTAAATAAATAAAATATTCCTCCTTAGCAACTTTTATTCAAAGTAATATGTTTCAAAATCTAATTCTAGTTATAAAATAAATTTTATAACTTCAACACTATCGATTCACCTGACGGTGAAACAATATTTATAAAACGATTGATTTTATAAGCCATACTCTACCAAACACTTAACCAATAACGCCCATTGGTTTTAAACCAAACAGTTGTTGCATATTCAGTCAATAATCAACCACCAAATCTCTCACACAAACATATCAGTTCATATATGAGCATATGAAAGAGGAAAAAAAATATATTTGAGGAATCCGGTTGGATCCCTCCAACCTGTTCTTCCCTGAAATCACAACGGTTATCTCCAATCATATCAGTTCAATTTCATTTAAATGAAATAAATAACAACTATTTAACATCAACCCATTCACAAGCAATTCAAACAATTCAACCATTTAAACATGTTTACTTTATAAACGTGACCAACCAAGGTGAGTTACCTTTATTGGAACCAATCGTTAAAATAACGATTTGGTATTTTACTGAAATTAAACAACAGTTTAATTTCATCAGTTAAATCAACAAATAGGTATAACTAGCAAACAGGCAATCATCAACAAGCAGAGCACACAAAATAAACCCAATTTATATAAAATATAAAAAGGGTAACTGAGTGAGTTTAACTCACCTTGATTTCCATTGTTGAACGGTTGGCTTTAATTAAATTAAACAGGTGTTTAATTTAACTAAAAACCCCGGTTGATTCCCATTTCTGTCCGGTACCGTTCCAGAATGTTTTGTCCGTCGATACGGTTCCAGTGTCTTTGTTCTGATCCAATTCTGACAACACATGAATTAATTATAATTATTTATAAGTTATGGGATTTATTTATAAATTAATTATTTCCAAATTATGGTTTTGACGTTAATAAATTTTATTACACTGTAGGAGTAATCGAGGTCGATTGTTGTGTTTACTTCTCCTTCTTTGTTGTTCACATACTGGTAAGCACCTGCACAAATTCACATTTACTTATAAATTCGTTAATCAAAATAATTAATCAAATTCTAATTTTCGTAGATTACTTTCTGAATAAATAAGAACCGATTCATTTTCAATTCTGTTCGTGAATTGCTTCCGCTCGAAACCCTGTCAACTTCAGCCCTTCATCATGTCAGCAGTCTCCTAGTTTTCGTTTGAAACTCTACACCAAATTTAATTATAATAAGTGTATAATTATACTAACTAAAAATATTCTTAATCAGCCTTTTGCCCATTAATTTTCTTACTTTCTTTTATACAGTGCACAGACCGATCGTCTTCATTAGTTTCCCTTCTGTTCTGGCATGAAAACTTCTTCCCAAAAGCCTGTATACAAATTCACCCTTTGTTAATAATTAACTCCCAATTAATTTCCTTAATTAAACCTTTAATACTTGATTAATTTGGTTACATTAACAAACCGTGACTTTTACCTTCTTCTTCCCTTGCATTTTTCGTTTCTGATTCAAAACAAAACCTGGTTTTGAATTTATATTACCAGGACTGATTTAGTACATTGCAATACCAAGGCGAGGTTGACCCTCTATTTTCCTTCTCGTATTACCCTTAACCCGCAGATTTGAGCGTCCTGCTCCCACGGTCGCCCAACCCCATCGACCTCAGCCCCACGTCCAACGACCCTGAAGCCTCCTCCACCTTCGACAGCAAAAGCATCCCGCCGGTCATCTCCATTCGCCCTAACAATCTTCACGAACTTAGGTCATTTCGAGATAGACTACGGCTGCTACATGCCCTAAAAACTGATCATGTCCGATCAATACAAAGATCTCGTCTAGCTGGAGAGTATTGCAGCTGAATGACCCTCGAATTAAGGCGTTGATTGTGAGAAAAAGGGAAGAGAAATATATGAGATGCGGTCCGTTCATTTTATTAGTGGCGGCGCTCACAGATGATTAGGGTTACGAGAAGAATGGCTTGGTATTTATACGGTTGCAGATGATTATTATATTAATTTACGAAACTTCGTCGTAAAGTAGTTGCTTAAAATCCCTATAAATGATCTCTGTCTACTGATAAAAAAACTAATCTCAGTGTAAAAAGGTATTCCGGACCCAATGGGACAAGTTTAGTCGAAATCCGACTTCGTTTGAAAAAAATTCCCTTATAAAACCAGAAATAAACATTCTTTTTAATTTACCACGACCACCAGCTAAATCGAATCAACTTGAAACCTTGATAACTTTCAATAACTTTTCGATACGAACCCAACGACACTAGTTTCGTCGCATTCTGAGACTGTTTGCCCGATAGGCTGTTTTTACCTCGAACCGCCCTACCCTTTTTAACGCCAAATGTAAAACCCCGTAATTTTGTGACATTAAGATTCTCAAATTAAAGTATAATTAATTTTTAAAAGAAAAATTAAAAGAAAAAGATCCATGCAGTTGTTTAATTTAAGTATTGTAACTAACATGAAAAAAAAGAGGTAAGGAGAGAACAATAATTATTATTGTTCTAAGACTTATTAACAAAAGCCTCTGTAGCTCAGTTGGTTAACGCATTGGATTGGTAGCATGGAGGTCGGGGGTTCGAACCCCGGCGGCGGCATAATTTTTTATCATTGTTTTAGAGAGGGCCAACTAAACATGCAAATATATGTACGTATACAAATTCAAAATTTGAAAGGATAAGAACGTACGTATAAGGAAATAAAGAATATATATATATATATATACATATGAGAAATATAAATATATATATATACAAAAATATATGTATACGAAAGATAAAATTCAAGATAAGGCTACAGTCAATGAAATATGGCAACATCATTTGAATTTTGAAAATAAAATGAAAGTTGTGCGTATATATATACGCGTAAAATGGTCGTTAGAGGAATTGTATACATATAAGAATATTTCATGTGAATAAAACAGTTAAATAAATTCCAGAAATTCAAAAGTTTGAAAATCAAACTTTTACGCCAAAATAGCTTGTGGGACCCAATGCTTACTCAGCACTGCGTGTATGATAAGGTTTGGCTAGATTCATCTACGTACCTGGACTATTTTCTTAACTAGGTTCAATGCTGACTCAGCGCTGCGTGTACGATAAGGTCTTGAGCAGCTATATAAACAGCCCTAGTCTTCATTCTCTTTGCACCAATTCTCTTCTATCCTTATGCTGCTAAGATTCATGGCTTCTTCCCCTCCTCTAAATTTTCTTAAATAAATAAAATAAAATATGATTCAAGACGAGGAGATGCTGCTAAAAGACTTTTAAGGAGGGATTCAAATCAAAGTTTCAAGTGAAGAATTCAAAGGCTAGCTCAAACAAGTTTCAAGCAACGACGCACGAATCATAGCCATGCTTTCCTTCTTTTCTAGATCTATTTTCTGTAAGTTGGTTATTTCTAGATCTGAATATTTTGTTTTATTTGTGACATGAAATTAAAGGAATAAAGGAATATGCCAAATCTCTCTCTCTCTCTCTCTCTCTCTCTCTCTCTCTCTTCGAATCTGTGTTTATACTCTTGGACTGAATTAAGAACTGTTATGATTCGAGGACAAATAAGACTGTAACCGTGACTATGACTATAGAACTGTGGCCTTTGAAAGCATATGCCTTTGGACTATGACATAAGCCTTTGATTTTGGGACATATAAACATTGCCTATGACAATGACTTATGACTATGGAATTATTTTCCCTTTTGGACTATGAACATCGCATATGACTATGGACATTTCCTATGACCGTGACTGTGACTACAAGGATTATTTCCTTGACTAGGCCTATACCTTTGATTTGGACATAAACTATTACTTATGACATAATGAGGACAACTGTGATTTTGACACCCATGATTTATGATTAGGAAAATATTGCTTTAGTTTTGTGATTGAGAAGTTGGGTCTAAACCCAATTATTTATTCTACCTGTTCCTTGGTTTTTCTTTGGTTTTAAGACAGTGGGAATTTACCTATTAAGTTAGGTCTACCCACGTTCTTGAACCTATTTTGCCCATTCTTTGGTTTTAAGACAGTGGGAATTTACCTATTTAGTTAGGTCTACCCATATTCTTACACCTACATTGTTATCCAAACCTTTTTATGCCAATTATTCCTTCTTGTCATTTTGATTCATTCCCTTTTTTATCTACGAATCTAGATTTATTTATAATCTAGGTTGAATCACGATTATTCGAACGGTGGGAATGCGATTTGGGGAAAAACATGGAAATGAATATGAACGTAGTTGTAAACTTGGAAATTGGCATAATTTGGAATATGTATTATGACATGCATATTAAAATGAAAACGGGGAAATTTGACATGGATTAGGGAATATGTGATTTTGACATATTAAATTTAGCGTTAGTAAGTAAGCTAAATTTTAGGCATAAAATGTAAACTAGAAAAATAATTCTAGTTTTGCCATAAATTGTGAATTAGGATGTTAAACCAAGATTGGGTTAATTAAGGTTGATTTGGAATAAGTATATTAGCACAATTTTGAATTTATTCATAATTGTGGGCAATTGTCATGTTTAGAATAAATTATGGTTAGCGACACTAAACTTGGTATAATTTACATACCAAAAAGTATAAATATGATAAATAAGAGAGAATGGGCCATAATAATAAATATGACAATGTACATTAAAAGAGTAGTAATGAAATCGGTAAATTAGGAGTAATTTACTTATAGAATTCGTCATAAATGTTAAATTTTTCATTTACCACAAAATATGTAACTTGGTTAAATTTTGGCCATAAATTATAAACTAGGATATTTAACCTAGTTTCGGCAATGAAATAGGAAATGGCCTAAACTGCATGTTGGGTTAGGACTTGGGCCTAGAATATAAGTATACTAGTAGGCTTGACAAATAAATATAGGCCAAATTTGTCTAAAAAGGGGAAATGGGCTTTTGAAATAAATTGTTAACAATTTATAAACAAAAGAAAAGTATTTTGATAACACCCCTTTTTATAACACATAGACCAGAAGGTTCTAGGGTGACAGAGAGGATAGTGTCTAGGCTTGGGTTTGGAAAATACAAGTTTCCTGCCCTCCCTGGCTATCCCTAACTGATCCGAAGGACGGGATGGTTGTTTTCAAGACCAGATTTGGAAATTAATCAAAAACCCTTTGAACTTAGAAAACATGAATATGCCTAACCCGAGGTTAGACTGAGTTGCGGTGTAAACCTGCCCGGAACCGACCGGCACATCCAGTAACCGCAGCAATATCTGTCTAATGTGAGAGGTTGCGGCTTTAATTTATTAATTAAAGCTAGAATGGGAAGGTTAAGGAACACTTAACCAACTTAGCACAGTTAAAGCTAGAATGGGAGGGTTAAGTCCATGGGAATACTTAGCCAAATTAACATGTTGACTAGACTAGAAGGTGGGGTTAAGTAAAGTTAATACACTTAGCCAATTTAACATGTTAATTAGACTAGAGGTTGGGGTTAAGTAATACACTTAGCCAAATTAATATGTTAGCTGGACTAGACCATAGGGTTAAGTAAACTTGAATGCTTAACCATCAGAATATGATAAATGAATAGGGTTAAGTAAAAAGCGTAAAGGGATAACACTTAACCAGTGTAATAGGATAAGGGAAGAGGGTTAAGATAGCTTCAATCGACTAAAGACACTTAACCAACCCAACCTGGTGAGAAAGAAAACTAAATAGTAAACCTCGGTTGAAAAAGGGACTAAGTAGTAAAACTTAGTTAAGAAAACAAGGAATTTGGAAACTAAGTGGTAAACCTTAGTTAGTAGAACTAAGTAGTAATTCTTAGTATAACACGAAGGAGAGGACATCCATATGGTTTTAAGAAGGCTCCAACGAATTGGGTTACGAAGCCCGAGGCTTCGAGGGGACGTGAGGGTACTCTTGGTATCCCTCTGTGAGGCTGCAGATGATCATCCTGGGCTCACAGAGGTTAAGGTCTGCGTTAGAAGAACCGAGGGTATGCCTTGGTTGCAATATATATATGTGGCAACCTAAAGACTAGGATGGACCAGCGTGATTCGGCGAGAAGACGGTAGCCCTGTGATAGCAACTCGTCGTCTACCATCCATCTTGAGTCAATCGAGATACGTGAAGCGGAAAGGCGGAGAACTCCAAAAGACCATATACTTGCTATCTAGTTATGGTTGCGGATGGCCATAGGATAGTGGGGCACCGGGGGCCGGCGTATAGTTCTCATTTTACAAGGTGTGCCTTTCATTAGTTGAGGGAGGGGTCAAGTGGGACCATAGCCACTGGAATAAAAACAGACCTTAGCATCTGCATCGGCAGATATCCGAAAGCTCCCGACCGAGTTCTGTTTTCCTTGATTTGCCCTGTCACAGGACTCAGATCGCACATTACAGGACATGTGCATCTAGACAAGCGATAACGATTCGCAATACATGCGTGGGGAAGCCTAGGAGCATATACCACTCTAGGTAGTGTGTCCTAGACTTGGGGGCATTGTTCGACAGGTAGCGTAATCCCTAGTTGGACTAGGTGGCATAAACCCTGAACTCGAAAAGCGTTCAGCAGATAGCGTAAAACTATAGTTAAATCTAAGAAGCACTTGATAGAAAACCCTAGATTAGATCTAGGTAATAAATAATAAATGTATTCCTGAAGACAATGGAAACTACAGGGGTTGGGATCACGTTATCGTTACTAGTTGAACACTAGTTAGGTGGTGCAGAGATATAGAAACCTGTATAACAAGGAAATAGCGAAGCTGCGAAAGTATTAGAGCGTATCCAGTCATCTTAGCATAACTTGTGACTACCTTGTCTAATCTTGTTGACCTTATCGTCATGGTGTAATCTTGTATTCAGTTAATTCATGTCGTTTTGTTTTTCCATGTTCACATGCTAGAAGTTACTGAACTTACTCAGGCTTTATGTCTGACTCTGTTTTTCTTTCGTCTTCTTTTCTTCCGTTCCCCCCCCAGGTAGTTGAGGAGGGAATAGTATAACTCAGGATTAGACTGGACCGTTGCTCTTTCCCAGCTTGAAGATTTGACGAAGTTGTCTTTGGATTCTCTTCCAGATGCTATGGCTGGCTCTTGCTACATTGGGGAATATATAAATGTATTTTCATGCTTCTTTATTTTATAAAGACAGATGATACTCTGATATTGTAAAAGAATCTTGTACAGACTAAATTATCAATAAAGCAAAGTTCTATTTTCCACTGTTTAATAATTTGTCTGTCTTGTAATTTATCTGCATCTTTTACCCAAAATGCTCCACAGAACTTAGTGCATTCCCTTTGTGAGTGACACTAACGGACGTGGGGTGTTACACGTGGTATCAGAGCTGAAGGTTACCGGATCAGATAAAAGATTTGAAAAATTATTTTCAAAAGGTTTTTAAAGAAGCATTTTTAAAAGAAAGGATTTGTTTTAAAGGCATATTCCCCAAAGCCATACGCATTGTCTCCTCTTCCTCTGTTTGAATTCTTGTCTCCTTCTTTCTTGAGTCTCTGGGGCTCCTGGCTTTCTGGGAGGTAACCTCATCGAAGGGCAAAGTAGTGCCCGTCCTCCATCTATAGCCGTATTCGTTCCACTTACAGTCAGTCTTCTTTCAAGTTTATAAGGTTTTTCTGTATGATGGAAGCAGTTTTCGAGAGATTTGCCAACATAGCAATACATGGAAAGGGATGAGGAGTTTGGCAAAAGGGACAAAACCCTAGGATGAGGAATGCATGGAGATAGGTTAGCTCACGAAGGAGGAAGAAATTATAAAAGAGGAAGTATCCTTACTAGAGTATGATAGGGCATATAATTAAAGACAAGGGCAAGGACGAGGGACAAGATTTTTAGAAGGACAAGTACATGCTAAGCATACCTAGGAGATAGGTGGTAAAAGTTTCTGTTGGAAAGAATCTAGTTTTCTGTTCATACTCTTTCCTTCGGTTTTAGCGCTTCGCATCTGTTCATATTTGCTTCCATAGTTAAGTCTCTGCACCTTAGTACTTGTATAGTAAGAAGATCCCAATCAGTCTCAAACCCAGTGGGTGGTTCGACCCGTTTATTTTTGGATAGTAGGGGTTTGAGAATAGTTATCGAGTTTGTTTATATCATATCACGTAGATCGTCTAAATTCGGAGGAGATATTCCTTGGATGCTTGTCTGATATTGGTTTAGGCCTTTGGGGCTTGTACTTGAGGAATGTCGAGTTCGGTTTGGATGGTTTGCGTGAAAGATGAATAGTTGTGGTAGGTACTCTAAAAAGTACGGAGTGATCTTTTGACTCTCATAGTTATGGCGTGATGGATAAGCCAAGAGGGAGGCCTCTAATCATCTTAGTACATATACTTGGCGCCGTGATTGACATCTGTTTATTTTGGAAATGGAGATTAGGAACTTCACAATCGTGAAGATAAATTGGTTAAGATACGGTGGAGTAAAGCTCAAGAAGGCTAGATACTAGCAACATGCCCTTTTTCCTTAAGGGTGCATCCTTGATTTCTCTGTTTAGGAGCTTTACGCGTAGTTGTTTCTCTCTTTCCAAAGTATATCCTCTAGGTCGTATCTGCGATCCTTAGGTAGAAGCCAATGGATGTAAACATGTATTTGAAACATGTTATGGTTGAATGGTTGCAAGTGGTTGCAAATGGTTGCTCGTGGATGCATATGCATACGTATTAGGCACTAGATCAAGTTCGGACGCTCTCATATTGCATTTACATATATGCATTTGTTTATAAGTTGAACTTGATATGATATCATATGGACGTTGCATATGGATGAATGGCTGTGCACGCATGTAGTATTTACATGACTAGGGATGTTTGCATGCATGATTGGACGCATGGCACTAACATGATCTGCATTAAGGAGGTCAACTGAATCAGTAGACCGCCTGATTTTGCATTAGATAGAGACATATACACACACTATGCATATGAACATGAAAGCATTAGAAATCTTTTAAGGACAATGAATGTCTGTGATTGAATGGTTGAGTAGATGGGTGATTGGATGGTAGGACACATTCTTCCTAACTTGAAGATTTCGGGGACGAAATCCTTTTAAGTGGGGGAGAATGTAAAACCCCGTAATTCTGTGACATTAAGATTCTCAAATTAAAGTATAATTAATTTTTAAAAGAAAAATTAAAAGAAAAAGATCCATGCAGTTGTTTAATTTAAGTATTGTAACTAACATGAAAAAAAAGAGGTAAGGAGAGAACAATAATTATTATTGTTCTAAGACTTATTAACAAAAGCCTCTGTAGCTCAGTTGGTTAAGGCATTGGATTGGTAGCATGGAGGTCGGGGGTTCGAACCCCGGCGGCGGCATAATTTTTTATCATTGTTTTAGAGAGGGCCAACTAAACATGCAAATATATGTACGTATACAAATTCAAAATTTGAAAGGATAAGAACGTACGTATAAGGAAATAAAGAAAATATATATATATATATATATACATATGAGAAATATAAATATATATATATACAAAAATATATGTATACGAAAGATAAAATTCAAGATAAGGCTACAGTCAATGAAATATGGCAACATCATTTGAATTTTGAAAATAAAATGAAAGTTGTGCGTATATATATACGCGTAAAATGGTCGTTAGAGGAATTGTATACATATAAGAATATTTCATGTGAATAAAACAGTTAAATAAATTCCAGAAATTCAAAAGTTTGAAAATCAAACTTTTACGCCAAAATAGCTTGTGGGACCCAATGCTTACTCAGCACTGCGTGTATGATAAGGTTTGGCTAGATTCATCTACGTACCTGGACTATTTTCTTAACTAGGTTCAATGCTGACTCAGCGCTGCGTGTACGATAAGGTCTTGAGCAGCTATATAAACAGCCCTAGTCTTCATTCTCTTTGCACCAATTCTCTTCTATCCTTATGCTGCTAAGATTCATGGCTTCTTCCCCTCCTCTAAATTTTCTTAAATAAATAAAATAAAATATGATTCAAGACGAGGAGATGCTGCTAAAAGACTTTTAAGGAGGGATTCAAATCAAAGTTTCAAGTGAAGAATTCAAAGGCTAGCTCAAACAAGTTTCAAGCAACGACGCACGAATCATAGCCATGCTTTCCTTCTTTTCTAGATCTATTTTCTGTAAGTTGGTTATTTCTAGATCTGAATATTTTGTTTTATTTGTGACATGAAATTAAAGGAATAAAGGAATATGCCAAATCTCTCTCTCTCTCTCTCTCTCTCTCTCTCTCTCTTCGAATCTGTGTTTATACTCTTGGACTGAATTAAGAACTGTTATGATTCGAGGACAAATAAGACTGTAACCGTGACTATGACTATAGAACTGTGGCCTTTGAAAGCATATGCCTTTGGACTATGACATAAGCCTTTGATTTTGGGACATATAAACATTGCCTATGACAATGACTTATGACTGTGGGAATTATTTTCCCTTTTGGACTATGAACATCGCATATGACTATGGACATTTCCTATGACTGTGACTGTGACTACAAGGATTATTTCCTTGACTAGGCCTATACCTTTGATTTGGACATAAACTATTACTTATGACATAATGAGGACAACTGTGATTTTGACACCCATGATTTATGATTAGGAAAATATTGCTTTAGTTTTGTGATTGAGAAGTTGGGTCTAAACCCAATTATTTATTCTACCTGTTCCTTGGTTTTTCTTTGGTTTTAAGACAGTGGGAATTTACCTATTAAGTTAGGTCTACCCACGTTCTTGAACCTATTTTGCCCATTCTTTGGTTTTAAGACAGTGGGAATTTACCTATTTAGTTAGGTCTACCTATATTCTTGAACCTACATTGTTATCCAAACCTTTTTATGCCAATTATTCCTTCTTGTCATTTTGATTCATTCCCTTTTTTATCTACGAATCTAGATTTATTTATAATCTAGGTTGAATCACGATTATTCGAACGGTGGGAATGCGATTTGGGGAAAAACATGGAAATGAATATGAACGTAGTTGTAAACTTGGAAATTGGCATAATTTGGAATATGTATTATGACATGCATATTAAAATGAAAACGGGGAAATTTGACATGGATTAGGGAATATGTGATTTTGACATATTAAATTTAGCGTTAGTAAGTAAGCTAAATTTTAGGCATAAAATGTAAACTAGAAAAATAATTCTAGTTTTGCCATAAATTGTGAATTAGGATGTTAAACCAAGATTGGGTTAATTAAGGTTGATTTGGAATAAGTATATTAGCACAATTTTGAATTTATTCATAATTGTGGGCAATTGTCATGTTTAGAATAAATTATGGTTAGCGACACTAAACTTGGTATAATTTACATACCAAAAAGTATAAATATGATAAATAAGAGAGAATGGGCCATAATAAATATGACAATGTACATTAAAAGAGTAGTAATGAAATCGGTAAATTAGGAGTAATTTACTTATAGAATTCGCCATAAATGTTAAATTGTTCATTTACCACAAAATATGTAACTTGGTTAAATTTTGGCCATAAATTATAAACTAGGATATTTAATCTAGTTTCGGCAATGAAATAGGAAATGGCCTAAACTGCATGTTGGGTTAGGACTTGGGCCTAGAATATAAGTATACTAGTAGGCTTGACAAATAAATATAGGCCAAATTTGTCTAAAAAGGGGAAATGGGCTTTTGAAATAAATTGTTAACAATTTATAAACAAAAGAAAAGTATTTTGATAACACCCCTTTTTATAACACATAGACCAGAAGGTTCTAGGGTGACAGAGAGGATAGTGTCTAGGCTTGGGTTTGGAAAATACAAGTTTCCTGCCCTCCCTGGCTATCCCTAACTGATCCGAAGGACGGGATGGTTGTTTTCAAGACCAGATTTGGAAATTAATCAAAAACCCTTTGAACTTAGAAAACATGAATATGCCTAACCCGAGGTTAGACTGAGTTGCGGTGTAAACCTGCCCGGAACCGACCGGCACATCCAGTAACCGCAGCAATATCTGTCTAATGTGAGAGGTTGCGGCTTTAATTTATTAATTAAAGCTAGAATGGGAAGGTTAAGGAACACTTAACCAACTTAGCACAGTTAAAGCTAGAATGGGAGGGTTAAGTCCATGGGAATACTTAGCCAAATTAACATGTTGACTAGACTAGAAGGTGGGGTTAAGTAAAGTTAATACACTTAGCCAATTTAACATGTTAATTAGACTAGAGGTTGGGGTTAAGTAATACACTTAGCCAAATTAATATGTTAGCTGGACTAGACCATAGGGTTAAGTAAACTTGAATGCTTAACCATCAGAATATGATAAATGAATAGGGTTAAGTAAAAAGCATAAAGGGATAACACTTAACCAGTGTAATAAGATAAGGGAAGAGGGTTAAGATAGCTTCAATCGACTAAAGACACTTAACCAACCCAACCTGGCGAGAAAGAAAACTAAATAGTAAACCTCGGTTGAAAAAGGGACTAAGTAGTAAAACTTAGTTAAGAAAACAAGGAATTTGGAAACTAAGTGGTAAACCTTAGTTAGTAGAACTAAGTAGTAATTCTTAGTATAACACGAAGGAGAGGACATCCATATGGTTTTAAGAAGGCTCCAACGAATTGGGTTACGAAGCCCGAGGCTTCGAGGGGACGTGAGGGTACTCTTGGTATCCCTCTGTGAGGCTGCAGATGATCATCCTGGGCTCACAGAGGTTAAGGTCTGCGTTAGAAGAACCGAGGGTATGCCTTGGTTGCAATATATATATGTGGCAACCTAAAGACTAGGATGGACCAGCGTGATTCGGCGAGAAGACGGTAGCCCTGTGATAGCAACTCGTCGTCTACCATCCATCTTGAGTCAATCGAGATACGTGAAGCGGAAAGGCGGAGAACTCCAAAAGACCATATACTTGCTATCTAGTTATGGTTGCGGATGGCCATAGGATAGTGGGGCACCGGGGGCCGGCGTATAGTTCTCATTTAACAAGGTGTGCCTTTCATTAGATGAGGGAGGGGTCAAGTGGGACCATAGCCACTGGAATAAAAACAGACCTTAGCATCTGCATCGGCAGATATCCGAAAGCTCCCGACCGAGTTCTGTTTTCCTTGATTTGCCCTGTCACAGGACTCGGATCGCACATTACAGGACATGTGCATCTAGACAAGCGATAACGATTCGCAATACATGCGTGGGGAAGCCTAGGAGCATATACCACTCTAGGTAGTGTGTCCTAGACTTGGGGGCATTGTTCGACAGGTAGCGTAATCCCTAGTTGGACTAGGTGGCATAAACCCTGAACTCGAAAAGCGTTCAGCAGATAGCGTAAAACTATAGTTAAATCTAAGAAGCACTTGATAGAAAACCCTAGATTAGATCTAGGTAATAAATAATAAATGTATGCCTGAAGACAATGGAAACTACAGGGGTTGGGATCACGTTATCGTTACTAGGTTAACACTAGTTAGGTGGTGCAGAGATATAGAAACCTGTATAACAAGGAAATAGCGAAGCTGCGAAAGTATTAGAGCGTATCCAGTCATCTTAGCATAACTTGTGACTACCTTGTCTAATCTTGTTGACCTTATCGTCATGGTGTAATCTTGTATTCAGTTAATTCATGTCGTTTTGTTTTTCCATGTTCACATGCTAGAAGTTACTGAACTTACTCAGGCTTTATGTCTGACTCTGTTTTTCTTTCGTCTTCTTTTCTTCCGTTTCCCCCCCCCCCCCCCCAGGTAGTTGAGGAGGGAATAGTATAACTCAGGATTAGACTGGACCGTTGCTCTTTCCCAGCTTGAAGATTTGACGAAGTTGTCTTTGGATTCTCTTCCAGATGCTATGGCTGGCTCTTGCTACATTGGGGAATATATAAATGTATTTTCATGCTTCTTTATTTTATAAAGACAGATGATACTCTGATATTGTAAAAGAATCTTGTACAGACTAAATTATCAATAAAGCAAAGTTCTATTTTCCACTGTTTAATAATTTGTCTGTCTTGTAATTTATCTGCATCTTTTACCCAAAATGCTCCACAGAACTTAGTGCATTCCCTTTGTGAGTGACACTAACGGACGTGGGGTGTTACACCAAATTTATCGATCTTTAAAAATAACAAACTATATACCTATCCTGACTCTAATCGACGATACAAACTCAACGAGACTGGTTTCGTGGTCTAATTCGATCGTCTGCTCAAGTTACACTCCCATATCCCTTTATTTATTTAAGTACACGCTATAGAATTTGAATGGGCGTTTACGGTTGCTGTGGTCACATACGACATCTGTTTGCCACGCCGTTTGACTTTCTGACAATAATTTAGCGATACGGTACCAATGAAACTAATTTCATCGAAAATAGAGTCCGTTTGCAAAACGACTATTTTAACGGCCGATAACGATTTCCACAACGTTTTTTCCATAATTTGATTTAGCCATAACTCGCAACCAATAACACGAAATCTGGATTTTTCTCTTTTATATTAAAACTATCGTCAACACGCTCCCAACGTTTCTTGTTTCACAGAAATCCGACTTATATCGGACTCTGTATGTCCAGTTGAAGTTCAAACTCGAATTTTCAAACTGCAGCGCTATATTTCAAGCTCTATTTATAATTATATAAATATATAACGTCGAACTTTGTTTTAAATAGCGAATTAGATATTAATTCCATCGATATTCCAAATATAATATTTAAAATAAATAAATAAATTTAAATATCTGATGGCAAAAACGCGGGTCGTTACATTCTTCCCCCCTTAAAATAATTTCGTCCTCGAAATTGCTAAGGTAAGAAAGAACGTTATAAACCCATCCATTAATTTCCAAATCCAATTTAGTTATAAATCGAAAATCAATTCAATATCGTAAATAAATATTTTCAAAAATATTGAAAATTTTCTAACATCTTAAATTTTCGAAAAATTTCGCCAGCACCTCCTCTGTATGGCTCAATCGGTACAACTACAACTTGCCTTTCTAGGCCTCCTCCAATCCAAAAGAAAATAAAACAGCCAAACGGCTTGCCAAATAGGCTCATAAATCACCAAACCCATATAGAAATAAACGTGTACCTTTTTGTCGGGCATATCATTATATCCTTTCCATCTGCTGCCCTGTCAGCATATACAAATGCATTCCCAAACAAAATTCCAATTTTATCCTCAAAACCAAATCCTTCACACATCCAAGCCAAATACCATTCTTAACTCAATTTCCATCCATTACCAATTCCAACTCTTAACTCACCAGTCCAACAACATTTCAGATTCCTGTCTCCCAATTCAAAATCTGATTCTACTTGATATATTATATCCTCATTCACTTTCCAGTTAATTGGTTTCAATTCAATTCATATTCGCTTTCACAATTTTTAATAAATTTTATTTTTGTCCAAACAATTTCCTGGGAGTTTTTAAACAGTTCAGCTCTTTCAAAAATCAAATATTCCTTTTCAGGATTCAAAACAACTTGTTTTTCTCAAAGCAATTCAAAACACACTTTTTGGTAGTAATTCGTCACTTAGAACTCGGAAATGAACACTGATGATGTGGCCAGCATCCTCAGAGTTATTCCCCAGCTATCGAAGTGAGTTCAATACTATATCATTTCCAAACTCCAATTTTAAACACTTTCATTTTGAAATCTATTTCAAAATAAAATTCACGATGCTTGTAAAAAATTTAAAATCTCCCAGGATTTTAGAATTCTTATATGTTCAATCCAAGTTCATTTGCAGTCACCTTTCCCACTTTTGGGAATTTTAATTCCAATTCTGGTTTAATTTCAGATTTAATAAATCTGCTTTTATATTATACGAATTCCAATTGGTTATCTATATAATCATTTCAATTATAATCAACCAACACATCCAATACACTATAATACTTCAAATATCAATATAATTTGGGTAAAATTATTTCATTTACCCTCTTTTAAAACATACTGCGTCGATTTATCGTATTTGAGTGTTTAGAAACTCCTATCGATACAGTGGATCAAACTGATCGACCAGAACTCATAAACAACTCAAACAAATAAATCTCCACAATATAAAATAATTTTTATAAAATCTACAAATACGTTCACTCGTATATATACACTCAAACTCAATCTAGGGTATTACTAACCCCATCTCTACTGAGTCACGCCACAGAGCCAAGGTAATCACTTAACCTTCAGCTCTGATACCACTGTAACGAACTGGGGTTTTCGACTCCGAAAATCAACATCAAACTACCATGTTGACCATTCAGACATCGAACATTCCAGATCATTAATAGAAAGAAGTTAGAGGGTGAGAATAGATAAGGTAGAAATATTGAATAGAAGAAGAAGAAGAAAGCAACACCACACAGAGTCTCACATCGCAGCGGAACAAAATATAATACTGAAATAAATCTTTGCTAAGGACTTTTTAAAATACTTACAATATCAGAGTACACATCTGGACAGTGATAATAACCTGTCCTCATATACATCACACAGCGGAATACACAACATGTATATAATACGTCTGGACTTCTTCAGCTCGTCTCTGGACATCGCAGCATCCGATAACCTGGTCCTGCACAACCCGGTCTAACCCGAGCATTACAAATACCGGGTCAGTCTGGTGAACCAGAGTGAGATAAACTCGCACTTTATTAAGGATAAATCATCCAACCATGATTTTAGAGTTCAAAATCTTTTCCAAACAAAAGGATAATCGTAAGACCAAATCCACACATAAACACGGACTGTTTTTACCTTACGATAACCCAAAACAGTTTTGAAACCAATATCTTGTCTGATATTACAATAATGTCTACATACAAGTAAATACCAATCTAGTGGAACGCTTGCATCTCACGCTCCACATACATAGTATACAAAATCAAAACCGCGGGCGCTTATTGGAGATTGGATTCCAACTATGACAAGGTATGGGACCACCTGCCGATAGTGTATCTCTAGAGACGAATACACTGGGTTCAACAAGAACGTCTTGCAACCCGGCCCTCACATGACCGACCACTCATTTCGCTTGAGTGTATCGAATGTATACCACCGACGGTTGGGATCAGCAACCGCCTCCCGAATAGGGACAGTGTGACGGCAAGGAATTTCGCTCGATCCGAATCAGTCGCTAAACCGACCCAGACCGTTCGAAAACGCCTTATCGTTTGAGAACAGGACAAAACAGAACGCATACAAAAGAACATTTCACTATATATAACAACAGTGCATCAGATTACAAGAATATACAGAGTAGAAATGAATATTACACAGAAATATCAGAGATTTAAATTACATTTAAATACATAGCAGCGGAAAATAATACAATACACAACTAGAAGAGATATACGGATACAAAGCTTTCCGGATATCGTTCCAGCTGTAAACCAGGATCCTGTGAATAAAAATCTGCAAAACCAAAACTACTAGCTGCCCGTGTCAAAATAAGGGCACCCAGAGTTTAGGTTAAAACAATAAACTCCAGGTCAGTCATGTGACTGGTGTGAGAACTAAAACAGTTATTAATCTTTATTTTAAATCATTAGGTAAAATCAAGGGACCACGCCGTATAACACGGAACGGGTTTCCTCCCAAGGATACCAGTGCCTAAAACAAACAGCGCAATGCTAAATAAAGAAAAATGAAGCTGTTATAAGACCCAGGTCCTATCACACAATGCAAACGCAAGCCGGGGGATAGGGTTTTCCCTTATAACAGCCAAAGAATGCTTGATACGTTTAAAACAAATCATTTGATACTATTATAAGTGCATAGAGTATAAAACAACTTCAAATCATAAGTATCAATCATAGGCGGCATGGGTACCATATATCATGTCGCCATATGTAGGTTTACAAATAAAACCGCAAATGTCACGTATTTGGAAATTGGATTTCCATCTATGAACCGAGGCAAAAGATAGTCCTCAACCGATTCGAGACGCTCTAGCCCGCCCCTCAGGCAAGCGCGCAGGCAAGCCTTGGATCGTCAGGGCCGGTCCACACGGAGTGGATTATTATGCCTGAACAATACGTCTCCCCACCCTATGGGGTGTAAGTCTGGTCCGTCAGCCGACCAGAATGCATTCGGCCGAAACCGATATAACCGAGGCGCCTCGCAACCGCAACAACCACATAAGTCAAACTCGTCAGGGCGTGTAAAACCACTGACGCCACTTCTAGCTAGAAAGAAACGCAAGTCCTCCCTGATGTCCTCTCCCGTTTTTGGTTCATACCGGGTGCGAAACTCGCGAAGTAAACGTTACACAAAGCTACGCCACAAAGGCCGTGCTTTGATCATCACCACAAGACTTTGCTTTTCAACAGAAGCCTTGATCATTTGCATCTTAGCATGCCACACAGGCAAACCACTCTATGCAACCGATATCAGTCACACAGAATGAAATCCAGTGTCAGACACACAGTCCATTTACAAGTCCGTTCTGGGCCTGAACGAAACCGGAGGCACCTAGTACCCCGCATATCCATCGATCTCCAAGTACGTCTGGACGATCACTAACTGTTTCCATCTTCTTGGGTGTACAGCCCAATCAAGATCATCAGCTATCACCCAAACGACGTGAAGACCTCCGGTCTTCGACCATCGTCTTCATCTTCGACTTATCGTCGTATCAGTTATTCAGAATGGGATAAACCCGGTCTTTCCGAATAACTCGCGTATATTTTAAATAAGTGTTACACAAACACAACATACGCCTCATTCCAATTCATTAGTCACTAACCATAAATTAATCAAGAGAATAATTCCCCAAATATTAACCCCGAAGGCCGAAACCAACATCAGATCAATATTCAGAAAACCATTCTGCTTGGCTAACCGACAGTTAGTTTCTAAATTTCACGTTCAAATCTAATTAAAGATTTAACTATCGCCTGGAGCAAAACTGGTGATACTCCATTCTCGATCTTTTCAATCTAATTTAAAGATTCATTAAAACTCCACTTAGTTTTAATCATTATCTGGGTTAAAGAATCAGTGTCATTTAAAACACGGTTCACGATAAACCCAAAATCACATTCATTAATTATCGGGTTAAAGAACGAGTGTTATTTAAAACACTGTTCACGATAAACCCAAAAATCAATATCAATTCAATTCCAATTAAATATCATTTAATTGGTACACTTCATTAAATCTAAATAAAAAGATTTAATCTTTTCTCAACTGGGTTCAAGAACAGTGTTAGTGAAGACACCATTCACGACAAACCCAAATCACATTCGATATTCAATACAAGGCTCTGAATAGAAAATATATCAGCTTATATTCAATATCGAATTCTACGACTAACAAATGTCGTATTGGAAATAACGATATCAATATATATCTTTCAAATTTCCATAACAACACCTGTATAATCACGAATTCCAACATCGAAATATTCCGAA
Organism: Allium sativum; assembly: GCA_030737875.1. NCBI lineage: Eukaryota > Viridiplantae > Streptophyta > Magnoliopsida > Asparagales > Amaryllidaceae > Allium > Allium sativum. The sequence goes on from CM060918.1 coordinate 130,204,431, forward strand.
GACAATTTCGATTCAAATCCACTCCAATGCAATCATTGGAAATTTTGGTTATTTTTAAAACCCTTTTCGAATTCAATTTATTTATTTAAAAATAAATAGAATTATAATTCTAGTTCAAAACTAGTTCATTTCGATAAAAATCCATTTTTATCTTTTCAAATATGGAGTTTTTCATCCCAATTCTTTCTAAATCATTTCTTATGATTTTACACAAATTATTGCTATTTTTAATAATTTTATCAAGGCCCGTACAGTCGATTTCCATCAATGGCCATCGAACTGCACTTACAGCGACCTTTTTCGAATTTGATTTGGACGTATCTCCAAATCCAACCGTTAGATTTCAAATTTCTAACATTCATTAGAAAGCTCTTTTCGATACGAACCCAACGGTTCCGGTTTTAGGAGAATCCGACGGTCGGATCTCCCGTAATGTCCGTTCGAAATAAATGGTCGAAATTCGCGAACTGCCGCGACGCGGCGCGTTCTATTCAGGCCATTATATTATATATAATATATATAATATATATTTCGTCGATTTCTATTTAAAACGAATTATATAAATAGTTTTAAAATTCGTTTCAAAATCTATTTCAACTTCCATCTCAATTCAAAGCAAAATTGAATTCTTCTTTATAAATTCGTTTTAAAATTCATTTCTATTCAATTCGAATTTCAATTCAATTTGAATTCATTTCAATTCGCTTTCAATTCCATTTGAATTCGTTTTCAATTCAATTCATTTCGAAATCGTTTTCAATTCAATTCATTTCGAAATCGTTTTCAATTCATTTTGAATTCGTTTTCAATTCAATTCATTTCGAAATCGTTTTCAATTCAATTCGAATTCGTTTTCAATTCAATTCATTTCGAAATCGTTTTCAATTCATTTCGAATTCGTTTTCAATTCAATTCATTTCGAAATCGTTTTCAATTCAATTCGAATTCGTTTTCAATTCAATTCATTTCGAAATCGTTTTCAATTCATTTCGAATTCGTTTTCAATTCAATTCATTTCGAAATCGTTTTCAATTCAATTCATTTCGAAATCGTTTTCAATTCATTTCGAATTCGTTTTCAATTCAATTCATTTCGAAATCGTTTTCAATTCAATTCGAATTCGTTTTCAATTCAATTCATTTCGAAATCGTTTTCAATTCATTTCGAATTCGTTTTCAATTCAATTCATTTCGAAATCGTTTTCAATTCAATTCATTTCGAAATCGTTTTCAATTCAATTCATTTCGAAATCGTTTTCAATTCAATTCATTTCGAAATCGTTTTCAATTCAATTCATTTCGAAATCGTTTTCAATTCAATTCATTTCGAAATCGTTTTCAATTCAATTCGAATTCGTTTTCAATTCAATTCATTTCGAAATCGTTTTCAATTCATTTTGAATTCGTTTTCAATTCAATTCATTTCGAAATCGTTTTCAATTCAATTCATTTCGAAATCGTTTTCAATTCAATTCATTTCGAAATCGTTTTCAATTCAATTCATTTCGAAATCGTTTTCAATTCAATTCATTTCGAAATCGTTTTCAATTCATTTCGAATTCGTTTTCAATTCAATTCATTTCGAAATCGTTTTCAATTCATTTTGAATTCGTTTTCAATTCAATTCATTTCGAAATCGTTTTCAATTCAATTCATTTCGAAATCGTTTTCAATTCAATTCATTTCGAAATCGTTTTCAATTCAATTCGAATTCGTTTTCAATTCAATTCATTTCGAAATCGTTTTCAATTCATTTCGAATTCGTTTTCAATTCAATTCATTTCGAAATCGTTTTCAATTCAATTCATTTCGAAATCGTTTTCAATTCAATTCATTTCGAAATCGTTTTCAATTCATTTTGAATTCGTTTTCAATTCAATTCATTTCGAAATCATTTTCAATTCAATTCATTTCGAAATCGTTTTCAATTCAATTCATTTCGAAATCATTTTCAATTCAATTCATTTCGAAATCGTTTTCAATTCAATTCATTTCGAAATCGTTTTCAATTCAATTCATTTCGAAATCGTTTTCAATTCAATTCATTTCGAAATCGTTTTCAATTCAATTCATTTCGAAATCGTTTTCAATTCAATTCAAAATTGATAAAATCGATATAAATATCGTTCACGTCAAAATGGCGTCAATCTAATCAACACGGCTTCATAAAGTTCTATTTTCAAATATTCTATTTCAAATATTCTATTTCAAATATTTCTTTTTCAAATATTTCTATTTCAAATATTTCTATTCTAAAACTGGAATGAGGCCCAATCAATTACCATATAAAGTTAATTATATGGATTTTCATACAACACATGTATAATAGCCTTGAAAAATAATCAACCATCAACCAAAGTGCACTACACTGTATAAGCATCAAATATAGACATTCAACGCTTATAACAGCCTGTCAATCAATCGATCGACATATTTACTCAATCAGGATGAGTGAACTTCAAATTTCATCCCAACACCCGTGTGGGGTTTCAAACAATCAAACACATATTTTATTTGTGCAGTTAGGCGATGTGTAAAATTTATCGACCCAATCAACGTCCTTCAAATAGGTGTACATAAACAAACCGTCTGGTTTGTAAATGACTATTCTATTTTATTCACTTTCACGTTAAAAATTATATTTTTAACGATAAAACATTTTATTCCAACTTATGAATTTCTATTCAGTTCATTCTTTAAAAAAAATGATATTTTTATTTTTCTAACATATTTTAGAAAATTTCGGCGGCATAACGGCACGATACTAGAAACGGGACAAGGCCTAGCCTTATCCCCGGTCTAGTGAAGGCCCACGCCATTCACATATCAATTTTAATCAATTTCCAATTCAACCAATCAATCAAATCCAAATCAAATATCCTAACCAACTACGCAACCAAACAAACAAGTCCATGGTATGTGGACGGGTGTCGGGTGCTTCTAATAAGCACCGTCTGCATCCTAGTATATATATATAACTAGAAAAGAAATTGAAAGGTGAGAAATTCTCACTTTTAGCTATCCAACCATCTCGACTCTTCTTTTGCAGAAGTCTTCGTCGTTTCGCCTTTTTGTCACCTTCGTTGCTGCTTTCACTACATACGTAAAAATCACAATTTTACTTCGCTATTCAATATATAAAAATCGAATTCTTACTTCGATGCTCAATATATAAAAATCGAATTTTTACTTCAAAGTTCAATATATAAAAATCGAATTTTTACTTCAAAGTTCAATATATAAAAATCGAATTTTTATTTCAACGTTCAATATATAAAAATCGAATTTTTATTTCAACGTTCAATATATAAAAATCCCATTTTTCTATCGAAGTTCAATATATAAAAATTCTATTTTTCTATCGAAGTTCAATATATAAAAATTCTATTTTTCTATCGAAGTTCAATATATAAAAATCTCGCCCTTTTAACTATAAAGATTTTACCTTTTTCAAAAATAAAGATTTGATTTTTATAGTTCCTACTAGGCAAAGATAATATTTTGACATCATCTATATAGTAAAGACTATATCTTTAATATTTTAAAAATATAAAGATCATATTTTTAATTCTTTAAAAATATAAAAATCATATTTTTATCACGCTATTTTCTATATAAAGATTTCGCCTTTCATCGCTATAGATTTCATCATTATAAAAATTACCACTTTATCTCAACGTATATAAAATAAAAATCAGATTTTTATTTCGCTACATATACAAAGATGATATTTTTATATTCTCTATCCTATAAAGATTATATTTTTAATACTTTAAAAATATAAAAATCCTATCTTTAATACTTTAAAAATATAAAAATCCTATCTTTAATACTTTAAAAATATAAAAATCCTATCTTTAATACTAAAGATTATATTTTTATCACTTTACAACATAAAATAAAAATTAGTTTTAAAGTAAATAAATAAAAAAAACAGTTTTTAACATAAAGAAAATTCAGTTTTAAAAATAAAAATCAGTTTTTAAATTAACTTTTAAAATCAGTTTATAATTTCTTTTCAAAAAGACAGTTACTAATCTTAAAAAAAATTAGTTTATATAATAAATAAAATTCAGGTAAATTAAAAAAACTTACAGCAATCTGCGATGGATAGGGGGAGGCCTGGTCGGCGCGCTCAGGCGAAGGAGGGGGGCGCGGCGCTCGACTGGACGAAGGGTGGTCGGAGGTTGGCCTGAGGGTGGATGTGGGTGCGGCGGCGGCTTAACTGGAAGAGGAGGGAGAATCGCGATGGGGGGGGGGGGGGTTCGGATGGAGGAAGAAGGAGAGGAGGGAGAAGGGGACGGCGGCGCAGGGGCTGCGCCACCCCTGGCGGCGGCGACGGTCCATCGGGGAGGGCGGCGGCTCCTCCCCCGTGGCTCTCCTTTTTTTTTTTTTTTTTTTTTTTATTTCGTTTCTGAACGAAAACGAGAGGGGGGGGGGGGTTATATAAATTTTTTTTTATTATTATTTTAATTATTTTATATTTCAAAAAGTTGACTTTTACATACGACCTCGTAACGAGGCCCACCGCCTGTCGTCCATAACGTTTTACCCCCATTCCGAACACAATGGGATATGTACCGCAAGCTGATTCGACTGTTTGAATCAGTTTCCGTTTAATTTGCATTTAAATCACTATATTGAATTTTAAACGTACATTTCAATTTACCGGGGCCACATACTAACTAGAAAAATTCCAGAAAATATTTTCTAACTTCGTATTGACGATACGGTCCTAACAAAACTAGTTTCGTCGAATTCTGAGACCGTATGAAAAATGGCCAATTTCCAGTCGATTAAAATCAACTGAAACCGGTCAAACGCGTTTTCCTTTACCACGCTCACATATTGATTCAGAAAATTATGAAATTTGGAATCTAACAATAATTCGACGTCACGGACCCAACAAAAGTGGTTTCGTCCAAATCCGAGGTCATTTGCAAAATGTCCATTTTTTTTAAGGGCCTTATATATATAAAAATATATATAAATTCCACAGCGACTATTTCTAATTTTAAACTGGACATATCTTATCATTTCTAAAGTGAAATCTCAGTTTCTCAACTTCGTTGGAAAGATATCATCAATTAGATCCTAATGTTTTTGGTTTCACTAAAATCCGGATTGTTTTGCACCCGGTACATTCAATTGAAGTTTGAAATCGAATTATCGAACTACCGCGCCATTTTCAATTCTATTTATATTTATATATAAATATTTATATTCTAACGACGACGCGTATAATATATACGTTCGATTTATATTCTAAATAAATTTCTCGTCGATATCATTTAAAATAATTCATTTTAAATAATCAAAATTCACTAAAATTGCCAAAATAAAAATTTTAAACTGGCCCAGATTTTCCGGGTTGTTACAATCTCCCCCACTTAAAACTTTTCGTCCCCGAAAAGGAACAAAGTCGAAAGTGGTTTGATTATTCAGCTCTACGCTCGATCTGGCTTCCATTCTCCAACTCTTTAGTTTCTGAGAATTTTCAAAATTCCAAAAATTTGGCTAACACCCTAAATTTTTGAAAAAATTTCGCCATAACCTCCCCTGCAATGGGAGCATCGGGGAATTTCAAATAGCTTCCCCGGTCCTTCAGATCTCAAAAAGAAAAAGAAAAAGCCAAGCGGCTAGCCAATAGGCTCACAAAATCATCATCACCCAAACAAAACAGGAAATTATGTAGTAAACATGTACCTATTTGTCGGGCAAACAAATTTTATTCTCTGCTCTAGCCTCCTTGCTATGACCTGTTCAATGATATATATGTATATGCAAGCAAACGCGACCAATTTTCAATATAGTTCAATATTTGATTCAATTAGGCATAATGGTTCAAAATTATCAAACAAAATAAACAAACAACACAAACATCAATCAATTAGTGAATTAGAGTTTAAAATTCATAATTTTGATACATATACAAAAATCATGTTTTTGATACCAAATCACAACAATAGGCCCTATCTAATTTTGGTTCTCACACCAGTCAATAGGAGATATATAGATATTACACGTTCGTCACTCGAATATAAATTCTAATGATGGAGCTCCATCATCAAAATCATCTCCGGGCGATTAGAGGGTAATTCTATATCTATCCAGTATATTAAAATTTTGAATATACGTTTGCAAGGCGTATATGCAAATTCTTTATATACTGAATTGTCCTAATCAATATAAAATAAATAATCAAATACGAATAGTTGATTTATTTTTTCAAAACAAAATTGTTTTCATTTGAAAAATATACTCTTCACACCCGTTCTAGGATACTACTGATCCCATCTCTAACGAGTCATTCCAATTGGATATTACTAATCCAATATCTGATGAATTCTTTCGTAAGGTTCTAATGTGCCTTGTTCTCTGAGCTTTGTAAACCAAAGCTCTGATACCAACTGTGACGGCAAGGAATTTCGCTCGATCCGAATCAGTCGCTAAACCGACCCAGACCGTTCGAAAACGCCTTATCGTTTGAGAACAGGACAAAACAGAACGCATACAAAAGAACATTTCACTATATATAACAACAGTGCATCAGATTACAAGAATATACAGAGTAGAAATGAATATTACACAGAAATATCAGAGATTTAAATTACATTTAAATACATAGCAGCGGAAAATAATACAATACACAACTAGAAGAGATATACGGATACAAAGCTTTCCGGATATCGTTCCAGCTGTAAACCAGGATCCTGTGAATAAAAATCTGCAAAACCAAAACTACTAGCTGCCCGTGTCAAAATAAGGGCACCCAGAGTTTAGGTTAAAACAATAAACTCCAGGTCAGTCATGTGACTGGTGTGAGAACTAAAACAGTTATTAATCTTTATTTTAAATCATTAGGTAAAATCAAGGGACCACGCCGTATAACACGGAACGGGTTTCCTCCCAAGGATACCAGTGCCTAAAACAAACAGCGCAATGCTAAATAAAGAAAAATGAAGCTGTTATAAGACCCAGGTCCTATCACACAATGCAAACGCAAGCCGGGGGATAGGGTTTTCCCTTATAACAGCCAAAGAATGCTTGATACGTTTAAAACAAATCATTTGATACTATTATAAGTGCATAGAGTATAAAACAACTTCAAATCATAAGTATCAATCATAGGCGGCATGGGTACCATATATCATGTCGCCATATGTAGGTTTACAAATAAAACCGCAAATGTCACGTATTTGGAAATTGGATTTCCATCTATGAACCGAGGCAAAAGATAGTCCTCAACCGATTCGAGACGCTCTAGCCCGCCCCTCAGGCAAGCGCGCAGGCAAGCCTTGGATCGTCAGGGCCGGTCCACACGGAGTGGATTATTATGCCTGAACAATACGTCTCCCCACCCTATGGGGTGTAAGTCTGGTCCGTCAGCCGACCAGAATGCATTCGGCCGAAACCGATATAACCGAGGCGCCTCGCAACCGCAACAACCACATAAGTCAAACTCGTCAGGGCGTGTAAAACCACTGACGCCACTTCTAGCTAGAAAGAAACGCAAGTCCTCCCTGATGTCCTCTCCCGTTTTTGGTTCATACCGGGTGCGAAACTCGCGAAGTAAACGTTACACAAAGCTACGCCACAAAGGCCGTGCTTTGATCATCACCACAAGACTTTGCTTTTCAACAGAAGCCTTGATCATTTGCATCTTAGCATGCCACACAGGCAAACCACTCTATGCAACCGATATCAGTCACACAGAATGAAATCCAGTGTCAGACACACAGTCCATTTACAAGTCCGTTCTGGGCCTGAACGAAACCGGAGGCACCTAGTACCCCGCATATCCATCGATCTCCAAGTACGTCTGGACGATCACTAACTGTTTCCATCTTCTTGGGTGTACAGCCCAATCAAGATCATCAGCTATCACCCAAACGACGTGAAGACCTCCGGTCTTCGACCATCGTCTTCATCTTCGACTTATCGTCGTATCAGTTATTCAGAATGGGATAAACCCGGTCTTTCCGAATAACTCGCGTATATTTTAAATAAGTGTTACACAAACACAACATACGCCTCATTCCAATTCATTAGTCACTAACCATAAATTAATCAAGAGAATAATTCCCCAAATATTAACCCCGAAGGCCGAAACCAACATCAGATCAATATTCAGAAAACCATTCTGCTTGGCTAACCGACAGTTAGTTTCTAAATTTCACGTTCAAATCTAATTAAAGATTTAACTATCGCCTGGAGCAAAACTGGTGATACTCCATTCTCGATCTTTTCAATCTAATTTAAAGATTCATTAAAACTCCACTTAGTTTTAATCATTATCTGGGTTAAAGAATCAGTGTCATTTAAAACACGGTTCACGATAAACCCAAAATCACATTCATTAATTATCGGGTTAAAGAACGAGTGTTATTTAAAACACTGTTCACGATAAACCCAAAAATCAATATCAATTCAATTCCAATTAAATATCATTTAATTGGTACACTTCATTAAATCTAAATAAAAAGATTTAATCTTTTCTCAACTGGGTTCAAGAACAGTGTTAGTGAAGACACCATTCACGACAAACCCAAATCACATTCGATATTCAATACAAGGCTCTGAATAGAAAATATATCAGCTTATATTCAATATCGAATTCTACGACTAACAAATGTCGTATTGGAAATAACGATATCAATATATATCTTTCAAATTTCCATAACAACACCTGTATAATCACGAATTCCAACATCGAAATATTCCGAAGACAATTTCGATTCAAATCCACTCCAATGCAATCATTGGAAATTTTGGTTATTTTTAAAACCCTTTTCGAATTCAATTTATTTATTTAAAAATAAATAGAATTATAATTCTAGTTCAAAACTAGTTCATTTCGATAAAAATCCATTTTTATCTTTTCAAATATGGAGTTTTTCATCCCAATTCTTTCTAAATCATTTCTTATGATTTTACACAAATTATTGCTATTTTTAATAATTTTATCAAGGCCCGTACAGTCGATTTCCATCAATGGCCATCGAACTGCACTTACAGCGACCTTTTTCGAATTTGATTTGGACGTATCTCCAAATCCAACCGTTAGATTTCAAATTTCTAACATTCATTAGAAAGCTCTTTTCGATACGAACCCAACGGTTCCGGTTTTAGGAGAATCCGACGGTCGGATCTCCCGTAATGTCCGTTCGAAATAAATGGTCGAAATTCGCGAACTGCCGCGACGCGGCGCGTTCTATTCAGGCCATTATATTATATATAATATATATAATATATATTTCGTCGATTTCTATTTAAAACGAATTATATAAATAGTTTTAAAATTCGTTTCAAAATCTATTTCAACTTCCATCTCAATTCAAAGCAAAATTGAATTCTTCTTTATAAATTCGTTTTAAAATTCATTTCTATTCAATTCGAATTTCAATTCAATTTGAATTCATTTCAATTCGCTTTCAATTCCATTTGAATTCGTTTTCAATTCAATTCATTTCGAAATCGTTTTCAATTCAATTCATTTCGAAATCGTTTTCAATTCATTTTGAATTCGTTTTCAATTCAATTCATTTCGAAATCGTTTTCAATTCAATTCGAATTCGTTTTCAATTCAATTCATTTCGAAATCGTTTTCAATTCATTTCGAATTCGTTTTCAATTCAATTCATTTCGAAATCGTTTTCAATTCAATTCGAATTCGTTTTCAATTCAATTCATTTCGAAATCGTTTTCAATTCATTTCGAATTCGTTTTCAATTCAATTCATTTCGAAATCGTTTTCAATTCAATTCATTTCGAAATCGTTTTCAATTCATTTCGAATTCGTTTTCAATTCAATTCATTTCGAAATCGTTTTCAATTCAATTCGAATTCGTTTTCAATTCAATTCATTTCGAAATCGTTTTCAATTCATTTCGAATTCGTTTTCAATTCAATTCATTTCGAAATCGTTTTCAATTCAATTCATTTCGAAATCGTTTTCAATTCAATTCATTTTGAAATCGTTTTCAATTCAATTCATTTCGAAATAGTTTTCAATTCAATTCATTTCGAAATCGTTTTCAATTCAATTCATTTCGAAATCGTTTTCAATTCAATTCGAATTCGTTTTCAATTCAATTCATTTCGAAATCGTTTTCAATTCATTTTGAATTCGTTTTCAATTCAATTCATTTCGAAATCGTTTTCAATTCAATTCATTTCGAAATCGTTTTCAATTCAATTCATTTCGAAATCGTTTTCAATTCAATTCATTTCGAAATCGTTTTCAATTCAATTCATTTCGAAATCGTTTTCAATTCATTTCGAATTCGTTTTCAATTCAATTCATTTCGAAATCGTTTTCAATTCATTTTGAATTCGTTTTCAATTCAATTCATTTCGAAATCGTTTTCAATTCAATTCATTTCGAAATCGTTTTCAATTCAATTCATTTCGAAATCGTTTTCAATTCAATTCGAATTCGTTTTCAATTCAATTCATTTCGAAATCGTTTTCAATTCATTTCGAATTCGTTTTCAATTCAATTCATTTCGAAATCGTTTTCAATTCAATTCATTTCGAAATCGTTTTCAATTCAATTCATTTCGAAATCGTTTTCAATTCATTTTGAATTCGTTTTCAATTCAATTCATTTCGAAATCATTTTCAATTCAATTCATTTCGAAATCGTTTTCAATTCAATTCATTTCGAAATCATTTTCAATTCAATTCATTTCGAAATCGTTTTCAATTCAATTCATTTCGAAATCGTTTTCAATTCAATTCATTTCGAAATCGTTTTCAATTCAATTCATTTCGAAATCGTTTTCAATTCAATTCATTTCGAAATCGTTTTCAATTCAATTCAAAATTGATAAAATCGATATAAATATCGTTCACGTCAAAATGGCGTCAATCTAATCAACACGGCTTCATAAAGTTCTATTTTCAAATATTCTATTTCAAATATTCTATTTCAAATATTTCTTTTTCAAATATTTCTATTTCAAATATTTCTATTCTAAAACTGGAATGAGGCCCAATCAATTACCATATAAAGTTAATTATATGGATTTTCATACAACACATGTATAATAGCCTTGAAAAATAATCAACCATCAACCAAAGTGCACTACACTGTATAAGCATCAAATATAGACATTCAACGCTTATAACAGCCTGTCAATCAATCGATCGACATATTTACTCAATCAGGATGAGTGAACTTCAAATTTCATCCCAACACCCGTGTGGGGTTTCAAACAATCAAACACATATTTTATTTGTGCAGTTAGGCGATGTGTAAAATTTATCGACCCAATCAACGTCCTTCAAATAGGTGTACATAAACAAACCGTCTGGTTTGTAAATGACTATTCTATTTTATTCACTTTCACGTTAAAAATTATATTTTTAACGATAAAACATTTTATTCCAACTTATGAATTTCTATTCAGTTCATTCTTTAAAAAAAATGATATTTTTATTTTTCTAACATATTTTAGAAAATTTCGGCGGCATAACGGCACGATACTAGAAACGGGACAAGGCCTAGCCTTATCCCCGGTCTAGTGAAGGCCCACGCCATTCACATATCAATTTTAATCAATTTCCAATTCAACCAATCAATCAAATCCAAATCAAATATCCTAACCAACTACGCAACCAAACAAACAAGTCCATGGTATGTGGACGGGTGTCGGGTGCTTCTAATAAGCACCGTCTGCATCCTAGTATATATATATAACTAGAAAAGAAATTGAAAGGTGAGAAATTCTCACTTTTAGCTATCCAACCATCTCGACTCTTCTTTTGCAGAAGTCTTCGTCGTTTCGCCTTTTTGTCACCTTCGTTGCTGCTTTCACTACATACGTAAAAATCACAATTTTACTTCGCTATTCAATATATAAAAATCGAATTCTTACTTCGATGCTCAATATATAAAAATCGAATTTTTACTTCAAAGTTCAATATATAAAAATCGAATTTTTACTTCAAAGTTCAATATATAAAAATCGAATTTTTATTTCAACGTTCAATATATAAAAATCGAATTTTTATTTCAACGTTCAATATATAAAAATCCCATTTTTCTATCGAAGTTCAATATATAAAAATTCTATTTTTCTATCGAAGTTCAATATATAAAAATTCTATTTTTCTATCGAAGTTCAATATATAAAAATCTCGCCCTTTTAACTATAAAGATTTTACCTTTTTCAAAAATAAAGATTTGATTTTTATAGTTCCTACTAGGCAAAGATAATATTTTGACATCATCTATATAGTAAAGACTATATCTTTAATATTTTAAAAATATAAAGATCATATTTTTAATTCTTTAAAAAAATAAAAATCATATTTTTATCACGCTATTTTCTATATAAAGATTTCGCCTTTCATCGCTATAGATTTCATCATTATAAAAATTACCACTTTATCTCAACGTATATAAAATAAAAATCAGATTTTTATTTCGCTACATATACAAAGATGATATTTTTATATTCTCTATCCTATAAAGATTATATTTTTAATACTTTAAAAATATAAAAATCCTATCTTTAATACTTTAAAAATATAAAAATCCTATCTTTAATACTTTAAAAATATAAAAATCCTATCTTTAATACTAAAGATTATATTTTTATCACTTTACAACATAAAATAAAAATTAGTTTTAAAGTAAATAAATAAAAAAAACAGTTTTTAACATAAAGAAAATTAAGTTTTAAAAATAAAAATCAGTTTTTAAATTAACTTTTAAAATCAGTTTATAATTTCTTTTCAAAAAGACAGTTACTAATCTTAAAAAAAATTAGTTTATATAATAAATAAAATTCAGGTAAATTAAAAAAACTTACAGCAATCTGCGATGGATAGGGGGAGGCCTGGTCGGCGCGCTCAGGCGAAGGAGGGGGGCGCGGCGCTCGACTGGACGAAGGGTGGTCGGAGGTTGGCCTGAGGGTGGATGTGGGTGCGGCGGCGGCTTAACTGGAAGAGGAGGGAGAATCGCGATGGGGGGGGGGGGTTCGGATGGAGGAAGAAGGAGAGGAGGGAGAAGGGGACGGCGGCGCAGGGGCTGCGCCACCCCTGGCGGCGGCGACGGTCCATCGGGGAGGGCGGCGGCTCCTCCCCCGTGGCTCTCCTTTTTTTTTTTTTTTTTTTTTTTTTATTTCGTTTCTGAACGAAAACGAGAGGGGGGGGGGTTATATAATTTTTTTTTTTATTATTATTTTAATTAATTTATATTTCAAAAAGTTGACTTTTACATACGACCTCGTAACGAGGCCCACCGCCTGTCGTCCATAACGTTTTACCCCCATTCCGAACACAATGGGATATGTACCGCAAGCTGATTCGACTGTTTGAATCAGTTTCCGTTTAATTTGCATTTAAATCACTATATTGAATTTTAAACGTACATTTCAATTTACCGGGGCCACATACTAACTAGAAAAATTCCAGAAAATATTTTCTAACTTCGTATTGACGATACGGTCCTAACAAAACTAGTTTCGTCGAATTCTGAGACCGTATGAAAAATGGCCAATTTCCAGTCGATTAAAATCAACTGAAACCGGTCAAACGCGTTTTCCTTTACCACGCTCACATATTGATTCAGAAAATTATGAAATTTGGAATCTAACAATAATTCGACGTCACGGACCCAACAAAAGTGGTTTCGTCCAAATCCGAGGTCATTTGCAAAATGTCCATTTTTTTTAAGGGCCTTATATATATAAAAATATATATAAATTCCACAGCGACTATTTCTAATTTTAAACTGGACATATCTTATCATTTCTAAAGTGAAATCTCAGTTTCTCAACTTCGTTGGAAAGATATCATCAATTAGATCCTAATGTTTTTGGTTTCACTAAAATCCGGATTGTTTTGCACCCGGTACATTCAATTGAAGTTTGAAATCGAATTATCGAACTACCGCGCCATTTTCAATTCTATTTATATTTATATATAAATATTTATATTCTAACGACGACGCGTATAATATATACGTTCGATTTATATTCTAAATAAATTTCTCGTCGATATTATTTAAAATAATTCATTTTAAATAATCAAAATTCACTAAAATTGCCAAAATAAAAATTTTAAACTGGCCCAGATTTTCCGGGTTGTTACAGACAGCATCGAAACATAGATTAAAGAAGCAAACAGGATTTCCTCTAGATAGGTGATTATACACCCTAATGGGAGCGACCCACATAGCCATGCTGCCTGCCCGATTTTTGTCATTTCCCGGCTGATGAGGCTTGAGGCCAGAATTAACTTCTGATCATCTGGTCACCATTCACTTTGAATGCCACATCGTCATATCCGTCAGACATCACTAATTGACGTCCACAAAAATACTCTAGTCGAAAGCTAAGAGAATGGCAATTTCCCCGCCAACAACTATAGCACGTTTGAAGAAATCAACGTACGTGATCCTTTGGAAATACTCTGTCAGACACTCGTCCATACAAGTCATCCAGGAACAGGATGAACCGAAGGCACTCTCCTACTGCATCCATATAGGAATCACCCCATGGATCAGTAGCGAGACGTCCTTGCAACCCATAGAATCCAACCACGACAGAATCACAGCTTATCTCTGCTTGCCAGGCAGAGAATATTAGTGGTTCTTCCGTTTATGAAAATCCACGGCCTTCAATGCTCCATCTCGAACATCTTCTGGTATCTTCACGTATTTGTTGGTCGGAATGGTTTTCGAATATAAATTCGATCCCGGTCTTTCCATACCAACATTCGTATTGGGCAAATTTGATAGTCGGTGTTTTAACTATCAAAATATACAGTGTTTCAATCATGACACTCCAATGAGTTCACTGGCTCAGTATTCAGCATCACTTGGCCTTTAACAAACTGATTTACTTTTGTTAAATTAAAACTTCTAATTCTTTTAATATTCAAAAATACGATATTTGAAAAATTCTAATTCGATTTAACTCTAACTGATTTATTCTAACTGATTTATTTCAACTGACTAACTCGACTTATTTAACTCCTATCGACTTAACTCCATTCGTTTGACTCTAGATCGCACCGATCACAATGGTTACGCCTGATTCCCTCAGGAAACATCCGACCGCCGTAGGCTATCTGCAGCCCTGCGAATTACGCTAGCAGTCGTACGAAATGGCACTCATCTTGAAAAAAACTATGTTTGACTAACTCTAGCTCGAATAACTATATTCAATTTCCCACTTAAATCTTCCTTCCAATCATCTTTTAAATTCGGAAATCTATTAGTTTTAACAAAGAAATTTATAGCACATATGTTATAACAATAGCGTTATAATTACTATTTAGATTTACAAAACAACAGCGCTATAATCGCTGTTTAGGTTTACAACCCATTTACTATAGCAAAAGCGCTACAATCGCTATATTAGATTTTACAAAACATATATTATAACAACAGCGCTAAAATCGCTGTTTAGATTTCAAAACGTATCTACTAACATCTCTTACGATTACCAACTAATACTATCTTCAGATAATCCCGATGTTTTCAAGTTGGGGTATTTTAATTACCTCTCAGACCTTGATCAACAACGTTCATATCTTCAGATAAATATCAGTTGTAATCAAAACCCAAAATTTCACCAAATCTCAAAACAAATCCCATTATTAATTTGATTTGGTTAAACAACTCTCCGATCCCCTTCTTTACCCAAGTTCACTTTCGATTTCATTTACCAATCTCCTTTCAAAAACTATTCAACCATTCCCACTTTGAAAACCTCATTTCAAATTCTCCTTTTTTTTGATCCAATTACAAATAATGTTAACATAAAATTAACATTTTACCATTTACTTCTTTTATAACTCTGGTTTATTATAAACCTTTCCTTAATTCAAAACATTGAGCAACGCTTAAATTCAAGTTACCATCTTCGCTTGAAATCCCCTTTATAACATCGTTATAAAAATTTGAGTTTCAAATATAAGACTCGCTCATGAATTCCTTTCACCATCCATTTGGATTACATTTCTCTTCGATCACTTTTTAAATACATTTTCATTTAAAAAGTACTTTCCCAAATTATCATTATTCAGAAGAATAATTCTCCAATCACTAATTACTGTAAAAGTAGTTGATTCCTTCATTAACTAAATTAAATAGTAAATCTTTTTTTTTTAAATCTTATTTAAATTTAAATGATATTCATTTAACCTTTTTAATCAAAACACATTGATTTGAAAATCAATTCTAATTCAAAACAGTCGATTTACGTAATTCAAACTCAATTATCTCCTTAATCGATGCCAAGTAAATTCTCACTTTAAATTAATTAAAAATATAATTAATTTAAATAATTTCACTAATTGTTTTCTTTTCCAAACAAAAATCAAAGTTTAACCACTTGATTTAATTCTTATACTCATACTTGCAAATCTGATTTACAACAGAATCTACTTTATAAAATGAAGTATTAACCAATTGAAGTTTAAATAAATAAAATATTCCTCCTTAGCAACTTTTATTCAAAGTAATATGTTTCAAAATCTAATTCTAGTTATAAAATAAATTTTATAACTTCAACACTATCGATTCACCTGACGGTGAAACAATATTTATAAAACGATTGATTTTATAGGCCATACTCTACCAAACACTTAACCAATAACGCCCATTGGTTTTAAACCAAACAGTTGTTGCATATTCAGTCAATAATCAACCACCAAATCTCTCACACAAACATATCAGTTCATATATGAGCATATGAAAGAGGAAAAAAAATATATTTGAGGAATCCGGTTGGATCCCTTCAACCTGTTCTTCCCTGAAATCACAACGGTTATCTCCAATCATATCAGTTCAATTTCATTTAACTGAAATAAATAACAACTATTTAACATCAACCCATTCACAAGCAATTCAAACAATTCAACCATTTAAACATGTTTACTTTATAAACGTGACCAACCAAGGTGAGTTACCTTTATTGGAACCAATCGTTAAAATAACGATTTGGTATTTTACTGAAATTAAACAACAGTTTAATTTCATCAGTTAAATCAACAAATAGGTATAACTAGCAAACAGGCAATCATCAACAAGCAGAGCACACAAAATAAACCCAATTTATATAAAATATAAAAAGGGTAACTGAGTGAGTTTAACTCACCTTGATTTCCATTGTTGAACGGTTGGCTTTAATTAAATTAAACAGGTGTTTAATTTAACTAAAAACCCCGGTTGATTCCCATTTCTGTCCGGTACCGTTCCAGAATGTTTTGTCCGTCGATACGGTTCCAGTGTCTTTGTTCTGATCCAATTCTGACAACACATGAATTAATTATAATTATTTATAAGTTATGGGATTTATTTATAAATTAATTATTTCCAAATTATGGTTTTGACGTTAATAAATTTTATTACACTGTAGGAGTAATCGAGGTCGATTGTTGTGTTTACTTCTCCTTCTTTGTTGTTCACATACTGGTAAGCACCTGCACAAATTCACATTTACTTATAAATTCGTTAATCAAAATAATTAATCAAATTCTAATTTTCGTAGATTACTTTCTGAATAAATAAGAACCGATTCATTTTCAATTCTGTTCGTGAATTGCTTCCGCTCGAAACCCTGTCAACTTCAGCCCTTCATCATGTCAGCAGTCTCCTAGTTTTCGTTTGAAACTCTACACCAAATTTAATTATAATAAGTGTATAATTATACTAACTAAAAATATTCTTAATCAGCCTTTTGCCCATTAATTTTCTTACTTTCTTTTATACAGTGCACAGACCGATCGTCTTCATTAGTTTCCCTTCTGTTCTGGCATGAAAACTTCTTCCCAAAAGCCTGTATACAAATTCACCCTTTGTTAATAATTAACTCCCAATTAATTTCCTTAATTAAACCTTTAATACTTGATTAATTTGGTTACATTAACAGACCGTGACTTTTACCTTCTTCTTCCCTTGCATTTTTCGTTTCTGATTCAAAACAAAACCTGGTTTTGAATTTATATTACCAGGACTGATTTAGTACATTGCAATACCAAGGCGAGGTTGACCCTCTATTTTCCTTCTCGTATTACCCTTAACCCGCAGATTTGAGCGTCCTGCTCCCACGGTCGCCCAACCCCATCGACCTCAGCCCCACGTCCAACGACCCTGAAGCCTCCTCCACCTTCGACAGCAAAAGCATCCCGCCGGTCATCTCCATTCGCCCTAACAATCTTCACGAACTTAGGTCATTTCGAGATAGACTACGGCTGCTACATGCCCTAAAAACTGATCATGTCCGATCAATACAAAGATCTCGTCTAGCTGGAGAGTATTGCAGCTGAATGACCCTCGAATTAAGGCGTTGATTGTGAGAAAAAGGGAAGAGAAATATATGAGATGCGGTCTGTTCATTTTATTAGTGGCGGCGCTCACAGATGATTAGGGTTACGAGAAGAATGGCTTGGTATTTATACGGTTGCAGATGATAATTATATTAATTTACGAAACTTCGTCGTAAAGTAGTTGCTTAAAATCCCTATAAATGATCTCTGTCTACTGATAAAAAAACTAATCTCAGTGTAAAAAGGTATTCCGGACCCAATGGGACAAGTTTCGTCGAAATCCGACTTCGTTTGAGAAAAATTCCCTTATAAAACCAGAAATAAACATTCTTTTTAATTTACCACGACCACCAGCTAAATCGAATCAACTTGAAACCTTGATATCTTTCAATAACTTTTCGATACGAACCCAACGGCACTAGTTTCGTCGCATTCTGAGACTGTTTGCCCGATAGGCTGTTTTTACCCCGAACCGCCCTACCCTTTTTAACGCCAAATTTCTCGATCTTTAAAAATAACAAACTATATACCTATCCTGACTCTAATCGACGATACGAACTCAACGAGACTGGTTTCGTGGTCTAATTCGATCGTCTGCTCAAGTTACACTCCCATATCCCTTTATTTATTTAAGTACACGCTATAGAATTTGAATGGGCGTTTACGGTTGCTGTGGTCACATACGACATCTGTTTGCCACGCCGTTTGACTTTCTGACAATAATTTAGCGATACGGTACCAATGAAACTAATTTCATCGAAAATAGAGTCCGTTTGCAAAACGACTATTTTAACGGCCGATAACGATTTCCACAACGTTTTTTCCATAATTTGATTTAGCCATAACTCGCAACCAATAACACGAAATCTGGATTTTTCTCTTTTATATTAAAACTATCGTCAACACGCTCCCAACGTTTCTTGTTTCACAGAAATCCGACTTATATCGGACTCTGTATGTCCAGTTGAAGTTCAAACTCGAATTTTCAAACTGCAGCGCTATATTTCAAGCTCTATTTATAATTATATAAATATATAATGTCGAACTTTGTTTTAAATAGCGAATTAGATATTAATTCCATCGATATTCCAAATATAATATTTAAAATAAATAAATTTAAATATCTGATGGCAAAAACGCGGGTCGTTACAAAAAGGTTATGATCTTGTTTATTAAAATGATTTGATTTTTAAATAAAAAGATTTGATCTTTAATTTGAAAAAGATTATCTTTTTATGATAGAAAGATTTGATTTTTGAAATTAGAAAGATTAGATTTTTAAAATGAAGAAGAAGTGATTTTTAAAAATGAAATGGTAAGATATTTATTTGAAAGGCATATAAAAATATGATTTTTACTATGAACAGCGTGAAAAAGAATACGATGGGACAGACTGAAATCAAATCTGAATTCAAACCGTTCAGGGATAAGGACTGGAGGAGTGGATCCCAAAGGTGAGAGCTCCTCACTATAATTTTTCTATACAGCTATTTATTTTATAACTGCATATATGAACTGTTCCCCGTCGTCCACAGACCATGGACGACTTGTGTGGTAGTTTAGTTTGGTTGATTGGATTGTTTGGTTGAATTTGGTTGTTTGGGTGAAATGGAATTGATTAGATTGGGATGTGTATGGTGCAGGCCATTATTAGGCTGGGGATAAGGCTAGGCCTTATCCCGTTTCTAGTATCGTGCCGTTATGCCTAAAATATGTTAGAACAATAAAAATATCATTTTTATTGTGTAAATGAACCGAATAAATATTTTGTCATTAAAAATATAATTTTTAACATGTATATAAAAGAGAATAAATATTCATTTACAAATCAGACGATTTGTTTATGTACACTGATTTGACTAATATTGATTGGGACGATAAAGTTTACATATCGCCCAACTGCACAAATAAAACCTGTGTTTGATTGTTTGAAACCCCATATGGGTATTGGGATGATATTGGACATAACTAATCCTGATATTTAGTTGTATGTCGATCGATTGATTGACAGGCTATTATAAGCGTTAAATAATTAAATTTGATGCTTATGCAGTGTAGAATCCACTCTGGATGATGGATGATTATTTATCACTGTTGTTGTATACATGTATTATATGAAATCCATATAATCACATTATATGGTAATTGACTGTGTCTGATTCCAGTTCAGAAGAATGAATATTTTAAAATAACGAATATTTTCAAATAATATTCAGAAAAGAATCAAATTATGATTTTGATGTCCGATTTGGGATGGACACGATTATATTTAAAAATATAAAGCAGTGTTGATTAGATTAACGCCATTTTGACGGGAACGATATTTATATCGATTTTATTCATTTTTATAATGAATATCAAAAAGGAATTTATTTCAAAATATAATGTTTTGAAAATATTATCATTTATATATCGATGATGTGGAATATTCAATTTTGATTTGATATTGAATATGAAGTTGAAATCGTTTCGAAAACAAATTTAAAACAATTTATAAAATACTTTTTAAATGGAAATTGACGGAATATATTATATATATATTATATATATAATATAATGGCCTGAATAGAACGCGCCGCGCTGCGGCAGTTCGCGAATTTCGACCATTGACTTCGAACGGACATTACCGGAGATCCGACCGTCGGATTCTCCTAAAACTGGAACCGTTGGGTTCGTATCGAAAAGAGATTTCTAACGAATACAAGAAATTATAATTCTAACGGTTGGATTTGGAATTATGTTCAAATCAAATTTGGAAAAGGTCGTTGTAAGTGCAGTTCGGTGGCCGTTTGTGGAAATCAACTGTATGGGCCTTGATAAAATTATTAAAAATATCAATAATTTGTTTAAAATCATAATAAATGATTTGGAAAGAATTGGGATGAAAAATTCCATATTTGAAAAGATAAAAATAGACTTTTATCGAAATGAACTAGTTTTGAACTAGAATTATATTCCATTTATTTTTAAAATAAATAAATTGGATTTGAAATGGTTTTAAAAATTACCAGAATTTCCAATTTATAAATTGGAAATGGATTTGAATCGAAATTGTCTTTGGAACATTTCGATGTTGGATTTCGTGATTATACAGATATTGTTATGGAAATTTGAAAGATATATTTATATCGTTATTTCTAATACGATATTTGTTGGTCGTAGAATTGATATTGAATATAAGCTGATATATTTTCTATTCAGAGCCTTGTATTTAATATCAAAGGGGATTTGGGTTTGTCGTGAATGGTGTCTTCATTAACACTGTTCTTAAACCCAATTGAGAAAAGATTAAATCTTTTTATTTAGATTTAATAAAGTATACCAATTAAATAATATTTAATTGGAATTGATTTTTGGGTTTATCGTGAACGGTGTTTTAAATAACACTTGTTCTTTAACCCGATAATTTATGGAATTGAATTGGGTTTGTGGATGAGGGCTGCTAATATATATGTGAATTGAATGGAATTCGATTTGGTAATAATCGAAGTGAATTTCTGTGGATGAGGACTGCTAATATATATGGAATTTAAAAAGCTTAGTCGTTATTCCATTTATATTGTTAGTCGGATATGGAAGTTTATATCAATTATATATATCGATTTGTTTTCCATGAAGATTCCATGGTTAATGGAATGTGATTTTGGGTTGTCGTGAATGGTATCTTTAATGATACTGTTCTTAGACCCAACGGAGTTAAGGAAATCAGAAACTAACTGGAGATTAGTTAAGTTGGATAGTTTCTTGGGTATTGATCTGATGTTGGTTTCGGCCTTCAGGGTTAACACTTAGGGAATTATTTCCTTGCTAATTTACGGTTAGAGGCTGATGGAATAAAATGTGATTTTGGGTTTATCGTGAACCGTGTTTTAAATGACATTGGTTCTTTAACCCAGTTAAAGACAAGATATGATTTCCCAAGTTAAATAATCATTAATATTGATTTTTGGTAAGATTAAAACCAAGTGGAGTTTTAATGAATCCTTAATTAGATTGAAATGATCGAGAATGGAGTATCACCAGTTTTGCTCCCGGCGATAGTTAAATCTTTAATTAGATTTGAACGTGAAATGGTAATTGAATTTACCGATAACACCGTGGCGTTAAATATGAAGTATTACCAGTTTTACTTCATGGGATGAATAGGTTGGGGTTGGGAAATTAAAACAAATGACTACTTCGAGAAGGTTCGTTAATCCCGATTAGTTTGGATAAATCTTAATTTGGTTTGAATTGATATTCAAAGGAAGATTAAAGAATAAATTTAAAGAATTTATCTATGATAAAATAAATGGGAACCTTTCCCAAAGTAAAATAATATTTGAATAAAGGAATATTCTGGATTGGAGTAAGGCGTATGTTGTGTTTTTATAACACTTGTTTTTTATATACGCGAGTTATTTGGAAAGACCGAGTTTATCCCATTCTGAACAACTGAATCGACGAGAAGTCGACGATGAAGACGGTGGTTGAAGACCGGAGGTCTTCACATCGTTTGGATAATTACTGATGATCTTGATTGGGCTGTACACCCAAGAGGAGGGAATCAGTTGGTGATAGTCCAGACATACTTGGAGATCGGTGGATATGCGAGGAATAAGGTTCCTCCGGTTTCGTTCAGACCCAGAACGGACTTGTAAATGGATAAGTGTCTGACATTGGATTTTATTCTATGTTAATTGATTTCTATTAAATATATATTTATTTGGCGACGGAGAATTTATTCTCTTACTTAACGCCCTTCTCTGAGACGTACGAGCTCAGAGGTTATATATCGATAGATATCAGTCGCATGGCATGAATTGCCTGTGTGGCATGCCGAGATGCAAATGATCAAGGATTCTGTTGAAAAGCATAGTCTTGTGGTTGATGATCAAAGCACGACTTTAATACAGCGTAGCTTTGTGTAGCATTAATTCGCGAGCCTCACACCCCGGTGTGAACCAGAAACGGGAGAGGACCTCAGGGAGGGCATGCGTTTCCTTCTAGCTAGGAGTGGTGTCAGCGTTTTACACGCCCTGGCATTTTACTTATGTGGATGATGGATAGTGAGGCGCCTCGGTTATATCGGTCGATCCAGGACCGATGGAGTCAATTGGCTCATTTACGCCCTATAGGGCGGGGAAACGCAGCGTTCAGGCATTTTAATCCACATCGAGTGGACCGGCCCTAACGATCCAAGGGCTCCCCTGTGTTTAGGTCCTAAGACATGGGCTAGATTGTCTCGAAGCGGTGAGGAAGATCCCTTGCCTCGGTTAACAGATGGAAATCCAACTTCCAATACGTGACATTTGCGGTTTTGATTGTAGAGCCTAGTATTGGCGACATGATATATGGTACCCCTGCCGTCTAGGACTGATATATTTATATTTGAAATTGTTTTATACACTATGCACTTATAATAGTATCAAATGATTTGTTTTAACATACCAAGCATGTTTGGCTATTATAAGGGAAAACCCTATCCCCCGGCTTGCGTTGCATTGTGTGATAGGACCTGGGTCTTATAATAGCTTCATTTCTCCAAAAAGCATTGCGCTGTTTTGTTATATACACTGCTATTCTTGGGAGGAAACCCGTTCCGTGTTATACGGCGTGGTCCCTTGATATATCTGATTTAAAGAAAAGTTTTAAATAACTGTTTTAGTTCTCACACCAGTCACATGACTGACCTGGAGTTTATTGTTTTAACCTAAACTCTGGGTGCCCCTATTTTCCGCACGGGCAGCTAGTAGTTTTGGTTTTGCAGATTTATATTCACAGGATCCTAGTTTACAGCTGGAACGATATCCGGAAAGCTATGTATCCGTATATCTCCTTCAGTTGTGTTTTGTATTATTTTCCGCTGCAGTAATGTATTTAAATCTCTGATGTATATTAAATGTGTATTATTTATCCATACTCTGTATATTCTTGTATTTTGATGAAATTGTTGTAATAAGCAATGAAATGTTCTTCTGTTTGTGTTCCGATGTGGCTTGTTCTCAACTCAATTCGGGCTTTCCTTTACGGGGAAGTTCGGGTCGTGTCAATTGGAGTTTTGAGGAACTCAGGGATGCCGACAAGAGGTTTGTCTAAGATAATGAAGAATTTTGGGTGGGAGCCGGTTCAAACTCATGGATGAGTTCTGAGGTTTTTGCAATGTTATTTGCTGTCGGAGCAGTTACATGATTGGATAAGAAATGACAATTAGATGATAATGCAACTAATGTTGTAGTGTTTGGAAGATTAATTTATTCTGATTTGGCAGTTAATTTTAGTGAGACGCTTCTCATGGCTACTGTAATATTTCTTGCTGCACTTCAGTTGGGGAACTTAGGTATATTTCCTTTTGTTCAGTTATAAGATAGTTATAAAATATAAAGTGTGATTTAGCTATATTTAATTAGGAATTTATCACTATTCGTTTGGGTTCATTGAGGTCGTATTTGTGCAAAAGTTATGAGGCTTCAAGTTGTTTTGTATTTGATTGTTGATTGTCGTTGCTAGAAGTCATGCTGGTGAATTTCTGGTCGCATTTGTGTACATAACTACATACATACATGTATGCATGTATATAGATTGGATAGAGAGGTATTTGTCTTATTTGATATCGTATCTCCTTTGTAGAATCCGTGTCAAATTCTCCCCCAATTCCATATAGCTAAGAACGGTGAGTTTTCTCACCCACGACTAACGTCGTTTATTTAAGTGAATCTAAAATTTAAAATGAAATGTTAGGATTGCGTTAGTAAACACATGATTTATTTATATGGACTTATGCAGATGTGACACGCATACGATTGGCATTTATGACATGATATGTATGTTGTAACGACCCTGAGGATTTGCGACCTTGGTTATCGACATAAACTCAATATCGACTATCTAAGCATCGGAAATACCAGATAGTTAATAGAAAGAAGTTAGAGGGTGAGAATAGATAAGACAGACAATTAAAATAGAAGAAGGAGAAGAACGCAACAACATCAGAGTAAACACGAATCTCACAGCAAAACGAATGAAATATGGTATACAAAATAACTCGGAAACACAAATCTGTATTTGTATATTAGAGTACAACACTTACATCACAGCGGAAATAAACAATAGCTAGAAAATGCTGCTGAAGCCTCCTGCTTCAAGCTCCATCTAGTGTATTTGTAAATCCTAACTACTTGACTGCCCGTACAAAATTGGGCACCCAAGAGTTTAGGGAAAACAAAATAAAATAAACCCTGGGTCAGTCATGTGATTGGTGTGAGTAAACTCCAACCGTTTGTTTAACTTTTAAAATCCTTTTAAAGGAAATAATAATCTAAGACCTATCCACACATAAACACAGATGGTTCTTACTTTATGATAATACAAAACATTCTTTAAAAATCAATAGTCTTCTAATATTATAATAATATCTAATATAAGTAAATATCAATCTAGCATAACACTTTCATCTCTCGCCCTACATATATAATATACAATCTAAAACTGCAGACTCTTATTGGGTAATGGATTTCCAACTATGACAACTTATGGAACCACCTTCCGATCAGTGTACTCTAGAAGCGATACACTGGAGTTCAACAAGAACATCTTGTAACTCGGCTACACATGACCGACCATTCATTTCGCTTGAATATTCCGAATATATTATCACCTTACGGTTGGTATACCAACATAACCGTTCCTGGGAGATACATAATTGAAAGAAGTAACAAATATGAATATTCTCTAGATGGTGACAATATACCCTAATTGGATGCGACCCACTTAGCCATGCTTCCTACCTGATTTCTATCTTTTCTCGGTTGATGAGGCTTGAGGCCATAACGTATCATTATACAGATCACAACTTTATTTCCTTTGAATGTCACATCGTCATACCCGCCAAATCACAAATTGATTTTTCCAAAAATACCACAGGTATAAGCTAAGAGAAACGGATTCCTCTGCCACCAAAGTAAGTATGTTTGAAACGATCAACTTACGTAATCTACTAGATATACTCTGTCATACATTTGTCCATTCAAGTTATCCTGGGACTGGACAACCCAAAGGCACTATTCTATAAATCCATCTTAGAAAATTTCTACCTACGATTTACTGAACAGCCCTAGCATAACTCCGTCTTCAATTATCTTCATCATATTTGATTCGCAACGCTAATGCCTTACAGAGTGATTTTCAGATGATAAATCTGATCCCGGTCTTTTCGTATTGACAACGGAAATTGTAACGACCCGCATTCTACACATCGAAGGATCATAGAATATTTATTTCTTCGTCATACGAAGTCGTATGGTCATGTAACTTTGGGAGACGACTATTGGGGTCATTTCCATGTTCATGATTTTTGCCGATTTTTAAATAACCATTTTGCCCTTAGCTGATCTTGTTTTGGCCATAACTTTTGATTGGAAAGGAGTTTTGACCTGAAACCACTTCCATTAGACCCGGATGATAGTTTAACTTTCCGTAGAGTGGCCACATAAGCCAAACGGACTCACCGTATGGGGGATATGGCTGAAACAAGTTTCAGATGGTGAAAAACTGCTTAACCGGTCCTAATTTGGGTGATTAGTGAGTGGGCCCATAACCCATTTCGGTATTAGGGTTATGGGAAGGCTGATAGGGTTAGGAAATTCAGTTTCTATCATTTTCCAGTTGACACTTTTTGTTCCTTCAAGGTTAGCCATGGCCTCCACTTTCTAAAACACCCCAAATCACCTTCTAATCGCTAATTAAGCCAAATCTACATCAAATCAAGGAAGATCTTCACCAAATCAGTATTAGAACTGCTATGTTGCCTTGGGAACAACGCCAAAACAGAGGACATTTCAGATTTAGTATTTTATTTGTGGCCAAGGTGAGTGATTTGCATTGTTTTTCAGTAATTATGGCTAATTAGGGTAATTAGCGAGGATTAGCGAAATTATAACTCAGAAAAATCTAGAAAAATTTGTAAAATTCCAGAATATTATTTTATGCCTCTGATATGAATTTGGGTTAATTTGGACTAATTTTGCTAATCCCGGAATTTAGGGGATTAAGGGGTGATTAGTGATAATTAACGAAATTTTGCATCATTAAAATCTGGAAAATTTTGTAAAATATTATTTTTGGGCTCTGATAGAAATTTGGGTTGATTTGGTTAAGTGTTACTAATCTTATCATTAGTTGTTGTTAAACATGCTTAAGGGGAAAATAAGGGTTTTTGGGTATGTTTGTCCGTTTTGACATATCATATTGTTGTTTTACTGTTTGTGGATGTTTATACATGTTGCTATGGCTGTATGGTATGCTTTGTGAATGTTTAGAACAGTTAGAATGGTCGAAAACGCCGTCATGTGGCGTAAAACAGTCACTGGAAAGAAGTGCAGGAAACTAGCCGAACCGGATCGGACCGGAGAAGGGGAGCACGATCCAAACCGTGGAGCACCATGCAGCTCCGACCCGACCCGTTCTCCTGGAGTGCGCCACGAATGTCACGATCCGACCCGCCTCCGAACCTGTGTGTTCATATGAACCGATCCGCTTGAGAGGAGGAGCCACGAGCTGGTCATGTGCCACGACCCGATCCGACTGAGGAAGCACGAACCGATCCGATGGAGGGCGAGCACCACGATCCGACCCGAACCCAATGGGTGCCCACGATCCAAAGCAAAGTGATGAGAGAAGACCGAACTGATCCGGAGACGGCTAGAACCCAAGATGCAAAGGTATTCCAAATGGGAAGTAGAACTCATGATCCAGTTGGGAACCAACGAGTTAACTTCATGGTTGGACTTTGCTGCGGGACGTGTGCAAAGGGGTTGTCGGTATTCATAACTTTGGTTCACCACCGAGAGATGAATAGTGGGCTTGTAGTGATAGTTGTACGGGGTTGGACTCCGTCAGGGCCCAAAGGATTAGGTGACCAAATAGTGGATATCGTATGCTTTACGCACGGAGTGAGAGATGTGAGGATGATTGCTATGATTGATCGTTTTCCATCACTATGACATGCACACCCCCTCCCCCGTATCTTTACACCAAATGTTAGTGGCACCTTAGAGTATTGTATGGTGTGTAGTGCTAACTCTTTGGTTGTAGGTCTAGGTTCAGGTATGATTGGATTATACATGTTATTGTTCCGTTTTGTTGCTATCGCTCATACCAGACTTTTGTCTGAGCTAGAGTTTTATGTCTCTTCTTAGTACTCTGGGTGCTCCTAAACGAGCAGACTAGAGACAAGTTAGGTGGTATGCACGAGTAGCTGTACCGGAGACGAGCAGGAGGCTCCCACGTATGATATATAGATATGCTCCCTGTGTTGTTGAAGGTCGCTGCTTGGGCATTAGTAGTGTACCTCCTTCTTTTACTTTCTTTGGCTTTAGAGACAGTTTTAAAGTTGTAATAATGATGTTGGATCATAAGCTGTATTTTGGATTTCCGCTGCTATGATGATGATGGTTTTAGTTTTCAGCTTAAGCACTGTCTCGCCTGTTTTATGTCAAGTATGTTACTATTATATTTTATTCCATGCGCTGTGATACATTCTACAGGTTTCTTTGTTAGTTCTTTCATCTTCTTTCCTTTCTTTGATGACCGTCCCGTGCTAGCGGACATGTGTACAACGCACTTTCGGAGGAAATGTCGGTTAATGCGGGGCGGACCGTCACATTTGGTATCAGAGCTCTAGGTTGCGTAGTTAACCTAGGGAAGTCATCAGGGAGAGATAATATACGTATATGAGAGCGCGTATTTGTGATATTTTGGTTTTCAAAAGCTGTATATATATACTATTAGTATATAAGGAAGAAGTCGTACTGCACGGGCACTACAAAGGAGATGGTTAATCGTTTTCTCTTTACAAATTGAACGATGAGCTGATATATGAGGAGTACGGATTTAGGAGCAAACAATAGGAATGTTCCTGATATGAGGATGATGTTTACTACCTTCATGCGAGAGATGCTTAGGGATGCTCGGGGAGCAGTTCCTAATGCTGCGAATTGTAATGGTGCAGTAGTGCAGGCGCCTAGGGTCGATTTCGCCAAGCTAAACAAGGATTACACTAGCCTTGGTAGGAAGCCGTTCCACGGAACGGAGTCGGCTACAGAAGTTCAAGATTGGCTAGATAGTTGTGAGTGCATCGTCGAAGATTTGGGAATCGAAGATGCAATGAAGAGGAAGCTAGCATCGCGTCAACTACAAGGACGAGCTATGTGACGGCCCGCCCCGCACCAGCCTGCATTTCCTCCGAAAGTGCGCTGTACACATGCCCGACTAGCACAGGACAGACGTCAAGAGAAAGGAAAGAAGAGAATGAACTAATCAAGAAACCTGTAGAATGTCTCACAGCGCATGGAATAAAATATAATAATAACATACTTGACACAAAACAGGCGAGACAGTGCATAAGCTGATAACTAAAATCAACATCAATCATCAAAGCAGCGGAAATCCAAATACAGCTTATTACAATTTTCCAAATTTACTGTCTCTAAAACAAGAGAAAGCTGAAGTAGAAGTTACACCAACAATGCCCAAGCAGTGATCTTCAATAACACAGGGAGAATACTATATATATTACGTGGAAGCCTCCTGCTCGTCTCCGGATCATCTACCCGTGCATCACCAGCTAACCTATCTCTAGTCTGCTCGTGTGAGCACCCAGAGTAATAAGAGGAGACATAAAACTCTGGGTCAGACATAAAGCCTGGTATGAGCGATAAGCATCTAAACAGAATAATAACAGGTATACTAAACCATACCTGAACCTGGACCTGCAACCAAAGAGTTAGTACCACATACCGTACAATACTCCAAGGTGCCATAATGAATAGTGTAAAGAATACGGGGGTGGGGTGTGTATGTCACAATGATAGCAAGCAAATCATCCATAGCAACCATCCTCACATCTCTCATTCAGTGCGTAAAGCATACGACATCTACCACTTTGGAACACTAGACAAACTGAGGTAACGACGAATCCCGACTTGTAGAAACCCTGCTGTGACCAAGCCAAACACTTGGAGTCATGACCAAACATTTCAATGACCCACTTCGTTGGTCGTAGCCCTTGGTTCTACCGATGCCATAATGGCCCTGAATCCGTCTTCGTACCTCCTACCATAGTGGTTCAAAGCTATAGACATCGATAACTCCTTGGCACGCGCCCCGCAGCAAAACCCAACCATGAAGCAAACTCGTTGATTCCCATCTGAATCTTGAGCTCTAACTTCTCATTTGGGCTTCCTTTGCATCTCGGGTTTCTGTCATCACTGGATCGGTTCGGGTCCCCTTGTTGCCATCGGTTCGGTTCGGATACGTACCCCGGTTCGGTTCGGAGTGCCACCATCCTCTGGGTTCGGGTCCTTCTCCCTCATGCGGTTCGGTTCGGTGCTCTCCTTCTGTTTGGTTCGGTTCGGTGGTTCTGAAGCGGTGCGGTTCGAATACTCCATAGCTTGAGTGCCTCCGTCTCCGTCTCGTCAGCATCAGTTCGGTTCGGAATATGGTATCCAGGCTCCTCTTTCTTCCACTTCGGTCCTCCTTGTGCCTTCCGATCCCACGCTACACCCCTCCGATCCGATCAGGCCTTCCTTATTGCCTCTTCACGTCATGCTCCAGAAAATACCACACCCCGGTCCGGTTCGGATATGTCCGATTCGATCCCCTACCCGATCCGATCCGGATCTCTGCAGTATTTCCTGCAACTTTTCTAGCAAGTGCTTTGCACCGTACGACGGCGTCTTCGACCAATCTAACTATTCTAATCAATCATAAACATACCATAGAGTCATAGCAATATGTGAGAGCAACCACAAACACCAAACAACAATCCAAACGAATCAAATTAGATCAAAAGTGGCTAAAACCTCACATTTTCCCATAATCCTTCTTAATCATGTTTAAGCACATACTTAGTAAAACTTAATCAAATCGTCTAAATTTTCTAACGGAGGCATAAAATATTATTTAAGAATTTCTAAACATTTTTCCAGAATTTATTAGTGTATAAATTCGCTGATCTTCACTAATTACCCTTAATTAACTGTAATTAGTGTCAAAACGATGCTATCACTCACCTTGGCCACAACTAAAACCCCAAAACTGAAATATTATCTGATTTGGCGCTGTTCCCAATCTTACACAGCAGCTCTACCTCGGTTATCGTGCTAATACTCCTTGATTTGATGTAGTTTAGGCTTAATCTCCAATTAGAAAGTGATTTTTGGGTGTTTTAGAGAGATTTAGAGAATGGAGGCCATGGCTAGGTCAAGAGGAATGAAAGTGGCGGCTGGAAAATGTCTAAAGAAATGTTTTCTAACCCTAATCAGCCCCTACATACCCCTGAACCCGAAATTCCCCTTGGGCTTAGCTGTTAATCACCCAGTTAAGCCCAATTAAGTTGTTTTCCTTCATCTGAAACTTGTTTCAGCCATATCTCCCAAACGGTAAGCCCGTTTGGCTAATGTGACCACTCTACGGAAAGAGAAACCATCATCCGAAGCCAATGGAAGTGGTTTCAGGTCAAAATTCATTTCCAGTCAAAAGTTATGGCCAAAACAGTGCCAACTAGGGGTAAAAAGGTCATTTAAAAATCGAGAAAAATCATGAACATGGGAAATGACCCCAATAGTCGTCTCCCAAAGTTGCATGACCATACGAATTCGTATGTGAATGAAATAAATATCCTACGATCCTATGATGCGTAGAATACAGGTCGTTACACTCTCCCCCCCTTAAGAAATTTCGTCCCCGAAATTCCTTAACCCAAAACATACTAGGGATCCCGCATGCCTAACAACCATATACAACAATCAAATATGCAAAACAAGCAAACAAGCCTATCCTAGCATGCGGAAAACTAAATCGAAGTCAAAATCTTACCAGGCAAAGAGTTCTGGATACTTCTTCCTTATGTCCTCCTCTGTCTCCCAAGTACAATCACTCTCGTCCTCGCTCCACTGTACCTTGACTAGCTTCACCGCCTTCCTTCGAAGTTGCTTCATGTTGTGTTCGACAATACGGGCCGGCTTGCGGTTCCCAACCGCCTCGGGTTCTACTTCGAAGTCCTCTAACTAATCAGGTGAAATAGTCATATCTGAGTCGTGAACGAACTTCCTTAGTTGGGAAACATGAAACACGTTGTGAACTCCCGCCATCTTCTCTGGTAAGTCAATTCTATATGCCAAATTCCCGACTAGTTCAAGAACAGGGAATGGGCCAACGAATCTTGGCGCCAACTTGCCTCTCCTGCCAAATCGTATTACGCTCTTCAACGGAGAGATCTTGACAAACACCAAGTCACCAACGGAGAATTTTAAGTCTCTTCTCCTCTTATCAGCATAACTCTTCTGCCTATCTTGGGCAGCCTTCATTCGTTGTTGAATGATCTTGATCTTATCTGAAGTTTCCCTCACCACATCTGGTCCAAGCATAAACTTCTCGCCAGTTTCTATCCAACATGATGGTGAGTTACACGGTCTTCCATACAAAGCTTCAAATGAAGCCATACCGATACTGGATTGGTAACTATTATTATATGCAAACTCTACTAGATGCAAATGGTCATCCCATGATCCACCAAAATCCAATATACATGCTCTCAAGAGATCTTCCAAAATACGATTCACCCTTTCCGTCTGACCGTCGGTCTGAGGATGATATGCAGTACTGAGATGTAACTCTGACCCTAGAGCCTCTTGTAAGCTCTTCCAAAACCCACTAGTGAACAACGGGTCTCGGTCGCTCACAATGCTTTTAGGTACTCCATGAAATCTCACTATCCACTTCATATACAATTCTGCTAACTTAGCTGCCGTTCTAGTCGATTTGACTGGTATAAACCTTGCACTTTTAGTCAGTCGATCTACAATTACCCAAATGCTGTCATATCCCGATCTAGTCCTTGGTAATCCATCGATGAAATCCATCGAGACTTGCTCCCATTTCCATTCGGGAATTTCTAAGGGCTGTAACAACCCACTAGGCTTCTTTTGCTCGGCTTTAACTAGCTGGCAATTCATGCACTTGGATATAAACTTCCCAACGTCTCATTTCATTCCTTCCCAGTAGTAAGTCTGCTTCATATCTCGATACATCTTATTACCACCGGGGTGTATAGTCAGCTTTGAGTGATGACATTCTCTAAGCACTTCATCTCTCAATCCATTGACATTGGGTACAACAAGCTTTCCATTCTTTCTAAGCCATCCATCTCGATCAAGCCCATACTTTTTCATCTCCTCATCGATACCCATCTCTAACTTGGAGATGATTTCCAATAGGTTAGGATCGTCCCTCTGACTAGAGCCGATCCGTTCAATCAAAGTGGGTTTGATCGTCAAACTTGCTAACATTTCTGGATCCAATTCGCACTTTGGTCTGAAATCGAACCCCGCGATAAACTCCAGTTGCTTCCATTCAAGGAACATAGCCCCTAAGCTGGCATGTCTTCTACTCAATGCATCAGCCACCGCATTGCCCTTTCCTGGTGTGTATGCGATGTCAAAATCATAGGAAGCTAAGAACTCTAACCATCTCTGCTGACGGAGATTTAAATCCTTCTGGGAGAATAGATACTTCAACGACTTATGATCTGTAAACAGCTCAAATCTTTCTCCCAAGAGATAGTGTCTCCACATCTTTAACACGAACACGATCGCTGCCAATTCTAAATCATGGGTAGGGTATCTTCTCTCGTGCGGTTTCAATTGCCGACTGGCGTAAGCTACAACCCTACCTCCTTGCATCAATACAGCACCCAGTCCGGTACCACAGGCATCCGTGTATACCGTCATCTCTTCATCCCCCTTAGGAATGACTAACACTGGTGCGCTTGTCAACTTGTCCTTTAGACTCTTGAATGCATTCTCGCACCTTTCATCCCAGACAAAAGCTTGATTCTTCTTGGTCAACTGGGTCAATGGTGCTGCTATCTTGGAGAAACCTTGGATAAACTTACGATAATATCCCGCTAACCCCAAGAAACTTCTTACATCTGTTGCATTCTTGGGCGTAGGCCAATCTTGTACCGTAGCCACCTTTGCTGGGTCCACGGCAATACCATTCTCTGATACAACATGGCCCAAGAACCTCACTTCCCTCTTCCAGAAGTGACACTTAGAAAACTTTGCTTTCAATTCGTGTTTTCTTAACACCTCCATCGCTACTCTTAAATGTTCCTTGTGTTCTTCCTCTGTCCTCGAATAGACCAAAATATCATCAACGAACACAAGGACAAACTTATTCAACTGATCTCTGAATACCCTATTCATAAGATCCACAAAATATGCTGGGGCATTGGTCAGCCCGAATGGCATGACCAACCACTCATAAAACCCAGACGGCGTCCGAAATGCCGTTTTAGCTATACTCTCAGCTTCCACTCTAAGCTGATGAAAACCTGTCGCGAGATCCAACTGAGAAAATACTCTCGCGCCACTCAACTGATCGAACAAATCATCTATCCGCGGTAGAGGATACTTATTCTTCCTCGTCACTTTATTCAACTCGCGGTAGTCTACACACAAACGAAGGGAACCATCCGCCTTGGTAGCAAACACGACTGGTGCTCCCCATTCAGAAACACTCCTTCTGATAAATCCCTTCTTCAAAAGATCGCTGACTTGCACCTCGAGCTCTCGCTGCTCCCTTGGTGCCATACGACGAAGTGGCATCACTATAGGCCTGGCATCCTTTACCAAATCAATACGAAACTCAATCTCTCGGTGTGGTGGAAGTCCGGTCACTTCTTCGAAAACATCCGGATACTGGCCAACCACGGGCAAACCTGACAACTCACTATGCGGAATGTCGAGGGAGTTTAGAAAACTAGCCAATACCCCCTTACTGGGTAGACCACCAAACACTATCCTCCGCCCATCATCCGCTCTAGCTGTCACCAACAAGCCCTCACAGTCTACCACCACCCCGTATCTTTGGAGCCAATCTACTCCCAAAATAATGCCAAACCCAGTAAAGCCCAAAACAAAGCAATCACAAACAAACATGCATCCATGAGTCGATAAGACCACATTGCGACAAATCATGCTAAGGCTAGTCGAACCACCAATCGGGTTCGTCACTATTAAAGGTCTATCGACAATTTCGGGCTCCAATCCCAACCTATCTACCAGGTCACTAGATATGAAAGAACTGGAAGCTCCGGTATCAAACAAAACTCTAACAGGAACATCATAAACAGAAAGCATACCTTGAATGACGACATTCTTTCCCTTCTCCGCCGCAGTTGGGGCATTCGACGAAGAAGGAATAGCATTAAGGGCATATGCTTTCACCATTTGCTTTTCTTTAGGGGGCTGTGGACACTTGTCCTTGTGATGTCCCATTTGGCCACAGTTGAAGCACTTCCTATCTGCTGGCTTGGCCCGACAATTACTAGCATAATGGCCCTTCTTACCACAGCTGAAGCACTCCACATCTTGCTTATTCTTTTTCTTCTGGCCGTCCTTAGCCTGATTCTGCTTTCTCTTATTCTGAGAACCACCTTTGCCTCCACCACTAGCTTGTGGCTTTGGCTCATCTGCGGATGCAACCTCAGTCTTCGACTTAGGGTAGAGACTTTCCGATCTTAACGCTTTCCCCACAATCGATTCAAATGTCTCATCGATGTGGTTAATAAGTTTTTCCCCCAAGTACTGATCCAAACCAGTTATGAATTTCTCATTCTTTTTCTCGGCAGTATCAATAAGAGATAACCCATATTTTGACAAAGTGTCAAATTCAGCAATATACTCCGAGACAGCTCTGCCATTCTGCTTGAGTTCCAAGAACTTCTTAAACAACATTGATTTCTGAGCAGCTGGAATGAACTTCTCACTAAAGCGAGCCTTAAACTGCTCCCAAGTAATCTGATCTTCGGGAGTAGCTGCCTTTATAGCATTCCACCAATTCATTGCCCGCCCTTGCAGCTGACGGGACACTAGCTTTCTCTTCATCGCATCCTCGATACCCAAATCCTCGAAGATACGTTCGCAACTATCCAACCAATCCTGAACATCCGTAGCCGACTCCGTTCCGTGGAACGGCTTCCCACCAAGGCTAGTATAATCCATATTCAGCTTGGCGAAGTCGACTCTTGGCGCCTGCACCATTGGACCACCACCATTTCCACCATTGGGAGCTGCCCTCTGTACATCTCTAAGCATCTCTCTCATGAGGTCAGTAAACATCGTCCTCATGTCAGCAGCATTCCCATTATTGGCTCCCCTACCAGCACCTCTAGTATATCGGCTCATCGTCAATCTGAAAAAGGAAACGATTAACGACTCCACAGTGGTGCTAGTGCAGTACGACTTCATCCTTATACTACTAATAGTATATATATATATAGCTTTTGAAAACCAAAATAATCACAAATACGCTCTCTCGTATACGTATATTATCTCTCCCTGATAACTTCCCTAGGTTAACTACGCAACCTAGAGCTCTGATACCAAGTGTGACGGCCCGCCACGCACCAGCCTGCATTTCCTCCGAAAGTGCGCTGTACACATGCCCGACTAGCACAGGACGGACGTCAAGAGAAAGGAAAGAAGAGAATGAACTAATCAAGAAACCTGTAGAATGTCTCACAGCGCATGGAATAAAATATAATAATAACATACTTGACACAAAACAGGCGAGACAGTGCATAAGCTGATAACTAAAATCAACATCAATCATCAAAGCAGCGGAAATCCAAATACAGCTTATTACAATTTTCCAAATTTACTGTCTCTAAAACAAGAGAAAGCTGAAGTAGAAGTTACACCAACAATGCCCAAGCAGTGATCTTCAATAACACAGGGAGAATACTATATATATTACGTGGAAGCCTCCTGCTCGTCTCCGGATCATCTACCCGTGCATCACCAGCTAACCTATCTCTAGTCTGCTCGTGTGAGCACCCAGAGTAATAAGAGGTGACATAAAACTCTGGGTCAGACATAAAGCCTGGTATGAGCGATAAGCATCTAAACAGAATAATAACAGGTATACTAAACCATACCTGAACCTGGACCTGCAACCAAAGAGTTAGTACCACATACCGTACAATACTCCAAGGTGCCATAATGAATAGTGTAAAGAATACGGGGGTGGGGTGTGTATGTCACAATGATAGCAAGCAAATCATCCATAGCAACCATCCTCACATCTCTCATTCAGTGCGTAAAGCATACGACATCTACCACTTTGGAACACTAGACAAACTGAGGTAACGACGAATCCCGACTTGTAGAAACCCTGCTGTGACCAAGCCAAACACTTGGAGTCATGACCAAACATTTCAATGACCCACTTCGTTGGTCGTAGCCCTTGGTCCTACCGATGCCATAATGGCCCTGAATCCGTCTTCGTACCTCCTACCATAGTGGTTCAAAGCTATAGACATCGATAACTCCTTGGCACGCGCCCCGCAGCAAAACCCAACCATGAAGCAAACTCGTTGATTCCCATCTGAATCTTGAGCTCTAACTTCTCATTTGGGCTTCCTTTGCATCTCGGGTTTCTGTCATCACTGGATCGGTTCGGGTCCCCTTGTTGCCATCGGTTCGGTTCGGATACGTACCCCGGTTCGGTTCGGAGTGCCACCATCCTCTGGGTTCGGGTCCTTCTCCCTCATGCGGTTCGGTTCGGTGCTCTCCTTCTGTTTGGTTCGGTTCGGTGGTTCTGAAGCGGTGCGGTTCGAATACTCCATAGCTTGAGTGCCTCCGTCTCCGTCTCGTCAGCATCAGTTCGGTTCGGAATATGGTATCCAGGCTCCTCTTTCTTCCACTTCGGTCCTCCTTGTGCCTTCCGATCCCACGCTACACCCCTCCGATCCGATCAGGCCTTCCTTATTGCCTCTTCACGTCATGCTCCAGAAAATACCACACCCCGGTCCGGTTCGGATATGTCCGATCCGATCCCCTACCCGATCCGATCCGGATCTCTGCAGTATTTCCTGCAACTTTTCTAGCAAGTGCTTTGCGCCGTACGACGGCGTCTTCGACCAATCTAACTATTCTAATCAATCATAAACATACCATAGAGTCATAGCAATATGTGAGAGCAACCACAAACACCAAACAACAATCCAAACGAATCAAATTAGATCAAAAGTGGCTAAAACCTCACATTTTCCCATAATCCTTCTTAATCATGTTTAAGCACATACTTAGTAAAACTTAATCAAATCGTCTAAATTTTCTAACGGAGGCATAAAATATTATTTAAGAATTTCTAAACATTTTTCCAGAATTTATTAGTGTATAAATTCGCTGATCTTCACTAATTACCCTTAATTAACTGTAATTAGTGTCAAAACGATGCTATCACTCACCTTGGCCACAACTAAAACCCCAAAACTGAAATATTCTCTGATTTGGCGCTGTTCCCAATCTTACACAGCAGCTCTACCTCGGTTATCGTGCTAATACTCCTTGATTTGATGTAGTTTAGGCTTAATCTCCAATTAGAAAGTGATTTTTGGGTGTTTTAGAGAGATTTAGAGAATGGAGGCCATGGCTAGGTCAAGAGGAATGAAAGTGGCGGCTGGAAAATGTCTAAAGAAATGTTTTCTAACCCTAATCAGCCCCTACATACCCCTGAACCCGAAATTCCCCTTGGGCTTAGCTGTTAATCACCCGGTTAAGCCCAATTAAGCTGTTTTCCTTCATCTGAAACTTGTTTCAGCCATATCTCCCAAACGGTAAGCCCGTTTGGCTAATGTGACCACTCTACGGAAAGAGAAACCATCATCCGAAGCCAATGGAAGTAGTTTTAGGTCAAAATTCATTTCCAGTTAAAAGTTATGGCCAAAACAGTGCCAACTAGGGGTAAAAAGGTCATTTAAAAATCGAGAAAGTGTGACGGCCCGCCCCGCACCAGCCTGCATTTCCTCCGAAAGTGCGCTGTACACATGCCCGACTAGCACAGGACGGACGTCAAGAGAAAGGAAAGAAGAGAATGAACTAATCAAGAAACCTGTAGAATGTCTCACAGCGCATGGAATAAAATATAATAATAACATACTTGACACAAAACAGGCGAGACAGTGCATAAGCTGATAACTAAAATCAACATCAATCATCAAAGCAGCGGAAATCCAAATACAGCTTATTACAATTTTCCAAATTTACTGTCTCTAAAACAAGAGAAAGCTGAAGTAGAAGTTACACCAACAATGCCCAAGCAGTGATCTTCAATAACACAGGGAGAATACTATATATATTACGTGGAAGCCTCCTGCTCGTCTCCGGATCATCTACCCGTGCATCACCAGCTAACCTATCTCTAGTCTGCTCGTGTGAGCACCCAGAGTAATAAGAGGAGACATAAAACTCTGGGTCAGACATAAAGCCTGGTATGAGCGATAAGCATCTAAACAGAATAATAACAGGTATACTAAACCATACCTGAACCTGGACCTGCAACTAAAGAGTTAGTACCACATACCGTACAATACTCCAAGGTGCCATAATGAATAGTGTAAAGAATACGGGGGTGGGGTGTGTATGTCACAATGATAGCAAGCAAATCATCCATAGCAACCATCCTCACATCTCTCATTCAGTGCGTAAAGCATACGACATCTACCACTTTGGAACACTAGACAAACTGAGGTAACGACGAATCCCGACTTGTAGAAACCCTGCTGTGACCAAGCCAAACACTTGGAGTCATGACCAAACATTTCAATGACCCACTTCGTTGGTCGTAGCCCTTGGTTCTACCGATGCCATAATGGCCCTGAATCCGTCTTCGTACCTCCTACCATAGTGGTTCAAAGCTATAGACATCGATAACTCCTTGGCACGCGCCCCGCAGCAAAACCCAACCATGAAGCAAACTCGTTGATTCCCATCTGAATCTTGAGCTCTAACTTCTCATTTGGGCTTCCTTTGCATCTCGGGTTTCTGTCATCACTGGATCGGTTCGGGTCCCCTTGTTGCCATCGGTTCGGTTCGGATACGTACCCCGGTTCGGTTCGGAGTGCCACCATCCTCTGGGTTCGGGTCCTTCTCCCTCATGCGGTTCGGTTCGGTGCTCTCCTTCTGTTTGGTTCGGTTCGGTGGTTCTGAAGCGGTGCGGTTCGAATACTCCATAGCTTGAGTGCCTCCGTCTCCGTCTCGTCAGCATCAGTTCGGTTCGGAATATGGTATCCAGGCTCCTCTTTCTTCCACTTCGGTCCTCCTTGTGCCTTCCGATCCCACGCTACACCCCTCCGATCCGATCAGGCCTTCCTTATTGCCTCTTCACGTCATGCTCCAGAAAATACCACACCCCGGTCCGGTTCGGATATGTCCGATCCGATCCCCTACCCGATCCGATCCGGATCTCTGCAGTATTTCCTGCAACTTTTCTAGCAAGTGCTTTGCGCCGTACGACGGCGTCTTCGACCAATCTAACTATTCTAATCAATCATAAACATACCATAGAGTCATAGCAATATGTGAGAGCAACCACAAACACCAAACAACAATCCAAACGAATCAAATTAGATCAAAAGTGGCTAAAACCTCACATTTTCCCATAATCCTTCTTAATCATGTTTAAGCACATACTTAGTAAAACTTAATCAAATCGTCTAAATTTTCTAACGGAGGCATAAAATATTATTTAAGAATTTCTAAACATTTTTCCAGAATTTATTAGTGTATAAATTCGCTGATCTTCACTAATTACCCTTAATTAACTGTAATTAGTGTCAAAACGATGCTATCACTCACCTTGGCCACAACTAAAACCCCAAAACTGAAATATTCTCTGATTTGGCGCTGTTCCCAATCTTACACAGCAGCTCTACCTCGGTTATCGTGCTAATACTCCTTGATTTGATGTAGTTTAGGCTTAATCTCCAATTAGAAAGTGATTTTTGGGTGTTTTAGAGAGATTTAGAGAATGGAGGCCATGGCTAGGTCAAGAGGAATGAAAGTGGCGGCTGGAAAATGTCTAAAGAAATGTTTTCTAACCCTAATCAGCCCCTACATACCCCTGAACCCGAAATTCCCCTTGGGCTTAGCTGTTAATCACCCGGTTAAGCCCAATTAAGCTGTTTTCCTTCATCTGAAACTTGTTTCAGCCATATCTCCCAAACGGTAAGCCCGTTTGGCTAATGTGACCACTCTACGGAAAGAGAAACCATCATCCGAAGCCAATGGAAGTGGTTTCAGGTCAAAATTCATTTCCAGTCAAAAGTTATGGCCAAAACAGTGCCAACTAGGGGTAAAAAGGTCATTTAAAAATCGAGAAAGTGTGACGGCCCGCCCCGCACCAGCCTGCATTTCCTCCGAAAGTGCGCTGTACACATGCCCGACTAGCACAGGACGGACGTCAAGAGAAAGGAAAGAAGAGAATGAACTAATCAAGAAACCTGTAGAATGTCTCACAGCGCATGGAATAAAATATAATAATAACATACTTGACACAAAACAGGCGAGACAGTGCATAAGCTGATAACTAAAATCAACATCAATCATCAAAGCAGCGGAAATCCAAATACAGCTTATTACAATTTTCCAAATTTACTGTCTCTAAAACAAGAGAAAGCTGAAGTAGAAGTTACACCAACAATGCCCAAGCAGTGATCTTCAATAACACAGGGAGAATACTATATATATTACGTGGAAGCCTCCTGCTCGTCTCCGGATCATCTACCCGTGCATCACCAGCTAACCTATCTCTAGTCTGCTCGTGTGAGCACCCAGAGTAATAAGAGGAGACATAAAACTCTGGGTCAGACATAAAGCCTGGTATGAGCGATAAGCATCTAAACAGAATAATAACAGGTATACTAAACCATACCTGAACCTGGACCTGCAACCAAAGAGTTAGTACCACATACCGTACAATACTCCAAGGTGCCATAATGAATAGTGTAAAGAATACGGGGGTGGGGTGTGTATGTCACAATGATAGCAAGCAAATCATCCATAGCAACCATCCTCACATCTCTCATTCAGTGCGTAAAGCATACGACATCTACCACTTTGGAACACTAGACAAACTGAGGTAACGACGAATCCCGACTTGTAGAAACCCTG
Source organism: Allium sativum (assembly GCA_030737875.1). Taxonomy (NCBI): domain Eukaryota; kingdom Viridiplantae; phylum Streptophyta; class Magnoliopsida; order Asparagales; family Amaryllidaceae; genus Allium; species Allium sativum. Next base: position 130,246,714 of record CM060918.1, read on the forward strand.
CTGTGACCAAGCCAAACACTTGGAGTCATGACCAAACATTTCAATGACCCACTTCGTTGGTCGTAGCCCTTGGTTCTACCGATGCCATAATGGCCCTGAATCCGTCTTCGTACCTCCTACCATAGTGGTTCAAAGCTATAGACATCGATAACTCCTTGGCACGCGCCCCGCAGCAAAACCCAACCATGAAGCAAACTCGTTGATTCCCATCTGAATCTTGAGCTCTAACTTCTCATTTGGGCTTCCTTTGCATCTCGGGTTTCTGTCATCACTGGATCGGTTCGGGTCCCCTTGTTGCCATCGGTTCGGTTCGGATACGTACCCCGGTTCGGTTCGGAGTGCCACCATCCTCTGGGTTCGGGTCCTTCTCCCTCATGCGGTTCGGTTCGGTGCTCTCCTTCTGTTTGGTTCGGTTCGGTGGTTCTGAAGCGGTGCGGTTCGAATACTCCATAGCTTGAGTGCCTCCGTCTCCGTCTCGTCAGCATCAGTTCGGTTCGGAATATGGTATCCAGGCTCCTCTTTCTTCCACTTCGGTCCTCCTTGTGCCTTCCGATCCCACGCTACACCCCTCCGATCCGATCAGGCCTTCCTTATTGCCTCTTCACGTCATGCTCCAGAAAATACCACACCCCGGTCCGGTTCAGATATGTCCGATCCGATCCCCTACCCGATCCGATCCGGATCTCTGCAGTATTTCCTGCAACTTTTCTAGCAAGTGCTTTGCGCCGTACGACGGCGTCTTCGACCAATCTAACTATTCTAATCAATCATAAACATACCATAGAGTCATAGCAATATGTGAGAGCAACCACAAACACCAAACAACAATCCAAACGAATCAAATTAGATCAAAAGTGGCTAAAACCTCACATTTTCCCATAATCCTTCTTAATCATGTTTAAGCACATACTTAGTAAAACTTAATCAAATCGTCTAAATTTTCTAACGGAGGCATAAAATATTATTTAAGAATTTCTAAACATTTTTCCAGAATTTATTAGTGTATAAATTCGCTGATCTTCACTAATTACCCTTAATTAACTGTAATTAGTGTCAAAACGATGCTATCACACACCTTGGCCACAACTAAAACCCCAAAACTGAAATATTCTCTGATTTGGCGCTGTTCCCAATCTTACACAGCAGCTCTACCTCGGTTATCGTGCTAATACTCCTTGATTTGATGTAGTTTAGGCTTAATCTCCAATTAGAAAGTGATTTTTGGGTGTTTTAGAGAGATTTAGAGAATGGAGGCCATGGCTAGGTCAAGAGGAATGAAAGTGGCGGCTGGAAAATGTCTAAAGAAATGTTTTCTAACCCTAATCAGCCCCTAGATACCCCTGAACCCGAAATTCCCCTTGGGCTTAGCTGTTAATCACCCGGTTAAGCCCAATTAAGCTGTTTTCCTTCATCTGAAACTTGTTTCAGCCATATCTCCCAAACGGTAAGCCCGTTTGGCTAATGTGACCACTCTACGGAAAGAGAAACCATCATCCGAAGCCAATGGAAGTGGTTTCAGGACAAAATTCATTTCCAGTCAAAAGTTATGGCCAAAACAGTGCCAACTAGGGGTAAAAAGGTCATTTAAAAATCGAGAAAAATCATGAACATGGGAAATGACCCCAATAGTCGTCTCCCAAAGTTGCATGACCATACGACTTCGTATGTGAAAGAAATAAATATCCTACGATCCTATGATGCGTAGAATACGGGTCGTTACAAGTTATGAATTGGTGGAATGCTATTAAGGCAGCTACTCCTAAGGATCAAGTTACTTGGAATCAGTTTAAGACTCGCTTTTGTGATAAGTTTATTCCAGCTGCTCATAAATCAGAATTGTTCAGGAAATTCTTTGAGCTTAAGCAGAATGATAGAGCGGTCTCGGAGTATATCGCTAAATTCGACACTTTATCGAAATATGGATTGTCCCTTATCGAAACAGTCGAAAAGAAGAACGAAAAGTTCATAACTGGTTTAGACAGGTACTTGGGGGAAAGACTTATAAACCATATCGATGAGACGTTCGAGTCTATTGTAGGAAAGGCATTAAGGTCAGAGAGCCTTTTCCCTAAGTCAAAGACCGAAGTTGCTATTGCATCTACAGAGGAACCAAAGCCGCAAGCAGGCTCTTTCCTTTCTTTGACGACCGTCCCGTGCTAGCGGACATGTGTACAACGCACTTTCGGAGGAAATATCGGTTAATGCGGGGCGGACCGTCACATTTGGTATCAGAGCTCTAGGTTGCATAGTTAACCTAGGGAAGTCATCAGGGAGAGATAGTATACGTATATGAGAGGGCGTATTTGTGATATTTTGGTTTTCAAAAGCTGTATATATATATACTATTAGTATATAAGGAAGAAGTCGTACTGCACGGGCACTACAAAGGAGATGGTTAATCGTTTTCTCTTTACAAATTGAACGATGAGCTGATATATGAGGAGTACGGGTTCAGGAGCAAACAATAGGAATGTTCCTGATATGAGGACGATGTTTACTACCTTCGTGCGAGAGATGCTTAGGGATGCTCGGGGAGCAGTTCCTAATGCTGTGAATTGTAATGGTGCAGTAGTGCAGGCGCCTAGGGTCGATTTCGCCAAGCTAAACAAGGATTACACTAGCCTTGGTAGGAAGCCGTTCCACGGAACGGAGTCGGCTACAGAAGTTCAAGATTGGCTAGATAGTTGTGAGTGCATCGTCGAAGATTTGGGAATCGAAGATGCAATGAAGAGGAAGCTAGCATCGCGTCAACTATAAGGACGAGCTATGAATTGGTGGAATGCTATTAAGGCAGCTACTCCTAAGGATCAAGTTACTTGGAATCAGTTTAAGACTCGCTTTTGTGATAAGTTTATTCCAGCTGCTCATAAATCAGAATTGTTCAGGAAGTTCTTTGAGCTTAAGCAGAATGGTAGAGCAGTCTCGGAGTATATCGCTGAATTCGACACTTTATCGAAATATGGATTGTCCCTTATCGATACAGTCGAAAAGAAGAACGAAAAGTTCATAACTGGTTTAGATAGGTACTTGGGGGAAAGACTTATAAACCATATCGATGAGACGTTCGAGTCTATTGTAGGAAAGGAATTAAGGTCAGAGAGCCTTTTCCCTAAGTCAAAGACCGAAGTTGCTATTGCATCTACAGAGGAACCAAAGCCGCAAGCAGGCGGTGAAGGGAAGAAGAATTCTCAGAACTAGAGGAAGTAGAACCCGACCAAGGATGGTCCGAATAAGAAGAATAAGAATGGTGGCGAGTGCTTTAGTTGTGGCAAGAAGGGCCACTATGCCAGAGATTGTCGAGAAAAGCCTGGGGAAAGGAAGTGCTTTAACTGCGGCCAGGTGGGACACCACAAGGATAATTGTCCACAACCTCCTAGGGAGAAGCAGATTGTGAAAGCGTATGCTATCAACGCTGTTCCTTCTTCGTCGAATGCTCCAACTGCGGCGCAAAAGGGAAAAGGCATCATTACCAAAGGTATGCTTTCTATTTAAGATGTTTCTGTTTGAGTATTGTTTGACAAACCCGAGATAGTCGATAGACCTTTAGTAGTGACGAACCCGGTTGGTGTTTCGACTAGCCTTAGTATGATTCGTCGTAACGTGGTCTTATCGAGTCATGGATGTATGTTTGTGATTGCTTTGTTTTGGGCTTTACTGGGTTTAGCATTATTTTGGGGAGTCGATCTACCCAAAAGGGATAGGGTGGTATTAGGTACCTACCTAGTGATGGCGATAGTAACTGGAGTTAAGGAAGCTGAGAGGTTATCGTTGCAATAAGTTCTAGTTGTCTCTGGGAGGCAAATGAGTGCTCTAGTGCTTAGTTGTTTTGCTAGTATCACCTCACGTGGATTATCCGAATTCAGAGGAGATGTTCCTTGGGTGCTTGTCTGATATTGGTTTAGGCCTTTGGGGATTGTGCTTGGGGAATGTCGAGTTTGACTAGGATGGTTTGCGTGAGAGATAAATAGTTGTTGCGATTCTTCATTGGATGATATCTTGGTTTACTCGAGGAGTGATGGGCAGCCGTGACATGATAGGACTGTTCAATGGTATAGACTGCCCCGAGTTAGACTCGATAGGATTACGAGATGACTTGACCGGGACTCGAGAAAGATGCAAAGTAATAGATTGTTTAGGACCCTTTGTTGATGTACTCTTTGGATAGTGTAACACCCCACACCCGCTAAGGTCACACACACTAAGGGAATGCCTTAACTTCGGTGGAGCATTTTAAGTGAATATAGAACAGAAAAATTACACAAGACAGATATAAATACTTGAATTTCTAAAACATCATTTCATTGCAGCAGAAGGTAAACATGTTTAGTTACAACACCATAAAGAGTCAAGTACTAAATATCCATCCTGATAAAAACATAAGTACATAATCCCACTACATAAACAATAGCCATAAAAGAAAAGATAACACTACACCAAAACAGGCGATTGCCAACGAGTATAACCGTCGCAAACAATTTCCGCAACACTTATTAGCGTTGCTACGGGGGCGTGGCAATGTAGTAGCAACGCTTATAAGCGTTGGTAGATTTTCTGTGCCAACGCTTATAAGCGTTGGTATATTTTCTGTCCCAACGCTTATAAGCGTTGGTATATTTTCTGTCCCAACGATTATAAGCGTTGGTAGATTTTCTCTACCAACGCTTATTAACGTTGGTAGATTTATGTTTGCGACGCTTATACATGTTGCAATATATTTGTTCGCAATGCCTATACATGTTACAAAATTGTAATTCACAACAAATATAAATTTCAATAAAAACAGAAATATGTATTAACAACTTGCATATTCTAACATTAATAGTCAATTAATAACCAACATAACGACAATATAGACGATATTTAATATGAACCAAAAACTAATATTAAACTCAATGCATACTCATGGATAACATTCATAATCACATAGCGATATAGAATATCAGTTAACAAGCACAATACATAATTAAGATGTCAAACTCAATACATAATTAGTTTGCTAAATTCAATACATAAATTAGATCCTACAAATACCGAATACGAAACTCTGGCCATATAACGAAGCCTCCATCTGAAAATTCGCATAACTTGTACATTCCATTTTGAGGACCATCATAAATTGGTGCATCCGGTTCAAGAACTTCAACAACCCAAATTACTTTCTCTATATTCGGTACCACTTTCCTAAAATGACAAATTGTTTGTGTTCCAAGATAACCTCTTGCTACCTCCTTCTCTAGATCATTGGACAATAGCATTACGTATTTCTTTTCCATTGTAGAAGAATGAAGATCATTAAGTGACACATTTGGAGTAACGGTTACATTATTGATTATAGGAGGATCCCTTAAATTAGAAGCACCTTCTGTATGAGGAGTAGTACTTGAAGGACTTGCAATAATTTTTTCTTGCAAAGTAGGTATAAATTTCATAAAAGTTGAAGTAATTGAATTGATGGCCTTATCAACTTGAGTAGCTACTTGCCTTTCTATCTCCAATTTCCAAACGAACAAATCCACGGCTTGTTTTTTATCAGCTACAGCTTTTACAGCTCGAGCCACCTTTACTTGTTTTAAAGAAGAAGTAGAACTAATTGCTCGACAATAATTTTTCTTCATGTCGGAACCAAAAACTTCTGCAATTGGATCATTATCAAGATCATCTACTACGCCACTAGAACTACCATCCAATTTTCTCTTTTCTTCCGCTGCCTCTAGAAGTGCCTGCATTAATTGAATATCACATTAAATTGAAAATTTCAGTTTCTTGTTAAAAAACAGAAAAACATGAGTTTACATCTCGCACAAAATAATATAAACTTGCAGGCATGGAGTGATCAATAATACGGCTCAGAAAAACTGAGCCACAGGCTCAGCAAAACTGAGCCATAGGCTCAGTTTTTGTTGAGCCACGGGCTCAGAAAAACTGAGTCGTAAGGCTCAGTTTTGCTGAACCACAAGGTTCAGCAAAACAGAGATTAATGGCTCAGATTTGCTGAGCCACAGGCTTAGCAAAACTGAGCCTAATGGCTCAGAAAAAGCTGAGCCACAGGCTCAGTTTTCGCTGAGCTGTGGCTCAGCAAAACTGAGCCACACAGGCTCGGTTTTCGCTGAGCCGTGGCCCAGTTTTGCTGAGCCACAGGCTCAGCAAAACTGAACCTAATGGCTCAGATTCGCTGAGCCGTGGCTCAGAATCGCTGAGCCTCTGGCTCAGCAAAACTGAGCCACACAGGCTCGGTTTTCGCTGAGCCGTGGCCCAGTTTTGCTGAGCCACAGGCTCAGCAAAACTGAGCCAAATGGCTCAGCAAAACTGAGCCTAATGGCTCAGATTCGCTGAGCCGTGGCTCAGAATCGCTGAGCCTGTGGCTCAGCAAAACTGAGCCACACAGGCTCGGTTTTCGCTGAGCCACAGGCTCAGCAATACTGAGCCTAATGGCTCAGAAAAAACAGAGCCACAGGCTCAGCAAAACCGAGCCTAATGGCTCAGAATCGCTGAGCCGCAGGCTCAGCAAAACTGAGCCACACCGGCTCGGTTTTCGCTGAGCCACAGGCTCAGCAAAACTGAGCCTAATGGCTCAGAAAAAACAGAGCCACAGGCTCAGTTTTCGCTGAGCCGTGGCTCAGATTTGCAGAGCCACAGGCTGAGCAAAACTGAGCCTAATGGCTCAGAAAAACTGAGCCACAGGCTCAGTTTTTGCTGAGCCACAGGCCCAGCAAAACTGAGCCTTGTGGCTCAGCAAAACTGAGCCTAATGGCTCAGAAAAAACAGAGCCACAGGCTTAGTTTTCGCTGAGCCGTGGCTCAGATTTGCAGAGCCACAGGCTCAGCAAAACTGAGCCACAGGCTCAGTTTTGGCTGAGCCACAGGCTCAGCAAAACTGAGCCTTGTGGCTCAGCAAAACTGAGCCTAATGGCTCAGAAAAACTGAGCCACAGGCTCAGCAAAACTGAGCCTTGTGGCTCAGCAAAACTGAGCCTAATGGCTCAGAAAAAACAGAGCCACAGGCTCAGATTTGCTGAGCCGCAAGCTCAGCAAAACTGAGCCTTGTGGCTCAGCAAAAATGAGCCTTGTGGCTCAGCAAAACTGAGCCTAATGGCTCAGAATCGCTGAGCCGTGGCTCAGCAAAACTGAGCCACACAGGCTCGGTTTTCGCCGAGCCACAGGCTCAGCAAAACTGAGCCTAATGGCTCAGATTTGCTGAGCCACAGGCTCAGCAAAACTGAGCCTTGTGGCTTAGCAAAACTGAGCCTAATGGCTCAGAAAAAACTGAGCCACAGGCTCAGTTTTTGCTGAGCCGTGGCTCAGATTTGCAGAGCCACAGGCTCAGCAAAACTGAGCCTAATTGATCAATCATTACATGCATAACGCTTCTTAAGATTACTACATTCACATTCAAGCATAACGCTTCTTAAGATTACTACATTTTTAATCATAACGCTTCTTAAGATTACTACATTTTTAATTGATCAATCATTACATGCATAGCCATCATGAATGCATAATCACATGTTTAAACTCATGTACACTCGTATAAGTAGTCAAACAATTTATATTACCTACTACTTCAATGTTTCTAGCAGGCATATTGTCTATATAATCAAATTTATAGCCTAAGAACTACAGGGTACTTTTTATTTGGTCGAAGAACTACAGAAAGGTTGAGCGGGAGCTGCTTTGGGTTTCAAGTCACAGAAACCTTATTTTTATTTTATTATACAACTTTAAATGGATGATTGATACCAGCTAAATTCGAGCAATGTGTCCAGGTTCTATTGATTTAATGACAACAAAATTATGATGTAGGATGATATTAAACAGAGAAGCAGCTCATTCATTGCCTTTAGCTGATTAATGGGTGAGGAATTGTGTCCGACAGAAATACAAATGTGTAAAAAAAATCCAACCAGAAGTACATGAACCAACGACAATGACGCAGATCAACTTGAAAAGAATATCGCTTAGGACTTTCACATGCACAAATATAATGTACTGTCAAACTTCCAAGTAGAAATTACATTGTAAACATCTACAATCATCAAACTTAAAAACCCACCCAGCATTGATTAGTTCTATGTAACTAAGCAATCTATATTACAATAAGTAAATCTTACAAAATAAGTTTTTTTTTTGGGGTCTGCTTGTTATAAAATATGTATCATATACTCATACAGTCCATTTTCTACCATTTGCTAGGTTTAAAAATGCAAATCCCATATTTCGATTACATCTAATCTCACTATCTCACAAAAAGCCTATCAGATGATATCTCAAACAGCACAAGTACATCTTAGGTGCAAATCTCTGATTGAAATATTGATCTCAAAAGTATATACCATAACTCATATTGACTAAGGAGAACTCAATGAACATGATTTACTCAGTGTCCATTTAAAATCTCGAAAATTACCTCATCCATCAACGGAATCTGACCACCAATTTGTTTTTTTAACAAATGAATTTTAGTTTTTTTTTTAACAAATAAATTTTAGTTTTTTTTAACAAATGAATTTCAGTTTTTTTTTAAACTACTACTACAACTTTTTCAAACTCCTTGAGAATCAATTTCAAGGGAATAACTCTAATTTTAGAAAAAAAATAAACATGTTTTTTAAGCAAACAAACATGTTTAAATTATAGTTATAGTTATGAGTGTTATCTTAATTGAAATTTTCGTTTTCACGATGAATCTTTATATTAACTTATTAATAATAATACCGTAAAATCATTGATTACAGACTGAAATACCTCTCTGCCTTTATGCTAGAATGACACAATCACATCATTTAAATTAAATGAAAAGGGTTCTTGTACATAAACTTCAATAAAAACATTGAACAGTTACTGATTTTGAGGTGAAATACTTACTGAAAAATTACCTCAATAAATCGAACTAATCGTCGCCCATGGATGTTGAGGTAAAAGCATTGAATAGCAATTATTCAAACACGCTACAACCTGCGTCAACCTAGTTTTGTTACATACATAAACATGAACTTTCAGACCAGCAATAATTGTACGGCGAATTCATGCTAAAGGATGAAGAAATATACGAGAAAGTAAATCAAAATAAGTATGAAATTCATATGACAAACTCGAAATCGAATCGCCTAAAGCAAAGGCCGATTCACTGAGTCGATCGAATGAGAGGCCGATTTCGATCGCCTGAAGGAGTGGAGGACTTGGATTCACCTGAACGAGGGGAGGACTTGGAATCCGATTTGCAAATTTTTGCTACCTAATTTGATTTGTAGCGGCCGATGAATGAAAAAGCGTTGGAGAGATTGGAAATAGGGTTAAGTACAGGCATTTACGTTTCTGCCCCAAGAAATTACAATTTCACGGAAATTCTCAACCCAAATATGCGTTGGCGAAAAAAGAGTTGTATATTTGTATTTATGGTAACACATTTTTCACTTAACAACGCTTATTTCGGTGACTAAGCTACAACGGGAATAAGTGTTGGCATGTAGAAAAAATAAGTGTTACCAAATGACTATTTTGGTGTAGTGTAAGCTGGGCTTTACATCTCGGTCCAAGCTCCAAAAGATAGATAAAGAAATCTGATCAAAGCCCACTAGTGCTAGGCCCAACCTGAGGACCTGAGGGGGAAAAAGATAAAAACAACGGGGTCATACATAAGTCTGAGTGAGCCCTATAACCTTAACAATACAATCATTAAAGTAATTAGGGTATGATATAAACCTGGCACGGTACGACTGGGGATAAATGACTACACTAAGTAGCCAACTAGACTTAGGACAAACTAAGATAACGGTAAAGACGCGCCTATCCACCCAAGGATAAATACTACACTGCACCACACTAGATCTACCCACCCAAGGGTAATTCCTACACTGCACCACACCAGATCTACCCACCCAAGGGTAATTCCTACTTAAAGGTTGATCCCACTAAGTGTACTTAGTAATTTTTAATAATAGTTTCGTGTACCCCTAGCTGACTACATAGGTGCCGTCTGCCCCTATCTCCACTAGGTGTACCCACAACTTAGTAATTTTAATAGTAGTCTCTTGTACCCCTAGCTGACTACATAGGTGCCGTCTGCCCTTATCTCCACTAGGTGTACCTGCTACTCCCCAAGCGATCGGCTCCCTACCGTAGATACCCGTGCTGGCCCCACAGTGGGGTGTATCACTCCCCAAAGTGGCAACCCGATACTATCAATGGTGCACGGCTTATATCTACACGATGCAACAACGTCTTACCTACCAGCCCGGGTCCACACACGCATATGAAATCCGTTGGACTCGCGTTGCCACCGCTACCCCGTTTTGGCCTCTTATAGTCAAGCCCAGTACGCGTGTCCCGTCCTCGACATGGGTCGAGCCCAATAAGATACATATGGGTTACTGGTTGAAATGGGCCCCCACAAGCTACTACTTAAGCTTGTCATTTTATCTAGTGCATCCCACATAACCCCTTTTTCATAATCATGCCCACTTACATGTTAAGGTTTGGTTAAGTCATCTAATCATATTTCAATTGCCACTCAAGGCACTCACTAGATTTCTACATGCCACCCAAGGCACCCACTTGATTTCCACATGCCACCCAAGGCACCCACTAACCCTTTAATCATGTTTAGTTACATGTTCCACTTTGGTTAAGTATTCTAGTCGTATTCTCTATTGCCACCCAAGGCAACCCACTAGATTTTTCCACATGCCACCCAAGGCACCCACTTAACCCTTTAATCATGTTTAATTACATGTCCCACTTTGGTTAAGTATTCTAATCTTATCTTCTATTGCCACCCAAGGCAACCACTAGATTTCCTCATGCCACCCAAGGCACCCACTTAACCCTTTAATCATGTTTAATTACATGTCCCACTTTGGTTAAGTATTCTAATCGTATTTTCTATTGCCACCCAAGGCAACCACTAGATTTCCTCATGCCACCCAAGGCACTTACTTAATCTCCACATGCCACCCAAGACACTTAATTAATCTCCACATGCCACCCAAGGCACCCACTTAACCCTTCATGCCCCACTACATGCTTATCTGGTTAAGTGTTTCTTAATTGATTAAGAACGTAACCGTTGTAAAGACCTCTCACATTAGACTATCTTTTATGGCAGCTGGATTTGCCGGTTGGGTCCGGGCAGCCTTACGCCATAACCGAGTCTAACCTCGTGTCTTTACACTTGTCACGTATTAAGTTTGTGCCTAAGACCTCTCACATTGGGCCAATCATTTGTAGCCGCTGGATTTGCCGGTCGGTTCCGGGCAGTCTTACGCTACAAAAGGGTCCAACATCGTGTCTTAGTCGATTAATTACACCTAATTAATCACCCCCATATTTCGAATTAATTTTCCCTAATTAATTCCAATTTTAACGATGTACATAATTGACTCAATTATTTCCATCTACTTTATGGTATGCATAATCATACCAACTTCACACCATTTCATTAACATGTATATTAACCCCATCGTTCCCCACGTAATTCGCCAACATGACATAAAAGGGAAGATTCATCACAAATACAATGGGTTCAACTTGCATAACATTAGCATCAACATGGGTTTAAAGGTGTCAACATGCACATAGCATCAACCCAACTAGCATAAATAATCAACCCAAACTTGCATGAATCACATATGTCATAAGGAGGTTAACTTGCATAAGTTATTTATGTCATACAAAGGGGTAAACTTGCATATGTATGTATGACATACAAAGGGGTTAACTTGCATATGTATGCATATCATACTAAGGTGTAAACTTGCACATGTTACTTGCATATAATCAAACACCAAACTTGCATAACATGTCATATATGAACTTGCATATAATCAAACACCAAACTTGCATAACATATCATATATGAACTTGCATATAATCATACACCAAACTTGCATAACATATCATATATGAACTTGCATATAATCATACACCAAACTTGCATAACATGGTGTCATAATGGATCAATGTTTATCATAGTGATTTGCACAACTAGCATCATGAACACATAGCATATGACTTGCATAACTTGCATAACATCATGATCACTTAGCATATGACTAGCATAACTTGCATAACATCATGACCACTTAACATATGATTTGCATAACTTGCATAACATCATGAACACTTAGCATATGACTTGCATAACTTGCATAACATCATGATCACTTAACATATGATTTGCATAACTTGCATAACATCATGAACACTTAGCATATGACTTGCATAACATCATGATCACTTAGCATATGACTTGCATAACATCATTAACACATAGCATATAACTTGCATAACATGCATAATATCACTAACACATAGCATATAACTTGCATAACATGCATAACATCATTAACACATAGCATATAACTTGCATAACATGCATTGATCCACATTCATAGCCATAACCTCATTATATCCTATCATAATCATTTCAACAATTGGTCATTAAGGATATAGAAAACTCACAACTTGTTGATTAGCACTCCTAAGAAGAAGATTAAGTTGCTAGAGTTGATTAGAGATTGATTTGAGATGCTATCTTCTTCTACAAATTGATGGAGGCTCCTTCAAGTTGCATTTTGACGGCATGACGGCATTGTTTCTATTTTTAGTATGAATTAGGGTAGTCTTAGGGTGTATTTATAGATTAGTTAGGTGTTTTAGGCCCTTAGATTAACCCTAAATCATATTAGAGCCGTCAGATCACGTCCTAGCCACCAAAACACAGCCCAAAAGCCAAGCTGATGCACCCAGGTCACCTGGGCTCGACCAGGGAGGTCGACCCCCAGGTCGACACTAGGGTAGACTCCCCAGTCGACCTGGTGGGCAGGTCGACTCCCCAGTCGACCCCTAGGTCGACCCCCTGGGTCTGGCGGGAATTTTCCCACCACTTCTGAAATGTGAAATTTTCGTTTTTAAATCTGTTTTTAAATTTTCTAAAACTTCTTCGGGCCATATCTGGGTCATACGGACTCCGATTTTTGAAAACTCGGACTCTATTTCGCGTATTTTTCCGAGACGAACACGATGGCATAGCCCGTTTCCCCTGATTCAGATTTTTAAATTTAATTCTTCCCTGTTTTATATTATAGCAAGTTATTCAACATACGGGGTGTTACATTCTCCCCTACTTAAAGGATTTTGTCCCCGAAATCTCTAAGTCAAGAAGAACGTATCCTACCATCCAAACAACCATCTACTCAAACCATCAAACACTGGCATCCATTGTCCTTAAAGTTTCTAATGCTGTATGAACATATGCAAAGAGTGTGTGTATATGTTCCCTGTCTAATGCAAAATTAGGCGGTCCACTTATTTAGTTGACCTCCTTAATGCAAACCATGATAGTGCCATGCATCCAATATGTATGCGAAAGATCCCTATCGACACATACTATTTCTATATGTGTGCACAACCATACACCAAAATGCATCATCCATATGATAATGCAACCATTATACATCCATTAATATAGCTACCTACACACAATTATATGCAATATGCAATATGAAGTGATTGAGTCGATCTAGTGCCTAGAGTGTGTGTATATGCATCCACGAGCAACCACTAGCAACCACTTGCATCCACGCGCATCCATCAATCATAACATGTCTCAAACACATGTTTCAACCATAGGTTTACCCTATCTAAAGGTCAAAGATACTAATGAGAGGACATACTAAAGATAAGATAAGCACTAGACAAACGATAAAGGAGAAGTTAAAAGATATACCCTAAAAAAGGAATGGGTATAGTGAACGCATCTTCACTTCTGTCTCCCAAGTAGCATTGCTCTCATCCTCTCCCCATTGCACTTTGACTAGTCGAACCTCTCAGTTTCTCAACTTCCTAATCTCTGACCCTAGGATGCGGGTAGGAGCTCGTCGAATATTCGCATCACGCTCTACCTCCATTTCTTTAAGCAAGCTCAGCTCTACCACCTCTGCGGTCTCATGTAGGCACGTCCTCAAATGTGACACATGGAATACGTCATGTTCCCTATGCAACTGAACTATCTCTCGAAGATAAACTGAAGCTAGACATGGATCAGTCCTCTTGCTCTTCACGGGTATGAAATGGGCGCTCTTAGTAAGTCTATCTACCACAACCCAAATTCCTGTATTACCCTTCCTCGATCTCAGTAACCCATCAATAAAATCCATCGAGACGCTATCCCACTTCCATTGCGGAACTTCCAATGGGTGAAGCAACCCACCGGGTTTCTTTTGCTCCGCTTTCACTTGTTGGCACACCAAGCATCTAGCGACATACTCGGCCACATCTTTCTTCATACCGGCCCAAAAGAAAACTCGCTTCATGTCTTGGTACATCTTGTCCCCACCGGGATGAATGGTCATCCTAGAACGGTGTGCATCACCAAGAATAGCCTTCCTCAAACCCCCATCTTGCGGTACACAAAGTCTACCGTCTCTACGCAAGCACCCCCTCTCGTCTAAGGTATACCTACTCAAATGGCTGGACGACTCCCCCCTTATGAGCCTCTATACCAACTCAACCAACTGTGGGTCGTCCCTCTGTGCCTCGCCAATCCGTCTCAAAAGAGTAGGTCTGACCTCCAACACTTCCCTAAGATGTAGGGTATGCTTTTATCCACTTCTGGAGAAAACCAGGATATTCTCCCATACAAAATCGTCACAACTATCCATCTCTCACGCAGACCATCCTAGTCGAACTCGACATCCCCCAAGTGCAAGCCCCAAAGGCCTAAACCAATATCAGACAAACACCCAAGGGATACCTCCTTCGAATTCAGACGACCTACGTGAGATGATACTAGTAAAACGGCTAAATGATTAAGCCCTTGTCCAACTCTGGATGTCCTTGCCAGTCTCGCTCCAAAACCACCGTTGATCAAATAACTGGCTTTGCTTAACCTATTAAGCACATACGAAAACTTATTTCGCTTTTAGAAAAGACCAAGATGTCATCCACAAAGGCCACTACGAAGTTATTTAGGTACTCCCCGAACACCCTACTCATCAAATCAACAAAGTATGCGGGGGCGTTCGTCAAACCAAATGGCATCACCAGCCACTCATAGAAACCATCCGGAGCCCTAAAGCCGGTCTTCTCTATACTATCCTCAGTCACTCCCAACTGATGAAACTCCGTGGCCAAGTCCCACTGCGAAAACACTGAGGCGCCAACCAACTGATCAAAAAGATCATCAATCCTCGGCAATGGGTGTCTATTCTTCTTTGTGAGCTTGTTGAGTTCTCTATAGTCTACACAAAGTCTGAGGGACCCATCCACCTTCGTGGCAAAAACTACTGGAGCACCCCACTCCGATATACTTCGTCTTATGAACCCCTTCTCAAGCAGCTCCCCTACTTGCTTATGGAGTTCCCTCCTCTCACGAGGAGCCATGTGGCGCACTGACAAAGATACTTGCTTAGCATTTTCCACCAGATATATTCGGAAGTCTATCTCCCGCTTCGGAGGTAAGCCCTTCATCTCCTCAAACTTATCCGAGTACTCCCGGACCACTCTAACAGATCGCAAACTCTTGACCGAAGCGTCAAGCGATTCAAGATAACTTAGCATAACAAAATCTATGGGATTACAAGAGATCTCGAGAGTGTTACCCAAGAGGGTTATGAGCCCAACAACTCTCTTTTCGCAATCAAGAACGGCACCATTACTGGATAACCAGTCCATGCCCAAAATCAACCCATAGCCCGTGAAGCCCAAACAAAAGCATCACCCCTAAACTCAACGCTAAGTATGAGGATCTTCAAACCCAAACATATCATGGACAAATAAGTGGAGCCCCAAATTGGGTTTGAAACAACCACGGGATCATCTACTAAACTGGTGTCTAGGTGTAGTGACTCAACTAATGATGATGAGATAAACGAATGTGGTGCACTAGAGTCGAATAAAGTTCGAACAGGATGATCGAGAGAACCAAATTTCAACTTAGACGGTCCTACCCCCATCAGGTATACCCGTCGTGAGGGAATACATCTACCCTCCAGAAGATCCTGTACTTCGTCCTTGCCTCTTTGGATAACCCCAAGGTGTCCTATTTCTCCAAAACAACTAGCCTTCCCCTTCACATTCTCCTTTCGTGGCCTTCTTACCACGATGAGGTTTCGTCCCTTATTTACCTAATAACTATTTGAACCTTCCTCTCTCGTCCATCTTAACGGTACCCATAAGTCCTCCACCTCCTTGGACTAACTTCTTAGCTTGGCAAACGACTTAGTCCCTTGAAGTGGTTCTTCCGTCCTTCATACGGAAGTCCTTGCTTATCTTAAAAAAGACATCTATACGCGGAGGGAAAATTCAAAAAGAGAAAGAGGAAGAGATTCAAAACGGAGAATCGAAGGAAGGATATATGGCTCTTGGGGATTATGTTCTTTTCTTTCAAAAACTTTTCTCTCAAAAACATGTTTTTGAAAATACTTCTTCCAAAAATGTTTTTAGAAAAATTAATTTTTCTAAAAGTTTTATCTGTTCTGGTAACCTTAAGCTCTGATACCACGTGTAACACCCCACACCCGCTAAGGTAACTCACTAAGGGAATGCCTTAACTTCGGTGGAGCATTTTAAGTGAATATAGAACAGAAAAATTACACAAGACAGATATAAATACTTGAATTTCTAAAACATCATTTCATTGCAGCAGAAGGTAAACATGTTTAGTTACAACACCATAAAGAGTCAAGTACTAAATATCCATCCTGATAAAAACATAAGTACATAATCCCACTACATAAACAATAGCCATAAAAGAAAAGATAAGCTGGGCTTTACATCTCGGTCCAAGCTCCAAAAGATAGATAAAGAAATCTGATCAAAGCCCACTAGTGCTAGGCCCAACCTGAGGACCAGAGGGGGAAAAAGATAAAAACAACGGGGTCAGACATAAGTCTGAGTGAGCCCTATAACCTTAACAATACAATCATTAAAGTAATTAGGGTATGATATAAACCTGGCACGGTACGACTGGGGATAAATGACTACACTAAGTAGCCAACTAGACTTAGGATAAACTAAGATAACGGTAAAGACGCGCCTATCCACCCAAGGATAAATACTACACTGCACCACACTAGATCTACCCACCCAAGGGTAATTCCTACACCGCACCACACCAGATCTACCCACCCAAGGGTAATTCCTACTTAAAGGTTGATCCCACTAAGTGTACTTAGTAATTTTTAATAATAGTTTCGTGTACCCCTAGCTGACTACATAGGTGCCGTCTGCCCCTATCTCCACTAGGTGTACCCACAACTTAGTAATTTTAATAGTAGTCTCTTGTACCCCTAGCTGACTACATAGGTGCCGTCTGCCCCTATCTCCACTAGGTGCACCTGCTACTCCCCAAGCGATCGGCTCCCTACCGTAGATACCCGTGCTGGCCCCACAATGGGGTGTATCACTCCCCAAAGTGCCAACCCGATACTATCAATGGTGCACGGCTTATATCTACACGATGCAACAACGTCTTACCTACCAGCCCGGGTCCACACACGCATATGAAACCCGTTGGACTCGCGTTGCCACCGCTACCCCGTTTTGGCCTCTTATAGTCAAGCCCAGTACGCGTGTCCCGTCCTCGACATGGGTCGAGCCCAATAAGATACATATGGGTTACTTGTTGAAATGGGCCCCCACAAGCTACTACTTAAGCTTGTCATTTTATCTAGTGCATCCCACTTAACCCCTTTTTCATAATCATGCCCACTTACATGTTAAGGTTTGGTTAAGTCATCTAATCATATTTCAATTGCCACTCAAGGCACCCACTAGATTTCTACATGCCACCCAAGGCACCCACTTGATTTCCACATGGCACCCAAGGCACCCACTTAACCCTTTAATCATGTTTAGTTACATGTTCCACTTTGGTTAAGTATTCTAGTCGTATTCTCTATTGCCACCCAAGGCAACCCACTAGATTTTTCCACATGCCACCCAAGGCACCCACTTAACCCTTTAATCATGTTTAATTACATGTCCGACTTTGGTTAAGTATTCTAATCTTATCTTCTATTGCCACCCAAGGCAACCACTAGATTTCCTCATGCCACCCAAGGCACCCACTTAACCCTTTAATCATGTTTAATTACATGTCCCACTTTGGTTAAGTATTCTAATCGTATTTTCTATTGCCACCCAAGGCAACCACTAGATTTCCTCATGCCACCCAAGGCACTTACTTAATCTCCACATGCCACCCAAGGCACTTACTTAATCTCCACATGCCACCCAAGGCACCCACTTAACCCTTCATGCCCCACTACATGCTTATCTGGTTAAGTGTTTCTTAATTGATTAAGAACGTAACCGTTGTAAAGACCTCTCACATTAGACTATCTTTTATGGCAGCTGGATTTGCCGGTTGGGTCCGGGCAGCCTTACGCCATAACCGAGTCTAACCTCGTGTCTTTACACTTGTCACGTATTAAGTTTGTGCCTAAGACCTCTCACATTGGGCCAATCATTGGTAGCCGCTGGATTTGCCGGTCGGTTCCGGGCAGTCTTACGCTACAAAAGGGTCCAACCTCGTGTCTTAGTCGATTAATTACACCTAATTAATCACCCCCATATTTCGAATTAATTTTCCCTAATTAATTCCAATTTTAACGATGTACATAATTGACTCAATTATGTCCATCAACTTTATGGTATGCATAATCATACCAACTTCACACCATTTCATTAACATGTATATTAACCCCATCGTTCCCCACGTAATTCGCCAACATGACATAAAAGGGAAGATTCATCACAAATACAATGGGTTCAACTTGCATAACATTAGCATCAACATGGGTTTAAAGGTGTCAACATGCACATAGCATCAACCCAACTAGCATAAATAATCAACCCAAACTTGCATGAATCACATATGTCATAAGGAGGTTAACTTGCATAAGTTATTTATGTCATACAAAGGGGTAAACTTGCATATGTATGTATGACATACAAAGGGGTTAACTTGCATATGTATGCATATCATACTAAGGTGTAAACTTGCACATGTTACTTGCATATAATCAAACACCAAACTTGCATAACATGTCATATATGAACTTGCATATAATCAAACACCAAACTTGCATAACATATCATATATGAACTTGCATATAATCATACACCAAACTTGCATAACATATCATATATGAACTTGCATATAATCATACACCAAACTTGCATAACATAGTGTCATAATGGATCAATGTTTATCATAGTGATTTGCACAACTAGCATCATGAACACATAGCATATGACTTGCATAACTTGCATAACATCATGATCACTTAGCATATGACTTGCATAACTTGCATAACATCATGACCACTTAACATATGATTTGGATAACTTGCATAACATCATGAACACTTAGCATATGACTTGCATAACTTGCATAACATCATGATCACTTAACATATGATTTGCATAACTTGCATAACATCATGAACACTTAGCATATGACTTGCATAACATCATGATCACTTAGCATATGACTTGCATAACATCATTAACACATAGCATATAACTTGCATAACATGCATAATATCACTAACACATAGCATATAACTTGCATAACATGCATAACATCATTAACACATAGCATATAACTTGCATAACATGCATTGATCCACATTCATAGCCATAACCTCATTATATCCTATCATAATCATTTCAACAATTGGTCATTAAGGCTATAGAAAACTCACAACTTGTTGATTAGCACTCCTAAGAAGAAGATTAAGTTGCTAGAGTTGATTAGAGATTGATTTGAGATGCTATCTTCTTCTACAAATTGATGGAGGCTCCTTCAAGTTGCATTTTGACGGCATGACGGCATTGTTTCTATTTTTAGTATGAATTAGGGTAGTCTTAGGGTGTATTTATAGATTAGTTAGGTGTTTTAGGCCCTTAGATTAAACCTAAATCAGATTAGAGCCGTCAGATCACGTCCTAGCCACCAAAACACAGCCCAAAAGCCAAGCTGATGCACCCAGGTCACCTGGGCTCGACCAGGGAGGTCGACCCCCAGGTCGACACTAGGGTCGACTCCCCAGTTGACCTGGTGGGCAGGTCGACTCCCCAGTCGACCCCCAGGTCGACCCCCTGGGTCTGGCGGGAATTTTCCCACCACTTCTGAAATGTGAAATTTTCGTTTTTAAATCTGTTTTTAAATTTTCTAAAACTTCTTCGGGCCATATCTGGGTCATACGGACTCCGATTTTCGAAAACTCGGACTCTATTTCGCGTATTTTTCCGAGACGAACGCAATGGCACAGCCCGTTTCCCCTGATTCAGATTTTTAAATTTAATTCTGCCCTGTTTTATATTATAGCAAGTTATTCAACATAAGGGGTGTTACAGATAGTAGAACTTTGAAGGAATAGGATGTGTCCGTTGATCATGGAAGATGCAACGAAGATTAGGACGACTCAAGTTGGACTTGAACTCGTAAAAGAAAATGGGTGTTCGTTGATCTTGGAGATGCAACGAATAGGGAGACGACTCACGTTGGACTAGAGTTTGTCGGTAATGGATACTAAAGAATGGGTCTGAGTTATAGATTGACTCGAGTTGGACTCGAGAAGGCTGCAAGGAATTGGATTTGGCTCGAGTTAGACTTGAGAGGGCAGTAAGATAATGGATAGACTTGGGTTGGACTCAAGTATTTTAGGCGGACTTAAAGCAGGGGTATCTGGGGACGCCCGTTACCTTGGATCCGTTGGACGTGATCTAGTTATCCTTGGAGGATAAAACGTACGTTGGACGTATGGTAGTCCGTTTGGAGGCTGGGCTTCCATTAGTTCTTGATGTTGGTTGGACCAGACATAAAAGAATCGACATATTGGGATTGGTTAGACCAGTCATGTAGGTGTCGACGTGTTCATGGCTTTAGCAGGTGATAGGTAGGACTTGTTTGATGGATGTTATGGTTGCTATGTTTGTCCCTATCTTTCTTCTCTTGAGTAGACTATCACCTGTAGGGTTCTAGCGATGGGGTACAAAGAGATGGTAGTATAGACGGACATTAGGCTACGTATCAGTGCAGTGCGGTAGTCATTACTCCAAGGGGCAGAGTGATCGTAGCAAGACTACGAGCCAGTGCAGTGAAGTTGTCATGACTTCATGGGGCAGAGTGGACATAGCAAAGGATTTAGGTGCGGTAACAGTTGAATTGAGTAGGAGGCATGCCAGTCTAGAGGTTATGTTTCTGGGTTGGAAGCAACTAGAGTATATCACAGGATATGATTTCAGACCCAAGAGTGAATTGGATTCAGAAACGCTAGTAAGCTTGACGATTAGATCGATTTTGATTGAGTGGATTGGTTCCAGTTAGAAGGACGATCCTAACCTATTGGAAATCATCTCTAGGGTAGAGATAGGTATCGATGGAAAGAGAATGATCAAGCAAGGATTTGATCGAGAAGGATGGCTTCGAAAGAATGGGGGACTAGTTGTACCCAACGTAGACGGACTGAGAGATGAAGTGCTTAGAGCATATCATCACTCGAAACTGACTATACATCCCGGTGGTAACAAAATGTATTGAGACATGGATCAGACCTACCACTGGGAAAATATAAATAAGGAGGTTGGGAAGTTTATGTCCAAATGCATGAATTGCCAGTTAGTTAAAGCTGAGCAAAAGAAGCCTAGTGGGTTGTTACAACCATTAGAAATTCCTAAATGGAAATGGGAACAAGTCTCAATGGATTATATTGATGGTTTACCAAGGACTAGGTCAGGTCATTATGGTATTTGAGTGAATCGTATACTAGAGGATCTTTTGAGAACTTATATATTGGATTTTGGAGGGTCATGGGATGGTCATTTGTATCTGGTTGAGTTATAGTTATTAGCCCAGTATTGGTATGGTTCCAATTGAAACTTTGTACGGAAGACCGTGCAAGGCACCATCATGTTGGTTGGAGAATGGTGAGAAATTTGAGCTTAGACCAGAAATAATAAGAGGGACTTCAGGCAAGGTCAAGGTTATCCAACAGAGAATGAAGACTACCTAAGATAGGCAGAAAACTTATGTCGATAAGAGACGAAGAAATTTGGAATTCTTCGTTAACGACTTGGTGTTCGTCAAGGTCTCTCCGTTGATGAATGTGATTCGTTTTGGTGGGAAAGAGCACCAAGGTTTGTTGGTCCATTTTCAGTTCTCGAGCAAGATGGGAATTTGGCACATAAAGTTGAGTTACCAGACAAGACAGCGAGAGTTCACAACGTATTTCATGTTTCCCAGTTAAGGAAGTTTGTGCAAGACCCCAATGTGGCTATCTCACCAGATCAGTTGGACGATATCGAGGTTGAACCCGGGGCGGTTAGGAACCGCAAGCCTATACGTATTGTTGGGAATACGAAGCGGCTTCGAAGGAAGGCAGTGAAACTTGTCAAAGTTCAATGGGGGTGATGATGAGAAAGGATGCACTTGGGAAACAGAGGAGGACATAAGGAAGAAGTATCCAGATTCTTTGCTTGGTAAGGTTTTGGTAGTGATAGTCCTTCCCTTATTAGTAAACCGCATGCGAGGATAGGCTTGTTGTGTTGTTTTGTATGTTTTATTGTTTGAAAATGATTGATAGGCATGCAGAATTCTTTGTATGTTTCGGTTAAGGAATTTCGGGGACGAAATTTCTTAAGGGGGGAAGAATGTAACGACCCGCATTCTACGCATCGAAGGATCGTAGAATATTTATTTCTTCTTCATACGAAGTCGTATGGTCATGTAACTTTAGGAGACGACTATTGGGGTCATTTCCCATGTTCATGATTTTTGCCGATTTTGAAATTACCATTTTGCCCATAGTTGATCTTGTTATGGCCATAACTTTTGATTGGAAAGGAGTTTTGACCTGAAACCACTTCCATTATATTCGGATGATGGTTTAACTTTCCGTAGAGTGGTCACATAAGCCAAACGGACTCACCGTTTGGGGGATATGGCTGAAACAAGTTTCAGATGGTGAAAAACTGCTTAACCGGGCCTAATTTGGGTGATTAGTAAGTGGGTCCATAACCCATTTCGGGATTAGGGTTATGGGAAGGCTGATAGGGTTAAGAAATTCAGTTTCTATCATTTTCCAGCTGCCACTTTTTGTTCCTTTAAGATTAGCCATGGCCTCCGCTTTGTAAAACACCCCAAATCACCTTCTAATCACTAATTAAGCCAAATCTACATCAAATAAAGGAAGATCTTCACCAAATCAGTATTAGAACTGCTGTGTTGCCTTGGGAACAGCGCCAAAACAAAGGACATTTCTGATTTAGTATTTTATTTGTGGCCAAGGTGAGTGATTTGCATTGTTTTTCGCTAATTATGGCTAATTAGGTTAATTAGCGAAGATTAGCGAAATTATAACTCAGAAAAACGTAGAAAAAATTGTAAAATTCCAGTATATTATTTTATGCCTCTGATATGAATTTGGGTTAATTTGGACTAATTTTGCTAATCCCGGAATTTAGGGGATTAAGGGGTGATTAGTGATAATTAGCGAAATTTTGCATCATAAAAATCTGGAAAAATTTGTAAAATCCTAAAATATTATTTTAGGGCTCTGATAGAAATTTGGGTTGATTTGGTTAAGTTTTACTAATCTTATCATTAGTTGTTGTTAAACATGCTTAAGGGGAAAATAAGGGTTTTTGGGTATGTTTGATCCGTTTTGACATATCATGTTGTTGTTTTGCTGTTTGTGGATGTTTATACATGTTGCTATGGCTGTATGGTTTTCTTTTTGAATGTTTTGAATAGTTATAATGGTCGAAAACGCCGTCGTGTGGCATAAAACAGTCGTTGGAAAGAAGTGCAGGAAACTAGCTGAACCAGATCGGATCGGAGAAGGGGAGCACGATCCGAACCGTGGTGCACCATGCAGCTCCGACCCGACCCGTTATCCTGGAGTGTGCCACGAAGTCACGATCCGATCCACCTTCGAACCTATGTACTCATCTGAACGGATCCGCTTGAGAGGAGGAGCCACGAGCTGGTCATGTGCCAAGATCCGATCCGACGGAGGAAGCACGAACTGATCCGATGGAGGGCGAGCACCACGATCCGACCCGAACCCAATGGGTGCCCACGGTCCGAACCAGAGGAGTTGTCATGGACGAATCGATCCAAAGAAAAGTGAAGAGAGAAGACCAAACCGATCCGGAGACGACTAGAACCCGTGATGCAAAGGTAGTCCAAATGGGAAGTAGAACTCAGGATCCAGTTGGGAACCAACGAGTTAACTTCATGGTTGGAATTTGCTGCGGGACGTGTGCAAAGGGGTTGTCGGTATTCATAACTTTGGTTCACCACTGAGAGACAAATAGTGGGCTTGTAGTGATAGTTGTACGGGGTTGGACTCCATCAGGGCCCAAAGGATTGGGTGACCAAATAGTGGATATCGTATGCTTTACGCACTGAGTGAGAGATGTGAGGATGGTTGCAATGCTTGATCATTTGCCATCACTATGACATGCACACTCCCTCCCCGTATCTTTACACCATACGTTAGTGGCACCTTAGAGTATTGTACGGTGTGTAGTGCTAACTCTTTGGTTGCAGGTCCAGGTTCTGGTATGATTGGAGTATACCTGTTATTGTTTTGTTTTGTTTCTTATCGCTCATACCAGACTTTTGTCTGACCCAGAGTTTTATGTCTCTTCTTATTACTCTGGGTGCTCCTAAATGAGCAGACAAGAGACAGGTTAGGTGGTATTCACGAGTAACTGTACCGGAGACGAGCAGGAGGCTCCCACATATGATATATAGATATTCTCCCTGTGCCGTTGAAGGTCGCTGCTTGGGAATTAGTAGTGTACCTCCTTCTTTTACTTTCTTTTGCTTTAGAGACAGTTTTAAAGTTGTAATAATGATGTTGGATCATAAGCTGTATTTTGGATTTCCGCTGCTATGATGATGATGGTTTTAGTTTTCAGCTTATGCAATGTCTCGCCTATTTTATGTCAAGTATGTTACTATTATATTTTATTCCATGCGCTGTGAGACATTCCACAGGTTTCTTTGTTAGTTCTTTCATCTTCTTTCCTTTCTTTGACGACCGTCCAGTGCTAGCGGACATGTGTACAGCGCACTTTCGGAGGAAATGTCGGTTAATGCGGGGAGGGTCATAACAGAAATGGTTAAAACTTTGATAGTCGGTTATTTAAATATTAAAGGAAAACATGTGTACAAACAACGGTCGTATTCCCAAATGGAATTCTTACCGATCAATCATCATTTCATTTCCCAATTTACCATTTATCGTTTCCATATATTCATAATTTCCTTATTTTCTAAAATTATAAAATATATGTTATTAACTTTGGAAAACATTTCCATTTCTGGTTCACGCATCAATATCTTCCTACCTCTATCAGTCTCTAACTGTAAACTAGTAAGAGAACAACTTCCCAAGTATAAACCCCGAAGGCCGATACCAACATCAGATCGATACCCAGAAAGCCATTCAACTCAACTAATTTCCAGACAGTTTCTAATTTCAGTAATTCCATTTAAATTCCTAATTCAAACCCCAAATTCCTTTATAATATTTTATTTACAAAATATTTACTTAAATCTAATTTTTCACATAGAATGTGAAAAATATTTCTTTTTGTAATCAAAACAGTTTGATTTCGTATTTAAAAACAATATCTCAAACCCAAATTCTGTTTATATTTTTATTTGCAGAATTATTCATACAAATCTTATTTCATTTCAAACATTTATAATCTCATTGCAAATTTCCTTTATAACTACTACGTTCACTTTCCATTTCAATTATCGGTGTTAAAACCGATTTACTTCTCAATATAAATTCAAATTTATATATTCAATTTATCAAATGATAAATATTCCCTTAATTTATAAACATTGTTTATAAATTATTCTCCTTAATTTATGTGTTAAAATAGATTTCTATTAAATATTTATTTTAAATCAATATCATGTTACACCCGTGCGCGAAGCACTGGTCTAAACCTTCCTAATGTAAAATTCTCTTTTTATAAAATTCTATTCATTTTCCAAATATTTCCTTTTATAATTCTATTTACTTTCCAAATAAATATTCCTTTAATTTATATTTATTTTCCAAATTAATATTTCTTTTATAATTACATTTATTTCCTATAAATATTTCATGTATAATATCCTATTTATTTCCTATAACTATTTCATTTTCAAAATACACTTTGAAAATTCCCTTTTTACATTCCAGTATTTCTTATGGTATTCAAAATATCAATTAAACAGACCAGTGTCATCATAATCAATCACAGGTTTTATGTCACATCATATATCGCAATATATGAAAACAAACAGTATTATAATTATTGAGGAATCCAGTTGGATTCCTCCAACCTGTTTCCCTGCATCCACAGATGTTAAACAATATAAATAACATTGATTTCATTTCAATATGAAATATTCTGATAAACATAATCAATATTTGATTAACGATTTATATATATATATAGTTAACTATAATTTCAACCAATAAATCAGCAATTCAACCAAACAATCAACACACAACAATCAATCATCATTTATCAATACTAGATTATATTTATAAAAATATAAAGTATACAGAGTTAGTGAGTTTTACTCACATTGGACGATTTATCGTTAAATAACAATAACCATTGTCAATTCAGATCAGGCAATTTATTTCACTATAAATTGTAATGAGCTCCAATTCACTCCAAATCAGTTCCATTGTGTAGCCGCCATCCATACGATCCCAACGGATCTTGTTTTACGGAATTCTGATTACATATGAATAAGATATTTATTTTACAAGCTTATATGACTATTTAAATAGTTTTAAACTTAATACTTAAGTTATTGGGCTTTACCCAATTTCCACCGGCCCAAAACAATTAAACCCACACCTGATACTTCTTCTTCCACTCCAGGATTACATGAACCCATTTGCTCCTTCAAATGGCCAACACGATTTTCTTGGATCTAAAACATCCCTCTTCACTTCCCTTAAAATCAAACAAAAATCTTCTTTAATTTCCTCTTCACCTCCTCTCCAACACCATATCAGTATTATGAAACTCGACGCCTTATTACCCAATCCGTCATCGACCATATCGCACCAGTGCAGTGACCCTTGCGTCACTCTTCATGATCGAATGCCCTAGAGTTTTTTCAACATGTGCAGGCTACTTCGCCGAACCCAAATACCAACTCCGTTACTTCCACCGGTGCTCCACAACGCCAAATTTCCAAACCCTAGAATGCTGTGTTACTTTGGAGTATCTGAAAATGGCATCACACCCTTTGAAATATATATCATATCGAAGAGAAACTCGCCCGGATCTCAAATATACTCATCTCGTTATTTATAGATTTTTATATGAGTTTTCTTTTGATTTTAGAAAATCACGAAATGGTTTTCCATAAAAACAAATGATGCGGCGGAAATGTGTTGACCGCTAAAAATGGAAATGTTAGGGTTAAAGAGTTAAGGTGAATTTATAGGAGAGAGATAATATTTTTATATTCAATTTAAATATAAATTTATACTGAACTACTACTTGTATTTGTCTTTAAAAATTCGTAGGATCACATACAATATCCCATTGCAACGAAAATGGACATGCAGCTACAGTTCGATGTTACGGACCCAACGAAACTGGTTTCGTCGAATTCCGAATCCGTTTGCTCACACAGCATATTTTTAAAGTCAAACTATTGACTATTTTTTACATTAAAATCCCGTATGGCTACATACTGACTCCAAAAATCACGAAAATTGAAATCTAGCAATAATTTAATATTCCGGATCCAATAAAATTAGTTTTGTCGAAAACGGAGGTCTTATGTAAAACAGGCTACTTTTAAAGCTTTAAATAACCCATTTAAATATTAATATATTTAAAAATAATTAAATTAATATTAATAAAATTAATATTGACGTATATATTCACATAAAATATCATATGGCTCCAAAATAAATATATCGGGATTTATAATTCGATATTTCAAAGTTCCCAGTTATATTGATATTCGATATATATTAAAAATCCTTTTATAATATAAATAAATCGTTATAAATTATAAAGGAATTCCATAGCAACTTTTTGGAAATTTGATTTGGACATAACTCACAATCTATACTACGAAATCTCGATTTTTCTCTTCCATTAGAAAAATATACTTCACCAGCTCCGAACGTTTCTTGTTTCATAGAAATCCGGCTTAAAACGGATTCTGTATGTTCATTTCAAGTTCGAATCGTCGAATTACGAACTACCGCGCCATTTCAAGATCGATTATAATTATAATATAATTATATGTTCAAACTTCATTTAAAAAATATATTCGTTATTATAATTCAATTCTTAACTGAATTAAATATTATAAATAATCCAATTCACACAATATTGTGAATTCTACTATTCTTCGACTATTTTGGAATTTAAATATATTATTTAATTATTATATTAATTAAATATTCAAAGTTATTTAATTTAAACCATTAAATTACCAAACCATTATTTAAATAATTAAATAAAATTAATTATTAAATTGTTAAAAAATACGGGTTGTTACATTCTTTCCCCCTTAAAATAATTTCGTCCTTGAAATTGTTAAGGTAGAAAACAAACCCTATTAACTGGGTTAAAAATTATTTGTTACTTCTTATCTTCAGTTTCACTGATCCTATTTAATTTCAATTAAATTATTAATTTATTATTATTAACGGAAATTTCCAAAAATCCTGAAAATTTTCTAACATCCTAAAGTTTCGAAAAATTTCGCCAGCACTTCCTTTGTACGGCTCAATCGGTACAACTACAACTTGCCTCTCTAGGCCTTCTCCAATCCAAAAGTAAATCAAATAGCCAACTGGCTTGCCAAATAGGCTCATAAATCACCAAACTCATATAAAATAAACTTGTACCTTTTTGTCGGGCATATCATTTCCATCTGCTACAAATTCAGCATTTACCGATGCCATCCCAATCAAACTCCAATCAATTTATCTTCAAATCCACCCATTGTCTTATAACTAAGCCAATTTCCATTCTGGACTCAAAGTCCATTATCCATTCCAAATTCAATCCAACTTACTCAATATCATTATATTCTAATTCAATTTAATTTTCACTTAATTGACTTCAATTTAATTCCAATTTGCTTTCACAAATTCTACTTTAATTTGTTTTTATTTCAAAACAATCTTCCTGGGAGTTTTAAACAACTTAGCTTTTCACAAATAAAATATTCCTTTTCAGAATTCAAAACAACTAGCTTTTCTCAAAATAATTCAAAATGAATACCTTTGGTAGTAATCCGTCACTTAGAACTCGAAAATGAACACTGATGATGTGGCCAACATCATCAGAATTATTTCCCAGCTATCAAAGTGAGTTTAATACTATATCACTTTCAAAACCATTTCTTAATCATTTCTATTTTGAAAATCAAAATATCCTTCTCAATGCTTGTAAAACAATTTAAAATCTCGCAGGATATTAAAATTCTCATATATTTAATTAAACTCCATTTACAAACACTTATTCAAATTTCTAGAGTTTTAATTCCAATCCTGGTTTAAATCCAGATTCCGTTCATCTTGATTTATATATCTTACATTAATACGAACTACGATTGGTTATTTATAACCATCTCAATTATAATTCCATTTGACTATAATAACAACCAACATATCTGATATACTATAATAATTCCAATATCAATCATTCTTTTATATCAAAATATAATTTAGGCAAAATTATTTCATTTACCCTTATTTCAAAACATACTATGTTGGTTCATCGTATTCAAGTGTTTAGAAACTCCTATCGATACAGTGGATCAAACTGATCAACCAAAATTCATAAATCACACAATCAATGAATCTCCACAATATAAAACCATTTTATATCAAATAACAAATATGTGTTCATATATATATACACTCATACTCATTCTAGGGTATTGCTAACCCCATCTCTACTAAGTCACGCCACAGAGCCAAGGTAATTACTTAACCTTCAGTTCAGATACCACTGTAACGACCCGGGGGATTTGCGACCTTGGTTATCGATGTAAACTCAATGTCTACTATCCAAGCATTGGAAATACTGGATAGTTAATAGAAATAAGTTAGTGGGTGAGAATAGATAAGATAGAAAATTAAAATAGAAGAAGGAGAAGAACACAACAACATCAAAGTAAACACGAATCTCAAAACAGAACGAATAAAATATAGTATACAAAACAACTATGAAACACAAATCTGTATTTGTATATTAGAGTACAACACTTACATCACAGCGGAAATAAACAATAGCTAGAAAATGGTGTTGAAGCCTCCTTCTCCAAGCTCCATCTAATGTATCTGTAAATTCTGACTACTTGACTGCCGTACAAAATTGGGCACCCAAGAGTTTAGGGAAAACAAAACAAAACAAACTCTGGGTCAGTCATGTGACTAGTGTGAGAAAACTCCAACCATTTCTTTAACTTTTAAAATCCTTTTAAAGGAAAGAATAATCGTAAGACCTATCCATACATAAACACAGATGGTTTTTACCTTAAGATAATCCAAAACATTCTTTAAAAATCAATAGTCTTCAAATATTATAATACTGTCTAATATAAGTAAATATCAATCTAGCGGAACGCTTTCATCTCAAGCTCCACATATGTAATATACAATCAAAAACCGCAGACTCTTATTGGGTAATGGATTCCCAACTATGACATGGTATGGAACCGCCTTCCGATCAGTGTACTCTAAAAGCGATACACTGGAGTTCAATAAGAACATCTTGTATCTCGACTACACATGATCGGCCATTCATTTCGCTTGAATGTTCCGAATATGTTGTCACCTTACGGTTGCTATACCAACATAACTATTCCTGAGAGATAAAGAATTGGAAGAAGTAACAAATATGAATATTCTCTAGATGGTGACAATGTACCCTAATTGGGTGCGACCCACTTAGATATGCTGCTTGCCCGATTTCTGTCATTTCTCGGTTGATGAGGCTTGAGGTCATAATGTATCATTATACATATCACATCTTCGTTTCCTTTGAATGCCACATCGTCATACCCTCCAAATCACAAATTGATTTTTCCATAAATACCACAAGTATAAGCTAAGAGAAACGAATTCCTCCGCCACCAACGTAAATACGTTTGAAACGATCAACTTACGCGATCTACCAGATATACTCTATCAGACGTTCATCCATTCAAGTTGTCTGGGACTGGATAACTCAAAGGCACTATTCTTTAAATCCATCTTAGGAAATTTCTAACTAGGATTTACTGAACAGCCCTTGCATAACTCCGTCTTCAATTATCTTCATCATATTTGATTCGCAACGCTAATGCCTTACGGAGTGGTTTTCATATAATAAATCTGATCCCGGTCTCTCCGTATTGATAATAGATATGGTCAAAACTTTGATAGTTGGTTATTTAACTATCAAAGGAAAACATGTGTACAAACAACGGTCGTATTCCTAAATGGAAATCTTACCGATCAATCATCATTTCATTTCCCAATTTCCCATTTACTGTTTCCATATATTCATAAATTCTTTATTTTCTAAAATTAGAAAATATACGTTATTAACTTAGGAAAACGTTTCCATTTCTGATTCATGCATCAATATCTTCCCACCTCTATCAGTCTATAACTGTAAACTAGTAAGAGAACAACTTCCCAAGTATAAACCCCGAAGGCCGAAACCAACATCAGATCGATACCTATAAAGTCATTCAACACAACTAATTTCAAGTCAGTTTCTAATTTCAGTAATCCATTTGAATTCCTAATTCAAACCCCAAATTCCTTTATAATATTTTATTTACAAAATATTTACTTAAAATCAATATCATGTTACACCATGTGCGAAGCACGGGTCTAAACCTTGTGCGTGTAAAATTCTATTCATTTTCCAAATATTTCCTTTTATAATTGTATTTACTTTCCAAATAAATGTTCCTTTAATTTATATTTATTTTCCAAATAAATATTCCTTTTATAATTACATTTATTTCCTATAAATATTTCATGTATAATATTCTATTTATTTCCTATAACTATTTCATTTTCAAAATACACTTTGAAAATTCTCTTTTTACATTCCAGTATTTCTTATGGTATTCAAAATATCAATTAAACAGACCAGTGTCATCATAATCAATCACAGGTTTTATATCACATCATATATCACAATATATGAAAACAAACAGTATTATAAATATTGAGGAATCCAGTTGGATCCCTCCAACCTGTTTCCCTGCATCCACAGATGTTAAACAATATAAATAACATCAATTTCATTTCAATATGAAATATTCAGATAAATAGAATCAATATTTGATTAATGATTTATATATATATATATCATTATCTATAATTTCAACCAATAAATCAGCAATTTAACCAAACAATCAACACATAGCAATCATTCATCATTTATCAATATTAGGTTATATTTATAAAAATATAAACTGTACAGAGTTAGTGGGTTTTACTCACATTGGATGGTTTATCGTTAAATAAAAATAACCGTTTTTGATTCAGATCAGGCAATTTATTTCACTATAAATTGTAACGAGCTTCGTTTCACTCTGAATCAGTTCTATTTTGTAACCGCTGTCCATATGATCCCAACGGATCATGTTTTGCAGAATTATGATTACATATGAATAAGATATTTATTTTACAAACTTATATATCTATTTAAAAAGTTTTAAATTTAATACTTAAGTTATTGGGCTTTACCCACTTTCCACCGGCCCAAAACGATTAAACCCGCACTTGCTTCTTCTTCTTCCACTTCAGGATTACACGAACCCATATGCTATTTCAAATGGCCAACGCGATTTTCTTGGATCCAAAACATCCCTCTTCACTTCCCTTAAAATCAAACAAAAATCTTCACTAATTCCCTCTTCAACTCCTCTCCAACACCATATCAGTATTATGAAACTCGATGCCTTATTACTCAATCCATCATCGAGCATATCGCGCCAGTGCAGTGACCCTTGCATCACTCTTCATGATTGAATGCCCCAGAGTTTTTCCAACATGTGCAGGCTACTTCGCTGAACCCAAATACCAACTCCCTTCCATCGGTGCTCCACAATGCCAAATTTCCGAACCCTAGAACACTGCGCTACTTTGGAGTATCTAAAAATGGCATTGCACCCTTTGAAATATATATCATATCGAAGAGAAACTCGCCTAGATCTCAAATATACTCATCTCGTGATTTATAGATTTTTATATGAGTTTCTTTTGATTTTAGAAGGTCACGAAATGGTTTTCCAGAAAAACAAATGATGCAGTGGAAATGTGTTTACTGCTGAAAATGGAAATGTTAGGGTTAGAGAAAGTTAAGGTGAATTTATAGGAGAGAAATAATATTTTTATATTCGATTTAAATATAAATTTATACTAAACTATTGCTTGTATTTGTCCTTAAAAATTCATGGAGTCACATACAATATCCCATTCCAACAAAAATGGACATGCAGCTACAGTTCGACGTTACGGCCCCAAAGAAACTGGTTTCATCGAATTCCGAATCCATTTGCTCACACAGCGTATTTTTAAAGTCAAACCATCGACTAGTTTTCACATTAGAATCCCGTACGGCTACATACTGACTCCAAAAATCATGAAAATTGAAATCTAGCAATAATTAAATATTCAGATTCAACAATATAAGTTTCATCGAAAGTGGAAGTCATATGCAAAACCGGCTATTTCTAAAGCTCTAAATAACCCATTTAAATATTAATATATTTAAAAATAATTAAATTAATATTATTGTATATATTCACATAGAATATCATACGGCTCCAAAATAAATATATCGGGATTTATAATTCGATATTTCAAAGTTCCCAGTTATATCAATATTCGATTTATATTAAAAATCCTTTTGTAATATAAATAAATCGTTATAAATTAAAAAGGAATTCCATAGCGAATTTTCGGAAGTTTGATTTGGAAATAACTCAAAATCTATACGATGAAATCTCAATTTTTCTCTTCCATTAGAAAAATATACTTCACCAGCTCTGAATGTTTCTTGTTTCATAGAAATCCGGCTTAAAACAGATTTTATATGTTCGTTTCAAGTTCGAATCACCAAATTACGAACTGTTACGCCATTTCGAGCTCGATTATAATTATAATATTATTATACATTCAAACTTTGTTTAAATAATATATTCGTTATTATAATTCAATTCTAAATTGAATTAGATATTATAAATAATCCAATTCACACAATATTGTGAATTCTACTATTCTCAGACTATTCTGGAATTTAAATATATTATTTAATTGTTATATTAATTAAATATTCAAAGTTATTTAGTTTAAACCATTAAATTACTAAACCATTATTTGAATAATTAAATAAAATTAATTATTAAATCGTTAAAAAATATGGGTCGTTACATATGTAATATGTGTGTTGTGGTATGTTTTATTTTTTTCTCACATTGCAAATTCCTGTAGATTTAAGAAAAATCACTATGGGTTGAAATGTTACATACCCGAACGACTGCATAGATTTAAGAATAAAAACTGAACTAAATTGGGACTTTGATTGAAATGACATATACCTAAAAAATTAATTAAACGGGTTGAAATGATACATACCCGATTCATTTACTTTAGGGTAGAAATTTTATACGGATGTAGTGGTCAATAATAATATATATTTCTTTTTTTAGCATAGCAATAATAATATATTTTCTAAAATGTTATAAGTATGTATTGATTTTAATAAATAGATTTTGAAATGTAATTTAAATATTTTGTTTTAAAGTAAAGTTTAAAATAACTTATTTAAAATTTGATTTAATGAAAATTATTAAGTACAAGCAATTTGTAAATGTTAATAATTAAAATTAAGATTTGACTTAAACTAAACTTTTTATAATGCAATTTTAATATAAAAGATTGTTTTGCTTTAGAAAATTGTTGTAAAGTTTAATTATGATGATGAAAAGATTTAATTTAATAACCTAAATAAATCTAATTTAATGGAAGCATTAAATGTAAATATCAATTTTAGTTAAATTAAGAAAATAGAAAGATATGATTTTTATTTAAGTTTGAATTGAGATAAGATTTTATTTTCTAAATAGTAAATATTGAAATTGTGGTTAAAAGAATAATGTGACAATTAGACTTCGAAATTATTCGGAATGTACTGAAATGAAATTAACATAGAATTTCTAGTTATATACCAAATTAAGTGAGTTTTTTGAAATGAATTCTAATTGTTAACATAATTTTGAAATTTGTATTGGCTAAATGTAAGTTGATTTGAATGGAAAGTTGAAATATGAAATAAGTAATAAGTCAAAGTATGAAATGTTGATTTGTTTGGACTAGATCATTTCATTTAAATGAAACTATTTTCTTACTATTTTGGTTTCATGAATCTTTTATAGCTACTAAATTTGAACTATTTAATCTATTAAGTTTTCATAATTTTTTCTAACAAACTATTTAAATTGAATATATATTAGTTATTTTAAACTTAGCTAATTTTAGATATATTTTACAATTTCAAAGAAGAAGAAAAAAACCTTTGTCCAATCGGAACTGATAAGGCCAAAATTATATGTAAGAAATAAGTCCAAAGTCATTAAAATAAAGATTAAAGTAAGAACAATTTTGCAAAATAAAATTATAAAGCCTGAATTTGATTTCATAAGGAATGGTTTAATGTAAGATTTGAAATTCGAAACTGTAACAAATGCTAAATGGTTTGAACAATTGGTGTTAAATCAATACTCAAATTTAATTGATTTTCAATATCGGAATATAATTTCAGATTTAGTGACCATGGATTGAAAAATATAATGTTTGGTTGTTAAAGAGACCCAAATCGGTATTATTATCGACTCGAAATGGTCGAAAGAGCAAATCGCTACAAGGAAGGGGGTAACATGGAGGGGATACCATGACAATGGGTCATGTTCCCTGAAACCAACCTTGGCTACTATATATTGAGAACCAACCTCAGTAAGAGGAGGATTGAAATAAAGTTGATGATGATGAGAGAGAAAAAGAAATGGCTTTTGGAGGTAGATTACTGGTATGATAAGACATCATAATGAATATTGAGTAGAATTTATTTAATGAAATATTAATTAAAAAGGGCTCAGTGATTGTTTGGTGCAAATAAATAGTATTTCCTTTTGGAAATAAAGTATTTGGTTGAATGTTTGTTTCTTTGATAGTTAAATAATTGACTATCAAAATTTTGGCCAATTAAATGTTATCGTGGTCAATATGGAGAGACCGGTAGGATTTATTATCCGAAACCACTTCGTATTGGCATAAGCGTTGCGAGTCAGATTATTTTGAAGATAATCAAAGAACAGGTAAAATGTAAGGGCTTTTTCTATTAATACTAGTTAGAAATTGCCTAAGACGGATTAATGGAGATAGTGCATTTCAATCCCCGAACGAACTTGTACGAACAAATGTCACATAGTGTATTTCCAAAGATTATGTACGTTGGATTTTACAAATAGACCGAGTATGGTGGCGGAGAAGGTAACTTCTTTTTGCTTAACACCCGGAGTATATTTGTGGTAGTACATTAGTGATTGACCGATCTGACAATGTGACATTCAAAGTTTGAATATTTTGTCAAAAAGGTAATCTTTGCCTCAGGCTTCATCAACCGGAAAATGACAAAAATCGGGCAGGCATCATGGCTCTGTGGGTGTTCGCTACATGATATTTCTATTGAATTAGAAAACCATCGCACGAATATTGAAATAACCGCAAGTGCACGGCGTACTATTGTAATACGTAGTGAGTGCGAGTCGATCCACAGGGAAAGAAGTGATTTCAATTTTATTCACTCAAATGAAACCAAACTTTGAATTGTTCCAACTAATAAAAACTAATGAACTAGAAACGAAGTTGAGAGCTAAAACTGAAATTAGAGAGTAATTTAGAGGTAAATCCACTCTCACCTTTATGTAAGTTATCAAACATATAATGTATGATCTCAATAAGTGATATAAATGCAATATTTAAACCACTTATGATTCTCATGAAAATTAAACTAAAGCAAAACTATTCTAAGTATGGTCTATGAACTATTGGCTAGAACTATAGACCATCAAATTTTGTTCATACTTTCATTTCAAAATCAATAATCACTTAGCAAATATTGATGTAACTTGTGTTTATATTGAATAAGAATAGATCATTTGCAAATGCAACATAACCTATCAAACCCATATGTATAAACTTACATCAATATTCATTAACATTAAGCACATATCAAAGATCACAAATCATACACTTGTTGAACTTTCACAAAGTTAGAGAGCATCATTACCCCTAAATCAAGGCATTAGCCACTCATATGTGTTATCATATCAACACATGTAAGTTTCAACATTAGAAAATTAAGCAAAATGAAAGAAAAACTAAGTAGAACAAGAAGAGAGCTAAACTAAGAACATAAAGTAAATCTAAGCTATGAACATGAAAGTAAATCTAAGCTATGAACATAAATGTAAATCTAAGCTATAAACATGAAAGTAAAGAGCATAGAAATTAAATTGCATTAAAGCAAAGAAGTTACATAAAGAAAATGGCTAAGTAGCCATTAAAATAAAAGAGAGCTATGATCTAAACTAAACTACTAAAGGATAAAAAAGAAGATCAAAGAGAGCCTAGATAAATGAACATAAAGGGGGTATATATACAAGATCACAAACCCTAAAACCCTAATCACTTTTGTTGGGAACTCCCCAACGTACCCCTTCATGAAGCTTCTAATCCTCTCTTAGCCACTAATGAGTCATGTAGGATGCATGAGGCCTTTTGTCTCATTCAATTAGTCTTTAATAATAAGCTTAAGAGAAAGAGGTTAATTTGAGAGGTGGGGTCCTCCATGATCATGTATGAGAATTATTTCCTCTTCATTCCTTTGTATGCATGCATTTGTGCTCCAAATCTTCATGTTTATGTACTATTTGTGCTCCAAAATTCCTATTAGAGACAATAACAAGGAAAAAGTAAATGCAATCACAAAATAAAACATGCATAAGTGATCAATTTTTCCTAAAATGAGTGATTATTTTGAAAATATTTAAAATATGGTTTGATCGTATAAAACACCCAAAAATGTTCATTTATTTAATTAACAAGAATAAATATGTGAATATAAATGTGCATTTTTACGTGCACATCAAATACCCCCACACTTATCTTTTTATTCGTCCTCGAATAAAGTAAAGAAACTAAGATAAATCCACTTTCGTAGGGAGCACGATTGCATTGAGCGTATGCAACAAGCCGTTAAACCTCTGGGTGTCCCCAGTAGGACGAGTGTTGTCTCGTGAGGGTTTTCAGCGGATACTACCCACAAAATCCAAATGTTAAATGTAAAAAGTATTTACAAAATGCAAGATTAGAAAATATGTACAAGATGAATGCAAGATTATTTACAAATGGGTAATTTACTTTTAAATTTTACACGAAGGAGTTAACACAAGTTTGGGTCGCCACTATGAAATTTAAGTCCGTTACTAATCAAAACTTCAAACAAAAGTCAGTTATCGCTACAAACTCCTCCAGCTTGGCCAGTTGTTTTGGTAAAAACATAGTGCAAATATGAAATGAATTCTGTAATCGATATCAACAATCGTAAGATGGCATCTTTAATTACTTTTAGTTAGCAAGTTAGGTCAAATAAGTGAAGAGTGTGCTTGGATTTCAAGTGCTAACTCTCTCTTTATTACAAAATATTTACATTATTATTATTTACAAATACCTAAGTATACCACCCCTACACTGCACTACGACTTACGTGAGGGTCAGTAATCCTAAGGTGTCCAACTCAAAAAATGAGACCAAGATATACCGACGCTGACTTTGTCAACAAGGTGTCGGATAGAGCTTGGCGGGTTTGCACACCAATACCAGATGTACCAGCAATGTTGGATACCCTTGGATTATTATATCTATATACACCAACTCATGAAATGAGACAAAGATATACCGACGCTGACTTTGTCAACAAGGTGGCGGATAGAGATTGGCGGGTTTGCACACCAACGCCAGATGTACCAGCAATGTTGGATACCCTTGGATTATTATATATATTCTTTTTTTTAAGAGAGAGAGTTTAGCGAGAATATCTTGGCACAACTTCACTTAAACGATCTAAAATGTTAACGTAAGTAATCTAAATTAACCATTCATTTAATCAGATTACAATTTAGAAAACATTTTATACTCATCACCTACGAATCTCCCAATAAACCAGTTACACCAAATTTGTTCATATTTCAAACTTTTCTTTTGTTATCCATTAAGAGAAGTAAATTCCAAATATTTTAATCGTACGACCAAAACCATATGTTTACTTCATCGTGCCCATTTAAAAGTAAATTAAAATGCAATTTTTTTTTTGAAATTTTGTTTTGGGATGAAAAAAGAAAAGAAAGCTGAAATCTATGCAAAAACAAATAAATATAAAACTCCCCCACACTTGATTTTGACTGTGTCCCCACAGTCAACCCAAGTGGCAAGAGAAAAGAAAAAGAAAAGAAATTTTTGAAAATATGCGCTGTATTTACAAGAGAAAGAGAAAAAAATATTTACAGTATATCAGAAAATATATTGACAAGAAGTAAATGAAACGGTCTTCTAAAGACCGATTCATTTGTCTCTTCAATTGTGAGAGACACAGCTTAAGCTCGAAAAACCAAATCATAAAAAGTTTCAAAGTTGAATGTAGATTTGGAAAAACAAATGTCGTTTTATTAAAAATCAAACGAGTTGGTTTGTTTTCGATGGTTTTTGTGGTAGATTGAATAAAGGATTGAATTTCATGGTTATTTTCACCAAGTTGAATTCCAAAATTAGCATTGATTTTTTTTTTGAATTATCGATTTCAAAATCAAAATGGTAATTCAAATCTACCTCTTTAAAGTTCAACTCATTTTTGAAAAGGCTAAAAAAATTGTTTTCATCAAATTCGTCTTCCTTTAGTGAATTATCAACAACTTCAATGCATATATTATTTTCAAAGTCCAAAGTTGTTGTTTTCAAATTTTCAGAAAAAGGAAGATCGAATTTGAGATTTAGTTCCACCCTCTCAAAATAATTGAAATCCAAATTAATTGCTGTATTATTAACAACTTCGTTAAGATCATTATTTTCAAGTTCGAAAGTCGTTATTTGAAAATCATCAATTGCGGGCAAAGGCGGATTATCGTTCAAATGTCCACACGTTGAAACTTAATTCTGTTGGTCACGTCGTTTCAAGTATGTTTCAAATACTAAATCCATGTGATTATCAAAAATTTCATTCATTTGCTCAACAAAATCAAACTTATAATTATTAACTTGAGAAGTTTCAATTTGAAATTGTTGAGAACAGAAATCGTTAATCGCATCATCATTGAAATTATTCTCATTATCAAAATCATTTGTAAAGTGATTCACATTTCCATTTTGAACTTGAAATTCATTTTGGAGTTCGAAATTGAATTGGGAGGGTTATAATCAAAATCGTTTGAATTTGGAAGTGAATTCGAATTTTGATTATTTTGGAAATTTTGACTTGAATTATTGCACAAGTATGAATTACACCATTCATTTATTCTTTGATTTTGTTGTGTGCTCATTTCAAGTAAAGATTCAATATTTGTTTCCAAAGTTGAGGGTTGATCGTTAGTTTGAAAACTCTGTGGTGCGAAATCAAAATTATTTGTACAATAGTTGTTATTAAAATATCCATATGAATTTGGTGTAAAATTATATGGATTATATTGATTTCCACAACTATCGTAAAATTCATGAGAATAAGGAAATTGAGACATTTTCAAGAAAATGGTTTTTTTTAAGAGAAAAGGAAATATTCACAAAAGAGAAAACTATTTTTTTGGATTTTTAACTTTTAATATTTTTTTTGGGGATTTTTGAACTTTTTTTTTTAAATCAAAATGCTTAAATACAAATGAAAAGAAGTTATTTACAAATGAAAAATATTTGTTTCTTTTTGGGTTTTGGATTTTTTTTTATGTGCATGAACCTAATGCAACTATATGAATGCAAATTACTTATTTACAACTTTCTAAAATTATATAATGACGGTAAGATTAATTTCAACAAAAGATTTCTCAGCCAGTTAACAGACAGGAGTTATCGGTGCACCAGGAATCGCCCTAGCAATGCAGCCGAAGGTTTAAGTACCTTCAGAGGAACAACTGATATAATATTTACGAATTACCGTAATATTTATAAACGGTTATTACTCTGCTGTAGTCTAGACACCGAGAAATAAATCGTTAAAAATTAACCAATTTGTCAAAATATAATGATGTCCTTAAAAAGATAAAATCAATGCTAAATGAATGCAAAACAGAAATTAAACGTGAATAACGATGCAACTACAAATGAATTTTTTGTTTTGTTTTTGAATTTTTTTGTGAATGCAAATGCAAGCAAACAAAAATGCAAAGAAATAAAAACAAGGGAGAAGAGAACAATACCAGAGGGTCTGAATTTATTAGCAATTTTATTTTTTAATGGCAAATTTTTTAGCAAGTAAACAAAGCGGCGCAATATGTAGCGAGCATGTCCTTTCTTGTACAACCTGAAAAGCGGAAGCGATATATATACAATGGTATGGCAAGTGATTTTTTTTATCAAAATGACAACAAAAGGAAACTAAAAAAAAAGAAAAAAAACTAAAGATTTAAAATGCAAACTAAATGAATAAAGAAAGCAACAAAGCAAAAAATGCAAGCCTGCAGTAGCCAAAACAACTAAAAAGAATTCGATAAATTTTATTTTTTAAAGAAAACACAAAATAAAAAATAAGAACACACTAAAACGAAAACTTGAACTCACACTAAGAAAAACTAACACCCAGACCGGCCACTTAAAAGAATGCGCAACCCAAAGTTGGTCTAACTCGCCAGATAGGACAACTCTTCATTTATAAAAAAAAATCACATGTCCGGATTGTACTCCAAAAATTCTTATCGAAATCAGTCCTAAAACCAAAATAAACAAACAAAAAATTGAAAATCGATACTCACGATTAAAACCGGTTTTGGGGTTTGATTTGAAGTGGTAATATCGGTGGAGATTTGCTGAAACAAAGGGGGATTGGCGTTCGATTTGGGAATTTCAGCGATGAGGTTGAGTTGCGAATTGCCGAAGGCAGTGGTGGGCGAGGTTTCAGGTGGGGCGTTCGGCTGTTGGTTTCTGGTCGGGTTCGCTACAGGTAGTTGATTTGATTGTGGGTTTCGGATTTGGGGTGCTGTAGCTTGAGTTTGCGATTTGGGTTTTAAATACTTGGTTCGCTGGTGGTTTGGTGGTTCAGACGTCTCGCGATTTGGGGTTCGGGTTTGGTGTTTGCAATGAGGTTTATTTGGGGATTTCAGTTGTTCTAGTGTGGCTTCGGATTGGTGTAGGAGCGATGGGTGATTTTCGGATGAAGGTGATTGGTAGTGTGAGGGAGCTACCTTGGTTGTTGAAGACAGTGAAGGTGTTGAAGGGGTTTTGATGGAGCAAGTTGTATTGAACAGGGTTGCACAAGGTGGTGTTAGCTTGCTATGTGGATGGAGTGGCCTGGTATCGGTCTGGAGGGGTGTAGTTGTGAGTGAGCGAGGAATTTGTTATGGTGATTTGTGCGGGATAGGTGACTTCGGTTATTGGGTATTTGGTGGAATTTGCGAGGTAGGGTGGTACGATTCTCCTGGTGGTTTGATTGTATTGAGGCGGGATTGAACTGGGGTGGTTCGGGTGTAATTTGTGACTTGAAATGAGTTGTTTATGTTGATGTGAGTATAGGATAGTGGACTGTTTTGTCGGATATTGATTTTGTGAGAGGCAGTGGAAGGTAGGAACTGTAGTTGGAGCGGGCGTTTCGGCACGCTGTTGGTCGAGGAAATGACTTAGGGTATGATGCTGCTTTCAACTATATGTGATGAAGTGAGTTGTATGTGGGAGTGTATGGTGGTTGTGTATGGGTGTAGAATGGTTGGTGTTTGGAGGAGGGAGGGCTGCTGAATTGGTAGTTGATAGGCAACTTTTGGTTGAGAAGTTGGTGTCTGTTTGAGGTCAACTGTACCTTGATAGAGGAATGTGATTAGTTTGCTGCAATTGGTTTGAGATGGAGTAGTAGAAGGTATGGTGATGGGTGATGGTTTTAGTTGCTGTTTGAAACAGAAGAGGAGTTGTAGTATGAAAGAGAAGAGTGTAAGGGAGGATGGTACCTGAGTTTGGAATGAGGCAGTAACTGAAGTGATGAGCAGAGTGGTGCTGAGAGGGTAACACAGAAAGAAACAATGTACACAAAAAAGAAATGCAACTGAAAGTCTGAAAACAGTATATGAAATGTAACAGGGGATGTATAAGTGAATAAGAAATTGCACAATTGAAATACTAAATTTTTGTGTTCTCTCTTTCTTTTTTATAGAAAAATAGTTGTGCAAACATTTGGTGTGTGAACAGGGAGAATGACTACAAAAAAAAAATGTAAAATCAACTATGAGGGGAAACAGAAACTGTAAAACACAACACAGAAACAGTAGAACTGAAGATGGTTTTTTTTAAATTGAATGAACTAGAAGAAGCAAATGCAGCAACAACAGAAAATGAAACAGAGATTGCAATAACAAATGCACAAAAAAAAATGAAAACAGATTTTTTTTCTTTGTTTTTTTAGGAAGAAAAGGAAGCACCACACAGAAAACTAAATTTAAAAAAAGATAATAATAAGAGAATTAACACTAAAAGAAAATGCACACACACAAAAACGAACAAAAGTGAACAAAATGAAAAAAAAAACAAGGACACAATTTTTTTTTTGTTTTTTTAAGAGAACAACAAACTAGAAAATTAACTCGAAGAATAAAACTAAAATTAAATTCTTTCCCCGGCAACGGCGCCAAAAACTTGTTCGCTAAACGATATTTCTATTGAATTAGAAAACCGTTGCACGAATATTGAAATAACCGCAAGTGCACGGCGTACTATTGTAATACGTAGTGAGTGCGAGTCGATCCACAGGGAAAGAAGTGATTTCAATTTTATTCACTCAAGTTAAACCAAACTTTGAATTGTTCTAACTAATAAAAACTAATGAACTAGAAACGAAGTTGAGAGCTAAAACTGAAATTAGAGAGTAATTTAGAGGTAAATCCACTCTCACCTTTATGTAAGTTATCAAACATACAATGTATGATCTCAATAAGTGATATAAATGCAATATTTAAACCACTTATGATTCTCATGAAAATGAAACTAAAGCAAAACTATTCTAAGTATGGTCTATGAACTATTGGCTAGAACTATAGACCATCAAATTTTGTTCATACTTTCATTTCAAAATCAATAATCACTTAGCAAATATTGATGTAACTTGTGTTTATATTGAATAAGAATAGATCATTTGCAAATGCA
Organism: Allium sativum; assembly: GCA_030737875.1. Taxonomy (NCBI): domain Eukaryota; kingdom Viridiplantae; phylum Streptophyta; class Magnoliopsida; order Asparagales; family Amaryllidaceae; genus Allium; species Allium sativum. The sequence goes on from CM060918.1 coordinate 130,291,177, forward strand.
ACATAACCTATCAAACCCATATGTATAAACTTACATCAATATTCACTAACATTAAGCACATATCAAAGATCACAAATCATACACTTGTTGAACTTACACAAAGTTAGAGGGCATCATTACCCCTAAATCAAGGGATTAGCCACTCATATGTGTTATCATATCAACACATGTAAGTTTCAACATTAGAAAATTAAGCAAAATGAAAGAAAAACTAAGTAGAACAAGAAGAGAGCTAAACTAAGAACATAAAGTAAATCTAAGCTATGAACATGAAAGTAAATCTAAGCTATGAACATGAATGTAAATCTAAGCTATAAACATAAAAGTAAAGAGCATAGAAATTAAATTGCATTAAAGCAAAGAAGTTACATAAAGAAAATGGCTATGTAGCCATTAAAATAATAGAGAGCTATGATCTAAACTAAACTACTAAAGGATAAAAAAGAAGATCAAAGAGAGCCTAGATAAATGAACATAAAGGGGGTATATATACAAGATCACAAACCCTAAAACCCTAATCACTTTTGTTGGGAACTCCCCAAAATACCCCTTCATGAAGCTTCTAATCCTCTCTTAGCCGCTAATGAGTCATGTAGGATGCATGAGGCCTTTTGTCTCATTCAATTAGTCTTTAATAAGAAGCTTAAGAGAAAGAGGTTAATTTGAGAGGTGGGGTCCTCCATGATCATGTATGAGAATTATTTCCTCTTCATTCCTTTGTATGCATGCATTTGTGCTCCAAATCTTCATGTGTATGTACTATTTGTGCTCCAAAATTCCTATTAGAGACAATAACAAAGAACAAGTAAATGCAATCACAAAATAAAACATGCATAAGTGATCAATTTTTCCCAAAATGAGTGATGATTTTGAAAATATTTAAAATATGGTTTGATCGTATAAAACACCCAAAAATGTTCATTTATTTAATTAACAAGAATAAATATGTGAATATAAATGTGCATTTTTACGTGCACATCAGTGGGTCACACCCATTAGGATGTATTATCACCTGATCTAGAAAAAAATTATTTGTTTCTCCTTCTATCACTGCTGTATGCTTTCAGAAACGGTTATTGATCACAATTATTAGTGATAATACATTTGGTACACTCAAGTGGAATGAGTGGCCGGTCATGTGTGGCCAAGTTGCAAGATGTTCTTATTGAACCCAGTGTATTCTTCAATAGAAATCTATTCTCCAATAAGCGCCCGTAGTTTTCGATTGTATATTATGTATGTGGAGCATAAGATGCTGAAGCGACCTAAACTTCCCCATGAAGGAAAGCACGGATTGAGTTGAGAACACGACAAATCAGAACACAAACAGAAGAACATTTTATTGCTTATTATAACAATTTCATCAGAATACAAGAATATAACAGAGTATGAATAAATATTACACATTCGAATAGTATCAGAGATTTAAATTACATTTAAATACATAGCAGCGGAAAAATAGTTCAAAACACAACTGAAAAGAATATACGGATACAGAGCTTTCCGAATATCATCCCAGCTGTAAACCAGGATCCTATGAATATAAATCTACAAAACCAAAACTACTAGCTGCCCGTGTGGAAAATAGGGCCACCCAGAGTTTAGGTTAAAACAATAAACTCCAGGTCAGTCATGTGACTAGTGTGAGAACTAAAACAGTTATTTATCTTTATTTTAAAGTTCGATAAATCAAGGGACCACGTCGTATAACATGGAATGGGTTTCCTCCCAAGAAGTGCATAAAACAAACAGCGCAATGCTAAATAAAGAACAATGAAGCTATTATAAGACTCAGGTCCCATCACACAATGCAACGCAAGCCGAAGGATAGAGTTTTACCTTATAATAGCCAAATATGCTTGGTATGTGAAATTTCATCTTTTATTATTACTATAAGTGTATAGTGTCAAAACAATTTCAATCATAAGTATCAATCATAGACGATATGGGTACCATATATCAAATCGCCAATACTAGGCTCTACAATCAAAACTGCAAATGTCACGTATTGGAAGTTGGATTTGCGTCTGTGAACCAAGGCAAGGGATCGTCCTTACCGCTTCGAGAAAATCTAGCCCATGTCTCAGGCCAGAGCTCGAGTGACCTTTGGTTCGTCAGGGCCGGTCCACTCGATGTGGATTAAAATGCCTGAACACTACGTTTCCCCGCCCTATGGGGGCGTAAATGAGCCAAATGACCGCATCGGCCCTGGATCAACCGATATAATTGAGGCGCCTCCTATCCATCATCCACATAAGTAAAATGCCAAGGCGTGAAAAACACTGACACCACTCCTAGCTAGAAGGAAACTCATGCCCTCCCTGAGGTCCTCTCCCGTTTCTGGGCCACACCGGTTTGTGAGGCTCGCGAATTAACGCTACACAAAGCTATGCTATATTAAAGCCGTGCTTGGATCATCAACCACAAGACTATGCTTTTCAACAGAAGCCTTGATCATTTGCATCTCAGCATGCCACACAGGCAATTCACGCTATGCAACCGATATCCATCAATCACACAGAATGAAATCCGATGTCAGACACACATCCATTTACAAGTTCGTTCTGGGACTGAACGAAACCGGAGGCACCTTATTCCTCCCCCATATGTCCGATACAGGGGAGAGGCCCTCGCATATCCATCGATCTCCAAGTACGTTTGGACGATCACCACTTATTACCTCGCCTTGGGTGTATAGCCCAATCAAGACATCAGTAATCATTCAAACGATGTGAAGACCTCCAGTCTTCAACCACCGTCTTCCAACTCGACACATCGTCGAATCAGTTATTCAGAATGGGATAAACCCAGTCTTTCTGAATATTTCGTGTATGTAACAAACAAGTGCTATAAAAACACAACATACGCCTCATTCCAATCCAGAATATTCCTTTATCCAAATATTCATACTTTGGGAAAGGTTCCCATTAATTTTATCAAAGATAAATTCTTTAAATTTATTCTTTAATCTTCCTTTGGATATCAATTCAATCTAATTAAAGATGCATTAAAAATCCACTTGGTTTTAATCTTCCCAGAAATCAATATTAACGATTGTTTAACTTGGAAAATCATATCCTATCTTTAACTGGGTTAAAGAACCAATGTCATTTAAAAAACGGTTCATGATAAACCCAAAATCACATACCATTCCATCAGCCTTTAACCATAAATTAGCAAGTGAACAATTCCCTAAGTATTAACCCCAAAGGCCGAAACCAACATTAGATCAATACCCGGGAAACCATTCAACTTAACTAATCTCCAGTTAGTTTCTGATTTTCTTAACTCCATTGGGTCTAAGAATAGTATTATTAAAGATACCATTCACGACAACCCAAATCACATTGCATTAATAACGGAATCTTCATGGAAAACAAATCGATATATATATATATAATCGATATAAACTTCCATATCCAACTGATAATACAAATGTAATAATGGCAGTGCCTCTTAAATTCCATATGTATTAACAGTCTTCCTCCACAGAAGTTCACTTCGATTATTATCAAATTAAATTCCATTCAATTCCAATTTGATATATTAAATTGGAAAACGTTACATTGATAAATTCCCATTAAATCTAAATAAAAAGATTTATAAATCACATTTCATTGTAAATCGGGTTAAAGAACGAATGTCGTTAAAAACACAGTTCAAAATAAACCAAATCCACATTAGCCTCTAACCGTAAATTAGTAAGAGAACAATCCCCTAAGTATTAACCCCGAAGGCCGAAACCAACATCAGATCAATACCCAAGAACCATTTAACTTAACTAATCTCTAGTTAGTTTCTAATTTTCTTAACTCCATTCGGTTCAAGAACAGAATTATTAAAGATACCATTCACGACAAACCCAAATTCAATTTGATATTAAATACAAGGCTTTGTATAGAAAATATATCAGCTTATATTCAATATCAAATTCTGAAATCAACAAATATCGTATTTGAAATAACGATATATATATATATATATATATATGTCTTTCAAATTTCCATAACAATATATGTATAATCACAAAATCCAACATTGAAATATTCCAAAGAAAATTTCGATTCAAATCCATTTCCAATTTATATATCAGAAATCCTGGTTATTTTTAAAACCATTTCAAATCCAATTTATTTATTTTAAAAACATTGGATTTATTATTCTAATTCAAAACTAGTTCATTTCGACAAAAATCTATTATTATCTTTTCAAATATGGAATTTTTCATCCCAATTCTTTACAAATCACTTCTTATGATTTTACACTAATTATTGATATTTTTAATTATTTTATCAAGGCCAGTACAGTCGATTTCCATAAACGACCATCGAACTGTACTTACAACGACCTTTTCCAAATTTGATTTTGACATAATTCCAAATCCAACCATTAGATTTCAAATCTTTAATATTCGTTAGAAATCTATTTTCGATACGAACCCAACGGTTCCAGTTTTAGGAGAATCCGACGGTCGGATCTCTCGTCATGTCCATTCGAAGTCAATGGTCGAAATTCATGAACTGCCGCAGTGCGGCGCGTTCTATTCAGGCCATTATATATATAATATATATATTATATTTATTTCGTCGATTTCCATTTAAAACGTATTTTATAAATCATTTTAAACTCGTTTTCAAAACGATTTCAACTTCATATTCAATTTCAAATCAAAATTGAATATTCCATATCATTGATATATAAATAATAGTATTTTCGAAACATTAGATTTTGAAATCAATTCCTTTTCGATATTCATTATAAAAATGAATAAAATCGATATGAATATCATTCACGTCAAAGTGACGTTAATCTAATCAACATGGCTTTATATTTTTAAATATATTCGTGTCCATCCCAAATCGGACATTAAAATCAAATTTTGATCTTTTACTGAATATTATTTGAAAATATTCATTATTTTAAAATAATCGTTATTTTAAAATATTCATTCTTTTTGAACTGAATCAGACACAATCAATTACCATATAATGTGATTTATATGGATTTCAAACACACAGGTATACAACAACAATCAAACGCATTCAACCATCATCTAGAGTGCATCTACTCTCCATAAGCATTAAATATGAATATTCAACACTTACACAGCCAGCCAATCAATCGATCGACATACAGCTAATTATTGGGACTAGTGTATGTCATATATCATCCCAATACCCGTGTGGGGTTTCAATCAACAAATAACAAATTTTATTTGTGCAGTTGGGCGATGTATAAAATTTATCGTCCCAATCAATATCAGTCAAATGTGTTTACATAAACAAATCGTCCGATTTGTTTATAAATATTTATTTTATTCATATACATGTTAAAAATTATATTTTTAACTATAAAATATTTTTAACGATAAAATATTTTATTCCACTCCATATCACAACAATAAATTTTCACAACACATCAATCACACAAACAAGTCATCCATGGTCCTGTGGACGATGGGTGTTAGGTGCTGCTAAGCACCGTCTGCATCCTAGTATATATTTTAACTAGAAAATAAAATTCAAAGTGAGAAGTTCTCACCTTTGGGATCCACACTTCCATTCTTTCTTTCTGAACTGTTTGGACTTGTTCGAAATTCCAACGCATCCCTTTCACGCTGTTCATATATAAAAATCATATTTTTACCACTTCATTCCAATAAATAAAAATCATATTTTTATTTCTACTTCATATATTTTTACAAAACTTCTTTCTGTACAAAAATTATATTTTTATATTTCTACTTTTTATATAAAGATCGAATTTTTATTTCGCTTCATATATAATTAAAAACGAATTTTTATCCTAATGATATCTATATAAGGATCGTTTCTTTATCATAATGAAAACATTAAAAAATTGTATTTTTATTTATAAAAATCACATTTTTATAATTCTTACTACATAATAAAAATTATATTTTTATCGCCATTCTACATATATAAAAATCGAATATTTATATTATTACATACATACAATAAAATTTATATTATTATCCAACTAAAAATAATATTTTCATATCGTTATTCATATTATAAAAATCATATTTTTATTATCCCTATAATATAAAAATCATATTTTTATTACCTATATAATATAAAAATCACATTTTTATTACCTATATAATATAAAAATCATATTTTTATTACCTATATAATATGTGTGTTTTTCTTCTTCTTCCTATAAATTAAAACTTATTTATAATACTTAATAACCGATTTAATTAAACTGAAATCAAATTAAAACTGATTTAATAGAATAAACATTACCCTCTTCATTGCAGAATTGAGCCGTTGGTGAAGGTGAGAGGCTCGCTGGTCGGAGGGGGGTTTCATCAGACTGTGGCGATGGTGCGGGGAGGGGAGCGATGTTGGGTGGTGCGCGTGAGGGGGGGGGGTCTCGAATTACGGATTGGAGATGGGGGAGGAGAGTTTGGAGGCGGTTAACGGAGGTTGTGGCGGGCAGGGGGGAGAGGGGGAGGGGGTGGTGCCGGGTGCGAGGCGAGGCCGGAGGGCGGCAACATCCTCTGGTGAGAGGGGGGTCACGATGGACATCGTCGAGGGGGGCGACAGGTTCTCATTGTTTTTATTTATTTATTTATTTCAATCGTTCTGAATATGAGAGAGAAGAGGGAGAGAGGGAATTATATAATTATATATATATTATTATTATTTAATTTCAAAAAGTAACTTTAAAATTCGAACTCCAAATGGAACCTACCGCCTGTCGTCCCTTGCTAATTACCCCCATTCCGAACACAATGGGATATGTATCGTAAGCCGATTCGACTGTTTCGATCTGTTTTCGTCAAAATCGAAATATAAATTTATATATTGAATTTGAACACACATTTCAATATACTGGGGCCACATACGGACTCTAAAAATTCCCGAAAAATATTTTCTAGCTTCATATTGACGATACGGTTCTAACAAAACTAATTTCATCAAATTCTGAGATCGTTTGAAAAAGGCCCATTTTCTGGTTGATCCAAATTGACTAAAACTGTCAAAACACATTTTCGTTCGCCACGCTCACATATTAACCCTAAAAATTATGAATTTTGGAATCTAGAAATAACTCGACATCCCAGATCCAAAAAAAATGGTTTAGTAAAAAACGGAGGTCGTTTGCAAAATTTCCATTTTTAAGGGCCATATTTCTCATAGCGACTATTCTGAATTTTCAATTGGACATAACTTTTTATTATGAAATTTCAATTTTTTGGATTCGTTGGAAAGATATTCCCAAATAGATTCTAATATTTTTGGTTTCGCTAAAATCTGGTTTATTTTGAATCCTGTACATTCATTTGAAATATGAAATCGAGTTTTCAAGCTACCACGCCATTTTCAATTATTTTTTAATTAAAAATAAATATTTATATTCTAGAGACAATCTATATAAATATATACGTTCTAATTCTACTTATAAAGAATTTCTCGTTGTTATTATTTAAAATAATTCATTGTAATTATTCAAAATTCATTAAAATTGCCAAAATAAAAAATTTAAATTGGTTCGGATTTTCCAGGTTGTTACAATCTCCCCTACTTAAAATCTTTTCGTCCCCGAAAAGGAACGGAGCTGAAAGTTGTTTTACTAATCAACTCAACTTTCATTCTTTTCATTATGGTTTAAGTTCTTCAACTTTTCAGTTTCTACGAATTTTTCAAAAAATTGGCTAACACCCTAAATTTTCGATTTTTTTTGCCGTAACCTCCCTTATACGGAAGCATCGGGAAAATCCTGAAATCGCCATACAGGCCTTCTCATCTCAAAAAGAAAAAGAAAAAGCCAAGCGGCTAGCCAATCGGTTCATAAAATCATCCAAACCCAAGAAATTAGTAAACATTTACCTATTTGTCGGGCAAACAATTTTATTCTTCTGCTCTAGCCTCCTTGCTATGACCTGTTCACACATATATATGTACATGCATGCATTTCCAAACAATTTTCAATACAATTCAATATTTGGTTCAATTTGGCCTAAATTTACCTTTCTTTCACATAATGGTTTAAAGGAATAATCATAAAACACAACCATCAATCAATTAATGAATTAACATTTCAAATTCATAATTTTGATACATATACAGAAAATCATGTTTTTGATGCCAATTCACAACAATAAACCCTATCTAGTTTTGGTTCTCACACCAGTCAATTGGAAATATATAAATATCACACCTTCGAAACTCGAACACAAATTCTGATGATGTTCGAACTATCATCAGAATCATCTCCGGGCGACTAGAGCGTGATTCTACATATATCCAGTATATTAAAACTTCGAATACACGTTTGCAAGGCGTATATGCAAAATCTTTATATATATTGGATTGTCCAAATTGAATACAAATATATATTCAAATACATATGAAATGGTTTAATTTTTTTTTAAAAAAGTTTGTCTTTATTTTATTTGAAAAACAACACTCTTTCGACTCATTCTAGGATACTGCTGATTCCATCTCCAACGAGTCATTCTCATTGAATATTACTAATCCAATCTCTGATGAATTCTTTCGTCTGGTTCTGACGTGTCTTGTTCTCGAGCTCTGTAAACCAAAGCTCTGATACCAAACTGAAGCGACCCGAACTTCCCCGCGAAGGAAAGCACAGATTGAGTTGAGAACACGACAAATCAGAACATAAACAGAAGAACATTTCATTGCTTATTACAACAATTTCATCAGCAAACTAGTATATAACTGAGTATGAATAAATATTACACATTCGAACAATATCAGAGGTTTAAATTACATTTAAATACATAGCAGCGGAAAAATAATACAAAACACAACTGAAAAGAATATACGGATACAGAGCTTTTCGAATATCATCCCAGCTGTAAACCAGGATCTTTTGAATATAAATCTGCAAAACCAAAACTACTAGCTGCCCGTGTGGAAAATAAGGGCACCCAGAGTTTAGGTTAAAACAATAAAATCCAATTCAGTCATGTGACTGGTATGAGAACTAAAACGGTTATTTATCTTTATTTTAAAGTTCGGTAAATCAAGGGACCACGCTGTATAACACGGAACAGGTTTCCTCCCAAGAATACCAGTGCAGAAAACAAACAGCGCAATGGTAAATAAAGAACAATGAAGCTATTTGTAACACCCCACATTCGTTAAGGTCACTCACAAAGGGAATGCCTTAACTTCCATGGAGCATTATGGGTACTGGAACTGAAATATTACAAGACAGACATATATAAAAACAACGGAAAGTAAAGTAGAAGTACTTCAAATCATTTATTAAATATAATTGTTTACAATAAAAGCTCATCAACTTTCAAATACCCAATTACATAGCTAAAATATCTGTCTTGCTCAAAAACAAAGAGGCATGGAAATAAATTGTAGTATTCCCCAATAAAGCAAAGCAAGCCATAGCCAAGAGAAATCCAAGCAGTACATGAAAGAGCCTTGGAGCTTGGTAAGATCCGAACTAAGCTGTATTCTCACCCTGCGAACCTGGGGGGGGGGGGGGGGACGGAATAAAAAGAGGCGAAACAAAACGGGTCAATCATAAAGACTGAGTAAGTCCTAGTGACTTTCAGCATAAAAAATGGTAAAAATAACATGGCATGAAACATAAGCATGATGACAAGGAAAGCTATAGGCACGATAACTAAGAATAACATCATAGGATTTCTGTCATGTATAACATTGCAAGGTTCCCATTCAAGATGAACTAAGTATAGTTTCGCAAGATTTCTATCAAGCATCGCAAGATTTCTCTGCTTCACCATTAAAATGATATCTATTTGCTCTGCACCACCTAACTAGTGTCCCAACTAGTAATCTATATAAAATGATAAAATCATAACGTGATCCCAATCCCCGAAATTAAGGTTGCTTTCACGTGTACATCTATTATTTATTACCTAGATCTAATCTAGGGTTTTCTATCGAGCGCTTCCTAGATTCAACCAGGATTTATGCCACCTAGGTCCAACCTAGGGATTATGCTACCTATTGAACACTTCTCGGATTTAGGGTTTATGGCACTTAGGTCCAACCTAGGGATTATGCTACCTATGTGTGTCATACGGCCCGCAATGATTGTAGATACCTATGTTGGTCCCACCATGGGGTGTATCAAGACCCATGGTGGCGGCCCGACGCAATTCTAGAATACATAGGCTATACTACTGGTGCCCCAGTGCCCTGTTTGTCTACTCCGGAGTGTGTGCACGCCCGCACCCTGTTAGAACCCACACTGTGCACCCACCGTCGTCGCTTTTGACCGCTTACAATCAGCCCAGTAATCGTGCCCCACCCTGCCTAGTTTCAGGGTACCATGATACCTAATTGGGTTACTACTGAAATGGGTCCCCGTTACTAGGGTTTCCTACTGGTTAAGTTTGTGGGCCTATATATATAGATATTACCCACCTTCCCGTGATGTACTTAACCCACCGATTCAAGCATGCTTATTAATGGTTAAGTTTGTGGGCCTATATTTACTAATATTACCCACCAATCCGATATGTACTTAACCCTCTCTGTCCATGACGTTAAGTTGGTTAAGTGTTTTCTCTTGTTTTACTTAACCCTACCACACATCATGTTATATCGGTTAAGTGTTGTTCCTTGTGTTACTTAACCCTACCGCAAGCCTTGTTATACTGGCTAAGTGTTCTCCCTTTTGTTAACTTAACCCCACCACATGTCATGTCATATTGGTTAAGTGTACATTGACTTAGCCCACCTACTTATCATGTTGTGACGGTTAAGTGTTACCCTCTGTTGTTACTTAACCTTACCACGCATCACGTTATATTGGTTAAGTGCATGTTAACTTAACCCCATCCACCAGTCATATTATAATGGTTAAGTGTTACCCTCGTGTGTTTACTTAACCCTACCATGCATCAGGTTATATCGATTGGGTGTTATCAACCTATTCAAGTTAGCCCAACCCATCCGCTAGTCATGTTATAACGGTTAAGTGTCATTAGCCTAGCCACGTTACTTAACTCACCCATTCATATCATATTGGTTGAGCCTACATTTATAAGTTTTACATGTTCTTAACTCATACCGGTTAGGTCCACATTTACATGTCAAATTTCCATGTCATCCCACCTAACCCTCTAACCATAACCACGTCTTATTATGGTTAGTATTCCTTAATTCATTCATTATGACGAACGAATCATGACCTCTCACATTAGACCGTGCATTTTGTGGTCACTGGATTTGTCGGGCGGTTCCGGGCAGATTTACACCACAAACTGGGTCTAACCTCGTGTCATAAACCGTTACGCCTACAATTTGGCCTTCGACCTCTCACATTAGACTGACACTTTGTGGCTACTGGATTTGCCGTGCGGTTCCGAGCAGATTTACACCACAAACTGAGTCTAACCTCGTGTCAAAGGTTCATTAATGGTCGTATTCCACCCAAACCCCCAATATCAGTTCATGTGTTTAACATATAGGAATGTTCATGTTCCAACCACGTTCATATTTCCAGTTATATGCCAATTATCGAGTTCATAATTCACGTTTTTTCCTCAAAACGTATTCCCAAATTATTATCATAATTCACTATAAGGTTATGCCAAGTTATAGCCTTTTATTTACAATACATGCCAATTACCCAAAACCCAACTTAGGCGCGTTCATATTAAACCTCTACCAAGTCATAAATTATCATATATGTTTCAACTCCAAATTTTACATAATTAACATATGCCCAAGTTCTAGATTACATGTCAGTTTTTACATATGCCCAATTCATACCAACTTTACATATGTTCAATTCATGTCATTTTACATGTATGCCAATTTTCAATACAAATTTACACATATACCAAGTTTCATGATTTACATGTTTACAAAGCTATGCTTAATTTACATAGATCAAGTTTTATACCCAAAATTACATGTATACCACGTTTACACCAATTTACCCATAACAAGTTCTAGCCAAATGACATATAACAAGATCTATATCAAATTATATATGCCAATCCCCATTCTTGCAATTACCATTTTAATGACAATACCCAAATATCCAATTTCGTGTTAATGGTAGTAATACCCAAATATCCAATTTTTATGTTATGCCATCAATTCCACCAAACACATATATTCCACTAGGCAATATTCCAATATTTCCCCCGTATACCATCGCACTTATATCGTAGTTTAGGCCTAGGTCCGAAATTGACCTAGGTTCATCAAAAGAAAATAAATAGGGGAAGATAGAATTTTGCATAAAAATAAGATCAGAGAGAAAAACATCATCATATGCATGAAGATTACAACTTGATAATAATATCAACATGAATTGAGAAAACTGATTTACAACAGGCTGAATAGATCATGAACTTGACATGAGAATAAAGATAGACAAGTCTCAAAAACTCAAGATTCAAGAAGCAACAGAAAAAGGTCTGAATCGATAAACATACTTAGATCCAATTCCACTTTATTTCATGTCCATATTATAATTAAATGTTTAAATCTAAAAGTAACTAGCACTTACAGAGCATGGCTAGTGAATTAGGAACTGAATTTGTTGTAAAAATGTTGCGGCATTGTTGATTTATTGTCTTGAATCATTGTTGAAGCTTTGTTCTTTGAATTGATTTGAGTTTGAATGTTTGTACTTTAATTTGGGGGCGGTGGCCATGGTTCAAGAGGGAGTTCAGCAGCATAATAGTGTAAGAATGATTTGATATGAATTATGTTAGGTCTAAGGGTGTTTTTATAGGTGTAGCAACTAGTTTAGGCCCTTAGATTAACCATAGAATCAATCCGGACCATCAAAACACGTCTAAGGCTTCAAAAATGAGTTCTGGGTCAAAACAGGCCAACCAGGTCGACCTGTAAGGGGGGGAGGTCGACCACGTGGTCGACCTGGGGGGTAGGTCGACCCTAAGGTCGACCACATGGTCGACCTGGCCCCCAGGTCGACCCCCAGGTCGACCTGCCTAGTCCTGTGCTGCCTAAAATCTGCTGAATCTTCTACAGGCCATAACTTCTTCATCCGGACTCCGATTTTCGAAAACTCGGACTCTATTTCATGTAAAATTTCGAGACGAACGCAATGGCGTAACCCGTTTCCCTTGATTCTTATTTCGAAAATCAATTAAACCCTGATTTCTAGTTTCAACATGTTATTAAAATTCGGGTTGTTACATTCTCCCCTCCTTAAAGGATTTCGTCCCCGAAATCTTCAAGTTAAGAAGAATGCGTCCTACCATCCAATCATCAATCACAAGCATCCATTGTCCTTAAGAGATTTCTAATGCTGTATGAACATATGCAGAAAGTGTGTGTATATGTTCCTTATCTAATGCAAATGATCAGGCCTGATTGATCTCTTTAATGCAAAATATGTTTTAGTGCCATAAGTCCAACATGTATGCAAATAGCCCTAATCACATAAACACTATATGCGTGCACAAACATCCATCCATATGCAATATCCACATGATTACACATTTAATTTCATCCATAAACAAGTATAAACACTCATGCATATGCAATATGAAAGGTGACGGCGCCGATCTAGTGTCTAAGGTGCGTGTATATGCATCCATAAGCAACTATTAGCAATCACTTGCAACCATCAATCATAACATGTCTCAAACACATGTTTACACCCAATTGTTCCTACCTAAAGATATAGTCGAATGATAGAAGCAAGTAAAAACTTTGTGCCCATTAGGCAATGTCAAAACTGGAAATCTATGTCACATATATACTGATTAGGGGAACTCCCTAAGCACCAGCCCCGAAGACCGAAATCAATATCAGACTGATACCCAAAGAATTAACCAACCAATATATATGTTTCTAGGTAACTAAGCATGATGGACTCCTTTTTGGTCACAAGAAATCCCTTCCTAAGACCAACCCATATCCTATAAAACCAAAAAAAAATTAGTCAACCCAACGGACACCCTCAAGCCCCAACATGTATTACTAACAGATCAGTCATACTCCCTATGGGGTTTGCAACAGAAATAGGATGGAGAATAGGACCGAGAGGTTATACTTAAAAGATAGCATGCAAATAAGCTCTACAGGAAAAGAGGGATCAAGGATATACTCTTAAAAAGAGATATGATGCGCGTGTCTAGTCTTCAATCTTCTAAGTCGCATTTCCTTGAGCTTAACTCCACTGTGCTTTGACCGTCTTTAGCTTCACAATTCCGTAGCTTCTTAATTCCTATTTCCAAAATATGAGTTGGAACTCATTTCATTGTCGCCTCTCGTTCCACTTTCACTTATTCTTCTTCTAGTATACTCAGCCCAAACATAACTGCGTACTCATGGTTTCATGCAAGCTCTCCAAAATTCACTAGTGAATCTCGGATCCCGTTCACTTACTAGAAGGTATTCCACATAAATGAATTATCTCTTGAAAATAAACAAATGCCAACCATGTTGCCAAGTGTACTTACTAAGGTGATTTTATATAACTCATGCATAAGCGAGATGAACCATCCGCCTTAGTGGCGAACATTACTCGAGCGGATCAATAAATATATTAAGAGATTCTAGGTAACTAAGCATGGCAAAACCCTAAGGGTTACACTAGTCTTCGAGGGCATTACCAGGGCAAGTCAAGAGTCTAACTACCCTCTTTTCATACTCGAGAATGGTACCATTTCTGGATAACCACTCCATCCCTAGAAACAACCCATAGCCCAAAAACATAAGCATTACTTATAAACTCAACACTTAGCATAGACATTCTCAAATCCAAACAAGTCATGAATAAATGAGCCGATTCCCCAACAGGATTGGAGACAAAAACGGGATCCTCTACTACGCTAGTACTAAGGTGCAGAGACTTCGACTATCGAAGCAGAATTAAAAGGATGCGATGTACAAAAATAAAGTTCTAATGGGATGATAGAAAAGAAAATCTAAACCTTTAACAGAAATGTTACCACCTCTCTTAGGTATGCTAGTAGTGAGAGCATACGATTGCCCTCTCGACGATCTTGTTCTTTGCCCTTGTCCTTGTCCTATAATACTTAACTACATGTCCCTTTTTACCATACTAAAGATACTCTCTCTTGTCATGGGTTTTATTATTCTTTCACTTTGGCCTCTTTCCTTTCACCTTTTCCTCCTTCGTGGATTAAGCCGTATCAACAAGTTTCTCATCCTTAGGCTTGTGTTCTTTTATCCTCGTTCTTTCTATCCTTGTATAGCTTGTTGACAAGTTTCTTGAAAGCTACCTCCATCGCACGACAACCCTACAAAGCTTGAAATAAGATTAGTCGCAAGTAAAACTACTGCGGCTACAGATGGAGGTTGGGCACTCCTTTGCCCTCCGACACACGCCTACAAGACTATGGTGAAAAGAGAGGAAGAAGAGATTCAAAGAGAGAATCAAAAGATAGTGCATATGGCTTTAGGGAATATGCCTTTCGTAAAACATTTTTTTTTTTTAGAAAAATGTTTCTTTGTAAATGTTTTGAAAATAATTTCAGAAGGTTTTTAAAAGCTTTTGCCCAGTCTGGTAACCTTCTACTCTGATACCAAATGTAACACCCCACATCCGTTAAGGTCAGTCACAAAGGGAATGCCTTAACTTCCATGGAGCATTATGGGTACTGGAACAGAAATATTACAAGACAGACATATATAAAAACAACGGAAAGTAAAGTAGAAGTACTTCAAATCATTTATTAAATATAATTGTTTACAATAAAAGCTCATCAACTTTCAAATACCCAATTACATAGCTAAAATATCTGTCTTGCTCAAAAACAAAGAGGCATGGAAATAAATTGTAGTATTGCCCAATAAAGCAAAGCAAGCCATAGCCAAGAGAAATCCAAGCAGTACATGAAAGAGCCTTGGAGCTTGGTAAGATCCGAACTAAGCTGTATTCCCACCCTGCAAACCTGAGGGGGGGGGGGAACGGAAGAAAAAGATGCGAAACAAAACGGGTCAGTCATAAAGACTGAGTAAGTCCTAGTGACTTTCAGCATAAAAACAGGTAAAGATAACATGACATGAATAAACTAAAAGTAAACATAAGCATGATGACAAGATAAGCTACAGGCACGATAACTAAGAATAACATCATAGGATTTCTGTCATGTACAACATTGCAAGGTTCCCATTCAAGATGAACTAAGTATAGTTTCGCAAGATTTCTATCAAGCATCGCAAGATTTCTCTGCTTCACCATTAAAATGATATCTGTTTGCTCTGCACCACCTCACTAGTGTCCCAACTAGTAATCTATATAAAATGATAAAATCATAACGTGATCCCAATCCCCGAAATTAAGGTTGCTTTCACGTGTACATCTATTATTTATTACCAAGATCTAATCTAGGGTTTTCTATCGAGCTCTTCCTATTGAACACTTCTCGGATTTAGAGTTTATGCCACCTAGGTCCAACCTAGGGATTATGCTACCTATGTGTGTCATACGACCACCAATGATTATAGAAACCTATGCTGGTCCCACCATGGGGTGTATCAAGACCCATGGTGGCGGCCCGACGCAATTCTAGAATACATAGGTTATACTACTGGTGCCCCAGTGCCCTGTTTGTCTGCTCCGGAGTGTGTGCACGCCCGCACCCCGTTAGAACCCACACTGTGCACCCACCACCGTCGCTTTTGACCGCTTACAATCAGCCCAGTAATCGTGCCCTACCCTGCCTAGTTTCATGGTACCATGATACCTAATTGGGTTACTGCTGAAATGGGTCCCCGTTACTAGGGTTTCCTACCGGTTAAGTTTATGGGCCTATATATATAGATATTACCCACCTTCCCGTGATGTACTTAACCCACTGATTCAAGCATGCTTATTAATGGTTAAGTTTGTGGGCCTATATTTACTAATATTACCAACCAGCCCGATATGTACTTAACCCTCTCTGTCCATCACGTTAAGTTGGTTAAGTGTTTTCTCTTGTTTTACTTAACCCTACCACACATCATGTTATATCGGTTAAGTGTTGTTCCTTGTGTTACTTAACCCTACCGCAAGCCTTGTTATACTGGCTAAGTGTTCTCCCTTGTGTTAACTTAACCACACCGCATGTCATGTCATATTGGTTAAGTGTACATTGACTTAGCCCACCTACTTATCATGTTGTGACGGTTAAGTGTTACCCTATGTTGTTACTTAACCTTACCACGCATCACGTTATATTGGTTAAGTGCATGTTAACTTAACCCCATCCAGCAGTCATATTATAATGGTTAAGTGTTACCCTTGTGTGTTTACTTAACCCTACCATGCATCAGGTTATATCGATTGGGTGTTATCAACCTATTCAAGTTAGCCCAACCCATCCGCTAGTCATGTTATAACGGTTAAGTGTCATTAGCCTAGCCCCGTTACTTAACCCACCCATTCATATCATATTGGTTGAGCCTACATTTATAAGTTTTACATGTTCTTAACTCATACCGGTTAGGTCCACATTTACATGTCGAATTTCCATGTCATCCCACCTAACCCTCTAACCACACCCATGTCTTATTATGGTTAGTATTCCTTAATTCATTCATTATGACGAACGAATCATGACCTCTCACATTAGACCGTGCATTTTGTGGTCACTGGATTTGCCGGGCGGTTCCGGGCAGATTTACACCACAAACTGGGTCTAACCTCGTGTCACAAACCGTTACGCCTACAATTTGGCCTTCGACCTCTCACATTAGACTGACACTTTGTGGCTACTGGATTTGCCTGGCGGTTCCGGGCAGATTTACACCACAAACTAAGTCTAACCTCGTGTCAAAGGTTCATTAATGGTCGTATTCCACCCAAAACCCCAATATCAGTTCATGTGTTTAACATATAGGAATGTTCATGTTCCAACCACGTTCATATTTCCAGTTATATGCCGATTATCAAGTTCATAATTCACGTTTTTGCCCCAAAACGTATTCCCAAATTATTATCATAATTCACTATAAGGTTATGCCAAGTTATAGCCTTTTATTTACAATACATGCCAATTACCCAAAACCCAACTTAGGCGCGTTCATAATAAACCTCTACCAAGTCATAAATTATCATATATGTTTCAACTCCAAATTTTACATAATTAAAATATGCCCAAGCTCTAGATTACATGTCAATTTTTACATATGCCCAATTCATACCAACTTTACATATGTTCAATTCATGTCGTTTTACATGTATGCCAATTTACACATATACCAAGTTTCATGATTTACATGTTTACAAAGCTATGCTTAAATTACATAGATCAAGTTTTATACCCAAAATTACATGTATACCACGTTTACACCAATTTACCCATAATAAGTTCTAGCCAAATTACATATATCAAGATCTATATCAAATTACATATGCCAATCCCCATTCTTGCAATTACCATTTTAAAGACAATACCCAAATATCCAATTTCATGTTAATGGTAGTAATACCCAAATATCCAATTTTTATGTTATTCCATCAATTCCACCAAACACATATATTCCACTAGGCAATATTCCAATATTTCCCCGTATACCATCGCACGTATATCGTAGTTTAGGCCTAGGTCCGAAATTGACCTAGGTTCATCAAAAGAAAATAAATAGGGGAAGATAGAATTTTGCATAAAAATAAGATCAGAGAGAAAAACATCATCATAGGCATGAAGATTACAACTTGATAATAATATCAACATGAATTGAGAAAACTGATTTACAACAGGCTGAATAGATCATGAACTTGACATGAGAATAAAGATAGACAAGTCTCAAAAACTCAAGATTCAAGAAGCAATATAAATAGGTCTGAATCGATAAACATACTTAGATCCAATTCCACTTTATTTCATGTCCATATTATAGTTAAATGTTTAAATCTAAAAGTAACTAGCACTTACAGAGCATGGCTAGTGAATTAGGAACTGAATTTGTTGTAAAAATGTTGCGGCGTTGTTGATTTATTGTCTTGAATCATTATTGAAGCTTTGTTCTTTGAATTGATTTGAGTTTGAATGTTTGTACTTTAATTTGGGGGCGCCGGCCATGGTTCAAGAGGGAGTTCAGCAGCATAATAGTGTAAGAATGATTTGATATGAATTAGATTAGGTCTAAGGATGTTTTTATAGGTGTAGCAACTAGTTTAGGCCCTTAGATTAACCCTAGAATCAATCCGGACCATCAAAACACGTCTAAGGCTTCAAAAATGAGTTCTGGGTCAAAACAGGCCGACCAGGTCGACCTGTAAGGGGGGAGGTCGACTGTAATGACCCGCATTGTCAGAGGTATTATAATTAATTTATTTAAGTATATCAATAGTGATTTAGGGAATAAAATCGTCGTTTAATTAAATAAAGTGATTATTTAATTAATTTAAATAATAGGATAATATGTTTAATTCAGAAATAATCGAAATATTGGAAATCACAATATTCTGTGAACGGGGTCATCCCTAGGATTTAGTTCAGCTTAGAGTTGAATTATATTGACGAATATATTCAATCGACGTCAGTTTGAAATGTAGAATAATAATATAATTAAAATAGAGCTTGAAATGGCGCGGCAGTTCGCTATTTGGCGATTCGAACTTCAACTGAATGTAAAAGGTTCGTTTTAAATCGGATTTCTGTGAAACAAGAAACGTGTGGAGCTGGTGAAGTATATATTTCTAGTGGAAGAGAAAAATCGGGATTTCGTCGTGTAGATTTTGAGTTACGTCCAAATCAAATTCTTAGAAATGCAGCACCCTGACCATAACGATTTAATTATATTTTTTATAAGGATTTAAATAGAAATCGAACATCGATATAACTGTGACAATGTAATATCGAGTTGTAAATCCATATAGGAATATTCTGAAGCTGTATAGTATTCCTCTGTGAATATAGACGATAATATTTATTTTTAAATATTTAATTTAATTATATTTAAATATATTTATATATTTAAATAGGCTATTTAGAGCGTTAAAAATAGCCACTTTTGCAAACGAAGTCGGAATTCAACGAAACTAATTTTGTTGGATCCGCAATGTCAAATAGTTGCTAGATTTCCAGTTTCGTGATTTTTAGAGTCATTGTGTGGCCGTACGGATTTTTAGAGTAAGAAACAGTCGATATTTTGACAGTTAAAAATACGTTGTGTGAGCAAACGAAGTCGGAATTCGACGAAACCAGTTTCGTTGGGTCCGTAATGTCGAACTGTAGCTGTATGCCAATTTTCATGATTTTTAGGTGTCGTATGTGATCATGGGGATTTTAAAGGACCAAAACAAACAGTGGATGAATAGAAAACAAATAAAATAATCAATATTAAAATATTATATTTTTCCTATATAATAACCTCAACATTCCAAAAACCTAATTCAACTCTTTCCTCGGTCAAACACAAATCCGCCGTAACCTTTTCTACCACCAGAGAAAAATCGCAACTTCTAAAATCAATGAAAATCAAAAGCAAATTGTATAAATCAATTCCTGTATGTATTCGACCTCCTCTGAAGTTGCTCATCAAGTTGGCACCAGTTTGAAGTGGTTCGATGCCCTTTTACGTTCACTGGAAACGTACAGCAAAGGCTAGGGTTGGGATGTTTGGGTTCTTGGATCATCGAATAGAGTTTAAGTTGGTATATTCGTGTTCGTGGAGGGGTTGGCACTGTGTGGCGAGTTGTTGTGAAAGTCCGACGAAGTCGAGGTCGGACCTAGCCTTTCGTTGGCGAAGTCGCACTTTCCAAGAGCTATGCGAGCTCGATGAAAAGGGTTTAAGGAGGAAGAGAGGTGGAAGAGGAGATGAAAGGTGTTGAGTTGGAGGTGAACGGTGGAGGAACGAGGCGGGGATGGTGAAGTAAACGTCGGCAGTGGAAGGATTGATTACTGGAGACCGAATGAGATTTGGGGAGGAAGACTTTGGTTGCGGGTCTGGGTACTTAAGCTTTTGAATGGGCTGGTCAAAATGGTAAAGGCCCAAGTGGGAATTTAATTGAGTTTAAATTAAAATATAAGAGTGTATTAGCTTTAATTAGTCGTATCTTTCTCATACAGAATTTTGAACGGTTGGATCCGTTAGGATCGTATGGACGAGAGCTTCCCAATGGAACTGACTGGAAGTGGATTGGAGCTCGTTTGAATTTATGGCGAAATGAATTGTTTTATTCAAATCAAATAACAGTTTATCGTTCTTTAACGATGAACTGCCAAAGTGAGTAAAACTCACCAACTCTGAATAGTTCTATTTTTACAGTGTATTCTTAGAACTGTTAGATATTGTCTTTTTGACTGTGTGTTGACTGTTTGATTGAACTGCTAGTCAGTTAGTGGAAATTATATATATATATATGTATATAAATACCGTTAAATATTTATATGTTGATTCTGCTATCAGAATCATTCATATCAAAGTGAATTCGATGTTAATTATATTGTCTAACATCTGTGATGCAGGGAAACAGGTTGGAGGAATCCAACTGGATTCCTCAACATTTATTTTACTGTGATTTATATATTGTGTTATATAATGTGATATATAATCTGACATTGATTTTGTGTGTTTGAACGATATTTATCGTTGTTATATGGGGTGTTAAATACCAGAATGTGGAAAAGGGATTTTCAAAGTATATTTTGAAAATAATTTATTTATATAAAATCAATGGATTTTATATTATAAAAGAAAAAGGATTTTGAATAAAAGAATTATATTTGTAAATCAAATATAAGGGAATTATATTTGTAAATCAAATATAAGGGAAAGAATGTGTTAAACAGATATAGAGGGAAATATTTGTAAAACAAATATAGAAGGAAATATTTGTCAAACAAATAAGAAGAGAAATATTTGTAAACCATTTACAAATAAAATAGAATTATAAAGGAAATATTTGTAGAACATTTACAAATAGATTAAAAGGGATTATTTATTTATTTAGGAAATAAATAGAATTAGAATAAAGGAATATTTATTTGAGAAAATAAATAGAATAAAGGAAATATTTATTTAGAAAATAAATACGATATTATAAAAGGAGTTAGAATTAATCAGTTAGAGTTAAAGGAGTTAATTGAATATAATTTATTCGAATAGAGTTAAAGGAGTAAATCGAATATAGTTTATTTGAAAGGAGTTAATCAGTTAGAGTTAACCAGTTAAAGGTGATCAAATAGAGTTAATCGATTAGAGTTAAAAACGAACTAGAGTAAATCGTATAGAGTTAACGAAATAGAATTAATCGATTAGAGTTAAAAACGAACTAGAGTAAATCGTATAGAGTTAAAGAAATAGAGTTAAGCAAAATTTGAAAATGACTAGAGATTAATAAGTTGAATGGTTTCCTGAGTATCGATCTGATGTTGGTTTCGGCCTTCGGGGTTTATATTTAGGAAGTTATTCTCTTGTTAGTTTATAGTTAGAGTCTGATAGATGTGGAAGAATAGTGATACATAATTAAGCCATGGAAATGTTTTCCAGTGTTAATAACGTATATTTTCTAAACATAGAAAATGAGGATATATATATATATATATATATATATATATATGTTGGATGATTGATCGATAAAATTTCCATCTAGAAATAGTATCGTTGTTTGCACACTTGTTTTTCTTTGATAGTTAACTCATAGACTATCGAAGTTTTGACCATTTTAACGTTGTTAATATGGAGAGACCGGTTGGATTATTATCCAAAGAACCACTCTGTATTGGCATAAGCGTTGCGAATCATTTATGCCAAAGATAATTGAAGACGGAGTAAAGTGCAAGGGCTGTTGTATAAGTCTTAGATAACAGCAACTAAGATGGATATACTGAATAGTGCCTTTGGTTTGTCCAGTCCCAGGACAACTTGTATGGACGAAGGTCTGACAGAGTATATCTGGTAGATCTCGTAAGTTGATCGTTTCAAACGTATTTACGTTGGTGGCGGAGGAATTCGTTTCTCTTAGCTGTATACCCGTGGTATTTTTGGGGAAATCAATTTGTGATTTGGCAGGTATGACGATGTGACATTCAAAGTGAATGAAGATGTGGCATGTAAAAGATAAGCGTAGCTTCTAGCCTCACATCTGGTAAATGACAGAAGTCGGGCGGGCAGCATGGCTAAGTCGGTCGCTCCGAAGTAGGGTGTATAATCACCTATCTAGATAATATTCATTTGCTTAACGGTTGCTGATCCCAACCGTTGGTGATGTACATTCGATACACTCAAGCGAAATGAGTGGTCGGTCATGTGTGGCTGAGTTGTAAGATGTTCTTGTTGAACTCCAGTGTATCGTTCCTAGAGTACACTGATCGGAAGGTGGTTCCATACATTGTCATAGTTGGAAATCCATTACCCAATACGTGCTTGCGGTTTTGATTGTATACTATATATGTAGAACGTGAGATGAAAGCGTTTCTGCTAGATGATTAATATATTGTGGCTGATAGACATTATTATAATATCAAAAGGTTTTTGATATAAAGATATTTTGGATTCTCATAAGGGAAAAACCCGTTCCGTTATACGGCGTGGTCTTATGAGATATCGTTTACTTGTTCAAACTGTTTTAAACTGTTTTACTCATACCAGTCCCATGACTGACCCGGAGTTTATTTTGTTTTGTTTCCCTAAACTCTTGGGTGCCTAAATTTGTATGGGCAGTCAAGTAGTCGGGATTTACAGATATACTTGAAGAGCTGGAGCAGGAGGCTTCAGGATCATATAGCTATAGTTTATTTCCGCTGTGTTGTAAGTGTTGGACTCTGATAAGTGCTATTGTATACATAATTGTTATATTTCAAAGTTATGTTATATATTGTATGTTATTCGTTTCGCTGTGAGATTCGTGTTACTCTGATGATGTAAGTTCTTCTTTTCTTCTTCTATTCTAAGTTTCTATCTTATCTATCCTCACCCTCTGTCTTCTTTCTATTAGTTTCTTGAATTTCCAGTGCAATTTGGGGTTGGACTTGTGTTATTTAGTCAGCTCAAATTGGACCGGATTTTTGGGTAATTACATCGACCACATGGTCGACCTAGGGGGTAGGTCGACCCTAAGGTCGACCACATGGTCGACCTGGCCCCCAGGTCGACCTGCCTGGTCCTGTGCTGCCTAAAATCTACTGAATCTTCTACAGGCCATAATTCTTCATCCGGACTCCGATTTTCGAAAACTCGGACTCTATTTCATGTAAAATTTCGAGACGAACGCAATGGCGTAACCTGTTTCCTTTGATTATTATTTAAAAAATTAATTATACCCTGATTTCTAGTTTTAACATGTTATTAAAATTCGGGTTGTTACACTATTATAAGACTCAAGTCCCATCACACAATGCAATGCATGCCGGAGGATAGAGTTTTACCTTATAATAGCCAAATATGCTTGGTACGTTAAATTTCATCTTTTATTATTACTATAAGTGTATAGTGTCAAAACAATTTCAATCATAAGTATCAATCATAGACGGCATGGGTACCATATATCATGTCGCCAATACTAGGCTCTAATATCAAAACCGCAAATGTCACGTATTGGAAGTTGGATTTGCATCTGTTAACCAAGGCAAGGGATCGTCCTTACCACTTTGAGACAATCTAGCCCATGTCTCAGGTCAGAGCTCCAGTGACCTTTGGATTGTCAGGGCCTGTCCACTCGATGTGGATTAAAATGCCTGAACACTACGTTTGCCCACCCTATGGGGCGTAAATGAGCCAAATGACTCCATCGGCCCTGGATCGACCGATATAACTAAGGCGCCTCCTATCCATCATCCACATAAGTAAAATGCCAGGGCGTGCGAAACGCTGACACCACTCCTAGCTAGAAGGAAACGCATGCCCTCCCTGAGGTCCTCTCCCGTTTCTGGTTCACACCGGTGAGTGAGGCTCGCGAATTAACGCTACACAAAGCTATGCTATATTAAAGCCGTTCTTTGATCATCAACCACAAAACTCTGCTTTTCAACAGAAGCCTTGATCATTTGCATCTCAGCATGCCATACAGGCAATTCACACTATGCAACCGATGTCCATCAATCACACAGAATGAAATCCGATGTCAGACACACATCCATTTACATGTTCGTTCTAGGACTGAACGAAACCGGAGGCACCTTATTCCTCCCCCATATGTTCAGTACAGGGGAGAGGCCCTCGCATGTCCATCGATCTCCAAGTATGTCTGGACGATCACCACTTATTACCTCGCCTTGGGTGTACAGCCCAATCGAGACATCAGTAATCATCCAAATGATGTGAAGACCTCCGGTATTCAACCACCGTCTTCCTCCTCGACACATCGTCGAATCAGTTATTCAGAATGGGATAAACCCAGCCTTTCTGAATAACTCGCGTATATAATAAACAAGTTCTATAAAAACACAACATACGCCTCATTCCAATCCAGAATATTCCTTTATCCAAATATTCATACTTTGGGAAAGGTTCCAATTAATTTTATCAAAGATAAATTCTTTAAATTTATGCTTTAATCTTCCTTTGGATATCAATTCAATCTATTTAAAGATGCATTAAAACTTCACTTGGTTTTAATCTTCCCAGAAATCAATATTAACGATTGTTTAACTTGGGAAATCATATCCTGTCTTTAACTGGGTTAAAGAACCAAGGTCATTTAAAACACGGTTCACGATAAACCCAAAATCACATACCATTCCATCAGCCTTTAACCATAAATTAGCAAGTGAACAATTCCCTAAGTATTAACCCCGAAGGCCGAAACCAACATCCGATCAATACCCAGGAAACCATTCAACTTAATTAATCTCAAGTTAGTTTCTGATTTTCTTAACACCATTGGGTCTAAGAATAGTATTATTAAAGATACCATTCACGACAACCCAAATCACATTCCATTAATAATGGAATCTTCATGGAAAACAAATCTATATATATATATATATATATAATCGATATAAACTTCCATATCCAACCAATAATATAAATGGAATAACGGCAACGCCTCTTAAATTCCATATGTATTAACAGTCTTCGTCCACAGAAGTTCACTTCGATTATTATCAAATCGAATTTAATTCAATTCCAATTTAATATATTAAATTGGAAAATGTTACCATGGAAAATTCCCGTTAAATCTAAATAAAAAGATTTCTAGATCCCAAATCACATTTCACTGTAAATCGGGTTAAAGAACGAATGTCGTAAAAAAACACAGTTCACAATAAACCCAATTCACATTAGCCTCTAACCGTAAATTAGTAAGAGAACAATCCCCTAAGTATTAACCCCGAAGGCCAAAACCAACATCAGATCAATACCCAAGAAACCATTTAACTTAACTAATCTCCAGTTAGTTTCTAATTTTCTTAACTCCATTCAGTTCAAGAACATTATTATTAAAGATACCATTCACGACAAACCCAAAATCCAAGTTGATATTAAATACAAGGCTCTGAATAGAAAATATATCAGCTTATATTTAGTATCAAATTCTGAAATCAACAAATATCGTATTGGAAATAACGATATACGTATATATATATATATCTTTCAAATTTCCATAACAATATCTGTATAATTGTGAAATCCAACATCGAAATATCCTGAAGACAATTTTGATTCAAATCCATTTCCAATTTATATATTGGAAATCCTGGTTATTTTTAAAACCATTTCAAATTCAATTTATTTATTTTAAAAATATTGGATTTATTATTCTAATTCGAAACTAGTTCATTTCGACAAAAATATATTTTTATCTTTTCAAATATGGAATTTTCATCCCAATTCTTTCCAAATCACTTATTATGATTTTACACTAATTATTAATATTTTTAATTATTTTATCAAGGCCAGTACAGTCGATTTCCATAAACGGCCATCGAACTGCACTTACAGCGACCTTTTCCAAATTTGACATATTTCCAAATCCAACCGTTAGATTTCAAATCTCTAATATTTAGAAAGCTCTTTTAGATACGAACCCAACGGTTCCAGTTTTAGGAGAATCCGATGGTCAGATCTCCCGTAATGTCCATTCGAAGTCAATGGTCGAAATTCGTGAACTGCCGCAGCGCGGCGCGTTCTATTTATTCCATTATATATATATATATATATATATATATATATATATATTTCGTCGATTTCCAATTAAAACGTATTTTATAAATCATTTTAAATTTGTTTTCAATACGATTTCAACTTCATATTCAATTTCAAATCAAAATTGAATATTCCATATCATCGATATATAAATAATAGTATTTTCAAAACATTAGATTTTGAAATCTATTCCTTTTCGATATTCATTATAAAAATGAATAAAATCAATATGAATATCTTTCACGTCAAAATGGCGTTAATCTAATCAACATGGCTTTATATTTTTAAATATATCCGTGTCCATCCCAAATCGGACATCAAAATCAAATTTTAATCTTTTATTGAATATTATTTGAAAATATTCGTTATTTTAAAATAATCGTTATTTTAAAATATTCATTCTTTCTGAACTGGAATTAGACACAGTCAATTACCATATAATGTGATTTATATGGAATTCATACATACAGGTATACAACAACAATCAAACGTATTCAACCATCATCCAGAGTGCATTCCACTCTGCATAAGCATTAAATATGAATATTCAACGCTTACACAGCCTGTCAATCAATCAATCGACATACAACTAATTACTGGGACTAGTGTATGTCATATATCATCCCAATACACATGTGGAGTTTCAATCAACAAATAACAAATTTTATTTGTGCAGTTGGGCGATGTGTAAAATTTATCGTCCCAATCAATATCTGTCAAACGTGTTTACATAAACAAATCGTCCAATTTGTTTATAAATAATTATTTTATTCATATACATGTTAAAAATTATATTTTTAACTATAAAATATTTTTAATGATAAAATATTTTATTCCATTCAGTATCACAACAATAAATTTTCACAACACATCAATCACACAAACAAGTCATCCATGGTATGTGGACGACGGGTGTCGGGTGCTGCTAAGCACCATCTGCATCCTAGTATATATATTAACTAGAAAATAAAATTCAAAGTGAGAAGTTCTCACCTTTGGGATCCACTCCTCCATTCTTTCTTTCTGAACTGTTTGGACTTGTTCGAAATTCCAACGCTTCCCTTTCACGCTGTTCATATATAAAAATCATATTTTTATGACTTCATTCTAATAAATAAAAATCATATTTTTATTTCTACTTCATATATTTTTACACCGCTTCTTTCTATACAAAAATTATATTTTTATATTTCTACTTTTCATATAAAGATCGAATTTTTATTTCGCTTCATATATAATTAAAAACGAATTTTTATCCTAATGATATCCATATAAAGATCGTACCTTTATCATAATGAAAACATTATAAAAATGGTAATTTTATGAAACGACCCGAACTTCCCCGGTCTCCGAAGAGAAGAGAAAGAACGAATTGTTTTTGAGAACACGACAAAATAGAACGCAGACGAGAGAACATTTCATTGTATATTACAACAATGCATCAGATTACAAGAATATACAGAGTAAAAATGAATATTACACAGAAATATCAGAGATTTAAATTACATTGCAGCGGAAAATAATACAATACACAACTAGAATGAGATATACGGATACAAAGCTTTCCGGATATCATTCCAGCTGTAAACCAGGATCCTGTGAATATAAATCTGCAAAACCAAAACTACTAGCTGCCCGTGTCAAAATAAGGGCACCCAGAGTTTAGGTTAAAACAATAAACTCCAGGTCAGTCATGTGACTGGTGTGAGAACTAAAACAGTTATTAATCTTTATTTTCAAAGTTAGGTAAATCAAGGGACCACGCCGTATAACACGGAACGGGTTTCCTCCCAAGAATACCAGTGCATAAAACAAACAGCGCAGTGCTAAATAAAGAAAAATGAAGCTGTTATAAGACCCAGGTCCCATCACACAATGCAACGCAGCCGAGGATAGGGTTTTCCCTTATAACAGCCAAAGAATGCTTAGTACGTTTAAAACAAATCATTTGATACTACTATAAGTGCATAGTGTATAAAACAACTTCAAATCATAAGTATCAATCATAGGCGGCATAAGCGCCCCATCCCACTATGTCACCATACTAGGTTCTACAAATAAAACCGCAAATGTCACGTATTTGGAAATTGGATTTCCGTCTATGAACCGAGGCAAAAGATAGTCCTCAATCGATTCGAGACGCTCTAGCCCGCCCCTCAGGATCAGAGCTCGAGTGACCCTTGGATCCTCAGGGCCAGTCCACCGATGTGGATTAAACTTAAACCCTGAACATGCGTTTCCCCACCCTATGGGGTGTAAGTCTGGTCCGTCTGCCGACCAGAATGCATCGGCCGAAACCGATATAACCGAGGCGCCTCGCAACAGCAACAACCACATAAGTCAAACTCGTAAGGGCGTGTAAAACCACTGACGCCACTTCTAGCTAGAAAGAAACGCATGCCCTCCCTGACGTCCTCTCCCGTTTTTGGTTCACAACCGGGGTGCGAGGCTCGCGAATTCACGTTACACAAAGCTGTGCCACACAGGCTGTGCTTTGATCATCACCACAAGACTTTGCTTTTCAACAGAAGCCTCGATCAATTGCCACTTAGGCATGCCACACAGGCAATTCACTCCATGCGTTTGATATCCATCAATATATAACCCCTGAGCTCGTACGTCTCAGAGAAGGGCGTTAAGCAAGAGAATAAATTCTCCGCCGCCAAACAGATATATATTTAATAGAAATCAATCACACAGACTAAAATTCAATGTCAGACATACAGTCCATTTACAAGTCCGTTCTGGGTCTGAACGAAACCGGAGGCACCTAGTACCCCGCATATCCATCGATCTCCAAGTACGTCTGGACGATCACCAACTGTTTCCATCTTCTTGGGTGTACAGCCCAATCAAGATCATCAGTAATCACCCAAACGACGTGAAGACTTCCGGTCTTCGACCACCGTCTTCATCTTCGACACCACGTCGAATCAGTTATTCGGAATGGGATAAACCCGGTCTTTCTGAATAACTCGCGTATATATTATAAAAGTGTTACACAAACACAACATACGCCTCATTCCACTTCAGAATATTCTTTTATTCAAATATTCCCATACTTTGGGAAAAGTTCCCATTAATTTTATCCAAGATAAATTCTTTAAATTTATTCTTTAATCTCCTTTGAATATCAATTCAAACTAGTCGGGATTAGCGAACCACACCGAAGTAATCATTTATTTTATTTCCCAATCCCAACCTATTCATCCCATGAAGTAAAACTGGTAGTACTTCATATCTAACACAACAGTGTTATCGGTAATTCAATTACCATTTCACGTTCAAATCTAATAAAAGATTTAACTATCGCCTGGAGCAAAACTGGTGATACTCCATTCTCGATCTTTTCAATCTATTTAAAGATTCATTAAAACTCCACTTAGTTTTAATCTTTAACTGGGTTAAAGAATCAGTGTCATTTAAAACACGGTTCACGATAAACCCAAAATCACATTCATTAATTATCGGGTTAAAGAACGAGCGTTATTTAAAGCACTGTTCACGATAAACCCAAAAATCAATACCAATTCAATTCCAATTAAATATCATTTAATTGGTACACTTCATTAAATCTAAATAAAAAGATTTAATCTTTTCTCAACTGGGCTCAAGAACAGTGTTAATGAAGACACCATTCACGACAAACCCAAATCACATTCGATATTCAATACAAGGCTCTGAATAGAAAATATATCGGCTTATATTCAATATCGAATCCTACGACTAACAAATGTCGTATTGGAAATAACGATATAAATATATATCTTTCAAATTTCCGTAACAACATCTGTATAATCACGAATTCCAACATCGAAATATTCCGAAGACAATTTCGATTCAAATCCACTCCAATGCAATCATTGGAAATTTTGGTTATTTTCAAAACCATTCCAAATTCAATTTATTCATTTAAAAATAAATAGAATTATAATTCTAGTTCAAAACTAGTTCATTTCGATAAAAATCTATTTTTATCTTTTCAAACATGAAGTTTTTCATCCCAAATCTTCACAAATCATTTCTTATGATTTTACACAAATTATTACTATTTTTAATAATTTTATCAAGGCCCGTACAGTCGATTTCCATCAATGGCCATCGAACTGCACTTACAGCGACCTTTTTCAAATTTGATTTGGACATAATTCCAAATCCAACCGTTAGATTTCAAATTTCTAACATTCGCTAGAAAGCTCTTTTCGATACGAACCCAACGGTTCCGGTTTTAGGAGAATCCGACGGTCGGATCTCCCGCAATGTCCGTTTGAAATAAATGGTCGAAATTCACGAACTGCCGCGGCGCGGCGCGTTCTATTCAGGCCATTATATTATATATAATATATATAATATATACTTCGTCGATTTTCTATTCAAAACGAATTATATAAATAGTTTTAAAATTCGTTTCAAAATCTATTTCAACTTCCATTTCAATTCAAAGCAAAACTGAATTCTTCTTTATAAATTCGTTTCAAAGTTCATTTCTATTCAATTCAAATTTCAATTCAATTTGAATTCATTTCAATCCACTTTCAATTCAATTTGAATTCGTTTTCAATTCAATTCATTTCGAAATCGTTTTCAATTCAATTCATTTCGAAATCGCTTTCAATTCAATTCATTTCGAAATCGTTTTCAATTCAATTCCAATTTGAATTCATTTATATTCAATTTCAATTCGAATTCATTTATATTCAATTTCAATTCGAATTCATTTCTATTCAAAATTTCAGATTTTGAAATCACTTTCGATATTCATTATAAAATGAATAAAATCGATATTTATATCGTTCACGTCAAAATGGCGTCAATCTAATCAACACGGCTTCATATATTCCTATTTTCAAATATTCTATTTCAAATATTTCTTTTTCAAAACTGGAATGAGGCCCAATCAATTACCATATAATGTTAATTATATGGATTTTCATACAACACATGTATAATAGCACTGAAAAATAATCAACCATCAACCAAAGTGCACTACACTGTATAAGCATCAAATATAGATATCTAACGCTTATAACAGCCTGTCAATCAATCGATCGACATATTTAATCAATCAGGATGAGTGAACTTCAAATTTCATCCCAACACCCGTGTGGGGTTTCAAACAATCAAACACATATTTTATTTGTGCAGTTGGGCGATGTGTAAAATTTATCGACCCAATCAATGTCCTTCAAATAGGTGTACATAAACAAACCGTCCGGTTTGTAAATGAATATTTTATTTTATTCACTTTCACTATATTCATATTCACGTTAAAAATTATATTTTTAACGATAAAACATTTTATTCCAACATATGAACTTCTATTATTCATTTACACAATAAAATGATATTTTTATTTTCTAACATATTTTAGAAAATTTCGGCGGCATAACGGCACGATACTAGAAACGGGACGAGGCCTAGCCTTATCCCCGGTCTAGTGAAGGCCCACGCCATTCACACATCAATCAAATCAATTTCATTTTGCAAACCACAAAATTTGGAGTAAGAGTCTAACCTAGCCTTACTCCTTCGCCTTATAACGGCGCACGTCTAATCCTAACCAATTTATCGATTCGATTTTTCACACCACAAACCACATTCAAACCAATATCGCAATCAATCACCAAACAGCCAAACAAACAAGTCCATGGTCTGTGGACGATTGTGTCGGGTGCTACTAAACACCGTCTGCATCCTAGTATATATATATAACTAGAAAATTTAAATTGAAAGGTGAGAAGTTCTCACCTAAAGCTATCCTAGCTCCACGGCTCTTCATTTGCAGAAGTCTTCGTCGTTTCGCCTTCTTGTCACCTTCGTTGCTGCTTTCACTACATACGTAAAAATCGAATTTTTACTTCACTATTCAATATATAAAAATCACATTTTTATTTCGAAGTTCAATATATAAAAATCACATTTTTATTTCGATGTTCAATAGATAAAAATCACATTTTTATATTCTTACACATATAAAGATTATATTTTTAATATTCCTATGATGTAAAAATTATATTTTTATTACTTTAAAAATACAAAAATCATGTCTTGCTCCTTCTACCTAATAAAAATCCCGTCTTTTCTCTTTTTTAAAAATATGATCTTTTTTTTTTTTTTTTGCAAGTTCAAATCTTTTTCTACTAAAAAAAATTAAACCTTTTTTCAAATCAGTTTTTATATTTTTAACAAATCAGTTTTTAAATTCTTAACAAATCAGTTTTTAATATTTAAAAATTCAGTTTTTAATATTCTTAAAAATCAGTTTTTAAACTTCTTTTTTTTCTTTCCCAAATCAGTTTTAAATCATTTAAAAATCGGTTTTCTTTTCTGTTTTAAATAAAAATAAAAATAAAGTAAATAATAAAAAAAAACTTACAGGGGGGGCGCTTTCCACCGTTGAACTTCGAAGGGGGGGGGGGGAGAGGGAGTCGCGGATCGGAGGGGGAGGGGTGTACCGCTCCAGCGGAGGTCCACGTCAGCGCAGGGGGGGATCCCAGGCTAGGGCGCGGCGCGTTCTTCGAGGGTCGGGGGGGAAGTCTTCGCGCCTGGGAGGAGAGAGGGAGGGGATCGAGTAGGGGGGAAGCTGACGTCGCGGAGGAGGAGATGAAGCAGCGGTGGATGACGGGGAGGCGGCGTCGGCGCATTCAGCAGAAGGGGGCGACGGATTTGGTTCGTTTTTTTTTCTTCTTTTCTTTTCTGAAGTGAAAATGAGAGGGGGGGGTTTATATATATTTTTATTTATTATTTTATTATTTTATTATTTTATAAAAGTTGACTTTTACATACGTCATCAAAACGAGGCCCACCACCTGCCGTCCATAGCGTTTAACCCCCATTCCGAACACAATGGGATATGTGTCGTCAGCTGATTCGGCTGTTACAATCAGTTTCCGTTAAATTTACATTTAAATCACTATATTGAATTTTAAACGTACATTTCAAATTACCGGGGCCACATACTAACTTTAAAAATTCTCAAAAAATATTTTCTAGCTTCGTATTGACGATACGGTCCTAACAAAACTAGTTTCGTCGAATTTTGAGACCGTTTGAAAAATGGCCAATTTCCAGTCGATTAAAATCAACTGAAAATGGTCAATCGCGTTTTCCTTTGCCACGCTCACATATTGATTCGGAAAATTATGAAATTTGAAACCTAGCAATAACTTGACACTGCAGATCCAACAAAACTGGTTTCGTCGAAATCCGAGGTCGTTTGCAAAATGTCCATTTTTAAGGGCCTGAATTCCATAGCGACTATTCAGAATTTTCAACTGGACATATCTTTTGATTCCCGATATGAAATCTTGATTTTTCGGATTCGTTGGAAAGATATTCACTATTAGATTCCATTATTTTTGGTTTCACTAAAATCCGGATTGTTTTGCACCCGGTACATTCAATTGAAGTTTGAAATCGAATTATCGAACTACCGCGCCATTTTCAATTCTATTTATAATTATATATAATTATTTATATTCTAACGACGACGCGTATAATATATACGTTCTAATTATATTCAAAATAAATTTCTCGTCGTTTTTATTTAAAATAATCTATTTTGAATATTCAAAATTCGCTAAAATTGCCAAAATAAAAATTTCAAACTGGCCCAGATTTTCGGGTTATTACAATCTCCCCCACTTAAAACTTTTCGTCCCCGAAAAGGAACAAAGTCGAAAGTAGTTTGATTAATTAACTCTACGTTCGATGGCTTCCATTCTCCAACTTTTCAGTTTCTGAGAACTTTCTAAAATTTCAAAAATTTGGCTAACACCCTAAATTTTCGAAAAATTTCGCCATAACCTCCCCTGCACCGGGAGCATCGGGGAATTTCAAATAGCTTCCCCGGTCCTTCAGATCTCAAAAAAGAAAAAGAAAAAGCCAAGCGGCTAGCCAATAGGCTCATAAAATCATCATCACCCAAACAAACAGTAAATTATGTAGTAAACATGTACCTATTTGTCGGGCAAACAAATTTTATTCTCTGCTCTAGCCTCCTTGCTATGACCTGTTCAATGTAAGTACAAGTATATGCAAGCAAACGCAACCAATTTTCAATATAATTCAATATTCGGTTCAATTAGGCTAAATGGCTAAAAATTAGCAAACAAATAAACAGACAACACAAACATCAATCAATTAGTTGAATTTAGAGTTTCAAATTCATAATTTGGTACATATACAAAAATCAGATTTTTGATGCCAAATCACAACAATAAGCCCTATCTAATTTTGGTTCTCACACCAGTCAATAGGAAGTATATAGATATTACACGTTCGTCACTCGAATATAAATTCTGATGATGATATATCAATCATCAGAATCACCCCCGGGCGACTAGAGTGTAATTCTATATCTATCCAGTATATTAAAACTTTGAATATACGTTTGCAAGGCGTATATACAAATTCTTTATATACTGGACTGTCCAAATCAATATTAAATAAATAATCAAATACGAATAGTTGATTTAAATTTTCAAAACAAAATTGTTTTCATTTTCAAAAATATACTCTTCACACTCGTTCTAGGATACTACTGATCCTATCTCTAACGAGTCACTCTCATTGGATATTGCTAATCCGATATCTGATGAATTCTTTCGTACGGTTCTAATGTGCCTTGTTCTCTGCTTTGTAAACCTCGCTCTGATACCAAATGAAACGACCCGAACTTCCCCGGTCTCCGAAGAGAAGAGAAAGAACGAATTGTTTTTGAGAACACGACAAAATAGAACGCAGACGAGAGAACATTTCATTGTATATTACAACAATGCATCAGATTACAAGAATATACAGAGTAAAAATGAATATTACACAGAAATATCAGAGATTTAAATTACATTGCAGCGGAAAATAATACAATACACAACTAGAATGAGATATACGGATACAAAGCTTTCCGGATATCATTCCAGCTGTAAACCAGGATCCTGTGAATATAAATCTGCAAAACCAAAACTACTAGCTGCCCGTGTCAAAATAAGGGCACCCAGAGTTTAGGTTAAAACAATAAACTCCAGGTCAGTCATGTGACTGGTGTGAGAACTAAAACAGTTATTAATCTTTATTTTCAAAGTTAGGTAAATCAAGGGACCACGCCGTATAACACGGAACGGGTTTCCTCCCAAGAATACCAGTGCATAAAACAAACAGCGCAGTGCTAAATAAAGAAAAATGAAGCTGTTATAAGACCCAGGTCCCATCACACAATGCAACGCAGCCGAGGATAGGGTTTTCCCTTATAACAGCCAAAGAATGCTTAGTACGTTTAAAACAAATCATTTGATACTACTATAAGTGCATAGTGTATAAAACAACTTCAAATCATAAGTATCAATCATAGGCGGCATAAGCGCCCCATCCCACTATGTCACCATACTAGGTTCTACAAATAAAACCGCAAATGTCACGTATTTGGAAATTGGATTTCCGTCTATGAACCGAGGCAAAAGATAGTCCTCAACCGATTCGAGACGCTCTAGCCCGCCCCTCAGGATCAGAGCTCGAGTGACCCTTGGATCCTCAGGGCCAGTCCACCGATGTGGATTAAACTTAAACCCTGAACATGCGTTTCCCCACCCTATGGGGTGTAAGTCTGGTCCGTCTGCCGACCAGAATGCATCGGCCGAAACCGATATAACCGAGGCGCCTCGCAACAGCAACAACCACATAAGTCAAACTCGTAAGGGCGTGTAAAACCACTGACGCCACTTCTAGCTAGAAAGAAACGCATGCCCTCCCTGACGTCCTCTCCCGTTTTTGGTTCACAACCGGGGTGCGAGGCTCGCGAATTCACGTTACACAAAGCTGTGCCACACAGGCTGTGCTTTGATCATCACCACAAGACTTTGCTTTTCAACAGAAGCCTCGATCAATTGCCACTTAGGCATGCCACACAGGCAATTCACTCCATGCGTTTGATATCCATCAATATATAACCCCTGAGCTCGTACGTCTCAGAGAAGGGCGTTAAGCAAGAGAATAAATTCTCCGCCGCCAAACAGATATATATTTAATAGAAATCAATCACACAGACTAAAATTCAATGTCAGACATACAGTCCATTTACAAGTCCGTTCTGGGTCTGAACGAAACCGGAGGCACCTAGTACCCCGCATATCCATCGATCTCCAAGTACGTCTGGACGATCACCAACTGTTTCCATCTTCTTGGGTGTACAGCCCAATCAAGATCATCAGTAATC
The DNA here is from genome assembly GCA_030737875.1 of Allium sativum. Taxonomy (NCBI): domain Eukaryota; kingdom Viridiplantae; phylum Streptophyta; class Magnoliopsida; order Asparagales; family Amaryllidaceae; genus Allium; species Allium sativum. The sequence continues at coordinate 130,328,410 of CM060918.1, forward strand.
ACCCAAACGACGTGAAGACTTCCGGTCTTCGACCACCGTCTTCATCTTCGACACCACGTCGAATCAGTTATTCGGAATGGGATAAACCCGGTCTTTCTGAATAACTCGCGTATATATTATAAAAGTGTTACACAAACACAACATACGCCTCATTCCACTTCAGAATATTCTTTTATTCAAATATTCCCATACTTTGGGAAAAGTTCCCATTAATTTTATCCAAGATAAATTCTTTAAATTTATTATTTAATCTCCTTTGAATATCAATTCCAACTAGTCAGGATTATCGAACCACATCGAAGTAATCATTTATTTTATTTTCCCAATCCCAACCTATTCATCCCATGAAGTAAAACTGGTAGTACTTCATATCTAACACCACAGTGTTATCGGTAATTCAATTACCATTTCACGTTCCAATCTAATTAAAGATTTAACTATCGCTTGGAGTAAAACTGGTGATACTCCATCCTCGATCTTTTCAATCTATTTAAAGATTCATTAAAACTCCACTTAGTTTTAATCTTTAACTGGGTTAAAGAATCAGTGTCATTTAAAACACGGTTCACGATAAACCCAAAATCACATTCATTAATTATCGGGTTAAAGAACGAGCGTTATTTAAAGCACTGTTCACGATAAACCCAAAAATCAATACCAATTCAATTCCAATTAAATATCATTTAATTGGTACACTTCATTAAATCTAAATAAAAAGATTTAATCTTTTCTCAACTGGGCTCAAGAACAGTGTTAATGAAGACACCATTCACGACAAACCCAAATCACATTCGATATTCAATACAAGGCTCTGAATAGAAAATATATCGGCTTATATTCAATATCGAATCCTACGACTAACAAATGTCGTATTGGAAATAACGATATAAATATATATCTTTCAAATTTCCGTAACAACATCTGTATAATCACGAATTCCAACATCGAAATATTCCGAAGACAATTTCGATTCAAATCCACTCCAATGCAATCATTGGAAATTTTGGTTATTTTCAAAACCATTCCAAATTCAATTTATTCATTTAAAAATAAATAGAATTATAATTCTAGTTCAAAACTAGTTCATTTCGATAAAAATCTATTTTTATCTTTTCAAACATGAAGTTTTTCATCCCAAATCTTCACAAATCATTTCTTATGATTTTACACAAATTATTACTATTTTTAATAATTTTATCAAGGCCCGTACAGTCGATTTCCATCAATGGCCATCGAACTGCACTTACAGCGACCTTTTTCAAATTTGATTTGGACATAATTCCAAATCCAACCGTTAGATTTCAAATTTCTAACATTCGCTAGAAAGCTCTTTTCGATACGAACCCAACGGTTCCGGTTTTAGGAGAATCCGACGGTCGGATCTCCCGCAATATCCGTTTGAAATAAATGGTCGAAATTCACGAACTGCCGCGGCACGGCGCGTTCTATTCAGGCCATTATATTATATATATAATATATATAATATATACTTCGTCGATTTTCTATTCAAAACGAATTATATAAATAGTTTTAAAATTCGTTTCAAAATCTATTTCAACTTCCATTTCAATTCAAAGCAAAACTGAATTCTTCTTTATAAATTCGTTTCAAAGTTCATTTCTATTCAATTCAAATTTCAATTCAATTTGAATTCATTTCAATCCACTTTCAATTCAATTTGAATTCGTTTTCAATTCAATTCATTTCGAAATCGTTTTCAATTCAATTCATTTCGAAATCGCTTTCAATTCAATTCATTTCGAAATCGTTTTCAATTCAATTCCAATTTGAATTCATTTATATTCAATTTCAATTCGAATTCATTTATATTCAATTTCAATTCGAATTCATTTCTATTCAAAATTTCAGATTTTGAAATCACTTTCGATATTCATTATAAAATGAATAAAATCGATATTTATATCGTTCACGTCAAAATGGCGTCAATCTAATCAACACGGCTTCATATATTCCTATTTTCAAATATTCTATTTCAAATATTTCTTTTTCAAAACTGGAATGAGGCCCAATCAATTACCATATAATGTTAATTATATGGATTTTCATACAACACATGTATAATAGCACTGAAAAATAATCAACCATCAACCAAAGTGCACTACACTGTATAAGCATCAAATATAGATATCTAACGCTTATAACAGCCTGTCAATCAATCGATCGACATATTTAATCAATCAGGATGAGTGAACTTCAAATTTCATCCCAACACCCGTGTGGGGTTTCAAACAATCAAACACATATTTTATTTGTGCAGTTGGGCGATGTGTAAAATTTATCGACCCAATCAATGTCCTTCAAATAGGTGTACATAAACAAACCGTCCGGTTTGTAAATGAATATTTTATTTTATTCACTTTCACTATATTCATATTCACATTAAAAATTATATTTTTAACGATAAAACATTTTATTCCAACATATGAACTTCTATTATTCATTTACACAATAAAATGATATTTTTATTTTCTAACATATTTTAGAAAATTTCGGCGGCATAACGGCACGATACTAGAAACGGGACGAGGCCTAGCCTTATCCCCGGTCTAGTGAAGGCCCACGCCATTCACACATCAATCAAATCAATTTCATTTTGCAAACCACAAAATTTGGAGTAAGAGTCTAACCTAGCCTTACTCCTTCGCCTTATAACGGCGCACGTCTAATCCTAACCAATTTATCGATTCGATTTTTCACACCACAAACCACATTCAAACCAATATCGCAATCAATCACCAAACAGCCAAACAAACAAGTCCATGGTCTGTGGACGATTGTGTCGGGTGCTACTAAACACCGTCTGCATCCTAGTATATATATATAACTAGAAAATTTAAATTGAAAGGTGAGAAGTTCTCACCTAAAGCTATCCTAGCTCCACGGCTCTTCATTTGCAGAAGTCTTCGTCGTTTCGCCTTCTTGTCACCTTCGTTGCTGCTTTCACTACATACGTAAAAATCGAATTTTTACTTCACTATTCAATATATAAAAATCACATTTTTATTTCGAAGTTCAATATATAAAAATCACATTTTTATTTCGATGTTCAATAGATAAAAATCACATTTTTATATTCTTACACATATAAAGATTATATTTTTAATATTCCTATGATGTAAAAATTATATTTTTATTACTTTAAAAATACAAAAATCATGTCTTGCTCCTTCTACCTAATAAAAATCCCGTCTTTTCTCTTTTTTAAAAATATGATCTTTTTTTTTTTTTGCAAGTTCAAATCTTTTTCTACTAAAAAAAATTAAACCTTTTTTCAAATCAGTTTTTATATTTTTAACAAATCAGTTTTTAAATTCTTAACAAATCAGTTTTTAATATTTAAAAATTCAGTTTTTAATATTCTTAAAAATCAGTTTTTAAACTTCTTTTTTTTCTTTCCCAAATCAGTTTTAAATCATTTAAAAATCGGTTTTCTTTTCTGTTTTAAATAAAAATAAAAATAAAGTAAATAAAAATAAAAAAAATACTTACAGGGGGGGCGCTTTCCACCGTTGAACTTCGAAGGGGGGGGGGGAGAGGGAGTCGCGGATCGGAGGGGGAGGGGTGTACCGCTCCAGCGGTGGTCCACGTCAGCGCAGGGGGGGGATCCCAGGCTAGGGCGCGGCGCGTTCTTCGAGGGTCGGGGGGGAAGTCTTCGCGCCTGGGAGGAGAGAGGGAGGGGATCGAGTTGGGGGGAAGCTGACGTCGCGGAGGAGGAGATGAAGCAGCGGTGGATGACGGGGAGGCGGCGTCGGCGCATTCAGCAGAAGGGGGCGACGGATTTGGTTCGTTTTTTTTTTCTTTTCTGAAGTGAAAATGAGAGGGGGGGTTTATATATATTTTTATTTATTATTTTATTATTTTATAAAAGTTGACTTTTACATACGTCATCAAAACGAGGCCCACCACCTGCCGTCCATAGCGTTTAACCCCCATTCCGAACACAATGGGATATGTGTCGTCAGCTGATTCGGCTGTTACAATCAGTTTCCGTTAAATTTACATTTAAATCACTATATTGAATTTTAAACGTACATTTCAAATTACCGGGGCCACATACTAACTTTAAAAATTCTCAAAAAATATTTTCTAGCTTCGTATTGACGATACGGTCCTAACAAAACTAGTTTCATCGAATTCTGAGACCGTTTGAAAAATGGCCAATTTCCAGTCGATTAAAATCAACTGAAAATGGTCAATCGCGTTTTCCTTTGCCACGCTCACATATTGATTCGGAAAATTATGAAATTTGAAACCTAGCAATAACTTGACACTGCGGATCCAACAAAACTGGTTTCGTCGAAATCCGAGGTTGTTTGCAAAATGTCCATTTTTAAGGGCCTGAATTCCATAGCGACTATTCAGAATTTTCAACTGGACATATCTTTTGATTCCCGATATGAAATCTTGATTTTTCGGATTCGTTGGAAAGATATTCACTATTAGATTCCATTATTTTTGGTTTCACTAAAATCCGGATTGTTTTGCACCCGGTACATTCAATTGAAGTTTGAAATCGAATTATCGAACTACCGCGCCATTTTTAATTCTATTTATAATTATATATAATTATTTATATTCTAACGACGACGCGTATAATATATACGTTCTAATTATATTCAAAATAAATTTCTCGTCGTTTTTATTTAAAATAATCTATTTTGAATATTCAAAATTCGCTAAAATTGCCAAAATAAAAATTTCAAACTGGCCCAGATTTTCGGGTTATTACATTTTATTTATAAAAATCACTTTTTTATAATTCTTCCTACATAATAAAAATTATATTTTTATTACCATTCTACATATATAAAAATCGAATCTTTATATTATTACATATATACAATAAAATTTATATTTTTATCCAAATAAAAATAATATTTTCATATTGTTATCCATATTATAAAAATCTTATTTTTCTTATCCCTATAATATAAAAATCATATTTTTATTACCTATATAATGTAAAAATCATATTTTTATTACCTATATAATATAAAAATCATATTTTTATTACCTATATAATATAAGAATAATATTTTAATACCTATATAATATGTGTTTTTTTCTTCTTCCTATAAATTAAAACTGATTTATAATACTTAATAATATATTTAATTAAACTGAAATTAAATTAAAACTGATTTAATAGAATAAACATTACCTTCTTCATCGCAGAATTGAGCCGTTGGTGAAGGTGAGAGGCTCGCTGGTCGGAGGGGGGGTTTCATCAGACCGCGGCGGTGGTGTGGGGAGGGGAGCGGTGCTGGGTGGAGCGCGTGAGGGGAGGTCTCGAATTAGGAATTGGAGATGGGGGAGGAGAGTTTGGGGGCGGTTAACGGAGGTTACGGGGGGGGGGGCTCCGGTGCGAGGCAAAGCCGGAGGGCGGCAGCCGCCACTGGCGAGAGGGGGGTCGCGGTGGACATCGTCGAGGGGGCGACGGGTTCTCATTTTTTTTTCGATCGATCTGAATATGAGAGAGAAGAGGGAGAGAGGGAATTATATAATTATATTTTTTTTTATTATTATTTAATTTCAAAAAGTAACTTTAAAATTCGAACTCCAAATGGAACCCACCGCATGTCATCCCTAGCTAATTAGCCCCATTCCGAACACAATGGGATATATATCGTAAGCCGATTCGACTGTTTCGATCTATTTCCGTAAAAATCAAAATATAAATCTATATATTGAATTTGAACACACATTTCAATTTACCAGGGCCACATACGGACTCTAAAAATTCCCGAAAAATATTTTCTAGCTTCGTTTTGACGATACGTTTCTAACAAAACTAATTTCGTCAAATTCTGAGATCGTTTGAAAAATGGCCATTTTCTAGTCGATCCAAATTGACTGAAACTATCAAAGCACGTTTTCCTTTGCCACGCTCACATATTAACCCCAAAAATTATGAATTTTGGAATTTAGCAGTAACTCGACATCCCGGATCCAACAAAAGTGGTTTCGTCGAAAACGGATGTCGTTTGCAAAATTTCCATTTTTAAGGGCTATATTTTCTATAGCGACTATTCTGAATTTTCAATTGGACATAACTTTTTATTTTCGCTATGAAATTTCAATTTTTCGGTTCGTTGGAAAGATATTCTCAAATAGCTTCTAATATTTTTGGTTTTGCTAAAATCCAGTTTATTTTGAATCCTGTACATTCATTTGAATTTTGAAATCGAGTTTTCAAACTACCGCACCATTTTCAATTCCTTTTTTAATTAAAAATAAATATTTATATTCTAACGACGATCTATATAAATATATACATTCTAATTCTACTCAAAACGAATTTCTCGTTGTAATTATTTAAAATAATTCATTTTAAATATTCAAAATTCATTAAAATTTCCAAAATAATTTTTTTAAATTGGTTCGGGTTTTGCGGGTTGTTACAGATGCAAGCATTCTACTAAATTGTTGTTTATTTGATAAGACACTATTATAATTTCAAAATGGTTTTGATACAATGAATGCTTTGGGTTATCGTAAGGTAAAAACTATCTATGTTTATGTGTGGATTGGTCTTACGATTGTCTTTTCTTTAAAAAGGATTTTCAAAGTAAATCAAGTGATTAGAGTTTGCTCACACCAGTCCCATGACTGACCCAAAGTTTATTTGTTTTGTTTTACCCTAAATTCTTGGGTGCTCAAATTTGTACGGGCAGTCAAGTAGTTTAGTTGTTTACAGATACACTTAGAGAAGCTTGGACTAGGAGGCTTCAGTATTCGATATCTACTGTTTATATCCGCTATGATGTGTTGTGTTGTATTTTGAAGATGGTATGTACGTATGGTACGGAATTATGTATTTAAAAGCTGTTATATATTTATATATTATATTTTATTCCATTATGATGTGAGATTCTGTGTTGTTATTTCTGCTCTTCTTCTATCTTTTTCTTCTTTACCCATAATGATTCGTATTTCTGTGCAATTTGGGTCAAACATATTTTGTATTTAATTAACTCAAAGGGTACGGATTTGCAGGCCGCTACAACAGCGTAGATGCAAATTAGATTCAAGAATTGTTCGTAGTTAGGTGAATGGATTAAATTATATTTTTCAATAATAATATTTTTGTATCATTTATTCTTGCTAAGATTTACAATATGTTCTTCTTCGTTTTTTCCCCTCTTCTACGTCAAAATATATCGTTTGTGTCAAATTATGGTTATGTGCGAAAGTTGAATAAAATTGGGGTTATGTGTAATTTGGATAAATTAATTACGGATAGATGCAAAATTATTGAATTGTGGTTATATGCAAATAAACATAAAGTGGAAATTTTAGTGATTTGGGGCTAAAAGAACATATTGTACTAAATGGAAAGATGTGTGAATTTACATATTATTTATAAGAAATTTCCTTTTGGATTTTAAATGGAAATAGTACCAAAATTGTAGAAAAAGTGATGTAAACTCAATTATGTCAAACTGTATAATAATTGCGCAAGGAAACAGGAAGAAAACAAGTTAGAGACGGTAATTAATTTATATTATTAACCAAAATTGGAAGTTAGTAGAAGCCTGGAATTGATTGGTTAGGAAAGAAGGATGGTATTTGCATAGTTTGGGTAAACAAAGAAAAATAGGAATCATGATTGCAAACTGAAATTTAAGAATAAATGAATATTAGTGTGTAATTGGAAATTTACCGTATTACGCACTAATTTGATGACCTCAAAAATAGGAAAAGGATGTTTTGCAATCATGGGTTCCTATTATAATAATTACATATAACTATGTCAATGGATTTTATTACAACTTCGATAACCAATCAATATGAAATATTTCTAACCTCCTAAAAAGAACAAAGTGTAAAGTTGAGAAAGAAGGGTAACATAACTGAAAGAGGTTATGAAAATAAAACGAGATATAAAAGATTATGGTCTAAACTTACAAAGACGGTAAGTAGAGTACCGTCATAACTATAAGGGTTATGTAATTAAAAAGAAACCTGTGAAGTACTTAATGAATGAGGAATGTAACTTATAATAAATTATATCAGACAAGAATGTAATATAATAGGTAGACTTAGCATAAGGACATGTAGGATTATAACACACAGATTATAATTAAAGATGAAATGTGAAGTACAAGACTTATTATAAATAAACTTACACAACGAGGAATAGTTTTAATAAGCGAAGTGACAATTACAATTGTGATAGTAGTATAACAAGAGGTTATAATTAAATGGAAAATATTAGAGTAGGCTTATAATTAGTAAACTTATAATTGAGGAATTAAGTTTAGTGAATAAAATAATAAACGGTGTTCCATTCTGACAGTGAGAGTTGATTAGGGAATATAAGCGGCCAACTAAGGCCAGTAGGCAAATAACTTGAATGCAGAATAAACAATTTAATACTTAAATTTTATTAGTAATACGGTAAGTCAAAGAAGTGTGTGGTGAAGATTAGACACAGGGTCTAGTAACGTATTAATGAGAAGATCTTAGACCAGTCCATAGGTTTTGGGATGAAGAGCTCAACGGGGCAGATCATCGTGTGTGTCTGAAGAATCAAGGGGAGCACGTCCAACTTATTCGATAGGACTAGAAGAAAGTATGAGACTTCTACGGGACGTGAGGATACTCCATTATGACGCTCTGTGGTAAGCCTAATGAAGGTGTACCCATAGAGGCATAGTCTGTACGGTTCCATCCGGTGAGTATGCCTTGGCTGCATCTTGGATGACGGACAACCTAAAGACTAATAAAAGGATGATCTTAGGATGATTCGGTTGCTGCCTCAAGGAGGGAGGGTTTGTGGTCAGGACCTAACTAAGGATAGTAGGTCGTCGTATACTTGTCATCGCTAATCAGAGCGTGTGCAGGAAAGACAGGAGCTAAGCCAATAGGCCAATGATCTATTACTATTAGGTCATTGGATGTGGGACTACATGTTTGTTTAGATTGGACGGTAGGGCGGTCATTTAGCTCTTTTGAATAGTCTTTCATTAGATTGGGGTAGGCTAGAGTGGAACCTTGGAGAACCACCGAAGAGGTAGGCTTAAATCTAGATATCTATATTGTAGTCCTAATGAGGTTGTCCTTTACAGGTATGTGCAAAGTCCCCGACTAAGTTCCATTGAGGAACTCAGGGATTAGGGCGCTCTTGTGGCACAACAGTAGAGAGTTATTCGCATTCTCAACATAAACCGGTATGCTCTCATGTAGTAGCGTTGGAGGTCCAGTACGTTTCCGTAGTACGACGATGAGGACCACCCAAGGAGGAAACTATAGGGAGTACCTCAATACATAAGGTATATAGCTACATATATATTATTTATTAGGTTCATCTACTGGGGAGTAGTTGAGTACAATTTATGTAGAGAAATGAAAAGTGTATTGTGAAATAAAACTGAATAACTTAATAAATATGAAGCAGCGACAGAATAGTATAAATATTGTTATTTGTAGAAAGTATAATTTATCCATTTACCATAACTTTTGTTCTGACCCCCTCCTCATAACAAATCTGTACGTTAGATAGGTAGTTAAATTCTACAGCTTAGACTAGTTAAATAGTGTCGTTATATTGGAGAGTATTTACTTACTATTATATTCTATTCCTTCCGCTGTAAGATTTCTATTATGAGCTCTAATATATTAATCTTTGAATTTCTATAGGATACCGGATAAAGAAGCTCAAGCTTCGACAGATTTGGATTTAAAAAAATCGATCTTTCGAAATTCGGGTTTTACAGTCTTCCAATAGTAGAGGGGTGGATGTGTGGAGCCTTAGTCATGCTAGAAAGAGACGAACCTAGTTTAACATATGTTAGCCCTAGTAGTTCCTTTTTGTAGATTGTAGAAAACCCTTTATTGAGTTCCATAGTGAGCCCTAGTCATGCCATTTATTAGCGGAACTAAGAGTATATTACGTGTATATCCTTACTATATGCACTGGCTGGTACATTGTGGATATCCGAGTATCGTTGTAGTCCAATATGGGCTCAGTCTCACATTTTGTTAGTAGATGATGAAATATGCATATTGTAGGCTTTACAGAACAATCAGTTATATATGTTGCAATAGCACTCTTTCGTAGAGAACGATGAAAACCTATCAAGGATGGTACTATGGGTAGTACCTTGTTATGTTAGGCATATTTCTGCGTACATGTAACGACTCGCATTCTATGCATCGAAGGATCGTAGAATATTTATTTTATTTTCATACAAAGTCGTATGGTCGTGTGACTTTGAGAAACGACTAATGGGGTCATTTCCCATGTTCACGATTTTTGCCGAACTTTAAATGACCGTTTTCCCCTAGTGAATCTTGTTTCGCCTATAACTTTTGATTAATAAGGAATTTTGACCTGAAACCACTTCCATCGGATTCGACCGCATTGGTGGCGAATGGAGTGCCACAATCCCATTCAGCATTTTTGATCTACATAAGCCAAAGCCCATAGCACTAGGGACGTCTCCGGCATAAATGCGAGGAGGATGTATAGTTGATATACAATCTTGTGGAACAGGATTTGATTCTGCAAGCGGTTCAGTATGAACGAAGAAATTTCGAACAAAAGGATCAGAATTCGTTGATAGGAAAGGAGATAAAAACAAAGCAATGCAAACGGACTTACCGTTTAGGAGATATGACCGAAATAAGGTTTGGAATATGAAAAAACAACATAATTGGGCTTAATGGGGGTGATTAACAGCTAAGCCCATAACCCATTTCGGGATTAGGTTATGGGAGGGCTGAAAGGGTTTGGAGAAACATTCCTTTTCACTTTTTCAGCTGCCACAAACATTTCTCTAACCCTAGTAATGGCCTCTATCCTCCAATTCTCATTCTAATCACTTCCTAATCGCTAATTAACCAAAACTACATCAAATCAAGAGAAATTAGCATCAAATCGGAGATAGAGCTGCTGTTATAATTGGAATTCATGCCATACCAGTCACAGTTTCAGATCTAATGTTCATTTGTGGATAAGGTGAGTGATTTGCACTTTTATTCACTAGTTACGGCTAATTAGCGGTGATTAGTGATAATTAGCAAAATTATGCATCATAAAAATCTAGAAAAATATGTAGAAATTCTTAAATATTATTTTATGTCTCTTGTGAAAATTTGGGTTAATTTGGATTAAGTTTGTTAATCCTATAATTAAACATGGTTAAGGGGATTAAGGGAAAAATCATGCTTTTTTGGTGTGTTTGATCTAAATAACTCATATGATTGATGTTTTAATGCTTTTGATTGATTATATATGATGCTACTACTGTTTGGTATGGTTCATGACTGCTTAGTAAAGTTAGAATGGTTGAAAACGCCGTCGTGTGACGAAAATGGCTTGTTGAAAGGAGCGCAGGAATTCAGATCGGACAGGGTGTGGCTCGTGACCTAGGCATCACGATCAACCTAGTGATATGGCACGACCCGATCCCCCCTCCACTCGTGAAGCACCTCTCGAACCAACACATTCGTGACATAGAACCCACGAACCATGACCCTAAAAGCACCCTAAACCAATCGGTGGGAGGACTTGATTAACGAACCGAACCGAGGAGCTTGAGCATTACGAACCGACCTGATGCATCACCCATGAACCGAACCGATGAGGCACCATGAACCGGAGGCACCACGAACCGGAGGAGGACTATGAGCCGGACTATAACAAGGCACCATGACCCGAACCGCTTCAGGGAGCACGAACCAAACCGCTTTGAGAGGACCGAACCGAACCGAACCGAGCCGGAGAAGATCAAGACCCAGATGCAAAGGAAGTCCAAATAGGATGTTATTACTCAGGATCCAGTTGGGAACTAACGAGTTAACTTCTAGAGTTGGACTTTGTTGCGGGACGTGTGCAAAGGGGTTATCGATATCTATAACTTTGGTTCACCATTGAAGAGGCGAGAAATGTAGACGATCTAGAGTCAGGGAAGTGTGGATTGGTTGGCCCTTAACCTAGAGCCAGGGATATGTGGACTAGGTAAGGTTATTTACTATAGACCTGGGAAGTGTGGTCATAACAATAGTTATTCAGAGTTGTCGTCATGGCCACAATAGATTTGGTGATCAAAGCGGTGGATATCGTATGCTTTACGCACTGAGTGAAAGACGTGAGGATGATTGCTATGTTTGACGTTTGTTGTTACCATGACACGCATACTCCCATTTTTACACTATATGTTAGTGTTGCCTTAGAGTATTGTACATCTTGTTATGCTAACTCTTTGGTTGCAGGTCCAGGTTCAGGTATGATTATTTATACATGTTATTGTTTTATTTTGCTGCTATCGTTCATACCAGGCTTTTGTCTGACCCAGAGTTTTACGTCTCTTCTTATTACTCTGGGTGCTCCTAAACGAGAAGACTAGAGACAGGTTAGGTGGTTATGCACGAGTAGCAGTCCAGAGAAGAGCAGGAGGTTTCCACGTACTATTTACATATATTCTCCCTGTGTTGTTAATGGTCACTGTTTTGGGCATTAGTAGTAAACCTTCTTTATTTTTTATTTTTTTAGAGATAGTATTTTGAAGTTGTAATAACGATTTGGATCATAAGCTATATTTTGGATTCCGTTACTCTGATGTTTATCATTTAGTTTCAGCTTATGTACTGTCTCGCCTATGTTATATCAAGTTATGTTACTATTATATTTTATTCCATGCGCTGTGAGATATACTACAGGTTCTTTGGTGATTCATCTTTCAAAACCCTTTTTCTTTGACGACCGTCCCGTGCTAGTCGGGCATTGGCACAACGCATTTCGAGGAAATGTTGGCTGGTTTGGGGTGGGCCGTCACACTTGGTATCAGAGCCTAGGTTGCGTAGTTAACCTAGCGGAAGATGTTAGGGAGAGATAATATGCGTATATGAGAGCGCGTATTTGTAATATTTTGGTTTTCAAAAACTATATATATATTATTAGTATATCTAAGGTTGAAGTCGCACTGCACGGGCACGACTAAGGAGATGGTTAATCGTTTTCTCTTTACAGATTGGATGATAAGCCGAAATACAAGGGGTACAGGTCTAGGGGCCAACAATGTGAATGTACCTGATATAAGGGTGATGTTTACTACCTTCATGCGAGAGATTCTTAGGGATGCTCAGGGAGCAGTTCCTAATGTTGCTAATGGTGGTGGTGCAGTAGCGCAGGTGCCTAGAGTCGATTTCGCCAAGCTCTGCAAGGATTATACTAGTCTTGGTGAAAAGCTATTCCACGAAACGGAGTCGGCCATGGAGTTTCAGGATTGGCTTGATAGTTATGAGCGCATCATCGAGGATATGGGGATCGATGATGCGATAAAGTGAAAGCTAGCATCGCGTCAACTTCAAGGACGAGCAATGAATTGGTGGAATGCTATCAAGCGGCTACTCTCAAGGATCAAGTTACTTGGAATCAATTTAAGACCCAATTCGGTGATAAGTTTATTCCAGCTGCTCAGAAATCAGAATTGTTTAGGAAATTTTTTGTGCTTAAGCAGAATGGTAGGGAAGTCTCGTAATATATTGCAGAAGTTGATGCCTTATCGAAATATTGATTTTCCCTTATCGATATTGTCGAGAAGAAGAATGAAGTTCATAACTGGCCTAGATGAGTACTTGGGGGAAAGATTCACAAACTATATCGATGAGACTTTCGAACCTATTGTGGGAAAAGCATTGAGATCTGAGAGCCTTTACCCTAAGTCGAAGGCTGAGGTTGCTGTTACATCTGCAAAGGAGCCAAAGCCGCATGCATGTGGTGGAGGCAAGAACAATTCCCAGAATAAAAGGAAGTAGAATCAGACCAAGGATGGTCAAAAAAAGAAGAATAAGAAAGATATCGAGTGCTTTAGTTGTGGCAAGAAGGGACACTATGCCCGCAATTGTAGAGCAAAGCCGGCGGAAAAGAAGTGCTTCAACTATGGCCAAGTGGGACATTTTAAGAATGAATGTCCACAACCTCCTAAAGAGAAGCAGATCGTGAAAGCATATGCTATCAGCGCTGTTCCTTCTTCGTCGAATCCCCCAACTGCGGCGCAGAAGGGAAAAGGTGTCATTATTCAAGGTATGCTTTCTATTTATGATGTTTTTGTTCCAGTGTTGTTTGATACCAGGGCATCCCATTCCTTCTATCTAGTGACCTAGTAGATAGGTTGGAATTGGAACTCAAGATAGTCAATAGACCTTTAGTTATGATGAACCCGATCGGTGGTTTGACTAGTCTTTGCATGATTTGTCGTAATTTGGCCTTATCGAGTCATGGATGTATGTTTGCTTGTGATTGCTTTGTTTTGGGTTTTACTGGGTTTGGCATTATTTTTGGAGTCGATTGGCTCCAAAGACATGGGGTGGTGGTATACTGTGAGAGGTCTTCGGTGACCATTAGAGTGGATGATGGGCGGAGGTTGGTATTGGGTTTCCTACCAAGTGATGAGGTGATGGCTAGTTTTCTACATCCCTCGACATCCCGCAGGATGAGTTATCAGATGTGCCTATTGCTAGTGAGTATCTGTACATCTTCGAGGAAGTGACTGGGCTTCCACCACACCGAGAGATCGAGTTTTGGATTGATTTAGAGAAAGTTGCCAGACCTATAGAGATGCCTCTTCGTCATTTGGCGCCAAGAGAGCAGCGAGAGCTCGAGGTGAAAGTGGACGATCTTTTGAAGAAGGGATTTATCCAAAGAAGTGTTTCCGAGTGGGGAGCACCAGTCGTATTTGCTACCAAGGCCGATGGTTCCCTTCGATTGTGTGTGGACTACCGCGAGTTGAATAAGGTGACAAGGAATAATAAGTATCCTCTTCTACGGATAAACGATTTGTTTGATCAGTTAAATGAAGCAAGAGTGTTTTCCTAGTTGGATCTCAGGACAAGTTTTCATCAGCTCCGAGTAGCAGTTGAGAGTATACCTAAAACGACATTTTGAACACCATCTGGATTTTATGAGTGGTTGGTCACGATTCGGGTTGACCAGTACACCAATATATTTTGTGGATCTCATGAATAGGGTATCCAGGGATCAATTAAATAAGTTTGTTCTTGTGTTCATGGTCGATTTCTTGGTTTACTCGAGGATAGAGGAAGAACACATGGAACATTTGAGGATTGTGATGGAGGTGTTGAGGAAACACCAATTGAAAGCAAAATTTTCTAAGTGTCACTTCTGGAGGAGGGAAGTGAGATTCTTGGGCCATGTTGTCTTAGAGAATGGTATTGCCATGGATCTTGCGAAGGTGGCTACGGTACAAGATTGGTCTACGCCCAAGAATGCAACGAACGCGAGAAGTTTCTTGGGTTAGCTGGATAATATCGTAAGTTTATCCAAGACTTCTCCAAGATAGCAGCACCGTTAACTCAGTTAACCAAGAAGAATCAAGCTTTCATCTGGGACGAAAGGTGTGAGAATGCATTTAAGAGTCTAAAGGAAAAGTTGACGTGCGCATCAGTGTTAGTTATTCCTAAAGGGAACGAAGAGATGACGGTATACACGGATGCCTGTGGTACCGGACTAGGTGTTGTACTAATGCAAGGAGGTAGGATTGTAGCTTATGCTAGTCGACAACTGAAACCGCATGAGAAAAGATATCCTACCCATGATTTGGAATTGGCAGCGATCATGTTCGCATTAAAGATGTGGAGACATTATCTCTTGGGAGAAAGATTCGAGTTGTTTAATGATCATAAGTCATTGAAGTATCTTTTCTCTCAAAAGGATTTAAATCTTCGTCAGCAGAGATTGTTAGAGTTCTTGGCTTCATATGATTTCAATATCGCATACACACCCGGGAAGGGAAATGCGGTAGCTGATGGACTGAGTAGGAAACATGCCAGTTTGGGGGCTATGTTTCTGGAATGGAAGCAACTGGAGCATATCGCATGTAACAACCCGTGAAATCTGGGCCAGTTTAAAATTTTTATTTTGGCAATGTTAGCGAATTTTGATTATTTAAAATGTATTATTTTAAATAATATCGACGAGAAATTTATTTTGAATAGAATTAGAACGTATATATTATATACGTCGTCGTTAGAATATATATAATTATATATAATTATATAAGGAATTGAAAATGGCGCGGTAGTTCGATAATTCGATTTCAAACTTCAATTGAATGTACCGGGTGCAAAACAATCCGGATTTTAGTGAAACCAAAAACATTAGGATCTATTTGATGATATCTTTCCAACGAATCCGAATAATCAAAATTTCATAGCGGGAATCAAAAGATATGTCCAGTTGAAAATTCTGAATAGTCGCTATGGAATTCACGCCCTTAAAAATAGGCATTTTGCAAACGACCTCAGATTTCGACGAAACCACTTTTGTTGAATCCGGGATGTAAAGTTATTGCTAGGTTTTAAATTTCATAATTTTTCGATTCAATGTGGGAGCGTGGCAAAGGAAAACGCGTTTGACCGGTTTCAGTTGATTTTAATCGACTGGAAAATGGCCATTTTTCTAACGGTCTCAGAATTCGACGAAACTAGTTTGGTTAGGACCGTATCGTCAATACGAAGCTAGAAAATATTTTTCTGGAATTTTTAAAGTTCGTATGCGACCCCGGTAATTGGAAACGTACGTTTAAAATTCAATATAGTGATTTAAATGTAAATTCAATGGAAACTGATTCAAATGATCGAATCAACCTACGATACATATCCCATTGTGTTCGGAATGGGGGTAATACGCTATGGACGACAGGCGGTGGGCCCCGTTTAGAGGTCCTATGTAAAAGTCAACTTTAGGTTGAATTAAAATAATTAATTAATAATTAAATAAAATAAAAACCCCCCCTTTTTT
This sequence comes from Allium sativum, assembly GCA_030737875.1. Taxonomy (NCBI): domain Eukaryota; kingdom Viridiplantae; phylum Streptophyta; class Magnoliopsida; order Asparagales; family Amaryllidaceae; genus Allium; species Allium sativum. Next base: position 130,345,199 of record CM060918.1, read on the forward strand.
CCTTATCTTCTGCCCCCCCCCCACCAAAATCATTATTTCGATAAAAAAAAAAAAAAAAACCGAACGAACGAAGACGGAGACCCGCCCGCCGCCTCCTCCCTGGGCCACCACCGGCCATCGCTTCCCCCCCCCTCGATCCTCAGCCTCGCCGACCTCCACCGACGAGCGCCCTCCGTCCAAACCCCCTCCTCGCGCCGCTCCTCTTTCCCCTTTCCTTCTCGCGACGCGCCCCTCTCACCTAAACCCTAACCGCCGAGATGAAGACCGCCGCCTTCACACCCCGCGTCGCCCCGCTACCACCAGCGACCTCCCACCGCATCCCTCCACCTCGAGACTGACGATAAATAGTAAGTTTTACTGTTATATTTTTATTTTCTTTTGTTATTTATTCATGTCTATAAAAACCAGATTTTTATAAATTTTATAGCATATAAAAAGTAGAATTTTATATATAAGTATAGCATAAATAAATTGGATTGTTGTTTATTAGAATGGCATATAAAGAATGGATCTTTATTGTTTGAAAAGTTTGAAAGCTTATATTTTTATATAACATGAAGTTTAGATTTTTATATATGTAAAGATACGATTTTTTTCTATATGAAGTGGAAAATAAAAATATGATTTTAATAAGGAAAAGATACGATTTTTAATAATGTAAAAATATGATTTTTATATATTCAACTTAGAAATAAAATACCATGGTTTTAGAAATAGCAAGAGAATTGCTTACATTATAGAAGTAGCGATAAAAAATTCTATTTTTACATGTATGAAGTGTCGTTATAAAAATTCGATTTTTATATATTGAATAGCATACTAAAAATTCGGTTTTTATATATTGAATAGCGAAGTAAAAATTCGATTTTTACATATGTAGTGGCTACAGCAACGAAGGTGATAAAAAGGCGAGAACAACAAAGATTTCTATAAATGAAGAGTCGGGATGATTGGATAGCTATCGGTGAGAATTTCTCACCTTTCAATTTCTTTTCTAATTATATATATATACTAGGATGCAGACGGTGCTTAGTAGCACCCGACACAATCGTCCACAGACCATGGACTTGTTTGTTTGGTTGCATAGATTAGTTATATGATGTGATTTGAATTTGGTTGTTTGGTGATTTTGATTGATGTGTGAATGGCGTGGGCCTTCACTAGACCGGGGATAAGGCTAGGCCTCGTCCCGTTTCTAGTATCGTGCCGTTATGCCGCCTAAATTTTCTAAAATATGTTAGAAAAATAAAAATATCATTTTATTTAAAGAAATGAACTGAATAGAAATTCATATGATAAAATAAAATGTTTTATCGTTAAAAATATAATTTTTAACGTGAAGTGAATAAAATAAAATATTCATTTACAAACCAGACGGTTTGTTTATGTACACCTATTTGAAGGACATTGATTGGGACGATAAATTTTACACATCGCCCAACTGCACAAATAAAATATGTGTGTGATTGTTTGAAACCCCACACGGGTGTTAGGATGAAATTTGAAGTTCACTCATCCTGATTGATTAAATATGTCGATCGATCAATTGACAGGCTGTTATAAGCGTTAGATATCTATATTTGATGCTTATACAGTGTAGTGCACTTTGGTTGATGGTTGATTAATTTTCAATGCTATTATATACATGTGTTGTATGGAATCCATATAATTAACATTATATGGTGATTGATTGGGCCTCATTCCAATTTAGAAAATAAAGAATATTATAAAATAAAGGTTCATGTGTTGACAGTACTCATCCATTGAGATTGGTCATGTGTTGAACGAAATATTTTAGTAATAACAACTATTTTGAAAAAGAAATATTTGAAATAGAATATTTGAAAATAGAAATTTATGAAGCCGTGTTGATTAGATTGACGCCATTTTGACGTAAACGATATTTATATCGATTTCGAAATGAATTGAATTGAAAACGAATTCAAAGTGAATTGAAAATGATTTCGAAATGAATTGAATTGAAAACGAAAGCAAAGTGAATTGAAAGCGATTTCGAAATGAAGTGAATTGAAAACGATTTCGAAATGAAGTGAATTGAAAACGATTTCGAAATGAATTGAATTGAAAACGATTTCGAAATGATTTGAATTGAAAACGAATTCAAATTGAATTGAAATTTGAATTGAATAGAAATGAATTTTAAAACGAATCTATAAAGAAGAATTCAATTTTGATTTGAATTGAAAAGGAAGTTGAAATTGCGTTTGAAACGAATTTAAAACTATTCATATAATTCGTTTTAAATAGAAATCGACGAAATATATATTATATATATTATATATATAATATAATGGCCTGAATAGAACGCGCCGCGCCGCGGCAGTTCGTGAATTTCGACCATTTATTTCAAACGGACATTACGGGAGATCCGACCGTCGGATTCTCCTAAAACCGGAACCTTGGATTCGTATCGAAAAGAGCTTTCTAATGAATATTAGAAATTTGAAATCTAACGGTTGGATTTGGAATTATGTCCAAATCAAATTTGAAAAAGGTCGCTGTAAGTGCAGTTCGATGGCCATTGATGGAAATCGACTGTACGGGCCTTGATAAAATTATTAAAAATAGTAATAATTTGTGTAAAATCATAAGAAATGATTTAGAAAGGATTGGGATGAAAAACTCCATATTTGAAAAGATAAAAATAGATTTTTATCGAAATGAACTAGTTTTGAACTAGAATTATAATTCTATTTATTTTTAAATAAATAAATTGAATTTGAAATGGTTTTGAAAATAACCAAAATTTCCAATGATCGCATTGGAGTGGATTTGAATCGAAATTGTCTTCGGAATATTTCGATGTTGGAATTCGGGGATTATACGGATGTTGTTATGGCAATTTGAAAGATATATATTTATATCGTTATTTCCAATACGGCATTTGTTAGTCGTAGAATTCGATATTGAATATAAGCCGATATATTTTCTATTCAGAGCCTTGTATTGAATATCGAATGTGATTTGGGTTTGTCGTGAATGGTCTCTTCACTAACACTGTTCTTGAACCCAGTTGAGAAATGATTAAATCTTTTTATTTAGATTTAATGAAGTGTACCAATTAAATAATATTTAATTGGAATTGAATTGATATTGATTTTTGGGTTTATCGTGAACAGTGTTTTAAATAACACTCGTTCTTTAACCCGATAATTAATGAATGTGACTTTGGGTTTATCGTGAACCGTGTTTTAAATGACACGGATTCTTTAACCCAGTTAAAGATTAAAACTAAGTGGAGTTTTAATGAATCTTTAAATAGATTGAAAAGATCGAGGATGGAGTATCACCAGTTTTACTCCAAGCGATAGTTAAATCTTTAATTAGATTGGAACGTGAAATGGTAATTGAATTACCGATAACACTGTGGTGTTAGATATGAAGTACTACCAGTTTTACTTCATGGGATGAATAGGTTGGGATTGGGAAAATAAAATAAATGATTACTTCGATGTGGTTCGATAATCCCGACTAGTTGGAATTGATATTCAAAGGAGATTAAAGAATAAATTTAAAGAATTTATCTTGGATAAAATTAATGGGAACTTTTTCCCAAAGTATAGGAATATTTGAATAAAAGAATATTCTGAATTGGAATGAGGCGTATGTTGTGTTTGTGTAACACTTTTATAATATATACGCGAGTTATTCAGAAAGACCGGGTTTATCCCATTCTGAATAACTGATTCGACGTGGTGTCGAAGATGAAGACGGTGGTCGAAGACCAGAAGTCTTCACGTCGTTTGGGTGATTACTGATGATCTTGATTGGGCTGTACACCCAAGAAGATGGAAACAGTTAGTGATCGTCCAGACGTACTTGGAGATCGATGGATATGCGGGGCACTAGGTGCCTCCGGTTTCGTTCAGACCCAGAACGGACTTGTAAATGGACTGTGTGTCTGACATTGGATTTTAGTCCGTGTGATTGTTCTCTATTAAATATATATCTGTTTGGCGGCGGAGAATTTATTCTCTTGCTTAACGCCCTTCTCTGAGACGTACGAGCTCAGGGGTTATATATTGATGGATATCAAACGCATGGAGTGAATTGCCTGTGTGGCATGCCTAAGTGGCAATTGATCGAGGCTTCTGTTGAAAAGCAAAGTCTTGTGGTGATGATCAAAGCAAGGCCTTTGTGGCATAGCTTTGTGTAACGTTTGCTTCGCGAGTTTCACACCCGGTATGAACCAAAAACGGGAGAGGACGTCAGGGAGGGCATGCGTTTCTTTCTAGCTAGAAGTGGCGTCAGTGGTTTTACACGCCCTGACGAGTTTGACTATGTGGTTGTTGCTGTTGCGAGGCGCCTCGGATTGATCGGTCGTTCTCGAACCGATGGAGTCATTTAGTTGGCTCGTTTACACCCCATAGGGTGGGGAAATGCATGTTCAGGGTTTAAGTTTAATCCACATCGGTGGACCGGCCCTGAGGATCCAAGGGTCACTCGAGCTCTGATCCTGAGGGGCGGGCTAGAGCGTCTCGAATCGGTTGAGGACTATCTTTTGCCTCGGTTCATAGACGGAAATCCAATTTCCAAATACGTGACATTTGCGGTTTTATTTGTAGAGCCTAGTATGGCAACATAGTGGGATGGGGCACTTATGCCGCCTATGATTGATACTTATGATTTGAAGTTGTTTTATACACTATGCACTTACAATAGTATCAAATGATTTGTTTTAAACGTATCAAGCATTCTTGGCTATTATAAGGTAAAAATCCTATCCTCCGGCTTGCGTTGCATTGTGTGATGGGAACTGGGTCTTATAATAGCTTCATTTTTCTTTATTTAGCATTGCGCTGTTTGTTTTATGCACCGGTATTCTTGGGAGGAAACCCGTTCCGTGTTATACGGCGTGGTCCCTTGATTTACCTAACTTTAAAAATAAAGATTAATAACTGTTTTAGTTCTCACACCAGTCACATGACTGACCTGGAGTTTATTGTTTTAACCTAAACTCTGGGTGCCCCTATTTTGACACGGGCAGCTAGTAGTTTTGGTTTTGCAGATTTATATTCACAAGATCCTGGTTTACAGCTGGAATGATATCCGGAAAGCTTTGTATCCGTATATCTCTTCTAGTTGTGTATTGTATTATTTTCCGCTGCGATGAATTTAAATGTAATTTAAATCTCTGATATTTCTGTGTAATATTCATTTGTTTATACTCGGTATATTCTTATTCTGATGCATTGTTGTAATATACAATGAAATGTTCTTTTATATGCGTTCTGTTGTGGCTTGTTCTCAAACGATAGGGCGTTTCGAACGGCCTGGATCGGTTTAGCGACTGGTTCGGACCGAGCGAAATTCTTTGCCGTCACAGTTGGTATCAGAGCTTTGGTTTACAAAGCAGAGAACAAGACACATTAGAACCATATGAAAGAATTCATCAGATATTGGATTAGTAATATCCGATTAGAATGACTCGTTAGAAATGGGATCAGTAGAATCCTAGAACGAGTGTGAAGAGTATATTTTTCAAATGAAAACAATTTTGTTTTGAAAATTTAAATCAACTATTCGTATTTGATTATTTGTTTATATTGATTTGGACAATCCAGTATATATAAATTTTGCGTATACGTCTGATCCACGTGTATTTGAAATTTTAATATATTGGATAGATATAGCAACACACTCTAGTCGCCCGAAGATGATATTGATGATAGCGATCGCATCATCAACATTTATATTCGTGTTTCGAAGGTGTGATTTTCTATATATTTCCATTAGACTGGTGTGAGAACCAAAACTAATATAGCTAGAATTCATGGTTGTGATTTGGCATCAAAACATGATTTTCTGTATATGTATCAAATTTAAGAATTTGAAACTCTAATTCACTAATTGATTGATGTTTGTGTTGGTTGTTTATTTGTTTGAAAATTTTGAACCATTATGCCTAATTTGATCGAATAATGAATTGTATTGAAAATTGGTCGCATTCGCTTGCATATACATATACTTATATTGAACAGGTCATAGCAAGGAGGCTAGAGCAGAGAATAAAATTTGTTTGCCCGACAAATAGGTACATGTTTACTACATAATTTACTGTTTTGTTTGGGTGATGATGATTTTATGAGCCTATTGGCTAGCCGCTTGGCTTTTTCTTTTTCTTTTTGAGATCAGAAGGACCGGGGAAGCTATTTGAAATTCCCCGATGCTCCCGGTGCAGGGGAGGTTATGGCGAAATTTTTCGAAAATTTAGGGTGTTAGCCAAATTTTTGAAATTTTTGAAAATTCTCAGAAACTGAAAAGTTGGAGAATGGAAGCCAGATCGAACGTAGAGTTGATTAATCAAACCACTTTCGACTTTGTTCCTTTTCGGGGACGAAAAGTTTTAAGTGGGGGAGATTGTAACAACCCGTGAAATCTGGGCCAGTTTAAAATTTTTATTTTGGCAATGTTAGCGAATTTTGATTATTTAAAATGTATTATTTTAAATAATATCGATGAGAAATTTATTTTGAATAGAATTAGAACGTATATATTATATACGTCGTCATTAGAATATATATAATTATATATAATTATATAAGGAATTGAAAATGGCGCGGTAGTTCGATAATTCGATTTCAAACTTCAATTGAATGTACCGGGTGCAAAACAATCCGGATTTTAGTGAAACCAAAAACATTAGGATCTATTTGATGATATCTTTCCAACGAATCCGAATAATCAAAATTTCATAGCGGGAATCAAAAGATATGTCCAGTTGAAAATTCTGAATAGTCGCTATGGAATTCAGGCCCTTAAAAATAGGCATTTTGCAAACGACCTCAGATTTCGACGAAACCACTTTTGTTGAATCCGGGATGTAAAGTTATTGCTAGGTTTTAAATTTCATAATTTTTCGATTCAATGTGGGAGCGTGGCAAAGGAAAACGCGTTTGACCGGTTTCAGTTGATTTTAATCGACTGGAAAATGGCCATTTTTCTAACGGTCTCAGAATTCGACGAAACTAGTTTGGTTAGGACCGTATCGTCAATACGAAGCTAGAAAATATTTTTCTGGAATTTTTAAAGTTCGTATGCGACCCCGGTAATTGGAAACGTACGTTTAAAATTCAATATAGTGATTTAAATGTAAATTCAACGGAAACTGATTCAAATGATCGAATCAACCTACGATACATATCCCATTGTGTTCGAAATGGGGGTAATACGCTATGGACGACAGGCGGTGGGCCCCGTTTAGAGGTCCTATGTAAAAGTCAACTTTAGGTTGAATTAAAATAATTAATTAATAATTAAATAAAATAAAAACCCCCCCTTTTTTCCTTATCTTCTGGCCCCCCCCCACCAAAATCATTATTTCGATCAAAAAAAAAAAAAACCCGAACGAAGACGGAGACCCGCCCGCCGCCTCCTCCCTGGGCCACCACCGGCCATCGCTTCCCCCCCCCCCCTCGATCCTCAGCCTCGCCGACCTCCACCGACGAGCGCCCTCCGTCCAAACCCCCTCCTCGCGCCGCTCCTCTTTCCCCTTTCCTTCTCGCGACGCGCCCCTCTCACCTAAACCCTAACCGCCGAGATGAAGACCGCCGCCTTCACACCCCGCGTCGCCCCGCTACCACCAGCGACCTCCCACCGCATCCCTCCACCTCGAGACTGACGATAAATAGTAAGTTTTACTGTTATATTTTTATTTTCTTTTGTTATTTATTCATGTCTATAAAAACCAGATTTTTATAAATTTTATAGCATATAAAAAGTAGAATTTTATATATAAGTATAACATAAATAAATTGGATTGTTGTTTATTAGAATGGCATATAAAGAATGGATCTTTATTGTTTGAAAAGTTTGAAAGCTTATATTTTTATATAACATGAAGTTTAGATTTTTATATATGTAAAGATACGATTTTTTTCTATATGAAGTGGAAAATAAAAATATGATTTTAATAAGGAAAAGATACGATTTTTAATAATGTAAAAATATGATTTTTATATATTCAACTTAGAAATAAAATACCATGGTTTTAGAAATAGCAAGAGAATTGCTTACATTATAGAAGTAGCGATAAAAAATTCTATTTTTACATGTATGAAGTGTCGTTATAAAAATTCGATTTTTATATATTGAATAGCATACTAAAAATTCGGTTTTTATATATTGAATAGCGAAGTAAAAATTCGATTTTTACATATGTAGTGGCTACAGCAACGAAGGTGATAAAAAGGCGAGAACAACAAAGATTTCTATAAATGAAGAGTCGGGATGATTGGATAGCTATCGGTGAGAATTTCTCACCTTTCAATTTCTTTTCTAATTATATATATATACTAGGATGCAGACGGTGCTTAGTAGCACCCGACACAATCGTCCACAGACCATGGACTTGTTTGTTTGGTTGCATAGATTAGTTATATGATGTGATTTGAATTTGGTTGTTTGGTGATTTTGATTGATGTGTGAATGGCATGGGCCTTCACTAGACCGGGGATAAGGCTAGGCCTCGTCCCGTTTCTAGTATCGTGCCGTTATGCCGCCGAAATTTTCTAAAATATGTTAGAAAAATAAAAATATCATTTTATTTAAAGAAATGAACTGAATAGAAATTCATATGATAAAATAAAATGTTTTATCGTTAAAAATATAATTTTTAACGTGAAGTGAGTAAAATAAAATATTCATTTACAAACCAGACGGTTTGTTTATGTACACCTATTTGAAGGACATTGATTGGGACGATAAATTTTACACATCGCCCAACTGCACAAATAAAATATGTGTGTGATTGTTTGAAACCCCACACGGGTGTTAGGATGAAATTTGAAGTTCACTCATCCTGATTGATTAAATATGTCGATCGATCGATTGACAGGCTGTTATAAGCGTTAGATATCTATATTTGATGCTTATACAGTGTAGTGCACTTTGGTTGATGGTTGATTAATTTTCAATGCTATTATATACATGTGTTGTATGGAATCCATATAATTAACATTATATGGTGATTGATTGGGCCTCATTCCAATTTAGAAAATAAAGAATATTATAAAATAAAGGTTCATGTGTTGACAGTACTCATCCATTGAGATTGGTCATGTGTTGAACGAAATATTTTAGTAATAACAACTATTTTGAAAAAGAAATATTTGAAATAGAATATTTGAAAATAGAAATTTATGAAGCCGTGTTGATTAGATTGACGCCATTTTGACGTAAACGATATTTATATCGATTTCGAAATGAATTGAATTGAATTGAAAACGAATTCAAAGTGAATTGAAAACGATTTCGAAATGAATTGAATTGAAAACGAAAGCAAAGTGAATTGAAAGCGATTTCGAAATGAAGTTAATTGAAAACGATTTCGAAATGAAGTGAATTGAAAACGATTTCGAAATGAATTGAATTGAAAACGATTTCGAAATGAATTGAATTGAAAACGAATTCAAATTGAATTGAAATTTGAATTGAATAGAAATGAATTTTAAAACGAATCTATAAAGAAGAATTCAATTTTGATTTGAATTGAAAAGGAAGTTGAAATTGCGTTTGAAACGAATTTAAAACTATTCATATAATTCGTTTTAAATAGAAATCGACGAAATATATATTATATATATTATATATATAATATAATGGCCTGAATAGAACGCGCCGCGCCGCGGCAGTTCGTGAATTTCGACCATTTATTTCAAACGGACATTACGGGAGATCCGACCGTCGGATTCTCCTAAAACCGGAACCGTTGGGTTCGTATCGAAAAGAGCTTTCTAATGAATATTAGAAATTTGAAATCTAACGGTTGGATTTGGAATTATGTCCAAATCAAATTTGAAAAAGGTCGCTGTAAGTGCAGTTCGATGGCCATTGATGAAAATCGACTGTACGGGCCTTGATAAAATTATTAAAAATAGTAATAATTTGTGTAAAATCATAAGAAATGATTTAGAAAGGATTGGGATGAAAAACTCCATATTTGAAAAGATAAAAATAGATTTTTATCGAAATGAACTAGTTTTGAACTAGAATTATAATTCTATTTATTTTTAAATAAATAAATTGAATTTGAAATGGTTTTGAAAATAACCAAAATTTCCAATGATCGCATTGGAGTGGATTTGAATCGAAATTGTCTTCGGAATATTTCGATGTTGGAATTCGGGGATTATACGGATGTTGTTATGGAAATTTGAAAGATATATATTTATATCGTTATTTCCAATACGGCATTTGTTAGTCGTAGAATTCGATATTGAATATAAGCCGATATATTTTCTATTCAGAGCCTTGTATTGAATATCGAATGTGATTTGGGTTTGTCGTGAATGGTGTCTTCACTAACACTGTTCTTGAACCCAGTTGAGAAATGATTAAATCTTTTTATTTAGATTTAATGAAGTGTACCAATTAAATAATATTTAATTGGAATTGAATTGATATTGATTTTTGGGTTTATCGTGAACAGTGTTTTAAATAACACTCGTTCTTTAACCCGATAATTAATGAATATGACTTTGGGTTTATCGTGAACCGTGTTTTAAATGACACGGATTCTTTAACCCAGTTAAAGATTAAAACTAAGTGGAGTTTTAATGAATCTTTAAATAGATTGAAAAGATCGAGGATGGAGTATCACCAGTTTTACTCCAAGCGATAGTTAAATCTTTAATTAGATTGGAACGTGAAATGGTAATTGAATTACCGATAACACTGTGGTGTTAGATATGAAGTACTACCAGTTTTACTTCATGGGATGAATAGGTTGGGATTGGGAAAATAAAATAAATGATTACTTCGATGTGGTTCGATAATCCTGACTAGTTGGAATTGATATTCAAAGGAGATTAAAGAATAAATTTAAAGAATTTATCTTGGATAAAATTAATGGGAACTTTTTCCCAAAGTATAGGAATATTTGAATAAAAGAATATTCTGAATTGGAATGAGGCGTATGTTGTGTTTGTGTAACACTTTTATAATATATACGCGAGTTATTCAGAAAGACCGGGTTTATCCCATTCTGAATAACTGATTCGACGTGGTGTCGAAGATGAAGACGGTGGTCGAAGACCAGAAGTCTTCACGTCGTTTGGGTGATTACTGATGATCTTGATTGGGCTGTACACCCAAGAAGACGGAAACAGTTAGTGATCGTCCAGACGTACTTGGAGATCGATGGATATGCGGGGCACTAGGTGCCTCCGGTTTCGTTCAGACCCAGAACGGACTTGTAAATGGACTGTGTGTCTGACATTGGATTTTAGTCCGTGTGATTGATCTCTATTAAATATATATCTGTTTGGCGGCGGAGAATTTATTCTCTTGCTTAACGCCCTTCTCTGAGACGTACAAGCTCAGGGGTTATATATTGATGGATATCAAACGCATGGAGTGAATTGCCTGTGTGGCATGCCTAAGTGGCAATTGATCGAGGCTTCTGTTGAAAAGCAAAGTCTTGTGGTGATGATCAAAGCAAGGCCTTTGTGGCGTAGCTTTTTGTAATGTTTGCTTCGCGAGTTTCACACCCGGTATGAACCAAAAACGGGAGAGGACGTCAGGGAGGGCATGCGTTTCTTTCTAGCTAGAAGTGGCGTCAGTGGTTTTACACGCCCTGACGAGTTTGACTTATGTGGTTGTTGCTGTTGCGAGGCGCCTCGGATTGATCGGTCGTTCTCGAACCGATGGAGTCATTTAGTTGGCTCGTTTACGCCCCATAGGGCAGGGAAATGCATGTTCAGGGTTTAAGTTTAATCCACATCGGTGGACCGGCCCTGAGGATCCAAGGGTCACTCGAGCTCTGATCCTGAGGGGCGGGCTAGAGCGTCTCGAATCGGTTGAGGACTATCTTTTGCCTCGGTTCATAGACGGAAATCCAATTTCCAAATACGTGACATTTGCGGTTTTATTTGTAGAGCCTAGTATGGCAACATAGTGGGATGGGGCACTTATGCCGCCTATGATTGATACTTATGATTTGAAGTTGTTTTATACACTATGCACTTACAATAGTATCAAATGATTTGTTTTAAACGTATCAAGCATTCTTGGCTATTATAAGGTAAAAACCCTATCCTCAGGCTTGCGTTGCATTGTGTGATGGGAACTGGGTCTTATAATAGCTTCATTTTTCTTTATTTAGCATTGCGCTATTTGTTTTATGCACCGGTATTTTTGGGAGGAAACCCGTTCCGTGTTATACGGCGTGGTCCCTTGATTTACCTAACTTTAAAAATAAAGATTAATAACTGTTTTAGTTCTCACACCAGTCACATGACTGACCTGGAGTTTATTGTTTTAACCTAAATTCTGGGTGCCCCTATTTTGACACGGGCAGCTAGTAGTTTTGGTTTTGCAGATTTATATTCACAAGATCCTGGTTTACAGCTGGAATGATATCCGGAAAGCTTTGTATCCGTATATCTCTTCTAGTTGTGTATTGTATTATTTTCCGCTGCGATGAATTTAAATGTAATTTAAATCTCTGATATTTCTGTGTAATATTCATTTGTTTATACTCGGTATATTCTTATTCTGATGCATTGTTGTAATATACAATGAAATGTTCTTTTATATGCGTTCTGTTGTGGCTTGTTCTCAAACGATAGGGCATTTCGAACGGCCTGGATCGGTTTAGCGACTGGTTCGGACCGAGCGAAATTCTTTGCCGTCACATCGCAGGATATGATTTCAGACCTAAGTGCGAATTGGATCCAGAGATGTTAGCAAGTTTGACGATCAGACCGACTTTGATTGAGCGGATTGGTTCCAATCAGAGTGACGATCCTAATATATTGGAAATCATCTCCAAGGTAGAGATGGGTATCGACGGCGAGAGAATGAACAAGTACGGAATTGATTGAGAAGGATGGCTTCGAAAGAATGGGAGACTAGTTGTACCCGGTGTTAATGGATTGAGAGATGAAGTGCTTATAGAGTGTCATCACTCAAAACTAACTATACATCCCGGTGGTAATGAAATGTACCGAGACATGAAGCAAACCTACTACTGGGAAGGGATGAAGATAGACGTTGGGAAGTTTATATCCAAGTTCATGAACTGCCAGCTAGTTAAAGCCGAGCAAAAGAAGCCTAGTGGTTTGTTACAACCACTGGAAATTCCCGAATGGAAATGGGAACATGTCTCAATGTATTTCATTGAAGGTTTACCAAGGACTAGATCGGCTCATGATAGTATTTGGGTGATTGTGGATCGACTGACCAAAAGTGCAAGGTTTATACCGAGCAAGTCGAATAGAACGACAGCTAAGTTAGCGGAATTGTGTATGAAGTGTTTAGTGATATTTCATGGAATACCTAGAGGTATTGTGAGTGACTGTAACACCCCGAATTTCGGTTAATGCTAAAATTCACAAATTAAAGAATAACTAATCCCAGATGTGGGAATTAGGGGAAACGGGTTGCACCATTGCGTTCGTCTCGGAAAAATACGCAAAATAGAGTCTGAGTTTTCGAAAATCGGAGTCCGTATGAAGAAGATATGGACGAACGAAGTTAGGCAGAAAAACTAGCCAGAATGCACTGGCGCACTTGTGAAGTGCGCCAACACAAAAATGCACTGGCACACTTGTGAAGTGCACCAACACATTTTTACACTGGCGCACTTGGGAAGTGCGCCCATGTCGGGACAGGAAACCTGCACAGTTTCTAGAGAGTTCTGTGGTTGGGTGCACCAGTTTGGGGTTTGGGCTTGGTCTTAGGGCTGGTTTCTGGAAGGTTCCGAAATCTAAGGGTCCCAATCTAATTTAGGGTTAATCTAATGGCCTAAAACACTTGCCTAATCCTATAAATAAGACCCTAAGCTAGCCCTAAATGGTCATAATCCTATCTCCTAACTAAACTATGCCAAAATTTTCTATGATCATGGCCTCCACTCAAAACCCTAGCCTCCATCCTATTTCTAAACTATTTCTATGAAGGCTTTCATGTGCATACAAGCATCTTTGAGTTGTATGAGTGATCATTGGCTTGCATTCATCATCAAGTTGCAAGCTTTATGTTCAAGGCTAGAGTTTTCGGGTGATTTGTGGCAAGGGTTTGCTTATTGGAGTTTAGTGGTGAGTTTCTATAGACTTAACAATCAATTGTTAAATTGATTATGATAGGATATGATAAGATATGGCTATGTTTGTGGAATCAATGTGTTTATGCAAGTTTAGTATAGTGTATGTTGGGTGCTATATGCAAGTTTAATGCTATGTTTTATGATGCAAAACACTATGTTGAACATTGATTCATATGTAACATGTTATGTAAGCTATATGGGAGATTATATGCAAGTCTATATGTAACATGTTATGCAAGTTATGTATTTGGTTTTATGCATGCTAAGTATTTGGTTTTATGCATGCTATGTATGTGGTTTTATGCATGCTAAGTATTTGGTTTTATGCATGCTAAGTGTTTGGTTTTATGCAAGTTTGTCTCTTTTTATGATATGCATAATATATGCAAGTTTGTCTCTAAGTATGGCATGTTATGCAAGTTCATATGCAAGTTATGATACATATTCATATGCAAGTTATGATGCAAGTTCATATGCAAGTTATGATACATGTTCATATGCAAGTTATGATGCAAGTTCATATGCAAGTTATGATGCAAGTTCATATGCAAGTTATGATGCAAGTTCATATGCAAGTTATGATACATGTTCATATGCAAGTTATGATGCAAGTTCATATGCAAGTTATGATGCAAGTTCATATGCAAGTTTATGTGCAAGTTCATATGCAAGTTGTCTCTTTTATGATATGCATAATGCAAGTTTGGGTTAAATACTAGTTGGGTTTAATGTATGTTCATATATGCAAGTTGACACCTTTTGAACCCATGATAAAGTTACATGCTATGTTGGCTAAACCCATGACCTTTGTGATGAATCTTCCCTTTATTATGTCGTGTTATGAGAACGAACTACGTGGGGAACGATGGGGTTAATATGCATGTTAATAAAATGATGTGAAATGGGTATGATTAATCATACCACAAATTAAATGGACGTAATTGGGAATTTACCTATTAAGTTAGGTCTACCCATATTATGGAGTTGGGAATTTACCTATTAAGTTAGGTCTACCCATACTATGGAATTGGGAATTTACCTATTGAGTTAGGTCTACCCATATTCTTAAAAATGTGTAATTAATTAGGCATAATTAATTCAAATTATGGGGGTGATTAATTAGGTGTAATTAATCAACTTAGACACGAGGTTGGACCCTTTTGTAGCGGAAGTCTGCCCGGAACCGACCGGCCATCCAGCAGCTACAAATGATTGGCCCAATGTGAGAGGTCTTAGTCATAAATTAAATACGTGATTAAAGTAAAGACACGAGGTTTGACCTTTTTATGACAGAAGTCTGCCCGGAACCAACCGGCATATCCAGCAGTCATAAAAGATGGTCTAATGTGAGAGGTCTTTATGAGGTCATGATCTTAATTAATTAAGAAACACTTAACCATATTAGCATGTAGAGGGACATGAGGGGTTAAGTGGGTGCCTTGGGTGGCATGTGGAAATCTAGTGGGTTGCCTTGGGTGGCAATAGAAAATACGATTAGAATACTTAACCAAAGAGGAACATGTAATTAAACATGGGTAAAGGGTTAAGTAAGTGCTTTGGGTGGCATGTGGAAATCTAGTGGGTGCCTTAAGTGGCAATTGATATATGATTAGATGACTTAACCAAACCTTAACATGTAGGTGGGCATGATTATAACAGGGGTTAAGTGGGATACACTAGATAAAATAACAAGCTTAGGTGGTAGCTTGTGGGGGCCCATTTCAACCAATATCCCAAACGTATCTTAGTGGGCTCGACTCTAGTCGAGTGACGGGACACGCATATTGGGCTTGACTATAAGAGGCCAAAATGGGTTAGCGGTGGCAACGCATGACCAACGGGTTTCATATGCGTGTGTGGACCCGGGCTGGTAAATAAGACGTTGTTGCATCGTGTAGATATAAGCCGTGCACCGTTAGTTTTATCAGGTTGCCACGTTGGGGAATGGTACACCCCACGGTGGGGCCAGCACGGGTATCTACGTTAGGGAGCCGATCGAATGGGGAGTAGTGTGTACACCTAGTGGATTGTAGGGCCCCGTGGCGTCTACTTAGTCACCTAGGGGTACGCGAGAACTATTAAGTTAATTTTATAAGTCCAGGGGTGGGATCAACCTTTAAGTTAGGAATGACTGGTGTGGTGCAGTGTAGGAATTACCCTTGGGTGGGTAGATCTGGGGTGGTGTAATCCAGTAATTATCCTTGGGTGGATAAATGCGTCTTTTCGGTTATCTTAGTACATCCTGTGTTTAGTTGGCTACTTAGTGTAGTCATTATCCCCAGAGGTACCGTACCTTGTTTATATCATACCCTAATTACTTTAATGATTGTATTGTTAGGGTTATAGGACTCACTCAGACTTATGTCTGACCCCGTTGTTTCTTTATTTTTTTCCCAACCCTCAGGTTTTCAGAGTGGGCCTAGCACTAGTGGGCTTTGATCAGACTGCTTTATCTATCTTTTGGAGCTTGGACCGTGGATGTAAAGCTCAGTTTATCTTTTCTATTATGGCTATTAGGTTATGTAGTGGGATTATGTACTATCGTTTTTATCAGGATGGATATTATGTACTTGACTCTTATTTATGGTTTTGGTGTAACCAAACATGTTTTACTTTCCGCTGAAATGAAATGATGTTTTAAATTCTCAAGTATTACTTATATCTGTCTTGTTGTAATTTTTCTGTTCTATATTCACTTAAAATACTCCACCGATGTTATGGCATTCCCTTAGTGAGTGACCGTAGCGGGTGTGGGGTGTTACACGTGGTATCAGAGCTTAAGGTTACCAGAACAGATATTTTTTTTTAGAAAAACTATTTTCTAAGAATATTTTTGAAAGGAGTATTTTCAAAAAACATGTCTTTTAAGGGAAAAGTTTTTGAAAGAAAAGCATAATCCCCAATAGCCATATCTATATCTTTCGAATTCTCCGTTTTGAATCTCTTCCTCTCTCGTTTTGAGTTTCCCCTCCGCATATAGATGACCTTTCTAAGATAGATAAGAACGGAAAACCACTTCAAGGGACTTAGACATTAGTCGGATTAGAAGTTGGTTCAAGAAGGAGGAGGACTGGTAGGTATCTATTGGATAGACGATGGGAGGAAGGCTCAAATAGTTGTTTGGTTAATGAAGGATGAAACCTCATTGGTGGGAGGTTACGAGTGGAGAATGGGAAGAAGAAGGCGAGTAGTTATCCTTTTGGAGGAATGGGACACCGTATTAGGATTGTCCAAAGGGGCATGGGCAAGGTATGGAATCTCCTGGAGGGTAGTTGTATTCCCTCGCGGCTAGTGTACCAGATGGAGATAGGACCGTCTAGGTTGGAATTTGGATTTCTTTATTTTCCGGATCGAACTTTATTAGATTCTGACGCATCGAGTTCGTTTATCTCATCATTTTTAGTTGAGTCACTGCACTTAGACACCAGTTGGTAGATGATCCCTTAGTTGTTTCAAACCCAATTGGGGCTCCATGATGTGTTTGGGTTTGAAAGTTTCTATACTTAGCGTTGAGTTTAGATGTGATGCTTTTTGGGCTTCACGAGCTATGGGTTAGTTTGGGCATGGACTGGTTATCCAGTAGGGGTGCCGTTCTTGATTTTGAAGGGAGAGTTGTTAGGCTTATGACCCGCTTGGGTAACACTCTCGAGATCTCTTGTAATCCCATGGAATCTGTTATGCTAAGTTATCTAGAATCGCTTGACACGTCGGTCGAGAGTTTGCAATCTGTTAGAGTGGTCCGGGAATACTCGGATGTGTTTGAGGAGGTGAAGGGCTTACCTCCGGAGCGGGAGATTGACTTCCGAATATATCTGGTAGACATTGCTAAACCTGTATCTTTACCAGTGCGCTACATGGCTCCTCGCGAGAGGAGGGAACTCCATAAGCAAGTAGGGGAGTTGCTTGAGAAGGGGTCCATAAGACAAAGTATATCGGAGTGGGGTGCTCCAGTAGTTTTTGCTACGAAGGCGGATGGGTCCCTCAGACTTTGTGTAGGCTAAAGAGAACTAAATAAACTCACAAAGAAGAATAGACACCCATTGCCGAGGATTGATGATCTCTTTGATCAGTTGGTTGGCGCCTCAGTATTTTCGCAAGTTGGACTCAGCCACGGGGTTTCGTCAGTTGAGAGTGGCTGAGGATAGTATAGAGAAGATTGCCTTTAGGACTCCGGATGGTTTTATGAGTGGCTGGTGATGCCATTTGGTTAGACGAACGCCTCCGCATACTTTGTTGATTTGATGAGAAGGGTGTTCAGGGAGTACCTAAATAAGTTCGTGATGATCTTGGTGGATGACATCTTGGTCTTTTCTAGGAGCGAAATAATTTTTCGTATGTGCTCAATAGGTTGAGCAAAGCCCGTTATGGGATAAACGGTGGTTTTGGAGAGAGACTGGCAAGGACATCCAGAGTTGGACAAGGGTTTAATTATTTAGCCGTTTTTACTAGTATCATCTCACGTAGGTCGTCTGAATTCGAAGGAGGTATCCCTTGGGTGTTTGTCTGATATTGGTTTAGGCCTTTGGGGCTTGCATTTGGGGGATGTCGAGTTCGACTAGGGTGGTCTGTGTGAGAGATGGATAGTTGTGACGATTTTGCATGGGAGAATATCCTGATTTTCTCTAGAAGTGGAGAAAAGCATGCCCTACATCTTAGGGAAGTGTTGGAGACTCTTTGAGCGCATTGTCTTAAGACAACAAAGGTGGATGGAATTCTTAGCATCCTATGAGTTTGAGATAGCGTATACCCCTGGCAAGGGTAACGTGGTGGCAGACGCCTTAAGCAGAAAAAGCCTGTCTTTGAGTCCATTGTTCGTGGAATGGCGAAGCTTGGAGTTTAATTCTATGTTTGACTTTAGACCTTCCGTTGACTTTGTACCCGGTTTGCTAGCCTCCTTGGAGGTTAGGCCTACTCTTTTGGGGCGGATTGGCGAGGCTCAGCGAGACGACCCACAGTTGGTTGAGTTGGTAGAGAAGCTTATAAGGGGGGAGTCGTCCAGCCATTTGGGTAGATACACCATAGATGATAGGGGATGGTTGCATAGAGACGGTAGATTTTGTGTACCGCAAGATGAGGGTTTGAAGAAGGCTATTTTGGATGATGCACATCGTTCAAGAATGACTATTCATCCCGGTGGAGACAAAATGTACCAAGACATGAAGCGAGTTTTCTTTTTGGGCCGGTATGGAGAAAGATGTGGCCGAGTATGTCGCTAGATGCTTGGTGTGCTAGCAAATGAAAGCAGAGCAGAAGAAACCTGATGGGTTGCTTCACCCATTTGGAAGTTCCGCTATGGAAGTGGGATAGGGTCTCGATGGATTACCGAGATCGAGGAAGGGTAATACAGGAATTTGGGTTGTGGTAGACAGACTTACTAAGAGCGCCCATTTCATACCTGTGAAGAGCAAGAGGACTGCTCCATGGCTAGCTTCAGTATATCTTCGAGAGATAGTTCGATTGCATGGGGTACCCTCTAGCATTGTGAGTGATCGAGATCCTATCTTCACTAGTGAGTTTTGGAGAAGTTTGCAAGAGGCGGTAGGGACTCAGTTGTGTTTGAGCACCGCATATCATCCTCAGACGGACAGTCAGACCGAGAGGGTGAACCGTATCTTAGAAGATCTCTTGAGGCTTTGTATCTTGGATTTTGGAGGTACGTGGGAAGAACATCTTCCTTTGGTGGAGTTCGCATACAATAACAGCTTTCAGTCTAGTATTGGCATGGCACCTTTCGAAGCTCTTTATGGAAGGCCTTGTCGATCTCCTACATGTTGGTGGGAATCTACGGATAAGATCTTGCTTGGGCCAGATATGGTTAGAGAGACTTCAGAGAAGATTGATTTGATTCGAAGAAGGATGAAGGCAGCGCAAGATAGACAGAAATCTTATGCGGATCAGAGAAGGACGGATCTTGAGTTTGAGGTTGGGGACATGGTTTTTGTCAAAGTATCTCCGTTGAGAAATGTTGTTCGCTTTGGGTCCGTTGGGAAGTTAGCACCGAGGTTTGTTGGGCCGTTTCCTATTAAGGAGAGGATTGGACGGATGGCATATAGGGTGGAGTTGCCCGACAGACTTAGTGGTGTTCATGATGTATTCCATGTATCACATTTGAGGAAGTGCTTACATGAGACCGCAGAGGTGGTAGAGCCGAGCTTGCTTAGAGATGTAGAGGTAGAGCGTGATGCGACGATTCGACGAGCTCCTACTCGCATCCTTGGGTCAGAAACTAGGAAGTTGAGGAACAGAGAAGTTCAGCTAGTTAAAGTGCAATGGGGAGATGACGAAAGCAATGCTGCTTGGGAGACGGAAGTGAAGATGTGTTCTTTGTACCCATTTCTTTTTGAGAGTATGTCTTTTAACTTCTCCTTTATCGCTTGTCTAGTACTTATCTTATCTTTAGTATATCCTCTCGCTAGTACCTATGACCTTTAGATAGGGTAAATCTATGGTTGAAACATGTGTTTGAGACATGTTATGTTTGATGGATGCGTGTGGATGCAAGTGGTTGCTAGTGGTTGCTCGTGGATGCATATACACACACTCTAGACACTAGATCGGCTCAATCACTTCATATTGCATATTGCATAAAATTGTGTGTAGGAAGCTATATTTATGGATGTATAATGATTGTGTTATCATATGGATGATGCATTTTGGTGAATGATTGTGCACTCATGTAGATATTGTATGTGTCGATAGGGTTCTCTCGCATACATAATGGATGCATGGCACTATCATGGTTTGCATATGTTCATACATTAGATAGGGAACATATACACACACTTTTTGCATATGCTCATACATCATTAGAAACTGTTTTAAGGACAATGGAAGCCCGTGTTTGATGGATTGAGTAGATGGTTGTTTGGATGGTAGGATATGCATTCTCCTTAGCTTAGAGATTTCGGGGACGAAATCCTTTAAGGAGGGGAGAATGTAACACCCCGAATTTCGGTTAATGCTAAAATTCACAAATTAAAGAATAACTAATCCCAGATGTGGGAATTAGGGGAAACGGGTTGCACCATTGCGTTCGTCTCGGAAAAATACGCAAAATAGAGTCTGAGTTTTCGAAAATCGGAGTCCGTATGAAGAAGATATGGACGAACGAAGTTAGGCAGAAAAACCGAAAAACTAGCCAGAATGCACTGGCGCACTTGTGAAGTGCGCCAACACAAAAATGCACTGGCGCACTTGTGAAGTGCGCCAACACATTTTTACACTGGCGCACTTGGGAAGTGCGCCCATGTCGGGACAGGAAACCTGCACAGTTTCTAGAGAGTTCTGTGGTTGGGTGCACCAGTTTGGGGTTTGGGCTTGGTCTTAGGGCTGGTTTCTGGAAGGTTCCGAAATCTAAGGGTCCTAATCTAATTTAGGGTTAATCTAATGGCCTAAAACACTTGCCTAATCCTATAAATAAGACCCTAAGCTAGCCCTAAATGGTCATAATCCTATCTCCTAACTTAATTATGCCAAAATTTTCTATGATCATGGCCTCCACTCAAAACCCTAGCCTCCATCCTATTTCTAAACTATTTCTATGAAGGCTTTCATGTGCATACAAGCATCTTTGAGTTGTATGAGTGATCATTGGCTTGCATTCATCATCAAGTTGCAAGCTTTATGTTCAAGGCTAGAGTTTTTGGGTGATTTGTGGCAAGGGTTTGCTTATTGGAGTTTAGTGGTGAGTTTCTATAGACTTAACAATCAATTGTTAAATTGATTATGATAGGATATGATAAGATATGGCTATGTTTGTGGAATCAATGTGTTTATGCAAGTTTAGTATAGTGTATGTTGGGTGCTATATGCAAGTTTAATGCTATGTTTTATGATGCAAAACACTATGTTGAACATTGATTCATATGTAACATGTTATGCAAGCTATATGGGAGATTATACGCAAGTCTATATGTAACATGTTATGCAAGTTATGTATTTTGTTTTATGCATGCTAAGTATTTGGTTTTATGCATGCTATGTATGTGGTTTTATGCATGCTAAGTATTTGGTTTTATGCATGCTAAGTGTTTGGTTTTATGCAAGTTTGTCTCTTTTTATGATATGCATAATATATGCAAGTTTGTCTCTAAGTATGGCATGTTATGCAAGTTCATATGCAAGTTATGATACATATTCATATGCAAGTTATGATGCAAGTTCATATGCAAGTTATGATACATGTTCATATGCAAGTTATGATGCAAGTTCATATGCAAGTTCATATGCAAGTTATGATGCAAGTTCATATGCAAGTTATGATACATGTTCATATGCAAGTTATGATGCAAGTTCATATGCAAGTTATGATGCAAGTTCATATGCAAGTTTATGTGCAAGTTCATATGCAAGTTGTCTCTTTTATGATATGCATAATGCAAGTTTGGGTTAAATACTAGTTGGGTTTAATGTATGTTCATATATGCAAGTTGACACCTTTTGAACCCATGATAAAGTTACATGCTATGTTGGCTAAACCCATGACCTTTGTGATGAATCTTCCCTTTATTATGTCGTGTTATGAGAACGAACTACGTGGGGAACGATGGGATTAATATGCATGTTAATAAAATGATGTGAAATGGGTATGATTAATCATACCACAAATTAAATGGACGTAATTGGGAATTTACCTATTAAGTTAGGTCTACCCATATTATGGAGTTGGGAATTTACCTATTAAGTTAGGTCTACCCATACTATGGAATTGGGAATTTACCTATTGAGTTAGGTCTACCCATATTCTTAAAAATGTGTAATTAATTAGGCATAATTAATTCAAATTATGGGGGTGATTAATTAGGTGTAATTAATCAACTAAGACACGAGGTTGGACCCTTTTGTAGCGGAAGTCTGCCCGGAACCGACCGGCCATCCAGCAGCTACAAATGATTGGCCCAATGTGAGAGGTCTTAGTCATAAATTAAATACGTGATTAAAGTAAAGACACGAGGTTAGACCTTTTTATGACAGAAGTCTGCCCGGAACCAACCGGCATATCCAGCAGTCATAAAAGATGGTCTAATGTGAGAGGTCTTTATGAGGTCATGATCTTAATTAATTAAGAAACACTTAACCATATTAGCATGTAGAGGGACATGAGGGGTTAAGTGGGTGCCTTGGGTGGCATGTGGAAATCTAGTGGGTTGCCTTGGATGGCAATAGAAAATACGATTAGAATACTTAACCAAAGAGGAACATGTAATTAAAGATGGGTAAAGGGTTAAGTAAGTGCTTTGGGTGGCACGTGGAAATCTAGTGGGTGCCTTAAGTGGCAATTGATATATGATTAGATGACTTAACCAAACCTTAACATGTAGGTGGGCATGATTATAACAGGGGTTAAGTGGGATACACTAGATAAAATAACAAGCTTAGGTGGTAGCTTGTGGGGGGCCATTTCAACCAATATCCCAAACGTATCTTAGTGGGCTCGACTCTAGTCGAGTGACGGGACACGCATATTGGGCTTGACTATAAGAGGCCAAAATGGGTTAGCGGTGGCAACGCATGACCAACGGGTTTCATATGCGTGTGTGGACCCGAGCTGGTAAATAAGACGTTGTTGCATCGTGCAGATATAAGCCGTGCACCGTTAGTTTTATCAGGTTGCCACGTTGGGGAATGGTACACCCCACGGTGGGGCCAGCACGGGTATCTACGTTAGGGAGCCGATCGAATGGGGAGTAGTGTGTACACCTAGTGGATTGTAGGGCCCCGTGGCGTCTACTTAGTCACCTAGGGGTACGCGAGAACTATTAAGTTAATTTTATAAGTCCAGGGGTGGGATCAACCTTTAAGTTAGGAATGACTGGTGTGGTGCAGTGTAGGAATTACCCTTGGGTGGGTAGATCTGGGGTGGTGTAATCCAGTAATTATCCTTGGGTGGATAAATGCGTCTTTTCGGTTATCTTAGTACATCCTGTGTTTAGTTGGCTACTTAGTGTAGTCATTATCCCCAGAGGTACCGTACCTTGTTTATATCATACCCTAATTACTTTAATGATTGTATTGTTAGGGTTATAGGACTCACTCAGACTTATGTCTGACCCCGTTGTTTCTTTATTTTTTTCCCAACCCTCAGGTTTTCAGAGTGGGCCTAGCACTAGTGGGCTTTGATCAGACTGCTTTATCTATCTTTTGGAGCTTGGACCGTGGATGTAAAGCTCAGTTTATCTTTTCTATTATGGCTATTAGGTTATGTAGTGGGATTATGTACTTTCGTTTTTATCAGGATGGATATTATGTACTTGACTCTTATTTATGGTTTTGGTGTAACCAAACATGTTTTACTTTCCGCTGAAATGAAATGATGTTTTAAATTCTCAAGTATTACTTATATCTGTCTTGTTGTAATTTTTCTGTTCTATATTCACTTAAAATACTCCACCGATGTTATGGCATTCCCTTAGTGAGTGACCGTAGCGGGTGTGGGGTGTTACAGTGACCGAGATTCGTTGTTTACTAGTGGGTTTTGGAAGAGCTTACAAGAGGCCTTAGGATCAGAATCACATCTCAGTACTGTGTATCATCCTCAAACCGACGATCAAACAGAGAGAGTGAATCGTGTATTGGAGGATCTCTTAAAGGCTTGTATATTGGACTTTGGAGGATCATGGGATGTCCATTTACATCTGGTTGAATTTGCATATAATAATAGTTATCAGTCCAGTATTGGTATGGCTCCATTTGAAGCTTTGTACGGAAGATCGTGTAACTCACCATCATGTTGGTTGGAAACCAATGAGAAGTTTGTGCTTGGGCTAGCTGTAATAAGAGAAACGCCAGATAAGATAAAGGTTATTCAACAACGAATGAAGACTGCCTAAGATAAGTAGAAGAGTTATGCTGAAAAAAGGAGAAGAGATTTGAAATTCTCCATTGGTGACTTAGTATTCATCAAGATTTCTCCACTGAAGAATGTGATTAGATTTGGTAGGAGAGGTAAGTTGGCACCAAGGTTTGTTGGTCCATTTCCAGTTCTCGAACAAGTTGGGAATTTAGCGTATAAAGTTTGATTACCAGACAAGATGGCGGGAGTGCACAACGTATTTCATGTTTCCTGGTTAAGTAATTTCGTGCATGGTTCTGATAAGACTATTTCACCAGATCAGTTGGATGATATTGAGGTGGAATCTGAGGCAGTTGGGAGCCATAAAATGATTCGTATTATCGGACATGATACGAAGCAACTTCAAAGGAAGATTGTGAAATTGGTTAAGGTCCAATGAGGCGATAATGAGAATGACTGTACTTGGGAAACCGAGGAAAGCATAAGGAAGTCATATCCAGAACTCTTTGTTTGGTAAGGTTTTAATCATGATATAGTTATTCCCTTGTTAGTAATTAACCGCATGCTAGGATAGGCTTGTTGTGTTGTTATGTGTGTTTGATTGTTTGTAAATGGTTGATAGACATGCGGGCCACCGTTGTATGTTTTCTTGATTAAGGAATTTCGGAAGCAAAATTTCTTAAGGGGGGAAGAGTGTAATGACCCGCATTCTACGCATCGGAGGATCGTAGAATATTTTATTTTCATATGAAGTCGTATGGTTGTGTGACTTTGGGAAACGACCATTGGGGTCATTTTCTATGTCCACGATTTTTGCTGAATTTTGAATGACTGTTTTTCCCCTGGCGAATCTTGTTTCACCTATAACTTTTGGATGGTAAGGAGTTTTGACCTGAAACCACTTCCATTGGTTTCGAATGACGGTTTACCTTTCCATAGAGTGGTCACATTAATCACGTACTTACCGTTTGGGAGATATGGCTGAAATAAGGTTTGGAAGATGAAAAAACAGCATAATTGGGCTTAACCAAGTGATTAGTAGCTAAGCCCATAACCCATTTTGGGATTATGGTTATGGGAGGGCTGAAAGGGTTTGGAGATACGTTCCTTTTCACTTTTTCAGCCGCCATAAACATTTCTCTAACCCTAGTAATGGCCTCCAACCTCCAAATCTCAATCTAATCGCTTCCTAATCGCTAATTAACCAAAATTACATCAAATCAAGAGAAATTAGCATCAAATCAGAGATAGAGCTGCTGCTATACATTGGAATTCAGGTCATATCAGTCGTAGTTTCAGATCTATGGTTCATTTGCGACTAAGTTGAGTGATTTGTACTTTTATTCACTAATTACGGCTAATTAGGGGTGATTAGTGATAATTAGAGAAATTATGCATCATAAAAATCTGGAAAAATATGTAGAAATTCTTAAATATAATTTTATGCCTCTGGTGAAAAATTGGGTTAATTTAGATTAAGTTTGCTAATCTTACAGTTAAACATGGTTAAGGGGATTAAAGGGAAAATCATGCTTTTTGGCTGTGTTCGATCTAAATAACTCATATGATTGATGTTTTAATGCTTTTGATTGATTCTATATGATGCTACTACTGTTTGGTATGGTTCATGATTGCTTAGTAAAGTTAGAATGGTTGAAAACGCCGTCGTGTGGCAAAAATGGCTTACTGAAGGAGTGCAGGAATTCAGATCGGACAGGGTGCGGCTCGAGACCATCGGCACGTGACCTAGGCATCACGATCAAACCAGTGAGATGGCACGTCCCGATCCCCCCTCCACTCATGAAGCACCTCTCGAACCGACCCGTTCGTGACATAGACCCCACGAACCGTGACCCTGAAAGCTCCCCGAACCGATCGGTGGAAGGACTTGATTCACGAACCGAACTGAGGAGCTTGAGCATCACGAACCGACCCAGTGCATCACCCACGAACCGAACCGATGAGGTACCACGTACTGGAGGAGGACCACGAGCAGAACTACGACGAGGCACCATGACCCGAACCGCTTCAAGGAGCACGAAACGAACTGCTTTGGGAGAACCGAACCGAACCTAAAAAGATCAAAACCCAAGATGCAAACGAAGTCCAAATGGGAGGTTATTACTCAGGATCAGTTGGGAACTAACGAGTTAACTTCTAGAGTTACACTTTGCTGCGGGACGTGTGTAAAGGGGTTATTAATATCTATAGCTTTGGTTCACCATTGAAGAGGGGGGCATGTAGACGAACCAGAGCCAGGGAAGTATGGACTGGTTGGCCCTTAACCTAGAGCCATAGATGTGTGGACTGGGTAGGGTTATTGACTATAGACCAGGGAAGTGTGCTCATAGAAATAGTTGTATAGAGTTACCGTCATGGCTCCAATAGATTTGGTGATCAAAGTGGTGGATATCGTATGCTTTACGCACTGAGTGAGTGTAGCTTCCCGGAAAATTCGACTCTCAAATGCAGATACTAATACATCCCGTGTCCAGATTCAAGTATCGAAAACCAGGAAACTAAAAGAAAGAAATAAGAGGATGAGAAATAGAAAGAAAGTTAAGAATAGAAGAAAGAAGAACAATAATAATACACATTCTCACATCGCTGAGGATTAAAATATAATACAGAAATAGATCTTTATTGAAAAACTTGAAACAATACTTACACTTACCAGAGTAAAGTAGACATTCATCACATCATGACAGTTATAGTATCCCGTCCTCATTTGTAACACACACAGCGGAAAAATTTCTATATACGTATCATAAGTCTAAATTCTTCTAGCTCGTCTTCTGGAATTCGTATCTTATCCTAAACCTGTACAACTCGGACTGGCCCAAGCATTACGAACGCAATAGGTCAGTCTGGTGAACTAGCATGAGAAAAACTCTCTAAATTATTGTTACCATCCAACTTGATTTTACGTTAAAAATCCTTTCGAAAAACATGATAATCGTAAGACCAATCCATACATAAACACGAACGACTTTTACCTTACGATAACCCAAAACGTTTTTGAAATAATATCCTTTTCTGATATTACAATAATGTCTAAATCAATTAATAATCATCTAGTATAAAGTTTGCATCTCACGTTCTACATATATAATATATAATCAAAAACCGCGGGCGCTTATTGGAGAATGGATTTCCGACTATAACAAGGTATGGAACCACCTTCCGATCAGTGTACTCTAGAGGAGATACACAGGAGTTCAACACGAGCATCTTGCAACTCGACCACACATGACCGACCACTCATTTCTCTTGAGTGTATCGAATGTCTTGTCACCTTACGGTTGGTATACCAACATAACCGTCCCCGGGAGATACAGAATTAAAATAAGTAACAAATATTAATATTCTCTAGATGGTGACAATACACCCTAATGGGAGCGACCCACTTAGCCACGTTGCCTGCCCGATTTTGTCACTTTCCGGTTGTGAGGCTTGAGGTTTAACACTACCTTTAGGACAAAATATCACAATTTACTTTGAATGTCACATTATCAGATCTATCAAATCACTAATGGACGTCCACAAAAATACTCTGGTCGTTAAGCTAAGAGAAGGTGTACAGCCTTCTCCGCCACTAATAGAATTACGTTTGTAAGAATCAACGTACGTAATTTTTAAGAAGTTGTGACGACCCCAAAACCCCGTACGACGGTGGCAAGGGTAATCTTTGGAATATAACACATAAACAGATAACAGAAGAATAGAAATAAATAAATACATCAGATAATGTACAATAGAATACACTGGATAAACATAATCATCAGAGTTACATAGTATACAGGATCATACTTAGTACAAAATATAGTTCAGCTATACATAAATGTCTACAACGGAAAACAAAACATAGTATGTACAACAGGAGCTGAACAGCATAAAAAGAGATAAATGATAGAATCCATCTTCAGCTCCAGCTATCCAGAAAGAGCCTGCTAAAACCTGAATACAAGGCTGCCCGTGTAGAAAGAGGGGCACCCGAGTTTGCAAGTGAAACAAACTACGAGTCAGTCATGGGACTGGTATGAGAAATCAACTTAACTTACTTTAATATATGGCCAATCACAGGACCACGCCACTTTCGCGGAATGGGTTTACTCCATTGGATTGCCAGTGCTTTACAGCAAGTAAATCTTTTAAACATCGCAATGCTTTTTATAAAAATGAAGCCATTATAAGACTCAGTTCCCATCACACAATGCAACGCAACCCGGAGGATAGAGTTTTACCTTATAATGGTCAAAATATGTTTGATACGAATAAAACAAAAGCTTTTGATATTATTACTAGTGTTTATATGTTTCAAAAACAATTTCAATCATAACTATCAATCATAGATGGCATGGGTACCATATATCATGTCGCCATATATAGGTATACAATCAAAACCGCACGGTGTCGTATTTGGAAATTGGATTTCCGTCATGAACCAAGGCAAAAGATAGTCCTTACCAAATTCGAGATTGTCTAGCCCGAGTCTCAGGAAAGTACTCAGTCAAGCCTTTGGATCGTCAGGGCCAGTCCACCGATGTGGATTAAAATGCCTGAACACTGTGTTTCCCCGCCCTTTGGGGCGTAAATGAGTCCAATGACTCCATCGGCTCCACATAGTCACCGATATATCCAAGGCCCCTCGCAACAGCAACAACCACACAGTTGAAAATAATATAAATGTCAGGGCTGGTAGGTCACTGACACCACCCTAGCTAGAAGGAAACACATATCCTCCCTGATGTCCTCTCCCGTTTCTGGTTCATACCGGGGTGTGAGGCTCGCGAATCAACGTTATACACAAAGCTATGCCACACAGGCCGTGCTTTGATCATCAACTACAAGACTTTGCTTTTCAACAGAAGCCTAGATCATCTGCCACTTAGGCATGCCACACAGGCAATTCACTCTATGTGACTGATTTCTATCGATATATAACCTCTGAGCTCGTACGTCTTAGAGAAGAGCGTTAAGCAAGAGAATAAATTCTCCGCCGCCAAACAGACATATATTTAATGGAGATCAATCAGCACAGAACAAAATCCAATGTCAGACACACAGTCCATTTACAAGTTCGTTCTGGGTCTGAAAGAAACCGGAGGCACTAAATACCTCGCATATCCATCGATCTCCAAGTACGTCTGGACGATCACTTATTATCTATATTTCGGGATGCCTCCCAATCAAGACATCAGTTATCATCCAACCGAGGTGAAGATCTCCGGTCTTCAACCACCGTCTTCATCATCGACTTCTTATTGCCGATAAATTATTTGAAATGAGATTTAACTCAGCCTTTTCAAATAATTCACGTATATTTAGAATTTAAATCAATTCATTTCAATGGTTAAATTATTCTACATCAATAATTCTATTATTAAATGTAATTTTCACACCAAACACATTCAACCATCAAATTTCTAATAAACTGGGTAAATTTGGTTTATTTTCCATTCCATATCGTTTATAATATCTTATAACGATTTATCGCTATTTTTATTCATTTAAAAATAGCCAATTCATTCAAACGACGCTTCAGGCCATAACGCGGCCGTGGCGCTGTTTTTCTTCAGATTTGATTTACACATATTTGAAAATCTAATCGTTGGATCTTCACAATTTTTATATCATTAGAAAGATTTTTTCAAAATGAATCCAACGGTTTCAGTTTCGGGAAAATCCGACGGTCGGATCTCCCGGTACACTCGTTTGAAGTTTCGATTTCGAAATACGAACCGCAGTGTCGTTATTCGATTTATTTTAATTATATTTTTATATATGTATATAAATATAATCGATTCCGGAGCTGTTTTTCTTCAGATTTGAATTAAACATTCCAGACAATCCAACCATTGGATCTTCACAAAGTGGATGTCGTTGGAAAGATATTTCCAAAGCGAACCCAACGGTTGCGATTTCGGGAAAATCCGATGGTCGGATCTCCCGCATTAGTCGTTTGAAATCATGGTTTCAAAACACGAACTGCAGCTTCGTTGTTCGTTTTATTTTTTATATATATATAATTCATTCTTCGATTTCGAAACTATATTCATTTCATATATCTGATAAAAATGATATTTTTATCATCAAAAATATTTATTCAACACATGAATATTTTAAGCACTTCATATTCACAATAAAAATGTAGATTTTATTGTTCAATCTATATATTCAACACATGAATGTTTTTGACTTCACACATACGATAAAAATATGATTTTTATCGTTCTAGTCCTTTATTCAACACATGAATATTTTCTATAGTTGATATATATATATATAATAAAAATGTTATTTTTATTGTAAAACAATTTATTACAAAACACGATTATTTTATATAGTTTATACATAAGGTAAAAATGTTATTTTTGGTGTTAAAATGATTTATTTAAAACACTAGTATTTTATATAATCTATATATATGATAAAAATGTTATTTTTATTTTTCAAAGAATTTATTCAACACATGAACTCCATTCAACACATGAATTTGATTTCAACATTCAACACATGAATTTAAATCAAACACAGAAGTATTTCAGAAAATTTCGGCAGCATAACGGCAGGGTAGTTAAAACCGGGACCGTCCCTAGTACGGCTCCTCGCTCTACCTTAAAGCCTCGCAGCTTTTGATAATGGGGATTTTCAATATCTAGTTTGTACGCAGACGAATTTTTCCCATATACTAATTCTATTGGGATTTCAATCACAATCAATCATTTCAAACCAACCATTCATGATATTCACCAAATTTTCACATCAACCAATAATCCAAACAATATCACAACCAATATATATCGTCCATGGTCTGTGGACGAGGGGAGTATATATATATATACACACATATATAACTATATTTCGATTTCACTTCAATATCATTTCAATTTATTTCAACGCACATATCATTTTTACAACGCATATATAACTTATACATCGAACATACAACTTATACAACGCTTATACATGTGGTGTACAACGCTTATATAACTCATACTTCGACTATATAATTTATACAATGTTGATTCCATATCGTTTATAATTCAGAAATCTCACATTGGGTTCCACTCCACCAAAAATTGCAGAAGGCTCAGAAAAATATGCGGTCTCTTCTAGAATGTAGAAGACGTCCTCACGAGTCCACTCTCTCTTGTTTCACTGGATTTCGTCAACAAATGAGAAAGATATGATTTTTATCGTGAAATCAAAGTTTGCGACACTTTAAAGGTGTTAAAATCAGTTAAAAAATTACAAGGCCGTTACCTCGCTATTCTGTTCAAAACTAGGTCGAGGAATTTCTGCAAATCCGTGAAGCGAGAAGGCGATCGGGTTCTACAGCGTCGAGGAGCTTGGAAAGGGCACGCCGCGCCTGGTGGTTGCGCCCAGATCGGTGCACTGTAGCGAGCACGACGGCGCTCGGAAGTGCTCGACTTTGAAGGGGTCGATCTCCCCGATGGCGCAATGATGAGTGGAGCAACGGGTATGGATTCGAAGCTCTCTTCGTGGGCTACAGAAGTTGCTATGGTGTAACACCCCGTAATTTTATAACATTAAAATTCACAAATTAAAGTATACTTAATTTTTAGAAAAGAATTAAGTGAAATGGGTTGCGCAGAGAAATATATATATATTGATATATATATATATATATATATTAAAAAATAAATAAATAAATATGTGAAAAAGTTCAAAACAGCGAATTGGGAGGGGGGAATGACCGAACCGGCCCATTTTGAGGTCAACCCCGCTGGGTCGACTAGGGGTTAATCCAGGGTGTTTGGCTGTCAACCCGTGGGCCGATTCGCTCAAATGCAGATTTTGCATTTGGTTGGTTCTCATGGTTCAGGGTTAATCTAATGGTCCTAAATAACTTCCTACACCTATAAATACATCCTAATGCTAACCCTAAACCTAATTAAAATTAAAACTAAAGCCGTTATGCCGTCGCCATGGAACTCAGTGTAGCCACCGCCAACTAAAGAGGAAGATAGCTAATCAATTCAACCTAATTCAAGCTTAGAGCTTCAACAACAAATCAACTAATGTCGCTATAACAATTCTGCATCAAGTTTGATCAATTGTTCATAATTCTTTAACCACGAAAGGCAAGTTCGATTTCTCTAATCAAGATAATTATTAAATTAAGTAAGATTAGATATAATTGTGGATTATATGGATATGATGTGAATTATTGACCGTATGATATGATTATGTTGTTAAATTGTGATGTTATCATACATGTTGTAAAGTTATGATCTATGTTGTAATTCTATGATTGGCTTATGTATAATCAAATCATCATGTTGTTTAAATGCTAGTTTGGTTATGTTGATTCATATGATAGATCATATGTATGTATGCAAGTTTAGATGTTGATTTAGACATAAATCATATGCAAGTTAGTAAAGATTATGACATCTATTTTAAATCAAAAGTTAGGCTATGACATGCATGAGTTATATGCTAAATCTTTACATGCTAATTTATATGTTTAGAGGTAAATTTACACCATTGTTATGTTGCATAAATCACATATGCAAGTTTATATAAAAATATGAGTTTGGAATATGAATCATGTTATGCAAGTTTGTGGTTATTGCCTATGTAAATTTTGTGATGAAAATCTTATTCATAACATGCAGGTTCATACCTTTTAGGCCTATGTTTAGATCTATGATTTTATGCAAGTTATGTGGTAAATTCTCATATGCAAGTTAGGCCTATTTTGTATGTTATGTGAATATGTGGTGTTTTTCCCTTTTTCATGTGTTAGACTATTTCTTAGTCTATCATATATTCTATGCGAACGGACGCCGCGGGGGTTATGGAAAAAATATTGATTATGTTAATAAATGTGAATTGGCATGTAATAGCCTTAAAAGAGGCATATATGTAAATTGAGATATTAATTGGCAAAGTGATATATGGACATAATTAATGTGAATTATGGTCATAAAGATAATTGAAATTTTATTAACATATTTGATTAGGAATAATTAATCCAAATATGGGATGAAAATATTGATTATGTTAATAAATGTGAATTGGCATGTAAATGAGGCATATAACGAATTTGAGATATTAATTAAGGTGAATTGCCTTAAAAGGCGAAAAATTTAATGAAGGCATTAATTGGAAAATTAATGTGTAGTAATGGACATAGTTTAATTATGGACATAGATTAATTTGAATTTGAATAGGGATATTAAATATTGGGAATTGGCACAAATGCCTAAAAAGGCATGAAATTAATTTGAGATGTAAATTGGTACAATTTATGTACCATAAATAGTGGACATAATTAAGGTGACATATTTATACATAAATAAATATGGAAATGATTTGTAATTTGAATAGGGAAAGTAATTCAAATATTTGGGGAAATTAATTATGTATAATTAATTGCCTAAGACACGAGGTTGGACTCATTTGTGGTGTAAGACTGCCCGGACACGCCCGGCAAATCCAGCAGCCACAAATGGTAGCCCAATGTGAGAGGTCAAAGGCCCAAACTAAATGCGTAACAATTGTATGGACACGAGGTTAGGCTCGTTTGTGGTGTAAGACTGCCCGGACCCGCCCGGCAAATCCAGCAGCCACAAATGTCAGTCTAATGTGAGAGGTCCTACAGGGGTTACGATAGTAATAAATTAAGAAACACTTAACCAAAGTAAATATGTAGTGGGACATGAGGGGGTTAAGTGGGTGCCTTGGGTGGCATGAGGAATCTAGTGGGTGACATGTGGGTGACATGAGGATGTCATGAGAAATACGATTAGAAAAATGGAGTAATTTGAATATAAACAATTATGACATGTAATTCAAATTATTGGATAAAATAGGTATTGACACCTATGAAGGGACAGGTTTTAATTAATTGATTAATTAATTAAAAATGGACATGGTAAATGAAATGGACTACTTAACCAAATCTGATCCCTAGGGATTGTAAGAACTTAAGTTTAAGTTGGGGGTTAAGTAAACTGGGTTATACGGAATGAGTGGGTTAAGTAAATCTTGGGTAGGTGGGTAATATTAGTACATATAGGCCCACAAACTAACCGTAAATTAATATGTCTGAACCATTGAGAGGGTTAGGTAAATCTTGGGTAGGTGGGTAATATTTGTGTATATAGGCCCACAGACTTAACCAATACAACCTGTTAATTAAACAAAAGAGTGAGACTAGGTTAAATTAGAAAACACTTAACCAAATTTATGCATGTAATTGGACATGGGGTTAAGTGGGATGTATTAGAGGGGACCAAGCTTAGGTGGGAAGCTTGGTGGGGGCCCTTTTCAGTCCAGTAGCCCATTAAGTATCTTTGTGAGCTCGACCCAAGTCGAGGACGAGACACGCCTACTCGGCCTGATTGTTAGAGGCCAAAATGGGTTAGCGGTGGCAACGCAAATCCAACGGGGTCATGTGCATGCGTGGGCCCGGGCTGGTAGGTAAGACGTTGTTGCATCGTGTAGGTATAAGCCGTGCATCCTTAAGTTGTATTGGGTTGCCACTTTAGGGGAGTGATACACCCCACTGTGGGACCAGCACGGGTATCTACGAGTTAGGGAGCCGATCGAATGGGGCAGGGTAGTGGGTACATCTAGTGGAGATAGGAGCAGACGACACCTATGTAGTCAGCTAGGGGTACACGAAGCTACCATTATTAATTAATCATTAAAGGGGTACACCTAGTGGAGATAAGAGCAGGCGGCACCTATGACGTCAGCTAGGAGTACATGGAATTACCATTGAAGGGGTACATCTAGTGGGGATAGTGGGTACATCTAGTAGTACACGAAGCTATCATCATTCTATTTAGTCAAGAGGGATCAAGTTTCTAAAGTGACTAGTATGGGTGCAGTTAGTGTTAGTATAGTACAGTACGGTACAGTACGGTAGAGTATAGTAATTACCCTATATTGATTAGGAAGCGCCTTTAACGTTATCTTTGCTCATCCTATTATTTTTGGTTGCTTGGTCTTGCCATTAATTCACAGTCATTTCCTTATTTACCAAGCTTATGTCTTATCCTAGTTACTTTGATAATTATATTGTTGGAGTTATCGGATTTGCCAGACTTTATGTCTGACCCCCTTTGTTTCCACCTCTTTTCTTCCTTTCCCCCCCAGGTTCTTAGGGTGGGAAGCTTGATTTGGATCTCTTTGGGAGCACTTGGATTTGGATTGCTGAAGTAAAGCTCAACCTATCTCTTTTATGGCTATTTATGGGATTATGCTTTTTATATTATGTACTCTGATTTTGTCAAGATGGATATTATGTACTTGACTTTAGTCTTTGGGTTTTGGTGATGTAACCAAACATATTTACCTTATGTTGCAATAAATAAAGTTTTAAATTTTCGAGTACTATTTCATATATGTCTTGTTGTGATTTTCTGTTCTATATTCACTTAAAACGCTCCATAGAAGTTAATGCATTCCCTTTTGTGAGTGAAATTAATGGACATGGGGTGTTACATATGGGGTGGAGGCTGATTCGACGTGTAGAGGGAGGAATGGAGGAGAGAAGTTCTGAAGGGATTTCCGCCGTCGCGCGCTGAAGGTTGGGGAGAGAGAAAAGAATGAGGGCCAATCAGATTTTTTATTTATATTTATATATTTTAAAAATCCAAAAATACCCCTTATCTCCTACGAACTCCAATCCAAACCCAACGACTATCATCCATAGCTAAATACCCCCATTCCGAACACAATGGGATATGTTTCGTAGGCCCATTTGACTGTTTCAGTCAGTTTTCCTTCAAATTAAAATATAAAACATTCAATATTTGAGTTGAACGTACATTTCAATTTTCCGGGGCCACATATTGATTCTAAAAATTCTAGAAAAATAAATCTAGCTATTTTTTGACGATACGGTCCCAACAAAACTAGTTTCGTCGAATTCTGAGATCGTTTGAAAAATGGCCCTTTTCTGGTCGATCCAATTTAATAAAAATCGACCAAACACATTTTACTTTGCCACGCTCACATACTAACTTCAAAAATT
The DNA here is from genome assembly GCA_030737875.1 of Allium sativum. Taxonomy (NCBI): domain Eukaryota; kingdom Viridiplantae; phylum Streptophyta; class Magnoliopsida; order Asparagales; family Amaryllidaceae; genus Allium; species Allium sativum. The sequence goes on from CM060918.1 coordinate 130,382,075, forward strand.
ATAAAATTTGAAACCTAACAATAATTTGAAATCTCGGATCCAACAAAAGTGGTTTCGTCGAATTCTGAGGTTGTTTGCAAAATGGCTATTTTCATGGGCTATATAAACTCTATAGCGACCTTTCTGAAAATTCATTTGGCCATAACTTTTGATTCCCGCTATGAAACTTCGATTTTTCAGATTCGTTAGAAAGATATTCATAAATAGATTTAAATATTTTTGGTTTCACTAAAATCCGTTTTATTTTGCACCCGGTATAGTCAGTCAAAGTTTGAATTGAAATTTTGGAATTGCCGCGCCAATTCAGGCCTTGTTTATAATTTAAAATAATTATGTTTATTTTCAAACATCGATTAAAACTTACTTTTCGTCGTTATTATTTATAACAATTTATTTTAAATATCTAAAATTCACAAAAATAGCCAAATTAAAAATTTTAAATTGGCTCAGATTTTCCGAGTTGTTACAGAAGTACTCTGTTGGACATTCGTCCATACAAGTCATCTAGGACCAGGATGAACGGAAGGTACCCTCCTACAACATCCTAGGTATCACCCTATAGATCAGTAGCGAGTAGTCGAGGCAATCCGTAGATTTCAACCACGACAGGATTACAGTATATCTCCGGCCGCTAAACCCGAGATTTTAAGTAATTCTAACATTTTATAAACATCCACGGTCTTCAAATACTCCATCTCGATCAGCGTCTGGTATGTTCTATGTTTTACGTATTTGTTGGTCGGAATGGTTTTCGAATATAAATTTGATCCCGGTCTTTTCGTACCAACAATCGTATAGGCCAGATTTGATAGTTGGTTATTTAACTATCAAATTAAACAACCATTCATCCATAAAAGAAAATTGAATTTACTGATTCAATATTTACCTTCTTTAATTAATCATTCATTAATTAAAACTGTTCAATTTTCCCAACACTTTGAAATACTCAATTCATTTCTTATTTTAGTATAAGAATATTCAAACCATTCATTTTAAATACTTTAGAACACACTTCTCATTTTGGTCATTAGTCCCTAACCGTAATCTAGTAAGTGAATAACTTCCTAAATATCAACCCCGAAGGCCGAAACCAACATCAGATTGATAGTCAGAAAACTATTCATCTCAACTAATCTCCACTCAGTTTCTAATTCCATTAACTTCATTTCTTAATTTCTAAACGAATAGAATTTCCAATTATCACTTAACCGAGATATTTATCTCAACTAATACCCATTCAATGTTTTACTCATAAATATAATTTGCAAAACGTTTGCTAACCCTTGTTCATTTCTAAAGCTGGAAACAAGATTTTCCTTATAATGATATATCTTTATTAACCAACTCAGTTTTGTTTTAATGTTCGTAAACCAGGTTCTATCTCACATCTTTATTCCATTAATAATCTTTTTCAAACATCTATATATGTTTAAAACTTCTTTCATTCTAGTTTTTTTTCAATACTTCATTTATTTCTATTTTAACTTCTATTCAAAATATTCATATATCTTTTGCAAATTCTTGTTAATAATATTTACTATTAATAACCCATATATAAAATCCTTTAATATAATCCATATTATATTATTCAAATTAGTTCATCTCCACTTCAATTATTATTTATAATTTAAAAACCTTTCTAATTTCTTTTCAAAAATTCTCATTTTCCAAATATTCACTTTAACCCCTATTCACCTCACCCATGAATTATAACTTTTAATACAAATCCATTCTTGACTAAATTTTTCGATTTGATTCCAAACTTGTCAGTTTCAAGTTTCAATCCTACTGTCACTTCTATTATTAGATTTATTTCATATAATCTAATTTATAATTTCCATTGAACATGGAAAATTCAAATCCATTTACAATACTGATCTCAAACACAATTTCCGTTTATCTTCATACTTAGATTATAATTTATGAATTCTCTCATAATAATAATAATAATAATAATTTCACTTCTTTATAAATATTGCTTACAAAATCAACTTCTCATTTTATTTGTTACAAACAAATCTTTATTGTTCCATTTCTATTTAATATTTCGATTTCTAAATAAATATTCTATTTGAAAATAAAATTCGCTTTTAAATATTTTTATTTTTTTTAAATTTTGTTTTAAAACCCAGCTATTATTTTGATATTCAAAAATATCAAAAATCAAGGTCCAATGTCAATACACATCCAAAACATGTCACACACCATTGTAGGTTAACAATCATATCATATAACCACATATATGTGAAAACAATAGTTAAATGTTGAGGAATCCAGTTGGATTCCTCCAACCTGCTTTTTCTGCATCCACAGATGTTAGTCAACGATAATAATACCCATCCTGCTTCGAGACAGGATATTGCGGTATAAAGTTCATCCACTATGTATATTGTGGGGCTTATAGGGAAATAGTCCGCTAATGGTACTGCACGCATCCGCTAATGATACTACGGGAATATCCAATCACCAATCACCAATATTATTATATAATATTATATATATACTACTAGCACTTTATATCAATCAATTATCATCCAACAAACAATAAATTAAATTTGAACAATTAAAAATAGTCCCCAATAATTTATCTAAGTGAGTTTAACTCACCTCGATTTTTTATAGCTGGATATCCTGTTTAATTCCATTTCTGCGTCTATGAATCAACTTGACTTGTCTCAAATGATTTTATCCAGCTCCTATGATTATTAAATTTTATTTAGCAATTAAACGATTTTTTATTTGAATTAAATGCAACATAATTAAATAAATTCTTCTAGGTGTATTTATATTTGTAAAAACTGTATACCTTAAGGCCTCGCCAATTTCTTGCTCACTTCACGACATAACCCCACCGCTCCCATACTGCAATCAGTCCCACTTTGGAAATTCATTAAACATCTCCCAATCAATCGCCATCTCTCTTATACGACCTACACCACGGTTTGCTGTTGTTATACCTTGCCAGAGTGGTCTCAACATTGTTGCCATCTCCTGTCCAAGGCACTATGACTCCTTTTAATTATCATTAACACCATCAGTCCACCCTACTGCAAAATGCGCTCCAAATCCACCGAAAACTCCACTGTTACTTCCTCCATCTTCACTTGCGAACAGTCCTCATTCCAGCACAATCCCACTTCCATTGCTTCCTGTTGCATTCCCCCAATTCACCATACTATTAGTTTCAAACCATCCATTTTTCCCATGAAAAAAACAAAGATTGAACTTACTGCCAAACCCCTACCACATATAGCACAGATAGACAACAACTTCGCCCTCCCAGTTCGAATTCTTCACCAGATCCATCTCGTTCATCACTCAAAACAAAATACAAAGTGATACTCCTCATTTGTCCGGACATCCCAAATTCAACTGTCCTCTCCAACAATACATATTCTTCCATCGCACCATCCTCAAAAGGAATACACATATCGCACTCCTTTCTTCTTACTCTCGCACTCACGTTCAAATCTACTTCGGTTTTAATCAATAAATAAGATTCTTCTAAAATTATTCACTGCGCATTATTTCTGCAGTGGCTTCCCCATTACATAGTACCAATATCGCACTCCTCACTAAATCGCAGTGAACCAATCCACGTACCGCATCCTTAAATCAAGGTCAGAATCCCTCTGCAACTCCACTCAACCACTGCCGAACACAGCCTCATCTCCTCTGAATCGCGACGGTCTCTGGTCAATGTCAACCTTCTGGCGTCTCGAGATTTTTAATCATGATCTCAATTTTTGGTTTCCCCTTCTTCACGCAAGTGTCCAATTCGATGATGAGCATCGCGATTCCAAATTGCGATCCGATTTCGTGATTCGATCTCAACCCTTTTTTTATTTAAATTGAATCTATAGATTTTTCTCTAAGTGTCGATGGAAGCAAATTTGGTATTTACGTTTTAGAAAAGAACACAAGGTAAGGAAAACTCAGAATGAATTTTTGATGAGAAGTTATGAAGGCAATAGCTTCTTTATGTAGATGTGCGAGGGGACAAAGGGTACGATGCCATTAAATCACGGTTTTCCTTAGGAGCGAAGTCGGGGAACCAATTGTACATGACAAGGGAAGCTAGCAGAAGCTATGAATAGGTTATCAGTATAAATTCGGGGTTAAGGGATAGGTATCAGTGTTAGGTCAACCTCACAATTAAATTGAACTGATGTTTTCATTTTAATTAAAATATCCTATAATTTTGAACTCTTATTTAAACACAACAAATGGCATTTCTAGGGTGATATCACTATTCTGAACCCACTGAAATAAGTTTCAAAGCCCCGTTAGATCGTATGGGAAAAATAGTAATTTAAACTGACGATTTACAATTAAATTCGATTTAATTATAAATTGATCCAAAAAATAAATAAATTATTACTATTATATAAACTGAATTAAATATCCAAAACTTCAGTGATAAAAATATGGGACGTTACAGTGAGAGATGTGAGGATGATTGTTATGTTTGTTGTCACCATGACACGCACACTCCCGTTTTTACACTATATGTTAGTGTTGCCTTAGAGTACTGTACATCTTGTTGTGCTAACTCTTTGGTTGCAGGTCCAGGTTCAGGTTTGATTATTTATACCTGTTATTGTTTTATTTTGCTACTATCTCTCATACCAGACTTTTGTCTGACCTAGAGTTTTACGTCTATTCTTATTACTCTAGGTGCTCCTAAACGAGCAGGCTAGAGACAGGTTTGGTGGTTATGCACGAGTAGCTGTCCGGAGATGAGCAGGGGGCTTCCACGTACTATTTACGTATATTTTCTCTGTGTTGTTGATGGTCACTTCTTTAGGCATTAGTAGTGCACCTTCTTTATTTATTTATTTTAGAGACAGTATTTTGAAGTTGTAATAATGATTTGGATCATAAGCTGTATTTTGGATTCCGCTACTCTGATGGTTATGATTTAGTTTCAACTTATGTACTGTCTCGCCTGTGTTATATCAAGTTATGTTACTATTATATTTTATTCCGTGCGCTGTGAGATATACTATAGGTTCTTTGGTGATTCATCGTTCCAACCCCTTTTCTTTTGATGACCGTCCCGTGCTAGTCGGGCATTGGTACAACGCATTTCTAGGAAATGTCGGTTGGTTCTAGGTGGACCGTCACACTACATATTATTAGGTTTGGTCTACTGAGAAGTAGATTGGTACGAGTAGAACTTACACACAAAGTCGACGGTATTATAGATCCTAATAACCTAACAAAAAGTAAATTAAAGATAAAATAGTATATGTAGTCTTATTCTTAAAAAGTATAATTTGTTCAATCAACAGAACTTTAGTTCTGACCCCTACTCATAACAAACCCACAGATTAGACAGCGGGTGAAGATTTTTCATCTTAGAGACACTTATTTAGTCATTGTCATTATTATTGTAAGTACTTACTTAATATTATATTTCATTCAAATTTGCTATAGAATATTTATTTGAGCTCAGATATATTTATCTTTGCCTTTCATAAGGATACCAAATAGCTAACTCGGGTTTCATTGGACTTGGATTTTATCTTTCTGCGAAAAATTCGAACCCGCTAGAATTCAGTTTATTACATTTGATATCAGAGCATAGGCTTAGGATTCCTTTATAGATAGCGAGTGAACATTTTTGTACTTTTGAAATATAAATGTATTCTATTATATATACCTTGATCCATAGAGGAACACACTTAGATAGAAATGACATATGGAAGAAGTTGGAATATTAGTTTTATACACTAGGATAATGTTTATGAAAATTTAAGAATAGTAGGCCCAAGAGAGGCTAGAGTATAAAGTGTACAATAAGTTTTGAAATAAGGAGACCTCTATGTGTTAATATCTGAAAATTTTAGTATTTCAAATTACTAGGTTGGGCAATAAAGGCTTATAATATACTGAAGGGTAAGAGGGAAAATTTAGTTAGAAAAATGATCGAGTGTATTCAAAAAAACCAAAAAAAAGACAATGAAAGAGCGGCCTGTCATTGATCGGCCACAAAGAGATCTTTTTATTGTGATAAGGCATAAAACTATCACTATATTTTTCCTGTATATATTTGGGGGAAAGATAGCACTAGACTCAAATTTCAGTTCAGACATAACATTGGAAGAATTAGCATGAAGGAGGAATTGGATGAAGAAAAATAATTTTGCGCAATGGATTTAGGAATGGAAATCAGAAAACCACTTTTACCTATCCCATAATTAAAGTTTTAAAAAGAACTCCGAAATTATATATATATATATATATATATATATAAAGGAAAAGATTTCTAGAAGAGTTATCAAGTTTCAAATATAAAAGTTTGAATTTCCATAAATTTACTGGTTTGAAATATTGTGATTAGCATTAAAGTAATTTTCGGAAAAGCATATATTTATTCAAAAATATAGTGCATAAGAAAATTTTCGGGTTAAGCGATATAAATGGTCAAGGAAAAATGCGTACATAAATGAATCAGGCATATGTATGTTGTGTACGGACGTGCTAGTGACAAGTTTACATACAGAAATTGATAGTCTTAAATAAAATAACTATTTGAAAATGGAAGTTAAAAACCCGCTTTGATTCTAGTCCATAAATAAAACTTTTAAGAGCTTGAAAAAAGGTTTTGGATAGAGTTTTCAAGATTTAAATTAAAAGGTTATAAGTTTCAAAATTTTAGTAGTTTATAAATAAGGAGTTCTATTGAAATAATTTATGAAAAATCAATTGCAGCAGATTTGTTTTGAAAAAATATACATACATGTATTGCAACGGTGATAGATAAAATAAGCGGAAAAAGATTTCTGGAGGTAATTCTAGAAAACTCTGTTCAGATAAATTGGAAAGGAGTTGGAATAGAGTAATTACTTTATCAAAGAAAGAATTGGAGTAGTGTAATTAAAGCCTTAAAATGTCAATATGGTTTTAATATGAAAGAAAATACAGGTATTTTCATAGAGGATGGGTTTTGACACACTTTAATGAATTGGAACAAGAAGAATTTTAAGATAAAATTTCATGAATCGATAAGTTTGTAAGTAAACATGTTTTGTTAAAGTATCAAGGAAACATGCAGTGAAAGAGGTGTACAAAATATAGGTGAAGCACCTTATTTCGCGATACCTGTTTCAATATAGAAGTGAAAAGCTATTTAAAATAATAAAGTTTTCTTATCATTTTACGCAGAAAACAAAACTTATCTTTAGGAAAGATTCATAGAAACTTGATTCAATAGTTCATCTCGAAAAAGATGTGTAATTAAAATAGATAATTAGCTTCAACTAAGTTAAAATGCATACCCATTGAAAATAAGAAACCATAGCGAATGAATAGAAGTAACCAACCTTGTATTCTTCAAGTTTTAACTTTTGAGAAAGGTTTTGAGGAGACAGATTTTAGAGAATTAAATATGGGAATTAGCAGCGGTAAAGCTAATGGTAGTGAATGATTCCAGTAGTGTGCTTAGAACACTAGGCAGAGCCTAAAGGAATTATTATGTACATGACTAAACCATAAAAATTGAGTAGTAATTGAAGAAAGTCTTAAGAGAGGAATTAAGAAGTAAATGCGAGAAATGTTCAACTCCTAAAAGTTTTGGAATAGTATATAAGGATTAAGAAAAAGGAAATCTAAGAAGGATGTCTTCCAAGTGGTTACAATTTTGATGGGGAAAAGATAAAGTTAATTTTAAAACTTGTATAATTTATACGGGAAGGTTAGAGAGAGATTCTGCATGAATGCAAACTAATAAGGGGTACATGTTAAGTGAAAATGTGTTAATTCGCATGAGAATTGAGCTCATGTGTAATCAGTAATATGATGATAAAGGATTGAATTTTTGAGGAAATGCCTAAAAATTGTATAATTTAAATGAAGACGAAATAGGCTATAAGAACAAGTTTGGGGTTTTGGTAAGTAAAATTATAACATGGTCAATTAATGGAAATCCTTTTTCAGCACTTCTTGAGGAAACAGAAATTTTAACAAGTTGTCTTACTACATGGAAGAATAAGAATTAGGCTTAAGAATACAGCATTACTTCATAGAAAAGTAAGGATCAATAAATTTAGATCTATCGAGATATTGGAAATAATTAGCCTATGAGTCTCAGGTGTTACTCACGGGCATTGTAGGTGGCCCATTTACTACAGCAGATAGCTCAAGAACCAACGGATACACGCTTGAGTTTGTATAGATAGCAGATGGAAGTAGGATCGAATTAGTTGTTTAGATTATTTAGTGATTATGACCTTTTCATATCAAGAGAGACATGGTCCTAGGCCTCCTAGTCCTAGTAGATAGATAGTCTTATTTATCTTTTACCCAGTATTGATTGTACTAAAGCATGTTTTCTTTTTAGTATGAATTTGCATTCTTATGTAGTATTATGTTTTACTGTTTAAAACAGAAATGTTTAGTGTGACATTCTCTTTTTAGGTGTCTAGGATGATCACAAGAAAAGAATAAAGACATGGAATACTGTAAATAAAATGACAATGAAAAAAAAAGATGAGTAATTAAAGAAAAACAACAAAATTTAAAGAAAGCAACAAAGATGATAACTGTAATAAAATGAGAAACGTAGGAAAAATATGTTCTATCAAAACAAGTTTGGAGAATTTAAAGATAAAATTTTCTTATGTAAACCATGCTTGGAAAAGAAAATAGAGATTTTATAGAATAAAAAAAAATTTCCAAATACGGGGATAAAGGAGCGTAAGAGTGAAGTTGAAAATATAGAATTTTCAACTTTTTCTAATATAAGAAGTCGATTGCAGAAAATTAGAATTTTCTAAAGATCGAAAATTTAAAGTTGTTCAGTAGGGTTTGGATGCAATAATTGGTAGAACGACGCCCTTATTTAGTAACAATATAGGGAAAATTAGATGAAAAATATATTTAACATGGTATTCATGTAGAAATTACAAGTATATTTAGGTTGTATGCATCATGTTTTTAAGAGACTTTTAAAGACAAGAGCATTCATATAGGAGGTACCACATAGACAATCATTGCATTCATTAATTTTTATGATATATAGCACTTTTCACAAGTCCATGAATGGTCGCAAAATTGGATGTACGCGTGATGGATGTGAATTATGCGAGGAATTACATAAATTTATCCTTGTCGTGTTTTGAGGAAGAAATTTCTTAAATGAGTAGTAGAATTTAACACCTCGCATTTTTAATAATTAGATAAGTTTGTAAAATCATTATAATTTGGCTATGGGAGGTTTACCATTGCGTTCATAGCTATTTTCTGAACAATTTATATATAGTTTGCAGAAATCAGAGTTAAAACAAAGAGTTCTCTGAGATAGAAAATTCAGATTAAAATAAGTAAAAAAAATTGTAATGACCCGCGTTTTCAGCGGTATAATAATTAATTTATTTAATTATTTAAAAGGTGATTAAGAGTATGTAATGGTCGTTGAATTAAATAATGGTGAATATTTAATTAAAATAATAATTAAATAATATATTTAATTCTGAAATAATCAGAATTGGCGGAAATAGCGATATGGTGTGAACTGGGCGATTTAAAATATTTAATTCAGCTTAGAATTTAATTAGAATAACGAATATATTTAAATAACGGCAGTTTGAACGTATAATTATATTATAATTAAAATCGAGCTCCAAATGGCGCGGCAGTTCGCTATTTGGCGATTTGAACTTCAACTGGATGTACAGGATTCGTTTTAAGCCAGATTTCTGTGAAACAAGAAACGTTCGGAGCTGGTGAAGTATATCTTTCTGATGGAAGAGAAAAATCGGGACTTCGTCGTGTAGATTTTGATTTATGTCCAAATCAAATTTTAGAAAAGTCGTTGTGGAATTCCTTTACAATTTATAAAGGAATTATTTATATTTTAAAAAGGAATTTCAATATAAATCGAATATCGGGTTGACCCAGATTTGAAATATCAAGTTAGAAATTAATATAGGAATATTCTAAAGCTGTATGGTATTCCACTGTGAATATATACGATAATATTTATTTATAAATATTTAATTTAATTATATTTAAATATATTTATATATTTAAATGGGTTATTTAGGACTTTAAAAATAGCCACTTTTGCAAACAAAGTCGGAATTCGACGAAACTAATTTTTTTGGATCCGCAATGTCAAATAGTTGTTAGATTTCCAGTTTCGTGATTTTTAGAGTCACTGTTGGTCGTACGGATTTTTAGAGTGAGAAACAGTCAGCATTTCGATGGTTAAAAATACGTTGTGTGAGCAAACGGAGTCGGAATTCGACGAAACCAGTTTCGTTGGGACCGTAATGTCGAGCTGTAGCTTCATGTCCACTTTTATGATTTTTGGGTATTATACATGACCGTAGGAATTTTTAAACAGTCATGTAAGTAGCGTAGGATTAAGAATAAATATTTTATTCGAATTTAAAAATAATATTTATTTCCTTTAAATACATTTTTTTACCTAAACCTAATTTCACTTCCTGGTCAATGTTCTTTGAGCCATCAATTTTTTTCACAAACCAGAAAATTCAATCTCAAATAAAAATCAAAAGGAATTCGTACAAAATCCAGTATAATGTAACACATGTATATTCGAACTCCTGTCCTCTTTCTCTTTATCCCAGTGTAGTTTTCGGTGGGTACGACGCTGTACTTGGGTGCTCGAATTTGTGAACAGTGAACTAGGGTTCACGATCGTGGTGGATTGGGACAATGATTCGAGAAAAGGGGTTCACATTTGGATTGAGCAAGGAGAGGGGCTTTGGTTGTGGGTCTTTTTGTGAAGTTCGGTTCAAAGTTCTGTCGAAGGGCTCCTATAGCCGAACTTTGGAAGTTGAAGTCGCATGTGTGCTCGGTGGTGCGAGGGGTATGATTTTGTGAGGAGATTGAAGAGGACGGGATGAGGATCGAATTGGTGAAGTTCACGAGGAGGATATTTGGACGAGGGTGCATTGGAAGGATTGGAAGGGCGGTAATGGTTTACAGGGAGCAGCGATTTGTTGTGGAGGGAGAAAGGGCACGATGTAATAAAGGGGCGTGGGTGGTATTTCAGTTGGGCCAAAAAGGAAAGGGTAAAGGCCCATTGAATAAAAATAAATAGAACCAAGTTTTATTTTAATTCAAATATGTATTTGTTTGTAATCTGATAACTTTTGCGTACGTGATCAGAATTGGACAAAAACTGGATCCGTTGGGATCGTATGGACGAACACTACATGCTGGATCTGACTGGAAGTCCATCAGAGCTCGTTACAATTTATAGCAAAATAAATTGTCCGTCCGAATCAAACCAAGCGATGGTTATCGTTATTGACGATGATCGTCCAATGTGAGTAAAACTCACCAACTCTGAATAGTTATATTTTTATAACGTATTTTTAGAACTGTTAATCATCTGTTGATTGTTGTGTATTGACTGTTTGATTGAACTGCTAGTCAGTTAGTTGAATTTCTATATTGATTCTGTTTAACAGAATATATCATATGGAACTGAAAGTGATGTTGATTTTATTGTGTAACATCTGTGGATGCAGGGAAACAGGTTGGAGGAATCTGACTGGATTCCTCAACAACTATTTTATTATTTTCATATATTGTGATATATGACGTGGTTTATAATCTGTTGTTGATTATATGTGTATGGACGATATTGGACATCGTAATTTGATATGTTAAACACCATAACACACCGGAATTTGAAAAAAAAGGATTTTCAAAATGAATATTGAAATTAGATTATTTATAAAATCATAGGGGTTTTATAAAAGAGATAATATTTATAAAATCAAAGAAGATTTTATAAAGGAAATTATTTGTAAATGGAATATTTATAAATAGGAAATATGTTTAAGTGGAATTTTATATGAAGGGAAATCTTTATAAATGGAATATTTATAAAGTAAATTGTTTATTTAGAATAAATAAATTAGATATTTAAATGGATTATTTATTTGTTAAATAAATAGGATAAGATAAAGAGATATTGACTTAGAAAATAAATAAGTTATATAAAGGGATTATTTATTTAGAGAATGAATAAAGAAATATTTGTAAACCATTTACAAATAAAATAGAAAGAGAAATATGTGTAAAACATTTACAAATAGATTATGAAGGAAATATTTATCTTTGGATAAATAGATATATATATAAGTCTGAACTTTTATATATGAAGAAATAAACAGATAAAAGGAGCAGATTGATTTATAAATGATATTTATTAATTAAGTTAAATATTTATCATTTGGATAAATAGAATATATAAGTCAGGACTTATATAAAGAAGTAAGAATCGATTTCAACATCGATGTTTGAAACTGAATAAGGACAAAGAGTTAATCGGTTAGGGTTAACCAGTTAGAGTAAAACCATTAGGGTTAACCAGTTAGGTTAAACCGTAGAGTTAAATCAGTTAGAGTTAAACCAGTTAGAGTTAATCAATTAGAGTTAATCGATAGAGTTAAATCGAACTTGAGTTATTGAATAGAGTTAAATCGAACTAGAGTTAATCGAATTTAGTTTATTCGAATAGAGTTGAAATGAGTTAATCGAATTTAGTTATTCGAAGTGAGATAATCAAAAGTGAGATATTCGAAGTGAGATAATCGAATCAGAAATATTCGAAGTGAGATGATCGAATCTAGTTATTCGACAGGAGTTAAATCGAATAAGATTTATTCGAAGAAAGAGACTATCGAATATAAGTATTCGAAAGTAAACAAATCGAATATAAGTTATTCGAATAAGTTATTCGAATAAGAGTTAATCCAGTAAGAGTTATTAGGTTGGAGTTATTCAAATAAGAGTTATAGATTAGAGTTAACCGAATAGCAGTAAATAAATTAGTTGTCATTATATTATTCGAGTTAGGAAATAAAAGTCATATTAAAGATAATATATTTTGGATGCAGGAGATTATAACACCGTTGTTATAATCACGTAAACTTGTAAAAGAAGGGGGTTCGTAAATAGAATCCGAGGGTTCGTAAGGAAGTGTCAAAGGGTTAAAAGATGAACTTACCCTATTTCGAGATTTGAAATGTTGTTCGATTAAGGTCTGAGAGGTCGTTATACCCCAACTTGATTGACTTCGTTTTTAATTTAGAAATGGTTAAGGTTCGAGATTGAAAGTGGTTAAGTGATTTTAGTAAATAAGTATAGTGGTTTGAGTTGTCGTCGCGATGTTGATTTAAACATCTGTTTAAATCCAAGTAAAGAAGATTTGGAAATGTTTTTCCAAATAGAATTAGAAACATAATCAAATATTGAAATTGGAAATATGAATTAGAAAAGGAAGTGTTCATTTATAAGGAGTTAAGAAATGAAGTTAAACTAAATCAGAATTTGACTGGAGACTTGTTAAGTTGAATGGTTTCCTAAGTGTCTATCTGATGTTGGTTTCGACCTTCGGGATTGGTACTTAGGGAATTGTTCTTATACTAGTTACAATCAGAGACTGATAGTTGCAGAAGAATAGTGATACGTAAATAAGTTATGGAAATGTTTTCCAGCTTTAACGTATATTTTATAAACATAGAAAATAAAATAAAATGAATATATATATATATATATAATTGATGATTGATTGATAGAATTTCCATCTGGAAATAAATACCGTTGTTTGCACACCTTTTTTTTCGATAGTTAACTCACCGACTATCGAAGTTTTTGACCATTTTAACATTGTTAATATAGAGAGACCGGTTGGATTTTTATCCAAAGAACCACTCCGTATTGGCATAAGCATTTTGAATCATATATGCCAAAGATAATTGAAGACGGAGTAAAGTGCAAGGGCTATTGTATAAGTCTTAGATAACAGTGCCTAAGATGGATGTACTGAATAGTGCCTTCAGTTCATCCTGTTCCTGGATGACTTGTATGGATGAATGTCTGACAGAGTGTTTCCAGAAAGGTCACGTACCTTGATTTCTTCAACCGTACCAAGAGTGGAAGCGGAGAAGGAAACTTCTTTAGCAAACACGTAATGTACTGTTGTAGATGTCAATTAGTGATTTTCGATGGATCTGACAATGTGGCATTCGAAGAGAATCTGATGTGATGATAAAGCGTAATCTCAAGCCTCATCAACCGGGAAATGACGAAAATCGGGCAAGCAACATGGCTATGTAGGTCGCACCTATTAGGGTGTATAATCGCCTGATCTAGAGTTTCATTTACTTCTAAAAATCTATTGTTGATGTTGTCTCATTCGGGAAACGGTTGCTGATCCCAACCGATGGTGATATACATTCAATACACTCAAGCGAAATGAGTGGTTGGTCATGTGTGGCCGGGTTGCAAGATGTTCTTGTTGAACCCAATGTATTCCTCTCTAGAGGTACACTAGCGAAAGGTGGTTCCATACCTTGTCATAGTTGGAAATCCATAACCCAATACATGCTTGCGGTTTTGATTGTATACTATATATATAGAACGTGAGATGGAAGCGTTTCTGCTAGATGATTATTATATTGTGGTTGATGGACATTATTATAATATCAAAGGTTTTTGATATAAAGATATTTTGGATTCTCATAAGGGAAAAACCCGTTCCGTTATACGGCGTGGTCTTATGAGATATCGTTTACTTGTTCAAACTGTTTAAACTGTTTTACTCATACCAGTCCCATGAGTGACCCGGAGTTTATTTTGTTTTGTTTTCCCTAAACTCTTGGGTGCCCAATTTTATACGGGCAGTCAAGTAGTCGGGATTTACAGATACTTGAAGAGCTGGAGCAGGAGGCTTCAGAATCATATAGCTATAGTGTATTTCCGCTGTGTTGTAAGTGATGTACTTTGAAATGATATGTATATTCAAATACAGATTTATATTTCAAAGATATGTTATTCGTTCCGCTATGAGGTTCGTGTTACTTTGATGTTGTGTTCTTTTTCTTATTCTGTTCTAAGTTCTATCTTATCTTTTCTCACCCTCTAATTTCTTTCATTAACTATTCGGTTATTTTCGATCCTTGGATGTTCGATATGTGTTGTATATCGGATAACCAAGATCGCATTTTTTCTGGGTCGTTACAGTTGATATCAGAGCTTAAGGTTAAGAGAATTACCTTGGCTCTATGGCGTGACTTACTAGAGATGGGGTTAGTAATACCCTAGATTGAGTTGAGTCTATATATACGAGTGAGCGTATTTGTTATTGATATAAAAATTGTTTTATATTGTGGTGATTTATTGGTTGAGTTGTTTATGAGTTCTGGTCGATCAGTTTGATCCACTGTATCGGTAGGAGTTACTAAACACTCGAATACGATGGGTCGACACGATATGTTTTGAAAAGAGGGTAAATTATAATTAGTTTACCCAAGGTATATCTTGATATAGAGAAGATATATATATATCAAAATTATAATATAGTGGATATATTGGTTGTTATTATAATCGAGTAAGATTATAAATTAAATGGTTATGTAAATAACCAATCAGAATTCATATAAGTGAAACACGTGAAATCAGATGAGTTAAATCTGAAATTTAAACCAGAAATTGAATTAAAACTCTGGAAAATTGGATAAGTGTTTGTAAATGGATTTGGATTAAAAATAAGGAAAATTTAAGATCCTGGGAGATTTTAAATTGTTTTACAAGCAGTGTGAATTATATTTTGAAGTGAATTTCAAAGTGGAAATGGTTAGAAATGGTTTTATAGTATTGAACTCACTTAGATCGCTGGAAAATAGATTCTGATGATGACACCTGCATCACCAGTATTCATTTTCGAGTTGTAAGTGACGAATTACTACCAGAGATACTGTTTTGAATTTGTTTTGGGAAAGACAAGTTGTGTTGAATTTCAAAAAGGAAAATTTGATTTTTGAAAAGAGTAAACTGTTTAAAAACTCCCAGAGGGAAAGACTGTTTGAATTAAAAACAAATTTAACGGAAATTTGTGAAAGCAAATTTGAATTAAAGTAAAGCCAGTAAAGTGGTAACTGAGATTGAATTAGAATGATATCAAGATAAATTGGATTGTGAGATTCAAATTTGAAGTGTAATGTGACAATCAAGTTAAGAGTTGGGAATCGAGAAGAAACTCGAGTTGAAATGATATTTGGCTCGGATATAAACGAATGGTTGTGTTGTGGATAAAAGCAGATTGGAATTTGATTGGGATGACCCTTGTATCTGCTGAATTGATAACAGGTGGAAAGGATATAATGAAATGTCAACAAAAGGTACAAGTTTATATTTTTATTGGATATAAGATTTATGAGCCGAATTGGCAAGCCGCTTGGCTGTTTGATTTTCTTTTGGGTTGGAAATGGCCCAGAGAGGCGAGTTGGAGTTTGAGCTATTGAAGAATACAAAGGAGGTGCTGTCGAAATTTTTCGAAAAGTTAAGGCGTTAGAAATTTTTCAGGATTTTTGAAAATTTTCGTTGATAAGAGTTAATTAATAATTTAATTGAAATTAAATTGGTTCAGTTGAAACTGAAGATTTAGAAGTGAACAAATAAGTTTTAACCAGTTAATAGGGTTTGATTTCTACCTTAGCAATTTCGAGGACGAAATTATTTTAAGTGGGGAAGAATGTAATGACCCGCGTTTTCAGCGGTATAATAATTAATTCATTTAATTATTTAAAAGGTGATTAAGAGTATGTAATGGTCGTGGAATTAAATAATGGTGAATATTTAATTAAAATAATAATTAAATAATATATTTAATTCTGAAATAATCAGAATTGGCGGAAATAGCGATATGGTGTGAACTGGGCAATTTAAAATATTTAATTCAGCTTAGAATTTAATTAGAATAACGAATATATTTAAATAACGACAGTTTGAACGTATAATTATATTATAATTAAAATTGAGCTCGAAATAGCGCGGCAGTTCGCTATTTGGCGATTTGAACTTCAACTGGATGTATAGGATTCGTTTTAAGCCGGATTTCTGTGAAACAAGAAACGTTCGGAGCTGGTGAAGTATATCTTTCTGATGGAAGAGAAAAATCGGGACTTCGTCATGTTGATTTTGATCTATGTCCAAATCAAATTTTAGAAAAGTCGTTGTGGAATTCCTTTATAATTTATAGAGGAATTATTTATATTTTAAAACGGAATTTCAATATAAATCGAATATCGGGTTGACCCAGATTTGAAATATCAAGTTAGAAATTCATATAGGAATATTCTAGAGCTGTATGGTATTCCACTGTGAATATATACGATAATATTTATTTATAAATATTTAATTTAATTATATTTAAATATATTTATATATTTAAATGGGTTATTTAGGACTTTAAAAATAGCCACTTTTGCAAACAAAGTCGGAATTCGACGAAACTAATTTTGTTGGATCCGCAATGTCAAATAGTTGTTAGATTTCCAGTTTCGTGATTTTTAGAGTCACTGTGTGGTCGTACGGATTTTTAGAGTGAGAAACACTCAGTATTTCGATGGTTAAAAATACGTTGTGTGAGCAAACGGAGTCGGAATTCGACGAAACCAGTTTCGTTGGGACCGTAATGTCGAGCTGTAGCTGCATGTCCAATTTCGTGATTTTTGGGTATTATACGTGGCCGTAGGAATTTTTAAACAGTCATGTAAGTAGTGTAGGATTAAGAAAAAATATTTTATTCGAATTTAAAAATAATATTTATTTCCTATAAATACCTTTTTTTACCTAAACCTAGTTTCACTTCCTGGTCAATGTCCTTTGAGCCGTCACAATTTTTTTCACAAACCAAAAAATTCAGTCTCAAATAAAAGTCAAAAGGAATTCGTACAAAATCCTGTATAATGTAATACATGTATATTCGAACTCCTGTCCTCTTTCTCTTCGTCCCATTGTAGTTTTCGGTGGTACGACGCTGTATTTGGGTGCTCGAATTTGTGAGCAGTGAACTAGGGTTCACGATCGTGGTGGTTTGGGACATTGATTCGAGAAAAGGGGTTCATATTTGGATTGAGCAAGGAGAGGGGCTTCGGTTGTGGGTCTTTTTGTGAAGTTCGGTTCAAAGTTCTATCGAAGGGCTCCTATAGCCGAACTTTGGAAGTTGAAGTCGCATGTGTGCTCGGTGGTGCGAGGGGTATGATTTTGTGAGGAGATTGAAGAGGACGTGATGAGGATCGAATTGGTGAAGTTCACGAGGAGGAGATTTGGACGAGGGTGCGTTGGAAGGATTGGAAGGGCGGTAATGGTTTACAGGGAGCAACGATTTGTTGTGGAGGAAGAAAGGGCACGATGTAATAAAGGGGCGTGGGTGGTATTTCAGTTGGGCCAAAAAGGAAAGGGTAAAGGCCCATTGAATATAAAAAAAAATAGAATCAAGTTTTATTTTAATTTAAATATGTATTTGTTTGTAATCTGATAACTTTTTCGTACGTGATCAGAATTGGACAAAAACTGGATCCGTTGGGATCGTATGGACGAACACTACACGCTGGAACTGACTGGAAGTCCATCGGAGCTCGTTACAATTTATAGCAAAATAAATTGTCCGTCCGAATCAAACCAAGCGATGGTTATCGTTATTGACGATGATCGTCCAATGTGAGTAAAACTCACCAACTCTGAACAGTTATATTTTTATAACGTATTTTTAGAACTGTTAATCATCTGTTGATTGTTGTGTGTTGACTGTTTGATTGAACTGCTAGTCAGTTAGTTGAATTTCTTTATTGATTCTGTTTAACAGAATATATCATATGGAACTGAAAGTGATGTTGATTTTATTGTGTAACATCTGTGGATGCAGGGAAACAGGTTGGAGGAATCCGACTGGATTCCTCAACAGCTATTTTATTATTTTCATATATTGTGATATATGACGTGGTTTATAATCTGTTGTTGATTATATGTGTATGGACGATATTGGACATCGTAATTTGATATGTTAAACACCATAACACATCGGAATTTGAAAAAAAAAGGATTTTCAAAATGAATATTGAAATTAGATTATTTATAAAATCATAGGGGTTTTATAAAAGAGATAATATTTATAAAATCAAAGAAGATTTTATAAAGGAAATTATTTGTAAATGGAATATTTATAAATAGGAAATATGTTTAAGTGGAATTTTATATGAAGGGAAATCTTTATAAATGGAATATTTATAAAGTAAATTGTTTATTTAGAATAAATAAATTAGATATTTAAATGGATTATTTATTTGTTAAATAAATAGGATAAGATAAAGAGATATTGACTTAGAAAATAAATAAGTTATATAAAGGGATTATTTATTTAGAGAATGAATAAAGAAATATTTGTAAACCATTTACAAATAAAATAGAAAGAGAAATATGTGTAAAACATTTACAAATAGATTATAAAGGAAATATTTATCTTTGGATAAATAGATATATATATATATAAGTCTGAACTTTTATATATGAAGAAGTAAACAGATAAAAGGAGCATATTGATTTATAAATGATATTTATAAATTAAGTTAAATATTTATCATTTGGATAAATAGAATATATAAGTCAGGACTTATATAAAGAAGTAAGAATCGATTTCAACATCGATGTTTGAAACTGAATAAGGACAAAGAGTAAATCAGTTACGGTTAACCAGTTAGAGTAAAACCATTAGGGTTAACCAGTTAGGTTAAACCGCAGAGTTAAATCAGTTAGAGTTAATCAGTTAGAGTTAAACGATAGAGTTAAATCGAACTAGAGTTATTGAATAGAGTTAAATCGAACTAGAGTTATTCAAATGGAGTTAATCGAATTTAGTTTATTCGAATAGAGTTGAAATGAGTTAATCGAATTTAGTTATTCGAAGTGAGATAATCGAAAGTGAGATATTCGAAGTGAGATATCGAATCAGAAATATTCGAAGTGAGTTGATCGAATCTAGTTATTCGACAGGAGTTAAATCGAATAATATTTATTCGAAGAAAGAGATTATCGAATATAAGTATTCGAAAGTAAGCAAATCGAATATAAGTTATTCGAATAAGTTATTCGAATAAGAGTTAATCCAGTAAGAGTTATTAGGTTGGAGTTATTCAAATAAGAGTTATAGATTTGAGTTAACCAAATAGGAGTAAATAAATTAGTTGTCATTATATTATTCGAGTTAGGAAATAAAAGTCATATTAAAGATAATATATTTCGGATGCAGGAGATTATAACACCATTGTTAAAATCACGTAAACTTGTAAAAGAAGGGGGTTCGTAAATAGAATCCGAGGGTTCGTAAGGAAGTGTCAAAGGGTTAAATGATGAACTTACCCTATTTCGAGATTTGAAATGTTGTTCAGTTAAGGTCTGAGAGGTAGTTATACCCCAACTTGATTGACTTCGTTTTTAATTTAGGAATGGTTAAGGTTCGAGATTGAAAGTGGTTAAGTGATTTTAGTAAATAAGTATAGTGGTTTGAGTTATCGTCGCGATGTTGATTTAAACATCTGTTTAAATCCAAGTAAAGAAGATTTGGAAATGTTTTTCCAAATAGAATCAGAAACATAATCAAATATTGAAATTGGAAATATGAATTAGAAAAGGAAGTATTCATGTATAAGGAGTTAAGAAATGGAGTTAAGATAAATCAGAATTTGACTGGAGACTTGTTAAGTTGAATGGTTTCCTAAGTGTCTATCTGATGTTGGTTTCGACCTTCGGGATTGGTACTTAGGGAATTGTTCTTATACTAGTTACAATCACAGACTGATAGTTATAGAAGAATAGTGATATGTAAATAAGTTATGGAAATGTTTTCCAGCGTTAACGTATATTTTCTAAACATAGAAAATAAAAAATATATGAATATATATAAATATAAATATATATATAATTGATGATTGATTGATAGAATTTCCATCTGGAAATAAATACCGTTGTTTGCACACCTTTTTTCTTCGATAGTTAACTCACCGACTATCGAAGTTTTTGACCATTTTAACGTTGTTAATATGGAGAGACCGGTTGGATTTTTACCCAAAGAACCACTCCATATTGGCATAAGCATTTCGAATCATATATGCCAAAGATAATTGAAGACGGAGTAAAGTGCAAGGGCTATTGTATAAGTCTTAGATAACAGTGCCTAAGATGGATGTACTGAATAGTGCCATCAGTTCATCCTGTTCCTGGATGACTTGTATGGATGAATGTCTGACAGAGTATTTCCAGAAAGGTCACGTACATTGATTTCTTCAACCGTACCAAGAGTGGAAGCGGAGAAGGAAACTTCTTTAGCTAACACGTAATGTACTGTTGTAGACGTCAATTAGTCATTTTCGATGGATCTGACAATGTGGCATTCGAAGAGAATCTGATGTGGTGATAAAGCGTAACCTCAAGCCTCATCAACCGGGAAATGACGAAAATCGGGCAGGCAACATGGCTATGTAGGTCGCACCTATTAGGGTGTATAATCACCTGATCTAGAGTTTCATTTACTTCTAAAAATCTATTGTTGATGCTGTCTCATTCAGGAAACGGTTGCTGATCCCAACGATGGTGATATACATTCGATACACTCAAGCGAAATGAGTGGTCGGTCATGTGTGGCCGGGTTGCAAGATGTTCTTGTTGAATCCAGTGTATTCCTCTCTAGATGTACACTAGCGAAAGGTGGTTTCATACCTTGTCATAGTTGGAAATCCATTACCCAATACGTGCTTGCGGTTTTGATTGTATACTATATATGCAGAACGTGAGATGGAAGCGTTTCTGCTAGATGATTATTATATTGTGGTTGATAGACATTATTATAATATCAAAGGTTTTTGATATAAAGATAATTTGGATTCTCATAAGGGAAAAACCCGTTCCGTTATACGGCGTGGTCTTATGAGATATCGTTTACTTGTTCAAACTGTTTTACTCATACCAGTCCCATGAGTGACCCGGAGTTTATTTTGTTTTATTTTCCCTAAACTCTAGGGTGCCCAATTTTGTACGGGCAGTCAAGTAGTCGGGATTTACAGATACTTGAAGAGCTGGAGCAGGAGGCTTCAGGATCATATAGCTAAAGTGTATTTCCACTGTGTTGTAAGTGTTGTATTTTGAAATGATATGTATATTCAAATACAGATTTATATTTCAAAGATATGTTATCTATTATATGTTATTCGTTCCGCTGTGAGGTTCGTGTTACTCTGATGTTGTGTTCTTCTTCTTTTTCTTCTTCTGTTCTAAGTTCTATCTTATCTTTTCTCACCCTCTAATTTCTTTCATTAACTATTCGGTTATTTTCGATCCTTAGATGTTCGATATGTGTTGTATATCGGACAACCAAGATCGCATTTTTTCCGGGTCGTTACAAAAATTATATATGGCAGGTCAAGCCCAGTTCCACCCATATGTCGACCCATACATGGGTCGGGTCGACGAGCCAAAATGCCTGGGCGATAATTCACCCAGGTACCAAACGTGACGATGTTTTATTATTTTTAGCTGATGTGCATGATTTCTATTGGCTATTTTTATGATTAGAGCTGATGTGGCACATTCTAATTGGCTGGGTGACACGACTAACCTTGATTTAGTTAGAAATCTGATGTTCTGAGATCCTTAGGCTGCACTATAAATAAACCCTAGGCCTCACACTTCATTCACAACATAACCTCTTCCACTCTAGGTTCTTTCTTTTTGAGATGGACTAGACATAATTTTTCTAGGAAAATAGTTTATAGAATAAAATATTTATATAATCGTATTAGAGCCAGCCACAGAGAAAGAGCTCAGGACTATGGGTTAGTAGATTTGAATTATATCTTTTAAGACGAGGGTATATAGAATCGTTTAATTCTTATTTCAATTAGTTAATTAGATCTGATGCAATTTAGGCCAGATTATTTATGGTAATTATATTTATGTTATAATTAGTTAAATTTACATAGTTTAGTTAGAATTTTCTGCAGTAATTATTAGCTGTAACAACCTAAAATTTTGATAATAAATAAATTAGTTATTTAATTAGATTACCAAAAATATGAATTTCTACAAACAATGTAATTTGACTACGAGACTTGCATCGTTGTATTCGCCATAGAATTCCAGTCAACTTTCATGTTTGGAGTTTCGCGAACGGGGTCTGTATGAAGAAGTTACAAACGAAATACGAAAAAGGACGAAAAATATTTAAAATGGAATAAAATATATATAGTAAGTATTAATTACCTGGCCACCATGTCTGGCAGGTCGACCCTAGGGTGACGTGAAGCAGCCTGTAACTAAGGTTATTACTATATAATATATATAATGGATGGACAGATTTTTATAAAAATAAATCCATTGATTCGGGGTCATTTCAACTCCTATAATAGGCCTCCATTCTTTTCCATATATTTCTGAAAGCAACAACGAAGCCTTGCCATTTCTTTTCTCCTCAAACAAATTATAAAACAAAATATATTTGTATATATAAACAAAATAGAAAATAAACAATATAGATTTGAGGAGATTAATCAGATTCAACTGGAAAAAGGTATGGATTGTTGTTTATGTTCTTCATCATATCCCTTCCCTTTTTTCTTATTTTCTTCGAAATTTACAAATCTAAAAGTATCCCCTTTTCGGAATAACTGTATATTTGTAAGAATTTAGGAATTATAGGCCTAAAAGACTAACCAGATTCAGATTTGGATGGTTTCAGGTGAGTGGAAAGTCTATATACATAGTTTACAATAATCTGATTACTTCATTTGTATTAGATCTAAAATGTATGACTAAATATTTATTAGATTTGTTCATAGTTTTGTCAAATCTGAAATAATGCTTATCAGATCAGTTTATGAGTATTGTAAATCTGAAAGAATAAAATTGTGGTTTGAATTTTATTATCTTATGGGCTTATTGGAATTGTTCATATTATTGCTTACAATTGTGTTTAAAATATGTGGTTGTTGTAAACACCATAGATCTAGAAATCAGTCCCATAAATCATTGTCAAAGTGCAGTTTATTCCAGATCTGTAGTTTTGGTGTTAATTTGTGGTTCATGTAAATTTTGTTTAATAGATTATAAACCTATTTGTGTTCAGTTTTGTTTGGATTTTAACTTGGTTATTGTAAATTTGCCTTTTTGTTCTTTTAAAATAAAAAGGAACATTATTTGAATCAGTAAGAAATATATATAAACCTAAAAGAACAGGATTGTGTAAATTCATGGACGAACATGGATTTATGCATGTTTGTACATAGTTTACAACAACCATTCCAAAAACATATATTACATATTTCTTATGATTTGAAACATTCTTCTTTTAGATATTTTAAAGCATAATTTACAATAACCTCAATTATTGACCTTTTTGTAAGATTTGGAATTTTATTACAAAATTGAACGCAAAAAGGGTTGTTTTGGTTATTAGCTTAAGCCAAAACATTGAATTGAATAATAATAAGATTGAACGTATTAACAATGTTAACCGCGTGAATATATATATGTGTGTGTGTGTGTGTTATCTGTCCAAATCTACATGAACAACAAAATATATATTATAATTAATATTTGTTGTATATGTATATCTGAATGACTTCCATTTTATGGAATTACATATGGAAGTATAATCCATATAAAATGGAAGTATATATATTATGGCCGTTGTAGCAATAAATGTGATTAATTTGCTACAAATAAGGTCATAAAGGAATAATAATTATTGTAATCATTGTTGATTTAGGGAAAATAAATTGAATTAAATAGTTACGCCTAAATGGTTATAATTTAAAAATGATGAATAGGAATAGGAATTGTAACTGCAATTAAGTAAATAAATAATTTTTATAAATATATATAAGTATGTATGTACAACAAGAATAAATCAAATTAAAGAAAAACAGAAGTGTTTAAGGAATTACAATAATTAGATTAGAAACAAAAAGGGACTGATATAAAAAGGGACATTTATTGGTTTAATTAATGTCTTAGGATATTCTGATCGTTAGGCTCATAAACGACAGTAATTATAATTAATGGTAATAAATGGCATTTAAGGGATTAATTAGTGCCTTAGGAAAAATATAACCGTTATGGTCATAAATGACAATAACCCTAATGAATAACAATAAATAGAATTAAAAGGGGATTAATGGGTACTGGTTGTCATTTTAAATACTAATTCCAATAAGGAACTAATTAATTAAACGTCCTAGGACAGAAAATATATAGGTTTTCCTTATTCTATTTTAGTTAATCTAGAACTAAAATATTTAGAAATTTGAGTTGGACTTAGTAGGTTAATGATGCGAGGTTAGTTACCTTATTCGATAGAAGTCTTCACTTTCCAGCAATTAAGTATATGTCCAATTGATGTGAGACATCATTGAGCATAGGAACGCATGATTATTATTAGTTAGCATAACGCGAATTATTTCGAAATTTAAGGTTTTCTTCATGAGCGAGGTTTTAAGTGTCGTAGGGCCCTCCTCCCGTCCAAAAGAAGAAACCAAAAAGGAAATAATTTAATTACGTTGCCTACTTTGGGATTAAGGTCTTAAGTGGTTAGATCCACCTTTGAAAAGGTATTAAGTGATCACATAGGCTACCTCCCATGAATGAAGCATTAAAGTTAAGTTGGCTATGAGTTCGATAATCTCCACGATTAGTCTGTTTCCTCGGGTCTTAAGCGACTTGGGTCGAAGGTCCACCTAAGTGGGTTTTAAAATGACTGATATAGTTTTGCTATAGGTCTACTTGTCCTATAGGAAGTATTAAGTGGCTAGGAGATTATCTAATAAGGTCAGCAAAATAGTAACGAGGGAGCCCACTAAAGGGAGGTCTAAAATGGCGTGCGACGTCTACCTATCTGATTGGTCTTAAGTGAATGCTTCCCATCTCTCGCCTTATGTCGGGCATGGGTATATGTGCGAATGACGGAAGCCTTAAATTAATAGGACTTGTAGCTAGTGTGCTCTAATTTATATTTGTGTAGAGTAAACCATCGAGATAGGTATTAAGTGATCGATGGGTCCGCCTTGGGTGTTAAGTGATCAAAAGGACTTACCCTTATCTATCATTGATAATGAGGTCTCAAGTAGCTATATATAAATAATTAACCTCTATATGAATAGTGAGTAGTTGAGAGCTCGCCTCTTAATTTTTGGTAATTAGTTGAATGGTTGTTTAAAGGCTTTAAAATTATGTGTAAACGTTATATCTCAGTATCGTTATCATTTGGGAATGCTACCTTGGGTATGGTAGTTAGTTGTCATACATAAATGTTTACAAGGTTAGGTTAAAATTAATAGCCTTGTTAGACATATATCGTTGGTTGAACCAAACGAGAAACATCTGTGTATTGTGGACAATGTTATACTCTATCTGCTCATCAGAACTTATTATTCTGACCCCCTCCTTATTACAACTCCCAGGTTATCTTGAGAAGGTCGGTTTCCACAAGTGTTTAAGTTTGGTTTTCGGTTCTCGTTCTCTCTCATGCTCGGTATTGACGTGGTGACTTACTCTTATAAGGTAGTTACCCAAGTTGATACTAGTCTATCCTATTTCGTTTCCTCCATGAGTTATTTTATCGTACTCTGATTATGCTCGTGATCATTTATTTTCAAGTACCATATTTACACGCTCCATGCTTGGATGGGTTTAACTTTCAATTTTTGTCTAAATTTAGGCTCAGAAAAGTGTGGGGTGTCACATCAGCCATATGTAAAATGGTAAATTAAGAAGAATTTATACTTATATGAAAAGAAGTAAATTGTTGGAAATTGGAATCAGCAAATATAAGTATTATTAGGAAAGAGAAATTTCAGAAATAAAGATTGTCCCAATGTTGTAAATTTACAGTAATTATGTCAAAAACTAGGAAATGAAATAGAATGTGAATTAAAATATACCAAACAAATTGGAAGTTAAAATATAGCCTATTATGGTTGGTTAAGGAAAAGAGATTTATTTCCATGGTGAATTTTAGAAAGACGGTAAATGTATTCGTAACAGTAAAGGCAAATGAAATTAGATTATTGTAAAATAGGGACTTAGATATATTTGCACTATATAATAGAGATAGAGATAAATAAAAGAAATGCATTAATCATGGATTTCTATTTGTAGTATTATTTTATGTCAAGTTATGGAAATAAATTATAGCACGGTTTCCATTACTAACCAATTGAACGAAATTAACTTCCAAAAATTTAGATTTACTAAGACGGTAAATAAAAAGAGTAATATAACTGAAATAAGTTATAAGAAAAGAAAAGAAGCTAGATACATTCTTTGTCCCTGTCATTATTGTGGTAAGTATTTACTTATTATCATATTTTATTCAGTTCCCCTGTGAGATATTTATTTGATCTTTGATATATTTATTTATTTTCTTTCTGCATAATACCAGACAACCAACTCAGGTTTTAGTGGACTAGGATCTTATCATTTTGCAGAAATTCGAGCCCGCTAGAATTTTGGTTGTTACATAAGTTATACTTTTTCTTGTGAGTTTTTGTGTTTGATTTCATTGGCTTTAGGATCATACTTGGTATGGATTGGTTAAATAAATATGATGCGGTGATATATCACCAAAATAGGAAAATATCACTGAGACAACCTAGTTGTAGTAGCCAAATTGTATACCCAGTCGAGGATGCAAGTTCAAAGATTTACGATTGTTGGGCATAAAAACTTAGATGTCTAGGTAAGTTAAGCTCATATTGTAATGAAGTTTGCAGATGTTTTTGGACAAGTTGCAGGATTACCTCTAAAGAGAGCTATTGATTCCAGAATTGTTCTTGTACCTACTACAACATATATGAGTAGACCATCTAATAGGATGATACCAGTCGGTATAAATGAGTTAAAGGCGCAACGTGTTGGCTTTGAGAGAAATAGCTTTACTAGACCAAGCAGTTCACCTTAGGGAACTGCCGCGGTATTCATAAAGAAGCATATTGGATCTTTCAGGTTAGTATCGATTATAGGAAGTTGAACGAGAAGACGATAAAGAATATATATCTTTTATTGAGAATTGACGATTTATTGATTGACTGTGTGGAGCCAAATTATTCCCTCAGTAGGATTTAGCAATAAGGTTTCATAAATTGAGGGTAGCTGGAGATAATACTTCGCTAATAACATTTAGAACCAGATATGGGTCGTGTGAGTGGTTAGTCACGCCAGTGGAGTTGATTAATGCATCCGCTTTCTTTCCCGATTTAATAACCATATTTTCCAAGCGCATTTAGATAGGTTCGTTTTGGTTTTTATTAATAACATATTGGTATATTCAGAGAATAAGCGGGATCATTGTAGTTCATCTTAGGATAGTGCTTGAGACCTCGAGGCAATATCCGCTGAAGGCTAAGTTCTTAAAGTTTAACTTTTGGGAGACGGAAATGAAATTTCTCGATCATGTATTTTCAGAAAGGGGATTAAGAATGACCTAGTAAAAATCAAAGATTTAGTAATTGGAAAAGACCAAAAATGGTTACTTAGATCAAGACCTAGAATGTTGTAACATACCCCAAAGGTGGTCATGCTAAGATACTTAGAGTGTATAGGTAAAAAGAAATAATCACGGGGACTAAGATTAACAAGTCTGAGGATGTTATTATAGCAGAAACATTTAAATAGAACAAATTCTTATTCAAAACCAAAATTTTACTTTAACATAAGTCATAATAAGAAACAAGCCAAATGTCTGACATAATCTGAGCCTCACAAACTTAAATAGAGTACATATACAAAACAAAACAATCCCTCTCACAAGTGCCAAATCAAACTAACATAAATAAACAATCATGAAGAAAAAGAAGGAAATAAATACAAGATCTTCGGAATGAAACTCCATTCTTCCTAAACCAATCAATCTTTGCCCTATGGGCCTAATACGGGAGAAAAAAAAAGAGTGGGTTAGACATAAAATCTGGTGAATGGAAGTGATTACTAGAATTTTTAAGCAATTAAATATAATATACTCGGTAATAGTACTAGTGTTATAAGGTAATGTGTTCGTATACAACTAAAGATGGTTTTTGAGATAATTAGATTTGTTTAAGTTAATTATTTGATTTTTTTGATTGCTTGAACTGAATTTACCACAATAAGGATATTATTAGGATTAATTCCTAGTTCTACCTACCGATCTGCCTTTTCTATCTATCACCTCTAGGCATGGTAGCATGTCACCGTGAAATTGCTCATCGTGAAACAATGCCTCACGAATCGCCATCCGTTGATTCATCGACTAAATATAAATTTAGCACATTGATGTAGTAGCGAATTATTTATCCCAATCGGTTCCATATGCACGGTCATCGTCAGTGCATACTTGCTATCGTCATACCTCTTTGACCACGTATTTACCCCCATCAACATGGTGTGTCCGATCTCATTCCCTGGTTTGATATCATCAGTTCCTGACCTAAATGGAAATATTATCGGTACTGGACCTATCAAACAATATTCTAACTGCGCTCCCCTCATACTTAGTCCCATGACCTGTGTTTTATTTACTGATTAAATCCATGATCTGATTCTAACCTACCTCAGTCCATGGCCTGAGCCTTTTCTATGATATTCTACTTTCTTCGAGACAAGTTTCTAATATCATAATAGGTTTTATTCTTTTCTTCTGATCCATTTTATTATGATTTCTAACTTCCCAAAATATTTTTCAAAATTAAAGTCTTTTCATCTTTTCTTCTTTTTAATTATAATGTGTATCATAATCTACTTGCAAATCTGTATGATTTTCCTATTTTCCTTTTATTATAGATCTACCCATTTACGAATGTTTATTGTAAATTTAGCGTTTCATTATTTAATCCGTATTCATGAAATTTGCTTTCTTTTCATTATTTTTCACATCGAAAAGAGGATTAAATTTACATTTTAAGACTAACATTTGCAATTTTATTAGCCAACGAGAATAAATGCAAAAGAAATGTAGGGAACCATAAATGACTATAGGATATACCATAATTTTAAAGAACATACTGAAAATATACTTACAGAAAATAAATTAGAAAACTGTAAACTACAACTATTAGAAGCCTTATTATTTTAATTACTTAAAAATCTAAAATAATAACTACCACTTATATAGGCATCGACTGATAAACCAAGATCATGTGCGAAGCCAAACATTTTGTGCAGCCACCCATTTTTATACTATTAGATAATTAAGACATCGCTAAAGTGGTTTAACGACTGAAGAAGGAAAGTAGAGGATGGAAGTATAATGACAAAGGTCTTGCTTCTAGTTGAACCTTATTCATTGAAAATATCTTAAAAAAGGAATATCGAGCAAGAGTTGCTAATGTTTTTTCATTGTGTATGTTTCCAAATCTTCATAGAAGGAGTGCTTCGATGTGATGCACTCTAGTTATGCCAGAATCTAAATCAGATGAGTTGACTAAAAAATTCTTGAAGCAATTTAGTCTGCAGAAATAGCAAGATCGAAGGATGTGATGTCACTTTACAACTTATATCAGGGACTAAATGAGATTTTGGAGGTGCTCTTAGACCTATTCAATGTAGCTGCAACTAACATGAGCAATCCAAAGGAGAACCTTGTTTTCACAGTTTTGGTCAGGGGCATCCACCCCAATATAGATTTTGGTAAATGTATACAAATGAAACATCTTACTATCATAGAAGAATATCATAATAGACGAAATGTTTTATGTGGTTGAAAGTAGAGGGATAAATAGAAAGAAAGGTGCCAATGAACAACCAAAGAAAGTAGCCATAAGCAACATCAAGGCTAGTGCTGGAAACATTGGAAAAAAAAGAAAATGTATGAAAACTCTGGTAATAGGCATAACACAAATGCAAAATGATATGGTTCATTAGGTAGAACTCACCCTTAAAAGCTAGCTTGTAAGAGGAGGGTGGCTAATGGCCTATATACTAGGCAATATTTCCCATATTGATGGTATAGGACATATCATTTCACCGCTCTTCGCAAGTCCGACTTCCGCGTCGGCCTACTCTATCGACACTGATCCGGTGGTAGCCTTTTTTGTTGGGAAATTACGCAAATTTCCTTATGATTATATTTGTGGAGAAAATAAATGAAATGTAGAATGGTAAGAGACACACAAATTTGATAACGGAGTTCGGCCAATTATGCCTACGTCTCCGGGCTGCTGCAGATCTTTTATTTCAGAGAATATTACAAAGTGATTACACAAAACACTTTTCACTCAACACTCGTTCTCACTCTAAGCTTGCTCGCTCCTTTACTTCTTGTTGGATATGAGATTGGGATGATAGTTATGAGGAGGAAGGGTGTATTTATAAGGTAAGAAGAGGGTTGGTGGAGGTTGGTGGGGGTTGGTGGCACGGTTGGTGGAGGGTTGGTGGCAGCCCATGTTTATTTCATGGATGGTTGCATGTTTTCTAACAATCTCCCACTTGAAGACTGATTTCAATCTGTCTTCACACCTTGATCGATGCAACAACCATTCTGCTCTCTTTACTCTAGCAGACCAACTGAAGTTGAACACAACTTCAGTTTATCGATAGTCACCGTCTTTGTCAACACATCTGTTGGATTCTTGCTTCCTTCGATCTTCTCTAGTATTAACACATTGTAACGACCCGGAAAATCTGAACCAATTTATAATTTTTAAATTGGATATTTTAGTGGATTTTAAATATTTAAAATAAATATTTTAAATAATGGCGATGAAATGTAAGTTTGAATCGACATTTGAAAATTAAAATAATTAATTTGAATTATAAACAAGGCCTAAAATGGCACTGCAGTTTCAAAAATTGAATTCAAACTTTGACTGACTGTACCGGGTGAGAAACAAAGCGTATTTGAGTGAAACCAAAAATATTTAAATCTGTTAGTGAATACCTTTCTAACGAATCTGAAAAATCGAAGTTTCATAGTAGGAAGCAAAAGTTATGGCCAAATGAATTTTCAGAAAGGTCGCTATAGAATTTATATAGCCCGTGAAAATGTCCATTTTGCAAACGACCTCGGAATTCGACGAAACCACTTTTGTTAGATCCAGGATGTTAAACTATTGCTAGGTTTCAAATTTCATAATTTTTGAAGCTAGTATGTGAGTGTGGCAAAAGAAAATGTGTTTTGGTCAATTACAGTTAAATTGGATCGACCAGAAAAGGGCCATTTTACAAACGGTCTCAGAATTCGACGAAACTAGTTTTGTTGTATTGTCAAAACATAGCTATATTTATTTTTTTGGAATTTTTCGAATCAGTTTGTGGCCCTAGCAAATTGAAATGTACGTTCAAATCGAATACTGAATGTTTTATATTTTAATTCGAAGGAAAACTGACTCAAACAGCCGAATGGGCTTACAAAACATATCCCATTGTGTTCGGAATGGGGGTCAAACGCTAGGGGCGATAGTCGTTGGGTTGGAATTGGTGTTCGTTTGGATAAGAAGATATTTTTGAATTTAAAATAAATTAAAAATAAAATATAAAGGGGCCAATCAATACCTTTCTCTCTCATTCCCTTTTGACTGGTCAACCCGCTTCTTTCCACTCTCGTTCACGACAGAAAAAGCTCTGTTCTTCTTCCCCATTTTCTGGAGAAATCTCTCATTAAAACCCACCACTCCTTTGCAACTTTTTATAGCTCATCTCCACCTCTTCAAATCAAGACAAACCCCATCTTCTATCGTGCACCCAATCGCGAGATTTCCCTCTCCATAGTTCACCAGTTTCGCCCCATTTTCCGGCCGAGTTTGGAGTTCGAGCTCCACCATCTTCGTGGCGCAGAGGCGCCTCTCGAGGCCCGTCAACGTGGTGCAGTTGGATCTCGACAAAGTGCAGCGGATTTGATTTTAAATCGAAACCTAGTTTCGAAGATTCAAGATAGGTAACAGCAGTTAAAATATTATATATATATTATAGCACTTTAAAGCGCTACCGTTTATGATTTCACTGTAAAAATCATATATTTTTCGTTTCTAGACGAAATTCAGTGAAACAAGAGACAGTGGACTCGTGTGGACGTCTTCTACATTCTAGAAGAGACCGCATATTTTTCTGAGCCTTCTGCTATTTTTGGTGGAGTGGAACCCAATGTGAGATTTCTAATTTATAATCGATATCGAAAACGATGATGTATAAATTATATAGTCGATGTATGGGTTATATAAGAGTTGTACACCTCTTGTATAAGCGTTGTATAAGTTGTACGTTCGATGTACAAGATATATATGCATTGTAAAAATTATATATGTGTTGAAATAGAAGTGAAATACTTATATAAGTATATATATATATACGCCCCTCGTCCACAAACCATGGACGATATTTATTGGTTGTGATTGGTGTGAAAATTGGTTGATAGCGAATGGTTGATTATAATTGTTTGTGGTCGAAATTGATTGATTGTGGTTGAAAAATACCTGTTTGTGGTTGAGAATTATTTGGTTGAAACCGCATAGGATTAGTTTGTGGAAATGAAAAAAATATACATGCCGCCTGCGTGCGAACTAGATGCATGATTCCCCATTGTCAAAAGCTGCGAGGCTTTAAGGTATAGCGAGGAGCCGTACTAGGGACGGCCCCGGTTTTAACTACCCTGCCGTTATGCTGCCGAAATTTTGAATGATATTCATGTGTTAGAATTATTTTCCCGTGTTGAAACTATATTCGTGTGTTGTATAGAAAACCTTCATGTGTTGAATTGAAATTTATTCGTTGAATAGAATTCATGTGTTGAATGGTATTCGTGTTTTAAAAATAAAAATCACCTTTTTACCTATATATATATATATATATATAAACTATAGAAAACCTTCATGTGTTGAATTGAAATTCATTCGTTGAATAGAATTCATGTGTTGAATGGTATTCGTGTTTTAAAAATAAAAATCACCTTTTTATCTATATATATATATAAAAAAAACTATAGAAAACCTTCATGTGTTGAATTGAAATTCATTCGTTGAATAGAATTCATGTGTTGAAAGGTATTCGTGTTTTAAATATAAAAATCACATTTTTACTCTATATATACAAACTATAGAAAACCTTCATGTGTTGAATTGAAATTCATTCGTTGAATAGAATTCATGTGTTGAATGGTATTCGTGTTTTAAATATAAAAATCACCCTTTTATCTATATATATAAACTATAGAAAACCTTCATGTGTTGAATTGAAATTCATTCATTGAATTGAAATTCATTCGTTGAATAGAATTCATGTGTTGAATGGTATTCATATTTTGAAAGAAATTGTTTTATAATAAAAATCCTATTTTTATCATCAATATGAACTATATAAAATACTCTTGTTTTGAAATGAATTGTTTTATAATAAAAATCATATTTTTATTACCTATATGAACTATATAAAATAATCGCGTTTTGAAATGAATTGGTTTACAATAAAAATCACCTTTCTGTCATATACATGAATAGTTAAAAATAGTGAAGTGTTGAAATAGAAGTCAGTTGGATAAAAATATCATTTTTATCAAATGTATGAAAAGGAAATGGTTTTGAAATCGAAGGATCGATTATATTTATATATATATATAAATATAATTAAAATATATCGAAAAACGAAGCTGCAGTTCATATTTTGAAACCGTGATTTCAAACGATTAGTGCGGGAGATCCGACCATCGGATTTTCCCGAAACCGCAACCGTTGGGTTCGCTTTGGAAATATCTTTCCAACGGCACCAACTTTGTAAAAATCCAACGGTTGGATTGTCTGGAATGTTTAATTAAAATCTGAAGAAAAATAGCGCCAGAATCGATTATATTTATATATATAAATATTATTATATTAAATCGAATAACGATGCTGCAGTTCGTATTTTGAAATCGAAACTTCAAACGATTGTACCGGGAGATCCGACCGTCGGATTTTCCCGAAACTAGAACCATTGGAATCATTTTGAAAATATATTTCTAACGATGTAAATTTTGTGAAGATCCAACGGTTAGATTTTCAGATATGTGTAAATCAAATCTGAAGAAAAACAGCGCCACGGCCGCGTTATGGCCCGAAGCGTCGCTTTGAATAAATTGGCTATTTTGAAATAAATAAAAATAGCGATAAATCGTTATAAAATATTATAAACGATATGGATGCGAAATTTAGAAACTAACTGGAGGTTGGCTAAGTCGAATGGTTTCTTGGGTGTTGATCTGATGTTGGTTTCGGCCTTCGGGGTTAATATTTAGGAAATCGTTCTCTTACTGATTTACGGTTAGCGACTAATGTGTTGAAATGATGCGTATGTGTATTTGTGTTGCACTTGTTTATTATATACGCGAGTTGCTCAAAAAGACCGGGCTTATCCCATTCTGAATAACTGAATCGACGATAAGAAATCGAAGATGAAGACGGTGGTCGAAGACCGGAGATCTTAACCTCGTTTGGATGGTAACTGATGTCCTGATTGGGAGGAATCCCGAAATATGGATAATGAGTGGTGATCGTCCTGACGTACGTGAAGATCGAGGGGTTTGCGAGGTATATAGTGCCTCCGGTTTCGTTCAGACCCAGAACGGACTTGTAAATGGACTGTGTGTCTGACATTGGAATTCATTCTGTGTGATTGATAGCCATCAGTTGCATGGTGTAAATTGCCCGTGTGGCATGCTAAGATGCAGTGATCAGGGCTTCTATTTAAAAGTAAAGTCTTGTGGTTGATGATCAAAGCACCGCCTGTGTGGCGTAGTTTTGTGTATAAAGTGAATTGGCGAACCTCACCCCCCGGTATGAACCAGAAACGGGAGAGGACATCAGGGAGGGCATGCGTTTCCTTCTAGTTAGAAGTGGAGTCAGTGGTTTTACACGCCCTAACGAGTTTGACTTATGTGGTTGTTGCTGTCGCGAGGCACCTCGGTTATATCGGTCGATCCGGGACCGATGGAGTCATTCGTTGGCTCATTGACGCCCCAAAGGGCGGGGAAACACAGTGTTCAGGCATTTTAATCCACATCGGTGGACCGGCCCTGATGATCCAAGGGCCCACCTGTGTCTGGGCCCTGAGACACGGGCTAGAGCGTCTCGAAGTCGGTAAGGACTATCTTTTGCCTTGGTTCATGATGGAAATCCAATTTCCAAATACGCGACTGTGCGGTTTTGATTGTATACCTATATATGGCGACATAGTGGTATGGGGGCATTAATGTCGTCTATGATTGATACTTATGATTCGAAATTGTTTTTGAAACATATAAACACTAGTTATAATATCAAATGCTTTTGTTTTATTCGTATCAAGCCTATTTTGGCCGTTATAAGGTAAAAACTCTATCCTCCGGTTTGCGTTGCATTGTGTGATGGGAACTGAGTCTTATAATGGCTTCATTTTTATAAAAAGTACTGCGATGTTTAAAAGAATGATTTGTTTTAAAGCACTGGCAATCCAATGGAGTAAACCCGTTCCACGAAAGTGGCGTGGTCCTATGATTAGCCATATTTTAAATGTGTTAAGTAGATTTCTCATACGAGTCCTTGTTGCTGGTCCTGAGTAGGATGGGTACGCATGATAGGGGGTTCTCGCTTCGCGGTTTGGTGGCGAACGGGAGACTCTTACCCCTACATGTCCCTGTTGAGGGTTGGTTCGGCAGTGCCGCGAGACTCGAGAGGGTCACCGTAAAACAAGGGGCTGGGGTACCATTGTGAGCCATGGTAGGTTTTACCTGCTGTATTGGAGGATGAAGGGATGGTTGCAAAGCCTACCGGATTTCACGGTATCGTCACAACGTGGTATCAGAGCTTTGGTTAAGCTTAGTGCTGGAATATAACATATTAACAAACTCGTCTGAAATAGAACCAGTAGTGTTCTAGGACGGGTAACTCATTACAGATAGGATTAGTAATATCCTAGTATGAGTAGCAGAATGAAATATCACCTCGACAGATACATTTACATTCTAGTATATGTTTCTATATTTCAAAATATCTTTTCTGTTGACCTGACACTTGATCTGCTATTTGCAGAAGTACTAGAAAATGAGTGTCAGAAACAGAAGGAATGCAAAACCAGATCTGGTGGCTCTATTAAAGAGATATCGAAATCTGGGCAGAGCACAATTCTCGGGCAATGAATCTATAATTCAAACTCAAGCTTGGATGAGTTCTGTCGAAAGAATTTTTGAACGTATCCAGTTGAGAAATGAGCAGAAAAGATTAGTAGCATCTTGGGCAC
Source organism: Allium sativum (assembly GCA_030737875.1). Classification (NCBI taxonomy): domain Eukaryota; kingdom Viridiplantae; phylum Streptophyta; class Magnoliopsida; order Asparagales; family Amaryllidaceae; genus Allium; species Allium sativum. The sequence goes on from CM060918.1 coordinate 130,419,104, forward strand.
TCAAAGAAGAAGCTTTAATCTGGTGGTAAACTATCATCAAAGGTAATCCAGAAGGTGATATCACCTGGGATAGATTCAAAGAGATTTTCCTAGAAATATTTACTCCTCCTGAAGCGACTGAGCGATTATGTGATGAATTGTCTTATCTGATACAAGGAGATATGACCATTCCAGAATATCATAAGAGATTCAACGAACTTTCTCACTTTGCTCCTCATCTGATTCAAGATCCAAAGAGGAAGAACCCGAGGTTTATTCATGGCCTGCAAAGAAAATATCAGAATAGTGTAATGAGGAATGTAAAGCTTCCTTTCTCTAAAATGATATACATGGCTTACCAGTATGAAGATCTCGACAAGAAAGGTATGTTACGCCAAGAAGAGGAAGTCAGCTCTAGTAATAAAGGTGAGTCGGAAACTGATCGTCCTGAGGCCAGTACGATGTTTGAAGCCAGTAACAAGCCCAAAGTCAATCGGAAAAGGGCCAGATCTGAGAAATAACAAGTAACGACCGCCGTATGCAATAACTGCCATCAGAAAGGGCATTTGTCGATAAATTGTGGACCCTTAAAGAAACGAGTCAAGAGTGGATCCAAACTCGGTAGGAAGTCTCGAGAAGTTAGGAAATGCCGGAAGTGCCATCAGGCTGGTCATATAGAGAAGAATTGCCAACTCTCAAAGAAATCCGAAGCAGTACATATAAATGAAGTGGCAGAAGTGCCTGCATCTTCGTCTACTCAGGAAAGGGCTGATGTTTTAGAAGGCACGCTTAATGTCAAAAACATTCCAGTTAAAGTACTGTTTGATACAGGCACGTCACGAAGCTTTATTGCAAAGAATGCAGTTAAGAAACTGGATTTGAATTTGAAGAAGCTCAAGGAACCAATGACTGTCCATAATCCGGTTGGGAGTTCCCTCGATCTCAGTTGGGTTTGTGCGGTACCTGTCTCTTTTTCCTGTTATAAGTTCCCTACCATCTCTATCGTCATGAATTTTACTGAATTCGATCTTATTTTGGGATTGGATTGGCTAACCAAATATGAAGCTGAGGTTCGATGCACCGAGAGAGTTGTTAGGGCAAATATTAGATCAGGTGATTATATAACCATTCCCTGTGAAGGTCAGAATTCTAATAGAAAAGACTTCTGGTCAGCTTTGGATATTTCTCCAGCTCAAATAGAAAATATCCCTGTAGTCACAGAGAATATTCCTAACCTCATCAAAGATATTCCTGTCATCAAGAATTATGCTGATGTGTTCGAGGAAGTCGTTTGTCTACCTCCGCAGAGAGGAATTGATTTCAAGATCGCTTTAATTCCGAATGCAAGGCCAGTAGTGCACGCCATTCGGAGGATGACCCTAAAGGAGAAAGAAGAACTAGATAATCAAACACGACAGCTAGTATGGAAGGGTCTGATCAGACCTAGTTTCTCTGATTGGGGAGCAGCAGTGGTGTTTGTCCCAAAATCTGACGGTACACTGCGACTATGTGTGGATTATCGTGATTTGAACAAGCAGACAATAAAGAATAAATATCCATTGCCGCGAATCGATGATTTATTGGATCGTCTAAATGGAGCACAAGTATTTTCAAGGATGGACCTAGCTACAGGTTTCCATCAGCTTCGTATTGCCGAAGAGTGTGTTCCTATGACAGCATTCAGAGGTCCAGACTTATTGTATGAGTGGTTAGTAATGTCGTTCGGCTTATGTAACGCTCCAGCATACTTCGTCGATTTGATGAATAGGGTGTTCAGAGGAGTTATGAATAAGTTTGTTCTGGTTTTTATTGACGATATTCTAATCTTCTCTAAATCAAAGGCCGAACATGAAAAACATTTGGAGCAAGTTCTAGAAATTCTCAGAAGGAATGTATTAAAAGCTAAACTGTCCAAATGTATATTCTGGCAAGATGAAGTGAAATTTCTGGGCCACGTCGTGTCAAAAGAAGGAATTGCTGTGGATCCAAGTAAAATCACGGCTATTCAAAATTGGAAACAGCCTAGTACTCCTACAGAAGTCCGCAGTTCTCTCGGATTGGCTAGTTATTACCGGAAGTTCGTTAAAGATTTTTCGAAGATATCTAGTCACTTAACAAAGCTTACAAAGAAGCACTCAAAATTCAAGTGGACTCCAAAATGTGAGGAGGCTTTTGAAGAGCTTAAGTTAAGATTGACAACGGCTCCAGTGTTAACGATAATCGACGGCAATCAGGATTTAGAAGTCTGGACAGATGCTTCTAGAGAAGGCCTTGGCGCAGTGTTAATGCAAAGAGGTCAAGTGATTGCTTATGCTAGCCGTCAGCTGAAGCCGCACGAGAAGAACTACGTCACTCATGATCTTGAGTTATTGGCTATAGTATTTGCTTTGAAAATCTGGAGACACTATCATCTGGGTGAGAAATTCGAACTGTTTACGGATCACCAGTCGCTAAAGTATTTGTTCACTCAGAAAAATTTGAATCTGAGGCAACAACGTTGGCTAGAGTTCCTTGCAGCATATGATTTTGAGATTCTATACACTCCAGGGAAAGCCAATGTCGTGGCCGACGCGTTAAGCCGAAAGAATGTAATGATCGCCAGCTTTATTATTACGACTTCCTTGATTGACAAAATATCTATTCTTCAGAAGGATGATAACTTTATTAAGGATATGATCAAAAGGATTCAGAAAGGCGAGCCCTCGTTTTTTCAAGTAGATAACGATGGAATCCTGAGATTGAAAGGAAGGATTTGTGTTCCTGACATCCCCGAGCTAAAAAGGGAAGTGTTAGACGAGTGTCACAAGTCCAAGCTAAGTATCCATCCTGGTGTGGCCAAAATGTATAACGATCTCAAGCGAACATTCTGGCGGAAGGCTATGAAAAGAGGCGTTTCAATATATGTTAGCCGATGCCCTACTTGCCAACTAGTCAAAAGCGACCAACAAAAACTGGCTGGATTGTTGCAACCGTTGGACGTTCCAGGTTGGAAGTGGGAACATATTTCCATGGACTTCATAGATGGTTTGCCCAGAACCAGGAAAGGAAATGACAGTATTTGGGTAATCGTAGATTGCTTCACGAAGACCGCCCATTTCATACCTGTCAGATCGAACCGAACTGCTCAGAGTCTGGCGCAGATTTATTTCAAGGAAATTGTTAGACTACACGGAGTGCCGATCAGTATAGTTAGTGATAGAGATCCAATATTTACTAGCAAATCCTGGGAGGCATTTCAAGTAGAGCTGGGAACGAAGCTGAACTTTAGCACAGCTTATCATCCTCAAACAGATGGTCAGACTGAGAGGGTGAATCGTATACTGGAAGATCTATTGCGGGCTTGTGTTCTAGATTTTGGTGGATCATGGGAAGACCATCTGCATTTGGCTGAGTTCTCATATAACAACAGCTACCAGGCAAGCCTGACAATGTCGCCATTTGAAGCATTGTATGGTAGACCGTGTCGATCTCCTGCTTGTTGGGTCGAACCTGGTAATAGACTTGTATTGGGACCAGATATGATCCGAGAGGCTGCCGACAAAGTCGATTTCGTTAAGAAACGATTACTCGCCGCTCAAAGCCGTCAAAAGAGCTATGCCAATAAGAGAAGAAGAGATATATTGTTTGTTGTTGGCGACTATGTATATTTGAAAGTATCGCCGATGAGAGGAGTTATCCGATTCGGTAAAACAGGGAAATTGGCGCCCAAATTCATTGGTCTGTTTCCTATTCTTGAACGGATTGGAACTCTCGCTTATAGGGTTCAATTTCCGGATTGGTTGCTTGGAGTGCATGATGTATTTCACATATCTCAACTTCGAAAGCATGTTCAAGATCCAGACTTGATCGTGGAGGAAGCTGCTCAACAGGATATTGAAATTACTCCAGAATTAGCTGTGAGAAGAGAGCCGCTAAAGATCATCGGCAAAGAAACCAAAGAGCTGAGGAACAAGAAGGTTCACTTGGTCAAAGTGCAATGGAGTGGAGATCCGCGAGATTGTACTTGGGAAACTGAGGAGAGCATTCAGAAAGCCTATCCTAAGTGTCGAGTGGATATCTCTGATTGACTCCAGTGCAAGGTACATTTACCATACTTTGCATTACTGTTTAGTTCTCTGCTTTGTTGTTATGTTCTTTCCATGGATGTACCCTTTTACTTCTATGGTCTGATTAATTTAAAAAGAGTGTATGAATTAATTGGTATGATTTTGAAAAATTAAAAACAATTTGATTGTTGTTTGTGTTGTGTGATAGTAGATCTGATTAATTAAATCATTAGAATGATAATTAATTTAATCAATAAGAGAATAATGGTAGAATTTATTCATTTAAATCACACATTGAACTGATTAGAAAATAGATAGCAATATATACATGTGAATGATATATGTTTGAACAGGTAATTGGATTAGCTGTTGAGTAAAGATTTTATTTGTGTGCCCGACAAATAGGTAAACCATAATGAGTTGGATGCGCAATTTTAATATTATATCAACTCCTGTTAATGCCATTGGATGCGGAGTGCTGGTTGTTCTGTGTGTAATAATAAACATCGCCATAGGATAGTAACAATTAATTTTTAACTACACTACATGGCATACTTCAGGAAGATAGACATACTTCATCATATACCACATAAGCATTTGGAGCTTGTGTGACGAGGTTGAAGATTTACCATACGAGCGAGAGGCTTGTATGGCGATGACTATTTACTACAGGTTGAACTGAGGACGAATATGGACTATTTATTACAGGTTGAACTGATGACTGATATGGACCATATAAATTGTAACGATAAATTACCAGATTAATAAAAACCCCACACGGGTCTGGAGTTGACAATAATCACGTCTCTCTAGTTATTATATACGGCACATGGACTATTTATTTCCCACACGGGACGAGGTGACGAGGATTTATCCTCTGGAGCATTAAAAATACACACTCCCTCAGGCTTAGACAGGATGACGAGAATTTATTCTCTGGAGTTATTATCTATACACGCTCCCCTGTAAACACCAGAATATATCACTATAAATATGTGTATGCTTATTAGGATTTATTGGGTACCTAATACGGCCCAATAAATTTCCAAACCCCTCCCCGTACAAAGGAGGTTATGGCAAAAATTTTCGAAAATTCCGGGTGTTAGCCAAATTTTTGAAGAATTTGAAAATTCTCAGAAACTGAAAAGTTGGAGAATGGAAGCCAGATTGGAAGTAGAGTTGATAAATCAAACCACTTTCGACTTTGTTCCTTTTCGGGGACGAAAAGTTTTAAGTAGGGGAGATTGTAACGACATGGAAAATCTGAACCAATTTAAAAATTTTAAATTGGCTATTTTAGTGGATTTTAAATATTTTAAATAATGGCGATGAAATGTAAGTTTGAATCGACATTTGAAAATTAAAATAATTAATTTGAATTATAAACAAGGCCTGAAATGGCGCTGCAGTTTCAAAAATTGAATTCAAACTTTGACTGACTGTACCGGGTGCGAAACAAAGCGGATTTGAGTGAAACCAAAAATATTTAAATCTGTTAGTGAATACCTTTCTAACAAATCTGAAAAATCGAAGTTTCATAGTAGGAAGCAAAAGTTATGGCCAAATGAATTTTCAGAAGGGTCGCTATAGAATTTATATAGCCCGTGAAACGGCCCATTTTGCAAACGACCTCGGAATTCGATGAAACCACTTTTGTTGGATCCGGGATGTTAAACTATTGCTAGGTTTCAAATTTCATAATTGTTGAAGCTAGTATGTGAGCGTGGCAAAAGAAAATGTGTTTTGGTCAATTACAGTTAAATTGGATCGACCAGAAAAGGGCCATTTTACAAACGGTCTCAGAATTCGACGAAACTAGTTTTGTTGTATTGTCAAAACATAGCTAGATTTATTTTTTTGGAATTTTTCGAATCAGTTTGTGGCCCTAGCAAATTGAAATGTACGTTCAAATCGAATATTGAATGTTTTATATTTATTTCGAAGGAAAACTGACTCAAACAGTCGAATGGGCCTACGAAACATATCCCATTGTGTTCGGAATGGGGGTCAAACGCTAGGGGCGACAGTCGTTGGGTTGGAATTGGTGTTCGTTTGGATAAGAAGATATTTTTGAATTTAAAATAAATTAAAAATAAAATATAAAGGGGCCAATCAATACCTTTCTCTCTCATTCCCTTTTGACTGGTCAACCCGCCTCCTTCCACTCTCGTTCACGACGGAAAAAGCTCCGTTCTTCTTCCCCATTTTCTGGCGAAACCTCTCATCAAAACCCACCACTCCTTTGCAACTTTTTATAGCTCATCTCCACCTCTTCAAATCAAGACAAACCTCATCTTCTATCGTGCACCCAATCGCGAGATTTCCCTCTCCAAAGTTCACCAGTTTCGCACCATTTTCCGGCTGATGTTGGAGTTCGAGCTCCACCATCTTCCTGGCGCAGAGGCGCCTCTCGAGGCCCGTCAACGTGGTGCAGTTGGATCTCGACGAAGTGCAGCGGATTTGATTTTAAATCGAAACCTAGTTTCGAAGATTCAAGATTGGTAACGGCAGTTAAAATATTTTATATATATTATAGCACTTTAAAGCGCTACCGTTTATGATTTCACTGTAAAAATCATATATTTTTCGTTTCTAGACGAAATTCAGTGAAACAAGAGACAGTGGACTCGTGTGGACGTCTTCTACATTCCAGAAGAGACCGCATATTTTTCTGAGCCTTCTGCTATTTTTGGTGGAGTGGAACCCAATGTGAGATTTCTAATTTATAATCGATATGGAAAACGATGATGTATAAATTATATAGTCGATGTATGGGTTATATAAGAGTTGTACACCTCTTGTATAAGTGTTGTATAAGTTGTATGTTCGATGTACAAGTTATATATGCGTTGTAAAAATTATATATGTGTTGAAATAGAAGTGAAATACTTATATAAGTATATATATATATACGCCCCTCGTCCACAAACCATGGACGATATTTATTGGTTGTGATTGGTGTGAAAATTGGTTGATAGCGAATGGTTGATTATAATTCTTTGTGGTCGAAATTGATTGATTGTGGTTGAAAAATACTCGTTTGTGGTTGAGAATTATTTGGTTGAAACCACATAGGATTAGTTTGTGGAAATGAAAAAATATATACATGCCGCCTGCGTGCGAACTAGATGCATGATTCCCCATTGTCAAAAGCTGCGAGGCTTTAAGGTAGAGCGAGGAGCCGTACTAGGGACGGCCCCGGTTTTAACTACCCTGCCGTTATGCTGCCGAAATTTTGAATGATATTCATGTGTTAGAATTATTTTCCCGTGTTGAAACTATATTCGTGTGTTGTATAGAAAACCTTCATGTGTTGAATTGAAATTCATTCGTTGAATAGAATTCATGTGTTGAATGGTATTCGTGTTTTAAAAATAAAAATCACCTTTTTACCTATATATATATATATAAACTATAGAAAACCTTCATGTGTTGAATTGAAATTCATTCGTTGAATAGAATTCATGTGTTGAATGGTATTCGTGTTTTAAAAATAAAAATCACCTTTTTATCTATATATATATATATAAACTATAGAAAACCTTCATGTGTTGAATTGAAATTCATTCGTTGAATAGAATTCATGTGTTGAAAGGTATTCGTGTTTTAAATATAAAAATCACATTTTTACTCTATATATACAAACTATAGAAAACCTTCATGTGTTGAATTGAAATTCATTCGTTGAATAGAATTCATGTGTTGAATGGTATTCGTGTTTTAAATATAAAAATCACCCTTTTATCTATATATATAAACTATAGAAAACCTTCATGTGTTGAATTGAAATTCATTCTTTGAATTGAAATTCATTCGTTGAATAGAATTCATGTGTTGAATGGTATTCATATTTTGAAAGAAATTGTTTTATAATAAAAATCCTATTTTTATCATCAATATGAACTATATAAAATACTCTTGTTTTGAAATTAATTGTTTTATAATAAAAATCATATTTTTATTACCTATATGAACTATATAAAATAATCGCGTTTTGAAATGAATTGGTTTACAATAAAAATCACCTTTCTATCATATACATGAATAGTTAAAAATAGTGAAGTGTTGAAATAGAAGTCAGTTGGATAAAAATATCATTTTTATCAAATGTATGAAAAGGAAATGGTTTTGAAATCGAAGGATCGATTATATTTATATATATATATATATATATATATAATTAAAATATATCGAAAAACGAAGCTGCAGTTCATATTTTGAAACCGTGATTTCAAACGATTAGTGCGGGAGATCCGACCATCGGATTTTCCCGAAACCGCAACCGTTGGGTTCGCTTTGGAAATATCTTTCCAACGGCCCCAACTTTGTAAAAATCCAACGGTTGGATTGTCTGGAATGTTTAATTAAAATCTGAAGAAAAATAGCGCCAGAATCGATTATATTTATATATATATAAATATTATTATATTAAATCGAATAATGATGCTGCAGTTCGTATTTTGAAATCGAAACTTCAAACGATTGTACCAGGAGATCCGACCGTCGGATTTTCCCGAAACTGGAACCGTTGGAATCGTTTTGAAAATATATTTCTAACGATGTAAATTTTGTGAAGATCCAACGGTTAGATTTTCAGATATGTGTAAATCAAATCTGAAGAAAAACAGCGCCACAGCCGCGTTATGGCCCGAAGCGTCGCTTTGAATAAATTGGCTATTTTGAAATAAATAAAAATAGCGATAAATCGTTATAAAATATTATAAACGATATGGATACGAAATTTAGAAACTAACTGGAGGTTGGCTAAGTCGAATGGTTTCTTGGGTGTTGATCTGAAGTTGGTTTCGGCCTTCGGGGTTAATATTTGAGAAATCGTTCTCTTACTGATTTACGGTTAGCGACTAATGAGTTGAAATGATGCGTATGTGTGTTTGTGTTGCACTTGTTTATTATATACGCGAGTTGCTCAGAAAGACCGGGCTTATCCCATTCTGAATAACTGAATCGACGATAAGAAATCGAAGATGAAGACGGTGGTCGAAGACCGGAGATCTTCACCTCGTTTGGATGGTAACTGATGTCCTGATTGGGAGGAATCCCGAAATATGGATAATGAGTGGTGATCGTCCAGACGTACGTGAAGATCGAGGGGTTTGCGAGGTATATAGTGCCTCCGGTTTCATTCAGACCCAGAACGGACTTGTAAATGGACTGTGTGTCTGACATTGGAATTCATTCTGTGTGATTGATAGCCATCAGTTGCATGGTGTAAATTGCCCGTGTGGCATGCTAAGATGCAGTGATCAGGGCTTCTGTTTAAAAGTAAAGTCTTGTGGTTGATGATCAAAGCACCGCCTGTGTGGCGTAGCTTTGTGTATAACGTGAATTCGCGAACCTCACCCCCCGGTATGAACCAGAAACGAGAGAGGACATCAGGGAGGGCATGCGTTTCCTTCTAGTTAGAAGTGGAGTCAGTGGTTTTACACGCCCTAACGAGTTTGACTTATGTGGTTGTTGCTGTCGCGAGGCACCTCGGTTATATCGGTCGATCCGGGACCGATGGAGTCATTCGTTGGCTCATTGACGCCCCAAAGGGCGGGGAAACACAGTGTTCAGGCATTTTAATCCACATCGGTGGACCGGCCCTGACGATCCAAGGGCCCACCTGTGTCTGGGCCCTGAGACACGGGCTAGAGCGTCTCGAAGTCGGTAAGGACTATCTTTTGCCTTGGTTCATGATGGAAATCCAATTTCCAAATACGCGACTGTGCGGTTTTGATTGTATACCTATATATGGCGACATAGTGGTATGGGGGCATTAATGTCGTCTATGATTGATACTTATGATTCGAAATTGTTTTTGAAACATATAAACACTAGTTATAATATCAAATGCTTTTGTTTTATTCGTATCAAGCATATTTTGTTTTATTCGAAATTGTTTTTGAAACATAAAAACACTAGTTATAATATCAAATGCTTTTGTTTATGATTTCACTGTAAAAATCATATCTTTTTCATTTCTAGATGAAATTCAGTGAAACAAGAGACAGTGGACTCGTGTGGACGTCTTCTACATTCTAGAAGAGACCGCATATTTTTCTGAGCCTTCTGCTATTTTTGGTGGAGTGGAACCCAATGTGAGATTTCTAATTTATAATCGATATGGAAAACGACGATGTATAAATTATATAGTCGATGTATGGGTTATATAAGCATTGTACACCTCTTGTATAAGTGTTGTATAAGTTGTACGTTCGATGTATAAGTTATATATGCGTTGTAAAAATTATATATGTGTTGAAATAGAAGTGAAATACTTATATAAGTATATATATATATACGCCCCTCGTCCACAAACCATGGACGATATTTATTGGTTGTGATTGGTGTGAAAATTGGTTGATAGCGAATGGTTGATTATAATTGTTTTTGGTCGAAATTGATTGATTGTGGTTGAAAAATACCTGTTTGTGGTTGAGAATTATTTGGTTGAAACCACATAGGATTAGTTTGTGGAAATGAAAAAAATATACATGCCGCCTGCGTGCGAACTAGATGCATGATTCCCCATTGTCAAAAGCTGCGAGGCTTTAAGGTAGAGCGAGGAGCCGTACTAGGGACGACCCCGGTTTTAACTACCCTGCCGTTATGCTGCCGAAATTTTGAATGATATTCATGTGTTAGAATTATTTTCCCGTGTTGAAACTATATTCGTGTGTTGTATAGAAAACCTTCATGTGTTGAATTGAAATTCATTCGTTGAATAGAATTCATGTGTTGAATGGTATTCGTGTTTTAAAAATAAAAATCACCTTTTTACCTATATATATATATATAAACTTTAGAAAACCTTCATGTGTTGAATTGAAATTCATTCATTGAATAGAATTCATGTGTTGAATGGTATTCGTGTTTTAAAAATAAAAATCACCTTTGTATCTATATATATATATATAAACTATAGAAAACCTTCATGTGTTGAATTGAAATTCATTCGTTGAATAGAATTCATGTGTTGAAAGGTATTCGTGTTTTAAATATAAAAATCACATTTTTACTCTATATATACAAACTATAGAAAACCTTCATGTGTTGAATTGAAATTCATTCATTGAATAGAATTCATGTGTTGAATGGTATTCGTGTTTTAAATATAAAAATCACCCATTTATCTATATATATAAACTATAGAAAACCTTCATGTGTTCAATTGAAATTCATTCGTTGAATAGAATTCATGTGTTGAATGGTATTCATATTTTGAAAGAAATTGTTTTATAATAAAAATCCTATTTTTATCATCAATATGAACTATATAAAATACTCTTGTTTTAAAATAAATTGTTTTATAATAAAAATCATATTTTTATTACCTATATGAACTATATAAAATAATCGCGTTTTGAAATGAATTGTTTTACAATAAAAATCACCTTTCTATCATATACATGAATAGTTAAAAATAGTGAAGTGTTGAAATAGAAGTCAGTTGGATAAAAATATCATTTTTATCAAATGTATGAAAAGGAAATGGTTTTGAAATCGAAGGATCGATTATATATATATATATATATATATAATTAAAATATATCGAATAACGAAGCTGTAGTTCGTATTTTGAAACCGTGATTTCAAACGATTAGTGCGGGAGATCCGACCATCGGACTTTCCCGAAACCGCAACCGTTGGGTTCGCTTTGGAAATATCTTTCCAACGGCACCAACTTTGTAAAAATCCAACGGTTGGATTGTCTGGAATGTTTAATTCAAATCTGAAGAAAAACAGCGCCAGAATCGATTATATATATATATATATATATATATATTAAATCGAATAACGAAGCTCCAGTTCGTATTTTAAAATCGAAACTTCAAACGATTGTACCGGGAGATCCGACCGTTGGATTTTCCCGAAACTGGAACCGTTGGATTCGTTTTGAAATGATCTTTCTAATGATGTAAATTTTGTGAAGATCCAACGGTTAGATTTTCAGATATGTGTAAATCAAATCTGAAGAAAAACAGCGCCACGGCCGCGTTATGGCCCGAAGCGTCGCTTTGAATAAATTGGCTATTTTGAAATAAATAAAAATAGTGATAAATCATTATAAAATATTATAAACGATATGGATGCGAAATTTAGAAACTAACTGGAGGTTGGCTAAGTCGAATGGTTTCTTGGGTGTTGATCTGATGTTGGTTTCGGCCTTCGGAGTTAATATTTGGGAAATCGTTCTCTTACTGATTTACGGTTAGCGACTAATGAATTGAAATGATGTGTATGTGTGTTTGTGTTGCACTTGTTTATTATATACGCGAGTTGCTCAGAAAGACCGAGTTTATCCCATTCTGAATAACTGAATCGACGATAAGAAATCGAAGACGAAGACGGTGGTCGAAGACCGGAGATCTTCACCCCGTTTGGATGGTAACTGATGTCCTGATTGGGAGGCATCCCGAATTACGGATAATGAGTGGTGATCGTCCAGATGTACGTGAAGATCGAGGGGTTTGCGAGGTATATAGTGCCTCCGGTTTCGTTCAGACCCAGAACGGACTTGTAAATGGACTGTGTATCTGACATTGGAATTCATTCTGTGTGATTGATAGCCAGCAGTTGCATGGTGTAAATTGTCCATGTGGCATGCTAAGATGCAGTGATCAGGGCTTCTGTTGAAAAGTAAAGTCTTGTGGTTGATGATCAAAGCACCGCCTGTGTGGCGTAGCTTTGTGTATAACGTGAATTCGCGAATCTCACCCCCCGGTATGAACCAGAAACGGGAGAGGACATCAGGGAGGGCATGCGTTTCCTTCTAGTTAGAAGTGGCGTCAGTGGTTTTACACGCCATGACGAGTTTGACTTATGTGGTTGTTGCTGTCGCGAGGCGCCTCGGTTATATCGGTCGATCCGGGACCGATGGAGTCATTCGTTGGCTCATTGACGCCCTAAAGGGCGGGGAAACGCAGTGTTCAGGCATTTTAATCCACATCGGTGGACCGGCCCTGACGATCCAAGGGACCACCTGTGTCTAGGCCCTGAGACACGGGCTAGAGCGTCTCGAAGTCGGTAAGGACTATCTTTTGCCTTGGTTCATGATGGAAATCCAATTTCCAAATACGCGACTGTGCGGTTTTGATTGTATACCTATATATGGCGACATAGTGGTATGGGGCATTAATTCCAACTATGATTGATAATTATGATTCGAAATTGTTTTTGAAACATATAAACACTAGTTATAATATAAAATGCTTTTGTTTTATTCGTATCAAGCATATTTTGGCCGTTATAAGGTAAAAACTCTATCCTCCGGTTTGCGTTGCATTGTGTGATGGGAACCGAGTCTTACAATGGCTTCATTTTTATAAAAAGCACTGCGATGTTTAAAAGAATGATTTGTTTTAAAGCACTGGCAATCCAATGGAGTAAACCCGTTCCACGAAAGTGGCGTTGTCCTATGATTAGCCATATTTTAAATGTGTTAAGTAGATTTCTCATATCAGTCCCATGACTGTCTCATAGTTTGTTTCACTTTCAAGCTCGGGTGCCCCTTTTTCTACACGGGCAGCCTTGTGTTCAGGTTTTTAGCAGGCTTGTTCTGGATAGCTGGAGCTGAAGATGGATTCTATCATTTATCTCTTTTTATGCTGTTCAGCTCCTATTGTACATATTATGTTTGTTTTCCGCTGTAAACATTTATGTATAGCTGAACTGTATTTGTACTAAGTAAGATCCTGTATACTGTGTAACTCTGATGATTATTGTTTATCCAGTGATTATTTGTTCATTATCTGGTGTATTTATTTATTTCTGTTCTGCTATTATCTGTTTCTGTGTTATATTCCAAAGATTACCCTTAACACCGTCGGTACGAGATTTGGGGTCGTCACACACATCATCTTCTAGTAGAGATCTGATGAAGTGGTAACGAAGACCAATATGCTTGGCTCTGGAATGAAATGCTGAATTCTTCGCCAAGTGTATAGCACTTTGACTATCACTGTATAGGATATTCTTTTCCTGCTTGAAACCCAACTCAGTTAACAAACCTTGAAGCCATATCATCTCTTTACTAGCTTCGGTGATTGCTACATACTCAGCCTCTATAGTGGATAAAGTAACAATCTTCTGTACCTGTGACATCCAACTAACAGCTGTATTTCCAATCGTGAATACATAACCTGTAGTGCTTCTTCAATGATCGACTTCGCCTCCAAAGTCCGCATCTACATAGCCTTGAGCTTTAACCTGCCTTTTACCAAAGTACAAAGCGTTATGTATGGTGCCTCGTAGATACCTCAAAATCCACTTGACTTCTTCCCAATGACCTTTCCCTGGATTTGACGTGAACCTGCTAACAACTCCCACTGCATTGCCAATGTCTGGTCTCGTACATACCATTGCATACATCAAGCTTTCAATAGCTGAGGAATAAGGAACATCAATCATGAAATTTCTCTCCTCCTCTGTTTGCGGGGACTGATCCTTAGATAAGCGAAAGTGACTGGCCAATGGTGTACTTACTGGCTTAGCATCGTCCATGTTGAATCTCTGCAAAACACGATTGATGTAATCTACCTGAGATAGCTGCAAGAGTCCTTTCTGCTTATCTCTAGTGATTTGCATTCCGAGAATCTTCTTTGCTGGGCCTAAGTCTTTCATGTCAAACTCCTTTGACAGTTGCTGCTTCAACCTTCTGATATCATCCATATTTGATCCTGCTACTAACATGTCATCAACATAAAGTAGTAAAATGATATAACTAGACCTATATCGCTTGAAGTAGCAACAATGATCAGCATTGCACTTCTGGAACACTTCCTTGTGCATGAATCCATCAAACTTTTTGTACAATTGTCTTGGGGCTTGTTTCAGGCCATACAAGCTTTTCTTTAGTCTACACACCATGTTCTTCTTCCCTTTCTCGAAGAAACCTTCTGATTGGTGCATGTATATCTCCTCATCCAAGTCTCCATGAAGAAATGCGGTCTTCATGTCTAACTGTTCAAGATGAAGGTCTTCAATAGCAACAATACTTAATACTGACCTGATAGTATTGAGCTTCACAACGGAAGAGAAAATGTCAGTGTAGTCCACTCCTTCCTTCTGTTGGAATCCTTTGACAACTAGTCGAGCTTTGTATCTCTTGGAACATTCATGCTCCTCTTTCACCCGATACACCCATTTATTGTGAAGTGTCTTCTTTCGTATGGGCAACTCAACTAGTTCCCATGTCTGGTTGGAGATAAGAGACTTCATCTCATCTTCCATGGCAAGCTCCCACTTGCTAGCATCTTCAGTCTGAGATGCTTCATCATAGCATTCAGGTTCCCTTGCATCAGTCAGCAATAAATAATTCATGTATCTTTTGTCAGGTACATGAGGTCGAGAAGATCTTCTCAATTCAAGAACTGGAGTAGGATGTTGTAGTGTGTCAGACTGGTCCACACTACCCAGATCAACGATTTCATCAGGCTGAGCACTTTCTATAGTCAGTTCTGTGATGAGACTATCTGGAATATTGTTTGCATCTGCAAATACTGACTCACTCTGCTTTGAGCCGTTGACTTCTGTTTTGTGTCTGTCTTTATACATTACTCTTTCGTTAAAAATCACATATCGACTACGGATCACCTTCTTGTTTTCATTATCCCAAATGCGGTAGCCAAACTCGATTTCGCCATAGCCGATGAGAGTGCATTTCTTGGATTTGGGATCAAGTTTATTCCTGCCTTTATCACTAATATGCACATATGCTATACAACCGAAAACCTTTAAATGTGATAATTTTACCTCCTTTCCACTCCATACCTCCTCTGGTATCTTGTGCTCTAATGAAACTGAAGGACCTCTGTTGATCAAATAAGCTGCTGTGTTGACGGCTTCTGCCCAAAACTGCTTTTGTTGAACTGATTGTATACGAATGCTTCTGGCCCTTTCTGTCAACGTTCGATTCATACGCTCAGCTACACCATTGTGTTGAGGCGTACCCGGCACGGTTTTCTGCATTTTGATCCCGTGCTCATAACAGAACTACTTGAATCTGGGGTCTTCATATTCACCTCCATTGTCAGTTCTAAGCTTTTTGATCTTTAGGTTTGTCTCATTTTCAACCATAGCTTTCCATATCCTGAAAGCCTCGAACACTTCAGATTTATGCCTTAAAAAATAAACCCATACCTTTCGCGAGTGATCATCGATGAAAGTAACGAAGTAATGTTTTCCACCAATGGATGAGATGGTTGTTGGCCCCCAAACATCGGAATGAACAAGCTCCAGCTTTTCCTTCTTTGGGGTTTTCCACTTATTTGAAAGCTGACTCTCTTTTGCTTTCCAAATATGCAATTTTCACACATGCCTATTTCCACTGACTGTAGACCTGGAAGTTTCCCCTTCGAGTGCATAATCTTCATTCCCTTTTCACTCATGTGGCCTAGCCTCTGGTGCCATATGTTGGAATTTTCGTTGCTAGCTGCAACAGTGATCGAACATCGCGCTCCTGATGTCATGTAAAGAATACCACTCTTCTTGCCTCGAGCAATCGTCATTGCACCCTTCGAAATTTTCCATTTATCACCATGGAAAGTCATAGTATAGCCTTCACTAGCTAATTGTCCTACGGAGATCAAATTCTTCCTCAAATCCGGTATGTGCCTGACATCCTTTAGCTCCCAAACCGACGCATTTAGCTTAATCTTCACAACACCTTTACTAACGATATCACAAGGTTGATCGTCACCAAGATATACCTTTCCAAGATTTCCAGAGGCGTACCTTTCGAAGAATTCTTTCTGTGAAGTGGCATGAAACGATGCTCTAGAGTCTAGCACCCAAGACTCTTCCTTGCTCTCCAAAGAGCATATCAACGCTTCATCTCCTCCTGAGGTAGAAGTAACATTTGCCTCTGCCTTCGCCTCCTGATCCTTTGGTTCACTTTTGCATTGATTTTTGTAGTGTCCGGTCTTTCCATAATTCCAACACTCAACGGTCTTTGAGCTGTGAGAATTGTTGGGATTTCTGGATTTAGATCTCCAAACCTTCGACCTACCTCGGTAGTTCGATTTGCTACGTCTATTTCCTTGTGTTGAATTTCTTCCTCTTGATTGTGTATGGAAAATTGAAAATTTTGATGACTCACTAGAATCTCTTCGCCGGATCTCTTCACTAAGAACCATATCACGAATATCATCAAATTTTAACTTATTGCTTCCCGACGAGCTACTCACTGCTGTGACAGTAGCGTTCCAACTTTCTGGTAGGGAAGACAAAAGTATCAACGCGCGTACTTCTTCGTCAAACTCAATTTCAACTGAACTTAACTGAGTAGTAACTGTATTCAGTTCATTGAGATGTTGAGCTACCGATGCACCTTCTGACATCCGTAAATTGAACAATCGCCTCATCAAATGAACTTTGTTAGAGGCCGATGGCTTCTCGTACATACTGGAGAGAGCCGCCATAAGACCCGCCGTGGTCTTTTCTTTTGCTATGTTGAAAGCAACATTGCGAGATAACGTCAATCGAATAACTCCAAGGGCTTGTCTATCAAGAAGAGTCCAATCTTCATCCTTCATATTCTCTAGCTTCTTTTCTGAGAGAGGTTGATAAAGCCTTTTATGGTTCAGATAATCTTCAATCTGCATTTTCCAAAAGCCAAAGTCGGCTCCGTCAAACTTCTCGATTTTCACCTTTCCTTCATTTGCCGCCATCACTCCCACTCGAATTTGATTTCTTTTCTAACAAATTATGGCTCTGATACCAGTTGTTGGGAAATTACGCAAATTTCCTTATAATTATATTTGTGGAGAAAAGAAATGAAATGTAGAATGGCAAGAGACACACAAATTTGATAACGGAGTTCGGCCAATTATGCCTACGTCTCCGGGTTGCTGCAGATCTTTTATTTCAGAGAATATTACAAAGTGATTACACAAAACACTTTTCACTCAACACTCGTTCTCACTCTAAGCTTTCTCGCTCATTTACTTCTTGTTGGATATGAGATTGGGATGATAGTTATGAGGAGGAAGGGTGTGTTTATAAGATAAGAAGAGGGTTGGTGGAGGTTGGTAGGGGTTGGCGGCACGGTTGGTGGCAGCCCATGTTTATTTCATGGATGGCTGCATGTTTTCTAATATTTTTCTTCTTGGACAATTTCATTCACCCAAAAGGGGGTGACAACTCAAGACACTAAATAGTACAAGAAACTTCGGATTGGAAGACTATATTCCATTGAATGACAACTCAAGAAACTAAATAGTACAAGCAACCCAAAAGTGGTGATAATTTAGCAAAAAAAAGAAGTGGGAAAGCACCTTCGCTCCCACATATCCCATGGGAATAACAAAAATGAGTTCTGACATCTAAAGGAGCAGCAATGTCAAAAAATAACAAGCTCCAACTATATTTCAAAAAACCACTATAATATGAAGGAGTTAGAGGACCCCAATGCTTGTCTACTCAATGAAGACTGTATGGATTCTATTTCCCTTTTTTAAAAGCCTTTATGGAATACCAGAGGATAGGTAGGACTTTCCATTCTATTTGTTTATTAACATGTTTTCTTCTTGAACTAATGGAACTATGTTCTTGTAAGAAAGACTCTGTGTTGTGCAAGCTTGTGTAATGTACGACACATGCGAACTCTAAACCGCCAGATCAATGGGTTAGGTTGATCCCTGCCATCTGGGAACTGACGTTATACTATGAATATAAGCAATGGGAAGTCCTAAACCTTCGAAAAAATGGGTCATATAACTCATATCAATACCTTCCTTTTGAGAATTGGTGTTATCCTATTTGCCTTAACATCAAGAAGACCCAAACAACTAAAACTATGGAGTATCCATCTCTGCCTTCGGAGAATCCAAATTATCCCATGAATGTTAATATCAGGAAGGCCTAAACCATCGGTCGATAAGTCATATCAATCCCTTCCATTTGAGAACCGACATTGTCCCATGACTATCTATATTAAAAAGGCCAAAAGTGTTGGATCAACAGGTCATATCATTTCCTTCCTTTCTGGACTATGGATATTAACGTCGGATAGGTCTGAAGTGCTGGATCTATAGGTCATATTGATCCTTGACTTTCAAAAATAAGCATTGTTCCTTGAATGTCAAACGTCATAAAAGCCCAAACTTCTAGATTGGCAGATCCTTGCATTTTAAAAAATAATAGTCTTATGATTGTCCATCGTCGGAAGGCCTAAACCTTCGGATCGACGGGTCATATGGATTTCTGCCTTCTAAGAACTGGTATTATCCTATGATTGTCAATGTTGGGAAGGACCATACAATTGGATTAGTGGGTCTTATCAATCTTTACCTCCTGAAAGTGGTGTTGTCCTATTTCTGTAAACATTAGGAAGTCTCAAACCGTTGGGTCAACGGTCAAATCAATCCAAATTCTCTAAGAACCAAATGTTGCTCTGAGCCTCTTACAATGGAGTTCGAATTTGTTGACACCACTTTATGTGGTGTCACCATGACCTCGTGTTATGTAACGACGGTCGAAACAAAGTCCCTCTTCCTTCACGTATATGAGCTGGCACACAACTCCCATATAACAAAAGAAATCCCTAATGTTACGTGTCTGTCAACTCATGTTTGTACACAATTCCTTCAATATATTCCGTGATGTAGGACTATTGTATCCAAAACACCATTCCTCCTTAAGAACATGCGAGGCAATCTTAACCTCTCGGTCCCCTATGTGTTTCCATTATTTCCACCAATAAGGTGGTGGAGTCAGGTTGACACCACATAAAGTGGTGTCAACAAACTCCTACTACTGGCAATGCCATGAAATTCTACAAATACCAATATCACTTCAGTAATGCTAGTAAATTCTCTAAGTGTTACGTATTTCTTCATCAATGATGGATGTATTGCCACAGTGGCATTGGGAAGCTTACAACGTCCTACTCAACAAAGAATATCAATCTAAGTTGTTCATAATTTAAGTATTACCTATAGACAGAAACTAATAATGGAATGGACGCCAACACTGAAATTAGAAAATTTCAATATGAGAACAATCCTAACAACAAATCTTTATGATACATACACTTAAGATGACATTGACTAATGATGTGAACTCTAAAGAATTCGGTCGCATTCAAGAAGGTATAACATCAAAAGCTTAACCCTAGGGACCAAGTGAACGAGTCTAAAGATCCTAGATAGATGAACCGCCTCCGAAATTATTTGTGACCAATTAAACATACTACTAAAAATATCCAGTCCCCCCTAAGAATGCAATGAATTTTCATCTGGGATAATCAATGCTTTAGACAGGGGCAAATGCACCAACATTTAGTCAGAAAAAGCTCAATCGAGCTAGAATGAAAACAACCATAGATTTGGCTACAGTACACAACTTTATATTACTACTATGCTAAATGGAGAATCGACAACCAAAACAGAGCTACAAACTATAATACGCTAGTATAACTGTAGGAATACTATTTGTTAGGATTGACTCGCATGTTGTTAAGAGGGAATGACGGATTGGAATTAATAGTCCCACATCATGGAATAAATTGAAGGAGTTGAGTACAAATATGAGTTGTTATGTACATAACATCAGGGATTCCTTTTTTATATGGAAGTTGTGTGTCATGCACAACAATGACACAAAGGGATATCAAGTAGTCTTTCGTTACTTGTATTTGTAAGTATAACACAAAGAGATGGTGACATGCACAACAATGACATGTTTTAGGCACCAAAAACAAAAATGGTACAGACTTCAACACAACACAAAATAGACTTGGACTCTTAGCTACTTTTTCTTACCTCAGCTTCCTTTTCCTGTCTCACCAAGACATGTATGAAGCTTCTTTATCATCCTGCTCACCGTCTAGGGTTTCACCTTCCGAGCGAGTTGGGTCCTTACTAGTGGGGGCTTTAGAAGCTACATACTTGCTAGCAGGGGCGGATCCAAGGTTAGCCAAGGTGGGGCCAAGGCCCTACCTCAAAATTTGAGGAACAGGTAGAAAATGGCAGGAAGAGGGAAAGGTGCCATAGCTGGAACAAAGTTAGTTGCCCTAGCTGAGAAAGGGACAACACTCTCACACAAGTAGTAGGCCAAATCTGCTCCTGTAGTCATGTTTTGTAAGAATAGCCTGCATATTAGTATATATAGGTAGGAATCATGAAAACATTGGTGATGTAGGACTAAAATTGCCCTAGCTGAATTCAAAAGCTAGATCCGCCCCTGCTTGCTAGCATACATCTTCTTATGCCCTATCTTCTTGGCCTTGATTTCAAAAGGAGGAATATTGGGATTTGAAATGCCATTTTCTTTCTTTGCTTCTATTTCTCATGATCAACCTTTAAGCATTCATCCATCGCCACTTAGTCTGTCAGCTCGACTCTCCTACAATCCGCACATTCTCCTAAAATGTTAAGGCATCTTCCAGATTTGCAGTGCTATGATTTTTCATAGTCGGTTCAAAGGTCGGTTTCGGAGGGAGTGATAGGAGAGAGGAAAACATGACTCATTGACATAGAATTCAATGGAGTGAATGTAAAGACCCGGAAATTCCCGCCCTTTGAATCGACCATAAACCACACAGGTCTGACCCAAAGGATGGAAATCTTCGAATACTTTAACTTTGGGAATACAATACATCAAAACAATAACAGCAGACTTTTATTACATTATAATAATGTTACATCAGAGTACAGAATATCAGAGTACAAATAAATTAAACTACAGCGGAAGATAAATTACAACAGGTTTAAATACATTAAACAGCGGAAGACTTCTATGCGCTGGACACAGCTTTAGGCTTCGATCCAGGATCCTGCTAAAGAATAGATATCTGCAAAAAGCTACTCGACTGCCCGTGTGGAAAAGAGGGCACCCGAGTTTGCCAGTGAACAAACTACAGGTCAGTCATGGGACTGGTGTGAGAATTCTAAACTAATATAACTAATAAGACAAATCCAAGGACCACGCCACTTTCGCGGAACGGGTTTTATTCCAATGGATTGCCGGTGCATAAATTAAAGTAAATCGAGAAATAACGCAATGTCTTTTTGGAAAAATGAAATCATCATAAGACCCAGGTCCCATCACACAATGCAACGCACACCAGAGGATAGGGTTTTACCTTATGGTGATTAAACATGCTAAACACGTACAAATTTCGTATTATTACTAGTGTATAATATATTTTAAATCATTCAAAATAAATGTATCAATCCTAGGAAGCATAGGTACCATATATTATGCCTCCGTACTAGTAATACAATCAAAACCGCATGGGGCGTATTGGAGATTTGGATTTCCAACATGAGTCAAGGCTAGGGAGGAGCTCCTTACCGATTCGAGGCACTCTAGCGGATACCTCAGGATCCCCCGCAGTGAACCCTTGGATAGCTGCAGGGCCGGTCCCCGCCAATGGGCAGTGGATTAGTTATGCCTGAACACACGTTTCCCGGTCCCTTTGGACCTATAGTATGACCACCAACGGCCTATAAAAAATAACGAGGCGCCTCAAAATCCAACATCCACAATGAGTAAACCGTCAGCGCTGGTAGGTCCCTGACATTACTCTAGCTAGAAAGATAACGTGTGCACTCCCTGCGTTCCCTTCTCCCGTTTTAGACTCATACCGGGGTGTGAGGTTCGTGAAGTAACGCTATAACCACAAGGCCTGCTTTTCAACAAAGCCTTGATCATTGCATCTTAGCATGCCATATGGTCCGACACGCAATCCATTTATAAACTTATGCTCTGGGTCTGAGCGAAAGTCAAATCCGTACGAATCAACACTACGTCCGGATAACTACCATCTTAGCCCCGTCTTGGGAGCAAATCAATCAAGGACCTCAACGCTAGTTACCCATTCGATGTGAAGATCGTCGGTCTTCAATCGCCGTCTTCAACTCTTAGATTTAAAACGTCGTATAATCATTTGAAATGAGATTGAACTCGGTCTTCTCAAATGATTCTCGCATATATATATATATATATATATATATATATATATATATATATATATATATAATTTGAAAACATTTCATATCGTTATTAATATTTGATAACAACATATCGCTGTTTTTATTTATATAAAAATAGCCTAAATTAATTTAACGACGCTTCGGGTAAATGGGCGACCCTGGCGTTGTCTTCAACCAAATTTGATTTACACATATCTTGAAATCTAACCGTTGGATTTTGGCGAAATTTATGTCATTGGAAAGATCTTCCCAAAGCGGTCCAAACGGCTCCAGTTTTGGGAAAATCCGACGGTCGGATCTCTCTGTATAGCCGTTTAAAGTTACGATCGCCGATACACGAACTGTCGCGCGCGTTCCGTTTAATTTATAATTTATATTTATATATATAAATATAAATCGTTTGACTATTCCAATTTCAAAAGTCTATTCTTTTTATCGCATCTAAAATGACGATAAAAATATCACTTTTAATAACTCTGTTTTTATTTACACTAAATGTAAATAAATTATACATTTTCCTATATTTTATTTTATTTACCTAAATGTAAATAAATTATATTCTTTCTATGTTTTAATTTATTTACCTTAAATGTAAATAAATTACATTCTTTTTCTTACCCTATTTATTTACCTAAATGTAAATAAATATTTTCTTATCATTTTCTTACTTATTTACCTAAATGTAAATAAATGTTTTACTTTTACTTTTGTTATATTTATTTACATTAATTGTAAATAAATGTATCTAATTTCTTATTCATATTTATTTACACTATTCGTAAATAAATAGTTTCAATTTCCTTTGCCAATCCTATTTACATAGTAAATGTAAATAATTGTATTTCTTTAATTCCTTTCTAATATTCCCTTTTAACATAAAAAGAATATCTTATGTAAGTTCTTTTCTAACCTTTCTTTTTATTATTTACATAAGAAAATGTAAATAATTACCATTTACAAATTGATTCTTTTTGTTTACATAAGAAAAATGTAAATACTTATTCACATAATTATTATTTTTAATCTTTTTATTTACATAGGAAAATGTAAATAAATTTTAATTCACATATTTGTTCTATAATTTCTATTTATTCTTAATTACATAAAATGTAATTTTATTTCTTATAATCATAATTACATAAAATGTAATTTTCTTTACAGTGTAAAATATATTCTTTTAATTACATAAAAAAAATGTAATTTATTCAATCTCTTATTTACCTAATGTAAATATATATGTTTTCCTTTGTCTACATTTTATTCATTTATCGTAAATATTTTGAAGTAATTTACATATATAAAATGTAAATTTAGAAAATTTAATATATATGCTTTAACCTCTCACATTGGATAGGTATTGTTGTGACTACTGGACAGCCGGGCGGGTCCGGGCAGATTTACATCACAACTCAATCCAACCTCGGGTTTAAGCATTCTTTTTCTTCATATTGAATAATGTAATTCTTTTTATTCCTTCCTAATTACATTGAAAAATATAATTCTTAAATTCTTATCTTACTATTTCATTAATTCTATTTAAACAAAATGGATATTTTGTTTCTCACATTTTCTATTTACCTAAATGTTTATTTTTACATAAAGCATATTTTTGTCCGCAAACTCTAATGCGACAAAAGTAATAATTTAACTAATGTATGTTATTGCATAAAGCATATTTTTGTCCGCAAGTTCTAATGCGACAAAATTTATGGTTTAACTATGTATACATTTTAAAAAGTATATTTTTAAACCATGTATATTCTTATATAAGAAATTATACATTCAATTTTAATTTTCCTTTACATAAGGAAATATACATTTAACTTTATTTTCTTTACATTAGAAAATAATATTCATTTTCTTTATTTTCTTCACATTAGAAAAAAAAAAAATATATAACTTTTACCTCTTTTACTTTACATTGGAAAAATGTAACTTTTATTCTCTTTTACCTTACATTAGAAAATGTACATGTTTTCCTTTTCTTTATAATAAAGAAAAAAAAAATGTTTTCTTTCTTTTCTTTTGACAAAGAAAATGTTTTACCTTCTTATTTTCTTTCTTTTTCTTTTAACAAAGAAAATGTTTACTTTCTTATTTTCTTTTAACAAAGAAAATGTTTACATTTGATTCTTTTTCTTTAACAAAGAAAATTGTATATATTTGATTTTTTCTTTAACAAAGAAAAATGTATATATAACTTTACTTACATTTAAATAACAAAAATGTACCTTTAACTTTTATTACATTTTTAATACATAAAAATGTATTTTAACTTTTATTACATTTTTAATACATAAAAATGTATTTTATCCTTTATTATATTTTTAATACATAAAAACGTATTTTAACTTCTATTTTCCTTTACATTATAAAATGTACTTATTCGCTTTCATTTTCTTTTAAATAAGAAAATATTCACGTTTGCTTTTATTCTCTTTCACATAAGAAAATATTCACGTTTGTATCATAATTCTTAACGGTGAACAATTTGGGTGTCACCACAACAATATTAACACAACCACATAAATTTTGTGTCGTTAACATAATAGTGAAAATTTGGGTGTCACTACAAGTACATCAACATGACGATGGTATTTGGCGTCGTTAATCATGACAATAATATTTGGTGTATACTTTGGGTGTCATTACAGTAATATCAACATGATGATAGCATTTGGCTTATACTTTTGATGAATCACAAATAAAGGCCTCATCTTTATTTTATTTGTAAATCAAATAAAATATTTTATCTTTGTTTTATTTTGTAAATGAAAATAAAGGTGTAAACTAACGTTTGATTTTGTCCATAAAATGAGGGTAAAATTTGTCTTTCACTTTGTTTATAAAATAGATGAAAAAACTTTGCCTCTTTATTTTGTTTACAGAGTGTGTTAAAAATTATGTCTTTTGTTTTAACAACAAAATTTGAGTAAAAATGCCTTTTTGTTTTAACAACAAAATTGAGTAAAAATGCCTTTTTGTTTTAATAAACAAATTAAGTAAAAATGTCTTTTTGTTTACCAAACAAATTTAAAAAAAAATGTCCTTTTGTTTTGTAAACAAAATCATATGTTAAAATAGTCTTTTTATTATGTCAACAAAGATTTGTCTTTTATTATGTAAAAAAAACAATTCTTTTTATTATGTAAAAAAAATTCTTTTTGTTTACAAAAATTCGTCTTTTCTTATGTACACAAAATAACATGAAAATAATTCTTTTTTTCTATGTTTACAAAATACCCATCAAATAATCCTTTTTACTATGTTTACAAAATAAACATAAAATATGAAATAAATTGGTACTTTATTTTGTTTACCAACATAAAAATAAAATTTTTCATTTTATTTTGTTTACAAAAAGAAAAGTAAAATTATTCATTTTATCTAGTTTACAAAATGAAGGTAAAAATTTGTGTTTCTTTTGTAGACAAAATTATGGTAGAAACTGCTTTTGATTTGTAACAAGAATAACCAAAATACAAATTTAATGTTTTTATTTTTATGTAAGAAATAAAAAAAAAAAAATAATAATAATAATAACGATGAGAATTTTATTGGGAATACATCAAGAAGTACAGATCTAAACAGACAAGCTATATCATGTCATCATAGCATTACAAATCACAATCAATCATACATTACAGTACAATACAAACAGATCAAGCACCAAAATTTTTACCACATCACAGCATAGATTTAATAACATACAGAAATATTTTTAACTGAATGAATAATTTAATAAAATATTTAAATTGTAAAATCAGAGATTCTCACCGACAGCTTTCCATTCAGAACATTTCAGATTGGGATTTTTCTCAAATTTGGATCTGCTCGTTTCCAACTATAGTCTGGTCCATAATGTCGGTCTTGATTTTACGATTCCAACGGATGTTCATTTGCTAAATTCTGATAAGATTCGGATAAGATACAAGGGTTTTAACATTTGGATTTTTTTTTAAAAAGTAATTAATTTAATAATTATTAACCTTAATTATATTGTTAGCCAATCAGGCCGCTCCTCCTTCTAATTCTTCTTCGTTTGCTTAGACCGTAACAAAACCCATTCGTCTCAGACTTTGACCGCCGTGCGCCACCCCCACGAAGCCCTGACCGTCGATCGGAAACCCCCACCTCGACCGCCGACGTCCGCTCCCCCATCGCCCAAGACCACGGCCAACTCGCACCCCCCTCTGTCGCCAAAACCCATGGCGAACGCTGCGCCTTTAGGCGTAGAAACCGAGCCAACCACGACACCTTCTGTGATCATCACCGTACAAAATTCAAGAGCTCGGATCCCTCTTCGATTTGGCATATGACTTGCGTTTTAATTTGTTGTGTGGTGGAAGAAATTGAAGAATCAAAATCGAATGTTTCTGGCCATTGAAGGAATACATACGGCGGCTGTAGTTTGTGGATTAGGGTTTCGTATAGCCCGGCGTATTTATACACGTATTTTTCTATTTATTTAATTCTTTTAATTCAATTAAATCTGCATCTCGTCCGGAACTCCAAATTAAATTCAACGAAAAATGTTCCTAGGCAAATACCCCCGTTCCGGACGCAATGGAACAGGTCTCGTAACCCAATTCCATTGTTACGACATGTTTTTCTTTAATTTAATATTTAAAACCCTTAATTATTTAATTCTGACGTACAATTAAATTTACCGGGCCCACATACTGCCTCTAAAAATTACAGAAAAATATATTTGGCTATGTTTTGACGATACGGTTCTAACGAGACTAATTTCGTCGAATTCTGAGACTGTTTGAAAAATGGCTATTTTTAAGCTGATTAAATTTGACCGAAATTGACAAAACACAGTTTCTTTTGCCACGCTCACATATTAGCTCGGAAAATTCTAAAAATTGAAATCTAGCAATAAAATGACATTCCGATTCCAACAAAAGTGGTTTCGTCGAAAACAGAGATCGTTCGAAAATTGACTATTTTCAGTGGCTTTAAATATTATTTAAAATTGAAAATTTTAAATTCTGGCATTTTTTCCAACAAAATTCTTTAAAATAAAAATTTTAAATTGGCCCTGATTTTCCGGGTTGTTACAGTCTCCCCCACTTAAAATCTTTTCGTCCTCGAAAAGGAACTAAGGTAAAAGTTGTTTAATTTACTAACTAAATTTTAATTTCCTTTTATTAATTTTATTTGTTAGCTAACTTATCAAATATACATACTCTTTTATATTTTTTAAAAATCATATTTTCAGAAATAGATTATATAATCAAAAATACGCTAATCATAAGCTTGTTACTCTTAACTCATCCTAGGGTATTACTAACCCCATCTCTAATGAGTTTTCTCATTCTAGGACACTGCTGGTCCTATCTCTAATGAGTATTCTTATTGGACATTACTAATCCAATCTCTGATGAGTCTTTTGTTCAGTTCTAACGAGTTGTATCCCAAAGATTTGAGCTAACCAGAGCTCTGATACCAACTGTAAAGACCCGGAAATTCCCGCCCTTTGAATCGACCATAAACCACACAGGTCTGACACAAAGGATGGAAATCTTCGAATACTTTAACTTTGGGAATACAATACATCAAAACAATAACAGCAGACTTTTATTACATTATAATAATGTTACATCAGAGTACAGAATATCAGAGTACAAATAAATTAAACTACAGCGGAAGATAAATTACAACAGGTTTAAATACATTAAACAGCGGAAGACTTCTATGCGCTGGACACAGCTTTAGGCTTCGATCCAGGATCCTGCTAAAGAATAGATATCTGCAAAAAGCTACTCGACTGCCCGTGTGGAAAAGAGGGCACCCGAGTTTGCCAGTGAACAAACTACAGGTCAGTCATGGGACTGGTGTGAGAATTCTAAACTAATATAACTAATAAGACAAATCCAAGGACCACGCCACTTTCGCTGAACGGGTTTTATTCCAATGGATTGCCGGTGCATAAATTAAAGTAAATCGAGAAATAACGCAATGTCTTTTTGGAAAAATGAAATCATCATAAGACCCAGGTCCCATCACACAATGCAACGCACACCAGAGGATAGGGTTTTACCTTATGGTGATTAAACATGCTAAACACGTACAAATTTCGTATTATTACTAGTGTATAATATATTTTAAATCATTCAAAATAAATGTATCAATCCTAGGAAGCATAGGTACCATATATTATGCCTCCGTACTAGTAATACAATCAAAACCGCATGGGGCGTATTGGAGATTTGGATTTCCAACATGAGTCAAGGCTAGGGAGGAGCTCCTTACCGATTCGAGGCACTCTAGCGGATACCTCAGGATCCCCCGCAGTGAACCCTTGGATAGCTGCAGGGCCGGTCCCCGCCAATGGGCAGTGGATTAGTTATGCCTGAACACACGTTTCCCGGTCCCTTTGGACCTATAGTATGACCACCAACGGCCTATAAAAAATAACGAGGCGCCTCAAAATCCAACATCCACAATGAGTAAACCGTCAGCGCTGGTAGGTCCCTGACATTACTCTAGCTAGAAAGATAACGTGTGCACTCCCTGCGTTCCCTTCTCCCGTTTTAGACTCATACCGGGGTGTGAGGTTCGTGAAGTAACGCTATAACCACAAGGCCTGCTTTTCAACAAAGCCTTGATCATTGCATCTTAGCATGCCATATGGTCCGACACGCAATCCATTTATAAACTTATGCTCTGGGTCTGAGCGAAAGTCAAATCCGTACGAATCAACACTACGTCCGGATAACTACCATCTTAGCCCCGTCTTGGGAGCAAATCAATCAAGGACCTCAACGCTAGTTACCCATTCGATGTGAAGATCGTCGGTCTTCAATCGCCGTCTTCAACTCTTAGATTTAAAACGTCGTATAATCATTTGAAATGAGATTGAACTCGGTCTTCTCAAATGATTCTCGCATATATATATATATATATATATATATATATATATATATATATATATATATATATATAATTTGAAAACATTTCATATCGTTATTAATATTTGATAACAACATATCGCTGTTTTTATTTATATAAAAATAGCCTAAATTAATTTAACGACGCTTCGGGTAAATGGGCGACCCTGGCGTTGTCTTCAACCAAATTTGATTTACACATATCTTGAAATCTAACCGTTGGATTTTGGCGAAATTTATGTCATTGGAAAGATCTTCCCAAAGCGGTCCAAACGGCTCCAGTTTTGGGAAAATCCGACGGTCGGATCTCTCTGTATAGCCGTTTAAAGTTACGATCGCCGATACACGAACTGTCGCGCGCGTTCCGTTTAATTTATAATTTATATTTATATATATAAATATAAATCGTTTGACTATTCCAATTTCAAAAGTCTATTCTTTTTATCGCATCTAAAATGACGATAAAAATATCACTTTTAATAACTCTGTTTTTATTTACACTAAATGTAAATAAATTATACATTTTCCTATATTTTATTTTATTTACCTAAATGTAAATAAATTATATTCTTTCTATGTTTTAATTTATTTACCTTAAATGTAAATAAATTACATTCTTTTTCTTACCCTATTTATTTACCTAAATGTAAATAAATATTTTCTTATCATTTTCTTACTTATTTACCTAAATGTAAATAAATGTTTTACTTTTACTTTTGTTATATTTATTTACATTAATTGTAAATAAATGTATCTAATTTCTTATTCATATTTATTTACACTATTCGTAAATAAATAGTTTCAATTTCCTTTGCCAATCCTATTTACATAGTAAATGTAAATAATTGTATTTCTTTAATTCCTTTCTAATATTCCCTTTTAACATAAAAAGAATATCTTATGTAAGTTCTTTTCTAACCTTTCTTTTTATTATTTACATAAGAAAATGTAAATAATTACCATTTACAAATTGATTCTTTTTGTTTACATAAGAAAAATGTAAATACTTATTCACATAATTATTATTTTTAATCTTTTTATTTACATAGGAAAATGTAAATAAATTTTAATTCACATATTTGTTCTATAATTTCTATTTATTCTTAATTACATAAAATGTAATTTTATTTCTTATAATCATAATTACATAAAATGTAATTTTCTTTACAGTGTAAAATATATTCTTTTAATTACATAAAAAAAATGTAATTTATTCAATCTCTTATTTACCTAATGTAAATATATATGTTTTCCTTTGTCTACATTTTATTCATTTATCGTAAATATTTTGAAGTAATTTACATATATAAAATGTAAATTTAGAAAATTTAATATATATGCTTTAACCTCTCACATTGGATAGGTATTGTTGTGACTACTGGACAGCCGGGCGGGTCCGGGCAGATTTACATCACAACTCAATCCAACCTCGGGTTTAAGCATTCTTTTTCTTCATATTGAATAATGTAATTCTTTTTATTCCTTCCTAATTACATTGAAAAATATAATTCTTAAATTCTTATCTTACTATTTCATTAATTCTATTTAAACAAAATGGATATTTTGTTTCTCACATTTTCTATTTACCTAAATGTTTATTTTTACATAAAGCATATTTTTGTCCGCAAACTCTAATGCGACAAAAGTAATAATTTAACTAATGTATGTTATTGCATAAAGCATATTTTTGTCCGCAAGTTCTAATGCGACAAAATTTATGGTTTAACTATGTATACATTTTAAAAAGTATATTTTTAAACCATGTATATTCTTATATAAGAAATTATACATTCAATTTTAATTTTCCTTTACATAAGGAAATATACATTTAACTTTATTTTCTTTACATTAGAAAATAATATTCATTTTCTTTATTTTCTTCACATTAGAAAAAAAAAAAAAATATATAACTTTTACCTCTTTTACTTTACATTGGAAAAATGTAACTTTTATTCTCTTTTACCTTACATTAGAAAATGTACATGTTTTCCTTTTCTTTATAATAAAGAAAAAAAAATGTTTTCTTTCTTTTCTTTTGACAAAGAAAATGTTTTACCTTCTTATTTTCTTTCTTTTTCTTTTAACAAAGAAAATGTTTACTTTCTTATTTTCTTTTAACAAAGAAAATGTTTACATTTGATTCTTTTTCTTTAACAAAGAAAATTGTATATATTTGATTTTTTCTTTAACAAAGAAAAATGTATATATAACTTTACTTACATTTAAATAACAAAAATGTACCTTTAACTTTTATTACATTTTTAATACATAAAAATGTATTTTAACTTTTATTACATTTTTAATACATAAAAATGTATTTTATCCTTTATTATATTTTTAATACATAAAAACGTATTTTAACTTCTATTTTCCTTTACATTATAAAATGTACTTATTCGCTTTCATTTTCTTTTAAATAAGAAAATATTCACGTTTGCTTTTATTCTCTTTCACATAAGAAAATATTCACGTTTGTATCATAATTCTTAACGGTGAACAATTTGGGTGTCACCACAACAATATTAACACAACCACATAAATTTTGTGTCGTTAACATAATAGTGAAAATTTGGGTGTCACTACAAGTACATCAACATGACGATGGTATTTGGCGTCGTTAATCATGACAATAATATTTGGTGTATACTTTGGGTGTCATTACAGTAATATCAACATGATGATAGCATTTGGCTTATACTTTTGATGAATCACAAATAAAGGCCTCATCTTTATTTTATTTGTAAATCAAATAAAATATTTTATCTTTGTTTTATTTTGTAAATGAAAATAAAGGTGTAAACTAACGTTTGATTTTGTCCATAAAATGAGGGTAAAATTTGTCTTTCACTTTGTTTATAAAATAGATGAAAAAACTTTGCCTCTTTATTTTGTTTACAGAGTGTGTTAAAAATTATGTCTTTTGTTTTAACAACAAAATTTGAGTAAAAATGCCTTTTTGTTTTAACAACAAAATTGAGTAAAAATGCCTTTTTGTTTTAATAAACAAATTAAGTAAAAATGTCTTTTTGTTTACCAAACAAATTTAAAAAAAATGTCCTTTTGTTTTGTAAACAAAATCATATGTTAAAATAGTCTTTTTATTATGTCAACAAAGATTTGTCTTTTATTATGTAAAAAAAACAATTCTTTTTATTATGTAAAAAAAATTCTTTTTGTTTACAAAAATTCGTCTTTTCTTATGTACACAAAATAACATGAAAATAATTCTTTTTTTCTATGTTTACAAAATACCCATCAAATAATCCTTTTTACTATGTTTACAAAATAAACATAAAATATGAAATAAATTGGTACTTTATTTTGTTTACCAACATAAAAATAAAATTTTTCATTTTATTTTGTTTACAAAAAGAAAAGTAAAATTATTCATTTTATCTAGTTTACAAAATGAAGGTAAAAATTTGTGTTTCTTTTGTAGACAAAATTATGGTAGAAACTGCTTTTGATTTGTAACAAGAATAACCAAAATACAAATTTAATGTTTTTATTTTTATGTAAGAAATAAAAAAAAAAAATAATAATAATAATAACGATGAGAATTTTATTGGGAATACATCAAGAAGTACAGATCTAAACAGACAAGCTATATCATGTCATCATAGCATTACAAATCACAATCAATCATACATTACAGTACAATACAAACAGATCAAGCACCAAAATTTTTACCACATCACAGCATAGATTTAATAACATACAGAAATATTTTTAACTGAATGAATAATTTAATAAAATATTTAAATTGTAAAATCAGAGATTCTCACCGACAGCTTTCCATTCAGAACATTTCAGATTGGGATTTTTCTCAAATTTGGATCTGCTCGTTTCCAACTATAGTCTGGTCCATAATGTCGGTCTTGATTTTACGATTCCAACGGATGTTCATTTGCTAAATTCTGATAAGATTCGGATAAGATACAAGGGTTTTAACATTTGGATTTTTTTTTAAAAAGTAATTAATTTAATAATTATTAACCTTAATTATATTGTTAGCCAATCAGGCCGCTCCTCCTTCTAATTCTTCTTCGTTTGCTTAGACCGTAACAAAACCCATTCGTCTCAGACTTTGACCGCCGTGCGCCACCCCCACGAAGCCCTGACCGTCGATCGGAAACCCCCACCTCGACCGCCGACGTCCGCTCCCCCATCGCCCAAGACCACGGCCAACTCGCACCCCCCTCTGTCGCCAAAACCCATGGCGAACGCTGCGCCTTTAGGCGTAGAAACCGAGCCAACCACGACACCTTCTGTGATCATCACCGTACAAAATTCAAGAGCTCGGATCCCTCTTCGATTTGGCATATGACTTGCGTTTTAATTTGTTGTGTGGTGGAAGAAATTGAAGAATCAAAATGGAATGTTTCTGGCCATTGAAGGAATACATACGGCGGCTGTAGTTTGTGGATTAGGGTTTCGTATAGCCCGGCGTATTTATACACGTATTTTTCTATTTATTTAATTCTTTTAATTCAATTAAATCTGCATCTCGTCCGGAACTCCAAATTAAATTCAACGAAAAATGTTCCTAGGCAAATACCCCCGTTCCGGACGCAATGGAACAGGTCTCGTAACCCAATTCCATTGTTACGACATGTTTTTCTTTAATTTAATATTTAAAACCCTTAATTATTTAATTCTGACGTACAATTAAATTTACCGGGCCCACATACTGCCTCTAAAAATTACAGAAAAATATATTTGGCTATGTTTTGACGATACGGTTCTAACGAGACTAATTTCGTCGAATTCTGAGACTGTTTGAAAAATGGCTATTTTTAAGCTGATTAAATTTGACCGAAATTGACAAAACACAGTTTCTTTTGCCACGCTCACATATTAGCTCGGAAAATTCTAAAAATTGAAATCTAGCAATAAAATGACATTCCGATTCCAACAAAAGTGGTTTCGTCGAAAACAGAGATCGTTCGAAAATTGACTATTTTCAGTGGCTTTAAATATTATTTAAAATTGAAAATTTTAAATTCTGGCATTTTTTCCAACAAAATTCTTTAAAATAAAAATTTTAAATTGGCCCTGATTTTCCGGGTTGTTACAGTGAAGGTAGATGTGAATCCTAAGCCTTCAACCAGTGGAGGCAGCAGTGAATGAGGCGATATTTGAGCTACAAGTTTAAAAACACTGTTGTATAGCTTAGTAAAAGATTCCAATGTGAGATGAAGCTTCTGAAGTATCACGGAGAAGAAAGAAATACCTGATTCAGGTGCATTCTCTTGGATGTCGACTTTGAAGTCTCCTATTTAACCACTTGTCTACCAGGATACTCGACATCATAGGGATTGTATAGCTCATAAAGGGGATCGGAATTTGTAGCATGTGGGTACTTATGGGCCGACTAATAAAATAAAAGGGATGGTAGCTGTTAACTCTTGGGATTTTGAAGTTGATGCTCCCTGAACATGGAATTATCGATCCAGTAAGAGAGTTCGCAGCAACCTCAACGATGGCTCGCTCTTTCCTCTTGTCGTAGGATCTCCTTTCCAATTGGGAGAAATCAGTAGCCACACCATCAGGATAAGATGTCATAATCTATTTTTTTAAGTGATGGCCCCTAACATTTGCAGAGTTAATCAACACTTCTTGTAAGATGGTAGCCAGAGTCTTGGGGTAGTTAGTTCCTAGTCATCTCAAGCTTCCTCTACTCTTGATAAAATAAGAATAAAATTGAAGAACAGTGGCATTCATCTTAGCCATTATGTCATTGTGAATCCTACGAAGGTCTAATAGCCCCTTTTGGTAGCCAAGAGATTAATTTTTTTGCTAGCCTTTCCGGTAGGAGCGTCCCCATCTCTTTTGATGATTCAACATGGCCAGATTCTGAATGATTGTCCCCGGCCATTGAGAGATACAGAAGATTGGAAACACGCTGTTCCTACAGGTGAAATTTTTCTTTTTGAGAAATATGATGAGATTAATATCTGTTGCAACCAATCTTTTTGAAGATAGCCTTCAATAAAGATTAAGTTGGCACAGTAATGTTCTGAATTCTTGAAAAGATAGAGTATTCCCTGCACTGGATATCTTGATTTCCGATAGACAGTTTTCTTTAAAACTATGATGCAGCAGTGAATTTTTTTTTAACAAATTCTTGCACGGCACTTAGTTTTGTAGACAAACTGTTTAATCTCCTAAGTGATGAAAACTTACTAATAGGAGATACCATTAAATCCCAATCTTGATCAACTTTTCTTTTTGATGACTGTTGCTTTTGAATAGTGCGGAAATCAATCTCTACAGTGGATATTGAGGATCATTTGATGCTGCTAAGCGTTGATCGCTCTGATACCAAAATGAATTCTGTGGAGGAACAGACAAATTTGTATTTGATGTAAAGAATTGAACAAGAGATTGAAATTGAAATGTTATTGCAGAATGAAAATGTATCAATTGCAGAAGGGGATTGTTAAAGGGACTCCACATTTGGTTAAGGGGAGGACCAATTTTTATTTATTTTATAATTGTTATAGGGAGGACAAAATAAATCAGCATCACCTTAAACATATAAATTAAAATTCCGATATTAACCCCCTATAATCCTCATTAAAATAAACCATGTAACTTAAACTGTAATTAATGCTAACAATTTAATAATGCACATAAAGATAAAAAGGCTAATTCTACTTATACACCAAAAATTTCTAAATATAAACAAAAAAATATATAATAAACTACTATACACCATATATTATTTTACATACACCGTTTCTTTTACTAAATTATCAATGTTCTCATCTTATTTTTCTTTCCTCTTTCAAACTTAAAACACAATTAATCAAAATTAGAAATTCTGCATCAAACTGAGTAAAATTTAATAAAATGAAATTTATTTCTTTTACTAATACTGTATTTTTTATAAACTTTTTGAAAAAAAATTCAATTTCAACAAAATTACTGTAATTTTGCAAAATAAATCAGCACTTCTAAATTAGACATTATTTCTGAATGTTTTCTTAATTGAAATTTTAGATTTCATGATTAAATAATTCATTAACATCTTTGTTAACATATATTGTTTGCATCAAGTTTTAGTACTTTTAAGAATAATTTGACTTTTTATATGCAAAAGTTTTAAAAAAGCAACTATGAGAAAAGAGTAATTTAGTAACATAATTTATAGAAAAATAATGGTGTATGTTAAGTGGTTTTCGGTGTATAAATAGAATTTGCCAAATAAAAAATAGATATATTTATTGTAATGGAGACACAAGAAAGCTTCATGGTGATCAGAAGGCATCAGATTAGGTAATTAATTTTAATTTGATATTAGAATTGGTATGGTTAATTTATAATAAATGCAAAAACAAAAAATTTAATCTAATGTGTTGTATCTAATTTGAGTAATTGATATGTTTAGTAATTTCCAAGTTTGTTATTTGTTGAATTTAGTAAGTTAGAGTTTAACATAAGTGACAAGCCTTGGGTAGTTTGGTCTCGTTTTGTTTTGGTTTTCAAATAAACCAAACCCCTCTTAACAGCAAAAAAATAAGCTGGAGTCCCCTTAAAATTATCCTCCCCTTAACCAAATGTGGAGTCCCTTTAACAATCCCCTTGCAGAATAACGTTTGTACAGAATTCAGTAGCTTATATAGGCTACAAGGTTACCGAATGGGC
Source organism: Allium sativum (assembly GCA_030737875.1). NCBI lineage: Eukaryota > Viridiplantae > Streptophyta > Magnoliopsida > Asparagales > Amaryllidaceae > Allium > Allium sativum. The sequence continues at coordinate 130,456,619 of CM060918.1, forward strand.
CAAGCCCAGTTATTACAAAAGTACCATAGTGTAATGTAAAAATAAAACTAAGCAGGGGTTAGGCCCATATATTATAGAACAAATATACGGGTACTCTAACATACACAGCTTTATACTACTACTATGCTAAATGGAGCATTGGCAACCAAAACAGAGCTACACAGTATAATACGCCAGTATAATTGCAGGAATATTATTTACAAGAATGAAGATGCCATAAAAAAATTACAAGGAGTATATGATATTGTAAATTTTAGTATCGGCAATCATATTTACGTACGAAAGTATAGCATATAAAATGCATGAAAAGCGCACAAGGGATATCAAGTAGTCTTTCATTACTTGTATTTGTATGTATAAGACAAAGGGATGGTGCTAGACATGCAGAACAATGGCGTGATTTGGGCACTAAAAAGAAAAATGGTATAAACTCCAACACAACACAAAACAAAAATATTTGGACTCTCAACTACTTTTTCTTATCTTGGCTTCCTTTTCCTGTCTCACCAAGACATGCACGAAGCTTCTTTTTCATCCTACACACCCTTTAGGGGTTTCACCTCCCAAGCTAGTTGGATCCTTACTAGTGGGGGATTTAGAAGCTACATATCTACTAGCATGCATCTTCTTATGTCTTGTCTTCTTAGCCTTGATTTCGAAAGGAGAAATACTGGGACTCGAAGGGCAATTTTCTTTCTTTTCTTCTATCTTCTCGTGATCAACCTTTAAGCATTCATCCCATCGCCACTTAGTCCGTCGGCCCGACTCTCCTACAATCCGCACATTCTCCTAAAATGTTAGGGCATCTTCCAGATTTGTTGTGCTACGATTTCGGGGTGAGTGATAGGAGAGAGGAAAATATAACTCATTGTTAGGAATATATTTTTATATATTTGTTTCCATTAGTTTATTATATGTTTCCCAATATAGAAGATTATATTTGTTTCCATTAGTTTATTATATGTATCCCAATATAGAAGATTATATTTGTTTATATTTGTCTAAGATATATTTACTGGGAAACATAAACTCATTTTTCTATAAATTTGTATCATCTACACAGTTTTAAATAAGAAGAATTATTTTCCTACATGGTATTAGAGCCTAAAAACCCTAGCCTCCTCTATCTTTGAACCTTGCGCCGTCAGTCATGGCCAATGAACATAGTACTAATGGATCTGCCAACATTGGAACCTCTATAAACACCTTGACCTCTTCACCTCATAACCCAAACAAAGATCCCTCTTCCCCGTATTATCAATCTTCCCATGATAACCCAAGGAATATCATTACCTCTATCGTACCTCGTGGTGGACTGCCGTCTAGTGGCGGACAACAGCGCATTTCTACAGCAGGTCGTCGCACCAGTCCAGGTCCAGCAGCAGGGGCATTGAACGCTGCTTTCTCCGGACAGCCGTCGGTCCTTGGTACTTCGACAGGTGCGGCAAGCTCCAATGGAACAGTCCCCCAATTGACCGCTTCACAGTATCAGCGTCTCATGAGTTTGATTGGTAATTCTCATGCTCCTCCCATGTCTAATCATCTGATGAGTAAGTTTTCCGGTATCCCATGGATTGTCGATACAGGTGCTACAATGTGACAGATTGTTTAGTTGACCGATTTCAGTGTTCTTCTTTTCCTGTGACTTTACTGGATGGTTCAGTGATTACATCTAATTTGTATGGCCAAGTTGTTTTGTCTGCTGAGATGGCGCTCAACAATGTTCTTTATGTTTCAAATTTACATTGCAACTTAATTTCTATTTCGCATTTAATTGATGCTACTCAACGTGATGTACTCTTCACTCATGCATCGTGTATTATTCAGGATCGAAGTACGAGGATAGTGATTGGAGCTTGTGAACGGTGGGGTGGACTTTACTATTTTTGAAATGCTTCAAAGGTTACAGGTTCAGCTATTTTGGCAGTACAAATTGGAGACTTGGAGTTATGACATAGTAGACTTGGTCACCCGGCTGAGAAAGTGATGAAGCATTTACCTTTTATTAGTAGTTCTTTGCATTTAAATAAAGCATGTGGTTTGCCATAAAGCTAAATAGACAAGGGGATAGTTTTTCAGATAGTAGTAATAGAGCTTTTAAGTGCTTTAAACTCATTCATTGTGATTTGTGGGGACCATATCGTTGTGTTTCTTCATGTGGTGCTAAGTATTTTTTGACTATAGTTGATGATTTTTCTAGAGCAGTATGGGTGATTTTGTTAATAGATAAAACTGAGGTATATTCGATGTTTATGAAATTCGTTGCAATGGTTAAACATCAATTTGATAGTAATATTTGTTGTGTTCGTAATGATAATGGTACTGAGTTTAATTGCTTGAAAGATTATTTTTCAAGCTAGGGTATTCTATTTCAGACCACTTGCGTCGGAACTCCCCCAACTGAACGGGAGAGTGGAAAGGAAACATCGACATATTCTCAATGTAGCTCTTGAGGTTTCAAGGTCTTTACCTATTGAGTTTTAGTGTGAGTGTGTTCTTGCTGCTAGCTATTTAATTAATTGAACCCCCCCCCCCCCTCGATTGTTAAATTATAAGTCCTCTTATGAGATTTTATATGGAACTCCTCCTTTGTATGAGAATATTCGAATGTTTGGGTGTATTTGTTTCGCTTATGATATACAGTCTAAAAAAGACAAGTTTTCTAGTCATAGTTGTAGATGCATATTTGTTGGGTACCCCGCTGATAAGAAAGGGTGGAAATTATTTGATTTGTCTTCGCATCATTATTTTATTTCCCGTGATGTTGTTTTTTATGAGACGGAATTCACTTATGCTTCTCCAATTATTGAGAATAAAAATAGTACAAGGTCTGACTTTGAGGGAGGGTGTTGTCCCTCAGTTTGTGGAGATGAAGTTGCCCCAATAAGGACTCCTGTTGTACATAATGCTTTCCTTCATGGTGATTTTGCACCAGATGGATGTTCATAATGCTTTCCTTCATGGTGATTTTCACAAGAAGGTGTATATGACTTCCCCCGGGTTTTGAGCATAGCGAACCCAACAAAATATGTTGTTTGCTTAAGTCTTTCTATGGTCTGAAACAAGCACCACGCTGTTGGTTTGCTAAATTTGCTACTTCTTTGACTGCTTATGGTTTGTCCCAGTCTCTTTCCGATTATTCTTTGTTTTCCTACCGGAGTGGAGATATATAGATTCATGTTCTTATTTATGTTGATGATTTGATCATTACTGGTAATGATTCAGAGGCAGTTGACAATTTTAAGAAATATCTTAGTTCTTGTTTTCATATGAAGGACTCGGGAGTCTTAAAATATTTTATGGGTATTGAGGTAGCTTGCAGTGCAGCTGGTATTTTCTTATGTCAGAGGAAGTGTGCATTGGATATTATTGCAGAGTGCGGACTCTTAGGTAGTAGACCGACGACTTTTCCTATAGAGCCGAACCACAAGCTTGGGTCCCGTACCAGCCCACCTTTTGAGGAGGGGGAGAAGTATCGACGTCTAGTTGGTAGATTGATTTACCTTTCTTTTACTCATCCTGATCTAGCACATGTAGTGCATGTTTTGTCCCAGTTCTTGCAGAAGCCAAGACAGGATCATTGGGATGCATTATTACAGGTTGTGCGCTATCTCAAGAATTCCTCGGGCCAGGGAATTCTCTTGAAAGATGATTCAGAATTGACTCTATCTAGTTAGTGTTATTCTGATTGGGCAAGTTGCCCCCCTTACACGGCGTTCTATTACAGGATGGTTGGTGTTTCTTAGCGGTTTCCCTATCTCTTGGAAAACCAAGAAACAGAAGACAGTATCATTATCTTCCGCTGAGGCTGAGTATCATTCACTGACAGCCTTGACATGTGAGTTGAAGTGGCTGAAAGAATTGCTAACATGTTTGGGTGTTCAACATATTTCTTCTACTCCATATTACTGTGATAATCAGTCCGCGTTGCATCTATCACAGGATCCCGTGTTTCATGAACGCTCCAAACACATTGAGGTAGATATGCACTTCATTCGTGATGCTATTTAGGATGGGACGATCATTACGCTATATGTACCTACTTCTTCACAGCTTGCTGATATCTTCACCAAGCCACTCGTGAAGCAGCAGTTTGTTTCTTTTTTGCGCAAGTTAGTCATTTATGTTGTGCATGCTCCAACTTGAGGTAGGGTGTTAGGAATATATTTGTATATATTTGTTTCCATTAGTTTATTATATGTGTCTCAGTATAGAAGATTATATTTGTTTCCATTAGTTTATTATATGTATCCCAGTATAGAAGATTATATTTGTTTCCATTTGTCTAAGATTGTTTATTGGGAAACATAAACTCATTTTTCTATAAATTTGTATCATCTACACAGTTTTGAATAAGAAGAATTATTTTCCTACACTCATTGACATAGAATTCAATAGAGTGAAGATAGATGTGAATCCTAAGCCTTCAGCCAATGGAGGCAGTGGTGAAGGAGGCGACGTTTGAGCTAAAAGTTTAAAAACATTGTTGTATAGTTTAGTAAAAGATTCCAATGTGAGATGAAGCTTCTGAAGTATCATGGAGAAGATAGAAATACCTGATCCAGGTACATTCTCTTGGATGTCGACTTCGAAGTCTCCTATTTAACCACTTATCCACAGGATACTCGACATCATAGGGATTGCATAACTCATGAAGAGGATCAAAATTTGTAGCATGTGGGTATTTATTGGTCGACTCCTAAAATAAAAGGGATAGTAGATGTTAACTCTTGAGATTTTGAAGTTGATGCTCCTTGAACATGAAAATATTGATATAGTAAAAGCGTTCGCAACAAGCTCAGCGATGGCTCGCTCTTTCCTCTTATCTTAAGATCTCCTTTCTAATTTGGATAAATCAGTAGCTACACCATCAAGACAAGATGTCATACTCTATTTTTTTAAGTGACGATCCCTAACAATTGCAGAGTTAATCAACACTTCCTGTAAGATGGTAGCCAGATCTTACGGTAGTTAGTTCCTAGTCATCTCACGCTTCCTTTACTCATGATAAAATAAGTATAAAACTGAAAAACAGTGGCATTCATCTTAGCCATTATGTCATTCTGAATCTTACGAAGGTCTAAGAGCCCCTTTTCGGTAACCAAGAGATTAATTTTTTTGCTAACCATTCCAGTAGAAGTGTCTCCATCCCTTTTGAAAGTTTCTCTACATCTATAAGAATCACCATGTTCCCTTTGATCAATCTTTCACTCTTGTTGTAAAGGCAAGCAATTTTTATTGCGCGTATAATGATGATGGTATTTTGGTCATTAGTTGTTAGGTCTTAAGCCTGAATAATATAATCTTACCCTTGAAAGACTCCTCCGTTGTAGTCAATCTTCCTCTCAGCTTAAAGTATTTAATATGGGCCTTTTATAGTTGGCCTTTGATGATACTTTCAATGAAGTGTGATTTCAAACCATCTCTGCCATTCGTTTATCGACTTTAAGCTCATGCTCAAGCATAACATTCCTCTCTTATGTAAGCCATGTGATCTCATCGTTGCAACCATTAATTAACTAATTGTTGTCAATCTTCTCTTTCTCTATAACTTGGAATTATACGTAGTTGATCATATTCACGGGTGAGAGAGACACACATAGACACTTCTAGTCATATCCAACGTTTATGCCTCCATGAACATTCTAGAGATATTTCAAAGTCACCGCCTTTGGCACATCCTTGATTGCACGATAAAATTTCAACATTTCATGAACAAGTGCGCAAAAATGGCTTACAAGTGAGGAAGATTCGAAGGAAGTGTAAATGTGGCAACATCCCCAAGATAAACAAGTGCAATAATAGTGAATGCTAAGGAAAGGGAAATACCTTACATGACAACTACTTGGACTTCGGTGTAAGGGGATTTGTAATTTAGAAGGCTTGCGTTTTGGAAGATCCATGAGTCACTTATGAGGATCATAAGTATATACTTTTACGATCTTTCTCTTCTTTATCTAACTTTCATCTTCTCATACTATTCCCTTCCTCATTTTCTCTTCCTCTCTCTCTCACCCTGATGAGCAATGCCGACCTATTTATCCTTTAATATTTTTCTCTCCTCTTTGGTCTCATAAGGACAAAGTCGGGTGGGGTTTGGATTTTTCTCCCTATAAGCGTTGGCCTAGCTTTTGAGATGAACGAAGAGTCTGTGTCATCTATAAATAAGAAAGAAGGTAACCTTAGACTTGGAATTATAAAAGGTAGAACTATGGAAGGATGCGTATTCTTGATCCTAACTGTGTGTATATTGCAATTGAACTCCCTAAGAATTCTACAGACTATAATTGAAAGGAACCAGGGTTGGTATCTAGACACCATCAGGAGTAGCTCCTCCAGAATTTCCTAAAATATCACTCATCATGAAGTTAATATCCCTCAAATCGCCTTTTTTTTAGTAGATGGGGGTTGTGGACGGATTGATATTCAGGGCATGGCTCGTGACTGAGGGATTGATTCCTACCATGTTTGAGTGGGTTCAAGCGAACACATCCTTATTACATTGTAGAAATTGAATCAAGTTGCTTCTTAATGGTTCTTCCAACCTCTTTCCTATGTTGATGATTCTAGTTTTATTAGTTAAATCAACATTTACTTCTTCCAAGTTTTCTATTGGTTTGATCCTTTCGGTATCCCCTCAAGAATCTAACTCGATCACAATTTCTTCCTTTTCTGCCAAATTTATTTCATCAATCTTTTTCTTCTTTCTCCTTAAAGAAGTATACCTACCATTCACATGTTTGTCAGTTTTACTAATTCTTATTTTTTACTTCGGATGTTGGATGTAAAAATCCATCATCCAAAGGCTGAAAAATAGTGGAAGAATCAAAGTAAGCAGAATACTCCCTTTTGTATTGGTCCACGGTTGCAAAATACAACTCACAAAAACTAAATTGTTTCCCTCTGATAGTATCCCGTCCTTGTTTTGTTAAGTACTTCATCATACAATATTTGTACGAAATAAAAGCATCCATCTCCTCTAGAGCGGGTTGACCAAAGAATGCATTATAGTAGAAAGGCAGGTTGATGATAATGAAGAGAGTCTCAAAGATCCTATGGAGAGGAGACAATCCTACTTGAACCAAGAGCTTGATCTTCCCCACTAGAATGGATCCTTTGTTGTTGAATCCAAAGATAGGCTCATTGCTTGGCTCTAGCTTTTCCTCAGAGATTCCCATTTGATCAAAAGCATGTTTGAAAATCACATTACCAGACTCAAAGTATCAATAAGAATCTTGGACACAACAAAGAGACCAATTTAAGTTGTTATCATGAGAGGATCATTGTGCGGATGACGACCCCTTTCCTTATCTCTTCTGGAGAAATTACTAGATTATGCATCTTGACGTTGTAGCGGGCATTGTTCAATGTCGGTTCCTCTTGGATGGAGAATATCCCTTCGCATGCCTCCTTCATATATCGGTTCCGAGCTACTGGGAAGTTTCCAGCAGGATGTGGCCCACAATGGATCACATTAATTCGGTTTACCAGAGGACCCAGATCTAGATGCCCTTCCTCGATTGGAATTTCCACTGCATTGGCCGAAACATTTTGGTGCCCGTTAGCATGCTGGGCTGATGGTTGCTTGTTCAAAACAAACTCTTTTATATGCCCCTCACGAATAAGATTTTGAATGATTCCCTATAATACCTTGCATTCGTCAGTTTTGTGTCCATTCGTTTTGTGATATTCGCAGTACTTTACCCCACCATAGGTTTCAAGACAATTCTTGGCTTTAAATGAGACTGGGAATTTATTGACCCTTTCTTTAGCCTCGGCGTATACAAAGGAGATGGGCTTGCTTAGGACTACTAAGTTAGAATTGGAATCCTCCCACCTTGGCCTTTTCTAACTTCCATCTAGACAAAACCTTCCACCTTAAGGCTTTCGACCAAAGCCCGACTTTTCTCCTTCCCCTCAAGGCCCGAACTTCTTCTTTGTGTAGTATAATTCGTCCATGCGGATGAATTTGATCACTTGGAAGTTAAAGTCTTGTAGGTCTTTACACCCATGAATATATAATTCTTTCCAGAAAGGGGTGTTCTTGATTAACCATGAATGGACAGCGATAAGCTTGTCGTGATCATTCATATCCTTTGCTTTTAAGTATTATACATTGAGCCTCTTCAATTAATCTCCCAAAGACTCCATTTGTCTTTTCTTGATGTTAGTGATGACCGTTTAATCCACCGTCGGATCTTTGCAGATGCATAACTGTGCAGAAAATTCATAAGCAAACTGTTTCCACGAGTAAATGGTATTCTCCCTGTACTGACGGTACCACTTAGCTGCTTCCCTATGGAGGGTTACTGGGAGAAGACGACATCAAATAGCCCCCAAAGCATTGTAGAGAGCCATTTGGCTGTCAAAAGCCATTAGGTGGTTATCAGGGTCAGTGGTTCTAAGATATTTTATGGTTGGAACCTTTACTTTGGATGGTATCATAGTGTTCATGATCTCGTCATGAAAGGGGCCACCCTTTCATTGTCGTTAACCTTCTCATCCTCGGTTCTCTTTCCCTTGGTTCCTAACAGATCTTTGACGGTGTTCCGTGTTATTTCCTTGAGATAAGCCGATGTGTTTTCATAATCTGTCCTCTTAGTATTGTAACTTTTAGTAGTAGAGCTCCCAGACTGCTCCTAGTTGCATTGGTTTCCTTGATGGTCCACTCTTGTCAGATGGGACCTTTTCTACTTAGAAGAAGCTGCTTTGAGTTTCTCCTTTCCTTCAGAACGCTGGATGGGAGCCTTCCACTTTGGAGATTCATCTTCCTCCCTTTTACTTGATTTGGTGACCTTTAAAGACTTTTGTGCTTGAGTAGCATCCATTTGAGCTTGCATCTACTGGATTCATTTTTCTAGAACCATAAGTTTGATGGCATTTTCTTCCGTGACATTTCGATTTTGTGATTGCACTGGATTAAAGGTTGTTCCTACTTTAGTTTTGTTGAGATTGAATGTTGGACTCGCACTCTCCACAAGAGTTATCTGAGGAGTTGGTTCCTTATTCAATGCCTCCAACCTTTTCGACTTCATCTTTTCCTATGAAGAAGCAATAGGTTCACCAAATTAATCCATAACAGAATAACAAGATCAGAGGTTTAATCCCTTCTTCTAGCGCCAAAATGTTAACGATATATTTCATTAACACTGGAAATAGGCTTATCGATGCATATGTACTGAAGCTTAACAGATAACTAATCTAACAGACGTTGAAATGCAGCTTAATCTCAACAAGCCTAACTTAATCTGCCATTTCCTAGTCATTAGGACCTTAAGTCTAAAGGTTAGTTACTCTTCTAACAGGTGAGTATCACGCTTACGAGACTATAAGATCGATAGTTGCTTTGGGATGAGGGCGCCACGAGTTAATTAAGATTGAATACCTTGTTTCACTATCCTTCTTTAGATTGAAGATAAAATAATATACACTGTGCTGAGAGGAAACATGCTAAGTTTTACAACAATTAGTTTGTTAACGTGCCATAGCGCTTATCGACTTAAGTGATACTTCCACATCGAACCAGCCAACGAAAGGCCTTGGTTGCGTTAGTTATCAAGTCGCAAGCTTACGAAAGGTTTCTGCCATGTGTTGAGCTCCATCAGAATCATTATGAAAGGGTTAAGTCACACATAGCAGGGTCGAAAGGAGAAATTCTTTGATTCTACCCAAAGTCTTCCCTCCTCCAAATTGATTGTGATTAACCCTTTCATGAAGAAGGTTAACGTTAACTCCCTGTTTAATCATGACAAACACAATATGATTATCAAATCAATAAATATTTAAGTTCTGAACTTCTCCTTTTTATGTATTTCGAGCATATTACAAGAATTGAAGAAATCCCCAATTTGATTGATAAATTAGGGTTTGCTCTTGAAGATAAAAGTACAAGATCGTAGAATGAGGAAATCGGCACTTAAAATGTGACCCCTAGGTCTTATTTATAGACAATTTGGGCCCCTTTTGTGATTGACTCGGCAAGACCCACTTTCGAATGCCACTACATGGTGTCAACCTCCTTGCACCTTTCGGTTCCGGTGGTAGGAGTTTCAGGCGCCTTTCTTTGCACTTGTTGTTTTTTCCGAGAGCAATTTGGCTTTCAATGTGTCGGTCTTGGCTTTTAGAAGATTGGCCTCAGTCTTAGGAGTTTTTCTATGATGTTGCTTCTGCCTTCCATATCGATACCAAGCTAGTTGGTATGGATAGCTTTGGAAATGGCTTTCGGCTTTCAAGAATAAGCTCCGGCACACCTCTTGATGATTCCTGAAGTTGTTCTCCGATGGCCGACAAGCTTTGGCTTCGACGACAGGCTTGTCGGGATGTTTTATTTGTGTTTCAGCTTCTTAAGTCTTTGATATCTTCTTCTCCTTCTATATCGACACTAAGTTAATTAGTGTCGATAGCCCTTTCGTCTCCAGTTGTTTGGCCTGGTGCTTTTTGTCATGCCTTTAGGTTTCAGGTTGTAGGTTTTCGTCCTTTCTTTCCCATCTGCTTCCAGCTTTTGGTGTTGCCTTCAGGACTGAGTTCATATTAGTTGCATTTGGTGTTACCTTTGTTTTGCCACTATCTTATTTCGTATTGGCACTAGGCTTTCTTCTATGCTAGTGCCGATAGCCTGTTGGCCCAATCGATTTCTTCATGCTTTCGGTTTTGTCCAGATGTCGGGTCCATGCTTTCAGATCATTCTTCTATACTGGTTGCGGTCCAATACCCCTTCACCGATAGCTGGTTTGGGTGCTGAATTTGGTAGTGACAGTAAGAGACAGTTATTCTTGCACAATCATTTTAAGAGTTCCAAAAATCAAGAAAAATCTAACAAGTGTATCCCAAATTTCTCAGGATAATAATGTTTAATTTTAGTTTGATCCTAAGTACTATTTAGTAAGAGATATATTGATTTAAGATATTCTCTTGCAGAGTGATGCAGTGAAGGGGTTATACGAATTTAAATTTGAAAAATACATCGACATTGCTAAAGATTACATGTGGTGCAATATTTCATAAATAAATAATGATGTTGATATGCTGAGTACTTTTGATTTGTGGCAATATAAACTTGGTCATCCAAGTGTAGGTACTATAAAGAAAGTCTTACATGATAATAGAGTACCACTTGATGATGTAAAACTACCATATATATGTTCATATTGCCAAATGGGTAAAAGTCACAGGTTGCTTTTTAATGACTCTCTACCAGAATACACAAAAGCACCTGATTTAATTATCACTAATCTGTGGGGTCCTGCCGCAATATGTTCTAACTTTGGTTACAGGTATTATACATCATTTATTGATGCATTTTCAAGATATACTTGGATTTATTTTCTAAAGTCAAAATCCGACACTTATAATGTTGTATTGAATTTTATCAAAATGGCTAAAAACCAATTCAATACTACTGTTAAAATATTTCAGTCTTACGGGGGCAGTGAATACAAAACCCTAAACAATTATTTCATTAAAAAGGGAATAATTCATAGAGTAACTTTCCCTTACACATCTGAGAAAAATGGCATAGTAGAGAGAAAACATAGGCATATAGTTGAATCAGGACTGACGTTGTTTTCTCAAGCATCTTTACCACTAAAATTTTGGCCAGAATCATTTAATTAATCTGTTTATTTAGTAAACAGTGTTGCCAACTAGAATTTTAAATAATGTTAGTCCTTTAGAGAAATTATTTAATGTCAGATCTGATTACAACAGTCTCAACTCGATTGTATATGTTTTTCCTAATTAAGGTCATACAATAATAATAAACTTGACTAAAGGTTAAGACCATGCACATTTATAGGCTACTGTGGCAATCAAAAGGGTTACAAGTGTATAGATGAAAATGGAAAAAATTTCATAAGTAGACATGTAATATTTAATGAGATTTTTTTCCTTTTAGCAGTACTAACATAAAAAAACTTCTGCTAAAGTGTACAATCCAAAGATTTCAATACTTGTTTTACCAAGTATTTCTGAAGTGCGACAGCAGGAAGATATCATTGGGGCTGGGCTGTTGACGCTCAACATTGTAATCAGCCACAGTCAAGCACTAAACAAACTGAGCCTCTCAGCCTTGCCAACCAAGAATCTGCCACAAAAGAAAACACAAGTACATGTGAGTCAAGTGAAAGTGAAGAATGTAGAGACATTGACAATGCAACACACTCTAATACACCAACACAATCAAATCATGATCGCCTACCTTTCAACCCGCCACTCAGTCAATCCGACCATCCAATGATAACCAGGTCTAAAAAGGATATTTTCAAGCCAAAAATTCTACACTAATGCAGTTCTTTCAAAAGAACCACAAAGCTACAATGATGATGTAAAACATAAAAACTTGAGGACATCTATGAATGAAGAGTATAAAGCCCTCATCAACAACAACACTTGGGAATTTGTTTATCCTCCAAATAATAAAAACATTATTGGGTTCAAGTGGACTTATAGGTTGAAGAAAAACCCGAATGGTACTATAAATAGATATAACTCTAGATTGGTGGCTAAGGGTTCCACTCAAGAGTATGGGTTTGACTTCAATGATCACCAGTGGTCAAACCTGCAAATGTTAGGCTTATTCTCATTGTTGCACTAAGCAACAACTGAAAAATCAAACATCTGGATGTCAGTAATGCCTTTTTGAATATCATATTGAAGGAAGAAGTTTATATGCAACAACCACAGGGGTACAATCAAAATCTAGATCAAGTATGCAAATTGAAAAGAGCAATATGTGATCTCAAACAAACTCCAACAGTATAATTTGATAGATTAAAGTCAGCTCTGTCTAAAATGGGTTACAGTGCAAGCAAATCAGACTCTTCGTTGTGTGACGGCAAAGAATTTCGCTCGGTCCGAACCAGTCGCTAAACCGACTCAGACCGTTCGAAACGCCCTATCGTTTGAGAACACGACAAAACAGAACGCATACAGAAGAACGTTTCATTGTATATTACAACAATGCATCAGATTACAAGAATATACAGAGTATAAATGAATATTACACAGAAATATCAGAGATTTAAATTACATTTAAATACATAGCAGCGGAAAATAATACAATACACAACTAGAAGAGATATACGGATACAAAGCTTTCCGGATATCGTTCCAGCTGTAAACCAGGATCCTGTGAATATAAATCTGCAAAACCGAAACTACTAGCTGCCCGTGTCAAAATAAGGGCACCCAGAGTTTAGGTTAAAACAATAAACTCCAGGTCAGTCATGTGACTGGTGTGAGAACTAAAACAGTTATTAATCTTTATTTTAAAAGTTAGGTAAATCAAGGGACCACGCCGTATAACACGGAACGGGTTTTCTCCCAAGAATACCAGTGCATAAAACAAACAGCGCAATGCTAAATAAAGAAAGATGAAGCTGTTATAAGACCCAGGTCCTATCACACAATGCAACGCAAGCCGGGGGATAGGGTTTTCCCTTATAACAGCCAAAGAATGCTTGATACGTTTAAAACAAATCATTTGATACTATAATAAGTGCATAGTGCATAAAACAACTTCAAATCATAAGTATCAATCATAGGCGGCATGGGTACCATATATCATGTCGCCATATATAGGTTTACAAATAAAACCGCAAAGTCACGTATTTGGAAATTGGATTTCCTTCTATGAACCGAGGCAAAAGATAGTCCTCAACCGATTCGAGACTGTCTAGCCCGAGCCTCAGGAACAGCCGCAACTGCCCCTTGGATCGTCAGGGCCGGTCCACACGGAGTGGATTATTATGCCTGAACAATACGTCTCCCCACCCTATGGGGTGTAAGTCTGGTCCGTCAGCCGACCAGAATGCATTCGGCCGAAACCGATATAACCGAGGCGCCTCGCAACAACCACAACCACATAAGTCAAACTCGTCAGGGCGTGTAAAACCACTGACGCCACTTCTAGCTAGAAAGAAACGCATGCCCTCCCTGAGGTCCGTCTCCCGTTTTTGGTTCATACCGGGTGTGAAACACGCGAGGTAAACGTTACACAAAGCTACGCCACAAAGGCCGTGCTTTGATCATCACCACAAGACTTTGCTTTTCAACAGAAGCCTCGATCATTTGCATCTTAGCATGCCACACAGGCAAGCCATCCTATGCAACCGATATCAGTCACACAGAATGAAATCCGATGTCAGACACACAGTCCATTTACAAGTCCGTTCTGGGTCTGAACGAAACCGGAGGCACCTAGTACCCCGCATATCCATCGATCTCCAAGTACGTCTGGACGATCACTAACTGTTTCCATCTTCTTGGGTGTACAGCCCAATCAAGATCATCAGTTATCACCCAAACGACGTGAAGACTTCCGGTCTTCGACCATCGTCTTCATCTTTGACTTATCGTCGTATCAGTTATTCAGAATGGGATAAACCCGGTCTTTCCGAATAACTCGCGTATATATTATAAAAGTGTTACACAAACACAACATACGCCTCATTCCAATTCATTAGTCACTAACCGTAAATTAATCAAGAGAATAATTCCCCAAATATTAACCCCGAAGGCCGAAACCAACATCAGATCAATATCCAGAAAACCATTCTGCTTGGCTAACCGCCAGTTAGTTTCTAAATTTCACATTCAAATCTAATTAAAGATTTAACTATCGCCTGGAGCAAAACTGGTGATACTCCATTCTCGATCTTTTCAATCTAATTAAAGATTCATTAAAACTCCACTTAGTTTTAATCTGTGACTGGGTTAAAGAATCAGTGTCATTTAAAACACGGTTCACGATAAACCCAAAGTCACATCCCATTAATTATCGGGTTAAAGAACAAGTGTTATTTAAAACACTGTTCACGATAAACCCAAAAATCAATATCAATTCAATTCCAATTAAATATCATTTAATTGGTACACTTCATTAAATCTAAATAAAAAGATTTAATCTTTTCTCAACTGGGTTCAAGAACAGTGTTAGTGAAGACACCATTCACGACAAACCCAAATCACATTCGATATTCAATACAAGGCTCTGAATAGAAACTATATCGGCCTATATTCAATATCAAATTCTACGATTAACAAATGTCGTATTGGAAATAACGATATACATATATATCTTTCAAATTTCCATAACAACACCTGTAATATCACGAATTCCAACATCGAAATATTCCGAAGACAATTTCGATTCAAATCCACTCCAATGCAATCATTGGAAATTTTGGTTATTTTCAAAACCATTTCAAATTCAATTTATTTATTTAAAAATAAATAGAATTATAATTCTAGTTCAAAACTAGTTCATTTCGATAAAAATCTATTTTTATCTTTTCAAATATGGAGTTTTTCATCCCAAACTTTCACAAATCATTTCTTATGATTTTACACAAATTATTACTATTTTTAATAATTTTATCAAGGCCCGTACGGTCGATTTCCATTAACGGCCATCGAACTGCACTTACAGCGACCTTTTTCGAATTTGATTTGGACGTATCTCCAAATCCAACCGTTAGATTTCAAATTTCTAACATTCATTAGAAAGCTCTTTTCGATACGAACCCAACGGTTCCGGTTTTAGGAGAATCCGACGGTCGGATCTCCCGTAATGTCCGTTTGAAACAAATGATCGAAATTCGCGAACTGCCGCAGCGCGGCGCGTTCTATTCAGGCCATTATATTATATATATAATATATATAATATATATTTCGTCGATTACTATTTAAAACGAATTATATAAATGGTTTTAAATTCGTTTCAAAAGCAATTTCAACTTCCTTTTCAATTCAAATCAAAATTGAATTCTTCTTTATAAATTCGTTTCAAAATTCATTTCTATTCAATTCAAATTTCAATTCAATTTGAATTCATTTCAATTCGCTTTCAATTCCATTTGAATTCGTTTTCAATTCAATTCATTTCGAAATCGTTTTAAAATTCAATTCATTTCGAAATCGTTTTCAATTCAATTCATTTCGAAATCGTTTTCAATTCAATTCATTTCGAAATCGTTTTCAATTCAATTCATTTCGAAATCGTTTTCAATTCAATTTATTTCGAAATCGCTTTCAATTCAATTTGAATTCGTTTTCAATTCATTTCGAAATCGTTTTCAATTCAATTTATTTCGAAATCGTTTTCAATTCAATTCATTTCGAAATCGTTTTCAATTCAATTTATTTCGAAATCGTTTTCAATTCAATTCATTTCGAAATCGTTTTCAATTCAATTTATTTCGAAATCGTTTTCAATTCAATTCATTTCGAAATCGTTTTCAATTCAATTCATTTCGAAATCGTTTTCAATTCAATTCATTTCGAAATCGTTTTCAATTCAATTCATTTCGAAATCGTTTTCAATTCAATTCATTTCGAAATCGTTTTCAATTCAATTCATTTCGAAATCGTTTTCAATTCAATTCATTTCGAAATCGTTTTCAATTCAATTCATTTCGAAATCGTTTTCAATTCAATTCATTTCGAAATCGTTTTCAATTCAATTCATTTCAAAATATTCGATTTCGAAATCACGTTTCAATATTCATTTTAAAATGAATAAAATCGATATAAATATCGTTCACGTCAAAATGGCGTCAATCTAATCCTCACGGCTTCACATATTTCTATTTTCAAATATTCTATTTCAAATATTTCTATTTCAAATATTTCTATTTCAAATATTTCTATTTCAAATATTTCTATTTCAAATATTTCTATTTCAAATATTTCTATTTCAAATATTTCTATTTTTCTCGAAACTGGAATGAGGCCCAATCAATTACCATATAATGTTAATTATATGGATTTTCTACAACACATGTATATATCAACAACGATGAATAATCAACCATCAACCAAAGTGCACTACACTGTATAAGCATCAAATATAGACATTTAACGCTTATAGCAGCTTGTCAATCAATCGATCGACATATTTAATAAATCAGGATGAGTGAACTTCAAATTTCATCCTAACACCCGTGTGGGGTTTCAAACAATCAAACACATATTTTATTTGTGCAGTTAGGCGATGTGTAAAATTTATCGACCCAATCAACGTCATTCAAATAGGTGTACATAAACAAACCGTCTGGTTTGTAAATGAATATTTATTTATTCACATTCACGTTAAAAATTATATTTTTAACGATAACACATTTTATTTTAACATATGAATTTATATTCAGTTCAATCGTTAAATAAAATGCTAATTTTATTTTTCTAACTTATTTTAGAAAATTTCGGCGGCATAACGGCACGATACTAGAAACGGGACAAGGCCTAGCCTTATCCCCGGTCTAGTGAAGGCCCACGCCATTCACACATCAATCAAATCAATTCGTTATGCAAACCACAAACTTTGAAGTAAGGATCTAACCTAGCCTTACTCCTTCGCCTTATAACGGCGCACGTCTAATCCTAACCAATTTATCGATTCGATTTTTCACACCACAAACCACATTCAAACCAATATCGCAATCAATCACCAAACAGTCAAACAAACAAGTCCATGGTCTGTGGACGATTGTGTCGGGTGCTACTAAGCACCGTCTGCATCCTAGTATATATATATAACTAGAAATAAAATAGAAAGGTGAGAAATTCTCACATATAGCTATCCTAGCTCCACGGCACTTCTTTTGCAGAAGTCTTCGTCGTTTCGCCTTTTTGTCACCTTCGTTGCTGCTTTCACTACATACGTAAAAATCACATTTTTACTTCGCTATTCAATTTATAAAAATCGAATTTTTAGTTCAAAGTTCAATATATAAAAATCGAACTTTTAGTTCGAAGTTCAATATATAAAAATCGAATTTTTAGTTCGAAGTTCAATATATAAAAATCGAATTTTTAGTTCAAAGTTCAATATATAAAAATCGAATTTTTAGTTCGCTATTCAATATATAAAAATCGAATTTTTATATACGTTACTTAATGGTAAAAATCATTCCTTTCCTTTTTATAAAAATAGAATCTATTCCATTTAAAAATCGAATCTTTTCTATTGTAAAAATCGCCTCTTTTCTATTGTAAAAATCACATCTTTTTTCTATTTTAAAAATCGCATCTTTATATGAAATAAAAATTAAAACTTTCTGCTTAATAAAAATCCGTCTTTTCTACTTTAAAGATCAAACCATTTTCTATTTAAAGTTTAAAATTTCCAAAAATCAGTTTTTATACTTCCTTTAAAACCTGTTTTTACTATTAAAACAAAATCAGTTTTATATTTTTAAATCAAAATCATTCTTATATTCTTAAATCAAAAATCAGTTTTATATTCTAATAAACAAAATCAGTTTTATATTCTAATAAACAAAATCAGTTTTTTTATCGTTTTAAAAATCAGAACTTACCTTTTTTTTTTTTTTAAATAAAACAATTCAGTTTTTTTTTAACGAATTAAAATAAATAAATAAAAAAAAAAAACAATAAAATACTTACGGGGGGGAGGGGTCACGGCAGGTCATTGGCGCCATCAGGGGTGGCGGTGGTTCTCTTCGGGTCTGTGGAGATGGGCGTCTCGATTTGGTGTGAGCGCGGTCTGGTGGAGGGCCTCGCGATGCAGAGGGGCGCGGTCTTCATGCGTGGCGCGCCTAGACGGAGCGGGGGTGGTGATAGGGAGCGGCGGCTTGGTCAGTTCAAGGTGGGGTGTTGGAGGGAAGAGAAGGATCGACGAAGGAGAAGGGTTGCGAGGGGGAGATGCTCGGGGAGGCTTGTTGACCAACCACGGTGGTGCGACGGATCGCAGGTGGCCATTTTTAAATTGGGGATCGGGTTTTTCTGATTGGGGAAAAGTAAAGACGGGGGGGGGGGGGGGGGCTTTAGTGTAAATGTTTATATTTTTATATTTTATTATTTTATTTTATATTTAATTTTTTTTCCCAAACCCTAATTGTTGACTTTTCCTTCTAACTCGGAGTTTCACCCAACGACTGCCGTCCCTAGCGCAATACCCCTATTCCGAACACAATGGGATATGCTGCGTAAGCCAACTCGGACGTTACGACCAGTTTCCGTTAAATTTAAAATATAAATCTTTATATATTCAATTTAAACGCACATTTCAATTTACCGGGGCCACACACTAACTAGAAAAATTCCCGAAAATATTTTCTAGCTTCGTATTGACGATACGGTCCTAACAAAACTAGTTTCGTCGAATTCTGAGATTGTTGGAAAAATGGCCAATTTCCAGTCGATTAAAATCAACTGAAACTGGTCAAACGCGTTTTCCTTTGCCACGCTCACATATTGATTCGAAAAATTATGAAATTTGAAACCTAGCCATAACTTGACATCACGGACCCAACAAAACTGGTTTCGTCGAAATCTGAGGTCGTTTGCAAAATTGCTATTTTTAAGGGCCTTATATATATAAAAATATATATAAATTCCACAGCGACTATTTCTAATTTTAAACTGGACATATCTTATCATTTCTAAAATGAAATCTCAGTTTGTTAACTTCGTTACAAAGATATAATTATACAGATTCAAATATTTCTTGTTTCGTTCAATTCTGACTTATATTGAATTCTGTATATTCATTTGAAATTAGAAATCGAATTTTCGAACTACCGCGCCATTTTCAATTCCTTTTATAATTATATATAATTATTATATATTCTAACGACGACGTATATAATATATACGTTCTAATTATATTCAAAATAAATTTCTCGTCGATATTATTTAAAATAATTCAGATTAAATATTCAAAATTCACTAAAGTTGCCAAAATAAAAATTTCAAACTGGCTCGCATTTTACGGGTTGTTACAATCTCCCCCACTTAAAACTTTTCGTCCCCGAAAAGGAACAAAGTCGAAAGTGGTTTGATTAATCAACACTACGTTCGATTTGGCTTCCATTCTCCAACTTTTCAGTTTCTGAGAATTTTCAAAATTTCAAAAATTTGGCTAACACCCTAAATTTTCGAAAAATTTCGCCATAACCTCCCCTGCACCGGGAGCATCGGGAAATTGCAAATAGCGTTCCCGGTCCTTCAGATCTCAAAAAGAAAAAGAAAAAGCCAAGCGGCTAGCCAATAGGCTCACAAAATCATCATCACCCAAACAAAACAGGAAATTATGTAGTAAACATGTACCTATTTGTCGGGCAAACAAATTTTATTCTCGGCTCTAGCCTCCTTGCTATGACCTGTTCAAAGATATATATGTATATGCAAGCAAATGCGACCAATTTTCAATATAATTCAATATTTGGTTCAGTTAGGCATAATGGTTCAAAATTAGCAAACAAATAACCAAACAACACAAACATCAATCAATTAGTGAATTAGAGTCTCAAATTCGTAATTTGATATATATACGAAAATCAGATTTTTGATGCCAAATCACAACAATAGGCCCTATCTAATTTTGGTTCTCACACCAGTCAATAGGAAATATATAGAAATCTCACTTTCGTCACTCGAAAATAAATACTGGCGACAGTGCCCCATCACCAGAATTACTCCCGGGCACTAGAGGGATTCTATATCTACCCAATATATTAAAACTTCGAATACACGTTTGCAAGACATATATGCAAAACCTTTATATATCGGATTGTCCTAATCAATATAAAATAAATAATCAAATACGAATAATTGATTTAAATTTTCAAAACGAAATTTGTTTTCATTTGAAAAATATACTCTTCATACTCGTTCTAGGATACTACTGATCCCATCTCTAACGAGTCATTCCATTGGATATTACTAATCCAATATCTGATGAATTCTTTCGTATGTTTCTAATGTGTCTTGTTCTCTAAGCTTTGTAAACCAAAGCTCTGATACCAAATGTGACGGCAAAGAATTTCGCTCGGTCCGAACCAGTCGCTAAACCGACTCAGACCGTTCGAAACGCCCTATCGTAACTTCCCCGTAAAGGAAAGCGTCGGATAGTTCGAGAACAAGCCACAGCAGAACGCATACAGAAGAACGTTTCATTGTATATTACAACAATGCACCAGAATACAAGAATATACAGAGTATAAATGAATATTACACAGAAATATCAGAGATTTAAATTACATTTAAATACATAGCAGCGGAAAATAATACAATACACAACTAGAAGAGATATACGGATACAAAGCTTTCCGGATATCGTTCCAGCTGTAAACCAGGATCCTGTGAATATAAATCTGCAAAACCGAAACTACTAGCTGCCCGTGTCAAAATAAGGGCACCCAGAGTTTAGGTTAAAACAATAAACTCCAGGTCAGTCATGTGACTGGTGTGAGAACTAAAACAGTTATTAATCTTTATTTTAAAAGTTAGGTAAATCAAGGGACCACGCCGTATAACACGGAACGGGTTTTCTCCCAAGAATACCAGTGCATAAAACAAACAGCGCAATGCTAAATAAAGAAAGATGAAGCTGTTATAAGACCCAGGTCCTATCACACAATGCAACGCAAGCCGGGGGATAGGGTTTTCCCTTATAACAGCCAAAGAATGCTTGATACGTTTAAAACAAATCATTTGATACTATAATAAGTGCATAGTGCATAAAACAACTTCAAATCATAAGTATCAATCATAGGCGGCATGGGTACCATATATCATGTCGCCATATATAGGTTTACAAATAAAACCGCAAAGTCACGTATTTGGAAATTGGATTTCCTTCTATGAACCGAGGCAAAAGATAGTCCTCAACCGATTCGAGACTGTCTAGCCCGAGCCTCAGGAACAGCCGCAACTGCCCCTTGGATCGTCAGGGCCGGTCCACACGGAGTGGATTATTATGCCTGAACAATACGTCTCCCCACCCTATGGGGTGTAAGTCTGGTCCGTCAGCCGACCAGAATGCATTCGGCCGAAACCGATATAACCGAGGCGCCTCGCAACAACCACAACCACATAAGTCAAACTCGTCAGGGCGTGTAAAACCACTGACGCCACTTCTAGCTAGAAAGAAACGCATGCCCTCCCTGAGGTCCGTCTCCCGTTTTTGGTTCATACCGGGTGTGAAACACGCGAGGTAAACGTTACACAAAGCTACGCCACAAAGGCCGTGCTTTGATCATCACCACAAGACTTTGCTTTTCAACAGAAGCCTCGATCATTTGCATCTTAGCATGCCACACAGGCAAGCCATCCTATGCAACCGATATCAGTCACACAGAATGAAATCCGATGTCAGACACACAGTCCATTTACAAGTCCGTTCTGGGTCTGAACGAAACCGGAGGCACCTAGTACCCCGCATATCCATCGATCTCCAAGTACGTCTGGACGATCACTAACTGTTTCCATCTTCTTGGGTGTACAGCCCAATCAAGATCATCAGTTATCACCCAAACGACGTGAAGACTTCCGGTCTTCGACCATCGTCTTCATCTTTGACTTATCGTCGTATCAGTTATTCAGAATGGGATAAACCCGGTCTTTCCGAATAACTCGCGTATATATTATAAAAGTGTTACACAAACACAACATACGCCTCATTCCAATTCATTAGTCACTAACCGTAAATTAATCAAGAGAATAATTCCCCAAATATTAACCCCGAAGGCCGAAACCAACATCAGATCAATATCCAGAAAACCATTCTGCTTGGCTAACCGCCAGTTAGTTTCTAAATTTCACATTCAAATCTAATTAAAGATTTAACTATCGCCTGGAGCAAAACTGGTGATACTCCATTCTCGATCTTTTCAATCTAATTAAAGATTCATTAAAACTCCACTTAGTTTTAATCTGTGACTGGGTTAAAGAATCAGTGTCATTTAAAACACGGTTCACGATAAACCCAAAGTCACATCCCATTAATTATCGGGTTAAAGAACAAGTGTTATTTAAAACACTGTTCACGATAAACCCAAAAATCAATATCAATTCAATTCCAATTAAATATCATTTAATTGGTACACTTCATTAAATCTAAATAAAAAGATTTAATCTTTTCTCAACTGGGTTCAAGAACAGTGTTAGTGAAGACACCATTCACGACAAACCCAAATCACATTCGATATTCAATACAAGGCTCTGAATAGAAACTATATCGGCCTATATTCAATATCAAATTCTACGATTAACAAATGTCGTATTGGAAATAACGATATACATATATATCTTTCAAATTTCCATAACAACACCTGTAATATCACGAATTCCAACATCGAAATATTCCGAAGACAATTTCGATTCAAATCCACTCCAATGCAATCATTGGAAATTTTGGTTATTTTCAAAACCATTTCAAATTCAATTTATTTATTTAAAAATAAATAGAATTATAATTCTAGTTCAAAACTAGTTCATTTCGATAAAAATCTATTTTTATCTTTTCAAATATGGAGTTTTTCATCCCAAACTTTCACAAATCATTTCTTATGATTTTACACAAATTATTACTATTTTTAATAATTTTATCAAGGCCCGTACGGTCGATTTCCATTAACGGCCATCGAACTGCACTTACAGCGACCTTTTTCGAATTTGATTTGGACGTATCTCCAAATCCAACCGTTAGATTTCAAATTTCTAACATTCATTAGAAAGCTCTTTTCGATACGAACCCAACGGTTCCGGTTTTAGGAGAATCCGACGGTCGGATCTCCCGTAATGTCCGTTTGAAACAAATGATCGAAATTCGCGAACTGCCGCAGCGCGGCGCGTTCTATTCAGGCCATTATATTATATATATAATATATATAATATATATTTCGTCGATTACTATTTAAAACGAATTATATAAATGGTTTTAAATTCGTTTCAAAAGCAATTTCAACTTCCTTTTCAATTCAAATCAAAATTGAATTCTTCTTTATAAATTCGTTTCAAAATTCATTTCTATTCAATTCAAATTTCAATTCAATTTGAATTCATTTCAATTCGCTTTCAATTCCATTTGAATTCGTTTTCAATTCAATTCATTTCGAAATCGTTTTAAAATTCAATTCATTTCGAAATCGTTTTCAATTCAATTCATTTCGAAATCGTTTTCAATTCAATTCATTTCGAAATCGTTTTCAATTCAATTCATTTCGAAATCGTTTTCAATTCAATTTATTTCGAAATCGCTTTCAATTCAATTTGAATTCGTTTTCAATTCATTTCGAAATCGTTTTCAATTCAATTTATTTCGAAATCGTTTTCAATTCAATTCATTTCGAAATCGTTTTCAATTCAATTTATTTCGAAATCGTTTTCAATTCAATTCATTTCGAAATCGTTTTCAATTCAATTTATTTCGAAATCGTTTTCAATTCAATTCATTTCGAAATCGTTTTCAATTCAATTCATTTCGAAATCGTTTTCAATTCAATTCATTTCGAAATCGTTTTCAATTCAATTCATTTCGAAATCGTTTTCAATTCAATTCATTTCGAAATCGTTTTCAATTCAATTCATTTCGAAATCGTTTTCAATTCAATTCATTTCGAAATCGTTTTCAATTCAATTCATTTCGAAATCGTTTTCAATTCAATTCATTTCGAAATCGTTTTCAATTCAATTCATTTCAAAATATTCGATTTCGAAATCACGTTTCAATATTCATTTTAAAATGAATAAAATCGATATAAATATCGTTCACGTCAAAATGGCGTCAATCTAATCCTCACGGCTTCACATATTTCTATTTTCAAATATTCTATTTCAAATATTTCTATTTCAAATATTTCTATTTCAAATATTTCTATTTCAAATATTTCTATTTCAAATATTTCTATTTCAAATATTTCTATTTCAAATATTTCTATTTTTCTCGAAACTGGAATGAGGCCCAATCAATTACCATATAATGTTAATTATATGGATTTTCTACAACACATGTATATATCAACAACGATGAATAATCAACCATCAACCAAAGTGCACTACACTGTATAAGCATCAAATATAGACATTTAACGCTTATAGCAGCTTGTCAATCAATCGATCGACATATTTAATAAATCAGGATGAGTGAACTTCAAATTTCATCCTAACACCCGTGTGGGGTTTCAAACAATCAAACACATATTTTATTTGTGCAGTTAGGCGATGTGTAAAATTTATCGACCCAATCAACGTCATTCAAATAGGTGTACATAAACAAACCGTCTGGTTTGTAAATGAATATTTATTTATTCACATTCACGTTAAAAATTATATTTTTAACGATAACACATTTTATTTTAACATATGAATTTATATTCAGTTCATTCGTTAAATAAAATGCTAATTTTATTTTTCTAACTTATTTTAGAAAATTTCGGCGGCATAACGGCACGATACTAGAAACGGGACAAGGCCTAGCCTTATCCCCGGTCTAGTGAAGGCCCACGCCATTCACACATCAATCAAATCAATTCGTTATGCAAACCACAAACTTTGAAGTAAGGATCTAACCTAGCCTTACTCCTTCGCCTTATAACGGCGCACGTCTAATCCTAACCAATTTATCGATTCGATTTTTCACACCACAAACCACATTCAAACCAATATCGCAATCAATCACCAAACAGTCAAACAAACAAGTCCATGGTCTGTGGACGATTGTGTCGGGTGCTACTAAGCACCGTCTGCATCCTAGTATATATATATAACTAGAAATAAAATAGAAAGGTGAGAAATTCTCACATATAGCTATCCTAGCTCCACGGCACTTCTTTTGCAGAAGTCTTCGTCGTTTCGCCTTTTTGTCACCTTCGTTGCTGCTTTCACTACATACGTAAAAATCACATTTTTACTTCGCTATTCAATTTATAAAAATCGAATTTTTAGTTCAAAGTTCAATATATAAAAATCGAACTTTTAGTTCGAAGTTCAATATATAAAAATCGAATTTTTAGTTCGAAGTTCAATATATAAAAATCGAATTTTTAGTTCAAAGTTCAATATATAAAAATCGAATTTTTAGTTCGCTATTCAATATATAAAAATCGAATTTTTATATACGTTACTTAATGGTAAAAATCATTCCTTTCCTTTTTATAAAAATAGAATCTATTCCATTTAAAAATCGAATCTTTTCTATTGTAAAAATCGCCTCTTTTCTATTGTAAAAATCACATTTTTTTTCTATTTTAAAAATCGCATCTTTATATGAAATAAAAATTAAAACTTTCTGCTTAATAAAAATCCGTCTTTTCTACTTTAAAGATCAAACCATTTTCTATTTAAAGTTTAAAATTTCCAAAAATCAGTTTTTATACTTCCTTTAAAACCTGTTTTTACTATTAAAACAAAATCAGTTTTATATTTTTAAATCAAAATCATTCTTATATTCTTAAATCAAAAATCAGTTTTATATTCTAATAAACAAAATCAGTTTTATATTCTAATAAACAAAATCAGTTTTTTTATCGTTTTAAAAATCAGAACTTACCTTTTTTTTTTTTTTAAATAAAACAATTCAGTTTTTTTTTAACGAATTAAAATAAATAAATAAAAAAAAAAAACAATAAAATACTTACGGGGGGGAGGGGTCACGGCAGGTCATTGGCGCCATCAGGGGTGGCGGTGGTTCTCTTCGGGTCTGTGGAGATGGGCGTCTCGATTTGGTGTGAGCGCGGTCTGGTGGAGGGCCTCGCGATGCAGAGGGGCGCGGTCTTCATGCGTGGCGCGCCTAGACGGAGCGGGGGTGGTGATAGGGAGCGGCGGCTTGGTCAGTTCAAGGTGGGGTGTTGGAGGGAAGAGAAGGATCGACGAAGGAGAAGGGTTGCGAGGGGGAGATGCTCGGGGAGGCTTGTTGACCAACCACGGTGGTGCGACGGATCGCAGGTGGCCATTTTTAAATTGGGGATCGGGTTTTTCTGATTGGGGAAAAGTAAAGACGGGGGGGGGGGGGGCTTTAGTGTAAATGTTTATATTTTTATATTTTATTATTTTATTTTATATTTAATTTTTTTTCCCAAACCCTAATTGTTGACTTTTCCTTCTAACTCGGAGTTTCACCCAACGACTGCCGTCCCTAGCGCAATACCCCTATTCCGAACACAATGGGATATGCTGCGTAAGCCAACTCGGACGTTACGACCAGTTTCCGTTAAATTTAAAATATAAATCTTTATATATTCAATTTAAACGCACATTTCAATTTACCGGGGCCACACACTAACTAGAAAAATTCCCGAAAATATTTTCTAGCTTCGTATTGACGATACGGTCCTAACAAAACTAGTTTCGTCGAATTCTGAGATTGTTGGAAAAATGGCCAATTTCCAGTCGATTAAAATCAACTGAAACTGGTCAAACGCGTTTTCCTTTGCCACGCTCACATATTGATTCGAAAAATTATGAAATTTGAAACCTAGCCATAACTTGACATCACGGACCCAACAAAACTGGTTTCGTCGAAATCTGAGGTCGTTTGCAAAATTGCTATTTTTAAGGGCCTTATATATATAAAAATATATATAAATTCCACAGCGACTATTTCTAATTTTAAACTGGACATATCTTATCATTTCTAAAATGAAATCTCAGTTTGTTAACTTCGTTACAAAGATATAATTATACAGATTCAAATATTTCTTGTTTCGTTCAATTCTGACTTATATTGAATTCTGTATATTCATTTGAAATTAGAAATCGAATTTTCGAACTACCGCGCCATTTTCAATTCCTTTTATAATTATATATAATTATTATATATTCTAACGACGACGTATATAATATATACGTTCTAATTATATTCAAAATAAATTTCTCGTCGATATTATTTAAAATAATTCAGATTAAATATTCAAAATTCACTAAAGTTGCCAAAATAAAAATTTCAAACTGGCTCGCATTTTACGGGTTGTTACACGTTGTTTTCTAAAATTACAAAGCTATCAATTATATATATATATACATATATATATTTATATATATATTCTAATATATGTTGATGATTTAATTATTGCAGATAGTGATGAAAAAAGTCATACTTGTAACAGAATAACTGGACAAGCTGTTCTCCATCAAAAACGTAGGACAGCTATCATATTTCTTGGGCACTGAATTCAAAAAGAAGTCAAATTTAGAAATACAGCTCTGTCAGAGAAAATATATTTTTGTGAATTATTGACTAAAGCTAAGATGATTGAAGCCAATCCATAACCAACCCCTATGATCTCTAGTCAGTAGTATTTTAAAAACAGGAGAGAAGCCATAAATAATCTAAAATAATATAGAAGTTTTTTGGGAGCATTACAATATGCTACTATAACACGACCTCGTCGACCTGATATATGTTTTAGTGTTAACAAGGTGGCTCAATTTTTGCAGAACTCACTTGATGAACATTGAAGGGCAATCAAGAGAATATTAAAAATCTGAGGGGTACAATTAATCATGGTCTCTCTCTTAAAGCTTGCAAGGATCTAAATATCACTGCATTTACTAATTCATACTGGGTGGCTGACCCAGACGACATGAAATTTGTAATTCGATACTACATCTATGTAGGCAAAAGTTTAATCTTTTGGAACTCTAAAGAGCAAACTACTATATCCAGATGTAGTGCATAAGCTGAATATAGAAGTTTAGCATGTGCAATTGCTGAGATACTATGGCTATAATTTATACTCAAGGAATTACATTTATCATTAGATACCAATCTATAATCTAGTGTGGCAACCAAAGTACTATTTATATGAGCGCTGATCTTATACAACATGCTAGAATAAAGCACACTGAAATTGGTATCTACTTTGTGTGCGAACTATTGCAGGAGAAAAGATTACAAGTCAACTTTATACCTTCTTTCTATCAGAAAGCGGATATACTTATAAAAGCTCTTTCATCCAAACATTTCTTTCGGCTTAGAGACGAATTTGGAGTTACTGATTAAAACCTTGCCTTTCTTCGACCTAGTGTGCCATCATCATCCCGCAGTCTAAGCAGTACTTCGAATTTCATCAAAGTCTTCAAGCACAAATCTAAAGTTTGAAACCCTAGATTTGTGCTTATCGTGCCGGAATCCGACAGCTCCCGTTGATCTAAAGCTTCAGCGCTCTCTTTTAATCGCTTTCTCAATCAGAATCAAGAAGTTCAAAACTGATTGAATGAATATTAGGGCTTCAAAGAAAAGTCTAGCCTAATTTGAGAGAGGACATAAAAAGGGAATGACTGCTGCTCCCTTTGTTTAACCTCTTTTTGGTTTTCTCGGCTTTATGCTATTGGGCTGGGCTGCTTTACTTAGCCCAAACAATTGAACTAAATGTAACTGTTCCTATAGAGAACAATAATTTTCCTGCAATACAAAAAGGGCGCTACTGGTCACACCCCAGTTTACACTACCAACCACCAAAACTAAAAGCACCACAAATATTTTCGTTTTCCTCTACTGGCCACCGCCTAAATTAATAACGCAAAAATGGAGAGGCCACCATCTCCCTCATCTAAACGAACGCTTCCTTCCTCGCTTACTTTCCATTTATCTTCATCTGCGTACACGCCCTTCAATATGAAAAGGAAGTTGCATTTTCTGCTGGCGCTAGATCTGTTTTTTTACATTGTTTTTCATCTGTTTTGACTTTGGTTGATGACTACGATAAAATCTAACCCTTTCACACCTCAATTGCAACATTGGTTTTCTTCTAAGTCCTGGTTTATCCGACTTTAGAATTATAATAACGGTATTCAACTTTTTTCCATTGTTTTACACCATTGGATCAATGTACTATGCGAATCAAATACATAAAGTCAAATAGTTCAAATTTTTTTTAACACAATCCATTTTCATAACTACATTAGCAATTTTAATTTTTATAAATGAGTACTTACTTCATCGGTCGTGAAATGATTCATCAAATCAACATTTATGTCTTTTGAGTCATTTGATCGATCATCTTGTATCACATTATCACAAACATCATGTTTATCATCTGAAACAATAAGGGCGTTGTCCAATTTATCATCATTCAAACACACCATCTATCAAACGACTAAAAAAAAATCAATGTATAAATTTGTAAAACAAGCTACGTAAGTTATACAGATAAGATTTCTACAAGTCAAAACTTACATTGTCATTCTCTATTACAACATCGTCAAATTTAATATCTTCCACGCTTGGAATTTCCAATAGAATGGAAAAAAATATCCTAAAACTCAAAAGAAAACCCTAACCATAAAAAAAACCTAACAACATGTTTATAAAATAATAGAAAACAATAAAAAATCAAGCGAATCTAACAACTTTTTTATCTTCCTCTTCCATCTCTATTAGGCACAAAAGAATATATGCTTTTGTTAGGGTATAAGGATTGAAATTGTAGAGAAATATGTGTTTTTTTAGGAGAAGTATGATGGTTAATTACTGAATGAATGAATAATATATGGTGTTCAGAAGAATATAAAAAATAATCATTTGTATTAAATTTATAAAGTCAGCCAGAAGGACAAGAGGAGGGTGTGACAGTAGCACCCATACAAAAATACATTTCTTCTCTTCGTTTTCATTCCGGTCAACAGTTTCATAAGATTATACATTTCTACTCGTGTCTCGAGTCTAAGTCAGAAATGAATCATCGGTCAGACTTTCTTAGAACGTTCGTCTTATATTTTACAACCATGAAAATAATAATCAACGTTATTGAATTTGAACCAACTTTTACTTGTTCAAACGCACGTAGCAGCCTCTTCAGCATACTTTTAGTACGTTACGACGAATTTTTACTGGTGGGCCGGAGCTTTCAACAAGACTCTGTTTCTCTCTTTATATTCTCACGTTTTTTTTCCCTTTTTTTTCCACTCAGATTATCATTCAAACAAACAAAGATCAAAAATAAAAAGAAGGGGAAAAAATAATGGGTAGAGGAATTTTAGAAGTGAAATTGGTCGATGCGAAAGGACTCGCAGATACCGATTTATTGGGTACAAAAGCTTTCTCCTCTTCTCATTCTTTCCATTTTATCCTTCCTACGAATTTCATTTTTTTCGTTGAAATCTAAGAATTTATATAATTGGATTTTCAGGAGATATCGACCCTTACGTTTTGGTTCAGTATAGGAATCAGGAACGCAAGAGCAGTGTCGCCAGAGGTTGCTTATCAATTCTTCATTTAACCATTTTAATTTATTATTTGATTCTTTTTATTTGATATATATCCCCCAACCGATGATGCAAACCCTGATTTCTTGAATCTTGAATCTTGAAGAACTACTTTCTTTGTTTTAATAGACTTATCATGTAGTTGCGACATAAGTAGTGTATCTTCTAAATGGAAAAGTGATGTTATTGCTTAAAAGTTCGAATTTTTGGTAGTATCATATCAACTAACTCAGATGTTATTTCACTGAAAACCTATGTAATGTATGATTTTCATGTTCATAATTAAGCAACTGATCTGATTGTAAATAACGGAAGACGCAGGGCAAGGCACAAACCCGACATGGAACGAGACACTGAAATTTTTGGTGCATTATGTGGAAGGATCGAGGAACGAGCATAAACTCATTCTGAGAATCATGGACAAAGACACATTCACTGCAGATGATTTCATCGGCCAAGCCACGTATGTAACTACTTAAGAATGTTCCATCATTTTTGGCAGAAGTTAAACTTAACAAAGCACCATGTGATCACAACTTAACAATAAATGCAGGATCCATGTCGCGGATATAATAGAATCTGGATTTGAGAAAGGAGTAGGAGACTCGAGAGTTTGCAAGCACAGGGTGGTTCTTCCTGATAACACTTACAGTGGGGAGATTAGAGTCGGGGTAACTTTTACTCCAAAGGTTAGTATATTGTTACCAATCTGTGCATGTTTTTCATATTGTCATATATATGCTAATGTTTGAATTGCTATGCATAAAAATCATGGTCAGGTAGAGGAGGAGCAAGAAGAATTTGGAGGGTGGGGTAACTGACTGCATTGATTCTCATTTCAAGAATTTGGACTGTTTAGTGTTTTTTCAGTTGTTGTTTTAGAGCCAGCTATGTAAGTTTTGTGTAGGTTTGAATGTAGCATGATTGCAGTTTTATACAATGTTGGTGGTGGTTTTGTGAACTATCTTTTCATGTTATCTTTTAGAAAGTTTAATGTTGTCAATTAAAGCTTTCCTTTCTCCACATGGACTTGTTTTAGAGTAAGCCTTTTATGATTGTATCCATTTAGAAGGCTAGCCTGAATTGAAGTCAGCAGAAGTACTAATAATTTTTTGATAGATTTATAGGGAACATATCCATAATTGTCATAACTGCCGGTTTCTTGGAATCACAGATCAGGCTATAGAGAAAGTTAATGTTTTTTCTAGACCTGTCAATGCATATTTGGAATCCATCTCAATTCCTTTTTCAAAAAGAGGATAAATATCGCACATGCAAAAAAATTGATGTGGATACAAAATTTTACACATTCTGAAGTTATTGATGCGATTGCGGTCGAGTTACCATTTCGACACAAATAATCGTGTTTGAAAACAAACCACAGGTGCGAACTTCTTAAGATAAGAAGTGTTATGCTGTGTATAGCTATATGTGCGAGGCTTGGGATCTATAATCGTCGTGTACTAATTAATCGATTCCACGCATCGCTGCGAACTTATATGTGAATGATTATATTTGTGCAAGAGATGTGCGACTAAATTATAAATGGTCAATAGAGTAATCCGGTACAAATATATCATTCAAATGCAAGTCATAAAATTCACTATAAAAATTCTCCAAACAGTTATCTAACCTGTTGTCAATGTGGGCAGTCGACAACAAAATATATTAGCCCAAAAGATGCAAATGTTTTTATTACAGAACATGTGACAGTAAAAGAACGCACTCAAAATATAAGTCATGAGTAAAAGATCATCTATTGCTTCTATACTTGGCACAATACAAGCTCAATAGTTAGAAGAACAATTGAGGCAATACAAGCATACAATGGACCGACAGTGACCGATCCATGATGAATTGACATCAACTGACTCTTGATGGATCGGTAGCAACCGACTCATGATGGGTCGGCATCAACCGATCCATGATGGGTCAGCATCAGCCGACCCATGATAGATCGCCAATAACCGATCCATGATGGATCGCCATCAACTGACCCATGATGGATCGACAACAACCGATCCATGATGGGTCGGCCTCAACCGATCCAGGATGGATCAGCAGCAACCGGTCCATCAAGACTTGTGATTTTCAACACTCCAAGAAACATAACCGAGTTTCAGAATACAAATTCGAGCAATCTAAATGGCTACATTATTAAGTAAGACATTCAAGCATTGTCAGCATTCGTTTAAACTTGGCAAATGCATGCAAGATCAATGAGTTCAAATTTGAGATTCACACATCATGACAAAGTCGACAATGTTCATCAGCAAACAAAAAATGTCCATTGTTCCGACAATAAAGGCAGATTTGAACTCAACCCAACAAGAGCTCATATTCATTTCAACGCTCAAAGGCTAAGACCCGATTACGATAAAAGCCTCAATCCACTTATATACAGTTTAAAACCCAATTCAATCAAATCCGATCCAAATTCGAACCATTCCAACCCCAAATATCACCAATTCGAAACCCTAAATACTGCCAAACCAACTTGATACAAAATTAAAGGAAACTATCACCTGCAATGGATGCGGCGCTTCAAATCTAAGAAGAACACTGTGATTTAATTCGAAATTGATAGAATTCATGGAAGGGATCAAATTCGATGATGAATTAGGGCCTCTTGATGCTCGACGAGACGAATTTGATCAGGATTGAAGAAATCTGAACGGAGATGAGGCTGATGAGATTAAATTTCTTCAAAAAGGGACGACCGCCATTAAAGAGGTTATCAGCTCGAAGAAATGAAATAGAAGAGATGAAGGCTGTAAAAGATAATATAAAGACAAGAAGATGGGTCGATCAGATCCATGAGGGTGTGCCATGCCCGATCCATGAGGTAAAACAACATCCAATCCATAAACGTGCTACACCCGATCCTTGTGAACTAATTCGCAGTCGATCCATAGTGAAATGTACATATCGATCCATACATATAAAATAACAAGGTGACATGAGTGATCCACCAGTGTGAGACAAAACATAGTGTGTTAAAAACGTTTATTTCGGAGCTCACAATTTTTACAAACAAAAAAATTATAAACTACGAGGGGTAAATGTTTATCCACTAAAAATCATGTATATATTGTTGGATCGAATTCAAGTTAGAATTGATGGATCAGACATAAGAAAAGCTATGGATCGGTCATGTGTATTTCATATGGATCGGTCAACTATGATGCTAATGGATCAGTTGCTTACTATATGGATGGGTCGGTCGTTATATTGCCATGGGTCGGTCTGTTCTAAGCAACATGGATCAGTTAACCATACAACGTACGGATTGGTCGTAGCCCCTCACTATGGATCAGACAAATAACAAAAGGATGGATCAGATGCCGCCTTGCAAGATGAATCAGTCGCTGCCTTACACTATGGGTCGGTCATCTGCTGAAGCCATATATCGGGTTCGGTTATGTCTTTATCTGATGGGTCGGCCACACAATAAAAGGATGGATCGGTCACTCAATATAAAAGCATGGATCAATAGTACATTGACTAGTCGTATTTTCATAAATATTGTTACGACCGATCCATAGCCTGCACATAAGAAATTTCAGCCTTGCCACTCCATTCACTCTACACCTATAAATACCCCATGGCTTCCCACATTCAAAGGACCGGATCTCTTCTCCACAAAGTGTTGTCCAATTCATTTCTCATCCATTCCAAATCATTCCAACCTCCATTATTCTTCCATCAAGCCTTGACTCAACGCCATATCTTCCATGGATTCACCAAAAATTGTTTAAGTGCTCTGATTGTCAAAGATTCCTTCAATAATCATTGCATCTATAAAGATCTCGCTTTTTCCACATTGAATTCAAGTGAATCAAGTGTAAAAGAGGAGAAGAAAGAGAAATACTTGTAAAAAAGAGAAAATTTATATGATTGAAAAGAGCATGTACCTTGTAATGGCAACCATTGATAATGAAATTTGCTTCCATAGTGGACGTAGGTCAAAACTGAGATCGACCCACTTTAAATTTCCTTGTCTTTACTTTTCTCCTTGTGTTTGTTGCCCCATATGTTTCAGATCTTACTCTCTATGAATTGTAACGTCCTCTTCGGGTGTGTTTGTGCCATTTTTGGTATAAACACTTTTTAGCGCCCAACGTGGGGCCACGTTCACATTCCCAAGTCTAAGTGTTTTGTGGAGGTAGTGAAGTCGAAGCCTGTTTCTACGATAGATTCTCCAAATCTATATCTGGGTCGAGTGATAAATTCTCTTTGAAGTTTAGAAATTTATCCGACATAATGCTGCTGAAAAGCCACCAACTAGTAAGACCGTGATTACTTCAGGTTCTGGAAATGTAGCAGATGAAACTATCACTAGTCCACAAACGAACTTTGATGTTGTCCAATCCTCCAGAGCAGGAGCTAGCGTAACTAGAGATAAGTTGGACAAAGCTATCGTTGGTTTGACTCATCAAATGGAGATCTCAACTAATGCTATGATGAAAAAGTAAGAAACTTTCTTTGCTTTCCAAGCCGCCACAACAAAAGTTACTGCCAATGTCACCCATGCTGAGGGTGCTAATTCCTTCGCCACTAGTCTAAATCGAGATCAATCCGTTCAAGAGATTGATGATTCGGATGGGGCCAATCATGAAGAATCTAAACCACTTGTTGAGAACCATGCGGAAAGACCAACTTCTTAGAAAGCAACTAGTTCTGCCAAAGGGGCACTTCCCCATGAGGGAGGACATGGCCCCAGATCCCTAGTCACGATTGTTTGCGTAAGCGAACATCCAACGAAGGAGGCGACGCCTGCCCCGCTGATCGGCGCAACGAGAAGGAGCGTCTTGAAGACATGGTCCGGCAAATCATGAAGGAAAGTGCTGAGAGGAATGATGATGAGATGGAGTGGGAGTTCGCTCCGTCTAACACTCCAATCACCGAAAGGATTAAGTCGACTAAGTTCCCATGGAAGTTCAATCCGCCGACGATACAAGCTTACAATAGGACCGACGATCCTAATTTGTTCTTATACAAATACGATCAGCACATGAATGGTGCCAGAGCCACGGATGAACTCAAATGCTTGCACTTCCCGGTGTATTTGGAGGGAGTGGCCTTGCTCTGGCTTATCAAGCTTCCACCAAGATCGATGGAAAGCTTTTCCTCTCTGGCAAAGAAATTTAGGGAGCAGTTCAGGCTGCAATCTACGAAGGTCAAAGATGTGATGTCGCTAAATGACAAGGAGCGGAAGCCTAGAGAGTCAGTTAAAGCCTTCCTCACATTAGTTAATGCCGCAGCAGCAGAAGTTGCAAATCCATAACCTCGGCTAGTTCTAATGGCATTGAAGCGTGCTATAATTAAAAAGTCAAAGTTTTGAAGATGGATTAAAATGAAAAAGTCTACCACCTTAGAAAGGTTCTACGCAAAAGGTGAGGAGTACATTGATGTGGAAGATGATCCATCTTTTGTTATGGATGTTGCTGAGCGTAGCACGGTTCCATTGAAGAAAGACAATAATGTTCCAAGTGACCAAAAGAACAACGAGGGCCAAAAGCGGGGAAACGATGCTAAAGATAATCGAAATGGAAAGAAGTTCCAATTCTATAAAACTATTGAATTAATCCCATTGATGGAGACGCCAGAGAACATTTTTATTGCCACTAAGTATACCGATGACTATCCAAAGCCAAAGATTCAGAAGGTGGGTGATAGTCAAGAAAATTTTGGGTGGTTTTGCCGCTTCTACAATCAACCAGGTCATAATACAAATGAGTGCAAGCATCTTAAGAACCTGATCGAGGAGATGATTAGAAAGAACCGTCTGCAGTAGTATGTGAAACGACCATAATCTTCCAATCCTCCTCAAAAAGCCCAAGAGCAGAACGCATCTGGATCGCGAGATAAGGCCCCGACCTGATATCGGTTAGCCAAAGGCCCGTGATTAACACCATCTCCGGAGGTCCCCATCCAACTGGGACAAATTGGGGAGACATTAAGAGGTAAGGTAACGCGCTCAAGAATGCTCCAAAGGAAGAAAAGTGCTTGGTTTTGAATAATGCCATCTCCGCAAAGCAACAGAAGGCTTCATTTAGGGATGTCATGTTCAACGGGAAAGATGAGGAAGGAATAATCACTCCAACTCAAGATCCCATGGTAGTGACGGTCGGGATAGGCCCGACCACTGTGAAGCGAGTCTTAGTTGATTGTAGAGCCTCAATGAATGTACTATTCAAAAGCACTTTTGACAAAATGAATCTTTCCATGTCAAATGTGCTAGCTTGCTAGAAGAAATTCCAAGGATTCACAGGGGAACCGAAGTAGCCAATTGGGGTTATTGATCTACTTATGGAACTTGGAGACAGAGATAGGAAAGCCACTTTAATATAGTCCTTTGTTCTTATAGATGAGCCATCAGCATATAACGCTTTTCTGGGAAGACCAGCTCTGGCAGCTATTAGAATTATTCTAGTCCCCTGGTGCTTGACAATGAAGTTCTTGACAGATAAGGGGACTGGTGTGGTTAAGGAAGATCAGGACGTTGCCAGAGAGTGCTATATCAACGAGCTAAGAGAATCAAGCAAGAAGGACAAAGGAAAGAGTGTGGGGTCCACCTATGCATTCGTGATACTGCCTTATGGTAATTAAGGCATGGCCCCTGTACTGGCGAGCATAGCGGGCCCCAAAAGGATATGGATCCGAGAAAGGCCAGTATAGGGGAGGAGAGAGCGACGCCAGCTGAAGTAACAATTCCAATTCCAGTTCATGATAGGCTCTCAGTTGGGCCCAAAGTTGCAAAGAGAATTGGTTATGTTTTTTGAAAGCTAATATTGACGTGTTTTCTTAGAGTTACTCTAACATATGCAGCATAACCCCTGAAGTGGCGGTTCTTGCACTCAACATTGACCCAAGCATCACTTCTATCAAGCAGAAAAGAAGGATTCAGGGCCCAGAAAGGTCAACTGCACTCCAAGAAGAAGTGAACAGACTTACGAGAATCACTTTATACAAGAATCTACATATCCTACCCGGATCTCGAATCCTATGCTTGTAAAGAAACCCAACGACAAGTGGCGAGTATGCATTAATTATTATGATCTTGAAAAAGCGTGTCCTAAAGACAGTTTTCGCTGCCTATAATTGACCAGCTTGTCGACGCAACGGCGGGGCATGAACCACTATCTTTTATGGATGCATACTCAGGCTATAATCAAATCATGATGCATGAGCTTGACCAGGAAAACACGAGCTTTATTATAGATGTCAGCTTGTATTGTTATAAAGTGATGCCGTTCTGGTTGAAAAATGCTGGAGCGGCTTATCAACGCCTTGTCAATTCCATGTTCAAATCTCAAATAGGCAAGACCATGGAGGTTTATGTTGATGACATGCTGGTAAAGTCCAAAAGATATGACGATCATCTAGAAAACTTGGCCGAGATGTTCAATATTCTGAGAAAATACGGCATAAAACTCAATCCACTCAAGTTTTTTTTTTTGGGTCGCATCAGGGAAGTTTCTTGGGTTTCACGGGGAATCGAATCCAACCCTACACAAATCACTACTTTGAGAGAAATGTGAGCTCCTAGAATGAAGAAGGAGTTACAAAGCCAGAATGGGAAAGTTGCTGCCCTGATCCATTTCATTTATAAGGCGACAGATCGGTGCATTCCTCTTTTCAATGCTCTAAGAAAAGGAAAGAAAGATTTCCAGTGGACTCCAGAATGTCAAACTTCTTTTGAAGAGTTAATGAAGCATATGGAATTGCCGCCAGTGTTGTCGAAGCCTAAAGACGGAGAAGATCTATTCTTGTATCTGGCAGTTTCATCCCATGCATTACGCGCTGCTTTGGTCAAAGAGGAATTGTAAGTTCAAAGGCCGATGTACTACATCAGCAAGAGGCTGTTAGGGGCAAAGTAAAACTATCCCTAATTGGAAAAGCTTGCATTCTGCCTTCTTATCGCCTCTAAAAAGCTAAGGCCATATTTGCAGTCTCATCCTATCAATGTTCTCACAGACCAGCCTCTGAAATAGGTCATGTTCCATCCAGATACTTCCGGGAGGATATTGAAGCGGAACACTGAGCTCAGTCAATATAATATCACTTACCCTCCGCGAAGGGCAATTAACGGACATGCTTTAGCAGACTTTGTCGTTGAATTCATGGATAGGAGTGATAACAAGGAGGAAGCCACCAAAGTGGTCACTCGATGGAAGTTATTTGTTGATGGTGCTATGAACGGGTATTGCTCGGGGGCAGGAGTAGTACTTAAGACTCCTAAATAAAATTTGTTGTGCTACACCTTGAAATTGAAATTTCTGTCAAAAAAATAAGGAAGTAGAGTATGAAGTCTTGATTGTTGGATTGAGAATTGCAAGAGAATTATAGTTGAAGGCCTTACACATTTTCATTGATACACAGTTGGTAGTATGTCAAGTCAAGAGAGAGTTCCAGGCTAGAAGAGGAAATTTGCCAGCTTACCTATCAAAATCTTGGGATCTGCTCGATTACTTCGACTACTACACTATCTCACATATTTCTCAGGAATAGAACTTGAAGGCAGACTCACTACAAAATTCTCTAGCACAGGGGATGAACAGTTGCTGGGGATAGTCCCTGTTGAGGTTCTTTCAAGTCCCAGCACTGATGAGCTTGATATAAATTGGATCATGGAAACTACCATAGAACTGAATTTGTAGATGACTCCAATTAAAGACTATCTCTTCAGAGTTGTGCTGCCAGATGATCGGAAAAGGAGAACAAAGCTACTCAGAAAGGCCCCTTTGTATCTTATTCAAGATGGTCGATTATATAGGTGAGGTTTCTCTATCCTTTTACTTCGTTGTGTTACCAAAGAGGAATTAAGAGAAATCCTGCAGAATTGCATAAGGGGGAGTGTGGAGGACACACTGGTGGTCAAACACTAGCCAAGAAAATTATGCGATATGGTTATTTCTGGCTAGATGTGAACTTAGACTCCATGACTTACACTAAGAAATGTGACAAATGATAGCGATTCGCAAAAATTCCAAGAGCACCATCTATTGAATTGACTCAAATGGTAAACCCATGATCGTTCTCTGCCTGGGGTATCAATCTAATTGGGGAATTACCTACAGCAAAATCCATTTTTAAATATGCCATTGTAGTTGTCGATTACTTCACCAAATGGGCTGAAGCAGAACTACTGGCCATGATCACCTCAAATAAAGTTATCAACTTCGTCTTGAAGAACATTATTTGCAGGTTTGGGGTGCCGCAGAAGATAATCACAAACAATGGGACACAATTTGAGTGCGAAGAGTTTAAAGAATTCTGCATCAAGTATAAGACTCAGAAGAGTTTTGCAGCAATGGCCCATCCGCAGGCCAACGGGCAGGTCGAAGCCGTAAACAATATCATAAAGTCGACCTTCAAAAAGCATCTTGAGTAAGCTAAAGGTGGTTGGGTAAATGAGCTTCCACTTGCACTATGGGCTTACCGCACTACTCATAAAACTGCGACTAGGCACACTCCATTCTCTCTAGCATTTGGATCTAAGCCCATGACCCTGGTAGAGCTGGAAGTTCCCACTCACTGCAGGATTCACTTCAACTAAGAAGAGAACGAGAAGCTGCAACTTGAAGTACTTGATCAAGTCAAAGATAGGAGAAATTAAGTAGAACTCAGAGTTGCTTCTCATCAAAGAAGGATCGCCAGACATTTCAATTCCAAAGTCAAGCAAAGAACCTTCGAGATTGAGGACCTTGTATTGAAAGAATCATGACTGGAATAGGAGTTTTTGGACTTAATTGGGAAGGACCCTTTATCATAAGCCAAAAGCTCCTAGATGGCACCTTCAAATTGAAGACAATGGATGGACTTTAGATTCCCAGAGCTTGGAACACAACCATCTTCGTCTTTATTTTACCTAATTTTTCATTCATATTTTATGTAAAAGTTGTAAATACTTGGCAAGCATTGTAATCAAACTTTGTGCATATGAATGAAAAGAGTAGACTTGCTTTCCTGAATCGTATATTTGCAAACTCTTTGTAATTATTCAAAGTTGCTAAAATCGATTTTGATTGCAGGCCATCGAACGATTGCCACCAACAACCTGATAAGACCTGGTGACCTTTATAGCAAATACCAGTAGGGACAGCTTAATTCACGAGTGCTGTAAACACCATTCGGAACAAAAACGAAGGTGTAAAGCACCACCTTGTAGAAGAAAAATGAAGGCCACCAAGAGTCAAATGGTTAAAAGGTGCAACGTCAAATCTAAAGGCAAAGACATTGCAAGTTTCACCAAAGGGGCATCTCCTGAAAATAGACACCCTAGTCATGTTACTAGACTAGCTTGTTATGATGAGCATCCGATAATGGAACTAGCGCCCGCCCCGTGAAACTACGCAATGATAAAATCTCTAGTATTAAAGCTAATCAAAAGTCCTAACCGAAAGGGGGCATGAATTCAATCTAGTCTCCGAAGGGCCTGGATCACCAGGTTAGAGAGTCGCATGTTTGGATTCATTATAAT
Source organism: Allium sativum (assembly GCA_030737875.1). NCBI lineage: Eukaryota > Viridiplantae > Streptophyta > Magnoliopsida > Asparagales > Amaryllidaceae > Allium > Allium sativum. The sequence goes on from CM060918.1 coordinate 130,498,053, forward strand.
TCCCAACCAAAAGGGGTACTAAAAAAGATCGTCATTGCTAGGAAACATCTGACCCAATTACGACAAACCGTGGGAATAAAGACCTATTCGGGGGCATTCGATTAGATTGTTAGTGTCTGATCATCTCAGACTCGGCAATCGACGGATTCAAAAACCTCTTTAGGGGCATCCGATTAGATTATTAGTGTCTGCTTATCTCAAACTCGGTAATCGGTGGATTTAAAAGACCTCTTCGAGGGCATCTGGTTAGATTGTTAGTGTTTGATCATCTTAGACTCGGCAATCGGCAGATTCAGAGGAACTCTTCGGGGGCATCCGATTAGATTGTTAGTGTCTGATCATCTCAGACTCGGCGATCGGCGGATTCAAAAGAGCTTTTCGGAGGCATTCAATTAATTCGACCAACAACTGATTCATTCAGACTGTGAAGAATGTTGGGCTTCAATCAAAGACCTCTCCGGGGGCACCCAGTGAAATCACCGACGCTAGAATACATCAGCCTAGTTGTAGGCGAGAGTCTCCTACGCCTGAATTAACTAGTTGAATAACAGATAAACATTGGGCCAAAAATATAAGCCCTCTTAGTTAGGGGCACATAAACTAGAAACTTCCTTTAACTAAAAGGAACGAGTTTGATCAACTGAGCTAAAATCGTTGATTAATGAGAAAACTAAGAAGATCCAAGTGCAATATCGAAAGCAACAGACTTAGCCATTAAAGCAAGAACTTCCAGTGTTTTAGCCATAACCAAGTAACCCTTGTAGAGTTGATCACACCCAGCCTAAGAAGTTCGCAACGACCTTTGGTATGGGAGCATCATCACCGCATTAAGACGGATCAATAATGCTCATAATACATACCACAAGCTCTCCATAACTTCTTACCAAATAAAAAAGACAAAAAGACTTGTAGTTTACAAAAGAAGCAATTGCAATAGAAAGTACAATAGAGCTACGGTAACAACTGCCAGCTGAAGTACAGAAAATGCAAAATAACTGCTTCACAACAACAGTACAAGTCACATATACAAAGGTCTAAGACACAAACTAACATAAAGTGGTAAGCAAGGACCGACACTCGCATATACAACCGGTCTAAATGAAATACATGAAAGCAAGCTAGAGGATATAAAGAAAGAAAGTTGTAAGCACTACTTCTTCTTTATCCCATTCTTGGAATCGCCAGACCTCAGAGATGGTTTACTCATCTTAATGGAAGAAGGAGGGGGTGTATCAGCTGGCTGCTTCCCATCTTTAGCTCCAATGTTACTAGAAGGACTCTCGGGAGAGGATAAAACAACTCCTTTCTTTTTAAAACGCTCTTTCCTTTGCGCTTCAAAGATGACAAGGATTTAGTTTTCTTCTTTTCTTGATCCTCAGCATCTTTTTCTGGGCTTTCATCTGCATTGTTAGAATCTTCTGCTTCATCACTAGGGATATAGTCAACATCATCATCCAAGTCAACATGTGCACCGATCCTTATGTCTTGCGACCCTGGCTGTGAAGATGCATCGCCCGAAGAAAGAGTGACAGTTGGAGCAAAATCCAACGTCAAGTTAGTGATGTTGGCTTCAGTCATCGTAGTGTTGACTCCGGGAGGAGAAGGTTATGGTGAGACTAAGCCTAATACAAAGGAACAATGAGCATGGAATGCAAGAGATCCATGTGAATTACAAAGAGAATCCAAGTATGACATAGCTTGGTCAATTTCGGTTTTACCTGTAGCTTGAAGATTTATGTGCTCAATTTCATATTTGTCCGTGTTATTGTCATCATCCCCTCTGCCATATCTATTGTGCTCCTCAACAATATCCTTCATGGCAGTACGCTCCTCAGTGGTTATATCTTTTTTCTGTGAGCAAAAGAAGGATCATCAAGAGGTATAGTTGGAGTCTGAGAACCCGAAGCCTCAATATTGACAAAGCTAGTAGAAGCATCAGTTGCAGTAGTGTCCAGGGAATTCTCCCCAAGGATTTAGCTCGCTCTTCTATAAGTTTTTTCTTTCCCTTGGCCAAGGCTTCACGGGATTTCTCATATAATAGATTGTACAAGAGGTCTTCTTCGTCGTGGGTACCTTCAGTATGCTTAAGTACATATTCCCAAACTAAGTAAGGACAAAGTCACCGCGAAGCCGAATCCCAAATAGCATAAGCTCCCTCGGCTCATAACGAAGTAGACGTAAAATTTAAACAAACTAGCATCGGCATCCACCTTAGCGTTCCTAAGGGAAATCAAAGCCTTAACTCTGTCTTCCTCAAGAAGTTCATCCTTAGTATTCAGCACAAAAATAGCCAAGATCTGAAAGTATTCTTCTCGTGAAGAATAGCATTCTCTTGTTGATAAGTGGTGGAAGTCTGGTTTTCAATGGCTAATTCAGATTCAACAATTTGTTGGGCAGACTGAGCATCTTTGACTTGCGCTATTAGCGTTTTTTCTCTTAGTTTAGCTGTAACAAGCTCTTCTTAGAGCCTCTTGTTTCCAGCCTCTAGCCCTTCTAACTCTACGTTTCTTTGCATAAGAGAGACAATGGTATTATCCCTGGATTCAAGAATGTTGGCCCACTCGACCTTGTCATTCTCTAAAGTAGCAATTTTATCAAGATTGTGTCCGTTAAGTCTCTGGAGATTGTCAGCGAACTTGTACCATAATGCTAACTGCTTATTAGCCTGACTCCTTACCATGTCTAGATGTGTCTCCAGCTGACTTTTAGCAGTTTCCAACTGTGTAAGCATGTTGCCTTTCAAGGTTTCCAGTTCTTTAAGTATATCCCAACTACCAGATGGGTGCATATCCAAGTCAAAGTACATTCCTTTCAAACACCAACCCATGAATTGTTCAGCAAGTGCAGTATTTGCCAGGGCAAGATCGTAATAGGGCCTCTGTATAATCGCCTGAATATCGACTGGAGGAATACCGAATGAAGTAGTTTAGGTAACAACAAGAAGTTTGTTGTAACACCCCGAATTTCGGTTAATGCTAAAATTCACAAATTAAAGAATAACTAATCCCAGATGTGGGAATTAGGGGAAACGGGTTGTACCATTGCGTTCGTCTCGGAAAAATACGCAAAATAGAGTCTGAGTTTTCGAAAATCGGAGTCCGTATGAAGAAGATATGGACGAACGAAGTTAGGCAGAAAAACCGAAAACAAGCAAGAATGCACTGGCGCACTTGTGAAGTGCGCCAACACAAAAATGCACTGGCGCACTTGTGAAGTGCGCCAACACATTTTTACACTGGCGCACTTGGGAAGTGCTCCCGTGTCGGGACAGGAAACCTGCACAGTTTCTAGAGAGTTCTGTGGTTGGGTGCACCAGTTTGGGGTTTGGGCTTGGTCTTAGGGCTGGTTTCTGGAAGGTTCCGAAATCTAAGGGTCCTAATCTAATTTAGGGTTAATTTAATGGCCTAAAACACTTGCCTAATCCTATAAATAAGACCCTAAGCTAGCCCTAAATGGTCATAATCCTATCTCCTAACTAAACTATGCCAAAATTTTCTATGATCATGGCCTCCACTCAAAACCCTAGCCTCCATCCTATTTCTAAACTATTTCTATGAAGGCTTTCATGTGCATACAAGCATCTTTGAGTTGTATGAGTGATCATTGGCTTGCATTCATCATCAAGTTGCAAGCTTTATGTTCAAGGCTAGAGTTTTTGGGTGATTTGTGGCAAGGGTTTGCTTATTGGAGTTTAGTGGTGAGTTTCTATAGACTTAACAATCAATTGTTAAATTGATTATGATAGGATATGATAAGATATGGCTATGTTTGTGGAATCAATGTGTTTATGCAAGTTTAGTATAGTGTATGTTGTGTGCTATATGCAAGTTTAATGCTATGTTTTATGATGCAAAACACTATGTTGAACATTGATTCATATGTAACATGTTATACAAGCTATATGGGAGATTATATGCAAGTCTATATGTAACATGTTATGCAAGTTATGTATTTGGTTTTATGCATGCTAAGTATTTGGTTTTATGCATGCTATGTATTTGGTTTTATGCATGCTAAGTATTTGGTTTTATGCATGCTATGTATGTGGTTTTATGCATGCTAAGTATTTGGTTTTATGCATGCTAAGTGTTTGGTTTTATGCAAGTTTGTCTCTTTTTATGATATGCATAATATATGCAAGTTATGATACATGTTCATATGCAAGTTATGATGCAAGTTCATATGCAAGTTATGATGCAAGTTCATATGCAAGTTATGATACATGTTCATATGCAAGTTATGATGCAAGTTCATATGCAAGTTATGATGCAAGTTCATATGCAAGTTATGATGCAAGTTCATATGCAAGTTATGATGCAAGTTCATATGCAAGTTATGATACATGTTCATATGCAAGTTATGATGTAAGTTCATATGCAAGTTTATGTGCAAGTTCATATGCAAGTTTATGTGCAAGTTCATATGCAAGTTGTCTCTTTTATGATATGCATAATGCAAGTTTGGGTTAAATACTAGTTGGGTTTAATGTATGTTCATATATGCAAGTTGACACCTTTTGAACCCATGATAAAGTTACATGCTATGTTGGCTAAACCCATGACCTTTGTGATGAATCTTCCCTTTATTATGTCGTGTTATGAGAACGAACTACGTGGGGAACGATGGGGTTAATATGCATGTTAATAAAATGATGTGAAATGGGTATGATTAATCATACCACAAATTAAATGGACGTAATTGGGAATTTACCTATTAAGTTAGGTCTACCCATATTATGGAGTTGGGAATTTACCTATTAAGTTAGGTCTACCCATACTATGGAATTGGGAATTTACCTATTGAGTTAGGTCTACCCATATTCTTAAAAATGTGTAATTAATTAGGCATAATTAATTCAACTTATGGGGGTGATTAATTAGGTGTAATTAATCAACTAAGACACGAGGTTGGACCCTTTTGTAGCGGAAGTCTGCCCGGAACCGACCGGCCATCCAGCAGCTACAAATGATTGGCCCAATGTGAGAGGTCTTAGTCATAAATTAAATACGTGATTAAAGTAAAGACACGAGGTTAGACCTTTTTATGACAGAAGTCTGCCCGGAACCAACCGGCATATCCAGCAGTCATAAAAGATGGTCTAATGTGAGAGGTCTTTATGAGGTCATGATCTTAATTAATTAAGAAACACTTAACCATATTAGCATGTAGAGGGACATGAGGGGTTAAGTGGGTGCCTTGGGTGGCATGTGGAAATCTAGTGGGTTGCCTTGGGTGGCAATAGAAAATACGATTATAATACTTAACCAAAGTGGAACATGTAATTAAAACATGGTTAAAGGGTTAAGTAAGTGCTTTGGGTGGCATGTGGAAATCTAGTGGGTTGCCTTGGGTGGCAATAGAAAATACGATTAGAATACTTAACCAAAGTGGAACATGTAATTAAAACATGGTTAAAGGGTTAAGTAAGTGCTTTGGGTGGCATGTGGAAATCTAGTGGGTGCCTTGAATGGCAATTAAAATATGATTAATGACTTAACCAGAATTTATAACATGTAAGTGGACATGGTTAAAGGGTTAAGCGGGATTCACTAGAAATAACAAGCTTAGGTGGTAGCTTGTGGGGGCCCATTTCAACCAATATCCCAAACGTATCTTAGTGGGCTCGACTCTAGTCGAGTGACGGGACACGCATATTGGGCTTGACTATAAGAGGCCAAAATGGGTTAGCGGTGGCAACGCATGACCAACGGGTTTCATATTCGTGTGTGGACCCGGGCTGGTAAATAAGACGTTGTTGCATCGTGTAGATATAAGCCGTGCACCGTTAGTTTTATCAGGTTGCCACGTTGGGGAATGGTACACCCCACGGTGGGGCCAGCACGAGTATCTACGTTAGGGAGCCGATCGAATGGGGAGTAGTGTGTACACCTAGTGGATTGTAGGGCCCCGTGGCGTCTACTTAGTCACCTAGGGTTACGCGAGAACTATTAAGTTAATTTTATAAGTCCATGGGTGGGATCAACCTTTAAGTTAGGAATGACTGGTGTGGTGCAGTGTAGGAATTACCCTTGGGTGGGTAGATCTGGGGTGGTGTAATCCAGTAATTATCCTTGGGTGGATAAATGCGTCTTTTCGGTTATCTTAGTACATCCTGTGTTTAGTTGGCTACTTAGTGTAGTCATTATCCCCAGAGGTACCGTACCTTGTTTATATCATACCCTAATTACTTTAATGATTGTATTGTTAGGGTTATAGGACTCACTCAGACTTATGTCTGACCCCGTTGTTTCTTTATCTTTTTCCCAACCCTCAGGTTTTCAGAGTGGGCCTAGCACTAGTGGGCTTTGATCAGACTGCTTTATCTATCTTTTGGAGCTTGGACCGTGGATGTAAAGCTCAGTTTATCTTTTCTATTATGGCTATTAGGTTATGTAGTGGGATTATGTACTTTCATTTTTATCAGGATGGATATTATGTACTTGACTCTTATTTATGGTTTTGGTGTAACCAAACATGTTTTACTTTTCGCTGAAATGAAATGATGTTTTAAATTCTCAAGTATTACTTATATCTGTCTTGTTGTAATTTTTCTGTTCTATATTCACTTAAAATACTCCACCGATGTTATGGCATTCCCTTAGTGAGTGACCGTAGCGGGTGTGGGGTGTTACACGTGGTATCAGAGCTTAAGGTTACCAGAACAGATAAATTTTTTAGAAAAACTATTTTCTAAGAATATTTTTGAAAGGAGTATTTTCAAAAACATGTCTTTTAAAAGAAAAGTTTTGGAAAGAAAAGCATAATCCCCAATAGCCATATCTATATCTTTCGAATTCTCCGTTTTGAATCTCTTCCTCTCTCGTTTTGAGTTTCCCCTCCGCGTATAGATGACCTTTCTAAGATAGATAAGAATGGAAAACCACTTCAAGGGACTTAGACGTTAGTCAGATTAGAAGTTGGTTCAAGAAGGAGGAGGACTGGTAGGTATCTATTGGATAGACGAAGGGAGGAAGGCTCAAATAGTTGTTTGGTTAATGAAGGATGAAACCTCATTGGTGGGAGGTTACGAGTGGAGAATGGGATGAAGAAGGCGAGTAGTTATCCTTTTGGGAGGAATAGGACACCTTATTAGGATTGTCCAAAGAGGCAAGGGAAAGGTACGGAATCTCCTAGAGGGTAGTTGTATTCCCTCACGACTAGGGTACCAGATGGGGATAGGACCGTCTAGGTTAGAATTTGGATTTCTTTATTATCCGGTTCGAACTTTATTAGATTCTGATGCATCGAGTTCGTTTATCTCATCATTGTTAGTTGAGTCACTGCACTTAGACACCAGTTTGGTAGATGATCCCTTAGTTGTTTCAAACCCAATTGGGGCTCCATGATGTGTTTGGGTTTGAAAGTTTCTATACTTAGCATTGAGTTTAGATGTGCTGCTTTTTGGGCTTCACGAGCTATGGGTTAGTTTTGGGCATGGACTGGTTATCCAGTAGGGGTGCCGTTCTTGATTTTGAAGGGAGAGTTGTTAGGCTTATGACCCGCTTGGGTAACACTCTCGAGATCTCTTGTAATCCCATGGAATCTGTTATGCTAAGTTATCTAGAATCGGTTGACACGTCGGTCGAGAGTTTGCGATCTGTTAGAGTGGTCCGGGAATACTCGGATGTGTTTGAGGAGGTGAAGGGCTTACCTCCGGAGCGGGAGATTGACTTCCGAATATATCTGGTAGACAATGCCAAACCAGTATCTTGGCCAGTGTGCCACATGGCTCCTCGTGAGAGGAGGGAACTCCATGAGCAAGTAGGCGATTTGCTTGAGAAGGGGTTCATAAGACGAAGTATATCGGAGTGGGGTGCTCCAGTAGTTTTTGCCACGAAGGCGGATGGGTCCCTTAGACTTTGTGTAGGCTAAAGAGAACTAAATAAACTCACAAAGAAGAATAGACACCCATTGCCGAGGATTGATGATCTCTTTGATCAGTTGGTTGGCGCCTCAGTATTTTCGCAAGTTGGACTCAGCCACGGGGTTTCGTCAGTTGAGAGTGGCTGAGGATAGTATAGAGAAGACTGCCTTTAGGACTCCGGATGGTTTTATGAGTGGCTGGTGATGCCATTTGGTTAGACGAACGCCTCCGCATACTTTGTTGATTTGATGAGAAGGGTGTTCAGGGAGTACCTAAATAAGTTCGTGATGATCTTGGTGGATGACATCTTGGTCTTTTCTAGGAGTGAAATAAGTTTCCGTATGTGCTCAATAGGTTGAGCAAAGCCAGTTATGGGATAAACGGTGGTTTTGGAGCGAGACTGGCAAGGACATCCAGAGTTGGACAAGGGCTTAATTATTTAGCCGTTTTTACTAGTATCATCTCACGTAGGTCGTCTGAATTCGAAGGAGGTATCCCTTGGGTGTTTGTCTGATATTGGTTTAGGCCTTTGGGGCTTGCATTTGGGGGATGTCGAGTTCGACTAGGGTGGTCTGCGTGAGAGATGGATAGTTGTGACGATTTTGCATGGGAGAATATCCTGATTTTCTCTAGAAGTGGAGAAAAGCATGCCCTACATCTTAGGGAAGTGTTGGAGACTCTTTGAGCGCATTGTCTTAAGACAACAAAGGTGGATGGAATTCTTAGCATCCTATGAGTTTGAGATAGCGTATACCCCTGGCAAGGGTAACGTGGTGGCAGACGCCTTGAGCAGAAAAAGGCTGTCTTTGAGTCCATTGTTCGTGGAATGGCGAAGCTTGGAGTTTAATTCTATGTTTGACTTTAGACCTTCCGTTGACTTTGTACCCGGTTTGCTAGCCTCCTTGGAGGTTAGGCCTACTCTTTTGGGGCGGATTGGCGAGGCTCAGCGAGACAACCCACAGTTGGTTGAGTTAGTAGAGAAGCTCATAAGGGGGGGAGTCGTCCAGCCATTTGAGTAGGTACACCCTAGATGGTAAGGGGTGGTTGCGTAGAGACGGTAGACTTTGTGTACCGCAAGACGAGGGTCTGAGGAAGGCTATACTTGATGATGCACATCGGTCAAAGATGACCATTCATCCTGGTAGGGACAAGATGTACCAAGACATGAAGCGAGTTTTCTTTTTGGGCCGGTATGGAGAAAGATGTGGCCGAGTATGTCGCTAGATGCTTGGTGTGCTAGCAAATGAAAGCAGAGCAGAAGAAACCCGATGGGTTGCTTCACCCATTTGGAAGTTCCGCTATGGAAGTGGGATAGTGTCTCGATGGATTACCGAGATCGAGGAAGGGTAATACAGGAATTTGGGTTGTGGTAGACAGACTTACTAAGAGCGCCCATTTCATACCTATGAAGAGCAAGAGGACTGCTCCATGGCTAGCTTCAGTATATCTTCGAGAGATAGTTCGATTGCATGGGGTACCCTCTAGTATAGTGAGTGATCAAGATCCTATCTTCACTAGTGAGTTCTGGAAAAGTTTGCAAGAAGCAGTAGGGACTCAATTGTGTCTGAGCACCGCATTTCATCCTCAGACGGACGGCCAGACTGAGAGGGTGAATCGTGTCCTAGAAGACCTTTTGAGGCTTTGTATCTTAGATTTTGGAGGTACATGGGAAGAACATCTTCCTTTGGTGGAGTTCGCATACAATAACAGCTTTCAGTCTAGTATTGGTATGGCTCCTTTTGAAGCTCTTTATGGAAGGCCTTGTCGATCACCTACATGTTGGTGGGAATCTACGGATAAGATCTTGCTTGGGCCTGATATGGTTAGGGAGACTTCTGAGAAGATTGACTTGATTCGAAGAAGGATGAAAGCAGCGCAGGATAGGCAGAAATCTTATGCGGACAAGAGGAGGACGGACCTTGAGTTTGAAGTTGGGGACATGGTCTTTGTCAAAGTGTCTCCGTTACGAAATGTGGTTCGCTTTGGATCTGTTGGGAAGTTAGCACCAAGGTTCGTAGGGCCGTTTCCTATTAAGGAAAGGATTGGACGAATGGCATATAGAGTGGAGTTGCCCGACAGACTTAGTGGTGTACATGATGTATTCCATGTGTCACATTTGAGGAAGTGCTTGCATGAGACCGCAGAGGTTGTAGAGCCGAGCTTGCTTAGAGAAATGGAAGTAGAGCGTGATGCGACTATTAGACGAGCTCCTACTCGCATCCTTGGGTCAGAGACTAGGAAATTGAGGAATCGAGAGGTCCAACTAGTCAAAGTACAATGGGGAGAAGACGAGGGCAATGCTACTTGGGAGACGGAAGCGAAGATGCGTTCATTGTACCCATTCCTTTTTGAGAGTATGTCTTTTAACTTCTCCTTTATCGTTTGTCTAGTACTTATCTTATCTTTAGTATGTCCTCTCATTAGTACCTTTGACCTTTAGATAGGGTAAACCTATGGTTGAAACATGTGTTTGAGACATGTTATGTTTGATGGATGCATGTGGATGCAAGTGGTTGCTCGTGGATGCATGTATACACACTCTAGGCACTAGATCGGCTCAATCACTTCATATGGCATATTGCATAAAATTGTGTGTAGGAAGCTATATTTATGGATGTATAATGATTGTGTTATCATATGGATGATGCATTTTGGTGAATGATTGTGCACTCATGTAGATATTGTATGTGTCGATAGGGTTCTCTCGCATACATAATGGATGCATGGCACTATCATGGTTTGCATATGTTCATACATTAGATAGGGAACATATACACACACTTTTTGCATATGCTCATACATCATTAGAAACTGTTTTATGGACAATGGATGCCCGTGTTTGATGGATTGAGTAGATGGTTGTTTGGATGGTAGGATATGCATTCTCCTTAGCTTAGAGATTTCGGGGACGAAATCCTTTAAGGAGGGGAGAATGTAACACCCCGAATTTCGGTTAATGCTAAAATTCACAAATTAAAGAATAACTAATCCCATATGTGGGAATTAGGGGAAACGGGTTGCACCATTGCGTTTGTCTCGGAAAAATACGCAAAATAGAGTCTGAGTTTTCGAAAATCGGAGTCCGTATGAAGAAGATATGGACGAACGAAGTTAGGCAGAAAAACCGAAAACAAGCAAGAATGCACTGGCGCACTTGTGAAGTGCGCCAACACAAAAATGCACTGGCGCACTTGTGAAGTGCGCCAACACATTTTTACACTGGCGCACTTGGGAAGTGCGCCCGTGTCGGGACAGGAAACCTGCACAGTTTCTAGAGAGTTCTGTGGTTGGGTGCACCAGTTTGGGGTTTGGGCTTGGTCTTAGGGCTGGTTTCTGGAAGGTTCCGAAATCTAAGGGTCCTAATCTAATTTAGGGTTAATCTAATGGCCTAAAACACTTGCCTAATCCTATAAATAAGACCCTAAGCTAGCCCTAAATGGTCATAATCCTATCTCCTAACTAAACTATGCCAAAATTTTCTATGATCATGGCCTCCACTCAAAACCCTAGCCTCCATCCTATTTCTAAACTATTTCTATGAAGGCTTTCATGTGCATACAAGCATCTTTGAGTTGTATGAGTGATCATTGGCTTGCATTCATCTTCAAGTTGCAAGCTTTATGTTCAAGGCTAGAGTTTTTGGGTGATTTGTGGCAAGGGTTTGCTTATTGGAGTTTAGTGGTGAGTTTCTATAGACTTAACAATCAATTGTTAAATTGATTATGATAGGATATGATAAGATATGGCTATGTTTGTGGAATCAATGTGTTTATGCAAGTTTAGTATAGTGTATGTTGTGTGCTATATGCAAGTTTAATGCTATGTTTTATGATGCAAAACACTATGTTGAACATTGATTCATATGTAACATGTTATACAAGCTATATGGGAGATTATATGCAAGTCTATATGTAACATGTTATGCAAGTTATGTATTTGGTTTTATGCATGCTAAGTATTTGGTTTTATGCATGCTAAGTATTTGGTTTTATGCATGCTATGTATGTGGTTTTATGCATGCTAAGTATTTGGTTTTATGCATGCTAAGTGTTTGGTTTTATGCAAGTTTGTCTCTTTTTATGATATGCATAATATATGCAAGTTATGATACATGTTCATATGCAAGTTATGATGCAAGTTCATATGCAAGTTATGATGCAAGTTCATATGCAAGTTATGATACATGTTCATATGCAAGTTATGATGCAAGTTCATATGCAAGTTATGATGCAAGTTCATATGCAAGTTATGATGCAAGTTCATATGCAAGTTATGATGTAAGTTCATATGCAAGTTTATGTGCAAGTTCATATGCAAGTTTATGTGCAAGTTCATATGCAAGTTGTCTCTTTTATGATATGCATAATGCAAGTTTGGGTTAAATACTAGTTGGGTTTAATGTATGTTCATATATGCAAGTTGACACCTTTTGAACCCATGATAAAGTTACATGCTATGTTGGCTAAACCCATGACCTTTGTGATGAATCTTCCCTTTATTATGTCGTGTTATGAGAACGAACTACGTGGGAAACGATGGGGTTAATATGCATGTTAATAAAATGATGTGAAATGGGTATGATTAATCATACCACAAATTAAATGGACGTAATTGGGAATTTACCTATTAAGTTAGGTCTACCCATATTATGGAGTTGGGAATTTACCTATTAAGTTAGGTCTACCCATACTATGGAATTGGGAATTTACCTATTGAGTTAGGTCTACCCATATTCTTAAAAATGTGTAATTAATTAGGCATAATTAATTCAAATTATGGGGGTGATTAATTAGGTGTAATTAATCAACTAAGACACGAGGTTGGACCCTTTTGTAGCGGAAGTCTGCCCGGAACCGACCGGCCATCCAGCAGCTACAAATGATTGGCCCAATGTGAGAGGTCTTAGTCATAAATTAAATACGTGATTAAAGTAAAGACACGAGGTTAGACCTTTTTATGACAGAAGTCTGCCCGGAACCAACCGGCATATCCAGCAGTCATAAAAGATGGTCTAATGTGAGAGGTCTTTATGAGGTCATGATCTTAATTAATTAAGAAACACTTAACCATATTAGCATGTAGAGGGACATGAGGGGTTAAGTGGGTGCCTTGGGTGGCATGTGGAAATCTAGTGGGTTGCCTTGGGTGGCAATAGAAAATACGATTAGAATACTTAACCAAAGTGGAACATGTAATTAAAACATGGTTAAAGGGTTAAGTAAGTGCTTTGGGTGGCATGTGGAAATCTAGTGGGTTGCCTTGGGTGGCAATAGAAAATACGATTAGAATACTTAACCAAAGTGGAACATGTAATTAAAACATGGTTAAAGGGTTAAGTAAGTGTTTTGGGTGGCATGTGGAAATCTAGTGGGTGCCTTGAATGGCAATTAAAATATGGTTAATGACTTAACCAGAATTTATAACATGTAAGTGGACATGGTTAAAGGGTTAAGCGGGATTCACTAGAAATAACAAGCTTAGGTGGTAGCTTGTGGGGGCCCATTTCAACCAATATCCCAAACGTATCTTAGTGGGCTCGACTCTAGTCGAGTGACGGGACACGCATATTGGGCTTGACTATAAGAGGCCAAAATGGGTTAGCGGTGGCAACGCATGACCAACGGGTTTCATATGCGTGTGTGGACCCGGGCTGGTAAATAAGACGTTGCATCGTGTAGATATAAGCCGTGCACCGTTAGTTTTATCAGGTTGCCACGTTGGGGAATGGTACACCCCACGGTGGGGCCAGCACGGGTATCTACGTTAGGGAGCCGATCGAATGGGGAGTAGTGTGTACACCTAGTGGATTGTAGGGCCCCGTGGCGTCTACTTAGTCACCTAGGGGTACGCGAGAACTATTAAGTTAATTTTATAAGTCCATGGGTGGGATCAACCTTTAAGTTAGGAATGACTGGTGTGGTGCAGTGTAGGAATTACCCTTGGGTGGGTAGATCTGGGGTGGTGTAATCCAGTAATTATCCTTGGGTGGATAAATGCGTCTTTTCGGTTATCTTAGTACATCCTGTGTTTAGTTGGCTACTTAGTGTAGTCATTATCCCCAGAGGTACCGTACCTTGTTTATATCATACCCTAATTACTTTAATGATTGTATTGTTAGGGTTATAGGACTCACTCAGACTTATGTCTGACCCCGTTGTTTCTTTATCTTTTTCCCAACCCTCAGGTTTTCAGAGTGGGCCTAGCACTAGTGGGCTTTGATCAGACTGCTTTATCTATCTTTTGGAGCTTGGACCGTGGATGTAAAGCTCAGTTTATCTTTTCTATTATGGCTATTAGGTTATGTAGTGGGATTATGTACTTTCATTTTTATCAGGATGGATATTATGTACTTGACTCTTATTTATGGTTTTGGTGTAACCAAACATGTTTTACTTTTCGCTGAAATGAAATGATGTTTTAAATTCTCAAGTATTACTTATATCTGTCTTGTTGTAATTTTTCTGTTCTATATTCACTTAAAATACTCCACCGATGTTATGGCATTCCCTTAGTGAGTGACCGTAGCGGGTGTGGGGTGTTACATTTGTCTAATCTAAGGCTCTTTTGAGAATCATCCCTGCCTCAATCATCCTTATTTCTCTTCCTTCGCCGGCTTTCTTTATCTTCCCGATCATCATATCGGTCATCGTGGTGGTCATCGTATTTGTTTCTGTCGCCATGAGAACCTCGTACCCTCTCATCCCTCTTCTATGCATCCAACATATCTTGGTGATCGTGCCTCCACCGCCTTTGCTCATTAGTCACTATGAAGCCTTGTTGTGAGTATTGCGGATGATGGGGCTGTATGAGATGCTTTGGATTGTACCCGCTGGTGTGCTATTTAAGGTTCTTCATAAATGGATGATTCATTTCTAGAACTGAAAAAAGGCAAAGAAGGATTTTAGTACTTAGACTGGAAAGCACGGGAGAAAATTATAAAGCTTATACAACACATCAGAAAATTATAGCACATGTAAAATATTCTCTAATGCACATCTATTAACTAAACGCTCTTAAGTGGTGAATCTAAATCAATCCCCATGTCCGCAAGCGTTTTCCCTGATGGGGAAGGTTAAGATGCAATTGTCTCAGTTCTAGATTTTGCAACCAATGCTGCTGGATTCGAGGTCATGGTGTCACTTGGGATAAGATCCTTAATGGTGCTAAGGTCACTCAGATTCTTAAAGGTGTCTGTAGAAATTTCCTCATGGGTATCTGGAGCAGAAGGATCCTTAGTTACCTTCTCAGTAACTGGACCAGTTTCCGGAGTGGTCTCACCTTCCTCAATTCGTTCAGTATCCTTCATAAGGCCTTCTCCTTCGCGGTGTATAAGTTCTTATTCAACAATCAAAGGCATTGGGGGTGTTGAGGGTGTCTTACTACCGCTAGCGGGGTCTAGGCATTTCTTTAGGGAGGCTTTCCGAGCAAGGGTTTTAGTGACAATATCTTCCTTAGTGGTTGGGTCTAGCACAAGAGTGTGTGAAGGATCGAGCAAGTAATATTGACGAAGGAATTCATCTGTAATTAAAAATTTTCTACTTCTCTCTTTCTCAACAACACCTTTCAAAGTATCAAACAGAGCCTAATTGGAAACAACATCTTGATCGGAAGAGGGAATTTCTGTAAAATATCGAAAGGATTTAAGAATCAAGGCTTAGAGGGAAAATGAAATGAAGAAACTCTAAGTAAATTTTCAAATCCTTCCATCCACCTACCATAAAAACCGTCAGGGCACCTGATGAAGTAATACTAATTTTTAAATCCCCGAGCACTTTCTAACAAATCAGTTATAAACTTGGAATTCCGGATTCCTTCGACAAAGATAATTGACAGCCATTCCTTCCTCCTTTTGAAAACATACAAAGAATAGATGTCCTGGAAAGTTGGCGGGCGTTGCCTGGTTCTCATAAAAAGAACAAAAATACCAGTAAATATTGAAAAAAGAAAAGAATATATGTTTGTAGTAAGAGTGGAAGTGGGTTCACAGTTTGAATGGTGTTGCCGTATGGGTGTAGCTGGAAAGGGGAAATAGCTAAGTGCTGAAGAATCATTTCCAGCAATGGGTTAAAAGGAGAAACGACTCCCATTATTAGCATGTATCGATTAACTGTAACATGTCTAGGGGGTGGAAGGTCAGCGAATTCGTTCTCTTTACGAAAATTTGCATCAGTTTTCGGAATTCTAAACTGAGCACACAACTGTTTAAACGAACACTCAGAAAGTTTTGTTGGTTCTCTCTCAGGGGTTGCTTCAGTAAGAGGTCGAGGCAGAGGAAAATCTTAATTAACATTTGGCTCAGGAACGTTAGCCATCACTGTTTCCTAAACGTAGGCAGAAGTTTAAATTTGAGCAAACCCAGATGCTTCTTTAGATTGTTGACGCGATTGCTGTCGAGTTACCATTTCTACACAAACAATCGCGTTTGAAAACAATCCACATGTGCGTGTTTTCTAAGATAAGAAGTGTTATGTTGTGTATAGCTATATGTGCGAGGCTTGGGATCTAAAATCATCGTGTACTAATTAATCGATTCCAAGCATCACTGCGAACTTGTATGTGAATGATTATATTTGTGCAAGAGATGTGCGTCTAAATTATAAATGGTCAACAAAGCAACCCGGCAAAAATATATCATTCAACTGCAAGTCATAAAGTTCACTATAAAAATTCTCCAAACAATTATCTAACCTGTTGTCAATATGGGCAGTCGTTAACAAAATATATTAGCCCAAAACATGCAAGTGTTTTTATTACAGAACAGGTGACAGTAAAAGAACACACTCAAAATATAAGTCATGAGTAAAAGGTCATCTATTTCTTCTATACTTGGCACAATACAAGCTCAATAGTTAGAAGAACAGTTGAGGCTGTACAAGCATATAATGGACTGACAATAACCGAACCATGATGGATCGACATCAACTGAACCATTATGGATCGGCAGCAATCGAGCCATGATGGGTCGGCATTAGCCGACCCATGATGGATCGATAGCAACCAATCCATGATGGATCACCAACAACCGATCCATGATGGGTCGGCCTCAACCGATCCATAAAGGATTGGCATCAACCGATCCAGGATGGTTCGGCAGCAACCGATCGATCAAGACTTGTGATTTTCAACACTCTAAGAAACAGAACTGAGCATGCAAGTGTTTTTATTACAGAATGACTGACAGTAAAAGAACGCACTCAAAATATAAGTCATGAGTAAAAGGTCAGCTATTGCTTCTATACTTGGCACAATACAAGCTCAATAGTTAGAAGAATAGTTGAGGCAGTACAAGCATACAATGGACCAACTGTAACCGGTCCATGATGGATCGACATCAACTGAACCATTATGGATCGTCAGCAACCGACCCATTATGTAGTGATCTCTCTCTCTTATTCACTTTATATGCCTATCATGTTGCCTTTAATTATCTACTTGCTAAAAGTAACTAGACTTGTTAGACTTTATGTCTGACCCTGTTGTTTCTGCTTCTTTCATCCGTCCCCCCCAAGGTTCTCTGGGAGGAAACACTCAGACTTAATCAAGAATCAGATATCTTCTTGCTAGGAGCTACTTCTGAAGTATGGCTCATGTTCTTGACTCTACTATAGCTTAACTCTTTTTATTGGGGGATTAATGCTTTTTATTTACTTATGTACTCTGATGGTGCAAGACAGAAGTATTTTTATTGTAATGGTTTTTGTGACTTATGTTTGAAATAAAAGTTTAAATTTTCCGCTGCTGCCTTATTTAGCTCTGTCTTGTAATTATTCTGTGTTTGTTTACCTATAGCGCTTTACGAAACTTAATGCATTCCTATAGTGAGTGACATTAACGGACGTGGAGTGTTTCAGATAGCCAGAGTCAATCATGGACGTTTTTATGCTTTATGTGATGAAGGTTGAGTTGCTATTGCTATGTATGAATGGTCGTTCTGATTTACATGACTGGATTGTTATTCCTTTGGATGTATGGATTGTAAAGGCTATCAATTTCATGTAGTGGGGAAGGAAATTGAGAGTTATTCTCTGGAACTATGTAGATTCGTTGATTATTTACCCATTCTCATATACTTTATTGATGAAGTTTGTTAGTCATTTTATCGCTCACTAAGACTGTTGTCTGACTCAAGGTTTTATGTTTACCTCTTATTACCTTGGGCTGTTCATCTGATTGCTGGATGGGAAGACTAAGTAGCAGGTGATAGGTGATGCCTTAGTGAGAACAGTGATGCTGATCGTTGGAGAGCAGGAGGCTGGCATACTATCTTTACTACTATCTAATAATTGGATTTCCGTTGTTTTCTATTTCTCTGAGTGTTGTAGTGAGGCAAATTGTACGAACACTATTGCTGTTATCCACATGTATGGGAAATACTTTCTAGTTGTCATGAAAGTTTAGTGTTTTCTACTTCACTATCACTACCTATTGTATATGTTCTATTATATTTTATCCTTGCGCTGTGAGTTCACGACAGGTTCCGCTTATGTATCATACCTTGATGATCGTCCATAGCTGCCTGGCACACCTTTCAGCGCATTATTCCTCTTGTATAGTGGGGGATGTGGGCGGTCGTCACGTTTGGTATCAGAGCTCTGGTCAATGAATGTGGCCAAAGTTCGAAGACGTAATTACGTATGAGAGACGTACTTGTAGATTTCAGTTGGATGTTTACTATATATGTATTAGCATATATAGTAGTGATCGTCGCTAATAAATGAATTAGAAAAGCGCGATATTTGTAATAAAATTCTGCAAGCGCACAGGTGTGTAGCATACAGGTCGAACACAGGGAGGTAAATTAAAATCAAATTATTTATCTAATCTCTTGGGCGAGTTAGACGAAGCCTGGAGATTTTGTTGAAATAAAAACAAACTGAAATTGCGAACTTAGGATTATGATTGAATCTAATCAACGATTAATCACTAAAGAAAGTAAATTTCAAAACAAGAACAACAATGCAGAAAACAAAAGTGCAGAATAAGAAGAACAACAAAAATAAAATTAGGATTGTTGTTGAAACTAATCAAACGACTAATCACTAATGAAACAAATGTAAAATACAATTGGTGCTCTTCCAAAACTAATTGTGAAGACAACACCTATTGCTAAGAAAGAAAAATGCAGAAATAGTAAAAAGGAAGAACTTTTATTAATGGAGAAGAGAATACAGAATAATGGATAGGATGGTGGCTACAATGATATTACAAGGGTATATATAGGGTAAATAGCCAAACCCTAACCCTAACGATAACTGGGCCTTGTCATTACATCACTAATTAGTTTACAATGAGAAACATAAATGGGCCTTTTCTCTTTTCCTCTTGCTTCCTTGACACTTCTTCATTAATTTGTGATGTGCAAAGCCTTTTTATCAATCCTTTTCTTGTCCAATAGCAACTAGATGTGAGATCTTCATCTATAATTCTTCAAAATGTAAATATATATCAATTTCATCTCTATTTCTCTACTTTTCTGGTTGCATGCGGGCTGGGTTGGAATATCTGTAAAAGTAACAAAACAATACCCAAGTAATATTTATTTATATACAAAAGATAAGAAATAAGAGCATAAAATAAACACATTTCTATGTCAATCAAATACCCCCACACTTATCTTTTACTCGTCCTCGAGTAAAACAAGAAATGAAAAACTAACTAGATAGGTCACACTTTCGTAGGAAACACGATTGCATTGAGCGTATGCAACAAGCCGTTAAACCTCTAGGTGTCCCTAGTAGGACGAGTGGTGTCTCGTGAGGGTTTTAAGCGGATACTACCCACAAAATCCAAATGTAGTATGCTATGATTCTAATGAAACTACATGAATGCAATGGACATATGCAAATAAAAACGAAAAATGAAAACACGACTTGTTTCAGGAAAGTGGTACAACAAATTAAGTTAATAATTTCTAATTAGTTGATTTTATTTTAGATACCTCGACTTGTCACAAATTTTCAATATAAATCAAGTTTTCAAATGTTAAATTCCAGTTTGGCCAGTTAGTTCGGTCGATAACATAGTGCAGCCATGAAATAAATTCTTAGTTTGCTTGGCACAGTTTGTAAAGTGGTATTCTAATTGTCTCATGTATGGCTAGTCAAATCAATAAGGTCAAGAAGTGTTTGGGCATCATCGCTTATTCTTTATTCTATAAAATTTTAAGATTTATGATTAAGTACATACACCTAACTTAGAAGACCAAGGTTTACCACCCATGCACTGCCTCGCGGACTAACGGAGAGTGGGTAAAGAGCTTGGCGGATTGTGCAGGCCGACTTTGACTTTGTCAACAATGTGTCGGTAATCCTTAGGTGTCCAATCTCATAAAATGAGACCAAGATATTCCAACGCTGACTTTGTCAACAACGTGTCGGATAGAGCTTGGCGGGTTTGCACACCAACGCTCGATATACAAGCAATGTTGGATACCCTTGGAATACTATTATTATTGAATTTATAAGCACAAAAAGAGAGTTACGCGAATTCAACTTAACACAACTTAGTTTTAAAGGTTTGACAAGCCATTATAAGTATTTTAAGTCCTCCACTTATTTAAACAAAGTCTACAATATAGAATAGATTTCATGGCCATCACCTAAGAATCTCCCTATGTACCGGTTACACTATTATCCCTCAAAATTAAACTTTTCATTATATTTCTTATTCGATCTAAGTTGAGAGAAAAAAATACTATCAACTGGCTAAAAATTGTAAACTTATTTTGTTGTATCAATTGAAAATGAGTCATATTTTTTTTTTTAAAAAAAAATTTATGGTATGTTACTATGATATAAAATGTATGATGGTCCTACATTAAAGAAAAATCAAAAGAATGCAATGCAGACTCCCCTCCACACTTGATTGAGACAGTGTCCCAACTGTCTAAGGCAGAAAAGCAAAAATAAAATAAAAAAATGAAAAAGAAAAATAAAAGAAAAAGAACGTGTACCACCTGATTTCATGGTGGATAATCATGCAGATCGATAGAGTCATCTTCGTCATATTGCTCGAATTCCAAAAATGGTTTCAGTCGTTGACTGTTTACTTTGAAGACTTTTCCATCCCTAGGATTTTCAATTTCAACCGCTCCATGAGGATATACTATTTTCACGACATAAGGTCCAGTCCATCGAGATCTGAGTTTTCCTGGAAACAAGTGAAGTCTAGAGTCGTATAAAAGAACTTTTTGACCTATGTTGAATTCCTTACGAAGTATGTTTTTGTCGTGTTGGGCTTTGGTTCTTTCTTTGTAGATTTTCGCATTTTCATACGCCTTATTTCTTAATTCCTCTAATTCCGAAATTTGTAACTTCCTATGTGAGCCGGCTTTTTCTAAGTCAAAGTTCAAAAATTTTATGGCCCAAAGAGCACGATGCTCTAATTCAAAAGGTAAGTGACAGGCCTTTCCAAAGACTAATCGGTATGGTGACATCCCTAGATTGGTTTTATAAGCAGTGCGGAAAGCCCAAAGTGCATCAATTAGTTTTACAAACCAATCCTTTCTATTGGAATTCACGGTTTTCTCAAGAATTTGTTTGATTTGTCTATTGGAAACTTCTACTTGTCCACTAGTTTGTGGATGGTAAGGTGTTGACAGCTTGTGTGTGATTGAGTATTTCTTGAGCAAGGACTCAAAAGCACGATTACAGAAATGAGTGCCATTATCGCTAATGATAGCTCGAGGTGTGCCAAAGCGTGAAAAGATGTTTTCTTTGAGGAATTTGACAACAACCTTGTTGTCGTTGGTTTTGGTCGGAATGGCTTCAACCCATTTTGAGACATAATCTACCACAAGTAAGATGTAAAGATTCCCAAATGAATTAGGGAATGGTCCCATGAAATCGATGCCCCAAACATCGAATAACTCAATTACTAAAATGGGGTTGAGAGGCATCATGTTTCGCTTAGAGATTCGACCCGTTCTTTGACATCACTCACATTTAGAGCAAAATTCGAAAGCGTCACGGAAGAGTGTGGGCCAATAAAAACCGCTTTGCAAAACTTTTGCAGCAGTTTTTCTTGCTCCAAAATGACCGCCACAAGCATGGTCATGTGAGAAGGAGAGAATACTTTGGTGTTCATGATCGGGCACACACCTTCGAATGATTTGGTCTGGACAGTATTTGAAAAGATATGGGTTGTCCCAATAGAAGTTTCGAACTTTCGAGAGAAATTTTTGTTTATCTTGTTTCGACCATTCAGCGGGTGTTTGTTGTGTGACAAGATAATTCACAATGTCAGCGTACCAAGGGGTGTTAGAGATCGAAAGGAGTTGTTCGTCAGGAAAATAGTCATCGATTTGGGTGTCGTTATCATTTTCGTGCACAATTCGAGAGAGATGATCAGCTACGACATTTTCAGAACCCTTTTTATCTCGTATTTCTATATCGAATTCTTGAAGAAGAAGGATCCAACGAATCAAGCGGGCCTTGGCATCCTTTTTAGAAAGCAAATATTGTAGGGCAGCATGGTCAGTGTAAACTATGACTTTGGATCCTATGAGATATGGTCTGAATTTCTCAAGAGCGAAGACAACTGCCAAAAATTCCTTTTCAGTAGTTGAGTAATTCAATTGGGCCTCGTTTAAGGTTTTGCTAGCGTAGTAAATGACTCGAGGGAGTTTATCAATTCGCTGACCCAAGATGGCTCCAATTGCAAAGTCAGAAGCGTCGCACATAAGTTCAAAGGGTTGAGTCCAATCAGGAGGTTGAATGATGGGAGTTGTGGTCAAGATTGACTTAAGAGTTTCAAAAGATGTTTTGGAATCATTGGAAAATTCAAACTTTACGTCTTTGGCAAGTAAATTCGAGAGAGGTTTTGAAATTTTTGAGAAATCCTTAATGAATCTTCTATAGAATCCTGCATGGCCAAGAAATGAACGAACATCTTTGACAGACTTAGGAGGAGGTAAATTAGCAATCAAATCGATTTTAGATTTATCGACTTCTAGGCCATCTTTGGAGACGACATGACCTAGAACTATCCCCCTTTTTACCATAAAGTGACATTTTTCCCAATTAAGCACAAGTGATTTCTCCTTACAACGCTTAAGGACGAGTTCTAAATGAGTGAGACATTGGGAAAAAGATGATCCATATATTGAAAAATCGTCCATGAATATTTCCAAGAATTCTTCCACCATATCAGAGAAAATACTCATCATACACCTTTGGAAAGTCGCGGGGGCATTACAAAGACCAAAAGGCATGCGACGATAAGCAAAGGTTCCAAAGGGACAAGTAAAGGTGGTGTTATGTTGATCTTCTAAAGCAACAGGAATTTGGTTATAGCCAGAGTGTAACACCCCACGCCCGCTATGGTCACTCTCTAAGGGAATGCCATAGCATCGGTGGAGTATTTTAGTGAATATAGAACAGAAAAATTACAACAAGACAGATATAAATAGTACTTGAAATTTAAAACATCATCTCATAACAGCGGAAATAAACATGTCTGGTTACATCATAAAACCACAATAAAAGTCAAGTACAATATCCATCAGAATAAAGAAGTACATAATCCCACTCTCTCATACAATAGCCAGAACAAAAGAAAAGATAACTGGGTAACTGGAGCTTTACATCTATCCAAGCTCCTAAAGACTGGAACAACAATCCGATCAAGCTCCACTACTGCTAGGATCCACCGTAGGACCTGAGGGTTGGGAAAAAGATAAAAACAACGGGGTCAGACATAAGTCTGAGCGAGTCCTATAACTTTAACAATACAATCATTAAAGTAACCAGAGAAGACATAAACTTGACCTACGGTAATGTCTGGGGATGAATGGCTACACTAAGCAGCTTGGTAGACTTAGGATAAACTAAGATAACTGAAAAGACGCATCTACCCACCCAAGGATAATTACTAACTGCACCACACCAGTCATCCCTACTCAAAGATTGATCCCACCCCAGGACTTAAAAGAAAGATATAACTAGTAGTTTCATGTACCCCTAGCTGACCACATAGGTGCCGTCTGCCCCTATCTCCACTAGTTGTACCCCACTACTCCCCAATGATCGGCTCCCTACCGTAGATACCCGTGCTGGTCCCACAGTGGGGTGTATCATTCCCCTAAAGTGGCAACCCAATACTATCAACGGTGCACGGCTTATACCTACACGATGCAACAACGGCTTATCTACCAGCCCGGGCCCACACACGCATATGAAACCCGTTGGACTTGCGTTGCCACCGCTAACCCGTTTTGGCCTCTTATAATCAAGCCCAATATGCGTGTCCCGTCACTCGACTAGAGTCGAGCCCACAAAGATACGTTTGGGATATTGGTTGAAATGGGCCCCCACAAGCTACCCACCTAAGCTTGTCCCTTTATCTAGTGCATCCCACTTAACCCTTTAATCATGTTTAATTACATGTTTCCACTTGGTTAAGTATTCTAATCGTATTTTCTATTGCCACCCAAGGCAACCCACTAGATTTCCACATGCCACCCAAGGCACCCACTTAACCCCTCATGTCCCTCTACATGCTAATATGGTTAAGTGTTTCTTAATTAATTAATTAAGATCATGACCTCATAAAGACCTCCCACATTAGACCGTCTTTTATGACTGCTGGATATGCCGGTTGGTTCCGGGCAGACTTCTGTCATCAAAAGGGTCTAACCTCGTGTCTTTACTTTAATCACGTATTTAATTTATGACTAAGACCTCTCACATTGGGCCAATCATTTGTAGCCGCTGGATGGCCGGTCGGTTCCGGGCAGACTTCCGCTACAAAAGGGTCCAACCTCGTGTCTTAGTTGATTAATTACACCTAATTAATCACCCCCACAATTAATTATCCCTAATTAATTACACATTTTTCATAACATGGGTAGACCTAACTCAATAGGTAAATTCCCATGGGGTAGACCTAACTCAATAGGTAAATTCCCACTTATGTTAATTTATTTTTATGGCATGCTTAATCATACCCAATCATACTTTTATTAACATATTTATTACCCCATCGTTCCCCATGTAAATCGTTCTCATTTCACGACATCATAAAGGGAAAGATCCATCACAAATATCATGGGTTTAGCATATAACTTTGTCATGGGTTAAGAGGATGTCAACTTGCATATATGAGCATATATTAACCCAACTACCTTTATCCCAAACTTGCATATTATCATATACATATCTTGCATAACATGTTGAACTTGCATATAAGCATTCTCATAACTTGCATAACATGTTAAACATGCATTTAAGCATACACATAACTTGCATAAGCATCCACATACTTGCATAAGCATGCATAACTTGCATATCACATTAAGCTTGCATTTAAGCATATACATAACTTGCATAAGCATTCACATACTTGCATAAGCATGCATAACTTGCATATCACATTAAACTTGCATTTAAGCATATACATAACTTGCATAAGCATTCATATACTTGCATAAGCATGCATAACTTGCATATCACATTAAACTTGCATTTAAGCATATACATAACTTGCATATCTCACTTATTAAACATGCATAAACCCATTTCTTAAACATGCATAAACCCACTTGTTAAACATGCATAAACCCACTTGTTAAACATGCATAAACCCACTTGTTAAACATGCATAAACCCACTTGTTAAACATGCATAAACCCACTTGTTAAACATGCATAAACCCACTTATTAATTATGCATAAACATAGGAAAACATAGAGTAGCATATCATTATAAATGATTCAAACTCACTAATCCGCATTTAAGACCATAAGTCTCATTACACCCAATCTACTTACTTTAGCAATTGATGTTAAAGTGATAGAAACTCACCAAAACCAAGATTAGCAAACTTATGAAGTGGAATTAGTTGCTAAATATGAAGATGGTGATGATTAGAGATTGATTAGAGAGTGATTAGCTTGCAACTTCCTTCATAAAATAGTGGAGGCTCCTTCTAGGATTTAATTTGGCGGCATGAGGCCATCATTTCTATTTTTAGTATGGATTAGGGTAGGTTTAGGGTGTATTTATAGATTAGGTGAGTGTTTTAGGCCCTTAGATTAACCCTAGGTTAGATTAGGTCCGTTAGATTTAGGAAATCTCTAGAACCCAGCCTTCCAAGCCAGCCTAAAACCCAACCTGGTGCACCCAGGTTCTCTGGACGCCGCGCCCCTGTCGACAGGCAAGTCGACAGGCAAGTCGACCCCCCTGTCGACAGGCCTGTCGACAGCCCTGTCGACATGGTTAGGCGGGAATTTTCCCGCCTGGCCCCGCTGGTTCTATTTTGAAATCTAAATTTGAATTTTTAAATCTGTTTTTAGCTTTAATTTTCCTGCAAACTTCTTTGGGCCATAACCGGGCCATACGGACTCCGATTCTCGAAAACTCGGACTCTATTTCGCGTATTTTTCCGAGACGAACGCAATGACGCAGCCCGTTACCCCCAATTCCCACATCTGAGATTATTTGTCCTGTAATTAGTGAATTTTAGTATTAACTAAAATTCGGGGTGTTACATTAACTAAAATTCGGGGTGTTACACAGAGTATCCATCGAGAAAACAGTAGTACTCATGTCCCGCTAAGCGTTCAAGCATTTGGTCAATAGAAGGCAAGGGAAAATGGTCTTTTCGTGTGGCTGAGTTAAGCTTTCGATAGTCGATATACACACGCCATTTGGTTTTGATTTTTGTTGGGACGAGTTCATTACTGTCGTTTTTTATCACTGTGACTCCCGACTTCTTTGGTACAACTTGTACCGGACTCACCCAAGTACTATCAGAGATGGGATAGATGATGTTATTGTCTAGGCATTTGATTATCTCCTCCTTGACCACTTCTCTCATGTTTGGGTTTAATCGCCTTTGAACCTCACGGGTGGGTTTAGTCTCATCAATTAAATGTATGCGATGTTCCACAATTGATGGGCTAATTACTTTTATATCGCTAATTTCCCACCCCAAGGCGTCCTTATTTTCCCGCAAGATATCCAAAAGTTTTTCTTCTTGGTCCTCGATAAGATCGGAAGCCAAGATTACGGGAAAAGTTTTTGAAGAGTCTAGGTAGGCATACTTAAGGTCTGGTGGAAAGAGTTTGAGGTCTAACTTAGGAAGATCTTGTGTATCAACATTGGTCAACATTCCTTGGTTAGATTCAGGTGACGAAGTGTCGGAGTCAAGAATTTTGTTTAGTTCAGAAATGTATTCGAGTTCATCGAAATCAGAGTCGAAATGGTCAAGACACATTTTCAAGGCTTCAGAAGTGTCACTAGAGGTTTCATCAACTGTGGTTTGAATCATGTCAATTTCATCGATCTCAAAATCCCTAGGTTGCTTGTTGAGATTAAAGATGTTTAGCTCAATGGTTAGGTGCCCGAAGGAAAGTCGAAGCTGACCATTCCTACAATTAATGACAGCATTAGAGGTTGCTAAGAAAGGGCGTCCTAAGATCAATGGTATTTGAACGTTGGGATTTGAGACAGGCTCTGTTTCTAGAACTATAAAATCGACAGGGAAGTAAAACTATTCGATCTGTATCAAGACGTCTTCGATAATTCCCAATGGCTTTTTGACAGATCGATCGGCTAGTTGAAGTGTGATGTTTGTTGGTTTAATCTCCCCTAGTCCAAGTTGACGATAGACAGTATAAGGGAGAAGGTTGACACTGGCACCAAGGTCGAGTAGGGCACGAGAGATGTGAGTGTTTCCTATTTTACAATCAATCGTAGGGCAGCCAGGGTCTTTATACTTGACTAGGGCAAGATTCGAAAGAACAGAGCTTGTATTTGCAGTTAGAAAGGCTGTTTTTGGGACATTGGTCGCACGTTTTTGTGTGCACAATTCCTTAAGACATTTAGCATATTGAGGAATTTGTTCAATGGTGTCTAAAAGAGGAATGTTCACACGGACTTGTTTGAAAATTTCCAGAATTTTATCGAAATTTGCCGCTTTCTTCTTATTATTGAGTCTATGAGGAAAAGGAGCTACTGGTTCTTCGAATCTGTGATGAGTTTCATCATTCGATGAAGAAGGTTTATCCAAGGGAAGAGAAGGTGGTAAGGTTGTAGAAGATGGAATGTTGGTATTGCCAACATTAATTTTCGAAGGTGGGTCGGGTTTGCCGACACTGGGAGAAGAACTGTTGGGATTGCCAACATTTAAGGAAACTTGAGGTTTAGAGGAATTGGCATTCGAAGCCAATGGGTGATCAGCAAGATTAGGGATTGGGGTCGAGTTAGAAGGTTCGTCAGGGTCGCTCACGTTATTATCAATCCTCTTTCCAGATCGAAGGGTTGTAATAGCGTTGACTGGATTATGGTTTTCGTCCTCACAAGAATTTAAAGCACGAGAGTTATATTTTGGATTCACCTCAGGTTGACTAGGCAACTTTCCCCTCTCATTATTTTTCGCCATTTCCTTTATCATATTCATCATTTGGTCCATTTTAGCGTCTTGCGAGTTTATTTTGGCTTCGTAAGAGCTCAACTGTTTTTCTAGACGCACAATTTCTTGTGATGGTAGAGAAGATTGAGAGGATTGGTTTGATGATTGAAAACTGGGGTGCCTATAAGGTTGTTTGGATTGAGGTGAAGCGTGAGATGTTTGAGAATTGGAAGAAGGAGCTTGGTAATTCGGATTGGGAATAAAGGGTTGCACGTGAGATGGGTTAGCCGAATTATTGGGGTTTGACCAGGAAAAATTTGGGTGGTTCCTCCAACCAGGATTGTACGTGGATGAGTAAGGATTATTTTGAGCTATGGCATTGGCTTGGTCTTGAGAGTAATAGTGGGGTAACCCTTCTCCGACTTGAGGAGTTTGACTTTCTAAAGGAATTTGACTTGGGTCCACGACATGCACTCCTCTAGTAGAAGTACGAATGGGAACACGAATCGATTCTCATTGCATGTCCTTTTTAGAATAATCTTCTAAGAATTGCCAAGCTTCATCGGCTGTCTTAGACATAAAATATCCTCCACACATTGATTCTAGTTGGGTTCTAGTCTGATAGTTTAGCCCTTCATATGCAATTTGACATAAGTGATATTTTAGAATTCCATGATGAGGACAACTATATAATAGCTGGTTGAATCTCTCAAAGTATTTTGAAAAAGTTTCCCCCTCATTTTGACAAAATTGATTTATCTCGGTTCGGATTTTTAGAGTTTTATGGAAAGGGAAAAACTTTTTCAAGAATGCAGTGACAAATTCATCCTAACTTCTTATGGAATGTCGTGGAAGAGAATTTAGCCATCTTTTAGCTTTTTCAAGTAGTGCAAATGGAATTAGCCTTAGCTTGATCGATTCATTAGATAGTTGTTGCATTTTTGTTGTGGAAGCATACAATTCAAATTCACTTAGAAATTCATAAGCATTTTCAGACCCAGTAAATTTTGGTACCCCTTGAATAAAAGAGTGTTTTAGCTCAAAATTGTTTCCTTCAGCTGGTGGGAACACAATGACAGATGGTTGAACGGTCCTAGTAGGATAACATCGATCACGAAAAGACAAGGTCTATCCATTTGGATATTGAGGTTTTGAAAATTTTGATTTATTTGGTTTTGATCCCCAAAGTTTTGAAAATTTTGATTCACTCGATTTTGATCCAATTCGGTTGGAAGATTTTGGTTGATTCGAGAACCCCTAGGAGAATTTTGTTGGCTAACACTTTTTTCACTCATTGTTGTTAAATGCAAGCACAGAAATTGGCTATAATGAAGTTTTCTGTCCTTATTGGCTCCTAACCCAAAATTATAAAGTGATGCGTTTGATTACTTAGATCAAAAGATTTCTCATCCAGTTAACGGACATAAGTTATCGGTGCACCAGGAATAACCCTAGCAATGCAGCCGAAGGTTTAAGTACCTTCAGAGTAACAACCGATATAATATTTACGAATCACCGTAATATTTATAAACGGTTATTTCTCTGCCGTAGTCTAGACACCAAGAAATAATTCGTTCCAAATGAATCAACTATCACAATACAATTAAGCCCTAGATGGGCCCGTGACTCACTTAAGTCCAACGTCTAACCGTTATTATTAGTCAGATTCTACGATGAAATGCAATTTGTGGGCTAAGGGAAGGGTGATGAAATCCCTCACCTTATGTGAATTAGGGTATTGCCCTTAATAGAATGAATAAAAGATGCAGAAATAACAGCAATCACACAAAATAATTGCAGAAATTAAAAATTGTACATTCAAAGTCGCCACCCCTGCAGAATTTTTTTACAACAATTGTCTATATATTTTTTCTTTTTGCAGCAGCGCACCTGTAGAGTTAAAAGAAATTTACAGTTGGGTATGGCAGTCCGTCCAGAGAAATTCGAGTAGCGTGAACAATTCTAACTTTACTGTTTGTAAATCTGTTGATCTTTGAATCCTTGTTCGGTTGCTTGAATCCTTTCTCACATCAATCTTTGAATTTCTTTTCCTCTTTTTTTTTTTAAAAATAAATAAAACAGCACAAGAAAGAAAGAAAATGGAACTAAAAAAAATAGACTAGGAAACTAAACTAAGTGACAAAACAAAAAAAACAAAACAAAAAAAATGAAGCAAACCCTTTTTTTTTTTTGATAATACAAAAAAAAAAAAAAAAATGCCAAACAAAACAAAGAAGCCCCGTCACCTTTTCTTTTGTCAGAAAAATGATGCTTCGAACTCAATCGAACAATTGGGTCCAAAACCGAATTACCCAAATCAAATAGCTATACCCCACGCTGACACCATAAACTATATAATATGAATCTTCTCTCACAAAGTCCACTCCCCCAAATTAACCAGTCCTTATTGAACGCAGTCAAAATTTCAACCTCCCAATAGCCAATACCCAAAACTTGACAGGAACGAATCAACACACCCTCCCTTTTTTTGGAAATCCACTCTAAAAATTAGAAACACTCGAACCCCCAAAAGAAAAGAAATCACGCGTCCTTTTTTTTTCTTCGAAAATCCCAAATCGGAATTAGTTTTTTGGGTACGGTTGTGACAATGTACGATGAGTTGGAGAGGATGCGATTGCGGTGAAGGTGCAGTCGCGGTATGTGATGTTTACGGGTCTGTGTGGTTTGTTATGCGGGTAGAAGGATGGACAAAGTTGCGGTGATGGGGAGCGATCTGAGGTTCGGGTTTGTTGCGTGAAGTTGGTGGATTTGGGTTTGATTTGCGAAGCAGGTGAGGATTTCGAACGTGGTGTTGATGGCTGTAGGACGTGAATTGTGGGTGTATGTTTGAACTTGGAGAGAACGTGGATACTGGGATGATTGAGGCAGGTAGGTTGTTTGGTGGGTTTTTTTTTTTTTTTTTTTTTTGCTTTCGAAGATGTTCAGTAGGAGGAAGGAAATTTTTAATGAGAGAAATGATAGGATGATTTTTTTACTTGAAGAAGAAGAAACGTGAAGATTGGAAAGGGATTTGAAGAAAAGAAAGAAAGAAATCAAGACAAAAATGTCAAGTTTTTTTTCTAAAAAGAAATTGAAAACAGAAGAAAAGCTATGTACTAAAAACAAAAAAAGAATGACAAAGGAGGAAAGAAATCAATTTTTTTTTCTTGTTAGGAAGATTACAGTATCATTGAACGATACGAATTCTAACCAATCAAGATTTTTTTTCCTTTATATATACAAGAATACAAAAGGAAGAAAAAAAAATTAAATAAAAACTAACACGAATCAAAAATTAAATAAGTAATCAAATTTAATCGTTACCTCCCCGGCAACGGCGCCAAAAACTTGATCGTCGCTAATAAATGAATTAGAAAAGTGCGATATTTGTAATAAAATTCTGCAAGTGCACAGGTGTGTAGCATACAGGTCGAACACAGGGAGGTAAATTAAAATCAAATTATTTATCTAATCTCTTGGGCGAGTTAGACGAAGCCTGGAGATTTTGTTGAAATAAAAACAAACTGAAATTGCGAACTTAGGATTATGATTGAATCTAATCAACGATTAATCACTAAAGAAAGTAAATTGCAAAACAAGAACAACAATGCAGAAAATAAAAGTGCAGAATAAGAAGAACAACAAAAATAAAATTAGGATTGTCGTTGAAACTAATCAAATGACTAATCACTAATGAAACAAATGTAAAATACAATTGGTGCTCTTCCAAAACTAATTTTGAAGACAACACCTATTGCTAAGAAAGAAAAATGCAGAAATAGTAAAAAGGAAGAACTTTTATTAATGGAGAAGAGAATACAGAATAATGGATAGGATGGTGGCTACAATGATATTACAAGGGTATATATAGGGTAAATAGCCAAACCCTAACCCTAATGATAACTGGGACTTGTCATTACATCACTAATTAGTTTACAGTGAGAAACATAAATGGGCCTTTTCTCTTTTCCTCTTGCTTCCTTGACACTTCTTCATTAATTTGTGATGTGCAAAGCCTTTTTATCAATCCTTTTCTTGTCCAATAGCAACTAGATGTGAGATCTTCATCTACAATTCTTCAAAATGTAAATATATATCAATTTCATCTCTATTTCTCTACTTTTCTGGTTGCATGCGGGCTGGGTTGGAATATCTGTAAAAGTAACAAAACAATACCCAAATAATATTTATTTATATACAAAAGATAAGAAATAAGAGCATAAAATAAACACATTTCTATGTCAATCAAGTAGTAGCGGATGTTTTCCTTTAGCAGTTTATCTTGTAAGTGGACTAATCATTCTATTTTAGATTTAGATTGAGTCGTCAAACCTCTAGGAGTGAGCCTGAGACAGGAAGAGTAGGAGATGGAAGAAGCCGATTGGAAGCTTTAGCTGTCGCACCAAAATATCTAGCTATGTTTGGGGCGGCCATGATGGCATTAGCCATGTTAAGGATGCCCGTACAGAAGCGTCAGTAGAACGTGGTGTTCCGACGCAAGTACCCAGAAGGGATTTTGCTAAGCGACAGAGGGAATATTCTCCTACGAATGAAGAAGCCTTTATTGTCCCTAATGTTAATAAGAAGAAAAGCAAGAAGAAGAAATATAAGAAGAATGTCACTTGCTTTAATTGTCGATTGGAGGGTCATTTTCTAAGGATTGAAAGAAGCCGAAAACCTAAAGGAAGTTGTTTGAATGCGGCAAGCCTGGACATAAGAAGAAAGACTGTCCGGACCTTCCAAAGAATAAGCAATCGGAGAAAGCATGTGTTGTGGAAGCTACTCCAATTTCCTATTGTATTCCTGATGAGAACTAGGAGAAGTTGTTGTCTGGATATACTTCTAGCTAGTGAAGTTGTTTGAGTTCTATTTGGTACTAGAGAATCGTCTTCTTTTACCTATAAAAAGTTGTATGTTGAATGGGTTCAGAACTTGAAGTTGTAATAGACCATTGATCGTGACTAATCCAGTTGGGGGTTCATCCAGTTTGCAGCACCCCTTTAGCTACACTAATCCAAATCCAACCAGATTCTGTAGATGTTCAATCCATACATATATTATCATCTATCCAAAATTTGAGCTTATTCTGTCATTCATAGAATTATATATTTTATATTTAAATTTAACGGTTTGAATAAATGTCTAAACGGTGAATAATTGAGCTAATATTTTGAAAATGTTACGAAGGTCGGAACGAGCTCAAATTTTGGATAAATGATAATATACATGTTGATTGTGCATCTCCAAAATCTTGTTTGATTTGGATTAGTGTAACTCACAGTATAGTAGGGTGCTGCAAAACTGGGGTGTCCCGGAATGCTCCTTATATGCATGTATACAGGGCCGGCCCTGAGTATTTATTGGCCTAGTTCGAACCCAAAATTTTAGGCCCTTAAATATTTTTTATTTTTATGAAATTGTACTTAAGTGAAAATGTGTTTTTTCTACTGTGCATCTCCATTGAGAAAATTGCGTATTTCAGCAAATTCATAAAATTTTTACCCACATTTTCAATCTGTCAACTAGAGATCCACACAAGTCACATCTTCATTTTAATATATTGATTGATGTCAACAAAGCATACAATCATATCTACTTTTGCATAGATAAATTACTATCAAGTACATGTATCCTGACAAGAAAAACAGCTCTAGTAAAAGTAATAGAGTTTTTTTTTTGGCCCCCCGACCTAATGGGCCCTGTGCGGTCGCACGGCTCGCACTAGGCCAGGACCGGCCCTGCATGTATATATATATATGTATGTGTGTGTGTGTGTGTGTTAAGGTAAGTGGTACACATGGTAATTTCCATTATCACTAGTTGACTACCATTACCATTTCGTATACTTTCATATGGTTCAGCAAACTATACCATTAACAAACTGAATGCTCTTTTTTGGGTACTAATGTAGTTAATAGTAATCAATAATTGTTGATAAACGGTAACACGATAAAATATCCAACACTAAATATCTATTAATTAAATCATGTCATGAATCCCATCGGGTGATTGTAGTTGGATCGAGTGGAAGTATTGAAAGTGAAATAAAATTCAAGAGAGTATGCATCTCCTCAATTATATGGGGTTAATATCGCATTCAACTGAATATGCTAAAAGTCAAAGTCTCTTACTAGAGTAGTTCAGCCAATAATATTTATTATTGAACTAATGACTATGTATTTGAAATATAGAGTTAAATATCGATGATATTAGAATCTTAACCATTACCAAATTCCATAAGTACAAAATGATATAGTTTTGACGAAGAGAATGATGTAAATATTAGTCATAACCAGATAATGGTTAATAAAACGTATTTTTTATCAAAACCAACTGGTTTTTGTTGTGGTGGTATTAATCATCAATATTCTAAGCATTTGATTTGTGGGAAGCCATGAATTTTTCATTTACTGTAATTTCTAGGGAAAGAATAAAAAGAGAGTACATCATCGACGTACTTAAGACTTATTAATGCAAATCTACGAATGGTCCCTCCTATCAAGCGCTATTCTCTGCTCTAACAGATGGTATTACTTGTTGACGCTCTTTATTAGGGTGG
The DNA here is from genome assembly GCA_030737875.1 of Allium sativum. NCBI lineage: Eukaryota > Viridiplantae > Streptophyta > Magnoliopsida > Asparagales > Amaryllidaceae > Allium > Allium sativum. The sequence goes on from CM060918.1 coordinate 130,532,828, forward strand.
GTCTTGGGGCGGGGCGTTATTAGAGCCATTAAGAATAGGTATTCTGTACGTGCATGAAACAGCTAAGACTGGTTTTTATACTGGTAAGATCACTTTACCATAACAATATATATGTGAAAAAATGTCTCTTCAACTATATAAGACCACTGATTAAACCTTGTAAGACGATGAGTTCTCACTGACAACAGTGGATGAGGTACCTATAACAACCAATAGCAGAAAAATTTATTCAAAATATCTTTTACGTTTTAATTTCAACAATATAACATTGGTATTCAATTTACTTCACTTTCTACCATCATCATAATAATTTAATTTTCTTTATAGTTTACTTTTACAAACTAAACAATATTTTTATTTGTTTATCTCTATCTTTATAAAATTATATGTCTTATTAGAAACAATCGCGATTAACCGATTCTTTTAGCTTTCAGTTTCCAAAGTAGACAAATAATATATATTATGAAAAATTATATTTCATTTACAAAATTAGGAGGCTGAAATTATCCTAAATATTTTTATACTTATCTTATAATTATTGTAAATATAAACTTGAAACTTTTTGAAGTTTCTTCAAAAAGCATATTTTTTATGTAGATATTCTACAAACTTTTGCGATGTTCATCTTCGAGAATAAGGGACATTTAGACTAAGGTCCATTTTAAGTTTCAAAATACACAAAAACTCTCTGTCTTAAATTTTAGTAAATTAGGACCCTATTTTTCGTAAATCTTTAAAAACATCAAAAATCAATGTAAAAAATTATCGAACTTTCTTTTGAGTTAGACGGTTGTGTAGTGCGGGACTATACAACCGGTTAATAAGTAAATAGAGTCAATCAATAGGCCTGACCGATCGCTACAAAATAAGAGAAGTTTGCTAGGAATGGATTGTAAAACAGGCTATAGTACAAGTACAAAGATGGGACCAAAATGAAGCAGCTATAGTACACGTACAAAGAGGGGACCAAAATGAAGCACGACCCAAAACATACAAAGTAAAAAAAATAACTAGGGCTAAGCGAAGTAAATCCAAAATGCAGGACGCATCACTCCGGACGAAGAACAAGGGTAGCAAATGAAACTGGCTACCGTGGCCAAGGTGAAAACCTCCTGGTGTTGACTATCATCGAAAATGTTGTTCCTTGTAAGAGTCCATACCTTCGTTCACGCAAGATATTTCCCTAACTTAGCCGTCGTATAGTTGTGGGGGTTTGTTCCTCAAAAGGCCTTAGCGTTAGTAGGAGATGAGCTCTACTATATAAATTCGCACTTTCACACAAGCTTCCATGAAGTGGGACTTATATTTCACTAGAAGTATGGGTGCTACATTCTCCCCCTACAGAGCCAACGTTCCCATTGGCTCATGAACATCTCACCTAGGCGTTGTGGTCCACATAGGAGCCACAGTTCCGGCTAGGTATTGGCTCTGATACCACTGTAACAGCCCACACCCACGTTCACGCAAGATATTATCCCCAACTAAGCCACTGTATAGGTATGGGGTTTTGTTCCTCAAAAGCCCTTGGCGTTAGTAGGAGATGAGCTATACTATATAAGTTCGCACTTTCACACAGGCTTCCACGATGTCGGACTTATATTTCACTAGAAGTAGGGGTGTTACATTCCCCTCCCAAAGGTGAAGCTGGAAGGGCGGCTGAGCATGGGAACCTGACCAAAGAGAAAAGAGGTGAATGATTTTATGACACATGGTGGTTTGTGAGAGAGTCGTGATGTTGAAGCATCCATTGTTTCTTTTGAACCACACAGACCAACAGAAGGCGACGGTGAAGGAGTCTAGATCTGGGTGAGGGTCGGAATGTTGCCAATAATCGAAGGGGTAAAAGAGGGTGGGAATGCTACCTAGGATGTAAGCGGCCGAAGAGGCCTAGATACAAAATTATCAAACTTCAAAACTTAATTCAATTTATAATTATCATCATATTCATGTAAGAAAAATTCAAAAATGATTCTAAAAAAACAAACCAAAATTCACGCTTCAGCGAACAGCAGGAAAATCTGCAATATTTTGAAAAATGCAGACTTCATAGTAATTATATCAAAATATTGCTTGCTTTATGCAATTTTTTATGATTGCTTCAAACTTTCAAATTCAATACATACGTTTATTCAAAAATCACGTTATTATAGAAAAAATATAAAAAATGAATGATGAATATTGCATACAAATGAAAAATATATCACTTCTGGTAACATTGCAAAAATGAAAGCTACTATATAGAAAAGTTATAGACTTGTCTGCCGTTTTTCTATATAATGAAACATATCTGCAATACATTATAGAATAATTGTAGACATGTCTACACTTATTCATAATAAGTGCAGACATTTTTGCACTTTTTTTCCTTTTTATTACCTGTAATACATTATGTAAATAATTGTAGATATATCTGCACTTATTCACAATAAGTGCAAATATTTTGTTAACTTTTTCATTATTCTTCCGTTGATGTTTACGTTTTTTTGATTATTTTTAAGTAGCAGGGCTAAAAACATGAAATTATGATGTTACAGTAAAATAGGGTCCTGCTGTACATCAAAAGTTAAAGAATGAATCGTATTCATTTAAGTTTTTCTTTAGGGACACATGTCTAATATTCACATAATATTATTTAGTGTTGATGATGGATTCATGTAGGTTTTTTTTCTTGATTTAGGAGTTCTATAATTACTTTTAACTAAATAAAAAATATTATAAAACTAATTAATCTAAAATAGTAAAATAAGGATAGTAAAATTCTACTAGTGATGCAAAAAATCTCCAAGTAAGAGTGGTATAACTAACGGTTTAACTTTTTTAAATAAAATATGAAGGGAAAAGTTTACTAAGTAATCATGAAAGTAGTTAACATATTTAGAAAAATATAGAATAAAAAAGAAAACAATTTAATTTTAGATTTAAGAAACTTAAGTTATCAGACATTCATAATGTTATGTTTTATAATTTTTAGCAATTTTGTTAAATAATCCTTATGAAAATTGCAAGTAGTGAGATAGGAAGTCTAATAAATTTTTGTAAATATATTCTAAATAAATTTTGTATTTATTTCTGCTTTTTTTGAAATAAATTTAATTATTTATTTTAAAGAGAACCTTTTGCTCACGGTCCTCTTTTCAAAAAAAAAAGAGGCTTACATCTCTTTATAATTCGAAATACAAATTAAATACTTGTAATTATTTACCCGATTTAAGGCTGTTTATCACAATATTTAAACATGATATCTTTCCATATACATATCGAATTTCAATTTCGTTTCCACTGTTAAATCATAATTTTTTTATTAAGGTCAATGTCATATGTTTTGATGGATTTTACACATGTAAAATTATTTTCCTGGGGAAACTCAGGCTGTCTCCTAAGAAAATATGTTGGAGGGCCATCTACATCAGCAAAAGTTGTTAAAGATTGTGATTCGGCTTAATTGAAAGAATCAATATATAAAGTAATTAAGATAAAATCTACAAAATTTGAGATGGATAATGGATCGTTAGATTTTGGATCTAAAACTACTAAAATAGTTAATGATGACAATGTGGAACTGTTGTTTTCAATAACATCAAAATCTATAAAGTTATTTGTTGGGAAAAGTAGATGGGTGCAAGTAGAAGAACCCATGTCACCACAAGTGGTACACCTCAGAACTAAAGACATATCTAAAATGGTTAAGACAGTAAGGATTGGTCTTGGAACTGCATCTTCGAACTTAAATAATCCAATATGATAATGAATCATAGTCAACAACAATTGTTTGTTGGATACCCGCCTTTTATTTATCAACAATGTGTTACATTATAATTACCCTCACATAAGTTGAAACATCTTTACACATATGATGGAAAGGTTAAACATAATTTAAAATTTTTAAGTTGTATAATAACATATGTTATGCATTAGTTGAAAATTATGTTGTTCTTCATTCAGTTATATCCAACATTGACCAACACCACATTATAGTACCAGACCATCAAATTTTCATATATCTCCTTGTGTACCATACTCTATATTCGAGATATACCATATAAGTTAAAATTATACATGCAATATATTTCAAATTTGTTTTCATTTAGTTTTGAAATGTATAATAAATCAAATTTATTTGTGAATTACCGATTTCCCGCACATGATATTGCTACAAAATCAAATGTTGAAGTAAATCATGCGTACATAACAACAAACGAATCATACATTGATATGGAAATGGACATGGATCTGAGTGAAGATGTGCATGTCGTCTCCCCCATTAATATATGGATATAGCAAATATGTCAGCGATTGACAAGTTTTGGATCAATAATATGCAAGTGAACAATGATGCTCTAAACTATGATTTTGCGATTTATGACAATATTCATAAACATTGCAATACAGTGACACTAAGGTACGTTCGAATGATGATCTATGCAATGCACTAATAATTCCTAGATCAATTGTTGCAAATCTTTATTTCAATAATGCGTTATTTACAACTACTAGTGTTCAAAGTGGCTTTACAATAGGTACGATCTTTGAGGTAAAAGACAAATTCTTACAATAATTGAATGAATGGTTAATTCTATATGCTGTACCTTTAAAACCTGTAAAATTAAGTAAAACCAAATGTACTACTATTTGCTATATAGGTGTTAGTTGTCCTTGGAGAATTCATGTAGCTGTTTCATAAAAATTCGAGTAGAGTTGGTGGATGGTAAGGACATATCCAATCGAGCATAATTGTTTTAACCCAGTACTCAATTCAACTCACCCTTCAGCAACTTCCTCTTTTTTAGTCTTAAAGATTTTATCTTTTTTAAAATTTGATTTGGATAAAATAACCCATACCCTATAAGTATCAATCGAAAAACAATTATTTACGAAAATTAGTTATACAAAGGCTTGAAGAGCTATGAATAAGATATTGTAAAGGATTTACATTGATTGCACAAAATCTTTTACTATTCTAAGCCAATATTTTGCTGCAATTGGTAGAATGAACCCAAGGAAATGTTACAATAGATTAATACGGAATACTAGATCGAGCCTTTTAGGCTTTTGACGCATTAAAGGCTTTTGTAGTACCTCGTAAAATACACCCTAATTAGACATAGAAAACTAAAATAATAACAATTGAATATAAATAATAATTGGATAAAAATATGAATAGTTAATACATAGAAATTTGGCTATGAGTATATAAACATTGTGCTTGTGATGAGATTCTTATCCATTTTCATATTTTATTTGTTGAAAGAGGCATCGGCGTGGAAAAGATATGTATAAAACAAGTTTTGAACTTAAATAAATAAATATGCAAATTTGAATTTAAATTTAAATATAGATAAGTATGGAATATGAATAAATGAAATTAGCTTACAAGAATATTCCATATTCATATTTGAAATTTTATATGTGTATATATATATAAGAATGGGATACATTACAAAAGATAACAATGAATTAGTTAATACTTATCACCTTTAAACAAAGACGTGTGGAATAATTTCACTACACCTAGAATTGAAGGGCAATCAAACGCTACTCCTCTGTTAAGGTCGACTGCCTAGTCAACTTCCCTAGGGGGAGGTCGACCGCTATGTGAGTTGGCGGATGGTGGGGGCTTGGGTTTTAGGTTAATTCTTACAAATTCGGATACTTTGGATGGCTCAGATTTTATGTTTTATAATCTAGCAGTTCCTAATACTTTGGCATCTATAAGTAGAGCCCTAGAACCAAACTCCTAACTCATATTTTCTGAGGTTATCTTCCTCCATTATTCTCCTTCTTCGTCTCTGTTTAGGTCTATTTCTTAGGACATGTTAGTTTCTTCCTCCCATCTGCCTACTTCTACTCTATTTTATTTTAAAATTATTGTATCTAACTTCTACATTTGTATATTATTATTTTTTTGACCCTTATACATATGTAATCTTAAAAGGGGAAGGATTGAGAACGTTTACGTAACAACAATTAAGAAACTAGGAATTAGCATAACTTTCTCTTTATCGGGATATGAGCGGGATCTTTAAGTTTACTTTTGTTTCTATATCTTGTTTAGTATTAAGTTTTGATTGGATATGCCTAAGAGGTCTGGGATACACAAAAATCAAACATAGAATGCCATAAAACTCTAATTTGATTGAAGTTTCAATCTATGTTTGTTATTTGGGTTTAGATTATATATGTAAATGGAAAATGAGACTTTTGTTATTGTTCCTCATTCAAATGAAAATAATAGTCTATTTTATCTTTTTTCTGCTTCAACTTTAAATATTTCATTTACATGAAACTAGTGGATTTGGGTATAGTAAATTATGTGTAATCAAATCACTGTTAATTTATAAAATAGCATATTTGGGAATTATAAACCACAAGAAGCAAAATCCCCATTTTGTGTAAAAATCACATAAAACAGAAAGAAAGTAAAATTTGAATAAAATGAATATGTATATATATAAAGTTGTGTATCTATCTTACCCTTTTTATTTACTGATGTAATCTAAAAACCTAGGATTGTAAATTTATATCTTGGAGATATGTTGTTATTGCCCTATTAAATCAGTGAATCTTAAATAAGATCTTATATGCCTATTGCGAATTATAGGGAATATGACTTGTAATCTTTTATCTTAAGTATATGTTGACATTTCATTAATTAGTGCATTTTCTTTAATGCTCGTCATTTATTATGTATTTATTTATATTTATCATATACATAGTCTTAATATATTAAACATGTATTTATCGTATTTATTAGGAGTTTCAAGTTAAATGTCCCTACTAGGAAAATTGTGTATTTGTGTGTGAGTTAATTACTTTTAATTAATATTTAATGACATGTGGACATGAGGTTAACCCGTCCTTGTAGTTGATTTTTGTTCGGAAAACCCGACTACCAATAGCTATAATAAGGTGTGTTAACATGAGACGTCTAGTGTCACAGACAATATTTTTTTAATAGGACGGAGGTGTATAGCGGATCTACATAGCCGGTTCAAAGTTAAATATATAATAAGATAATATATGGTCAACAAGCCTAACCGCTAGCAGTAGTATCACATACAATATAACATGTGGATAGGCCTGCCTCGAGAAGGTATTAAGTGACTGGCATGCCTCTTCGGGTATTCAGTGGTTGGAATTGTCCCCTTCTAATGGTTTTATCTTTAGAAGTTTGGGTTATAATTTTAGGGCTCTCTCTTATTAGGTATTAAGTAATTTATGGGTCCGCCTTTCTTTAATAACTATGCGGTATTATATGGTGTCGGATGAGTTAGGTAGTTCTCCGGAAGTTGCACGTTTCTTCTAAGTGACTATATAGTGAGGACCTATGTAATAACCAAACTTTTTCGAGCCTGAATTTAGATAAAAATCAAAATTCAAACTCACCCAAGCACGGATCGTGTTAATTCGATACGCGGAAACGATGAGCTTAAGCCTAATCAGAGTACAATAAAACTAACTCATAATGGAAATAAGATAGAAAATAAATATCAACTAAGGCAACTACCTTAATAGTGAATTTCCACATCAATACGGAACATGAGAGAATAAGAACAGAAAACTAAACTTGAACACTTCCATAAGACTTGTCTTCCCTAAGATAAACATGAGAGTTGTTATGAGGATGAGGTCAGAACAATAATTCATGGTGAGTAGAAAATGAATAACATTATTCAGATGCATCCCATTTAGTTTTACCGAAATTATATTCCAATAAGGTTGGTGATCCTAACATAACCTTGCAGAGATTACACACAAAGATTAACTACCATACCCAAGCTAGCATTCCACAAAGATAGATTATTATTAGTATACTATGATATAACCTTTACGCATCTATGAAGCTTTTAAACCACCCAAAAAAACTAAAAACCAATAGTAATAACTAAAGGGAAGACTTTCTGTTAGATCCAAAAATGGTCCTAACACCCAAATGAATGATAATTCTATATGAAATGAAAGCAAAAAGTAGAGTAAACACACAATTTATAGTGGTTGGGAGTTAAAGATCCTACATCCACTTTATACTTTGTTGATTGATGAATGGAGTACAAGTACAATGATCGTTTTCACTCAAACTTACTCATACAATGAATAATTTCACTCAACGCTGGTAAAAAAATTCTTTAACGGTTGAGAAAGATCTGAATAAAGTGATGAAATTCGGATGTAGTGAGAGTTAGAGCCAAGAATTCGCCAAAAGATCCTTTCAAATGATTCTAGGTGTATTTATAGGTGGAAAATCTCTCTGTAATGGCTCCGGTTTGGATACATGTGGAGTTCATGCCTTAAAAGTCGGGACCGGAGGTCTCATGATGATGACAGCACATCATGTTAGTGGATGGACGTGGCGGGATGGATGAGCAACCGTTTTTCATCTCTAGGGGCGTGGGGTATAACCGCTATGCTAGCCCTCCCCGGTTCAGATCAGAAATGCAGGTAGGAGGGGAGCGGATCGGGTAACACCGATCCGATCCGAACCTGTCTTCGTACTTCTATTTTCTGTTTTGCAATGTATTGGTTTAGTTCAGGTCTCCGAACTGATCCGAACTTCTGGCTTGTACTCTTCTAGTTAACACTCTTCATCGATTGGTATTTTAGCTTTGTGTAGCCTATTTCACAGAGTAGGCTAACATTTTGCCCCATCGAAGTACGAGTTTATTGAAGATAAAGCGTGCTTCGAAATTGTCTGTCCATTGGTTTTTGAATTAAGGCTGTTGGATAGTTGTTTGTATTCATTCATAAAGTTGTGACATTTCATCAAGTCATGTCTCTTAGTGTTTATAAATATAGTATTGGATGCACGAACCACTCCAGTTGTTTTCGATAATTTTGAGATTACATTCAACGTCTGAACCAATCTTCCTAGTGAGCTATTATAATGTGCATTTATAAATTTTGCATTTCCCTTTAAATATACCTTGTGCATTGAATTGATGTTAATGACCATGCTATGGATCAAATTGGTTCATCCAATCCCATACACGCTCCATCCATTGCTGCACCGATGGGATGAAAGGCCATATATTGGCTAGGGCCATATGCTAATCAAATCGGGTTAAAACATTTAATCCACTGGAATACAAGGGGACACCCACATCACACACATATATATATATTCACACGACCCTCCATTATTTTCATTTTCTACCTCGCCTGCCTCATTTCTAGAAACCTTAACTTTAGATTTCGAAGAAGAATCTTTTCCAACTTTGAAATAAAAACATAGGTAGGGTTTTGATCTTCGATTAATTTAATTTTAATCGATTTAAACCCAAACTTAGGAGCAATTTAGGTGATTATATTAGGTCGTGTCAGCCATGGCGTTGTGACTGGTGCTCCGCCGCCGTCGTCGTTAGTGGCCTCGTCACCACGTCGAGGCGGTCGCGGATGGAATTTGAACTAGCGTTGAACGTGTTGATTCATAGATGGATTGCCATACCCGCGCTTTTGAAAAAGAGAACGCATTTGGTGATGCTGTATAAATGAAGTAGGAGTGGAAGGAGGAGAAAGAGACAGGATCAGTTTGAGGCAGAGTGGATGGTCCAGGAGCTCTTGGGTTAAGGCATGTGGCATGGGTTCGGGTCGAAGAAGAAGGTAGTGGTTGCAGAAGATGGTTGAGTTGAATGGGTAGGTTTTGGGGTGTTGTTGCGGTTCAGTTTGGTGTCAACCGATCCGATCACAGACATCTTCCTTTAATCCTATCCAACCCGATCACCTCTTCTTCTTATGCCCCGATCCGATCCGCTTGAACGATATATCCCAACCGATCTACTCATAAGTTGGACATTCGAACCAATCTAGTTCTAACTTGTATGTCTGAACCAATCCGATTCCAACACAAAAGGGGACGGGATCGATCCGTGTATGGCATATATATCCGAACCAATCCGGAATGATTCAACATGACTTGTAGGAAGGGTTCAATTAATTTAATCTACATTGACTATGGCCTGTGACTTTATGGACAGTTAGGATGAAGCCTTTTGATTTGATTGAACTCCCAAGGCGATCGAGATCACATAATTGCTTTGTTAATCTCTTACATTGCATCCTTATATACTTACTTCGTATTTCTTTAATTCTGTCACTGCACGCACATTGGCACATAGACGTACGGGGGGACACGGGCAATTTTACTCTAACTCCTGCTATTGTTTCTTCGATTGTTTAGCAACTATGGCTGGCTCATCTAGATTAGCAGAAAGAAGAGAAGCTGCCAGGTCATCCGAGAATCTTACTGTTGAAGATATATCCTCCTGCTCAGATCCAGAATGGGATAGTGAGGGCCCAGACTATGAAATGAGAACCCATGATAGCGAAGCATCATCCGGGGGCAATGTTTCAATGGATGAAGAGAGTGAAAGAGGAGCCGAAGATAACTGGGCTCCAGGTGAGTTTAAGAATGTTACTATTTTGGAAAAAGCCAGTGATTAAGTTGCTACAACAGTGGACAACGATAAACTTGTACGTATATGTTTAAAACATGGAATACTCAGGAGAGATACTGAATTGCCTTCTAAAATGGACCGTCCTCACAATCCTCCCAAGAGATATATGGCTATTAGTAGATTGATGTGCCTTTTTGGAGCGATACCTCCATTTCCGCCATTTGTCGCCGATTTTCTGAGACAAATGCAGATCACTCCAATGCAACTTCAACCCAATTCCTATGCTTATTTGTATACTTTGTACATAGTATATAGAGAAATTCTAGGTGTTGAGTTGACTTTCAAGGATGTTCATTTCTTCTATAACTTCAAGCATAGAATTCAAGACACTCCATCCTTCGTATATTTTGAGTCAGTGCCAAAAAGAAAAATCATCACTGTGCCATTTAGTAGCAAAGTCGGTTATCCCAAAGCTGAATGGTTTTACATCAAACAACAACCTGGGTGTGCCAGAAGGTAGCCCCAATCAAGTGAAAAACTTCAAACTCTTGGTTTCTATCTTCATTTGCTAATGTAAATGTATTGACATCTGTTCATTTCTTGCAGTTCCCAATCCAAAATAGGAAAACCATCAGGTGTACTATGGTCGTTTGAACCAACTGCTCAATGGTGATCAAATTTTTTTGACCATTAAGGAATGTTTAGTAGATGAATATGTCCACCATTATAGGTTACTGGCTATTACTCGTAGCATAGGCCACAGAGAGGGTCCTTATGTATACATACCTCCAGTCGAGGGGCCAATCGACATTTTACCCAAGAGGGGAGAAAGCTCAAAAGATCCAACAATGCCCCTTAGGGATGCTCCTTCTCCATCTTGGACTCAAGATGACATACTGGAAAAAATAGCTGAAAAGGACAGGGACAAGTATATTACCCATGAAGACGCGGTTACACCTGAGAGACCAATTTCCCCTAGGGGCCTGCCGCCGGTTACTATTCAAGGAGATAAAGCCACTATAGACGATTCTATATACCAGGGTTTACGAAACCTTCCCTTGCCTAAGAATTTTTACACTTTAGAAGATTTCACAATGAATCCTCTTGCTTTCACTTCCAAAGAAGAAGTTACTCCCGTAAAGACCGGGGGAATTACACATACCAGCCTCACTCCAGGCTCTGGTCTGTTTGGGGGGGGATATCACTTAGGATATATACCACACTCTAGTACTGCACGTCACAACACTTATGTCTTATTTTAATGTCGATTCTAACATTTTCTCATTTTGTTCTATAGGACAAATGGGACGTCCTACTATTACACAAGAGATGTTCACTCGAGCATGCCCCCAATAGATTCTAGTGCAAGGCACGATCAACATGAGAGTAAAGGAAGGGATGATAGAAGAAATTGGCTTCCACAGTCTTATCGGTCCTCCCGTTCTCGATTCCCACAACGCAAAGACTCAGACAAACATAAGAGTCAACCTTCTCATCATGAGGAGGATAAGCATGCCCCCAGGCCTCTCGCTTCATCTAAAGATAAAACTGCTCCAGAAGGCCCTTCGAAGAAAGGACCCGATCTAAAAGAGAAACAGAAGGAATCGAGGAAAGGAGGTGAGAAGGACAGACCTATTGTTAAATTAAAGCATCGCACTGTCGACATCACCACTACGAGGTTAGTTATACTTGACGATGAAAACCAGGCCCGATTGAAATTTTTAAAGGAACAGTTCCCTGAGCACTACTTTAGGAACATGCATTTCATCCTGAAGCTCAAACCAGTAAATCATGATTGGGCTACTCAAGTCAAAGCTTCTATAGACTTTGTGGACGATCAGTACAAGGAGACGAAGAAATATACGATGAAACTTTCCAAAATCATTAGCGATATAGTAGAGGATGTGAAAACCATGACCAATGCCACTGAATATGATGCAAAGGCTATTGAGAACTCAGAGAAAGACCTTGAGGCTGATCAAACCCAACTTGCCTTGGTACAACGTGACATGGAAAAATATAAGCAGTAATTTGAAGAACAACAAAAGCGTTATCACTCTGAACTTGAGTCCCATAGTTAGGAGCGAATAGACTTAAAGAAACAAGCTAAAGATGCTAAGTCTGAAAGTACCACTGCAAAGTCAGTTTTCTCCCGTCTCGAGCAGGAGAAAGGGGAATTAGTTAAAAAGAATGCATAACTTAAGGCTAAATTGCTGGAAGTTGAAACAAGGGCAGCTCTTGCCGAGGTGAATGCAAACGCAACTTTACAACAGGTCGAAAAACTTAATGATCAGCTAGCAGATGCCCAAAAAGAGTTGGATGAGGGTGGTGAAACTATGGTTGGGTTTTTTGCCTAGGTGATCCGTCGCCGAGACATTGCTTGTCTTAAGGACTGTCCCATCCCTCTGATGTACGCATGGGATCAATTGGTTGCATGGGAAAAGAAAGAACTTAAAGTGGATTCGATTGACGAGGGAAAGTTGATGGAAAAATATTTGAGAAGTGAAGAAATTGCATGCTTGGCCGAAGGACGCAAACTTGTTGTTGCTTCCATGGAGGAGGAGAAGGGTCAAGCTAAAGGAAAAAATGTCATTGAGACTGGTTCCTCTTCTGCCACAGTTGAGACCGCTATAGTGGAGGGTATGATCTGGAGAGTCCAGGAATCCCCGTGTTTTCTCCCCTTCCCTGTACACCTGGATTGGCCTCCGAAGCGCCCATCGCTCAAGTCGAGAAATCTACTGAAGGTATTTCCACCTTTTCGCTTCAATTCGCCAAAGCAGTTTCAACCTTTCGTTATATTATCGGACAAACGATTGAAGATTCCATATTTTCTCCTGAGCTAATAACTATTGCTTCTCGTTCTGTAGGTACCAAGCTAGTTGAAAAAACTAATAAGCAACAAAAGATAGTCGTCAGTGAAAAGCCTACTGAAGAGACTTGGGAGAAAAGGGATGAAGTCACTGCCAAAAAACCTGGAGAAGGAGCCGAGGGTGAGAAGGAGGAGGTTACTGATAAAGCTCTTGCATTACCTAACACCGAAACTCCCAAGATGAGGAGATGATATCATCTTTGAAAGACAATGGTGGTGACGACGGGCAGGAAGAGGATATTGATGTTGTTGTGATTGGGGATTCAGGGAACAACGACCACACGACTTTGGCTGATATGAAATCAAAGCAAGATATGGGTCCAAAAACAAAGACCGAAGAAGTGGAACTCGAGGATCCCAAACCCCTTTCGACAGTTGACCCCAAATCTAAGCTAGTTGTCAAATTATCAACCAGGTCAATTACCAAGGAGATTTTCAAAAAGTCCTCCGTTGATCCTAGCCCTCCTGCTTCAGGGAATAAGAAAGCAAAGCATATCATGTATGACGCTGAAAAGGAAGCAAGAGATGCTCTTAAAGTTGCTAAGAAAGTTAAACCTACCCCAAAGTCCAAGTGAAAGTTGGTCTTGTCTTTTGTTTTAACTGACCACTGATCCGCTGTTGTTGTGGCTAGTGCGACCCTCGCGTCTTTTGCTTAGTTTTCTTGTATGAATTTACATTCTTGTGAATAAAATAGTCAATTCCCTGCAAAGTCAATTATTTGCGAGCTCATCATTTAAGTGGAGTATAATCAATAAATAACATGTCATACCACAGATATACTACATTCTTCGTAAAGTCATTACTGTGAGACTAAGTAATTAATAATGAGATATATGTATGTATGCCCCCAATCAATCTTGAATGGGCGCCCAGGCTGAGCCATGTTCGAGATTGATTAGGTTTTAAGCTTAGTTGCCCCCAATTCTTTGGTGGGGTTAAGTTTCGTTCGTCGTTGATACCTGTTATCTTAGCATCTTTATACTCTCCTGTCGCACAACTAGGTTAGAGTGTCATCAAGGTGGTCTCTTATCGGGGTGCACCTTTATGCCTCGGGGGACATCGTCTTCCGGTCCTTTATACTCTTTCTTGAATCACGAGAGTGAGAGTTAGGAATGCCGTCTTCCTGTTCCTTTCATTCTGTTATTCAAATGGTCATTACGTTTGCTCCTGCATGTGTGTTGCCCTCATTTTTCGAGTTTAATTTAATGTTTAGTGTTTCACAATTGGGGCAGAATAGTCACATAAAATAATGAAAATAGTGCAGGAAATATAAATGACACACAATATTTTTATAGTGGTTCAGCTAAGTCGTAGCCTATATCCACTTTATAATCTTTTGTTTATATTAACCAGACTTTTCTAGACAAGTCGTTCCTTTTTACATGGCTCATAAAACAAAAGAAAATAGTACAAATTCAAGTCAAGTATCACCGCAAATATTGGGCGTTCTAAGCTCTAGGATTTCTTCACCATCCACGGTCGCTAACTTGAAAGCTCCCGTGTCAAGTTTCCGTCGGATGGCGTAAGGTCCTTCTCACTTTGGGCCTAGATGAACTGGAGGTGGAAGGACTCGCTTCAGTACCAAGTCTCCAGGTTCGAAAGTCCTAAAGCGAACCTTTCTATTATAATAGCGTGCCACTTGGCGTCGGTGCCTTGAAGCATGCAAGTCCGCTTCGTCCCTCTTCTCTTCTACCATGTCCAGGAACTCTAGGAGGAGCGCTTTATTCGTCATTGGGTTATAATACGTCACTCTATGAGAGGTGAATTTAAGATCCACTGAAATTACCGCTTTTGATCCAAAGGAGAGTGAAAGAGGGGTATGACCAGTAGCCGTCTTGAAGGTTGTTCGATAGGCCCACAAAGCTAGCGATAATTCGTCAACCTACATGGCTTTTTCTCATTCCAACCGCTTTTTAAGAATAGACTTAATAACTTTGTTTATTGCTTCAACCGGTCCATCCGACTACGGGTGAGCTAAGCCGGTATACCTCTTATCAATTTTATACTTCTGGTAGAAGTTTCTAAATTCCGCGCTATCGAATTGGGTTCCATTATCAGTTATAATGGTTTTCGATATGCCAAATTGAAAAATGATATTCCTGACCACAAAGCTTATCATTTTTCTTGCCGTGATCGTGGTTAAGGGTTCAGCCTCCACCTATTTCGTGAAATAATCTACAGCCACAATTGCATATTTAGCTCCTCCTTTAGCAATTGGCAGGGTCTCGATGATGTATAATCCCCACATTGCGAACAGCTATGGACTAACCATTGATTTGAGCTGTCTGGGGTGCCCTTGGAATTTTAGCGAATCTCTGGCATTTGTCGCAGCGTCGTGAGTGATCAGCTGCATCTTTATTCACGGTAGGCCAAAAATAGCCATATCGTAATACTTTCTTCGCCAAAAGTTTGACCTCCGGTATGATCCCCACACTCACCTTCATGTACTTCCTTCAGTACACACTTGATATTGTCATATGCTATACATCGTAGCAGAGGCATGGAAAATCCTTGGCGGTAAAGGACATCGTCCTGTAAAACGTATCTTGCAGCTTTACGTGTTACAGCTCATCTCTCGCTCTTCTTTGATGGGAGAATTCCACTCTTAAGGAAGTTCTTAATCGGTGTCATCCATGACTCCCTTTCTGGCTCAGATTCCAGGGCTAATTCTATTTCCATTTTGTCAAAGCTTGGTGATTCCAATATCTCTATTGGAACCATTTCGGTTTCCTCAGGGTTGTCAGAACTTGCTAGCTTAGCCAGTCGATCTGCCTTCTGGTTTTTCGCTCTTTGAGTTATACTGTAATGCTCCAGGTTGCCTAGTAACTCCTCTACTTTTTCAAGATAAGTAACAAGTCGAGGTACCCTGGTCACGAATTCCTTTCGAACTTAGCAGACAACTATCTTGGAGTCACGGAAAATGTCCAATGTCCTTACCCCTAATTCCTTAGCGAGTTTCAGCCATGCAATCATGGCCTCGTACTCGTAATCATTATTGGTGGCAAAGAATTCAACCACAGAGCGTAGTAAATGGATCGTCCTTCAGGAGTAGTCAAAATAACTCCGACGCCAGACCTTCGATCATTCTTAGCCCCATCCGCATATAATTTCCATAGACTAAGTTCTAATTTATGCTCTGAAGCAACAGTCTTGTCATCCACTGCTTCTTCCCCGGGAATCGTGAATTCTGCTATGAAGTCTGCTAGGGTCTGCCCCCTTATTGATCTCCTTGGTTGAAAATTTAAATCAGATTAGCTCAATTCAATATTCCACTTAAGTAATCGTCCCGTTGCTTCGGGTCTTTGTAACACTTATCTTAGTGGTTGATCAGTATATATGACTATCGGATGAGCTTGGAAGTAATTATGGAGCTTTCGGGAGGCAATTAAGAGACTCTAAGCAAGCTTTTCTATTTTTGGATAATTGCGTTCCGTAGCTGCTAACATCTTGCTTACATAGTATACTGGCCTCTGGACCTTGTCTTCTTCACGCACTAAGGCTGTGCTGACAGCGTGAGATGACACCGCCAAATAGACGAACATATCTTCATGATCCACCGGTTTTGACAATATCGGGGGTTTCTCCAACAAGTCCAACAGATTTTGGAAGGCCTCTACACAGTCAGGAGTCTATTCGAAATGACGTTTCCCTCGTTTGATTAAATCAAAGAATGGGACACACTTGTCCGTGGCTTTGGAAATGAATCTGCTCAATGCAGCAACCTTCCCTGCTAGGCTTTGAACGTCCCTAATCTTTCGTGGCTCTTCTATGTTCCAGATTGCTGCTATTTGTCTTCTCAATCCCTCTAGAACCAGGGTGAAGCTGAGAAATTTCCCTGATGCAACCCCAAATGAGCACTTTAAGGGGATCAACTTCATCCCATACCTCCGTAAGATGTCAAACATCTCTGCCAGATCTTGTGTATGACTAGAAGATCGCATGGATTTCACGAGCATGTCATCTACATAAACTTCAATAGTGTTTCCGATATGATTATAGAACATTCGGTTCACCAGGCGCTGATATGTGGCTCCGGCATTCTTTAGTCTGAATAGCATTACCTTATAGCAGTATAATCCCATGTTTGTAATAAAACTCGTGAACTCTTGATCCGGCACATGCATCGGGATCTGGTTATATCCTGAGTAAGCGTGCATGAAGGAAAGAAGTTCGTATCTGGCTATTGTGTCCACTAGCTGGTCAATCCAAGGAAGTAGGAAACTATATTTTGGACAAGCTTTGTTCAAATCCGAAAATCAATGCACGTTCGCCATTTCCCATTTTATTTCTTAATCAAAACTGGATTCGATATCCATTCGGGATATGTCGAATCTCTAATGAACCCGTTATCTTTCAACTTCTCCACTTCTTTCTTTAAGGCTGCCGACCTCTCCGAGCCCAACATATGTCTCTTTTAATTAATGGGTGGATGCTTTGGGTTGATACTCAATGAGTGACTCATAACGGAGGGAGATATCTGACACATATCAGCATAGGTCCAGGCAAACACATCCAAATTTGCCTTTACAAAGTTAGTCAATTCCTTTGCTCGGAACGGATCCAGCTGAGATCCAATTTTTAAAACCTTTGTCGGGTCAACATTGTCAATGGAGATGTCCAGAACTACAAATGGGAGAATTCTCACTCTCCGGCGGTCTCCTTGTCCCAACGTTACTAACAATTTTACATATCCCATCGGAGTTGTCGATGCCCCATTAAGCCACGTATCCATCCCTCGTAAGGCTTAAAGTCTTTCGCTTCGAGTTTCATTTGGTCGAATGCTTTTATAAAGAGAATATTAATTGAACTCTCATTGTCCATTGATACTTTAAGAACTAGAGCTGGACCGATAGTGGTAGTGATCACCAATGGGTCTTCGGTGGGCGATTGAACTCCAATATCATCTCTATCACGAAATATGACATCATCTGACATCGTTTTCTGTTGCTTTACTAGAGTAGTGTCCCCGAAGTTACTATATTCCTCTACTCCAAGGTGTTTGGCTACGTTCACATACTGATCCATTGCCCTGTAGCTATGGCTAGCTGGATGGGGCCCCCCCATTATAGTGTTGATGACAATTCCTTTACCTTTTTGTTGAGCTGTGGGTTTAGGAGCAGGCTAATTTTGTTTCGGGGTCTGCCCTCCTTGCACCCTATCTCTTGGAGCAACCTAGTATTCATCCAACTTTCCTTCCCGTAGTAGCTTTTCAACAACATCTCTCAAATGCCGACACTCATTAGTAGAATGTCTGTGGGTTCCATGAAACAGACAAAATTTTCCAGGTGCTACATCCTTCTCCGTGGAGTCTCTAGGCGGAGGCTTTTTATATTGCAAAACGTTGTAAGTATCCAGGTAGATATTTTCTAGTGTGTCATTTAGCGGCGAGTAGTTTTCAAAGGTTTGGAATCGAGGTCTTTTACTAGAGTTGTTTCCTCGGTTCCTATTCCTCCTATTGCCGTTTCCATTCCTGTTGTTACTTCCTTCATTTTTGTTGCCAACATTTACCTTGACTTTCCCCGAACTGTCACTGGACGTTTTCACAGCCACATTACTTTGAGTATCTTCCCTAGAAGCTCCATCAGACTTTTTCTTTCGATTGATGTATATCTCTTCTTGCCATAGACAAATATTTGCCTTTTCGTAGAAAGCCTCCCTTGTCAATGGTGGCTTTCTAGCTAAATAACCTCCGAATTTAGTATCTGGATTGACCCCATCTATCAAGGCCATCAAAATGGTTGGTTCGTGGGGATCTCTTACTTCGATAACTGCTAAGTTGAAGCGATCCAGGGATGATTTCAGAGATTCTCCAGGGGCCTGTTTGATTATGGACAGTTCGATAACAATTTTAGCTTTTCGGGCGTGGAGTCGGAACTTATTCATAAAACACTCACTGAGTTCTTGAAAGCTCGACACCAATCGCGGGGGAAGTCGCGTAAACCACATTAATGCAATATCTTCTAGATATATCGGGAAGGCTTTACATTTTACAGCGTCAGGTGGAACTGCGGCATTAATATACCATGCATACCTCATCATATATTGTTTCAGATCTGTTCTCCCGGCATATCGATCCATTTGTGGTAGAGTAAACCGTCGAGGGAATTGGAAATTCAGTATGTCATCGGTAAATGGAGTGTGACTGTGCTTAATACCCCAATCTTCATTGGTATATTGGTGACAATCAGCCATGATTTGACGCACCATCACTTCTACTTCTGTGTTGGTTAGAGCCGGTTCAGGATCCATGCTTCTGCCTCTTCTCACACGTCTATTGCCTACTTCAGGTAATGCCCTTTGATTTCAGTTGGTAGCTGGACCTCCTCGCCTCCTGCGTTCCCGGTCATTCACAGGACAAACAGGCTAAAGGAGTTTCCCCTTGGTGGGATTGGTAATATTTGGATCTCTTGGGAGAACATGTGATCCTCGCATCGGTAACAGCATTGGTTCCCTCAAACTAGGATCATCGGGTCCCAGAATACAGGCTACATCTTCATGGGATCCCAATGATCCGAATGTCAATTGGTCTAGATTTCCAGGCCTTTCGTACGACCTCATTTCACGTGGGCGCTCTTCATCTGAAGATGATGAATGGTCCATAGTAGGACGACGAATCGGAGAGGACACTCTTCGTCTGCGAAATTCGCTTATTTCTTCGTTCATAATCCTTAAGTTTTCCCTCATGAGAACACTATCGCGTTTGTGATCCTCCAAAGCATCCCTAGTGCTCTCAAGCATATCAAGAAAGCGGGAAAATTTCCCATGGGTTACGAGTGCAGAAGGCGTAGGTTGATCATCAGTTGTTATGGCTGGTACCAGAGCATTTATAGGGGCTCGAGTAGAGTTTCTAGCCTCAACTAGACTCGGTTCAGATCGGTCTCCCTCTTCTTCAGTGGTTCGGATCGATGGAGAGTTGCCAACAACATTCTGGGAAGCAGATCGGTTCTGAACCACTGGTTCAGATCAAGGCTTGTTCAGATGGGTTTGGAGACGCCCTACCTAATCGGTTAGCTCCTGAACCTTGTGCCCTCGACCTACACTACACCAAAACAGGGGATTCCCAACAAGTATAGGTGTTACAAATAATTTCTATAACACTTTTAAGTGTCACCAACGGCCTATGAGGAATTTCCTATAACTTTTATAAGTGTTACAAACAGAGTAACTGCTAACACTTATAAGTGTTACAAACATATTCATTTCTAACACTTATAAATGTTAGAACCATAAGACATGGTAACACTTATAAAAGTTACAAACATATTCATTGCTAACACTTATAAACGTTGGAACCATAAGATATGGTAACACTTATAATAGTTACAAACATATTCATTGCTAACACTTATAAATGTTGGAACCATAAGATATGGTAACACTTATTAGAGTTACAAACACTTATATATGTTACTAAGGAAAACTATGTTTTTGCCTATTCTATGCACAGTTTGTATTAAAATTCTCAAAACAAATGAATATAACAGATCTTTACGTTTTACATAGCATATATATAATTCATCATACAAATCCAGTGCAAATTTAAAATGCCTCGCAGAAAACCTATAGTTTATCATAAACAATTATTAAAGATAACTCAAATATCATAAAGTCATGTATTCATGTATTGCAAAAACAAAAGTTACAAAAGATTCAATTTAAAATACACTTAAGGTATTTAAGGTCAACATAGCCATCCTTGATTGTCCAATCCAAACTCTAGCGGTTTTGCATATTTTTCAATGTCTTGTACAAGAATTCAAAGCGTCCATCTACAAGTTCCTGCATTAATATAAACACTCAATAAATAAAAAGATAAATCAGTGGAAAACATAAGTGCAAGCCATAATTTCACACAAAAATAATCTCTTTAATTTTAGCTTTTTGGCCATGCTTGCATGCTACCCTTTCTACTCCATGTATAGACACAAACCATACGTAGCTCATTTGAAAAATCAGCCCATTGTGGATTAAAGCATTGGATTACGCACGTGTTGAAGAGCATGTGCACAAGCTTGAATCTACACTTGCAGCAAGTGCTTGCATCAATTACCAGTTTTAACAGAAGAAGGAATGTGCAACTTCTTAGTGTTTGAGAGTCAGTGTGCGTGTTTTTGGAAAATTGTCAGCCATGTTTTATGCATAGAAATAATTCAGTTGCATTAAACCACAAACTCATTGTGATCAAGAATCGACTTTCTAGGTTGTATCTATCTGAATAACAAACTTTTCTAATGCTATCTAGAAAAAAAAAAAAAAATTGCATTTTTACATAGAATTAATAGATATGTTATGTTGATTTAATTTCAAATTCATTATTATTTGTATTTCTTCTGATTATCTTTGTAGTATTTTTTATTTTCCCACTTACTAACTAGATACACATAGATTTACACTTTATTTTAAAATAGGAAAGCTAATAATCATAGTCGGCAGTAGTTGTCTGTAATTCGTTGAGTTGTTATGTTCATTCTTGAAAAAATTAGACATTTGTATTCTTACCAAATTATATATTATTCATTTACACTTTGGCAAAATTGAGCATGCATGCTCAATTTTGGAAACCTGAGCATCCATGCTCAGTTTGGCCAAGCTGAGCTCGCGAGCTCAGTTTGCCCAAGCTGAGAGCTTAGTTTGCCTAAGCTGAGAGCTCAGTTTGCCCAAGCTGAGAGCTCAGTTTGCCCAAGCTGAGAGCTCAGTTTGCCCAAGTTGAGCCCGGGAGTGCACTTTGGCCAAACTGAGCCCGAGAGCTCAGTTTTGCAAATCTGAGAGCTCAATTTTGCCAAACTGAGCTTCGTAAACTTAGTATGCATGCTCAGCTTGGCAGAACTATAACGACCCGAACTTCTGGGAAGGAAAGCACAGATTGCTTTGAGGACAAGACGAATCAGAACACAAACAGAAGAACATTTCATTGCTTATTACAACAATTCCATCAGAATACAAGAATATCACAGAGTATGAATCAATATTACACATTTGATAAATATCAGAGATTTAAATTACATTTAAATACATAGCAGCGGAAAAATAATGCAAAACATAACTGAAAGAAATACACGGATACAGAGGTTTTTGAATACCACTTCAGCTATAAACCAGGATCCTGTGAATATAAATCTGCAAAACCCAACTACTAGCTGCCCGTGCGGAAAATAAGGGCACCCAGAGTTTAGGTTAAAACAATAAACTCCAGGTCAGTCATGTGACTGGTGTGAGAACTAAAACAGTTATTAATCTTTATTTTTAAAGTTAGGTAAATCAAGGGACTATGCCGTATAACACGGAACGGGTTTCCTCCCAAGAATACCAGTGCATAAAACAACCAGCGCAATGCTAAATATAGAAAAATGAAGCTATTATAAGACCCAGGTCCCATCACACAATGCAACGCAAGCCGAAGGATAGGGTTTTACCTTAAATAGACAAAGAATGCTTGATACGTTTAAAAACAGATTATTTTGATATTACTATAAGTGTATAGTGTCAAAACAATTTCAATCATAAGTATCAATCATAGGCGGCATAGCTACCATCTACTATGTCGCCATACTAGTTCTACAATTAGAACCGCAAAGGTCGTATTGGAAATTGGATTTCCGTCATGAGTCGAGGCAAGGGGCAAGCTCCTCTCCGTTCGAGACACTCTAGCAATTGTCTCAGGACCACACACAGCGATTCTGGATCTTCAGGGTCGGTCCTCTCTTACTTTTGAGGATTAGTTATTCCTGAACACACGTTTCCCGATCCTAACAGACCTATATCCGAGGCGCCTCGCATCCAACAACCACACAGGTAAAAAGTATATAAATGTCAGGGATGGTAGGTCATTGACATCATCCATAGCTAGAAAGAAACGTCATGCTCTCCCTGCAGTCACTATCCCATTTTTGACTCATACCGAGGTGTGAGGCTCGCGAATTAACGCTATACACAAAGCTGTGCCACATAGGCCGTGCTTTGATCATCAACCACAAGACTTTGCTTTTCAACAAAAACCTTGATCATTTGCCACTTAGGCATGCCACACAGGCAATTCATGCCATGCGATTGATATCTATCGATATATAACCTCTAAGCTCGTACGTCTCAGAGAAGGGCGCTAAGCAAGAGAATAAATTCTCCGCCGCCAAACAGATTTATATTTAATAGAAATCAATCACACAGAATAAAATCCAATGTCATACACATAGTCCATTTACAAGTTTGTTTTGGTTCTGAACGAAACCGGAGGAACCTTATTCCTTGCATATCCATCGATCTCCAAGTATGTCTGGGCGATCACCAACTAATTCCCTCCTCTTGGGTGTACAGCCCAATCAAGATCATCAAAAATCATCGAAACGATGTGAAGACCTCCGGTCTTCAACCACCGTCTTCATCTTCGATTTATCGCCGAATCAGTTATTCAGAATAGGTATAAACCCGGCCTTTCCGAATAACCCGCGTATATAATAAACAAGTGTTAAACAAATACAGCATACGCCTCATTCCAATTCAGGATATTCTTTTATTCAAATATTCACATCCTTAGGGAAAGTTCCCATTAATTTTATCAATGATAAATTCTTCTAAATTTATTCTTTAATCTTCCTTTGGATATCATTTCAAACCATGTAAAGGTTTTCCAAACTAGTTGGGATTAGCGAACCACACCGAAGTAATCATTTATTTTATTTCCCAATCCCAACCTATTCATCCCATGGAGCAAAACTGGTAATACTCCATATCTAACACCACAGTGTTATCGGTAAATATTAATTACCATTTCACGTTCAAATCTAATCAAATATTTAACTATCGCTTTAGAGCAAAACTAGTGATACTCCATTCTTGATCACTTTAATCTAATTAAAGATTCATTAAAACTCCACTTAGTTTTAATCTTCCCAAAAATCAATATCCTATTTTTAACTGGGTTAAAGAACCAATGTCATCTAAAAAACGGTTCACGATAAACCCAAAATCACATTCTATTGTTAATCGGGTTAAAGAACAGGTGTTATTCAAAACACCGCTCACGATAAACCCAAAAACCAATTTAAATTCAATTCCAGTTAAATACTAATTAACTGGACAACTTCACTAAATCTTAATTAAAAGATTTATTATTTTTCTAAACTGGGTTCAAGAACAGTGTTATTTAAGACACCATTCACAACGAACCCAAAATCCCATTTGATATTAAATACAAGGTTCTGAATAGAAAATATGCCGGCTTATATTCAACATCAAATTCTGAAACTAACAAATATCGTATTGGAAATAACGATATAAATATATCTTTCAAATTTCCACAACCATATCTGTATAATCACGAAATCCAACATCGAAATATTCCGAAGATAATTTCGATTCAAATCCATTCCAATTCTCATAATGGAAATTCTGATTATTTTTAAAACCACTTCAAATCCAATTTATTTTCTCAAAAATATTGGATTATATTCATAACTATTTCATTTCGATAAAAATATGTTTTTATCCTTACAAATGTGGAATTTTTCTTCCCAGTTCTTTCAAAATCATTTATTATGATTTTACACAGATTATTGATATTTTTAATAATTTTATCAAGGCCCGTACAGTCGGTTTTCAATAACGGCCACCGAACTGCACTTACAGCGACCTTTACCAAATTTGATTTGGACATAATTCCAAATCCAACCATTAGATTTCAAATTTATAATATTCATTGGAAAGCTCTTTTCGATACGAACCCAATGGTTCCAGTTTCAGGAGAATCCGACGGTCGGATCTCCCGCAACGTCAATTCGAAGTCAATGGTCGAAATTCGCGAACTGCCGCGGCGCGGCGCGTTCTATTCAGGCCATTTAATATATATAATATATATATATTATATATATTTCATCGATTTCAATTCAAAACGTATTTTATAAATTGTTTTAAATTCGTTTTCAAAACAATTTCAACTTCATATTCAATTTCAAATCAAAATTGAATATTTCATATCATTAACATATAAATGATAATATTTTCAAAACATTATATTTTGAAATCACTTTCTTTTCTATATTCATGATAAAAACGAATATAATCGATATAAATATCATTCGTGTCAAAATGGCGCTTATCTAATCAACACGGCTTTATATATTTCAATAACTTCGTTATTCTATTCAACAAATGAATATTTTCTTCAACACATGAATATATATTTCTTTCAACTCATGAATATTCTCAACACATGAGTATCATCAACACATGACTATTTTTGTTATTTAATATATTTTATAAAATTATGATTTCTATCGTTTAATTCTTAATCAGACTCCAACCGTAAATTAGTAAGAGAACGATTCCCTAAGTATTAACCCCGATGGCCGAAACCAACATCAGATCAATACCCAGGAAACCACTCATCTTATCTAGTTTCCAGTTAGTTTCTAATTTTATATATGATAAAGATGTAAATTTTATTGTTAAAATATTCCGTTGAACCCATGATAAGTTTCAACACATGAATATTCTCAACACATGAGTATCGTCAACACATGACTATTTATTCTATTCAACACATGAATCTTTATTTTATAATATTCTTTATTTTCCAAATTGGAATGAGGCTCAATCAATTACCATATAATGTTAATTATATGGATTCGGTACAACACATGTATATAATAGCAACGATAAATAATCAACCATCATCCAAAGTGCACCACACAACTGCATAAGCACTAAACATAAATAATTAACGCTTACACATTCGGTCAACCTATCGATTGACATACAACTAAACAATCGGGATTAGTGTATGCCAAATATCATCCCAACACCCGTGTGGGGTTTCAAATCAACATACTGAATATTATTTGTGTCGTTAGGCGACGTGTAAAATTTATCGTCCCAATCAATATCAGCAAAAAGGGTGTACATAAACAAATCGTTCGATCTATAAATGAATATTTATTTATTCACATTCACGTTAAATTTATATTTTTAACAATAAATAATTTATTTCAACACATGAATATATTTCCATTCATTCCACATCACAATCAATTTTTACAACACAACAAAATCAAACAAGACGTCCATGGTTTGTGGACGATGGGTGTCGGGTGCTGCTAAGCACCGTCTGCATCCTAGTATATATTTTTAACTAGAAATCAAGAATTAAAGTGAGAAGTTCTCACCGAGAAGCTAAACCAAACGCCATGACTCTTCATATGTAGAAATTCTTTGCGGTCTTTCCAACGAGATCTGTTCCACGCGGTATATGTTAAAAATCATATTTTTACCATCGCTATATTAAAAATCACATTTTTAATTTGTTACACATATAAAAATCATATTTTTATCGTGCTAACTTCATAATAAAAATTATATTTTTATATCGCTCTTCTTCTAATAAAGATTATATTTTTATATCGCCACTCATATCACATTTTTATACTGCTACTATATAGATAAAAATTCTATTTTTATACCACTACTATATAGATAAAAATTCTATTTTTATCCCGCTACTATATAGATAAAAATTCTATTTTTATACCGCTACTATATAGATAAAAATTCTATTTTTATACCGCTACTACATAGATAAAAATTCTATTTTTATACCGCTACTATATAGATAAAAAATTCTATTTTTATAACGCTGTTCATATAATAAAGATCATGTTTTTATCACGCTATTCTCCATATAAAAATCACATTTTTATATATAAAGATCATATTTTTATATCTCTATAACATATATAAACATCACTCCTTTACATCGCTACTTCCATGATAAAAATTATATTTTTAGCTTGCTAGTAATATAATAAAAATTATATTTTTGCTTCTCTACATAATAAAAAATATATATTTTTACCTCACTATGCATATAAAAATTATATTTTTATTACTCTACATAAATGAAAAATCATATTTTTATACTCTACATAAATAAAAATCATATTTTTAATCTTTTCATATAATAAAAATCATATTTTTATTAATCTAAAAATATAAAAAATATATTTTTATTACTCTACATACATATAAAAATTCAGTTTTTATTCCTAAGCTATTTTAAAAAATTTAAAACTAGTTACCTTAACTAAAATAAAAATTAATTAAATACTCACTGTTCTTTTCGTTCCTAGGGGGTTTGGAGGAAGGAGCTCGCTGCGGTGATGGTGGAGGCTGATGCAGATGGTGGGGAGGGCTCGGCGTCGGAGATGGCAGCGGTGCGGTGTATACGGTGGAGGAGGAGAAAGGAGGGAGGAGAGAGAGGAGGAGGAAGGGGCGCTGTTGAAGGGGGGAGGTGCAGTGGGCGGAGGCGCCATCGCCGGGGGGGTCGTGGCGGAATCCTCTCTGGGGTTTATTTTTTGTTTGATGTGAAGGAGGGAGTGGGGGAAAGGGTTTGACCAGGTGTAAGGGAAAAAGGGGTTGACTAGGTTTATATTTATACATATTTTTTTTAAATCTCAAAAAGTAGGTTTTTAATACGAACTCGAAATCAAACCCACGGACTGTCGCCTCTAGCTAATTACCCCCATTCTGAACACAATGGGATATGTATTTTAAGCTAGTTTGGCAATTCCATAGGTTTCCATCAAAATCAAAATATAAATCTATATATTGAATTTAAACGTACAATTCAATTTACCGGGGCCACGTACGAACACTAAAAATATCCGAAAAATATTTTCTAGCTTCGTATTGACGATACGGTCCTAACAAAACTAATTTCGTCAAATTCTGAGACCGTTTGAAAAATGGCCATTTTCTGGTCGATCAAAATTGACTGGAACTATCAAAACATGTTTTACTTCACCATGCTCACATATTAATTCGAAAAATTATGAATTTTGGAATCTAGCAATAACTTGACATCACGGATCCAACAAAAGTGGTTTCGTCGAAAACCGAGGTAGTTTGCAAAATTTCCATTTTTAAGGGTCAGAATTCCATAGCGCCTATTCTGAATTTTCAACTGGGAATAACTTTTTATTCCTGCTATGAAATTTTGATTTTTCGGATTTGTTGGAAAGATATTCTCAATTAGATTCTAATATTTTTGGTTTCGCTAAAATCCGGTTTATTTTGAATCCTGTACATTCATTTGAACTTTGAAATCGAAATTTCAAACTACCACGCCATTTTCAATTCCTTTTATATTCAAAATAAAATATTTATATTCTAATGACGATCTATATAAATATATACGTTCTAATTCTATTAAAAATAAATTTCTTGTCGTTATTATTTAAAATAATTCATTTTAAATATTCAAAATTCATTAAATTGTCAAAATAAAAATTTTAAATTGGCTTAGAATTTCCGGGTTGTTACAAGAACTGAGCCATATGCGCTCAGTTTGGCAAAACTGAGCCACACGAGCTCAGTTTTGCCAAGCTGAGCATGCGAGCTCAGTTTTGATATATTATAGAAGAGCGGACACTATCAAAAGGTGTAATCATGAATCGTTCAAAAAAAAAAATATTCATTAGAAATAAATTAGATATTTGATAATCTTAAATCTTTCAAAAACAACCTTAATAATGGCAATATTGAATTTGAAATGTCAAAAAAAAAAAAAAACACTTCCTATTTCTTAAATTATGTTCTTTTGTTTTCCATTACATATTTGAAGTTCAAAACTTTTGAAATGTAAATAAAAAGATTGTCGAGTCGCATACCTCAACAATTTGAGGTGTGCATGTGCGAGACATATATGTGTATGCTTTTTGTGCCTTAAGTTGTCAAAGCGTAAGCTTTATTTGTAAAAAGGTTTTTGGAAAAAATCTCAAAGCGTTTTATCTCTCATTTCCTCAAGGCATTTCTCGAGATGAATATCGAAGCGGATTTATTAAAACAATGGATCAAATATGCAATTTGCTCGATATTCACTTCTAAACATTAGCCACAAATCCTGGAATCGCATTTCAAATAGTTAATAAGGGTCAATCAGTATTATACTAGGTTAAAGCATTTTGTAAAATTTGAATCAATTCCTAATCAAACATAGCATATTTACAGTGAAGTTATATAATTAGAAAGTGTTCTTTTATAGGGATATTATCAGAGAGTTGATTTAGTCAGAAATGAATTTCCTTTTAAATACTGCATAGTTATTCAGGACTCAAGTGCAAACAACTCTTAATTTTCCAATGCATTAAATGACAGTTATCCATTTTAAGCATAATTTTGTAATTAAGCTTGCAACTGTTCAAATCTGAAGAGAAACAAATTTAAAAAAATTAAATGCATGAGCTGTGCATGTAAATGTTATCTTGATAATTAGTTATTTTGTTTAAATTTCTCTTTATCATGTGATTTTTGCAACCCATTTTCATTCTATTTCATAACAGCAGTAGTAAAATAGAACCAAGAATGAAGAATGATTAAAAAACCTGAAACTTGACTTCTACTCGGAGCCTCATATGTTGCCTTTATCCTCTTATCTTTCATCCCCCTTAGAGAAATTGATATCCATCATTCTTTTTCATCAACACAGTAATAATCCATACCGTGAAAGCAACTCCAACTTCTACTGCAAGAACAGAGAAGCCTAGATACAAACAATGTAGTCCAATTTCCAAAACAACTTTCTTTTGTATCAGCCTGTATTGAATTTGCAAAGATCAGTATGCCACAATTTGTGCATCCACCGGCATATTCAAATTATAGTAATTATTGTAATCCATAAAATTTGTACATGGTTTATAGTAGAAAAACTATACTGAAGTTGGTGCATTTTATGCCTACTAGTACAAACTACCAATAAAATGTTCATATTATACTGAAGTTGGGAATCTCATTGTTATCTTAGCATATTTAGCTAGTGACACGTTTGCAAATGGGTTATCAGCACTAAAGTACCTACCTACCTATTTGATTAGCATGTCTTTTACAATATAGGATATCCAATATGTGCATCACTTGAATGTTAACTTTGGCAGCAAAATACGTACATTCCTTTACTAACTTATTGGTAATATCACCACATACATGCAAATTAGTCTATTTCATTTAATGTAGCTTGTTCAATGCTAGAAAATCAGGATAAAATATGTGCAGCTATGAATTATGAATTATGTAAAAATTGAAGAAGTTAATAGTTGAATTTTACTTGTAAATAAAACCATCTGCTCCTATTAGCAGCAACAACAGGTTGTTGACGCTACTAGCAGGCAACCGTTGCTACATCCAGTTTCAATAGCAGGCTGCTACAGAGTTAAAAAAGAGAGCCATAATTGTGAACAAAGATGCACACTTAGTTTTAGTTTTCAACAATGAGCAAACTTATAATTAAAAAAGGAGTCAAATTCATTTCTTTTGAATTTAGATTTTGCATGTGTTTAACAAATGTGTTTCAAAACATGTACCAAGGCACACACATTTTGATGTAAAAGCAATCCATTCAAAATTTCAAATAATTCCGATAATATGAGCTAAATAACAATTGATTCAATCAGTACGCACTTAAGGAAAAGTTCAATGTTTTCTTTCATACCTTGTGATTCGATTGGTACTATAGATTAAAGTAAAGCTGCTGGACTGGATATACAAATTGCAGTATCATCCTGTGTCAATATAACATTAGAAACGAATGCCTGAGTATATCATTATATGTTGTCTTTTGCTGTATAAATGTGAAGAGGCACAAAATGGAGATCTGTGAGAAATCAAAAAATTTCATGGCAATTCCAAGAAAATTAATGGAGCTACCAAAACTATAGAAATTTATTGCTAACATTAACAGTTTTTAAAGGAAAATACCACAATAAATGACAAGTAATTATCATAACTTGTTATTAGAAAGAACAAATCAAGTGGGATGACACCAAGATCACAGACTTATGTTGCTGTAACATTTGAATGTGGGCAATACCACTATTATATGTTATTGCAGAGATAAAGATCAGACTATAAAACCAATACTAGGAAAATGCTTGATTTGTTTTTACTGAATTGAAATTGGCAGTTCTAAATAGACTTATAGTGATTAACAATGGACATGAAAATGAAATAGCTTATCTCAACAGCTATAGGTTTCAGAAGTGAAGGTATAGGTAAATGGAGATTCTCTGTAAGGATTTTATATTTTTCGTAATTTAGCAAGACTTGTAAAAAAATAGAAACAACAAAAATTAGAAGGGCAAACCAGTTTAACCTGTGCCCTAATAGTTTGAGGCCATTATCATATTTTTACTCTCATGCCAATTAATAATGTTGATCACTTTCATATCCTCCAATGATCAACCACTTGAACAATGAAGTAACTGAAACTAGTAGAGCTCTCGTTGTTGGAGAATTCTAAATTGGACTTTTACACTCTCACGTCCATTTTGAGTTCATCATATGAACCTTAAGAACAAGATAATTTTATGTTTTATATATAAATTTATAATTAAAACATTGGTAATCTCTATAAATTTATTAGAGTTAAGTTTTTTAAACATTGACTATTCAGGCCCCATTCTTAAGGTTCGCTTTCTAAGCAACCAGGTGCTATCTTAATTCGGTATTTTTCCTATATAAGTGTCTAATTATTTCTATTTTTTTTTCAATAATTTATTTTTTCATGTGTATCATATCGAAATATTGTTATTTGTAAGAATAATATTATTTAGGATTTTTGTGAGTTGATGTATGAAGATGCACATAGTAAGGATTATCTTTTAGATTATGTGTAATTAATTTTAAGGAAGCATCAAGGTTGAAAGTGCGAGAACTGTTTACTCTTTCACATGTTACCCCCTTTTGTGTTGAACTTTTGTTTGAATGGCAGACTTGTCAAACATAATCTTGTTGGTAGCCATGAAGAAAATATAACAACAATAATTGGAACCTTTTAATTGTGAGAACCCGTAACTTCCCCGTGAAGGAAAGAGCAGATACTTTGAGAACAACACACAAATGAACGCAGACGGGAGAACATTTCATTGCTATTACAAAAATTCCATCAGATACAAGAATATACAGAGTATAAATGAATAAATTACATTCGATAAATATCAGAGATTACAATAAATTACATAGCAGCGGAAAATAATACAAAGCACAACTGAAGGCGATATACGGATACAGAGCTTTCAGAGTATCGTTCCAGCTGTAAACCAGGATCCTGTGAATATAAATCTGCAAAACCAAAACTACTAGCTGCCCGTGTCGAAAATAGGGGCACCCAGAGTTTAGGTTAAAACAGTAAACTCCAGGTCAGTCATGTGACTGGTGTGAGAACTAAAACAGTTATTTAAAGCTTTACTTTAAAAGAGAGTAATTCAAGGGACTACGCCGTATAACATGGAACGGGTTTCCTCCCAAGAACACCAGTGCATAGAATAAACAGCGCAATGCTTTTTCAAAAAATGAAGCTATTATAAGACCCAGGTCCCATCACACATTGTAACGCAAGCCGGAGGATAGGGTTTTCCCTTATGATAGCCAAACATGCTTGGTATGTTTAAAACAAATCATTTGATACTATAATAAGTGTATAGTGTCAAAACAATTTCAATCATAAATATAAATCATAGATGGCATAAGTGCCCCATACCACTATGTCGCCATACTAGTTCTACAATTAAAACCGCAATACACGTATTGGAAATTGGATTTCCGTCATGAGTCGAGGCAAGGGGCAAGATCCTCTCCGCTTCGAGACACTCTAGCAAATGCCTCAGGACTACACACTCTGGGCAACCCCGGATTCGGTTGGGCCGGTCCTCTCTTACGTTTGAGGATTAATTATGCCTGAACACACGTTTCCGGGTCCTTACAGACCTATAATCGAGGGGCCTCATTCCAACAACCACAAAGGTGAAAAGTATATAAATGTCAGGGCTGGTAAGTCACTGACACCACCATAGCTAGAAAGAAACGTCGTGTTCTCCCAACGGTCTGTATCCCGTTTTTAACTCATACCGAGGTGTGAGGCTCGTGAATCCACGCTATACAAAAAGCTGCCACGTAGGTCGTGCTTTGATCATCAACCACAAGACTTTGCTTTTCAACAGAAGCCTTGATCCATGCAACTCAGCATGCCACACAGGCAATTCATGCCATGCGATTGATATTTATCGATATATAACCTCTAAGCTCGTACGTCTCAGAGAAGGGCGTTAAGCAAGAGAATAAACTCTCCGCCGCCAAACAGATATATATTTAACAGAAATCAATCAACACAGAATAAAATCCAATGTCAGACACACAATCCATTTTCAAGTTCGTTCTGGGTCTGAACGAAACCAGAGGCTCTTTCCTCGCATATCCATCGATCTCCAAGTACGTCTGGACGACCACCAACTGATTCCCTCATCTTGGGTGTACAACCCAATCAAGATCATCAGTAATCACCCAAACGATGTGAAGACTTCCGGTCTTCGACCACCGTCTTCATCTTCGACATATCGTCGAATCGGTTATTCAAAATGGGTATAAACCCGGCCTTTCCGAACAACCTGCGTATATTAAAAACAAATGTTACACAAACACAACATATGCCTCATTCCAATTCAGCAGCCACTAACCGCAAATTAGCAAGAGAACAATTTCCCAAATATTAACCCCGAAGGCCGAAACCAACATCAGATCAATACCCAGGAAACCATTCTTCTTAACTAACCTACAGCTAGTTTCAAATTTCATATTCTTAGGGAAAGGTTCCCATTAATTTTATCCAAGATAAATTCTTTAAAATTTATTCTTTAATCTTCCTTTGGATGTCATTTCAAACCAAAGTATGGTTTTCCAAACTAGTCGAGATTAGCGAACCACACCGAAGTAATTATTTATTTTATTTCCCAATCCCAACCTATTCATCCCATGAAGAAAAACTGGTAATACTCCATATCTAACACCACTGTGTTGTCGGTAAAATTAATTACCATTCCACGTTCAAATCTAATTAAAGATTTAACTATCGCTATGGAGCAAAACTGGTGATACTCCATTCTTGCTTATTTTCCAAATTTGATAATTTAGATTATCAATGCACATTTCAATCTAATTGCAAATTCATTAAAACTCCCTTTTCAGGGTTAAAGAACTAGTGTCATTTAAAACACAGTTCACGATAAACCCAAATCACATTCTATTTATTACCGGGTTAAAAGAACTAGTGTTATTTAAAACACCGTTCACGACAAACCCACCAATCAATTCTATTTAAAATCCGTTTCAAATCCAATTTGTTTATTTAAAAATAAACGGGTTTAATTTTAGTGCAAAACTAGTTCATTTCGATAAAAATCTATTTTTATCTTTTCGAATATGGAGTTTTTCATCCCAATTTTTCCCAAATCATTTCTTATGATTTTACACAAATTATTACTATTTTTAATAATTTTATCAAGGCCCGTACAGTCGATTTCCACCAATGGCCATCGAACTGCACTTACAGCGACCTTTTCTAAATTTGATTTGGACGTATCTCCAAATCCAACCGTTAGATTTCAAATTTCTAATATTCGTTAGAAAGCTCTTTTCGATACGAACCCAACGGTTCCGGTTTTAGGAGAATCCGACGGTTGGATCTCCCGTAATGTCCGTTTGAAATAAATGGTCGAAATTCACGAACCGCCGCGGCGCGGCGCGTTCTATTCATGCCATTATATTATATATATAATATATATAATATATATTTCGTCAATTTCTATTTAAAACGAATTTTATAAATAGTTTTGAATTCGTTTCAAAAACAATTTCAACCTTTGTTTCAAATTCAAATCAAAATTGAATTTTCTATTATAAATCCTTTTTACTTTCATTTCTATTTGATTTCAATTCAAATCGATTTTAATTCGATTTGAATTGATTTTCCTTTTCAATTCAATTCGATTCGAATTCATTTTTTTATTAAATCAAATTCGTTTTCTATTCAATTCGAATTCAAATTGGTTTTCTATTCGATTCAATTCAAATTGGTTTTCTATTCGATTCAATTCAAATTGGTTTTCTATTCGATTCAATTCAAATTGGTTTTCTATTCGATTCATAAAAACGAATATAATCGATATAAATATCGTTCGCGTCAAAATAGCGCATCTCTAATCAACACGGCTTTATTTCAATAATTCCGTTATTCTATTCAATAAATGAATATTTATTCTATTCAATATGTGAATCTACATTTTTGTCAACACACGACTAATCTCAACGGATGAGTACGGTCCACGTGTGACTATTTTTGTTATTTAATATATTTCGTTCAACACATGACTAATCTCAACGGATGAGTACGGTCAACATGAACCTTTACTTTATAATATTCTTTATTTTCTAAATTGGAATGAGGCCCAATCAATCACCATATAAAGTTAATTATATTGATTCCATACAACACATGTATATAATAGCAACGATAAATAATCAACGATCATCCAAAGTGCACTACACTGTATAAGCATCAAATATAGATATCTAACGCTTATGACAGCCTGTCAATCAATCGATCGACATACAACTAATTATTGGGATTACTGTATGTCATATATTATCCCAATACCCGTGTGGGGTTTCAAACAATCAAACACAGATTTTATTTGTGCATTTGGGCGATGTGTAAAATTTATCGACCCAATCAATATCAGTCAAATCAGTGTATATAAACAAATCGGCCGATTTGTTTATAAATATTTATTTATTCACTTTCACGCTAAAAATTATATTTTTAACGACCAAAATATTTTATTCAAACTATGAATATTCTATTCGGTTCATTTATTCAATAAAATGATATTTTTATTTCTCTAACATATTTTAGAAAATTTCGGCGGCATGACGGCACGATACTAGAAACGGGACGAGGTCTAGCCTTATCCCCAGTCTAGTGAAGGCCCACGCCATTCACACATCAATCAAATCCATTCCATTTCACCAAACAATTCAATTCAAACCAAATAATCTAACCAACTACACAACCAAACAAACAAGTCCATGGTCTGTGGACGATTGTGTCGGGTGCTACCAAACACCGTTTGCATCCTAGTATATATATAACTAGAAAAAGAAATTGAAGAGCGAGAAATTCTCACCAAAGCTATCCCAACTTCACGACACTTCTTTGATAGAAATCTTCATCGTCCTCGCCTTTTTATTACCTTCGTTGCCCGTATTCTCTACATATATAAAAATCGAATTTTTACTTCGCTATTCAATATATATAAAAATCGAATTTTTACTTCGCTATTCAATATATATAAAAATCGAATTTTTACTTTGTTATTCAATATATAAAAATCATATTTTTACTGCTATAACATAGAGAAAAATTCTATTTTTACTCCGATGCAATATAGATAAAAATTCTATTTTTATCACGCTATTCTTCATATAAAGATTTCGCCTTTTCAAAGTTAAAAATCTCATCTTTTTAAATATAAAAATTTCATCTTTTCCTCTTATAAAAATTCAAATCTCTTCCTATTTCACTAATCAAACCTTTCGCTATTTTAAAAATCATAACTTTTTGTATTTAAAAAAAAACATTACTTTTTATTGCTAACTATATGGTAAAAATCATATTTTTATCCTTCCATTAGTTTGAAAATTATATTTTTAACCCTTCTACATTATAAAAATTATATTTCTCCTACTAGAATAAAAACTATATTTTTACCACATAAAAATCGTATATTTTCAATGCAAAGAAATCATACTTTACTAAATAAAAATCAAAGTTTTTACTCTTCATAAAAATCAAATTTTTATTACTTTAAAACTGAAAATAAATTTCATACTTTATAAAAACTGAAAATAAAACTGAATTTAAAAATAAATAAATAATCACCTTTTCCTTATAGTTTTTTAAAGATCATATTTTTCCTAATACATTAAATCAGAAAAAGAAAGTAAATAAAATAATAAAAAAACAAATTAAACAATTACAGCGAATGGGGGCAAATGGCGTTGGTGGAGCTCGACTGGAGGAAGGGGGGTCTGGCGTCGGTCAGCAACAGGGGGGGGGTTCGATCGGCAGCCTAGGGTAGGGGGGTCTCAGGGTTTGAACGAGGAGGAGGGGGGTGTCGCTTCGCACGCCAGCAGGGGGGGGGGGGTTTCGCGGTGGTCGGCGCCGCTAGGGGGTGGTCTCGCGGTGGTCGGCGCCGCCTAGGGGGGGTCTTCGATCTCGATCGTTTTCTTTTTCTTTCTTTTTTCCTGTCTCGATTTGATTTTGAAGGGGGGGGGCAACGGTTTTGAAGGGGGAGGAGAGAGAATAATATTTTTTTTTATTTAATTTACAAAAAGTTTGACTTTTTCATACGACCTCTAAACGAGGCCCACCGCCTGTCGTCCATAGCGTTTTACCCCCATTCCGAACACAATGGGATATGTATCGCAAGCTGATTTGATCGTTTCGATCAGTTTCTGTCAAAATCCACATATAACTCTATATATTGAATTTGAACGCGCATTTCAGATTACCGGGGTCACATACTAACTCGAAAAATTCCTGAAAAATATTTTCTAGCTTCGTATTGACGATACAGTCCTAACAAAACTAGTTTCGTCGAATTTTGAGACCGTTTGAAAAATGGCCAATTTCCAGTCGATTAAAATCAACTAAAACTGGTCAAACGCGTTTAACTTTGCCACGCTCACATATTGATTCAAAAAATTATGAAATTTGGAATCTAGCAATAATTTGACATCACGGATCCAACAAAAGTGGTTTCGTCGAAATCCGAGGTCGTTTGCAAAATTTCCATTTTTAAGGGCCTGAATTCCATAGCGACTATTCAGAATTTTCAACTGGACATATCTTTTGATTCCCGCTATGAAATTTTGATTTGTCGGATTCGTTGGAAAGATATTCTCAAATAGATCCTATTATTTTTGGTTTCATTATAATCCGGATTGTTTTGCACCCGATACATTCAATTGAAGTTTGAAATCGAATTATTGAACTACCGCGCCATTTTCAATTCTATTTATAATTATTTATATTCTAACGACGACATATATAATATATATAC
Organism: Allium sativum; assembly: GCA_030737875.1. Taxonomy (NCBI): domain Eukaryota; kingdom Viridiplantae; phylum Streptophyta; class Magnoliopsida; order Asparagales; family Amaryllidaceae; genus Allium; species Allium sativum. The sequence goes on from CM060918.1 coordinate 130,571,020, forward strand.
GTTCGAATTATATTCAAAATAAATTTTCCGTCGATATTATTTAAAATAGTCTATTTTAAATGTTCAAAATTCATTAAAATTGCCAAAAATAAAAATTTTAAACTGGCTCAGATTTTCGGGTTATTACATTAATTTTGAGTAATTTTCCAATAATTTTCCCTGTAGCTCATAATTGTATGGATATTATCTTAACATCTCAAAATTCTGTATAACATTTTTTTTAATATGCACATCTTTAGGCGTGAAAGATAAATGAGATCGCCATTTTACAACTTTGCCACATCTCGAACACATTATCTTATGAAAATTAACCCAGCCAAGCAACCGATAACTTACCAAATATACAACACACCATGACCTTATTAGCAAGTCTGCATTGTTCGCTTGGTATCAAATATATCGACACAGGCAGAGATAGGACCATAAAATCATGTCAAAATAACATTGTCAAATATTTCCCAGATTCAAAAATATTTCCATCCACTATTAACTAATTTTTATTTTGTTTTCTTCTCTCAACTTCTTCTTAGTTAGTAATATTTCAGTTTCCCATAGTTTTTATACATAAAGTCTCTCAAGTTACATGAAAATAATTTTAAACACTTTACAACAAAGAAAATTGGGATAATAGAAATTGTACTGACTTATAAAATTGTCACTAAAATAGTAAGGTAAAATGAATATATCAATTAGCTCTACTTTTGTTCACGAACTAACTTAAAATATCTTTAGGTATACCTATAGATTTGTGTATACTTTTGTTAAGTTTAAAACAGTAATTAGTCAATCACAACAAACTTCGCAGTAATTAGAACTCCTGACCTGATATGCTAGTACACAAAAGGATAGCTAATATAAGTGATACTTTTAGGCAAAAAGAACAAATAGAATAATTTCATTACAAATAGATAAATAAATATGTTACAGGAGACTCAGCCTGAAGTTTTCAGCAAGCAAACAAGCATTTGTATTTGAGTCATCTCCACCAATAACAACAAACCCATCAAGGTCAAGTTTCTTTGCCGTTTCTTCAGCTTGTTTAAACTAAAAAGGGAAGAATAAGGTAAATAATAGAATGATGCTCCTCCATAATGAAGACGATCATTGAGGCATGCATCTTTGCTAGGTAAACAGTGCATAAAGTACATACCTGTTCTGGTGTTTCAATCTTATCCCTTCCACTGCAAATCATATCAAATCCACCCTGTATAAATATTGAATTTAACACAATGAATCTATGCTGTATGAAAGGTTTCAAACATCATACTGTGAAGACAATAAAAATAAATGTAAATACGTGATTTCTATAAGGATAGATGAATTCAGGGGTTATTCAACATATTTGCATTTCATAATTCCTGCAGGTCCTCCCTTAAATCCATACATAGTGCTGCCTTTCGCACAATCTTGCATATAATCTACCAATAATAAACAAATTAAGTGAATAAACTCACACTACTATTAAAGTTGCAATATCCTAATACGCAAGAAAACAGAAACCTGTTAAATGTCATACGCTTTTTTTTTTACCTAATATCGTATAGTCCAAACACAACGAAAGTGAAATCGATTTTTTTAACTATTATCGTGATTCCTAGAAGCCCCAGTTCGAAGTCGATTAGAGAGAGATGATTCCTAGAAGCTCCAATTCGAAGCCCTAATTCCTAGAAGCCGTGATTCGTAGAAATGAGTGGAGAGAGGATTTGAGAGACTAATAATTATTTGAGAAAAATCGCTAATATTGATATCGATTAAAGAGAACTGATATCAATTCTTCGAAGTCCATTTTTTCTTTGTATTTGCTTATGACACGCCCGTCGGATGAACAAGCGTTGGGGAAAAAAGATTGAGGCAACGATTACGTTATAAGGTGAGAACTTAGCATTTTGCATGCCCTCAGAATGTAAGGGTTGACCAGGCATATCAAAACAAATAAGTGTTGGCATATTTTTGGTGACACGTTTTTACTATAGCAACACATATTAGTGTCACCAGTCTACAACACATATAAGTGTTGGCAGTTGAAAAAAATAAGAGTTACCAAATGGCCATTATGGTGTAGTGCTAGTAACAACCATAGCTTGCGGATCCTCACCTACTTCAGTTTCCCGTGCATTCTGCACTTCTTTTCCTTTTCCATGGTCATGATGTCCGATATTTCAAAACTTTTTTTTGGAGAAAACTTCAAAGATATTGAATGTGTGGACCATCTTCTTCGGATATACGAACCCAATTAGTAGAATGGTAGCCCAAAGTGTGTAGAACTCGAAGTCTTCTCAGTGAAAGCACCAAAATGTTAGATCCAAAAATGGTCCTAACACCCAAATGAATGATAATTCTAATTGAAATGAAAGCAAAAAGCAGAGAAAACACAAAATTTATAGTGGTTGGGCGTTAAAGAGTCTACGTCCACTTTATACTTTGTTGATTGATGAATGGAGTACAAGTACAATGATTGTTTTCACTGAAACTTACTCATAAAATGAATACTTTCACTCAATGCTTATAGAAATGTTCTTTAAAGATTGAGGATGATCTGAATAAAGTGATGAAATTCATATGTAGTGAGAGTTAGAGCTAAGAATTCGCCAAAAGATCCTTTCAAATGATGCTTGGTGGTGTATTTATAGGTGAAAAATCTCTCTGGAATGGCTCCGATTCGGATACATGTGGAGTTCATGCCTTGAATGTTGGGACCGGAGGTCTCATGATGATGACAGCACATCATGTTAGTGGATGAACGTGGGGGAATGGATGAGCAACCGCTCTGCATCTCCAGGGACTTAGGGTACAACCGCTACGCTAGCCCTCCCCGGTTCGGATCGGGAATGCAGGTAGGAAGGGGAGAAGATCAGGTAACACCGAACCGATTCGAACCTGTCTTCGTATTTCTATTTTCTGTTTTGCACTGTATTGGTTCATTTTGGGTCTCTGAACCGATCCGAGCTTCTGGCTTATACTCTTCTAGTCAACACTCTTCATCGATTGGTCTTTTAGCTTTGTGTAGCCTAATTCACAAAGTAGGCTAACACTTTCTAACCACTTAATACCTTACTAACAAAAGAGATGGTTCTATATCTATTTATAATCTCACGCATGATATAATATATAAGGCGGATCCCTTACGATCATTCAATACGTTGGTGGTATATAAATACACTAATTTAAATTAGAGGACTAGCTACTAAGTCTATAAATCATAACTAAGGCTTCCGTCGTTCACGTATCTCAACCCTGCATAATGCAAGAGATCGTAAGTAGTCACTTATTACCTATAGGTAGACAAATAAACGTAATTTGTGACCTTTCTGCAACGGATTCTCTTGTTATTTTCTAGATGACCTTATTGGATAACTCTCGAGTGGCTTAATACGTCCTGCAGGACAGGCAGACCTTTAGTACCTTTGTAACGGTCATTTAATACCATATCCGAAGCAGACTCCAATCTAGTCAGTTACTACGTAGAGGGAGAGGACCCTTACGAAGATTACTAATTTCTAATTAAATATTTAACACTTCTTATTTGGAAGAAGACTGGATATTCGATCACTTAGTACCTGATAAGAGTAGACCTTATGGTTTTACCATTACCTTGACGGGAAAGGAAGAATCTAATAACTTAATACCCTAATAGGCAGATCTCACTTCTTAAGACCTTAATTTTGAAGTAGACAAAGCTATTAAATTATCCCTTTAGGTTTTTTCTTTTGATGGGAAGGCGAGTCCTGTAGCTACTTAAGACTACATCACTTGAAGTAAACCTTTAAGATAAATTCATGTTATGCACAGTTAATTGTCACGTGTTCCTATGATCGATGATATTACACATCAGTTTATGTATATCCGAGTACTGTAAAGTGCAGATTTCTGTTAGATAACTCAACTGACCTCGCATCATCAACTTATAAGTCCAATTTTTATATTAATTAGAGATCTTATTTCTAGATTTAAAGTAGAGATAAGATAAGATTGCTGTAATATAAGGTTCATTACTCTAATTCTTATTGGACTTATTGTCAATTATGATCATTACTGCCCAATTACCCATTTATTTATTTATTTAATTACCATAGCTGTCGCATGCCATTAATAACCATAAAGGTCACTTTTTCTCAGGCAATGGACATCCAAATAACTGTTATTTATATTAGTCGTAATTCTAATTAATTCTATTTATTGTAACTCCAATTTATTACATTACTATTATTTATTTTATTATTTCTTATATATATATATGTATGTAAAATATTCATGTTTAGTATATTAATTAACCAAAACTGGACTTACAATATTTATTTTCTAGTTATTTTAATTGTAACCTTTTGACATTTATTTCCTTACAAAATTCATGGTTACAATCTTAATTCTCACTTAATTTAGTTGTAATCTTTAAAATTATTGCAATTAATTCCATATCTATTGCTAACAATTCAAAGGTTACAAACATTTATTTCTAATCATTACGGGAAATATTTCCATAAATCTCTCATTAATTGAGAACATTCAAATCCAAACCTATTTTTGCATTTACCTAATTTATAATAATACTAGCGCTATTTATGTATATTTTTGGATGGATAAATTATATTATTATATATGCTAGCGCCATATTTACATTGTTCTAATTCTTTTAAATTATAATTATTATACATTCTAGTCTAACTAATGACTAGAATAATCTTCTTGTGTTCTGATTTGCTGAGATTCAATGTTCTATAAAAAGTTATTTGCTATAATCGATGTAAATTTTTCCCAAACATTTAAAAAGAGGAAATATTGACATATTCAAAGTCACGAGGAGCATATAATTATTTTGAATAATAGTATGAAATAAGTACAAAATACGTGAATTTACACATCTCCTCACATAGATTTTATTTGCATTTCTTGATATTTCAAACATTATCTTTTTATATAAAAAGGAAAAAAGGGCTAACTTACAAAAATCATGTAGAACTCTAAACAATCCAAAACACAGATAGATTTATAAACCAATAATTGTAATTTATATAAATCTTATAATTACACCCAATTCTATAAATCTTAGACAAACAACTACGAAAACCTCAACAATATTTAAGGACCAATTTCCAAATTTAATGTGTAAACAATAACCATAAAATACAAGAAATAATGTGTAGGCAAGATACGAATATTATAATTGAAAATCCTATAGAGAAATATCAGATTTAGGCATACAAATTCAAATTTACACCAACAAAATAGATACTGTATTAGAAACAATGTATAAATTTCTCACTCACGTGAAAGCTTTTAAAAATCCAAATCTGAAAAACAACATTTTGGTTTTTATTCCAATGTTTAAAATCTATAATATATATAAAAAGGGACCGTTATACATATTAAAATTTATAGATCTAGAAAATAATTGGAAAAAGGGAAAGGAAAATAAAGAATAAAATTTATCTAATATGCAAAACAAACCTTTTTTCATAGATTTAGGTTCATCTTCTTCAGTATTCGTTTATTTGATTTGAAAAATGATTTATTTTGAAATGTTTGGAGGAGATTGGAGAAATGAAAACGGCAGAGCTTCGTTGTTGCCTCAATACTATATAAGGAAAGAGTAGGGGCTCTAGGATTGTTGACCCATCTTTTGACAAGGCAGTCACATATTGGTTGCCCAACTATCGAAGTACTTAGTACTGGGGAATGGGCTTAGGCGAGCCCGAATCTACTCAATTGAAGTGATGAAACACTCGAAGATATGATCTTGGAACCGAGATCTGTGCAGTTAAAGCTCTTAGCGGTTCTATAACGGTAGAGGTGTAAAAATCTATAGCGGGGATAAAGCGCGGAAATAACGGGGATATAACAAAGGTGCAAAAATGTTAATTAGATGTAAAATTATATAATAAAATTAATTAATTATCATTCTTGCACCATTTGTGTAGAAGAAACGAGTATTATTTAATATTATATAACAAAATCTATGAATATCATGGTTATACAGACTAGATTCGAGGATTATTACAGATTTCTACCTTATATAAGGCACTTATAACTTAAAATTGGCTATTTACATAAACTTTTTTGATTTATTTTAAAAGATATTTGGTAAAATCAACCTCTGTATATTAATATTAAAGCGGGTGCTAAATAGCGTAGATTTTGCGGGTGCAGTGGAAAATAGCGGCGCATAAAGAGGAAATACTGCTTTTTAGCGCTAAATTGAAATAGCGTAGTGGCTGGAGAGCGCTACGGGCTATAGCGGGGATTCTGCTGGGCTTTAGTGGGGCATTAACTGCATAGGCTTGGAATCTGATTCGGTGAAGCTCGGTTCTAACATCTCCAAGTCATCACCTCATTTTGGTTCGATGTCCCCTTGATCGGTGAAGTCGGTTCGATGTTTCCCGACTCGATGTAGCCACGTCATCACCTTTGCATTTTCACTTAGTTTCTGGATCGACATATCCGACTTGAGTATTTCGAACTAAATGGGTTCGACTATGTCGAGCCAGACTTGGGATATTTTTTTAAGATCTATTCAACTGCTTAAACGTGGTCAATCCGCTACCCTACACTCTTGGAGATGCTTCCACATGTCCTAGTCGAACCGGATTGTTGACTCCGTATAAATACTTGATTTCTGGACATCACAAGAGATCTAACTCCTAATTCATAAATACGTACGCATAAATACATTGCTCTGGAGAAAACCTCACACTTCTTTTTCTACATTTCTTTTATACAAATAATTGTGTTGTAATTATACATTATAATAAAACATTTCTCTGGAGAAAAACTCACACTTCTTTTTCTACCTTTCTTTCATACAAATAGTTTCATTGTAATCATACAGTATAATATAGATAGACTATAGTAAGTGCATGTAGGCCTAATTGCCGAACCACTATAAAAACTGCGTGTCCTTTACTTCTTCCTACAATCTATGGTTGGATATTACTATCGATCTATGATATTTCTGTGATTTGGGTGTTTAATTCAGAAGAACCAAATTCTATGTCAATATTTTGATGTGCCAGGAAGAGGGGCATGCCACTTGAAATCTTACTAAATTCGAATTGCTATTAATCTCAAATTTATATCATGGTGAAGAGGGAAGATGACACGTTTACTCGTACTAAAGTCGAAGGGATTGCAAACTCGCATGAAGTCGAAGGGATTGCAAATCTTACTAAATTCGAATTGCTTCCTCTGGTGGTAATCCCTCCAACTGCTTGACCAAGGATGAGATGATGAGGTCATCAAGGGATTGCAAACTCGCATGAAGTGGCATGATGAACTCTTCTGCAGGCAGCAGCACATGGTGATTACTTTTTCCTCCCAGCTAGATGGATTTAAAAGGTCAGGAGCTCAGAACTTTGTCGTTGGGACAGGACCCAGCAATGTAGAAGCAATATACTCAGGAACTCTACTGCGACACCATTAAACAGCAAATCCGGCTCGGCCTGACATGGATGCCAAACTGGACACAACAGGGGGCAACCGCTTCGGGGACGATGGAGTGAATCATGCTTTTTTCAATTCAAAATATATTAAATAGTGACATTGGAAACATGGCTCGATCGTGCGAAGTTCTGGACAGGAATGATACAGTAACGCCAAGAGCTCGATTAGACTACGATGAGGTAGCCTAGATCGACTAGCTATGTCGAACGAGATCCTAAGGACATGGCCGAACCGAACTCAAATACCATGAGCAAGCATCAACGTGCTATAAGATTTCACGTTGAGGGAACCGATGTTTGTTTGGAAGTCTAGCAACAATTGCCGAGTGATGGGAATCGAATCGTGGAAGTGATTCAATGCTTTAAAAGTGGCAGGGCATCTTGGATAGAGTTGGATTGTGTTAATCACATCCCCTTTACCCAAGCTATCCAGAATTCTTAAAACCGTAGAGATTTCAAGTTATTTGTCTTAGAAACTTATGATGGTAGGAAAGATCCTACCGTACACTCGATGCGCTATATGCGCCATAAGTAAGTGTTATCGGCGTTGGAGAACGTCATGGCTAAATGCTTCCCTTTCAACCCTACTGATATCACTGCCATGTGGTTTTGACAGCTGGAATTGGAATCAATCAATCGTTGGAATGCTTTGATCGCACAATTTATTGAGCAATTCAGGATCCACATCTCTAGACCAAAGATTGCAATTACTCTTACTTCTATCAAGCAGAGGATTGGAGAGACTCTGCGCTCTTTCTTGGAAAGATTCAATGCGATGGTAGCATCAGCAGATTGACCAGAACCATCCATGGTATTGATGGTTGATGTATACAACATCTTTGATAGGTTGGATTTTAAGATTTCCTTACAATGAGATCCGCTAAGGGACCATAAAGAGTTCTATTTCGAAGCAGATAGATTTCTGCATAAGGAAGATGCTAGAGTCAAGATGGAAGTTCTCGAAGTCAATATGACTAAGGACGAAGCACCGTTCAGATCTGTAAAAGGCAAGGATAAGGGCAAAGGAAAAGCCTTGGCTAAGAACGATTGAAATCAGCCAGGTCGGAGCCTAAATTCTTTTGATATACTGAATTCAATTCCTTATTAGAGGATATTTGCCTACATATGCACGAGATTACTCATTTCAAGAAGCCTCCTAGGAGGGAGCCTACGCAGAAAGAAAGAGAGTCTGTAAAGCATTACCTATTTCATGAACTGCGTGGTCATACAATATGCGAATGCAGGCATCTGTGCAACATAATCGAAGACCTTATTAGAAATGGAGAGCAGGAACACTATGTTAAAAAATGGATTGCACCACGAAGCAGGTGTAACCTTCTCCTACTGATTTCTGGAGAGGGAATGGGATGGATCAAAATCGCATGGATTGTTCATCAAGTGATCTGCATTCTTTGGATATTTGCTTTCTTTTGTTTTAGATTTTCATGTATGGCTACGTCTTCCTACCTATGTATGTGAACCAGCGAGGTCCTTATGCATGCTCTTTCCAAAAAACAAATCATCCTCTTTTTTGTAATAAAAAACAAATAAGTTTACTTACTCACATACAAGATTATGACTTAATTCCCCGACGTGCTCTGCGTCTAATGACAAACTGTTATATCATGTTTAATTTTTGTTATAGTTATGGATTAATAAGTGGACTTCCAAACATTGACTGTTTTTGAAGGATTGGGTTATCTTGTCATGATTTGGCAATATCTCTTGATTATGGGTTTCCAAGCATGGACTATATCTGAGGGACGTAGCTGTCTTGTCAAGGGTTGACATGATCCCTTGGTCATGGCCCGAGTATGGACGATACTCGATTGGAATTTCCAAATATGGATTATGCCTGAAGGGTTGGACTGTCTTGTCAGTACTAGACAAGATAATTCAATCCTAAATCGAGTATTACTCAGCATGAATTTCCAAGCTTGGACTATGCTTGAAGAAGTTGAACAGTTTTGTTAGGATTTGGAAAAACAGTTTGCTTTATTTATTTATAGGTGTAGATTATGCTCGCATTGGATAGGATTAACGAGGCCATGGATTTTGAATTTCTTGGATTTTTATTTTTATCATATTATGATCCGAAGAGATTATCAGATTCTATTTGTTTTCTATTGTATTATGATCTAGAGAGATCGTGGGATTTTAATCGGATTTCGGATTTATGATTATATATTAATACAATCAGGAGCGATCATGTGTTTCAATTTATATGGTCCAGTGCGACCATGGATCTCTGGGTTTTATAATTATTACGATCCAACATGATCGTGGATTTCTAGTCTTCAAATATTGGAATCGTATATGGACTTCTTTGTTTTCTTCTATGGATTTCTAGATTATCCAAAATAAGTCTTCCACAGAAAACATGTTTTGGGGGGCAAGTATTGACCCACCTTTTGACAAGACAGTCACATATTGGTTTTATGGCTATCGAAGTGCTTAGGACTTGGGCATAGGCTTAGGCTAGCCTGAATCTACCTGATTGAAGTGACGAAACACTTAAAGACATGGGCTTGAAATCCGGTTAGGTGAAGCCTGGTTCGAGCATCTCCTAGTCATCACCTCATATCTTTTCAATGTCCCATGGATCGGTCTCGGGCTGGCAATTAGAACCGAGAACCGAAAACCCGAACCGAACCGACCGGAAAAGACCCAAACCGAACCCGATGGGTCTCCGGTCGGGTCTAGGTAATGAAAAATAACATCAAGACCCGATCAAACCCGACCCACATAGACCCGACCCGAAAGACCCGACCAAAAAGAGTTGAAATATATGTATTTTTAGTGTTATTATTCAATCGGACCCGAACCGACCCGACCAAACCCGAGCTTCAGCCCAACCCGACCCGAACCGAAGCTCGGGCGGGTTGGGTCTAGATTTTTGAAATGTATAGTTTGGACTCGACAAAACCCGACCCGCCTAGAACCGAGACCGGACGAGTCGGGTCCGGGTCCATCGGGTCAGGTCTAATTGCCATCCCTAGATCGGTGAAGTCGGTTTGATGTTTCTCGGCATGGTGTAGCATGTCATCACTTATGCATTTTCAGTTAGTATAATGATCAATATATCCGACTCGATTTTGTTCAACCGAATGGGTTCAGCCATGTCAAGCCAGACTTTGGATATTTTCTACAGGCCATTCAACTATTTAAACATGGTTAATCCATTGCTCTACACTCTTGGAGATGCTTCCATGTGCCCTAGTCGAACCGGATTCATGACTCCCTATAAATAGCTGATTTATGGACATCACAAGGGATCAAACTCCTAATTCCTAAACTCCAACGCGCAAGGACATTTCTCTTGAGAAAACCACGCTTCTTTTTCTACATTTTTCATACAAATAAATATGTTGTAATCATATAGTGTAATAAAGATAGATTACACTAATTAGACGTAGGCATGATTGCCGAACCACTATAAAAACCGCGTGTCCTTTACCTTTTCCTTCATTCTATGATTGGATACCACTATTGTTCTGTGACATTTCTGTGATCTGGGTGTTGAATTCAGAAGAACCAAATTTTGTATCAACAAGGCCTTTATTTGTAGATGCTCAGATCACCCATAACTGTTATTTTAAATAATACCCTTCTGTTATTATAAACTTATATTAACCAAAACCATAACTTCCACTAGAAGGCAAGACCATTAGGTCGACAGGGTTATCGACTACCCGGTCAACCCCCATATCGACTACTTTGGTTGATCTGCCTCTTGTGAGGGCGAGATATTAATGGTTTTTTTAATTGGCATATATATACTTGATTAATAATTTTTCGTCCATATTCATTTTTTTGTCGATAACTTGCTCATATGGAATCCGTTCGCGAAGCTCCAAACATAAAAGTTGATCGAAATTCTATCACGAAGGGAATGGTGAAATTTCTTAGTCAATTTTTTATTGTTTTCTGAATTTCAATTTTTGAAATATAAGTAAATAACTAACATAGCTAATGCTTAATTTCAGGGTGTTACATTCTTGCATGCTTAAAAGAAATTTCATCTTGAAATTTTACCATTGACTCGGTCATGGTGCTAGCATCTAATTAGCCTAAACTGCACCACCAATTTATTACATCCAATTTTGCAACCATACTAGCTCATGTGCACTCTTTATGTAATGAGTCACAACCATAAAAAAGTATATGCATAATGATTCCAATTCGGATCCTCCCATATGTATGTAGCACTTTACTTTGTGAATATTTTTGAAAACATGATGCAAGCATCCTAAAATAAACTAGCAGTTCTATATGTATGCAACTTTTGGGGAACAGATTTTCACCCAAAACCTTCATATGACTACGAATAAAAGTATGAAGCATACAATTTTTGTATCCAAATCCTAACACCTAGCATGACAGCGCATCTAAAATCTCTTCCTATTAATTTCACCTACGTCGAAAAAAGGAATTTAAGCGGTGAATTTAACATTCTTACAGCTTTGAAATCTTCTGATCTCCGTTCTACAGTGGAATTTTACCTCGCTTGCCCCAAAATACTCCAAAAATTTTCACACGTGAACTGTAAAAGAGGCTTAAAATAAACTCTAAAAACTAGATGGGTTAAATGATAACTTGGCGCATTGTAGACAAGGTATGGAAACATCATTTCCAAAGCTAAAACTATTTTTCCCTTGTTACCATTAATGTTTTTGTAACTACCCGGATTTTTAGCGACTTTGGTTATCGACATAAGCTCGATGTCGATAACCAAAACATCGAAAAAATCCCGGTAATTAATGAAAGAAATTAGAAGGTGAGAATAGATAAGATAGAAACTTAGAATAGAAGAAGAAGAAGAAGAAGAACACAACATCAGAGTAACACGAACCTCACAGCGGAACGAATAACATATAGTAGATAACATAACTTTGAAATATAACAGTTATGTATACAATAGCACTTATCAGAGTACAACACTTACAACACAGTGGAAATAACTATAGCTATATGATCTTGAAGCCTCCTGCTCCAAGCTCTCCAAGTATATCTGTAAAATCCTGACTACTTGACTGCCCGTACAAAATTGGACACCCAAGAGTTTAGGGAAAACAACAAAGTAAACTCCGGGTCAGTCATGGGACTGGTGTGAGTAAAACAGTTTAAACAGGTATATGAACAAGTAAACGATATCTCATAAGACCACGCCGCAGAACGGAACGGGTTTTTCCCTTATGAGAATCCAAAATATCTTTATATCAAAAACCTTTTGATATTATAATAATGTCTATGTACAAATAGATATCAACTAGCAGAAACACTTTCATCTCACGTTCTACATATATATTATACAATCAAAATCGCAAGCACATATTGGATAATGGATTTCCAACTATGACAAGGTATGGAACCACCTTCCGATCAGTGTACTCTAGGAACGATACACTGGAGTTCAACAAGAACATCTTGTAACTCAGCCACACATGACCGACCACTCATTTTGCTTGAGTGTATCGAATGTATATCACCAACGGTTGGGATCAGCAACCGTTCCTGTATATATATATATATATATATATATATATATATATATATATATATATATATATATATATATATATATATATATATATATGGGACAACATTGATAGATTAAAGAAGCAAATGAATATTCTCTAGATAGGTGATTATACACCCTACTTCGGTGCGACCGACTTAGCCATGCTGCCTGCCCGATTTCTATCATTTACCGGTTGATGAGGCTAGAAGCTACGCTTTATCATCACATCAGATTCACTTCGAATGCCACATTGTCAGATCCATCGAAAATCACTAATTGACATCTACAACAGTACATTACGTGTCAGCTAAAAGAAGTTTCCTTCTCCGCTTCCACTCTTGGTACGGTTGAAGAAATCAATGTACATGACCTTTTTGGAAATACTCTATCAGACATTCATTCATACAAGTCATCCTCATTCACTTAGAATGTCACATCGTCATACCCGCCAAATCACAAATTGACTTATCCAAAAATAACACAAGTATACAGCTAAGAGAAACGAATTCCTCCGCCACCAAACGTGAATACGTTTGGACAGATCAACTTACGCGATCCATTGGATATACTCTGTCAGACCTTCGTCCATACAAGCTGTCCTGGGACTGGACAAACAGAAGGCACTATTCAGTATATCCATCTTAGTCACTGTTATCTAAGACTTATACAACAACCCTCGCACTTTACTCCGTCTTCAATTATCTTTGGCATAAATGATTCGCAATGCTTATGCCAATACAGAGTGGTTCTTTGGATAATAATCCAACTGGTCTCTCCATATTAACAACGTTAAAATGGTCAAAACTTAGATAGTCTGTGATTTAACCATCAAAGAAAAACAAGTGTGCAAACAACGATATTATTTCCAGATGGAAATTATATCGGTAAATCATCAACATATATCTATATATATATTCACATTGCCTTATTTTCTATGTTTAGGAAATATATGTTATTAACACTGGAAAACATTTTCCATTTGCTTATTTACAAATCACTACTCTTCCCCAACTATCAGTCCCTAACTGTGAACTAGTATGAGAACAATTCCCTAAGTATAAATCCCGAAGGCCGAAACCAACATCAGATAGACACCTAGAAAACCATTCAATTTACTAATCTCTAGTCAGTTCTAATTTCACTTAACTCTATTTGATTAACTCTGATTGATTAACTCTAACTGGTCAACCTTAATTAATTAACTCTAACTGGTTTTACTTGGTTTGACTAACTCCATTTATTAACTCGACTAACAAATTCAACTCGATTAACTGAACTAATCACTTTGATTAATCTAACTATTCACTTAACTCCTATCGAATAAACTATATTCGATAAATCCTATAACTTTACTCGAATAAACTATATTCAATTAACTCCTTTAATCTATTCGATTTGATAACTCCCCTTTTCGAATAACCAAGATTCGATTAACTCACTTCGAATAACCAATATTCGACTACTCACTTCGAATAACTAATAATTGATAACTCCTTCGAATAAACTATATTCGATAATCTCCTCTCGAATAACTAGATTTGATTAACTTAACTTATTTAACTCATCTTAATTAACTCCTATCGAATAACTAGATTCGATCAACTTAACTTATTTAACTCATCTTGATTAACTCCTACCGAATAACTAGATTCGATTAACTTAACTTATTTAACTCATCTTGATTAACACCAATCGAATAACTAGATTCGATTAAATTAACTTATTTAACTCATCTTGATTAACTCCTATCGAATAACTAGATTCGATTTAACTCCATTCGCTTGACTCTAGATCGCAACGATCACAATGGTTACGCCCGATTCCCTTAGGCAACATCCGACCGTCTTAGGCTATTTACAGTCCTACGAATTACGCTAGCAGTCGTACGAGATGGCAACTTACCCTGAATACTATGTTTGACTAACTCTATCTCAAATAACTATATTTGATTAACTCTAGTTCGTTTTAACTCTAATCGATTAACTCTAACTGAGTAACTCTAATTCGATCAACTCGACTTGATTAACTCGACTTACTTAACTCAACTGGTTAACTTGACTTACTTAACTCACTGGTTAACTTGACTTACTTAACTCACTGGTCAACTTGACTTACTTAACCCAACTGGTTAACTTGACTTACTTAACCCAATTGGTTAACTTGACTTACTTAACTCATTGGTTAACTTGACTTACTTAACTCACTGGTTAACTTGACTTACTTAACCCAACTGGTTAACTTGACTTACTTAACCCAACTGGTTAACTCGACTTACTTAACCCAACTGGGTAACTCTATTGAACTGGTTAACTCTACTGAACGGGTTAACTCTACTGAACTGGTTACCTCTACTGAACTAGTTAACTCTATTCAACTAACTCGACTCGACTAACCCCTTTCGAATAGCATATTCGTTTTACTAACTTTCGAATACCGTATTCGATTTACTCCCTTCGAATACCATATTCGATTTAACTCCTTTCGAATACCATATTCGATTTACTTTATTCACTTTATACAGATTTCCTTTTTAACAACGTTTTATTCATTTGAAAAGATTTACTTTTAAATAACGGTTCTACACTTTAAAAATGATTTCCTTTTTATAACGTTTCCTTTTCAATTCTATTTGTAAATGGTTTACAAATATTTCCTTTTCAAATTTATTCTTGAAATATTCTAACTCCTTAAATTATCTGAAAAATTCGCCATAACCTCCTTTGTAACGGGAGCATCGGGAAAATCCCCAAACCCGCCACACAGGCCTTTTCATTCAAAAAGATAATGGTTTGAAATTATTTCCTTTTTGAATATCTCCTATTCATAAATATTCCAATTTATAAACATTTCTTATTTATAAATATTCCACTTTATAAATATCTCTTATTTATAAATATTCCAATTTATAAACATTTCTTATTTATAAATATTCCACTTTATAAATATCTCTTATTTATAAATATTCCGATTTATAAATATCCTATTTTCAATATCACTTTGAAAATCCCCTTATCAACATTTCGGTATGTTATGGTATTCAATCATATCAAATCACGATGTTCAATATCGTCCAAGCACATATAATCGCCCACAGATTTTATATCCCATCATATAACCATATATGAAAAACAATAAAATAACTGTTGAGGAATCCAGTCGGATTCCTCCAACCTGTTTCCCTGCAACACAGATGTTACACAATATGATTATCATCACTTTCAGTTCAATATAAATTATTCTGATAGCAGAATCAATATATAAATATTTAACAGTTTATATATATATATATATAATTACATATATATATATATATATATATATAATTTTCACTGACTGACTAGCAGTTCAATCAATCAACCAACACACAACAATCAACAGATGATTAACAGTTCTAAAAATACATTATAAAAATATAACTGTTCAGAGTTGGTGAGTTTTACTCATATTGGACGATCATCGTTGATAACGATAACCATCGCTCGATTTGATTCGGACGGACAATTTATTTTGCTATAAATTGTAACGGGCTTCGATTCACTCCCCGTCAGTTCCATTGTTTTGCTCCCGTCCATACGATCCTGTTGGATCTTGTTTTGCTCAATTCTGACATCGTATGTTCACGTTACGATATTAACAAGTTAAGGTACTAATTTAAATAAAATTAAACTAAACTATAATTTACTTTGGGCCTTATACTCCCCTTGTTCTCGCGGCCCACCACACCTCTGAAGCCCACGACCTCCTACCGTGATTTCCGTTTCCAGTACCTTCCTCCTTCACCGAAGATGCCAAATTTTCCTCTCAGTAAAACTCCACATCTCCAAACCTTTAACCACCTCGTCCACTCCCATCCGCTCTCTCTCCTTCACGCATTCACATCAACAACCAACTCCCCTCCAGACTGGTCATTAACGCACCTCCACAAACTCTTCTCCTCAACGCACTGTGTCTCCATGCCATACACGTGCTACTTCTGTATAATACTCCACCGTATGTCTTCCTTTCCATCCACCATACCACGTGAACGCATCCCCTTTTCACGTCCTTCCGTCAGTATATAAACTCCACTCAAGTACAAGAGAAATGCGACACTTTTTATTTCGCAGTACCCCAAAAGAAATCAACGCAAGAACTATCTCCTTTTGATTTTGATTTTCTTTGAGCATGGATTTTCTTTTCCACGCTGAAGAAGTGTAAACCGAGGCCGGTTTCAGGAGAAATGGTTTAGGTTAAACTGATAGAACGAGGTGTATTTATAGCAAGGGATTAGATATTTATTTTTATATCATTTTATTCTACCAAACTTCATCGAGAAATATGGGCAAAAGGTCCTACAAACGAACTCTGGTCGAGATGAAAAATACTAATCCTAGCATAGAAAAATATTCCGGATCCAATGGGACAGGTTTCGTCGAATTCCAACACCGTTTGTGAAAATCCCTTAGAAAATATCGATGAAAAACACCGAGCGTTAATTCCTTAAAATTACAGAAAAAATCTTGAAAATATGAGGCCTTGACGTTTCACTAGACCTCTTCCTAAGGTTTCGTATGAAACTTGTTTCGTTGAATTTCGAGTTCGTTTGACCAGTTAGCCATTCAGTTTAGTTTGTTTCTAGTTAAAAACATAGTGTACCGTACTATGAAATATCCTGTTTACGTAGGGACTGCTATGGACCGAAACAAAGATACCATTTAAATGAGTGACGTGCTCTGGTTCCAAAAATGTAATAATACCGGTATATGGACTCATATTGTGAAACCCCGAAATGTCGATACAGGGTGCCAAATACTCCAAATAAAAATTTGCTTATTTAATTAACTAAAAATTACCATAAAATTCTAAAAATTAAATTATCACTACTTCCCAAAAGAACCTTGTCTAAATTCAAACCCGATCTCTAGTTATATCGAATAAACCGATACGGTCGATAAACGATTCTATAGCGACTATTTTAAAATTTGATTTGGACGTGAATCAAAATCTACACGACGAAATCCTGATTTTTCTCTTCCACCAGAAAGATATACTTCACCAGCTCCACACGTTTCTTGTTTCACAGAAATCCGATTTAAAACGAACCCTGTATATCCAGTTGAAGTTCGAATCGCCAAATAGCGAACTGCCGCGCCATTTCAAGCTCTATTTTAATTATATTATAATTATACATTCAAACTAACGTCGATTGAATATATTCGTCAATAAAATTCAACTTTAAGCTGAATTAAATCTAAGGGATGACCCCGTTCATCGAATATTGTGATTTCCAATATTTTTGATTATTTCTGAATTAAATATATTATTTAATTATTTAATTAAATTAAATATTCACTATAATTTAATTAATGACGATTTAATTCCCTAAATCACTATTTATATAATTAAATAAATTAATTATAATACCTCTGACAAATGCGGGTCATTACATTCTTCCCCACTTAAAATAATTTCGTCCTCGAAATTGCTAAGTTAGAGGACGGCCCTATCTATTTGGTAAAAGCTTATCGGTTTACCCCTTATCTCTGGTTTCAACTGAACCAACTAATATCTATTTCAATATTAATTCCTTCCGACTAACTAAAATTTTCAAAAAAATTCTGAAAATTTTCTAACACTTTAAATTTTCGGAAAATTTCGCCATAACCTCCTTTGTACAGCCCTATCGGTAAAACCACAACTCGCCTCTCTAGGCCTTCTCCAACCCAAAAGAAAATCAAACAGCCAAGCGGCTTGCCAATTCGGCTCATAAATCTCATGTTTATATCAAATATAAACTCGTACCTTTTTATCAGGCATATCAACTCTATCACTTTCACCTTCTGTCAATTCAGCATATACCAATGTATTTCCAATCAAACTCCAATCAATTCTTATCCACAAATTCAACCATTCGCTTATACCTAAGTCGAATTTCATTTCAAATCAAAGTCCAATTCTTGATTTCAAATTCTTAACTCATCAATCCAATTTGTCTTGATATCATTCTAACCCGATTTAATTCAATTTTCACCTAATTGATTTTAATTTTAATTCCAATTGCTTTCCCAACCTTCAATTCAAATTGGTTTTAATTCAACAATCCTTTCCTAGGAATTTTAAATCACTTTATCATATCAAAAATCAAAGTATTTATTTCAAAGTAATAAAACAATTTGTTTTCCTTAAACAATTCAAAAACAAAATCGCCGGTAGTAATCCATCACTTTTCAACTCGAAAATGAACACTGATGATGCTGCAGTCATCTTCAGAATTATTTCCCAGCTATCGAAGTGAGTTCAATACTATATCACTTTTAAAACCATTTCTAAACATTTCCACTTAGAAATCAATTCCAAATACCATTTGAAATGCTTTAAACAAATTAAAATCTCCCAGGATTTTAAAATTCTCATATACTTAATCCAAATCCATTTCCAAACACTTATTCCAATTTCCAGAGTTTGAATTTCAATTCTGATTTAAATGTCAGATTTAACTCCTCTGATTTCACATTTTTCACCTATATGAATTCTGGTTGGTTATATATAACCATTTCACTCTATAATCTTGCTCAATTATAATTACAACCAATATATCTAATATATGATAATATATTACATATCCATACTGTGTCGGTCCATCGTATCCAAGGGTTTATTTATTCCTACCGATACAGTGGATCAAATTGATCGACCAGAACTCATAAACAACTCAGCCAATGAGTCTCGACAATATAAAACCACTTTATATCAAATACACATATGCACTCGTATATATACACTCAAACTCAATCTAGGGTATTACTAACCCTATCTCTACCGAGTCACGCCACAGGGCCAAGTAATTCTTAACTTAAGCTCTGATACCAACTGTAACGACCCGGATTTTTAGCGACTTTGGTTATCGACATAAGCTCGATGTCGATAACCAAAACATCGAAAAATCCCGGTAATTAATGAAAGAAATTAGAAGGTGAGAATAGATAAGATAGAAACTTAGAATAGAAGACGAAGAAGAACACAACATCAGAGTAACACGAACCTCACAGCGGAACGAATAACATATAATAGATAACATAACTTTGAAATATAACAGTTATGTATACAGTAGCACTTATCAGAGTACAGCACTTACAACACAGCGGAAATAACTATAGCTATATGATCTTGAAGCCTCCTGCTCCAAGCTCTCCAAGTATATCTGTAAAATTCTGACTACTTGACTGCCCGTACAAAATTGGACACCCAAGAGTTTAGGGAAAACAACAAAGTAAACTCCGGGTCAGTCATGGGACTGGTGTGAGTAAAACAGTTTAAACAGGTATATGAACAAGTAAACGATATCTCATAAGACCACGCCGTAGAACGGAATGGGTTTTTCCCTTATGAGAATCCAAAATATCTTTATATCAAAAACTTTTTAATATTATAATAATGTCTATGTACAAATAGATATCAACTAGCAGAAACGCTTTCATCTCACGTTCAACATATATAGTATATAATCAAAATCGCAAGCACGTATTGGATAATGGATTTCCAACAATGACAAGGTGTGGAACCACCTTCCGATCAGTGTACTCTAGGAATGATACACTGGAGTTCAACAAGAACATCATGTAACTTAGCCACACATGACCGACCACTCATTTTGCTTGAGTGTATCGAATGTATATCACCAATGGTTGGGATCAGCAACCGTTCTCGTAAATGTATATATATGGGACAACATTGATATATTAAAGAAGCAAATGAATATTCTCTAGATAGGTGATTATACACCCTACTTCGGTGCGACCGACTTAGCCATGCTGCCTGCCCGATTTCTGTCATTTACTGGTTGATGAGGCTAGAAGCTACGCTTTATCATCACATCAGATTCACTTCGAATGCCACATTTTCAGATCCATCGAAAATCACTAATTGACGTCTACAACAGTACATTACGTGTCAGCTAAAAGAAGTTTCCTTCTCCACTTCCACTCTTGGTACGGTTGAAGAAATCAATGTACGTGATCTTTCTGGAAATACTCTGTCAGACATTCATTCATACAAGTCATCCTCATTCACTTAGAATGTCACATCGTCATACCTGCCAAATCACAAATTGACTTATCCAAAAATAACACGGGTATACAGCTAGGAGAAACGAATTCCTCCACCACCAAACGTGAATACGTTTGGACAGATCAACTTACGCGATCCATTGGATATACTCTGTCAGACCTTCGTCCATACAAGCTGTCCTGGGACTGGACAAACCGAAGGCACTATTCAGTATATCCATCTTAGTCACTGTTATCTAAGACTTATACAACAGCCCTTGCACTTTACTCCGTCTTCAATTATCTTTGGCATAAATGATTCGCAACGCTTATGCCAATCACTACTACAAAAGTGGGCATATTCGACACTAATTTGTGTGCATTGCATGAAAAGTGTGGCGAAAGCTATGATTTCTTCGAGCTTCTGCAACAGCATTCATATGTTGTTGCATTATACGTGGATGCACTGTTGCGGTGGGAATTTTAGTGTTCTGATGTGCAACACCAGTTAAAAGCGTAGCATTACGTATATATAATCCAGCTCAGCTATCCGCGTTATCAACATATAAAAACCCCAACCGTAGATGAAAGATTAATCCAACGGTTCAAACCATCTATGGATCTGATGATCTTAATGTTAGCCATCATCCAATCATTGACAACCACGTCATTTCATTCTTTTGACGAAATTTTGGTGCGATCTTCTCCCTTCATGAAATCATTTTCTTCTCTATCATCTAATCGTTTTTCCCCCTTTTTACTATTGACAAAAATTTAAACCTAAATTCACGTCAGTATCGATCCTCTCCTCGACAGCAAATTCTATTCCGAAAAGGATGAAGCTTTGAAACGCTTTCTAGTTTTGATTGCTCAGGGCGCTGACATCGCCAGTTTTTTCCCTCAGGTTCAGTTTGTATTGCACTGTGAATTAGTTGCGCTTATTATAGATTGGATTATGAGTAATTAGTAATTAGTTCATTTGTTACATTTTGGAAAACCCATTCGCTTATGAGTAATTAGTTGCGCTTATTATTGATTTGGGATTTGGGATTATGCTGAGGTTTATTCGAAAATTATACCCAGCAATAAACCATGATAACCGGGCTACTGGCATGAAAAAGACATTGGTTTATTATAGAGGTCGAGCTAGTTAAGGAATGGGGACTGCGGTTAATTTGCACTGATTGAGGTTCATACCTTACACTGCGGTTAATTTGTATGCTTGAGGTGTGTATGCACTGCGGTGACATCCGAATTTTAAGCCTCTTACCGCAGATTTTGACAAAATCTGAAGCGGGCACTCAAGTATTTTCGTTTTATTACAATACACATCATACACGCAGTGCATATATACACACACAAGTATACACGCATGCACAAGTATACACGCACAAGTATCATAAGTATACACGCACAAGTATCACAAGTATACAAGCTCAAGTATCATAAGTATACACGCACAAGTACACACGCTCAAGTATCATAAGTATACACGCACAAGTATACACGCATGAGCATCACAAGTATACAAGCTCAAGTATCATAAGTATACACGCACAAGTACACACGCTCAAGTAGACACGCACAAGTATACACGCGCGCACAAGTATACATGCACGCACAAGTATCATAAGGCAGCCATCTGAAGGCACACACAAGTATACACGCACAAGTATCATAAGTATACACCAGAGACGTACGCAGAGATTTTAAAAAATCACCAGCATTCACAAACAAAACAACGTACCATTCAAAAACATTCACCAGCATCCATCATCAGTCATCACCAGTCATCACAAACTTCCACAACCACACAAAGTTTCACAAATATTCACAAAATTTCAAGCCAAAAATCATTACCAGCAGAATAAAACCAACATCCACAAACATCACCAGTCATCACCAGCATCATCACCAACATCCACACCAGCATCAGCACCAGCATCCATGTCAGAGTCATTGTCCATGTCAGAGTCATTGTCTATGTCAGAGTGGCTGTTAAGGATAGAGCATAGTCAGCGACCAAACCAGAATTTCTTGTTGTGCAGGGCAAAGTGATCTTTGGATGATCAAACTTCAATAGGTATGTTAATTCTATTTCTGTAAACATTTTGTGATCCACCTAATATATTATATGATCAAACTTCTATTTCTGTAAACATTTTGTGATCCACCTAATATATTATATGATTCAATTCTCAAATAATGTGATCCACCTACGTGTTTATATGCCTTAATTATCAAACAATTTGACATGTAACCACATCTGAAGGAAATTCAAGCCATACAATAACAGTGTCTCAAATTCAAGCCACACAACCACATCTATGTACAACTAACAGAGCAACAGTTTGTATTATTATTTCAGAATCTTGAGTGGGGCATTATAACCTTGTATGTATGTATGTGAGTGTGTGCATGTGTGGTTGTGTCTCACTATAAGAAACTGTGGATGGAAGTAAAATTTACCTATGATCACAAAAAAATGGTACCACCGGTTCCTCCCTATTGCTCACAAACAGAATTTCAGGCCTCGTCAAAGGATGAGTATGTGTGGTGCGCTCAACCCTAATGATGTATTTCTTGTTGTCGAATCGAGCAGCAAAAACATTCTCCAAGCCAATGCCTTCATAAAATTCCATTTTCAGGTATAATGATCTATGGTCAATTCGAGACCAATGACAATCGTCAATTTCACACACATTTCCCATTGGCGTCATTAATTCTTTTATTGCAGGAACATTTGTCTTCAGGAACTCGGGAAAGCCAACAACTCTGGCCCATGATTCTGCCTCGAACGCTGGTTCAGGCTCAAATTCTTCAGCAGACCATTGTTGCACATAAAAAGCACCTCCAATTTTTGTAAAAAGTTTCAACATTAGCGCATGATCACGCGTACTATAAGATGGGCATGTTATTAGAAAAGAGTTTTTGGGTATAACCCGTATAGTCCACTCCTCATTAAGCTTCAGCGTATGCCTAAGCGTGAGATGCACAAATTCGTAAGTCCAATGTCCTGAAAGAACAGTGGCAGTGATGCATAGTGAAGAGTCCTCCATTGTTTTTTTTTAACTTTTGACGATGGAGTTTTGTTTAGGAGTTGAAGATGTAGATGACGATATGCTTCTGAAGCTTGACAGGATATGAAGTGACACACTGTACGTGGCAGTAATATGGGAACTGAAAACTTTTTGCTCAGAAGACGAATGGCCATATGAAATTGCTTATTTGTTGGCTGGCATGAGTGACCAATCGCCAATGGTCAGTAAGTCAATTGTAATAATTGTGTTCATAACATTTTACTAAGAAGGCCAATGGCCATTCGATGCCACCACTTATCAAATAACTTGTTATCATTTGATCAGGTGCATATTTAATTCTGGAAGGCAGAGGGATACATTTTGCAGATCGGATTGCTGCATATATATGATTCATATATAGGTACATACTAACATACATATATATTTTCTATTGCAATCGGATTGCTGCATATATGTGATTCATATATATAAATGAGTAATACATTTTGCAGGTGTGGACACATGTGTACATGTTCAGAATTCGCTAAAGAATTGGCCAGGAATGGATCAGGATAATGTCCCTTATGCCGTGCACCTATTCTTGAAGTAGTTCGAGCTTACTGTATACAATGAACAAAACGGTGTAGCTGATTTTTGAGTTTTGATATTTGGATAATTAAAACAATTGCTTTGGATGAGTTTCTTGTACAAAACCTGTATTGCAAAATATTTAATTAAAGCATTGTATTTCTATCAAATTAGTGTTGCATTTTCCTTCTTCTACTGTTGCGTTAGCTTTTATTGATATTGCATTTCATTGTAATGGTGTTGCATTACATATTGTAGTGGTGTTGCATTACATTAAATATAATTGCTTACCCGTCGCACGTGGACCCCACAGCTGACGTGGATAGCTGGTGTGGCATGTGACACGTGGAGTGCTGACATGGAGAGATGACGTGTCGTGTGACACGTAGACAGCTGACGTGGAAAGCTGACGTGGCGGCACTGGAAGCCGGGCCCTAACTAATGCTTAAGGCAACGCTGAATAGTGTTGCATTACGTGCAAATAGTGTTGCATTATGGCTATAATGCAACACTTTCTTTCCGTGGCCATAGATGGGCAAAAGTGTTGCCTAAGGTGGCTAATGCAACGGCCGCGGATGCCACGCCCCCCTGGTGTTGCCTATTTGAAAAAATGGCCTACGGCAACGCTTTTTTGATCTACGGCCACATAAAAATAGTGTCGAATATGCCCACTTTTGTAGTAGTGAATACAGAGTGGTTCTTTGGATAATAATCCAACCGGTCTCTCCATATTAACAACGTTAAAATGGTCAAAACTTCGATAGTCTGTGATTTAACCATCAAAGAAAAACAAGTGTGCAACCAACGATATTATTTCCAGATGGAAATTATATCGGTAAATCATCAACATATATCTATATATATATATATATATATATATATATATATTCACATTGCCTTATTTTCTATGTTTAGGAAATATATGTTATTAACACTGGAAAACGTTTTCCATTTGCTTATATACAAATCACTACTCTTCCCCAACTATCAGTCCCTGACTGTGAACTAGTATGAGAACAATTCCCTAAGTATAAATCCCGAAGGCCGAAACCAACATTAGATAGACACCTAGAAAACCATTCAATTTACAAATCTCTAGTCTGTTCTAATTTTACTTAACTCTATTTGATTAACTCTGATTGATTAACTCTAACCGGTCAACCTTAATTAATTAACTCTAACTGGTTTTACTTGGTTTGACTAACTCCATTTATTAACTCGACTGACAAATTCAACTTGATTAACTGAACTAATCACTTTGATTAATCTAACTATTCACTTAACTCCTGTCGAATAAACTATATTCGATAACTCCTCTAACTCTACTCGAATAAACTATATTCGATTAACTTCATTAATCTATTCGATTTGATAACTCCCCTTTTCGAATAACCAATATTCGATTAACTCACTTCGAATAACCAATATTCCACTACTCACTTCGAATAATTAATAATTGATAACTCCTTCGAATAAACTATATTCGATAATCTCCTCTCGAATAACTAGATTCGATTAACTTAACTTATTTAACTCATCTTGATTAACTCCTATCGAATAACTAGATTCGATCAACTTAACTTATTTAACTCATCTTGATTAACTCCTATCGAATAACTAGATTCAATTAACTTAACTTATTTAACTCATCTTGATTAACTCCTTTCGAATAACTAGATTCGATTAACTTAACTTATTTAGCTCATCTTGATTAACTCCTATCGAATAACTAGATTCGATTTAACTCCATTCGCTTGACTCTAGATCGCAACGATCACAATGGTTACGCCCGATTCCCTTAGGCAACATCCGACCGCCTTAGGCTATTTACAGCCCTGCGAATTACGCTAGCAGTCGTACGAGATGGCAACTTACCCTGAATACTATGTTTGACTAACTCTGTCTCAAATAACTATATTTGATTAACTCTAGTTTGTTTTAACTCTAATCGATTAACTCTAACTGAGTAACTCTAATTCGATCAACTCGACTTGATTAACTCGACTTACTTAACTCAACTGGTTAACTTGACTTACTTAACTCACTGGTTAACTTGACTTACTTAACTCACTGGTTAACTTGATTTACTTAATCCAACTGGTTAACTTGACTTACTTAACCCAACTGGTTAACTTGACTTACTTAACTCACTGGTTAACTTGACTTACTTAACTCACTGGTTAACTTGACTTACTTACCCCAACTGGTTAACTTGATTTACTTAACCCAACTGGTTAACTTGACTTACTTAACCCAACTGGTTAACTCTATTGAACTGGTTAACTCTACTGAATGGGTTAACTCTACTGAACTGGTTAACTCTACTGAACTAGTTAACTCTATTCAACTAACTCGACTCAACTAACCCCTTTCGAATAGCATATTCGTTTTACTAACTTTCGAATACCATATTCGATTTACTCCCTTCGAATACCATATTCGATTTAACTCCTTTCGAATAGCATATTCGATTTACTTTATTCACTTTATACAGATTTCCTTTTTAACAACGTTTTATTCATTTGAAAAGATTTACTTTTAAATAACGGTTCTACACTTTAAAAATGATTTCCTTTTTATAACGTTTCCTTTTCAATTCTATTTGTAAATGGTTTACAAATATTTCCTTTTCAAATTTATTCTTGAAATATTCTAACTCCTTAAATTCTCTGAAAAATTCGCCATAACCTCCTTTGTAACGGGAGCATCGAGAAAATCCCCAAACCCGCCACACATGCCTTTCCATTCAAAAAGAAAATGGTTTGAAATTATTTCCTTTTTGAATATCTCCTATTTATAAATATTCCAATTTATAAACATTTCTTATTTATAAATATTCCACTTTATAAATATCTCTTAATTATAAATATTCTAATTTATAAACATTTCTTATTTATAAATATTCTACTTTATAAAAATCTCTTATTTATAAATATTCCAATTTATAAATATCCTATTTTCAATACCACTTTGAAAATCCCCTTATCAACATTTCTGTATGTTATGGTATTCAATCATATCAAATCACGATGTTCAATATCGTCCAAGCACATATAATCGCCCACAGATTTTGTATCCCATCATATAACCATATATGAAAAACAATAAAATAACTGTTGAGGAATCCAGTCGGATTCCTCCAACCTGTTTCCCTGCAACACAGATGTTACACAATATGATTATCATCACTTTCAGTTCAATATAAATTATTCTGATAGCAGAATCAATATATAAATATTTAACAGTTTATATATATAATTACATATATATATATATATATAATTTTCACTGACTGACTAGCAGTTCAATCAATCAACCAACACACAAAAATCAACAGATGATTAAAAGTTCTAAAAATACATTATAAAAATATAACTGTTCAGAGTTGGTGAGTTTTACTAATATTGGACGATCATCGTTGATAACGATAACTGTCGCTCGATTTGATTCGGATGGACAATTTATTTTGCTATAAATTGTAATGGGCTTCAATTCACTCCCCGTCAGTTCCATTGTTTTGCTCCCGTCCATACGATCCTGTCCGATCTTGTTTCGCTCAATTATGACATCGTATGTTCATGTTACGATATTAACAAGTTAAGGTACTAATTTAAATAAAATTAAACTAAACTATAATTTACTTTGGGCCTTATACTCCCCTTGTTCTCGCGGCCCACCATACCTCTGAAGCCCACGACCTCCTACCGTGATTTCCGTTTCCAGTACCTTCCTCCTTCACCGAAGATGCCAAATTTTCCTCTCAGTAAAACTCCACATCTCCAAACCTTTAACCACCTCGTCCACTCCCATCCGCTCTCTCATCTTCACGCATTCACATCAACAGCCAACTCCCCTCCAGACTGGCCATTAACGCACCACCACAAACTCTTCTCCTCAACGCACTTCGTCGCCATGCCATACACGTGCTACTTCTGTATAATACTCCACTGTATGTCTTCCTTTCCATCCACCATACCACGTGAACACATCCCCTTTTCATGTCCTTCCGTCAGTATATAAACTCCACTCAAGTACAAGAGAAATGTGACACTTTTTATTTCGCAATACCCCAGAAGAAATCAACGCAAGAACTATATCCTTTTGATTTTGATTTTCTTTGAGCATGGATTTTCTTTTCCACGCTGAAGAAGTGTAAACCGAGGTCGGTTTCAGGAGAAATGGTTTAGGTTAAACTGATAGAACGAGGTGTATTTATAGCAAGGGATTAGATATTTATTTTTATATTATTTTATTCTACCAAACTTCATCGAGAAATATGGGCAAAAGGTCCTACAAACGAACTCTGGTCGAGATGAAAAATACTAATCCTAGCATAGAAAAATATTCCGGATCCAATGGGACAGGTTTCGTCGAATTCCAACACCGTTTGTGAAAATCCCTTAGAAAATATCGATGCAAAACACCGAGCATTAATTCCTTCAAATTACAGAAAAAATATTAAAAATATGAGGCCTCGACGTTTCACTAGACCTCTTCCTAAGGTGTCGTATGAAACTTGTTTCGTTGAATTTCGAGTTTGTTTGACCAGTTAACCATTCAGTTTAGTTTGTTTCAAGTTAAAAACATAGTGTACCGTACTATGAAATATCCTGTTTACATAGGGACTGCTATGGACAGAAACAAAGATACCATTTAAATGAGTGACGTACTCTGGTCCCAAAAATGTAATAATACCGGTAGATGGACTCATATTGTGAAACCCCGAAATGTCGATACAGGGTGCCAAATACTCCAAATAAAAATTTGCTTATTTAATTAATTAAAAATTACCATAAAATTCTAAAAATTAAATTATCACTACTTCCCAAAAGAACCTTGTCTAAATTCAAACCCGATCTCTAGTTATATCGAATAAACCGATACGGTCGATAAACGATTCTATAGCGACTATTTGAAAATTTGATTTGGACGTGAATCAAAATCTACACGACGAAATCCTGATTTTTCTCTTCCACCAGAAAGATATACTTCACCAGCTCCACACGTTTCTTGTTTCACAGAAATCCGATTTAAAACGAACCCTGTATATCCAGTTGAAGTTCGAATCGCCAAATAGCGAACCGCCGCGCCATTTCAAGCTCTTTTTTAATTATATTATAATTATACATTCAAACTGAGGTCGATTGAATATATTCGTCAATATAATTCAACTCTAAGCTGAATTAAATCTAAGGGACGACCCCGTTCATCGAATATTGTGATTTCCAATATTTTTGATTATTTCTGAATTAAATATATTTTTTAATTATTTAATTAAATTAAATATTCACTATAATTTAATTAACGACGATTTAATTCCCTAAATCACTATTTATATAATTAAATAAATTAATTATAATACCTCTGACAAATGCGGGTCATTACAGTTTTGTTCACACTGTCGTTCTAGTGCACCGCTAAAACCGCAAAACTAACTACCCCATATGTTCCTTACGCTTCACATGTGACCCTAAAATCGCAATTTCTGTAAAAGTAAATTTTTGTTTCTTAAAATACATGTCTATTCTGTAAAAAAATTGTTTAAAACACACTAGCACCCGTACTTAAAAAAACTAGATTTGAAAATTTAAAAATCCTGTTTTTTCTTTCAAATGTTATTAGCAAAAGTTTGAAAAATTAATTTGTGAAAATTTAAATGATTCAGTCATACTTTGCATCGACGAAAATCGGTTTTGCGAAAAATGTGCAAATCGAAACCACACTAATATTAACAATTGGACATTTATAGAAAATGCTCATACCGAAAATTTAACATTAGCTTCTAAGGAACAGACGAAAAACAAACAGTACCTATGATAAAACAATGCATAATCCGCCCTTCGCTAAAATTTACTATTCTATAAATCTTTCGAGCTCTAGAATAACTGTTGATAAGATAAAGAATATGATATTTCACTTTCAATTCAAATAATAAATAAGTGCGAAGACATATATAGTATTCCAAAAAGATAGAAATTAATCGTATCACCCTGCAACTTTTACAAGGACAACAAACACTAACAGTTGCAAACAATAACTACGATAATGTCATGAAACAGATGCTGAAAAGGAAAAATAACTAATGTAGAAAGAAACAAATACAATAACATCGAAACTCTAAAACATTGTTTGTAAACGACGAGACGTCTTGCTCCGTGGATGAAGCTCAAAACATTTCCATAACCCTTGACTATGCATATTATGGTAGCAAAATTCTTAATCTCATGTTGCATACACTACCGGTGTTGTTAGAGGTACCTATTAGGAAATGCAGATTACGGATCTTAAAGCGAACTTAACACTAAAAGAGGTGAATAGTGTATAGTGGAATATTATAATTTTTATTAAATATTTTTGAATTAATCAGGGACAGATGCAAATCATAAATATGTAACAATCACAAAATTGGTCATAGATGCAAAAAAAAAATTAAAGGGTATGTAATAACCCGGAAGTCAGAACCAATTTAAAATTTTTATTTTGGCAATTTTATTGAATTTTGAATATTTAAAATGAATTTATTTTAAATAATAACGATGAGAAATTTATTTTGAATAGAATTAGAATGTATATATTTATTTGAATCGACATTAGAATATAAATATTTTATTTTAAATATAAAAGGAATTGAAAATGGCGCGGTAGTTCGAAAATTCGATATCAAATTTCAATGAATGTACAGGATTCAAAATAAACCGGATTTTAGCGAAACCAAAAATATTAGAATCTATTTGAAAATATCTTTCCAATGAAACCGAAAAATTGAAATTTCATAGCAGGAATAAAAAGATATGCCTAGTTGAAAATTCAGAATAGTCGCTATGGAATTTTTGGCCCTAAAAAATAGCCATTTTGCAAACGACCTCCGTTTTTGACGAAACCACTTTTGTTGGATTTGGGATGTCAAATTATTGCTAGATTCCAAAAATCATAATTCTCTGAATCAATATGTGAGCGTGGCAAAGGAAAACGTGTTTTGATAATTTTAGTCAATTTCGATCGACCAGAAAATGGCATTTTTCAAATGGTCTCAGAATTTGATGAAATTAGTTTTGTTAGAACCGTATCGTCAATACAAAGCTATAAAATATTTTTTGGTAATTTTTAGAGTCCGTATGTGGCCCCGGTAAAATGAAATGTGCGTTCAAATTCAATACATAGATTTATATTTTGATTTTGACGGAAACAGATCGAAAGAGCCGAATGGTCTTACGATACAAATCCCATTGTGTTCAGAATGGGGGTAATTAGCTAGGAACGATAGTCGGTGGGTCTCGTTAGGAGGTCGAAATAAAAAGTTGCTTTTTGGGGTAATTAAACATAATATAAATAAATTAATAAAAATCCTTTTCTCTCTAACCCCCCTTCCCCTCCCACTTTCCCCCGTTCATCCAAAATCGAAAGAAAGAAAAAAAAACGTTAGAACCCTAGCGCCGCCAGCCACCGCCCCTCCCCCACCACGCGCGCCGCCGGCCAAGGCTCCCTACCTCCATCGAACGCCCCACCAACACCCCTTCCTCCTCCGATTATCTCTCCTCCCCTTTCAAACGCCCCAGACCCATGATAACCGCCGCCTAACACCACCAACCCACCATAATCTGACCAGCGCCACCACTTGCGTGGCCCACTCGACGCTGCTCCGGCCAGCCGCCGTGGCTAGCACCTCCCTGCCACCTCAGCGCGCCCTCTCATCCTCCATCCCCTCTGAAAAGTGAGCTTTTCTTATATTTTTATTTATTTTGTTAATTTAGTTTATTTATATATATAATTAGCAACATAAAAAACAATTTTTTTCTCTATAAAGCATGAATCGAAGACATGATTTTTATTGAACCAAAGATAAGATTTTTAAAATAGAGAAAACATGATTTTTAAAAGTACAGAAAAGCTTTTATTTTTAGATATGAAAAGCTTTGATTTAAATGATAAAGAAGAGATTTTTATTTACTATAAAGAAGAGATTTTTATTATGTAAATGGAGAAATAAAAATTTGATTTTTATCTAGAGGATTAACATGATAAAGATGAGAACTTTATTTGTATGAAGTACATATTTTCAGAAAATAAAAAGAAGTGATTTTTTTTTAAATATGTAAACATCGCTAAAAAGATCAAATTTTTATATAGAAGAAAGATAAGATTTTTTTATAAACGAAAAGATGGAACTTTATTATATGAACAAAATAAAAATATAATCTTTATATAGAAAGTAGCGTTTTAAAAATATGATTTTTATATATGTTGTAGCGAAATAAAAATTTGATCTTTATATAAGAAGTAGAGATATAAAAATATAATTTTTATACAGAAAGAAGCATGGTAAAATATATGATTCTTATATATTAAGTGCCATTATAAAAATGTGATTTTTAAAATAAACATCATATTAAAAATGCGATTTTTACTATAAGCAGCGGGAAAGGATCGCATTGGGATTTCGGGCAAATCCAAGCCATTCAGAAATTCAAAATGAAATGGCAGAGTGGATCCCAAAGGTGTGAACTTCTCACTTTTATTTTAATTTTCTAGTTAAAATATATACTAGGATGCAGACGGTGCTTAGCAGCACCCGACACCCATCGTCCACAGACCATGGATGACTTGTTTGTTTGATTGATGTGTTGTGAAAATTGATTGTATGATGTGCAATGAATAAATATTTTATAGTTAAAAATATAATTTTTAACATATATATAAAATAAAAATTTATAAACAAATCGGATGATTTGTTTATATACACACATTTGACTAATATTGATTGGGATGATAAATTTTACACATCGCCTAACTGCACAAATAAAACCTGTGTTTGATTGTTTGAAACCCCACACGGGTTTTGGGATGATATTGGACATACACTAATCCCAATAATTAGTTATATATCAATCGATTGGTTGACAAGCTGTGTAAGTGTTAAATATTTATATTTAATGCTTATACAGTGTAGAATGCACTCTGGATGATGGATTGCTGTTTTCATTGTTGTTATACACATTTGTTGTTTGAAATCCATATAAATAAAATTATATGGTAATTGACCGTGTATGATTCCAGTTCAGATAGAATGAATATTTTAAAATAACGATTATTTTTAAAATAACGAATATTTTCAAATAATATTCAGAAAAGAATCAAAATATGATTTTGATGTCCGATTTGGGATGGACACGAATATATATAAATATATATAGCCGAGTTGATTAGATTGACACAATTTTGACGTGAACGATATTTATATCGATTTTTTTCATTTTTATAATGAATATCGAAAAGGAATTGATTTCAAAATATAATTTTTTGAAAATATTATCATTTATATATCGATGATATGGAATATTCAATTTTGATTTGAAATTAAATATGAAGTTGAAATCGTTTTGAAAATGAATTTAAAACGATTTATAAAATACGTTTTGAAAGGAAATCGACGATATATATATATATATATATATATATATATATATATATATATATATATATATAATGGCCTGAATAGAATGCGCCGCGCTGCGGCAGTTCGCGAATTTCGACCATTGACTTCAAATGGACATTGCGGGAGATCCGACCGTCGGAATCTCCTAAAACCGGAACTGTTGGGTTCGTATTGAAAAGAGCTTTCTAAAGAATACAAGAAATTAGAAATCTAATGGTTGGATTTGGAATTATGTCCAAATCAAATTTGTAAAAGGTCGTTGTAAGTGCAGTTCGATGGCCGTTTGTGGAAATCGACTGTACGGGCCTTGATAAAATTATTAAAAATATCAATAATTAGTGTAAAATCATAATAAATGATTTGGAAAGAATTGGGCTGAAAAACTCTATATTTGAAAAGATAAAAATATATTTTTATCGAAATGAACTAGTTTTGAACTAGAATTATAATCCAATATTTTTAAAATAAATGAATTTGATTTGAAATGGTTTTAAAAATGACCAGAATTTCCAATAAAGTAAATTGAAAATGGATTTGAATTGAAATTATCTTCGGAATATTTCGATGTTGGATTTCGTGATTATATAGATATTGTTATGGAAATTTGAAAGATATATTTGTATCGTTATTTCCAATACGATATTTGTTGGTCGTAGAATTTGATAGTGAATATAAGCCGATACATTCCCTATTTAGAGCCTGGTATTTAATATCAAATGGGATTTGGGTTTGTCGTGAATGGTGTCTTCATTAACATTGTTCTTAAACCCGGTTGGGAAAAAGATTAAATCTTTTTATTTAGATTTAATGAAGCATACCAATTAAATAATATTTAATTGGAATTGAATTGGAATTGATTTTTGGGTTTATCGTGAACGGTGTTTTAAATAACACTTAATCTTTAACCCGATACTTAATGGAGTGTGAATTGGGTTTATCGTGAACTGTGATTTAACGACATTCGTTTTTTAACCCGATTTACAATGAAATGAGATTTGGAATTTATAAATCTTTTTGTTAAGATTTAAAGGAGATTTTCCAAAGTAAAGTTTTCTAATTTAACATATTAAATTGGAATTGAATGGAATTCGATTTGGAGTTAATTGAAGTAAACTTCTGTAGAGGAAGACGGTTAATATATATGGAATTTAAAAGGCCATGTCATTATCCCATTTATATTATCGGTTGGATATGGAAGTTTATATCGATTATATATATCGATTTGTTTTCCATGAAGATTCCATTGTTAATGGAATGTGATTTTGGGTTGTTGTGAATGGTATCTTTAATAATATTTTTCTTAGACCCAACGGAGTTAAGAAAGTCAGAAGTTAACTGGAGATTAGTTAAGTTGAATGCTTTCTTAGGTATTGATCTGATGTTGGTTTCGGCCTTCGGGGTTAATACTTAGGGAATTGTTCACTTGCTAATTTACGGTTAAAGGCTGATGGGATGGAATGTGATTTTGGGTTTATAGTGAACCGTGTTTTAAATGACATTGGTTTTTTAACCCAGTTAAAGGCAGGATATGATTTCCCAAGTTGAACAATCATTAATATTGATTTTTGGGAAGATTAAAACCAAGTGGATTTTTAATGAATCTTTAATTAGATTGAACTGATCGAGAATGAAGTATCACAAGTTTTGCTCCGGGCGATAGTTAAATCTTTAATTAGATTTGAACGTGAATTGGTAATTGAATTTACCGATAACACCGTGGTGTTAGATATGAAGTATTACAAGTTTTACTTCATGGGATGAATAGGTTGGGACTGGGAGATTTAACAAATGATTACTTCGGTAAGGTTCGCTAATCCCGGCTAGTTTGGAGAAATCATGATTTGGTTTGAATTGATATTCAAATGAAGATTAAAGAATAAATTTAAAGAATTTATCTTTGATAAAATTAATGGGAACCTTTCCCAAAATATAAGAATATTTGAATAAAGGAATATTCTGGATTGGAATGAGGCGTATGTTGTGTTTGATAACACTTGTTTATTATATACGCAAGTTATTCGGAAAGGGCGGGTGTATACCCATTCTGAATAACTGAATCGACGATATGTCGACGATGAAGACGGTGGTTGAAGACCGGAGGTCTTCACATCGTTTGGATAATTACTGATGATGTTGATTGGGCTGTACACCCAAGAGGAGGGAATCAATTGGTGATCGTCCAGACGTACTTGGAGATCGATGGATATGTGAGGAATAAGGTTCCTCCAGTTTCGTTCAGACCCAGAATGGACTTGTAAATGGATTGTGTGTCTGACATTGGATTTTATTCTGTGTTGATTGATTTCTATTAAATAAATATCTGTTTGGCAGCGGAGAATTTATTCTCTTACTTAACGCCCTTCTCTGAGACGTACGAGCTCAGAAGTTATATATCGATAGATATCAGTCGCATGGCATGAATTATCTGTGTGGCATGCTGAGATGCAAACGTTCAAGGCTTCTGTTGAAAAGCAGAGTCTTGTGGTTGATGATCAAAGCACGGTTTTAATACAACGTAGCTTTGTGTAGCGTTAATTCGCGAGCCTCACGCCCCGGTGTGAACCAGAAATGAGAGAAGACCTCAGGGAGGGCATGCGTTTCCTTCTAGCTAGGAGTAGTGTTTTGGGTTTTACACGCCCGGACGATTTACTTATGTGGATGATGGATAGTGAGGCGCCTCAGTTATATTGGTCGATCTGAGACCGATGGAGTCATTTGGCTCATTTACGCCCCATAGGGCGGGGAAACGTATTGTTCAGGGTTTAAGTTTAATCCACATCGAGTGGACCGGCCCTGACAACCCAAGGGGCAGTTGCGGCTGTTCCTGATACATGGGCTAGATTGTCTCGAAGCGGTGAGGACGATCCCTTGCCTCGGTTCACAGACGGAAAATCCAACTTTCAATACGTGACATTTGCGGTTTTGATTGTAGAGCCTAGTATTGGCGACATGATATATGGTACCCTTGCCGTCTAGGATTGACAGATTTATATTTGAAGTTGTTTATACACTATGCACTTATAATAGTATCAAATGATTTGTTTTAACGTACCAAGCATGTTTGGCTATTATAAGGGAAAAACCTATCCCCCGGCTTGCGTTGCATTGGGTGATAGGACCTGGGTCTTATAATAGCTTCATTTTTCCAAAAAGCATTGCACTGTTTTGTTATATGCACTAGTATTCTTGGGAGGAAACCCGTTCCATGTTATATGGCATGGTCCCTTGATATATCTGATTTAAAGTAAAGTTTAAATAACTGTTTTAGTTCTCACACCAGTCACATGACTGACCTGGAGTTTATTGTTTTAGCCTAAACTCTAGGTGCCCCTATTTTCCACATGGGCAACTAGTAGTTCTGGTTTTGTAGATTTATATTCGCAGGATCCTGATTTATAGCTGGAATGATATTCGGAAAGCTCTGTTTCCGTATATTCCTTTCAGTTGTGTTTTGTATTATTTTCCGCCACGTTGTAACTTGAAAATCTCTGATGTTTAGTAAATGTGTAATATTTATTGATACTCTGTATATTCTTGTATTATGATGTAAACTGTTGTAATAAGCAATGAAATGTTCTTCTGTTTGTGTTCTGATATGGCTTGTCCTCAAAGCAATCTGGGCTTTCGTTCATGGGGAAGTTCAGGTCGTTTTGTTGTGGTATCAGAGCTTTGGTTTACAGAGCTCGGAGAACAAGACACATTAGAACCAAATGAAAGAATTCATCAGAGATTGGGTTAGTAATATCCAATGGGATAACTCGTTAGAGATGGGATCAGTAGTATCCTAGAACGAGTGTGAAGAGTGATATTTTAAAAAAAAGAAAAAGAAAAATGATAACGAATTTTGTTTTGAAAATTTAAACTTTGTTATTCGTATTTGAATATTTATTTTATATTGATTTGGACAATCAGGTATATAGGGATTTGAATATACGTCTGATCCACGTGTATTGAAGCCTCAAATATACCGGATGGATATAGAATCACACTCTAGTCGCCCGGAGATGATTTTGATGATGGAGCTCCATCATCAGGATTTAAGTTCGTGTTTCGAAAGTGGGATTTCTATATGATTCCAATTGACTGGTGTGAGAACCGAAATATAGTTAGAATATATTGTTGTGACTTGGCATCAAAAACATGATTTTCTGTGTATATATCAAAATTATGAATTTGAAACGTTAATCAACTAATTGATTGCTGATTGTGTTGTTTGATTATTGTTTTGATTAATTAAAAGTTGGAACCATTGAGCCAAATTGTATAAAATGTTGAACTGAATTGAAAATTGTTTGGAAATGCATATATGTACATGTATATACATTGAACAGGTCATAACAAGGAGGCTAGAGAAGAGGAATAAAATTGTTTGCCCGACAAATAGGTACATGTTTATTGTATTTCTTGGGTTTTGGATGATTTTATGAGCCGATTGACTAGCCGCTTGGCTGTTCCTTTTTCTTTTGGGATTGGAAAGGACTGTATGGCAATTTTGGGATTTTCCCGGTGCTCCCGTGCAGGGGAGGTTATGGCGAATTTTTTTGAAAATTTAGGGTGTTAGCCAAATTTTTGAAAAATTTGAAAAGTTCTTAGAAACTGGAAAGTTGAAGAACTTAAGCCATAATGAAAATAATGAAAGTTGAGTTGATTCGTAAAATAACTTTCAGCTTCGTTCCTTTTCGGGGATGAAAAGTTTTAAGTGGGGGAGATTTTAATAACCCGGAAATCAGAACCAATTTAAAAATTTTATTTTGGCAATTTTATTGAATTTTGAATATTTAAAATGAATTTATCTTAAATAATAACGACAGGAAATTTATTTTGAATAGAATTAGAACGTATATATTTATTTGAATCGACATTAGAATATAAATATTTTATTTTAAATATAAAAGAAATTGAAAATGGCGCTGTAGTTCGAAAATTCGATTTCAAATTTCAAATGAATGTACAGGATTCAAAATAAACCGGATTTTAGCGAAACCAAAAATATTAGAATCTATTTGAAAATATCTTTCCAACGAATCCGAAAAATTGATTTTTCATTGTGGGAATAAAAAGATATGTCCAGTTGAAAATTCAGAATAGTCGCTATGGAATTTTTTGCCCTTAAAAGTAGCCATTTTGCAAACGACCTCCGTTTTCGACGAAACCACTTTTGTTGGATCCGAGATGTCAAATTATTTCTTGATTCCAAAAATCGTAATTCTCTGAATCAATATGTGAGCGTGGCGAAGGAAAATGTGTTTTGACTATTTTAGTCAATTTCGATCGGCCAGAAAATGGCCATTTTTCAAACGGTCTCGGAATTTGACAAAATTAGTTTTCTTAGAACCGTATTGTAACGGCAAGGAATTTTGCTCGATCCGAATCGATCATTAAACCGACTAAGACCGTTCGAAACCCGTGATCATTTTGAGAACAGGACAAAATGGAACGCAGACGAAAGAACATTTCATTGTTATTACAACAATTCCATCAGATACAAGAATATACAGAGTATAAATGAATAAATTACATTCAACAAATATCAGAGATTTAAATTACATTTAAATACATCGCAGCGGAAAATAATACAAAAGCACAACTGAAAGTAATGCACGGATACAGAGCTTTCCGAGCATCGTTCCAGCTGTATATCAGGACCCTATGGATATAAATCTGCAAAACCAAAACTACTAGCTGCCCGTGTAGAAAATAGGGGCACCCAGAGTTTAGGTTAAAACAATAAACTCCAGGTCTGTCATGTGACTGGTGTGAGAACTAAAACAGGTATTAATCTTTATTTTTAAAGTTCGGTAAATCAAGGGACCACGCCGTATAACACGGAACGAGTTTCCTCCCAAGAATACCAGTGCATAAAACAAACAGCGCAATGCTAAATAAAGAAAATGAAGCTGTTATAAGACCCAGGTCCCATCACACAATGCAATGCAAGCCGAAGGATAGGGTTTTTACCTTATAACAGCCAAAGCATGCTTGATACGTTTAAAATACATTATTTTGATATTACTATAAGTGTATAGTGTCAAAACAATTTCACATCATAAATATCAATCATAGGCGGCATTAATGACCCATACCACTATGTCGCCATACTAGGTTCTACAAATAAAACCGCAATATCACGTATTTGAAATTGGATTTCCGTCATTAGCCGAGGCAAGGGGCAAGCTCCTCTCCACGTTCAAGACACTCTAGCAATGCCTCAGGACCCCACTCTGATCCTTTGGAACCTCCAAGGTCGGTCCTCTCTTACTTTTGTGGATTAATTATTCCTGAACACACGTTTCCCGGTCCTTACAGACCTATATCCGAGGCGCCTCGTATCCAACAACCACACAGGTGAAAAGTATATAAATGTCAGGGCTGGTAGGTCACTGACACCACCCTAGCTAGAAAGAAACGTCATGCACTCCTTGGGTCCGTATCACGTTTTTGACTCATACCGAGGTGTGAGGATCGCGAATTCACATTATACACAAAGCTATGCCACACAAGCCATGCTTTGATCATCAACCACAAGACTTTGCTTTTCAACAGAAGCCTTGATCAATTGCCACTTACGCGTGCCACACCGGCAATTCACTCCATGCGACTGATGTCCATCGATATACAACCTCTGAGCTCGTACGTCTCAGAGAAGGGCGTTAAGCAAGAGAATAAATTCCCCGCCGCCAAACAGATGTATATTTAATAGAGATCAATCAACACAGAATAAAATACAATGTCAGACACACAATCCATTTACAAGTTCGTTCTGGGTCTGAACGAAATCGGAGGCACTTTCCTCGCATATCCATCCATCTCCAAGTACGTCTAGACGATCACCAACTGTTTCCCTCATCTTGGGTGTACAGCCCAATCAAGATCATCAGTAATCACCCAAACGATGTGAAGACTTCCGGTCTTCAACCACCGTCTTCATCTTCGACATCTCGTCGAATCGGTTATTCAGAATGGGATAAACCCGGCCTTTCTGAATAACCCACGTATATAATAAACAAATGTTACACAAACACAACAAAAGCCTCATCCCAATTCAGAATATTCTTTTATTCACAAAATCACATTCTTAGGGAAAGGTTCCCATTAATTTTATCCAAGATAAATTCTTCTAAATTTATTCTTTAATCTTCCTTTGGATATCATTTCAAACTAGTCGGGATTAGCGAGCCACACCAAAGTAATTATTTATTTTATTTCCCAATCCCACCCTATATATCCCGTGGAGAAAACTGGTAATACTCCATTCTCGATCACTTTCAAAATTTGATAATTTAAATTATCAATTCACATTTCAATCTAATTAAAGATCCATTAAAACTCCACTTAGTTTTAATCTTTTCAAAAATCAATATCCTGCCTTTAACTGGGTTAAAGAACCAATGTCATCTAAAACACGATTCACGATAAACGCAAATCATATTTGATATTAAATACAAGGCTCTGAATAGAAAATATATCGGCTTATATTCAATATCAAATTCTGGAACCAACAAATATCGTATTGGAAATAACAATATAAAATATCTTTCAAATTCCCATAACAATATCTGTATAGTCACGAAATCCAACATTGAAATATTCCGAAGATAATTTCGATTCAACTCCAGTCCAATCTACGTATTGGGAATATTGATTATTTTTAAAATCACTTTCAAATTCAATTTATTTATTTCAAAAATAAATTGATTTTAATTCTAGTTCAAAATTAGTTCATTTCGATAAAAATCTATTTTTATCATTTCAAATAGGGAGTTTTTCATCCCAGTTCTTTCCAATACACAAATTATGATTTTACACAAATTATGAATATTTTTAATAATTTTATCAAGGCCCGTACAGTCGATTTCCATCCACGGCCATCGAACTGCACTTACAACGACCTTTTTCAAATTTGATTAGGACATAATTCCAAATCCAACCGTTAGATTTCAGATTTCTAATATTCATTGGAAAGATCTTTTCGATACGAACCCAACGGTTCCGGTTTTAGGAGAATCCGACGGTCGGATCTCCCGCAACGTCAATTCGAAGTCAATGGTCGAAATTCACGAACTGCCGCGGCGCGACGCGTTCTATTCAGGCCATTATATATATATAATCTATATATTATATATATTTCGTCGATTTCCTTTTTAAAACGTATTTTATAAATAGTTTTAAATTCGTTTTCAAAACCATTTCAACGCTACATTCAATTTCAAATCGATTTGATTTCAATTCAATTCGAATTCATTTCAATTTTATTTAATTCGAATTCAAATTCGTTTCAATTCAATTCAAATTCTAATTCGTTTCAATTCAATTCAATTCGTTTTAATTCAATTCAATTCGTTTTACCTTCTATTTAATTCAATTCGAATTCATTTCAATTCAATTTTAGTTCGTTTTAGATTTCATTCAAAATGATTTCAATTCGTTTTTAATTCAATTTCAATTTAATTCAATTTGAATTCAAATTCACTTTCTATTTGATTCGAATCGAATTCATTTTCTATTCGATTCAAATTCATTTCCATTTTATTCAATTTTATTTCAATTTGAATTTTAATCTAATTCAATTTGAATTTCATTTCAAAATATTAAATTTTGAAATCACTTTTCAATATTCATTATAAAACGAATAAAATCGATATAAATATCGTTCGCGTCAAAATAATGCATCTCTAATCAACACGGCTTTATATTTTTCAATAAATTCATAATTCTATTCAACAAATGAATATTTATTCTATTCAACACATGAATCTATATTTCTTTCAACACACGACTAATCTCAACACATGAGTACTGTCAACATATCACTATTTTTGGTATGTAAAATATTTTATACAATTATGGTATCTATCGTTTGATTTTCAATTAGACTCCACCGTGAAGTAGTTCTAATTTTAAATATGATAAAGATGTAAATTTTATTATTAAAATATTTTACTCAACTCATAAATAGTTTCAACACAGGAACATCGTCAACACATGACTATTTTTATATTCAACACATGAATTTTCTTTTATAATATTCATTATTTTCCAAATTGGAATGAGGCCCAATCAATCACAATATAATGTTAATTATATGGATTCCATACAACACATGTATATAATAGCAATGATAAACAATCAATCATCATCCAAGGTGCACCACACAACTGCATAAGCATCAAATATAAATAATCGACACTTACACAGTCTGTCGACCAATCGATCGACATACAATTAAATAGTTGGGATTAGCGTATGCCAAATTTCATCCCAACACCCGTGTGGGGTTTCAAATCAACAAACACAAATTTTATTTGTGCAGTTGGGCGATGTGCAAAATTTATCATCCCAATCAATATCAGTCAAATCGGTGTATATAAACAAATCGGCCGATTTGTTTATAAATATTTATTTATTCACATTCACGTTAAAAATTATATTTTTAACGATAATTAATTTATTTCAACACATGAATATATTTCATTATCTATTTCACATCAACTTCACAAACAAATTTTCACGACATATCAGTCAAACAAACAAGCCATCCATGGTCTGTGGATGATGGGTGTCGGGTGCTGCTAAGCACCGTCTGCATCCTAGTATATATATATAACTAGAAAAAGAAATTGAAGAGTGAGAAATTCTCACCGATAGCTAATCCAAACATCTCGACTCTTCTTAAGTAGAAGTCTTCGTCGTTCTCACCTTTTTGTCACTTTCGTCGCCCGTAGCCACTACATATATAAAA
Source organism: Allium sativum (assembly GCA_030737875.1). Classification (NCBI taxonomy): domain Eukaryota; kingdom Viridiplantae; phylum Streptophyta; class Magnoliopsida; order Asparagales; family Amaryllidaceae; genus Allium; species Allium sativum. The sequence goes on from CM060918.1 coordinate 130,614,778, forward strand.
ATCGAATTCTTACTTCGCTGTTCAATATATAAAAATCGAATTTTTTACTTCGCTATTCAATATATAAAAATCGAATTTTTACTTCGCTATTCAATATATAAAAATCGAATTTTTACTTCGCTATTCAATATATAAAAATCGAATTTTTACTTCGCTATTCAATATATAAAAATCGAATTTTTACTTCCCTATTCAATATATAAAAATCAAATTTTTACTTCACTATTATATAGTTAAAAATCACATTTTTACATCGCTACTATATAGTTAAAAATCACATTTTTACATCGCTACTATATAGTTAAAAATCACATTTTTACATCGCTACTATATAGTTAAAAATCACATTTTTACATCGCTACTATATAGTTAAAAATCACATTTTTATAATCATGCTAAATGGATAAAAATTATATTTTTACATCGATACTATATAGATAAAAATTATATTTTTACATTGCCACTATATAGATAAAAATTATATTTTTATTTTCTTCACTATATAAAAATTGTATTTTTATTCATATGATAAAAATCACATTTTTACCTTGATAAAAATCGCATTTTTATTTCGATAATTTCATAATAGAAATCTAAATCTTTTCCATATGAAAAATCTCATCTTTGTATGATAAAAATCGAATTTTTTTTATCCCATGTCATGATATATCAAAATCAAAATTTTAAATCACTAAAGATCTTACTTTTAAATAAATAAAAATTTGAAAAACTCACTGTAAATCGGTCTGTGGAGGGGTGCTGCGCGCTCGGTGGGGGTGGAGGGCTTTACGGTGGTCGGAGCCTCAACTGGCGGGGCGCTCAGCATGGTTGCGCGGCCTCAGGTGGGGCGCTCGCTGATTGGACGCTGGGCTTTATGGTGTTCGGCTTCTAGGGGGTGCGGGGTCAGAGGGTTCACGGATTAGAGGGGGGGCTCGCGGTCTCGAATGGGAGAAGGGAGGGGGATCGACGGAGAGAAGAGGTGGTGGGGGATTGCGGCGCCATGGGCGGCGCTGCTCCGCCTACGGCGGCGTGGGTTGTGGCGTCGCGATTTCCCCTTTCCTTTTTTTTATCTTCTGATTTGAAGAAACGGGGGGGGGGGGGGGGGTGTAATAACCCGCAAAATCTGGGCCAGTTTAAATTTTTTATTTTGGCAATTTTAGTGAATTTTGAATATTTAAAATAGATTATTTTAAATAATATCGACGAGAAATTTATTTTGAATATAATTCGAACGTATATATTATACGCGTCGTCGTTAGAATATAAATATTTATATATATATTTAAAAATAGAATTGAAAATGGCGCGGTAGTTCGATAATTCGATTTCAAACTTCAATTGAATGTACCGGGTGCAAAACAATCCGGATTTTAGTGAAACCAAAAATAATGGAATCTAATAGTGAATATCTTTCCAACGAATCCGAAAAATCCAAAGTTCGTAGCGGGAATCAAAAGATATGTCCAGTCGAAAATTCTGAATAGTCGTTATGGAAATCAGGCCCTTAAAAATGGACATTTTGCAAATGACCTCGGATTTCGACGAAACCAGTTTTATTGGGTCCGTGATGTTAAGTTATTGCTAGGTTTCAAATTTCATAATTTTCCGAATCAATATGTGAGCGTGGCAAAGGAAAACGCGTTTGACCAGTTTTAGTTGATTTTAATCGACTGGAAATTGGCCATTTTTCCAACGGTCTCAGAATTCGACGAAATTAGTTTTGTTAGGACCGTATCGTTAATACGAAGCTAGAAAATATTTTTATTGAATTTTTAGAGTTAGTATGCAACCCCGGTAATTTGAAATGTACGTTTTAAAATTCAATAAAGTGATTTAAATGTAAATTTAACGGAAACTGATTCAAATGATCGAATCAACCAACGATACATATCCCATTGTGTTCGGAATGGGGGTAAAACGCTATGGACGACAGGCGGTGGGTTCGATTCTGAAGTCGTCAGGAAAAGTTACTTAATGAGAATATAAATTTAGTAATTAAATAAAAAAAAATATATATATCTCTTCCCTCCTTAATTCACTCTGGCCCCGTATCAGTTCAGATCCAAAATCAAAAGAAAGAAAAAAAAACAAAAAAAAAAAACTCTCATCAACAAATCGCAGCCGCCGCTTCCAGGCGGAGCACCGCTGAGCTCCCATCGCGCATCCAAGCCGAGCCACCTGCCGCCACCTCAGGCGCCGAGCCCCTGCTCCGCCAGTCTTCTTCTTCCTGCTCCCCTCTTCCTTCTACGACCGATTCGAGGTCGCCCCCACCCCCCCTTTTTCCTCCACCGCCGAGCACCCCAAGCGCCGCCATCCTCCACCTTCTTCCCTCCTTCTGTCGCAAGTCCTCCTCCCCCTCTGTAAGTCTTTTTTTTTAATTTATTTATTTTATCTTTGATTATATTTTAAAAAAAACTGAATTTGATTATATTTAAAAAAAACTGAATTTGATTTATTATAAAAACTGAATTTTATCTACTTTTAAAACTGATTTTTAAAAAGATTAAAAACTGATTTTTAAAAAGATTAAAAACTGATTTTTAAAAAGATTAAAAACTGATTTTTAAAAAGATTAAAAACTGATTTTTAAAAAAAGATTAAAAACTGATTTTTAAAAAGATTAAAAACTGATTTTTAAAAAGATTAAAAACTGATTTTTGAAAAAGATTAAAAACTGATTTTTGAAAAAGGTTTAAAAACTGATTTTTATTTTGAGATTCTAAATAGAAAAAGATTTGAATTTTAAATAGAAAAAGATTTGAATTTTAAATGGAAAAAGATTAGAACTTTAAAAGGTGAAAAGGTCGTATTTTGAAATGTGAGAAGATCGTATTTTTATATAGTTGATTTACAGAAAAGATAGGATTTTTATTTGTAGAAAAATATGATTTTTATATATTGAATAGTGAACTAAAAATTCGATTTTTATATATTGAATAGCGAACTAAAAATTCGATTTTTATATATTGAATAGCGAACTAAAAATTCGATTTTTATATATTGAATAGGGAACTAAAAATTCGATTTTTATATATTGAATAGCGAACTAAAAATTCGATTTTTATATATTGAATAGCGAACTAAAAATTCGATTTTTATATATTGAATAGCGAACTAAAAATTCGATTTTTATATATTGAATAGCGAACTAAAAATTCGATTTTTATATATTGAATAGCGAACTAAAAATTCGATTTTTATATATTGAATAGCGAACTAAAAATTCGATTTTTATATATTGAATAGCGAACTAAAAAATTCGATTTTTATATATTGAATAGTGAACTAAAAATTCGATTTTTATATATTGAATAGCGAACTAAAAATTCGATTTGTATATATTGAATAGCGAAGTAAAAATTCGATTTTTACATATGTAGAGGATCTGGGCAACGAAGATGACAAAGATGCGATAGCGATGAAGATTTCTATCAATGAAGTGCCGTGGAGCTAGGATAGCTATATGTGAGAATTTCTCACCTTTCAAATTTATTTTCTAGTTATATATATATATACTAGGATGCAGACGGTGTTTAGTAGCACCCGACACAATCGTCCACAGACCATGGACTTGTTTATTTGGCTGTTTGGTGATTGATTGCGATATTGGTTTGAATGTGGTTTGTGGTGTGGAAAATCGAATCGATAAATGGGTTAGGATTAGACGTGCGCCGTTATAAGGCGAAGGAGTAAGGCTAGGTTAGACTCTTACTCCAAATTTTGTGGTCTGCATAACGAAAGTGATTTGATTGATGTGTGAATGGCGTGGGCCTTCACTAGACCGGGGATAAGGCTAGGCCTCGTCCCGTTTCTAGTATCGTGCCGTTATGCCGCCGAAATTTTCTAAAATAAGTTAGAAAAATATAAATATCATTTTATTTAAAGAATGAACTGAATAGAAATTCATATGTTGGAATAAAATGTTTTTATCGTTAAAAATATAATTTTTAACGTGAAGTGAATAAAATAAATATTCATTTACAAACCAGACGGTTTGTTTATGTACACCTATTTGAAGGACATTGATTGGGACGATAAATTTTACACATCGCCCAACTGCACAAATAAAATCTGTGTTTGATTGTTTGAAACCCTACACGGGTATTGGGATGATATTTGACGTACACTAATCCCGATTGTTTAGTTGTGTGTCGATCGATTGATTGACAGACTGTTATAAGCGTTGAATATTTATATTTGATGCTTATACAGTGTAGAATGCACTTTGGATGATGGTTGATTATTCATCGTTGTTGATATATACATGTGTTGTAGAAAATCCATATAATTAACATTATATGGTAATTGATTGGGCCTCATTCCAGTTTAGAAAGGGAAATATTTGAAATAGAAATATTTGAAATAGAATATTTGAAAATAGAAATTTATGAAGTCGTGTTGATTAGTTTGACGCCATTTTGACGTGAACGATATTTATATTGATTTTAAACGATTTCGAAATGAATTGAGTTGAAAACGATTTCGAAATGAATTGAATTGAAAACGAATTCAAATTGAATTGAAATTTGAATTGAATAGAAATGAATTTTAAAACGAATCTATAAAGAAGAATTCAATTTTGATTTGAATTGAAAAGGAAGTTGAAAATGTTTTTGAAATGAATTCAAAACTATTTATATAATTCGTTTTAAATAGAAATCGACGAAATATATATTATATATATTATATATATAATATAATGGCCTGAATAGAACGCGCCGCGCCGCGGCAGTTCGCGAATTTCGACCATTTATTTCAAACGGACATTACGGGAGATCCGACCGTCGGATTCTCCTAAAACCGGAACCGTTGGGTTCGTATCGAAAAGAGCTTTCTAACGAATATTAGAAATTTGAAATCTAACGGTTGGATTTGGAGATACATCCAAATCAAATTCGAAAAAGTTCGCTGTAAGTGCAGTTCGATGGCCGTTGATGGAAATCGACTGTACAGGCCTGGATAAAATTATTAAAAATAGTAATAATTTGTGTAAAATCATAAGAAATGATTTGTGAAGATTTGGGATGAAAAAATCCATATTTGAAAAGATAAAAATAGATTTTTATCGAAATGAACTAGTTTTGAACTAGAAATATAATTCTATTTATTTTTAAATAAATAAATTGAATTTGAAAAGGGTTTTAAAAATAACCAGAATTTCCAATGATTGCATTGGGGTGGATTTGAATCGAAATTGTCTTCGGAATATTTCGATGTTGGAATTCGTGATTATACAGATGTTGTTATGGAAATTTGAAAGATATATATTTATGTCGTTATTTCCAATACGACATTTGTTAGTCGTAGAATTCGATATTGAATATAAGCCGATATATTTTCTATTCAGAGCCTTGTATTGAATATCGAATGTGATTTGGGTTTGTCGTGAATGGTGTCTTCATTAACACTGTTCTTGAACCCAGTTGAGAAAAGATTAAATCTTTTTATTTAGATTTAATGAAGTGTACCAATTAAATAATATTTAATTGGAATTGAATTGATATTGATTTTTGGGTTTATCGTGGACAGTGTTTTAAATAACACTCGTTCTTTAACCCGATAATCAATGGAATGTGACTTTGGGTTTATTGTGAACTGTGTTTTTAAATGACACTGATTCTTTAACCCAGTTAAAGATTAAAACTAAGTGGAGTTTTAATGAATCTTTAATTAGATTGAAAAGATCGAAATGGAGTATCACCAGTTTTTGCTCCAGGCGATAGTTAAATCTTTAATTAGATTTGAACGTGAAATGGTAATTGAATTTACCGATAACACGGTGGTGTTAGATATGAAGTATTACCAGTTTTACTTCATGGGATGAATAGGTTGGGATTGGGAAATAAAATAAATGATTACTTCGGTGTGGTTCGCTAATCCCGACTAGTTTGAATTGATATTCAAAGGAGATCAAAGGATAAATTTAAAGAATTTATCTTGGATAAAATTAATGGGAACTTTTCCCAAAGTATAGGAATATTTGAATAAAAGAATATTCTGAATTGGAATGAGGCGTATGTGTGTTTGTGTAACACTTTTATAATATATACGCGAGTTATTCAGAAAGACCGGGTTTATCCCATTCTGAATAACTGATTCGACGTGGTGTCGAAGATGAAGACGGTGGTCGAAGACCGGAAGTCTTCACGTCGTTTGGGTGATTACTGATGATCTTGATTGGGCTGTACACCCAAGAAGATGGAAACAGTTAGTGATCGTCCAGACGTACTTGGAGATCGATGGATATGCGGGGTACTAGGTGCCTCCGGTTTCGTTCAGACCCAGAACGGACTTGTAAATGGACTGTGTGTCTGACATTGGATTTTAGTCCGTGTGATTGATCTCTATTAAATATATATCTGTTTGGCGGCGGAGAATTTATTCTCTTGCTTAACGCCCTTCTCTGAGACGTACGAGCTCAGGGGTTATATATTGATGGATATCAAACGCATGGAGTGAATTGCCTGTGTGGCATGCCTAAGTGGCAATTGATCGAGGCTTCTGTTGAAAAGCAAATTCTTGTGGTGATGATCAAAGCACGGCCTTTGTGGCGTAGCTTTGTGTAACGTTTACCTCGCGTGTTTCACACCCGGTATGAACCAAAAACGGGAGACGGACCTCAGGGAGGACTTGCGTTTCTTTCTAGTTAGAAGTGGCGTCAGTGGTTTTACACGCCCTGACGAGTTTGACTTATGTGGTTGTTGCTATTGCGAGGCGCCTCGGTTATATCGGTTTCGGCCGATGCTTCTGGTCGGCTGACGGACCAGACTTACACCCCATAGGGTGGGGAAACGTAGTGTTCAGGCATAATAATCCACATCGGTGGACCGGCCCTGTCGCTCCAAGGCTTGCCTGCGCGCTTGCCTTTGGCTCGGGCTAGAGAGTCACGAATCGGTTGAGGACTATCTTTTGCCTCGGTTCATAGATGGAAATCCAACTTCCAAATACGTGACATTTGCGGTTTTATTTGTAGAGCCTAGTATGGCGACATAGTGGGATGGGGCATTCATGCCGCCTATGATTGATACTTATGATTTGAAGTTGTTTTATACACTATGCACTTACAATAGTATCAAACGATTTTTTTTAAACGTATCAAGCATTCTTTGGCTGTTATAAGGGAAAACCCTATCCCCGGCTTGCGTTGCATTGTGTGATAGGACCTGGGTCTTATAACAGCTTCATTTTTCTTTATTTAGCATTGCGCTGTTTGTTTTATGCACTGGTATTCTTGGGAGGAAACCCGTTCCGTGTTATACGGCGTGGTCCCTTGATTTACCTAACTTTAAAATAAAGATAAATAACTGTTTTAGTTCTCACACCAGTCACATGACTGACCTGGAGTTTATTGTTTTAACCTAAACTCTGGGTGCCCCTATTTTCGACACGGGCAGCTAGTAGTTTTGGTTTTGCAGATTTATATTCACAGGATCCTGGTTTACAGCTGGAACGATATCCGGAAAGCTTTGTATCCGTATATCTCCTTCTAGTTGTGTATTGTATTATTTTCCGCTGCGATGTATTTAAATGTAATTTAAATCTCTGATATTCCGGTGTAATATTCATTTATACTCTGTATATTCTTATAATCTGATGCATTGTTGCAATATACAGTGAAACGTTCTTCTGTATGCGTTCTGTTTTGTCCTGTTCTCAAACGATAGGGCGTTTCGAACGGCCTGGATCGGTTTAGCGACTGGTTCGGACTGAGCGAAATTCTTTTTCGTCACATTTGGTATCAGAGCTTTGGTTTACAAAGCTCAGAGAACAAGGCACATTAGAACCATACGAAAGAATTCATCAGATATTGGATTAGTAATATCCAATGAGAATGACTCGTTAGAGATGGGATCAGTAGTATCCTAGAACGAGTGTGAAGAGTATATTTTTCAAATGAAAACAAATTTTTGTTTTGAAAATTTAAATCAATTATACGTATTTGATTATTTATTTATATTGATTAGGACAGTCCAATATATAAAGATTTCGCGTATGCGCCTAGCTAGCGTCTATTCGAAGTTTTAATATACTGGATAGATATAGAATCACACTCTAGTCGACCGGGGGTGATTCTGATGATTGATATATCATCATCAGAGTTTATATTCGAGTGACGAACGTGTAACATCTATATATTTCCTATTGACTGGTGTGGGAACCAAAATTAGATAGGGCTAATTGTTGTGATTTGGCATCAAAAATCTGATTTTTGACTATATATCAAAAGTATGAATTTGAAACTCTAATCCACTAATTGATTGATGTTTGTTTTGTTTGTTTAATTGTTTGCTAATTTTGAACCATTTAGCCTAATTGAATCAAATATTGAACTATATTGAAAATTAGTTGCATTTGCTTGCATATACATATACTTACATTGAACAGGTCATAGCAAGGAGGCTAGAGCCGAGAATAAAATTTGTTTGCCCGACAAATAGGTACATGTTTACTACATAATTTCCTGTTTTGTTTGGGTGATGATGATTTTGTGAGCCTATTGGCTAGCCGCTTGGCTTTTTCTTTTTCTTTTTGAGATCTGAAGGACCGGGGAAGCTATTTGAAATTCCCTGATGCTCCCGGTGCAGGGGAGGTTATGGCGAAATTTTTCGAAAATTTAGGGTGTTAGCCAAATTTTTGAAGAATTTGAAAATTCTCAGAAACTGAAAAGTTAGAGAATGGAAGCCAGACCGAATGTGGAGCTTATTGATCAAACCACTTTCGACTTTATTCCTTTTCGGGGACGAAAAGTTTTAAGTGGGGGAGATTGTAATAACCCGCAAAATCTGGGCCAGTTTAAAATTTTTATTTTGGCAATTTTAGTGAATTTTGAATATTTAAAATAGATTATTTTAAATAATATCGACGAGAAATTTATTTTGAATATAATTCGAACGTATATATTAAACGCGTCGTCGTTAGAATATAAATATTTATATATATATTTAAAAATAGAATTGAAAATGGCGCGGTAGTTCGATAATTCGATTTCAAACTTCAATTGAATGTACCGGGTGCAAAACAATCCGGATTTTAGTGAAACCAAAAATAATGGAATCTAATAGTGAATATCTTTCCAACGAATCCGAAAAATCCAAAGTTCGTAGCGGGAATCAAAAGATATGTCCAGTCGAAAATTCTGAATAGTCGTTATGGAATTCAGGCCCTTAAAAATGGACATTTTGCAAATGACCTCGGATTTCGACGAAACCAAGTTTATTGGGTCCGTGATGTTAAGTTATTGCTAGGTTTCAAATTTCATAATTTTCCGAATCAATATGTGAGCGTGGCAAAGGAAAACGCGTTTGACCAGTTTCAGTTGATTTTAATCGACTGGAAATTGGCCATTTTTCCAACGGTCTCAGAATTCGACGAAATTAGTTTTGTTAGGACCGTATCGTTAATACGAAGCTAGAAAATATTTTTATTGAATTTTTAGAGTTAGTATGCGACCCCGGTAATTTGAAATGTACGTTTTAAAATTCAATAAAGTGATTTAAATGTAAATTTAATGGAAACTGATTCAAATGATCGAATCAACCAACGATACATATCCCATTGTGTTCGGAATGGGGGTAAAACGCTATGGACGACAGGCGGTGGGTTCGATTCTGAAGTCGTCAGGAAAAGTTACTTAATGAGAATATAAATTTAATAATTAAATAAAAAAAATAATATATATCTCTTCCCTCCTTAATTCACTCTGGCCCCGTATCAGTTCAGATCCAAAATCAAAAGAAAGAAAAAAAAAAAACTCTCCTCAACAAATCGAAGCCGCCGCTTCCAGGCGGAGCACCGCCGAGCTCCCATCGCGCATCCAAGCCGAGCCACCTGCCGCCACCTCAGGCGCCGAGCCCCTGCTCCGCCAGTCTTCTTCTTCCTGCTCCCCTCTTCCTTCCACGACCGATTCGAGGTCGCCCCCCCCTTTTTCCTCCACCGCCGAGCACCCCAAGCGCCGCCATCCTCCACCTTCTTCCCTCCTTCTGCCGCAAGTCCTCCTCCCCCACTGTAAGTCTTTTTTTTTAATTTATTTATTTTATCTTTGATTATATTTTAAAAAAACTGAATTTGATTATATTTAAAAAAAAACTGAATTTGATTTATTTTAAAAACTGAATTTTATCTACTTTTAAAACTGATTTTTAAAAAGATTAAAAACTGATTTTTAAAAAGATTAAAAACTGATTTTTAAAAAGATTAAAAACTGATTTTTAAAAAGATTAAAAACTGATTTTTAAAAAAAGATTAAAAACTGATTTTTAAAAAGATTAAAAACTGATTTTTAAAAAGATTAAAAACTGATTTTTGAAAAAGATTAAAAACTGATTTTTGAAAAAGATTAAAAACTGATTTTTGAAAAAGGTTTAAAAACTGATTTTTATTTTGAGATTCTAAATAGAAAAAGATTTGAATTTTAAATAGAAAAAGATTTGAATTTTAAATGGAAAAATATTAGAACTTTAAAAGGTGAAAAGGTCGTATTTTGAAATGTGAGAAGATCGTATTTTTATATAGTTGATTTACAGAAAAGATAGGATTTTTATTTGTAGAAAAATATGATTTTTATATATTGAATAGTGAACTAAAAATTCGATTTTTATATATTGAATAGCGAACTAAAAATTCGATTTTTATATATTGAATAGCGAACTAAAAATTCGATTTTTATATATTGAATAGCGAACTAAAAATTCGATTTTTATATATTGAATAGCGAACTAAAAATTCGATTTTTATATATTGAATAGCGAACTAAAAATTCGATTTTTATATATTGAATAGCGAACTAAAAAATTCGATTTTTATATATTGAATAGTGAACTAAAAATTCGATTTTTATATATTGAATAGCGAACTAAAAATTCGATTTTTATATATTGAATAGCGAAGTAAAAATTCGATTTTTACATATGTAGAGGATCTGGGCAACGAAGATGACAAAGATGCGATAGCGATGAATATTTCTATCAATGAAGTGCCGTGGAGCTAGGATAGCTATATGTGAGAATTTCTCACCTTTCAAATTTATTTTCTAGTTATATATATATACTAGGATGCAGACGGTGTTTAGTAGCACCCGACACAATCGTCCACAGACCATGGACTTGTTTGTTTGGCTGTTTGGTGATTGATTGCGATATTGGTTTGAATGTGGTTTGTGGTGTGGAAAATCGAATCGATAAATGGGTTAGGATTAGACGTGCGTCGTTATAAGGCGAAGGAGTAAGGCTAGGTTAGACTCTTACTCCAAATTTTGTGGTTTGCATAACGAAAGTGATTTGATTGATGTGTGAATGGCGTGGGCCTTCACTAGACCGGGGATAAGGCTAGGCCTCGTCCCGTTTCTAGTATCGTGCCGTTATGCTGCCGAAATTTTCTAAAATAAGTTAGAAAAATATAAATATCATTTTATTTAAAGAATGAACTGAATAGAAATTCATATGTTGGAATAAAATGTTTTTATCGTTAAAAATATAATTTTTAACGTGAAGTGAATAAAATAAATATTCATTTACAAACCAGACGGTTTGTTTATGTACACCTATTTGAAGGACATTGATTGGGACGATAAATTTTACACATCGCCCAACTGCACAAATAAAATCTGTGTTTGATTGTTTGAAACCCTACACGGGTATTGGGATGATATTTGACGTACACTAATCCCGATTGTTTAGTTGTGTGTCGATCGATTGATTGACAGACTGTTATAAGCGTTGAATATTTATATTTGATGCTTATACAGTGTAGAATGCACTTTGGATGATGGTTGATTATTCATCGTTGTTGATATATACATGTGTTGTAGAAAATCCATATAATTAACATTATATGGTAATTGATTGGGCCTCATTCCAGTTTAGAAAGGGAAATATTTGAAATAGAAATATTTGAAATAGAATATTTGAAAATAGAAATTTATGAAGTCGTATTGATTAGTTTGACGCCATTTTGACGTGAACGATATTTATATCGATTTTAAACGATTTCGAAATGAATTGAATTGAAAACGATTTCGAAATGAATTGAATTGAAAACGAATTCAAATTGAATTGAAATTTGAATTGAATAGAAATGAATTTTAAAACGAATCTATAAAGAAGAATTCAATTTTGATTTGAATTGAAAAGGAAGTTGAAAATGTTTTTGAAACGAATTCAAAACTATTTATATAATTCGTTTTAAATAGAAATCGACGAAACATATATTATATATATTATATATATTATATATATATAATATAATGGCCTGAATAGAACGCGCCGCGCCGCGGCAGTTCGCGAATTTCGTCCATTTATTTCAAACGGACATTACGGGAGATCCGACCGTCGGATTCTCCTAAAACCGGAACCGTTGGGTTCGTATCGAAAAGAGCTTTCTAACGAATATTAGAAATTTGAAATCTAACGGTTGGATTTGGAGATACGTCCAAATCAAATTCGAAAAAGGTCGCTGTAAGTGCAGTTCGATGGCCGTTGATGGAAATCGACTGTACAGGCCTGGATAAAATTATTAAAAATAGTAATAATTTGTGTAAAATCATAAGAAATGATTTGTGAAGATTTGGGATGAAAAACTCCATATTTGAAAAGATAAAAATAGATTTTTATCGAAATGAACTAGTTTTGAACTAGAAATATAATTCTATTTATTTTTAAATAAATAAATTGAATTTGAAAAGGGTTTTAAAAATAACCAGAATTTCCAATGATTGCATTGGGGTGGATTTGAATCGAAATTGTCTTCGGAATATTTCGATGTTGGAATTCGTGATTATACAGATGTTGTTATGGAAATTTGAAAGATATATATTTATGTCGTTATTTCCAATACGACATTTGTTAGTCGTAGAATTCGATATTGAATATAAGCCGATATATTTTCTATTCAGAGCCTTGTATTGAATATCGAATGTGATTTGGGTTTGTCGTGAATGGTGTCTTCATTAACACTGTTCTTGAACCCAGTTGAGAAAAGATTAAATCTTTTTATTTAGATTTAATGAAGTGTACCAATTAAATAATATTTAATTGGAATTGAATTGATATTGATTTTTGGGTTTATCGTGGACAGTGTTTTAAATAACACTCGTTCTTTAACCCGATAATCAATGGAATGTGACTTTGGGTTTATTGTGAACTGTGTTTTTAAATGACACTGATTCTTTAACCCAGTTAAAGATTAAAACTAAGTGGAGTTTTAATGAATCTTTAATTAGATTGAAAAGATCGAAATGGAGTATCACCAGTTTTTGCTCCAGGCGATAGTTAAATCTTTAATTAGATTTGAACGTGAAATGGTAATTGAATTTACCGATAACACGGTGGTGTTAGATATGAAGTATTACCAGTTTTACTTCATGGGATGAATAGGTTGGGATTGGGAAATAAAATAAATGATTACTTCGGTGTGGTTCGCTAATCCCGACTAGTTTGAATTGATATTCAAAGGAGATCAAAGGATAAATTTAAAGAATTTATCTTGGATAAAATTAATGGGAACTTTTCCCAAAGTATAGGAATATTTGAATAAAAGAATATTCTGAATTGGAATGAGGCGTATGTGTGTTTGTGTAACACTTTTATAATATATACGCGAGTTATTCAGAAAGACCGGGTTTATCCCATTCTGAATAACTGATTCGACGTGGTGTCGAAGATGAAGACGGTGGTCGAAGACCGGAAGTCTTCACGTCGTTTGGGTGATTACTGATGATCTTGATTGGGCTGTACACCCAAGAAGATGGAAACAGTTAGTGATCGTCCAGACGTACTTGGAGATCGATGGATATGCGGGGTACTAGGTGCCTCCGGTTTCGTTCAGACCCAGAACGGACTTGTAAATGGACTGTGTGTCTGACATTGGATTTTAGTCCGTGTGATTGATCTCTATTAAATATATATCTGCTTGGCGGCGGAGAATTTATTCTCTTGCTTAACGCCCTTCTCTGAGACGTACGAGCTCAGGGGTTATATATTGATGGATATCAAACGCATGGAGTGAATTGCCTGTGTGGCATGCCTAAGTGGCAATTGATCGAGGCTTCTGTTGAAAAGCAAAGTCTTGTGGTGATGATCAAAGCACGGCCTTTGTGGCGTAGCTTTGTGTAACGTTTACCTCGCGTGTTTCACACCCGGTATGAACCAAAAACGGGAGACGGACCTCAGGGAGGACTTGCGTTTCTTTCTAGTTAGAAGTGGCGTCAGTGGTTTTACACGCCCTGACGAGTTTGACTTATGTGGTTGTTGCTGTTGCGAGGCGCCTCGGTTATATCGGTTTCGGCCGATGCTTCTGGTCGGCTGACGGACCAGACTTACACCCCATAAGGTGGGGAAACGTAGTGTTCAGGCATAATAATCCACATCGGTGAACCGGCCCTGTCGCTCCAAGGCTTGCCTGCGCGCTTGCCTGTGGCTCGGGCTAGAGAGTCACGAATCGGTTGAGGACTATCTTTTGCCTCGGTTCATAGATGGAAATCCAACTTCCAAATACGTGACATTTGCGGTTTTATTTGTAGAGCCTAGTATGGCGACATAGTGGGATGGGGCATTCATGCCGCCTATGATTGATACTTATGATTTGAAGTTGTTTTATACACTATGCACTTACAATAGTATCAAACGATTTTTTTTAAACGTATCAAGCATTCTTTGGCTGTTATAAGGGAAAACCCTATCCCCGGCTTGCGTTGCATTGTGTGATAGGACCTGGGTCTTATAACAGCTTCATTTTTCTTTATTTAGCATTGCGCTGTTTGTTTTATGCACTGGTATTCTTGGGAGGAAACCCGTTCCGTGTTATACGGCGTGGTCCCTTGATTTACCTAACTTTAAAATAAAGATAAATAACTGTTTTAGTTCTCACACCAGTCACATGACTGACCTGGAGTTTATTGTTTTAACCTAAACTCTGGGTGCCCCTATTTTCGACACGGGCAGCTAGTAGTTTTGGTTTTGCAGATTTATATTCACAGGATCCTGGTTTACAGCTGGAACGATATCCGGAAAGCTTTGTATCCGTATATCTCCTTCTAGTTGTGTATTGTATTATTTTCCGCTGCGATGTATTTAAATGTAATTTAAATCTCTGATATTCCGGTGTAATATTCATTTATACTCTGTATATTCTTATAATCTGATGCATTGTTGCAATATACAGTGAAACGTTCTTCTGTATGCGTTCTGTTTTGTCCTGTTCTCAAACGATAGGGCGTTTCGAACGGCCTGGATCGGTTTAGCGACTGGTTCGGACTGAGCGAAATTCTTTTTCGTCACATTTGGTATCAGAGCTTTGGTTTACAAAGCTCAGAGAACAAGGCACATTAGAACCATACGAAAGAATTCATCAGATATTGGATTAGTAATATCCAATGAGAATGACTCGTTAGAGATGGGATCAGTAGTATCCTAGAACGAGTGTGAAGAGTATATTTTTCAAATGAAAACAAATTTTTGTTTTGAAAATTTAAATCAATTATACGTATTTGATTATTTATTTATATTGATTAGGACAGTCCAATATATAAAGATTTCGCGTATGCGCCTAGCTAGCGTCTATTCGAAGTTTTAATATACTGGATAGATATAGAATCACACTCTAGTCGACCGGGGGTGATTCTGATGATTGATATATCATCATCAGAGTTTATATTCGAGTGACGAACGTGTAACATCTATATATTTCCTATTGACTGGTGTGGGAACCAAAATTAGATAGGGCTAATTGTTGTGATTTGGCATCAAAAATCTGATTTTTGACTATATATCAAAAGTATGAATTTGAAACTCTAATCCACTAATTGATTGATGTTTGTTTTGTTTGTTTAATTGTTTGCTAATTTTGAACCATTTAGCCTAATTGAATCAAATATTGAACTATATTGAAAATTAGTTGCATTTGCTTGCATATACATATACTTACATTGAACAGGTCATAGCAAGGAGGCTAGAGCCGAGAATAAAATTTGTTTGCCCGACAAATAGGTACATGTTTACTACATAATTTCCTGTTTTGTTTGGGTGATGATGATTTTGTGAGCCTATTGGCTAGCCGCTTGGCTTTTTCTTTTTCTTTTTGAGATCTGAAGGACCGGGGAAGCTATTTGAAATTCCCTGATGCTCCCGGTGCAGGGGAGGTTATGGCGAAATTTTTCGAAAATTTAGGGTGTTAGCCAAATTTTTGAAGAATTTGAAAATTCTCAGAAACTGAAAAGTTAGAGAATGGAAGCCAGACCGAATGTGGAGCTTATTGATCAAACCACTTTCGACTTTATTCCTTTTCGGGGACGAAAAGTTTTAAGTGGGGGAGATTGTAATAACCCGCAAAATCTGGGCCAGTTTAAAATTTTTATTTTGGCAATTTTAGTGAATTTTGAATATTTAAAATAGATTATTTTAAATAATATCGACGAGAAATTTATTTTGAATATAATTCGAACGTATATATTAAACGCGTCGTCGTTAGAATATAAATATTTATATATATATTTAAAAATAGAATTGAAAATGGCGCGGTAGTTCGATAATTCGATTTCAAACTTCAATTGAATGTACCGGGTGCAAAACAATCCGGATTTTAGTGAAACCAAAAATAATGGAATCTAATAGTGAATATCTTTCCAACGAATCCGAAAAATCCAAAGTTCGTAGCGGGAATCAAAAGATATGTCCAGTCGAAAATTCTGAATAGTCGCTATGGAATTCAGGCCCTTAAAAATGGACATTTTGCAAATGACCTCGGATTTCGACGAAACCAAGTTTATTGGGTCCGTGATGTTAAGTTATTGCTAGGTTTCAAATTTCATAATTTTCCGAATCAATATGTGAGCGTGGCAAAGGAAAACGCGTTTGACCAGTTTCAGTTGATTTTAATCGACTGGAAATTGGCCATTTTTCCAACGGTCTCAGAATTCGACGAAATTAGTTTTGTTAGGACCGTATCGTTAATACGAAGCTAGAAAATATTTTTATTGAATTTTTAGAGTTAGTATGCGACCCCGGTAATTTGAAATGTACGTTTTAAAATTCAATAAAGTGATTTAAATGTAAATTTAATGGAAACTGATTCAAATGATCGAATCAACCAACGATACATATCCCATTGTGTTCGGAATGGGGGTAAAACGCTATGGACGACAGGCGGTGGGTTCGATTCTGAAGTCGTCAGGAAAAGTTACTTAATGAGAATATAAATTTAATAATTAAATAAAAAAAATAATATATATCTCTTCCCTCCTTAATTCACTCTGGCCCCGTATCAGTTCAGATCCAAAATCAAAAGAAAGAAAAAAAAAACTCTCCTCAACAAATCGAAGCCGCCGCTTCCAGGCGGAGCACCGCCGAGCTCCCATCGCGCATCCAAGCCGAGCCACCTGCCGCCACCTCAGGCGCCAAGCCCCTGCTCCGCCAGTCTTCTTCTTCCTGCTCCCCTCTTCCTTCCACGACCGATTCGAGGTCGCCCCCCCCCCTTTTTCCTCCACCGCCGAGCACCCCAAGCGCCGCCATCCTCCACCTTCTTCCCTCCTTCTGCCGCAAGTCCTCCTCCCCCTCTGTAAGTCTTTTTTTTTAATTTATTTATTTTATCTTTGATTATATTTTAAAAAAACTGAATTTGATTATATTTAAAAAAAACTGAATTTGATTTATTTTAAAAACTGAATTTTATCTACTTTTAAAACTGATTTTTAAAAAGATTAAAAACTGATTTTTAAAAAGATTAAAAACTGATTTTTAAAAAGATTAAAAACTGATTTTTAAAAAGATTAAAAACTGATTTTTAAAAAAAGATTAAAAACTGATTTTTAAAAAGATTAAAAACTGATTTTTAAAAAGATTAAAAACTGATTTTTAAAAAAGATTAAAAACTGATTTTTGAAAAAGATTAAAAACTGATTTTTGAAAAAGGTTTAAAAACTGATTTTTATTTTGAGATTCTAAATAGAAAAAGATTTGAATTTTAAATGGAAAAATATTAGAACTTTAAAAGGTGAAAAGGTCGTATTTTGAAATGTGAGAAGATCGTATTTTTATATAGTTGATTTACAGAAAAGATAGGATTTTTATTTGTAGAAAAATATGATTTTTATATATTGAATAGTGAACTAAAAATTCGATTTTTATATATTGAATAGCGAACTAAAAATTCGATTTTTATATATTGAATAGCGAACTAAAAATTCGATTTTTATATATTGAATAGCGAACTAAAAATTCGATTTTTATATATTGAATAGCGAACTAAAAATTCGATTTTTATATATTGAATAGCGAACTAAAAATTCGATTTTTATATATTGAATAGCGAACTAAAAATTCGATTTTTATATATTGAATAGCGAACTAAAAATTCGATTTTTATATATTGAATAGCGAACTAAAAAATTAGATTTTTATATATTGAATAGTGAACTAAAAATTCGATTTTTATATATTGAATAGCGAACTAAAAATTCGATTTTTATATATTGAATAGCGAAGTAAAAATTCGATTTTTACATATGTAGAGGATCTGGGCAACGAAGATGACAAAGATGCGATAGCGATGAAGATTTCTATCAATGAAGTGCCGTGGAGCTAGGATAGCTATATGTGAGAATTTCTCACCTTTCAAATTTATTTTCTAGTTATATATATATACTAGGATGCAGACGGTGTTTAGTAGCACCCGACACAATCGTCCACAGACCATGGACTTGTTTGTTTGGCTGTTTGGTGATTGATTGCGATATTGGTTTGAATGTGGTTTGTGGTGTGGAAAATCGAATTGATAAATGGGTTAGGATTAGACGTGCGCCGTTATAAGGCGAAGGAGTAAGGCTAGGTTAGACTCTTACTCCAAATTTTGTGGTTTGCATAACGAAAGTGATTTGATTGATGTGTGAATGGCGTGGGCCTTCACTAGACCGGGGATAAGGCTAGGCCTCGTCCCGTTTCTAGTATCGTGCCGTTATGCCGCCGAAATTTTCTAAAATAAGTTAGAAAAATATAAATATCATTTTATTTAAAGAATGAACTGAATAGAAATTCATATGTTGGAATAAAATGTTTTTATCGTTAAAAATATAATTTTTAACGTGAAGTGAATAAAATAAATATTCATTTACAAACCAGACGGTTTGTTTATGTACACCTATTTGAAGGACATTGATTGGGACGATAAATTTTACACATCGCCCAACTGCACAAATAAAATCTGTGTTTGATTGTTTGAAACCCTACACGGGTATTGGGATGATATTTGACGTACACTAATCCCGATTGTTTAGTTGTGTGTCGATCGATTGATTGACAGACTGTTATAAGCGTTGAATATTTATATTTGATGCTTATACAGTGTAGAATGCACTTTGGATGATGGTTGATTATTCATCGTTGTTGATATATACATGTGTTGTAGAAAATCCATATAATTAACATTATATGGTAATTGATTGGGCCTCATTCCAGTTTAGAAAGGGAAATATTTGAAATAGAAATATTTGAAATAGAATATTTGAAAATAGAAATTTATGAAGTCTTGTTGATTAGTTTGACGCCATTTTGACGTGAACGATATTTATATCGATTTTAAACGATTTCGAAATGAATTGAATTGAAAACGATTTCGAAATGAATTGAATTGAAAACGAATTCAAATTGAATTGAAATTTGAATTCAATAGAAATGAATTTTAAAACGAATCTATAAAGAAGAATTCAATTTTGATTTGAATTGAAAAGGAAGTTGAAAATGTTTTTGAAACGAATTCAAAACTATTTATATAATTCGTTTTAAATAGAAATCGACGAAATATATATTATATATATTATATATATAATATAATGGCCTGAATAGAACGCGCCGCGCCGCGCCAGTTCGCGAATTTCGACCATTTATTTCAAACGGACATTACGGGAGATCCGACCGTCGGATTCTCCTAAAACCGGAACCGTTGGGTTCGTATCGAAAAGAGCTTTCTAACGAATATTAGAAATTTGAAATCTAACGGTTGGATTTGGAGATACGTCCAAATCAAATTCGAAAAAGGTCGCTGTAAGTGCAGTTCGATGGCCGTTGATGGAAATCGACTGTACAGGCCTGGATAAAATTATTAAAAATAGTAATAATTTGTGTAAAATCATAAGAAATGATTTGTGAAGATTTGGGATGAAAAACTCCATATTTGAAAAGATAAAAATAGATTTTTATCGAAATGAACTAGTTTTGAACTAGAAATATAATTCTATTTATTTTTAAATAAATAAATTGAATTTGAAAAGGGTTTTAAAAATAACCAGAATTTCCAATGATTGCATTGGGGTGGATTTGAATCGAAATTGTCTTCGGAATATTTCGATGTTGGAATTCGTGATTATACAGATGTTGTTATGGAAATTTGAAAGATATATATTTATGTCGTTATTTCCAATACGACATTTGTTAGTCGTAGAATTCGATATTGAATATAAGCCGATATATTTTCTATTCAGAGCCTTGTATTGAATATCGAATGTGATTTGGGTTTGTCGTGAATGGTGTCTTCATTAACACTGTTCTTGAACCCAGTTGAGAAAAGATTAAATCTTTTTATTTAGATTTAATGAAGTGTACCAATTAAATAATATTTAATTGGAATTGAATTGATATTGATTTTTGGGTTTATCGTGGACAGTGTTTTAAATAACACTCGTTCTTTAACCCGATAATCAATGGAATGTGACTTTGGGTTTATTGTGAACTGTGTTTTTAAATGACACTGATTCTTTAACCCAGTTAAAGATTAAAACTAAGTGGAGTTTTAATGAATCTTTAATTAGATTGAAAAGATCGAAATGGAGTATCACCAGTTTTTGCTCCAGGCGATAGTTAAATCTTTAATTAGATTTGAACGTGAAATGGTAATTGAATTTACCGATAACACGGTGGTGTTAGATATGAAGTATTACCAGTTTTACTTCATGGGATGAATAGGTTGGGATTGGGAAATAAAATAAATGATTACTTCGGTGTGGTTCGCTAATCCCGACTAGTTTGAATTGATATTCAAAGGAGATCAAAGGATAAATTTAAAGAATTTATCTTGGATAAAATTAATGGGAACTTTTCCCAAAGTATAGGAATATTTGAATAAAAGAATATTCTGAATTGGAATGAGGCGTATGTGTGTTTGTGTAACACTTTTATAATATATACGCGAGTTATTCAGAAAGACCGGGTTTATCCCATTCTGAATAACTGATTCGACGTGGTGTCGAAGATGAAGACGGTGGTCGAAGACCGGAAGTCTTCACGTCGTTTGGGTGATTACTGATGATCTTGATTGGGCTGTACACCCAAGAAGATGGAAACAATTAGTGATCGTCCAGACGTACTTGGAGATCGATGGATATGCGGGGTACTAGGTGCCTCCGGTTTCGTTCAGACCCAGAACGGACTTGTAAATGGACTGTGTGTCTGACATTGGATTTTAGTCCGTGTGATTGATCTCTATTAAATATATATCTGTTTGGCGGCGGAGAATTTATTCTCTTGCTTAACGCCCTTCTCTGAGACGTACGAGCTCAGGGGTTATATATTGATGGATATCAAACGCATGGAGTGAATTGCCTGTGTGGCATGCCTAAGTGGCAATTGATCGAGGCTTCTGTTGAAAAGCAAAGTCTTGTGGTGATGATCAAAGCACGGCCTTTGTGGCGTAGCTTTGTGTAACGTTTACCTCGCGTGTTTCACACCCGGTATGAACCAAAAACGGGAGACGGACCTCAGGGAGGACTTGCGTTTCTTTCTAGTTAGAAGTGGCGTCAGTGGTTTTACACGCCCTGACGAGTTTGACTTATGTGGTTGTTGCTGTTGCGAGGCGCCTCGGTTATATCGGTTTCGGCCGATGCTTCTGGTCGGCTGACGGACCAGACTTACACCCCATAGGGTGGGGAAACGTAGTGTTCAGGCATAATAATCCACATCGGTGGACCGGCCCTGTCGCTCCAAGGCTTGCCTGCGCGCTTGCCTGTGGCTCGGGCTAGAGAGTCACGAATCGGTTGAGGACTATCTTTTGCCTCGGTTCATAGATGGAAATCCAACTTCCAAATACGTGACATTTGCGGTTTTATTTGTAGAGCCTAGTATGGCGACATAGTGGGATGGGGCATTCATGCCGCCTATGATTGATACTTATGATTTGAAGTTGTTTTATACACTATGCACTTACAATAGTATCAAACGATTTGTTTTAAACGTATCAAGCATTCTTTGGCTGTTATAAGGGAAAACCCTATCCCCGGCTTGCATTGCATTGTGTGATAGGACCTGGGTCTTATAACAGCTTCATTTTTCTTTATTTAGCATTGCGCTGTTTGTTTTATGCACTGGTATTCTTGGGATGAAACTCGTTCCGTGTTATACGGCGTGGTCCCTTGATTTACCTAACTTTAAAATAAAGATAAATAACTGTTTTAGTTCTCACACCAGTCACATGACTGACCTGGAGTTTATTGTTTTAACCTAAACTCTGGGTGCCCCTATTTTCGACACGGGCAGCTAGTAGTTTTGGTTTTGCAGATTTATATTCACAGGATCCTGGTTTACAGCTGGAACGATATCCGGAAAGCTTTGTATCCGTATATCTCCTTCTAGTTGTGTATTGTATTATTTTCCGCTGCGATGTATTTAAATGTAATTTAAATCTTTGATATTCCGGTGTAATATTCATTTATACTCTGTATATTCTTGTAATCTGATGCATTGTTGCAATATACAGTGAAACGTTCTTCTGTATGCGTTCTGTTTTGTCCTGTTCTCAAACGATAGGGCGTTTCGAACGGCCTGGATCGGTTTAGCGACTGGTTCGGACTGAGCGAAATTCTTTTTCGTCACATTTGGTATCAGAGCTTTGGTTTACAAAGCTCAGAGAACAAGGCACATTAGAACCATACGAAAGAATTCATCAGATATTGGATTAGTAATATCCAATGAGAATGACTCGTTAGAGATGGGATCAGTAGTATCCTAGAACGAGTGTGAAGAGTATATTTTTCAAATGAAAACAAATTTTTGTTTTGAAAATTTAAATCAATTATACGTATTTGATTATTTATTTATATTGATTAGGACAGTCCAATATATAAAGATTTCGCGTATGCGCCTAGCTAGCGTCTATTCGAAGTTTTAATATACTGGATAGATATAGAATCACACTCTAGTCGACCGGGGGTGATTCTAATGATTGATATATCATCATCAGAGTTTATATTCGAGTGACGAACGTGTAACATCTATATATTTCCTATTGACTGGTGTGGGAACCAAAATTAGATAGGGCTAATTGTTGTGATTTGGCATCAAAAATCTGATTTTTGACTATATATCAAAAGTATGAATTTGAAACTCTAATCCACTAATTGATTGATGTTTGTGTTGTTTGTTTAATTGTTTGCTAATTTTGAACCATTTAGCCTAATTGAATCAAATATTGAACTATATTGAAAATTAGTTGCATTTGCTTGCATATACATATACTTACATTGAACAGGTCATAGCAAGGAGGCTAGAGCCGAGAATAAAATTTGTTTGCCCGACAAATAGGTACATGTTTACTACATAATTTCCTGTTTTGTTTGGGTGATGATGATTTTGTGAGCCTATTGGCTAGCCGCTTGTCTTTTTCTTTTTCTTTTTGAGATCTGAAGGACCGGGGAAGCTATTTGAAATTCCCCGATGCTCCCGGTGCAGGGGAGGTTATGGCGAAATTTTTCGAAAATTTAGGGTGTTAGCCAAATTTTTGAAGAATTTGAAAATTCTCAGAAACTGAAAAGTTAGAGAATGGAAGCCAGACCGAATGTGGAGCTTATTGATCAAACCACTTTCAACTTTATTCCTTTTCGGGGACGAAAAGTTTTAAGTGGGGGAGATTGTAATAACCCGCAAAATCTGGGCCAGTTTAAAATTTTTATTTTGGCAATTTTAGTGAATTTTGAATATTTAAAATAGATTATTTTAAATAATATCGACGAGAAATTTATTTTGAATATAATTCGAACGTATATATTATACGCGTCGTCGTTAGAATATAAATATTTATATATATATATTTAAAAATAGAATTGAAAATGGCGCGGTAGTTCGATAATTCGATTTCAAACTTCAATTGAATGTACCGGGTGCAAAACAATCCGGATTTTAGTGAAACCAAAAATAATGGAATCTAATAGTGAATATCTTTCCAACGAATCCGAAAAATCCAAAGTTCGTAGCGGGAATCAAAAGATATGTCTAGTCGAAAATTCTGAATAGTCGCTATGGAATTCAGGCCCTTAAAAATGGACATTTTGCAAATGACCTCGGATTTCGACGAAACCAGTTTTATTGGGTCCGTGATGTTAAGTTATTGCTAGGTTTCAAATTTCATAATTTTCCGAATCAATATGTGAGCGTGGCAAAGGAAAACGCGTTTGACCAGTTTCAGTTGATTTTAATCGACTGGAAATTGGCCATTTTTCCAACGGTCTCAGAATTCGACGAAATTAGTTTTGTTAGGACCGTATCGTTAATACGAAGCTAGAAAATATTTTTATTGAATTTTTAGAGTTAGTATGCGACCCCGGTAATTTGAAATGTACGTTTTAAAATTCAATAAAGTGATTTAAATGTAAATTTAACGGAAACTGATTCAAATGATCGAATCAACCAACGATACATATCCCATTGTGTTCGGAATGGGGGTAAAACGCTATGGACGACAGGCGGTGGGTTCGATTCTGAAGTCGTCAGGAAAAGTTACTTAATGAGAATATAAATTTAATAATTAAATAATAAAAAAATATATATATATCTCTTCCCTCCTTAATTCACTCTGGCCCCGTATCAGTTCAGATCCAAAATCAAAAGAAAGAAAAAAAAAAACTCTCCTCAACAAATCGAAGCCGCCGCTTCCAGGCGGAGCACCGCCGAGCTCCCATCGCGCATCCAAGCCGAGCCACCTGCCGCCACCTCAGGCGCCGAGCCCCTGCTTCGCCAGTCTTCTTCTTCCTGCTCCCCTCTTCCTTCCACGACCGATTCGAGGTCGCCCCCCCCCCCTTTTTCCTCCACCGCCGAGCACCCCAAGCGCCGCCATCCTCCACCTTCTTCCCTCCTTCTGCCGCAAGTCCTCCTCCCCCTCTGTAAGTCTTTTTTTTTAATTTATTTATTTTATCTTTGATTATATTTTAAAAAAACTGAATTTGATTATATTTAAAAAAAAACTGAATTTGATTTATTTTAAAAACTGAATTTTATCTACTTTTAAAACTGATTTTTAAAAAGATTAAAAACTGATTTTTAAAAAGATTAAAAACTGATTTTTAAAAAGATTAAAAACTGATTTTTAAAAAGATTAAAAACTGATTTTTAAAAAAAGATTAAAAACTGATTTTTAAAAAGATTAAAAACTGATTTTTAAAAAGATTAAAAACTGATTTTTAAAAAAGATTAAAAACTGATTTTTGAAAAAGATTAAAAACTGATTTTTGAAAAAGGTTTAAAAACTGATTTTTATTTTGAGATTCTAAATAGAAAAAGATTTGAATTTTAAATAGAAAAAGATTTGAATTTTAAATGGAAAAAGATTAGAACTTTAAAAGGTGAAAAGGTCGTATTTTGAAATGTGAGAAGATCGTATTTTTATATAGTTGATTTACAGAAAAGATAGGATTTTTATTTGTAGAAAAATATGATTTTTATATATTGAATAGTGAACTAAAAATTCGATATTTATATATTGAATAGCGAACTAAAAATTCGATTTTTATATATTGAATAGCGAACTAAAAATTCGATTTTTATATATTGAATAGCGAACTAAAAATTCGATTTTTATATATTGAATAGTGAACTAAAAATTCGATTTTTATATATTGAATAGCGAACTAAAAATTCGATTTTTATATATTGAATAGCGAACTAAAAATTCGATTTTTATATATTGAATAGCGAACTAAAAATTCGATTTTTATATATTGAATAGCGAACTAAAAATTCGATTTTTATATATTGAATAGCGAACTAAAAATTCGATTTTTATATATTGAATAGCGAACTAAAAAATTCGATTTTTATATATTGAATAGTGAACTAAAAATTCGATTTTTATATATTGAATAGCGAACTAAAAATTCGATTTTTATATATTGAATAGCGAAGTAAAAATTCGATTTTTACATATGTAGAGGATCTGGGCAACGAAGATGACAAAGATGCGATAACGATGAAGATTTCTATCAATGAAGTGCCGTGGAGCTAGAATAGCTATATGTGAGAATTTCTCACCTTTCAAATTTATTTTCTAGTTATATATATATATACTAGGACGCAGACGGTGTTTAGTAGCACCCGACACAATCGTCCACAGACCATGGACTTGTTTGTTTGGCTGTTTGGTGATTGATTGCGATATTGGTTTGAATGTGGTTTGTGGTGTGGAAAATCGAATTGATAAATGGGTTAGGATTAGACGTGCGCCGTTATAAGGCGAAGGAGTAAGGCTAGGTTAGACTCTTACTCCAAATTTTGTGGTTTGCATAACGAAAGTGATTTGATTGATGTGTGAATGGCGTGGGCCTTCACTAGACCGGGGATAAGGCTAGGCCTCGTCCCGTTTCTAGTATCGTGCCGTTATGCCGCCGAAATTTTCTAAAATAAGTTAGAAAAATATAAATATCATTTTATTTAAAGAATGAACTGAATAGAAATTCATATGTTGGAATAAAATGTTTTTATTGTTAAAAATATAATTTTTAACGTGAAGTGAATAAAATAAATATTCATTTACAAACCAGACGGTTTGTTTATGTACACCTATTTGAAGGACATTGATTGGGACGATAAATTTTACACATCGCCCAACTGCACAAATAAAATCTGTGTTTGATTGTTTGAAACCCTACACGGGTATTGGGATGATATTTGACGTACACTAATCCCGATTGTTTAGTTGTGTGTCGATCGATTGATTGACAGACTGTTATAAGCGTTGAATATTTATATTTGATGCTTATACAGTGTAGAATGCACTTTGGATGATGGTTGATTATTCATCGTTGTTGATATATACATGTGTTGTAGAAAATCCATATAATTAACATTATATGGTAATTGATTGGGCCTCATTCCAGTTTAGAAAGGGAAATATTTGAAATAGAAATATTTGAAATAGAATATTTGAAAATAGAAATTTATGAAGTCTTGTTGATTAGTTTGACGCCATTTTGACGTGAACGATATTTATATCGATTTTAAACGATTTCGAAATGAATTGAATTGAAAACGATTTCGAAATGAATTGAATTGAAAACGAATTCAAATTGAATTGAAATTTGAATTCAATAGAAATGAATTTTAAAACGAATCTATAAAGAAGAATTCAATTTTGATTTGAATTGAAAAGGAAGTTGAAAATGTTTTTGAAACGAATTCAAAACTATTTATATAATTCGTTTTAAATAGAAATCGACGAAATATATATTATATATATTATATATATAATATAATGGCCTGAATAGAACGCGCCGCGCCGCGGCAGTTCGCGAATTTCGACCATTTATTTCAAACGGACATTACGGGAGATCCGACCGTCGGATTCTCCTAAAACCGGAACCGTTGGGTTCGTATCGAAAAGAGCTTTCTAACGAATATTAGAAATTTGAAATCTAACGGTTGGATTTGGAGATACGTCCAAATCAAATTCGAAAAAGGTCGCTGTAAGTGCAGTTCGATGGCCGTTGATGGAAATCGACTGTACAGGCCTGGATAAAATTATTAAAAATAGTAATAATTTGTGTAAAATCATAAGAAATGATTTGTGAAGATTTGGGATGAAAAACTCCATATTTGAAAAGATAAAAATAGATTTTTATCGAAATGAACTAGTTTTGAACTAGAAATATAATTCTATTTATTTTTAAATAAATAAATTGAATTTGAAAAGGGTTTTAAAAATAACCAGAATTTCCAATGATTGCATTGGGGTGGATTTGAATCGAAATTGTCTTCGGAATATTTCGATGTTGGAATTCGTGATTATACAGATGTTGTTATGGAAATTTGAAAGATATATATTTATGTCGTTATTTCCAATACGACATTTGTTAGTCGTAGAATTCGATATTGAATATAAGCCGATATATTTTCTATTCAGAGCCTTGTATTGAATATCGAATGTGATTTGGGTTTGTAGTGAATGGTGTCTTCATTAACACTGTTCTTGAACCCAGTTGAGAAAAGATTAAATCTTTTTATTTAGATTTAATGAAGTGTACCAATTAAATAATATTTAATTGGAATTGAATTGATATTGATTTTTGGGTTTATCGTGGACAGTGTTTTAAATAACACTCGTTCTTTAACCCGATAATCAATGGAATGTGACTTTGGGTTTATTGTGAACTGTGTTTTTAAATGACACTGATTCTTTAACCCAGTTAAAGATTAAAACTAAGTGGAGTTTTAATGAATCTTTAATTAGATTGAAAAGATCGAAATGGAGTATCACCAGTTTTTGCTCCAGGCGATAGTTAAATCTTTAATTAGATTTGAACGTGAAATGGTAATTGAATTTACCGATAACACGGTGGTGTTAGATATGAAGTATTACCAGTTTTACTTCATGGGATGAATAGGTTGGGATTGGGAAATAAAATAAATGATTACTTCGGTGTGGTTCGCTAATCCCGACTAGTTTGAATTGATATTCAGAGGAGATCAAAGGATAAATTTAAAGAATTTATCTTGGATAAAATTAATGGGAACTTTTCCCAAAGTATAGGAATATTTGAATAAAAGAATATTCTGAATTGGAATGAGGCGTATGTGTGTTTGTGTAACACTTTTATAATATATACGCGAGTTATTCAGAAAGACCGGGTTTATCCCATTCTGAATAACTGATTCGACGTGGTGTCGAAGATGAAGACGGTGGTCGAAGACCGGAAGTCTTCACGTCGTTTGGGTGATTACTGATGATCTTGATTGGGCTGTACACCCAAGAAGATGGAAACAGTTAGTGATCGTCCAGACGTACTTGGAGATCGATGGATATGCGGGGTACTAGGTGCCTCCGGTTTCGTTCAGACCCAGAACGGACTTGTAAATGGACTGTGTGTCTGACATTGGATTTTAGTCCGTGTGATTGATCTCTATTAAATATATATCTGTTTGGCGGCGGAGAATTTATTCTCTTGCTTAACGCCCTTCTCTGAGACGTACGAGCTCAGGGGTTATATATTGATGGATATCAAACGCATGGAGTGAATTGCCTATGTGGCATGCCTAAGTGGCAATTGATCGAGGCTTCTGTTGAAAAGCAAAGTCTTGTGGTGATGATCAAAGCACGGCCTTTGTGGCGTAGCTTTGTGTAACGTTTACCTCACGTGTTTCACACCCGGTATGAACCAAAAACGGGAGACGGACCTCAGGGAGGACTTGCGTTTCTTTCTACTTAGAAGTGGCATCAGTGGTTTTACACGCCCTGACGAGTTTGACTTATGTGGTTGTTGCTGTTGCGAGGCGCCTCGGTTATATCGTTTTCGGCCGATGCTTCTGGTCGGCTGACGGACCAGACTTACACCCCATAGGGTGGGGAAACGTAGTGTTCAGGCATAATAATCCACATCGGTGGACCGGCCCTGTCGCTCCAAGGCTTGCCTGCGCGCTTGCCTGTGGCTCGGGCTAGAGAGTCACGAATCGGTTGAGGACTATCTTTTGCCTCGGTTCATAGATGGAAATCCAACTTCCAAATACGTGACATTTGCGGTTTTATTTGTAGAGCCTAGTATGGCGACATAGTGGGATGGGGCATTCATGCCGCCTATGATTGATACTTATGATTTGAAGTTGTTTTATACACTATGCACTTACAATAGTATCAAACGATTTGTTTTAAACGTATCAAGCATTCTTTGGCTGTTATAAGGGAAAACCCTATCCCCGGCTTGCGTTGCATTGTGTGATAGGACCTGGGTCTTATAACAACTTCATTTTTCTTTATTTAGCATTGCGCTGTTTGTTTTATGCACTGGTATTCTTGGGAGGAAACCCGTTCCGTGTTATACGGCGTGGTCCCTTGATTTACCTAACTTTAAAATAAAGATAAATAACTGTTTTAGTTCTCACACCAGTCACATGACTGACCTGGAGTTTATTGTTTTAACCTAAACTCTGGGTGCCCCTATTTTCGACACGGGCAGCTAGTAGTTTTGGTTTTGCAGATTTATATTCACAGGATCCTGGTTTACAGCTGGAACGATATCCGGAAAGCTTTGTATCCGTATATCTCCTTCTAGTTGTGTATTGTATTATTTTCCGCTGCGATGTATTTAAATGTAATTTAAATCTCTGATATTCCGGTGTAATATTCATTTATACTCTGTATATTCTTGTAATCTGATGCATTGTTGCAATATACAGTGAAACGTTCTTCTGTATGCGTTCTGTTTTGTCCTGTTCTCAAACGATAGGGCGTTTCGAACGGCCTGGATCGGTTTAGCGACTGGTTCGGACTGAGCGAAATTCTTTTTCGTCACAGGGGGTGGATAGAAGTTAAAAGGAAGAGAGAGAGAAAACATTTTTTTTATTTTCCACCAAAAAGCAACTTTTATTTTCGACCTCAAAATGAGGCCCACCGCCTGTCGTCCATAGCTAATTACCCCCATTCCGAACACAATGGGATATGTATCGCAAGCCGATTCGATCGTTTCGGTCAGTTTTCTTCAAAAATCAACATATAACTCTATATATTGAATTTGAACACACATTTCCATTTACCGGGGTCACATACTAACTCTATAAATCCCAGAAAAATGTTTTCTAGCTTCGTATTGACGATACGGTCCTAACAAAACTAATTTCGTCGAATTCTGACACGATAGAAAAATTGCCAATTTCCAGTCGATTAAAATCAACTGAAAATGGTCAAACGCGTTTTCCTTTGCCACGCTCACATATTAATTCGAAAAATTATGAAATTTGAAGCATAGCAATAATTTGACATCACGGATCCAACAAAAGTGGTTTCAACGAAATCCGAGGTCGTTTGCAAAATTCCCATTTTTAAGGGCCTGAATTCCATAGCGACTATTCAGAATTTTCAACTAGACATATCTTTTGATTTTCGCTATGAAATTTCGATTTTTCAGATTCGTTGGAAAGATATTCTCAATTAGATCCTATTATTTTTGGTTTTACTAAAATCTGGTTTGTTTTGCACCCGGTACATTCAATTGAAGTTTGAAATCGAATTATCGAACTACCGCGCCATTTTCAATTCTATTTATAATTATGTATAATTATTTATATTCTAACGACGACGTATATAATATATACGTTCGATTCTATTCAAAATAAATTTCTCGTCGATATTATTTAAAATAATCCATTTTTAAATGTTCTGAATTCGCTAAAATTGCCAAAATAAAAAAAAATTAAACTGGCCTAGATTTTAGGGTTGTTACATGTATCGTCAATACAAAGCTAAAAATATATTTCGGGAATTTTTAGAATCCGTATGTGGCCTCGGTAAAATGAAATGCGCGTTCAAATTCAATATATAGATTTATATTTTGATTTTGACGGAAACAAATCGAAACAGCCGAATCGGCTTACGATACAAATCCCATTGTGTTTGGAATGGGGTTAATTAGCTACGTACAACAGTCGGTGGGTCTCGTTAGGAGGTCGAAATAAAAAGTTGCTTTTTGGGGTAATTAAATATAATATAAATAAATTAATAAAAATCCTTTTCTCTCTAACCCCCTTTCCCTCCTAATTTCCCCCGTTTAGCCAAAATCGAAAGAAAAAAAATGTTAGAACCCTAGCGCCGCCAGCCACCGCACCCCCCCCCCCCCCACGCGCGCCGCCGGCCAAGGCTCCCTACCTCCGTCGAACGCCCCACCAACCCCCCTTCCTCCACTGATTATCTCTCCTCCCCTCTCTCCCCTTTTAAATGCCCCAGACCCATGAAAACCGCCGCCTAACACCACCAACCCGCCATCATCTGACCAGCGCCACCACCTGCGTGGCCCACCCGATGCTGCTCCGGCCAGCCGCCGTGGCTAGCACCTCCCCGCCACCTCAGCGTGCCCCCTCGGCCTCCATCCCCTCTGAAAAGTGAGATTTTCTTATATTTTTATTTATCTTGTTAATTTAGTTTATTTATATATATAATTAGCAACATAAAAATGAGTTTTTTTTTTCTCTATAAAGCATGAATCATAGACATGATTTTTATTGAACCAAAGATAAGATTTTTAAAATAGAGAAAACACGATTTTTAAAAGTATAGAAAACCTTTGATTTTTAGATATGAAAAGCTTTGATTTTAATGATAAAGAAGAGATTTTTATTTACTATAAAGAAGAGATTTTTATTATGTAAATAGAGAAATAAAAATTTGATTTTTATCTAGAGGATTAACATGATAAAGATGAGAACTTTATTCGTATGAAGTACAGATTTTTAGAAAATAAAAATAAGTGATTTTTTTTAAATATGTAAACATCGCTAGAAAGATCAAATTTTTATATAGAAGAAAGATCAGATTTTTTTATAAACGAAAAGATTGAATCTTTATTATATGAACAAAATAAAAATATAATCTTTATATAGAGAGTAGCGTTTTAAAAATATGATTTTTATATATGTTGTAGCGAAATAAAAATTCGATCTTTATATAAGAAGTAGAGATATAAAAATATAATTTTTATACAAAAAGAAGCGTGGTAAAAATATATGATTCTTATATATTAAGTGCCATTATAAAAAGGTGATTTTTAAAATAAACATCATATTAAAAATGCAATTTTTATTATGAGCAGCGGGAAAGGATCGCATTGGGATTTCGGGAAAATCCAAGCCATTCAGAAATGAAATGGCGGAGTGGATCCAAAAGGTGAGAACTTCTCACTTTTATTTAAATTTTCTAGTTAAAATATATACTAGGATGCAGACGGTGCTAAGCAGCATGCGACACCCGTCGTCCACAGACCATGCATGTCTTGTTTGTTTGATTGATGTGTTGTGAAAATTGATTGTGTGATGTGGAATGAATAAATATTTTACAGTTCAAAATATAATTTTTAACGTGTATACAAAATAAATATTTATAAACAAATCGGACGATTTGTTTATGTACACACATTTGACTGATATTAATTGGGACGATAAATTTTACACATCGACCAACTGCACAAATAAAACCTGTGTTTGATTGTTTGAAACCCCACACGGGTATTGGGATGATATTGGACATACACTAATCCCAATAATTAGTTGT
The DNA here is from genome assembly GCA_030737875.1 of Allium sativum. Classification (NCBI taxonomy): domain Eukaryota; kingdom Viridiplantae; phylum Streptophyta; class Magnoliopsida; order Asparagales; family Amaryllidaceae; genus Allium; species Allium sativum. The sequence goes on from CM060918.1 coordinate 130,648,048, forward strand.
ATATCAATCGATTGGTTGACAAGCTGTGTAAGCGTTAAATATTTATATTTAATGCTTATACAGTGTAGAATGCACTCTGGATGATGGATTATTGTTTTCATTGTTGTTATACACATTTGTTGTTTGAAATCCATATAAATAAAATTATATGGTAATTGACCGTGTCTGATTCCAGTTCAGATAGAATGAATATTTTAAAAAAATGATTATTTTTGAAATAACGAATATTTTCAAATAATATTAAAAATAGAATCAAAATATGATTTTGATGTCCGCTTTGGGATGGACACGAATATATATAAATATATATAGCCGTGTTGATTAGATTGACGCCATTTTGACGTGAACAATATTTATATCGATTTTATTCGTTTTTATAATGAATATCGAAAAGGAATTGATTTCAAAATATAATGTTTTGAAAATATTATCATTTATATATCGATGATATGGAATATTCAATTTTGATTTGAAATTGAACATGAAGTTGAAATCGTTTTGAAAACGAATTTAAAACGATTTATAAAATACATTTTGAAAGGAAATCGACGAAATATATATAATATATATAATGGCCTGAATAGAACGCGCCGCGCTGCGGCAGTTAGCGAATTTCGACCATTGACTTCGAATGGACATTACGGGAGATCCGACTGTCGGATTCTCCTAAAACCGGAACCTTGGGTTCGTATCGAAAAGAACTTTCTAAAGAATACAAGAAATTAGAAATCTAACGGTTGGATTTGGAATTATGTCCAAATCAAATTTGGAAAAGGTCGATGTAAGTGCAGTTCGATGGCCGTTTGTGGAAATCGACTGTACGGGCCTTGATAAAATTATTAAAAATATCAATAATTAGTGTAAAATCATAATAAATGATTTGGAAAGAATTGGGCTGAAAAACTCCATATTTGAAAAGATAAAAATATATTTTTATTGAAATGAACTAGTTTTGAACTAGAATTATAATCCAATATTTTTAAAATAAATGAATTTGATTTGAAATGGTTTTAAAAATGACCAGAATTTCCAATAAAATAAATTGGAAATGGATTTGAATCGAAATTGTCTTCGGAATATTTCGATGTTGGATTTCGTGATTATATATATATATATTGTTATGGAAATTTGAAAGATATATTTATATCGTTATTTCCAATACGATATTTGTTGGTCGTAGAATTTGATATTTAATATAAGCCGATACATTTTCTATTCAGAGCCTTGTGTTTAATATCAAATGGGATTTGGGTTTGTCGTGAATGGTGTCTTCATTAACACTGTTCTTAAACCCAGTTGGGAAAAAGATTAAATCTTTTTATGTAGATTTAATGAAGCATACCAATTAAATAATATTGAATTGGAATTGATTTTTGGGTTTATCGTGAATGGTGTTTTAAATAGTACTTGTTCTTTAACCCGATAATTAATGGAATGTGAATTGGGTTTATCGTGAACTGTGTTTTAACGACATTCGTTTTTAACCCGATTTACAGTGAAATGAGATTTGGAATTTATAAATCTTTTTGTTAAGATTTAAAGGAGATTTTCCAAAGTAAAGTTTTTTAATTTAACATATTAAATTGGAATTGAATGGAATTCGATTTGGCGATAATCGAAGTAAGCTTCTATAGAGGAAGACGGTTAATATATATAGAATTTAAAAGGCCTTGTCGTTATTCCATTTATATTATCGGCTGGATATGGAAGTTTATATCGATTATATATATATCGATTTGTTTTCCATGAAGATTCCATTGTTAATAGAATGTGATTTTGGGTTGTCGCGAATGGTATCTTTAATAATACTGTTCTTAGACCCAACGGAGTTAAGAAAATCTGAAGCTAACTGGAGATTAGTTAAGTTGAATGGTTTCCTGGGTATTTATCTGATGTTGGTTTCAACCTTCACGGTTAATACTTAAGGAATTGTTCACTTGCTAATTTACGGTTAAAGGCTGATGGGATGGAATGTGATTTTCGGTTTATAGTGAACCGTGTTTTAAATGACATTGGTTCTTTAACCCAGTTAAAGACAGGACATGATTTCCTAAGTTAAACAATCATTACTATTGATTTTTGGGAAGATTAAAACCAAGTGGAGTTTTAATGAATCTTTAATTAGATTGAAATGATCGAGAATGGAGTATCACCAGTTTTGCTCCCGGCGATAGTTAAATCTTTAATTAGATTTGAACGTTAATTGGTAATTGAATTTACCGATTACACCGTGGTGTTAGATATGAAGTATTACAAGTTTTACTTCATGGGATGAATAGGTTGGGGTTGAGAGATTTAACAAATGATTACTTCAGTAAGGTTCGCTAATCCCGGCTAGTTTGGATAAACCATAACTTGGTTTGAATTGATATTCAAAAGAAGATTAAAGAATAAATTTGAATAATTTATCTTTGATAAAATTAATGGGAACCTTTCCCAAAATATAAGAATATTTGAATAAAGGAATATTCTGGATTGGAATGAGGCGTATGTTGTGTTTTATAACACTTGTTTATTAAATACGCGAGTTATTCGGAAAGGCCGGGTTTATACCCATTCTGAATAACTGAATCGACGATAAGTCGACGATGAAGACGGTGGTTGAAGACCGGAGGTCTTCACATCGTTTGGATAATTACTGATGATCTTGATTGGGATGTACACCCAAGAGGAGGGAATCAGTTGGTGATCGTCCAAACGTACTTGGAGATCGATGGATATGCGAGGAATAAGGTTCCTCCAGTTTCTTTCAGACCCAGAACGGACTTGTAAATGGATTGTGTGTCTGACATTGGATTTTATTCTGTGTTGATTGATTTCTATTAAATATATATTTGTTTGGCGGTGGAGAATTTATTCTCTTGCTTAACGCCTTTCTCTAAGACGTACGAGCTCAGAGGTTATATATCGATAGATATCAGTCGCATGGCATGAATTATCTGTGTGGCATGCTGAGATGCAAATGATCAAGGCTTCTATTGAAAAGCAGAGTCTTGTGGTTGATGATCAAAGCACGACTTTAATACAGCGTAGCTTTGTGTAGCGTTAATTCGCGAGCCTCACGCCCCGGTGTGAACCAGAAATGGGAGAGGACCTCAGGGAGGGCATGCGTTTCCTTCTGGCTAGGAGTGGTGTTTTGGGTTTTACACGCCCGGACATTTTACTTATGTGGACGATAAATAGTGAGGCACCCCAGTTATATCGGTCGATCCAGGACCGATGGAGTAATTTTGCTCATTTACGCCCTATAGGGCGGGGAAACGTATTGTTCAGGGTTTAAGTTTAATCCACATCGAGTGGACCAGCCCTGACGATCCAAGGGGCAGTTGCGGCTGTTCCTTAGACATGGGCTAGATTGTCTCGAAGCGGTGAGGACGACCCCTTGCCTCGGTTCACAGACGGAAAATCCAACTTCCAATACGTGACATTTGCTGTTTTGATTGTAGAGCCTAGTATTGGCGACATGATATATGGTACCCATGCCGTCTATGATTGATAGATTTATATTTGAAGTTATTTATACACTATGCACTTATAATTGTATCAAATGATTTGTTTTAACGAACCAAGCATGTTTGGCTATTATAAGGGAAAACCCTATCCCCCGGCTTGCATTGCATTGTGTGATAGGACCTGGGTCTTATAATAGCTTCATTTTTCCAAAAAGCATTGCGCTGTTTTGTTATATGCACTGGTATTCTTGGGAGGAAACCCATTTCGTGTTATACGGCGTGGTACCTTGATATATTTGATTTGAAGTAAAGTTTTAAATAACTGTTTTAGTTCTCACACCAGTCACATGACTGACCTGGAGTTTATTGTTTTAACCTAAACTCTGGGTGCCTCTATTTTCCATATGGGCAGCTAGTAGTTCTGGTTTTGCAGATATTCATAGGATCCTGATTTACAGCTGGAATGATATTCGGAAAGCTCTATATCCGTATATTCCTTTCAATTGTGTTTTGTATTAAATTCCGCTGCATTGTAACTTGTAAATCTATGATGTTTAGTAAATGTGTAATATTTATTGATACTCTGTATATTCTTGTATTTTGATGTAAATTGTTGTAATAAGCAATGAAATGTTCTTCTATTTGTGTTCTAATATGGCTTGTCCTCAAAGCAATTCGGGCTTTCCTTCATGGGGAAGTTCAGGTCGTTTCAGGGTATAACACACCAGGATTTTTATACTGGTTCAAAGTTTCCCTATATCTAGTCTCACACAACTCTGGGTTAAAGCAGATTTCTTTTCAATATAATCTACAAATACAATCCTCGATTCCGCAGGACACGAGGTATACTCCATTTGTTTCCAAAGTATAGTGAGACTCAATTGATTTCTGGGCTACAATCACACCTAGGTTATTTATACGGTCTATAACCACACGTTTTCAGTTTCAGTTTGGATAGAAGAGTCGATAGAACTTTGTCTTGTGATCTTTGGTTACAGAAACTCCTATAACTCTGAATAGCCCTTGAAATCTTGAGAGAGTTTGATAGAGAATCAACTAGAGTTTAATTGGTTTAATTCTTTTTGAAACTCGACCGAGTTTGATTATAGAATTTAGAAAATTAAGAATAGAAATGGAGAGGAGAAAGGAGCGAAGAAGATAAATTAAATTAGTTATGAAATTCTAAATGTAGAAACCTACTTATTATTGTTCAACAGTCATATCCTTTCAGGAAATGATTCAAACCAATAGATAACAACTTTTGAAATTCAAAATTTAAAAATAATGGTAACCATGTCGACATGCCTAAGGAAAATAATTGAACTTTGATTTTTTTTTTGAAACTAATTTAAATGATGTTTAAATAAATCGAGGTAATTACGGAGTTTAAATATAATATTGTTTAATATAATAAAATAGCATAATAGAGTAAAAATATAAATTAAAAACATATAATTATAATTTATAAAAGTGATGTTTTCAGCCCATCGAAGGATGTTCCAAGGCAAATACCCCCGTTTCGGATCCAATGGACTAGCTCCCGTGAGCCCAATAAAATGTCTATTGCCTGAAATCTTTAATTTAATATTTATATCATTTATTTAATTAATTCAATCTTACATTTAAATTCACCGGGGCCACATACGACCTCTAAAAATCCAAGAAAAATTATTTCTAGCTATGTTTTGATGATACGGTTCTAACAAGACTAATTTCGTCAAATTCCGAGACCGTTTGAAAAATGGTCATTTTTAAGTCAATCGAATTTGACTATAATTGACAAAACACATTTTCTTTTGCCATGCTCACATATTAATTCAAAAAATTATGAAAATTGAAACCTAGCAATAAATTGACATTCCGGTTCCAACAAAAGTGGTTTCATCGAAAACGGAGGTCATTTGAAAAATGGCTATTTTTAATATTAAAAAAATATTTATATATATATATATAAATTCTACAGCGACTATTCTAAATTTTAAACTGGACATACCTTTTGATTTTTAAAGTGAAATTTCAATTTCCTACATTCGTTAGAAAGATATGGTTAAACAAATTAAAATATTTCTTGTTTCACTAAAATCCGATTTATTTTGCATCCTGTACAGTCCGTCAAAGTTCAAATTCAAATTTTCAAACTACCGCGCTATTTCTAACTCCTTTTATAATTAAAATAAATATATTTGTTTTAACTTCGATTTAAAATAAATTTTTCATTGTTATTATTCAAAATAAATTATTTTAACTATTAAAATTCTGTTAAGATTTCTAAAATAAAATTTTAAAATCGGTTCAGAATTTGCGGGTTGTTACAATCTCCCCCACTTAAAATCATTTCGTCCACGAAAAGGAATAGACCTGAAAGTTGTTAAATTAACCAATTCAATTTTCATTTTGATCAATTTTCAGTTAAGTTCAATATTAAATTTAACATTCTTTTATATATTGGTTAAATTAATTATCATTCCAATATTTTAATTAGTTAAACTAATTATCAAACATCATAACCAACAATCAATTAGGTGATTAACTTTTCAAATATATATAAATTTTATATATAGTCAAAAATCATATTTTTAGTGCAAATCACAGCAATAGACCCTATCTAGTTTTGGTTCTCACACCAGTCAATGGAAATATATAGATATACCCCTTTCGTAACTCGAACATAAATTCTGATGATGTTTCGAACCACCATCAGAACATCTCCAAGCGACTAAAGTGTGATTCTATATCTATCTAGTATATTTGAGGTTTCGAATACACGTTAGCTAGGCGTATATGCAAAATCTTTATACACTTGATTGTCCAAAATAAAATAAAATAATATGTTCAAATACGTATAATAAGATTTTAAATTTTCAAAACTAATTTTATTTTCATTTTTATTTTAAAAATTAATACTCTTCACACTCGTTCTAGGATACTATTGATCCCATCTCTAATGAGTTATTCTTATTGGATATTACTAATCCAATCTCTGATGAGTCTTTTGTTTAGTTCTAACGAGTTGGATCCCAAAGATTTGAGCTAACCAGATCTCTGATACCATATGTAAAGACCCAAAAATCCCCACCCTTTGAATCGACCATAAACCATGTAGGTGTGAACCAAAAGTTGGAAATCTTCGAATACTTTAACTTTGGGAATACAACACATTAGTACAAATAACAGAAGACTTTTATTACATCATAATAATGCAACATCAGAGTACAGAATATCAGAGTACATCGAATATAATACAGCATAAAATAAATTACAATAAATGTAATATAATGCAGTGGAACAAATAAACTGATACAGCGGAAGTCGATCATTGCTCTGGACACAACTCTAAGCTTTGATCCAGAATCCTTCTTAATATATCTGCAAAATAAGCTACTCGACAGCCCGTGTGGAAAAGAGGGCACCCTAGTTTGCAAAATGAAACAAACTATGTGTCAGTCACGGGACTGGTGTGAGAAATCTTTACTTAACTTAAATAGTAATAAGGCTAATCATAGGACCACGCCGTAAACGCGGAACGGGTTTATTCCATTGGATTGCCAGTGCATGAAATAAAGTAAATCGTTAAACAACACAATGCTTTTTAGAAAAATGAACCATTATAAGACTCAGGTCCCATCACATAATGCAACGCAAGCCGGAGGATAGAGTTTTACCTTATAATGGTAAAAAATGCTTGATACGATAAAACGGATTTGATATTACTATTAGTGTATATATGTTTTAAAAACATTTCAATCATAATGTATTAATCATAAACGGCACAGCTACCATATACTATGTCGCCATACTAGTTCTACAATCAAAACCGCATGGTGTCGTATTGGAAATTGGGTTTCCATCAAGAGTCAAGGCTAGGAACGATCTCCTTACCGATTCGAGACACTCTAGCAATGTCTCAAGATTCGGACGTTGGCGAACCCTTGGATACAGCAGGGTCGGTTCACAAACACTTTAGTGGATTAGTTATGCCTGAACACACGCTCCCCGATCCTATTGGACCTATAAATTGGCCATTGGCGACCAATAAAAATCCGAGGTGCCTCATTCCATCAACCACACATGTAAAAATGTCGGGCCTTGTAAACACCCAAAAACCACTTCTAGCTAGAAAGAAACATGTGCACTCCCTGCGTTCCTTTTTCCCATTTTTGACTCTACCGGGTGTGTGAGGCTCGCGAGATAACGAAATACACAAAGCTATGCCTAGATAGGCTATGCTTTGATCATCATCCACAAAGCTCTGCTTTTCAACAAAACCCTCGATCAATTGCATCTTGGCATGCCACATTGACAGTTCACACCATGCGATCGATAACTACCAATATATAACCTTCGAGCTCGTGCGTCTCAAAGAAGGGTGTTAAGAAAGAGAATAAATCCTCCGCCACCACAGATATATATTAATAGATATCAATTTTAATACATAGCATGAAATTCAATGTCGGACACACATCCATTTACAAGTCCGTTCTGGGTCTGAACGAATCCGGAGTCACCTAGGTGCTCGCGTATCCGAACGATCTACAAGTACATCCGGACAAACTACCACTATTAACCCTTTACTGGGAGCGGTCCAATGCCAGGCATCAGTAGTCGTCCATTCAATGTGAGGATTGCCGGTCTTTAATCACCGTCTTCAATATCTTCGACTTTTAATCGTCGTAGCAATCATTCAGAATGGGTTAAACCAGGTCTTTCCAAATAACTCGCGTATTCTTTATAATTAAAATAAATATTTTCTCTTCGATTTAAAATAATTTTTTCGTCGTTATTATTTAAAATAAATTATTTTAACTATTAAGATTCCGTTAAAATTTCTAAAATAAAATTTTTAAATTGGTTCAGAATTTGTGAGTTGTTACAATAATCGCTATGGAATATATATATATATATAGCCCTTAAAAATAAATATTTTACAAAGGACCTCCGTTTTCGACGAAACTACTTTTGTTGGATCCGGAATGTTAAATTATTGCAAGATTCCAATTTTCATAATTTTTGGAATTAATATGTGAGCGTGGCAAATGGAAACATGTTTTGTCAATTTCAGTCAAATTGGATCAGCCAGAAAATGACCATTTTTCAAACGGTCTCCAAATTCGACGAATCTAATCTTGTTAGGACCGTATCATCAAAACAAAGCTAGAAATAATTTTTTTGTAATTTTTATAGTCAGTATGTGACCCTGGTAAATTAAAATGCACGTTTAAATTTAATATATATTGATTTATATTTTAATTTTGAGAAAAACTGATCAAAACAGTCGAATGGGATTACGAAACATATTCCCTTGTATCCGGAATGGGGGTAATTAGTGGGGAACGACAGCCGCTGGGTTCGATTTGGAGTTCGAATGGAAGATATAACTTTTTAGAAATAAATAATATAGATAATATCATTATAAATTGTATAAATACCCTTGGAATAGCCCCAAACCCTAATCTATTCCCCTTTTCTATCAGCCGCCGCTAGTATTCAATCAAGGAGCGGAAATACTCCATTTTAATCCCTCAAAATTTTCCAATCTACAACAAATTATAATCCAAGTCCAAAGAAAAATTCAAAGAGCAGGTTCGGATCTTCAAAAGCATACGGCTGTGATTGAAATTCCTGCTCTATTTTTTGCGAAATCAAGGCTCGAACAGCCAAACTTCGAACGAGTTTTCATGGGTCCTAGGAGCTTCGAGTAGGGGCCCACGCGCGGCGTTAAAGGAGGAAGGATGGGGCTTTATGGTGATGGCGTTCGATCGACGTCCGGTTATATGGTGGCGGCGACAGTTCAATGAAATCGACGACGGGTTTCCAGGCAAAGTGACGAAGGGGAAATAACAGCGTAATTTTTGAAGCGTTGTTAATTTGTTAATTATGGTTTATTAATTATCTAATTAATGTTATTAACGTTCAAAACTATTATAACTTCTACAGATCTTATCAGAATTCAACAAATCCGGACTCGTTGGAACCGTAAAATCGAGAACTACAACATGGCATTAAAATCAGAATTTCTTTGAATTAAAATATTATTTTTTTAATATATATATATATATAAATACTATGTTTTATTATCAGTTTTTGAATGCAAAAAGTATTGTTTAAAAATGTTATTTTATATAAATAACACTGTTAATAAAAATGTTATTTTTATATTATATAACATTGTGTAAAAAAATGTATTTTTATTACGAAGGAACTTTGTTTTTAAAAGTATTCTTTTAAAATAAAATAGCATTGTTTTTTCAAATATAAATATACATTGATTTTGTAAATATATATATATACATTGTTTTTGTAAATGAAAAATAAACAATGTTTTTGTAAATGAAAAATAAACAATGTTTTTGTAAATGTTTTTGTAAATGAAAAATAAACATTGTTTTAAAAATAGCATGATAATAACAAGATGATTTTTAAATCATAAACATTGTTTTAAAAATAGCATGATATTAAAAAAGATGATTTTTGAAATATATACAGCATAATAAAAATGGGATATATATATATATATATAACTTAATTAAAAATATGATTTTCATTATAAATGGCTTTGATTTAAAAATATAATTTTTGGAAATATATAGAACAGTTTAAAAATGTGATTTCTAATTATATATAGCATCGTAACAAAAATATGATTTTTAATACACATACTGCGTGAAACATATTTTGATGGAACTGACTGTAAGCTGAACAGAATCAAAATCGCTAGTTAAAGACTGAATAAGTGGAAACAAAGGTGAGAAATCCTCATAAAAATTTCTGCATAGTTATTTATTTAATTTCATAATTGGAAAATATATAGAATTTTCAGTTTAGTTTTTTATCAGCATAATCATTATCAACGGTATATGGTGTTTGTTAGATTACATTCCTCGTCCACAAACCATGGACGATTTAAAATTGACTGTATTGTGTGTTGTTGAAATGTTTAACACATTTAAAATGTTAATATTAATAGGGTAGTAAAATTAAATTATAAATATTCATTTATAATTTGAACTGTGAAAATTGGTTAAATTTATTAACAAATAATTTGTTTAAATAAAATGTTGTTGTTTGAAAACCCTACACGGGTATTGGGATGATACTGGACATACACTAGTCCCAATATTTAGTTTATGTCAATCGATGGATTGACAGTCTGTGATGAGCGTTATCTATTTATTTCAATGTTCACATAGTTGTAAATTTCACTTTGGATGTAAATGGACTGTTTAATAATTATTTATCATTATTATTGAATACATGCGGTGTATGAAATCCATAAAACTAAAATTATATGGTAATTGATTGAGTCGCATTCCGATTCAGAAATAAATAATATTTTATAATAAATAATGTTTTAAAAAGATATTTTAGAATAAAGATTATTTTTATATAAAAGAACGTTTTTATATTGTAAAAGAATCATTTTAATGTAATCGAACATTTTTAATGTAAATAATGCAACATAATCATTATAATGTAAAAGAACCATTTTAATGTAATCGAACATTTTTAATGTAAATAATGTAAACGAATCATTTTAATGTAATCGAACATTTTTAATGTAAATAATGCAAAAGAATCGTTATAATGTAAAAGAATCTGTAACAACCCGGAAAATCTGAGCCAATTTAAAATTTTTATTTTGGCATTTTTTTATGAATTTTTAATATTTAAAATGAATTATTTTAAATAATAGCGACGAGAAATTTGTTTTGAATAGAATTCAAATGAATATATTTATATAGATCGTCATTAGAATATAAATATTTATTTTTAATTATAAAAGGAATTGAAAATGGCGCGGTAGTTTGAAAATTCGATTTCGAATTTCAAATGAATGTACAGGATTCAAAATAAACCGGATTTTGGCAAAACCAAAAATATTAGAATCTAATTGAGAATATCTTTCCAACGAATCCAAAAAATTGAAATTTCATAGCGGGAATTAAAAGTTATGTATAATTGAAAATTCAGAATAGTCGCTATGGAATTTTGGCCCTTAAAAACGGAAATTTTCCAAACGACCTCGGTTTTCGACGAAACCACTTTTGTTGGATCCGGGATGTCAAGTTATTGCTTGATTCCAAAATTCGTATTTTGTTGAATCAATATGTGAGCGTGGCGAAGTTAAACGTTTTTTGCCAGTTTTAGTAAATTTCGATCGACCATAAAATGGACATTTTTCAAACTGTCTCGGAATTTGACGAAACTAGTTTTGTTAGTACCAAATCGTTAATACTAAGCTAGAAACAATTTTTCTGTAAATTTTAGAATCAGTATGTGGCCCCAGTAAATTGAAATGTGCGTTCAAATTCAATATATAGATTTATATTTTGATTTTAACGAAAACTGACCAAAACGATCGAATTGGCTCACGAAACATATCCCATTGTGATCGGAATGGGGGTAATTAGCTACGGACGACGGTCGTTGGGTTCGATTTGGGGTTTGAACGAAAAAGTGACGTTTTGAAAATAAAATAAAATAAATATATATATACTATTACTTTTGGTCAACCCTCTCCCTTTATTCCCTCCCTTCCCCGTTAGTTCTCAAATCGAAAATTAGAAAGAAAAAAAAATGAAAAAAAACTAACGATGATCGACGCCCTCCCCCAGGCCATCGCACGCCATCGCCGGAACCCCCTCTCTCGTGCGCCATCGTGTCAGCCTCCCCTCCGCCCTCCCTGGCCTCCAGCGCCACCAACGACAGCCCCTCCTCCTCCTTTGAACAAAAATCGTGCAAAACCCTAGCCTTGCCGGAAACCGCCACTCCACCGCCTGCTCCGACCAATACCCGCCACTTGAAAGCTCAGGCCGCCTCTCGGAAACTCCCCTCCGACGGTGAACCCTTCCTCCTCCATAAACTGAAAGAAAAGTGAGTTTTTACTTCTTCTTTTTTTTATTTAGGATTATGTAATTAGTTTAATTGACTTTGTAAATGAATAAAAATCTGATTTTTTATATGTAAAAGGATTGAAAAATATATAAATGATTTTTACATAAAAAGATTATTTTTATTATGTGAAGAGCAACATAAAAATGTGTTTTTTTATATATGAAGAAAGACTAGAATTTGAAACATACAAAGATAGGATTTTTATTTGAACAAAGATACGATTTTGTTCAGGAAAAGATTAGATTTTTATTCATAACGAAAAGAAGAGATTTTTATAAATATAAAGGTGAGATCTTTATACGTGAAGTAATATCATAAAGATTTGATTTTTATAAATAAAAAATCGATTTTTATCTATGTAGAGTAGCGATAGAAATGTAATCTTTTCTATACGTGTAGAAAATAAAAACGTGATTTTTCTTTATATGAAGTGAAATAAAATATGAACTTTATTTTATATGAGGCAAAAGTAAAGATTCGATTTTTATCATGAAAGCGAAGTAAAAATATAATTTTTATATAAGTAGAGACATATAAGCGGAATAAAAATTCGATCTTTATATAAGAAGTAGAGATATAAAAATATAATTTTTATATAGAAAGAAGTGCGGTAAAAATATGCTTTTTTATATATGTAACGAAATAAAAATCTGATTTTTATTACATATATAGTGAAATAAAAATGTGATTTTTATAGCGTTGAATTAAAAATGTGATTTTTAATATGAACCGCGTAGAGAAGACTGCGTTGGCATTGCAGGCAAATCCAGACGGTTCAGAAATTCAAAAAGGAATGGAGTAGTGGAACCCTCTGTGAGAAATTCTCACTTTAATTCTTGTTTTCTAGTTAACATTATATACTAGGATGTAGACGGTGCTTAGCAGCACCCGACCCGTTGTCCACAGACCATGGACAACTTGTTTGATTTTGTTGTATGGTGAAAATTTGATTGTGTTGTGGAATGAATGAAAATATATATTCATGTGTTGAAATAAATTATTTATCGTTAAAAATATAATTTTTAACGTGAATGTGAATAAATAAATATTCATTTACGAATCGAACGATTTGTTTATGTACACCCATTTGAAGGATATTGATTGGGTCGATAAATTTTACACGTCGCCCAACTGCACAAATAATATTTAGTATTTTTGGATTGAAACCCACATGGGTATTGGGATGATATTTGACGTACACTAATCCCGATTGTTTAGTTGTATGTCGATCGATTGGTCGATAGACTGTGTAAGCGTTAATTATTTATATTTAATGCTTATGAAGTTGTGTGGTGCACTTTGGGTGCTGGTTGATTATTTATCGTTGCTATTATATACATGTGTTGTATGGAATCCATATAATTAACATTATATGGAATTTGATTGGGCCTCATTCAAATTTGGAAAATTAAAGAATATTTTAAAATAATATTAAGAACAGGAAAATAAATATTCATGTGTTGAATAAACAAAATAGTCATGTGTTGGTGATACTCATGTGTTGAGAATGTTCATGTGTTGAAATTATTCATGTGTTGAAACTATTCATATGTTGAAACTATTCATGTGTTGGATAAAATATTTATACAGTAAAATTCATATTTTTATTGTAAGTAAGAATTAATAAATATTCATGTGTTGAATAAAGTATATATTCATGTGTTGAGGAAAATATTCATTTGTTGAATAGAATAACGAAGTGATTGAAATATATAAAGCCGTGTTGATTAGATATGCGCCATTTTGACGCGAACGATATTTATATCGATTATATTCGTTTTTGTAATGAATATAGAAAAGGAAGTGATTTCAAAATATAACGTTTTGAAAATATTATCATTTATATGTTAATGATATGGAATATTCAATTTTGATTTGAAGTTGAATATGAAGTTGAAATTGTTTTGAAAACGAATTTAAAACGATTTATAAAATACTTTTTGAATTGAAATCGATGAAATATATATAATATATATATTAAATGGCCTGAATAGAATGCGCCGCGCCGCGGCAGTTTGCGAATTTCGACCATTGACTTCGAATTGACATTACGAGAGATCCGACCGTCGGATTCTCCTAAAACCGGAACCGTTGGGTTCGTATTGAAAAGAGCTTTCCAATGAATATTAGAAATTTGGAATCTAATGGTTGGATTGGGAATTAGATCCAAATCAAATTTGGAAAAGGTCGTTGTAAGTGCAGTTCGGTGGCCGTTATTGAAAACCGGCTGTACAGGCCTTGATAAAATTATTAAAATTATTAATAATTTGTGTAAAATCAGAATATATGAATTGGAAAGAGTTAGGATGAAAAATTCCACATTTGTAAGGATAAAAATATATTTTTATTGAAATAAACTAGTTTTGAACTAGATTTGAAGTGGTTTTAAAAATAATCAGAATTTCCAATATACGAATTGGAATGGATTTGAATCGAAATTATCTTTGTATTATTTCGATGTTGGATTTCGTGATTATACAGATATGGTTGTGGAAATTTGAAAGATATATTTATATCGTTATTTCCAATACGATATATGTTGGTTTCAGAATTTGATATTGAATATAAGCCGATATATTTTCTATTCAGAGCCTTGTATTTAATATCAAATGGGATTTTGGGTTCGTCGTGAATGGGGTCTTGAATAACACTGTTCTTGAACCCAGTTTAGAAAAAGAATAAATCTTTTAATTAAGATTTAGTGAAATTGTCCAGTTAATTAGTATTTAATTGGAATTGAATTTAAATTGGTTTTGGGGGTTTATCACGAGCGGTGTTATGAATAACACCTGCTCTTTAACCGATTAACAATGGAATGTGATTTTGGGTTTATCGTGAACCGTGTTTTAGATGACATTGGTTCTTTAACCCAGTTAAAGACAGGATATTGATTTTTGTGAAGATTAAAACTAAGTGGAGTTTTAATGAATCTTTAATCAGATTGAAATGATCGAGAATGGAGTATCACCAGTTTTTCTCCAAAGCGATAGTTAAATCTTTAATTAGATTTGAACGTGAAATGGTAATTAATTTTACCGATAGCACCGTGGTGTTAGATATGGAGTATTACCAGTTTTACTCCATGGGATGAATAGGATGGGATTGGGAAATAAAATAAATAATTACTTCGGTGTGGTTCGCTAATCCCGACTAGTTTGGAAAACCTTAACATGGTTTGAAAGGATATCAAAAGGAAGATTAAAGAATAAATTTAGAAGAATTTATCTTTGATAAAATTAATGGGAACCTTTCCCTAAGAATGTGATTTTTTGAATAAAAGAATATTCTGAATTAGAATGAGGCGTATGTTGTGTTTGTGTAACACTTGTTTATTATATACGCGGGTTATTCGGAAAGGCCGGGTTTATACCCATTCTGAATAACTGATTCGACGATATGTCGAAGGTAAAGACGGTGGTTGAAGACCGGAGGTCTTCACGTCGTTTGGATGATTCCTGGAAATTTTGATTGGGCTTTACACCCAAGATGAGGGAATATGTTGGTGATCGTCCAAACGTACTTGGAGATCGACGGATATGCGAGGAAAGTGCCTCCGGTTTCGTTCAGACCCAGAACGAACTTGTAAATGGACTGTGTGTCTGACATTGGATTTTATTCTGTGTTGATGGTTCTCTATTAAATATAAATCTGTTTGGCGGCGGAGAATTTATTCTCTTGCTTAACGCCCTTCTCTGAGACGTACGAGCTTAGAGGTTGTATATCGATGGACATAAGTCGCATGGAGTGAATTGGCTGTGTGGCATGCCTAAGTGGAAAATGATCAAGGCTTCTATTGAAAAGCAAAGTCTTGTGGTTGATGATCAAAGCACGGCTTGTATGGCATAACTTTGTGTATAGCGTGAATTCGTGAGCCTAACACTCGGTATGAGTTAAAAACGGGATATGGACCGTTGGGAGAACATGACGTTTCTTTCTAGCTATGGGTGACGTCAGTGACCTACCAGCCCTGACATTTATATACGTTTTACCTGTGTGGTTGTTGGAAGACGAGGCGCCTCGAATATATGTTCGATAACTGGAACTATGTGAGCCGACCATTATATAGGTCTTATAGGACTGGGAAACGTGTGGTCAGGAATAACTAATACTCAAAAGTAAGAGAGGACCGACCCAACCGATTCCAAGGATCGCGGTGTGTGGTCCTGAGACATTTTCTAGAGTGTCTCGAACGGAGAGGAGCTTGCCCCTTGCCTCGACTCATGATGGAATCCAAATTCCAATACGTGACTTTATGTTTTATTTGTAGAGCCTAGTATGGCAACATAGTGGGATGGGGCACTTATGCCGTCTACGATTGATACTTATGATTGAAATTATTTTGACACTATACACTTATAATAGTATCAAATGATTTGTTTTAAACGTACCAAGCATGTTTGGCTATTATAAGGGAAAACCCTATCCTCCGGCTTGCGTTGCATTGTGTGATGGGACCTGGGTCTTATAATAGATTCATTTTTCCAAAAAGCATTGCGCTGTTTTGTTATATGCACTGGTATTCTTGGGAGGAAACCCGTTCCGTGTGATACGGCGTGGTCCCTTGATTTACCTAACTTTAAAATAAAGATTAATAACTGTTTTAGTTCTCACACTAGTCACATGACTGATCTGGAGTTTATTGTTTTAACCTAAACTCTGGGTGCCCCTATTTTCCACACGGGCTGCTAGTAGTTTTGGTTTTGCAGATTTATATTCACAGGATCCTGGTTTATAGCTGAAGTGATATTCGGAAAGCTCTGTATCCGTGTATTTCTATCAGTTATATTTTTTTATTATTTTTACGCTGCAGTAATGTATTTAAATCTCTAGTATTTATCAAATGTGTAATATTTATTCATACTCTGTTTATTCTTGTATTCTGATGGAATTGTTGTAATAAACAATGAAATGTTCTTCTGTTTGTGTTCTGATTGGTCTTGTCCTCAAAGCAATCTGCGCTTTCCTTCACGGGGAAGTTCAGGTCGTTATAGAGTGGTATCAGAGCTTTGGTTTACAGAGCTCAAGAACAAGACACATTAGAACCAAACGAAAGAATTCATCAGAGATTGGATTAGTAATATCCAATGAGAATAACTCGTTAGAGATAGGATCAGTAGTATCCTAGAACGAGTGTAAAGAGTGAAATTTTTGAAAGATAAAAATGAAAACAAGTTCTATTTTGAAGATTAAATTCAATTATTCGTATTTGAATATTTTATTTGTATTGAATTTGGACAATCAAGTATATAAAGATTTTGCATATACGCGTCATGAACGTATATTCGAAGTTTTAATAGACTAGATAGATATAGAATCACACTCTAGTCGCCCGGGGACAATTCTGATGATGATTGCAACATCATCATTATTTGTGTTCGAGTTTCGAAGGTGTGATATCTGTATATTTCCATTAGACTGGTGTGAGAACCAAAACTTACATAGGATTATTTGTTGTGATTTGGCATCAAAAACATGATTTTTTGTATATATAACAAATTATGAATTTGAAATTCTAATTCACTAATTGATTGATGGTTGTGTTGTATGATTATTGTTTTGATTAATTAAATTTTTGAACCATTATGCCAAACTGAACCGAATATTGAACTATATTGAAAATTGTTTGGAATTGCATGCATATACATGTGTATCCATTGAACGGGTCATAGCATGGAGGCTAGAGCAGAAGAATAAAATTGTTTGCCCGACAAATAAGTACATGTTTACAAATTTATTGGGTTTGGATGATTTTATGAGCCGCTTGGCTGTTTCTTTTTCTTTTTGGATTGATGAGGGCCATGGGAGGCTATTTGAAATATCCCGAAGCTCCCGGTGCAGGGAAGGTTATGGCGAAATTTTTCGAAAATTTAGGGTGTTAGCCAAATTTTTGAAAAATTTGAAAAGTTCTTAGAAACTGAAAAGTTGAAGAACTTAAGCCGTAATGAAAATAATGAAAGTTAAGTTGACTAGTTAAACAACTTTCAGCTTCGTTCCTTTTCGGGGACGAAAAGTTTTAAGTGGGGGAGATTGTAACAACCCGAAAAATCTGTGCCAATTTAAAATTTTTATTTTGGCAATTTAGATGAATTTTGAATATTTAAAATGAATTATTTTAAACAATAGCAACGAGAAATTCGTTTTGAATAGAATTCGAACGAATATATTTATATAGATCGACGTTAGAATATAAATATTTATTTTTAATTATAAAAGGAATTGAAAATGGCGCGGTAGTTTGAAAATTCGATTTCAAATTTCAAATGAATGTACAGGATTCAAAATAAACCGGATTTTGGCAAAACCAAAAATATTAGAATCTAATTGAGAATATCTTTCCAACAAATCCGAAAAATTGTAATTTCATAGCGGGAATCAAAAGTTATGTCCAATTGAAAATTCAGAATAGTCGCTATGAAATTCTGGCGCTTAAAAATGGAAATTTTGCAAATGACCTCGGTTTTCGATGAAACCAATTTTGTTGGATCCGGGATGTCAAGTTATTACTAGATTCCAAAATTCGTATTTTGTTGAATCAATATGTGAGGGTGGCGAAGTTAAACGTGTTTTGTCAGTTTCAGTCAATTTCGATCAACTAGAAAATGGCCATTTTTCAAAAGATCTCGGAATTTGACGAAATTAGTTTTGTTAGGACCGTATCGTCAATACGAAGCTAGAAACAATTTTTCTGTAAATTTTATAATCAATATGTGGCCCCGGTAAATTGAAATGTGCATTCAAATTCAATATATAGATTTTTATTTTAATTTTGAAGAAAATTGATCGAAACGATCGAATTGGCTCACGAAACATATCCCATTGTGTTCGGAATTGGGGTAATCAGCTATGGACGACGGTCGTTGGGTTCGATTTGCGGTTTGAACGAAAAAGTGACTTTTTGAAAATAAATTAAATATATATATAATATTAATTTTGGTCAACCCTCTCCCTTTATTCCCTCCCTTCCCCGTCAGTTCTCAAATCGAAAATTAGAAAAAAAATAAAAAAAAAGAAAACGATGATCGACGCCCTCCCCCAGGCCATTGCACGCCACCGCCGGACCCCCCCTCTCTCGTGCGTCGCCGCATTAGCCTCCCCTCCGCCCTCCCTGGCCTCCAGCGCCACCAACGACATCCCCTCCTCCTCCTTTGAACAAAAATCGTGCAAAACCCTAGCCTCGCCGGAAACTGCCACTCCACCGCCTGCTCCGACCAATACCCGCCACCTGAAAGCTCAGGCCGCCTCTCGAAAACTCCCCTCCGACGGTGAACCCTTCCTCCTCCATAAACAGAAAGAAAAGTGAGTTTTTTCTTTTTCTTTTTTTTTATTTAGTATTATGTATTTAGTTTAATTGACTTTGTAAATGAATAAAAATATGATTTTTTATATGTAAAAGGATTGAAAAATATATAAATGATTTTTACATGAAAAGATTATTTTTATTATGTGAAGAGCAACATAAAAATGTGTTTTTTTATATATGAAGAAAGAATAGATTTTGAAACATACAAAAATAGGATTTTTATTTGAATAAAGATACGATTTTGTTCAGGAAAAGATTAGATTTTTATTCATAACGAAAAGAAGAGATTTTTATAAATATAAAGGTGAGATCTTTATACGTGAAGTAATAACATAAAGATTTGATTTTTATAAATAAAAATTCGATTTTTATCTATGTAGAGTAGCGATAGAAATGTAATCTTTTCTATACGTGTATCAAATAAAAATGAGATTTTTCTTTATATGAAGTGAAATAAAATATGAACTTTATTTTATATGAGGAAAAAGTAAAGATTCGATTTTTATCATGAAAGCGAAGTAAAAATATAATTTTTATATAAGTAGAGACATAAAAATATAATTTTTATATATGAAGCGGAATAAAAATTCGATCTTTATATAAGAAGTAGAGATATAAAAATATAATTTTTATATAGAAAGAAGTGCGGTAAAAATATGATTTTTTATATATGTAACGAAATAAAAATCTGATTTTTATTACGTATATAGTGAAATAAAAATGTGATTTTTAATATGAACAGCGTAGAGAAGACTGCGTTGGCATTGCAGGCAAATCCAAACGGTTCAGAAATTCAGAAAGGAATGGAGTAGTGGAATCCTCTGTGAGAAATTCTCACTTTAATTCTTGTTTTCTAGTTAACATTATATACTAGGATGCAGACGGTGCTGAACAGCACCCGACACCCGTTGTCCACAGACCATGGACAACTTGTTTGATTTTGTTGTGTGGTGAAAATTTAATTGTGTCGTGGAACGAATGAAAATATATATTCATGTGTTGAAATAAAATATTTATCGTTAAAAAAATTATTTTTGACATGAATGTGAATAAATAAATATTCATTTACGAATCGAAAGATTTGTTTATGTACACCCATTTGAAGGATATTGATTGGGACGATAAATTTTACACGTCCCCCAACTGCACAAATAATATTCAGTATTTTTGGATTGAAACCCCACACGGGTATTGGAATGATATTTGACGTACACTAATCCCGATTGTTTAGTTGTATGTCGATCGATTGCTCGACAGACTATGTAAGCATTAATTGTTTATATTTAATGCTTATGCAGTTGTGTGGTGCACTTTGGGTGATGGTTGATTATTTATCATTGCTATTATATACATGTGTTGTATGGAATCCATATAATTATCATTATATGGAATTTGATTGGGCCTCATTCAAATTTGGAAAATTAAAGAATATTTTAAAATAATATTCAGAACAGGAAAATAAATATTCATTTGTTGAATAAACAAAATAGTCATTTGTTGGCGATACTCATATGTTGAGAATGTTCATGTGTTGAAACTATTCATGTGTTGGATAAAATATTTATACAATAAAATTCATATTTTTATTGTAAGTGAGAATTAATAAATATTCATGTGTTGAATAAAGTATATATTCATGTGTTGAAGAAAATATTCATTTGTTGAATAGAATAACGAAGTGATTGAAATATATAAAGCTGTATTGATTAGATATGTGCCATTTTGATGCGAACGATATTTATATCGATTATATTCGTTTTTGTAATGAATATAGAAAAGGAAGAGAATTCAAAATATAACGTTTTGAAAATATTATCATTTATATGTTAATGATATGAAATATTCAATTTTGATTTGAAGTTGAAATTGTTTTGAAAACGAATTTAAAACGATTTATAAAATATATTTTGAGTTGAAATCGGTGAAATATATATATTATATATATTAAATGGCCTGAATAGAACGCTCCGCGC
Organism: Allium sativum; assembly: GCA_030737875.1. NCBI lineage: Eukaryota > Viridiplantae > Streptophyta > Magnoliopsida > Asparagales > Amaryllidaceae > Allium > Allium sativum. The sequence continues at coordinate 130,669,665 of CM060918.1, forward strand.
CGCGGTAGTTCGCGAATTTCGACCATTGACTTCGAATTGACGTTACGGGAGATCCGACCATCGGATTCTCCTAAAACTGGAACCGTTGGGTTCGTATCGAAAAGAGCTTTCCAACAAATATTAGAAATTTGGAATCTAACGGTTGGATTTGGAATTATGTCCAAATCAAATTTGGAAAAGGTCGCTGTAAGTGCAGTTCGCTGGCCGTTATTGAAAACCTGCTGTACAGGCCTTGATAAAATTATTAAAAATATTAATAATTTGTGTAAAATCAGAGTATATGAATTGGAAAGAGCTGGGATGAAAAATTCCACATTTGTAAGGATAAAAAAATATTTTTATCGAAATGAACTAGTTTTGAACTAGATTTGAGGTGGTTTTGAATCGAAATTATTTTTGGAATATTTCTATGTTGGATTTCGTGATTATACAGATATGGTTGTGGAAATTTGAAAGATATATTTATATCGTTATTTCTAATATTATATTTGTTGGTTTCAGAATTTGATATTGAATATAAGTCGATATATTTTCTATTCAGAGCCTTGTATTTAATATCAAATTGGATTTTGGGTTCGTCGTGAATGGTGTCTTGAATAATGCTGTTCTTGAACCCAGTTTAGAAAAAGAATAATTTTTTTAATAAAGATTTAGTGAAATTGTCCAATTAATTAGTATTTAATTGGAATTGAATTTAAATTGGTTTTTGGGGTTTATCGCGAGCGGTGTTTTGAATAACACCTGCTCTTTAACCCGATTAACAATGGAATGTGATTTTGGGTTTATCGTGAACCGTGTTTTAGATGACATTGGTTCTTTAACCCAGTTAAAGACAGGATATTGATTTTTGTGAAGATTAAAACTAAGTGGAGTTTTAATGAGTCTTTAATCTGATTGAAATGATCGAGAATGGAGTATCACCAGTTTTGCTCCAAAGTGATAGTTAAATCTTTAATTAGATTTGAATGTGAAATGGTAATTAATTTTATCGATAGCACCGTGGTGTTAGATATGGAGTATTACCAGTTTTACTCAATGGGATAAATAGGCTGGGATTGGGAAATAAAATAAATAATTACTTCGGTGTGGTTCGCTAATCCCGACTAGTTTGGAAAACCATAACATGATTTGAAAGGATGTCCATAGAATGATTAAAGAATAAATTTAGAAGAATTTATCTTTGATAAAATTAATGGGAACCTTTTCCCTAAGAATGTGAATTTTTGAATAAAAGAATATTCTGAATTGGAATGAGGCGTATGTTGTGTTTGTGTAACACTTGTTTATTGTATACGCGGGTTATTCGGAAAGGCCGGGTTTATACCCATTCTGAATAACCGATTCGACGATATGTCGAAGGTGAAGACGGTGGTTGAAGACCGGAGGTCTTCACGTCGTTTGGATGATTCCTGGCAATCTTGATTGGGCTATACACCCAAGATGAGGGAATATGTTGGTGATTGTCCAGACGTACTTGGAGATCGACGGATATGTGAGGAAAGTGCCTTCGGTTTCATTCAGACCCAGAACGAACTTGTAAATGGACTGTGTGTCTGACATTGGATTTTATTCTGTGTTGATTGATCTCTATTAAATATACATCTGTTTGGCGGCAGAGAATTTATTCTCTTGCTTAACGCCCTTCTCTGAGATGTACGAGCTCAGAGGTTGTATATCGATGGACATCAGTCGCATGGAGTGAATTGCCTGTGTGGCATGCCTAAGTGGCAAATGATCAAGGCTTCTGTTGAAAAGCAAAGTCTTGTGGTTGATGATCAAAGCACGTCTTGTGTGGCATAGCTTTGTGTATAGCGTGAATTCGCGAGCCTCACACCTCGGTATGAGTTAAAAACGGGATAAGGACCGTTGGGAAAATACGACGTTTCTTTCTAGCTATGGGTGATGTCAGTGACCTACCGGCCCTGACATTTATATACTTTTTACTTGTGTGGTTGTTGGAAAGCGAGGCGCCTCGAATATATGGTCGATAACTGGCACTATGTTAGCCGACATATAGACCATTATATAGGTCCTATAGGACCGGGAAACGTGTGTTCAGGAATAACTAATCCTCAAAAGTAAGAGAGGACCGGCCCAACCGATTCCAAGGATCGCTGTGTGTGGTCCCGAGACATTTGCTAGAGTGTCTCGAACAGAGAGGAGCTTGCCCCTTGCCTCGACTCATGATGGAATCCAATTTCCAATACATGAATTTCGGTTTTATTTGTAGAGCCTAGTATGGCGACATAGTGGGATGGGGCACTTATGCTGTCTATGATTGATACTTCTGATCGAAATTGTTTTGACACTATACACTTATAATAGTATCAAATGATTTGTTTTAAACGTACCAAGCATGTTTGAATATTATAAGGGAAAACCCTATCCTCTGGCTTGCGTTGCATTGTGCGATGGGACCTGGGTCTTATAATATCTTTATTTTTCCAAAAAGCATTGCGTTGTTTTGTTATATGCACTGGTATTCTTGGGATGAAACCCGTTCTGTGTTATACGGCGTGGTCCCTTGATTTACTAACTTTAAAATAAAGATTAATAACTGTTTTAGTTCTCACACCAGTCACATGACTGACCTGGATTTTATTGTTTTAACCTAAACTCTGGGTGCCCCTATTTTCCACACGGGCAGCTAGTAGTTTTGGTTTTGCAGATTTATATTCACAGGATCCTGGTTTATAGCTGAAGTGATATTCGGAAAGCTCTGTATCCGTGTATTTCTTTCAGTTATGTTTTGTATTATTTTTCCGCTGCAGTAATGTATTTAAATCTCTGATATTTATCAAATGTGTAATATTTATTCATACTCTGTATATTATTGTATCCTGATGGAATTGTTGTAATAAACAATGAAATGTTCTTCTGTTTGTGTTCTGATTGGTCTTGTCCTCAAAGCAATCCGCGCTTTCCTTCACGGTGAAGTTCGGGTCGTTATAGAATCATTTTAATGTAATCGAACATTTTTAATGTAAATAACGCAAAAGAATCATTATAATGTAAAAGAATCATTTTAATGTAATCGAACATTTTTAATGTAAATAATGCAAAAGAATCATTATAATGTAAAAGAATCATTTTAATGTAATTGTAATAACCCGAAAATCCGAGCCAATGTAAAATTTTTATTTTGGCAATTTTAGCGAATTTTGATTATTTAAAATGAATTATTTTAAATAATATCGACGAGAAATTTATTTTGAATAGATTCGAACGTATATATTTATATAGATCGTCGTTAGAATATAAATATTTATTTATATATATAAAAGGAATTGAAAATGGCGCGGTAGTTCGATAATTCGATTTCAAACTTCAAATGAATGTACCGGGTGCAAAATAAACCGGATTTTAGCGAAACCAAAAATATTAGAATCTAATTAAGAATATCTTTCCAACGAATGCAAAAAATTGAAATTTCATAGCGGGGGTAAAAAGTTATGTCCAGTTGAAAACTCAGAATAGTCGCTATGGAATTTCGGCCCTTGAAAATAGCGATTTTGCAAACGACATCAGAATTCGACGAAACCAATTTTGTTGGATTCGTGATGTCAAATTATTGCTAGGTTTCAAATTTCGTAATTTTTTGAATCAATATGTGAGTGTGGCAAAGGAAAATGTGTTTTGGCAGTTTAAGTTGATTTTAATCGACTGGAAAATGGTCATTTTTCAAATGGTCTCGGATTTGCCGAAATTAGTTTTGTTAGGACCGTATCATCAATACGAAGTTAGAAAATATTTTTCGGGAATTTTTCTTGTTAGTATGTGGCCCCAGTAAATTGAAATGCGCGTTCAAATTCAATATATAGAGTTATATGTTGATTTTGATGAAAACTGATCGAAACGATCGAATCAGCTTGCGATACATATCCCATTGTGTTCGGAATGGGGGTAATTAGCTATTGACGACAGGCGATCGGCCTCGTTTAGAGGTTGAATAAAAAAAGTCAACTTTTTGAAATAAAATATATATTATTATATAATGGAGCCCCCCCTTATACTCTCTTCCCTTTCCCTCTCTCTCTCTCCTACTTCACTCAGACGAAATAAAATAAAATTAAAAAAAAGAGAAAGAAACGGGGGGAGGAGCCGCGCTCCTCCCAGCAGCGCCGCCGCGCGCCGCAAGGGCGTGCCCCCCTGTTTCCCCCTTCCCCCGCCCTCGAATCTCCTTCTCCCTCACTTCTCCCTCTAGCTCCCTCACTCAAACCCCTCCAAATGCAACTGCCATCCCCAAATCGACCACCCCGACGCCACCTGCTCCACCTTCCGCACCATCAACGCCACCAATGGTCAGCCCCGCTTCCCCCTTGACCTGCAGAAGCCGCCATCCTCCCCTCCGACATCCGAAAGTTCGAACCACCACCCCAAGAAGTCGCGAGCCACTGAAGCATCCACCTTTTTCACCGCGAAGTCCATATTTCAGTCCTCCGCCCCTTCCTCCTTAATCCGAGCAACCTCCTTCGACCGATCAAGGTGATTTTTATTTTATTAAATTAGTTTCTAATTCAATTTCAGTTATAGAAAATCAGTTTTAATTTATAGAAAACATTTTATAAAGTAGTGTTTTTTTTAAGAAAAGTTGTGATTTTTAAAGTATTAAAAATATAATTTTTATTATAGTAGAGGATTAAAAATATAATTTTTATTGTATGTAGAGATTAAAGATATGATTTTTATAATATAGAAAGGTTAAAAATATAATTTTTATATAGAGAATGGAAAGAATAAAAATATGATTTTTATATTATAGAAAGAATAAAAATATGATTTTTATATTGTAGAAAGAATAAAAATATGATTTTTATATTATAGAAAGAATAAAAATACGATTTTTATATATTGAATAGCGAAGTAAAAATTCGATTTTTATATATTGAATAGCGAAGTAAAAAATTCGATTTTTATATATTGAATAGCGAAGTAAAAATTCGATTTTTACATGTGTAGTGGCTACGGACAATGGAAGTGATGAAAGGTGGGCACGACGGAGATTTCTACATAAGAAGAGTCGTGGCATTGGGTTTAGCTAATTGGTGAGAACTTCTCACATTTTAATTTTGTTTTTTAGTTAAAAATATATACTAGGATGCAGACGGTGTTTAGTAGCACCCGACACCCGTCGTCCACAGACCATGGACAGCTTGTATGCTTGTTTGTTTGATTTTGATGTGTAGTTGATTGTGTGATGTGAAGTGAAAAGAATTAAAATATTTATATAGTTAAAATATTTTATAGTTGAAAATATAATTTTTAACGTAAATGTGAATAAATAAATATAAACAAATCGGATGATTTGTTTATATACACACATTTGACTGATATTGATTGGGACGATAAATTTTACACATCGCCCAAATGGACAAATAAAATCTGTGTTTGATTGTTTGAAACCCCACACGGGTATTGGGATGATATATGACATACACTAATCCCAATAATTAGTTGTATGTCGATCGATTGATTGACGAACTGTTATAAGCGTTAAATATTTATATTTGATGCTTATACAGTGTAGAATGCACTTTGGATGATGGTTGATTATTCATCGTTGTTATTGTATACATGTGTTGTAGGAAATCCATATAATTAACATTATATGGTAATTGATTGGGCCTCATTCCAGTTTTGAAATAGAAATATTTGAAAAAGAAATATTTGAAATAGAAATATTTGAAAAAGAAATATTTGAAATAGAATATTTGAAAATAGAAATATATGAAGCCGTATTGATTAGATTGACGCCATTTTTACGTGAACGATATTTATATCGATTTTATTCAATTTTCAATGTATATTGAAAGTGATTTCGAAATTTGAATTATATTGAAAATAATCGAAATTCGAATTATATTGAAATAGAATTGAATTCAAATTGAAATTGAATAGAATTGAATTCGAATTGAAATTGAAAAAAAAAATTGAATTCAAATTGGAATTGAATAGAATTCGAATTGAAATAGAATTCGAATTGAAATAGAATTGATTTCGAATTGAAATTGAAAAAAAATTGAATTCAAATTGAATAGAATTGAATTCGAATTGAAACTGAAAAAAAATTGAATTCAAATTGAAATTGAATAAAATTGAATTCAAATTGAAATTGAAAAGAATAGAATTGAATTCGAATTGGAATTGAATTAGTTTGAAATTCAAATTGAATTGAAAACGTATTGAAATTGAATTAAAAATCAATTTAAATTGAAATCAATTTGAAATGAATGTAAAACGAATTTAAAAGGGAAAATTCAATTTTGATTTGAATTTGAAAAAGAAGTGAAATCGTTTTGAAAACGAATTTAAAACGATTTATAAAATACGTTTTAAAAGGAAATCGACGAAATATATATATATATATATATATATATATATATATATATATATATAATGGCCTGAATAGAATGCGCCGCGTCGCGGCCGTTCGTGAGTTTCGACCATTGACTTCGAATGAACATTGCGGGAGATCCGACCGTCGGATTCTCCTGAAACCGGAACCGTTGGGTTCGTATCGAAAAGAGATTTCTAATGAATATTAGAAATTTTAAATCTAACGGTTGGATTTGGAATTATGTCCAAATCAAATTTGAAAAAGGTCGTTGTAAGTGCAGTTCGATGGCCGTTGATGGAAATCGACTGTACGGGCCTTGATAAAATTATTAAAAATAGTGATAATTTGTGTAAAATCATAAGAAATGATTTGGGAAAAATTGGGATGAAAAACTCCATATTTGAAAAGATAAAAATAGTTTTTTATCGAAATGAACTAGTTTTGAACTAGAATTATAATTCTATTTATTTTTAAAATAAATAGATTGAATTTGAAATGGTTTTAAAAGTAAGCAGAAGTTCCAATAATTGAATTGGAATGGATTTGAATTGAAATTGTCTTCGGAATATTTCGATGTTGGATTTCGTGATGATACAAATATTGTTATGGGAATTTGAAAGATATATTAATATCGTTATTTCCAATACGATATTTGTTGGTCGTAGAATTTGATATTGAATATAATCCGGTATATTTTCTATTTAGAGCCTTGTATTTAATATCAAATGTGATTTGGGTTTGTCGTGAATGGTGTCTTCATTAACACCGTTCTTAAACCCAGTTGAGGAAAAGAATAAATCTTTTTATTTAGATTTAATGAAGTGTACCAATTAAATAATATTTAATTGGAATTGAATTGGTATTGATTTTTGGGTTTATCGTGAACAGTGTTTTAAATAACACTTGTTCTTTAACCCGATAATTAATGGAATGTGATTTTGGGTTTATCGTGAACCATGTTTTAAATGACACTGATTCTTTAACCCAGTTAAAGATTAAAACTAAGTGGAGTTTTAATGGTTCTTTAATTAGATTAAAAAGATCGAGAATGGAGTATCACCAGTTTTACTCCAGGCGATAGTTAAATCTTTAATTAGATTTGAACGTGAAATGGTAATCGAATTTACCGATAACACCGTAGTGTTAGATATGAAGTATTACCAGTTTTACTTCATGGGATGAATAGGTTGGGATGGGGAAATTAAAATAATTGATTACTTCGGTGTGGTTCGCTAATCCCGATTAGTTTGAATTGATATTCAAAGGAAGATTAAAAAATTATCTTTGATAAAATTAGTGGGAAACTTTCCCAAAATATAAGAGTATTTGAATAAAAAGAATATTCTGAAGTGGAATGAGGCGTATGTTGTGTTTGTGTAACACTTTTATAATATATACGCGAGTTATTCAGAAAGACCGGGTTTATCCCATTCTGAGTAACTGATTCGACGTGGTGTCGAAGATGAAGCGGTGGTTGAAGACCGGAGGTCCTCACGTCGTTTGGATAATTACTGATGATATTGATTGGGCTGTACACCCAAAAAGATGGAAACAGTTGGTGATCGTCCAGACGTACTTGGAGATCGATGGATATGCGGGGTACTAGGTGCATCCGGTTTCGTTCAGACCCAGAACGAACTTGTAAATGGACTGTGTGTCTGACATTGGATTTTAGTCTGTGTGATTGATTTCTATTAAATATATATCTGTTTGGCGGCGGAGAATTTATTCTCTTGCTTAACGCCCTTCTCTGAGACGTACGAGCTCAGGGGTTATATATTGATGGATATCAAACGCATGGAGTGAATTGCCTGTGTGGCATGCCTAAGTGGCAAATGATCAAGGCTTCTGTTGAAAAGCAGAGTCTTGTGGTTGATGATCAAAGCACGGCCTGTGTGGCATAGCTTTGTGTAACGTGAATTTGCGAGCCTCACACCCCGGTTGTGAACCCAAAACGGGAGAAGGACTTCAGGGAGGGAATGCGTTTCCTTCTAGCTAGAAGTGGCGTCAGTGGTTTTACACGCCCTGACGAGTTTGACTTATGTGGTTGTTGCTGTTGCGAGGCGCCTTGGATATATCGGTCGATCCGGGACCGAAGGAGTCATTCATTGGATCATTGACACCCCATAGGGTGGGGAAACGCAGTGTTCAGGCATTTTAATCCACATCGATGGATCGACCCTGACTATTTAAAGGCTTGCCTGCACGCTTGCCTGATGGGCGGGCTAGAGCATCTCGAATTCGGTGGAGGACGATCCCTTGCCTCGGTTCATAGATGGAAATCTAATTTCCAAATACGTGACTGGGCGGTTTTGATTGTATACATATATATGGCGACATAGTGGTATGGGGCATTCATGCCGCCTATGATTGATACTTATGATTGAAATTGTTTTGACACTATACACTTATGGTACTATCAAAATAATCTGTTTTAAAACGTATCAAGCATTCTTTGGCTATTATAAGGTAAAACCCTATCCCCTGGTTTGTGTTGCATTATGTGATGGGACCTGGGTCTTATAATAGCTTCATTTTTCTTTATTTAGCATTGTGCTGTTTGTTTTATGCACTGGTATTCTTGGGAGGAAACCCGTTCCGTGTTATACGGCGTGGTCCCTTGATTTACCTAACTTTAAAATAAAGATTAATAACTGTTTTAGTTCTCACACCAGTCCCATGACTGACCTGGAGTTTATTGTTTTAACCTAAACTCTGGGTGCCCTTATTTTGACACGGGCAGCTAGTAGTTTTGGTTTTGCATATTTATATTCACAGGATCCTGGTTTACAGCTGGAACGATATCCGTAAAGCTTTGTATCCGTATATCTCCTTCGGTTGTATTATTATTATTTTCCGCTGCTATGTAATTTATTGTAATCTCTGATATTTATCGAATGTATTTTATTTGTTTATACTCTGTATATCCTTGTATTCTAATGGAATTGTTGTAATATACAATGAAATGTTCTTCCGTCTGCGTTCTGATTTGTCTTGTTCTCAAAGCGATTAGGGGTTTTGAACGGTTTTAGTCGGTTTAGCGACTGATTCGGATCGAGCGAAATTCCTTGTCATCACAGTGATTGAACATTTTAATGTAAATAATGCAAAATAATCATTATAATGTAAAAGAATCATTTTAATGTAATTGAATATTTTTAATGTAAATAATGCAAAAGAATCGTTATAATGTAAAAGAATCATTTTAATGTAATTGAACATTTTTAATGTAAATAATGCAAAAGAATCGTTATAATGTAAAGGAATCATTTTAATGTAATCGAACAATTTAATGTAAATAATGCAAAAGGATCATTATAATGTAAAAGAATCATTTTAATGTAATCAAACATTTTTAACATAAATAATGTAAAAGAACATTTTAATGTAAAGAATATTTTAAATAAAGAATCTTTTAAAATAAACAATCTTTTAAAATAAAGAATATTTAAAATAACAAATATTTTAAAATATTATTCAGTGAAGAATAATATTATGATTTTGATGTTCGATTTTAGGTGGGCATAAGAATATAAAAAAATATGAAGCCGGGTTAATTATAGAATTGCCATTTTAACCCGAATGGGTTTATTAATCGATTTTATTCATTTTATAATGAATATCGAAAAGAAGCGATTTCAAAATTTAACACTTTGAAAATATTATCATTTTAATATGATAAAGATATATAATATTCAATTTTGATTTAAAATTGGAAAAGAAGTTTGAATTGTTTTTAAAATGAAATTATAAATATTTTATAAATACGATTTAAATAAAAATCGATGAAATATATATAATATAATATATATTTAGTGGCCTGAATAGAACGCGCAGCGCAGCGACGGTTCACGAATTTCGACCATTAACTTTATATTGATGTAACGGGAGATCCGACTGTCGGATTCTCCTAAACCCGGAACTGTAGGGTTCATATCGAAAAGAGCTTTCCAATGAATACAAGAAGTTTGAAATCTAACGGTTGGATTTGGAAATACGTCCAAATCAAATTTGGAAAAGGTCGTTGTAAATGAAGTTCGATGACCGTTTATGGAAATCGACTGTAAGGGCCTTAGTAAAATTATTAAAAATATGGAAAAATTATGTAAAATCATAATAGATGATTTGGAAAGTATTTGGATGGAAAAAAAAAATCCAATTTTGTAAATATAAAAATATATTTTTATCAAAATGAACTAGTTATTAACTAGGAATACAAAAAATCCAATGTTTTTAACTGAATAAATAAATTGGATTTTAGGTATGTCGTGAATGGTGTCTTTAATAACACTGTTGTTAAACCCCATGTGAAAAGAATAAATCTTTTAAATTAAGATTATTATAGTCTCCAATTATATTTGGTAATTGGAATAAAATGAAATGTGAATTGGGTTTATTGTGAAGTGTGTTTTTAATGACATTCCTTCTTTAACCCGATTAACAGTGAAAATATAATTTGGAATTTACAAATCTTTTATTAAGATTTAATGGAAAATTTCCAAAGTAAAGTTTTCCAATTTAATATATTAAATTGGAATTGAATGGAATTCTGTTTAATAATAATCGAGATGAGCCTATGTGAATGAAGACCATTACTATATATGGAATTTAAAAGGCTTTGCCGTTATTCCATTTATATTATTAATCTAGTACGAAAATTTATATCGATTATATATTGATTTGATTTCCATGAAGATTCCATATTTAACGAAAGTTGAATTTGGGTTTATCGTGTACAATGTTTTTAAATAACATTTATTCTTTAACCCAGTTAAAGATAAAGATTAATTTCTTAAATTTGAATAATCATTAAGTAGTGATTTTTGAAATTAAAACCGAACTAGAGTTCTAATGAATCTTTAATTAGATTAAAATGGGAATGAGATAATTAAATGATTAAAAGAATAAATTCAAAAGAATTTAACTTTGATTAATTTAATGGGAACCTTTCCCTAATAATGTGAATATTTATTTAAAAGAATATTCTGAATTGGAATGAGGCGTATGATGTGTTTTTATAGCACTTGATTATAAAATACGCGAGTTATTCGAAAAGACTGGGTTTAACCCATTCTGAATAATTAATACAATGACCAAGAGTCGAAGATGAAGACGGTGGTTGAAGACCGGAGATCTTCACATCGTTTGGATAATTACTGATGTCTCGATTGGACCATACACCCGAGACAATGTAATAAGTGGTGATCGTCCAAACATACTTGGAGATCGACGGATATGTGAGGACCTCTCTCCTGTATTGGACATATGGGATAAGGAATAAGGTGCCTCCTGTAACACCCCACCTCCGTTAAGGTCACTCACAAAGGGAATGCCTTAACTTTGATGGAGCGTTTATTAGACAAAACAGAAACTTACAATACAAATAAAACAGTACTTGAAAAATTTATAGCTTTATTACAACAGAAACCGAATTAAGTTTGGTTACATCCTTTCAAATCACAATATCAGAATTTAAGTACAAAATATCAGTCTTGTACAAAAGCCTTCAGAATGCATAGTTTTTAAAATCATAATCCCCAACATAAACTTCCATGCCAAAGCCAGACGATACTTTAAGCAGAGAAGATCCGATTCAAGCTCCAAGATTTCCACCCTACAAACCTGGGGTGGGGGGGGGGGGGGGAGGGGGGGAAACGGAAGAAAAAGGGGCGAAAACAAGCAAGGTTAGACATAAAGTCTGCCAAGTCCAGTGACTTTCAGCATATGAACATATAACAATGATTATGACGTGAAAATAAAATTGGATGCGAGATAACAGTAACAGGAGTGGCAGATATACTTAGGTTAAACAGAAAAAGAACAGAATGATGTAAGCTACTACTTTTCACCTCTTTGCACTAATACTAGTATAACAGGATTAGGTGTCACCCCAATGTCTAAACTAAAACGGGAACAGAATAATTTCCACAGAAGAGAATGCTAGTAATGGGCCTTTACCACCCCAATAGAAATAGACAGAAACAGAATGCTAATAATGGGCCTTTACCACCCGAACAAAAGGCACAGAAACAGAAACAGATTAATCCCTACGGAAACAGAATGTAGAATTAGGTGTACACTAGTAAATGGGCCTTTACCACCCGAACAGACGGTACCACGTAGAAACAGACAGGTGTTACCACCCAACAGAAACAGACGGTACCAACAGAAACAGACAGAACTAAGTGTACCCTAAAACCCTACCCCAAAAGATCGGCTCCCTAATACATAAATACCCTGTGTCGGCCCCACAGTAGGGTGTATCACTCCCTAAAGTGACAACCAATTGGCACAGACCTATTTACAGATGTCACAGAGTCTAACATCCTCAGAGGCAGACTGGGATCCATGCACGCACATGACCCAGTTGGAACGCACCATCAACACCCTTCGCCATTATCACAATGAACCGCTTATAATTAGTTCCGTAAGCGTGCCCGGACCCTACCTACTGTTGGGTCAAAGTTTTGATACCAGAAAGGGTTACTGACTAATATGGGTCCCAAACAACAGATGACACAAGTAATTTCCCTCCTAACCTTGTGTCCCTAGACTGACAGTTTTTAGATTAACTTGTTTACAAGTTCAGACATACAGAGTTCAAGTCAACTAGTTCACAGATCAGAAAAAATCAAGTTAACGGGTTTTCAGACTAACGGATCAGACGTACAGTTCTTAACAGATTGTCTAACTTTGTATTGGGCCTACAGATTCACGAAACAAGTTTTATTAAATTCATCAGTCCAGTTGGTTTAACCCGATTTACCCAACACATTTTAGACGTCATACTTATCCCAGATTTGCATTAATTAAATATTAATGCACAGACCTCTCACATTAGGTCGTTAGCTTGTGGCCGCTGGATATGCCGGGCGGTTCCGGGCAGACTTCTGCCACAAGCCAGACCTAACCTCGTGTCTAAGCATATTTTAGTTATGCCTACGACCTCTCACATTAGACTGACAGTTTGCGGTCGCTGGTTAAACAGGTTGGTTCCGGGCAGGCTTCTACCACAAACAGAGACTAACCTCGTGTCATAGCCAATTCATTCCAATACAGATTTTTCAGATATCAGACTAATTCTGTTTATCTAACAGATTAAACTTCTTCGTAGGATACAACAGATTAATCAAATTTCCATGTTTTACTAAATCTTAGGTAGAGCCTACGGATTTCCATACCCAGATTACCATTATCCAGTTTTCAACAGATCAGACAATTCAACAGGTAGCAGATTTAGCAGTTTAAGCGATTCAACAGATTTAGCAGATAACAGATTCAGCAGTTTAGGCAATACAACAGATTTAGCAGATAACGGATTAGGCAATTTAACGGATTTAGCAGATTATATATATATATATATATATATATATATATATATCTAAAACTCTATTTACATATCTTGCCTAATCATAAATTTAGCCTAAACTTACATGCCCAAATCAAGGTCATAATTTATAATACAATATATGCCCCAAATCTTAGCCTTAATATTCCCATTTACAGTTCATGTCAAAACTAGATTTAATATTCTAGTTTACCATTTTTGTCCAAGACTAATACACATGCAAATCATTCCCTATTATAGCCAATTCAGATTATGCCAACATATTTGTTATGCCAAATTAACTTAATTAAGCTATGCCCAATCCCCGTATAACATGTTTCCACAAGTTCTCTAAATACTCATGAAATGGCCCTAGCAAAAGGAATAGGGGATAAGCACAAGAAAGAATAGGCACGCAATAATGAACCAAATACAATGATAATGGCCCCACTAGGCTCGATGTACATAACAGTGAATGGGAATAAACTAGCTAAGTTACATACTAAATATGAGATCTAACATCATTAAGGGAATAGGCATAAGAAACTAACTACAATAGTTATAGGCAACTAACCACAATAGTCATGGGTGACTAATCACAATAGTTTCTTATTCAATGTCATAGGCAATAGTCTCATAGGCGTGAATCATAGTCATAGGCAATAGTCTCATAGGCATGAATCATATTCATAGGTAATAGTCTCATAGTCATGAATCATAGTCATAGGCAATAGTCTCATAGTCATGAATCATAGTCATAGGCAATAGTCTCATAGTCATGAATCATAGTCATTGGCAATAGTCTCATAGGCAACAGTTTCATGTCCAATTATGCATTATTCGTTATTTGTCCCAAAATTTAGCGTTCGTGCGTTAATCTGTTATGAGATTCGGCGCAGGCTCGTAGTAGCCTGGCTATAGAACAAAAAGAAGAAAGAGATACAGAATAAGATAGATCTAAACAGAACAGAACAGACATAACCTCAGATTCAGATTTACAATCCATGTCACAATCATAATTAATGTTTATATCGGAAAATAACTGTACTTGCCTTTCGTGGTTTTAAGAAAGGATAATAAACTAGTGTTGATGCAGAAAGGCTGAATTACTCTTCTTTAATTGTTGTTGTAGCTCTAAACTTTGATTTGAGATTTGATTTAGCTTTTAATTCTATTCAAGTTGGAAGAAGATGCATCAGTCCAAGTTTTGATTCCAGCAGAGTAGCGACGCCATTTTTATTTTTTTTATTTAGAACAGAGACGGAGTATAGACAAAATGAAATTGTGTAGAGAAAATGAGGCTAGGGGGCTGTTTATATAGGATTAGGTGGACGAATCTAGACAGAAAACGTGACCAGATACATCAGAATGAACCAGGTTCAAAAACTGGGTTTCGGGAGCAGGTCGACCCCCATGTCGACACTATGGTCGCCTGGTCTGGCCAGGTCGACCCCCAGGTCGACACTATGGCCGACCTGGCCCCTGAGAGGTCGACACTATGGTCGACCCCCAGGTCGACCTGGTCCATAGGCGGGAATTTTCCCGCCCAGCTTGTTCTGGGATTTTGAATTCGAATTTGAATTCGAATTTTCGAGCTGTTTTCGATTCTGAAATTCTCTGAAACTTCGGAGGGCCATATCTCCCTCATACGAACTCCGTTTCTCGAAAACTCGGACTCGTTTCCAAGCAGAATTTCGAGATAAACCTAATGGCGCAACCCGTTTCCCTTGATTCTTATTTTATAATTTAATTATTCTCTGATTTGTTACTTATACGATCATAGAAAATACGGGGTGTTACATTCTCCCCTCCTTAAAGGATTTCGTCCCCGAAATCTTCAAGTTGAGAAGAATGTGTCCTACCATCCAGTCATCCATCTACTCAACCATCATCCACAAGCATCCATTGTCCTTAAAAACTTCTAATGTTGTATGAACATATGCAAAAGTGTGTGTATATGTTCCTTATCTAATGCAAAGATCAGGCGGTCCACTGATTCAGTTGACCTCCTTAATGCGAATTATGTTAGTGCCAAGAGTCCAACATGTATGCAATTTTCCTATTTGATATCATTCTTATATGAGTGACAACCATTCATTCATATGCAACATCCATGTGATGAGTCAATCATTTTGCATCCACAGAAATTGAAAATGCTCACACATCCATATGCAGTATGAGAGTATTTTCGAGCCGATCTAGTGCCTAGTGTGTGTATATGCATCCACGAGCAACCACTTGCATCCACTTGCAACCATCAAACATAACATGTCTCAAACACATGTTTACACCCATTGGTTTCTACCTAAAGTTCGAAGATTTGATCGATAGGATACAATCGAATGATGGAAGCGAGTACAGATAAAACAAAAACTTGGTTTCCATTAGATATTGGATGAGAGAATAATTCCCCTAAGTATCGGCCCCGAAGACCGAAATCAACATCAGATTGATACCCAGAGGATTACCCTCTTTAGACAATGTCAAAACTGGAAATCTTAACCTTTTCAGAAATATCCAGATGCTTATAGACTACTAGTACAGATCAGATTACCAAATGATTCTTAGGAAACTAAGCATGATAAAACCCAAAATGTATGCGTCCTACTTGACGCCTAACACAGATATCTCTCAAACCCCAATCTATCACAAGCAGATGAGTCATAACCCCTATGGGGTTTGAGACTATAACCAGATCAGAAACAAGACTAGTATTAAAGTGCAGAGACTCGACTACGAAATCAGAGTGCCATAATCGGAAAGAGTTCTAACTCAATAATCAGATAAGGAAACTAAACTCTCTACGGAAATTTTCCTACTTCTATCCTATCCACCAACTATGAGAGCATTCACCTGCCTTCCCGAAGTAGGTCATGTCCTCTTTCCTTGCCCCCGTTTCTTCTGGCAGTCCCTAGTGAAGTGTCCCATCTCACCACAGTTGATGTGAGTGTCCTTCCTCTTTCGACAATCCTTGTCCAGACGAGTCAAGCTTCCATAAGTAAAGCACTTTTCTCCTCATTTATCTTCAGACTTTTCTTCCTTCTTTTGTGTTTCCTTTTTGCCTCCTTTGTGAACCAAGTCCATATCCATGAGTTTCTCATCCTTGGGTTGTGCTCCTTAGCCAATCTCCCTCATTGTCATCTTTACTATTTGACAAGTCCCTCGAAAGCTGCCTCCATCGCACAGAAAATCCTACAAAGCTCGAAAGAAAATTAGCCGTAGGCGAGACTACTGCGGCTACAGATGGAAGTCGGGCGTTTATTTGCCCTTTGACTTGTGTCGTAGTCTTATCAAGCCTACAAAACCATGCCGCGATGAGGTTACCTCCCAAAAAGCCGAGAGCCCCGGAGAAAGAAGGAAACAAAGATTCAAACGGAGGATCAAAAGATAGATATATGGCTTTTGGGGATTATGTTTTTTTTTCAAAAAATAGGATTTACTTTCGAAAATACTTCCTTTTAAAACCTTTTTGAAAATAGTTTTCAAAAACTTTACCCAATCTGGTAACCTTCAGCTCTGATACCAAGTGTAACACCCCACCTCCGTTAAGGTCACTCACAAAGGGAATGCCTTAACTTTGATGGAGCGTTTATTAGACAAAACAGAAACTTACAATACAAATAAAACAGTACTTGAAAAATTTATAGCTTTATTACAACAGAAACCGAATTAAGTTTGGTTACATCCTTTCAAATCACAATATCAGAATTTAAGTACAAAATATCAGTCTTGTACAAAAGCCTTCAGAATGCATAGTTTTTAAAATCATAATCCCCAACATAAACTTCCATGCCAAAGCCAGACGATACTTTAAGCAGTGAAGATCCGATTCAAGCTCCTATATTTCCACCCTACAAACTTTGTGGGGGGGGGGACGAAAGAAAAAGGGGCGAAAACAAGCAAGGCCAGACATAAAGTTTGGCAAGTCCAGTGACTTTCAGCATATGAATAGAAAATAATGATTATGACATGAAAATAAAACTGGATGCGAGATAACAGTAACAGGAGTAGCAGATATACTTAGGTTAAACAGAAAAAGAACATAATGACGTAAGCTACTACTTTTCACCTCTCTACACTAATACTAGTATAACAGGATTAGGTGTCACCCCAATGTCTAAATTGAAACGGGAACAGAATAATTTCCACAGAAGAGAATGATAGTAATGGGCCTTTACCAACCCAACAGAAACAAACAAAAACAGAATGCTAATAATGGGCCTGTACCACCCGAACAGAAGGTACAAAAACAGAAACAGATTAATCCCTACGAAAACAGAATGTAGAATTAGGTGTACACTAGTAAATGGGCCTTTACCACCCGAACAGACGGTACCACGCAGAAACAGACATGTGTTACCACCCAACAGAAACAGACGGTACCAACAGAAACAGACAGAACTAAGTGTACCCTAAAACCCTACCCCAAACGATCGGCTCCCTAATACATAAATACCCTGTGTCGGCCCCACAGTAGGATGTATCACTCCCTAAAGTGACAACCAATTGGCACAGACCTATTTACAGATGTCACGACGTCTTACATCCTCAGAGGCAGACTGGGATCCTTGCACGCACGTGACCCAGTTGGAACGCACCATCAATACCCTTCGCCATTATCAGAATGAACCGCTTATAATTAGTTCAGTAAGCGTGCCCGGACCCTACCTATTGTTGGGTCAAAGTTTTGATACCCGAAAGGGTTACTGACTAATATGGGTCCCAAACAACAGATGACACAAGTAATTTCCCTCCTAACCTTGTGTCCCCAGACTAACAGTTTTCAGTTTAACTTGTTTACAAGTTCAGATATACAGAGTTCAAGTCAACTAGTTCACAGATCAGAAAATCAAGTTAACGGGTTTTCAGACTAACGGATCAGATCTACAGTTCTTAACAGATTGTCTAACTTTGTATTGGGCCTACAGATTCACGAAACAGGTTTTATTAAATTCATCATTCCGGTTGGTTTAACCCTATTTACCCAAAACGTTTTAGACGTCATACTTATCCGAGATTTGCATTAATTAAATATTAATGCACAGACCTCTCACATTAGGTCGGTAGCTTGTGGCTGCTGGATATGTCGGGCGGTTCCGGGCATACTTCTGCCACAAGCCAGACCTAACCTCGTGTCTAAGCATATTTTAGTTATGCCTACGACCTCTCACATTAGACTGACAGTTTGCGGTCACTGGTTAAGCCGGTTGGTTCCGGGCAGGCTTCTACCGCAAACAGAGTCTAACCTCGTGTCATGGCCAATTCATTCCAATACAAATTTTTCAGATATCAGACGAATTATGTTTATCTAACAGATTAAACTTCTTCATAGGATACAACAGATTAATCAAATTTCCATGTTTTACTAAATCTTAGGTCGAGCCTACGGATTTCCATACCCCGATTACCATTATCTAGTTTTCAACAGATCAGACAATTCAACAGGTAGCAGATTTAGCAGTTTAAGCGATTCAACAGATTTAGCAGATAAAAGATTCAGCAGTTTGGGCAATTCAATAGATTTAGCAGATAATGGATTAGGCAATTTAACGGATTTAGCGGATAATAGATTTAGCAGATTATATATATATATATATATATATCTAAAACTCTATCTACATATCTTGCCTAATCATAAATTTAGCCTAAGCTTACATGTCCAAATCAAGGTCATAATTCATAATACAATATATACCCCAAATCTTAGCCTTAATATTCCCATTTACAGTTCATGTCAAAACTAGATTTAATATTCTAGTTTACCATTTTTGTCCAAGACTAATACACATGTAAATCATTCTCTATTATAGCCAATCCAGATTATGCCAAAATATTTGTTATGCCAAATTAACTTAATTAAGCTATGCCCAATTCCCGTATAACATGTTTCCACAAGTTCTCTAAATACTCATGAAATGGCCCTAGCAAAAGGAATAGAGGATAAGCACAAGAAAGAATAGGCATGCAATAATGAACCAAATACAATGATAATGGCCCCACTAGGCTCGATGTACATAACAGTGAATGGGAATAAACTAGCAAAGTTACACACCAAATATGAGATCTAACATCATTAAGGGGACAGGCATAAGAAACTAACTACAATAGTTATAGGCAACTAACCACAATAGTCATGGGCGACTAATCACAATAGTTTCTTATTCAATGTCATAGGCAATAGTCTCATAGGCGTGAATCATAGTCATAGGCAATAGTCTCATAGGCATGAATCATATTCATAGGTAATAGTCTCATAGTCATGAATCATAGTCATAGGCAATAGTCTCATAGTCATGAATCATAGTCATAGGCAAAAGTCTCATAGTCATGAATCATAGTCATAGGCAATAGTCTCATAGGCAACAGTTTCATGTCCAATTATGCATTATTCGTTATTTGTCCCAAAATTTAGCGTTCGTGCGTTAATCTGTTATGAGATTCGGCGCAGGCTCGTAGTAGCCTGGCTATAGAAAAAAAAGACGAAAGAGATACAGAATAAGATAGATCTAAACAGAACAGAACAGACATAACCTCAGATTCAGATTTACAATCCATGTCACAATCATAATTAACGTTTATATCGGAAAATAACTGTACTTGCCTTTCGTGGTTTTAAGAAAGGATAATAAACTAGGGTTGATGCAGAAAGGCTGAATTACTCTTCTTTAATTGTTGTTGTAGCTCTAAACTTTGATTTGAGATTTGATTTAGCTTTTAATTCTATTCAAGTTGGAAGAAGATGCATCAGTCCAAGTTTTGATTCCAGCAAAGTAGCGACGCCATTTTTATTTTTTTTATTTAGAACAGAGACGGAGTATAGACAGAATGAAATTGTGTAGGGAAAATGAGGCTAGGGGGCTGTTTATATAGGATTAGGTGGACAAATCTAGACAGAAAACGTGACCAGATACATCAGAATGAACCAGGTTCAAAAACTGGGTTTCGGGAGCAGGTCGACCCCCAGGTCGACACTATGGTCGCCTGGTCTGGCCAGGTCGACCCCCAGGTCGACACTATGGTCGACCTGGCCCCTGAGAGGTCGACACTATGGTCGACTGTGATGAAAAGGAATTTCGCTCGGTCCGAACCAGTCGCTAAACCGACCCAGACCGTTCGAGACGCCTGATCGTTTTGAGAACACGACAAAATAGAACGCAGACGGAAGAACTTTAAATTGTACATTACAACAATGCATCATATTACAAGAATATACAGAGTATAAATAAACAAATATTACACAGAAATATCAGAGATTTAAATTACATTTAAATTCATCGCAGCGGAAAATAATACAATACACAACTAGAAGGAGATATACGGATACAAAGCTTTCCGGATATCGTTCCAGCTGTAAACCAGGATCCTGTGAATATAAATCTGCAAAACCAAAACTACTAGCTGCCCGTGTCAAAATAGGGGCACCCAGAGTTTAGGTTAAAACAATAAACTCCAGGTCAGTCATGGGACTGGTGTGAGAACTAAAACAATTATTATTCTTTATTTTAAAATTTAGGTAAATCAAGGGACCACGCCGTATAACACGGAATGGGTTTCCTCCCAAGAATACCGGTGCATAAAACAAACAGCGCAATGCTAAATAAAGAAAAATTAAGCTGTTATAAGACCCAGGTCCTATCACACAATGCAACGCAAGCCGGGGGATAGGGTTTTCCCTTATAACAGCCAAAGAATGCTTGATACGTCTAAAACAAATCATTTGATACTATTATAAGTGCATATTATATAAAACATCTTCAAATCATTAGTATCAATCATAGGCGGCATGAATGCCCCATACCACTATGTCGCCATATATAGGTTATACAATCAAAATCGCAAAGTCACGTATTTGGAAATTGGGTTTCCATCTATGAACCGAGGCAAAAGATAGTCCTCAACCGATTCGAGACTGTCTAGCCCGAGTCTCAGGATCAGAGCTCGAGTGACCCTTGGAGCGACAGGGCCGGTCCACCGATGTGGATTAAACTTAAACCCTGAACATGCGTTCCCCCGCCCTATGGGGCATAAATGAGCCAACGAATGACTCCATCAGACCCAGATCGTCCGATCAAACCGAGGCGCCTCGCAACAGCAACAACCACATAAGTCAAACTCGTCAGGGCGTGTAAAACCACTGACGCCACTTCTAACTAGAAAGAAACGCATGCCCTCCCTGAGGTCCGTCTCCCGTTTTTGGTTCATACCGGGTGTGAAACTCGCGAAGTAAACGTTACACAAAGCTACGCCACAAAGGCCGTGCTTCGATCATCAACCACAAGACTTTGCTTTTCAACAAAAGCCTTGATCATTTGCCACTTAGGCATGCCACACAGGCAATTCACTCTATGCTTTTGATATCCATCAGTATATAACCCCTGAGCTCGTACGTCTCAGAGAAGGGCGTTAAGCAAGAGAATAAATCCTCCGCCGCCAAACAGATATATATTTAATAAAAATCAATCACACAGACTAAAATCCAATGTCAGACACACGGTCCATTTACAAGTCCGTTCTGGGTCTGAACGAAACCGGAGGCACCTAGTACCCCGCATATCCTTCGATCTCCAAGTACGTCTGGACGATCACCAACTGTTTCCATCTTCTTGGGTGTACATCCCAATCAAGATCATCAGTAATCACCCAAACGACGTGAAGACTTCCAGTCTTCGACCATCATCTTCATCTTCGACTTATCGTCGTATCAGTTATTCAGAATGGGATAAACCCGGTCTTCCCGAATAACTCGCGTATATTTTAAATAAGTGTTACACAAACAAAACATACGCCTCATTCCAATTTATCAGTCACTAACCGTAAATTAATCAAGAGAATAATCCCCCAAATATTAACCCCGAAGGCCGAAACCAACATCAGATCAATATCCAGAAAACCATTCTGCTTAGCTAACCGACAGTTAGTTTCTAAAATTTCACATTCATAGGGAAAGGTTCCCATTAATTTTATCAAAGATAAATTCCTTGAATTTATTCTTTAATCTTCTTTTGAATTTTGATTCTACTAGTCGGGATTAACGAACCTTACCGAAGTAATCATTTGTTTTAATTCCCCAATCCCAACCTATTCATCCCATGAAGTAAAACTGGTAATACTTCATATCTAAAACCACAGTGTTATCGGTAAATTCAATTACCATTTCACGTTCAAATCTAATTAAAGATTTAACTATCGCCTGGAGTAAAACTGGTGATACTCCATTCTCGATTATTTAAATCTAATTAAAGATTCATTAAAACTCCACTTAGTTTTAATCTTTAACTGGGTTAAAGAATCAGTGTCATTTAAAACACAGTTCACGATAAACCCAAAATCACATTCCATTAATTATCGGGTTAAAGAACGAGTGTTATTTAAAACACTGTCCACGATAAACCCAAAAATCAATATCAATTCAATTCCAATTAAATATTATTTAATTGGTACACTTCATTAAATCTAAATAAAAAGATTTAATCTTTTCTCTACTGGGTTCAAGAACAGTGTTAGTGAAGACACCATTCACGACAAACCCAAATCGCATTTGATATTCAATATAAGGCTCTGAATAGAAAATAAATCAGCTTATATTCATTATCAAATTCTACGATTAACAAATGTCGTATTGGAAATAACGGTATAAATATATATCTTTCAAATTTCCATAACAACATATGTATAATCACGAATTCCAACATCGAAATATTCCGAAGACAATTTCGATTCAAATCCACTCCAATGCAATCATTGGAAATTCTGGTTATTTTTTTAAACCCTTTTCAAATTCAATTTATTTATTTAGAAATAAATAGAATTATAATTCTAGTTCAAAACTAGTTCATTTCGATAAAAATCTATTTTTATCTTTTCAAATATGGAGTTTTTCATCCCAATCCTTTCTAAATCATTTCTTATGATTTTACACAAATTATTAATATTTTTAATAATTTTATCAAGGTCCGTACAGTCGATTTCCATCAATGGCCATCGAACTGCACTTACAACGACCTTTTTCAAATTTGATTTGGACATAATTCCAAATCCAACCGTTAGATTTCTAATTTCTAATATTCGTTAGAAAGCTCTTTTCGATACGAACCCAACGGTTCCGGTTTTAGGAGAATCCGACGGTCGGATCTCCCGTAATATTCGTTCGAAGTTAATGGTCGAAATTCGCGAACTGCCGCGGCGCGGCGCGTTCTATTCAGGCCATTATATTATATATAAAATATATATAATATATACTTCATCGATTTCAATTCAAAACGTGCTTTATAAATCGTTTTTAAATTCATTTTCAAAATGGTTTCTACTTCATATTCAATTTCAAATCAAAATTGAATATTCCAATTTAAAGTCATTTTAAATTCATTTCAAATTGATTTCAATTCAAATTGATTTCTAATTCAATTTCAGTTCGTTTTCAATTCAATTCAATTTCAATTCGAATTCATTTCTATTCCATTTCAATTCGAGTTCATTGATATTCAATTTCAAATCGAATTCGTTTATATTCAATTTCAATTCGAATTCGTTTATATTCAATTTCAATTCGAGTTCGTTTCTATTCAATTTCAATTCGAGTTCATTTATATTCAATTTCAAATCGAATTCGTTTATATTCAATTTCAATTCGAATTTGTTTATATTCAATTTCAATTCTAATTCATTTCTATTCAATTTCAATTCGAATTCATTTATATTCAATTTCAATTCGAATTTGTTTATATTCAATTTTTCTTCAAAATATCAGATTTTGAAATCACTTTCGATATTCATTATAAAATGAATAAATCGATATAAATATCGTTCGCGTCAAAATGGCGTCAATCTAATCAATACGGCTTCATATATTCCTATTTTCAAATATTCTATTTCAAATATTTCTTTTTCAAATATTTCTATTTTAAAACTGGAATGAGGCCCAATCAATTACCATATAATGTTAATTATATGGATTTTCTACAACACATGAATATATCAACAACGATGAATAATCAACCATCATCCAAAGTGCATTCTACACTGTATAAGCATCAAATATAAATATTCAACGCTTATAACAGCCTGTCAATCAATCGATCGACATACAACTAAACAATCGGGATTAGTGTACGTCAAATATCATCCCAATACCCGTGTGGGGTTTCAAACAATCAAACACAGATTTTTATTTGTGCAGTTGGGCGATGTGTAAAATTTATCGTCCCAATCAATGTCCTTCAAATATGTGTACATAAACAAACCGTCCGGTTTGTAAATGAATATTTATTTATTCACTTTCACGTTAAAAATTATATTTTAACGATCAAACTATTTTATTCAATCTATGAACATTCTATTCGGTTCATTTATTAAATAAAATGTTATCCTTATTTTTCTAACTTATTTTTAGAAAATTTCGGCGGCATAACGACACGATACTAGAAACGGGACAAGGCCTAGCCTTATCCCCGGTCTAGTGAAGGCCCACGCCATTCACACATCAATCAAATCAATTTCATTTCACCAAACAATTCAATTCAAACCAAATAATCTAACCAACTACACAACCAAACAATTAAACAAACAAGCCATCCATGGTCTGTGGATGACGGGTGTCGGGTGCTACTAAACACCGTCTGCATCCTAGTATATATATATAACTAGAAAAAGAATTTTGAGTGAGAAGTTCTCACCGATAGCTATCCTAACTCCACGGCACTTCTAATGCAGGAAATCTTTACTGTTCTCGTCTCTTATCACTTTCGTTGCCGGTAGCCACTACATATGTAAAAATCGAATTTTTACTTCGTTATTCAATATATAAAAATCGAATTTTTATTATGCTATTCAATATATAAAAATCAAATTTTTACTTTGCTATTCAATATATAAAAATCCTATTTTTACTTTGCTACTCAATATATAAAAATCCTATTTTTACTTTGCTATTCAATATATAAAAAACCAATTTTTACTTTGCTATTCAATATATAAAAATCCTATTTTTACTTTGCTATTCAATATATAAAAATCAAATTTTTACTTTGCTATTCAATATATAAAAATCCTTTTTTTCTTTGCTGTTCAATATATAAAAAAACCTATTTTTAAAATGCTATCACTTATATACAAATCAAATTTTTATGTCGATGTTTTCATTATATTAACCATATTTTTATAACGCTACTTTCATCATAAAAATCACATCTTTAAATGGAAAAATCGTGTTTTTAACATCCTAAAAGTCGTATTCTTTCTTAACATATAAATCCGACCTTCCTCTATTATTTTCTAATCTAAAAATATAATCTTTCCAATTTAAAAATATAATCTTTTCAATTAAAAATATAATCTTTTCAATTAAACATCTAACCCTTTTCCAAATTTATATATACAAAACCAGCATTAAAAAAATTATGCTTCAAAATAAAATAAAATAAAATATATATAAAAGGCTTACAGTTTCTTGACCGTAGGAGGATGTGGGTTTGTTGTCGTCGTCGAAGACGGGTGGGGGGGGGGGGGGGCTGCGCGGTGGGCACAGGAGGTCGGAGCGGCGGTCAGGGACCCACGGTGGCAGCAGCTTGGGTGTTCAGGGGCTGTACAATTTTGGGGGAGGGTCAGTGAAACACCCCACCTCCGTTAGGGTCACTCTCAAAGGGAATGCCCTATTTTTGGTGGAGGTTTATAAGTACAAGTCACAGATATACAAGACAGATATAATAACACATATTTGTAAACAGCGGAAGAACAACAAACTTTATTTCATAAAGTCAAATACGTGTTACAACAACATCCTTTCTAAAAACATAACATAACACTTTCATAATCTGTCTTGAGTACATTATTTTTAAAGAAGCATAAATAAAACATAGATAAACTGCAAAAGCCCCATAGTGGATTGTCCAAAGCCATAGTTCAAAACAGGAAAGTCCAAGCAATACATTTCTCTTCTTCAAGCTGGATGTTGAGATTGGTCAAGCTGCTGTGTTCCCTCCCTGAGGACCTGGGGGGGGGGGGAAACGGATGAAAGAAGACGAAAGAAAAATAGAGTCAGACATAAAGCCTGAGTAAGTCTAGTACTATTTTGTCTATGAATAAAGAACTGGGTATGATAAGTAATAACAAGAAGTGGGCAAACACAATAAACTTGGTTAAGTTGTCTAGGGTCGAAGATACTATCGTACCCCATGCTAATCTCTGAACCCATATAAACTAGTTTCCAATTTGCACCCCATAATCAGGGTGATGTGATCCATTCTGCGATGATCGGCTCCTACTCGCATAGTTACATGTGTCTTACGGCCCCCGATGTCTGTAGTTACCTATGCTGGTCCCACCATGGGGTGTATCAAGTCCCATAGTGGCAACCCGACACAACCTTAGAGTGCACAGGTATGCTACTGGTGTCCAGTGCCTTATTTTTCTGCGCCGGAGTGTGTGCACGCCCGCACTCCGTTAGAACCTACACTGCTACACCACCGCCGTCGATTTGACCTCTTACAATCAGCCCAGTAATCGTGCCCCACCCTGCCTAGTTTCAGGGTATCCTGATACACCTTTTAGGGTTACTGCTGAAAAGGGTCCCTCGTTACTAGGTTTTCTGTCTCTAGCCAACATGCTAAGTTGGTTAAGTGTTTCCTAACCTAACCCCACCA
This sequence comes from Allium sativum, assembly GCA_030737875.1. Classification (NCBI taxonomy): domain Eukaryota; kingdom Viridiplantae; phylum Streptophyta; class Magnoliopsida; order Asparagales; family Amaryllidaceae; genus Allium; species Allium sativum. The sequence goes on from CM060918.1 coordinate 130,696,966, forward strand.
GTCCGTTTAGTTTAGCATGTTCCATTTTGATTAAGTCTTTAGTTCACTTAATCCTAACAATCCTGACTCAGCCTTAATTGTCTTATTAAGGCCCTGACCTCTCACATTAGACAGGTATTGTTGTGGCTGCCTGTTGCCGGTTGGTTCCGGGCAGTCTTACGCCACAACTCAGTCTAACCTCGGGTCCTTATTGGGTTCCATGTTTAACCTCCCACATTGGATAGGTATTGTTGTGACTACTGGACAGCCGGGCGGTTCCGGGCAGGTTTACATCACAACTCAATCCAACCTCGGGTTAAACACATCGTATGTTCTACATTTACATATTTTGTCATTCCTCTTTATTTCTTATATGTAAATATTTGCGGCCCATTATTAAGTTAATGGTGTAAAGGTTACACCAATCATGGGCCCAACCCATACTTGAACTTGGGCCCTTCTATTTTATATTTTCATTCATTAGTTAATTTTAACCCAACGTTATTTTCCCCCGTTTTACACGTCCGTTTATATATTGGGCTTAGCCTTTTAAAGCCCAATTTAGCCATGCGAAAAGGGGAGGCTTAAAGCGTGATTACATACACAAAGAGGGGAAGGTGAGCGTATGAACTTGCAATATGACGTTGGGAATACAAAATAGAAACTGGTGTACTTGCATAGTAGTGACATATACTTTGGTCATAAAACATAGGTAACATGAATCAAAGCATGTGAACTTGTAATTGAGGTATCATTATTGACACATGAACCTATACTTTTATTTAGGCATAATGTCAAACATAAGCATGGCATAAATATTTCTAGCATAAGCATAGCATAATGTCAAACATGAGCATGGCATAAATACTTCTAGCATAAACATGGCATAATGTCAAACATAAGCATGGCATAAATACTTCTAGCATGAACATAGCATAGTTCAACTTAATCATGATTTAAGTCTAATCACATAACGATGGTATAAACATACTTATGCATAAATATTCCTAAACATGGTGTTTGCTTTAAACTTGCAAAAAGGGATTCTTGAGTCTAACCTAGCCATGTCTCACATATGTCATCATATAATTCTTTTAAACAAGATGGATTTCAATTATGCCAAATATCATTCATAGCCTAGCCATATTCATAAGTTTGCAAAAGCATGACTTAATACATGGATTATGGTGTCAAAATTCCAACATAGTTTCATATGAATTATAATAACCAAACTTGTTTCAATTACTTGCAAAATGATTTATGCACAAAATTATACATTATGATGGCATAATAACAAAGCCCCAAACTTGCATGGATTTCAATCAACTACATAGATGTAGCTTCAACATGGATTACATGATTTGCGAAATATTCCAAACGTATACTTGCATAGAACTACCGCATGTAGTTCTTTATAACATGAATAACATAATTCATAAATATCCAAACGTATATAATATTTCAAATTGATAAGAACACACAAATATGAATAACTTTATTGCCACAATTCAAGCATACAAATCAATACAGTTGTTCATTCATACCAAAGTAATACTCTACTTACAATGGTTGCGGCGAATTCTCTAATTAAGAGATATGATTCCTATGTTGAATTGATTGGCTTTAGGTTGCTTGAATTGCTTTAGGCTTTAGAACTTTCTTCCTAATTCCCTCTCTAGTTGGCGGCTACCCTTAGTCGTTCCTCAGCAACATGGCGGCTATGTTCTTAATTTTGAATGAATAGATTAGGGTTTAGTCTAGGGTTGTTTATATAGAGGTTAGGAATTGATTAGGACCATTGATGTTGCTAGGTTAGATCGTAGCCACTCATTAGATAGAGAGACCAATTAGAACCCGCCACCTAGCCCTAATGACAAAGCAGACCACAGAAATTCGACCAAACACAGACCTGGCCAGCCAGGTTGACTGGGCTCGACCAGGTCGACACCCCTGTCGACAGGGCTGTCGACAGCCCTGTCGACATGGGTAGCCCAGGTCGACAGCCCAGTCGACCTGGGTGGCCTAGGCGGGTGTTTATCCGCCCTGGCCCACTGGGCCCGATTATTTTATTCTGTTTAAATTTTAAATTTAATTCAAAACTTCCGAAGGCCATATCTTCTTCATACGGACTCCGTTTTTCGAAAACTCGGACTCTATTTCGCGTATTTTTCCGAGACGAACGCAATGGCGTATCCCGTTTCCCTTAGTTCTTTGATTTCAATTTAATTATACTTGAATTTGTTAATTTCACAGTTATAGAATTTTCGGGGTGTTACATTCTCCCCCACTTAAAAGGATTTCGTCCCCGAAATCTTCAAGTTAGGAGGAATGTATATCCTATCATCCAATCATCCATCTACTCATCCATCGAACACGAGCATCCATTGTCCTTAAAAGATTTCTAATGCTTCATGATTATATGCGAAGTGTGTGTGTACATGAACTTATCTAATGCAAAATCAGGCGGTCTACTGATTCAGTTGACCTCCTTAATGCGAATAATGTAAGTGCCATGAATCCATTATGTATGCAAATTTTCCTATTCTTGATTCTACATGAGTGCACAATCATTCAATACAGATGCAACATCCACATGACAACACATAAAAATTCAACCACATATGAATGCAAACATATATGCATATGCAATATGAAGTGACTGAGCCGATCTAAAACCTAGATTGTGTTTGTATATGCAACCACGAGCAACCACTAGCAATCACTTGCAACCACTTGCAACCATCATACATAACATGTTTCAACTACATGTTTCATCCAAAAAGATTCTACCTAAAAGATAAGGTCGAGGAAATATACCTAAAAAGATAGATAAAAGCGCAACTTAAGGAAAAAGAAAGATCAAGGATGTACCCTCAAACAGAAAAGGGTAGGCAGTACGTATTCTAGCTTCAGTTTCCCAAGTCGCGTCTCCCTCGGCGTCGCTCCACTGAACTTTGACGAGCTTGACTTCGCGGTTGCGTAGCTTCTTCACTTCCGTCCCTAATATGCGGGTTGGAACTTTTCTTATGGTTGCTTCGCGTTCCACTTCGGCCTCTTCGAGGATATTTGGCTCTACCACTTCAGCATACTCATGCAGACATTTTCGGAGATGTGAAACGTGAAAAACGTTGTGGACTCCAGCCAACTTCTCGGGTAGCTCTAATCTATAGGCCATTTTCCCAATTTTCTCAATGATAGGGAATGGCCCTACGAATCTTGGTGCTAGCTTCCCTGTGGTTCCAAAACGAACAACGTTCCTTAGCGGTGATACCTTAAGAAAAACTCTGTCTCCAACCTCAAATTCAAGGTCGGTCCTCCTCTTGTCGGCATAGGACTTTTGTCTGTCTTGGGCCGTCTTCATCCTTCTTCGTATTAAGTCCACTTTCTCTGAAGTCTCTCGGATCATGTCTGGTCCAAGTATGAGCTTATCCGTGGACTCCCACCAACAAGTGGGCGATCGGCACGGTCTTCCATATAAAGCTTCGAAGGGCGCCATTCCGATGGTTGCTTGATAGCTGTTGTTGTAGGCAAATTCCACCAAAGGAAGGTGGTCTTCCCATGTCCCTCCGAAGTCAAGGACGCATAGTCTTAGAAGGTCTTCCAAAACTCTGTTCACTCTCTCTGTTTGGCCGTCAGTTTGGGGATGATAGGCCGTGCTCAAGCATAACTGCGTTCCTACTGCTTCTTGCAGACTCCGCCAAAACTCGCTGGTGAAGATGGGGTCTCGGTCACTAACAATGCTAGATGGTATTCCATGGAGTCGCACGATTTCCTTGAGGTAAAGTGATGCTAGGGATGAGGCAGTTCTTTTACTTTTGACAGGTAAAAAGTGGGCGCTTTTAGTAAGCCTATCCACTATTACCCAAATGCTAGTGTTGCCTCTCCTAGACCTAGGCAGCCCATCGATGAAGTCCATTGAGATGCTATCCCACTTCCACTGTGGGACCCCCAGAGGATGTAGCATTCCGCCAGGCTTTTTCTGTTCCGCCTTAACCTGTTGGCACACCATACACTTAGAAACGAACTCCGCCACGTCCTTTTTCATGCCGTTCCAGAAGAAAGTTCTTTTTAAGTCTTTGTACATTTTATCTCCGCCTGGGTGTATCGTCATCTTGGAGTGATGTGCTTCCTCGAGAACCTTCTTTATTAGATCTTTTGTCTGTGGGACGCATAGTCTTCCGTCTCGCCTTAGCAAACCTTTATCGTCAATGGAGTATCGGTTGAGGTGACTTGAAGTCTCACCCCTAATTAGCCTATCAATTATTTCCACAAGCTGAGGGTCTTCGCGTTGTGCTGTCCCTACCGAATCCACTAAGGTTGGGCGCACTTCGAGAGATGCTAGCAGGCCCGGTACGAAATCGGAGGAAGGCCTAAAGTCGAAGCTGGCTATTAACTCTAGGCTTTGTCTTTCAACAAACAACGGGCTTAGGGTCAATTTCTTTCGGCTCAACGCGTCTGCTACTACGTTGCCTTTGCCCGGAGTGTAGGAGATTTCGAAATCGTACGAGGCAAGGAACTCCATCCATCTCTGTTGCCTCAAGTTAAGATCCTTCTGCGAGAAAAGATATTTCAATGATTTATGGTCAGTGTAAAGTTCGAACTTCTCACCTAGGAGATAGTGTCGCCAAGACTTGAGTGCAAAGACGATGGCGGCTAACTCTAGATCGTGGGTTGGGTAGTTCTTTTCGTGCGCTTTCAACTGCCTCCCGCCATAAGCTACTACCCTTCCTTCTTGCATTAAGACGACGCCTAGCCCTGTCCCACATGCATCCGTATAAACAGTGAACATCTTGCTCCCATCTGGCAGCGTCAAAACTGGGGCTGTTGTGAGAGCCCTTTTCAGTCGTTGGAAAGCAAACTCGCAATCCAAGTCCCAATTGAACACTAGATTCTTCTTAGTCAATTTCGTGAGTGGAGCTGAGATTTTCGCAAAATCCCTTATAAACTTTCGATAGAAACCTGCTAGTCCTAGAAAGCTTCGGACCTCAGTCGCATTCCTTGGTGTCTTCCAATCCTGTACCGCCACTACCTTAGCAGGGTCCACTGCTAACCCTTGTTTGGATACTATGTGCCCAAGGAACCTCACCTCTTCTCTCCAAAAGTGGCATTTGGAGAATTTGGCTTTTAGTTGATGGACTCGCAAAGTTTCCATGATTGCCCTTAAGTGTTGAGCATGTTCCTCTTCACTCTTTGAGAAGATAAGGATATCATCTACGAAGACCACTACGAATTTGTTGAGGAAATCTCTAAATACCCTACTCATCAGGTCCACGAAGTAAGCAGGTGCATTTGTCAAGCCGAAAGGCATGACAAGCCATTCAAAGAAACCGTCTGGGGTTCTGAACGCCGTTTTATCGATGCTATCTTCAGCCACCCTTAGCTGATGAAAACCGGTTGCTAAATCGAGTTGGGAGAAAACAGACGCTCCTACAAGCTGGTTAAATAAATCGTCAATTCTAGGGAGAGGGTGCCTATTCTTTTTCGTTAGCTTGTTGAGCTCCCTATAGTCAACACATAGACGGAGTGAACCATCCGCCTTTGTAGCGAACACCACTGGAGCGCCCCATTCTGAAATGCTCCTCCTAATGAACCCCTTTTCTAGAAGCTCTTTAATCTGTTTACTGAGCTCTTTCCTTTCTCGTGGAGCCATATGTCTAACGGGAAACGCAACGGGCTTTGCATTATCTACAAGATATATGCGGAAGTCTATTTCCCGCTTCGGAGGCAAGCCCTTCACCTCTTCAAAGACATCCGGATATTCCCGGACCACTCTAACTGAATGCAAATTTTCAACAGAGGCATCTAGCGATTCAAGATAACTAAGCATAACCGCATGCGAGGGATTACAAGAAATTTCCAAAGTATTACCGAGCTGGGTTAGGAGCCTAACAACCCTTTTCTCACAATCAAGGATGGCCCCATTACTGGATAGCCAATCCATACCCAAAATCAAACCATAACCCGAAAAGCCCAAAACAAAGGCACTACATAGAAATTCAACACTTAGGATAGAAATTTTCAAATCCAGACAGATCATAGACAAATGAGCTGGGCCCCCAATTGGGTTTGAAACAATTAAGGGGTCCTCTACCATACTAGTTTTTAGGTGCAGAGATTCTACTAAAGCAGACGAGATAAAGGAGTGTGATGCGCCAGAATCAAATAAAGTGCGAACGGGGTGATCATAAAGATAAACTACACTTTCTACAGAAGTATTTATACCTCGCTGTTGCAATGGTGGCGCTTCTAGCACATGAACCTGTGCCCCTGGGGTGGATCCAGTGCCCTGCCCCTGTCCTCGTTTCTTTGGGCAGTCCTTAGCCCTGTGGCCTGTCTGACCGCACGAAAAGCACCCACCATTCTCCTTGGCCTTCTTTTTCCGGCAGTCCTTTACTAAGTGCCCCACTTTGCCACAGAAATTACACTTCCTCTTCTCTTTGTTGCCTTTCCCGCCCTTCTTAAAGTCTGTCTTCTTGGGCTGCAAACCCTCTTTCTTCCCTTGAGAGCTTTCTGCCTTTGTCTCCTTCTTGCCCTTATCCTCTTCATTCAGCAATGCCATTTGCACCAATCTTTCATACGTGGCTCCCATGGGTATATGGGTCATGGCCAAACTGTGTAATGGCTCATTTAACCCCTTGACGAAACGGAGAGCCTTCTTGTGCGGGGTGTTGACTAGGTCAAGCCCAAACCTAGCCAGCTCATCAAACTGATTCACATACTCTCTAACAGTCTTGTCCCCTTGCTTAAGAAATAAGAATTTTTCCAACTGCAAACTTCTTTCCGCATCTGAGAGAAATTTGGTCTCAAACCTTGCCCTAAAGTCCTCCCATGTCTCCACTGGTCTTTCAGCATTGGTGACTTCCCACCAGTAGGAAGCCTCGCCCTTCAATAGCCACACTGCCAACTGTACTTTTTGTCTATCTTCTACCTCAAAGATGATGAATAGGTCCTCAGTTTCTTTCAGCCAATTTCTAGCTGCTACGAAGGACTCAGTTCCATGGAAATCCCTTCCTCCCATAGCTTTAAAATCTTTACATATCTTAGCAAAAGCGTTTCCCCGAGGAGGAGGTGGAGGAAAAGGTGCTGCTGCAGCTGGATGATTTCCTTCAGCTGGAGGAGGAGGAACGGTAGGACCTGGCTGAGTGGCCCTTGCTTCTAAGAAACGTCTAAACCAACCAGGTATGGGTACCCCTTCCGGCAAGTTAAGTTCTTGGGACATGCTGAAACAAAAAGGATAGATTCAAAACGAAGGATAAGAGATAATACCTATAGCTTTGGGGAGTGGACTTTGCCTTTTTAAAATAAAATAACATTTTTCTTTTAAAAATGCTTCTTTAAATTTCCTTTTTGAAAATAATTTTTCAAAACTTTTTATCTTATCTAGTAAACCTATGCTCTGATACCAAGTGAAACACCCCACCTCCGTTAGGGTCACTCTCAAAGGGAATGCCCTAATTTTGGTGGAGGTTTATAAGTACAAGTCACAGATATACAAGACAGATATAACAACACATATTTGTAAACAGCGGAAGAACAACAAACTTTATTTCATAAAGTCAAATACGTGTTACAACAACATCCTTTCCAAAAACATAACATAACACTTTCATAATCTGTCTTGAGTACATTATTTTTAAAGAAGCATAAATAAAAAATAGATAAACTGCAAAAGCCCCATAGTGGATTGTCCAAAGCCATAGTTCAAAACAGGAAAGTCCAAGCAATACATTTCTCTTCTTCAAGCTGGATGTTGAGATTGGTCAAGCTGTTGTGTTCCCTCCCTGAGGACCTGAGGGGGGGGGGGGAAACGGAAGAAAGAAGACGAAAGAAAAATAGAGTCAGACATAAAGCCTGAGTAAGTCTAGTACTATTTTGTCTATGAATAAAGAACTGGGTATGATAAGTAATAACAAGAAGTGGGCAAACACAATAAACTTGGTTAAGTTGTCTAGGGTCGAAGATACTATCGTACCCCATGCTAATCTCTGAATCCATATAAACTAGTTTCCAATTTGCACCCCATAATCAGGGTGATGTGATCCATTCTACGATGATCGGCTCCTACTCGCATAGTTACATGTGTCTTACGGCCCCCGATGTCTGTAGTTACCTATGCTGGTCCCACCATGGGGTGTATCAAGTCCCATAGTGGCAACCCGACACAACCTTAGAGTGCACAGGTATGCTACTGGTGTCCAGTGCCTTATTTTTCTGCGCCGGAGTGTGTGCACGCCCGCACTCCGTTAGAACCTACACTGCTACACCACCGCCGTCGATTTGACCTCTTACAATCAGCCCAGTAATCGTGCCCCACCCTGCCTAGTTTCAGGGTATCCTGATACACCTTTTAGGGTTACTGCTGAAAAGGGTCCCTCGTTACTAGGTTTTCTGTCTCTAGCCAACATGCTAAGTTGGTTAAGTGTTTCCTAACCTAACCCCACCAGTCCGTTTAGTTTAGCATGTTCCATTTTGATTAAGTCTTTAGTTCACTTAATCCTAACAATCCTGACTCAGCCTTAATTGTCTTATTAAGGCCCTGACCTCTCACATTAGACAGGTATTGTTGTGGCTGCCTGTTGCCGGTTGGTTCCGGGCAGTCTTACGCCACAACTCAGTCTAACCTCGGGTCCTTATTGGGCTCCATGTTTAACCTCCCACATTGGATAGGTATTGTTGTGACTACTGGACAGCCGGGCGATTCCGGGCAGGTTTACATCACAACTCAATCCAACCTCGGGTTAAACACATCGTATGTTCTACATTTACATATTTTGTCATTCCTCTTTATTTCTTATATGTAAATATTTGCGGCCCATTATTAAGTTAATGGTGTAAAGGTTACACCAATCATGGGCCCAACCCATACTTGAACTTGGGCCCTTCTATTTTATATTTTCATTCATTAGTTAATTTTAACCCAACGTTATTTTCCCCCATTTTACACGTCCGTTTATATATTGGGCTTAGCCTTTTAAAGCCCAATTTAGCCATGCGAAAAGGGGAGGCTTAAAGCGTGATTACATACACAAAGAGGGGAAGGTGAGCGTATGAACTTGCAATATGACGTTGGGAATACAAAATAGAAACTGGTGTACTTGCATAGTAGTGACATATACTTTGGTCATAAAACATAGGTAACATGAATCAAAGCATGTGAACTTGTAATTGAGGTATCATTATTGACACATGAACCTATACTTTTATTTAGGCATAATGTCAAACATAAGCATGGCATAAATATTTCTAGCATAAGCATAGCATAATGTCAAACATGAGCATGGCATAAATACTTCTAGCATAAACATGGCATAATGTCAAACATAAGCATGGCATAAATACTTCTAGCATGAACATAGCATAGTTCAACTTAATCATGATTTAAGTCTAATCACATAACGATGGTATAAACATACTTATGCATAAATATTCCTAAACATGGTGTTTGCTTTAAACTTGCAAAAAGGGATTCTTGAGTCTAACCTAGCCATGTCTCACATATGTCATCGTATAATTCTTTTAAACAAGATGGATTTCAATTATGCCAAATATCATTCATAGCCTAGCCATATTCATAAGTTTGCAAAAGCATGACTTAATACATGGATTATGGTGTCAAAATTCCAACATAGTTTCATATGAATTATAATAACCTAACTTGTTTCAATTACTTGCAAAATGATTTATGCACAAAATTATACATTATGATGGCATAATAACAAAGCCCCAAACTTGCATGGATTTCAATCAACTACATAGATGTAGCTTCAACATGGATTACATGATTTGCGAAATATTCCAAACGTATACTTGCATAGAACTACCGCATGTAGTTCTTTATAACATGAATAACATAATTCATAAATATCCAAACGTATATAATATTTCAAATTGATAAGAACGCACAAATATGAATAACTTTATTGCCACAATTCAAGCATACAAATCAATACAGTTGTTCATTCATACCAAAGTAATACTCTACTTACAATGGTTGCGGCGAATTCTCTAATTAAGAGATATGATTCCTATGTTGAATTGATTGGCTTTAGGTTGCTTGAATTGCTTTAGGCTTTAGAACTTTCTTCCTAATTCCCTCTCTAGTTGGCGGCTACCCTTAGTCGTTCCTCAGCAACATGGCGGCTATGTTCTTAATTTTGAATGAATAGATTAGGGTTTAGTCTAGGGTTGTTTATATAGAGGTTAGGAATTGATTAGGACCATTGATGTTGCTAGGTTAGATCGTAGCCACTCATTAGATAGAGAGACCAATTAGAACCCGCCACCTAGCCCTAATGACAAAGCAGACCACAGAAATTCGACCAAACACAGACCTGGCCAGCCAGGTTGACTGGGCTCGACCAGGTCGACACCCCTGTCGACAGGGCTGTCGACAGCCCTGTCGACATGGGTAGCCCAGGTCGACAGCCCAGTCGACCTGGGTGGCCTAGGCGGGTGTTTATCCGCCCTGGCCCACTGGGCCCGATTATTTTATTCTGTTTAAATTTTAAATTTAATTCAAAACTTCCGAAGGCCATATCTTCTTCATACGGACTCCGTTTTTCGAAAACTCGGACTCTATTTCGCGTATTTTTCCGAGACGAACGCAATGGCGTATCCCGTTTCCCTTAGTTCTTTGATTTCAATTTAATTATACTTGAATTTGTTAATTTCACAGTTATAGAATTTTCGGGGTGTTACAGTCGGATTGGGGAGGAAGGGTGGGTGGAGGCTCAGGAGGAGTAAGTGGCGACCGGGGGAGGGCGCGGAGGTCGCGGGGTAGGGGATCGACGCTGCTCGCGTCGAAGGGAGGAGGAAGAAGAAGCAGCGGTCTGGGGGTGCTGGTTGCGGCGGCGCTCCGCCCGAGGAAGCGGCGGCCAGGGGCTCCGTCGAATTGCGATTAGATTTCCTCTTCTTTTTTTTCTGATTTTGAAACTGAAATGGTCAACGAGGGAATAGGAAGAGAGATAGAAAAAGGGGGGCCAACATATTAATTAATATAATTTATTATTTTTCTTCTATAAAAAGTAGGGTTTTTATTCGAACTCGAAATCGAACCTACCGATTGTCGTCCCTAGCGTATTACCCCCATTTCGAACACAATGGGATATGTATCGTAAGCTGGTTTGATCGCTTCGATCCGTTTCCGTTAAAAACAACGTATAACTCTATATATTGAATTTAAATGCGCATTTCAATTTACCGGGGTCACATACTAACTAGAAAAATTCCCGAAAAATATTTTCTAGCTTCGTATTGACGATACGGTCCTAACAAAACTAGTTTCGTCGAATTCTGAGACCTTATGAAAAATGGCCATTTTCCAGTCGATTAAAATCAACTAAAACTGGTCAAACGCGTTTTCCTTCGCCACGCTCACATATTGATTCGAAATATTATGAAATTTGAAACCTAGCAATAACTTAACATCACGGACCCAACAAAAGTGGTTTCGTCGAAATCCGAGGTCGTTTACAAAATTTCCATTTTTAAGGGCCTGAATTCCATAGCGACTATTCAGAATTCTCAACTGGGCATATCTTTAGATTCCCGCTATGAAATTTTGATTTTTCGGATTCGTTGGAAAGATATTATCAATTAGATCCTATTGTTTTTAGTTTCACTAAAATCCGGATTGTTTTGCACCTGGTACATTCAATTGAAGTTTGAAATCGAATTATCGAACTACCGCGCCATTTTCAATTCTATTTATAATTATATATAAATATTTATATTTTAACGGCGGCGTATATAATATATACGTTCGAATTATATTCAAAATAAATTTTCTCGTCGATATTATTTAAAATAATCTATTTTAAATATTCAAAATTCGCTAAAATTGCCAAAATAAAAATTTTAAACTGGCTCAGATTTTCCGGGTTATTACAATCTCCCCCACTTAAAACTTTTTGTCCCCGAAAAGGAACAAAGTCGAAAGTGGTTGGATTAATCAACTCTACGTTCGATCTGGCTTCCATTCTCCAACTTTTCAGTTTCTGAGAATTTTCAAATTTTCAAAAATTTGGCTAACACCCTAAATTTCCGAAAAATTTCGCCATAACCTCCCCTGCACCGGGAGCCACGGGAAAATCCCGAAATTGCCATATAGGCCTTCTGATCTCAAAAAGAAAAAGAAAAAGCCAAGCGGCTAGCCAATAGGCTCATAAAATCATCATCACCCAAACAAAACAGTAAATTATATAGTAAACATGTACCTATTTGTCGGGTAAACAAATTTTATTCTTCGGCTCTAGCCTCCTTGCTATGACCTGTCCAATGTAAGTACAAGTATATGCAAGCAAATGCAACTAATTTCCAATACAGTTCAATATTTGGCACAATTAGGCATAATGGTTCAAAAATTAGCAAACAAATAAACAAACAACGCAAACATCAATCAATTAGTGGATTAGAGTTTCGAATTGATAATTTTGATATATATACAGAAAATCATGTTTTTAATGCCAAATCACAACAATGTGTCTATCTATATATAAGTTTTGGTTCTCACACCAGTCTAATGGAAATATATAGAAAATCACACCTTCGAAACACGAACATAAATATTGATGATGCGATCGCTATCATCAATATCATCTCCGGGCGACTAGAGTGTAATCCTATATCTATCCAGTATATTAAAACTTCGAATATACGTTCATGACGCGTATATACAAAACCTTTATATATTGGATTGTCCATATTCAATACAAATAAAATATTCAAATACGTATAAAGCGATTTAAACCTTCAAAACTAAATTGTTTTCATTGGAAAAAAATATACTCTTCACACCCGTTCTAGGATACTACTGATCCCATCTCTAACGAGTCATTCTAATTGGATATTACTAATCCAATATCTGATGAATTCTTTCGTATGGTTCTAATGTGTCTTGTTCTCGAGCTCTGTAAACCAAAGCTCTGATACCAACTGTGACGAAAAGGAATTTCGCTCGGTCCGAACCAGTCGCTAAACCGACCCAGACCGTTCGAGACGCCTGATCGTTTTGAGAACACGACAAAATAGAACGCAGAAGGAAGAACTTTTAATTGTATATTACAACAATGCATCAGATTGCAAGAATATACAGAGTATAAATAAACAAATATTACACAGAAATATCAGAGATTTAAATTACATTTAAATACATCGCAGCGGAAAATAATAAAATACACAACTAGAAGGAGATATACGGATACAAAGCTTTCCGGATATCGTTCCAGCTGTAAACCAGGATCCTGTGAATATAAATCTGCAAAACCAAAACTACTAGCTGCCTGTGTCAAAATAGGGGCACCTAGAGTTTAGGTTAAAACAATAAACTCCAGGTCAGTCATGGGACTGGTGTGAGAACTAAAACAGTTATTATTCTTTATTTTAAAAGTTAGGTAAATCAAGGGACCACGCCGTATAACACGGAATGGGTTTCCTCACAAGAATACCGGTGCATAAAACAAACAGCGCAATGCTAAATAAAGAAAAATGAAGCTGTTATAAGACCCAGGTCCTATCACACAATGCAACGCAAGCTGGGGGATAGGGTTTTCCCTTATAACAGCCAAAGAATGCTTGATACGTCTAAAACAAATCGTTTGATACTATTATAAGTGCATATTATATAAAACATCTTCAAATCATAAGTATCAATCATAGGCGGCATGAATGCCCCATACCACTATGTCGCCATATATAGGTTATACAATCAAAATCGCAAAGTCACGTATTTGGAAATTGGGTTTCCATCTATGAACCGAGGCAAAAGATAGTCCTCAACCGATTCGAGACTGTCTAGCCCGAGTCTCAGGATCAGAGCTCGAGTGACCCTTGGAGCGACAGGGCTGGTCCACCGATGTGGATTAAACTTAAACCCTGAACATGCGTTCCCCCGCCCTATGGGGCGTAAATGAGCCAACGAATGACTCCATCAGACCCAGATCGTCCGATCAAACCGAGGCGCCTCGCAACAACAGCAACCACATAAGTCAAACTCGTCAGGGCGTGTAAAACCACTGACGCCACTTCTAACTAGAAAGAAACGCATGCCCTCCCTGAGGTCCGTCTCCCGTTTTTGGTTCATACCGGGTGTGAAACTCGCGAAGTAAACGTTACACAAAGCTATGCCACAAAGTCCGTGCTTCGATCATCAACCACAAGACTTTTCTTTTCAACAGAAGCCTTGATCATTTGCCACTTAGGCATGCCACACAGGCAATCCCAACCTATTCATCCCATGAAGTAAAACTGGTAATACTTCATATCTAACACCACGGTGTTATCGGTAAATTCAATTACCATTTCACGTTCAAATCTAATTAAAGATTTAACTATCGCCTGGAGTAAAACTGGTGATACTCCATTCTCGATTATTTCAATCTAATTAAAGATTCATTAAAACTCCACTTAGTTTTAATCTTTAACTGGGTTAAAGAATCAGTGTCATTTAAAACACAGTTCACGATAAACCCAAAATCACATTCCATTAATTATCGGGTTAAAGAACGAGTGTTATTTAAAACACTGTCCACGATAAACCCAAAAATCAATATCAATTCAATTCCAATTAAATATTATTTAATTGGTACACTTTATTAAATCTAAATAAAAAGATTTAATCTTTTCTCTACTGGGTTCAAGAACAGTGTTAGTGAAGACACCATTCACGACAAACCCAAATCGCATTTAATATTCAATATAAGGCTCTGAATAGAAAATATATTGGCTTATATTCAATATCAAATTCTACGATTAACAAATGTCGTATTGGAAATAACGGTATAAATATATATCTTTCAAATTTCCATAACAACATATGTATAATCACGAATTCCAACATCGAAATATTCCGAAGACAATTTCGATTCAAATCCACTCCAATGCAATCATTGGAAATTCTGGTTATTTTTTTAAACCCTTTTCAAATTCAATTTATTTATTTAGAAATAAATAGAACTATAATTCTAGTTCAAAACTAGTTCATTTCGATAAAAATCTATTTTTATCTTTTCAAATATGGAGTTTTTCATCCCAATCCTTTCTAAATCATTTCTTATGATTTTACACAAATTATTAATATTTTTAATAATTTTATCAAGGTCCGTACAGTCGATTTCCATCAATGGCCATCGAACTGCACTTACAGCGACCTTTTTCAAATTTGATTTGGACATAATTCCAAATCCAACCGTTAGATTTCTAATTTCTAATATTCGTTAGAAAGCTCTTTTCGATACGAACCCAACGGTTCCGGTTTTAGGAGAATCCGACGGTCGGATCTCCCGTAATATTCGTTCAAAGTTAATGGTCGAAATTCGCGAACTACCGCGGCGCAGCGCGTTCTATTCAGGCCATTATATTATATATAAAATATATATAATATATACTTCGTTGATTTCAATTCAAAACGTGCTTTATAAATCGTTTTTAAATTCATTTTCAAAATGGTTTCAACTTCATATTCAATTTCAAATCAATATTGAATATTCCAATTTAAAGTCATTTTAAATTCATTTCAAATTGATTTCAATTCAAATTGATTTCTAATTCAATTTCAGTTCGTTTTCAATTCAATTCAATTTCAATTCGAATTCATTTCTATTCCATTTCAATTCGAGTTCATTTATATTCAATTTCAAATCGAATTCGTTTATATTCAATTTCAATTCGAATTCGTTTATTTTCAATTTCAATTCGAATTCGTTTCTATTCAATTTCAATTCGAGTTCATTTATATTCAATTTCAAATCGAATTCGTTTATATTCAATTTCAATTCGAATTTGTTTATATTCAATTTCAATTCGAATTCATTTCTATTCAATTTCAATTCGAATTCATTTATATTCAATTTCAATTCGAATTTGTTTATATTCAATTTTTCTTCAAAATATCAGATTTTGAAATCAATTTCGATATTCATTATAAAATGAATAAATCGATATAAATATCGTTCGCGTCAAAATGGCGTCAATCTAATCAATACGGCTTCATATATTCCTATTTTCAAATATTCTATTTCAAATATTTCTTTTTCAAATATTTCTATTTTAAAACTGGAATGAGGCCCAATCAATTACCATATAATGTTAATTATATGGATTTTCTACAACACATGAATATATCAACAACGATGAATAATCAACCATCATCCAAAGTGCATTCTACACTGTATAAGCATCAAATATAAATATTCAACGCTTATAACAGCCTGTCAATCAATCGATCGACATACAACTAAACAATCGGGATTAGTGTACGTCAAATATCATCCCAATACCCGTGTGGGGTTTCAAACAATCAAACACAGATTTTTATTTGTGCAGTTGGGCGATGTGTAAAATTTATCGTCCCAATCAATGTCCTTCAAATAGGTGTACATAAACAAACCGTCCGGTTTCTAAATGAATATTTATTTATTCACTTTCACGTTAAAAATTATATTTTAACGATCAAACTATTTTATTCAATCTATGAACATTCTATTCGGTTCATTTATTAAATAAAATGTTATCCTTATTTTTCTAACTTATTTTTAGAAAATTTCGACGGCATAACGGCATGATACTAGAAACGGGACAAGGCCTAGCCTTATCCCTGGTCTAGTGAAGGCCCACGCCATTCACACATCAATCAAATCAATTTCATTTCACCAAACAATTCAATTCAAACCAAATAATCTAACCAACTACACAACCAAACAATTAAACAAACAAGCCATCCATGGTCTGTGGATGACGGGTGTCGGGTGCTACTAAACACCGTCTGCATCCTAGTATATATATATATAACTAGAAAAAGAATTTTGAGTGAGAAGTTCTCACCGATAGCTATCCTAACTCCACGGCACTTCTAATGCAGGAAATCTTCAATGTTCTCGTCTCTTATCACTTTCGTTGCCCGTAGCCACTACATATGTAAAAATCGAATTTTTACTTCGTTATTCAATATATAAAAATCGAATTTTTATTATGCTATTCAATATTTAAAAATCAAATTTTTACTTTGCTATTCAATATATAAAAATCCTATTTTTACTTTGCTATTCAATATATAAAAATCCTATTTTTACTTTGCTATTCAATATATAAAAAACCTATTTTTACTTTGCTATTCAATATATAAAAATCCTATTTTTACTTT
This sequence comes from Allium sativum, assembly GCA_030737875.1. NCBI lineage: Eukaryota > Viridiplantae > Streptophyta > Magnoliopsida > Asparagales > Amaryllidaceae > Allium > Allium sativum. The sequence goes on from CM060918.1 coordinate 130,714,082, forward strand.
GCTATTCAATATATAAAAAACCTATTTTTAAAATGCTATCACTTATATAAAAATCAAATTTTTATATCGATGTTTTCATTATATTAACCATATTTTTATAACGCTACTTTCATCATAAAAATCACATCTTTAAATGGAAAAATCGTGTTTTTAACATCCTAAAAGTCATATTCTTTCTTAACATATAAATCCGACTTTCCTCTATGATTTTCTAATCTAAAAATATAATCTTTCCAATTTAAAAATATAATCTTTTCAATTAAAAATATAATCTTTTCAATTAAACATCTAACCCTTTTCCAAATTTATATATACAAAACCAGCATTAAAAAAATAATGCTTCAAAATAAAATAAAATATATATAAAAGGCTTACAGTTTCTTGACCGGAGGAGGATGTGGGTTTGCTGTCGTCGTCGAAGACGGGTGGGGGGGGGGCACTGCGCGGTGGGCGCAGGAGGTCGCAGCGGCGGTCAGGGGTTCACGGTGGCAGCAGCTTGGGTGTTCAGGGGCTGTACAATTTTGGGGAAGGGTCGGATTGGGGAGGAAGGGTGGGTGGCGGCTCAGGAGGAGTAAGTGGTGACTGGGGGAGGGCGCGGAGGTCGCGGGGTAGGGGATCGACGCTGCTCGCGTCGAAGGTAGGAGGAAGAAGAAGCAGCGGCGGTCTAGGGGTGCTGGTTGCGGCGGCGCTCCGCCCGAGGAAGCGGCGGTCGGGGGCTCCGTCGAATTGCGATTAGATTTCCTCTTTTTTTTTTTTTTTTGATTTTGAAACTGAAATGGTCAACGGGGGAATAGGAAGAGAGATAGAAAAAGGGGGGGCCAACATATTAATTAATATAATTTATTATTTTTCTTCTATAAAAAGTAGGGTTTTTATTCGAACTCGAAATCGAACCTACCGACTATCGTCCCTAGCGTATTACCCCCATTTCGAACACAATGGGATATGTATCGTAAGCTGGTTTGATCGTTTCGATCCGTTTCCGTTAAAATCAACGTATAACTCTATATATTGAATTTAAACGCGCATTTCAATTTATCGGGGTCACATACTAACTAGAAAAATTCCCAAAAAATATTTTCTAGCTTCGTATTGACGATACGGTCCTAACAAAACTAGTTTCGTCGAATTCTGAGACCGTATGAAAAATGGCCATTTTCCAGTCGATTAAAATCAACTAAAACTGGTCAAACGCGTTTTCCTTCGCCACGCTCACATATTGATTCGAAATATTATGAAATTTGAAACCTAGCAATAACTTAACATCACGGACCCAACAAAAGTGGTTTCGTCAAAATCCGAGGTCGTTTGCAAAATTTCCATTTTTAAGGGCCTGAATTCCATAGCGACTATTCAGAATTCTCAACTGGGCATATCTTCAGATTCCCGCTATGAAATTTTGATTTTTCGGATTCGTTGGAAAGATATTATCAATTAGATCCTATTGTTTTTGGTTTCACTAAAATCCGGATTGTTTTGCACCCGGTACATTCAATTGAAGTTTGAAATCGAATTATCGAACTACCGCGCCATTTTCAATTCTATTTATAATTATATATAAATATTTATATTCTAACGACGGCGTATATAATATATACGTTCGAATTATATTCAAAATAAATTTTCTCGTCGATATTATTTAAAATAATCTATTTTAAATATTCAAAATTCGCTAAAATTGCCAAAATAAAAATTTTAAACTGGCTCAGATTTTCCGGGTTATTACATCGACCCCCAGGTCGACCTGGTCCATGGGTGGGAATTTTCCCACCCAGCCTGTTCTGGGATTTTGAATTCGAATTTGAATTCGAATTTTCGAGCTGTTATCAAATCTGAAATTCTCTAAAACTTCGGAGGGCCATATCTCCCTCATACGGACTCTGTTTCTCGAAACAGGCCAGGTTTTACTACAACTACTTGAGATGCGGTTGGATAATATACTTTTTCGATTGGGTATGGCTTCGACCATTCCCGGAGCCAGGCAATTATCGGACTCGTTTCCAAGCAGAATTTTGAGATGAACGCAATGGGGCAACCCGTTTCCCTTGATTCTTATTTTATAATTTAATTATTCTCTGATTTGTTACTTATACGATCATAGAAAATACGGGGTGTTACACCTCCGGTTTCGTTCAGACCCAGAACGGACTTGTAAATGGATGGTATGTCGGACGTTTTATTCCTTTATGTTGTATTCGTTGATCTCTACTAAATATATATTTGTTTGGTGGCGGAGAATTTATTCTCTTGCTTAACACCCTTCTCTAAGATGTACGAACTTAAAGGTTATATATTGGCAGAAATCAATGGTATGGTACGGATTGTCAATGTGGCATGCTAAGATGCAAATGATCAAGGCTTTTGTTGAAAAGCAGAGTCTTGTGGTTGATGATCAAAGCACAACTTATTTAGGCAAAGCATTGTGTATAGTGATACTTCGCGAGCCTCTCACCCCGGTATGAACCTGAAACGGGATAAGGATCCAGGGAGAACATACGTTTCTTTCTAGCTAAAAGTGGTGTCATGGTATGAAGCCCAGACATTTTTACTTATGTCGATGAGGCGCCTCGGATTTGAGTCCCTAGTGGCTCTTGATTTACGACCCATAGGGCGGAAACGTATTGTTCAGAAATTATATATAATCCATTAACGTAAATTGTGGTACGGCCCTATGTGTAACAACCCGGAAAATATGAACCAGTTTAAAAATTTTAATTTGGCTATTTTAGTGGATTTTAAATATTTAAAATAAATTATTTTAAATAATGACGACGAAAAGTAAGTTTGAATCGATGTTTGAAAATAAATATAATTATTTTTAATTATAAACAAGGCCTGAAATGGCGCAGCAGTTTCAAATTTTGAATTCAAACTTTGACTGACTGTACCGGGTGCTAATTAAAACGAATTTTAGTGAAACCAAAAATATTTAAATCTGTTTATGAATATCTTTCTAACAAATCTGAAAAATCAAAGTTTCATAGCGGGAATCAAAAGTTATGGCCAAATGAATTTTCAGAAAGGTCTCTGTAGAGTATATATAGCCCTTGGAAATAGACATTTTGCAAACAACCTCAGAATTCGACGAAACCACTTTTGTTGGATCCGGGATGTCAAATTATTGCTAGGTTTCAAATTCCATAATTTTTGACGTTAATTTGAATGTTTTATACTTTAATTTGAAAAATAACTGACTGTAAAAGTTGAATGGGCTTACGAAACATATCCCATTGTGTCCGGGATAGGGGTATTTAGCTAGGGGCGACAGTCGTTGGGTTTGAATTGGTGTTCGTTTATGAAAACCCTAATTTTCAAACTAATATAAATATCGGCCAATTATATTTTTGTAATGGCCCGCAAATCCGTACTATCTGAGTCGACTAATAACACCACACGTCCAACCCAAATTGCACAGAAATACGAATCATTATTAGAAAGAAGTTAGAGGATGAGAAATAGAAAGAAAGAAATATTAGAATAGAAGAAAACAAAGAAGACAAATCTCACAGCGGAACGAATAAAATATATTATATAACATACCTTTTGAAATACAAATCAATAACTTTATATACATACCATCATCAGAGCACAACAGTTATTCCTGGAACAGTTATAAATACCTGTATCCAGATACAAACATCGTTCACAGCGGAATATATGATAATCTATAGCTAACTGGTGAAGCGTCCTGCTTCCAGCTCCTCCAAATGAATCTGTAAAATCCCTACTACTTGACTGCCCGTACAAATTTGGGCACCCAAGAGTTTAGGGAAAACAAACAAAATAAACTCTAGGTCAGTCATGGGACTGGTATGAGTAAACTCCAACCAATTGTTTAACTTTCAAAATACTTTCGAAAGAAATGATAATCGTAAGACTGATCCACACATAAACACGGATGGTTTTTACCTTACGATAACCCAAAACACTTTGATATGAAAACCCAGTGATATTATAATAGTGTCTAAATCAAATAAATAGAATCTAGTGGAACGCTTGCATCTCACGCTCCATATATAATATAAAATCAAAAACTGCATGGCACTTATTGGAGATTGGATTTCCAACATGACAAGGTATGGAACCACCTTCCGATAGTGTATCTCTAGAGAGGAATACACTAGGTTCAACAAGAACATCTTGCAACCCGGCCCACACATGACCGACCACTCATTTCGCTTGAGTGTATCGAATGTATATCACCAACGGTTGGGATCAGCAACCGTTTCCTGAATGGGACAACATCAAATAGAATAAGGAATTAAATGAATCTCTAGATAGATGATTATACATCCTAATGGGAGCGACTCACATAGCCATGCTACCTACCCGATTTTTGTCATTTCCCAGTTGTTGAGGCCTGAGGCTACGATTACTTTCCATTCATTGATAGCACAATCACTTTGAATGCCACATCGTCAGATCCGTTAATCATTAATTGATTTGCACAAATATTCTGGATATTATGCTAAGGGAATAAATCCATTGCAACCATATATATTTATACAGACCAACTCATTAGATCATTGGAAATACTTTGTCAGACATTCGTCCATTTACGTTCATTCTGGGATTGAACGAAACCGAAGGCACAATTTCTATTAATAGAAAAAGCCCTTGCACTTTACAACGTCTTCGATTATCTTTATATAATCTGATTCGCAACGCTACTGCCAATACAGAGTGGTTCACGGATAGTAATCCAACCGGTCTCTCCATATTGACAACGATATTGGCAAACACTTCGATAGTCGGTTATTTAACTATCGAAGAAAAATAAACAAACATTCCATTCATCCATAACATAAATCAATCACTGGGCCTGCTAATTAATATTTCATTAATTAATTCACTTCCTCATTTCCCTATCAAATATTTGTTAACCAAATATTTCTAGAAATCTTATTGATCTCTTACGCTAGTTGGAAAAACATTTCCCTATATCACCTTCTTTTATTTCCTATACTTAGAAAATATATTCTATTTGCAATTGAAAAACATTTTCAATCACTTATCTCTTTCCCGACTACTTTAATTATACTTAGGGAATATTTTCTTTTATATTTCGAAAATTCCATCATCTAGGTTAAAACGAATGCTGTGTAAAATATCGTTACAACAGCCCAAAATATTTTATTCAACTAACTATTATTCAAACACTTCTCTTCGAGACTGGATCTTGCTATTTATCGATTAAAAATGAAATCAATCAAGTTGGGGTATAACTACCTCTCAGACCTTGACTGAAAAACATCCTCAACTTCAAAACGGCAAAACCACTTACCTCGAATAAACACACTATAAAACCCAATTATTCATTTTTAAAACATGTATATGGTTCGCTTTCTATTTCTAATTTATAGATTTCCCTTTTTGTTTACAATATTCTATTTTTTTTTTAATTTCGTTTCCTTATCAAATTCTATATATATTGATACATTGATTTCTAACTATCAAGTTATCTTAAAATATTCTAACTCCTTAAATTCCCAGAAAAATTCGCCATAACCTCCCTTGTACCGGGAGCATCGGGATATTTCAAATAGCCTCCCATGGCCCTTTCCAATCCAAAAGAAAAAGAAAAGGTCAAGCGGCTTGCCGATACGGCGCACAAAATCTCATATATGAATTTAAACATGTACCTTTTTGTCGGGCACAAAATTTTAAAATCTTCATATACTTCATTCCATACCTGTCTAACACATGTTCACCAGCTTTCAATTCAATTCAACTCAATCCATTCGTTTGAATTCAGTTTCACCCATTTATTCTTTAATTAGCTATTTTGCCTATTTCACTTCTTTGTTTGAACATAACATGTTCAAACAAAATATTTAACTTGCTCATAACCAAATAAAATTTCAATTTCAATTCTAGTTTCCTTTTCGATTTCGAATATAAATTTTCAAATCGAATTCACTTATTCAAAGCCCAATATCAATTCATAACCTCATTAACTAATTACTATTCGAATTAGTTAATTCTATTCAATAGTTAAAAATCTGATTTCTGTTTCAAAAATCAACTCATTACTCCACTTGAGTTCCGATATATTTTATAACTCAAATCTGGATTTTTCTAAATAGAAATTTGGATTTTATTTGCTTAAAATCCTTTTATAAAATTAAATAAACCGTTATGGTTTTATAATAGTTCTGGCGCTGTTTTTCTAAAAATTTTATTTTGATATAACTCAAAATCTATTCGACGAAATCCAGATTTTTCTCCTCCATTAGAAAACTATTATCAAATCGGTGCTGGCATTTCTTGTTTCAAACAATTCTGACTTCAATTGAAATCTGTATACTGAATTGAAGTTCGAATCGCCAATTTACGAACTGCAGTGCTGCGGCGAGTTCGTTTTAATTATATTTATATATATAAACGTTTAAACTTCATTTAAAATAAATTCAACTCCATTTTATCTCTATTCAAACTCCATTTCATTTATGTTTGAATCCTAATATTCAAACTCCATTATTCTAAATTCCATTAGAATTTTATATATATATATATATATATATAAATTCCATAGTTTAAAATTCCATTTGAATGCTATATTCAAATTCTTTTGTTTAAATTCCATTTGAATTCTTTTTGAATTCTACATTCAAATTCCTTATTTAATTCTTTTTTTGAAATTCAAATTCCATATTTTTTCTATTTGAATTTCAAATATTCAAACTCCGATTTAATTCTATCTGAAATTTCAAATATTCAAACTCCTTTTTAATTCTATTATTCAAATTCTATTTAAATCCTCTTATTCAAATTCTATTTCAAATTCCCTTATTCAAATTCTATTTGAATCCTCTTATTTAAATTCCATTTGAATTCTATATTCAAATCTCTATTTGACTTTTCTTTATTCAAATCCATTTGAATTCCTTTGAATTCCAATTCTATTTCAATCCCTTTTGAATTCAAATTCTATTTTTAACTCTATTTGAATCCCATATTCAAATTCTATTTCAAATTCTATTTTGAAATTCTATTTTTTTGAAATTCTATTTTGAAATTCTATTTCAAGTTCTATTTAAATTTTCTATATTAAATTCCCATTTGAATTTCTATATTTAAATTCTGCATTTGAATTTCTTTATTCGTTCTTAAACAAGTCTCGATTTCGATTCCTTTTGAAATCGATATTTCTACTTTGGGAAAATAGGTTTCTCTTTTCAATTTCACACTTGTATTTCTATTTCTGAATTATCCAATGATAATTCTTTTCACTTCATTTATAAACTTCGTTTATAAAAGGAATATTTATAAACATTGTTTATAAAGGAACCACTTGTTTTATTTTTCAAAACAAGTTTATATTTCAAATCTATTTAAAAATTCAAATTCTATTTAAAAAAAATAGAATTCCCCTTTCAAATCTGAAATATTCTTTTTCATGATATTTTAAATATCAACACTTAGGCCCAGTGATATTTAAACACCAAACAACCGATTATTTATTTCTGGTTTTCTAACACATCATATATGACAGTATATATGCAAACAAATAAACAAACAGATAATATATTTTTGAGGAATCCAGTTGGACTCCTCCAACCTGTTTTCCTGCATCCACAGACGTTAGTCAACATAAATAATACCCATCCTGCTTCGAAGCAAGATATCGCGTTATAAAAGGGGATCCACTTATATACGTGGGCGTAGGGTCATCCGCTAATGATACCGTGGGCATCCGCTAATGAAACTGCGGGAATCGAACCACCAAACTAATACATATATAATAGTCACCCTAAATAACTAATATATTTAAAACAACCAGAAAACATTCAAACAAGCAACAACAATTATTTTTAACGATATAAAAATAATTCTAAATAAAAGGTGAGCGAGATTTACTCACCGTGATATTTATTGCTGAGATAAATAGAATGTAACAACCTAAGATTTTACCTAAGTTTAATTTAGATTTTTATTCTATAAAATGAATTTAATAAGGTTTAAAATACAAAAAAAATTTGACTTGATAATCTTCTATATATATAAGTTTGAATAATTATTTTGTTTTGATTTATTAAAATATGGATAACTTACTTTTGAAACTATGTTTAAGATCTTATGAATATTTCAATACCAATAAGAAATGACATTTTCTGATTTATATTGATATAAAAATGAATTTGGTAAAGCATGAGTTATTTAAGATTTTATCTAACTGATTTTTTTTAACAATAAGTAAGATTATTTGAATATTGTTTATAAAATTTAGATTTGTGAATTTGAAAGTTATTGCTTGAATCTAAAATAATTTGGTAAATTTAACAATACAAACTTTTTTTTAAAACTAATTGAATATTTATAATAAATAATTTTGTTTAGTATATTGGTTAAAAATAAATTTTATTGCTATAATATTTTGATTTAAACTAATTTAGCTAAACTAATGTTCGTTCGGAGAAAAACGATAAACGGTGTGTAATATAATGGCTAAAGCAATCGGAGTTTGAATATAAATTATAATTAAATAACCAGTTTATTTTATTCTTGTTTTGAGTTACGTACACCTCATTGTATCCGACCGTAATTTCAATTTCGTCCGTAATCCATGTAAATAAATACGGTTGAACACAATTGTTTGTCTATGTTTTTTTTAGGGTACGGTTGGAATAATGAAACTTTAAACCGTATTGAACAAAAAGAGTCATGACATTGTTGTCACCGTTTAGAGTTGCCTACATGTAAATATTTTAGGCATGTAAGACACTTGTCTGTTGACATATAAAACTTTGCACCACGTGTACATCTTTCTCTCTGTATTTTCCTCTCATGCGTGATGTAGTCCTTCAGCCTTCTCATTAAAAGAAAATTTCCACCTTGTCTTCTCTTCGCCTTTTCGCCAGTCTAAACTCCCTGATACCACCACCGTACCGCCCAACTCCCTCACGCTGACAGTCCCCAGCTTCATCCATTCCAACCAGCAAAACCAGTATTTCCTCCTTAAAACTCCGATCAGCTTCTCACCGTCGTGTCCCCTTAACAGAAACCCCAGACCCGCCATCCATTTCCACGCAGTCATCTCCTCCTTCGCCGATCTTCCCACATCAAACACCTCACCCAAAGTCGCAGCCAAACATCTCCTTCCAGGCGCCACCGCTAACATCTTCTCCTCACCAACCAAGTCACTGTCGCTCCACAGTCGGAGACTCTCCGATCATATCCTAAGCCTGACCATCCTCATGTTCTCCACGCTGCTCACACTTCTGTCACCATCCGGCTCCACCATCACCGAGTCCACTCCCTTAACAACCTAGTCGCCTAGCACCTCTCCGCAAAACGCCGCTGCACACATGACCTCGCTCTTCCCTTCCTCTTCCTAATACTGTTGCTACCTTGTTAGAACTGTCCCTCCTACCAGTTAGCTCCTACCAACAATAGCTCGGCCCTCTTCCCTGTAGCATGCATTCGCCATCCGCCACCTCCTCTTGCATGCAGACCCCTTCCACCTTTGTCTCTTTCTCTCTCCAAAGCCCACACCTCCCGAAGCTACACTGAACCCCTGCGCCACCAACGGTTATTTTTCCCCACCGTATTCCACCTCTCCCCTTTGAAAAAATCAGTCTGCCTTCCTGAATCGAACCATGCACACTTTCCTTAGGACAACAGCTTCCCATTTGAGCAACCCTTCCCTTTTGTTTTTCGTGTCTTTTCATTAGCAGAACCCGCAAGTTCCCTTGTCCACTGAAAAAAAGAAAAAGGAAAAATAATAATAATATATATAAACAGTTCGCTCAGAAGAAAACCAGTGGTGTCCGCGAGCCCGACCTTTTTGTGTAGTGAAGAGAGCAAGCGTAAGTGCATATGTGTGTAACGATTTATATGTATATACGTTAAATTTTGTTGTCATCAGAAATAAAAAAAGAATTTAACACGTAGAGACAGTTCTTAGGTGGCTCGTTCACAGTAGAGGATCTGATCAACGAAAGGAAACGGAGCGCAATGCAGGTGAGAACCCGTAAATTTAAATTTTATATAATTTCATGACATGTTGCTTACGTTGATGGTTGTGATAATATATGGTATTGGTTGCATGAATTGTTGGTTTGCAAGTTTTGAAATGATACCATGAAATCGATAGATAATATTGCTATAGTTATCAATATAAAAAGAAAAAAATCATGTCAAAACGCGTTAGTGACTCAACGCGCATTTATGAATTGTTGTTTGCATGAAGTGGATGACATGAGGTGAAATTTTGTGAGCGTTATGGAACTTAACGCTTACACGAAATTTGATTGTTATGTTGAAATAAATGATGCATGTCTGTTGTATGATCGTCTGATATTATCGAACTGGATTGTATGAAATGCACTCACCACGGTTATGGATTTATGCGGAGAAATCAATTTAACTCTACTTCCCTTGATTAACCATGAATTTTCGAGACGTGGAAAATCTTATTATTTAAATTTTTCATGGTAATTTGAAACATTTAGGAAGTTAAATTGATGATTTTTGAAAATTATTTGTATTCGAATAGAAATATAAAACATTCGGAAAATGGTTTAAAAGTTAAGTTATAAAGATTTAATTTATTATGAAATGATGAGGAGTTTCATTTGAGCGTTATATGGAAACTGATAAATCATTTTTTTTTGGTAACTTGAACTACTCGAACTATTGGAAATATTTTGGATCTATTTGATCTAATTAACCACCGCAGCACTTTCAGTAACATTTAACGTTGTTATAAATGATTTAAGTACTGAGAAGTTATACACTTGAAGTTTTGTTAGATTTATGGACGAGCTTGTTACATATTTAAAGATTTAAAAACCATTCAGTATAATATTTATGTGAATGTTATTGATTTTTAAGTTAAGAAATGTAAGAACAAAATAAGCTTGGTTATATTTAATCTAATATTTGATTTCAAGGCAATCTAATACTTACCTAAGTTAGGGAGCGAGGTTGGATAATAAACCGTTGAAGTCTATTGGAAACATAAGTTGGATGAATCATTTTGAATGGAAGCTAAACCAAATTTAAATTTGGTAAAATTGGAAACCTATGAAAGGACGACAACGATTAAACATTTTGTTTGAAAATATAAAATTTCAAGTGTATTTTGTTTCAAGGAATGGTAAGGCGATGACAAGTTATGAAATTTGATCTAACCTCGACGATAGAAGAATTGTTAATGTAAAGAAAGGAGGTTGATTCGGAACCACGCAAAATCCATAACCATTGTTTAAATTGCGTTTATTTCTTGGGAAGACGGGGATTGAATAAATATGTTCGAAAACCATTCCAAGTAATAATACGACGTTGTTCGAGACTTGGTCAAGCGACGAGTGAAGACCGATGATCTTCGAATTGCTTGGGTTGATGGCCGTCGACGTCTCGGTTGGGCTGATCACTCATTACGAGATTATTGGTGGCATGAGGTCTGAGCGTATTTGGAGATTTTCGGATTTTGTTCCGTTCAAACCCAGAATGGACTAGTATGGATGGTATGTCTGACATTGAAATTGACCGCATGGCACTGACTTCTGTTAATGTATATCGGATTTGTGGCAATATATTATCCTCGTCTCTAAGTCATATGCACTTAGAGGGTATGCATTGATTTAAATCAGTGATATGTCGTGAATTGTCAATGTGACATACCGAGTTATGAAATGAGCTAGTGATGATAAAAGAATGGCTTATCGAAGCATAGCTTTATGGATGACGTGACATCGATAAACCTCACACCTCGGATTGACGAGAAACTGGCGGTTAGGTTTTATACTTATATATGAATTAATGATGATGCTGTGCAGCAGTGGGAAACCACTTATGAACCTGGGGAAATTGGGTATGTTCTGGGGGGACGTGTCTGGTCGAAAACCGTTGATCTGCCCTGACGATGTGTAGTCGGTGTCCGCGTATGGTCGAAAAAGCCGTTGAGGCACTTCGTTTTGTATCCCTGATTGATCTTTCGTGCCAGGAATCATCAAGTTGGAAACCCATATTTCTAATACAAGCCATACGATTTTGATTGTATATATATATATATATATATGGCAACATATATTATGGGGTATTATGCTGCCTAGGATTAATACATTTATTTGTGAAATGTTTTTCCACACCTTATATATTATGATATTGAAGAGGATTTTACGTACGAAAGCATATTTGGTTGTCATAAGATAAAACTCGCCCATCTGGTGTGCACTTGCATTGTGTGATGTGGGACGAGCTTATGACAGCTTCATTTTCTCAAAGTCATTGCGAATTGATATGCACGGGAAGTTACCTGGAGAAAACCCGTTCCGCTTTAGCGGCGTGGTCCGATAAATTTCCCAACTTTAAATAAATCCTGTAACCAAATGTTTTTATGTTCTCACACCAGTCCCATGACTGACCTGGAGTTTATTGTTCCTTCCTAAACTCTGGGTGCCCAATAATTTTACACGGGCAGTTAGAGTTTAGTTTGCAGTTTAGATCGTTAGAGCTGGACTTGGAGCGCTTGCTAAGATTTGAGTTCAAGCTAGGATTGGAGCTTCCGCCATACCATGTGATTTCCTTCCGCTGAGAGTATATTTACTTTTCTTCCGCTGTATATGTTGTAACTATGATGTAATATTGTGTTATGCAATAAAAGTTCTATTATTTGTTCAATATATGTCTGTACCCATAACAATTCGTCTTTATGAACGATTCAAGTTGGTTTAATAACCGACAAAAAAAATCGGGCAAAAAGATGGGTCGTTACAGTTGGTATCAGAGCTTTGATTATACAAAGCTATGGGGTACGACATATTTTGAACGAAAGATAGGACTCATCAGAGTTATAGTATCTCATTAGAGATAGGGTTAGAAATGCCCTAGAATGAGATTCTGGAATATTATGATCGAGAGAGCGTACTATGTAAATAGATTATTTTAGGACAAAATAAAGTGTTTTAAAGAACGTAATCACTTTGGAATATAATTTTTATAAGAATTTTCGAGAATTTTACTCGACGTCAAGATGTGGACTATCAGTATGAGAAGATTTCGAATATACGCCTGGCCAGTGTATGTACGAAGTCTTATGTGTATACTAGATAGATATAGAATCACATTCTAGTCGCTCGAGGATAATTTTGTTGATGACCGCGACATCGCAAATATTAATTTTCTAGCTTCGAAAATGGGATGACAAGACGTCGAGGAATACTTAAGCAATTTCGATATGTTAGAAACATTTAGAAGGAAATTAATGTAAGGACAACATGTCATAAATGCAAGTCAAACTATTTTAATAACTAGAAAGGATTTTAGAGGTAAATTCCACTTAAAGATTTGGAAGCGAACTTTGGAAATAAGATAATTCATTAAGGAATTATATCAAAAATACCACCCATATTGTAAAATAAACAAGTCACATTAAATATTTGAATATGAATTTTAATAAGTTGTAATCAGAAAAGACATTATACTTCTCGAGGTATGTTGAACTGATTAATATAAGCAATGGATTTGAAATAGATATGAATCATAAACGATAATATGCAAGTTAAACTATATTGCTTGAAAGTATATTTTAGCAAATCAAAACACACTTAAGGAGTTAGAAAACTAATTTTTGACTTAAGATAAGATTCAATTTAAAGGATAATTTAAATTGTAACGAACATCTAAGTAGGGGGAGAAAACTGCTCTTTCCTTGTTGAAACTGTATGAGCAATCCAAATAGAAATTATTTTAAAGAGTAATCACTCAAGATGCTAAGAAAAATGGAAGTTGAAGTAAGATCTAACCAAGAGGAAGTTAACGAAAACCAAGTATTCCAAGAATAAATAACTTATAATGGTACCCTTAGGTGCGCTCGACTTTCCTACCTTAATCTAAGTTAGCTCCATCACCTAAATTCGAACCGTCTGTTAGTGGGTAACGTCGTTCATGCCTTCTTACCTTATGAACTTGGTCAAGTATTGTAACCCGAACTGTCATATTTTGGATTTAACCTCATTATACATCTCTACTTGATTTGAGCACATGCAAATTGATTTGTCTCATATATGTATACCCCTTTTGTGTCTCTTGTAGATCGAAATCAAGATTTAATTCAAACTTGATAGCTTGTTTATCTAGGAAATTGTGTTAACATAACCTCAACGAATAGGCCCTACATAGTAAGAAGGCAAGAAAAAAAATAGATCTTCGAAATATTAAATTTGAAGAAGTGAGTTATGAAAATGTTAAGATTAATATTTGAAACAACCCTAGCTTGAACATGTAGACGCATAATTAGAGTGCGCAGAGGAAACCGTGATGGTATGTTTGAATAAAACTGTTTCAAGAGATCTTCTGACTAGTTGAGTAAGGAAAATTTTCTAAACAAGATTCGAGATTTAACAAGAATAAAGAAGAGATATATATTTTGGATTTTAGGTGGATCTAAATAAGAAGAAAAAGTGTTATTCAATTATGTGAATATGACAACTAAATATGAAATCCAACTAGTAAAGATACGGAAATTATTTGGAAAATCTTGGAAATATTTGAAACAATTTAGAATTTGAGCTAAATGAAGTTAAAAGAACTTACAAAGGGTAAGTGATTGTTTAAAAAAAATGAGGAAAGACTTATTTGAAATGCTAGTAAAGAAACCATATTGATCAAAGTTGACTGAAGGAAATTGTATGGTTATATGAACATTAACTTATGTAAATAGTCGAATGTTTTGAAGTAAATTGAGGTTACGAAGATAATTAGGATTCTTAAATATTCGACATAGTAAATTCGAATAAGACCATTTATTTTGAAATGTGAAACCTAAGTGTATAATTGAAAGCTGATTTTTTTTCCAAGCTATCGAATTTGTTTCTCCAGACACTTTCGATATGACGGGTAATTTATAAAGGTGATTTACAAATAAAGGAAAATTTCGACGACTTGAATCCCGATGATTTGAAATGTTTGGAAAATATATATGAGTTAAAGGTATTTGTAAATTATCGATTTCGAAAAATGATTTACAACTTCGGGATATGAAAAGATATGATTTGCTTGAGTAACCGTGACTAAAACTGGGTTGTGAAGAGTGATTGGATTTGTGTACGATGGGTGATACTCAGTTGCCCTGTCATGTGGATGAACTCCTCGAACTAATAAGGTATAGATTTTAGTATAGAATGTATGAGTTTTTGAAATCGAACTTAGTTTTGAAAATCCCGAAGTGCGGTATGGTTTTCTATATAAAAGAAATCTAGTATGTCAATGGTTTGGAATGAAATGAGATTTCTAAGTCCGAGAAATCGTTTTCAAATACTTTACACACTAGGATTTGTAATTTATGGTTAAAAACTCAAATTGCTTTAAATGGACCTCTCCAAAATATATATATATATATATATATATATATATATATATATTTTGAATATAACGATCTAGGTTTGGATTAAATAGGCTTTTGATATAGAAGGTTTTACAAACTCAATCATAAGAATTTTGTTCTTGTAAATTATTTTGATCGGTTTCAGATTTAATGGAAATTTGTAAGTAATTTTGTTCAACAAATTCATAAGTAAGATTTATTTTGCTTATATGTAATTTCACAAGATATCCTTTTCGAGGACGAAAAGCCTTAAGGGGAGGTGAATGTAACAACCTAAGATTTTACCTAAATTTAATTTAGATTTTTATTCTATAAAATGAATTTAATAAGGTTTAAAATACCAAAAAAAAAAATTGACTTGATAATCTTCTATATATATATATAAGTTTGAATAATTATTTTGTTTTGATTTATTAAAATATGGATAACTTACTTTTGAAACTATGTTTAAGATCTTATGAATATTTCAACACCAATAAGAAATGACATTTTCTGATTTATATTGATATAAAAATGAATTTGGTAAAGCATGAGTTATTTAAGATTTTATCTAAATGATTTTTTTAACAATAAGTAAGATTATTTGAATATTGTTTATAAAATTTAGATTTGTGAATTTGAAAGTTATTGCTTGAATCTAAAATAATTTGGTAAATTTAACAATACAAACTTTTTTTAAAAACTAATTGAATATTTATAATAAATAAATTTGTTTAGTATATTGGTTAAAAATAAATTTTATTGCTATAATATTTTGATTTAAACTAATTTAGCTAAACTAATGTTCGTTCGGAGAAAAACGATAAACGGTGTGTAATATAATGGCTAAAGCAATCGGTGTTTGAATATAAATTATAATTAAATAACCAGTTTATTTTATTCTTGTTTTGAGTTACGTACACCTCATTGTATCCGACCGTAGTTTCAATTTCGTCCGTAATCCATGTAAATGCATACGGTTGAACACAATTGTTTGTCTATGTTTTTTTTAGGGTACGGTTGGAATAATGAAACTTTAAACCGTATTGAACAAAAAGAGTCATGACATTGTTGTCACCGTTTAGAGTTGCCTACATGTAAAGATTTTAAGCATGTAAGACACTTGTCTGTTGACATATAAAACTTTGCACCACGTGTACATCTTTCTCTCTGTATTTTCCTCTCACGCGTGATGTAGTCCTTCAGCCTTCTCATTAAAAGAAAATTTCCACCTTGTCTTCTCTTCGCCTTTTCGCCAGTCTAAACTCCCTGATACCACCACCGTACCTCCCAACTCCCTCCTCACGCTGACAGTCCCCAGCTTCATCCATTCCAACCAGCAAAACCAGTATTTCCTCCTTAAAACTCCGATCAGCTTCTCACCGTCGTGTCCCCTTAACAGCAACCCCAGACCCGCCATCCATTTCCACGCAGTCATCTCCTCCTTCGCCGGTCTTCCCACATTAAACACCTCACCCAAAGTCGCAGCCAAACATCTCCTTCCAGGCGCCACCGCTAACATCTTCTCCTCACCAACCAAGTCACTGTCGCTCCACAGTCGGAGACTCTCCGATCATATCCTAAGCCTGACCATCCTCATGTTCTCCACGCTGCTCACACTTCTGTCACCATCCGGCTCCACCATCACCGAGTCCACTCCCTTAACAACCTAGTCGCCTAGCACCTCTCCGCAAAACGCCGCTGCACACATGACCTCGCTCTTCCCTTCCTCTTCCTAATACTGTTGCTACCTTGTTAGAACTGTCCCTCCTACCAGTTAGCTCCTACCAACAATAGCTCGGCCCTCTTCCCTGTAGCATGCATCCGCCATCCGCCACCTCCTCTTGCATGCAGACCCCTTCCACCTTTGTCTCTTTCTCTCTCCAAAGCCCACACCTCCCGAAGCTACACTGAACCCCTGCGCCACCAATGGTTATTTTTCCCCACCGTATTCCACCTCTCCCCTTTGAAAAAATCAGTCTGCCTTCCTGAATCGAACCATGCACACTTTCCTTAGGACAACAGCTTCCCACTTGAGCAACCCTTCCCTTTTGTTGTTCGTGTCTTTTCATTAGCAGAACCCGCAAGTTCCCTTGTCCACTGAAAAAAAAGAAAAAGGAAAAATAATAATAATATATATAAACAGTCCGCTCAGAAGAAAACCAGTGGTGTCCGCGAGCCCGACCTTTTTGTGTAGTGAAGAGAGCAAGCGTAAGTGCATATGTGTGTAACAATTTATATGTATATACGTTAAATTTTGTTGTCATCAGAAATAAAAAAAGAATTTAACACGTAGAGACAGTTCTTAGGTGGCTCGTTCACAGTAGAGGATCTGATCAACGAAAGGAAACGGAGCGCAATGCAGGTGAGAACCCGTAAATTTAAATTTTATATAATTTCATGACATGTTGCTTACGTTGATGGTTGTGATAATATATGGTATTGGTTGCATGAATTGTTGGTTTGCAAGTTTTGAAATGATACCATGAAATCGATAGATAATATTGCTATAGTTATCAATATAAAAAAAAAAAATCATGTCAAAACGCGTTAGTGACTCAACGCGCATTTATGAATTGTTGTTTGCTTGAAGTGGACGACATGAGGTGAAATTTTGTGAGCGTTATGGAACGTAACGCTTACACGAAATTTGATTGTTATGTTGAAATAAATGATGCATGTCTGTTGTATGATCGTCTGATATTATCGAACTGGATTGTATGAAATGCACTCACCACGGTTATGGATTTATGCGGAGAAATCAATTTAACTCTACTTCCCTTGATTAACCATGAATTTTCGAGACGTGGAAAATCTTATTATTTAAATTTTTCATGGTAATTTGAAACATTTAGGAAGTTAAATTGATGATTTTTGAAAATTATTTGTATTCGAATAGAAATATAAAACATTCGGAAAATGGTTTAAAAGTTAAGTTATAAAGATTTAATTTATTATGAAATGATGAGGAGTTTCATTTGAGCGTTATATGGAAACTGATAAATCATTTTTTTTTTGGTAACTTGAACTACTCGAACTATTGGAAATATTTTGGATCTATTTGATCTAATTAACCACCGCAGCACTTTCAGTAACATTTAACGTTGTTATAAATGATTTAAGTACTGAGAAGTTATACACTTGAAGTTTTGTTAGATTTATGGACGAGCTTGTTACATATTTAAAGATTTAAAAACCATTCAGTATAATATTTATGTGAATGTTATTGATTTTTAAGTTAAGAAATGTAAGAACAAAATAAGCTTGGTTATATTTAATCTAATATTTGATTTCAAGGCAATCTAATACTTACCTAAGTTAGGGAGCGAGGTTGGATAATAAACCGTTGAAGTCTATTGGAAACATAAGTTGGATGAATCATTTTGAATGGAAGCTAAACCAAATTTAAATTTGGTAAAATTGGAAACCTATGAAAGGACGACAACGATTAAACATTTTGTTTGAAAATATAAGACTTCAAGTGTATTTTGTTTCAAGGAATGGTAAGGCGATGACAAGTTATGAAATTTGATCTAACCTCGACGATAGAAGAATTGTTAATGTAAAGAAAGGAGGTTGATTCGGAACCACGCAAAATCCATAACCATTGTTTAAATTGCGTTTATTTCTTGGGAAGACCGGGATCGAATATATATGTTCGAAAACTATTCCAAGTAATAATACGACGTTGTTCGAGACTTGGTCAAGCGACGAGTGAAGACCGATGATCTTCGAATTGCTTGGGTTGATGGCCGTCGACGTCTCGGTTGGGCTGATCACTCATTACGAGATTATTGGTGGCATGAGGTCTGAGCGTATTTGGAGATTTTCGGATTTTGTTCCGTTCAAACCCAGAATGGACTAGTATGGATGGTATGTCTGACATTGAAATTGACCGCATGGCACTGACTTCTGTTAATGTATATCAGATTTGTGGCAATATATTATCCTCGTCTCTAAGTCATATGCACTTAGAGGGTATGCATTGATTTAAATCAGTGATATGTCGTGAATTGTCAATGTGACATACCGAGTTATGAAATGAGCTAGTGATGATAAAAGAATGGCTTATCGAAGCATAGCTTTATGGATGACGTGACATCGATAAACCTCACACCCCGGATTGACGAGAAACTGGCGGTTAGGTTTTATACTTATATATGAATTGATGATGAAGCTGTGCAGCAGTGGGAAACCACTTATGAACCTGGGGAAATTGGGTATGTTCGGGGGGGGGGGGGGGGACGTGTCTGGTCGAAAACCGTTGATCTGCCCTGACGATGTGTAGTTGGTGTCCGCGTATGGTCGAAAAAGCCGTTGAGGCACTTCGTTTTGTATCCCTGATTGATCTTTCGTGCCAGGAATCATCAAGTTGGAAACCCATATTTCTAATACGAGCCATACGATTTTGATTGTATATATATATATAGCAACATATATTATGGGGTATTATGCTGCCTAGGATTAATACATTTATTTGTGAAATGTTTTTCCACACCTTATATATTATGATATTGAAGAGGATTTTACGTACGAAAGCATATTTGGTTGTCATAAGATAAAACTCGCCCATCTGGTGTGCGCTTGCATTGTGTGATGTGGGACGAGCTTATGACAGCTTCATTTTCTCAAAGTCATTGCAAATTGATATGCACGGGAAGTTACCTGGAGAAAACCCGTTCCGCTTTAGCGGCGTGGTCCGATAAATTTCCCAACTTTAAATAAATCATGTAACCAAATGTTTTTATGTTCTCACACCAGTCCCATGACTGACCTGGAGTTTATTGTTCCTTCCTAAACTCTGGGTGCCCAATAATTTTTACATGGGCAGTTAGAGTTTAGTTTGCAGTTTAGATCGTTAGAGCTGGACTTGGAGCGCTTGCTAAGATTTGAGTTCAAGCTAGGATTGGAGCTTCCGCCGTACCATGTGATTTCCTTCCGCTGAGAGTATATTTACTTTTCTTCCGCTGTATATGTTGTAACTCTGATGTAATATTGTGTTATGCAATAAAAGTTCTATTATTTGTTCAATATATGTCTGTACCCATAACAATTCGTCTTTATGAACGATTCAAGTTGGTTTAATAACCGGCAAAAAAAATCGGGCAAAAAGATGGGTCGTTACATAGAAGATGTTTGACTTACTTTCCATCCATCTCCGTAAAAATCCAAATCCATTTCCCGATAAATGTCGAACTCGACTTGCATTAGAATTACGAACCTAATATGAATCAAATATAGTATTAAAATTTGCGAATTATATAGGCTATATTATTATTATTATTTTGTTTGTTTTCCCTTAACAAAATTAGACTTCTATAAAAAAAAATATACCTAATTCCATACTCAAATGATTTGTTTAAAATTTACTTCCTTTTTCCAGCTAACTCCAGGAATTTTACCAATTTATATGAACTAATTTCCTAGTTTGGGTATAAATTTTTAACATAATTAACTATACTAAATTTATTACTTAAATTGTTACCTTAATTTACACTGTAAACACCTCACTCCCCAACACAGCTTTGAACCCTCCACCCTGTACCTCGCCAAACAAATCACATCTTCCTCCAATTGCAACAACACGAGCTCCCCCTCCCCTGAAAATCGTGAGCGTCCTTAGAGTGCCATCCTCGAAACCCAGTAAAACCATTCCGACGCAGAGCTTGTTCGAGCTTTTAAAACTCACATCGCATAGTCAAACCCACACCAGAAACCACCCAAACTCCATCGTCGATAGTACCCCGCCCCACGATTAGCCCTGCGCCGCCTCATCACTTCGACGACGACCGAGTTGCCTCAAATCAGAGCACATCGCACCCAAAATGGAATTCCAAAATCGATCGCGAGTGCTTCCCTTTGACTCAAGTTGGTTCTACACGATAATGGAGGAAGATGCGATTCACGATTTCGCCATTTTTTTTTTCTTTTTATTACAGACGGTTTTTGATTTTCAATTTGGTGTAGGAATAAAATGGAGGAGGCTAAAGGATTTAGAATTGATTATGATGTTTAATTGATTTAGGAATGACCGCTTTCTCTTCTTTAGACTAATTCGATTTTTGCCTGAACAAAGGAGGAATTCAGCTTCGAACTGAAATTGAAAGGGAGGAACGAATTTCTTAAGAGAAGGAGAAAAAGGCTTCGATTTTATAGGCGATGGATACTTCACTGTTAAGGAAACAAACGTAGGTGTTTACTGGGAAATGTTTATCAGAGGTAGGTTAGTTAACTTGATTTGATGTAGTGCTTATCCACTTATATTTAAAATAATATAATTTGGGTTCATTAATTTAAATCACGAACCGTTATTTCAGCGTACCGACCGACATTTCAATGTATTAACCCTATTCTGAACTCAACCGTAAATATTCTGAAATTTAATTTCAACACATATACCATATTAAATTAATATGATATAGTTTAAATTCGAAAACCACAAACTCTTTAAAAATAAATTATTATTTATTTTCGTATATATCAAATAAAATTCCTACTTATCATCTGAATCATTTTGATTCAGTTCTTAACTTCGATTTCAATTATATTTCGAATTAAAATAATTCGATATATTCTAAATTAAATTATATTCGATAACTCAATATAAAAATTAATTTATATCATCAACTAAATATTTAAAATCCATATTAAATATTTGAAATTAACAGACTAAAAATATGGGTTGTTACAATTTTTCTATTCATTATTTAATTTTCGAATAAAAATCAGAAACCCCCCTTTTAATACAATCGACGACGGCCCTCCGTTCTTTCCTTCTCTCCAACTTTCCGGCCACACCACGCACCATTACACTTCGCCGCCATTCAGACTTTTGAAGATCTTTCCTCCCTCTTCAAATCAAAACCAGCCTCGTCATCTATAGTTGCTCCATCGTCGAGCACAACCTCTCCAAAGTCGAGGTGTTTGAAGCGCCGCAGTGGCTTCTGGTGACCGTCGACCTGAGATTGGTTGCCGGCGCCGCGAAGCTCTCTCGTCCCTCTACAATGTAGTGAAGGCTGATCGTTACATCGTTGCACGGGTTTGTTGAAAATCGATGACCTAGTTTTGAATAGATTTTGAAAGGTAACGACTGAACTATTTTAAACTGATTATACCACTTTAAAGCGCTACGGTTTATTATTTTACAATAAAAATCATATCTTTTTGCTATGTTGTCGAAATCCAGTGAAACAAGAGACATTGGACTCGTGTGGACGTCTTCAACATTCTAGAAGAGACTGGATATTTTTCTGAGCTTCCTGCTGTTTTTTGAGGAGTGGAACCCAATGTGAGATTTCTGATTTATAAACGATATGGAAACAACGATTTATAAATTATATAATCGATGTATGAGTTATATAAGCATTGTACACCTCATGTATAAGCGTTGTATAAGTCATATGTTCGATGTATAAGTTATATATGCATTGTAAAAACGATATATGCGTTGAAATGAATTGAAATGAAATCGAATATAGTTATATACGTATATATATATATATATACTGCCCTCATCCATAGACCATGGACGATATATATTGGTTGTGATATTGTTTGGATTATTGGTTGATGTGAAATTTGGTGAATATCATGAATGGTTGATTTGAAATGATTGATTGTGGTTGAAATCCCAATAGGATTAGTATATGGGAAAATTCGTCTGCGTACGAACTAGATATTGAAATCCCCATTGTCAAAAGCTGCGAGGCTTTAAGGTAGAGCGAGGAGCCGTACTCGGGACGGTGCCGGTTTTAACTACCCTGCCGTTATGCTGCCGAAATTTTCTGAAATATTCCTGTGTTTGAATTATATTCATGTGTTGAAACTATATTCGTGTGTTGAATAGAAATTCATGTGTTGAATAAAATTCATGTGTTGAATGACGTTCATGTATTGAATAAATTCTTTGAAAGATAAAAATAACATTTTTTTCATATATGTAGACTATATAAAATATTAGTGTTTTAAATAAATTGTTTTAACACCAAAAATAACATTTTTACCTTATGTATGAACTATATAAAATAATCATGTTTTGAAATAAATTGTTTTAAAATAAAAATTGTATTTTTATGATATATATGAACAGTTAAAAATAGTGATGTGTTGAAATAAATATCTACAAGATAAAAATATCGTTTTTATCAAGTATATAAAATGAATATGGTTTTGAAATTGAAGAATGGAATATATATATATATATTTAAAATAAATCGAATAATGAAGCTGCAGTTCGTATTTTGAAACCGTGATTTCAAACGATTATAGAGGGAGATCCGACCATCGGATTTTCCCGAAACCGAAACCGTTGGGTTCGCTTTGGAAATATCTTTCCAACGACACCAACTTTGTAAAGATACAACGGTTGGATTGTCTGGAATGTTTAATTCAAATCTGAATAAAAACAGAGCCATAATCGATTATATTTATATATAAATATAGTTAAAATAAATCGAATAACGATGTTGTAGTTCGTATTTAGAAATCGTAACTTCAAACGATTGTACCGGGAGATCCGACCGTCGGATTTTCCCAAAACTGGAACCATTGGATTCATTTTGAAAAGATCTTTCTAATGATATAAAATTTGTAAAGATCCAATGGTTAGATTTTCAGATATGTGTAAATCAAATCTGAAGAAAAAAAGCGCCACGGCCGCGTTATGGCCTGAAGCGTCATTTGAATGAATTGGATATTTTTAAATAAATAAAAATAGCGATAAATCGTGATAAAATATTATAAACGATATGGAATGGAAATAAACTGAATTTGCTCGGTTTATTGAATATTTGATGGTTGAATGTGTTTGACGTGAAAATTACATTAGTGAATTGAATTATTGGTGTCGAATAATTTAACCATTGAAATTAAATGATTTGAAATTTTAAATATACGTGAATTATTTGAAATGGCTGAGTTAATTCTCATTTCAAATAATTGATCGACGATTAAAAGTCGAAGATATGAAGACGGTGCAAAACCGATGATCTTCACGTCGATTGGAGGGGTGCTACCGATGCTCGTTATAGGAGTAGCTACCTTGAAGGGGTTGAAGTGGTAGCCATCTGGACGTACTTCTTGATTGTATGGACGTGCGAGGTATAAGGTGCCTTCGGTTTCGTTCAGACCCAGAACGGACTTGTAAATGGACTGTGTGTCTGACATTGGATATCATTCTGTGTGATTGATGGATATCGGTTGCATGGAGTGGTTTGCCTGTGTGGCATGCTAAGATGCAAATGATCAAAGTTTTTTTTGAAAAGCAGAGCTTTGTGGTTGATGGTCAAAGCATGGCTGTGAGTAGCTAGCTTTGTGTTTAGCATTGTTTCGCGAGCCTCACACCCCGGTATGAGCCAGAAACGGGAGAGGACCTCAGGGAGGACCTGCGTTTCTTTCTTGCTAGGAGTGGTGTTTTGGGTTTGACACGCCCGGGCATTTTACTTATGTGGACGATGGATAGCGAGGCGCCTCGGTTAGTTCGGTCTCTTCGGAACCGATGATTTGGTCGGATATGACCAGTTGACGCCCCATAGGGCGGGGAAACACAATGTTCAGGCATTATAATCCACATCGAGTTGACCGGCCCTGACGATCCAAGGTGCAGTTGCGGCTGTTCCTGAGACACGGGCCAGAGCGTCTTGAAGCGGTAAGGACGATCCCTTGCCTTGGTTCATGACGGAAATCCAATTTACAAATACGACATCGTGCGGTTCTGATTGTATACCTATATATGGCGACATAGTGGTATGGGTGCATTAATGTCGTCTATGATTGATACTTGTGATGAAAAGGAATTTCACTCGATCCGAATCGATCGCTAAACCGACCAAGACCGATCGAAACCCCTGATTTTTTTGAGAACACGACCAATCAGAACGCAAACAGAATAACATTTCATAGTTAATTACAACAATTCAATCAGAATACAAGAATATACAGAGTACAAATAAATATTACACAGAAAATATCAGAAATTTAAATTACATTACATAGCAGCGGAAAAATAATACAATACACAACTGAATGAGATATACAGATACAGAGCTTTCCGGATATCGTTCCAGCTGTAAATCAGGATCCTGTGAATATAAATATGCAAAACCAAAACTACTAGCTGCCCGTGTCAAAATAAGGGCACCTAGAGTTTAGGTTAAAACAATAAACTTCATGTCAGTCATGTGACTGGTGTAAGAACTAAAACAGTTATTAATCTTTATTTTAAAGTTAGGTAAATCAAGGGACCACGCCATATAACACAGAACGGGTTTCCTTCCAAGAATACCTGTAATGACCCGAAAATCCAGTCCAATTTGAGCTGACCAAATAACACAAGTTCAACCCCAAATGGCACTGGAAATTCAAGAAATTAATAGAAAGAAGATAGAGGGTGAGGATAGATAAGATAGAACTATTAGAATAGAAGAAGAAGAAGAACATCATCATCAGAGTAACCACGAATCTCACAGCGGAACGAATAAAATATAACATAACTTTTGAAATACAAACAGTATATGTATACAATAACATTTCACAGTACAACACTTACAACAACAGCGGACATAATAATAGCTATAGAATCTTGAAGCCTCCTGCTCCAAGCTCTCCAAGTGTATCTGTAAAATCCTGAACTACTTGACTGCCCGTACAAATTTAGGCACCCAAGAGTTTAGGTAGAATAAAACAAAGTAAACTCCGGGCCAGTCATGGGACTGGTATGAGTAAAACAGTTTAAAACAATTTGAACAAGTAAACGATATCTCATAAGACCACGCCGTTAACGGAACAGGTTTTCCCCTTATGAGAATCCAAAATATCTTTATATCAAAAACCTTTTGATATTATAATAATCTCTATCAACCGCAATATAATAATCATCCAGCAGAAACGCTTTCATCTCACGTTCTACATATATAGTATACAATCAAAACCGCAAGCACGTATTGGGAATGGATTTCCAACTATGACAAGGTATGGAACCACCTTCTAATCAGTGTACTCTAGGAACGATACGCTGGAGTTCAATAAGAACATCTTGCATCTCAGCCACACATGACCGACCACTCATTTCGCTTGAGTGTATCGAATGTACATCACCAACGGTTGGGATCAGCAACCGTTTCCCGTATATATATATATATATATATATATATATATATATATATATATATATATGGGACAGCATTGATAGATTTAAGAAGCAAATGAATATTCTCTAGATAGGTGATTATACACCCTACTTCGGTGCGACCGACTTAGCCATGCTGCCTGCCCGATTTTTGTCATTTACCGGTTGTTGAGGCCAGAGGTTACGATTACTTTCCATTCATTTATAACACGATCACTTTGAATGTCACATTTACAGATCCGTTAATCACTAATTGATTTGCACAAATATTCTGGATGTTATGCTAAGGGAATAAATCCGTTGCAACCACATATATTTATACAGACCAACCCATTCGGTCATTGGAAATACTTTGTCAGACATTCGTCCATATACGTTCGTTCTGGGATTGAACGAAACCGAAGGCACTATTCAGTACATCCATCTTAGTCCATTGTTATCTAAGATTCATACAACAGCCCTTGCACTTTACTCCGTCTTCAATATATTCAGCATATATGATTCGTACGCTTATGCTAATACGGAGTGGTTCTTTGGATAA
The DNA here is from genome assembly GCA_030737875.1 of Allium sativum. Lineage (NCBI taxonomy): Eukaryota > Viridiplantae > Streptophyta > Magnoliopsida > Asparagales > Amaryllidaceae > Allium > Allium sativum. The sequence continues at coordinate 130,741,058 of CM060918.1, forward strand.
GAATCCAACCAGTCTCTCCATATTAACAACGTTAAAATGGTCAAAACTTTGATAGTCTGTGAATTAACTATCAAATGAAAACATGTCGGTGTACAAACAACGATCTTATTCCTAAATGGAAATTCGATCGATCAATCATCAATCAACTTTATCTCTTTGAATTTAATTTATCATTAATCATTATTCAATTAACTCTAATTTGATTAACTCCTTTTTTTACTAACTTACTTCGATCATTTTAGCTTATTAATCTCAATTTGATTATCTTAACTCAACAACTCAATTGGATTATCTTAACTCGCTAATTCAATTTGATTAACTTAACTCACTAATTCAATTTGATTAACTTAACTCGACAACTCAATTTGATTATCTTAACTTGACTATTTCAATTTGATTATCTTAACTCGACTATTTCAATTTGATTAACTTAACTCGCTAATTCAATTTGATTATCTCCAATCAATCAACTCTAATTGATTAATTCAAATTGATTAAATCCTTTCAATTCTATTTAACAAATAATTAATTCCTTTTATAACTTTATTTATTCCCTAAATAAATATTCCCTTATTACTTCACTTCTATTCATTAGATCCTTATTATAAATTGGTAAGTGAATAAATTTCTCAGTGTTAATCCCGAAGGCCGAAACCAACATCAGATCAACACTTTGAAATTTACTCAACTCAATCAACGTATAACAAGTTCCAATTACACAAAAACCATACCCTATCCCTTTTAACCTTTTAAATCAATTTTATTTATTTTCTAATAAATATCCCTTTTATAAAATCCTTCGATTTTATAAATAATTCATTTTCAATAAATCTTTGAAAATTTCTCTTTCTATATTTTGTATTCCTTATGGTATTTAAATACCCAATCACAGTGATCAATATCATCCAACCATATACAATCAATAACAGATTATATATCACATCATACATCACAGTATATGAAACAAACAGTATTCTATATATTGAGGAACCCAGCTGGGTAAGTACGTTATAAAAATATACCGTTCAGAGTTGGTGAGTTTTACTCACTTTGGCAGTTCATCGTTAAAGAACGATAAACTGTTACTTGATTTGAATCAAACAATTTAGTTCGCCATAAATTCAAACGAGCTCCACTCCACTCTACGTCAGTTCCATTGGGTAGTGTCCGTCCATACGATCCTAACGTTACCCAATTGATTTTCACCGGCCCAATAACCCAACTGAACTCCCCAACGCCTTTAACTCTTTTCATTTTCCAAAGCCCAACTGAACCCCAAGATTCCCCCTTCTTCACGGTTTCTTCCAAAGCCCAAATGAGTATCCTGATGAAAACAATCCGCTCTCCAGTGTTTATCATCCCTCCTCTCTCATGATCTAAACCTCCATTAAACTCCCAACGCACAAATAAATCAAAACTCCTCACTACAGTCTTCCTCATCCATAAAACAGTAACATGCTCCTTCCGACCTTCGAATACATTTCTTCTATCGTGACTACACCAGATGGAGTTCCAACTCCATCCCTATACTGCGATGACCAGTCACACCTTCCTGTCTCAAAATCCCAACGACATCCTCCTCACGAGAATCTACAAATTCCTTCCACCTGAACCTCACGGATGAACTCCTTCAACACAAATTCAAAAATAGAAAACACCATTTCATTCATCTCGCAAACCCCCCACTTGTTGTCTCGAAACTAAATGAAACCGCTGCCTTCATGAACCGGGTTGTTTCCTTCCCACGCCTTCCTTTCTCCACACAACTCATCATCAGACCTCTCCCACAAATTACACAGTACAAACTCTATTTACCTCAACGTTTGCATCCCTAGAAGCCAACGTGGCTGACCCAAACATCACAAGAGACACCCCAACAGAAATCGCACCCTCTCACTGTTTACAGTCGCTTCCAGTTGACACATAGTACCATCGACTTTCTCATATACCCTCTGAAACTGACCCCAGCACCCCCATGAGTTCACTGACGAACTCGTTTTCAAATCCAGCATCCTCAAATCGCTGACGGAATTAACCCTAGCTCGCTGTGCCTAAAACCGTACTCCAGAAATGGATGTCGCACCCAGCAAAACAGATAGAGGATGGAAGATCAGGTCTAAACTATCTCGAATAAAATTGGTTTGGGATTTATAAGAATTGATGTGATTTTTTTTTGATTTCTGAACTCTGGTTTTCGTTGGAAGAAAAATGGAGAAGCGGCGGAATGAAATTGTGAAATCAGAATTAGGTTTTGGAACGTTTTTCTGTAAAAGTTATTATATAGGGGATAAGGTAGCTTCATATGTAAGCTTCATAATTTAAATATTAATTTATACCTTATATAAAATCCAATTCACAATGTATTATGAATTCCACTATTTTTGATTATTTCTGAATTAAATATATTATTCTATTATTTAATTTAATTTAATTAAATATTCACTAAAATTTAATTAACGGCTGTTTAATTCTCTAAACCACTATTTAAATAATTAAATTAATTAATTATTATACCCCTGGAAATGCGGGTCATTACATTCTTCCCCACTTAAAATAATTTCGTCCTCGAAATTGCTAAGTTAGAGGACGACCCTATCTATTGGAATTCCTAAGATTTGTTTATCCCTTATTTCTGATTTCACCTGAACCAATTAATATCGACTAAAATATTTATTCATTCTGACTAACTAAAATTTTCAAGAATTCTGAAAATTTTCTAACACTTTAAATTTTTGGAAAATTTTGCCATAACCTCCTTTGTACAGCCCTATCGGTAAAACCACAACTCGCCTCTCTAGGTCTTCTCCAACCCAAAAGAAAAATCAAACAGCCAAGCGGCTTGCCAAATCGGCTCATAAATCACCAAACTCATATGAAATATAAACTTGTACCTTTTTGTCGGGTATATCATTTACCATTCCCATTGGTTATCAACTCAACATATACCAATGTCACCCCAATCAATCTCCTGTCAGTTTTTATCCTCGAACTCGAGCATTTGCTTATACTCAAGTCAAATTCCATTCGAACTTAAATCTCAAAATCCAAACTCTCAATTTTATCAAATTAATTTCATTCAGGATTATTCTCTAACCACATTTAGTTCTATTTAACTTATTTCAAGTTAAATTTTAATTCACTTTTACCATTTTCTTCTATTTAACTTCGTAAGTTAAATTTAAATTCCAGAATTTTAAATACATGGGCTCATTTCAAATCAATTTGAAATCATAATACCAATTCGAAACCCTTGAATTTCTAAACAACTTGTTTTCCTCAAACAATTCAAAAACAAAACCTTTGGCAGTAATCTGTCACTTAGAACTCGAAAATGAACACTGATGATGTGGCCACACTCATCAGGGTTATTTCCCAGTTTATCGAAGTGAGTTCAATACTATAACATTTTCAAAACCTCCTAGGAACTTAAAATTTACTTATTTTAATTCTTGATTCTGATTTAAATTCGAATTTAATTCATCTTATTTCATATACTTTACTTATATGAATTCTGATTGGTTATCTACAACTATTTCACCTTTTTATAATTTCTTTCGATTATACTAACAACCAACACAACCAATTATACTATGTTAATTTCAAAACATACCATGTTGGTTCATCGTATTCGAGTGTTTAGAAACCCCTATCGATATTGTGGTGCCCCACTATCGACCAGAATTCATAAGCCACTCAACCAATAAAGCTCCACAATATAAAAAAAAAATTTATATCAAATAATAAATACGTTCACTCGTATATATACACTCAAACTCAATCTAGGGTATTACTAACCCCATCTCTACTGAGTCATGCCACAGAGCCAAGGTAATAACTTAACTTAAGCTGGCTCTGATACCAACTGTAATGACCCGAAAATCCGGTCCAATTTGAGCTGACCAAATAACACAAGTTCAACCCCAAATTGCACTGGAAATTCAAGAAATTAATAAAAAGAAGATAGAGGGTAAGGGTAGATAAGATAGAACTATTAGAATAGAAGAAAAAGAAGAACATCATCATCAGAGTAACCACGAATCTCACAGCGGAATGAATAAAATATAACATAACTTTTGAAATACAAACAGTATATGTATACAATAACATTTCAAAGTACAACACTTACAACAACAGCGGAAATAATAATAGCTATAGAATCTTGAAGCCTCCTGCTCCAAGCTCTCCAAATGTATCTGTAAAATCCTGAACTACTTGACTGCCCGTACAAATTTAGGCACCCAAGAGTTTAGGTAGAACAAAACAAAGTAAACTCCGGGTCAGTCATAGGACTGGTATGAGTAAAACAGTTTAAAACAATTTGAAAAAGTAAACGATATCTCATAAGACCACGCCGTATAACGGAACGGGTTTTCCCCTTATGAGAATCCAAAATATCTTTATATCAAAAACCTTTTGATATTATAATAATGTCTATCAACCGCAATATAATAATCTTTTAGCAGAAACGCTTTCATATCACGTTCTACATATATAGTATACAATCAAAACCGCAAGCACGTATTGGGAATGGATTTCCAACTATGACAAGGTATGGAACCACCTTCCGATCAGTGTACTCTAGGAACGATACACTGGAGTTCAACAAGAACATCTTGCAACTCAGCCACACATGACCGACCACTCATTTCGCTTGAGTGTATCGAATGTACATCACCAACGGTTGGGATCAGCAACCGTTTCCCGTATATATATGGGACAGCATTGATAGATTTAAGAAGCAAATGAATATTCTCTAGATAGGTGATTATACACCCTACTTCGGTTCGACCGACTTAGCCATGCTGCCTGCCCGATTTTTGTCATTTACCAGTTGTTGAGGCCGGAGGTTACGATTACTTTCCATTCATTTATAACACGATCACTTTGAATGTCACATTGTCAGATCCGTTAATCACTAATTGATTTGCACAAATATTCTGGATGTTATGCTAAGGTAATAAATCCGTTGCAACCATATATATTTATACAGACCAACCCGTTCGATCATTGGAAATACTTTGTCAGACATTCGTCCATATACGTTCGTTCTGGGATTGAACGAAACCGAAGGCACTATTCAGTACATCCATCTTAGTCCATTGTTATCTAAGATTCATACAACAGCCCTTGCGCTTTACTCTGTCTTCAATATATTCAGCATATATGATTCGCACGCTTATGCCAATACGGAGTGGTTCTTTGGATAAGAATCCAACCAGTCTCTCCATATTAACAACGTTAAAATGGTCAAAACTTTGATAGTCTGTGAATTAACTATCAAATGAAAACATGTCGGTGTACAAACATCAATCTTATTCCTAAATGGAAATTCGATCTATCAATCATCAATCAACTTTATCTCTTTGAATTTAATTTATCATTAATCATTATTCAATTAACTCTAATTTGATTAACTCCTTTTTTTTACTAACTTACTTTGATCATTTTAGCTTATTAATCTCAATTTGATTATCTTAACTCGACAACTCAATTTGATTATCTTAACTCGCTAATTCAATTTGATTAACTTAACTCGCTAATTCAATTTGATTAACTTAACTCGACAACTCAATTTGATTATCTTAACTAGACTATTTCAATTTGATTATCTTAACTCGACTATTTCAATTTGATTAACTTAACTCGCTAATTCAATTTGATTATCTCCAATCAATCAACTCTAATTGATTAATTCAAATCGATTAACTCCTTTCAATTCTATTTAACAAATAATTAATTCCTTTTATAACTTTATTTATTCCCTAAATAAATATTCCCTTATTACTTCACTTCTATTCATTAGATCCTTATTATAAATTGGTAAGTGAATAAATTTCTCAGTGTTAATCCCGAAGGCCGAAACCAACATCAGATCAACACTTTGAAATTTACTCAACTCAATCAACGTATAACAAGTTCCAATTACACAAAAACCATACCCTATCCCTTTTAACCTTTTAAATCAATTCTATTTATTTTCTAATAAATAACCCTTTTATAAAATCCTTCGATTTTATAAATAATTTATTTTCAATAACTCTTTGAAAATTTCTCTTTCTACATTCAGTATTCCTTATGGTATTTAAATACCCAATCACAGTGATCAATATCATCCAACCGTATACAATCAATAACAGATTATATATCACATCATACATCATAGTATATGAAACAAACAGTATTCTATATATTGAGGAACCCAGTTGGGTCCCTCCAACCTGTTCCCCTGCATCACAGATGTTAAACCATATAATTAACATCAACTTCATTTCAGTATGAAATGTTCTGATAAGCAACATCAACATATATATTTAATGGTATATATTTATATATATATATATATATATAATTTCAACTAACTGACTAGTAGTTCAATCAGTAAATCTACACACAACAGTCAATCGATATCTAACAGTTCTAAAAGTACATTATAAAAATATATTGTTCAGAGTTGGTGAGTTTTACTCACTCTGGCAGTTCATCATTAAAGAACGATAAACTGTTATTTGATTTGAATCAAACAATTTATTTCGCCATAAATTCAAACGAGCTCCACTCCACTCTCCGTCAATTCCATTGGGTAGTGTCCGTCCATACGATCCTAACGTTACCCAATTGATTTTCACCGACCCAATAACCCAACTGAACTTCCCAACGCCTTTAACTCTTTTCATTTTCCAAAGCCCAACTGAACCCCAAGATTCCCCTTTCTTCACGGTTTCTTCCAAAGCCCAAATGAGTATCCTGATGAAAACAATCCGCTCTCCAGTGTTTATCATCCCTCCTCTCTCATGATCTAAACCTCCAGTAAACACCCAACGCACAAATAAATCAAAACTCCTCACTACAGTCTTCCACATCCATAAAACAGTAACATGCTCCTTCCGACCTTCAAATACATTTCTTCTATCGTGACTACACCAGATGGAGTTCCAACTCCATTCCTGTACTGCGATGACCAGTCGCACCTTCCTGCCTCAAAATCCCAACGACATCCTCCTCACGAGAATCTACAAATTCCCTCCACCTGAACCTCACGGATGAACTCCTTCAACACAAATTCAAAAATAGAAAACACCATTTCATTCATCTCGCGAACCCCCCACTTGCTGTCTCGAAACTAAATGAAATCGCTGCCTTCATGAACCCGGTTGTTTCCTTCCTATGCCTTCCTTTCTCCACACAACTCATCATCAGACCTCTCCCACAAATTACACAGTACAAACTCTATTTACCTCAACGTTTGCATCCCTAGAAGCCAACGGGGCTGACCCAAACATCACAAGAGACACCCCAACAGAAATCGCACCCTCTCACTGTTGACAGTCGCTTCCAGTTGACACAAAGTACCATCGACTTTCTTCTATACCCTCTCAAACTGACCCCAGCACCCCCATGAGTTCACTGACGAACTCGTTTTCAACTCCAGTATCCTCAAATCGCTGACGGAATCAACCCTGGCTCGCTGCGCCTAAAACCGTACTCCAGAAATGCCTGTCGCACCCAGAAAAACTGATAGAGGATGGAAGATCAGGTCTAAACTATCTCGAATAAAATTGGATTGGGATTTATAAGAATTGATGTGATTTTGTTTTGATTTCTGAACTCTGGTTTTCGTTGGAAGAAAAATGGAGAAGCGGCGGAATGAAATTGTGAAATCAGAATTAGGTTTTGGAACGTTTTTCTGTAAAAGTTATTATATAGGGGATAAGGTAGCTTCATATGTAAGCTTCATAATTTAAATAGTAATTTATAACTTATATAAAATCCAATTCGCACTATATTCTGAATTCCACTATTTTTGATTATTTCTGAATTAAATATATTATTCTATTATTTAATTTAATTAAATATTCACTAAAATTTAATTAACGACCATTTTATTCTCTAAAACACTATTTAAATAATTAGATTAATTAATTATTATACCCATGGAAATGCGGGTCATTACAATACCAGTGCATAAAACAAACAACGCAATGCTAAATAAAGAAAAATAAAGCTATTATAAGACCCAGGTCCCATCACATAATGCAACGCAAGCCGGAGGATAGGGTTTTTACCTTATAATAGCCAAGAATGCTTGGTACGTGAAATTTCATGTTTTATTATTACTATAGGTGTATAGTGTCAAAACAATTTGAAATCATAAGTATTAATCATAGACGACATAAGTGCCCTAAACCACTATGTCGCCATACTAGGCTCTACAAATAAAACCGCAAAGTCACGTATTGGAAGATGGATTTCAATCTGTGAACCGAGGCAAAAGATAGTCCTCACCGAATTCGAGACTCTCTAGCCCGACCTCAGGCAAGTGCGCAGGCAAGCCTTGGATCGTCTGGGCCGGTCCACCGATGTGGATTATTATGCCTGAACACTACGTTTCCCCGCCCTTTGGGGCGTAAATGAGCCAAATGACTCCATCGGCTCCACACAGCCACAGATATATCCGAGGCGCCTCGCAACAGCAACAACCACACAGGTTAAAATGTTAGAAATTTTAGGGCTGGTAGGTCACTGACACCACCCTAGCTAGAAGGAAACGCATGCCCTCCCTGAGGTCCTCTCCCGTTTCTGGTTCACAACCGGGGTGTGAGGCTCGCGAATTCATGTTACACAAAGCTATGCCACACAGGCAGTGCTTTGATCATCAACCACAAGACTTTGCTTTTCAACAAAAGCCTTGATCATTTGCCACTTAGGCATGCCACATAGGCAATTCACTCCATGCGATTGATATCCATCAATATATAACCCCTGAGCTCGTACGTCTCAGAGAAGGGCGTTAAGCAAGAGAATAAATTCTCCGCCGCCAAACAGATATATATTTAATAGAAATCAATCACACAGAGTAAAATCCAATGTCAGACACACTGTCCATTTACAAGTTCGTTCTGGGTCTGAACGAAACCGGAGGCACCTTGTACCTCGCATATCCATCGATCTCCAAGTACGTCTGGACGATCACCAACTGATTCCCTCCTCTTAGGTGTAAAGCCCAATCAAGATCATCAGTAATCACCCAAACGATGTGAAGACCTCCGGTCTTCGACCACCATCTTCATCCTCGACACCACGTTGAATCAGTTATTCAGAATGGGATAAACCCGGTCTTTCTGAATAACTCGCGTATATAATAAACAAGTGTTACACAAACACAACATATGCCTCATTCCAATTCAAAATATTACTTTATTCAAATATTCTCATACTTTGGGAAAGGTTCCCATTAATTTTATCAAAGATAAATTCTTTAAATTTATTCTTTAATCTTCTTTTGAATATCAATTCAAACTAGTCGGGATTAGCGAACCACACCGAAGTAATCATTTATTTTATTTCCCACTCCCAACCTATTCATCCCATGAAGTTAAACTGGTAATACTTCATATCTAATACCACGGTGTTATCGGTAAATTCAATTACCATTTCACGTTCAAATCTAATTAAAGATTTAACTATCACCTGAAGCAAAACTGGTGATACTCCATTCTCGATCATTTCAATCTATTTAAAGATTCTTTAAAACTCCACTTGGTTTTAATCTTCCCAAAAATCACTATCAATGATTATTTAACTTGGGAAATCACATCCTGTCTTTAACTGGGTTAAAGAACCAATGTTATTTAAAACACGGTTCACTATGAACCCAAAATCACATTCTAATTCAATTCCAGTTAAATATCATTTAATTGGTATCCTTCATTAAATCTAAATAAAAAGATTTAATCTTTTTCTCAACTAGGTTTAAGAACAGTGTTAATGAAGACACCATTCACGACAAACCCAAATCCCACTTGATATTAAATACAAGGCTCTGAATAGAAAATATATCGGCTTATATTCAATATCAAATCCTACGACCAACAAATATCGTATTGGAAATAACGATATAAATATATCTTTCAAATTTCCATAACAATATCTGTATAATCACGAAATCCAACATCGAAATATTCCAAAGACAATTTTGATTCAAATCCATTCCAGTTCAATTATTGGAGATTCTGGTTACTTTTAAAACCCTTTCAAATCCACTTTATTTATTTTAAAAATAAATGAATTCTAATTCTAGTTCAAAACTAGTTCCTTTCGATAAAAAAATCTATTTTTATCTTTTCAAATATGGAGTTTTTCATCCCAATTCTTTCCAAATCATTTCTTATGATTTTACACTAATTATTGATATTTTTAATAATTTTATCAAGGCCCGTATAGTCGATTTCCATCAACGACCATCGAACTGCACTTACAACGACCTTTTCCAAATTTGATTTGGACATAATTCCAAATCCAACCGTTAGATTTCAAATATCTAATATTCGTTAGAAAGATCTTTTCGATATGAACCCAACGGTTTCGGTTTTAGGAGAATCTGACGGTCGGATCTCCCGTAATATCCATTCGAAGTCAATGGTCGAAATTCGCGAACTGCCATGGTGCGGCGCGTTCTATTCAGGCCATTATATATATATATATATATATAATATATTATATATATTTCATCGATTTCCTTTCAAAACGTATTTTATAAATCCTTTTAAATTCGTTTTCGAAACGATTTCAACTTCGTATTCAATTTCGAATCAAAATTGAATATTCCACATCATCGGTATATAAATGATAATATTTTCAAAGCATTAGATTTTGAAATCAATTCCTTTTCGATATTCATTATAAAAAATGAATAAAATTGATATAAATATCGTTCACGTCAAAATGGCGCATATCTAATCAACACGGCTTTATATATTTCAATAACTTCGTTATTCTATTCAACAAATGAATATTTATTCTATTCAACAAATGAATCTATATTTCTTTCAACACATGAATATTCTCAACACATGATTATCGTCAACACATGATTATTTTTATTATTTAATATATTTTATAAAATTGTGATTTATATCATTTAATTCTTAATCATACTCTAACCGTATATTAGTAAGAGAACGATTCCCTAAATATTAACCCCGAAGGCCGAAACCAACATCAGATCTGTAACGACCGGGAATTTCGCTCGATCCGAATCAGTCGCTAAACTGACCCAGACCGTTTGAAACGCCTAATTGTTTTGAGAACATGACAAAATAGAAAATATATTGGCATATATTCAATATCAAATTCTATTTCAATCTAATTCGAATTTCAATTCTTTTCTCACACCAGTCCTATGACTGACCTGGAGTTTATTGTTTTAACCTAAACTCTGGGTGCCCTTATTTTGACACGGGCAGCTAGTAGTTTTGGTTTTGCAGATTTATATTCACAGGAACCTGGTTTACAGCTGGAACGATATCCGGAAAGATTTATATTCATAGGAACCTGGTCATCACATTTGGTACCAGAGCTGTGCGAGCCGGAGGTAGTGGTCGGCCAGGGGGGGGTTGCGTCGGTTTCTTCGATGGGGGGCTCGGTTGCTTTCAGTTGGAAGAAGAGAGAGGAGCGGGAGGAGGGAGGCATCGCGAGGAGGTTGGTTGCGGTGGAGGGAGGAGGGGGAGAAGATGGAGGCGGCGCCTGGGGTGGAGGAGGGCGGCGGAGAATTTATTCTCTTGCTTAACGCCCTTCTCTGAGACGTACGAGCTCAGGGGTTATATACTGATGAATTCTTTCGTATGGTTCTAATGTGATTTGTTCTCTGAGCTCATCCGGGCTTTCCTTCACTGGGAAGTTACGGGTTTTTACAAGATCAATACCCAGGAAACCATTCATCTTAACTGATTTCCAGTTGGTTTCTAATTTCATATTTGATAAAAATGAGAATTTTATTGTTAAAATATTTTACTCAACACATGATAAGTTTTAACACATGAATATTCTCAACACATGAGTATCATCAACACATGACTATTTATTCTATTCAACACATGAATTTTCTTTCATTCAACACATGAATTTTCATTTTATAATATTCTATATTTTCCAAATTGAAATGAGGCCCAATCAATTACCATATAATGTTAATTATATGGATTCCATACAAAACATGTATATAATAGCAACGATAAATAATCAACCATCATCCAGATTGCATTCTACACTGTATAAGCATCAAATATAAATATTCAACGCTTATAACAGCCTGTCAATCAATCGATCGACATACAGCTAATTATTGGGATTAGTGTATGTCCAATTTCATCCCAACACCCGTGTGGGGTTTCAAACAATAAACACAGATTTTATTTGTGCAGTTGGGCGATGTGTAAAATTTATCGTCCCAATCAATATCAGTCAAATCGGTGTACATAAACAAATCGTTCGATTTGTAAATGAATATTTATTTTCTTTCAACACATGAATATATATTTGATTTCAACACATGAACATATATTTTATTTCAACACATGAATATATATTTTATTTCAACTCATGAATATATAATTTATTTCAACACATGAACATATATTTTATTTCAACACATGAATATATATTTGATTTCAACACATGAATATATTTTTTATTCTATTCCACATCACACGATAAAATTTCACAATACAGCAATCAAACAAACAAGTCATCCATGGTCTGTGGACGACGGGTGTTGGGTGCTGCTAAGCACCGTCTGCATCCTAGTATATATTTCAAACTAGAAATAAATTAAAGGTGAGGAGTTCTTACCGACTAGCTAAACCAATACATCGCGACTCTTCATTTGTAGAAATCTTCGTCGTGCTTCTAACGAGATCTGTTTCACGCGGTATATGTTAAAAATTATATTTTTAACAATGCTACTTCCTATAAAAATCAAATCTTTATTCTCTCTACAACACATATAAAAATCGTATTTTTATATTTTCCATCTCATAAAAATCATATTTTTATTTTTCACTACTAATACTGTAAAGATTATAATTTTATTCAAAATCTCTATACGTAAATTCGTATTTTTATTTCGCCTTCATATATATAAAAATCTAAACTTCATGTTTTCAAAAGTCAAATCTTTATATTTTTCAAAATCAAATCTTTTTTAATTATATAGATCTAATCTTTTATATGTTTTCATATATATAAAAATCGAATTTTTACTTTCACTTCATATATATAAAAATCGAATTTTTATATAATTAAAAATCATATCTTTATCCAATAAAAATCTCGTCTTTCTTCTGATAAAAATTTCCTCTTTTCTACATTAAAATCTTAACTTTCTTCATATAAAAATTCTAACTTCCCACTTATAAAAATATAATCTTTATATCGATAAAAATCGAAACTTTCTCATGATAAAATCATCAATCTTCTACTTTATAAATTAAAAATCACAACTTTTATACATAAAATTTATAACTTCATAAGAATAAGATTTACTAATCAAAGAATAATAGAATAAAATCAAATGAAAAGAAAACTTACAAATTTTCACGGTATTTGGCAAATGGGGTTCGCTAGTCGGTGGCTGACCATGGGGGAGCGTCGGTGGGCGTGCAGCGGCGGTGGGTCATGCGCAATCGGTCGGGGAGGGGCTTCAGGGCGGTACCATGGTGACAAGGGGCGGCGCATTCGATTTGGGTTAAGGGGGGCTCGCGGTCTTCATTTATAGAGGAGGAGAGAGGGAGGAAGGGGAGGAGGGGCGCTGCGATCGAAGGTGGGGTGGAGGGGGGGTCTCGCGCTGGCGGCGGCGGTATAGGCGGAGGCGCGATCCCCCCCTTCGTTTTTTTTTCTTTCTGAAAAGAACATGGGAGGGAGAGAAAGGAAGTGAGGGGGGAGAAGTCAACGCTGAAGTAAATATATAATATATATATTTTTTTATTTTTAAATTCCGAAAAACAACTTTTTATTTCGAACTCAAAACGGGACCCACAGCCTATTGTCCCTAGCTAATTACCCCCATTCCGAACACAATGGGATATGTATCGTAAGGTGATTCGATCAGTTTTCGTTTAAATTAAAATTTAAATCTATATATTCAATTTTAAACGTACATTTCAATTTACCGGGGCCACATACGGACTCTAAAAATTCCCGAAAAATATTTTCTAGCTTTCTACTGACGATACGGTCCTAACAAAACTAGTTTCGTCCAATTATAAGACCATTTGAAAAATGGTCATTTTCAGTCGATTGAAATCAACTAAAACTGGTCAAACGCGTTTTCCTTTGCCACGCTCACATCTTGATTCACAAAATTATGAATATTGAAACCTAGCAATAACTTAACATCACGGATCCAACAAAAGTGGTTTCGTCGAAAACCGAGGTCGTTTGTAAAATTTCCATTTTTAAGGGCCAGAATTCCATAGCGACTATTCTGAATTTTCAACTGGACATAACTTTTTATTCCCGTTATGAAATTTCAATTTTTCGGATTCGTTGGAAAGATATTTTCAGATAGATTCTAATATTTTTAGTTTCGCTAAAATCCGGATTATTTTGAATCCTGTACATTCATTTGAACTTTGAAATTGCATTATCGAACTACCGCGCCATTTTCAATTCCTTATATAATTTAAAATAGATATTTATATTCTAACGACGATTCAAATAAAACTATATGTTCTAATTATATTCAAAATAAATTTCTCTCGTTTTTATTTAAAATAATTTATTTTAAACATTCAAAATTCATCAAAATTGCCGAAATAAAATTTTTAAATTGGCTCGGATTTCCAGGTTATTACAATCTCCCCCACTTAAAACTTTTCGTCCCCTAAAAGGAACGAAGCTGAAAGTTGTTTTACAAATCAACTCAACTTTAATTATTTTCTTTACGGCTTAAGTTATTCAACTTTTCAGTTTCTAAGAACTTTTCAATTTTTTTCAACAATTTGGCTAACACCCTAAATTTTTGAAAAATTTCTCCATAACCTCCCCTGCACCGGGAGCTTCGGGATATTTCAAATAGCCTCCCATGGCCCTCACCAATCCAAAAAGAAAAAGAAACGGCTAGCCAATCGGCTCATAAAATCATCAACAACCCAAGAAATACAATAAACATGTACCTATTTGTCGGGCAAACAATTTTATTCCTCTTCTCTAGCCTCCTTGCTATGACCTGTTCATTGTAAGTACATGTATACGTATGCAAATGCGACTAATTTTCAATACAATCCACTATTTGGTTCAATTTTGCTAAAGGTTCAACCTTTGATTAATCAAACAATAATCAAACAACACAACCATCAATCAATTAGTTAATTATCATTTCAAATTCATAATTTGATGTGATGGCCCGTAACTTCCCCGGTAAGGAAAGCCCGGATTACCTTGAGGACAAGACGAATCAGAACGCAAACAGAAGAACATTTCATTGTTATTTACAACAATTCCATCAGATTACAAGAATATACAGAGTATGAATAAATATTATACAACAGAAAAATATCAGAGATTACAATAAATTACATAGCAGTGGAAAAACAATATAAAACACAACTGAAAGTAATACACGGATACAGAGCTTTCCGAGCATCGTTCCAGCTGTAAATTAGGATCCTGTGAATATAAATCTGCAAAACCAAAACTACTAGCTGCCCGTGTCGAAAATAGGGGCACCCAGAGTATAGGTTAAAACAATAAACTCTAGGCCAGTCATGTGACTGGTGTGAGAACTAAAATAGTTATTTAAAACTTTACTTTAAAAGAGAGTAATTCAAGGGACCACGCCGTATAACACGGAACGGGTTTCCTCCCAAGAACACCAGTGCATAGAATAAACAACGCAGTGCTTTTTCGAAAAATGAGGCTATTATAAGACCCAGGTCCCATCACACAATGAAACGCAAGCCGAGGATAGGGTTTTTACCTTATAACAGCCAAACATGCTTGGTACGTTTAAAACAAATAATTTGATTCTATTATAAGTGTATAGTGTCAAAACAATTTCAATCATAAATATCAATCATAGACAGCATTAATGACCCATAACACTATACCGCCATACTAGGTTCTACAAATAAAATCGAAATATCTCGTATTGGAAATTGGATTTTCGTCATGAGTCGAGGTAAGGGGCAAGCTCCTCTCCGCTTCGAGACACTCTAGCAAATGTCTCAGGACTACTCTCTCTGGGTAGCCTCTGGATCTTCAGGGCCGGTCCTCCCTTACGTTTGAGGATTAATTATACCTGAACACACGTTTCCCGGTCCTTACAGACCTAAAATCGAGGTGCCTCGCATCCAACAACCACATAGGTGAAAAGTATATAAATGTCAACCAGTTTAAGCACTGACACCACCACTAGCTAGAAAGAAACGTCGTGCTCTCCCTGCAGTCACTATCCCGTTTTTGACTCATACCGAGGTGTAAGGCTCGCGAATTCACGCTATACACAAAGCTATACCACATAGGCCATGCTTTGATCATCAACCACAAGACTTTTCTTTTCAACAGAAGCCTTGATCAATTGCCACTTAGGCGTGCCACACAGGCATTTCATGTCATGCGACTGATGTCCATCAATATACAACCTCTGAGCTCGTACGTCTCAGAGAAGGGCGTTAAGCAAGAGAATAAATTCTCCGCCGCCAAACATATGTATATTTAATAGAGATCAATCAACATAGAATAAAATCCAATGTTAGACACACAGTCCATTTACAAGTTCGTTGTGGGTCTGAACGAAACCGGAGGCACTTTCCTCGCATATCCATCAATCTCCAAGTACGTCTGGACGATCACCAACTGATTCCCTCATCTTGGGTGTACAGCCCAATCAAGATCATCAGTAATCACCCAAACGATGTGAAGACTTCCGGTCTTCAACCACCGTCTTCATCTTCGACTTATCGTCGAATCGGTTATTCAAAATGGGTATAAACCCGACCTTTCCGAATAACCCGCGTATATAATAAACAAATGTCATACAAACACTTGAGTGATGATATTTGATGGTTGCATGTGTTTGACATGAAAATTACATTAATGAATTGAATTATTGGTGCCAAATAATTTAACCATTGAAATGAATTGATTTGAAATTTTAAATATACGTGAATTATTTGAAAAGGTCGAGTTAATTCTCATTTCAAATAATTGATCGATGATTAAAAGTCGAAGATATGAAGATGGTGCAAGACCGATGATCTTTACGTCGAATGGAGGGGTGCTACTGATGCTCATTATAGGAGTAGCTACCTTGAAGGGGCTGAAGTGGTAGCCGTCCGGACGTACTTGTTGATTGTACGGACATGCGAGGTATAAGGTGCCTCCGGTTTCGTTCAGACCTAGAACGGACTTGTAAATGGACTGTGTGTCTGACATTGGATATCATTCTGTGTGATTGATGGATATCGGTTGCATGGAGTGGTTTTCCTATGTAGCTTGCTAAGATGCAAATGATCAAAGCTTTTGTTGAAGAGCAGAGCTTTGTAGTTGATGGTCAAAGCATGGCTGTGAGTAGCTAGCTTTGTGTTTAGTGTTGTTTCGCGAGCCTCACACCCCGGTATGAGCCAGAAATGGGAGAGGACTTCAAGGAGGACCTGCGTTTCTTTCTAGCTAGGAGTGGTGTTTTGGGTTTGACACACTCGGGCATTTACTTATGTGGATGATGGATAGCGAGGCGCCTCGGTTAGTTCGGTCTCTTCGGAGCCGATGGTTTGGTCAGATATGACCAGTTGATGCCCCATAGGGCGGGGAAACGCAGTGTTCAGGCATTATAATCCACATCGAGTGGACCGGCCCTGACAATCCAAGGTGCAGTTGTGGCTGTTCCTGAGACACGGGCTAGAGCGTCTCGAAGCGGTAAGGACGATCCCTTGCCTTGGTTCAAGACGGAAATCCAATTTCCAAATACGACATCGTGCGGTTTTGATTGTATACCTATATATAGCGACATAGTGGTATGGGGCATTAATGCCGTCTATGATTGATACTTATGATTTGAAATAGTATTTGAAATATATAAACACTAGTAATAATATCAAATGCTTTTGTTTTATTCGTATCAAGCATATTTTGGTAGAACTCTAACCTCCGGTTTGCGTTGCATTGTGTGATGGGAACTGAGTCTTATAATGGCTTCATTTTTATAAAAAAGCATTGTGATGTTTAAAAGATTTACTTGTTTTGAAGCACCGGAAATCCAATGGAGTAAACCCATTAAACGTTAGCGGAATGGTCCTGTGTTTGGCCATATTATAAAATAAGTTAAAGTAGATTTCTCATACTAGTCCCATGACTGACTCGTAGTTTGTTTCAATTGCAAACTCGGGTGCCCCTTTTTCTACACAGGCAGCCTTGTATTCAGGTTTTAGCAGACTCTTTCTGGATAGCTGGAGCTGAAGATGGATTCTATCATTTCCTTCTTTTTATGTTGTTCAGCTCCTATTGTACATATTATGTTTTGATTCCGCTATAGACATTTATGTAAAGCTGAACTGTATTTGTACTAATTATGATCATGTATACTGTGTAACTCTGATGTTTGTATTTATCTATTGATTCTGTTGTACATTATTTGGTGTATTTAATTATTTCTGTTCTACTGTTATTGTTTATGTGTTATATTCCAAAGATTACCCTTGCCACCATGGAATGGGGTTTGGGGTCGTCACACTGTGGCTCCTAGGGCTCACCTGAGTCTGAGTCTTGAGGCACGGGCTAGAGTGTCTCAAATTCGGTAAGGACGACCCCTTGCCTTGGTTCATGATGGAAATCCAACTTTCAATACGACATCATGTGGTTTTGATTGTAGAACTAGTTTGGCGACATGATATATGGTACCCATGCTGTCTACGATTGATACATTTATATTTGAAGTTGTTTTTGACACTATACACTTATAGTAATAATAATAAATGATGAAATTTCGCGTATCAAGCATATTTGGCTATTATAAGGGAAGACTCTATCCTCCAGCTTGCGTTGCATTGTGTGATGGGACTCGAGTCTTATAATAGCTTCATTTTTCCAAAAAGCATTGAGTTGTTTTATTTTAAACTAAGATCATGTGGAGTAAATCCGTTCCGTTTTATACGGCGTGGTCCCATGATTTACCTAACTTTAAAATCAAGCTAATTACCATTTTAGTTCTCACACCAGTCCCATGATTGACCTGGAGTTTATTGTTTTAATCTAACTTTGGGTACCCCTATTTTCCACACGGGCAGCTAGTAGTTTTGGTTTTGCAGATATTATATTCATAGGATCCTGGTTTACAGCTGAAGCGATATTCGGAAAGCTCTGTACCCGTGTATTCCTTCCAGTTGTGTTATGTATTATTTTCCGCTGCTATGTAAATTATTTTAAATCTCTGATATTTGTCAAATGTATATTATTTATTCGTACTCTGATATATTCTTGTACTCTGATGTAATTGTTGTAATAAGCAATGAAATGTTCTTCTGTTTGTGTTCTAATTTGCCTTGTTCTCAATTTAATCCATACTTTCCTTTGCGGGGAAGTTTGGATCGTTTCACCATCCTTAAAATTTACTTTAAATTAACCTTATTTAAAGTAATATTTGATTTGTGAACTCTAGATCAGCTATAAACTGAAACGATTCCGAAAGAAATTCTACATAAAAACTTTGAAAATCTGCATTAGATTTTCTGAATTGAATTGTAAAAAAAGAAAGGTTGCATCGAATTGAAATACTGAAATTGAGCTGCATTGTTTTGAAATTGAAACTCGACTTCAAGTTATTCAGAAGGAATAATACCAATTCAAATTTTAATATTTTAAACTATCTTATAAGCTATTTTACTAAATATTTATTTTATTTTACAAACTATATTATTTAATGTATATTTATGTTCTACTAGTTTTATAAACTATTTTTCATATATATTTTTACTATTTAAATAAACTGTTTTAATAACCAAATATCTATTTTACAACAATTTTATATTTACTACATATATATGTATTTTACAAAATTTTGATAAACACTATTTTATTTTTAGACTTTTATTATATAACAATTTATTTCCTAACTATTTTATATATATCTTGATTATTTTAACATACTTTTCTATTATTTTAAATAGTCAAATTATTTGGAATTTGAATTGTTTCAAGATTCTGTGTTTGGCTTTAAGTGGAGATTTTTATATGAATAATGTTCTAGCTTGCACAATGAAAATGATTTTTTTTCAAGAAAATCTGATATTTTGATATGTAGTATGAACCTCTTTGAAATGTAAAAGAAACGATTAGTGTGAAAAATGTAAATGTTTAATTGTTAAAGAGACCGGGATCGGATATTGTCGTACTCTCTACCAATACCGAAAACCACTTTAACAACTTTGTATGTGGTGGAGTTCTAGAATGAAGTAGGATGGATTTGGAGGCGATTACTGGATTTGAAGAAAGAGAACGATGATGGATAGCCTTGACCTTTGGTTGATAATTAAAATAGCTAAAACAGGAGCCATACCCAGGTTTATGTGAGTTAGCTCCCCTTAGCAGACATGCTTATTCGATACCATATATATTAATTTGTGATTGATTGGCGCCTTTGAATTTTGGGAGCATTGTCCGGGGTCGGCAGTAGTCGCGGCTATGCATTACCACCGGCCTTGGTCCGCAATCTGGTAGAATCACTGCTGATGGGAATTGCCTCGATGTCTTATCATATTTATCCTGATCGAGTCCCATACGATTTTGATTTAACGTTGTCGTATCACGGTGCATCCCTATCCATCGACGTACTGGTGTTATGTGCAAACTATATGGCAAAGGTATAAACAGTGTAAGTGTAATAATGGGTAGTCCCACTTACACTATTTTAATATTTTATATCTAACCATAGACACTATTATAATAGCGTATTATATTATATAGTATCTAGTTTGACGGGTCCTTAAGTGATGGAATTTCCCATAACATCTCTTAAGTTATTGCACTCATATTATCACATGAAATTGATTTAACTGATGTGAGAATATTTTAGTTCTGATCCGAGTGTTTTTTTCTTTTCATTTATGCTCGGGTTAGCCTGAGTTTTTAGTTATTGAAGACGACGTTATAAAGATGAAGATGGAGCCTGATTGACGTATTCATTTATATTATTCCGCTGCATATATTGGTATGCTGTATGTTATTTAACTCTAATAATTATTGTAAATGTAAAATCAACGTATATTTTAAAAGCTTCATGAACTGTTATTTATTTATTATATTTTGTCCTTCCGCTATGAGATTCTATGATTGTTTTTCTTCTTTCTACTTTTTCTTATTTTAATCTCAATTACTATCTGTATTTTTATTTGTTTTAAGTCAACATTGAGGATCATTGTCGATTTGAACGGTCAAAAATCTCGGATGTTACATTTGATATCAGAGCTTTGGTTTAACGAAAACCTTGGCTTTATTTGGGATTAACTCATTAAGGATAGGGTAGTAATACCCTAGAATGAGTTTTAGTATATATGAGAGAGTCTACTTGTAATTTTGATATAAAATGATTTTGTATTGTGTTGGTTTGTTCTTTTGAGTATTTATGAATTCCGGTCAGTACTTTGGATGCCAAGGCATCTATATGGATTTCTAAACACTCGAATAGGACTCGTTGACATAATATTGTTTTGAATCATATTTTATATATAAATAATTATTTGAAAATATATGAATTTTGATTTTTGTTGATTATCATCATATATTATTCGATCAATCAATAATTTAAACTATTGGTTATTGAATGGTTAAGAAATGAAATATTGAAAAAAATTGGTAATGAAATAAGAAGTTAAATATGAATTTGAGAATTTAATTTTGGGTGGTTTTGCAATATTGATTCAAAAATGATTTTTGAAATAATGACATTATATTTTAAATATTGTTTAATATAGAAATTGCTTTCAAATGAATTTCAAAACTAAGTGTATGTTCCCCGCTTGTTATTGAGAAATGATTTCGGTGATGAGTGCAAACATCATCGATGTCCATTTTCAAGAGTTTGAGTGGGGTGACCGCTTAGAACTTTTATACCTTGTTTTGCGAAATAGAATTTACATTTAAACCTTTTATAGCTTAGTTTGATATAAAAGATATAATATATGAGATATTTTGAAGGTGATTTGGAAATAAACCCGAAGTTGAATTCTTAATTTCTCAAATAAATAATGATTTTTTTCAAAACAATGAATTGAATTAAACTTGAAACTGCATTAACCTTTAAAGGGTGAAAAATGGAAATAAATCTAAGGAAAAGAAATTAAAGTAAGAAGCCATTGGAGTTTGAAATAGTTTGGCAGATAGAACTTGAATAATACTCATTTTTCTGTAGCTTGTATATGATTTACCAAATACATAAAGTTAAATTGTTATGGGAATAAGGAATTTGATAATATACTAATAGTGCTATGAATGATGAATGTTGAAATTAAATGAATGGATTATGAAATAAATAAAAACTTAAGTCGCGATTATAAGCGATGAATACTTAACTTGATATGGAATTTAATGCAACTAAGTAAGATAATCAAGGTGAACTAAATTATTAACGAAATTGAGTAAATAAACTAATAAATGAGACAAGAATAAATGAATTACAAGTAAGTAGTGAGTGTAGTGATAACATTTGAAATGAATCCAATTAGAAGCAAACAACTTGTATGTAATTGAAATAAATGCAAATAAATAAAGGCAAAACAACGGAACATGGATAAGAAAAGAAAAAATTTATGAATTGCATATCACTGAAATTAACAAAAATGTAATTGTGTAAATAGTATATTCACAATGGAAAATACTTGTAATTACGCTTTAATAAGATGGATATGATTATTTAGATGTTTTACTTGTTGCTTTGCTAAAATTATTATGTCATGTGTGGACTAATTTATGACATGTATGTTTGTTACTTATATATTGGATTATTAACTATATATATTTGTGTGTTATTATTTATTGTTGAGTTTTGTAGCAGGCACTGATGGAATCCACTCGCTTAGAGGACGCTTATGCTTCGTTCTTTGCTTTTGCTTGCTTACAATAAAGGTAAGATGCTAAGAAAAAAACCCCAATGAAAACGCTAATGAAAGGTACGTATAACGGTTTTCATATTGTGCTTGGATATTATATATTATTCTCCATGTTTTGGGATGCCTCATCACTGAGATGGGATGTATATTTGTGATATTATATATTGTTATTTTTCGGACCCTTTCGTACAAAGGAGACTCTATCGAAATTTTTCGTGAAATCTAGTCTTAGAAAATTTTGTGAAATTTGTTTTCAAACTCAAGTTTCTATATATTTAATTAAATGATTTTTAAGTTTAGTGGAAATTTTATATTATTTTATTTTTATTTTGCCACTTTATTTCAGCGTTCCTTTTCGAGGGTGAAAAGTTTTTAAGTGGGGGAGAATGTAACACCCCGAGATTTTGCAATAATTTATATTATTAAATTTAATGTTGATTTTAGATAACAATGGATAAATTCAAGATTAATAAAAATTATTAAGTGAATTTGACTGATATAAACTTGAATAAGCTTATTAAACGGTGAATTCAATAGGTCATTAATATAATAACTTGTATTTGATTGTAGATATAAGATTTGGTTATTAATTAAAATAAAAGAAATTAAACCAAATGTTGTAAATAAATAGCAAGATTTCACGTGATCATATTGAAATGTATTAAGTAAGGATAATTTACAGGTATGTGAATGCATATGTTTATTTGTTTACAACATTAAGCTTATAATATTTTAATTATAATTTGTAACTAGTCGTAGATTGCAAATGGCAATAAAGATAATTGAATGGTAATTAATGGAAATTAAGAATGGTAATTAATGGAATAAATTGAATGTTCAATTAACTATTAAAAATAATGATTATAATACACTAACTGATTAGTGAGTGAAACCATTTCCTTTTGTTATAAACAGCATATACACAAATGCATTTGAATTAATAACTTATAACAATTCTTAAATTTCATATTTCATATTTCATATTTCATATTTATTCCACTGATGATAAACTAAAAATAAATGGCAACTAGTGCACGTAATTAATGCAGTTAAGGTGAATAAAAATTGTAACTATAAAAGACTGACATAATAGATTTTAAAACAAGCGTTAGGTAGGACCAAAATGTAACAATTTATATAATAATAAAGTAAATATTGAATGTATGAGACTTAATCAAATTTAAGTTATGATAAATAAATTGATTGCAATTAATTGTAATTAAGTATTTTGTTGATGTACATTAAACGATAAATGGAAGTTACGAACATAATAGTATATATAAAAAGTTCAATTTAAATTTGTGAATATTTGAATTTGGGATTACATTAGGTGTAACAAATTTACAAAACTAATATGAGATCTATTTCAGATTAGGACTTTTTAGTAAAGTTTGGAATTCTATTAAAGATGGATTAGAAAGGAATGAATGTTTTACCATTTAATCAACCATTAAATTTACTTACCTAAATAATTATTTCTAAAATCTAATTTATCATTTCTGTCTCTTGTAACAACTTGAATAGGCCGTCGTTCTTCTATATCTTCCAAAAAAAAGAAATCCCTTCTTCTTCCAAAAATAAAAAACAATTCCAGTTTAAATCCTAAAATCATGAAACTTGTTTCCTTAAGTTTCTTAAGGAGAGATCTATTTGTATCCTAGTTTTTTAGGTGCCGCGATCAAGTTGCTAAAGTCCACAAAATTTTTACAGTATAACATATGAATGGGTTGGACATTAATGGTTTGAATTTGTTGTAGTGACGTTTTATGTGGGAGAGAAGAAGGATGACGTGGCACTTGCGATGAGAAACTTTTTATTTTGTTTAATTGAAATTCAGATTTGTATAACTTGTAACATGTACAACTTTTTCATACAAACTAAATTTGATGCGCGGTTTATTGCTTTGGAATTGTATTAACGAGCTCTTCATGATGTGTAACACCCCGAAATTCTGATAATATTAATATTCACAAATTAAAGAATAACTAATCTCAGACGTGAGAATTGTGGGAAACGGGTTGAGCCATTGTGTTCGTCTCGGAATTCTGGTTGAAATAGAGTCCGAGTTTGCATGAATTGGACTACGTATGAAGAAGTTATGGCCATCGAAAGTTTCTGAAAATTCAAAACAACTCGCAGAAAATTTAAAATTCAAACAGAAAGTGCAGAAGCGGGCTGGGCGGGAATTTTCCCGCCCAGGCATGTTGACTAGGGGGTCGACACTAGTGTCGACCTCCCCCCCCCCCCCCCCAGGTCGACTACCATGTCGACCTCCCCCCCCAGGTCGACTACAGTGTCGACCTGGGTGTCAACCTGGTCAGTCGGCTAGGGTTTTGGTTGAGTCTGTTTTTGACTGAGTGATGACCCATTACGGTTTTTAACCTAATCTGTTTGGCTGGGATTAGTTCTGAGTTGATCTGATGGTCTAAAATAAATCCTAACTCTATAAATACCTAGGTAGTCTCTCACCCTAATTCATATGAAAAATAGAATAACTACCGTCATACCGCCGCCATGGAAATCAGTAGAGCCGCTGCCAACTAAGAAAGAAGAAAAGCTAATCTCAACCTAATTCTACTCAACTCTAAAGCAAATCTAGGCTATCTTTTCTTCTTAAATTGTGAGTATGATGATCTAAACAAGATTATTATTATTTTAATTAGATTAAGCCATGAATGGATTATGAGTAGATGATGTGAATTGTCATATATGTGTTGTAAACCTTATACTATCATGTATGTTATAAATCCTATGCTATGTGGTGATGATATCCTATATGTTGTAAATCATGCTATGATGATGTTATGTATGTTGAAAGTTTCTATGCTAAGTTGAGATGAATCATACATGTTATAAAATCATGATGTTATTGTCTATGCTAATTAGTTCATGTTAGTCAAATCATAATGTTGATACTATTTGGGTTATGTTGATCTATATGACAAGTCACATATGCAAGTTTAGGTTGATTAGTAAAACTTATGAACATATGCCATGACATCTATTATGACATCTAGAATTATGCTATGACATATGTGAAATTCTATGCTAGTTCACACCATCATTATGTTGCCTAAAACCACATATGCAAGTTCATACATAAATTTGGGTTATGATCATATCATGTAAATTGTGACATTTAACAAGTTGACACCTTTAGATCCTTAACATGTGCAGTTTATGCAAGTTTCACCCCTATTATGATTAGATTAATTTTAATTGTCTATATGTTATGATAATTTATTTTTGTGTTATAAGTTAGACTATTCGAGTCTAACGTATATTCTGCGTTGAATAAGCGAACGTATAAACGTGGGGTAGGGGTAATATTAAGGATTTAATATTAAGATGTTGGGGTGCAATTGATATGATTTTGCATGCCATGAGTGGATGACCATAATTGAGTCAATTATGGACATCATTAAAAGTTGACTTAATTAATAATTTGAATAGGGAATTATTAAAACTGGGGTAAAAGATTATAAGTGATAATCAATGCTTAGGACACGAGGTTGGACTCGTTTGTGACGTAAACCCGCCCGGACCCGCTCGGCAAATCCAGTGGTCACAAATGTTAGCCCAATGTGAGAGGTCCTAGGCCTAAACTAAAGCATAACGGTTATAAAGACACGAGGTTAGACTCTTTTATGGTGTAAGACTGCCCGGACCCGCCCGACAAATCCAGCTGCCATAAATGTCAGTCTAATGTGAGAGGTCTTTATGAGGTTATGGCCTGAATGAATTAAGAAATACTTAACCACATAAACATGTAAGATGGGACATGGGGGTAAAGTAGGTGCCTTGGGTGGCATGAGGAATCTAGTGGGTGCCCTTAGTGGCATGTGAAATACGATTAGTAAGACTTAACCAAACACACATGTAAATGAACATGACTAAGAGGGTTAAGTGGGATATACTAGTGGTGACAAGCTTAGGTGCGTAGCTTGTGGGGGCCCATTTCAACTAGTATCCCAAACGTATCTCTGTGGGCTCGACCCAAGTCGAGGACGGGACACGCATACTGGGTTTGACTATAATACGCCAAAACAGGGAGCGGTGGCAACGCAATTCCAACGGGTTTCATATGCGTGTGTGGACCCGGGCTGGTAGGTAAGACGTTGTTGCATCGTGTAGGTATAAGCCGTGCATTCTCAAGTTGTATCGGGTTGCCACTTTAGGGGAGTGATACACCCACTGTGGGGCCAGCACGGGTATCTACGAGTAGGGAGCTGATCGAAAGTGGGTAGTGGAGTACACCTAGTGGAGATAGGGGCAGACGGCACCTATGTAGTCAGCTAGGGGTACGCAAGGCTATTTATAAAGTTTCTGTGTGAAGCAAGTGGGATCAACCTTTAGGGTGACTGGTGCGATGCAGTGTAGTAATGTGCAGTGCTGTGTAGTAATCATGCGTTAGTAATTAGGTGTGCCTTTAACGTTATCTTTAACGTTATCATTATCTGCTCTTCCATGCCCAATAGTTCATTGACATTTCCTTATTTTCCAGCTTATGCCTTAGTCTAGTTATTTTGATAATAGTATTGTTAGAATTATCATACTCGCCAGACTTTATGTCTGATCCCTCCATTTCTATCCATTTTCCCCCTCCAGGTCCTCAGGTTGGACCCAGCTCTAGTGGAGTTTGATTGGATTGCTTTATCTCTTTTTGGAAAGCTTGGAACGTTGAAGTAAAGTCCAGCTTGTTATTTCTTTAATGGCTATTTATGTAATGGGGTTATGTATTTTGTCTTATGAAGATGGATATTGTACTTGACTCTAATATATGGTTTATGATGTAACAAACATGTTAAATTTCCGCTGCAATAAAATGAAGTTTTAGATTTCCAAGTACTACTTATTATCTGTCTTGTTGTAATTTTTCTGTTATATATTCACTTATAACCTCCATGAAAGCTAATGCATTCCCTTTGTGAGTGACATTAATGGACGTGGGGTGTTACACATGGTATCAGAGCTTAAGGTTACCAGAACAGATAAATTTTTTAGAAAAACTATTTTTCTAAAGTATTTTTGGAAGAAGTGTTTTCAAAAACGTGTCTTAATGAGTAACTTAAAGAGGAAAGTTTTTAAGAAAAACATAATCCCCAATAGCCATATCTTTATCTTTCGAATTCTCCATTTTGAATCTTTCCTTTTTGTTTCAGCATGGCTGAAGATCTTAACCTACCTGACGGTGTAACGATACCAGGATGGTATAGGAGGTTATTAGAGGCTAGGGACGCTGCGGTCCAACCAATGTTCCTCCACCACCAGTTGCACCAGCTCCTCCTCCTCCTCACGTAGACACCTTTGCAAAGACGTGCAAGGAATTCAAGGCTATAGGTGGAAAACCTTTTCTAGGGTCAGAAACGTTTATGGAAGCTAGAGATTGGCTTAAGGAGGTGGAAGAATTGCTAGAAATTTTTGAAGTAGAAGAAGGAAGGAAAGTTCGTTTAGCAGCTTGGTTGATGAAGGGAGATGCCTCGTTTTGGTGGGAGGTCACCAATGGGGAGCGTCCTGTTGATTCTTGGGCGGATTTCAGATGTAGGTTCGATGCGAAGTTTCTCTCAAGGGCGGAAGAAAATCTATATATGGAAAGTTTATTGACGTTAAAGAAAGGAAGCTCATCAGTGAAAGAATATGTTAACAAATTTAATCAATTTTCAAGGTTTGGCTTGGACTTGGTGAACACGCCGGAGAAGAAGGCGCTGAGATTCGTTAATGGATTGAATGAACCGTTGCAAGGGTTGGCTATGACCCACATCCCTATGGGGGCCACCTTTGAGAAGCTAGTAGAAATGGAGCTCATGCACGAGGAGAAAAGCGCTAATGCTAATAAGGCACCCGATAAGAAAGGGGATCAGAAGAAACCTCAACAGCAAAAGAAGAAGGGTGGTAAAGACAATAATGGCAAAGGAAAGAAGAAATGCTTTAATTGTGGGACA
Organism: Allium sativum; assembly: GCA_030737875.1. Classification (NCBI taxonomy): domain Eukaryota; kingdom Viridiplantae; phylum Streptophyta; class Magnoliopsida; order Asparagales; family Amaryllidaceae; genus Allium; species Allium sativum. The sequence continues at coordinate 130,769,874 of CM060918.1, forward strand.
CCAGGACATCTCAGCAAGGATTGCCGAAAGAAAAAGAAGACTGGTTATTTTCATTATGGTGAAGCGGGAAATCTAGTGAAGGACTGCCCAAAGAAGGGGCAGAGGGCAGGGTCTACCTCGGGAGGACAGGTGCAGGCTCTTATTGTACCGGGGCAGGCAAGGGGACAAGTTCAGGCTCTCGCGGTCCCACCGCTGCAAGAACGAGGTAGAACCATTTCTGTTGAAAGCTTAGTTTTTCTGTTTGATCATCATGTCCATACTTTATTCGATTCGGGCGCATCGCATTCGTTTATCTCTACATCATTAGTTGAATCACTGCACTTAAACACCAGTTTAGTAGAGGATCCCTTAGTTGTTTCGAATCCAATTGGGGGCTCAGCTTATTTGTCCATGATGTGTTTGGATTTGAAAATTTCTATACTTGGCGTTGAGTTTAGATGTGATGCTTATGTGTTGGGCATCACGGGCTATGGGCTAATTTTAGGAATGGATTGGTTATCCAGAAATGGGGTCGTTCTTGACTGTGAAAGGAGAGTAGTTAGGCTCGTGACTCGCCTTGGCAACACTCTCGAAATCTTTTGTAATCCCATAAATTCTGTTATGCTAAGTTATTTAGAATCGCTTGACGCGTCTAAGGAAAATCTATGAACTGTTAGAGTGGTCCGAGAGTATTCAGATGTGTTTGAGGAGGTGAAGGGCTTGCCTCCGAAGCGGGAGATAGATTTTCGAATATATCTTGTGGATAATGCGAAACCAGTATCTTTGCCAGTACGCCACATGACTCCTCGTGAAAGGAGGGAACTCGATAAGCAAGTGAAGGAGTTTCTTGAGAAGGGGTTCATAAGACGAAGTATATCGGAGTGGGGTGCTCCAGTAGTATTTTCCATGAAGGCGGATGGGTCCCTTAGACTGTGTGTGGAATATAGAGAACTTAATAAACTTACTAAGAAGAACAGACACCCACTGCCGAGGATTGACGATCTCTTCGATCAGTTAGTTGGCGCCTCAGTGTTTTCGCAGTTGGACTTAGCCACTGGTTTCCATCAGTTGAGAGTGGCTGAGGATAGCATTGACAAGAGCATTGACAAGACTGCCTTTAGGACTCTGGACAGTTTCTATGAATGGCTAGTGATGCCCTTCGGTTTGACAAACGCCCCTGCATACTTTGTTGATCTGAAGAGTAGGGTGTTTAGGGAGTACCTTAACAAATTCGTGGTAGTCTTTGTAGACGACATCTTGATCTTTTCTAAGGATGAAGAAGAGCATGCCCTACATCTTAGGGAAGTGTTGGAGACTCTTCGAGCGCATAGCCTTAAGGCTAAATTTTCTAAGTGTCACTTCTAGAGGAAGGAAGTACGGTTCTTAGGGCACGTGGTTTCCAAAGAAGGGATAGCAGTGGATCCCGCGAAGGTGGTGGCCATCCAAGATTGGAAGGTCCCTAAAAATGCTACCGAAGTAAGAAGTTTCTTGGGGTTGGCTGGCTACTATAGGAAGTTTATCAAAGACTTCGCAAAGATATCAGCTCCATTAACACACCTGACGAAGAAGAACCTAATTTTCACATGGGACGTAGATTGTGATGATGCGTTCCAACGTTTGAAGAGAGCTTTGACTTCAGCCCCAGTCTTAGTATTGCCAAACGGGAGTAAGCCGTTTACTGTTTATACCGATGCTTATGGGATGGGTCTTGGCGCAGTCTTAATGCAAGAGGGTAGGGTAATAGCCTATGGTGGAAGGCAGTTGAGAGCGTATGAGAAAAACAACCCTAAGCATGACCTAGAGTTGGCCGCTATTGTTTTCGCGCTTAAGTCTTAGCGTCATTATCTTCTTGGCGAGAAATTCGAATTATTCACTGACCACAAGTCTTTAAAATACTTATTCTCTCAGAAGGACTTGAACTTAAGGCAGCAAACGTGGATGGAGTTCTTAGCGTCCTACGACTTTGAGATAGCATATACCCCTGGCAAGGGTAACGTGGTGGCCGATGCCTTATGTAGAAAAAGATTATCTTTAAGTCCTTTGTTTGTTGAGCGGCGAAGCTTAGAATTCATTTCGATATTTGACTTTAGACCTTCCGTTGACTTGGTACCCGGTTTGCTATCATCCATGGAGGTCAGACCTACGCTTTTGGGATGGATTGGCGAGGCACAGCGAGACGACCCACAGTTGGTTGAGTTAGTAGAAAAGCTCAAAAGAGGGGAGTCATCAAGCCATCTCCGTAGGTATACCCTAGATGATAAGGGTTGGTTACGTAGGGACGGAAGACTTTGTGTACCAAAAGACGATGACCTAAGGAAGACCATTCTTGACGAAGCACATCGTTCGAAGATGACCATTCATCCCGGCGGGGACAAGATGTACATGGACATGAGAAGAGTTTACTTTTGGGCCGGCATGAAGAAAGATGTGGCCGAGTATGTCGCTAGATGTTTGGTGTGCCAACAAGTAAAAGCGGACCAAAGGAAACTCGGTGGGTTGCTTCACCCATTGGGGGTTCCACTATGGAAGTGGGAAAGTGTCTCGATGGATTTTGTGGATGGATTACCAAGATCGAGGAAGGTTAATACGGGTATTTGGGTTATAGTAGATAGACTTACTAAAAGCGGCCATTTTATTCCCGTGAGGAGTAAGAGGACTGCTCCATGGTTAGCTTATGTATATGTCCGAGAGATAGTTCGTTTGCACGGTGTTCCTTCTAGCATAGTGAGCGACCGCGATCCTATCTTCACTAGCGAATTTTGGAGAAGCTTACAAGAGGCGGTAGGGACTCAGTTATGTTTGAGCACCGCATATCATCCTCAGACGGACGGCCAGACCGAGAGGGTGAATCGCGTTCTAGAGGATCTTTTGAGGCTATGTATCCTATACTTTGGGGGTACATGGGAAGAATATCTTCCATTAGTGGAGTTCGCATATAATAAAAGATTTCGGTCTAGCATTGGCATGGCACCTTTCGAAGCTCTTTATGGACGACCTTGTCGTTCACCTACATGTTGGTGGGAATCTACGGACAAGATCTTACTTGGGCCCGATATGATTAGGGAGACTTCGGAGAAGATCGACTTGATTCGAAGGAGGATGAAAGCAACGCAAGATAGGCAGAAATCTTATGCGGATAAGAGGAGGACAGATCTCGAATTTGAGGTTGGGGACATGGTCTATGTCAAAGTGTCTCCATTACGAAACGTTGTTCGCTTTGGGTCCATTGGGAAATTAGCACCAAGGTTCGTAGGGCCGTTTCCTATTAAGGAGAAGATTCGACAGATGGCGTATAGAGTGGAGTTTCCTAAGAGACTTAGTGGTGTGCACGACGTATTCCATGTGTCACATTTGAGGAAGTGCTTGCACGAGACCGCGGAAGTAGTAGAGCCGAGCTTGCTTAGAGAGGTGGAGATAGAGCGTGATGCGACGATCCGACGAGCTCCTACGCGCATTCTTAGGTCGGAGATCAAGAAGTTGAGGAATCGAGAGGTCAGACTAGTCAAAGTGCAATGGGGAGATGATGAGAGCAACGCTACTTGGGAGACGGAAGAGAAGATGCGTTCGTTGTACCCTTTTCTTTTTGAGGGTATGTCTTTTAATTTCTCCTTTATCGTTTAGCTTGTACCTATCTTATCTTTAGTATGTCCTCTCGCTAGTATCTTTGACCTTTAGTTAGGATCATCCTATGGTTGAAACTTGTATTTGAGACATGTTATGTATGATGGATGCAAAGTGGATGCAAGTGTTTGCTAGTGGTTGCTCGTGGACGCACATACACACACTATTAGGCACTAGATCGGCTCAGTCACTTCATATTGCATATAAATGGATGTATTTAGTAAAATGGATGTATGACGATTGTATGATCATATGGATGCTGCATTCGGATGATGATTGTGCACGCATGTAGAGATAATATGTAGCATTAGGGAACTTTCGCATACATAATGGACGCATGGTACTATCATGATTTGCATTAAGGAGGTCTAATGAATCAGTGGACCACCGGATTTTGCATTAGATAAGGAACATATACACACACTTCTTGCATATGTTCATGAAAGCATTAGAAGTCTATAAGGACAATGCATGCCTATGTTTGATGGTTGAGTAGATGGTTGTTTGGATGTTAGGATATACATTCTTCTTGACTTGAAGATTTCGGGGACGAAATCCTTTAAGGAGGGGAGAATGTAACACCCCGTATTTCTGATAATATTAATATTCACAAATTAAAGAATAACTAATCTCAAACTTGAGAATTGTGGGAAACGAGTTGCGCCATTGTGTTCGTCTCGGAATTCTGGTTGAAATAGAGTCCGAGTTTGCGTGAATTGGACTTCGTATGATGAAGTTATGGACATCGGAAGTTTCTGAAAATTCAAAACAGCTCGCAGAAAATATAAAATTCAAACAGAAAGTGCAAAAGCGGGCTGGGCGGGAATTTTCCCGCCCAGGCAGGTCGACTAGGGGGTCGACACTAGTGTCGACCTCCCCCCAGGTTGACTACCATGTCGACAGCCCCCCCCCCCAGGTCGACTACAGTGTCGACCTGGGTGTCAACTTGGTCAGTCGACTAAGGTTTTGGCTGAGTCTGTTTTTGACTGAGTGATGACCCATTAGGGTTTTTGACCTAATCTGTTTGGCTGGGATTAGTTCTGAGTTGATCTGACGGTCTAAAATAAATCCTAACTCTATAAATACCTAGGTAGTCTCTCACCCTAATTCAGATGAAAAATAGAATAGCTACCGTCATACCGCCGCCATGGAAATCGGTAGAGCCGCCGCCAAACTAAGAAAGAAGAAAAGCTAATCTCAACCTAATTCTACTCAACTCTAAAGCAAATCTAGGCTATCTTTTCTTCTTAAATTGTGAGTATGATGATCTTAACAAGATTATTATTATTTTAATTAGATTAAGTCATGAATGGATTATGAGTAGATGATGTGAATTGTCATATATGTGTTGTAAACCTTATACTATCATGTATGTTATAAATCCTATGCTATGTGGTGATGATATCCTATATGTTGTAACTCATGCTATGATGATGTTATGTATGTTGAAAGTTTCTATGCTAAGTTGAGATGAATCATACATGTTATAAAATCATGATGTTATTGTCTATGCTAATTAGTTCATGTTAGTCAAATCATAATGTTGATACTATTTGGGTTATGTTGATCTATATGACAAGTCACATATGCAAGTTTAGGTTGATTAGTAAAACTTATGAACATATGCCATGACATCTATTATGACATCTAGAATTATGCTATGACATATGTGAAATTCTATGCTAGTTCACACCATCATTATGTTTCCTAAAACCCCATATGCAAGTTCATACATAAAATTGGGTTATGATCATATCATGTAAATTGTGACATTTAACAAGTTGACACCTTTAGATCCTTAACATGTGCAATTTATGCAAGTTTCACCCCTATTATGATTAGATTCATTTTAATTGTCTATATGTTGTGATAATTTATTTTTGTGTTATAAGTTAGACTATTCGAGTCTAATGTATATTCTGCGTTGAATAAGCGAACGTATAAATGTGGGGTAGGGGTAATATTAAGGATTTAATATTAAGATGTTGGGGTGCAATTGATATGATTTTGCATGCAATGAGTGGATGACCACAATTGAGTCAATTATGGACATCATTAAAAGTTGACTTAATTAATAATTTGAATAGGGAATTATTAAAACTGGGGTAAGAGATTATAAGTGATAATCAATGCTTAGGACACGAGGTTGGACTCGTTTGTGACGTAAACCTGCCCGGACTGCCCGGCAAATCCAGTGGTCACAAATGTCAGCCCAATGTGAGAGGTCCTAGGCCTAAACTAAAGCATAATAGTTGTAAAGACACGAGGTTAGACTCTTTTATGGTGTAAGACTGCCCGGACCCGCCCGGCAAATCCAGCTGCCATAAATGTCAGTCTAATGTGAGAGGTCTTTATGAGGTTATGGCCTGAATGAATTAAGAAATACTTAACCACATAAACATGTAAGATGGGACATGGGGGTTAAGTAGGTGCCTTGAGTGGCATGAGGAATCTAATGGGTGCCCTTAGTGGCATGTGAAATACGATTAGTAAGACTTAACCAAACACACATGTAAATGAACATGGCTAAGAGGGTTAAGTGGGATATACTAGTGGTGACAAGCTTAGGTGGGTAGCTTGTGGGGGCCCATTTCAACCAGTATCCCAAATGTATCTTTGTGGGCTTGACCCAAGTCGAGGACGGGACACGCATACTGGGTTTGACTATAAGAGGCCAAAACGGGGAGCGGTGGCAACGCAAGTCCAACGGGTTTCATATGCGTGTGTGGACCCGGGCTGGTAGGTAAGACGTTGTTGCATCGTGTAGGTATAAGCCGTGCATTCTCAAGTTGTATCGGGTTGCCAGTTTAGGGGAGTGATACACCCCACCGTGGGGCCAGCACGGGTATCTACGAGTAGGGAGCCGATCGAAAGTGGGTAGTGGAGTACACCTAGTGGAGATAGGGGCAGACGACACCTATGTAGTCAGCTAAAGGTACGCAAGGCTATTTATAAAGTTTATGTGTGAAGCAAGTGGGATCAACCTTTAGGGTGACTGGTGCGGTGCAGTGTAGTAATGTGTGGTGCTGTGTAGTAATCATTCGTTAGTAATTAGGTGTGCATTTTACGTTATCTTTAACGTTATCATTATTTTCTCTTCCATGCCCAATAGTTCATAGACATTTCCTTGTTTTCCAGCTTATGCCTTAGTCTAGTTATTTTGATAATAGTATTGTTAGAATTATCATACTCGCCAGACTTTATGTCTGACCCCCTCCATTTCTATCCTTTTCCCCCTCCAGGTCCTCAGGTTGGACCCAGCTCTAGTGGAGTTTGATTGGATTGCTTTATATCTTTTTGGAAAGCTTGGACCATTGAAGTAAAGTCCAGCTTGTTATTTCTTTAATGGCTATTTATGTAATGGGGTTATGCATTTTCTCTTATGAAGATGGATATTGTACTTGACTCTAATTTATGGTTTATGATGTAACAAACATGTTTAATTTCCGCTGCAATAAAATGAAGTTTTAGATTTCCAAGTACTACTTATTATCTGTCTTGTTGTAATTTTTCTGTTCTATATTCACTTATAACCTCCGTGGAAGTTAATGCATTCCCTTTGTGAGTGACATTAATGGACGTGGGGTGTTACATGATGGCTCAAAGAATTCTAAGACTGTAAAATTTTGGGCTAAATTTTGGATTCCAATCTCATTTAAAATCAAAGGTGAGTGATTAAGCCCACTCAAACCTAATTAAAGTATTAGATTATTTGTTAAATTAAAATTATGTTATGATATGATTGTTGTTTGTAGTTAAAATTGCATATTCATGTTAACTAGCATCGATAGTGTAATTTAATTTTGTAATAACCCGGAAATGCGAACCAATTTAAAATTTTTATTTTGGCAATTTTAGCGAAGTTTGAATATTTAAAATGATATATTTTAAATAATAACGACGAGAAATTTATTTTGAATAGAACTAGAACGTATATATTTATATACGTCGCCATTAGAATATAATTATTTTATTTTAATTATAAAAGGAATTGAAAATGACGCGATAGTTCGATAATTCGATTTCAAACTTCAAATGAATGTACCGGGTGCAAAACAAACCGGATTTTAACGAAACCAAAAATAATAGAATCTATTTGAGAATATCTTTCCAACGAATCCGAAAAATCGAAATTTCATAGCGGGAATCAAAAGATATGTCCAGTTGAAATTTCAGAATAGTCGCTATGGAATTTCGGCCTTTAAAAATAGCCATTTTGCAAACGACCTCGGATTTCGACGAAACCACTTTTGTTGAATCCATGATGTCAAGTTATTGCTAGATTCCAATTTTCGTAATTTTTTGAATCAATATGTGAGCGTGGCAAAAGAAAACGCGTTTGATCAGTTTTAGTTGATTTTAATCAACTGGAAAATGACCATTTTTCAAACGGTCTCAGAATTCGATGAAACTAGTTTTGCTAGGACTGTATCGCCAATACGAAGTTAGAAAATATTTTTCTGGAATTTTTCGAGTTAGTACGTGACCCCGTTAAATTGAAATGTGTGTTCAAATTCAATATATAGGGTTATATGTTGATTTTGATGAAAACTGATCGAAACAATCAAATCAGCTTATGATACATATCCCATTGTGTTCGGAATGGGGGTAATTAGCTATGTATGACAGGCGGTGGGTCTCGTTTCGAATTCGAAATAAAAAGTTGCTTTTTAAAATTAAAATAATAAATTAATATATAAAAAACCCTTTTATCTCCTTAGCCCCCCTTCTTCTTTGCCGTTAATTACAATCAAATCAAATTAAAAAAAATTAAAGGGGAAGAAGAGGGAGGAGCCGTCGCTCCTCCGATCGAGCCGCCACCGCGCCCTAGGGCGGCGCCGCCACCCTTCTCTCCCTCCACCTCCTCTCGCACTCCCCTTCTTCCTCCTCGCTCCGCTCTCCTCCATTCCTTTCTCCTCCTCCTCCGTATAAACCCGTCCACGCCCTGAAACCACCCCAAATCCGACATCCGCCCAACCCTAGAAGCCGCCACCCCCTTGAAGTCGCCACCCACTAGCCAGCGAACCCTCCTCCGTCGACTGAAGGCAACCAGCGCCACCTCAGGATAATCCCCCATCGACTGTAAGCTTCTTCTGGTCGTTTCTACTTGTCTTCTATTTAAAAACAAAAGAAAACAGCTTTATACACATAGTGAAATATAAAGCTACGATTTTTAATCGTATATAGCTAGGATCTTTAAGATAAGACTATAAAAGTTTGATTTTTACCATAAGAAAATGTTTGATTTTTTTTTCTTGAATAGAAAGGTTTGAAGTATATATGAAGTTATAATTTTTAAACAAGGAAAGTTATAATTTTTAAACAAGAAAAGTTTAGGGTTTTAATACAAAAAGATTTGATTTGTAGATTAAAAAAGAAGTGATTTTTAATCAAAGGAAGAAGTGGTTTTTAATTATATAAAAAATATGATTTTTATATAGTAGCGAATATAAAAATATGATTTTTATATAGTAGCGAATATAAAAATATGATTTTTATAAAGTAGAAGTATTAAAAATATGGTTTTTATATAATAGAGAATATAAAAATATTATCTTTTATATATGTAGAGAACATGAAAATATGATTTCTATATTATAGAAGTATTAAAAATTCGATCCTTATATTAGAAATAGATATATAAAAATATAATTTTTACATGGGGAATAGCGTGGTAAAAATATAATCTTTATTATATGAACACCGTTATAAAAATAGAATTTTTATCTATATAATAGGGATATAAAAATAGAATTTTTATCTATATAGTTACATTATAAAAATATGATTTTTATATATGTAGTGGCTACGGACAATGAAAGTGATGAAAGGTGGGCACGACGAAGATTTCTACATAAGAAGAGTCGTGGCGTTTGGTTTAGCTAGTCGGTGAGAACTTCTCACCTTTAATTTAAATTTCCAGTTAAAAATATATACTAGGATGCAGACGGTGTTTAGTAGCACCAGACACCCCTCGTCCACAGACCATGTACGGCTTGTATGCTTGTTTGTTTGATTTTGATGTGTGGTTGATTGTGTGATGTGAAATGAAATAAAATATTTATATAGTTAAAAATATTTTATAGTTGAAAATAGAATTTTTAACGTGTATTTAAAGTGAAATAAATATTTATAAACAAATCAGATGATTTGTTTATATACACTGATTTGACTTATATTGATTGGGACGATAAATTTTACACATCGCCCAACTACACAAATAAAATCTATGTTTGATTGTTTGAAACGCCACACGGGTATTGGGATGACATTTGGCATACACTAATCCCAATTATTTAGTTGTATGTCTATCGATTGGTCGACAGACTGTGTGAGCGTTAATTATTTATATTTGATGCTTATGTAGTTGTGTGGTGCACTTTGGATGATGGTTGATTATTTATCGTTGCTATTATATACATGTGTTGTATGGAATCCATATAATTAACATTATATGGTGATTGATTGGGCCTCATTCCAATTGGGAAAATAAATAATATTATAAAAAATTGATTCTTGTGTTGACAGTACACATTCATTGAGATTAGTCATGTGTTGAACGAAATATAACAATAAAATTTACATCTTTATCATATATAAAATTAGAAACTAACTGGAAAATATATAAGATGAGTGGTCTCATGGGTATTGATCTGATGTTGGTTTCGGCCTTCGGGGTTAATTCTTAGGGAATCGTTCTCTTACTAATTTACGGTTGGAGTCTATTTAAAAATTTAACGATAGAAATCAAAATTTTATAAAGTATATTAAATAACAAAAATAGTCACGGGTTGACGGTACTCATTTGTTGAGATTAGTCATGTGTTGAAAAATATTCATTTGTTGAATAGAATAACGAAGCTATAGAAAAATATAAAGCCGTGTTGATTAGAGATGCGCTATTTTGACGCGAATGATATTTATATTGATCATATTCATTTTTATATTGAATATTGAAAAGAGATTTAAAAATCGAATATTTAGAAAATAGAAAAAAAAAACGAATTCAAATTGAACTGAATATAAAACGAATTCAAATTGAATTGAATATAAAACGAATTCGAATTGAATTGAATAGAAAATGAATTCAAATTGAATTGAAAACGAATTGAAATATAATAAAAATCAATTTGAAATGAATTCAAATTGAATTGAAATTTGAATTGAATTGAAATGAATTCCAAACGAATTTATAAGGAAAAATTCAATTTTGATTTGAATTTGAAATGGAAGTTGAAATTGTTTTTGAAACGAATTTAAAACTATTTATAAAATTCGTTTTAAATAGAAATCGGCGAAATATATATTATATATTATATATATATAATATAATGGCCTGAATAGAACGCGCCGCGCAGCGGTAGTTCGTGAATTTCGACCATTGATTTCGAACGGACATTAGGGGAGATCCGACCGTCGGATTCTCCTAAAACCAGAACCGTTGGGTTCGTATCGAAAAGAGCTTTCCAATGAATATTAGAAATTTGAAATCTAACGGTTGGATTTGGAGATACGTCCAAATCAAATTGGGAAAAGGTCGCTGTAAGTGCAGTTCGATGGTTGCTGTTGGAAATTGACTGTACAGGCCTTGATAAAATTATTAAAAATAGTAATAATTTATGTAAAATCATAAGATATGATTTGGAAAAAACCGAGGTGGAAAACTCCATATTTGAAAAGATAAAGATAGATTTTTATCGAAATGAACTAGTTTTGAACTAAATTTAAAACCCAATTATTTTTAAATAAATAAATTGGATTTGAAATGGATTTTAAATAACCAGAATTTCTAATATATTTATTTGGAATTGAATTATAATTGATTTGTGGGTTCATCGTGAACGGTGTTTTAAAAAACACTTGTTCTTTAACCCGATAATAAATAGAATGTGATTTGGGTTTATCATGAACTGAGTTTTAAATGACATTAGTTCTTTAACCTAGTAAAAGGAGTTTTAATGAATCTGTAATTAGATTGAAATGTGAATGGATAATTTAAATTATCAAATTTGGAAAATGATCGAGAATGGAGTATCACCAGGTTTGCTCCAAAGCGATAGTTAAATCTTTAATTATATTTGAACGTGAAATGGTAATTAATTTTACCGATAACACCATGGTGTTAGATATGGAGTATTACCAGTTTTGCTTCATGGGATAAATAGGTTGGGATTGGGAAATAAAATAAATAATAACTTCGGTGTGGTTCGCTAATCTCGACTAGTTTGGAAAACCATAATATGGTTTGAAATGATATCCAAAGGAAGATTAAAGAATAAATTTGAAAGAATTTATCTTTGATAAAATTAATGGGAACCCTTCCCTAAGAATGCGAAATTTAGAAATTAACTGTGGGTTATCTAAGAAGAATGGTTTCCTGGGTGTTGATCTGATGTTGGTTTCGGCCTTTGGGGTTAATATTTGGGGAATCGTTCTCTTGCTAATTTACGATTAGTGACCGATGAATTGGAATGAGGCGTATGTTGTGTTTGTGTAACATTTGTTTATTATATACGCGGGTTATTTAGAAAGGCCGGGTTATACCCATTCTGAATAACCGATTCGACGATAAGTCGAAGATAAAGACGGTGGTTAAAGACCGGAAGTCTTCACATCGTTTGGGTGATTACTGATGATCTTGATTGGGCTGTAAACCCAAGATGAGGGAATCAGTTGATGGTCGTCCAGACGAACTCGGAGATTGATGGATATGCGAGGAAAGTGCCTCCGGTTTCGTTCACACCCAGAACGAACTTGTAAATAGACTGTGTGTATGATATTGGATTTTGTTCTATGATGATTGATCTCTGTTAAACATACATCTGTTTGGCGGCGGAGAATTTATTCTCTTACTTAACGCCCTTCTCTGAAACGTACGAGCTCAGAGGTTGTTTATCGATGAACATCAGTCGCATGGCATGAATTGCCGGTGTGGCACGCCTAAGTGGCAATTGATCAAGGCTTCTGTTGAAAAGCAAAGTCTTGTGGTTGATGATCAAAGAACGGCCTGTGTGGCTCAGCTTTGTGTATAGCGTGAATTCGCGAGCCTCACACCTCGGTATGAGTCAAAAAGGGGATACTGACTGCAGGGAGAGCACGACGTTTCTTTCTAGCTAGTGGTGGTGTCAGTGCTTAAACTGGCTGACATTTATATACTTTTCACCTATGTGGTTGTTGGATGTGAGGCGCCTGGATTTTAGGTCTGTTAGGACCGGGAAATGTGTGTTCAGGAATACTAATCCACTAACGTAAGTGTGGACCGGCCCTGAAGATCCAAGGGTTGCCCAGAGTGTGTAGTCCTGAGGCATTTGCTAGAGTGTATCGAAGCGGAGAGGGGCTTGCCCCTTGCCTCGACTCATGATGGAAATCCAATTTCCAATACGAGATATTTCGATTTTATTTGTAGAGCCTAGTATGGCGACATAGTGGTATGGGGCACTCATGCCGTCTATGATTGATATTTATGATTGAAATTGTTTTGAAACTATACACTTATAGTAATATCAAAATGATTTGTTTTTAAACGTACCAAGCTTGTTTGGCTGTTATAAGGTAGAAACCCTATCCTCCGGCTTGCGTTGCATTGTGTGATGGGACCTGGGTCTTATAACAGCTTCATTTTTCTTTACTTAGCATTGCGCTGTTTGTTTTATGCACTGATATTCTTGGGAGCAAACCCATTCCGTGTTATACGGCGTGGTCCCTTGAATTACTCTCTTTTAAAAATAAAGATTAATAATTGTTTTTACTTCTCACACTAGTCACATGACTGACCTGGAGTTTATTGTTTTAACCTAAACTCTGGGTGCCCCTATTTTCGACACGGGCAGGTAGTAGTTTTGGTTTTGCAGATTTATATTCACAAGATCCTGATTTACAGTTGGAACGATGCTCGGAAAGCTCTGTATCCCTGTATTACTTCTAGTTGTGTTTTGTATTATTTTCCGCTGCTTTGTAATTTAAATGTAATTTAAATCTCTGATATTCTTTGTTGTAAAATATTTATTCATACTCTGTATATTTTTGTATTCTGATGGAATTGCTGTAATAAACAATGAAATGTTCTCCTGTTTGCGTTCTGATTTGTCTTGTCCTCAATTCTATCCGTGTTTTCCTTTGTGGGGAAGTTCGGGTCGTTTCAAATTTGACCATTATTTTATATTTTGCAGTGAAGTTAAAATTTGACATTTTATTTCTAGTTTAAAACCCATAATCTGATAACTAGTAAAAATTTCGATATATAACTGTTTTGATGCATCGATGTGATGAACGGCTTGGATTTGATATGTTCGACATATTGATGTTTATTTGTGTAAATTTCATGTTATTCACCTTGATTTTTATATGACCATTGTTTGTGTTGATTGATCCCAACCATTACCTTAGATGTTACAGGCATCAAATTAAACTAGGATTAATCTTTGAAATGAATTAAGAATGTAGGTTGAAATGATAAATGCCTATGACCCTGATTTGGATTGAAATGATATATATCCTTTCCCAAAATACTAAAATTAAAATTTAAGTATTATTTGGCCATAGGTTGGAAAATTATATACGAACACCTATTGGTTAAACCATTTTGTTTAGACTTTGAAATGTGAAATTTTGTTTTAAAAACAGTATAAATGAGATTTTATGAATTGGTTTCCTTCAAAATTGAACTTTAAAATTTTGGGATTTAAAGTTAATTGATTATTTTAATTACTATTGTTTTGTTGTAAATCAAAGCTAAATATTTGTAATTTAGCATGAATTGAACTTATTGAAATTGAATTGTTTAAAATATAAACAATTGTCCATCTTTAAAATTTATTTTAAATTTACCTTATTTAAAGTAATATTTGATTTGTGAACTCTAGATCTGCTATATACTGAAACGATTGCGAAAGAAGATTCTATATTAAAACTTTAAAAATTTGCATTTGAGTTTCTGAATTGAATTATGAAAAAGAAAGGTTGAATCAAATTGAAATATTGAAATTGAGCTGCATTGTTTTGAAATTGAAACTCGACTTCAACTTATTCAGAAGGAACAATACCAATTCTACTTTTTATATTTTAAACCATTTTATAAGCTATTTTACTAAATATTTATTTTATTTTACAAACTATACTATTTAACATATATTTATGTTCTACTAGTTCTAAAAACTATTTTTCTTATATATATTTACTATTTAATTAAACTATTTTAATAACCAATTATCTATTTTATAATTATTTTATATTTACTACATATATATGTATTTTACAAAATTTTGATAAACACTATTTTATTTTTAAACTTTAATTATATAACTATTTGTTTCCCAACTATTTTATATATATCTAGATTACTTCAACATACTTTTCTATTATTTTAAATAGTCAACTTATTTGGCATTGGAATTGTTTTAAGATTCTGAGTTTGACTTTGAGTGGAGATTTTAATATGAATAATATTCTAGCTTGCACAATGAAAATATGATATTTTGATCTGAAGTGTGAACGTCTTTGAAATGTAAAAGAACTGATCGGTGTAAAAAATGTAAACGTTTGGTTTTTAAAGAGATCAAGATCAGATATTGTCATACTCTCTGCCAATACCGAAAACCACTTTAACAACTGTGTACGCGGTGGAGTTCCTGAATGAAGTAGGATGGATATGGAGGCGATTACTGAATTTGAAGAAAGAGAACGATGATGGATAGCCTTGACTTTCGGGTCATAATTAAAATGACTAAAATAGGAGCCATACCCAGGTTAATGTGAGCTAGCTCCTCTTAGAAGACATACTTCTTTGATACTATATATATTACTTTATGATTGGTTGGCGCCTTTGAATTTTGGGAGCATTTTCTAGGGTGGGCGGTAGTCGTGGCTATGCATTACCACCGAAATGGGTCCACAATCTGGTAGAATCACTACTGATGGGTATTGCCTCGATGCCTTGTCATATTTATCCTGATAGAGCCCCCTACGATTTTGATTTAACATTGTCATATCATGGCACATCCTTATCCATCGACGTACTGGTGTGTTATATGTAAACTGTACGACAACGGTATAAACTGTGTAAGGGTAGTAATGGTAATCCTGCTTACACTATTCTAAAATTTTATATTTAACCATAGACACTACTACAATAGCGTATTATATTATATAGTATCTGGTTTGACGGGTCCTTAGGAGATGGAACTTCCCGTAACATCTCTTAAGTTATTGCACTCATATTATCACAGGAAATTGATTTAACTGATATGAGAATATTTTAGTTCTAATCCGAATGTTTTTTTTCTTTTCATTTATGCTTAGGTCAGCCTGATTTTTCAGTTATTGAAGACGACGTTATGAAGATGAAGATGAAGCCTGACTAACGTATTCATTTATATTATTTTGTTGCATATATTGGTATGTTATATGTTAATTGACTCTGATAATTATTGTGAATGTAAAATCAATGTATATTTTAACAGCTTCATGAACTATTATTTATTTATTATATTTTGTCCTCCCACTATTAAATTCTGTGATAGTTTTTCTTCTTTTTCTTATTTTAATCCCAATAACTATCTGTATGTTGATTTGTTTTAAGTTGACATTGAGGATCATTGTCGATTTGAACGGTCAAAAGTCTCGGATGTTATATGATGATATCAAACGTTGTATAGATTTTATGTTTCTGCCTATAATAATAATGTGATAACCCCAAACTCCCGTGCCATGGAAGCAAGGATAATCATTGGAATATAACACATTTATCACATCAGCCGATTACAGATAATAGCATAACACATGAAATCATAGAATAATACTCATCATCATAGTAGTGGAATCATAAATGTCATCAACATCACAGTTGCACAGACACAAGATACTACTTAGTACATAAAAGGTTCCAACAAATAGAAAATATGTCTAGAACATCATCAAATACAGCATAGATAAGGTGATGTCCAAATGTCCAAAATAAGAGATAAAAGATAGTCTTCGTCTTCTGCCAAAAGAGCACCCTATGCTGCGGTGCATATCCAAAATAAAGCATGTTACCTGTTTACTTGGATGCCCATGTAAAAATAAGGGCACCCGAGTTTGCAAGTAAAAACAAATTAAGGATCAACATGGGACTGGTATGAGAAATCTTACTTAACTTATCTAATAATAAGGCTAATCACAGAACCATGCCGCTAACGAGGAACATATTTACACCATTGGATTGCTAATGCATAAAATAAGTGAATCTTTTAAACAACGCAATGCTTTTCAGAAAAATGAAACCATTATAAGACTCAAGCCCCATCACACAATGCAACACAAACCAGAGGATAGAGTTTTACCTTATAATGGTCAAACATGATTGATACGTATAAAATAAAAATCATTTGCTATTATTACTAGTGTCTAGTCAGTTTAAAAAACTTTCAAAGTAAATGTATCAATCCTAGACTGCATAGCTACCATATACTATGTTGCCATGTATAGGTTTACAAACAAATCCATAATGTCGTATTGGAAATTGGGTTTCCATCATGAGTCGAGGCTAGGGATGGCTCCTCCCAATTCGAGACACTCTAGCAAATGCCTCAGGGCTAGGACGTTGGCTAACCCTTGGATGCAGTAGGGTTGTTCCACACATACTTTAGTGGATTAGTTATTCATGAATAATACGTTTCCCGGTCCTATCACTTGGCCAGTAACGACCAATTTCCGAGGACCCTCATAATCCATCATCCACATAAGTAAAAATGTCTGGGCTCCATACCATGACACCACTTCTAGCTAGAAAGAAATGCAAATTCTCCCTACGGTCCTTATTCCGTTTTGGACTCATACCGGGGTGTGAGGCTAGCGAAGTAACGCTATACAAAAAGCTATGCTAAATAAAGCTTGCTTTGATCATCAACCACAAGGCTCTGCTTTTCAACAAAAGCCTTGATCATTTGCATCTTAGCAAGCCACATTGACAATCCACGCCATTGGACTAATGTCTATCAATATATAAAATCTAAGCTCGTACGTCTCAGAGAAGGGTGTTAAGCAAAAGAATAAATTCTCCGCCACCAAACAGAAATATATTTAATAGAAATCAATCAACACAAAACGAAATCCAATGTCAGACACACATCCATTTACAAGTCCGTTCAGGGTCTGAACGATACCGGAGACACCTTATTTCTCGTCCCGTATGTCCAATACGAAAGAGAGGTTCTCGCATATCTGGACAATCAACAAGTACGTCCGGACAACTACCACTTTGACCCTTTACTGGTAGCTACCCAATTCAGGGCATCAGTAGTCGTCCACTCGATGTGAAGATCACCGGTCTTCAACCACCGTCTTCAATATCTTCGACTTTAAGCCATCGTATAATTATTTGAAATGAGGTTTAACTCGGCCTTTTCAAATAATCTTCTAATATATATGATTTAAATCATTTCTTTCTTTGGTTAAATTTAATTCAATTCTACAGATTAATGTCGGATTAATCTAACCATCCATATTACTTTATAAACCAAGGGAAATTGGTTTATTTCCATTTCATATCATTAATAAAATATTATAACGATTTTTCGCTATTTTTATTTATATAAAAATAGCCAATTTAATTCGAACGACATTTCAGGTCATTACGCGTCCCTGACGCTATTTTTATCCAAATTTGAAGTACTCATTTCTCGAAATCTAACTGTTGGATCTTAATAAATTTAATATCGTTGGAAAGATCTTTCCAAAGAGAACCCAATGGTTCCAGTTTTGGGAAAATCCGACGGTCGGATCTCTCGGTATAATCGGTTAAAGTTACGATTCCAAAACGCGAACTACCGCGCGTGATTCGTTTAATTTTAATTTATATTTATATATATAAATATAAACCGTTCGAAGATTTCAAAACCATTTATTTTATTTCAGTAAATTTTGTATAATTCAAATTCATGTTAAAAAATTATATTTTTAACATACAAACGTATATTTCAAGATATGTCTATTTCATTCACTTCATTAACATGTTAAAAATAATGAATCAATACATGTTTAACAAACGATTTTTCTTTTTTCTAACTCCGCTAACATGTAAAGGAAATTATTTTAATAAATCAATACATATTCTACAAATGAACATTTTTCTATTAATATCGCTAACATGTAAATGATAATGTTTTAATAAACAAAACAGATATTAACAGAAGATCATTTTCAACTTTGCTAACATGTGAGTGATTACATTTTAATAAACAAAACATGTATTAACAAATGATCATTTTCTACTTTGCTAACATGTGAGTGATTACATTTTAATAAACAAAACATGTATTAACAAATGATCATTTTTATATATTGGCATCGCTAACATGTAAAGGACATTATTTTAAATCAAAGAAAATCAGTTTAACAAATGATTCTTTTTACATTAACATCGATAACATGTTAATGACATTTTTAGTGAAAAAACATATATTAACATGTTATTCTTTTAATCTAAACTAACATGTAAAAAGTTACATTTTCAATGACAAATCATATATTAACATGTTACTATAACGAACGAGAATTCCGCTCGAATCGAATCGGTCGCTAAACCGACCAAGACCGTTCAAAACCCCTGATTGTTTTGAGAACACTACAAATTCGAACACAAACAGAAGAACATTTCATTGTTTATTACAACAATTCCATAAGAATACAAGAATATACAGAGTATGAATAAATATTACACATTTGATAAATATCAGAGATTTACAAATTACAATGCAGCGGAAAAATAATACAAAACACAACTGAAAGAGATATACGGATACAGAGCTTTCCGGATATCATTCCAGCTGTAAACCAGGTTCCTGTGAATATAAATCTGCAAAACCAAAACTACTAGTTGCCCGTGTCAAAATAAGGACACCCAGAGTTTAGGTTAAAACAATAAACTCTAGGTCGGTCATTGGACTGGTGTGAGAACTAAAACAGTTATTAATCTTTATTTTAAAGTTCGGTAAATCAAGGGACCACGCCGTATAACATGGAACGGGTTTCCTCCCAAGAACACCAGTGCATAAAACAACAGCGCAATGCTAAATAAAGAACAATGAAGCTATTATAAGACCCAGGTCCCATCACACAATGCAACACAAGCCGGAGGATAGGGTTTTACCTTATAATAGCCAAAGAATGCTTGATACGCTAAATTTCATCTTTTGTTATTACTATAAGTGTATAGTGTCAAAACAATTTCAATCATAAGTATTAATCATAGACGACATGGGTACCATATATCATGTCGCCATATATAGGTTTACAATCAAAACTGCAAAGTCACGTATTGGAAGTTGGATTTCCATCTGTGAACCGAGGCAAAAGATAGTCCTCTACCGATTCGAGATGCTCTATCCCGCCCCTCAGGACCCAGACTCAGGTGGGCCCTTGGATCGTTAGGGCCGGTCCACCGATGTGGATAAAAATGCCTGAACACTGCTTTTCCCCACCCTTTGGGGTGTCAATGAGTCCAATGACTCCATCGGTCCCGGATCGACCGATATATCCGAGGCGCCTCGCAACAGCAACAACCACATAAGTCAAACTCGTCAGGGCATGTAAAACCACTGACGCCACTCCAAGCTAGAAGGAAACGCATGTCCTCCTTAAGGTCCTCTCCCGTTTCTGGTTCACAACCGGGGTGTGAGGCTCGCGGATCAACGCTACATAAAGCTATGCCACACAGGCCGTGCTTTGATCATCAACCACAAGACTCTGCTTTTCGACAGAAGCCTTGATCATTTTCCA
This sequence comes from Allium sativum, assembly GCA_030737875.1. Taxonomy (NCBI): domain Eukaryota; kingdom Viridiplantae; phylum Streptophyta; class Magnoliopsida; order Asparagales; family Amaryllidaceae; genus Allium; species Allium sativum. The sequence continues at coordinate 130,790,229 of CM060918.1, forward strand.
CTTAGGCATGCCACATAGGCAATTCACTCCATGCGTTTGATATCCATCAATATATAACCCCTGAGCTCGTACGTCTTAGAGAAGGGCGTTAAGCAAGAGAATAAATTCTCCGCCGCTAAACAGATATATATTTAATAGAAATCAATCACACAGAATAAAATCCATTTTTAGACACACAGTCCATTTACAAGTTCGTTCTGGGTCTGAACGAAACCGGAGGCACCTAGTACCCCTCATATCCATCGATCTCCAAGTACGTCTGGACGATCACTAACTGATTCCCTCTTCTTGGGTGTACGACCCAATCAAGATCATCAGTAATTATCCAAACGACGTGAATACCTCCGGTCTTCAACCACCGTCTTCATCTTCGACACCACGTCGAATCAATTATTCAGAATGGGATAAACCGGTCTTTCTGAATAACTCACGTATATAATAAACAAGTATTACACAAACACAACATACGCCTCATTCTAATTCAAAATATCCTTTTATTCCAATATTCTTATTCTTTGGGCAAAGTTCTCATTAATTTTATCAAAGATAAATTCTTTAAGTTTATTCTTTAATCTTCTTTGAATATCAATTCAAACTAGTCGGGGTTAGCGAACCACACCGAAGTAATTATTTATTTTATTTCCCAGTCCCAACCTATTCATTCCATGAAGTAAAACTGGTCATCCTTCATATCTAACACCACGGTGTTATCGGTAAATTCAATTACCATTTCACGTTCAAATCTAATTAAAGATTTAACTATCGCTTGGAGCAAAACTGGTGATACTCCATTCTCGACCATTTCAATCTAATTAAAGATTCATTAAAACCCCACTTAGTTTTAATCTTCACAGAAATCAATATCCTGTCTTTAACTGGGTTAAAGAACCAATGTCAACTAAAACACGGTTCACGAAAAACCCAAAATCACATTCATTAATTATCGGGTTAAAGAACAAGTGTTATTTAAAACAATGTTCACGATAAACCCAAAAATCAATTCAAATTCAATTCCAATTAAATACCATTTAATTGGTATACTTCATTAAATCTAAATAAAAAGATTTAATCTTTTTCTGAACTGGGTTTAAGAACAGTGTTAATGAAGACACCATTCACAACAAACCCAAATCACATTTGATATTATATACAAGGCTCTGAATAGAAAATATATCGGCTTATATTCAATATCAAATTCTACAACCAACAAATATCTCATTTTGAAATAACAATATAAATATATCTTTCAAATTTCCATAACAATATCTGTACAATCACGAAATCCAACATCGAAATATTCCAAAGATAATTTCGATTCAAATCCATTCCAGTTCAACTATTGGAAATTCTGGTTACTTTTAAAACCATTTCAAATCCAATTTATTTATTTAAAAATAAATAAATTATTATTCTAGTTAAAAACTAGTTCATTTCGATAAATAAATCTACTTTTATCTTTTCAAATATCGAGTTTTTCATCCCAATTCTTCCCAAATCATTTCTTATGATCTTACACAAATTATTAATATTTTTAATAATTTTATCAAGGCCCGTACAGTCGATTTCCATCAACGGCCATCGAACTGCACTTACAACGACCTTTTCTAAATTTGATATGGTCATAATTCCAAATCCAGTCGTTAGATTTCAAATCTCTAATATTCGTTAGAAAGCTCTTTTCGATACGAACCCAATGGTTCCGGTTTTAGGAGAATCCGACGGTCGGATCTCCCGTAATATCCATTTGAAGTCAGTGGTCGAAATTCGCGAACTACCGCGGCGCGGCGCGTTCTATTCAGGCCATTATATATATAATATATATATATATATATATATATTATATATATTTCATTGATTTCCTTTCAAAATGTATTTTATAAATCATTTTAAATTCGTTTTCAAAACGATTTCAACTTCATATTCAATTTCTAATCAAAATTGAATATTCCACATCATCGATATACAAATGATAATATTTTCAAAACGTTAAATTTTGAAATCACTTTCTTTTCTATATTCAATATAAAAATGAATAAAATCGATATAAATATCGTTCACGTCAAAATGGTGTCAATCTAATCATCACGGCTTTTATTCAACACGTGAATGTTTATTCTATTCAACACATGAATATTTAATTTTCTATTCAACACATGAATATATATTTCTATTCAACACATGAATATATTTTCAATTCAACGCATGAATTTATATTCTATTCAACACATGAATTTATTTTCTATTCAACACATGAATTTATTTTCTATTCAACACATGAATTTATTTTCTATTCAACACATGAATGTATTTTCTAAATTGGAATGAGGCCAAATCAATTACCATATAATGTTAATTATATGGATTTTCTACAACACATGTATATAATACCAACGATAAATAATCAACCATCATCCAGAGTGCACCACACAACTGCATAAGCATTAAATATAAATAATTAACGCTTACACAGTCTGTCAACCCATCGATTGACATACAACTAGACAATCGGGATTAGTGTACGTCAATTATCATCCCAATTCCCGTGTGGGGTTTCAAATCAACAAACACAGATTTTTATTTGTGCAGTTGGGCAATGTGTAAAATTTATCGTCACAATCAATATCAGTCAAATCAGTGTATATAAGATATTTTCCACTATAAAATATTTTATTTCATTCCACATAACACAATCAAATTTCACGACATAGCAATCAAACAAACAAGTCATCCATGGTCTGTGGACGACGGGTGTCGGGTACTACTAAACATCGTCTGCATCCTAGTATATATTTCAAACTAGAAATAAATTAAAAGTGAGGAGTTCTCACCGACTATCTAAACCACTACACCGCGACTCTTCATATGTAGGAAATCTTCGCCACTCGCCTTATATCACTTTCGTTGTCCGCATCCACTACATATATAAAAATCACATTTTTATATTGTTGCTATGTATATAAAAATTACATTTTTATAACTACGCTATATGGATAAAAATTCTATTTTTATACCGCTACTATATAGATAAAAATTCTATTTTTATACCGCTACTATATAGATAAAAATTCTATTTTTATAACGGTGTTCATATAATAAAGACCATATTTTTGATTCACTACATATATAAAAATCACATTTTTATATTCTCTAGTATATAAAAATCATATTTTTATATGAGTAAAAATCCTATTTTTATACGATTAAAAATCGTATCTTTTTATATTTTAAAAATATGATCTTTTCTAAATTTAAGATCTAATCTTTTCTTCCTATTCATAAAATAAAAATCAAAGCTTTTCATAAAATAAAAATCGAAGCTTTTCATAAAATAAAAATTGAAGCTTTATATAAAATAAATTCTAATTATTTTAAATAAAGAGACTCATATCAATTCGGAGGTGGAGGGTGTTGTTGGTCGTAGGGGAGTGTTGTCGCGAGGTGGCGGGGCTCCGGAGATCGACTCGGCGGTGGTCAGCAAAAAGGGGGCGCAGATATTTACAGTATAGGTGCGGTTTTGGGGCTTTGAACGGAGAAAGCTGGGGGGGTTACGAACAACGGGAGGAGGAGATGAAAAGGGGGGCGACGCTCTGGTCGGAGCGGCGGTCATAGGGTAAAGGGGCGGCAGGTTTGTAACTCGAGAAAGGGGGAGAAAGAAGGTCGAGGCTGAGAGTAGGGGGAGGCTGCGGCGTGACAAGAGGGGAGGGTTGCTGAGTTGGCGGCGGCACTCGAGGGGAGGGGGCGGCTCCTCTCCGTTCGCGATTAGGTTTTTCTTTTTTAAATATCGGGCTTTGACCAAGTGAGGGAGACAAAGGGGGTTTGACCTCCTTTATAATATATATTTTTAATTATTTAATTCCGTAAATGCCCGTGTGTTGATACGAACCTCAAATAGAACCCACCGACTGTCGCCCCTAGCTAATTACCCCCATCCCGAAAGCAATGGGATATGTTTCGCATGCCAATTCGCTTGTTACGATCAGTTTCCGTTGAAGTTAAAATATAATCTTTATATATTCATTTTAAACGCACATTTCAATTTACTGGGGTCACATACGGACCCTAAAAATTCCCAAAAAATATTTTCTAGCATCGTATTGACGATACGGTCCTAACAAAACTTATTTCATCGAATTCTGAGGCCGTTTGAAAAATGGCCATTTTCCAGTCGATTAAAATCAACTGAAACTGGTCAAATGCGTTTTCCTTTGCCACGCTCACATATTGATTCAGAAAATTACGAATTTTGAAACCTAGTAATAACTTGACATCACGGATCCAACAAAAGTGGTTTCGTCGAAAACCGAGGTCGTTTGCAAAATTTCCATTTTTAAGGGCCAGAATTCCATAGCGACTATTCTGAATTTTCAACTGGGCATATCTTTTGATTCCCGCTATAAAATTTCAATTTTTCGGATTCGTTGGAAAGATATTCTCAATTAGATTCAACTATTTTTGGTTTCACCAAAATCCAGTTTATTTTGAATCTTATACATTTGTTTGTACTTTGAAATTGAATTTTCGAACTACCGCGCCATTTTCAATTCCTTTTATAATTAAAATAAAATATTTATATTCTAACGACGATTCAAACAAATATATACGTTCTAATTTTATTCAAAATAAATTTCTCGTTGTTATTATTTAAAAAAATCATTTTAAATATTCAAAATTCACTAAAATCGCCAAAATAAAAATTTTAAATTGGCTCGGATTTCCGGGTTATTACAGTTACTCTTTTAATCTAAACTAACATTTAAAAATTTACATTTTCAATGACAAATCATATATTAACATGTTACTCTTTTAATCTAAACTAACATGTAAAAAGTCACATTTTCAATTACAAATCATACTTTAACCTATGATCATTTTTAATGAATCAATAATACAATAAAAAATATAGTTTTTATTGTCCAATCATTTTATTTAAAACATGATTCCCTTTTTGTAACACCCCGCCTCCGCTAGGGTCACTCGCAAAGGAATGCACTAGCTTTAGAGGGGCATTATTGGTGAATATGCACAGAAATATCACAAGACAGAACATATAAAATAGCGGAAGTAAAAATCGAACTTTCATAAATTCAATAATTAAGGTCTGAAGCCTTTTTACATCAGAGTACATCAAAACCTGTCTTGCAATAGTAAAGAAGCATAAAGACTTTTTAATAAATTATTCCCCAAGTAAAAACAGTAAAGTAGCCATAGCCAAGAGAAGTCCAAGCCATCCATGATGACCTTCAAGCAGAAGAAGTCCGAACTAACAGCATTGTTTCCTCCCTGAAACCTGGGGGGGGGGGGGAACGGAAGAAAAGAGGCGAAACAAAACGGGTCAGTCAAAAAGACTGAGTAAGTCCTATCTACTTCCAGTATAAAAACAGGTAAAGGTAACATGACATGCATAAACTGAAAGTAAACATAAGGATAACTACAAGATAGATAAACCAGGGTAGCCGGTTGAACTACTGTGGCAAAGTAAACTAAGGTATCATGATAAACTACGGTGTTATGATAAGTCAAGGTATCACATCGTCAGATTTCTATCGAGTACATTATCCCAAGGTATCTACCCCGTCTAACATCCCACGGTATCTATTATGTATATTCTTCCTAGTTCTGACATGTATATTTGCTCTGCACCTCTCGTACTAGTATCCCTACCCGCGTCATGTGTTAACCATGAATGTCCCTTGCTCAAAGTCGTGTAATGGTCCATGTCAACCTAATATATCGCATATATAGGTTACTCAAATCATATGTTTCTTTCCATGTATATAAGTTCAGTCCTTTGCCGTACCTCGTACGGGCTTCCTCATGTCGTATTATCCTTGAAATCGTTTGGACTGTCACCCTTGTTCTAGCTAGGCTCTTCCATATGAATCATTGTTTGAACTACTAGGACTTACGCCACCTAGCACCACTAGGGATTACGCTTACCTATTGCACGCTTTCGTATTTCGGTTTGGGTTAAACCACCTAGGCCACTAGGGATTACGCTAACCCTCAACCGCGCCCTTTTTCCCACGTATTCATCGTGAATCGTTTTCTATAACTGTATGCACATGTATCACATCGTGCCATCCGAGTCCTGTCACAGGGCAAAACAAGAAATACAGGACTCGGTCGGGAGCTTTAGATTTATCTGCCGATGCAGATACTAAGGTCTGCTTTTCTACACGTGGCTATGGTCCCACGAGACCCCTCCCTCAACTAGTGAAAGGCAACACAAGAGAAAATCTTGCATGAGAACTACACTCCGGCCAGCCCACATCCTACGGCCTACCTCACCCATAATTAGATAGCAATTATGGTCTGTTGGGTGTTCCCTGCCTTTCCGTACGTACACGCTTGACTCAAGATGGTAGATAATCGACGAACATGCTATCTCGGGCACCTTATGTATTCGTCAACTCACTGCTATCCACCCCAGTCTTTAGGTCGCTCGCATAGCAACCAAGGCATATTCTTGGTTCTTCTACCGCAGACCTCAACCTCTCGTGAGCCTAGTATAATGACCTGGCAGCTCACAGAGGGATCCCAAGAATATCCTCACGTTCCCCGAAGCCGCTGCTTCGTTACCCAGTTCGCTGGAGCCTTTATCTAAATCAGATAGCCTGCTCCTACATGTATACTCAAACGATGACCTACCGTATCGGGTTACTCATCTATCTAAGAAATGGTCCAAATTTCCTTGGCTAAAAATTATTACTTAGTTTCTTTTAACTAAGGTTTACCACTTAGCCTTATTTCCATAACCCTTGTTAACTATGGTTATTTTACCTAATCCTCCGAATTAGGGTTTATCTAATGGGTTAAGTGTCGCTTAAGTTCACAACTTAACCCGTCTACAAACCACGTCAAAATTGGCTAAGTATCCAAGTCCAAAACTTAACCCTACAAACCATGTGTCAAGTTGGTTAAGTATATCAAGCAATTCATGGTTTAACCTTATCTAGTTATCATTTTAGATTGGTTCAGTATATGTATTAACTTGACCTTATCTAATTACTGAGTCATATCGGTCAAGCGCATTCAAACGATTCGTGACTTAGCCTTATCATGTTTTCACGTTAGATTGGTTAAGTATAGGTTAACTTAACCTCATCAAATTAACGAGTTAGATTGGTTAAGTATAGGTCACTTAACCTCATCAAATCATCGTGTTAAATTAGTTAAGTGTTTAACTTAACCCCATTAAATTACCAAGTTGGATTAATTAAGTCTAGGCTAACTTAACCCCATCGAATTACCGTGTTTAGATTAGTTAAGTGTGGATTACTTAACCCCATCTAATTACCGTGGTTAGGTTAGTTAAGTCTTAATTACTTAACCTCATCTAATTACCCAGTCGGATTAGTTAAGTGTAAATTACTTAACCCCATCCCCTAATCATCTTGCATGGTTAAGTGTCATTTAGGAAATCAAGCCCGGTCCCACTTAACCTACCCATTCGTGTCATATCGGTTAAGTGTCATCAGTCAAATTTACTTAACCTTATCATGTGGCATTAATTTAATTAATGCACTCTTAACCTCTCACATTAGACCTTGTTGTGGTTACTAGTTAAGCCGGGCGGGTCCGGGTAGATTTACACCACAACCTAGTCTAACCTCGGGTCTTAAGCGCGACATGACCAACTTCTCACATTGGGTCCTATTGTTTGCAACTACTAGTTAGGCCGGTCGGTTCCGGGTAGTTTTACGTTGCAAACTCAACCCAACCTCGAGTTGGCCACACTTATACTATCTAAGTTCATCATGTTTCCAAAACATGTTACAAGTTTTTCAAGCATTTGGGTAGACCTAACTTAATAGGTAAATTCCCAAAGGGTAGACCTAACTTAATAGGTAAATTCCCAAGCTCATGTTTTTATGCATACTTACATGTCAACTTCCATGTTATCTTTCAAGTCATATTTCCAAGTATAAACACATGTCATATTCACGTTAAGATTTCGCGACATGTTCATGTTTATCTAACTACCCAAAATCGTGTTTTCCCAACGCAAGCAAAGCGAGTCAACATAGTAAGGATACTATGTCACATATTGGTCTCAAAACATGCATGATGCCAAAAAGGGCTTGGCTTCCACATGCATAACATCATAAAGGGATTGGCCATAAACATGCATAGTGTCATAAGGTAATTTGGCCACAAACATGCATATTATCAAAAAGGGTTTGGCCATAAACGTGCACAACTTAAAAGAGGGGACTGGCCACGAGCATGCATAATCTCATAAAGGATTCGGCCACAAACTTGCATGTTAGCATAAGGGGTTTGGGTTCATAAACATGTATAAGCCCCAAAATCTTGTCTTAGCCAATGTTTCACACGTGAAGTGGTTCCTAAAGGCTCATGCTAGCATTTCATGCATAAAGATCCAAACTTGCAAGTTAAACTAGGTTATGCATAGCATGAGAGGCATGATTAAGTCACTCACATGGCCTAAAATCATAAACATGAACACAAGAGGCAAGGTAAGGTTCATATAGGTTCGCAAAATCATGTTTAGCCTCATTTTATCCCATGTCATTATCAAAACTACCGTTTCCATCTAAAAGTAGCTAGAACTTACATAGTTAGGCCTAGGCAAAGAAGCATGAATCATCTTGGCTAAGAAAGGTGCCTCCTTTGTTGAAGAATCGTCATGGAACTCGCATAGCAATGTTGATTTGGCCTCTATTTGGTGTAGCAAGCTTGCACCACTTGATTTGAACCCGATTTAAGTGCTTAGGCTTTAGGAAAAGGGGATGGAGGCCATGATCACTTGGCATTTGGGCAGCACTTCGTGGAGAGGGTGAGTTATGAGGGTTTAGGAGGGGGCTTAGGGGTGTTTTTATAGAGATTAGGAGTGTTTTAGGCCATAGGATTAGATCTAGGATAGATTAGGACCATCAGATCTCGGAAGCTTCCAGAACCAGCCCAAGAACAAGACCAGGTGAGACAAACAGGTGCGCCAGGCAACTTGCCCCGGCCACCCCTGTCAACAGGCAAGTCGACAGGGCTGTCGACATGGTCTGGGACCAAGTCGACAGGCCTGTCGACAGCCCTGTCGACATGGCCTAGGTGGGAAACTTCCCTCCTGGCCCCAGATCTGATTTTCAAAGCTATTTCCGAAGTTCAAATTTCCAGAAATCTTCTTTGGGCCTTTAACGGGTCATACGGACTCCGATTCTCGAAAACTCGGACTCTATTTCGCGTATTTTTCCGAGACGAACGCAATGGCACAGACCGTTTCACTTGATTCAGAATTTATAATTTAATTCTGTCTTGATTCTTGATTTCACGTGTTGTAAAAATTCGGGTTGTTACACTTTTAATGATTTGAACATACAATAAAAATGTAATTTTTAATGTTTAAACATTTTATTTAAAACATGATTATTTTTAATGAATCAATAATACAATAAAAATATAATTTTTTATTGTTAACATATTTTATTCAAACAATGAATATTTTAAATCATTCGTACATACACAATAAAACTGTATATTTTTATTGTTAACATGTTTTATTTCAAACAATTAATATTTTGTTATTCATGCATACAATAAAAATGTGATTTTTATTGTACAAACATTTTCTTTACAAGCAGTGAATACTTTTAATGATTTAAACATACAATAAAAATGTGATTTTTATTGTAAAAAAATTTATCCTTTAAACATGAATATTTTATTGATATAATAAAAATATGATTTTTATTGTATAAACAATTTCTTTTCAAACACGAACTTTTTATTGATTCATATATACAATAAAAATATGATTTTTATAGTATAAACAATTTTTTATCAAACATGAACATTTTATTGATTCATATATACAATAAAAATATGAATTTTATTGTATAAACAATTTTTTTTATCAAACATGAAAATTTTATTGATTCATATATACAACAAAAATATGATTTTTATTGTATAAACAATTTTTATCAAACATGAACATTTTATTGATTCATATATATAATAAAATTATGATTTTTATTCTATAAACATTTTTTATCAAACATGAACATTTTATTGATTCATATATACAATAAAAATATGAATTTTATTGTATAAACAATTTTTTATCAAACATGAACATTTTATTGATTCACATATACAACAAAAATATGATTTTTATTGTATAAACAATTTTTATCAAATATGAACATTTTATTGATTCATATATATAATAAAAATATGATTTTTATTGTATAAACAATTTTTATCAAACATGAACATTTTATTTTCGTTACACAATTCAATCCAACAATTCATCGCAACCACAATCAATCAATTTCAATTTCATACAACACATACATGTATTTTACACAACGTATATATATAAATTTAACATCACGATCACAATAATTTTTATTTTGAATTTAGAAATATCACATTGGTTTTGACTTCCTCTAAATTCGTAGCAAGCTCCAAATATGTCACAGTCTCTTCTAGAATGTAGAGGACGTTGTCACGATCACGATGGTTCCTGTTTCATCGGATTTCATCATCGTATGAACAAGTTATGGTTATTTTAAAGGTTATGGTATTTTAATTAATTAATTAAGTAATTAAATTAAAAAATATACCTTCTTCCTCAGAAGGGTTTACAGGCCAATAGTTCTTGTTTTGCTTCGAAATTAGGGTTCGGGTTTTCTCCAAATCAGTGAAGCTTGGAGATGATCAGGTGGCGCTACGTCGGAGAGGGAAGAGAGGCACACCAGGTGGTACCCATGGCGGTCAACTTGATCGACATATGGAGGCGGGGAGGCGGTCGATGCGGCCGGAGTTCCTAGGCTTGGTGCGAACAAAATACACAATGGTGTATACTGTAATCCGTATGGATTTGAAGGTTGGAGAGAGTAATACAAAATCCTCTAAAGGATCATTGGGTTTTGGTGTTAGGATTGAGTGATTTTAATGGAAGATGTTTTGAACGGTTATGGCCATTGAAAAAGAGGATGGCGGTGGCTACAGATAGGGTTAGGGTTTCTTAATCCTAGGGTATTTAAAATATTTAATTCTTTAACACTAAAAAGGCCCGTTAATCCATACTAACTCCAAATCAAGCCCAATGATTATCGCCCCTAGCTAAATACCCCCATTCCGGACACAATGGACTAGTTTCATAAGCCCATTTGACTGTTTTAGTCGGTTTTTCTTTACATTAAAATATAAAACATTCAATATTAAATTTGAACGTACATTTTAATTTTTCGGGGCCACATACTGATTCCAAAAATTCCCAAAAAATAAATCTAGCTATGTTTTGATGATACGGTCCTAACAAAATTAATTTCGTCGAATTTGGAGACCGTTTGAAAAATGGCCTTTTTAATGGTCGATCCAATTCAATAGAAATTACCAAATGCGTTTTAATTTACCATGATCACATACTAATTACAAAAATTATGGAAACTTAAACCTAGCAATAATTTGACATTCCGGATCCAACAAAAGTGGTTTCGTCGAAAACGGAGGTCGTTTGCAAAATGGCTATTTTTAAGGGCTTTGATATTATTTAAAAAATGGAATTTTTAAATTCTGACACATTTCCTGTTAAAATTTCTTAAAATAAATTTTTTAAATTGGTTCTGATTTCTGGCTTGTTACAAATAAATTTATATTATGTCATGTTGTGATATAATAAAAATAAATTAATAATTGTACTATAACATTATATGTTATAATCCGCATTATGCTAATATAAGATAAATTAATGCAACATTACAATGTTTTAGGTATTAATAAGACAGTATAGAATGTTATAGTCCACATTTTTCATGAAAGATAAGTAGGCACGGCTTGAGAAGATGCAGATATCAAAAATAATTTAAACATTGTACATCAAATTTGTTATCTTATATATCTAACAATATAGTATAATTTGTCATCTAGGCTTATAACAATAAATATAGATTTTATGTTTTTTCTTATAACAATAAAAGATAACAAATGCAATATCAAAATAACTCATCGAAGCTATAAAAAATTTCATTTTTCAGTCTATGACCTCTAATGTATATCATGTCTTAGCATTAAATGTTGTCTTGCATTTTCAAAATGCAAGTAATGAGTGGTTGACCGCTACTTATTATGGTTGTAATGAGTGAATAACTGTTACTAAAGTAAAGGACTACGTGGATAATATGGAGGTTATCTAAGAGCAAGAAAAATAAAATTTTCATGTTTTGAGCTCATTAAATGCAAAGGGCATGCATTCCTGTAGTAACTTTTATTGGTCATGTTGTGATGTGGATGGATGGTCTGTTGTGGTAAGAGTAAGGTGCAGAGTTGTTGTGTTTCTACTTGTGTTGGTCTAGGCAGAGATGAGTGTTGTATGAAGTGTAGGTAGAGACGAGTGTAGTATGAAGGGGAATAAATTATTCAGGTTAAGTTTTATTAATATTGTTCATGTATGCTTGTTTTAATAATAACCAATTAATATTGTCTACAGGTAATTAGCTTTTCAGGAGTGAAGACCATCAATAACAATGGACATGACTTTAACTGTTGTATGTATTATGGTATTTTTTAGTACTTATTGTGCAAATGTGTTTCAGAATGCTTATGGTATGCGAGTTTGCTAAAAAAAATCAAATAACTATTATCTAAATGGCTATGGAGAATACTTATGTGACTAATGTGTTCTCGATTATTTGAATATGATGATTATATGATTCATTGATTGTTGTTTTAAATAATACGAAAGTACTATCGTTGTTTATTTTAATTTGACTTATATAATTAATTACTGAAAATAATATAATCCATTAACAGTATATTGTAGCATTTAGAGTATGTTATAAAAAAATCAATACATTTTGGTAGCATTTTAGAAATGCTACTAAATCAAATGTAACATACCAGCTGAATTTTTAGTGGCAAAGAATAAATGCTACAGGAAAGAAAAAAATGATCCATGTATAGACCTTTAGTAGCGTTTGAAAAACGCAGCTACACTATTTATATGGTAGCATTTACGAAAACGCAACCAAAAAAATCAGACTTTTAGTTGCGGGACTGTAACGACCCGGGGTTTTTCGGCCTCGAAAATCGATATAAATACCGTGATCGTATCTCATATCGATCCTCCAAGCACCGAGAACACCGGATTGTTTAGAAAGAATTTAGAGGGTGAGATAAGAAAGAAAGAATATTAGAATAGAAGAAAGAAGAAGAACACATCAGAATCTCACAGCGGAACGAATAAAATATAATATCAAATACCTTTATACAAAAGAACTTTGTATACGTACCAATCATCAGAGTACAACATTCATCTATCACAGCGGAAATAACTTTAAACAACTAGCGATGAAGCCTCCTGCTTCCAGCTCCTGAAATTCCAAGCGAAACCTAACCTGGAACATACTCGGTCTGACCCGAGCACATTTGATTTAAAACAAAAATACACCGGGTCAGTCTGGAATACTATCAGTGATAAATTCACATAACACACACTTGTTTACACACACACCTGTTTAACTTTGGAAATCCTTTTCGAAACAAAAGGATAATAGTAAGACCAGCCCACACATAAACACGGACGGTTTTTACCTTACTATAACCCAAACCATTTTGTTTGAAATCATACTTTGATCTGATATTATCATAATGTCTAATTACAAGTAATTAGCAATCTAGAGGAACGCTTGCATCTCACGCTCCCCATATATAGTATACAATCGAAAACCGCGGGTGCTTATTGGATATTGGATTTCCAACTTGACAAGGTATGGGACCACCTTCCGCACGTGTATCTCTAGAGGCGAATACACTGGGTTCAACGAGAACGTCTTGCAACCCGGCCCTCACATGACCGACCACTCATTTCGCTTGAGTGTGCCGAATGTATATCACCGACGGTTGGGATCAGCAACCGCCACCCGAATAGGGTCAGCATCGAACATAGATAAAGAAGCAATAGGAATTTCTCTAGATAGGTGATCATACATCCTAATGGGTGCGACCCACATAGCCATGCTGCCTGCCCGATTTTTGTCATTTCCCGGTTGATGAGGCTTGAGGCAAGAATCTTATCTCCAGAACATCTGGTCATCATTCACTTTGAATGTCACATTGTCAGATCCGCCAGATCAAACTTGATTGACGTCCACAAACACACTCTAGCCGTCAGGCTAGAGAATAACCATTTCTCCGCCCTCAGCTATGGTACGTTTGGAGAAATCAACACATGTAATTCCTTTGGAAATACTCTGTCAGACATCCGTCCATACATGTCATCCAGGATCAGGATGAACCGAAGGTACTCTCCTACTGCATCACATATAGGAATCACCCCATGGATCAGTAGCGAGAAGTCCTTGCAAATCCGTGGATTCAACCACGATAGAATCACAAATCGAATAACTCCGGTTGCAATCCAGAGAGATTCAACCAGTGGTCCTTCCGCTTATGAAGATCCACGGTCTTCATTTGCTCCGTCTTCAATCGACGTCTTCACGTACTTGTTGGTCAGAATGGTATTCGAATATAAATTCGATCCCGGTCTTTCCGATCCAACAATCGTATTGGTCTGGTTTGATAGTCGGTGTTTTAACTATCAAAATAACAGTGTTTCAACACATCACAACAAATGAGTACACTGGTTCAGTATTCAACATCACTTGATCTTTAACACTGATTTACCTTTGTTAAATTAAACTCTAACTCTTTAATATTCAAAAATATGATACTTGAATCTCTAATTCGATTTAACTCTAATTGATTTACAAATGTTTGACTTAATTCCATTCGTTTGACTCTAGATCACAGCGATCACAAATGGTTACGCCTGATTTCCTCAGGAAACATCCGACCGCCGTAGGCTATCTGCAGCCCTGCGAATTACGCTAGCAGTCGTACGAAATGGAAACTCTTCTTGATTAACTATATTTTCCCAATTCTAACTATATTTGATCAATTCTAGTTGAATAACAAATGTTCAATATAATTGAAATCACTATTCTTACTCCTTTGAAACTGATATTGCAATATTATTAAATTTACCAATCTTGCATCAAAGTTTGATATTTCTTGTATCAGATAACCCAATTCATCAGCTTTACTCACGTCAAACTAATATTGTTCCTCGATACTAGTGAAGCCAACCAAGTTGGGGTATTTTAGTTACCTCTCAGACATTGATCGACCTGTTCTTACCTCAGAAGAATGTTAGTTTGAACTTAACCACCTCTCAAATCTTATTTACTATCTGGTTTCAAATTTGGGTTTTAAAAACTGTTTCTTACATTTGAAACCCCGTTCAAGACTTTCTCCACTTAATTCTCAATTAAGTAAATATTCCAACATACTTTAACCATTCTTTCACTCATGACCTTTTTGATTCATAATATAAATCCTTGGTCAAATATTTTGGTTCCATCCAATTGGACATTTTCATAATCACCTTTATTGCCCCTTTTTGATTTCAATTCTGGGTTTAAAACCATTGTTCACATTTGAATCTCGTTTAAATCCTTTTTACTTAATTCCTTTGGTTAAGTAACACCTCATTTACATCACCACCTCAACTGCAAATATCCTTTCACTTATACCCTTTGGGTTATAAATTAGACCCTTCGTCAAATAGTTTGGTTCCATTTAATTGGATATCCCATAATACCTTTATCGCCCTTTTTGGATAAACATCGTCGTCAGTTACCCTTGTCCATTGAATTCCATTTATCCAACCTTGGGTGTAACTTGGATTTACAAATCCTATGAATAAATTCTTCCTTAACATTGAATTGAATCCACTACTTTAATTTTTTTAAATTAACGAATAATTTGTTTTATCCTTTACTATATTCAAAACATGGTAACTTTAATCTTAACCCAAATAGTATTTTTAACATTTTACACGTCTACTCAAAAATAATCTAGGTTATTAACAATAACCAATTCAGTTATTCCTTTAGATTATAGTTAATCGATGATTAACTAATATCTAACACTATTTGTTACACTTAACGAACATTTAAACCCACCTTAATTTCCTTTGCCCATTTCACTCGAAACGGTGGACTTACCCACCATACACATCAGTTTAATATTAACTGAAATCTAAATTTTCATTTTCCCTTTCTTAAAATTAATTAATTAATTAACTTAATTAATTAAAGTCAACTTTTAATTGTTTGAAAACAATTATGTCCCCTTTTACCAACCCATGTAAAAGTCCTGATTTCTGCTTCTCAACTGGTCAAAACCATTTTGCCAAATTTTCTAAATAATTCGATTAATATATTTAATTTAAATTTTCAATTTAAATACTCGTATAAAGTACTCGAATAACTTTTAATCCTATTATAATTGAATTTTTTTAACCTTAAAAATACGTCAATTCACTCGATGGTCGAATGACGTTAAATCCACACAATTTGGCCATTACTGCCAATTTCTCAATCCACACAGTCGGTTGAGTTTAACCACAACAACGACAGTTGTATATTCAACTACCAACACTCACACAGTTTTGGTGTCAGTCATTGTGAACAATCCATATATATGCACAACAACAAAAATACAGTTTATTTGAGGAATCCGGTCGGATCCCTCCAACCTGTCCTTCTCTGCATCACAGATGTCAGTTGATATCAATATATGAGTTATATACTTTGCAGATTACAAATAACTGCAACCATCAAACAATATCAAACCATTTGCATCCATCGCATCCAATCAGCCAATTTAAACTGTAAACTGCAAATTATATTTAACTGTGAATGTACCACATCACAGTATTCCAGAAGGTGTGAGAATTAACTCACCAGAGTTTGTTCTGATCAGCGGTTGACTTGTTTGTCGCTTTTAATTTGGGACGACCGTCCAAAATTAGCTGATTTTTCAACCGCCTCGGATTGACTCCTAGTCAGTGCCATCGCGTAGGTCTCGTCCCTGCGATCCCAGCGCACCTTGTTTCGTTAAATTTCGTTAACGTACGACAAAGATATGGCGGTTTAAAGTTTCATAAATTAAACGAGATATTAATTATTTAATTAAATAATAATTACCTTTAAATCTATAAAGCCCTGCCACGTCAGCTCTCTCACTGTTCCCTCACGCGTTTTCAAAGACTGACCCCCCTCAAACCCGATACTCCCTCTCGTTCCTCCCTTCAACCATGAACGGAAAAAGACCCGACCTTCCTCCCTCGTTACCGCCGCCAGCTGACTACCGGAGGACCCAGCAACCAGTCCAGATGGACCACGCCTCCACCACGCTCCGTCGCCCAGAGCCACCATCCCCCAATCGTCGCCAATTCGCCAGAAAACCTCCCCGACTGTCCTCCGTTTATCCCCGAATTCCCATCGCCTCAGGTGATGGTGGCCCACCGGACCACCCACGTTCTGACCGCCGCGCCTCGGCCTTCGATTTCCCCCAGCCACCCGACACCACCCATGGCCAGAGCCGCCGTATTTTGATCAAAAACCATCGCCACCTTCAAAAACCGAACCAAATAAACACGCCTCCGTTCATCTAACCACCACCGCCACTACAGGCCCTTTCAGACACCGAGACCACTGCCATTTGGAAGCCTAATCTCCCCTCTACCAAAGCCCCATGGTCCCGGCCACTAAAATCAACCATAGGTCGCGAATTCTGGCCAAGAACGAAAAGGGTTTTCTGCCTTTAAAACCCGATTTCGACCACCACTCTCGACGAAACTCCACCAACTTTTTACAGCAGCTAGCCCGTCCCCCGATCTACGCTTTTGCTTCAGAACGCCCCCACAAACTCTTCACGGATTGAAAGATAAAATTGATTTTGTAAATGTGGATTTTTTTGCAAATTTACATGGAGATAAGAAATGGTGGCTGAAAATTTGTGAGGAAGGGGGTTTATATAATGGAGGAAAATATATTTTAATGTTGATTTGACAACTGACAACGACCGACGATTTTTATTTCGTGTCTATCGTTATTTCTGATAGTGTTTATTCACTGCTGCGCTCACATACGAACCCCGTTCGAGACGCAACTGGACGGCATAGTATATTTCGACGATACGGTCCTAACGAAACTTGTTTCGTCGAATTCCGTGCTCGTATGCTCAAACAGCGTTTGTACATGTCCAATTTGGTCGTTTTATTTTACATTTTATTTTGCCACGCTCACAGAATAACCCCGATTGACGCGCCGTCTGAAAATCTGGCAATGGTTTATCGATACGGTCCCAACAAAATTTGTTTCATCGAAAACAGAGGTCGTTTGAAAAATGTCCCTTTTGAACTGGCCAATTTTGAATAAAATAACCCAATTTTAAAGTACTTCAATATAATATTATTAAAATACTGCAGTTTGCCATACACGACCAGGATTTGATGTATTATCAAGGAAAAATATCACAGGTTGAATTTCAAGCCAAATTGATATTAAAAATATTTAAAAACCATTATTTTATATAACTGCAGCGCTATATATATAAAAGGAATTCTGGCGCTGCTTTTCTGAAAATTTGATTTGGCCATAAAACAAAATCTACCCGATGAAAACTGGATTTTTCTCTGCCGTTGGGAAGATATCGTCAAGCCGGTCCCGACGTTTCTTGTTTCGAGGAAATCCGACTTATTTTGAACCCGGGACGACCCCTTGAAGTTCAAAACGCCAAAACGCGAACTGCCGCGCCCCTGCAGTTCGTTATTTAATTAAATTATAAACCTTATCGCGCGATCGTCGCCAACTGCGCGATATCGTCGATATATTTTATATACATACCATATTTGACCGTTTTAAACTGCCCGGCCATCCTGTATATCTGACACAACATTTTCTGACCGGACTGGAATTAAAATATTATTTCATTATTTATTTAAAAAAAAAATTCCAAATTAAATCGTCAAATTCGAATATTTAAATTCAAAACCATATTTTAAATAATTAAAATAATTCAAATAAATATGTTGAAAAATACGGGTCGTTACATTCCTTCCCCCTTAAAATAATTTCGTCCTCGAAATTGCTAAGTAGAAGAAATGTCGTTAACTGTTGTCTTTTTCAAAAATGATTAATTTAAAACTCGATTTAAATTTCAAACCGACCCAATTGGGTTTAAAATAATTTCCCAAAACTTTCCAAAATTTTCTAACTCCTTAAATTTTAGAAAAATTTCGGCAGAGTCTCCCCTGTACGGAGAACATCTGCAAAATCGCAGGTTCAAGAAATATGCATACATCGACTCTCATGGTCGGAAAAATTCAAAATCAAATCCCAAAATCCAAAATTTCATATTTGCGTAAGCGTACCTTTTGGCGAGCGTTATTATGCGATAAGCGATATATTTTATATTCGAGCCTGCTCAATTATTGTGCAGCTTTATTCAAACTGGGCTTGATTAACTCAAGAATTTCTTGGCTGGCTTTTAAAGCTGAACTGGCACTTCGGCACCAGTTCTTACTCATACAAACTCATCAGCTATCACATAAGGTCAGTTATGTTTAAAACATCTATATAATTTCCTATCAACTCATTTTACACACAGTTCAATCCACACGAGATCATATTACTTTATTTACTTATTTAATTATCCATTTAAACTTATCACTCTGGATTGATTATCCAACTTATTTACTTCGGATTGGGTTTTAACCTGTCTATTCATATTCAGATTTATATTCAAGTAATCACCACACAAATCCAAACATATCACACATCCAACAAACACTGCAACAATCCAACGAAAACATTTTGACTTAACATTCCTGTTTCTTGTTTGGTTTCATTCTGGTTTTACTTATTCCAGTATCACTTGGTTCATACCAAATTGATCTCTCATTCAATTATTGGTTCGATTACCAAATTCCAAAGTATTTGATTTGGTTCCAACACCATCTCCAATTCTGATCCAACTTGACTTGACCAAGTCAAGTCACATTCCACCTTTGGTTTTAACTCCATCCAAATCAATCCAACAATCAGATATCCCAATATTTCGATAAAATAATTTCCTTTTTATACAAAATATGTTTTGGGTAAAATTATTTCATTTACCCTCTTTAAAACAATACTGTATCGAAATGCTTTGTTCGAGAGTTTAGAAACACCTATCGATACAGTTGTACACCCTGCATCGACCAGAATTCATAAACCACTCAACAAATCAATCAATACAATATAAAACCATTTTATATCAAATCTACAAATACGCTCTCTCGTATCTATATACATTCCAACTCAATCTAGGGTACTGCTGACCCCATCTCTACTGAGTCACACCACAGAGCCAAGGTTACTTCTAAACCAATAGCTCTGATACCACTGTAACGACCCGGGGTTTTTCGGCCTCGAAAATCGATATAAATACCGTGATCGTATCTCATATCGATCCTCCAAGCACCGAGAACACCGGATTGTTTAGAAAGAATTTAGAGGGTGAGATAAGAAAGAAAGAATATTAGAATAGAAGAAAGAAGAAGAACACATCAGAATCTCACAGCGGAACGAATAAAATATAATATCAAATACCTTTATACAAAAGAACTTTGTATACGTACCAATCATCAGAGTACAACATTCATCTATCACAGCGGAAATAACTTTAAACAACTAGCGATGAAGCCTCCTGCTTCCAGCTCCTGAAATTCCAAGCTAAACCTAACCTGGAACATACTCGGTCTGACCCGAGCACATTTGATTTAAAACAAAAATACACCGGGTCAGTCTGGAATACTATCAGTGATAAATTCACATAACACACACTTGTTTACACACACACCTGTTTAACTTTGGAAATCCTTTTCGAAACAAAAGGATAATAGTAAGACCAGCCCACACATAAACACGGACGGTTTTTACCTTACTATAACCCAAACCATTTTGTTTGAAATCATACTTTGATCTGATATTATCATAATGTCTAATTACAAGTAATTAGCAATCTAGAGGAACGCTTGCATCTCACGCTCCCCATATATAGTATACAATCGAAAACCGCGGGTGCTTATTGGATATTGGATTTCCAACTTGACAAGGTATGGGACCACCTTCCGCACGTGTATCTCTAGAGGCGAATACACTGGGTTCAACGAGAACGTCTTGCAACCCGGCCCTCACATGACCGACCACTCATTTCGCTTGAGTGTGCCGAATGTATATCACCGACGGTTGGGATCAGCAACCGCCACCCGAATAGGGTCAGCATCGAACATAGATAAAGAAGCAATAGGAATTTCTCTAGATAGGTGATCATACATCCTAATGGGTGCGACCCACATAGCCATGCTGCCTGCCCGATTTTTGTCATTTCCCGGTTGATGAGGCTTGAGGCAAGAATCTTATCTCCAGAACATCTGGTCATCATTCACTTTGAATGCCACATTGTCAGATCCGCCAGATCAAACTTGATTGACGTCCACAAACACACTCTAGCCGTCAGGCTAGAGAATAACCATTTCTCCGCCCTCAGCTATGGTACGTTTGGAGAAATCAACACATGTAATTCCTTTGGAAATACTCTGTCAGACATCCGTCCATACATGTCATCCAGGATCAGGATGAACCGAAGGTACTCTCCTACTGCATCACATATAGGAATCACCCCATGGATCAGTAGCGAGAAGTCCTTGCAAATCCGTGGATTCAACCACGATAGAATCACAAATCGAATAACTCCGGTTGCAATCCAGAGAGATTCAACCAGTGGTCCTTCCGCTTATGAAGATCCACGGTCTTCATTTGCTCCGTCTTCAATCGACATCTTCACGTACTTGTTGGTCAGAATGGTATTCGAATTTAAATTCGATCCCGGTCTTTCCGATCCAACAATCGTATTGGTCTGGTTTGATAGTCGGTGTTTTAACTATCAAAATAACAGTGTTTCAACACATCACAACAAATGAGTACACTGGTTCAGTATTCAACATCACTTGATCTTTAACACTGATTTACCTTTGTTAAATTAAACTCTAACTCTTTAATATTCAAAAATATGATACTTGAATCTCTAATTCGATTTAACTCTAATTGATTTACAAATGTTTGACTTAATTCCATTCGTTTGACTCTAGATCACAGCGATCACAAATGGTTACGCCTGATTTCCTCCGGAAACATCCGACCGCCGTAGGCTATCTGCAGCCCTGCGAATTACGCTAGCAGTCGTACGAAATGGAAACTCTTCTTGATTAACTATATTTTCCCAATTCTAACTATATTTGATCAATTCTAGTTGAATAACAAATGTTCAATATAATTGAAATCACTATTCTTACTCCTTTGAAACTGATATTGCAATATTATTAAATTTACCAATCTTGCATCAAAGTTTGATATTTCTTGTATCAGATAACCCAATTCATCAGCTTTACTCACGTCAAACTAATATTGTTCCTCGATACTAGTGAAGCCAACCAAGTTGGGGTATTTTAGTTACCTCTCAGACCTTGATCGACCTGTTCTTACCTCAGAAGAATGTTAGTTTGAACTTAACCACCTCTCAAATCTTATTTACTATCTGGTTTCAAATTTGGGTTTTAAAAACTGTTTCTTACATTTGAAACCCCGTTCAAGACTTTCTCCACTTAATTCTCAATTAAGTAAATATTCCAACATACTTTAACCATTCTTTCACTCATGACCTTTTTGATTCATAATATAAATCCTTGGTCAAATATTTTGGTTCCATCCAATTGGACATTTTCATAATCACCTTTATTGCCCCTTTTTGATTTCAATTCTGGGTTTAAAACCATTGTTCACATTTGAATCTCGTTTAAATCCTTTTTACTTAATTCCTTTGGTTAAGTAACACCTCATTTACATCACCACCTCAACTGCAAATATCCTTTCACTTATACCCTTTGGGTTATAAATTAGACCCTTCGTCAAATAGTTTGGTTCCATTTAATTGGATATCCCATAATACCTTTATCGCCCTTTTTGGATAAACATCGTCGTCAGTTACCCTTGTCCATTGAATTCCATTTATCCAACCTTGGGTGTAACTTGGATTTACAAATCCTATGAATAAATTCTTCCTTAACATTGAATTGAATCCACTACTTTAATTTTTTTAAATTAACGAATAATTTGTTTTATCCTTTACTATATTCAAAACATGGTAACTTTAATCTTAACCCAAATAGTATTTTTAACATTTTACACGTCTACTCAAAAATAATCTAGGTTATTAACAATAACCAATTCAGTTATTCCTTTAGATTATAGTTAATCGATGATTAACTAATATCTAACACTATTTGTTACACTTAACGAACATTTAAACCCACCTTAATTTCCTTTGCCCATTTCACTCGAAACGGTGGACTTACCCACCATACACATCAGTTTAATATTAACTGAAATCTAAATTTTCATTTTCCCTTTCTTAAAATTAATTAATTAATTAACTTAATTAATTAAAGTCAACTTTTAATTGTTTGAAAACAATTATGTCCCCTTTTACCAACCCATGTAAAAGTCCTGATTTCTGCTTCTCAACTGGTCAAAACCATTTTGCCAAATTTTCTAAATAATTCGATTAATATATTTAATTTAAATTTTCAATTTAAATACTCGTATAAAGTACTCGAATAACTTTTAATCCTATTATAATTGAATTTTTTTAACCTTAAAAATACGTCAATTCACTCGATGGTCGAATGACGTTAAATCCACACAATTTGGCCATTACTGCCAATTTCTCAATCCACACAGTCGGTTGAGTTTAACCACAACAACGACAGTTGTATATTCAACTACCAACACTCACACAGTTTTGGTGTCAGTCATTGTGAACAATCCATATATATGCACAACAACAAAAATACAGTTTATTTGAGGAATCCGGTCGGATCCCTCCAACCTGTCCTTCTCTGCATCACAGATGTCAGTTGATATCAATATATGAGTTATATACTTTGCAGATTACAAATAACTGCAACCATCAAACAATATCAAACCATTTGCATCCATCGCATCCAATCAGCCAATTTAAACTGTAAACTGCAAATTATATTTAACTGTGAATGTACCACATCACAGTATTCCAGAAGGTGTGAGAATTAACTCACCAGAGTTTGTTCTGATCAGCGGTTGACTTGTTTGTCGCTTTTAATTTGGGACGACCGTCCAAAATTAGCTGATTTTTCAACCGCCTCGGATTGACTCCTAGTCAGTGCCATCGCGTAGGTCTCGTCCCTGCGATCCCAGCGCACCTTGTTTCGTTAAATTTCGTTAACGTACGACAAAGATATGGCGGTTTAAAGTTTCATAAATTAAACGAGATATTAATTATTTAATTAAATAATAATTACCTTTAAATCTATAAAGCCCTGCCACGTCAGCTCTCTCACTGTTCCCTCACGCGTTTTCAAAGACTGACCCCCCTCAAACCCGATACTCCCTCTCGTTCCTCCCTTCAACCATGAACGGAAAAAGACCCGACCTTCCTCCCTCGTTACCGCCGCCAGCTGACTACCGGAGGACCCAGCAACCAGTCCAGATGGACCACGCCTCCACCACGCTCCGTCGCCCAGAGCCACCATCCCCCAATCGTCGCCAATTCGCCAGAAAACCTCCCCGACTGTCCTCCGTTTATCCCCGAATTCCCATCGCCTCAGGTGATGGTGGCCCACCGGACCACCCACGTTCTGACCGCCGCGCCTCGGCCTTCGATTTCCCCCAGCCACCCGACACCACCCATGGCCAGAGCCGCCGTATTTTGATCAAAAACCATCGCCACCTTCAAAAACCGAACCAAATAAACACGCCTCCGTTCATCTAACCACCACCGCCACTACAGGCCCTTTCAGACACCGAGACCACTGCCATTTGGAAGCCTAATCTCCCCTCTACCAAAGCCCCATGGTCCCGGCCACTAAAATCAACCATAGGTCGCGAATTCTGGCCAAGAACGAAAAGGGTTTTCTGCCTTTAAAACCCGATTTCGACCACCACTCTCGACGAAACTCCACCAACTTTTTACAGCAGCTAGCCCGTCCCCCGATCTACGCTTTTGCTTCAGAACGCCCCCACAAACTCTTCACGGATTGAAAGATAAAATTGATTTTGTAAATGTGGATTTTTTTGCAAATTTACATGGAGATAAGAAATGGTGGCTGAAAATTTGTGAGGAAGGGGGTTTATATAATGGAGGAAAATATATTTTAATGTTGATTTGACAACTGACAACGACCGACGATTTTTATTTCGTGTCTATCGTTATTTCTGATAGTGTTTATTCACTGCTGCGCTCACATACGAACCCCGTTCGAGACGCAACTGGACGGCATAGTATATTTCGACGATACGGTCCTAACGAAACTTGTTTCGTCGAATTCCGTGCTCGTATGCTCAAACAGCGTTTGTACATGTCCAATTTGGTCGTTTTATTTTACATTTTATTTTGCCACGCTCACAGAATAACCCCGATTGACGCGCCGTCTGAAAATCTGGCAATGGTTTATCGATACGGTCCCAACAAAATTTGTTTCATCGAAAACAGAGGTCGTTTGAAAAATGTCCCTTTTGAACTGGCCAATTTTGAATAAAATAACCCAATTTTAAAGTACTTCAATATAATATTATTAAAATACTGCAGTTGGCCATACACGACCAGGATTTGATGTATTATCAAGGAAAAATATCACAGGTTGAATTTCAAGCCAAATTGATATTAAAAATATTTAAAAACCATTATTTTATATAACTGCAGCGCTATATATATAAAAGGAATTCTGGCGCTGCTTTTCTGAAAATTTGATTTGGCCATAAAACAAAATCTACCCGATGAAAACTGGATTTTTCTCTGCCGTTGGGAAGATATCGTCAAGCCGGTCCCGACGTTTCTTGTTTCGAGGAAATCCGACTTATTTTGAACCCGGGACGACCCCTTGAAGTTCAAAACGCCAAAACGCGAACTGCCGCGCCCCTGCAGTTCGTTATTTAATTAAATTATAAACCTTATCGCGCGATCGTCGCCAACTGCGCGATATCGTCGATATATTTTATATACATACCATATTTGACCGTTTTAAACTGCCCGGCCATCCTGTATATCTGACACAACATTTTCTGACCGGACTGGAATTAAAATATTATTTCATTATTTATTTAAAAAAAAAATTCCAAATTAAATCGTCAAATTCGAATATTTAAATTCAAAACCATATTTTAAATAATTAAAATAATTCAAATAAATATGTTGAAAAATACGGGTCGTTACAGGGACCTGTAGTAGCGTTCATTAAAACGCTACCAAAAGCTTTAGTAATGTTTTTCAAACGCTACCAAAGGTCTTTTCTAGTGTAGTAGTAATAAGTGAATTCCAAAAACCATACTATTTTCATTACTTAGAGAATAGCTTCATACACTTAATCGAATGGTATATGTATAATCACACTTCATACCTGGGCCAAACAATGTCAAATAATACATTATTTATTATAAAACCCAACAGTTTTATTAAATTTCAAAACTTTACAAATAAATTGTAATTTTCTCTTATGGAAATAATAGCTATTTCCAACTTCTTTTACTATTTCAAACTAGTACCATCTTTTGGATAATAGTGAAGTTGTTCAAGTTAGGGTATATTATTTACCTCTCATACCTAGACTCAAAAACGTTTTTTACTTTAAGATAAATAAAATTTTATAACTCAAAAATCGATATTAATTAAAATATCCCTCGAATTCCATTTGCTATATCATTTCAGTATCGTTTTATAAACCATATCTTAAAATTTGAAAATCATCTTCCAGTTATAATTACCTTTACTTAATTCGTTTACCAAGTAAATTCTTACTTGAACATGATCTTTGGCTTTAAAACTTTTTATATAATTTGTTAACACTTTGGATTTGTTACAAAAATCCATTTACTGTATCCTTTACACAAATCCATTTTAGTATCTTATTATAACTTAACATGGAATTATTTCAAAAGTCTATTTGCCAAACTTTTGCAAAAATCCATATAAGCGTGTTTCCTTTGCATTTTGAAAATCTTCTTTCGATCACAATCGTTTTTACTTAAATAAGTCTTTAAGTAAACGCCTACTTAAACCATCATATTAGCTTTTACTTCCTTTTAAAAACCTTGTTTATAAAACTTGGTTTTTTTTAATAAAATCCCTTTACAAACCCTTACCAATTTCAATTAAAATTTCATTAATTTTTATAATGAATTCAAATTAAAAAGTAATCACTTTATTTATTATTATTTAAAATAATAATTAACTTCATCATTAATTAAAGTAAAAATAGTTAACTTTTTTATTAAATAAAATTTAATAGTTAATTTCTTTTAAAGTCGTGTTAGAATAATAACTTACTTCATTAATAATAAACAACTCGATAATTATCTTTATACATAGTTAATTAAAAGATTAATTAACTATAAAGAAATATTATTAGTTTAAATGACTATTTTTCAAAACTATTTCTATTAAATTAATTGAAAACAAATTAATTTAATAACCAATTTCAATTCAAATAGTTGACTTGGTCAACTTGAAACCATATGTTAACTTGTTAATCGATTTCCACAATCTTTCCACATAAATTAATTAACAATATAATTAATTTAATAAAATCACTTAATTTTTTCTTAAAAAATTATCCAAAATCATTAACCCTTAGGTTAATTTCTGACTTACTTGCTTATAAAACTTATTTAAAACATAGAATTGATATATATCAAATATTTTGTAACTAATTTACAAAAATATATTTATCGATATCAATTTATTTATAAAACATATATTTTTTTAAAATATAATATAAAAAATTTCTTCAGTTATAAAAATAAATTTTATTACTTCAAAATAGGTCACTTAGCGGCGAACCAACAACTTAAAAAATTGATTTTAGGCCATCTGTTGCCTATAACGTTGTCAATACTGTTTATTGATAAATAACACATCAGTTGTAGAATTTCAATTCAACAATAAAAATCCAAACAAATTTCAATGTCTCTTGGGTTAAATGGTTCATATATGAATAACATGAAATCAAATAACAATATTTGAGGAATCTAGTTCGATCCCTCCAACCTGTTCTCCCTACATCACAGCTCATAACATCATTTTATAAATGAGTATGAGATAGATTTCTAACTAATCATTTAAGATGAAAAAAATATAAATATGTCAATCATCAACCAAGCAATAATCATCCAAAACATCTGAACACCAAATTTATACTAATAACAATAACATTATAATTATATGCGTTTTACCACATCATAGTTTTCAAAATGCGTGAGAGTTAACTTACATTTCATTTTCGATTGATGATTCTGCCTCATTTCATTTGATTTTAAATGACTATTTAAAATTAAACAAAAATCCAATAAGATCCAAATCCAACAAATCCAGCTCGTATGCATTCCCTCTACCAACACGATTCCAATGTAAATTATTTCATCTGAATCTGTTATCATATGAAACATTTAAACCTGTTACAATATTTACTTGAATTAAAATAACTTGATTATTAAACTATGAGATTTAATTAAATTGACCACCTTAATAAGTGCCTCCTTATCATGATTACTCAAAAATCTTAGGATTAACATGACTAAACCCCTCCCGTATACAATTTGAATCCGGTTCAAACTAAATACAAAGCATCACCTCCGTTCAAGGCACGACCGCTCCTCCTTGCCACCTAGACCTACCCCAAACCCATGAGCTGATGCTCCAACCTCCAACCTATGGCCTGATGCCACCACCATACTTTTCGACAACCTATAGCTCACGAATGAAAGGAATTAACGGAGGGCTTCATTTTCTGTTCAACTTACACCACACGCCACCTCCGGCCACTGGAGCTCTCCGCGACGCTCCCTTAGGTGCGCCACTTCGAGGGCTACCCACGCCAACAACCACGAACCCTCCTGACCTCTCAAATAGCTAGAACTTAATCATGAACGAAATTCGTTCATGCTGCCTTTTCAACGATCAGAAGTGCTGTTAGGCCACCGCACTACCCCCATAATGTTGGCATCCCCCTTCTCGTTCTTTTCCCTTCAGACCTCATTGATTAATTCCTTACCAATCTTTAGGAAATCGCCATAAACTGAAAACTCCACATCCGCGTTTATCACCAGATTATGGTGGCCACAAGCAATCGCAACACCCTAAACTTCGGCCATGCCTTCCCCTTGTCACTACGTACAACTTCCTAGTTAACAACTTCCTCTAAATCTTCATCGTTTTTAAGATAAAATTAATTGAAAGAAAAGAGCATAGTGGGTACTAAATTGTTGAGTTTACCACAAAATCATCTATCAAGAAACCCAGATTAAGTGTCATTTTTTCTCGAGAAGGAAGTGATCCAAATCGAAGCTGTTCCACAATTTTAGGCCTTTCTAATTGCCGTCGTTGAGGTCTTGGAGGCTCCTATGATGAGGATGAATAATCTGGAGTAAAGCGATGTGTTAGTGAAGATGTCCTCTGCCTTCGGAGTTCATCTATCTGCCTACTCATTGTAGTCATATTTTCCCGCATCAAGTAACTCTCAGGTCTTTGAGCTTCCAAAGCATCATTTGTCCTTTCCAACATGTCGAGGACATGAGAAAAGTCTCTCTCTGTTACTAGAGAAGAAGTAGGTAGCTTGTCATTAACATTCACAACTGGGTTTGAAGCGCTTGAGCCGGGCCGATCAGATGCATCAACATAGGCAGAGTGGGTCACAATTTCCTTTTCAGGCTGGGTCGTTGTTACTTGGTGAGACCAGTTCATGACCCCCTCTTGGTGGCGGTTCATGACCCCTTCCTCATGGTGGTTCGTGACCCCCACCTGAGGGCGGTTCGTGGCCCCCTCTGGAGATCGGGTCGTGACCTCCTCCTAGGGTCGGGTCGCCCCTTGAGATCCATGAATCGGGGAGACCACCTCGGCCTGCTCCTGGACATTCTTTTTGTTAGCTTTGTTTGCTTGAGACGCTCGTAAACTGTTGGATTTCTTTGCAGCCATAATGTCTTGACTTTACTGAAATCTTCAAAAACAAAATAGTGGAATGCGGACTATTTTCTTCGGACTTAAAAATCCAAATAGTAGAGTAATAATCCGATAGGCTGAGAATTTGATTCTCAGTGGAAGCACTAAAATGTTAAACCAAAAATTGGTTCTAACACCCAAATTGTCTTGAATCATAGAGAATTAAACTAGAAATGAAATAAAATACAGAAAACACACCAAATTTATTATGGTTTGGCGTTAAAGAGCCTTCATCCACTTTATATGATTCGGATTATACTTTTGAATGCAAGTACAATCACAATTTCCTCTCAGTCTCAGTTTTACAATAGTAATTAACTTAGCTATTTTGAGGTATCTCTGATTAGAAATAGAAGAAGTATGATAATGGTGGAATCAAAACTCTAAATTGCCAAAAGATCCCAAAAAAGGCCATGTCCTGGGCTATTTATAGACAGTTCCTGCAGGCGGTTCATGAAGACACGTGGCATTCATCCCGAAGATCTCGAAGCCATTCGTGAGTGAGTGGAGAAGTAGTTAATATGGTCGTTACAGACATGTGTCAATAGATCCTTTATTTTTGGTTCGTAACCTGATGGGGATTGACCAATTCATGGCTATGCTTACCCGGATATAGGGTCGATTCGTGACCCTTATGTGTGAGCTGGGTCGTGGAGAGAATGTGCGAGCTGATGGTGGCAACAAAAAAGGAGGATCACGAGCCGTATTGGTGAACCATATTGATATGAGTCTTAATCCACCTAGTTGTGAATGCTTATGTCCTCAGTGGCTTGGTCAAAAAGCTAGCCAATAGCAAGGACGGGCATAATTTTTTTCCAAGATTCTATAAGATTTTCCTAAGTTTTTTTTTAAATCTTTTTAAATATTTTGCCAGGATTTCTAGAGATTTAATTAAATTCACTTATATTATCATTTGTCCCTTATAACTTGCATAACTACATATAAGCTCTGATTGCTATAAAATTTGAAATCCTACAATAGTTTAGTATTCTAAACCGGATGAAACTGGTTTCGTTGAATTCCAAGACTAATTGAAAAACTCCTATTTTAATTTCAAAACGTAAATCGATACGTGTTTATATCGCTAACGATCATATAATAACTCAAACTGACCTCGGGATTTATAAAATTAGTTTTTCTGAAATCTGAGTTCATTTGAAAATTGGTTACTCTCAAGTGTTAATGTAACAACTTGTCTTTTTGACCGCTTCGAGTAGATACGTAAACCAACTCAAACTGTTCAAAAAAGCAGATGGTAAGTTGCCATGAGATTAAAAATAAATCATAACAGAACCACAGAAACTGAAACACAGACCAACTCGCAGAGGAAGCAAAAATCTATACAATAGTACAAAAAATAGATTTATACATATCACATTACAAAATTAATATAGATACAGCGGAGGACTGAATACAGAATAATACATCAATAAATTATAGGAACATAATATACATAAAATACAAGATAAATGACTGAAGCCCAGCGATACTCGGCTCCAATAAATGAATTCCATAGCTGAACTACTCGATCTGACCAAGCATTTTGCAAGAAAAAAAGAAACAAAATATTCGACTCAGGATTAACATTCTCATATAAGTGAATCAACTCAAGTGAAATGTTATATGAAATGCAAATAACTTAAAGGATGTTTGGGATTCCAAACTCTAAGGATCCGTGAAACTAATACATATAATAATACACAATTATAATAGTGTTTATTCCGTAAAGTAAATATAATAAAAATAACTAAAGCGGGATTACATTTTTACCCTTACGCCGTTTACAAAAATTGCCATGCACAATGCATATAAAACACCAGTACGTCTGTAGATATGGATGCACCGCGATACGACAACGTTCAATCGAAATCATAGGGGACTCGATCATGATAAATATGACAAGCCACTGAGGATTACGCAGGGTAGGATTCTACCATTTGCATGCTCGAATCGGTGGTAATGCATAGTAACAACTAGCACTGAGACGAAAAGGAATTTCGCTCGGTCCGAACCAGTCGCTAAACCGATTCAGGCCGTTCGAAACGCCCTATCGTTTGAGAACAAGCCACAACAGAACGCATACAGAACATTTCATTGTTAATTAAAAACAATGCATCAGATTACAAGAATATACAGAGTATATGAATAAATATTACACAGAAATAACAGAGATTTAAATTACATTTAAATACATAGCAGCGGAAAGTAATACAATACACAACTAGAAGAGATATACGGATACAAAGCTTTCCGGATATCATTCCAGCTGTAAACCAGGATCCTGTGAATATAAATCTGCAAAACCAAAACTACTAGCTGCCCGTGTCAAAATAGGGGCACCCAGAGTTTAGGTTAAAACAATAAACTCCAGGTCAGTCATGTGACTGGTGTGAGAACTAAAACAGTTATAATTCTTTATTTTAAAGTTCGGTAAATCAAGGGACCACGCCGTATAACACGGAACGGGTTTCCTCCCAAGAAGACCAGTGCATAAAACAACAGCGCAATGCTAAATAAAGAAGAATGAAGCTATTATAAGACCCAGTTCCCATCACACAATGCAACGCAAGCCGGAGGATAGGGTTTTTACCTTATAATAGCCAAGGATGCTTGATACGTTTAAAACAAATCATTTGATACTATCATAAGTGCATAGTGTATAAAACAACTTCAAATCATAAGTATCAATCATAGGCGGCATGAATGCCCCATCCCACTATGTCGCCATACTAGGCTCTACAAATAAAACCGCAGAATCACGTATTTGGAAATTGGGTTTCCATCTATGAACCGAGGCAAAAGATAGTCCTCAACCGATTCGAGACGCTCTAGCCCGTGTCTCAGGAACAACCGCAACTGCCCCCTGGATCCTCAGGGCCGGTCCACCGATGTGGATTATTATGCCTGAACACTACGTCTCCCCACCCTATGGGGTGTAAGTCTGGTCCGTCTGCCGACCAGAATGCATCGGCCAAAACCGATATAACCGAGGCGCCTCGCAACAGCAACAACCACATAAGTCAAACTCGTCAGGGCGTGTAAAACCACTGACGCCACTTCTAGCTAGAAAGAAACGCATGCCCTCCCTGACGTCCTCTCCCGTTTTTGGTTCACAACCGGGGTGCGAGGCTCGCGAATTCACGTTACACAAAGCTGTGCCACATAGGCTGTGCTTTGATCATCACCACAAGACTTTGCTTTTCAACAGAAGCCTCGATCAATTGCCACTTAGGCATGCCACACAGGCAATTCACTCCATGCGTTTGATATCCATCAATATATAACCCCTGAGCTCGTACGTCTCAGAGAAGGGCGTTAAGCAAGAGAATAAATTCTCCGCCGCCAAACAGATATATATTTAATAGAGATCAATCACACGGACTAAAATCCAATGTCAGACATACGGTCCATTTACAAGTCCGTTCTGGGTCTGAACGAAACCGGAGGCACCTAGTACCTCGCATATCCATCGATCTCCAAGTACGTCTGGACGATCACTAACTGTTTCCATCTTCTTGGGTGTACAGCCCAATCAAGATCATCAGTAAGCACCCAAACGACGTGAAGACTTCTGGTCTTCGACCACCGTCTTCATCTTCGACACCACGTCGAATCAGTTATTCAGAATGGGATAAACCCGGTCTTTCTGAATAACTCGCGTATATATTATAAAAGTGTTACACAAACACAACATACGCCTCATTCCAATTCAGAATATTCCTTTATTCAAATATTCCTATACTTTGGGAAAAGTTCCCATTAATTTTATCCAAGATAAATTCTTTAAATTTATTCTTTAATCACCTTTGAATATCAATTCAAACTAGTCGGGATTAGCGAACCACACCGAAGTAATCATTTATTTTATTTCCCAATCCCAACCTATTCATCCCATGAAGTAAAACTGGTAGTACTTCATATCTAACACCACAGTGTTATCGGTAATTTAATTACCATTTCACGTTCAAATCTAATTAAAGATTTAACTATCGCCTGGAGTAAAACTGGTGATACTCCATTCTCGATCTTTTCAATCTATTTAAAGATTCATTAAAACTCCACTTAGTTTTAATCGTTAACTGGGTTAAAGAATCAGTGTCTTTTAAAACACAGTTCACGATAAACCCAAAAATCAATATCAATTCAATTCCAATTAAATATTATTTAATTGGTACACTTCCTTAAATCAAAATAAAAAGATTTAATCTTTTCTCAACTGGGTTCAAGAACAGTGTTAGTGAAGACACCATTCACGACAAACCCAAATCACATTCGATATTCAATACAAGGCTCTGAATAGAAAATATATCGGCTTATATTCAATATCGAATTCTACGACTAACAAATGTCGTATTGGAAACAACGATACAAATATATATCTTTCAAATTTCCATAACAACACCTGTAATATCACGAATTCCAACATCGAAATATTCCGAAGATAATTTCGATTCAAATCCACTCCAATGCAATCATTGGAAATTTTGGTTATTTTCAAAACCATTTCAAATTCAATTTATTTATTTAAAAATAAATAGAATTATAATTCTAGTTCAAAACTAGTTCATTTCGATAAAAATCTATTTTTATCTTTTCAAATATGGAGTTTTTCATCCCAATTCTTCTCAAATCACTTCTTATGATTTTACACAAATTATTACTATTTTTAATAATTTTATCAAGGCCCGTACAGTCGATTTCCAACAACGGCCATCGAACTGCACTTACAGCGACCTTTTTCAAATTTGATTTGGACGTATCTCCAAATCCAACCGTTAGATTTCAAATTTCTAACATTCGTTAGAAAGCCCTTTTCGATACGAACCCAACGGTTCCGGTTTTAGGAGAATCCGACGGTCGGATCTCCCGTAATGTCCGTTTGAAATAAATGGTCGAAATTCACGAACTGCCGCGGCGCGGCTCGTTCTATTCAGGACATTATATTATATATATAATATATATAATATATACTTCGTCGATTTCTATTTAAAACGAATTATATAAATAGTTTTGAATTCGTTTCAAAAACATTTTCAACTTCCTTTTCAATTCAAATCACAATTGAATTCTTCTTTATAGATTCGTTTTAAAATTCATTTCTATTCAATTCAAATTTCAAATTCAATTTGAATTCGTTTTCAATTCACTTCATTTCGAAATCGTTTTCAATTCAATTCATTTCGAAATCGTTTTCAATTCACTTTGAATTCGTTTTCAATTCACTTCATTTCGAAATCGTTTTCAATTCACTTCGAATTCGTTTTCAATTCACTTCATTTCGAAATCGTTTTCAATTCAATTCATTTCGAAATCGTTTTCAATTCACTTTGAATTCGTTTTCAATTCACTTCATTTCGAAATCGTTTTCAATTCACTTCGAATTCGTTTTCAATTCACTTCATTTCGAAATCGTTTTCAATTCACTTTGAATTCGTTTTCAATTCACTTCATTTCGAAATCGTTTTCAATTCACTTCGAATTCGTTTTCAATTCACTTCATTTCGAAATCGTTTTCAATTCACTTCGAATTCGTTTTCAATTCACTTCATTTCGAAATCGTTTTCAATTCACTTTGAATTCGTTTTCAATTCAATTCATTTCGAAATCGTTTTCAATTCAATTCATTTCGAAATCGTTTTCAATTCAATTCATTTCGAAATCGTTTTCAATTCAATTCATTTCGAAATCGTTTAAAATCGATATAAATATCGTTCACGTCAAAATGGCGTCAAACTAATCAACACGACTTCATAAATTTCTATTTTCAAATATTCTATTTCAAATATTTCTATTTCAAATATTTCCATTTCTAAACTGGAATGAGGCCCAATCAATTACCATATAAAATTAATTATATGGATTATCACACAACACATGTATATAATAGCATTGAAAAATGATCAACCATCAACCAAAGTGCACTACACTGTATAAGCATCAAATATAGATATCTAACGCTTATAACAGCCTGTCAATCGATCGATCGACATATTTAATCAATTAGGATGAGTGAACTTCAAATTTCATCCCAACACCCGTGTGGGGTTTTCAAACAATCAAACACAGATTTTAGTTGTGCAGTTGGGCGATGTGTAAAATTTATCGTCCCAATCAATGTCAGTCAAATCAGTGTACATAAACAAACCGTCCGGTTTGTAAATGAATATTTTATTTTGTTCACTTCACTATTTTCATATTCACGTTAAAAATTATATTTTTAACGATAAAACATTTTATTTCAACCTATGAATTTCTATTCAATTCATTTATTCAATAAAATGATATTTTTATTTTTCTAACATATTTTAGAAAATTTCTGAAACACCCCACCTCCGTTAGGTCACTCTCAAAGGGAATGCCCTAATTTTGGTGGAGGTTTATAAGTACAAGTCACAGATATACAAGACAGATATAAGAACACATATTTGTAAACAGCGGAAGAACAACAAACTTTATTTCATAAAGTCAAATACGTGTTACAACAACATCCTTTCCAAAAACATAACATAACACTTCATAATCTGTCTTGAGTACATTATTTTTAAAGAAGCATAAATAAAACATAGACAAACTGCCAAAGCCCCATAGTGGATTGTCCAAAGCCATAGTTCAAAACAGGAAAGTCCAAGCAATACATTTCTCTTCTTCAAGCTGGATATTGAGGTAGGTCAAGCTGCTGTGTTCCCTCCCTGAGGACCTGGGGGGGGGGGGGAACGGAAGAAAGAAGACGAAAGAAAAATAGAGTCAGACATAAAGCCTGAGTAAGTCTAGTACTACTTTGTCTATGAATAAAGAACTGGGTATGATAAGTAAAACAGGAAGTGTGCAACATTATAAACTTGGTTAAGTTATCTAGGGTCGAATATACTATCGTACCCCATGTTAATCTCTGAACCCATATAAACTAGTTTCCAATTTGCACCCCAAAATCAGGGTGATGTGATCCATTCTACGATGATCGGCTCCTACTCGCATAGTTACATGTGTCTTACGGCCCCCGATGTCTGTAGTTACCTATGCTGGTCCCACCATGGGGTGTATCAAGTCCCATAGTGGCAACCCGACACAACCTTAGAGTGCAAAGGTATGCTACTGGTGTCCAGTGCTTTATTTTTCTGCGCCGGAGTGCGTGCACGCCCGCACACCGTTAGAACCTACACTGCTACACCACCGCCGTCGATTTGACCTCTTACAATCAGCCCAGTAATCGTGCCCCACCCTGCCTAGTTTCAGGGTATCCTGATACTCCTTCTAGGGTTACTGCTGAAAAGGGTCCCCCGTTACTAGGTTTTCTATCTCTAGCCAACATGCTAAGTTGGTTAAGTGTTTCCTAACCTAACCCCACCAGTCCGTTTAGTTTAGCATGTTCCATTTTGATTAAGTCTTTAGTTCACTTAATCCTAACAATCCTGACTCAGCCTTAATTGTCTTATTAAGGCCCTGACCTCTCACATTAGACAGGTATTGTTGTGGCTGCCTGTTGCCGGTTGGTTCCGGGCAGTCTTACGCCACAACTCAGTCTAACCTCGGGTCCTTGCTGGGCTCCATGTTTAACCTCCCACATTGGATAGGTATTGTTGTGACTACTGGACAGCCGGGCGGTTCCGGGCAGGTTTACATCACAACTCAATCCAACCTCGGGTTAAACACATCGTCTTTTCTACATTTACATATTTTGTCATTCTTCTTTATTTCTTATATGTAAATATTTGCGGCCCATTATTATGTTAATGGTGTAAAGGTTACACCAACCATGGGCCCAACCCATACTTGACTTTGGGCCCTTCTATTTCATATTTTCATTCATTAATTAATTTTTAACCCAACGTTATTTTCCCCCGTTTTACACGTCCGTTTATATATATTGGGCTTAGCCTTTTAAAGCCCAATTTTGCCATGCGAAAAGGGGAGGCTTATGGCGTATACACAAAGAGGGGAAAGTGAGCGCATGAACTTGCATATGACGTTGGAAAATACATAATAGAAATTGGTGTACTTGCATAGTGGTAACATATATCTTGGTCATAAAACATAGGTGACATAAATCAAGGCATGTAAACTTGCATAGGTTTAACTACAACATGAACCTATATTCTTATTTAGGCATAATGTCAAACATAAGCATGACCTAAATACTTCTAGCATAAACATGGCATATTGTCAAACATAAGCATGGCATAAAATACTTCTAGCATAGGCATGGCATATTGTCAAACATAAGCATGGCATAAATACTTCTAGCATGAACATAGCATAATTCAACTTAATCATGATTTAAGCCTAATCACATAACGATGGTATAAACATACTTATGCATAAATATTCCTAAACATGGTGTTTGCTTTAAACTTGCAAAAAAAAGGCTTTTTGAGTCCAACCTAGCCATGTCATCATATAATCTTTTAAAACAAGATAGACTTAATAACGGATTTCAATTATGCCAAATATCATTCATAGCCTAGCCATATTCATAAGTTTTGCAAATACATGGATTATGGTGTCAAAATTCCAACATAGTTTCATATGAACTATAACAACCAAACTTGTTTCAATTACTTGCAAAATGATTTATGCACAAAAATATACATCATAATGGCATAATAACAAAGCCCCAAACTTGCATGAATTTCAATTAACTACATACATGTAGCTTCAATATAGATTACACAATTTGCGCAATATTCCAAACGTATACTTGCATAGAACTACCGCATGTAGTTCTTTATAATGAATAACATAATTTTGCACAAATATGAATTACTTCCATTGCCACAATTCAAGCATACACATCAACACAGTTGTTTATTAATACCAAAGTAATACTCTACTTACAATGGTTTGATGAATTCTCTAGTTTAGGGATTGAAGACGCAAATTCCTTTGTTGAATTGATTAGCTTTAGGTTGCTTGAATTGCTTTAGGCCTTAGAACTTTCTCCCTAATCCTCTCTTTAGTTGGCGGCTACTCTTTGTCGTTCCTCAGCAACATGGCGGCTATGTTCTTAATTTGAATGAATAGATTAGGGTTTAGTCTAGGGTTGTTTATATAGAGGTTAGGAATTGATTAGGACCCTTGATGTTGCTAGGATAGATCGTAGCCATTCATTAGGAAGAGAGACCAATAAAAACCCGCCACCTAGCCCTAATGACAAAGCAGACCACAGAAATTCGACCAAACACAGACCTGGCCAGCCAGGTTGACTGGGCTCGACCAGGTCGACACCCCTGTCGACAGGGCTGTCGACAGCCCTGTCGACATGGGTAGCCCAGGTCGACAGCCCAGTCGACCTGGGTGGCTAGGCGGGTGTTTTATCCGCCTGGCCCATTGGGCCCCATTTCAAATTATTATTTTATTCTGTTTGAATTTTAAATTTAATTCAAAACTTCCGAAGGCCATATCTTCTTCATACGGACTCCGTTTTTCGAAAACTCGGACTCTATTTCGCGTATTTTTCCGAGACGAACGCAATGGCGTATCCCGTTTCCCTTAGTTCTTTGATTTGAATTTGATTATACTTTAATTCATGAATTTCACAGTTATAGAATTTTCGGGGTGTTACATTCTCCCCCACTTAAAAGGATTTCGTCCCCGAAATCTTCAAGTTAGGAGGAATGTAAATCCTAACATCCAATAATCCATCTACTCATCCATCAAACACGAGCATCCATTGTCCTTAAAAGACTTCTAATGCTTCATGATCATATGCAAAGTGTGTGTGTACATGTACTTATCTAATGCAAAATCAGGCGGTCTACTGATTCAGTTGACCTCCTTAATGCGAATTATGTAAGTGCCATGAATCCATTATGTATGCAAATTTTCCTATTCAGGATTCTACATGAGTGCACAATCATTCAATACAAATGCAACATCCACATGACAACACATTATAGTTCAACCACATACGAATACAAACATATATGCATATGCAATATGAAGTGACTGAGCCGATCTAAAACCTAGATTGTGTGTGTATATGCAACCACGAGCAACCACTAGCAATCACTTGCAACCACTTGCAACCATTCATACATAACATGTTTCAACTACATGTTTCTATCCAAAAAGATTCTACCTAAAGGATAAGGTCGAGGAAATATACCTAAAAAGATAGATTAAAAGCGCAACTTAAGGAAAATGAAAGATCAAGGATGTACCCTCGAACAGAAAAGGGTAGGCTGTACGTATTTTAGCTTCAGTTTCCCAAGTCGCGTCTCCCTCGGCGTCGCTCCACTGAACTTTGACGAGCTTGACTTCGCGGTTGCGTAGCCTCTTCACTTCCGTTCCTAAGATGCGGGTAGGAACTCTCCTTATGGTTGCTTCGCGTTCCACTTCGGCCTCTTCGAGGATGTTTGGCTCTACCACTTCAGCTGACTCATGCAGACATTTTCGGAGATGTGAAACGTGAAAAACGTTGTGGACTCCAGCCAACTTCTCGGGTAGCTCTAATCTATAGGCCATTTTCCCAATCTTCTCGATGATAGGGAATGGCCCTACGAACCTTGGTGCTAGCTTCCCTGTGGTTCCAAAACGAACAATGTTCCTTAGCGGTGATACCTTGAGAAAAACTCTGTCTCCAACTTCAAATTCAAGGTCGGTCCTTCTCTTGTCGGCATAGGACTTTTGTCTGTCTTGGGCCGTCTTCATCCTTCTTCGTATTAAGTCTACTTTCTCTGAGGTCTCTCGGATCATGTCAGGTCCAAGTATGAGCTTATCCGTGGACTCCCACCAACAAGTGGGCGATCGGCACGGTCTACCGTATAAAGCTTCGAAGGGCGCCATTCCGATGGTTGCTTGATAGCTGTTGTTGTAGGCGAATTCTACTAAAGGAAGGTGGTCTTCCCATGTCCCTCCGAAGTCAAGGACGCATAGCCTTAAAAGGTCTTCCAAAACTCTGTTCACTCTTTCTGTTTGGCCGTCAGTTTGGGGATGATAGGCTGT
This sequence comes from Allium sativum, assembly GCA_030737875.1. Taxonomy (NCBI): domain Eukaryota; kingdom Viridiplantae; phylum Streptophyta; class Magnoliopsida; order Asparagales; family Amaryllidaceae; genus Allium; species Allium sativum. Next base: position 130,831,110 of record CM060918.1, read on the forward strand.
GCTCAGGCATAACTGCATTCCTACTGCTTCTTGCAGACTCCGCCAAAACTCGCTGGTGAAGATGGGGTCTCGGTCACTAACGATGCTAGATGGTATTCCATGGAGTCGCACGATTTCCTTGAGGTAAAGTGATGCTAGGGATGAGGCAGTTCTCTTACTTTTGACAGGTAAAAAGTGGGCGCTTTTAGTAAGCCTATCCACTATTACCCAAATACTAGTGTTGCCTCTCCTAGACCTAGGCAGCCCATCGATGAAGTCCATTGAGATGCTATCCCACTTCCACTGTGGGACCTCCAGAGGATGTAGCAGTCCGCCAGGCTTTTTCTGTTCCGCCTTAACCTGTTGGCACACCATACACTTAGAAACGAATTCTGCCACGTCCTTTTTCATGCCATTCCAGAAGAAAGTCCTTTTTATGTCTTTGTACATTTTATCTCCGCCTGGGTGTATCGTCATCTTGGAGTGATGTGCTTCCTCGAGAACCTTCTTAATTAAATCGTTTGTCTGTGGGACGCATAGTCTTCCATCTCGCCTTAGTACACCCTTATCGTCAATGGAGTATCTGTTGAGGTGACTTGAAGTCTCACCCCTAATTAGCTTATCAATTATTTCCACAAGCTGAGGGTCTTCGCGTTGTGCTGTCCCTACTGAATCCACTAAAGTTGGGCGCACTTCGAGAGATGCAAGCAAGCCCGGTACGAAATCGAAGGAGGGCCTGAAGTCGAAGCTGGCTATAAACTCTAGGCTTTGTCTTTCAACAAACAACGGGCTTAGGGTCAATTTCTTTCGGCTCAACGCGTCTGCCACTACGTTGCCTTTGCCCGGAGTGTAGGAGATTTCGAAATCGTACGAGGCAAGGAACTCCATCCACCTTTGTTGCCTCAAGTTAAGATCTTTCTGCGAGAAAAGATATTTCAACGATTTATGGTCAGTGTAAAGTTCGAACTTCTCACCTAGGAGATAGTGTCGCCAAGACTTGAGTGCAAAGACGATGGCGGCTAGCTCTAGATCGTGGGTTGGGTAGTTCTTTTCGTGCACCTTCAACTGCCTCCCGCCATAAGCTACTACCCTTCCTTCTTGCATTAAGACGGCGCCTAGCCCTGTCCCACATGCATCCGTATAAACAGTGAACATCTTGCTCCCATCTGGCAGCGTCAAAACTGGGGCTGTTGTGAGAGCCCTCTTCAGTCGTTGGAAAGCAAACTCGCAATCCAAATCCCAATTGAATACTAGATTCTTCTTGGTCAATTTCGTGAGCGGAGCTGAAATTTTCGCAAAATCCCTTATGAATTTTCGATAGAAACCTGCTAGTCCTAGAAAGCTTCGGACCTCAGTTGCATTCCTTGGTGTCTTCCAATCTTGTACCGCCACTACCTTAGCAGGGTCCACCGCTAACCCTTGTTTGGATACTATGTGCCCAAGGAACCTCACCTCTTCTCTCCAAAAGTGGCATTTGGAGAACTTGGCTTTTAGTTGATGGACTCGCAAAGTTTCCATGATTGCCCTTAAGTGCTGAGCATGTTCCTCTTCACTCTTTGAGAAGATAAGGATATCATCTACGAAGACCACTACGAATTTGTTGAGGAAATCTCTAAATACCCTACTCATCAGGTCCACGAAGTACGCAGGTGCATTTGTCAAGCCGAAAGGCATGACAAGCCATTCAAAGAAGCCGTCTGGGGTTCTGAAAGCCGTTTTATCGATGCTATCTTCAGCCACCCTTAGCTGATGAAAACCGGTTGCTAAATCGAGTTGAGAGAAAACAGACGCTCCTACAAGCTGGTCAAATAAATCGTCAATTTTAGGGAGAGGGTGCCTATTCTTTTTCGTTAGCTTGTTGAGCTCCCTATAGTCAACACATAGACGGAGTGAACCATCCGCCTTTGTAGCGAACACCACTGGAGCGCCCCATTCTGAAATGCTCCTCCTAATGAACCCCTTTTCTAGAAGCTCTTTAATCTGTTTACTGAGCTCTTTCCTTTCTCGTGGAGCCATATGTCTAACGGGCAACGCAACGGGCTTTGCATTATCTACAAGATATATGCGGAAGTCTATTTCCCGCTTCGGAGGCAAGCCCTTCACCTCTTCGAAGACATCCGGATATTCCCGGACCACTCTAACTGATTTCAAATTTTCAACAGAGGCATCTAGCGATTCAAGATAACTAAGCATAACCGCATACGAGGGATTACAAGAAATTTCCAAAGTATTACCGAGCTGGGTTAGGAGCCTAACAACCCTTTTCTCACAATCAAGGACGGCCCCATTACTGGATAGCCAATCCATACCCAAAATCAAACCATACCCCGAAAAGCCCAAAACAAAGGCACTACATTGAAATTCAACACTTAGGATAGAAATTTTCAAATCCAAACAGATCATAGACAAATGAGCTGGGCCCCCAATTGGGTTTGAAACAATTAAGGGGTCCTCTACCATACTAGTTTTTAGGTGCAGAGATTCTACTAAAGCAGACGAGATAAAGGAGTGTGATGCGCCAGAATCAAATAAAGTGCGAACGGGGTGATCATAAAGATAAACTACACTTTCTACAGAAGTATTGGTACCTCGCTGTTGCAATGGTGGCGCTTCTAGCACATGAACCTGTGCCCCTGGGGTGGATCCAGTGCCCTGCCCCTGTCCTCGTTTCCTTGGGCAGTCCTTAGCCCTGTGGCCTGTCTGACCGCACGAAAAGCACCCACCATTCTCCTTGGCCTTCTTTTTCCGGCAGTCCTTTACTAAGTGCCCCACTTTGCCACAGAAATTACACTTCCTCTTCTCTTTGTTGCCCTTTCCGCCCTTCTTGAAGTCTGTCTTCTTAGGCTGCAAACCCTCTTTCTTCCCTTGAGAGCTTTCTGCCTTGGTCTCCTTCTTGCCCTTATCCTCTTCGTTCAGCAATGCCATTTGCACCAATCTTTCATACGTGGCTCCCATGGGTATATGGGTCATGGCCAAACTATGTAATGGCTCATTTAACCCCTTGACGAAACGGAGAGCCTTCTTATGCGGGGTGTTGACTAGGTCAAGCCCAAACCTAGCCAGCTCATCAAACTGATTCACATACTCTCTGACAGTCTTGTCTCCTTGCTTAAGAAATAAGAATTTTTCCAACTGCAAACTTCTTTCTGCATCTGAGAGAAACTTAGTCTCAAACCTTGCCCTAAAGTCCTCCCATGTATCCACTGGTCTTTCAGCATTGGTGACTTCCCACCAGTAGGAAGCCTCGCCCTTCAATAGCCACACCGCTAGTTGTACCTTTTGTCTATCTTCTACCTCAAAGATGATGAATAGGTCCTCCGTTTCTTTTAGCCAATTCCTAGCTGCTACGAAGGACTCAGTTCCATGGAAATCCCTTCCTCCCATAGCTTTAAAATCTTTACATATCTTAGCGAATGTGTTTCCCCGTGGAGGAGGTGGAGGGAAAGGTGCTGCTGCGGCTGGATGATTCCCTTCAGTTGGAGGAGGAGGAACGGTAGGACCTGGCTGAGTGGCCCTTGCTTCTAAGAAACGTCTAAACCAACCAGGTATGGGTACCCCTTCAGGCAAGTTAAGTTCTTGGGACATGCTGAAACAAAAAAGGATAGATTCAAAACGAAGGATAAGAGATAATACCTATGGCTTTGGGGAGTGGACTTTGCCTTTTAAAAATAAAATAATAATTTTCTTTTAAAAATGCTTCTTTAAATTTCCCTTTTTGAAAATAAACTTTCAAAACTTTTTATCTTATCTGGTAAACCTATGCTCTGATACCAAGTGAAACACCCCACCTCCGTTAGGGTCACTCTCAAAGGGAATGCCCTAATTTTGGTGGAGGTTTATAAGTACAAGTCACAGATATACAAGACAGATATAAGAACACATATTTGTAAACAGCGGAAGAACAACAAACTTTATTTCATAAAGTCAAATACGTGTTACAACAACATCCTTTCCAAAAACATAACATAACACTTCATAATCTGTCTTGAGTACATTATTTTTAAAGAAGCATAAATAAAACATAGACAAACTGCCAAAGCCCCATAGTGGATTGTCCAAAGCCATAGTTCAAAACAGGAAAGTCCAAGCAATACATTTCTCTTCTTCAAGCTGGATATTGAGGTAGGTCAAGCTGCTGTGTTCCCTCCCTGAGGACCTGGGGGGGGGGGGGGGAAACGGAAGAAAGAAGACGAAAGAAAAATAGAGTCAGACATAAAGCCTGAGTAAGTCTAGTACTACTTTGTCTATGAATAAAGAACTGGGTATGATAAGTAAAACAGGAAGTGGGCAACATTATAAACTTGGTTAAGTTATCTAGGGTCGAATATACTATCGTACCCCATGTTAATCTCTGAACCCATATAAACTAGTTTCCAATTTGCACCCCAAAATCAGGGTGATGTGATCCATTCTACGATGATCGGCTCCTACTCGCATAGTTACATGTGTCTTACGGCCCCCGATGTCTGTAGTTACCTATGCTGGTCCCACCATGGGGTGTATCAAGTCCCATAGTGGCAACCCGACACAACCTTAGAGTGCAAAGGTATGCTACTGGTGTCCAGTGCTTTATTTTTCTGTGCCGGAGTGCGTGCACGCCCGCACACCGTTAGAACCTACACTGCTACACCACCGCCGTCGATTTGACCTCTTACAATCAGCCCAGTAATCGTGCCCCACCCTGCCTAGTTTCAGGGTATCCTGATACTCCTTCTAGGGTTACTGCTGAAAAGGGTCCCCCGTTACTAGGTTTTCTATCTCTAGCCAACATGCTAAGTTGGTTAAGTGTTTCCTAACCTAACCCCACCAGTCCGTTTAGTTTAGCATGTTCCATTTTGATTAAGTCTTTAGTTCACTTAATCCTAACAATCCTGACTCAGCCTTAATTGTCTTATTAAGGCCCTGACCTCTCACATTAGACAGGTATTGTTGTGGCTGCCTGTTGCCGGTTGGTTCCGGGCAGTCTTACGCCACAACTCAGTCTAACCTCGGGTCCTTGCTGGGCTCCATGTTTAACCTCCCACATTGGATAGGTATTGTTGTGACTACTGGACAGCCGGGCGGTTCCGGGCAGGTTTATATCACAACTCAATCCAACCTCGGGTTAAACACATCGTCTTTTCTACATTTACATATTTTGTCATTCTTCTTTATTTCTTATATGTAAATATTTGCGGCCCATTATTATGTTAATGGTGTAAAGGTTACACCAACCATGGGCCCAACCCATACTTGACTTTGGGCCCTTCTATTTCATATTTTCATACATTAATTAATTTTTAACCCAACGTTATTTTCCCCCGTTTTACACGTCCGTTTATATATATTGGGCTTAGCCTTTTAAAGCCCAATTTTGCCATGCGAAAAGGGGAGGCTTATGGCGTATACACAAAGAGGGGAAAGTGAGCGCATGAACTTGCATATGACGTTGGAAAATACATAATAGAAATTGGTGTACTTGCATAGTGGTAACATATATCTTGGTCATAAAACATAGGTGACATAAATCAAGGCATGTAAACTTGCATAGGTTTAACTACAACATGAACCTATATTCTTATTTAGGCATAATGTCAAACATAAGCATGACCTAAATACTTCTAGCATAAACATGGCATATTGTCAAACATAAGCATGGCATAAAATACTTCTAGCATAGGCATGGCATATTGTCAAACATAAGCATGGCATAAATACTTCTAGCATGAACATAGCATAATTCAACTTAATCATGATTTAAGCCTAATCACATAACGATGGTATAAACATACTTATGCATAAATATTCCTAAACATGGTGTTTGCTTTAAACTTGCAAAAAAAAGGCTTTTTGAGTCCAACCTATCCATGTCATCATATAATCTTTTAAAACAAGATAGACTTAATAACGGATTTCAATTATGCCAAATATCATTCATAGCCTAGCCATATTCATAAGTTTTGCAAATACATGGATTATGGTGTCAAAATTCCAACATAGTTTCATATGAACTATAACAACCAAACTTGTTTCAATTACTTGCAAAATGATTTATGCACAAAAATATACATCATAATGGCATAATAACAAAGCCCCAAACTTGCATGAATTTCAATTAACTACATACATGTAGCTTCAATATAGATTACACAATTTGCGCAATATTCCAAACGTATACTTGCATAGAACTACCGCATGTAGTTCTTTATAATGAATAACATAATTTTGCACAAATATGAATTACTTCCATTGCCACAATTCAAGCATACACATCAACACAGTTGTTTATTAATACCAAAGTAATACTCTACTTACAATGGTTTGATGAATTCTCTAGTTTAGGGATTGAAGACGCAAATTCCTTTGTTGAATTGATTAGCTTTAGGTTGCTTGAATTGCTTTAGGCCTTAGAACTTTCTCCCTAATCCTCTCTTTAGTTGGCGGCTACTCTTTGTCGTTCCTCAGCAACATGGCGGCTATGTTCTTAATTTGAATGAATAGATTAGGGTTTAGTCTAGGGTTGTTTATATAGAGGTTAGGAATTGATTAGGACCCTTGATGTTGCTAGGATAGATCGTAGCCATTCATTAGGAAGAGAGACCAATAAAAACCCGCCACCTAGCCCTAATGACAAAGCAGACCACAGAAATTCGACCAAACACAGACCTGGCCAGCCAGGTTGACTGGGCTCGACCAGGTCGACACCCCTGTCGACAGGGCTGTCGACAGCCCTGTCGACATGGGTAGCCCAGGTCGACAGCCCAGTCGACCTGGGTGGCTAGGCGGGTGTTTTATCCACCTGGCCCATTGGGCCCCATTTCAAATTATTATTTTATTCTGTTTGAATTTTAAATTTAATTCAAAACTTCCGAAGGCCATATCTTCTTCATACGGACTCCGTTTTTCGAAAACTCGGACTCTATTTCGCGTATTTTTCCGAGACGAACGCAATGGCGTATCCCGTTTCCCTTAGTTCTTTGATTTGAATTTGATTATACTTTAATTCATGAATTTCACAGTTATAGAATTTTCGGGGTGTTACAATTTCGGCGGCATAACGGCACGATACTAGAAACGGGACGAGGCCTAGCCTTATCCCCGGTCTAGTGAAGGCCCACGCCATTCACACATCAATCAAACCATTCAATTTCACCAAACAATTCAAATTCAAATCAAATCATATAACTAATCTATGCAACCAAACAAACAAGTCCATGGTCTGTGGACGATTGTGTCGGGTGCTACTAAGCACCGTCTGCATCCTAGTATATATATATAACTAGAAAATTAAATTGAAAGGTGAGAAGTTCTCACATATAGCTATCCTAGCTCCACGGCACTTCTATTGTAGAGATCTTCGTCGTTCCCGCCTTTTTGTCACCTTCGTCGTCCGCTTTCACTACATATGTAAAAATCGAATTTTTACTTCGCTATTCAATATATTAAAATCGAATTTTCATTTCGAAGTTCAATATATAAAAATCGAATTTTTATTTCAAAGTTCAATATATAAAAATCGAATTTTTATATCGAAGTTCAATATATAAAAATCGAATTTTTATTTCAAAGTTCAATATATAAAAATCGAATTTTTATTTCGAAGTTCAATATATAAAAATCGAATTTTTATTTCAAAGTTCAATATATAAAAATCGAATTTTTATTTCGAAGTTCAATATATAAAAATCATATTTTATAATTGCTTCATACATTTAAAAAAAAATCGAATTTTCACTATGCTATTCAATATGTAAAAATTGAATTTTTACTCCGGTGTTTAATATATAAAGATTATATATTTACAATATAAAAGATTATATTGTTACCTCGCTTTATAAATATAAAAGATTATATTTTTACCTAGCTCATATTTTAAAAATCACAACTTTGCTTATATAAAAATCCCACCTTTGATTATATAAAAACCTTTCTTCTTATAAAAAATTAAACCTTTATTTTAAAATGAAAATCACAGGTTATATAAAATAAACAAAAATAAAAATAAGGAAAAGAATCTAAAAACTTACTGTGGAGATGAAGGAGGACGAGGGGAGGCTCGTGGGGTCTAGAGGGGTGCGTTGAGCTACTGGTGGACGCGAGGTGGTGCTCCGGTCGACGGCGGGGGTCAGTGGGTGGGCGTGCGATTTGGGGGAGGGGCGCAGCTTCAAATCGAGAGGGGGAAGGAAGGGGAGACGGCAGAGAGGAGGGGCGGAGGTTGAACGGAGGAGGCGGCGCGCGAGGGGGGGGCGGCGCTGGCCTCGAACGGCCCCTTCGATCGTCTTCCTTTTGTTTTTTTTTATTTTTATTTTTTATTTTCTATCTGAAATCGAAATGAGGAAAAGGGGGGGCCAGAGCGGGTTAACGGGGGGGGGGGGGGAGAAAAGTTTTTTTTTATATATATTTTATTATTTAATTTGCAAAGAGTTGACTTTTACATACGACCTCGAAACGAGGCCCACCGCCTGTCGTCCATAGCGTTCTACCCCCATTCCGAACACAATGGGATATGTATCGCAAGTTGATTCGATCGTTTGAATCAGTTTCCGTTAAATTTACATTTAAATCTATATATTGAATTTTAAACGCGCATTTCAAATTACCGAGGTCACATACGAACTTTAAAAATTCCAGAAAAATATTTTCTAGCTTCGTATTGACGATACGGTCCTAACAAAACTAGTTTCGTCGAATTCTGAGACCGTTTGAAAAATGGCCGATTTCCAGTCGATTAAAATCAACTGAAACTGGTCAAACGCGTTTTCCTTTGCCACGCTCACATATTGATTCGAAAAATTATGAAATTCGAAACCTAGCAATAATTTAACAACACGGACCCAACAAAAGTGGTTTCGTCGAAATCCGAGGTCGTTTGCAAAATGTCCATTTTTAAGGGCCTGAATTCCATAGCGACTATTCAGAATTTTCAACTGGACATATCTTTTGATTCCCGCTACGAACTTTTGATTTTTCGGATTCGTTGGAAAGATATTCACTATTAGATTCCATTATTTTTGGTTTCACTAAAATCCGGATTGTTTTGCACCCGGTACATTCAATTGAAGTTTGAAATCGAATTATCGAACTACCGCGCCATTTTCAATTCTATTTATAATTATATATAAATATTTATATTCTAACGACGACGTATATAATATATACGTCGAATTCTATTTAAATTAAATTTCACGTCGATATTATTTAAAATAATTCATTTTAAATATTCAAAATTCGCTATAATTGCCAATTTAAAAATTTCAAACTGGCTCGCATTTTACGGGTTGTTACAATCTCCCCCACTTAAAACTTTTCGTCCCCGAAAAGGAACAAAGTCGAAAGTGGTTTGATTATTCAGCTCTACGATCGATCTGGCTTTCATTCTCCAACCCTTTAGTTTCTGAGAATTTTCAAAATTTTAAAAATTTGGCTAACACCCTAAATTTCTGAAAAATTTCGCCATAACCTCCCCTGCAATGGGAGCATCGGGGAATTTCAAATAGCTTCCCCGGTCCTTCAGATCTCAAAAAGAAAAAGAAAAAGCCAAGCGGCTAGCCAATAGGCTCATAAAATCATCATCACCCAAACAAAACAGTAAATTATGTAGTAAACATGTACCTATTTGTCGGGCAAACAAATTTTATTCTCAGCTCTAGCCTCCTTGCTATGACCTGTTCAATGATATACATGTATATGCAAGCAAATGCGACCAATTTTCAATACAGTTCAATATTTGGTTCAATTAGGCTAAATGGTTCAAAATTATCAAACAAATAAACAAACAACACAAACATCAATCAATTAGTGGATAAACGTTTCAAATTGATAATTTGATATATATACAGAAAATCATGTTTTTGATGCCAAATCACAACAATGTATTCTAGCTATATTAGTTTTGGTTCTCACACCAGTCTAATGGAAATATATAGAAAACACACCTTCGAAACACGAACATAAATACTGATGATGCACGTGCTATCATCAGTACCATCTCCGGGCGACTAGAGTGTGATTCTATATCTATCCAATATATTAAAACTTTGAATACACGCGGATCAGACGTATACGCAAAATCTTTATATACTGGACTGTCCAACTCAATATAAATAGATAATCAGATACGAATAATTGATTTAAATCTTCAAAACAAAATTTGTTTTCATTTTAAAAATATACTCTTCACACTCGTTCTAGGATACTACGGATCCCATCTCTAACGAGTCCTTCTAATTGGATATTACTAATCCAATATCTGATGAATTCTTTCGTATGGTTCTAATGTGTCTTGTTCTCTGAGCTTTGTAAACCAAAGCTCTGATACCAAATGAGACGAAAAGGAATTTCGCTCGGTCCGAACCAGTCGCTAAACCGATTCAGGCTGTTCGAAACGCCCTATCGTTTGAGAACAAGCCACAACAGAACGCATACAGAACATTTCATTGTTAATTAAAAACAATGCATCAGATTACAAGAATATACAGAGTATATGAATAAATATTACACAGAAATAACAGAGATTTAAATTACATTTAAATACATAGCAGCGGAAAGTAATACAATACACAACTAGAAGAGATATACGGATACAAAGCTTTCCGGATATCATTCCAGCTGTAAACCAGGATCCTGTGAATATAAATCTGCAAAACCAAAACTACTAGCTGCCCGTGTCAAAATAGGGGCACCCAGAGTTTAGGTTAAAACAATAAACTCCAGGTCAGTCATGTGACTGGTGTGAGAACTAAAACAGTTATAATTCTTTATTTTAAAGTTCGGTAAATCAAGGGACCACGCCGTATAACACGGAACGGGTTTCCTCCCAAGAATACCAGTGCATAAAACAATAGCGCAATGCTAAATAAAGAAGAATGAAGCTATTATAAGACCCAGTTCCCATCACACAATGCAACGCAAGCCGGAGGATAGGGTTTTTACCTTATAATAGCCAAGGATGCTTGATACGTTTAAAACAAATCATTTGATACTATCATAAGTGCATAGTGTATAAAACAACTTCAAATCATAAGTATCAATCATAGGCGGCATGAATGCCCCATCCCACTATGTCGCCATACTAGGCTCTACAAATAAAACCGCAGAATCACGTATTTGGAAATTGGGTTTCCATCTATGAACCGAGGCAAAAGATAGTCCTCAACCGATTCGAGATGCTCTAGCCCATGTCTCAGGAACAGCCGCAACTGCCCCCTGGATCCTCAGGGCCGGTCCACCGATGTGGATTATTATGCCTGAACACTACGTCTCCCCACCCTATGGGGTGTAAGTCTGGTCCGTCTGCCGACCAGAATGCATCGGCCAAAACCGATATAACCGAGGCGCCTCGCAACAGCAACAACCACATAAGTCAAACTCGTCAGGGCGTGTAAAACCACTGACGCCACTTCTAGCTAGAAAGAAACGCATGCCCTCCCTGACGTCCTCTCCCGTTTTTGGTTCACAACCGGGGTGCGAGGCTCGCGAATTCACGTTACACAAAGCTGTGCCACACAGGCTGTGCTTTGATCATCACCACAAGACTTTGCTTTTCAACAGAAGCCTCGATCAATTGCCACTTAGGCATGCCACACAGGCAATTCACTCCATGCGTTTGATATCCATCAATATATAACCCCTGAGCTCGTACGTCTCAGAGAAGGGCGTTAAGCAAGAGAATAAATTCTCCGCCGCCAAACAGATATATATTTAATAGAGATCAATCACACGGACTAAAATCCAATGTCAGACATACAGTCCATTTACAAGTCCGTTCTGGGTCTGAACGAAACCGGAGGCACCTAGTACCTCGCATATCCATCGATCTCCAAGTACGTCTGGACGATCACTAACTGTTTCCATCTTCTTGGGTGTACAGCCCAATCAAGATCATCAGTAAGCACCCAAACGACGTGAAGACTTCTGGTCTTCGACCACCGTCTTCATCTTCGACACCACGTCGAATCAGTTATTCAGAATGGGATAAACCCGGTCTTTCTGAATAACTCGCGTATATATTATAAAAGTGTTACACAAACACAACATACGCCTCATTCCAATTCAGAATATTCCTTTATTCAAATATTCCTATACTTTGGGAAAAGTTCCCATTAATTTTATCCAAGATAAATTCTTTAAATTTATTCTTTAATCACCTTTGAATATCAATTCAAACTAGTCGGGATTAGCGAACCACACCGAAGTAATCATTTATTTTATTTCCCAATCCCAACCTATTCATCCCATGAAGTAAAACTGGTAGTACTTCATATCTAACACCACAGTGTTATCGGTAATTCAATTACCATTTCACGTTCAAATCTAATTAAAGATTTAACTATCGCCTGGAGTAAAACTGGTGATACTCCATTCTCGATCTTTTCAATCTATTTAAAGATTCATTAAAACTCCACTTAGTTTTAATCGTTAACTGGGTTAAAGAATCAGTGTCTTTTAAAACACAGTTCACGATAAACCCAAAAATCAATATCAATTCAATTCCAATTAAATATTATTTAATTGGTACACTTCCTTAAATCAAAATAAAAAGATTTAATCTTTTCTCAACTGGGTTCAAGAACAGTGTTAGTGAAGACACCATTCACGACAAACCCAAATCACATTCGATATTCAATACAAGGCTCTGAATAGAAAATATATCGGCTTATATTCAATATCGAATTCTACGACTAACAAATGTCGTATTGGAAATAACGATACAAATATATATCTTTCAAATTTCCATAACAACACCTGTAATATCACGAATTCCAACATCGAAATATTCCGAAGACAATTTCGATTCAAATCCACTCCAATGCAATCATTGGAAATTTTGGTTATTTTCAAAACCATTTCAAATTCAATTTATTTATTTAAAAATAAATAGAATTATAATTCTAGTTCAAAACTAGTTCATTTCGATAAAAAATCTATTTTTATCTTTTCAAATATGGAGTTTTTCATCCCAATTCTTCTCAAATCACTTCTTATGATTTTACACAAATTATTACTATTTTTAATAATTTTATCAAGGCCCGTACAGTCGATTTCCAACAATGGCCATCGAACTGCACTTACAGCGACCTTTTTCAAATTTGATTTGGACGTATCTCCAAATCCAACCGTTAGATTTCAAATTTCTAACATTCGTTAGAAAGCTCTTTTCGATACGAACCCAACGGTTCCGGTTTTAGGAGAATCCGACGGTCGGATCTCCCGTAATGTCCGTTTGAAATAAATGGTCGAAATTCACGAACTGCCGCGGCGCGGCGCGTTCTATTCAGGCCATTATATTATATATATAATATATATAATATATACTTCGTCGATTTCTATTTAAAACGAATTATATAAATAGTTTTGAATTCGTTTCAAAAACATTTTCAACTTCCTTTTCAATTCAAATCACAATTGAATTCTTCTTTATAGATTCGTTTTAAAATTCATTTCTATTCAATTCAAATTTCAAATTCAATTCGAATTCGTTTTCAATTCACTTCATTTCGAAATCGTTTTCAATTCAATTCATTTCGAAATCGTTTTCAATTCACTTTGAATTCGTTTTCAATTCACTTCATTTCGAAATCGTTTTCAATTCACTTCGAATTCGTTTTCAATTCACTTCATTTCGAAATCGTTTTCAATTCAATTCATTTCGAAATCGTTTTCAATTCACTTTGAATTCGTTTTCAATTCACTTCATTTCGAAATCGTTTTCAATTCACTTCGAATTCGTTTTCAATTCACTTCATTTCGAAATCGTTTTCAATTCACTTTGAATTCGTTTTCAATTCACTTCATTTCGAAATCGTTTTCAATTCACTTCGAATTCGTTTTCAATTCACTTCATTTCGAAATCGTTTTCAATTCACTTCGAATTCGTTTTCAATTCACTTCATTTCGAAATCGTTTTCAATTCACTTCGAATTCGTTTTCAATTCAATTCATTTCGAAATCGTTTTCAATTCAATTCATTTCGAAATCGTTTTCAATTCAATTCATTTCGAAATCGTTTTCAATTCAATTCATTTCGAAATCGTTTAAAATCGATATAAATATCGTTCACGTCAAAATGGCGTCAAACTAATCAACACGACTTCATAAATTTCTATTTTCAAATATTCTATTTCAAATATTTCTATTTCAAATATTTCCATTTCTAAACTGGAATGAGGCCCAATCAATTACCATATAAAATTAATTATATGGATTTTCACACAACACATGTATATAATAGCATTGAAAAATGATCAACCATCAACCAAAGTGCACTACACTGTATAAGCATCAAATATAGATATCTAACGCTTATAACAGCCTGTCAATCGATCGATCGACATATTTAATCAATTAGGATGAGTGAACTTCAAATTTCATCCCAACACCCGTGTGGGGTTTTCAAACAATCAAACACAGATTTTAGTTGTGCAGTTGGGCGATGTGTAAAATTTATCGTCCCAATCAATGTCAGTCAAATCAGTGTACATAAACAAACCGTCCGGTTTGTAAATGAATATTTTATTTTGTTCACTTCACTATTTTCATATTCACTTTAAAAATTATATTTTTAACGATAAAACATTTTATTTCAACCTATGAATTTCTATTCAATTCATTTATTCAATAAAATGATATTTTTATTTTTCTAACATATTTTAGAAAATTTCGACGGCATAACGGCACGATACTAGAAACGGGACGAGGCCTAGCCTTATCCCTGGTCTAGTGAAGGCCCACGCCATTCACACATCAATCAAACCATTCAATTTCACCAAACAATTCAAATTCAAATCAAATCATATAACTAATCTATGCAACCAAACAAACAAGTCCATGGTCTGTGGACGATTGTGTCGGGTGCTACTAAGCACCGTCTGCATCCTAGTATATATATATAACTAGAAAATTAAATTGAAAGGTGAGAAGTTCTCACATATAGCTATCCTAGCTCCACGGCACTTCTATTGTAGAGATCTTCGTCGTTCCCGCCTTTTTGTCACCTTCGTTGTCCGCTTTCACTACATATGTAAAAATCGAATTTTTACTTCGCTATTCAATATATAAAAATCGAATTTTCATTTCGAAGTTCAATATATAAAAATCGAATTTTTATTTCAAAGTTCAATATATAAAAATCGAATTTTTATTTCGAAGTTCAATATATAAAAATCGAATTTTTATTTCAAAGTTCAATATATAAAAATCGAATTTTTATTTCGAAGTTCATTATATAAAAATCGAATTTTTATTTCAAAGTTCAATATATAAAAATCGAATTTTTATTTCGAAGTTCAATATATAAAAATCATATTTTATAATTGCTTCATACATTTAAAAAAAAATCGAATTTTCACTATGCTATTCAATATGTAAAAATTGAATTTTTACTCCGGTGTTTAATATATAAAGATTATATATTTACAATATAAAAGATTATATTGTTACCTCGCTTTATAAATATAAAAGATTATATTTTTACCTAGCTCATATTTTAAAAATCACAACTTTGCTTATATAAAAATCCCACCTTTGATTATATAAAAACCTTTCTTCTTATAAAAAATTAAACCTTTATTTTAAAATGAAAATCACAGGTTATATAAAATAAACAAAAATAAAAATAAGGAAAAGAATCTAAAAACTTACTGTGGAGATGAAGGAGGACGAGGGGAGGCTCGTGGGGTCTGGAGGGGTGCGTTGAGCTACTGGTGGACGCGAGGTGGTGCTCCGGTCGACGGCGGGGGTCAGTGGGTGGGCGTGCGATTTGGGGGAGGGGCGCAGCTTCAAATCGAGAGGGGGAAGGAAGGGGAGACGGCAGAGAGGAGGGGCGGAGGTTGAACGGAGGAGGCGGCGCGCGAGGGGGGGGGGCGGCGCTGGCCTCGAACGGCCCCTTCGATCGTCTTCCTTTTTTTTTTTTTTTCTATCTGAAATCGAAATGAGGAAAAAGGGGGGGGGCCAGAGCGGGTTAACGGGGGGGGGGGGGGGGAGAAAAGTTTTTTTTTATATATTTTATTATTTAATTTGCAAAGAGTTGACTTTTACATACGACCTCGAAACGAGGCCCACCGCCTGTCGTCCATAGCGTTCTACCCCCATTCCGAACACAATGGGATATGTATCGCAAGTTGATTCGATCGTTTGAATCAGTTTCCGTTAAATTTACATTTAAATCTATATATTGAATTTTAAACGCGCATTTCAAATTACCGAGGTCACATACGAACTTTAAAAATTCCAGAAAAATATTTTCTAGCTTCGTATTGACGATACGGTCCTAACAAAACTAGTTTCGTCGAATTCTGAGACCGTTTGAAAAATGGCCAATTTCCAGTCGATTAAAATCAACTAAAACTGGTCAAACACGTTTTCCTTTGCCACACTCACATATTGATTCGAAAAATTATGAAATTCGAAACCTAGCAATAATTTAACAACACGGACCCAACAAAAGTGGTTTCGTCGAAATCCGAGGTCGTTTGCAAAATGTCCATTTTTAAGGGCCTGAATTCCATAGCGACTATTCAGAATTTTCAACTGGACATATCTTTTGATTCCCGCTACGAACTTTTGATTTTTCGGATTCGTTGGAATGATATTCACTATTAGATTCCATTATTTTTGGTTTCACTAAAATCCGGATTGTTTTGCACCCGGTACATTCAATTGAAGTTTGAAATCGAATTATCGAACTACCGCGCCATTTTCAATTCTATTTATAATTATATATAAATATTTATATTCTAACGACGACGTATATAATATATACGTCGAATTCTATTTAAATTAAATTTCACGTCGATATTATTTAAAATAATTCATTTTAAATATTCAAAATTCGCTATAATTGCCAATTTAAAAATTCCAAATTGGCTCGCATTTTACGGGTTTTCAAACTGGCTCGCATTTTACGGGTTGTTACAAGCACCCACCTCGGAACTCACTCTCATAATCAACGTTGTGCACACCAATCAATCACAAAATAAAAGATATGGTTTCTAAGAAGTATGTCCAATCGGAGGTGCGAATGTGACGACCCCATTTCCCATACTGACGGAGACAAGGGTAATCTTTGGAATATAACACAGAAACAGATAATAGCAGAACAGAATTAAATAAATACACCAGATAATGAACAATAGAATATACTGGATAAGTGTAATCATCAGAGTTACACAGTATACAGGATCTTACTTAGTACAAATACAGTTCAACTATACATATATGTCTACAGCGGAAAAACAAACATAATGTACAATAAGAGCTGAACAACATAAAAAGAGATAAATGATAGAATCCACCTTCAGCTCCCGCTATCCAGAGAAAGTCAGCTAAACCTGAATACAAGGCTGCCCGTGTAGAAAAAGGGGCACCCGAGTTTGAAAGTGAAACAAACTACAAGTCAGTCATGGGACTGGTATGAGAAATCTAATCAACACATTTCAAATATGGCTAATCACAGGACCATGCCACTTTCGTGGAACGGGTTTACTCCATTGGATTGCCAGTGCTTTAAAAAAAATCATTCTTTTAAACATCGCAATGCTTTTTATAAAAATGAAGCCATTATAAGACTCAGTTCCCATCACACAATGCAACACAAACCGGAGGATAGAGTTTTTACCTTATAACGGCCAAAATATGCTTGATACGAATAAAACAAGAGCAATTGATATTATTACTAGTGTTTACATGTTTCAAAAATAATTTCGAATCATAACTATCAATCATAGATGGCATGGGTACCATATATCATGTCGCCATATATTTATACAATCAAAACCGCACGATGTCGTATTTGGGAATTGGATTTCCGTCATGAACCAAGGCAAAAGATAGTCCTTACCAAATTCGAGACAATCTAGCCCATGTCTCAGGATCAGAGCTCGAGTGACCCTTGGATCGTCAGGGCCGATCCACCGATGTGGATTAAAATTCCTGAACAATGCGTTTCCCCGCCCTATGGGGCGTAAATGAGCCAACGAACGACTCCATCGGACCCGGATCATCCGATCAAATCGAGGCGCCTCGCCATAGTAACAACCACATAAGTCAAACTCGTCAGGGCGTGTAAAACCACTGATGCCACTTCTAGCTAGAAGGAAACGCATGCCCTCCCTGAGGTCCTTCCTCCCGTTTCTGGTTCATACCGGCTGTGAGGTTCGCGAATTCACGTTATACACAAAGCTACGCCACACAGGCGGTGCTTTGATCATCACCACAAGACTTTTCTTTTCAACAGAAGCCCTGATCATTTGCCACTTAGGCATGCCACACCAGCAATTCATGCCATGCGACTGATGTCCATCGATATACAACCTCTAAGCTCGTGCATTTCAGAGAAGGGCATTAAGCAAAAGAATAAATTCTCCGCCGCCAAACAGATGTATATTTAATAGAGATCAATCAACACTGAATAAAATCCAGTGTCAGACACACAGTCCATTTACAAGTCCGTTCTGGGTCTGAACGAAACCGGAGGCACTATATACCTCGCAAACCCATCGATCACCACGTACGTCTGGACGATCACCACTCATTATCCATATTTCGGGATGCCTCCCAATCAGGATGTAATGACCCGCACAGGCAGAGGTATTATGATTAATTTATTTGATTATATAAATGGTGGTATAGTGAATTAAATGGTCGTGGAATTAAATAATGGGGAATATTTAATTTAAATAATAAATTAAATAATATATTTAATTCTGAAATAATCAGAATTGGCTGAAATGGCGATATGTGTGAATTGGGCAATTCGAATTATATAATTCAGTTTAAAGTTGAATTATAGTAACGAATATATTCAATCGTCGATAGTTGAACGTATAGTTTATAATATAATTATAATCAAGCTTGAAATGGCGCTGCAGTTCGTAAATTGGCGATTCGAACTTAAACCGAATGTACTGGATTCATTTTAAGCCGGATTTCTGTGAAACAAGAAACGTGTGGAGCTGGTGGAGTATATCTTTCTAGTGGAAGAGAAAAATCGGGATTTTGTCGTGTAGATTTTGATGTACGTCCAAATCAAATTTCAGAAAAGTCACTGTAGAATTCCTTTATAATTTGCGACGCTTTATATACGTTATAAAAGGATTTTCGATATAAACTGAATACCGAGATAATCTGAAATCTGAAATATCAAACTGTATATTCTGATATGATATTCTGGAGCTGTACGATATCATATGTGAAGATATACGATAATATTAAATTATTAATATTTAAATTTATTTAAATATATTTATATATTTAAATAGGTTATTTAGAGCTTTAAAAATAGCCACTTTTGCAAACGAAGTCGGAATTCGACGAAACCAGATTTGTTGGATCCGCAATGTCAAATAGTTGTTAGATATCTAGTTTCGTGATTTTTAGAGTCACTGTGTGGCCATATGGATTTTTAGAGTGAGAAACAGTCAGTATTTTGACAGTTAAAAATACGCTGTGTGAGCATACGGAGTCGGAATCGACGAGACTAGTTTCGTTGGGACCGTAATGTCAAATTCTATCAGCTTGTCAGTTTTCATGATTTTTAGGCGTCGTATGTGTTCGCAGTGATTTTTAGAAGACTAGAACGAATATAAAATAACGAAAAGAAAATATCCTAGTAAATGAATGGACTAAACAAAGCCACACCATTCTCGTTTAGAGCCACACAAAAACTATAATCCTCCTTATAAGGTCAATGTCTGAGCCGCCACATTCAGTTTTCTAAAACGAGAAGAAAACCCAAAAGAAAGTTCCAAATAAAAATCAAGAAAAATTCAAGAGGAAATCAAATAAATTCCTTTAAAATCTAAAACGATGATCTGTGGATTTCTGATCAGTTTATCTACACAATGGTATGACTCTGGTGCGGTGCGATCGCAGCTTCAGACATCCGACGGTTTACAGTTCGAGCTAGGGTTGATTTGTTTGATAAATGGAGGCAATGAGGATGGATTTCGAGGCCGATTTTGGGTTTAGGGTGAGAATCCGCGTCTGTTGTGGGAACTTGGGGTGGTTCGGTGGTCAAAGGCGTCGCTGCCTCCGTGGAGCCGCCGCAGGAAAAGTCAACGTCGAAGTAGCTCTTGTGGGCCCAGGCGGATGGAGGAGTGGACGAGGAGTCAAATGACGGTGATCTTGAGGAGTTCGGTGGAGTGAGGATCGAGAATGAGGCGGCCAACGTTGTGAAAATGGGCGTGGTGATTTTACTGGAGGCATCGAAGTGTTCGGGGAAGAAGGAATGGAATGGGAGCGGGCCTGGTGATTTAAGGAAGGTAATGGGCCCGAATAAAGGAAGTAAGCCCAATTAGTAAATAATTAAGTTTTAATTTAATTCAAATGTGTGTATAACTTGTAAAATTGATATCTCTCTCATACGTAATCAGATTGACGAACCGTAAGTTGCGTTAGGATCGTATGGACGGACACTACACAATGGGACTGACCGCAAGTCCATTTGAGCACGTTACAATTTATGGCGAAATAAATTGTCCGTCGAAATCAATAACGCAAACCGTTATTTAAACGGTTAACGCGCAAAAGTGAGTAAATCTCACTAACTCTGAACAGTTTATAATTTCATGTTGTATTTTTAGAACTGTTAAATGTTGTCTGATTGACTGTGTGTTGACTGTTTGATTGAACTGCTAGTCAGTTAGTTGAATTTCTATATTGATTCTGTTTAACAGAATATATCATATGGAACTGAAAGTGATGTTATCTATATTGTTTAACATCTGCGATGCAGGGAAACAGGTTGGAGGAATCCAACTGGATTCCTCAACATTTATTTTACTGTTTTCATATATTGTGATATATGATGTGTTATATAATCAGTTATGGATTATGGGTGTTGGAATGATGTTGATCATTTTTATTTGATATTTTAAATATCATAAAAGACCCTGGGATGTAAAAAGGATTTATTTCAATGTATATTGAAATAAAGGGAGTTTATAAAATCAACATATTTTATAAAAAGGAAATATTTCGAAAGTAAATAAAAAGGGAAAAATGTTTTTAAAACGAATAGAGTTTTATAAAAGGGGAAATCATTTGTAAAGTGAAGAACTGTTATTAAAAGTAAATCTTTATAAATGAATAGTTTATTCGAATAGAAAAAAGGAGTTAATCGATGTTAGTTTAATCGATAAGAGATAAAGTAAAAGGAGTTAATCGATGTTAGTTGTATCGATAAGTGTTAAAGTAAAAGGAGTTAATCGATGTTAGTTAATCGATTAGTGTTAAAGTAAAAGGAGCTAATCGATGTTAGTTTAATCGATTAGTGTTAAAGCAAAGAAGTTAATCGATGTTAGTTAATCGATTGGGGTTAAAGCAAAGGAGCTAATTGATGTTAGTTTAATCGATTAGTGTTAAAGCAAAGGAGTTAATCGATGTTAGTTTAATTGATTAGAGTTAAAACAAAGGAGCTAATCGATGTTAGTTTAATCGATTAGTGTTAAAGCAAAGGAGTTAATCGATGTTAGTTAATCGATTAGAGTTAAAGTAAAAGGGGTTAATCGATGTTAGTTTAATCGATTAGAGTTAAAGCAAAAGAGTTAATCGAATATAGTTATTCGAATAGAAGCAAATGAGTTAATCGAATATAGTTATTCGAAGAAAGTAAAAGGAATTATCGAATATAGTTTATTCGAAAGGAGTTAAGTGAAATGAGTAAATCAATAGCGTTAGTCAAATAGAGTTAATCCAATAGTGTTAGTCCAATAGAGTTAACTGACAAGGGTTAATCGAATAGAGTTTAGTGAAAAGAGTCAATCGAATATAGCTATTCGAAAGAGGGTTAAGTAAGGAAGTTAGTAAAAGGGATATAAAGTGAACTTTGCCTATTTCAAAGTTAGAAATGTTTTTCAATTAAGGTCTGAGAGGTAGTTCTACCCCAACTTGATTGGCTTCGTTTTTAACTAAGGAATAGTTAAGGTTCGGTAGTAAAGGAAATGGTTTGAGTTGGCATAGCGATGTTTGTTTAAACATCTGTCTAAGTCCAATGAAGAAGCTTTGGAAATGTTTTCCAAATAAGAAACCAGAAATGTTTTCTAACAAAAAAACAAGAAATGAAAATGTTTTCCATTGTTAATAACGTATATTTTCTAAATTTAGAAAATAAGAAATATTGAATATAGGGAAACAGGAGATAAGTAAATTAATGAAATAAAGAGATAAATGTTGAATGATGTTTGATTGATATAAATTTCCATTGGGAAATAATATCGTTGGTTGCACACTTGTTTTTATTCGATAGTTAAATCATAGACTATCGAAGTTTTGACCATTTTAACGTTGTTAATATGGAGAGACCGATTGGATTATTATCCAAAGAACCACTCTGTATTGGCATAAGCGTTGCGAATCATATATGCCAAAGATAATTGAAGACGGTGTTATGCAAGGGTTATCCTGTTTATAGAATAGTTCCTTCGGTTCATCCTGTTCCTGGATGACTTGTATGGACGGATGTCTGACAGAGTATTTCCGGATGATCACGTATATTGATTTCTCCAACCGTACCAAGAGTGGGAGCAGAGAAGGAAACTTCTTTTAGCTAACACATAATGTATGGTTGAGGACATCAATCGGTGATTTGATGGATTTGACGATGTGGCATTCAAAGTGAATCTGATGTGATGATAAAGCGTAGCTTCTAGCCTCAACATCCGGTAAATGACAGAAATCGGGCAGGCAGCATGGCTAAGTCGGTCGCACCGAAGTAGGGTGTATAATCACATGATCTAGAGTTTCATTTACTTCTAAAAATCTATTGTTGATGCTGTCCCATTCGGGAAATGGTTGCTGATCCCAACCGTTGGTGATATACATTCGATACGCTCAAGCGAAATGAGTGGTCGGTCATGTGTGGCCGGGTTGCAAGATGTTCTTGTTGAACCCAGTGTATTCCTCTTTAGAGGTACACAAGCGAAAGGTGGTTCCATACCTTGTCATAGTTGGAAATCCATTACCCAATACGTGCTTGCGGTTGTGATTGTATACTATATATGTAGAACGTGAGATGAAAGCGTTTCTGCTAGATGATTATTATATTGGGGTTGATAGACATTATTATAATATCAAAAGGTTTTTGATATAAAGATAATTTGGATTCTCATAAGGGAAAAACCCGTTCCGTTATGCGGCGTGGTCTTATGTGATATCGTTTACTTGTTCGAACTGTTTTTAAACATTTTTACTCATACCAGTCCCATGACTGACCCGGAGTTTATTTTGTTGTTTTCCCTAAACTCTTGGGTGCCTAAATTTGTACGGGCAGTCAAGTAGTCGGGATTTTACAGATATAGTTGAAGAGCTGGAGCAGGAGGCTTCAGGATCATATAGCTATAGTTATTTCCGCTGTGTTGTAAGTGCTGTACTTTGATAATGATGTATATTCAAATACAGATGTATATTTCAAAGTTATGTTACATATATTATATGTTATTCGTTCCGCTGTGAGATTCGTGTTACTCTGATGTTGTGTTCTTCTTCTTCTATTCTAAATTTCTATCTTATCTATCCTCACCCTCTAATTTCTTTCACTAATTACCAGGATTTTTCGACCTTTTGGTTATCGACATCGTGCTTATGTCGATAACCAAAGTCGCCGGAAATCCGGGTCGTTACAGTTGGTATCAGAGCTTAAGTTAAGAATTACTTGGCTCTGTGGCGTGACTCGGTAGAGATAGGGTTAATAATGCCCTAGATTGAGTTGAGTGTATATATACGAGTGAACGTATTTGTAGATGATATAAAAAAAATTATATTGTGAAGATTTATCGGTTGAGTTCTTTATGAGTTCTGGTCGATCAGTTTGATCCACTGTATCGGTAGGAGTTGATAAACACTTGAATACGATGGGTCAGCACGATATGTTTTGAAAAGAGGGTAAATGAAAATAGTTTACCCAACGTATATTTTGATATATATATATATTGGATACATTGGTTGTTATTATAATCGAGTAAGATTATAAATTAAATGGTTATGTAAATAACCAATCAGAATTCATATAAGTGAAATACGTGAAATCAGATGAGTTAAATCTAAAATTAAAACCAGAAATTGAATCAAATTTCTGGAAAAATTGGATAAGTGTTTGTAAATGGATTTGGATTAAAAATAAGGAAAAGTTAAGATCCTGGGAGATTTTAAATTGTTTTACAAGCAATGTGAATTATATTTTGGAATGAATTTCAAAGTGGAAATGTTTAGAAATGGTTTTATAGTATTGAACTCACTTCGATCGCTGGAAATTAGATTCTGATGATGGCAGCTGCATCATCAGTGTTCATTTTCGAGTTGTAAGTGACGAATTACTACTAGAGATACTGTTTTGAATTTGATTTGGGAAAGACAAGTGTGTTGAATTTCAAAATAGAATTTAGAATATAGAATTTGAATTTTGAAATAGATTTGAAATATAAACTTGTTTTAAAAGAAATAAAACGAGAAGTTCCTTTATAAACGAAGTTTATAAATGAAGTGAAAAGAATTATCATTAGATAATTCAGAAATAAAAATACAAGTGTGAAGTTGAAAGGGAAACCTATTTTCCAAAGGTAGTAATATCGATTTCAAAAGGAATTGAAATCGAGACTTATGTAAAGAATGAATAAAGAAAGTTTGAAAAGGAACTTGAAGAAAGGAAGTTCAAGCATAGAATTTAAATAAGAAAATTCAAAGGGGGTTTGAAATAGAAATTCAAATGAGATTTGAATAAAGAAGATTTAAATAATGGAAAATTGAATATAGAATTCATATAGAGTAATAATGAAATTTGAATATAGAATTCAAATAGAGTTGAAATGGGAATTGGATATATAATTCAATGAGAATTGGAATATATAATTCAATGGAGTTTGAATATAGGATTTGAATATCGAAAGTGAAATGGAATTTGAATATAGAAATTCAGAGGGAGTTTGAATATATGAAATTAAATGGAAGTGATATGGAATTTGAATATAGAATTCAAATGGAATTTAAACTATAGAATTTGATATATAAAAATTGAATAGAGTTAACTAAGTCAAAGAGGAATTAGTCAATCAAGTTTGAATTTGAAGTTGAACTTTGAAAGGTGAATTGGATTTGTAAATTTATATTTGAAATCGAATATAGAACTTAAATTTGAAATTTGGATTCAGATTAGTTAACAAGCAAATTAAAATATATTTGAACATCTCATGTTCAAATATAAAAGTGAAATAAACTAAAGAGTTAATTAACAAATTAATTAACGAATTGAGTTAAAACGATCAGGTATAGTTAAAATAGATTGGGCAGGTATAAATATACATGAGATAGGTACAGATAAGGTATGAAGGTATATAAATAGAATGCCCGACAAAAAGGTATGTGTTTAATTCATGAGATTTTATGCGCCATATCAGCTAGCCGCTTGGTTTTTTCTTTTTCCTTTTGATTGGTGAGGGCCATGGGAGGCTATTTGAAATATCCCGATGCTCCTGGTACAAAGGAAGTTATGGCGAATTTTTCAGGGAATTTAAGGAGTTAGAATATTTTTAAGATAATTTGATAGTTAGAAATCAACGTATCGATATATATATAAGTCGATAAGGAAACGAACTTAGAAATAGAATAGTAAAATCAAAAAGGAAGTCTAGAATAAAATCTAGTAAGAATAGAAAGAGAAAGTGTATACGTGTTTAAAAGTGAATAAGTAGTTGTAGGGTGTTGATTTTTCGAGTAAGTAGTCATATCTGTTTTGACGTTATAAATGTTATTCAATCAAGGTCTGAGAGGTAGTTATACCCCAACTTGATTGATTTCATTTTTAACAAATAAATAGTAAGATTTCAGGCTCGAAGGTCAATGTTGAATAAGAGTTAGTTGAATATAGTATTTGGGTTGTCGTAACGATGTTTTACACAACATCCGTTTTAACCCAAATGAGTATAAGCTTGGAAATGTAATAAAGAATATTTCCTAAGTATAGAAATAAACGAGATCGGAAAAGAGATAAGTAATTGGAGTATTTTCCAATTATAAATAGGATTATAAAGGTTATTGATTTAGGAAACAAAGGAAGGTGATATTTGGAAATGTTTTCCAAATGACATAAAAGGCCAATATGGTTATTGAAAATATTTGGTTAACAAATATTGATAATAAAATAGAGAAGTGATTTAACTAATGGAATATTGATTATGGGCTCAGTTGAATTTCAAAAAAAGGAAAATTTGATTTTTGAAAAGAGTAAACTGTTTAAAAAAAAACTTCCAGGGAAAGACTATTTGAATTAAAAACAAATTTAACGGAAATTTGTGAAAGAAAATTTGAATTAAAGTAAAGTCAGTTAAGTGGTAATTGAAGTTGAATTGCAATCGAATAAGATTGGATTTGTGAAATTAGAATCCGGAATGGTATTGGATTGAGGAGTTAAGGAATTGAAAAGCAAGAATTAAACTTGAGTTAAAGTGATATTTGGCTCGGATATAAGCGAATGGTTGTGTTGTGGATAAAAGCAGATTGGAATTTGATTGGGATGACCCTTGTATCCACCGCTAAATTGATAACAGGTGGAAATGATATAATGATATGCCGACAAAAAGGTACAAGTTTATATTCAATATAAGCATGAGATTTATGAGCCGAATTGGCAAGCCGCTTGGCTGTTTGATTTTCTTTTGGGTTGGAGATGGCCCAGAGAGGCAAGTGGTGGTTTGACCGATTGACCAGTACAAAGGAAGTGCTGGCGAAATTTTTCAAAAAGATAAGGAGTTCGAAAATTTTCAGGATTTTTGAAAATTTTCGTTAATAAGGATTAATTAATATTTTAATTAAAATTAAATTGGTTCAGTTGAAACAGAAGTTAAGAAGTGAACAAATATGTTCTAACCAGTCGATAGGGTCGTCCTCTACCTTTTAGCAATTTCGAGGACGAAATTATTTTAAGTGGGGAAGATTGTAATGACCCGCACAAGCAGAGGTATTAAGATTAATTTATTTGATTATATAAATGGTGGTATAGTGAATTAAATGGTCGTGGAATTAAATAATGGCGAATATTTAATTTAAATAATAAATTAAATAATATATTTAATTCTGAAATAATCAGAATTGGCTGAAATGGCGATATGTGTGAATTGGGCAATTCGAATTATATAATTCAGTTTAAAGTTGAATTATAGTAACGAATATATTCAATCGTCGATAGTTGAACGTATAGTTTATAATATAATTATAATCAAGCTCGAAATGGCGCTGCAGTTCGTAAATTGGCGATTCGAACTTCAACTGAATGTACATGATTCATTTTAAGCCGGATTTCTGTGAAACAAGAAACGTGTGGAGATGGTGGAGTATATCTTTCTAGTGGAAGAGAAAAATCGAGATTTCGTCGTGTAGATTTTGATGTACGTCCAAATCAAATTTCAGAAAAGTCGCTGTAGAATTCCTTTATAATTTGCGACGCTTTATATACGTTATAAAAGGATTTTCGATATAAACCGAATACCGAGATAATCTGAAATCTGAAATATCAAACTGTATATCCTGATATGATATTCTGGAGCTGTACGATATCATATGTGAAGATATACGATAATATTAAATTATTAATATTTAAATATATTTAAATATATGTATATATTTAAATAGGCTATTTAGAGCTTTAAAAATAGCCACTTTTGCAGACGAAGTCGGAATTCGACGAAACCAGTTTTGTTGGATCCGCAATGTCAAATAGTTGTTAGATTTCCAGTTTCGTGATTTTTAGAGTCACTGTGTGGCCGTACGTATTTTTAGAGTGAGAAACAGTCAGTATTTTGACAGTTAAAAATACGCTGTGTGAGCATACGGAGTCGGAATTCGACGAAACTAGTTTCGTTGGGACGGTAATGTCAAATTCTATCAGCTTGTCAGTTTTCATGATTTTTAGGCGTCGTATGTGTTCGTAGTGATTTTTAGAAGACTAGAACGAATATAAAATAACGAAAAGAAAATATCCTAGTAAATGAATGGACTAAACACAGCCACACCATTCTCGTTTAGAGCCACACAAAAATTATAATCCTCCCTATAAGATCAATGTCTGAGCCGCCACATTCAGTTTTCTAAAACGAGAAGAAAAACCAAAAGAAAGTTCCAAATAAAAATCAAGAAAAATTCAAGAGGAAATCAAATAAATTCCTTTAAAATCTAAAATGATGATCTGTGGATTTCTCATCAGTCTATCTACACAATGGTATGACTCTGGTGTGGTGCGATCGCAGCTTCAGACATCCGACGGTTTACAGTTCGAGCTAGGGTTGATCTGTTTGATAAATGGAGGCAATGAGGATGGATTTCGAGGCCGATTTTGGGTTTAGGGTGAGAATCCGCGTCTGGTGTGGGAACTTGGGGTGGTTCGGTGGTCAAAGGCGTCACTGCCTCCGTGGAGCCGCCGCAGGAAAAGTCAACGTCGAAGTAGCTCTTGTGGGCCCAGGCGGATGGAGGAGTGGACGAGGAGTCAAATGACGGTGATCTTGAGGAGTTCGGTGGAGTGAGGATCGAGAATGAGGCGGCCGACGTTGTGAAAATGGGTGTGGTGATTTTACTGGAGGCATCGAAGGGTTCAGGGAAGAAGGAATGGAATGGGAGCGGGCCTGGTGATTTAAGGAAGGTAATGGGCCCGAATAAAGGAAGTAAGCCCAATTAGTAAATAATTAAGTTTTAATTTAAATGTGTGTATAACTTGTAAAATCGATATCTCTCTCATACTTAATAAGATTGACGAACCGTAAGTTGCGTTAGGATCGTATGGACGGACACTACACAATGGGACTGACCGCAAGTCCATCTGAGCTCGTTACAATTTATGGCGAAATAAATTGTCCGTTGAAATCAATAACGCAAACCGTTATTTAAACGGTTAATGCGCAAAAGTGTGTAAATCTCACTAACTCTGAACAGTTTATAATTTCATGTAGAATTTTTAGAACTGTTAAATATTGTTTAATTGACTGTGTGTTGACTGTTTGATTGAACTGCTAGTCAGTTAGTTGAATTTCTATATTGATTCTGTTTAACAGAATATATCATATGGAACTGAAAGTGATGTTATCTATATTGTTTAACATCTGTGATGCAGGGAAACAGGTTGGAGGAATCCTACTGGATTCCTCAACATTTATTTTACTGTTTTCATATATTGTGATATATGATGTGTTATATAATCAGTTATGGATTATGGGTGTTGGAATGATGTTGATCATTTTTATTTGATATTTTAAATATCATAAAAGACCCTGGGATGTAAAAAGGATTTATTTCAATGTATATTGAAATAAAGGGAGTTTATAAAATCAACAGATTTTATAAAAAGGAAATACTTCGAAAGTAAATAAAAAGGGAAAAATGTTTTTAAAACGAATAGAGTTTTATAAATTGGGAAATCATTTGTAAAGTGAAGAACTGTTATTAAAAGTAAATCTTTATAAATGAATAGTTTATTCGAATAGAAAAAAGGAGTTAATCGATATTAGTTTAATCGATAAGAGATAAAGTAAAAGGAGTTAGTCGATGTTAGTTGAATCGATAAGTGTTAAAGTAAAAGGAGTTAATCGATGTTAGTTAATCGATTAGTGTTAAAGTAAAAGGAGCTAATCGATTAGTGTTAAAGCAAAGAAGTTAATCGATGTTAGTTAATCGATTGGTGTTAAAGCAAAGGAGCTAATCGATGTTAGTTTAATCGATTAGTGTTAAAGCAAAGGAGTTAATCGATGTTAGTTTAATCGATTAGAGTTAAAACAAAGGAGCTAATCGATGTTAGTTTAATCGATTAGTGTTAAAGCAAAGGAGTTAATCGATGTTAGTTAATCGATTAGAGTTAAAGTAAAAGGGGTTAATCGATGTTAGTTTAATCGATTAGAGTTAAAGCAAAAGAGTTAATCGAATATAGTTATTCGAATAGAAGCAAATGAGTTAATCAAATATAGTTATTCGAAGAAAGTAAAAGGAATTATCGAATATAGTTTATTCGAAAGGAGTTAAGTGAAATGAGTAAATCAATAGCGTTAGTCAAATAGAGTTAATCCAATAGTGTTAGTCCAATAGAGTTAACTGATAAGGGTTAATCGAATAGAGTTAAGTGAAAAGAGTCAATCGAATATAGCTATTCGAAAGAGGGTTAAGTAAGGAAGTTAGTAAAAGGGATATAAAGTGAACTTTGCCTATTTCAAAGTTAGAAATGTTGTTCAGTTAAGTTCTGAGAGGTAGTGCTACCCCAACTTGATTGGCTTCGTTTTTAACTAAGGAATATTTAAGGTTCGGTAGTAAAGGAAATGGTTTGAGTTGGCATAGCGATGTTTGTTTAAACATCTGTCTAAGTCCAATGAAGAAGCTTTGGAAATGTTTTCCAAATAAGAAACCAGAAATGTTTTCTAATAAAGAAAACAAGAAATGAAAATGTTTTCCATTGTTAATAACGTATATTTTCTAAATTTAGAAAATAAGAAATATTGAATATAGGGAAACAGGAGATAAGTAAAATAATGAAATAAAGAGATAAATGTTGAATGATGTTTGATTGATATAAATTTCCATTGGGAAATAATATCGTTGGTTGCACACTTGTTTTTATTCGATAGTTAAATCACAGACTATCGAAGTTTTGACCATTTTAACGTTGTTAATATGGAGAGACCGGTTGGATTATTATCCAAAGAACCACTCTGTATTGGCATAAGCGTTGCGAATCATATATGCCAAAGATAATTGAAGACGGTGTTATGCAAGGGCTATCCTGTTTACAGAATAGTTCCTTCGGTTCATCCTGTTCCTGGATGACTTGTATGGACGGATGTCTGACAGAGTATTTCCGGATCATCACGTATATTGATTTCTCCAACCGTACCAAGAGTGGGAGCGGAGAAGGAAACTTCTTTTAGCTAACACATAATGTATGGTTGAGGACATCAATCAGTGATTTGATGGATTTGACGATGTGGCATTCAAAGTGAATCTGATGTGATGATAAAGCGTAGCTTCTAGCCTCAACATCCGGTAAATGACAGAAATCGGGCAGGCAGCATGGCTAAGTCGGTCGCACCGAAGTAGGGTGTATAATCACCTGATCTAGAGTTTCATTTACTTCTAAAAATCTATTGTTGATGCTGTCCCATTAGGGAAACGGTTGCTGATCCCAACCGTTGGTGATATACATTCGATACGCTCAAGCGAAATGAGTGGTCGGTCATGTGTGGCCGGGTTGCAAGATGTTCTTGTTGAACCCAGTGTATTCCTCTCTAGAGGTACACAAGCGAAAGGTGGTTCCATACCTTGTCATAGTTGGAAATCCATTACCCAATACGTGCTTGCAGTTGTGATTGTATACTATATATGTAGAACGTGAGATAAAAGCGTTTCTGCTAGATGATTACTATATTGGGGTTGATAGACATTATTATAATATCAAAAGGTTTTTGATATAAAGATAATTTGGATTCTCATAAGGGAAAAACCCGTTCCGTTATGCGGCGTGGTCTTATGAGATATCGTTTACTTGTTCGAACTGTTTTTAAACTGTTTTACTCATACCAGTCCCATGACTGACCCGGAGTTTATTTTGTTGTTTTCCCTAAACTCTTGGGTGCCTAAATTTGTACGGGCAGTCAAGTAGTCGGGATTTTACAGATATAGTTGAAGAGCTGGAGCAGGAGGCTTCAGGATCATATAGCTATAGTTATTTCCGCTGTGTTGTATGTGCTGTACTTTGATAATGATGTATATTCAAATACAGATGTATATTTCAAAGTTATGTTACATATATTATATGTTATTCGTTCCGCTGTGAGATTCGTGTTACTCTGATGTTGTGTTCTTCTTCTTCTATTCTAAATTTCTATCTTATCTATCCTCACCCTCTAATTTCTTTCACTAATTAACAGGATTTTTCGATGTTTTGGTTATCGACATCGTGCTTATGTCGATAACCAAAGTCGCCGAAAATCCGGGTCGTTACACAGGACCTCGGTTACCATCCAAACGAGGTGAAGATCTCCGATCTTCGACCATCGTCTTTACCTTCGATTTCTTATCGTCGATTCAGTTATTGATAATGGGATAAACCCGGTCTTTCTGAGCAACTCGCGTATATAATAAACAAGTGCAACACTAACATATACACGCATCATTTCAATTCATCAGTCACTAACCGTCAATTAGTAAGAGAACGATTTCCCAAATATTAACCCCGAAGGCCGAAACCAACATCAGATCAACACCCAGGAAACCATTCGACTTAGCCAACCTTCAGTTAATTTCTAAATCACATCCATATCGTTTATAATATTTTATAATGACTTATCGCTATTTTTATTCATTTTAAAATAGCCCATTTATTTAAAACGACGCTTCGGGCCATAACGCGACCGTGGCGCTGTTTTTCTTCAGATTTGTTTTACACATATCTGAAAATCTAACCGTTGGATCTTCACAAAATTTACATCATTAGAAAGATCTTTTCAAAACGAATCCAATGGTTCCAGTTTCGGGAAATTCCGACGGTCGGATCTCCCGGTATAATCGTTTGAATTTTCGATTTTAGAATACGAACTGCAGCGTCGTTATTCGATTAAATACAATTATATTTATATATATATAATCGATTCCGGCGTTGTTTTTCTTCAGATTTGAATTAAACATTCCATACAATCCAACCGTTGGATTTTTACAAAGTTGGTGCCGTTGGAAAGATATTTCCCAGGCGAACCCAACGGTTGCGATTTCACGAAAATCTGATGGTCGGATCTCCCTGTATAATCGTTTGAAGTTTCGATTTCAAAATACGAACTGCAGCATCATTATTCGATATATTTTAATTCTATATATATATATATCGATTCTTCGATTTCAAAGCTACATTCTTTTCATACATTTGATAAAAATGATATTTTTATCTAACTCTCTTCTATTTCAACACTTCACTATATTTAACAATTCATGTATATAATAAAAATGTGATTTTTATTGTAAAACAATTCATTTCAAAACACTATTATTTTATATAGTTCATATAGGTAATAGAAATAGGATTTTTATTATAAAACAATTTCTTTTAAAACAAGGTCATTTTACATAGTTCATATAGTTGATAAAAGGTGATTTTTATTATGAAACAATTTATTTCAAAATATGAATACCATTCAACACATGAATTTCAATTCAAGGAATGAATATCGATTCAACACATGAAGGTTTTATATAGTTTCTATATATAGATAAAAAGGTGATTTTTATATTTAAAACACGAATACCATTCAACACATGAATTTCTAATCAACGAATGAATATCGATTCAACAAATGAGGGTTTTCTATAGTTTCTATATATAGATAAAAAGGTGATTTTTATATTTAAAACACGAATACCATTCAACACATGAATTTCTAATCCACGAATGAATATCGATTCAACACATGAAGGTTTTCTATTCAACGACTAAATATAATTTCAGCAAATGAAAATAATTCAAACACATGAATATTATTCAAAATTTCGGCAGCATAACGGCAGCGTAGTTAAAACCGGGACCGTCCCTAGTACGGCTCCTCGCTCTACCTTAAAACCTCGCGGTTTTTGACAATGGGGATCATGCATCTAGTTCGCACGCAGGCGGCATGTATATTTATTTCATTTCCACAAACTAATCCTACGTGGTTCCAACCAAATTTTTCTCAACCACAAATGGGTATTTTTCAACCACAATCCATCAATATCAACCACAAACAATTCCAATCAACCATTCGCTATCAATCAATTTTCACACCAATCACAACCAATAAATATCGTCCATGGTTTGTGGACGAGGGGCGTATAAATATATATATATATATATATATATATAGCAATTCACTTCTATTTCAACACATATATAATTTTTACAACGCATATATAACTTATACATCGAACGTACAACTTATACAACGCTTATACATGAGGTGTACAACGCTTATATAACCCATACATCGACTATATAATTTATACATCGTCGTTTTCCAAATCGTTTATAAATTAGAAATCTCACATTGGGTTCCACTCCACCAAAAATAGCAGAAGGCTCAGAAAAATATGCGGTCTCTTCTAGAAGGTAGAAGACGTCGCCACGGTCCCGATGTCTCCTGTTTCATCGAATTTCGTTAACGAACGAAAAAGATATGATTTTTAGAAGTTAATCACGTTTCGTAGCGCTTTAAAAGCACTATAAACAGTTTTAATAAATTAAAACCGTTTCCTTCCACGAGTGTTCAAAACTAGGTCGTAAATTTTCTTCCAATCGGTGCAGCGATGTTTAGATCAGCCAGCACCACGTCGGAGAGGCTAGAGAGGGCTTCAGATCGACGGTGGGGTGGTCCCCTGCGATCGTCGGAGGAGGGAGAAAATCGGATCGGCGCAGGTGAACTTTGGGGGCTCGATTCCGTCGCTACAGGCGACGTTAGGGGGTGGGGTCGGTTCTGATTTGAAGAGGAGGAGGTGGCGAGTCGAGTGGTGGTAGTGGCTGCAGGTGGCGGAGGCGGCCGAATTTGAGGAGAGAAGCTCTGAGGGGTTTCCGCCGTATATCGGGGGGAGAGAAAAAAGGAATTTTTTTTTATAAAAATTTTGATTGGTCGGGGAAGTTTTAAAGGGGCTTTCTGACACGACCACCAATCTAAACCCAACGACTGTCGTCCCTAGCGTTTTACCCCCATTCCGAAAACAATGGGATATGTTTCGTAGGCCAATTCGACTGTTTCAGTCAGTTTTCCTTCAAATTAAAATATAAAACATTCAATTTTTGATTTGAACGTGCATTTCAATTTGCTAGGGCCACAAACTGATCCGAAAAATTCCAGAAAAATAAATCTAGCTATGTTTTGACGATACTGTCCCAACAAAACTAGTTTCGTCGAATTCTGAGACCGTTTGAAAAAAGGCCCATTTCTGGTCGATCCAATTTAACTATAATTGACCAAAACACGTTTTCCTTTGCCACGCTCACATACTAGCTTCAAAAATTATGAAATTTTAAACCTAACAATAACTTCACATCCCGAATCCAACAAAAGTGGTTTCATCGAATTCCGAGGTCGTATGCAAAATGGCCAATTTCACGGGCTATATAAATTCCATAGCGACCTTTCTGAAAATTCATTTGGCCATAACTTTTGCTTTCCGTTATGAAAATTCGATTTTTCAGATTCGTTAGAAAGGTATTCACTAACAGATTTAAATATTTTTGGTTTCGCCCAAATCCGCTTTGTTTTTGCACCCGGTACAGTCCGACAAAGTTTGAATTCAATTTTTGAAACTACAGCGCCATTTCAGGCCTTGTTTATAATTATAATTAATTATATTCATTTTCAATTGTCAATTCAACTCACATTTCATCGCTATTATTTAAAATATTTATTTTAAATATTTAAAATCCATTATTTTAGCCAATTTAAAATTTTTAAATTGGTTCAGATTTTCTGGGTCATTACAACGACCTTACTTAACCATGGTATAGCTCCTGTTTTTGTCATTTTAATTATTACCCAAAGGCCAAGGCTATCAATCATCGTTCTCTTTCTTCAAATCTAGTAATGCCCTCCAAACATCCTACTTCGTTCTGCATTCTCTACCACATGTAGAGTTGTTAAAGTGGTATCGGTATAGGTAGAGATTATGACAATACCGACTCTAGTCTGTTTAACAACCAAACGCTTACATTTTTCACACGGTGGTCATTAAATTTGAAATCATATTCACTTACCGAAAATTTCAATGGTTGAATTAAAATAAGTTACTCAAAATATTTCAGTATTTGTGACGGACCGCCCCGCACCAGCCGACATTTCCCATGAAACGCGCTATACCAATGCTTGACTAGCATGGGACGGTCGTCAAGGAAAAGGGTTTTGAAATGATGAATCACCAATAACCTATAGTATATCAGCGCACGGAATAAAATATAATAGTAACATAAATTGATAAAAAACAGGCGAGACAGTGCATAAGCTGAAAACTAAACCATATCCATCAGAGTGGCCGAATCCAAAATGCAGCTTATGATCCAAACCATTATTACAACTTCAAAATACTGTCTCTAAAGTAAATAGAAAAGGTACAGTACTAATGCCCAAAGTAGTGACCAGCAACAACATACAGAGAATATATGTAAATAGTACGTGGAAGCTTCATGCTTGTCTCCGGACAGCTACTCATGCATAACCACCTAACCTATTTCTAGTCTGCTCGTTTAGGAGCACCCAGAGTAATAAGAAGAGACATAAAACTCTGGGTCAAGCAAAAGTCTGGTATGAGCGAAAGCAGCAAAATGAAACAATAACAGGTATAAATAATCATACCTGAACCTGGACCTGCAACCAAAGAGTTAGCACAACAAGATGTACAGTACTCTAAGATAACACAACAAAAAGTGCAAAGTGAAAGTGTGCATGTCATGGTGATAACAAACGTCAAACATAGCAATCAACCTCACATCTATCACCCAGTGCGTAAAGTATATGTATCCACCGCTTTGATCACCAGAACTATTGGGGTCATGACGACAACTCCGTACAACTATCACTACAACCACTTTGTCTTTGGGGGCCCTAATGGAGTACGACTCCATGCAACCTCTGACCCCACCGGTCCATAGTCAATGCCCCCAACCTCAATAGTGAGCCAAAGTTATAGATATCGATAACCCCTTTGCACACGTCCCGCAACAAAGCCCAACTTTAGAAGTTAACCTGTCGATCCCCATTTGGATCTTGAGCTATCACTTCTCATCTGGACTTCCTTTGCATCTCGCGTTTTGATCTTCTCTAGTACGGTTCGGTTCGGTCCTCCTGAAGCGGTTCGGTTCGTGCTCCCTGAAGCGGTTCGGGTCGTGGTCCTCCTTTCCTTCATCGGCTCGTGGTCCAGCTCGTGAGCCCCATTCAGCTCGTGATACGCAGCAGCTTGTGGCTCAGAGTATGCTCGGCTCGTGACCTCATTCGGGTCGTGATGTGAGGTCGAATCAAGGGTTCCAGTTCAGGTCGTGGTCCATGGGCATGCTCAGGTTCCTGAGTCCCTGTTCGTGGTGCTACAAGTGGCTCGAGGTTCACCTATTCGTGAATCCCATTCGGCTCGTGGTGCAAGTGCTCGGCTCACCAAGGTGGTTCGTGGTTCAAGCTTTGGGTCGTGGTTCGCACCCTAGTGTCTGTTCGTGGCTTGTAGAGAGGAGCACGAGTGAGGGTCGGCTCGTAGTGGTACTCCACGATCGGGTCGGGTCGGGTCGTGAGTCACGAACGGGTCATGGTACCTATGTCACGAACGGGGTCTTGCACTGTTTCCGCAACTTTCCATCAAGCTATTACGCCATACAACGGCATTTTCAACCATTCTAACTTTGCTAAACAATCATGAAACATACCAAATAGCACTAACAACTTATAGGATCAATCAATAACATTAAAACATCAGTCATATGTATTATTTAGGATCAAACATACCAAAATCTACGATTTTCCCCTTAATCCCCCTAACCATGTTTAACCATAGGATTACAAACTTAATCCAAATTAACCCAATTTTTAACTAATAATATAAAATAATATTTCATAATTTATGCATATTTTTCCATAATTTTCTGAGTCATAACTTCGCTAATTATCACTAATCACCCCTAATTTGCCATAATTAGTGTAAAAACGTGCAAATGACTCACCTTAGCCACAAATAAATTATAAATATGAAAACTCCACTGATTTGGGTTGAATTCCTATGTGTTCCAACAACTCTATCTCGATTTTGATGCTAATCCGCCTTGATTTGATGTAGATTTGCTTAGTATGTGATTAGAAAGTGATTAGGGATGAATTTAGAAGGTGGTGTTCATTACTAGGGTTGAAGAGAGGTAAGTGGCGGCTGTAAAAATGACAAAGAAAATTTTCTCTAACCCCTTCAAGCCCTTATGTAACCCTAATCCCGAAATCCCTAATGGGCCTAGCTGCTAATTACCCTATTACGCTCGTTTATCCTGTTTTCTACCTTCCAAACCTTATTTCAGTCATATCTTCCAAACGGTAAGTCCGTTTGATTAATGTGGCCAATCCATCTGAATCCAATGGAAGTGGTTTCAAATCAAAACTCCTTACCAATATAAAGTTATGGGCGAAACAAGATTCACCAGGGTAAAACGGTCATTAAAAATTCGACAAAAATCGTGAACATGGGAAATGACCCCAATAGTCTTTCCCCAAAGTTACATGTAATAACCCGGAAATCCGAGCCAATTTAAAATTTGTATTTTGGCAATTTTGATGAATTTTGAATATTCAAAATGAATTATTTTAAATAATCACGACGAGAAATTTATTTTGATTAGTATTAGAACGTATATATTTATTCGAATCGTCGTTAGAATATAAATAATTTATTTTAATTATAAAAGGAATTGAAAATGGCGCGGTAGTTCGAAAATTCGATTTCAAAGTTCAAATGAATGTACATGATTCAAAATAAACCGGATTTTAGCAAAACCAAAAATATTAGAATCTATTTGAGAATATCTTTCCAACGAATCTAAAAAATTGAAATTTCATAGCGGGGATAAAAAGTTATGCCCAGTTGAAATTTCAGAATAGTCGCTATGGAATTTTGGTCGTTAAAAATGGAAATTTTGCAAACGACCTCGGTTTTCGATGAAACCACTTTTGTTGGATTCGGGATGTAGAATTATTGCTAGATTCCAAAATTCATAAATTTCTGAATCAATATGTGAGCGAGGCACAGGAAAATGTGTTTTGACAATTTCAGTCAATTTCGATCGACCAGAAAATGGCCATTTTTCAAACGGTCTCGGAATTTGACGAAATTAGTTTTGTTAGAATCGTATCATCAATACGAAGCTAGAAAATATTTTTCAGGAATTTTTAGAGTTAGTATGTGGCCCCGGTAAATTGAAATGTATGTTTAAAATTCAATATAATGATTTATATTTTAATTTAAACAAAAACTAATCGAAACAGCTGACAATACATATCCCATTGTGTTCGGAATGGGGGTAATTAGCTAGGGATGACAGTTGGTGGGTTCGAAAAGAAGTTTGAATAAAAAGCCAACCGTAGGTGGAATAAAAAATATACAAATAAAATAAATTCCTCACCCCTCTTTCACTCTCTCCCTCACTTCTTTCTTCCCCGTCGGTTTCTAATAAAGAAGAAAAAAGGCGACCTGGTACATCGCACCCCCCCCCCCTCTCCACCGCAACCCCCCGCCCCCGCCGAGTTCACCCACGCCCTGCCCCCCTCCCCCCGAGTTCACGCACGCCCTGCCTCCCCTCCCACCCCCCGCCATTGACCTCCTCTCTCTTTCCCTCTCCTCTTCTTCTACAGTTAAAACCGCACCAACTACCCCAAAACCCGATCTGAACCGCTACCCCCTCCCTAACCAAATCCGCCACTCAACACCCCACTGTCTACCGCGAGCCACCCGGCGCCACCGCGAGGAAACCCCCTCCTCCATTCAAAGAAAAAAGGTGAATATTTATCTATTTATTCTAGGTTAATTTAATTCAAACAATACTGAAAAAGGATCTGATTTTTATCTCAATGAAGCCATGATTTTTAGGTTAGTAAAAACTTGATTTTTATACGTTTGAAAGCGAAGAAAAGAATTGATTTTTAATAGGAAAAAGAATTGATTTTTTAATAGGAAATCTTCATATATGTAGCGAATAGGAAAAGATATGATTTTGTTTGTATAAAAATATGATCTTTGTAAAGTTAAGAATATGATCATTGTGAAGTTAAAAATATGATCTTTGTGATGTTAAAAATATGTTCTTTGTTTAGTTAAAAATACAATTGTTAGTAAGAAGACAAATATGATTTTTATAGTTAAAAGAATTTGATTTTTGAAAATAAAAAGATTTGATTTTTGAACACAAAAAGGTCTTGTTTATATAAAAAGATATGATTTTTATATAATAGAGAATATAAAAATGTGATTTTTATCTATGTAGCATTAAAATAAAAATGTGATTTTTATATAAATATTGTGAAACAGAGTGCGATGGAACCGATTGGAAGCACGGCGAAGATTTTCTACATAAGAAGAGTCGCGGTGTTTGGTTTAGCTTATCGATGAGAACTCCTCACTTTTTATTTTAATTTCTAGTTAAATATATACTAGGATGCAGACGGTGCTTAGTATCACCCGACACCCATCGTCCACAGACCATGGATGACTTGTATGTGTGATTGATCTGTTGTGAAAATTAATTGTGTGATGTGGAATGAATAAATATTTTATAGTTAAAAATATATTTTTTAACGTGTATATAAAATAAATATGAATTGTAACGACCCAGAAATCCGTACCAAATTGAGCTGACTAATATCCTACACATTCAACTCAAAGGGCACGAAAATTCAGGTCATTAGTAGAAAGAAATTAGAGGATGAGAAAGATAAGATAGAACTAATAGAATAGAAGAAGAAGAAGAAGAACACAACTGAGCAGAATCAGAGAAAGCACGAATCCCACAGCGAAACGAATAAAATATATTATATAACATAACTTTGAAATACAAAACTGTATCGTATATACATACCATTACCATAGTACAATACATCATATCACAGCGAAAATAATCTCTAAATACTAACGGTGAAGCCTCCTTCTTTTAGCTCCTCCAGGTGTATCTGTAAAAGCCTGAAACACTTGACTGCTAGTAAAATTTGGGCACCCAAGAGTTTAGGGAAAAACAAACAAAATAAACTCTGGGTCAGTCATGGGACTGGTGTGAGTAAATACCAACCATACGGTTTAACTTTGAAAATACTTTTGAAACAAAAGGATAATAGTAAGACCAACCCACACATAAACATGGACGATTTTTACCTTACTATAACTCAAAATATTTTGATATCAAAATCCAGTGATATTATAATAATGTCTAATCAAGTAAATAACCAAATAGTAGAATGCTTGCATCTCACGCTCTACATACATAGTATAAAATCAAAAACCGCAGGGCGGTTATTGGAGATTGGATTCCAACTATGACAAGGTATGGGACCACCTGCCGATAGTGTATCTCTAGAGGTGAATAACTGGGTTCCACCAGAACGTCTTGCAACCCGGTCCACACATGACCGATCACTCATTTCGCTTGAGTGTATCGAATGTATATCACCAACGGTTGGACACAAATCACCGTTTCCCGAAAAGGGATATCATCGACATAGATTAAAGAAGTAAAAGGAATTTCTCTAGATAGGTGATTATACACCCTAATGGGAGCGACCCACATAGCCATGCTGCCTGCCCGATTTTTGTCATTTCTCGGTTGTGAAGCTTGAGGTTACGTCTATCTTTTAGAACATCTGGCCACCATACACTTTGAATGTCACAT
Organism: Allium sativum; assembly: GCA_030737875.1. NCBI lineage: Eukaryota > Viridiplantae > Streptophyta > Magnoliopsida > Asparagales > Amaryllidaceae > Allium > Allium sativum. Next base: position 130,872,433 of record CM060918.1, read on the forward strand.
CGTCAAAACCATTAAATCACTAGTTGATCTTTCCAAAAATATTACGGGTATAAAAGCTAAGAGAAACGAATTTCTCCGCCACCAGCCGTAATACTTTGAAAAGATCGTCTTATGTGACTGTTAGGCATAATCTGTTAGACCTTCGTCCATACAAGTTGTCCTGGGACTGGACAAACAGAAAACTCCATTCCGGAACAGGACGACACTTGCATTTCACTCCGTCTTCAATTGTTTTCAGCATAATCAAATTCGTAGTGCTTATGCCTATACGGAGCGGTTTCGGGTAATATATCCAACCGGTCTCTCCGTATTGACAACGACGGTCAAAACACTTTGATAGCCGGTGTTTTAACTATCAAATGATAAATAACATCCATCAAACCATTTCACAATCACGGCACTTTTTATTTAACATTCGTTTTTATTATTCGAATTCCCATACCTTATTAGATATTTCTCAAATCCTTTTTTAGCACTTCTTGGAAAATAACTTTCTCAGTTATTATAAACTCTTATTCTTATATTTCTTTGGACAACATCGTTACTTATTACTTTAGAATAAGTGGATTTCAAACCAAATTGTTTTCATTCCCTAGGGAGTAGTGCTATAGAAAAATCACGCTTAAGCTTGGCCAACATCGTTAATTTAACGTTATAGTTCAAAACTTGTCATACGCTGTAATATTCCCCTTTATAACAAATTTCGACATAACAGTCACGCTTAAGCCTAGTCAACAACATTATTTTATCGCTGTAGTTCAAATACTTGAAATACGCTGCTATATTCCACATTATACTGATCTTGACATCTCTTACTGTTACAAAAATCTTGACATCTCTTTCCGTTACAAAAATCTTGACATATCTTTCTGTTACAAAAATCTTAACATCTCTTCCTGTTACAAAAATCTTAACATCTCTTTCTGTTACAAACAAATACCATCCCTCGATAATTGTGAAGCCGTTCAAGTTGGGGTATTTTAATTACCTCTCAGACCTTGATCGACGACGTTCTTACCTTAGAATATATATAAGTTCGTAACTCTAACCCCTTATACTTTAAAATCAGTAAATGTGCTTCTTGCTATATTTTAAATATGGTTTTATGACGCCATATCCTTATTTTGAAAACTCGGTTATTTACATTAGCTTATACAAATCCATTTTTAAACATTTCTCTCCGCTTCGTCTTTCTTAGACAAATCCCTTATTAAACAATGCTCTTCGCTTTGTCTTCTTTAGACAAATCCCTTATACTTTAAAATCTTATTTAAACTAAATCAACTATTCATTAATTTATTACATTAGATTAATCAGCCCAATCTAATTTAATTAAATAACCAATTATTGATCAAAACAGTTTGCTTGGTAAATATTTAGCCATGATTAACCCACTAATCAATTCTAACAAATCTTTTCATTTTGAATAAATAACATTTATTAATACAAATAATTCCACTTGTATCGATTACTATAAAAATAATAATTTATTTCTAAATAATCTCATTTACTATTAAATAAACAATAATCGATTCTAACTAATCTTACTTAATATGAAATCAACCATAATCTATTTGTAAATATCTCATTTAATTGTTCTTAAAACAATAAATTCTTGTTATTAATCATCAAGTTAATCTCCGCCTACTTACTTATTAAACTTATTAATATAATAATCCACTTTACCAAACCATTTAGTAAGTATGGTGAAACATGTGCTTCGCACACGGTGGGATTTTGGTAAAACAATAACGGTTAAAACAAATGATACATTTATGGTTGGTTGTTGCCACTTTCTTAATGGATATCATCTATTGATTAAATCAAAATAACGTTTGAATTTTCATTCAATGCTAATATCAACACAAGGTTTCAAAAGTCATTTGGGTTCAAACAGTGCATCTATATAAAATAAACAGTACATATAAATATTGAGGAATCCGGTTGGATTCCTCCAACCGGTTTCCTACATCCACCGATGTTAGTCAAATCAGTATCCAACCAATGATGTGTACATATGGAACGATATATATATATTTCAACCAATTTTAACTGTAATTTACCTAAAACGACCATCACACAGCATTCAACCAATCATTAAAATATAATTAAAATATTTTAAAATAAATCAGAGTTAGTGAATTTACTCACCTTTGCGCGTTAACTGTCAAAAACGATTTACGTCAGTTGATTCGATCAACCGTTTTATTTCTCCACAATTCCAAACGAACTCCCAATGATTTCGAACTGGCTTCATAACGTTGCCTGCGTCCGTACGATCCCAACGGATCTGACTGTTCGTCGGATCCTTTTAATAAACCGGACCATCTCCATCTTGATACGCCCACATCCGCTCAATCCTTAACCATGCTTCCTCTTCCTTCAATACTCCAACACATGAATCCACTTTATGTACTATGTCAACATCTCGTACTTGTTTTTACCCTTAAACGCTGCTCCCAAGTCTCCAATACCACGGCTGTTGTTTCCTTTCCCGTGTTAAAAGCATCCCCTTCTCCAAACTAAAAGGACAACGAAACCCAGCTTCACCGATTAACCATTTGCTTTGCCTTGCCATCATGGACTCATAAACTCCGACCTCACCATCTTTTTTGTTAACGTTTTCAACTTCCAACATATAAACGTAACCATGCAATTATACTGGTCCAAGCCTCTACTGTCCATTCATGCATACCTCATTCATTTACTTCCCTTGCGCCTGTATGTGATAATCCTCTAGCTCCCACTCTCTTCTATCTTCTCACCATACTCCCTGTTAACCGAGAACAAATTGAACCTCCCGTGTATAACCTCCACTACCGCATGTCCTCCTTTCCTCTCGCCATTCACAAGAACCCATTTACTCCTTCCCGACTGTGTTTGCTATAACCATCACCTCAGCCCAAACATATACATCACACGCATATCACATACAACCACCTTATATACTTCGAAAAACTGTATCCCTCATCTCCTGGCAACTTGCAAAGGTAAAGGAAAAACCTGCACCCCATAGACTTCTATTTCAGCTTAAACTCCACCATCGCTTCTTCACTCAACCTCACGATCTTACACCCAATTAAACAGAACGTACGCCTTCCATTTGATCCATCTTGGCACACTGTATACAAATGACCGAACAAAAATGTTCCCGAACACAGTGAAACTCATGTGATGTTGAAGAGAATACTTCAAGGAATTCATAAACATATATTTTGTAATTTTTTAGAGGAGTACTTCATTTGATCCAAATTTTCGAAGGCCATTAAAGAGTTTGGTTTTTCTGAAATGAAGAAAAGCAGCGGAAGGCAAAGACAGCGTGCTTATTTATATGGTATCAATTCCTTGAGTGCCAAGTAATTAGGCAACTGTTGAATTAGGGAAGGTTGGTAGGTTTGCAGTTCTCTTTTCTTTTCCAATGCCAGACTTGGTCTTCACTTATCATCACTTATGTAGCTGTAGAATAGAGTAAGCTGTTGTACATTTTTCTTTAAATGAATTTTGTACGTTAGTTTATGCCTTTTACTACTTTTAGGGTAGGTCGTTTTCCTTTGTTGTTAAGTTTTAGCCTGATGCCATAAATTTTCACTTCATTATAGCTGTTGTTCTTCTTGCGTGTTAGTCCTTAGGTTTACAGCTATATAAATTTTGATGTGCCAACATAAAGGATTTGAAGGGTACATCGTAGCTGGTTGAAAGTGTGACAATTCAAGATGTAGTTATTGCGTTCAAATATATAGAATAGATTAAGAAAAGAAGGCTTTTGATATGGAAAGCATCAGCAGTCATGAAGTTGGGTAGGACGCGGCAGTGCTTGGATTTGATTATTCACGTGTAGCTACAGTCTAAATGTAGCCTGCGTTTTAGGGTAGGTTTTGAATATAGATACGGTAGAGAAAAATTTATACGTGTATTAATATTGCAGTATTATTTGCGTGCCTATTAACTATATATATATATATATATAACTCAATACACTTTCGGTTATCCTTACGGAATTCAACCCATTGATGCACGCTACCGAGTTTTTCACACACTCCAATGAGAATGCTAGTGGAAATTGTACAGGAACGTTTCTGGCAAATATTTTATTATATATATTTATTAAGAGGATCCCGTTGCGTAAAAATCTCGTTCACTTAGGGACTTCTATTGAAAAAACAAAAATACCGTTGTGAAGAGCAACGCCCCACGATTACAAAAATATAATAATATCGGTAGGTTAACTTATATTGCGGAATTCCAAAATGCTGATTGAGGGTGCAAAATTACTCCAAATAAAAAGTTGCTTATTTAATTAATTAAAAATTACGGTAAAATTCTAAAAATTAAATTATAACCACGCCTCAAAAGAACCTTGTCTGAATTCGCAACCGATATCTAGTTATATCGAATAAACCGTTACGGTCGATAACGATTTCTATAGCGACTATTTGAAAATTTGATTTGAACATAGCTCACAACCTATAACACGAAATCTTGGTTTTTCACTTCCATTAGAAAAGTACAGTTCAACAGATTTCAGCGTTTCTAGTTTCGAAGAAATCTGACAAATAACGGGTTCTGTACACTCAGTTGAAGTTCAGAATGTTAAATTACGAACTGCGGCGTCGTTATGAGCTCGATTATATTTAATATATATTTTTATACGTTCAACTTCATTTTAATTAGTATATAAATCCTCTTATATTACGATTTCAATATTTAAACTGATTTAAATATTCAAATACAAACCGATAAAAATGCGGGACGTTACATTCCTTCCCACTTAAAATAATTTCGTCCTCGAAATTGCTAAGAAGTGAAGATGCTCTAATTCTAACTCCTCACAACCTGCTCGGTTGAAATTTCTTACCTCACATCCTCATAATTCAATCCTTGGTTGATCTCCCATCCATCCATTCTCCAACAAATCTTTTGCTTTTACTAAGACAAATTTCTATTTCAACTCCAGCTCCATTTCAATTCCAAACTCTTTCTTAACCATCTAATTCTATTTCAATTCAAAATCCTTATTCCATTACGGTTTCCACTTACTTGGCTCCAATTTAACTCCAATTTTATTTGACTTAGTCAAATTCTCTATTTATTTACTTCATAAGTAAATTTTTAATTTCATAATTCAAATTTCTGCGGTTTTTATTTCAACTCAGTTTGAAATCATATACATATATATTCATAGCAATTCAAAACATTTGAATTCCGAACAACTTATTTCAAAACAAAGTCTTTGGTAGTAATCTGTCACTTAGAACTCGAAAATGAATACCGATAATGGTCGACTTCATCATCGGAATTTATTTTCCAGCGAACAAAGTGAGTTCAATACTATATTTGTAACAACCCGCATCTCCGTTCACGCAAGATATTGTCCCCAACTTAGCCACCGTATAGGTGTGGGGTTTTGTTCCTCAAAAGGCCTCGGCTAAGTTTCGAGATCCGCCAACACATGGCGTTTCCACACAGGCTGAGCGAACCTCCCTACCAACACCGATATTGTCCCTACTTTGCCACCTCTCAGGTGTAGGGTTTTCCATCACTAGGCCTCGGCGTTAGTAAGAGATGAGCTCTACTATATAAGTACCCATTTCACACAAGCTTCCACGATGTGGGACTTAGGGGTGTTACATTCTCCCCTCCTACAGAGCCCAACGTCCCCGTTGGCTCACAAACACCTCACCCAGGCGCTGTGGTCAACATAGGAGCCACAATTCTGGCTGTGTATTGGCTCTGATACCACTGTAACAACCCGCACCTCCATTCACGCAAGATATTGTCCCCAACTTAGCCACCGTATAGGTGTGGGGTTTTGTTCCTCAAAAGGCCTCGGCTAAGTTTCGAGATCCGCCAACACATGGCGTTGCCACACAGGCTGAGCCAACCTCCTTACCAACACCGATATTGTCCCTACTTTGCCACCTCTCAGGTGTAGGGTTTTCCATCACTAGGCCTCGGCGTTAGTAAGAGATGAGCTCTACTATATAAGTACCCATTTCACACAAGCTTCCATGATGTGGGACTTATGGGTGTTACAATATTACTTTCAAAACTCATACTCAAATACTTTTATCTGAAATTTACTTCAAAAATATCCTTTCGAAACTTGGATAATATTTCAAAATTTCCCTAAGATCTTAAAATTCCATATATTTAATTCAAATTTCATTTACAAACATTTTCATGTTCATAATTTTAATTCCAATTCTGAATTTAAGCTCAGATTTAGTTCATCTGATTTTGCATATTATACTTATATAATATTTCGATTGGTTATTTATATAACCAACTCAATCATAATCTTATTCGATCATAATAATGATCAACACATCTAATATACTATAATAATCTCAAGATATATACTTCTTTTACCTCAAAATATATTTGGGTAAAATTATCTTATTTACCCAGTTTTTCAAAACATACTGTGTCGAATTACTCTGTTCAAGAGTTTAGAAACACATATCGGTACAGTTTGCAATCCAGTATCGACCAGAATTCATAAACCACTCGACAAACCAATCAACACAATATAAAACATTTTTTTATATCAATTTACAAATACGCGCTCATATATATACACTCAAACTCAATCTAGAGTATTTTTAACTCCATCTCTATTGAGTAACGCCACATAGCCAAGGTAATCACTCAACCTTCAGCTCTGATACCAACTGTAACGACCCAGAAATCCATACCACTTTGAGCTAACTAATATCCTACACATTCAACTCGAAGTGCATGAAAATTCAGGTCATTAGTAGAAAGAAATTAGAGGATGAGAAAGATAAGATAGAACTAATAGAATAGAAGAAGAAGAAGAACACAACTGAGCAGAATCAGAGAAAGCACGAATCCCACAGCGGAACGATTAAAATATATTACATAACATAACTTTGAAATACAAAACTGTATTGTATATACATACCATTACCAGAGTACAATACATCATATCACAGCGAAAATAATCTCTAAATACTAACGGTGAAGCCTCCTGCTTTTAGCTCCTCCAAGTGTATTTGTAAAAGCCTGAAACACTTGATTGCCCGTACAAATTTGGGCACCCAAGAGTTTAAGGAAAAACAAACAAAATAAACTCTGGGTCAGTCATGGGACTGGTGTGAGTAAATTCCAACCATACGGTTTAACTTTGAAAATCCTTTTGAAACAAAAGGATAATAGTAAGACCAACCCACACATAAACATGGACGGTTTTTACCTTACTATAACCCAAAATATTTTGATATCAAAATACAGTGATATTATAATAATGTCTAATCAAGTAAATAACCAAATAGTAGAACGCTTGCATCTCACGCTCTACATACATAGTATAAAATCAAAAACTGCAGGGCGCTTATTGGAGATTGGATTCCAACTATGACAAGGTATGGGACCACCTGCCGATAGTGTATCTCTAGAGGCGAATAACTGGGTTCCACAAGAACGTCTTGCAACCCGGCCCACACATGACCAACCACTCATTTCGCTTGAGTGTATCGAATGTATATCACCAACGGTTGGACACAAATCACCGTTTCCCGAAAAGGGACATCATCGACATAGATTAAAGGAGTAAATGGAATTTCTCTAGATAGGTGATTATGCACCCTAATGGGAGCGACCCACATAGCCATGCTGCCTGCCCGATTTTTGTCCTTTCCCGGTTGTGAAGCTTGAGGTTACGTCTATCTTTTAGAACATCTGGCCACCATACACTTTGAATGTCACATCGACAAAACCATTAAATCACTAGTTGATCTTTCCAAAAATATTACGGGTATAAAAGCTAAGAGAAACGAATTTCTCCGCCACCAGTCGTAATACTTTGAAAAGATCGTCTTATGTGACTGTTAGGCATAATCTGTTAGACCTTCGTCCATACAAGTTGTCCTGGGACTGGACAAACAGAAAACACCATTCCGGAACAGGACGACCCTTGCATTTCACTCCGTCTTCAATTGTTTTCAACATAATCAAATTCGCAGCGCTTATGCCTTTACAAAGTGGTTTCGGGTAATATATCCAACCGGTCTCTCCGTATTGACAACGATGGTCAAAACACTTTGATAGCCGGTGTTTTAACAATCAAATGATAAATAACATCCATCAAACCATTTCACAATCACGACAATTTTTATTTAACATTCGTTTTTATTATTCGAATTCCCATACCTTATTAGATATTTCTCAAATCCTTTTTTAGCACTTTCACACTTCTTGGAAAAAAACATTCTCAGTTATTATAAACTCTTATTCTTATATTTCTTTGGACAACATCGTTACTTATTACTTTAGAATAAGTGGTTTTCAAACCAAATTGTTTTCATTCCCTAGGGAGTAGTGCTATAGAAAAATCACGCTTAAGCTTGGCCAACATCGTTAATTTAACGTTATAGTTCAAAACTTGTCATACGCTGTAATATTCCCCTTTATAACAAATCTTGACATAACAGTCACGCTTAAGCCTAGTCAACAACATTATTTTATCGCTGTAGTTCAAATACTTGAAATACGATGCTATATTCCACATTATACTGATCTTGACATCTCTTACTGTTACAAAAATCTTGACATCTCTTGCCGTTACAAAAATCTTGACATCTCTTTCTGTTATAAAAATCTTGACATCTCTTTCTGTTACAAAAATCTTAACATCTCTTTCTGTTACAAAAATTTTAACATCTCTTTCTGTTACAAACAAATACCATCCCTCGATAATTGTGAAGCCGTTCAAGTTGGGGTATTTTAATTATCTCTCAGACCTTGATCGACGACGTTCTTACCTTAGAATAGATATAAGTTCGTAACTCTAACCCCTTATACTTTAAAATCAGTAAACGTGCTTCTTGCTATATTTTAAATATGGTTTTATGACGCCATATCCTTATTTTGAAAACTCGGTTATTTACATTAGCTTATACAAATCCATTTTTAAACATTTCTCTCCGCTTCGTCTTTCTTAGACAAATCCCTTATTAAACATTGCTCTTCGCTTTGTCTTCTTTTGACAAATCCCTTATACTTTAAAATCTTATTTAAACTAAATCAACTATTCGTTAATTTATTACATTAGATTAATCAGCCCAATCTAATTTAATTAAATAACCAATTATTGATCAAAACAGTTTGCTTGGTAAATATTTAGCCATGATTAACCCACTAATCAATTCTAACAAATCTTTTCATTTTGAATAAATAACATTTATTAATCCAAATAATTCCACTTGTATTGATTACTATAAAAATAATAATTTATTTCTAAATAATCTCATTTTCTATTAAATAAACAATAATCGATTCTAACTAATCTTACTTAATATGAAATCAACCATAATCTATTTGTAAATATCTCATTTAATTGTTCTTAAAACAATAAATTCTTGTTATTAATCATCAAGTTAATCTCCGCCTACTTACTTATTAATCTTATTAATATAAGAATCCACTTTACCAAACCATTTAGTAAGTATGGTGAAACACGTGCTTCGCACATGGTGGGATTTTGGTAAAACAATAGCGGTTAAAACAAATGATACATTTATGGTTGGTTGTTGCCACTTTCTTTCTTAATCGATATCATCTATTGATTAAATCAAAATAACGTTTGAATTTCCATTCAACGCTAATATCAACACAAGGTTTCAAAAGTCATTTGGGTTCAAACAGTGCATCTATATAAAACAAACAGTACATATAAATATTGAGGAATCCGGTTGGATTCCTCCAACCGGTTTCCTACATCCACCGATGTTAGTCAAATCAGTATCCAACCAATGATGTGTACATATGCAACGATATATATATTTCAACCAATTTTAACTGTAATTTACCTAAAACGACCATCACACAACATTCAACCAATCATTAAAATATAATTAAAATATTTTAAAATAAAGCAGAGTTAGTGAATTTACTCACCTTTGCGTGTTAACCGTCAAAAATGATTTACATCAGTTGATTCGATCAGCCGTTTTATTTCTCTACAGTTCCAAACGAACTCCCAATGGTTTCGAACTGGCTTCATAACGTCGTCTACGTCCGTACGATCCCAACGGATCTGACTGTTTGTCGGATCCTTTTTATAAACCGGACCATCTCCATCTTGATACGCCCACATCCGCTCAATCCTTAACCGTGCTTCCTGTTCCTTCAATACTCCAACACATGAATCCACTTTATGTACTGTGTCAACATCTCGTACTTGTTTTTACCCTTAAACGCTGCTCCCTAGTCTCCAATACCACGGCTATTGTTTCCTTTCCCGTGTTAAAAGCATCCCCTTCTCCAACCAAAAAGGACAACGAAACCCAGCTCCACTGATTAACCATTTGCTTTGCCTTGCCATCATGGACTCATAAACTGCGACCTCACCATCTTTTCTTTTAACGTTTTCAACTTCCAACATATAAGCATAACCATGCAATTATACTGGTCCAAGCCTCTACTGTCCATTCATGCATACCTCATTCATTTACTTCCCTTGCGCCTGTATGTGATAATCCTCTAGCTCCCACTCTCTTCTATCTTCTCACCGTACTCCCTGTTAACCGAGAACAAATTGAACCTCTCGTATATAAACTCCACTACCGCATGTCCTCCTTTCCTCTCGCCATTCACAAGAACCCATTTACTCCTTCCCTACTGTGTTTTCTATAACCATCACCTCATCCTAAACATATACATCACACGCATATCACATACAACCACCTTATATACTTCGAAAAACTCTATCCCTCATCTCCTGGCAACAAGCAAAGGTAAAGGAAAAACCTGCACCCCATAGACTTCTATTTCAGCTTAAACTCCACCGTCGCTTCTTCACTCAACCTCACGATCTTACACCCATTTAAACAGAACGTACGCCTTCCATTTGATCCATCTTGGCACACTATGTACAAATGACCGAACAAAAATGTTCCCGAACACAGTGAAACTCATGTGAGGTTGAAGAAAATACTTCAAGGAATTCATAAACATATATTTTGTAATTTTTTAGAGGAGTACTTCATTTGATCCAAATTTTCGAAGGCCATTAAAGAGTTCGGTTTTTTTGAAATGAAGAAAAGTAGTGGAAGGCAAAGACAGCGTGCTTATTTATTTGGTATCAATTCCTTGAGTGCTAAGGAATTAGGCAACTGTAGAATTAGGGAAGGTTGGTAGGTTTGCAGTTCTCTTTTATTTTCCAATGCCAGACTTGGTCATCACTTATCATCACTTATGTACCTGTAGAATAGAGTAAGTTGTTGTGCATTTTTCTTTAATGAATTTTGTACATTAGTTTATGCCTTTTATTGCTTTTAGGGTAGGTCATTTTCCTTTGTCGTTAAGTTTTAGCCTGATGCCATAAATTTTCACTTCATTATAGCTGTTGTTCTTCTTGCGTGTTAGTCCTTAGGTTTACAGCTATATAAATTTTGATGTGCCAACATAATGGATTTGAAGGGTACATCGTAGCTGGTTGAAAGGGTGACAATTCAAGATGTAGCTATTGCGTTCAAATATATAGAATAGATTAAGAAAAGAAGGTTTTGATATGGAAAGCTTCAGCGGGCATGAAGTTGGGTAGGATGCGGCAGTGCTTGGATTTGATTATTCACATATAGCTACAATCTAAATGTAGCCTGCGTTTTAGGGTAGGTTTCGAATATAGATACGGCGGAGAAAAATTTATATGTGTATTAATATTGCAGTATTATTTGCGTGCCTATTAACTATATATATAACTCAATACACTTTCGGTTATCCTTACGGAATTCAACCCATTTGTAACAACCCGTAAAATCTGGGCCAGTTTAAAATTTTTATTTTGGCAATTTTAGCGAATTCTGAACATTTAAAATGAATTATTTTAAATAAAATCGACGAATATTTATTTTGAATAGAATTCGAACGTATATATTATATACGTCGTCGTTAGAATATAAATAATTATATATAATTATAAATAGAATTGAAAATGGCGCGGTAGTTCGATAATTCGATTTCAAACTTCAATTGAATGTACCGGGTGCAAAACAATCCGGATTTTAGTGAAACCAAAAATAATAGGATCTATTTGAGGATATATTTCCAACAAATCCGAAAAATCAAAATTTCATAGCGGGAATCAAAAGATATGTCCAGTTGAAAATTTTGAATAGTCGCTATGGAATTCAGGCCCTTAAAAATGGGAATTTTGCAAACGACCTCGGATTTCGACGAAACCACTTTTGTTGGATCCGCGATGTCAAATTATTGCTAGATTCCAAATTTCATAATTTTTTGAATCAATATGTGAATGTGGCAAAGGAAAACGTGTTTGCCCAGTTTCAGTTGATTTTAATCGACTGGAAAATGGGCATTTTTCCAACCGTCTCGGAATTCGACGAAACTAGTTTTGTTAGGACCATATCGTCAATACAAAGCTAGAAAATATTTTTATGGAATTTTTAGAGTTAGTATGTGACCCCGGTAAATTGAAATGTGTGTTCAAATTCAATATATAGAGTTATATGTTGATTTTAATAGAAACTGATCGAAACGCTCGAATCAACTTACGATACATATACCACTGTGTTCTAAATGGGGGTAATTAGCTATCGACGACAGGCGGTGGGCCTCGTTTAGAGGTCATATGGAAAAGTCAACTTTTTGGGATTAAATAAAAAAAAACTCTCTCCCCCTTAAACTCCTCTGCCCCCCCCCCCCCCGTTCGATTTAAATCAGAAGAAAAAGAAAAAAAATGATGAAAAGGGGCGATGGGGGGGATGAACCGCCGCCACCGTATCGCGCCCCCCCAGGTGGCGCGCCCGCCACCAGAGCCTCCCCCCTTCTCCTTCTCCTCCGCTACCTCTTCTCCCTCCTCTCTTCAAAACCCGTACCCAAGCAACCCTAACCCCCTGCGCCTCCGCCTCCTTCTCCCTTAGCCTATGAACGGCCACCGCAGCCCCCCCAATCCGTCCAACCCAAAACTGATGCCACCGCAGGCCAAACCCTCGGCTACCCGACACTCCAGCGCCCCGGCTTCCTCCCCCTTCGATTCAAGGTAAATTTTATAACCTTTTGGTTATGTAAAAACTGTTTTTTTTTTTTTGGATTTTTAAAACTGAAAATTATATGATTTTTAAAACTGAAAATTATTTGATTTTAAAGCGGTAAAAGACGTGATTTTTATATGGTAAAAGACGTGATTTTTATACGGTTAAAGATGGGATTTTTAGTAGTGAAAAGGCGAGAGTTTTAAATAGAAAGGCGAAATCTTTTATATGGTAGAAGATGAAAAAAAAATATAATCTTTTATATGGAAGAGGATGAAAAAAATATAATCTTTTATATTGTAGAAGATGTAAAAATAGAATCTTTATGTAGAGAATAACGATGTAAAAATAGAATTTTTATCTATATAGTAGCGTTGTAAAAATAGAATTTTTATCCATACTTCGTGATTATAAAAATTCGATTTTTATATATTGAATAGCGAAGTAAAAATTCGATTTTTATATATCGAATAGCGAAGTAAAAATTCGATTTTTATATATTGAATAGCAAAGTAAAAATTCGATTTTTATATATTGAATAGCGAAGTAAAAATTCGATTTTTATATATTGAATGGCGAAGTAAAAATTCGATTTTTTTATATGTAGTGGCTATAGGCAACGAAAGTGACAAAAAGGCGAGAACGATGAAGATTTCTCTAAATGAAGTGTCGTGGAGTTGGGATAGCTATCGGTGAGAACTTCTCACTCTTCAATTTCCTTTTCTAGTTATATATATATATATATATATATACTAGGATGCAGACGGTGCTTAGCAGCACCCGACACCCGTCATCCACAGACCATGGATGGCTTGTTTGTTTGATTGATATGTTGTGAAAATTTGTTTGTTATGTTGATGTGAAATCGATAATAAAATATTCTTGTGTTGAAAGGAAATAAAATATTTATATAGTTAAAAATATTTTATCGTTAAAAATATAATTTTTAACGTGAAAGTGAATAAATAAATATTTATAAACAAATCGGCCGATTTGTTTATATACACTGATTTGACTGATATTGATTGGGTCGATAAATTTTACACATCACCCAACTTCACAAATAAAAATATGTGTTTGTTGATTTGAAACCCCACACGGGTGTTGGGATGAAATTTGACGTACACTAATCCCAATTATTTAATTGTATGTCGATCGATTGGTCGACAGACTGTGTAAGCATTGATTATTTATATTTGATGCTTGTGCAGTTGTGTGGTGCACCTTGGATGATGGTTGATTGTTTGTCGTTGCTATTATATACATGTGTTGTATGGAATCCATATAATTAACGTTATATGGTGATAGATTGGGCCTCATTCCAATCGGGAAGACAATGAATATTATAAAAGAAAATTCATGTGTTGAATATAAAAATAGTTATGTGTTGACGATGTTCATGTGTTGAGTAAAATATTTTAACAATAAAATTTACATCTTTATCGTATTTAAAATTGGAACTACCTCACGGTGGAGTCTAATTAAAAATCAAACGATAGATACCATGATTTTATAAAATATTTTACATAACAAAAATAGTCGTGTGTTGAAAGAAATATAGATTCATGTGTTGAATAGAATAAATATTCATTTGTTGAATAGAATAAAGAAGTTTTGAAAAACATAAGGCCGTGTTGATTAGAGATGCGTTATTTTGACGCGAACGATATTTATATCGATTTTATTCATTTTATAATGAAAATAGAAAAGTGATTTCAAAATTTAATATTTCGAAATGAAATTCAAATTAAATTAGATTAAAATTCAAATTGAAATTTTATTGAATCAATTTGAAATGAATTCGAATCGAATAGAAAATGAATTCGATTCGAATTGGATAGAAAGTGAATTTGAATTCGAATTGAATAGAAATGAATTCGAATTGAATTAAATTGAAATTGAATTAAAAACGAATTGAAATCGTTTTGAATGAAATTTAAAACAAACTGAAATTGAATTGAAATCAATTTGAAATGAATTCGAATTGAAGTAAATAGAAGGTAAATTCATATTGAATTGAATTAAAACGAATTAGAATTTGAATTGAAGTGAATTTGAATTCGAATTAAATAAAAATTGAAATGAATTCGAATTGAATTGAAATCAAATCGGTTTGAGATTGAAGATGAAGTTGAAATTGTTTTTGAAACGAATTTAGAACTATTTATAAAATTCGTTTTAAAAGGAAATCGACGAAATATATATAATATATATATAATGGCCCGAATAGAAGGCGCCGCGCCGCGGCAGTTCGTGAATTTCGACCATTGACTTCGAATTGATGTTGCGGGAGATCCGACCGTCGGATTCTCCTAAAACCGGAACCGTTGGGTTCGTATCGAAAAGAGCTTTCCCATGAATATTAGAAATTTGAAATCTAACGGTTGTATTTGGAATTATGTCAAAATCAAATTTGAAAAAGGTCGTTGTAAGTGCAGTTCGATGGCCGTTGATGGAAATCGACTGTACGGGCCTTGATAAAATTATTAAAAATATTAATAATTTGTGTAAAATCATAATATGTGAATTGGAAAGAACAGGGATGAAAAACTCCACATTTGGAATGATAAAAATAGATTTTTATCGAAATGATCTAGTTTTGAACTAGAATTAAAATCAATTTATTTTTGAAATAAATAAATTGAATTTGAAAGTGATTTTAAAAATAATAAATATTCCCAATACGTGGATTGGATTGGAGTTGAATCGAAATTATCTTCGGAATATTTCGATGTTGGATTTCGTGACTATACAGATATTGTTATGGGAATTTGAAAGATATATTTTATATCGTTATTTACAATACGATATATGTTGGTTTCAGAATTTAATATTGAATATAAGCCGGTATATTTTCTATTCAGAGCCTTGTATTTAATATCAAATGTGATTTGGGTTTACCGTGAATCGTGTTTTAGATGACATTGGTTCTTTAACCCAGTTAAAAGCAGGATGTTGATTTTTGAAAAGATTAAAACTAAGTGGAGTTTTAATGAATCTTTAATTAGATTAAAAATGTGAATTGATAATTTAAATTATCAAATTTGAATTGTGATCGAGAATGGAGTATCACCAGTTTTGCTCCAAAGCGGTAGTTAAATCTGTACTTAGATTTGAACGTGAAATGGTAATTAATTTTACCGATAACACCGTGGTGTTAGATATGGAGTATTACCAGTTTTCTCCATGGGATAAATAGGTTGGGATTGGGAAATAAAACAAATAATTACTTCGGTGTGGTTCGCTAATCCCGACTAGTTAGATATGATTTCCAAAGGAAGATTATAGAATAAATTTAGAAGAATTTATTTTGGATAAAATTAATGGGAACCTTTCCCTAAGAATGTGATTTTGTGAATAAAGGAATATTCTGAATTGGAATGAGGCGTTTGTTGTGTTGGTGTAACATTTGTTTATCATATACGTGGGTTTTTCAGAAAGGCCGGGTTATACCCATTCTGAATAACCGATTCGACGAGATGTCGAAGATGGTGGTTGAAGACCGGAAGTCTTCACATCGTTTGGGTGATCACTGATGATCTTGATGGGCTGTACACCCAAGATGAGGGAAACAGTTGGTGATCGTCCGGACGTACTTGGAGATGGATGGATATGCGAGGAAAGTGCCTACGGTTTCGTTCAGACCCAGTAAATGGATTGTATGTCTGACATTGGATTTTATTCTATGTTGATTGATCTCTATTAAATATACATCTGTTTGGCGGCGGAGAATTTATTCTCTTGCTTAACACCCTTCTCTGAGACGTACAAGCTCAGCGATTGTATATCGATGGACATCAGTCGCATGGAGTGAATTGCCAGTGTGGCACGCATAAGTGGCAATTGACCGAGGCTTCTGTTGAAAAGCAAAGTGTTGTGGTTGATGATCAAAGCACGGCCTGTGTGGCGTAGCTTTGTGTATGACGTGAATTCGCGAGCCTCACACCTCGGTATGAGTCAAAAACGGGATAGTGACTGCAGGGAGAGCACGACGTTTCTTTCTAGCTAAGGTGGTGTCAGTGACCTACCAGCCCTGACATTTATATACTTTTCACCTGTGTGGTTGTTGGAATGCGAGGCGCCTCGGATATAGGTCTGTAAGGACCGGGAAACGTGTGTTCAGGAATTGCCAATAGTCAAAAGTAAGAGAGGACCGACCCTGAAGATCCAAGGATCATAGTGGGGTCCTGGGACATTTGCTAGAGTTTCTCGAACGCGGAGAGGAGCTTGCCCCTTGCCTCGGCTCATGATGGAATCCAATTTCCAATACGTGATATTGTGGTTTTATTTGTAGAAACTAGTATGGCGACATAGTGGTATGGGTCATTCATGCCGCCTATGATTGATATTTATGATTGAAATAGTTTTGACACTATACACTTATAATAGTATCAAATAATGTGTTTTAAACGTATCAAGCATGCTTTGGCTGTTATAAGGTAAAAACCCTATCCTCCAGCTTGCGTTGCGTTGTGTGATGGGACCTGGGTCTTATAACAGCTTCATTTTTCTTTATTTAGCATTGCGTTGTTTGTTCTATGCACTGGTATCCTTGGGAGCAAACCCGTTCCGTGTTATATGGCGTGGTCCCCTGATTTACCGAACTTTAAAATAAAGAATTATAACTGTTTTAGTTCTCACACCAGTCACAAGACTGACCTGGAGTTTATTGTTTTAACCTAAACTCTGGGTGCCCCTATTTTCCACACGGGAAGCTAGTAGTTTTGGTTTTGCAGATTTATATTCGTAGGGTCCTGATTTACAACTGGAACGATGCTCGAAAAGCTCTGTATCCGTGTATCACTTTAAGTTGTGCTTTTGTATTATTTTCCGCTGCGATGTATTTAAATGTAATTTAAATCTCTGATATTTGTTGAATGTAATTTATTCAGTTATACTCTATATATTCTTGTATCTGATGGAATTGTTGTAATAACAATGAAATGTTCTTTCGTCCGCGTTCTATTTTGTCTTGTACTCAATTCTATTCGTGCTTTCCTTCACGGGGAAGTTCGGGTCGTCTCAGTTTGGTATCAGAGCTTTGGTTTACAGAGCTCGAGAACAAGACACATTAGAACCACACGAAAGAATTCATCAGATATTGGATTAGTAAAATCCAATTAGAATGACTCATTAGAGATTGGATCAGTAGTATCCTAGAACGAGTGTGAAGAGTATATTTTTCAAATGAAAACAATTTTGTTTTGAAAATTTAAATCGCTTTATAAGTATTTGATTATTTATTTATTTTGAATATGGACAATCGAGTATATAAAGATTTCGCGTATACGCGTCATGAACATATAGTCAAAATTTTAATATACTGGGTAGATATAGAATCACATTCTAGACATCCCGGGATGATTCTGATGATGGTGCATCATCATCAGTATTTATATTCGAGTGACGAAGGTGTGATTTCTATATATTTCCATTAGACTAGTGTGAGAACCAAAACTAATATAGATAGATTTATTGTTGTGATTTGGCATCAAAACATGATTTCTGTATATGTATCAAAATTATGAATTTGAAACGTTAATTCACTAATTGATTGATGTTTGTGTTGTTTGTTTATTTGATTGATAATTTTGAACCATTACGCCTAATAGAATCAAATATTGAATTGAATTGAAAATTGGTCGCATTTGCTTGCATATACATGTACTTACATTGAACAGGTCATAGCGAGGAGGCTAGAGCAGAGAATAAAATTTGTTGCCCGACAAATAGGTACATGTTTACTATAATTTAATGTTTTGTTTGGGTGATGACGATTTTATGAGCCTATTGGCTAGCCGCTTGGCTTTTTCTTTTTCTTTTTGAGATCAGAAGGCCTATATGGCAATTTCCGAATTTTCCCGTGGCTCCCGGTGCAGGGGAGGTTATGGCAAAAAATTCAAAAATTTAGGGTGTTAGCCAAATTTTTGAAGAATTTGAAAATTCTCATAAACTGAAAAGTTGGAGAATGGAAGCCAGATCGAATGTAGAGTTGATTGATCAAACCACTTTTGACTTTGTTCCTTTTCGGGGACGAAAAGTTTTAAGTGGGGGAGATTGTAACAACCCGTAAAATCTGGGCCAGTTTAAAATTTTTATTTTGGCAATTTTAGCGAATTTTGAACATTTAAAATGAATTATTTTAAATAAAATCGACGAAAATTTATTTTGAATAGAATTCGAATGTATATATTATATACGTCGTCGTTAGAATATAAATAATTATATATAATTATATATAGAATTGAAAATGGCGCGGTAGTTCGATTTCAAACTTCAATTGAATGTACCGGGTGCAAAACAATCCGGATTTTAGAGAAACCAAAAATAATAGGATCTATTTGAGGATATCTTTCCAACGAATCCGAAAAATCGAAATTTCATAGCGGGAATCAAAAGATATGTCTAGTTGAAAATTCTGAATAGTCGCTATGGAATTCAGACCCTTAAAAATGGGAATTTTGCAAACGACCTCGAATTTCGACGAAACCACTTTTGTTGGATCCGCGATGTCAAATTATTGCTAGATTCCAAATTTCATAATTTTTCGAATGAATATGTGAGCGTGGCAAAGGAAAACGTGTTTGACCAGTTTTAGTTGATTTTAATCGACTGGAAAATGGCCATTTTTCCAACTGTCTCGGAATTTGACGAAACTAGTTTTGTTATGACCGTATCGTCAATACGAAGCTAGAAAATATTTTTATGGAATTTTTAGAGTTCGTATGTGACCCCGGTAAATTGAAATGCGTGTTCAAATTCAATATATAGAGTTATATGTTGATTTTAACATAAACGGATCGAAACGGTCGAATCAGCTTACGATACATATACCATTGTGTTCGGAATATGGGTAATTTGCTATGGACGACAGGCGGTGGGACTCGTTTAGAGGTCATATGGAAAAGTCAACTTTTTGGGATTAAATAAAAAAAAAAACTCTCTCCCCCTTAAACTCCTCTGCCCCCCCCCCCCCCGTTCAATTTAAATCAGAAGAAAAAGAAAAAAAAATGATGAAAAGGGGCGACGGGGGGGATGAACCGCCGCCACCGTATCGACCCCCCCCCCCCCAGGTGGCGTGCCCGCCACCAGAGCCTCCCCCTCCCCTTCTCCTTCTCCTCCGCTACCTCTTCTCCCTCCTCTCTTCAAAACCCGTACCCAAGCAACCCTAACCCCCTGCGCCTCCGCCTCCTTCCCCCTCAGCCTATCGAACGACCAACGCAGCCCCCCCAATCCGTCCAACCCAAAACTGATGCCACCGCAGGCCAAACCCTCAGCTACCCGACACTCCAGCGCCCTGGCTTCCTCCCCCTTCGATTCAAGGTAAATTTTATAACCTTTTGGTTATGTAAAAACTGTTTTTTTTTTTTTTTTTAAACTGAAAATTATATGATTTTTAAAACTGAAAATTATTTGATTTTAAAACGGTAAAAGACGTGATTTTTATATGGTAAAAGACGTGATTTTTATACGGTAAAAGATGCGATTTTTAGTAGTGAAAAGGCAAGAGTTTTAAATAGAATGGCGAAATCTTTTATATGGTAGAAGATGATAAAAAATATAATCTTTTATATGGTAGAAGATGAAAAAAATATAATCTTTTATATTGTAGAAGATGTAAAAATAGAATCTTTATGTAGAGAATAACGATGTAAAAATAGAATTTTTATTTATATAGTAGCATTGTAAAAATAGAATTTTTATCCATACAGCGTGATTATAAAAATTCTATTTTTATATATTGAATAGCGAAGTAAAAAATTCGATTTTTATATATTGAATAGCGAAGTAAAAATTCGATTTTTATATATTGAATAACGAAGTAAAAATTCGATTTTTATATATTGAATTGCGAAGTAAAAATTCGATTTTTATATATTGAATAGCGAAGTAAAAATTCGATTTTTATATATTGAATGGCGAAGTAAAAATTCGATTTTTATATATGTAGTGGCTATGGGCAACGAAAGTGACAAAAAGGCGAGAACGATGAAGATTTCTCTAAATGAAGTGTCGTGGAGTTGGGATAGCTATCGGTGAGAACTTCTCACTCTTCAATTTCCTTTTCTAGTTATATATATATATATATATATATATATACTAGGATGCAGACGGTGCTTAGCAGCACCCGACACCCGTCATCCACAGACCATGGATGGCTTGTTTGTTTGATTGATATGTTGCGAAATTTTTTTTGTGATGTTGATGTGAAATCGATAATAAAATATTCTTGTGTTGAAAGGAAAAAAAACATTTATATAGTTAAAAATATTTTATCGTTAAAAATATAATTTTTAACATGAAAGTGAATAAATAAATATTTATAAACAAATCGGCTGATTTGTTTATATACACTGATTTGACTGATATTGATTGGGTCGATAAATTTTACACATCACCCAACTGCACAAATAAAAATATGTGTTTGTTGATTTGAAACCCTACACGGGTGTTGGGATGAAATTTGGCGTACACTAATCCCAATTATTTAATTGTATGTCGATCGATTGGTCGACAGACTGTGTAAGCATTGATTATTTATATTTGATGCTTGTGATGTTGTGTGGTGCACCTTGGATGATGGTTGATTGTTTGTCGTTGCTATTATAGACATGTGTTTTATGGAATCCATATAATTAACGTTATATGGTGATTGATTGGGCCTCATTCCAATCGGGAAAACAATGAATATTATAAAAGAAAATTCATGTGTTGAATATAAAAATAGTCATGTGTTGACGATGTTCATGTGTTGAGTAAAATATTTTAACAATAAAATTTACATCTTTATCATATTTAAAATTGGAACTACCTCACGGTGGAGTCTAATTAAAACTCAAACGATCGATACCATGATTTTATAAAATATTTTACATAACAAAAATAGTTGTGTGTTGAAAGAAATATAGATTCATGTGTTGAATAGAATAAATATTCATTTGTTGAATAGAATAAAGAAGTTTTGAAAAACATAAAGCCGTGTTGATTAGAGATGCGTTATTTTGACGCAAACGATATTTATATCGATTTTATTCGTTTTATAATGAAAATTGAAAAGTGATTTCAAAATTTAATATTTCGAAATGAAATTCAAATTAAATTAGATTAAAATTCAAATTGAAATTTTATTGAATCAATTTGAAATGAATTCGAATCGAATAGAAAATGAATTCGATTCAAATTGGATATAAAGTGAATTTGAATTCGAATTGATAGAAATGAATTTGAATTGAATTAAATTGAAATTGAATTAAAAATGAATTGAAATCGTTTTGAATGAAATTTAAAATGAACTGAAATTGAATTGAAATCAATTTGAAATGAATTCGAATTGAAGTAAATAGAAGGTAAATTCAAATTGAATTGAATTAAAACGAATTAGAATTTGAATTGAATTGAATTGAATTTGAATTCGAATTAAATAAAAATTGAAATGAATTCGAATTGAATTGAAATCAAATCGATTTGAGATTGAAGATGAAGTTGAAATTGTTTTTGAAACGAATTTAGAACTATTTATAAAATTTGTTTTAAAAGGAAATCGACGAAATATATATAATATATATTATATATATATAATGGCCCGAATAGAACGGGCCGCGCCGCGGCAGTTCGTGAATTTCGACCATTGACTTCGAATTGACGTTGCGGGAGATCCGACCGTCGGATTCTCCTAAAACCGGAACCGTTGGGTTCATATTGAAAAGAGCTTTCCCATGAATATTAGAAATTTGAAATCTAACAGTTGGACTTGGAATTATGTCCAAATCAAATTTGAAAAAGGTCGTTGTAAGTGCAGTTCGATGGCCGTTTATGTAAATCGATTGTACGGGCCTTGATAAAATTATTAAAAATATTAATAATTTGTGTAAAATCATAATATGTGAATTGGAAAGAACTGGGATGAAAAACTCCACATTTGGAACGATAAAAATAGATTTTTATCGAAATGATCTAGTTTTGAACTAGAATTAAAATCAATTTATTTTTGAAATAAATAAATTGAATTTGAAAGTGATTTTAAAAATAATAAATATTCCCAATACGTGGATTGGACTGGAGTTGAATCGAAATTATCTTCGGAATATTTCGATGTTGGATTTCGTTACTATACATATATTGTTATGGGAATTTGAAAGATATATTTTATATCGTTATTTCCAATACGATATATGTTGGTTTCAGAATTTGATATTGAATATAAGCCGGTATATTTTCTATTCAGAGCCTTGTATTTAATATCAAATGTTATTTGGGTTTATCGTGAATCGTGTTTTAGATGACATTGGTTCTTTAACCCAGTTAAAAGCAGGATGTTGATTTTTGAAAAGATTAAAACTAAGTGGAGTTTTAATGAATCTTTAATTAGATTAAAAATGTGAATTGATAATTTAAATTATCAAATTTGAAAGGTGGTCGAGAATGGAGTATCACCAGTTTTGCTCCAAAGCGGTAGTTAAATCTGTACTTAGATTTGAACGTGAAATGGTAATTAATTTTACCGATAACACCGTGGTGTTAGATATGGAGTATTACCAGTTTTCTCCATGGGATAAATAGATTGGGATTGGGAAATAAAACAAATATTTACTTCGGTGTGGTTCGCTAATCCCGACTAGTTACAAATGATATCCAAAGGAAGATTATAGAATAAATTTAGAAGAATTTATTGTGGATAAAATTAATGGGAACCTTTCCCTAATAATGTGATTTTGTGAATAAAGGAATATTCTGAATTGGAATGAGGCATTTGTTGGGTTGGTGTAACATTTGTTTATCATATACGTGGTTTTTTCAGAAAGGCCGGGTTATACCCATTCTGAATAACCGATTCGATGAGATGTCGAAGATGAAGACGGTGGTTGAAGAGCGGAAGTCTTCACATCGTTTGGGTGATTACTGATGATCTTGATTGGGCTGTACACCCAAGATGAGGGAAACAGTTGGTGATCGTCCGGACGTACTTGGAGATGGATGGATATGCGAGGAAAGTGCCTCCAGTTTCGTTCAGACCCAGAGCGAACTTGTAAATGGATTGTGTGTCTAACATTGGATTTTATTCTGTGTTGATTGATCTCTATTAAATATACATCTGTTTGGCGGCGGAGAATTTATTCTCTTGCTTAACGCCCTTCTCTGAGACGTACGAGCTCAGAGGTTGTATATCAATGGACATCAGTCGCATGGAGTGAATTGCCAGTGTGGCACGCATAAGTGGTAATTGATCAAGGCTTCTGTTGAAAAGCAAAGTCTTGTGGTTGATGATCAAAGCACGGCCTGTGTGGCGTAGCTTTGTGTATAACGTGAATTCGCGAGCCTCACACCTCGGTATGAGTCAAAAACGGGATAGTGACTGCTGGGAGAGCACGACGTTTCTTTCTAGCTAAGGTGGTGTCAGTGACCTACCAGCCCTGACATTTGTATACTTTTCACCTGTGGTTGTTGGAATGCGAGGCGCCTCGGATATAGGTCTGTAAGGACCGGGAAACATGTGTTCAGGAATTGCCAATCCTCAAAAGTAAGAGAGGACGGCCCTAAAGATCCAAGGATCATAGTGGGGTCCTGGGACATTTGCTAGAGTGTCTCGAACGCGGAGAGGAGCTTGCCCCTTGCCTCGGCTCATGATGGAATCCAATTTCCAATACGTGATATTGCGGTTTTAATTGTAGAACCTAGTATGACGACATAGTGGTATGGGTCATTCATGCCGCCTATGATTGATATTTATGATTGAAATTGTTTTGACACTATACACTTATAATAGTATCAAATAATGTGTTTTAAACGTATCAAGCATGCTTTGGCTATTATAAGGTAAAAACCCTATCCTCCGGCTTGCGTTGCATTGTGTGATGGGACCTGGGTCTTATAACAGCTTCATTTTTCTTTATTTAGCATTGCGTTGTTTGTTCTATGCACTGGTATCCTTGGGAGGAAACCCGTTCCGTGTTATACGGCGTGGTCCCTTGATTTACCGAACTTTAAAATAAAGAATTATAACTGTTTTAGTTCTCACACCAGTCACATGACTGACCTGGAGTTTATTGTTTTAACCTAAACTCTGGGTGCCCCTATTTTCCACACGGGCAGCTAGTAGTTTTGGTTTTGCAGATTTATATTAACAGGGTCCTGATTTACAGCTGGAACGATTCTCGGAAAGCTCTGTATCTGTGTATCACTTTCAGTTGTGCTTTTGTATTATTTTCCGCTGCAATGTATTTAAATGTAATTTAAATCTCTGATATTTGTTGAATGTAATTTATTCAGTTATACTCTGTATATTCCTGTATCTGATGGAATTGTTGTAATAACAATGGAATGTTCTTTCGTCTGCGTTCTATTTTGTCTTGTACTTAATTCTATCCATGCTTTCCTTCATGGGGAAGTTCGGGTCGTCTTACCATTGTTGCACGCTACCGAGTTTTTCACACACTCCATTGAGAATGCTAGTGGAAATTGTACAGGAACGTTTCTAGCAAATATTATATTATATATACTTATTAAGAGGACCCCGTTGCGTAAAAATCTCGTTCGCTTAGGGACTGGTATCGACAAAAACAAAAATACCGATGTGAAGAGCAACGCCCCACGATTACAAAAATATAATAATATCGGTAGGTTAACTTATATTGCGAAATCCCAAAATGCTGATTAAGGGTGCAAAACTACTCCAAATAAAAAGTTGCTAATTTAATTAATTACAAATTACAGTAAAATTCTAAAAATTAAATTATAACCACGCCTCAAAAGAACCTTGTCTAAATTCGCAACCGATATCTAGTTATATCGAATAAACCGTTACGGTCGATAACGATTTCTACAGCGACTACTTGAAAATTTGATTTGAACATAGCTCACAACCTGTAACACGAAATCTTAATTTTTCACTTCCATTACGAACTGCAGCGTCGTTATGAGCTCGATTATATTTAATATTTATTTTTAAATGTTCAACTTCGTTTTAATTAGTATATAAATCCTCTTATATTACGATTTCAATATTTAACCGATTTAAATATTCAAATACAAACCGATAAAAATGCGGGACGTTACATGAATAAACAAATCGGATGATTTGTTTATATACACCCATTTGACTGATATTGATTGGGACGATAAATTTTACACATTGCCCAACTACACAAATAAAATCTGTGTTTGTTGATTTGAAACCCCACATGGGTGTTGGGATGATATTTGGCGTACACTAATCCCAATTATTTAGTTGTATGTCGATCGATTGGTCGACAGACCGTGTAAGCGTTAATTATTTACATTTAATGCTTATGCAGCTATGTGGTGCACTCTAGATGATGGTTGATTATTTATCGTTGCTGTTATATACATGTGTTGTATGGAATCCATATAATTAACATTATATGGTAACTGATTGGGCCTCATTCTAATTTGAAAAATAAAGAATATTATAAAATAAAAATTCATGTGTTGAATAGAATATATATTCATGTGTTGAATAAAATAAATATTCATGTGTTGAATAGAATAAACATTCATGTGTTGAATAAAAGAAAATACTCATGTGTTGAGAATATTCATGTGTTGAATAAAGTATAAATTCATGTGTTGAATAAAATAAAAATGCATGTTGAATAGAATATATATTCATGTGTTGAATAAAATAAATATTCATGTGTTGAATAGAATAAACATTCATGTGTTGAATAAAAGAAAATACTCATGTGTTGAGAATATTCATGTGTTGAATAAAGTATAAATTCATGTGTTGAATAAAATAAATATTCATGTGTTGAATAGAATAAATATTCATGTGTTGAATAAAATAAATATTCATGTGTTGAATAGAATAAACATTCATGTGTTGAATAAAAGCCGTGTTGATTAGATTTACGCCATTTTAATGTGAACGATATTTATATCGATTTTATTCATTTTTATAATGAATATATAAAAGGAAGTGATTTCAAAATATAACGTTTTGAAAATATTATCATTTATAGATTAATGATATGGAATATTCAATTTTGATTAGAAATTGAATATGAAATTGAATTCGTTTTGAAAACGAATTTAAAATGGTTTATAAAATACATTTTGAAAGGAAATCGATGAAATATATATAATATATATTATATATATAATGCCCCGAATAGAACGCGCCACGCTGCGGCAGTTCGTGAATTTCGACCATTGACTTCGAATGGACAATACGGGAGATCCGACCGTCGAATTCTCCTAAGACAGGAACTGTTGGGTTCGTATCGAAAAGTGCTTTCTAACGAATATTAGAGATTGAAATCTAATGGTTGGATTTGGAATAATGTCCAAATCAAATTTGGAAAAGGTCATTGTAAGTGCAATTCGATGGCCGTTGATGGAAATCGACTGTACGAGCCTTGAATTTTTTTTAAAAAAATAGTAATAATTTGTGTAAAATCATTAGAAATGATTTCTGAAGAATTGGGATGAAAAATTCCATATTTGAAAAGATAAAAATAGATTTTTATCGAAATGAACTAGTTTTGAACTAGAATTATAATCCCATTTATTTTTAAAATAAATAAAGTGGATTTGAAAGGGTTTTAAAAGTAACCAGAATTTCCAATAATTGAATTGGAATGGATTCGAATCAAAATGTCTTTGGAATATTTCGATGTTGGATTTCGTGATTATATAGATATTGTTATGGAAATTTGAAAGATATGTTTATATCGTTATTTCCAATACGATATTTGTTGGTCGTAGAATTTGATATTGAATATAAGCCGATATATTTTCTATTCAGAGCCTTGTATTTAATATCAAATGGGATTTGGGTTTGTCATGAATGGTGTCTTCATTAACACTGTTCTTAAACCAAGTTGAGAAAAAGATTAAATCATTTTATTTAGATTTAATGAAGTGTACCAATTAAATGGAATTTAATTGGAATTGAATTTGAATTGATTTTGGGTTGTCGTGAATGGTATCTTTAATAATACTGTTCTTAGACCCAATGGAGTTAAGAAGATCAGAAACTAACTGGAGATTAGTTAAGTTGAATGGTTTCTTGGGTATTGATCTGATGTTGGTTTCGGCCTTCGGGGTTATTACTTAGGGAATTTTTCACTTGTTAATTTACGGTTAAAGGCTGATGGAATGGAATGTGATTTTAGGTTTATAGTGAACCGTGTTTTAAATGACATTGGTTCTTTAACCCAGTTAACGACAAAATATGATTTCCCAAGTAAAATAATCATTAATATTGATTTTTGGGAAGATTAAAACCGAGTGGAGTTTTAAAGAATCTTTAATTAGATTGAAATGATCGAGAATGGAGTATCACCAGTTTTGGTCTAAAGCGATAGTTAAATCTTTAATTAGATTTGAACGTGAAATGGTAATTGAATTTACCAATAACACCGTGGTGTTAGATATGAAGTATGACCAGTTTTACTTCATGGGATGAATAGGTTGGGATTGGAAAATAAAATAAATGATTACTTCGGTGTGGTTCGCTAATCCCGACTAATTTGAATTGATATTCAAAAGAAGATTAAAGAATAAATTTAAAGAATTTATCTTTGATAAAATTAATGGGAACCTTTCCCAAAGTATAAGAATATTTGAATAAAAGAATATTCTGAATTGGAATGAGGCGTATGTTGTGTTTGTGTAAAACTTGTTTATTATATACGCGAGTTATTCAGAATGACCGGGTTTATCCCATTCTGAATAACTGATTCGACGATGTGTCGAGGATGAAGACTGTGATCGAAGACCGGAGGTCTTCACGTTGTTTGGATAATTACTGATGATCTTGATTGGGCTGTACACCCAAGAGGAGGGAATCAGTTGGTGATCGTCCAAACGTACTTGGAGATCGATGGATATGCGAGGTACACGGTGCCTCCGGTTTCGTTCAGACCCAGAACGAACTTGTAAATGGACTGTGTGTCTAACATTGGATTTTTTTCTATGTGATTGATTTTTGTTAAATATATATATGTTTGGCGGTGGAGAAATTATTCTCTTGATTAACGCCCTTCTCTGAGACGTACGAGCTCAGGGGTTATATATTAATGGATATCAATCGCACGGAGAGAATTGCCTGTGTGGCATGCCTAAGTGGCAAATGATCAAGGATTTTATTGAAAAGCAAAGTCTTGTGGTTGATGATCAAAGCACGGCCAGTGTGGCATAGCTTTGTGTAGCATTGATTCGCGAGCCTCACACCCCGGTTGTGAACCAGAAACGGGAGAAGGACCTCAGGGAGGACATGCGTTTCTTTCTAGCTAGAAGTGGCGTCAGTGGTTTTACATGCCCTGACGAATTTGACTTATGTGGTTGTTGGATTGCGAGGCGCCTCATATATATTGGTGACTGTGTGGAGACGATGGAGTCATTGGACTCATTTACGCCCCAAAGGGCAGGGAAACACAGTGTTCAGGCATTTTAATCCAAATCGGTGGACCGGTCCTGACGATCCAAGGGACGATGCGTTCTGTTCCTGAGACTCGGGCTGGACAGTCTCGAATCGGTTGAGGACGATCCCTTGCCTCGGTTCACAGATGAAAACCCAACTTCCAATATGTGACTTTGCGGTTTTGATTGTAAACCTATATATGGCGACATAGTGGTATGGAGCACTTATGACGTCTATGATTGATACTTATGATTGAAATCGTTTTTGCACTATACACTTATAGTAATAATAAAAGAAGAAATTGAGCGTATCAAGGATGCTTTGGCTATTATAAGGTAAAACCCTATCCTCCGGCTTGTGTTGCATTATGTGATGGGACCTGGGTCTTTTAATAGCTTCATTTTTTTTATTTAGCATTATGCTATTGTTTTATGCACTGGTATTCTTGGGAGGAAACCCGTTCCGTGTTATATGGCGTGGTCGCTTGATTTACCTTACTTTAAAATAAAGATTAATAACGGTTTTAGTTCTCACACCAGTCACATGACTGACATGGAGTTTATTGTTTTAACTTAAACTCTGGGTGCCCATATTTTCGACACGGGCAGCTAGTAGTTTTGGTTTTGCAGATTTATATTCACAGGAACCTGGTTTACAGCTGGAATTATATCCAGAAAGCTCTGTATCCGTATATCCCTTTCAGTTGTGTATTGTATTATTTTTCCGCTGCTATGTAATGTATTTAAATGTAATTTATTGTAATCTCTGATATTTGTCAAATGTGTAATATTGATTCATACTCTGTGATATCCTTGTATTATGATGGAATTGTTGTAATAAACAATGAAATGTTCTTCTGTTTATGTTCTGATTTGTCGTGTTCTCAAAACAATCAGGGGTTTTGAACGGTCTTGGTCGGTTTAGCGATCGATTCGGATCAAGCGAAATTCCTTATCGTAACAGCTTGGTATCAGAGCTCTGGTTTACAGAGCTCGTGAACAAGACATATTAAAACCAAACGAAAGAATTCATCAGAGATTGGATTAGTAATATCCAATAAGAATGACTCGTTAGAGATGGGATTAGTAGTATCCTAAAACGAGTGTGAAGAGTGATGTTTTTGAAATAAATAAAATTGAAAACAAGTTTTGTTTTGAAAATTTAAATCGTATTACACGTATTTGAATATTTATTTTAAATTGATTTGGACAATCAAGTATATAAAGATTTTGCGTGTACGTCTGATCTGCGTGTATTTTAAGTTTTAATATACTGGATAGATATAGAATTACACTCTAGTCCTCGGGGATAATTCTAGTGATGTCGCGACATCATCAGTATTTGTGTTTGAGTTTCGAAGGTGTGATATTTATATATTTCCAATAGACTGTTGTGAGAACCAAAACTAGATAGGGCCTATTGTTGTGATTTGGCATTAAAAATCTGATTTTTGGACTATGTATCAAAATTATGAATTTGAAATGTTAATCAACTAATTAATTGCTGATTGTGTTGGTTGATTATTGGTTGATTAATTAAATGTTGAACCTTTAGTCAAATTGAACCAAATAGTGAATTGTATTGAAAATTAGTCGCATTTGCATGCATATACATGTACTTACATTGAACAGGTCATAGCAAGGAGGCTATAGCAGAAGAATAAAATTGTTTGCCCGACAAATAGGTACATGTTTACAAATTTATTGGGTTTGGATGATTTCATGAGCCGATTGGCTA
This sequence comes from Allium sativum, assembly GCA_030737875.1. Lineage (NCBI taxonomy): Eukaryota > Viridiplantae > Streptophyta > Magnoliopsida > Asparagales > Amaryllidaceae > Allium > Allium sativum. The sequence continues at coordinate 130,903,570 of CM060918.1, forward strand.
GCCGCTTGGCTGTTTCTTTTTCTTTTTGGATTGGTGAGGGACATGGGAGGCTATTTGAAATATCCCGAAGCTCCCGGTGCAGGGGAGGTTATGGCGAAATTTTTCGAAAATTTAGGGTGTTAGCCAAATTTTTGAATGAAAAGTTGAAGAACTTAAGCCATAAAGAAAATAATGGAAGTTGAGTTGATTTGTAAAACAACTTTCAGCTTCGTTCCTTTTCAGGGACGAAAAGTTTTAAGTGGGGGAGATTGTAATAACCCGGAAATCCGAGCCAATTTAAAAATTTTATTTTGGCAAATTTGATGAATTTTGAATATTTAATATGAATTATTTTAAATAATCACGACGAGAAATTTATTTTGGATAGAATTAGAACGTATATTTTTATTCGAATCATCGTTAGAATATAAATAATTTATTTTAATTATAAAAGGAATTGAAAATGGTGCGGTAGTTCGAAAAATCGATTTCAAAGTTCGAATGAATGTACAAGATTTAAAATAAACCGGATTTTAGCAAAACCAAAAATATAAGAATCTATTTGAGAATATCTTTCCAACGAATCCGAAAAATTGAAATTTCATAGTGGGGATAAAAAGTTATGCCCAGTTGAAATTTTAGAATAGTCGTTATGGAATTTTGGCCGTTAAAAATGGAAATTTTGCAAACGACATCGGTTTTTGACGAAGCCACTTTTTATGGATCCAGGATGTAGAATTATTGCTAGATTCCAAAATTCATAATTTTCTGAATCAATATGTGAGCATGGCACAGGAAAACGTGTTTTGACAGTTTCAGTCAATATCGATCGACCAGAAAATGGCCACTTTTCAAATGGTCTTGGAATTTGACGAATTTAGTTTTGTTAGAACCGTATCATCAATACGAAGCTAGAAAAATATTTTTCGGGAATTTTTAGAGTCAGTATGTGGCCCCGGAAAATTGAAATATATGTTTAAAATTCAATATAATGATTTATATTTTAATTTAAACGAAAACTGATCGAAACAGCTGAATCAGCTGACGATACATAATCCATTGTGTTCGGAATGAGGGTAATTAGCTAGGGATGACAGTCGGTGGGTTCGAAAAGGAGTTCGAATAAAAAGTCAACCGTAGGCGGAATAAAATATATATATATATACCTCACCCCTCTTTCTCTCTCTCCCTCACTTCTTTCTTCCCCGTCGGTTTCTAATAAAGAAAAAAAAAACAGCGACCTGGTACATCGCGCCCCCCTCTCCACTGCACCCCTCTGTCGAGTTCACCCACACGCCGCCGACCCCCTCCCTCGCCATTGACCTCCTCTCCCTTTCCCTCTCCTCTTCTTCTACAGTTAAAACCGCACCAACAACCCCAAAACCCGATCTGAACCGCTACCCCCTCCCTGACCAAATCCACCCCTCCGCACCCTACTACCGGCCGCGAGCCACCCGGCGCCACCACGAGGAAACCCCTTCCTCCATTCAGGGAAAAAAGGTGAATATTTATCTATTTATTCTAGGTTAATTTAATTCAAACAATACTGAAAAAGGATCTGATTTTTATGTTAATGAAGTCATGATTTTTAGGTTAATAAAAACTTGATTTTTATGTGTATGAAAGCGAAGAAAAGAATTGATTTTTAATAGGAAAAAGAATTGGTTTTTTAATAGGAAATCTTCATATATGTAGCGAATAGGAAAAGATATGATTTTGTTTGTATAAAAATACGATCTTTGTGAAGTTAAGAATACGATCTTTGTGAAGTTAAAAATACGATCTTTGTGAAGTTAAAAATATGATCTTTGTTTAGTTAAAAATACAATTGTTAGTAAGAAGAAAAATACGATTTTTATAGTTTAAAGAATTTGATTTTTGAAACTAAAAAGATTTGATTTTTGAAAACAAAAAGGTCTTGTTTATATAAAAAGATATGATTTTTATATAATAGAGAATATAAAAATGTGATTTTTATCAATGTAGCATTGAAATAAAAATGTGATTTTTTGTAACACCCCGGATTTTTGAATAATCGAATTAACTAAAATAAAGAATAATTAATCTCAGACGTGAGAATTATGGGGTTTGGGTTGCGCCATTGTGTTCGTCTCGGAATAATGGTTGAAATAGAGTTCGAGTTTGCGGGAAACGAGTACCGGATTAAGGAGTTATGGACGAACGAAGATTGGTGGCAAAAGAGAAGAGAAAAAATGCACTGGCGCACTTGGGAAGTGCGCCTGTACAAATTAACACTGGCGCACCTGCCAAGTGCGCCCAGGCCGAGGCAAAAGCCTGCACAACTTTCTGGTTCAGGCTGACCCATGATGTTGAGTCCTTTCTGACTCCTTGCTGAGTCATTAGGGATGACTCATCACCCTATCATGATTGAATGGTTTTGATTAACCCTAAGATCATCCGGCTGCTTAAATTGATTCAAACCTCTATAAAAAGACCCATAGACTCAAACACTAAATCAGAATTAAGATTGAAACTATGGCCGTCATGCTGTTGTCTTGAACCCTAGAGCAGCCACCACCAAATTAAAGAGGAAGAACAGCAACGAAATCAGAACTATTCAACCCTAACAGCGAATCTTCATAAAATGAGAGGTAATTCAACTCCAGAAATCAGAATTCATAGCTCAAGACTGCTTTTGAGTTGTGAGTTCTATAGTTTTAACGAAATAATTAATAAATGAATTGGATTGAGTTATATTGCGGATAATTTGGATATGATATGAATTGTTGATTGCATGTTGTAATTATGTTGTAGAATTGTGTTATAATTTCTATGATATTATGTTATGATGCTATCATTTACGATGTAAAGTTATGATGTTATCACCCATGTTATAATCCTATGATTGGCTTAGGTCTAGTTGAATCATCATGTTTCATATGCTAGTAGTTATATTAATTCATATGATAAATCATATGTATGCAAGTTTTGATTTTGATTTAAACATGAATCACATACAAGTTGGGTAGAATTTTATGTGAACTTATATGGTTATGACACCTAGTTTATGTGAAAATTTAATTGAAAGTTAGGCTATAACATGTGTAAGTTATAGGCTAAATTCTACATGATACTTTACATATTAAGTGCTAGTCTACACCATTGTTGCGATGTATAAATCACCTATGTAAGATTATGAGTTGGATATGAATCATGTTATGCAAGTTTAGGATTATTACCTATGAAAATATAGATCTATGACATATGTTATTTATGCAAGTTTGTGGCCATTTTCTCATCAATTTCACACCTTTAGATTGGATCCATGACATATGTTGTTTATGCAAGTTGTAATTTTGGCCTATGCAAGTTTTAGATGTAGAACATCATTCGCATATGCAAGTTCACCCCTATGTTAGATTTATGTTTTAATTATGTGCATATTGTGATGTTTTCTCTTTATTCCATGAGTTAGACTATTCGAGTCTAACGTATATTTTTACGTTAAACGAACAAACGTACTACGTGGGGTGAAGGGAATAATATTAAAAAGATTTAATTGGCATAAATGCCTTAAAAGGCATAAAATATAATTGTGGTGAAAATTGGTATGATTTTACATACCATAAATGGATGGACATAATTGAGTCAATTATGGACATCGTTAAATTTGGAATTGATTGATAATTTGAATAGGGAAAGTAATTCAAATTTGGGGAATGATTAATTAGGAGTAATTAATCGTCTAAGACACGAGGTTAGGCTCTTTTCTGGTGTAAGACTGCCCGGACCTGCCCAGCAAATCCAGCTGCAACAAATGTCAGTCTAATGTGAGAGGTCTTAGGCACAAATTAAATACGTAACAATTGTAAAGACGTGAGGTTAGACTCTTTTGTGGTGTAAGACTGCCCGGACCCGCCCGGCAAATGCAGCTGCCACAAATGCCAGTCTAATGTGAGAGGTCTTTATGAGGTTACGGTCTTAATGAATTAAGAAACACTTAACCAGATAGACATGTAGTGGGACATGAGGGGGTTAAGTGGATGACTTGGGTGGCATTTGGAATCTAGTGGGTGCCTTCGGTGGCATTTGAAATACGATTAGAAGTACTTAACCAAAATTGAAAAATGAATAAGAATTGGGTTAAGTGGGAAATACTAGAGGGGACCAAGCTTAGGTGGATAGCTTGTGTCAAATCATGGGGGACCGTTTCAACCAGTAACCCATAAGTATCTCTGTGGGCTCGACCTAAGTCGAGGACGGGACACGCGTACTGGGCTTGACTGTAAGAGGCCGAATGGGTGAGTGGTGGCAACGCAACTCCAATGGGTTCATGTGCGTGTGTGGGCCCGGGCTGGTAGGTAAGACGTTGTTGCATCGTGTAGGTATAAGCCGTGCATCTCTGGTAGTATCGGGTTGCCACTTTGGGGAGTGATACACCCCACCGTGGGACCAGCATGGGTATCTACGAGTTAGGGAGCCGATCGCTTGGGGTAGGACTTGGGGTACACTTAGTTCTGTCTGTTCTGTTGGTACCGTCTGTTTCTGTTGGGTGGTAACACCTGTCTGTTTCTGCGTGGGACCGTCTGTTGGGGTGGTAAAGGCCCATTACTAGTGTACACCTAATTCTACATTCTGTTTCCGTAGGGATTATTCTGTTTCTGTTTCTGTCTCTGTTCGGGTGGTAAAGGCCCATTACTAACATTCTGTTTCTGTATAGATTATTCTGCTTCGATTCTATTTCAGTTTAAACATTAGGGTAACACCTAATCCTGTTATACTAGTGGTGGTGCGGTATAGTAATTATCTTGAAGTGGTTTAGGTGTGCCTTTAACGTTATCTTTGTTCATCTTATTTCCTTGTTTACTCTGCATACTCAATGGTTCATGGTCATTTCCTTATTTTTCAACTTATGCCTTAGCCTAGTTACTATGTTAATTATATTGTTATAATTATCGCACTCGCCAAACTTTATGTCTGACCCCCCTTTTTCCCATCGCTTTCCTTTTTCCCCCCTCCAGGTGCTCAGGTTGGAACTAGCACCAGTGGAGCTTGACTTTGGACTGCTCTTAGAAGATTGCTTGGATCGCTGAAGTAAAGTTCAGCTTCTCTTTATTTATGGCTATTTTGATGTTGGGGATTATGTCTTTCAGTTTATGTACCTTGTTTTATCAAGATGGATATGATGTACTTGACTTTAGTTTATGGTTTTGATGATGTAACCAAACATATTTACCTTCTGCTGCAATAAATAAAGTTTTAAATTTTCAAGTACTGCTTTATATCTGTCTTGTTGTGATTTTCTGTTCTATATTCACTTAAAATGCTCCATGGAAGTTAATGCATTCCCTTTGTGAGTGACATTAATGGATGTGGGGTGTTACATTTTTATATAAATCATGTGAAACAGAGTGCGATGGAACCGAATGGAAGCGCGGCGAAGATTTTCTACATAAGAAGAGTTACGGAGTTTGGTTTAGCTTATCGGTGAGAACTCCTCACTTTTAATTTTAATTTCTAGTTAAAATATATACTAGGATGCAGACGGTGCTTACTAGCACCCGACAGCCGTCGTCCACAGACCATGGATGACTTGTATGTGTGATTGATCTATTGTGAAAATTAATTGTGTGATGTGGAATGAATAAATATTTTATAGTTAAAAATATAATTTTTAACATGTATATAAAATAAATATGAATAAACAAATCGGATGATTTGTTTATATACACCCATTTGACTGATATTGATTGGGACGATAAATTTTACACATCGCCCAACTGCACAAATAAAATCTTTGTTTGTTGATTTGAAACCCCACACGGGTGTTGGGATGATATTTGGCGTACACTAATCCCAATTATTTAGTTGTATGTCGATCGATTGGTTGACAGACTGTGTAAGCGTTAATTATTTACATTTAATGCTTATGCAGCTGTGTGGTGCACTCTGGATGATGGTTGATTATTTATCGTTGCTGTTATATACATGTGTTGTATGGAATCCATATAATTAACATTATATGGTAACTGATTGGGCCTCATTCTAATTTGGAAAATAAATAATATTATAAAATAAAAATTCATGTGTTGAATAGAATATATATTTATGTGTTGAATAAAATAAATATTCATGTGTTGAATAGAATAAACATCCATATGTTGAATAAAAGAAAATACTCATGTGTTGAGAATATTCATGTGTTTAATAAAGTATAAATTCATGTGTTGAATAAAGTAAAAATTAATGTGTTGAATAGAATATATATTCATGTGTTGAATAAAATAAATATTCATGTGTTGAATAGAATAAACATTCATGTGTTGAATAAAAGAAATTACTCATGTGTTGAGAATATTCATGTGTTGAATAAAGTATAAATTCATGTGTTGAATAAAATAAATTTTCATGTGTTGAATAGAATAAATATTCATGTGTTGCATAAAATAAATATTCATGTGTGGAATAGAATAAACATTCATGTGTTGAATAAAAGCCGTTTTGATTAGATTTACGCCATTTTGACGTGAACGATATTTATATCGATTTTTTTCATTGTTATAATGAATATAGAAAAGGAAGTGATTTCAAAATATAACGTTTTGAAAATATTGTCATTTATAGATTAATGATATGGAATATTCAATTTTTATTAGAAATTGAATATGAAGTTGAAATCGTTTTGAAAATTAATTTAAAACGGTTTATAAAATACGTTTTGAAAGGAAATCGACGAAATATATATAATATATATGTTATATATATAATGGCCTAAATAGAATGCGTCGCGCTGCGGTAGTTCGCGAATTTTGACCATTGACTTCGAATGGACATTACGGGAGATCCGACCGTCGGATTCTCCTAAAACCGGAACCGTTGGGTTCGTATCGAAAAGAACTTTCTAATGAATATTAGAGATTTGAAATCTAACGGTTGGATTTGGAATTATGTCCAAATAAAATTTGGAAAAGGTCGCTGTAAGTGCAGTTCGATGGCCATTGATGGAGATCGACTATACGAGCCTTGATAAAATTATTAAAAATAGTAATAATTTGTGTAAAACCATAAGAAATGATTTGTGAAGAATTGGGATGAAAAATTCCATATTTGAAAAGATTAAAATATATTTTTATCGAAATGAACTAGTTTTGAACTAGAATTATAATCCCATTTATTTTTAAAATAAATAAAGTGGATTTGAAAGGGCTTTAAAAGTAACCAGAATTTCCAATAATTGAATTGGAATGGATTTGAATCAAAATTGTTTTTGGAATATTTCGATGTTAGATTTCGTGATTATACAGATATTGTTATGGAAATTTGAAAGATATATTTATATCGTTATTTCCAATACGATATTTGTTGGTCGTAGAATTTGATATTTAATATAAGCCGATATATTTTCTATTCAGAGCGTTGTATTTAATATCAAATGGGATTTGGGTTTGTCGTGAATGGTGTCTTCATTAACACCGTTCTTAAACCCAATTGAGAAAAATATTAAATCTTTTTATTTAGATTTAATGAAGTATACCAATTAAATGGAATCGAATTTGAATTGATTTTGGGTTGTCGTGAATGGTATCTTTAATAATACTGTTCTTAGACCCAACGGAGTTAAGAAGATCAGAAACTAACTGGAGATTAGTTAAGTTGAATGGTTTCTTGGGTATTGATCTGATGTTGGTTTCGGCCTTCGCGGTTATTACTTAGGGAATTGTTCACTTGCTAATTTACGGTTAAAGGCTGATGGAATGGAATGTGATTTTGGGTTTATAGTGAACCGTGTTTTAAATGACATTGGTTCTTTAACCCAGTTAAAGACAGAATATGATTTTCCAAGTTAACTAATCATTAATATTGATTTTTGGGAAGATTAAAACCAAGTGGAGTTTTAAAGAATCTTTAATTAGATTGAAATGATCGAGAATGGAGTATCACCAGTTTTGGTCTAAAGCGATAGTTAAATCTTTAATTAGATTTGAACGTGAAATGGTAATTGAATTTACCAATAAATCCGTGGTGTTAGAGATGAAGTATGACCAGTTTTACTTCATGGGATGAATAGGTTGGGATTGGAAAATAAAATAAATGATTACTTCGGTGTGGTTCGCTAATCCCGACTAATTTGAATTGATATTCAAAAGAAGATTAAAGAATAAATTTAGAGAATTTATCTTTGATAAAATTAATGGGAACCTTTCCCAAAGTATAAGAATATTTGAATAAAAGAATATTCTGAATTGGAATGAGGCGTATGTTGTGTTTGTGTAACACTTGTTTATTATATACGCGAGTTATTCAGAAAGACCGGGTTTATCCCATTCTGAATAACTGATTCGACGATGTGTTGAGGATGAAGACGGTGGTCGAAGACCAGAGGTCTTCACGTCGTTCGGATAATTACTGATGATCTTGATTAGGTTGTACACCCAAGAGGAGGGAATTAGTTGGTGATCGTCCAGACGTAATTGGAGATCGATGGATATGCGAGGTACAGGGTGGCTCCGGCTTCGTTCAGACCCAGAACAAACTTGTAAATGGACTGTGTGCCTAACATTGGATTTTATTCTACGTGATTGATTTATATTAAGTATATATCTGTTTGGCGGCGGAGAATTTATTCTCTTGCTTAACGACCTTCTCTGAGACGTACGAGCTCAGGGGTTATATATTGATGGATATCAATCGCATGGAGTGAATTGCCTGTGTGGCATGCCTAAGTGGAAAATGATCAAGGCTTTCGTTGAAAAGCAAAGTCTTGTGGTTGATGATCAAAGCACGGCCTGTGTGGCATAGCTTTGTCTAGCGTTGATTCACGAGCCTCACACCCCGGTTGTGAACCAAAAACGGGAGAAGGACCTCAGGGAGGACATGCGTTTCTTTCTAGCTAGAAGTGGCGTCAGTGGTTTTACACACCCTGACGAGTTTGACTTATGTGGTTGTTGGATTGTGAGGCGCCTCGGATATATCAGTGACTGTGTGGAGCCGATGGAGTCATTGGACTCATTTACGCCCCAAAGGGCGGGGAAACACATTGTTCAGGCATTTTAATCCACATGGTGGACCGGCCTAGACGATCCAAGGGACGGTGCGTTCTGTTCCTGAGACTCGGGCTGGATAGTCTCGAATCGGTTGAGGACGATCCCTTGCCTCGGTTCATAGGTGGAAACCCAACTTCCAGTACTTGACTTTGCGGTTTTGATTGTAAACCTATATATGGCGACATAGTGGTATGGGGCACTTATGCCGTCTATGATTGATACTTATGATTGAAATCGTTTTGGCACTGTACGCTTATAGTAATAATAAAAGATGAAAATTAGCGTATCAAGCATGCTTTGGCTATTATAAGGTAAAATCCTATCCTCCGGCTTATGTTGCATTGTGTGATGGGACCTGGGTCTTATAATTGCTTCATTTTTATTTATTTAGCATCGCGTTGTTGTTTTATGCACTGGTATTCTTGGGAGGAAACCTGTTTCCGTGTTATATGGCGTAGTCCCTTGAATACCTAAATTTAAAATAAAGATTAATAACGGTTTTAGTTCTCACACCAGTCACATGACTGACCTGGAGTTTATTGTTTTAACCTAAACTCTAGGTGCCCCTATTTTCGACACGGGCAGTTAGTAGTTTTGGTTTTGCAGATTTATATTCACAGGAACTTGGTTTACAACTGGAATAATATCCGGAAAGCTCTGTATCCGTATATCCCTTTCAGTTGTGTATTGTATTATTTTTCCGCTGCTATGTAATGTATTTAAATGTAATTTATTGTAATCTCTAATATTTGTCAAATGTGTAATATTGATTCATACTCTGTGATATCCTTGTATCCTGATGGAATTGTTGTAATAAACAATGAAATGTTGTTCTGTTTGTGTTTTGATTTGTCGTGTTCTCAAAACAATCAGGGGTTTCGAACGGCCTTGGTCGGTTTAGCGATCGATTCGGATCGAGCGAAATTCCTTATTGTAACATTACACGACCATACGACTTCGTATGAAAATGAAATAAATATTCTACGATCCTCCGATGTGTAAAATGCAGGCCGTTACACTCCCTCCCCCTCTTTAAGAAATTTCGCCCCCGAAATTTCTTAATCAAGAAAACATATAATGGTAGCATGCATGACTATCAACCATTTACAAACAATCAAACATACATAACACAGCAAGCCTATCCTAGCATGCTGTTTACTAACAAGGGAATAACTATATCGCGATCAAAACCTTACCAGGAAAAGTGTTCTAGATATGACTTCCTTATGCTTTCCTCGGTTTCCCAAGTACAGTCATTCTCATTATCACCCCACTGGACCTTGACTAGTTCCACTTTCTTCCTTCGAAGTTGCTTCGTATCATGTCTAACAATACGAATTGGTCTACGGCTTTCAACTGCCTCGGGTTCTACCTTGATATCATCCATCTGATCGGGTGAGATAGTCATATCAGAACTGTGCACGAACTTCCTTAACTGAGAAACATGAAATACGTCGTGCACTCCCACCAACTTGTCAGGCAATCACTCTTTATATGCTAAATTCCCAACTTGTTCGAGAACTGGGAATGGACCAACAAACCTTGGTGCCAATTTACCTCTCCTACCAAACTGAATCACATTCTTCAGCGGAGAAATCTTGACGAATACCAAGTCGCCAATAGAGAATTTCAAATCTCTTCGCCTTTTATTAGCATAACTTTTCTGCCTATCTTGGGCAGCCTTCATTCTCTGTTGAATAACCTTGATCTTATCTGAAGTTTCTCTTATCACATCTGGCCTAAGCATAAATTTCTCACCGGTCTCCAACCAACATGACGGTGAGTTGCACTGTCTTTCGTACAAAGCTTCAAATGGAGCCATACCAATACTGGACTGATAACTATTATTATACGCGAACTCAACCAGATGCAAATGGTCATCCCATGAACCTCCAAAATCCAGTATATAAGCCCTCAAGAGATCCTCTAATACACGATTCACCCTCTCTGTTTGACCGTTAATTTGGGGATGGTACGAGTTACTAAGATGTAATTCTAACCATAAAGCCTCTTTTAAGCTCTTCCAAACCCACTAATAAATAATGGATCTCGGTCACTAACAATAACTTTAGGTACTCCATGAAATCTCACTACCTACTTCATATACAGTTCTGCTAACTTAGTTGTCGTTCTGTTCGACCTGACTGGTATAAACCTTGCACTCTTTGTCTGTCGATCCATAATCACCCAAATATTATCCTGACCCGATCTAGTCCTTGGTAAACCGTTGATGAAATCCATCGAGACTTGTTCCCATTTCCATTCAAGAATTTCCAATGGTTGTAACAAGCCACTAGGCTTCTTTTGCTCGGCTGTAACTAACTGTAAGTTCGTGCACTTGAATATAAACTTCCCAACGTCTCTCTTCATCCCTTCCCAGCAGTAGGTCTGCTTTATGTCTCAATACATTTTGTTACCACCGGGATGTATAGTCAGCTTCAAGTGATGACACTCCCTAAGCACTTCATCTCTCAATCCATTAACATTGGGTACAACTAGTCTTAGTGAGCGATAAAACAGCTAATTAGCATCATCAATAAAGTATACGAGAATAGGCAGATTAACCATCAATCTACCAATCATATCACTAGAGAAGAACTCCAAGCCTAACTCCCCACATTCGACAATGATATCCTTTATAACAAAACCTTTCAACCATACATCAGGACGAAACCAAAATGACCCATTCAATCCTAGCAATCAAAAGCAACCAAACAATAACACTCATAACATCTACATTTCACATGAACCATCCTAACCGAATTCAACATCCCTCAAGTACAAGCCCTAGAGGCATAAACCAATATCAGACAAGCATCCAAGAAACGTCTCCTTCGACATTGGACAATCTACATGAGACAGTTCAACAAAGCAACCAATCACTCATAACCGACTTTGGCTATCACTGCTAATCTTGCTTTGAACCATCGTTAATCGTATGACTGGCCATGTCACCATGTCGTCCGTCAAGGGCTAATGATAACTCCAGTTCTAATGAAGCTACTGCATGTCCAATGTACATTTTCCTCCCAGAGACAACTAGGCCCATATAATAGGTCCAGGGTGTTCAACTAGTCCAACTAGCCTTCTAGGTGCCCCTGTTATACCCTTGCTTTGAGCCCGTTAGAACTTACGATAACAATAATCCCTTCATAACTCTAGTCGGTATCACTGGAGACTATCTACAAACTCAGACCAGTCTCGAGTATCCATTACCCACAAACTCAAGTCCAACATGAGTCATCTCCCTACTTGTTGCATCTCCAAGATCAACGAACAACCATTTTTCTTTTACGAGTTCAAGTCCAACTTGAATCGTCCTAACCTTCGTTGCATCTCCACAATCAATGAACACATCTTATCACTTCGAAGTTTTTACCATTCTTGAACCAAAGAGAACATCAACATAGGGTCCTGAACAATCCATAGCATTTACCGAACAAGTTCTATCTATCACCTTCTAAAGTCATGAATACATCGATACCCGTATGACTAGTCCAACCAATATCAAGAGCTAATAGAATCCCCAGCTCCAAACAACTACCGCACATCCAACATACGTTTGTCCTCCAAGGATAAATAGATTACGTCCAACGGATCCAAGGTATATAGGCATCCCTAGATACCCCTGCTTTGAGTCCGCATAGAACACTCCAAAGTATCGACGATTCTTTGGCACTCTCATCAAAAGAGCTATCCACAACTCCTCTTCAACTCGAGTCCACACATAAGTGGAGGGAACCATCAGCCTTGGTAGCAAACACAACTGGTGCTCCCCACTCAGAAACACTTCTTCAGATAAATCCCTTCTCCATGAGATCGCTTACTTGCTCCTCGAGCTCTTGCTACTCCCTTGGTGCCATATGACAAAGTGGCATCACTATAGGTCCGACATCTTTCACTAAATCAATCCGAAATTCGACCTCTCAGTGTGGTGGAAGTCTGTTCACTTCCCTGAAGATGCCCGGATACTCGCCAGCAATAGGCACATCTTACAACTCATTATGGGGAATATCGAGCGAAATTAGAAAACTAACCATCACCCCATCACTAGGTAGGCTACCAAACAGTAACCTCCGCCCATCATCCACTCTAATGATCACCGAAGACCCCTCACAGTCCACCACCACCCCATGCCTTTGGAGCCAATCGACTCACAAAATAATGCCATACTCAGTAAAGCCCAAAATAAAACAATCACAAGCAAACATACATCCATTACTCAATAGGACTACTTTATGACAAATCATACTAACCACTGGTCGGGTTCGTCACAACTAAAGGTCTATTGACTATCTCGGGTTCCAATCCCAACCTATCTACCAGGTCACTAGATATGAAGGAATAGGAAGCCCCTGTATCAAACAACACTCGAACAGGAACATCATAAATGGAAATCATACCTTGAATAACGACACCCTTTCCTTTTTCTGCCGCAGTTGGGGCATTCGACGAAGAAGGAACAACGTTGATAACATATGCCTCCATAATCTGCTTCTTCTTAGGGGGTTGTGGACATTCTTTCTTGAGATATCCCACTTGTCCACAATTGAAACGCTTCCTTTCCCCTGGCTTCGCTCGACAATCTCTAGCATAATGACCCTTCTTCTCGCAGCTAAAGCAGTGGATATCCTTCTTATTCCTCTTTTTCTGGCCAGCCTTGTCTTGGTTTTGCTTTCTCTTTTTTTGGGACTCCTTTTTAAGCTTTGCGAAATCGGCCTTAGGCGCCTGCACTACTACACCACCACCATTGGTAGCATTAGGAATTACTCCCGGAGCATCCCTAAGCATCTCTCGCATGAAGGAAGTAAACATCGTGCTTATATTAGGGACATTCCCATTGTTGGCCCATGAACCTTCTCCCTCTTCTACTCCCGATGCAGTGTTCCTCACCGTAATCCCCATATTTTGGCTCGTCGTTCAGTCTGTACAGAGAAAACGATTAAGCCTCTCCTTAGTGGTGCCAGTGTAGTGCAACTTCATCCTTAGATATAGTAATAGTATATATATATATACATTTTTTGAAAAGAAAAATATCACAAATACACGCTCTCAAATACGTATACTATCTCTCCCTGATGTCTTCCCCTAGGTTAACTACGCAACCTAGGCTCTAATACCAAGTGTGACGGCTCTCCCCGCACCAGCCTACATTTCCCCTGAAATGCGATGTACCAATGCTCGACTAGCATGTGACGGTCGTCAAGGAAAAGGGTTTTGAAACGATGAATCACCGAGAACCTATAGTATATCTAACTGCGCATGGACTAATATATAATAGTAACATAACTTGATATAAAACAGGCAAAACAGTGCATAAGCTGAAAACTAAACCATATCCATTAGAGTGGCAGAATCTAAAATATAGCTTATGATCCAAACCATTATTACAACTTTAAAATACTATCTCCAAAGTAAATAGAAAAGGTACAATACTAATGCCCAAAGTAGTGAACAACAACAGCACAGGGAGAAAATATGTAAATAGTACGTGGAAGCCTCCTGCTCATCTCCGGATAACTAATCGTGCATAACCACCTAATATGTCTCTAGTATGCTCGTTTAGGAGAACCAAGAGTAATAAGAAGAGACATAAAACTCTGGGTCAGACAAAAGTCTGGTATGAGCGATAGCAACAAAATGAAACAATAACAGGTATAAATAATCATACCTCAACCTGGACCTGCAACCAAAGTGTTAGCACAACAAGATGTACAATAATCTAAGGTAGCACAACATAAAGTGTAAAGTGGAAGTGTGCATGTCATGGTGATAGAAAACATAAAAAAAAATCAATCAACCTCACATCTCTCACTCAGTGCGTAAAGTATAAGATATCCACCACTTCGATCACCAAAACTATTGGGGCCATGACGGCAACTCCGTACAACTATCACTACGACCACTTTGCCTTTGGGGCCCTAATGGAGTATGACTCCATGCAACCTCTGACCATACTAGTTCATAGTCAATGCCCCTACCTCAATAGTGAGCCAAAGTTATAGATATTGATAACCCCTTTGCACATGTCCCGCAGCAAAGCCCAACTTTAGAAGTTAACCCGTCGATCCCCATTTTGGTCTTGAGCCATCACTTCTCATTTGAACTTCCTTTGCATCTCGGGTTTTGTTCTTCTCCGATTTGGTTCGGTTCGGTCCTCCTGAAGCGGTTCGGTTCGTGCTCTCTGAAGTGGTTCGGGTCGTGGTCCTCCTTTCCTGCATCGGCTCGTGGTTCGGCTCGTGAACCCCATTCAGCTCGTGATATGCAGCAGCTTATGGCTCGGAGTATGCTCAGCTCGTGACCTCATTCGGGTCGTCATCTGAGGTCCACTTGCGTGTTTCAGTTCGGGTCATAGTCCATGGGCATGCTCCAGTTTGTGAGTCCTTGTTCGTGGTTGTACAAGCGGCTAGAGGTTCACTGGTTCGTGAATCCCATTCAGCTCATGGTGCAAGTGCATGGCTCGCGGAAGTGGTTTGTGGTTCAAGCTTCGGGTCGTGGTTCGCACCCTGGTATTGGTTCGTGGCTTGTAGAGGGGAGCACGAGCGAGGGTCGGCTCGTAGTGGTACTCCACGATCGGGTCGGGTCGTGAGTCACGAACGGGTCGTGGTACCCATGTCAAGAACGGGGTCCTACATGTTTCCTACAAATTTCCAGCAAGCTATTTACGCCATACAATGGTGTTTTCGACCATTCTAACTTTGCTAAACAATCATGAAACATACCATACTTTACTGACAACATATAGGAACAATCACAAACATTAAAACATCAGTTACATGTGTTATTTAGGATCAAACATACCAAAATCTATGATTTTCCCCTTAGTCCCCTTAACCATGTTTAACCATAGGATTACCAAACTTAATCCAAATTAACCAATTTTTAACCAGTAACATAAAATAATATTTCAGAATTTATGCATATTTTTCCATATTTTTTTGAGTCATAATTTCTCTAATTATCACTAATCACCCCTAATTAGCCGTAATTAGTGTAAAAACATGTAAATCACTCACCTTAGACACAAATGAATTATAGATCTGAAAACCCCACTGATTTGGGTCGAATTCCTATGTGTTCACCAGCTCTTTCTCGATTTTGATGCTAATCCGCCTTGATTTGATTAGATTTGCTTGATATGTGATTAGAAAGTGATTAAGGATGAATTCAGAAGGTGGAGGCCATTACTAGGGTTAAAGAGAGGTAAGTGGTGGTTGTAAAAAATGACAAAGAAGGGTTTCTATGATCCCTTCTAGCCCTTATGTAACCCTAATCCCGAAATTCCTAATGGGCCTAGCTGCTAATTACCCTATTAGGCCCATTTAATTCTACCTTCCAAACCTTATTTATGTCGTATCTCCCAAACATTAAGTCCGTTTGATTAATGTGACCACTCTACGGAAAGGTAAACCATCCTCCGAATCAATAGAAGTGGTTTTAGGTCAAAACTCCTTACCAATCAAAAGTTATGGGCGAAACAAGATTCTTCAGGGGTAAAACGGTCATTTAAAATTCGGCAAAAATCGTGAACATGGGAAATGACCCCAATAGTCACTTCCAAAGTTACATGACCATATGAATTTGTATGAAAATGAAATAAATATTCTACGATTGTCTGATACGTAGAATGCGGGTCGTCACATTATTAGTTTCGGCCTGGATTTCAAATATTATATAAATTATTCCTTACTGAACAAATTCAAATTGAGATTTCTATTTTGCAAATATCAGTATTACTTGGAAATCTTCATTTAAATCACTTCGGGTTTATTAGCTCGGATTGGACTTAGTTTTCATCTAATATAGTAAAATAGATTTTAAAAATATTAATTAAATTTAATATATATATATTATTAAGAGCTAATACAAAATAGTTTGTTGAAATAGCTTAAATAGTTTTAAAGTTCAAATTGACATAAAAGAAATTATTTGAAGAAGTTGAAAATAGTTTTGGAAACAATAGCAAAGAAGATTCTTGTTTTAAACAAGATAGTTTTATATGATTTGTAGGAATCAAAATAGTTTTATATACACACACACACCAATACATTCCAAATCGATTATCCGTATTTCTAGTTCGACTTATTGTCTTTCAAATCCCAAATTCTCATACACGTCAACTTATATTTCACAAGCATGTATTCAAATTCTTATTTTACAAATAGATTTTGTTTCTAAACCATATCATTAATTTTTTTTATGAATTGCACTCTTGATTCATTTCATTCTACTAACATTTCTAGCTCATCATTCAATTTGGTTTAAACTCGAAATTATAAGTTCATTCCATCATGATGTATTCCGAATAATTTATAAGTCCACTTGTTAAGTATATTTTATTAATTAAGATTTCAATACTTAACAAATAAAATACTATCTCGATTCAAACCTTAAATAAAATCGTATTCTTCCATTATCTCAATTTAACTCGAAGTTAAACTTAACATTTAATTCTTACTTAAATTAAGTTTATTGAGGTAATTAAATTAATTCACTTCATCATGACGTACCTAATTAAACTTACAACTAATGATAAAACCAAAAAATCTTTTATATTCTATGAAACCATTTTGGATCAAGTTATATATACAAAACTAAATTACACTATATAAATTAAGTTCAAATTTAAAATGTAACTTATATATTAAGTTTCACAAATTTCATTCTAAACAACTTCATAAAGTCACATTTTTAACTTAACTTTAATAAGTTCACGCTAAATTTTCAAACATCAACGTTGCAAAATATTTGAAATAAATTTAGAAATCAATTTATAAAAATCAATACAGACTCATACCATTTCATAAAATAGATTATATTAACCATGTTCTCCATATAAAATTTTCTGTCCTATTGTTAAGTGAATCAGGTATATTTCATTTCAACCCGTTTAATTAATTTTCGAGTGCATATCATTTCAACTCTAATCCCAATAATTCAAATTCTATTCCTAAATCTATATGGTCATTTGAGTATGTATCATTTCAACCCATGGTTATTTTTCCTAAATCTACAGGGAACTTGCAATGTAAAAGAGACATAAAACATCACATAATAATTCGATGCATCCATATCGTGTCATATATTGATATTGCGCCTTTCACATGCGCACAAACAAATGATTATAGTTTTCTAGAGCAAAACATTTCATTCAACATTCCAAATATTTAATTCAATTCATGATAAATTAGTCGTAAGTGAGAGAAAACTCATTTTTCTTGATGAGATGAAGGCGACCCAAGATGAATGAAAGACATGAAAGCATGATTCACAAAGCAATGACGATCATTGTACAATCGATTTATGCATATACATACATGTGTATATAGGTGCATAAATGCATCCAGGAACATCATAGGCCCAACTAAAACATAGACAATGATTAGAACCTAAGAATGAGTTATATATTTAAATTTAAGAAATTTATTTAATTGACTAATTAAAACCCTATTACCTAATTAAAGTAGAATTTATCCAAAATGCAGTCGATAACAACAATGTACCAAAATCTGCACATTTCGCAACACCATTCAGAACCGAAATTTCTACAATTTCCATCGTCCAACCTTCTCGAGCTGCTAACATAAACTTAACTCAATAAGAGATGTATCTCTTTCATGGACCAAAGTGTTAGCATGTCAAGCTATACATAGAATTCTTCCTATAGGCACACAACTCTAAGACAAAAGGACAATCTCTTCCCCAAACATATGACCTCTACAACCTCATTATCCAAGCCACAAATCACTCAAGACCTCAAATTTAACTCGAGTTTGAGTGCTAAAACATACCGAAGCTTTCTGCTTGGATCAAGGACAGCGCGGAAATTTATTGACAAGGTGGTTGCATCGGGATGCATTCGATCTTCAGGTTTGGCACAAAGGCAGCGACATGTGGAGCAAAGGGGTTTTAAAGTGGGTTTCGGTGATCGCGATGGCCTGGATCTACAAAATATTACGTGCAGGTTGTGGCGGATCTAGGGGAGCGAGTGAGAGGCAATGGATCTTAAATCAAATCGGTTATCATGGTAGGTAGAGGAACACCGTGGGTTGGCTGTGAAAGGTAGGGCGCAAGGATGTGCAGATTTGAGTTCTCCAATGATCATGGTGGATAGGAGCGACCGGATAGTGGGTGGTAGAAACGTTAAAAGGAAGGCGAGATATTGAGGTGACCGTGGTCGATTTTCAAAAAAGAATCTTCCGTTCTGACTTTCGATTAGTAATGGAGTGAAAAGGGAAAAGCAAGGGAAGAAGAAATAAGGTAATGTGTGTAAAGACGCTTGTACATGTGTTGTTCATTTCTGTCATAGGAACACATGTTTCTATTTTATTTTATTTATAAATAATTTCTTTCCTCAATTTTTTTTCAATTGCCATTATAAGGAAATTTTATTAGATTAATTCATAGAATAATACAGACAGAAATATACATAACAACTTTTTTTGTTGCGCGTTTTTGACCAAAAAAATATTTGTTTGGAGCACCAAACGCTTGAATTTTATGAAACAAAAAATACCATTGTTTTTAGAATGTTGTCTAGTATTTTTAATATATATTCACCTAGATTTTGACACTGCTTAACTTTTGGCAATTTATTTAAATGTTTAACTAATTTACAACGAACAAAACAAATTTGCGTATTATATTATGAAATTTATTCTTTTTCTATGTCTAGTTACACGTATCTCAAACATTAAATCTAATTCGCTTCTTAATTTTTAACATCAATTACAATATTATTTGTCGCTATTGCAAATCGATCGTCCAAATTGATTAAAACGAAGCTAACAAACTTAGACGTCATCATTATATAATTATTCAAATTGCTACAATTAATAAGTTAAATTTTAAGAACCAATGTTTTACAAATTATCAATTTCATATTTTGTTTCAATTACATATGTTCAAAATTAACATATCATTTTAATTTTCTTTTAATCAAACATCACACGTGTTTTTCATTTAGAAATTCCAATTAAATTTGAAGTACCTACCTCGAATTCTAATCATGACACCCATTTAAAATTATATTCTTTATTCTCTTTGTATTTATTAGACGTTGAAATTATCAGTTCGTTATAGTTAAATTAAACCGATAAGTTATAAACTGATTTCAAAAAAAAACAAAATCATTGATAATAGATTATTATTCTTATCGTTCTAATAAAATAGAGTTTATATTAATTGTTAAAATTATTTTCGATTCATTTTATCTTAGAATTAATTATTTCTCATTTTTGTATTATGATAATTCGATATATTCGAAGTAGATTCATATTCTGTTATTAAATTGATAAATTCCTTATAAAATCAATTTATATTTCCAATTCAACATTAAAAAGCAATTTTAAATATCCAAAGTTAAACGATAAAAATCCTAGTCATTACATCTTTACAGGTCAAAACTATCATGTGTCTACTATGCAAAACCCAAACTAACTACCCTCCTCTCGACCTCTGAGATGGGTCATCATGTAGCTAACCTATTTGAACACCAAATAAATCCATACCTAGTAATGTTATAAGCATTAATCCATATATCGAAAATCTTTTGGCCATATGTATGAAAGAAACTCTCTTCTTTTCCCATAGAACTATGTGCTTTACTGGTAATGTTACAAGTTAAGCATTATCATAAACATAAATCCAAAAATAACCTTTCGTCCAAGAGATAATCTTTACCTCTTCCTTTATTCATAAAATTTAGCACAACGAGAAGTAGTCTGATATCACCTACAGATGCACTAAGAAAAATAGGAAACTCAACCATGACTAACTCCTTGGGTAGTGAGAAATCTTAAGAGTTTGTTGTAACGACCTGGATTTTTAGCCGTTTAATTTTGAACATTTGAATTTGTTTTAAATGTTGTATTGAAAATATAGATAGAAATTTATATGGAATTTATTTATAAAAAACGAAGTTTGAACATATAATTTATAATTAAATTAAAACGAGCTCGTAATGTCATGGTAGTTCATAATATTACGTTTTGAACTTCAATTGAATATACAGGATTCATTATAAGTTAAATTTCTTTGAAACAAGAAAAGTTCAAATCTATTGGATTATATTTTTGTAATAGTAGTGAAAATTCAGGATATCATATGGTAGAATGTAAGTTACGTCCAAATCAAAATTTCAGAAAGTCGCTATGGGATCTGTAACAACCCGCATTCTACGCATCTGAGGATCGTAGAATATTTATTTCTTTCCCATATGAAGTCGTATGGTCATGTAACTTTGGGAAACATCCATTAGAGTCATTTCCCACGCTTATGATTTTTTTCGATTTTTAAATGACCATTTTGCCCCTAGTTGATCTTGTTTTGGCCATAACTTTTGATTGGAAAGGAATTTTGACTTGAAACCACTTCCATTAGATTTGTTTGATGGTTTACCTTTCCGTAGAGTGGTCATAATAGCCAAACGGACTTACCGCTTTGGAGATATGGCTGAAATAAGGTTTGGAGGGTGAAAAACTGCTTAACCGGGCCAAATAGGGTGATTAGAGAGTAGGCCTATAACCCATTTCGGGATTAGGGTTATGGGGAGGCTGAAATGAAGTAGAGAATCATTCCATTTCAGTTTTCTAGCCTCCACTTATCACCAAGGAACCCTAGAAATGGCCTCCAACCTTTAAATCACCTCCAAATCATCTTTTGATCAAGGATTAAGCTTAGCAACATTAAATCAAAGGAGATCTACACCAGACCAACATTGGAGCTGCTGTTTAGCATTGGGATTTGCATCAAATTAGAGATTTATTTCAGATCTTAGTTTATTTGTGGCTAAGGTGAGTGATTTGCATAGTTCCTCACTAATTATGGCTAATTAAGGGTAATTAGTGTTAATTAGCGAATTTAAACATGATAAAATTCTGGAAAAATGTTTACAAATTCTTAAATGATGTTTTAGACCTCTGATATGAATTTGGGTTAATTTGGTTAAGTTTTGCTAATCCTATCATTAGTTTCACCTAAACATGCTTTAGGGAAAATTTGGGGTTTTGAAACGACCCGCAGATCCGAGCTATCTGAGTTGACTAAATACAACACACATCCAACCCAAATAACACAGAAATACGAACCATTAATAGAAAGAAGATAGAGGATGAGAAATAGAAAGAAAGAAATATTAGAATAGAAGAAAAAGAATACACAACATCAGGGTAAACATGAACCTCACAGCGGAACGAATAAAATATATTATATAACATAAGCTTTGAAATACAAATCTGTTTGGTACATATATACATACCATCATCAGAGTACACATAACATTTGATTCAGCGGAAGTAACTCTAAATAACTAACGTTGAAGCCTCCTGCTTCAAGCTCCTCCAAGTATATCTGTAAAAGCCTGAAACACTTGACTGCCCGTACAAATTTGGGCACCCAAGAGTTTAGGAAAAACAAAACAAAACAAACTCTGGGTCAGTCATGGGACTGGTGTGAGTAAACTCCAACCACTTGTTTAACTTTCAAAACTCTTTTCGAAAGAAAAGATAATAGTAAGACCAGCCCACACATAAACACGGACGGTTTTTACCTTACTATAACCCAAAACACTTTTGATATCAAATCCAGTGATATTATAATAATGTCTACATCAAGTAAATAACCAAATAGCAGAACGCTTGCATCTCACGCTCCACATATATAGTATAAAATCAAAAACCGCATGGCGCTTATTGGAGATTGGATTTCCAACATGACAAGGTATGGAACCACCTTCCGATGATGTATCTCTAGAGGCGAATACACCTGGGTTCAACAAGAACATCTTGCAACCCGGCCCACACATGACCGACCACTCATTTCGCTTGAGTGTATCGAATGTATATCACCAACGGTTGGACTCAAACCACCGTTTCCCGAATGGGCAGAATCTATAGATTTAGAAACAAAAGGATTTCTCTAGATAGGTGATTATACACCCTAATGGGTGCGACCCACATAGCCATGCTGCCTGCCCGATTTTTGTCCTTTCCCGGTTGTTGAGGCCTGAGGCTACGAATACTTACCATTCATTGATAGCACAATCACTTTGAATGCCACATTGTCAGATCCGTTAATCACTAGTTAAGTTTGCACAAATATTCTGGATGTTATGCTAAGGGATAAATCCGTTGCAACCATATATATTCATACAGACCAACCCATTTGATCATTGGAAATACTCTGTCAGACATCCGTCCATTTACGTTCGTTCTGGGATTGAACGAAACCGAAGGCACCATTTCTATAAACAGAAAAGCCCTTGCACTTTACTCCGTCTTCAATATATTCAGCATACTTGGTTCGCAACGCTTATGCCGATACGGAGTGGTTCTTCGGATAATAATCCAACCGGTCTCTCCATATTGACAACGATTGTCAAAAACTCCGATAGTCTGTGATTTAACTATCGAATAAAAACAAGTGTTCAATCAACATATCAAACAAACCACTGGGCTCTTTAATTAATATTCATTAATTAAATCTCTTCTCCATTTCCTTATCAATATTTGTTAACCAAATATTTTCAATAATCTTCTTGCCTCTTATGCCATTTGGAAAACGTTTCCAAATATTAACTTCTTTTATTTTCTATATATTAGAAAATGTCTCTATTTGCAATTGAAAACAATTTCAATTACTTATCTCTATCCCTTTTACAACATTCGATTTTTATATTCACTTTCCTATCGAATTCAATACGTCGATACAATGATTTCAAATTATCAAAATATCTTAAAAATATTCTAACTTCTTAAATTTCCGAAAAATTTCGCCATAACCTCCCCTGTATCGGAAGCATCGGGAAATTTCAAATAGCTTCCCCGGTCCTTCTAATCTCAAAAAGAAAAAGAAAAAGCCAAGCGGCTTGCCGATACGGCGCATAAAATCTCATATATGGATTAAACATGTACCTTTTTGTTGGGCACACAAATTAAAATCTTCATATACTTCATCCCATATCTGTTTAACACCTGTTCACCTGTTTCCAATTCAATTCAACTCAATCCATTCGTTTGAATTCAATTTTTGAATCGTTTGAATTCAGTTTCGCTCAATTATTCTTTAATTAGCCCTTTTGCCTATTTCACTTCTTTGTTTGAACATAACATGTTCAAATAAAATGTTTAACTTGCTCACAACCAAATTGAATTTCAATTTCAATTCTAGTTCTCTTTTCTATTTCGAATATAAATTTTCAAATCGAATTTACTTATTCAAACCCCAATATCCATTTGAAATCTCATTAACTAATTTCTATTCAATTTAGTTAATTCTATTCAATAAATCAAAAATCTGGTTTCTATTTCAAAAATCATATTCATTTACACAACTTGAATTCGCATATATTTTGCAACTCAACTCGGAGATTTTCTAAATAGAAAAATTCGGATTTTTTTCCGCTTAAAATCCTTTTATAACCTTAAATAAACCATTTTGGTTTTAAAACGATTCTGGCGCTGCTTTTCTGAAAATTTGATTTTGATATAACTCAAAATATATACGACGAAATCCAGATTTTTCTCCTTCATTAGAAAACTATTATCAAATCGGTCCTGACGTTTCTTGTTTCAAAGAATTCCGACTTCAATTGAGTCCTGTATACTCGATTGAAGTTCGAATCGCTATTTTACGAACTGCAGCACTGCGGCGAGTTCGTTTTAATTATATTTATATAAACTTTTAAACTTCTTTAAAATGAATTCAACTCCATTTTAACTCCATTCGAATTTCTAATATTCAAACTCCATTTTTCTTTATTTGAATTTCTTGATTCAAATTCCAATCTCACTTTTGAATTCTATTTTCAAATCCCAATTTCTTTTCTATTGAATATTCAAATTCAATACTTGAATTTCTATTTGAATTCCCTATTCAAATTCAATACTTGAATTCATTTGAATTCTCTTATTCAAACTCTATATTTAAATTCCATTTGAACTTCTATATTCCCATTTCTATATATTGAATTCTATTGAAATTCAAATATTCAAACTCTTTTTTTTTATTTTTTTTTTATTTTTTTTTAATTCTAGATTCAAAATTCCATAGTTTAAATCCTCTTATTTGAATTCTATTTCCAATCTAGTTTCAAAACTTCATTTGAATTTCTATATTCAAATTTATTTTCAAAACTTCTTTTGAATTTCTATATTCAAATCTATTTTCAAAACTTCATTTGAATTTCTATATTCAAATCTCATAGATTAAATCCTATTTGAATTCAATTTGAATCTCTTATATTCAAATTTCATTTTCCATTTCCATTTGAATTCTAATATTCAAATTCATTTCCAATCCCATTTGAATTTTTTTTTCACTCAAATCCATTTGAATTCCCTGGAATTCAAATTCCATTTCAAAACCATTTGGATTTCCTATTTTGAAATCCTATTTGAAATTCTATTTCCAATTCTACTTTGAAAATCCTTTTTCAAAGTTTATTTCAAATTCTATTTTTGAAATTCTATATTCAAATTTCTATTTGAATTCCTTTATTCGAATTCCTTTAAATTCAAATTTTATTTTAATTCCTTGAATTCAAATTCTATATTCCATTCTAATTTCGTATATTCAAATTCTATTTGAACTTCTATTTGAATTTTTAATATTCAATCTCCTTTTAAAATTCAAATATTTAAACTCCTTTTCTAATTCTACTATTCAAATGTTATATTTGAATTCCAATTCAAATCTCTATTCAAATTTCATATTTCAATTCTTCTTTGAAATTCTATATTTCAAATTCTATTCAATTCTTCTTTGAAATTCTATATTTCAAATTCTATTCAATTCTTCTTTGAAATTCTATATTTCAAAGTCTGTTTCTATTTGAATTCTTATATCCAATTTCCTTAAACAAGTCTCGACTTCAATTCCATTTGAAATCGATATTTCTATTTTTCTTTGAAGATAGATTCCCCATTCCAATTTCACACTTGTATTTCTATTTCTGAATTATCAAAGGATAATTCTTTTTACTTCATTTATAACTTCGTTATAAAAGGACTATTTATAAACTTCGTTTATAAAGGAACTACTGGTTTTATTTTTATTCCATTAAAAATTCAAATTCTATTTAAAAATAGAATTTTCTTTTTTTAAATCTCAAATATCCTCCCATGATATTTTAAATAAATTAACACTTAGCCCAGTGATATTTAAAACAATCAAATCACCCAATTTTCAATCATTTGATTTTTAACACATCATATATGAATATATGAAATCAGCAAACAACAAACAGATAATATATTTTTGAGGAATCCAGTTGGATTCCTCCAACCTGTTTTCCTGCATCCACAGATGTTAGCACATAAATAATACCCATTCTGCTTCGTGGCAGAATATCGTGGTATAGAAGGTCATCCACTAATCATAGCGTGGGGCGTATAGGGTAATCATCCGCTATGAAACTACGGGCATCCGCTAATGAGACTGCGGGAATCCAACCAATCAATCAACCCAATATATATATATAGCCTAAATAACTAATATATATAAAACAAGCAGAAAAATCCAAACAAGCAACAACAATTATTTTTAACGAAATAAAAATAATTATAAATAAAAGGTGAGTGAGATTTACTCACCAGGATTTAGATTCGCGATCCACTCCTGTTTCTTTTCAATTTAACGGTTACTAATCTTCTCGAATGTATTCGCACCTGCGATAATTTTTATTAAATTTACCGATTAAACATTTATTTATTTAAATTAACTATTTAAATAAATAAATAACTTTCCTATATTTTCTCTTCTTTTAATGGTTGTTAAATTAATTCTAATTTAACCAATTTAAACAAACCTATGTATTGTTAAAACATTTAAACTAATTAAGATATTTTCTTTAAACTTTAAACTAATTAAGGTATTTAATTTAAATTACCTTAATCTCATTTCCATGTCTACAGACAAAGAACCAAGCGAATCCTCCTTTTCTTCTACTTCGAATTGTTCTCGTTCGAATCCGTTAATCCACGGCTTTATCCACTTCCTTATACCTTGCACTTCCTCGACCAAAACCAGCTCAAACGAAGATTCTTCACTTTGGCATTTCACCGAACATCACACAATCACTTTCCATTCCCTAACCGTTAACATAGCAGCGCCCTCTTCTAACCACGATATTCACCAAAATCAGCATCCATTTCAGCATCGGCTACCTCCCTTCCGACAACAGTATCCCTCCGACACCCCTCGACCATCCAGACTTCCACTGCAACCCCCAAGCCTGATCGAACAGCACCCCCTCACCCCCTTTTCCCATTATCGAACTCCCATTTCACATTGCCGCACTTATCAGCACCTCCCCCAAATCCTGAAACCGTACTCCAAAACGCGTCGCCCCTTTTTCTAATGATCGACACTCCTTCTATAAATCGCGAACCATAACCTAAGTCGAGACCCCCTTCCGCAGCTCCTAGTACAAACCCACGATTACTGATTTCGAGCCTTCGGTTATTTATTTTTATTAGATCGATGATTGGATTTGGGATTAATTCGACAGAGAAGAGAAACGAAGGAAGGAGAATTTTCGAATGAAGAAAAGTGAAGCTCCAGCTAAATTTATAGATGCGCGAGGGTCACACCGTACCAAGGCCATTTTGATTCCTGCTTTGCTTTGTAGCGAAGCTGGGGAGCAAGAAATACAGCTCGAGGCAGACAACAGATACGTGATTTTACAAATCATAGATGGGTCCGTAATGGGTACAAATTGAGGTCTGCGATGAAGAAGGATATAGGTCGGCTGAAGTTGATATGTATTCAATTTTGATTTGATGTTAATTAATACGTTCTACAGAAATATCTCATGGTCCTTTACTCAAAATTCTGAACCGTTATTTAATCGTAATGACTGATGTCCCCAACGTTATTCACTATTCTGAATTTAATGAAATAGATTATACAATTTAATTTGAACGTATATTTAAAATAGCCATATTAAATCATTTTAAATTCAAAACAAATAAATTCTTCATCAATGAATTTCTATTCTCATGGTTCGGTTTTATCTTCGAATTAAATTATTTCAAACCTCTCGTATTTCGATAATTATCAAAATACATCGTATTTTGATTATTTAAATAATAACCCAATAAAATACCATTTATATTATAAATTCAATATTTAAAACTATATTAAATATTTAAAATTAATCGACGAAAAATCTGGGTCGTTACAGGTTTTGGGCTATGTTTGATCCATTTTGACTTATCATATTGATGTTTTGGTGTTTGAGGTCACTTCTATTTGTTGCTATGACTGTATGGTATGCTTTGTGATTGTTTAGAAGTGTTAGATTGGTCGAAAACGCCGTCGAATGGTGTAAAACAAGTCGCAGGGAAGCTATGCAGGGACCGGATCGCGGATCGCCCTATGTGCCATGACCCGGACCGGAGACCACGATCCAATGGTGGGAGGACCTTGAACTCGAACCGCGTCACGCGCTGGAGCACCCGATCGCATGCCATCTTCGATCCGACCCGATCCACTTCAGAAACTCACGATCCGAACCGATGTGCATCCACGATCTGAAGGGGAGTAGCATCACGACCGAAGGGAAGCGCCACGAGCTATGGAGCACGACCCGAACCAGTGGGAGTGCCTCGACCCGATACGACCTGACGAAGGTGGAGCACGATCCGAACCGGTGAGGAAGCACGATCACGAATAAAGGGCGCCAGGGAACCACGAACTAGAGGGTACCACGATCCATTGAAAGACGATAAAGGCCGAACCGATCCGGTGATGACCAATAACCCGAGATGCAAAGGTAGTCCAAATGGAAGTTAGAGCTCAGGATCCAATGGGGAACCAATGAGTTCGCTTCATGGTTGGGCTTTGCTGCGGGACGTGTGCTAAGGAGTTGTCGACGTTCATAACTACGATTCACCACTAATAATGGATGATGGGCTACTTATCAGTGCAGTAGAGTCATTGCGACTCGAGGGGCAAGGTGATGTTAGGAAGACTACGTTATCAGTGCATTAGAGTCATTATGACTTGAGGGGCAAGGTGATGCATAGTAAGACTATGAGCCAGCGCAGATGGGGTGAATAACTCCATGGGGCAAGTGGACATAGTAAAGGATTGGTAAGGCTATGAGCCAGCGCAGATGGGATGAATAACTCCATGGGGCAAGTGGACATAGCAAAGGACTAGTGGCTACGTTATCAGTGCAGTGAAGCCATTTATGACTTCATGGGGCAAAGTGATCGTAGCAAGGATGGGTGATCGAAGTGGTGAATATCGTATGCTTTACGCACTGAGTGAGAGATGTGAGGATGGATGCTATGTTTGATTGTTTGCCATCACTATGACATGCACACCTCCCCAACCTCCGTATCTTTACGCCTTTTGATATGGCACCTTAGAGTGTTGTACAGTATGTAGTGCTAACTCTTTGGTTGCAGGTCTAGGTTCAGGTATGTTTTGTCTACCTGTTATTGTTCACTTTAGATGCTTATCGCTCATACCAGGCTTTATGTCTGACCCAGAGTTTTATGTCTCCTCTTATTACTCTGGGTGCTCACACGAGCAGACTAGAGACAGGTTAGTTGGTGATGCGCGAGTAGCTGACTCGGAGGCGGGCAGCAGGCTTCCACGTATGATATATATATTCTCCCTGTGTTGTTGGTGGTCTCTACTTGGGCATT
This sequence comes from Allium sativum, assembly GCA_030737875.1. Taxonomy (NCBI): domain Eukaryota; kingdom Viridiplantae; phylum Streptophyta; class Magnoliopsida; order Asparagales; family Amaryllidaceae; genus Allium; species Allium sativum. Next base: position 130,933,211 of record CM060918.1, read on the forward strand.
AGTAGTGTACCCCCTTTATCTTACTTTTTCTTTGAGACAGTTTGAAAAGTTGTAATAAGCTGTATTTTGGATTTCCGCTGCTATGATATTTAGTTCTGGTTTTCAGCTTATGCACTGTATCTCCTGTTTTTTTTCAAGTATGTTATTATTATACTTTGTTCTATGCGCTGTGAGACATTCTACAGGTTCTTTGTATGTTCATTTCCTTCTTTCCCTTTCCTTCTGACGACCCGTTCTGTGCTAACTGGACATGTGTACAGCGCACTTTTGGAGTAAATGTCGGTTGGTGCGGGGCGGGCCGTCACACTTGGTATCGGAGCTCTAGGTTGCGTAGTTAACCTGGGGAAAGACACTAGGGAGAGATAGTACGTATATGAGAGCGCGTATTTGTGATTACTTTGGTTTTTAAAAGCTATATATATACTATTGGTAGTATAAGAATGAAGTCGTACTGCACTAGCACCACTATGGGGTCGTTAATCGTTTCTTTTTTCAGATTGACGATGAGCCGAGACACGAGGGGTGCTGGTAGAGGAACCAACCATGGGAATGCTGCTGACATGAGGGCGATGTTTACTGAGCTCATGAGAGAAATTCTTAGAGAAGTGCAAGGGGCAGCTCCCAATCCCGGAAATGGTGGTGGTCAAGTAGTGCAGGCACTGAGGGTTGATTTCGCCAAGTTGTGCAAGGATTACACTAACCTTGGTGGAAAGCCGTTCCACGGGACGGAGTCGGCCACAGATGTTCAAGATTGGATGGATAGCTGTGACCGTATCTTAGATGACTTGGGTCTTGAGGATGCGATGAAGAGAAGGCTAGCGTCTCGTCAACTGCAAGGGCGAGCGATGAATTGGTGGAATGCCATTAGAACAGCTACTCCAGAGGACCAGGCTACTTGTGTTCAGTTCAAGGCTCGCTTTAGCGAGAAGTTTATTCCAGCTGCCCAGAATTCAGTGTTGTTCAAGAGGTTCTTGGCACCCAAGAAGAACGGAAGGGCAGTTTTTGACTATATTGCTGAGTTCGATACTTTGTCGAAGTATGGACTATCTCTTATCGATATTCCTGAGAAGAAGAATGAGAAGTTCATTACTGGTTTGGATGGATACTTGGGGGAAAGGCTTATCAACCACATCGATGAGACTTTTGAATCAATTGTGGGGAAGGATTTGAGATCAGAGAGTCTTTACCCTAAGTCAAAGACTGAGGCTGCATCTGCAGAAGGGCCAAAGCCGCAAGCAGGCGGTGGAGGCAAGAATAACTCTCAGAATAAGAGGAAACAGGACCAATCCAAGGGTGGCCAGAAAAAGAACAAGAAGGATGTTGAGTGCTTCAGCTGTGGTAATAAGGGCCATTATGCTAAAGATTGTCGGGCCAAGCCAGCGGATAAGAAGTGCTTCAATTGTGGTCAAGTGGGACATTTCAAGGATAAGTATCCGCAACCTCTTAAAGAGAAGCAGATTATGAGAGCATATGCTATTGATGTTGTTCCTTCTTCGTCGAATGCCCCAACTGCGGCGGAAAAAGGAAAGAATGTTGTTATTCAAGGTATGTTTTCTATTTATGATGTACCAGTTCGAGTTTTGTTTGATACTGGGGCTTCCCGTTCCTTCATATCTAGTGACCTGGTAGATAGGTTGGGACTGGAACCCGAGATATTCGATAGACCATTGGTTGTGACGAACCCGATTGGTGGTTCGACTAGCCTTAGTATGATTTGCAGAAATTTGGTCTTATCGAGTCATGGATGTATATTTGTTTGTGTTTGCTTTGTTTTGGGCTTTACTGGGTATGGCATTATATTGGGAGTCGATTGGCTCCAAAGATACGGGGTGGTGGTAGACTGTGAGGGCTTTTTGGTGACAGCGAGGGCGGATGATGGGCGGAGGGTAGTGTTTGGTAGTCCACCTAGTGATGGGGTTATGGCTAGTTTTGTAAATTCCCTCGACATCCCGCAGGATGAGTTGTCAGATGTGCCCTTGGTTGGCCAGTATCCGGACGTCTTCGAGGAGGTGACTGGGCTCCCACCACACCGAGAGATTGAGTTCCGTATTGATTTAGTGAAAGATTCCAGACCAATAGTGATGCCACTTCGTCGTATGGCACCAAGAGAGCAGCGAGAGCTCAGGGTGCAAGTCAGCAATCTTTTGAAGAAAGGACTTATTAGAAGGAGTGTCTCCGAGTGGGGAGCACCAGTTGTGTTTGCCACTAAGGCAGATGGTTCCCTTCGTTTGTGTGTGGACTATCGCGAGTTGAATAAGGTAACGAGGAAGAATAAGTATCCTCTACCACGGATAGATGATTTGTTTGATCAACTGGAAGGAGCAAGAGTGTTCTCCCAGTTGGACCTCGCGACAGGATTTCATCAGCTACGAGTAGCGGATGAGAGTGTTCCGAAAACGACATTTAGGACGCCGTCTGGATTTTATGAGTGGTTGGTCATGCCATTTGGGTTGACCAATGCACCAGCCTATTTTGTGGATCTTATGAATCGAGTATTCAGAGATCAGTTGAATAAGTTTGTTCTTGTGTTCGTGGACGATATCCTTGTTTACTCAAGGACAGAGGAGGAACACAAGGGACACTTGAGGATAGTGATGGAGGTGTTGAGGAAACACCAATTGAAAGCGAAATTCTCTAAGTGTCATTTTTGGAGAAGGGAAGTGAGATTCTTGGGTCATGTTGTTTCAGAGAGTGGTATTGCCGTGGACCCTGCGAAGGTGGCTACGGTACAGGATTGGCCTACGCCCAAGAATGCAACAAATGTAAGAAGTTTCTTGGGGTTAGCTGGATATTATCATAAGTTTATCCAGGACTTCTCCAAGATAGTTTCACCGTTGACTCAGTTGACTAAGAAGAATCAGTCCTTCGTCTGGGACGGAGTGTGTGAGAATGCATTCAAGAGTCTAAAGGAAAAGTTGACGCGTGCGCCAGTGTTAGTCATTCCTAAAGGTAATGAAGAGATGACGGTATACACGGATGCTTGTGGTACCGGGTTAGGTGCTGTATTGATGCAAGGAGGTAGGGTTGTAGCTTATTCTAGTCGATAGCTAAAGCCGCATGAGAAGAAGTATCCTACCCATGATTTGGAATTAGCAGCGATTGTGTTTGCATTGAAGATGTGGAGACACTATCTCTTGGGAGAAAGATTTGAGTTGTTCACCGATCATAAATCGTTAAAGTATCTCTTCTCTCAGAAAGATCTGAATCTCCGTCAGCAGAGATGGTTAGAGTTCTTGGCTTCGTATGATTTTGATATCGCATACACACCTGGGAAAGGTAATGCGGTAGCCGATGCCTTGAGTAGGAGACATGCCAGCTTAGGGGCTATGTTTCTTGAGTGGAAGCAACTGGAGTATATCGCGGGGTTTGATTTCAGACCAAAGTGCGAATTGGATCCATTCATGCTAGCTAGTTTGACGATCAGACCCACTTTGATAGAGCGGATTGGTTCCAGCCAGAGGGACGATCCTAATCTATTAGAAATCATCTCCAAGTTAGAGATGGACATCGACGATGAGGAGATGAATGTGTATGGGCTTGATCGAGACGGATGGCTTAGAAAGAATGGAAGACTAGTTGTGCCCAACGTGAAAGTTTTGAGGGATGAAGTGCTTAGAGAATGTCATCACTCAAAACTGACTATACATACCGGTGGTAATAAGATGTATCGAGACATGAAACATACTTTCTACTGGGAAGGGATGAAAAGAGATGTTGGGAAGTTTATATCCAAATGCATGAATTGCCAGCTAGTTAAATCCGAGCAAAAGAAGCCTAGTGGGTTGTTGCAACCATTAGAGATTCCCGAGTGGAAATGGGAGCAAGTCTCGATGGATTTCATCGATGGCTTACCGAGGACTAGATCGGGATATGATAGCATTTGGGTAATTGTGGATCGATTGACTAAGAGCGCAAGATTTATACCAGTCAAATCGACCAGAACGGCAGCCAAGTTGGCAGAATTGTATATGAAGTGGGTAGTGAGATTTCATGGAGTACCTAAAAGCATTGTGACTGACCGAGACCCGTTGTTTACTAGTGGGTTTTGGAAGAGCTTACAAGAGGCTCTAGGGTCAGGATTACATCTCAGTACCGCATATCATCCTCAGACCGACGGTCAGACGGAGAGGGTGAATCGTATATTGGAAGATCTCTTGAGAGCTTGTATATTGGATTTTGGTGGATCATGGGATGACCATTTGCATCTAGTAGAGTTTGCATATAATAATAGCTACCAATCCAGTATCGGTATGGCTCCATATGAAGCTTTGGACGGAAGACCATGCAACTCACCATCATGTTGGATAGAAACTGGCGAGAAGTTTGTGCTTGGACCAGATGTGGTGAGGGACACTTTCGATAAGATTAAGATTATTCAGCAACGAATGAAAGCTGCCCAAGATAGGCAGAAGAGTTATGCTGATAAGAGGAGAAGAGACTTGAAATTTTTCGTTGGTGACTTGATGTTCGTCAAGATTTCTCCGTTAAAAAGCGTGATACGATTTGGCAGGAGAGGCAAGTTAGCACCAAGATTTGTTGGCCCATTCCATGTTCTTGAACTATTCGGGAATTTGGCATACAGAGTTGGCTTACCAGAGAAGATGGCGGGAGTTCACAATGTGTTTCATGTTTCCCAACTAAGGAAGTTCGTTCACGACTCAAATATGACTATTTCATCTGATCAGTTAGAGGACTTCGAAGTAGAACCCAAGGCGGTTGGGAACCGCAAGTCGATTCGTATTGTGGGGCACGATACGAAGCAACTTCGAAGGAAGGCAGTGAAGCTAGTCAAGGTTCAGTGGGGAGAGAACGAGAATGATTGTACTTGGGAGACAGAGGAGAGCATTAGAAAGGCATATCCAGAACTCTTTGCCTGGTAAGATTTACTTTGCAATTTAGTTTTCCGCATGCGAGGATAGACTTGTTTTGCATGTTTGATTGTTGTTTTATGATTGATAGGCATGCGGGAACCTTTGTGTGTGTTTTGATTAGGGAATTTTGGGGGCGAAATTTCTTAAGGGGGGGGGGGGGGGAGGAGAATGTAACAACCCGAATTCTACGCATCGGAGGATCGTAGAATATTTATTTCTTTCCCATATGAAGTCGTATGGTCATGTAACTTTGGGAAACATCCACTAGAGTCATTTCCCATGCTTATGATTTTTGTCGATTTTTAAATGACCATTTTGCCCCTAGTTGATCTTGTTTTGGCCATAACTTTTGACTGGTAAGGAATTTTGACCTGAAACCACTTCCATTAGATTTGTTTGATGGTTTACCTTTCCGTAGAGTGGTCATAATAGCAAACGGACTTACCGTTTGGGAGATATGGCTGAAATAAGGTTTGGAGGGTGAAAAACTGCTTAACCGGGCCAAATAGGGTGATTAGTGAGTAGGCCCATAACCCATTTCAGGATTAGGGTTATGGGGAGGCTGAAATGAAGTAGAGAATCATTCCATTTCAGTTTTCTAGCCTCCACTTATTACAAAGGAACCCTAAAAATGGCCTCCAACCTTTAAATCACCTCCAAATCATCTTTTGATCAAGGATTAAGCTTAGCAACATTAAATCAAAGGAGATCTACACCAAACCAACATTGGAGCTGCTGTTTAGCATTGGGATTTGCATCAAATCAGAGATTTATTTCAGATCTTAGTTTATTTGTGGCTAAGGTGAGTGATTTGCATAGTTCCTCACTAATTATGGCTAATTAAGGGTAATTAAGGGTAATTAGTGTTAATTAGCGAATTTAAACATGATAAATTTCTGGAAAAATGTTTACAAATTCTTAAATGATGTTTTAGACCTCTGATATGAATTTGGGTTAATTTGGTTAAGTTTTGCTAATCCTATCATTAGTTTCACCTAAACATGCTTAAGGGAAAATATGAGGTTTTGGGCTATGTTTGATCCATTTTGACTTAACATATTGAAGGTTTGGTGTTTGAGGTCACTTCTATTTGTTGCTATGACTGTATGGTATGCTTTGTGATTGTTTAGAAGTGTTAGATTGGTCGAAAATGCCATCGAATGGCGTAAAACAAGTCACAGGGAAGCTGTGCAGGGACCAGATCGCGGATCGCCCTATGTGCCACGACCCGGACCGGAGACCACGATCCAATGGTGGGAGGAGCTCGAACTCGAACCGCCTCACGCGCTGGAGCACCCGATCGCATGCCATCTCCGATCCGACCCGATCCACTTCAGAAACTCACGATCCGAACCGATGTGCATCCACGATCTGAAGGGGGAGTAGCATCATGACCGAAGGGAAGCGCCACGAGCTATGGAGCACGACCCGAACCAGTGGGAGTGCCTCGACCCGATCCGACCTGACGAAGGTGGAGCACGATCCGAACCGGTGAGGAAGCACGGTCACGAACTGAAGGGTGCCAGTGAACCACGAACTGGAGGGTACCACGATCCATTGAAAGACGATAAAGGCCGAACCGATCCGGTGATGACCAATAACCCGAGATGTAAAGGTAGTCCAAATGGAAGTTAGAGCTGAGGATCCAATGGGGAACCAATGAGTTCGCTTCATGGTTAGGCTTTGCTGCGGGACGTGTGCTAAGGAGTTGTCAACGTTCATAACTTCGATTCACCACTAATAATGGATGATGGGCTACTTATCAGTGCAGTAGAGTCATTGCGACTCGAGGGGCAAGGTGATGGTAGCAAGACTACGTTATCAGTGCAGTAGAGTCATTATGACTTGAGGGGCAAGGTGATGCGTAGTAAGACTATGAGCCAGCGCAGATGGGGTGAATAACTCCATGGGGCAAGTGGACATAGTAAAGGATTTGTAAGACTATGAGCCAGCGCAGACGGGGTGAATAACTCCATGGGGCAAGTGGACATAGTAAAGGATTGGTAAGGCTATGAGCCAGCGCAGATGGGGTGAATAACTCCATGGGGCAAGTGGACATAGCAAAGGACTGGTGGCTATGTTATCAGTGCAGTGAAGCCATTTATGACTTCATGGGGCAAAGTGATCGTAGCAAGGATGGGTGATCGAAGTGGTGAATATCGTATGCTTTACGCACTGAGTGAGAGATGTGAGGATGGATGCTATGTTTGATTGTTTTCCAACACTATGACATGCACACCTCCCCCACCTCAGTATCTTTACACCTTTTGATATGGCACCTTAGAGTGTTGTACAGTATGTAGTGCTAACTCTTTGGTTGCAGGCCAGGTTCAGGTATGTTTTGTCTACCTGTTATTGTTCACTTTAAATGCTTATCGCGCATACCAGGCTTTATGTCTGACCCAGAGTTTTATGTCTCCTCTTATTACTCTGGGTGCTCACACGAGCAGACTAGAGACAGGTTAGTTGGTGATGCGCGAGTAGCTGACTCGGAGGCGGGCAGGAGGCTACCACGTATGATATATATATTCTCCCTGTGTCATTGGTGGTCGCTACTTGGGCATCAGTAGTGTACCCCCTTTATCTTACTTTTGCTTTGAGACAGTTTGAAAAGTTGTAATAAGCTGTATTTTGGATTTCCGCTACTATGATGTTTAGTTCTGGTTTTCAGCTTATGCACTGTCTCTCCTGTTTTATGTCAAGTATTTTATTATTATATTTTGTCCTATGCGCTGTGAGACATTCTACAGGTTCTTTGTATGTTCGTTTCCTTCTTTCCCTTTCCTTCTGACGACCCGTTCTGTGCTAACTGGACATGTGTATAGCGCACTTTTGGAGTAAATGTCGGTTGGTGTGGGGTGGGCCGTCACAGGATCGTTTATAAATTATAACGATTTATTAAATATTATAAAAGGATTTTTATTGAATTGAATATCGTTTTGACTTGGAAATGGAAATATCGAGTTTATAATTCAAGTTAGATAATTTTGAAGTTATATACATTCCGTTTGAATATATTTGATAATAATATTTTATTATCAATAGACTTGTTTATTTTGGCATCCATTATATTATGTCGATTTAACATGGAACCTAAAAATAGTCAATTTTCAAACAACCTCCGTTTTCAACGTAACCAATTTTATAAAATTCGTAACGGTTAATTATTTTAATATTTTCAGTTTGGAATCAATTGGAGTTATTTTGATCATCATGCACAATTTAAACGTCTGTCGATCTACATTCTTAGGGAGTTTATCCAAATGATCTTGAAATTTAACAAAACCAGTTCCATCATGTCCATGATATTTAATTATTATAAGATTTCAAGTTTCAAGCCAATCGAAATGATTTTGTGAGCATACGAAAAACAAACGTGAATCAATTGACGATTTTAATATTTAAAATTTCGCTATTTTTCCAAACGGACTCGGATTTTGACTAAACAAGTTTCGTTAAGTCCAGAATGTCAAATTATAGTAGTACGTCAATTTTCATCGCAGTTGGCTATTATTTGTGATTGTACGAGAATAAAATGTTCAATGTAAAATAACGATGGAATATATCATGAATATTCCACTTTCTTTATATAAAACATCTGATGCCCATAACCCTCATTTACCATTCTTCTATTCCATTTATCAAGCTGCCAAAAATTCGGTACTTCATAAGTTTGTTAAAAATCAAATACTAAATGAAATCTTATAATCTTAGATTGATTATACTCAGAAAATCAAGGGCTTCAAGGCGATTTGAACGATATTTGGTTCGGTTTGAATCTCCTGGACTGAAAAGAATCACAGTGAAGCTAGGGCTTCATCTCGACCTCGATGCAGTGGTTTTCAGGATGAACGGTGGACGTCATAGGGTTCCTAGAGGAATTCAGCTCTTTGTGCGAATTATTGGTGGGATTCAATGGTGACGTATGTCGCTACATACACTGTAGATGGTCGTGAGGGCTGAAATCGCAATGGGGGGAAGGGGGAAGCATAGTTCAATGCAGGGATTGGATGAGGAGGAGGGGTCAACGCCAAGTGCAACAATGGAGGTTATGGTCAATATGGTGAAGGGTTGGGAAGTTAAAGGGCTCTGAAAGTTTCGAAAATAGCTTACAGGCCATTACGGGAAATTTTTGTCGAGGGTTTAGTATGGGTATTGGAGACTGTGAAGGGGGCATCGCAATGGGGAGGCTGATTCCAACGGCTCGACAAAGGGGTGTAAATGGGTGGTAAGCGACGTGATTTTGGAAGAATCTGAAATGGAAAATTTCGGTGATCTCTATAGCAGGTAACTGCTGGTGTAACATCTATGGCGCAGGAGGTGTAGCTTAAAAGCTCGATGATGGAATGGAGGCCCGACGGAAGAGGAGATGTTTGGGGTGGTCGGTGGCAGTGGTTAGCTGTAACAACCCGGAATTTCTAAGCTAATTTAATTTTTTTATTTTAGCTATTTTAAAGGATTTGGAATATTTAAAATGATATATTTTGAGAATTAACGATTTTAAATTTATTTTAAATAAAGTTAGAACATATAGATATTTAATTTAATTAAAACGAACACGAAATGGCGCGGTAGTTTGAAAATTTGATTTTTAATTTCAAATGAATGTATAGAATTCAGAATAAATTAGATTTCAGTAAAACCAAAAACATTTGAATCTGTTTAATTATATCTTTTTGAGAATATGAGAAATAGAGATTTCATAATATAAATTGAAAGTTATGTCCAGTTTAAAATTTAAAATAGCCACTATGGAATTTTTATATATATTTAATAATATATAGCCCTTAAAAATAGTCATTTTGCAAACGAACTATGTTTTCAACGAAGCACTTTTATTGGATCCAGAATGTCAAATTATTGTTAAATTCCAAATTTCATAATTTTTGAAATTAATATGTGAGCGTGGTAAATTTAAACGTGTTTTGTAATTTTAGTTTAAATTTAATTGGCCAGAAAAGGGTCATTTTTCAAATGGTCTCCAAATTCGATGAAACTAGTTTTGTTAGGACCGTATCGTCAAAACGTAGCTAGACAGAACTTTTCTGTAATTCTTGGAGTCAGTATGTGTGTAATAATCCGGATTTTCAGAACCAGTTTAAAATTTTTATTTTAGCTATTTTAATGGATTTTGAATATTTAAAATGATTTATTTTAAAAAATAACAACCAAAAATTTATTTTAATCGAAGTTAGAATGAATAAATTTATTTTTATAATAAAACGAGCCTGAAATGGCGAGGTAGTTTGAAAATTTGATTTTAAATTTCAAATGAATGTACAGGATTGAAAACAAATCGGATTTTAGTAAAACCAGAAATATTTGAATTTGTTTAATTATATCTGTCTAATGAATGTGAAAAATCCATATTTCATAACGGGAATTGAAATCTATGGCTAGTTTAAATTTCAGAATAGTCGCTATGGAATATATATATATATATATATGTGTGTGTGTATATATATATATATATATTCTAACATTATTTATAGCCCAAAAAGTCACATTTTGCATACGGACGAATTTTGACTGGAAACCACTTCCATTGAGTTCAAAATGCCATTTGCGACTTTGAAAAGTATAAATTTTGATATATTCCGTGATCCGGAATGGTGGCAATTGGATTGGGTTTTCGGTTAGCCATACATAACCCTTAAAAAGTAATATTTTGCGTATGAGCTCAGAATTCAACAAGATATTTTTCTAGGATTCATAATGACAAATCATTGTTGAGTTCCAAAATGCACATCGAACGGAGTTAGTATGTGGCCGTGCGGGTAAAACAGTTCAGGGTAAAATAAACAGTCATTTTACAAATGAACATTATTGTGACGATCTCAGAATTCGATTCCGTTTTTTTTTGGATTTGTATCGTCCAATAATGTTTAAATCCAAAACGCCATGATTTTTGGAGTTAGTGTGGCGGCAAAAAGAAAAGGTGCGCTAAAATCGCATTTTTGAACAGTATCTGAGCATCTCTGACAATTTTAACAGATGGTCAAACAAATTCGGAATTCGACGAAACTTATTTCGTTGGACTCGTCTTCACGTGTACTAGTCTGAAATCCGCGGCAAACGAAGATCGTTTGTACTCGGATGATAGGCGAGAAACTAACATATACTCCCTTTTACTCCATTTCTCTCTTCATTATTTCACTTCTCTCTTCCTCTTCAAAAAAGAAAAAATGGCCTCCCTCCTCTTCCATGGGCTGCCGCACCCCATCAGCCCCCTCCCCTCCATCGTCGGCTGCCGCACCCCTCTCTCCTCCTCCCTCTCCTCCTCCTCCTCCTCCTCCTCTTTCTCTCTTTCTTTAATTTCATGAACCCTAGCCCCAAAACACCCCAAACCCTCCTCCACGACCAACACAGCTCCACCACCACCACCCACACCCTCCTGCCGCCCAGTCAGGCCCTGCCGCCGCCACCCACCACCCAGCTCCGGCTGTGGCCCCCCATCACCAAAAAACCCATTTTTCACAAATTTCCCATTTTGCAAATAACACCCTATCACTATTTCGCCAATAAAACCCAAACCGCACAATTCTAGCCAAAACTCCATAGTACTAAAGTCGAAGAGCACGATTTTCTCTTCGATTTGGGTATATGGAAGTCCTATTTTGGATTGCGGAGCTATTCGGAAAACGCGTCTGAAGATCGCAGATCTGCTACTGTTTTTTGCGATTTCCGGCGAGTTGGTGCAGTTTTGGAAGAAAGTCCACTAGGAAAAATTTGTCTGAAATGGCGCGTTTAGGCTAGTGACAAAGTTTGGTGAAGACTAGAGGCCGTATGAAGATTCTAGAACAAAAGAGGCGAAATCGGACGACGGAAATGACAAAATGGAGACCGCACGACCCAATTCTACAATAGAAGTATCGAGGCGATTGGTATCGCTTGGGTGAGAAATTCTCACTCTAATTTTGTTTACAGTTAAATATATACTAGGATGCAGATGGTGCTTAGTAGCACCCGACACCTTTGATTGAAACCATGGATGTTTAGTTGTGTGTTTTGATGGATTTATTTGGTTGAATTTGGTTTGGGATGTGAATGGATTGAATTTGTATGTGTACGGTGCGAGCTAGTATTAGGCGAGGGATAAGGCTAGACCTTATTCCGGTTCTAGTATCGCGCCGTTATGCTATTAAAATTTTCCAAAATATGTTAGAACCATAAAAATATCATTTTTATTGTATAAATGACCTGTATAAAGTATTCATGCGTTGAAATAAATATTTTATCGTTAAAAATATAATTTTTATCGTGTATATAAATGAAAATAAATATTCATTTACAAATCAGATGATTTGTTTATGTACACTCATTTACCTAATATTAATTGGGACGATATATTTTACACATCGCCCTAGCCTCTAGGTACCTCCTGAACTAGCCAGGTATCGGTACACCCTCTAGAAGGTTAAGATTCCCAGACATGCTGAAATGAAAAAGGAAAGATTCAACACAAAGGATAGAAAGATAGTGCATATGGCTTTGGGGGATTAAGCCTTTTAAAGTAAAATAACACTTTTTCTTGAAAAATGCTTCTTTATAATTCTTTTTAAAAATAGTTTCCAAAAACGTTTATCTGATCTAGTAAACCTTTGCTCTGATACCAAGCGAAACCCCCCATCTCCATTAAGGTCACTCACAAGGAATGCCTTAACTTTGGTGGAGCATTATAGGTAAAAGACACAGATAATTTACAAGACAGATATATATAGCAGCGGAAAATAGAAATAACTTTATTTCAAACGTGGTTCATAACAAAACATTACAACAAACTGTTTCAAACCAACTTCCAAACCATTACGTCATAATTTCTATCTTAATTATTTTTTAAAGAAGCATAAAACAAAATAAAACTGCATAAATCCCCATGTGGTAGTGTATCCAAAGCCATAGCCAAAAGCAAGAGATTCCAAGCTATAAATCACAGAGTCTTCAAGCATGCAAAGATGAATGGTCCAAATTAAGCTGAGCTATTCCCTCCTTGGGTACCTGGGGGTGGGGGGGGGGGGGAACGGAAGAAAAGAGAGAAAAAGAAAAATGGGTCAGACATAAGTCTGAGTTAGTCTAGTGACTTTTCAGTGTGTGAATAAGGAAAAGGTAATGATAGGAATAAACTGAAAAACAGGAAAGTACCAGAATAACAATTTAACATAAAACTATACAAGGCAGGATAAACCGAATATACATCGCACCCATGTCAATTTCTCTACACCTACTCATACTTGTCCAACTAGCACCACGTGTTCATGGTGAAATGATCCCCTTATATCGATCGGCTCATACTCGCATGCATTTAACACGTGTCATTCGGCCCCCGCTTGATAGTCGATACCTATGCTGGTCCCACCACGGGGTGTATCAAGTCCTATGGTGGCAACCCGACATGATTCAAGATGCACAGTGTATGACTAGTGATGCCCAATGCCTGCTTTTTCCACTCCGGAGTACGTGCACGCCCGTACTCCGTCGGAACCTACAATGACGCACGACCCGCCGACGTTTTGACCGCTTACAATTCAGCCCAGTAATCGTGCCCCACCCTACCTATTTCAGGGTTCCATGATACATCTATGTGGGTTACTGCTGAAATGGGTCCCCATTACTAGGGTTTTCTAGCCAACATGTTGAATTGGTTAAGTGTCCAAATTTACCTAACCCCACCCATCATTTTAGTTAACATGTTGAATTGGTTAAGTGTTTCCTTAATTGACTTAACCCTACCAATCTTGACTTAGCTTCATTAAAGCACCAACCACTCATATTAGATAGGTATTATTGTGGTCACTGGATGTGTCGGTCGGTTTTAGGCAGTTTTACACCACAACTCAGTCTAACCTCGGGTCCTTTATGGGCTCAATGCACTAACCACCCACATTAGACAGGTATTGTTGTGGTCACTGGATGAGCCGGTCGGTTCCGGGCAGATTTTCACCATAACTCAGTCTAATCTCGGGTTAGGTATATTCGTCTTTTGTAAATTTACATATTTATCCTTTTATGCTTATATGTAAATTTGTCAACAATTGTAATGACCCAAAAAAAACGACCATGATTATCCGATATACAACACATATCGAACATCAAGAGTCGAAAATACCGGATGGTTAATGAAAGAAATTAGAGGGTGAGGAAAGATAAGTTAGAAACTTAGAATAGAAGAAGAAGAAGAACATACAACATCAGAGTAAACACGAATCTCACAGCGGAACGAATAAATATATTTCATAACAAAACTTTGAAACACAAATCTGTACTTGAATACAAATATCATTTCTAAAGTACAGCACTTACAACACAGCTGTAACAACCCGGAAAATCTGAGCCAATTTAAAATTTTCAAACTGGCTATTTTAGTGAATTTTAGATATTTAAAATAATAATGACGAAAAGTGTGTTTGAATCGACGTTTGAAAATAAATATAATTAATTTTAATTATAAACAAGGCCGGAATTGGCGCGGCAGTTTCGAAATTTGAATTCAAACTTTGACTGACTGTACCGGGTGCAAAATGAAATGGATTTTAGTGAAACCAAAAATATTTAAATCTGTTAGTGAATATCTTTCTAACGAATCTGAAAAATCGATGTTTCATAGTGGGAAGCAAAAGTTATGGCTAAATGAATTTTCAGAAAGGTCGCTAGAGAATTATATAACCCGTGAAAATAGACATTTTGCAAACGACCTCAGAATTCGACGAAACCACTTTTGTTGGGACCATATCGTCAAAACATAGCTAGATTTATTTTTCGGGAATTTTCAGAATCAATATGTGGCCCCGGCAAATTGAAATGTACGTTCAAATTAAATATTGAATGTTTTATATTTTAGTTTGAAGAGAAACTGACTCAAACAGTTGAATGGGCCTACGAAACATATCCCATTTTATTCGGAATGGGGGTATTTAGCTAGGGACGATAGTCGTTGGGTTTGGATTGGAGTTCGTAGGAGATAAGGGGTATTTTCGAATTTTTAAAAATATATAAATAAAAAGAAAAATCTAATTGGCCACTTTATTTTTCTCTCTCCCCGATCCTCTATACGGCGACGTCGGAAAGCAGCTCCCTCCATCTCTCCTCAGTTTCTTCCTCCACACGCACCAAAACACCATGACCCAGTTAAGCTTTTTGTAGATCTTCCCGAGCTCTTCAAATCCATATCTGTTGGAGATTTTATCGTTGAGCGTGGAGGCTGAATCACCTCCGGGAAGGAGCCAACTTTGGAGCGCCCCCGCCATCAATAGGGACCACCAAAGTGGGTCCCTCCACCACGCGCGAGTGCAGCAGCCATCCCTCTTCGACGCTGCATCCTCTGATCGACGCAACACTTCACCGTTTGATCGCAAAAATCAAACCCTCGTTTGAACAGTCAGCTGAAAGGTATGGCTTTGTTAATTTAAAATAGTTTTAACACTTTAAAACCGTTGCAAACTTGTAAAAATCGTATCTTTTTGCTATGTGGTCGAAACCCAGGGAAACAAGAGACAGTGGACTCGTGGGGACATCTTCTACATTTTAGAAGAGACCGGATATTTTTCAGAGCCTTCTGCTATTTTTGGTGGAGTGGAACCCAATGTGAGATTTCTTAATTATAAACGATATGGAAAACAACGATGTATAAATTATATAGTCAAAGTATGAGTTATATAAGCGTTGTACACCACATGTATAAGCGTTGTATAAGTCGTATGTTCGATGTATAAGTTGTATATGCATTGTAAAAATAATATATGCGTTGAAATGAATTGAAGTGAAATTGAAATGAAATCGAAATATAGTTATATACATATATCTATATATATATATACTCCCCTCGTCCACAGACCATGGACGATATATATTGGTTGTGAAATTGTTTGGATTATTTGTTGATGTGAAAATTTGGTGAATATCATGAATGGTTGGTTTGAAATGATTGATTGATTGTGGTTGAAATCCCAATAGGATTAGTATATGGGAGAATTCGTCTGCGTACGAACTAGATATTGAAAATCCCCATTGTCAAAAGCTGCGAGGCTTTAAGGTAGAGCGAGGAGCCGTACTAGGGACGGTCCCGGTTTTAACTACCCTGCCGTTATGCTGCCGAAATTTTCCGAAATATTTCTGTGTTTGATTTAAATTTGAATGTTGAAATAAAATTCATGTGTTGAATGTTGAAATAAAATTCATGTGTTGAATTAAATTCGGGTGTTGAATGTTGAAATAAAATTCATGTGTTGAATAGAAATTCATGTGTTGAATGGAGTTCGTGTATTGAATAAATTCTTTGAAAGATAAAAATAACATTTTTATCATATATATAGATTATATAAAATACTAGTTTTTTAAATAAATTGTTTTAACCCCAAAAATAATACTTTTACCTTATATATAAACTATATAAAATAATCGTGTTCTGAAATAAATTGTTTTACAATAAAAATAACATTTTTATTATATATATCAACTATAGAAAATATTCCTGTGTTGAATAAAGGACTGGAACAATAAAAATCATATTTTTATCGTATGTGCAAAGTCAAAAACATTCATGTGTTAAATATATAGATCGAACAATAAAAATCTACATTTTTATTGTGAATACGAAGTGTTATAAATGGTGATGTGTTGAAATAAATATCAGTGGGATAAAAATATCATTTTTATCAAATATATGAAATGAATATAGTTTTGAAATTGAAGGAAGAATTATATTTATATATATTTATATAAATATAATTAAAATAAATTGAATAACGAAGCTGTAGTTCGTGTTTTGAAACCGTGATTTCAAACGATTAGTGCGGGAGATCCGACATTCGGATTTTCCCGAAATCTCAACTGTTGGGTTCGCCTTGGAAATTTCTTTCCAATGACACCCACTTTGTGAAGATCCAACGGTTGGATTGTCTGGAATGTTTAATTCAAATCTGAAGAAAAACAGCGCCACGGCCGCGCTATGGCCTGAAGCGTCGTTTAAATGAATTAGCTATTTTTAAATGAATAAAAATAGTGATAAATCGTTATAAAATATTATAAACGATATGGAATGGAAAATAAACCGAATTTACCCGGTTTATTAGATATTTGATGGTTGAATGTGTTTGGCGTGAAAATTACATTTAATAATGGAATTATTGATGTCGAATAATTTAACCATTGAAATGAATTGATTTAAATTCTAAATATACGTGAATTATTTGAAAAGGCCGAGTTAAATCTCATTTCAAATAATTGATCGGCGATAAGAGGTCGATGATGAAGACGGTGGTTGAAGACCGGAGATCTTCACCTCGGTTGGATGATAACTGATGTCCTGATTGGGAGGCATCCCGAAATATGGATAATGAGTGGTGATCATCCAGACGTACGTGGAGATCGATGGATATGCGAGGTATATAGTGCCTCCGGTTTCGTTCAGACCTAGAACGAACGTGTAAATGGACTGTGTGTCTGACATTGGATTTTGTTCTGTGCTGATTGATCTCTATTAAATATATATCTGTTTGGCGGCGGAGAATTTATTCTCTTTCTTAACGCCCTTCTCTGAGACGTACGAGCTCAGGCGTTATATATCGATAGGAATCAGTCGCATAGAGTGAATTGCCAGTGTGGCATGCCTAAGTGGCAGATGATTAAGGCTTCATTTGAAAAGCAAAGTCTTGTGGTGGATGATCAAAGCACAGCCTGTGTGGCATAGCTTTGTGTATAACGTTGATTCGCGAGCCTCACACCCCGGTATGAACCAGAAACGGGAGAGGACATCAGGAAGGGCATGTGTTTCCTTCTAGCTAGAGGTTGTGTCAGTGCTTAAACTGGCTGACATTTATATTATTTTCACTTGTGTGGTTGTTGCTATTGCGTGGCGCCTCATATATGGAGTCATTGGGCTCATTTTCGCCCCATTGGGCGGGGGAACGCAGTGTCCAAGGTTTAAGTTTAATCCACATCGAGTGGACCGGCCCTGACGATCCAAGGGTCACTCGATCACTGATCCTGAGACATGGTAGGCTAGATTGTCTCGTAGTCGGTAAGGACTATCTTTTGCCTTGGTTAATGATGGAAATCCAATTTCCAAATACGTGACTTTGCGGTTTTGATTGTATACCTATATATGGAGACATGATATATGGTACCCATGCCGTCTATGATTGGTATTTATGATTGAAGTTGTTTTTGAAACATATAAACACTATTAATAATATCAAATGATTTGTTTTGCTCGTATCAAGCATATTTTGGCCATTATAAGGTAAAACTCTATCCTTCGGTTTGCGTTGCATTGTGTGATGAGAACTGAGTCTTATAATGGCATCATTTTTATGAAAAGAATTGCGATGTTTAAAAGATTTATTTGTTTTAAAGCACTGGCAATCCAATGGAGTAAACCCGTTCCGCGAAAGTGGCGTGGTCCTGTGATTAGCCATATTATAAAATGTGTTAAGTAGATTTCTCATACCAGTCCCATGACTGACTCGTAGTTTGTTTCACTTGCAAACTCGGGTGCCCCTCTTTCTACACGGGCAGCCTTGTATTCAGGTTTTAGCATGCTCTTTCTAGATAGCTGGAGCTGAAGATGGATTCTACCATTTATCTCTTTTTATGTTGTTCAGCTCCTATTGTACATATCATATTTGTTTTCCACTGTAGACATTTATGTATAGCTGAACTGTATTTGTACTAAGTATGATCCTGTATACTGTGTAACTCTGATGATTATGTTTATCCAGTGTATTCTTTTGTACATTACCTGGTGTATTTAAATTATTTCTGTTCTGTTATTTCTGTTTATGTGTTATATTCCTAAGATTACCCTTGACACCGTCGTACGGGGTTTTGGGTTCGTCACAACATGGTATCAGAGCTTTGGTTAGGCTTAGTTCGGGAATATAACACATTAACGAACTCGTCAGAAATAGAACCAGTAGTGTTCTAGGACGAATAACTCATTACAGATAGGATCGGTAATATCCTAGTATGAGTATTGCAGAATTGAATACACCTCGATAGATGCATTTACATTCAAGTATATGTCTATATGCTTTAAAATATCTTTTCTGTTGACCTGACACTTGGTCTGCTATTTGCAGAAGTACTAGACAATGAGTGTCAGAAACAGAAGGAATGCAGAACCAGATCTAGAGGCTCTATTTAAGTAATATCGAAATCTAGGTAGAGCACAATTCTCGGGCAATGCATCGATTATTCAAACTCAAGCTTGGATGAGCTCTGCTGAAAGAATTTTTTAGCGTTTCCAGCTGAGAGATGATCAGAAAAGATTATTGGCATCTTGGGCGCTCAAAGAAGAAGCTTTAATCTGATGGGAAACAATCATTAAGGATAATCCAGAAGGTGATATCACCTGGGATAGATTCAAAGAGATTTTCAGTGAAAGATTTACTCCTCTAGAAGCGACTGAGCGGTTATGTAATGAACTATACTATTTGATACAAGGAGATATGAATATCCCAGAATATCATAAGAAATTCAATGAACTTTCTCATTTTGCCCCTCATCTAATTCAAAATCCGAAGAGGAAGAATCTGAGGTTTATTAATGGTCTTCAAAGAAAGTACCAAAGCTAAGTGATGGGGCATGTGAAGCTTCCTTTTTCAGAAATGATATACATGGCTTATCAGTATGAAGATCTTGATAAGCGGGGTCTTTTTGTCGGCGAAGAGAAAGCTAGCTTTAGCAGCAAAAGAAAATTTGAAACTGATAGCCCAGAGACAAGTACGCATCCTGAATCGAGTACAAAGTCTGAAGGCAATAAGAGGCCAAAGGTTAGTCAGAAAAAGGTAAAGATAGTGGTGTGTCTGAAGTGTAATCAGCAAGGGCATTCGATAAGGAAATGTAGATCTTCGAAAAGGGAAGGATCTAAGTCTAGGGAAAAGTTTCAAGAGATTAGAAAATGCAATCGATGCCATCAGTCTGGTCACCTTTCAAAGGCCTACCAGTTATTAAAGAAACCTGAAGCAGTACATTTAAATAAAGTGGCAGAAGTGCCTGCATCTTCATCTGGTCGGGAAAGGTCTGATGTTTTGGAGGGCACGCTTACTGTCAAAAACATTCCAGTTAAAGTACTGTTAGATACAGGAGTGTCACGAAGCTTTATTGCAAAGAATGCAGTTAAGAAGTTGGATTTGAATTTGAAAAAGTTGAAAAACCCCATCACTGTCCATAATCCGGTTGGGGGTTCTCTCGATCTTAGCTGGATTTGTGGGGTGCCTGTCTCTTTTTCTTGTTATAAGTTCCCTACCATCTCTATCGTCATGAATTTTACTGAATTCGATCTTATTTTGGGATTGGATTGGTTAACCAAATATGAAACTGAGGTTAAATGCGCCGAGAGAGTTGTTAGGGCAAAGATTAAATCAAGGGATTATATCACCATACCATGTGAAGGTCCAAATTCTGATAGAAAAGACTTTTGGTCAGCTCTTGATGTTTCTCCTGCTCAAATAGAAAATATCCCTGTAGTCACAGAGAATATTCCAGACCTCATAAAAGATATTCCTGTCGTAAAGAATTATGCAGATGTGTTCGAAGAAGTTGTTAGTTTACCTCCGAAGAGAGAAATTGATTTCAAGATCGCTTTAATTTCGAATGCAAGGCCAGTAGTGCACGTTATTCGGAGAATGACTCTAAAGGAGAAAGAAGAATTAGACAATCAGACTAGACAACTTGTATTGAAGGGTCTGATCAGGCCTAGTTTCTCTGACTGGGGAGCAGCAGTGGTGTTTGTTCCAAAGTCAGACGGTACTCATTGACTATGTGTGGATTATCGTGACTTGAATAAGCAGACATTAAAGAACAAATATCCATTGTCGCGGATTGATGATTTGCTGGATCGATTGAATGGTGCACAAGTATTCTCAAGGATGGACCTAGATACAAGTTTCTACCAGCTTCGTATTGCCGAAGAGTGCGTTCCTATGACAGCATTCAGAGGTCCTGATTTATTCTATGAGTGGTTAGTAATGTCGTTCGGCTTATGTAACGCTCCTACCTATTTTGTAGATTTAATGAATCGAGTATTTCGCGATGTCTTGAATAAATTTTTTCTGGTTTTCATTGATGACATATTGATCTTCTCTAAGTCAGAGAGCGAGCACGCGAAACATTTGGAACAAGTGTTGGAAATCCTCAGAAAGAATGTCTTGAAGGCCAAACTTTCCAAATGTATCATCTGGCAAGAAGAAGTCAAGTTTCTGGGCCATGTTGTATCAAAAGAAGGAATTTCTGTGGATCCCAGTAAAATCACAGCTATTCAAAATTGGAAGCAGCCTAGTACTCCGACAGAAGTTCGAAGTTTTCTTGGGTTAGCTAGTTACTATCGGAAGTTCGTAAAAGACTTTTCGAAGATATCTAGTTCCTTAACAAAGCTTACGAAGAAGCATGCAAAATTCAAATGGACTCCCGAATGTGAGGAGGTATTTCAGAAGCTAAAATTGAGATTAACAACTGCTCCAGTGTTAATGATTATCGATGGCAATCAATACTTGAACCTCTGGACGGATGCCTCTAGAGAAGGCCTTGGTGCAGTATTAATGGAAAGAGGTCAAGTAGTTGTTTATGCTAGCCGTCAACTGAAGCCGCATGAGAAAAGTTATGTTACTCATGATCTTGAGTTGTTAGCCATTGTATTTGCTTTGAAAATCTTGAGGCACTATCTACTGGGTGAGAAATTCGAGTTGTATACAGATCATCTGTCGCTAAAGTATCTGTTCACCCAAAAAGACTTGAATCTGAGGCAGCAGCGTTGGCTAGAGTTTCTTGCAGCATACAATTTTGAGATTTTTTACACTCCAGGAAAAGCCAATGTTGTGGCCGATGCGCTAAGTAGAAAGAATGTAATGATCGTCAGTTTTATTATTACGACATCATTGATTGATAAAATATCTGCTCTTCAGAAGGACGATCACTTCATTCAAAGGATCAGAGAAAGAATACAAAAAGGCGAACCCTTGAGTTTCCAGATTGATAACCAAGGGGTTCTAAGGCTAAATGGTCGAATTTGTGTTCCTAACATTGCTGAACTCCAGAAGGAAGTGCTGGATGAATGCCACAAGTCAAAACTTAGTATCCATCCAGGAGTGAGCAAAATGTATAATGATATTAAGCGTACATTCTGGTGGAGATCGATGAAGAGAGACATTTCTTTATATGTTAGCAGGTGCTCTACCTACCAACTAGTCAAAAGCGACCAACAGAAACTTGCCGGATTGTCGCAACCGCTGGACATTCCAGGTTGGAAGTAGGAACATATTTCCATGGACTTCATAGATGGTTTGCCCAGAACCAGGAAAGGAAATGATAGTATTTGGGTGATCGTAGATCGCTTCACGAAGACCGCCCATTTTATACCTGTCAGATCCAATAGAACCGCTCAGAGTCTGGCATAAGTTTATTTCAAAGAAGTCGTTAGGATACATGGGGAGCCGATCAGTATAGTTAATGATAGAGATCAATATTTACTAGCAAATTCTGGGAGGCATTTCAAGTAGAAATGGGAACGAAGCTGAATCTGAGCACCGCCTATCATCTTCAAACAGATGGTCAAACTGAGAGGGTGAATCGTATTCTAGAAGATTTATTGTGGGCTTGTGTTCTTGATTTTGGTGGATCATGGGAAACCATTTGCATTTTGCTGAGTTTTCATACAACAACAGCTACCAAGCGAGCCTAACAATGTCACCATTCGAAGCATTGTATGGTAAACTGTGCCGATCTCCTGCTTGTTGGGTAGAACCTGGTAATAGGCTTGTATTGGGACCAATTATGATTCGCGAAGCCACTGATAAAGTCGATTTCGTTAAGAAACGATTACTCGCCGCTCAAAGACGACAGAAGAGCTATGCAGACTCGAGAAGGAGGGATTTAGCATTTGCTGTTGGTGACTATGTGTATCTAAGGGTTTCTCCGATGAGGGGAGTGGTCAGGTTTGGCAAAACCGGGAAGTTGCCGCCCAGATTTATTGGTTCATTCCCTATACTTGAACGGATTGGAACTCTCGCTTATAGAGTTCAATTGCCTGATTGGTTGCCTGGAGTGCATGATGTATTTTACATATCTCAACTTCGAAAGCACGTTCATGATCCAGACTTGATCGTGGAAGAAGTGACACAGTCGGATATAGAAATTACTCCAGAATTGGGTGTTAGGAGAGAACCGCTAAAGATTATTGGCAAAGAAACCAAAGAACTGAGGAACAAGAAGGTTCACATAGTCAAAGTGCAATGGAGTGGAGATCCGCGAGATTGTACTTGGGAAACTGAGGAGAGTATTACGAAAGCCTATCGTAAGTGCAGGGTGGATATCTCTGGTTGACTCTGGTGCAAGGTACCTTTACCATATTTTGAAATTTCCATTATGTTCTCTACTTTGTCGTTGTTTTCTTTTCATGGATGTAAACTTTTAATTATATAGTCTGATGATTTTATAAGAGTATATAAATTAATTAGTATATTTTTGAAAGTTGAAAACAAATTTATTGTTGGTTGTGTTGTTTGATTTTTGGTTGATTAATTAGAGGTTAGAACCATTTAGCCAAATTGAAAAAATATTGAACTGAATTGTAAATAGATAGAAATATATACATGTGCATTATATATGTGTGAACAAGTTATGGATAAACAGCTAAGCAGAGGAATAAAATTGTTTGCCCGACATAGGTGCACATTTATTGTATTTCTTGGGATTTGATGATTTTATTAGTCGATTGGCTAGCCGCTTGGCTTTTTATTTTTCTTTTGGATTGATGAGGGCCATTGGAGGCTATTTGAAATATCCCGAAGTCCCCCGTACAAAGGAGGTTATGGCGAAATTTTTCGAAAATTTAGGGTGTTAGCCAATTTTTTGAAGAATTTGAAAATTCTTAGAAACTGAAAAGTTGAAGAATGGAAGCCCGATTGAAAGTTGAGTTAGTAAATTATGTTGTATATAACGGTGTTGTATACACAATTATATGATTTTTGTTTGATGATAACAACCAAATATTTATTATTTTAAATGTGTTTGTTACTGTACTGTTTTCATATATCATCACAGATAGGAATATATTATTTATATTCAAACAAAATACAACTGTACAGACATTCAGATATTTACACAGTATTTTGTTTAAATAGAATATTTTATTTCAATTTTCAAATAGTACAGTTTTACAACTCCACTATTTGTACACTTCACTAATATTTCACATTTCATATTCGTTCACATGATATTGTACTTGTATATAAACTGAATACGATAGATAAATTTGTTTGAACACAATAAAATAATATTTTATTTCAATCAAATTTGTTTATTACAAATATCAGTACAATTTTTTCTCATTCTATACATTTGTTCCTCGCTACAAACGCTCATCACAAATACAGTCATTGTCTCACTACAGCATTTCACTCGTTCACATTACAATTATGGAACACAAAAAAGGAGGAACAACATTTTTTTCTGTCCAAGTAGCTCACAATGATACTAATACAAATTATCAATCCAAAAAACAAAGCAAGAAACCAAGTATGCAAGCAGGTGATGTTCACAAGTGTACAACAGTGAAAAAGGGCATGTTTCAATTATTATTTTTTGAACATGTGAAAATTTGGCAACTACAAAGCGATCTTCATTTCAAGCAAGATGTTAAAAAAAAAGGCCAAAAGCAACAGTGTACAACATGCATCAACATGCAAGGCTCAAGTGAACTAATTTGATGAAAATATACATGCAGAGGTACAGTGGAGCAACAAAGAATTCTTTTCATGTTCAAATGGGTAAAAAAAAAAAGGAATCTCTTTTGAAATTTGAAAAGAAAAGTCACAGGTTCAAAAGAAGGAAAGAGATTAAGCTTGCAACCTTGGCAAATGTAAAATTTGACAAGAAAAGATTTGGATAAAACATCTTTTTTATCATGCATGTATTCATAATTGCATGGTGCAATAATACACAATCAAAAAGCAGTTTCCTGGTTTGAAAAATCTAGAACATGCAGAATCTAACTTAGAAAACATTTTTATTTTGTAGGAACATACATGCAGAGGATAAGCCAACAAGCATGCATGCAACATCATGTTAGGGTGATACCTCAAGTCAACATGAACCAGTATGATCAAGTATGGTCAAGCAAGTACAAAATAATGGACCAGTGAAAAACATGGAAGGTTTACACAAATATGTGTTCGAGCAATTCAGAAAGTATACAAGGGAAGTTTCATTTTAACATTTTCAATGATAATTTCTTTTGGGGAAAGAAGTAAAGTTTGCAATTCAAGATGTTTCCAGTTTTGTGTAAGTGTGGTCATGACAAGGATAATGTGTGCATACACATGTACAAGGTGAATGGTGCAGAGCATAACTTTAAAGTGTCACACAACAATGCATAGTAATGTTGAATTCATTTTTGACAAAGTGTGACTGGTTTATGTGTTTCCAGAAATTGGAAATGTTTAAATCATTCTAGAAATCATTCAATTTTTTCCAAATATACAATGGCAGGGATAAATTTGAATGACCTATAGAAATCAACCAAGGAAAGCAATTAATTCTTTCCTGAATTCAACCCCTTATTTTTTGGCAAAGAGATGATTTTCTGCAAACATTTTTTGGTCATTAAAACAGTTTTGTTTTAGACTGTATCAATCTTGGAAATACAAATTTGGCAAGCTTTTAAATGGCATTCAAGAAGTAAGCATACAAGATTTCAACAATATATGTATATGGAATGCTAATTTTTTTCTTCCTGAAACATATTTTACATTTAAGGTAGTGGACAAATTGATTATGGACAAGAAGTTGATTTCCAGTGTTAGCCAAAACACTTAAATATTTCCAGAAATGAAGAAATGTATTTGGCAACAATTTTCAATCAAATAAATATTTCCAAGCATGACAAGATTTCATATTTCCAGGTTTTGCTGAAATACTGGACATAAAAACATTCCTACTTTAGACCACAAAATCAAGTCAAAGACAGCATGGAATAAAACAAATCAAATCTTTTTAGTTTTTCATCTCACAAATCAGTAAAGTTGTGTCATCAGTAAAGAGCATGATTGAAGCTTAGTTTGTTCGCATATGGTATCAGGAAATTAAAGGGGCAAATTCGAGCAATCAAGGCAGCTACAAAATCGAGTGTGAACAAACATATATGTTAAGCATTCATGGACAAGCAATAATCAGCTATTGACCAGAATCATAAAGGGGCAAATTCGAGCAATCAAGGCAGCTACAAATTCAACAAATTAGGGCAAGTCATTATCACAAAATAAGAGGTTTTAGGATTTCTAAAATCCTATATAAACACCATTACACCATTGGCAATACGCAGTCGAAACCAATAAATCAATTCAAGCATTTCAAAGCAAGAAAATTCAGAAAAATTATAGTTTCGATCGAGCCAGAGAACAATCCCAAATCGGACGAGCAAAGCAATCGAAGAATCAAGCATCAGAGTTTTATTCCATCAACATCCAAGAATTCAGTTTGGGATAAAAGAGAGAAACCCTAGCCAAATTCTCCAGCCGCCATTGTTTCAATGAGAAAGACATTGGGTGCAAATAAAAGAAGAATAGGCCGACCAATTTTGTCTGAAGGCCTTAGTTTGGTTTATTTTTAAAAGGGGGATTTTACTTTTTAGCTTTTATTTTGATTTGTATTGTTTTTTTATATACTCCATCTGTAATCATTCTGAATCAGTTTCTAGAGTCTGTAAAATTCTAGGGGAATCCAGTTAGGGTGTTAACTGGCAGTTTATTAGTTTCTGTAAAACTAGGGGAAATCTGGTCTAGGGAATATAGACCAGTCTAGAGTTTTGAGCGTAGAGTTAGAATAGGAGCGAGGGGTTCGCAAGTGTACATGGTCTTGTATGCGGGATCTGTTCTATCATCTAGTAGAAACCTTAGGAATGCAGCAGTAGGCAGGATTTTGCCGAAGCTGGGTATATCTTGTGTCATTTACTTTTCTGCATTTCTATTTCTGCTATCTATGATCTTTGAATGTTTTAATATCCTGTGATATTTGAACTCTGCGATAATTTGCAATAAACCCTATTCACCCCCCCCCCCTCTAGGGTTAATCTAGATCCAACAAGTGGTACCAGAGCAGGTTATTTCTTTAACTCTAGAGTCATGGGTCATTCTAGTTGTCAGTCCTTAGAGAGTCAGTCCAGTCGCATTCCATCTATTTTTAATGGTTCAGATTTTTCAAATTGGAAGTCAGAAATGGAATCCTTTGTAAAATCTATTAATTTTAAATGTTGGGATGTTGTTATTAATGGTTATGATAAGGAAGATAAATGTTTTAATAATCATGCTATACATATCTTATATTCCCATATTGATGATGTTCAGTATGGCCTTATCTCCCATTGTTTAACTGCGCAGGAAATATGGAATACTTTCAATACGAGGTATGGAAAAATTGACAAAAACAGCTCAAAACCCAAAAAGATCAACTCAGATTCGGATCTATGCTCGGAAGAAGAAACAGATGAAAATTCAAGTAGATCAGACGATAGAGACTCAACAGACGATGAAACTGAAAGCTTCTCATATGAAGATTTGGTTTATATGTGTACTGATTTGACAAAAATCGTTGATAAACTCCATCGTAAAAATAAATCTTTAAAATCTAAAAATCACGAGTTATATAGCAAAATTAACTGTTTGGAATCAGAAGTTACAAATGTCGTGAAATTAGAAAGTTCTAACTGTGAAAGTTGTTTGAAGTTGAAAACTGACGTCATTCATCTCAATAAAAATATTCAAAGGCTTAAAGAGGAAATTTTGATTTTAAAAGATAACGAGGTTGAGTTAAAAGATTCAAACAATTCTTTGCAAAAAGAATTTAATAATTTTAAGGCCATCAAAAATTCCAAATATGAAATTGCTGAAAAAGAAAGTCTGTTGAAAAGTGATTTGATTTTAAATGAGCTTGAAAAAGAGATTGAAAATTTCAAGAAAGTTGAATTTGAAAAAAAAAATTTTTTGAATCTGAGATTCTTGAATCCAAGACCAAAAGCAAGTTCCTTGAAAATGAAAATTTGATTTTGAAACAGAAAGATACTGAAAAAAGAAAGATTAGCATTAATCGTTGTTCGAATCTAATGAAAGAGAATTCTGACCTTAAATCTAAAATTCAACAACTTGAATTAACTCTAATCAAATTCTCTAACGGAGAAAAATCTTTAAATATGTTGTTGAAAAATCAACAATTTTCAGGAAATAAAAAGGGTATTGGTTTTGGGAAAGGAAATGATTTTTTGAGCTCGTGTGATTTTAAAAATCCTTCAAACTGCTTCAAGATGGGTCATTCTGAAAATTTGAATTGTGAAAATTCCAAAAGGTTTTTAAATCACAAACAAGATAAGAATTGGTTTGATAACAATCCAGTTGAACAGTTGTGGACCCCAAAAAGAAATAAAATGATTTTTGGAAAAACTAAACATGTTTGGGTTACCAAAGGCACAAAGGTAGATTCAAATGGATTGTTATACAAACAAGTTTGGGTACTGAAAGATGTTAACAAAACTATGAGTGGTTTTACAAATTTTGTTAGACCACTCGATCCTTTCAACTGTTAGGTACCGAAGAAGGTTGAGGAACTGCTGTGCTGAAAAGAGATTGATTTCAAGCTCTTCTATATATCTGTATTCTTTATAGTTCCTTGGCCAAGATTTGTTGAGTTAGAGATTCTGATTTACATTGGATTCTGGTATGATCTCTAAACTCACCTTTGTGAATATTCTCTGTCTTTATTTTCTTTGTTTATTTCTCCTTCTGTCCCTTTTGTTTATTTTTCTTTGTTTTCTGTTTTGATTTGTCACTGTTATATCATTGTAACTTCTTTTGGGCTTCATTAACTTCCAATTGCATAACTCTTGATTTTCTGGAAATGCGCTTCATTTGAATGAAAATATGATGTTTTAGTCTTTTTCAGATCTTGAATATAAATTTGTAAATATCTGCAATTGTTTTGAAGTTTATTTTCTGTTTTCTGAATTCATAACAGTGTTGATGTATTCTTGTTATATCTTGAACACTGTTAATGTGAATTCTAAATTTTTGAAGATCTGAAAATTAAATGGAAATTCACACACCTCTGCTGTTTTGAGTTTCATCTAATTCATTTTAGAAAAGCTTGAAATATTATAGTCATTACAGCACACTACTACTTCTCAGTTGCGAAAATTTCATTGTTTTTCAAATTGGCTCGGATATTTTGAAATGTCTTGAATTACAGTGATACATCTAGAAATTCTTCTTATATTCATGATCATTTTATGGTTGAAATCTGTTTGTTTGAAATCATCTGAAATACTTGATATTCTGAATCTCACATACCTCTTAAATTTGAAATTCTCAATCTTGTGTGACTGATTTATTATATCTTAAAACTTGATATTGATTCAAGTGATTTCAAATAAATTATTTTTTTAATTTTCTGGATCATGAATATCTCTTAAGTTTGATGAAAATGATCTGAAATTACTCATGTGCTTGTCAGAAATTGTTTTGAAAAATTCCTTGAAAAATTTGGGTCTTGAAATTTATTGGTATTTCATGATTATTTGATTTGAATATATGTTTGTTTAAAATCATTTGAAGTTATTGATTTATTGAATCACACACATATCTTGAATCTGAAATTTACATTCTGGTGTGACTGATTCACTGAATCTTAAGAGTTTCATATTTCTCAAATGATTTCAAATAAACTGTATTTTAATCTTGGATCATGAATCATCTTATGTGACCATCATCTTGACAAGTCTGCTTTAAAATTGGTTATCATGCTGTTCTGATTATAAGATCTTGATTTGAAAAATGCTTTAAATGACTGCTTGTTTTGAGAAAAACTGTTTGTTGCTCTGATAAAAAAAAAGAGCCTGATTTGTTAGTCTTGTCTATTTGGGCTTTGTGCTTAAAATTCTTTTGTTTGTGATATCCTTGTTTGTCTCCAGTGTCTTGTTACAATCCTCATTAATAGAGACATAAAGTGGAGGTACTGAATTTTTTTTGCTGTATATATTTTTAATCTCTCATGTCTTGTATAGATCATTCAAATCCCTCTTGTAATTGATTTTCAATTTTAAAATTATTTATTGACTATTCATTCAGAAATTGAAATCAATATCCAAATTGAACTATATTTTTAATTCATCAAAATTATTATTAGATTTTGAAACTGTGATGAATTGTGACTGCAGTATATTTCACATCAAGAGGAGATTTTATTTAGATTTTCATGATGGTTGAATAATTATTATAATATCTTTGAATTGGCAATTATTTCACGACCTTCTTCTTTATCTACCATTATTCTGTCATCCGTCATGTTTTTTATATTAATGTGGAGAGTTTAATATTTTAAAAAAAACTTTTTAAATAAACAGTGAAGATATTTGTGATAGAAATTGGACTATGTTATTTTTCAGAATTAGTGATAATTGAAAATTTTCAATGATCCCGGTACAGTCGAGCATATTTCATAATATAATTAATTTAGAAATTTATTTCATAGTCCATTTCTGTACCTACCACATTTCTATCATTCATATTGGTTGTATATACCGAGGAGTTTTTTCTTTTGAAGCTGAAAACGATAAATATATAATTAATACATAAGTGTGTCTCAAACCTCATTTAAAAATCCAAGCTCTGGTCATGCATGGTTAAAAGACAACTTATAATTTAAGCTGCTACTGACCTCATTTAAAAATCCAAGCTCTGGTTATGCGTGGTCAGTGTGCTCTTAAATAAAATAAAAAGAAAAAGGAAATATTGTGCTATAAATTGAAATTAATCTGAAATTCTCCTTGGTGTACAAAAACCAGCCTATCAGTCAATCTTTCTAATATGTGAAATGTGTTGAAATCTTATGAAGTATTATGATTTGTTGATTGATAGCTATTGGGATTTGAGATTATACGAATTTGTCACTTAAATTGAATTATTAACTATAGTCCAAATCTATCACTGTTTTTGTGCTAAATTTTACAAAATAATTGGAAATCATATTTTTGTAAATCTTTTCATTTTATATAAAATTCATCGTAAATCCGTCATTCTTTACAATGTGAAATATGCCACCAGTTCTTAGTTTATTATGATTTTTGTTTGACTGATTGAGATTTATGATGATCGTTCTTCCTCTTAAGCTGATATTGTATTTGTTAGTCATTTATCATCTATATTTTAAATTCTATAACCTTTTGATGATAACAAAAGGGGGAGAATGGGTTGAGATTTTGATTTATGAGTGAATATTTTATAAATATTTTTAATTTTGAAAATTAATTTTTATTCAAATTTTTTCACTCATGCACAGTTATAGGGGGAGTTTTTTTGCTGTAGGGGGAGCTAATAAATAGGGGGAGTTCAGTATTCACTGTCAAACACATTTATTATGCTCAAAATCTTATATTTGTTTGTCATCATCAAAAGGGGGAGATTGTTGTATATAACGGTGTTGTATACACAATTATATGATTTTTGTTTGATGATAACAACCAAATATTTATTATTTTAAATGTGTTTGTTACTGTACTGTTTTCATATATCATCACAGATAGGAATATATTATTTATATTCAAACAAAATACAACTGTACAGACATTCAGATATTTACACAGTATTTTGTTTAAATATAATATTTTATTTCAATTTTCAAATAGTACAGTTTTACAACTCCACTATTTGTACACTTCACTAATATTTCACATTTCATATTCGTTCACATGATATTGTACTTGTATATAAACTGAATACGATAGATAAATTTGTTTGAACACAATAAAATAATATTTTATTTCAATCAAATTTGTTTATTACAAATATCAGTACAATTTTTTCTCATTCTATACATTTGTTCCTCGCTACAAACGCTCATCACAAATACAGTCATTGTCTCACTACAGCATTTCACTCGTTCACATTACAATTATGGAACACAAAAAAGAAGGAACAACATTTTTTTTCTGTCCAAGTAGCTCACAATGATACTAATACAAATTATCAATCCAAAAAACAAAGCAAGAAACCAAGTATGCAAGCAGGTGATGTTCACAAGTGTATAACAGTGAAAAAGGGCATGTTTCAATTATTATTTTTTGAACATGTGAAAATTTGGCAACTACAAAGCGATCTTCATTTCAAGCAAGATGTTAAAAAAAAGGCCAAAAGCAACAGTGTACAACATGCATCAACATGCAAGGCTCAAGTGAACTAATTTGATGAAAATATACATGCAGAGGTTCAGTGGAGCAACAAAGAATTCTTTTCATGTTCAAATGGGTAAAAAAAAAAAGGAATCTCTTTTGAAATTTGAAAAGAAAAGTCACAGGTTCAAAAGAAGGAAAGAGATTAAGCTTGCAACCTTGGCAAATGTAAAATTTGACAAGAAAAGATTTGGATAAAACATCTTTTTTATCATGCATGTATTCATAATTGCATGGTGCAATAATACACAATCAAAAAGCAGTTTCCCGGTTTGAAAAATCTAGAACATGCAGAATCTAACTTAGAAAACATTTTTATTTTGTAGGAACATACATGCAGAGGATAAGCCAACAAGCATGCATGCAACATCATGTTAGGGTGATACCTCAAGTCAACATGAACCAGTATGATCAAGTATGGTCAAGCAAGTACAAAATAATGGACCAGTGAAAAACATGGAAGGTTTACACAAATATGTGTTCGAGCAATTCAGAAAGTATACAAGGGAAGTTTCATTTTAACATTTTCAATGATAATTTCTTTTGGGGAAAGAAGTAAAGTTTGCAATTCAAGATGTTTCCAGTTTTGTGTAAGTGTGGTCATGACAAGGATAATGTGTGCATACACATGTACAAGGTGAATGGTGCAGAGCATAACTTTAAAGTGTCACACAACAATGCATAGTAATGTTGAATTCATTTTTGACAAAGTGTGACTGGTTTATGTGTTTCCAGAAATTGGAAATGTTTAAATCATTCCAGAAATCATTCAATTTTTTCCAAATATACAATGGCAGGGATAAATTCGAATGACCTATAGAAATCAACCAAGGAAAGCAATTAATTCTTTCCTGAATTCAACCCCTTATTTTTTGGCAAAGAGATGATTTTCTGCAAACATTTTTTGGTCATTAAAACAGTTTTGTTTTAGACTGTATCAATCTTGGAAATACAAATTTGGCAAGCTTTTAAATGGCATTCAAGAAGCAAGCATACAAGATTTCAACAATATATGTATATGGAATGCTAATTTTTTTCTTCCTGAAACATATTTTACATTTAAGGTAGTGGACAAATTGATTATGGACAAGAAGTTGATTTCCAGTGTTAGCCAAAACACTTAAATATTTCCAGAAATGAAGAAATGTATTTGGCAACAATTTTCAATCAAATAAACATTTCCAAGCATGACAAGATTTCATATTTCCAGGTTTTGCTGAAATACTGGACATAAAAACATTCCTACTTTAGACCACAAAATCAAGTCAAAGACAGCATGGAATAAAACAAATCAAATCTTTTTAGTTTTTCATCTCACAAATCAGTAAAGTTGTGTCATCAGTAAAGAGCATGATTGAAGCTTAGTTTGTTCGCATATGGTATCAGGAAATTAAAGGGGCAAATTCGAGCAATCAAGGCAGCTACAAAATCGAGTGTGAACAAACATATATGTTAAGCATTCATGGACAAGCAATAATCAGCTATTGACCAGAATCATAAAGGGGCAAATTCGAGCAATCAAGGCAGCTACAAATTCAACAAATTAGGGCAAGTCATTATCACGAAATAAGAGGTTTTAGGATTTCTAAAATCCTATATAAACACCATTACACCATTGGCAATACGCAGTCGAAACCAATAAATCAATTCAAGCATTTCAAAGCAAGAAAATTCAGAAAAATTATAGTTTCGATCGAGCCAGAGAACAATCCCAAATCGGACGAGCAAAGCAATCGAAGAATCAAGCATCAGAGTTTTATTCCATCAACATCCAAGAATTCAGTTTGGGATAAAAGAGAGAAACCCTAGCCAAATTCTCCAGCCGCCATTGTTTCAATGAGAAAGACATTGGGTGCAAATAAAAGAAGAATAGGCCGACCAATTTTGTCTGAAGGCCTTAGTTTGGTTTATTTTTAAAAGGGGGATTTTACTTTTTAGCTTTTATTTTGATTTGTATTGTTTTTTTATATACTCCATCTGTAATCATTCTGAATCAGTTTCTAGAGTCTGTAAAATTCTAGGGGAATCCAGTTAGGGTGTTAACTGGCAGTTTATTAGTGTCTGTAAAACTAGGGGAAATCTGGTCTAGGGAATATAGACCAGTCTAGAGTTTTGAGCGTAGAGTTAGAATAGGAGCGAGGGGTTCGCAAGTGTACATGGTCTTGTATGCGGGATCTGTTCTATCATCTAGTAGAAACCTTAGGAATGCAGCAGTAGGCAGGATTTTGCCGAAGCTGGGTATATCTTGTGTCATTTACTTTTCTGCATTTCTATTTCTGCTATCTATGATCTTTGAATGTTTTAATATCCTGTGATATTTGAACTCTGCGATAATTTGCAATAAACCCTATTCACTCCCCCTCTAGGGTTAATCTAGATCCAACAAATTAAACCACTTTCGACTTTGTTCCTTTTCGGGGACGAAAAGTTTTAAGTGGGGGAGATTGTAACAACCCGGAAAATCTGAGCCAATTTAAAATTTTCAAACTGGCTATTTTATTGAATTTTAGATATTTAAAATAAATATTTTAAATAATAATGACGAAAGTGTGTTTGAATCGACGTTTGAAAATAAATATAATTAATTTTAATTATAAACAAGGCCTGAATTGGCGCGGCAGTTTCGAAATTTGAATTCAAAATTTGACTGGTTGTACCGGGTGCAAAATGAAATGGATTTTAGTGAAACCAAAAATATTTAAATCTGATAGTGAATATCTTTCTAACGAATCTGAAAAATCGAAGTTTCATGGTGGGAAGCAAAAGTTATGGCTAAATGAATTTTCAGAAAGGTCGCTATAGAATTTATATAGCCCGTGAGAATAGACATTTTGCAAACGACCTTAGAATTCGACGAAACCACTTTTGTTGGATTCGGAATTCCAAATTATTTCCAGGTTTCAAATTTCATAATTTTTGAAGTTAGTATGTGAGCTTGGAGAAGGAAGATGTGTTTGGTCGATTTCTATTAAATTGGGTCGACCAGAAAAGGGTCATTTTGCAAACGACCTCAGAATTCGACGAAACCACTTTTATTGGGACCGTATCGTCAGAACATAGCTAGATTTATTTTTCATGAATTTTTAGAATCAATATGTGGACCCGGCAAATTGAAATGTACGTTCAAATCAAATATTGAATGTTTTATATTTTAGTTTGAAGAGAAACTGACTCAAACAGTCGAATGGGCCTACGAAACATATCCCATTGTATTCGGAATGGGGGTATTTAGTTACGGACGATAGTCGTTGGCTTTGGATTGGAGTTCGTAGGAGATAAGGGGTATTTTTGAATTTTTAAAAATATATAAATAAAAGGAAAAATCTGATTGGCCACTTTATTTTTCTCTCTCCCCGATCCTCTATACGGAGACGACGGAAAGCAGCTCCCTCCTTCTCTCCTCATTTTCTTCCTCCACATGCACCAAAACGCCATGACCCAGTTAAGCTTTTTGTAGAACTTCCCAAGATCTTCAAATCCATACTTGTTGGAGATTTTATTGTGGAGCGTGGAGGCTGAATCACCTCCGGGAAGGAGCCAACTTTGGAGCGCCGCCACCGTCGATAGGGACCACCTAAGTGGGTCCCTCCACCATGCGCGGGTGCTCCAGCCATCCCTCTTCGACGCTGCATCCTCTGATCGATGCAACACCTCACCGTTTGATCGCAAAAATCAAACCCTCATTTGAACAGTCAGCTGAAAGGTACGGCTTTGTTAATTTAAAACAGTTTTAACACTTTAAAACCGTTGCAAACTTGTAAAAATCGTATCTTTTTGCTATGTGGTCGAAACCCAGTGAAACAAGAGACAGTGGACTCGTGCGGACGTCTTCTACATTTTAGAAGAGACCGGATATTTTTCTGAGCCTTCTGCTATTTTTGGTGGAGTGGAACCCAATGTCAGATTTCTGAATTATAAACGATATGGAAAACAACGATGTATAAATTATATAGTCGAAGTATGAGTTATATAAGCATTGTACACCACATGTATAAGCGTTGTATAAGTCGTATGTTCGATGTATAAGTTATATATGCGTTGTAAAAATAATATATGCATTGAAATGAATTGAAATGATATTGAAATGAAATTGAAATATAGTTATATACGTATATCTATATATATATATATACTCCCCTCGTCCACAGACCATGGACGATATATATTGGTTGTGAAATTGTTTTGATTATTGGTTGATGTGAAAATTTGGTAAAAATCATGAATGGTTGGTTTGAAATGATTGATTGATTGTGGTTGAAATTCCAATAGGATTAGTATATGGGAGAATTCGTCTGCGTACGTACTAGATATTGAAAATCCTCATTATCAAAAGCTGCGAGGCTTTAAGGTAGAGCGAGGAGTCGTACTAGGGACGGTCCCGGTTTTAACTACCCTGCCGTCATGCTGCAGAAATTTTCTGAAATATTTCTGTGTTTGATTCATGTGTTGAATGTTGAAATAAAATTCATGTGTTGAATTAAATTCAGGTGCTGAATGTTGAAATAAAATTCATGTGTTGAATAGAAATTCATGTGCTGAATTAGATTCATGTGTTGAATGGAGTTCGTGTATTGAATAAATTCTTTGAAAGATAAAAATAACATTTTTATCATATATATAGATTGTAACAACCCGGACATTTTCGGCCCTGAAAATCGACATAAATACTCTTACCGTACTCATGCCGACCTTCCAAAACCGAAAACACTGGACGTTATTTGAAAGAAATTAGTGGGTGAGGAAAGAAAGAAAGAAATATTAGAATAGAAGAAGAAGAAGAACCAACACAACACAGAATCTCATATCGCAGCGGAACAAAATATAATACAGAAATAACTTTATTGAGAGCTTTAAATAAAAACTTACCATATCAGAGTACATCAACATCAACAGGCAGTTATAATGATCTGCCCTATACACAACACATAGCGGAAAAGTAACCATATAATATCATACGCTTGGATTCTTCCAGCTCGTCTCTTCACAGCTTTTGATAACCTGAACCTGTACACCCCGGGCTAACCCGAGCATTTACAAAACACCGGGTCAGTCTGGTGAACCAGAGTGACATAAACACACTGAGTTTAAGGGGATCACACAACCTGATTTTAAAGTTAAAATCTTTCAAAGAAAAGGATAATCGTAAGACCGAATCCACACATAAACACGGACGGTTTTTACCTTACGATAACCCAAAACAGTTTTGAAACCAATATCTTTTCTGATATTATAATAATGTCTAAATACAAGTAATTATCAATCTAGTATAACGCTTGCATCTCACGCTCTACATATATAGTATACAAACAAAAACCGCGGATGCTTATTGGAGATTGGATTCCAACTATGACAAGGTATGGGACCACCTGCCGATGGTGTATCTCTATGGATGAATACACTGGGTTCACAACAACGTCTTGCAACCCGTCCCTCACATGACCGACCACTCATTTCGCTTGAGTGTATCGAATGTATATCACCAACGGTTGGACTCAAACCACCGTTTCCCGAAAAGGGACAACATCGAATATAGATTAAGAAGCAAATAAGATCTTCTCTAGATAGGTGATTATACACCCTAATGGGAGCGACCCACATAGCCATGCTGCCTGCCCGATTTTTGTCATTTACCGGTTGATGAGGCTTGAGGTCAGAATTTCCTTCACAACACCTGGCTACCATTCACTTTGAATGCCACATCGTCAGATCCGTCAAATCACTAATTGACGTCCACAAATATACTCTGGGTTTTAAAGAAGTGCCCCTCTTCACCGCCACTCGGTATATTTGTAAAAATCAACGTACGTGGTTTCAGGAACTACTCTGTCAGACATTCGTCCATACATGTCATCCAAGAACAGGATGAACCGAAGGTACGCTCCTACTGCATCTCATATAGGAATCACCCCATGGATCAGTTGCGAGAAGTCCTTGCAACCCGTGGATTCCGACCACAACAGAACTACAGTACATCTCTGGCTGTAGACCAGAGATTATTAGCAGTCCTTCCGTTTACGAAAATCCACGGTCTTCACTCCTCCATCTCGATCATCTTCTAATATCTTCACGTATTTGCTGGTCGGAATGGTTTTTTTTCGAATATGAATTCTATACCGGTCTTTCCGCACCAACAATCGTATTGGACAGATTTGATAGTCAGTGATTTAACTATCAAAATAAATAGTGATTCAATCATGACAATCAAATGGGTTCACTGGTTCAGTATTCAGCATCACTTGGCCTTCTAGTTTAATGTAGATTTAAAACTCTTAAGTATTCCGATATTACGAATCCAGTTCCTGCTTCTTATTTAGCATAAGACTATATTTAAAACAAGTTAATTTTTATTTCTTAGTAAAATCCTGTATCATATTCAGTTGCTACTTTTACTTTCAAAAACATTAGCCATATCATTAACCAATATTGGAAAAATCAATTTAATCTATCACTTTTAAAACAATCGTTGTGAACCATCTTTTACTCATTTTATAACGACACCCAATGCTTATTCTTATTGAATAAACTCAACTTTTACTTTTCTTTCTAACACGAACACATCGTTATAATTTCCCGAAATCCCCTTTTTCCCCTTTACTTGGAACCCTTGTTATACACCTTCCACATTCCCATTAACCGTTACACTATTATTTCTCTAATGGAAATAATACATATTTAATAACCTCTTTTACCATTACAACTAATATCATCTACAGATAATCCTGATGTCGTTTAAGTTGGGGTATTTTAATTACCTCTCAGACCTTGATCAATAACGTTCATATCTAGAGATGAATACAAATTGTAATCCACTCTTTCCCAACTCCTTTTTAAATCCTCTCGACCCTTTCCGCTTGAAATTCACATTTCAACTTCCAAATTTAGTTAATCCTTTTAAGTAACTTTAATTCAAGATTAACGATATAACCTCCATCGTTTTTTTATAAACCTTGTATCATTACAATTGGTTCAATCCCAACCATTTCCATCTCTTTTTCTTTTTAACTTAATTCAAATATCAAATCAACCTGATTTAAGCTATAGTATTCATTCAAATTCCTCTTTATAACTTCTTTGTGAAAATTTTGTGTTTTAAATATAAGTTCGTTCATAAATCCCTTCATCATTCAATATGTTTTCATTTCAACTTGATCACTTTTTTTATGAACCCCGACTAAAAGTAATTCCCGAAATTATTGTTAACTAAAATAATAATTTACTTAAAGCATTAACTACTTTAGTAGTTAATTTCCTTATTCACTAAATAAATAGTAATTTTCCTTTTTAAAGATCAATTAAAATTAACAATAAATTTAAATAATAAATAATTATTTTCTTTTGATAACTACTGTCCAAAATAAAAGGTATTTCCAATTATAAAATAAGTTTTATAACCCCATCTCTGTTGACCTGCTTGACGGTAATTCAACCTTTATAAAATAATTGATTTCATAGGCCATATTGCCAAATACTCAACCCATACCACCTATTGGTTTAAACTAAACAGATGTTGAGTTTTAAATCAATAATCAAAATCAAATTAATCGATGTTACTTAACTGATAGTTTCTATACAGTAAATAACAGCTATTCAGCATCAGCTAGTTAACAGAACAATTCAATCAGATCGAACAAATTCAACCCATTAAACACATTTATAAACAAACGTGACCAACAAGGTAAATTACCTTTATTGGATACAATCGTTGAAATAACGATTTGGTATTTTATTGAAACTAAACACGGTTTAATTTCATCAGTTAAATCAACAAATAAATATTTAACTAGCAAACAGTCAACCATTGGCAAGCATAGCACACAAAATAAAAACCCAATTTATATAAATATATATAAATGGGAAAACTGAGTGAGTTTAACTCACCTGGATTTTATCCTTTGCTGAAACTGTTTGTTTTAATTAAATTAAACGGTCGTTTAATTTAATTAAAATCCCAGTAGTTGTCAATTTTGATCAAGTCAGCTTCCTCGTGTTGCGCTCGTCGATAAGGATCGAACGTCACCTGTTTCGTTCAATTCCGTTATTATATGACCGAGTAATACGATATTCGTTAATTTATTACTTAATAATATTTTATTAACTAAAATAATAATTTATGAATATTTATGCCTTTCAACAAAATTTATTTGAACAAAATTTGTCTTCAACCGTGCACCACTATGAACTGCAACTGCAAGCCGAGTATATGTATATTATTTGAACTATCCTATCCCTAAATTTTATAAATAATTTAACAAAATATATTTTTAAATCTTAATCGGTGTTTATATGTATACGTGTACATCATTAAATGGTTCGCATATAAGGTAGAGTATATGTAATGACATTAATATATACCTGCTGCATGTTCCACTGTTTTACTTTCGTTTGTTCTCCTTAAACACCACTTCATCTCCATGTTTCTTGCTCCCCTTACGGATAGAACGAGCCACGGCTTCCTCACAACATCCCACCATCATCGTCCAACCCTGCTTTCGATCACCGCCGTGCTCCGCTACTTCCCCTTGGTAACCCACGCTCCCAACAACACTTCAACCGAACCTTCTTTTCTTGCTCCCTTTCGTTTGCATCATTTTTTTTCTTCTTTTTTTTCTTTTTTATATATATAAAATAGCGGCCCAAAACCAACGCCTTTAGCCCAGACCCACACCACAATGTAATGCGTCTTCCCCAGTATTTCGTTCCTCCCTTTCCTTCTTTGCGGTGAAACCGCACCATATCTGGCATGCTACAGCACCTTAAAACCTCCTTCTTCTTTTGAATACTTCCTCCCCGGTCTTCCTACTACGTAAACAATCCCACTTCCTCCTAATAGTATTTCTCATGCACTCACCCATCTCCCTCCTGCATGTTCCATTCGCTTCCCCTTTATCCCATTTGTTTCGTTCTCTCTCTCTTTTTTTTTAATTCACATTGCGAGGACAGGAAGAAGGCTGGGAGTATATTTATATGTGTGAATTTACGTGGGGCTGAAGTTTGCGTGGAGATCACGGTCCGTGGGTGGGAAGGAATTGAGAAGATTGCACGCCAAGGAATCGGTTGTTTGATGGACAAGGCGGTGAGATGGGTTTGTACGTAATGGGTTTGTGTTTGCGGAAAGTTAATAGGGTAGCTGTACGGTAGTTGAGATTTTATGGAAGTGGTTATGGATGCATGGAAGTAATAATAATATTATAATGTTCAAAAAGAACGTAAGGCAAAAGGAAGAAAAGTTACTATGCAAGTGGTTGGATGGGTTTAATGATATTATAAGGTACGAAACCTCATCGTGAGAAATCACGTTAAAAATCACAACATACGATTTCTGTTTTCTGATAAAAAGGCTAATCTTAGTGTAAAATGGTATTCCGGACCAAATGGGAAGGGTTTCGTCGAAATTCGACATCGTTTGAAAAAATTTCCTTTATAAAACCAGAAATAAACACACGTTTAATTTTTTCACGATAACCAGATAAATCAAATCAACTTGAAACCTTGCAATCCTGTAATAATTCTTCAATACGAACCCAACGGCACCAGTTTCGTCGCATTCTGAGACTGTTTTCCTGGTAGGCTATTTTTACGCGCACCGAAATGCCATTTTGGACACCAAATTACACGGTCTTCAAAAATAACAAACTATATACCTATTTGACTCTAATCGACGATACGAACTCAACGGAACTGGTTTCGTGGCTTAATTCGATTGTCTGTTCAAGTTATACCCAAATAACCCTTTATTAAATTAATTACGCGCTATAGAAATTGAACGGCCGTTTATGGCTGCCGTGGTCACGTACGACATTGGTTTGCCATGCCAGTCAACACCGTAAAATAATTTAACGATACGGTTCTAATGAAACTGATTTCGTCAAAATCTGAGTCCGTTCGCAAAATGGCCATTTTAATGCCCTATATTTTAATAACGATTTCCACAACGATTATTTTAAAATTTGATTTGGCCATAACTAGAAAATTATAACACGAAATCTGAATTTTTCTCTTCCATATAAAAATTATAATCAATACGCTTCCAACGTTTCTTGTTTCATAAAAATCCGAGTTATATCGGATCCAGTATATTCAATTGAAGTTCAAAACTCCATATTACGAACTGCCGCGCGATTTCGAGCTCGTTTATATAACGTTCAAACGTTGTTTTAAATAAACGAACTCAATATTAAAATACATTATATTACAAATAAAAAAATAAATTAAATAATATATTTGGCCACCAAAAATACGGGACGTTACATAGATTATATAAAATACTAGTGTTTTAAATAAATTGTTTTAACCCCAAAAATAATATTTTTACCTTCTATATAAACTATATAAAATAATCATGTTTTGAAATAAATTGTTTTATAATAAAAATAACATTTTTATTATATATATCAACTATAGAAAATATTCATGTGTTGAATAAAGGGCTGGAACGATAAAAATCATATTTTTATCGTATGTGTGAAGTCAAAAACATTCATGTGTTGAATATATAGATCGAACAATAAAATCTACATTTTTATTGTGAATACGAAGTGTTATAAATGGTGATGTGTTGAAATAAATATCAGTGGGATAAAAATATCATTTTTAACAAATATATGAAATGAAAATAGTTTTGAAATCAAATGAAGAATTGTATTTATATATATTTATATAAATATAATTAAAATAAATCGAATAACGAAGCTGCAGTTCGTGTTTTGAAACCGTGATTTCAAACGATTAGTGCGGGAGATCCGACCATCGGATTTTCCTGAAACCTCAACCGTTGGGTTCGCCTTGGAAATATCTTTCCAACGACATCCACTTTGTGAAGATCCAACGGTTGGATTGTCTGGAATGTTTAATTCAAATCCGAAGAAAAACAGCGCCACGGCCGCGTTATGGCCTAAAGCGTCGTTTAAATGAATTGGCTATTTTTAAATGAATAAAAATAGCGATAAATCGTTATAAAATATTATAAACGATATTGAATGGAAAATAAACCGAATTTACCCGGTTTATTAGATATTTGATGGTTGAATGTGTTTGGCGTGAAAATTACATTTAATAACAGAATTATTGATGTCGAATAATTTAACCATTGAAATGAATTGATTTAAATTCTAAATATACGTAAATTATTTGAAAATGCCGAGTTAAATCTGATTTCAAATAATTGATCGGCGATAAGAGGTCGATGATGAAGATGGTGGTTGAAGACCGGAGATCTTCACCTCGGTTGGATGATAACTGATGTCCTGATTGGGAGGCATCCCGAAATATGGATAATGAGTGGTGATCGTCCAGACGTACGTGGAGATCGATGGATATGCGAGGTATATAGTGCCTCCGGTTTCGTTCAGACCCAGAACGAACGTGTAAATAGACTGTGTGTCTGACATTGGATTTTGTTCTGTGCTGATTGATCTCTATTAAATACATATCTGTTTGGCGGCGAAGAATTTATGCTCTTGCACGTACGAGCTCAGGGGTTATATATCGATAGAAATTAGTCGCATAGAGTGAATTGTCTGTGTGGCATGCCTAAGTGGCAGATGATCAAGGATTTTGTTGAAAAGCAAAGTCTTGTGGTGGATGATCAAAGCACGGCCTATGTGGCATAGCTTTGTGTATAACGTTGATTCGCGAGCCTCACACCCCGATATAAACCAGAAACAGGAGAGGACATCAGGGAGGGCATGTGTTTCCTTCTAACTAGAGGTGGTTTCAGTGTTTAAACTGGCTGACATTTATATTATTTTCACCTGTGTGGTTGTTGCTGTTGCGAGGCGCCTCGGATATGGAGTCATTGGGCTCATTTTCGCCCCATAGGGCAGGGGAACGCAGTGTCCAGGGTTTAAGTTTAATCCACATCGGGTGGACCGGCCGTGACGATCCAAGGGTCACTCGAGCTCTGATCCTGAGACATGGTAGGCTAGATTGTCTCGAAGTCGGTAAGGACTATCTTTTGCCTTGGTTCATGACGGAAATCCAATTTCCAAATACGTGACTTTGCGGTTTTGATTGTATACCTATATATGGCGACTTGATATATGGTACCCATGCCGTCTACGATTGGTATTTACGATTGAAGTCATTTTTGAAACATATAAACACTAGTAATAATATCAAATGATTTGTTCTGCTCGTATCAAGCATATTTTGGCCATTATAAGGTAAAACTTTATCCTCCGGTTTGCATTGCATTGTGTGATGGGAACTGAGTCTTATAATGGCTTCATTTTTATGAAAAGCATTGCGATGTTTAAAAGATTTACTTGTTTTAAAGCACTGGCAATCCAATGGAGTAAACCCTTTCCACGAAAGTGGCGTGGTCCTGTGATTAGCCATATTGTAAAATATGTTAAGTAGATTTCTCATACCACTCCCATGACTGACTCGTAGTTTGTTTCACTTGCAAACTCGGGTGCCCCTCTTTCTACACGGGCAGCCTTGTATTCAGGTTTTAGTAGGCTCTTTCTGGATAGCTGGAGCTGAAGATGGATTCAATCATTTATCTCATTTTATGCTGTTCAGCTCCTATTGTACATATCATGTTTGTTTTCCGCTGTAGACATTTATGTATAGCTGAACTGTATTTGTACTAAGTATGATCCAGTATAATGT
The DNA here is from genome assembly GCA_030737875.1 of Allium sativum. NCBI lineage: Eukaryota > Viridiplantae > Streptophyta > Magnoliopsida > Asparagales > Amaryllidaceae > Allium > Allium sativum. The sequence continues at coordinate 130,977,896 of CM060918.1, forward strand.
GTAACTCTGATGATTATGTTTATCCAGTGTATTCTTTTGTACATTATCTGGTGTATTTAAATTATTTATGTTCTGTTATTTCTGTTTATGTGTTATATTCCAAAGATTACCCTTGACACCAACGTACGGGGTTTTGGGGTCGTCAAAACAGCGGACATAAACAATAGCTATGTGATCCTGATGCCTCCTGCTTCAGCTCTTCAAGTATGTGTAAATCCTGACTACTTGACTGCCCATACAAAATTGGGCACCCAAGAGTTTAGGGAAAACAAAACAAAATGAACTCTGGGTCAGTCATGGGACTAGTATGAGTAAAACAGATTAAAACAGTTTGAGCCATTAAACGATATCTCATAAGACCACGCCGTATAACGGAACGGGTTTTTCCCTTATGAGAATCCAAAATCAATCTTTATATCAAAACTCTCATGATATTATTATAATGTCTATCAATCACAATATAATAATCATCTAGCAGAAACGCTTTCATTTCACGTTCTACATATATAGTATACAATCAAAACCGCAAGCACGTATTGGGTAATGGGTTTCCAACTATGACAAGGTATGAAACCACCTTTCGCTAGTGTACCTCTAGAGAGGAATACACTAGGTTCAACAAGAACATCTTGCAACCCGGCCACTCATGACCGACCACTCATTTCGTTTGAGTGTATCGAATGTATATCACCAGCGGTTGGGATCAACAACCGTTTCCCGAATGGGACAGCATCGACAGATTAACGAATGAAATGAATATCTCTAGATAGGTGATTATACACCCTAATGGGAGCTACCCACATAGCCATGCTGCCTGCTCGGTTTTTGTCATTTACCAGATGTGAGGCTAGAAGCTATGCTTATCTTTTACATGCCACATCTTCATTCACTTAGAATGTCACATCGTCATACCCGCCAAATCACAAATTGATTTATCCAAAAACAACACAGGTATACAGCTAAGAGAATCCAATTCCTCTGCTACCAAACGTGAAAATACGTTTGAAGAGATCAACTTATGCGATCTATTAGATATACTCTGTCAGACCTTCTTCCATACAAGTTGTCCTGGGACTGGACAAACCGAAGGCACTATTCAGTACATCCATCTTAGGTAATTTTTATCTAAGATTTATAAAACATTCCTTGCACTTTACTCCGTCTTCAATTATCTTTGGCATATATGATTCGCAACGCTTATGCCAATACAGAGCGGTTCTTCGGATAATGATCCAACCGGTCTCTCCATAATAACAACGTTAAAATGGTCAAAACCTTGATAGTCTTTGATTTAACTATCAAAGAAAAACACGTGTCCAAACAACGATATTATTTCCAGATGGAAATTATATAGATAAATCATCATTTAACATTTATCTCTCTATTTAACTTATTCATTTTTCATCTCCTGTTTCCATATATTCAACATTTCTTATTTTCTAAATTTAGAAAATGTACGTTATTAACAAATGGAAAACATTTCCATTTCTTGTTTTCTATATTAGAAAACATTTCTGATTCTTATTTGGAAAACATTTCCAAAGCTTCTTCATTTGGTTTAAACAGATGTTTAAATAAAACATCGCGATGCCAATTCAAACCATTACACTCATTAACTAAATTCACTTAACCATCATTCACTATCAAACCTTACCATTCCTTAGTTAAGAAGGAAGTCAATCAAGTTGGGGTATAATTACCTCTCAGACCTTAACTGAACAACGTTTTAACTTCGAAATAGTCAAAGTTTATCTTTTAAACCTTTAACAAACTTCCTTACATCTCTCTCTTTCGAATAACCTTTATTCGATAACTCCTCCCTTTGAATAACAATATTCGATAATCTCTCTTACGAATAACTAGATTCGAAAACCTTTCTTCGAATAAACTATACTCGATTAACTCTATTCAATTAACTATTATCAATTTACTCTTATCGATTAACTCTTATCGATTAACTCTATTGGATTAACTCTTTTCACTTAGCTCCTTTCGAATAAACTATATTCGATTTACTCCTTTAACTCTATTCGAATAAACTATATTCGATTTACTCCTTTAATTCTATTCGAATAAACTATATTTGATTAATTCCTTTAACTCTGTTTGAATAAACTATATTCGATTTAATCCTTTAACTCTATTCGATTTACTCCTTTAATTCTATTCGAATAAACTATATTCGATTAACACCTTTAACTCTATTTGAATAAACTATATTCGATTTACTCCTTTAATTCTATTCGAATAAACTATATTCGATTTACTCCTTTAATTCCATTAGAATAAACAATATTCGATTAAATCCTTTAACTCTATTTGAATAAACTATATTCGATTTACTCCTTTAATTCTATTCGAATAAACTATATTCGATTTACTCCTTTAATTCTATTTGAATAAACTATATTCGATTAACTCCTTTAACTCTATTTGAATAAACTATATTCGATTTACTCCTTTCGAATAACTGTATTCGATTAACTAACTTCGATTAAACTAACATCGATAACTCCTTTCGATTAACCAATAATCGATTAACTCACTTCAAATAACCAATATTTGATTAACTCACTTTGAATAACCAATATTCGATTAACTCACTTCGAATAACCAATATTCGATTAACTCACTTCGAATAACCAATATTCGATTAACTCACTTCGAATAACCAATATTCGGTTAACTCACTTTGAATAACCAATATTCGATTAACTCACTTCGAATAACCAATAATCGATTAAATCACTTCGAATAACCAATATTCGATTAACTCACTTCGATTAAACTAACATCGATAACTCCTTTCGATTAACTAATAACTGATTAACTCACTTCGAATAACCAATATTCGGTCTCTTTCTTTCGAATACGCTATATTCGATAACCTCCTTTCAAATAACTAAATTCGATTAACTCTTTTTGATTAACTCATTTCGATTTACACTTTTTACGTAACTCCTTTGATTAACTCTACGTCCATATTCAGTTTCAAATATCGATATTGAAATTGATTCTTACTCCTCTATATAAGTCCTGACTTATATATTATATTTATCCAATGATAAATATTTTATTTAATTTATAAAATATTATTTATAAATTAATCTTCTCCATCTATTGGTTATAATAGATTCCATTTAAAATCTTTGCTTTAAATCCATATCATGTTATACTTGTGTGTGAAGCACGGGTCTAAACTTTCCTGATGTAAAATTCTATTCATTTGCCAAATATTTCCTTGTATGACATTCTTTTCAGTTCCAAATAAATTATTATTTTTAACTCTATTTATTTTCTACATAAATATCTCCTTTTTTAACTCTATTTATTTAACAAATAAATATTCTTTTCCAATCCTATTTATTTAACAAATAAATATTTTATTTCCAACTCTATTTGTAAATGTTTTACAAATATTCCCTTTCCAAATATATTTGTAAATGGTTTACAAATATACCCTTTCCAAATCTATTCGTGAATGTTTTACAAATATATCCTTTATATTTGTTTTACAAATAATTTCCTTTATAAAATCCCCCGATTTTATAAATATTCCTTTGTATAAAATCCTTTGATTTTATAAATATTCTATTTCAATATACAGTTTGAAATCTTCCTTCTATATAAAATCTTTTGATTTTATATAATATTTTATTTCAATATAGTTATTGAAATTTTCCTTTTTCATCCCAGGGTTTTCTTACGGTATTTAACACCGAACAACCATGATCGATATCATTCAAACACACATAATCAACAATAGATTATATATCACATCATATATTTCAATATATGAAAAACAGTGAAATAAATGTTGAGGAATCCAGTTGGATTCCTCCAACCTGTTTCCTTGCATCACAGATGTTAAACAACACGAATATAAAATTATTCTGATAAACAGAATCAATATTCGATTAACGATTTATATATATCATTATCTATACTTTCAACCAATACACAAGCAATTCAACCAAACAGTTAACACACAGCAATCAACAGATGATTAACAATTCTAAAAATACGTTATAAAAATATAACTGTCCAGAGTTGGTGAGTTTTACTCACATTGGACGATCATCGTTAATAACGATAACCATCGCTTGATTCAGACGGACAATTTATTTTGCTATAAATTGTAACAAGCTCTGATTCACTCCCTGTCAGTTCCATCGTGTAGCGCTCGTCCATACAATCCTGTTGGATCTTGTTTCGCTGGATTTCGATCACGTATGATGAAGTTATAATAGTTTGAAGTTTATACATATTTAAATAAAATAAAAACATGAATTTATATTTTTATAATCGGCCTTACCCTTCAACCCAGCCCAATATACTCAAGCCCAAACCCGTATGACCCTCCTTCTTCCACGTTCAGACCTTCCCAACCGCTACTCCTCATACAATGCCATAGCCGTGCTTTATCCCTCACGGTTCTCCCTCACCCAGCCACCATTCACCAAACCAACTACACCAATGAACATCCCGTTCCATCCTCCATCCACACCTCATCGAAAGATCAAACTCGAACTACCCTTCCACTTTCCGTCGCCTGTAGCCTTCACGCACACCCAAGAACAAGATCAACACTTTTAAATCCCAATAAATCCCAAAAATTCAGAATAGATGTTTAATCAAATACTGAACTCAAATCCAATATTAAAAGTTTGCATCGATGCCTCAAATCCAAGAAAAACTGTGCCTTAGGCAAACTGGTTCAAACCGTGATTCCCAGAAAAGGGTGCGCGCAGTATAAATTTTATATAGGATGGTAGCTTATCTCAATACGAATCCAAACATATATGTTTTGAAATTTCTGATAATTTATTCGAATTGATATGAATTTTTTTAATGGGGATTTTTCTCACGTTTTTGGGTTTCAGAAGGAAAGCGAAAGTGGCGGTTTAGGTAATGGGAAATGAGTTTTTGTGTGGCTGAAAATAAAAGAAACGTGGCCTTGTTTAGTTCACAATTAGCTTAGGATATTTTGGTTTTATTTTCATTTTATATTTGTTTCAGCACTCTAAAAATCCTTACGAACACACACGATATCTAAAAATCATGAAAACCGGCATGCAGCTACAGTTCGACATTACGGTCCCAACGAAACTGGTTTCATCGAATTCCGACTCCGTTTACTCACACAGCGTATTTTTAACCGTCAAAGTATCGACTGTATTTCACATTAAAATCCCGTACGTCCATATACTGACTCTAAAAATCACGGAAATTGAAATCTAGCAATAATTTAATATTGCGGATCCAACAAAATTGATTTCGTCGAATTCTGAGGTAGTTTGCAAAACTGGCTATTTTAAAGCCCTAAATAACCCTTTTAAAAATATAAATATATTTAAAATAATTAAATTTAATATTTAAAAATAAATATTATCGTATATATTCATATACGATGTCCTACAGCTCCATAATATTCCTATATGAATTTCTAACTTGATATTTCAAATCCCGATATAAATCGATATTCGATTTATAATGAAATTCCTTTTTAAAATATAAATAATTCCTTTATAAATTATAAAGGAATTCCACAACGACTTTTCAAAAATATGATTTAGACATAAATCAAAATCAACACGACGAAATCCCGATTTTTCTCTTACACTAGAAAAATATACTTCACCAGCTCCTCACGTTTCTTGTTTCACGGAAATCCGGCTTAAAACGAATCCTGTACATTCAGTTGAAGTTCAAATCGCCAAATAACGAACTGCCGCGTCATTTCAAGCTCGATTTTAATTATAATATAATTATATGTTCAAACTTCGTTTATTAAATATATTTGTTAATATATTTCAACTCTAAACCTAATTATATATTATAAATTGTCCAGTTCACATTATATTGTGAATTCCACCAATTTTGATTATTTCTGAATTAAATATATTATTTATTTATTATTTTAATTAAATATTCAATATAATTTAATTAATCAACCATTTGAATGATAAATCACTATTTATATAATTAAATAAGTTAATTATATATCGCAGAAAATACAGGTCATTACATTCTTCCCCACTTAAAATAATTTCGTCCTCGAAATTGCTAAGGTATAAAACAAACCTATCGACCCGTTAGAACATATTTGTTCACTTCCTAACTTCAGTTTTCAACTGAATCAATTTAAATTTAATTAAAATATTAATTAATTCTTATCAACGAAATTTTTCAAAAAATCCTAAAAATTTTCTAACACGTTAACTTTTCAAAAAATTTGCCAGTACCTCCTTTGTACTGGTCAATAGCTCAAACTCCAACATGCCTCTTTAGGCCTTCTCCAACCCAAAAGAAAATCAAACAGCCAAGCGGCTTGCCAATTCGGCTCATAAATCTCATGCTTATATCAAATATAAACTTGTACCTTTTTGTCGGGCATATCATTATACCCTTTACATCTGCTGCTAATTCAGAATATATCGATGTCACCCCGATCAAACTCCAATCACTTTTATCTCCAACACAACCATTCGCTTATATCCAAGCCGAATTCCACTTTGACTTGATATTATTCCATTTCAATACAGCTTCCACTTAACTGGCTTTAACTCACTTTCAATTTTCCTTCACAAGTTTCTATTTAAATTTGTTTTTAATTCAAACAGTCTATTCCTGGGGAATTATAAACAACTTTGCTTTTCTAAAACCAAATATTCCCTTTCGGATTCAAACCAACATTTTTTTCTCAAAACAATTCAAAATGAATACCTCTGGTAGTAATCTGTCACTTAGAACTCGAAAATCAACACTGAGGATGTGGCGAGCATCATCAGAGTTATTTCCCAGCTATCAAAGTGAGTTCAATACTATATCACTTTCAAAATCATTCTTAAACACTTTTATTTTGAAATCAGTTCAAAATACATTCACAAATGATTGGAATACAATTTAAAATCTCCCAGGATCATTATATACTGGACTGTCCAAAATATGCGTTTGCAAGGCGCATATGCAAAATCTTTATATACTGGACTGTCCAAATCAATATAAAATAAATAATCAAATACGAATAATTGATCTAAATTTCAAAACAAAATGGGTTTTCATTTTTATTTTAAAAAATTTACTCTTCACACTCGTTCTAGGATACTACTGATCCCATCTCTAACGAGTCATTCTCATTGGATATTACTAATCCAATATCTGATGAATTCTTTCATATGGTTCTAGTGTGTCCTGTTCTCTGAGCTTTGTAAACCAAAGCTCTGATACCAAATGAAGCGACCCGAACTTCCCCGGTCTACGAAGTGATGAGAAAGAACGAATTACTGTGAGGACAAGACAAATCAGAACGCACACGGAAGAACATTTCATTGTTATTTACAACAATTCCATCAGAATACAAGAATATACAGAGTATGAATGAATATTACACAGAAATATCATAGATTTAAATTACATTTAAATACATAACAGCGGAAAATAATACAATACACAACTGAATGAGATATACGAAAACAAAGCTTTCCGGATATCATTCAAGCTGTAAACCAGGATCCTGTGAATATAAATCTGCAAAACCAAAACTACTAGCTGCCCGTGTCAAAATAAGGGCAACCAGAGTTTATGTTAAAACAATAAACTCCAGGTCAGTCATGGGACTGGTGTGAGAACTAAAACAGTTATTTAAAACTTTACTTTAAAGTTAAGTAAATCAAGGGACCACGTCGTATAACACGGAACGGGTTTCCTCCCAAGAATACCAGTGCATAAAACAACAGCGCAATGCTAAATAAAGAAAAATGAAGCTATTATAAGACCCAGGTCCCATCACATAATGCAACGCAAGCCGAAGGATAGGGTTTTTACCTTATAATAGCCAAGAATGCTTGATACGTTTAAAACAAATCATTTGATACTATTATAAGTGCATAGTTTATAAATCAACTTCAAATCATAAGTATCAATCATAGACGGCATAAGTGCCCCATCCCACTATGTCGCCATACTAGGTTCTACAATTAAAACCGCAAAGTCACGTATTTGGGAATTGAATTTCAATCTATGAACCGAGGCCAGGGATCATCCTCTACCGATTCGAGACAATCTAGCCTATGTCTTAGGACCCAGACTCAGGTGGGCCCTTGGATCGTCAGGGCCGGTCCACCGATGTCAATTAAAATGCCTGAACACTGCGTTTCCCTGCTCTTTGGGGCGTAAATGAGCCAACGAATGGCTCCATCGGACCCGGATCATCCGATTTAACCGAGGCGCCTCGCAACATCAACAACCAAACAGGTGAAAAGTATATAAATGTCAGGGCTGGTAGGTCACTGACACCACCCTAGCTAGAAGGAAACGCATGCCCTCCCTGAGGTCCTCTCCCGTTTCTGGTTCACAACCGGGGTGTGAGGCTCGCGAATTCACATTACACAAAGCTATGCCACACAGGCGGTGCTTTGATCATCAACCACAAGACTTTGCTTTTCAACAGAAGCCTTGATCATTTTCCACTTAGGCATGCCACACAGACAACTCACTTTATGCATTTGATATCCATCAGTATATAACCCCTGAGCTCGTACGTCTCAGAGAAGGGCGTTAAGCAAGAGAATAAATTCTCCGCCACCAAACATATATATATATATATTTAATAGAAAGCAATCACACAGACTAAAATCCAATGTCAGACACATAGTCCATTTACAAGTCCGTTCTGGGTCTGAACGAAACCGGAGGCACCTAGTACCCCGTATATCCATCGATCTCCAAGTACGTCTGGACGATCACCAACTGTTTCCATCTTCTTGGTTGTACAGCCCAATCAAGATCATCAGTAATTAACCAAACGACGTGAAGACCTCCGTTCTTCGACCATCGTCTTCATCTTCGACACCACATCGAATTAGTTATTCAGAATGGGATAAACCCGGTCTTTCTGAACAACTCACGTATATATAATAAAAGTGTTACACAAACACAACATACGCCTCATTCCACTTCAGAATATTCTTTTTATTCAAATATTCTTATATTTTGGGAAAGGTTCCCATTAATTTTATCAAAGATAAATTCTTTAAATTTATTCTTTAATCTCCTTTGAATATCAATTCAAACTAGTCGGGATTAGCGAACCACACCGAAGTAATCATTTATTTTAATTTCCCAATCCCAACCTATTCATCCCATGAAGTAAAACTGGTAATACTTCATATCCAACACCACAGTGTTATCGGTAAATTCAATTACCATTTCCCGTTCAAATCTAATTAAAGATTTAACTATCGCCTGGAGCAAAACTGGTGATACTCCATCCTCGATCATTTCAATCTAATTAAAGATTCATTAAAACTCCACTTAGTTTTAATCTTCATAGAAATCAATATCCTGTCTTTAACTGGGTTAAAGAACCAATGTCATTTAAAACACGGCCCACAATAAACCCAAAAACACATTCATTAACTATCGGGTTAAAGAACAAGTGTTATTTAAAACACTGTTCCCGATAAACCCAAAAATCAATATCAATTCAATTCCAATTAAATATTATTTAATTGGTACACTTCATTAAATCTAAATAAAAAGATTTAATCTTTTTTCAACTGGGCTTAAGAACAGTGTTAGTCAAGACACCATTCACGACAAACCCAAATCACATTTGATATTAAATACAAGGCTCTGAATAGAAAATATATCGGCTTACATTCAATATCAAATTCTACGACCAACAAATATCGTATTGGAAATAACGATATAAATATATCTTTCAAATTTCCATAACAATATCTGTGTAATCCCGAAATCCAACATCGAAATAATCCAAAGACCATTTCGATTCAAATCCATTCCAATTCAATTATTGGAAATTCTGGTTACTTTCAAAACCATTTTCAAATTCAATTTATTTATTTAAAAATAAATAGAATTTAAATTCTAGTTCAAAACTAGTTCACTTCGATAAAAAAACTATTTTTATCTTTTCAAATATGGAGTTTTTCATCCTAGTTCTTCACAAATCATTTCTTATGATTTTACACAAATTATTATTACTTTTAATAATTTTATCAAGGCCCGTACAGTCGATTTCCATCAACGGCCATCGAACTGCACTTATAGCGACCTTTTCCAAATTTGATTTGGACATAATTCCAAATCCAACTGTTATATTTCAAATTTCTAATATTCGTTTGAAAGCTCTTTTCGATACGAACCCAACAGTTCCGGTTTTAGGAGAATCCGACGGTCGGATCTCCCGCAATATCCGTTCGAAGTCAATGGTCGAAATTCGCGAACTGCCGCGACGCGTTCTATTCAGGCCATTATATTATATATATAATATATACTTCGTCGATTACAATTCAAAACGTGCTTTATAAATCATTTCAAATTCATTTTCAAACCGGTTTCAACTTCATATTCAATTTCAAATCAAAATTGAATATTCCAATATAAATTCGTTTTAAATTCATTTCAAATTGATTTCAATTCAATTTCAATTAAATATTCGAATGCAATTCCTTTTGATTTCAATTCGAATTCAATTCTATTCAATTTCAATTTGAATTCATTTCTATTCAATTTCAATTCGAATTCACTTCTATTCAATTTCAATTTGAATTCATTTCTATTCAATTTAACTCGAATTTCAATTCTTTTCAAAATTTCAGATTTTGAAATCACTTTCGATATTCGTTATAAAATGAATAAAATCGATATAAATATCGTTCACGTCAAAATGTGTAAATCTAATCAACACGGCTTCATATATTCATATTTTCAAATATTCTATTTCAAATATTTCTGTTCAAATATTTCTATTCAAATATTTCTATTCAAATACTTCTTTTCAAATATTTCTATTCAAATACTTCTTTTCAAATATTTCTTTTCAAATATTTCTTTTCAAATATTTCTATTCGAAACTAGAATGAGGCCCAATCAATTACCATATAATGTTAATTATATGGATTTTCTACAACACATGTATACAATAACAACGATGAATAATCAACCATCATCCAAAGTGCATTCTACACTGTATAAGCATCAAATATAAATATTCAACGCTTATTGCAGCCTGTCAATCAATCGATCGACATACAACTAATTATTGGGATTAGTGTACGTCAAATATCATCCCAATACCCATGTGCGGTTTCAAACAATCAAACATGGATTTTATTTGTGCAGTTGGGCGATGTGTAAAATTTATCGTCCCAATCAATATCAGTCAAATCAGTGTATATAAACAAACCTCCGATTTGTTTATAATTATTTATTTTAAATACACGTTAAAAATTCTATTTTTAACTATAAAATATTTTTATCTATATAAATATTTTATTTCATTTTATAACACGTCACATAATCAACTACACATCAAAATCAAACAACCAAGCATACAAGCCGTCCATGGTCTATGGACGACGGGTGTCGGGTGCTACTAAACACCGTCTGCTTCCTAGTATATATTTCAAACTAGAAAAATTAAATAAAAGGTGAGGAGTTCTCACCGATTAGCCAATCGAATCCCACTATTCTTCTTATGTAAAAATCTTCGTCGTTCTTGCCTCTTGTCACTTCCTTTGCCCGTATTTTCTACATATGTAAAAATCGAAATTTTACTTCGCTATTCAATATATAAAAATCGAATTTTTACTTCGCTATTCAATATATAAAAATCGAAATTTTACTTCGCTATTCAATATATAAAAATCGAATTTTTACTTTGCTATTCAATATATAAAAATCGAATTTTTACTTCGCTATTCAATATATAAAAATTGAATTTTTACTTCACTATTCAATATATAAAAATCGAATTTTTACTTTGCTATTCAATATATAAAAATAGAATTTTTATGTTAAATACCAATCAGTTTTAATGTAAATAGAAAACAGTTTTTTAATGTAAATAGAAAGTCATTGAAACTCACATTGTTTCTGCGGAAGAGGAGGAGGCTAGGGTTCGTCGGAGGTCATCGGAGGAGCTGAAGAGGGGGGGGTGCGTCGCTCAGTAGGAGGGGAGTGGTGTGCGTCGCGGCAGCAGGAGGGGGGTGCGCGTCGCGGCAGGAGGGGGACTGCGCGTCGCGGTAGGAGGAGGGGGGGTGCGGCGGGTTTCCTGGATCTGTTTCTTTTTTTTTTCGTTTCTTAAATGAAACGATGAAAGGGGGCCAGCGGTTTTGAAGGGGAGGAGAGAGATATATTTTTTTATTAATTTATTTTCAAAAAGTTGACTTTTTCAAACGACCTCTAAACGAGGCCCACCGCCTGTCGTCCCTAGCATTTTACCCCTATTCCGAACACAATGGGATATGTATCGTAAGCTGATTCGACTGTTTCGATCAGTTTTTGTTGAATTTAAAATATAAATCTTTATATATTCAATTTAAACGCACATTTCAATTTACCAGGGCCACATACTGACTTGAAAAATTCCAAAAGAATATTTTCTAGCTTCGTATTGACGATACGGTCCTAAAAAAACTAGTTTCGTCAAATTCTGAGACCGTTTGAAAAATGGCCATTTTCCAGTCGATTAAAATCAACTAAAACTGGTCAAACGCGTTTTCCTTTGCCACGCTCACATATTGATTCAAAAAATTATGAAAATTGGAATCTAGCTATAATTTGACATCATGGATCCAACAAAAGTGGTTTCGTCGAAATCTGAGGTCATTTGCAAAATTTCCATTTTTAAGGGCCTGAATTCCATAGGGACTATTCAGAATTTTCAACTGGGCATATCTTTTTATTCCCGCTATGAAATTTTGATTTGCCGGATTCGTTGGAAAGATATTATCAATTAGATTCAACTATTTTTTGTTTCACTAAAATCCGGTTTATTTTGAATCATGTATATATCATTTGAAGTTTGAAATCGAATTATCGAACTACCGCGCCATTTTCAATTCCTTTTATATATATAAATAATTATTTATATTCTAACGACGAACTTTATAAATATATTCACTCGAATTATGTTCAATATAAATTTCTCGTCGCCATTATTTAAAATAATCTATTTTAAATATTCAAAATTCGCTAAAATAGCAAAAATAGAAATTTTAAACTAGCCCAGATTTCTGGGTTATTACAATCTCCCCCACTTAAAACTTTTCGTCCCCGAAAAGGAACAAAGCCGAAAGTTGTTTAACTAATCAACTCAACTTTCATTATTTTGATTACGGCTTAAGTTCTTCAACTTTTCAGTTTCTAAGAGCTTTTCAAAATTTTCAAAAATTTGGCTAACACCCTAAATTTTCGAAAAATTTCGCCATAACTTCCCCTGCACCGGGAGCACGGGAAAATCCCGAAATTGCCATACAGGCCTTCTGATCTCAAAAAGAAAAAGAAAAAGCCAAGCGGCTAGCCAATCGGCTCATAAAATCATCATCACCCAAACAAAACAGTAAATTATGATAAACATGTACCTATTTGTCGGGCAAACAAATTTTATTCTTCTACTCTAGCCTCTTTGCTATGACCTGTTCAATGCAAGTACAAGTATATGCAAGCAAATGCGACACATTTTCAATACAACTCATTTTTTTGGTACAATTTGACTAAATGGTTCAAATTTTAATTAATCCAACAATAATCAAACAACACAACCATCCATCAATTAGTTGATTAGCATTTCAAACACATAATTTTGATACATAGTCAAAAATCAGATTTTTGATGCCAGATCAAAACAATAGGCTCTATCTAATTTTGGTTCTCACACCAGTCAATAGGAGATATATAAACATCACACCTTTGACACTCGAACATCAATTCTGATGATGTAGCAACAATCATCAGAATCATCTCCGGGCGACTAGAGTGTGAATCTATATCTATCCAGTATATTAAAACTTCGAATATGCGTTTGCAAGGCGCATATGCAAAATCTTTATATACTGGACTGTCCAAATCAATATAAAATAAATAATCAAATACGAATAATTGATCTAAATTTCAAAACAAAATGGGTTTTCATTTTTATTTTAAAAAATTTACTCTTCACACTCGTTCTAGGATACTACTGATCCCATCTCTAACGAGTCATTCTCATTGGATATTACTAATCCAATATCTGATGAATTCTTTCGTATGGTTCTAGTATGTCCTGTTCTCTGAGATTTGTAAACCAAAGCTTTGATACCAAATGAAGCGACCCGAACTTCCCCGGTCTCCGAAGAGATGAGAAAGAACGAATTACTGTGAGGACAAGACAAATCAGAACGCACACGGAAGAACATTTCATTGTTATTTACAACAATTCCATCAGAATACAAGAATATACAGAGTATGAATGAATATTACACAGAAATATCAGAGATTTAAATTACATTTAAATACATAGCAGCGGAAAATAATACAATACACAACTGAAGGAGATATACGGATACAAAGCTTTCCGGATATCATTTCAGCTGTAAACCAGGATCCTATGAATATAAATCTGCAAAACCAAAACCACTAGCTGCCCGTGTCGAAATATGGGCACCCAGAGTTTAGGTTAAAACAATAAACTCCAGGTCAGTCATGGGACTGGTGTGAGAACTAAAACAGTTATTTAAAACTTTACTTTAAAGTTAGGTAAATCAAGGGAGCACGCCGTATAACACGGAACGGGTTTCCTCCCAAGAATACCAGTGCATAAAACAACAGCGCAATGCTAAATAAAGAAAAATGAAGCTATTATAAGACCCAGGTCCCATCAAACAATGCAACGTAAGCCGGAGGATAGGGTTTTTACCTTATAATAGCCAAGAATGCTTGATACGTTTAAAACAAATCATTTGATACTATTATAAGTGCATAGTATATAAATCATCTTCAAATCATAAGTATCAATCATAGACGGCATAAGTGCCCCATCCCACTATGTCGCCGTACTAGGCTCTACAATTAAAACCGCAAAGTCACGTAATTGGAAATTGGATTGCCATCTATGAACCGAGGCCAGGGATCATCCTCTACCGATTCGAGACAATCTAGCCCATGTCTCAGGACCCAGACTCAGGTAGGCCCTTGTATCGTCAGGGTCGGTCCACCGATGTGGATTAAAATGCCTGAACACTACGTTTCCCCGCCCTTTGGGGCGTAAATGAGCCAACGAATGGCTCCATCGGACCCGGATCGTCCGATTTAACTGAGGCGCCTCGCAACAGCAACAACCACACAGGTGAAAAGTATATAAATGTTAGGGCTGATAGGTCACTAACACCACCCTAGCTAGAAGGAAACGCATGCCCACCCTGAGGTCCTCTCCCGTTTCTGGTTCACAACCGGAGTGTGAGGCTCGCGAATTCACGTTACACAAAGCTATGCTACACAGGCGGTGCTTTGATCATCAACCACAAGACTTTGCTTTTCAACAGAAGCCTTGATCATTTGCCACTTAGGCATGCCACACAGGCAATTCACTCTATGCGTTTGATATCCATCAGTATATAACCCCTGAGCTCGTATATCTCAGAGAAGGGCGTTAAGCAAGAGAATAAATTCTCCGCCGCCAAACAAATATATATTTAATAGAAATCAATCACACAGACTAAAATCCAATGTCAGACACACAGTCCATTTACAAGTCCGTTCTGGGTCTGAACGAAACCGGAGGCACCTAGTACCCCGCATATCCATCGATCTCCAAGTACGTCTGGACGATCACCAACTGTTTCCATCTTATTGGGTGTACAGCCCAATCAAGATCATTAGTAATTAACCAAACGACGTGAAGACCTCCGGTCTTCGACCACCGTCTTCATCTTCGACACCACGTCGAATTAGTTATTCAGAATGGGATAAACCCGGTCTTTCTAAACAACTCGTGTATATATAATAAAAGTGTTACACAAACACAACATACGCCTCATTCCACTTCAGAATATTCTTTTTATTCAAATATTCTTATATTTTGGGAAATGTTCCTGAAACACCCCACCTCCGTTAGGGTCACTCTCAAAGGGAATGCCCTAATTTTGGTGGAGGTTTATAAGTATAAGTCACAGATATACAAGACAGATATAAGAACACATATTTTTGAACAGCGGAAAAACAACAACTTTTATTTCATTAAAAATACGTGTTACAACAACCATACCATAATTGTCTTACAATACTTCCAAAAACATAACATCTTCATAACTGTCTTGATTACATTATTTAAAGAAGCATAAAGAAAACATAAATAAACTGCAAAAGTCCCATAGTTGCTGTCCAAAGCCATAGTCTAAAACGAAAAGATCCAAGCAATACATTCTTTCTCTTCAAGCTGGATATGAAGGTTGGTCAAGCTGCGGTATTCCCTCCCTGTGGACCTGGGGGGGGGGGGGAAACGGAAGAAAAGAAGACGAAAGAAAAGTAGAGTAAGACATAAAGCCTGAGTAAGTCTAGGACTATTCAGTCTATGAATAAAGAACTGGGTATGATAAGTATAAACTAGAAATGGGAAAGCACCATGTAACGGCTGGAAATTTCCGACTCCTCGAGAGTCGGAAATTCCGAGACGTTAGTGAAAGAAAGTAGAGGGTGAGGAAGCAAAGATAGAACTAATAGAATAGAAGAAGAAGAAGAACTTACATCATCAGAGTAAACACGAATCTCACAGCGGAACGAATAAAATATAACATAACTTTGAAATACAAATCAGTACTCGTATATACATACCATTTCAAAGTACAACACTTAACAACACAGCGGAATAATAATAGCTATAATCCTGAAGTCTTCTGCTCCAAGCTCTCCAAGTGTATCTGTAAAATCCCGACTACTTGACTGCCCGTACAAATTTAGGCACCCAAGAGTTTAGGGAAAACAAAACAAAATAAACTCCGGGTCAGTCATGGGACTGGTGTGAATAAAACTCCAACACTTGGTTAAATAAAGGATATCTTTCTGATATTATAATAATGTCTAAATACAAATAGATATCAATCTAGCAGAACGCTTGCATCTCACGTTCCACATACATAGTATACAAATAAAACCGTGAGCGCTTATTGGAGATTGGATTCCAACAGACAAGGTATGGAAGCACCTTCCGATCAGTGTACTCTAGAGGAGATACACTAGGGTTCAACAAGAACGTCTTGCAACCCGGCCACACATGACCGTTCACTCATTTAGCTTGAGTGTAACGAATATATTATCACCGATGGTTGGGATCAGCAACCATCCTTCCCGATAAGGGACAGCATTGAAATAGATTATAAAGAAGTACAATTGAATATTCTCTAGATGGTGATAATACACCCTGCTTGGGTATGGCCCAACTAGCTATGCTGCCTAGCCCAACTTCTGTTATTTCCCGGTTGTGAGGTTTTGAGGTCACGTTTATCACTTTGACAAATTATTTCTTCAATTACTTTGAATGCCACATCGTCATACCCGCCAAATCAATAACGATTTCTCAAGGCATCACGGGTATAAAAGCTAAGAGAAACGAATTTCTCCTCCACCAATGTAATACGTTTAAAGAGATCAACATATATGATTCGTTAAGAATACTTTGTCAGACACTCGTCCATATACGTTGTTCTGGGACTGAATAAACCGAAGGCACTATTCAGTGAATCCATCCTACCTAGGCTTTTCACAATAGCCCTTGCACTTCACTCCGTCTTCAATTATCTTCAGCGTACTTGATTCGCAACGCTTATGCTAATACGGAGTGGTTCTTCAGATAATAATCCAACCGGTCTCTCCATATTAACAACGTAAAAATGGTCAAAACTATGATAGTCTGTGATTCAACTATCAAATGAAAACATGTCGGTGTACAAACAACGATCTTATTTCCAAATGGAAATTCGATCGATCAATCATCATATACATATATTTCCCTATTTCATATATTTAGAAAATATATGTTATTAATCATTGGAAAACATTTCCATATCTTATTTTCACATCACTATTATTTCGCAACTATCAGTCCCTAACTGTAACTAGTATGAGAACAATTCTCTAAGTATCAATCCGGAAGGTCGAAACCAACATCAGATCGTCACTTAGAAAACCGTTCAACTTACCCTCTCCAGTCAGTTTCTGAATTTGCTTAACTCTATTTCTTAAATTCTTATCATGAAAACATTTCATTTTATATGTTTAGAAAACATTTCTGACTATATTTGGAAAACGTTTCCAAAACTCATTTACGGATTTCCAATGAACGTTGTATAAAACATCGTTACGCTTAATCCATTAATCGCTTATTACTTAACTATATTTCAAATCAACCTTTTCTATCGAACCACAACTATTCCTTTGTCAATTCTGAAGTCAATCAAGTTGGGGTATAATTACCTCTCAGACCTTAATTGAACAACGTCCTTTACTGTGAAATAGATGAAGCTCATCACTCACTTTTTACAATCATCTGTTTACGCAAATTCTCGGATTCAGGTTACGAATCTACTTCTTATATGACAGCGTTTGATTATAACTATAACGTTATAATTCCTACTTCTGCAATATCTCCTAAATTATAACTTTATCTCCTAACTCGAATAATTTAACAGACACCTAATTTCTAAATCAATAACTAAATCTTGATTTAAACCCTGGAAAGTAAATAGTACTTTCCCGAATTCACTATAATCGAATTCGACGTATAACCCTCTTTCGAGTAATCTCTATTTGATTAACTCTTCTTCGAACAACCTATATTCGATTATCTCTCTTCGAATAACTCATATTCGAAATCTCTCTCTTTCGAATAAACAATATTCGATCTCTTTCTTTTGAATATGCTATATTCGAAAATCTCCTTTCGATTTACTAATCGATAACTCCTTTCGATCAAACTAAAATCGATAACTCCTTTAACTCTATTCGAATAACTAATATTCGACTAACTCCTTTGGATCAACTCATTTGATTAACTCCTTCGAATAACTAATTCGAATAACTTACCTTCGAATAACCAATATTCGATTTACTCTAACTCGATTAACTTAATTCTAATCGATTTACTCCATTTCGATTCAACTTAATTCAAATCGATTAACTTAACTCAAATTGATTAACCCCTTTCGAATAACTAAATTCGATTTAACTCTAATTGAATAACTAATATTCAATTAACTCTTACGTGTTTAACTCTATTTGAATAAGTAATTCGAATCACTCTAATGTGTTTAACTCTATTCAAATATCTAATTCGAATAACTCATTTCGAATAACTAAATTCGATTAACTCTTTTAACTTTACTCGAATAACTATATCCGATTAACACCTTCTTTCGAATAACTATATTCGATTAACTCTTCGACTAACTCCTTTGGATTAACTAACTTCGAATAACTCCTTTGGATTAGCTAACTTCGAATAACCAATATTCGATAACTACTCTTGGAATAAATAATATTCGGTAACTCTTCTCAAATGAATAACATTTGATTTCTCCACTCGAATAAACTATATTCGATTACTCTTCCCTCGAATACACTATATTCGATAACTCTACTTCGAATAAGTGATATTCGGCAACTCTACTCGATTAACTCCACTTGGATAACTCTAACTGGTCAACTCTAACTGGTCAACTCTAACTGAGTAACTCTAACTGATCAACTCTAACTGGTCAACTTTAACTGGTCAACTTTAACTGTTTATCTTTAACTGGTAAACTTTAACTGGTTAACTCAAATGGTTTAACCTAACTGGTTAACTCAAATGGTTTAACCTAACTTGATTTACTTGTCTCGATTAACTGAACTAATCCACTTAGTTTAACTTAGTTAATTCACTTTGATTAGCTCTAACCGATTTACTTAGTTTAACTCAGCTAATTCACTTTGATTAACCCAACTAATTTACTTCGATTAACCAATTAGTTTAACTTGACTAATTCACTTAGTTTGACGCAACTAATCCACTTTGATTTGCAAATTAGTTTAACTTAACTAAGTCACTTAGTTTGACGCAACTAATTCACTTTGATTTACCAATTAGTTTAACTTAACTAATTCACTTCGATTAACCGCTTAGTTTATCTTAACTAATTTACTTTGGTTAACTTAACCAATTACTTTGATTAACTCGACTAACTTGCTTTGGTTAACCTAACAAATTACTTTGTTTAACTCTATTCGAATAAGTAATTCGAATCACTCTAATGTGTTTAACTCTATTCAAATATCTAATTCGAATAACTCATTTCGAAAGATTTCCTTTTTACAACGTTTATCCATTGATAAAGATTTACTTTTTACAAGTTTATCCATTTATAAAGATTTACTTTTAGTAACGGTTCGTCACTTTATAAATGTCCTTTTAATAACGTTTCTACTTCTCTATATAAGTCCAGACTTATATATATACCATTTATCAACGATAAATAATTTATTTAAGTTACAAAACATTATTTATAAATTAATCTACTTCAATTTATCTGTTTAAAACAGATTTCCTATTTAATATCTCATTTAAATCCATATCGTGTTATACCGTGTGCGAAGCACGTGTTTAAATCTATCCTTGTATAATTCTATTTATTTTCCGAACAAGTGTTCCTTTATTTATTCCCTAAATAAATATTCCTTTATTCCATTTATTTATAATCTAAATAAATGTTTCCTTTATTTATTTCCTAAATAAATAAATGTTTTCATTTTATAAAATCCTATTGATTTTATAAATAAGATTTATTTTCAGTATAAACATTGAAAATTCCCTTTTTACATTCTAGTATCACCTACGGTGTGTAACGTGTCGTATAACAATGATCGATATCATTCAAACATATGAAATCATTAACAGATTTCATAACACATCATATATCACAATATATGAAAAACGGTAAAATAAATGTTGAGGAATCCAGTCGGATTCCTCCAACCTGTTTCCCTACATCCACAGATGTTAGACAATATAGATAACATCATTTTCAGTTCCATATGATATATTCTGTTAACAGAATCAATATAGAAATTTAACTAACTAACTAGCAGTTCAATCAAACAATCAACACACAGTCAAACAGACAATTTTAACAGTTCTAACAATACAACATGAAATTATAAACTGTTCAGAGTTAGTGAGATTTACTCACATTTGCAGTTCATCGTTAAAGAACGATAAACTGTTATTTGATTTGAATCAAACAGTTTATTTCGCCGTAAATTCATACGATTCCCAATCCACTTCCAGTCAGCTTCATATGTTGTTGTTCCCATCCATATGTTTCTAACGGACCGTATTTTGTCGAGTTCATTTTAGAGGTCCACTATCCATTCCTTTCAACCCGTATGACCCTGTTCGTAGATCCAGCAAAACAGTGAGCATTATTTTACCATTCAAAACAAAACAGCGGCCCTTCCCTTATGCATTGCCGCATGCACCTAGAACCCAAGAACAAACTGCACCGTTTCTTCACCAACTTCCTGCTCCTCCATTTTTCAAGAAACCAACGCACTCCCCTCCATGCTTACGCTCGCATGTCGGACTTGAAAACCATTCTCCAGCCCTCGAATTACCCAACTCGCAACTTCAACAAGCTTCAACAACTCCTGCTGCCTTGATCACCTTAGACCGACCCCCTCAACTCCATTCGCCATCACAGTACAGCCACCGTGACCTTTAGGACGCGCTTAAAACAGAACGGTGAAGTACAAGGACTTCGAACAACTCCAGAGCTACCTCAGTATTTGCCCTCTCCAAACCTCACCCAGCTGCTCCTTCTCCGATGGCGAGACCTCCCACGGTTGACCCCGACTGCGATATCACCACGAACCGCGAACACACCAGAATCGAACTCAGCAAAGCTTATATCAAAACGATGAGAACACGCTCAGGTTTCGGGATCGATAGATAAAATGATTTATGAGATTTTATCTAATTTGTTGAGGGATTTAGTAGTTGCGATTTGGTTTGAGATCTCGTTTTTTTCAGAGAAATGAATTGCGGCGGCTTGTATTTTGCTTTTATAAGGGATGGGGTTTTACTGGTGTGGTTGTAAAGGAGGGATGTGGCCTCCATTCGTTTCTGTGGTTGGAAAAATATGGGACGTGGTCTGTTCTTTGGCCACGAATAAGTTTAGGATATTTCTTTTGTATGTCCATCCTTTATTCATTTGTTCTTGAAGGCTTTCTAAGCTCTAACGACCACAATTTTATTTCTAAATTGAGACCTAATACCTATCCCTAGCATAAAAACACATTCCGGATCACATGGGATAGGTATCGTCGAATTCCAACACCGTTTGCGAAAATCCTTCAGAAAATATCAATGAAAAACACCGAGCATTAATTCCTAACAATTCCAGAAAAAATCCTAAAAATATGAGGCCTTGACGTTTCACTAGACCTCTTCCTAAGGTTTCGTATGAAACTTGTTTCGTTGAATTCCGAGTTCGTTTGACCAGTTAACCATTCAGTTTAGTTTGTTTTAAGTTAAAAACATAGCGTACCCCACTATGAAATATTCTGTTCACGTAGGGACAGTTATGGACAGAAACAAAATTACCATTTAAATGAGTGATGTGCTCTGGTCTCAAAAATGTAATAATACCGGTAGATGAACTCATATTGTGAAACCCCGAAATGTCGATACAGGGTGCCAAATACTCCAAATAAAAAGTTGCTTATTAAATTAATTAAAAATTACAATAAAATTCTAAAAATTACATTATCGCTATTTCCCAAAAGGACCTTGTCTAAATTCATCCCCGATCTCTAGTTATATCGAATAAACCGTTATGGTCGATAAACGATTCTATAGCGACTATTTTAAAATTTGATTTGGACATATCTCAAATTCTACACGACGAAATCTCGATTTTTCTCTTCCAGTAGAAAGATATACTCCACCAGCTCCACACGTTTCTTGTTTCATAGAAATCCGGCTTGAAATGAATCATGTACATTCAGTTGAAGTTCAAATCGCCAAATTGCGAACTACCGCGACGTTTCAGGTTCGTTTTAATTATAATTATAAATTATAAGTTCGAACGTTTTACTTTAAGTTATCGATATCGCCAAATCGATATATAAATAATTAAATAAATTAATTATTCGACAGCTAACAAAACGCGCCATTACAGACTTCCCCCCTTAAAATAATTTCGTCCTCGAAATTGCTAAGCTAGGAAAATGCTACCAACTTTACTAACTAGATTCAAATATCTTTTAGTTTACTTCTCAATTTCAGTTTCAACTGAACCATTAAATTTTCAATTAAATTATTAATTCATTCTGGCTAACTGAATTTCCATAAATCATGAGAATGTTCTAACGCCTGGAATTTTCGAAAAATTTCGCCATAACCTCCTTTGTATTGGTCAATATGACAAACCACAACTCGCCTCTCTAGGCCTCCTCCAATCCAAAAGAAAATCAAACAGCCAAGCGGCTTGCCAATTCGGCTCATAAAATCCAAACTCATATATAATATAAACTTGTACTCTTTTTTGTCGGTCGTATCATTATACCCTTTTGATCTGTTATTACTTCTGCATATATCATGGTCATTCCACTCAGTTTATATCCTCAAACCAAATCATTCGCTTATACCCAAGCCGAATTCCATCCAAACTCCAATATCAAATTTCAAACTCTTAACTGATCAACTCAATTCCAAATTCTTGACTTATCAATTTGGTTCCATTTTAGATTATTTCTAATCTAATCCTGTTTTAATTAACTTGGTTCACGTTAAATTTTAATTCATTTACACTTACCATTCAATCCATTTTAGCTTTATTAGTTAAATTTTAATTTCAGAACTTAAGTTCCTGGGTTTCTTTCAAATCAATTTGAAATCATAATGCCAATTCAAAACCTTTGAATTTCTAAACAACTTGTTTTCTCAAAACAATTCAAAAACAAAACCTTTGGTAGTAATCCGTCACTTAGAACTCGAAAATGAACACTGATGATGTCTAGATTCATCATCAGAATCTATTTTCCAGCTATCGAAGTGAGTTCAATACTATATCATTTTCAATTTGAAAAACATTTTCAAAATCTCCCAGGAACTTAAAATTTCCTTATTTTAAATTCCAAATTCTGATTTAAATTCATATTTAATTCAAACTATTTCATATATTACATTCATATGAATTCTGATTGGTCATTTATAACCATTTCACCCTTTTAAAATCTTATTCGATTATAATAACAACCAACACAATCAATATACTATAATAATTTCAAGATATATATTTCTTCTATAAACAAATATATTTTGGGAAAAATTATTTCATTTACCCTCTTTCAAAACATACCATGACGATTCATCGTATTCGAGTGTTTAGTAACCCTTATCGATACAGTGGATCAACTGATCGACCAGAATTCATAAGCCACTCAACCAATGAGTCTCCACAATATAAAACCATTTTATATTGAATAACAATTACGCGCTCATATATATACACTCAAACTCAATCTAGGATATTACTAATCTCATCTCTATCGAGTTATGCCACAGAGCCAAGGTAATCACTTAACTTAAGCTCTGATACCAACTGTAACGGCTGGAAATTTCCGACTCCTCGAGAGTCGGAAATTCCGAGACGTTAGTGAAAGAAAGTAGAGGGTGAGGAAGCAAAGATAGAACTAATAGAATAGAAGAAGAAGAACTTACATCATCAGAGTAAACACGAATCTCACAGCAGAACGAATAAAATATAACATAACTTTGAAATACAAATCAGTACTCGTATATACATACCATTTCAAAGTACAACACTTAACAACACAGCGGAATAATAATAGCTATAATCTTGAAGTCTTCTGCTCCAAGCTCTCCAAGTGTATCTGTAAAATCCCGACTACTTGACTGCCCGTACAAATTTAGGCACCCAAGAGTTTAGGGAAAACAAAACAAAATAAACTCCGGGTCAGTCATGGGACTGGTGTGAATAGAACTCCAACACTTGGTTAAATAAAGGATATCTTTCTGATATTATAATAATGTCTAAATACAAATAGATATCAATCTAGCAGAACGCTTGCATCTCACGTTCCACATACATAGTATACAAATAAAACCGTGAGCGCTTATTGGAGATTGGATTCCAACAGACAAGGTATGGGAGCACCTTCCGATCAGTGTACTCTAGAGGAGATACACTAGGGTTCAACAAGAACATCTTGCAACCCGGCCACACATGACCATTCACTCATTTAGCTTGAGTGTAACGAATATATTATCACCGATGGTTGGGATCAGCAACCATCCTTCCCGATAAGGGACAGCATTGAAATAGATTATAAAGAAGTACAATTGAATATTCTCTAGATGGTGATAATACACCCTGCTTGGGTATGGCCCAACTAGCTATGCTGCCTAGCCCAACTTCTGTTATTTCCCGGTTGTGAGGTTTTGAGGTCACGTTTATCACTTTGACAAATTATTTCTTCAATTAATTTGAATGCCACATCGTCATACCCGCCAAATCAATAACAATTTCTCAAGGCATCACGGGTATAAAAGCTAAGAGAAACGAATTTCTCCGCCACCAATGTAATACGTTTAAAGAGATCAACATATATGATTCGTTAAGAATACTTTGTCAGACACTCGTCCATATACGTTGTTCTGGGACTGAATAAACCGAAGGCACTATTCAGTGAATCCATCCTACCTAGGCTTTTCACAATAGCCCTTGCACTTCACTCCGTCTTCAATTATCTTCAGCGTACTTGATTCGCAACGCTTATGCTAATACGGAGTGGTTCTTCAGATAATAATCCAACCGGTCTCTCCATATTAACAACGTAAAAATGGTCAAAACTATGATAGTCTGTGATTCAACTATCAAATGAAAACATGTCGGTGTACAAACAACGATCTTATTTCCAAATGGAAATTCGATCGATCAATCATCATATACATATATTTCCCTATTTCATATATTTAGAAAATATATGTTATTAATCATTGGAAAACATTTCCATATCTTATTTTCACATCACTATTATTTCGCAACTATCAGTCCCTAACTGTAACTAGTATGAGAACAATTCTCTAAGTATCAATCCAGAAGGTCGAAACCAACATCAGATCGTCACTTAGAAAACCGTTCAACTTACCCTCTCCAGTCAGTTTCTGAATTTGCTTAACTCTATTTCTTAAATTCTTATCATGAAAACATTTCATGTTATATGTTTAGAAAACATTTCTGACTATATTTGGAAAACGTTTCCAAAACTCATTTACGGATTTCCAATGAACGTTGTATAAAACATCGTTACGCTTAATCCATTAATCGCTTATTACTTAACTATATTTCAAATCAACCTTTTCTATCGAACCACAACTATTCCTTTGTCAATTCTGAAGTCAATCAAGTTGGGGTATAATTACCTCTCAGACCTTAATTGAACAACGTCCTTTACTGTGAAATAGATGAAGCTCATCACTCACTTTTTACAATCATCTGTTTACGCAAATTCTCGGATTCAGGTTACGAATCTACTTCTTATATGACAGCGTTTGATTATAACTATAACGTTATAATTCCTACTTCTGCAATATCTCCTAAATTATAAATTTATCTCCTAACTCGAATAATTTAACAGACACCTAATTTCTAAATCAATAACTAAATCTTGATTTAAACCCTGGAAAGTAAATAGTACTTTCCCGAATTCGCTATAATCGAATTCGACGTATAACTCTCTTTCGAGTAATCTCTATTTGATTAACTCTTCTTCGAATAACCTATATTCGATTATCTCTCTTCGAATAACTCATATTCGAAATCTCTCTCTTTCGAATAAACAATATTCGATCTCTTTCTTTCGAATATGCTATATTCGAAAATCACCTTTCGATTTACTAATCGATAACTCCTTTCGATCAAACTAAAATCGATAACTCCTTTAACTCTATTCGAATAACTAATATTCGACTAACTCCTTTGGATCAACTCATTTGATTAACTCCTTCGAATAACTAATTCGAATAACTTACCTTCGAATAACCAATATTCGATTTACTCTAACTCGATTAACTTAATTCTAATCGATTTACTCCATTTCGATTCAACTTAATTCAAATCGATTAACTTAACTCAAATTGATTAACCCCTTTCGAATAACTAAATTCGATTTAACTCTAATTGAATAACTAATATTCAATTAACTCTTACGTGTTTAACTCTATTTGAATAAGTAATTCGAATCACTCTAATGTGTTTAACTCTATTCAAATATCTAATTCGAATAACTCATTTCGAATAACTAAATTCGATTAACTCTTTTAACTTTACTCGAATAACTATATCCGATTAACACCTTCTTTCGAATAACTATATTCGATTAACTCTTCGACTAACTCCTTTGGATTAACTAACTTCGAATAACTCCTTTGGATTAGCTAACTTCGAATAACCAATATTCGATAACTACTCTTGGAATAAATAATATTCGGTAACTCTTCTCAAATGAATAACATTTGATTTCTCCACTCGAATACACTATATTCGATTACTCTTCCCTCGACTACACTATATTCGATAACTCTACTTCGAATAAGTGATATTCGGCAACTCTACTCGATTAACTCCACTTGGATAACTCTAACTGGTCAACTCTAACTGGTCAACTCTAACTGAGTAACTCTAACTGATCAACTCTAATTGGTCAACTTTAACTGGTCAACTTTAACTATTTATCTTTAACTGGTAAACTTTAACTGGTTAACTCAAATGGTTTAACCTAACTGGTTAACTCAAATGGTTTAACCTAACTTGATTTACTTGTCTCGATTAACTGAACTAATCCACTTAGTTTAACTTAGTTAATTCACTTTGATTAACTCTAACCGATTTACTTAGTTTAACTTAGCTAATTCACTTTTATTAACCCAACTAATTTACTTCGATTAACCAATTAGTTTAACTTGACTAATTCACTTAGTTTGACGCAACTAATCCACTTTGATTTACAAATTAGTTTAACTTAACTAAGTCACTTAGTTTGACGCAACTAATTCACTTTGATTTACCAATTAGTTTAACTTAACT
The DNA here is from genome assembly GCA_030737875.1 of Allium sativum. NCBI lineage: Eukaryota > Viridiplantae > Streptophyta > Magnoliopsida > Asparagales > Amaryllidaceae > Allium > Allium sativum. The sequence goes on from CM060918.1 coordinate 131,005,822, forward strand.
AATTCACTTCGATTAACCGCTTAGTTTATCTTAACTAATTTACTTTGGTTAACTTAACCAATTACTTTGATTAACTCGACTAACTTGCTTTGGTTAACCTAACAAATTACTTTGTTTAACTCTATTCGAATAAGTAATTCGAATCACTCTAATGTGTTTAACTCTATTCAAATATCTAATTCGAATAACTCATTTCGAAAGATTTCCTTTTTACAACGTTTATCCATTGATAAAGATTTACTTTTTACAAGTTTATCCATTTATAAAGATTTACTTTTAGTAACGGTTCGTCACTTTATAAATGTCCTTTTAATAACGTTTCTACTTCTTTATATAAGTCCAGACTTATATATATACCATTTATCAACGATAAATAATTTATTTAAGTTACAAAACATTATTTATAAATTAATCTACTTCAATTTATCTGTTTAAAACAGATTTCCTATTTAATATCTCATTTAAATCCATATCGTGTTATACCGTGTGCGAAGCACGTGTTTAAATCTATCCTTGTATAATTCTATTTATTTTCCGAACAAGTGTTCCTTTATTTATTCCCTAAATAAATATTCCTTTATTCCATTTATTTATAATCTAAATAAATGTTTCCTTTATTTATTTCCTAAATAAATAAATGTTTTCATTTTATAAAATCCTATCGATTTTATAAATAAGATTTATTTTCAGTATAAACATTGAAAATTCCCTTTTTACATTCTAGTATCACCTACGGTGTGTAACGTGTCGTATAACAATGATCGATATCATTCAAACATATGAAATCAATAATAGATTTCATAACACATCATATATCACAATATATGAAAAACGGTAAAATAAATGTTGAGGAATCCAGTCGGATTCCTCCAACCTGTTTCCCTGCATCCATAAATGTTAGACAATATAGATAACATCATTTTCAGTTCCATATGATATATTCTGTTAACAGAATCAATATAGAAATTTAACTAACTAACTAGCAGTTCAATCAAACAATCAACACACAGTCAAACAGACAATTTTAACAGTTCTAACAATACAACATGAAATTATAAACTGTTAAGAGTTAGTGAGATTTACTCACATTTGCAGTTCATCGTTAAAGAACGATAAACTGTTATTTGATTTGAATCAAACAGTTTATTTCGCCGTAAATTCATACGATTCCCAATCCACTTCCAGTCAGCTTCATATGTTGTAGTTCCCATCCATATGTTTCTAACGGACCGTATTTTGTCGAGTTTATTTTAGAGGTCCACTATCCATTCCTTTCAACCCGTATGACCCTGTTCGTAGATCCAGCAAAACAGTGAGCATTATTTTACCATTCAAAACAAAACAGCGGCCCTTCCCTTATGCATTGCCGCATGCACCTAGAACCCAAGAACAAACCGCACCGTTTCTTCACCAACTTCCTGCTCCTCCATTTTTCAAGAAACCAACGCACTCCCCTCCATGCCTACGCTCGCATGTCAGACTTGAAAACCATTCTCCAGCCCTCGAATTACCCAACTCGCAACTTCAACAAGCTTCAACAACTCCTGCTGCCTTGATCACCTTAGACCGACCCCCTCAACTCCATTCGCCATCACAGTACAGCCACCGTGACCTTTAGGACGCGCTTAAAACAGAACGGTGAAGTACAAGGACTTCGAACAACTCCAGAGCTACCTCAGTATTTGCCCTCTCCAAACCTCACCCAGCTGCTCCTTCTCCGATGGCGAGACCTCCCACGGTTGACCCCGACATCACCACGAACCGCGAACACACCAGAATCGAACTCAGCAAAGCTTATATCAAAACGATGAGAACACGCTCAGGTTTCGGGATCGATAGATAAAATGATTTATGAGATTTTATCTAATTTGTTGAGGGATTTAGTAGTTGCGATTTGGTTTGAGATCTCGTTTTTTTCAGAGAAATGAATTGCGGCGGCTTGTATTTTGCTTTTATAAGGGATGGGGTTTTACTGGTGTGGTTGTAAAGGAGGGATGTGGCCTCCATTCGTTTCTGTGGTTGGAAAAATATGGGACGTGGTCTGTTCTTTGGCCACGAATAAGTTTAGGATATTTCTTTTGTATGTCCATCCTTTATTCATTTGTTCTTGAAGGCTTTCTAAGCTCTAACGACCACAATTTTATTTCTAAATTGAGACCTAATACCTATCCCTAGCATAAAAACACATTCCGGATCACATGGGATAGGTATCGTCGAATTCCAACACCGTTTGCGAAAATCCTTCAGAAAATATCAATGAAAAACACCGAGCATTAATTCCTAACAATTCCAGAAAAAATCCTAAAAATATGAGGCCTTGACGTTTCACTAGACCTCTTCCTAAGGTTTCGTATGAAACTTGTTTCGTTGAATTCCGAGTTCGTTTGACCAGTTAACCATTCAGTTTAGTTTGTTTTAAGTTAAAAACATAGCGTACCCCACTATGAAATATTCTGTTCACGTAGGGACAGTTATGGACAGAAACAAAATTACCATTTAAATGAGTGATGTGCTCTGGTCTCAAAAATGTAATAATACCGGTAGATGAACTCATATTGTGAAACCCCGAAATGTCGATACAGGGTGCCAAATACTCCAAATAAAAAGTTGCTTATTAAATTAATTAAAAATTACAATAAAATTCTAAAAATTACATTATCGCTATTTCCCAAAAGGACCTTGTCTAAATTCATCCCCGATCTCTAGTTATATCGAATAAACCGTTATGGTCGATAAACGATTCTATAGCGACTATTTTAAAATTTGATTTGGACATATCTCAAATTCTACACGACGAAATCTCGATTTTTCTCTTCCAGTAGAAAGATATACTCCACCAGCTCCACACGTTTCTTGTTTCATAGAAATCCGGCTTGAAATGAATCATGTACATTCAGTTGAAGTTCAAATCGCCAAATTGCGAACTGCCGCGACGTTCAGGTTCGTTTTAATTATAATTATAAATTATAAGTTCGAACGTTTTACTTTAAGTTATCGATATCGCCAAATCGATATATAAATAATTAAATAAATTAATTATTCGACAGCTAACAAAACGCGCCATTACACACCATAAACTTAGTTAAGTTGTCTAGGGTCGAATATACTATCGTACCCCATACTAATCTATGTACCCATATAAACTAGTTCCCAACAGGCACCCCATAATCAGGGTGAAGTGATCCATTTTATGATGATCGGCTCCTACTCGCATAGTTACATGTGTCTTACGGCCCCCGATGTTGTAGTTACCTATGCTGGTCCCACCATGGGGTGTATCAAGTCCCATGGTGGCGGCCCGACACAATCCTAGAGTGCACAGGTATGCTACTGGTGCCCAGTGCCTTATTTTTCTGCGTCGGAGTGTGTGCACGCCCGCACCCCGTTAGAACCTACACTGCTGCACCACCGCCGTCGATTTGACCTCTTACAGTCAGCCCAGTAATCGTGCCCCACCCTGCCTAGTTTCAGGGTATCATGATACCTTATAGGGTTACTGCTGAAAAGGGTGCCCCGCTACTAGGTTTTTTTCTATTTCTAGCCAACATTCTAAGTTGGTTAAGTGTTTTATAAACCTAACCCCCAATCAGTCTGTTCAGTTTAGCATGTTCCATTCTGATTAAGTATTAATATAATTTACTTAATCCTATCAATCCTGACTCAGCCTTAATTGTCTTATTAAAGCCTTGACCTCTCACATTAGACAGGTATTGTTGTGGCTGCCTGTTGCCGGTTGGGTCCGGGCAGTCTTACGCCACAACTCAGTCTAACCTCGGGTCCTTATTGGGCTCCATGTTTAACCACACACATTGGATAGGTATTGTTGTGACTACTGGACAGCCGGGCGGTTCCGGGCAGGTTTACATCACAACTCAATCCAACCTCGGGTTAAACACATCGTATTTTCTACATTTACGTATTTTGTCTCTTTTCTTTATTTTCTTTTATGTAAATATTTGCGGCCCATTATTCAAAATCAATTTAAGCTAATGGTGTAAAGGTTTACACCAATCATGGGCCCAACCCATTCTTGAATTTGGGCCCATCTACTTTTATATTTTCATTTATTAATTAATTTGGCCCAACGCTATTTCCCCCGTTTAATACGTTCGTTTATTATAATATATGTTGGGCTTAGCCTTTTAAGCCCAACTTAGCCACGTGAAAAAAAAAGGGAGGCTTAAAACGTGATTATATACACAAAAAGGGGAATGTGAACGCATGAACTTGCAACATAACGTTGGAACTATAAAATAGAAACTGGTGTACTTTCATTGTGGTAACATATACTTTGGTCATAAAGCATAAGTGACATGAATCAAACCATGTAAACTTGTAGTTAAGTTTAGAATCTAACTAAATTAGATATCATTATTGACACATAGTCTTAACTACAACATAAACCTATATTTTTACTTAGGCATAATGTCAAACATAAGCAAATCATGTTTATAAAATTACTATATGTTTACAAAGGTGCTTACTTTTGTTACTAATACAAAAGTATAGTTCAACTAGAATTATTCCAACTTAATCATGATTTTTAATCTATTCACATAATCATGGCACAAATATACCCAAACATGAAATCATGGTTTTTGATCTATTCATGTAATCATGGCATAAATATTCCTAAACATGAAATCATGGTTTTTGATCTATTCATGTAATCATGGCATAAATATTCCTAAACATGAAATCATGGTTTTTACTGTATTCATGCAAACTTGCAATTGGAATGTAAATCTAACTTAGCTATGTGTCACATATATTATCATATAATTCTTGTTAACAATATAGGCCTAACATGTTTTTCAATTAGGCATAATACCAAACATAGCCTAGTCATATTCATAAAATCAACATAAGTTCACAAAGAGGCTTACTTTTGTTTCTAATACAAAAGTATGGTTTTATACATAGATCATGATGCCAATTCCAACATAATTTCATATGAATCATAATACCCCAAATTTGATCCAATTACACACAAAGTAATTTTGTACAAAAATATACATTATGTTGGCATAGTAGCAAAACCACATACTTGCATGAATCTCAATTAAACAACCACAAACATGTAGCTTCAACATGAATTACATACTTGCGAATATCCAATCGTATACTTGCATGAATCTCAAATAAACTACTACAAACATGTAGTTTCTATCATGAATTACATACTTACGAATATCCAATCGTTATATCACAGCATTCCAAATCGATTAGAATCATAGCAACGCACAAATATGAATTACTATCCCCACAAATCAAGTGTAATTCTCATTTTACACAAATCAAACACAGTTATTTATTCTCATCGGAATAGTACTCTACTTACAATCATGTGACGAATTCTTCAATTCAGGAATCCGAATTCTGGATTTGGAGATGCTATTCCTTTGATGTAGGCGTTGATTTGATTTGTTTAAGTTTAACTTGTAGTTGCTTTATGCTTTAGAGTTTGTCTCCTAATTGTCTCTCAAATTGGTGGCTACTCCTAGTCGTTCCTCAGCAGCATGATGGCCTCATTCTTATTTTTGAATGAATAGATTAGGTAGAGTCTAGGGTCATTTTTATAGAGTTTATGAATTGATTAGGACTGTCGATGTAGCTTGGGTTAATCGTAGCCATTCATTCGAAAGAGAGACCAATCAGGAGCTGACACCTAGCCCTCGTGACAAAGCAAGCCTCAGAAATTCGGACCCAGCACAGACTAGGCCAGCCAGGCCGACCAAGCAGGTCGACCTGTAAGTCGACACCCGTGTCGACTGGGCAGTCGACACGAGGGGGGGTGTCGACTGGCAAGTCGACACCCCTGTCGACTTGTCCTGGGCGGGAACTTTCCCGCCCTGCCTCCCTGCGTGTTTGAAATTCGAATCTTCGAGCTGTTTTCTGAATTTGAAATTTTCTGAAAACTTTGACGGGCCATAACTTGGTCATACAGACTCCGATTTTGGAAAACTCGGACTCTATTTCATGTATTTTTCCGAGACGAACACAATGGCACAGCCCGTTTCCCTTAATTCTTTGATTTGTAATTAATTATACTTTAATTTGTGAATTTCACTGTTATAGAATACACGGGGTGTTACATTCTCCCCCACTTAAAAGGATTTCGTCCCCGAAATCTTCAAGTTAGGAAGAATGTATATCCTAACATCCAAACATCCATCTACTCATCCATCAAACACGAGCATCCATTGTCCTTAAAAGACTTCTAATGCTTCATGATCATATGCGAAGTGTGTGTGTACATGTACTTATCTAATGCAAAATCAGGCGGTCTACTGATTCAGTTGACCTCCTTAATGCGAATTATGTAAGTGCTATGAATCCATTATGTATGCAAATCCTCCTGTTCATGATTCTACATGAGTGCACAATCATTCATATAAATGCAACATCCATATGACAACACATTAAAGTTCAACCATATACGAATGCAAACATATATGCATATGCAATATGAAGTGACTGAGCCGATCTAAAACCTAGATTGTGTGTGTGTATGCAACCACGAGCAACCACTAGCAATCACTTGCAACCACTTGCAACCATCATCCATAACATGTTTCAACTACATGTTTTCATCCAAAGAGTTTCTACCTAAAAGATAGGGTCGAGGAGATATACCTAAAAAAAGATAGATAAAAGCGCAACTTAAGGAAAAGGAAGGATCAAAGATGTACCCTCGAAAAGAAAAGGGTAGGCAGCGCGTATTCTAGCTTCAGTCTCCCAAGTTGCATCTCCTTCGGCGTCGCTCCACTGAACTTTGACGAGCTTGACTTCGCGGTTGCGTAGCTTCTTCACTTCCGTTCCTAATATGCGGGTTGGAACTTTCCTCACGGTTGCTTTGCGTTCCACTTCAGCTTCTTCTAGGATATTTGGCTCTACCACTTCAGCAGACTCATGTAGACATTTTCGGAGATGTGAAACATGAAAAACGTTGTGAACTCCGGCCAGCTTTTCGGGTAGCTCTAATCTATAGGCCATTTTCCCAATTGTTCCTATCTAAAGGTATAGTCGAATGATAGAAGCAAGTAAAAACTTTGTGCCCATTAGGCAAATGTCAAAACTGGGAATCTATGCCACATATATATTGATTAGGAGAAGAACTCTCTAAGCATCAGCCCCGAAGACCGAAATCAACATCAGACTGACACCCAAAGAATTACTCAACCCAACCACTATATATGATTCTAGGAAACTAAGCATGATGGACTCCTTTTAGGTCACATGGGAGTCCCTTCCTAAGACCAACCCGTATCCTATAAAACCCAAAAAGTTTAGTCAAACCAACGAACACCCTCTGGCAAGTTAAGTTCTTCGGACATGCTGAAACAAAAAGGATAGATTCAAAACGAAGGATAAGAGATAGTACCTATGGCTTTGGGGGGACTTTTCCTTTTAAAATAAAATAATATTTTATCTCTTTAAAAAAAATGCTTCTTTAAATTTCCTTTTTTGAAAATAATTTTTCAAAACTTTTTATCTTATCTGGTAAACCTATGCTCTGATACCAAGTGAAACACCCCACCTCCGTTAGGGTCACTCTCAAAGGGAATGCCCTAATTTTGGTGGAGGTTTATAAGTATAAGTCACAGATATACAAGACAGATATAAGAACACATATTTTTGAACAGCGGAAAAACAACAACTTTTATTTCATTAAAAATACGTGTTACAACAACCATACCATAATTGTCTTACAATACTTCCAAAAACATAACATCTTCATAACTGTCTTGATTACATTATTTAAAGAAGCATAAAGAAAACATAAATAAACTGCAAAAGTCCCATAGTTGCTGTCCAAAGCCATAGTCTAAAACGAAAAGATCCAAGCAATACATTCTTTCTCTTCAAGCTGGATATGAAGGCTGGTCAAGCTGCGGTATTCCCTCCCTGTGGACCTGGGGGGGGGGACGGAAGAAAAGAAGACGAAAGAAAAGTAGAGTCAGACATAAAGCCTGAGTAAGTCTAGGACTATTCAGTCTATGAATAAAGAACTGGGTATGATAAGTATAAACTAGAAATGGGAAAGCACCATAAACTTAGTTAAGTTGTCTAGGGTCGAATATACTATCGTACCTCATACTAATCTCTGTACCCATATAAACTAGTTCCCAACAGGCACCCCATAATCAGGGTGAAGTGATCCATTTTATGATGATCGGCTCCTACACGCATAGTTACATGTGTCTTACGGCCCCCGATGTTGTAGTTACCTATGCTGGTTCCACCATGGGGTGTATCAAGTCCCATGGTGGCGGCCCGACACAATCCTAGAATGCACAGGTATGCTACTGGTGCCCAGTGCCTTATTTTTCTGCGCCGGAGTGTGTGCACGCCCGCACCCCGTTAGAACCTACACTGCTGCACCACCGCCGTCGATTTGACCTCTTACAGTCAGCCCAGTAATCGTGCCCCACCCTGCCTAGTTTCAGGGTATCATGATACCTTATAGGGTTACTGCTGAAAAGGGTGCCCCGCTACTAGGTTTTTTTCTATTTCTAGCCAACATGCTAAGTTGGTTAAGTGTTTTATAAACCTAACCCCCAATCAGTCTGTTTAGTTTAGCATGTTCCATTCTGATTAAGTATTAATATAATTTACTTAATCCTATCAATCCTGACTCAGCCTTAATTGTCTTATTAAAGCCTTGACCTCTCACATTAGACAGGTATTGTTGTGGCTGCCTGTTGCCGGTTGGGTCCGGGCAGTCTTACGCCACAACTCAGTCTAACCTCGGGTCCTTATTGGGCTCCATGTTTAACCACCCACATTGGATAGGTATTGTTGTGACTACTGGACAGCCGGGCGGTTCCGGGCAGGTTTACATCACAACTCAATCCAACCTCGGGTTAAACACATCGTATTTTCTACATTTACATATTTTGTCTCTTTTCTTTATTTTCTTTTATGTAAATATTTGCGGCCCATTATTCAAAATCAATTTAAGCTAATGGTGTAAAGGTTTACACCAATCATGGGCCCAACCCATTCTTGAATTTGGGCCCATCTACTTTTATATTTTCATTTATTAATTAATTTGGCCTAACGCTATTTCCCCCGTTTAATACGTTCGTTTATTATAATATATGTTGGGCTTAGCCTTTTAAGCCCAACTTAGCCACGTGAAAAAAAAGGGAGGCTTAAAACGTGATTATATACACAAAAAGGGGAATGTGAACGCATGAACTTGCAACATAACGTTGGAACTATAAAATAGAAACTGGTGTACTTGCATTGTGGTAACATTTACTTTGGTCATAAAGCATAAGTGACATGAATAAAACCATGTAAACTTGTAGTTAAGTTAAGAATCTAACTAAATTAGATATCATTATTGACACATAGTCTTAACTACAACATAAACCTATATTTTTACTTAGGCATAATGTCAAACATAAGCAAATCATGTTTATAAAATTACTATATGTTTACAATGGTGCTTACTTTTGTTACTAATACAAAAGTATAGTTCAACTAGAATTATTCCAACTTAATCATGATTTTTAATCTATTCACATAATCATGGCACAAATATACCCAAACATGAAATCATGGTTTTTGATCTATTCATGTAATCATGGCATAAATATTCCTAAACATGAAATCATGGTTTTTGATCTATTCATGTAATCATGGCATAAATATTCCTAAACATGAAATCATGGTTTTTACTGTATTCATGCAAACTTGCAATTGGAATGTAAATCTAACTTAGCTATGTGTCACATATATTATCATATAATTCTTGTTAACAATATAGGCCTAACATGTTTTTCAATTAGGCATAATACCAAACATAGCCTAGTCATATTCATAAAATCAACATAAGTTCACAAAGAGGCTTACTTTTGTTTCTAATACAAAAGTATGGTTTTATACATAGATCATGATGCCAATTCCAACATAATTTCATATGAAACATAATACCCCAAATTTGATCCAATTACACACAAAGTGATTTTGTACAAAAATATACATTATGTTGGCATAGTAGCAAAACCACATACTTGCATGAATCTCAATTAAACAACCACAAACATGTAGCTTCAACATGAATTACATACTTGCGAATATCCAATCGTATACTTGCATGAATCTCAAATAAACTACCGCAAACATGTAGTTTCTATCATGAATTACATACTTGCGAATATCCAATCGTTATATCACAACATTCCAAATCGATTAGAATCATAGCAACGCACAAATATGAATTACTATCCCCACAAATCAAGTGTAATTCTCATTTTACACAAATCAAACACAGTTATTTATTCTCATCGGAATAGTACTCTACTTACAATCGTGTGACGAATTCTTCAATTCAGGAATCTGAATTCTGGATTTGGAGATGCTATTCCTTTGATGTAGGCGTTGATTTGATTTGTTTAAGTTTAACTTGTAGTTGCTTTATGCTTTAGAGTTTGTCTCCTAATTGTCTCTCAAATTGGTGGCTACTCCTAGTCGTTCCTCAGCAGCATGATGGCCTCATTCTTATTTTTGAATGAATAGATTAGGTAGAGTCTAGGGTCATTTTTATAGAGTTTATGAATTGATTAGGACCGTCGATGTAGCTTGGGTTAATCGTAGCCATTCATTCGAAAGAGAGACCAATCAGGAGCTGACACCTAGCCCTCGTGACAAAGCAAGCCTCAGAAATTCGGACCCAGCACAGACCAGGCCAGCCAGGCCGACCAAGCAGGTCGACCTGCAAGTCGACACCCGTGTCGACTGGGCAGTCGACACGGGGGGGAAGGGGGGTTGTCGACTGGCAAGTCGACACCCCTGTTGACTTGTCCTATGCGGGAACTTTCCCGCCCTGCCTCCCTGCGTGTTTGAAATTCGAATCTTCGAGCTGTTTTCTGAATTTGAAATTTTCTGAAAACTTTGACGGGCCATAACTTGGTCATACGGACCCCGATTTTGGAAAACTCGGACTCTATTTCACGTATTTTTCCGAGACGAACACAATGGCACAGCCCGTTTCCCTTAATTCTTTGATTTGTAATTAATTATACTTTAATTTGTGAATTTCACTATTATAGAATACACGGGGTGTTACAGTTCCCATTAATTTTATCAAAGATAAATTCTTTAAATTTATTCTTTAATCTCCTTTGAATATCAATTCAAACTAGTCGGGATTAGCGAACCACACCGAAGTAATCATTTATTTTAATTTCCCAATCCCAACCTATTCATCCCATGAAGTAAAACTGGTAATACTTCATATCCAACACCACGGTGTTATCGGTAAATTCAATTACCATTTCCCATTCAAATCTAATTAAAGATTTAACTATCACCTGGAGCAAAACTGGTGATACTTCATTCTCGATCATTTCAATCTAATTAAAGATTCATTAAAACTCCACTTAGTTTTAATCTTTACAGAAATTAATATCCTGTCTTTAACTGTGTTAAAGAACCAATGTCATTTAAAATACGGCCCACAATAAACCCAAAATCACATTCATTAATTATCGGGTTAAAAAACAAGTGTTATTTAAAACACTGTTCACGATAAACCCAAAAATCAATATCAATTCAATTCCAATTAAATATTATTTAATTGGTACACTTCATTAAATCTAAATAAAAAGATTTAATCTTTTCTCAACTGGGCTTAAGAACAGTGTTAGTCAAGACACCATTCACGACAAACCCAAATCACATTTGATATTAAATACAAGGCTCTGAATAGAAAATATATCGGCTTACATTCAATATCAAATTCTACGACCAACAAATATCGTATTGGAAATAACGATATAAATATATCTTTCAAATTTCCATAATAATATCCGTGTAATCATGAAATCCAACATCGAAATAATCCAAAGACCATTTCGATTCAAATCCATTCCAATTCAATTGTTGGAAATTCTGGTTACTTTCAAAACCATTTTCAAATTCAATTTATTTATTTAAAAATAAATAGAATTTTAATTCTAGTTCAAAACTAGTTCATTTCGATAAAAATCTATTTTTATCTTTTCAAATATGGAGTTTTTCATCCCAATTCTTTACAAATCATTTCTTATGATTTTACACAAATTATTACTATTTTTAATAATTTTATCAAGGCCCATACAGTCGATTTCCATCAACGGCCATCGAACTGCACTTATAGCGACCTTTTCCAAATTTGATTTGGACATAATTCCAAATCCAACCGTTATATTTCAAATTTCTAGTATTCGTTAGAAAGCTCTTTTTGATCCGAACCCAACGATCCCGGTTTTAGGAGAATCCGATGGTTGGATCTCCTGCAATATCCGTTCGAAGTCAATGGTCGAAATTCGCGAACTACCGCGGCGCGGTGCGTTCTATTCAGGCCATTATATTATATATATAATATATACTTCGTCGATTTCAATTCAAAACGTGCTTTATAAATCGTTTCAAATTCATTTTCAAAACGGTTTCAACTTCATATTCAATTTCAAATCAAAATTGAATATTCCAATATAAATTCGTTTTAAATTCATTTCAAATTGATTTCAATTCAATTTCAATTAAATATTCGAATGCAAATCCTTTCGATTTCTATTCGAATTCAATTCTATTCAATTTCAATTTGAATTCATTTCTATTCAATTTCAATTCGAATTCACTTCTATTCAATTTGAATTCATTTCTATTCAATTTAATTCGAATTTCAATTCTTTTCAAAATTTTAGATTTTGAAATCACTTTCGATATTCGTTATAAAATGAATAAAATCGATATAAATATCGTTCAAGTCAAAATGTGTAAATCTAATCAACACGGCTTCATATATTCATATTTTCAAATATTCTATTTCAAATATTTCTGTTCAAATATTTCTATTCAAATATTTCTATTCAAATACTTCTTTTCAAATATTTCTATTCAAATACTTCTTTTCAAATATTTCTTTTCAAATATTTCTTTTCAAATATTTCTATTCGAAACTGGAATGAGGCCCAATCAATTACCATATAATGTTAATTATATGGATTTTCTACAACACATGTATACAATAACAACGATGAATAATCAACCATCATCCAAAGTGCATTCTACACTGTATAAGCATCAAATATAAATATTCAACGCTTATAGCAGCCTGTCAATCAATCGATCGACATACAACTAATTATTGGATTAGTGTACGTCAAATATCATCCCAATACCCGTGTGGGGTTTCAAACAATCAAACACAGATTTTATTTGTGCAGTTGGGTGATGTGTAAAATTTATCATCCCAATCAATATCAGTCAAATCAGTATATATAAACAAACCTCCGATTTGTTTATAATTATTTATTTTAAATACACGTTAAAAATTCTATTTTTAACTGTAAAATATTTTTATCTATATAAATATTTTATTTCATTTTATAACACATCACACAATCAACTACACATCAAAATCAAACAACCAAGCATACAAGCCGTCCATGGTCTGTGGACGACGGGTGTCAGGTGTTACTAAACACCGTCTGCATCCTAGTATATATTTCTAAGTAGAAAAATTAAATAAAAGGTGAGGAGTTCTCACCGATTAGCCAATCCAATCCCACTATTCTTCTTATGTAAAAATCTTCGTCGTTCTTGCCTCTTGTCACTTTCTTTGCCCGTATTCTCTACATATGTAAAAATCGAATTTTTACTTCGCTATTCAATATATAAAAATCGAATTTTTACTTCGCTATTCAATATATAAAAATCGAATTTTTACTTCGCTATTCAATATATAAAAATCGAATTTTTACTTCGCTATTCAATATATAAAAATCGAATTTTTACTTTGCTATTCAATATATAAAAATTGATTTTTTACTTCGCTATTCAATATATAAAAATCGAATTTTTACTTCGCTATTCAATATATAAAAATCGAATTTTTACTTTGCTATTCAATATATAAAAATCAAATTTTTATGTTAAATACCAATCAGTTTTAATGTAAATAGAAAACAGTTTTTTAATGTAAATAGAAAGTCATAGAAACTCACATTGTTTCTGCGGAAGAGGAGGAGGCTAGGGTTCGTCGGAGGTCATCGGAGGAGCTGAAGAGGGGGTGCGTCGCTCAGCAGGAGGGGGTTGGTGTGCGTCGCGGCAGCAGGAGGGGGGGTGCGCGTCGCCGCAGGAGGGGGCGGTGCGCGTCGCGGTAGGAGGGGGGTGCGCGTCGCAGCTGGAGGAGGGGGGTGCGGCGGGTTTCCTGGATATGTTTCTTTCTTTTTTCGTTTCTGAAATGAAACGACGAAAGGGGAGCCAGCAGTTTTGAAGGGGAGGAGAGAGATTTTTTTTATTAATTTATTTTAAAAAAGTTGACTTTTTCAAATGACCTCTAAACGAGACCCACCGCCTGTCGTCCCTAGCGTTTTACCCTTATTCCGAACACAATGGGATATGTATCGTAAGCTGATTCGACTGTTTCGATCAGTTTTCGTTGAATTTAAAATATAAATATTTATATATTCAATTTAAACGCACATTTCAATTTACCAGGGCCACATACTGACTTGAAAAATTCCAAAAGAATATTTTCTAGCTTCGTATTGATGATACGGTCCTAACAAAACTAGTTTGGTCAAATTCTGAGACCGTTTGAAAAATGGCCATTTTCCAGTCGATTAAAATCAACTGAAACTGGTCAAACGCGTTTTCCTTTGCCACGCTCACATATTGATTCGAAAAATTATGAAAATTGGAATCAAACAATAATTTGACATCACGGATCCAACAAAAGTGGTTTCGTCGAAATCCGAGGTCTTTTGCAAAATTTCCATTTTTAAGGGCCTGAATTCCATAGCGACTATTCAAAATTTTCAACTGGGCATATCTTTTGATTCCTGCTATGAAATTTTGATTTCCCGGATTCGTTGGAAAGATATTATCAATTAGATTCAACTATTTTCTATTTCACTAAAATCCGGTTTATTTTGAATCCTGTATATTCATTTGAAGTTTGAAATCGAATTATCGAACTACCGCTCCATTTTCAATTCCTTTTATATATATAAATAATTATTTATATTCTAACGACAAACTATATAAATATATTCATTCGAATTATGTTCGATTTAAATTTCTCGTCGCCATTATTTAAAATAATCTATTTTAAATATTCAATATTCGCTAAAATAGCCAAAATAAAAATTTTAAGCTGGCCTAGATTTCCGGGTTATTTCACTTGATTGCCCGTACAAAATTGGGCACCCAAGAGTTTAGGGAAACCAAAACAAAATAAACTCTCGGTCAGTCATGGGACTGGTATGAGTAAAACAGTTTAAAACAGTTTGAGCCATTAAACGATATCTCATAAGACCACGCCGTATAACGGAACGAGTTTTTCCCTTATGAGAATCCAAAATCAATCTTTATATAAAAACTCTCATGATATTATTATATTGTCTATAAATCACAATATAATTATCATCTAGCAGAAACGCTTTCATCTCACGTTTTACATATATAGCATACAATCAAAACCGCAAGCACGTATTGGGTAATGGGTTTTCAACTATGACAAGGTATGGAACCACCTTTCGCTAGTGTACCTCTAGAGAGGAATGCACTGGGTTCAACAAGAACATCTTGCAACCCGGCCACACATGAACGACCACTCATTTCTCTTGAGTGTATCGAATGTATATCACCAACGGTTGGGATCAGCAACCGTTTCCCGAATGGGACAACATCGACAGATTAAAGAATGAAATGAATATCTCTAGATAGGTGATTATACACCCCTAATGGGAGCTACCCACATAGCCATGATGCCTGCTCGGTTTTTGCCATTTACTGGATGTGAGGCTAGAAGCAACACTTATCTTTTACATGCCACATCTTCATTCACTTAGAATGTCACATCGTCATACCCGCCAAATCACAAATTGATTTATCCAAAAATAAAATGGGTATACAGCTAAGAGAAATGAATTCCTCTGCTACCAAATGTGAATACGTTTGAAGAGATCAAATTACGCGATCTATTAGATATACTCTGCCAGACCTTCTTCCATACAAGTTGTCCTGGGACTGGACAAACCGAAGGCACTCTTCAGTACATCCATCTTAGGCAATTGTTATCTAAGATTTATACAACAGCCCTTGCACTTTACTCCGTCTTCAATTATCTTTGGCATATATGATTCGCAACGTTTATGCCAATACGGAGTGGTTCTTCGGATAATGATCCAACCGGTCTCTCCATATTAACAACGTTAAAATGGTCAAAACCTTGTTAGTCTGTGATTTAACTATCAAAGAAAAACACGTGTACAAACAACGATATTATTTCCATATGGAAATTATATCGATAAATCATCATTTAACATTTATCTTTCTATTTAACTTATTCATTTTTCATCTCCTGTTTCCATATATTCAACATTTCTTATTTTCTAAATTCAGAAAATATACGTTATTAACAAATGGAAAACATTTCCCTTTCTTGTTTTCTATATTAGAAAACATTTCTGATTCTTATTTGGAAAACATTTCCAAAGCTTCTTCATTTTGTTTAAACAGATGTTTAAATAAAACATCGTGATGCCAATTCAAACCGTTACACTCATTAACTAAATTCACTTAACCATCAGTCACTATCAAACCTTATCATTCTTTAGTTAAGAAGGAAGTCAATCAAGTTGGGGTATAATTAACTCTCAGACCTTAACTAAACAATGTTTTAACTTCGAAATAGTCAAAGTTTATCTTTTAAACCTTTAACAAACTTCCTTACGTCTCTCTCTTTCGAATAACCTTTATTCGATAACTCCTCCCTTTGAATAACTATATTCGATAATCTCTCTTACGAATAACTAGATTCGAAAACCTTTCTTTGAATAAACTATACTTGATTAACTCTATTCAATTAACTCTTATCAATTTACTCTTATCAATTAACTCTTATCGATTAACTCTACTGGATTAATTCATTTCACTTAACTCCTTTCGAATAAACTTTATTCGATAACTCCTTTAACCCTATTCGAATAAACTATATTCGATTTACTCCTTTAATTCTATTCGAATAAACTATATTCGATTAACTCCTTTAACTCTATTCGAATAAACTATATTCGATTTACTCCTTTAACTCTATTCGAATAAACTATATTTGATTTACTCCTTTAATTCTACTCGAATAAACTATATTCGATTAACTCCTTTAACTCTATTCGAATAAACTATATTCGATTTACTCCTTTAATTCTATTCGAATAAACTATATTCGATTTACTCCTTTAATTCTATTCGAATAAACTATATTCGATTAACTCCTTTAACTCTATTTGAATAAACTATATTTGATTTACTCCTTTAATTCTATTCGAATACACTATATTCAATTTACTCCTTTAATTCTATACGAATAAACTATATTCGATTAACTCCTTTAACTCCATTTGAATAAACTATATTCGATTTACTCCTTTCGAATAAATATATTCGATTAACTCACTTCGATTAAACTAACATCGATAACTCCTTTCGATTAACTAATAATCGATTAACTCACTTCGAATAACCAATATTCGATTAAGTAACTTCGAATAACCAATATTCGATATTAACTCACTTCGAATAACCAGTATTCGATTAACTCACTTCGAATAACCAATATTCGATTAACTCACTTCGATTAAACTAACATCGATAACTCCTTTCAATTAACTAATAATCGATTAACTCACTTCGAATAACCAATATTCGATTAACTCACTTTGAATAACCAATATTCGATTAACTCACTTCGAATAACCAATATTCGATTAACTCACATCGAAAAACCAATATGCGATTAACTCACTTCGATTAAACTAACATCGATAACTCCTTTCGATTAACTCACTTCGAATAAACAATATTCGATCTCTTTCTTTGGAATATGCAATATTCGATAACCTCCTTTCAAATAACTAAATTCGATTTACTCTTTTTGATTAACACATTTCGATTTACACTTTTTAATTAACTCCTTTGATTAACTCTACGTCCATATTCAGTTTCAAATATCGATGTTGAAATCAATTCTTACTCCTCTATATAAGTCCTGACTTATATATTCTATTTATCCAATAATAAATATTTTATTATAAAATATTATTTATAAATTAATCTTCTCCATCTATTGGTTATAACAGATTCTATTTAAAATCTTTGCTTTAAATCCATATCATGTTATACCTGTGTGCGAAGCACGGGTCTAAACTTTCCTGATGTAAAATTCTATTCATTTGCCAAATATTTTCTTATATGACATTCTTTTAATTTCCCAATAAATCCTTTTTTTAACTCTATTTATTTTCTACATAAATATCTCTTTTTTTAACTCTATTTATTTAACAAATAAATATTCTTTTCCAATCCTATTTATTTAACAAATAAATATTTTCTTTCCAACTCTATTTGTAAATGTTTTACAAATATTCCCTTTCCAAATCTATTTGTAAATGGTTAACAAATATACCCTTTCCAAACCTATTCGTGAATGTTTTACAAATATCTCCTTTATATTTGTTTTACAAATAATTTCCTTTATAAAATCGCTTGATTTTATAAATATTCCTTTATATAAAATCCTTTGATTTTATAAATATTCTATTTCAATATACAGTTTGAAATCTTCCTTCTATATAAAATCTTTTGATTATATATAATATTTTATTTCAATATAGTTATTGAAATTTTCCTTTTTCATCCCAGGGTTATCTTACGATATTTAAAACCGAACAACCATGATCGATATCATTCAAACACACATAATCAACAACAAATTATATATCACATCATATATTTCAATATATGAAAAACAGTAAAATAAATGTTCAGGAATCCAGTTGGATTCCTCCAACCTGTTTCCATGCATCACAGATGTTAAACAACATGAATATAAAATTATTCTGATAAACAGAATCAATATTCGATTAACGATTTATATATATCGTTATCTATACTTTCAACCAAGACACAAGCAATTCAACCAAACAGTTAACACACAACAATCAACAAATGATTAACAGTTCTAAAAATATGTTGTAAAAATATAACTGTTCAGAGTTGGTGAGTTTTACTCACATTGGACGATCATCGTTAATAATGATTACCATCGCTTGATTCAGACGGACAATTTATTTTGCTATAAATTGTAACGAGCTCTGATTCACTCCCCATCAGTTCCATCGTGTAGCGCTCGTCCATACCATCCTGTCGGATCTTGTTTCGCTGGATTTCGATCACGTATGACGAATTTATAATAGTTTGAAGTTTGTACATATTTAAATAAAATAAAAACATGAATTTATATTTTTATAATGGGCCTTACCCTTCAACCCAGCCCAATATACTCAAGCCCAAACCCGTATGACCCTCCTTCCACGTTCAAACCTTCCCAAACGCTACTCCTCACACAATGCCATAGTCGTGCTTTCTCCCTCACGGTTCTCCCTCACCAAGCCACCGTTCACCAAACCAGCTACACCAATGAACATCCCGTTCCATCCTCCATCCACACCTCATCGAACGGTCAAACTCGAACTACCCTTCCACTTTCCGTCGCCTGTAGCCTTCACGCTCACCCAAGAATAGGATCGACACATTTAAATCCCAAAAATTCAGAATAGATGTTAAATCAAATACTGAACTCAAATCCAATATTAAAAGTTTGCATCGATGCCTCAAATCCAAGAAAAACTGTGCCCTAGGTAAACTGGTTCAAACCGTGATTCCCAGAAAAGGGTGCGCACAATATAAATTTGATATAGGATGGTAGCTTATCTCAATATGAATCCAAACATATATGGTTTGAAATTTCTGATAATTTATTCGAATTGATATGAATTTTTTGAAGGGGATTTTTCTCACGTTTTTGGGTTTCAGAAGGAAAACAAAAGTGGCAGTTTATATAATGGGAAATGAGTTTTTGTGTGGCTGAAAATAAAAGAAACGTAGCCTTGTTTAGTTCACAATTAGCTTAGGATATTTTGGTTTTATTTTCATTTTATATTTGTTTCAGCACTCTAAAAATCCCTACGAACACACACGATATCTAAAAATCATGAAAACCGGCATGCAGCTATAGTTCGACATTACGGTCCCAACGAAACTGGTTTCGTCGAACTCCAACTCCGTTTGCTCACATAACGTATTTTTAACTGTTAAAATATCGATTGTATTTCACATTAAAATCCCGTACGGCCGCATACTGACTCTAAAAATCACGGAAATTGAAATCTAGCAATAATTTAATATTGCGGATCCAACAAAATTGATTTCGTCGAATTCTGAGGTCGTTTGCAAAACTGGCTATTTTTAAAGCCCTAAATAACCCTTTTAAATATATAAATATATTTAAAACAATTAAATTTAATATTTAAAAATAAATATTATCGTATATATTCATATACGATATCCTACAGCTCCACAATATTCGTATATGAATTTCTAACTTGATATTTCAAATCCCGATATAAATCGATATTCGATTTATAATGAAATTCCTTTTTAAAATATAAATAATTCGTTTATAAATTATAAAGGAATTCCACAGAGACTTTTCTAAAATTTGATTTGGATATAAATCAAAATCTATATGACGAAATCCCGATTTTTCTCTTCCACTAGAAAAATATACTTCACCAGCTCCTAACGTTTCTTGTTTCACAGAATTCCAGCTTAAAATGAATCCTGTACATTCAGTTGAAGTTCAAATCGCCAAATAACGAACTGCCACGCCATTTCAAGCTCGATTTTAATTATAATATAATTATACGTTCAAACTTCATTTATTAAATATATTCGTTAATATATTTCAACTCTAAACCGAATTATATATTATAAATTGTCCAGTTCACATTATATTGTGAATTCCACCAATTTTGATTATTTCTGAATTAAATATATTATTTAATTATTATTTTAATTGAATATTCAATATAATTTAATTAATCGACCATTTGAATTCTAAATCACTATTTATATAATTAAATAAGTTAATTATATATCATAGAAAATACGGGTCGTTACAACAATTTATTGTCATGGCTCACTTTCCCTCTAATTCAAGTTCATAGTTTTTAGCATAAAAATTATACCACTTTTATGCCACTCATTAATTATATGACTATGAGCCAAATATGTTAGTTATATGAAATTTTCAAGTTTTTCCCAACATTACCCCCGTTGTACGTTCGCGTTAATCATATAAAGTCATTGGGCCCGCAAATTAGCCCAATTTATAAACAAGAGGTAAAAGAAGGGAACATTTAATCAAACATATGTCACGTAAATTTAAATTAATATGTCTCATGAAACTTGTAATTAAATTGGATAGAACTAGCATAAGCCTAAGCATGTAAACATGTAAATCTAGGCATAGGTGAACACAACTTGGTTTATAAACTAGCATAATTTAGGAGAATCATGACATGTACATTCCAAAGCATGTATAAGTTTAACTTTAACATGTAGATGTGAACTAGATCTAACAATAATGATCATATGAACATGCATGAATCCACTTTATAAACAGGCATATAAATATAGATCTAATTTTTGGATTTAACACAGAACATGAAACTAGCATATGAACATATATTGATCTTGAATTGGGTCTAACATGTATCTTGCATATGAACATGTCTATAGATCTTGACTAACATAAAACATGTATCTTGCATATGAACATATATATAGATCTTGACTAACATAAAACATGTATCTTTCATATGACACATCATGAAAGGATGTTCAAACTTATATGTGGTATGATGGTTTCGTTCCCCAAATCGTAATAAGTTTATCACCAATTTCCACATGATACAATAAGTTCAAATAAACCACAATCATTCCAAGACATACATGACCAAATTATCGCAAGAATTAGACATGAATTCGCATCATCAATCACATACAACTTGGTTCAAATTCTATTTTCCAATTTATTACAAATCACGTCTTTATTTTATTCACATATGAAAGGTAACTATACTTACAAACAAAAAGGAATTTTTGAGTTCTGAGATCTGTATTCTGAAATTGAATTGCTCGCCTTTGATGTGGATCGTTGAATTCTCTTAGTTGAATTAGATTAGATTTAATTTGATATAGCTTCAATCTTGTTTCTGAGTTGATAGGGATGACGGCTATTCTAGGTTCACCATTGATGGCATGGCGGCTCTTGGAATGAATTAGTGTGATTTTAGGTTGAGAGTTAGGTTGCTTATATAGAGTTTTAATTAATTTAGAGCCATCGGATTAACCCTAGAAGCAATCAAGACCATCCAGTCAAGATAGGGTGACACCTCAGCCCTAATGACTCAACAAGGAGTCAGAAAGGACTCAGCAATGACTCACTGTCCAGACCAGAACACTCCAAACACCTGTGCAGGTTTTTAGCCTAGCCTGGGCGCACTTGGCAGGTATGCCAGTGCATTTTTGTACTGGCGCACTTGTGAAGTGCGCCAGTGTATTCTAGTCGACTTCTGGTTTTCTTGCCTAACTTCGTTCGTCCATATCTCCTTCATACGATGTCCGTTTTACGCAAACTCAGACTCTATCTCAAGCAGAATTCCGAGACGAAAGCAATGGCGTATCCCGTTTCCCTTAACTTTCACATTTGAAATTAATTATTCTTTTATTCGTTACTTTAATGTTAATTGAAAATACGAGGTGTTACAGTAATGGAAATTTAGAAGATATATTTATATCGTTATTTCCAATACGATATTTGTTGGTTTCAGAATTTAATATTGAATATAAGCCGATATAATTTCTATTCAGAGCCTTGTATTTAATATTGAATTGGATTTTGGGTTTGTGGTGAATGGTGTCTTCATTTACACTGTTCTTAAACCCATTTGAGGAAAGAATAAATATTTTAATTACGATTTAGTGAAGTTTTCCAATTAATTAATATTTAATTGGAATTGAATAAAAGAATTGGATTTTGGGTTTGTCGTGAATGGTGTCTCAAATAACGCTGTTCTTAAACCCCGTGTGAAAAGAATAAATCTTTTAATTAAGATTATTAGTGTTTCTAGGTAATTAACATTTAATTGGAATAACATGGAATGTGAATTGGGTTTATTGTGAACTGTGTTTTAAAGACATTCGTTCTTTAACCCGATTTGCAGTGAAATGTGATTAGGAATATATAAATCTTTTATTAAAATTTAATGGGATTTTCCAAAGGAAAGTTTTCCAATATAATATATTAAATTGGAATTGAATGGAATTCGATTGGTAATAACAGAAATGAGCTTCTGTGGAGGAAGACTGTTAATATATATGGAATTTAAAAGGCTTTGCAGTTATTTCATTTATATTATTGGTCGGATACAGAAATTTATATCGATTATATATTGATTTTTTTTCCGTGAAGATTCCATTTTTATGGAAGAGGATTGGGTTTATCGTGAACTGTGTTTTAAATGACGTTAGTTCTTTAACCTAGTTAAAGACAGGATTACATGTCTATCATTGTATTTCGAACTGTATGGTTGATCTCTGCTAAATTTATATCTGTTTGGTGGTGGAGAATTTATTCTCTTGCTGAACACCCTTCTCTAAGATGTACGAACTTAGAGGTTATATATAGGCAGAAATCAGTAGTATGGTGTAGATTGTCAATGTGGCATGTTTGATTTCCTAAAGTCAAATAATCATTAATATTGATTTTTGGGAAGATTAAAACTAGGTGGAGCTTTAATGAATTTTTAATTAGATTGGAAAGTGAATGAGATAATTTAAATTATCAAATTTGGGAAATGATCGAGAATGGAGTATCACCAGTTTTACTCCAGGCGATAGTTAAATATTTAATTAGATTTGAACGTGAAATGGTAATTAATTTTACCGATAACACTGTGGTGTTAGATATGGAGTATTACCAGTTTTGCTCCATGGGATGAATAGGTTGGGATTGGGAAATTAAACATATGATTACTTCGGTAAGGTGTGCTAATCCCGAATAGTTTGGTTAAACCTTAATTTAGGTTGAATTGATATCCAAAGGAAGATTAAAGATAAAACTTATAGAATTTATCTTTGATAAAATTAATGGGAACCTTTCCCTAATAATAAAGAATATTTGAATAAAAGAATATTCTGGATTGGAATGAGGCATATGTTGTGTTTTTATAGCATTTGTTTATTATATATGCGAGTTATTCGGAAAGGCAGGGTTTATACTCATTCTGAGCAACTGATTCGATGATAAGTCGATGATGAAGTTGGTGGTTGAAGGCCGGAGGTCATCACATCGTTTGGATGATTACTGATGTCTTGATTGGGCTGTACACCCAAGACGAGGTAATAAGTGGTGATCATCCAAACGTACTTGGAGATTGATCGGATATGCGAGGACCTCTCTCCTGTATTGGACATATGGGACGAGGAATAAGGTGCCTCCGGTTTCATTTAGACCCAGGACAAACTGGTAAATGGATGTGTGTCTGGCTTTGGATTTTATTCTGTATTGATTGATTTCTATTAAATATATATCTGTTTGGTGGCGGAGAATTTATTCTCTTGCTTAACACCCTTCTTTGAGACGTACGAGCTTAGAGCTTATATATCGATAGACATCGGTCGCATGGTGTGAATTGCCTATGTGTCATGCTGAGATGTAAATGATCAAGGCTTCTGTTGAAAAGCAGAATCTTATGGTTGATGATCAAAGCACAACCTTAAAGGGAATAGCTTTGTGTATAGCATTAATTCGCGAGCCTCACACCTCGGTATGAGTAAAAAATGGGATCGGACCGTTGGGTGAACATGACATTTCTTTTTAGCTATGGGTGGTGTCGTGGTATGGAGCCTAGACATTTATATTTTTACCTATGTGGACGATGGATAGCGAGGCGCCTCGGATATATCGGTTACTACGGAGATGATGGATATGCCCAATAGGACCGAGAAACGTGTGTTCAGGAATTGCCAATCCTCAAACATAAGAGAGGACCGGCCCAACCGATCCAAGGGTTGCCCAGAGTGTGTAGCCCTGAGGCATTTGCTAGAGTGTCTCGAAGCAGTGAGGAGTCGTCCCTGGCCTCGACTCATAGATGGAATCTAATTCCCAATACGTGACATTTCGGTTTTCATTGTAAACCTATATGGCGACATAGTAGCATGGGATACTATGTCGTTTATGATTGATACATTTATATTTGAAGCTGTTTGATACACTATGCACTTATAGTAATATCAAACGATTTGTTTTAAAATGTGCCAAGCATGTTAAGCAATTATAAGGGAAAACTCTATCCTCCGGCTTGCGTTGCATTTTGTGATGGGACCTGAGTTTTATAAAAGCTTCATTTTTTAAAAATCATCGCGTTGTTTACAAACTGTTTATGCACTGGTATTCTTGGCGGTTAACCTGTTCCGTGTTATACGGCGTGGTCCCTTGATATATATAATTTTAAAGTCAAGTTTATAACTATTTTAGTTTTCACACCAGTCACATGACTGACCTGGAGTTTATTGTTTTAACCTAAACTTTGTGTGCCCCTATTTTCCACACGGGCAGCTAGTAGTTTTGGTTTTCCAGATTTCTAGTTTACAGGATCTTGGTTTACAGCTGGAGCTATATTCAGAATGCTCTATATCTGTGTATTTCTTACAGTTGTGTTACGCATTATTTTTCTCCTGCAATGTAATGTATTTTAATCTCTGATATTTTCCAATGTGTAATATTAATTCATACTCTATATATTCTTGTACTCTGATGTAAATTTTTGTAATAAGCAATGAAATGTTCTTCTATTTGTGTTCTAATTTGTCGTGTTCTCAACTCAATCCGGACTTTCCCTTACGGGTGAGTTTCGGGTCGTTTCATCGTGGTATCAGAGCTTTGGTTTACAGAGCTAGAGAACAAGGCATATTAGAGCCGAATGAAAGAATTCATTAGAGATTAAATTAGTAATATCCAATAAGAATGACTCGTTAGAGAGGGATCAGTAGTATCCTAGAACGAGTGTGAAGAGTACTATTTTTAAAATAAAAATGAAAACAAATTTTGTTTTAAAAATTTAATCTAATTATACATATTTGAATATTATTTTTATATTGAATTTGGACAATCGAGTATATGAAGATTTTGCATATATGCGTCATGAACGTATATACGAAGCCCTAAATATACTGGATAGAGATAGAATCACACTCTAGTCGCCAAAGATAATTCTGATGATGACTATGGCACCAACAGTATTTATTTTCGAGTTTCAAAAGTGGGATATCTATATATTTCCAATTGACTGGTGTGAGAACCAAAACTTAGCTAAAATGTATTACTGTGATTTGCACTAAAAATATGATTTTTAAGTATATATTAGATAGATATATATTTGACAACCTAATCAACTAATTGATTACTGATTGATGATTGTGTTGTGTGATTATTCATTTAAACCAACATGTGAATGAATCGTAAATTTAGCCAAATGGAATCAAATACTGAACTGAATTGAAATTTGATTGGAATTGCATGCATATATATATATATATATATATATATATATATATATGTGAACATGCTCTAGCATGGAAGCTAAGAAGAGGAATAAAATTGTTTGCCTGAGCAATAGGTACATGATTCAAAACAAATCGGATTTCAGTAAAACCAAAAATATTTGAGTCAGTTAATTTTATCTTTCTAACGAATGTGAAAAATCTTACTTTCATAACTGGAATTGAAAGTTATGGCCAGTTTAAATTTCAGAATAGTCGCTATGGAATACATACATACATACATACATATATATATATATCCTAATATTATATATAGCCCAAAAAGTTGCATTTTTCATACGGATGAATTTGGACTCGAAACCACTTCCATTGAGCTCAAAATGCCGTTTGCGACTTCGAAAAGTATAAACTTCGATATATTCCAAGATTTGGAATGGTGACAATTGGATGGGGTTTTCGGTTAGCATTACATAGCCATTAAAAAGTGAAATTTTGCGTATGAGCTCAGAATTCAGCGAGATAAATTTTTCTGGATTCATAATGACAAATCGTTGTTAAGTTCCAAAATGCGCATCGAACGGAGTTAGTATATGGTCGTGCGAGCTAAAACAGTTCTAGGTAAAACAAGTAGTCATTTTACAAAGGAACATTATTGTGACGATCTCAGAATTCGATTCCAATTTTTTTCTGGATTCATATCGTCCTATAATGGTTAAATCCAAAGGGCCATGATTTTTAGAGTTAGTGTATGGGAGTGCAAGAAGAAAAGGTGCTCCAAAATCGCATTTTTAAACAATATCAGAGCATTTTCAACAATTTTAACGGATGGTCAAAAGAACTCGGAATTCGAAGACACTTATTTCGTTGGACTCGTCTTCATGTGTACTATGTCGTGTCTGAAATTCATGGCAAACGGAGATCATTTGTATTCGGACGATAGGCGAGAAACTAGCATATAATCACTTTTACTCCATTTCTCTCTTCATTATTTCACTTCTCTCTTCCTCTTCAAAAAAGAAAAAATGGCCTCCCTCCTCTTCCATGGGCTGCCGCACCCCCATCAGCCCCCTCCACCGCCGGCTGCTGCACCCCTCTCTCCTCCTCCCTCTCCTCCTCTTCCTCCTCTCTTTCTTTAATTTCATGAACCCTAGCCCTAAAACACCCCAATCCCTCCTCAACGGCCACCACCGCTCCACCACCACCTGCACCATTCCGCCGCCCAGTCAGGCCCTACCGCCGCCACCCACCCCCTAGCTCCGGCCGTGGGCCCCCCGTCACCAAAAAACCCATTTTTCACAAATTTCCCGTTTTGCAAATAACACCCTGTCACTATTTCGCCAATAACCCCCAAACCGTTCATTTTTAGCCAAAAGTCTACAGTACCAAAGTCGAAAAGCACAATTTTCTCTTCAATTTGGGTATATGGAAGTCCTATTTTGGATTGCGGTGTTGTCCGGAAAACTGGTCCGAAGATCGCGGATCTGTTGCTGTTTTTCGCGATTTATGGCGAATTGGTGCAGTATTGGAAGAAAGTCCGCTTGGCAAAAGTTGTCCGAAATGGCGCGTTTAGGCCAGTGACAAAGTTTAGTGAAGATTGGAGGTCGTATGAAGATTTTAGAACAAAAGAGGCGAAATCGGAAGACGGAAACGACAAAACGGTGACCGCACGACCAAATTCTATAGTAGAAGTGTTGCGATTGGTATAGCTTAGGTGAGAACTTCTCACTCAAATTTTGTTTACAGCTAAATAACGGTGATTAGTAACACCCGACACCTTCGATTGAAACCATGGATGTTTAGTTGTGTGTTTTGATGGATTTATTTGGTTGAATTTGGTTTGAGATGTGAATTGAATGGATTGAATTGGTATGTGTAGAGCGCGAGCCAGTATTAGGCGAGAGATAAGGCTAGATCTTATTCCGGTTCTAGTATAGCGCCGTTACGCCGCCAAAGTTTTCTAAAATATGTTAGAACCATAAAAGTAACATTTTTATTATATAAATGACCTGTATAAAATATTCATTCATTTGAAATAAATATTTTATCATTAAAAATATAATTTTTAACGTGTATATGAATAAAAATAAATATTTATTTACAAATCAGATGATTTGTTTATGTACACTTATTTACCTGATATTGATTGAGATGGTATATTTTACACATCGCCCAATTGCACAAATAAAATCTGTGTGTGTTGATTGAAACCCCACACGGGTATTGGGATGATATTTGACATACACTAATCCCAATTGTTTAGTTGTATATCAATCGATTGGTTGACAGACTGTTGTAAGCGTTAATTTATGTTTAATGCTTATGTAGTTGTGTAGTGTACTCTGGAAGATGGTTGATTGTTTATCATTGTTGCTATATACATATAATGTATGAAACCGATATACATTATATAGTAATTGACTGTGTTTGATTCCAATTCGGAAAGAATGAATATTTTAAAATAAGGAATATTTTAAAATAATATTCAATAAAGGATTAAAATCTGATTTTAATGTTCGATTTAGGATGGATACAAAAATATTGAAATATATGAAGTCGTGTTGATTAGATTTGCGCCATTTTGATGAGAACGGTATTTATATCGATTTTATTCATTTTTATAATGAATATCGAAAAGGAAATTATTTCAAAATCTGATATTTTGAAAATATTATCATTTAAATACTATAATGATAAGGAGTATTCAATTTTGATTTGAAGTTAAAAATGAAGTTGGAACCATTTTAAAACGAATTTATAAATGATTTATAAAATACGTTTTAAATGGAAATCGATGAAATATATAATATATATTATAAATTTAATGACCTGAATAGAACGCAACACGATGCGCTGCGGCTGTTCGCGAATTTAGACCACTGACTTTGAATTGATATTACGGGAGATCTGACCGTCGGATTCTCTTAAAACCAGAACCGTTGGGTTGTATCGAAAAGAGCTTTCCAATGAATATTAGAGATTTGAAATCTAATGGTTGGATTTGGAACTGTCCAAATCAAATTTGGAAAACGGTCGCTTTTATTGCAGTTCGATGACCGTTTATGGAAATCAACTGAAAGGGCCTTAATAAAATTATTAAAAATATTAATGATTTGTGTAAAATCACAATAAATGATTTGGAAAGAATTAGGATGAAAAATTTCATAT
Source organism: Allium sativum (assembly GCA_030737875.1). Lineage (NCBI taxonomy): Eukaryota > Viridiplantae > Streptophyta > Magnoliopsida > Asparagales > Amaryllidaceae > Allium > Allium sativum. The sequence continues at coordinate 131,035,459 of CM060918.1, forward strand.
TTGAAAAGATAAAAATATATTTTTATCTAAATAAACTAGTTATTAGCTAGAATTATAATCCAATTATTTTTAAATAAATAAATTGGATCGAGAATGGGTTTTAATATAACAAGAATTTCCAATATATGACTTAGAGTGTATTTGAATCGAAATCATCTTCGGAATATTTCGATGTTGGATTTCGTGATTATATGGATGTTGCTATGGAAATTTGGAAGATATATTTATATCGTTATTTCTGATACGATATTTGTTGGTTTCAGAATTTGATATTGAATATAAGTCGATATAATTTCTATTCAGAGCCTTGTATTTAATATTGAATTGGATTTTGGTTTGTTGTGAATGGTGTCTTCATTAACACTGTTCTTAAACCTAGTTGAGGAAAGAATAAATCATTTAATTATGGTTTAGTAAAGTTTTCCAATTAATTAAGATTTACTTGGAATTGAATAAAAGAATTGAATTTTGGGTTTGTCATTAATGGTGTCTTCAATAACACTATTTTTAAACCCCATGTGAAAAGAGTAATTCTTTTAATTAAGATTATTAGTGTTTCCAATTAATTAACATTTAATTGGAATAAAATGGAATGTGAATTGGGTTTATTGTGAACTGTGTTTTAACGACATTCGTTCTTTAACCCGATTTGCAGTGAAATGTGATTTGGAATATATAAATCATTTATTAAGATTTAATGGTATTTTCCAATGGAAAGTTTTTCGATTTAATGTATTAAATTGGAATTGAATGGAATTCGATTGGTAATAATCGAAGTGAGCTTCTGTGTAACGACCCAGATTTTCAGCCGTTGAATTCTGAATAGTTAAATTTGTTTTAAATATTTGATTTGAATTATATATAGGAATTTATTTAACCAAAAGATATTTAAACGTATAATTTATAATATAATTTAAAACGAGTTCAAAATGGCGCGGTAGTTTGAAAATTCGATTTCAAATTTCAAATGAATGTACAGGATTCAAAATAAATCGGATTTTAGCTAGACAATAAATATTTGAATTTGTTTGAAAATATCTCTCCAACGAATGTAAAAAATCCAGATTTCATAGCTGGAATAAAAAGTTATGTCCAAATAAAATTTTCAGAAAGTCGTTATGGAATCGTATATATGCCGTAACAGTTATTTAAATATATTTAAATATTGGTTATGAATTTGGATAAGATTCTTTCGAGGCATAGTTATAATTTCATTTTTAGAATTTTACTGTAATTTTTAATTAATTAAATAGGCAACTTCTTATTTGGAGTATTTTGCACCCTATATCAATATTTTGGGGTTTCATAATATAAGTTAAACTACCGATATTATTATATTTTTGGGATCGTGGTACCTCGCTGGACACGACCGTACTCTTATTTCTGTCCGTAGCAATTTGTATGCAAACGAAGTTTTCATAACGACTTGCCATTAAACTTCATTTTATAGAATTTAAATAAACATATATTATATGTTCTAGAAGTAACATTCTCACCTCTAAGATCACCACATGGAAACACATTACCTACACGACATTTTCAAATTCTACAACTAGCTTTTTGTACCGAGCCTACCTTATTAAATTAAATAAAGACCAATCTACATTACCCTGTACACTTTAAAATAGTCTACTGAATTTCTTTCAAACAAAAATAGTGTGTTGTCCAAGATTTTCCCAATTCATTTGATACAGAGTGCTCCCAGTGATTTGATTCCGTAAGCTGCAAGCTACTATATGTAACGACCCTGAATTTTGGGGCCAAGTTAAAATTTATTTTAAGTGATTTTAAATGAGTTTTGATATTTAAAATAATCTATTTTAAATAATAAGGATCACAAATTTGGTTCAAATCGAAGTTAGAATGAATAAATTAATTTTAAATATAAAAAGAGCTAGAAATGGCGCGGTAGTTTGAAAAGTCAAACTTGAACTTTGACTAACCATACAGGATGCAAAATTTAACGGATTTTAGTAAAACCAAAAATATTAGAATCTATTTAAAAATATCTTTCTAACGAATCCGAAAAATCGAAATTTCATAGCGGAAATCAAAAGTTATGGCCAATTCAATTTTTAGAAAGGTCGGTGGATAATTTGCATAGGACAAAAATGCTACTTTTCACATATGTAGGAATTTGAACTCGAAACCACTTCCATTGGTTTCAGAATGACGTTTCTGCATTGAAAAACAGTAAACACTTATATGTTTCGAGTTTTAGAAATTATTTGTTTAAAAATGTATTTTTAATATTAAATATATTCGCCTTGAAAATAGTCATTTTTCAAAAAGTCTCAGAATCGAACGAAATAAATATTGTTGGATTCGTATCATCAAAACAAAGCTAAAAATGATTTTTTGGTAATTTTTGGAATTAATATATGATTATAATTGATTTTTCAGTGTAAACGGGCAAATTTTTGACTTTAAAAAATTCATTAAAAATTCATACGGGCTCAGAATTGAACGAAATTGATTTTCATAAGGCCACAGCATCAAAACATAGCTAAATATATTTTTCGAGGATTTTTGAAGTAAATTTGTGACCTCGGTGAATTTCTGCGTACGTTTGAATTTAAAATAATGATTTATATTTAAAACTGAAAAACGAAGGCCAAGACGATCTCGTGGGCTGATGAGACATATCCAGATGAGTTCGGAACGGGGGCTAAATGGTATGAACGACAGTAAGCAGGCTTGAATCGGGGTTCGGACCAAAACGGGCTTAAGCGGGCCAATTAAATAATCATTAATTAAACCTAATATTATATTATATAAGCCGCCACGTTAATCATCTTCTTCCCCGTTCATTTCTGGCCGCACCAAACCCATCAGCTCCGAAACTTCTCTCTTCCATAACTCTCTCATTTCTCAATGAAATCCATCGCCGTAGTACAACTTTTCGAAGGATTTTTCGAGCTCTTCGATCCTAAACAAGTTTCATTCGATTTCGTCGCCCGTAGCTCCGCCACCAGGCCCCCGAACCAGCGCCGAACGCACCCCCCTGGGCCCACCACGTCAGCGCGCGGCCTCCCCCCTTCCCGGCGTGGATGCACCTCTCGTAGCCGGTCCTTCTCCAACAAACGGCTCGTCGTTTCGTCAACTACAACTCTAGAAAATCGAAATCAAAGTTTTGAACGTTCTAAGGTAATTTTCGCTTCAGATTTCCCCACGCTTTTAAGTGTTACACAGCCAGTTGTTAAAAGCCTGAATTTGATTTTTCATATGAATTTCTATTCGAATCATTCCAGATCTGAAATCAAATTGAATACGAACACCGGATCTGATTGAACCCGAGCCATCTTTTCAGACTAGACCACTGTGAGAATTTTATTTTTATTTGATTTAATTTATTTTATTATTATTTTTATTATTATTAACAGTGGAACCGATACGACATGATATTTAAACATAGATCTAAACCGATCATAACATATGACGTGAAATCGGAATTGTCTATAATGCTATGTGATTAGACCTGAAATTTCAGGTTTAAATCTGAATTATAAATTAATTAAAATTATTTATATGTTCTTTATTACACCGTGTTGATTTTACTAATGCCCAGTTATAACATCACCTTGTAATCACCTGGATGCTAGTTATTGGATTTGGATTTGTGGTTATGTTTGGATGTGTGGTCATGCGATGTGATGGAAATTTACAATTTATTTGATGCAAATAAATTAAGAATGCTACTTGTGATGAATGTTACTTGTGATGAGATTTATATTCTCTTCTTATGTAAAATTGAAATAGGGAAAAATTGACATTTTTGTCAAATGTTAATATAGAAAACTGTCACCGTATGAAATGTACATTTTTATTTGCCAAAATAAAATAGCATATTCACTGTATGATAACATGTACATTTTTATTTGTCAAAATAAAATAGCATGTTCACTGTATGATAACATGTACATTTTTATTTGTCAAAATAAAAAGACGATCTTTTTGTACTTAAAATTAAAAGACAAATCTTTTTATATTGAAAACAAAAAGATGAAAATCCGACGATGTAAATAAAAAGACAATCTTTTTGCATTGTATAATAGAAGAGATAATATTTTTACATTGTAAAATAGAAAGATTAATATCTTTACGTTGTAAAGTAGAGAAGTTGATATTTTTACATTATCAAAATAAAAAGTTGATATCTTTACACTGTAAACATAAAAGTGAATATTTTTGCATTGTAAGTAAAAGAATGAATTTTGCGATTTAAAGTAAAATAACATTTTTATATGTTATTTAGATAAGAATTTACACCGTATGAATTAAATTACATTTTTTCTATGTAATTTACATATGAATTAGATAAAAATTTACCTTTTTATATGAAATTAAAACATAAATTCACTGTATGACAAATTTAACATTTTTGTTAATGGTAAAAATAAGAATTTCATCGTATGACAAATTTAACATTTTTGTTAATGTTAAAAATAAGAATTTCATCGTATGACAAATTTAACATTTTTTTGTTAATGTTAAAAATAAGAAGTTGCATGGTATGAGAAATTAACATTATTCTTGGGGTTAATAATAAGTATTTGCAATGCATGAAAAATTAACATTTTCAATGTTAATTAAATAGTTATTTCATCGTAGGATGTAATTAACATTTTTAATGTTAATATTATAAAAATTATAATGTATGATGTAATTAACATTTTTTTTTTAAAAAAAAGTTAATATTAAAAAGGAATTTTACCGTAGGATAAGATTAACATTCTATTTAATGTTAATAATGAGTAATTTCACCGCATGACAAAGTTTACCTTTTTATTGGTAAATAGAAAGTAGGATTTTGCAATGTATCAAAATATACCTTTTTCATGTGTAAGGTAAAGATAGGAAAATTCACCTTATTTTTGATGTAAACAAAAATGGGGATTTTCACCATAGGATATTTTTATTTAATGTGATAAAAATAGTAATTTTCACCATAGGGAAATTTACATCATTTTTAGTGTAAATAAATGAGAATCTCACCAGGGAAAAAGTAACATTATTTTTGATGTTAAAATAAAAGAAATCCACCGTATGTTCATTTAACATTATTTCTAATGTTAATACTAGAGTAATTTTAACCGTATGTATATTTCATATTTTTATTTATGTGAAGTAAAAGAAAATTTACCGTATGATAATTTACATTATTTTATAATGTAATAAAAAGAGAAAACCAACCATATGATGATTTACACTATTTTATTTTACATGTAAGTAGAAATTGGACATGAAATGAAATTTACATTTTATTATGTAAGATTAAAATAGGAATTTGCGATGACCTTAAATTTACATTTTCATATGTAAATTATAAAGTGAAATGATATGGTATGTTAAAAATTACATTTTTCTTTGTAATTAAAAGGTGAATTTCACCGTATGTCAAAATTTACATTTTTATTTGTAAATATAGAGTAGGAATTCACTGCATGACAAGATTTACACTTTTTATTTATTAATAAAAAGTAGGAATTTACGGTGTATTAAAATTGTACATTTTTCATATGTAATGTAAGAGTAGGAAAAGTTTACATTATCTTTAATATAAATATAATTGGGATTTTCAAAGTAGGAGAAATTGCATTTTTGTTAATGAAATAAAAAGAAAATACACTGCATGTTAAGTTATCATTATTTATAATGTTAATATAAAGAGGATTAACTATAGGATTAGTCTACATTCTTTTGTAATGTAAGTAAAAAGGGATTTAACCGTAGGATTCAAGTATATTAGTCTTAATATATTAATAAAAAGGGAATTTCACTGTATGATAGTTTACATTATTTTATAATGTGATTTAAAATGAATATACACCATAGGAAAATGATTACATTTTAATTTATGTAATATACGTAAGAATTTACATCGTAGGTGCAATTTACATTTTATTAAATGTAAATCAAGTAAGAATGCGTCTAGAGTGAAAATTTACATTAAATAAGAGTGGTGATAAGAATGAAAGTTCACATTTATTTTATATAAATAAAAATAGGAATGTGGCAAATAAATAAAGATTACATTTTATATGTAATTAGGAATGAAAATTACATCGTAAATAAAATTACATTTTTGATGTGATTGCAATTAAGGATGCACTTAAAAGAGAAAATGAATATTTAATATGAACAGAATTATAATATGGTGGAAAGATGAAAATAAATCAATTGAACGATGTATTATAATTTACATTTTAATGTAAATTATAATAATATAATAAAAATAAAGTAAGAGGAATGATTCATCGCCTAATTATAAGTTGCATTTTCATGTAAGTAAAGAAGAGAAAAGATAAGAGAATGAAAATGTACATAAGAATAAGAATTAACGATTTAGTTATTTATTTATATATAATAATTAAAATAAGAATGAATTGTTAATAAAAATATTATTAACGAATAAGAAGGATTTTCAAAATATATATATATATGTATATATATATATGTATATATATACGAGGATTGTTTGGGAAGTCCGAGATATTCTCATTCCAAATGATCCAGCGGCGTTAAAAATTGAAGTAAGAAGACGACGTATGAAGACCGTAAATCTTCCCTCGAATGGACAGCGATCGAGACCCTGAATTGACTTGCTACCAATTCATGGGTCAAGGTCATTGCCCAGACGTATGTGTTGGTTTCACGGATTTGACTTTCGTTCAGACCCAGAGCATAAGTTTAAATGGATGGTGTGTCTGACATCGTACCCAGTTAAATATCATGTCGTTGATTTTCTGTTAATATATAAATGTTTGGTGGTGGGAATTTATTCTCTACTTAACACCCATTTATGTATTGATGGAGAAGCAATGGTATGGCATGGAGTGACAGTGTGGCATACTAAGATGCAATGATCAAGGTTTCTTGTTGAAAAGCAGAACCTTGTGGAGACGATCAAAGCACTGCTTGAATAAGCAGAGCTTTGTGTATTACGTAACCTCACGAGCCTCACAAACCGGTAGAGTCTAAAACGGGCGAAGGGAACGCAGGGAAAGCAGCACGTTTCTTTCTAGCTAGAGTGGTGTCAGTGACCTACCAGCCCTGACATTTTACTTATGTGGATGATGGAATGAGGCGCCTTAGATATTAGGTCCTATAGGATCGGGAAACGTGTGCTTAGGAATAACTAATCCTCAAAGCTGTATGAGAGGACCGGCCCTGCCATTTCCAAGGGTTCACTGCGGGGGATCCTGAGACATTAGCTAGAGTGTCTCGAATCGGTAAGGAGCTCCGCTCTAGCCTAGACTCATGATGGAAACCAAAATCCAAATACGAACCGACGAATTTGATTGTATTACTAGTACGGAGGCATAGTATATGGTACCTATGCTTCCTAGGATTAATACATTTACTTTGAAATGCTTTCATATACACTAATAATAATATTAGATGCGTATTTGCCGTATTTAGCATGTTTAATCACCATAAGGTAAAACCCTATCCTCTGGTGTGCGTTGCATTGTGTGATGGGACTTGGGTCTTATGGTGATTCCATTTTTTCCAAAAAGCATTGCGTTGTTTACGATGTACTTATTTATTTGTTATGACACTTTAAATTTTGCACGACAATCCATTAGAGTAAACCCGTTCCGCGTTAGCGGCGTGGTCTTTTGGATTTGCCTTATATCTAATAGTTATTTTACTTAAGAATTCTCACACCAGTCCTTGTTTAGCATGCCGGGAATAGGATGCAGCATGATGGGGGGTTCTCGCTTCGCGGTTTGGTGGCGAACGGGAGACTCTTACCCCCACATGTCCCTGTTGAGGGTTGGTAAGGCAATGGCCGGGAGACTCGAGAGGGTCGCCGTAAAACAAGGTGTCTGGGGGACCACTGTGAGCCACGGTGGGTTTTACCTGCTGCTTTGGGGGGATGAAGGGATGGTTGCAAAGCCTACCGGATTTCGTCCGGGCTATCACAGTTGGTATCAGAGCTTTGGTTTACAAAGCGGAATATAACATATTTATAATAATTCGTTTACGTAGAATCACTATATTCTATGGCGAACAGTTCATGAGATACATAATAGCCAGTCATTTTATCGTCATCTTTTCATTCATCCTTCGATCTTTTCTACCTCTTAGAATCACCATTTCAGTTGTTTTGACTCTTCCCTTGATCGTGCATTCGAAGAAGACTAAGTGAAGTGGCGATGCTCGATTAACACATGTTTACGAAGGAACAAAAGGACCAACTTCTTCGGTAGAAAGCCTGATGTTATAGACGGTACCATCTCTGTTAAAAACATTCTCTGTGTTTATTCTTCCTCTTCTATTTTTCTTTTTCCTTTTCGGGGACGAAAAGTTTTTAAGTGGGGGAGACTGTAACGACCCTGAATTTTGGGGCCAAGTTAAAATTTATTTTAAGTGATTTTAAATGAGTTTTGATATTTAAAATAATCTATTTTAAATAATAAGGATCACAAATTTGGTTCAAATCGAAGTTAGAATGAATAAATTAATTTTAAATATAAAAAGAGCTAGAAATGGCGCGGTAGTTTGAAAAGTCAAACTTGAACTTTGACTAACCATACAGGATGCAAAATTTAACGGATTTTAGTAAAACCAAAAATATTAGAATCTATTTAAAAATATCTTTCTAACGAATCCGAAAAATCGAAATTTCATAGCGGAAATCAAAAGTTATGGCCAATTCAATTTTTAGAAAGGTCGGTGGGTAATTTGCATAGGACAAAAATGCTACTTTTCACATATGTAGGAATTTGAACTCGAAACCACTTCCATTGGTTTCAGAATGACGTTTCTGCATTGAAAAACAGTAAACACTTATATGTTTCGAGTTTCAGAAATTATTTGTTTAAAAATGTATTTTTAATATTAAATATATTCGCCTTGAAAATAGTCATTTTTCAAAAAGTCTCAGAATCGAACGAAATAAATATTGTTGGATTCGTATCATCAAAACAAAGCTAAAAATGATTTTTTGGTAATTTTTGGAATTAATATATAATTATAATTGATTTTTCAGTGTAAACGGGCAAATTTTTGACTTTAAAAAATTCATTAAAAATTCATACGGGCTCAGAATTGAACGAAATTAATTTTCATAAGGCCACAGCATCAAAACATAGCTAAATATATTTTTCGAGGATTTTTGAAGTAAATTTGTGACCTCGGTGAATTTCTGCGTACGTTTGAATTTAAAATAATGATTTATATTTAAAACTGAAAAACGAAGGCCAAGACGATCTCGTGGGCTGATGAGACATATCCAGATGAGTTCGGAACGGGGGCTAAATGGTATGAACGACAGTAAGCAGGCTTGAATCGGGGTTCGGACCAAAACGGGCTTAAGCGGGCCAATTAAATAATCATTAATTAAACCTAATATTATATTATATAAGCCGCCACGTTAATCATCTTCTTCCCCGTTCATTTCTGGCCGCACCAAACCCATCAGCTCCGAAACTTCTCTCTTCCATAACTCTCTCATTTCTCAATGAAATCCATCGCCGTAGTACAACTTTTCGAAGGATTTTTCGAGCTCTTCGATCCTAAACAAGTTTCATTCGATTTCGTCGCCCGTAGCTCCACCACCAGGCCCCCGAACCAGCGCCGAACGCACCCCCCTGGGCCCACCACGTCAGCGCGCGGCCTCCCCCCTTCCCGGCGTGGATGCACCTCTCGTAGCCGGTCCTTCTCCAACAAACGGCTCGTCGTTTCGTCAACTACAACTCTAGAAAATCGAAATCAAAGTTTTGAACGTTCTAAGGTAATTTTCGCTTCAGATTTCCCCACGTTTTTAAGTGTTACACAGCCAGTTGTTAAAAGCCTGAATTTGATTTTTCATATGAATTTCTATTCGAATCATTCCAGATCTGAAATCAAATTGAATACGAACACCGTATCTGATTGAACCCGAGCCATCTTTTCAGACTAGACCACTGTGAGAATTTTATTTTTATTTAATTTAATTTATTTTATTATTATTTTTATGATTATTAACAGTGGAACCGATACGACATGATATTTAAACATAGATCTAAACCGATCATAACATATGACGTGAAATTGGAATTGTCTATAATGCTATGTGATTAGACCTGAAATTTCAGGTTTAAATCTGAATTATAAATTAATTAAAATTATTTATATGTTCTTTATTACACCGTGTTGATTTTACTAATGCCCAGTTATAACATCACCTTGTAATCCCCTGGATGCTAGTTATTGGATTTGGATTTGTGGTTATGTTTGGATGTGTGGTCATGCGATGTGATGGAAATTTACAATTTATTTGATGCAAATAAATTAAGAATGCTACTTGTGATGAATGTTACTTGTGATGAGATTTATATTCTCTTCTTATGTAAAATTGAAATAGGGAAAAATTGACATTTTTGTCAAATGTTAATATAGAAAACTGTCACCGTATGAAATGTACATTTTTATTTGCCAAAATAAAATAGCATATTCACTGTATGATAACATGTACATTTTTATTTGTCAAAATAAAATAGCATGTTCACTGTATGATAACATGTACATTTTTATTTGTCAAAATAAAAAGACGATCTTTTTGTACTTAAAATTAAAAGACAAATCTTTTTATATTGAAAACAAAAAGATGAAAATCCGACGATGTAAATAAAAAGACAATCTTTTTGCATTGTATAATAGAAGAGATAATATTTTTACATTGTAAAATAGAAAGATTAATATCTTTACGTTGTAAAGTAGAGAAGTTGATATTTTTACATTATCAAAATAAAAAGTTGATATCTTTACACTGTAAACATAAAAGTGAATATTTTTGCATTGTAAGTAAAAGAATGAATTTTGCGATTTAAAGTAAAATAACATTTTTATATGTTATTTAGATAAGAATTTACACCCTATGAATTAAATTACATTTTTTCTATGTAATTTACATATGAATTAGAATGGGATGATAAAAATTTACCTTTTTATATGAAATTAAAACATAAATTCACTGTATGACAAATTTAACATTTTTGTTAATGGTAAAAATAAGAATTTCATCGTATGACAAATTTAACATTTTTGTTAATGTTAAAAATAAGAATTTCATCGTATGAAAAATTTAACATTTTTTTGTTAATGTTAAAAATAAGAAGTTGCATGGTATGAGAAATTAACATTATTCTTGGGGTTAATAATAAGTATTTGCAATGCATGAAAAATTAACATTTTCAATGTTAATTAAATAGTTATTTCATCGTAGGATGTAATTAACATTTTTAATGTTAATATTATAAAAATTATAATGTATGATGTAATTAACATTTTTTTTTTTAAAAAAAAGTTAATATTAAAAAGGAATTTTACCGTAGGATAAGATTAACATTCTATTTAATGTTAATAATGAGTAATTTCACCGCATGACAAAGTTTACCTTTTTATAAATAGAAAGTAGGATTTTGCAATGTATCAAAATATACCTTTTTCATGTGTAAGGTAAAGATAGGAAAATTCACCTTATTTTTGATGTAAACAAAAATGGGGATTTTCACCATAGGATATTTTTATTTAATGTGATAAAAATAGTAATTTTCACCATAGGGAAATTTACATCATTTTTAGTGTAAATAAATGAGAATCTCACCAGGGAAAAAGTAACATTATTTTTGATGTTAAAATAAAAGAAATCCACCGTATGTTCATTTAACATTATTTCTAATGTTAATACTAGAGTAATTTTAACCGTATGTATATTTCATATTTTTATTTATGTGAAGTAAAAGAAAATTTACCGTATGATAATTTACATTATTTTATAATGTAATAAAAAGAGAAAACCAACCATATGATGATTTACACTATTTTATTTTACATGTAAGTAGAAATTGGACATGAAATGAAATTTACATTTTATTATGTAAGATTAAAATAGGAATTTGCGATGACCTTAAATTTACATTTTCATATGTAAATTATAAAGTGAAATGATATGGTATGTTAAAAATTACATTTTTCTTTGTAATTAAAAGGTGAATTTCACCGTATGTCAAAATTTACATTTTTATTTGTAAATATAGAGTAGGAATTCACTGCATGACAAGATTTACACTTTTCATTTATTAATAAAAAGTAGGAATTTACGGTGTATTAAAATTGTACATTTTTCATATGTAATGTAAGAGTAGGAAAAGTTTACATTATCTTTAATATAAATATAATTGGGATTTTCAAAGTAGGAGAAATTGCATTTTTGTTAATGAAATAAAAAGAAAATACACTGCATGTTAAGTTATCATTATTTATAATGTTAATATAAAGAGGATTAACTATAGGATTAGTCTACATTCTTTTGTAATGTAAGTAAAAAGGGATTTAACCGTAGGATTCAAGTATATTAGTCTTAATATATTAATAAAAAGGGAATTTCACTGTATGATAGTTTACATTATTTTATAATGTGATTTAAAATGAATATACACCATAGGAAAAGGATTACATTTTAATTTATGTAATATACGTAAGAATTTACATCGTAGGTGCAATTTACATTTTATTAAATGTAAATCAAGTAAGAATGCGTCTAGAGTGAAAATTTACATTAAATAAGAGTGGTGATAAGAATGAAAGTTCACATTTATTTTATATAAATAAAAATAGGAATGTGGAAAATAAATAAAGATTACATTTTATATGTAATTAGGAATGAAAATTACATCGTAAATAAAATTACATTTTTGATGTGATTGCAATTAAGGATGCACTTAAAAGAGAAAATGAATATTTAATATGAACAGAATTATAATATGGTGGAAAGATGAAAATAAATCAATTGAACGATGTATTATAATTTACATTTTAATGTAAATTATAATAATATAATAAAAATAAAGTAAGAGGAATGATTCATCGCCTAATTATAAGTTGCATTTTCATGTAAGTAAAGAAGAGAAAAGATAAGAGAATGAAAATGTACATAAGAATAAGAATTAACGATTTAGTTATTTATTTATATATAATAATTAAAATAAGAATGAATTGTTAATAAAAATATTATTAACGAATAAGAAGGATTTTCAAAATATATATATATGTATATATATATGTATATATATACGAGGATTGTTTGGGAAGTCCGAGATATTCTCATTCCAAATGATCCAGCGGCGTTAAAAATTGAAGTAAGAAGACGACGTATGAAGACCGTAAATCTTCCCTCGAATGGACAGCGATCGAGACCCTGAATTGACTTGCTACCAATTCATGGGTCAAGGTCATTGCCCAGACGTATGTGTTGGTTTCACGGATTTGACTTTCGTTCAGACCCAGAGCATAAGTTTAAATGGATGGTGTGTCTGACATAGTACCCAGTTAAATATCATGTCGTTGATTTTCTGTTAATATATAAATGTTTGGTGGTGGGAATTTATTCTCTACTTAACACCCATTTATGTATTGATGGAGAAGCAATGGTATGGCATGGAGTGACAGTGTGGCATACTAAGATGCAATGATCAAGGTTTCTTGTTGAAAAGCAGAACCTTGTGGAGACGATCAAAGCACTGCTTGAATAAGCAGAGCTTTGTGTATTACGTAACCTCACGAGCCTCACAAACCGGTAGAGTCTAAAACGGGCGAAGGGAACGCAGGGAAAGCAGCACGTTTCTTTCTAGCTAGAGTGGTGTCAGTGACCTACCAGCCCTGACATTTTACTTATGTGGATGATGGAATGAGGCGCCTCAGATATTAGGTCCTATAGGATCGGGAAACGTGTGCTTAGGAATAACTAATCCTCAAAGCTGTATGAGAGGACCGGCCCTGCCATTTCCAAGGGTTCACTGCGGGGGATCCTGAGACATTAGCTAGAGTGTCTCGAATCGGTAAGGAGCTCCGATCTAGCCTAGACTCATGATGGAAACCAAAATCCAAATACGAACCGACGAATTTGATTGTATTACTAGTACGGAGGCATAGTATATGGTACCTATGCTTCCTAGGATTAATACATTTACTTTGAAATGCTTTCATATACACTAATAATAATATTAGATGCGTATTTTCCGTATTTAGCATGTTTAATCACCATAAGGTAAAACCCTATCCTCTGGTGTGCGTTGCATTGTGTGATGGGACTTGGGTCTTATGGTGATTCTATTTTTTCCAAAAAGCATTGCGTTGTTTACGATGTACTTATTTATTTGTTATGACACTTTAAATTTTGCACGACAATCCATTAGAGTAAACCCGTTCCGCGTTAGCGGCGTGGTCTTTTGGATTTGCCTTATATCTAATAGTTATTTTACTTAAGAATTCTCACACCAGTCCCACGACTGACCCATAGTTTGTTTCACCTTTTTGCAAACTTGGGTGCCCTCTCTTATGCACGGGCAGCCAAGTAGACAGGTTCATTCCTTGCTTGGAGTTTTTCTTTGAAGCTGCTTATTTTCTATCTCTTGGATTTGCTTTTGTGGAGAGGTGATGACTTGGAGCTTGAAGACATTTATCTTTTGTTTCTATGGCATCTTTTCTTTTCTTTTTAGACATCAAACTTATTTCTTTTCTGCAAAACTTGTTGTAATAGCTTAGATTCTGTGACTGTGGATTTTCTGTGATTGATGACATTATATTTTTCCGCTGCTATAATGTTATTACTCTATGAATTTCCTTTGCTATATTGTATCTGTGTTCTGTTTTATTGTATTTATGTTGTATTCCAAAAATGACTATCCCTTGCTTTCATCCGTGGAAGGTTGGGGTCATCACACTATATGCCATGCACTCCAATGTATTACACACCGTGCCTCGCAAGCCACTTCATCACTGTGACTGTCACGCAACTCTCCTTTTTTAAAGCCTGGACATCTCGTTTTTGGAAGAGAATTAAAAACGTGAAATGTGAACCCTTTACACTTCTTCAAAAACAACAAGTCGATCCTCTTTTAGCAATAACAAAAGCTCTTCTCTCAATACAAATCGCACCTTTCTAAATTCGAAATAAAATCATAGAAATCTTCGTAAATTTCGAATCTCATATATTCTGAATCCTGCGAGTTTACTCTTTCGATTGCTATACGTATGATAGAACTCGATCGAAAGTTCTAATGCTCAGTTTTGGGGTAGTAGCCCTAAAACTTCGTTTTGGCGAAGCTAGAGGAAGTATCGGTGGATGGTTTGTGAAGAAGAAAGGGAGAGGGAAGGTAGTTAGATCCTCGGGTGAAAGGCTGGTCGCCATCGTCGAAGTGTGGCGGTCGGTACGGGGAGCTGAAATTGACATCGCTTTAGCTTTTAAGCTATAGGAGATTATCGAGAGCAATTTTCAAACGTTTATTTGGGTTTGTGGTATCTTCTAGTATGGATTCTGATTTTTGTTAGGGATTGGAGCCAATATAATTGTCTATTTCCCGTAGCTCGCGGGTGGCAGGTCAAGAACGAAATCAACATGAGGGATGTGAACTTGAATATGACGGAAAGAAAGTGAAGGTGGACGGAAGTGTTTGAGTTGGTTCGAAGTTATCTGGAAAAAATAAAAAATAAAGGAGAGACGGGTTCGGTTGTGTTCAATACTAGAAGGAGATGGAATAGCAAACGAATTCGATGATAACAGTCTTGAATTTGGTTGTGTGGCAAGGAGGAAAGTTCTTGCTAGTTTTGGGTCTCCAATGGGAGAACATGGCGTTGTCGGTCTCGTTTAAGAATGGGTGGAAATAATTATGGACGGTGCTGTGTTTTTTTAAGGAGAAGAAGGAAGAAAGTGGGGGAGAAGATGATGTGAACATGGGTGGGAAGTGTTGATCTGATATCTGTGGAGTGCTAAGCTTACTTTTCAACATGATCTTGAGTGAGAGAAGGATAAAAGGAAAAGTCGTTTGTCATTTTAAAACTTACGTAATTAAGGGTAACCATTTTAGTTAAGAAAGATAATTAATTAATTTATTTAAATCATATAGTTATATTGGTTATAGTTCAGTCATATGTTGACAGAATCGGTTGAAAACATTCACATTGGAATCATTGCAACGAGGAGTTCTACATTGTAAAACTAATGTGCCTGAGAACAAAGCTACTGGAATTTCAATGAAAAAAATCAGACGTCTGTTGATTTTAAACGAAAGAAAAGCATAATTGTCAACTGTGAACCAAGGTGAGTAAACTCACTAACTCTGACTCATTTATATTTTTTATACAAATGAGTTTTAATTTATTTCTAATAATTTTATATTGTGTGATGGTTGTTTGAATGAATGGTTGATAAAATTGGTTGAATGGTTGATATGGTTATATAGTTGATCGATAATTATTTCTGTTATTCATTAATGTTGATTAACATCTCTGGATGTCGGGGAAACAGGTTGGAGGGACCCAACTGGGTTCCTCAATATTTATATTGCTATTTTTCCTTGATTTAGATGTGTGGTGTGATATATATCGTCAGTGATTGACTTTGTTGTGGTTGAGCTACCCTGATCTAGAATTTTGGTATTTAAATACCATAAAATATTTTCAAATATAGAAAAGGAAATTTGCGTGTTAAAAAGGAATTTATTTTCAAAAATAGAAATTTAAATTTCGAATAGAGTTGAAAATAGAAAACCTGTTCGAATGAATGAATCAAGAATTTGTTTATGAATGAGAATATATATGAATTGAATTATTTATCATTGGATACATTGAATTTATATAGCGAAGTGGAAATGGGTTTTGAAGACAATATTTGAAATGAGATGTAAACTTAGAAATTATTAAGGAAATGTTGAAAGAGATTTTAAATGATTAAATAAAAGGAAATGAGACTTATATGAATTATTCTGAATAGACATTAAATAGAATTTGGGTTTAAAATATTATTTTTAGTATGAAATCAAACTGATTTGATTATATATAAGAGAAATATATTCACGATTTAGGTAAATAATGGTATAAAGGATATATTTTGCGAATGAAATATCTATAAAGGAATTTTGATTGGAAGTATGAAATCCAGATTTGAAATTAAATGAAATTGAAATGGTAATTGTTTTAAAAGGGGAAACGATGAGTTTAGTTTATAAAATAGAGTGTGATGCGTTTCGTGGACTGGAGGGGTTATAAAGGAATTTTGTAGTGATTTGGAAACGATGAATTCAAATGTGAATTTGGAATTTGAATCTACCTCAAATGGTAAAGTTCAGTATATAAATTGAATATAGATTATTCGAAAGAGTGTTATTTATTAAAATTGGATTTTCTTGAATTTAGGGAAGTAGTTAGTTTACTTTCCATTTGAATCAAATTTAATAATTCTTTATTTATTTACTTATTGATTTATTTATTTAAATAAATAAATACAAGTTGGATTTTGATAAACCAAATATTTTTAAGTAGTAATTTTAAACGCTGCCGTTATAATAACTGTTTTAACAGCGATCTTAATGCTATTGTTATAATAAGTGTTCTATAATTCTAAACAACGATTGTAACGCGGTTGTTAAAAGAAATGTTTTATAAATCAAGTATTTGGAAACAACGCTTATAACACTGTTGTTAAAATGAAATGAATTGGTCAACGAGGAATTAAGAAAGGGGATTCGGAAATGTTCTATAATATTAATAATGTATATTTTCTGAATATAGAAAAATGAGGATTCGTGAATATTTAGAAATGTTTTCTAACTGGAATAAGAGATATTTCTCGAGTAAAGGAATTATAAAATATTAAAAAGGTTTTTCAAAGAATTGAGAAGGGAAATCGAGTTTCAAAAAAATACGAAAGACGGAAATTGGGAATTGTAAATAATAATATAATAAGGAATTGATTTAAAGGGGCCAAATGTTGATTGATGATTGATCGATCGAATTCCTACCTGGAAATAAGATCGTTGGTTGCACACTTATTTTTCTTTGATAGTTAAATCACCGACTATCGAAGTTTTTGACCATTTTTCCGTCGTCAATACGGAGAGACCGGGATCAGATTCATTATCTAGAAACCGCTCTGTATGGGTGTTAGCATTGCGACCAAATATGATGAAAAAATTGAAGACGAAATTATGCAAGGGCTATCCTTTTTACGGGATAGTGCCCTCGGTTTGTCCAGTACCAGGACAACGTGAATGGGCGAATGTCTGACAAAGTATATCTAACGGATCGCGTAAGTTGATCTCTTCAAACGTATTTACGTTTGGTGGCAGAGGAATTCGTTTTTCTTAGCTTTATACTCGTGGTATTTTTGGAGAAATCAATTTGTGATTTGGCGGCTATGACGATGTGGTATTCTAAGTGAATGTTGGCCAGATATTCTGAAAGATAATTTAAACCTCAAGCCTCACAACCCGGAATTTGACAAAAATCGGGCAGGCAGCATGGCTATATGGGTCGCTCCCATTAGGATATATAATCACCTATCTAGAGAAATTCTATTTTCTTGTTAAATCTATCGATGCTGTCCCTTTCGGGAAACGGTTGCTGATCCCAACTGTCGGTGATATACATTCGATAAACTCAAGCGAAATGAGTGGTTGGTCTTGTGTGGGCCGGGTTGCAAGACATTCTTGTTGAACCCAGTGTATTCGCCTCTAGAGATATACTATCGGCAGGTGGTCCCATACCTTGTCATGTTGGAAATCCAATCTCCAATAAGCGCCCTGCGGTTTTCAATTTTATATCATTATATGGAGCGTGAGATGCAAGCGTTCCGCTAGATTCTATTTATTTTGTGTAGACATTATTATAATATCACTGGATTTGATATCAAAAATATTTTGGTTATCGTAAGGTAAAAACCATCCATGTTTATGTGTGGATCGGTCTTACGATTATCATTTCTTTCGAAAGGATTTTGAAAGTTAAACAAATGGTTGGAATTTACTCACACTAGTCCCATGAATGACTCGGAGTTTATTTTGTTGTTTTCCCTAAACTCTTAGGTGCCCAAATTTGTACGGGCAGTCAAGTAGTCGGGATTTTTCAGATTTACTTGGAGGAGCTCGAAGCAGGGGGCTTCACCAGTTAGCTACGGATTATCATATTTTCCGCTGTGTATTGTGTTGTATCTGGAAACATGTGTTTATAACTGTTCCAGGGATAGCCGTTGTGCTCTGATAATGGTATGTATATATAGTTACTGGATTGTATTTCAAAAGTTATGTTATCTAATATATTTTATTCGTTCCGTTGTGAGTTTGTGATCTTCGCTTTCTTCTATTCTAATATTTCTTTCTTTCTATTTCTCATCCTCTAGCTTCTTTCTAATAATGATACGTGTTTCTGTGCAATTTGGGTTAGACGTGTGGTGTTATTAGTCAACTCGAAGAGTACTGAAATTCGTGTCTTTTCATTTGGTATCAGAGCTAAAGGTTGAGTAGTAACCTTGGCTTTGTGGCGTGACTCAATAGAGATAGGTTAGTAATACCCTAGGTTGAGTTTGAGTGTATATATATGAGCGCGTAGTAGTAGATTTGGTATAAAATTGTTTTATATTATGTTGGTTGGTTTGTTGAGTGGTTTATGAATTATGGTCGATACATGATGTACAACTGTATCGATAGGTGTTTCTAAAATCTCAAACAAAGCAATTCGATATAGTATTGTTTCAAAATGGGTGAATGAAATAATTTTGCCTAAAAATTTATTTTGATATAAAAGGAATAATTTCTGAAATCTTATAGGGTATAGATGGGTTGATTGTTATCACGATCAAATGGAAATTCAAAATGTTGAAATGGTTATACATACCATAACTAATTTGTATATGGATAATGTATACAAATAAGATAAACTGGAATTGAATTCAAACCAAAATTTGGAATTTTAAATCTCAGTTGTTTAGAAATATTTTCTGAAGTATTTTTAAAGTAATCTAACATTACTTTGAATAATTTTTGAATAAGGATGATTTTGAATGGGTTTTTGAAAATGATTAAGCACTGAAATCACTTCAGTTGCGAGAAAATAATTCTGATAATGGGTCGCGACATTATCGGTATTCATTTTCGAGTTTCGGAGTGACGGATTGCTGCCATAGTAATTTGGGAATGAAAAAATTTGTTTGAAAAGGCAATGATGGTTTAGAAATTCAAATGTTTTGAATTTAGTTGATTATAAATATTAATAATAATTATATATGATTTCAAACTAATTTGAAATAAAACCCGGGAATTTGAATTCTGGAACTGTTAACTTGTAAAAGTTGAATAAATTGAAATGGTAAAAATATACCAAATGAATTGAAATTTAACTTAAGATAAATGGAAATTGAAACTCAAACTGAATAAGTGGATTGATTCTAAAATAAAAATTAAACGGAATCGACAGAATGGAAGTGAACTAATCAGGAGTTGATTAGAGATTTCAAATCTGGGTTGATTTGAAACCAAGTGGAAATGGATGTATGTATGCTGAGCAGATATTGAAGGGAAGCAAATGCAAGAGATAGATTTATTTCCGACAAAAAGGTACGTATTTACAATATTACTTGGATTTGATGATTTTGTGAGCCTTTAGGCGAGCCGTTTGGCTTTTAGATTTTTCTTTTGGATTGGAGAAGGCCTAGAAAGGCGAGTTCTGGTTGTACGGATTGTGTAACACCCCGAAAATTCTATAACTGTGGAATTAACAAATTAAAGTATAATTAATCTGAAATCAAAGAACTAAGGGAAACGGGATACGCCATTGCGTTCGTCTCGGAAAAATACGCGAAATAGAGTCCGAGTTTTCGAAAAACGGAGTCCGTATGAAAAAGATATGGCATGCGGAAGTTTTGAATTAAATTTAAAATTCAAACAGAATAAAATAATTAAAAATCGGGCCCAGTGGGCCAAAGCGGATAAATACCCGCCTAGGCCACCCAGGTCGACTGGGCTGTCGACCTGGGCTACCCATGTCGACAGGGCTGTCGACAGCCCTGTCGACAGGGGTATCGACCTGGTCGAGCCCAGTCAACCTGGCTGGCCAGGTCTGTGTTTGGTCGAATTTCTGTGGTCTGCTTTGTCATTAGGGCTAGGTGGCGGGTTCTAATTGGTCTCTCTATCTAATGAATGGCTACGATCTAACCTAGCAACATCAAGGGTCCTAATCAATTCCTAACCTCTATATAAACAACCCTAGACTAAACCCTAATCTATTCATTCAAAATTAAGAACATAGCCGCCATGTTGCTGAGGAACGACAAAGAGTAGCCGCCAACTAGAGAGAGGATTAGGAGGAAAACTAAAAGCTTAAAGAGACCTAAATCAAATCAATTCAACAAAGGAATTTGCGTCTTCAATCCCTAAACTAGAGAATTCATCAAACCATTGTAAGTAGAGTATTACTTTGGTATGAATAAACAACTGTGTTGATTTGTATGCTTGAATTGGGATAATAAAGTAATTCATATTTGTGCAAAATTATGTTATTCATTATAAAGAACTACATGCGGTAGTTCTATGCAAGTATACGTTTGGAATATTGCGCAAATTATGTGTTCTATGTTGAAGCTACATGTATGTAGTTGATTGAAATTCATGCAAGTTTGGGGCTTTGTTATTATGCCATCATGATGTATATTTTTGTGCATAAATCATTTTGCAAGTAATTGAAACAAGTTTGGTTGTTATAGTTCATATGAAACTATGTTGGAATTTTGACACCATGATCCATGTATTAAGTCATGCCTTTGCAAACTTATGAATATGGCTAGGCTATAAATAATATTTGGCGTAATTGAAAACCTATGATTAAGTCTATCTTGTTTAAAAGAATTATAGGATGACATATGTGAGACATGGCTAGGTTAGACTCAAAAATCCCTTTTTGCAAGTTTTAAAGCAAACACCATGTTTAGGAATATTTATGCATAAGTATGTTTATACCATCGTTATGTGATTAGACTTGAACCATGATTAAGTTGAACTATGCTTTTATGTTAGTAACAAAGTATCCCCTTAGTAAACATGTAGAAACCTTATGAACATGACTTGTTTATGTTTATGCCATGAACAAATTTAACTTTACTTATGCCATGCTTATGTTTGACATTATGCTACGCTTATGCTAGGAATATTTATGACATGCTTATGTTTGACATTATGCCTAAATAAGAATATAGGTTCATGTTGTAGCTAAACCTATGCAAGTTCACATGCTTTGATTCATGTCACCTATGTTGCCACTATGCAAATACACCAATTTCTATTTTGTATTTCCAACGTCGTATTGCAAGTTCATGCGCTCACCTTCCCCTCTTTGTGTATACGCCATAAGCCTCCCCTTTTCGCATGGCTAAATTGGGCTTTAAAAGGCTAAGCCCAATATATATAAACGGACGTGTAAAACGGGGGAAAATAACGTTGGGTTAAAATTAATTAATGAATGAAAATATAAAATAGAAGGGCCCAAGTTCAAGTACGGGTTGGGCCCATAACTGGTGTAACCTTTACACCATTAACTTAATAATGGGCCGCAAATATTTACATATAAGAAATAAAGAGGAATGACAAAATATGTAAATGTAGAACATACGATGTGTTTAACCCGAGGTTGGATTGAGTTGTGACGTAAACCTGCCCGGAACCGCCCGGCTGTCCAGTAGTCACAACAATACCTATCCAATGTGGGAGGTTAAACATGGAGCCCAGCAAGGACCCGAGGTTAGACTGAGTTGTGGCGTAAGACTGCCCGGAACCAACCGGCAACAGGCAGCCACAACAATACCTGTCTAATGTGAGAGGTCAGGGCCTTAATAAGACAATTAAGGCTGAGTCAGGATTGTTAGGATTAAGTGAACTAAAGACTTAATCAAAATAGAACATGCTAAACTAAACGGACTGGTGGGGTTAGGTTAGAAAACACTTAACCAACTTAGCATGTTGGCTAGAGATAGAAAACCTAGTAACGGGGGACCCTTTTCAGCAGTAACCCTAAAAGGTGTATCAGGATACCCTGAAACTAGGCAGGGTGGGGCACGATTACTGGGCTGATTGTAAGAGGTCAAATCGACGGCGGTGGTGTAGCAGTGTAGGTTCTAACGGAGTGCGGGCGTGCACACACTCCGGCGCAGAAAAATAAGGCACTGGACACCAGTAGCATACCTGTGCACTCTAAGGTTGTGTCGGGTTGCCACTATGGGACTTGATACACCCCATGGTGGGACCAGCATAGGTAACTACAGACATCGGGGGCCGTAAGACACATGTAACTATGCGAGTAGGAGCCGATCATCATTGAATGGATCACATCACCCTGATTATGGGGTGCAAATTGGAGACTAGTTTATATGGGTTCAGAGATTAACATGGGGTACGATAGTATATTCGACCCTAGACAACTTAACCAAGTTTATAGTGCATGCCCACTTCTTGTTTATACTTATCATACCCAGTTCTTTATTCATAGACAAAATAGTACTAGACTTACTCAGGCTTTATGTCTGACTCTACTTTTCTTTCGTCTTCTTTCTTCCGTTTCCCCCCCCCCCCCCAGGTCCTCAGGGAGGGAACACAGCAGCTTGACCAACCTCAACATCCAGCTTGAAGAAGAGAAATGTATTGCTTGGACTTTCTTGTTTTGAACTATGGCTTTGGACAATCCACTATGGGGCTTTTGCAGTTTACCTATGTTTTATTTATGCTTCTTTAAAAATAATGTACTCAAGACAGATTATGAAAGGGTTATGTTATGTTTTTGGAAAGGATGTTGTTGTAACACGTATTTGACTTTATGAAATAAAAGTTTGTTGTTCTTCCGCTATTTACAAATATGTGTTCTTATATCTGTCTTGTATATCTGTGATTTGTACTTATAAACCTCCACCAAAATTAGGGCATTCCCTTTGAGAGTGACCCTAACGGAGGTGGGGTGTTTCACTTGGTATCAGAGCATAGGTTTACCAGATAAGATAAAAAAGTTTTGAAAAATTATTTTCAAAAAGGAAATTTAAAGAAGCATTTTTAAAAGAAAAATATTATTTTATTTTAAAAAGGCAAAGTCCACTCCCCAAAGCCATAGGTATTATCTCTTATCCTTCGTTTTGAATCTATCCTTTTTGTTTCAGCATGTCCCAAGAACTTAACTTGCCGGAAGGGGTGCCAATACCTGGTTGGTTTAGGCGGTTCTTAGAAGCAAGGGCCACTCAGCCAGGCCCTACCGTTCCTCCTCCCCCAGCGGAAGGAAATCATCCAGCTGCAGCGGCACTTTTTCCTCCACCTCCTCCTCGGGGAACCGCATTTGCTAAGATATGTAAAGATTTTAAAGCTATGGGAGGAAGGGATTTCCATGGAACTGAGTCCTTCGTGGCAGCTAGGAATTGGCTGAAAGAAACGGAGGACCTATTCATCATCTTTGAGGTAGAAGATAGGCAAAAAGTACAACTGGCGGTGTGGCTATTGAAGGGCGAGGCTTCCTACTGGTGGGAAGTCACTAATGCTGAAAGACCAGTGGAGACATGGGAGGACTTTAGGGCAAGGTTTGAGACCAAATTTCTCTCAGATGCGGAAAGGAGTTTGCAGTTGGAAAAATTCTTATTTCTTAAACAAGGGGACAAAACAGTCAGAGAATGTGTGAATCAGTTTGATGAGCTGGCTAGGTTTGGGCTTGACCTAGTCAACACCCCGCACAAGAAGGCTCTCCGTTTCGTCAAAGGGTTAAATGAGCCATTACACAGTTTGGCCATGACCCATATACCCATGGGAGCCACGTATGAAAGATTGGTGCAAATGGCATTGCTGAATGAAGAGGACAAGGGCAAGAAGGAGACAAAGGCAGAAAGCTCTCAAGGGAAGAAAGAGGGTTTGCAGCCTAAGAAGACAGACTTTAAGAAGGGCGGGAAAGGCAACAAAGAGAAGAGGAAATGCAATTTCTGTGGCAAAGTGGGGCACTTAGTAAAGGAATGCCGGAAAAAGAAGGCCAAGGAGAATGGTGGGTGCTTTTCGTGCGGTCAGACAGGCCACAGGGCTAAGGACTGCCCAAGGAAACGAGGACAGGGGCAGGGCGCTGATCCACCCCAGGGGCACAGGTTCATGTGCTAGAAGCGCCACCATTGCAACAGCGAGGTACAAACACTTCTGTAGAAAGTGTAGTTTATCTTTATGATCACCCTGTTCGCACTTTATTTGATTCTGGCGCATCACACTCCTTTATCTCGTCTGCTTTAGTAGAATCTCTGCACCTAAAAACTAGTATGGTAGAGGACCCCTTAATTGTTTCAAACCCAATTGGGGGCCCAGCTCATTTGTCTATGATTTGTCTGGATTTGAAAATTTCTATCCTAAGTGTTGAATTTCAATGTAGTGCCTTTGTTTTGGGCTTTTCGGGGTATGGTTTGATTTTGGGTATGGATTGGCTATCCAGTAATGGGGCCATCCTTGATTGTGAGAAAAGGGTTGTTAGGCTCCTAACCCAGCTCGGTAATACTATGGAAATTTCTTGTAATCCCTCGTATGCGGTTATGCTTAGTTATCTTGAATCGCTAGATGCCTCTGTTGAAAATTTGAAATCAGTTAGAGTGGTCCGGGAATATCCGGATGTCTTCGAAGAGGTGAAGGGCTTGCCTCCGAAGCGGGAAATAGACTTCCACATATATCTTGTAGATAATGCAAAGCCCGTTGCGTTGCCCGTTAGACATATGGCTCCACGAGAAAGGAAAGAGCTCAGTAAACAGATTAAAGAGCTTCTAGAAAAGGGGTTCATTAGGAGGAGCATTTCAGAATGGGGCGCTCCGGTGGTGTTCGCTACGAAGGCGGATGGTTCACTCCGTCTATGTGTTGACTATAGGGAGCTCAACAAGCTAACGAAAAAGAATAGGCACCCTCTCCCTAGAATTGACGATTTATTTGACCAGCTTGTAGGAGCGTCTGTTTTCTCCCAACTCGATTTAGCAACCGGTTTTCATCAGCTAAGGGTGGCTGAAGATAGCATCGATAAAACGGCGTTCAGAACCCCAGACGGCTTCTTTGAATGGCTTGTCATGCCTTTCGGCTTGACAAATGCACCTGCTTACTTCGTGGACCTGATGAGTAGGGTATTTAGGGATTTTCTCAACAAATTCGTAGTGGTCTTCGTAGATGATATCCTTATCTTCTCAAAGAGTGAAGAGGAACATGCTCGGCACTTAAGGGCAATCATGGAAACTTTGCGAGTCCATCAACTAAAAGCCAAGTTCTCCAAATGCCACTTTTGGAGAGAAGAGGTGAGGTTCCTTGGGCACATAGTATCCAAACAAGGGTTAGCAGTGGACCCTGTGAAGGTAGTGGCGGTACAGGATTGGAAGACACCAAGGAATGCGACTGAGGTCCGAAGCTTTCTAGGACTAGCGGGTTTCTAACGAGAGTTCATAAGGGATTTTGCGAAAATCTCAGCTCCGCTCACGTAATTGACTAAGAAGAATCTAGTGTTCAATTGGGATTTGGATTGCGAGTTTGCTTTCCAACGACTGAAAAGGGCTCTCACAACAGCCCCAGTTTTGACGCTGCCAGATGGGAGCAAGATGTTCACTGTTTATACGGATGCATGTGGGACAGGGCTAGGCGCCGTCTTAATGCAAGAAGGAAGGGTAGTAGCTTATGGCGGGAGGCAATTGAAGGTGCACGAAAAGAACTACCCAACCCACGATCTTGAGTTAGCCGCCATCGTCTTTGCACTCAAGTCTTGGCGACACTATCTCCTAGGTGAGAAGTTCGAACTTTACACTGACCATAAATCGTTGAAATATCTTTTCTCGCAGAAAGATCTTAACTTGAGGCAACAAAGGTGGATGGTGTTTCTTGCCTCGTACGATTTCGAAATCTCCTACACTCCGGGCAAAGGCAACGTAGTGGCAGACGCGTTGAGCCGAAAGAAATTGACCCTAAGCCCGTTGTTTGTTGAAAGACAAAGCCTAGAGTTTATAGCCAGTTTCGACTTTAGGCCCTCCTCCGATTTCGTACCAGGCTTGCTAGCATCTCTCGAAGTGCGCCCAACTTTAGTGGATTCGGTAGGGACAGCACAACGCGAAGACCCTCAACTTGTGGAAATAATTGATAGGCTAATTAGGGGTGAGACGTCAAGTCACCTCAACCGATACTCCATCGACGATAGGGGTTTGCTAAGGCGAGACGGAAGACTATGCGTCCCACAGACGAAAGATTTAGTAAAGAAGGTTCTAGAAGAAGCACATCACTCCAAGATAACGATACACCCAGGCGGGGATAAAATGTACAAAGACATAAAAAGGACTTTCTTCTGGAACGGCATGAAAAAGGACGTGGCAGAGTTCGTCTCTAAGTGTATGGTGTGCCAACAGGTTAAAGCGGAACAGAAAAAGCCTAGCGGACTGCTGCATCCTCTGGAGGTCCCGCAGTGGAAGTGGGATAGCATCTCAATGGACTTCATCGATGGGCTGCCTAGGTCTAGGAGAGGCAACACTAGCATTTGGGTAATAGTGGATAGGCTTACTAAAAGCGCCCACTTTTTACCTGTCAAAAGTAAAAGGACTGCCTCATCCCTAGCATCACTTTACCTCAAGGAAATCGTTCGACTCCATGGAATACCATCTAGCATTGTTAGTGACCGAGACCCCATCTTCACTAGTGAGTTTTGGCGGAGTCTGCAAGAAGCAGTAGGAACGCAGTTATGCTTAAGCATAGCCTATCATCCCCAAACCGACGGCCAAACAGAGAGAGTGAATAGAGTTTTGGAAGACCTTTTAAGACTGTGCGTCCTTGACTTCGGAGGGACATGGGAAGACCACCTTCCTTTGGTGGAATTTGCCTACAACAACAGCTATCAAGCAACCATCGGAATGGCGCCCTTCGAAGCTTTATATGGAAGACCGTGCCGATCGCCCACTTGTTGGTGGGAGTCCACGGATAAGCTCATACTTGGACCAGATATGATCCGAGAGACTTCAGAGAAAGTGGACTTAATACGAAGAAGGATGAAGACGGCCCAAGACAGACAAAAGTCCTATGCCGACAAGAGGAGGACCGACCTTGAATTCGAAGTTGGAAACAGAGTTTTTCTCAAGGTATCACCGCTAAGGAACGTTGTTCGTTTCGGAACCACAGGAAAGCTAGCGCCAAGGTTCGTAGGTCCATTCCCTATCATCGAGAAGATTGGGAAAATGGCCTATAGATTAGAGCTACCCGAGAAGTTGGCTGGAGTCCACAACGTTTTTCACGTATCACATCTCCGAAAATGTCTACATGAGTCTGCTGAAGTGGTAGAGCCAAATATACTCGAAGAGGCCGAAGTGGAACGCGAAGCAACCATAAGAAGAGTTCCAACCCGCATATTAGGAACGGAAGTGAAGAAGCTACGCAACCGCGAAGTCAAGCTCGTCAAAGTTCAGTGGAGCGACGCCGAGGGAGACGCGACTTGGGAAACTGAAGCTAGAATACGCACTGCCTACCCTTTTCTGTTCGAGGGGACATCCTTGATCTTTCTTTTTCCTTAAGTTGCGCTTTTATCTATCTTTTTAGGTATATTTCCTCGACCCTATCTTTTAGGTAGAATCTTTTTGGATGAAAACATGTAGTTGAAACATGTTATGGATGATGGTTGCAAGTGGTTGCAAGTGATTGCTAGTGGTTGCTCGTGGTTGCATATACACACACAATCTAGGTTTTAGATCGGCTTAGTCACTTCATATTGCATATGCATATATGTTTGCATTCGTATATGGTTGAACTTTAATGTGTTGTCATGTGGATGTTGCATTTGTATTGAATGATTGTGCACTCATGTAGAATCAAGAATAGGGAAAATTTGCATACATAATGGATTCATGGCACTTACATAATTCGCATTAAGGAGGTCAACTGAATCAGTAGACCGCCTGATTTTGCATTAGATAAGTTCATGTATACACACACACTTTGCATATGATCATGAAGCATTAGAAGTCTTTTAAGGACAATGGATGCTCGTGTTTAATGGATGAGTAGATGGATGATTGGATGTTAGGATATACATTTTCCTACACTTGAAGATTTCGGGGACGAAATCCTTTTAAGTGGGGGAGAATGTAACACCCCGAAAATTCTATAACTGTGGAATTAACAAATTAAAGTATAATTAATCTGAAATCAAAGAACTAAGGGAAACGGGATACGCCATTGCGTTCGTCTCGGAAAAATACGCGAAATAGAGTCCGAGTTTTCGAAAAACGGAGTCCGTATGAAGAAGATATGGCATGCGGAAGTTTTGAATTAAATTTAAAATTCAAATAGAATAAAATAATTAAAAATCGGGCCCAGTGGGCCAAAGCGGATAAATACCCGCCTAGGCCACCCAGGTCGACTGGGCTGTCGACCTGGGCTACCCATGTCGACAGGGCTGTCGACAGCCCTGTCGACAGGGGTATCGACCTGGTCGAGCCCAGTCAACCTGGCTGGCCAGGTCTGTGTTTGGTCGAATTTCTGTGGTCTGCTTTGTCATTAGGGCTAGGTGGCGGGTTCTAATTGGTCTCTCTATCTAATGAATGGCTACGATCTAACCTAGCAACATCAAGGGTCCTAATCAATTCCTAACCTCTATATAAACAACCCTAGACTAAACCCTAATCTATTCATTCAAAATTAAGAACATAGCCGCCATGTTGCTGAGGAACGACAAAGAGTAGCCGCCAACTAGAGAGAGGATTAGGAGGAAAACTAAAAGCTTAAAGAGACCTAAATCAAATCAATTCAACAAAGGAATTTGCGTCTTCAATCCCTAAACTAGAGAATTCATCAAACCATTGTAAGTAGAGTATTACTTTGGTATGAATAAACAACTGTGTTGATTTGTATGCTTGAATTGAGATAATAAAGTAATTCATATTTTTGCAAAATTATGTTATTCATTATAAAGAACTACATGCGGTAGTTCTATGCAAGTATACGTTTGGAATATTGCGCAAATTATGTGTTCTATGTTGAAGCTACATGTATGTAGTTGATTGAAATTCATGCAAGTTTGGGGCTTTGTTATTATGCCATCATGATGTATATTTTTGTGCATAAATCATTTTGCAAGTAATTGAAACAAGTTTGGTTGTTATAGTTCATATGAAACTATGTTGGAATTTTGACACCATGATCCATGTATTAAGTCATGCCTTTGCAAACTTATGAATATGGCTAGGCTATAAATAATATTTGGCGTAATTGAAAACCTATGATTAAGTCTATCTTGTTTAAAAGAATTATAGGATGACATATGTGAGACATGGCTAGGTTAGACTCAAAAATCCCTTTTTGCAAGTTTTAAAGCAAACACCATGTTTAGGAATATTTATGCATAAGTATGTTTATACCATCGTTATGTGATTAGACTTGAACCATGATTAAGTTGAACTATGCTTTTATGTTAGTAACAAAGTATCCCCTTTGTAAACATGTAGAAACCTTATGAACATGACTTGTTTATGTTTATGCCATGAACAAATTTAACTTTACTTATGCCATGCTTATGTTTGACATTATGCTATGCTTATGCTAGGAATATTTATGACATGCTTATGTTTGACATTATGCCTAAATAAGAATATAGGTTCATGTTGTAGCTAAACCTATGCAAGTTCACATGCTTTGATTCATGTCACCTATGTTGCCACTATGCAAATACACCAATTTCTATTTTGTATTTCCAACGTCGTATTGCAAGTTCATGCGCTCACCTTCCCCTCTTTGTGTATACGCCATAAGCCTCCCCTTTTCGCATGGCTAAATTGGGCTTTAAAAGGCTAAGCCCAATATATATAAACGGACGTGTAAAACGGGGGAAAATAACGTTGGGTTAAAATTAATTAATGAATGAAAATATAAAATAGAAGGGCCCAAGTTCAAGTACGGGTTGGGCCCATAACTGGTGTAACCTTTACACCATTAACTTAATAATGGGCCGCAAATATTTACATATAAGAAATAAAGAGGAATGACAAAATATGTAAATGTAGAACATACGATGTGTTTAACCCGAGGTTGGATTGAGTTGTGATGTAAACCTGCCCGGAACCGCCCGGCTGTCCAGTAGTCACAACAATACCTATCCAATGTGGGAGGTTAAACATGGAGCCCAGCAAGGACCCGAGGTTAGACTGGGTTGTGGCGTAAGACTGCCCGGAACCAACCGGCAACAGGCAGCCACAACAATACCTGTCTAATGTGAGAGGTCAGGGCCTTAATAAGACAATTAAGGCTGAGTCAGGATTGTTAGGATTAAGTGAACTAAAGACTTAATCAAAATAGAACATGCTAAACTAAACGGACTGGTGGGGTTAGGTTAGAAAACACTTAACCAACTTAGCATGTTGGCTAGAGATAGAAAACCTAGTAACGGGGGACCCTTTTCAGCAGTAACCCTAAAAGGTGTATCAGGATACCCTGAAACTAGGCAGGGTGGGGCACGATTACTGGGCTGATTGTAACAGGTCAAATCGACGGCGGTGGTGTAGCAGTGTAGGTTCTAACGGAGTGCGGGCGTGCACACACTCCGACGTAGAAAAATAAGGCACTGGACACCAGTAGCATACCTGTGCACTCTAAGGTTGTGTCGGGTTGCCACTATGGGACTTGATACACCCCATGGTGGGACCAGCATAGGTAACTACAGACATCGGGGGCCGTAAGACACATGTAACTATGCGAGTAGGAGCCGATCATCATTGAATGGATCACATCACCCTGATTATGGGGTGCAAATTGGAGACTAGTTTATATGGGTTCAGAGATTAACATGGGGTACGATAGTATATTCGACCCTAGACAACTTAACCAAGTTTATAGTGCATGCCCACTTCTTGTTTATACTTATCATGCCCAGTTCTTTATTCATAGACAAAATAGTACTAGACTTACTCAGGCTTTATGTCTGACTCTACTTTTCTTTCGTCTTCTTTCTTCCGTTTCCCCCCCAGGTCCTCAGGGAGGGAACACAGCAGCTTGACCAACCTCAACATCCAGCTTGAAGAAGAGAAATGTATTGCTTGGACTTTCTTGTTTTGAACTATGGCTTTGGACAATCCACTATGGGGCTTTTGCAGTTTACCTATGTTTTATTTATGCTTCTTTAAAAATAATGTACTCAAGACAGATTATGAAAGGGTTATGTTATGTTTTTGGAAAGGATGTTGTTGTAACACGTATTTGACTTTATGAAATAAAAGTTTGTTGTTCTTCCGCTGTTTACAAATATGTGTTCTTATATCTGTCTTGTATATCTGTGATTTGTACTTATAAACCTCCACCAAAATTAGGGCATTCCCTTTGAGAGTGATCCTAACGGAGGTGGGGTGTTTCAGATTGAGCCGTGAAGAGGGGATGCTGTCGAATTTTTTTAGAATTTAAAGTGTTAGGAAATTTTCAGAGTTTTTTGTTAGTAAGAATAGATTTATATTTTAGTTGAAATAAATTGGTCCAGTTAAACTAAAGTTAAGAATTGAACAAAAAAGATTTTTCGACCTAGTTAATAGGGTATGTAGTATTTTTTTCCTACCTTACCAATTTCGAGGACGAAATTATTTTAAGGGAGAAGGAATGTAACGACCCGGATTTTCAGCAATTGAATTTTGAATATTTAAATTTGTTTTAAATATTTGATTTGAATTATATATAGGAATTTATTTAACCAAAAGATATTTAAACGTATAATTTATAATATAATTTAAAACGAGTTCAAAATGGCGTGGTAGTTTGAAAATTCGATTTCAAATTTCAAATGAATGTACAGGATTCAAAATAAATCGGATTTTAGCGAAACAAGAAATTTTTGAATTTGTTTGAAAATATCTTTCCAACGAATGTGAAAAATCCAGATTTCATTGCTGGAATAAAAAGTTAAGTCCAAATCAAATTTTCAGAAAGTCGCTGTGGAATCATGTATATGCCATAACAGTTATTTAAATATATTTAAATATTGGTTACGAATTTGGACAAGATTCTTTTGAGGCGTAGTTATAATTTAATTTTTAGAATTTTACTGTAATTTTTGATTAATTAAATATGCAACCTTTTATTTGGTGTATTTTGCACCCTATATCAATATTTTGGGGTTTCATAATATAAGTTAAACTACCGATATTATTATATTTTTGGGATCGTGGTACCTCGCTGGACACGACCGTACTCTTATTTCCGTCCGTAGCAATTCGTATGAAAACGAAGTTTTCATAATGACTTGCCGTTAAACTTCATATTATAGAATTTAAATAAACATATATTATAAGTTCTAGAAGTAACATTCTCACCTCTAAGATCATCACATGGAAACACATTACCTACACGGCATTTTCATATTCTACAACTAGCTTTTTGTACCGAGCCTACCTTATTAAATTAAATAAAGACCAATCTACATTACCCTGTACACTTTAAAAT
This sequence comes from Allium sativum, assembly GCA_030737875.1. Lineage (NCBI taxonomy): Eukaryota > Viridiplantae > Streptophyta > Magnoliopsida > Asparagales > Amaryllidaceae > Allium > Allium sativum. The sequence goes on from CM060918.1 coordinate 131,068,695, forward strand.
AGTCGAATGAATTTCTTTCAAACAGAAACAGTGTGATGTCCAAGATTTTCCCAATTCATTTGATACAGTGTGCTCCCAGTGATTTGATTCCGTAAGCTGCAAGCTACTATATGCCGTGCACTCCAAGGTATTACACACCATGCCTCGCAAGCCACTTCAACACCGTGACTGTCACGCAACTCTCCCTTTTTAAAGCCTGGACATCTCGTTTTTGGGGGAGAATTAGAAACGTGAAATGTGAAACCTTTACACTTCTTCAAAAACAACAAGTCGATCCTCTTTCAGCAATAACAAAAGCTCTTCCCTTAATACAAATCGTACCTTTCTAAATTCAAAATAAAATAATAGAAATCTATGTAAATTTCGAATCTCATATATTCTGAATCCTGCGAGTTTACTCTTTCGATTGCTATACATATGATAGAACTCGATCGAAAGTTCTGATGCTCAGTTTTGAGGCAGTAGCCCTAGGACTTCGTTTTGGCGAAGCTAGAGGAAGTAACGGTGGATGGTTCGTGAAGAAGAAAGGGAGAGGGAAGGTGGTTAGATCCTCGGGTGAAAGGCTGGTCGTCATCGTCGAAGTGTGGCGGTCGGTACGGGGAGCTGAAATTGACATCGCTTTAGCTTTTAAGCTATAGGAGATTATCGAGAGCAATTTTCAAACGTTTATTTGGGTTTGTGGTATCTTCTAGTATGAAATGTGATTTTTGTTAGGGATTGGAGCCAATATAATTGGCTATTTCCTGTAGCTCGCGGGTGGGAGGTCAAGAACGAAATCGACAAGAGGGATGTGAACTTGAATTTGATGGAAAGAAAGTGAAGGTGGATGGAAGTGTTTGAGTTGGTTCGAAGTTTTCTAGAAAAAAATTAATAAAATAAAGGAGAGACGGGTTCAGTCGTGTTCAATACTAGAAGGAGATGGAATAGCATACGAATTCGGTGATAACAGTCTTGAATTTGGTTGTGTGGCAAGGAGGAAAGTTGTTGCTAGTTTTGGGTCTCCAACGGGAGAACATGGCGTTGTCGGTCTCATTTAAGAATGGGCGGAAATAATTACGGACGGTGCTGTGTTTTTTTTAAGGAGCAGAAGGAAGAAAGTGGGGAGAAGATGATGTGGACATGGGTTGGAAGTGTTGATCTGATATCTGTGGAGTGCTAAGCTTACTTTTCAACATGATCTTAAGTGAGAGAAGGATAAAAGGAAAAGTCGTTTGTCATTTTAAAACTCACGTAATTAAGGGTAACCATTTTAGTTAAGAAAGATAATTAATTAATTTATTTAAATCATATAGTTATATTGGTTATAGTTCAGTCATATGTTGACCGAATCGGTTGAAAATATTCACATTGGAATCATTGCAACGAGGAGTTCTACACTGTAAAACTAATGTGCCTGAGAACAAAGCTACTGGAATTTCAAGGAAAAAATCAGATGTCTGTTGATTTTTAAAGAAAGAAAAGCATAATTGTCAACTACTAACCAAGTTGAGTAAACTCACTAACTCTGACTCGTTTATATTTTTTATATAAACGAGTTTTAATTTATTTCTAGCAATTTTATACTGTGTGATGGTTGTTTGAAAGAATGGTTGATAAAATTGGTTGAATGGTTGATATGGTTATATAGTTGATCGATAATTATTTCTGTTATTCATTAATGTTGATTAACATCTCTGGATGCAGGGAAACAGGTTGGAGGGACCCAACTGGGTTCCTCAATATTTATATTACTGTTTTTCCTTAATTTTGATGTGTGGTTTGATATATATAGTCAGTGATTGACTTTTTTGTGGTTGAGCTACCCTGATCTAGAATTTTGTTATTTGAATACCATAAAATATTTTCAAATATAGAAAAGGAAATATGAGTGTTAAAAAGGAATTTTATTTTCAGAAATAGAAATTTAATTTTTGAAGAGAGTTGAAAATAGAAAACCTGTTCGAATGAATGAATCAAGAATTTGTTTATGAATGTGAATTTATATGAATTGAATTATTTATCATTGGATACATTGAACTTATATAGCTAAGTGGAAATGGGTTTTGAAGCCAATATTTGAAATGAGATGTAAACTTAGAAATTATTAAGGAAATGATGAAAGAGATTTTAAATGATTAAATAAAAGGAAATGAGACTTATATGAATTATTCTGAATAGACATTAAATAGAAGTTGGGTTTAAAATATTATTTTTAGTATGAAATCAAACTGATTTGATTATATATAAAAGAAATATATTCACGATTTAGGTTAATAATGGTATAAAGGATATATTTTGCGAATGAAATATCTATAAAAGAATCTAGATTGGAAGTATGAAATCCAGATTTGAAATTAAATGAAAAGGAAATGGGTAATTGTTTTAAAAGGGGAAACGATGAGTTTAGTTTATAAAATAGAGTGTGATGCATTTCGTGGACTGGAGGGGTTATAAAGGAATTTGGTAGTGATTTGGAAACGATGAATTCAAATGTGAATTTGGAATTTGAATCTACCTCAAACGGTAAAGTTCGGTATATAAATTGAATATAGATTATTCAAAAGAGAGTTATTTATTGAAATTGGATTTTCATGAATTTAGGGAAGTAGTTAGCTTACTTTCCATTTGAATCAAATTTAATAATTCTTTATTTATTTACTTATTGATTTATTTATTTAAATAAATAAATACAAGTTGCATTTCGATAAACCAAATATTTTTAAATAGCAATTTTAAACGTTGCCGTTATAATAACTGTTTTAACAGCGATCTTAACGCTATTGTTATAATAAGTGTTCTATAATTCTAGACAGCGATTGTAACGCTATTGTTAAAAGAAATGTTTTATAAATCAAATATTTGGAAACAGTGCTTGTAACGCTGTTGTTAAAATGAAATGAATTGGTCAACGAGGAATTAAGAAAGGGGATTCGGAAATATTCTTCAATATTAATATTGTATATTTTCTGAATATAGAAAAACGAGGATTCGTGAATATTTTGAATTGTTTTCTAATTGGAATAAGAGATGTTTCTCGAGTAAAGGAATTATAATATATTGAAAAGGTTTTTCAAAGAATTGAGAAGGGAAATCTAGTTTCAAAAAAATATGAAAGATGAAAAATGGGAATTGTAAATAATAATATAATAGGGAATTGATTTAAAGGGGCCAAATGTTGATTGATGATTGATCAATCGAATTCCTACTTGGAAATAAGATCGTTGGTTGCACACTTATTTTTCTTTGATAGTTAAATCACCGACTATCAAAGTTTTTGACATTTTTCCGTCGTCAATATGGAGAGACCGGGATCAGATTCATTATCTGGAAACCACTCTGTATGGGCGTTAGCGTTGCGACCAAATATGATGAAAAAATTGAAGACGGAGTTATGCAAGGGCTATCCTGTTTACGGGATAGTGACCTCGGTTTGTCCAGTCCTAGGACAACGTGAATGGACGAATGTATGACAGAGTATATCTAACAGATCGCGTAAGTTGTTCTCTTCAATCGTACTTACGTTTGGTGGCGGAGGAATTCGTTTCTCTTGGCGTTATAGCCATGGTATTTTTGGAGAAATCAATTTGTGATTTGGCGGGTATGACGATGTGGCATTCAAAATGAATGGTGGCCAGAGATTCTGAAAGATAATTTAAACCTCGGGCCTCACAACCCGGAATTTGACAAAAATCGGGCAGGCAGCATGGCTATGTGGGTCGTTCCCATTAGGATATATAATCACGTATTTAGAGAAATTCTATTTGCTTCTTAAATCTATCGATGCTATCCCTTTCGGGAAACGGTTGCTGATCCCAACCGTTGGTGATATACATTCGATACACTCAAGCGAAATGAGTGGTCGGTCATGTGTGGGCCGGGTTGCAAGACGTTCTTGTTGAACCCAGTGTATTCGCCTCTAGAGATAAACTATCGGCAGGTGGTCCCATACTTTGTCATGTTGGAAATCCAATCTCCAATAAGCGCCCTGCGGTTTTCGATTTTATATCATTATATGGAGCGTGAGATGCAAGCGTTCCGCTAGATTCTATTTATTTGGTGTAGACATTATTGTAATATCACTGGATTTGATATCAAAAATATTTTGGTTATCGTAAGGTAAAAACCATCCATGTTTATGTGTGGATCGGTCTTACGATTATCATTTCTTTCGAAAGGATTTTGAAAGTTAAACAAATGGTTGGAATTTATTCACACCAGTCCCATGACTGACCCGGAGTTTATTTTGTTGTTTTCCCTAAACTCTTGAGTGCCCAAATTTGTACAGGCAGTCAAGTAGTCAGGATTTTTCATATTTACTTGGAGGAGCTCGAAGTAGGGGGCTTCACCAGTTAGCTACAGATTATCATATTTTCCGCTGTGTATTGTGTTGTATATGGAAACAGGTGTTTATAACTGTTCCAGGTATAACCGTTGTGCTCTGATAATGGTATGTATATACAGTTATTGGATTGTATTTCAAAAGTTATGTTATTTAATATATTTTATTCGTTCCGTTGTGAGTTTGTGATCTTCGTTTTCTTCTATTCTAATATTTCTTTCTTTCTATTTCTCATCCTCTAGCTTCTTTCTAATAATGATTCGTGTTTCTGTGCAATTTGGGTTGGACGTGTGGTGTTATTAGTCAACTCGAAGAGTACAGAAATTCGGTTCGTTACATTCTGTGAAGGAAGACTATTAATATATATGGAATTTAAAAGGCTTTGCCGTTATTCCATTTATATTATTGGTCGGATATGGAAATTGGTATCGATTATATATTTATTTGTTTTTCCGTGAAGATTCCATTTTTATGGACGAGGATTTGGGTTTATCGCGAACTGTGTTTTAAATGACATTAGTTCTTTAGCCCAATTAAAGACAGGATTACATGTCTATCATTGTATTTCAGACTATACGGTTGATCTATGCTAAATTTATATCTGTTTGGTGGCGAAGAATTTATTCTCTTGCTTAGCACCCTTCTCTAAGACGTACGAGCTTAGAGGTTATATATAGGCTAAAATCAATTGCACGGGTTAGATTGTCAATGTGGCATGTTTGATTTCCTAAAGTTAAATAATCATTAACATTGATTTTTGGGAAGATTAAAAATATATGGAGTTTTAATGAATCTTTAATTAGATTGAAAAATGAATGAGATAATTTAAATTACCAAATTTGGGAAATGATCGAGAATAGAGTATCACCAGTTTTACTTCAGGCGATAGTTAAATCTTTAATTAGATTTGAACGTGAAATGGTAATTAATTTTACCGATAACACCGTGGTGTTAGATATGGAGTATTACCAGTTTTTCTCCATGGGATGAATAGGTTGGGATTGGGAAATTAAACAAATGATTACTTCGGTAATGTGCGCTAATCCCAACTAGTTTAGATAAACCTTAATTTGGTTTGATTTGATATCCAAAGGAAGATTAAAGAATAAATTTAAAGAATTTATCTTTGATAAAATTAATGGGAACCTTTCCCTAATAATATAAGAATATTTGAATAAAAGAATATTCTGGATTGGAATGAGGCATATGTTGTGTTTTTATAGCAGTTGTTTATTATATATGCGAGTTATTTGGAAAGGCCGGGTTTATACCCATTTTGAATAACTGATTCGACGATAAGTCGACGATGAAGATGGTGGTTGAAGACCAGAGGTCTTCACATCGTTTGGATGAAAACTGATGTCTTGATTGGGCTGTACACCCAAGATGAGGTAATAAGTGGTGATCGTCCAGGCGTACTTGGAGATCTACCGGATATCTGAGGACCTCTCTCCTGTATTGGACATATGAGACGAGGAATAAGGTGCCTCCGGTTTTGTTCAGACCCAGAACGAACTGGTAAATGGATGTGTGTCTGACATTGGATTTTATTCTGTGTTGATTGATCTCTATTAAATATATATATCCGTTTGGTGGCAGAAAATTTATTCTCTTGCTTAACACCCTTCTCTGAGACGTACGAGCTCAGAGGTTATATATCGATAGATGTCAGTCGCATGGCGTGAATTGTCTGTGTGGCATGCTGAGATGCAAATGATCAAGGCTTCTGTTGAAAAGTAGAGTCTTGTGATTGATGATCAAAGCACGACCATAAAGGGCATAGTTTTGTGTATAGCATTAATTCGCGAGCCTCACACCTAGGTATGAGTCAAAAACGGGATTGGACCATTGAGAGAACATGACGTTTCTTTCTAGCTATGGGTGGTGTCATGGTATAGAGCCCAGACATTTATATTTATACCTATGTGGATGATGAATAGCGAGGTGCCTCAGATATATCAATTACTACGGAGCCGATGGATAGGTCCGATAGGATCAGGAGGCGTGTGTTCAGGAATTTCCAATCCTCAAACATAAGAGAGGACCGGCCCAACCAATCCAAGGGTTGCCCAGAGTGTGTAGTCCTGTGACATTTTTTAGAGTGTCCCGAAGCGGCGAGGAGCCATCCCTGGTCTCGACTCACAAATGGAATCCAATTCCCAATACGTGACATTTCGGTTTTCATTGTAAACCTATATGGCGACATAGTAGCATGAGATACTATGCCGTCTATGATTGATATATTTATATTTGATGTTGTTTGATACACTATGCACTTATAGTAATATCAAATGATTTTAAAACGTATTAAGCATGTTTGGCTATTATAAGGGAAAACTCTATCCTTCGGCTTGCGTTGCATTGTGTGATGGGACTTGAGTCTTATAATAGCTTCATTTTTTAAAAAGCATTGCGTTGTTTACAAACTGTTTATGCACTGGTATACTTGGGGTAAACCCGTTCCGTGTTATACGGCACAGGTCCTTGATATATCTAATTTTAAAGCCAAGTTTATAACTGTTTTAGTTATCACATTAGTCACATGACTGACCTGGAGTTTATTGTTTTAACCTAAACTCTGCGTGCCCCTATTTTCCACATGGGCAGAAAGTAGTTTTGGTTTTGCAGATTTCTAGTTTACAGGATCCTGGTTTATAGCTGGAGCTATATTTGGAACACTCCGTATCCCTGTATTTCTTACAATTGTGTTGTGCATTATTTTTCCGCTGATGTGTAATGTTTTTTAATCTCTGATATTTTCCAATGTGTAATATTAATTCATACTCTGTATATTCTTGTATTCTGATGTAAATTGTTTTAACAATCAATGAAATATTCTTTTGTTTGTGTTGTAATTTGTCGTGTTCTCAGAACAATTCGGGCTTTCCTTACAGGCGAGTTTCGGGTCGTTTCAATGTGACCCTGGATTAAAATGTACGTTGAAATTCAATATTGACCGTTATATTAATTTATATCTTAATTTTGAGAAAAAGTGATTAAATTAGTAGAATTGGCTTACGAAACAAATACCATTGTGTCCGATATAGGGGTATTTAGCTGGGGGTGACAGTCATTGGGTCTCATTTGGAGTTCGAATCGATTAACAAGTTATTTTGGAAAATAAATAAAATAATAATATATATGAAGTATAAAACCCTAGTTTCTAAGCCCTCTTTTCCCAGCGTGGTCAGTGCCCTAAACAGGCTGCCATTTAAAAACCGACGATCTGAATCGATCGATTCTTCCTCCATAATTTTCTCCATCAACGTGCGGTAATCCTTGAAATCTCTAACGAGGGAACTCCTCGGCTCATCAAGATCGACAGCTTGACCGGTGGTGATTGTCGAAGAGGCGCTGTAGCGGTCGGAATTTCATCATAAATGCGTGTCGTTCGAGTCCACTTCCAGGCACGGTGGGGCCTTTGATTTGGGCGGGGTCTAGGTGATGGCAGACGGTTCAGGTGGGCACCTACGATCATCGTCCGACGGTTCGAAGGCGGAGGCACAGGTAAATGTCGAGGCCGACATTTGGGTTAAGGGCTCCAGTAATTAGCGAGGAGGGAGAATAATTAGTTAATATGGTTAAGTTTAATTATGTTAATTAATTATTTAATTACTCAATATAACAAAAATCCATATCTTTTTCATACGAGGTCTAAATCTGACGATTTCAGATCCATTGCGATCGTGACAATGAACATTTCAACATGGAACTGACCAAAATGGAAAATGAGGCAGTTGCGGTTTTTGATAAAATTAAACGACCAGTTTAATTTTATTAAAAATAAAATCTCCAAATAAAGACTGACAGGGTAGAAACCAACGTGAAAACTCCTTCTCACTAAATTATATTTTATCATGTTATTGTATTCATGTATAGAAATATATAGAATTGCCAGTGTAGATTTTTTATCAGTTTTAATCATTAAAAATTGTATACGGTGCCTTTTAGCTCACCTCCCTCGTCCACAGACCATGGACGATTTAATTGATTGTACTGTGTTTTGATTGTGATGTTGAAATGTTTAAAATATAATAAAATAAATTAATATTATTTTGTGGTAGTTGAAATTAAATTATAAATATCCATTTATAATTTAAACAGTGAAAAATGGCTAATTAGAAAATTAATTCAAATCAAATTAGAACTGGTTAAATTTATTAACTAGTGATTATTTTGAATCAACTGTTGTTGTTTGGAAACCCAACACGGGTCCGGGGACGATAATTTATTCACATCACCCCTGAATTTAATTATATGTCAATTGATTGATTGACAGACTGTGATAAGCGTTATTTAATTATTTAATGCTTATATTGTAGTAAATTGCACTCTGGATGATGTTGGAATGTTTAATGATTATTTATCATTATTGTTAAATACATGCAATATATGAAATCCATAACTGAAATTATATGGTAATTGATTGAGTCGCGTTCCGATTCAGAATATGAACAAATATTTTAAAATAATATTCAATGAAGAATTAAATTATGATTTTGATGTCCGATTTTGGATGGACATGAGAATATTGAAATGTGAAGCCGAGCTAAGTAGCAAACGCCATTTTAACTCGAACGGGTTTATTAATCGATTTTATTCATTTTATAATGAGTATGAAAAGGAAATGGATTTCGAAATTAGATATTTTGAAAATATTATCATTTTAATATCATAATGATATGGAATATTCAATTTGGATTTAAAATTGAAAATGAATTTGAAATTGTTTTAAAAACAAGTTTATAAACGATTTATAAGATACGTTTTAAATGGAAATCGTTGATATATATATATATATATATATATATATATATATATTATATAATGGTTTGAATAGAACGGGCCGCGCAGCGACCATTCCCGAATTTCAACCATTGACTTCAAATGGATGTAACGAGAGATCCAACCATCGTATTCTCCTAAAACCGTAACCCTTAGGTTCGTATCGAAAAGTGTTTTCCATGAATATAAAAGATTTAAATTTGAATGGTTGGATTTTAAATTATGTCCTAATCAATTTCAGAAAAGGTCGCTATGGATGTAGTTCGGTGACCGTTATTGGAAACCGACTATACGGGCCTTAATAAATTTATTAAAAATATGGAAAATTTTTGTAAAATCATAATAAATGATTTAGAAATTATGATTTGGAAAAAATTTTGATGAAAAATTCCATATTTGAAAGGATAAAAGATATTTTTATCTGAATGAACTAGTTATTAACTATAATAAAAATTCCGTGTTTTTAAATAAATAAATTGGATTTGTAAATGGTTTTGAATATAACCAAATTTTACAATGAATGAATTGGAATGGATTTGAATGGAAATAATATTTGAAATATTTCATTATTAGATTCCATAATTATACGGATATTGTTGAGGAATTTGGAAGATACATATATCGTTATTCCCAATACGATATCCGTTAGTTTCAGAATTTGATATTGAATATAAGCCGATATAACTTCTATCTAGAGCCTTGTATTTAATATCAAATTGGATTTTGGGTTTGTCTGAATAGTGTCTTAAATAACACTGTTCTTAAACTGTAACACTCCACGTCCATTAATGTCACTCACCAGGGGAATGCATTAACTTCCATGGAGGTCATAAGTGAATATAGAACAGAGAAATTACAACAAGACATATAATAAATAGCACTTGAAAATCTAAAACTTCATTTTATTGCAGCGGAAATTAAATATGTCTGTTACATCATAAAACCATAGATCATAACCAAGTACAATATCCATCTTCACAAAAAAAAAAATACATAATCCCATTACAATAAATAGCCATTAAAAAGAAAGATAACAAGCTGGACTTTACTTCTGCAGTCCAAGCTTTCCAAGAGATAAGCGATCCAAATAGACTCCACTAGAACTTGGCCCAACCTGAGGACCTGAAGGAAAAAAAAGATGGAAAAGAGGGGGGTCAGACATAAAGTCTGGCGAGTACGATAATTCTACAATACTATTATCAAAATAACTGGACTAAGGCATAAGATGGAAAACAAGGAAATGTCTATGAAAGAGCAGATTAAGGACATAGACAATCGCTAAAGGAAACGTTATAGGCGCTCCTAAATACTAAAGGATAAACACTATACTGCACCACACCAGTCACCCTAAAGATTGATCCCACTTAGCTTCACTTAGAAACTTTCTTAATGGCTTTACGTACTCCTAGCTGACTACATAGGTGCTGCCTGCCCCTATCTCCACTAGGTGTACCCCACTTTCCATTTTTCGATCGGTTCCCTACTCGTAGATACCCGTGCTGGCCCCACAGTGGGGTGTATCATTCCCCTAAAGTGGCAACCCGATATAACGGAGATGCACGACTTATACCTACACGATGCAACAACGTCTTACCTACCAGCCCGGGTCCACACACGCATATGAAACCCGTTGGACTTGCGTTGCCACCGCTCCCTGTTTTGGCCTCTTATAGTCAAACCCAGTATGCGTGTCCCGTCCTCGACTTGGTTCGAGCCCACAAAGATACGTTTTGGGATACTGGTTGAAATGGGCCCCCATTATTTCCCACAAGCATTCCGCCTAAGCCTGTCCCATTAGTCCATCCACTTAACCCACTTAGTCATGTTCATTTACATGTGTATTTGGTTAAGTCTAATCGTATTTCAAATGCCTCTAATGGCAACCACTAGATTCCTCATACCACCCAAGGCACCTACTTATCCCCCATGTCCCACCTTACATGATTATCTGGCTAAGTATTTCTTAATTCATTAAGGCCATAACCTCATAAAGACCTCTCACATTAGACTGGCATTTATGGCAGCTGGATTTGCCGGGCGGGTCCGGGCAGTCTTATACCATAAAAGAGTCTAACCTCGTGGCTTTACAACTGTTATGCTTTAGTTTGGGCCTAGGACCTCTCACATTGGGCCGACATTTGTGACTACTGGATTTGCCGGGCGGGTCTGGGCAGGTTTACGTCACAAACGGGTCTAACCTCGTGTCCTAAGCATTGGTTATTATTAATAATCCACTTTCCCCAATTTTAATAATTCCCTACTTGAATTATTAATTAATTCCAAATTCAACAATGTCCATAATTGACTCAATTATGGACATCCATTCAAGGCGTGCAAAATCATACAAAATTGCACCCAATTTATTAATTACTAATATCACCCCTACCCCACGTTTGAACGTTTATTCGCAAAATATATATTAGACTCGAATAGTCTAACTCATAGCATAAAAGAGATTATCACAATAACAACATGTATATATGACTAAATGAATCATAATAAGGGGTGAAACTTGCATATGTACAACTTGCATAGGATTATACATGTCATGGATCTAAAGATGTCAACTTGTTCATAATTCACATAATATGATCTCAATCAAATTTCATAAACTTGCATAGGAACATGTGTGAATCAACATCATCTAATCTAACAATATGGGTTTATATGGGTACACCTAACTCAATAGGCAAATTCCCATAATAAAAATTCATTTAGTCATAGATTCATGCATATGGGTACACCTAACTTAATAGGCAAATTCCCATATTCAAGATCCAATTTAAATTGTGGATTCATGTATATGGGTACACCTAACTTAATAGGCAAATTCCCGTAATCATGATCCATTTAATTTTTAGAAAAAAACATAAACTTTAAAACATGATCCAATTTGCATAAATAACAACATCATGATTATACAACTTGTACGATTCAACACAACTTAACATGATATCATAATCATATAACTTATGGATTTCCAACATATGTGTTAACATGAGATCTACAACATATATAAGATTTATGACATAACATAGCATGATTTACACATAGCATAGCATGATAGCATAACATAGCATAGCATGATTTTCATCATAGCATGGCATAGCATAGGAGAATTTACAACATATAATTTACAACATATGACAACATAATAACATAACAAAAGATCCACAATATAGAATTTACAGTTACAATTCACATCACTTTCTTGTGATCCATTCATAACTTTATCGAATTATTTTATAATAACATTGTGAGAATCACCATACTCACAATTTAAAGAAGAGAAATAGTAAGAGTCTTTGATTTAATTTGTTTGTTGAGTAGATTTAGTTATAGGCTAGGCTTTCTCCTTCTTCTTTAGTTTGTGACGGCTACGCTGAACTCCATGGTAACGGCATGTCGGTAGCTCTCCAATTTTTCAAGTGATTTAGGGTTAGAGTCTACCCACTTATTTATAGATGTTAGGATGCATTTAGGCCATTAGATTTACCCTAGAATAGATTAGAGCCATTAGATTTCGTCCAGCCTTCAAAACACAGCCCGAAAACCCAACCAGATGAACCCAGGTCACCTGGGCTCGACCAGGGAGGTCGACACCCAGGTCGACTCTAGTGTCGACCTGCCCCCCCCAGGTCAACTGCCAAGTCGACCCCCAGGTCGACCTGGTCTGGGCGGGAGTTTTCCCGCCTGCCTCCATTTCTGTGTTTTTGAAATCTGTTTTAAAATTTGAATTTTTCGTGAAACTTCTCGAGGCCATATCTCGGTCATACGAACTCCGATTCACAAAATTTCGGACTCTATTTCGCGTATTTTTCCGAGTCGAACACAATGGCGCATCCGGTTTCCCAATATTCTTGTATTTGAAATTAATTATTATTTCATTTGTGAATATTAGAATTAACTGATTTACGGGGTGTTACATTCTCCCCTCCTTAAAGGATTTCGACCCCGAAATCTTCAAGTCAAGAAGAATGTTTAACCTAACATCCAATCAACCATCCACTCAATCATCAAACACTGGCATCCACTGTCCTTATAGACTTCTAATGCTTTTATGTTTAAATGCATAGTGTGTGTATATGTCCGTATCTAATGCAAAATCAGGCGGTCCACTGATTCAGTTGACCTCCTTGATGCAATTCATGATAGTGCCATGCATCCATTATGTATGCAAAAGATCCTAATTGCTTACATACTACTTCTGTATGCGTGCACATCCATTCAACCGAATGCATCATCTATATGATGGTATAACCATTATACATCCATTATACTAAATACATTCATTTATGCAATATGCAATATGTAGTGACTGAGCCGATCTCATGCCTAAAGTGTGTGTATATATGCATCCACGAGCAACCACTAGCAAACACTTGCATCCATTTTGCATCCATCATACATAACATGTCTCAAACACATGTTTCAACCATAGGATTATCCTAACTAAAGGTCAAAGATACTAATGAGAGGACATACAAAAGATAAGATAAGATAAGCTAAGCGATAAAGGAGAAATTAAAAGACATACCCTCAAAAAGAAAAGGGTACAACGAACGCATCTTCTCTTCTGTCTCCCAAGTAGCGTTGCTTTCATCATCTCCCCATTGCACTTTAACTAGTCTGACCTCTCGATTCCTCAACTTTTTGATCTCCGACCCAAGAATGCATGTAGGAGCTCGTCTAATTGTTGCATCACGCTCTATTTCCACCTCTTTAAGCAAGCTCGGCTCTACCACCTCCGCGGTCTTATGCAAACACTTCCTCAAATGTGATACATGGAATACGTCGTGTACTCCACTAAGTTTCTCAGGCAACTCCACCCTATACGCCATCTTCCCAATCCTGTCTTTTATAGGAAACGGCCCTACAAACCTTGGCGCTAATTTCCCAACGGACCCAAAGCGAACAACATTCCGTAATGGAGATACTTTGATAAAAACCATGTCCTCAACGTCAAACTCAAGATCTGTCCTCCTCTTATCAGCATACGATTTCTGCCTATCTTGTGCTGCTTTCATCCTCCTTCGAATCAAATCAATCTTCTCCGAGGTTTCCCTAACCATATCGGGCCCAAGTAGGATTTTATCGGTAGATTCCCACCAACATGTAGGCGAACGGCAAGGCCTTCCATAAAGAGCTTCGAAAGGTGCCATGCCAATACTAGACTGAAAGCTATTATTATATGCGAATTCTACCAACGGAAGGTGCTCTTCCCATGTACCCCCAAAGTCTAGGATACAAAGCCTTAAAAGATCCTCTAGAATATGATTCACCCTCTCGGTCTGGCCGTCCGTCTGAGGATGATATGCGGTGCTCAAACATAGCTGAGTCCATACCGCCTCTTGTAAACTCTTCCAAAATTCGCTAGTGAGGATGGGATCACGGTCGCTTACTATACTAGAAGGAATACCGTGTAAACGAACTATCTCTTTAATGTACACAGAAGCCAACCACGGAGCAGTCCTCTTACTTTTCACGGGAATAAAATGGGCGCTCTTAGTAAGTCTATCTACTATAACCCAAATCCCCATATTACCCTTCCTTGATCTTGGTAATCCATCCACAAAATCCATTGAGATGCTTTCCCATTTCCATAGTGGAACTTCCAATGGGTGAAACTACCCACCGGGTTTCTTTTGTTCCGCTTTTACTCGTTGGCACACCAAGCATCTAGCGACGTACTCGGCCACATCCTTCTTCATACCGGCCCAAAAGAAAACCCGCTTCATATCTTTGTACATCTTGTCTCCGCCGGGATGAATGGTCATCTTTGAGCGATGAGCATCATCAAGAATGGCCTTCCTTAAGTCTTCGTCTTGTGGTACACAAAGTCTATTATCCCTTCGTAACCAACCCTTATCGTCTAGGGTATACCTACGAAGATGGCTAGACGACTCCCCTCCTTTGAGCTTTTCTACTATCTCAACCAACTGTGGGTCGTCTTGCTGTGCCTCACCAACTCGTCCTAGAAGTGTAGGTCTAACCTCCAAGGATGCTAACAAACCAGGTACTAGGTCAACGGAGGGTCTAAAGTCAAACATGGAGATGAATTCTAAGCTTCGTCGTTCAACAAACAACGGACTCAAGGACAACCTTTTCCTACTTAAGGCGTCTGCTACCACGTTACCCTTGCCCGGGGTATATGCTATTTCAAAATCGTAGGAGGCTAAGAATTCCATCCACCGTTGCTGCCTTAAATTCAAATCCTTCTGAGAGAATAAGTATTTTAATGATTTGTGGTCAGTGAACAGTTCGAATTTCTCACCAAGAAGATAGTGACGCCAAGGCTTAAGCGCAAAAACAATTGCGGCTAACTCAAGGTCATGCGTAGGGTAATTCTTTTCATGAACCCTCAACTGCCTTCCACCATAGGCTATTACTCTTCCCTCTTGCATGAGGACCGCGCCAAGTCCCGTCCCACAAGCATCAGCATAGACGGTAAATGGTTTATTCCCGTCTGGCAGCACTAAGACTGGGGCTGAAGTTAAGGCTCTCTTTAAACGTTGGAACGCATCATCACAATCTTCGTCCCACGTAAAAACCAGGTTCTTCTTCGTTAACCGTGTTAATGGAGCTAATATTTTTGCGAAGTCTTTGATAAACTTCCTATAATAGCCAGCCAACCCCAAGAAACTTCTTACTTCGGTTACATTTTTAGGGACCTTCCAATCTTGGATGGCCACCACCTTTGCGGGATCCACTGCTATCCCTTCCTTGGAAACCACGTGCCCTAAGAACCGTACTTCTTTCCTCCAGAAGTGACACTTAGAAAATTTTGCCTTAAGGTTATGTGCTCGAAGGGTTTCCAACACTTCCCTAAGAGGTAGGGCATGCTCTTCTTCATTCTTAGAAAAGACTAAGATGTCATCCACAAAGACTACCACGAATTTGTTAAGGTACTCCCTAAACGCCCTACTCATCAAATCAACAAAATATGCGGGGGCGTTTGTCAAACCAAAGGGCATCACTAGCCATTCATAGAATCCGTCAGGAGTCCTAAAAGCAGTCTTATCTATACTATCCTCAACCACTCTCAGTTGATGAAAGCCAGTGGTTAAGTCCAACTGCGAAAACACTGAGGCGCCAACTAACTGATCAAAGAGATCGTCAATCCTCGGCAGTGGGTGTCGGTTCTTTTTAGTAAGCTTGTTTAGTTCTCTATAGTCCACACAAAGTCTAAGAGACCCATCCGCCTTTGTAGCAAATACTACTGGAGCACCCCACTCCGATATACTACGTCTTATGAACCCCTTCTCAAGCAACTCCTTCACTTGCTTATTGAGTTCCCTCCTTTCACGAGGAGCCATGTGGCGCACTGGCAAAGATACGGGTTTAGCATTATCCACAAGACAAATTCGAAAGTCTATCTCCCGCTTTGGAGGTAAGCCCTTCACCTCCTCAAACACATCCGGATATTCCCGGACCACCTCTACCGATCGCAGATTCTCTACAGACGCGTCAAGCGATTCAAGATAACTCAGCATAACGGAAACTATGGGATTACAAAAGATGTCGAGAGTGTTACCAAGGCGAGTCACAAGCCTAACTACTCTCCTTTCACAATCAAGAATGGCCCAATTTCTAGATAACCAATCCATTCCTAAAATTAGCCCATAGCCCGTGAAGCCCAATACATAAGCATCACATCTAAATTCAACGCTAAGTATAGAGATTTTCAAATCCAAACATATCATGGTCAAATGAGCCGAACCCCCAATTGGATTTGAAACAACCAAGGGATCCTCTACTAAACTGGTGTTCAAGTGCAGTAATTCAACTAATGATGCAGAGATAAACGAATGAGATGCGCCAGAATCGAATAAGGTACGGACATGATGATCAAACAGAAAAACTAAGCTTTCAACAGAAATTGTTCTACCTCTTTCTTGCAGCGGTGGGGCCGCAATAGCCTGAACTTGCCCCCTTGCCTGCCCTGGTGCCATAAGAGCCTGCACCTGTCCTCCCGAGGTAGACCCTGCCCTCTGCCCCTTCTTTGGGCAGTCCTTTACCAAATGTCCCGCATCTCCACAATGAAAACAACCAGTCTTCTTTTTCTTTCTACAATCTTTGTTGAGATGGCCAGGCGTCCCACAATTGAAGCATCTCTTCTTCCCTTTGCCATTATTGTTTTTACCACCCTTCTTATTTTGCTGTTGGGGTTTCTTCTGATACCCTCTCTTTTCAACTGCCTTATCCTCATGCATAAGTGACATTTCTACTAGCCTTTCAAAGGTGGCTCCCATAGGGATGTGGGTCATAGCCAACCCTTGCAACGGTTCATTCAAGCCTCTAACGAACCTCAAAGCTTTCTTCTCTGGCGTGTTCACCAACTCCAAGCCAAACCTTGCTAACTGATTAAATTTATTGACATATTCCTTCACTGATAAGCTCCCTTGCTTTAATGTCAGGAATTTTTCTATATTTAAATTCTCCTCTGCCCTTGAAAGAAACTTTGCCTCAAACCTTCGTCTGAAATCCGCCCATGAATCAACTGGACGTTCCCCGTTAGTGACCTCCCACCAAAACGAGGCCTCTCCCTTCATTAACCAAGCAGCTAAACGGACTTTCCTCCCATCTTCCACTTCAAAGATATCCAACAATTCCTCAGTCTCCTTAAGCCAGTCTCTGGCCTCCACAAACGTCTCCGTCCCTTGAAAAGTTTTTCCTCCCATAGCCTTAAATTCCTTGCACGTCTTTGCAAAAGTGTCAACACGAGGAGGAGGAGGAGGAATGGGTGCAACTGGGGGTGGAGGAGCATCTGCTGGGCCTGCAGTGGTGGCCCTAGCCTCCAAATATCTCCTAAACCACCCTGGAACCGTCACACCTTCTGGGAGATTAAGATCTTCAGCCATGCTGAAACGAAAAAGGAAAGATTCAAAATGGAGAATTCGAAAGATAAAGATGAGGATATGGCTATTTGGGATTATGTTTTTCATAAAAACTCTCTCTAAATAACATGTTTTTGAAAGCACTTCTTCCAAAAATACTTTAGAAAAATATTTTTCTAAAAATTTTATCTGTTCTGGTAACCTTATGCTCTGATACCACGTGTAACACTCCACGTCCATTAATGTCACTCACCAGGGGAATGCATTAACTTACATGGAGGTCATAAGTGAATATAGAACAAAGAAATTACAACAAGACAGATAATAAATAGCACTTGAAAATCTAAAACTTCATTTTATTGCAGCGGAAATTAAATATGTCTGTTACATCATAAAACCATAGATCATAACCAAGTATAATATCCATCTTCACAAAAAAAAATACACAATCCCATTACAATAAATAGCCATTAAAAAGAAAGATAACAAGCTGGACTTTACTTCTGCAGTCCAAGCTTTCCAAGAGATAAGCGATCCAACTAGACTCCATTAGAACTTGGCCCAACCTGAGGACCTGAAGGAAAAAAAAGATGGAAAAGAGGGGGGTCAGACATAAAGTCTGGAAAGTATGATAATTCTACAATACTATTATCAAAATAACTGGACTAAGGCATAAGCTGGAAAACAAGGAAATGTCTATGAAAGAGCAGATTAAGGACATAGACAATCGCTAAAGGAAACGTTATAGGCGCTCCTAAATACTAAAGGATAAACACTATACTGCACCACACCAGTCACCCTAAAGATTAATCCCACTTAGCTTCACTTAGAAACTTTCTTAATGGCTTTACGTACTCCTAGCTGACTACATAGGTGCCGCCTGCCCCTATCTCCACTAGGTGTACCCAATTTCCATTTTTCGATCGGCTCCCTACTCGTAGATACCCGTGCTGGCCCCACAGTGGGGTGTATCATTCCCCTAAAGTGGCAACCCGATATAACGGAGATGCACGGCTTATACCTACACGATGCAACAACGTCTTACCTACCAGCCCGGGTCCACACACGCATATGAAACCCGTTGGACTTGCGTTGCCACCGCTCCCTGTTTGGGCCTCTTATAGTCAAACCCAGTATGCGTGTCCCGTCCTCGACTTGGGTCGAGCCCACAAAGATACGTGTTGGGATACTGGTTGAAATGGGCCCCCATTGTTTCCCACAAGCATTCCGCCTAAGCTTGTCCCATTAGTCCATCCAATTAACCCACTTAGTCATGTTCATTTACATGTGTATTTGGTTAAGTCTAATCGTATTTCAAATGCCTCTAAAGGCAACCACTAGATTCCTCATGCCACCTAAGGAACCTACTTATCCCCCATGTCCAACCTTACATGATTATCTGGCTAAGTATTTCTTAATTCATTAAGGCCATAACCTCATAAAGACCTCTCACATTAGACTGGCATTTATGGCAGCTAGATTTGCCGGGCGGGTCCGGGCAGTCTTATACCATAAAAGAGTCTAACCTCGTGTCTTTACAACTGTTATGCTTTAGTTTGGGCCTAGGACCTCTCACATTGGGCCGACATTTGTGACTACTGGATTTTCCGGGCGGGTCTGGGCAGGTTTACGTCACAAACGGGTCCAACCTCGTGTCCTAAGCATTGGTTATAATTAATAATCCACTTTCCCCAATTTTAATAATTCCCTACTTGAATTATTAATTAATTCCAAATTCAACAATGTCCATAATTGACTCAATTATGGACATCCATTCAAGGCGTGCAAAATCATACAAAATTGCACCCAATTTATTAATTACTAATATCACCCCTACCCCACGTTTGAACGTTTATTCGCAAAATATATATTAGACTCGAATAGTCTAACTCATAGCATAAAAGAGATTATCACAATAACAACATGTATATATGACTAAATGAATCATAATAAGGGGTGAAACTTGCATATGTACAACTTGCATAGGATTATACATGTCATGGATCTAAAGATGTCAACTTGTTCATAATTCACATAATATGATCTCAATCAAATTTCATAAACTTTCATAGGAACATGTGTGAATCAACATCATCTAATCTAACAATATGGGTTTATATGGGTACACCTAACTCAATAGGCAAATTCCCATAATAAAAATTCATTTAGTCATAGATTCATGCATATGGGTACACCTAACTTAATAGGAAAATTCCCATATTCAAGATCCAATTTAAATTGTGGATTCATGTATATGGGTACACCTAACTTAATAGGCAAATTCCCATAATCATGATCCATTTAATTTTTAGAAAAAAACATAAACTTTAAAACATGATCCAATTTGCATAAATAACAACATCATGATTTTACTACTTGTACGATTCAACACAACTTAACATGATATCATAATCATATAACTTATGGATTTCCAACATATGTGTTAACATGAGATCTACAACATATATAAGATTTATGACATAACATAGCATGATTTACACATAGCATAGCATGATAGCATAACATAGCATAGCATGATTTTCATCATAGCATGGCATAGCATAGGAGAATTTACAACATATAATTTACAACATATGACAACATAATAACATAACAAGAGATCCACAATATAGAATTTACAATTACAATTCACATCACTTTCTTGTGATCCATTCGTAACTTTATCGAATTATTTTATAATAACATTGTGAGAATCACCATACTCACAATTTAAAAAAGAGAAATAGAAAGAGTCTTTGATTTAATTTGTTTGTTGAGTAGATTTAGTTGTAGGCTAGGCTTTCTCCTTCTTCTTTAGTTTGTGACGGCTACGCTGAACTCCATGGTAACGGCATGTCGGTAGCTCTCCAATTTTTCAAGTGATTTAGGGTTAGAGTCTACCCACTTATTTATAGATGTTAGGATGCATTTAGGCCATTAGATTTACCCTAGAATAGATTAGAGCCATTAGATTTCGTCCAGCCTTCAAAACACAGCCCGAAAACCCAACCAGATGCACCTAGGTCACCTGGGCTCGACCAGGGAGGTCGACACCCAGGTCGACTCTAGTGTCGACCTGCCCCCCCCCCCCCCAGGTCGACTCGCAAGTCGACCCCTAGGTCGACCTGGTCTGGGCGGGAGTTTTCCCGCCTGCCTCCATTTCTGTGTTTTTGAAATCTGTTTTAAAATTTGAATTTTTCGTGAAACTTCTCGAGGCCATATCTCGGTCATACGAACTCCGATTCACAAAATTTCGGACTCTATTTCGCGTATTTTTCCGAGACGAACACAATGGCGCAGCCCGTTTCCCAATATTCTTGTATTTGAAATTAATTATTCATTCATTTGTGAATATTAGTATTAACTGATTTACGGGGTGTTACATAAACCTCGATGAGAAAAGAATAAATCTTTTAAATAAGATTTAGAGAAATTTACCAATTAATTATTATTTAACTGGAATTGAGTTAAAATTTGATTTTTGGGTTTATCGTGAACAGTGTTTCAAATAACACTTGTTCTTTAATCCAGTTAACAATGAAGAGATGATTTGGAATTTATAAATCTTTTTATTATGATTTAATGGAAATTTTCCAAAGTAATGTTTTCAAATTTAATATATTAAATTGGAATTGAATGGAATACGATTTGGTAATAATCGAGATGAGCTTCTGTAAAGGAAGATCGTTACTATACATGGAATTTGAAAGGCTTTGACGTTATTCCAATTATATTGTTAGTCTGATACGGAAATTTATATCCACTATGTACTGATTAAATCTCCGTGAAGATTCCATTTTGATGGAAGATGATTTGGGTTTATTGTGAACTGTGTTTTTAATAACATTGGTTCTTTAACCCAGTTAAAGACAAGATTAATTTCTTAAAGTGAACAATCATTAAGTAATGATTTTTGATATTAAATCAAGGGTGGAGTTTTAATGAATCTTTAATTAGATTGAAATGAGAATCAGATAAAGAAATTTAACGAATTCGAGAAATGATCGAGAATGGAGTTTGTAACGACCAGGAATTTCGCTCGATCTGAATCGATCGCTAAACCGACCAAGACCATTCGAAACCCCTGATTGTTTTGAGAACACGACAAATCCGAACGCAAACAGAAGAACATTTCATTGTTAATTACAACAATTCCATCAGAATACAAGAATATACAGAGTATGAATAAATATTATACATCACAAAATATCAGAGATTTAAATTACATTTAAATACATCGCAGCGGAAAAATAATACAAAACACAACTGAAAGAGATATACGGATACAGAGATTTCCGGATATCATTCCAGCTGTAAACCAGGTTCCTGTGAATATAAATCTGCAAAAACCAAAACTACTAGCTACCCGTGTCAAAATAAGGGCACCCAGAGTTTAGGTTAAAACAATAAACTCCAGGTCAGTCATGTGACTGGTGTGAGAACTAAAACAGTTATTAATCTTTATTTTAAAGTTAGGTAAATCAAGGGACCACGACGTATAACACGGAACGGGTTTCCTCCCAAGAATACCAGTGCATAAAACAAACAGCGCAATGATAAATAAAGAAAAATGAAGCTATTATAAGACAAAGGTCCCATCACACAATGCAACACAAGCTGGAAGATAGGGATTTACCTTATAATAGCCAAAGAATGCTTGATACGCTTAATTTCATCTTTTATTATTACTATAAGTGTATAGTGTCAAAACAATTTCAATCATAAGTATTAATCATAGACGGCATGGGTACCATATATCATGTCGCCAATACTAGAATCTACAATCAAAACCGCAAAGTCACGTATTGGAAGTTGGATTTCCATCTGTGAACCGAGGCAAAAGATAGTCCTCACCGATTCGAGACAATCTAGCCCATGTCTCAGGATCAGAGCTCGAGTGACCCTTGGATCTTCAGGGCCGGTCCACCGATGTGGATTAAAATGCCTGAACACTGCATTTCCCCGCCCTTTGGGGCGTAAATGAGCCAAATGACTCCATCGGCTCCACACAGTCACCGATATATCCGAGGCGCCTCGCAACAGCAACAACCACATAAGTCAAACTCGTTAGGGCGTGTAAAACCACTGACGCCACTTCTAGCTAGAAGGAAACGCATGCCCTCCCTGCAGTCCTCTCCCGTTTTTGGTCCACTACCGGGGTGTGAGGTTCGCGAATCAACGCTACACAAAGCTGTTCCACACAGGCTGTGCTTTGATCATCAACCACAAGACTCTTCTTTTCAACAGAAGCCTTGATCATTTGCCGCTTAGGCATGCCACACAGGCAATTCACTCCATGCGTTTGATATCCATCAATATATAACCCGTGAGCTCATACATCTCAGAGAAGGGCGTTAAGCAAGAGAATAAATTCTCCGTTGCCAAGCAGATATATATTTAATAGAAATCAATCACACAGAATAAAATCCAATGTCAGACACACAGTCCATTTACAAGTTCGTTCTGGGTCTGAACGAAACCGGAGGCACCTAGTACCTCGCATATCCATCGATCTCCAAGTACGTCTGGACGATCACTAACTGATTCCCTCCTCTTGGGTGTACGACCCAATCAAGATCATCAGTAATCACCCAAACGACCTGAAGACCTCCGGTCTTCAACCACCGTCCTCATCTTCGACTCATCGTCAAATCAGTTATTCAGAATGGGATAAACCTGGTCTTTCTGAATAACTCGTGTATATAATAAACAAGTGTTACACAAACACAACATACGCCTCATTCCAATTCATCAGTCACTAACCGTAAATTAGCAAGAGAATAATTCCCCAAATATTAACCCCGAAGGCTGAAACCAACATCAGATCAATTCCCAGGAAACCATTCTGCTTAGCTAACCTACAGTTAGTTTCTAAATTTCACATTCTTAGGGAAAGGTTCCCATCAATTTTATAAAAGATAAATTCTTTTAAATTTATTCATTAATCTTCCTTTGAATATCACTTCAAACTAGTCGGGATTAGCGAACCACACCGAAGTAATTATTAATTTTATTTCCCAATCCCAACCTATTCATCCCAAGGAGAAAAACTGGTAATACTCCATATCTAACGCCACGGTGTCATCGGTAAAGTTAATTACAATTTCACGTTCAAATCTAGTTAAAGATTTAACTATCGCTTGGAGCAAAACTGGTGATACTCCATTCTCGATCATTTCAATCTAATTAAAGATTCATTAAAACTCCACTTAGTTTTAATCTTTAACTGGGTTAAAGAACCGATGTCATTTAAAACATGGTTCACGATAAACCCCAAAATCACATCACATTTCAATCAGTCCCTAACTGTAAATTAGTAAGAGGACAGTTCCCTAAAATATTAACCCCGAAGACCGAAACCAACATCAGATCAATATCCAAGAAACCATCCAACTTAACTGATCCCCGGTTAGTTCTTAATTTTCTTAACTCCATTTGGGTTTAAGAACAGTATTATTGAAGATACCGTTCACGACAACCCAAAATCCCATTTGATATTAAACACAAGGCTCTGAATAGAAAATATATCGGCTTATATTCAATATCAAATTCTGAAACCAACAAATATCGTATTGGAAATAACGATATAAATATATCTTTCAAATTTCCATAACAACATCTGTATAATCACGATATCCAACATCGAACTATTCCGAAGATGATTTCGATTCAAATCCATTCCAATTCAATTATTGGAAATTCTGGTTATCTTTGAAACCATTTCAAATCCACTTTATTTATTTTAAAAATAAATAGAATTTTAATTCTAGTTCAAAGCTAGTTCATTTCGATAAAAATCTATTTTTATCTTTTCAAATATGGAGTTTTCCATCCCAATTCTTCACAAATCATTTCTAATGATTTTACACAAATTATTACTATTTTTAATAATTTTATCAAGACCCGTACAGTCGATTTCCATCAACGGCCATCGAACTGCACTTACAACGACCTTTTCCAAATTTGATTTGGACATAATTCCAAATCCAACCGTTAGATTTCAAATCTCTAATATTCGTTAGAAAGCTCTTTTCGATACGAACCCAACGGTTCCGGTTTTAGGAGAATCCGACGGTTGGATTTGCCGCAATATCCATTCGAAGTCAATGATCGAAATTCGCAAACTGCCGCAGCGCGGCGCATTCTATTCAGGCCATTATATATATTATATATATTTCGTCGATTTCCTTTTAAAACATATTATATAAATCGTTTTAAATTCGTTTTCGAAACGATTTCAACTTCATATTCAATTTCTAGTCAAAATTGAATATTCCACATCATCGATATACAATTGATAATATTTTCAAAATGTTAAATTTTGAAATCACTTTCTTTTCTATATTCATTATAAAAATGAATAAAATCGATATAAATATCGTTCACGTCAAAATGGCGTCAATCTAATCAACACGGCTTTTATTCAACACATGAATATTTATTCTATTCAACACATGATTATTTATTCTATTCAACACATGAATATATATTTTATTT
Organism: Allium sativum; assembly: GCA_030737875.1. NCBI lineage: Eukaryota > Viridiplantae > Streptophyta > Magnoliopsida > Asparagales > Amaryllidaceae > Allium > Allium sativum. Next base: position 131,094,132 of record CM060918.1, read on the forward strand.
CAACACATGAATATATATATTTTCAATTCAACACATGAGTTTATTTTCAATTCAACACATGAATTTATTTTCTATTCAACACATGAATTTATTTTCTAAATTGGAATGAGGCCCAATCAATTACCATATAATGTTGATTATATGGATTTTCTACAACACATGTATAAAATAGCAACGATAAATAATCAACCATCATCCAGATTGCACCACTCAACTGCATAAGCATTAAATATAAATAATTAACGCTTACACAGTCTGTCGACCAATCGATCGACATACAACTAAATAATTGGGATTAGTGTACATCAAATATCATCCCAACACCCGTGTGGGGTTTCAACCCACAAACACCGAATATTATTTGTGTTGTTGGGCGACGTGTAAAATTTATCATCCCAATCAATATCCTTTAAATAGGTGTACATAAACAAACCGTCTGGTTTGTAAATGAATATTTATTTATTCACATTCACGTTAAAAATTATATTTTTAATGATGATTAATTTATTTCAACACATGAATGTTTTAATTATCCATTTCACATCAACATCACAAACAAAATTCACAACACATCAAACAAGCATACAAGTCGTCCATGGTGTGTGGACGACGGGTGTCTGGTGCTGCTAAGCACCGTCTGCATCCTAGTATATATTTTTAACTAGAAAACAAGATTTAAAGTGAGAAGTTCTCACCGACTAGCTAAACCAAACACCTCGACTCTTCATATGTAGAAATCTTCGTCGTGCTCGCCTTTTATCAATTTCATTGTCCGTAGCCACTGCATATATAAAAATCACATTTTTATAACTACGCTACATGGATAAAAATTCTATTTTTATACCGATACTATATAGATAAAAATTCTATTTTTATACCGGTGTTCATATAATAAATATTATATTTTTATCACGCTATTCTCTATATAAAAATTATACTTTTATATATCTACCTCTAATATAAAGATCGAATTTTTATATCATCGCTATAAAAATCAGATTTTTATTTCGCTACATATATAATGATCAAATTTTTACTATCTATATAATATGAAAATCGCATTTTTATTCTTTCTATACTATAAAAATCATATTTTTACCTTGCTACTTCTATGAAGATTATATTTTTATCTTCACTTCATATATGGAATTCATTTCATATATATAAAAATTATATTTTTACAACGCCTCACACACAATAAAAAAAAATCATACCTTTTCTCTATGTTATCATAAATATATAAAAATCGAATCTTTATGGTTCTAAAAATCAAATCTTTGAACAATAAAAATCCTAGCTTTTTTATGTTAAAAATATGAACTTTCTACGATTAAAAATCTAATCTTTAAGGTGTTAAAAATCTTAACTTTATGTTAATAAAAATATAAACATTCTATGAATGAAAATATAAACTTTCTTATCTAAAAGATTACATTTTTAAACTGATTATTCAATATAAATTAAAATAATAAATAGAGAAACTTACAGGAGGCATATGGGGAAGCTCGGCGTCGAAGTGGAGCAGGGGGGGCTGAAGGGTGGTCGGCAGCCTTGGGAGGTGGTGGCGATGGCGGTGGGTTGCGGTGCAGGCGGAGGGGGGGTTTGGGTGCGTGGGGTTTGGGGAAAATAGGGGGGTCGCGGTCAGAGATCGAGGAGGGGGGAGAACGACAAGAGGAGGAGGAAGAGGAAGAAGCGGCGGCGGCGAATGTGTGTGTGTGGGGGGGGGGGGGGGGCGACGCGATCGATTTAGGGTTTTTCCTTTTTTTTCTTTTCTCTGAAGTGAATCGGGGAGGGTAAGAGGCTGAGAGGGCCAAGAGTATATATAATTTATATATATTTTATTATTTTAAATTTCCTAAAAGCAACTTTTTATTTTCAACTCGAAATCGAACCCACCGACTGTCGTCCATAGCTAATTACCCCCATTCCGAACACAATGGGATTTGTATCGTAAGCTGATTCGATCGTTTCGATCAGTTTTCGTCAAAATCAAAATATAAATATATATATTGAATTTGAACGCACATTTTATTTTACCGAGGACACATTATAACTAGAAAAATTCCCGAAAAATATTTTCTAGCTTCGTATTGACGATACGGTCCTAACAAAACTGATTTCGTCAAATTCTGAGACCGTTTGAAAAATGGCCATATTCCAGTCGATTAAAATCAACTTAAACTGGTCAAACGCGTTTTCCTTTGCCATGCTCACATATTGATTTGAAAAATCATGAATTTTGGAATCTAGAAATAACTTGACATCACGGGTCCAACAAAAGTGGTTTCGTCGAAAACCGAGGTCGTTTGCAAAATTCCCATTTTTATGGGCCAGAATTCCATAGCGACTATTCTGAAATTTCAACTGGACATATCTTTTGATTCTCGTTATGAAATTTCAATTTTTCGAATTCATTGGAAAGATATTATCAATTAGATTCTAATATTTTTGGTTTCACTAAAATCCGGTTTAATTTGCACCCGGTACATTCATTTGAAGTTTGAAATCGAATTTTCGAACTACCGCGCCATTTTCAATTCCTTTTATAATTTAAAATAAATATTATATTCTAACGACGATCTATATATATATATATACGTTCTAATTCTATTCAAAATAAATTTCTCGTCGTTATTATTTAAAATAATTATTTTAAATATTCAAAATCCGTCAAAATCACCAAAATAAAATTTTTAAATTGGCTCAGATTTCCGGGTTATTACAGAGTACCACCAGTTTTACTCCACGCGATAGTTAATTCTTTAATTAGATTTGAAACAAGAAATGGTAATTAATTTTACCAATAACACAGTGGGTGTTAGGTATGGAGTACTACTAGTTTTGCTCTGTGGGATGAATAGGTTGGGATTGGAAAAATAAAATAAATGATTACTTTGTTAAGGCTCGATAATCCAACTAGTTTGATAAACCTTAATTTGATTTAAATTGTGAAAAAGATATTTGAATAAAAGAATATTATGAATTGGAATGAGGCGTATGATGTGTTTTTATAGCACTTGATACACGAGTTATTCAAAAAGACCGCGTTTAACCCATTCTGAATAATTGATACGACGGTTAAATGTCAACGATGAAGACGGTGGTTAAAGATCGAAGACCTTCACATCGTTTGGATGATTACTGATGTCTTGATTGGGATGTACACCCAAGACAAGGTAATAAGTGGTGATCGTCCATACGTACTTGGAGATCGACCGGCTATGCGAGGACCTCTATCCTATATTGGACATATGGGACGAGGAATAAGGTGCCTCCGGTTTCGTTCAAACCCAGAACGGACTTGTAAATGGATGTGTGTTTGACATTAGATTTCATTCTATGTTCATTTATTTCTATTAAATATATATCTGTTTGGTGGCGGAGAATTTAATCTCCTGCTTAACACCATTCTCTGAGACGTATGAGTTTAGAGGTTATATATTGATAGACATCAGTTGTATGGCATAAATTATCAATGTGGCATGCTAAGATGAAAATGATCAAGGCTTGTTGTTGAAAAGAAGAGTCTTGTAGATGATGATCAAAGCACGGCTTTCATTAACATAGCTTTGTGTATAGCGTTAATTCGCGAGCCTCACACCCCGGTGTGAACTAGAAACGGAAGAGGACCGCAGCGAGGACATGCGTTTCTTTCTAGCTAGGAGTGATGTCGTGGTATGGAGCCCAAACATTTTACTTATGTGGATGTTGGAAAGCTAGGTAACTCAGATTTGAGTCCTTAGTGGCTCTTGATATTGTTCGACATACTAACCAGATTTTATGCCTCATAGGGAAGGGAAACGTATTGTTTAGGAATTACCAATCCACTAAAGTAAGTGTTGATTGACCCTGCCGCTCCGGGCGCTCTTTCGAGTGAGTCCTGAGGCACGGGCTAGTGTGTCTCAAATTCGAAAGGAAGATCCCTTGCCTTGGTTCATGACGGAAATCCAATTTCCAATACGACATTTTTTTGTTTTAATTGTAAAACTAGTATGGCGACATAATATATGGTACCTATGCCATCGATGATTGATATATTTATATTTGAAGTTGATTTTGACATTATACACTTATAGTAATATCAAAATGATTTGTTTTAAAATGTATTAAGCATGTTTGGCTATTATAAGGAAAACTCTATCCTCCGGCTTGCATTGCATTGTGTGATGGGACCTGAGTCTTATAATAGCTTCATTTTCCAAAAAACATTGCGTTGTTTTATTTTAAACTAAAATTCATGTGGAGTAAACTCGTTCCGTGTTATACGGCGTGGTCCCATGATTTCCCAATGAGACGACCCGAACTTCCTCGTGAAGGAAAGCTCAGACTGAATTGAGGAAAAGACGAATCAGAACACAAACAGACGAACATTTCATTGCTTATTACAACAATTTCATCAGAATATATAGAGTATGAATAAACATTACACATCATAAAATATTAGAGATTTAGATACATTACTGCAACGGAAAACAATACAGAACACAACTGGAAAGAATATACGGATACAGAACTTTCCGAATATCGCTTCAGCTGTAAATCAGGATCCTGTGGATATAAATCTGCAAAACCAAAATTACAAGCTTCCTATGTGGAAATAGGGGCTCCCAGAGTTTAGGTTAAAACAATAAACTCCAGGTCAGTCATGTGACTTGTGTGAGAACTAAAACGGTTAATAATCTTTATTTTAAAGTTAGGTAAATACCGGGACCACGCCGTATAACACAGAACGGGTTTCCTCCCAAGAATTCCAGTGCATAAAACAACAACGCCATGCTAAATAAAGAACAATGAAGCTATTATAAGACTCAGGTCCCATCACACAATTCAACGCAAGCCGGAGGATAGATTTTTTACCTTATAATAGCCAAGAATGCTTGGTACGTAAAATTTCATGTTTTATTATTACTATAAGTGTATAGTGTCAAAACAATTTCAATCACAAGTATCAATCGTAGATGGCATAAGTGCCCCATACCACTATGCCGCCATATATAGGTTTACAATTAAAACCACAAAATGTCGTATTAGAAGTTGGATTTTCATCTGTGAACCGAGGCAAGGGATCATCCTCACCGCTTCGAGATGCTCTATCCCATGTCTCAGGTCAGAGCTCGAGTGACCTATGGATCGTCAGGGCCGGTCCACTCGATGTGGATTAAAATTCCTGAACACTGCGTTTCCCCGCCCTATGGGGCGTCAAATGGTCATATCCGGACCAAACTATCGACCCCGGAACGACCGATATAACCGAGGCGCCTTGCTATCCATCATCCACATAAGTAAAATGTCAGGGCTAGTAAAACGTTGACACCACTCCTAGCTAGAAGGAAATGAATGTCCTCCCTGAAGTCCTCTCCTGTTTCTGGTTCACACCGAGGTGTGAGGCTCGCGAATTAACACTACACAAAGCTACGCTATATTAAAGCTGTGCTTTGATCATCAATCACAAGACTCTGCTTTTCAACAGAAGCCTTGATCATTTGCATCTCAGCATGCCACACAGGCAATTCACGCTATGCAACTGATGTCTATCAATCACATAGAATGAAATCCGATGTCAGACAAACATCCATTTACAAGTTCGTTCTAGGTCTGAACAAAACCGGAGGCACCTTATTCCTCCCCATATGTCCAATACAGGGGAGAGGTCCTCGCATATCCGGTCGATCTCCAAGTACATATGGATGATCACCACTTATTACCCTGTCTTGGGTGTATAACCCAATTAAGACCTCAGTCATCATCCAAGCAATGTGAAGACCTTCGGTATTCAACCACCGTCTTCATCCTCGACACATCGTCAAATCAGTTATTCAGAATGGGATAAACCCTGTCTTTCTGAATAACTCGCGTATATAATAAACAAGTGCTATAAAAACACAGCATACGCCTCATTCCAATCCAGAATATTTCTTTATTCAAATATTCTTATACTTTGGGGAAGGTTCCCATTAATTTTATCAAAGATGAACTCTTTAAATTTATTCTTCAATCTTCCTTTTGATATCATTTCAATCTAATTAAAGATGCATTAAAACTCCACTTAGTTTTAATCTTCCCAAAAATCAATATTAACGATTGTTTAACTTGGGAAATCATATCCTATCTTTAACCGGGTTAAAGAACCAATTTCATTTAAAACATGGTTCACAATAAACCCAAAATCACATTCCATTCTATCATCCTTTAATCGTAAACTAGGAAGTGGACAATTCCCTAAGTATTAACCCCGAAGGCCGAAACCAACATCAGATCAATACCCAGGAAACCATTCAACTTAACTAATCTCCAGTTAGTTTCTGATTTTCTTAACTCCCTTGGGTCACATTCCATTAACTATGGAATCTTCACAGAAAAAACAAATCAATATATAATCGATATCAATTCCCATATCCAACCAATAATATAAATGGAATAACGGCAACGCCTCTTAAATTCCATATGTATTAAAAGTCTTCCTCCAAAAAAGTTCACTTCGATTATTATCAAATTAAATTCCATTCAATTCCAATTTAATATATTAAATTGTAAAATGTTACCTTGGAAAATTCCCGTTAAATCTAAATAAAAGATTTTTAAATCCCAAATCACATTTCACTGTAAATCGGGTTAAAGAACGAATGTCGTTAAAAACACAGTTCACAATAAACCCAATTCATAGTAGCCTCTAACCGTAAATTTGTAAGAGAACAATCCCCTAAGTATTAACCCCGAAGGCCAAAACCAACATCAGATCAATACCCAGGAAACCATTCAACTTAACTAATCTCCAGTTAGTTTCTAATTTTCTTAACTCCATTCGGTTCAAGAACAGTATTATTAAAGATACCATTCACGACGAACCCAAAATCTAGTTTCATATTAAATACAAGGCTCTGAATAGAAAATATATCGGCTTATATTCAATATCAAATTCTGAAACCAACAAATATCGTATGGAATAACGATATATATATCTTCCAAATTCCTCCACAATCTCCGTATAATCACGGAATCCAATATCGAAATATTCCGATCATAATTTCGATTCAAATCCATTCCAATTCATATATTGGAAATCCTGGTTATTTTTAAAACCATTTCAAATCCAATTTATTTATTTTAAAAATATTGGATTTATTATTCTAATTCAAAACTAGTTCATTTCGATAAAAATCTATTTTTATCTTTTCAAATTTGGAATTTTTCATCCTAATTCTTTCCAAATCATTTCTTATGATTTTACACTAATTATTGATATTTTTAATAATTTTATCAAGGCCAGTACAGTCGATTTCCATAAACGGCCATCGAACTGCACTTAGAGCGATAATTCCAAATTTGATTTGGACATAATTCCAAATCCAACCGTTAGATTTCTAATTTCTAATATTTTTTGGAAATCTCTTTTCGATACGAACCCAATGGTTCCAGTTTTAGGAGAATCCGACGGTCGGATCTCCCGTGATGTCCATTTGAAGTCATTGGTCGAAATTCACGAACTGCCGTAGCGTGGCGCGTTCTATTCAGGCCATTATATATATAATATATATTATATATATTTCGTCAATTTCCATTTAAAACGTATTTTATAAATCATTTTAAATTCGTTTTCAAAACGATTTCAACTTCATATTCAATTTCTAATCAAAACTGAATATTTCATATGATCGATATATAAATGATATCATTTTCAAACCATTATATTTTGAAATCAATTACTTTTCGGTATTCATTATAAAAATGAATAAATTCGATGTAAATATCGTTCACGTCAAAATGGCGTCAATCTAATCAACACGGCTTTATATATTCATATATATTTTCGTGTCCTTCCCAAATCGAACATCAAAATAAGATTTTGATTCTTTTCTGAATATTATTTGAAAATATTCGTTATTTCAAAATAATCGTTATTTTAAAATATTAATTCTTTATGAACTGGAATCAGACACAGTCAATTACCATATAATTTGATTATAAGGATTTCATACAATACATGTATAATACAACGGTGATAAATAATCATCCATCATCCAGAGTGCATTCTACACTGCATAAGCATTAAATATAAATATTCAATGCTTACATAGCCTGTCAACCAATCGATTGACATATAGCTAATTATTGGGACTAGTATATGTCATATATCATCCCAATACCCATTAAGGTTTCAATCAGCAAATAATGAATTTTATTTGTGCAGTTGGGCGATGTGTAAAATTTATCGCCCCAATCAATATCAGTCAAATGTGTGTACATAAAAAAATCTTCCGATTTGTTTCTAAATATTTATTTATTCATATATGCGTTAAAAATTATATTTTTAACTATAAAATATTTTACTCCATTCCACATCACATAATCAATTTTCACAACACATCAATCAAACAAACAAGTCATCCATGGTCTGTGGACGACGGGTGTCGAGTGTTGCTAAGCACCGTCTGCATCCTAGTATATATTTTAACTAGAAATAAAATAAAAAGTGAGAAGTTATCACCATTGGGTTCCACTCAGCCGTGCTTTGATTGCCGATCTATGTAATATACCTACGTTAAAAATTATATTTTTAACCAATCAATAATTATTTCTTTGAATGATTATTTTACAAATAACATACAGAGGCTAAAAATTATATTTTTATCTCTCTAAAAATAATTTCATATTTTTATAACAACGCTACATAGGTAAAAATCACATTTTTACATTGCTACCATATAGATAAAAATCACATTTTTATATCGCTAATAAATATATAAAAATCACATTTTTACATTGCTACTATATAGATAAAAATCACATTTTTATATCGATAATGAATATATAAAAATCACATTTTTACATTGCTACTATATAGATAAAAATCACATTTTTATATCGCTAATGAATATATAAAAATCACATTTTTACATTGCCATTCAAACGATAAAAATCATATTTTTACTTTGCTACATATATGATAAAAATCACATTTTTATATCGTCACTTCATATATAAAAATCGCATTTTTATCTATAAAGACCACATTTTTATTATCTATATAATATAAGAATCATATTTTTATTTAATGCAATGCATAAAATAAAATAAAAATTACATTTTTAATTTTAGTAAAGGCATGGAATAAAAATAAACGCTTACATTCAGTGTTGCGTGGCGGTGAAGACTTGAGGAAGGGGCGCGGTGGTTTCTTTCTCGATTTGGGGGTTTTCATGAGGGGTTTCGAAGGGAGGAGGGTGGCTGCGGCTAGGGGAGGCGGCTCATGGGGTCAGAGGGGCGTCAGAGGGTGGCGGTAGGCCGTTGGCTGTCGGAAAAGAGGTGGTGGTGCGGTTTTTTAGAGGCTAGGGCTCGGGGTTTCTCGCTGGGGAAGGGGAGAGGTCCGGCGTTGTGAGGGGAGGCTGGTAGTTCATCTCCGACTGCGGCACATCCAAGAAGAGGGGGGCGACGACGGAAATGGGAGGGTGGGGGGATAGAGGGAAAAATTGGGGATCGGTTTTTTTTATTTGATCTTCTTTTGACCGTTGACCAAGAAAGAGGGGGAGGATATGTAAATAAATATATTATTATATTATTTTAATTTCTAAAAGTAACTTTTCCATTCCATCTCCAAATCGAACCCACTGACTGTCGCCCATAAATAATTACCCCCATTCCAAACACAATGGGATATGTATCGTAAGCCAGTTTGGCTGTTTCGATCGGTTTCCGTCAAAATCAAAATAAAAATCTGTATATTGAATTTGAACGCACATTTCAATTTATCGGGGCCACATAAGGACTCTAAAAATTCCCGAAAAATATTTTCTAGCTTTGTATTGACGATACGGTTTTAACAAAACTAATTTCGTCAAATTTGGAGACAGTTTGAAAAATGGCCATTTTCCGGTCGATCTAAATTGACTGAAACTATCAAAACACGTTCTACTTCGCCACGCTCACATATTGATTCGAAAAATTATGAATTTTGGCATCTAGCAATAACTTGACATCCTGAATCCAACAAAAGTGGTTTCGTCGAAAACGGAGGTCGTTTGCAAAATTTCCATTTTTAAGGGCTATATTTTCCATAGCGATTATTCTAAAATTTCAACTGGGCATAACTTTTTATTCCCGCTATGAAATTTCAATTTTTCAGATTCGTTGGAAAGAAATTTCTAGATAGATTCTAATATTTTTGGTTTCGCTAAAATTCGGTTTATTTTGAATTCTGTACATTCGTTTGAAATTTGAAATTGAATTTTCGAACTACCGTGCTATTTTCAATTCATTTTATAATTAAAATAAATATTTATATTCTAACGTCGATTTATATAAATATATACGTTCTAATTCTATTCAAAATAAATTTCTAGTCATTATTATTTAAAATAAATCATTTTAAATATTCAAAATTCATTAAAATTTCCAAAATAAAATTTTAAATTGGTTCTGATTTTCCGGGTTGTTACACCCAACTTTTAAAGTAAAGATTTAATAACTGCTTCAGTTCTCACACCAGTCCCATGATTGACTCGGAGTTTATTATTTTAACCTAAACTCTGGGCGCCATTATTTTCCACACGTGCAGCTAGTAGTTTTGGTTTTCGTAGATACTTCTTTTCAAAGGATCATGGATTACAACTAGAGCTATATTCGGAAAGCCTTGTATCCGTATATATCTTTCAGTTGTGGTTGTAGACGATTTCTTCTGTACATTATATTTATGTATATATTTTTCCGCTGTTATGTAATTAAATCTCTAATATTATTTTTCCGTTGTGTAATATTTATTCGTGCTTTGAAATATTCTTGTACTCTGATGTAATTGTTGTAATAGCAATGAAATGTTCTATTGTTTTTGTTTCGATATGTCATGCTCTCAAAGCAATCCAGGCTCCTCCGTCTCCTCGGGGATCGAGAAGTCTGGGTCGTGTCATTAGCGATTGAGCTTGTGGTGAGGGAAGGTCAAAGAGGGGTCAACGGGGAAGGTGTTTGTACTGGAGAGAAAATATAACATCATGGGAGAAGGATGGTAATACGTGATTAATGTATAAATAAGCTAATTAGATTAAGGCTTAACTATTATTAAATTGTATATAATGATATTTTTAATTAGTTCGACTTGAAATAACCATAACTATATCGTACGTTATCAGAATGGCATGAAACAAGTGCCATTGGTATCATAACGGCGAGATCTTTGTTGTGGAGCTAATATGGCAGAAAATAGAGATACTGAAATTTCATGATAAAATCAAATGCTTGTTGATTTTAAATAAAACGAAAGTAGAATCATCAACTGCAAACAATGTGAGTAAACTCACAAATTCTGGATTGTCTATATTTTTATATAAACGAGTTTTAAATTTACGTATATCGTAATTTTTTACTATGTGATGGTTGTTTGGATGAATAGTTGATAAATTGGTTGAAATTGTTTAATCAGTTATATATATTTAACCATTGGTTGAATATCGATTCTATTTATCCTGATATCATATCTTAAAGTGAAATTGATGTTATATATGTTGATTAACATCTGTGGATGCAGCGAAATAGGTTGGAGGGATCCAACTAGATTCCTCAATATTTTTTTACTGTGTTACATTTATTGTGATATATGATCAGTGATTGATTATGTTGTGCTTGAATTACCTTTACCCTAGAATTTTGGTATTTATATACCGTAAAATACTTTCAAATGTGAAGAAGGAATTTGAGATTTAAAAAGGGAATTTATTTCCAAAATAGAAATTAAACTTCGAATGGATTTGGAAATAGGACTTTGTTTTAAATGGAAAAAAGGTTTGATTATAAACAACTTTTATAAATTAAGTAAAACATTTATCGTTGGTTAAATTGAGGTATAAATTCAAGTCTGAATTTACGAAGAAGATCGGAAAAAGGTTTTGAAACAAATATTTATAATTTGGTTTGGAGCTTAACGATTATAAATGAAATATGGATTCAAATGGAAATTTAAACAAGAAAATCATTTTCAAAAGGAAATGATGGGTTTATACCAAAGTTTGGAATATAAAATAAATTGAGATAAATTCATTGGATGATTAGTGAGTTATGGAATGTGCAGCTTGTAAATATATTTAAAAAGAAAAATTGAGTTGTTTTATATAAACGGAAAAGGATTAGTAGCAGTTTTATAAATGGAATTTATAAATATGATGGAGAGTTATAAAGTGACTCGATTAGAAACCGTAATGATATTTACAAATAAAAATCAAGTTAATTTGATAAAAAGAGTGTAGATTCCTAACAAGGAATAATATTCATATTTGAAAGTGAATAACGATTTAAAAGAAAATGTTTTGCAAATGGATATAATTATAAGTAACGATGAGTTAATTTGAAATGGTTGATTTATTCTGAAGTTCGGAATATAAATCGAATATAGATTATTCGAAGAAGAGTTATTTATTGAAATTCGACTATATCGAATTCAGGAAAGTACTATTTACTTTCCTTTCAAAATAAAGGCTTAAATATTTAAATTATTAATTATTTACTTAATAATTTATTTATTTATTTGTCCAAATTAATGAATCAGAGTTATGTTTTAAAACTCAATATTTCGGAAGCAGAGATTATAACGCTATCGGTATAATTAATGTTTTTCGGAAAAGGTGGATTCTTAAATTGAATCCGAGAGTTGCATAAGCAATGTTTTGTTGGAATTTGAAGTTGTGAGCCTTGTCTATTTCGATGTGGAGAATGTTGTTCAGTTAAGGTCTGAAAGGTAATAATACCCCAACTTGATTGACTTCATGATTGACTAAGGAATAGTTAAGGTTTGATAGTGAAGATTTGTTATAGATGCAGTTAGTTAATGAATAAATAATGAATTAAGTTATAATAATGAAGTTTTACATAACATCGGAATAATAAAATAAAAAGAACATGGAACGTTTATAAAATTAAATCAGAGATTTTTTATAAGCATAGAAAAGGAAATGAATTGGTAAATGGGAAGTTAGGTAAGGAAAATTGGAAATGTTTTCCAATGCTAATAACGTATATTTTCTAAGGAATATGAAAAGATGGATATGTTTTTCCGACGTTAATCGTATATTTCTACGATATGGAAAAAATAAGAGCTTATAATAAATAGAAACGATTTGTTCAAAAATCGTCAATGGAAAATGAGTTTTGAGAAATATCTGGAAAGATATTGGAAACTGGAAAATGATAAATTAATAATAATTAATTTAAAAAATAGCCCATTGTTTCTTGATGATTAATCGATAGAATTTCTATTTGGAAACAGGACCGTTGATTGTATGGATGGCCCTTTGATAGTCAAATCACCAACTATCATTGTTTAGGTTTATTTTATACCACTGTTGTCGATATGGAGAGACAACAATCAAGTTTATTATCTGAAACCCACTCTGTATGGGCATAAACATTATGAATTATCTTATGCTAACCGTGATTGAAGATGGAGTAAAGTGCAAGGGCTGTTCTATTAATCTTAGGTAGATATCACCCAAGATGGATTAATAGAATGGTGCCTTCGGTTTGTCCAGTCCTAGGACAACGTATATGGACGAATGTTTGATAGAGTATTTTTAGATGGTCACGTACATTGATTTATTCAAATATACCAAGTTTGGTAGTGGAGAAGGAAATGTCTCTCAGATTAACATCTAGAGTGTATTTATGGACATCAATTAGTGATTTGACGGATCTGATAGTGTGGCATTCAAAGTAAATGGTGGCAAGATGTTCTAAAAAGTTAATCGTGACCTCAAGCCTCATCAACCGGGAAATGACAGAAATAGGGCAGGCAGCATGGCCAAGTGGGCCATTCCCATTAGGGGTATTATCGCCTGATCAAGAGATATTCCATTTGCTTCTTATTCTTTTCACAGCTGTATGCTTTCAGTAATGGTTGCTGATCACGGTTGTTGGTGATATTATGCTCGGTACACTCAAGTTAAATGACTGACCAGGCATGTGTGGCTGGGTCGCAAGATGTTATTATTGAACCCATTGTATTCCTCTCTAGAGATAACTATAAGAAGGTGGTCCCATACCTTGTCATAGTTGGAAATCCACTCTCCAATAAGCACCCTGATTTTTTTTCATTTTATATTATATATGGAGAGTGAGATGCAAGCGTTCCACTAGATTGCTATTTATTTGATTTAGACACTATTATAATATCATCAGATTTTTATATCAAATTTTTTTTGGTTATCGTAATGTAAAAACCATCTGTGCTTATGTGTGGATCGGTCTAACGATTATCTTTTCTTTCGAAAGGAATTTTAAAAATTTAAACCAATGGTTGGAGTTTACTCACACCGGTCCCATGACCGAAATAGAGTTTATTTTATTTTGTTTAACCTAAACTCTTGGGTGCCCAAATTTGTATGGACAATCAAGTAGTTGGGCTTTTTAGATACTCTTGAAGGAGCTTGAAGTAGGAGGCTTCATCAGTTAGCTATAGACTATCATATTTCCACTGTGTACTATGTTGTATCTAGAAACAGGTGTTTATAGTTATTCCAGGAATAGTGCTTGTGCTCTGATAATGGTATGTATATACAAAACAAATTTGTAGTTCAAAAAGTTAAGTTATATAATATATTTTATTCGTTCCTCTGTGATATTTGTGTTCATTATGTTCTTCTATTCTAACATTTCTTTCATTCTATTTCTCACCCTCTAACTTCTTTCCACTAACTATCCTCTTTTATGTGCTTTTGAGTTAGACATGAGTAGTTAAATGTCAGCTTAAATGGTATGGAAAAGTTGGGTCATTACATTTGTCCACAGCATATCCTAGCCCGACAACGTTCTTCTTGCTGCCAAAATAGCCCCACTAATGGCTGGCTAATCCATACTTAAAATTGTCCTATCAAAAATCTTAGAACATAAGAATCTAAATCAAATACTACCACCAGTGTCAAAACAGAGAAAACCAATTATATTCCTAGCTTTTCTAGGCCCAAAACTAACTCATGTTCGGAAATTCCCCGAGCATCTTCTATATGTAGAATCTTTAGGCTCCAACCCTAAAACACCATAGATAACCGTGTCGATCCTCCAACGAGGTTAAGGAACCACTAATGAACCTAAAAAAGTGTAAACATTTAGCTAGTTGATCAAAGATAAAGGATAGGAATACTCTTGAATCAGATTAAATAGTGGTAAAAGAAAGAACATAAGATAGTTAACACTCCTTACACTAACCCTTACTTATTTCCATTACTTGATTCTTTTGATCAAAACCTTCCTCATAATCCTTTTGAAATTATTTATGTTACTTCTTTATTTACTGTCTTTGTAAGTTTATCTTTCAGGAAGTTATGCTTATTTATAATTGATTGGTTACTGAATATATACAAAAATCTATTTCCATATTATAAGACAATTTAATCGATAAAATTCCTTAATTGCAAGACATTTTCTATATAGGTTGTTGAATAGCGCTCAATATGGCTAAGTCCTTATTTCGTACTATCCTATATCCTTTTCTTTTTATTTTTGCAATTACGTTTTTCTATATTAATTACACATTCTTAACCAACTAATATATGTATTCCTAACTACCTAACTACCTAACTTCCTATTAATCTCTAAGTAATCAATGTCGTTACGGATCCCTACATTGAAACATTATATTCCTCACTATCATTGGCCTTTAAGGTTGTCTTATCCATATTTGTTGGTTCTTATTTTATGTCATATAAAAAGTTCATCTTTAACTTTGGTTTTGACAAATGACTTGCCAATTATGAACCAATTGGGTTTATACATAAATTCAATCTATAAAGATTTAAGGACTCAATTAGCTCAGCTAGATCGCCCTATAGATTACTCAACGACGAAAGGAGAGAATAGGAAAAGAAATGAGAAGGACTTGAGAGAATTTATGTAAAACTTTTACTTTCAAAAATACCTTTTTGTTTTGAAAATATATTTTTCTTTAGAAAAATACTTTATTTTTGAACAAGTTTTAGGAATCTAGTAACCTTAGGCTTCGATACCAAATGAAACTCCTCACACCCCTTATTATTCCCAATTAGGGTCATATTATGTAATGTGGAGCTTTGTAGGTACAAATAAATAAATCGCAAATGCTAAGATTCATAAGACCCAAAATAAAAACAGTGGAAAGATTTATATTTCAATAACTTATGATTACAAAACAACAATTTACATAAAATTACAAACATGTGCCTTATAATTATTGCTCAAATCAGAGTACAACAGAACATTATCCCTCTCGAGTACTGGTCCGACCTACGGCAATGAAAATTTTACAAACATAAATTTAATGAAACATAAAGAATTTGTATTTTTAACAATAATCTTTGCAAAGTTACTAATGTCAATCTATTATTGACCTGTTAGCCTACTAGGGAAAGAAAAAAGAGGAGTAGGTCTGACAGAATGTCTGGTAAGCTACATAATTGCTAGCGCGATTAATAAATAAGGTCAATAGGCAGAATAATATTTCTATCATCATGTAGGGAAGTGTATGTGCACAACTATTTGGTGAACATGTAGAATGAAGATTAAAGGTTTGGTCGATTGCTGTCTCGTTTGATTTCCTATTTTATTGCACTAGTCATTTAATTAGTTGCACTTTCACGATTACATAACATTGTAATTAGGATGAGTTTCCTAAAACTACCATAATCGACTACTATACCACAGAGTGATAATCTATTCCTACTATGGGCCTTAGGTTAATCAGGCTCGACCCATTAGCAAATTATTGCATTATCACAGGCGTCACAATATCTTACTAAAGCACACCCGTAGCCACTTCTATTTGGACAATCTTACTAGCTGTTAGCCTACCTTATAACTAAGCTATACAAAGCCTGGAGGTTAAATGTTGGATACACTTAAAGGTCAAGAACATAAACTATCAAGGAGAGGAAATCATCGGATCAGGTATTAGAAGAGATATTGAGTCGGATCGGTCGCCATATTCATTTCCACCAAACTCCAGGAAGCAAATAAGATTGGAGTACATGATAGGACTGGGTCATAGATGATGAAGCAACGGGTTGGTTCCGAACCTCTTACTACCAATTCGATCCAACAACTGCAATTCATAAACGGTTACATACCACGTTTCAACAAACTCGGAGCAGTTACAACCCACTCACCCATGATCTCTATGCGCCGTCTGCATCATGATACACTCATTTCTGAGATTTGTGGGATGGACCCACGTGGCATTCGACCCACCTATGCTTACTGCCTATAAATACAGCACAACACCTCATTGTCAAGGATCTTTTGGCACTTGAGAGACTCTATCTTCACCATTAACTTTTCTCCTCCATTTTGTTCAGAACATAGTTAATATTACTTGAGTGTAATTCTATATAAGTGGAGAGTTTGTTAATTGTACTAGTGAAGTTGAGTGATTAAAATTGTTGTACTTGTGTTCAGTTCATAAATTCAAGAAGTATACAGTGGACGTAAGCTCATTAATGCCGAACCACTATAATTTTTTTGTTTTCACTGTTTTTTATTTTATTTTCTTTGTAATTCGTTGTCAATTGGTGTTAGAACCACTTTTTGGTCTGAAATTTTGGTGCTTTCACTGAGAAATTTGAATTCTTGGTATTTTGGATTATCATTCTACTTTTTGGATTCTCAAGTCCGAAGAAGTTAGTTCGCATTTCCACTATTTCGAAGTTTTTGTTGATTTCAAGAGATTCGGATTTTATGGCTCTAAAAAAAGGAAAGAAATCTCAAACTTCTCGGGAGAATGAGGCGAGTGAAGATCAGTAGGCGATTGGGGTGGTTCGGGTCCGAACCGATCCGGAAGGGACAATCCGACCTGACCCGGACGTGATACACCGAACCGACCCGAGAGCATGACCGAAACCAATGTTGCTCCTCCGACCCGACCCGGTGGCACTACTACCATCTCCTCCAATCCGAACCTAGTTGAAGCTGGTACTTCTACTAGAGCCACTGCAAATAACCCAATGCCAGCAACGACAACTAGTAATCAGCCTACTTCCTCTGCACCTATCTCACACATGGATTTCTCATGCATGCTCGATTTGTTTGATAGAACCAACGATGCCTTAGAGGTCCAGTGGTGTAACACCCCGTGTATTCTATAACCGTGAAATTCATAAATTAAAGTATAATAAATTTCAAATCAAAGAATTAAGGGAAACGGGATACGCCATTGCGTTCGTCTCGGAAAAATACGCGAAATAGAGTCCGAGTTTTCGAAAATCGGAGTCCGTATGACCAAGATATGGCCTCCGGAAGTTTCAGAATTAGGTTTAAAATTCGAACAGACGAAAACAGCTCAGAAAAACTAATTCAAAATTCAAAATCGGGCCCTATTCGCCAAGGCGGGAAAATTCCCGCCCAAAGCACCTAGGTCGACTTAGCAGTCGACTTGGGGCTAGCCAGGTCGACTGGGCAGTCGACCTGGGTAACCCGTGTCGACTGCCAAGTCGACACGGTGTCGACTGGGGTGTCGACCTGGCCCCTGAGCCAGGTTGAACCCAGCCCACCCTGGCTGGCCAGGTCTGTGTTTGGTCGATTTTCTGAGCCTTGCCTTGTCACTAGGGCTAGGTGTCAGCTCCTGGTTGATCTCTCCTTCAAACGAACGGCTATTATTAAACCAAGCTTCATCGACGGTCTAAATCAACTCACAAACTCTATAAAAAGGACCTAAGGCTAACCCTAATTCACATAAACTAAAATGGAGATGGGACCGTCATGCTGCTGAGGAGAGACTGAAGATAGCCGTCATAAATAGAGAGACAACTAGGAGATAATTCAAAGCCTAAAGCAACGTTAATCAAATCAAAGCAACGCCTACAACAAAGGATAGCATCTCCAAATTCAGAATTCAGATTTCTGAATTGAAGATTCGCCATACGTTGTAAGTAGAGTGCTATTCCGATATGAATTAAATAATTGTGTTGATTTATGTAATGTAAGAAATGGAATTGTGGCGATAATAATCTATATTTGTATGTTGCTTTGATGCAAAACGATTTGGGAATATTATGGTATACGATTGGATATTTGCAAGTACGCGATTTGTGTTGGAAACGAAATGGAATTGTGGCGATAATGACTTATATTTGTATGATATTTTGATTCTAAACGATTTGGAATTGCTATGGTTTGATTCATACAAGTATGTGGCTTATGTTGACAACCACATGTTGTGGAATTTTGATTGGGACTTATGCAAGCATATGATTCATATTGAAAACTACATGTTTGTGGTAGTTATTTACAACACCCATTTGGTAAATGCAAGTATAAGATTCATGTTGAAAAAACAACTATATGTTGTAATAGTTTATTTTGAAATTCATGCAAGTCTATGATCTATTGCTATGACAACATGTAAAATTTTATGGTCATCTTTAGTGTAATTTGATTCACCTACGTATTATGATTCATATGAAGGTTATGTTGAAATTGGCATCATAGTTCAAGTATAAAAATCATGATTTTGTGATAGTGACAAAAGCAAGCGTCGTTGTAAGCTTGTATTAATTTTATGAACATGTCTAAGCTATGTTTGTTATTATGCCTAGTTAAAAACATGTTTTCTAAGCTTATGTTGTTATCTTAATCATATGATAATATATTTTTGGCACATAAGTTACATTAGAAATTTACACTAGAATTGCATCCCCTTACAAGTTACATAGATTGGACAAAAACCCATGATTATATGAATAATAGGATTCATAATCAATTATGTTTATGCCATGACCATATAAGGACTCATGTTTAATTATGATTATGCCATAATTATATGATTAGAGTGGTTCATGTTTAAGTACTATTTATGCCAAGACTACATGTTTCGTTTACACCATGATTTTGTGAATAGAATGATTCATGTTTAAGTATTGCTTATATTATATGTTGTTACAATTGCAAGTTCACATATGCCTATCTTATGATAATTAGATCGTATGTTGCAAGTCCATGCGTTCACACTCCCCTTTTTATGTCACCTTATAAACACCATGTTATAGCCTCCCCTTTTCATATGGCTAAATTGGGTTTAAGTATTAAACCCAACACACCTTACATTGGAACGAACGAATAAAACGGGGGAAATGACGTTTGGGTTAAAAATATAGAACATATGTGTTGGCTTGTTTGACGCACGCCAATAACTTTGAAAAACAATTAAGTGGCATAAATAAATCTTAACCAATAAAGATGAATTTGAATAATGGGCCGCAAATATTTACATATAAAAAGAAGAAAGACAAAATATGTAAATGTAGAAAATACGATGTGTTTAACCCGAGGTTGGATTGAGTTGTGATGTAAACCTGCCCGGAACCGCCCGGCTGTCCAGTAGTCACAACAATACCTATCCAATGTGGGTGGTCAAACATGGAGCCCAATAAGGACCCGAGGTTAGACTGAGTTGTGGCGTAAGACTGCCCGGACCCAACCGGCAACAGGCGGCCACAACAATACCTGTCTAATGTGAGAGGTCAAGGCTTTAATAAGACAATTAAGGCTGAGTCAGGATTGATAGGATTAAGTAAATTATATTAATACTTAATCAGAATGGAACATGCTAAACTAAACAGACTGATTGGGGGTTAGGTTTATAAAACACTTAACCAACTTAGCATGTTGGCTAGAAATAGAAAAAACCTAGTAGCGGGGGACCCTTTTCAGCAGTAACCCTATAAGGTATCATGATTCCCTGAAACTAGGCAGGGTGGGGCACGATTACTGGGCTGACTGTAAAAGGTCAAATCGACGGCGGTGGTGCAGCAGTGTAGGTTCTAACGGGGTGCGGGCGTGCACACACTCCGGCGCAGAAAAATAAGGCACTGGGCACCAGTAGCATACCTGTGCATTCTAGGATTGTGTCGGGCCGCCACCATGGGACTTGATACACCCCATGGTGGGACCAGCATAGGTAACTACAACATCGGGGGCCGTAAGACACATGTAACTATGCGAGTAGGAGCCGATCATCATAAAATGGATCACTTCACCCTGATTATGGGGTGCCTGTTGGGAACTAGTTTATATGGGTACAGAGATTAATACGGGGTACGATAGTGTATTCGACCCTAGACAACTTAACTAAGTTTATGGTGCTTTCCCATTTCTAGTTTATACTTATCATACCCAGTTCTTTATTCATAGACTGAATAGTCCTAGACTTACTCAGGCTTTATGTCTGACTCTACTTTTCTTTCGTCTTCTTTTCTTCCGTTTCCCCCCTCCCCCCCCACAGGTCCACAGCGAGGGAATACCGCTGCTTGACCAGCCTTCATATCCAGCTTGAAGAGAAAGAATGTATTGCTTGGATCTTTTCGTTTTGGACTATGGCTTTGGACAAAAACTATGGGACTTTTTCAGTTTATTTATGTTTTCTTTATGCTTCTTTAAATAATGTAATCAAGACAATTATGAAGATGTTATGTTTTTTTTGAAGTATTGTAAGACAATTATGGTATGGTTGGTGTAACACGTATTTTATTGAAATAAAAGTTGTTGTTTTCCGCTGTTCAAAAATATGTGTTCTTATATCTGTCTTGTATATCCGTGACTTATACTTATAAATCTCCACCAAAATTAGGGCATTCCCTTTGAGAGTGACCCTAACGGAGGTGGGGTGTTTCACTTGGTATCAGAGCATAGGTTTACCAGATAAGATAAAAAGTTTTGAAAATTTATTTTCAAAAAAAAGAAATTTAAAGAAGCATTTTTAAAAGAAAAATATTATTTTTTTTAAAAAAAAAAGGCAAAGTCCCCCCAAAGCCATAGGTACTATCTCTTATCCTTCGTTTTGAATCTATCCTTTTTGTTTCAGCATGTCCGAAGAACTTAACTTGCCAGAGGGTGTACCAATACCTGGTTGGTTTAGGCGGTTCTTAGAAGCAAGGGCCACTCAGCCAGGTCCTACCGTTCCTCCTCCCCCAGCTGCAGGAAATCATCCAGCTGCAGCAGCACCTCTTCCTCCACCTCCTCCATGGGGAAACACGTTTGCTAAGATATGTAAAGATTTTAAAACTATGGGAGGAAAGGATTTCCATGGAACTGAGTCCTTCGTGGCAGCTAGAAATTGGCTGAAAGAAACCGAGGACTTATTCATCATCTTTGAGGTAGAAGATAGGCAGAAAGTACAACTGGCAGTATGGTTGCTAAAAGGTGAGGCTTCCTACTAGTGGGAAGTCACTAATGCAGAAAGACCAGTGGAAACATGGGAGGACTTTAGGGCAAGGTTTGAGGCTAAATTTCTCTCAGATGCGGAAAGGAGTTTGCAGTTGGAAAATTTCTTATTTCTTAAGCAGGGGAACAAGACAGTCAAAGAGTATGTTAATCAGTTCGATGAGCTGGCTAGGTTTGGGCTGGACCTAGTCAACACCCCGCACAAGAAGGCTCTCCGTTTTGTCAAAGGGTTGAATGAGCCATTACACAGTTTGGCCATGACCCATATACCCATGGGAGCTACGTATGAAAGGTTGGTACAGATGGCGTTGCTGAACGAAGAGGATAAGGGCAAGAAGGAGACAAAGGCAGAAAGCTCTCAAGGGAATAAAGAGGGTTTGCAGCCTAAGAAGACAGACTTTAAGAAGGGCGGGAAAGGCAACAAAGAGAAGAGGAAGTGTAATTTCTGTGGCAAAGTAGGGCACTTAGTGAAAGATTGCCGGAAAAAGAAGGCCAAGGAGAATGGTCGGTGCTTTTCTTGCGGTGAGACAGGCCACAGGGCTAAGGACTGCCCAAAGAAACGAGGACAGGGGCAAATGGCTGGATCCACCTCAGGGGCACAAGTTCATGTGCTAGAAGCGCCACCTCTGCAACAGCGAGGTATAAATACTTCTGTAGAAAGTGTAGTTTATCTTTATGATCACCCCGTTCGCACTTTATTTGATTCTGGCGCATCACACTCCTTTATCTCGTCTGCTTTAGTAGAATCTCTGCACCTAAAAACTAGTATGGTAGAGGACCCCTTAATTGTTTCAAACCCAATTGGGGGCCCAACTCATTTGTCTATGATTTGTTTGGGATTGAAAATTTCTATTCTAAGCGTAGAATTTCAATGTAGTGCCTTTGTTTTGGTCTTTTCGGGATATGGTTTGATTTTGGGCATGGATTGGCTATCCAGTAATGGGGCCATCCTTGATTGTGAGAAAAGGGTTGTTAGGCTCCTAACCCAGCTCGGTAATACTTTGGAAATTTCTTGTAATCCCTCGTATGCGGTTATGCTTAGTTACCTTGAATCGCAAGATGCCTCTGTTGAAAATTTGCAATCAGTTAGAGTGGTCCGGGAATATCCGGATGTCTTCGAAGAGGTGAAGGGCTTGCCTCCGAAGCGGGAGATAGACTTCCGCATATACCTTGTAGATAATGCAAAGCCCGTTGCGTTGCCCGTTAGACACATGGCTCCACGGGAAAGGAAAGAGCTCAGTAAACAGATTAAAGAGCTTCTAGAAAAGGGGTTCATTAGGAGGAGCATTTCAGAATGGGGCGCTCCAGTGGTGTTCGCTACAAAGGCGGATGGTTCACTCCGTCTATGTGTTGACTATAGGGAGCTCAACAAGCTAACGAAAAAGAATAGGCACCCTCTCCCCAGAATTGACGATTTGTTTGATCAGCTTGTAGGAGCGTCTGTTTTCTCCCAACTCGATTTAGCGACCGGTTTTCATCAGCTAAGGGTGGCTGTAGATAGTATCGATAAAACGGCATTCAGAACCCCAGACGGCTTCTTTGAATGGCTTGTCATGCCTTTCGGCTTGACAAATGCACCTGCTTACTTCATGGACCTGATGAGTAGGGTATTCAGAGATTTCCTCAATAAGTTCGTAGTGGTCTTCGTAGACGATATCCTTATCTTCTCAAAGAGTGAAGAGGAACATGCTCAGCACTTAAGGGCAATCATGGAAACTCTGCGAGTCCATCAGCTAAAAGCCAAATTCTCCAAATGCCACTTTTGGAGAGAAGAGGTGAGGTTCCTTGGGCACATAGTATCCAAACAAGGGTTAGCAGTGGACCCTGCTAAGGTAGTGGCGGTACAGGATTGGAAGACACCAAGTAATGGAACTGAGGTCCGAAGTTTTCTAGGACTAGCAGGATTCTATCGAAAGTTCATAAAGGATTTTTCGAAAATCTCAGCTCCGCTCACGAAATTGACCAAGAAGAATCTAGCATTCAATTGGGACTTGGATTGCGAGTTTGCTTTCTAGCGACTAAAAAGGGCTCTTACAACAGCCCCAGTTTTGACGTTGCCAGATGGAAGCAAGATGTTCACTGTTTATACAGATGCATGTGGGACAGGGCTAGGCGCCGTCTTAATGCAAGAAGGAAGGGTAGTAGCTTATGGCGGGAGGAAGTTGAAAGTGCACGAAAAGAACCCCCCGACCCACGATCTTGAGTTAGCTGCCATCGTCTTTGCACTCAAGTCTTGGCGACACTATCTCCTAGGTGAGAAGTTCGAACTTTACACTGACCATAAATCGTTGAAATATCTTTTCTCGTAGAAAGATCTTAACTTGAGGCAACAGAGATGGATGGAGTTTCTTGCCTCGTACGATTTCGAGATCTCCTACACTCCGGGCAAAGGCAACGTAGTGGCAGACGCGTTGAGCCGAAAGAAATTGACCCTAAGCCCGCTGTTTGTTGAAAGACAAAGCCTAGAGTTTATAGCCAGCTTCGACTTTAGGCCTTCCTCCGATTTTGTACCAGGCTTGCTAGCATCTCTCGAAGTGCGCCCGACTTTAGTGGACTCAATAGGGACAGCACAACGCGAAGACCCTCAGCTTGTGGAAACGATTGATAGGCTAATTAGGGGTGAGACTTCAAGTCACCTCAACAGATACTCCATCGATGATAAGGGTTGGCTAAGGCGAGACGGAAGACTATGCGTCCCACAGACAAGGGATTTAGTAAAGAGGGTTCTCGAGGAAGCACATCACTCCAAGATGACGATACACCCAGGCGGAGATAAAATGTACAAGGACATAAAAAGAACTTTCTTCTGGAACGGCATGAAAAAGGACGTGGTAGAATTCGTTTCTAAGTGTATGGTGTGCCAACAGGTTAAGGCGGAACAGAAAAAGCCTGGCGGTCTGCTACATCCTCTAGAGGTCCTGCAGTGGAAGTGGGATAGCATCTCAATGGACTTCATCGATGGGCTGCCTAGGTCTAGGAGAGGCAACACTAGCATTTGGGTAATAGTGGATAGGCTTACTAAAAGCGCCCACTTTTTACCTGTCAAAAGTAAAAGAACTGCCTCATCCCTAGCATCTCTTTACCTCAAGGAAATCGTTCGACTCCATGGAATACCATCCAGCATTGTTAGTGACCGAGACCCTATCTTCACCAGTGAGTTTTGGCGGAGTCTGCAAGAGCAGTAGGAACGCAGTTATGCTTGAGCACAGCCTATCATCCCCAAACCGACGGCCAAACAGAAAGAGTGAACAGAGTTTTGGAGGACCTTTTAAGACTGTGCGTCCTTGACTTCGGAGGGACATGGGAAGACCATCTTCCTTTGGTGGAATTTGCCTACAATAACAGCTATCAAGCAACCATCGGGATGGCGCCCTTCGAAGCTTTATATGGAAGACCGTGCCGATCGCCCACTTGTTGGTGGGAGTCTACTGATAAACTCATACTTGGACCAGATATGATCCGAGAGACTTCAGAAAAAGTAGACTTAATACGAAGAAGGAT
The DNA here is from genome assembly GCA_030737875.1 of Allium sativum. Classification (NCBI taxonomy): domain Eukaryota; kingdom Viridiplantae; phylum Streptophyta; class Magnoliopsida; order Asparagales; family Amaryllidaceae; genus Allium; species Allium sativum. The sequence continues at coordinate 131,119,791 of CM060918.1, forward strand.
GAAGACGGCCCAAGACAGACAAAAGTCCTACGCCGACAAGAGGAGGACCGACCTTGAATTTGAGGTTGGAGACAGAGTTTTTCTTAAGGTATCTCCGCTAAGGAACATTGTCCGTTTTGGAACCACAGGAAAGCTAGCACCAAGGTTCGTAGGGCCATTCCATATCTTCGAGAAAATTGGGAAAATGGCCTATAGATTAGAGCTACCCGAAAAGCTGGCCGGAGTTCACAACGTTTTTCATGTTTCACATCTCCGAAAATGTCTACATGAGTCTGCTGAAGTGGTAGAGCCAAATATCCTAGAAGAAGCTGAAGTGGAACGCAAAGCAACCGTGAGGAAAGTTCCAACCCGCATATTAGGAACGGAAGTGAAGAAGCTACGCAACCGCGAAGTCAAGCTCGTCAAAGTTCAGTGGAGCGACGCCGAAGGAGATGCAACTTGGGAGACTGAAGCTAGAATACGCGCTGCCTACCCTTTTCTTTTCGAGGGTACATCTTTGATCCTTCCTTTTCCTTAAGTTGCGCTTTTATCTATCTTTTTTTTAGGTATATCTCCTCGACCCTATCTTTTAGGTAGAAACTCTTTGGATGAAAACATGTAGTTGAAACATGTTATGGATGATGGTTGCAAGTGGTTGCAAGTGATTGCTAGTGGTTGCTCGTGGTTGCATATACACACACAATATAGGTTTTAGATCGGCTCAGTCACTTCATATTGCATATGCATATATGTTTGCATTCGTATATGGTTGAACTTTAATGTGTTGTCATATGGATGTTGCATTTATATGAATGATTGTGCACACATGTAGAATCATGAATAGGAGGATTTGCATGCATAATGGATTCATAGCACTTACATAATTCGCATTAAGGAGGTCAACTGAATCAGTAGACCGCCTGATTTTGCATTAGATAAGTACATGTACACACACACTTCGCATATGATCATGAAGCATTAGAAGTCTTTTAAGGACAATGGATGCTCATGTTTGATGGATGAGTAGATGGATGTTTGGATGTTAGGATATACATTCTTCCTAACTTGAAGATTTCGGGGATGAAATCCTTTTAAGTGGGGGAGAATGTAACACCCCGTGTATTCTATAACCGTGAAATTCATAAATTAAAGTATAATTAATTTCAAATCAAAGAATTAAGGGAAACGAGATAAGCCATTGTGTTCGTCTCGGAAAAAATACGCGAAATAGAGTCCGAGTTTTCGAAAATCGGAGTCCGTATGACCAAGATATGGCCTCCGGAAGTTTCAGAATTAGGTTTAAAATTCGAACAGACGAAAACAGCTCAGAAAAACTAATTCAAAATTCAAAATCGGGCCCAATTGGCCAAGGCGGGAAAATTCCCGCCCAAAGCACCCAGGTCGACTTGGCAGTCGACCTGGGGCTAGCCAGGTCGACTGGGCAGTCGACCTGGGTAACCCGTGTCGACTGCCAAGTCGACACGGTGTCGGCTAGGGTGTCGACCTGGCCCCTGAGCCAGGTCGAACCCAGCCCACCCTGGCTGGCCAGGTCTGTGTTTGGTCGATTTTCTGAGCCTTGCCTTGTCACTAGGGCTAGGTGTCAGCTCCTGGTTGGTCTCTCCTTCAAACGAACGGCTATTATTGAACCAAGCTTCATCGACGGTCTAAATCAACTCACAAACTCTATAAAAAGGACCTAAGGCTAACCCTAATTCACATAAACTAAAATGGAGATGAGACCGTCATGCTGCTGAGGAGAGACTGAAGATAGCCGTCAGAAATAGAGAGACAACTAGGAGATAATTCAAAGCCTAAAGCAACGTTAATCAAATCAAAGCAACGCCTACAACAAAGGATAGCATCTCCAAATTCAGAATTCAGATTTCTGAATTGAAGATTCGCCATACGCTGTAAGTAGAGTGCTATTCCGATATGAATTAAATAATTGTGTTGATTTGTGTAATGTAAGAAATGGAATTGTGGCGATAATAATCTATATTTGTATGTTGCTTTGATGCAAAACGATTTGGGAATATTATGGTATACGATTGGATATTTGCAAGTACGCGATTTGCATTGGAACCGAAATGGAATTGTGGCGATAATGACTTATATTTGTATGATATTTTGATTCTAAACGATTTGGCAATGCTATGGTTTGATTCATACAAGTATGTGGCTTATGTTGACAACCACATGTTGTGGAATTTTGATTGGGACTTATGCAAGCATATGATTCATATTGAAAACTACATGTTTGTGGTAGTTATTTACAACACCCATTTGGTAAATGCAAGTATAAGATTCATGTTGAAACAACAACTATATGTTGTAATAGTTTATTTTGAAATTCATGCAAGTCTATGATCTATTGCTATGACAACATGATGTAAAATTTTATGGTCATCTTTAGTGTAATTTGATTCACCTAAGTATTATGATTCATATGAAGGTTATGTTGAAATTGGCATCATAGTTCAAGTATAAAAATCATGATTTTGTGATAGTGACAAAAGCAAGCGTCGTTGTAAGCTTGTATTAATTTTATGAACATGTCTAAGCTATGTTTGTTATTATGCCTAGTTAAAAACATGTTTTCTAAGCTTATGTTGTTATCTTAATCATATGATAATATATTTTTGGCACATAAGTTACATTAGAAATTTACACTAGAATTGCATCCCCTTACAAGTTACATAGATTGGACAAAAACCCATGATTATATGAATAATAGGATTCATAATCAATTATGTTTATGCCATGACCATATAAGGACTCATGTTTAATTATGATTATGCCATAATTATATGATTAGAGTGGTTCATGTTTAAGTACTATTTATGCCAAGACTACATGTTTCGTTTACACCATGATTTTGTGAATAGAATGATTCATGTTTAAGTATTGCTTATATTATATGTTGTTACAATTGCAAGTTCACATATGCCTATCTTATGATAATTAGATCGTATGTTGCAAGTCCATGCGTTCACACTCCCCTTTTTATGTCACCTTATAAACACCATGTTATAGCCTCCCCTTTTCATATGGCTAAATTGGGTTTAAGTATTAAACCCAACACACCTTACATTGGAACGAACGAATAAAACGGGGGAAATGACGTTTGGGTTAAAAAAATAGAACATATGTGTTGGCTTGTTTGACGCACGCCAATAACTTTGAAAAACAATTAAGTGGCATAAATAAATCTTAACCAATAAAGACGAATTTGAATAATGGGCCGCAAATATTTACATATAAAAAGAAGAAAGACAAAATATGTAAATGTAGAAAATACGATGTGTTTAACCCGAGGTTGGATTGAGTTGTGATGTAAACCTGCCCGGAACCGCCCGGTTGTCCAGTAGTCACAACAATACCTATCCAATGTGGGTGGTTAAACATGGAGCCCAATAAGGACCCGAGGTTAGACTGAGTTGTGGCGTAAGACTGCCCGGACCCAACCGGCAACAGGCAGCCACAACAATACCTGTCTAATGTGAGAGGTCAAGGCTTTAATAAGACAATTAAGGTTGAGTCAGGATTGATAGGATTAAGTAAATTATATTAATACTTAATCAGAATGGAACATGCTAAACTAAACAGACTGATTGGGGGTTAGGTTTATAAAACACTTAACCAACTTAGCATGTTGGCTAGAAATAGAAAAAACCTAGTAGCGGGGGACCCTTTTCAGCAGTAACCCTATAAGGTATCATGATACCCTGAAACTAGGCAGGGTGGGGCACGATTACTGGGCTGACTGTAAGAGGTCAAATCGACGGCGGTGGTGCAGCAGTGTAGGTTCTAACGGGGTGCAAGCGTGCACACACTCCGGCGCAGAAAAATAAGGCACTGGGCACCAGTAGCATACCTGTGCATTCTAAGATTGTGTCGGGCCGCCACCATGGGACTTGATACACCCCATGGTGGGACCAGCATAGGTAACTACAACATCGGGGGCCGTAAGACACATGTAACTATGTGAGTAGGAGCCGATCATCATAAAATGGATCACTTCACCCTGATTATGGGGTGCCTATTGGGAACTAGTTTATATGGGTACAGAGATTAATACCGGGTACGATAGTATATTCGACCCTAGACAACTTAACTAAGTTTATGGTGCTTTCCCATTTCTAGTTTATACTTATCATACCCAGTTCTTTATTCATAGACTGAATAGTCCTAGACTTACTCAGGCTTTATGTCTGACTCTACTTTTCTTTCGTCTTCTTTTCTTCCGTTTCCCCCCCCCCCCAGGTCCACAGGGAGGGAATACCGCAGCTTGACCAGCCTTCATATCCAGCTTGAAGAGAAAGAATGTATTGCTTGGATCTTTTCGTTTTGGACTATGGCTTTGGACAACAACTATGGGACTTTTGCAGTTTATTTATGTTTTCTTTATGCTTCTTTAAATAATGTAATCAAGACAGTTATGAAGATGTTATGTTTTTTTTTGAAGTATTGTAAGACAATTATGGTATGGTTGGTGTAACACGTATTTTATTGAAATAAAAGTTGTTGTTTTCCGCTGTTCAAAAATATGTGTTCTTATATCTGTCTTGTATATCCGTGACTTATACTTATAAACCTCCACCAAAATTAGGGCATTCCCTTTGAGAGTGACCCTAACGGAGGTGGGGTGTTTCAAGTGGCGTGAAAGTGCTGCTATGTGAGAGAACATGAAAGCTATGAGCAGGCATATAGACGAGCTTCGTAGGAAAAGAATGCCTTCTCTAACCCATCGTTTCAATGCAGATGAATCAACCTCCTTCGAGGAAATGCACTCATGTCAGAGAATGCCATACGGGAGACCTGAAAACCTCGAAAAAATGAGAATTGGCTCATTGGAATCTCGCGATGACATAGCTCGTGTCCTGGGACTTAACGATCCTAGTCTGAGGGAACTGATGTCGCAACCAATGCAGGGATCTTGTGTCCTTCCTAGGGATCTAACATTTCTGAACCTACTCAACAACAACTCCTTCAGCCTACCCGTTCTGTAAGTGACCTGGATCTTAGGGGGAAAGGGAGTCCCGCTCGTATTAGGAATCGGAGGACACGGCCTGATGTGGGAACTGGATACATTAGAAGAACAAGAAGTGCAGACCCCGAACCAACGTTGACCAATGCTGAAGTGGAAGCAATGGTTCACTATATTATGGCTGACAGTAGGGGCTACACCAACCCGGATTGGGGTATTGATCGTAGCCATACCTTTTCCACGGATGATATCCGTGATTTCCAATGCCCCATACGTTTCAGTTTGCCTATGATGGAACGGTATAGAGGAAGAACCGATCCGAGACAACATTTAATGAGGTATTCATGGTACATGAATGCCGCGGCAGCTCCTGACGCCGTAAAATGTCAGGCTTTTCACATATATCTTAAAGACATTGCATTGATGTGGTTCACCCAACTCCCTCCCCGATCAATTTCCACTTCCAAAGAGCTAGGTGAGAGCTTCATGAACCAATTCTGATTCCACGCACGAAAATCTAAGAGTGTCATTGAACTAACTGGGATTAAGCAAGCTCCTGGCGAAAACTTGAAGTCATATTTGGATTGTTTTAACCTAGCGGTTACTGAGTTAAGTGATCCACATAAGAAAACCATTTTGATTTCACTAATCGATGGAGTTGATAAAGACACCGAGTTCGGGAGATATTTGTCTGGAAACCCACCACAAATTGGGGATCTGTTTTATGAAATAGCCAAAATTCGTTTGGACCGAGAGGAAATATATACCAACCGAAAAAGGAAATCTGACAATATCCTAAGAGAGGATATCTAGAGCAACATTACCATTAAGCAGTCTGGTGACAATGCCAAAAAAGTCGAAGTAAATGTCCATAATAAGAATGGAGGGAACGATCGCCAAAGCGGGAACGGTGGCAAAAGAAATAGGAATCAGAGAAATGATTCCAGAAAGAGACCTCGATTTCAGACTTTTGAAAATTACGCTCCACAGAATGACACTTTGGAGAATATCTATTTGGATACTTATAACGTTGTCAATTATAAGAAACCTCCACCCAGGGATTCGATTGAAAAAGAGCATGAAATGGAGATGTTTTGCTTGTTTCATGAAACTTACAAACAGTCTATAAAGGAATGTCGCCACCTAAGAGATGTTGCAGAGAAGTTACTTAGCATTGGAAAATTGGATTAATAAAAAGTCATCCCAAAGGACAAAGGGCACGGGCGACAGGCACTAAACCAGAATCAGCTTGCTCCTAGGCCCACTGCCCAGAAAAGGGAAAATGTATAGTCATTAATACCATCATCGGAGGACCACATCCGATTGGGTTCAGCAACAAGACCGTGGGGCAATATGTTAATGTTGCTAAGCACCCAAAAGTTGGGGAGTGCAACAATCTTGAGGACACTACGCCCGTGAAACAATAGAAGACAGCGACGGATGATGTTATCTTCCAAGATAGAGAGAGTATAGGAGTTGAAGCACCAAGTGTCGATCCATTGGTGATAACTACCACTATCGGAAAAGAATTAGCATTAACATCCTATTCAAAAAAGCTTTTGATCAAATTAAGTTAGAAATGACGGATTTAAAACCGTATGGTGGCTGGATACGTAGATTCAATGGATCGTCAACACCTCCAATCGGTATGGTGGATTTATTTGTAGAGTTAAGGGAAGGAGATCGTCGAAGAGTAAGAATCCTCCCATTCATAATTATGGATATCGATTCCCCCTATAACACATTTTTAGGCTGATCAGCCCTTGCAAAGTTTAGAGCATACATCGCACCCCAGTGCCTATTGATGAAATTCCCAAACAAAGCCAAAGTGGGAATGGTTCATGGTGACCAGGTTATTGGACGAGCTTGTTATATGGCAGAGTTAAAAATGTTGTGCAGTGGAAAAGACGTAGAGCCTAAGAGTGCCTCCCCTCCTACCAAGGAGGACTCGGCATAGCAAGTAAAAGAATACCGCCAAGGGAGTCGTCTGATGACCTGCCCGAGGACATCGGTCCAAGAGAGGACGAGGAAACGAGATGTAGGAAGGCAACTCCCAATAAAGGAACTATAGAGATTCTGATCGATGCCGACAACCCAACGAAGGTCTTTAAAATCGAATCCCACTTGGACCCCTTCTGGATAAGGGAGTTAACAGACTTCTTGAAAGCGGACCTGGATGTGTTTGCTTGGACCCACTGAAATATGTGGAAACTCTCACTCAATTATGAGCCATTCACTGATCATAAACCCAAAACATCCTCCTGTGAAACAAAAAAGATGTATGCTGGGCCCAGAGAGGTCAGCCACCTTGAAAGAAGAAGTTGGGAAGTTAAGAGATAATGGGTTCATCAGAGATTCGATGTATCCTGACTGGATTTCAAACCATGTCCTAGACAAGAAATCCACCGGGAAGTGGTGGATATGTAACGACTTCTCTGATCTAAACAAAGCATGCCCAAAGGACAGCTTTCCACTCCCCAGAATCGACAAACTACTAGACTCAACTGCGGGACACGAACTTCTCTCTTTCATGGATGCATACTCAGGGAACAACCAAATTCCCATGCACGTACCAGCTCAAGAACATACCAGTTTTAATATGGACTTGGGATTGTATTACTATGTAGTGATGCCCTTCAGACCGAAGAATGCTAGAGCGATATACCAGCACTTGGTGAATCAGATGTTCTATAATCAGATAGGAAAGACAATGGAAGTTTATGTGGATTATATGCTTGTGAAGTCCAAGCGATCATCTGAACACACAAGGAACTTCGAAGATATGTTTGAAATTCTCCGACGATATGAAATGAAGTTAAATCCACTGAAGTGCTCGTTTGGGGTAGCATATGGAAAATTCCTCGGTTTCATAGTTAGCTCTCGTGGAATTGAGATTAATCCTGATCAGATTGCAACAATCAGGAATATTAAAGAACCACGAAAGAACAAAGATGCCCAGAGTTTAGCAGCGAAGGTCGCAGCATTAAGTAGGTTTATTTCTAAGGCCACAGACAAATGCGTTCCACTCTTCGACTTGATAAACTGTGGGAAACGCAATTTCTAGAAGACCCCAGATTGCACAGAAGCCTTCCAAAAACTATTAGATCTTTTCGAGAAGCCTCCAATATTATCCAAGTCAGTGGACCATGAGAATTTGTTTGTATATTTTGCATTGTCATCTCATGCAATTAGTTCTGCCTTAGTATGTGAGGAGGACAAAGTTCAAAGACCGGTGTATTATGTGAGCAATAAGTTGGCAGTAGTAGAGCGCAACTATCCGAAGATAGAAAAGCTCGCTTATAGCTTATTGATTGCTCCTAGAAAACTCCGCCATTATTTTCAAGCCCATCCAATCGTTATAAACACTGATCAACCACTTCGACAGGTATTGCAACAACTTGAGGCATCCAGACGGTTTATCAAGTGGAATATTGAGCTGAGTTAGTTTGATTTAAACTTCCAACCTAGAAAATCGATAAGGGGCAAGAAATAACCGATTTCGTCGCTGAATTCACAATCCCTGAAGAGGATGTAATAGATGAAGAGGCTGGCCCCTCAGAATAAAAGTTGGAATCTAGCACTTGGAAGTTGTACACAGACGGTGCTAGGAATGATCGACGGTCCGACACCGGAGTTGTATTAATAACTCCTGAGAAACAACCTATTTACTTTGCTCTCCAACTGGAATTCTTTGCTACTAACAACGACTCTGAATACGAAGCCCTGACTGCTAGGCTGAGGCTCGCTAAGGAGTCGAGGTAGTTACATTGGACATCTTATGTGATTCTCAATTTGTTGTGTGTTAGGTTTGGAAAGAGTTTCAAGAAAAGGGGACTCAGCTTGTTACATGGAAAAAGTAAAGGAGCTGTTGGATAGTATGGAGCGTTACAGCATATCCCATATTCTACAAACTAAGAATAAAAAAGTGGATAGTTTAGCCAAGCTAACTAGCTCCGATAAATCGGAAGAGATGGAAATGGTTCCGATCGAGGGGTTTAAATAACCAAGCACTGATTAGATGGAAATTGACCCAGTGCTGGAAACCGAACCTAAAAGGGAGTCATGGATGACACCAATAAAGAACCTCTTGAAAGATGGAACACTCCTGGTGAAAGAGTGAGAAACGGGTTGTAGTTCGTAAAGCTTCGAGATATGTCATGCAGGATGGAGTTCTTTACCGTCATGGATTTACGATGCCCTTACTCCGATGTACAACACATAATGACATCAAATGTGTACTCAGAGAGGTGCACGAGGGTGAATGTGAAGATCACAACGGAGCTCAAACATTGGCAAAGAAAATATTGCGGTATGGCTACTTTTGGCCTACCATAAATCGGGACACAGCTGATTACTCGCGATGCTGCTTAAGATGCCAAAAATTTGCTAAGATCCCGAGTATACCTTCCAGCCAACTCAAGTCAATGGAGAGTCCATGGTCTTTCGCTGTGTAGGGGATTCACATTATTGGTAGCTTACAAATTGCTAAAGATAAGGCTAAGTATGCAATTATGGTCGTATATTATCTTACTAAATGGGTAGAAGCCGAATCATTAACTACGATCACAACAAAGTGGGTGATTAATTTTTTTGTCAGAAACATAATTTGTCGATTTGGGATTCCCAAAACCATCCAAACTAACAATGGAATCCAATTCGACAGTACCGAATTTGAAGATTTCTGCCAAAAATACAAAATTGAGAAGAGAAACACCGTAGTATCTCATCTGCAATAGAATGGAAAAGTTCAAGCAGTAAACAAAGTCATTAAGTCCATTCTTAAGAAGAGATTAGATAGGCGAAAGCAATGTGGGTTAGTGAATTACCCTTAGCATTGCGAGCCTATGGAACGACCTACAAGTCAGCAACTGGTCATACTCCCTTTTGCTTTCATTCGGATCCGAAGCAGTTATTCTGGTGGAACTGGAAGTTTCTCCCACAAGAAAACATATTACGATCCGATGACGAAAATGGCGCTTATTCTTAAGTCCTTGGACATGGTTGAAGAGAAGTGAGATGAAGCAGATTTACATGCCTCGAGGCATAGACACCAAGTTGCACAGTACTATAATAAGAAGGTTCGGCCCTGAACTTTTGAGCCTGGAGTTTTAATTTTTAAATGAGTCTTTCCAACCCCCATTTCCTGGATCTAAAATGGGAAGGACCCTATGCCATTCAATAGAACTTGATAAAGGAACTTTCAAGCAAACAACCATAAATGGCGATGAAATCCCCAGAGCATGGAATGCCCCACACTTGCAGCCCTATTTGACTTGACATTTTGCTAGTTCTTTTGTTTTGAAAACTAGGTAAAAAGGCATGACTTGCCTAAAATATTCTAGCTGATATAAACAAAGGATTATAAAGTGGACGTAGGCTATGATTTCACCTAACCACTACAAAAATATCGTGTGTCATTTACTTTACTTGCACTTATTTCTTTATGTCCGATGATTATTTGGATTTGAAACATAAGACTTGAATTAAAATTAAGTGCAAAAAACGACAATCAACCCGGCAAGCTCCTATACTTGGAAGTACGGTGTGGAAGGAAAGTCGAAGTGAATGGGATGACTGTTCGCGAGAGAGAGTATAAAGGAAAGGAAGATGACATCCCAGGCTCTAACTCTCTTGATTCGAGAGAGAGTATAAAGAACGGGAAGATGACGTACCTAAGGCGTGATGGTGCACTTAGATTAAAGAACCAAGATTAAAGACCACCATAACCACACTCTAACCTGGGCATACATAAGGAGAGTATAAAGACATTGAGAATAAGTACCAACGAAAATGGACTTCTACCCCACTGAGGGAATAGGGGCAAGAATGAAAGCTAGTCCTGAGCTCCCCACCGAAAGACTAGAGGCAATCCGATGTCAATACCGAACAAGCCCTGGCCAGGGATTTTATTCAAGATTGATTGGGAGCATACACATACACATTACTCCCCCTATTGTATACTACTTGGTTTAGTAATGATCTTATATATTGCAAAGATTATTGTTCATAGGGAAGCTCGTATGGAACTTTTTGTTTGATCTGCGATGTGATTTATCATTTGTTACTTAGATTAATAATGTTTTTACTACTAATACACTTAATATAAGCACATGAAAAACTTTTAAATATTTGATATTGTAGGTAAAAAAACTACTTTATTTACATAAGTGCAGGTTTACATAAGTAGACTAATCAAAAGATGTGAGGACCGCACTCACTACAACAATAGCAGGCTAGTGGAAAACGAAATGAAAAGACTAAACTACATTTCACTGGATTTGGAAGAAGGCTTAGACTTTTGAGAAGCCTTCATTTTCTCTTTGCTGAGTGAGAATGTGCTTCTTCGACTTCTTCTTTTTTGGAGGAGTATCATGGGGAACAACAAAGGACTGAGATGCTAGCTGGGAGGTGATTGACTTTGAGAGTTTAACAACTATTTTCTACCCAAGAGGGGCTGCCTGAATGGGATCAACATTGAGGGTTGTTCTTCGACTTTAGCTTTTAAAATCTCAGCATTCTTCGCCTTACGCTCCGCCAAAGTCGTGTTTTCAACTCCTTTCGAGCCCTCGGTTACAGCAACATCATCATCTTCCTCGTTTCCATCATGGTCGCCGTCGTCCTTCAAAGCATCTATCATATCTCCATCCTAAGGAGTCTCAGTATTGGACGACACAATAGCTTTTTCAGTAGCTTCCTCTTTCTTCTCTTTGACTTCTCCAATAGGTTTTGCACCTAAAGAACGAGAAGCAATAGCTATTAGCTCAGGAGAAAACTCGGGTTCTTCTATTGTTTTCCGTATAGTATGACGAAAAGTTGAGATAGCTTTAACAAGTTGAGGTGAAAAGGTGGAAATACCTTTGGATGACATTTCGATAAGAGCAGTAGTGGTTTCTAGAGTTGTTTCAACAATTGGAGACATGAAAGAAGCCTTAAGGAGCCTTGGATGCTCCAGATCATACCCTTCTACCTCACTAGCTCTAGACACGGCAGATGAAGAACCAGCTTTGATAGTTTCTTTTCCATTGAACCGACGTGTCTCCTCCTCCATAGCAGCAGAAATTAACTTATGCCCTTCAGCCAAGCTTTCTGGTTCCTCACCACTCAAATATTTTCCATGAGTTTTTCCTCGTCGATGGTCTCCACTTTAAGCTGTTTTTTCTCACAGTCAACAACCTGATCCCACACATAGACCAGAGTTGTTGGATAGTCTGGATCCAGGAAATGTCCCGATAGCGGATCACTTGATCAAAGAACTCGACCATGAGCTCGCTATAATCATCCAATTCCTTTTGGGCTTTAGAAAGTTTTACATTAGCGTCCTCGGTAGACTTAAGAGCAATGTTTGCATTCCCCTCTGCTAGAACTACCCTTGACTCAGTTTCTGCCTACTTTTCTTCTAGATCAACATTCTTCTTTGATAACTCTGTCTTCTCCTATTCAAGACGGGCACAAGCTGCCTCCGGTTCAATGCTCTTAGACTTTGCATCATCGATTTGCTTCTTCAAATATATGTGTTCCTGACTATGAGATTCAAGCTCGGTATGATAACATTGTTTTAGCTCTTCATATTGTTTCTTGTAGTTGTCAACGTCATGTTGTACGAGGGCAAGCTTGGTTTGAGCATCCTCAAGTTCCTTCTGTGCATTGTCAATGGCTTTCGCATCGTATTCGACATTGCCTTTCATGTATTTTACTTCAGCCAACAAATCACGAATGATCTTAGAAAGATTACATGAATATTTATGTATCTCTGTATATTATGTATCTACGAAATTTATTTGGCCTTTACTTAATTTGCTGAATTGGAAGATACTGGCTTGAGAGCTGGAGCAAATTACATGCTTCCGAAATAATGTTCGGTAAATTGTTTATTTAGAATCTCCGGTTTGGCTTTGTTTTCATCATCAAGTATAACTGGCATTGTTGTGGTGATATCGATATTGCGACCCTTAGATGGCACGATAGTGGTTATGCTTTTCTCCACCTCTTTTCTCAACTCCTTTAGTTTATCTTTTGGTTTAGAACTTTTCTTCAACGGTTTTTCCTAATGTGGTCTCTCTTTGGAAGAAGCTATGACCTTAGGAATGTATTTATCCCCCTTGCAATGTGTAGAATGGCTCTTATATTTCTCTGATTCTAAATGATTCAGAGACCAAGAATGAGAAGATTGGTAAGGTTGAGGCAGACGGTGCCTCCTATAATCTATCTCTACCACGACTCTCACGTTGATTGTAACACCCCACCTCCGCTAGGGTCACTCACAAAGGGAATGCACTAGGTTTGGAGGAGTATTATTGGTAAATATGCACAGAAATATTACAAGACAGAACATATATAAAATAGCGGAAGTAAAATCAAACTTTCATAACATGAATAAATAAGGTCTAAAGCCTTTTACATCAGAGTACATCAAAACCTGTCTTGCAATAATAAAGAAGCATAAAGACTTTTTCATAAATTATTCCCCAAGAAAAAGCAGTAAAGTAGCCATAGCCAAGAAAAATCCAAGCCATCCATGATGACCTTCAAGCAGGAGAAGTCCGAACTAAACAACAGTATTTCCTCCCTGTAACCTTGGGGGGGGGGGGGAAACGGAAGAAAAGAGGCGAAACAAAACGGGTCAGTCAAAAAGACTGAGTAAGCCCTATCTACTATTAGTATAAAAACTAGTAAAGTTAACTGACATGAGAAACTGAGATGAACATAAGCATGATAACAAGATAGATAAGCTAAATCAAAATAACAGGATGAACTACTGAACTCAGATAAACTAGGGTGTCGTGATAAACTACGTTGTCAAGATAAAACAAGGTATCACATTGTTAGGTTTCTATCAAGTATAATATCCCAAGATATCTATCGCGTATAACGTCCCATGGCATCTATCCTGTATATCCGCTCTGCACCTACCGTACTAGTACCCCAAATGTATTACGTGTTATCGGTGAATGACCCTTACTCAAAAGTCGTGTAATGGTCCATGTCAACCTAATATGCCGCATATATAGGTTACTCAACTCATATGTTTCTTTCCATGTATAAGTTCAGTCCTTTGCCGTAGGCTGTACGGGCTTTCCCATGTAAACGGTTTATCCTTGAAGTTGTTTTGGACTGCAACCCTTGATCTAGTTGTGTTTCCTTACCATGAACTATCGCGCGTCCACTTAGGATTTATGCCACCTAGGACCGCTAGGGATTATGCTACCTAATGAACGTTTCCGTGTCTCGGTTTGGGTTTTGGCCACCTAGGACCACTAGGGATTACGCCACCCGTCAACCGCGCCCTTGATCCCACGTATGTATCGTGAATCGTTTTCCATGTCTAGATGCACATGTTCCCCAATGTGCCATCCGAGTTCTGTGCCAGGGCAAATCAAGAAATACGGAACTCGGTCGGGAGCTTTAAATCGTCTGCCGATGCAGATATCAAGGTCTGTTTTTGTACCCGTGGCTATGGTCCCACGTGACCCCTCCCTCAACTATTGAAAGGCAATCCAAGAAAAATCATGTATAAGAACCACTCCCCGGCCCCACTATAGCCCACTTTCCTACGGGCCAACCTCACCCATGACTCGATAGCAAGCACATGGTCTGTTGGGGGTTCCCTGCCTTTCCGCACGTACACGATTGACTAAAGATGGTAGGTAGTCGGCGATGTGCTATCCAGGGCAAAAACAAGAATCGTCGACTCCACACTAATCCATCCCAGTCTTTAGGTTGCTCGCATAGCAACCAAGGCATACTCTTGGTTCTTCTAACGCAGACCTTAACCTCTCATGGGCTTAGTATAATTACCTGGCAGCCCACAGAGGGATCCCAAGAATATCCTCACGTCCCCAGAAGCTTCCACTTCGGCACCCAGTGCGCAGGAGCTTTTATCCAAGTCAGATAACTTGCTCCCCCTCGTATACTAAGCGATGACCTACCGTATCAGGTTACTCATCGTTTTGAGAATTAGTCCTATGTCCTTAGCTAAGAATTATTACTTAGTTACCCTTAACTAAGGTTTACCACTTAGCTTCCTTTCCCGTTATCCTTGATTAACCACGGTTTTCTACCTAGTTCTTCTAGCTAGGGTTTGTCTATTGGCTTAAGTGTTATCATTCAAGTCCATGACTTAACCCGCCCACGAATCACGTCAAAGATTGGCTAAGTATTTAAGTTCAAGACTTAGTCCCACAAGTTGGTTAAGTGTACCCAGAGGCTCATGACTTAACCCTATCAAGTCAAATTGGTCAAGTACTAGCTTACCTTAATCCTATCGGATTATCTTGCTAGATCGATTAAGCATAGATTATCTTAATCCCATCAAATTATCGAGTCGGATTGGTTAAGTATAGGTTGGCTTAACCCCATCCTCTAATCGTACTACAATGGTTAAGTATATTCTAAAAAGGTCTTGTGACTTAACCTTATCAAGTCTGCGTATTAGATTGGTTAAGTGTAAGTTACTTAACCCCATCAAATCATCATGTATAATTGGTTAAGTATAAGTTGCTTAACCCCATTAAATTATCACGTTAAGTTGGTTAAGTATTGGTTACTTAACCTCATTGAATTACCGAGTTTAAATTGGTTAAGTGTTTAACTTAACCCCATCGAATTACCGTGTTTAGATTAGTTAAGTGTGGATTACTTAACCCCATCTAATTACCGTGTCGGATTATTTAGGTGCAAATTACTTAACCCCATCCCCTAATCATCTTGTATGGTTAAGTGTCATTAAGAAAACTTACTTAACCTTGCCAAATTATCATGTTGGATTGATTAAGTGTTGGTTAACTTAATCCCCGTCTACTAGTCGTATAAAAATGGTTAAGCGTCATTAGGCAAATCAAATCACTTAACCTACCCAACCTTGTCATGTTTTGTTAAGTATCATTAGCCTAACCAATTTACTTAACCCATTTACCCATGTCATATTTGGTTAAGAGTCATTAATCAAATTAACTTAACCCTATCATGTGGCATTAATTACTTTATGAACCCCAACCTCTCACATTAGACTTTGTTGTGGTTACTAGTTAAGCCGGTCGGTTCCGGGTAGCTTTACACCACAACTTGTTCTAACCTCGGGTTCAAGCACAACATGACCAACTTCTCACATTGGGTCCTATTGTTTGCAACTACTAGTTAGGCCGGTCGGTTCCGGGTAGTTTTACGTTGCAAACTCAACCCAACCTCGAGTTGGCCACTTTCATGTTTAGTCTAGTGTCATGTTCATAGTCAAGTTTTCAAGCAATTGGGTAGACCTAACTTAATAGGTAAATTCCGAATGGGTAGACCTAACTTAATAGGTAAATTCCCAAGCTTATGTTTTTATGCATACTTACATGTCAACTTCCATGTTATACTTCAAGTCATGTTTTCAAGTATAAACACATGTCATATTTAACGTTACATGTTGTCATGTTTATACCCATTTACCCAAGTCATATTCATGTCATTATGTTTCCCCATAATGTGACCCCAACGCTTTTTAAACTAGCATATACGTTCGCAACAACGTGATGGATTAAAAGAAGAGACTTGGCAAAGGAATGATAAAAATGGGTATTAAGCCACAAGTTAATCATGGTGGCAAATGAGGCACAAATGTGTTCATTAGCTTGCATGTTACATTCTTAAGCCTCAAAAACATGCATCAACCCAAACTTGGTACATAAGCAAATCATGGTGACAAAAGACATGGAATGATGGCTAGAAACTCGCATATATCATCATATAAGGATTATGACTTCATATGCAAGTTGACATAATGATTATGAAGATTCTCATGTTGCATAATGCAACATTTCAACATAAAGGTTGTGGCTTTTAGCTCATAAGATCAAGATAATGACTTCATAAACTTGCATAACATGATAGCATGCATCATTCTAATTAATCAAACCCAAACTTTCAACATGAACATTTAACTTCATAGTTAATATCTAAGAGTAGGGAAGGGCTTACATTGCTATGAAGGCCTAAATCGATTAAACTAAAGCTTGTGAGGAAGCCTATGCATGCCATCACCCAAAAACCCAAAGATGGATGCCCCAAATCAACAAAAACACCATCTTTATGAACAAAGATAAAAGCTTTTGCCTTGAAATCAACTTGAGAGGCTCTCATACTAACATAGAAACTCTCTAACACTCTCATGATCATGAAACCTCTCATAGAAATGAAGTGGAGGCTAGGATTTTGAGTGGAGGCCATGAGAGGAGCAATTTTGCCATAGTTTAGTTGCATGAATGAATAATGAGGATTTAGGATAGGTTAGGGTCTTATTTATAGATTAGGCAAGTGTTTTAGGCCATAGGATTAAACCTA
Source organism: Allium sativum (assembly GCA_030737875.1). NCBI lineage: Eukaryota > Viridiplantae > Streptophyta > Magnoliopsida > Asparagales > Amaryllidaceae > Allium > Allium sativum. Next base: position 131,137,075 of record CM060918.1, read on the forward strand.
GATTCAATCCAAGCCATCAAAGCATGTCTTGGGGAAGAAGTCAAGTGTAGGAACCATCTAGGGCCTTTAGATTAAAGATGAACCATGAGAACCATCCAAATGCAAAATCTGCATTTGAGTGAATCGGCCCACGGGTTGACAGCCAAACACCCTGGATTAACCCCTAGTCGACCCAGCGGGCTTGGGTCGACCTCAAAAATCGGCCGGTTCGGTTATTCCCCTCTCCCAATTCGCTGTTTTGAACATTTTTGCATATTTATTTATTTAATTTTCAATTATATATATATATCAATATATATATATATATATATTTCTCTGCGCAACCCATTTCACTTAATTAAGTATACTTTAATTTGGGAATTTTTCGTGAAACTTCGCGAGGCCATATCTTGGTCATACGGACTCCGATTCTCGAAAACTCAGACTCTATTTCGCGTATTTTTCCGAGACGAACGCAATGGCATAGCCCGTTTTACTTAATTCAGAATTTAAAATTAAATTCTGCCTTGATTCTCGTCTTAACACGTTATCGAAAAATATGGGTTGTTACATTCTCCCCACCTTTTAGGATTTCGTCCCCGAAATCTCCAAGTTAGGAAGAACATATCCTACCATCCATCATCCATCTACTCAAAACATCATCCACAAGCAACCATTGTCCTTAGATGATTTCTAATGCTGTATGAATATATGCAAAACGTGTGTGTACATGTTCCTTAGCTAATGCTAATGATCAGGCCTAAATAATCTTTCTAATGCAAAATATGTATAGTGCCATGAATCCAACATGTATGCAAATAGTCCTAGTCATATAGATACTATATGCGTGCACAATCATTCATTCATATGCAACAACCGCATGATAATACATTCGATTTCATCCATAAACAAGTATAACTACTCGTGCATATGCAATATGAAATGTGACCGAGTCGAGCTAGTATCTAATGTGTATTCGCGCATCCACGAGCAACCACTTGCAACCACTTGCAACCATATCAATCATAACATGTTTCAAATACATGTTTACATCCATAGGGTTCTACCTAGGATTCCCTGGAATAGGGTCGAGAAGAAAAACAAGACAAACTCCTTACGGGGTTTGTAACAGAAAATAGGACCGAGAGGATGTCCACAAAAGATAGCCTACAAGTAAGCTCTACAGAAAACAGGGATCAAGGATATACTCCCAAAAGAGATATCATGCGCGTATATAGTCTTTGACCATCAGAGTCGTATTTCCTCGAGCTTAATTCCATTGTGCCTTGACCGTCTTTTAACTTCGCGATTTCGTAGCTTCCTATTTCCTGTTTCCATAACATGAGCTGGAACTCATTTCTTCGTCGCCTCTCGTTCCACTTGCACACTTGGCGCAAACATGACTGCGTACTCGTGATCTCATGCAAACTTTCCAAAATTCACTAGTGAATCTCGGACCTCGTACCACAAGGTATTCCACGTAGAAGAACTTTCTCTTGAAAGTAAACAGATGCCAACCAGGTTATCAAGCGCACTTACTAGGGTGATTTCTATAACCCACGCATAAGTGGAGTAAACCATTCGTCTTATCGGCGAACACCACTCGATCGGGCTTCAAATTTCCAATAAAGGCATCAAGGGATTCTAAGTAACTAGTCATGACAGAACCTCAAAAAGGTTACACGATACTTCGAGGGTATTACCAAGGCTAGTCAAAAGGTCTAACTACCCTCCTATCAAAACCGAGAGTGGCATCCCCTACTGTATAACCACTTCATCCCTAGAATCCATCCATGGCTTATAAACATAAGCATTATTTCCAAACTCAACACTTGGCATAGACATTCTCAAATCCAAACAAGTCATGTATAAATGGACTGATTCTCCAATAGGACTTTGAGACAAAAATGGGATTCTCTATTACGCTAGTACTTAAGGTGCAGAGACTCAACTACCGAAGCGGACTTAAATGATGCGGGGATCAAAACAAAGTCTTGGCGGGATGATAGAAAAGAATAACTAGATCTTCAACAAGGATGTTATCCCCCTACTCAGGTACTCTAGTGAGGGTATACAACGATGATCTTGTCCTTGTCCCACAATACTTAACTATCCGTCCCGTTTCACCATACCAAAGATACTTTCTCGTCATGGGTTTCATTGTTCATCTTTCTCCCTCCTTTGAGGACTAAGCCATACCAACAAGTTGCTCATCCTTAGGCTCGTATCCTTTATCCTCTTTCTCACTATCCTTTCTTATAACGCGGCCACTGGTCTCTTGAAAACCACCTCCATCGCATGGAAAGCACTTTCGTAGATAGAAAAGACTAGTCGCAGTTAAAACCACTGTGACTACAGATGGAGGAAAGAAAGGAGAAGAGATTCAATTAAGGAAACAAGGATAGTGCTAATGGCCTTTGGGGAACAGCCTTTTTCTTTTAAAAGAAAATTTTCTTGAAAAAATGCTTCTTTGTAAACGATTTTCAAATAGTTTTCAGAAGGTCTTTAAAAACTTTTGCCCAGTCTGGTAACCTTCTGCTCTGATACCAAATGTAACACCCCACCTCCGCTAGGGTCACTCACAAAGGGAATGCACTAGGTTTGGAGGAGTATTATTGGTAAATATGCACAGAAATATTACAAGACAGAACATATATAAAATAGCGGAAGTAAAATCAAACTTTCATAACATGAATAAATAAGGTCTAAAGCCTTTTACATCAGAGTACATCAAAACCTGTCTTGCAATAATAAAGAAGCATAAAGACTTTTTCATAAATTATTCCCCAAGAAAAAGCAGTAAAGTAGCCATAGCCAAGAAAAATCCAAGCCATCCATGATGACCTTCAAGCAGGAGAAGTCCGAACTAAACAACAGTATTTCCTCCCTGTAACCTGGGGGGGGGGAAACGGAAGAAAAGAGGCGAAACAAAACGGGTCAGTCAAAAAGACTGAGTAAGCCCTATCTACTATTAGTATAAAAACTAGTAAAGTTAACTGACATGAGAAACTGAGATGAACATAAGCATGATAACAAGATAGATAAGCTAAATCAAAATAACAGGATGAACTACTGAACTCAGATAAACTAGGGTGTCGTGATAAACTACGGTGTCAAGATAAAACAAGGTATCACATTGTCAGGTTTCTATCAAGTATAATATCCCAAGATATCTATCGCGTATAACGTCCCATGGCATCTATCCTGTATATCCGCTCTGCACCTACCGTACTAGTACCCCAACTGTATTACGTGTTATCCGTGAATGACCCTTACTCAAAAGTCGTGTAATGGTCCATGTCAACCTAATATGCTGCATATATAGGTTATTCAACTCATATGTTTCTTTCCATGTATAAGTTCAGTCCTTTGCCGTAGGCTGTATGGGCTTTCCCATGTAAACGGTTTATCCTTGAAGTTGTTTTGGACTGCAACCCTTGATCTAGTTGTGTTTCCTTACCATGAACTATCGCGCGTCCACTTAGGATTTATGCCACCTAGGACCGCTAGGGATTATGCTACCTAATGAACGTTTCCGTGTCTCGGTTTGGGTTTTGGCCACCTAGGACCACTAGGGATTACGCCACCCGTCAACCGCGCCCTTGATCCCACGTATGTATCGTGAATCGTTTTCCATGTCTAGATGCACATGTTCCGCAATGTGCCATCCGAGTTCCGTGCCAGGGCAAATCAAGAAATACGGAACTCGGTCGGGAGCTTTAAATCGTCTGCCGATGCAGATATCAAGGTCTGTTTTTGTACCCGTGGCTATGGTCCCACGTGACCCCTCCCTCAACTACTGAAAGGCAATCCAAGAAAAATCATGTATAAGAACCACTCCCCGGCCCCACTATAGCCCACTTTCCTACGGGCCAACCTCACCCATGACTCGATAGCAAGCACATGGTCTGTTGGGGGTTCCCTGCCTTTCCGCACGTACACGATTGACTAAAGATGGTAGGTAGTCGGCGATGTGCTATCCAGGGCAAAAACAAGAATCTTCGACTCCACGCTAATCCATCCCAGTCTTTAGGTTGCTCGCATAGCAACCAAGGCATACTCTTGGTTCTTCTAACGCAGACCTTAACCTCTCATGGGCTTAGTATAATTACCTGGCAGCCTACAGAGGGATCCCAAGAATATCCTCACGTCCCCCGAAGCTTCCACTTCGGCACCCAGTGCGATGGAGCTTTTATCCAAGTCAGATAACTTGCTCCCCCTCGTATACTAAGCGATGACCTACCGTATCAGGTTACTCATCGTTTTGAGAATTAGTCCTATGTCCTTAGCTAAGAATTATTACTTAGTTACCCTTAACTAAGGTTTACCACTTAGCTTCCTTTCCCGTTATCCTTGATTAACCACGGTTTTCTACCTAGTTCTTCTAGCTAGGGTTTGTCTATTGGGTTAAGTGTTATCATTCAAGTCCATGACTTAACCCGCCCACGAATCACGTCAAAGATTGGCTAAGTATTTAAGTTCAAGACTTAGTCCCACAAGTTGGTTAAGTGTACCCAGAGGCTCATGACTTAACCCTATCAAGTCAAATTGGTCAAGTACTAGCTTACCTTAATCCTATCGGATTATCTTGCTAGATCGATTAAGCATAGATTATCTTAATCCCATCAAATTATCGAGTCGGATTGGTTAAGTATAGGTTGGCTTAACCCCATCCTCTAATCGTACTACAATGGTTAAGTATATTCTAAAAAGGTCTTGTGACTTAACCTTATCAAGTCTGCGTATTAGATTGGTTAAGTGTAAGTTACTTAACCCCATCAAATCATCATGTATAATTGGTTAAGTATAAGTTGCTTAACCCCATTAAATTATCACGTTAAGTTGGTTAAGTATTGGTTACTTAACCTCATTGAATTACCGAGTTTAAATTGGTTAAGTGTTTAACTTAACCCCATCGAATTACCGTGTTTAGATTAGTTAAGTGTGGATTACTTAACCCCATCTAATTACCGTGTCGGATTATTTAGGTGCAAATTACTTAACCCCATCCCCTAATCATCTTGTATGGTTAAGTGTCATTAAGAAAACTTACTTAACCTTGCCAAATTATCATGTTGGATTGATTAAGTGTTGGTTAACTTAATCCCCGTCTACTAGTCGTATAAAAATGGTTAAGCGTCATTAGGCAAATCAAATCACTTAACCTACCCAACCTTGTCATGTTTTGTTAAGTATCATTAGCCTAACCAATTTACTTAACCCATTTACCCATGTCATATTTGGTTAAGAGTCATTAATCAAATTAACTTAACCCTATCATGTGGCATTAATTACTTAATGCACCCCAACCTCTCACATTAGACTTTGTTGTGGTTACTAGTTAAGCCGGTCGGTTCCGGGTAGCTTTACACCACAACTTGGTCTAACCTCGGGTTCAAGCACAACATGACTAACTTCTCACATTGGGTCCTATTGTTTGCAACTACTAGTTAGGCCGGTCGGTTCTGGGTAGTTTTACGTTGCAAACTCAACCCAACCTCGAGTTGGCCACTTTCATGTTTAGTCTAGTGTCATGTTCATAGTCAAGTTTTCAAGCAATTGGGTAGACCTAACTTAATAGGTAAATTCCCAATGGGTAGACCTAACTTAATAGGTAAATTCCCAAGCTTATGTTTTTATGCATACTTACATGTCAACTTCCATGTTATACTTCAAGTCATGTTTTCAAGTATAAACACATGTCATATTTAACGTTACATGTTGTCATGTTTATACCCATTTACCAAAGTCATATTCATGTCATTATGTTTCCACATAATGTGACCCCAACGCTTTTTAAACTAGCATATACGTTCGCAACAACGTGATGGATTAAAAGAAGAGACTTGGCAAAGGAATGACAAAAATGGGTATTAAGCCACAAGTTAATCATGGTGGCAAATGAGGCACAAATGTGTTCATTAGCTTGCATGTTACATTCTTAAGCCTCAAAAACATGCATCAACCCAAACTTGGTACATAAGCGAATCATGGTGACAAAAGACATGGAATGATGGCTAGAAACTCGCATATATCATCATATAAGGATTATGACTTCATATGCAAGTTGACAAAATGATTATGAAGATTCTCATGTTGCATAATGCAACATTTCAACATAAAGGTTGTGGCTTTTAGCTCATAAGATCAAGATAATGACTTCATAAACTTGCATAACATGATAGCATACATCATTCTAATTAATCAAACCCAAACTTTCAACATGAACATTTAACTTCATAGTTAATATCTAAGAGTAGGGAAGGGCTTACATTGCTATGAAGGCCTAAATCGATTAAACTAAAGCTTGTGAGGAAGCCTATGCATGCCATCACCCAAAAACCCAAAGATGGATGCCCCAAATCAACAAAAACACCATCTTTATGAACAAAGATCAAAGCTTTTGCCTTGAAATCAACTTGAGAGGCTCTCATACTAACATAGAAACTCTCTAACACTCTCATGATCATGAAACCTCTCATAGAAATGAAGTGGAGGCTAGGATTTTGAGTGGAGGCCATGAGAGGAGCAATTTTTCCATAGTTTAGTTGCATGAATGAATAATGAGGATTTAGGATAGGTTAGGGTCTTATTTATAGATTAGGCAAGTGTTTTAGGCCATAGGATTAAACCTAGATTCAATCCAAGCCATCAAAGCATGTCTTGGGGAAGAAGTCAAGTGTAGGAACCATCTAGGGCCTTTAGATTAAAGATGAACCATGAGAACCATCCAAATGCAAAATCTGCATTTGAGCGAATCGGCCCACGGGTTGACAGCCAAACACCCTGGATTAACCCCTAGTCGACCCAGCGGGCTCGGGTCGACCTCAAAAATCGGCCGGTTCGGTTATTCCCCTCTCCCAATTCGCTGTTTTGAACATTTTTGCATATTTATTTATTTAATTTTCAATTATATATATATATATATATATCAATATATATATATTTCTCTGCGCAACCCATTTCACTTAATTAAGTATACTTTAATTTGGGAATTTTTCGTGAAACTTCGCGAGGCCATATCTTGGTCATACGGACTCCGATTCTCGAAAACTCAGACTCTATTTCGTGTATTTTTCCGAGACGAACGCAATGGCATAGCCTGTTTTACTTAATTCAGAATTTAAAATTAAATTCTGCCTTGATTCTCGTCTTAACACGTTATCGAAAAATACGGGTTGTTACATTGATCGTGTTCGGTATCAAAATCAAACCTGGGCATACTTGAGCGAATGTCTCTCAAGGAGTAGTGGTTACACGACATATCTCCTGTGAATTTACATGAATAATTGTTACAAATCAGGATTAATATGGTACACGAGTGTTGTGACGTGCAGTGCATATGTCCTGAGTGATCCCGCCAACGGACCAGTGCCCAGAGCTAGGCTTGTCTTTATAGTCTCCCAAGCTTTTTCCGGAGTAGCTTCCTCCTCAGATGAGGGAAAGAATGGTCTCGTACCAATATCCTTAGAAGTAAAGATCTTGTCAGGCCACGGAAGTTTAGATAGGACCCCAAATATGGGGTCTACCGGAGAAGATCCACCAATATGAGACCTAGTAGGGGTGGAGTCCTGGGAGAGTGTTGTCTTTCAACAATAGAAGAGTCTTTCAGATTATCATCTTGTTGCTTATCCCTGGAAAATATGTTCAAAGCATCGTCATCCTGAATCAACAACGGAGAAGGACTTTGCGGGAGTACTATCAGATTCTCCTCCCCTATCGTCCCTTTATCTCCCAACTCCAATTCCTGGTCGGAACCTAAGAGTTCTTGACCTTTCGAGCTCTCCCCCTTCTCGACCAATGTTGAAACTAGTCCCTAGACTTGGGGCACGTATACATAAGGACCACCCATGTGGCCTATGCTCCAAGTAATAGCATGTAGATGATGATAATGAAGATAGTCGTCCACTAGACATTCTCTTACGATTACTCTTTTTTGGTCACCATTAAGCAAACGGTTCAGGCGATCCATGTAACACCCCGTAATTTTAACAACACATTAAGATGATAAAATAAATAATACTTAATTAAATATTCAAAATTAAGTGAAATGGACTATGCCATTGTGTTCGTGTCGGAATTCTGGTCAAAATAGACATTTGGTTTGAGTAAAACGGACATCGTATGAAGAAGATATTAAGGTTTGAAGTTTGTATATGCATAAGAAATATATATATATATATATATATATATATATATATATATATATATATATATACAGACACATATATAATAAGTCCAGAATTCAAAACAATTCAAAATTGAATAGCAGAAAGGGGAGCAGAAAAATCCCGCCCATGGGTATCGACCCTATCAAAGGGGTGTTGAACCCATCAAAGGGGTGTCGACTCCTGGGTCTACACACCAAGGGGGGTCGACCCCCACGTAGATCTAGGTCGATTTCTGCTTTTGCACGTGGACTGGTTTCTGTGCAAGATTCGTTGGCTGATGGCTATAAATAAGACCCCATTTTTTTTACACACCAAAGAAAATGAAGAACTAGATGTTTCCTCTACCGAGATTGAATCAAGCTTTTCTTCATCAACAATTAAGTCATTCAAGTTTAGAGATATGTGATTCAACATCTGCAATTATTCTTCTATTTCTTAGATCCAATCATATTGAGTCTACGTTATTTTTCGATCTAAATACTTAAAAGTTATTTTTGACATGACTATAAATTGGATCTAAGCATATGACTATTTGAATCATATCAGATATGCCATAACCTGTGTATCTAAGTTATTCTGACATAACTATGAATTAGATCTAAGCCTGTGACTATTGAGTCATGTCAGATATGTCATTAATTGTATATCTAATTCACTGATTAGACCTCGTCATGCCTATTTATGATCATGTCACTATGCCTAATCAGTTCTATTTTCACATATTCATCATATTTGTTCTTATATGTCTGTCTTGTCATTATGCCCAACTTTGTCATTATATGTTTATTAGTTGCTATGCCTATTCCTTCCATCTTATGTCCATCTTGTTATTAAAGATCTGGATTTGGGACATACTATACATGATGAATATAACATAGGAAAAAGGCCATGAAAACCTATAATGAAATAGGTATAATTGGTTAATAACAGAAATGCCTTGAATTACAGTAACTAGAAACTGTAACCACGCTTAGACATGAGGTTAGATTACACTTGTGGTAGAAGTCTGCCCGGACCCGACCTGCATATCTGGAGACCACAAGTGGTGAATCTAATGAGAGTGGTCTAAGTGCATAAACACGTAATAGGCTAAGACACGAGGTTAAGTCCAACTTGTGGAAGAAGTCTGCCCGGAACCGCCCGGCATATCCAGCATCCACAAGTTGTAGCCTTTATGTGGGGAGGTCTAGCAAATTATAACCATAAATGAATATGGTAATGAACTTGAATACTTAACCTGTTTTAATCCATAGGGATTGTATGAACATGTTAACTTGAGTAGGGGTTAAGTAAAATTGTATGAAATAGCAGGAGGGTTAAGTATATCTTGGGATGGTGGGTAATATTTATATATAGGCTCGTAAACTTAACCTGTGGGGTTATGCAATCTTTTACTCTAGTATGGCATGGAATCTTTTTACTTTGGTATGGCATGCAATCTTTTTACTCTGGAATGGGATGCAATCTTTTTAATCTGTATGGCATAACCTGTGGAAAACCAAGTAGTGGGGATACAAGCCTAGGGGGAGCTTGTATCATCTTTTGTGTGGACCCGTTTGAGTCAGTAACCCATATATAGGCATCAAATGAGTACTAATAACTAGGTCGGAGTTGGGGCATGCTTATTGTGCTGATTGTAAGAGATCCAAAAGTGGGGGACGGTGTGGGCGTCACATTCCGACAGGGTCATGTGCGTGCATGGGTCTGGCAGAGGGGGCTAAGACGCCGTGACATCAGCAGATATGGTTGTGCACATCCTGAAAACGAAGGGTTGCCACTTTAGGGAGTGATACATCCTATTTTGGGTCTAGTATAGGGTATCTACGTAGTAGGGAGCCAATCGATTGGGGGTACTAATTATGGTACATCTAGACTCTGGTATGTTTAGGAGCTTGTTAATATCCTTAGGGGTAACTCCAGTATGTTTAGTTGGGCTGCCTGTTAAATGTATGGGTTAAACCTCTCACTAGAAGTACACCTAAGTCTACCATCTTGTAGTTTTTGGGGATTATCTCATTCTGGTTATACTAGTATTGTTGTAGAGAAAAGGGAAAGTATTAGAGAAGCGCAATGCATGTTTTATTCAGTTTATCCTGCTTACCTTGTTATACCTGCTACACGACATTGTTATATTTTATCCACCTTATATGCATGTCATGATGCTTTTACTTATTTATATGCTAAAAGTAATTGGACTCTCCAGACTTTATATCTGACCCATTTTGTTTCCTCTTCTTTCTCTTCCGTTCCCCCTAGATTCTCATGGTGGGAATACTCAAGCTTGATCAGGATTATGCTTTCATCCTGCTTGGAGCTGCTTAGATGTACTGTTTGATTTCATATCTCTCTGCTATGGCTATGTTTTGGGGATTAAGCTTCCTTTATTATTGTACTATGATGATTTAAGTACAAGACAGGAGTTTTAAATTGATGTACTGGGTTTTATGCATTTCAGACTTGTGATGTAACTATGTTTTGAACCACGATGTTTTCTACTTAATAAAAGTTCTAAATTCCGTTGTTATTTTATATCTGTCTTGTAATGTTTTTTCTTTTGTTTCTGTTTACGTATAACGCTTCACGAAACTTAATGAATTCTCTTAACGAATGACGTTAACGGACGTGGGGTGTCACACTTGGTAGCAGAGCTGAAGATTACCAGATCGGATAAAAGATTTTGAAAATTATTTTTCGAAAGGTTTTAAAAGGAATCTTTTTCAAAAGAAACGTCTGTTTTGAAATACGTATTCCCCAAAGCCATATGCAATATCCCTCGATTCTCTGCTTTAGCCCTTTTTCCTTTTTGTCTAGGGAACCGATTCTTCCCAAAAGGTGTCCGCACTGCGGCATGGTTCCGTATGCATGTTAAAACTACATCACATGTCGAAGGTTAATGAAACGCCTAACCTCCATCTGTAGCCACAGTAGTTTCACCTATGGCTGATTTTCTCGAGCTTCGTAAGGATTTTCGTGCAATGGAGACAGCTTTCAAGAGACTTGTTATCTTGTTAAACAAGGACGTAAAAAAGGAGAATAAGTAGTTAGGGCTAAGGAGCACAGCCCAAGGATGAGAAAAATGATGGCCTAGGAAGGGAATTGGATAAAGTTCAAATAAGGCGAGAAGAAATGTCATGGCCACTTGGATCATTTGATCAAGTAATGTAGAAGAAGGAAGAACGTTTGTTTCCATTGTGGAGAGGTCAGACACTTTTCTAAGGACTTCCCGAAGAAGAACGGATAAGGTCAAAAAGGAGGATCTCCCGGAGGGAAAATGCATGGCCTCGTAGCCAATGCGCCAGACAAAGTAGGAAAGTTTCCGTTGAAGGATTGATTTCTCTTTTTAATCATCCACTTAGAACTCTTTTTGATTCTGGCACTTCGCATTCATTTATATCTGATTCTGTGGTTGAGTCTCTGCACCTTAGTACTAGTATGGTAGTGGATCCCATTGTTGTGTCAAACCACATTGGCGGTACGGCTCATCTATCTATGATTTGTCGGGGTTTGAGAATATCCATGTTAGGTGTCGAGTTTGAGTGCGACGCATATCTTGTTTCATGGGCTATGGTTTGATTATAGGGACGGATTGGCTAGCTATGTATGGTTCCATTCTGGATTGTAAGAGGAGGGTCATTAGACTTTTGACTTGCCATGGGAGGACCCTCGAGATTTCGTGTGACCCAAAGGGGTTTGTCATGATTATTTTCCTAGAGTCACTTGATGCATCTATCGATAATTTGCGACCAATACCAGTAGTCTGTGAGTATCCTGATGTTTTTGAGGAGGTTTGGGGCTTACCTACGAGGCGCGAGATCGATTTTCGAATATACTTGGTGGACAATGCAAAGCCAGTTGCATTGCCTGTGCGCCAATTGGCTCCAACGGAAAGGACGGAGCTTAGTAAGCAAGTAGGGGAGCTAACTGAGAAAGGGTTTATTAGGACAAGTATATCTGAATGGGGTGTTCTGGTTGTGTTCGCAACTAAGGCAGATGGTTCGCTTCTCTTATGTGGGGATTATAGGGAGTTGAATAAACTCGCTAAGAAGAATATATATATATATATATATATATATATATCACTCACGAGGATAGATGATCTATTTGACCAACTCGTTGGTGCATCTGTTTTCTCTCAGTTAGACTTGGCCACGGGGTTTCATCTGTTGAGGGTGGCCGAGGACAGTATAGACATGACTGCTTTTAGAACTCCAGATGGTTTCTTTGAGTGGCTCGTTATGCCTTTTGGGTTGGCAAATGCACCCGCCTATTTTATTGATCTTATGAGTAGGATGTTTTAGGAGTTTCTAAATAAGTTCGTTGTGGTCTTTTTTGATGACATCTTGATTTTCTCGAAGAGCGAGGGAGAGCACGCCTTACATAAGGGAGGTTTTAAAAACTCTCTGTGTGCACTAGCTTAAGGCAAAGTTCTCCAAATGTCATTTTTGGAGAAAAGAAGTGAGATTCCTAGGGCATGTGGTTTCTAAAGATGGGATAGCGGTAGATCCTACAAAGGTAGTTGTAGTTCAAGATTGGAAGATTCCAAAGAATGCAACGATGGTGAAAAGTTTTTTTGGTTTACCGGGCTATTATAGGAAGTTCATTAAGGACTTTGCAAAGATATCAGCCCCACTCACTAGGTTGACGAAGAAGAATCTGACATTTTCTTGGGATGTAGATTATGACAATGCTTTCCAGCGATTGAAGAGGGCTCTGATGACAGCCCTAGTCTTGACTTTGCCCGATGGGAACAAAATTTTCACAGTATATGCTGATGCATGCGGTACAGGGCTTGGTGCGGTTCTAATGCAAAAGGGAAGGATAATATATTATGGAGGTAGAAAACTAAGAGTTCATGAGAAGAACTACCCTACCCATGACTTAGCTGCCATAGTATTCCCGCTTTAGACTTGGCACTGTTATCCACTTGGGGAGAAGTTCGAGTTATACACCGATCATAAATATCTCAACTACTTGTTCTCGCAGAAGGATCTAAAATTGAGGCAACAAAGATGGATGGAGTTCCAAGCGTCCTATGACTTCGAGATTTCTTATACCCCTGGAAAGGGTAATGTGGTGGCATTACTTATGGAGAGGAAAAGCTTGGAGTTTATATTGACTTTTGATTTTGGATCCTCCACCGAGTTTTTACCGGGTTTATTGGCATTACTGGAGGTGCGAACTACTCTTATGGATCAGATAGGAGCTTCACAACGAGAGGATCCATAGATTTCAGACATCTTGGATAGACTCAGTAAAGGGGAAACATCTAGTCACCTCAGTAGATATTCCACAAATGATAGAGGGTGGTTGCGGGAAGATGGAAGGCTTTATGTTCCTTAAGTTGGGAGTTTGTTGAAGACAGTCCTTGAGCAATCCTGGTGGTGATAAGATGTATAGATGTATGAAGAGGGTTTTTTTGGGCTGGGATGAAGAAAGATGTGGCAAAGTTTGTTTCTCAATGTTTGATTTGCCAGCAAATCAAGGCTGAGCAAAAGAAGCCCGGTGGTTTACTTCATCCCGTGGAGGTCCCACAGTGGGAGTGGGAGAGCTTCTCTATGGACTTCATCGACGGTATGCCTAGATAAAGGAAAGGCAACACCAGCATTTGGGTTATAGTAGACAGACTAACTAAGAGTGCTCATTTCATTCCGGCTAAGTGTAAGAGGACGGCGGCATGGTTGGTAGCGGTTTACATTCGTGAGATAGTCCGTCTTCATGGAGTACCTTCCAGTATCGTAAGTGATCGTGACCCCATTTTCACTATTGAATTTTGGAGGAGCTTGCAAGAAGCATTAGGTACACAATTGTGTTTGAGCACCGCTTATCACCCTCAGACCGATGGATAGACGAAGAGAGTAAATAGAATTCTTGTGGATCTTTTAAGATTGTGTATCCTAGACTTTAGAGGGACTTGGGATGAGCATCTTCCTTTAAGTAGAGTTCACCTACAACAATAGTTATCAAGCTAGTATTGGCATGGCACCCTTCGAAGCATTTCATGAGTGACCCTGTAGATCACTGACTTGTTTGCGGGAGTCTACAGAAAGACTTCTACTTGGACTAGATATGGTTAAAGAAACTTCGGAAAAGATTCATCTCATCCCTAGAAGCATGAAGACAGCTCAGGACAGACAGAAATCCTACGCAGATAGGAGAAGGACCAACATTGATTTTGAGGTGGGAGACATGGTTTTCATTAATGTATCACCTTTGAGGAATGCGGTTCGCATTGGATCTATAGGGAAATTGGCACCAAGATTTGTAGGACCATTTCCCATAACAGAAAGGATTGGACAAATAGCATGTAGAGTAAAGCTACTAGAGAGACTATCCGTCGTTCATGATGTTTTCCATGTTTATCATTTACGGAAGTGCTTGCATGATACCGCAGAAATAGTTGAGCCAAGTATGCCTGAGAAGTAGAAGTGGAACGAGTTGCGACAGTTAGGCAAGTTCCTACCCCTATTCTTGGATCAGAAGTTAAGAAGCTACGCAATCTAAAGGTCAAGTTGATGAAAGTTCAATGGGGAGATAACTAAGAAGTTGCAACTTGGGAGACTGAAGACAAGATTCGCGCTTCGTACACTTTCCTTTTTAAGGGTATATTCTTAACTTCCTTTCCAAAGCTTTTATTCAGGCTTGTTTCTATCATTTAAAGTATATCCTATCGAATGAATCTTCGACCTTTAGGTAGAAATCCCATGGATGTAAACATGTGTTTTGAGACATGTATGTTTGACGGATGAAAGTGGATGCAAGTATTTGCTATTTGTTGCTTGTGGATGCATATACACACAGTCTATGCACTAGATCGGCTCAATCACTCTCATAATGCATATGGATGTGTGTGCATTTTTCTTCTTTTAATGGATGAAAGTGAGTGTATCATCATATGGATGTTGCATTTGGATAAATGACTGCACATGTATATAGAACTTACATGTTATAATAGGATTATATGCATACATGCTGGATTCATGGCACTAACATACATTGCATTAAGGAGGTTGACTGAATCAGTAGACCGTCTGATATTTCACATTAGTGTAGGGATATATACACACACCTTTGCATATGTTCATATAAGCATTAGAAATCTTTAACGATAATGGATACCTGTGATTGGTGGGTGAGTAGATGGGTGATGGATGTTAGGATATACATTCTTCTTAACTTGGAGATTTCGGGGATGAAATCCCTTGAGTAGGAGACAATGTAACACCCCGTAATTTTAACAATACATTAAGATGATAAACTAAAGAATACTTAATTAAATATTGAGAACTAATAGAAATGCACTACACCATCATGTTTATCTTGGAATTCTGGCCAAAATAGACATCTGGTTTGCGTAAACGGGCATCGTGTGAAGAAGATATTAAGGTTTGAAGTTTGTATATGCAGCAAAAGAATATATATATATATACATATATATATATACATATATATATATATATTATAAGTCTAGAATTCAAAACAATTCAAAATCGAACAGCAGAAAGTGGAGCGGGAAAAATCCTGCCCACGGGTGTCGACCCCATCAAGGGGGTGTCAACCCCTGGGTTAACACACCAAGGGGGGTCGACCCCCATGCAAATCTGGGCAGATTTCTGGTTTTGTACGTGGACTGATTTCTGTGCAAGATTCATTGGCTGATGGCTACAAATAAGACCCCATTTCTCTTGTTTTTACACACCAAAAACAATGGAGAACTAGATGTTTCCTCTTCCCAGATTAAATCAACCTTACCTTCTTCAACAAGTCATTCAAGTTTATAGATCTGTGATGCAACATCTGCAATTATTCTTCTATTTCTTAGATCCAATCACAGTGAGTCTACGTTATTTTTGGATCTAAATAATTAAAAGTTATTTTTTACTTGACTATAAATTGGATCTAAGCCTATGACTATTTGAATCATATTATATCTGCCATAACCTGTGTATCTAAGTTATTCTAACATAACTATGAATTAGATCTAAGCCTGTGACTATTGAGTCATGTCAGATATGTCATTAATTGTATATCTAATTCACTGATTAGACCTCGTCACGCCTATTTATGATCATGTCACTATGCCTAATCAGTTCTATTATCACAAATTCATCAGATCTTTTCTTATATGCCTATCTTGTCATTATGCCCGACTTTGTCATTACATGTTTGTTAGTTGCTATGCCTATTCCTGCCATCATATGTCCATCTTGTTATTATGTTCATTTCTGTTCTCTTCCCTTCTTCTTTTCATTTTTTATTTTATACCCAGGCTACCTTTGAACCAAAGCATATCGCTGAGATATGCGAACACATGAAATTGGGAACGAGGAGAAAACGTTAAAATTGGGGCGTAACTTGTATTGGGAAATTTGGGCATAACTTGAATTAAAACATGAATATGGATTTGGGGCATAAATCAAATTGTGATTTAGATCTTAATTTGGGGCATAAACCAAACTTTGATTAAAGATCTGGATTTGGGACATACGATACATGATGAATATGACTTCGGAAAAAGGGGCATGGAAACCTATAATGAAATAGGTATAATTGGTTAATAATGGAAATGCCTAGAATTATAGTAGTTAGAAACTATAACCGCGCTTAGACACGTGGTTAAATTACACTGTGGTAGAAGTCTACCTAGACCCTACCAGCATATCCAGTGACCACATGTGGTGAATCTAATGTGAGTGGTCTAAGTGAATAAACACGTAACGGGCTAAGACACAAGGTTAAGTCTGACTTGTGGAAGATGTCTGCCCGGACCCGCCCGACATATCCAGCATCCACAAGTTGTAGGCTTAATGTGGGAGATCTAACACATTATAACCATAAATGAATATGGCAATGAAATTGAATACTTAGCCTGGTTGAATCCATAGGGATTGTATGACACTTGTTAACTTGAGTAGGGGTTAAGTAAAATTGTATGAAATAGTGGGAGGGTTAAGTATGTCTTGGGGTGGTGGGTTATATTTATATATAGGCCCATAAACTTAACCTGTGGGGTTATGCAATCTTTTACTCTGGTATGGCATGCAATCTTTTTACTTTGGTATGTTATGCAATCTTTTACTCTAGTATGGCATGCAATCTTTTTACTTTGGTATGTTATGCAATCTTTTACTCTGGTATGGCATGCAATCCTTTTACTTTGGTATGTTATGCAATCTTTTACTCTGGTATGGCATGCAATCTTTTTAGTATCGTATGGCATGCAATCTTTGTTCTTTGGTATGACAAAACATGTGAAAAACCAAGTAGTAGGGATATAAGCCCAAGGGGAGCTTGTATCATCTTATTTGTGGGACCCGTTTCAATCAGTAACCCATATATAGGTAGAAAACGAGTACTCTGAACTAGGTCAGAGTCGAGGCATGCTTACTGGGCTGATTGTAAAGGTTTCCACTTTAGGGAGTGATACATCCTATCATGGGGCCAGCAAAGGGTATCTATGGAGCAGGGAGTCAATCGATTGGGGTAGTAATTAGGTTACATCTAGACTCTGATATGTTTAGGAGCCAATTAATATCCTTATGAGTAACTCCGGTACGTTTAATTGGACTGCCTATTAAGTGTATGGCGTTAGACCTCTCACTAGAAGTGCGCCTAAGTCTACCATCTTGTCGTTGTTGGGGATCATCACGTTCTGTGTATACTAGTATTGGTGCAGAGAAAAGGGAAGGTAATAGAGAAGTGCAATGCATGTTCTATTCAGTTTATCATGCTTACCTTGTTATACTTACCATTTGACATTGTTATCTCTTATCCACTTTATATGCCTGTCATGATTCTTTTACTTATTTATATGATAAAAGTAATTGGACTTGCTAGATTTTATGTCTGACCTATTTTGTTTCCTCTTCTTTCTCTTCCGTTCCCCCACCCCCAGGTTCTCACTATGGGAATATCAAGCTTGATTATGATTTTGCTTTCATCCTGCTTGGAGGTGCTTAGATGTACTGCTTGATTTCATATCTCTCTATTATGACTATGTTTTAGGGATTATGCTTCTTTTATTATTGTATTCTGATAATTTAAGTACAAGAAAGGAGTTTTAAATTGATGTATTGGGTTTTATGCATTTCAGACTTATGATTTAACTATGTTTTGAACCACGATGTTTTCTGCTTAATAAAAGTTTTAAATTCCGTTGCTATTTATATCTATCTTGTAATGTTTCTATTTCTGTTTACCTATAACGCTTCACGAAACTTAATGCATTCTCTTAACAAGTGACATTAACTGATGTGGGGTGTCACAATCCAAGTACACTTAGTGCACCTCCTTTTTTGGGTTAGCAACTATAAGAAGAATAAGACAAGTCGGTACATCTACGACAACAATTAAAGTCAAAACATCGAAGTCTAAAGCTTACTTGATTTGAGCCATCGTCTAGCGCACCTCGGTTGGTCATTAATACAGAACCATTAGGGCTTCACATCACCTACTTTACCGATGAATGGTTCATCAATGTTCTTTTTTTGGCATTGACTCGAAATACACGAAAGCTAGAGTTTCTTTTGTTCGATGTTTAAAAAGGTAGAAGAAGTTTACGTCTTCAAAAGTAAGCTATATCCCTAGAATTTCCCTGTAGGCGATATGTAATGTATACAGATAGGCATATGCATTGGGATGGAGTTGCTTGGGGGAAATCTGCATTCATCTTAGAAAATCAATGAAGAATGGTGGAAATGGAGGGATGACCCTTACAACGCACATCAACCGACTAATCGCCATGTAACCTTCGGGGGAATTATGTGGCCGATCCGTTTTAAACATAGGCTTCTAAGCTTGGGATCATCAATCGCCGACTGAACTAAATCCATAGGGGGTTCTATGGTTGCACTTTCAAATTCGTTAGGAGAACGGTTGTCTCCCACTCCTCCTTCCTATTTTTCATCTACAGAAGCATCACTTCCAAAAGATTCTGCACTCTCGTGAATTTCTATCTCGTAGTCCGAGAATGGACTATCCCATTCTAAATCCGAAGTATGTGAAACATCGAGGTTGGGGCTTTAAAATGGCACGGAATTTTCAATCTTCTCAGCCAATCTAGCTGAACGTCTTCCTGACATGACGGATGGACTATCCAAGAGATGATAGAAATAAGAGAACGATTGCCCGTCCCCCCGTGTGTGTATACTAATATGTGCTGGTGTGTGCACTGCTGAAACTGGAAAGTACAAAGTAAGAAGAATAGAAAGCAGTGTAAAGAAAAGTTAAACAATCATTTGTTCATTTTGTCCAAGAATATCCAATTCGTAGGGCTTTATCTTAACTATCCATAAGTCAGCAGGTAGTACTGGATTTTGATTCGGGTGTATGCGAGAATATTTTGTAAGTTCGTATCATCAAAGTTTTAATTTCATCCAAGTATAGTAGCGTTTAGTAGTATGTATGTTTTATGTTGAAAGCATGCAGTTCGGATTGGAGTTCTTGGGGAGAATACATCAGTTCAGATCAGAACTTTGAGGGAGGCTATGAAAAGTTGGTGTATACGACTTAAGCAGGATACTTATATGGATGTAGCGGAAATGATAAACTAGCAAATAGTTACGCAGGTAAAAAGCTATGCTATAGTAATATATCAAAAATAAATGCAATAAGAAATGACACCAGAAATTTTATACTGGTTCGGACTTCCCGCCCTACATCCAGTCCAGAAGCTCCTCTTCGCAATTCACTATCACGCCCTCTCTTAACCCAGAGGAATTGGTCAGTACACCCGAGCCCCAACAAGGATGCCTCTCGACTGAGCAACTACATAGGACTTCAATTACAAGTTTTTTGACTTCTACTTTGTGTTCTTTGACCAACACGGATAGTCAACTGTTTAAGTGCACCGTTCCTATAATCTGATCCACGAGTATATGATTTGAATACAAAGATTTAAGGAAAATTGTTGCTTGTCGAATCAAGATATATGAAATGTAATCAAGGATTCAACAAGTAACTTGAAATTGAGAGAGTTTTTGTTTGCAATGAAATTAGAAGTATAAATCAGAGAATAGATAGAATGGAATTAACATCAATGTTTGTAAATCATGTTTGAAGTGTTTAGATAATAGTAGAAAGGTTGCAATTATTTGTAACAACCCGTAAAATGCGAGCCAGTTTGAAATTTTTATTTTGGCAATTTTAGCGAATTTTGAATATTTAAAATGAATTATTTTAAATAATATCGACGAGGAAATTTATTTTGAATATAATTCGAACGTATATTTTATATACGTCGTCGTTAGAATATAAATATTTATATATAATTATAAATAGAATTGAAAATGGCGCGGTAGTTCGATAATTCGATTTCAAACTTCAATTGAATGTACCGGGTGCAAAACAATCCGGATTTTAGTGAAACCAAGAATAATGGAATCTAATTAATAATATCTTTCCAACGAATCCGAAAAATCAAGATTTCATATCGGGAATCAAAAGATATGTCCAGTTGAAAATTCTGAATAGTCGCTATGGAATTCAGGCCCTTAAAAATGGACATTTTGCAAACGACCTCGGATTTCGACGAAACCACTTTTGTTGGGTCCGCAGTGTCAAATTATTGTTAGGTTTCAAATTTCATAATTTTTCGAATCAATATGTGAGCGTGGCAAAGGAAAACGCGTTTGACCAGTTTCAGTTGATTTTAATCGACTGGAAATTGGCCATTTTTCAAACGGTCTCAGAATTCGGCGAAATTAGTTTTGTTAGGACCGTATCGTCAATACGAAGCTAGAAAATATTTTTCGGGAATTTTTCTAGTTAGTATGTGACCCCGGTAAATTGAAATGTACGTTTAAAATTCAATATAATGATTTAAATGTAAATTTAACGGAAATTGATTGTAACAGCCGAATCAGCTTACGATACATGTCCCATTGTGTTCGGAATGGGGGTGAAACGCTATGGACGGCAGGCGGTGGGCCTCGTTTAGAGGTCGTACGTAAAAGTCAACTCTTAGCTAAATTAAATAAATAAAATAAAAAAATAAAATAAAAACTCCCTTTTCTCTTAACTTCTGGCCCCCCCCTTCGAATTTCATTATACAGATATAAAAAAAAAAAGAAAAAAAAGGGAAAATCGCGATCGCCCCCCCCCCCCCCCCCGTTGCCTCGACCGCCGCCATGCCCTCCGACCGCCGACCCCCATCTACGTCGGGACCCCCCCCCTCCACCGCCTCCCTCGATCCACGTTACCCCCCCCCCTCCAGCACGAGGCCACCCATGCCCAAACTGCTGCCAACACCAGAAACCGACGCCCCGAGTACCCAACCACCCGCCGCCGACCAGAGGAGCCGCCTCCGCCACCTGCGAATTCCCCCGCCACCTCGGACTCCGACGAACAGCAGTCTTTCCTTTCCCCCCACTCCCGATTGAAAAAAAAAATGTAAGTCTTTTGATTTAGTTATCTTCAGTTATTTTATTTTTATTTTAATTTTGTTTTCCTAATTACTGATTTTGAAAAAAAACGTTAAAACTAATTTTTTATATATGTTAAAACTGATTTTTTATATATGTTAAAACTGATTTTTTATATATGTTAAAACTGATTTTTTATATATGTTAAAACCGATTTTTTTTTATATACGTTAAAACTGATTTTTATTTTAGGTTAGAAAGCAATGATTTTATTTAGAAATCTTTAAAATATGAAAAAGGCGAAGTCTTTATTTTTATAAAGGCGAAATCTTTATGTGATAGAGGATATAGAAATATCATCTTTGTATGTGTAAAGGAAATAAAAATATGATTTTTATATTTTTAAAGTATTAAGAATATTGTCTTTACTATATAGAAATATTAAAAATATGATTTTTATATTTTTAAAGTATTAAAAATATAATCTTTATAGGATAGAGAATATAAAGATATCATCTTTGTATATGTAGCGAAATAAAAATCTGATTTTTATTTTATATACGTTGAAATAAAGTGGTGATTTTTATAAAGGCGAAAACTTTATTTTTATAAAGGTGAAATCTATATTTTTGAAATGGGATTTTTATATATTGAACTTTGAAATAAAAATTCGATTTTTATATATTGAACTTTGAAATAAAAATTCGATTTTTATATATGTAGTGGCTACGGGCAACAAAGGCGATAAAAAGGCGAGTTGGCGAAGATTTCCTGCGTTAGAAGTGCCGTGGAGCTAGGATAGCTATCTGTGAGAATTTCTCACTCTTCAATTTTATTTCTAGTTATATATATATACTAGGATGCAGACGGTGCTTAGTAGCACCCGACACAATCGTCCACAGACCATGGACTTGTTTGTTTGACTGTTTGGTGATTGATTGCGATATTGGTTTGAATGTGGTTTGTGGTGTGAAAAATCGAATCGATAAATTGGTTAGGATTAGACGTGCGCCGTTATAAGGCGAAGGAGTAAGGCTAGGTTAGACTCTTACTCCAAATTTTGTGGTTTGCATAACGAAAGTGAATTTGATTGATGTGTGAATGGCGTGGGCCTTCACTAGACCGGGGATAAGGCTAGGCCTTGTCCCGTTTCTAGTATCGTGCCGTTATGCCGCCGAAATTTTCTAAAATAAGTTAGAAAAATAAAAATAGCATTTTATTTAAAGAATGAACTGAATAGAAATTCATATGTTAAAATAAAATGTGTTATCGTTAAAAATATAATTTTTAACGTGAATGTGAATAAATAAATATTCATTTACAAACCAGACGGTTTGTTTATGTACACCTATTTGAATGACGTTGATTGGGTCGATAAATTCTACACATCGCCTAACTGCACAAATAAAATATGTGTTTG
Organism: Allium sativum; assembly: GCA_030737875.1. Taxonomy (NCBI): domain Eukaryota; kingdom Viridiplantae; phylum Streptophyta; class Magnoliopsida; order Asparagales; family Amaryllidaceae; genus Allium; species Allium sativum. The sequence continues at coordinate 131,160,003 of CM060918.1, forward strand.
ATTGTTTGAAACCCCACACGGGTGTTAGGATGAAATTTGAAGTTCACTCATCCTGATTGATTAAATATGTCGATCGATTGATTGACAGGCTGTTATAAGCGTTGAATATCTATATTTGATGCTTATACAGTGTAGTGCACTTTGGTTGATGGTTGATTATTTTCAATGCTATTATATACATGTGTTGTATGAAAATCCATATAATTAATTTTATATGGTAATTGATTGGGCCTCATTCCAGTTTTGAAAAAGAACTATTTTGAAAAAGAAATATTTGAAATAGAATATTTGAAAATAGAAATTTATGAAGCCGTGTTGATTAGATTGACGCCATTTTGACGCGAACGATATTTATATCGACTTTAAACGATTTCGAAATGAATTGAATTGAAAACGATTTCGAAATGAATTGAATTGAAAACGATTTCGAAATGAATTGAATTGAAAACGATTTCGAAATGAAATGAATTGAAAACGATTTCGAAATGAATTGAATTGAAAACGATTTCGAAATGAATTGAATTGAAAACGATTTCGAAATGAATTGAATTGAAAACGATTTCGAAATGAAATGAATTGAAAACGATTTCGAAATGAATTGAATTGAAAACGATTTCGGAATGAATTGAATTGAAAACGAATTCAAAATGAATTGAAAACGATTTCGAAATGAATTGAATTGAAAACGAATTCAAAATGAATTGAAAACGATTTCGAAATGAAATGAATTGAAAACGATTTCGAAATGAATTGAATTGAAACCGAATTCAAAATGAATTGAAAACGATTTCGAAATGAATTGAATTGAAAACGAATTCAAAATGAATTGAAAACGATTTCGAAATGAATTGAATTGAAAACGATTTCGAAATGAATTGAATTGAAAACGATTTCGAAATGAATTGAATTGAAAACGATTTCGAAATGAATTGAATTGAAAACGATTTCGAAATGAAATGAATTGAAAACGATTTCGAAATGAATTGAATATAAAACGAATTCAAATTGAATTGAAAGCAAATTGAAATGAATTCAAATTGAATTGAAATTTGAATTGAATAGAAATGAATTTTAAAACGAATTTATAAAGAAGAATTCAATTTTGCTTTGAATTGAAATAGAAGTTGAAATAGAATTTGAAACGAATTTAAAACTATTTATATAATTCGTTTTAAATAGAAATCGACGAAATATATATTATATATATAATATAATGGCCTGAATAGAACGCGCCGCGGCAGTTCGTGAATTTCGACCATTTATTTCAAACGGACATTGCGGGAGATCCGACCGTCGGATTCTCCTAAAACCGGAACCGTTGGGTTCGTATCGAAAAGAGCTTTCTAATGAATGTTAGAAATTTGAAATCTAACGGTTGGATTTGGAGTTACGTCCAAATCAAATTCGAAAAAGGTCGCTGTAAGTGCAGTTCGATGGCCATTGTTGGAAATCGACTGTACGGGCCTTGATAAAATTATTAAAAATAGTAATAATTCGTGTAAAATCATAAGAAATGATTTAGAAAGAATTGGGATGAAAAACTCCATATTTGAAAAGATAAAAATAGATTTTTATCGAAATGAACTAGTTTTGAACTAGAATTATAATTCTATTTATTTTTAAATAAATAAATTGAATTCGAAAAGGGTTTTAAAAATAACCAAAATTTCCAATGATTGCATTGGAGTGGATTTGAATCGAAATTGTCTTCGGAATATTTCGATGTTGGAATTCGTGATTATACAGGTGTTGTTATGGAAATTTGAAAGATATATATTGATATCGTTATTTCCAATACGACATTTGTGAGTCGTAGAATTCGATATTGAATATAAGCCGATATATTTTCTATTCAGAGCCTTGTATTGAATATCGAATGTGATTTGGGTTTGTCGTGAATGGTGTCTTCACTAACACTGTTCTTGAACCCAGTTGAGAAAAGATTAAATCTTTTTATTTAGATTTAATGAAGTGTACCAATTAAATAATATTTAATTGGAATTGAATTGATATTGATTTTTGGGTTTATCGTGAACAGTGTTTTAAATAACACTTGTTCTTTAACCCGATAATTAATGGAATGTGATTTGGGTTTGTCGTGAATGGTGTCTTCACTAACACTATTCTTGAACCCAGTTGAGAAAAGATTAAATCTTTTTATTTAGATTTAATGAAGTGTACCAATTAAATGATATTTAATTGGAATTGAATTGATATTGATTTTTGGGTTTATCGTGAACAGTGTTTTAAATAACACTTATTCTTTAACCCGATAATTAATGAATGTGACTTTGGGTTTATCGTGAACCGTGTTTTTAAATGACACGGATTCTTTAACCCAGTTAACGATTAAAACTAAGTGGAGTTTTAATGAATCTTTAATTAGATTGAAATGATCGAAAATGGAGTATCACCAGTTTTGCTCCAGGCGATAGTTAAATCTTTAATTAGATTTGAACGTGAAATGGTAATTGAATTTACCGATAACACTGTGGTGTTAGATATGAAGTATTACCAGTTTTACTTCATGGGATGAATAGGTTGGGATTGGGAAATTAAAACAAATGATTACTTCGGTAAGGTTCGCTAATCCCGACTAGTTTGAATTGATATTCAAAAATAGATTAAAGAATAAATTCAAGGATTTATCTTTGATAAAATTAATGGGAACCTTTCCCTATGAATGTGAAATTTAGAAACTAACTGTCGGTTAGCCAAGCAGAATGGTTTTCTGGATATTGATCTGATGTTGGTTTCGGCCTTCGGGGTTAATATTTGGGGAATTATTCTCTTGATTAATTTACGGTTAGTGACTAATGAATTGGAATGAGGCGTATGTTGTGTTTGTGTAACACTTTTATAAAATATACGCGAGTTATTCAGGAAGACCGGGTTTATCCCATTCTGAATAACTGATACGACGATAAGTCGAAGATGAAGACGATGGTCGAAGACCGGAAGTCTTCACGTCGTTTGGGTGATAACTGATGATCTTGATTGGGCTGTACACCCAAGAAGATGGAAACAGTTGGTGATCGTCCAGACGTACTTGGAGATCGATGGATATGCGGGGTACTAGGTGCCTCCGGTTTCGTTCAGACCCAGGACGGACTTGTAAATGGACTGTGTGTCTGACATCGGATTTCATTCTGTGTGACTGATATCGGTTGCATAGGATGGTTTGCCTGTGTGGCATGCTAAGATGCAAATGATCAAGGCTTCTGTTGAAAAGCAAAGTCTTGTGGTGATGATCAAAGCACGGCCTTTGGGGCGTAACTTTGTGTAACGTTTACCTCGCGTGTTTCACACCCGGTATGAACCAAAAACGGGAGACGGACCTCAGGGAGGGCATGCGTTTCTTTCTAGTTAGAAGTGGCGTCAGTGGTTTTACACGCCCTGACGAGTTTGACTTATGTGGTTGTTGCTGTTGCGAGGCGCCTCGGATTGATCGGTCGTTCTCGAACCGATGGAGCCATTCGTTGGCTCGTTTACGCCCCAAAGGGCGGGGAAACGCAGTGTTCAGGCATTTTAATCCACATCGGTGGACCGGCCCTGACGATCCAAAGGCTTGACAGAGTACTTGCCTGAGGCTCGGACTAGACAGTCTCGAATCGGTTGAGGACTATCTTTTGCCTCGGTTCATAGACGGAAATCCAATTTCCAAATACGTGACATTTGCGGTTTTAATTGTAATCCTATATATGGCGACATAGTGGGATGGGGCGCTTATGCCGCCTATGATTGATACTTATGATTTGAAGTTGTTTTATACACTATGCACTTATAATAGTATCAAATGATTTGTTTTAAACGTATCAAGCATTCTTTAGCTGTTATAAGGGAAAACCCTATCCCCCGGCTTGCGTTGCATTGTGTGATAGGACCTGGGTCTTATAACAGCTTCATTTTTCTTTATTTAGCATTGCGCTGTTTGTTTTATGCACTGGTATTCTTGGGAGGAAACCCGTTCCGTGTTATACGGCGTGGTCCCTTGATTTACCTAATGATTTAAAATAAAGATTAACTGTTTTAGTTCTCACACCAGTCACATGACTGACCTAGAGTTTATTGTTTTAACCTAAACTCTGGGTGCCCCTATTTTGACACGGGCAGCTAGTAGTTTTGGTTTTGCAGATTTATATTCACAGGATCCTGGTTTACAGCTGGAACGATATCCGGAAAGCTTTGTATCCGTATATCTCTTCTAGTTGTGTATTGTATTATTTTCCGCTGCGATGTATTTAAATGTAATTTAAAACTCTGATATTTCTGTGTAATATTCTTTTATAATCTGTATATTCTTGTAATCTGGTGCATTGTTGTAATAACAGTGAAATGTTCTTCTGTATGCGTTCTGTTTTGTCCTGTTCTCAAACGATAGGGCGTTTCGAACGGCCTGGGTCGGTTTAGCGACTGGTTCGGACCGAGCGAAATTCCTTCTCGTCACAGTTGGTATCAGAGCCGTGGTTTACAAAGCTCAGAGAACAAGGCACATTAGAACCATACGAAAGAATTCATCAGATATTGGATTAGTAATATCCAATTAGGATGACTCGTTAGAGATACGATCAGTAGTATCCTAGAACGAGTGTGAAGAGTATATTTTTCAAATGAAAACAATTTTTGTTTTGAAAATCTAAATCAACTATACGTATCTGGTTATTTATTTATATTGATGTGGACAATCCAGTATATATAGATTTTGCGTATACGTCTGATCCGCGTGTATTCGAAATTTTAATATATTGGATAGGTATAGAATCACACTCTAGTTGCCCGGACACGGTCCTGATGATGAAGTATACCATCACCAGCATTTATTTTCGAGTGACGAAAGTGTGATATCTATATATTTCCATTAGACTGGTGTGAGAACCAAATCTTATATAGCTAGAACACTTTGTTGTGAATTGGCATCAAAAACAAGATTTTCAGTATATATATCAAAATTATGAATTTGAAACGTTAAATTCACTAATTGATTGATGTTTGTGTTGTTTGTTCATTGGTTTGCTAATTTTGAACCATTTAGCCTAATTGAAACAAATATTGAATTGTATTGAAAATTGGTCGCATTTGCTTGCATATACATATACTTATATTGAACAGGTCATAGCAAGGAGGCTAGAGCCAGAGAATAAAATTTGTTTGCCCGACAAATAGGTACATGTTTATTACATAATTTACTGTTTTGTTTGGGTGATGATGATTTTATGAGCCTATTGGCTAGCCGCTTGGCTTTTTCTTTTTCTTTTTGAGATCTGAAGGACCGGGAACGCTATTTGCAATTTCCCGATGCTCCCATTGCAGGGGAGGTTATGGCGAAATTTTTCGAAATTTTAGGGTGTTAGCCAAATTTATGAAATTTTTGAAAATTCTCAGAAACTAAAGAGTTGGAGAATGGAAGCCAGATCGAGCGTGGAGTTGAGTAATCAAACCACTTTCGACTTTGTTCCTTTTCGGGGACGAAAAGTTTTAAGTGGGGGAGATTGTAACAACCCGTAAAATGCGAGCCAGTTTGAAATTTTTATTTTGGCAATTTTAGCGAATTTTGAATATTTAAAATGAATTATTTTAAATAATATCGACGAGGAAATTTATTTTGAATATAATTCGAACGTATATTTTATATACGTCGTCGTTAGAATATAAATATTTATATATAATTATAAATAGAATTGAAAATGGCGCGGTAGTTCGATAATTCGATTTCAAACTTCAATTGAATGTACCGGGTGCAAAACAATCCGGATTTTAGTGAAACCAAGAATAATGGAATCTAATTAATAATATCTTTCCAACGAATCCGAAAAATCAAGATTTCATATCGGGAATCAAAAGATATGTCCAGTTGAAAATTCTGAATAGTCGCTATGGAATTCAGGCCCTTAAAAATGGACATTTTGCAAACGACCTCGGATTTCGACGAAACCACTTTTGTTGGGTCCGCAGTGTCAAATTATTGTTAGGTTTCAAATTTCATAATTTTTCGAATCAATATGTGAGCGTGGCAAAGGAAAACGCGTTTGACCAGTTTCAGTTGATTTTAATCGACTGGAAATTGGCCATTTTTCAAACGGTCTCAGAATTCGGCGAAATTAGTTTTGTTAGGACCGTATCGTCAATACGAAGCTAGAAAATATTTTTCGGGAATTTTTCTAGTTAGTATGTGACCCCGGTAAATTGAAATGTACGTTTAAAATTCAATATAATGATTTAAATGTAAATTTAACGGAAATTGATTGTAACAGCCGAATCAGCTTACGATACATGTCCCATTGTGTTCGGAATGGGGGTGAAACGCTATGGACGGCAGGCGGTGGGCCTCGTTTAGAGGTCGTACGTAAAAGTCAACTCTTAGCTAAATTAAATAAAAAAAAAAAAAACTCCCTTTTCTCTTAACTTCTGGCCCCCCCTTTCGAATTTCATTATACAGATATAAAAAAAAAAAGGGAAAATCGCGATCGCCCCCCCCCCCCCCCCCCGTTGCCTCGACCGCCGCCATGCCCTCCGACCGCCGACCCCCATCTACGTCGGGACCCCCCCCTCCACCTCCTCCCTCGATCCACGTTACCCCCCCCCCCCCTCCAGCACGAGGCCACCCATGCCCAAACTGCTGCCAACACCAGAAACCGACGCCCCGAGTACCCAACCACCCGCCGCCGACCAGAGGAGCCGCCTCCGCCACCTGCGAATTCCCCCGCCACCTCGGACTCCGACGAACAGCAGTCTTTCCTTTCCCCCCACTCCCGATTGAAAAAAAAAATGTAAGTCTTTTGATTTAGTTATCTTCAGTTATTTTATTTTTATTTTAATTTTGTTTTCCTAATTACTGATTTTGAAAAAAAACGTTAAAACTGATTTTTTATATATGTTAAAACTGATTTTTTATATATGTTAAAACTGATTTTTTATATATGTTAAAACCGATTTTTTTTTATATACGTTAAAACTGATTTTTATTTTAGGTTAGAAAGCAATGATTTTATTTAGAAATCTTTAAAATATGAAAAAGGCGAAGTCTTTATTTTTATAAAGGCGAAATCTTTATGTGATAGAGGATATAGAAATATCATCTTTGTATGTGTAAAGGAAATAAAAATATGATTTTTATATTTTTAAAGTATTAAGAATATTGTCTTTACTATATAGAAATATTAAAAATATGATTTTTATATTTTTAAAGTATTAAAAATATAATCTTTATAGGATAGAGAATATAAAGATATCATCTTTGTATATGTAGCGAAATAAAAATCTGATTTTTATTTTATATACGTTGAAATAAAGTGGTGATTTTTATAAAGGCGAAAACTTTATTTTTATAAAGGCGAAAACTTTATTTTTATAAAGGTGAAATCTATATTTTTGAAATGGGATTTTTATATATTGAACTTTGAAATAAAAATTCGATTTTTATATATTGAACTTTGAAATAAAAATTCGATTTTTATATATGTAGTGGCTACGGGCAACAAAGGCGATAAAAAGGCGAGTTGGCGAAGATTTCCTGCGTTAGAAGTGCCGTGGAGCTAGGATAGCTATCTGTGAGAATTTCTCACTCTTCAATTTTATTTCTAGTTATATATATATACTAGGATGCAGACGGTGCTTAGTAGCACCCGACACAATCGTCCACAGACCATGGACTTGTTTGTTTGACTGTTTGGTGATTGATTGCGATATTGGTTTGAATGTGGTTTGTGGTGTGAAAAATCGAATCGATAAATTGGTTAGGATTAGACGTGCGCCGTTATAAGGCGAAGGAGTAAGGCTAGGTTAGACTCTTACTCCAAATTTTGTGGTTTGCATAACGAAAGTGAATTTGATTGATGTGTGAATGGCGTGGGCCTTCACTAGACCGGGGATAAGGCTAGGCCTTGTCCCGTTTCTAGTATCGTGCCGTTATGCCGCCGAAATTTTCTAAAATAAGTTAGAAAAATAAAAATAGCATTTTATTTAAAGAATGAACTGAATAGAAATTCATATGTTAAAATAAAATGTGTTATCGTTAAAAATATAATTTTTAACGTGAATGTGAATAAATAAATATTCATTTACAAACCAGACGGTTTGTTTATGTACACCTATTTGAATGACGTTGATTGGGTCGATAAATTCTACACATCGCCTAACTGCACAAATAAAATATGTGTTTGATTGTTTGAAACCCCACACGGGTGTTAGGATGAAATTTGAAGTTCACTCATCCTGATTGATTAAATATGTCGATCGATTGATTGACAGGCTGTTATAAGCGTTGAATATCTATATTTGATGCTTATACAGTGTAGTGCACTTTGGTTGATGGTTGATTATTTTCAATGCTATTATATACATGTGTTGTATGAAAATCCATATAATTAATTTTATATGGTAATTGATTGGGCCTCATTCCAGTTTTGAAAAAGAACTATTTTGAAAAAGAAATATTTGAAATAGAATATTTGAAAATAGAAATTTATGAAGCCGTGTTGATTAGATTGACGCCATTTTGACGCGAACGATATTTATATCGATTTTAAACGATTTCGAAATGAATTGAATTGAAAACGATTTCGAAATGAATTGAATTGAAAACGATTTCGAAATGAAATGAATTGAAAACGATTTCGAAATGAATTGAATTGAAAACGATTTCGAAATGAATTGAATTGAAAACGATTTCGAAATGAATTGAATTGAAAACGATTTCGAAATGAAATGAATTGAAAACGATTTCGAAATGAATTGAATTGAAAACGATTTCGGAATGAATTGAATTGAAAACGAATTCAAAATGAATTGAAAACGATTTCGAAATGAATTGAATTGAAAACGAATTCAAAATGAATTGAAAACGATTTCGAAATGAAATGAATTGAAAACGATTTCGAAATGAATTGAATTGAAACCGAATTCAAAATGAATTGAAAACGATTTCGAAATGAATTGAATTGAAAACGAATTCAAAATGAATTGAAAACGATTTCGAAATGAATTGAATTGAAAACGATTTCGAAATGAATTGAATTGAAAACGATTTCGAAATGAATTGAATTGAAAACGATTTCGAAATGAATTGAATTGAAAACGATTTCGAAATGAAATGAATTGAAAACGATTTCGAAATGAATTGAATATAAAACGAATTCAAATTGAATTGAAAGCAAATTGAAATGAATTCAAATTGAATTGAAATTTGAATTGAATAGAAATGAATTTTAAAACGAATTTATAAAGAAGAATTCAATTTTGCTTTGAATTGAAATAGAAGTTGAAATAGAATTTGAAACGAATTTAAAACTATTTATATAATTCGTTTTAAATAGAAATCGACGAAATATATATTATATATATTATATATATAATATAATGGCCTGAATAGAACGCGCCGCGCCGCGGCAGTTCGTGAATTTCGACCATTTATTTCAAACGGACATTGCGGGAGATCCGACCGTCGGATTCTCCTAAAACCGGAACCGTTGGGTTCGTATCGAAAAGAGCTTTCTAATGAATGTTAGAAATTTGAAATCTAACGGTTGGATTTGGAGTTACGTCCAAATCAAATTCGAAAAAGGTCGCTGTAAGTGCAGTTCGATGGCCATTGTTGGAAATCGACTGTACGGGCCTTGATAAAATTATTAAAAATAGTAATAATTCGTGTAAAATCATAAGAAATGATTTAGAAAGAATTGGGATGAAAAACTCCATATTTGAAAAGATAAAAATAGATTTTTATCGAAATGAACTAGTTTTGAACTAGAATTATAATTCTATTTATTTTTAAATAAATAAATTGAATTCGAAAAGGGTTTTAAAAATAACCAAAATTTCCAATGATTGCATTGGAGTGGATTTGAATCGAAATTGTCTTCGGAATATTTCGATGTTGGAATTCGTGATTATACAGGTGTTGTTATGGAAATTTGAAAGATATATATTGATATCGTTATTTCCAATACGACATTTGTGAGTCGTAGAATTCGATATTGAATATAAGCCGATATATTTTCTATTCAGAGCCTTGTATTGAATATCGAATGTGACTTGGGTTTGTCGTGAATGGTGTCTTCACTAACACTTTTCTTGAACCCAGTTGAGAAAAGATTAAATCTTTTTATTTAGATTTAATGAAGTGTACCAATTAAATAATATTTAATTGGAATTGAATTGATATTGATTTTTGGGTTTATCGTGAACAGTGTTTTAAATAACACTTGTTCTTTAACCCGATAATTAATGGAATGTGATTTGGGTTTGTCGTGAATGGTGTCTTCACTAACACTATTCTTGAACCCAGTTGAGAAAAGATTAAATCTTTTTATTTAGATTTAATGAAGTGTACCAATTAAATGATATTTAATTGGAATTGAATTGATATTGATTTTTGGGTTTATCGTGAACAGTGTTTTAAATAACACTTATTCTTTAACCCGATAATTAATGAATGTGACTTTGGGTTTATCGTGAACCGTGTTTTTAAATGACACGGATTCTTTAACCCAGTTAACGATTAAAACTAAGTGGAGTTTTAATGAATCTTTAATTAGATTGAAATGATCGAAAATGGAGTATCACCAGTTTTGCTCCAGGCGATAGTTAAATCTTTAATTAGATTTGAACGTGAAATGGTAATTGAATTTACCGATAACACTGTGGTGTTAGATATGAAGTATTACCAGTTTTACTTCATGGGATGAATAGGTTGGGATTGGGAAATTAAAACAAATGATTACTTCGGTAAGGTTCGCTAATCCCGACTAGTTTGAATTGATATTCAAAAATAGATTAAAGAATAAATTCAAGGATTTATCTTTGATAAAATTAATGGGAACCTTTCCCTATGAATGTGAAATTTAGAAACTAACTGTCGGTTAGCCAAGCAGAATGGTTTTCTGGATATTGATCTGATGTTGGTTTCGGCCTTCGGGGTTAATATTTGGGGAATTATTCTCTTGATTAATTTACGGTTAGTGACTAATGAATTGGAATGAGGCGTATGTTGTGTTTGTGTAACACTTTTATAAAATATACGCGAGTTATTCAGGAAGACCGGGTTTATCCCATTCTGAATAACTGATACGACGATAAGTCGAAGATGAAGACGATGGTCGAAGACCGGAAGTCTTCACGTCGTTTGGGTGATAACTGATGATCTTGATTGGGCTGTACACCCAAGAAGATGGAAATAGTTGGTGATCGTCCAGACGTACTTGGAGATCGATGGATATGCGGGGTACTAGGTGCCTCCGGTTTCGTTCAGACCCAGGACGGACTTGTAAATGGACTGTGTGTCTGACATCGGATTTCATTCTGTGTGACTGATATCGGTTGCATAGGATGGTTTGCCTGTGTGGCATGCTAAGATGCAAATGATCAAGGCTTCTGTTGAAAAGCAAAGTCTTGTGGTGATGATCAAAGCACGGCCTTTGGGGCGTAGCTTTGTATAACGTTTACCTCGCGTGTTTCACACCCGGTATGAACCAAAAACGGGAGACGGACCTCAGGGAGGGCATGCGTTTCTTTCTAGTTAGAAGTGGCGTCAGTGGTTTTACACGCCCTGACGAGTTTGACTTATGTGGTTGTTGCTGTTGCGAGGCGCCTCGGATTGATCGGTCGTTCTCGAACCGATGGAGCCATTCGTTGGCTCGTTTACGCCCCAAAAGGCGGGGAAACGCAGTGTTCAGGCATTTTAATCCACATCGGTGGACCGGCCCTGACGATCCAAAGGCTTGACAGAGTACTTGCCTGAGGCTCGGACTAGACAGTCTCGAATCGGTTGAGGACTATCTTTTGCCTCGGTTCATAGACGGAAATCCAATTTCCAAATACGTGACATTTGCGGTTTTAATTGTAATCCTATATATGGCGACATAGTGGGATGGGGCGCTTATGCCGCCTATGATTGATACTTATGATTTGAAGTTGTTTTATACACTATGCACTTATAATAGTATCAAATGATTTGTTTTAAACGTATCAAGCATTCTTTAGCTGTTATAAGGGAAAACCCTATCCCCCGGCTTGCGTTGCATTGTGTGATAGGACCTGGGTCTTATAACAGCTTCATTTTTCTTTATTTAGCATTGCGCTGTTTGTTTTATGCACTGGTATTCTTGGGAGGAAACCCGTTCCGTGTTATACGGCGTGGTCCCTTGATTTACCTAATGATTTAAAATAAAGATTAACTGTTTTAGTTCTCACACCAGTCACATGACTGACCTGGAGTTTATTGTTTTAACCTAAACTCTGGGTGCCCCTATTTTGACACGGGCAGCTAGTAGTTTTGGTTTTGCAGATTTATATTCACAGGATCCTGGTTTACAGCTGGAACGATATCCGGAAAGCTTTGTATCCGTATATCTCTTCTAGTTGTGTATTGTATTATTTTCCGCTGCGATGTATTTAAATGTAATTTAAATCTCTGATATTTCTGTGTAATATTCTTTTATAATCTGTATATTCTTGTAATCTGGTGCATTGTTGTAATAACAGTGAAATGTTCTTCTGTATGCGTTCTGTTTTGTCCTGTTCTCAAACGATAGGGCGTTTCGAACGGCCTGGGTCGGTTTAGCGACTGGTTCGGACCGAGCGAAATTCCTTCTCGTCACATTATTCATGATGAGTTTTAACCAAAAGAAGCTTCCATTTCTTTTCAGAAATGAAGAGATTTCTCTTCATGAATGAAGGAAACCTTTCAGAAAATATGTGTTATTTCGAATCAGTTGACTGATTAAAAATTCATCAGTCGACTAATTGAAAACTATGAAATCGTATATATTTAAAAATACTCAGAACTAGTCGTTACTGAGACAAAATTGTTTGACAAGTCGACTATTTGATTTTGAACCAGTCGACTAGTTTAGGCATTTTTTGCCCAGTTAGACCGTTTCAGGTCATTTGAAATATATATATGCTTTGTTTCGTATATTCGTGTAATACTCGAGGATAGATTTTAACATAATTCTAACAAGACTCAATGTGTGTGTATATGTATATGTATATATGTGTGTGTGTGTGTGTGTATATATATATATATAACCTCATCTTTATGACATGATTTCCATTGCACTTCTCTTTGTTGGCATTAATAAAAATCTTGTTTTCAACATTCTCCCCCTTTTTGATTGACGGTAACATATCTAATTTTCTCCCCCTGAATTTCTGCAACATTTTGTTAGTTCGATAAAGTTATAATCCTACCGTTTTGATTCTTGCAACAAAATGTTAGAACATATATTCTCAATAAATAAATTCATTAAGAGCATAGAATATATATAATCATAGGATAGAAATATTTCTCCCCCTTTGTCATCGATTAAAAAGTAATAAAATAGAATAAGTGCAAAGTAATCGAATAACATTAAGCCATTGAACCAAATAAAACAAAGTTATTACATGCATAATGTTTTAACACAACCAAAAACATAAAGTTCCCTACCATAAGTTTTTATACAACCAAAAGCAAATAAAACATACGTTATCAAGTTCAGAAAATAAAACATACTTGAGATAAACTACAGACACATATAGTACTACTAAGTTAGATTTCATCGGATTCGGTACTTTCAGAAGAGGTCCAATTGATAGGAGATATAGGTCGTTTTTTCGGATCTGTCACATGGCCAGTAGATGTAATAGAGCATGAAATTGATTTCCACATCCTCCTAAGAAAATCCATGACTTTGTCAAACTTTTTATCCATTTTCTTAACCACTCTTTTAAGCCTTGCTTCTAAAAGGAGTTGGCTGTGCGCAACTACATCAAGTGCTTGTCTTGACTTTTGAGATGGTTCCGTTAGTCGGATATCTTCGGGATTTGAATGAATAGTAGTTGATGATGGTTGATCCAAACTTCTCTTTTTCGAACTTCTAAACTCATGATACGAATGGTCGGAGGAGGCATATGCATTTGCTTCGAATTCTATTTATCCAAGATTTTTATTTCAATTGTCTTGGAATCCGGTTAAGGAATTTTTGCACTTTCAAAAACTCTCATTAAGTATTCGCCATAGTGAAAATATGTAGTAGTTCCTCGAGTATAGAGAAGAAGATGGTCCATAATAGTTTGCATCAATTGATTTTCACGTGACCAAAAGTAGCGTATAATGCTCGAAAAGTATCCGAATAAACAAGATCATGTCTTCTGGATTGTAACACCCCACGTCCGTTAGTGTCACTCACAAAGGGAATGCACTAAGTTCTGTGGAGCATTTAGGGTAAAAGATGCAGATAAATTACAAGACAGACAGAAATTAAACAGCGGAAAATAAAACTTTGCTTTATTGATAAAATAGTTTGTACAAAGATTTCTTTACAATATCAGAGTATCATCTGTCTTACAAAATAAAGAAGCATAAAACAATATTTATATTCCCCAATTTTAGCAAGAGCCAGCCATAGCATCCGAAAGAGAATCCAAGCAAACTTCGACAAATCTTCAAGCTGAGAAAGAGTGACATTCCCACTTAACCTGAGCTTATACTATTCCCTCCTCTACTACCTGTGGGGGGGGGGGAGGAAACGGAAGAAAAGAAGACGAAAGAAAAACAGAGTCAAACATAAAGCCTGAGTAAGTTCAGTAACTTCTAGCATGTGAACAAGGGAAAAACAAAACGACATGAATTAACTGAATACAAGATTACACCATGATGATAGGGTTGGCAAGATTAGATAAGATTAACACAAGATATGCTAAACTAAGACAAACTGGATATGATCTAATACTTTCGCCGCTTCGCTATTTCCTTGTTATACTAGTTTCTATATCTCTGCACCGCCTAACTAGTGTCCCAAATAGTAACGATAACGTGATCCCAATCCCTGTATTTTCCATCGCCTTCAGGCATCCATTTATTTATTTGTTACCTAGATTTAATCTAGGGTTTCCTACCAAGTACTTTCTAGATTTCTCTAAAGTTTACGCTATCTGCTGAATGCTTCTCGGATTCAGGATTTATGCCACCTAGTTCAACTAGGAATTATGCTACCTGTCGAACGATGCCCCCAAGTCTAGGACACACTACCTAGGGTGGTATATGTTCCTATACTTCCCCACGCATGTATCGCGAATCGTTATCGCTTATCTAGATGCACATGTCCTGTAATATGCGACCCGAGTCCTGTGTCAGGGCAAATCAAGGAATACAGAACTCGGTCGGGAGCTTTCAGATATCTGCCGATGCAGATGCTAAGGTCTGTTTTTATTCCAGTGGCTATGGTCCCACTTGACCCCTCCCTCAACTAATGGAAGGCCACCCTTGTAAAATGAGAACTGTACGAAGGCCCCTATCTGCCCCACTAATTCTATGGCCAAAAACACCCCGCAACCACAACTAGATAGCAAGTATGTGGTCCGTATGAGTCCTCCAGCCTTCCCGCTTCACGTGTCTCGCTTGACTGAAGATGGATGGTAGACGACGAGTTGCTATCACAGGGCTTCCGATTTCTCGCCGAATCACGCTGGTCCATCCGAGTCTTTAGGTTGCCATATATATTGCAACCAAGGCATACCCTTGGCTCTTCTATCGCAGACCTTAACCTCTGTGCGCCCAGGTGGATCATCTGCAGCCTCACAGAGGGATACCAAGAGTACCCTCACGTCCCCTCGAAGCCTCGGGCTTCGTAACCCAGTTCGTTGGAGCCTTCTTAAAACCAGATGGATGTCCGCTCCTTCGTGTTATACTAAGAATTACTACTTAGTTCTACTAACTAAGGTTTACCACTTAGTCTCCAAATTCCTTGTTTTCTTTACTAAGATTTACTACTTAGTCCCCTTTTTCAACTGAGGTTTACTACTTAGTTTTCTTTCTCGCCAGGTTGGATTAGTTAAGTGTCTTTAGTCGATTCAAGCTATCTTAACCCTCTTCCCTTATCCTTTTAAACTGGTTAAGTGTTATCCCTTTATGCTTTTTACTTAACCCTATTCATTTATCATATTCTGATGGTTAAGCGTTCAAGTTTACTTAACCCTATGGTCTAGTTCAGCTAACATAATAATTGGCTAATTGTATTCCTTAACGCCAACCTCTAGTCTAATTAACATGTTAAATTGGCTAAGTGTATTAACTTTACTTAACCCCACCTTCTAGTCTAGTCAACATGTTAATTTGGCTAAGTATTCCCTTGGACTTAACCCTCCCATTCTAGCTTTAACTGTGCTAAGTTGGTTAAGTGTTCCTTAACCTTCCCATTCTAGCTTAACTGTGTTAAGTTGGTTAAGTGTTCCTTAACCTTCCCATTCTAGCTTAACTGTGTTAAGTTGGTTAAGTGTTCCTATGGACTTAACATTCCCATTCTAGCTTAACTGTGTTAAGTTGGTTAAGTGTTTCTATGGACTTAACCCACCCATTCTTGCTTAACTGTGTTAAATTGGTTAAGTGTTTCTATGGACTTAACTCTCCCATTCTTGTTCTAGCTTTAATTAATAAATTAAAGCCGCAACCTCTCACATTAGACAGATATTGTTGCGGTTACTGGATGTGCCGGCCGGTTCCGGGCAGGTTTACACCGCAACTCAGTCTGACCTCGGGTTAGGCATATTCATGTTTTCTAAGTTCAAAAGGGTTTTTGATTAATTTCCAAATCTGGTTTTGAAAACAACCATCCCGTCCTTCGGATCAGTTAGGGATAGCCAGGGAGGGAAGGAAACTTGTATTTTCCAGACCCAAGCCTAGACACTATCCTCTCTGTCACCCTAGAACTTTCAGGTGTATGTGTTATTCAAAGAGAAAACCTTTCTTTTGTCCATATATAAATTTTCAACAATTTATCTTCAAAGTCCATTTTCCCTTTTTTTTAAATAAACTTGGCCTATACCATTTTCATTTTGTCCTGCCCACTAGTATACTTATATTCTAGGCCCAAGTCCTAACCCAACTTGCAGTTCAGGCCATTTCCTATTTCATTGCCAAAACTAGATTAAATATCCTAGTTTATAATTTATGGCCAAAACTTTACCTACATGCAAGTTACATATTTGGTGGTAAATGAACAATTTATCATTTATGACAAATTCTATAAGTAAATTTACTCCTAATTTACTTATTTCATTATTACACTTTTAATGTACATTGTCACATTTATTATTATGGCCCGTTCCCTCTTATTTATCATATTTATACTTTTTGGTATGTAAATTATACCAAATTAAGTGTCACTAACCATAATTTATTCTAAACATGACAATTTCTCACAATTATGGCTAAATTCAAAATTGTGCTAATATACTTATTCCAAATCTTTAATTAACACAATTTTGATTTAACATTCCTAATTCACAGTTTATGGTAAGACTAGAATTATTATTCTAGTTTACATTTCATACCTAAAATTTAGCTTACTTGCTAATACTAAATTTAATATGTCAAACTTATCCAATTTGCATTCCTATGAACCTGCCATAATACATATTCCCAATTTATGCCAATTTCCACGCTTATAACTACATTTATGTTCATTTTCATATTTTCCCCAAATTGCATTCCCACCGTTCGTATAATCGTGATTTAACCTAGATTGTAAATAAATCTAGATTCGTAGAAAATAGGGAATGAACCAAAGATGCTATGAAAAGGGATAATAACTGGCATAAAAGGTTTGGATAACGACGTAGGTTCAAGAATATGGGTAGACCTGACTTAATAGGTAAATTCCTACAGTCTAAAACCAATAGATAGAATAGGTTCAAGAATATGGGTAGACCTAACTGAATAGGTAAATTCGTACAGTCTAAAACCAAAGAAAAACAAGGAACAGATAAATTAGATAATCAGGTTTAGACCCAATTTCATAGCCACAAAACTTAAGCAACAATTTTCCTAATTATGAATCATAGGCAAAGTTCATAGTTATAGGCAATGTTCATAGTCCAAAAGGGAAAATAATTCCCATAGTCATAAGTCATTGTCATAGGCAATGTCATAGTCATATGTTGTATGTACCAAATCATGGTTCATGTTCGTAATTCAAAGGCAATAGGTTCATGGTCATAGTTCTCATAATCATGATCATAGGCATAGGCATATCCTCTTTGTTCAATAGTCATAGGCCGTCAATCAAAGTCATAGTATGTTCTGGGCCATAGTCAAGAATTAGATCCAAAAACTTAAATAAACACAGATCCAAGTGAAGAGATTAGGCATTTTTCTTATATCCTTTTAATTTCATGTCACAAATAAAAATAAAACGTTCAAGTCTAGAAATAACCAACTTACAGAAATTAGATCTAGAATAGAAGAACGGCGATGCTAAGATTCGTATGTCGTTGCTCGAGGTTTGTTGATTTAGCCTTTGAATTCTTCACTTTGATTTGAATCTTCTCTTGAACAGATTTGAGCAGCATCTCCATGTCTTGAATTTATTTTAATGGTGGGGGCTAGAGTAGAGAGAAGCAGTATGTAGATGCCTTAGAGAATTTGTGTGGAGGAACCCTTAGGTCTAGGCATTCTTTTATAGGTGTAGAGAGTGTTTTAGGGCCCTTAGATCATCATAGAAGCCATCAGAATCGCACAGGTCGAATACACATCATCCAACCACTCAAAAGGAGACACGTCAGCACAGAACACTCTAGAATTCGGTGCTGGATTAGTATGGGTGCACTTGGCAGGTGCGCCAGTGTATTTTTGTACTGGCGCACTTCACAAGTGCGCCAGTGCATTCTGGTCTGTTTCCGGTTTTTCTGCCTAACTTCATTCGTCCATATCTTGGTCATACGGACTCCGATTTTCGAAAACTCGGACTCTATTTCGCGTATTTTTCCGAGACAAACGCAACAGTGCAGCCCGTTTCCCTTGCTTTTGATTTTAACTTTTAATTCTTCCTTGATTTGTAAATCTTAGTGTTATAGAATTACGAGGTGTTACATGGATCACGGTAGAAATTTTCGTGTAAGAACATGGTAAAGAATCCTTGCATTAGGTCATAACCCTTTGGTTCGAGATCCATTCGAATCGTCATCAATAAAAAGACGACTAACTTCATCCCTTACCCCAAATTCACAATTTAATTCGGTTAAAGATATCCCATCCGTAGATGAATTTAAAACTTGACCAAGTCTTTCAATAGAAATGAAGATAGGCTGCCCACACACAATTTTGTGAATTAGTGGGATTTTTATGATCCAAATTTATATTAGCCAAAAGTAGCTTTATCATAGTGACATTGATTTTGATATTGTTTTGAGAATAATTTGGAGTGATTCAAGTTTACCTTAATGAGCTAGTTGTTGTAACCTATAGGAATTAAAGTCTTCAATTTTGTAAAAGGGATTGGGATGAATTTTAGATTCGATAAAAGCTTCCACCTTTGCTTGGCTAGGTCATTCCATAGCTATTGATCAATAGAGGATTCTATTGTCTTCTTTGATCTTGTTCTTGAAGTTGTTCCAATGTCTCTTTGACATTTAGGAGGAGCCGTGATGAAATTCAGGATTTTCTAGGGTTTTTAGAAGTTTTGAGATAGTTTGAGAAGTGAGAAAAGTAAGGGGTAGTGTGGTTAAAAGGCACGATACACAGTAGGAACCCAGTTTTCGGGTTTCCCTTTACCAGTTGAATGATTTATATCTTACCAGTCGACTGGTTGCTGTGAACAACAGCCTTTATTTTTAAGAATTTTTCTTTATATTCTTGATTACTCTTCTTGTGATTAGTTTCTTTTCTTGATAAGAAATTATGTGTTTTCATTAATATAACAGAAATACATAATTATTACAATGAACTAAAGAAAATAAACAAGACATGAACCTTTGCATTTCCCATCAATGCAAGTCTTATTTTAGCAAAGAAAAAGTATTTCTGTGATTAACATATTATTGTTCTTCAGATGAGGTTGATTTTCTTGGAGTCTTAGAAACAACTCCCTCATTCTCTTGATTGTTCTTTTCCCAAGCCTTTGGGCTTTCCTTCTTGCTTCTTGGAGATTTTTACCAAGGATTCCATGAAGTAGTTGGTCTTAGTGTTTCAGGAGTCATGGAAAGAGGATTGTGTCTAGGTTCAACTACAGCTGAACTACCACATATATGGAGTGCAACTGTTTCTAAAAACTTCAACCAGTCTGAGGTCTGTTTTTGCTCATAAGATACTTCTCTTTGTAGCATCATTTGTTCACATTGATAATAACTAATTTCATTTAATGATTTTACACAAATTATTAATATTATTATTAATTTTATTAAAGCCCTTTCAATCGATTTCAATAAACTGTCATCGAACTGCACTTACAACGACCTTTTCCAAAATTGATTTGGACAAAATTACAAATCCAACCATTAGAATTCAAATCTCTTATATTTGTTGGAAAACTCTTTTCTATACAAACCCAACGTTTCCAGTTTTAGGAGAATCCGACGGTCGAATCTCCCATAATGTCAATTCGAAGTCAATGGTCGAAATTCGCTGTCTTTTGTTGATGGAGATACTGAAACCTCTCTTCTTTTCTTGGCATCCGAAGTATATCCGGTTCGGTATTCTTGCCACCGAAGGGTTGGTTCTTTACTCGGAGCAGGGAGTGTGATAATATTAATCGAATTAGATGAAGTTTTCACAAAGGATTTCGTTGGAGCTGATGGGAACTTTCTTTCTTTGATGTGATCCAATAAGGTTTTTGGTTATCATTTTATTATTTGTTTGAAAGCAAAAACACTTTTATCTAGAATTTATACAAGAATATATACTTGATATAGTATATCAAATGAATGGCAAAGCTAGTATTAACCATTCTTGACACGACTCGAACTCCCCCGGTAAGGAAAGCACGGATGGCGTTGAGGGCAAGACAAAGTAGAACGCAAACGGAAGAACATTTCATTGTTTATTACAATAATTCCATCAGAATACAAGAATATACAGAGTATGAATGAATAAAATACATTCGATAAATATCAGAGATTACAATAAATTACATAGCAGCGGAAAATAATACAAAACACAACTGAAAGTAATACACGGATACAGAGCTTTCCGAGCATCGTTCCAGCTGTAAATCAGGATCCTGTGAATATAAATCTACAAAACCAAAACTACGAGCTGCCCGTGTGGAAAATAGGAGCACCCAGAGTTTAGGTTAAAACAATAAACTCCAGGTCAGTCATGTGACTGGTGTGAGAACTAAAACAGTTATTAATCTTTATTTTAAAGTTCGGTAAATCAAGGGACCACGCCGTATAACACGGAACGGGTTTCCTCCCAAGAATACCAGTGCATAAAACAAACAGCGTAATGCTAAATAAAGAAAAATGAAGCTATTATAAGACCCAGGTCCCATCACACAATGCAACGCAAGCCAGAGGATAGGTTTTTTACCTTATAATAGCCAAAGTATGCTGGATACGTTTAAAACACATTATTTGATACTATTATAAGCGTATAGTGTCAAAACAATTTCAATCATAAATATCAATCATAGGCAGCATGAATGACCCATACCACTATGTCGCCATACTAGGTTCTACAAATAAAACCGAATTATCATGTATTGGAAATTGGATTCCATCATAAGTCAAGGCAAGGGGCAAGCTCCTCACCGATTCGAGACACTCTAGCAAATGCCTCAGGACCCCACTATGATCCTTTGGAACCTCCAAGGCCGGTCCTCTCTTACTTTTGAGAATTGGCAATTCCTGAACACACGTTTCCCGGTCCTTACAGTCCTATATCCGAGGTGCCTCACATTCCAACTACCACATAGGTGAAAAGTATATAAATGTCAGGGCTGGTAGGTCACTGACACCACCCTAGCTAGAAAGAAACGTCGTGCACTCCTTGGGTCCGTCTCCCATTTTTGACTCATCCCGAGGTGTAAGGCTCGCGATTTCACGCTATACACAAAGCTACGCCACATAGGCCGTGCTTTGATCATCAACCACAAGACTTTTCATTTCAACAAAAGCCTTGATCAATTGCCACTTACACGTGCCACACTGGCAATTCATTCCATGCGACTAATATCCATCGATATACAACCTCTGAGCTCGTACGTCTCAAAGAAGGGCGTTAAGCAAGAGAATAAATTCTCCGCCGCCAAACAGATGTATATTTAATAGAGATCAATCAACACAGAATAAAATCCAATGTCAGACACACAATCCATTTACAAGTTCGTTCTGGGTCTGAACGAAACCGGTGGCACTTTCGTCGCATATCCATCCATCTACAAGTACGTCTGGACGATCACCAACTGATTCCCTCATCTTGGGTGTACAGCCGAATCAAGATCATCAGTAACCACCCAAACGATGTGAAGACTTCCGGTCTTTAACCACCGTTTTCATCTTCGACATCTCCACAAATTGGTTATTCAGAATGGGTATAAACCCGGCCTTTATGAATGACCCACGTATATGATAAACAAAGGTTACACAAACACAACAAACGCCTCATTCCAATTCAGAATATTTTTTTATTCACAAAATCACATTCTGAGGGAATAGGTTTCCATTAATTTTATCCAAGATAAATTCTTCTAAATTTATTCTTTAATCTTCCTTTGGATATCATTTCAAACCAAATTATGGTTTTCCAAACTAGTCGGGATTAGCGGACCACACCGAAGTAATTATTTATTTTATTTCCCAATCCCAACCTATATATCCCATGGAGAAAAACTGGTAATACTCCATACCTAACACCACGGTGTTATCGGTAAAATTAATTACCATTTCACGTTCAAATCTAATTAAAGATTTAACTATCGCATTGGAGCAAAACTGGTGGTACTCCGTTCTCGATCACCTTTCAGATTTGATAATTTAAATTATCAATTCTCATTTCAATCTAATTAAAGATTCATTCAAACTCCATTTAGTTTTAATCTTTTCAAAAATCAATATCCTGTCTTTAACTGGGTTAAAGAACCAATGTCATCTAAAACACGATTCACGATAAACCCAAAATCACACTATATTGTTAATTGGGTTAAAGAACAGGTGTTGTTCAGAACACCGCTCACGATAAACCCAAAAACCAAATCAAATTCAATTCCAATTAAATATTATTTAATTGATACACTTCATTAAATCTAAATAGAAAGATTTAATCTTTTTCTCTATTGGGCTTAAGAACAGTGTTAATGAAGACACCATTCATGACAAACCCAAATCACATTTGATATTAAATACAAGGCTCTGAATAGAAAATATACCGGCTTATATTCAATATCAAATCCTGAAACCAACAAATATCGTATTGGAAATAATGATATAAAATATATCTTTCAAATTCCCATAACAATATCTGTATAGTCACGAAATCCAACATCGAAATATTCGGAAGATAATTTTGATTCAACTCCAGTCCAATTCACGAATTGGGAATATTGATTATTTTAAAATCACTTTCAAATTCAGTTTATTTATTTCAAAAATAAATTGATTTTAATTGATTTTAATTCTAGTTCAAAACTAGTTCATTTCGATAAAAATCTATTTTTATCCTTTCAAATGTGGAATTTTTCACCCCAGTTCTTTCCAATTCACATATTATGATTTCTCACAAATTATAGATATTATTAATAATTTTATCAAGGTCCGTACAGTCGATTTCCAACAACGGCCATCGAACTGCACTTACAGCGACCTCTTTCAAATTTGATTTGGACATAATTCCAAATCCAACCGTTAGATTTCAAATTTCTAATATTCATTGGAAAGCTCTTTTCGATACGAACCCAACGGTTCCAGTTTTAGGAGAATACGACGGTCGGATCTCCCGCAACGTCAATTCGAAGTCAATGGTCGAAATTCACGAACTGCCGCGGCGCGGCGCGTTCTATTCAGGCCATTATATATATAATATATATATATGTATATATATATATTATACATTTCGTCGATTTCCTTTTTAAAACGAATTTTATAAATAGTTCTAAATTTGTTTCAAAAACAATTTCAACTTCATCTTCAATTTCAAATCGATTTGATTTCAATTCGATTCGAATTCATTTCAATTTTATTTAATTCGAATTCAAATTCGTTTCAATTCAATTCTAATTCTAATTCGTTTCAATTCAATTCAAATTCTAATTCGTTTCAATTCAATTCAAATTCTAATTCGTTTCAATTCAATTCAATTTGAATTTACCTTCTATTTACTTCAATTCGAATTCATTTCAAATTGATTTTGTAACGGCTGGAAATTTTCGACTCCTCGAGAGTCGAAAACTCCGAGACGTTAGTGAAAGAAAGTAGAGGGTGAGGAAGAAAAGATAGAACTAATAGAATAGAAGAAGAAGAAGAACTTACATCATCAGAGTAAACATGAATCTCACAGCGGAACGAATAAAATATAACATAACTTTGAAATACAAATCAGTACTCGTATATACATACCATTTCAGAGTACAACACTTAACAACACAGCGGAATAATAATAGCTATAATCCTGAAGCCTCCTGCTCCAAGCTCTCCAAGTGTATCGTTAAAATCCCGACTACTTGACTGCCCATACAAATTTAGGCACCCAAGAGTTTAGGGAAACAAACAAAATAAACTCCGGGTCAGTCATGGGACTGGTGTGAATAAAACTCCAACACTTGGTTAAATAAAGGATATCTTTCTGATATTATAATAATGTCTAAATACAAATAGATATCAATCTAGCAGAACGCTTGCATCTCACGTTCCACATACATAGTATACAAATAAACCGTGAGCGCTTATTGGAGATTGGATTCCAACAGACAAGGTATGGGAGCACCTTCCGATCAGTGTACTCTAGAGGAGATACACTATGGTTCAACAAGAACGTCTTGCAACCCGGCCACACATGACTGTTCACTCATTTAGCTTGAGCGTAACGAATATATTATCACCGATGGTTGGGATCAGCAACCATCCTTCCCGATAAGGGACAGCATTGAAATAGATTATAAAGAAGTACAATTGAATATCCTCTAGATGGTGATAATACACCCTGCTTGGGTATGGCCCAACTAGCCATGCTGCCTAGCCCAACTTCTGTTATTTCCCGGTGGTGAGGTTTGAGGTCACGTTTATCACTTTGACAGATTTTTGCTTCAATTACTTTGAATGCCACATCGTCATACCCGCCAAATCGTTATCGATTTCTCAAGGCATCACGGGTATAAAAGCTAAGAGAAACGAATTTCTCCGCCACCAACGTAATACGTTTAAAGAGATCAACATATATGATTCGTTAAGAATACTTTGTCAGACACTCGTCCATATACGTTGTTCTGGGACTGAATAAACCGAAGGCACTATTCAGTGAATCCATCCTACCTAGGCTTTTCACAATAGCCCTTGCACTTCACTCCGTCTTCAATTATCTTCAGCGTACTTGATTCACAACGCTTATGCTAATACGGAGTGGTTCTTCGGATAATAATCCAACCGGTCTCTCCATATTTACAACGTAAATATGGTCAAAAATTTGATAGTCTGTGATTCAACTATCAAATGAAAACATGTCGGTGTACAAACAACGATCTTATTTCCAAATGGAAATTCGATCGATCAATCTCATATACATATATATGTTCATATTTCCTTATTTCATGTATTTAGAAAATATATGTTATTAATCATTGGAAAACATTTCCATAGCTTATTTTCACATCACTATTATTTCGCAACTATCAGTCCCTAACTGTAACTAGTATGAGAACAATTCTCTAAGTATCAATCCGGAAGGTTGAAACCAACATCAGAACGTCACTTAGAAAACCGTTCAACTTACCCTCTCCAGTCAGTTTCTGAATTTGCTTAACTCTATTTCTTAAATTCTTATCATGAAAACATTTCATTTTCTATGTTTAGAAAACATATCTGACTATATTTGGAAAACGTTCCCAAAACTCATTTACGGATTTCAAATGAACGTTGTATAAAACATCGTTACGCTTAATCCATTAATCGCTTATTACTTAACTATATTTCAAATCAACCTTTTCTATCGAACCACAACTATTCCTTTGTCAATTCTGAAGTCAATCAAGTTGGGGTATAATTACCTCTCACACCTTAATTTAACAACGTCCTTTATTGTGAAATAGATGAAGCTCGTCACTCACTTTTTCCAATCATCTGTTTACGCAAATTCTCGGATTCAGGTTACGAATCCACTTCTTAAATGACAACGCTTGATTATAACTATAACGTTATAATTCCTACCCCTAAAATATCTAACCTAAATTATGAATTTATTTCCTAACTCGAATAATTTAACAGACACCTAATTTCTAAATCAATAACTAAATCTTGATTTAAACCCTGGAAAGTAAATAGTACTTTCCCGAATTCGCTATAATCGAATTCGACGTATAACTCTCTTTCGAGTAATCTCTATTCGATTAACTCTCCCTTTTTAATAACTGATATTCGATAAACTCTATTTCGATTAACTCCTATCGAATAACAAATATTCGAATAACTCTTCTTGGTTGGCTCTATTTCATTAACTCTTATCGAATAACAAATATTCGATTTTCTTAAATGTGTCAATTCTTATCGAAACTACTAACATCCGATTTAACTTAAATGGATTTACTCTTATCGAATAACTTATTCGATTAACTCAACTTGATTTTCTTAACTCGATTATCTCAACTCGATTTCTTAACTCGATTACTTAACTCGATAAATCTTAACTCGATTACTTAACTCGATAACTTAACTTAACCCAAATCGATTAACTCAACTCTAATCGATTAACTTAATTTGATTTACTCCTTCGAATAACTCATTCGAATAACTTAATTGATTAACTCCGAAAAACTAATTCGAATAACTTACCTTCGAATAACTAATATTCGATTTACTCTAACTCGATTAACTTAATTCTAATCGATTTACTCCGTTTCGATTTAACTTAATTCAAATCGATTAACTTAACTCAAATTGATTAACTCCTTTCGAATAACTAAATTCGATTTAACTCTTCTCGAATAACTAAATTCGATTAACTCAAATTGAATAACTAATATTCAATTAACTCTTACGACTAACTCCTTTGGATTAACTAACTTCGAATAACTCCTTTGGATTAACTAACTTCGAATAACTCCTTTGGATTAACTAACTTCGAATAACTCCTTTGGATTAACTAACTTCGAATAACCAATATTCGATAACTACTCTTCGAATAAATAATATTCGGTAACTCTTCTCAAATGAATAACATTTGATTTCTCCACTCGAATAAACTATATTCGATTACTCTTCCCTCGAATACACTATATTCGATAACTCTACTTCGAATAAGTGATATTCGGCAACTCTACTCGATTAACTCCACTTGGATAACTCTAACTGGTCAACTCTAACTGGTCAACTCTAACTGAGTAACTCTAACTGATCAACTCTAACTGGTCAACTTTAACTGGTCAACTTTAACTGGTCAACTTTAACTGGTCAACTCTAACTGTTTATCTTTAACTGGTAAACTTTAACTGGTTAACTCAAATGGTGTAACCTAACTTAATTTACTTGTCTCGATTAACTGAACTAATCCACTTAGTTTAACTTAGTTAATTCACTTTGATTAACTCTAACCGATTTACTTAGTTTAACTCAGCTAATTCACTTTGATTAACCCAACTAATTTACTTCGATTAACCAATTAGTTTAACTTGACTAATTCACTTAGTTTGACGCAACTAATCCACTTTGATTTACAAATTAGTTTAACTTAACTAAGTCACTTAGTTTGACGCAACTAATTCACTTTGATTTACCAATTAGTTTAACTTAACTAATTCACTTCGATTAACCGCTTAGTTTATCTTAACTAATTTACTTTGGTTAACTTAACCAATTACTTTGATTAACTCGACTAACTTGCTTTGGTTAACCTAACAAATTACTTTGTTTAACTCTATTCGAATAAGTAATTCGAATCACTCTAATGTGTTTAACTCTATTCAAATATCTAATTCGAATAACTCATTTCGAATAACTAAATTCGATTAACTCCTTTTATTAACGTTTATTCATTTCAAAAGATTTCCTTTTTACAACGTTTATCCATTGATAAAGATTTACTTTTTACAACGTTTATCCATTTATAAAGATTTACTTTTAGTAACGGTTCTTCACTTTATAAATGTCCTTTTAATAACGTTTCTACTTATCTATATAAGTCCAGACTTATATATATTCCATTTATCAACGATAAATAATTTATTTAATTTATAAAACATTATTTATAAATTAATCTACTTCAATTTATCTGTTTAAAACAGATTTCCTATTTAATATCTCATTTAAATCCATATCGTGTTATACCGTGTGCGAAGCACGTGTTTTGTAACAACCCGAAAATCTGGGCCAGTTTAAAATTTTTATTTTGGCAATTTTGGCGAAGTATGAATATTTAAAATGAATTATTTTAAATAATATCGACGGAAATTTATTTTGAATATAATTCGAACGTATATATTTATACGCGTCGTCGTTAGAATATAAATATTTATATATAATTATAAATAGAATTGAAAATGGCGCGGTAGTTCGATAATTCGATTTCAAACTTCAATTGAATGTACCGGGTGCAAAACAATCCGGATTTTAGTGAAACCAAAAACATTAGGATCTAATTGACGATATCTTTCCAACGAAGTTAACAAACTGAGATTTCATTTTAGAAATGATAAGATATGTCCAGTTTAAAATTAGAAATAGTCGCTGTGGAATTTATATATATTTTTATATATATAAGGCCCTTAAATATAGCAATTTTGCAAACGACCTCGGATTTCGACGAAACCAGTTTTGTTGGGTCCGTGATGTTAAGTTATTGCTAGATTCCAAATTTCATAATTTTTCGAATCGATATGTGAGCGTGGCAAAGGAAAACGCGTTTGACCAGTTTCAGTTGATTTTAATCGACTGGAAATTGGCCATTTTTCCAACGGTCTCAGAATTCGGCGAAACTAGTTTTGTTATGACCGTATCGTCAATACGAAGCTAGAAAATATTTTTCAGGAATTTTTAAAGTTCGTATGTGACCCCGGTAAATTGAAATCTACGTTTAAAATTCAATATCGTGATTTAAATGTAAATTCAACGGAAACTGATACAAACGATCGAATTGGCCTTCGTAACATATCCCATTGTGTTCGGAATAGTGGTAAAACGCTAGGGACGACAGTTGTCGGGTTTCATTTCGTGTCCGAATTTAAAGTCAACCTTTATCGAAATAAAATAATATAATATAATATAAAATATAAAATAAATATCTCTCTTTTCCTCTAAACCCTATTTCCCGTTCAAAATTTGATTTTCCCCAAACCAGACATCCAGCCGCCGCCTAACTCCTCCAACCCACCATCGGACCTCGCCACCGTCCACCCCCACGTCGGCCGACCCTCCTACGCCCTCCCCTGGCCACCACGTTCCCCTCCAGCCCTCTATCGACGGCTCAGCCCCACCACGCCCCCAAACCCTCACCAAACCGCCACCACCATCCACCCAGGCCCACGCCCTGACCACCGCACCACCCTCCGACCATCCACGAGCTCGGCCCCCTCTCCGCTGCCCTCGCCCTCACACTCGAACCCTCGCGCGAAACCCTAGGCTGGAGAACCCCCAAACCAACCGCTGTAAGTTGATTTATTTTTATATTTCTTTATTTTAATTTTTATTGTTTTAAAAACTGAAAATTATATAAAGTAAAAACTGTTTTTTTTATAGGTTTTAAAAACTGAAAATTATATAAAGTAAAAACTGTTTTTTTATATAGGTTTTAAAAACTATAATTAGGAAAAGATTTAGATTTTAAAAGTGAAAAGACTTTAAAACTATTTTGAAAAAGAAAACTGAATTTTGAAAAGATTTTAAAACTATTTTGAAAAAGAAAACTGAATTTGGGAAAAAGAGAACTGATTCTATAAATGATTTTAAAACTGATTTCTAAAAAGGTTTTAAAAGATTTAAACTTTAAAAAGTAAAAGATTTAAAAGAAGTTAAAACTGATTTTGTTTTAAAGTAAAAATAAAAATAGAATTTTTATATATTGAACTTCAATAGAATTTTTATATATTGAACTTCGATAGAATTTTTATATATTGAAAGTAAAAATAAAAATAGAATTTTTATATATTGAACTTCGATAGAATTTTTATATATTGAAAGTAAAAATAAAAATAGATTTTTACATATGTAGAGAATACGGGCGAAAGCGACAAAAAGGCGAGTTGGCGAAGACTTCTGCAAATGAAGTGTCGTGGAGCTAGGATAGCTATAAGTGAGAATTTCTCACCTTTCAATTTATTTTTCTAGTTATATATATATACTAGGATGCAGACGGTGCTTAGTAGCACCCGACACAATCGTCCACAGACCATGGACTTGTTTGTTTGGTTGCATAGATTAGTTATATGATTTGATTAGAATTTGGTTGTTTGGTGATTTGATTGATGTGTGAATGGCGTGGGCCTTCACTAGACCGGGGATAAGGCTAGGCCTTGTCCCGTTTCTAGTATCGTGCCGTTATGCCGCCGAAATTTTCTAAAATATGTTAGAAAAATAAAAATGTCATTTATTGAATAAATGAACTGAATAGAAAATTCATGTGTTGGAATAAATATTTTATCGTTAAAAATATAGTTTTTAACGTAAATGTGAATAAAATAAAATATTCATTTACAAACCAGACGGTTTGTTTATGTACACTGATTTGACTGATATGGATTGGGACGATAAATTTTACACATCGCCCAACTGCACGAATAAAATCTGTGATTGATTGTTTGAAACCCCACACGGGTGTTGGGATGAAATTTGAAGTTCACTCATCCTGATTGATTAAATATGTCGATCGATTGATTGACAGGCTGTTATAAGCATTAGATATCTATATTTGATGCTTATACAGTGTAGTGCACTTTGGTTGATGGTTGATTATTTTTCAAGGCTATTATACATGTGTTGTATGAAAATCCATATAATTAACTTTATATGGTAATTGATTGGGCCTCATTCCAGTTTTAAAATAGAAATATTTAAAATAGAAATATTTAAAATAGAAATATTCGAAATGGAATATTTGAAAATGTCAATATATGAAGCCGTGTTGATTAGATTGACGCTATTTTGACGTGAACGATATTTATATCGATTTTATTCATTTTAAAATGAATATTAAAAAGTAATTTTGAAATCAAATATTTCGAAATGAATTGAATTGAAAGTGATTTCGAAATGAATTGAATTGAAAACGAATTCAAAGTGAATTGAATTGAAAGTGATTTCGAAATGAATTGAATTGAAAACGAATTCAAAGTGAATTGAATTGAAAGTGATTTCGAAATGAATTGAATTGAAAACGAATTCAAAGTGAATTGAATTGAAAGTGATTTCGAAATGAATTGAATTGAAAACGAATTCAAAGTGAATTGAATTGAAAGTGATTTCGAAATGAATTGAATTGAAAACGAATTCAAAGTTAATTGAATTGAAAGTGATTTCGAAATGAATTGAATTGAAAACGATTTCGAAATGAATTGAATTGAAAACGAATTCGAAATGAATTGAATTGAAAACGAATTCAAATTGAATTGAAATTTGAATTGAATAGAAATGAATTTTAAAACGAATTTATAGAGAAGAATTCAATTTTGCTTTGAATTGAGATGGAAGTTGAAATAGATTTTGAAACGAATTTTAAAACTATTTATATAATTCCTTTTAAATAGAAATCGACGAAGTATATATTATATATATTATATATATAATATAATGGCCTGAATAGAACGCGCCGCGCCGCGGCAGTTCGCGAATTTCGACCATTGATTTCAAATGGACGTTACGGGAGATCCGACCGTCGGATTCTCCTAAAACCGGAACCGTTGGGTTCGTATCGAAAAGAGCTTTCTAGCGAATGTTAGAAATTTGAAATCTAACGGTTGGATTTGGAATTATGTCCAAATCAAATTTGAAAAATGTCGCTGTAAGTGCAGTTCGATGGCCGTTGATGGAAATCGACTGTATGGGCCTTGATAAAATTATTAAAAATAGTAATAATTTGTGTAAAATCATAAGAAATGATTTGTGAAGATTTGGGATGAAAAACTCCATATTTGAAAAGATAAAAATAGATTTTTATCGAAATGAACTAGTTTTGAACTAGAATTATAATTCTATTTATTTTTAAATAAATAAATTGAATTTGAAAGGGGTTTTAAAAATAACCAGAATTTCCAATGATTGCATTGGAGTGGATTTGAATCGAAATTATCTTCAGAATATTTCGATGTTGGAATTCGTGATTATACAGATGTTGTCATGGAAATTTGAAAGATATATATTTATATCGTTATTTCCAATACGACATTTGTTAGTCGTAGAATTTGATATTGAATATAAGCCGATATATTTTCTATTCAGAGCCTTGTATTGAATATCAAATGTGATTTGGGTTTGTCGTGAATGGTGTCTTCACTAACACTGTTCTTGAACCCAGTTGAGAAAAGATTAAATCTTTTTATTTAGATTTAATGAAGTGTACCAATTAAATGATATTTAATTGGAATTAAATTGATATTGATTTTTGGGTTTATCGTGAACAGTGTTTTAAACAACACTCGTTCTTTAACCTGATAATTAATGAATGTGATTTTGGGTTTATCGTGAACTGTGTTTTTAAATGACACGGATTCTTTAACCCAGTCGAAGATTAAAACTAAGTGGAGTTTTAATGAATCTTTAATTAGATTGAAATGATCGAAAATGGAGTATCACCAGTTTTGCTCCAGGCGATAGTTAAATCTTTAATTAGATTTGAACGTGAAATGGTAATTGAATTTACCGATAACACTGTGGTGTTAGATATGAAGTATTCACAGTTTTACTTCATCGGATGAATAGGTTGGGATTGGGAAATTATAACAAATGATTACTTCGGTAAGGTTCGCTAATCCCGACTAGTTTGAATTGATATTCAAAAGTTGATTAAAGAATAAATTCAAGAATTTATCTTTGATAAAATTAATGGGAACCTTTTCCTATGAATGTGAAATTAGAAACTAACTGTCGGTTAGCTAAGTAGAATGGTTTTCTGGATATTGATCTGATGTTGGTTTCGGCCTTCGGGGTTAATATTTGGGGAATTATTCTCTTGATTAATTTACGGTTAGTGACTGATGGATTGGAATGAGGCGTATGTTGTGTTTGTGTAACACTTATTTAAAATATACGCGAGTTATTCGGGAAGACCGGGTTTATCCCATTCTGAATAACTGATACGACGATAAGTCGAAGATGAAGACGATGGTCGAAGACCGGAGGTCTTCACGTCGTTTGGGTAATTACTGATGATCTTGATTGGGCTGTACACCCAAGAAGATGGAAACAGTTAGTGATCGTCCAGACGTACTTGGAGATCGATGGATATGCGGGGTACTAGGTGCCTCCGGTTTCGTTCAGACCCAGAACGGACTTGTAAATGGACTGTGTGTCTGACATCGGATTTCATTCTGTGTGACTGATATCGGTTGCATAGGATGGTTTGCCTGTGTGGCATGCTAAGATGCAAATGATCAAGGCTTCTGTTGAAAAGCAAAGTCTTGTGGTTGGTGATCAAAGCACGGCCTTTGTGGCGTAGCTTTGTGTAACGTTTACTTCGCGAGTTTCACACCCGGTATGAACCAAAAACGGGAGACGGACCTCAGGGAGGGCCTACGTTTCCTCCTAGCTAAAGGTGGCGTCAGTGGTTTTACACGCCCTGACGAGTTTGACTTATGTGGTTGTTGCTGTTGCGAGGCGCCTCGGATTGATCGGTCGTTCTCGAACCGATGGAGTCATTTAGTTGGCTCGCTTACGCCCCAAAGGGCGGCGAAACGTAGTGCTCAGGCATTTTTAATCCACTCCGTGTGGACCGGCCCTGTCGCTCCAAGGGTCGATGCGTTCTGATCCTGAGACTCGGGCTAGGCAGTCTCGAATCGGTTGAGGACTATCTTTTGCCTCGGTTCATAGACGGAAATCCAATTTCCAAATACGTGACTTTGCGGTTTTATTTGTAAACCTATATATGGCGACATAGTGGCATGGGACGCTCATGCCGCCTATGATTGATACTTATGATTTGAAGTTGTTTTATACACTATGCACTTACAATAGTATCAAATGATTTGTTTTAAACGTATCAAGCATTCTTGGCTATTATAAGGTAAAAACCCTATCCTCCGGCTTGCGTTGCATTGTGTGATGGGAACTGGGTCTTATAACAGCTTCATTTTTCTTTATTTAGTATTGCGCTGTTTGTTTTATGCACTGGGATTCTTGGGAGGAAACCCGTTCCGTGTTATACGGCGTGGTCCCTTGATTTACCTAGCTTTAAAAATAAAGATTAATAACTGTTTTAGTTCTCACACCAGTCACATGACTGACCTGGAGTTTATTGTTTTAACCTAAACTCTGGGTGCCCTTATTTTGACACGGGCAGCTAGTAGTTTCGGTTTTGCAGATTTATATTCACAGGATCCTGGTTTACAGCTGGAATGATATCCGGAAAGCTTTGTATCCGTATATCTCCTCTAGTTATGTATTTTATTATTTTCCGCTGCAATGTATTTAAATGTAATTTAAATCTCTGATATTTCTGTGTAATATTTATTCATTTATACTCTGTATATTCTTGTAATCTGATGCATTGTTGTAATAAACAATGAGATGTTCTTCTGTATGCGTTCTATTTTGTCGTGTTCTCAACGATAGGGCGTTTCGAACGGTCTGGGTCGGTTTAGCGACTGGTTCGGACCGAGCGAAATTACCTGTTCGTCACATTTGGTATCAGAGCTTTGGTTTACAAAGCTTAGAGAACAAGGCACATTAGAACCATACGAAAGAATTCATCAGATATTGGATTAGGATATCCAATGAGAGTGACTCGTTAGAGATGGGATCAGTAGTATCCTAGAACGAGTGTGAAGAGTATATTTTTGAAAATGAAAACAAATTTTTGTTTTGAAAATTAAAATCACTTATTCGTATTTGATTATTTAATTATATTGATGTGGACAATCCAGTATATATAGATTTTGCGTATACGTCTGATCCGCGTGTATTTGAAATTTTAATATATTGGATAGATATAGAATCACACTCTAGTCGCCCGAAGATGATATTGATGATACCGATCGCATCATCAACATTTATGTTCGAGTTTCGAAGGTGTGATTTCTATATATTTCCATTAGGCTGGTGTGAGAACCAAAACTTATATAGTTAGAACACCTTGTTGTGAATTGGCATCAAAAACAAGATTTTCAGTATATGTATCAAAATTATGGATTTGAAACTCTAATTCACTAATTGATTGATGTTTGTGTTGTTTGTTTAATTGTTTGCTAATTTTGAACCATTTATGCCTAATTAAATCGAATATTGAACTGTATTGAAAATTGGTCGCATTTGCTTGCATATACATATATATCATTGAACAGGTCATAGCAAGGAGGCTAGAGCCAGAGAATAAAATTTGTTTGCCCGACAAATAGGTACATGTTTACTACATAATTTCCTGTTTTGTTTGGGTGATGATGATTTTGTGAGCCTATTGGCTAGCCGCTTGGCTTTTTCTTTTTCTTTTTGAGATCTGAAGGACCGGGGAAGCTATTTGAAATTCCCCGATGCTCCCGGTGCAGGGGAGGTTATGGCGAAATTTTTCGAAAATTTAGGGTGTTAGCCAAATTTTTGAAATTTTGAAAATTCTCAGAAACTAAAGAGTTGGAGAATGGAAGCCTGATCGAACGTAGAGCTGAATAATCAAACCACTTTCGACTCTGTTCCTTTTCGGGGACGAAAAGTTTTAAGTGGGGGAGATTGTAACAACCCGAAAATCTGGGCCAGTTTAAAATTTTTATTTTGGCAATTTTGGCGAAGTATGAATATTTAAAATGAATTATTTTAAATAATATCGACGGAAATTTATTTTGAATATAATTCGAACGTATATATTTATACGCGTCGTCGTTAGAATATAAATATTTATATATAATTATAAATAGAATTGAAAATGGCGCGGTAGTTCGATAATTCGATTTCAAACTTCAATTGAATGTACCGGGTGCAAAACAATCCGGATTTTAGTGAAACCAAAAACATTAGGATCTAATTGACGATATCTTTCCAACGAAGTTAACAAACTGAGATTTCATTTTAGAAATGATAAGATATGTCCAGTTTAAAATTAGAAATAGTCGCTGTGGAATTTATATATATTTTTATATATATAAGGCCCTTAAAAATAGCAATTTTGCTAACGACCTCGGATTTCGACGAAACCAGTTTTGTTGGGTCCGTGATGTTAAGTTATTGCTAGATTCCAAATTTCATAATTTTTCGAATCGATATGTGAGCGTGGCAAAGGAAAACGCGTTTGACCAGTTTCAGTTGATTTTAATCGACTGGAAATTGGCCATTTTTCCAACGGTCTCAGAATTCGGCGAAACTAGTTTTGTTATGACCGTATCGTCAATACGAAGCTAGAAAATATTTTTCAGGAATTTTTAAAGTTCGTATGTGACCCCGGTAAATTGAAATCTACGTTTAAAATTCAATATCGTGATTTAAATGTAAATTCAACGGAAACTGATACAAACGATCGAATTGGCCTTCGTAACATATCCCATTGTGTTCGGAATAGTGGTAAAACGCTAGGGACGACAGTTGTCGGGTTTCATTTCGTGTCCGAATTTAAAGTCAACCTTTATCGAAATAAAATAATATAATATAATATAAAATATAAAATAAATATCTTTCTTTTCCTCTAAACCCTATTTCCCGTTCAAAATTTGATTTTCCCCAAACCAGACATCCAGCCGCCGCCTAACTCCTCCAACCCACCATCGGACCTCGCCACCGTCCACCCCCACGTCGGCCGACCCTCCTACGCCCTCCCCTGGCCACCACGTTCCCCTCCAGCCCTCTATCGACGGCTCAGCCCCACCACGCCCCCAAACCCTCACCAAACCGCCACCACCATCCACCCAGGCCCACGCCCTGACCACCGCACCACCCTCCGACCATCCACGAGCTCGGCCCCCTCTCCGCTGCCCTCGCCCTCACACTCGAACCCTCGCGCGAAACCCTAGGCTGGAGAACCCCCAAACCAACCGCTGTAAGTTGATTTATTTTTATATTTCTTTATTTTAATTTTTATTGTTTTAAAAACTGAAAATTATATAAAGTAAAAACTGTTTTTTTTATAGGTTTTAAAAACTGAAAATTATATAAAGTAAAAACTGTTTTTTTATATAGGTTTTAAAAACTATAATTAGGAAAAGATTTAGATTTTAAAAGTGAAAAGACTTTAAAACTATTTTGAAAAAGAAAACTGAATTTTGAAAAGATTTTAAAACTATTTTGAAAAAGAAAACTGAATTTGGGAAAAAGAGAACTGATTCTGTAAATGATTTTAAAACTGATTTCTAAAAAGGTTTTAAAAGATTTAAACTTTAAAAAGTAAAAGATTTAAAAGAAGTTAAAACTGATTTTGTTTTAAAGTAAAAATAAAAATAGAATTTTTATATATTGAACTTCAATAGAATTTTTATATATTGAACTTCGATAGAATTTTTATATATTGAAAGTAAAAATAAAAATAGAATTTTTATATATTGAACTTCGATAGAATTTTTATATATTGAAAGTAAAAATAAAAATAGATTTTTACATATGTAGAGAATACGGGCGAAAGCGACAAAAAGGCGAGTTGGCGAAGACTTATGCAAATGAAGTGCCGTGGAGCTAGGATAGCTATAAGTGAGAATTTCTCACCTTTCAATTTATTTTTCTAGTTATATATATATACTAGGATGCAGACGGTGCTTAGTAGCACCCGACACAATCGTCCACAGACCATGGACTTGTTTGTTTGGTTGCATAGATTAGTTATATGATTTGATTAGAATTTGGTTGTTTGGTGATTTGATTGATGTGTGAATGGCGTGGGCCTTCACTAGACCGGGGATAAGGCTAGGCCTTGTCCCGTTTCTAGTATCGTGCCGTTATGCCGCCGAAATTTTCTAAAATATGTTAGAAAAATAAAAATGTCATTTATTGAATAAATGAACTGAATAGAAAATTCATGTGTTGGAATAAATATTTTATCGTTAAAAATATAGTTTTTAACGTAAATGTGAATAAAATAAAATATTCATTTACAAACCAGACGGTTTGTTTATGTACACTGATTTGACTGATATGGATTGGGACGATAAATTTTACACATCGCCCAACTGCACGAATAAAATCTGTGATTGATTGTTTGAAACCCCACACGGGTGTTGGGATGAAATTTGAAGTTCACTCATCCTGATTGATTAAATATGTCGATCGATTGATTGACAGGCTGTTATAAGCATTAGATATCTATATTTGATGCTTATACAGTGTAGTGCACTTTGGTTGATGGTTGATTATTTTTCAAGGCTATTATACATGTGTTGTATGAAAATCCATATAATTAACTTTATATGGTAATTGATTGGGCCTCATTCCAGTTTTAAAATAGAAATATTTAAAATAGAAATATTCGAAATGGAATATTTGAAAATGTCAATATATGAAGCCGTGTTGATTAGATTGACGCCATTTTGACGTGAACGATATTTATATCGATTTTATTCATTTTAAAATGAATATTAAAAAGTAATTTTGAAATCAAATATTTCGAAATGAATTGAATTGAAAGTGATTTCGAAATGAATTGAATTGAAAACGAATTCAAAGTGAATTGAATTGAAAGTGATTTTGAAATGAATTGAATTGAAAACGAATTCAAAGTGAATTGAATTGAAAGTGATTTCGAAATGAATTGAATTGAAAATGAATTCAAAGTGAATTGAATTGAAAGTGATTTCGAAATGAATTGAATTGAAAACGAATTCAAAGTGAATTGAATTGAAAGTGATTTCGAAATGAATTGAATTGAAAACGAATTCAAAGTGAATTGAATTGAAAGTGATTTCGAAATGAATTGAATTGAAAACGATTTCGAAATGAATTGAATTGAAAACGAATTCGAAATGAATTGAATTGAAAACGAATTCAAATTGAATTGAAATTTGAATTGAATAGAAATGAATTTTAAAATGAATTTATAGAGAAGAATTCAATTTTGCTTTGAATTGAGATGGAAGTTGAAATAGATTTTGAAACGAATTTTAAAACTATTTATATAATTCGTTTTAAATAGAAATCGACGAAGTATATATTATATATATTATATATATAATATAATGGCCTGAATAGAACGCGCCGCGCCGCGGCAGTTCGCGAATTTCGACCATTGATTTCAAATGGACGTTACGGGAGATCCGACCGTCGGATTCTCCTAAAACCGGAACCGTTGGGTTCGTATCGAAAAGAGCTTTCTAGCGAATGTTAGAAATTTGAAATCTAATGGTTGGATTTGGAATTATGTCCAAATCAAATTTGAAAAAGGTCGCTGTAAGTGCAGTTCGATGGCCGTTGATGGAAATCGACTGTATGGGCCTTGATAAAATTATTAAAAATAGTAATAATTTGTGTAAAATCATAAGAAATGATTTGTGAAGATTTGGGATGAAAAACTCCATATTTGAAAAGATAAAAATAGATTTTTATCGAAATGAACTAGTTTTGAACTAGAATTATAATTCTATTTATTTTTAAATAAATAAATTGAATTTGAAAGGGGTTTTAAAAATAACCAGAATTTCCAATGATTGCATTGGAGTGGATTTGAATCGAAATTATCTTCGGAATATTTCGATGTTGGAATTCGTGATTATACAGATGTTGTCATGGAAATTTGAAAGATATATATTTATATCGTTATTTCCAATACGACATTTGTTAGTCGTAGAATTTGATATTGAATATAAGCCGATATATTTTCTATTCAGAGCCTTGTATTGAATATCAAATGTGATTTGGGTTTGTCGTGAATGGTGTCTTCACTAACACTGTTCTTGAACCCAGTTGAGAAAAGATTAAATCTTTTTATTTAGATTTAATGAAGTGTACCAATTAAATGATATTTAATTGGAATTAAATTGATATTGATTTTTGGGTTTATCGTGAACAGTGTTTTAAACAACACTCGTTCTTTAACCTGATAATTAATGAATGTGATTTTGGGTTTATCGTGAACTGTGTTTTTAAATGACACGGATTCTTTAACCCAGTCGAAGATTAAAACTAAGTGGAGTTTTAATGAATCTTTAATTAGATTGAAATGATCGAAAATGGAGTATCACCAGTTTTGCTCCAGGCGATAGTTAAATCTTTAATTAGATTTGAACGTGAAATGGTAATTGAATTTACCGATAACACTGTGGTGTTAGATATGAAGTATTCACAGTTTTACTTCATGGGATGAATAGGTTGGGATTGGGAAATTATAACAAATGATTACTTCGGTAAGGTTCGCTAATCCCGACTAGTTTGAATTGATATTCAAAAGTTGATTAAAGAATAAATTCAAGAATTTATCTTTGATAAAATTAATGGGAACCTTTCCCTATGAATGTGAAATTAGAAACTAACTGTCGGTTAGCTAAGTAGAATGGTTTTCTGGATATTGATCTGATGTTGGTTTCGGCCTTCGGGGTTAATATTTGGGGAATTATTCTCTTGATTAATTTACGGTTAGTGACTGATGGATTGGAATGAGGCGTATGTTGTGTTTGTGTAACACTTATTTAAAATATACGCGAGTTATTCGGGAAGACCGGGTTTATCCCATTCTGAATAACTGATACGACGATAAGTCGAAGATGAAGACGATGGTCGAAGACCGGAGGTCTTCACGTCGTTTGGGTAATTACTGATGATCTTGATTGGGCTGTACACCCAAGAAGATGGAAACAGTTAGTGATCGTCCAGACGTACTTGGAGATCGATGGATATGCGGGGTACTAGGTGCCTCCGGTTTCGTTCAGACCCAGAACGGACTTGTAAATGGACTGTGTGTCTGACATCGGATTTCATTCTGTGTGACTGATATCGGTTGCATAGGATGGTTTGCCTGTGTGGCATGCTAAGATGCAAATGATCAAGGCTTCTGTTGAAAAGCAAAGTCTTGTGGTTGGTGATCAAAGCACGGCCTTTGTGGCGTAGCTTTGTGTAACGTTTACTTCGCGAGTTTCACACCCGGTATGAACCAAAAACGGGAGACGGACCTCAGGGAGGGCCTACGTTTCCTCCTAGCTAAAGGTGGCGTCAGTGGTTTTACACGCCCTGACGAGTTTGACTTATGTGGTTGTTGCTGTTGCGAGGCGCCTCGGATTGATCGGTCGTTCTCGAACCGATGGAGTCATTTAGTTGGCTCGCTTACGCCCCAAAGGGCGGCGAAACGTAGTGCTCAGGCATTTTTAATCCACTCCGTGTGGACCGGCCCTGTCGCTCCAAGGGTCGATGCGTTCTGATCCTGAGACTCGGGCTAGGCAGTCTCGAATCGGTTGAGGACTATCTTTTGCCTCGGTTCATAGACGGAAATCCAATTTCCAAATACGTGACTTTGCGGTTTTATTTGTAAACCTATATATGGCGACATAGTGGCATGGGACGCTCATGCCGCCTATGATTGATACTTATGATTTGAAGTTGTTTTATACACTATGCACTTACAATAGTATCAAATGATTTGTTTTAAACGTATCAAGCATTCTTGGCTATTATAAGGTAAAAACCCTATCCTCCGGCTTGCGTTGCATTGTGTGATGGGAACTGGGTCTTATAACAACTTCATTTTTCTTTATTTAGTATTGCGCTGTTTGTTTTATGCACTGGGATTCTTGGGAGGAAACCCGTTCCGTGTTATACGGCGTGGTCCCTTGATTTACCTAGCTTTAAAAATAAAGATTAATAACTGTTTTAGTTCTCACACCAGTC
This sequence comes from Allium sativum, assembly GCA_030737875.1. Classification (NCBI taxonomy): domain Eukaryota; kingdom Viridiplantae; phylum Streptophyta; class Magnoliopsida; order Asparagales; family Amaryllidaceae; genus Allium; species Allium sativum. Next base: position 131,201,814 of record CM060918.1, read on the forward strand.
ACATGGCTGACCTGGAGTTTATTGTTTTAACCTAAACTCTGGGTGCCCTTATTTTGACACGGGCAGCTAGTAGTTTCGGTTTTGCAGATTTATATTCACAGGATCCTGGTTTACAGCTGGAATGATATCCGGAAAGCTTTGTATCCGTATATCTCCTCTAGTTATGTATTTTATTATTTTCCGCTGCTATGTATTTAAATGTAATTTAAATCTCTGATATTTCTGTGTAATATTTATTCATTTATACTCTGCATATTCTTGTAATCTGATGCATTGTTGTAATAAACAATGAGATGTTCTTCTGTATGCGTTCTATTTTGTCGTGTTCTCAACGATAGGGCGTTTCGAACGGTCTGGGTCGGTTTAGCGACTGGTTCGGACCGAGCGAAATTACCTGTTCGTCACATGTTTAAATCTATCCTTGTATAATTCTATTTATTTTCCCAACAAGTGTTCCTTTATTTATTTCCTAAATAAATATTCCTTTATTCCATTTATTTATAATCTAAATAAATGTTCCTTTATTTATTTCCTAAATAAATAAATGTTTTCATTTTATAAAATCTTATCGATTTTATAAATAAGATTTATTTTCAATATAAACATTGAAAATTCCCTTTTTACATTCTAGTATCACCTACGGTGTTTAACGTGTCGTATAACAATGATCAGTATCATTCAAACATATGAAATCAATAACAGATTTCATAACACATCATATATCACAATATATGAAAAACGGTAAAATAATGTTGAGGAATCCAGTCGGATTCCTCCAACCTGTTTCCCTGCATCCACAGATGTTACACAATAAAATATACATCAATTTCATTCCAACATGAAATATACTGATGAACTGAATCAATATTTGATTGTCGTTTATATATATAACTATATCTATGTTTCAATCAAATCTATTTAACAGTCCAAACTATCAATACACAGCAATCAAATCATTTAACACAGTTTATATAAAAATATAAACTGAGGAGAGTTAGTGAGTTTTACTCACATTGGCAGTTCATCGTTAAAGAACGATAAACTGTTGTTTGATTTGAATCAAACAATTTATTTCGCCATAAATTCATACGAGCCCCAATCCACTTCCAGTCAGTTCCATTGTGCTTCTCCCATCCATAAGATCCTAACGGATCTGACTGTTCGCAAAACTGATAACGTATGAGTAAAATATAGTATTTATAAGTTTGGTTATTTAATTTAAACTAAAATAAACTTAGTTTTTTTTATAAACCGGGCTTTACCAATATGTATTCGGCTCACTTGCACGTTCATTTGGAACCCAGCAGATCTGCACCTTTCTATTTCTTCTTCAATACGGTCATTCTTGACACATCCGCTCCCCTTATTTTCACGTTGTACAGAAACCGCGAAATGCCTCCTCTCCGAACTTCACCATGCACATAGGATCTGCTCATGTCATTCCCAAACTAAACTCCATCCCAGTCTCCTTGAACCGGCAAGCCTCCTTCCTCACTTGGTTTCACGTGCCAACTCCAAACTGTCATTCCGAAGCGTCACGCTCTCAACACCATCCGTCTCAAAAACTTCACCATTAAAGTCCAACGTCCCCTTCACTACAATCCATGCGCGACCGGCTACTAATGTTGTCATGCCAGCTCACGTCCTTCGATGTTCACATCTCTAGTGGCCATCGCGTCGAGCAGCTCTTTGTATTCACAGAAGCGATGATGCGTCCAAGTTAGTCTTCAATACCCACAGCCAGAAATCTCAAAACAAAAGTTAGACAGGCCGATGAACTCGATATCTCCCAATTCCTCCTTGAACTGCTATTCAACCCGTACACAACACCAATACATGGCCGCTGATTCCTCTAATACTCCCCTTCTAAACCCATTACCGCTATTACCTTCTCTTACTCTTCAGCTAATATTTGGTTATTATTTCTTTCTTTCTTTTCGGTTGCTATGAACAAGTTTTTAGGCTACTGGAGCAAGAAAAAAAATATGAGCTAGCGTCTGTGATGTATTTATGTGTTTTTAGTTGGTAGTTGGAATGAGTGGATCTTTGAAGGCCACGGTGTTTGTCTTGAGACCACAGAGAATGGCAGGTTGAGAAAGGTGGAACGTGGACACTTTGGTTATGCAATGAAGGAATGATATTTATATACATATGTTTACTTATTAAGAGTTCTTCATTTCGTGAAATTTCGTTTGTTTACAAACTACTATAGACAGAAATAACCACACCATTGTGTCAAGCTCGGTGTTACGATCCCAAAAATATAAAAATACCGGTAGATTAACTCATATTTTGAAACCTCAAAATGTTGATTACAGGGTGCAAAATACTCCAAATAAAAAGTTGCTTATTAAATTAATTAAAAATTACAGTAAAATTCTAAAAATTAAATTATCACTATGTCTCAAAAGAACCTTATCTAAATTCAAACCCGATATCTAGTTATATCGAATAAACTGTTACGGTTGATAAACGAGTCTATAGCGACTATTTTAAAATTTGATTTGGACATAAATCAAAATCTATCCGACGAAATCCCAATTTTTCTCTTCCACTAGAAAGATATACCCCACCATCTCCACACGTTGCTGGTTTCACAGAAATCCGATTTAAAACGAACTCTGTACATTCAGTTGAAGTTCGAATCGCCAAATAACGAACTGTAGCGCCATTTCAAGCTCGATCTTAATTAAATTATAATTATACGTTCGAACGTTGTACTTTAAGTTATCGATATCGCCAAATCAATATATAAATAATTAAATAAATTAATTATTCGACAGCTAACAAAATGCTCCATTACAGACTTCCCCCCTTAAAATAATTTCGTCCTCGAAATTGCTAAGTTAGAAAAATGCTACTAACTCTACTAACTAGATTTAAAAATCCTTTTTTTTTACCTCTAAATTTTAGTTTCGACTGGACCCATTTAATTTTAATTTATTTTATTAATTCATTTCCGACCAACTAAAATTTTCAAAAATTCTGAAAATTTTCTAACACCTTAAATTTTCGAAAATTTTCGCCATAACCTCCTTTGTACGGCTCAATACGTCAAACCACAACTCGCCTCTCTAGGCCTCCTCCAATCCAAAAGGAAATCAAAATAGCCAAGCGGCTTGCCAATTCGGCTCATAAAATCCAAACTCATATATGATATAAACTTGTACCTTTTTTCGGGCATTTAACTCTATCCCTTTCATCTGCTACCACTTCAACATATACCAATGTTATCCATTCCAATTGATCTCCAATCAGTACATATCCTCAAATCCAAATCGAATTTCATTCGAACTCTAATATCAAATTTCAAATTATTGACTTATCAATTTGGTTCCATTCTAGATTATCTCTAATCCAATTCAATTTTATTTAACTCGGTTCAAGTTTAATTTCAATTTATTTTTACCATCTCATTTTATTTAACTTCATTAGTTAAATTTTAATCCCAGAACTTAAGTTCCTAGGTTTCTTTCAAATCAATTTGAAATCATAATGCCAATTCAAAACCTTTGAATTTCTAAACAACTTGTTTTCTCAAAACAATTCAAAAACAAAACCTTTGGTAGTAATCCGTCACTTAGAACTCGAAAATGAACACTGATGATGTCTAGATTCATCATCAGAATCTATTTTCCAGCTATCGAAGTGAGTTCAATACTATATCATTTTCAATTTGAAAAACATTTTCAAAATCTCCCAGGAACTTAAAATTTCCTTATTTTAAATTCCAAATTCTGATTTAAATTCATATTTAATTCAACTATTTCATATATTACATTCATATGAATTCTGATTGGTCATTTATAACCATTTCGCCCTTTTATAATCTTATTCGATTATAATAACAACCAACACAATCAATATACTATACTAATTTCAAGATATATATTTCTTCTATAAACAAATATATTTTGGGAAAAATTATTTCATTTACCCTCTTTCAAAACATACCATGTCGGTTCATCGTATTCGAGTGTTTAGTAACCCTTATCGATACAGTGGATCAACTGATCGACCAGAATTCATAAGCCACTCAACCAATGAGTCTCCACAATATAAAACCATTTTATATTGAGTAACAATTACGCGCTCATATATATACACTCAAACTCAATCTAGGATATTACTAATCCCATCTCTATCGAGTTATGCCACAGAGCCAAGGTAATCACTTAACTTAAGCTCTGATACCAACTGTAACGGCTGGAAATTTTCGACTCCTCGAGAGTCGAAAATCCCGAGACGTTAGTGAAAGAAAGTAGAGGGTGAGGAAGCAAAGATAGAACTAATAGAATAGAAGAAGAAGAAGAACTTACATCATCAGAGTAAACACGAATCTCACAGCGGAACGAATAAAATATAACATAACTTTGAAATACAAATCAGTACTCGTATATACATACCATTTCAGAGTACAACACTTAACAACACAGCGGAATAATAATAGCTATAATCCTGAAGCCTCCTGCTCCAAGCTCTCCAAGTGTATCTGTAAAATCCCGACTACTTGACTGCCCGTACAAATTTAGGCACCCAAGAGTTTAGGGAAACAAACAAAATAAACTCCGGGTCAGTCATGGGACTGGTGTGAATAAAACTCCAACACTTGGTTAAATAAAGGATATCTTTCTAATATTATAATAATGTCTAAATACAAATAGATATCAATCTAGCAGAACGCTTGCATCTCACGTTCCACATACATAGTATACAAATAAACCGTGAGCGCTTATTGGAGATTGGATTCCAACAGACAAGGTATGGGAGCACCTTCCGATCAGTGTACTCTAGAGGAGATACACTAGGGTTCAACAAGAACGTCTTGCAACCCGGCCACACATGACCGTTCACTCATTTAGCTTGAGTGTAACGAATATATTATCACCGATGGTTGGGATCAGCAACCATCCTTCCCGATAAGGGACGGCATTGAAATAGATTATAAAGAAGTACAATTGAATATTCTCTAGATGGTAATAATACACCCTGCTTGGGTATGGCCCAACTAGCCATGCTGCCTAGCCCAACTTCTGTTATTTCCCGGTGGTGAGGTTTGAGGTCACGTTTATCACTTTGACAGATTTTTGCTTCAATTACTTTGAATGCCACATCGTCATACCAGCCAAATCGTTATCGATTTCTCAAGGCATCACGGGTATAAAAGCTAAGAGAAACGAATTTCTCCGCCACCAACGTAATACGTTTAAAGAGATCAACATATATGATTCGTTAAGAATACTTTGTTAGACACTCGTCCATATACGTTGTTCTGGGACTGAATAAACCGAAGGCACTATTCAGTGAATCCATCCTACCTAGGCTTTTCACAATAGCCCTTGCACTTCACTCCGTCTTCAATTATCTTCAGCGTACTTGATTCGCAGCGCTTATGCTAATACGGAGTGGTTCTTCGGATAATAATCCAACCGGTCTCTCCATATTTACAACGTAAATATGGTCAAAACTTTGATAGTCTGTGATTCAACTATCAAATGAAAACATGTCGGTGTACAAACAACGATCTTATTTCCAAATGGAAATTCGATCGATCAATCATCATATACATATATATGTTCATATTTCCTTATTTCATGTATTTAGAAAATATATGTTATTAATCATTGGAAAACATTTCCATAGCTTATTTTCACATCACTATTATTTCGCAACTATCAGTCCCTAACTGTAACTAGTATGAGAACAATTCTCTAAGTATCAATCCGGAAGGTCGAAACCAACATCAGATCGTCACTTAGAAAACCGCTCAACTTACCCTCTCCAGTCAGTTTCTGAATTTGCTTAACTCTATTTCTTAAATTCTTATCATGAAAACATTTCATTTTCTATGTTTAGAAAACATATCTGACTATATTTGGAAAACGTTCCCAAAACTCATTTACGGATTTCAAATGAACGTTGTATAAAACATCGTTACGCTTAATCCATTAATCGCTTATTACTTAACTATATTTCAAATCAACCTTTTCTATCGAACCACAACTATTCCTTTGTCAATTCTGAAGTCAATCAAGTTGGGGTATAATTACCTCTCAGACCTTAATTTAACAACGTCCTTTACTGTGAAATAGATGAAGCTCGTCACTCACTTTTTCCAATCATCTGTTTACGCAAATTCTCGGATTTAGGTTACGACTCCACTTCTTAAATGACAACGTTTGATTATAACTATAACGTTATAATTCCTACCCCTAAAATATCTAACCTAAATTATGAATTTATTTCCTAACTCGAATAATTTAACAGACACCTAATTTCTAAATCAATAACTAAATCTTGATTTAAACCCTGGAAAGTAAATAGTACTTTCCCGAATTCGCTATAATCGAATTCGACGTATAACTCTCTTTCGAGTAATCTCTATTCGATTAACTCTCCCTTTTTAATAACTGATATTCGATAAACTCTATTTCGATTAACTCCTATCGAATAACAAATATTCGAATAACTCTTCTTGGTTGGCTCTATTTCATTAACTCTTATCGAATAACAAATATTCGATTTTCTTAAATGTGTCAATTCTTATCGAAACTACTAACATCCGATTTAACTTAAATGGATTTACTCTTATCGAATAACTTATTCGATTAACTCAACTTGATTTTCTTAACTCGATTATCTCAACTCGATTTCTTAACTCGATTACTTAACTCGATAAATCTTAACTCGATTACTTAACTCGATAACTTAACTTAACCCAAATCGATTAACTCAACTCTAATCGATTAACTTAATTTGATTTACTCCTTCGAATAACTCATTCGAATAACTTAATTGATTAACTCCTTCGAATAACTTACCTTCGAATAACTAATATTCGATTTAATCTAACTCGATTAACTTAATTCTAATCGATTTACTCCATTTCGATTTAACTTAATTCAAATCGATTAACTTAACTCAAATTGATTAACTCCTTTCGAATAACTAAATTCGATTTAACTCTTCTCGAATAACTAAATTCGATTAACTCAAATTGAATAACTAATATTCAATTAACTCTTACGACTAACTCCTTTGGATTAACTAACTTCGAATAACTCCTTTGGATTAACTAACTTCGAATAACTCCTTTGGATTTACTAACTTCAAATAACCAATATTTGATAACTACTCTTCGAATAAATAATATTCGGTAACTCTTCTCAAATGAATAACATTTGATTTCTCCACTCGAATAAACTATATTCGATTACTCTTCCCTCGAATACACTATATTCGATAACTCTACTTCGAATAAGTGATATTCGGCAACTCTACTCGATTAACTCCACTTGGATAACTCTAACTGGTCAACTCTAACTGGTCAACTCTAACTGAGTAACTCTAACTGATCAACTCTAACTGGTCAACTTTAACTGGTCAACTTTAACTGGTCAACTTTAACTGGTCAACTCTAACTGTTTATCTTTAACTGGTAAACTTTAACTGGTTAACTCAAATGGTTTAACCTAACTTGATTTACTTGTCTCGATTAACTGAACTAATCCACTTAGTTTAACTTAGTTAATTCACTTTGATTAACTCTATCCGATTTACTTAGTTTAACTCAGCTAATTCACTTTGATTAACCCAACTAATTTACTTCGATTAACCAATTAGTTTAACTTGACTAATTCACTTAGTTTGACGCAACTAAGTCACTTAGTTTGACGCAACTAATTCACTTTGATTTACCAATTAGTTTAACTTAACTAATTCACTTCGATTAACCGCTTAGTTTATCTTAACTAATTTACTTTGGTTAACTTAACCAATTACTTTGATTAACTCGACTAACTTGCTTTGGTTAACCTAACAAATTACTTTGTTTAACTCTATTCGAATAAGTAATTCGAATCACTCTAATGTGTTTAACTCTATTCAAATATCTAATTCGAATAACTCATTTCGAATAACTAAATTCGATTAACTCCTTTTATTAACGTTTATTCATTTCAAAAGATTTCCATTTTACAACGTTTATCCATTGATAAAGATTTACTTTTTACAACGTTTATCCATTTATAAAGATTTACTTTTAGTAACGGTTCTTCACTTTATAAATGTCCTTTTAATAACGTTTCTACTTCTCTATATAAGTCCAGACTTATATATATTCCATTTATCAACGATAAATAATTTATTTATTTTATAAAACATTATTTATAAATTAATCTACTTCAATTTATCTGTTTAAAACAGATTTCCTATTTAATATCTCATTTAAATCCATATCGTGTTATACCGTGTGCGAAGCACGTGTTTAAATCTATCCTTGTATAATTCTATTTATTTTCCCAACAAGTGTTCCTTTATTTATTCCCTAAATAAATATTCCTTTATTCCATTTATTTATAATCTAAATAAATGTTCCTTTATTTATTTCCTAAATAAATATTCCTTTATTCCATTTATTTATAATCTAAATAAATGTTCCTTTATTTATTTCCTAAATAAATAAATGTTTTCATTTTATAAAATCCTATCGATTTTATAAATAAGATTTATTTTCAATATAAACATTGAAAATTCCCTTTTTACATTCTAGTATCACCTACGGTGTTTAACGTGTCGTATAACAATGATCGGTATCATTCAAACATATGAAATCAATAACAGATTTCATAACACATCATATATCACAATATATGAAAAACGGTAAAATAAATGTTGAGGAATCCAGTCGGATTCCTCCAACCTGTTTCCCTGCATCCACAGATGTTACACAATAAAATATACATCAATTTCATTCCAACATGAAATATACTGATGAACTGAATCAATATTTGATTGTCGTTTATATATATAACTATATCTATGTTTCAATCAAATCTATTTAACAGTCCAAACTATCAATACACAGCAATCAAATCATTTATCACAGTTTATATAAAAATATAAACTGAGGAGAGTTAGTGAGTTTTACTCACATTGGCAGTTCATCGTTAAAGAACGATAAACTGTTGTTTGATTTGAATCAAAGAATTTATTTCGCCATAAATTCATACGAGCCCCAATCCACTTCCAGTCAGTTCCATTGTGCTTCTCCCATCCATAAGATCCTAACGGATCTGACTGTTCGCAAAACTGATAACGTATGAGTAAAATATAGTATTCATAAGTTTGGTTATTAAATTTAAACTAAAATAAACTTAGTTTTTTTTATAAACCGGGCTTTACCAATATGTATTCGGCTCACTTGCACGTTCGTTTGGAACCCAGCAGATCTGCACCTTTCTATTTCTTCTTCAATACGGTCATTCTTGACACATCCGCTCCCCTTATTTTCACGTTGTACAGAAACCGCGAGATGCCTCCTCTCCGAACTTCACCATGAACATAGGATCTTCTCATGTCATTCCCAAACTAAACTCCATCCCAGTCTCCTTGAACCGGCAAGCCTCCTTCCTCACTTGGTTTCACGTGCCAACTCCAACCTGTCATTCCGAAGCTTCACGCTCTCAACACCATCCGTCTCAAAAACTTCACCATTAAAGTCCAACGTCCCCTTCACTACAATACATGTGCGACCGGCTACTAATGTTGTCATGCCAGCTCACGTCCTTCGATGTTCACATCTCCAGTGGCCATCGCGTCGAGCAGCTCTTTGTATTCACAGAAGCGATGATGCGTCCAAGTTAGTCTTCAATACCCACGGCCAGAAATCTCAAAACAAAAGTTAGATAGGCCGATGAACTCGATATCTCCCATCTCCTCCTTGAACCGTTGTTCAACCCGTACACAACACCAATACATAGCCGCTGATTCCTCTAATACTCCCCTTCTAAACCCACTACCGCTATTACCTTCTCTTACTCTTCAGCTAATATTTGGTTATTATTTCTTTCTTTCTTTTTGGTTGCCATGAACAAGTTTTTAGGCTACTGGAGCAAGAAAAAAAATATGAGCTAGCGTCGGTGATGTATTTATGTCTTTTTAGTTGGTAGTTGGAATGAGTGGATCTTTGAAGGCCACGGTGTTTGTCTTGAGACCACAGAGAATGGCAGGTTGAGAAAGGTGGAACGTGGACACTTTGGTTATGCAATGAAGGAATGATATTTATATACATATGTTTACTTATTAAGAGTTCTTCATTTCGTGAAATTTCGTTTGTTTACAAACTACTATAGACAGAAATAACCACACCATTGTGTCAAGCTCGGTGTTACGATCCCAAAAATATAAAAATACCGGTAGATTAACTCATATTTTGAAACCTCAAAATGTTGATTACAGGGTGCAAAATACTCCAAATAAAAAGTTGCTTATTAAATTAATTAAAAATTACAGTAAAATTCTAAAAATTAAATTATCACTATGTCTCAAAAGAACCTTGTCTAAATTCAAACCCGATATCTAGTTATATCGAATAAACTGTTACGGTTGATAAACGAGTCTATAGCGACTATTTTAAAATTTGATTTGGACATAAATCAAAATCTATCCGACGAAATCCCAATTTTTCTCTTCCACTAGAAAGATATACCCCACCATCTCCACAGGTTTCTGGTTTCACAGAAATCCGATTTAAAACGAACTCGGTACATTCAGTTGAAGTTCGAATCGCCAAATAACGAACTGTAGCGCCATTTCAAGCTCGATCTTAATTAAATTATAATTATACGTTCGAACGTTGTACTTTAAGTTATCGATATCGCCAAATCGATATATAAATAATTAAATAAATTAATTATTCGACAGCTAACAAAACGCGCCGTTACAGATTTCAATTCAATTTCAGTTCGTTTTAAATTTCATTCAAAACGATTTCAATTCGTTTTTAATTCAATTTCAATTTAATTCAATTTGAATTCATTTCTATTCAATTCGAATTCAAATTCACTTTCTATTCAATTCGAATCGAATTCACTTTCTATTCGATTCGAATTCATTTCAAATTGACTCAATAAAATTTAAATTTGAATTTTAATCTAATTTAATTTGAATTTCATTTTAAAATATTATATTTTGAAATCAGTTTTCAATATTCATTATAAAACGAATAAAATCGATATAAATATCGTTCGCGTCAAAATAACGCATCTCTAATCAACACGGCTTTATATTTTTCAAAAACTTCTTTATTCTATTCAACAAATGAATATTTATTCTATTCAACACATGAATCTATATTTCTTTCAACACTTGACTAATCTCAACAAATGAGTACTGTCAACACATGAATCTTATTTTATAATATTCATTATTTTCCCGATTGGAATGAGGCCCAATCCATCACCATATAATGTTAATTATATGGATTCCATACAACACATGTATATAATAGCAACGATAACCAATCAACCATCATCCAAAGTGCACCACACAACTGCATAAGCATCAAATATAAATAATCAACGCTTACACAGTCTGTCAACCAATCGATCGACATACAATTAAATAATTGGGATTAGTGTACCCAAATATCATCCCAACACCCGTGTGGGGCTTCAATGTAAAATTTATCGACCCAATCAATATTAGTCAAATCAGTGTATATAAACAAATCGGCCGATTTGTTTATAAATATTTATTTATTCACATTTACGTTAAAAATTATATTTTTAACGATAAAATATTTTTAACTATATAAATATTTTATTTTCTTTCAACACAAGAATATTTTATTATTCAATCATTCCACAACACAATCAATTTTCACAACACATCAATCAAACAAACAAGCCGTCCATGGTCTGTGGACGACGGCTGTCGGGTGCTGCTAAGCACCGTCTGCATCTTAGTATATATATATAACTAGAAAAAGAAATTTAGAGTGAGAAGTTCTCACCGATAACTAATCCAATACCACGACTCTTCTTATGTAGAAAATCTTTTCGTTCTCGCCTTTTGTCACTTTCGTTGCCCGTAGCCACTACATATATAAAAATCACATTTTTATATTGTTGCTATGTATATAAAAATTCTATTTTTACACCGCTACTATATAGATAAAAATTCTATTTTTACATTGCTACTATATAGATAAAAATTCTATTTTTACATCGTTACTATATAGATAAAAATTCTATTTTTATCATGCTATTCTCTATACAAAGATTTCGCCTTTTCTATTATAAAGATTTCGCCTTTTCTATTATAAAGATTTCGCCTTTTCTATTATAAAAATGTAATCTTGCAACATATTCAAATCCGTTCTTTATGATGTTAAAAATCCAACCTTTCATGTTCTAAAAATCAAATCTTTTTATTCAAGAAAAATCAAATCTTTCATTTTATCTAAATAAATAACTTCATTATCTAAATAAATAAAATTTAAAAAGCTTACATTTGCTGTCCGAAGGGGGAGGAAGGTTCCTCATCACTGTTGGTGGTCGGAGGCTGAAGAGGAGGCTCTCGACGAAGGCACTGCGGCTGTCTCACGGCTTAAGGAGGGAAAAAGAAGAGGAGAAAGGGGCCTACAGTCGAATTGGAGGCCGGGTAGGGCGGCGCTGGGTCGGGGGTGATGGCAGGGGGCTGCTCTGGCCGTGATTGGGCAACAGGTGGTCGGAATTTTCGGTTTGGGGCTGGAGTTCGATTTGGAGAAGGAGGGGCTCGACGCGGTCGTGGGAGGCCACGGGAGGATGGCCGGAGATCGACGACGCTGGGGGTGGGGTCTGGCGAGGGTGCGATGGTGGTAGGAGGAGCGGTGGTGGCGATTTTCCTCTCCGATTTGGCTGAGCGCGTTTTTGAACGGGGGTATGGTTTGGGAAAGAAAGGGGGCATCATATAAATAAATATATTTAATATAATATTATTAATTTATCCATCTAAGTTATCTTTTCATCCGAACCCCGATTTGAACCCAACGACTGTCATCTCTAGCTAATTACCCTCATTTCGAACACAATGGGATATGTTTCGTAACCCAATTCCGCTATTACGATCAGTTTTTATTGAATTCAAAGTATAAATCAGTATATATTGAATTTGAATGTACATTTCAATTTACCGGGACCACATACAGACTCTAAAAATTCCCGAAAAATATTTTCTAGCTTCGTATTGACGATACGGTCCTAACAAAACTAGTTTCATCGAATTCTGAGACCGTTTGAAAAATGGCCATTTTCCAGTCGATTAAAATCAACTAAAACTGGTCAAACGCGTTTTCTTTTGCCACGCTCACATATTGATTCGAAAAATTATGAAATTTAAAACATAACAATAATTTGACATCACGGATTCAACAAAAGTGGTTTCGCCGAAATCCGAGGTCGTTTGCAAAATGTCTATTTTTAAGGGCCTGAATTCCATAGCGACTATTCAGAATTTTCAACTGGACATATCTTTTGATTCCCGCTATGAAATTTCAAATTTTCTGATTCGTTGGAAAGATATCACCAAATAGATCCTAATATTTTTGGTTTCACTAAAATCCGGTTTGTTTTGCACCCGGTATGTTCAATTGAATTTTGAAATCGAATTATCGAACTACCGCGCCATTTTCAATTCTATTTATAATTATATATAATTATTATATTCTAACGACGACGTATATAATGTATACGTTTGAATTCTATTCAAAGTAAATTTCTCGTCATTATTATTTAAAATAATTCATTTTAAATGTTCAAAATTCATTAAAATTGCCAAAATAAAAATTTTAAACTGGCTCGCATTTCCGGGTTGTTACAATCTCCCCCACTTAAAACTTTTCGTCCCCGAAAAGGAACAAAGTCGAAAGTGGTTTGATTAATCAACTCTACGTTCGATCTGGCTTCCATTCTCCAACTTTTCAGTTTTTGAGAATTTTCAAATTCTTCAAAAATTTGGCTAACGCCCGGAATTTTCGAAAAATTTCGCCATAACCTCCCCTGCACTGGGAGCAACGGGAAAATCCCGAAATTTCCATACAGGTCTTCTGATCTCAAAAAGAAAAAGAAAAAGCCAAGCGGCTAGTTAATCGGCTCATAAAATCATCATCACCCAAACAAAACAGTAAATTATAGTAAACATGTACCTATTTGTCGGGCAAACAAATTTTATTCTCTGCTCTAGCCTCCTTGCTATGACCTGTTCAATGTAAGTACATGTATATGCAAGCAAATGCGACCAATTTTCGATACAATTCAATATTTGATTCAATTAGGCTAAATGGTTCAAAATTATCAAACAAATAAATAAACAACACAAACATCAATCAATTAATGGATTAGAGTTTCAAATTCATAATTTGATATATATATATATATATATACAGAAAATCATGTTTTTGATGCCAAATCACAACAATAAACTATCTAGTTTTGGTTCTCACACCAGTCGATGGAAATATTTAGATATCACACCTTCGAAACACAAACATAAATACTGATGATGTGGCCACATCATCAGAATTATCCCCGGGTGTCTAGAATGTGACTCTATATCTATCCAGTATATTCAAACTTCGACTATACGTTCATGACGCGTATACGCGAAATCTTTATATACTCGATTGTCTAAATTTAAAATAAATAAATATTCAAATACGTATAAAGCGATTTAAATTTTAAAACAAAATTGTTTTCATTTGAAAAATATACTCTTCACACTCGTTTTAGGATACTACTGATCCTATCTCTAACGAGTCATTCTAATTGGATATTACTAATCCAATATCTGATGAATTCTTTCGTATGGTTCTAATGTGTCTTGTCCTCGAGCTCTGTAAACCAAAGCTCCGATACCAAACTAACACGACCCGAACTCCCCCGGTAAGGAAAGCACGGATGGCGTTGAGGACAAGACAAAGTAGAACGCAAACGGAAGAACATTTCATTGTTTATTACAACAATTCCATCAGAATACAAGAATATACAGAGTATGAATGAATAAAATACATTCGATAAATATCAGAGATTACAATAAATTACATAGCAGCGGAAAATAATACAAAACACAACTGAAAGTAATACATGGATACAGAGCTTTCCGAGCATCGTTCCAGCTGTAAATCAGGATCCTGTGAATATAAATCTGCAAAACCAAAACTACTAGCTGCCCGTGTGGAAAATAGGGGCACCCAGAGTTTAGGTTAAAACAATAAACTCCAGGTCAGTCATGTGACTGGTGTGAGAACTAAAATAGTTATTAATCTTTATTTTAAAGTTTGGTAAATCAAGGGACCACGCCGTATAACACGGAACAGGTTTCCTCCCAAGACTACCAGTGTATAAAATAAACAGCGCAATGCTAAATAAAGAAAAATGAAGCTATTATAAGACCCAGGTCCCATCACACAATGCAACGCAAGCCGGAGGATAGGGTTTTTACCTTATAATAGCCAAAGCATGCTTGATACGTTTAAAACACATTATTTGATACTATTATAAGTGTATAGTGTCAAAACAATTTCAATCATAAATATCAATCATAGGCGGCATGAATGACCCATACCACTATGTCGCCATACTAGGTTCTACAAATAAAACCGAATTATTACATATTGGAAATTGGATTCCATCATGAGTCGAGGCAAGGGGCAAGCTCCTCTCCGATTCGAGACACTCTAGCAAATGCCTCAGGACCCCACTATGATCCTTTGGAACCTCCAAGGCCGGTCCTCTCTTACTTTTGAGGATTGGCAATTCCTGAACACACGTTTCCCGGTCCTTACAGACCTATATCCGAGGCGCCTCGCATTCCAACAACCACACAGGTGAAAAGTATATAAATGCCAGGGCTGGTAGGTCACTGACACCACCCTAGCTAGAAAGAAACGTCGTGCACTCCTTGGGTCCGTCTCCCGTTTTTGACTCATCCCGAGGTGTGAGGCTCGCGAATTCACACTATACACAAAGCTACGCCACATAGGCCGTGCTTTGATCATCAACCACAAGACTTTGCTTTTCAACAAAAGCCTTGATCAATTGCCACTTACGCGTGCCACACTGGCAATTCACTCCATGCGACTAATATCCATCGATATACAACCTCTGAGCTCATATGTCTCAGAGAAGGGCGTTAAGCAAGAGAATAAATTCTCCGCCGCCAAACAGATGTATATTTAATATAGATCAATCAACATAGAATAAAATCCAATGTCAGACACACAATCCATTTACAAGTTCGTTCTGGGTCTGAACGAAACCGGAGGCACTTTCCTCGCATATCCATCCATCTCCAAGTACGTCTGGACGATCACCAACTGATTCCCTCATCTTGGGTGTACAGCCCAATCAAGATCATCAGTACCCACCCAAACGATGTGAAGACTTCCGGTCTTCAACCACCGTCTTCATCTTCGAAATCTCATCGAATCCGTTATTCAGAATGGGTATAAACCCGGCCTTTATGAATGACCCACGTATATGATAAATAAAGGTTAAACAAACACAACAAACGCCTCATTCCAATTCAGAATATTCTTTTATTCACAAAATCACATTCTGAGGGAATAGATTCCCATTAATTTTATCCAAGATAAATTCACCTAAATTTATTCTTTAATCTTCCTTTGGATATCATTTCAAACCAAATTATGGTTTTCCAAACTAGTCGGGATTAGCGAACCACACCGAAGTAATTATTTATTTTATTTCCCAATCCCAACATATATATCCCATGGAGAAAAATTGGTAATACTCCATACCTAACACCACAGTGTTATTGGTAAAATTAATTACCATTTGATGTTCAAATCTAATTAAAGGTTTAACTATCGCATTGGAGCAAAACTGGTGGTACTCCAATCTCGATCACCTTTCAGATTTGATAATTTAAATTATGAATTCTCATTTCAATCTAATTAAAGATTCATTCAAACTCCATTTAGTTTTAATCTTTTCAAAAATCAATATCCTGTCTTTAACTGGGTTAAAGAACCAATGTCATCTAAAACACGATTCAAGATAAACCCAAAATGACACTCTATTGTTAATCGGGTTAATGAACAGGTGTTGTTCAAAACACCGCTCATGATAAACCCAAAAACCAAATCAAATTCAATTCCAATTAAATATTTTTTAATTGATACACTTCATTAAATCTAAATAGAAAGATTTAATCTTTTTCTCTATTGGGCTTAAGAACAGTGTTAATGAAGACACCGTTCACGACAAACCCAAATCACATCTGATATTAAATACAAGGCTCTGAATAGGAAATATACCGGCTTATATTCAATATCAAATCCTAAAACCAACAAATATCGTATTGGAAATAACGATATAAAATATATCTTTCAAATTCCCATAACAATATCTCTATAGTCACGAAATCCAACATCGAAATATTCCGAAGATAATTTCGATTCAACTCCAGTCCAATTCACGAATTGGGAATATTGATTATTTTAAAATTACTTTCAAATTCAATTTATTCATTTCAAAAATAAATTGATTTTAATTATAGTTCAAAACTAGTTCATTTCGATAAAAATCTATTTTTATCCTTTCAAATGTGGAATTTTTCACCCCAGTTCTTTCCAATTCACATATTATGAATTTACACAAAATATAGATATTTTTAATAATTTTATCAAGGCCCGTACAGTCGATTTCCAACAACGGCCATCGAACTGCACTTACAACGACCTTTTTCAAATTTTATTTGGACATAATTCCAAATCCAACCATTATATTTCAAGTTTCTAATATTCATTGGAAAGCTCTTTTCGATACGAACCCAACGGTTCCGGTTTTAGGACAATCCGACGGTCAGATCTCCTGCAACGTCAATTCGAAGTCAATGGTCGAAATTCACGAACTGCCGCGGCGCTGCGGGTTCTATTCAGGCCATTATATATATATATATATATATATTTCGTCGATTTCCTTTTTAAAACGAATTTTATAAATAGTTCTAAATTTGTTTCAAAAACAATTTCAACTTCATCTTCAATTTCAAATCGATTTGATTTCAATTCGATTCGAATTCATTTCACTTTTATTTAATTCGAATTCAAATTCGTTTCAATTCAATTCAATTCAAATTCTAATTCATTTCAATTCAAATTCTAATTCGTTACAATTCAATTCAATTTGAATTTACCTTCTATTTACTTCAATTCGAATTCATTTCAAATTGATTTCAATTCAATTTCAGTTCGTTTTAAATTTCATTCAAAACGATTTCAATTCGTTTTTAATTCAATTTCAATTTAATTCAATTTGAATTCATTTCTATTCAATTCAAATTCAATTTCACTTTCTTTTCAATTTGAATCGAATTCATTTTCTATTCGATTCGAATTCATTTCAAATTGCCTCAATAAAATTTCAATTTGAATTTTAATCTAATTTAATTTGAATTTCATTTCAAAATATTAAATTTTGAAATCACTTTTCAATATTCATTATAAAACGAATAAAATCGGTATAAATACCGTTCGCGTCAAAATAACGCATCTCTAATCAACACGGCTTTATATTTTTCAAAAACTTCTTTATTCTATTCAAAAAATGAATATTTATTCTATTCAACACATGAATCTATATTTCTTTCAACACTTGACTATTCTCAACAAATGAGTACTGTCAACACATGAATCTTATTTTATAATATTCATTATTTTCCCGATTGGAATGAGGCCCAATCCATCACCATATAATGTTAATTATATGGATTCCATACAACACATGTATATAATAGCAACGATAACCAATCAACCATCATCCAAAGTGCACCACACAACTGCATAAGCATCAAATATAAATAATCAACGCTTACACAGTCTGTCGACCAATCGATCGACATACAATTAAATAATTGTGATTAGTGTACCCAAATATCATCCCAACACCCGTGTGGGGCTTCAAATCAACAAACACAGATTTTTATTTGTGCAGTTGGGCGATGTGTAAAATTTATCGATCCAATCAATATTAGTCAAATCAGTGTATATAAACAAATCGGCCGATTTGTTTATAAATATTTATTTATTCACATTCACGTTAAAAATTATATTTTTAACGATAAAATATTTTTAACTATATAAATATTTTATTTCCTTTCAACACAAGAATATTTTATTATTCAATTATTCCACAAAACAATCAATTTTCACAACACATCAATCAAACAAACAAGCCGTCCATGATCTGTGGACGATTGGTGTCGAGTGCTGCTAAGCACCGTCTGCATCCTAGTATATATATATAACTAGAAAATGAAATTTAGAGTGAGAAGTTCTCACCGATAGCTAATCCAATACCACGACTCTTCTTATATAGAAAATCTTGTCGTTCTCGCCTTTTGTCACTTTCGTTGCCCGTAGCCACTACATATATAAAAATCACATTTTTATATTGTTTCTATGTATATAAAAATTCTATTTTTACACCGCCACTATATAGATAAAAATTCTATTTTTACATTGCTAGTATATAGATAAAAATTCTATTTTTACATCGTTACTATATAGATAAAAATTCTATTTTTATCACGCTATTCTCTATACAAAGATTTCGCCTTTTCTATTATAATGATTTCGCCTTTTTTATTATAAAGATTTCGCCTTTTCTATTATAAAGTTTCCCCTTTTCTATTATAAAGATTTCGCCTTTTCTATGATAAAAATGTAATCTTGCAACATATTAAAATCCGTTCTTTATAATGTTAAAAATCCAACTTTTCATGTTCTAAAAATCAAATATTTTTATTCAAGAAAAGTCAAATCTTTCATTTTATCTAAATAAATAACTTCATTATCTAAATAAATAAAATTTAAAAAGCTTACATTTGCTGTTCGAAGGGGGAGGAAGGTTCCTCATCACTGTTGGTGGTCGGAGGCTGAGGAGGAGGCTCTCGACGAAGTCATTGCGGCTGTCTCATGGCTTAAGGAGGGAAAAAGAAGAGGAGAAAGGGGCCTACAGTCGAAGTGGAGGCCGGGTAGGGCGGCGCTGGGTCGGGGGTGATGGAAGGGGGTTGCGCTGGCCGTGATTGGGCAACAGGTAGTCGGAATTTTCGGTTTGGGGCTAGAGTTCGATTTGGAGAGATTTGGAGAAGGAGGGGCTCGACGCGGTCGTGGGAGGCCAGGGGAGGATGGCCGGAGACCGACGACGATGGGGGTGGGGTCTGGCGAGGGTGCGATGGTGGTAGGAGGAGCAGTGGCGGTGATTTTCCTCTTCGATTTGGCTGAGCGCGTTTTTGAACGGGGGTAGGGTTTGGGAAAGAAAGGGGGCATCATATAAATAAATATATTTAATTTAATATTATTAATTTATCCATCAAAGTTGTCTTTTCATCCGAACCCCGATTCGAACCCAACGACTATCGTCTCTAGCTAATTACCCCCATTCCGAACACAATGGGATATGTTTCGTATTCCAATTCGGCTGTTACGATCAGTTTTTATCGAATTCAAAGTATAAATCAGTATATATTGAATTTGAATGTACATTTCAATTTACCGGGACCACATACAGACTCTAAAAATTCCCGAAAAATATTTTCTAGCTTCGTATTGACGATACGGTCCTAACAAAACTAGTTTCATCGAATTCTAAGACCGTTTGAAAAATGGCCATTTTCCAGTCGATTAAAATCAACTAAAACTGGTCAAACGTGTTTTCTTTTGCCACGCTCACATATTGATTCGAAAAATTATGAAATTTAAAACCTAACAATAATTTGACATCACGGATCCAACAAAAGTGGTTTTGTCGAAATCCGAGGTCATTTGCAAAATGTCTATTTTAAGGGCCTGAATTCCATAGCGACTATTCAGAATTTTCAACTGGACATATCTTTTGATTCCCGCTATGAAATTTCAATTTTTCTTATTCGTTGGAAAGATATCACCAAATAGATCCTAATATTTTTGGTTTCACTAAAATCCGGTTTGTTTTGCACCCGGTATGTTTAATTGAAGTTTGAAATCGAATTATCGAACTACCGCGCCATTTTCAATTCTATTTATAATTATATATAATTATTATATTCTAACGACGACGTATATAATATATATGTTCGAATTCTATTCAAAGTAAATTTCTCATCGTTAATATTTAAAATAATTCATTTTAAATGATCAATATTCATTAAAATTGCCAAAATAAAAAAATTTAAGCTGGCTCGCATTTCCGGGTTGTTACAATTCTTTTATCCAAAATAAATTTGCTAAAAAGTAGGTATTTGTATGTTTAATGAATGGTTTGTACGTTAGATAATATGCTAAAATATAGTATGTCTATTTTAGTTAAGCAGCAACAATATTAAGTAACTATAAAAAGAGCACTTTTAGAAGTATATGTTTAACTAAAGAGTAACTTACAGAAATGAGAGAGTATTAAAGAATACGTTTTAGTTCTAGCTAGTCACCGACATAGATTTTTATGGTACCTGCAATAATAGAATTTAGAATGGTACCCACTTCCTCCATTAGGGTCCTAAGGGTTATATCTTAGGAAGCCAAACCGAAGAGGGTTCGGGATCCTTTTGAAAAAATAATTATCACTATAGTGAACAAAATCTAAATTTTTTTAATATATCATTTCTAATAAGTACATTATTTGTCTTCAGAATCCATATACTAATATTTCCTGAGTATTTTTTTCTTAGTAGAAATATTACTAGAAATTTCTGGTTTAAAATTAGAATTTTCAGTACTAGATTTCCTTTTTGATTATGTCCGAGTCCTTTTTTACTGAAATCTGGTTGGGAATTTTCTAATATTTTAGATAAATTTTCTCTACCTTTGCTAAAGTTGTTAACATTTTTAGAAATGCTTTCTAACTTAATTTTTGAACTAGAATTTTCCAACTCTATAATTTTAATTTTAGTATTTAAATCTTGATTTTTAGAAGCTAATAAATCATTTTTATTCTTTTGAGTCTCGATTTCTTGACTCAACATAGAAATTTGAGAATTTGCAACTAAAAGAGATTTTTGTAATTTTCTAATCTTATCTTATAAAATTTCCTTTTATCTTTTAAAAGATATCTTTCAAATTCTTTTTATCTTCATTAGCTTGTTTAACCTTTTTCTTAAACATTTTCCTAGATTCTAGAATTTCAGTATTAATTTCTACTAATTCATAAGAAGTAAAATCACTTACATCATTATCCTTAGCCATGAAGCATACATTTTCTTGCTCACTTTCAGAAGATGAATCCGAGTTATCCCAAGTGACTGAAAAACTCGTCTCTTTGATTTCCACTTTTTGTGATTTTTCTTCCATTCTGGACAATTATTTTGATAATGTTCGGTCTTGTGATAATTGAAGCATTCTATTAGTATAGGATCAGGCACTTTTGATGAATTCTTTCTCACATTTTTGCATTGGCCTATTCTGTATTTTAGAATCTTTCTAAAATTCTTTGCTGCAAAAGAAATTTCTTCTTTATCTGAATCTGAATCTTCTTTCTCAGCATGTAAAGCTAAAATTTTCTTATCTTGTACCTATGCTTTCGTTGCCTGTAATTTACTTCACAGGACATTAGATTACCGATTAACTCTTCAGGTTTCATGGCAGAGAGATCATTAGTTTCTTTGATTGCTAATACTTTCCTCTCCCATTCGTCTGCTAAAGAATTCAAATTTTTTGACACTATATCGAAATCGGAATACTTTTCTCCTAATCCAAACAATGGGTGATAAATATTTTGGAAATGTGAATACATATCATTTACGGATTCATTTTCATTCATCTTAAAATTTTGAAATTGATTCTTAAGCATAGATATTTTGCTTGGTTTAACCTTGTTAGTTCCTTCATGAGTAATTTTGAGTGTTCTCCAGATTTCATATGCTGTGTTTCACATACAAATCCGGTTAAACTTGTTTCTATTTAAAGCACAATGCAACATATTCATAGCCTTAGCATTGGCAGTAGCCTCTGCTTTTTCAGATGTAGACCATTCAGTATATAGTGTAGCAGGTTGTATGTACTCCTTTTGTGTAATGTTCCATGCATCATAGCTATTTGCATGCATGTATATCCTCATTCGTGTAGCCCAATGACTATAATTCATGTCAATGAAGAAGTGCGGTCTTCCAGTGGATTGGCCTTCAGTATATCCGATATTATTGCTAGTACTAGTGTTATTATCCATATTGTCTAAATATCAGATAACGGTTTGATGGTTAAAGGATGGACTTGCTCTGATACCAATTGAAAAGTCGGTGTATACGAGTTAAGCATGATACTTATATGGATGTAGAGGAAATGATAAACTAGCTAATAATTACGCAGGTAAAAAGCTATGTTATAGTAATATATCAAAAATAAATGCAATAGGAAATGACACCAGGAATTTTATACTGGTTCGGACTTCCCGCCCTACGTCCAGTCCTGAAGCTCTTCTTCGGAATTCACTATCACGTTCTCTCTTAACCCAGAGGAATAGGTCAGTACACCCGAGCCCCAACAAGGATGCCTCTCGCCTGAGCAACTACATAGGACTTCAACAATTACAAGTGTTTTGACTTCTGCATTGTGTTCTTTGATCAACACGGATAGTCAAGGTTTAAGTACACCCTTCCTATAATCTTATCCTCGAGTATATGATTTGAATACAATGATTTAAGGAAGATTGTTGCTTGTTGAATCAAGATATATGAAATGTTCAAGGATTCAACAAATAACTTAAAATTGAAAGATCTTTTGTTTGCAATGAATATAGAAGTATAAATCAGAGAACAGAGAGAATAAAATTAAAATCAATGTTTGTAAATCATGTTTTAAGTGTTTATATAATAGTAGAAAGGTAGCACTTATTCATGAAGAGTTCTAACCAAAAGAAACTTCCATTTCCTTTCAGAAATGAAGAGATTTCTCTTCATGAATGAAGGAAACCTTTCATAAAATATGTGTTGTTTTGAATCAGTTGACTGATTAAAAATTCATCAGTCAACTGGTTGAAAAGTATGAAATCATATATATTTAAAAATACTCAGAACTAGCCGTTACTGAGACAAAATTGTCTGGCCAGTCGACTGGTTGATTTTGAACCATTCGACTGGTTTAGGCATTTTTTGCCCAGTCAGACTATTTCAGGTCATTTGATATATATATATATATATGCTTTGTTTTGTATATTTGTGTTATACTTGAGGATAGATTTTAACATAATTCTAACACGACTCAATGCATATATATATAACCTTATCTCTACGATATGATTTCCATTACACTTCTCTTTGTTGGCATTAATCAAAATCTTGTTTTCAACAGGCTATACTAGGTCAGATCAAGGTGTTGTGGAGGATTATGCCTAATCGGATCAGGTTATTTTCAAAGCTACTACAGCGAATCGGAGAGATTGGAGACAGAACTGATCCAATTTGTTGTACCGACTATAGTTTCTCAAACATTCCTAGCTGGACCTTTGCGTTATCTATCCTGATCTGACCAGTTTCTACCCCTTCCTATCCACCATCTTCTTCCTCCATTCATTACACCATGGACCAAATCATGCAATCACCTTCACTGAACTCCTCAACCCCGAGCCTAGTTCACTTATGCCACCGCCTAGAGGCGACGAGGATATCGCCCTCGATGGCAGAACTCGAGATGACCTCGATGACAGCGCCATTATCAATTTAGGTAAACCAACACAGTTTAACACGAAAATTTGAGTATTTATTATCGTAATTCAAAGATTAAAGAATACGAAGCAAGGAATCTAAGCCTACCTATTTTTCTGATCCGAAAATCGAGAAGTAATTGGTAAACAAAAAGAAACTATGGTTTTTTCTATGGGAGAGGCATAAGAGTGCGACTGTAAAATGAAGGGGATAGGGAGATATACTAACTTATATATTTGGGTTGAAAAGACCATTCATGTTCCCATGGATTTGACGGCCCAATCCAACCTGCCTAGGAAGTAAACCAAGCAATCAAAAAGCCTTTCAACCCAAAGTTTAGTAACAGATCGGATACAAGATGGGTCGAGATAAATCGACCAGATACGGAATGTGATTTTTGATTTAGTATCATGACTTTGACGATCCATACAAAAGGAACAAATAAAACTAAAAAAAATGCTAAATCTCACACATACACGTCAAGGAAGTTACCAGGACAATTTTCTTTAATCTTGAATAGAGTCTTCCAGTTGTCAGAAGCAATAGAAGTAATCCTTCATCCCATCTTGTATTTATACTCATCCAAGATATCAAGAGACGTGAATTCATGAGACGTCACGACTTTACGAATAGACACTACCACTGATTTTCACCATTTCATGAACTGACACAATGGAAATTTCGAAGCACGTCTCATTTCCACTAAAACATACTTCGAAGGGGGCAAAATGTTAGCCTGCTTTGTGACCAGGCTATACAATGCTTGGTGATTAAATGCTGGATACACTTAAAGGCGACGGACATAGACTATCAAGAAGAGGAAATCATCAAATAGGGTATTAGAAGAGATATCGAGTCGGATTGGTCGCAATGTTCATTTATACCTAACTCCAGCAAGTGGATCGGATCGGAGTACATGATATGACTGGGTCAGAGTTGATGAAGCAACGGGCTGGTTCAGACCCTTTTCCTACCGATCTGATCCAATAACTGTAGTTCATAACCACGTTCCCACAAACTCTGAGCAGTTACAACCCACTCACCTACGATCTCCATGTGTTTTCTTCATTATGATACACTCATTTTCGAGATTTGTGGGATGGGACCCATGTGGCATTCGACCCGCCGATGCTTCCTGCCTATAAATACACCGCAACACATCATTTTCAAGGATCTTTTGGTATTTGGGAGACACTATCTTCACCATTAACTTTTGTCCTCCATTTTTTTCATAATATAGTCAACATTTCTTGAGTGTAATTCTATATAAGTGGAGATTTTGTTGATTGTACTAGTGAAGTTGAGTTATTACGATTGTTGTACTTGTGTTCAATTCATAAATTCAAGAAGTATAAAGTGGACGTAGGCTCGTTAAAGTTGAACTACTATAAATCTTATGTTCTTGCTGTTTTTATTTTCTTTTCGTTGTAATTCGTAGTCAATTGGGTGTGAGAACCACTTTTTGGTCTAACACTAGCTAGCTCAGCATGGAGCCTGCCCTAGCCTCTTATGGGACCAAACATGATAAAAAGGGCATGTTGACTGGCATCGATCCTCAACAAACAAATCCTACGTAACCCAAATCCTCCTTGATTAAGGCCCCCATATATTTAACATAGAAACCATAACCTTGTTCAGTTAATGTCCCGCTGTTACCCCTGCCATATTCCTGCTATATCATGTAGCGGATTTCTGCCGCTAAGCTATGTTCAAATAACCTTTAGAATAACCTTTCCGCTTTAGGCCCTGCTATATTCTAATATATCCCATTATTTCGTATATATTTCGCTATTTCCACTATATCTTCTATACAAGAAATGAATTTAAAAATGATATTTATGGACTATAAAATTTATAAATTTAGTTTCTTAATATAATTTTTTAACATTTATTTTTCAAAATGTAAAATACTATAGTATTCTATTAATTTGATCAAGCGAAATAGAAGTTTATATTTATTTGTATATATTTTCTTTTGTATTTATTTAAAATTAAGGATGAACTACTTATTATTATTATTATTGGCAAAGCCAGTCGGTTTTATAGTGGTTGTACCACTTTTATTAGAATGGGTAAAGGAGGAAAAGGATTACTCCACAGGCATAGTAATCCCATTTGGTTTGAAGTGCCAGATCACTATAGCTATATAATACAATACAGTACAATACAGGAGAGAAACTGAATATTTCTACCACTACATGGCAGGTATGTCCTCAGCTAGTCCCCAACAACAAATGAACTACTAGAATCATCTATACATATAACGTTGACATACTCAGTAAAAAGTAGTGCAAGATTAGGTACAAAACATAGGTTAGGACTACGAAACTCACATGCCCGATCCTAAGTAGAATCTAGTAATAGTGACCTGTTCATCTCACCTAAATCACCATCCTTAGTAAGCTCAAAATCATTTCCAACAATTTGGTATTTCAATCTCCTTAAATCACCCACAATATTTGTGACATATTAATAATACCTGTCTTCACGTGGATCATATCTCATCCCAGATTTCTCATGGACCCATGATTAATCGTCCAAATACCAATAAATATCGTCACCATTAGGGTCTGTATCAGAAGATCCTTCTTCATTTCCTTTTTAACTTTTTGACAAGAATTTTTTTCTACTTTTCGATTCTTCTTCTAAAGTAAAGTCCTCAACAGCTAGCTTATCATCAACTTTGGGCCTTAGAACACAGATAGGTTTAACCGATTTTGTTAGTGGGGTTCGAACCTGAGAAGAACCCCTTGTAGATTGCTTATAAGCTTCAAACAAGTGTCCAAAGGAATGGATTTTGGTGCAAATTTCCGGTTGCCATGAGTATTGAACATCTACGAAAAATTCATATCCATCAACTAAGATTTTAAGCTTGTTTGGTTGTTGTTTGTTAGGAGCTATTCCAATCAAAGCTTTTGCAAAGACAAGATTTTCCCTAGCCTCCGTATTGGCATCAAAACATTTATAGTTTCCAATTCTACTAGCTAACGAATTTAAATATGGTAGTGTCAGAAGGAGTATAGACAACCTAGTAAATATAGTCCAAAAAGGAATGGAAAGCGCACACTCTCTAGCTCTCTCAACAGTCATAGTACAAGTTGTAATTATAAAAGTTTCCCACCTATAACAATAGGATCTGATTCCATCACCTTCCTTCTCTCCCCCATAACCAAAAATTTGATGTAAAACATTCCATTCACAACATTAACATGAAGAGCACCTCTCATGTTCCAAGCCTTATGACAGCGGTCTCGTACATCTGGATATGGAACGTCAGAATCAAGGAAAGAACCCACAAGGTGGTCTTTCCAAATATTTACCCCTCATTTACTATCTCAACAGGCGTCTGCGGATTTTTGGGGATGTCTAGATTTCTTCGGGTGTGTATGCCCCCGCACATGAAGGAAGGGTGTGAAGAAGGAGGAATAAGTAGGTTCGGCTCGATTACTAGTTGGCTTATCATTTAAATAGGAATTGGGCATAACAAGGGATGGTACAGTAGGTTTCAAGGTGGCATTAACTCGAGCACCAAACGTGCATGTTGTATTAGAAGAGAGTATTAGGTTTGCTACTGCTATGAGAAGCACAGATACATCTAGATTCTGGTCTTTTAGAACCACTGACCCTCTTCCTACTTCAACTTGTACATTTTCATTATCATTTCCAACCTATACCCAAATTCAACATTTCACCTACAACTAGGACAACGAACATCACTGCACCACTAGCAATCCTACGATCCAAATTCAGTTTATTCAAAACATCACCAACATTGATATCCTTTGTCCTTACATCGACTTTGTCTAAAGTTTTAGTTGTTTTTCCTGTTGGGTTCATCTTTGAGACGACTTCAAAGTTAACCGCAATACTGGTTTCAGTCTATTTATCTTCAACGGTTTTACCAAAAAGCATTAGGGAGACAGTAAAGGGAGCTACATCCTTTAGACCCTATAGAATGTACTACTTATAATTAAGTTGAATGTTAATTTTCGATTTATTTATCATTGATATATATATATATATATATATATTTGTAAAAGCATTATATATGAGTTTTATATGTTATTTTAGACTCATTTGTTGTATCCCTATATTTCCTCGCTTTATCCCCTCTTTAATTTTTTGCACCTCCTCGCGTGGATCCGCTGAGCACTCTAACTGCACAGCCATAAGCATAGACTAAACACAAAATTAGTCTTACAACTTAACATCAAGCCTATTTATTTGTTTATTTACCGTCAAACGCCTAGTTGCAAGGCTACCATGGAATTGCTATAGATGCCTAATCACAAGGCCACCATAGAATTTCCTAATCACAAGGCTAGCATATAATTATCGTAGAACGACGAATCATAAGGCCACCACAGAATTGCCTAATCACAAGGCCACAAAATAATTATCGTAGAATTCCAAATCACAATGCTACCATAGAATTGCCGAGTCACAAGGATGCTATAGTATATCATTTACTTGCAAGGCCACCATAGAATAATGGTGAAATGCAAGGCCACCATGGAATAATCAATAATTTGAGAGTATTTACTACTTTTCTTAGTTATAGTGGTTTATCAAAAATTAGGCATTTTGGATTTGATTTTACTTGGAGGAGAAAAGGAATTGCAACAAGTGTGGACATTGTCTTAGTTTACAGTGATTGCCTCACTATATTCTTAAACCTAAGGGCATACACCTTGTCCCAGCTTTCCGGTGATCATAATCCCCTATTACTTCATCTTATTCCCACTTCAAACTCTAAAGGATTCCCTTTTCGATACAAGAATGACTAGCATCTTCATGAAGATATTTAGATTGTGTTAAAAAAGGTTTGCTAGCCGAAACATCGGGTTTCCCCAACTACAATTTCTAGGCTAAACTATTTGCTTGCAAGCAAGAATTGAAGCATTGGAATAAACTATGCACAAAGGAGGATAAACTTCTTAAACAGACAGAGAAATTAATAGAATATTTAGAGAATGAAGTAGATTGTAACATTCTTAACTTGGAACTATATGAAGAATATATGAAGGCTAAGCACAACCTACTCACGCAGTAAAGGTTTAAATTCTAGATTACGAGATAGAAGGAAAAAATGGCATGGTTACAGCAGGGAGATTACACTTTTAAGTATTTCTATGCAAGAATGCCTAGTTGGTGATACTCAAATAACATACATGCAGTTACTATGGAAAATGTTGACGTTCTTTTCAATCCTGACAAAATATAGCATGAAGCAAACCTATATTCCATTGAGTTATTTAATAGCCAATCAATTGTTGAGTTCCTAGATTTCCAGAAAAAATATACAATACATACACAAGGTTAATAAGTGCTTCTATGCTAAATGACAAGAGATGAAGTAAGAGCTGTTGTTTTTTCAGTGCATGATGATTCAACCCCCAACCCAGATGGTATTAATGCCAAACTTTTCAAGTTACACTAGGAGAAATCGATCTTGATCTGTTATCAGATATAATAGAAATGTTCAACTCTGCTAAACATGACTAGGGAGTGAACCACACCTTTGTCAAATTGGTGCCCAAATTAGACAGATCCTCCTCCATCGCATAATACCAACAAATATCCTATTGTAATATGTATTATAATGTGTAAAGCAAAGTCCTTTGTGATAGGTTTAAAAATTTCTTACCATACGTAATTTCATAAAACCAGTATGCTTTCATTTCGGGTACTTACATTGGAGAAAATATCCTTTTGGCACATGTGCTCCTACATGACTTACACATATTAGGGATATGTGAGAGTGGATCTAAAAAAGGCATATGATTCAATCAACCGGGATCTCATGTGGTTTCCCATTGATTTGATCATTTTCATATATGAATGCATATTAACTCCTACATTTTTGGTAATGATACAAGGCATCGCGAGAGGGTTTATAACTTCTAACAGGTGATATGAGAAAACGGTCCTTTATCACCATATTTGTTTACATTTGCCATGGGTATTTCACCTATTTAATGAATGAACCCACATTTGACAAGGAGTATCTGCCTGCCTCTAAGATTACCCCCAACTATAACTCATCTTCACTGTGTTGATGATTTAATGGTTTTTGGTAAATCAACTTATACTTCTACAACTACTTTACAGACAATTTTCATAAAGCTGAGTCATTTTGCCAGGTTATCGGTTAACACTTCCAAAAGCAAAATGTGTTTTAGCAAAATAGCTATTAACACCCAGCACATCCAACCAGTATTTGGGTTTCAAACTGGAACTTTCCCCAATAAATATCTAGGTGTTACTTTCTCTTCAAACTACCTCCATTACAATGTCTGTCATCCATTAATCCATATGGTGTGGGATAAACAACAGAGATGGCAACTCAAGTTATTGAGTTTTGCAGGGAGGGTTGAACTAATTTTATCAGTAATTACTCCAATAGTTTTATACTGATTATTCGTTTATCAAATACTAGAACATAGCTTAGAAAAAATACAGGCTTTGTGCGTCGATTTCTTCTGGGCAGGTGGAAGCCAAAGCATACCCTATGCAAACCAAAAACAAAAGGGTAAATAAGACTTAAACGTTTTTCAGATCTTAAGAAGGATGCATATATCAAGCTGGTATGGAATATCTTAACAAAAAATAATTTTTGGCGAGCTTGGATGTATAGTAGGCATTACAATGGTAAATCTTCCTAGAGCGTGGCTATTGACAACAGTGCTTCGTCTACATGAAAATTAATGATTCACATTCAAACATCATGAAAGCAATCATTTAACAAAGCTATAGTTCCTGGAAATAGTACCTCAATGAGACGTGAAACCTAGATCAAATTCAAATGTTTAGTAGATATATTTGGCTTTAACAAAATACAATCAACTAGGGATGGAAAAGAAAGGGTACCTATGTTGCTGCGGGATGGATCCATCATCCTTTGCATCATCTAACTACTCTTAAAGTTGCAAGGCATATTTGCAATATTCAAACTAGATTAGATCAGATTGATGATTAGTACGAATGCAAGGATGGTTGAAAATTTACTTTCTCAAAGGCAGTTCAAGCAGCTCGTGGAGATGGAGTGATCAAGCAATTTCTACCCATTATCTATCATACCAAAAACATCAGAAGGATTTCCTTCATCTCTTACTTAGCATTACTAGATCGATTGAACACATGAGAATGAATTTCCTGTTTTGGAGTAGTCTTAGACACTTCATGTGTACTATGTAAATGAGAGGTAGAAACAACTAGCCATATTTTCTTCAACCGTGCATATTCGTGACTCACTTGGTGTTCCATGGAACTAAAGTTAGATTTACCTCCTATAACATTATTGTCACTGGAATTGGAAATTAAATGGATTGTTACTTTTAAATTCGATGATCAGGTGCAAGACATAACATGTGCTGCGCTAACAACCACAGTGTACTATATATAAACTGAACATAATCAAAAAATTCTTGCAAATAAATCATGCAATGCTACGACTAAACTATGATAGGTTAAGAAGGAGATTCAGTACCTAGTAGCAAATAATGATAGTGCGTTGCAAAGAACTGCAAGAAATATCTAAATTCTCACGGTATAGAATTGATGGACGCAGGATGAAGATGAAGAAGGACTAAAAAGTGAGAGGAGCAGGAATTGAAAGTGTGAATTGTAGTTGTTGTATTCTGTTATACGTATATAAACTGTACATATTGTACAATATTTTATAAAGTAGTAAAGGGAACCTATTTTCAAAAAAGAAACATAATTGTCATTTTAAGTTCAATTTTCATGTTAAGCCTATTTATTTTTTTACAACATCAAGTCACATACATATCTACACATGAACCATGCTTGTTTATTATGATTATTTATGGTCGTACAATCTATAATATTTATGCAAATGTGTCACAGTCTATTTTTGTCATTACCTATGCTATATTCATTTTTACAAATCTTATCAATTCTGCATATTTTAAGTCCAATATTCCTTTCTGTTATTGTTTAACAATTTATATCAATTTAGTCCCAAATTATCCAATCCTTTTTCTTTAATAATTTCAATTGAATTAAATTTCCCTACATGCACAAAATAAAAGGGATCAGTCGTATAATATTAGATGCACAGTCAGTGCAAAAAATCAATCGTATACAGCATGCGTAAAATTAAAGATTACAATCAATCGTATGAAATTGGGCATATAACTGTGACACCCCACGTCTGTTAATGTCACTCACTAAGTGAATGTATTAAGTTTCGTGAAGCGTTATAGGTAAATAAGAACATAATAGCACAAGATAGACATGTAAAATACCAGCGGAAATAAAAACTTAATTTAAATCAAAACATCATGGTCCCAAATACTGAGTTTACATCATAAGTAACTAATTACATTAATAATCCGTCTTGCCAAAAATATCAGAGTACAAAAGCATAAAACCATATTTCCCTTGCAAATCCACAAGAGAGTTGACAAGAAGTCAACGCAGTACATTTATATCCAAAATCCAAGCTAAGCTGAAAGAATCCAAATCAACTCTAAGCACTTCCACCCTGAGAACGGGGGGGGGGGGGCAGAAGAGAGAGAAGAGGAAACAAAAAGGGTCAGACATAAAGTCTTGCGAGTCCAGTTACTTTTAAATAAAAATAAATAAAAGTATCATGGTAGGTATATAAAACTGGAAGAACAAGATAATAGTAACAATAACAAGTGTGAACTGAGAAAGATAAGATGAACGTGATATATTGCGTTTCTTAAATACATTTCTTTGCATCACGCAGATACTAGTATATAAGAAGTAGAATGATCCCTGCTAATGCCGTTCCATTACATTTTCTTGATTATTAGGTTACTTGGGTTAATAACACTCAGGACTTATACGCGTATCATACCCATTTACTTTCCCATGGATTCACCTAATACAATATATGTAGCTATCTCTCAATATTGAGATACACCCTATGGTATCCCACTCGCACGGTCTCCACCGTTATGAATGCAATCCCTCATCCTATGCCGGAGTGATGTATAGATCTCTATACAAAATGTTACATTTTGCATATATTTATCATTACTATGCTATGTAAGAGTATGGACTGCCATCATCGATCGAATTAGATTCCTTATCGGAATAGTGTCCTCTAATCTACGATACACCACCCAGAGCAGATATGCATGTATCTAGATTGTCCCACGTATGTACTGTAATTGTAGCTCGATGCCTCAATTGCACGTCCTCTAACGTGCACCGAGTTCTGTGGTAGAGAGACACAAGAAATATGGAACTCGGTCGGGAGCTTTTCCATATCTGTACAGGCCCGTTTTTAAAGAGCCTCTATATACAAATATACCCAGGGTCTGTTTTCGTGGTGGCTATGGCCCCACCTTGGCCCCTCCCTCAACTAGTAAAAACTACAAGAGCTAAGCGACTGCCCCTAATAACAACCAATCTAACATCCATGTGGCGTCTACCCTTAACCCCATACCTCGATAGTGAAAGGTGAAATGGTATATTGGGTTTAGCTCTAGTCTTTCGCATCCCGCTAGCTGTCGATGACGGATATCCGACGGTCTACTATCCTTGTTGGTCATGACCCTCTTTACCTTCTCGTGAGGAAACTGTCGAATCACCCTCGTGTCACCTCGTCATAGCATTCTGACTGCACAGATACATTTGCAGTCAAGGACCACCTACCTAGTAGTTACGCGCAGACCCAACCTCTGCGAGTACAGCCTAAGACATCTGTCACCGCACAGAGGACTACTAGGAGCACCTTACGTACTTCAGGAAGCTGCGTGCTTCCCCTTCCAGTCCTTTGGAGCTGTCATAACAATCAGATGAATGTGCGCTCCCCTCGTGTCTTATAACACCTCGATGATCTACTCCGTTGGGTTATTCACCCTCAAACATACGGACTGGACCATGCTCCTTTCTTTAATACGTTGCTATAACCTATGTCTAAAAATTCTTTTACGCGCTTGCCTTAACTCACCCGGTTCCCATTTAACTTTGTTATCCCCGTTCATATTGAATTTTTATTCCAATTTACCAAGTTTCTCTTGCTTATTACTTTCAATCATATAACTTAATCCATTTAAGTTTATTAATAAGCCCACAACATGTTATTCTTTAGATTGTGGCCTAAGGTCTGTAATCCACAATCTATTTTATATCTTTGCTTGGTTACATCATTACAGTAACATGTTCTCCTTAATACGTTATTAAGTATATTTCAATTCACATGTTTCCTAATTAACATGTCACTTACCATTTATGATTAAATATAACTTATTTATTTTACAAGTTTTCCTCATTCTTTCTCATTTAATCATAAATTCAATTTACACCGTCACTACAACTTATCATTATTTACTTAGCAGATTATTACGCATATCTAATTCTATCATTTCTACAAGTTATGCTTGCCCTAGAAGGTGTCTTTAATTACATAACTTTATTATATTTTCCACTGGTTATGTATACCACTAGGTGTCTTTAATTACATAACATAATTGGGTTAAGTTCGTGGGCCTATAAGTAAATATTACCCAATCCCTCTATTTTACTTAACCCACCCACTACCCATCCAATTTTACTTAACCCTAACTTAAGTTCATAATCATACAATCCTTATGGATTAAATCAGGGGTGCGTTTTTTACAGGTCCTATTAAGTTTCAAAATATAAAAAAAACCCGGTGATAAAAATAATATAGAATACATCCCTATTTTTGAATTTCCGCTAAAAAAATTCCAGATCTACCCTTACACACCTGAAAAACTATCCAACAACTATTTGTCCTCATTTACTCAGTCTATCGCTCCTATTATCTCGCTCATAAACCTAATCCTACAATTCTGGAAAACCGTCGATCACTCCAACAGCGATTTTTTTATTACTTTTTTTTATTTTTACGAAAAAATAGACAATTAGATACATATATTACGTAAAATTGCATACATTTATGCAAATAAGTGGAATAATTGCATACATTTATTAATATTATGCAGAAAATAAATTATTAGTTTTACGCAACAATGAAGTAGACGTGCATACATTAATATTATTCAGAAATAAATAATTACTTGAATGTAGGGACTATAATTTTTTTATTAAGATCTTTTGATTTTTACGAAAAACTAGACAATTAGATACAAATATTAATTAAAATTGCATACATTTATGCAAAAAAGTGAAATAATTGCATACATATACAGAACTGTACTGCATAATTGCCGAAACAAAAGAAATGAAAAAAGTAAATACATATAATTATAACAAGATGCATATATATATATATATATATATGCAAATAACAGAAATATGTGCGTACTTACATGAATAATTTCATAACATTTACATGTACTACATCAAAAAATAAGTATAGACCACATTTACATGTACTACATCAAAAATTTCAGACCATTTAGTAGTCTCTGTAGAAACAACTGCAGATTTCAATCATTTGGAAAAGGATGGAGGACCAAGCTTCAACAACACCACTACACCAATATCCGCCGGAACACTTTTATAAAAAAAAGAAAATCAACATTAATAAGCTTAATGTGCAGTAACCTAAATTACAAAAACTGCTTCAGAATAATATAAATACATGCGTAGAAATATGAATAAATTTGTAAAATAATATGTTTTTCAGATATTTCTGAATATTTATATGCAAGTATTCCAGATATATGCATAGAAATATGAATATATATGTAAAATAATATTTTTTTCTGTTTGTTTGATAAAAAATTGCATACATATATGCATATATTAAGAATATATGCATATTTGTCCGCAACTTTTTATCAGAAGTTCAGCAAAAATCAAAGATATTTTCCTACATCTTACAGATCGAGATTTTGTATGTTTTTCTGTTTGTATTTTCCTACATCCTACAACGAAAATAATGAATGTTGTCCTTCCCATTTTCAAACCAAAAACCAAAATATATAGCTCAAATTAAAAATAAAAATTTTAGCAAAAATCAAAAGCTAAGAGAGCCTAAGAACATGGCTAAAATTAAAAACTTACATCAACAAAAATGGCAGCTACAGTTTATGGAAGAAGTGCGGCCTGCCTAAGATTGCGATTTCCTCCTTCTTCTTCTTTTCCATGGATCACTGACGTTGATTTGTGAATCGCAATCGATGGTGCGGGAGCGGATAGCTGGTTGCTGGAAGGGGGGCTAATCGCGATTTCCTTTGGCGGCGGATCCTGGTGCTGGAGTGGCGTCGACTGAAGGGGGGATGATCGATGGTGCTGGAGTGGCGGTCGTTGGTTGCTGCAAATAGGGGCTCACGATTTAGGTTTTGGTTTTGGAGCCGCCGCCACCATGGAATATAAAATTTTGTTTCTGCAAAAAATAAAGCCCTAATCGGTATTTAGATCCTTACGTTCAGCCGAAATATTGAAAAGGGGCAAATTAGTCACAAATAGGAGGTTAGTTTAAAAAGAAGGATGTAATTATAACTTTTTTATAGGGAGGATGTGAGCTTAATTAGGATTAATTCTAAGGATGTGAGCCTAATTTTCACTTAAATTAGGTTAAGTTGTCCAATTCATTAACATGTCCAATTATGGTTATAATGGGCCAGACCTCCCACATCAGGCCTACGACATGTAGATGCTGGATATGCCGTTCGGGTCCAACCGGTCTTATTCCAAAGTTGGGTCTAACCTCGTGTCTCAGCCCGATTCTTATTTGCACACTTAGACCTCTCACATTAGGTTTAACGTTAGTGGCCGCTGGATATGTCTGTCGGGTCCGGGCAGACTTCCACCACTAATGCTATCTAACCTCGTGTCATAAGTGCAATTACATTTCCTAATTGTAATTACTAGACATTCCATTTTTATCCAAATCTACCTATGTCCTTATAGGTGATTATTTCCCTTTTTCCCCATATTTAATTATATGCCCAATTCACTATTCAAATCATAGACTTTTACACCCCTTTTCAATTCACCTTTTAATTATGCACTATATGCTCTTTTTCCCAAGTTATAAGTCAAGGCATATATATATATATATGTGTGTGTGTGTGTGTGTGTGTGTGTGTGTGTGTGTGTGTGTGTGTGTTATCCACAAACCCAAATCTACATATTTTCCAATTTATGTCCCTAATCCATATTCACCCATTTCAATACAAGTTATACCAAAATCCATATTCGCATATTTTCCAATGTATGCCTAAAATTCATATTCACATACGTCCCAATTTATGTCCCAAATCATTACTTACACATGTCCCAATTTATACCCAAATTATATTTTCCAACGTATGCCTAAATTCATATTCATATTGTCCAACACAATATATACCCCCAAACTCATATTCGTATATTTCCAAATTTTATGCCCTAAATTTAGATCTATATTTTCCAATACCAATTATGCCCCAAATTATGTCTTTCCCAATCGTTCCCCATTTCGCATATTCGCATTTTTCAGCGTTAGGGCTACGCTCGAAGGTAGCCTGGCTATATAAAAATAAAAAGGGAAAAAGAGGGAGAGAAGAGAATCAAGATTAGGCATAATAATGAATTGATAATAAACTGATAGAAATAGGCATGAGTTGAATAGGCATATTTTGACAAGGTTTAACATAGTGGCGATATGAACATATAAAAGTAGATCTGATAATTATGTTATAATAGAACTGATTAGGCACCGATTCAAGATCCATTTTTTATATACATATCAAGATTACTATTTATATATTTAGATCTAAAAATAACATGAACTCACAATGAATTAGTCTAAGGAAATGGATCCAGATTACCGATAAGAACATGTTTAATAAGTTATGGTAGCCATCGCTGAATTTGTTGTAGCAATTTTCGAATATGTATAATATTCTTTGAATTGATTTAGAAGAAGAAAGGCAATTTTAATTTTTGTCGCAGCAGAGCTTCGCCGTCAGCATTATTTTTAGATGAATAAAACCTAGGTCTTGGGTCCTTTATATAGCCTTGGGTTCAATGAATCTTGCTCAGAAAGGTGTCCAGATACAAAACAAAGTATTTCCCCCATATCTGCCAGTGTTGGTTCGATCCACCTTTGAGTGGGTCGACCTATGGGTAGGTTGACCTATGGGCCGACCCCCTTTGAGTGGATAGAGCCACCTGAGCAGAAAATCTGCCGCCTTCCCAAATTTCGAATTTTGAACCGAATTTCGAATTTTTGGACCCATTTTTAAATTTCTGAACTTTATATACATATATATATATATATATATTCTTCATGTGCGTATATAAACTTCCAACCCTAATAACTTCTTCATACGGTCTCCGATTTATGCAAATCAGGTGTCTATTTTGACCAAAATTTTGAGATAGACGTAAGGGCACAATCATTTTACTTAATTTTGAACATTAAATTAAGTTTTCCTCAATTCATTGTTAATAGTGTATTTCACACTAATTATTCTTTAATTCATCATTTTAGTGTCGTTAAAATTCCAGGGTGTTACATTCTCCCGTACTCAAAGGATTTCGTCCCCGAAATCTCTAAGTTAAGAAGAACGTATATCCAATATCCAACAATCTTACGTCCATCTGGCAATCACATGCAACCATTGTCCTTAAGGAATTTCTAATGCTTTTATGAACATACGCAATAGTATGTATATATGTCTTTAAACTAATGTGAAAGATTAGGCGGTCTACTGATTCAGTTGACCTCCTTAATGCACTGTATGTTTGTGCCATGCAACCAAAATGTGTGCAAATCATCCTAGTATAACATGTAAGCTCTATATGTGTGCACAATCATCCATCCAAATGCAACATCAATGCAACGATACACCCATTTTCATCCATAAAATTTAAAATGTACACACATCAATATGCAAAATGTAAGTGATTGAGCCGATCTGGTGCCTGTTGTATATGTATATGCATCCACGAGCAATCACTAGCAACCACTTGCATCCATCAAACATAACTTCTCTCAAATACATGTTTATATTCATTAGTTTTCTACCTAAAGACTTGATCGATAGGAGATATTCAAACGATAGATACAAGTATTAATTCGAAGCTTGGAAAAGAATTTAAGAACGTATTCTCGAAAAGGAAAGGATATGAAGCGCGAATCTTGTCTTCAGCCTCTCAAGAAGCGTCCTCGTGGCCCTTTCCCCATTGCACTCTTACTAGCTTCATTTTTTTGTTTCACAATTTCTTAACCTCCGATCCATGTATGCAAGTCGGAACTCGTCCTATCATTGCTTCCTTCTCTACTTTCATTTCCTCTCGCAAGTTTGGCTCCACTACCTCGAACTCTATACATTTTATCGCCGCTTGGATGAATAGTCATCTTAGAATGATGGGCTTCCTCAAGGACTATCTTCAATAGGTTTCCCATCCCGATATGACTCACCTATCAAACCTCTCCTCAAGTTGCCCCCACACTTTCTTATCAAGTTCCCTCTTTTTCTTTTAGGAGTCACATGTCGCAAATCATCGATAGATATATCAAGAAGTTCTAGGAGACTAAGCATGACAGACCCCTGGTCATAATAAATCTTGAGAGTCCTTCTATGGCAAGTCAGAAGTCTAACAACCCTTCTCTCACAATCTAGAATGGCTCCATATATGTGGTTAACCAATCCATCCCTA
Source organism: Allium sativum (assembly GCA_030737875.1). Taxonomy (NCBI): domain Eukaryota; kingdom Viridiplantae; phylum Streptophyta; class Magnoliopsida; order Asparagales; family Amaryllidaceae; genus Allium; species Allium sativum. The sequence goes on from CM060918.1 coordinate 131,241,852, forward strand.
TAATCAAACCGTATCTCCTGAGATCAGGAACATATGCGTTGCAATCAAACTCGACGCCTAATACAGAGATTCTCAAACCCCGACAAACCACCTTTAATGGGTTTGAGACACTAATGGGATCCAAAACCATACTAGTATCTAGGTGTAGAGACTCAACTAAAAGATCAGAAACAAAAGAATGCCAAGCACGAGAAAAAGAATCCTAATAAGATGATTAGAAATAGAAATCAATCCTTTGACAGAAACTTTCCTACCTCTATCCTGTCCACCGGCTATGAGAACATTAGCTTGCCCTCTAGAAGTTCCAGCCCTCTGGCCTTTTCCTTGTTTCTTTGGGCACTCCTTAATAAGGCGCCTTACCAAAGTGGTAACAAATGCCTTTTCTCTTTCTGCAATCCTTTTCCAGATGACCTATCATTCCAAAATTATGGTATTCCCTCTTTTCTTCTTTGGGCTGTGCTCCTTAGCCCCAACTCCCTTATTCTCCTTTTTACCATCCTTGTGCAATATGCTAACAATTCTCTTGAAATCTGCCTCCATCGCACGGAAATCCTTATGAGGCTTGAGAGAAAATAAGATGTAGGTGAAACCACTGTGGCTAAAGATGGAGGTTGGGCACTTCTTTGGCGTTCGTCATGTACCGTAGTTTTGACATGCCTATGGAACCATTCTGAAATAGGGATACCATTTCGGGAAGAAACTGCTTCCCAAACAAAAAGGAAAAGGAATCAAGCGGAGAATCAAGAGGATATTTATGGCTTTGGAAAATATGCTTTTCAAAAATAGACTTTTTATTTTAAAATACTTTGTTTTGAGACCTTTTTGAAAACCATTTTCGAAATAATCTTATAACAATATGCTCTGATACCAAATGTGACACCCCACGTCCATTAATGTCACTCACTAAGGGAATGCATTAAGTTTCGTGAAGCATTATAGGTAAATAAGAACATAATAGCACAAGACAGACATGTAAAATAGCAGTAGAATTAAAACTTTATTTAAATCAAAACATCATGGTCCCAAATACTGAGTTTACATCATAAGTAACTAATTACACTAATAATCTGTCTTGCCAAAAATATTGTTAGACCAAAATCTGGGCCTAACACCCAAATGCAGTATGAAGTCCTCACAATCACAAATTCAGATCACAGAGTGTAGATAAATTAATAAAATCAAGGGACACACGGTATTTTTATAGTGGTTCGGCTCAAACCAAGCCTACGTCCACTTTATATTTTCTTAAATCCTAAGAAATTACAATGACAATGCCGTCTCATTATCCGTGAGATCTGTTTATACACAATAACCTTGTGTTTTATCAAGAAGTGGAGAAAAGAAAGTGATTTTTTATACAAAATCCTCATGTTAGACTGAGTTGAATTGGCCTCGAGAAGCACACAAAGTCCTTGCGTTGATAATGGTGGATGCCGTGAAGAAGAATGGCCAAAAGTCCTTTGAAAGTCCTCCAAATGATGTAATTATAGCCATTTCCTGATACCGGTTCGTGAGACATGTGGCACCTATCCCAAATTTTTTGAAATTTGATGGAAAACATCCAGAAACCCTCTCCAAGTCGTGATATGACACGTGTAATAAGATCCATGCAAGCTGGAGTGAAAATAGCCTTAAAAACAGGTCAAAATCATGCGCAGCAATAGGTTCGGTCCAGGCGGTTTGTGACGAGCTGAAGTGAGGAGTTGGTGAAGATGGTGAGGCCGGGTCGTGGTCTAGGGGTCGACCATGAATGGGTCGTGATCCAGGGGGGCTAGCAAGGCTAGTCTACAAGACGAGGTGGGTACCATGAGCCGGTCCACATTCCGAGCTTTCCGATATTTCACCACTTCATCCAAGTGATTGCCATCGATGCTGGATTACACCAGTTCACAGTAACGGGGGTAACGTCCAAACCATAAGTCCGTTTTAGCCAAACAAAAGCTCTACCTGAAGCTAATTAAGAGGGCTATAATAGTCATAGAGCAGTGCTCCGTAATTGCTGTTTTCAGGCCCAAAATAGGTCGTCTGATAGGAGTTTCGGGGCATTCTTTGTTTATGATGCGACTTCAACCAAATCGCTTCCCGTCTTCTGACGATGTTCTCCATATCCGGGCGCGATGCTGTCCAGATATTACATGTGTGACAGCTTTTACCAAAAAGTGTGTCAACAAGTTTGCCCCCCATAACATATCTTGCTGGTTGAAGGAAGATGTGTTCTGCATAATCCAGGAAATCTATAAACCATAGAAATCTGGCAATGCCATGACCTCACCGCGTATGCTAGCTACAAATGTAATCCATATCTGTAAAGAGATAGAGGTTAAACAAATGTGCCAAATCCTGATAGTATTGTTCAAACTTTCCCGAGCATAAACCATACTCGAGGAACGTCCAAGTCATCTTGCGAAATACAGGCAAGGGCCAAACCTTCTAGGCATAATCCATACCCAGAAGTTCTAACCGAGTATAATCCATACTCGATTTCTTTTGTCACATCCTGACAAGACCGTTTGTAGTTACTTAAGTATAATCCATACTTAAGATTCCAAAGTGAGTATAAACCATACTCAAACCTGAAGTAGAGCTACGCTTGCCACGGCCTGATAAGATAGTCCATCTCTAGGTATAATCCATACCTAGAGTTCCAAAATAAGTATAAGCCATACTTTAACCAAGATTGAGGATCTTGCCACATCCTGACAAGATACTTGAATTCACTAAACATAATCCATGCTTGTTAAGTCCTTCCTTATTCAATTCAAAGTACAAAACCAAAGGAAACCCTGATTGGTTTGACACTGAGTCCGGAGCAAGCTTTGGGGATACATCCTAACCCCATACGTGAGTACTCTGATTCAACCAATCAGAAAACTTAATGAAAGAAAAAACAAATCTTAAAGCGTAAGAAATGCAGAAAATGAAAGCTGATCTCATCCAGATTAGTTGATGATGAGCCCACGAGAGCTAGATCCAAGTTCGTTCCCTCTTCGGGGAGCAGGAGGTGGCAACGCTGGTGCAGGCGCTGTTTGTTGTTTCACATACTCGGGTAGCTCTCCATGTCTAACCCGTTCATCAATCAAATCACACAGGTGCTTACAATCATTTGTGTCGTGACCATCGATATCATGGAATATGCAATGTTTTCTAGAATCACGTTCTCTTTGTGATGGCTCCCTCCAGGGAGGCTTTGGGTAAGAGACAACACCGTTTGTGTCAATGTAAATGTCAGATAACGAAGCACTGAGTTTAGTGTATTTTTCGTATCTGGGCCCTCTCTTGGGATGAGTGTTGCGGTCATTCTTGACAGTGGCTTTTCCTTTTCCATTTCCAAAATCTGACGGTTCTCCATCTTTGAGCATGTTGACGTCGAGAATGCACTTCTCAGAAGTTGCATCTTCTTCCCAAAGAAATCTATCTGCTTCAAGGTAGAATTCACCGAGATTTCGTGGTGGATCTCAGTACAAAGTCTTTTTGAACTCCGAGTTATCCAAGACACCGGATATCGCTGCCATCAGTACCATCGATGGTTCAAGGCGATCAACTGATGTTGCTGCAACGTTGAATCTTTCCAGAAATGAGCGCAGAATTTCTCTTGGCCTCTGCTTGATTGTGGTGAGCGACAATTATGTTCTTAGGTTGAGAGAAGTGGACTCGAAATTGTTTAATAAAGCATGTGACCAACATGTTCTAGCTGTTGATCAATTCAGTTACTAGCTGCCGAATCCACATAGCGGCTATATCAGTTAGAAAGATCGGAAAGCACTTTGGCATGACGTTTTCTGATGCCGATTGAACTTCCATATGTCGTTTGTAGCACACTATTTGCATGGTAGGATCTGTCTTGCCGTTGTAGGGCTCCAGTTATGGAAGCTTGAAATCCAGGGAATTGTGGGAATTCCTGATTTTCTGAGTGAACGGGTTGTGATTGACGTCATCCACATCATTCTGATAAGTACAACCTCTCGAGAGGCGTTCAATCAAATCTACTAGCCGATTTCCTTCAAAAAGTTGTTGTAAATTGCCTAAATCAGAGACGGTGCGCCTAGCGTTGTGAATAAGAGGATGAGGAAGCTGTTGAGAGCGGGATGCTGGGACCGGTTCATGAGCCAGGGAGTGCATCACGAACTGGGTCATGGTCGAGGGGTTAGCAGCTGGTGGCTCGCGGTTCGAGGGGGCGAGCCAATCTTATGTTGGGTCGTGGAGGCCGGTTCGTGAGCAAGGGAGGGCGAGTCGATAGAGTCCAGGAGCCTCATCACGAACAACTTCCTGCTGCTAAGTATGAGCTTGCATTTTTGTGTTCTTCTGCACTGGAGCTGAAGAAGGTCGATCTTAACCATTTCCAACAGTGACGGGGTTGCACCTGAGTCCAGGTGATGCACATTCGCTTCCGTGTCTTCATTTCATTTCTAATAACATGAGCATTACTCGACCTTCCATCCATCCAAGCGAAGAATCCATCAATCATCTCCTATTGTTTCCTGATGAGGTCATCTTGCCTTGCCATCTGGGTTCTCAGTTCAGCGAGAACGCCGTCCATCTCTTCTCTGGTCAAGTATGCAGAAGGATATCCATGAGAGGATGCCCCCTAGCTTGCTTCGTTTCTAGTGCCTTCAGCATCAGCATCCTCAGCATGAGAGGAAGTTCCAGTTTTCTTCCTTTTGATTGCCATTGATCCAATAGCTAAGCAAATCAATTCCTTTGGAGCTAGAAATTGAAGTAGTATCCTGTGCCCCCTTCCTGGCACGCCAAAATGTTAGACCAAAATCTGGGCCTAACACACAAATGCAGCATGAAGTCCTCACAATCACAAATCTAAGAATACAGATTGCAGATAAAGTAATAAAAACAAGGGACACATTGTATTTTTATAGTGGTTCGGCACAAACCAAGCCTATATCCACTTAATATTTTCTTAAATCCTAAGAAATTACAATTACAATGCCGTCTAACTATCCGTGAGATCTGCTTATACACAATAACCTTGTGTTTCATCAAGAAGTGGAGAAAAGAGAGTGATTTTGTATACGAAATCCTCGTGTTAGACTGAGTTAAATTTGCCTCAAGAAGCACACAAAGTCCTTTCATTGAAAATGATGGATGCCGTGAAAGAGAATGGCCAAAAGTCCTTTGAAATTCTCCAAATGATGTATTTATAGCCATTTCCTGATACTGGTTTGTGAGACACGTGGCACGCATCCCAAAAATCTTGAAATGTGATGGAGAACGTACAGAAACCCTCTCCAAGTCGCGATATGATATGACACATGTAATAAGATTCATGTAAGATGGAGTGAAAATAGCCTTTAGAACAGTTCAAAATCATGTGCAGCAGCAGTTCGGCCTAGGCGGTTCGTGACGACCTGAAGTGAGGAGTTGGTGAAGATGGTGAGGTCCAGTCATGGTCTATAGGTCGACCACGAACGAGTCGTGATCAGGGGCGGGCCAGGCTAGTCCACGAGCCGAGGTGGGTCCCACGAGCCGGTCCACATTCTGAGCTTTCCGATATTTCGCTACTTCTTCCAAGTGATTGCCAATCGATGCCGGATTACACTAGTTCACGGAAACGGGGGTAACTTCCAAACCGTAAGTCCATTTTGGCGAAACGAAAGATCTACCTGAAGCTAATTAAGAGGGCTACAATAATTACGGGTGCAATACTCTGTAATTGTTGTTTTCGGGCCCAAAATAGGTCGTTTGATAGGAGTTTCAGGCCATTCTTTGTTTATGATGCGACTTCAACCAAATCGCTTCCTGGCTTCTGACGATGTTCTCCATATCCGGCGCGATGCTGTCCAGATATTACATGTGTGATAGCTTTTACCAAAAAGTGTGTCAACAAGTTTGCCCCCCATAACATATCTTGCTGGTTGAAGGAAGATGTGTTCTGGATAATCCTGGAAATCTATAAGCCATAGAAATCTGGCAATGCCATAACCTCACCGGGTCTGCTAGCTACAAATATAATCCATATATGTAAAGAGATAGAGCTAAAACAAATGTGCCAAATCCTAACAGTATTATTCAAACTTTCCCGAGCATAAACCATACTCGAGGAACGTCCAAGTCATCATGCGAAATCCTAGCAAGGGCCAAACCTTCTAGGCATAATCCATACCTAGAAGTTCTAACCGAGTATAATCCATACTCGATTTCTTTTGTCACGTCCTGACAAGACCGTTTGTAGTTACTTAAGTATAATCCATACTTAAGATTCCAAAGTGAGTACAAACCATACTCAAACCTGAAGTAGAGCTACGCTTTCCATGGCCTGATAAGTTAGTCCATCTCTAGGCATAATCCATACCTATATTTCCAAAATAAGTATAAGCCATACTTTAACCAAGATTGAGGATCTTGCCATATCCTGACAAGATACTTGAATTCACTAAACATAATCCATGCTTGGAAAGTCCTTCTTTATTCAATTCAAAGTAAAAAACCAAAGAAAATCCTGATTGGTTTGACACTGAGTCCAGAGCAAGCTTTGGGGCTACATCCTAACCCCATAAGTGAGTACTCCGATTCAACCAATCAGAAAACTTAATGAAAGCAAAAACAAATCATAAAGCCTAAGAAATGCAGAAAATGAAAGGTGATCTCATCCTGATCAGTTGATGATGAGCCCACGAGAGCTTGATCCAGGTTTGTTCCCTCTTCGGGGAGCAGGAGGTGGCAGCCCAGGTGTAGGCGCTGTTGGTTGTTTCACATACTCGGGTAGCTGTCCACGTCTAACCTGTTCCTCAATCAAATCACGCAGGTGCTTACATTCATTTGTGTCATGACCGTCCATATCATGGAATAAGCAATGTTTTCCAAAATCACGTTCTCTTTGTGATGGCTCCCTCCTGGGAGGCTTTGGGTAAGAGACAACGCCGTTTGTGTCGATGTAAATGTCAGATAACGAAGCACTGAGTTCAGTGTATTTTTCGTATCTGGGCCCTCTCTAGGGATGAGTGTTGCGGTCATTCTTGACAGCGGCTTATCCTTTTCCATTTCTAGAATCTGACGGTTCTCCATCTTTGAGCATGTTGATGTCGAGAATGCGCTTCTTGGAAGTTGCATCTTCTACCCACAGAAATCTATCTTCTTCAAGGTAGAATTCGCCGAGATTTCATGGTGGAACTCGGTACAAAGACTTTTTGAACTCCGAGTTGTCCAAGACACCTGATACCGCTGTCATCAGTACCATCGATGGTTCAGGGCGATCAACTGATGTTGCTGCAACATTGAATCTTTCCAGAAATGAGCGCAGAGTTTCTCTGGGCTTCTGTTTGATTGTGGTGAGCGACATTACTTTCTTAGGTCGAGAGATGTAGACACGAAATTGTTCAATAAATCATGCGACTAACATGTTCCAGCTGTTGATCGATTCAGTTACTAGCTGCCGAATCCAAATAGCGACTATATCAGTTAGAAAGAGAGGAGGGCACTTTGCCATGACGTTTTCCGATGCCGATTGAACTTCCATATTCCGTTTGTAGCGCATCTGGTGCACGGTAGGATCTGTCTTGCTGTTGTAGGGCTCCAGTTGTGGAAGTTTGAAATCCGGGGGATTGTGGGAATTCCTGATTTTCTGAGTGAACGGGTTGTGATTGACATCATCCACATCATTTTGATAAGTACGGCCTCTCGAGGCGTTCAATCAGATCTACTAGCCAATTTCCTTCAAAAAGTTGTTGTAGATTGCCTAAATCAGAGCCGGTGCGCCCAGCGCTGTGAATAAGAGGATGAGGAAGCTGTTGAGAGCGGGATGCTGGGACCGGTTCATGATCCAAGGGGTGCATCACGAGCCGGGTCATGGTCGAGGGGTTTGCGGCTGGCGGCTCGCGGTTCGAGGGGGCGAGCCGATCCTGTGCTGGGTCGTAGAGGCCGGTTCGTGAGCGAGGGAGGGCGAGTCGATAGTGTCTAGGAGCCTCATCACGAACAACTTCTTGTTGCTGAGTGTGAGCTTGCATTCTTGTGTTCATCCGTACTGGAGCTGGAGAAGGTCGATCCTGACCATTTCCAAGAGTGACGGGGTTACCCCCGAGTCCAGGTGATGCACGAGCCGATTCCGTGTCTTCATTTCATTTCCAATAACTTGAGCGTTGCTCGACCTTCCATGCATCCAAGCGAAGAATCCATCAATCATCTCCTATTGTTTCATGAGGAGGTCATCTTGCCTTGCCATCTGGGTTCTCAATTCAGCGAGAACGTCGTCCATCTCTTCTCTGGTCAAGTATGCAGAAGGATCTCCATGAGAGGATGCCCCCTGGCTTGCCTCGTTTCTAGTGCCTTCAGCATCAGCATCCACAACATGAGAGGAAGTTCCAGTTTTCTTCCTTTTGATTGCCATTGATCCAATAGCTAGGCAAATCGATTCCTTTGGAGCTAAAAATTGAAGTAGTATCATGTGCCCCCTTCCTGGCGTGCCAAAATGTTAGACCAAAATCTGGGCCTAACACCCAAATGCAGTATGAAGTCCTCACAATCACAAATATAAGAACACAGATTGTAGATAAAGTAATAAAAACAAGGGACACATGGTATTTTTATAGTGGTTCGGCACAAACCAAGCCAATATCCACTTTGTATTTTCTTAAACACTAAGAAATTAAAATTACAATGCTGTCTCACTATCCATGAGATCTGTTTATACACAATAACCTTGAATTTTATCAAGAAGTGGAGAAAAGAGAGTGATTTTATATACGAAATCCTCGTGTTAGACTGAGTTAAATTGGCCTCGAGAAGCATGCAAAGTCCTTGTGTTGATAATGATGGATGCCGTGAAGAAGAATGGCCAAAAGTCCTTTGAAAGTTCTCCAAATGATGTATTTATAGCCATTTCCTGATACTAGTTCGTGAGACACATGGCACACATCCCAAAAATATCGAAATGTGATGGAAAACATCCAGAAACCCTCTCCAAGTCACGATATGATATGACATATGTATTAAGATTCATGTAAGCTGGAGTGAAAAAAGCCTTTAGAACAGGACAAAATCATGTGTAGCAGCAGGTTCAGCCTAGGCGGTTCGTGATGAGCTGAAGTGAGGAGTTGGTGAAGATGGTGAGGTCGGGTCATGGTCTAAGGGTCGACCACGAACGGGTCATGTCCATGGGGCGGGCCAGGCTAGTCCACGAGCTGAGGTTGGTTCCACGAGCCGGCCCACATTCCGAGCTTTCCGATATTTCGCTACTTCATCCAAGTGATTGCCAGTCGATGCCGGATTACACCAGTTCACGGAAACGGAGGTAACTTCCAAACCGTAAGTCTGTTTTAGCCAAACGAAAGCTCTACCTGAAGCTCATTCAGAGGGCTACAGAAGTTACAGAGCAAAGCTCCGTACTTGCTGTTTTCGGCCCAAAATTGGTCATCTGATAGGAGTTTCGGGCAATTCTTTGTTTATGATGGGACTTCAACCAAATCGCTTCTTGTCTTCTGACGATGTTCTCCATATCCGGGTGCGATGCTATTCAGATATTACATGTGTGACAGCTTTTACCAAAAAGCGTGTCAACAAATATCAGAGTACAAAAGCATAAAACCATATTTCCCTTGCAAAGCCATAAGAGTGTCGGCAAGAAGTCAAAGCAGTACATCTATATCCAAAATCAGAGCTAAGCTGAAAGAATCCAAATCAACTCTAAGCACTTCCACCGTAAGAACCTAGGGGTAATGGAAGAGAGATAAGAGGAAACAAAAATGGTCATACATAGAGTCTGGCGAGTCTAGTTACTTTTAAATATAATTAAATAAGAGTATCATGGAAGGTATATAAAACTGGAAGAACAAGATAACAGTAACGATAACAAGTTTGAACTGAGCAAGATAAGATGAACATGATATATTGCACTTCTTAAATATATTTCTCTACACTGTGCAAAACTAGTATATCAGAAGTAGAATGATCCCTACTAATACTATTCCATTACATTTTCTTGATTATTAGGTTACTTGGGTTAATAGAACTCAAGACTTATACGTGCATCATACCCATTTACTTTCCCATGGATTCACCTGATACAATATATGTAGCAATCTCTTAATATTGAGATACACCCCATGGTACCCCACTTGCATGGTCTCCACCATAATGAACGCAGTCCCTCATCCTACGCCGGAGTGACGTACAGATCTCTATACAAAATGTTACGTTCCACATATATCTATCATTACTATGCTACGTAACCGTATGGATTGCCACCATCGATTGAATCAGATTCCTTATCGGAATAATGCCCTCTAGTTTACAATACACCACCCAGAGCAAATATGCATGTATCTAGACTGTCCCATGTATGTACTATAATTGTCGCTCGATGCCTCAATCGCACGTCCTCTAATGTGCACCGAGTTCCGCGGCAGGGCGATAAAAGAAACACGGAACTCGGTCGGGAGCTTTTCCATATCTGTACAGGCCCGTCTTTAAAAAGCCTCTATATACAGATATACCTAGGGTCTGTTTTCGTTGTGGCTATGGCTCCACCTTGGCCCCTCCCTCAACTAGTAAAGGCTAAAAGAGCTAAGCGACTGCCATAATAACAACCAATATAAACATCCATGTGGCGTTTACCCTCAACCCCGTATCTCGATAGTGAAAGGTGAAATGGTATCTTGGGTTTTGCTCTAGTCTTTTGCATCCCGCTGGCTGTCTACGACGGATATCCGACGGTCTACTATCCTTGTTGGTCGTGACCCTCTCTACCTCCTCATGAGGCAACAGTTGAATCATCTTGGTGTCACCTCGTCACAACATTCTGATTGCATAGCTACATCTGCAGTCAAGGCCCACCCACCTAGTAGTTACGCGCAGACCCAACCTCTGCGAGTACAGCCTAAGACATCTGTCACCACACAGAGGACTACTAGGAGCACCTTTCGTACTTCAGGAAGCCACATGCTTCCACTTCTATTCCTTTGGAGTCGACATAACAATAAGACGAATGTGCGCTCCCCTCATGTCTTATAACACCTCGATGATCTACCCCATTGGGTTCTTCACCCTTAAACCTATGGATTGATCCATGCACCTTTCTTTAATATGTTGTTAGACCCTATGTCTAAACATTCTTTTACACGCTTGCCTTACCTAACCCAGTTCCCATTTAACTTGGTTATTCCCGTTCATACTGAATTCTTATTCTAATTTACCAAGTTTTTCTTGCTTATTAATTTCAATCATATACCTTAATCCATTTAAGTTTATTAATAGGCCTACAACATGTTATTCTCTATATTGTGGCCCAAGGTCTATAATCCACAATCTATTTTATATTCTAGCTTGGTTACATCATTACAATAACATGTTCTTCTTAATATGTTATTAAGTATATCTCAATTCACATGTTTCCTAATTAACATGTCACTTACCATTTATGACTAAATATAACTTATTTATTTTACAAGTTTTCCTCATTCTTTCTCATTTAATCATAAATTCAATTTACACCGTCACTACAACTTATCACTATTTACTTAGTAGATTATTACGCATATCTATTTCTATCATTTCTTCAAGTTATACTTACCCTACAAGGTGTCTTTAGTTACATAACTTTATTATATTTTCCACCGGTTATGTATACCACTAGGTGTCTTTAATTACATAACCTTATTGGGTTAAGTTCGTGGGCCTATATGTAAATATTACCCAGCCCCTCTATTTTACTTAACCCACCCACTACCCATCCAATTTTACTTAACCCTAATTTAAGTTCATAATCATACAATCCTTATGGATTGAATTAGGTTAAGTAGTCCAATTCATTACCATGTCCAATTATGGTTATAATGGGTTAGACCGACCACATTAGGCCTACACCGTGTGGATGTTGGATATGTCGGTCGGGTCCGGGCAGTCTTATTCGATGGTTGGGTCTAACCTCGTGTCTTATCCCGATTCGTATTTGCATACTTAGACCTCTCACATTAGGTTCAACATTAGTGGCTGTTGGATATGCCGGTCGGGTCCAGGCAGACTTCCACCACTAATACAACCTAACCTGGTGTCACAAGTGAAATTACAATTCCTAATTGTAATTACCATACATTCCATTTTTATCCAAATTGACCTATGTCATTATAGGTTATTATTTCTCTTTTTCCTCACATTTAATTATATGCCCAATTCACTATTCAAATCATAGACTTTTACACCCCTTTTCAATTCACCTTTTAATTATGCACCATATGCTCTTTTTTCCTAAGTTATAAGCCAAGGCATATACATATACATATATATAAATATATATGTTATGCACAAACCCAAATCTACATATTTTCCAATTTATGTCCCTAGTCCATATTCACCGATTTCAATAAAAGTTATACCAAAATCGATATTCGCATATTTTCCAAAGTATGCCTAAAATTCATATTCACATACGTCCCAATTTATGTCGCAAATCAGTACTTACACATGTCCTAATTTATGCTCAAATAATATTTTCCAACGTATGCCTAAATTCATATTCATATTGTCCAACACAATATATACCCCCAAACTCATATTCGTATATTTCCAAATTTTATGCCCTAAATTTAGATCCATATTTTTCAATACCAATTATGCCCCAAATTATGTCTTTCCCAATCATTCCCAATTTTGCATGTTCGCATTTTTCAGCGTTAGGCCTAGGCTCGAAGGTAGCCTGGCTGTATAAAAATAAAAAGGGAAAAAGTGGGATATAAGAGAATCAAGAATAGGCATAATAACGAATCAATAATAAACTGATAGAAATAGGCATATTGTGACAAGATTTAACATGGTGGCGATATGAACATATAAAAGCAGATCTGATAATTATGTCATAATAGAACTGATTAGGCACCGATTCAAGATCCAGTTTTTATATACATATCAAGATTACTATTTAAATATCCAGATCTAAAAATAACATGAACTCACAGTGAATAGATCTAAGAAAATGGATCCAAATTACTGCGAAGAACATGTTGTTGTAGCCATCGCTGAATTTGTTGTAGCAATCTTCGAATATGTACAATCTTCTTTGAATTGATTTAGAAGAAGAAAGGCCATTTTAATTTTTGTTGCAGTAGAGCTTCGCCGTTAGCATTATTTTTAGATGAATAAAACCTACGTCTTGGGTCCTTTATATTGCCTAGGGTTTAATGAATCTTGCTCAGAAAGGTGTCCAGATACAAAACGAAGTATTTCGCCTAGATCTGTCAGGGTTGGTTCAACCCCCCTTTGAGTGGGTCGACCCCCCTTTGGGTAGGTCGACCTATGGGCCGACCCCCCTTTGGGTAGGTAGACCCATCTGAGCGGGAAATCTGCCGCCTTTCCAAATTTCGAATTTTGAACCGAATTTTGAATTTCTAACCCATTTTTGAATTTCTGAACTTATTGTATATATCTATATATTCTTCCTGTGCATATACAAACATTAAATCTTAATAACTTCTTCATAGGTGTCCGATTTACACAAACCAGGTGTCTATTTTGACAAGAATTTCGAGATGGATGCAATGGCGCAGTCCGTTTTACTTAATTCTGAACATTAAATAAAGTTTTCCTCAATTCATTAATAATAGTGTATTTCACACTAATTATTCTTTAATTCATCATCTTTAGTGTCTTTAAAACTCCGGGGTGTTACATAAACATATGCCTAAATTAGTTGTATACATATGCCAATGTTGCAAAGTTAGTCATAATTTGGGCGTAACACCAATAAACTGTAGAATCAGATGTAGAAAGGAGAAAGATGATTGAGAGGGTAATCTTATAGCATTATAATTATTATTTAACTAAAAACTATAAGAAAATTAGAATAACTATAAAATAACTTTTTAAAAAAATATATTTATAGAAAAAGCAAAACTTAGCGAAAAATGAAAAATAACCGTAAGAATTTTAAATAAAATTGTAAATTAATAACTACAACTATTTTAATAGCCATTTACTTAAAATTACCCCAAAATGTTGTAATTTGAATCTCACCAGAAGAGCTTCCCTTTTGGTCCCAGCATAACCCTCCTCTAGAATATAAATTTAAAAAAGAAAATATTTTTATTTACAATCGAAACTCCTCTAAATTTTTAAATTAAGGTGGCTTGTCCCCAAAAAGAAGACTAGTCATTGGCATGTCTCCAAAGTATAAAACTAGCATAGGCGGAGAGAGATGTGTTGAAAAAATGAGGCAAGAGTTGGAGGTTTATTTATAGGTAAGCTTGAAGATCATAGGCCATTAGATTTAGGGTGTAAATCTGAACAAACCGTGTCCTGGACCAATTAGGGCTTACCACATCAGCAAAGATTTAAAAATAGGCCAATAGATATGTACCAAATCGAAAAAATTAAAAAATCAATGTCACTAATTATTCTAGGAAATAAATATCTATTAAACCATATTGATCGACTTATGTGTCAGTCAATGACTAATTAATTCCAAACGAGCATAATTAATCTTCCATGGTATATGAACTTAAAGGCATCAGCACATATACATATTTCGGATGATTCAAGTTCATACTAAGTAAGTGCAAATATATGTCTAACAATATATATATATATATATATAGTTAATAAAAAGATACTTTCCATAAATTTCTAATACGTAGAAAAATTAAATACGAAATTTGGATGTCATTTTCTATTTCGTCAAAACACTTATAATCAATGCATAATTAAGTTATGTACATATACATATATATCTACGATTTGCAAAATATGTTAATTAATGTGCAATAAATCCATAATTTATTCAAATAATGTGCAATTAATTCACGATGAACGAAATTAATGCATTGCAATATGAAACAATATGTACACCGTATTTATATACATACACACATACACACACTCATACACACATGTATACAAATATACATGTATACACACACACACATATATATATATATATACACACACAAATATATATATATATATACATACACATATATACGAACACACACATATATGTATGCATATACATATGTAAATGTATACACACACAACCACATATATAATCTTCCCTTGTATGTATGTTTGGATCTTATATCCCTTTTATTTATATGTGTAGATACATACATACTTTTCACTCAAGCCATGCATCTTTTTTACTAATCTTCTTTATTTATATGTATGTTTGGCTCATTGATGTTGTGACTTTCGAGTGGAATATTCGAAGTGTTGAATGTGTTCGTTGATCGGTGTAGAACAACGAATAAGGTGGCAACTCAAAGGTTGTGAGTTGGTGGATAATGGTTGCTTAAGAAGGTTGCTTGAGCTATGAAAAGTCGTCAAGTCGGATGACTATAGATGCGAAGGCAAAGAGATTATCATTGTTGTAAATTCTAGCAGGTTCAAAGCAGGGGTACAATAGGGCACCTAAAAGACAGGTTATAGGTCGAGCATCTTGGGTATCGTTGAATGGCCTAGTTGTCAAGGTTGGACATACATACATATCGTTGAAAGGCGTATGGAGTTTATTTTAGAATAGGGGTTACCATTAGCCCTGGACATATGGCAAGGTTGGACATTATAGATTAATGATAGTTTCGAAGCAGGATTTGCAGCAATAGCTAAAAGTTGAAACCGCAGTTACGAGACCTCGTAAGCCACTTCGTATTGTGGAAAATGACACGAAACAGCTTAGGAGAAAGACGATTAAGCTAGTCAAGGTACAATGGAGTGAGGATGGCGACGATTGTATGTGGGAGACGGAAGAGAGTATGAAGGCGACCCATCCAGAACACTTCGTCGGTATGACTCAATAGTATTATGTCACCTTACATCATTTTAGCATGTACTACCATATTGTGTTAGAATTCCACGTGCTAGGTTAAGGCTATGGATGCATGGCTTGATGGCTGCTAGCTTGGGTGATAGAATTGGCTGCTCATGAATAACAGGCATGCGGAATTGTTGTGGTTGCTTATATCTATTTGGATTTTGAGGGAAAAATTCCTAAAGGGGGGAGAATGCAACAGCCTGCATTTTACGTATCGGAGGATCGTAAAATATTTTTATTTTATTTCCTAAGGGTAGGATCAGTCTCATATTTTAATATGTTGCTTCTGGTGTTGTGAGACATGTCCATAATTTTTAACAATTTTTTTTGTGACCAATTTTCACCTGTTAGTCTTGTACAAGGCATAACTTTTGACTCAGGTCGAATTGGGTGTTGAGACCTGTGCCATTGGAAAGGAAATGATGATTCCATTTTTGTAGATGGTCACATTAAAGATTTGGCTTAGCGGTTTGGGAGGAATCATTGTTTTAAGGTTTTTTTAGTTGGCTGTACAGGTTTTGTAAGCCATAATAGGCTAATTTAGGGAGGCCCATTAGTGGGCTGGTGGAAGCTATAAAAAGGGGGTGAGAGGTATGGAGAATAGTTTACTTTCTCCATTCTCACATTTGGTGGCCTTGTGTTCCTCCTTCCTCTAACACCATTCCACCATTAAAATCATGATCTAAGGAAGGGAATCAAAGATCTACAACATTCGAGTCTAAATATACGTAAATCAAAGGGAGAGATCATTGAACTGAAGAGTTTGGACCAAATTCTTCATTGTTCGGAATCTTATTTCATTGCTTTTAGCTTGTTTTGGAAAATTTGTGAGTCATATGCATTTCTCACACGGATTCAATCAAGTATATGAATGTTTGATCAAGTTTTTCATAAAATTCAAGTAGTTTTCCTTAGATCTACATCATGGTAAGCTTATTTTCATATGAATCTCCGTAGGATCTAATTTAGAAACTTTAAACTGGTAATTTTCATATATATTTCATATGTTTATGCAAGATAGTTTTGTAATTATGTTCATTTCTCATGATTTTGGTGAAGTTTGCATAATTTTGGTGAAAATCGTCACATTCATGTTGTTAATTATTTCATAACGTGTTTATGGTTGTATTGGATGAATTAGATGAGTAGATTTCGTCGATCTTGTCGATTGGCTGAGTCTTGGTCAAAATTGGACTTGGATTAGGGCTGTACAGGCCATAGGTCGAGCGTGTAGTACAAATGTAGTACAAGTGGCCGGTTCGGGGCGAGCCAAAGTGGGTCGACCGAGTAAGCCAAAGTGGGTCGACCGAGTAAGCCAAAGTGGTCGGTCGCGCCAGAAATGAGTGGTCGGTCGAGCAAAGACTTGGTCGGGTCGAGCAGTGGTTCTGACCGAGTAGGTGTTTTGGGTCTAGCAGCACCGGGTCGGACACGGACTCGAGTAGAGGGGGTCGGTCTGGTTGGGTCAACCAAACATAGGGTCGAGCAGAAGGGGTTCAGGTCGAGTAGTCCTGGGTTGCACCATAGTCGTGTCGTGCATGTTGAGGTCGTTCGAAACTAGGGTGGTCGGTCGAGCATGCTGGGGTCGAGTAGGCCGAGGTCGAGCAAGCTTGGGTCGAGCACATATGGTCGTTTCTGAAAAATTATAATTTTTGGTTATGACCCAGATTTGAACAATAGGGTCTAAAAATTAGGGTCAAGTGGGAATATTCGAAGTATTGAATGTGTTCTTGATAGGTGTTGAACAGCGAATTAGGTAGCAGCTCAAAGGTTGTGAGTTGGTGGATAAGGGTTGCTCGAGAAGGTTGATTAAGCTATGAAAAGTCATCGAGTTGGATGACTAGAGATGCAAAGGCTGAGAGATCATCATTGTCATAAGTTCGAGGAGGCTTATAGTAGGGGTAAAATAGGGGCATCTAAAAGTCCGGTGGTAGGTCGAGCACCTTGGGTATCATTGAAAGGCCTAGTTGTCAAGGTTGGAAATACATACTTATCGTTGAAAGGCATATGGAGTCTATGCTAAAACTGGGGTAACCATTAGTCCTTGACCTATGGTAAGGTTGGCCGTCATACGATTAACGATGATTTCGAACCGCATTGGCGGTGATGGACAGAGTCTGTCATGGTTGAGTAATTGCCTTGTTTGTACCGTCTCACGTAAATTATCTAATGTCGAAGGAGATGTTTCTTGGGTGCTTGTCTAATATTGACTTAGACCATTGGGGATTATGCTTAAGAAATGTTGAATTCAATTAGGATGGTTTACGTGAGATACGTATAATCTGGATGCTAGTGGTGTTTGCTTCTGATTTCCATGAATGAATGGTTGAAGTGTTTGATGTAAAGGCTATCATTGTCCGATGTCGGGTAGACGGGGTTGAGTTCTTCTTTGTATTGTGGATGGATTAGTATGTTTATCTATCTATTCTCATATATTTTATTGTTGATGTTTCTTAGCTATTTTATCTCTCACTAAGGCTGTTGTCTGAGTCAAGATTTTATGTTTTCCCTCTTATTACCTTTGGCTGTTCATCCAGTTGTGGATGGGCAGACTAGGTGGCAGGTGACAGGAGATAGCTTAGTGAGGACGATGTTGCAATTCGGAGGCGAGTAGGAGGCTAGCGTATTATCTTACTTACCTGCTAGTATTTCTATTTCTGCTGTTTGAGTGGCTCTCTGAGTGTTGTAGTGAGGTTTCACGTAAAGACCTTTATTTTCGTATGATGTGTAGATAACCTTTCAGGATGTTGTGAAAGTTTTCAAAAGTTTTCTATATGATGCTCCACTATTTCTACCTGTTGTATATGTTCTATTTTATTTTATCCTTGTGCTGTGAGTCCTACGACAGGTTCCAATGATGTTGTTTACCTATGGTGATCGTCAACAGCTTCCTGGCACATCTTTCAGTGCATTATTCCTCTTGTTTAGTGTAGGCGTTGTGGGTGGTCGTCACATTTGGTATCAGAGCTCTGATTAACAATTTTTGCCAAAGTTCGAAGATGTAATTACAAATCAGAGACGTATTTGTAGATTTCAGTTGGATGTATACTATATGATACCATATAGTATAGCAGCGTTTGAACTTCTTTAGCAGCTTATCTTGCAAGTGGTTAATCATTCTAATTCGTAGATTTAGAATGAGTTGACGAACTTCAAGAAATACTGCTAGGGAGGGGACTGTTCCTGGAGGTGAAAATGGAGGTATACCAGATTACCTATCCATGTTTCAGGCCATAATGGAAGCACTCATGCGAAGGGTACCTGCTCCAGTGGCAGCCACGGTAGATACAGTTGTGCGAGTTCCTATGGTTGTGGATTTTGTAAAGTTGTGCAAAGATTATTCATCTCTAGGTGGGAAACCATTCAAAGGAACTGAGCCGGCTAAAGAGTTTTAGAGGTGGATGGATTCTTATGTCCGTTTTTTTGGAGATTTGGGGCTGGAGGATGTAACTAAGAGAAAGCTTGCGTTAAGGCAGATATAGGGCAGGGCCATGGAGTGGTGGAATTCTGTTAAACTTGAGACTCCAGAAGAGGAGATTTCATGGGAGCAATTCCAAGATAAGTTTAAAGCGAATTTTATCTCCACTACTCAGAAGTCAGCATTGTTCAAGAAGTTTGTAGAGGTGAAACAGAATGGTCGTTCTGTGCTTGACTATGTTTCTGATTTCGAGGCCTTATCCACATAGACTCATTCATATATTGATACACCCTATCAGAAGAACGAGAAGTTTGTTTTGGGTTTGAATACCTACATAGTAAGAGCATTAGTGGAACATCTTGATGATTCATTAGAGAAGACTATGGAAAAAGCTGTTCGCCATGAAAGCTTGTTTCTTAGGGAAGCGAATGTTGTCGCTGCAACCAAGGAAGTTAAGAAACCACAACAGGGTGGTAATAATAAGAAAAGGTAGCAACAACTGCAGAAAGGAAACAATGGCCAGAAAAAGCATAAGAGTGAGGTAGTTTGCTTTAAATTCCAACAGAAGAGTCATACTCGAATGAGTGCAAGAATCCCAAAGCTGAGAAGAAGTGCTTCAAGTGTGGAAAGCCTGGGCATGAGAAGAAAGACTGTCCAAAATCAGCTAAGGGTAAGCGGGTTGTGAAGGCATATGCTTTGGAAGTCGTGCCATATTCTTTAAGAGCTCCTACTATAGAGGAGAAGGGAAAGGGTATTGTTGTGCAAGGTACTCTTTCAGTTAATTGTGTTTCGGTTCATACGTTGTTTGATAATGGAGCATCACATTCATTCATTTGTAACGAGCTTGTGTGCCACTTGGCTTTAGAGCCCGAGATTTGGGACAGACCATTGATCGTGACTAATCTAGTCGGGGGTTTGTCCAGTTTGTGGGTGTTGTGTCGTGGTCTAGTTTTGTCGAGTCATGGTTGCTCTTTTGTGTGTGATTGCTTTGTTCTTAACTTCGCTGGGTTTGGGATCATCCTTAGGCATGGATTGGCTCAAGAGGTATATGGTATGGGTGAATTGCGAGAAGCAAGCAGTGAAAGTCGAGGCTGTGGAAGGGCAAAAGGTGTTGATTAGATGTGAGCTCGAAGACGTGGTCTTCGTAACCTATCTATATTTGCTTGTGATTCCACATGAAGACTTGTCATTTGTGTTGATCGCTAATGAATATGAGGATTTCTTTGACGAGGTCAAAGGTTTTTCGCCGCATCGTAAGATCGAGTTTAGAATCGATTTGGTCAAGGGTGTTAGACCAACCTTATGCCTCTTAGGTAGATGGCGCCTAAGGAACAACGAGAGTTAGAGGTGCATGTTTGTGACCTTTTGGGAAAAGGATTCATTCAAAGTAGTGTTTTTGAGTAGGGTGCACCGGTCGTGTTTGCAACCAAGGCAAATTGCTCATTAAGATTGTGTGTGGACTATCGTGAGCTGAACAAGGTGACCAAGAAGAGCAAGTATCTATTGCCAAGGATTTATGACTTATTCGATTAGCTTCATGACACCAAAATGTTTTCTCATATAGATTTGGCAACAGGATTTCACCAGTTGAGGGTAGCTAAGGATAATGTTACAATGACTGCTTTTAGGACACCATCATGTTTCTTCGAATGGTTGGTGGTGCCATTCAGGTTAACTGATGCGCTAGCGTACCTCGTGGATCTAATGAATAGAGTTTTTAGAAATCAGTTGAACAAGTTCGTGCTTGTGTTCGTGGATGACATTCTAGTTTACTCTCGGAATGAGGAAGAGCATAAGATGCACTTGAGAATTGTGTTGGAAATCTTGCAAAAGCACCAGCTGAGAGCTAAGTTTTTGAAATGCCACTTCTGGAAGAGTGAAGTGAAGTTCTTAGGCCACGTAGTTTCTAGAAATGGAATAGCGGTTGACCCTGCTAAGGTGGCAACAATTCAGGACTGGGATCGACCTAAGAATGTGACAGATGTTCGGAGTATCTTTGGATTGGTAGGTTATTACCGACGATTTATCAAGGATTTCTCCAAGATAGCTACACAGTTGACAGGATTGATGAAGAAAAACCAAGTGTTCACATGGGATGCAAAGTGTGAGCAAGCGTTTTGAATCCCGAAGGAGAAATTGACGAGTGCTCCTGTGTTGACTATTTCAAGCAGAAATGAAGAGATTATGGTATACACCGATGCATTTCGTACTGGGCTTGGAGCTATGCTAATTCAGAAGGATAAGGTTATTGCCTACGCGAGTCGACATCTAAAGCCGCATGATAGAAATTACCCAACTCGTGATTTGGAATTGGCGTTGATTGTGTTCACATGGGATGCAAAGTGTGAGCAAGCGCTTTGAATCCCGAAGGAGAAATTGACGAGTGCTCTTGTGTTGACTATTTCAAGCAGAAATGAAGAGATTATGGTATACACCGATGCATTTCATACTGGGCTTGGAGCTATGCTAATTCAGAAGGATAAGGTTATTGCCTACGCGAGTCGACATCTAAAGCCGCATGATAGAAATTACCCAACTCGTGATTTGGAATTGGCGTTGATTGTGTTTGCTCTGAATATGTAGAGACATTACCCGTTGGGAGTTCGATTCGAGTTGTTTACGGATCACAAGACGTTGAAGTATCTTTTCTCTCAAAAGGATTTGAATCTTCGGCAGCAAAGATGGTTGGTGTTTCTGGCAGCATATGATTTTGGTATAGCCTATACTCCAGGCAAGAGTAACACAGTTGCAGATGTGTTGAGTCGAAGACATGCAAGATTGGGAGCGATGTTTTCAGAATGGAAGAGGCTTGAGTATTTGGCAAGGTTCGATTTTAAGCCAAGGTACAAGTTGGAACCTGAAATGTTGGCAAGCTTATCAATAAGACCTACTCTTATCGAAAGGATTGGCGAAAGCCAAAAGCAAGATGTGAAGCTTGTCGAGTTTATCCAGAAGCTGGAGCCAGAGAATAAAGGGTTCAAAGTCGATCGAGAAGGTTGGCTTTGAAAGCAAGGACTAATGGTTGTTCCTGATATCGACGGATTGAGAGATGAGGCTCTAAGGGAATGTCGTCACTCGAAGTTGACGATTCATCCCGGCGGTAATAAGATGTATCTAGACATGAAGCGAATCTACTATTGGGAGGGGATGAAGCGAGATATTGGAAAGTTCATTTCGAAGTGCATGAACTGTCAGTTGGTGAAAGCTGAACAGAAAAGGCCGAGTGGGTTGCTTCAGCCATTAGAAGTTCCTATATGGAAGTGGGAGCAAATCTCGATGGATTTTATCGATGGACTGCCTAGAACCAGGACAGTAAACGAAAGAATTTGGGTCATCGTGGATCACTTGACCAAAAATGCAAGGTTCATTCATGTCCTGTCGACTAGGATGACATCGAAGTTGGAAGAACTTTACATGAAGTGGATAGTTCGATTCCATGGTATCCCGAAGAGTATAGTGAGTGACCGAGATCCATTGTTTACAAGTGAATTTTGGAAGAGTTTGCAGGAAGCTTTGGGAATCGAGTTGTGTTTAAGTACGACTTATCATCCCCAAATAGATGGTCAAACCGAGAGGGTTAACCAAGTTTAGGAAGATCTCCTAAGAGCTTGTGTGTTGGATTTTAGGTGATCACAGGAAGACCATCTGCATCTAGTTGAGCTTACATATAATAATAGCTATCAGTCTAGCATTGGGATAGCACCATAAGAGGCATTGTCTGGGAGGGCGTACGATTCTCTAGCATGTTGGTTAGAAACTGGAGATAAGTTGATACTTAGGCCAGAGATGATCAGGGAGACCTCGGATTGTATTGAGATCGTTGAGCAACGAATAAAGGCAGCCCAAGATCATCAGAAGAGTTACGCCGATAATCATCGTAAGGACTTGGTATTCAACGTAGGTTATAAGTTTTCGTGAAGATTTCATCATTGAAACATTTCGTTCGGTTCGAAAGTAAAGGAAAATTATCTCCTAGGTTCGTTGGACCGTTTCCGATGGTCGAGCGGATTGGAAAGCTCGCATATAGATTGGAGTTACCCAAGAAGATGTCGTGTAGAAAATGTTTTCCATGTGTCGTTTCTACGGAAATTTGTGCATGACTCAAATGTGGTGGTACCTCAAGAGCAGTACGAAGACCTAGAAGTCGAGACTGCAGTTACGAGACCTCGTAAGCCACTTCGTGTTGTGGGAAATGACAAGAAATAACTTAGGAGGAAGATAGTTAAGCTAGTCAAGGTACAATGGAGTGAGGATGGGGAAGATTGTATGTGGGAGACGAAAGAGATTATGAAGGCGACCTATCCAGAACTCTTCGTCGGTATGACCCAATAGTATCATGTCACCTTACATCATAGTAGCTTGTACTTTTATGTTGTGTTAGAATTCCGCATACTAGGTTAAGGCTATGGATGCATGACTTAATGGCTGTGAGTTTGGGTGATTGAATTGGCTGCTCACGAATAATAGGCATGTAAAATTATTGTGGTTGCTTATATCTATTCGGATTTCGGGGGCGAAATTCCTAAAGGGGGGAGAATGTAACAGCCCACATTTTACGTATTGGAGGATCATAAAATAATTTTATTTTATTCCCTAAGGGTTGGATCATTCTCATATTTTAATATGTTGCTTATGAATTTTTACCAGTTTTGTTCGTGACCATTTTCCCCTTGTCAGTCTTGTACAGGGCATAACATTTGACTCAGGTTGAATTAGGTGTTGTGTAACACCCCATAATTCTACAACACATTAGGGTGATAAACTAAAGAATACTTAATTAAATATTGAGAATTAAGTAAAACAGAATGCTCCATTGCGTTCTCTTAGAATTCTGCTTAAGATAGACTCTGAGTTTACGTAAAATGGACACCGTATGAAGAAGATATTAAGGTTTGAAATTTACGCGTATATAAGCTAATTTTATATAAATAAACCTTCCTAGAAATTCAAAATATTTTGAAATGAAGCAGCAGTAAGGAGTGGGAAAATTCTCGCCCAGGGGTGTCGACCCATGGGTCGACCCCATCAATGGGGTGTCGACCGTGTGTCGACCCATGGGTCGACCCCCATATAGATCCAGGCGAAATTCTTTTCTACATATGTGGACTAAATTCTTGGCTATATTAGTTGACTCTAGGCTATAATTAAGACCATATAACCATTGTTTTATCCGTTCAAAAACAATGGAGAACTAGATGTTGACTCTGCCTAGACTAAAATAGCCTATTCTTTTCCTACAATAAGAGTTAGATAGATTCAGACATCTGTGCTTCAGCTCCTGCAATTATTCTTCTGTTTCTTAGATCCAATCACAGTGAATCTACGTTATTTTTAGATCTAAACACTTAAAATTTATTTTTGACATGACTAGGAATTGGATCCAAGCCTATGCCTATTTATCATGTCAGATCTACTATTTTTCGTATATCTAATTCACTGATTAGATCTCATCATGCCTGTTTATGATCGTGACACTGTGCCTAATCAATTCTATTATCACATGTTCATCAGATATGTTCCTATATGCCTATCTTGTCGTTATGCCCTATTTTGTCACTATATGTTTATTAGTTGCTATGCCTATTCCTGCCATCATATGTCAATCTTGTTATTATGTTTATTTTTGTTCTCTTCCCTTCTTCTTTTCCCTTTTTATTTTATAGCCAAGCTACCTTCGAGCCTAGGAATACAACTGAAATATGTGAGCGCTGAATTTGGGAATGAGGGGAAAACGTTAAAACTGGGGCATAACTTGTATTGGGAAATTTGGGCATACCTTTAACTAAATACATGAATATGGATTTGGGGCATAAATCAAATTGTGATTTAGATCTTAATTTGGGGCGTATGGTACATGATGAATATGACTTCGGAAAGGGGCATGAAAACCTATAATGAAATAAGGATAATTGTTAGAGAATGAAAATGCCTAGAATTAAAGTAATTAGATACTGTAACCGCGCTTAGACACGAGGTTAGATTACACTTGTCGTAGAAGTCTGCCTGGACCCGACCGGCATATCCAGCAATGACAAGTGGTGAATCTAATGTGAAGGGTATAAATGTATAAATACGTAACGTGCTAAGACAAGAGGTTAAGTTCGACTTGTGGAAGAAGTCTGTCCGGACCCGCTTGGCATATCCAACATATACAAGTAGTAGGCTTACTGTGGGAGGTCTAGCGCATTATAACCATAAACGAATATATGGAATGAACTTGAATACTTAAGCTGATTGAATTGAGAGGGATTATGTGAACATGTTAACTTGAGTAGGGTTAAGTAAACTTGCTTGAAATAGTGGGAGGGTTAAGTATCTTGTTGTGGTAGGTAATATATATATATATATACATATACATATATATATATAGGCCCACAAACTTAACCTGTGGGGTTATGCAATCTTTTTACACTGGTATGGCATAACCTGTTGAAATCCTAGTAGTGGGGATGAAAGCCGAGGGGGAAGCTTGTATCATCTTGTGTGTGGGACCCGTTTTAGTCAGTAACCTATATAAATGTATTAAATGACAACTCTGAACTAGGTCGAAGTCGGGACTCGCTTACTGGGATGATTGTAAGAGATCCAAAAGAGTGGAAGTTGTCTGACGCCGTGTTCCATTGGACTCATGTGCGTGCATGGGTCCGCCTCCTTGGGAAGATAAGATGATGTGGCATTAGTAGATATGGTTGTGCACATCCTGAAAACGAAGGGCTGCCACATTAGGAAGTGATACATCCTACTGTGGGGCCAGCACAGGGTATCTACAGAGTAGGGAGCCAATTGATTGGGGTAGTAATTAGGGTACACTAGACTCCGGTATGTTTAGGAACCGGTTATTATCCTTAGGGGTAACTCCAGTATGTTTAGTTGGGATTCCTGTTATTGTATGAGATTAAACCTCTCACTAGAAGCACACCTAAGTCTACTATCTTGTTGGAGATCATCTTGTACTAGTGATACTATTATTGGTGCAAAGAAAGAAAAGTGCTAGGAAAGCGCTACTTATTCTATCATGTTTATCATGTTACCTTGCCATACCTGCCTTATATGTTGTTATCTACCTCTTATCAAGTTTATATGCCTGTCATGATGCTTTTACTTATTTATATACTAAAAGTAACTGGGCTCACCAGATTTTATGTCTGGCCTATTTTGTTTCCTCTTCTTTCTCTTCCGTTTCCCCCTTGGTTCTAAGGTGGGAATACTCAAGCTTGATCAGGATTCTTCTTTCATTTTTCTTGGAGCTGATTAGATGTACTGCTTGATTTCGTATCTTTTCTATTTTGGCTATGATTTTAGGGATTATGCTCTTTTCATGTTTATTGTACTCTGATGATTTTATTACAAGACAGAAATTTTAAGTTGATATACTGGGTTGTAAGTATGTTAGACTCATGATGTAACTATGTTTTAAACCATGATGTTTTCTGCTTACTAAAATTTTAAATTCTGTTGTTATTTTATATCTGTCTTGTAATATTTTTGTTTCTATTTACCTATAACGGTTCATGAAACTTAATGCATTCTCTCAATGAGTGACATTAACGGAGGTGGGGGTCACACTTGGTATCAGAGCCAGGTTACCAGATTGGATAAAATATTTTGAAAATTTTCTTCAAAAAGGTTTTTAAAAAGAAAGCATTTTCAACAGAGAAGTTTGTTTTGAAAAACATATTCCCCAAAGCCATATGTAATATCTGTCGATTCTCTGTTCGAGTCCCTTTTCCATTTCTTTTCAGCAGGTCTGGGGAACCTAATATTCCTAAGGGCATTACGTTACCAAGCTGGTTCTGTAGGTAACTAGAGGCCACGATGCCTGTCGGTGGTCAAGCAGACATTCCTCCCCCAGCTGCACTCACTGTTCCTCCTCCTCCTCCTCCATGAGCAGATAATTTCTCTAAGATCAAAGATTTCTATGCTATGGGCGGAAAGCCATTCCATGGAACTGATACTTTCGTAAAGGCAAGGAATTGGCTTAAAGAAATGGAGGATTTGTTTGGCATTTTCGAAGTTGATGATCATAGGAAGATTCAGTTGGCCGCTTGGCTGCTGAAAGATGAGGCTTCATATTGGTGGGAAGCGACGCAAGCAGGGCATCCAATGGAGGCTTAGGATTGTTTTTAATAGAGATTTGAATTGAATTTCCTTTCCCAAGATGAGAAAAGTATGCAAATGGAAAGTTTTCTAGCACTCAAGAAAGGAGGCATGACTGTCAAAGTGTATGTTAACAAGTTCAACCAACTGGCGAGGTTTGGTCTGGAGCTAGTAGATACCCCGCATAAGAAAGCTTTGCGGTTTGCTAGAGGATAGAATGAACCTCTTCATGGGCTGGCTATGTCCCATATTCCGATGGGGGCAACGTTTTAAAGGCTCGTTGATATAGCATTGATGCATGAGGAAGATGAAGGTGAAAAGAAAGAAGCTAGGTTTGAGAAAACACAAAACAAGACGGTGACCAAGAAAGGACAACAACAACAACAAAAGAAAGGCAGAGAGAATGAAAAGGCTAAAGATAAGACGAAGTGTCATAATTGCGGATGCGAGGGTCCCTTGATCAAGGACTGCAAAAGAAGGAAGAATTCTTGTTTTAATTATGGATAGGTCGGACACTTTCTAAGGAGTGCTCGAAGAAGCAAGGACAAGGTCAAAGGGCAGGAACTTCTAGAGGGTAAGTGCATGTTCTCATCACTAGTGCTCCTGATAGAGGTAGAAAAGTTTCCGTTGAAGGTTTGATTTCTCTTTCCAATCATCCAGTTAGAACTCTTTTTGATTCTGGCGCTTTGCATTCTTTTATATCTAATTCTGTGGTTGAGTCTCTGCACCTTAGTACTAGTATGGTTTTGGATACCATTGTTGTCTCAAAGCCCATTGGTGGTACGGCTCATCCGTCTATGATTTGCCAGGGTTTGAGATTATCTGTATTAGGCGTCTAGTTTGAGTGCGACGCATATGTGCTTGGTTTCATGGGCTATGGTTTGATTCTAGGGATGGATTGGCTAGCCATGTATAGTGCCATTCTGGATTATGAGAGGAGTGTCATTAGACTTTTGACTTTCCATGGAACGACCCTCGAGATTTCTTGTGACCCTAAAGAGTCTGTCATGCTTAGTTTCCTAGAGTCACTTTATGCATCTATCGATGGTTTACGAACTGTACCAATAATCCGTGAGTATCCTGATGTTTTTGATGAGGTTCAGGGCTTACCTATGAGGCGCAAGATCGACTTCCATTTATACTTAGTGGACAATGCAAAGCCAGTTGCATTGCTTGTGCGCCACATAGCTCGAAGAGAAAGAAGGGAGCTCAACAAGCAAGTAGGGGAGCTACTTGAGAAAGGGTTTATTAAGAGAAGCATATCTGAACAGGGTTCTCCTGTAGTATTCGCAACTAAGGTGGATGGTTTGCTTTGCTTATGTGCTCGCTAAGAAGAATAGGCACTAACTCCTGAGGATAGATGATCTGTTTGACCAGCTCGTTAGTCTTTCTGTTTTCTCCCAGTTACACTTGGCTACGGGTTTCATCAGTTGAAGGTGGCCAAGGATAGTATAGACAAGACGGCTTTTAGAAATCCAGATGGTTTCTTTGAGAGGCTCGTTATGCCTTTTGGGTTGACGAATGCACCTGCCTATTTTGTGGATCTGATGAGTAGGGTGTTTCGGGAGTTTGTAAATAAGTTCGTTGTGGACATTGTTGATGACATATTGATTTTCTCGAAGAGCGAGGGAGAGCGTGCCATACATATAAGGGAGGTTCTGAAAACTCTCTTTGTGCATAAGCTTAAGGAAAAGTTTCTCTAAATGTCAATTTTGGAGAAAAGAAGTGAGATTCCTAGGGCATGTGGTTTCTAAAGATGGGATAACAGTAGATCCTGCAAAGATAGTTGCAGTTCAAGATTGGCAGATTCCAAAGAATGCAACGGTGATGAGAAGTTTTCTTGGTTTACCGGGCTATTATAAGAAGTTCATCAAGGACTTTGCAAAGATATCAACCCCACTCACCAGGCCGACGAAGAAGAATTGGACATTTTCTTGGGATGTAGATTGTGATGATTCTTTCCAGCAATTGAAGAGGGCTTTGACAATAGTCCTAGTCTTGACCTTACCCGATGGGAATAAAGTATTCACATTACACACTGATGCATGTGGTACAAGGCATAGTGTGGTTCTGATGCAAGAAGGAAGGGTAGTGTGTTATGGAGGTAGACAGCTACGAATTCATGATAAGAACTACCCTACCCATAGCTTAGAGTTAGCTGCCATAGTATCTCGCTTAAGACTTGGCATCATTATCTACTTGGAGAGAAGTTTGAGTTGTATACCGACCATAAATCTTTCAAGTACTTTTCTCGTAGAAGGATCTTAATTTAAGGTAACAAAGGTGGTTAGAGTTCCTAGCATCCTTTGAATTTGAGATTGCTTATACCCTTGGTAAGGGTAATGTGGTGGCAAACGCATTGATAGGCAGAGGATGGCCTTAAGTCCTATGTTCTTGGAAAGGAAAAGCTTGGCATTTATATCTACTTTTTATTTTCAACCCTCCACCGAGTTTATACCTGGCTTATTGGCATCACTAGAGTAGCGACCTACTCTTATGGATCAGATAGGAGCTTTGCCGCAAGAGGATCCATAGATTTCAGACATCTTGGATAGGCTCAGCAGAGGGGAGACTTCTAGTCACCTCAGTAGATATTCCACAGACGATAGAGGGTGGTTGCGACAAGATGGAAGGCTTTGTGTTCCCCGAGTTGGGATTTTGTTGAATACAGTCCTAGAGGAAGCCCATTGTTCTAAGATGTCTATTCATCCAGGCAGTGATAAGATGTACAGAGACATAAAGAGGGTTTTCTTTTGGGCAGTGATAAACAATGATGTGGCAGAGTTTCATTCTCAATGTTTGATTTTCCAGTAAGTCAAGGCTGAGAAAAACAAGCGCGGTGGTTTACTTTATCCTTTAGAGGTCCCACGGTGGAAGTGGGAGTGCGTCTCTATGGATTTCATCGATGATTTGCCTAGATCAAGGAAAGTCAAAGCCAACATTTGGATTATAGTAGACAGATTTACTAAGAGTGCTCATTTCATTCCATTTAAGAGTAAGAGGACGGCAGCATGGTTGGCAGCAATTTACGTTCGTGAGATAGTCCGCTTTTGTAGAGTACCTTCCAGTATCATAAGTAGACGTGACCCCATTTTCACCAGTGAATTTTGGAGGAGCTTGCAAGAAGCATTAGGTACATAGTTGTGTTTGAGCACGACTTATCATCCTCGGACAAATGGATAGACCGAAAGAGTGAATAGAGTCCTTGAGGATCTTTTAAGGCTTTATATCCTAGACTTCGTTGGGACTTGGGAAGAGCATCCTCCTTTAGTAGAGTTCACCCACAACAACAGATATCAAGCTAGTATTGGCATGGCACCCTTCGAAGCATTATACGGACGACCCTGTAGATCACTGACTTGGTGGGAGTCTATAGAAAGACTTCTACTTGGACCGGATATAGTTAGAGAAACTTCAGAAAAGATTGACCTTATCCGCAGACGAATGAAGAAAGCTCAGGATAGACAAAAGCCCTACGCATATAAGAGGAGGACTGACATTGAATTTGAGGTCGAGACATGGTTTTCATCAAGCTATCACCATTATAGAATGTGGTTCCCTTTGGATCTGTAGGGAAATTGGCACCAAGATTTGTAGTTCCATTTCTCATAACGGAAAGTATTGGCTAAATGGCCTATAGAGTAAGGCTACCAGAGAGACTATCCGGTGTTCAAGATTTTTTCGACATTTCTCATTAAAGGAAGTGCTTGCATGATACCGCAGAAGTAGTTGAGAAGAGTATACTAGAGGAAGTAGAGGTGGAACGGGAGGCAATAGTTAGACTAGTTCCCGCCCATATTCTTGTATCAGAGGTTATGAATCTACACAACAGAGAAGTCAAGTTGATGAAAGTTCAGTGGTGTAACAACCCGAAAATCTGGGCCAGTTTAAAAATTTTATTTTGGCAAATTTAGCGAATTTTGATTATTTAAAATGAATTATTTTAAATAATATCGACGAAAATTTATTTTGAATATAATTCCAACGTATATAATTATATACGTCGTCGTTAGAATATATAATATTTATATATAATTATAAATAGAATTGAAATGGCGCGGTAGTTCGATAATTCGATTTCAAACTTCAATTGAATGTACCGGGTGCAAAACAATCCGGATTTTAGTGAAACCAAAAACGATAGGATCTAATTGATGATATCTTTCCAACGAATCCGAAAAATCAAGATTTCATAGCGGGAATCAAAAGATATGTCCAGTTGAAAATTCTGAATAGTCGCTATGGAATTCAGGCCCTTAAAATGGACATTTTGCAAATGACCTCGGATTTCGACGAAACCAGTTTTGTTGGGTCCGTGATGTCAAGTTATTGCTAGATTCCAAATTTCATAATTTTTCGAATTAATATGTGAGCGTGGCAAAGGAAAACGCGTTCGACCAGTTTCAGTTGAATTTAATCGACTGGAAATTGGCCATTTTTCAAACGGTCTCGGAATTCGACGAAACTAGTTTTGTTAGGACCGTATCGTCAATACGAAGCTAGAAAATATTTTTCGGGAATTTATAGAGTTGGTATGTGACCCCGGTAATTTGAAATGTACGTTTAAAATTCAATATAGTGATTTAAATGTAAATTTAACGGAAACTAATTGTAACAATCAAATCAGCCTACGATACATATCCTATTGTGTTCGGAATGGGGGTGAAACGTTATGGACGACAGGCGGTGGGCCTCTTTACGAGGTCGTATGTAAAAGTCAACTATTAGCGAAATAAAATAATTAAAAAAAATAAAAAAAAAATATAATATCTCTTCCTCTCCTTTTATCAGCTGGCCCCCCCTCTCTTTTCATAATCGAAACAGATCGTTCAGAAAAAAAAGAAAGAACCCGACTTCAACAGCCTCCCTCCCTCGTCGCCTAACGACGCCCGACGCCACCACCCTTCTCTTCAGCCGCCGCACCGCCTGACGTCGCTAGCGAACCCCCCTCCCAGTGTTCTCCGATTTGACAAACCCTATACCCCTTAAAACCATCGCCCAACGCCCAAACGCCCACCCGAAACCCCTCCGTCAACCGCGCGAGCTCAGGGAGGCCAACACCTCGATTTCCGCGCCAGGCCCCTGGAATCCCCTCCGCGTTCGAAGCCCCCCCTTTCTTCGCAGACAACAGTAAGTTGTTTTTACTTTATTTTATTTTTATTTTAATTCTAAGATTTCGATTTTTATATATTGACAAGACAGAATTTTTTTTTGTAATGTTTAAAAACTGGTTTATGTTTAAAAACTGATTTTATTGGATTTTCAAAACTGATTTTATTTGATTTTCAAAACAGTTTTCTTTAAAAAAGAAATTCAATTTTTAAAATATATGATTTGGTGGGAGAAGAAAAGAAGAAGTGGTTTTTAAAGTATTAAAAATGCGATCTTTATTATGTAGGAGATATAAAAATATGATTTTTTATATTTTTAAAGTATCAAAAATATAATCTTTATTAAGTAGAAAACGTAAAAATATAATCTTTCATATTGTAGCAGAATAAAAATGTGATTTTTATAGTGATGGAATTGAGAAGGCGATATTTTTAAATATGAAAAGGCGATATTTTTAAATATGAAAAGATGATATTTTGATATGAGTAGTGAAGTAAAAATATGATTTTTACTTCGGGGGAAAAAAAATTATAAACTTTATATTTGAAAGGCGAAATCTATATTTTTGAAATGGAATTTTTATCTTTATGACATCGAAGTAAAAATATGATTTTTACATACTGAATAGCATAGTAAAAATTCCATTTTTACCTATGTAGTGAATACGGGCAACGAAAGCGACAAAGGGCGAGATTGGCGAAGATTTCTATAAAAGAAGAGTCAAGATGTTTGGATAGCTATCTGTGAGAATTTCTCACCTTTCAATTTCATTTCTATTTATATATATATACTAGGATGCAGACGGTGCTTAGTAGCACCCGACACAATCGTCCACAGACCATGGACTTGTTTGTTTGGTTGCATAGATTAGTTAGATGATTTGATTTGAAATTGAATTGTTTGGTGAAATAAATTGTTTTGATTGATGTGTGAATGGCGTGGGCCTTCACTAGACCGGGGATAAGGCTAGGCCTCGTCCCGTTTCTAGTATCGTGCCGTTATGCCGCCGAAATTTTCTAAAATATGTTAGAAAAATAAAAATATCATTTTATTTAAAGAATGAACTGAATAGAAATTCATATGTTGGAATAAAATGTTTTTATCGTTAAAAATATAGTTTTTAACGTGAAGTGAACAAAATAAAATATTCATTTACAAACCGGACGGTTTGTTTATGTACACCTATTTGAAGGACATTGATTGGGTCGATAAATTTTACACATCGCCCAACTGCACAACTAAAATCTGTGTTGGATTGTTTGAAACCCCACACGGGTGTTAGGATGAAATTTGAAGTTCACTCATCCTGATTGATTAAATATGTCGATCGATCGATTGACAGGCTGTTATAAGCGTTAGATATCTATATTTGATGCTTATACAGTGTAGTGCACTTTGGTTGATAGTTGATTATTTTTCAATGCTATTATATGTGTGTAATGTATGAAAATCCATATAATTAACTTTATATGGTAATTGATTGGGCCTCATTCCAATTTGAAAAATAAAGAATATTATAAAATAAAAGTTCATGTGTTGACAGTACTCATCCATTGAGATTGGTCATGTGTTGAACGAAATATTTTAGTAATAAAAATTTACATCTTTATCGATATAAAATAAAAGTTCATGTGTTGACAGTACTCATCCATTGAGATTGGTCATGTGTTGAACGAAATATTTTGATAATAACAACTATTTTGAAAAAGACATATTTGAAAATAGGAATTTATGAAGCCGTGTTGATTAGATTGACGCCATTTTGACGTAAACGATATTTATATCGATTTTATTCATTTCGAAATGAATTGAATTGAAAACGATTTCGAAATGAATTAAATTGAAAACGATTTCGAAATGAATTAAATTGAAAACGATTTCGAAATGAATTAAATTGAAAACGATTTCGAAATGAATTAAATTGAAAACGACTTCGAAATGAATTAAATTGAAAACGACTTCGAAATGAATTGAATTGAAAACGATTTCGAAATAAATTGAATTGAAAACGATTTCGAAATGAATTGAATTGAAAAACGATTTCGAAATGAATTGAATTGAAAACGAATTCAAATTGAATTGAAAGCGAATTGAAATGAATTCAAATTGAATTGAAATTTGAATTGAATAGAAATGAATTTTAAAACGAATTTATAAAGAAGAATTCAATTTTGATTTGAATTTGAAACGGAAGTTGAAATTGCTTTTGAAACGAATTTAAAACTATTTATATAATTCGTTTTAAATAGAAATCGACGAAGTATATATTATATATATTATATATATAATATAATGGCCTGAATAGAACGCGCCGCGCCGCGGCAGTTCGTGAATTTCGACCATTTATTTCAAACGGACATTACGGGAGATCCGACCGTCGGATTCTCCTAAAACCGGAACCGTTGGGTTCGTATCGAAAAGAGCTTTCTAACGAATATTAGAAATTCAAAATCTAACGGTTGGATTTGGAATTATGTCCAAATCAAATTTGAAAAAGGTCGCTGTAAGTGCAGTTCGATGGCCATTGATGGAAATCGACTGTACGGGCCTTGATAAAATTATTAAAAATAGTAATAATTTTTGTAAAATCATAAGAAATGATTTAGAAAGAATTGGGATGAAAAACTCCAGATTTGAAAAGATAAAAATAGATTTTTATCGAAATGAACTAGTTTTGAACTAGAATTATAATTCTATTTATTTTTAAATAAATAAATTGAATTTGAAATGGTTTTGAAAATAACCGGAATTTCCAATGATTGCATTGGAGTGGATTTGAATCGAAATTGTCTTCGGAATATTTCGATGTTGGATTTCGTGATTATACAAATGTTGTTATGGAAATTTGAAAGATATATATATATATATCGTTGTTTCCAATACGACATTTGTTAATCGTAGAATTTGATATTGAATATAAGCCGATATATTTTCTATTCAGAGCCTTATATTGAATATCAAATGTGATTTGGGTTTGTCGTGAATGGTGTCTTCACTAACACTCTTCTTGAACCCAGTTGAGAAAAGATTAAATCATTTTATTTAGATTTAATGAAGTGTACCGATTAAATAATATTTAATTGGAATTGAATTGATATTGATTTTTGGGTTTATCGTGAACAGTGTTTTAAACAACACTCGTTCTTTAACCAGATAATTAACGAATGTGATTTTGGGTTTATCGTGAACCGTGTTTTAAATGACACTGATTCTTTAACCCAGTCGAAGATTAAAACTAAGTGGAGTTTTATTGAATCTTTAATTAGATTGAAATGATCGAAAATGGAGTATCACCAGTTTTGCTCCAGGCGATAGTTAAATCTTTAATTAGATTTGAACGTGAAATGGTAATTGAATTTACCGATAACACTGTGGTGTTAGATATGAAGTATTACCAGTTTTACTTCATGGGATGAATAGGTTGGGATGGGGAAATTAAAATAAATAATTACTTCGGTAAGGTTTGCTAATCCCGACTAGTTTGAATTGAGATTCAAAAATAGAATAAAGAATAAATTCAAGGAATTTATCTTGGATAAAATTAATGGGAACCTTTCCCTATGAATGTGAAATTTAGAAACTAACTGTCGGTTAGCTAAGCAGAATGGTTTTCTGGATATTGATCTGATGTTGGTTTCGGCCTTCGGGGTTAATATTTGGGGAATTATTCTCTTGATTAATTTACGGTTAGTGACTAATGAATTGGAATGAGGCGTATGTTGTGTTTGTGTAACACTTATTTAAAATATACGTGAGTTATTCAGAAAGACCGGGTTTATCCCATTCTGAATAACTGATACGACGATAAGTCGAAGATGAAGACGGTGGTCGAAGACCAGAAGTCTTCACGTCGTTTGGGTAATTACTGATGATCTTGATTGGGCTGTACACCCAAGAAGATGGAAACAGTTAGTGATCGTCCAGACGTACTTGGAGATCGATGGATATGCGGGGTACTAGGTGCCTCCGGTTTCGTTCAGACCCAGAACGGACTTGTAAATGGACTGTGTGTCTGACATTGGATTTTAGTCCGTGTGATTGATCTCTATTAAATATATATCTGTTTGGCGGCGGAGAATTTATTCTCTTGCTTAACGCCCTTCTCTGAGACGTACGAGCTCAGGGGTTATATATTGATTGATATCAAACGCATGGAGTGAATTGCCTGTGTGGCATGCCTAAGTGGCAATTGATCGAGGCTTCTGTTGAAAAGCAAAGTCTTGTGGTGATGATCAAAGCACGGCCTTTGTGGCGTAGCTTTGTGTAACGTTTACTTCGCGGGTTTCACACCCGGTATGGACCAAAAACGGGAGACGGACCTCAGGGAGGACTTGTGTTTCTTTCTAGCTAGGGTGGTGTCAGTGACCTACCAGCCCTGACATTTATATACTTTTCACCTGTGTGGTTGTTGCTGTTGCGAGGCGCCTCGGTTAGATCGGACGATCCGGGTCCGATGGAGCCATTCGTTGGCTCATTTACGCCCCAAAGGGCGGAGAGACGTAGTGTTCAGGCATAATAATCCACATCGGTGGACCGGCCCTGACGATCCAAGGCCCACCTGAGTCTGGGTCCTGAGACATGGGCTAGATTGTCTTGAATCGGTTGAGGACTATCTTTTGCCTCGGTTCATAGATGGAAAACCAATTTCCAAATACGTGACATTTGCGGTTTTATTTGTAAACCTATATATGGCGACATAGTGGCATGGGACGCTCATGTCGCCTATGATTGATACTTATGATTTGAAGTTGTTTTATACACTATGCACTTATAATAGTATCAAATGATTTGTTTTAGACGTATCAAGCATGCTTTGGCTGTTATAAGGGAAAACCCTATTCCCCGGCTTGCGTTGCATTGTGTGATAGGACTTGGGTCTTATAACAGCTTCATTTTTCTTTATTTAGCATTGCGCTGTTTGTTTTATGCACTGGTATTCTTGGGAGGAAACCCGTTCCGTGTTATACGGCGTGGTCCCTTGATTTACCTAACTTTAAAAATAAAGAATAATAACTGTTTTAGTTCTCACACCAGTCACATGACTGACCTGAAGTTTATTGTTTTAACCTAAACTCTGGGTGCCCTTATTTTGACACGGGCAACTAGTAGTTTTGGGTTTTGCAGATTTATATTCACAGGATCCTGGATTACAGCTGGAATGATATCCGGAAAGCTTTGTATTTGTATATCTCTTCTAGTTGTGTATTGTATTATTTTCCGCTGCTATGTATTTAAATGTAATTTAAATCTCTGATATTTCTGTGTAATATTCATTTATACTCTGTATATTCTTGTAGTCTGATGCATTGTTGTAATATACAATGAAATGTTCTTATGTATGCGTTCTGTTTTGTCGTGTTCTCAAACGATCGGGCGTTTCGAACGGCCTGGATCGGTTTAGCGACTGGTTCGGACCGAGCGAAATTCCTTCTCGTCACAAGTGGGGAGATAACCAAGAGGATGCAGCTTGGAAGATCGTAGACAAGATTCATGCTTCGTACCCTTTTCTTCTCAAGGGTATGGTCTTAGCTTCATTTTTCCAAAGCTTTTATGCATGCTTGTTTCTATCATTTAAGTATATCCTATCGATCGAATCTTCATGTAACACCCCACGTCCATTAATGTCACTCACAAAGGGAATGCATTAACTTCTATGGAGCGTTTTAAGTGTGTATAGAACAGAAACTTAACAACAAGACAGATATAAACAATACTTAAAAATTCAAAATTTTATTCATTGCAGCTGTAAACACATAGGTTTGATTACATCATCAAAAACCAGAGTCAAAGTACATAATATCCATCTTGACTAAATCAGAGTACATAAATTGAATGACATAACCCCAACACAAAAAAGCCATAAATAAGATAGGCTGAACTTTTACTTCAGCAATCCAAGCAACTTCTAAAAGCAAGAGATACAGCTGTCCAAAATCAAGCTCCACTGGTGCTAGTTCCACCCTGAGCACCTGGGGGGAAAAGGAAGAAAAGAGGTGGAAACAAAGGGGTCAGACATAAAGTCTGGCGAGTGCGATAACTCTAACAATATAATTACCAAAATAACGAGGCTAAGGCATAAGTTGGAAAATAAGGAAATGATTGTGAACAATTGGGTATGACAGAGTAAACAAGGAAATAAGATGAACAAAGATAACGTTAAAGGCGCACCTAAACCACTATAAGATAATTACTATATTACACCACCACTATTCACCCTAAGGATGATCCCGCCTACAGAACTTAATAATGATAATGGCAGTTTCGTGCACCCCTAGTTGCCTTCATAGGTGCCGCCTGCCCCTATCTCCACTAGGTGTACCTACTACCCTCATGCGATCGGCTCCATAACTCATAGATACCCGTGCTGAACCCACAGTGGAGTGTATCACTCCCCAAAGTGGCAACCCGATACCACCAACAATGCACGACTTATACCTACACGATGCAACAACGTCTTACCTACCAGCCTGGGCCCACACACGCATATGAACCCATTTGACTTGCGTTGCCACCGCTAACCCGTTTTGGCCTCTTACAGTCAAGCCCAGTATGTGTGTCCCGTCCTCAACTTCGGTTGAGCCCACAAAGATACTTATGGGTTACTGGTTGAAGCGGCCCCCCATTACTGGACACAAGCTATCCATCTAAGCTTGGTCCCCTCTAGTACATCTCACTTAACCCTCTTCTTATTCATGTTCACTTACATGTTTCAATTTTGGTTTAGTGTTTCTAATCGTATTTCAAATGCCACCCAAGGCACCCACTTAATTCCACATGCCACCCAAGGCACCCACTTAATTCCACATGCCACCCAAGGCACCCTCTTAACCCCCTCATGTCCCACTACATGTTTATCTGGTTAAGTGTTCCTTAATTCATTAAGACCGTAACCTCGTAAAGACCTCCCACATTAGACTGGCATTTGTGGCAGTTGGATTTGTCGGGCGGGTCCGGGCAGTCTTACACCACAAACGAGCCTAACCTCGTGTCTTTACAACTGTTACACGTTTAATTTATGCCTAAGACCTCCCACATTAGACTGAAATTTGTGGCAGATGGATTTGTCGGGCGGGTCCGGGCAGTCTTACACCACAAAAGAGCCTAACCTCGTGTCTTAGGCGATTAATTACACATAATTAATTATCCCCCAATTTGAATTAATTTCCCTATTCAATTTATCAATCAATTCCAAATTTAACTATGTCCATAATTAACTCAATTATGTCCATCTATTTATGGTATGAAGAATTATACCAATTATCATCACAAATTTATTTTATGTCATTTAAGGCATTTATGCCAATTCTCAATATTAAATCTTTTAATATTATCCCATTGCCCTACGTTGTACGTTCGTTCGATTAGCGTAAAATATACGTTAGACTCGAATAGTCTAACTTATGGAATAAACAGAAAACATCACAGCATGCATAGAAATAAAACTAGATCTAAACATAAGGGGTGAACTTGCATGTGTGAATGAGGTTCTTCATCTAAAACTTGCATAGGCCAAAGTCACAAACTTGCATAAAACTACAAATGTCATAGATCTAAATCTAAAGGTGTGAACTTGTTCAGGTAATAGTCACAAACTTACATAAACCATGTATGTCATAGATCTAATCATAAGGTGTAAACTTGCATAGGCAATAACCACAAACTTACATTACATGATTCATAATCCAAACATATATATATATATATATATATATAAACACATATATATATATATATACACATATATACATACATACTTGCATATGTGATTTATGCAACATAACGATGGTGTAAACTTACATCTAAACATGTAAACTAGCATGTAGAATTTTGTATACTAGCATATAACTCACACATGTCATAGCCTAACTTTAGATCCAATTTACACATAAAATAGATGTCATGAAACATGTAAGGTTGTATATAATTTTCACTAACTTGCATATGATTCATATCTAAATTAACATCTAAACTTGCATATGATTTACCATATGAATTAGTTTCAACAACATAACCAAACTAGCATATGAAACAACATTATGAATTGATTATACATAAGCCAATCATAGAATTACAACATAGATGATAACATCACAACTTTACAACATAGATGAAAACATCATAGAATTTACAACATAGATAATAACATGCGGTCAATAATTCACAACATAACCATATAATCCAAATCATAACCCAATCCAATTAAATTGTTAATTATTTTATTAAAGAAATCGAACTCACAACTCAAAGAAGGTCTTGAATTCTGAAATCTGAGTTCTGAAATTGATTTAGCTTTCCTTTGAAGAAGACAATTTGTTGCAGTTTAGATTAGAATTGAATTAATTAGCTTTTCTTCCTCTCTAATTGGCGGCGGCTATTCTAGGTTGCATGGTGACGGTATGGAGGCCATGATTCTAATTTTAATTTGATTTTAGGGTTTGAGTCTACATGTGTTTTTATAGAGTTTAGGATTAATTTAGGTCGTCCGATCAACCCAGAATTAACCCCAGCCATTCAGACCATATCAGAAACCCTAATGACTCAGCATATAGTCATTAAAAGGTCATCAAACAAATCTGCCCTGGGGGGGGGGGGGGGGAGGTCGACCTGGCCCTGGCGGGAAATTTCCCGCTTAGCCTAATCTGACTCCGAAATTCGAATTTTTGAAATCTGTTTAAATTTTTCTGAAACTTCCGATGGCCATAACTTCTTTATACGAAGTCCAATTCACGCAAACTCGGACTCTATCTCAACAAGAATTCCAAGACGAACACAATGGCGCAACCCGTTTCCCTTAATTCTCACATCTGAGATTAGTTATTCTTTAATTTGTGAACATTAATATTGAAAATTACGGGGTGTTACATTCTCCCCTCCTTAAAGGATTTCACCCTCGAAATCTCCAAGTTAAGGAGAATGCATATCCTAACATCCAAACAACCATCTACTCAACCATCAAACACAGACATCCATTGTCCTTATAAAATTCCTAATGCTGTATGAACATATGCAAGAAGTGTGTGTATATGTTCTTTATCTAATGCAAAATAAGGTGGTCTACTGATTCAATTGACCTCCTTAATGCAAACCATGATAGTGCCATGCGTCCATTATGTATGCGAAAGAATCCTATCGATACATATTATTTCTACATGTGTGCACAACCATTCACCAAAATGCAACATCCATATGATAGTACAATCATTATACATCCATTAACTTAAATATGCACACATATTTATATGCAATATGCAATATGAAGTGACTGGGCCGATCTAGTGCCTAAAGTGTGTGTATATGCATCCACGAGCAACCACTAGCAAATACTTGCATCCACATGCATCCATTGTGACGATCCCAAAATCCGAGGGGCGGTATTAAGGATAATCATTGGAATATAACACATTAATCATCATAGCAGAGTACAGATAATAGCAAAAACAATAAATAGAATAATTTTACATGGATATGACAGCGGAATCATAACATGTAACAACATCAGAATAGCACAGCGTAGGATATAACTTAGAAAAAAAGGGAAGTGATCAGTCATCATCGCCAGAGGCGGAATACATACATGCAGTGAGACATAATAAGGGTATCAGTCTACATCGCCGAAGGCGGTACATATACATACGATAATAAGTACTGAAAGTAAAGCAGTCTGCATCGCCAGTGGCGGAATCATAATATAAGTACAATAATGGAGGAAAATGTCAAAGTCATCTCTGTGAAGTCAGCCTCGCCATGAGCCAAAATGCACTCTATGCAACAGTGCAGAGCCAAAAACAACCTGTCACCTGTGAACTAGGCTGCCCGTGTGGAAATAAGGGCACCCGCGTTTGCAAAGTGAAACAAACAACGAGTCAGTCATGGGGACTGGTATGAGGAATATATTTAATAGTTTAAACAACAGTAATAAGCAAATCATAGGACCACGCCACTTTCGTGGAACGGGTTTACTCCAGTGATTGCTAGTGCATTTAAAACAAAGTAAATTCTTTAAAACAACGCAATGCTTTTTAAAAAGAATGAAGCTATTATAAGACTCAAGTCCCATCATACAATGCAACGCAAACCGGAGGATAGAGTTTTACCTTATAATGGCCAAATATGCTTAATACGTATAAAGCAAAATCATTTGATATTATTACTAGTGCATATATGTTTCAAAAATGAATAGCATCATAAATATCAATCATAGACGGCATAAGTGCCTCATACCACTATGTCGCCATACTAGTTCTACAATCGAGTCCATTATTTCGTATTGGAAATTGGATTTCCGTCATGAGTCGAGGCAAGGGGCAAGCTCCTCTCTGTTTCGAGACATTCTAGCAAATGCCT
The DNA here is from genome assembly GCA_030737875.1 of Allium sativum. NCBI lineage: Eukaryota > Viridiplantae > Streptophyta > Magnoliopsida > Asparagales > Amaryllidaceae > Allium > Allium sativum. The sequence goes on from CM060918.1 coordinate 131,284,562, forward strand.
CAGGACTACACACTCTGGGTAACCCTGGATTCGGCTGGGCCGGTCCTCTCTTACGTTTGAGGATTAATTATGCCTGAACACACGTTTCCCGGTCCTTACAGACCTATAATCGAGGCGCCTCGCATTCCAACAACCACAAAGGTGAAAAGTAGATATAAATATCAGGGCTGGTAAGTCACTGACACCACCATAGCTAGAAAGAAACGTCGTGCTCTCCCAGCGGTCCGTATCCTGTTTTTAACTCATACCGAGGTGTGAGGCTCGCGAATCCACGCTATACACAAAGCCAGGCCACGTAGACCGTGCTTTGATCATCATCCACAAGACTTTGCTTTGCAACAGAAGCCTTGATCACAGCATCTTGGCATGCCACATAGGCAATCCACTCCATACGACTGATTTCCATCGATATATAAATCGTACGTCTCAGAGAAGGGCATTAAGAAAAAGAATAAATTCTCCACCGCCAAACAGATATATATTTAACAGAGATCAATCAGTATAGAAAAAAATCCAATGTCAGACACACAGTCCATTTACAAGTCCGTTCTGGGTCTAAACAAAACCGGAGGCGTCAAATTCCTCGTATATCCGTACAATCAACACATACGTTCAGAAGGCTACTACTTCCGTCCCTTCACGGTAGCTACTCCGGTCAGGAACCTCAACAGCGCCCATCCAACCGATACGAAGATCGTCGGTCTTGAATCGTCTTTATATTTTCCAATTCGAATCGCTCGATAAATTATTTGAAATGAGGGTTAGCTCGGCCTTTTCAAATAATTCCCGTAATTAGAATTTAAATTAATTATTTCCATGGTTATATTATTCGACAATCATATTTCAGTTCTTTAGTGTTATTTTCGTGTCGAACACATACAACCATCAAATATCAAACAGATCAAGCCAAATTGGTTTATTTCCAACCTATGTTGCTTAAAATATTTTACAATGATTTTTCGCCATTTTTATTTATTTAAAAATGGCCATATTTAATTAAACGACGTTTCAGATCGTACCGTGGCACTGGCGTTGTTTTTCCCCTAATTTGTTTTACACATATCGGAAAATCTAACCGTTGGATTTCTACAAAGTCTATATCAGTGGGAAGATATTCCCAAAGCGAACCCAACGGTTCCAGTTTTGTGAAAATCCGACGGTCGGATCTTCCACACTAGTCGTTTGAAGTTACGGTTTCAAAATTCGAACTGCAGCATCGTTATTCGATTAAATTTAATTATATTTATATTTATATATAAATATAAACGATTCTGGCGCTGTTTTTCTTCAGATTTGAATTAAACATTCCGGACAATCCAACCGTTGGAATTTTTCAAGGTTGGTGCCGTTGGAAAGATATTTCCAAGGCGAACCCAGCGGTTGCGGTTTCGGGAAAACCGATGGTCGGATTTCTCGTACTAATCGTTTCAAATTACGATTCCAAAACACGAACTGCATGGCTTCGATTTCTTTTAATTATATTTATATTTATATATATAAATATAGTTCATTCTATAATTTCAAATATAGATCATTCATTAATTTCAACTTCGTTTTCATCTCAAATATTTCACTATCGCCTTAATATTTCGAAAAATTTCGCCATAACCTCCTTTGTACGGGGAGGGGTTTGGAAATTTATTGGGCCGTGTTAGGTACCCAATAAATCCTAAAAAGCATCCACATATTTATAGTGATATATTCTGGTGTTTACGGGGGAGCGTGTATAGATAATAACTCCAGAGAATAAATTCTCGTCACCCCGTTTCCGTGTGGAAATAAATAGTCCATGTGCCGTATCTAATAACTAGAGAGACGTGATTATTTTCAACTCCAGACCCGTGTGGCCTTTTTATTAATCTGGCAATTTATCGTTATATTTTATATAGTCCATATCAGTCATCAGTTCAACTTGTAGTATATAATCATCGCCATACAAGCCTCTCGCTCGTATGGTAAATCTCCCACCTCGTCACACAAGCTCCAATTGCTTATGTGGAATATGATGAAGTATGCCTATCGTTAAGAAGTATGCCATGTAGTGTAGTTCAAAATTAATTGTTACTATCCTATGGCGATGTTTATTATTTCACGCAGAATAACCGGCACTCTGCATCCAATGGCATTCACAGGAGTTGATATAAAAATAAAATTGCGCAGCCAACTCATCAAGGCTTACCTATTTGTCGGGCACGCAAATAATTTCTTTACTCTACAGCTAATCCATTTTTCATGTTCAACACATGTATATATATGCAGAACAAAGCCAATAATAATATTTCCAGCAAACTATTATTTATTTCAACACGTGTGTATTTTTATCAAAGCGTATACATGATAAAAGAAATATTTTTATCATCAAAAATATTTATTCAACATGTGAATGTTTTTAACACTTCATATTCACAATAAAAATGTAGTTTTTATTGTCTGTTCATTTTATTTAAAATACGATAACATTCAACACATGAATTTGAACTCGACGAACGAATTTCAATTCAACACATGAATATTCTCTATAGTTTGTATATATATAAAAATGTGATTTTTATCGCTAAAGATATTTGTTTAAATTCAAATAATATTCAACACAAGAATTTCAACTCAACGGATGAATTTCAACTCAACACATGAATATTCTCTATAGTTTGTATATATATATATATATATATAAATGTGATTTTTATCGCTAAAGCTATTTGTTTAAATTCAAATAATATTCAACACATGAATTTCAACTCAACGGATGAATTTCAACTCAACACATGAATATTTCAACATATGTAATTTATTTCAGCGAATGAAAATTATTCGAACACATGAATATTTTAGAAAATTTCGGCAGCATAACGGCAGGGTAGTTAAAATCGGGACCGTCCCTAGTACGGCTCCTCGCTCTACCTTAAAACCTCGCGGTTTTTGACAATGGGGATCATGCATCTAGTTCGCAAGCAGGCGACATGTTTTATTTTCAATTCCACAATCCTATTCTAATTTGTTTCGACTACAAGATGGTATTTTTTTCAACCACAAAGGTATTTTTTCCAACCACAATATCAACCACAAACAATTATTTCCAACCATTCGTCATACCATATAATATCACGTCAATCACAAGCAATAAATATCGTCCATGGTCTGTGGACGAGGGGATTATATATATATATATATTATTTCTATAATTCACTTGCATTTCATCACAATTCAAAGCATATATGTTTCATTCAACGCTTGTATAATTTATACATCGCTAATATAACTTATACAACACATGTACATGAGGTATACAATGCGTATATAATTTACACTTCGCTTATATAATTTATACAACACGATTTCATTCACACAATTTAGTTTAGATTCCTTACATTGGTTTTTGCAGTGCTAAAAATCGTAGGAAGATCAGAAAAATCCGCGGCTTTTGCTAGATGGTAGAGAGCCTCCTTGCGGTCACGGTGTCTCCTGTTTCATCAAATTTCGTTAACGAACGAAAAAGATATTATTTTTCAAAGTTTTGCAACACTTAAAAGTGTTATTTTCATTTTAGAATAATAAAGGTCGAACCTTTATATTTTGTTCAGAACTAGGTTTGGGATTTTCTCAAAATCCATGAAGTATTGGGATGATCGGTCGTGCTGACGTGAAAGAGGGGGGTGGGGGCTTCCTGTCGACGGTGGTGCGGTCTCCTCCGGTGGCCTGTGGCGTTGTCGGCGGCGGTGGGAAGTTCCGAGGTTTGGGGGCTCGATTCAGGCGGAGGGGTGGTGGTGGAGGTCGCGTCGGGGTCGGATGTGAAGAGGAGCGAAGGGGCTCTCGAGTGTGGTGGTGGCGCGGCCTAGCTTCGCCGGTGGTGGCGGGAAAAGGGGAGGGAAGGCTGGAGCAACGTGGATCGTCCAGAGCAGGGTGACAGCTAGGGTTCCGTAGTTTTTTTTTTTTGAAAGAAAAAAAATCCTATTGGTCGAGGCTTTATAGGAAATTTTAAATAGTGTTTTTACAAACGAACTCGAAATCCAACCCAACGACTGTCGCCCCTAGCTAAATACCCCCATTCCGGACACAATGGGATATGTTTCGTTGGCCAATTCGACTGTTACAGTCAGTTATTTTTCAAATTAAAGTATAAAACATTCAATATTTAATTTGAACGAACATTTCAATTTGCCAGGGCCACAAACTGAATAGAAAAATTCCAGAAAAATAAATGTAGCTTTGTTTTGATGATACGGTCCCAACAAAACCAGTATCGTCGAATTCTGAGCTCGTTTGAAAAATGGCCATTTTTAGGTCGACCCATTTTAACAGAAATTGACCAATCACATTTTCTTTTTCTCCGCTCACATACTAGCTTCAAAAATTATGAAATTTGAAACCTAGCAATAATTTGACATCCCGGACCGAACAAAAGTGGTTTCGTCGAATTCCGAGGTCGTATGCAAAATATCAATTTTCAAGGGTTATATATGCTATATAGCTACCTTTCTGAAAATTCAATTGGCCATAACTTTTGATTCCCATTATGAAACTTCAATTTTTCAGATTCTTTAGAAAGGTACTCATAAACAGATATAAATATTTTCAGTTTCGCTAAAATCCGTTATATTTTCCACCCGGTATAATCAGACAAAGTTTGTATTCAAAATTTCAAACTGCAATACTAGCCCCAATTCTTTATTTTATTAAAATATGCTATTTCAATTATTCAAATTCTTTGGTAATAACCAATTTTAAAATTTTTAAATTGGTTCACATTTTCCGGGTTATTACATCCATCATACATAACATGTCTCAAACACATGTTTCAACCATAGGACTACCCTATCTAAAGGTCAAAGATACTAGCGAGAGGACACACTAAAGATAAAACAAGTACAAGCTAAGCAATAAAGGAGAAATTAAAAGACATACCCTCGAAAAGAAAAGGGTACAATGAACGCATCTTCTCTTCCGTTTCCCAAGTAGCGTTGCTCTCATCATCTCCCCATTGCACTTTGACTAGCCTGACCTCTCGATTCCTCAACTTCTTAATCTCCGACCCAAGAATGCACGTAGGAGCTCGTCGAATCGTTGCATCACGCTCTATCTCCACCTCTCTAAGCAAGCTCGGCTCTACCACTTCCGCGGTCTCATGCAAGCACTTCCTCAAATGTGATACACGGAATACATCGTGTACACCGCTATGTCTCTCGGGAAACTCCACTCTATACGCCATCTGTCCAATTCTCTCCTTAATAGGAAACGGACCTATGAACCTTGGTGGTAACTTACCAACGGACCCAAAGCGAACAACATTCCATAATGGAGACACCTTGACAAAGACCATGTCCCCAACATCAAACTCAAGATCTGTCCTCCTCTTGTCCGCATAAGATTTCTGCCTATCTTGCGCCATCTTCATCCTCGTTCGAATCAAATCGATCTTTTCCGAAGTCTCTCTAATCATATCGGGCCCAAGCAAGATCTTATCTGTAGATTCCCTCCAACATGTAGGCGAATGACACGGCCGTCCATAAAGAGCCTCGAACGGTGCCATGCCAATGCTAGACTGAAAGCTATTATTATATGCGAACTCCACCAACGGAAGATGTTCCTCCCATGTACCTCCGAAATCTAAGACACACAACCTCTGTGGGTCCTCTAGAATACGATTCACCCTCTCGGTCTGGCTGTCCGTCTGAGGATGATATGCAGTGCTCAAACATAACTGAGTCCCTACCGCCTCTTGCAAGCTCTTCCAAAACTCTCTGGTAAAGATAGGATCACGGTCGCTTACTATGCTAGAAGGAACACCGTGAAAACGAACTATCTCTCGAATGTATACGGAGGCTAACCATGGAGCAGTCCTCTTACTCTTTACGGGAATGAAATGGGCGCTCTTATTAAGTCTGTCTACCATGACCCAAATCCCCGTATTACCCTTCCTCGATCTCGGTAATCCATCAATAAACTCCATCGAGACACTTTCCCACTTCCATTGTGCGACCTCCAATGGGTGAAGCAACCCACCGGGCTTCTTTTGCTCTGCTTTTACTTGATGGCACACCAAGCATCTAGCGACAAACTCAGCCACATCCCTCTTCATACCGGCCCAAAAGTAAACACATCTCATGTCCATATACATCTTGTCCCCGCTGGAATGGATGGTCATCTTCGAACGATGTGCATCATCAAGGTTGGTCTTCCTCAAATTCTCGTCCCGTGGTACACAAAGTCTACCATCCCTAAGTAACCAACCCTTATCATCTAGGGTATACCTACTGAGATGGCTCAATGACTTCCCCCTTTTGAGCTTCTCTACTAACTCAACCAACTGTGGGTCATTTCGCTGTGCCTCACCAATCCGTCCCAAAAGCGTAGGTCTGACCTCTAGGGATGCTAGCAAACCGGGTACAAAGTCAATGGAAGGTCTAAAGTCAAACGTAGAGATGAACTCTAAGCTTCGTCGCTCAACAAACAACGGACTCAAGGACAACCTTTTCCAACTTAAGGCATCTGCCACCACGTTACCCTTGCCAGGGGTATATGCTATCTCGGAATCGTAGGACGCTAAGAATTCCATCCACCTTTGCTGCCCTAAGTTCAAGTCCTTCTGAGAGAACAAGTATTTTAGGATTTGTGGTCAGTGAACAATTCGAATTTCTCGCCAAGAAGATAATGGCGCCAAGACTTAAGCACGAAAACAATAGCGGCCAACTCTAGGTCATGTGTAGGGTAATTCCTCTCATGCACTCTCAACTGCCTTCCTCCATAGGCTATTACCCTTCCCTCTCGCATTACGACTGCGCCTAGTCCTATCCCACAAGCATCGGTATAAATGGTAAATGTCTTACTCCGATCTGGCAACACTAAGACTGGGGCTGTGGTCAAAGATCTCTTTAAACATTGGAACACATCATCACAATCTACGTCCCATATGAAAACCAGGTTCTTCTTCGTCAAGCGTGTTAATGGGGCTGATATTTTTGCGAAGTCTTTAATAAAATTCCTATAGTAGCCATCCAACCCTAAGAAACTCCTCACCTCGGTAGCATTTTTAGGGACCTTCCAATCTTGGATGACCACTACCTTCGCGGGATCCACAGCTATCCCTTCTTCGGAAACCACATGCCCTAAGAATCGCACTTCCTTCCTCCAAAAGTGACATTTAGAAAATTTAGCTTTAAGGCTATGCGCTCGAAGGGTCTCCAACACTTCCCTAAGATATAGGGCATGCTCTTCCTCGCTCTTGGAAAAGATCAAGATGTCGTCCACAAAGACTACCACGAATTTATTAAGGTACTCCCTAAACACCCTACTCATCAAGTCAACAAAGTATGCGGGGGCGTTTTTCAAACCGAAGAGTATCACAAGCCACTCGAAGAAGCCATCTGGAGTCCTAAAGCCAGTCTTGTCTATGCTATCCTTAACCACTCTCAACTGATGGAAACCCGTGGCTAAGTCCAACTGCGAAAACACTGAGGCGCCAACTAACTGATTGAAGAGATCGTCAATCCTCGGCAGTGGGTGCCTATTCTTCTTAGTAAGCTTATTAAGTTCTCTATAGTCCACACAAAGTCTAAGGGACCCATCTGCCTTCGTGGCAAATACTACTGCAGCACCCTACTTCGATATACTACGTCTGATGAACCCCTTCTCCAGTAATTCTTTCACTTGCTTACTGAGTTCTCTTCTCTCTCTTGGAGCCATATGGCGCACTGGCAATGCAACTGGCTTTGCATTATGTAACGACCCGGATTTTTGACGACTTTGGTTATCGACATAAACACGATGACGACTAACTAAACATCGAAAAATCCTGGTAATTAATGAAAGAAATTAGAGGGTGAGGATAGATAAGATAGAAACTTAGAATAGAAGAAGAAAAGAAGAACTTACATCATCAGAGTAATACGAATCTCACAGCGGAACGAATAACATATAATATATAACATAACTTTGAAATATAACAGTTATCTATACAATAGCACTTATCAGAGTACAGCACTTACAACACAGCAGAAAAACAATAGCTATAAAATCTTGAAGCTCCTGCTCCAAGCTCTCCAAGTATATCTGTAAATCCCGACTACTTGACTGCCCGTACAAATTTAGGCACCCAAGAGTTTAGGGAAAACAAAACAAAGTAAACTCTGGGTCAGTCATGGGACTGGTGTGAGTAAAATAGTTTAAAATAGTTGGAACAAGTAAATGATATCTCATAAGACCACGCCGTATAACGGAATGGGTTTTTCCCTTATGAGAATCCAAAATATCTTTATATCAAAAACCTTTTGATATTATAATAATGTCTATCAACCACAATATAATAATCATCTAGCAGAAACACTTTCATCTCACGTTCTACATATATAGTATACAATCAAATCCGCAAGCATGTATTGGGTAATGGATTTCCAACTATGACAAGGTATGGAACCACCTTCTGCTAGTGTACCTCTAGAGAGGAATACACTGGGTTCAACAAGAACATCTTGCAACCCGGCCACACATGACCGACCACTCATTTCGCTGAGTGTATTGAATGTATATCACCAACGGTTGGGATCAACAACCGTTTCCCGAATGGGACAGTATCAACAATAGATTTTTAGAAGTAAATAAAACACTAGATCATGTGATTATACACCCTAATAGGTGCGACCTACATAGCCATGCTGCCTGCCCGATTTCTGTCATTTACCGGTTGATGAGGCTTGAGGTTACGCTTTATCATCACATCAGATTCACTTCGAATGCCACATTGTCAGATCCATCAAAATCATAATTTGACGTCTACAACCATACATTACGTGTCAGCTAAAAGAAGTTTCCTTCTCCGCTTCCACTCTTGGTACGGTTGAAGAAATCAATGTTCGTGACCTTTTTGGAAATACTCTGTCAGACAAACAGCCATACAAGTCATCCAAGAACAGGATGAACCGAAGGTACTATTCAATATATCCATCTTAGGCACTGTTATCTAAGATTTATACAACAGCCCTTGCACTTTACTTCGTCTTCAATTTTCTTTGGCATATATGATTCGCAACGCTTATGCCAATACAGAGTGGTTCTTTGGATAATAATCCAACCGATCTCTCCATATTAACAACTTTAAAATGGTTAAAAACTTCGATAGTCTGTGATTTAACTATCGAAGAAAAACACGTGTGCAAACAACGATATTATTTCCAGATGGAAATTCTCTCAATCAGACATCATTTAACATTTATCTCCTTAGTTCATTTTTCATCTCCTATTTTCCTATATTCTTTGCTATTTTCTAAATTTAGAAAATATATCTTATTAACATTGGGAACATTTCCATTTATTGTTATCTATGTTAGAAAAACATTTCTGGTTCTTATTGGAAAACATTTCCAAAACTCGTACATTGGACTTAGTTGGATGTTTAAACAAACCATCATGATGCCAACTTAAACCATTATACTTATTAACTATATTCACTTAACCATCACTTACTATCAAACCTTAGCCATTCCTTAGTTAAAAACGAAGTCAATCAAGTTGTGGTATAATTACCTCTCAGACCTTAACTGAACAACGGTTTAAACTTTGGGATAGACAAGGTTTATCCTTCAAAACTTTAACGAACTTCCGTACGAAATTCTTTTTCGAATAATCTCTATTCGATAACTCCTCCATTCGAATAACTACATTTGATAACCTTTCTTCGAATAAACTATATTCGATTAACTATATTCAACTAATCCTTATTGATTTAACTCTAATTGATTAACTCTATTGGATTAACTCTATTTGATTTAACTCTTGCACTTAACTCCTTACAGATAAACTATATTCGATAACTCCTTTAACTCTACTCGAATAAACTATATTCGATTAATTCCTTTAACTCTATTCGAATAAACTATACTCGATTAACTCCTTTAACTCTACTAGGTTTGATAACTCCCCTTTGATTCTATTCGAATAAACTATATTCGATTAACTTAGTTTGCCTAACTCTATCTCAATTAACTCCTATCGAATAACTAATTTTATAACTCTAATTGAATAACTGATATTCAATTAACTCTACTTGTCGATTTACCCTTATTCACTAACTTTATATGCTTTATAAAGATTTCCTTTTAACAACGTTTATTCACTTATAATGATTACCTTCTACAGCGTTTATTCACTTATAATGATTACCTTCCAATCCTATTTATCTTCCCAGATAAATATTTCTTTTATAATTCTATTTATTCCCTAAATAAATATTTCTTTTATCTTTTCTATTTATTCAACAATATATATTTCCTTTATTCTATTCTATTTATTTAACAAATAAATATTTCCTTTATTATAACTTATCCTTCGATTTTATAAATATTTTCTTTTATAAAAATCCTTTTGCTTTTCTATATAAAATCCATCGATTTTATATAAATAATTCATTTTCAAAATACACTTTGAAAATCCACTTTCCCACATCCAGTATTACTTATGGTATTTAACATACCATATAACAACGATAAATATCGTCCAAACACACATAGTCAACAACAGATTATATATCACATCATATATCACAATATATGAATCACAGTAAAATAAATGTTGAGGAATCCGGTTGGATTCCTCCAACCTGTTTCCCTGCATCACAGATGTTAAACAAGATAGATAACATCACTTTCAGTTCCATATGATATATTCTGTTAAACAGAATCAAGATAGAAATTCACCTAACTGACTAGCAGTTCAATCAAACAATCAACACACAGTCAATCAGACAATATTTAACAGTTCTAAAAATACAACATGAAATTATAAAATGTTCAGAGTTAATGAGAATTACTCACATTTGCAGTTCATCGTTAAAGAATTACTCACATTTCGCCATAAATTCATACGAGCCCCAATCCACTTCCAGTCAGTTCCATTGGGTAGTGTCCGTCCATACGATCCCAACGGATCCTGTTTTGTTCGATTTCGTTTTTGTATACATTAGATATGGTATAAACAAGCTAATACACTTTCATTTCAAAAATAAAAGAAGATATTTATGTTGGGCTTACTTTCTTTTGGCCCAATCCCTTCACTAACAACCCAGCCCGCTTGGACCTTCTCCCCCGAAACAATTCCCTGCTTCAGAAATGCCCACGATGCCGTGACTTCCAGTCACCATTATCGCCACTTCCACCGCCATTTTCCCCACCACCATCACCCTATAAATCACACAAAAATATCCACAAACTCTCTCATCAACTCCTCTACAACCTGAGCACCATGATACCTTGTTCGACGTCACCCCTGGCATTTTCCGTCGAGACCCCCGCTATAGGACAGCGTCCTTTTTAATCGTCGATCCCTTCCAATTTATCACCACACACTCGAAATCCAACTCCGAATTCAAATCCATCATCAGTTTCCCGAATTTGAAACTCGAATTACTCAAACAACCGAATCCTAGTTCGCGCAGAAAACACGTTGTAGTTTCTCCTAAACCCAAACAGACATCGAGCCCCATAAATCATATACCAGGTTGATGCCAACACTGATAAAAATTCATATATCTGCATATAATAATTTATAGATCTTCCTTTGATTTTGAAATGATTTTCGAAGAGGGAAATCTCACGTTTTTCCCTTGTTCGGTTTTTGGCGGCCTTTGTTGACAGAGAAATGAATTTTCCTAGGTTTGGAGAAGGTTAAGGATTATATATAGGTAAGTTTTAATATTTTTTTAATCAAATTTTATTTTGAACTTTAAACAACAGCTATTTTTACTAGTCCCCTAAAATTCCTGTGATCACATACGATTCCCAAAAATCATGCAAATTGACATGCACCTTCAGTTTGACATTATGGTCCCAACGAAACTGGTTTCGTCGAATTCCGACTTCGTTTGCTCACACAGCGTATTTTTAACCGTCGAAATACTGACTGTTTTTCACTTTAAAAATCCGTACGGCCACACAGTGACTCTAAAAATCACGAAACTTTAAATCTAACAACTATTTGACATTGCGAATCCAACAAAATTAGTTTCGTCGAATTCCAACTGCGTTTGCCAAACCAGCTATTTTTAAAGCTCTAGATGACCCATTTAAATATATAAATATATTTAAATATAATCAAATAAAATATTAATAAATTAATATTATCGTATATATTCGCAGTGGAATACCATATAGCTCAGAATATTCCTATATGAATTTCTAACTTGATATTTCAAATCTGGTCAACCCGATATTCGATTTATATTGAAATTCCTTTTAAAAATATAAATAATTCCTTTATAAATTATAAAGGAATTCCACAGCGACTTTTCTAAAATTTGATTTGGACATAAATCAAAATCTACCCGACGAAATCCTGATTTTTCTCTTCCACTAGAAAGATATACTCCACCAGCTCCACATATTTCTTGTTTCACAGAAATCCGGCTTAAAACGAATCCTGTACATTCAGTTGAAGTTCGAATCGCCAATTTACGAACTACAGTCCCATTTCAAGCTCGATTTTAATTATAATATAATTATACGTTCAAACTGTCGTTAAAATAATATATTCGTTATTTAAATTCAATTCTAAACTGAATTAAATATCACAGATGATCCAGTTCACAACATATCGCCATTTCGGCCAATTCTGATTATTTCAGAATTAAATATATTATTTAATTTATTATTTTAATTAAATATTCGCCATTATTTAATTAAACCACCATTAAATCCTTTTAATCAACTTTTAAATAATTAAATAAATTAATTATAATACCTCTGCCAATGCGGGTCATTACATTCTTCCCCACTTAAAATAATTTCGTCCTCGAAATTGCTAAAAGGTAGAGGACGACCCTATCGACTGGTTAGAACATATTTGTTCACTTCTTAACTTCAGTTTCAACTAAACCAATTTAATTTCAATTAAATTATTAATTAATTCTTATCAACGAAAATTTTCAAAAATCTTGAAAATTTTCTGACACCTTAACTTTTCGAAAAATTTCGCCAGCATTTCCTTTGTACTGGTCAATCGGTCAAAACTCCCACTCGCCTCTCTGGGCTATCCCCAACCCAAAAGAAAATTAAACAGCCAAGCGGCTTGCCAATTCGACTCATAAATCTTATATTCAATGGAAATATAAACCTGTACCTTTTGTCGGTCGATCATTATATCCTTTCAACCTGTTATCAATTCAGCGGATACAAGGGTCATCCCAATCAAATTCCAATCTGCTTATATCAGCAACGCAACCATTCGCTTATATCTGTGCCAAATATCATTTCAACTCGAGTTTCTTCTCGATTCCCAACTCTTAACTTGAATATCATATTACACTTCAAATATGAATCTCACAATCCAATTTGTCTTGATATCATTCTAATTCAACCTCAGTTACCACTTTACTGGCTTTACTTTAATTCAAATTTGCTTCCACAAATTCCTGTTAAATTTGTTTTTAATTCAAACAGTTTTTCCCTGGGAGTTTTCAAACAGTTTACTCTTTTAAAAAAAAATCAAATTTTCCTTTTGAACATGTCACTGAGCCCTTAATTAATATTCCATTAGTTAAATCACTTCTCTATTTCTTTATCAATATTTGTTAACCAAATATTTTCAATAACCATATTGGCCTTTTATGTTATTTGGAAAACATTTCCGAATATCGCCTTCCTTTATTTTCTAAACTTTAGAAAATATATGCTATTTATAATTGAAAAAATATTCCAATTACTTATCCCTTTTCCTATCTCGTTTATTTCTATACTTAGGAAATATTCTTTATTATATTTCCAAGCTTACTATTATTTGGGTTAAAACGGATGTTGTGTAAAACATCGTTACGACAACCCAAATACTATATTCAACTAACTCTTATTCAACATTGATCTTCGAGCCTGAAATCTTACTGTTTATTTGTTAATAATGAAATCAATCAAGTTGGGGTATAACTACCTCTCAGACCTTGACTGAATAACATTTATAACGTCAAAACAGATATGACTACTTACTCGAATAATCAATACCATACAACTACTTATTCACTTTTAAACACGTATACGCTTCCTCTTTCTATTCTTACTAGATTTTATTCTTAGTCTTCCTTTTTTGATTTTACTATTCTATTTCTAAGTTCGTTTCCTTATCGACTTCTATATATATCGATACGTTGATTTGTAACTATCAAATTATCTTAAAAATATTCTAACTCCTTAAATCCTCGGAAAAATTTGCCATAACCTCCTTTGTACCAGGAGCATCGGGATATTTCAAATAGCCTCCCATGGCCCTCACCAATCCAAAAGAAAAAGAAAAAGCCAAGCGGTTAGCCGATACGGCGCATAAAATCTCGTATATGCATTTAATACATACCTCTTCGTCGAGCATTCTATTTATATACCTTCATACCTTATCCATACCTATCTCATGTATATTTATACCTGCCTAATCTATTTTAACTATACCTGATCGGTTTAACTCAATTTGTTAATCTATTTATTAAATGGCACTTTTACTTATTTCATTTAATAATTGAACATAACATGTTCAATATATTTTTAATCTTGGTTATAACTCTTTGAATCTCAATTTCAATCTAAGTTTCATACTCGATTTCGAATATGAATTTACAAATCTCTTTCCTTGTTCAAAGCCAAATTTCGATTCAAACTCCATTTAAATTTCTATATTCAAATCTATTTTCAAACTCCATTTGAATTATATATTCCAATTCCCATTTCAACTCTATTTTAAAATTCTATATTCAAATTCCCATTTCAAATTCTATTTTAAAATTCTATATTCAAATTCCATATATTCAAATTCTATATTTGAATTCCTTTTGAATTCTATACTCAAATTCCATATATTCAAATTCTATATTTGAATTCCTTTTGAATTCTATACTCAAATTCCATATATTCAAATTCTATATTTGAATTCCTTTATATTTTCTATATTCAAATTCTATATTTGAATTCCATTTGAATTTGTATATTCAAATTTTATATCACTTCCATTGAATTTCATATATTCAAACTCCCTTTGAATTTCTATATTCAATTTCTATTTCAATTCCATTGAATTTCATTCTTTATTATAAATCCCATTTTGAAATTCATCACAACTTGTCTTTCCCAAAACAAATTCAAAACAGTATCTCTGGTAGTAATTCGTCACTTACAACTCGAAAATGAATACTGATGATGCAGCTGTCATCATCAGAATCTATTTTCCAGCGATCGAAGTGAGTTCAATACTATAAAACCATTTCTAAACATTTTCACTTTGAAATTCATTTCAAAATATAATTCACACTGCTTATAAAACAATTTAAAATCTCCCAAGATCTTAAATTTTCCTTATTTTTAATCCAGATTCATTTACAACACTTTTTCCAAATTATGGGATTTTAATTCCAATTCTGATTTAAATTTCAGATTTAACTTATCTGATTTCACGTATTTCACTTATATGAATTCTGATTGGTTATTTTCGTAATCATTTAATGTATAATCTTACTCGATTATAATTACAACCAATATATCCACTATATTATAATTTCGATATATATATCTTCTCTATATCAAGATATACCTTGGGTAAACTTATTTTAATTTACCATCTTTTCAAAACATATCGTGTCGACCCATCCTATTCGAGTGTTTAGTAACTCCTACCGATACAGTGGATCAAACTGATCGGCCAGAACTCATAAACGACTCAACCAACAAATCTCCACAATAAAAAAAATCATTTTATATTGAATAACAAATACGCTCTCGTATATATACACTCAACTCAGTGTAGGGTTACTAACCCCATCTCTACTGAGTCACGCCACAGAGCCAAGGTAATTCACTTAACCTTAAGCTCTGATACCAACTGTAACGACCCGGATTTTTGGCGACTTTGGCTATCGACATAAACACGATGACGACTAACCAAACATCAAAAAATCCTGGTAATTAATGAAAGAAATTAGTTGGTGAGGATAGATAAGATAGAAACTTAGAATAGAAGAAGAAAAGAAGAACTTACATCATCAGAGTAACATGAATCTCACAGCAGAACGAATAACGTATTATATATAACATAACTTTGAAATATAACAGTTATGTATACAATAGCACTTATCAGAGTACAGCACTTACAACACAGCGGAAAAACAATAGCTATAAAATCTTGAAGCTCCTGCTCCAAGCTCTCCAAGTATATCTGTAAATCCCGACTACTTGACTGCCCGTACAAATTTAGGCACCCAAGAGTTTAGGGAAAACAAAACAAAGTAAACTTCGGGTCAGTCATAGGACTGGTGTGAGTAAAATAGTTTAAAACAGTTGGAACAAGTAAATGATATCTCATAAGACCACGCCGTATAACGGAATGGGTTTTTCCCTTATGAGAATCCAAAATATCTTTATATCAAAAACTTTTTGATATTATAATAATGTTTATCAACCACAATATAATAATCATCTAGCAGAAACGCTTTCATCTCACGTTCTACATATATAGTATATAATCAAAACCGCAAGCACGTATTGGGTAATGGATTTCCAACTATGACAAGGTATGGAACCACCTTCTGCTAGTGTACCTCTAGAGAGGAATACACTGGGTTCAACAAGAACATCTTGCAACCCGGCCACACATAACCGACCACTCATTTCGCTGAGTGTATCGAATGTATATCACCAACGGTTGGGATCAGCAACAGTTTCCCGAATGGGACAGTATCAACGATAGATTTTTAGAAGTAAATGAAACTCTAGATCAGGTGATTATACACCCTAATAGGTGTGACCTACATAGCCATGTTGTCTGCCCGATTTCTGTCATTTACCGGTTGATGAGGCTTAAGGTTATGCTTTATCATCACATCAGATTCACTTCGAATGCCAAATTGTCAGATCCATCAAAATCACTAATTTGACGTCTACAATCATACATTACATGTCAGCTAAAAGTAGTTTCCTTCTCCGCTTCCACTCTTGGTACGATTGAAGAAATCAATGTTCGTGACCTTTTTGGAAATACTCTGTCAGACAAACATCCATACAAGTCATCCAGGAACAGGATGAACCGAAGGTACTATTCAGTATATCCATCTTAGGCACTGTTATCTAAGATTTATGCAACAGGCCTTGCACTTTACTTCGTCTTCAATTTTCTTTGGCATATATGATTTGCAACGCTTATGCCAATACAGAGTGATTCTTTGGATAATAATCCAACCGATCTCTCCATATTAACAACGTTAAAATGTTTAAAAACTTCGATAGTCTGTGATTTAACTATCGAAGAAAAACACGTGTGCAAACAAAGATATTATTTCCAGATGGAAATTCTATTAATCAGACATCATTTAACATTTATCTCCTTAGTTCATTTTTCATCTCCTGTTTCCCTATATTCAACATTTGCTATTTTCAAAATTTAGAAAATATATCTTATTAACATTGGAAACATTTCCATTTCTTGTTTTCTATGTTAGAAAAACATTTCTGGTTCTTACTGGAAAACATTTCCAAAACTCGCACATTGGACTTAGGCGGATGTTTAAACAAACCATCACGATGCCAACTCAAACCATTACACTTATTAACTATATTCACTTAACCATCACTTACTATCAAACCTTAGCCATTCCTTAGTTAAAAACGAAGTCAATCAAGTTGGGGTATAATTACCTCTCAGACCTTAACTAAACAACGGTTTAAACTTCGGGATAGACAAGGTTTATCCTTTAAAACTTTAACAAACTTCCTTACGAAATTCTCTTTCGAATAATCTCTATTCGATAACTCCTCCATTCGAATAACTACATTTGATAACCTTTCTTCGAATAAACTATATTCGATTAACTTTATTCAACTAACCCTTATTGATTTAACTCTAATCGATTAACTCTATTGGATTAACTCTATTTGATTTAACTCTTGCACTTAACTCCTTTCGGATAAACTATATTCGATAAATCCTTTAACTCTACTCGAATAAACTATATTCGATTAATTCCTTTAACTCTATTCGAATAAACTATACTCAATTAACTCCTTTAACTTTACTAGATTTGATAACTCCCCTTTGATTCTATTCGAATAAACTATATTCGATTAACTTAGTTTGCCTAACTCTATCTCAATTAACTCCTATCGAATAACTAATTTGATAACTCTAATTGAATAACTGATATTCAATTAACTCTACTTGTCGATTTACCCTTATTCACTAACTTTATATGCTTTATAAAGATTTCCTTTTAACAACGTTTATTCACTTATAATGATTACCTTCTACAACGTTTATTCACTTATAATGATTACCTTCCAATCCTATTTATCTTCCCAGATAAATATTTCTTTTATAATTCTATTTATTCCCTAAATAAATATTTCTTTTATCTTTTCTATTTATTCAACAATATATATTTCCTTTATTCTATTCTATTTATTTAACAAATAAATATTTCCTTTATTATAACTTATCCTTCGATTTTATAAATATTTTCTTTTATAAAAATCCTTTTGCTTTTCTATATAAAATCCATCGATTTTATATAAATAATTCATTTTCAAAATACACTTTGAAAATCCACTTTCCCACATCCAGTATTTCTTATGGTATTTAAAATACCATATAACAACGATAAATATCGTCCAAACACAAATAATCAACAACAAATTATATATCACATCATATATCACAATAAATGAATCACAGTAAAATAAATGTTGAGGAATCCGGTTGGATTCCTCCAACCTGTTTCCCTGTATCACAGATGTTAAACAAGATAGATAACATCACTTTCAGTTCCAAATGATATGTTATGTTAAACAGAATCAATATAGAAATTCAACTAACTGACTAGCAGTTCAATCAAACAATCAACACACAGTCAATCAGACAATATTTAACAGTTCTAAAAATACAACATGAAATTATAAACTATTCACAGTTAGTGAGATTTACTCACATTTGCAGTTCATCGTTAAAGAACGATTAACTGTTGTTTGATCTGAATCAAACAATTTATTTTGCCATAAATTCATATGAGCCCCAATCCACTTCCAGTCAGTTCCATTGGGTAGTGTCCGTCCATACGATCCCAACGAATCCTGTTTTGTTCGATTTCGTTTTCGTATGGATTAGATATGGTATGAACAAGATTATACACTTTCATTTCAAAAATAAAAGAAGTTATTTATGTTGGGCTTACTTTCTTTTGGCCCAATCCCTTCACTAACAACCCAGCCCGCTTGGACCTTCTCCCCCGAAACAATTCCCTGCTTCAGAAATGCCCACGATGCCGTGACTTCCAGTCACCATTATCGCCACTTCCACCTCCATTTTTTCCACCACCATCACCCTACAAATCACACAAAATTATCTACAAACTCTCTCATCAACTCCTCTACAACCTGAGCACCATGATACCTAGTTCGACGTCACCCTTGGCATTTTACATCGAGACCCCCGCTACAGGACAGCGTCCTTTTTAGTCGTTGATCCCTTCCAATTTATCACCACACACTCGGAATCCAACTCCGAATTCAAATCCATCATCAATTTCCCGAATTTGAAAATTGAATTACTCAAACAACCGAATCCTAGTTCCCGCTGAGAACACGCTATAGTTTCTCCTAAACCCAAACAGACATCGAGCCCCATAAATCATATACCAGGTTGATGCCAACACTGATACGAATTCATATATCTGCATATAATAATTTATAGATCTTGCTTTGATTTTGAAATGATTTTCGAAGAGGGAAATCTCACGTTTTTCCCTTGTTCGGTTTTTGGCGGCCTCTGTTGACTGAGAAATGAATTTTCCTAGGTTTAGAGGAGGTTAAGGATTATATATAGGTAAGTTTTAATATATTTTTAATCGATTTTTATATTGAAATTTAAACAACCGCTACTTTTACTAGTCCTCTAAAATTCCTGTGAGCACATACGATTCCCAAAAATCATGCAAATTGACATGCACCTTCAGTTTGACATTACGGTCCCAACGAAACTGGTTTTGTCGAATTCCGACTCCGTTTGCTCACATAGCGTATTTTTAACCGTCGAAATACTAACTGTTTTTCACTCTAAAAATCCGTACGGCCACACAGTGACTCTAAAAATCACGAAACTGGAAATCTAACAACTATTTGACATTGCGGATCCAACAAAATTAGTTTCATCGAATTCCAACTCCGTTTACGAAACCGGCTATTTTTAAAGCTCTGGATGACCCATTTAAATATATAAATATATTTAAATATAATCAAATAAAATATTGATAAACTAATATTATCGTATATATTCGCAGTGGAATACCATACAGCTCAGAGTATTCCTATATGAATTTCTAACTTGATATTTCAAATCTGGTCAACCCGATATTCGATTTATATTGAAATTCCTTTTAAAAATATAAATAATTCCTTTATAAATTATAAAGTAATTCCACAGCGACTTTTCTAAAATTTGATTTGGACGTAAATCAAAATCTACCCGACGAAATCCTGATTTTTCTCTTCCACTAGAAAGATATACTCCACCAGCTCCACATGTTTCTTGTTTCACAGAAATCCGGCTTAAAACGAATGTTGTACATTCAGTTGAAGTTCGAATCGCCAATTTACGAACTGCAGTGCCATTTCGAGCTCGATTTTAATTAAAATATAATTATACGTTCAAACTATCGTTCAAATAATATATTCGTTATTTAAATTCATTTCTAAACTGAATTAAATATCACAGATGATCCAGTTCACACCATATCGCCATTTCGGCCAATTCTGATTATTTCAGAATTAAATATATTATTTAATTTATTATTTTAATTAAATATTCGCCATTATTTAATTAAACCACCATTAAATCCTTTTAATCAAATTTTAAATATATAAATAAATTAATTATAATACCTCTGCCAATGCGGGTCATTACACATTGTCTGATAGATATATTCGAAAGTCTATCTCACGTTTTGGGGGTAGACCCCTCACCTCATCGAAGACATCAACATATTCACGGACTATACGAACAGAATGTAAATCATCATTGGATGCATCAAGGGATTCTAGGTTGCTAAGCATTACTGGACCTCTAGGGTCACAAGAAATATCAAGGGTCTTTCCACAACGAGTCAACAATTTAACTACCCTTCTTTCACATTCTAGGATGGCCCCATATCTAGTTAGCCAATCCATACCTGGAATCAAGCCATAGCCCATGAAGCCAAGAACAAAGGCGTTGCATTCAAACCCAACGCCCAAGATAGACACTCTCAAAACCCGACAAATCATAGAAAGATGAGCCGAACCACCAATAGGATTTGAGACTACTAAGGGATCCGTAACTAAACTAGTATTTAGGTGCAGTGTTTCAACTAATGATGTAGAGATAAACGAATGTGATGCGCCAGAATCAAATAAAGTACGGACATGATGATCAAACAGAAAAACTAAACTTTCAACGGAAATTTCTCTACCTCGTTATTGTAGCGGTGGGACCATGAGAGCCTGAACTTGCCCCCTTGCCTGCCCTGGTTCCATAAGAGCCTGCACCTGTCCTCTTGAGGTAGACCTTGCCCTCTGCCCTTTCCTTGGGCAGTCATTAATCAGATGTCCCGCTTTGCGACAGTGGAAACAGCCAGTCTTCTTTTTCTTCCTACAATCTTTTCTTAGATGGCCGGGTGTCCCACAGTTAAAACATCTTTTCTTTCCCTTACCATTGTTGCCTTTACCACCTTTCTTGTTCTGTTGTTGCTGTTGCAGTTTCTTTTGATCCCCTTTCTTCTCGGGTGCCTTATTAGCATTGGCGCCCTTCTCTTCTTCATGCATAAGCGCCATGTCAACTAGTCTTTCAAAGGTAGCCCCCATGGGGATGTGGGTCAAAGCTAACCTGTAACACCCCGCCTCCGCTAGGGTCACTCGCAAAGGAATGCACTAGCTTTAGAGGGGCATTATTGGTAAACATGCACAGAAATATCACAAGACAGAACATATAAAATAGCGGAAGTAAAATCAAACTTTCATAACATGAATAAATAAGGTCTAAAGCCTTTTACATCAGAGTACATCAAAACCTGTCTTGCAATAGTAAAGAAGCATAAAGACATTTTCATAAATTATTCCCCAAGTAAAAGCAGTGAAGTAGCCATTAGCCAAGAAAAGTCCAAGCCATCCATGATGACCTTCAAGCAGAAGAAGTCCGAACTAAACAATAGTATTTCCTCCCTGTAACCTGGGGGGGGGGGGGGGGAACTGAAGAAAAGAGGCGAAACAAAACGGGTCAGTCAAAAAGACAGAGTAAGCCCTATCTAATATTAGCATAAAAACTAGTAAAGTTAACTACATGAGAAACTGAGATGAACATAAGCATGATAACAAGATAGATAAGCTAAATCAAAATAATAGGATGAACTACTGAACTCAGATAAACTAAGGTGTCATGATAAATTACGATGTCAAGATAAAACAAGGTATCACATCGTCAGGTTTCTATCAAGTATAATATCCCCAAGATATCTGTCACGTATAACGCCCCGTGATATCTATCCTGTATTTTAGCTCTACACCTACTGTACTAGTATCCCCACCGTGTCATGTGTTAACCAAGAATGACCCTCACTCAAAAGTCGTGTAATGGTCCATGTCAACCTAATATATCGCATATATAGGTTACTCAACTTGTATGTTTTATTCCATGTAAATGTTCAGTCCCTTGCCGTAGACCATACGGGCTTTCCCATGAGATTCTATATTACTTAACATAGTTCCATGATCCTTAAGATCGGTTTGGACTGTTACCCTAAACCTAGCTAGGGTCTTCCAACATGAATTATTGTTTGTACAACTAGGACTTATGCTACCTAGGGCTGCTAGGGATTATGCTTACCTATTGCACGTTTTCGTATCTCGGTTTGGGTTCAACCACCTAGGGCCACTAGGGATTACGCTAACCGCCAACCGCGCCCTTTTTCCCACGCATTCATCGTGAATCGCTTTTCCATGACTGTATGCACATGTATCATATCGTGCCATCCGAGTCCTGTCACAGGGCAAATCAAGAAATACAGGACTTGGTCGGGAGCTTTCGATTTATCTGCCGATGCAGATGCTAAGGTATGTTTTTCTTATACGTGGCTATGGTCCCACGAGACCACTCCCTCAACTAGTGAAAGACAAGACAGGATAAATCCTGTATGAGAACACAACACTGGCCAACCCACATCCAAGCCTTACCGCAACCATAATTAGATAGCAATTATGGTCTTTTGGGTGTTCTCTGCCTTTCCGTACGTACACGCTTGACCAAAGATAGTAGGTAGCCTGACGAAATGCTATCTAGGGTACGACCGTGTATCGTCGACTATCCCCTATCCATCCCCGTCTTTAGGTCGCTCGTATAGCAACCAAAGCATACTCTTGGTTCTTCTAACGCAGACATTAACCTCTCAGGAGCCTGGTATAATCACCTGGCAGCTCATAGAGGGATACCAAGAATATCCTCACGTTCCCCGAAGTCGCTGCTTCGTTACCTAGTTCGCTAGAGCCTTTATCTAAATCAGATACTTGCTCCTACTCGTATACTTAAACGATGACCTACCGTATCAGGTTACTCATCTATCTATGAACTGGTCTAAATTTCCTTGACTAAGAATCATTACTTAGTTATTCTTTAACTAAGGTTTACCACTTAGCATTGTTCCCGTTATCCTTGTTAACTACGGTTATCCACCTAATCCTCAGAACTAGGGTTTACATAATGGATTAAGTGTCACTTAAGTTCATGACTTAACCCGTCTACAAATCCTGTCAAAATTGGCTAAGTATCCAAGTTCAAGGCTTAACCCTACAAACCATGATCAAGTTGGTTAAGTATATTAAGCAATTCACGACTTAACCTCGTCCAATTATCATTCTAGATTGGTTAAGTATATATTAACTTGACCCTATCAATTTACTTAGTAAAATCGGTCAAGTGTATTCAAGCGATTCGTGACTTAGCCTTATCATGTTTTCACGTTATATTGGTTAAGTATTGGTTAACTTAACCACAATAAATTAACGAGTTAGATTGGATAAGTATAGGTCACTTAACCACATCAATTCATCATGTTTAGATTAGTTAAGTGTTTAACTTAACCCCATTAAACTACCAAGTGGGATTAATTAAGTCTAGGCTAACTTAACCCCATCCGATTTCCATGTTTAGACTAGTTGAGTCTAATCTTAACCCCATTCGTTAACCGTATTTTTCGGTTAAGCGTCATTAAGAAAACTTACTTAACCTTACCAAGTTATCGCGTTGGATTGATTAAGTGTTGGTTAACTTAACCCCATCCACTAGTCATATAAAACTGGTTAAGTATCATTAGGCAAATCAAGTTACTTAACCTACCCAACCTTGTCATGTTTTGTTAAGTATCATTAGCCTAATCAAATTACTTAACCCATTTGTCCATGTCATATTTGGTTAAGAGTCATTAATCAAATTAACTTAACCCTATCATGTGGCATTAATTACTTAATGCACCTTCACCTCTCACATTAGACTTTGTTGTGGTTACTAGTTAAGCCGGTCGGTTCCGGGTAGCTTTACACCACAACTTGGTCTAACCTCGGGTTCAAGCACAACATGACCAACTTCTCACATTGGGTCCTATTGTTTGCAACTACTAGTTAGGCCGGTCGGTTCCGGGTAGTTTTACGTTGCAAACTCAACCCAACCTCGAGTTGGCCACACTTATATTATCTAAGTGTCATGTCCATCATGTTTCCCAAAACATGTTACAAGTTTTCAAGCATTTGGGTAGACCTAACTTAATAGGTAAATTCCCAAAGGGTAGACCTAACTTAATAGGTAAATTCCCAAGCTTATGTTTTTATGCATACTTACATGTCAACTTCCATGTTATATTTCAAGTCATGTTTTCAAGTTGTATTTTCATGTCATTAAAAATTACCCATAACATAACCTAACGCTTTTAAACTCGCATATACGTTCGCGACAACATTATGGATTAAAAGAAGAGACTTGGCAAAGGCATGACAAAAATGGATATTAAGTCACAAGTTAATCATGGTGGAAAATGAGGCACAAATGTGTTCATTAACTTGCATGTTACATTCTTAAGCCTCAAAACATGCATAAACCCAAACTTGGCACATAAGCGAATCATGGTGACAAAAGATATGGAATGATGACTAGTAACTCGCATATATCATCATATAAGGGTTATGACTTCATATGCAAGTTGACATAAAGGTTATGAGGGTTCTCATGTTGCCTAATGCAACATTTCAACATAAAGGTTGTAGCTTTTAGCTCACAAGATCAAGATAATGACTTCATAAACTTGCATGACATGATAGCATGTATCATACTCAATGATCAAACCCAAACTTGCAACATGAACATTTAACTTCATAGTTAATATCTAAGAGTAGGGAAAGGGCTTACATTGCTATGAAGGCACAAAAGATATGACAAAGCCCTTATGCAATCAAATAGACCCAAAATGCAAGCTCTAACATAAAAACCCTTGAGCCAAAATGATCAAAACCCTTGCTTTATGATGCAAAGATAGATACTTGACTTGAATGCAAGCTAATGACACTCATACAAGCTTGAAAACACTTGTATGCATGGAAAATCTCTCATAGAAACCATTTAGAAATTTTATGAAGAGAGTGGAGGCCATGAGGGGTAAAATTTTGCCATAGTTTAGTTGCATGAATGAATAATGAGGATTTAGGATAGGTTAGGGTCTTATTTATAGATTAGGCAAGTATTTTAGGCCATAGGATTAAACCTAGATTCAATCCAAGCCATCAAAGCATGTCTTGGGGAAGAAGTCAAGTGTAGGAACCATCTAGGGCCTTTAGATTAAAGATGAACCATGAGAACCATCCAAATACAAAATCTGCATTTGAGCGAATCGGCCCACGGGTTGATAGCCAAACACCCTGGATTAACCCCTAGTCGACCCAGCGCGCTCGGGTCGACCTCAAAAATCGGCCGGTTCGGTTATTCCCCTCTCCCAATTCGCTGTTTTGAACATTTTTGCATATTTATTTATTTAATTTTCAATTATATATATATATATATATATATCAATATATATATATTTCTCTGCGCAACCCTTTTCACTTAATTAAGTATACTTTAATTTGGGAATTTTTCGTGAAACTTCGCGAGGCCATATCTTGGTCATATGGACTCCGATTTTCGAAAACTCGGACTCTATTTCGCGTATTTTTCCGAGACGAACGCAATGGCATAGCCCATTTCCCTTGATTCAGATTTTACAGTTTAATTCTGCCTCCATTTATGTTATAACAGGTTATTGAAAATACGGGTTGTTACATTCTCCCCACCTTTTAGGATTTCGTCCCCGAAATCTCCAAGTTAGGAAGAACATATCCTACCATCCATCATCCATCTACTCAAAACATCATCCACAAGCAACCATTGTCCTTAGATGATTTCTAATGTTGTATGAATATATGCAAAAAGTGTGTGTACATGTTCCTTAGCTAATGCTAATGATCAGGCCTGAATAATCTTTCTAATGCAAAATATGTATAGTGCCATGAATCCAACATGTATGCAAATAGTCCTAGTCATATAGATACTATATGCGTGCACAATCATTCATTCATATGCAACAACCGCATGATAATACATTCGATTTCATCCATAAACAAGTATAAATACTCGTGCATATGCAATATGAAATGTGACCGAGTCGAGCTAGTATCTAATGTGTATTCGCGCATCCACGAGCAGCCACTTGCAACCATATCAATCATAACATGTTTCAAATACATGTTTACATCCATAGGGTTCTACCTAGAATTCCCTGAAACAGGATCGAGAAGATAAACAGGACAAACTCCTTACAGGGTTTGTAACGGAGAATAGGACCGAGAGGATGTCCACAAAAGATAGCCTACAAGTAAGCTCTACAAAAAGCAGGGATCAAGGATATACTCCCAAAAAGAGATATCATGCGCGTATCTAGTCTTTGACCATCAAAGTCATCTTTTAACTTCGCGATTTTGTAGCTTCTTATTCCTGTTTCCATAACATGAGCTGGAACTCATTTCTTCGTCGCCTCTCGTTCCACTTGCACTTATCCTTTTCCTAGAATACTTGACGCAAACATGACTGCGTACTCATGATCTCATGCAAGCTTTCCAAAATTCACTAGTGAATCTTGGATCTCGTTTATATACTATAAGGCATTCCATGTAGAAGAACTTTCTCTTGAAAGTAAACAGATGTCAATCAGGTTATCATGCGCACTTACTAGGGTGATCTCTATAACCCATGCATAAATGAAGTAAACCATCCGTCTTATTGGCGAACACCATTCGATCGGGCTTCAAATTTCCAATAAAGGCATCAAGGGATTCTAAGTAACTAGTCATGACAGAACCTCAAAAAGGTTACCCGATACTTCGAGGGCATTACCAAGGCTAGTCAAAAGGTCTAACTACCCTCCTATCAAAACCGAGAGTGGCACCCCCTACTGGATAACCACTTCATCCCTAGAATCCATCCATAGCTTATAAACATAAGCATTATTTCCAAACTCAACACTTGGCATAGACATTCCCAAATCCAAACAAGTCATGTATAAATGGACTGATTCTCCAATAGGACTTTGAGACAAAAATGGGATTCTCTATTACGCTAGTACTTAAGGTGCAGAGACTCAACTATCGAAGTAGACTTAAATGATACGAACAACGAAGTCCTAACGGGATGATAGAGAAGAAAAGCTAAACCTTTAACAAGATCGTTACCCTCCTTCCGAGGTACTCTAGAAATGAGAGCATACTACTGCCCTCCCGATGATCTTGTCCTTGTCCCATAATACTTAACTATCCGCCCCGTTTTACCATGCCAAAGGTACTCTCTCGTCATGGGTTTCATTGTTCATCTTTCTCCCTCCTTTGACGACTAAGCCATACCAACAAGTTGCTCATCCTTAAGCTCGTATCCTTTATCCTTCTTTCTCACGATCCTTTCTTATAACGCGGCCACTGGTCTCTCGAGAACCACCTCCATCATATGGAAAGCACTTTCGTAGGTAGAAAAGACTAGTCGCAGTTAAAACTACTGTGACTACAGATGGAGGAAAGAAAGGAAAAGAGACTCAATTAAGGAAACAAGGATAGTGCTAATGGCCTTTGGGGAATAGCCTTTTTCTTTTAAAAGAAAATTTTCTTGAAAAATGCTTCTTTGTAAATGGTTTTTTTTTCAAATAGTTTTCAGAAGGTCTTTAAAAACTTTTGCCCAGTCTGGTAACCTTCTGCTCTGATACCACGTGTAACACCCCGCCTCCGCTAGGGTCACTCGCAAAGGAATGCACTAGCTTTAGAGGGGCATTATTGGTAAACATGCACAGAAATATCACAAGACAGAACATATAAAATAGCGGAAGTAAAATCAAACTTTCATAACATGAATAAATAAGGTCTAAAGCCT
Source organism: Allium sativum (assembly GCA_030737875.1). Taxonomy (NCBI): domain Eukaryota; kingdom Viridiplantae; phylum Streptophyta; class Magnoliopsida; order Asparagales; family Amaryllidaceae; genus Allium; species Allium sativum. The sequence goes on from CM060918.1 coordinate 131,313,017, forward strand.
TTTACATCAGAGTACATCAAAACCTGTCTTGTAATAGTAAAGAAGCATAAAGACATTTTCATAAATTATTCCCCAAGTAAAAACAGTAAAGTAGCCATTAGCCAAGAAAAGTCCAAGCCATCCATGATGACCTTCAAGCAGAAGAAGTCCGAACTAAACAACAGTATTTCCTCCCTGTAACCTGGGGGGGAAACGGAAGAAAAGAGGCGAAACAAAACGGGTCAGTCAAAAAGACTGAGTACGCCCTATCTACTATTAGCATAAAAACTAGTAAAGTTAACTGACATGAGAAACTGAGATGAACATAAGCATGATAACAAGATAGATAAGCTAAATCAAAATAACAGGATGAACTACTGAACTCAGATAAACTAAGGTGTCATGATAAATTACGATGTCAAGATAAAACAAGGTATCACATCGTCAGGTTTCTATCAAGTATAATATCCCCAAGATATCTGTCACGTATAACGCCCCGTGATATCTATCCTGTATTTTAGCTCTGCACCTACCGTACTAGTATCCCCACCGTGTCATGTGTTAACCAAGAATGACCCTCACTCAAAAGTCGTGTAATGGTCCATGTCAACCTAATATATCGCATATATAGGTTACTCAACTTGTATGTTTTATTCCATGTAAATGTTCAGTCCCTTGCCGTAGACCATACGGGCTTTCCCATGAGATTCTATATTACTTTAACATAGTTCCATGATCCTTAAGATCGGTTTGGACTGTTACCCTAAACCTAGCTAGGGTCTTCCAACATGAATTATTGTTTGTACAACTAGGACTTATGCTACCTAGGGCTGCTAGGGATTATGCTTACCTATTGCACGTTTTCGTATCTCGGTTTGGGTTCAACCACCTAGGGCCACTAGGGATTACGCTAACCGCCAACCGCGCCCTTTTTCCCACGCATTCATCGTGAATCGCTTTTCCATGACTGTATGCACATGTATCACATCGTGCCATCCGAGTCCTGTCACAGGGCAAATCAAGAAATACAGGACTCGGTCGGGAGCTTTCGATTTATCTGCCGATGCAGATGCTAAGGTCTATTTTTCTTATACGTGGCTATGGTCCCACGAGACCACTCCCTCAACTAGTGAAAGACAAGACAGGATAAATCCTGTATGAGAACACAACACTGGCCAACCTACATCCAAGCCTTACCGCAACCATAATTAGATAGCAATTATGGTCTTTTGGGTGTTCTCTGCCTTTCCGTACGTACACGCTTGACCAAAGATGGTAGGTAGCCTGACGAAATGCTATCTAGGGTACGACCGTGTATCGTCGACTATCCCCTATCCATCCCCGTCTTTAGGTCGCTCGTATAGCAACCAAGGCATACTCTTGGTTCTTCTAACGCAGACCTTAACCTCTCATGAGCCTAGTATAATCACCTGGCAGCTCATATAGGGATACCAAGAATATCCTCACGTTCCCCTAAGCCGCTGCTTCGTTACCCAGTTCGCTGGAGCGTTTATCTAAATCAGATACTTGCTCCTACTCGTATACTTAAACGATGACCTACCGTATCAGGTTACTCATCTATCTATGAACTGGTCTAAATTTCCTTGACTAAGAATCATTACTTAGTTATTCTTCAACTAAGGTTTACCACTTAGCATTGTTCCCGTTATCCTTGTTAACTACGGTTATCCACCTAATCCTCAGAACTAGGGTTTACATAATGGATTAAGTGTCACTTAAGTTCATGACTTAACCCGTCTACAAATCCTGTCAAAATTGGCTAAGTATCCAAGTTCAAGGCTTAACCCTACAAACCATGCTCAAGTTGGTTAAGTATATTAAGCAATTCACGACTTAACCTCGTCCAATTATCATTCTAGATTGGTTAAGTATATATTAACTTGACCCTATCAATTTACTTAGTCAAATCGGTCAAGTGTATTGAAGCGATTCGTGACTTAGCCTTATCATGTTTTCACGTTATATTGGTTAAGTATTGGTTAACTTAACCACAATAAATTAACGAGTTAGATTGGATAAGTATAGGTCACTTAACCACATCAATTCATCATGTTTAGATTAGTTAAGTGTTTAACTTAACCCCATTAAACTACCAAGTGGGATTAATTAAGTCTAGGCTAACTTAACCCCATCCGATTTCCATGTTTAGACTAGTTGAGTCTAATCTTAACCCCATTCGTTAACCGTATTTTTCGGTTAAGCGTCATTAAGAAAACTTACTTAACCTTACCAAGTTATCGCGTTGGATTGATTAAGTGTTGGTTAACTTAACCCCATCCACTAGTCATATAAAAATGGTTAAGTGTCATTAGGCAAATCAAGTTACTTAACCTACCCAACCTTGTCATGTTTTGTTAAGTATCATTAGCCTAATCAAATTACTTAACCCATTTGTCCATGTCATATTTGGTTAAGAGTCATTAATCAAATTAACTTAACCCTATCATGTGGCATTAATTACTTAATGCACCTTCACCTCTCACATTAGACTTTGTTGTGGTTACTAGTTAAGCCGGTCGGTTCCGGGTAGCTTTACACCACAACTTGGTCTAACCTCGGGTTCAAGCACAACATGACCAACTTCTCACATTGGGTCCTATTGTTTGCAACTACTAGTTAGGCCGGTCGGTTCCGGGTAGTTTTACGTTGCAAACTCAACCCAACCTCGAGTTGGCCACACTTATATTATCTAAGTGTCATGTCCATCATGTTTCCCAAAACATGTTACAAGTTTTCAAGCATTTGGGTAGACGTAACTTAATAGGTAAATTCCCAAAGGGTAGACCTAACTTAATAGGTAAATTCCCAAGCTTATGTTTTTATGCATACTTACATGTCAACTTCCATGTTATATTTCAAGTCATGTTTTCAAGTTGTATTTTCATGTCATTAGAAATTACCCATAACATAACCCAACGCTTTTAAACTCGCATATACGTTCGCGACAACGTAATGGATTAAAAGAAGAGACTTGGCAAAGGCATGACAAAAATGGATATTAAGCCACAAGTTAATCATGGTGGCAAATTAGGCACAAATGTGTTCATTAACTTGCATGTTACATTCTTAAGCCTCAAAACATGCATAAACCCAAACTTGGCACATAAGCGAATCATGGTGACAAAAGATATGGAATGATGACTAGTAACTCGCATATATCATCATATAAGGATTATGACTTCATATGCAAGTTGACATAAAGGTTATGAGGGTTCTCATGTTGCCTAATGCAACATTTCAACATAAAGGTTGTAGCTTTTAGCTCACAAGATCAAGATAATGACTTCATAAACTTGCATGACATGATAGCATGTATCATACTCAATGATCAAACCCAAACTTGCAACATGAACATTTAACTTCATAGTTAATATCTAAGAGTAGGGAAAGGGCTTACATTGCTATGAAGGCACAAAAGATATGACAAAGCCCTTATGCAATCAAATAGACCCAAAATGCAAGCTCTAACATAAAAACCCTTGAGCCAAAATGATCAAAACCCTTGCTTTATGATGCAAAGGTAGAAACTTGACTTGAATGCAAGCTAATGACACTCATACAAGCTTGAAAACACTTGTATGCATGGAAAATCTCTCATAGAAACCATTTAGAAATTTTATGAAGAGAGTGGAGGCCATGAGAGGTAAAATTTTGCCATAGTTTAGTTGCATGAATGAATAATGAGGATTTAGGATAGGTTAGGGTCTTATTTATAGATTAGGCAAGTGTTTTAGGCCATAGGATTAAACCTAGATTCAATCCAAGCCATCAAAGCATGTCTTGGGGAAGAAGTCAAGTGTAGGAACCATCTAGGGCCTTTAGATTAAAGATGAACCATGAGAACCATCCAAATGCAAAATCTGCATTTGAGCGAATCGGCCCACGGGTTGACAGCCAAACACCCTGGATTAACCCCTAGTCGACCCAGCGGGCTCGGGTCGACCTCAAAAATCGGCCGGTTCGGTTATTCCCCTCTCCCAATTCGCTGTTTTGAACATTTTTGCATATTTATTTATTTAATTTTCAATTATATATATATATATCAATAATATATTTCTCTGCGCAACCCATTTCACTTAATTAAGTATACTTTAATTTGGGAATTTTTCGTGAAACTTCGCGAGGCCATATCTTGGTCATACGGACTCCGATTTTCGAAAACTCGGACTCTATTTCGCGTATTTTTCCGAGACGAACGCAATGGCATAGCCCGTTTCCCTTGATTCAGATTTTTACAGTTTAATTCTGCCTCCATTTATGTTATAACAAGTTATTGAAAATACGGGTTGTTACATAACCCATGAAGCGGCTCGTTCAAACCCTTAACAAATCTCAGGGCCTTCTTTTTTGGTGTATTCACCAAGTCAAAGCCAAATCTCGCCAATTGATAGAATTTGTTGACGTATTCTTTCACTGATAGATTCCCCTGCTTCAATGCCAAAAACCTTTCCATGTATAGATTCTCTTCAGCTCGTGAGAGAAACTTTGCCTCAACCTACGCCTGAAATCTGGCCATGTATCAACTGGACACTCTCCATTAGTGACCTCCCACCAAAACGAGGCCTCATCCTTCATTAGCCAGGCAGCAAACTGGACCTTTCTTCCATCTTTCACTTCAAAGATCCCAAACAATTCTTCCACCTCCTTTAGCCAATTTCGAGCTTCAACAAATGTCTCCGTCCCATGAAAAGGTTTTCCACCCATTGCCCGAAAGTCCTTACATATCTTTGCAAAAGTATAGACACGAGGAGGAGAAGGAGGGGGAGGAGGAGGAGCATTTGTTGGACCTACGGTGGTGGCCCTAGTCTCCAAATACCTCCTAAACCATCCTGGTATCGGTATTCCCTCGGGTATCTCGGGAATTCCAGACATGCTGAAACGAAAAAGGAAAGATTCAATACAAAAGAACCGAAGGAAAGATATATGGCTCTTGGTGTTATGCTTTCTAAAATAAGATTTTCTCTTGAAAATACTTTCAATAAAACATACTTTTGAAGGTACTTCTTTATAAAAGTGTCTTTGAAAAACAATTTTTCAAAATTCATATCTGTTCTGGTAACCTTTAGCTCTGATACCACGTGTAACACCCCACGTCCATTAATGTCACTCACAAAGGGAATGCATTAACTTCTATGGAGCGTTTTAAGTGTGTATAGAACAGAAACTTAACAACAAGACATATATAAACAGTACTTAAAAATTCAAAATTTTATTCATCGCAGCGGTAAACACATAGGTTTGATTACATCATCAAAAACCAGAGTCAAAGTACATAATATCCATCTTGATTAAATTAGAGTACATAAATTGAAAGACATAACCCCAGCACAAAATAGCCATAAATAAGATAGGCTGAACTTTTACTTCAGCGATCCAAGCAACTTCTAAAAGCAAGAGATACAGCTATCCAAAATCAAGCTCCACTGGTGCTAGTTCCACCCTGAGCACCTGGGGGGAAAAGGAAGAAAAGAGGTGGAAACAAAGGGGGTCAGACATAAAATCTGGCGAGTGCGATAACTTTAACAATATAATTACCAAAATAACTAGGCTAAGGCATAAGTTGGAAAATAAGGAAATGATTGTGAACAATTGTGTATGACAGAGTAAACAAGGAAATAAGATGAACAAAGATAACGTTAAAGGCGCACCTAAACCACAATAAGATAATTACTATATTGCACCACCACTAGTCACCCTAAGGTTGATCCCGCCTATATAACTTAATAACGATAATGTTAGTTTCGTGCACCCCTAGTTGCCTTCATAGGTGCCGCCTAACCCTATCTCCACTAGGTGTACCCACTACCCCCATGTGATCGGCTCCCTAACTCGTAGATACCCGTGCTGGCCCCACGGTGGGGTGTATCACTCCCCAAAGTGGCATCCTGATGCCACCAACAATGCACAACTTATACCTACACGATGCAACAACGTCTTACCTACCAGCCCGGGCCCACACACGCATATGAACCTGTTGGACTTGCGTTGCCACCGCTAATCCGTTTTGACCTCTTACAGTCAAGCCCAGTATGCGTGTCCCATCCTCGACTTGGGTCGAGCCCACAAAGATACTTATGGGTTACTGGTTGAAACGGGCCCCCATTACTTGACACAAGCTATCCACCTAAGCTTGGTCCCCTCTAGTACATCCCACTTAACCCTCTTATTATTCATGTTCACTTACATGTTTCAATTTTGGTTAAATGTATCTAATCGTATTTCAAATGACACCCTAGGCACCCACTTAATTCCACATGCCACCCAAGGCACCCACTTAACCCCCTCATGTCCCACTACATGTTTATCTGGTTAAGTGTTTCTTAATTCATTAAGACTGTAACCTCGTAAAGACCTCCCACATTAGACTGACATTTGTGGCAGCTGGATTTGCCAGGCGGGTCCGGGCAGTCTTACACCACAAACGAGCCTAACCTCGTGTCTTTACAACTGTTACGCATATAATTTATGCCTAAGACCTTCCACATTAGACTGGCATTTGTGGCAGCTGAATATGCCGGGTGGGTCCGGGCAGTCTTACACCACAAAAGAGCCTAACCTCGTGTCTTAGGCGATTAATTACACATAATTAATTATCCCCCAATTTGAATTAATTTCCCTATTCAAATTATCAATCAATTCCAAATTTAACTATGTCCATAATTGACTCAATTATGGACATCGATTTATGGTATGAAGAATTATACCAATTATCATCACAAATTTATTTTATGCCATTTAATGCATTTATGCCAATTCCCAATATTAAAACTTTATATATTATCCCATTGCCCCACGTTGTACATTCATTCGATTAACGTAAAATATACGTTAGACTCGAATAGTTTAACTTATGCAATAAAGAGAAAACATCACAACATACAAAGAAATAAAACTAGATCTAAACATAAGGGGTGAACTTGCATGTGTGAATGAGGTTCTTCATCTAAAACTTGCATAGGCTAAAGTCACAAACTTACATAAACCATGTATGTCATAGATCTAATCATAAGGTGTAAACTTGCATAGGCAATAACCACAAACTTACATTACATGATTCATACTCCAAACACACACACGCACATATATATATATATATATATATATATATATATATATATATATATATATATATATATATACTTGCATATGTGATTTATGCAACATAACGATGGTGTAAACTTACATCTAAACATGTAAACTAGCATGTAGAATTTTGTATACTAGCATATAACTCACACATGTCATAGCCTAACTTTAGATCCAATTTACACATAAAATAGATGTCATGAAACATGTAAGGTTGTATATAATTTTCACTAACTTGCATATGATTCACATCTAAATTAACATCTAAACTCGCATATGATTTATCATATGAATTAGTTTCAACAACATAACCAAACTAGCATACGAAACAACATTATGAATTGATTATACATAAGCCAATCATAGAATTACAACATAGATGATAACATCACAACTTTACAACATAGATGATAACATCATAGAATTTACAACATAGATAATAACATGCGGTCAATAATTCACAACATAACCATATAATCCAAATCATCGCTCAATCCAATTAAATTGTTAATTATTTTATTAAACAAATCGAACTCACAACTCAAAGAAGGTCTTGAGAGCTGAAATCTGAGTTTTGAAATTGATTTAGCTTTCCTTCGAAGAAGACAATTTGTTGCGGTTTAGATTAGAATTGAATTGATTAGCTTTTCTTCCTCTCTGATTGGTGGCGGCTGTTCTAGGTTGCTAGGTGACGGCATGAAGGCCATGATTCTAATTTTAATTTGATTTTAAGGTTTGAGTCTACATGTGTTTTTATAGGGTTTATGATTAATTTAGGCCATCCGATCAACCCAGAATTAACCCAAGCCATTCAGACCATATCAGAAACCCTAATGACTCAGCATACGGTCATTAAAAGGTCATGAAACAAATCTGCCCGGGGGGGAGGGGGCAGGTCGACCCCCTAGTCGACCTGTGTGGGCAGGTCGACCCCGTGGTCGACCTGGCCCTGGCGGGAAATTTCCCGCCTAGCCCAATCTGACTCTGAAATTCGAATTTTTGAAATCTGTTTAAATTTTTCTGAAACTTCGGATGGCCATAACTTCTTCATACGAAGTCCAATTCACGCAAACTCGGACCCTATCTCAACCAAAATTCCGGGACAAACACAATGGCGCAACCCGTTTCCCTTAATTCTCACATCTGGGATTAGTTATTCTTTAATTTGTGAACATTAATATTGAAAATTACGGGGTGTTACACTTCGACCCTTAGGTAGGAATCCCGTAAATGTAAATATGTGTGGGATATGTTATGGTTGATGGATGCAAGTGTTTGCTAGTGGTTGCTCGTGGATGCATATACACACACAATAGGCACTAGATCGGCTCAATCACTCTCATACTGCATTGGGATGTGTGTGCATTTTTCTTCTTTTAATGGATGAAATTGGGTGTATCATCATATGGATGTCACATTTGGATGAATGACTGCGCACGCATATAGAACTTACATGTTATAATACGATTATTTGCATACAAGTTGGATTCATGGCACTAACATACATTTCATTAAGGAGGTCGACTGAATCAGTAGACCGCCTAATCTTTCACATTAGTATAGGGACATATACACACACCCCTTTGCATATGTTCATATAATCATTAGTAATGTTTTAAGGATAATGGATGCCTGTGATTTGTGGATGAGTAGATGGATAATGGGTGTTAGGATATACATTCTTTTTAACTTGGAGATTTCGAGGATGAAATTCTTTGAGTATGGGAGAATGTAACACCCCGTAATTCTATAACACATTAGGTTGATAAACTAAACAATACTTAATTAAATATTGATAATTAAGTAAAACGGACTGCGCTATTGCATTCATCTTGGAATTCTACTTAAGATAGACTCCGAGTTTGCGTAAAACGGAAGCCGTATGAAGAAGATATTAACGTTCGAAGTTTACACATATATAAGCCAATTATATATATAAACCTTCCCAGAAATTCATAATATTTCAAAATGAAGCAGCATGAGGATGTGGGAAAATTTCCGCCCATGGGTCGACCCCATCAAGGGGGTGTCGACCCCTGTGTCGACTCTTGGGTCGACACAGCAAAGGGGTCGACACCCATACAAATCCGGGCGAAATTCTTTTCTGCGTATGTGGACTGAATTCTTGGCTATATTCGCTAACCCTAGGCTATAACTAAGACCATACACCCATTGTTTTATTTATTCAAAACCAATGGAGAACTAGATGCTGCCTCTGCCTAGATTAAAATAGCCTATTCTTCTTTTACAACAAGATTTAGACAAACTTAGAGATATGTGCTTCAACATCTGCAATTATTCTTCTGTTTCTTAGATCAAATCATAGTGAGTCTACGATATTTTTAGATATAAACATTTAAAAGTTATTTTTGATATGCCTATGAATTGGATCCAAGCCTATGCCTATTTATCATGTCAGATCTACCATTATTTGTTTATCTAATTCACTGACTAGATCTACTCATGCCCGTTTATGATCATGACACTGTGCCTAATCAATTCTATTTTAAACTGTTCATCAGATCTGTTCCTATATGCCTATCTTGTCATTATGCCCAATTTTGTCATTATATGTTTATTGGTTGTTATGCCTATTCCTATCATCATATGTCAATCTTGTTATCATGTTTATTTATGTTCTCTTCCCTTTTTCTTTTCCTTTTTTATTATAAAGACATACTACCTTCGAGCATAGGCATACTGCTGAAATATGCGAACACGTGAAATTGGGAATGAGGGGAATACGTTAAAATTGGGGCATAACTTGAATTGGGAAATTTGGGCATAACTTGAACTGAATACATGAATATGGATTTGGTGCATAAATCAAATTTGATTTAGATCTTAATTTGGGGCATATGGTACATGATGAATATGACTTGGAAAAGGGCATTGAAAACCTATTATGAAATAGGGATATTATTAGAGAATGAAAACGCCTAGAATTATAGTAATTAGAGACTGTAACAGTGCTTAAACACGAGGTTAGATTACACTTGTGGTAGAACTCTGCCCGGACCTGACCGGCATATCCAGCAACCACAAGTGATGAATTTAATGTGAGGGTTCTAAGTGTATAAACACGTAACACGCTGAGACACGAGTTTAAGTCCGACTTGTGGAAGAAGTCTGCTTGGACCAGCTCAGCATATCCAGCATCTACAAGTTGTAGGCTTAATGTGGGAGATCTAGTGCATTATAAACATAAATGAATATATGGTAATGAACTTGAATACTTAACCTGATTGAATCGATAGGGATTACATGAACATGTTAACTTGTGTAGGGTTAAGTAAACTTGCTTAAAACATTGGGAGGGTTAACTATATCATGAGGTGGTGGGTAATATTTATATATAGGCCCACAAACTTAACTTGCGGGGTTATGCAATCTTTTTACACTGGTATGGCATTACTTGGGGAAATCCTAGTAGTGGGGATGAAAGCCTGGGGGGAAGCTTGTATCATCTTGTGTGTGGGACCCATTTCAATCAGTAACCCATATATAGGTATCAAACGAGTACTCTGAAGTCGGAGTCGGGACATGCTTACTAGGATGATTGTAAGAGATCCAAAAGAGTGGAAGGTGTCTGACGACACATTCCATCGGACTCATGTGCGTTCATGTGTCCGCATACTTTAGAAGATAAGATGTTGTGGCATCAGTAGATATGGTTGTGCACATCCTAAAAACGAAGGGCTTCCAATTTAGGAAGTGATGCATCCTACTATGGGGCCACCACAGGGTATCTACAGAGTAGGGAACCGATCGATTGGGGAAATAATTAGGGTACATCTGGACTCCGGTATGTTAGAAGCCCGTTATTATCCTTAGTGGTAACTTTGGTATGTTCAGTTGGGCTGCTTGTTATTGTATGGGGTTAAACCTCTCACTAGAAGTACACTTAAGTCTACTATCTTGTTGGGGATGATCTTGTTCTAGTGATACTAGTATTGGTGCTGAGAAAGAAAAGTGTTAGGAATGCGCTACTTATTCTATCATGTTTATCATGTTACCTTGACATACCTGCCATATATGTTGTTATCTACCTCTTATCCAGTTTATATGTCTGTCATTATGCTTTACTTATTTATATGCTAAATGTAACTGAAATCGCCAGACTTTATGTCTGACCTATTTTGTTTCCACTTCTTTCTCTTATGTTTCCCCTTAGGTTCTCATGGTGGGAATACTCAAGCTTTATCTGGATTCTTCTTTCCTTCTGCTTGGAGCTACTTAGATGTACAACCTAATTTCGTACCTTTTCTACTATGGTTATGCTTTTAGGGATTATGCTCTTTTCATGTTTATTGTACTCTGATGATGTTAGTACAAGACAGAAATTTTAAGTTGATGTATTGGAATTTATGTATTACGAACTCATGATATAACTATGTTTTAAACTACGATGTTTTCTGCTTAATAAAGTTTTAAATTCAGCTGTTATTTTATATATATCTTGTAATATTTCTGTTTTTATAACGCTTCATGAAACTTAGTGTATTCTCTTAATGAGTGACATTAACGGACGTGGGGTGTCACATGTTGAGACCTCTGTCATTGGAAAGGAAATGATGATTCCATTTTCGTAGAGTGGTCACATTAAAGATTTGGCTCGGCGGTTTGGGAGGAATCACTGTGTTAAGGTTTTTCAGTTGGCTGTTCAGGTTTTGTAAGCCATAATGGACTGATTTAGGGGGGGCATTAGTGGGTTGGTGGAAGCTATAAATAGAGGGTGAGAGGTATGGAGAATTGTTTACTTTCTCCTTTCTCTCTTTTGGTGACCTTGTGTTCCTCCTTCCTTTAACACCTTTCCACAATTAAAATCGAGATCTAAGGAAGGGAATTTAGGATTTACAACATTTGAGGCTAGATCTACGTAAATTGAAGGGAGAGATCATCGAATTGAAGTGTTTGGATCAAATTCTTCGCTATTTGGAATCTTATTTCATTGCTTTTAGCTTGTTTTGGAGAATTGGTGAGTGATATGCATCTCTCACATGAATTCAATCAATTATATGAATGTTTGATCATGTTTTTCATCAAATTCAAGTCATTTTCCTTAGATCTACATCATGGTAAGCATATTTTCATATGAATCGCCGTAGGATCTAATTTACCAACTTTAAACCAGTAATTTTCATATATATATATAGTTAATATGTTTATGCAAGGTAGATCTATAATTATGTTCATATGTTCATTTCTCATGATTTTGGTGACGTTTGAATAATTTTTTTGAAAATCGTCATATTCATGTTGTTAATGATTTCATAACATGCTTATGGTTGTATTGGATGAATTAGATGAGTATATTTTGTCGATCTTGTCGATGGGTAGAGTTTTGGTCGAAATTGGACTTGGATTGGGGCTGTACAGGCCACCGGTCGAGCGTGTAGTACAAATGTAGTATAAGTGGTCGGTTCGAGCGAGCCAAAGTTGGTCAGTCGAGCAAGCCAAAGTGGTTGGTCGCGCAAGAACTGAGTGGTCGATCAAGCAAAGACTTGGTCGGGTCGAGCAGTGGTTCTGATTGAGAAGGATTTTTGGGTCGAGCAGCACCAGGTCGAACATGGACTCGAGTAGAGGGGGTCTGTGAGGTTGGGTCTGGCAAACACCGGGTCAAGCAGAAGGGATTCGGGTCGCGTAGGCTAGGGTCGCACCATAGTGGTGTCGTTCATGTTAAGGTCGTTCAAAACTAGGGTGGTCGGTCGAGCATGCCAGGTTCGAGCAAGCTTGGGTCAAGCACATAGGGTTGTTTCTGAAAAATTAAAATTTTCGGGTACGACCCAGATTTGAACAAAAGGGTCTGAAAAGTTGGTTCAAGTGGGAATATTCAAATGGTTGAATGTGTTCCTTGATCGGTGTAGAACAACGAATGAGGTGTCAATTCAAAGGTTGTGAGTTAGTGGATAACGGTTGCTTGAGAAGGTTGCTTGAGCTATGAAAAGTCGTCGAGTTGGATCACTAGAGTTGCAAAGGCCGAGAGATTATCGTTGTCATAAGTTCTAGCGGGCTCAAAGCAGGGGTACAATAGGGGCACCTAAAAGACTGGTTGTAGGTCGAGTACCTTGGGTATCGTTGAAAGGCCTAGTTGTCAAGGTTATACATACATACGTATCGTTGAAAGGCATATGGAGTCTATGCTAGAACTGGGGTTACCATTAATCCTTGACATATGGCAAGGTTGGACGTCATACGATTAACAATGATTTTGAACAGCATTGGCAGTGATGGACAGAGTCTGTCATGGTTGATTAGTTGCCTTGTTTGTACCATCTCACATAAATTATCCAATGTCTAAGGAGATGTTTCTTGGGTGCTTGTCTGATATTGGTTTAGGCCTCTAGGGCTTAAGCTTGAGAAATGTTGAATTCGATTAGGATGGTTTACGTGAGATACATATAATCTGGATGCTATGAGTGCTAGTGGTGTTTGCTTCTGATTTTGAATGGTTGTTCTGGTTTCCATGAATGAATGGTTGAAGTGTTTGATGCAAAGGCTATCACTGTCCTATGTGGGGAAGACGAGGTTGAGTTCTTCTCTGGTGCTGTGGATATATTAGAATGTTTATCTATCCATTCTCATATACTTTATTGCTGATGTTTTTTAGCTGTTTTATCGCTCACTAAGAATGTTGTCTAACTCAAGGTTTTATGTTTTCCCTCTTATTACCTTGGGCTATTCATCCATTTGTTGATGGGAAGACTAGGTGGCAGGTGACATGTGATAGCTTAGTGAGGACGATGTTGCAATTCAGAGGTAAGTAGGAGGCTGGCATATTATCTTACTTACTATCTAGTATTTCTATTTCCTCTATTTGAGTTGCTCAGAGAGTGTTGTAGTGGGGCTACATGTACAGACTTTGATTTTCCTATGATGTATGGATAACCTTTCAGGATGTTGTGAAAGTTTTCAAAAGTTTGCTATATGATGCTCCACTATTTCCACCTGTTGTATATATTCTATTATATTTTACCCTTGCGCTGTGAGTCCTATGACAGGTTCTGACGATGTTGTTTATGTATGATGATCGTCCACAGCTGCCTAACACAACATTCAGCGCATTATTTCTCTTGTTTAGTGCAAGGATTGTGGGCGGTCGTCACAAGTTGCACATATAAAGTCCAACTGAGCCCTAAAGAAGGTTCATCATAAGTGAAGGCCAAATAGTTATCTCAAGTAACAAAACCTCATCCCATTATTCAAACCACAAGATAAGATGGAACAATGAAACATCGATATCAAACTAAAAAACTAAACAAATGTCATTCGTGGAAAATTTACTTGAATGGTAGGTCATTTCCCTTATCTTTGATCGAGGGAGCACTTGAGGAAATAAAGATGACAATTAGTACATATGACTCCATGATTTGTTCCTACACAATAAGACAACTTTCTACATGGGGATCCAAGCTCAAACAACATGAGCTTTCTTGATCAAAATATCAAAGCCATCATTCTCTTAGTGAGTGAAATCGGCGGTCGTCACAATGTCACACATATAAAGTCCAACTAAGCCCTAAACAAGGTTCATCATAAGTAAAAGGCCAATTAATTATTTCAAGTAACAAAACCTCGTCCCATTCTTCAAACCACAAGATAATATGGAACAATTAAACATTGATACCAAAATAAAAAATTAAGCAAATGTCATTAGTGGAAAGTATACTTGATTGGTAGGTCATTTCCCTTATCTTTAATCGAGGGAGCTCTTGATGAAATAAAGATGACAATTAGTGCATATGCCTTCATGATTTGTCCCTCAAGCGAACTAATTTCTAGGAAATCGAAGCTATAAGAACTATCAAACAATCCAAATTCATCCTTGTAGTTTCTAGAGGTAAATTTATATATTATTATTCCATCTAACTATTATTCATGAAAGAATTCTTTGCAAAAACCAAACTTCTCTTGTATTACAACATTCAGATTTTTTTTGCTTTATAGAGAACTAAGTATCTATATATCAGGCATAGTTAACTCTTTGCACCATAGGCCCACTATCATTTGAAGAGATGAAATCATCGCAAAAAGTGATTTGCACAACCGCTGATAACGTGTTTTATGAATCAAGGCCAGTGGTTATCGATCCTTCGTTCTACTTAACTCTAAAGACTGAGTCAATATCGATATTTCTCGTTTGCAAGATCATTCCAAATTTGCGGTAACTACGATCAATTGCTCATAGAGAAAAAATGTACTGATGGTGCTCATGTGCAAGATAACCTATACTAACCATATAGTTTTGAAGAACAAAATATATAACAAATACATGCTTTCCCATGGGGAATGTGTACTTTCTCTCAGTATCAATAGTCCTTAGGCTAAACAGTGTAACCTAAGATTTGATACAAAATTTAATGACTTCCTTACATAATAGTTTCTCATACAGCCTAATAAGGTGTGTTACACAAGCACCCGATTGATGTAGGGAAGTTGTCAAGAGAAAAGATATAAGAAAAGAAGAGAGAAGCAGGGAAGAAAAGTAAAGAGAAGCAAACACAAATCATATAATCTAAGAGTTTGTCATATGCCTCATTGCACATCAGATAAAATCTTACAGTAATCACAGAATAAAACTGTTGAGGTGGTGATAACTAAATAGAGTACAAAATAGGTGTAAAGATGCTCATATAACTATACAAAATAGCAGTAGAGTTTATGCACATAATAAATAAGCTCGGTCAATAAAATGCTAATAACATTAAATAAACATTGTAGAGGATCCACAGTGGCACATAGAGGAAATAACATTTATCATAGAAGTATAAATACGAGAAGGCATCACCTCTGGCTGATGTACTTGTGCAGCTCTAGATTATGTTCACACTTGTTATCTACTCTACTCATTTAAGAATAAAAAAGTTACAATAAAAGCATAAAAATTTAGGTCTATAAATAATCTGGTATGAATGATAAATGACAAAATATTTCAAAAGCCATAACGGTATATGGATCAGAAAGTATGAAAAAGCATACATGACATGTCCTTGCATCCATAAATCCATCATGGTTAAAGATATATACTACTTTCTAATAATTATCATGGCTGCACTTTATGTTTAAGTACTAAGAGTGATAGGGAATCTAGCGTAAATAGCATCCATTATCTATTTTGACAATCATTCAATCTACGAATGAATGTGCGACAACGCTTAGTTTCCATTATACTAAAACACATGCCAAAAGTTGGCCAGAAATCAAGTCATATCGACTTGTAAAACTTAAGGTATGTACCCGACTTGATATAAGTGGATGCCATAAATTTTATGGCTTGGAAATAAGGACATCTTGGTATAGATGGACATAACACCCGCTACAAATTCTTCCCAAATAATCTCTAAAACCTTGCATAAACTTTGCGCATGTAATTGTAGCATAGCACACCATGGAACTACTCCTAGGACTTCTGACTTGGAGTCGCCTTGATTGGGACTAAGCATTGACAACCGACTTATTGTCATGGTCAATCAATATCCCCTAACGCTCTCCTGTAGCTTCCCTTTTGACTCATTGTTGTATTCTCTACATCTCGAAATATAATCATCCATCATTGAAGCCACTTCTTCCAATCAAGGAATCACCCTTCTCGGATGATGAAATCATTGCGTTGAAGCACCACATCCTTGTCGCCAAGACCATTGGTCGAGAACCCACCATATTAAAACCAATATTGAACGAAACATCATATCCTGCTCCTTGAAACTACATCATCATCCCATGGCCAAAACATACGTCATCAATGGTAGTCGATATAGATAACTTCATAGTGTTGATAAAAACCACTCTAGTCATGTATTTAACCCAGAATGGTTAAATTCACATCAAATGAAAGCTTTTGACTTTTGTTTCCAAATCCAATCTCATAGCCAAGTCCGTCCTTCCTCTTCAAATCCGTCATTGAGCTCTAATGTCGCTCCATTGTTAGGTCAGTCTTCATACTATGATTATTCTCCATGAATTTATCTCGTTCGTATGAGTCTATCATCACTTGTGTGCTCAATCAATGTAGAACAATGCATTTGGTTGTTATACACCCTACTCCAACAAATGATATTTTCTAACATTATGTCATATATAAACGAATCTCTGAATAAACTAATTATATAGTTAACCATGCAACTAATAATCATAACAAAATCTAAACTAGAATATAATCATTTATAATAGCATACTAAATCTATCTAAAGCAATCAAAATAAGATTAATGTGAAAATAACCTAAATCCAGCAATATCATCAAAATAACGTGTATGAAGGAAAAATGTGATATTACGTTTTAAGTACTTAAATTCATTTTATTTCTTTTATATACTATTATCTAGGTTCAACTATATTAGAAATCTCATTTCAAAGGAAGAATTCATTTCAAAATATCAATTGCACCTAATGCATACAATTAGTAATGTGAGATTCAACATCATTCACATTATCAAAATTCTCGTAAATATACACCAAAGACTAGAGCTCACCATTAATAGTCTAATGCAAGGAACAACATCCAAAATGAAACTCGTATGCAAAAGTTGCACGATGTATAAATTAACGAATTAAACAAATAATTGATTAACTTAAACTATTAAATATAAACTAATCACCTACTAAGACTTAATCCTATTTCTTCACCCTCTCTAACATCTGTTGTACATATCATGCAAATCAAACTCATTCAAGAATTCTTCAAGCTCACAATAGGTACTGTATACTTAAGGAATCGAAGAACCTTCGATTCATACATATTGCCCTTCACATTCTCCTTTCCGTGGACCTAACGCCGTCATAGGTGAGCCCGCTAATCAAATTGCATCCTAGTGGTACTCTTCCATTCACATTAGTGTCATGATGTCCATAAATAAACGACATTCCCAAAATTTGGTGAAAAGGTGCTATATTTGAAGAGAAATCAAATATTCATAATTGAATTCATTAAACTCCAACTACATCTAAAGCAAATCAAAACCCTAGATCCTCAAAAACATATAGCCAACACTAGAACTATCGCCTCGTACCTCTAAATCGATATAGGAATGTAGACCTCTCGACCATGAGTTTAACATGCTTTAATTGGAAAATTTTCATTGTTTATTTTGGGATACTCAATTTTTGAAACAAGAGAATTAAAGTAGTCATTAAGAAAATGTAATGACTCGGGAAATTCGATTCTCCAATTTTTGACAATAATACATAATCCTATATTACTTGCCCAAAATCCCTAGTATCGAAAACCAGATAGTTAGGAGAAAGAAATTAGAGGGTAAGAGAGGAAAGAAAGAAATATTAGAATAGAAGAATATGAAGATCAGAATCTCACAGCAGAACAGGAAAAAAATATAATATCTCCATAATTTTGTACTCAAAAGAAAATTTGTATACAAATAGTTACAACATTAGAGTACACAACAGATCAATACAACTCACACAGCAGAAATATTTTATTACTAGAAAAATGGATATATGTCTCGACTCCATCTTCCCTCCTCAAGCTCCAAGCAATCCCTGACCTGGTAATATACTTGGTTTGACACGAGTAAATTTGAAGCAAAGAAAAATCATGTCAGATCAGTTTAGAATTCTTTCAGTGATAAATTCATAACATAACAACTTTCTTAACTTTGGAAAATCCTTTTTAAAGAAAAGGATAATCATAAGACCAATCCACACATAAACACAGATGTTTTTACCTTATGATAACCCGAAATACGTTTGATATATCAAATTCGGTGATAATAATGTCTATCAAACCACAAATAAATAACCATCTAGCAGAATGCTTGCATCTCACATACCATATATTTAGTATATAATCAAAAACAACATTACTCGTATTGGAGTTTGGATTTCAAACATGATAATGTATGAGACCACCTCCCGATTAGTGTACCTCTAGAGACAATATACAAGGGTTCAACAAGAACGTCTACCAACCTGACCACACATAATCCACCACACATTCAACTTGAGTGTATCAAATGTATTGTCACCATGGTTCGTAGTGACCCAAACCGTATTCCTGAAAGATACATAAATGACAAAAGAAGAATAAATGATATTTCTCTAGATGGTGAGAATACACCCTAATGGGAATGACTCACAAAGCCATGTTGCTTGCCCAATTTCTGTCATTTCCTGGTTAATGAGTCTTAAGGTTACGATTACAATCTTGAGAACATCTCATTAAGTTTAAATGCCATATCGTCAGATCCATCAAAAACTAATTGACGTCCACAAATATACTCTGGGTGTTAAGCTAAGAGAAGTTTCTTTCTTCGCCACCAAATTATGTATATTTGTAAAAATCAACATGTGTGATCGTGAAGAAATACTTTATCAGATAGTGGTCCATATAGGTCATCCAGGAACAGGATGAATCGAAGGCACTATCCTGCCACATTCTATATAGGAATTACCCCAAGGATCAGTAAAGAGAATTCCTTGCAATCCGAAGATTTCAATCACAACAGAATCAAAAGTCGTAATAACTCTAGGCACGAACTAGAGAAATTTTACTAGTAGTTCTTACGCCCATGAAGATCAACGGTCTTCAATGCTCCATCTATGTAAGCCTGTAAGTTAGTTTTGAATGCACTGTTCGTTCGAAGTGGATTTGAGTCTAGTTCCCATCCCGATCTCTTCGAACTAACTCGTTAAAGGTCCAAAGATATTCATTGATAGTTGGGTTTTTTAACTATCAACTCAAATAGTATAAATCAGTATTTCGGCAGCTCAGGCCTTTTAATTAGTATTATTCATTAAAGTCAGTTTATCAATTCTAACAAATCGATTTTATATATTTATCTCAATACATTTCTCTTTCTTTCGTTTCTTTAAAAATACTAATCAATATTATATCTTTAAAATGAACATATTTACTAAGCTCCTTCTTTTACCGCAATATTTCACATAAAAAACCATTTATTCCTTTATCTCGAAAAATATCATTATATATATACACACTCTTAAATAATCGGTATAGCTTAATTTGCCAAATCTTATATGGGCTAAAATAACGTCAAGCGACCTATTCTTATAATATAACTGTAATGGTTAACTTTAACTTAAAAACTCATCAATTATAGTTTACAATCTTGCTTGTGGAAATTATAATTCTATTTCCAACATCCAATTTCATTTTAAACCCATATAACCTTTTATTCTCATTTTTCGAAATCAAACCATTGGAAACATGACTATATCTTTCATGATAGGCGCACTCCAAATTCCTTTTTATATTTCTTTACTACGAGAATTTAACTTTACTGTACAAACACATTTATACTTCCTTATTTTGGAATGTCTTTTTATAATCTCAAACTCCTTTTGTAATTCCTTTACTTTGGAAATATCATTATAGATATGTTCTCAAAATTTCATTTTATTTTCTTTACTTCGGAAATAGAGTTATATTTACTAAATCTAAACGGTATAACCTAATTATCAATTATTTAGAAAATAATGTTATATTCTTAACCAATTCGTATAGGATGATCATACCCCGTAGCTGAGTCAAACAATGTTAAGTAATGCATTGTTTACTATAAAACCAATGAGTTTTTTTTAATTTCTAAATCTTACAAAATAAGGTTGCAATCCTTTTATTATGGAAATAATAGTCTGTTTCCAATATCTTCTACCATTAAAAACTAGTACAATCCCTTGAGATAAGTGAAGTCGTACAAGTTGGGTTATTTTTATTACCTCTCAGACCTTAATCGACAACGTTCTTATCTTAAGTTAGGTAAAAGCTTGTAACTCAAAATTTACAACACAAAGATATTACTTACTCTTTGATTTCAAACATGGCTTCATAAACTGTTTCTGACATTTGAAATCTCCTTTCAATTATAATCTCTTTACTTATTTTATTTTATTAAATAAATATTCACCAAAACATGTCTTTTTGCCTTAAACTGTCTTAACATAATTTTGTTTAAAGCCTTGGGATTTATTATAAAATCCTTTAGCAGTTAATCTGCTCTAACCCCTTTATGCATTCTTAACTTGGATTTTATTAATAATTATCCGTTTACCAAATTCTTTAAATTAAGCATCCTTAACTTGGATTTTATTTCTACAAACTTACTTACCAAATATTTTATACAAAACTATAAAATATTCATTCCTTTGCATTTTAAAATCCTTGTATCAATTTAAGTGTTTCAACTAATTCAACTCTTAAGTAAATGTTTATATTTAAAATCATCATCTTGGTTTTAAACCTCTTTACAACCTTTGTTTGGATTTATTTTCAAATCCCTTTGTTAACCCATTTTAGTATCTTATAATAATGCAACTTGGATTAATTACTAAATCCATGTATCATAATCTAATCCATTATTCATCTTCTTTGAAAATCACATTCCCATTAAATCCATTTTATTTAATTAAATAAATAAGTAAAATTTTTATTTAAATCTCCGCATTAACTTATAAATTCCATTTACAAACTTTATTTGTAAACTTGGATTATACATCCCTTTATAAAACTCTTTCTAAACTTTAATTAAATCTTATTACCCCTTGATCACTTCTTACTTGAATTCCAATTAAAAGTAATTACTTTACTCATCATTAATTTAAAATAATAATTAACTTCATCATTAACCATAGTAAAGTTAGTTAACTTCGTTATCAACTAAAGATATAATAATTAAACTTATCAAAAATAAATAATCTCTTTAAAATACAGTTAATTAAAGATTGACTAACTTTAAAAAATGTTCGTTAAGTTTAACAATTGTTTGTTAAACTATTCCTCTTAGATTAAATTAATCCAAAAATCAACTTCA
The DNA here is from genome assembly GCA_030737875.1 of Allium sativum. NCBI lineage: Eukaryota > Viridiplantae > Streptophyta > Magnoliopsida > Asparagales > Amaryllidaceae > Allium > Allium sativum. The sequence continues at coordinate 131,334,888 of CM060918.1, forward strand.
GTTAAAACGGTAGACTTAGTCAACTTGCAAACGTCAGTTAACTTGTTAACTGATTTCCACTATTCCTTTTTATTGAATTAATAAAATAATTAATTTAATATAATCCCATTTAATTGTTTTATAAAACAATTATTCAAATTACTAACCCGTAGGTTAATTTCTGGCATTCAGCTCATAAAAATATATTAAAGACATAAGAATTCATTATATAATCATTTAATAATTTCATTTGTAAACATGATTATATATATATTTATTTATTTCTAAAATTTAAACTTTAAATAAATTATAAAAATTAACTTGAAAACTTCGATTCAATTATAAAAATAAAATTTATAACTTAAAACTTCCTCGGTTCGCGTAATAGCAAATCAACGTTTGAAAACGGTGGATTTTAGGCTATTCATTATTAACCCCTTAATCAATAATATCTATTGATTAAAACAAAATAATTATTGAATTTAAATTCAACGATCAACATCTCAACAGGATATAACATCATTTGAGATAAACAATTTATATATGAATAATATTAAAAACAAATAACATACAATTTATTTGAGAATCTGGTTGGATCCCTCCAACCCGTTCTTCCCTATATCACAATCATAATTTCATTTAGTAGTAACATATAAAATGGTTTTCATTAATATAATGCATTTAAGCGACGAAATATAGATAACATCGACCATCAAACAACAAACAACCAATAATCATCCATAGCATCCAATCATACAATTTTATATTATCAATTATAAATTATAGTTATATGAATTTAACTACATCATATGATTCCAGAAAGAATGATAGTTAACTAACAATTTGTTCTGATTGGCGATTCAAATCGTGTTTTTTAAATTTTAACAAGCGTTTAAAATTACACAAAATTCCAGTTGCTTCCAAATCATTCCGAAACAGCTGGACTGCGTAACCTTCGTTTCTGTTATTCAAATGGATCTTGTTGCGCATGATTCTGATAACATGTGAACGAGATATACTAATTATAAGTTTTGAATATATTTTAAATAACTAAAGTCATTAACCAACATTAATTAATCACCTACTCCTAATCAGCAAGCTTAATCACACCTCTAATCTCTTCTCCACCTCTGTAAAACCCACCACTACAATCTTGTACAAACCCAGCTCTTCCATCGATCGTCGTTAACCAACTGTGCCATTGGGGCTGACCTCTAACCTACCACCGACACTACCGTCCTGAGGAGCCCCTTCCCTAGTGACGTCGTGCCCCTATTTCCCTTCATCGCCATGAATTTCGTCATGATCAAAAACCTCTTCGATGTCAATTTGTCCTACCATTGTCCTTATTAGACCTCGAGATCGACACCGATTGGAAACCTACATTTCCCTCTTCTATTCTCCTTTAGATCACTTCATCTCAAAACACTCCATGCCACCGGAATTCATCACAATTTGAACGCAACTCCACAAAAATGAACATCTCGTATCATCTCTACCTTTCGACCACCATAGTCAACTTCAGGCAAACAACAATAATTGTAGCCCTTCCTCCCCTCGACAACTTTGCTTCATGTCCCCTTACTTGAAATAGACTCAATCACATGTAAATAAACAAAATTCAAAACCTCTTATCCATGGTTATTGGCAATTTCTGGCCACTACTACTCTCCTTTGGTTGCCAAATTTTAGGTGAAGGTTCCCCTCGACGTCCAACAACTTTTCAGTTGATCACCTTTGCTAATTCATAATCGTTTGAGAGGAATAATTTAAAATATGAAAAGGACTTATTTGCAAAAATGATTGTCATTTTGATCAGTTATTTTAGATTTATTAACATTTATTTGATTATTTTGTTACTTGATGCCTATCGTCATTTCCGTTCGTCTTTTATATATTTGTATAGCCACATACGAACTCTATTCGTGATGAAAATGGACCTCATCCTATAGTTTGACATTTCGGACCCAATGAAACTTGTTTCGTCGAAATCCGAGTATGTATGCTAAAACACACTAGTTCAGGTTCAAATTATTGATAAGTTCATATACTAATTTGCATATGCTCACAAAATAACTTCAATCGGCGCAAAACTTGAAATCTAGCAATAATTAGCTATTACGAATTTAATAAATTTTGTTTCATTAAAATCGGAGGTAATTCGAATAATAGCTCATACTAAAGGTTCGATTAAAATTGAAATAAATCAATTTCAAAACACTTTAATATAATAGTAGTAAATTATTATCGGATATATTAAAACAGTGTGTCATATAGCTTCAAAATAAACTTGTTCAGATTCCAAACATTGAAATTCCAAGTTAAAACGATCTTAATTTTATAATAAACTTGCTTTTATTATAATAAATAAATCGTTATGCGTAACAACCCGAATTTCGACAGACCGATTTTTGTTTCAAAAATCCAAATCTATCAGAACTCGAATAGGCTTGTTTGGTATTCTGCAGAAAAGATAGAGATATAAAATAAACCAGAGCTTAGAAACATCTCACAGCGGAATGGAATAAAATATGATATAATCAAATATAGTCTTAACGAAGTAATAATACTGCTTAACCAGTATCCAAAGCTATCATACTTATGCCATAAACCTAACATGCGAGTGTGTTATGAGGAGGGGTCAGAACACATGTTCCGGTGACTGGACTAAATTATTCATTCTGAAATAACCCTACATATACCGTTCATTACATTTTCTTGTTTATTAGGTTGTTTTTGGGTTAATAGCACTCAAGGATTTACAAATACGTCGTACCCATCTGCCTCCAAGTAGATTAACCTAATATAAAATATATGTAGTTACCCCCAATATCTAGGTACTTCCTATGGTACCCTTCTCGCACGGTCTCCGCTGTCATGCCACAGAAGCATATGCAACTATCATCCTACGCCGGAGCGACGTACGGATCTCTATAAAGCTAAGCTACATTATGCAACTTTCATCCTATGCCGGAGTGATACACGGACCTCCACATTATGCTACTCTCATCCAAAGCTGGAGCGACGTATAAATCTCCATATCTAAATTCCTCGGCCAAGCTCAATCCTAACATGGAGTAATACCCCAGCGTTTATGATACAACAGCCGGTGCGGTGGGCATGCATCTAGACACCAGCACTCATGTACTGTCTAGTGTACCCCGAGTTTCATAATAGGGTTGCATCTGAATGCACAGAACTCAGTCGGGAGCCTTTCCATATCTGTATAGGTCTGCTAAAGAGGAATAAAGTACATATATCTAAACTATGGTCTGCATTTCTACGGTGGCTACGGTCCTACCACGACCCATCCTTCAACTAGTGAATGACTACATCAAGAGCTAAGTGACGTGCCTCTAGCAAACAATCTACATCCAAATTGGCGTATCCCACAACCAAAGTCTCGATAGTGAAAGATTGATGGTCTATAGGTTTAGCTCTAGTCTTTCTGCATCACACCAACTGCTGATGACAAGTACTCGACGGTTATTATCCTGTGTTGTTCATGACCCAGCCTGTCTGTAGGAAAAATCTTTGAATCACCCAATGCCACCCAACAACCTTTTGATTGCCAAACTACTGTTGCAGTCAAGGTGTACCCAATGGATGGTTTCACGCAGACCTAACTTATGCGAGAATAGCATGAGCACAGCCACCGCACAGAGGACTACCACAAAGTACCCTACTACGTCCCTCGGAAGCCTCGTGCTTCGTTCTAGTCCCGCATAACTAGCAAGCAGTATATCAGTAGAATAATCATTTGTATGTTATCCGTTTGTGTCTCCAGGTAACTTGATGATCAACCCCATTGGGACCTTTACCTTCAAACATGCGGACTGGTCCAAGCGCATCACACCGTCACGTTATCAGATCTTATGTCCAATCCTTCAATAATGCGCTTGTGTAATCTTATCGTATTTCCAATTAACTTGATTGTTCACATTTTATCTTATACTCAAGTTATCAGGTTTTCTCTGAGCCCCTTATATCTATAAGGAATGGGACCATCTCTCTTATTAATTTAGTGATATAACTTAACCCATTTAAGTTCATTAATAAGCCTATAACATTTTATTCCCTTGATTGTAATTGATGATAATAATCTATAGTCCCTTTATATTATCACCATATAATTCATTGTCCGACTTCATAGTTACAAGAACTTGTTCTTCTTAATTATTATATGATTAAGTATATTTTATGTCAATCCACACATTTTCTTTTAACATTTCACTTATTATATATGGTTAAATATAACTTATTTAATTACATAAGTTTACCTCATTCTCCGTATTTAATCATAACCTCATCTTACACTGTCATTCCAGCTAGTTGTTGTTTACTTATTAACCTAGTTATCTTAACTAAGGTTTATTAATAAGTTTCCCTTTTTATTAATTACAACACATGTTATAATTCCACTTGTCCCTAGGACAAGCCTTCCTATTATATAACTTTCTCATTATAATAGGTTATATTCCCCGTTTATCACATTTTTCATCGGTTCTTTACATTAACCAAACTTTTACTATTGTCTCGTGATTTTTTCAAAAAATCAATTTACGTACATATACTTATATATATTTAGGCACTAGACCCCTCAAATTAGGTTGACAACTTGTGGATGCTGGATGTACCAAGTGGTTAAGGCAAACTTCTATCATAAGTTGAACTTAACCTCGTGTCTCCATGCAGTTACAATTTCCTAATTACTGTAAAATTTTCTTATAACTTAGGCAATATCTACTGTAACTATTTACAACCTTTTGGAAAGATAATATTCTCAATAAATATTCATGTTTATTGTAAATTTCATAATTACAGCATTTACAGTAATTTTCGATTCATATAGATGATCAATTGAAGTAGGCCTTATACAACAGAAATGTTTGCAGTAGATTTTAATCTCAATTACCACAATTATTAACAATTTCACTATAACTTGATTTACAATATCCAATTAACATGTTATTAAGAATATATCTATATACATAAGTAATCCTTCTGACATATTCTAAGCAGGTTTAATACCCAATATCCACAATTGTCAATTGTTCTGCAGATTAAATATAACAGGGAATACAAACAATATATATACCATTATTTAAAATGGTATAATTTAGATCCACTCACCTAACATCTCTCCAATCCATGAATTTGATCTAGATTTGTTGTTCCGTGGCATTCCTAACTGAATCTATTATCAAAACAACCATGGATTCACAAATCTAATGCTAAAAGAAGAGGAAAAGAGAAAGAAACCTATATAAACCATATTCAAGGACTTAGCTCACGCTGATTAGAATTCTGAACACCCATTTGTAGATTCATAAACTTTTATCTTCAAATCTTGAATCAGAATTACCTAAAACTAATATTCTATTTTTCTGAAAAGATTTGGGGATAAAAGAGAATGGCAGAGCCTAGGTAGCAACTCAAAAAATATGAGATTTAACCTAGGCCATGCTAGCTCTATTTATATGTGTACGAGATAGTCTGAACTGTCGAATTTAATTCATAAAAATCCAAACTGCGCACATCATGGATTACACGTTATAAAATACACCTAGACCACACTCGTGTCGACCCTTGGGTTGACCTGCTCTGTTAGTGAGTCGACTCATAGGTCGACCCGTTGGTAGACCCAAGCACAAGCGGGTCTGGGTCCAGGCGTGCGTTATTTGATGCCATAATTTCTACACTTAACCTTTTTTTATTAAACGTTGATTATTTTCCTATTATTCTTCCTTTGATTTATTTTGTACCTCTTATGCATCATTACTATGTAACGACCCGACGTTTTGTCTGGTTTACAACGGTAATTAATCCAACTTAAACCGTTCATAAAGACAGATTGTTAAGGGCACTTACACATTTGCACAAAATAAAAGGAACTTTTCCATTATCACTAAAATAATATTACATTAGAGTTAAAAGAGGTACATCAGATTACATCGGTTACACAATTGAAAAGATACTAAACTCAATGTAAGAATGCGAATGCTCCAAGACATAATAGCTCCAGCTAAAGCCAAAATCCTGCTCCAACTAACTCCAAGGCTAAATTTGCGAACCAAACTACTAGGCTGCCCATGTTAAAATTATGGGCACCCAAAGTTTAGGTGTGGGAACAATAAACTCTAGGTCAGTCATGGGACTAATGTGAGAACTCAAAACAGTTGATTTTAGGGTTTATTTTAATGTTAGGTAATTCACCGGACCACGCTGCTAATGCGGAAGGGTTTACTCCATGTGAATACCGGTGCATAGAAATCCATAGTGATTTTTGGAAAATGAAGCTATCAAAAGCTTGTCCCATATCATATAATGCAAGCGACCACCAGATGGGCGAGTTTTGCCTTATGATAACCAAAAATGCTTTGATACGTGAAAATCCTCTTTTACTACTATATATACTGTGAAAACCATTTTATCAAATAAATGTATTAATCCTAGCCAGCATAATGCCCCATCCCATTATACTAAAGTAATCCTGCCAGTAACCAACAAGCTATACTATCAAAACCGTACGGGCTCGTAGTGCAGATTGGGTTTCCAACATGATGGTTCCTAGTATGAAAGATCATTCTTGGTGTAACGACCCAAGGATTTTCGGCCTCGAAAATCGACATAAATACCTTTACCGTTACTCATGCCGACCTTCCAATCACCGAAAACACTGGACGTTATTAGAAAGAAATTAGAGGGTGAGATAAGAAAGAAAGAAGAATAGAAGAAGAAGAACCACATAACACAGAGTCTCACATCGCAGCGAAACAAAATATAATATGGAAATAATTTTATTGAGAGCTTGAAATAACTTACAATCATCAAAGTACATCAATTTATCTAGACAGTTATAATAATCTATCCTCATATACAACACACATCGGCAAGATACTAGATCTGAACACCTTCAGCTCGTCTTTGAACTTCACAGCATTTGATAATCTGAACCTGTACATCCCGGGCTAACCCGAGCATTTACAAAACACCGGGTCAGTCTGGTAAACCAGAGTGAGATAAACTCGCACAGTATTAAGGTATCACACAACTTGATTTTAAAGTTAAAATCCTTTCGAAAGAAAAAGGTAATCGTAAGACCAAATCCACACATAAATATGGACGGTTTTTACCTAACGATAACTCAAAACGTTTTGAAATCAATATCTTATCTGATATTATAATAATGTCTAAATACAAATAAATAGAATCTAGTAGTACGCTTGCATCTCACGCTCTACATATATAATATACAAACAAAACCGCGGGCGCTTATTGGAGATTGGATTCCAATCATGACAAGGTATGGGACCACCTGCCGATCGTGTATCTCTAGAGACGAATACACTGGGTTCAACAAGAACGTCTTGCAACCCGGCCCACATATGACCGACCACCCATTTCGCTTGAGTGTATCGAATGTATATCACCAACGGTTGGGAGCTAACCACCGTCTTCTCGAAAAGAGACAGCATCGAAATAGATTAAAGTGAAAATAAGACTTTCTCTAGATAGGTGATTATACACCCTAATGGGAGCGACCCACATAGCCATGTTGCCTGCCCGATTTCTGTCATTTTCCGGTTGATGAGGCTTGAGATTTTAAATCTCTTTTGAACACCTGGCCACCATTCTCTTTGAATGACACATCGTCAGATCCGTCAAGTCACTAATTGACGTCCACAAATATACTCTGGGTATAAAAGAAGTGCCCTCTTTGCCACCACTTGGTATATTTGTAAAAATCAACGTACGTTGTTTCAGGAAATATTCTGTCAGACATTCGTCCATACAAGTCATCTAGGAACAGGATGAATCAAAGGTACTCTCCTACTGCATCCAATATAGGAATCACCCCATGGATCAATAGCGAGAAGTCCTTGCAACCCGTAGATTCCAACCACGACAGAACCACAGTTTATCTCTGCCCGCTAAACCAGAGATTTTTAGTAGTTCTTCCGCATATGAAAATCCACGGTCTTCAATGATCCATCTCGACCATCTTCTGATATCTTTACGTATTTGTTGGTCGGAATGGTTTCCGAATATATATTCGATCCTGGTCTTTCCGTACCAACAATCGTATTGGACAAATTTGATAGTCGGTGATTTAACTATCAAATTAACAGTGTTTAAATCATAACAATCCAGTGAGTTCACTGGTTCAGTATTCAGCATCACTTGGCCTTTAAATTAAAACCAATATAAATTTAAAACTCTTAAATCTTCCGATATTATAGATATAGCTTTCTCGCTTCTTATATAACCTTATGACCCCCTTCTTTATTCAAATTCACTTATTCAAATCCCTTTTCAATTTTATTCCATCATTTCCTTCTTGCAATCCTTATTTCAATTCCAATTGTACTTAATCCCATCTTCTTAAGTAACATTAATTTAGAATTAACGATATATTACCTCAAACCCCTTTTAAATTAATTTATAATTATTTTAAATAATCCCATTTAAATGTTTTCAACAAAACCATTATTCACCTTTTTAACCGTTAGGTTAATTACCTTAATCTCACACCTACGAAACTGATTAACATCAAAATTGCCTTTATAAAATCAATTTACACTTTATTATAAAAATAAATATTTATTTCCTTCCCAATAAGTTTTTATTTAAAATATATGTTTCAAATCTACCTTTAGTTATAAACTAATTTTTGTAACTTCAGTTCTATCAACAACAAATATGTAACTAGCAACCAGTCAACCATTAACAAACAGGGCACACAAATAAAAACCCAATTTATATAAAATATAAATGGGAAAACTGAGTGAGTTTAACTCACCTTGAGTTGATTCCGTTGTTAACGACTTGTTTTAATTAAATTAAACGGTCGTTCAATTTAATTAAAAATGTCGATTGATTCCCATACGTCCAAGTCTGTTCCATAATACAGTGCTCGTCACCATGATCGTAGCGCAATTTGTTTTGCTCCATTCTTTGCTACTGCTTTGTTCACTTCCAGGCATTTCTTTCACCTTTGTTTGTTTCTGAATCCCATATTGCTTTCTTACTTTCAAAAACTGCTGTATTTCAAATGAAGATCCTCCTCACATTTTTCCTTCTACACAGTTCCCACTTAGATTCTTCACGTAACAACCTCTTTCTCTCATGAGCCCACGTTTCCCCTTCCTGGTCTTTACCGCCACAAAGTAAATGGCCCGCAAGCCCACTGAAACGATCGGCCCACTCCCCTTTCGTGATTATTCTTCTTCCACGTTGTATACATCTCCACCAAAGTCGTACTGTCCTCAACCCACTCCACCGTGCTGTCCTCACTCCACACCCGTAAACGCGTCCTACTTGCTCTGGCCCTCTGACTATCAGCTCCGTTACTATTCGAATGAAACACTCCTCTCTACTGAAACATACAGGCAGCTTCTGCTCCATTAAAACATGACCACCATGCTCACTTTGACTTCAAACTGCACCATACCTGATTCATCACTCCACTGGACTCTCTCTATATTAAATTCCAACACCGTTCAGTCACTACCGCACTTTCCTTCCTCCCCTTGAATTCACGTACATGCTTCTCTCGAAACCAACACCATCCGCCTTTCCTATTTAAATCTCACGCCGAACTCCTACAGGAAACTCGAAGCACACAGCCTTCCTCGGCTCGGATCTCGGATCCTTTGCGATATGGCTCATCACTTGCATTCCAATCTAGGAGCAGATTTGGACCTTTTGTGATATAATATATATATTCACCATTTTATTATTTTCATTGCTATGGTTCCTTTTATTTAGTAGAAGAGAGAAAGTGTCACAGGGAAGATGTTCGGTTTTGTGTGTGAAAATAAATGAACACAAACTACAGCTATTTATAGGAGAAGAAACCAGTAGATAAGATCAACGTTTAATCAAGTACCCGGTAGGGTTTAGCATAGCAGGCGCAGCTACATTGAGTTTTCACGTCCAACTGAGTTTTCACGTCCTTCGGTTGGCATGTGCTGACGGAATATTGAGGGGAATGGAGAAGCAGCGCCATGTACTTTGAACGGGTATAGACCGTAGGATGACTAAACATAGTCTGCTATAAGTTTAGTCTCAATCTGTGATTTTACGTTTTAGGTTAACTGTGGTTCTATTATACTAGCATGTGTTTTCATTGAAGGCTATGGTGAGGTCTGCAATGTATTTTCATCTTGATGTGAAACGCAGACAAGTGCAATACATAGGGTAGGTATGTGACGGCCCGCCCTGCACCAGCCTGCATTTCCTCCGAAAGTGCGCTGTACACATGCCCGACTAGCACGGGACGGTCGTCAGAAGAAAGGAAAGAAGAGAATGAACTAATCAAGAACCTGTAGAATGTCTCACAGCGCATGGAGTAAAATATAATAATAATAATAACATACTTGACATAAAACAGGTGACAGTACATAAGCTGATAACTAAAATCAACATCAACATCAGAGCAACGAAAATCCAAATACAGCTTATTACAACTTTCCAAATTTACTGTCTCTAAACAAAAGAAAACTAAAGTATAAGATGCACCACCAATGCCCAAGCAGTGATGTTCAACAACACAGGGAGAATACTATATATATTACGTGGAAGCCTCCTGCTCGTCTCCGGATCATCTACCCGTGCATCACCAGCTAACCTGTCTCCAGTCTGCTCGTGTGAGCACCCAGAGTAATAAGAGAAGACATAAAACTCTGGGTCAGACATAAAGCCTGGTATGAGCGATAAGCATCTAAACAGAACAATAACAGGTATACTAAACCATACCTGAACCTGGACCTACAACCAAAGAGTTAGTACCACATACCGTACAGTACTCTAAGGTGCCATAATAAATAGTGTAAAGAATACGGGGGTGGGGTGTGTGTCATAATGATAGCAAACAAATCATCCATAGCAACCATCCTCACATCTCTCACTCAGTGCGTACAGCATACGATGTCCACCACTATCAATCACTAGACCCATCGAAGTAGTGACGGAGTTCAACTTGTACAACTACTGCTACTACCAAGCTTACCACATGGAGTCATGACCAAATCTTTACAAATGACCCCACTTCATTGGTTTATAGCCCTTTAGTCATACCTAGGCCATTGCAGCCCTGAATCCGTTCACGTACTTCCCATACATAGTGATCCAAAGTCATAAACATCGACTGCCCCTTGGCACACGTCCCGCAGCAAAGCCCAATCATGAAGTGAACTCATCGGTTCCCAACTGGATCCTGAGCTCTAACTTCCCATATTGGACTACCTTTGCATCTCGGGTTATTAGTCAATGCTGGGTCGGGTTGGGTTCTCCTTCCAGCCATCAGTTGGGGTCGGGTCCTCTACTTCGGGTCGGTTCGTAGTCTTCTTCTGTAGCGGTTCGGTTCGGGTCCACAGCGTCGCATCGGTTCGGGTCGGGCGTCTCACTACGGGTCGGGTCGGGTGTCCTCCTCCGGGTCGGGTCGGGTGCCTTCTCCCTTCCAGTTCGTGCTTCCGCTCCGATCCGCTCCCTCGTTCGTCACGTGCTCCGATCCGATCCCTCCTTCTTCATCCGATCCGATCCCAGTTCAATTAGCGTGGCCTTTCTTCTTGTCAGTTTTCCCAAGTATCAAGTTCCGATCCGAGCCATTCGTCCCTAAGTCGATCCGATCCCCAGCTTAACCAACATGGCCTTCCTTTTTGCCAAGCCTCTTTTGTGCCAGACTCTAGTTCGGGTCGGGTTCCTTACCCAGATCTCCAATCTGATCCGAGCCATATCCGGTCCGAAACCCTGCACAACTTTTTCCAGCAACTTGTTTACGCCATTCGATGATGTTTTCGACAAATCTAACTATACTAATCAATCACAAATCTTGTCAAACAGTCATAGCAACATAGTAAACTAACCACAAACACCAAAACAATGAATTTACATGTCAAAATGGATCAAATATACCCAAAACCCCTTATTTTACCTTAAGCATGTTTAAGTAAAACTAATCATAGGGTTAACAAAACTTAATCAAACTAAACCAAATTTCTACCGGAGGCATAAAATATTATTTTCGAATTTATAAACATTTTTCCAGAATTTATTAGTGTATAAATTCGCTAATCTTCACTAATTACCCTTAATTAACTTTAATTAGTGTCAAAATGGTGCTAATCACTCACCTTGGCCACAAACGAAATCCTCAGAACTAAAACCTTGCTGATTTGGCGAATACTGATGTGTATCAGCAGCTCTAGCCTTGCTTTCGTGTTTCCTCTCCTTAATTTGATGTAGATTAGGCCAAAACTTGATTAGAAAGTGGTTAGAAGGTGATTTGGGTTTTGGAGGCCATTGCTAGGGTTGCAAGAAAGAAAGTGGCGGCTGGAAAATGAGGAAAAGATCGTTCTCTAACTGATTTCAGCCTTCTCCTTACCCTAATCCTGAAATCCCCCATTGGGCCTACCTGTTAATCACCCGGTTCAGCCCAATTAAGCTGTTTTTCACCATCTGAAACTAGTTTCAGCCATATCTCCCAAATGGTGAGTCCGTTTGGCTAATGTGACCACTCTACGGAATTGTAAACCATCATCCGGAGCTAATGTAATTGGTTTCAGGTCAAAATTCCTTTCCAGTCAAAAGTTATGGCCAAAACAGTACCAACTAGGGGTAAAATGGTCATTTAAAAATAGGGAAAATCATGAACATGGGAAATGACCCCAATAGTCGTCTTCCAAAGTTACATGACCATACGACTTCATACGTGAAGGAAATAAATATTCTACGGTCCTATGATGTGTAGAATACGGGTCGTTACACTCTTCCCCCCTTAAGAAATTTCGTCCCCGAAATTCCTTAACCCAAAACATACAAAAGATCCCGCATGCCTAACAACCACATATATCAATCAAACAAGCAAAATAAGCAAACAAGCCTATCCTAGCATGCGGAAAACTAAATCGAAGTCAAAATCTTACCAGGCAAGGAGTTCTGGGTATGTCTTCCTAATGTTCTCCTCTGTCTCCCAAGTACAATCATTCTCGTCCTCGCTCTACTGAACCTTGACTAGCTTCACCGCCTTCCTTCGAAGTTGCTTCATGTCGTGCTCGACAATACGGGTCGGCTTGCGGTTCCCAACCGCCTCGGGTTCTACTTCGAAGTCCTCTAAATGATCAGGTGAAATAGTCATATCTGGGTCGTGAACGAACTTCCTTAGTTGGGAAACATGAAATACGTTGTGAACTCCCGCCATCTTCTCTGGTAAGTCAATTCTATATGCCAAATTCCCGACTGGTTCAAGAACAGGGAATGGGCCAACAAATCTTGGTGCTAACTTGCCTCTCCTGCCAAATTATATTACGCTCTTCAACGGAGAAGTCTTGACAAACACCAAGTCACCAACGGAGAATTTTAGGTCTCTTATCCTCTTATCAGCATAACTCTTCTGCCTATCTTGGGCAGCCTTCATTCGTCGTTGAATGGTCTTGATTTTATCTGAAGTTTCCCTCACCACATCTGGTCCAAGCATAAACTTCTCGCCAGTCTCTATCCAACATGATGGTGAGTTGCACGGTCTTCCGTACAAAGCTTCATATGGAGCAATACAGATACTGGATTGGTAGCTATTATTATATGCACACTCCACTAAATGCAAATGGTCATCCCATGATCCACGAAAATCCAATATACAAGCTCTCAAGAGATCTTCCAATATACGATTCACCCTCTCCGTCCGACCGTCGGTCTGAGGATGATATGCGGTACTGAGATGTAATTATGACCCTAGAGCCTCTTGTAAGCTCTTCCAAAACCCACTAGTAAACAACGGGTCTCGGTCACTCACAATGCTTTTAGGTACTACATGAAATCTCACTACCCACTTCATATACAATTCTGCTAATTTAGCTGCCGTTCTGGTCGATTTGACTGGTATAAATCTTGCGCTCTTAGTCAATCGATCCACAATTACCCAATTGCTGTCATGTCCTGATCTAGTCCTTGGTAAACTATCGATGAAATCCATCGAGACTTTCTCCCATTTCCATTCGGGAATTTCTAATGGTTGCAACAGCCCACTAGGCTTCTTTTGCTCGGCTTTAACTAGCTGGCAATTCATGCATTTGGATATAAACTTCCCAACGTCTCTTTTCATTCCTTCCCAGTAGTAAGTCTGTCTCATGTCTCGATACATCTTATCACCACCGGGGTGTATAGGCAGTTTTGAGTGATGACATTCCCTAAGCACTTCATCCCTCAATCCATTGACACTGGGTACAACAAGCTTTCCATTCTTTCTAAGCCATCCATCTCGATCAAGCCCATACTTGTTCATCTCCTCATCGATACACATCTCTAACTTGGAGATGATTTCCAATAGGTTAGGATCGTCCCCCTGACTAGAGCCGATCCGTTCAATCAAAGTGGGTCTGACCGTCAAACTTGCTAACATTTCTGGGTCCAATTCGCACTTTGGTCTGAAATCATACCCAGCGATGTACTCTAGTTGCTTCCATTCTAGAAACATAGCCCCTAAGCTGGCATGTCTCCTACTCAAGACATCTGCTACCGCATTACCTTTCCCAGGTGTGTATGCGATATCAAAATCATAGGAAGCCAAGAATTCTAACCACCTTTGTTGCCGGAGATTTAGATCCTTCTAGGAGAAGAGATACTTCAACGACTTATGATTTGTAAACAACTCAAATCTTTCTCCCAAGAGATAATGTCTCCACATATTTAACGCGAACACAATCATTGCCAATTCCAAATCATGGGTAGGGTATCTTCTCTCGTGTGGCTTTAGTCGCCGACTAGCATAAGCTACAACCCTACCTCCTTGCATCAACACAACACCTAGTCCGGTACCATAAGCATCCGTGTATACCGTTATCTCTTCATTCCCTCTAGGAATGACTAATACTGGCGCACGTGTCAACTTTTCTTTTAGACTCTTGGATGCATTCTCACACACTCCGTCCCAGACGAAGTAATGATTCTTCCTAGTCAACTGAGTCAACGGTGCTGCTATCTCGGAGAAACCTTGGATAAACTAACGATAATATCCAGCTAACCCCAAGAAACTTCTTACATCTGTTGTATTCTTGGGCATAGGCCAATCCTGTACCGTAGCCACCTTCGTCGGGTCCACGGCAATACCATTCTCTGATACAACATGGCCCAAGAACCTCACTTCCCTCTTCCAGAAGTGACACTTAGAAAACTGCTTTCAATTGGTGTTTTCTCAACACCTCCATCACTATTCTTAAATGCTCCTTGTGTTCTTCCTCTGTCCTCGAATAGACCAAAATATCATCAACGAACACAAGGACAAACTTATTCAACTGATCTCTGAATACCCTATTCATAAGATCCACAAAATATGCTGGGGCATTGGTCAGCCCGAATGGCATGACCAACCACTCATAAAATCCAGACGGCGTTCGAAATGTCGTTTTAGCTATACTCTCAGCTTCCACTCTAAGCTGATGAAAACCTGTCGCGAGATCCAACTGAGAAAATACTCTCGCGCTACTCAACTGATCGAACAAATCATCTATCCGCGGTAGAGGATACTTCTTCTTCCTCGTCACTTTATTCAATTCGCGGTCGTCTACACACAAACGAAGGGAACCATCCGCCTTGGTAGAAAACACAACTGGTGCTCCCCATTCAGAAACACTCCTTCTGATAAATCCCTTCTTCAAAAGATCGCTGACTTGCACCTCGAGCTCTCGCTGCTCCCTTGGTGCCATACGACGAAGTGGCATTACTATAGGTCTGGCATCTTTTACCAAATCAATACGGAACTCAATCTCTCGGTGTGGTGGAAGCCCGGTCAATTCCTAGAAAACATCTGGATACTGGCCAACCACGGGCAAACCTGACAACTCACTATGCGGAATATCGAGGGAGTTTAGAAAACTAGCCAATACCCCCTTACTGGGTAGACCACCAAACACTATCCTCCGTCCATCATTCGCTCTAGCTGTCACCAAAAAGCCCTCACAGTCTACCACCACCCCGTATCTTCGGAGCCAATCTACTCCCAAAATAATGCCAAACCCAGTAAAGCCCAAAACAAAGCAATCACAAACAAACATGCATCCATGACTCGATAAGACCACATTACAACAAATCAAACTAAGGCTAGTCGAACCACCAATCGGGTTCGTCACCACTAAAGGCCTATCGACAATCTCGGGCTCCAATCCCAACCTACCTACCAGGTCACTAGATATGAAAGAACTGGAAGCTCCGGTATCAAACAAAACTCTAACAGGAACATCATAAACATAAAGCATACCTTGAATGATGACATTTTTTCCCTTCTCCGCCGCAGTTGGGGCATTCGACGAAGAAGGAAAAGCATTAAGGGCGTAGGCTTTCACCATTTGCTTTTCTTTAGGGGGATGTGTACACTTGTCCTTGTGATGTCCCATTTGGCCACAATTGAAGCACTTCCTATCCGCTGGCTTGGCCCGACAATTACTAGCATAATGGCCCTTCTTACCACAGCTGAAGCACTCAACATCTTGCTTATTCTTTTTCCTCTGGCCATCCTTGGTTTGATTCTGCTTTCTCTTATTCTGGGAACCACCCTTGCCTCCACCACTTGCTTGTGGCTTTGGCTCATCTGCGGATGCAACCTCAGTCTTCGGCTTATGGTAGAGACTTTCTGATCTCAATGCTTTCCCCACAATCGATTCAAACGTATCATCGATGTGGTTAATAAGCCTTTCCCCCAAGTACTGATCCAAACCAGTTATGAATTTCTCATTCTTCTTCTCGGCAGTATCAATAAGAGATAACCCATACTTCGACAAAGTGTCGAATTCAGCAATATACTCCGAGACAGCTCTGCCATTCTGCTTGAGCTCCAATAATTTCTTAAACAGCACTGACTTCTGAGCAGCTGGAATGAACTTCTCGCTAAAGAGGACCTTAAACTGCTCCCACGTAATCTGATCTTTGGGAGTAGCTGCCGTTATAGCATTCCACCAATTCATTGCCCGCTCTTGCAGCTGACGGGATGCTGGCTTTCTCTTCATCGCATCCTCGATACCCAAATCCTCGAAGATATGTTCGCAACTGTCCAACCAATCCTGAACATCCATGGCCGACTGCGTTCCGTGGAACGTCTTCCCACCAAGACTGGTATAATCCTTATTCAGCTTGGCGAAGTCAACTCTTGGTGCTTACACTATTGGACCACCACCATTTCCATCATTGGGAGCTGCCCTCTGCACATCCCTAAGAATCTCTCTCATGAGGTCAGTAAACATCATCCTCATGTCAGCAGCATTCCCATTATTGGCCCCTCTACTGGTACCTCTAACATATCGGCTCATCGTCAATCTGTAAAGGGAAACGATTAACGACCCCATAGTGGTGCTAGTGCAGCACGACTTCATCCTTATACTAGTAATAGTATATATATATATATATATACATAACTTTTGAAAACCAAGGTAATCACAAATACGCTCTCTCGTATACGTATACTATCTCTCCCTGATAACTTCCCAAGGTTAACTACGCAACCTAGAGCTCTGATACCAAGTGTGACGGCCCGCCCTGCACCAGCCTGCATTTCCTCCGAAAGTGCGCTGTACACATGCCCGACTAGCACGGGACGATCGTTAGAAGAAAGGAAAGAAGGGAACGAACTAATCAAGAACCTGTAGAATGTCTCACAGTGCATGGAGTAAAATATAATAATAATAACATACTTGACATAAAACAGGTGAGACAGTACATAAGCTGATAACTAAAATCAACATCAACATCAGAGCAGCGGAAATCCAAATACAGCTTATTACAACTTTCCAAATTTACTGTCTCTAAACAAAAGAAAACTAAAGTAGAAGATGCACCACCAATGCCCAAGCAGTGATCTTCAACAACACAGGGAGAATACTATATATATTACGTGGAAGCCTCCTGCTCATCTCCGGATCATCTACCCGTGCATCACCAGCTAACCTGTCTCTAGTCTGCTCGTGTGAGCACCCAGAGTAATAAGAGGAGACTTAAAACTCTGGGTCAGACATAAAGCCTGGTATGAGCGATAAGCATCTAAACAGAACAATAACAGGTATACTAAACCATACCTGAACGTGGACCTGCAACCAAAGAGTTAGTACCACATACCGTACAGTACTCTAAGGTGCCATAATAAATAGTGTAAAGAATACGGGGATGGGGTGTGTGTCATAATGATAGCAAACAAATCATCCATAGCAACCATCCTCACATCTCTCACTCAGTGCGTAAAGCATACGATGTCCACCACTGTCAATCACTAGACCCATCGAAGTAGTGACGGAGTTCAACTTGTAAAACTACTGCTACTACCAAGCTTACCATATGGAGTCATGACCAAATCTTTACAAATGACCCCACTTCATTGGTTTATAGCCCTTTAGTCATACCTAGGCCATTGCAGCCCTGAATCCGTTCACGTACTTCCCATACATAGTGATCCAAAGTCATAAACATCGACTGCCCCTTGGCACACGTCCCGCAGCAAAGCCCAATCATGAAGTGAACTCATCGGTTCTCAACTGGATCCTGAGCTCTAACATCCCATATTGGACTACCTTTGCATCTCGGGTTATTGGTCAATATTGGGTCGGGTCAGGTTCTCCTTCTAGCCATCGGTTGGGGTCGGGTCCTCTACTTCGGGTCGGTTCGTAGTCTTCTCCTGTAGCGGTTCGGTTCGGGTCCACAGCGTCCCATCGGTTCGGGTCGGGCGTCTCACTTCGGGTCGGGTCGGGTGTCCTCCTCCGGGTCGGGTCGGGTGCCTTCTCCCTTCCAGTTCGAGCTTCCGCTCCGATCCGCTACCTCGTTCTTCACATGCTTTGATCCGATCCCTCCTTCTTCATCCGATCCGATCCCAGTTCAATTAGCGTGGCCTTTCTTTTTGTCAGTTTTCCCAAGTATCAAGTTCCGATCCGAGCCCTTCGTCCCTAAGTCAATCTGATCCCCAGCTTAACCAACATGGCCTTCCTTTTTGCCAAGCCTCTTTTGTGCCAGACTCCAGTTCGGGTCGGGTTCCTTACCCAGATCTCCAATCTGATCCGAGACATATCCGATCCGATCCGAAACCCTGCACAACTTTTTCCAGCAACTTGTTTACGCCATTCGACGACGTTTTCGACAAATCTAACTATACTAATCAATCACAAATCATGTCAAACAGTCATAGCAACATAGCAAACTAACCACAAACACCAAAATAATGAATTTACATGTCAAAATGGATCAAATATACCCAAAACCCCTTATTTTACCTTAAGCATGTTTAAGTAAAACTAATCATTGTGTTAACAAAACTTAATCAAATTAAACCAAATTTCTACCGGAGGCATAAAATATTATTTTCGAATTTATAGACATTTTTCCCGAATTTATTAGTGTATAAATTCGCTAATCTTCACTAATTACCCTTAATTAACTGTAATTAGTGTCAAAATGATGCTAATCACTCACCTTGGCCACAAACGAAATCCTCAAAACTAAAACCTTGCTGATTTGGCGAATACTGATGTCTAACAGCAGCTCTAGCCTTGCTTTCGTGTTTCCTCTCCTTAATTTGATGTAGATTAGGCCAAAACTTGATTAGAAAGTGGTTAGAAGGTGATTTGGGTGTTGGAGGCCATTGCTAGGGTTGCAAGAAAGAAAGTGGCGGCTGGAAAATGAGGAAAAGATCGTTCTCTAACTGATTTCAGCCTTCTCCTTACCCTAATCCTGAAATCCCCCATTGGGCCTACCTGTTAATCACCCGGTTAAGCCCAATTAAGCTGTTTTTCACCATCTGAAACTTGTTTCAGCCATATCTCCCAAATGGTGAGTCCGTTTGGCTAGTGTGACCACTCTACGGAATTGTAAACCATCATCCGGAGCCAATGGAAGTGGTTTCAGGTCAAAATTCCTTTCCAGTCAAAAGTTATGGCCAAACCAGTACCAACTAGGGGTAAAATGGTCATTTAAAAATAGGGAAAAATCATGAACATGGGAAATGACCCCAATAGTCGTCTTCCAAAGTTACATGACTATACGACTTCATACGTGAAGGAAATAAATATTCTACGGTCCTATGATGTGTAGAATACGGGTCGTTACACTCTTCCCCCTTAAGAAATTTCGACCCCGAAATTCCTTAACCCAAAACATACAAAAGATCCCGCATGCCTAACAGCCACATATAACGATCAAACAAGCAAAACAAGCAAACAAGCCTATCCTAGCATGCGGAAAACTAAATCGAAGTCAAAATCTTACCAAGCAAGGAGTTCTGGGTATGTCTTCCTAATGTTCTCCTCTGTCTCCCAAGTACAATCATTCTCGTCCTCGCTCTACTGAACCTTGACTAGCTTCACCACCTTCCTTCGAAGTTGCTTCATGTCGTGCTCGACAATACGGGTCGGCTTGCGGTTCCCAACCGCCTCGGGTTCTACTTCGAAGTCCTCTAAATGATCAGGTGAAATAGTCATATCTGGGTCGTGAACGAACTTCCTTAGTTGGGAAACATGAAATACGTTGTGAACTCCCGCCATCTTCTCTGGTAAGTCAATTCTATATGCCAAATTCCCGACTGGTTCAAGAACAGGGAATGGGCCAACAAATCTTGGTGCTAACTTGCCTCTCCTGCCAAATTGTATTACACTCTTCAACGGAGAAGTCTTGACAAACACCAAGTCACCAACGGAGAATTTTAGGTCTCTTCTCCTCTTATCAGCATAACTCTTCTGCCTATCTTGGGCAGCCTTCATTCGTTGTTGAATGGTCTTGATTTTATCTGAAGTTTCCCACACCACATCTGGTCCAAGCATAAACTTCTCGCCAGTCTCTATCCAACATGATGGTGAGTTGCACGGTCTTTTGTACAAAGCTTCATATGGAGCCATACCGATACTGGATTGGTAGCTATTATTATATGCACACTCTACTAAATGCAAATGGTCATCCCATGATCCACGAAAATCCAATATACAAGCTCTCAAGAGATCTTCCAATATACGATTCACCCTCTCCGTCCGACCGTCGGTCTGAGGATGATATGCGGTACTGAGATGTAATTCTGACCCTAGAGCCTCTTGTAAGCTCTTCCAAAACCCACTAGTAAACAACGGGTCTCGGTCACTCACAATGCTTTTAGGTACTACATGAAATCTCACTACCCACTTCATATACAATTCTGCTAATTTATCTGCCGTTCTGGTCGATTTGACTGGTATAAATCTTGCGCTCTTAGTCAATCGATCCACAATTACCCAATTGCTGTCATGTCCCGAACTAGTCCTTGGTAAACCATCGATGAAATCCATCGAGACTTGCTCCCATTTCCATTCGGGAATTTCTAATGGTTGCAACAGCCCACTAGGCTTCTTTTGCTCGGCTTTAACTAGCTGGAAATTCATGCATTTGGATATAAACTTCCCAACGTCTCTTTTCATTCCCTCCCAGTAGTAAGTCTGTCTCATGTCTCGATACATCTTATCACCACCGGGGTGTATAGTCAGTTTTGAGTGATGACATTCCCTAAGCACTTCATCCCTCAATCCATTGACATTGGGTACAACAAGCTTTCCATTATTTCTAAGCCATCCATCTCGATCAAGCCCATACTTGTTCATCTCCTCATCGATACACATCTCTAACATTTGAGATGATTTCCAATAGGTTAGGATCGTCCCCCTGACTAGAGCCGATCCGCTCAATCAAAGTGGGTCTAACCGTCAAACTTGCTAACATTTCTGGGTCCAATTCGCACTTTGGTCTGAAATCATACCCAGCGATGTACTCCAGTTGCTTCCATTCTAGAAACATAGCCCCTAAGCTGGCATGTCTCCTACTCAAGACATCGGCTACCGCATTACCTTTCCCAGGTGTGTATGCGATATCAAAATCATAGGAAGCCAAGAATTCTAACCACCTTTGTTGCCAGAGATTTAGATCCTTCTAGGAGAAGAGATACTTCAACGACTTATGATCTGTAAACAGCTCAAATCTTTCTCCCAAGAGATAATGTCTCCACATATTTAACGTGAACACAATCGCTGCCAATTCCAAATCATGGGTAGGGTATCTTCTCTCGTGCGGCTTTAGTTGCCGACTAGCATAAGCTACAACCCTACCTCCTTGCATCAACACAGCACCTAGTCCGGTACCATAAGCATCCGTGTATACCGTTATCTCTTCATTCCCTCTAGGAATGACTAATACTAGCGCACGTGTCAACTTTTCTTTTAGACTCTTGGATGCATTCTCACACACTCCGTCCCAGACGAAGGAATGATTCTTCCTAGTCAACTGAGTCAACGGTGCTGCTATCTCGGAGAAACCTTGGATAAACTAACGATAATATCCAGCTAACCCCAAGAAACTTCTTACATCTGTTGTATTCTTGGGCGTAGGCCAATCCTGTACCGTAGCCACCTTCGTCGGGTCCACGGCAATACCATTCTCTGATACAACATGGCCCAAGAACCTCACTTCCCCCTTCCAGAAGTGACACTTAGAAAACTGCTTTCAATTGGTGTTTTCTCAACACCTCCATCACTATTCTTAAATGTTCCTTGTGTTCTTCCTCTGTCCTCGAATAGACCAAAATATCATCAACGAACACAAGGACAAACTTATTCAACTGTTCTCTGAATACCCTATTCATAAGATCCACAAAATATGCTGGGGCATTGGTCAGCCCGAATGGCATGACCAACCACTCATAAAATCCAGACGGCGTTCGAAATGTCGTTTTAGCTATACTCTCAGCTTCCACTCTAAGCTGATGAAAACCTGTCGCGAGATCCAACTGAGAAAATACTCTCGCGCTACTCAACTGATCGAACAAATCATCTATCTGCGGTAGAGGATACTTCTTCTTCCTCGTCACTTTATTCAATTCGCGGTAGTCTACACACAAACAAAGGGAACCATCCGCCTTGGTAGAAAACACAACTGGTGCTCCCCATTTAGAAACACTCCTTCTGATAAATCCCTTCTTCAAAAGATCGCTGACTTGCACCTCGAGCTCTCGCTGCTCCCTTGGTGCCATACGACGAAGTGGCATTACTATAGGTCTGGCATCTTTTACCAAATCAATACGGAACTCAATCTCTCGGTGTGGTGGAAGCCCGGTCACTTCCTCGAAAACATCCGGATAATGGCCAACCACGGGCAAACCTAACAACTCACTATGCGGAATATCGAGGGAGTTTAGATAACTAGCCAATACCCCCTTACTGGGTAGACCACCAAACACTATCCTCCGTCCATCATTCGCTCTAGCTGTCACCAAAAAGCCCTCATAGTCTACCACCACCCCGTATCTTTGGAGCCAATCTACTCCCAAAATAATGCCAATCCCAGTAAAGCCCAAAACAAAGCAATCACAAACAAACATGCATCCATGACTCGATAAGACCACATTACAACAAATCAAACTAAGGCTAGTCGAACCACCAATCGGGTTCGTCACCACTAAAGGCCTATCGACAATCTCGGGCTCCAATCCCAACCTACCTACCAGGTCACTAGATATGAAAGAACTGGAAGCTCCGGTATCAAACAAAACTCTAACAGGAACATCATAAACAGAAAGCATACCTTGAATGATGACATTCTTTCCCTTCTCCGCCGCAGTTGGGGCATTTGACGAAGAAGGAATAACATTAAGTGCGTAGGCTTTCACCATTTGCTTTTCTTTAGGGGGTTGTGGACACTTGTCCTTGTGATGTCCCATTTGGCCACAATTGAAGCACTTCCTATCCGCTGGCTTGGCCCGACAATTACTAGCATAATGGCCCTTCTTACCACAGCTGAAGCACTCAACATCTTGCTTATTCTTTTTCTTCTGGCCATCCTTGGTTTGATTCTGCTTTCTCTTATTCTGGGAACCACCCTTGCCTCCACCACTTGCTTGTGGCTTTGGCTCATCTGCGGATGCAACCTCAGTCTTCGGCTTGTGGTAGAGACTTTCTGATCTCAGTGCTTTCCCCACAATCGATTCAAACGTATCATCGATGTGGATAATAAGCCTTTCCCCCAAGTACTGATCCAAACCAGTTATGAATTTCTCATTCTTCTTCTCGGCAGTATCAATAAGAGATAACCCATACTTCGACAAAGTGTCGAATTCAGCAATATACTCCGAGACAGCTCTGCCATTCTGCTTGAGCTCCAAGAATTTCTTAAACAGCACTGACTTCTGAGCAGCTGGAATGAACTTCTCGCTAAAGCGGACCTTAAACTGCTCCCAAGTAATCTGATCTTTGGGAGTAGCTGCCGTTATAGCATTCCACCAATTCATTGCCCGCTCTTGCAGCTGACGGGATGCTAGCTTTCTATTCATCCCATCCTCGATACCCAAATCCTCGAAGATATGTTCGCAACTGTCCAACCAATCCTGAACATCTATGGCCGACTCCGTTCCGTGGAACGGCTTCCCACCAAGACTGGTATAATCCTTATTCAGCTTGGCGAAGTCAACTCTTGATGCTTGCACTATTGGACCACCACCATTTCCATCATTGGGAGCTGCCCTCTGCACATCCCTAAGAATCTCTCTCATGAGGTCAGTAAACATCATCCTCATGTCAGCAGCATTCCCATTATTGGCCCCTCTACTGGTACCTCTAACATATCGGCTCATCGTTAATCTGTAAAGGGAAACGATTAACGACCCCATAGTGGTGCTGGTGCAGCACGACTTCATCCTTATACTAGTAATAGTATATATATATATATACATAGCTTTTGAAAACCAAAGTAATCACAAATACACTCTCTCGTATACGTATACTATTTCTCCCTGATAACTTCCCAAGGTTAACTACGCAACCTAGAGCTCTGATACCAAGTATGACGGCCCGCCCTGCACCAGCCTGCATTTCCTCCGAAAGTGCGCTGTACACATGCCCGACTAGCACGGGACGATCGTTAGAAGAAAGGAAAGAAGGGAACGAACTAATCAAGAACCTGTAGAATGTCTCACAGCGCATGGAGTAAAATATAATAATAATAACATACTTGACATAAAACAGGTGAGACAGTACATAAGCTGATAACTAAAATCAACATCAACATCAGAGTAGCGGAAATCCAAATACAGCTTATTACAACTTTCCAAATTTACTGTCTCTAAACAAAAGAAAACTAAAGTAGAAGATGCACCACCAATGCCCAAGCAGTGATCTTCAACAACACAGGGAGAATACTATATATATTACGTGGAAGCCTCCTGCTCATCTCCGGATCATCTACCCGTGCATCACCAGCTAACCTGTCTCTAGTCTGCTCGTGTGAGCACCCAGAGTAATAAGAGGAGACTTAAAACTCTGGGTCAGACATAAAGCCTGGTATGAGCGATAAGCATCTAAACAGAACAATAACAGGTATACTAAACCATACCTGAACGTGGACCTGCAACCAAAGAGTTAGTACCACATACCGTAGAGTACTCTAAGGTGCCATAATAAATAGTGTAAAGAATACGGGGATGGGGTGTGTGTCATAATGATAGCAAACAAATCATCCATAGCAACCATCCTCACATCTCTCACTCAGTGCGTAAAGCATACGATGTCCACCACTGTCAATCACTAGACCCATCGAAGTAGTGACGGAGTTCAACTTGTAAAACTACTGCTACTACCAAGCTTACCATATGGAGTCATGACCAAATCTTTACAAATGACCCCACTTCATTGGTTTATAGCCCTTTAGTCATACCTAGGCCATTGCAGCCCTGAATCCGTTCACGTACTTCCCATACATAGTGATCCAAAGTCATAAACATCGACTGCCCCTTGGCACACGTCCCGCAGCAAAGCCCAATCATGAAGTGAACTCATCGGTTCCCAACTGGATCCTGAGCTCTAACTTCTCATATTGGACTACCTTTGCATCTCGGGTTATTGGTCAATATTGGGTCGGGTCGGGTTCTCCTTCTAGCCATCGGTTGGGGTCGGGTCCTCTACTTCGGGTCGGTTCGTAGTCTTCTCCTGTAGCGGTTCGGTTCGGGTCCACAGCGTCGCATCGGTTCGGGTCGGGCGTCTCACTTCGGGTCGGGTCGGGTGTCCTCCTCCGGGTCGGGTCTGGTGCCTTCTCCCTTCCAGTTCGTGCTTCCGCTCCTATCAGCTACCTCGTTCTTCACATGCTTCGATCCGATCCCTCCTTCTTCATCCGATCCGATCCCAGTTCAATTAGCGTGGCCTTTCTTTTTGTCAGTTTTCCCAAGTATCAAGTTCCGATCCGAGCCCTTCGTCCCTAAGTCAATCCGATCCCCAGCTTAACCAACATGGCCTTCCTTTTTGCCAAACCTCTTTTGTGCCAGACTCCAGTTCGGGTCGGGTTCCTTACCCAGATCTCCAATCCGATTTGAGCCCATATCTGATCCGATCCGAAACCCTGCACAACTTTCTGCAACTTTTTCCAGCAACTTGTTTACGCCATTCGACGACGTTTTCGACAAATCTAACTATACTAATCAATCACAAATCATGTCAAACAGTCATAGCAACATAGCAAACTAACCACAAACACCAAAACAATGAATTTACATGTCAGAATGGATCAAATATACCCAAAACCCCTTATTTTACCTTAAGCATGTTTAAGTAAAACTAATCCTAGGGTTAACAAAACTTAATAAAATTAAACCAAATTTCTACCGGAGGCATAAAATATTATTTTCGAATTTATAGACATTTTTCCAGAATTTATTAGTGTATAAATTCGCTAATCTTCACTAATTACCCTTAATTAACTGTAATTAGTGTCAAAACGATGCTAATCACTCACCTTGGCCACAAACGAAATCCTCAGAACTAAAACCTTACTGATTTGGGCGAATACTGATGTCTAACAGCAGCACTAGCCTTGCTTTCGTGTTTCCTCTCCTTAGTTTGATGTAGATTAGGCCAAAACTTGATTAGAAAGTGGTTAGAAGGTGATTTGGGTGTTGGAGGCAATTGCTAGGGTTGCAAGAAAGAAAGTGGCGGCTGGAAAATGAGGAAAAGATCGTTCTCTAACTGATTTCAGCCTCCTCCTTACCCTAATCCCGAAATCCCCCATTGGGCCTACCTGTTAATCACCCGGTTAAGCCCAATTAAGTTGTTTTCACCATCTGAAACTTGTTTCAACCATATCTCCCAAACGGTAAGTCCGTTTGGCTAGTGTGACCACTCTACGGAATTGTAAACCATCATCCGGAGCCAATGGTAGTGGTTTCAGGTCAAAATTCCTTTCCAGTCAAAAGTTATGGCCAAAACAGTACCAACTAAGGGTAAAATGGTCATTTAAAAATCGAGCAAAATCATGAACATGGGAAATGACCCCAATAGTCGTCTCCCAAAGTTACATGAGCATACGACTTCATACGTGAAGGAAATAAATATTCTACGGTCCTATGATGCGTAGAATACGGGTCGTTACAAGGTATGTCATAAGAAAAGGAGTAGGCATCTTTTCCCTTAGATTCAAATCTATGTTGCAAGTGTTTTACTGCTGAAATGATGTATATATATAGGTAGGAAAGGGACAGGGCGTATCCATCCAGGCTATTTTGAGAAGATTTGAGTCTGAGCATGTTTTAATTTGATTTGAAAATACAGGTGAAAAGGTCAGTTTAGAGGGTAGGGATGAGAACATAGGTTGGCATGTATCAATATATAGGACAATATGGCTTCACGTTTAGGTACTTTCTCTCTGCAGTCTGCATGTGCACATAAATTTCCTGTTTACTGATAAAAAAGCTAATCTTGGTGTAAAAAGGTATTCCGGACCCAATGGGACAAGTTTCGTCGAATTCCGACTTCATTTGAAAAAAATTCCTCTATAAAACCAGAAATAAACACGCGTTAAATTTTTTCACGATCATCAGATAAATCAAATCAACTTGAAACCTTGATATCCTACAATGATTCTTCGATACGAACCCAACGGCACCAGTTTCGTCGCATTCTGAGACTGTTTCCCCGGTAGGCCATTTTTACGCGCACCGCAATGCCATTCTGAACACCAAATTTGCCGATCTCTAAAAATAACAAACTATATACCTATACTGACTCTAATCGACGATACGAACTCAACGGAATTGGTTTCGCGGTCTAATTCGATCGTCTGTTCAAGTTATACCCAAATAATCCTTTATTAAATTAATTACACGCTATAGAAATTAAACGGGCGTTTATGGCTGCCGTGGTCACATACGACATCGGTTTGCCACGCCATTCAACATCGTACAATAATTTAATGATACGGTCCTAATGAAACTGATTTCGTCGAAATCTGAGTCCGTTTGCAAAACGACTATTTTAAAGGTCGGTATTTAGATAACGATTTTCCACAGCGATTGTTTAAAAATTTGATTTGGCCATAACTTAAAATATTTAACACGAAAATCTGAATTTTTCTCTTTCATATGAAAATTATAATCGATACGGTTCCAACGTTTCTCGTTTCACAGAAATCCGACTTATATTGAATCCTATATATCCAGTTGAAGTTGAAAATTCAATATTACGAACTGCAGCGCCATTTCGAGCTCGTTTTATATTATAAATAAATTAACGTTAAAATATCGTTTTTAATAACAAATTAAATATCAACATCTATTAATACTCCAAATATAATATTTAAATAATAAATTAAATTAAATATTTGACGGCCAAAATACGGGTTGTTACATTCTTCCCCTCTTAAAATAATTTCGTCCTCAAAATTGCTAAGGTAGGAAAGAACGTTACAAACCCATTACCTTTTCAAAAATATTTTTTTCAAAACTCCTTTTTATTTCCAAAATAAATCAAATTGGTTTTAAAACTAATTTTTTTCGAATAAAAATATTCCCAAAAATCTTCAAAAAATTTCTAACACCTTAAAATTTAGAAATTTTTTGCCAGAGTCTCCCCTGTACGGAGGACATCTGCAATTTCTCAGGTTCAAGAAATATATATCCATCGACCAACAGGGTCGGAAAAATTCAAAAACCAAATTCAAAAACCAAAATAAAAACAAAAATTATATATGTTGCATAGGCGTGCCTTTTTGTGAGCGTTATTATGCGGTAAGCAATATTTTATATTCAAGCTTGCTTAGTTATTATGCAGCTCTATTCAAACTGGATTCAATTAACTCTAGAATTTCTCATGTATGGATTTTAAAGCTGAATTGGCACTTCTGTACCTGTTCTCAACTCAAATAAATTTCATTAGTCCCCAAACAACATTAATTGGTTTCAAATATCCATATCATACGATCCAACCAGTTCTACACACAATCTAATCCACATGGGATTATACTTATTTATAATTACTTCATTTATTTCTTTAATTATCCATTCAGATTTGTCAATCTGGATATATTTATGCAACTCATTTATTCCATATTGGTTTTCAATCACGTCTATCATTTCCAGATTTATTCTAGCAACCAACAACACAATCCAATATATCATTCACATCAATATTAACAAATCAATCGATTTCCCATATTATAATAAATTTAGAAAATCATTACTTTTATAATAAAATAAATTAGGCAAAATAATTTCCAAAAATAATTTTATTTCAAATTACAGATATGCGCTCTCATATATATAACAAACTCGATCTAGGGTATTACTAACCCCATCTCAATTGAGTCACACCACAGAGCCAAGGTTATCACTAAACCAATAGCTCTGATACCACTATAACGACCCAAGGATTTTCGGCCTCGAAAATCGACATAAATACCTTTACCGTAACTCATGCCGACCTTCCAAACACCGAAAACACTGGACGTTATTAGAAAGAAATTTGAGGGTGAGATAAGAAAGAAAGAAATATTAGAATAGAAGAAGAAGATCCACATAACACAGAGTCTCACATCGCAGCGAAACAAAATATAATATGGAAATTATTTTATTGAGAGCTTGAAATAACTTACAATCATCAAAGTACATCAATTTATCTGGACAGTTATAATAATCTATCCTCATATACAACACACAGCGGCAAGATACTAGATCTGAACACCTTCAGCTCGTCTTTGAACTTCACAGCATTCGATAACCTGAACCTGTACATCCCGGGCTAACCCGAGCATTTACAAAACACCGGGTCAGTCTAGTAAACCAGAGTGAGATAAACTCGCACAGTATTAAGGTATCACACAACTTGATTTTAAAGCTAAAATCCTTTCAAAAGAAAAAGGTAATCGTAAGACCAAATCCACACATAAATAAGGACGGTTTTTACCTTACGATAACTCAAAACGTTTTGAAATCAATATCTTATCTGATAGTATAATAATGTCTAAATACAAATAAATAGAATCTAGTAGAACGCTTGCATCTCACGCTCTACATATATAATATACAAACAAAACTGCAGGCGCTTATTGGAGATTGGATTCCAATCATGCCAAGGTATGGGACCACCTGCCGATCGTGTATCTCTAGAGACGAATAAACTGGGTTCAACAAGAACGTCTTGCAACCTGGCCCACATATGACCGACCACCCATTTCGCTTGAGTGTATCGAATGTATATCACCAACGGTTGGGAGCTACCCACCGTCTTCTCGAAAAGGGACAGCATCGAAATAGATTAAAGAGCAAATAAGACTTTCTCTAGATAGGTGATTATACACCCTAATGGGAGCGACCCACATAGCCATGCTGCCTGCCTGATTTTTGTCATTTTCCGGTTGATGAGGCTTGAGGTTTTAAATCTCTTTTGAACACCTAGCCACCATTCTCTTTGAATGTCACATCGTCGGATCCGTCAAGTCACTAATTGACGTCCACAAATATACTCTGGGTATAAAAGAAGTGCCCCTCTTTGCCACTACTTGGTATATTTGTAAAAATCAACGTACGTGGTTTTAGGAAATATTCTGTCAAACATTCGTTCATACAAGTCATCCAGGAACAGGATGAACCGAAGGTACTCTCCTATTGCATCCAATATAGGAATCACCCCATGGATCAATAGCGAGAAGTCCTTGCAACCCGTAGATTCCAACCACGACAGAACCACAGTTTATCTCTGGCCGCTAAACCAGAGATTTTTAGTACTTCTTCCGCTTATGAAAATCCACGGTCTTCAATGCTCCATCTCGACCTTCTTCTGATATCTTTACATATTTGTTGGTCGGAATGGTTTTCGAATATATATTCGATCCCGGTCTTTCCGTACCAACAATCGTATTGGACAAATTTGATAGTCGGTGATTTAACTATCAAATTAACAGTGTTTCAATCATAACAATCCAGTGAGTTCACTGGTTCAGTATTCAGCATCACTTGGCCTTTAAATTAAAACTAATATAAATTTAAAACTCTTAAATCTTCCGATATTATAGATATAGCTTTCTCGCTTCTTATTTAACCTATGATTTTTTTAACCATTTCATTAAAAAACTAGATTTGGTTATATAACCTTATTACCCCCTTCTTTATTCAAATTCACTTCTTCAAATCTCTTTTCAATTTTATTCCATCATTTCCTTCCTGCAATCCTTATTTCAATTCCAATTGTACTTAATCCCATCTTCTTAAGTAACGTTAATTTAGAACTAACGATATAATACCTCAAACCCCTTTTAAATTAATTTATAATTATTTTAAATAATCCCATTTAAATGTTTTCAACAAAACCATTATTCACCTTTTTAACCATTAGGTTAATTACCTTAATCTCACACCTACGAATCTGATTAACATCAAAATTGCCTTTGTAAAATCAATTTACACTTTATTATAAAAATAAATATTTATTTCCTTCCCAGTAAGTTTTTATTTAAAATATATATTTCAAATCTACCTTTAGTTATAAACTAATTTTTGTAACTTCAGTTCTATCAACAACAAATATGTAACTAGCAACCAGTCAACCATTAACAAACAGGGCACACAAATAAAAACCCAATTTATATAAAATATAAATGGGAAAACTGAGTGAGTTTAACTCACCTTGAGTTGATTCCGTTGTTAACGGCTTGTTTTAATTAAATTAAACGGTCGTTCAATTTAATTAAAAATGTCGATTGATTCCCATACGTCCAAGTCTGTTCCATAATACAATGCTCGTCACCATGATCGTAGCGCAATTTGTTTTGCTCCATTCTTTGCTACTGCTTTGTTCACTTCCAGGCATTTCTTTCACCTTTGTTTGTTTCTGAATCCCATATTGCTTTCTTACTTTCAAAACCTGCTGTATTTCAAATGAAGATCCTCCTCACATTTTTTCTCCTACACAGTTCACCCTTAGATTCTTCACGTAACAACCCCTTTCTCTCATGAGCCCACGTTTCCCCTTCCTGGTCTTTACCGCTACTAAGTAAATGGCCCGCAAGCCCACTGAAACGATCGTCCCACTCCCCTTTCGTGATTCTTCTTCTTCCACGTTGTATATATCTCCACCATAGCCGTACTATCCTCAACCTACTCCACCGTGCAGTCCTTACTCCACACCCGTAACGCGTCCTACTTGCTCTGGCCCATGACCATCAGCTCCGTTACTATTCGAATGAAACACTCCTCTCTACTGAAACATACAGGCAGCTTCTGATCCGTTAAAACGTGACCACCATGCTCACTTTGACTTCAAACTGCACCGTACCTGATTCATCACTCCACTGGACTCTCTCTCTATATTAAATTCCAACACCGTTTAGTCACTACCGCACTTTCCTTCCTCCCGTTGAATTCTCGTACATTCTTCTCTCGAAACCAACACCATCCGCCTTTCCTATTTAAAGCTCATGCCGAACTCCTACAGGAAACTCGAAGCACACATCTTTCCTCGGCTCGGATCTCGAATCCTTTGCGATATGGCTCATGACTTGCATTCCAATCTGGGAGCATATTTGGATTTTTTGTGATATAATATATATATTGTAACAACCCGGAAATGCGAGCCAATTAAAAAAATTTATTTTGGCAATTTCAGTGAATTTTGAATATTTAAAATGAATTATTTTAAATAATTACGACGAGAAATTTAATTTGAAAAGAATTCGAATGTATATATTTATATACGTCGTCGTTAGAATATAAATATTTATTTATAATTATAATAGGAATTGAAAATGGCGTGGTAGTTCGATAATTCGATTT
This sequence comes from Allium sativum, assembly GCA_030737875.1. NCBI lineage: Eukaryota > Viridiplantae > Streptophyta > Magnoliopsida > Asparagales > Amaryllidaceae > Allium > Allium sativum. The sequence goes on from CM060918.1 coordinate 131,367,928, forward strand.
CAAACTTCAATTGAACATACCGGGTCTAAAATAATCCGGATTTTGGCGAAACCAAAAATATTTGAATCTAATTGAGAATATCTTTCCAACGAATCCGAAAAATCGAAATTTCATAGCGGGGATAAAAAGATATGCCCAGTTGAAAATTCAGAATAGTCGCTATGGAATTCTGGCCCTTAAAAATGGATATTCTGCAAACGACATCGGATTTCGACGAAACCACTTTTGTTGGATCCGCGATGTCAAATTATTGCTAGGTTTCAAATTTCATAATTTTTTGAATCAATATGTGAGCGTGGAGAAGTTAAACGTGTTTTGACAGTTTCAGTTGAATTCCATCGACCAGAAAATGGCCATTTTTCAAACGGTCTCGGAATTCGACGAAATTAGTTTTGTTAGGACCGTATCGTCAATAAGAAGCTAGAAATATTTTTTCTGGAATTTTTAGGGTTCGTATGTGGTCCCAGTAAATTGAAATGTACGTTTAAAATTGAATATATTGATTTATATTTTGATTTTGATAAACACTGATCGAAACGTTAGAATTGGATTACGAAACGTATCCCATTGTGTTCGGAATGGGGGTATTACGCTAGGGACGACAGTCAGTGGGTCCGATTTCGAGTTCGAATTAAAACGTAATTTTAGTGGAGAAATAAATTGGAAAAATATATATATATTTATAAATCCTTTCACATATACCCCCTCCCCTCTTTTTGATTTCTTCGATCAGAAATAAACCCGTCTCCCCCCAATTTTCTGTCGTTCCTCAACCCTAGCGCCGCCAGGCGATCGAGGCCCCCTCGCCACCTCTCCATCGCGCCGCCGCCTCAAAGTCGCCGTCCCCTTCCCCTCCGACCCCGCTTCCCCCCTGCCCCCCTCCGCTGCAATCGCGAGGTCCAAAGCTCGAACGAGGAAAAACGGCGCGAAGCCCCAACGCCACCACCGCGGATGCCGACGCCACCCAGACCTCCCCCCTCCGGCCATCCACGATCGGCGCAGCCTCCCACCACCGGCCTGCATGCCTCCTCAGCTCACACCACCTCCGGTGAACACACAAACCCCCCCCCCCCTCAGTCAAACAACAGTAAGTATTTATCGTTTCTTTATTCCTTTACTTGTTTTATTCCTTTTTCTTTTAGTTATATATTAAAACATAGTTTTAAAATCGGATTTTTAAGATAAAAGATCTGATTTTTATACTTTAAAAGATTTGATTTCTATTGTTTAAAAGAAGAAGAATGAAAAAAAATATAATATAATCTTTTTATATATGAAATACCGTAATAAAAATGTACTCTTTATATAATTATTAGCATCGTAAAGATGTGATTTTTGTATGGATAGTATTATGATAAGGATACGATTTTTGTTAGGTGAATGGCGTAATAAAAAATACGATTTTTATGAAGTAGAAAAATGTAATTTTTATATAGAAAGAAGCGTTATAAAAATATGATTTTTATTTTATTAAATGAAGCAATAAAAATATAATTTTTATTATGAACAGCGTGAAAAGGACTGCATTAGAATTTCAAGCAGATTCAGACGATTCAGCAGTTCAACAGTAAAGCACGGCGGAGTGGAACCCTCTGTGAGAACTTCTCACTTTTTAATTTTGTTTTCTAGTTAATAATATATATACTAGGATGCAGACGGTGTTTAGTAGCACCCGACACCCGTCGTCCACAGACCATGGACGACTTGTATGCTTGGTTGTTTGATTTTGATGTGTAGTTGATTGTGTGATGTGAAATGAAATAAAATATTTATATAGTTAAAAATATTTTATAGTTAAAAATATAATTTTTAACTCGTATTTAAAATGAAATAAATATAAACAAATCGCACGATTTGTTTATATACACACATTTGACTGATATTGATTGGGACGATAATTTTTACACATCGCATAACTGCACAGATAAAATCTGTGTTTGATTGTTTGAAACCCCACACAGGTATTGGGATGATATATGGCATACACTAGTCCCAATGATTAGTTGTATGTCAATCGATTGATTGACAGGCTGTATAAGCGTCGAATATTTTTTGATGCTTATACAGTGTAGAATGCACTCTGGATGATGGATTGCTGTTTTCATTGTTGTTATACACATTTGTTGTGTGAAATCCATATAATCAATTATATGGTAATTGACTGTGCCTGATCCCAGTTCAAAATTATCGATTAATTTGAAATAATAATTCATTGAATATTGAAATGTGAAGCCGTGTTAAGTAGTTGAACGCCATTTTAACACGAACGGGAATTTTGTCGATTTTATAATAAATATCGAAAAGTGATTTCAAAATCGAATGTTTTGAAAATATGAAATGAATTCGAATAGAATTGAATGGGAAATATAATTCAAATTAAAATTGAATAGAATAGAAATTCGAATTAAATTGAATTGAAATGAATTTGAATTGAATAGAATCGAAATTTGAAAGGAATTGAAATTCGAATTAAATAGAATTGAATTGAAATTCGAATTAAATAGAATTGAATTTAAATTCGAATGAAATAGAATTGAATTGAAATTCGAATTAAATAGGATTGAATTGAAATTCGAATTAAATTGAAACAGAATTGAAATCGTTTTAAAATGAATTTAAAACGAATTGAAATAGATTTGAAATCGATTTGAATTGAAATCTATTTGAAATGAATTTAAAACGAATTTATAGTGGAATATTCAATTTTGATTTGAAATTGAATATGAAGTTGAAATCGTTTTGAAAACGAATTTAAAACGGTTTTTAAAATACGTTTTAAAAGGAAATCGACAAAATATATAATATATATATTATATATATAATATAATGGCCTGAATAGAACGCGCCGCGCCACAGCATTTCGAGAATTTCGACCATTGACTTCGAATGGATATTACGGGAGATCCGACCATCGGATTTTCCTAAAACCGGAACCGTTGGGTTCGTATCGAAAAGAGCTTTCTAACGAATGTGAGAAATTAGAAATCTAACGGTTGGATTTGGAATTATGTCTAAATCAAATTTGGAAAAGGTCGCTGTAAGTGCAATTCGATGGCCGTTGATGGAAATCGACTGTATGGGCCTTGATAAAATTATTAAAAATAGTAATAATTTGTGTAAAATCATAAGAAATGATTTGTGTAGAATTGGGATGAAAAACTCCATATTTGAAAAGATAAAAATAGATTTTTATCGAAATGAACTAGTTTTGAAATAGAATAATAATTTATTTATTTTTAAAATAAATAAATTGGATTTGAAAATAACCAGAACTTCCAATAATTAAATTGGAATGGATTTGAATCGAAATTGTCTTCGGAATATTTCGATGTTGGATTTCGTGATGATACAGATATTGTTATGTGAATTTGAAAGATATATATATATATCGTTATTTCCAATACGATATTTGTTGGTCATTAAAATTTGATATTGAATATAAGCCGGTATATTTTCTATTCAGAGCCTTGTATTTAATATCAAATGTGATTTGGGTTTGTCGTGAATGGTGTCTTTATTAACACTGTTCTTAAGCCCAGTTGAGAAAAAGATTAAATCTTTTTATTTATATTTAATGAAGTGTACCAATTAAATGATATTTAATTGGAATTGTATTGGTATTGATTTTTGGGTTTATCGTGAACAGTGTTTTAAATAACACTTGTTCTTTAACCCGATAATTAATGGAATGTGAATTTGCGTTTATCGTGAACCGTGTTTTAAATGACACTGATTCTTTAACCCAGTTAAAGATTAAAACTAAGTGGAGTTTTAATGAATCTTTAATTAGATTAAAAAGATCGAGAATGGAGTATCACCAGTTCTTGTTGCAGTCATGATGGGGGGTTCTCGCTTCGTGGTTTGGTGGCGAATGGGTTACTCTTACCCCCACATGTCCCTTGCGGGGGTTGGTTAGGCAGTGGCTTCATTGTTCTTTATTTAGCATTGTGCTGTTGTTTTATGCACTGGTATTCTTGGGAGGAAACCCGTTCCGTGTTATACGGCGTGGTCCCTTGATTTATCTAACTTTACAATAAAGATTAATAACTGTTTTAGTTCTCACACCAGTCCCATGACTGACCTGGAGTTTATTGTTTTAACCTAAACTCTGGGTGCCCTTATTTTGACACGGGCAGCTAGTAGTTTTGGTTTTGCAGATTTATATTCACCGGATTCTGATTTACAGCTGGAATGATATTCAGAAAGCTTTGTATCCGTATATCTCCTTCAGCTTTGTTTTGTATTATTTTCCGCTGCTATGTAAATTATTGTAATCTCCGATATTTATTGACTGTGTAATATTCATTTATACTCTGTATATTCTTGTATTCTGATGGAATTGTTGTAATATACAATGAAATGTTCTTCCGTCTGCGTTCTGATTTGTCTTGTCCTCACAGTAATTCGTTCTTTCTCTTCTCTTCGGAGATCGGGGAAGTTTCGATCGCTTCATTTGGTATCAGAGCTTTGGTTTACAAAGCTCAGAGAACAATACACAGTAGAACCATACGAAAGAATTCATCAGAAATTGGATTAGTAATATCCAATGGGAGTGACTTGTTAGAGATGGGATCAGTAGTATCCTAGAAAGAGTGTGAAGAGTATATTATTAAAATGAAAATAAATTTTTGTTTTGAAAATTTAAATCGAATTATTCATATTTGAATATTTATTTATATTGATTTGGACAACTCAATATATAAAGATTTTGCGTATACGTCTGATCCATGTGTATTTGAAATTTTAATATACTGGATAGATATAGAATCACACTCTAGTCGCCCGGAGATGGTTCTGATGATCGCTATAGTACGTACATCATCAGAATTTATATTCGAGTTTCAAAAGTGGTATTTCTATATATTTCCAATTGACTGGTGTGAGAACCGAAATTAGAAAGGGCCTATTGTTGTGATTTGGCATCAAAAATGTGATTTTTGACTATATATCAAAATTATGAATTTAAAAAGCTAATCAACTAATTGATTGATGGTTGTGTTGTTTGATTATTGCTTGAATAATTAAATGTGGAACCTTTAGCCAATTTGAACCAAATAGTGAATTGTATTGAAAATTAGTCGCATTTGCTTGCATATACATGTATATCTATTGAGCAGGTCATAGCAAGGAGGCTGGAGCAGAGAAATAAAATTGTTTGCCCGATAAATAGGTAAAAGTTTACCATAATTTACTGTTTTGTTTGGGTGATGATGATTTTATGAGCCGATTGGCTAGCCGCTTGGCTTTTTCTATTGGATTGAAGAAGGCCATGGGAGGCTATATGAAATATCCCGAAGTCCCCGGTGCAGGGGAGGTTATGGCAAAAAAATTTGGAAATCTAGGGTGTTAGCAAAATTTTTGAAAAATTTGAAAAGTTCTTAGAAACTAAAAAGTTGAAGAACTTAAGCCGTAACGAAAATAGAGGAAGTTGAGTTGATTAGATAAACAACGTTCGGCTTCGTTCCTTTTCGGGGACGAAAAGTTTTAAGTGGGGGAGATTGTAACAACCCGGAAATGCGAGCCAATTTAAAATTTTTATTTTGGCAATTTCAGTGAATTTTGAATATTTAAAATGAATTATTTTAAATAATAACAACGAGAAATTTAATTTGAAAAGAATTCGAACGTATATATTTATATACGTCGTCATTAGAATATAAATATTTATTTATTATTATAAAAGGAATTGAAAATGGCGCGGTAGTTCGATAATTCGATTTCAAACTTCAATTGAACATACCGGGTTCAAAATAAACCAGATTTTGGCGAAACCAAAAATATTTGAATCTAATTAAGAATATCTTTCCAAGGAATCCGAAAAATCGAAATTTCATAGCGGGGATAAAAAGATATGCCCAGTTGAAAATTCAGAATAATCGCTTTGGAATTCTGGCCCTTAAAAATGGAAATTTTTCAAACGACCTTGGATTTCAACGAAACCACTTTTGTTGGATCCGCGATGTAAAATTATTGTTAGGTTTAAATTTCATAATTTTTCGAATCAATATGTGAGCGTGGCGAAGTTAAACGTGTTTTGACAATTTCAGTTGAATTCCATCGACCAGAAAATGGCCATTTTTCAAACAGTCTCAGAATTCGATGAAATTAGTTTTGTTAGGACCGTATCGTCAATACGAAGCTAGAAATAATTTTTTTGGAATTTTTAGGGTTCGTATGTGGCCCCAGTAAATTGAAATGTACGTTTAAAATTGAATATACTGATTTATATTTTGATTTTGATAAAAACTGATCGAAACGTTAGAATTGGATTACGAAACGTATCCCATTGTGTTCGGAATGGGGGTATTACACTAGGGACGACAGTCGGTGGGTCTGATTTCGAGTTCGAATTAAAAGGTAATTTTAGTGGAGAATTAAATTGGAAAAAATATATATATTTATAAATCCTATCACATATACCCCCCCCCCCCCTCATTTTGATTTCTTCGATCAGAAATAAACCCGTCTCCCCCCAATTTTCTGTCGCTCCTCTACCCTAGCGCCGCCAGGCGATCGAGGCCCCCTCGCCACCTCTCCATCGCGCTGCCGCCTCCAAGTCGTCGTCCCCCTTCCCCTCCGACCCTGCTTCCCCCCCCCCCCCTCCGCTGCAGTCGCGAGCTCCAAAGCTCGAACGAGGAAAAATGGCACGAAGCCCCAACGCCACCACCGCGGATGCCGACGTCACCCAGACATCCCCACTCCGGCCATCCACGACCGGCGCAGCCTCCCACCACTGGCCTGCATGCCTCCTTAGCTCACACCACCTCCGGTGAACACGCAAACCCCCCTCCCAGTCAAACAACAGTAAGTGTTTATCGTTTATTTATTCCTTTACTTGTTTTATTCCTTTTTCTTTTAGTTATATATTAAAACATAGTTTTAAAATCGGATTTTTAAGATAAAAGATCTGATTTTTATACTTTAAAAGATTTGATTTCTATTGTTTAAAAGAAGAAGAATGAAAAAAAATATAATATAATCTTTTTATATATGAAATACCTTAATAAAAATGTACTCTTTATATACTTATTAGCATCGTAAAGATGTGATTTTTGTATGGATAGTATTATGATAAGGATACGATTTTTGTTAGGTGAATGACTTAATAAAAAATACGATTTTTATGAAGTAGAAAAATGTAATTTTTATATAGAAAGAAGCGTTATAAAAATATGATTTTTATTTTATTAAATGAAGCAATAAAAATATAATTTTTATTATGAACAGCGTGAAAAGGACTGCATTAGAATTTCAAGCAGATTCAGACGATTCAGCAGTTCAACAGTAAAGCATGGAGGAGTGGAACCCTCTGTGAGAACTTCTCACCTTTTAATTTTGTTTTCTAGTTAATAATATATATACTAGGATGCAGACGGAGTTTAGTAGCACCCGACACCCGTCGTCTACAGACCATGGACGGCTTGTATGCTTGGTTGTTTGATTTTGTTGTGTAGTTGATTGTGTGATGTGAAATGAAATAAAATATTTATATAGTTAAAAATATTTTATAGTTAAAAATATAATTTTTAACGTGTATTTAAAATGAAATAAATATAAACAAATCGGACGATTTCATTTGACTGATATTGAATGGGACGATAAATTTTACACATCGCCTAACTACACAAATAAAATCTGTGTTTGATTGTTTGAAACCCCACACGGGTATTGGGATGATATATGGCATACACTAGTCCCAATGATTAGTTGTATGTCAATCGATTGATTGACATGCTGTATAAGCGTCGAATATTCTTTAATGCTTATACAGTGTAGAATGCACTCTGGATGATGGATTGCTGTTTTCATTGTTGTTATACACATTTGTTGTGTGAAATCCATATAATCAATTATATGGTAATTGACTGTGCCTAATTCCAGTTCAAAATTATCGATTAATTTGAAATAATTATTCACTGAATATTGGAATGTGATGCCGTGTTAAATAGTTGAACCCCATTTTAACACGAACGGGAATTTTGTCGATTTTATAATAAATATCGAAAAGTGATTTTAAAATCAAATGTTTTGAAAATATGAAATGAATTCGAATTAAATTGAATGGGAAATATAATTCGAATTAAAATTGAATAGAATAGAAATTCGAATTAAATTGAATTGAAATGAATTCGATTTGAATTGAATAGAATTGAAATTCGAATTAAATAGAATTGAAATTCTATTTAAATAGAATTGAATTGAAATTCGAATTAAATATAATTGAATTGAAATTCAAATTAAATAGAATTGAATTGAAATTCGAATTTAATTGAAATAGAATTGAAATCGTTTACAATGAATTTAAAATGAATTGAAATAGATTTGAAATAGATTTGAATTGAAATCGATTTGAAATGAATTTAAAATGAATTTAAAACGAATTTATAGTGGAATATTCAATTTTAATTTGAAATTGAATATGAAGTTGAAATCGTTTTGAAAACGAATTTAAAATGGTTTTTAAAATACTTCTTAAAAGGAAATCGACGAAATATATAATATATATATTACATATATAATATAATGGCTTGAATAGAACGCGCCACGCCGCGGTAGTTCGCGATTTTCGACCATTGACTTCGAATGGATATTACGGGAGATCCAACCGTCGGATTCTCCTAAAACCGGAACCGTTGGATTCGTATCGAAAAGAGATTTCTAACGAATGTGAGAAATTAGAAATCTAATGGTTGGATTTGTAATTATGTCCAAATCAAATTTGGAAAAGGTTGCTGTAAGTGCAGTTCGATGGCCGTTGATGGAAATCGACTGTACGTGCCTTGATAAAATTATTAAAAATAGTAATAATTTGTGTAAAATCATAAGAAATGATTTGTGAAGAATTGGGATGAAAAACTCCATATTTGAAAAGATAAAAAATAGATTTTTATCGAAATGAACTAGTTTTGAACTAGAATAATAATTTATTTATTTTTAAAATAAATAAAGTGGATTTGAAAATAACCAGAACTTCCAATAATTAAATTGTAATGGATTTGAATCGAAATTGTCTTCGGAATATTTCGATGTTGGATTTCGTGATGATACAGATATTGTTATGGGAATTTGAAATATATATATATATATATATATATATATATATATATCATTATTTCCAATACGATATTTGTTGGTCGTAGAAATTTGATATTGAATATAAGCCGGTATATTTTCTATTCAGAGCCTTGTATTTAATATCAAATGTGATTTGGGTTTGTCGTGAATGGTGTCTTCATTAACACTGTTCTTAAGCCCAGTTGAGAAAAAGATTAAATCTTTTTATTTAGAATTAATGAAGTGTACCAATTAAATGATATTTAATTGGAATTGTATTGGTATTGATTTTTGGGTTTATCGTGAACAGTGTTTTAAATAACACTTGTTCTTTAACCCGATAATTTATGGAATGTGAATTTGGGTTTATCGTGAACAGTGTTTTAAATGACACTTATTCTTTAACCCGGTTAAAGATTAAAACTAAGTGGAGTTTTAATGAATCTTTAATTATATTAAAAAGATCGAGAATGGAGTATCACCAGTTTTACTCTAGGCGATAGTTAAATCTTTAATTAGATTTGAACGTGAAATGGTAATTGAATTTACGGATAACACCGTTGTGTTAGATATGAAGTATGACCAGATTTACTTCATGGGATGAATAGGTTGGGATTGGTAAATTAAAATAAATGATTATTTCGGTGTGGTTCGCTAATCCCGACTAGTTTGAATTGATATTCAAAGGAGATTAAAGAATAAATTTAAAGAATTTATCTTTGATAAAATTAATAGGAACCTTTCCCAAAATATAAGAATATTTGAATAAAAGAATATTCTGAATTGGAATGAGGCATATGTTGTGTTTGTGTAACACGTGTTTATTATATATATACGCAAGTTTTTCAGAAAGTCCGGGTTTATCCCATTCTGAATAACTAATTCGACGTGGTGTCGAAGATGAAGACGGTGGTTGAAGACTGGAGGTCTTCACGTCGTTTGGGTAATTACTGATGATCTTGATTGGGCTGTACACCCAAGAAGATGGAAACAGTTAGTGATCGTCCAGACGTACTTGGAGATCGATGGATATGCGGGGTACTAGGTGCCTCCGGTTTCGTTCAGACCCAGAACTAACTTGCAAATGGACTGTGTATCTGACATTGGATTTTAGTCTGTGTGGTTGATTTCTATTAAATATATATCTGTTTGGCGGCGGAGAATTTATTCTGTTGCTTAACGCCCTTCTCTGAGACGTACGAGCTCAGAGGTTACATATTGATGGATATCAAATGAATGGAGTGAATTGCCTGTGTGGCATGCCTAAGTGGCAAATGATCAAGGCTTCTGTTGAAAAGCAAAGTCTTATGGTGGATGATCAAAGCACGTCCTGTGTGGCATAGCTTTGTGTAACGTGAATTCACGAGCCTCACACCCCGGTCGTGAACTAAAAACGGGAGAAGGACCTCAGGGAGGACATGCGTTTCTTTCTAGCTAGAAGTGGCATCAGTGGTTTTACACGCCCTGACGAGTTTGACTTATGTGGTTGTTGCTGTTGTGAGGCGCCTCAGATATATCGGTCGATCCAGGACCGATGGAGTCATTGGGCTCATTGACACCCCATAGGGTGGGGAAACGCAGTGTTCAGGCATTTTAATCCACATCGGTGGACCGGCCCTGACGATCCAAGGGCCCACCTGAGTCTGGGTCCTGAGGGGCGGGCTAGAGCGTCTCGAATCGGTAGAGGAGTATCTTTTGCCTCGGTTCACAGATGGAAATCCAACTTCCAATACGTGACGTTTCGATTTTAGTTGTGATCCTATATATGGTGACATAGTGGGATGGGGCGCTTATGCCGTCTATGATTGATACTTATGATTTGAAATTGTTTTTGTCACTATACACCCATAGTACTATTAAAATAATCTGTTTTAAACGTATCAAGCATTCTTTGGCTATTATAAGGAAAAAACCCTATCCTCCGGCTTGCGTTGCATTGTGTGATGGGACCTGGGTCTTATAATAGCTTCATCGTTCTTTATTTAGCGTTGTGCTGTTGTTTTATGCACTGGTATTCTTGGGAGGAAACCCGTTCCGTGTTATACGGCGTGGTCCCTTGATTTACCTAACTTTAAAATAAAGATTAATAACTGTTTTAGTTCTCACACCATCCCATGACTGACCTGGAGTTTATTGTTTTAACCTAAACTCTGGGTGCTCTCATTTTGACACGGGCAGCTAGTAGTTTTGGTTTTGCAATTTTATATTCACAGGATCCTGATTTACAGCTGGAACGATATCCGGAAACTTTGTATCCATATATCTCCTTCAGCTTTGTTTTGTATTATTTTCCGCTGTTATGTAAATTATTGTAATCTCTGATATTTATCGACTGTGTAATATTCATTTATACTCTGTATATTCTTGTATTCTAATGGAATTGTTGTAATATACAATGAAATGTTCTTCCGTCTGCGTTCTGATTTGTCTTGTCCTCACAGTAATTCGTTCTTTCTCTTCTCTTCGGAGATCGGGGAAGTTTCGGTCGCTTCATATATTCACCATTTTATTATTTTCATTGCTATGGTTCCTTTTGTTGAGTAGAAGAGATAAAGCGTCACAGGGAAGATGTTAGGTTTTGTGTGTGAAAATAAATGAACACAAACTACAGCTATTTATAGGAGAAGAAACCAGAAGATAAGATCAACGTTTAATCAAGTACCCGGTAGGGTTTAGCATAGTAGGCACAGCTACATTGCGTTTCCACGTCCAACTGAGTTTTCACGTCCTTCAGTTGGCATGTGCTGACGGAAATATTGAGCGGAATGGAGAAGCAGCGCCATGTACTTTGAACGGGTATAGACCATAGGATGACTGAACATAGTCTGCTACAAGTTTAGTCTCAATCTGTGATTTTACGTTTTAGGTTAACTGTGGTTCCATTATACTAGCATGTGTTTTCATTGAAGGCTATGGTGAGGTCTGCAATGTGTTTTCATCTTGATGTGAAACGCAGACAAGAGCAATACATAGGGTAGGTATGTCACAAGAAAAGGAGTAGGCATCTTTTCCCTTAGATTCAAATCTATGTTGCAAGTGTTTTACTGCTGAAATGATGTATATATATATGGGTAGGAAAGGGACAGGGCATATCCATCCAGGCTATTTTGAGAAAATTTGAGTCTGAGCATGTTTTAATTTGATTTGAAAATACAGGTGAAAAGGTCAGTTTAGAGGGTAGGGATGAGAACATAGGTTGGCATGTATCAATATATAGGACAATATGGCTTCACGTTTAGGTACTTGCTCTCTGCAGTCTGCATGTGCACATAAATTTCCTGTTTACTGATAAAAAAGCTAATCTTGGTTTAAAAAAGGTATTCCGGACCCAATGGGACAAGTTTCGTCGAATTCCGACTTCGTTTGAAAAAAATTCCTTTATAAAACCAGAAATAAACACGCATTAAATTTTTTCACGATCACCAAATAAATCAAATCAACTTGAAACCTTGATATCCTACAATGATTCTTTGATACGAACCCAACGGCACCAGTTTCGTCGCATTCTGAGACTGTTTCCCCAATAGGCCATTTTTACGTGCACCGCAATGCCATTCTGAACACCAAATTTGCCGATATCTAAAAATAACAAACTATATACCTATCCTGACTCTAATCGACGATACGAACTCAACGGAATTGGTTTCGCGGTCTAATTCGATCGTCTGTTCAAGGTATACCCAAATAATCCTTTATTAAATTAACTACGCGCTATAGAAATTGAACGGGCATTTATGGCTGTCGTGGTCACATACGACATCAGTTTGCCACGCCATTCAACACCATATAATGATTTAATGATACGGTCCTAATGAAACTGATTTCGTCGAAATCTGAGTCCATTTGCAAAACAGCTATTTTAAAGGTCGGTATTTAAATAACAATTTTCCACAGCGATTATTACAAAATTTGATTTGGCCATTACTTACAATATTCAACACGAAAATCTGAATTTTTCTTTTTCATATGAAAATTATAATCGATACGGTTCCAACATTTCTAGTTTCACAGAAATCCGACTTATATTGAATCTTATATATCCAGTTGAAGTTGAAAATTCAATATTATGAACTGCAGCGCCATTTCGAGCTCGTTTTATATTATAAATAAATTAACCTTAAAATATCGTTTTTAATAACGAATTAAATATCAAAATCTATTAATACTCCAAATATAATATTTAAATAATAAATTAAATTAAATATTTGACGGCCAAAATACGGGTCGTTACACTTGGGCTCACAAACTTTCTTGCTCGCATCATCCCAGTACTCGCGGATAACGACCAGACTCGGCTCCTTTATACTAACCTACCATACATGAATCAGAGTACCCAATAAATAGCGTCCTAGACTGGGGACTTTGCGGTACCCTTTCATCATCACATCCCGGTGCACTGAACATACGAAACGAACATATATATCTGACCACCAGTTTTCCACCAATCTGGGGTGTGAGGTTCGTCGAGGTCATGATATACACAAAACAATGCTTAAATAAGCCATGCTTTGATCATCCATACCTCATCACCTAACTTAAGTATGCTATATTGTCCATTCACTATACATCACTGATTTCCATCAATATATAACTTCTAAGCTCATACATCTTAGAGAAGGGTGCTAGGCAAGAGAATAAATTCTCCGCCACCAAACAGACATATATTAATAAAGATCAGTGCTACGCAGTCAATTACATTGTCAGACACACAAACCATACATGTCCGTTCTAGGTTTGAACGAAACAACAATCTGAAATTCCTTCACATATGTTCGGGCTACTTGCCACTTAACTGATATATAAAATTCATCTACGAATGGGAGCCAGCCATTCGAGGCATTCAGCAAGTCGCCCTTACGACATGAAGGGTCTTGGTCTTCAATGCCGCCTCCAATGTCTTCAATTGCTCCACAACATTGTATTATTACTTGGAATGGTTTTCAGACATAATTCTGATCTCGGTCTTTCCAAATAATATGCAATTAAAAACACAATTACGGAACACACAGACTTTCTACCATTCTACTTCCGTCTTGAATTTTGTTAAATTAAACTTCTTCATTCTCAAATTATAACAAAATCCATATTTAACCTTTCTCTTTAAAAACACATCCCTTAAATCAAAGATAATTTAGCCTCAAGCCTTAATTAATTTTCCTTTTGATAACTCATTATCAAAAACCCAGTTTCCTTTAAAAATCCTTACCCCACATTTTAACCAAAGTTTCCAATTAAATCAGTTTCCCAACATTCAATTCTGTAATCCTAACTAAAAGATTATACTTCTTTCCCAATTCCTTATTTTTAATTTCCACAAATCAAAGATTTGATTAAATCCCCAAATTACGAGATGAATTTCCATAACTCAATCTCATTGGGTTTCAAGAATGATATTATTGAAGATACGATTCACGACAAAACCCAAATCAATCGATATCGAACATAAGTTACATAGAAATTGTATTTATTTATATTTGATATCAATTCTCATAATCAACGAATATTATAAGTGGAATATCTTGCAAATTACTCAAATAGAATACGTTTACACCAAAGAATTTCATATTAAATATCCGAAGATTATTTCTATCCAACTTATCCCAATCAAATTGGGAAACTCGTTCTTAATTAAAAGATTTATCGAACTCTTTGACATTACATCTAGATAGAAATATCATCAACTTATCCTTAATATTAATCTCTGTATCCAACTCACACTATAAGCGGAATAATAGTGAACCACCTTTGTAATTCCTCAAATAGTAAGAGTCATCATCTACTGGATTAATATCAAACATCTGAAGATTTATCTCCAACCATATCCAATTATTTTAAATTGAAAAACCCGTTTTAGTATCAAATAAATCAATTTAATTTCCATATAAAACATTTTCAATACTTTTAAACCTTTGAAAACATTCCATCAATCATTTACAAATATTTAATTATAGTTCGGAAAACAACTCACGGTTTAAAACTTCAAAATAGATTGTTTTGAAAGAAAGAGTTACCATAGTGTTTCAAAAGCGTTACAAAATAATTATCTTAATTATTTTACTCAAAATATCGTTTATCTTAGCCAAAACTTAAAATTTATGACTCAAAACACTTTTACATAATTTATAATTATTTTACCATTTTTTCCCATATTTTTAGACACATTAAAAATGGTTGTTTATTGTAACAACCCAGAAAATCAAAACCAATTTAAAATTTTTATTTTATCAATTTTAATGAATTTTGAATATTTAAAATGATTTATTTTAAATAACAATGACTAAAAATTTATTTTAAATGAAGTTAGAATGAATAGATTTATTTTAATTATATAACGAGCCTGAAATGGCGTGGTTGTTTGAAAATTCGATTTCAAATTTCAAATGAATGTACGGGATTCAAAACAAACCGGATTTTAGTAAAACCAGAAATATTTGAATCTGTTTGAAAATATCTTTCCAACGAATGTGAAAAATCTAGATTTCATAATGGGAATAAAAAGTTATGTTCAGTTGAAAATTCAGAATAGTCGCTACAGAATTTTATATAATATATAGCCCTTAAAAATAGGGATTTTGCAAACGACCTCCGTTTTCGACGAAACCACTTATGTTGAATCCAGAATGTCAAATTATTACTAGATTCCAATTTTCATAATTTTTGGAATTAATATGTAAGCGTGGAGAATTTAAACGTGTTTGGTAATTTCAGTTTGAATTTGATCGACTCGAAAATAACCGGTTTTCAAACGGTCCCCAAATTCGACGAAATTAGTTTTGTTAGGACCGTATTGTCAAAACATAGCTAGAATTATTGTTTTAAAAATGTAATTTTTTTTATAATGAAATTGCTATAATTAAAAATGTGATTTTTAATTTATACAACTATAATTAAAAATGTGATTTTTAATTTATATATAATTATTATAAAAATATTATTTTTAAAATATATATAGAATTGATTTTTTATATATAAATGGAATAATGTCTTATAATAAAAATAGCATTGGTTTCTAAAGCTGATTTTTAATATAAATAACATAGATAAAATCTGGTTTTTAAATTTAGAGATAACATTGATAAAAATCAGATTTTATAATAAACTAGTACTATTTTATTTTTCAGATTTTAAATAGAAACAACTTTGATAGAAATGGGATTTTTATTATATAATATTTTTAAATAAAAATATGATTTTTTGTTGTATAAAAATATAATTTTTAGGGATATAAAAATATGAATTGTATATATAATAACATTTTAAAAGTTCGATTTTTATTATATACATAGCAATATAAAAGTGATTTTTATATATATAGTGTTATGATAAAAATGTGATTTTTATAATGAAGTAGTGATGTAAAAATATAATTTTAATATATATATATATATATATATATAATAACATTTTAAAAATCCGAATCTTATTATATATATGGCAATATAAAGTGATTTTTATATATATAGAGTTATGATAAAAACGTGATTTTTATAATGAAGTAGCGATGTAAAAATATGATTTTTATATAGAAAATTGAATTGTAAAAATATGATTTTTTATATATATAGCGTTGTGATATAAATGTGATATATATATATATATAGCTTTGAACTGAAATGTTATTTTTAATATAAATAGCATTATTATAAATGTGATTTTTAATATCCACTGCGTGAAACAGATGGCGATGGAACGGACTGAAATCAAAATGGAATCCAAACCTTCCTATAAAGATTGACCGGGTGGAAACCAAAGGGGAGAACTTCTCACTATATATATTTTCTAGTTAAATATATGCTAGGATGCAGATGGTGCTTAGTAGCACCCGACACATTTGACTGAAACCATGGATGTTTGGTTGTTTGTTTGATTGGTTTATTTGTTTGAATTGGATTTGGGGTATAAATTGAATTGATTAGAATTGGTATGTGAATGGCATGAGCCAGTATTAGGGGAGGGATAAGGCTAGGCGAGGGATAAGGCTAGACCTTATCCTAGTTCTAATATTGACGAAATATATATAATATATATATTATATATTTAATTGTCTGAATAGAACGCGTTGCGGCCGTTCGCGAATTTTGACCATTGACTTCGAATTGAGATTACGGGAGATCCGACCATCGGATTCTCCTAAAATGGAACCGTTGGGTTTGTATCAAAATGAACTTTCCAACGATTACAAGAGATTTGAACTCTAATGGTTGGATTTGGAATTATGTCCAAATCAAATTTGGAAAAGGCCGCTATAAGTGTAGTTCGACGACCGTTTATGGAAATCGATTGAAAGGGCCTTAATAAAATTATTAAAAATATTGATAATTTGTGTAAAATCATAATAAATGATTTGGAAAGAATTGGGATAAAAATTCGATATTTGAAAAGATAAAAATATATTTTTATCGAAATGAACTAGTTATTAACTAGAATTATAATACTATTATTTTTAAATAAATAAATTGGATTGAGAATGGGTTTTAATATAACCAGAATTTCCAATATATGAATTGGAGTGGTGTAACAAATCGGAAATGCGAGCCAATTTAAAAAATTTATTTTGGCAATTTTAGCGAATTTTGAATATTTAAAATGAATTATTTTAAATAATATCGACGAGAAATTTATTTTGAATATAATTAGAATGTATATATTTATATAGATCGTCGTTAGAATATGAATTTTATTTATATATATAAAAGGAATTGAAAATGGCGTGGTAGTTCGATAATTCAATTTCAAATTTCAAATGAATGTACCGGGTTCAAAAGAAACTGGATTTTAGTGAAACCAAAAATATTTGGAACTAATTGAGAATATCTTTCCAACGAATCTGAAAAATTGAAATTTTATAGCGGAGATAAAAAGATATGTTCAAATGAATTTTCAGAATAGTCGCTATGGAATTTCGGCCCTTAAAAATAGCCATTTTGCAAACGACCTCGGATTTCGACGAAACCACTTTTGTTGGATCAATGATGTCAAGTTATTACTAGATTCCAATTTTCATAATTTTTCGAATCAAAATGTGAGCATGGCAAAGGAAAACGCGTTTGACCAGTTTTAGTTGATTTTAATCGACTGGAAAATGGCCATTTTTCCAACGGTCTCAGAATTTGACGAAATTAGTTTTGTTAGGACCGTATCGTCAATACGAAGCTAGGAAATATTTTTCTGGAATTTTTCGAGTTAGTATGTGGCCCCGGTAAATTGAAATGCGCGTTCAAATTCAATATATAGAGTTATATGTTGATTTTAACGAAAACTGATCGAAATGATCGAATCAGCTTACGATACATATCCCATTGTGTTCGGAATGGGGGTAATTTGCTATTGAAACGACCCGCAAATCCGTGTTATCTGAGTTGACTAAATACAACACACGTCCAACCCAAATAACACAGAAATACGAACCATTAATAGAAAGAAGATAGAGGATGAGAATAGATAAGATAGAAAACTTAGAATAGAAGAAAAACGAAGGTCACAACTCATAGCGGAACGAATAAAATATATTATATAACATAGCTTTTGAAATACAAATCAGTAACTTTATGTACATACCATCATCAGAGCACAACAGCCATTCCTGGAACAGTTATAAACACCTGTTTCCAGATACAACCATAGTACACAGCGGAATATATGATAGTCTATATCTAACTGGTGAAGCCTCCTGCTTCCAGCTCTTCCAAGTGAATCTGAAAAATCCCGACTACTTGACTGCCCGTACAAATTTGGGCACCCAAGAGTTTAGGGAAAACAAACAAAATAAACTCTGGGTCAGTCATGGGACTGGTGTGAGTAAACTCCAACCACTTGTTTAACTTTAAAAATCCTTTCAAAAGAAAAGGTAATAGTAAGACCACCCCACACATAAACACGGACGGTTTTTACCTTACTATAACCCAAAACACTTTGATACGAAAATCCAGTGATATTATAATAATGTCTACATCAAGTAAATAACCAAATAGCAGAACGCTTGCATCTCACGCTCCACATATATATTATAAAATCAAAAACCGCATGGCGCTTATTGGAGATTGGATTTCTAACATGACAAGGTATGGGACCACCTTCCGATGATGTATCTCTAGAGGCGAATACACCTGGGTTCAACAAGAACGTCTTGCAACCCGGCCCACACATGACCGACCACTCATTTCGCTTGAGTGTATCGAATGTATATCACCAACGGTTGGACTCAAACCATCGTTTCCCGAATGGGCAGAATCGATAGATTTAGAAACAAAAGGAATTTCTCTAGATAGGTGATTATACACCCTAATGGGTGCGACCCACATAGCCATGCTGCCTGCCCGATTTTTGTCCTTTCCCGGTTGTTGAGGCCTGAGGCAACGAATACTTACCATTCATTGATAGCACAATCACTTTGAATGCCGCATTGTCAGATCCGTTAATCACTAGTTGAGTTTGCACAAATATTCTGGATATTATGCTAAGGGATAAATCCGTTGCAACCATATATATTCATACAGACCAACCCATTTGATCATTGGAAATACTTTGTCCGACATTCGTCCATTTACGTTCGTTCTGGGATTGAACGAAACCGAAGGCACTATTTCTATTAATAGAAAAAGCCCTTGCACTTCACTCCGTCTTCAATATATTCAGCATACTTGGTTCGCAACGCTTATGCCAATACGGAGTGGTTCTTCGGATAATAATCCAATCGGTCTCTCCATATTGACAACGATGGTCAAAAACTTCGATAGTCTGTGATTTAACTATCGAATAAAAACAAGTGTTCATCCAAACATATCAAACAAATCACTGGGCTTTTTAATTAATATTTCATTAATTAAATCTCTTCTCCATTTCCTTATCAATATTTGTTAACCAAATATTTCAATCATCATCTTGGCTCTTTACGCTATTTTTGATTTCGTTTCCTTATCGAATTCTATATATATCGATATATAGATTTCTAATTGTCAAATTTCTTAAAAATATTCTAACTCCTTAAATTCCCGGAAAAATTCGCCATAACCTCCCCTGTATCGGGAGCATCGGGAAATTTCAAATAGCTTCCCGGTAACTTCTTATTTCAAAAAGAAAAAGAAAAAGCCAAGCGGCTTGCCGATACGGCGCATAAAACCCATATATGACTTAAACATGTACCTTTTTGTCGAGCACATAAATTTAAATCTTCATATACTTCATCTCATACCTGTCTAACACCTGTTCACCTGTTTTCAATTCAATTCAATACCATCTAATCGTTTGAATTCAATTTCGCCCATTTATTCTTTAATTAGTCATTTTGCCTATTTCACTTCTTTGTTGAACATAACATGTTCACACAAAATATTTAACTCGTTCATAACCAAATTGAATTTCAATTTCGATTCTAGTTCTCTTTTCTATTTCGAATATAAATTTCAAATCGAATTTACTCATTCAAACCCCAATATCCATTTGAAATCTCATTAACTAATTTCTATTCAATTTAGTTAATTCTATTCAATAAATCAAAATCTGGTTTCTGTTTCAAAAATCATATTCATTTACACAACTTGAATTCGCATATATTTTACAACTCAACTCTGAAATTTTCTAAATAGACAATTTGGATTTTTCCGCTTAAAATCCTTTTATAACATTAAATAAACCATTATGGTTTTAAAACGATTCTGGCGCTGTTTTTCTGAAAATTTGATTTTGATATAACTCAAAATATATACGACGAAATCCAGATTTTTCTCTTTCATTAGAAAACTATTATCAAACCGGTCCTGACGTTTCTTGTTTCAAAGAAATCCGACTCCAATTGAGTTCTGTATACTCAATTGAAGTTCGTATCGCTATTTTACGAACTGCAGTGCTGCGGCGAGTTCGTTTTAATTATATTTATATATATAAACCTTTAAACTTCTTTAAAATGAATTCAATTCCATTTTAACTCTATTTGAATTCCTTGATTCAAATTCCAGTCTCACTTTTATTTGAATTCTATATTCAAATTCCAACTCCTTTTCTATTGGATATTCAAATTCAATACTTGAATTTCTATTTGAATTCCCTATATTTAAATTCTATGTTTGAATTCATTTGAATTCTCTTATTCAAACTCTATATTTAAATTCCATTTGAACTTCTGTATTCCAATTTCTATATTTGAATTATATTGAAATTCAAATATTCAAACTCCTTTTTAAATTCTATATTCAAAATTCCATAGTTTAAAACCCATTTGAATTTCATATTCAAATCCCATAGATTAAATCCTATTTGAATTCAATTTGAATCTCTTATATTCAAATTTCATTTCCCATTTCCATTCGAATTCTAATATTCAAATTCATTTTCAACATCATTTGAATTTCTTCACTCAAATCCATTTGAATTCCCTTGAATTCAAATTCCATTTCAAAACCATTTGGATTTCCTATTTTGAAATCCTATTTGAAATTCTATTTCTAATTCTACCTTGAAAATCCTATTTCAAAGTTTATTTCGAATTCTATTTTGAAATTCTATATTCAAATCTCTATTTGAATTTACTAATTTCAATTTCCCATTTCAAACTCCATTTGAATTTTCATATTCAAATCTCTATTCGAGTTTTCTTTATTTGGATTCAAATTCTATATTTCATGCTAATTTCGCATATTCAAATTCTATTTGAACTTCGATTTGAATTTCTAATATTCAAACTTCTTTTCTTTTCTATAAAAATTCAAATATTTAAACTTCTTTTCTAATTCTACTATCCAAATCCCATTTGATTTCTATTATTCAAATTCTACTATTTAAATGCCCTTTTTGAATTTCCTTTATTCAAACTCTATTTGAATTTCTGTATTCAATTCCAAATTTTGAAATTTCTTTATTCAATTTCTATATCCAAATGTTATACTCAAATTTTATTTGAATTATATATTTAAAAAAAACTCCATTCCAAATCCTATTTGAAATTTCTTTTATATTTCAAATATTTCAACTCCTTTCTAATATTTAAATTCTATTTAAATTTCTACTTAAAAATTCTATTTCAAGTTCTATTTTGAAATTTCATTTCAAAATTCTATTTCAAAATTCCACTTTGAAATCCTATATTTTTAAATTCTACTTGAATTTCAAATTCTATTTGAGAAAAACAGAATTTCCCTTTTTAAACCTCAAATATCATTCTCATGATATTTTAATAAATTAACAATTGGCCCAGTGATATTTAAAACAATCAAATCACCCAATTCTCAATCATTTGGTTTTTAACCCATCATATATGAATATATATGAAATCAAACAAACAACAAACAATCAAATAATATATTTTTGAGGAATCCAGTTGGATTCCTCCAACCTGTTTTCCTGCATCCACAGATGTTAGCACATAAATAATACCCATTCTGCTTCGTGGCAGAATATCGCGGTATAGAAGGTCATCCACTAATCATAGCGTGGGGCGTATAGGGTAATCATCCGCTATGAAACTGCGGGCATCCGCTAATGAGACTGCGGGAATCCAACCAATCAATCAACCCAATATATATATATATATATATATATATAATAGCCTAAATAACTAATATACATAAAGCAAGCAGAAAGCATTCACACAAGCAACAAACAATTATTTTTAATGGAATAAAAATAATTCTAAAGGTGAGTGAGATTTACTCACCGTGATTTCTGTTTGCTGAATATCCAATGAAGCTAACTATATAGATTTCACAGTGATATCCCCAACCGTCTGTTTTTCATTGTAAAACAATATAAATAAAATTCCAATTATTTAATTAAACTAATTAATTTAATTAATTACCATGTGTAAATAAGTTCCAATTCAACCATAGATTTTTCTAACATGATTAGTATATAAATTTTATTCCTTTACTAACAAATTTCCTTTTAAATAAACTAACTACATAAATTGGTTTACTTTTTATAAATACTAATTTCCTTTTAAAATTTGAACTTTGAAAAATAAAATTACCTTAATCCCTTTAATAGACAATCTCTTTCCTTATCGCTAATCGAAATCATAGCCAAGCCTTCTTCTCTACATCGAACTGCTTCTGAGCACTACGACCCCCTTTCAATGAACTTGACGCATCAAATCCCTAGAGCAAACCATCGACTTCGCTACCTCTCCTTGAATCGCGATAGCTTGCATGGAATGCTACAGGGTAGCGACACCTTTATCATCGCAAAAGTTAATCCCCTCATCAACGAAGATCAGTGCTTCCGCCCTTGAATCGAAGCCTCCAATCGAACCTCCTCTACTGAGCGGTCACCGCACCCAAACCAGAGGCGGCGCCTCCTCCCTGATCGATCCCAAACTCGCTTGCATAGTTCGAACCATTGAATTACGATGATTCCCCTTTTTCCCCATTCGTGAGCGCATCATGCTCGATTTCGAGCTTCTGACAGTGACGCTGTTTTGGATCGCGACTTCCCTGTTGAAGATTAACGCATACGAGTTGAGGGAAAGAGGGTTTTTCTTTTGAGGAATTTTATTTCGTTTTAACAAGAATGAAAGAGGAACGGGAGGAATGAAATTCGGCTACTTGTTTTCAAACATTACTGAAGCTTTGATAAATTTTCCCTTTTTGATTTTGTTTTTACTTCGCCAGGACCAGAATTTAGAAGGAGGGCGGTAGAATTTGGTTTCATTTGATTTTAGGAATGCCAGAGAAACCGAAGGAAAGGCAAATTTATAGATGTGCGAAGGGACAATACGTACCGTGCCATTCCATCATGTTTTCCTTGATAACGAAGGAGGCAGACATTTTAAACAGCTCGAGGAAGGAGGTAGGTCTGCGCTATTAATTGATATAGGTCGGCTCATTAATTTTTTTTCAAAAGATCTGAAATGAATTAATTAATTTAATAATCAAAATATCTCGAGGTACCCTTATTCAAAAATCAGAACCGCTATTTTAACGCAACCATTGTTATTTCAACAGTTTAACACTATTCTGAACTAACCGAATATATTTTATATTTAATTTAAACGTATAAAGAATAATTATTTTATAAAGATATTAAATTATTTAAATTTATAAACCAATAAATTTCTCGATAATATATCATTAACATTATCGATTACATTCACATAGAATTTATATTTATTATCTGAACTGTTTTGATTCAATCTTAACTTCGAATTCAATATATCTCGTATTACGGTAATTAGATCTATAACTCAATATGAAAATCGATTTATATTATTAGCTCTATATTTAAAATAATATTAAATATTTAAGATAAACCGACCAGAAAAATCTGGGTCGTTACATTCTTCCCCCCTTAAAATAATTTCGTCCTCGAAATTGCTAAGGTAGGAAAAATGGTACAAACTCATTACTTTTAAAAACCTCGCTTATGCTGAAACTGAACTCTTCTAATTTCAACAAATTAGCTCCACCCAAAACTTTTGGTCTTCACCCATTTAATTCAAATGATCTACGATCAATCCATTTATATCCAATCTATATTCCAATAAACCTATTCAAATTGATTCTAATCAATTCATTCACTTCGACCCATTTAACTTGTTTAAGTTAAATTTAAATTCCAGAATTCAAATCCCTGGGTTTTTCTTTTCAAATTCTTTTGAAATCCCATAAATATATACATATATTTATTTTCATTCCAAATCCAAAACATTTGAATTTTTCAACTAAACTTGTTTTCTTTCAAATAAATTCCAATCAAAACTTTTTCTAAGGTAGCAATTCATCACTTAGAAACTCGGAAATGAACACTGATGATGTTGCAATCATCATCAGAATAATTTCCCAGCCACTGAGTTCAGGGCCTTATTATTTCTAAACCCATTCAAAATCCTTTTAAAACAAAGTTATATTGTTCTAATATACTTCCAAAAATATTTCAAACTTCCCAGGATTTAGATTTCAAATTCTGACTTGAATTCAATTTCAATTCATCTTATTTGGATTTTTTTTTTTCATATACAAATTCAGTTTGGTTATAAATAACTATTTCAATTTTTATAATCTTATCTTATTATAATGATATCAATCAACACATCCATATAATATAATAATTTTAAAATTTATTCTTTCTATATCAAAATATAATTTTGGGTAAACTAATTTCATCCACTTTAAAACAATATCGTGTTCAATCTCCAGTTCAAGTGTTTAGAAATTCCTATCGATTTTGTGGCGTCCCACTATCCGACCAGAATTCATAAACCACTCAACAGACTAGCCAACACAATATAAAACAGTTTTTAATATCAATTTACAATTACGCGCTCTCGTATATATACGCTCAACTCATTCTAGGGTACTACTGACCCTATCTCTAATGAGCACATGCCACACAAGCCTAGGTATTCGCTCAACCTAAGCTCTGATACCAACTGTAACGGCCTGGGGCAGTGGGCTAACCTCCCACCGTGGCTTACAGAGATACCTCAGAACTGCTTTTACGGCCAGCCTCTCGACTCGACCAACCCACATTGTCGGGAGATGTAGGGGTAAGAGTCTCCCGTTCGCCACCAAACGCGAAGCGAGAACCCCCTATCATCCGTACCAATTAAGCAACCAGCTCTGATACCAACTGAAACGACCCGCAAATCCGTGCTATCTGAGTTGACTAAATACAACACACGTCCAACCCAAATAACACAGAAATACGAACCATTAATAGAAAGAAGATAGAGGATGAGAATAGATAAGATAGAAAACTTAGAATAGAAGAAAAACGAAGGTCACAACTCACAGCGGAACGAATAAAATATATTATATAACATAGCTTTTGAAATACAAATCAGTAACTTTATGTACATACCATCATCAGAGCACAACATCCATTCCTGGAACAGTTATAAACACCTGTTTCCAGATACAACCATAGTACACAGCGGAATATATGATAGTCTATATCTAACTGGTGAAGCCTCCTGCTTCCAGCTCTTCCAAGTGAATCTGAAAAATCCCGACTACTTGACTGCCCGTACAAATTTGGGCACCCAAGAGTTTAGGGAAAACAAACAAAATAAACTCTGGGTCAGTCATGGGACTGGTGTGAGTAAACTCCAACCACTTGTTTAACTTTAAAAATCCTTTCAAAAGAAAAGGTAATAGTAAGACCAGCCCACACATAAACACGGACGGTTTTTACCTTACTATAACCCAAAACACTTTGATACGAAAATCCAGTGATATTATAATAATGTCTACATCAAGTAAATAACCAAATAGCAGAACGCTTGCATCTCACGCTCCACATATATATTATAAAATCAAAAACCGCATGGCGCTTATTGGAGATTGGATTTCTAACATGACAAGGTATGGGACCACCTTCCGATGATGTATCTCTAGAGGCGAATACACCTGGGTTCAACAAGAACGTCTTGCAACCCGGCCCACACATGACCGACCACTCATTTCGCTTGAGTGTATCGAATGTATATCACCACCGGTTGGACTCAAACCACCGTTTCCCGAATGGGCAGAATCGATAGATTTAGAAACAAAAGGAATTTCTCTAGATAGGTGATTATACACCCTAATGGGTGCGACCCACATAGCCATGCTGCCTGCCCGATTTTTGTCCTTTCCCAGTTGTTGAGGCCTGAGGCTACGAATACTTACCATTCATTGATAGCACAATCACTTTGAATGCCACATTGTCAGATCCGTTAATCACTAGTTGAGTTTGCACAAATATTCTGGATATTATGCTAAGGGATAAATCCGTTGCAACCATATATATTCATACAGACCAACCCATTTGATCATTGGAAATACTTTGTCCGACATTCGTCCATTTACGTTCATTCTGGGATTGAACGAAACCGAAGGCACTATTTCTATTAATAGAAAAAGCCCTTGCACTTCACTCCGTCTTCAATATATTCAGCATACTTGGTTCGCAACGCTTATGCCAATACGGAGTGGTTCTTCGGATAATAATCCAACCGGTCTCTCCATATTGACAACGATGGTCAAAAACTTCGATAGTCTGTGATTTAACTATCGAATAAAAACAAGTGTTCATCCAAACATATCAAACAAATCACTGGGCTTTTTAATTAATATTTCATTAATTAAATCTCTTCTCCATTTCCTTATCAATATTTGTTAACCCAATATTTCAATCATCATCTTGGCTCTTTACGCTATTTTTGATTTCGTTTCCTTATCGAATTCTATATATATCGATATATAGATTTCTAATTGTCAAATTTCTTAAAAATATTCTAACTCCTTAAATTCCCGGAAAAATTCGCCATAACCTCCCCTATATCGGGAGCATCGGGAAATTTCAAATAGCTTCCCGGTAACTTCTTATTTCAAAAAGAAAAAGAAAAAGCCAAGCGGCTTGCCGATACGGCGCATAAAACCCATATATGAATTAAACATGTACCTTTTTGTCGAGCACATAAATTTAAATCTTCATATACTTCATCTCATACCCGTCTAACACCTGTTCACCTGTTTTCAATTCAATTCAATACCATCTAATCGTTTGAATTCAATTTCGCCCATTTATTCTTTAATTAGTCATTTTGCCTATTTCACTTCTTTGTTGAACATAACATGTTCACACAAAATATTTAACTCGTTCATAACCAAATTGAATTTCAATTTCGATTCTAGTTCTCTTTTCTATTTCGAATATAAATTTCAAATCGAATTTACTCATTCAAACCCCAATATCCATTTGAAATCTCATTAACTAATTTCTATTCAATTTAGTTAATTCTATTCAATAAATCAAAATCTGGTTTCTGTTTCAAAAATCATATTCATTTACACAACTTGAATTCGCATATATTTTACAACTCAACTCTGAAATTTTCTAAATAGACAATTTGGATTTTTCCGCTTAAAATCCTTTTATAACATTAAATAAACCATTATGGTTTTAAAACGATTCTGGCGCTGTTTTTCTGAAAATTTGATTTTGATATAACTCAAAATATATACGACGAAATCCAGATTTTTCTCTTTCATTAGAAAACTATTATCAAACCGGTCCTGACGTTTCTTGTTTCAAAGAAATCCGACTCCAATTGAGTTCTGTATACTCAATTGAAGTTCGAATCGCTATTTTACGAACTGCAGCGCTGCGGCGAGTTCGTTTTAATTATATTTATATATATAAACCTTTAAACTTCTTTAAAATGAATTCAATTCCATTTTAACTCTATTTGAATTCCTTGATTCAAATTCCAATCTCACTTTTATTTGAATTCTATATTCAAATTCCAACTCCTTTTCTATTGGATATTCAAATTCAATACTTGAATTTCTATTTGAATTCCCTATATTTAAATTCTATGTTTGAATTCATTTGAATTCTCTTATTCAAACTCTATATTTAAATTCCATTTGAACTTCTATATTCCAATTTCTATATTTGAATTATATTGAAATTCAAATATTCAAACTCCTTTTTAAATTCTATATTCAAAATTCCATAGTTTAAAACCCATTTGAATTTCATATTCAAATCCCATAGATTAAATCCTATTTGAATTCAATTTGAATCTCTTATATTCAAATTTCATTTCCCATTTCCATTCGAATTCTAATATTCAAATTCATTTTCAACATCATTTGAATTTCTTCACTCAAATCCATTTGAATTCACTTGAATTCAAATTCCATTTCAAAACCATTTGGATTTCCTATTTTGAAATACTATTTGAAATTCTATTTCTAATTCTACCTTGAAAATCCTATTTCAAAGTTTATTTCGAATTCTATTTTGAAATTCTATATTCAAATCTCTATTTGAATTTACTAATTTCAATTTCCCATTTCAAACTCCATTTGAATTTTCATATTCAAATCTCTATTCGAGTTTTCTTTATTTGGATTCAAATTCTATATTTCATGCTAATTTCGCATATTCAAATTCTATTTGAACTTCGATTTGAATTTCTAATATTCAAACTTCTTTTCTTTTCTATAAAAATTCAAATATTTAAACTTCTTTTCTAATTCTACTATCCAAATCCCATTTGATTTCTATTATTCAAATTCTACTATTTAAATGCCCTTTTTGAATTTCCTTTATTCAAACTCTATTTGAATTTCTGTATTCAATTCCAAATTTTGAAATTTCTTTATTCAATTTCTATATCCAAGTGTTATACTCAAATTTTATTTGAATTATATATTTAAAAAAAACTCCATTCCAAATCCTATTTGAAATTTCTTTTATATTTCAAATATTTCAACTCCTTTCTAATATTTAAATTCTATTTAAATTTCTACTTAAAAATTCTATTTCAAGTTCTATTTTGAAATTTCATTTCAAAATTCTATTTCAAAATTCCACTTTGAAATCCTATATTTTTAAATTCTACTTGAATTTCAAATTCTATTTGAGAAAAACAGAATTTCCCTTTTTAAACCTCAAATATCATTCTCATGATATTTTAATAAATTAACAATTGGCCCAGTGATATTTAAAACAATCAAATCACCCAATTCTCAATCATTTGGTTTTTAACCCATCATATATGAATATATATGAAATCAAACAAACAACAAACAATCAAATAATATATTTTTGAGGAATCCAGTTGGATTCCTCCAACCTGTTTTCCTGCATCCACAGATGTTAGCACATAAATAATACCCATTCTGCTTCGTGGCAGAATATCGCGGTATAGAAGGTCATCCACTAATCATAGCGTGGGGCGTATAGGGTAATCATCCGCTATGAAACTGCGGGCATCCGCTAATGAGACTGCGGGAATCCAACCAATCAATCAACCCAATATATATATATATATATAATAGCCTAAATAACTAATATATATAAAGCAAGCAGAAAGCATTCACACAAGCAACAAACAATTATTTTTAATGGAATAAAAATAATTCTAAAGGTGAGTGAGATTTACTCACCGTGATTTCTGTTTGCTGAATATCCAATGAAGCCAACTATATAGATTTCACAGTGATATCCCCAACCGTCTGTTTTTCATTGTAAAACAATATAAATAAAATTCCAATTATTTAATTAAACTAATTAATTTAATTAATTACCATGTGTAAATAAGTTCCAATTCAACCATAGATTTTTCTAACATGATTAGTATATAAATTTTATTCCTTTACTAACAAATTTCCTTTTAAATAAACTAACTACATAAATTGGTTTACTTTTTATAAATACTAATTTCCTTTTAAAATTTGAACTTTGAAAAATAAAATTACCTTAATCCCTTTAATAGACAATCTCTTTCCTTATCGCTAATCGAAATCATAGCCAAGCCTTCTTCTCTACATCGAACTGCTTCTGAGCACTACGACCCCCTTTCAATGAACTTGACGCATCAAATCCCTAGAGCAAACCATCGACTTCGCTACCTCTCCTTGAATCGCGATAGCTTGCATGGAATGCTACAGGGTAGCGACACCTTTATCATCGCAAAAGTTAATCCCCTCATCAACGAAGATCAGTGCTTCCGCCCTTGAATCGAAGCCTCCAATCGAACCTCCTCTACTGAGCGGTCACCGCACCCAAACCAGAGGCGGCGCCTCCTCCCTGATCGATCCCAAACTCGCTTGCATAGTTCGAACCATTGAATTACGATGATTCCCCTTTTTCCCCATTCGTGAGCGCATCATGCTCGATTTCGAGCTTCTGACAGTGACGCTGTTTTGGATCGCGACTTCCCTGTTGAAGATTAACGCATACGAGTTGAGGGAAAGAGGGTTTTTCTTTTGAGGAATTTTATTTCGTTTTAACAAGAATGAAAGAGGAACGGGAGGAATGAAATTCGGCTACTTGTTTTCAACCATTACTGAAGCTTTGATAAATTTTCCCTTTTTGATTTTGTTTTTACTTCGCCAGGACCAGAATTTAGAAGGAGGGCGGTAGAATTTGGTTTCATTTGATTTTAGGAATGCCAGAGAAACCGAAGGAAAGGCAAATTTATAGATGTGCGAAGGGACAATACGTACCGTGCCATTCCATCATGTTTTCCTTGATAACGAAGGAGGCAGACATTTTAAACAGCTCGAGGAAGGAGGTAGGTCTGCGCTATTAATTGATATAGGTCGGCTCATTAAATTTTTTTCAAAAGATCTGAAATGAATTAATTAATTTAATAATCAAAATATCTCGAGGTACCCTTATTCAAAAATCAGAACCGCTATTTTAACGCAACCATTGTTATTTCAACAGTTTAACACTATTCTGAACTAACCGAATATATTTTATATTTAATTTAAACGTATATAGAATAATTATTTTATAAAGATATTAAATTATTTAAATTTATAAACCAATAAATTTCTCGATAATATATCATTAACATTATCGATTACATTCACATAGAATTTATATTTATTATCTGAACTGTTTTGATTCAATCTTAACTTCGAATTCAATATATCTCGTATTACGGTAATTAGATCTATAACTCAATATGAAAATCGATTTATATTATTAGCTCTATATTTAAAATAATATTAAATATTTAAGATAAACCGACCAGAAAAATCTGGGTCGTTACAGCTATGGACGACAGGCGGTGGGCCTCGTTTCGAGGTCGAAATAAAAAGTCAACCTTTTGAATTAAAATAATATAAAAATAATGCACCCTCTCTCTTTAACTTCTCAGACTCCCCCCCGACTTTTCAAAATCGACTTAGAAAAAAAAAGAGAGCGACGGGCTCCTCGTCGCGGGCCCCCCTACAGCGCCACCGCTAGCGTGACCCCCCTCCCCCAATAACCGCGCCGCCCCCTCTTCTTCTCCTTCTCCTCCTCTGCAGACCCTCCCCCCTTCCTTCCTCCATCTCGATTAACCCCCCCCCCTCAGCCAATCGATCCCCTCTCCTCCTCCCTCCGCCAGGAACCACGACCTCACCCCCCTCCATCTGAACGATGCCGACGCCCAGCCCACTCTCCACGCGAGCAACCACCATATCCACCCCAATTATCCACTGTAAGTTTTTAGTTGATTTTGTTTATAAATTAGTGTTAATAGAAATCTGATTTTGTTCATAGATTCAAGTAAACTAAAGACTATATTTTTATTCGCTTAAAGGTTTGAATTTTATCATAAAAAAATATTTGATTTTTATAAATAAAAAGGGACGATTTTTATAATATAGTAAATGCATAAAGTTTAGATCTTTGTCGTTCAAAGATATGATTTTTAACTCAACAAAGCTATGATTTTGTTTAGCGAGAAGATTGGATTTTTGTTAACGAAAGGATATGGTTTATAGAAAGATAAAAATATATTCTTTTATATTGTAGAAGTATAAAAATATAATTTTTATATAGGTAAGATAGTAAAAATATCATCTTTTTGTATGTAACGAAATAAAAATCTGGTTTTTATTATATATATATAATGAAGTAAAAATGTGATTTTTATAGTGATGAAATGAAAAGGCGAAATCTTTATATTTGAAAAGGCGATTTATATATAAAAATATAATATTTATTATATGAACACCGTTGTAAAAATAGATTTTTATCTATATAGTAGCGGTGTAAAAATAGAATTTTTATCTATATAGTAGCGGTGTAAAAATAGATTTTTTTATCTATATAGTAGCGGAGTAAAAATAGAATTTTTATCTATATAGTAGCGGTGTAAAAATAGATTTTTTTTCTACATAGTAGCGGTGTAAAAATAGAATTTTTATCCATATGGAGTGATCATAAAAACACGATTTTTGAATTGAAAGTGAACAAATAGAAATGTGATCTTTATTTTAAAGACAACAGTATAAAAATGTGATTTTTATATATGTAGTGGCTACGGGCAACGAAAGGGAGAAAAGGCGAGAACGGCGAAGACTTCTACATAAGAAGAGTCGTGGTGTTTGGATTAGCTATTGGTGATAACTCCTCACTTTAAATCTTGTTTTTCTAGTTAATAATATATAATAGGATGCAGACGGAGCTTAGTAGCACCCGACACCCGTCATCCACAGACCATGGATGGCATGTATGTTTGATTGTTTGTTGTGATGAAAATTGATTGTGTGACGTGAAATAAAATATTTTATCGTTAAAAATATTATTTTTAACGTGTGTGTGAATAAAAATAGGTGTTTGTTGACTTGAAACCCCACACGGGTGTTGGGATGATATTTTAAGTCCACTCATCCCGATTGATTAGTTGTATGTCGATCGATTGATTGACAGGTTGTTATAAGCGTTAGATATCTATATTTGATGCTTATACAGTGTGGTGCACTTTGGATGATGATTGATTATTTATTGTTGTGATTATATACATGTGTTGTATGGAAACCATATAATTAACATTATATGGTAATTGATTGGGCCTCATTCCAATTGGGAAAATAAAGAATAGAATGAAGTATATATTCATGTGTTGAATAGAATAAATAATCATGTGTTGAAAGGAATATTTTAACAATAAAATTTACATCTTTATCATATTTAAAATTAGAAACTAACTGGAAAATAGATAAGATGAGTGGTTTCCTGGGTATTGATCTGATATTGGTTTCGGCTTCGGAGTTATAACTTAGGGAGTCATTCTCTTACTACTTTACGGTTGGAGTCTGATTTGAAAATCAAACGATAGATACCATAATTTTATAAAATATATTAAATAACAAAAATAGTTGTGTTGACAGTACTCATTCGTTGAGATTAGTCAAGTGTTGAAAGAAATAAAGATTCATGTGTTGAATAGAATAAATATTCATTTATTGAATAGAATAACGGAGTGATTGAAATATATAAAGCCGTGTTGATTAGTGATGCGCCATTTTGACGTGAACGATATTTATATCGATTATATTCGTTTATATAATGAATATAGAAAAGGAAGTGATTTCAAAATATAACATTTTGAAAATATATATCGATGATGTGGAATATTCAATTTTGATTTGTAATTGAATATGAAGTTGAAATCATTTTAAAAACGAATTTAAAATGAATTATAAATACGTTTTAAAAGGAAATCGACGAAATATTATATATATATATATATATATATTATATATATATAACGGCCTGAATAGAACGCGCCGCGCTACGGCAGTTCGTGAATTTCGACCATTGACTTCGAATTGATCTTGCGGGAGATCCGACCGTCGGATTCTCCTAAAACTGGAACCATTGGGTTCGTATCGAAAAGAGCTTTCTAACGAATATTTGTAATTAGAAATATAACGGTTGGATTTGGAAATATGTCTAAATCAAATTTCGAAAAGGTCACTGTAAGTGCAGTTCGATGGCCGTTGATGGAAATCGACTGTACGGGCCTTGATAAAATTATTAAAAATATCAATAATTTGTGTAAAATCATAAAAAATGGTTTTTGAATAATTGGGATGAAAAACTCCATATTTGAAAAGTTAAAATTAGATTTTTATCAAAATGAACTAGTTTTGAACTAGAATTAAAATCAATTTATTTTTGAAATAAATAAATTGAGTTTGAAAGTGGTTTTAAAAATAATCAGAATTTCCAGTAATTGAAGTGGAAATGGATTTGAATCGAATTTATCTTCGGAATATTTCGATGCTGGATTTCGTGACTATACAGATATTGTTAAGGGAATTTGAAAGATATATTTAATATCGTTATTTCCAATACGATATTTGTTGGTTTCAGAATTTGATATCGAATATAAGCCGGTATATTTTCTATTCAGAGCCTTGTATTTAATATCAAATGTGATTTGGGTGTCGTGAATGGTGTCTTCATTAACACTGTTCTTAAGCCCAATAGAGAAAAAGACTTGATATTTCTTTTTAGATTTAATGAAGTGTATCAATTAAATAATATTTAATTGGAATTGAATTTGAATTGGTTCTTGGGTTTACCGTGAGCGGTGTTTTGAATAACACCTGTTCTTTAACCCGATTAACAATAGAATGTGATTTTGGGGTTTATCGTGAATCGTGTTTTAGATGACATTGGTTCTTTAACCTAGTTAAAGGCAGGATTGATTTTTGAAAAGATTAAAACTAAGTGGAGTTTTAATAAATCTTTAATTAGATTGAAAAGTGAATTGATTATTTAAATTATCAAATCTGAAGTGTGATCAAGATTGGAGTACCTCCAGTTTTGCTCCAGAGCGATAGTTAAATCTTTAATTAGATTTGAACGTAAAATGGTAATTAATTTTACCGATAACACCGTGGTGTTAGATATGGAGTATTACCAGTTTTGCTCCGTGGGATGAATAGGTTGGGATTGGGAAATAAAATAAAAAATTACTTCTGTGTGGTTCGCTAATCCCGACTAGTTTGAAATGATATCCAAAGGAAGATTAAAGAATAAATTTAGAAGAATTTATCTTGGATAAAATTAATGGGAACCTTTCCCTAAGAATGTGATTTCGTGAATAAAAGAATATTCTGAATTGGAATGAGGCGTTTGATGTGTTTGTGTAACACGTGTTTATTATATACGTGGGTTATTCAGAAAGGCCGGGTTTATATCCATTCTGAATAACCGATTCGGTGATAAGTTGAAGATGAAGATGGTGGTTGAAGACCGGAAGTCTTCACATCGTTTGGGTGATTACTGATGATCATGATTGGGCTGTACACCCAAGATGAGGGAATCAGTTGGTGATCGTCCAGACGTACTTGGAGATCGATGGATATGCGAGGAAAGTGCCTCCTGTTTCGTTCAGACCTAGAACGAACTTGTAAATGGATTGTGTGTCTAACATTGGATTTTATTCTGTGTTGATTGATCTCTATTGAATATACATCAGTTTGGCGGCGGAGAATTTATTATCTTGCTTAACGCCCTTCTCTGAGACGTACGAGCTCAAAGGTTGTATATCGATGGACATCAGTCGCATGGAGTGAATTGCCAGTGTGGCACGCGTAAATGGCAATTGATCCAGGCTTCTGTTGAAAAGAAAAGTCTTGTGGTTGATGATCAAAGCACATCCTGTGTGGCGCAGCTTTGTGTATAGCGTGAATTCGCGAGCCTCACACCTTAGTATGAGTCAAAAACGGGATAGTGACTGCAGGGAGAGCACGACGTTTCTTTCTAGCTATGGGTGTGTCAGTGCTTAAACTGGCTGACATTTATATACTTTTCATCTGTGTGGTTGTTGGATGCGAGGCGCCTCGGATATAGGTCTGTTAGGACCGGGAAACGTGTGTTTAGGAATAATTAATCCTCAAAAGTAAGAGAGGACCGGCCCTGATGATCCAAGGATCATAGTGGGGTCCTGAGACATTTGCTAAAGTGTCTCGAATCGAAGAGGAGCTTGCCCCTTGCCTCGACTCATGACGAAAATCCAATTTCCAATACGTGATATTGCGGGTTTAATTGTAGAACTAGTATGGCGACATGATATATGGTACCCATGCCGTCTATGATTGATATTTATGATTGAAATTGTTTTGACAATATACACTTATTATAGTATCAAATGATTTGTTTTAAACGTACAAAGCATGTTTGGCTATTATAAGGGAAAACCCTATCCTCTGGCTTGCGTTGCATTGTGTGATGGGACCTGGGTCTTATAATAGCTTCATTTTTCTAAAAAGCATTGCGCTGTTTTATTTATATGCACTGGTGTACTTGGGAGGAAACCCGTTCCGTGTTATACGGCGTGGTCCCTTGATTTACCGAATTTTAAAATAAAGATTAATAACTGTTTTAGTTCTCACACCAGTCACATGACTGACCTGGAATTTATTGTTTCAACCTAAACTCTGGGTGCCCCTATTTTCGACACGGGCAGCTAGTAGTTTTGGTTTTGCAGATATATATTCACAGGATCCTGATTTACAGCTGGAACGATGCTCGGAAAGCTCTGTATCCGTGTATTACTTTCAGTTATGTTTTGGATTATTTTCCGCTGCTATGTAATTTCTTGTAATCTCTGATATTTTCTGTTGTATAATATTTATTCATACTCTGTATATTCTTGTGTCTGATGGAATTGTTGTAATAAACAATGAAATGTTGTTCTGTTTGCGTTCCGATGTGACTTGTTTTCATCTCAATCTGGGCTTTCCTTAACGGGAAAGTTCGGGTCGTTATAAAGTGGTATCAGAGCTTTGGTTTACAAAGCTCCGAGAACAAGACACATTAGAACCGAACGAAAGAATTCATCAGATATTGTATTAGCAATATCCAAGTAGAATTACTCGTCAGAGATAGGATCAGTAGTATCCTAGAATGAGTACGAAGAGTATATTTTTAAAATGAAAACAGTATTGCTTTGAAAATTTAAATCGTTTTATACGTATTTGAATATTTATTTATTTTGAATTTGGAAAATCGAGTATATAAAGGTTTTGCATATACGCGTCATGAACGTATATTCGAAGTTTTAATATACTGGATAGATATAGAATCACACTCTAGTCGCACGGACCTGATTCTGATGATTGACGCTTCATCATCAGTAACTATTTTCGTGTTTCGAAGGTGCGATATCTATATATTTCCATAGACTGGTGTGAGAATCAAAATATAGATAGGATTATTTGTTGTGATTTGGCATCAAAAACATGATTTTCTCTGTGTATATATATATATATATATATATATATATATATCTCAAATTAAGAATTTGAAACGTTAATCCACTAATTGATTGATGGTTGCGTTGTTTGTCTATTTGTTTGAAATATTGAACCATTTAGCCTAATTGAACCAAATAGTGAATTGTACTGAAAATTAGTCGCATTTTCTTGCATACATGTACTTACATTGAACATGTCATAGCAAGGAGGCTAAAGCAGAAGAATAAAATTGTTTGCCCGACAAATAGGTACATGTTTACCATAATTTACTGTTTTATTTGGATGATGATGATTTTATGAGCCGATTGGCTAGCCGCTTGGCTTTTTCTTTTTCTTTTGGATTGAAGAAGGCCATGGGAGGCTATATGAAATATCCCGAAGTCCACGGTGCAGGGGAGGTTATGGTGAAATTTTTTGAAAATTTACGGTGTTAGCCAAATTTTTGAAGAATTTGAAAAGTTCTTAGAAACTGAAAAGTTGAAGAACTTAAGCCGTAGCGAAAATAATGGAAGTTGAGTTGATTAGTTAAACAATTTTCGGCTTCGTTCCTTTTCGGGGACGAAAAGTTTTAAGTGGGGGAGAATGTAACAACCCGGAAATGCGAGCCAATTTAAAAAATTTATTTTGGCAATTTTAGCGAATTTTGAATATTTAAAATGAATTATTTTAAATAATATCAATGAGAAATTTATTTTGAATATAATTAGAACGTATATATTTATATAGATCGTCGTTAGAATATAAATTTTATTTATATATATAAAAGGAATTGAAAATGGCGTGGTAGTTCGATAATTCGATTTCAAATTTCAAATGAATGTACCGGGTTCAAAACAAACCGAATTTTAGTGAAACCAAAAATATTTGGATCTAATTGAGAATATCTTTCCAACGAATCCGAAAAATTGAAATTTGATAGCGGGGATAAAAAGATATGTCCAAATGAATTTTCAGAATAGTCGCTATGGAATTTCGGCCCTTAAAAATAGCCATTTTCCAAACGACCTCGGATTTCGACAAAACCACTTTTGTTGGATCCGTGATGTCAAGTTATTGCTAGATTCCAATTTTCATAATTTTTCGAATCAAAATGTGAGCGTGGCAAAGGAAAACGTATTTGACCAGTTTTAGTTGATTTTAATCGACTGGAAAATGGCCATTTTTACAACGGTCTCAGAATTCGACGAAATTAGTTTTGTTAGGACCGTATCGTCAATACGAAGCTAGGAAATATTTTTCTGGAATTTTTCGAGTTAGTATGTGGCCCCGATAAATTGAAATGCGCATTCAAATTCAATATATATAGTTATATGTGGATTTTGACGAAAACTGATCGAAATGATCGAATCAGCTTACGATACATATCCCATTGTGTTCGGAATGGGGGTAATTAGCTATGGACGAAAGGCGGTGGGCCTCGTTTCGAGGTCAAAATAAAAAGTCAACTTTTTGAATTAAAATAATATAAAAATAATGCACCCTCTCTCTTTAACTTCTCAGACCCCCCCTGACTTTTCAAAATCGACTTAGAAAAAAAAAAGAGCGACGGGCTCCTCATCGCGGTCCCCCCTACAGCGCCACCGCCGGCGTGACTACCCCCCCCCCCCAATAACTGCGCCGCCCCCTCTTCTTCTTCTCCTCCTCTGCCGACCCTCCGCTTCCCCCCCCCCCTCCTTCCTCCATCTCGAATAACCCCCCCTAGCCAATCGATCCCCTCTCGTCCTCCCTCCGCCAGGAACAGCGACCTCACCCCCCCTCTGAACGACGCCGACGCCCAGCCCACTCTCCACGCGAGCAACCACCATCTCCACCCCAA
Source organism: Allium sativum (assembly GCA_030737875.1). Taxonomy (NCBI): domain Eukaryota; kingdom Viridiplantae; phylum Streptophyta; class Magnoliopsida; order Asparagales; family Amaryllidaceae; genus Allium; species Allium sativum. Next base: position 131,407,276 of record CM060918.1, read on the forward strand.
TTATCCACTGTAAGTTTTTAGTTGATTTTGTTTATAAATTAGTGTTAATAAAAATCTGATTTTGTTTATAGATTCAGGTTAACTAAAGACTATATTTTTATTCGCTAAAGACTAGATTTTTATTCGCTTAAAGGTTTGAATTTTATCATAAAAAAATATTTGATTTTTATAAATAAAAAGGGATGATTTTTACAATATAGTAAATGGATAAAGTTTAGATCTTTGTCGTTAAAAGATATGATTTTTAACTCAACAAAGCTATGATTTTGTTTAGCGAGAAGATTGGATTTTTGTTAACGAAAGGATATGGTTTATAGAAAGATAAAAATATAATCTTTTATATTGTAGAAGTATAAAAATATAATTTTTATATAGGTAAGATAGTAAAAATATCATCTTTATATATGTAACGAAATAAAAATCTGATTTTTATTATGTATATATAATGAAGTAAAAATGTGATTTTTATAGTGATGAAACGAAAAGGCGAAATCTTTATATTTGAAAAGGCGATTTATATAAAAAAAATATAATCTTTATTATATGAACACCGTTGTAAAAATAGATTTTTATCTATATAGTAGCGGTGTAAAAATAGAATTTTTATCTAAATAGTAGCGGCAGTGTAAAAATAGAATTTTTATCTAAATAGTAGCGGCGGTGTAAAAATAGATTTTTTTATCTATATAGTAGCGGTGTAAAAATAGAATTTTTATCTGTATAGTAGCGGAGTAAAAATAGATTTTTTTTTCTATATAGTAGCGGTGTAAAAATAGAATTTTTATCCATATGGAGTGATTATAAAAATATGATTTTTAAATTGAAAGTGAACAAATAGAAATGTGATCTTTATTTTAAAGACAACACTATAAAAATGTGATTTTTATATATGTAGTAGCTACGGGCAACGAATGTGACAAAAGGCGAGAACGGCGAAGACTTCTACATAAGAAGAGTTGTGGCGTTTGGATTAGCTATTGGTGAGAACTCCTCACTTTAAATCTTGTTTTTCTAGTTAATAATATATATTAGGATGCAGACGGTGCTTAGCAGCACCCGACACCCGTCATCCACAGACCATGGATGGCTTGTATGTTTGATTGTTTATTGTGATGAAAATTGATTGTGTGACGTGAAATAAAATATTTTATCGTTAAAAATATTATTTTTAACGTGTGTGTGTGAATAAAAATAGGTGTTTGTTGATTTGAAACCCCACACGGGTGTTGGGATGATACATGAAGTCCACTCATCCCGATTGATTAGTTGTATGTCGATCGATTGATTGACAGACTGTTATAAGCATTAGATATCTATATTTGATGCTTATACAGTGTGGTGCACTTTGGATGATGATTGATTATTTATTGTTGTGATTATATACATGTGTTGTATGGAAATCATATAATTAACATTATATGGTAATTGATTGGGCCTTATTCCAATTGGGAAAATAAAGAATAGAATGAAGTATATATTCATGTGTTGAATAGAATAAATAATCATGTGTTGAAAATAATCATGTGTTGAAAGAAATATTTTAACAATAAAATTTACATATTTATCATATTTAAAATTAGAAACTAACTGGAAAATAGATAAGATGAGTGGTTTCCTGGGTATTGATCTAATATTGGTTTCGGCCTTCAGAGTTAATATTTAGGGAGTCATTCTCTTACTACTTTACGGTTGGAATCTGATTTGAAAATCAAACGATAGATACCATAATTTTATAAAATATATTAAATAACAAAAATAGTTGTGTTGACAGTACTCATTCGTTGAGATTAGTCAAGTGTTGAAAGAAATAAAGATTCATGTGTTGAATAGAATAAATATTCATTTGTTGAATAGAATAACGAAGTGATTGAAATATATAAAGCCGTGTTGATTAGTGATGCGCCATTATGACGTGAACGATATTTATATCGATTATATTCGTTTATATAATGAATATAGAAAAAGAAGTGATTTCAAAAAATAAAATTTTGAAAATATATATATCGATGATGTGGAATATTCAATTTTGATTTGAAATTGAATATGAAGTTGAAATCGTTTTGAAAACGAATTTAAAACGAATTATAAATACATTTTAAAAGGAAATCGACGAAATATATATAATATATATATATTATATATATAACGGCCTGAATAGAACGCGCCGCGCTGCGGCAGTTCGTGAATTTCGACCATTGACTTCGAATTGACCTTGCGGGAGATCGGACCGTCGGATTCTCCTAAACTCGGAACCGTTGGGTTCGTATCGAAAAGAGCTTTCTAACGAATATTTGAAATTAGAAATCTAACGGTTGTATTTGGAAATATGTCCAAATCAAATTTGGAAAAGGTCACTATAAGTGCAGTTCGATGGCCGTTGATGGAAATCGACTGTACGGGCCTTGATAAAATTATTAAAAATATCAATAATTTGTGTAAAATCATAAGAAATGGTTTGTGAAGAATTGGGATGAAAAACTCCATATTTGAAAAGATAAAATTAGAATTTTATCAAAATGAACTAGTTTTGAACTAGAATTAAAATCAATTTATTTTTGAAATAAATAAATTAAGTTTGAAAGTGGTTTTAAAAATAATCAGAATTTCCAATAATTGAAGTGGAAATGGATTTGAATCGAATTTATCTTCGGAATATTTCGATGTTGGATTTCGTGACTATACAGATATTGTTATGGGAATTTGAAAGATATATTTTATATCGCTATTTCCAATACGATATTTGTTGGTTTCAGAATTTGATATTGAATATAAGCCGGTATATTTTCTATTCAGAGCCTTGTATTTAATATCAAATGTGATTTGGGTGTCGTGAATGGTGTCTTCATTAACACTGTTCTTAAGCCCAATAGAGAAAAAGATTAAATCTTTCTATTTAGATTTAATGAAGTGTATCAATTAAATAATATTTAATTGGAATTGAATTTGAATTGGTTCTTGGGTTTATCGTGAGCGGTGTTTTGAATAACACCTGTTCTTTAACCCGATTAACAATAGAATGTGATTTTGGGGTTTATCGTGAATCGTGTTTTAGATGACATTGGTTCTTTAACCCAGTTAAAGGCAGGATTGATTTTTGGAAAGATTAAAACTAAGTGGAGTTTTAATGAATCTTTAATTAACACTGTTCTTAAGCCCAATAGAGAAAAAGATTAAATCTTTCTATTTAGATTTAATGTAGTGCATCAATTAAATAATATTTAATTGGAATTGAATTTGAATTGGTTCTTGGGTTTATCGTGAGTGGTGTTTTGAATAACACCTGTTCTTTAACACGATTAACAATAGAATGTGATTTTGGGGTTTATCGTGAATTGTGTTTTAGATGACATTGGTTCTTTAACCCAGTTAAAGGCAGGATTGATTTTTGAAAAGATTAAAACTAAGTGGAGTTTTAATGAATCTTTAATTATACTGAAAAGTGAATTGATTATTTAAATTATCAAATCTGAAGTCTGATCGAGATTAGAGTACCTCCAGTTTTGCTCCAGAGCGATAGTTAAATATTTAATTAGATTTGAACGTGAAATGGTAATTAATTTTACCGATAACACCGTGGTGTTAGATATGGAGTACTACCAGTTTTGCTCCGTGGGATGAATAGGTTGGGATTGGGAAATAAAATAAATTATTACTTCGGTGTGGTTCGCTAATCCCGACTAGTTTGAAATGATATCCAAAGGAAGATTAAAGAATAAATTTAGAAGAATTTATCTTGGATAAAATTAATGGGAACCTTTCCCTAAGAATGTGATTTCGTGAATAAAAGAATATTCTAAATTTGAATGAGGCATTTGTTGTGTTTGTGTAACACGTGTTTATTATATACGTGGGTTATTCAGAAAGGCCGGGTTTATACCCATTCTGAATAACCGATTCGGCGATAAGTCAAAGATGAAGATGGTGGTTGAAGACCGGAAGTGTTCACATCGTTTGGGTGATTACTGATGATCTTGATTGGGCTGTACACCCAAGATGAGGGAATCAGTTGGTGATCGTCCAGACGTACTTGGAGATCGATGGATATGCGAGAAAAGTGCCTCCGGTTTCGTTCAGACCCAGAACGAACTTGTAAATGGATTGTGTTTCTGACGTTGGATTTTATTCTATGTTGATTGATCTCCATTGAATATACACCTGTTTGGCGGTGGAGAATTTATTCTCTTGCTTAACACCCTTCTCTGAGACGTACGAGCTCAAAGGTTGTATATCGATGGACATCAGTCGCATGGAGTGAATTGCCAGTGTAGCACGCGTAAGTGGCAATTGATCAAGGCTTCTGTTGAAAAGCAAAGTCTTGTGGTTGATGATCAAAGCACGGCCTGTGTGGCGTAGCTTTGTGTATAGCGTGAATTCGCGATCCTCACACCTTGGTATGAGTCAAAAACAGGATAGTGACTGCAGGGAGAGCACGACGTTTCTTTCTAGCTATGGGTGGTGTCAGTGCTTAAACTGGATGACATTTATATACTTTTCACCTGTGTGGTTGTTGGATGCAAGGCGCCTCGGATATTGGTCGGTTAGGACCGGGAAACGTGTGTTCAGGAATAATTAATCCTCAAAAGTAAGAGAGGACCGGCCCTGAAGATCCAAGGATCATAGCGGGGTCCTGAGACATTTGCTAGAGTGTCTCGAATCGGAGAGGAGCTTGCCCCTTGCCTCGACTCATGACGGAAATCCAATTTCCAATACGTGATATTGCGGTTTTAATTGTAGAACTAGTATGGCGACATGATATATGGTACCCATGCCGTCTATGATTGATATTTATGATTGAAATTGTTTTGACACTATACACTTATTATAGTATCAAATCATTTGTTTTAAACGTACCAAGCATGTTTGGCTATTATAAGGGAAAACCCTATCCTCCGGCTTGCGTTGCATTGTGTGATGGGACCTGGGTCTTATAATAGCTTCATTTTTCTAAAAAGCATTGCGCTGTTTTATTTATATGCACTGGTGTTCTTGGGAGGAAACCCGTTTGCGTGTTATACGGCGTGGTCCCTTGATTTACCGAACTTTAAAATAAAGATTAATATCTGTTTTAGTTCTCACACCAGTCACATGACCGACCTGGAGTTTATTGTTTCAACCTAAACTCTGGGTGCCCCTATTTTCGACACGGGCAACTAGTAGTTTTGGTTTTGCAGATATATATTCATAGGATCCTGATTTATAGTTGGAACGATGCTCGGAAAGCTCTGTATCCATGTATTACTTTCAGTTGTGTTTTGTATTATTTTCCGCTGCTATGTAATTTCTTGTAATCTCTGATATTTTCTGTTGTATAATATTTATTCATACTCTGTATATTCTTGTGTCTGATGGAATTGTTGTAATAAACAATGAAATGTTCTTCTGTTTGCGTTCCGATGTGACTTGTTTTCATCTCAATCAGGGCTTTCCTTAACGGGGAAGTTCAGGTCGTTATAAGTGGATTTGAATGAAAATCATCTTCGGAATATTTTGATATTGGATTTCGTAATTATACTAATATCATTAGGGAAATTTGGAAGATATATTTATATCGTTATTTCCAATACGATATTTGTTTATTTCAGAATTTGATATTGAATATAAGTCGATATAATTTCTATTCAGAGCCTTGTATTTAATATCAAATGAGATTTTGGGTTTGTCGTGAATGGTGTCTTCATTAATACTACTCTTAAACCTAGTTGAGAAAAGAATAAATCTTTTAATTAGGATTTAGTGAAGTTTTCCAATGAATTAATATTTAATTGGAATTGAATAAAACAATTGGATTTTGGGTTGGTCGTGAATGGTGTATTAAATAACACTGTTATTAAACCCCATGTGAGAAGAATATATCTTTTAAATAAGATTATTAGAGTTCCAGTTATATTTAGTAATTGGAATGAAATGGAATGTGAATCGGGTTTATTGTGAAGTGTGTTTTTAGCGACATTTGTTCTTTAACCCGATTTACAGTGAAATGTGATTTGGAATTTATAAATCTTTATTCTAAGATTTAACTGGAATTTTCCAAAGTAAAGTTTTCCAGTTTAATATATTAAATTGGAAATGAATGGAATTATATTTGATAATAATCGAAAGGAGCTTCTGTTGCGGAAGACTGCTAATGTATATAGAATTTAAAAGGCTTTGTCGTTATTCCATTTATATTATTAGTCGGATACGGAAATTGATATCGATTATATATATTGATCTGTTTTTCGTGAAGATTCCATAATTAATGGAATCTGATTTTTGGTTTATCATGAATTGTGTTGTAAATGACATTAGTTCTTTAACCTAGTTAAAGACAGGATTACATGTCTAACATTGTATTTCGAACTGTATGGTTGATATTTGCTAAATATATATCTGTTTGGTGGCGGAGAATTTATTCTCTTGCTTAACACCGTTCTCTAATACGTACGAGCTTAGAGGTTATATATCGGTAGAAATCAATAGTACAGTGTAGATTGTCGATGCGACATGTTTGAGTTTCCAAAGTTATATTAATATTGATTTTTGGGAAGAATAAAACTAATTGGAATCTTAATGAATCTTTAATTAGATTGAAAAGCGAATGAGATAATTTAAATTATCAAATTTTGGAAATGATCGAGAATGGAGTACCACCAGTTTTGCTCCAGGCGATAGCTAAATCTTTAATTAGATTTGAACGTGAATTGGTAATTCATTTTACCGATAACACCATGGTGTTAGATATGGAGTATTACAAATTTTGTTCCAGGGATGAATAGGTTGCGATTGGGAAATTAAATAAATGATTACTTCGGTAAGGTGCGCTAATCCCAACTAGTTTGGATAAACCTTAATTTGGTTTGAATTGATATCCAAAAGAAGATTAAAGAATAAATTTAAAGAATTTATCTTTGACAAAATTAATGGGAACCTTTCCCTAATAATATAAGAATATTTGAACAAAAGAACATTCTGAATTGGAATGAGGCGTATGTTGTGTTTTTATAGCACTTGTTTATTATATACGCAAGTTATTCGGAAAGGCTGGGTTTATACCCATTCTGAATCCCTGATTCGACGATAAATCGACGTTGAAGACGGTGGTTTAAGACCGGAGATCTTCACATCGTTTCGATGATTACTGATGTCTTGATTGGGCTATACACCCAAGACAAGGTAATAAGTGGTGATCGTCCAGACGTACTTGGAGGTCGATCGGATATGCGAGGACCTCTCTCCTGTATTAGACATATGGGACGAGGAATAAGGTGGCTCCGGTTTCGTTCAGACCTAGAATGAACTAATAAATGGATGTGTGTCTGACATTGGATTTTATTCTATGTTGATTGATCTCTATTAAATATATCTTTTTGGTGGCGGTGAATTTAATCTCTTGATTAACACCCTTGTCTGAGATGTACAAGCTCATAGGTTATATATCGAAAGACATTAGTTACATGGCATGAATTGTCAGTGTGGCATGCTGAGTTCCAGTGATCGAGGCTTCTGTTGAAAAGCAGAGTCTTATGGTTGATGATCAAAAAACGGTCTTAAAGGGCATAGCTTTGTGTATAGCGTTAATTCACGAGCCTCACACCTCGGTATGAGTCAAAAACGGGATAAGGGACGCAGTAAGAACATGATGTTTCTTTCTAGCTATGGGTGGTGTCATGGTATGGAGCCTAGACATTTATATTTTTTACCTATGTGGATGATGGATAGCGAGGCGCCTCGGATATATCGGTTACTACGGAGCCGATTGATAGGTCCGATAGGACCGGGAAACGTGTGTTCGAGAATAACCAATCCGCAAACGTAAGAGAGAACCGGCACTGCAGGATCCAAGGGTTGCCCAGAGTGTGTAGTCCAGAGACATTTGTAGAGTGTCTCGAAGCGGTTAGGAGTACATCCCTTGCCTCGACTCGTGCCAGAAATCCAATTTCCAATACGTGACATTTCAGTTTTGATTGTAGAGCCTAGTATGGCGACATGATATAAGGTACCCATGCCATCTATGATTGATACATTTATATTTGAAGTTGTTTTATACACTATGCACTTATAATAGTATCAAATGATTTGTTTTAAATGTACCAAGCATGTTTGGCTATTATAAGGGAAAACTTTATCCTCCGGCTTGCATTTCATTGTGTGATGGGACCGGAGTCTTATAATAGCTTCATTTTTTCAAAAGGCATTGCACTGTTTATAAACTGTTTTATGCACTGGTATTCTTGGGAGAAAACCCGTTTCGTGTTACATGGCGTGGTCCCTTGATTTACTTTATTTTTAAAGTAAAGTGTTAATAACTGTTTTGAGTTATCACACCAGTCACATGACTGACTAGGAGTTTATTGTTTTAACATAAACTCTGGGTGCCCCTATTTTTCACACGGGCAGCTAGTATTTTTGGTTTTGCAGATTATTTTTACAGGATCCTGGTTTATAGCTGGAGCTATATTTGGAATGCTCTGTACCGTGTATTTCTTTCAGTTGTGTTATGTATTATTTTTCCGCTGCATTGTAATTTTAAATCTTTGATATTTTCCAATGTGTAATATTTATTCATACTTTATTATATTCTTGTACTCTGATGTAAATTGTTGTAATAAGCAATGAAATGTTCTTCTATTTGTGTTCTGATTTGCCGTGTTCTCAACTCATTCTGGGCTTTCCTTTACGGGGAATTTCGGGTCGTTTCATTTATGGTTATGGTCGATAACTTCACTTACATCGACCTTTTCCAAAACGGTTTTAAACATAAATTGAAAATTATAAGCCGAAATTAAAATCCACACTCACTCATTTAAAAGATCTTGTTAATATAAATCGATTGTTTTTCATTTCTTGGAAATCCAATTTAGATTGCAAAAATTATAAGTGTTTAAAGTTTGTAACTAAAATACGCAAATTACCATTGTGCGATAAGCTCTATTTTGACCAAAATAAAAATTATTCTTCAGTACTTCAAAATACCTTAGAAAACCATTATATACTCATGTAAATCATTTAAATTAATTTACATTGACTTTCCAAATTTATTTTGGGTTCATATTTCAACTTTTATTTTTTTACTTACAAAATCAAATTCCAATTTATTTCTAAATTCAAATAATTTCAAATTAACCATCTCATTCATCGGATCAGTTAGGGATAGCCAAGTAGAGCAGAAACTATATTTTCGAAATCCAAGCCTAGACACTATCCTCTCTGTCATCCTAGAACGTTCCAGTATTTACTTATTCATTTAAAGAACTTTATCAATATATATGAATTTATACATATGGTCTTTCCCAATTATTAACCTTGAATTTCAATAATGATATTGCTTCTAATTACGAAAGAGATTTGTCGATCACCAATGTGATACCATACTTGTTGTGTCATAGTGTGTGCAAAACAGCATCAACAACCATTATAAACATCTATAGCAACCATCATCAACATAATTAAATAAATCATAACTATGCACAAGCGTTGTAACACTGATGCTTAATAGTGTGTGTTTTCTATACTACACATCCATAATCCATCACAACAAACATCAATCATCATTAACCTCTAATAATTCATCACTATATTTAAATTAGTCTAAATACTAATTAAATATACAAACTATGGTTAATGAGTTCTCACCTAATAACTTTCCAAATCTTCACGGTAGGTGAGCCTAGCTGAGCGAATTGTCGGACAATATTTCGGTGCAACGTCTTCTTCACCAATAAATATATATATATATATATATATATATATATATATATATATATATATAATATACACTAATCTCCCTCTCTTTATATTATAAGAGGAGGAGGAGGAGGATGACGATGAACTTTGGCAAGGTGGTGGTGGAAAAGAGGAAGACTTATGCCATGGAAACCACGACCAAAAGATTAAGAAGAAGAAGGAAGGTAGGAAAAATGAAAATGGATGATAAAAAAGTGAAGTAAAGAGCTCCTTATATAGGAAAAGAGGAGTAAGGAGGTAAAGACACATAAGGGGACAAGTGGAAACCATGCATGAAAGCTTACATGCAAAATTACAAGTGTCCATACACTTAATTTAAGAAGAGAAGGTGAACTTTTGGTAGCATTTTCCGTTAAATGCTATGAAAACTAAGGGCAACACTTAATTATAATGCTACTAATTAATGTTGTGGTTTGACAAATCTGATCGCACGATAAATTGTGTCAATAAATCCAAACTCATTACTAATCATTCTCATTTATAATTCAAATAAAATCTATCATCTAACTTATCAAAATTATTAAATATTTTTAACCATATATATTTATGTCAAATTTATATTTAAATTCAAATGAAGTACTAAAAATTCCAATTTTAAAGTGGTTAAAAATGTTGGATCGTTACATTCACCCCCCCCCCTTAAAACTTTTCGTCCTCGAAGAGTAAAGGGAATCGCAACAACTCATTCGACATCTATAGATTTTCAGACTCAAGATTAAAATTCTTTATACCAAATCCCCCTGTTCTCATAATGAATATACCAGGTAGAGTATTATAACACATATATTTACGGACAACCATATCTGCATATCCTCCAACGATAACCTCCAGTTACCCATTATATTCGATTCATCGTTTACTGGGCCAATTACTTATACTCGACCATTTAGTGCTTTCAAAAAAAATTCAGAGTTATTAATTATTCTCTTAGATCTTATCTTGCAAATACAAAGCTTATGGAACTTATTCCTTTTCATTTTCCAAAATTTACTATTATTCATTACACGTAAAACTTGATCATCTCCGAACTCAGCTTGTCTAAACGTTTCAGTTTAGGTAATTACTTATACTATTCCCGCTTGCCAAATCTTTTAATCTAATTGTGAAACTTAATTCACAAGGTGTTCATGCTCACTTAAATAGTTGCTTTTTTTGCCACAATATACTTTAGAACTTATCGACTTGTCCAAAATCGTCGATAATTCAAATCTTCCGATCTATACCTTTGATTAAATTCAAAAACTTTTTCATTAGAATAGGATCTATTTGGATATATGATAGAATACATTAAAAAGATTTATAAAAGAAGTTTATATATATATATATATAATTAACATCATACACCTACATTTATTCATGCATCCAACTTTTCGGTGATAATTCCCTAGTGGTCAAAGAGATTGCTTTGATTACATAATTCTTGCGTTCCTTCTTCTTCACTTATGACTAGGGGTGGTGTTGCTTTAGCTGGGCTTTCTCTCTTCTTTAAATGACAATCCTGGACTACGTGCCCTGCTTTTCTATTTAAGTTCACATCAATTTACCAAACAATTTCAAACACTTATCTAAATGGGTTTAAGTATATACTAATGTTCTAATCGGAATCATATAGTCGGCCCACTTTGGAAACTCAAAAATACATACTAATGATGCTGCAGCCATCAACATAATCATCTTCAAGCGACTAGAGTATGATTCTATATCTATCTAGTATACTTAAGACATCGTATATACGTTGACCAGACGTGTATGCAAAATCTTCTTATACTCGATAGTCCAACCTCAACATCAAATAAAATAATCAAATTATAATTTTAAATTTCTAACCATATTGATTAGTTACCTTAAAAATTTGACCCAAATTTATCGATGTTTCGAAATGTTACCCAATAATGAAATTAAATCCAAAAGGCATTTGTACTCGGATCATTTTCCTGATAAGTGGAAGGGGCTTAATTACCATGCCATATAAAGTATTTTATGTGTAATTATAATCACAAAATGAAAACTTAACCATAATCGTTTGATTAAGTATTCAGGTTATAATTAACCATATATTTCCATAATATGTTTCTTTCTTAAAATATAACTGTTAGAACTCATTTCATATTTTCAAATACGCTCTCTCAAATATAATACTCCAAAATATCATTCTAGGGCATTACTAACCCTATCTCTAATGAGATATATAACTCTAGTGAGCCTTTGTTCAAATATGTCGTACCATAATGCTTTGTATAAACCAAAGTTCTGATACCAAAATATAACAACTCGACTTTTTACCTGGTTTTCGCTAGTAATTAAACCAACTTAAACCATTCATAAAGACTGATTGGTAGGGGCACTTACACATTTGCACAAAATAAAAATAACTTTTCCATTATCATTAAAATAATATTACATCGGAGTTAAAAAGAGGTACATCAGAGTACATCGGTCACACAACGGAAAAGATACTAAACTCAGCGGAAGAACGCGAATGCTCCAAGATATAATAACTCCAGCTAAAACCAGAATCCTGCTCCAACTAACTCCAAGGCTAAATCAGCGAACCAAACTACTAGGCAGCCGGTGTAAAAATTATGGGCACCCAAAATTTAGGTGTGGGAACAATAAACTCCAGGTCAGTCATGGAATTGGTGTGAGAACTCAAAACAGTTATTTTTAGGGTTTATTTTAAAGTTTGGTAATTCACCGGACCATGCTGCCATTGTAGAGCGGGTTTACTCCATGTAAATACCAGTGCATAGAAATCCACAATGATTTTTTGAAAAATGAAGCTGTCATAAGCTCGTCCCACATCACACAATGCAAGTGCACACCAGATGGGCGAGTTTTGCCTTGTGATAACCAAAAATGCTTTGATACGTGAAAATCCTCTTTTACTACTATATATAGTATGAAATCCATTTTATCAAATAAATGTATAAATACTAGCCAGCATAATGCCCATCCCATTATACTGACGTAATCCTGCCAGTAACTAGCAGGCTATAGAATCAAAACTGTACGGGCTCGTAGTGGAGATTGGATTTCCAACATAATGGTTCCTGGTACGAAAGATCATTCGTGGGCTCACAAACTTTCTTGCGTGCATCATCCCAGTACTCGTGGATAACGTCTAGACTCAGACTCCGTTATACTAACCCACCATACATGAATCAGAGTTCCAAACAAATAGCATCCCAAATTGGGGACTTCGCAGTACCCTTTCATCATCATATCCTGCTACGCCAAACATACGAAACGAACATATAAATCTGACCACCAGCTTAACATCAATCCGGGGTGTGAGGTTCGTCGAAGTCACGATATACAAAAAGCTACGCTTAAATAAGCCATGCTTTGATCATCCATAGCTCATCACATAACCTAAGTATGCCACATTGTCCATTGACTACACATCACTGATTTCCATCAATATATAACCTCTAAGCTCATACGTCTTAGAGAAGGGTGTTAAGAAAGAGAATAAATTCTCTACCACTAAGAAGATACATATTAATAAAGATCAGTGCTACGAAATCAATTACAATGTCAGACAAACAATCCACACATGTCCATTCTGGGTCTGAACGAAACAACAAGCCGAAATCCCTTCACATACGTTTGGGCTTCTTGCCACTTAACTGGTATATAAAATTCATCTACGAATGGGAGCCAGCCATTCGAGACATTCAGCAAGTCACCCTTACGACATGAAGTGTCCCGTTCTTCAATGACGCCTACAATGTCTTCAATTGCTCCACAACGTCGTATTATTACTTGAAATGGTTTTCAGACATAATTCCGATCCTGGTCTTTCCGAATAATAAGAACAATTAAAAACACAATTACAGAACACACAGGCTTTCTACCATTCTCCTTCCATCTTGAATTTTGTTAAATTAAACTTCTTCATTATCAGATTATAACAACATCCATATTTAACCTTTCTCTTTAAAAACACATCCCTTAAATCAAAGATAATTTAGCCTCAAAGCCTTAACTAATTTTCCATTTGATAATTCGTTATCAAAAACCCAGTTTCCTTTGAAAATCATTACCCCACATTTCAACCATAGTTTCCAATTAAATTGGTTTCCCAACATTCAATTCTGTAATCTTAAATAAAAGATTATACTTCCTTCCCAATTCCTTATTTTTAATTTCCACAAATCAAAGATTTGATTAAATCCCCAAATTACGATATGAATTTCCACAAATCAATCTCATTGGGTTTCAAGAATGATATCATTGAAGATATGATTCATGACAAAACCCAAATCAATCGATATCGAACATAAGTTACACAAAAATTGTATTTACTTATATTTGATATCAATTCTCATAATCAATGAATACTATAAGTAGAATGTCTTCCAAATTCCTCAAATAGAATACGTTTACACCAAAGAATTTCATATCAAATATCCGAAGATTATTTCTATCCAACTTATCTTAATCAAATTGGGAAACTCGTTCTTAATTAAACGATTTATCGAACTCTTTGACATTAGATCTGGATAGAAATATCATCAACTTATCCTCAATATTAATCTTCGTATCCAACTCATACTATAAGCGGAATAATAGTGAACCACCTTTATAATTCCCCAAATAGTAAGAGTCATCATCTACTGGATTAATATCAAACATCCGAAGATTTATCTCTAACCATATCCAATTATTTTAAAATGAAAATCTTGTTTCCATATAAAACATTTTCAATACTTTTAAACCTTTGAAAACATCCATCAATCATTAACAAATGATTACTTATAGTTCGGAAAACAGCTCGCGGTTTAAAACTTCAAAATGGATTGTTTTCAAAGAAAGAGTTACCATAGTTTTCAAAAGCGTTACAAAACAATTATCTTAACTATTTTGCTCAAAATATCGTTTATCTTAGCCAAAACTTAAACTTTATGATTCAAAACACTTTTACAAAATTTATAATGATTTTACCATATTTCCATACTTTTAGAAACATTAAAAATGGTTGTTTATGGTTATGGTCGATAACTTCTCTTACATCGACCTTTTCCAAAACGGTTTTAAACATAACTTGAAATTTATAACCCGAAATTAAAATCCGCTTTCACACATTTAAAAGCTCTTGTTAATATAAATCAATTGTTTTCATTTCTTGGAAATTCTATTTAGATTGCAAATATTATAAGAATTTAAAATTTTTAACTAAAATACACAAATTACCATTGTGCGACAAACTCTATTTTGACCGAAATAAAAATTATTCTTCAGTACCTCAAAATACCTCAAACCATTATATACTCATGTAAATCATTTAAAACCATTTAAAGTAATTTACATTGACTTTATAAATTTATTTGGGTTCAAAATTCAACTTTTATTTTTTTTACTTAATAAATCAAATTCTAATTTATTTCTAAGTTCAAATAATTTCAAATTAACTATCCCATTCGTCAGATCAGTTAGGGATAGCCAGGGAGAGCAGGAAATATATTTTCCGAACCCAAGCCTAGACACTATCCTCTCTATTATCCTAGAACATTCCGGTATTTATTTATTCATTTAAAGAACTTTATCAATATATATGAATACATACATATGGCCTTTCCCAATTATTAACCTTCAATTTCAATAATGATATTGCTTCTAATTACGAAGGAGATTTGTCCATCACCAATGTGAAACCATACTTGTTGTGTCATAGTGTGTGTAAAACACCATCAACAACCATTATAAACATCTACAGAAACCATCATCAACATAATTAAATAAATCATAACTGCGCACAAGCGTTGTAACACTAACACTTAATATTGTGTGTTTTCTAAACTATGCATCCATCATCCATCACAGCAAACATCAATCATCATTAACCACTAATAGTTCATCACTATATTTAAATTAGTCTAACTACTAATTAAATATATAAACCATGGTTAAAGAGTTCTCACCTAACAGCTTTCTAAATCTTCACGGTAGGCGACCCTAACTGAGTGAACCGTCAGATAGTATTTCGGCACAACGTCTTCTTCACCAATATATATATATATATATATATATATGTAATATACACTAATCTCTCTCTTTATACTATAAGAGGAGGAGGAGAAGGATGACGACGAACTTTGGCAAGGTGGTGTTGGAAAAGAGGAAGACTTATGCCGTGGAAATCATGGCCATAAGCTCAAGAAGAAGAAGGAAGGTAGGCAAAATGAAAATAGACGATAAAAAGTGAAGTAAAGAGCTCCTTATATAGGAAAGGAGGAGTAAGGAGGTAAATACACATAAGGGGACAAGTGGAAACCATGCATGAAAGCTTACATGCAAAATTACAAGTGTCCATACACTTGTCTTAAGAAGAGAAGGTAAACTTTTGGTAGCGTTTTCCCTTAAATGCTATGAAAACTATATGCAACACTTAATTCTAATGCTACAAATTCGTGTTATGGTTTGACAAATCTGATCGAACGACAAATAGTATCAATAAATCCAAGCTCGTTAATAACCATTCTCATATATAATTCAAATAAAATATATCATCTAACTTATCAAAATTATTAAATATTCTTAACCATATATATTTATGTCAAATTCAAATTAAGTAATAAAAATTCCAATTTTGAATTGGTTAAAAATTCTGGATCGTTACATACTAAGTTTCAATTTCAATTTTATGCATGTTTAGACGCATGCAATCTTTCTATTCCTTGCTTGTTAATTAATGTGATTAATGTCCCTTGTTTTATTCCTTTATCGCACTCTAATTTTAGGGGCAGCTTAATTCTTGTCCATTTTCCATTTATCATGCATTAATTATATTCTGCTCTTAAAATGCACATTTTATCTCAACATTTCAATTTACACGTATATATACGCATAACTTTTATTTCGTTTTCAAAATTCAAATGACATTATACCGTCATTTAATTCTTACCTATTTTCATTGATTACAGGTTTATTTTGGATTTCTCTTTCATATGTATATATTTTTGCATACACATGCGCATATATTTACATTTGCATGTGTACATATATTTTTATACTCACCTTTATATATAATTTTCCTTATATGTCCATTTATACGTATTTTCCTTTTAGAATATGCATAAGTTTAATCGTTCCTCTAAAATAAAAATAGAGTGCCAGTGGGACTCAAACCTGCGCCATTCATCTGGGAGAGACATGTCTTTACCAACTGAGCAACATAGGCTTTTTTTAACAAAACTAAAAACAATGCCGGTCAGTGTTTTTTCTTATACCTACTTTTCATGTTTGTTGTAATATTTTATTTTAAATAAATCTTTTTCATCTTAAATGCATTTCCTGCAAATCGTTGGTCTAAATTGACTAGAAAATCGCCACAGACACAAAAAAGCTAATTCTGTGACCAAATTCTGAAAGCTTTTCAAATTTTATTTTATTATTTAATTAAAATTGTAGGGTGTTACATTCTCCTACCCTTAAAAAATTTCGTCCTCGAAATTTGGTAAGGGTAAAATTAAGTAATTCCGTACATAATTCTCAACCATCATGTGTACATCAAATTTTGCAACCATTTGTGTACTTGTGCAAAGTGTAATTAAATATCATAATGCATGAATGAAATGAATGCCTAAGCGGTACCTCCTATATGAACACAAATTTTTCTTGAAAAACTTTTTGAAAACATGATGCACACATCCTGTATATATTGTCAATTTCTAAATGAATGCAATATTTTGAAAATCAAAATACTTCTTCATCCAATTTTTTCCAACACTCTTACATAAAAGAATGTAATTCATCGAATTTTGCATGCAAACCCCACCAGACAACTTGAAATTTGCAAATTATAGAAAAGACTAATTTTCTGAATTTGATTTCTTAAGTTACAAAAAGGGGGAAAATGGAAAACTTCCCAACTTCTGTTTTTTCTTTTATGTATTTTTCTATTCTCACTTGGATTTTATGAAACTATTATGTAAAAATTCTCTATCTTCCTATCCAAGCATAGTACTCATAAGAAATTTTTCTCTATTATATATTTTCTTTTTCAACTTTCTTTGGAAGAATCCAATTTTTTTTTCAATTGTCATGTTTGTTGCTTTACTTGATTTGTTGTTTTCTTTTTAGTTATGTCATTACTCTTTTCTTAGCTTATTTAACTTAATCCACTGGTCCAAGTTTAATTTTTAAATATGCCTTCTAATTATTCAACTAAAACAGTAAAACAAGCACTCTACATAGCTACTACCAAGGGCTAAGTATCCTAGAAGCATGTTCCGTCTGACAAAGAAAAGTCCAAACCAAAGGATCTAAACACTTACTTATCCTTGACCATCTAGTAGTCACTACTAGTCCTTGTTGTATACTAACCGTCTTTTCGAGAAACAACCAAGGCTCTATAGTGCTTACACATTCCACTGGAATTTACCATTATTCCTAAACAGTCGTTGCTATTCAATTCATAGCCTCAACATATTTCCTGCCTTCCCTAGGTACCAATCGTTATCTACTCCATGATTTTTTTTAAACGTGGTTTGGCTTTTTTTTATTTTTCATCCAAAACCGAAAAGCTTCAAAACTTTCTTTTCTTCATTAAAACATAATTTTACCAAACCATAAAAATATGTCATCCTAAAAAAAATTGCAAACCAATTTTTTTCAAATCACAAAACTGGAGTAGAAAAGGACAATTATTTCTTTATCAGTTTCACAACCATTAATGTTTACAATGTCAATTTAATAATTTACATCTAGTTGCAAACATCTACTCTATTCTTAATTCTTACAACTTATTTTGTCCACCCAATTATGTCAAAACAATTATAAAAAAATTACTGTCAAAAGAATAGAGATCTTCAAAACTTTCTTTACTGAAAATTTTAGTTTTTAACAAATACGCAATCTTTTCTTTGCTTTTTTATTTAACTCTTTCGTACATTATAGTTTAAAAACAATGAGCTATACATGCTCTATAATATGCACATTTTCTAAAAGAATTTATTTTAGACAAAAATTCCATAGGAAATCATCATTTCCAAAATACACCCTATTGTATTTTATTTTATTTTATCTCAAATCTCAATATGTACTTTCCAAATATGTTCCATATACATTTCTTTTTTAAACTTCAAAAATACTCCCTTGTTGTTTTAAAAATTGTTTCTACACATTTTAGCTAGTACATATTTTAAAATTGTAACTTTTAACGCCAAATCTTGAAAATCACCATAAACTAACACACAAATTTTTTAAAATTTTAAAGTTATAAAAAGTTAACATAGGGCTAGAATGAAAGTGTATTTCTTACTTATTTAGACCTCTCTAAATATTATAAAAAAGTCAATTTTCTCAAATATATATATTCCTAATCCATTTCCCAATTTCTAAGGCTCAACTGTCAAACCCACTAATCCAAAGCACTAACATATGGGATACATCTTTCTTTATTACATATTACATATTACATTGTACACTATTCATCCAAACCATTAAGAGTCTCAAACTTTAATAATCATTCCTTTAGTGTACAAAACTAATATCCCAATTTTACCCATAGGCCTCTTTTCCTATTTAGTGGGTTTCGTTATGGATCTAGGTGTGTGTGTGTATATATATATATATATAATATTTATATGTCTAATAATAAAAATACGTTCACTCACTATCTATGTAGGAATCTTAAACCTAGGCTCTGATATCAGATGTAACAACTCGAATTCCGACAAATTGATTTTTTTCAAAAATCTCAATCTATCGAAACTCGAATTGGCTTGTTTGGTATCATACATAAAAGAAAGAGATATAAAATATATCAGAGCTCAGAACATCTCACAACGGAATAAAATATAATATAATCAAATATAGCCTTGCCAATGTAATAATGCTGCCTAACCGGTACCCAAACTATTATATCTCCGCCATAAACCTAACCCGCGAGTGTGTTATGAGGAGGGGGTCAGAACACAAGTTCTAGTGATTGGACTAAATTACACATTCTAAAATAACCTTACATATACCATTCAGTTACATTTTCTTGTTTATTAGGTTGTTTTTGGGTTAATAGCACTTAAGGATTTACATACATGTCGTACCCATCTACCTCCCAATAGATTAACCTAATATAGCATATATGTAGCAATCCCTAATATGTAGGTGTTTCAAATTGTACCCTTCTCTCACGGTCTCCGCTGTCACGCCATGGAAGCGTGTGCAACCCTCATCATACGGCAGAGCGAAGTATGGATCTCTATAAAGCTACGCCACGTTATGTAACTCTCATCTTATGTTGGAGCAATGTATGGACCTCCACATTATGCAACCCTTATCCTACGTCGGAACGACCTACGGATCCCCATATATGAATTCCTCGACCAAGCTTAATCTTAACATGGAGTAATGCCCTAACGTTTATGATATACCACCCGGTGCGGTGTGCATGTATCTAAGTGCTCACACATACGTACTATCTACCGTACCCCGAGTTCCATAATAGGGTTACATCTGAATGCACAGAATTCGGTTGGGAGTGTTTCCATATCTGTATAGGTCTGCTAAAGAGACCTAAAGTACATATATATAAACCATGGTTTGCATTTCTACTGTGGCTATAGTCCCACCTTGACCCCTCACTCAACTAGTGAAAACTACATCAAGAGCTAAGTCACGTGCCCCTAGAAAACAGTCTACATCTAAATTGGTGTGTCCTGCAACCAAAGTCTTGATAGTGGAAGATCAATGGTCTATAGGTTTAGCTCTAGTATTTCCACGTCACACTGGCTGCCGATGACAGGTATCCGACAATTACTATCTTGTGCTGGTTATGACCCAACCTATCTGTAGGAAAAATCGTCGAATCACCCAGTGCCACCCAATAGCCTTTTGACTGCGAAACTACCGTTGTGGTCAAGGTATACCAACTGGGTGGTTTCGCATAGACCTAACCTCTGCGAGCACAGCCTGAGCGCTATCATCACACAGAGGACCACCACAGAGTACCCTACCACGTCCCTCGGAAGCCGCATGCTTCCTTACAGTCCCCCAGATCCAGCAAGCAGTATATGAGGAGAATAATCATATGTACGTGCTCCTTTTGTGCCTCTTGGTAACTTGATGATCACCCCATCGGTTTCTTCACCTTTAGACGTGAGGATGGGTCCAAGCGCATCACAATGTCACGTTATTAGATCCTATGTCTAATCTTTCAATTGTGAGCTTTTCATATCTTATCAGATTTCCAATTAACTTGATTGTTCACATTATATCTTATACTTAAGTTATCAGGTTTTTCTGAGCCCCTTATATCTATAAGGAATGGTCACCTCTCACTTATTAATTCAGTGATATAACTTAGCCCATTTAAGTTCATTAGTAAGCCTACAACATGTTATTCCATTGATTGTAATGGACGACAATAATCTATTCTCTTTTTATATTATTACCATGTAATTCATTGTCCGATGGTTACAATAACATGTTCTACTTAATATATGATTAAGTATATTTTATCTTAAACCACATGTTTTCTGTTAACATGTCACTTATTATATATGATTAAATATAACTTATTTCATTACATAAGTTAACCTCATTCTTCCATATTTAATCATAACCTCATCTTACGCTGTCATTCCAACTAGTTGTTGTTTACTTATTAACTTAGTTCTCTTAATTATGGTTTATTAATAAGTTTCCCTTTTCATTAATTACAATGCATGTCATAATTCCACTTGTCCCTAGGACAAGCCTTCCTATTATATAACATTCTCATTATAACACGTTATATTCCCCGTTATCACATTTTTCTTTGGTTCATTACATTAACTAAACTTTTACTGTTGTAACATTTATCTCTTTACTGTCTTGTGAATTTTTCACAAAATTCCATTTATGTACATATATTAATGTATGCTTAGGCACCAGACCCCTCACATTAAGTTGACCACTTGTGGATGTTGGATTTGCCGGGAGGTTCCGAGCAGGCTTCTACCATAAGCTGAACTTAACCTCGTGTCTCAGTGCGATTACAATTTCCAAATTATTATAAATTTTTCATACCACTTAGGCAATATTCATTCTTTCTCATTATTCCAAATTTTATTATGACCCTGTTTACAACATTTTGGCATAACAATATTCTTAAACAAATATTCTTGTTTATGATAAATTCCTTAATCATAACATTACAGTAATTTCCAGTTCAAACAGATGATCAATTGAAATAGGCTTTATACAACATAAACGTTCTCAATAGATTTTAGTCTTAGTTACCATAATTATTCGCAATTTCACTGTAACTTGATTTACAGTATCTAATTAATAGGTTATTAAAAATAGATCCATATACAACAGTAATCCTTTCAACATATTCTAAACATGTTTAATACCCAATTATCAATTGTTTAGTAGAGTTAATATAACGGGGAATACAAACGATAGATATACCATTATTTAAAATGGTATAATTTAGACCCACTCACCTAAAAAATCTCCAATCCATGAATCTGATCTAGATTTGTTGTTTCGTTGCATTCCTAACTGAATCTATTATCAAAATAACCACGGATTCACAAATTTGATGCTAACAGAAGAGGAAAAGAGAAAGAAACCAATATAAACCAGATTCAAAGACTTACCTCACGCTGATCAGAATTCTGAACACCCATTTGAAGATTTATACTCTTTTATCTTCAAATCCTGAATCAGAATTACCTGAAACTAATTGTAACAACCCGAAAATCTGGGCCAGTTTAAAATTTTTATTTTGGCAATTTTAATGAATTTTGAATATTTAAAATGAATTATTTTAAATAATATCGACGAGAAATTTATTTTGAATATAATTCGAACGTATATATTTATACGCGTCGTCGTTAGAATATAAATAATTATATATAATTATAAATAGAACTGAAAATGGCGCGGTAGTTCGATAATTCGATTTCAAACTTCAATTGAATGTACCGGGTGCAAAACAATCCGGATTTTAGTGAAACCAAAAACATTAGGATCTAATTGATAATATATTTCCAACGAATCCAAAAAATCGAAATTTCATAGCGGGAATCAAATGATATGTCCAGTTGAAAATTCTGAATAGTCGCTATGGAATTCAGGCCCTTAAAAATGGGCATTTTGCAAACGACCTCGGATTTCGACGAAACCACTTTTATTGGATCCGTAGTATCAAGCTATTGCTAGGTTTCAAATTTCATAATTTTTCGAATCAATATGTGAGCGTGGCAAAGGAAAACGCGTTTGACCACTTTTAGTCGATTTTAGTCGACTGGAAAATGGCCATTTTTCCAACGGTCTCGGAATTCGACGAAACTAGTTTTGTTAGGACCGTATCGTCAATACGAAGCTAGAAAATATTTTTCTAGGATTTATAGAGTTAGTATGTGACCCCAGTAAATTGAAATGCATGTTCAAATTCAATATATAGAGTTATATGTTGATTTTGACGGAAACTGATCGAAACGATCGAATCAGCCTACGATACATATCCCATTGTGTTCAGAATAGGGGTGAAATGCTATGGACGACATACGATGGGCATCGTTTAGAGGTCGTATGTAAAAGTCAACTTTTTGAATTAAATAATTAAATAATTAAATAAATTAAAAAAAACCCTCCCCTTACATCACTCAGCCCCCCCCCCCCCCCCGTTTTCTTCTAATTGT
The DNA here is from genome assembly GCA_030737875.1 of Allium sativum. NCBI lineage: Eukaryota > Viridiplantae > Streptophyta > Magnoliopsida > Asparagales > Amaryllidaceae > Allium > Allium sativum. Next base: position 131,430,636 of record CM060918.1, read on the forward strand.
TTTAAACAGAAAAAAAAATGGAGGGAAGACGGAGGCAGAAGAACCGCCATCGCGCCCCCCTAGGGCAGCGCCGCCCACCGCCGTGCCCCAAGTGGCGGCGCACTCCCATCGCGACCCCCTCCCCCTGTTCGCACCCCCCTCTGCCTCGATCGATGCGTCGAAGCCCCCCTACCCTGCTTCCGACCGAAGACGACCCCCTACCCTTCTGCCTGCTCCGACCGAGCTGCTCCACCCCCTCTGACGTGGGCCACCACCTCCGACGAATCCCAACAAAGCCCCTCTTTCCCCTTTTGTCAACATACAGTGAGATTTTACCCTTTTTCATTTTATTTTGTTTTATCTTATCATGATAGGAAAATCTGAAGTTATATACGGAAAATCTGAATTTCTATATAGCGAAAAGTTTGAATTTTTAGAAAAAAAAAAGGATTAGAATCTTTTGTGTGAGGAAAATATAATTTTTATGTGATGAGAAGATTAAAAATATAATCTTTTATATTGTAGAAAGATAAAAATATGATTTTTACATAGTAGGAACTATAAAAATATAATCTTTATGAGATATAGAATATAAAAATATCATCTTTGTATATGTAGCGAAATAAAAATCTGATTTTTATTATATATACGTTGAAACAAAGAGGTGATTGTTATAATGATGAAATCTTTATATTTGAAAAGGCAAAATTTTTGTCTATATAATAGCGAAGTAAAAATTCGATTTTTATATATTGAATAGCGAAGTAAAAATTCGATTTTTATATATTGAATAGCGAAGTGAAAATGTGATTTTTATATATATAGTGGCTACGGGCAACGAAAGCGACAAAAGGCGAGAATGGCGAAGATTTCTATAAATGAAGTGTCGTGGAATTGGGATAGCTATCGGTGAGAATTTCTCACTCTTCAATTTCATTTCTAATTATATATATACTAGGATGCAGACGGTGCTTAGTAGCACCCAACACAATCGTCCACAGACCATGGACTTGTTTGTTTGGTTGTGTAGTTGGTTAGATTATTTGATCTAAATTTGGTTGTTTGGTGAATTGAATGGATTTGATTGATGTGTGAATGGCGTGGGCCTTCATTAGACCGGGGATAAGGCTAGGCCTCGTCCCGTTTCTAGTATCGTGCCGTTATGCCGGCGAAATTTTCTGAAATAAGTTAGAAAAATAAAGATATCATTTTATTTAATAAATGGACTGAATAGAAATTCATGTGTTAAAATAAAATATTTTATCGCTAAAAATATAATTTTTAACGTGAATGGGAATAAATAAATATTCATTTACAAAACCGGACGGTTTGTTTATGTACACCTATTTGAAGGACATTGATTGGGTCGATAAATTTTACGCATCGCCCAACTGCACAAATAAAATCTGTGTTTGATTGTTTGAAACCCCACACGGGTATTGGGATAATATACGACATACACTAATCCCAATAATTAGTTGTATGTCGATCGATGGATTGACAGGCTGTTATAAGCGTTAGATATCTATATTTGATGCTTATACAGTGTAGTGCACTTTGGATGATGGTTGATTATTTATCGTTGCTATTATATACATGTGTTGTATGGAACCCATATAATTAACTTTATTTAGTAATTGATTGGGCCTCATTCAAATTTAGAAGATAAAGAATATTATAAAATAAAGGTTCATGTGTTGACCGTACTCATCAGTTGAGATTAGTCATGTGTTGAACGAAATATTTTAACAATAAAATTTACATCTTTATCATATATAAAATTAGAAATTGACTGGAAAATAGATGAGATGAGTGGTCTCCTGGATATTTATCTGATGTTGGTTTCGGCCTTCGGGGTTAATATTCAGGGAATCGTTCTCTTACTAATTTACGGTTGGAGTCTGATTTGATATCAAACGATATATACCATAATTATTATAAAATATATTAAATAACAAAAATAGTCACGCGTGGACGGTACTCATTCGTTGAGATTAGTCATGTGTTGACAAAAATATAGATTCACGTATTGAATAGAATAAATATTCATTTGTTGAATAGAATAACGGAATTATTGAAATATATAAAGTCGTGTTGATTAGAGATGCGCTATTTTGACGTGAACGATATTTATATCGATTATATTCGTTTTTATAATCGAATAGAAATCGAATTTAAATAGAAACGAATTCGAATTGAATTGAATTGAAAACGATTTCAAATTGAATTTAATAGAAAACCAATTTGAATTGACTCGAATAGAAAACGAATTTGAATTGAATTGAATAGAAAACCAATTTGAATTGAATCGAATAGAAAACGAGTTTGAATTGAATTGAATAGAAAACAAATTTGAATTGAATCGAATAGAAAACGAATTTGATTTGAATTGAATAGAAAACGAATTCGAATTGAATTGAATAGAAAACGAATTGAATTTGATTTGAATAGAAAACGAATTGAATTCAAATTGAATTGAAAACGAATTGAAATAGAAGTAAAATCAATTTGAAATGAATTCGAATTGAACTGAATATAAAACGAATTTGAAATGTTTTCGAATGAATTTAAAACTATTTATAAAATTCGTTTTAAATAGGAATCGACGAAATATATATTATATATATAATATAACGGCATGAATAGAACGCGTCGGGCCGCGGCAGTTCGTAAATTTCGACCATTGACTTCGAACGGACATTACGGGGGATACGACCGTCGGATTCTCCTAAAACAGGAACCATTGGGTTCGTATCGAAAAGAGCTTTCTAACGAGTATTAGAAATTTGAAATCTAACGGTTGGATTTGGAGATACGTCCAAATCAAATTTGGAAAAGGTCGTTGTAAGTGCAGTTCGATGGCCGTTGAAGGAAATCGACTGTACGGGCCTTGATAAAATTATTAAAAATAGTAATAATTTGTGTAAAATCATAAGAAATGATTTGGGAAAAATTGGGATGAAAAACTCCATATTCGAAAAGATAAAAATAGATTTTTATCGAAATGAACTAGTTTTGAACTAAAATTAGAACCCATTTATTTTCAAATAAATAAATTGGATTTGAAATGGGTTGTAAATAGAAGTGATTTGTGGGTTTATCGTGAACAGTGTTTTAAATAACACTTGTTCTTTAACCCAATAATAAATAGAATGTGATTTGGGTTTATCGTGAACTGTGTTTTAAATGACATTAGTTCTTTAACCCAGTGAAAGGAGATTTAATGAATCCGCAATTAGATTGAAATGTGAATTGATAATTTAAATTATCAAATTTGGAAAGTGAGCGAGAATGGAGTATCACCAGTTTTGCTCTAAAGCGATAGTCAAATCTTTAATTAGATTTGAACATGGAATGATAATTAATTTTACCGATAACACCGTGGTATTAGATATGGAGTATTACCAGTTTTGCTTCATGGGATGAATAGGTTGGGATTGGGAAATAAAATAAATAATTACTTCGGTGTGGTTCGCTAATCCCGTCTAGTTTGAAAAACCATAATTTGGTTTGATATGACATCCAATGGAAGATTAAAGGATAAATTTAAAGAATTTATCTTGGATAAAATTAATGGGAACCTTTCCCTAAGAATTGAAATTTAGAAACTAGTTGTAGGTTAGTTAAGAAGAATGGTTTCCCGGGTATTGATCTGATGTTGATTTCGGCCTTCGGGGTTAATATTTGGGAAATTGTTCTCTTGCTGGTTAACGGTTAATGACTAATGAATTGGAATGAGGCGTATGTTGTGTTTGTGTAACATTTGTTTTTAATATACGCGGATTGTTCGGAAAGGTCGGGTTTATACCCATTCTGAATAACCGATTCGACGATATGTCGAAGATGAAGACGGTGGTTGAAGACTGGAAGTCTTCACATCGTTTGGGTGATTACTGATGATCTTGATTGGCCTGTACACCCAAGATGAGGGAATCAGTTGGTTGTCGTCCAGACGTACTTGGAGAAGGATGGATATGCGAGGAAAGTGCCTCCGGTTTCGTTCAGACCCAGAACGAACTTGTAAATGGATTGTGTGTCTGATATTGAATTTTATTCTGTGTTGATTGATTTCTGTTAAATATATATCTGTTTGGCGGCGGAGAATTTATTCTCTTGCTTAATGCCCTTCTCTGAGACGTACGAGCTTAGAGGTTATATATCGATAGATATCAATCGCATGGCATGAATTGCCTGTATGGCACGCTGAGTTGCATGGATCAAGGCTTCTGTTGAAAAGCAAAGTCTTGTGGTTGATGATCAAAGCACGGCCTATGTGGCAGCTTTGTGTATAGCGTGGATTCGCGAGCCTCACACCTCTGTATGAGTCAAAAACGGGATGAGGACCCTAGGAGTGCACGACGTTTCTTTCTAGCTATGGGTGGTGTAACACCCCGAATTTCGGTTAATGCTAAAATTCACTAATTGCAGAATAAATAATCTCAGATGTGAGAATTGGGGGAAACGGGCTACGTCATTGCGTTCGTCTCGGAAAAATACGCGAAATAGAGTCCGAGTTTTCGAGAATCGGAGTCTGTATGGCCCGGTTATGGCCTAATGAAGTTTACAGAAAATTCAAAGTTCAAAACAGATTTAAAATTCAGGTTCAAATTTCGAAATTGGGGCCATTGGGCGCAGGGGGGAAAATTCCCGCCTAGCTACCCAAGTCGACATCACTGTCGACTGGGCAGTCGACTTGGCTGGGACCAAGTCGACAGCCCTGTCGACTTGGGTGTCGACTGGGGGTGCTCGGCCAGTTTGGCCTGGTGCACCATTTTAGGGTTTGGGCTGTGTTTTGGGGCTGGTTTCTGGAAGCTTCCGAGATCTGATGGTCCTAATCTAATTTAGGGTTAATCTAATGGCCTAAAACACTTGCCTAATCCTATAAATAAGACCCTAAGCTAGCCCTAAATGATCATAATCCTATCCTCTAACTAAACTATGCCAAAATTTTCTATGATCATGGCCTCCACTCAAAAGCCTAGCCTCCATCCTCTTTCTAATACTATTTCTATGAAGGCTTTCATGTTCATACAAGCATCTTTGAGTTGTATGAGTGATCATTAGCTTGCATTCATCATCAAGTTGCAAGCTTTATGTTCAAGGCTAGAGTTTTTGGGTGATTTTTGGCAAGGGTTTGCTTATTGGAGTTTAGTGGTGAGTTCCTATAGCCTAAATAATCAATTGTTAAATTGATTATGATAGGACATGATAAGATATGGCTATGTTTGTGGATCAATGTGTTTATGCAAGTTTAGTATAGTGTATGTTGTGTGTTTTGCAAGTTTTATGCTATATGCATGTTTAATGCTATGTTTTATGATGCTCATTATGCAAAACACTATGTTGAACATTGATTCATATGTAACATGTTATATGCAAGTTATGTGCATGATTATATGCAAGTTTATATGTAACATGTTATGCAAGTTATGTGCATGATTATATGCAAAGTTTATATGTAACATGTTATGCAAGTTATGTGTTTGGTTATATGCAAGTTATGTGCATGATTATATGCAAGTTTATATGTAACATGTTATGCAAGTTATGTGTTTGGTTATATGCAAGTTATGATGCAAGTTCATATGCAAGTTATGATGCAAGTTCATATGCAAGTTATGATGCAAGTTCATATGCAAGTTTGTCTCTTTTTATGATATGCATAATATATGCAAGTTTGCCTCTATGTATGACATAAGCACATGTGCAAGTTCATCCCTTTTAGACCTATGACATGTATGCAAGTTGACACCTTTATGATAGGTCTATGACATGAACATTTAAGCAAGTTACCATCTTTATGACACATGTGATTCATGCAAGTTTGGGTTGGTTATTTATGCAAGTTGGGTTTATGGTCATATATGCAAGTTGACACCTTTTAAACCCATGATAATGCTAATGATATGCTAAGTTGAACCCATTGTGTGTATGATGAATCTTCTCTTTTGAAGTATGGCATGTTAACGTATTTACGTGGGGACGATGGGGTAAAAATTAATGAACACATAAAATTGTGTGAAGTGGGTATGATTAAACATACCATAAAGTGGATGGACATAATTGGGAATTTACCTATTAAGTTAGGTCTACCCATATTATGGAATTGGGAATTTACCTATTGAGTTAGGTCTACCCATATTCTTAAATATTTGTAATTAATTAGGGATAATTAATACAAATTATGGGGGTGATTAATTCGGTGTAATTAATCTACTAAGACACGAGGTTGGACCCTTTTGTAGCATAAGACTGCCCGGAACCGACCGGCAAATCCAGCGGCTACAAATGATTGGCCCAATGTGAGAGGTCTTAGTCATAAACTAAATACGTGACAAGTGTAAAGACACGAGGTTAGACTCTGTTATGGTGTAAGGCTGCCCGTAACCAACCGGCATATCCAGCTGCCATAAAAGACAGTCTAATGTGAGAGGTCTTTATAAAGGTTACGATCTTAATTAATTAAGAAACACTTAACCAAATTAGCATGTAGTGAGGCATGAGGGGTTAAGTGGGTGCCTTGGGTGGCATGTAGTAACTAGTGGGGGTGCCTTGGGTGGCATGAGGAAACTAGTGGGTTGCCTTGGGTGGCAATAGAAAATACGATTAGAATACTTAACCAAAGCGGAACATGTAATTAAACATGATTAAAGGGTTAAGTAAGTGCCTTGGGTGGCATGTGGGAATCAAGTAAGTGCCTTGGGTGGCATGTGGAAATCTAGTGGGTGCCTTGTGTGGCAATTAAGGTATGATTAAATGACTTAACCAAAATTTATAACATGTAAGTGGACATGGTTAAAGGGTTAAGTGGGATTCACTAGAAATGACAAGCTTAGGTGGGTAGCTTGTGAGGGCCCATTTCAACCAATATCCCAAACGTATCTTTGTGGGCTCGACCCAAGTCGAGGACGGGACACGCATATTGGGCTTGACTATAAGAGGCCAAAACGGGGGTAGCAGTGGCAACGCGAGTCCAACGGGTTTCATATGCGTGTGTGGACCCGGGCTGGTAGGTAAGACGTTGTTGCATCGTGTAGATATAAGCCGTGCACCATTTGTTGTATCGGGTTGCCACTTTGGGGAGTGATACACCCCATTGTGGGGCCAGCACGGGTATCTACGGTAGGGAGCCGATCGCTTGGGGAGTAGTGGGTACACCTAGTGGAGATAGGGGCAGACGGCACCTATGTAGTCAGCTAGGGGTACAAGGAACTACTGGGTAAAATTACTAAGTACACTTAGTGGGATCAACCTTTAAGTAGGAATTACCCTTGGTGGGTAGAACTGGTGTGGTGCAGTGTAGGGATTACCCTTGGGTGGGTAGATCTGGGGTGGTGCAATATTGTAATTATCCTTGGGTGGATAAATGCGTCTTTTCGGTTACCTTAGTATATCCTGTGTTTAGTTGGCTACTTAGTGTAGTCATTATCCCCAGAGGTACCGTACCTTGTTTATATCATACCCTAATTACCTTAATGATTGTATTGTTAAGGTTATAGGACTCGCTCAGACTTATGTCTGACCCCGTTGTTTTTATATTTTTCCCAACCCTCAGGTTATCAGAGTGGGCCTAGCACTATTGGGCTTTGATCAGACTGCTTCATCTATCTTTTAGAGCTTGGACCGTGGATGTAAAGCTCAGTTTATCTTTTCTATTATGGCTATTAAGTTATGTAGTGGGATTATGTACTTTTGTTTTATCAGGATGGATATTATGTACTTGACTCTTGTTTATGGTTTTGGTGTAACCAAACATGTTTTACTTTCCGCTGCAATGAAATGATGTTTTAAATTCTCAAGTATTACTTATATCTGTCTTGTTGTAATTTTTCTGTTCTATATTCACTTAAAATACTCCACCGATGTTATGGCATTCCCTTAGTGAGTGACCGTAGCGGGTGTGGGGTGTTACACGTGGTATCAGAGCTTAAGGTTACCAGAACAGATAAAATTTTTAGGAAAACTATTTTTCTAAAATATTTTTGAAAGGAGTATTTTCAAAAACATGTCTTTTAAGAGAAAAGTTTTTGAAAGAAAAGCATAATCCCCGATAGCCATATCTTTATCTTTCGAATTCTCCGTTTTGAATCTCTTCCTCTCTCGTTTTGAGTCTCCCCTCCGCGTATAGATGATCTTTCTAAGATAGATAAGAATAGAAAACCACTTCAAGGGACCTAGACATTAGTTGGACTAGAAGTTGGATCAAGAAGGAGGAGGACTGGTAGGTACCTATTGGATAGACGATGGGAGGAAGGCTCAAATAGTTGTTGTTTAATGAAGGACGAAACCTCATTTTGATGGGAGGTTACGAGTGGAGAATATGAAGAAGAGGGCTAGTAGTTATCCTTTTGGAGGAATAGGACACCTTATTAGGATTGTCCAAGGAGGCAAGGGCAAGGTACGGAATCTCCTGGAGGATAGTTGTATTCCCTCACTGCTAGTGTACCAGATGGGGATAGGACCGTCTAGGTTGGAATTTGGATTTCTTTATTATCCGGTTCGAACTTTATTTGATTCTGACGCATCGAGTTCGTTTATCTCATCATTGTTAGTTGAGTCACTGCACTTAGACACCAGTTTAGTAGATGATCCCTTAGTTGTTTCAAACCCAATTGGGGCTCCATGATGTGTTTGGGTTTGAAAGTTTCTATACTTAGCATTGAGTTAAGATGTGATGCTTTTTGGGCTTCACGGGCTATGGGTTAGTTTTGGGCATGGACTGGTTATCCAGTAGGGGTGCCGTTCTTGATTTTGAAGGGAGAGTTGTTAGGCTTATGACCCGCTTGGGTAACACTCTTGAGATCTCTTGTAATCTCATGGAATCTGTTATGCTAAGTTATCTAGAATCGCTTGACACGTCGGTCGAGAGTTTGCGATCTGTTAGAGTAGTCCGGGAATACTCGGATGTGTTTGAGGAGGTGAAGGGCTTACCTCCGGAGCGGGAGATTGACTTCCGAATATATCTGGTAGACAATGCCAAACCAGTATCTTGGCCAGTGTGCCACATGACTCCTCGTGAGAGGAGGGAACTCCATAAGCAAGTAGGCGATTTGCTTGAGAAGGGGTTCATAAGACGAAGTATATCGGAGTGGGGTGCTCCAGTAGTTTTTGCCACGAAGGCGGATGGGTCCCTCAGACTTTGTGTAGGCTAAAGAGAACTAAATAAACTCACAAAGAAGAATAGACACCCATTGCCGAGGATTGATGATCTCTTTGATCAGTTAGTTGGCGCCTCAGTATTTTCGCAGTTGGACTTAGCCACGGGGTTTCGTCAGTTGAGAGTGGCTGAGGATAGTATAGAGAAGACTGCCTTTAGGACTCCGGATGGGTTTTTATGAGTGGCTGGTGATGCCATTTGGTTTGACGAACGCCCTCGCATACTTTATTGATTTGATGAGAAGGGTGTTCAGGGAGTACCCAAATAAGTCCGTGATGGTCTTTGTAAATGACATCTTGGTCTTTTCTAGGAGCGAAATAATTTTTCGTATGGGCTCAATAGGTTGAGCAAAGCCAGTTATGGGATAAACGGTGGTTTTGGAGCGAGACTGGCGAGGACATCCAAAGTTGGACAAGGGCTTAATTATTTAGCCGTTTTTACTAGTATCATCTCACGTAGGTCGTCTGAATTCGAAGGAGGTATCCCTTGGGTGTTTGTCTGATATTGGTTTGGGCCTTTGGGGCTTGCATTTGGGGGATGTCGAGTTCGACTAGGGTGGTCTGCGTGAGAGATGGATATTTGTGACGATTTTGCATGGGAGAATATCCTGATTTTCTCTAGAAGTGGAGAAGGGCATGCCCTACATCTTAGGGAAGTGTTGGAGACTCTTCGAGCGCATAGTCTTAGGACAGCAAAAGTGGATGGGATTCTTAGCATCCTATGAGTTTGAGATAGCGTATACCCATGGCAAGGGTAACGTGGTAGCGGACGCCTTAAGTAGAAAAAGGTTGTCCTTGAGTTCATTGTTCGTTGAACGACGGAGCTTAGACTTTATTTCTATGTTTGACTTTAGACCTTCTGTTGACTTTGTACCCAGTTTGCTAGCCTCCTTGGAGGTTAGGCCTACTCTTTTGGGGCGGATTGGCGGAGCGCAGTGAGACGACCCACAGTTGGTTGAGTTAGTAGAGAAGCTCATAAGGGGGGGAGTCGTCCAGCCATTTGAGTAGGTACACCCTAGATGGTAAGGGGTGGTTGCGTAGAGACGGTAGACTTTGTGTACCGCAAGACGAGGGTTTGAGGAAGGCTATACTTGATGATGCACATCGGTCGAAGATGACCATTCATCCCGGTGGGGACAAGATGTACCAAGACATGAAGCGAGTTTTCTTTTGGGCCGGTAGGAAGAAAGATGTGGCCGAGTATGTCGCTAGATGCTTGGTGTGCTAGCAAGTGAAAGCGGAGCAGAAGAAACCCGGTGGGTTGCTTCACCCATTGGAGGTTCCGCTATGGAAGTGGGATAGTGTCTCGATGGATTTCGTCAATGGATTACCAAGATCGAGGAAGGGTAATACGGGAATTTGGGTTGTGGTAGACAGACTTACTAAAAGCGCCCATTTCATACCTGTGAAGAGCAAGAGGACTGCTCCATGGCTAGCTTCAGTATATCTTCGAGAGATAGTTCGATTGCATGGCGTACCTTCCAAGCATAGTGAGAGATCGAGATCCTATCTTCACTAGAGAGTTTTGGAATAGTTTGCAAGAGGCGGTAGGGACTCAGTTGTGTTTGAGTACCGCAAATCATCCTCAGACGGACGGCCAGACCGGGAGGGTGAATCGCATTTTAGAAGACCTTTTAAGGCTATGTATCTTGGATTTTGGAGGATCTGTTGGGAAGTTAGCACCAAGGTTTGTTGGACCGTTTCCTATTAAGGAAAGGATTGGACAGATGGCCTATAGAGTGGAGTTGCCCGACAGACTTAGTGGTGTACATGATGTATTCCATGTGTCACATTTGAGGAAGTGCCTACATGAGACCACAGAGGTGGTAGAGCCGAGCTTGTTTAGAGAAGTAGAGATAGAGCGTGATGCAACTATTCGACGAGCTCCTACACGCATCCTTGGGTCAGAGATTAAGAGGTCGAAAAACAGGGAGGTTCAACTAGTCAAAGTGCAATGGGGAGAAGATGAGAGCAACGCTACTTGGGAGACGGAAGCGAAAATGCATTCATTATACCCATTCCTTTTTGAGGGTATGTCTTTTAACTTCTCCTTTATCGTTTGTCTAGTACTTATCTTATCTTTAGTATGTCCTCTTGTTAGTGCCTTTGACCTTTAGATAGGGTAAACCTATGGTTGAAACATGTGTTTGAGACATGTTATGATTGATGGATGCATGTGGATGCAAGTGTTTGCTAGTGGTTGCTCGTGGATGCATATACACACACTCTAGACACTAGATCGGCTCAATCACTTCATATTGCATATTGCATATAATTGTGTGTAGGTAGCTATATTTATGGATGTATAATGATTGTGTTATCATATGGATGATGCATTTTGGTGAATGATTGTGCACTCATGTAGATATTGTATGTGTCGATAGGGTTCTCTCGCATACATAATGGATGCATGGCACTATCATGGTTTGCATATGTTCATACATTAGATAGGGAACATATAAACATACTTTTTGCATATGCTCATACATCATTAGAAATTGTTTTAAGGACAATGGATGCCCGTGTTTGATGGATTGAGTAGATGGTTGTTTGGATGGTAGGATATGCATTCTCCTTAGCTTAGAGATTTCGGGGACGAAATCCTTTAAGGAGGGGAGAATGTAACACCCCGAATTTCGGTTAATGCTAAAATTCACTAATTGCAGAATAAATAATCTCAGATGTGAGAATTGGGGGAAACGGGCTGCGTCATTGCGTTCGTCTTGGAAAAATACGCGAAATAGAGTCCGAGTTTTCGAGAATCGGTGTCCGTATGGCCCAGTTATGGCCCAATGAAGTTTACAGAAAATTCAAAGTTCAAAACAGATTTAAAATTCAGGTTCAAATTTCGAAATTGGGGCCATTGGGCGCAGGGGGGAAAATTCCCGCCTAGCTACCCAAGTCGATAGCCCTTTCGACTGGGCAGTCGACTTGGCTGGGACCAAGTCGACAGCCCTGTCAACTTGGGTGTCGACAGGGGGTGCTCGGCCAGTTTGGCCTGGTGCACCATTTTAGGGTTTGGGCTGTGTTTTGGGGCTGGTTTCTGGAAGCTTCCGAGATCTGATGGTCCTAATCTAATTTAGGGTTAATCTAATGGCCTAAAACACTTTCCTAATCCTATAAATAAGACCCTAAGCTAGCCCTAAATGATCATAATCCTATCCTCTAACTAAACTATGCCAAAATTTTCTATGATCATGGCCTCCACTCAAAAGCCTAGCCTCCATCCTCTTTCTAATACTATTTCTATGAAGGCTTTCATGTTCATACAAGCATCTTTGAGTTGTATGAGTGATCATTAGCTTGCATTCATCATCAAGTTGCAAGCTTTATGTTCAAGGCTAGAGTTTTTGGGTGATTTTTGGCAAGGGTTTGCTTATTGGAGTTTAGTGGTGAGTTCCTATAGCCTTAATAATCAATTGATAAATTGATTATGATAGGATATGATAAGATATGGCTATGTTTGTGGATCAATGTGTTTATGCAAGTTTAGTATAGTGTATGTTGTGTGTTTTGCAAGTTTTATGCTATATGCATGTTTAATGCTATGTTTTATGATGCTCATTATGCAAAACACTATGTTGAACATTGATTCATATGTAACATGTTATATGCAAGTTATGTGCATGATTATATGCAAGTTTATATGTAACATGTTATGCAAGTTATGTGCATGATTATATGCAAAGTTTATATGTAACATGTTATGCAAGTTATGTGTTTGGTTATATGCAAGTTATGTGCATGATTATATGCAAGTTTATATGTAACATGTTATGCAAGTTATGTGTTTGGTTATATGCAAGTTATGATGCAAGTTCATATGCAAGTTATGATGCAAGTTGTGACGGCCCGTCCCGCACCAGCCTGCATTTCCTCCGGAAGTGCGCTGTACACATGTCCAGCTAGCACAGAACGATCGTCAGAAGAGTGGAAAGAAGAGAATGAACTAATCAAGGAATCTATAGAATGTCTCACAGCGCATGGGATAAAATATAATAATAACATACTTGACATAAACAGGCGAGACAGTGCATAAGCTGATAACTAAAATCAACATCAATCATCAGAGCAGCGGAAATCCATATACAGCTTATTACAATTTTCCAAATTTACTGTCTCTAAACAAAAGAAAGCTAAAATAGAAGATACACCAACAATGCCCAAGCAGTGATCTTCAACAACACAGGGAGAATATTATGTATATAGTACGTGGAAGCCTCCTGCTCGTCTCCGGATCATCTACCCGTGCATCACCAGCTAACCTATCTCTAGTCTGCTCGTGTGAGCACCCAGAGTAATAAGAGGAGACATAAAACTCTGGGTCAGACATAAAGCCTGGTATGAGCGATAAGCATCTAAACAAAATGATAACAGGTATACTAAACCATACCTGAACCTGGACCTGCAACCAAAGAGTTAGTACCACATACCGTACAATACTCCAAGGTGCCATAATAAAGGATGTAAGGATACGGGGGTGGGGTGTACATGTCATAATGATAGCAAACAAATCAACCATAGCAACCATCCTCACATTTCTCACTCAGTGCGTAAAGCATACGATATCTACCACTTTGGAACACTAGACAAACTGAGGCAACGACGAATCCCGACTTGTAGAAACCCTGCTACGACCAAGCTAAACATATGGGGTCATGACCAAACATTTCAATGACCCACTTCATTGGTTGTAGCCCTTGGTTCTACCGATGCCATAATGGCCCTGAATCCGCCTTCGTACCTCCTACCATAGTGGTCCAAAGCTATAGACGTCGATAACTCCTTGGCACGCGTCCCGCAGCAAAGCCCAACCATGAAGCGAACTCGTTGATTCCCATCTGAATCCTGAGCTCTAACTTCTCATTTGGACTTCCTTTGCATCTCGGGTTTGGTCGAATTGGAGTGGGTCTTCAGAAGAGTTGTCGCGCAGTCCTGGAATTCGGTTCGGTTCGGTAGTCATCATCTTCGTCGGTTCGGTTCGGTAGTCATCTTTTCCATTCGGTTCGGTGCTCCTTCGGTTCGGGTTCTCCACTTGGTTCGGTTCGGAAGTGTAGTGCCTATTCTCTGGTTGGTTCGGTGGTTGCTCCCTTCTAAGTTCCCATACCCGATCCTGTCCTTCTCCAATTGCCGATCCGCTCCGCCCCCTTAGCTTACTCCGATACGATCCTCTCCAATCCGATCCGCTCCACAGCTCCGATCCGATCCGCTCCCTAGTTTCGATCCGATCCGCTCCCCTAGTTCCGATCCGATCCCCCTTGTCCACTCCAACTCTAAGCAAACAGCCTTCCTTCTCGCCGATCCTCCTCCAGTGACAAGCTCCGATCCAGTTCAGATTTCCTTGGTCAGTTCACAAATCCGATCCGACCCTCTACTCCGATCTGATCCGGTTCGGAACCTGCACATTTCTACAACTTTCCAGCGAGCTTTCTACGCCATTCGACGATGTTTTCGACCAATCTAACTATTCTAATCAATCATAAAACATACCATAGAGTCATAGCAACATGTAAGAACAACCACAAGCACCTAACAACAATTCAAATGAACCAAAATGGATCAAAAGTGGCTAAAACCTCACATTTTCCTATAATCCCTCTTAATCATGTTTAAGTATACGATTAGCAAAACACATCGAAATTAACCCAAATTTCTAACAGAACCTTAAAACATTATTTTAGAATTTTAAGAATTTTTCCAGAATTTATTTACGTATAAATTCGCTAATCTTCACTAATTACCCTTAATCACCGTAATTAGTGCAAAAACTATGCAAATCACTCACCTTGGCCACAAATGAAACACCAAATCTGAAATACTCTCTGTTTGGGTCGAATTCCTATGTATAGCAGCAGCTCCAACCTTGCTTTGTTGCTATTTGGCCTTGCTTTGATGTAGTTTAGGCTTAATCTTCACTAAAAATGTGTTTTGGAGTGGTTTTAGTGGATGGAAGCCATTACTAAGGTTTCAAGAAGGTTTGTGGCGGCTCAAAACTGAAATGAAAGTGATAACCTAACCCTAATCAGTCCTCCTATACCTCTAAACCCGAAATTCCCCTCTGGGCCTAGCTGCTAATCACCCGGTTAAGCCCAATTAAGCTGTTTTTCACCATCTGAAACTTGTTTCAGCCATATCTCCCAAACGGTGAGTCCGTTTGACTAATGTGACCATTCTACGAAAAGAGAAACCATCATCCGGAGCCAATGGAAGTGGTTTCAGGTCAAAATTCCTTTTCAGTCAAAAGTTATGGCCAAAACAGTGCCAACTAGGGGTAAAATGGTCATTTAAAAATCGGGAAAAATCATGAACATAGGAAATGACCACAATAGTCGTCTCCCAAAGTTTCATGACCATACGACTTCATATGTGAAAGAAATAAATATCCTACGATCCTATGATGCGTAGAATGCGGGTCGTTACACTCTCCCCCCCTTAAGAAATTTCGCCCCCGAAATTCCTTAACCCAAAACATACAAAGGATCCCGCATGCCTAACAACCACATACAACAATCAATCATGCAAAACAAGCAAACAAGTCTACCCTAGCATGCGGAAAACTAAATCGAAGTCAAAAATCTTACCAGGCAAAGAGTTCTGGGTGTGTCTTCCTAATGTTCTCCTCTGTCTCCCAAGTACAATCATTCTCGTCCTCGCCCCACTGAACCTTGACTAACTTCACCGCCTTCCTTCGAAGTTGCTTCATGTCGTGCTCGACAATACGGGCCGGCTTGCGGTTCCCAACCGCCTCGGGTTCTACTTCGAAGTCCTCTAACTGATCAGGTGAAATAGTCATATCTGAGTCGTGAACGAACTTCCTTAGTTGGGAAACATGAAATACGTCGTGAACTCCCGCCATCTTCTCCGGTAAGTCAATTCTATATGCCAAATTCCAGACTAGTTCAAGAACAGGGAATGGGCCAACGAATCTTGGTGCCAACTTGCCTCTCCTGCCAAATCGTATTACGCTCTTCAACGGAGAAATCTTGACAAACACCAAGTCGCCAACGGAGAATTTTAAGTCTCTTCTCCTCTTATCAGCATAACTCTTCTGTCTATCTTGGGCAGCCTTCATTCGTTGTTGAATGGTCTTGATTTTATCTGAAGTTTCCCTCACCACATCTGGTCCAAGCATAAACTTCTCGCCAGTCTCTATCCAACATGATGGTGAGTTGCACGGTCTTCCGTACAAAGCTTCAAACGGAGCCATACCGATACTGGATTGGTAGCTATTATTATATGCAAACTCTACTAGATGCAAATGGTCATCCCATGATCCACCAAAATCCAATATACATGCTCTCAAGAGATCTTCCAAAATACGGTTCACCCTTTCCGTCTGACCGTCGGTCTGAGGATGATATGCGGTACTGAGATGTAACTCTGACCCTAGAGCCTCTTGTAAGCTCTTCCAAAACCCACTAGTGAACAACGGGTCTCGGTCACTCACAATGCTTTTAGGTACTCCATGGAATCTCACTACCCACTTCATATACAATTCTGCTAACTTAGCTGCCGTTCTGGTCGATTTGACCGGTATAAACCTTGCACTTTTAGTCAGTCGATCTACAATTACCCAAATGCTGTCATATCCCGATCTAGTCCTTGGTAAACCATCGATGAAATCCATCGAGACATGCTCCCATTTCCATTCGGGAATTTCTAAGGGCTGTAACAACCCACTAGGCTTCTTTTGCTCGGCTTTAACTAGCTGGCAATTCATGCATTTGGATATAAACTTCCCAACGTCTCTTTTCATCCCTTCCCAGTAGTAAGTCTGTTTCATATCTCGATACATCTTGTTACCACCGGGGTGTATAGTCAGTTTTGAGTGATGACATTCTCTAAGCACTTCATCCCTCAATCCATTGACATTGGGTACAACAAGCTTTCCATTCTTTCTAAGCCATCTATCTCGATCAAGCCCATACTTGTTCACCTCCTCATCGATACCCATCTCTAACTTGGAGATGATTTCCAATAGGTTAGGATCGTCCCTCTGACTAGAGCCGATCCGCTCAATTAAAATGGGTCTGATCATCAAACTTGCTAACATTTCTGGATCCAATTCGCACTTCGGTCTGAAATCAAACCCCGCGATATACTCCAGTTGCTTCCATTCAAGGAACATAGCCCCTAAGCTGGCATGTTTTCTACTCAATGCATCAGCCACCGCATTGCCCTTTCCTGGTGTGTATGCGATGTCAAAATCATAGGAAGCCAAAAACTCTAACCATCTCTGCTGACGGAGATTCAGATCTTTCTGAGAGAAGAGATACTTTAACGACTTATGATCTGTAAACAGCTCAAATCTTTCTCCCAAGAGATAGTGTCTCCACATCTTTAACGCGAACACGATCGCTGCCAATTCTAAATCATGGGTAGGGTATCTTCTCTCGTGCGGTTTCAATTGCCGACTTGCATAAGCTACAACCCTACCGCCTTGCATCAATACAGCACCCAGTCCGGTACCACAGGCATCCGTGTATACCGTCATCTCTTCATCCCCCTTAGGAATGACTAATACTGGTGCGCTTGTCAACTTGTCCTTTAGACTTTTGAATGCATTCTCGCACCTTTCATCCCAGACAAAAGCTTGATTCTTCTTAGTCAACTGGGTCAATGGTGCTGCTATCTTGGAGAAACCTTGGATAAACTTACGATAATATCCAGCTAATCCCAAGAAACTTCTTACATCTGTTGCATTCTTGGGCGTAGGCCAATCCTGTACCGTAGCCACCTTTGCCGGGTCCACGGCAATACCATTCTCTGATACAACATGGCCCAAGAACCTCACTTCCCTCTTCCAGAAGTGACACTTAGAAAACTTGGCTTTCAGTTGGTGTTTTCTCAACACCTCCATCGCTACTCTTAGATGTTCCTTGTGTTCTTCCTCTGTCCTCGAATAGACCAAAATATCATCAACGAACACAAGGACAAACTTATTCAACTGATCTCTGAATACCCTATTCATAAGATCCACAAAATATGCTGGGGCATTGGTCAGCCCGAATGGCATGACCAACCACTCATAAAATCCAGACGGCGTTCGAAATGCCGTTTTAGCTATACTCTCAGCTTCCACTCTAAGCTGATGAAAGCCTGTCGCGAGATCCAATTGAGAAAATACTCTCGCGCCACTCAACTGATCGAACAAATCATCTATCCGCGGTAGAGGATACTTATTCTTCCTCGTCACTTTATTCAACTCGCGGTAGTCTACACACAAACGAAGGGAACCATCCGCCTTGGTAGCAAACACAACTGGTGCTCCCCATTCAGAAACACTCCTTCTGATAAATCCCTTCTTCAAAAGATCGCTGACTTGCACCTCGAGCTCTCGCTGCTCTCTTGGTGCCATACGACGAAGTGGCATCACTATAGGTCTGGCATCCTTTACCAAATCAATACGAAACTCAACCTCTCGGTGTGGTGGAAGTCCGGTCACTTCTTCGAAAACATCCGGATACTGGCCAACCACGGGCAAACCTGACAACTCACTATGCGGAATGTCAAGGGAGTTTAGAAAACTAGCCAATACCCCCTTACTGGGTAGACCACCAAACACTATCCTCCGCCCATCATCCGCTCTAGCTGTCACCAACAAGCCCTCACAGTCTACCACCACCCCGTATCTTTGGAGCCAATCTACTCCCAAAATAATGCCAAACCCAGTAAAGCCCAAAACAAAGCAATCACAAACAAACATGCATCCATGACTCGATAAGACCACATTACGACAAATCATGCTAAGGCTAGTCGAACCACCAATCGGGTTCGTCACTACTAAAGGTCTATCGACAATCTCGGGCTCCAATCCCAACCTATCTACCAAGTCACTAGATATGAAAGAACTGGAAGCTCCGGTATCAAACAAAACTCTAATAGGAACATCATAAACAGAAAGCATACCTTGAATGACGACATTCTTTCCCTTCTCCGCCGCAGTTGGGGCATTCGACGAAGAAGGAATAGCATTAAGAGCGTAGGCTTTCACCATTTGCTTTTCTTTAGGGGGTTGCGGACACTTGTCCTTGTGATGTCCCATTTGGCCACAGTTGAAGCACTTCCTATCCGCTGGCTTGGCCCGACAATTACTAGCATAATGGCCCTTCTTACCACAGCTGAAGCACTCCACATCTTGCTTATTCTTTTTCTTCTGGCCATCCTTAGCTTGGTTCTGCTTTCTCTTATTCTGGGAACCACCCTTGCCTCCACCACTTGCTTGTGGTTTTGGCTCTTCTGCAGATACAACCTCAGTCTTCGACTTAGGGTAGAGACTTTCTGATCTTAACGCTTTCCCCACAATCGATTCAAACGTCTCATCGATGTGGTTAATAAGTTTTTCCCCCAAGTACTGATCCAAACCAGTTATGAATTTCTCATTCTTTTTCTCGGCAGTATCAATAAGAGATAACCCATATTTTGACAAAGTGTCAAATTCAGCAATATACTCCGAGACAGCTCTGCCATTCTGCTTGAGCTCCAAGAATTTCTTAAACAGCACTGACTTCTGAGCAGCTGGGATGAACTTCTCGCTAAAGCGAGCTTTAAACTGCTCCCAAGTAATCTGATCTTCGGGAGTGGCTGCCTTTATAGCATTCCACCAATTCATTGCCCGCCCTTGCAGCTGACGGGACGCTAGCTTTCTCTTCATCGCATCCTCGATACCCAAATCCTCGAAGATACGTTCGCAACTATCCAACCAATCCTGAACATCCGTGGCCGACTCCGTTCCGTGGAACGGCTTCCCACCAAGGCTAGTATAATCCTTATTCAGCTTGGCGAAGTCGACTCTTGGCGCCTGCACTATTGGACCACCACCATTTCCACCATTGGGAGCTGTTCTCTGCACATCTCTAAGCATCTCTCTCATGAGGTCAGTAAACATCGTCCTCATGTCAGCAGCATTCCCATTATTGGCTCCCCTACCAGCACCTCTAGTATATCGGCTCATCGTCAATCTGAAAAAGGAAACGATTAACGACTCCATAGTGGTGCTAGTGCAATACGACTTCATCCTTATACTAGTAATAGTATATATATATAGCTTTTGAAAACCAAAATAATCACAAATACGCTCTCTCGTATACGTATATTATCTCTCCCAGATAACTTCCCTAGGTTAACTACGCAACCTAGAGCTCTGATACCAAGTGTGACGGCCCGTCCCGCACCAGCCTGCATTTCCTCCGGAAGTGCGCTGTACACATGTCCAGCTAGCACAGAACGATCGTCAGAAGAGTAGAAAGAAGAGAATGAACTAATCAAGGAATCTATAGAATGTCTCACAGCGCATGGGATAAAATATAATAATAACATACTTGACATAAACAGGCGAGACAGTGCATAAGCTGATAACTAAAATCAACATCAATCATCAGAGCAGCGGAAATCCATATACAGCTTATTACAATTTTCCAAATTTACTGTCTCTAAACAAAAGAAAGCTAAAATAGAAGATACACCAACAATGCCCAAGCAGTGATCTTCAACAACACAGGGAGAATATTATGTATATAGTACGTGGAAGCCTCCTGCTCGTCTCCGGATCATCTACCCGTGCATCACCAGCTAACCTGTCTCTAGTCTGCTCGTGTGAGCACCCAGAGTAATAAGAGGAGACATAAAACTCTGGGTCAGACATAAAGCCTGGTATGAGCGATAAGCATCTAAACAAAATGATAACAGGTATACTAAACCATACCTGAACCTGGACCTGCAACCAAAGAGTTAGTACCACATACCGTACAATACTCCAAGGTGCCATAATAAAGGATGTAAGGATACGGGGGTGGGGTGTACATGTCATAATGATAGCAAACAAATCAACCATAGCAACCATCCTCACATTTCTCACTCAGTGCGTAAAGCATACGATATCTACCACTTTGGAACACTAGACAAACTGAGGCAACGACGAATCCCGACTTGTAGAAACCCTGCTACGACCAAGCTAAACATATGGGGTCATGACCAAACATTTCAATGACCCACTTCATTGGTTGTAGCCCTTGGTTCTACCGATGCCATAATGGCCCTGAATCCGCCTTCGTACCTCCTACCATAGTGGTCCAAAGCTATAGACGTCGATAACTCCTTGGCACGCGTCCCGCAGCAAAGCCCAACCATGAAGCGAACTCGTTGATTCCCATCTGAATCCTGAGCTCTAACTTCTCATTTGGACTTCCTTTGCATCTCGGGTTTGGTCGAATTGGAGTGGGTCTTCAGAAGAGTTGTCGCGCAGTCCTGGAATTCGGTTCGGTTCGGTAGTCATCATCTTCGTCGGTTCGGTTCGGTAGTCATCTTTTCCATTCGGTTCGGTGCTCCTTCAGTTCGGGTTCTCCACTTGGTTCGGTTCGGAAGTGTAGTGCCTATTCTCTGGTTGGTTCGGTGGTTGCTCCCTTCTAAGTTCCCATACCCGATCCTGTCCTTCTCCAATTGCCGATCCGCTCCGCCCCCTTAGCTTACTCCGATCCGATCCTCTCCAATCCGATCCGCTCCACAGCTCCGATCCGATCCGCTCCCTAGTTTCGATCCGATCCGCTCCCCTAGTTCCGATCCGATCCCCCTTGTCCACTCCAACTCTAAGCAAACAGCCTTCCTTCTCGCCGATCCTCCTCCAGTGACAAGCTCCGATCCAGTTCAGATTTCCTTGGTCAGTTCACAAATCCGATCCGACCCTCTACTCCGATCCGATCCGGTTCGGAACCTGCACATTTCTACAACTTTCCAGCGAGCTTTGTACGCCATTCGACGATGTTTTCGACCAATCTAACTATTCTAATCAATCATAAAACATACCATAGAGTCATAGCAACATGTAAGAACAACCACAAGCACCTAACAACAATTCAAATGAACCAAAATGGATCAAAAGTGGCTAAAACCTCACATTTTCCTATAATCCCTCTTAATCATGTTTAAGTATACGATTAGCAAAACACATCGAAATTAACCCAAATTTCTAACAGAACCTTAAAACATTATTTTAGAATTTTAAGAATTTTTCCAGAATTTATTTACGTATAAATTCGCTAATCTTCACTAATTACCCTTAATCACCGTAATTAGTGCAAAAACTATGCAAATCACTCACCTTGGCCACAAATGAAACACCAAATCTGAAATACTCTTTGTTTGGGTCGAATTCCTATGTATAGCAGCAGCTCCAACCTTGCTTTGTTGCTATTTGGCCTTGCTTTGATGTAGTTTAGGCTTAATCTTCACTAAAAATGTGTTTTGGAGTGGTTTTAGAGGATGGAAGCCATTACTAAGGTTTCAAGAAGGTTTGTGGCGGCTCAAAACTGAAATGAAAGTGATAACCTAACCCTAATCAGTCCTCCTATACCTCTAAACCCGAAATTCCCCTCTGGGCCTAGCTGCTAATCACCCGGTTAAGCCCAATTAAGCTGTTTTTCACCATCTGAAACTTGTTTCAGCCATATCTCCCAAACGGTGAGTCCGTTTGACTAATGTGACCATTCTACGAAAAGAGAAACCATCATCCGGAGCCAATGGAAGTGGTTTCAGGTCAAAATTCCTTTTCAGTCAAAAGTTATGGCCAAAACAGTGCCAACTAGGGGTAAAATGGTCATTTAAAAATCGGGAAAAATCATGAACATAGGAAATGACCACAATAGTCGTCTCCCAAAGTTTCATGACCATACGACTTCATATGTGAAAGAAATAAATATCCTACGATCCTATGATGCGTAGAATGCGGGTCGTTACACAAGTTCATATGCAAGTTATGATGCAAGTTCATATGCAAGTTTGTCTCTTTTTATGATATGCATAATATATGCAAGTTTGCCTCTATGTATGACATAAGCACATGTGCAAGTTCATCCCTTTTAGACCTATGACATGTATGCAAGTTGACACCTTTATGATAGGTCTATGACATGAACATTTAAGCAAGTTACCATCTTTATGACACATGTGATTCATGCAAGTTTGGGTTGGTTATTTATGCAAGTTGGGTTTATGGTCATATATGCAAGTTGACACCTTTTAAACCCATGACAATGCTAATGATATGCTAAGTTGAACCCATTGTGTGTATGATGAATCTTCTCTTTTGAAGTATGGCATGTTAACGTATTTACGTGGGGACGATGGGGTAAAAATTAATGAACACATAAAATTGTGTGAAGTGGGTATTATTAAACATACCATAAAGTGGATGGACATAATTGGGAATTTACCTATTAAGTTAGGTCTACCCATATTATGGAATTGGGAATTTACCTATTGAGTTAGGTCTACCCATATTCTTAAATATTTGTAATTAATTAGGGATAATTAATACAAATTATGGGGGTGATTAATTAGGTGTAATTAATCTAGTAAGACACGAGGTTGGACCCTTTTGTAGCATAAGACTGCCCGGAACCGACCGGCAAATCCAGCGGCTACAAATGATTGGCCCAATGTGAGAGGTCTTAGTCATAAACTAAATATGTGACAAGTGTAAAGACACGAGGTTAGACTCTGTTATGGTGTAAGGCTGCCCGGAACCAACCGGCATATCCAGCTGCCATAAAAGAAGTCTAATGTGAGAGGTCTTTATAAAGGTTACGATCTTAATTAATTAAGAAACACTTAACCAAATTAGCATGTAGTGAGGCATGAGGGGTTAAGTGGGTGCCTTGGGTGGCATGTAGTAACTAGTGGGGGTGCCTTGGGTGGCATGAGGAAACTAGTGGGTTGCCTTGGGTGGCAATAGAAAATACGATTAGAATACTTAACCAAAGCGGAACATGTAATTAAACATGATTAAAGGGTTAAGTAAGTGCCTTGGGTGGCATGTGGGAATCAAGTAAGTGCCTTGGGTGGCATGTGGAAATCTAGTGGGTGCATTGTGTGGCAATTAAGGTATGATTAAATGATTAACCAAAATTTATAACATGTAAGTGGACATGGTTAAAGGGTTAAGTGGGATTCACTAGAAATGACAAGCTTAGGTGGGTAGCTTGTGGGGGCCCATTTCAACCAATATCCCAAACGTATCTTCGTGGGCTCGACCCAAGTCGAGGACGGGACACGCATATTGGGCTAGACTATAAGAGGCCAAAACGGGGTAGCGGTGGCAACGCGAGTCCAACGGGTTTCATATGCGTGTGTGGACCCGGGCTGGTAGGTAAGACGTTGTTGCATCGTGTAGATATAAGTCGTGCACCATTTGTTGTATCGGGTTGCCACTTTGGGGAGTGATACACCCCATTGTGGGGCCAGCACGGGTATCTACGGTAGGGAGCCGATCGCTTGGGGAGTAGTGGGTACACCTAGTGGAGATAGGGGCAGACGGCACCTATGTAGTCAGCTAGGGGTACAAGAAACTACTGGGTAAAATTACTAAGTACACTTAGTGGGATCAACCTTTAAGTAGGAATTACCCTTGGTGGGTAGAACTGGTGTGGTGCAGTGTAGGGATTACCCTTGGGTGGGTAGATCTGGGGTGGTGCAATATTGTAATTATCCTTGGGTGGATAAATGCGTCTTTTCGGTTACCTTAGTATATCCTGTGTTTAGTTGGCTACTTAGTGTAGTCATTATCCCCAGAGGTACCGTACCTTGTTTATATCATACCCTAATTACCTTAATGATTGTATTGTTAAGGTTATAGGACTCGCTCAGACTTATGTCTGACCCCGTTGTTTTTATCTTTTTCCCAACCCTCAGGTTATCAGAGTGGGCCTAGCACTATTGGGCTTTGATCAGACTGCTTTATCTATCTTTTGGAGCTTGGACCATGGATGTAAAGCTCAGTTTATCTTTTCTATTATGGCTATTAAGTTATGTAGTGGGATTATGTACTTTTGTTTTATCAGGATGGATATTATGTACTTGACTCTTGTTTATGGTTTTGGTGTAACCAAACATGTTTTACTTTCCGCTGCAATGAAATGATGTTTTAAATTCTCAAGTATTACTTATATCTGTGTTGTTGTAATTTTTCTGTTCTATATTCACTTAAAATACTCCACCGATGTTATGGCATTCCCTTAGTGAGTGACCGTAGCGGGTGTGGGGTGTTACAGGTGGTGTCAGTGACCTACCAGCCCTGACATTTATATACTTTTCACCTTTGTGGTTTGGATGCAAGGCGCCTCGATTATAGGTCCTATAGGGCCGGGAAATGTGTGTTCAGGAATAACTAATCCTCAAACGTAAGAGAGGACCGGTCTTGGAGGATCCCAGGGGTTACCCAGAGTGTGTAGTCCCGAGGCATTTGCTAGAGTGTCTCGAAGCGGAGAGGAGCTTGCCCCTTGCCTCGACTCATGACGGAAATCCAATTTCCAATACGTGATATTGCGGTTTTAATTGTAGAACTAGTATGGCGACATGATATATGGTACCCATGCCGTCTATAATTTATATTTATGATTGAAATTCTTTTGACACTATACACTTATTATAGTATCAAAAGATTTGTTTTAAACGTACCAAGCATGTTTGGCTATTATAAGGGAAAACCCTATCCTCCGGCTTGCGTTGCATTCTGTGATGGGACCTGGGTCTTATAATAGCTTCATTTTTCGAAAAAGCATTACGCTGTTTATTCTATGCACTGGTATTTTTGTGAGGAAACCCGTTCCGTGTTATACGACGTGGTCCCTTGAATTACTCTCTTTTGAAGTAAAGTTTTAAATAACTGTTTTAGTTCTCACACCAGTCACATGACTGACCTGGAGTTTATTGTTTTAACCTAAACTCTGGGTGCCCTTATTTTCGACACGGGCAGCTAGTAGTTTTGGTTTTGCAGATTTATATTCACAGCATCCTGATTTACACTTGGAACGATGCTCGGAAAGCTCTGTATCCGTGTATTACTTTCAGTTGTGTTTTGTATTATTTTCCGCTGCTATGTAATTTATTGTAATCTCTGATATTTATCGAATGTAATTTATTCATTTATACTCTGTATATTCTTGTATCTGATAGAATTGTTGTAATAGCAATGAAATGTTCTTTCGTCTGCGTTCTGATTTGTCCTATTCTCAAACGAACAGGTGTTTCGAACGGTCTAGACCGGTTTAACGACTGATTCAGATTGAGCGAAATTCCTTGCCGTCACATTTGGTATCAGGGCTTTGGTTTACAGAGCTCGAGAACAAGACACATTAGAACCATACGAAAGAATTCATCAGATATTGGATTAGTAATATCCAATTAGAATGACTCGTTAGAGATAGGATCAGTAGTATCCTAGAACGAGTGTGAAGAGTATATTTTCCAAATGAGAACAATTTTGTTTTGAAAATTTAAACCATTTTATACGTATTTGAATATTTATTTATTTTGAATTTGGACAATCCAATATATAAAGGTTTTTCATATACGCGTCATGAACGTATATTCGAAGTTTTAATATACTGGATAGATATAGAATCACATTCTAGTCGCCCGGAGATGGTACTGATGATAGCACGTGCATAATCAGTATTTATGTTTGTGTTTCGAAGGTGTGATATCTATATATTTCCATCAGACTGGTGTGAGAACCAAAACTTATATAGATAGATTTATTTGTTGTGAATTGGCATCAAAAACATGATTTCCTGTATATGTATCAAAATTATGAATTTGAAACGTTAATTCACTAATTGATTGTTGTTTGTGTTGTTTGTTTATTTGTTTAATTATTTTGAACCATTTAGCCTAATTGAATCAAATATTAAATTGTATTGAAATTGGTCGCATTTGCTTGCATATACATGTACTTTGAACAGGTCATAGCAAGGAGGCTAGAGCAGAGAATAAAATTTGTTTGCCCGACAAATAGGTACATGTTTACTATAATTTACTATTTTGTTTGGGTGATGATGATTTTATGAGCTTATCGGCTAGCCGCTTGGCTTTTTCTTTTTCTTTTTGAGATCAGAAGGCCTGTATGGCAATTTCGGGATTTTCCCGTGGCTCCCGGTGCAGGGGAGGTTATGGCGAAATTTTTCGAAAATTTAGGGTGTTAGCCAAATTTTTGAAAAATTTGAAAATTCTCAGAAACTGAAAAGTTGGAGAATGGAAGCCAGATCGAACGTAGAGTGGATTAATCAAACCACTTTTGACTTTGTTCCTTTTCGGGGACGAAAAGTTTTAAGTGGGTGAGATTGTAACAACCCGAAAATCTGGGCTAGTTTAAAATTTTTATTTTGGCAATTTTAACGAATTTTGAATATTTAAAATGAATTATTTTAAATAATATCGACGAGAAATTTATTTTGAATATAATTCGAACGTATATATTTATACGCGTCGTCGTTAGAATATAAATAATTATATATAATTATAAATAGAATTGAAAATGGCGCGGTAGTTCGATAATTCTATTTCAAACTTCAATTGAATGTACCGGGTGCAAAACAATCCGGATTTTAGTGAAACCAAAAACATTATGATCGAATTGATAATATCTTTCCAACGAATCCGAAAAATCGAAATTCATAGCGGGAATCAAAAGATATGTCCAGTTGAAAATTCTGAATAGTCGCTATGGAATTCAGGCCCTTAAAAATGGGCATTTTGCAAACGACCTCAGATTTCGACGAAACCACTTTTGTTGGATCCGTAGTGTCAAGCTATTGCTAGGTTTCAAATTTCATAATTTTCGAATCAATATGTGAGCGTGGCAAAGGAAAACGCGTTTGACTAGTTTCAGTCGATTTTAGTCGACTGGAAAATGGCCATTTTTCCAACGGTCTCGGAATTCGATGAAACTAGTTTTGTTAGGACCGTATCGTTAATACGAAGCTAGAAAATATTTTTTTTGGGATTTATAGAGTTAGTATGTGACCCCAGTAAATTGAAATGCGCGTTCAAATTCAATATATAGAGTTATATGTTGATTTTGACGGAAACTGATCGAAACGATCGAATCAGCCTATGATACATATCCCATTGTGTTCGGAATAGGGGTGAAATGCTATGGACGACAGACGGTGGGCCTCGTTTAGAGGTCGTATGTAAAAGTCAACTTTTTGAATTACATAAATAAAAAAAAACTCCCCTTACATCACTCAGCCCCCCCCCCCCCCCCGTTTTCTTCTAATTGTTTTCAACAGAAAAAAATGGAGGGAGGACGGAGGCGGAAGAACCGCCAACGCGCCCCCCTAGGGCAGCGCCGCCCACCGCCGTGCCCTAGGTGGCGGCACACTCCCATCGCGACCCCCTCCCCCTGTTCGCACCCCCCCTCTGCCTCGATCGACGCGTCGAAGCCCCCCTACCCTGCTGCCGACCGAAGACGACCCCCTCTTCTGCCTGCTCCGACCGAGCTGCTGCACCCCCTCTGACGTGGGCCACCACCTCCGACGAATCCCAACAAAGCCCCTCCTTCCCCTTTTGTCAGCATACAGTGAGTTTTTACCCTTTTTCATTTTATTTTGTTTTATCTTATCATGATAGGAAAATCTGAAGTTATATACGGAAAATCTGAATTTCTATATAGCGAAAAGTTTGAATTTTTAGAAAAGAAAAAAAAGGATTAGAATTTTTTGTATGAGGAAAATATAATTTTTATGTGATGAGAAGATTAAAAATATAATCTTTTATATTGTAGAAAGATAAAAATATGATTTTTACATAGTAGGAACTATAAAAATATAATCTTTATGAGATATAGAATATAAAAATATCATCTTTGTATATGTAGCGAAATAAAAATCTGATTTTTATTATATATACGTTGAAATAAAGAGGTGATTATTATAATGATGAAATCTTTATATTTGAAAAGGCGAAATTTTTATCTATATAATAGCGAAGTAAAAATTCGATTTTTATATATTGAATAGCGAAGTAAAAATTGGATTTTTATATATTGAATAGCGAAGTGAAAATGTGATTTTTATATATATAGTGGCTACGGGCAACGAAAGCGACAAAAGGCGAGAATGGCGAAGATTTCTATAAATGAAGTGTCGTGGAATTGGGATAGCTATCGGTGAGAAATTCTCACTCTTCAATTTCATTTCTAGTTATATATATATATATTAGGATGCAGACGGTGCTTAGTTGCACCCGACACAATCGTCCACAGACCATGGACTTGTTTGTTTGGTTGTGTAGTTGGTTAGATTATTTGATCTAAATTTGGTTGTTTAGTGAATTGAATGGATTTGATTGATGTGTGAATGGCGTGGGCCTTCACTAGACCGGGGATAAGGCTAGGCCTCGTCCCGTTTCTAGTATCGTGCCGTTATGTCACCGAAATTTTCTAAAATAAGTTAGAAAAATAAAGATATCATTTTATTTAATAAATGGACTGAATAGAAATTCATGTGTTAAAATAAAATATTTTATCGCTAAAAATATAATTTTTAACGTGAATGGGAATAAATAAATATTCATTTACAAAACCGGACGGTTTGTTTATGTACACCTATTTGAAGGACATTGATTGGGTCGATAAATTTTACACATCGCCCAACTGCACAAATAAAATCTGTGTTTGATTGTTTAAAACCCCACACGGGTATTGGGATAATATACGACATACACTAATCCCAATAATTAGTTGTATGCCGATCGATGGATTGACAGGCTGTTATAAGCGTTAGATATCTATATTTGATGCTTATACAGTGTAGTGCACTTTGGATGATGTTTGATTATTTATCGTTACTATTATATACATGTGTTGTATGGAATCCATATAATTAACTTTATATGGTAATTGATTGGGCCTCATTCCAATTTAGAAGATAAAGAATATTATAAAATAAAGGTTCATGTGTTGACCGTACTCATCCGTTGAGATTAGTCATGTGTTGAACGAAATATTTTAACAATAAAATTTACATCTTTATCATATATAAAATTAGAAATTAACTGGAAAATAGATGAGATGAGTGGTCTCCTGGATATTGATCTGATGTTGGTTTCGGCCTTCGGGGTTAATATTCAGGGAATCGTTCTCTTACTAATTTACGGTTGGAGTCTGATTTGATATCAAACGATAGATACCATAATTATTATAAAATATATTAAATAACAAAAATAGTCACGCATGGACGGTACTCATTCGTTGAGATTAGTCATGTGTTGACAAAAATATAGATTCGCGTATTGAATAGAATAAATATTCATTTGTTGAATAGAATAACATAATTATTAAAATATATAAAGCCGTGTTGTTTAGAGATGCGCTATTTTGACGTGAACGATATTTATATCAATTATATTAGTTTTTATAATCGAATAGAAATCGAATTTAAATAGAAATGAATTCGAATTGAATTGAGTTGAAAACGATTTCGAATTGAATTTAATAGAAAACCAATTTGAATTGAATCGAATAGAAAACGAATTTGAATTGAATTGAATAGAAAACCAATTTGAATTGAATCGAATAGAAAACGAATTTGAATTGAATTGAATAGAAAACGAATTTGAATTGAATCGAATAGAAAACGAATTCGATTTGAATTGAATAGAAAACGAATTCGAATTGAATAGAAAACGAATTGAATTTGATTTGAATAGAAAACAAATTGAATTCAAATTGAATTGAAAACGAATTGAAATAGAAGTAAAATCAATTTGAAATGAATTCGAATTGAACTGAATATAAAACGAATTTGAAATGTTTTCGAATGAATTTAAAACTATTTATAAAATTCGTTTTAAATAGGAATCGACGAAATATATATTATATATATTATATATATAATATAATGGCCTGAATAGAACGCGTCGCGCCGCGGCAGTTCGTAAATTTCGACCATTGACTTCGAACGGACATTACGGGAGATTCGACCGTCGGATTCTCCTAAAACCGGAACCGTTGGGTTCGTATCGAAAAGTGCTTTCTAACGAGTATTAGAAATTTGAAATCTAACGGTTGGATTTGGAGATACATCCAAATCAAATATGGAAAAGGTCACTGTAAGTGCAGTTCGATGGCCGTTGAAGGAAATCGACTGTACGGGCCTTGATAAAATTATTAAAAATAGTAATAATTTGTGTAAAATCATAAGAAATGATTTGGAAAAAATTGGGATGAAAAACTCCATATTCGAAAAGATAAAAATAGATTTTTATCGAAATGAACTAGTTTTGAACTAAAATTAGAACCCATTTATTTTCAAATAAATAAATTGGATTTGAAATGGGTTGTAAATAGAAGTGATTTGTGGGTTTATCGTGAACAGTGTTTAAATAACACTTGTTCTTTAACCCGATAATAAATAGAATGTGATTTGGGTTTATCGTGAACTGTGTTTTAAATGACATTAGTTCTTTAACCCAGTGAAAGGAGATTTAATGAATCCGCAATTAGATTGAAAATTGAATTGATAATTTAAATTATCAAATTTGGAAAGTGAGCGAGAATGGAGTATCACCAGTTTTGCTCCAAAGCGATAGTCAAATCTTTAATTAGATTTGAACGTGGAATGATAATTAATTTTACCGATAACACCGTGGTATTAGATATGGAGTATTACCAGTTTTGCTTCATGGGATGAATAGGTTGGGATTGGGAAATAAAATAAATAATTACTTCGGTGTGGTTCGCTAATCCCGTCTAGTTTGAAAAACCATAATTTGGTTTGATATGACATCCAATGGAAGATTAAAGGATAAATTTAAAGAATTTATCTTGGATAAAATTAATGGGAACCTTTCCTTGAGAATTGAAATTTAGAAACTAGCTGTAGGTTAGTTAAGAAGAATGGTTTCCCGGGTATTGATCTGATGTTGGTTTCGGCCTTCGGGGTTAATATTTGGGAAATTGTTCTCTTGCTGGTTAACGGTTAATGACTAATGAATTGGAATGAGGCGTATGTTGTGTTTGTGTAACATTTGTTTTAATATACGCGGATTGTTCGGAAAGGCCGGGTTTATACCCATTCTGAATAACCGATTCGACGATATGTTGAAGATGAAGACGGTGGTTGAAGACTGGAAGTCTTCACATCGTTTGGGTGATTACTGATGATCTTGATTGGGCTGTACACCCAAGATGAGGGAATCAGTTGGTTTTCGTCCAGACGTACTTGGAGATGGATGGATATGCGAGGAAAGTGCCTCCGGTTTCGTTTAGACCCAGAACGAACTTGTAAATGGATTGTGTGTCTGACATTGGATTTTATTCTGTGTTGATTGATTTCTGTTAAATATATATCTATTTGGCGGCGGAGAATTTATTCTCTTGCTTAACGCCCTTCTCTGAGATGTATGAGCTTAAAGGTTATATATCGATAGATATCAATCGCATGGCATGAATTGCCTTTGTGGCAAGCTGAGTTGCATGGATCAAGGCTTCTGTTGAAAAGCAAAGTCTTGTGGTTGATGATCAAAGCACGGCCTATGTGGCAACTTTGTGTATAGCATGGATTCGCGAGCCTCACACCTCCGTATGAGTCAAAAACGGGATGAGGACCCAAGGAGTGCACGACGTTTCTTTCTAGCTATGGGTGGTGTAAGTGACCTACCAGCCCTGACATTTATATACTTTTCACCTTTGTGGTTTGGATGCGAGGCGCCTCGATTATAGGTCCTATAGGGCCGGGAAACATGTGTTCAGGAATAACTAATCCTCAAACGTAAGAGAGGACCGGTCTTGGAGGATCCCAGGGGTTACCCAGAGTGTGTAGTCCCGAGGCATTTGCTAGAGTGTCTCGAAGCGGAGAGGAGCTTGCCCCTTGCCTCGACTCATGACGGAAATCCAATTTCCAATACGTGATATTGCGGTTTTAATTGTAGAACTAGTATGGCGACATGATATATGTTACCCATGCCGTCTATGATTTATATTTATGAATGAAATTCTTTTGACACTATACACTTATTACAGTATCAAATGATTTGTTTTAAACGTACCAAGCATGTTTGGCTATTATAAGGGAAAACCCTATCCTCCGGCTTGCGTTGCATTGTGTGATGGGACCTGGGTCTTATAATTGCTTCATTTTTCGAAAAAGCATTGCGTTGTTTATTCTATGCACTGGTATTCTTGGGAGGAAACCCGTTCCGTGTTATACGGCGTGGTCCCTTGAATTACTCTCTTTTGAAGTAAAGTTTTAAATAACTGTTTTAGTTCTCACACCAGTCACATGACTGACCTGGAGTTTATTGTTTTAACCTAAACTCTGGGTGCCCTTATTTTCGAAACGGGCGGCTAGTAGTTTTGGTTTTGTAGATTTATATTCATAGGATCCTGATTTACAGCTGGAACGATGCTCGGAAAGCTCTGTATCCATGTATTACTTTCAGTTGTGTTTTGTATTATTTTCCGCTGCTATGTAATTTATTGTAATCTCTGATATTTATCGAATGTAATTTATTCATTTATACTCTGTATATTCTTGTATCTGATAGAATTGTTGTAATAGCAATGAAATGTTCTTCCGTCTGCGTTCTGATTTGTCCTGTTCTCAAACGAACAGGGGTTTCGAACGGTCTAGACCGGTTTAACGACTGATTCAGATCGAGCGAAATTCCTTGCCGTCACACTAATATTCTAATTTTCTGAAAATATTTGGAGAGGAAATAAAATGGCAGAGCCTGGGCAGCATCTCAAAAAACATGAGATTTAGGCTAGGCCCAGCTAGTCCATGTATAGGTGTACGAGAAAGTATGAACCGTCGGATTCAATTCATAAAATTCTGAACCGCCCACATCAAAGACTACACATCACAAAACACACTTGGGACACGCTTGGGTCGATCCTCTCTATAGGTGAGTCGGCCCATGCACAAGCGGGTCGACCCATCAGGGACCAGGTGTAACAACCCGGAAAATCAGAACCAATTTACAATTTTTATTTTGGCTATTCTAATGAATTTTGAATATTTAAAATGATTTATTTTAAATAATAACGAATAGAAATTTATTTTGGATAGAATAAGAACGTATAAATTTATTTAAATCGAAGTTAGAATATAAATATTTATTTTAATTATATAAGGATTTGGAAATGGCGTGGTAGTTTGAAAATTCGATTTCAAATTTTGAATGAATTTACAGGATTCAAAATAAACTGGATTTTAGTAAAACTAGAAATATTTAAATCTGTAATAACCCGGAAATCTGGGCCAATTTAAAATTTTTATTTTGGCAATTTTAGTGAATTTTGATTATTTAAAATGAATTATTTTAAATA
Source organism: Allium sativum (assembly GCA_030737875.1). NCBI lineage: Eukaryota > Viridiplantae > Streptophyta > Magnoliopsida > Asparagales > Amaryllidaceae > Allium > Allium sativum. The sequence continues at coordinate 131,464,876 of CM060918.1, forward strand.
ATAATGACGAGAAATTTATTTTGAATAGAATTAGAATGTATATATTTATATACGTCATCGTTAGAATATAAAAATTTATTTATATATATAAAAGGAATTGAAAATGGCGTGGCAGTTCAATAATTCGATTTCAAATTTCAAATGAACGTAGAGGATTCAAAATAAATCGGATTTTAGCGAAACCAAAAATATTTGAACCTAATAGAGAATATCTTTCCAACAAATCCGAAAAATCGAAATTTCATAGCGGGGATAAAAAGTTATGTCCAGTTGAAATTTCAGAATAGTCACTATGGAATTCTGGCCATTGAAAATAGCCATTTTGCAAACGACCTCGGATTTCGACGAAACCACTTTTGTTGGATCCGTGATGTCAAGTTATTGCTAGGTTTCAAATTTCATAATTTTTCGAATCAATATGTGAGCGAGGCAAAGGAAAATGCATTTGACCAGTTTCAATTGATTTTAATCGACTGGAAAATGACCATTTTTCAAACGGTATCAGAATTCAACAAAATTAGTTTTGTTAGGACCGTATCGTCAATTCGAAGCTAGAAAATATTTTTCGGGAATTTTTCTAGTTAGTATGTGACCCCGGTAAATTGAAATGCGTGTTCAAATTCAATATATAGAGTTATATATTGATTTTGACGAAAACTGATCGAAGAGATCAAATCAGCTTACAATACATATCCTATTGTATTCGGAATAGGAGTAATTAGCTATGGGCAACAGGCGGTGGGCCTCGTTTAGAGGTCAAATAAAAAAGTCAACTTTTGAAATAAAAAAAAATTAAATATTATAATTTATATATAGCCCCCCCTTATTTCTTTCCCTCTTCTCTCTCTTACTTCTGCCGTTTAGAAAAAAAAAGAAAAAATAACTGCGATCGAGATCGCGTTCGACCTCCCTCCTCCGTCGCCGGTGGCGTTGGGCCCCCTATTCGCTAGCTGTTGAAGCCGCCCTCCCTCCCCTCCTCAATTTCCGTCGCCCCAGCTCGATGAAATCGAGCCCTCCCTGAACCCGCGTGCACCACGAGACCAACCAAAGCCAAGAGCCTCCGCGCCCTCTGCCCTAGGCCACTGCGCCACCTGCTGCGACCCCACTTACCTCCGGCGAACCCCCCAGCAGTCCCCGCGCCCATTCCCACCTCCAAAACACGGTGAGTTTTTAAATTGATTTTAAATATATATGTAATGTTATTAAAAATACGATTTTTAACTGAAATAACTTTGTTTTAAAAGGTATTCAATCTATAAGTATAAAGATTGATTTATGTGTATATACTAGTGAAGTAAAAATATGATTTTTACTTCGATGAAAATAAGATCTTTATGTGTGAAGCAAAAATAAGGATTGGATTTTTACGGTTTAAAAATATGATTTTTATTCTATAGATAGAATAAAAATATGATTTTTATATTATAGACGGTTTAAAAATATGATTTTTATATTATAGATAGAATAAAAATATGATTTTTATATTATAGATAGAATAAAAATATGATTTTTATATTATAGACGGTTTAAAAATATGATTTTTATACTATAGATAGAATAAAAATATGATTTTTATATTATAGAGAATAATAATATGATTTTTATATTGTAGAAAGAATAAAAATATGATTTTTATATTATAGATAAAATAAAAATATGATTTTTATAATATAGAAAGAATAAAAATTTGATTTTTATAAATGTGGCGTTATAAAAATATAATCTTTTATATATGTGTAGCAATAAAAATTCGATTTTTATATGGGAGGTAGCGATGAAAAGATTATATTTTTATAAGTGAAAAGGTAGATCTTTTAAAAATAGAAAGACGAGGTTTTAGAAATATATAAACATCATATTAAAAATGTGATTTTTAATATGAACAGCGTGAAAAGGATGGTGTAGAAAGTTTGGGCAAATCCAGGCGGTTCATAAATTTCAGAAATAAGCACGGCGGAGTGGAACCCTCTGTGAGAACTTCTCACCTTTAATTTTGTTTTCTAGTTAAAATATATATTAGGATGCAGACGGTGTTTAGTAGCACCCGACACCCGTCGTCCACAGACCATGGACGGCTTGTATGCTTGTTTGTTTGATTTTGATGTGTAGTTGATTGTGTGATGTGATGTCAAACGAAATAAAATATTTTATAGTGGAAAATATTATATAGTTAAAAATAGAATTTTTAACGTGTATATGAAATGAAATAAATTAAGATAAACAAATCGAACGATTTGTTTATATCCACACATTTGACTGATATTGATTGGGACGATAAATTTTGCACATCGCCCAACTGCACAAATAAAAATTTGTGTTTGATTGTTTGAAACCCCACACGGGTATTGGGATGATATATGACATAAACTAATCCCAATAATTAGTTGTATGTCGATCGATTGATTGACAGACTGTTATAAGCGTTAAATATTTATATTTGATGCTTATACAGTGTAGAATGCACTTTGGATGATGGTTGATTATTTGTCATTGTTGATATATACATGCGTTGTATGGAAATCCATATAAATAAAATCTATGGTAATTGATTGGGACTCATTCCAATATTTGAAAAAGAAATATTTGAAAAGAAATATTTGAAAAAGAAATATTTGAAATAGAATATTTGGAAATATAAATATATGAAGTCGTGTTGATTAGATTGACGCCATTTTGACGTGAACGATATTTATATCGATTTTATTCATTTTACAATGAATATCGAAAGTGATTTCAAAATCTAATATTTTGAAATGAATTAGTATTCGAATTAAATTGAATTGAAACGAATTAAAATTCGAATTGAATTGAAATTGAATAGAAATGAATTCGAATTGAAATTAAATAGAAATGAATTCGAATTGAAATTGAATAGAATTGAATTCGAATTGAAATTGAATAGAATTGAATTCGAATTGAAATTGAATAGAATTGAATTCGAATTGAAATTTAATAGGAATGAATTTGAATTGAGATTCAAATAGAAATGAATTCGAATTGAAATTAAATTGAATTGAAAACGAACTGAAATTGAATTAAAAATCGATTTGAATTGAAATCAATTTGAAACGAATTTAAAACGATTTATAAAATACGTTATAAAAGGAAATCGACGAAGTATATATTATATATATTATATATATAATATAATGGCCTGAATAGAACGCGCCGCGCCGCGGCCTTCCGCGAATTTTGACCATTGACTTCGAATGAATATTACGGGAGATCCGTCCGTTGGATTCTCCTAAAACCGGAACCGTTGGGTTCGTATCAAAAAGAGCTTTCTAACGAATGTGAGAAATTAGAAATCTAACGGTTGGATTTGGAATTATGTCCAAATCAAATTTGGAAAAGGTCGTTGTAAGTGCAGTTCGATGGCCGTTGATGGAAATCGACTGTATGGGCCTTGATAATAAAATTATTAAAAATAGTAATAGTTTGTGTAAAATCATAAGGAAATGATTTGTGAAGAATTGGGATGAAAACTCCATATTTGAAAAGATAAAAATAGATTTTTATCGAAATGAACTAGTTTTGAACTAGAACTATGATTCATTTATTTTTGAAATAAATAAAGTGAATTTGAAATGGTTTAGAAATATAACCAGAATTTCCAATAATTGAATTGGAAGGGATTTGAATCGAAATTGTCTTCGGAATATTTCGATGTTGGATTTCGTGATGATACAGAAATTGTTATGGGAATTTGAAAGATATATATATATATATATCATTATTTCCAATACGATATTTGTTGGTCGTAGAATTTATATTGAATATAAGCCGCTATATTTTCTATTCAGAGCCTTGTATTTAATATCGAATGTGATTTGGGTTTGTCGTGAATAGTGTCTTCATTAACACTGTTCTTAAGCCCAGTTGAGAAAAAGATTAAATCTTTTTATTTAGATTTAATGAAGTGTGCCTATTAAATAATATTTAATTGGAATTGAATTGGTGTTGATTTTTGGGTTTATTGTGAATAGTGTTTTAAATAACACTTGTTCTTTAACCCGATAATTAATGGAATGTGATTTTGGGTTTAGCGTGAACCGTGTTTTAAATGACACCGATTCTTTAACCCAGTTAAAGATTAAAACTAAGTAGAGTTTTAATGAATCTTTAATTAGATTGAAAAGATCGAGAATGGAGTATCACCAGTTTTACTCCAGGCGATAGTTAAATCTTTAATTAGATTTGAACGTGAAATGGTAATTGAATTTACCGATAACACCATGGTGTTAGATGGATATCAAACGCATGGAGTGAATTGCCTATGTGGCATGCCTAAGTGGCAATATGATCAAGGCTTCTATTGAAAAGCAAAGTCTTGTGGGTGATGATCAAAGCACAGCCTTTGTGGCACAACTTTGTGTAACGTGAATTCGCGAGCCTCACACCCCGGTGATGAACCAAAAACGGGAGAGGACCTCAGGGAGGACATACATTTCCTTCTAGCTAGAAGTGGCATCAGTGGTTTTACACGCCCTAACGAGTTTGACTTATGTAGTTGTTGCTGTTGCGAGGCGCCTCGGTTTGATCGGACGATCCGGGTCCGATGGAGTCATTCGTTGGCTCATTTACGCCCCATAGGGCGAGGAAACGCAGTGTTCAGGAATTTTAATCCACATCGGTGGACCGGCCCTGTCGCTCCAAGGGCCCACCTGAGTCTAGGTCCTGAGACATGGGCTAGATTGTCTCGAATCGGTAGAGGACGATCCCTGGCCTCGGTTCGCAGATGGAAATCCGATTTCCAATACGTGACTTTGCGATTTTGATTGTAATCCTATATATGGCGACAGAGTGGGATGGGGCGCTTATGCCGTCTATGATTAATACTTATGATTTGAAGTTGTTTTATACACTATACACTTATAGTAATAATAAATGAATTGTTTTAAACGTATCAAGCATTCTTGGCTATTATAAGGTAAAAACCCTATCCTCCGGCTTGCGTTGCATTATGTGATGGGACCTGGGTCATATAATAGCTTCATTTTTCTTTATTTAGCATTGCGCTGTTGTTCTATGCACTGGTATTCTTGGGAGGAAACCCGTTCCGTGTTGTACGGCGTGGTCCCTTGATTTACCTAACTTTAAAATAAAGATTAATAACTATTTTAGTTCTCACACCAGTCCCGTGACTGACCTGGAGTTTATTTTTTTAACCTAAACTCTGAGTGCCCTTATTTTGACACGGGCAGCTAGTAGTTTGGGATTTGCAGATTTATATTCACAAGATCCTGGTTTACAGCTGGGATGATATCCGGAAAGCTTTGTATCTGTATATCTCTTCTAGTTGTGTATTGTATTATTTTCCGCTGCTATGTAATGTATTGTAATCTCTGATATATATCGAATGTATTTTATTCATTTATACTCTGTATATTCTTGTATTCTGATGGAATTGTTGTAATATACAATGAAATGTTCTTCCGTCTGTGCTCTATTTTGTCGTGTTCTCAAAACAATCAGGTGTTTTCGAACGGTCTTGATCGGTTTAGCGACTGATTCAGATCGAGAGAAATTCCTTGTTGTCACATTTGGTATCAGAGCTTTGGTTTACAAAGCTCGGAGAACAAGACACATTAGAACCATATGAAAAAATTCATCAGATATTGGATTAGTAATATCCAATGAGAATGACTCGTTAGAGATGGGATCAGGAGTATCCTAGAACGAGTGTAAAGAGTATATTTTTAAAGTGAAAACAAATTTTGTTTTGAAAATTTAAATCAATTATTCGTATTTGATTATTTATTTAAATTGATTTGGACAATCCAGTATATATAAAGATTTTGCGTATACGTCTGATCCATGTGTATTTGAAGTTTTAATATACTGGATAGATATAGAATTACACTCTAGTCGCCCGTGGATGTTCTGATGGTGGTTCGAAACATCATCAGAATTTATTTCGAGTGACGAAAGTGAGATTTCTATATATTTCCAATTGACTGGTGTGAGAACCAAAATTAAATAGGGCCTATTGTTGTGATTTGGCATCAAAAATGTGATTTTTGACTATGTACCAAAATTATGGATTTGAGACGTTAATCAACTAATCGATTGCTGGTTGTGTTGTTTGATTATTGTTTGATTAATTAAATGTTGAACCTTTAGACAAATTGAATCAAATAGTGAATTGTATTGAAAGTTTGGTCGTATTTGCTTGCATACATGTACTTACATTGAACAGGTCATAGCAAGGAGGCTAGAGCAGAGGAATAAAATTGTTTGCCCGACAAATAGGTACATGTTTATTGTATTTCTTGAGTTTTGGGTGATTTTGTGAGCCGATTGGCTAGTTGCTTGGCTTTTTCTTTTTCTTTTTGATTGAATAAGGCCATGGGAGGCTATATGAAATATCCCGAAGTCCCCGGTGCAGGGAGGTTATGGCGAAATTTTTCGAAAATTTAGGGTGTTAGCCAAATTTTTGAAAATTTTGAAAGGTTCTTATAAACTGAAAAGTTGAAGAACTTAAGCCGTAGCGAAAATAATGAAAGTTGAGTTGATTAGTTAAACAACTTTCGGCTTCGTTCCTTTTCGGGGACGAAAAGTTTTAAGTGGGGGAGATTGTAATAACCCGGAAATCTGGGCCAATTTAAATTTTTTATTTTGGCAATTTTAGTGAATTTTGATTATTTAAAATGAATTATTTTAAATAATAACGATGAGAAATTTATTTTGAATAGAATTAGAAAGTATATATTTATATACGTCGTCGTTAGAATATAAAAATTTATTTATATATATAAAACGAATTGAAAATGGCGCGGTAGTTCGATAATTCGATTTCAAATTTCCAATGAATGTACAAGATTCAAAATAAATCGGATTTTAGCGAAACCAAAAATATTTGAACCTAATAGAGAATATCTTTCCAACGAATCCGAAAAATCGAAATTTCATAGCGGGATAAAAAGTTATATCCTGTGGAAATTTCAGAATAGTCGCTATGGAATTCTGGCCATTGAAAATAGCCATTTTGCAAACGACCTCGGATTTTGACGAAACCACTTTTGTTGGATCCGTGATGTCAAGTTATTGCTAGGTTTCAAATTTCATAATTTTTCGAATCAATATGTGAACGTGGCAAAGGAAAACGCATTTGACCAGTTTCAGTTAATTTTAATCGACTGGAAAATGGCCTTTTTTCAAACGGTCTCAAAATTCGATGAAATTAGTTTTGTTAGGACCGTATCGTCAATACGAAGCTAGAAAATATTTTTCGGGAATTTTTCTAGTTAGTATGTGACCTCGGTAAATTGAAATGCGCATTCAAATTCAATATATAGAGTTATATGTTGATTTTGATGAAAACTGATCGAAACGATCAAATCATCTTACTATACATATCCCATTGTGTTCGGAATAGGGGTAATTAGCTATGGGCGACAGGCGGTGGGCCTCGTTTAGAGGTCAAATAAAAAAGTCAACTTTTGAAATAAAAATAAATAAAATTAAATATTATAATTTATATATAGCCCCCCTTATTTCTTTCCCTCTTCTCTCTCTTACTTCAGCCGTTTATAAAAAGAAAAGAAAAGAAAAACTGCGATCGAGATCGCGTTCGACCTCCCTCCTCCGCCGCCGGAGGCGCCGGGCCCCCTTTTCGTTAGCTGCTAAAGCCGCCCTCCCTCCCCTGCTCAATTTCCGTCGCCCCAGCTCGATGAAATCGAGCCTTCCCTGAACCTGCGAGCACCACGAGACCGCCCAAATCCAAGAGCCACCGCGCCCTCTTCCCTAGGCCACTGCGCCACCTGCTGCGACCCCACTTACCTCCGGCGAACCCCCGGCAGTCCCCGCGCCCATTCCCACCTCCAAAACACGGTGAGTTTTTAAATTGATTTTAAATATATATGTAATGTTATTAAAAATACGATTTTTAACTGAAATAACTTTGATTTAAAAGGTATTCAATCTATAAGTATAAAGATTGATTTATGTGTATATACTAGTGAAGTAAAAATATGATTTTTACTTCGATGAGAACAAGATCTTTATGTGTGAAGCGAAAATAAGGATTGGATTTTTACGGTTTAAAAATATTATTTTTATACTATAGATAGAATTAAAATATGATTTTTATATTATAGACGGTTTAAAAATATGATTTTTATATTATAGATAGAATAAAAATATGATTTTTATATTATAGACGGTTTAAAAATATGATTTTTATACTATAGATAGAATAAAAATATGATTTTTATATTATAGATGTAACAACCCGAAAATCTGGGCCAGTTTAAAATTTTTATTTTGGCCATTTTAGCGAATTTTGATTATTTAAAATAAATTATTTGAAATAATATCGACGAGAAATTTATTTTCAATAGCATTGGAACGTATATATTATATACGTCGTCGTTAGAATATATAATAATTATATATAATTATAAAAGGAATTGAAAATGGTGCGGTAGTTCGATAATTCGATTTCAAACTTCAATTGAATGTACCGAGTGCAAAACAATCCGGATTTTAGTGAAACCAAAAACATTAGGATCTAATTGATGATATCTTTCCAACGAATCCGAAAAATCAAGATTTCATAGCGGGAATCAAAAGTTATGTCCAGTTGAAAATTCTAAATAGTCGCTATGGAATTCAGGCCCTTAAAAATAGACATTTTGCAAACGACCTCGGATTTCGACGAAACCAGTTTTGTTGGGTCCGTGATGTCAAGTTATTGGTAGATTCCAAATTTCGTAATTTTTCGAATCAATATGTGAGCGTGGCAAAGGAAAACGCGTTTGACCAGTTTCAGTTGATTTTAATCGACTGGAAAATGGCCATTTTTCTAACGGTCTCAAAATTCGACGAAATTAGTTTTGTTAGGACCGTATCGTCAGTGCGAAACTAGAAAATATTTTTCGGAAATTTTTAAAGTCCGTTTGGGCCCCAGTAAATTGAAATGTGCGTTCAAATTAAATATATAGAGTTATATTTTGATTTTGACGGAAACTGATCGAAACAGTCAAATCGGCCTACGATACATATCCCATTGTGTTCGGAATGAGGGTAGTTAACTAGGGGAGACAGTCGGTGGGTTCGATTTCGAGTTCGAGATAGAAAGTTGCTTTATAAAATTTAAATAGAATAAAATATATAAAATATTATAAAACTCCCTAACCACTTTTACCTCTAAAACCGTACCCCCTCTCTTTCTCAAATCAGAAGAATAAAAAAAAAACCGCTTGTGCCCTAATCGTCGCCTCCTCCGCCAGCACGCCGCCCACCTCTCCAAGACCGGCGCCACCTTCCAATCGACGTCGGAGCGTCCCTCCAAACCCCCGTCCCTTTCTCTCCTTCCCAGTCGAAGAACCCACGCCTTAGCCCGACCCCGACGTAAAACCTCACAACGCCGCCCCTACCCGAGCTCCACCAGACCACCGCCAACCCTCGCCTCCGCACGGACCACCAGAGCCCGAGCGTCCTCCACCCTTCGAAAAGGTGATTTTTATTTTATTTTGTTTTGTTTTGTTTATTTAGTTCAAATAGATTTTAGTAAGTAAATAAAATCAGTTTACATATATATTATTAGGACATAAAAATATAATTTTTATTTATATCAAGTTGTAATTTGTAGTTATATAAAGTATGGTTTTCATGAATGTAAAAATAGGATTTCATAAGTGTAAGGAATCGATTTTTCACCATGTAAAGATAAGATTTTTCACTATGTAAAAATGCGATTTTTACATGTATTGTTTTGAAATAAAGGAACTATTTTTACATATATGATTTTGACATGAAGCTAGGAATGGTGTAATGAATCGATATTTTTATATTATAGGAAGAATAAAAATATGATTTTTATATTATAGGTAGAATGAAAATATGATTTTTATTCATGTAGAGTAATAAAAATATAATTTTTATTATATTACTAGCAAGATAAAAATATAATTTGTATATAGAGAATAGTGTGATAAAAATAGAATTTTTATCTATATAGTAGCGGTATAAAAATGAGTTTTTTTTTCATATAGAGTGATTATAAAAATGTGATTTTTATATACATAGTAACAATATAAAAATGTGATTTTTATATATGTAGTGACTACAGGCGACGAAAGTGGCAAGAGGCGAGAACAACGAAGGATGCCTAGATGAAGAGTCGTGGTATAGGATAGGTATCTGTGAGAACTTCTCACCTTTCAATTTAATCTTTCTAGTTATATATATATATATACTAGGATGCAGACGGTGCTTAGTAGCACCCGACACAATCGTCCACAGACCATGGACTTGTTTGTTTGGTTGCATAAATTAGTAAGATGATTTGATTTGAATTTGGTTGTTTGGTGATTTTGATTGATTGTCTGAATGGCGTGGGCCTTCACTAGACCGGGGATAAGGCTAGGCCTCGTCCCGTTTCTAGTATCGTGCCGTTATGCCGCCGAAATTTTCTAAAATAAGTTAGAGAAATAAAAATATCATTTTATCGAATAAATGAATTGAATATAAATTCATATGTTGAAATAAAATGTTTTATCGTTAGAAATATAATTTTTAACGTGAATGTGAATAAATAAATATTTATGAACAAATCGGCCGATTTGTTTATATACACTGATTTGACTGATATTGATTGGGTCGATAAATTTTACACATCGCCCAACTGCACAACTAAAATCTGTGTTTGATTGTTTGAAAACCCCACACGGGTGTTGGGATGAAATATGAATTTCACTCATCCTGATTGATTAAATATGTCGATCGATTGATTGACAGGCTATTACAAGCGTTAGATATCAATATTTGATGCTTATACAGTGTAGTGCACTTTGGTTGATGGTTGATTATTTTTCAATGCTATTATACATGTGTTGTATGAAAATCCATATAATTAATTTTATATGGTAATTGATTGGGCCTCATTCCAATTTAGAATATAAAAAAATAATATAATATAAAGGTTCATGTGTTGACAGTACTCATCCATTGAGATTGGTCATGTGTTGAACGAAATATTTTAGTAATAAAATTTACATCTTTATCGATATAAAATAAAAGTTCATGTGTTGACAGTACTCATCCATTGAGATTGGTCATGTGTTGAACGAAATATTTTAGTAATAAAATTTACATCTTTATCAATATAAAATAAAGGTTCATGTGTTGACAGTACTCATCCATTGAGATTGGTCATGTGTTGAGCGAAATATTTTGATAATAACAACTATTTTGAAAAAGAAATATTTGAAATAGAATATTTGAAAATAGAAATTTATGAAGCCGTGTTGATTAGATTGACGCCATTTTGACGTGAACGATATTTATATCGATTTTAAACGATTTCGAAATGAATTGAATTGAAAACGATTTCGAAATGAATTGAATTGAAAACGATTTCGAAATGAATTGAATTGAAAACGATTTCGAAATGAATTGAATATAAAACGATTTCGAAATGAATTGAATTGAAAACGATTTCGAAATGAATTGAATTGAAAACGATTTCAAATTGAATTGAAAGCGAATTGAAATGAATTCAAATTGAATTGAAATTTGAATTGAATAGAAATGAATTTTAAAACGAATTTATAAAGAAGAATTCAATTTTGATTTGAATTGAAATGGAAGTTGAAAATGTTTTTGAAACGAATTCAAAACTATTTATATAATTCGTTTTAAATAGAAATCGACGATGTATATATTATATATATTATATATATAATATAATGGCCTGAATAGAACGCGCCGCGCCGCGGCAGTTCGTGAATTTCGACCATTTATTTCGAACGGGCATTACGGGAGATCCGACCGTCGGATTCTCCTAAAACCGGAACCGTTGGGTTCATATCGAAAAGAGCTTTCTAACGAATATTAGAAATTAGAAATCTAACGGTTGGATTTGGAGATACGTCCAAATCAAATTCGATAAAGGTCGCTGTAAGTGCAGTTCGATGGCCATTGATGGAAATCGACTGTACGGGCCTTGATAAAATTATTAAAAATAGTAATAATTGGTGTAAAATCATAAGAAATGATTTAGAAAGAATTGGGGTGAAAAACTCCATATTTGAAAAGATAAAAATAGATTTTTATCGAAATGAACTAGTTTTGAACTAGAATTATAATTCTATTTATTTTTAAAGAAATAAATTGAATTTAAAAAGGGTTTTAAAAATAACCAGAATTTCCAATGATTGCATTGGAGTGGATTTGAATCGAAATTGTCTTCGGAATATTTCGATGTTGGAATTCGTGATTCTACGGATGTTGTTACGGAAATTTGAAAGATATATATTTATATCGTTATTTCCAATACGGCATTTGTTAATCATAGAATTTGATATTGAATATAAGCCGATATATTTTCTATTCAGAGCCTTATATTGAATATCAAATGTGATTTGGGTTTGTCGTGAATGGTGTCTTCACTAACACTGTTCTTGAACCCAGTTGAGAAAAGATTAAATCTTTTTATTTAGATTTAATGAAGTGTACCAATTAAATAATATTTAATTGGAATGGAATTGATATTGATTTTTGGGTTTATCGTGGACAGTGTTCTAAATAACACTCGTTCTTTAACCCGATAATTAATGAATGTGATTTTGGGTCTATCGTGAACCGTGTTTTAAATGACACTGATTCTTTAACCCAGCTAACGATTAAAACTAAGTGGAGTTTTAATGAATCTTTAATTAGATTGAAATAATCGAGAATGGAGTATCACCAATTTTACTCCAGGCGATAGTTAAATCTTTAATTAGATTTGAACGTGAAATGGTAATTGAATTTACCGATAACACTGTGGTGTTAGATATGAAGTATTACCAGTTTTACTTCATGGGATAAATAGGTTGGGATTGGGAAATTAGAACAAATGATTACTCCGGTAAGTTTCGTTAATCCCGACTAGTTTGAATTGATATTCAAAAATAGATTAAAGAATAAATTCAAGAAATTTATCTTGGATAAAATTAATGGGAACCTTTCCCTATGAACGTGAAATTTAGAAACTAACTGTCGGTTAGCCAAGCAGAATGGTTTTCTGAATATTGATCTGATGTTGGTTTCGGCCTTCGGGGTTAATATTTGGGGAATTATTCTCTTGATTAATTTACAGTTAGTGACTGATGAATTGGAATGAGGCGTATGTTGTGTTTGTGTAACACTTATTTAAAACATACGTGAGTTATTCGGGAAGACCGGGTTTATCCCATTCTGAATAACTGATACAACGATAAGTCGAAGATGAAGACGATGGTCGAAGACCGGAAGTCTTCACGTCGTTTGGGTGATTACTGATGATCTTGATTGGGCTGTACACCCAAGAAGATGGAAACAGCTGGTGATTGTCCAGACGTACTTGGAGATCGATGGATATGCGGGGTACTAGGTGCCTCCGGTTTCGTTCAGCCCCAGAACGGACTTGTAAATGGACTGTGTGTCTGACATTGGATTTTAGTCCGTGTGATTGATCTCTATTAAATATATATCTGTTTGGCGGCAGAGAATTTATTCTCTTGCTTAACGCCCTTCTCTGAGACGTACGAGCTTAGGGGTTATATATTGATGGATATCAATCGCATGGAGTGAATTGCCTGTGTGGCATGCCTAAGTGGCAATTGATCGAGGCTTCTGTTGAAAAGCAAAGTCTTGTGGTGATGATCAAAGCAAGGCCTTTGTGGCGTAGCTTTGTGTAACGTTTACTTCTCGTGTTTCACACCCGGTATGAACCAAAAACGGGAGACAGACCTCAGGGAGGGCATGCGTTTCTTTCTAGTTAGAAGTGGCGTCAGTGGTTTTACACGCCCTGACGAGTTTGACTTATGTGGTTGTTGCTGTTGCGAGGCGCCTCGGTTTAATCGGACGATCCGGGTCCGATGGAGTCATTTAGTTGGCTCACCTACGCCCCAAAGGGTGGGGAAACGCAGTGTTCAGGCATTTTAATACACATCGGTGGACCGGCCCTGTCGCTCCAAGGGACGATGCGTTCTGTTCCTGAGACACGGGCTAGAGCGTCTCGAATCGGTTGAGGACTATCTTTTGCCTCGGTTCATAGATGGATATCCAACTTCCAAATACGTGACATTTGCGGTTTTATTTACAGAGCCTAGTATGGCGACATAGTGGGATGGGGCATTCATGCCGCCTATGATTGATACTTATGATTTGAAGTTGTTTTATACACTATGCACTTATTATAGTATCAAATAATCTGTTTTAAACGTATCAAGCATTCTTTGGCTGTTATAAGGGAAAACCCTATCCTCGGCTGCGTTGCATTGTGTGATGGGACCTGGGTCTTATAACAGCTTCATTTTTCTTTATTTAGCATTGCGCTGTTTGTTTTATGCACTGGTATTCTTGGGAGGAAACCCGTTCCGTGTTATACGGCGTGGTCCCTTGATTTACCTAACTTTAAAATAAAGATTAACTGTTTTAGTTCTCACACCAGTCACATGACTGACCTGGAGTTTATTGTTTTAACCTAAACTCTGGGTGCCCCTATTTTGACACGGGCAGCTAGTAGTTTTGGTTTTGCAGATTTATATTCACAGGATCCTGGTTTACAGCTGGAATGATATCCGGAAAGCTTTGTATCCGTATATCTCCTTCTAGTTGTGTATTGTATTATTTTCCGCTGCTATGTATTTAAATGTAATTTAAATCTCTGATATTTCTGTGTAATATTCATTTATACTCTGTATATTCTTGTAATCTGATGCATTGTTGTAATATACAATGAAATGTTCTTCTGTTTGAGTTCTGTTGTGGCTTGTTCTCGAACTATCCGACGCTTTCCTTTACGGGGAAGTTACGGGTTTTCACAGTTGGTATCAGAGCTTTGGTTTACAAAGCAGAGAACAAGGCACATTAGAACCATACGAAAGAATTCATCAGATAATTGGATTAGTAATATCCAATGAGAATGACTCGTTAGAAATAGGATCAGTAGTATCCTAGAACGAGTGTGAAGAGTATATTTTTCAAATGAAAACAAATTTTGTTTTGAAAATCTAAATCAACTATTCGTATTTGGTTATTTATTTATATTGATGTGGACAATCCAGTATATATAGATTTTGCGTATACGTCTGATCCGCGTGTATTCGAAATTTTAATATACTGGATAGATATAGAATTACACTCTAGTCGCCCGGGGGTGATTCTGATGATTGATATATCATCATCAGAATTTATATTCGAGTGACGAACGTGTAATATCTATATATTTCCATTAGACTGGTGTGAGAACCAAAATTAGATAGGGCTAATTGTTGTGATTTGGCATCAAAAACATGATTTTTGACTATGTATCGAAATTATGAATTTGAAACTCTAATTCACTAATTGATTGATGTTTGTGTTGTTTGTTTAATTGTTTGATAATTTTGAACCATTACGCCTAATTGTATCAAATAATGAATTGTATTGAAATTTGGTCGCATTTGCTTGCATATACTTGTACTTACATTGAACAGGTCATAGCAAGGAGGCTAGAGCAGAGAATAAAATTTGTTTGCCCGACAAATAGGTACATGTTTACTACATAATTTACTGTTTTGTTTGGGTAATGATGATTTTATGAGCCTATTGGCTAGCCGCTTGGCTTTTTCTTTTTCTTTTTGAGATCTGAAGGACCGGGGAAGCTATTTGAAATTCCCCGATGCTCCCGGTGCAGGGGAGGTTATGGCGAAATTTTTCAAAAATTTAGGGTGTTAGCCAAATTTTTGAAATTTTGAAAATTCTCAGAAACTAAAGAGTTGGAGAATGGAAGCCAGATCGAACGTAGAGTTGATTAATCAAACCACTTTCGACTTTGTTCCTTTTCGGGGACGAAAAGTTTTAAGTGGGGGAGATTGTAACAACCCGAAAATCTGGGCCAGTTTAAAATTTTTATTTTGGCCATTTTAGCGAATTTTGATTATTTAAAATGAATTATTTTAAATAATATCGACGAGAAATTTATTTTCAATAGCATTGGAACGTATATATTATATACGTCGTCGTTAGAATATATAATAATTATAAAAGGAATTGAAAATGGCGCGGTAGTTCGATAATTCGATTTCAAACTTCAATTGAATGTACTGAGTGCAAAACAATCCGGATTTTAGTGAAACCAAAAACATTAGGATCTAATTGATGATATCTTTCCAACGAATCCGAAAAATCAAGATTTCATAGCGGGAATCAAAAGATATGTCCAGTTGAAAATTCTGAATAGTCGCTATGGAATTCAGGCTCTTAAAAATGGACATTTTGCAAACGACCTCGGATTTCGACGAAACCAGTTTTGTTGGGTCCGTGATGTCAAGTTATTGCTAGATTCCAAATTTCGTAATTTTTCGAATCAATATGTGAGCGTGGCAAAGGAAAACGCGTTTGACCAGTTTCAGTTGATTTTAATCGACTGGAAAATGGCCATTTTTCTAACGGTCTCAGAATTCGACGAAATTAGTTTTGTTAGGACCGTATCGTCAGTGCGAAGCTAGAAAATATTTTTCGGAAATTTTTAAAGTCCGTTTGGGCCCCAGTAAATTGAAATGTGCGTTCAAATTAAATATATAGAGTTATATTTTGATTTTGACGGAAACTGATCGAAACAGTCAAATCGGCCTACGATACATATCCCATTGTGTTCGGAATGGGGGTAGTTAACTAGGGGAGACAGTCGGTGGGTTCGATTTCGAGTTCGAGATAGAAAGTTGCTTTATAAAATTTAAATAGAATAAAATATATAAAATATTATAAAACTCCCTAACCACTTTTACCTCTAAAACCGTACCCCCTCTCTTTCTCAAATCAGAAGAATAAAAAAAAAAACCCCGCTTGTGCCCTAATCGTCGCCTCCTCCGCCAGCACGCCGCCCACCTCTCCAAGACCGGTGCCACCTTCCAATCGACGTCGGAGCGTCCCTCCAAACCCCCGTCCCTTTCTCTCCTTCCCAGTCGAAGAACCCACGCCTTAGCCCGACCCCGACGTAAAACCTCCCAACGCCGCCCCTACCCGAGCTCCACCAGACCACCGCCAACCCTCGCCTCCGCAAGGACCACCAGAGCCCGAGCGTCCTCCACCCTTCGAAAAGGTGATTTTTATTTTATTTTATTTTGTTTTGTTTTGTTTATTTAGTTCAAATAGATTTTAGTAAGTAAATAAAATCAGTTTACATATATGTTATTAGGACATAAAAATATAATTTTTATTTATATCAAGTTGTAATTTTTAGTTATATAAAGTATGGTTTTCATGAATGTAAAAACAGGATTTCATAAGTGTAAGGAATCGATTTTTCACCATGTAAAGATAAGATTTTTCACTATGTAAAAATGCGATTTTTACATGTATTGTTTTGAAATAAAGGAACTATTTTTACATATATGATTTTGACATGAAGCTAGGAATGGTGTAATGAATCGATATTTTTATATTATAGGAAGAATAAAAATATGATTTTTATATTATAGGTAGAATAAAAATATGATTTTTATTCATGTAGAGTAATAAAAATATAATTTTTATTATATTACTAGCAAGATAAAAATATAATTTGTATATAGAGAATAGTGTGATAAAAATAGAATTTTTATCTATATAGTAGCGGTATAAAAATGAGTTTTTTTTTCATATAGATTGATTATAAAAATGTGATTTTTATATACATAGTAACAATATAAAAATGTGATTTTTATATATTTAGTGACTACAGGCGACGAAAGTGGCAAGAGGCGAGAACAACGAAGGATTCCTAGATGAAGAGTCGTGGTATAGGATAGGTATCTGTGAGAACTTCTCACCTTTCAATTTAATCTTTCTAGTTATATATATATATATATATATATATATATATATATACTAGGATGCAGACGGTGCTTAGTAGCACCCGACACAATCATCCACAGACCATGGACTTGTTTGTTTGGTTGCATAAATTAGTAAGATGATTTGATTTGAATTTGGTTGTTTGGTGATTTTGATTGATTGTATGAATGGCGTGGGCCTTCACTAGACCGGGGATAAGGCTAGGCCTCGTCCCGTTTCTAGTATCGTGCCGTTATGCCGCCGAAATTTTCTAAAATAAGTTAGAGAAATAAAAATATCATTTTATCGAATAAATGAATTGAATAGAAATTCATATGTTGAAATAAAATGTTTTATCGTTAGAAATATAATTTTTAACGTGAATGTGAATAAATAAATATTTATGAACAAATCGGCCGATTTGTTTATATACACTGATTTGACTGATATTGATTGGGTCGATAAATTTTACACATCGCCCAACTGCACAACTAAAATCTGTGTTTGATTGTTTGAAAACCCCACACGGGTGTTGGGATGAAATATGAATTTCACTCATCCTGATTGATTAAATATGTCGATCGATTGATTGACAGGCTGTTACAAGCGTTAGATATCAATATTTGATGCTTATAAAGTGTAGTGCACTTTGGTTGATGGTTGATTATTTTTCAATGCTATTATACATGTGTTGTATGAAAATCCATATAATTAATTTTATATGGTAATTGATTGGGCCTCATTCCAATTTAGAATATAAAAAAATAATATAATATAAAGGTTCATGTGTTGACAGTACTCATCCATTGAGATTGGTCATGTGTTGAACGAAATATTTTAGTAATAAAATTTACATCTTTATCGATATAAAATAAAAGTTCATGTGTTGACAGTACTCATCCATTGAGATTGGTCATGTGTTGAACGAAATATTTTAGTAATAAAATTTACATCTTTATCAATATAAAATAAAGGTTCATGTGTTGACAGTACTCATCCATTGAGATTGGTCATGTGTTGAACGAAATATTTTGATAATAACAACTATTTTGAAAAAGAAATATTTGAAATAGAATATTTGAAAATAGAAATTTATGAAGCCGTGTTGATTAGATTGACGCCATTTTGACGTGAACGATATTTATATCGATTTTAAACGATTTCGAAATGAATTGAATTGAAAACGATTTCGAAATGAATTGAATTGAAAACGATTTCGAAATGAATTGAATTGAAAACGATTTCGAAATGAATAGAATATAAAACGATTTCGAAATGAATTGAATTGAAAACGATTTCGAAATGAATTGAATTGAAGACGATTTCAAATTGAATTGAAAGCGAATTGAAATGAATTCAAATTGAATTGAAATTTGAATTGAATAGAAATGAATTTTAAAACGAATTTATAAAGAAGAATTCAATTTTGATTTGAATTGAAATGGAAGTTGAAAATGTTTTTGAAACGAATTCAAAACTATTTATATAATTCGTTTTAAATAGAAATCGACGATGTATATATTATATATATTATATATATAATATAATGGCCTGAATAGAACGCGCCGCGCCGCGGCAGTTCGTGAATTTCGACCATTTCTTTCGAACGGACATTACGGGAGATCCGACCGTCGGATTCTCCTAAAACCGAAACCGTTGGGTTCATATCGAAAAGAGCTTTCTAACGAATATTAGAAATTAGAAATCTAACGGTTGGATTTGGAGATACGTCCAAATCAAATTCGAAAAAGGTCGCTGTAAGTGCAGTTCGATGGCCATTGATGGAAATCGACTGTACGGGCCTTGATAAAATTATTAAAAATAGTAATAATTGGTGTAAAATCATAAGAAATGATTTAGAAAGAATTGGGGTGAAAAACTCCATATTTGAAAAGATAAAAATAGATTTTTATCGAAATGAACTAGTTTTGAACTAGAATTATAATTCTATTTATTTTTAAAGAAATAAATTGAATTTAAAAAGGGTTTTAAAAATAACCAGAATTTCCAATGATTGCATTGGAGTGGATTTGAATCGAAATTGTCTTCGGAATATTTCGATGTTGGAATTCGTGATTCTACGGATGTTGTTACGGAAATTTGAAAGATATATATTTATATCGGTATTTCCAATACGGCATTTGTTAATCATAGAATTTGATATTGAATATAAGCCGATGTATTTTCTATTCAGAGCCTTATATTGAATATCAAATGTGATTTGGGTTTGTCGTGAATGGTGTCTTCACTAACACTGTTCTTGAACCCAGTTGAGAAAAGATTAAATCTTTTTATTTAGATTTAATGAAGTGTACCAATTAAATAATATTTAATTGGAATGGAATTGATATTGATTTTTGGGTTTATCGTGGACAGTGTTCTAAATAACACTCGTTCTTTAACCCGATAATTAATGAATGTGATTTTGGGTCTATCGTGAACCGTGTTTTAAATGACACTGATTCTTTAACCCAGTTAACGATTAAAACTAAGTGGAGTTTTAATGAATCTTTAATTAGATTGAAATAATCGAGAATGGAGTATCACCAGTTTTACTCCAGGCGATAGTTAAATCTTTAATTAGATTTGAACGTGAAATGGTAATTGAATTTACCGATAACACTGTGGTGTTAGATATGAAGTATTACCAGTTTTACTTCATGGGATAAATAGGTTGGGATTGGGAAATTAGAACAAATGATTACTCCGGTAAGTTTCGTTAATCCCGACTAGTTTGAATTGATATTCAAAAATAGATTAAAGAATAAATTCAAGAAATTTATCTTGGATAAAATTAATGGGAACCTTTCCCTATGAACGTGAAATTTAGAAACTAACTGTCGGTTAGCCAAGCAGAATGGTTTTCTGAATATTGATCTGATGTTGGTTTCGGCCTTCGGGGTTAATATTTGGGGAATTATTCTCTTGATTAATTTACAGTTAGTGACTGATGAATTGGAATGAGGCGTATGTTGTGTTTGTGTAACACTTATTTAAAATATACGTGAGTTATTCGGGAAGACCGGGTTTATCCCATTCTGAATAACTGATACGACGATAAGTCGAAGATGAAGACGATGGTCGAAGACCGGAAGTCTTCACGTTGTTTGGGTGATTACTGATGATCTTGACTGGGCTGTACACCCAAGAAGATGGAAACAGTTGGTGATTGTCCAGACGTACTTGGAGATCGATGGATATGCGGGGTACTAGGTGCCTCCGGTTTCGTTCAGCCCCAGAACGGACTTGTAAATGGACTGTGTGTCTGACATTGGATTTTAGTCCGTGTGATTGATCTCTATTAAATATATATCTGTTTGGAGGCGGAGAATTTATTCTCTTGCTTAACGCCCTTCTCTGAGACGTACGAGCTCAGGGGTTATATATTGATGGATATCAATCGCATGGAGTGAATTGCCTGTGTGGCATGCCTAAGTGGCAATTGATCGAGGCTTCTGTTGAAAAGCAAAGTCTTGTGGTGATGATCAAAGCAAGGCCTTCGTGGCGTAGCTTTGTGTAACGTTTACTTCGCGTGTTTCACACCCGGTATGAACCAAAAACGGGAGACGGACCTCAGGGAGGGCATGCATTTCTTTCTAGTTAGAAGTGGCGTCAATGGTTTTACACGCCCTGACGAGTTTGACTTATGTGGTTGTTGCTGTTGCGAGGCGCCTCGGTTTGATCGGACGATCCGGGTCCGATGGAGTCATTTAGTTGGCTCACCTACGCCCCAAAGGGCGGGGAAACGCAGTGTTCAGGCATTTTAATCCACATCGGTGGACCGGCCCTGTCGCTCCAAGGGACGATGCGTTCTGTTCCTGAGACACGGGCTAGAGCGTCTCGAATCGGTTGAGGACTATCTTTTGCCTCGGTTCATAGATGGATATCCAACTTCCAAATACGTGACATTTGCGGTTTTATTTGCAGAGCCTAGTATGGCGACATAGTGGGATGGGGCATTCATGCCGCCTATGATTGATACTTATGATTTGAAGTTGTTTTATACACTATGCACTTATTATAGTATCAAATAATCTGTTTTAAACGTATCAAGCATTCTTTGGCTGTTATAAGGGAAAACCCTATCCTCGGCTGCGTTGCATTGTGTGATGGGACCTGGGTCTTATAACAGCTTCATTTTTCTTTATTTAGCATTGCGCTGTTTGTTTTATGCACTGGTATTCTTGGGAGGAAACCCGTTCCGTGTTATACGGCGTGGTCCCTTGATTTACCTAACTTTAAAATAAAGATTAACTGTTTTAGTTCTCACACCAGTCACATGACTGACCTGGAGTTTATTGTTTTAACCTAAACTCTGGGTGCCCCTATTTTGACACGGGCAGCTAGTAGTTTTGGTTTTGCAGATTTATATTCACAGGATCCTAGTTTACAGCTGGAACGATATCCGGAAAGCTTTGTATCCGTATATCTCCTTCTAGTTGTGTATTGTATTATTTTCCGCTGCTATGTATTTAAATGTAATTTAAATCTCTGATATTTCTGTGTAATATTCATTTATACTCTGTATATTCTTGTAATCTGATGCATTGTTGTAATATACAATGAAATGTTCTTCTGTTTGAGTTCTGTTGTGGCTTGTTCTCGAACTATCCGACGCTTTCCTTTACGGGGAAGTTACGGGTTTTCACAATAGATAGAATTAAAATATGATTTTTATATTATAGATAGAATAAAAATATGATTTTTATATTATAGATGGAATAAAAATATGATTTTTATAATATAGAAAGAATAAAAAATTGATTTTTATAAATGTAGCGTTATAAAAATATAATCTTTTATATATGTGTAGCAATAAAAATTCGATTTTTATATGGGAGGTAGCGATGAAAAGATTATATTTTTATAAGTGAAAAGTTAGATCTTTTAAAAATAGAAAGACGAGGTTTTAGAAATATATAAACATCATATTAAAAATGTGATTTTTAATATGAACAACATGAAAAGGATGGCGTAGAAAGTTTGGGCAAATCCAGACGGTTCAGAAATTTCAGAAATAAGCAAGGCGGAGTGCTACCCTCTATGAGAACTTCTCACCTTTAATTTTGTTTTCTAGTTAAAATATATACTAGGATGCAGACGGTGTTTAGTAGCACCCGACACCCATCGTCCACAGACCATTGACGGCTTGTATGCTTGTTTGTTTGATTTTGATGTGTAGTTGATTGTGTGATGTGATGTGAAACGAAATAAAATATTTTATAGTGGAAAATATTATATTGTTAAAAATAGAATTTTTAACGTGTATATGAAATGAAATAAATTAAGATAAACAAATCGAACGATTTGTTTATATCCACACATTTGACTGATATTGATTGGGACGATAAATTTTAAACATCGCCCAACTGCACAAATAAATTTTTGTATTTGATTGTTTGAAACCCCACACGGGTATTGGGATGATATATGACATACACTAATCCCAATAATTAGTTGTATGTCGATCGATTGATTGACAGACTGTTATAAGCGTTAAGTATTTATATTTGATGCTTATACAGTGTAGAATGCACTTTTGATGATGGTTGATTATTTGTCATTGTTGATATATACATGCGTTGTATGGAAATCCATAGAAATAAAATCAATGGTAATATATCGGGCCTCATTCCAATATTTGAAAAAGAAATATTTGAATAGAAATATTTGAAAAAGAAATATTTGAAATAGATATTTGAAAATAGAAATATATGAAGTCGTGTTGATTAGATTGACGACATTTTGACGTGAACGATATTTATATCGATTTTATTCATTTTACAATGAATACGAAAGTGATTTCAAAATCTAATATTTTGAAATGAATTAGAATTTGAATTAAATTGAATTGAAACGAGTTAGAATTCGAATTGAATTGAAATTGAATAGAAATGAATTCGAATTGAAATTAAATAGAAATGAATTCGAATTGAAATTGAATAGAATTGAATTTGAATTGAAATTGAATAGAATTGAATTCGAATTGAAATTGAATAGAATTGAATTCGAATTGAAATTGAATAGGAATGAATTCGAATTGAGATTCAAATAGAAATGAATTCGAACTGAAATTGAATTGAATTGAAAACGAACTGAAATTGAATTAAAAATCGATTTGAATTGAAATCAATTTGAAACGAATTTAAAACGATTTATAAAATACATTTTAAAAGGAAATCGACGAAGTATATATTATATATTATATATATAATATAATGGCCTGAATAGAACGCGCCGCGCCGCGGCAGTTCGCGAATTTCGACCATTGACTTCGAATGGTTATTGCGGGAGATCCGACCGTCGGATTCTCCTAAAACCGGAACCGTTGTGTTCGTATCGAAAACAGCTTTCTAACGAATGTGAGAACTTAGAAATCTAACGGTTGGATTTGGAATTATGTCCAAATCAAATTTGGAAAAGGTCGTTGTAAGTGCAGTTCGATGGCCGTTGATGGAAATCGACTGTACGGGCCTTGATAAAATTATTAAAAATAGTAATAATTTGTGTAAAATCATAAGGAAATGATTTGTGAAGAATTAGGATGAAAAACTCCATATTTGAAAAGATAAAAATAGTTTTTTATCGAAATGAACTGGTTTTGAACTAGAACTATAATTCATTTATTTTTGAAATAAATAAAGTGAATTTGAAATGGTTTAGAAATATAACCTGAATTTCCAATAATTGAATTAGAAGAGATTTGAATCGAAATTGTCTTCGGAATATTTCAATGTTGGATTTCATGATGATACAGATATTGTTATGGGAATTTGAAAGATATATATGTATCGTTATTTCCAATACGATATTTGTTGGTCGTAGAATTTGATATTGAATATAAGCTAATATATTTTCTATTCAGAGCCTTGTATTTAATATCAAATGTGATTTGGGATTGTCGTGAATAGTGTCTTCGTTAACACTGTTCTTAAGCCCAGTTGAGAAAAAGATTAAATCTTTTTATTTAGATTTCATGAAGTGTACCAATTAAATAATATTTAATTGGAATTGAATTGGTGTTGATTTTTGGGTTTATCGTGAACAATGTTTTAAATAACACTTGTTCTTTAACCCGATAATTAATGGAATGTGATTTTGGGTTTAGCGTGAACCGTGTTTTAAATGACACTAATTCTTTAACCCAGTTAAAGATTAAAACTAAGTGTAGTTTTAATGAATCTTTAATTAGATTGAAAAGATCGAGAATGGAGTATCACCAGTTTTACTCCAGGCGATAGTTAAATCTTTAATTAGATTTGAACGTGAAATGGTAATTGAATTTACCGATAACACCGTTGTGTTAGATATGAAGTATTACCAGTTTTACTTCATGGGGTGAATAGGTTGGGATTGGGAAATAAAATAAATGATTACTTCAGTGTGGTTCGCTAATCCCGACTAGCTTGAATTGATATTCAGAGAAGATTAAAGAATAAATTTAAAGAATTTATCTTTGAAGAAATTAATGGGAATCTTTCCCAAAGTACAAGAATATTTGAATAAAAGAATATTCTGAATTGGAATGAGGCGTATGTTGTGTTTGTGTAACACTTGTTTATTATGTGCGCAAGTTATTCAGAAAGACTGGGTTTATCACATTCTGAATAACTGATTCGACGTGGTGTCGAAGATGATGACGGTGGTCGAAGACCGGAAATCTTCACATCGTTTGGGTGATTGCTGATGATCTCGATTGGGCTGTACACCCAAGAGGAGAGAAACAGTTGGTGATCGTCCAAACGTACTTGGAGATCGATGGATATGCGAGGAAAGTGCCTCCAGTTTCGTTCAGACCCAGAAAGAACTTGTAAATGGACTGTGTGTCTGACATTGGATTTTATTCTGTGTGGTTGATTTCTATTAAATATATATCTTATTGGCGGCAGAGAATTTATTCACTTGCTTAACGCCCTTCTCTGAGACGCACAAGCTCAGAGGTTACATATTGATGGATATCAAACACATGGAGTGAATTGCCTGTGTGGCATACCTAAGTGGCAATATGATCAAGGCTCCTGTTGAAAAGCAAAGTCTTGTGGGTGATGATCAAAGCACAGCCTGTGTGGCACAACTTTGTGTAACGTGAATTCGCGAGCC
Source organism: Allium sativum (assembly GCA_030737875.1). Lineage (NCBI taxonomy): Eukaryota > Viridiplantae > Streptophyta > Magnoliopsida > Asparagales > Amaryllidaceae > Allium > Allium sativum. Next base: position 131,490,745 of record CM060918.1, read on the forward strand.
TCACACCCCGGTGGTGAACCATAAACGGGATAGGACCTCGGGGAGGACATGCGTTTCCTTCTAGCAAGAAGTGGCGTCAGTGGTTTTACACGCCCTGACGAGTTTGAATTATGTGGTTGTTGCTGTTGCGAGGCGCCTCGGTTTGATCGGACGATCCGGGTCCGATGGAGTCATTCGTTGGCTCATTTATGCCCCATAGGGCGGGGAAACGCAGTGTTCAGGAATTTTAATCCACATCAGTGGACCGGCCCTGTCGCTCCAAGGGCCCACCTGAGTCTGGGTCCTGAGACATGGGCTAGATTGTCTCGAATCGGTAGAGGACGATCCCTGGCCTCGGTTCGCAGATGGAAATCCAATTTCCAATACGTGACTTTGCGATTTTGATTGTAATCCTATATATGGCGACATAGTGGGATGGGGCGCTTCTGCCGTCTATGATTAATACTTATGATTTGAAGTTGTTTTATACACTATACACTTATAGTAATAATAAATTATTTGTTTTAAACATATCAAGCATTCTTGGCTATTATAAGGTAAAAACCCTATCCTCCGGCTTGCGTTGTGATGGGACCTGGGTCTTATAATAGCTTCATTTTTTTTATCTATCATTGCGATGTTGTTCTATGCACTGGTATTCTTGGGAGGAAACCCGTTCCATGTTATACGGCGTGGTCCCTTGATTTACCTAACTTTAAAATAAAGATTAATAACTGTTTTAGTTCTCACACCAGTTCAATGACTGACCTGAAGTTTATTGTTTTAACCCAAACTATGGGTGCCTTATTTTGACACGGGCAGCTAGTAGTTTTGGTTTTGCAGATTTATATTCACAAGATCCTGGTTTACAGCTGGGATGATATCCAGAAAGCTTTGTATCCGTATATCTCTTCTAGTTGTGTATTGTATTATTTTCCGCTGCTATGTAATGTATTGTGATCTCTGATATATATCGAATGTATTTTATTCATTTATACTCTGTATATTCTTGTATTTTGATGGAATTGTTGTAATATACAATGAAATGTTCTTCTGTCTGTGCTCTATTTTGTCGTGTTCTCAAAACAATCAGGTGTTTTCGAACGGTCTTGATCGGTTTAGCGACTGATTCGGATCGAGCGAAATTCCTTGTTGTCACAAAATCTGTTTGAAAATATCTTTCCAACGAATATGAAAAATCCAGATTCCATAACGGGAATAAAAAGTTATGTCCAGTTGAAAATTCAGAATAGTCACTATGGAATTTTATATAATATATGGCCCTCAAAAATAGCCATTTTGCAAACGACCTCCGTTTTTGACGAGACGACGTTTGTTGGATCCATAATGTCAAATTATTGCTAGATTCCAATTTTCATAATTTTTGGAATTAATATGGAAGCGTGGTAAATTTAAACGTGTTTGGTCAATTTAGTTTGAATTTAATCGACTGGAAAATGACTATTTTTCAAACGGTCTCCAAATTCGACGAAATTAGTTTTGTTAGGACCGTATTGTCAAATCATAACTAGATTTATTCTTCTGGAATTTTTGGAGTCAATATGTGGCCCCGGTAAATTAAAATGTACATTTGAATTCAATATATATTGATTTATATTTTAATTTTGATAAATTCTGATTGAAACAGTCGAACTGGCGTACGGGACATATCCCATTGTGTTCGGAATGGGGGTAATTAGCTAGGGGTGAGAGTCGTTGGGTTCGATCTGGAGTTCGGAATAAAAAAAAAACAACTTTTTGGATTTAAAAATTGAATTAAATATATATAAAAAAATAATTTGGTCAACCCTTATTCTCCATTACCCCGTCGTTCAGATCTGAGAGAAAATGAAAAAAACTGGAAAATGCACCGCCGCGTTTCTCCCTCTATTGGCTACCACGGCCAGCGTCGAAGCTGCTGCCGCCTCTTCCACGACTGCCGGAGCCTCCCACGACCCACTCCGGCCACCTGAACTGAAACGATCGCTCCTCTCTCCTATTAAAAGAACCGCCGCCATAAAACCCTGAAAACTGAGCCCCTCCGACCACCAGTGATTTACCGCCTCCTCCCCGACCACCCACCTCGCCTATCGCCACCCCTGCCATACTCCACCGCACCTCTGACCACCTGAAACCGTCAGAAACCCACCAACTCCACCGCGAAGCTCCCCCCTTCTGTAACGTCCCGTATTTTCTGGCTAATTATTCAAATTTATTTTATTATTTAAAATATTGATTTGAATTTAAATAGTTGAATTTAATTATTTTATCATGAATATTTATTTATACTAATAATATATAATATTTTAATCCGAAATATTTGGAAAAATGTTGAACTTGAAGTATAGTGTGATCGGGCAATTTAAAATGGATCAATATTGTTCATATTGAAATTATAGTATCGATTTCATTTATAAAACGATGGTTGAGCGTTAAATTTATAATTTAATTATAAAACGAGCTGTAGCGGCGCGGTAGTTCATAATATGGCGTTTTGAACTTTAAACAGCTGTACAGGATTCAAAATAATTCGAATTTTCTCGAAACAAGAAATGTCAGAATCTATTTGATAATATCTTTCTAATGGAGAAGAAAAATCCAGTTTTCATAGCGTAGATTTTATTTTATGTCCAAATCAAATTTTGAAAAGGTCGCTATGGAATTCCTTTATGTATTATATCGATTTATTATATAAAATAAAGGGATTTTAAATATTTTTAATATCGAAATAGCTTGAATTTCATCCCGGGGTATTTTATCTTGAATCTATATGAAATTCTGGTTATGTATGGCCAATGACAATATTTTATTAATATTATATTGAGGTATTTTAAAATTGGTTTATTTTAATGTAAATTGGACCTTTTAAAAGGGACTTTATTCAAACGACCACCGTTTTCAGCTAAAAAATTTTATTAGGACCGCAACAGCTAATTATTGTTAGATTTTAATTTGCACGTCAATCGGGGTTATTTTATGAGCATGGCAAAATAAAGTGCAAATAAAACGACCATTTGGATGTGAACGAGAGCCATTTGAGCAAACAGACTCGGAATTCGATGAAACTAATTTCATTAGGACCGTATCGTCAAATTATACTACTCTGTCCATTTCTGTCTCGAACGGAGTTTGTACGTGAGCACAGGAATGAATAAATAGTATTTTAAATAGCGATAGGTACGGAAAAAAATATCGTTCGTCACGTCAACATAAATAAATATTATTTTCTCTTTATATATACATTATCCTTCAGCCAAAATCAGTTCATACCGTCCAAACATTTTTCCAGCATCAATATTTGCAGAAAAGCCCCTATTCATGTTTTAATTTATATCTTTAAATCCGTGATGAATCGGCTAGGGAGACCTGAAGAAAAAGTGTAGATCGACTCGATACCTAGCTCCAGTAAAAAATTTGGGGCGATCAGACACTTGTGGTGGCCGGAATTTCATGAAAACCAGAGAAAATCAGTTTTGTTCTTTGCCAAATTATGGGAGATTGGGTCGATTTGAGAGGACCGAACCTGGGGAAATTGAAGAGGAGGAGCAAGGCTTTGATTTGGCACCGGTCTCGGGTCTTACGTTGGTCTGTGGTGATGGCGGTGGCAAGTTGAATCGAGGTCAACATTTTGGGTTGTTTTTCAAAGCTGGCATTGGTTTTGAGGGGAGTACGGCCTTACGAGGTGACGAGGGAGGAGAGGTCTGAAGGGAAATGGACGGGGGAAGTGCGGGGTCACAGGCGTCGAGGTATGGTGACTTGCGATGGCCAGCGGAGGGGGTAATAGCGAGATGAACGGATTCTGTTCTCTCTCGATTTCAGACGACGTCAGGGGTTCTGGAAGTGTAACGTCCCGGCTTTTTGACCGTTTCGGTAATTAAACCAACATAAAACATTCAAATTGACGGAGCGTATTTAGCTTACAGAGTTTAAAAACAAAATTAGCACAGAAATACAGAATAAATAAATGACACAATATTGAATAGCAGAGTAATTTTTTTTATTAATCAAATTTTTGAATACAAGATATTTGTATACTGCGGAATTTAAAACAATTTGAATACAAGGAAAAATATTTGTTGTTTTAAAATCTTCAGAGTGCACCGCCTCTGGAATCCCCAGCTTCGTCGATCTTCGAATCCTACGCTGTAATATTTGAAAGCTGTACTGCTCATGTCTGACCCGAGCATTCCACGCAAAAACATAAAACACTCGAGTCAGGATTAATCATTTGTTCAAGTAAATTAATTCCAGTAGAAACTTAAATATCATAGTTAATCCTACCATCGATGTCGTACACAGAATAAACAGTTGTGGTATCTGTTCATATCAGTTATATTTACAGGGACGAACGGTATCGGGTGTTTGCGAGTGTACATGTGTATACACATGTACGCCGCCTCAACGCCTGTAACCGAAAATAAATATGGCATAGGGGATTCCAGAAGCTTGCATATACACGTATGTGTATATGTACACATACGTATATTGCCTCAGCATCCTGAAAATGAGCACAAGATAAAAGGTGCAGGCATGAAGGGGGAATGCCGCATAACAAGATGACATAAATGGTCCTGATAATAGTGCCGTTTATAAATGTGCAACGGTATATATGATATACAGGCTTACTAAAGTGAAAAAAATATCTGCATATATATATGGGTTCAGTTTTCTAAACATGTATAGGTTCCTTCGGAAATAAGAGGACATATAACATGTATACATATCAACTAACAATAGGTTATAATTATCATGGCCAAGGATCTATTCATGTCTAAACCAGTATGCTAGATTAAGCATCACGTCAGCATGGTGTAATAGTGCCAATGCTATGCAGTGCAACTAAAAATCCAAATGCTCATAAATCCTACAATGCCAACATGTTTAACTCAATTGCACAGGCTGGGCTAATGAGATATCAAGACTAAGGTGTATGGGCTAACATATCTATTTCAGCTTTGATTCATGAATACATTGGTAGATTAATATTTACACATGCAGTTCCAGGTTATCAAATAATACAAGAATTTTTTCCTTACTTCCCCACAGGTCAGAGTGTGCACTAACACATTGGTTCAGGGACAAAATAAATGTGAATCCAATGCTTTCAAATTCCAAATAAGACAAACATGTCATTTCCTTGGAAATCCGAGGTAAAAAGAAAAAAACATACCCCTGAAATACTTGTTATAACACATGTATTTACTTAGTGTAAAATCACTGTCACCTGGAAAATTCCTAATATGCAATACTAGTGTGGCTAAGGCGGGGGTCAAAACATGGGTAATCTGTTATATATACTGTTTTCCACAAAGTATAGGTCGTATCGCAACAAGTTGTTAAATTTGCTACAAACATTTACAAAATGAGACAATCATGGTCCAGCTATGCATCAGGCCAACCAATATTTTATAGGCACATGAAGATATGCAGTAACATGTAAATATGAACAAGTCAACAGGATATATAAGCCCAAAAATACTGTGAATGGTGCTACAGGGGTATATAACAGATATGCATAAGCTAAATGTGCATAAGCGTGCCAATGCATAAACACATATGAGTTCACCTATATATACAACTAGCCATGTAGTAAAAGAAAGGGGTTTCCATCTTTATAAATGCGCAGGGAGATCCAAAATATCCTATTCATGCGTGAGTTCAAACGTATATATATCAGACAAATGGAACACATACATAACAAATGCAATAGCTAGCCCTTAAGTAAACATGAAGTTTGACCTGTGCACAGTAGTAGGAAGTTAAATATATATATATATATGTGTGTGTGTGTGTGTGTGTGTGTCTATGTTTCAAATTTCACAAAGTACAAGTGGTTGGGCATGACACTAATGGCAGAAGGTCAAATCTGTTAACCCAAATTAGTCTCACCATTTCATTCATCTTTGTAGGTCTAAACTCATTAGCATTTTGGTTGAGTATACTAATTTACAAGGGATTAACATATATGTGATTGCTAGCGGAACTTTGGCGTATAAAATGATTAACTAAATCACTGAGAAGTTGCATGCAAGAAGTGAGCAAGACTAACTCATTATATAAACCAAAATTGTACGAAAATATGCAAAAATATAGTAATAAATTATACAATGTGTACACAGGTACAAATATGTATGTATGATAATATACAATTAGTAACAACCAGCGCATACATATGTTTGAATCAATATTGTAGGCACGTACGGATTAGTACACATATGATTTGAATGTACTAGATTCAATATAAATTAGTTAAAGAATTTTTAAGATGGTTACTCAAAATTGCCGTACTGATTCACTGTTTTATATTACGCTTTCTCAGGTTTCATGTGTTCTGTTATTCCCTAACTACCTTACTTAAGTAATTGGATCGACATTCGTAGACAAACATTAACACATATATGGGTTTAAACCTTCCAGCATAAGTGGTATATATGACATTTTTGTATCATAAATGAATGGCAAGTAAGAGGTATTTTCTTCCAAGTGTAGCTACTACACTATAGGGCTATGGAAACAATAAGAAGACATGCATAAGATTAATAAAATCATTTAGTTTCATATTTTTATTATCATCATCCACATTATTTCCATTATCATTATTGTTAATAAAATTGTTATTACTATTTTTATTTCTATATGTATTTGATTCAATTATGCAAAAGATGTCATATGTACTAAAGAAGGTATTTTTATCCTTTTTCTTTTCATTCCACACCCCTTAAATGACAACGTAGGAAACTAAGGTAAGGTTCATTTTAATACTTGGATGTCTTTCAAAATTTGCTACAAACTTCCATACGATAATATCCTCACTAGGCTGTTAACACATACATACTCAGATGCAAACATATATAAACAACTCAACAACAACAATCAGTAAGGCAACAAACGTATAGTGAGGTAATCCAACCCGAGCAACCCGAATTAACTATTGTATTCAGATATATTACTAAAGTTAATGAACTTGAATCAAAGATTAATCATGAGTGAATGCTCACCTTAAACACCAATGGCAAAGCGGAAAATGACGGCAACTTTAGTGAAGTTGCTGAAGCTAGCAATTAGATGCTTGGATCTGCGGTGGATGGCAGCTTGTATCACGACGCGGTGGAGTTAGGGTTTGACGATAGCAATTTATTTGAAGAGAACAGGTCTTGATTTAGGGAAAGAAAAATCATGGACGGCGGTGCAAGAATGATTTGGGGGTGGAGAGATTATCGGCCATTATTATGATTTGAGGAAGATTGAATTAAAATAAGAAAAGGAATGATTTTGCTGAGAAGAATGGGGAGGAATACGGGATTTTTATAGAAGTAAATGTTGAAGATAAGAACGAAGTTCAATCATAGGTAATTAGGGTAGCGAAGTATGTAACACCCCACCTCCACCAAGGTAACTCTTGCAAGTACATTGGCTTTGGAGGGGCGTTTAAACAAGGTAAACATGCATGCAGATATCACAAGACAGAACATATAAGTAAAACAGAGTAATAAAGCAGCGGATAAAACTAGCATTTCAAAACCATAGTCATGTTACAACAAAGTACTTGATCATTATTTTCCAACAAACAAAGTCTAGAGAAAAGCATAAACTGAAAACTGAAATACATAGAGTACTATCCCCAAAGTAAAGTGATAAACCATAGCTAGCTCAATGTCCAAAACCGTACATGAGCAAATCCAGTAAGCAAGCTGAAAAGATCCAAGCTAAGCTCCAATGTTCCCACCCTGAGAACCTGAGGGGGGGGGGGGAAACGGAAGAAAAGAGGCGAAAGAAAACAGGTCAGTCAAAAAGACTGGTAAGCCCTACTACTATCAGTCCATGAACTAGTAAAGTTAACTGGCATGAGAAGCTGAGATGAACATAAGGATAACAACATACTGGCATGATGATTAACTAACAAGATAGATAAGATGTCATCGCATAATCAAGGTTAAGTTTTGCACCACGGGTGTATTAACATTCTAACATGTCAGGTAAAAACAAGAATTGATCCCTTGGCCCACGCTTGGCCCAATATCATGAGGTGACCTAAATCAAGGTCCAACTACACGGTCTAGTTGATCGGCTCCCTATAAGCCTAACTCGTCAAGTGTCGGTGTCATACGGCCCAAACACGAAATGTAGCTAACTGTGCTAGGTCCACCCCAGGGTGTATCAAGTCCTAGGGTGTAGACCTCGGACACCAATCAAGTATGCATAGCCTAGATCTACTGGTACCTGTGCCTGATTCTCCAACGCCGGACTATGTGCACGATCATAGTCCTCCTGGACCTACCCGGCGTACCTACACAGCCGTCGTTTTGGTCGCTTACATGTCAGCCCAGTAATCGTGCCCCACCCTAGCCTAGTCCTAATGTCTTATGATACTATCAAGAGGGTTACTGCTGAAAAGGACCACGCAACTAGGGTTTCCTTAACGGGTTAAATGTGGTTAACCCGATCCAAACGTGGATTAAATTGTTTAAGTGTACCCAAGGTTCATGACTTAACCCCGATTAACCCATCAAGCCCAAATTGGTTAAGTATTAAGTGGACCATGACTTAACCCTAATCAGGAGGCATTCATTAACTTAATGTGCCTTAACCTCTCACATTAGACCTTGTTGTGGTTACTAGTTAAGCCGGGCGGGTCCGGGTAGCTTTACACCACAACTTGGTCTAACCTCGGGTTCGAGCACAACATGACCAACTTCTCACATTGGGTCCTATTGTTTGTAGCCACTAGTTAAGCCGGGCGGGTCCGGGTAGATTTATGCTACAAACTCAACCCAACCTCGAGTTGGCCACACTCATCTTTTCTAAGTGTCATGTCCATTATGTTTCCAAAACATAATTACATATCACGTCATGTTATAAAAACCATGTTCTTGTCATAATGTTACCCAACCCCAACGTAATCCCATCGTTTACATAATCGCAACAACGCATAAAGGATAAAATAGGGAACTTGGCATAATCATGACAAAAAGGTGTTGAAACCACAAGTTTAACATGGTGGCATATGAAATGTACATATGTTCATATACTTGCATATTGCATTATTAGGCTTCAAAAGTATGCATAAAACCAAACTTAGCATATAAGTGATACATGGTGATAAATGACATGTAGAAGTTGCTAGAAGTTCGCATTTAGCCTCACATGCAAGTTATCATAAGGGTTATGATAACTTCCATGTTGCCAAAATGCAACCTTTAACATAAAGCTTGAAGCTTTAAGCTCACAAACTCAAGTTTAACTTGCATAACATGATAACATGATCAACCCAAACTTGCATAACATAGCAACATGTGTCAACTTGCATAGCATGATAACATGATCAACCCAAACTTGCATAACATAGCAACATGTGTCAACTTGCATAACGTGATAACATGATCAACCCAAACTTGCATATCATAATGATCAACCAAACTTGCATATCATAATGATCAACCAAACTTGCATCATTCATTTAACTTTAAAGTTCTAAGAATGAAAGTAGAAAAGGGCTTACAATGCTACAAATAAATAGTTATTATAAAGATTGAGACAAAGCCCTTATGCAATCACCCAAATATGCAAGCTCCAAATGAAAAACCCTTGAGCCAAATCAATAAAAACCCTTGCTTTGTAATAGAAATGTTGCAACTTGACTTGAATGCAAGCTAAGAACACTCATACAAGTTTGAAAACACTTGTATGAACTCAAAATCTCTCATACAAATAGACTTAGGAATTTTAGCATGAGAGTGGAGGCCATGAGAGGAACAAATTTGACATAGTTTAGTTGTAGGATTGAATAATGGTGATTTAGGCTAGGTTTAGGGGTCTTTTTATAGAAGATTAGGATAGTATTAGCCATAGGATTAACCCTAGATTCAATCCAAGCCATCAAATCCCGTCACAAGCCTCCAAAACAGGTCAAAACAGCCAAAATGGGTGCACCAGGTTGCCTGGGCCGACCAGGCAGGTCGACACCCAGGTCGACCCTGGGGTCGACTCCCCAGTCGACTTGGGGGGGGGGAGGTCGACTCCCCAGTCGACCCCCAGGTCGACCCCCCTGGGTCTGGCGGGAATTTTCCCGCCACTTCTGATTTTCTGAAATTTTTGAATCTGTTTTGAATTTGAATTTTTCGTGAAACTTCGCGAGGCCATATCTTGGTCATACGGACTCCGATTTTCGAAAACTCGGACTCTATTTCGCGTATTTTTCCAAGACGAACGCAATGGCACAGCCCGTTTCCCTTGATTCAGATTTTACAGTTTAATTCTGCCTTGATTTATGTTATAACATGTTATTCAAAAATACGGGTTGTTACATTCTCCCCTCCTTAAAGGATTTCGTCCCCGAAATCTCCAAGTTAGGAAGAACGTATCCTACCATCCATCATCCGTCTACTCAAAACATCATCCACGTGCAGTCATTGTCCTTAAAGGATTCTAAATGCTATATGATCATATGCAAAGGTGTGTGTATATGTACTTATCTAATGCGAAAATCAGGAGGTTACTGATTCAGTAAACCTCCTTAATGCAAAGTATGTTAGTGAAATGAGTCCATATGTATGCAAATTCCTAACATAATTTATAATCTTTACATGAGTGCACATAACATTCATCCACATATGCAACATCCATGTGATAGCATAACAAGTTTCATCCATGAATAAGTATAAGCACTCATGCATATGCGACATGAAAGTGTGTGAGCCGATCTTAGTGCCTAATGTGTATCATGCATCCACGAGTATCCACGTGCAAACACTTGCAACCATTTGCAACCATCAAGCATAACATGTTTCAAATACATGTTTCATCCAAAGGGTTTCTACCTAAGGTCGTCATAACATGATTAACGAGATAACAAGATAAACAAGATAAGCAAAAGAAAGATGTATTAATTAGGAAGAGAGATCGAGAATGTACCCTCAAAAAGGAATGGATAAAGCCCACGCATCTTCTCCTCGGTTTCCCAAGTTGCGTCTTCCTCGGCTTCACCCCACTGAACTTTCACTAACTTGACCTCTCGATTCCTTAGCTTCTTGATCTCTGTTCCCAAAATACGAATCGGAGCTTTTCTCAGGGTTGCCTCTTTCTCTACCTCAATGTCTTCGAGAATGCTTGGTTCAACTACCTCAGCGGATTCATGTAGGCACTTTCGGAGATGCGAGACATGAAAGACATTATGCACTCCGGCTAGCTTTTCGGGCAATTCCACCTTATAGGCCATCTTTCCAATTCTCTCTATGATAGGGAAGGGTCCTACGAACCTTGGTGCCAGCTTCCCAACTGCTCCAAAACTTACCACATTACGCAAAGGAGAAACCTTCACGAAAACCATGTCTCCCACTTCGAATTCCAAATCTGCCCTTCGCTTGTCAGCATAGGATTTCTGTCTGTCTTGGGCCGCTTTCATCCGTCTTCTCACCAATTCAACTTTCTCGGATGTGTCCCGTATCATATCGGGCCCAAGTATAAGTTTATCTGTTGTCTCCCACCAACAAGATGGTGACCTACACGGCCTCGCATACAAAGCTTCAAATGGTGCCATCCCTATGCTGGCTTGATAGCTAATATTATACGCAAACTCTACAAGAGGAAGGTGGTCTTCCCAAGTACCACCGAAGTCGAGAATACAAAGCCTCAAGACATCTTCTAGCACTCTATTCACCCTTTCGGTTTGGCCATCCGTCTGGGGGTGATAGGCCGTACTCAGATTCAATCGCGTACCCATTGCTTCTTGCAAACTATTCCAGAACTGGCTAGTGAAAATTAGGTCACGATCGCTAACTATGGTAGAAGGAACTCCATGCAACCGCACTATCTCTCGAAGATAAATAGATGCTAGCCATTATGCAGTCCTCTTGCTCTTTACTGGGACGAAGTGAGCACTCTTCGTAAGTCTGTCAACTATGACCCATATGCTTGTGTTCCCTCTCCTTGACCTAGGCAATCCATCCACAAAATCCATAGAAATACTCTCCCACTTCCATTGCGGGACCTCCAATGGATGTAATAGCCCACCTGGTTTCTTTGACTCGGCTTTCACTTGTTGGCACACCATGCACCTTGAGACATACTCTGCCACGTCTCTCTTCATTCCGGCCCAAAAGAAAATGCGCTTCATATCTCTATACATCTTATCCCCTCCCGGATGTATAGTCATCTTCGAGTGATGTGCTTCTTCAATAACTTTATGCACCAAGTCTCCTACTTGCGGAACGCATAGCCTTCCATCACGCCTTAGCCAACCTTTATCATCAATGGTATATCTAGCAAGGTGACTAGACGTCTCACCCCGAATCAACTTATCCATGACCTCGACTATTTGCGGATCTTCCTTCTGTGAAGCCCAACTTGATCAAGAAGTGTGGGTCTAAGCTCAAGGGATGCTAAAGAACCCGTCATCGACTCAACAGTCGTCGTGAAATCAAAGGTCGCCAAGAATTCTAAGTTCTTCATCTCAATGAACAAGGGGCTCAAAGTCAACCTCCTTCTGCTTAGTGCATCCGCCACAACATTACCCTTGCCAGGGGTATAAGCTATCTCGAAGTCATAAGATGCCAAGAATTCCATCCACCTTTGCTGCCTTAGATTCAGATCTTTTTGCGAGAAGAGGTACTTGAGTGACTTGTGATCAGTATACAACTCAAACCTTTCGCCTAGAAGATAGTGGCGCCAGGATTTGAGTGCAAAGACGATCGCCGCTAACTCCAAATCACGAGTGGGATAGTTCTTCTCATGAACTTTAAGTTGCCTACCCCCATAACATATCACTCTTCCCTCTTGCATCAGAACAGCACCTAACCCCGTGCCACATGCATCTGTGTACACAGTAAACATCTTACCACTATCGGGTAATGCCAAAACTGGAGCTGAGGTAAGGGCTCTCTTGAGCCTTTGAAAAGCAAGCTCACACTCCAAGTCCCATGAAAAGACTAACTTCTTCTTCGTCAACTTAGTAAGAGGGGACGAAATCTTAGTGAAGTCCCTGATGAACTTACTATAGTAGCCCGCCAGACCGAGAAAGCTTCTTACTTCGGTTGCATTCCTAGGAGTCTTCCAGTCTTGAACCACAACCACTTTCGCGGGATCCACCGCTATGCCTTGCTTAGAAACTATATGTCCAAGAAATTGAACTTCCCTTCTCCAAAAATGACATTTGGAGAACTTGGCTTTCAACTGATGCGATCTAAGCGTATCCATCACTTTCTTGAGATGCCTAGCATGCTCTTCCTCATCCTTTGAGAAGATCAGAATATCATCCACGAAGACAACAACAAACTTGTTGAGGAACTCCCTGAACACCCTACTCATCAAGTCTACGAAGTAGGCGGGTGCATTAGTCAAACCGAATGGCATGACAAGCCATTCAAAGATTCCGTCTGGAGTCCTAAACGCAGTTTTATCAATGCTATCCTCAGCTACTCTAAACTGATGGAATCCGGTGGCTTGATCTAGCTGAGAGAAAACAGAAGCACCTACAAGCTGGTCAAAGAGATCATCAATTCTCGGTAACGGGTGCCTATTCTTCTTTGTCAGCTTGTTCAACTCTCGATAATCAACACATAGACGAAGCGAACCATCTGCCTTAGTAGCGAATACCACCGGAGCACCCCATTCAGAAATGCTTCTCCTAATAAAATCCTTCTCAAGCAACTCCTTGATTTGCTTACTGAGCTCCCTTCTCTCACAAGGGGCCATGTGCCTAACAGGCAATGACACTGGCTTGGCATTATCAACTAGATAAATGCGGAAATCTATCTCTCGTTTAGGGGGTAACCCCTTAACTTCTTTAAAGACATCAGGATAGTCTCGGACCACCCTTACAGATTGCAGATCATCGATGAACGAGTCGAGAGATTCAAGATAACATAACATGACGGGACCTCTAGGGTTACAAGAAATTTCTAGGGTATTACCGAGGCGAGTCATGAGCCTCACCACCCTATGCTCACAATCGAGGATGGCTCCATAACTGGACAACCAATCCATGCCCAAGACCAACCCATATCCCGTGAATCCGAGAACATAAGCATTACACGTGAATTCTACGGCCAAGATAGAAATCTTCAAATCCACACAAATCATAGATAAATGGGAGGAACCCCCAATTGGATTTGAAACACAAATGGGATCCTCAACTAGGATAGTACTTAGGTGCAAACTTCCAACAATGTCAGAAGAAATAAAACTATGCGATGCGCCAGAATCAAATAAGGTGCGAACAGGATAATCAGAAATATAAACAAGACTTTCTACAGAAATACTACCTCGGTCCTGAACTGGAGCAGCAATGAGAGCATGCGCTTGCCCTCCAGAAGGTCCTGCACGCTGATTCTGCCCTTGCTTCTTGGGGCAATCCTTGCTAAAATGTCCGGTCTCTCCACAATGAAAGCATTCGCCCGACTTCCTCTTCCTCTTCTTACAGTCTTTAGCTATGTGCCCAACATTCCCACAGTAGTGGCATTTTCTTGGATCCTTTGCCTTGGCCTTGTTGCCCTTGTTGTTCTTGTAGTTTTTGTTGTTCTGATTGCTCTGATTTCCTCCCCACTTGGAGTCTGTCTTCTTGGCTTGAGTCTCATTAGCCTTGACTTCCTTCTTGCCATTCTTATTGTCTCCTTGAAGCAATGCCATGTCTACAAGTCCTTCAAAAGTGGCCCCCATGGGTATATGAGATAGGGCTAAACCTTGTAATGGCTCATTCAACCCCCGTGCAAAGCGTAAAGCCTTCTTCTGGGGAGTATTAACCATGTCCAAACCGAATCGGGCGAGCTTGTTGAACTCATTCACATACTCCATCACTGTCATGTCCCCTTGCTTCAAAGATATAAACTTCTCCAATTGCAAATTTGCCTCAGTTGATGATAGAAACTTAAGCCCAAATCTTGTCCTAAAGTCGGCCCAAGTCTCTATAGGCCTCGTAGCATTGGTGACCTCCCACCAATAAGCAGCTTCTTCTTTTAATAACCAGGCTGCCAATAAAACCTTTCTATGGTCTTCCACATCAAAGATAGCGAAAAGATCTTCGGTTTCTTTCAACCAATTTCGTGCCTCCACAAAAGTCTTCGTCCCTATGAAATTCTTGCCACCCATCGCCTTAAAGTACTTGCAAACTTTAGCGAAATCCGCTTAGGGATTCTGAGGAGGCGGAGGACGAGGAGGAACCTCAGTTATGTTGGGGGTATTTGCTGGGCCCACATCATTGGCCCTAGCTTCCAAGTACCTCTGGAACCATCCGGGAATGGTCACTCCCTCGGGAAGGTTAAGATCGGCCATACTGAAAAAGAAAAAGATAGATTCAGAACGAGGAAACGAAGGATAATGTTACGGCTTTTGGGGAATAGCCTTTTTAAAATAACTAGACTTTTCTTGGAAAATACTTAATTGGTTTTGAAAATAGTTTTTCAAAAGGTAAGTTTTAAAAACACTTTTGCTCAAATCTTGTAAACCTTATGCTCTGATACCAAATGTAACACCCCACCTCCGCCAAGGTAACTCTTGCAAGTACATTGGCTTTGGAGGGGCGTTTAAACAAGGTAAACATGCATGCAGATATCACAAGACAGAACATATAAGTAAAACAGAGTAATAAAGAAGCGGATAAAACTAGCATTTCAAAACCATAGTCATGTTACAACAAAGTACTTGATCATTATTTTCCAACAAACAAAGTCTAGAGAAAAGCATAAACTGAAAACTGAAATACATTGAGTACTATCCCCAAAGTAAAGTGATAAACCATAGCTAGCTTAATGTCCAAAACCGTACATGAGCAAATCCAGTAAGCAAGCTGAAAAGATCCAAGCTAAGCTCCAATGTTCCCACCCTGAGAACATGAGGGGAGGGGGAACGGAAGAAAAGAGGCGAAAGAAAACAGGTCAGTCAAAAAGACTGGTAAGCCCTACTACTATCAGTCCATGAACTAGTAAAGTTAACTGGCATGATGTAAAGACCCGCAAATCCCACCCTTTGAATCGACCATAAACCACACAGGTCTGACCCAAAAGGTGAAAATCTACGAATACTTTAACTTTGGGCATACAAAACATCAAAAGAAAAACATAGACTTTTATAACACTATAATAAATGTTACATCAGAGTACAGAATATACATATCAGAGTACATTGGAATATAATTACAGCGGAAGAATAAATTACAATAAATGAATACATTGCAGCGGAACTAATCTCAGTGGAAGGCTATCAACATTATGGCCACAGCTTCAGTCTTCAATCCAGGATCTTGTTTTATCTATCTGTCAAATAAGCTACTCGACTGCCCATGTGGAAAGAGGGCACCCGAGTTTGCAAAGTGAAACAAACTACAGGTCAGTCGTGGGACTGGTGTGAGAATTCTTAAACTAACCTTAATTAATAATAAGGCTAATCACAGGACCACGCCGCTAATGCGGAACGGGTTTACTCCATTGGATTGCCAGTGCATGACTAAAGTAAATCGTCAAAATAGCGCAATGCTTTTTCTGAAAAATGAAACCATTATAAGACCCAAGTCCCATCACACAATGCAACGCAAACCGGAGGATAGGGTTTTACCTTATAATGATCAAAATATGCTTGATACGATAAACACGGTATTATATAATAATAGTGTGCAACTAATTTGAAATACATCAAAGTAAATATATCAATCCTAGATGGCATGAGTGCCCCATCCCACTATGTCGCCATATATAGGTATACAATCAAAACCGCGTGATGTCGTATTGGAAATTTGGGTTTCCATCTGAGTCAAGGCTAGGGAGGAGATCCTTACCGATTCGAGACACTCTAGCAATGCCCCAGGATTGGTACTCTGTCCAACCCTTGGATCCTGCAGGGTCGGTCCACACTTACTTTTGTGGATTGGTTATGCCTGAACACACGCTTCCCGGTCCTTTTGGACCTATACTACGGCCAGTGGCGACCGCATAAACCCGAGGCCTCGAACAATCCAACAGCCACAATGAATAAATGCCAGCGCTGGTAGGTCCCTGGCACCACTCTAGCTAGAAAGAAACGTGTGCACTCCCTGCGTTCCCTTCTCCCGTTTTAGACTCCGCCGGTGTGTGAGGCTCGTGCAGTCACGTCATACACAAAGCTATGCCTAAACAGGCTATGCTTTGATCATCAACCACAAGGCCTGCTTTTCAACAAAGCCTTGATCAATTGCATCTTAGCATGCCACATTGTCAGACTCTACCATATCATTGATCATCTACCAATATATATATATAACCTCTAAGCTCATACGTCTTAGAGAAGGGGGTTAAATGAAGAATAAATTCTCCACCACCAAACAGAAATATATAATCAGTAGCGTTCAACAAATACAGTAGAAAAGAATACAATGTCAGACACACAATCCATTTACAAGTCCGCTCTGGGTCTGAGCGAAACAACGTGTCCGTCGATCTCCAAATGCGTTTGGACGATCATTACTAAATACCTTGCCTTGGGGTGTCCAGTCCCAATTCAAGATACCAGTCATCATCATCCCAACGATGTGAAAACCTTGGTTCTTCAATTGCCATCTTCATCTTCGACTCTTGATCGTCGTGATGATTATTCAGAATGGGTTAAACCCGGTCTTTCTGAATAACTCGCGTATTTTGTGATTAAAAATCAAATATTGGAAAATCACACATTACGCCACATTTCCCACTCAGAATATTCTTTTAATAAGATATTCATATTAAAAGATTCTCATTAATTTTATCAAAGATAAATTAATAAATTTAATCATAAATCTTCCTTAAAAGATTTATTAAAAATTCTGAATTTGATTTAATATCAAAAATCATTTTCATAGATCATTTATTTTAAAGAATAAATCTTCTTTTAAACGGGTTAAAGAACTCGTGTCATTTAAAACACAATTCACGATAAACCCACAAATCAATTTCCTAAATATGGAATTCCACAGAAATCAATTAATACATAATCGATGTGAATTTCTGTATCGGACTAACAATATACATGGAATAACGGCAAAGCCTCTTAAATTCCATATATAATATCGGTCTTCTATTACAGAAGCCCATCTCGATTATTACCAATAGAATTTCCACTTAATTCCAATTGAATATATATTAAATTGGAAAACTAGACTTTTAGAAAAATGCTTTTGTTAAATCTATGAATAGATTTATAAATTCCAAATAATAATTTCGATGTAACTTGGATTAAAGGACAAATGTCATTTAAAAACACCATCCACGATAAATCCACTTCACATCTCGATATATCTCATATCATGAAATATAATTGCAAATTTCAATAATCTTAATTAAAGGATTCCTCTTTAAATATTAATTATTATAAGAAAAATATATTTTAAATAATCATTAAAAATATCCTTTATATAACAGATTTTTATCTTTTACAAATATTCTTTATTATAACATATACTTAATTAAAATATCTTTTATGAAAATATATCCTTTATATAAAAGAATTTCCAATGTAAGAATATTCTTATTTTAAAGAACACCTGAATCGAAATGCGACTCAACCATTTACCATATAATTTGGATTATATGGATTTCACACACATCATATATATGACAATAACAATATAATCATCCATTTCATCCAAAGTGTAAATTCCACTGCGTAAGCGTTAAAATTAAATAATAACGCTCATCGCAGCCTGTTGATCTAACGATCAACATACAACTAAATATTGGGATTAGTGTATGTTAATTTTCATCCCAACACCCGTGTGGGGTTTCAACCAACAAACAAATAATAAATTATTTGTGCACTTGGGCGATGTGTGAAAATTATCGACCCAATCACATAAACAAGTCAGGTAACTTGCCTATGGCAGTGTAATAAACAATATATAACACGATGAGAAAAATATCTCTTTTATTCCTGTTCTTTTTATCGCATGTAAAGCGTCAATAAAAATGTAATCTTTATTTCTATTCTTTTATCGCATCAAAAATGATGATAAAAATATAATCTTTATTTCGATTCCTTTCATTGTAAATAAATGAAAAGAAAAATGTAATCCTTTAATTCCATTCGTAATAGGGGATATAAATAATAACATAAAATATAACTATTCATTTCATGCTTTATTTGCAATAGAGAATGCAAATAAAGATTCAACCTTTTTATTTGATGTTTATTTACATAGAGGAATGTAAATAAAATTCTTCATTTTATGATTGAATTGCATTAAGCATTGCAAATGAAAATATTTCTTTTATTCTCCTGTTTTATTTGAATTGAGTAATGCAAATAAAAATGTAATATTTAGTTTCTAGTTTTATTTACATCAAGAAATGTAAATAAAAGAACAAATTCTTATTTTATGTCTATTTACATCAAGTGAAGTAAATAAATAAATAAAAATGTAACCTTTATTTTAATGCTTTGTTCACATTTAAAACATGCAACAAAAATGTATCTTTTGTTTTTAATAAATTTGTTTGCATCTAAATTTGCAAACAAAAATGCAATTTTTATATTCTTGTTTGTTTGCAACTAAAGTTGCAATCAAAAATGTAATTTTATCTTCTTTGTTTTATTTGCATGATAGAATGCAAATAAAAATGCATATTCTATTTTCTACATTTCGTTTGCATTGTAGCATGCAAACAAAAATGTATTTTTTTCTTGTATTGTTTACATTATGAAATGTTAACAAAAATGTGATTTTTTGATTTCATGGACTATTTGCATTGAAAATGCAAATAAAAATAAAAATGTACTACTTTAAAATCATGTTATATTTGTGTTGGAGTACACAAAAAAAAATGTTCTTTTATTTTTAATGTTTTATTTGTGTTTAAGAACACGAATAAAAAGACCATTTTAATTTTCTATGTTGTATTTGTGTTGAGAACACAAACATAAAGGATCATTCATTTTCTATAATATTTTTGTGTTTGGGAACACAAAAAAAAAGGTTCGTTCATTTTCAAAATGCATTTGGATAAGTGAATGCAAATAAAAGAATAAATTTTATTTTAATATATATATTTGTATTCGTAAATACAAATAAGAGAACAAGTTTCATTTTTAAATATATATTTGCATTTTTAGATGCAAACAAAAGAGCAAGTTTATTTTTAATGTATATTTACATTGGTAAATGCAAATAAAAGAATAATTTTATTTTCAATATACCTTTGCATTGGTGAATGCAAAATAAAGAACAACTTTTTATTTACAAACTATATTTACAAATATAATGTAACTTCTGAAAATAATTTCTTATTTACATATAAAAATGTAAACAAACATTGTGATTTCCAAAACATGTCTTTTTTTTTATTTACACAAAAATGTAAACAAAAGTTTTACTTCTAAAATGAATTTTAATTTACATATGATATGTAAACCAAAATGTGATTCTTAATCTTTGATTACATTAAAAATGTAATCCTTTTCTGTTCATTTTTCATTACATATAAATGTAATCTTTTTTTTCCTCATTACACATATGGATGCGATCTTTTCTATTCATTACAATGAACAAAATTTCACTGATAATGCAATTTTAATTTATAAAATTTTCATTTCAACAAAATGAAAATAAAGATATAATCTTATTATTTTAATCTTAATGTAAAATCTTTCTATTGAAACCAATGAAAAATAAAATCTTTTATGTTGCTTCTTTTTTTTGTTGACATCACTATTACATTGAAAATGAAGTTTTAATGTTACTTCTTTTATCGAAACCAATACTATATTAAAAATGAGATTTTTCAATGTTATAACTTTTATTGAAATCAAAGTGACAAATAAAATATGACTTTTTATTGAGATCACTATTTCTACATAAAAATGCAATCTTTTAATTTCATTCTTTTTAATGACACAACCTCATATTAAAATATATTCTTTTTAATCACTCTTTTTAATGTAAACAAATTTACATAAAATCTTTTTTCTTTATTTTATGTAAACAAATTAAAATAAGAATTGATTTATCGCTCAATTTCTTTTGTAAATTCAACAAATAAAAATAAGCTTTCATTGTCGTTCAAGTTCTTATTATAATATCAACAAATGAAAATGAGTTTTTATTTGTCGATCAAATTCTATTTTTCATTACACAATAATAGAAATAGTATTTAATAACCTGAAATAAATTATAATAACTAAATCTGAGTAAATATGATGTAATTATGAATATAATATATTTTAGATCAAATTTTAGATCTCATTTCTAATCGTAAATAAAATTCAATATTATATGCAATTTTAATACGGATCTAACACATCGTACACAACAAAACATATTACAATCACAACCAATGATTCATACAACACCCAACATTTCAGAATTGAATAAACATCATCATGCAATTATTTTTAAAGCGAGAAAATAATTTAATAATTAATTAATTAATAGAATTTTGAATTCTCACATTGAATTTTGGCTGAAATTCGACTGTCTCCTTTTCAGCTGCGGTCTGCGCCATCGCGAAGCTCTTAATTTTGTGATTCCAACGCAATATACGGTTCGTCAAACGGACCTTGTATGAGAGAGTTATGAATTTTTAAAGATCGGACAAATTAAATAATTAATTAATATTCGTGAAAATACCTAAAAATTTCACTGTCTCAGAATTGGACAAAATTAGTGTCCACGCGTCCATCTCGTCGCCACAATCCCAACGCACCTGAAATCGTCGAATTTCGACTTCGTATGAGTGAGTTATGCAATTTTAAAGTTCTGGAAATTAATTAAATAATTTAAAAATAAAATAGAAAATACCCTCAGCCCATTGACCGCGAAACACTGTTCACCGCAGAACTTTGACCGCAATTTGCCGCTGCTTCAGGCCACCTGACGCCACGGGACCACCGCCAACGTCTTCGTCTTGGCGAGACGCACCACCACCAGAAAGAGCCGCCCCTAAAGCTTCTCCGATCATCGGGAAATCGCCTAGAACGGATTTCGCCTCGTGGGTCCCACAGGCCGCCTCACACCTCCAAACTGCCTGAAATTTTCTGAGCATCTTTGTCTTGCGTAGACGAAGAACTTCCGTGTTCGTCACTTCGTCTAATTCTTCCTCGATTCACGGGAATTTCTTGATTTACGTTTTGAGCTTCTGAATTTCGAAAACAGCGATCTTTAAGACGAGATTCCGGCGAATCCGAGCGCTGTTTGACGAAACCGACGACACCATTAGCTTCGTATCGTCGAGACATTCGAGTGGACATATAATTTGCTATGTTTTGAAGAAATTTTATTTTTTATGAATTTTAGAGGAAAAGGGAGCCGCCATGGAAATTGAGAAAAATGATGGAAAAGAGAAGTGGCTGCTGTGCATTTCGAATTTCAGCCCTTGATCTCAGAAAAAAGATAATATATACCAAGGGTTTAATTTTGGTTTGGGCCCAAATATCATTACGTGTCCAATTACTCAATTTTCAACTGTTTTCTTCAATTCAGAAATTCTTATAAATACATGCGAATTTCAAAATTAATAAATTTTTAAACATAATTATTTCAGGTCATTACGAACCCAACGAACCTGATTTCGTAATTTTCCGATTCCGTATGAATTTATTATAAATTTCCGAAGTCTGAAAATAGGCTGTATTTCCACTGTAAAAATTATACAGGCCACAAAATAATTCCAAAAATTATAAATTTTAGAATTTAACCTTAATTTAATATTCCGAATCCATAGAAACTGGTTTCGTCGAATTCGGAGTTCGTTTGCAAAAATTCTATTTTTCAGGTGTATATTTTAATATTTAAAAATACCAAAAATAGTGGAATTTTTCCGAAACTCAAAAATATAAGTTCTTATAGTCATTTTTATATGTAAACAACATTCTGAAACCAATGGAGATGGTTTCGGGTCCTAATTCCTTATTCTGCAAAAAATTTACGTTTCGGGCCTTATATATAATATATACGAATTCTATAGCGTTTTTCTGAAAATTTAATTTTCTCATAACTTACAATTTATAAACTGGAATCTTAATTTCTGAAACTCTTTGGAAAGATATTTTCAATATGGTCCTAGCGTTTCTTGTTTCGTCCAATTCCGATTTATATTTTATTTTATATAATTTTTCAAAGTTGGGATTTCAAGTCTGAAATTACCGCGCCGTTTTCAGGCTCGGAATGGATTCAATATAAATTTCAAGTTCGCACTCGAAATAAAATAAGTTTTTTTCATCGTTATTATTTAAAATAAATAATTTTAAATATATTCATTCATTGAAATTTCTTAAAATAAAATTTTAAAATTAACCCCAAAAATCAGGGTTGTTACAGTCGCCCCCACTTAAAATCTTTTCGTCCTCGAAAAGGAACTAAGGTAAAAGTTGTTTAATTAACTAACTAAATTTTAATTTCTCTTATTAATTTCATTTGTTGACTAACTTATCAAATATACATACTCTTTTATATATTTGAAAATCATATTTTCAAAAATAGATTATATAATCAAAATACGCTAATCATAAGCTTATCACTCTGAACTCATTCTAGGGTATTACTAACCCCATCTCTAATGAGTTTACTCATTCTAGGATACTGCTGATCCTATCTCTAATGAGTATTCTTATTGGACATTACTAATCCAATCTCTGATGAGTCTTTTGTTCAGTTCTAACAAGTTGTACCCCAAAGATTTGAGCTAACCTGAGCTCTGATACCAACTGTAAACAATTCGCACCTCCGTTCACGCAAGATATTATCCCCAACTTAGCCACCATATAGGTGTGGGGTTTTGTTCCTCAAAAGGCCTCGGCTAAGTTTCGAGATCCGCCAACACATGGCGTTGCCACATAGGCTGAGCCAACCTATAGTGATGGAAAACCCTACACCTGAGAGGTGGAAAAGTAGGGACAATATCGGTGTGAGTAGGGAGGTTGGCTCAGCCTATGTGGCAACGCCATGTGTTGGCGGATCTCGAAACTTAGCCGAGGCCTTTTGAGGAACAAAACCCCACACCTATATGGTGGCTAAGTTGGGGATAATATCTTGCGTGAACGGAGGTGCGAATTGTTACACATGAGAAGCTGAGATGAACATAAGGATAACAACATACTGGCATGATGATTAACTAACAAGTCAGATAAGATGTCATCGCATAATCAAGGTTAAGTTTTTCACCATGGGTGTACTAGCATTCTAACATGTCAGGTAAAAACAAGAATTGATCCCTTGGCCCACGCTTGGCCCAATATCATGAGGTGACCTAAATCAAGGTCCAACTACACGGTCTAGTTGATCGGCTCCCTATAAGCATAACTCGTCAAGTGTCGGTGTCATACGGCCCAAACATGAAATGTAGCTAACTGTGCTAGGTCCACCCCAGGGTGTATCAAGTCCTAATGTGTAGACCTCGGACACCAATCAAGTATGCACAGCCTAGATCTACTGGTACCCGTGCCTGATTCTCCAACGCCGGACTATGTGCACGATCATAGTCCGCCTGGACCTACACCGGCGTACCTACACAGCCGTCGTTTTGGTCGCTTACATGTCAGCCCAGTAATCGTGCCCCACCCTAGCCTAGTCCTAGGGTCTTATGATACTATCAAGAGGGTTACTGCTGAAAAGGACCACGCAACTAGGGTTTCCTTAACGGGTTAAATGTGGTTAACCCGATCCAAACGTGGATTAAATTGGTTAAGTGTACCCAAGGTTCATGACTTAGCCCCGATTAACCCATCAAGCCCAAATTGGTTAAGTATTAAGTGGACCATGACTTAACCCTAATCAGGAGGCATTCATTAACTTAATGTGCCTTAACCTCTCACATTAGACCTTGTTGTGGTTACTAGTTAAGCCGGGCGGGTCCGGGTAGCTTTACACCACAACTTGGTCTAACCTCGGGTTCGAGCACAACATGACCAACTTCTCACATTGGGTCCTATTGTTTGTAGCCACTAGTTAAGCCGGGCGGGTCCGGGTAGATTTATGCTACAAACTCAACCCAACCTCGAGTTGGCCACACTCATCTTTTCTAAGTGTCATGTCCATTATGTTTCCAAAACATAATTACATATCACGTCATGTTATAAAAACCATGTTCTTGTCATAATGTTACCCAACCCCAACGTAATCCCATCGTTTACATAATCGCAACAACGCATAATGGATAAAATAGGGAACTTGGCATAATCATGACCAAAAGGTGTTGAAGCCACAAGTTTAACATGGTGGCATTTGAAATGTACATATGTTCATATACTTGCATATTGCATTATTAGGCTTCAAAAGTATGCATAAAACCAAACTTAGCATATAAGTGATACATGGTGATAAATGACATGTAGAAGTTGCTAGAAGTTCGCATTTAGCCTCACATGCAAGTTATCATAAGGGATATGATAACTTCCATGTTGCCAAAATGCAACCTTTAACATAAAGCTTGAAGCTTTAAGCTCACAAACTCAAGTTTAACTTGCATAACATGATAACATGATCAACCCAAACTTGCATAACATAGCAACATGTGTCAACTTGCATAACATGATAACATGATCAACCCAAACTTGCATAACATAGCAACATGTGTCAACTTGCATTACGTGATAACATGATCAACCCAAACTTGCATATCATAATGATCAACCAAACTTGCATATCATAATGATCAACCAAACTTGCATATCATAATGATCAACTAAACTTGCATATCATAATGATCAACCAAACTTGCATCATTCATTTAACTTTAAAGTTCTAAGAATGAAAGTAGAAAAGGGCTTACAATGCTACAAATACATAGTTATTATAAAGATTGAGACGAAGCCCTTATGCAATCACCCAAATATGCAAGCTCCAAATGAAAAACCCTTGAGCCAAATCAATAAAAACCCTTGCTTTGTAATAGAAATGTTGCAACTTGACTTGAATGCAAGCTAAGAACACTCATACAAGTTTGAAAACACTTGTATGAACTCAAAATCTCTCATACAAATAGACTTAGGAATTTTAGCATGAGAGTGGAGGCCATGAGAGGAACAAATTTGACATAGTTTAGTTGTAGGATTGAATAATGGTGGTTTAGGCTAGGTTTAGGGGTCTTTTTTATAGAAGATTAGGATAGTATTGGCCATAGGATTAACCCTAGATTCAATCCAAGCCATCAAATCCCGTCACAAGCCTCCAAAACAGGTCAAAACAGCCAAAATGGGTGCACCAGGTTGCCTGGGCCGACCAGGCAGGTCGACACCCAGGTCGACCCTGGGGTCGACTCCCCAGTCGACCTGGAGGGGGGGGGGGGGAGGTCGACTCCCGAGTCGACCCCCAGGTCGACCCCTCTGGGTCTTGCAGGAATTTTCCCGCCACTTCTGATTTTCTGAAATTTTTGTATCTGTTTTGAATTTGAATTTTTCGTGAAACTTCGCGAGGCCATATTTTGGTCATACGGACTCCGATTTTTGAAAACTCGGACTCTATTTCGCGTATTTTTCCGAGACGAACGCAATGGCATAGCCCGTTTCCCTTGATTCAGATTTTACAGTTTAATTCTGCCTTGATTTATGTTATAACATGTTATTCAAAAATACGGGTTGTTACAAAGTAGGTCGGCTAAAATTCTTAACTGAGGCGGTTTATACTTAAGGTAGGTATTATTCGGGTACAGTTAAATATAAGTCTTTACCGCTAATTTATCATTGAACGTTCAAAACCCATACCCAAAACACAGTCGTTAATTGCGAAAAAAATTATATGTATCTCTCCGTCTTTGCGTTTTAAATCAAATAATATTATTCTGGTTGAAATCCGACTTTGTCTGTACACGACGTTGTTTTATTTTTAAATTATTTAACCGTCCACCGATTTTATTTTGTTTGTCCATTAACAGCTCCGTTTGTTTCCAAATTTTGAAAAGTTAAATTTAATTTCTTTGTACATGTATCCAACCAATTTTCCAAATAAAATCTCCAAACTTGTTTATCGTCAATAACGTATATTTTTAAATTCAACCATTCATATTTTCAGTCAAATCCAATTCAAATACTCAATAGAATTCCATTCAAATGTTCAACAATAAATATTTTATTTTCACCAACCATTTTGAATTAAATATCGAATTCAATCCGTACACAAACAATATTTTATATTTTAAATTTCTAACTCCGGTATCAATATGAAAATGATCATTAATGTTTAAATCTTCAATTAATTTCACATTCTAGTGGCCGAAATTTCTGGGACGTTACAATCTACCCCCCTTTAGAACTTTTCGTCCTAAAAAAGGAGCGATCGTTAGAGTCATACCAATGTATACCTCAAATTTTTACACTCGTGTAAAATTTTCTGACAACTAATTTAAATATCGATACTTAAGTCATCGATCTCTTTATTTAACATATCCAATTAACTCGGGAAATCAAATTTCTTTTCAGAACCAATCTCTTCTTAAATTTCAAATCATGCATAAGCTGGATTTACGCATCTAAAATTATTACCAATTCCTTATAACCCTCATCTGCCAACGTTACTTATCCATCGTTGCAACTATAATGGGTTTAGGCTTAGCCACCCTTAACCCAGTCTCCTTACATTCAATCCACTTAATCTTTTCCAATACTCGTTGAAGAGTGTAAATAACATATCTTCTTCAAGTTACAAATTATCGACTTGAAAATTAAAAAAAATAAATCCAAAATCTTATATAATAAAATATTCGTATTATTATCTCAAAGCTATGTACTTGAAAAATACTCCGAAATCATTTTTCATAAATTATTTAGGCACATTTTAAACTTCAAATTATTGATTTGAAAATATTTGATAACTCGAAGTTTGACAAGTCCATTGTCGTTCTCACAGATGTTAGGCACACGCTGTCCAGGCGCACAACTAAAATCTTCAAGTATTAAATATCCTTGTTTCAACTCCCAGTGAAAATATTTCAAAAATTCCTTTGAAAACAGATAAGGAAAGTACCAATGTGTTATTGATATGTTGATTGTTCATGAATCGCAGATACACAATGGTTCCGTCTGGATCCCCCAGAAAACATCCGTACCTGTAGGAAATCACTTCCCTGCGAATTTCGTCATAGACAGATCAACAAAAGATATTTAGGAATCAAAAGAAAATCTGAGGTCATTGAGCGTTGGCTGCTCTCTCTCAGGGTCACGAAATTAAATCATCAAATAAGGAATATATATCCAGCCACGAGGAGTGATCCAATCACGAAAACAAACCCAGTCACGAAGACAAATTCAGTTACAAAGATAAGTAACAATGACAAACTGCTGCATCAAACAGGTGGCTCACTATCACCAAGATATCTCAACTTCTCATGGCTCCATTCTACCTTTAGTAACTCTAGTGGTTACATCTCTTTCACTTGTAGATATGCCATGTGGACCGTAGGTACACAATGATTACGCCTGATTCCCTCAGGAAACATCCATACCCGTAAGCTTTCACAGCTCTATAGATTACGCCATTATCACGATTGTAGATCGCAGCAGACACAATGGTTACGCTTGGTTCCCCCAAGAGTCATCCATCCGCCATAGGCCATCTACAGCCATGCGAATTACGCTACACGGTCGTGTTCTTCAAGGAACAATAACAACTCGAGTTTTATGTCCGGATAACCAACTACCACCAGCAGCACATTTCACTAAGCTCGAAGTTAAAAGGAGAAGGATGGTACTTCCCTTATTTTACTTTGAATATATATAATACTCTGTACATATAGTACTTCATTTCATACATATGATTTTATTCCCAAATCATACTTCTAGATATTACATCTCAAATCAATTTCTCCCAATTAATTTTCTCCGAATTCTCTATATTCTCATATATATTTTCCCATATAAGTTTTGAAAACTTCTATATCTCATATCCAAAATTGAATATCCTCAAATTACTTTCCCATTTAAAAATTTTAGTTTTGATTTCTTATCCAATTTAGATATATGATATCGTTTCAAACTAAGATTTACAAATCTACTGGTTATAAACCAAATTTTCTTCCAAATCTCCAATTATTAAGTTCATCACTTCATTTACATCTTTATTCTCTAAAAATTTCAGAATTTTTCTTCTTATCACAAAATTTTCTTCACGCATTATTACTCTTTCACGTTCACATCCTACGACTGTAAATTAGCAAGCGAACAACTCCCTAAGCATCAATCCTGAAGGTCGAAACCAACATCAGATCGACCCTCAGCAAGTTATCAACTAGACCAATCCCCAGTCAGTTTCTAAATTTCTTCACTTCATTCTTAATTTCCTTAATTTCCTTTTTATTTATTTTATTTTATAGATATAATTTAAATTTAATTATAACCTCATTTCATCAATATTGACTTATTTACCACTTGGTTTATCAAACAAATAAGGATTTTCCTATTCAAAATTCTCGAATAACTTCATATAACGCGATTAAAACACTAATCAAAATTTTCCATACCCATTTTAGTTAAATAATTATACATAGCCTCGATTTATTCAAAACATGTACATAGGGGATTACAAAGGGTAGTACAAAGTTAACTTAATTAGGATCCACAATCATCGATGATTGTCTGCTTTTAGATCCATAATCAACTGCTTCACTTATTCATCATTCTGGAGTCTCCACAAAAGGATTAGTGCATTCCTCAGCCACATGACCCCACTCCTTGAAGTTTTTACAATAATACGAGATGGAGCCATCTTCATTTACGTACTTCACTGTTTTCTCTCTTGCGGGGCGCAACACTGCATGTCTTCCTTGTTGTCTCTCTGAACAGTTCCGAGCTATATGTCCAACTTGTTTACAATGATAACAAATGATTGCTTCATCTAGATTATCAGAGATGGCAGCCTTTTTCTTTTTCACCTTAAGACAACGACTGGGGAAATGTCCCCTCTCTCGACATTTAAAACAGAAAATCTTGGATCGGTAAAAATTTCCCTCTTTCTTCCTTCCCTTGTCTCTCTGTCCGCACGTAGCCGCGTAATGCCCTTTTTCCTGACATCTGTAGCAGACGACATTGTCATATGGGTCAGCTGTCTGTTTTTCTTTAATCCTCTCCTCATATTCCAATGTTAATTCTTCCCTTCTTTTACGTTCTGTTGCCCTTCGTTCTCGACGTGCGGCCTTTTGTTCTTCGGTTCTTGTCATTCTAATTTATCAAAACCCGTCAGTCTTTCCTGATTTTTTTCTAAAACATTATTATATTTCTCAACTATAATTCTAGAAAATCACTTATTACCATTTGAAAACACTTCTAAATATTCACACACCATTATTTTCCGTAGAAAATATATTTTAGTCGTCTCGGGAAACATTTCTAGATTCATTATTGGGATTAAAATAGATACTAAATAATACACTGCTATTTTACTTAACTGCTGATGCTCATTTACTTCATTTAACCACTCCTGCTATCGAACATTAACCATTACTTAGTCAATAATGATGTCAGTCTAGTTGGGGTATATTTACCTCTCAGACCTTAACTAAACAACATTATTAACTTCGAAATAGATCAAGTTCATAGCTTCGAAAACGAACAAATTATTCATTCTTATAACTTATGAATTCATGTTAAAAATGTATTTCTTTTTCTAAAATCGTTGGTTATTACAATAATTCATACTTTCGGAATATTTAGCTTTAAATTATACTTTAATCTGAATACATAGACAATTGATTAATATTTTATAATATATTAACTTTTGATTAAAAATGGAAAGTAAATAATATTTTCCTGCATAATCTCTTATTTGATAATATACTCCAAACTTCGGAAAAATCTCATTTGGCATATACTCTGAACTTCTGAATAACCTCACCGTGCTTGCCAACTGCATTTCCTTTATCCCCATTTTCATTTGCAATATTTTTGCTTTCAATACTCCTAAAAAGTAAATATTATCCTCTAAACTCGTCACATCAGATTATTTTTGATAAATACAAATCCCTGTCTTCATTCGTATCTCACTTCACTTATAACTCTCATTTACAATTCACTTCTTATTAATCAATCAACAAGTTTATACTTATTGATTCATAAATTCGATTACATATTATTGGTTTGAAACCAATTATTATTTATCATGCCAAGTTCTGACTAACTTAAATAAATTAGTAATACAAGTTAACATCGTCGGATTCTAATTATAACCTTTCCGATTTTTTTATTAATTTATATCCGAATATTGAAACAAAATTCATCGTCTCATTTTCTTGGAACGATTTCAAATCTTTCTTTTATTCAAATTCTTATCGAAATTCTCATTTACAAAAATTTCAATCGTCTTTTATTTCAAAAATACACGATTAGTGAAGTTAATTCGTTGATTCTCTTCTATTTTTCTTCCTTAGATACCATTCGATGATGGATACGAATTTCAATCCTTAGGAAAATTATCGAAGAATAGCTCTGGCAATCTAGATCCGAAGACTGGGGATTCCAAGACGAATTTTAAATTTCAAAATAATTTTTTATTTACGCTGTATTAATTACAAAACGCTAATTTCAAAATAATTTAATGTTCCCAAAATAATTTCACAAATAATTTACCTTTAATTTTTTTTTTTGAAACCTTCTATTTTCAAATCCAGTTTTTCCAAGTGTCGATACTATTCGTTTTAAACTCGATAAGCTATGCTTTGAATAAACCAAAGCTCTGACACCACTTGTAACGTCCCGCGTTTTTTACCGTTTCAAATCGGTCATTAAACCAACTAAAAACATTCAAATCGACGGAGTGTATTTAGCTTACAGAGTTTAAAAACAAAATTAGCACAGAAATACAGAATAAGTAAATGACACAGTATTGAACCGCAGAGTAATTTTTTTAATATATTAATCAAATTTTTGAATACAAGATATTTATATACAGCGGAATTTAAAACAATTTGAATACAAGGAAAAATATTTGTTGTTTAAAAATCTTCAGAGTGCACCGCCTCTGGAATCCCCAGCTTCGCCGATCTTTGAATCCTACGCTGTAATCTTTGAAAGTTGTACTGCTCAGGTCTGACCTGAGCGTTCCACGCAAAAACATAAAACACTCAAGTCAGGATTAATCATTTGTTCAAGTAAATTAATTCCAATAGAAACTGAAATATCATAGTTAATTCTAACATCGAAGCCATACACAGAATAAACAGTTGCGACATCTGTTCATATCAGTTATATTTACAGGGACGAACGGTATCGAGTGTTTGCGAGTGCACATGTGTATACACATGTACGTCGCCTCAACGCCAGTAACCGAAAATAAATATGGCATAAGGGATTCCAGAAGCTTGCAAATACACGTATGTGTATATGTACACATACGTATATTGCCTCAGCATCCTGAAAATGAGCACGAGATAAAAGGTGCAAACATGAAGAGGGAATGCCGCATAACAAGATGACATAAATGGTCCTGATAATAGTAGTGACCGTTTATAAATATACAACGGTATATATGATATACAGGCTCGCTAAAGTGGAAAACAAAATATCTGCATATATATGTGGGTTCAGTTTTCTAAACATGTATAGGTTCCTTCGGAAATAAGAGGACAGATAACATGTATATATCAACTAACAATAGGTTATAATTATCATGGCCAAGGATCTATTCATGTCTAAACCAGTATGCTAGATGGAGCATCACGTCAGCATGGTGTAGTAGTACCAATGCTATGCAGTGCAACTAAAAATCCAAATGCTCATAAATCCAACAATGTCAACATGTTTAACTCAGTTGCACAGGCTAGGTGTAATGACCCGGATTTTCGAACAGTTTATTTTAAAAATTTAATTTCGTTTAAATATTGAGATGATAATATAAATGAATTTTTATATTCAGTTATCGACTAATAATCGAAATACGATTTATTTTGAATATAAATGATTGTCGTAATACGAAAAATAATTCAATTTAAAGATAAAACAAAATAAAAACAATTCAGATGATGAAATTAAATACTGTTTGAATTTATACGATAATAATAATATATTATCAAGGAATAAATTGTTTTGAATTTAAATTATATCAATTTAATATGATTATTCTATATACATTCAAATTATATTCCAGAATATATAATGTTAAATTCAGAATAACGCTATAATATTGGAACGACGGTCGGTACGCAAAAATAGCAGTTCACGATTTCTGGATTATGAACCCCGAGATATTTGATTGTGGATAGGTTCGAAATCAAATCAGAATCTGTTTTAAAAGAATAAAAATCTTCTTAAATCAAATCAAATTTAATTCATTGTACTTCATTGTAACATAATTCCTTGATAGCCAAGGAAATCTTCTGTTATAAATCGCGACCTTCACCCCTTATTTCTTCTTCCAAAAATCGTGAGCTTCAAATACAATGCCGATCCCCTTTACTTCTTCTTCTGAAAATGTCGTTCCCTTCTCCTTTCTATTTAAACAAGATCAGAAACCCGTGGCCTTTCATCCTCCACTCATCCACTCTATAAATCGCTTACAAACTCTCCTCTCCTAAATGATCTAAAAACAAATGGAAAATTAAAAGCTTCATCTCTCAAATAAAAAATGGCCATAGCCCATTCTACTCTACCAATCGGAAATCCCAATACCCATTCTACTTCGTTTTTGTTCGTCGTTCATTCCAGAGCCAGAAGTAGCGCAACACGATTAAATAGGGGATACCAACTCGATCATTCTTCGCAAGCTTAAAGGGGGCATCGCGGTTTCAACGTGATACGGGAAAAAGGGGAATCGAGTTCCTCAAATCAACTCAACACAAGAGAAGCAGTCGATTTTGGGTAGGGTTGAAGATGAGATTCCGGGGAGTTTGGGGAGTCGCGACAAGTTCCGGAGGAGGTACGCGACGGAAGAAGGAGGTGCTCAAACAGTCGTGTTTCCTTCTAGAGTTCAAGTTCGAAGGGATTTGCCTGGCGTGGATGTGTACAGCGAGAAGAAGCGTGTTCGAGGAGCCATTGCGGTTCAGTTTGGAGGACTTGGGGGAGGCGACTGGTTTCAGCAGGAGGATGGAGAAGTTGAACAGGAATTAAGGTATATGATGTTGCTAAATTCCTATTTAATTAAAACTGAAATTTTGTTAGGAGAAAATATATATGCTTATATAATTTGAACATTTTAAAATACTTTATTTTATTTATATAAAGGTTATAGTCATGGTTAGAAATTTAATTAAAATGATTTGATAATTAAATTTATTTAAAAAGGAAAGAAAAGAAAAAGAGAAATACATACACACACACACACACATAAATATATATATATATATTAGAAATTTATTTATCTGTTAATCTAAGTAAATGTTAATCACTACATTAAATAAATCATAGGTACAAAGAGATTTGTTCGAGACGATTTGTAGCAGCGATAGCTTGGAAATTAATTTGGATATTCGGCAAATACAAATCACGGTGAGTAAATCTCACTCACCTTTTATTTAGAATTATTTTTATCAGTTAAAAACAATTGTTCGTTGCTTGTTTGAATGCTTTCTGTTTGTTTTAAATATATTAGTTATTTAGGGTGACTATTATATATATTGGTTTGGTGGTTGGATTCCCGCAGTCTCATTAGCGGATGCACGCGGTACCATTAGCGGATGATTACCCTATACGCCCCACGCTATGATAGTGGATGACCTTCTATACCGCGATATCCTGCCTCGAAGTAGGATGGGTATTATTTCTGTGACTAACGTCTATGGATGCAGGAAAAACAGGTTGGAGGGATCCAACTGGATTCCTCAAAAATATATTTTATCTGTTTGTTTATTTGTTTGCATATATACTGTCATATACGATGTGTTAGAAAACCTGAAATAAATAATTGGTTGTTTGGTGTTTAAATATCACTGGGCTTAAGTGTTAATTTATAAAAATACCCTAAAAGGGGTATTTGAGATTGAAAAGGGAAATTTTATTTTTCTAAAATAGAATTTGAATTTTAAATAGATTTGAAATATTAACTTGTTTTAAAAGAATAAAAACAAGTAGTTCTTTCATAAACGAAGTTTATAAATGAACTGAAAAGAATTATCATTGGATAATTCAGAAATAAAAATACAAGTGTGAAATTGAAAAGGGGAACCTATTTTCCAAAGTAGAAATATCGATTTCAAAAGAAATTGAAATCGAGACTTGAATAGAATTTGAATAAAGAAAAATAAAATGGAATTCAAAATATAGAATTTGAATATAAAGGGAATTCAAATATAGAATTTAAATATAGAAATTCAAATGGAAATTTAATATAGAAAATTTAAATAGAACTTGAAATAGAATTTCAAAATATAGAATTCAAATAGAATTTGAAATAGACTTTGAATATAGAATTTAAAGAGTTAAAATGGAATTTGAATATAGAATTCAAATAGAATTGAAATGGGAATTTGAATATAGAATTCAAATAGAATTGAAATGGGAATTCGAATATAGAAATTTAAATGGAGTTTGAAAATAAATTTGAATATAGAAATTCAAATGGAGTTTGAAAATAGATTTGAATATAGAAATTCAAATGGAGTTTGAAAATAGATTTGAATATAGAAATCCAAATGAAGTTTGAAATTAGATTGAAATTCAAATGGAGATTGAAAATGGAATTTGAATATAGGAAATTCAATTTGAATTTAAATAGAATTTGAATATAGAAGATCGAAGTATAAATAAATTTATTTCCAAGTTAGGAAAAATCGACAATTTTAGAAAATCGAAAATATTTGGTTGAATTGGGAAAACTGATTTGACATATATTAAAAATATATCAGAATGGAGTTTGATTTATTATAAACGAGGTTTAAACGTTTATATATATATATATATATATATATATATATATATATATAATTAAAACGAACTCGCCGCAGCGCTGCAGTTCGTAAATTATCGTTTCGAACTTCAATTGAGTATACAGAACTCAATTGAAGTCGGAATTCTTTGAAATAAGAAACATCGGGACCGATTTGACAATAGTTTTCTAATGAAGGAGAAAAATATGGATTTCGTCGAATAGATTTTGAGTTATATCAAAATCAAATTTTCAGAAAAACAGCGCCATAACCATTTAAAAACCATAACGGTTTATTTAATTTTATAAAAGGATTTTAAGCGAGTAAAATCCGAATTTGTATGTATAAAATTTCAGATTTGAGTTGTAAATTATATGTGAACTCAAGTGGAGTAATGAATTGATTTTTGAAACAGAAATCAGATTTTTGATTATTGAATAGAATTAACTAATTTGAATAGTAATTAGTTAATGAGATTTTGAATTGATATTGGGCTTCGAATAAGTGAATTCGATTTGAAAATTTATATTCAGAATCGAAAAGGAAACTAGAATTGAAACTCAATTTGGTTATGAGCAAGTTAAATATTTTGTTAGAACATGTTATGTTCAACAAAGAAGTGAAATAGGCAAAATAGCTAATTAAAGAATAAATGAGCGAAACTGAATTCAAACGATTGGATTGAGTTGAATTAAATTGAAACAAGTGAGCATTTGTTAGACAGGTATAGGATGAAGTATATGAAGATTTTAATTTATGTGCCCGACAAAAAGGTCATGTTTAAATTCATATATGAGATTTTATGCGCCGTATCGGCAAGCCGCTTGGCTTTTTCATTTTCTTTTGGATTGGTGAGGGCCATGGGAGGCTAATTAAAATATCCCGATGCTCCTGGTACAAAGGAGGTTATGGCGAACTTTTCCGGGAATTTAAGGAGATAGAATATTTTTAAGATAATTTGATAGTTAGAAATCAATGTATCGAAATATATATAGAATTCGATAAGGAAACGAAATAAAAAAATAGAATATTGTAAAAAAAAGGGAAATCTATAAATTAGAAATAGAAAGCGAACCATATACATGTTTTAAAAATGAATAATTGGGTTTTATAGTGCTATTTTATTCGAGGTAAGTGGTTTTGCCATTTTGAAGTTGAGGATGTTTTTAGTCAAGGTCTGAGAGGTAATTTTACCCCAACTTGATTGATTTCATTTTTAATTGATAAATAGCAGGATCCAGTCTCGAAGAGAAGTGTTTGAGAAAGAGTTAGTTGAATAAAATATTTTTGGTTGTTGTAACGATGTTTTATACAGCATTCGTTTTAACCTAAGAGATGGAATTTTGGAAATATAAAAGTAAATATTTCCTGAGTATAATTAAAGTAGTCAGGAAAGAGATAAGTGATTGAAATTTGTTTCAATTGCAAATAGAATATATTTTCCAGGTATAGAAAATAAAAGAAGGTGATATAGGGAAATGTTTTTCCAACCATCGTAAGAGATCAATAAGATTACTGAAAATATTTAGCTAACAAATATTTGATAGGGAAATGAAGAAGTGAATTAATTAATGAAATATAAATTAACAGGCCCAGTGACTGTTAGATGTTTTTGAATGGATGTTTGTTTATTTTTCTTCGATAGTTAAAGAACCGACTATCGAAGTGTTTGCTAATATAGTTGTCAATATGGAGAGACCGGTTGGATTATTATCCGAGAACCACTCCATATTGGCAGTAGCATTGTGAATCAGATTATATGAAAATAATCGAAGATGGAGTAAAATGCAAGGGCTTTTTCTATTAATAGAAATTGTGCCTTCGGTTTCGTTCAATCCCAGAACGAACGTAAATGGATGAATGTCTGACAAAGTATTTCCAATGATCGAATATGTTGGAATGTATATATATATATATATATATATATATATATATATATGGTGGCAACGGATTTATTCCCTTAGCATAATATCCAGAATATATTTGTGCAAATCAATTAGTGATTAATGGATATGAAAATGTGGCATTCAAAGTAATTTGTGCTATCAATGAATGATAAGAAATCGTAGCCTCAGGCATCAACAACCGAGAAATGACAAAAATCGGGCAGGCAACATGGCTATGTGGGTCGCTCCCATTAGGATGTATAAACATCTATCTAGAGATTCATTTAATTCCTTATTCTATTCAATGTTGTCTCATTCGGGAAACGGTTGCTGATCCAAACCGTTGGTGATATACATTCGATACACTCAAGCGAAATGAGTGGTCAGTCATGTGTAGGCCGGGTTGCAAGATGTTCTTGTTGAACCCAGTGTATTCCTCTCTAGAGATACACTATCGGAAGGTGGTTCCATACCTTGTCATGTTGGAATTCAAATCTCCAATAAGCGCCACGCGGTTTTAGATTTTATATTATATATGGAACGTGAGATGCAAGCGTTCCACTAGATTCTATTTATTTGATTTAGACACTATTATAATATCACTGGATTTTTTTGTATCAAAGTGTTTTTGGGTTATAGTAAGATAAAAACCGTCCGTGTTTATGTGTGGGCTGGTCTTACTATTATCTTCCCTTTCGAAATAATTTTGGAAGTTAAACAAATGGTTGGAGTTTATTCACACCAATCCCATGACTGACCCAGAGTTTTTTTTGTTTTTTTTTGTTTCCCTAAACTCTTGGGTGCCCAAATTTGTACGGGCAGTCAAGTAGTAGGGATTTTACAGATTCACTTGGAAGAGCTGGAAGCAGGAGGCTTCACCAGTTAGCTATAAACTCATATATTCCGCTGTGTACTATGTGGTATCTGAAAACAGGTGTTTATAACTATTCCAGGAATAACTGTTTGTGCTCTGATGATGGTATGTATATAAAGTTACTGATTTGTATTTCAATAGTTATGTTATATAATATATTTTATTCGTTCCGCTGTGAGATTTGTCTTCTTTGTTTTCTTTTATTCTAATATTTCTTTCTTTCTATTTCTCATCCTCTAACTTCTTTCTAATAATGATTCGTATTTTTGTGCAATTTGGGTTGGATGTGTGGTGTTATTAGTCAACTTAGATAGTGCAGATTTGCGGGTAGTTACTGTTGGTATCAGAGCTTAGGTTGAGAGAATACCTAGGCTTTGGGATTGTGCTCATTAGAGATAGGGTCAGTGGTACCCTAGAATGAGTTGAGTGTATATATACGAGAGAGCGTATTTGTTAATTGATATAAAAACTATTTTATATTATGTTGGTTAGTCTGTTGAGTGGTTTATGAATTCTGATCGAATAGTGGGACGCCACAAAGTCGATAGGAATTTCTAAACACTTGAACAGAAGATTGAACACAATATTGTTTTAAAAAGGGTGAATGAAATAATTTTACCTAAAACTATATTTTGATATAAAAGGAAATAATTTCCTGAAATCATTATATTATATGGATATGTTGGTTGTTAGAATTATAATCAAACGAGATTATAAAATTGGAATGGTTATATATAACCAAAATAGAATTTGTATATGAATTAAATATACAAATGAGATGAATTGAAATTGAATTCAAACCAGAATTTGGAATTTAAATCCTGGGAAGTTTGAAAATATTTTCTGAAGTATATTAGTACAATATAGCTTTGTATTTGAAGAATTTTTGAATAAAAATCATTATTGAATAGATTCTGAAAGTGATAAAGCACTGAACTCACTTCAGTTGATGGGAAATAATTCTGATGATGATCGCGACATCATCAGTGTTCATTTTAGAGTTTCTAAGTGATGGATTGCTACCTTAGAAAAGTTTTGATGGGAATTTGTCTGAAAGAAAACAAGTTCAGTTGGAAAATTCAAATATTTTGAATTTGAAAAGATTATAAATATATGTACATGTTTAAGTGATTTCAAAATGATTTGAAATGAAAACCCTAGGATTTGTATTCTGGAATTGGAATTTAACTTAAGCTAGTTAAATGGATTGAAGTGAATCAATCAACTTCAATCAATTTGAATAGGTTTATCGGAATATAGATTGGATATAAATGGATTGATCGTAGATCATTTGAGTTAA
Organism: Allium sativum; assembly: GCA_030737875.1. Taxonomy (NCBI): domain Eukaryota; kingdom Viridiplantae; phylum Streptophyta; class Magnoliopsida; order Asparagales; family Amaryllidaceae; genus Allium; species Allium sativum. The sequence goes on from CM060918.1 coordinate 131,530,489, forward strand.
ATGAAGGAAGACCAAAAGTTTTGGTGGAATTAAATTTGTTGAAATATGAGGAGTTGAGTTTCAACATAAGTGGTATTTGAAAAGTAATGGGTTTGTAGCATTTTTCCTACCTTAGTAATGACCTGGATTTTCGAACAGTTTATTTTAAATATTTAATATCGTTTAAATATTGAGATGATAATATAAATGAATTTTTATATTCAGTTATCGATTAATAATCGAAATACGATTTATTTCGGATATAAATGATTGTCGTAATACGAAAAATAATTCAATTCAAAGATAAAACTAAATCAAAACAATTCAGCTGATGAAATTAAATTCTGTTTGAATTTATACGATAATAATAATATATTATAAAGGAATAAATTGTTTTGAATTTAGATTATATCAATTTAATATGATTATTCTATATACATTTAAATTAAATTCCAGAATATATAATGTTCAATTCAGAATAATGCTATAACATTAGAACAACGGTCGGTACGCTAAAATAGCAGTTCATGATTTCTGGATTATGAACCCCGAGATATTTGATTGTGGATAGGTTCGAAATCAAATCAGAATCTGTTTCAAAAGAATAAAAATCTTCTTAAATCAAATCAAATTTAATTCATTGTACTTCATTGTAACATAATTCCTTGATAGCCAAGGAAATCTTCTGCTATAAATCGCGACCTTCACCCCTTGTTTCTTCTTCCAAAAATCGTGAGCTTTAAATACAATGCCGATCCCCTTTACTTCTTCTTCTGAAAATGTCGTTCCCTTCTCCTTTCTATTTAAACAAGATCAAAAACCCGTGGCCTTTCATCCTCTACTCATCCACTCTATAAATCGCATACAAACTCTCCTCTCCTAAATGATCTAAAAACAAACGGAAAATTAAAAGCTTCAGCACTCAAATCAAAAATGGCCGTAGCCCATTCTACTCTACCAATTGGAAATCTCAATACCCATTCTACTTCGTTTTTGTTCGTCGTTCATTCCAGAGCCAGAAGAAGCGCAACACGATTAAATAGGGGAAACCGGCTCGATCATTACTCGCGAGCTTAAAGGGGGCATCGCGGTTTCAACGTGATTCGGGAAAAAGGGGAATCGAGTTCCTCAAATCAACTCGACACAGGAGAAGCAGTCGATTTTGGGTAGGGTTGAAGATGAGATTCCGGGGAGTTTGGGGAGTCGCGACAAGTTCCGGAGGAGGTACGCGATGGAAGAAGGAGGTGCTCAAACAGTCGCGTTTCCTTTTGGAGTTCAAGTTCGAAGGGATTTACCTGGCGTGGATGTGTACAGCGAGAAGAAGCGTGTTCGAGGAGCCTTTGCGATTCAGTTTGGAGGACTTGGGGGTGGCGACTGGTTTCAGCAGGAGGATAGAGAAGTTGAACAGGAATTAAGGTATATTATTTTGCTAAATTCCTGTTTAATTAAAACTGAAATTTTGTTAGGAGAAAATATATATGCTTATATAATTTGAACATTTTAAAATACTTTATTTGATTTATATAAAGGTTATAGTCATGGTTAGAAATTTAATTAAAATGATTTGATAATTAAATTTAATGAAAAAGGAAAGAAAAGAAAAAGAGAAATACATACACACACACACACACACACACATATATATATATATATATATATAAGAAATTTATTTATCCGTTAATCTAAGTAAATGTTAATCACTACATTAAATAAACCGTAGGTACAAAGAGATTTGTTCGAGACGATTCGTAGCAGCGATAGCATGGAAATTAATTTGGATATTCGCCAAATACAAATCACGGTGAGTAAATCTCACTCACCTTTTATTTAGAATTATTTTTATCATTTAAAAATAATTGTTTGTTGCTTGTTTGAATGCTTTCTGGTTGTTTTAAATATATTAGTTATTTAGGGTGACTATTATATATATATATATATATGTTGGTTTGGTGGTTGGATTCCCGCAGTCTCATTAGCGGATGCCCGCGGTACCATTAGCAGATGATTACCCTATACGCCCCACGCTATGATAGTGAATGACCATCTATACCGCGATATCCTGCCTCGAAGCAGGATGGGTACTATTTCTGTGACTAACGTCTGTGGATGCAGGAAAAACAGGTTGGAGGGATCCAACTGGATTCCTCAAAAATATATTTTATCTATTTGTTTATTGTTTGCATATATACTGTCATATACGATGTGTTAGAAAACCTGAAATAAATAATTGGTTGTTTGGTGTTTAAATATCACTGGGCCTAAGTGTTAATTTATAAAAATACCCTGAAAGGGGTATTTGAGATTGAAAAGGGAAAATTTATTTTTCTAAAATAGAATTTGAATTTTTAAATAGATTTGAAATATTAACTTGTTTTAAAAGAATAAAAACAAGTAGTTCTTTTATAAACGAAGTTTATAAATGAAGTGAAAAGAATTATCATTGGATATTTCAGAAATAAAAATACAAGTGTGAAATTAAAAAGGGAAACCTATTTTCCAAAGTAGAAATATCGATTTCAAAAGAAATTGAAATCGAGACTTGATATAGAATTTGAATAAAGAAAAATCAAATGGAATTCAAAATATAGAATTTGAATATAAAGGAAATTCAAATATAGAATTTGAATATAGAAATTCAAAAGGAAATTTAATATAGAAAAATTAAATAGAACTTGAAATAGAATTTCAAAATATAAAATTCAGATAGAATTTGAAATATACTTTGAATATAGAATTTAAAGAGTTAAAATGGAATTTGAATATAGAATTCAAATAGAATTGAAATGGGAATTTGAATATAGAATTCAAATAGAATTGAAATAGGAATTTGAATATAGAAATTCAAATGGAGTTTGAAAATAAATTTGAATATAGAAATTCAAATGGAGTTTGAAAATAGATTTGAATATAGAAATTCAAATGGAGTTTGAAAATAGATTTAAATATAGAAATCCAAATGAAGTTTGAAATTAGATTGAAATTCAAATGGAGATTGAAAATGGAATTTGAATATAGGAAATTCAATTTGAATTTAAATAGAATTTGAATATAGAAGATCGAAGTATAAATAAATTTATTTCCAAGGTTGGAAAAATCGACAATTTTAGAAAATCGAAAATATTTTGTTGAATTGGGAAAACTGATTTGATATATATTAAAAATATATCAGAATGGAGTTGGATTTATTATAAACGAGGTTTAAACGTTTTTATATATATATAATTAAAACGAACTCGCCGCAGCGCTGTAGTTCGTAAATTGTCGTTTCGAACTTCAATTGAGTATACAGAACTCAATTGAAGTTGGAATTCTTTGAAACAAGAAACATTAGGACCGATTTGATAATAGTTTTCTAATGGAGGAGAAAAATTTGGATTTCGTCGAATAGATTTTGAGTTATATCAAAATCAAATTTTCAGAAAAACAGCGCCATAACCATTTAAAAACCATAACGGTTTATTTAATTCTATAAAAGAATTTTAAGCGAATAAAATCCGAATTTCTATGTAGAAAATTTCAGATTTGAGTTGTAAATTATATGTGAACTCAAGTGGAGTAATGAATTGGTTTGTAACACCACGTATTTCTATTAATAACAATGTTCACAAATTAAAGAATAACTAATCTCAGACGTGAGAATTATGGGAAACGGGTTGTGCCATTGTGTTCGTCTCGGAATTCTGGTTGAAATAGAGTCCGAGTTTGCGTGATTTGGACTTCGTACGAAGGAGATATGGCCATCGGAAGTTTCAGAAAATTCAAAATAGATTTCAGAAAATTTAAAATTCAAAATTCGAAGTCAAACAGGCTAGGTGGGAAATTTCCTGCCCAGCACCCCAAGTCGACTGGGGAGTCGACTGGGCAGTCGACCTGGGTGTCGACCTGGTCCAATCGGCTAGGGTTTGACTGAGTCCAATCTTGAGCTGCTGATGTGTCTTTAGGGCTGAGTTGGCAAATTAAACGGTTCAGGTTAGTTCTGAGTTGATCTGATGGCCTAAATAAATCCTAAACTCTATATATACCTAGGTAGTCTCTCACTCTAATTCACATGAAAAATAGAATAGCCACCGTCATACCGCTGCCATGGAACTCAGTGTAGCCGCCGCCAACTAAGAAGGAAGAAAGCTAATCAAAACCCTAATTCTACTCAACTCTAAAGCAAATCAAGACTCTCTTTCCTCTCTAATTGTGAGTATGATGATTTTAACAAGATTATTGCAAACTAATTAGATTAAGTTGTGATATGGATCATAAGAAAATGATGTGATTTGTCATATATGTTGTTGTAATCCTTATGCTATCATGTATGTTGTAAATCCTATGTTATGTGATGATGATATCCTATATGTTGTAAATCATGCTATGATGATATTGGTTGTAATTTTCTATGCTAAGTTGTGATAAATCATACATGTTATAAAGTCATGATGTTATTCTCTATGCTAATTAGTTCAAGTTAATCAAATCATAATGTTTGGGCTATGTTGATCTATATGACAAATCATGTATGCAAGTTTAGATTGATTAGTAAAGATTATGAACATATGCCATGACATCTATTTAGACCTAGAATTATGACATCTAGAATTATACTATGACATATGTTAATTCTATGTGTTAGATGCTAGTTCACACCATCATTATGTCGCCTAAACCACATATGCAAGTCCATACATGAATTTGGATTATGATCATATTATGTGAATTGTGACATTTTACCAAACAAGTTGACACCTTTAGATCCATGACATGTGTAGTTTCATGCATGTTTCACCTCTATTATGATTAGGTCTATTTTATTTATCTATATGTTGTGATAATTTATCTTTGTGCTATGAGTTAGACTATTTGAGTCTAACGTATATTCTGCGTTGAATAAACGAACGTATAATGTGGGGTAGGGGTAATATTAAGGATTTAATATTAAAAAATTGGGGTGCAATTGATATGATTTTGCATACCATAAGTGGATGGCCATAATTGAGTCAATTATGGACATCATTAAATTTGGAAGTAATTAATGATTTGAATAGGGATATATTTAAAACTGGGGTAAAAGATTATAAGTGATAATCAATGCTTAGGACACGAGGTTGGACTCATTTGTGACGTAAACACGCCCGGACCCGACCGGCAAATCCAGTAGTCACAAATGTCAGCCCAATGTGAGAGGTCCTAGGCCCAAATTAAAACATAACAGTTGTAAAGACACGAGGTTAGACTCTTTTATTGTGTAAGACTGCCCGGACCTGCCCGGCAAATCCAGCTGCCATAAATGCCAGTCTAATGTGAGAGGTCTTTATGAGGTTATGGCCTGAATGAATTAAGAAATAGTTAACCAGATAAACATGTAAGGTGGGATATGGGGGTTAAGTAGGTGCCTTGGGTGGCATGAGAAATCTAGTGGTTGCCTTTAGTGGCATTTGAAATACGATTAGCAAGACTTAACCAAACACACATGTAAATGAACATGACTAAGAGGGTTAATTGGGATGTACTAGTGGGGACAAGCTTAGGTGGATAGCTTATGGGGGCCCATTTCAACCAGTAACCCAAACGTATCTTTGTTGGCTTGACCCAAGTCGAGGACGGGACACGCATACTGGGTTTGACTATAAGAGGCCAAACGGGGTAACGGTGGCAACGCAAGTCCAACGGGTTTCATATGCGTGTGTGGACCCGGGCTGGTAGGTAAGACGTTGTTGCATCGTGTAGGTATAAGCCGTGCATTCTCAAGTTGTATCGGGTTGCCACTTTAGGGGAGTGATACACCCCACTATGGGGAGAGCACGGGTATCTACGAGTAGGGAGCCGATCGAAAGTGGGTAGTGGGGTACACCTAGTGGAGATAGGGGCAGGCGGCACCTATGTAGTCAACTAGGGGTACGCAAGGCTATTTATATAATTTCTTAGTGAAGCAAGTGGGATCAACCTTTAGGGTGACTGGTGTGGTGTAGTGTAGTAATTATTCGTTAATATTAGGTGTGCCTTTAACGTTATCTTTATCTGATCTTCCATACCCAATAGTTCATAGACATTTCCTTGTTTTCCAACTTATGCCTTAGTCTAGTTATTTTGACAATAGTATTGTTAGAATTATAATACTCGCCAGACTTTAAGTCCGACCCCCTCTATTTCCATCCTTTTTCCCCCTCCAGGTCCTCAGGGTGGACCCAGCTCTAGCGGAGTTTGATTGGATTGCTTTATCTCTCTTTGGAAAGCTTGGACCGCTGAAGTAACGTCCAGCTTGTTATCTTCTTTAATGGCTATTTATGTAGTGGGGTTATGTATTTTGTTTTATCAAGATGGATATTGTACTTGACTCTGATTTATGGCTTTATGATGTAACAAACATGTTTAATTTCCGCTGCAATAAAACAAACTTTTAGATTTTCCAAGTTCTACTTATTATCTGTCTTGTTGTAATTTTTCTGTTCTATATTCACTTAAAACCTCCATGGAAGTTAATGCATTCCCTTTGTGAGTGACATTAATGGACGTGGGGTGTTACACGTGGTAACAGAGCTTAAGGTTACCAGAACAGATAATTTTTTTAGAGAAACTATTTTTCTAAAGTATTTTTGGAAGAAGTATTTTCAAAAACATGTTTTGATGAGTAATTTAAAGATGATAGTTTTTAAGAAAAACAAAATCCCCAATAGCCATATATCATTATCTTTCGAATTCTCCATTTTGAATCTTTCCTTTTTCGTTTCAGCATGGCTTAAGATCTTAACCTTCCGGAGGTGTAACGATACCAGGATGGTATAGGAGGTTATTAGAGGCAAGGGCCGCTGTAGGTCCAGCCAATGTTACTCCACCACCAGTTGCACCCACTCCTCCTCCTCCTCCTCCTCCTCGCGTAGATACTTTTGTAAAGACGTGCAAGGAATTTAAGGCTATGGGTTGAAAACCTTTTCAAGGGTCAGAAACGTTTGTGGAAGCTAGAGATTGGCTTGAGGAGGTGGAAGAATTGCTAGAAATCTTTGAAGTAGAAGAAGGGAGGAAAGTCAAATTAGCAGCTTGGTTAATGAAGGGAGAGGCCTCATTTTGGTGGGAGGTCACTAATGTGGAGCGTCTTGTTGATTCTTGGACGGATTTCAGGCGCAGGTTTGAGGCAAAGTTTCTCTCAAGGGCAGAAGAGAATCTATATATGGAAAGGTTCTTGACATTAAAACAAGGAAGCTCATCAGTGAAAGAGTACACGTCAACGAATTTAATCAGTTAGCAAGGTTTTGCTTGGACTTAGTGAACACGCCGGAGAAGAAGGCTCTGAGGTTCGTTAATGGCTTGAATGAGTCGTTACAAGGGTTGGCTATGACCCACATTACTATGGGGGCCACCTTTGAGAAGCTAGTAGACATGGCACTCATGCACGAGGAGAAAGGCGCTTATGCTAATAAGGCACCCGAGAAGAAAGGGGATCAGAAGAAACCATAACAGCAAAACAAGAAGGGTGGTAAAGACAATAATGGCAAAGGAAAGAAAAGATGCTTTAACTGTGGGACACCAGGCCATCTCAGCAAGGATTGCAGAAAGAAAAAGAAGACTGGCTGTTTTCACTGTGGTGAAGTGGGACATCTAGTGAAGGACTGCCCAAAGAAGGGGCAGAGGGCAGGGTCTACCTCTGGAGGACAGGTGCAGGCTCTTATGGCACCAGGGCAGGCAAGGGGACAAGTTCAGGCTCTCGCGGTCCCACCGCTGCAAGAACGAGGTAGAACCATTTCTGTTGAAAGCTTAGTTTTTCTGTTTGATCATCATGTCCATACCTTATTCGATTCGGGCGCATCGCATTCGTTTATCTCTATATCATTAGTTGAATCACTGCACTTAAACACCAGTTTAGTAGAGGATCCCTCAGTTGTTTCGAATCCAATTGGGGGCTCAGCTTATTTGTCCATGATGTGTTTGGATTTGAAAATTTCTATACTTAGCGTTGAGTTTACATGTGAGGCTTATGTTTTGGGCTTCACGGGCTATGGGCTAATTTTAGGAATGGATTGGTTATCCAGAAATGGGGCCGTTCTTGATTGTGAAAGGAAAGTAGTTAGGCTCATGACTCACCTTAGAAACGCTCTCGAAATCTTTTGTAATCCCATAAATTCCGTTATGCTAAGTTATTTAGAATCGCTTGACGCGTCGGTGGAAAATCTACGATCTGTTAGAGTAGTTCGAGAATACTTGGACGTGTTTGAGGAGGTAAAGGGCTTACCTCCGAAGCGGGAGATAGATTTTCGAATATATCTTGTGGATAATGCAAAACCAGTATCTTTGCCAGTACGCCACATGGCTCCTCGTGAAAGGAGGGAACTCAATAAGCAAGTGACGGAGTTGCTTGAGAAGGGGTTCATAAGACGTAGTATATCGGAGTGGGGTGCTCCAGTAGTATTTGCCACGAAGGCGGATGGGTCCCTTAGACTTTGTGTGGACTATAGAGAACTTAATAAGCTTACTAAGAAAAACAGACACCCACTACCGAGGATTGACGATCTCTTCGATCAGTTAATTAGCACCTCTGTGTTTTCGCAGTTGGACTTAGCCACTGGTTTCCATCAGTTGAGAGTGGCTTAGGATAGCATAGACAAGACTGCCTTTAGGACTCCGGACGGTTTCTATGAATGGCTAGTGATGCCCTTCGGTTTGACAAACGCCCCCGCATACTTTGTTGATTTGATGAGTAGGGTGTTTAGGGAGTACCTTAATAAATTCGTGGTGGTCTTTGTAGACGACATCTTGATCTTTTCTAAGAATGAAGAAGAGCATGCCCTACATCTTAGGGTAGTGTTGGAGACTCTACGAGCGCATAGCCTTAAAGCTAAATTTTCCAAATGTCACTTTTGGAGGAAAGAAGTGCGATTCTTAGGGCATGTGGTTTCCAAAGAAGGGATAGCCGTGGATCTCGCGAAGGTGGTGGCCATCCAAGATTGGAAAGTCCCTAAAATTGCTACCAAAGTAAGGAGTTTCTTGGGGTTGGCTGGCTACTATAGGAAGTACATCAAAGACTTCGCAAAGATATCAGCTCCATTAACACGCCTGACGAAGAAGAACCTAGTCTTCGAGTGGGACGTAGATTGTGATGATGCGTTCCAACGTTTAAAGAGAGCTTTGACTTCAGCCCCAGTCTTAGTATTGCCAGATGGGAGTAAGCCATTTACCGTTTATACTGACGCTTGTGGGACATGACTAGGCACAGTCCTAATGCAAGAGGGAAGGGTAATAGCCTATGGTGGAAGGCAGTTGAGAGTGCATGAAAGAAATTACCCTGCACATGACCTAGAGTTGGCCGCTATTGTTTTCGCGCTTAAGTCTTGGCGTCATTATCTTCTTGGCGAGAAATTCGAATTATTCACTGACCACAAATCTTTAAAATACTTGTTCTCTCAGAAGGACTTGAACTTAAGGCAGCAAAGGTGGATGGAGTTCTTAGCGTCCTACGATTTCGAAATAGCATATACCCCTGGCAAGGGTAATGTGGTGGCAGATGCCTTAAGTAGGAAAAGGCTGTCCTTGAGTCTGTTGTTTGTTGAGCGGCGAAACTTAGAATTCATCTCTATGTTTGACTTTAGACCTTCCGTTGACTTTGTACCCGGTTTGATAGCATCCTTGGAGGTCAGACTTACGCTTTTGGGACGGATTGGCGAGGCACAGCGAGACGACCCACAGTTTGTTGAGTTAGTAGAAAATCTCAAAGGAGGGGAGTCAACAAGCCATCTCCATAGGTATACCCTAGACGATAAGGGTTGGTTACGTAGGGACGGTAGACTTTGTATACCAAAAGACGATGACCTAAGGAAGACTATTCTTGATGAAGCACATCATTCGAAGATGACCATTCATCCCGGCGGGGACAAGATGTACAAAGACATGAAGCGAGTTTTCTTTTGGGCCGGTATGAAGAGGGATGTGGCCGAGTATGTCGCTAGATACTTGGTGTGCCAACAAGTAAAAGTGGAGCAAAAGAAACCCGGTGGGTTGCTTCACCCATTGGAGGTCCTACTGTGGAAGTGGGATAGTGTCTCGATGGATTTTGTGGATGGATTACCAAGATCAAGGAAGGGTAATACGGGGATTTGGGTTATAGTAGACAGACTTACTAAGAGCGCCCATTTCATTCCCGTGAAGAGTAAGAGGACTGCTCCATGGTTAGCTTCTGTATACGTTCGAGAGATATTTCGTTTGCATGGTGTTCCGTCTAGCATAGTAAGCGACCATGATCCTATCTTCACTAGCGAATTTTGGAGGAGCTTACAAGAAGTGGTAGGGACTCAGTTATGTTTGAGCACCGTGTATCATCCTCAGACGGACGGCCAGACTGAGAGGGTGAATCGCATTCTAGAGGTTTTTTTGAGGCTATGTATCCTAGACTTTGGGGGTACATGGGAAGAGCATCTTCCATTGGTGGAGTTCGCATATAATAATAGCTTTCAGTCCAGCATTGGCATGGCACCTTTTGAAGCTCTTTATGGACAACCTTGTCGTTCACCTACATGTTGGTGGGAATCTACGGATAAGATCTTACTTGGGCCCGATATGATTAGAGAGACTTCGAAAAAGATCGACTTGATTCGAAGGAGGATGAAGACGGTGCAAGATAGGCAGAAATCTTATGCAGACAGGAGGAGGTCAGATCTTGAGTTTGATGTTGGGGACATGGTCTTTATCAAAGTGTCTCTATTACGGAATGTTGTTCGCTTTGGGTTCGTTGGGAAATTAGCACCAAGGTTCGTAGGGCCGTTTTCTATTAAGGAGAAGGTTGGACAGATGGCGTATAGAGTGGAGTTGCCTGAGAGACTTATTGGTGTACACGACGTATTCCATGTGTCACATTTGAGGAAGTGCTTGCACGAGACCGCGGAGGTGGTAGAGCCGAGCTTGCTTAGAGAGGTGGAGATAGAGCGCGATGCGACGATTCGACGAGCTCCTACATGCATTCTTGGGTCGGAGATCAAGAAGTTGAGGAATCGAGAGGTCAGACTAGTCAAAGTGCAATGGGGAGATGATGAGAGCAACGCTACTTGGGAGATAGAAGCAAAGATGTGTTCGTTTTACCCTTTTCTTTTTGAGGGTATGTCTTTTAATTTCTCCGTTATCGCTTATCTTGTACTTATCTTACATTTAGTATGTCCTCTCGCTAGTATCTTTGACCTTTAGTTAGGATCATCCTACGGTTGAAACATGTGTTTGAGACATGTTATGTATGATGGATGCAAAGTGGATGCAAGTGTTTGCCAGTGGTTGCTCGTGGACGCATATACACACATTATTAGGCACTAGATCGGCTCAGTCACTTCATATTGCATATTGCATATAAATGGATGTATTTAGTAAAATGGATGTATGATGATAGTTTTATCATATGGATGCTGCATTCAGATGATGATTGTGCACGCATATAGAGATAATATGTAGCATTAAGGAACTTTTGCATACATAATGGACGCATGGCACTATCATGATTTGCATTAAGGAGGTCAACTGAATCAGTGGACCGCCTGATTTTGCATTAGATAAGGAACATATACACACACTTCTTGCATATGTTCATACAACATTAGAAACTTTATAAGGACAATGGATGCCAGTGTTTGATGGTTGAGTAGATGGTTGTTTGGATGTTAGGATATACATTCTCCTTAACTTGGAGATTTCGGCGGCAAAATCCTTTAAGGAGGGGAGAATGTAACACCCCGTATTTCTATTAATAACAATGTTCACAAATTAAAGAATAACTAATCCCAGACGTGAGAATTGTGGGAAACGGGTTGCTCCATTGTGTTCGTCTCGGAATTCTGGTTGAAATAGAGTACAAGTTTGCGTGATTTGGATTTCGTATGAAGGAGATATGGCCATCGGAAGTTTCAGAAAATTCGAAACAGATTTCAAAAAATTAAAATTCAAAATTCGAAGTCAAACAGGCTAGGCGGGAAATTTCCCGCCCAGCACCCCAGGTCGACTGGGGAGTCGACTGGGCAGTCGACACCGCCCCCAGGTCGACTGGGGAGTCGACTGGGCAGTCGACATGGGTGTCGACCTGGTCCAGTCGGCTAGGGTTTGACTGAGCCCAATCTTGAGCTGCTGATGTGTCTTTAGGGCTGAGTTTGCAAATTAAACGGTTCAGGTTAGTTCTGAGTTGATCTGACGGCCTAAATAAATCCTAAACTCTATATATACCTAGGTAGTCTCTCACTCTAATTCACATGAAAAATAGAATAGCCACCGTCATACCGCCGCCATGGAACTCAGTGTAGCCGCCGCCAACTAAGAAGGAAGAAAGCTAATCAAAACCCTAATTCTACTCAACTCTAAAGCAAATCAAGACTCTCTTTCCTCTCTAATTGTGAGTATGATGATTTTAACAAGATTATTGCAAACTAATTAGATTAAGTTGTGATATGGATCATAAGAAAATGATGTGATTTGTCATATATGTTGTTGTAAACCTTATGCTATCATGTATGTTGTAAATCCTATGTTATGTGATGATGATATCCTATATGTTGTAAATCATGCTATGACGATATTGGTTGTAATTTTCTATGCTAAGTTGTGATAAATCATACATGTTATAAAGTCATGATGTTATTATCTATGCTAATTAGTTCATGTTAATCAAATCATAATGTTTGGGCTATGTTGATCTATATGACAAATCATGTATGCAAGTTTAGATTGATTGGTAATGATTATGAACATATGCCATGACATCTATTTAGACCTAGAATTATGACATCTAGAATTATGCTATGACATATGTGAATTCTATGTGTTAGATGCTAGTTCATACCATCATTATGTCGCCTAAACCACATATGCAAGTCCATACATGAATTTGGATTATGATCATATTATATGAATTGTGACATTTTACCAAACAAGTTGACACCTTTAGATCCATGACATGTGTGGTTTCATGCAAGTTTCACCCCTATTATGATTAGGTCTGTTTTATTTGTCTATATGTTGTGATAATTTATCTTTGTGCTATGAGTTAGACTATTCGAGTCTAACGTATATTCTGCATTGAATAAATGAACGTATAACGTGGGGTAGGGGTAATATTAAGGATTTAAATCATATCAATTGGGGTGCAATTGATATGATTTTGCATACCATAAGTGGATGACCATAATTGAGTCAATTATGGGCATCATTAAAATTGGAAGTAATTAATGATTTGAATAGGGATATATTTAAAACTGGGGTAAAAGATTATAAGTGATAATCAATGCTTAGGACACGAGGTTGGACTCGTTAGTGACGTAAACTTGCCCGGACCTGACCGGCAAATCCAGTAGTCACAAATGTCAGCCCAATGTGAGAGGTCCTAGGCCTAAATTAAAGCATAACAGTTGTAAAGACACGAGGTTAGACTCTTTTATGGTGTAAGACTGCCTGGACCCGCCCGGCAAATCCAGCTGCCATAAATGCCAGTCTAATGTGAGAGGTCTTTATGAGGTATGGCCTGAATGAATTAAGAAATACTTAACCAGATAAACATGTAAGGTGGGACATGGGGGTTAAGTAGGTGCCTTGGGTGGCATGAGAAATCTAGTGGTTGCCTTTAGTGGCATTTGAAATACGATTAGCAAGACTTAACAATACACACATGTAAATGAACATGACTAAGAGGGTTAAGTGGGATGTACAAGTGGGGACAAACTTAGGTGGATAGCTTGTGGGGGCCCATTTCAACCAGTAACCCAAACGTATCTTTGTGGGCTCGACCCAAGTCGAGGACGGGACACGCATACTGGGTTTGACTATAAGAGGCCAAACGGGGTAGCGGTGGCAACGCAAGTCCAACGGGTTTCATATGCGTGTGTAGACCCGGGCTGGTAGGTAAGACGTTGTTGCATCGTGTAGGTATAAGCCGTGCATTCTCAAGTTGTATCGGGTTGCCTCTTTAGGGGAGTGATACAACCCACTGTGGGGCAAGCACGGGTATCTACAAGTAGGGTGCCGATCGAAAGTGGGTAGTGGGGTACACCTAGTGGAGATAGGGGCAGGCGGCACCTATGTAGTCAGCTAGGGGTACGCAAGGCTATTTATATAATTTCTAAGTGAAGCAAGTGGGATCAACCTTTAGGGTGACTGGTGTGGTGCAGTGTAGTAATTATTCGTTAGTATTAGGTGTGCCTTTAACGTTATCTTTATCTGCTCTTCCATACCCAATAGTTCATAGACATTTCCTTGTTTTCCAGCTTATGCCTTAGTCTAGTTATTTTGATAATAGTATTGTTAGATTTATCATACTCGCCAGACTTTATGTCTGACCCCCTCTATTTCCATCCTTTTTCCCCCTCTAGGTCCTCAGGGTGGACCCAGCTCTAGCGGAGTTTGATTGGATTGCATTATCTCTCTTTGGAAAGCTTGGATCGCTGAAGTAACGTCCAGCTTGTTATCTTCTTTAATGGCTATTTATGTAATGGGGTTATGTATTTTGTTTTATCAAGATGGATATTGTACTTGACTCTTATTTATGGCTTTATGATGTAACAAACATGTTTAATTGCCGCTGCAATAAAACAAACTTTTAGATTTTCCAAGTACTACTTATTATCTGTCTTTTTGTAATTTTTCTGTTCTATATTCACTTAAAACCTCCATGGAAGTTAATGCATTCCCTTTGTGAGTGACATTAATGGACGTGGGGTGTTACACGTGGTATCAGAGCTTAAGGTTACCAGAACAGATAAAATTGTTAGAAAAACTATTTTTCTAAAGTATTTTTGGAAGAAGTATTTTCAAAAACATGTTTTGATGAGTAATTTAAAGAGGAAAGTTTTTAAGAGCAAGTGAATTCGATTTGAAAATTTATATTCGGAATCGAAAAGGAAACTAGAATTGAAATTGAAATTCAATTTGGTTGTGAGCAAGTTAAATATTTTTTTTGAACATGTTATGTTCAAACAAGAAGTGAAATAGGCAAAATAGCTAATTAAAGAATAAATGAGCGAAACTGAATTCAAACGATTGGATTGAGTTGAATTGAATTGAAAACAGGTGAGCATGTGTTAGACAGGTATGGGATGAAGTATATGAAGATTTTAATTTATGTGCCCGACAAAAAGGTACATGTTTAAATTCATATATGAGATTTTATGCGCCGTATCGGCAAGCCGCTTGGCTTTTTCTTTATCTTTTGGATTGGTTAGGGCCATGGGAGGCTATTTAAAATATCCCAATTCTCCCAGTACAAAGGAGGTTATGGCGAATCTTTCCGGGAATTTAAGGAGTTAGAATATTTTTAAGATAATTTGATAGTCAGAAATCAATGTATCAATATATATAGAATTCGATAAGGAAAAGAAATAAAAAAATAGAATATTATAAACAAAAAGGGAAATCTATAAATTAGAAATAGAAAGCGAACCATATACATGTTTTAAAAATGAATAATTGGGTTTTATAGTGTGTTTGTTCGAGGTAAGTGGTTTTGCCGTTTTGAAGTTGAGGATGTTTTCAGTCAAGGTCTGAGAGGTAATTTTACCCTAACTTGATTGATTTCATTTTTAATTGATAAATAGCATGATCCGGTCTCGAAGAGAAGTGTTTGAGAAAGAGTTAGTTGAATAAAATATTTTGGGTTGTTGTAACGATGTTTTATACAGCATTCGTTTTAACACAAGTGATGGAATTTTGGAAATATAAAATTAAATATTTCCTGAGTATAATTAAAGTAGTCAGGAAAGAGATAAGTGATTGAAATTTGTTTCAATTGCAAATAGAATATATTTTCTAGGTATAGAAAATAAAAGAAGGTGATATAGGGAAATGTTTTTCCAACCAGCGTAAGAGATCAATAAGATTACTGAAAATATTTAGTTAACAAATATTTGAAAGGGAAATGATGAAGTGAATTAATTAATGAAATATTAATTAACAGGCCCAGTGATTGTTTGATGTTTTTGAATGGATGTTTGTTTATTTTTCTTCGATAGTTAAAGAACCGACTATCGAAGTGTTTGCCAATATCGTTGTCAATATGGAGATACCTGTTGGATTATTATCCGAGAACCACTCCATATTGGCAGTAGCGTTGTGAATCAGATTATATGAAGATAATCGAAGACAAAGTAAATTGCAAGGGCTTTTTCTATTAATAGAAATTGTGCCTTCGGTTTCGTTCAATCCCAGAACGAACGTAAATGGACGAATGTCTGAAAAAGTATTTCCAATGATCGAATATGTTGGTATGTATAAATATATATATGGTGGCAACGGATTTATTCCCTTAGCATAATATCCAGAATATATTTGCGCGAATCAATTAGTGATTAACGGACATGACAATGTGGCATTCAAAGTAATTTGTGCTATCAATGAATGATAAGAAATAGTAGCCTCAGGCCTTAACAACCGGGAAATGACAAAAATCGGGCAGGCAGCATGGCTGTGTTGGTCGCTCCCATTACGATGTATAATCACCTATCTAGAGATTCATTTAATTCCTTATATTATTCGATGTTGTCCCATTTGGGAAACGATTGCTGATCCCAACCGTTGGTGATATACATTTAATACACTCAAGCGAAATGAGTGGTCGGTCATGTGTGGGCCGGGTTGCAAGATGTTCTTGTTGAACCCAGTGTATTCCTCTCTAGAGATACACAATCGGAAGGTGGTTCCAAACCTTGTCATGTTGGAATTCCAATCTCCTATAAGCGCCATGCGGTTTTAGATTTTATATTATATATGGAACGTGAGATACAAGCGTTCCACTAGATTCTATTTATTTGATTTAGAAACAATTATAATATCACGGGATTTTTTGTATCAAAGTGTTTTTGGGTTATAGTAAGATAAACACCGTCCGTGTTTATGTGTGGGCTGGTCTTGCTATTATCTTCCCTTTCGAAATAATTTTGGAAGTTAAACAAATGGTTGGAGTTTACTCACACTAGTTCCATGACTAACCCAGAGTTTATTTTTTATTTATTTTTTTTCCCTAAACTCTTGGGTGCCCAAATTTGTACGGGCAGTCAAGTAGTCAGGATTTTACAGATTCACTTGGAAGAGCTGGAAGCAGGAGGCTTCACCAGTTAGCTATAGACTCATATATTCCACCGTGTACTATGTGGTATCTGGAAACATGTGTTTATAACTGTTCCAGGAATAACTATTTGTGCTCTGATGATGGTATGTATATAAAGTTACTGATTTGTATTTCAAAATTTATGTTATATAACATATTTTATTCGTTCCGCTGTGAGATTTGTCTTCTTTGTTTTCTTCTATTCTAATATTTCTTTCTTTCTATTTCTCATCCTATAACTTCTTTCTAACAATGATTCGTATTTCTGTGCAATTGGGGTTGGACGTGTGGGGTTATTAGTCAACTCAGATAGTACAGATTTGCGGGTAGTTACACTAGGCTAATGAGATATCAAGACTGAGGTGTATGGGATAACATATCTATTTCATCTTTGATTCATGAATACATTGGCAGATTAATATTTACACATGCCGTTCCAAGTTATCAAATAATACAAGAATTTGTTCCTTACTTCCCCACAGGTCAGAGTGTGCACTAACACATTGGTTCAGGGACAAAATAAATATGAATTAAATGCTTTCAAATTCCAGATAAGACAAACATGTCATTTCCTTGGAAATCCGAGGTAAAAAGAAAAAAACATACCCCTGAAATACTTGTTATAACACATGTATTTACTTAATGTAAAATCACTATCACCTGGAAAATTCCTAATATGCAATACTAGTGTGGCTAAGGAAGGGGTCAAAACATGGGTAATCTGTTATATATACTATTTTCCATAAAGAATAGGTCGTATCGCAACAAGTTGTTAAATTTGCTACAAACATTTACAAAATGAGACAATCATGGTCCAGCTATGCATCAGGCCAACCAATATTTTTTAGACACATGAAGATATGCAGTAACATGTAAATATAAACAAATCAACAGGATATATAAGCCCAAAAATACTGTGAATGGTGCTACAGGGGAATATAACAGATATGCATAAGATAAATTGTAATGACCCGGAAAATCTGAACCAATTTAAAATTTTTAAATTTGCTTTTTTAGTGGATTTTAAATATTTAAAATAAATATTTTAAAGAATAACAATGAAAAGTAAGTTTGAATCGAATAGAATAACGATGAAAATATTTTTAAATTGGCTTTTTTTAGTGAATACCTTTCTAACGAATCTGAAAAATCAAAGTTTCATAGTAGAAAGCAAAAGTTAGGGCCAAATGAATTTTCAGAAAGGTCGCTATAGAATTTATATAGCCCGTGAAAATGACCATTTTGCAAACGACCTCGGAATTCGGCGAAACCACTTTTGTTGGATCAGGGATGTCAAGTTATTTCTAGGTTTCAAATTTCATAATTTTTGAAGCTAGTATGTGAGCGTGGTAAAGGAAAATGTATTTTGGTCAAATACAGTTAAATTGGATCGACCAGAAATGGGCCTTTTTGCAAACGGTCTCGGAATTCGACGTAACTAGTTTTGTTGGGACCGTATCATCAAAACATAGCTAGATTTATTTTTCTGGAATTTTTCGAGTCAGTTTGTGGTCCTGGCAAATTGAAATGTACGTTCAAATTGAATATTTAATGTTTTATATTTTAATTTGAAGGAAAACTGACTTAAACAGTCGAATAGGCCTGCGAAACATATCCCATTGTGTTCAAAATGGGGGTAAAACGCTAGGAACGACAGTCGTTGGGTTTGGATTGGAGTTCGTGTGTGAAAGGGGTATTTTCGAAATTTAAAAATATATAAATAAAATAAAAAATTATGATTGGCCCTCACTTTTTCTCTCTCCCCGCTTCCTCCCCGATGCCCTGAAACCGGACGGCGGAAATCATCCCGTTCTTCCCTCCTCTTTTTCTCTTCCATCTCTCAATGAAACAACCCCCTCCTTCAGAACTTTTTGAAGATCGAAGTCCCCTCTTCAAATCCATATAAGCCTTGCCCCTCCTCGTCTCGTCGTTCGAGAGATCCACCTCCGCAAACATCGGTCGTTCGCGCCCCGATTTCTCCCTCCACCGTGCTTCGAGTCAGCCACCACCAGAGTCGATCGGGGCGCCTCTCCAAGCACTCCAAGGTGGCACCGCCCGATCGTCACCTCGTGCTACGGATAACGGGAAAAACTGAAACCTAGTTTCGAACCACACTGAAAGGTAACGGCTGATAATATTAAAACTATTTTAATAGCACTTTAAAGCGCTACGGTTTATGATTTTACAATAAAAATCATATCTTTTTCCTTTGTTGACGAAATTCAGTTAAACAAGAGGCAGTGGACTCGTGTGGACGTCTTCTACCTTCTAGAAGAGACCGCATATTTTTCTGAGCCTTCTGCTATTTTTGGTGGAGTGGAACCCAATGTGAGATTTCTAGTTTATAAACGATATGGAAAATGACGATGTATAAATTATATGGTCGATGTATGACTTGTATAAGCGTTGTACACCTCATGTATAAGCGTTGTATAGGTTGTACGTTCGATGTATAAGTTATATATGCGTTGTAAAAATTATATATGTGTTGAAATAGAATTGAAATGCTTATATATAAAATATATATATATATATATATATATATATATATACACGCCCCTCGTCCACACACCATGGACGATATTTATTGATTGTGATTGGTGTGAAAATTGGTTGATAGCGAATGGTTGATTATAATTGTTTGTGGTTGAAAAATACCCGTTTGTGGTTGAAAATTATTTGGTTGAAACCACATAGGATTAGTTTGTGGAAATGAAAAATATATACATGCCGCCTGTGTGCGAACTAGATGCATGATTCCCCATTGTCAAAAGCTGCGAGGCTTTAAGGTAGAGCGAGGAGTCGTACTAGGGACGGCCCCGGTTTTAACTACCCTGCCGTTATGCTGCTGAAATTTTGAATAATATTCATGTGTTAGAATTTTTTTCATGTGTTGAAACTATATTCGTTTGTCGAATAGAAATTCATCTATTGCATGACATTCATGTTTGAAATAAATTGTTTTACAATAAAAATCACCTTTTTATCTATATATATAAACTGTAGAAAACCTTCATGTGTTGAATTGAAATTCATTCGTTGAATAGAATTCATGTGTTGAATGGTATTCGTGTTTTAAATATAAAAATCACATTTTTATTACTATATATATATATAAACTATAGAAAACCTTCATGTGTTGAATTGAAATTCATTTGTTAAATAGAATTCATGTGTTGAATGGTATTCGTGTTTTAAATATAAAAATCACCTTTTTATCTATATATATAAACTATAGAAAACCTTCATGTATTGAATTGAAATTCATTCGTTGAATAGAATTCATGTGTTGAATGGTATTCATATTTTGAAAGAAATTGTTTTATAATAAAAATCCTATTTTTATCATCAATATGAACTATATAAAATACTCTTATTTTGAAATAAATTGTTTTATAATAAAAATCATATTTTTATTACGTATATGAACTATATAAAATAACCGTGTTTTGAAATGAATTGCTTTACAATAAAAATCACCTTTCTATCATATACATGAATAGTTAAAAATAGAGAAGTGTTGAAAAAGAAGTCAGTTGGATAAAAATATCATTTTTATCAAATGTATGAAAAGGAAATGGTATTGAAATCGAAGGATCGATTATATTGATATATATATATAAATATAATTAAAATATATCGAATAACGAAGCTGTAGTTCGTATTTTGAAACCGTGATTTCAAACGATTGTACCGGGAGATCCGACCATCGGATTATCCCGAAACCGCAACCGGTGGGTTCGCTTTGGAAATATCTTTCCAACGGCACCAACTTTTTAAAAATCCAACGGTTGGATTGTCTGGAATGTTTAATTCAAATCTGAAGAAAAGCAGCGCCAGAATCGATTATATTTATATATATATAAATATAATTATATTAGATCGAATAACAACGCTGCAGTTCGTATTTTGAAATCGAAACTTCAAACGATTATATCGGGAGATCCGACCGTCGGATTTTCCCGAAACTGGAACCGTTGGATTCATTTTGAAAAGATCTTTCTAATGATGTAAATTTTGTGAAGATCCAACGGTTAGATTTTCAGATATGTGTAAATCAAATGTGAAGAAAAACAGCGCCATGGCCACGTTATGGCTTGAAGCGTAGTTTGAATAAATTGGCTATTTTAAAATAAATAAAAATGGCGATAGATCATTATAAAATATTATAAATGATATAGATGTGAAATTTAGAAATTAACTGAAGGTTAGCTAAGTCGAATGGTTTCCTGGATTTTGATCTGATGTTGGTTTCGGCCTTCGGGGTTAATATTTGGGAAATCGTTCTCTTACTTATTGACGGTTAGTGACTAATGAATTGAAATGATGCGTATGTAGTGCTTGTATAGCACGTGTTTATTATATACGCGAGTTATTCAGAAAGACCGGGTTTAACCCATTCTGAATAACTGAATCGAAGATGAAGACGGTGGTCGAAGACCGGAGATCTTCACCACGTTTGGATGGTAACTGATGTCCTGATTGGGAGGCATCCCGAAATATGGATAATGAGTGGTGATCATCCAGACGTACGTGGAAATCGATGGGTTTGCGAGGTATGTAGTGCCTCCGGTTTCGTTCAGACCCAGAACGGACTTTCAAATGGAATGTGTGTCTGACATTGGAATTCATTTTGTGTGATTGATAGCCATCTGTTATATTGCGTGAATTGCCTGTGTGGCATGCTAAGATGTAGTGATCAGGGCTTCTGTTGAAAAGCAAAGTCTTGTGGTTGATGATCAAAGCACCGCCTGTGTGGCGTAGCTTTGTGTATAACGTTAATTCACGAGCCTCACACCCCTGTATGAACCAGAAATGGGAGAAGGACCTCAGGGAGGGCATGCGTTTCCTTCTAGTTAGAGGTGGTGTCGGTGCTTAAACTGGCTGACATTTATATTATTTTTACCTATGTGGTTGTTGCTGTTGCGAGGCGCCTCGGTTATATCGGTCGATCCGGGACCGATGGAGTCATTTGTTGGCTTATTGACGCCCCATAGGGCGGGGAAACGCAGTGTTCAGGAATTCTAATCCACATCGGTGGACCGGCCCTATCGCTCCTAGGGTCACTCGAGCTCTGATCCTGAGACACGGGCTAGAGCATCTCGAAGTCGTTAAGGACTATCTTTTGCCTTGGTTCATGACGGAAATCCAATTTCCAAATATGTGACTGTGCGGTTTTGATTCTGTGTGTATATATATATATATGGCGACATGATATATGGTACCCATGCCATCTATGATTGATAGTTATGATTTGAAATTGTTTTTGAAACATATAAACACTAGTAGTAATATCAAGTGCTTTGTTTTATTCGTATCAAGCATATGCTGGCCATTATATGGTAAAACTCTATCCTCCGGTTTGCGTTGCATTGTGTGATGGGAACTGAGTCTTATAATGGCTTCATTTTTATAAAAAGCATTGCGATGTTTGAAAGAATTATTTGTTTTAAAGCACTGGCAATCAAATGGAGTAATCCCATTCCGCGAAAGTGGCGTGGTCCTGTGATTAGCCATATTATAAATGTGTTAAGAAGATTTCTCATACCAGTCCCATGACTGACTCGTAGTTTGTTTCACTTTCAAACTCGGGTGCCCCTTTTTATACACGGGCAACCTTGTATTCAGGTTTTAGCTGGCTCTTTCTGGATAGCTGGAGCTGAAGATGGATTCTATCATTTATCTCTTTTTATGTTGTTCACCTCCTATTGTACATATTATGTTTGTATCCGCTGTAGACATTTATGTATAGCTGAACTGTATTTGTACTAAGTATGATCCTGTATACTGTGTAACTCTGATGATTCTTGTTTATCCAGTGATTATTTGTTCGTTATCTAGTGTATTTATTTATTTCTATTCTGCTATTATCTGTTTATGTGTTATATTCCAAAAATTACCCTTGTCACCGTCAATACGGGATTTGGGGTCGTCACAACGTGGTATCAGAGCTTTGGTTAAGCTTAGTTTTGGAATATAACATATTAAAGAACTCGTCAGAAATAAAACTAGTAGTGTTCTAGGACCGGTAACTCGTTACAGATAGGATCAGTAATATCCTAGTATGAGTAAAGCAGAATCAGAATAACTCGTTAGAGATGGGGTCAGAAGTTCCCCAGAACGAGTCGAAAGTTATATGTTTATAAATAACGTATTTGTGATTATATTCTGGTTTTAGAAATATGATTTTTGAATATATAAAAGGTATATATTTGAAAAGTTAAAAACAATTTGATTGTTGTTTGCATTGTGTGATAGTAGATTTGATTAATTAAAATTATTAAAACGATAGTTAATTTAATCAATAAGAGAATAATGGTAGAATTTATTCGATTAAATCACACATTGAACTGATATAAAAATAGATAGAAATATATACTTGTGCATTATATGTGTTTGAACAGGTAATTGGATTAGCTGTTGGGTAAAGATTTTATTTGCGTGCCCGACAAATAGGTAAACCTTAATGAGTTGGATGCGCAATTTTTTTATTATATCAACTCATGTGAATGCCATTGGATGCGGAGTGCTAGTTATTCTGTGTGTAATTAATAAATGTCGCCATAGGATAGTAACAATTAATTTTGAACTACACTGCATGGCATACTTCTGAAGATAGGCATACTTCATCATATACCACATAAGCATTTGGAGCTTGTGTGACGAGGTGGAAGATTTACCATACGAGCGAGAGGCTTGTATGGCGATGACTATATTTTACAGGTTGAACTGATAACTGATATGGACTATTTAAAAATTGTAACGATAAATTGCCAGATTAATAAAAAAACCCCACATGGGTCTGGAGTTGACAATAATCACGTCTCTCTAGTCATTAGATACGGCACATGGACTATTTATTTCCCACACGGGACGAGGTGACGAGAATTTATTCTCTGGAGCAATTAAAATACACACTCCCTCAGGCTTTGACAGGGTGACGAGAATTTATTCTCTGGAGTTATTATCAATACACGGTCCCCTGTAAACACTAGAATATATCACTATAAATATGTGTATGCTTTATAGGATTTATTGTGTACCTAATACGGCCCAAAAAATTTCCAAACCCCTCCCCGTACAAAGGAGGTTATGGCGAATTTTTTCGAAAATTCCGGGTGTTAGCCAAATTTTTGAAGAATTTGAAAATTTTCAGAAACTGAAAAGTTGGAGAAAGGAAGCCAAATTGAACGTAGAGTTGAATAATCAAACCACTTTCGACTTTGTTCCTTTTCGGGGACGAAAAGTTTTAAGTGGGGGAGATTGTAACGACCCGGAAAATCTGACCCAATTTAAAAATTTTAAATTGGCTATTTTAGTGGATTTTAAATATTAAAAATAAATATTTTAAAGAATAACGATGAAAAGTAAGTTTGAATCGACATTTGAAAACGAATATAATTAATTCTAATTATAAACAAGGCCTGAAATGGCGCGGTAGTTTCAAATTTTCATTTCAAACTTTGATTGATTGTACCGGGTGCAAAACAAAACGGATTTGAGTGAAACCAAAAATATTTAAATCTGCTAGTGAATGCCTTTCTAGCGAATCTGAAAAATCGAAGTTTCATAGTAGGAAGCAAAAGTTGTGGCCAAATGAATTTTCAGAAAGGTCGCTATAGAATTTATATAGCCCGTGATAATGGCCACTTTGCAAACGACCTCGGAATTCGATGAAACCACTTTTGTTGGATCCGGGATGTCAAGTTATTGCTAGATTTCAAATTTCATAATTTTTGAAGCTAGTATGTGAGCGTGGCAAAGGAAAATGTGTTTTGGTCAAATACAGTTGAATTGGATCGACCAGAAATGGGCCTTTTTGCAAACGGTCTCAGAATTCGACGAAACCAGTTTTGTTGGGACCGTATCGTCAAAACATAGCTAGATTTATTTTTCTGGAATTTTTCGAGTCAGTTTGTGGCCCTGGCAAACTGAAATGTACGTTCAAATGAATATTTAATGTTTTATATTTTAATTTGAAGGAAAACTGACTGAAACAGTCGAATGGGCCTGCGAAACATATCCCATTGTGTTCGGAATGGGGGTAAAACGCTAGGAACGACCGTCGTTGGGTTTGGATTGGAGTTCATGTGTGAAAGGGGGTATTTTCCAAATTTAAAAATATATAAATAAAAAAAAAAAAAATGATTGGCCCTCACTTTTTCTCTCTCCCCGCTTCTTCCCCGATGCCCTGAAACCCGATGGCGGAAATCATCCCCGTTCTTCCCTCCTCTTTTTCTCTTCCATCTCTCAACGAAACAACCCCCTCCTTTGGAGCTTTTTGTAGATCGAAGTCCCCTCTTCAAATCCATATAAGCCTTGCCCCTCCTCGTCACGTCGTTCGAGGGATCCACCTTCGCAAACATCGGTCGTTCGCGCCCTGGTTTGTCCCTCCACTGTGCTTCGAGTCAGCTACCACCACAGTCGATCGGAGCGCCTCTCCAAGCACTCCAAGGTGGCACCGCCCGATCGTCACCTCGTGCTACGGATAACGAGAAAATCTGAAACCTAGTTTCGAACCACACTGAAAGGTAACGGCTGATAATATTAAAACTGTTTTAATAGCACTTTAAAGCGCTACGGTTTATGATTTTACAATAAAAATCATATCTTTTTCGTTTGTTGACGAAATTCAGTGAAACAAGAGGAAGTGGACTCGTGTGGACGTCTTCTACCTTCTAGAAGAGACCGCATATTTTTCTGAGCCTTCTGCTATTTTTGGTGGAGTGGAACCCAATGTGAGATTTCTAATTTATAAACGAAATGGAAAATGACGATGTATAAATTTTATGGTCGATGTATGACTTGTATAAGCGTTGTACACCTCATGTATAAACGTTGTATAGGTTGTACGTTCGATGTATAAGTTATATATGCGTTGTAAAAATTATATATGTGTTGAAATAGAAATGAAATGCTTATATATAAAAAAAAAAAATATATACGCCCCTCGTCCACATACCATGGACGGTATTTATTGATTGTGATTGGTGTGAAAATTAGTTGATAGCGAATGGTTGATTATAATTGTTTATGGTTGAAATTGATTGATTGTTGTTGAAAAATACCCGTTTGTGGTTGAAAATTATTTGGTTGAAACCACATAGGATTAGTTTGTGGAAATGAAAAATATATACATGCCGCCTGCGTGTGAACTAGATGCACGATTCCCCATTGTCAAAAGCTGCGAGGCTTTAAGGTAGAGCGAGTAGCCGTACTAGGGACGGCCCCGGTTTTAATTACCCTGCCGTTATGCTGCCAAAATTTTGAATAATATTCATGTGTTAGAATTATTTTCATGTGTTGAGACTATATTCGTTTGTCGAATAGAAATTCATCTATTGAACGACATTCATGTTTGAAATAAGTTGTTTTGCAATAAAAATCACCTTTTTATCTATATATATAAACTATAGAAAACCTTCATGTGTTGAAATGAAATTCATTCGTTGAATAGAATTCATGTGTTGAATGGTATTCGTGTTTTAAATATAAAAATAACATTTTTATTACTATATATATATAAAAACTATAGAAAACCTTCATGTGTTGAATTGAAATTCATTCGTTGAATAGAATTAATTTGTTGAATGGTATTCGTGTTTTAAATATAAAAATCACCTTTTTATCTATATTATAAACTATAGAAAACCTTCTTGTATTGAATTGAAATTCATTCGTTGAATAGAATTCATGTGTTGAATGGTACTCATATTTTGAAAGAAATTGTTTTATAATAAAAATCCTATTTTTATCATCAATATGAACTTTATAAAATACTATTGTTTTGAAATAAATTGGTTTATAATAAAAATCATATTTTTATTACCTATATGAACTACATAAAATAATCGCGTTTTGAAATGAATTGTTTTACAATAAAAATCACCTTTCTATCATATACATGCATAGTTAAAAATAGTGAAGTGTTGAAAAAGAAGTCAGTTGGATAAAAATATCATTTTTATCAAATCTATGAAAAGGAAATGGTTTTGAAATCGAAGGATCGATTATATTGATATATATATATATATATATATAATTAAAATATATCGAATAATGAAGCTGCAGTTCGTATTTTGAAACCGTGATTTCAAACGATTGTACCGGGAGATCCGACCATCGGATTTTCCCGAAACCGCAACCGGTGGGTTCGCTTTGGAAATATCTTTCCAACGGCACCAAGTTTGTAAAAACCCAACGGTTGGATTGTCTGGAATGTTTAATTCAAATCTGAAGAAAAGCAGCACCAGAATCGATTATATATATATATATATATTAAATCAAATAACGACGCTGTAAGAACCCGTAACTTCCCCGTGAAGGAAAGAGCGGATACTTTGAGAACAACACACAAATGAACGCAGACGGAAGAACATTTCATTGTTATTACAACAATTCCATCAGATACAAGAATATACAGAGTATAAATGAATAAATTACATTCGACAAATATCAGAGATTACAATAAATTACATAGCAGCGGAAAAATATACAAAATACAACTGAAAGTGATACACGGATACAGAACTTTCCGAGCATCGTTCCAGCTGTTAATCAGGAACCTATGAATATAAATCTGCAAAACCAAAACTACTAGCTGCCCGTGTGGAAAATAGGGGCACCCAGAGTTTAGGTTAAAACAATAAACTCCAGGTCAGTCATGTGACTGGTGTGAGAACTAAAACAGTTATTTAAAACTTTACTTTAAAGATAGTAATTCAAGGGACCACGCCGTATAACACGGAACGGGTTTCCTCCCAAGAATACTAGTGCATATAACAAAACAACGCAATGCTTTTTGGAAAAATGAAGCTATTATAAGACCCAGGTCCCATCACACAATGCAACGCAAGCCGGAGGATAGGGTTTTCCCTTATAATAGCCAAACATGCTTGGTACGTTTAAAACAAATCACTTGATACTATAATAGGTGTATAGTGTCAAAACAATTTCAATCATAAATATAAATCATAGACGGCATGGGTACCATATATCATGTCGCCATACTAGTTCTACAATTAAAACCGCAAAATCACGTATTGGAAATTGGATTTCCGTCATGAGCCGAGGCAAGGGGCAAGTTCCTCTCCGCGTTCGAGACACTCTAGCAATGCCTCAGGACCCCACTCTGATCCTTTGGAACCTCCAAGGCCTGTCCTCTCTTACTTTTGAGGATTAGTTATTCCTGAACACACGTTTCCCGGTCCTTACAGACCTATATCTGAGGCGCCTCATATCCAACAACCACACAGGTGAAAAGTATATAAATGTCAGGGCTGGTAGGTCACTGACACCACCCTAGCTAGAAAGAAACGTCGTGCACTCCTTAGGTCCGTATCCCGTTTTTGACTCATACCGAGATGTGAGGCTCGCGAATTCACATTATACACAAAGCTACACCACATAGGCCGTGCTTTGATCATCAACCACAAGACTTTGCTTTTCAACAGAAGCACTGATCAATTGCCACTTACGCGTGCCACACTGGCAATTCAATCCATGCGACTGATGTCCATCGATATACAACCTCTGAGCTCGTATGTCTCAGAGAAGGGCGTTAAGCAAGAGAATAAATTCTCCGCCGCCAAACAGATGTATATTTAATAGGGATCAATCAACACAGAATAAAATCCAATGTCAGACACACAATCCATTTACAATTTCGTTCTGGGTCTGAACGAAACCGGAGGCACTTTCCTCGCATATCCATCCATCTCCAAGTACGTCTGGACGATCACCAACTGTTTCACTCATCCTGGGTGTACAGCCCAATCAAGATCATCAGTAATCACCCAAACGATGTGAAGACTTACGGTCTTCCACCACCGTCTTCATCTTCGACATCTCGTCGAATCGGTTATTCAGAATGGGTATAAACCCGGCCTTTCTGAATAACCCACGTATATAATAAACAAATGTTACACAAACACAACGAACGCCTCATTCCAATACAGAATATTCTTTTATTCACAAAATCACATTCTTAGGGAAAGGTTCCCATTAATTTTATCAAAGATAAATTCTTCTAAATTTATTCTTTAATCCTCCTTTGAATATCATTTCAAACTAGTCGGGATTAGCGAACCACACCGAAGTAATTATTTATTTTATTTCCCAATCCCAACCTATATATCCCATGGAGAAAAACTGGTCATACTCCATATCTAACACCACGGTGCTATCGGTAAAATTAATTACCATTTCACGTTCAAATCTAATTAAAGATTTAACTATCGCTTTGGAGCAAAACTGGTGGTACTCCATTTTCGATCACCTTTCAGATTTGATAATTTAAATTATCAATTCACATTTTTAATCTAATTAAAGATTCATTAAAACTCCACTTAGTTTTAATCTTTTCAAAATCAACATCCTGCCTTTAACTGGGTTAAAGAACCAATGTCATCTAAAACACGATTCACGATAAACCCAAATCACATTTGATATTATATACAAGGCTCTGAATAGAAAATATACCGACTTATATTCAATATCAAATTCTGAAACCAACATATATCGTATTGGAAATAACGATATAAAATATATCTTCCAAATTCCCATAACAATATCTGTATAGTCACAAAATCCAACATCGAAATATTCCGAAGATAATTTCGATTCAACTCCAGTCCAATCCACGTATTGGGAATATTAAATATTTTTAAAATCACCTTCAAATTCAATTTATTTATTTCAAAATTAAATTGATTTTAATTCTAGTTCAAAACTAGTTCATTTCGATAAAAATCTATTTTTATCATTTCAAATGTGGAATTTTTCAGCCCAATTTTTCCCAAATCATTTCTTATGATTTTACACAAATTATAGATATTTTTAATAATTTTATCAAGGCCCGTACAGTCGATTTCCATCAACGGCCATCGAACTGCACTTACAGCGACCTTTTTCGAATTTGATTTGGACATAATTCCAAATCCAACCGTTAGATTTCAAATTTCTAATATTCACTGGAAAGCTCTTTTCGATGCGAACCCAACGGTTCCGGTTTTAGGAGAATCCGACGGTCGAATCTCCCATAATGTCCATTCGAAGTTAATGGTTGAAATTCATGAACTGCCGCGGCGCGGCGCGTTCTATTCAGGCCATTATATATATATAATATATATTATATATATTTCGTCGATTTCCTTTTAAAACGAATTTTATAAATAGTTCTAAATTCGTTTCAAAACAATTTCAACTTCATCTTGTTTCAAATCGATTTGATTTCAATTCAATTCGAGTTCATTTCAATTCAATTCAAATTCAAATTCATTTCAATTCAATTCAGTTTTCAAATTCACTTTCTATTCAATTCAATTTGAATTCATCTCAAATATTAAATTTTGAAATCACTTTTCCATATTCATTATAAAACGAATAAAATTGATATAAATATCGTTCGCGTCAAAATAACGCATCTCTAATCAACACGGCTTTATATTTTTCAAAAACTTCTTTATTCTATTCAACAAATGAATATTTATCCCATTCAACACGTGAATCTATATTTCTTTCAACACACGACTAATCTCAACACATGAGTACTATCAACACATCACTATTTTTGTTATGTAAAATATTTTATAAAACTAAGGTATCTATCGTTTGATTTTCAATTAGACTCCACTGTGAAGTAGATTCTAATTGTAAATATGATAAAGATGTAATTTTTATTATTTAAAATATTTTACTCAACACATGAATAGTTTCAACACATGATCATCGTCAACACATGACTATTTTTATATTCAACACATGAATTTTCTTTTATAATATTCATTATTTTCCCGATTGGAATGAGGCCCAATCAATCACCATATAATGTTAATTATATGGATTTCCATACAACACATGTATATAATAGCATTGAAAAATAATCAACCATCAACCAAAGTGCACTACACTGTATAAGCATCAAATATAGATATCTGACGCTTATAACAGCCTGTCAATCGATCGATCGACATATTTAATCAATCAGGATGAGTGAACATCAAATTTCATCCCAACACCCATGTGGGGTTTCAAACAATCAAACACAGATTTTAGTTGTGCAGTTGGGCGACGTGTAAAATTTATCGACCCAATCGATATCATTCAAATCAGTGTATATAAACAAATCGGCCGATTTGTTTATAAATATTCATTTATTCACTTTCACGTTAAAAATTATATTTTTAACGATAAAGCATTTTATTTTAACACATGAATTTCTATTAGTTCATTTATTCAATAAAATGATATTTTTATTTTTCTAACATATTTTAGAAAATTTCGGCGGCATAACGGCACGATACTAGAAACGGGACAAGGCCTAGCCTTATCCCCGGTCTAGTGAAGGCCCACGCCATTCACACATCAATCAAATCAATTTCATTTCACCAAAAAAAATTCAATTCAAACCAAACAATTTAACCAACTACACAACCAAACAATTAAACAAACAAGCCATCCATGGTCTGTGGATGACGGGTGTCGGGTGCTACTAAACACCGTCTGCATCCTAGTATATATATATAACTAGAAAAAGAAATTTAGAGTGAGAAGTTCTCACCGATAGCTATCCAATACCACGACTCTTCTTTTATAGAAATCTTCATCGTTCTCGCCTTTTGTCGCTTTCGTTGCCCGTATTCACTACATATATAAAAATAACATTTTTACTTGTTCACTTTCAATTTAAAAAAAAATCATATTTTTATAATCACTTCATATATTTAAAAATCGAATTTTTACTATGCTATTCAATATATAAAAATCGAATTTTCCTACGCTACTAAATAGATAAAAATTCTATTTTTACAACAATGTTATATAGATAAAAATTCTATTTTTACAACGATGTTATATAGATAAAAATTCTATTTTTATCCCGCTATTCTTCATATAAAGATTTCGCCTTTTCAATTTCAAAAATCTAATCTTTTCTATTTTAAAAATCTAATCTTTTCTATTTATAAAAATCTCGTCTTTTCATATCTAAAAATATCGTCTTTTTAAAAATCAATCTTTATTTTGCTACACATATAAAGATGCTATTTTTAATATTCCTATCATGTAAAAATTATATTTTTACTTCTCTCCATAAACAAAAATCATATTTTTACATCTTTCATATAGTAAAGATTATATTTTTAATACTTTAAAAACATAAAAATCATATTTTTAATTGAATAAAAATCTTTTCTACTTCTTCCTTCTATAAAAATCCTATTTTTATAAATAAAAATATAATCTTTTCAATTTTAAAAAAATCAAATCCTTTTCATTTCATCATCAGTTTTAATTACCATATAAAATCAGTTTTTTTATAATCCCTAAAAATCGATTTTAATATAAAGAAAAAAAACAGTTATATATAAACAAAAATAATAAAAAGAAGAGGACTTACAGCGTCGATTGGAGGAAGGAGGGGGCTAACAGGTTAGGGTCGGGTCGGATTGGGTGGTGCGGTGGTCGTGGGGCTGCGCTCCAGAGATGAAGGGGGGGGGGGGGTTCTTGCGTCGATCGAACAGGAGGGGGGCTGTAGCTCGCGTCGGTTGAAGAGGGGGAGGCGGCGCTTGAGGGGATCGGCCAGCGGTGGGAGGACCTGGCGGCGGTGGATTGGTGCGTCGCGATTTTAGTTTTAGGTTTTTTTTTTCTCTGATTCGTTCTGAAATAAGAAAGGGGGGCCAATGTGATTTAAGGGGAAGGAGAGGAAAGTTTTTTTTTTTTAATTTATTATTTAATTATTTTATTTTGCAAAAAGTTGACTTTCACAAACGACCTCTAAACGAGGTCCACCGCCTGTCGTCCATAGCATTTTACCCCTATTCTGAACACAATGGGATATGTATCGTCAGCTGATTCGACTGTTTCGATTAGTTTCCATCAAATTTACAATTAAATAATTATATTGAATTTTAAACGTACATTTCAATTTACCGGGGTCACATACGAACTCTATAAATTGCTGAAAAATATTTTCTAGCTTCGTATTGACGATACGGTCCTAACAAAGCTAGTTTCGTCGAATTCTGAGACCGTTAGAAAAATGGCCATTTTCCAGTCGATTAAAATCAACTAAAACTGGTCAAACGCGTTTTCCTTTGCCACGCTCACATATTGATTCGAAAAATTATGAAATTTGGAACCTAGCAATAATTCGACATCACGGACCCAACAAAAGTGGTTTTGTCGAAATCCGAGGTCGTTTGCAAAATGACTATTTTTAAGAGCCCGAATTCCATAGCGATTATTCAGAATTTTCAACTGGACATATCTTTTGATTCCCGATATGAAATTTTGATTCTTCGTATTCGTTGGAAAGATATAATCAATTTGATCCTAATGTTTTTGGTTTCACTAAAATCCGGATTGTTTTGCACCCGGTACATTCAATTGAAGTTTGAAATCGAATTATCGAACTACCGCGCCATTTTCAGTTCTATTTATAATTATATAAAATTATTAATATACTAACGACGACGTATATAATATATACGTTCGAATTCTATTCAAAATAAAATTTTCGTCGATATTATTTAAAATAATCTATTTTAAATGTTCAAAATTCGCTAAAATTGCCAAAATAAAAATTTTAAACTAGCCCGCATTTTCGGGTTGTTACAGACACTGCAGTTCGTATTTTGAAATCGAAACTTCAAACGATTATATCGGGAGATACGACCGTCGGATTTTCCCGAAACTAGAACCGTTGGATTCGTTTTGAAAAGATCTTTCTAATGATGTAAATTTTATGAAGATCCAACGGTTAGATTTTCAGATATGTGTAAATCAAATCTGAAGAAAAACAGCGCCACGGCCGCGTTATGGCCCGAAGCGTCGTTTGAATAAATTGGCTATTTTAAAATAAATAAAAATGGCGATAGATCATTATAAAATATTATAAACGATATGGATGTGAAATTTAGAAATTAACTGAAGGTTGGCTAAGTCAAATGGTTTCCTGTATTTTGATCTGATGTTGGTTTCGGCCTTCGGGGTTAATATTTGGGAAATCGTTCTCTTACTGATTGACGGTTAGTGACTAATGAATTGAAATGATGCGTATGTAGTGTTTGTGTAGCACGTGTTTATTATATACGCGAGTTGCTCAGAAAGACCGGGTTTAACCCATTCTGAATAACTGAATCGACGTTAAGGAATCGAATATGAAGACGGTGGTCGAAGACCGGAGATCTTCACCTCGTTTGGATGGTAACTGATGTCCTGATTGGGAGGCA
Organism: Allium sativum; assembly: GCA_030737875.1. NCBI lineage: Eukaryota > Viridiplantae > Streptophyta > Magnoliopsida > Asparagales > Amaryllidaceae > Allium > Allium sativum. The sequence goes on from CM060918.1 coordinate 131,564,734, forward strand.
TCCAGAAATATGGATAATGAGTGGTGATCGTCCAGACGTACGTGGAAATCGATGGGTTTGTGAGGTATGTAGTGACTCCGGTTTCATTCAGACCCAGAACGGACTTGCAAATGGAATGTGTGTCTGACATTGGAATTCATTCTTTGTGATTGATAGCCATCAGTTACATGGCGTGAATTGCCTGTGTGGCATGCTAAGATGCAGTGATCAGGGCTTCTATTGAAAAGCAAAGTCTTGTGGTTGATGATCAAAGCATCGCCTGTGTGGCGTAGCTTTGTGAATAACGTTAATTCGCGAGCCTCACACCCCGGTATGAACCAGAAACGGGAGAAGGACCTCAGGGAGGGCATGCGTTTCCTTCTAGTTAGAGGTGGTGTCGTTGCTTGAACTGGCTGACATTTATATTATTTTCACCTATGTGGTTGTTGCTGTTGCGAGGCACCTCAGTTATATCGGTCGATCCGGTAACTTTGGAGTCATTCGTTGGCTCATTGACGCCCCATAGGGCGGGGAAACGCAATGTTCAGGAATTTTAATCCACATCGGTGGACCGGCCCTGTCGCTCCTAGGGTCACTCGAGCTCTGATCCTGAGACACGGGCTAGAGCGTCTCGAAGTTGGTAAGGACTATCTTTTGCCTTGGTTCATGACGGAAATCAAATTTCCAAATATGTGACTTTGCGGTTTTGATTGTATATATATATATATGGCGACATGATATATGGTACCCATGCCGTCTATGATTGAAAGTTATGATTTTAAATTGGTTTTGAAACATGTAAACACTAGTAGTAATATCAAGTGCTTTGTTTTATTCGTATCAAGTATATGTTGACCATTATAAGGTAAAACTCTATCCTTCGGTTTGCGTTGCATTGTGTGATGGGAATTGAGTCTTATAATGGCTTCATTTTTTTAAAAAGCATTGCGATGTTTGAAAGAATTATTTGTTTTAAAGCACTAGCAATCCAATGGAGTAAACCCGTTCCGTGAAATTGGCGTGGTCCTGTGATTAGCCATATCATAAATGTGTTAAGTAGATTTCTCATACCAGTCCCATGACTAACTCGTAGTTTGTTTCACTTTCAAACTCGGGTGCCCCTTTTTCTACACGGGCAGCCTTGTATTTAGGTTTTAGCTGGCTCTTTCTGGATAGTTGGAGCTGAAGATGGAATCTATCATTTATCTCTTTTTATGCTGTTTAGCTCCTATTGTACATATTATGTTTGTATCCGCTGTAGACATTTATGTATAGCTGAACTGTATTTGTACTAAGTATGATCCTGTATATTGTGTAACTCTGATGATTATTGTTTATCCAGTGATTATTTGTTCGTTATTTGGTGTATTTATTTATTTCTGTTCTGCTATTATATGTTTCTATGTTATATTCCAAAGATTACCCTTTTCATCGTCAGTATGGGATTTGGGGTCGTCACATAAATGTGCATAAGCGTGCCAATGCAATAATACATATGAGTTCACCTATATATACAACTAGCCATGTAGTAAAAGAAAGGGGTTTCCATCTTTATAAATGCGCAGGGAGATCCAAAATATCCTATTCATGCGTGGGTACAAACGTATATATATCAGACAAATGGAACACATACATAGCAAATGCAGCAGCTAGCCCTTAAGTAAACATGAAGTTTGAGATGTGCACAGTAGTAGGAAGTTAAATATATATATAAGTATATATATATATATATGTCTATGTTTCAAATTTCACAAAGTACAAGTGGTTGGGCTTGACACTAATGGCAGAACGTAAAATCTGTTAACCCAAATTAGTCTCACCATTTCATTCATCTTTGCAGGTCTAAACTCAGTAGCATTTTGGTTGAGTATACTAATTTACAAGGGATTAACATATATGTGATTGCTAGCGGAACTTTGGCGTATAAAATGATTGACTAAATCACTGAGAAGTTGCATGCAAGAAGTGAGCAAGACTAACTCATTGTATAAACCAAAAATGTACAAAAATATGCAAAAATATAGTAATAAATTATACAATGTGTACACAGGTACAAATATGTATGTACGATGATATACAATTAGTAACAACCAGTGCATATATATGTTTGAATCAATATTGTAGGCACATGTGGATTAGCACACATATGATTTGAATGTACTGGAGTCAATATAAATTAGTTAAATAATTTTTAAGATGGTTACTCAAAATTGTCATACTGGTTCACTTTTTTATATTACGCTTTCTTAGGTTTCATGTGTTCTGTTATTCCCTAACTACCTTACTTAAGTAATTGGGTCGACATTCGTAGACACACATTAACACATATATTGGTTTAAACCTTCCGGTATAAGTTGTATATATGACTGTTTTGTATCATAAATGAATGGCAAGTCAGACGTATTTTCTTCCAGGTGTAGCTACTACACTATAGGGCTATGGAAACAACAAGAAGACATGCATAAGATCAATAGAATCATCTAGTTTCAGATTTTTATTATCATCATCCACATTATTGCCATTATCATTATTGTTAATACAATTGTTATTACTATTTTTATTTCTATACGTATTTGATACAATTATAGAAAAAGATGTCATCTCTACTAAAGAAGGTATTTTTATCCTTTTTCTTTTCATTCCCACCCCTTACATGACAATGTAGGAAACTAAGGTAAGGTTCATTTTAATACTTGACTATCTTTCAAAATTTGCTACAAACTTCCGTACGATAATATCCTCACTAAGTTGTTAACACATACATACTCAGATGCAAACATATATAAACAAGTCAACAACAACAATCAGTAAGGCAACAAACGTATAGCGAGGTAATCCAACACGAGCAACTCGAATTAACTATTGTATTCGGATATATTACTGAAGTTAATGAACTTGAATCAAAGATTAATCATGAGTGAATGCTCACCTTAAACACCAGTGGCAAAGTGGAAAAAGACGGCAACTTTAGTGAAGATGCTGAAGCTAGCAATTAGATGCTTGGATCTGCGGTGGATGGCAGCTTGTATCACGACGTGGTGGAGTTAGGGTTTGACGATAGCAATTTATTTGAAGAGAACAGGACTTGATTTAGGGAAAGAAAAATCATGGAGGGCGGTGCAAGAATGATTTGGGGATGGAGAGATTATCGTCCATTATTCTGATTTGAGGAAGATTGAATTAAAATAAGAAAAGGAATGATTTTGCTGAGAAGAATGGGGAGGAATGCGGGATTTTTATAGAAGTAAATGTTGAAGATAAGAACGAAGTTCAATCATAGGTAATTAGGGTAGCGAAGTAGGTTGGCTAAAATTCTTAACTGAGGCGGTTTATACTTAAGGTAGGTAATATTCGGGTACAGTTAAATATAAATCTTTACCGCTAATTTATCGTTGAACGTTCAGAACCCATACCCAAAACACAGTCTCCAATTGCGACAAAAATTATATGTATCTCTCAGTCTTTGCGTTTTAAATCAAATAAAATTATTCTGGTTGAAATCCGACTTTGTCTGTACACGACGTTGTTTTATTTTTAAATTATTTAACCGTCCACCGATTTTATTTTGTTTGTCCATTAACAGCTCCGTTCGTTTCCAAATTTTGAAATGTTGTATTTAATTTCTTTGTACATGTATCCAACCAATTTTCCAAATAAAATCTCCAAACTTGTTTATCGTCAATAACATATATTTTTAAATTAAACCATTCATATCTTCAGTCGAATCCAATTCAAATACTCAATAGAATTCCATTCAAATGTTCAACAATAAATATTTGATTTTCACCAACCATTTTGAATTGAATATCAAATTCAATCCATACACAAACAATATTTTATACTTTAAATTTCTAACTCTGGTATCAATATGAAAATGATCATTAATGTTTAAATCTTCAATTAATTTCACATTCCAGTTGACGAAATTTATGGGACATTATAGGAAGGATGGCGTTGGGGGTGCAGGTGCTGGACGTTGCGGGGAAGACGGTTGGCATGTCAGGCGAGGCTAAGATGATCTGAAAAGGCGGCACGAGGTGAAGTTTGTGGTCGAGTGGGTTCGTTCAAAGCTCTGTATCAAAGAAAAGAGGGAAGAAAGAATCATCGGGATCGAACTGAAGAAGGAAATGAAAACGCGTTATTTGTTTAATACGGTGATGATGTGGCAGCATAAATTAAAGGTAATCAAGCTGAATTATTAATTAGTTATTAATTTAAATCCTAATTAAAATTAGTTTAAAATTTGATCATCCATAACTATTCATACATTAACGAAATACAGTGAAACTGGATCCGTTGGGATCGCAGGGACGAGACCTAGGAGATGGTGCTGACTGGGAATCATTTGGACGCAGTTGAAATTTCAGCTAATTTTAAATGCTCGTTAAAAATTAAATGGAACAAATGCCACCATCGTCAACTGAGATGAACTGGTGAGTTAATTTTCACAACCTCTGGAACTCTATGATGTGGTAAATTCATAGCAAAATATAATTTACCGTTAAAAGTATAAATTGGTTGATTGGTTTCTATTGGCTATTTATTGTTTGGTTGGTTTCTGTTATTTATATTTCATAGTTTTAAAATATTAGATTATTGAAGTTTATTTCATCTATTATTATGAAATGCTATAACAAGATGTGGTGCTGGGAAGAATAGGTTGGAGGGATCCGACCGGTTTCCTCAAATATTACATATGTTTTTTGTTTTACCTGATTTATATTTTAAGTGATTGAACCCCAAATGGTAGTGAAACCTGTTTGAACATGATGGTTGAATAAATATTAACCTGTGTGGTGTTTAAAATCAATCGACAGTGTTGATTGCGTAATTGGCAGTGAATGGCCTAAATGTGTGTTTTAGACGTCGGTTTTACCGTTCGGTGAATTGACGTAAATTTTAAAGTTATAAATTATTTTATAACTGAATTGAAGCTTTTTAGTTAATATTTACAAATAATTAAATTAGAAATTTATAAATAAATATTTTAATTGGGTTCATAAAAGAAATTATTTAAACGGTTTTATGTAATAAGACCGTATGATTTGTACATGTGTTAAAAGCTAAAGAGCCAGAGAATTTACCTACGGGTTAGTAAAATGGAATAATTGTTTTTAAAACAATTAAATAATGTTTTTAAATTAATTAAGTTATTTAATTAATTTAAAAGGGAAACGACAAATAATATTCAGTTAATAGTTAACTGAGGTGTATGGTTGGCAAAATCAACCATTTTCAATTAAAATTGATAATGGAATCAATTTGGTTTAATTTTTCTGAATATTCGTTAAATCTAACGAATAGTGTAAAATGTTAGTTAATCTCTGATTAACCATAAATTAAGAAAATTATTGAGGTGTTTAAGGTCAAATATTAGTTAATCTCCGATTAACTATAATTTAAGGAAACTAGTGAATTGATTAGTGTAAATCAAGTAATTATTATCTAATCAGCTTTTAAAAGTGATAATTATTCTATTTTTAATTAATAGCCAAGTTAACTATTTTTATATAGTTAAAAATTAAAGTTAATTATTATTTTAATTAATAATAATTAAAACGATGGCTTTTAATTGGAATCCATTGGAGAAGTGATCAAGTGGCGTTATGGTTTGATCAAAAGACCGATAAGTGTTATAAGGGATTTGTACATGATCGGTATGTATATACAGTTCTTTTGTATAAAGAGATTTGATATTATATTTTATCTATTCCGCTGTGAGATTCTGATGTAATGTTCTTCTTTTTTTCTTCTATTCTAACATTTCTTTCTTTTCTCACCGTCTAAATTCTTTCTAATAACGTTCCGGTGTTTTCAGTGCTTGGAAGGTTGGCATTAGATACGGTGATTGTATTTATGTCAATTTTCGAGGCCGAAAATTCCTCGGGTCAATACAGTGGTATCAGTGCTATTGGTTTAGAGATAACCTTGGCTCTGTGGCGTGACTTGATAGAGATGAGGTTAGTAATACCTTAGATTGAGTTTGAGTGTATATATGAGAGCGCGTATTTGTATTTTGATGTAAAAATATTTTTAAAATGATTTTTGATCAACATATTTCGTAAGATAATAAAGGTGATATTTTTCTCAACTTATTATAATATGGGAAATCAATTGGATTGGTTAATGTTGATTTGAATGATATGTTTGGATTGTGTGGTTGATTGCTTGAATATAAAGCGGAAATGATAGACTTGGTTGAAAACTAATCTGAAATAAATGAGTTGAGAAAATCAATCCAAATTTAATGAATGTGAATGGATATTAAATGGGAATCTTAAATTTGAGATGTATTAATCGAAATATTTATATTTAATCTAACTTATACGGTTAAAGTAAACCATATAAGATGTGATATTTGGAAATTTCAAAACTTGACTTTTGTTTGGAAAATAGTAAGTCAGTGGAATATTTGGGAATCAATGAATTATTTGGATTGTATGGTTGGTTGTGTGGATATTGTTTTGAAACTTGATGGAGGACCAATGAATGAACCAAAGTCTAAGGTATCGGGATGGATAATTAAAGAAACAAATGGATTGTTAAAACTTGGCTATAATTATAATCTCATGTGAATTTAATTTCGTGTGGAGTTGGTTAGAATGGATGATATAAATATTTGAACTGACATTGTTTGGAGACTAATGAAATTCATTTGAGTTGAGAACAGGTACAAGTGCCAGTTCAGCTTTAAAACTCAGCCAAGTGGATTCTAAAGTTAACTGAATCCAGTTGGCATGCTAATTAAGCAAGTTCGAATATAATATACCGCTTATCGCATAATAGCGCTCGCAAAAAGGTATGCCTATGTAGAATTTAAAATTTTGGTTCTATTTTGGTTTTGAGTTTGGATTTTGAATTTTTTTTCCGACCGTGTTGGTCGATGTATATATATTTCTTGATCCTGCAATATTGCATATGTCCCTCCGTACAGGGGAGACTCTGCCAAAAATTTTCCAAAATTTAAGGTGTTATAAATATTGAAGATTTTTGTAAATTCTGTTATTTAAAATAAATTGGTTTTAAAACCAATTGGCTTAGTTTGAAAATAAAATCGAGTTTTAATTAAATATTATATTAAAAAAAAGATAATGGGTCATAACGTTCTTTCTACCTTGGCAATTTCGGGGACAAAATTGTTTTAAGGGCGAAGGAATGCAACGTCCCGTATTTTCTGGCCAATTATTCAAATTTATTTTATTATTTAAAATATCGATTTGAATTTAAATAGTTGAATTTAATTATTTTATCATGAATATTTATTTATATTAATAATATATAATATTTTAATCCAAAATATTTGGAAAAAATGTTGAATTTGAAGCATAGTGTGATCGGGAAATTTAAAATGGTTCAATATTGTTCGTATTGAAATTATAGTATCGATTTCGTTTATAAAACGACGGTTAAGCGTTAAATTTATAATTTAATTATAAAACGAGCTGCAGCGGCGCAGTAGTTCGTAATATGGCATTTTGAACTTTAAACAGCTGTATAGGATTCAAAATAAGTCGGATTTTCTCGTAACAAGAAACGTCGGAATCTGTTGGATAATATCTTTCTAATGGAGAAGAAAAATCCTGTTTTCATAGCGTAGATTTTATTTTATGTCCAAATCAAATTTTGAAAAGGTCGCTATGGAATTCCTTTATATATGATATCGATTTATTATATAAAATAAAGGGATTTTAAATATTTTTAATATCGAAATAGCTTGAATTTCAACCCGGGGTATTTTATCTTGAATCTATATGAAATTCTGGTCATGTATGGCCAATGACAATATTTTATTAATATTATATTGAGGTATTTTAAAATTGGTTTATTTTAATGTAAATTGGACCTTTTAAAAGGGACTTTATTCAAACGACCACCGTTTTCAGCGAAACAAATTTTATTGGGACCGCAACAACTAATTATTACTAGACTTCAATTTGCAGTCAATCGGGGTTATTCTGTGAGCGTGGCAAAATAAAGTACAAATAAAACGACCATTTGGACGTGAACGAGAGCCATTTGAGCAAACAGACTCAGAATTCGACGAAACAAATTTCATTAGGACCGTATCGTCAAATTATACTACGCCATCCATTTCTGTCTCGAACAGAGTTTGTACGTGAGCACAGGAACGAATAAACAGTATTTAAAATAGCGATTGGTACGGAAAAAAATATCGTTCATCACATCAACATAAATAAATATTATTTTCTCTTTATAAACACATTATCCTTCAGCCAAAATTAGTTCATGTCGTCCAAACATTTTTCCATCAGCCAATTTTTGCAGAAAAGCCCCTATTCATGTTTTAATTTATATCTTTAAATCCGTGATGAATCGGCTAGGGAGACCTGAAGAAAAAGTGTAGATCGGCTCGATGTTAACTCCAGTAAAAATTTGGGGGTGATCGGACACTTGTGGTGGCCGGAATTTCACGAAAACCGGAGAAAATCAGTTTCGTTCTTTGCTAAATTGTGGGAAATTGGGTCGATTTGAGAGGATGGGACCTGGGGGAAATTGAAGAGGAGGAGGAAGGCTTTGATTTGGCACCAGTCTCGGGTCTTACGGTGGTCTGTGGTGATGGCGGTGGAAATTTGAACCGAGGTCAACATTTTGGGTTGTTTTTCAAAGCTGGCGTTGGTTTTGAGGGGAGTACGGCCTGACGAGGTGACGAGGGAGGAGAGGTCTGAAGGGAAATGGACGGGGGAAGTGCGACGGTCACAGGCGTCGAGGTCTGGTGACCTGCGATGGCCGGCGAAGGGGGTTATAGCGAGATGAATGGATTCCGTTTTCTCTCGATTTCAGACGATGTCAGGGGTTCTGGAAGGATGGCGTTGGGGGCGCAGGTGCTGGATGTTGAGGGGAAGACGGATGACATGTCAGCCGAGGCTCAGATGATCTGAAACGGCGACGCGAGGTGAAGTTTGTGGCCGAGTGGTTTCGTTCGAAGGTCTGTATCAAAGAAAAGAGGGAAAAAGAATCATCGGGATCGAACTGAAGAAGGAAATGAAAATGCGTTATTTGTTTAATACGGTGATGATGTGGCAGCCTGAATTAAAGGTAATCAAGCTGAATTATTAATTAGTAATTAATTTAAATCCTAATTAAAATTAGTTTAAACTTTGATCGGCCATAACTATTTCATACATTAACGAAATTCAATGAAACTGGATCTGTTGGGATCGCAGGGACGAGACCAAGACGATGATGGTGACTGGGAATCATTTGGTCGCAATTGAAATTTCAACTAATTTTAAATGCTCGTTAAAAATTAAATGGAACAAATGCGACCACCGTCAACCGAGATGAACTGGTGAGTTAATTCTCACACCCTCTGGAATTATGTGATGTGGTAAATTCATAGCAAAATATAATTTACCGTTAAAAGTATAAATTAGTTGATTGGTTGCTATTGGCTGTTTATTGTTTGGTTGGTTGCTGTTATTTATATTTCATCATTTTAAAATATTAGATTATTGAAGTTTATTTCATCTATTATTATGAAATGCTATAACAAACTGTGGTGCAGAGAAGAATAGGTTGGAGGGATCCGACCGGATTCCTCAAATATTACATATGTTGTTTGTTTTACCTTATTTATATTTGAACTGATTGAACCCCAGATGGTAGTGAAACCTGTTTGAACAATATGGTTGAATAAATATTCACCTGTGTGGTGTTTAAAATCAATCGACAGTGTTGATTAGGTAATTGGCAGTGAATGGCCTAAATGTGTGTTTTAGACGTCGGTTTTACCGTTCAGTGAATTGACGCAAGTTTTAAAGTTATAAATTATTTTATAACTGAATTTAAGATTTTTAATTAGTATTTACAAATAATTAAATTACAAATTTATAAATAAATATTTTAATTGGGTATATAAAAGAAATTATTTAAACTGTTTTATGTAGTAAGACCGTATGATTTGTACATGTGTTAAAAGCTAAAGAGACAAACAATTTACCTACAGGTTGGTAAAATGGAATAATTGTTTTTAAAACAATTAAATAGTGTTTTTAAATTAATTAAGTTATTTAATTAATTTAAAAGGGAAATGACAAATAATATTCAGTTAATAGTTAACTGAGGTGTACGGTTGGCAAAATCAACCGTTTTCAATTAAAATTGATAAACGATTGGCAATTAAAATGACAAATAATATTAAGTTAATAGTTAACTGAGGTGTACGGTTGGCAAAATCAACCATTTTTAATTAATTTAAAAAGAATCATCGGACTCGTGAGGACGTCTTCTACATTCTAGAAGAGATCGCATATTTTTCTGAGCCTTCTGCTATTTTTGGCGGAGTGGAACCTAATGTGAGATTTCTAATTTATAAACGATATGGAAAACAACGATGTATAAATTATATAGTCGATGTATGAGTTATATAAGCGTTGTACACCTCATGTATAAGCGTTGTATAAGTTGTATGTTCGATATATAAGTTATATATGCGTTGTAAAAATAATATATGTGTTGAAATAAATTGAAGTGTAGTGAAATAGAAATATATTTATATACGAATATATATATATATATATATATATATATATATATATATATATACTCCCCTCGTCCACAGACCATGGACGATATATATTGGTTGTGATATTGTTTGGATTATTGGTTGATGTGAAATTTGGTGAATATCATGAATGGTTGATTTGAAATGATTGATTGTTATTGAAATCCCAATAGGATTAGTATATGGGAAAAATTCGTCTGCATACGAAATATAGATAATAAGTGGTGATCGTCTAGATGTGCTTGATTGGATGATAACTGATGTCTTGATTGGGAGGCATCCCGAAATATAGATAATAAGTGGTGATCGTCTAGATGTGCTTGGAGATCGACGGATATGCGAGGTATTGAGTGCCTCCGGTTTCGTTCAGACCCAGAACGAACTTGTAAATGGACTGTGTGTCTGACATTGGATTTTGTTCTGTGCTGATTGATCTCTATTAAATATATATATCTGTTTGGCGGCAGAGAATTTATTCTCTTGCTTAACGCCCTTCTCTGAGACGTACGAGCTTAGAGGTTACATATATCGATAGAAATCAGTCGCATGGAGTGAATTGCCTATGTGGCATGCCTAAGTGGAAGATGATCAAGCCTTCTGTTGAAAAGCAAAGTCTCGTGGTTGATGATCAAAGCACAGCCTGTGTGGCGTAGCTTTGTGTATAAAGTGAATTCGTGAGCCTCACACACCGGTATGAGCCAGAAACGGGAGAAGGACATCAGGGAGGGCATGCGTTTCTTTCTAGCTAGGATGGTGTCAGTGACCTACCAGCCCTGACATTTATATTATTTTCACCTGTGTGGTTGTTGCTGTTGCAAGGCGCCTCGGATATATCGGTGACTATGTGGAGCCGATGGAGTCATAAGACTCATTTACGCCCCCAAAGGGCAGGGGGACGTAGTGTTCTAGCATAATAATCCACATCGGTGGACCGGCCATGACGATCCAAGGCTTGCCTGCGCGCTTGCCTGAGGCTCAGGCTAGACAATCTCGAATTCGGTAAGGACTATCTTTTTCCTTGGTTCATGATGGAAATCCAATTTCCAAATACGACACCGTGCGGTTTTGATTATATATGTATATATATGTATATGTATATATATATATATAGCGACATGATATATGGTACCCATGCCGTCTATTATTGATACTTATGATTTGAAATTGTGTTTGAAACATATAAACACTAGTAATAATATCAAATGCTTTTGTTTTATTCGTATCAAGCATATTTTGGCCATTATAAGGTAAAACTCTATCCTCCGGTTTATGTTGCATTGTGTGATGGGAACTGAGTCATATAATGGCTTCATTTTTATAAAAAGCATTGCGATGTTTAAAAGATTTACTTGTTTTAAAGCACTGGCAATCCAATGGAGTAAACCTGTTCCGCAAAAGTGGCGTGGTCCTGTGATTAGCCATATTGTAAAATGTGTTAAGTAGATTTCTCATACTAGTCCCATGACTGACTCGTAGTTTGTTTCACTTGCAAACTCGGGTGCCCCTATTTCTACACGGGCAGCCTTGTATTCAGGTTTTATCAGGCTCTTTCTGGATAGCTATGGAGCTGAAGATGGATTCTATCATTTATCTCTTTTTATTCTGTTCAGCTCCTATTGTACATATTATGTTTTGTTTTCCGCTGTAGACATTTATGTATAGCTGAACTGTATTTGTTCTAAGTATGATCCTGTATACTGTGTAACTCTGATGATTATGTTTATCTAGTGTATTCTATTGTACATTATCTGGTGTATTTAACTATTTCTGTTCTGCTGTTATCTGTTTATGTGTTATATTCCAAAGATTACCCTGCCACCGTCCTATCGGGGTTTGGGGTCGTCACAGTTATGGTTTGATCAAAAGACCGATAAGTTTTATAAGGGATTTATAACCCAAGTGTTCAAACGAGATTGGTAAATGGGTTATCATAAGTATTTAGGAAGAAATCTAAGCAAGGGTTAGAAAGGGGGTTTTAAACCATAGCGATGACCTAAATGTTAAAGGATTGGATTAAGCGAAATAAGGGAATTGAAATATGGATTTCAAAAGAAAGGGGAAAGTTCATACGATAATTGTGTTTTAAATATTGATAAAGGGATTTTTGGAAATGAAATCCAAGTTAAAAAGGTTTAATTTTAAAGAAGTGGATAAGTGGATTTTAGTTACAAATCTTGGATAAAATATATTATGAGGATGTCCGAATAAATGGAAGCACATCAGTTGGCGTGAGATTTTATTAAATCCAAAGGTTATAAGCGAAATACTGCTTTAAGTTAAAAGTGGCATTTATTGAATATTGACTTAATCAAGCGAATTAAGTAAGGGATTATGGAATAAATATTTCAAATATAAGAAACGGTTTATAAAACCAGATTTGAAATCAAAAAGGGGAAATGAGATTTTAATCTCAAGTGATTAAGTGACAAACTGATATTATTCTAAGGTAAGAACGTTGTCGATCAAGGTCTGAGAGGTAAATAAAATACCCCAACTTGAACGGCCTCATTATTATCGAGGAATGGTATTAGTTTGAAACGAGGGAAGGTGTTGTAATTGGTTAATTATTCCTTACGAGGAATATTGAACATGAATACGAAGTTTTGAATACAAATGTTAATTACAAGGTAAATAAGAACATTTGATTTTAAATTATATAAATTTGACATTTGATTTGTCATGTCAGAATTGGTAATTTGGGTTATACTATTAAGTATTTTATATATAAGTATATATCGTGATGCCAGGATTCAAGGAAATGGGAAAAAGGGTTTTGAAGAATATAATGGTATTTCCAATGGTAATGGAAATGGAAAGTTAAGTTATATACGTACTCTGAAGTGTATAAGATAGTTTTGTTATAATACATTAAGAATAATTATAATATTTAAATAGATTGAAAGATTTAGAAGTTGATCATCAAATTTGTTGATTATTTTTAAATAGGCCAAGTAATGCCAAATACTGAATCAGTGAAATCATTTTAATGATAGGATTGTTATTTGATAGATAAAATACCGACTTTCAAACTTGACCAATACGCTTGCTGGTACGGGAAGACTGGGATCGAATTATATTCGAAAACCATTCCGACTAGCAAATACATGAAAATGCGGATTGAAGATGGAGCAATTTAAGACCGTGGATCTTCATAAGCGGAAGGATTACTTGACGAATATTCCTGTGTTGCAACAAAGAGGTATTCTGACATGATTCGGCCGTGGTTAAGATTTTACGGATTGCAAGGACTACTCGCTACTAATCCATGGGGTGATTCCTATATTGAATGCAGTAGGAAAGTGCCTTCGGTTCATCCTGTTCCTGGATGACTTGTATGGACGAATGTCTGACAAAGTATTCCCTTAAAACCACGTACGTTGATTTTTACAAATATACCGAGTTGGTGGCAAAGAGGGGCACTTCTTTTATACCCAGAGTATATTTGTGGACGTCAATTAGTGATTTGACAGATCTGACAATGTGGCATTCAAAGTGAATGATGACCAGATGTTTTAAAAGTTAAATTCTAGCCTCAAGCCTCATCAACCGGGAAATGACAAAAATCGGGCAGGCAGCATGGCTATGTAGGTCGCTCCCATTAGGGTGTATAATCACCTATCTAGAGAAATTCCTTTTGCTTCTTTAATCTATCGATGATGTCCCTTTTCGAGAAATGGTTGTTGATCCCAACTGTTGGTGATATACATTCAATACGCTCAAGCGAAATGAGTGGTCGGTCATGTGTGGACCGGGTTGCAAGACGTTCTTGTTGAACCCAGTGTATTCGCCTCTAGAGATACACTATCAGGAGGTGGTCCCATACCTTGTCATGGTCGGAATCCAATTTCCAATAAGCGCCCACGGTTTTGATTGTAAACTATATATGTGGAGCGTGAGATGAAAGCGTTTTGCTAGATTGTAATCTATTTGTATTTAGACACTATTATAATATCAGAACAAGTTATGATTTTAAAAATGGTTTGGGTCATAGTAAGGTAAAAACCGTCTGTGTTTATGTGTGGGCTGGTCTTACTAGTATCCTTTTATTTCAAAAAGGATTTTCCAAAGTTAAACAAGTTTTTTGTATTGTGAATTTATCACTGAAAGTATTCCAGACTAACCAGGTGAATTTTTCTTTACTTTAAATGTGCTCGGGTCAGACCGAGTGTATTTCCTAGGTTAGGTTTGCTTGGAGTTTTCAGGAGCTGGAAGCAGGAGGCTTCACTGCTAGTTATATAGAGTTATTTCCGCTATGACAGTTATATGTTGTACTCTGATGATCGGTATGTATATATAGTTCTTTTGTATAAAGAGATTTGATATTATATTTTCTTTGTTCCGCTGTTAGATTCTGATGTGATGTTCTTCTTTTTTCTTCTATTCTAACATTTCTTTCTTTCTTTTCTCACCCTCTAAATTCTTTCTAATAACGTTCCGGTGTTTTCGGTGCTTGGAAGGTTGGCATTAGATACGGTGATTGTATTTATGTCGATTTTCGAGGCCGAAAATTCCCCGGGTCCTTACACCTTCCAATCGAGCATTCCTGGTCGATATGAGTCATTTAATTTCTTATATAAACAAGCATTGTTTTTAAATTTGTATATATCATTGTTTTTAGAGAAAAATATACAACTTTGTTTTTAAAAAAAATATAGAAAACAAAGCAAGTTAAAAATATAATTTTTATCATATGAACAACAAGTTAAAAATGAAAAGATTAGATTTTTAAACATGAAAAGATACGATTTTTAAACAGGAAAAGATATGATTTTTACATAGATAAAATATGATTTTTAGATTACATAAAAATGTGAAGAACAAAATAAAAGAACGAATTTTATTATGTGAAGAACAAAATAAAAGAATGATTTTTATTATGTGAAGAACAAAATAAAAGAATGATTTTTATTATGTGAAGAACAAAATAAAAGTTTGATTTTTATAATATATGTAACGATATAAAAATATGATTTTTATAATATATGCAGCGATATAAAATTGTGATTTTTTTCTATATAGCATTAAAATAAAAATGTGATTTTAAATATAAAAAATCGTGTAAAATAGATTGCGATGGAACTGACTGGAATCAAATCCAAATCCAAACCGTTCAGAAATAAAGAATGGAGGAGTGGAAACCAAAGGTGAGAACTTCTCACTCTAATTTATTTTCTAGTCAAATATATATACTAGGATGCAGACGGTGCTTAGTAGCGCCCGACACCTTTGTTTGAAACCATGTTTGTTCGGTTGTTTGGTTGTTTGGATTATTTGGTTGAATTTGGTTTGGGAAATAAAATGGAATTGATTAGAATTTGGTCTGTATATGGCGCGAGCCATTATTAGGCGAGGGATAAGGCTAGACCTTATTACGGTTCTAGTATCGCGTCGTTATGCTGCTGAAATTTTCTAAAAATTTTAGAATAATAAAAATATCATTTTTATTGTATAAATGAACTGTATAGAATATTCATAGGTTGAAATAACTATTTTACAGTTAAAAATATAATTTTTAATGTGTATATGAATAAAATAAATATTCATTTACAAATTGGACGATTTGTTTATGTACACACATTTGACTGAAATTGATTGAGATGATATATTTACACATCGCCCAATTGCACAAATAATAATATGTGTTTGTTGTTTGAAAACCCCACATGGGTATTGGAATGATACTGGATATACACTAATCCAAATATTTAGTTGTATGTCAATCGATGGGTTGACAGACTGTTGTAAGCGTTAATTATTTATATTTAATGCTTACGCAGTTGTGTAATGCACTTTGGATGATGGTTGACTGTGTTTGATTATCGTTGTGTACAAGTGTGTATGAAATCCATACAAATAAAATTATATGGTAATTGACTGTGTCTGATTCCAATTCGGAAAGAACGAATATTTTAAATTAAAGAATATTTTAAAATGATGAGTAATGAATATTTTAAAATAATATTCAGTAACGGATAAAAATCTGATTTTTGTTGTCCGATTTTGGATGGACACAAAAATATTGAAATGTGTGAAGCTGTGTTGATTAGCTATGCGCTATTGTGATGCGAACGATATTTATATCGATTTTATTCATTTCTATAATGAATATCGAAAAGGAAATAATTTCAAAATAATATATTTTGAAAATAATATCATTTATAGTATGATGATATAGAATATTCAATTTTGGTTTAAAATTGAAAACGAAGTTGGAATCGGTTTTTATAACAAGTTTATAAAATACGTTTTGAACGAAATATATATAATATTATATATATATATATATAATGGTCTAAACAGAATGCGTCGCGCAGCGACCATTCGTGAATTTCGACCATTGATTTCGCATTGACATTATGGGAGATCCGACCGTCGAATTCTCCTAAAACCGGAATCGTTGGGTTTGTATCGAAAAGAGCTTTCCAATGAATATAAGATATTTGAAATCTAATGGTTGGATTTGGAGATACGTCCAAATCAAATTTGGAAAAGGTCTCTATGGATGCAGTTCGATGGCCGTTAGTGGAAATCGACGGTACGGGCCTTGATCAAATTATTAAAGATATTAATAATTTGTGTAAAATCATAATAAATGATTTGGAAAGAATTTGGATGAAAAATTCCACATTCGTAAAGATAAAAATATATTTTTATCAAAATGAACTAGTTGTGAATTAGAGTTATAATCCAATATTTTTAAATAAATAAATTGGATTTGAAATGGTTTTAAAAATAACCAGAATTTCCAATATATGAATTGGAATGGATTTGAATAGAAATTATCATCGGAATATTTCAATAGTGGATTCCGTGATTATACGGATATTGTGGAGAAATTTGGAAGATATATATATATATATCATTATTCCCATTACAATATTTGTAGATTTCAGAATTTGATTTTGAATATAAGACGATATAATTTCTATTCAGAGCCTTGTATTTGATATCGAATTAGATTTTGGGTTTGTCGTGATGGGTGTCTTCATTAACACCATTCTTAAACCCAGGTGAGAAAAAGAATAAATCTTTTAATTAAGATTTAGTGAAGTTTTCCAATTAATTAATATTTAATTGGGATTTAATAAAAGAATGAGATTTTGGGTTTGTCGTGAATGATGTTTTCAGTAATACTTTTCTTGAACCCTGTGTGAAAAGAATAAATCTTTTAATTAAGATTACTAGAGTTTCCAATTATATTTAATAATTGGAATAAAATGGAATGTGAATTGGGTTTATTGTGAACTATGTTTTTAACGACATTCGTTCTTTAACCCGATTTACAGTGAAATGTGATTTAGAATTTATAAATCTTTTATTAAGATTTAAAGGAAATTTTCCAAAATAAAGTCTTCCAATTTAATACAATAAATTGGAATGGAATGGAATTCGATTGGATAATAATCGAAGTGAGCTTCTGTGGAGGAAGACTGATAATATATATGGAATTTAAAAGGCTTTGTCATTATTCCACTTATATTATTAGTCGGACATGGAAATTGATATCGATTATAAGTTGATCTGTTTTCCGTGAAGATTCCATAAATAATGGAATGTGATTTGGGTTTATCGTGAACTGTGTTTTAAATGACATTAGTTCTTTAACCCAGTTAAAGATAAGATTAATTTCTTAACTTTGAATAATCATTAAGTAATGAATTTTGAGATTAAAACCGAATTAGAGTTTTAATGAATCTTTAATTAGATTGGAATGTGAATGGGATAATTAAATTTATCGAATTCATGAAATGATCGAAAATGGAGTATCACCAGTTTTGCTCCAAGCGATAGTTAAATCTTTATTTAGATTTGAACGTGAAATGGTAAATAATTTTACCGATAAGACCGTGGTGTTAGATATGGAGTATTACCAGTTTTTCTCCATGGGATGAATAAGTTGGGATTGGGAAATATAATAAATGATTACTTCAGTAAGGTTCGGTAATCCCGACTAGTTTGGATAAACCTTAATTTGGTTTGAATTGATATCTATTGGAAGATTAAAGAATAAATTTAAAAAATTTATCTTTGATAAAATTAATGGGAACCTTTCCCAAAGGATATGAATATTTAAATAAAAGAATATTCTGGGTCGGAATGAGGCGTATGTTGTGTTTTTATAGTACTTGTTTATAAGATACGCGAATTATTTGGAAAGATTGAGTTTATCCCATTCTGAATAATTAATTCGACGAAAAGTCCTCAATGAAGACAGTGGTTGAAGACCGGAGGTCTTTACATCATTTGGATGATTATTGATGTCTTGATTGGGTTGTACACCCAAGACAAGGTAATAAGTGGTGATCATCTAGACGTACTTGGAGATCGACCAGATATGCGAGGACATCTCTCTTGTATTAGACATATGGGATGAGGAATAAGGTGCCTCCGGTTTCATTCAAACCCAGAACAAACTAGTAAATGGATGTGTGTCTGACATTGGATTTCGTTGTGTTGATTGATCTCTATTATATATATATCTGTTTGGTGGCAGAGAATTTATTCTCTTGCTTAACACCCTTCTCTGAGACGTACGAGCTCAGAGGTTATATATCGATAGACATCAGTCGCATGGGGTGGAATGTCGATGTGGCATGTTGAGATGCAAGTGATCAAGGCTTTTGCCGAAAACCAGAGCCTTGCGGTTGATGATCAAAGCGCGGCTTTAATATAGCATAGCTTTGTGTATAGCGTTAATTCGCGAGCTTCACACCCCGGTGTAAACCAGAAACGGGATGAAGGACGGCAGAGAGGACATGCGTTTCTTTCTAGCTAGGAGTGGTGTCATGGTATGGAGCCCAGACATTTTTACTTATGTGGTTGTTGGAAAGCGAGGTACCTCAGATATATCGGTCACTACTGGGCCGATGGATGATATGGTCGACATATTGACCATTACCCCCCATAAGGCGGAGGAACGTATTGTTAAGGGATTATTAATCCATTTAGGTGGACCGGCCCTGCAATTTCCTAGGTGCAGTTGCATCAATATCCTGAGGGACGAGCTAGAGTTCCTCAACTTCGGTAAGGACGGTCCCTTTCCTTGGTTCATGATGGAAATCCAACTTCCAATACGTGACTTTTTGGTTTTAGTTGTAAACCTATATGGCGACATAGTAGCATGGGATGCTATGCCGTCTATGATTGATACATTTATATTTGAAGTTGTTTTATACACTATGCACTTATAATAGTATCAAATGATTTTTTTTAAACGTGCCAAGCATGTTTGGCTATTGTAAGGGAAAACTCTATCCTCCGGCTTGCATTGCATTGTGTGATGGGACCTGAGTCTTATAATAGCTTCATTTTTCCAAAAAGCTTTGTGTTGTTTGTTTTATGCACTGGTATTCTTGGGGGTAAATCCATTCCGTGTTATACGGCATGGTCCCTTGATTTACTTTTAAAGTAAAAGATTTAATAATTGTTTTTAGTTCTCACACCAGTTACGTGACTGACCTGGAGTTTATTTTTTTAACCTAAACTCTGGGTGCCCCTATTTTCCACATGGACAACTAGTGGTTTTGGGTTTGCAGATTTATTCTCACATGATCCTGGTTTACAACTAGAGATATATTCGAAAAGCACTATATCCGTGTATTTGTTTCAGTTGCGTTATGTATTATGTTTCCACTACATTGTAATTTAAATCTCTGATATTTTTTTGATGTATAATATTTATTCATACTTTGTATATTCTTGTACTCTGATGTAAATTGTTGTAATAAGAAATGAAATGTTTTTCTGTTTGTGTTCTGATTTGTTATGTTCTAAAACAATTCGTTCTTTCTCTTCTCTTCGGAGACCAAGTAAGTTCGGGTCATTACTCCAGGCGTGCGTTATTTGACGCCATAATTACTGCACTTAACGTTTCTTATTAAACGTTAATTATTTTCCTATTATGCTTCCTTTGATTTATTTTATACCACTTCTACATCATTAGTAAGTTTGAATTTCAAATTTATGCATGTCTAAATGTATGCAATCTTTCTGTTCCTTGCCGGTTGATTAATGCAATTAATGACGCTTGTTTTGTTCCTTTAATGCACTGTAATTTCAAAGGCAGCTTAATTCTTGTCCATTTTCCATTTATCATGCATTAATTATATTGTGCTCTTAACATGCACACTTTGTCTCAACATTTGAATTTATACGTATATGCGCAACTTTTATTTCGTTTTCAAAATTCAAATGGTGTTATATCGTCATTTATTTCTTACCTTTTCATTAATTGCAGGTTTATTTTGGATTTCTCTTTCAAATATATATATTTTTGCTCATACATACGCATATATTTATGTTTGCATGTATACATATATTTTTATACTCACCTTTATGTATAATTTTCCTTATATGTACAGTTATACATATTTTTCTCTTAGAATAAACATTATTTTAGCCGTTTCTCTAAAATAAAAATATTTTCCTCTTAGAATATACATTATTTGCCTATTATGCTTCCTTTGATTTATTTTATACTCTTATACATTATTACTAAGTTTGAATTTCAAATTTATGTGTACCGTCATTTATTTCTTACCTATTTTATTTGACTGCAGGTTTGTTTTGGATTTTTCTTTCATATGTATATACTAGGCTTAGAACCGTGCTTCGCACACGGATGTAATAGGATAACGGATGAGTGGAATTTGAAATAGAAATGTAGAAGTAGAAATTGGTGATATTTGAGAGTTTACATTGTTAAATTAATTGTAATGTATTAGGACATATAGTGCAACATGTGATAAACAAAAAAGTTCATATGCGTGATAAAGATATACTAAGAGAACAAGATCTATATATGTTAGAGTAGTGGCATATATTATGCGATGATGGGTGATAGAATTAACAATTAGATAAATAAACTAAAATAGACATATAGTAGAAGGATAAGAAACGATAAAATAACTTGTTGTAGAAGCAGTACAAATGGAAGAATATAGGAAGAAAGAAAATAAAAATCAAAAACATCAAATAATAGAATTACATGAAAAAAATTTGATGGTAGAAAAGAAGAACAGGAAATATTATTGAAATGAGAAAAAAAATATTCTCACCTTTTCCGTGAAATCTATTACCATTTCAAAACAGTTTTTCCTGTTAAACAATAGGTTCAACATTGAATTTTTCTACTGGTTCCCTTATCGAACCATCAAACCTAAATCTTCCATGATTCCTTCCATTAATGGGCATGACCATGCTTTGCTTTTTAACTATCCTCTTCTAGGTATTCTGTTTAACAGTTCTATCCTTAACATTATCACCTATTCCATAGCCTTTTTCACCATAATAACAAAAGATCAAAATACTGAGATCAAAAGCAATAAATGTACATATATTTGCACATTAACATAGAAACTGAAGCAAACTTATGACATAAAAAATGTATCTATACATATGGTTCTTTCAATACTCATATTTATATTAGAAAATTCATTAGTTCGTAAGGTTAAGAACTGTGAAATAATATATAAAATTATTATCTTGTAAATTGTGGTAGATAGTAAGCCAAAAATCATGTGTACCACTGGAAGCATCTAACTGCAAAGTCATAATACAAACTAATATGGATTTGTCCATTACAAAAGTAATGTTTCTGATGTTTTAATATTACACATCTTGCTAATTGGTTGTATTTAACAAACTAAATCATGTACTTGTGTTTGCATCATCAAGTCAATTTCTTAACAATGACAATTGAAGTGGCATTACATAGCGACCCCGGTAATTTGAAATGTACGTTTAAAATTCAATATAGCGATTTAAATGTAAATTCAACGGAAACTGATCGAGACGATCGAATCAGCTTGCGATACATATCCCATTGTGTTCGGAATGGGGGTGAAACGCTATGGACGACAGGCGGTGGGCCTCGTTTCGAGGTCGTATGTAAAAGTCAACTTTTTGAAAATAAATTAATTAAATAAATAAAAAATTAAATCTCTCCCCTCTCCTTTACCTTTCTCTGCTGCCCCCCCCCCCCCCCCCCCCGTTCAAAAATCATTTTTCAGAAAAAAAATAAAAAAAAAGAAGAAGAACGCCCTCCCCGAGACCACCGCGCCACCACCCAGAAGAGCCGCCGCCTCCCCTTCACCTGCCGCGCCGCCACCTTCTTCTTCTCCTCCTCCTTCTTCCTCCACCTCGCCACCCCCCTGCGCGCAACCCCCAGCCACCTCTGCCGCCGCCTCCCTCTCTTCTTCTTCCTCCCTCTCTCACCTCCATCTCCTCCTTCTTCTGCATTAAAACCGCCGCCCCCTTTTTCTAAACCCTAAGCCGCCGAGCCCCCCCCCCTCTGGCTCAAGCCCCGCCTGAATCGATCCCCCTCCTATTCCTCTTCACCCCCACTCGCTGTAAGTTTATATATATATATATATTATTTAATTTGTTTTATAAAATTCGTTTAGTTTAATTTAAAAAGAATTGTTAAAATCAGTTTTTACCTTTGATGTTGGTGAAGAAAAGATTTTATTCAATTAAAAATATGATTTTTATATTTTTAAAGAATTAAAAATATGATTTTTATATTTTTGAAGTATTAAAAATATAATCTTTACTATATAAAAGATGTAAAAATATGATTTTGTTTAGGTAGAGAATTAAAAATATAATTTTTACATGATAGGAATATTAAAAATAGCATCTTTATATATGTAGCGAAATAAAGATTGATTTTTAAAAGACGATATTTTTAAATATGAAAAGACGATATTTTTAAATATGAAAAGTCGATATTTTTAAATATGAAAAGACGAGATTTTTATAAATGAAAATATTAGATTTTTAAAGGAAGAAAGACGATATTTTTAAATGGAGAAAGGTGAGATTTTTACATATGTAGTGGATTAAAAATATGACTTTTATATAGTAGGAACTATAAAAATGTAATCTTTATGAGATAGAAAATATAAAAATATCATCTTTGTATATGTAGCGAAATAAAAATCTGATTTTTATTACATATACGTTGAAATAAAGTGGTGACTTTTTTAATGATGGAATCTATATTTTTGAAAAGATGAAGTCTTTATATTTGAAAAGGAGAAATCTTTATAGTTGAAAAGGCGAGTTCTTTATATAGATGATAACGAAGTGAAAATTCGATTTTTAAATATATGAAGTGATTATAAAAATATGATTTTTAAATTGAAAGTGAATAAATAAAAATGTGATTTTTATTTTAAAGACATCAGTATATAAAAATGTGATTTTTACATATGTAGTGAAAGCGGGCAACGAAAGCGGCAAAATGTGAGAATGGCAAAGATTTCTATCAAAAAGAGTCAAGATGATTGGATAGCTATTGGTGAGAACTTCTCACTCTTCAATTTCTTTCTCTAGTTATATATATATATACTAGGATGCAGACGGTGCTTAGCAGCACCCGACACCCGTCATCCACAGACCATGGATGGCTTGTTTGGTTGTGTAGTTGGTTAGTTTATTTGGTTTAAATTGAATTGTTTGGTGAAATGGAATGGATTGATTGATGTGTGAATGGCGTGGGCCTTCACTAGACCGGGGATAAGGCTAGGCCTCGTCCCGTTTCTAGTATCGTGCCGTTATGCCGCCGAAATTTTCTAAAATATGTTAGAAAAATAAAAATATCATTTTTATTGTGTAAATGAAATGAATAGAAATTCATGTGTTAAAATAAAATATATTATCGTTAAAAATAGAATTTTTAACGTGAAAGTGAATAAATAAATATTTATAAACAAATCGGGCGATTTGTCTATATACACTGATTTGACTGATATCGATTGGGTCGATAAATTTTACACGTCGCCCAACTGCACAACTAAAATCTGTGTTTGATTGTTTGAAACCCCACACGGGTGTTGGGATGAAATTTGATGTTCACTCATCCTGATTGATTAAATATGTCGATCGATTGATTGACAGGCTGTTATAAGCGTCAGATATCTATATTTGATGCTTATACAGTGTAGTGCACTTTGGTTGATGGTTGATTATTTTTCAATGCTATTATATACATGTGTTGTATGGAATCCATATAATTAACATTATATGGTGATTGATTGGGCCTCATTCCAATCGGGAAAATAATGAATATTATAAAGGAAAATTCATGTGTTGAATCTATTCATGTGTTGAGTGAAATATTTTAACAATAAAATTCACATCTTTATCATATTTACAATTAGAATCTACTTTACGGTGGAGTCTAATTAAAATCAAACGATAGATACCATAGTTTTATAACATATTTTACATAACAAAAATAGTCGTGTTTGAAAGAAATATAGATTCATGTGTTGAATAGAATAAATATTCATTTGTTGAATAGAATAAAGAAGTTTTTGAAAAATATAAAGCCGTGTGGATTAGAGATGCGCTATTGACGCGAACGATATTTATATCGAGTTTATTCGTTTTATAATGAATATGGAAAAGTGATTTCAAAATCTAATATTTTGAAATGAAATTCAAATTGAATTAGATAAAAATTGAAATTGAAATTTTATTGAATCAATTTGAAATGAATTCGAATCGAATATAAAATGAAGTCGATTCGAATTGAATAGAAAATGAACTCGATTCGAATTGAATAGAAAACGAATTAGAATTTGAATTGAATAGAAAGTTAATTTGAATTCGAATAAAATAGAAATGAATTCAAATGAAATTAAATTGAAATTGAATTGAAATCAATTTGAAATGAATTCGAATTGAATCAAATAGAAGGTAAATTCAAATTGAATTAAATTGAAATGAATTTGAATTGAATTGAAATCAAATCGATCTGAAATTGAATATAGTGTTGAAATGGTTTTGAAAACGAATTTAAAACGATTTATAAATTACGTTTTAAAAAGGAAATCGGCGAAATATATATAATATATATATATATATATTATATATAATGGCCTGAATAGAACGCGCCGCGCCGCGGTAGTTCGTGAATTTCGACCATTGACTTCGAATTGACGTTGCGGGATATCCGACCGTCGGATTCTCCTAAAACCGGAACCGTTGGGTTCGTATCGAAAAGAGCTTTCCAATGAATATTAGAAATTTGAAATCTAACGGTTGGATTTGGAATTATGTCCAAATCAAATTTGGAAAAGGTCATTGTAAGTGCAGTTCGATGGCCATTAGTGGAAATCGACTGTACGGGCCTTGATAAAATTATTAAAAATAATCAATATTCCCAATACGTGGATTGGACTGGAGTTGAATCGAAATTATCTTCGGAATATTTCGATGTTGGATTTCGTGACCATACAGATATTGTTATGGGAATTTGAAAGATATATTTTATATCGTTATTTCCAATATGATATTTGTTGGTTTCAGAATTTGATATTGAATATAAGCCGGTATATTTTCTATTCAGAGCCTTGTATTTAATATCAAATGTGGTTTGGGTTTATCGTGAATCGTGTTTTAGATGACATTGGTTCTTTAACCCAGTTAAAGGCAGGATGTTGATTTTTGAGAAGATTAAAACTAAGTGGAGTTTTATTGAATCTTTAATTAGATTAAAATGTGAATTGATAATTTAAATTATCAAATCTGAAAAGTGATCGAGAGTGGAGTATCACCAGTTTTGCTCCAAAGCGATAGTTAAATCTTTAATTAGATTTGAACGTGAAATGGTAATTAATTTTACCGATAACACCGTGGTGTTAGGAATGGAGTATCACCAGTTTTGCTCCATGGGATATATAGGTTGGGATTGGGAAATAAAATAAATAATTACTTCGGTGTGGTTCGCTAATCCCGACTAGTTAGGAAAAAACATAAAATGGTTTGAAATAATATCCAAAGGAAGATTAAAGAATAAATTTAGAAGAATTTATCTTGGATAAAATTAATGGGAACATTTCCCTAAGAATGTGATTTTGTGAATAAAAGAATATTCTGAATTGGAATGAGGCGTTCATTGTGTTTGTGTAACATTTGTTTATTATATACGTGGGTTATTCAGAAAGGCCGGGTTATACCCATTCTGAATAACCGATTCGACGAGATGTCGAAGATGAAGACGGTGGTTGAAGACCGGAAGTCTTCACATCGTTTGGGTGATTACTGATGATCTTGACTGGGCTGTACACCCAAGATGAGGGAAACAGTTGGTGATCGTCCAGACGTACTTGGAGATGGATGGATATGCGAGGAAAGTGCCTCCGGTTTCGTTCAGACCCAGAACGAACTTGTAAATGGATTGTGTGTCTGACATTGGATTTTATTCTGTGTTGATTGATCTCTATTAAATATACATCTGTTTGGCGGCGGAGAATTTATTCTCTTGCTTAACGCCCTTCTCTGAGACGTACGAGCTCAGAGGTTGTATATCGATGGACATCAATCGCATGGAGTGAATTGCCAGTGTGGCACGCGTAAGTGGCAATTGATCAGGGCTTCTGTTGAAAAGCAAAGTCTTGTGGTGATGATCAAAGCACGGCCTGTGTGGCGTAGCTTTGTGTATAACGTGAATTCGCGAGCCTCACACCTCGGTATGAGTCAAAAACGGGATAGTGACTGCAGGGAGAGCACGACGTTTCTTTCTAGCTAGGGTGGTGTCAGTGACCTACCAGCCCTGACATTTATATACTTTTCACCTGTGTGGTTGTTGGAATGCGAGGCGCCTCGGATATAGGTCTGTAAGGACCGGGAAACGTGTGTTCAGGAATTGCCAATCCTCAAAAGTAAGAGAGGACCGGCCCTGAAGATCCAAGGATCATAGTGGGGTCCTGAGGCATTTGCTAGATTGTCTCGAATCGGAGAGGAGCTTGCCCCTTGCCTCGGCTCATGACGGAAATCCAATTTCCAATACGTGATATTGCAGTTTTAATTGTAGAACTAGTATGGCGACATGATATATGGTACCCATGCCGCCTATGATTGATATTTATGATTGAAATTGTTTTGACACTATATACACCTATGATAGTATCAAATGATTTGTTTTAAACGTATCAATCATTATTTGGCTATTATAAGGGAAAACCCTATCCTCCGGCTTGCGTTGCATTGTGTGATGGGACCTGGGTCTTATAATAGCTTCATTTTTCCAAAAAGCATTGCGTTGTTTTATTATATGCATTAGTATTCTTGGGAGGAAACCCGTTCCGTGCTATACGGCGTGGTCCCTTAAATTACTATCTTTTAAAGTAAAGTTTTAAATAACTGTTTTAGTTCTCACACCAGTCCCATGACTGACCTGGAGTTTATTGTTTTAACCTAAACTCTGGGTGCCCCTATTTTCCACACGGGCAGCTAGTAGTTTTGTTTTGCAGATTTATATCCACAGGGTCCTGATTTACAGCTGGAACAATGCTTAGAAAGCTCTGTATCCGTGTATTACTTTCAGTTGTGTTTTGTATTATTTTCCGCTGCTATGTAATTTATTGTAATCTCTGATATTAATCGAATGTATATTATTCATTTATACTCTGTATATTCTTGTATCTGATGGAATTGTTGTAATAACAATGAAATGTTCTTCCGTCTGCGTTCTATTTTGTCTTGTCCTCAATTCTATCCGTGCTTTCCTTCACGGGGAAGTTCGGGTCGTCTCAGTTTGGCCGAAATCCCCCTTACGGGAAATCACGGATTGAGTTGAGAACAAGCCACATCAGGACGCAAACAGAAGAACATTTCATTGTTTATTACAACAATTCCATCAGAATACAAGAATATACAGAGTATGAATAAATATTACACAGAAAATATCAAAAATTTAAATTACATTTAAATACATCGCAGCGGAAAATAATACAAAACACATCAAGAAGTAATACACGGATACAGAGCTTTCCGAGTATCGCTCCAGCTGTAAATCAGGATAATGTGAATATAAATCTACGAAACCAAAACTACTAGCTGCCCGTATCAAAATAAGGGCAACCAGAGTTTAGGTTAAAACAATAAACTCCAGGTCAGTCATGGGACTGGTGTGAGAACTAAAACAGTTATTAATCTTTATTTTAAAGTTCAGTAAATCAAGGGACCACGCCGTATAACACGGAACGGGTTTCCTCCCAAGAATACCAGTGCATAAAACAACAGCGCAATGCTAAATAAAGAAAAAAGAAGCTATTATAAGACCAAGGTCCCATCACATAATGCAACACAAGCCGGAGGATAGGGTTTTTACCATATAATAGCCAAGAATGCTTGGTACGTGAAATTTCATGTTTTATTATTACTATAAGTGTATAGTGTCAAAACAATTTCAAATCATAAGTATCAATCATAGACGGCATAAGTGCTCCATAGCACTATGTCGCCATACTAGGCTCTACAAATAAAACCGCAAAGTCACGTATTGGAAGTTGGATTTCCATTTGTGAACCGAGGCAAAAGATAGTCCTCACCGGCTTCGAGACTCTCTAGCCCGAGCCTCAGGGTCAGAGCGCATCGACCCTTGGATCGTCAGGGCCGGTCCACCGATGTGGATTAAAATGCCTGAACACTGCGCTTCCCGGCCCTTTGGGGCGTAAATGAGCCAAATGACTCCATCGGCTCCACACAGTCACTGATATATCCGAGGCGCCTCGCAACAGCAACAACCACATAAGTCAAACTCGTCAGGGTGTGTAAAACCACTGACGCCGCTTCTAGCTAGAAAGAAATGAATGTCCTCCCTGAGGTCCTCTCCCGTTTCTGGTTCACAACCGGGTTGTGAGGCTCGCGAATCAACGCTATACAAAGCTACGCCACACAGGACGTGCTTTGATCATCAACCACAAGACTCCGCTTTTTAACAAAAGCGTTGATCATTTGCCACATAGGCATGCCACATAGGCAATTCACTCCATGCGTTTGATATCCATCAATATATAACCTCTGAGCTCGTACGTCTCAGAGAAGGGCGTTAAGCAAGAGAATAAATTCTCCGTCGCCAAACAGATATATATTTAATAGAAATCAATCACACAGAATAAAATCCAATGTCAGACACACAGTCCATTTACAAGTCCGTTCTGGGTTTGAACGAAACCGGAGGCACCTTGTACCTCGCATATCCATCGATCTCCAAGTACGTCTGGACGATCACTAACTGATTCCCTCCTCTTGGGTGTACGACCCAATCAAGATCATCAATAATCACCCAAACGATGTGAAGACCTCCGGTCTTCGACCACCATCTTCATCCTCGCCACCACGTCGAATCAGTTATTCAGAATGGGATAATACTGGTCTTTCTGAATAACTCGCGTATATAATAAACAAGTGTTACACAAACACAACATACGCCTCATTCAAATTCATCAGTCACTAACCGTAAATTAGTAAGAGAACAACTCCCCAAATATTGACCCCGAAGGCCGAAACCAACATCAGACCAATACCCAGGAAACCATTCATCTTAACTAATTTTCAATTAGTTTCTAAATTTCACATTCTTAGGGAAAGGTTCCCATTAATTTTATCAAAGATATATTCTTTAAATTTAATCTTTAATCTTCTTTTGAATATCAATTCAAACCAAATTATGGTTTATCCAAACTAGTCGGGATTAACGAACCTTACCAAAGTAATTATTTGTTTTAATCTCCCAATCCCAACCTATTCATCCCATGAAGTAAAACTGGTCATACTTCATATCTAACACCACGGTGTTATCGGTAAATTAAATTACCATTTCACGTTCAAATCTAATTAAAGATCTAACTATCGCCCGGAGAAAAACTGGTGATACTCCATTCTCGATCACTTCAATCTAATTAAAGATTCATTAAAACTCCACTTGGTTTTAATCTTCCCAATAATCACTATCAATGATTATTTAACTTGGGAAATCACATCCTGTCTTTAACTAGGTTAAAGAACCAATGTCATTTAAAATACGGCTCACTATAAACCCAAAATCACATTCCATTAATTATCGGGTTAAAGAACAAGTGTTATTTAAAACACCGTTCACGATAAACCCAAAAATCAATTCAAATTCAATTCCAATTAAATACCATTTAATTGGTACACTTCATTAAATCTAAATAAAAAGATTTAATCTTTTTCTCAACTGGGTTTAAGAACAGTGTTAATGAAGATGCCATTCACGACAAACCCAAATCCCATTTGATATAAAATAAAATGCTCTGAATGGAAAATATATCGGCTTATATTCAATATCAAATTCTACGACCAACAAATATCGTATTGGAAATAACGATATAAATATATCTTTCAAATTTCCATAACAATATATGCAAAATCACGAAATCCAACATCGAAATATTCCAAAGACAATTTCGATTCAAATCTATTCCAATTCAATTATTGGAAATTCTGGTTACTTTTAAAACCCCTTTCAAATCCAATTCATTTATTTAAATATAAATAAATTATTATTCTAGTTCAAAACTAGTTCATTTCGATAAAAATCTATTTTTATCTTTTACAGTATGGATATTTTCATCCCAATTCTTCACAAATCATTTCTTATGATTTAACACAAATTATTACTATTTTTAATAATTTTATCAAGGCCCGTACAGTCGATTTCCATCAACGGCCATCGAAATGCACTTACAGCGACCTTTTCCAAATTTGATTTGGACATAATTCCAAATCCAACCGTTAGATTTCTAATTTCTAATATTCGTTAAAAAGCTCTTTTTGATACGAAACCAACGGTTCCGGTTTTAGGAGAATCCGACGGTTGGATCTTCTGTAATATCCATACGAAATCAATGGTCGAAATTCGCGAACTGCCGCGGCGCTGCGCATTCTATTCAAGCCATTATATATATAATATATATCGTCGATTTCCTTTCAAAATGTATTTTATAAATCGTTTTAAATTCATTTTCAAAGCGATTTCAACTTCATATTCAATTTCTAATCAAAATTGAATATTCCATATCATCGATATATATAAAAATGATAATATTTTCCAAACGTTATATTTTGAAATCACTTCCTTTTCTATATTCATTATAAAAAATAAAATAATCGATATAAATATCGTTCGCATCAAAATGGCGCATATCTAACCAACACGGCTTTATATATTTCAATAACTTCGTTATTCTATTCAACAAATGAATATTTTCTTCAACACATGATTATATATTTTTATTCAACACATGAATATATATTTTATTCAACACATGAATTTTCTTTCTATTCAACACATGAATTTTCTTTCTACTCAACACATGAATTTTCTTTTATTATATTCCTTATTTTCCAAATTGGAATGAGGCCCAATCAATTACCATATAATGTTAATTATATGGTTTCCATACAACACATGTATATAATAGCAACGATAAATAATCAATCATCATCCAGAGTGCATTCTACACTGTATAAGCATCAAATATAAATATTCAACGCTTATAACAGCCTGTCAATCGATCGATCGACATACAACTTTTTATTGGGATTAGTGTATGCCCAATTTCATTCCAACACCCGTATGGGGTTTCAAACAATCAAACACAGATTTTATTTTTGCAGTTGGGCGATGTGTAAAATTTATTGTCCCAATCAATATCAGTCAAATCAGTGTACATAAACAAATCGTTCGATTTGTTAATGAATATATATTTTATTTCAACACATGAAAATATAAATTTTACTTCAACACATGAAATTATTTTATTTCAACACATGAAATTATACGTTTCACATCACAATCAACAGTCAATTTCACAACACCTACAATCAAACAAACAAGTCATCCATGGTCTGTGGACGACGGGTGTCGGGTGCTACTAAACACCGTCCGCATCCTAGTATATATTTCAAACTAGAAATTAAATAAAAGTGAGGAGTTCTCACAGAGGGTTCCCCTCCGCCGTGCTTTTCTTTTGAACTGCTGAACCATCTGGATCTGTTTGAAATTCCAATGCAGTCCTTGTCCCGCTGTTCATATATAAAAATTATATTTTTATCACTTCATTTCAACAAATAAAAATCATATTTTTAATTCTACTTCATATATTTTTACAACGCTTCTTTCTATATAAAAATTATATTTTTATATTTCTACTTTATATATAAAGATCGAATTTTTATTTCATCGCTATAAAAATCACATTTTTTTTATTTCAACATATATATAATAAAAATCAGATTTTTATTTCGCTACATATATAAAGATCAAATTTTTACTAGTTATATAATATAAAAATCGTATTTTTAATCGTTCTATAATATAAAAATCATATTTTATATCTTTCTATAATATAAAAATTGAATCTTTCTATGATTTAAAAATCGTATCTTTTCCTCTAGTTAAAAATCACTTCTTCATCTCTTTAAAAATCTCATCTTTATTCGCCATTCAAACATATAAAAATCAGATCTTTAATCCTCGCTCTCTACATTCAAAAATATATTATTTTTTCCTATGTTTTCTATGAACAAAACTGATTTAAACTGCTATTATATAAAAATAAAAACTAGCTTATAAAATAAATAAATAAAAATAGAAAAGCTCACTTTTTTCCATAAAAATCATATTATATATATAAAACTGATTTTATTAATCCTTTTAAAACTTATTTACATTAAATAAAGAAAGAAAAATAATAAATACAATAGAATAAAAGTTACAGTGTTTCCTAAGAGGGAGGGGGTTTCAGTAGTCGATTGGAAGGGCAGGGGGTGCTGCGTCGTTGTAGGTGGTGGGTGGCCGGGGTTGACTGGCGGAGGTGAGGCCAAGGGGGTCCACGGCGGTGCCCTTCGTCGATTTGGGGGTTTGAGTGATCGGATTCGGGGGGGGGGGGAGGGGTTGGCGATGGGGCTGCGCGGTTTGGAGGGGGGTCCGGAGATGAACGGAGGGGGGGGGTCAGCCGGAGGCGCGGCGCTTGGCGCCAGCGTGGGTGGCGACGAGGGTTCGCCGACGGATCGAGATCCCCTTTTTTTTTTATATTTTGAAATGAACGATAGAAAGGGTGAGGGGGGTTTGACCGTAGTGGGAGAGAAAGAGGGGCCAGGGGTTAATTAATTTATTTATTTAAATATTTTTATTTAGTTTATAATCCAAAACGTAACTTTAAATTTCGATCTCAAAACGAGACATACCGCCTGTCGTCCCTAGCTAATTACCCCCATTCCGAATACAATGGGATATGTATCGCAGGCTGATTTGGTCGTTTCGATCAGTTTTCGTCAAAATCAAAATATAACTCTATATATTGAATTTGAACGCACAGTTCAATTTAACGGGGCCACATACGGACTCTAAAAATTCCCGAAAAATATTTTCTAGCTTCGTATTGACGATACGGTCCTAACAAAACTAATTTCGTCAAATTCTGAGGTCGTTTGAAAAATGGCCATTTTCCAGTCGATCGAAATTGACTTAAACTATTAAAACACATTTAACTTTGTCACGCTCACATATTGATTCAAAAAATTATGAATTTTGGAATCTAGCAATAACTAGGCATCCCGGATCCAAAAAAAGTGGTTTCGTTGAAAACCGAGGTCGTTTGCAAAATTTTCATTTTTAAGAGCCAGAATTCCATAGCGACTATTCTGAATTTTCAACTGGGCATATCTTTTGATTCTCGCGATGAAATTTTGATTTTTCGGATTCGTTGGAAAGATATTCTCAATCAGATTCTAATATTTTTGGTTTCGCTAAAATCCAATTTATTTTGAATCCTGTACACTCATTTGAACCTTGAAATCGAATTTTCGAACTACTGCGCCATTTTCAATTCCTTTTATAATTATAAACAAATATTTATATTCTAACAACGATCAATATAAATATATACGTTCTATTTCTATTAAAACTAAATTTCTCGTCATAATTATTTAAAATAATTCATTTTAAATATTCAAAATTCACTAAAATTTCCAAAATAAAATTTTTAAATTGGCTCAGATTTCTGGGTTATTACAATTATGTTGGAGATATGGCCGAGGTGTTGTAAAGGAGTACGTATATGTGAGTGGAAAAGGGTAGCGGTAGAGGTGCTGTGAAGGAAAACGTGGTATCTTTAGGAAAAGGGTAGTGGTTGTAAAATGAAAGACGGAAGAGTAATCGGTTTTTTCAAATAAATAAAAAAGACAGATGGAAAAGCTGAATGCTCAGGAAACGAATAGTAACGAGCTATAACTATGTCCAAGTCAACGACCTAGTTTTCCAGAATTATATTATAGATAATAGATTTTTGCACACACATATGCATATATTTACATTTGCATGTATACATATATTTTTATACTCACCTTTACGTATAATTTTCCTTGTATGTGCATTTATACATATTTTCTTCTTAGAATATGCATTGTTTTACCCGTTCCTCTAAATAAAAATATGGCGCTCGAACCTGCGCCACTCGCTTGGGATTGACATGTCTTTACCAACTAAGCTACATAAGCTTTATTAACTGGGCTAAAAACAATGGTGGTCATTTTTCTTTTTTATACCTTCTTTTCATGTTTGTTGTATTGATTTATTTCAAAGGTATCTTTTTCATATTAAATATGTTTCCTGCAAACTATAGGTCTAAATTGATCAGAAAATCGCCAAGGATGCAATGATGCTAATTCCATGACTAAATTCTGAAAACTTTTCAATTTTTACTTCACTGTTTAATTAAAAAAGTAGGGTGTTACATTATGGGTTATAAAAGAATCTGTAGTGACCTTTTTAATATTTGATTAGCACATAACTAAAAATCTACCAAATGAAAACTAAACTTTTCTTGTCCATTAGAAAAATGTTATCTAATAGATCTGGATGATTCTTGTTTCAAAGAATTCCGACTTATATTGGATATTGTATATTCGTTTAAAGTTCAAAACATAATGCTATGAACTACCGCGTCGCTGTGGCTCATTTAAAATTAAATTATAAATTATATGTTCAAACATCGTTTAATAAACGAATTCATCAATATAATTCAAAATCAAACTGAATTAAGTACTTTTGTATTCCAGTTCATACAATATTGCAAATCCAACATATTTTGAGTATTTAGAAATTAAATTACCGTTATATTATTTATATCAATAAAATACTCAAACCACTAAATGCAAGTTCATTAAATTCTAAATCAACATTCAAAACTAATTTCAAATGTTAAATTTAACAGTTAAACATCCAGGTCATTACAGAAAAAGTAGTTCCACTCATGAATAGTAGTGGCCTATTACAGAGGAAGAGATTTAGATTTTTTATATCTTATTATTATAATATTAATTTGTTCGAAATTTTGAATTTAAATTAGCATGCGCCTTAAGATTGAGTGGTCAAAAAAGGAACTGAAATGTTGCGAAACTTGTCAACAAGCTTTACCTCATTATTATTGTCATGATGATTTAACTTTCATTGCTATCCGAGACAAAATATCAGGATGGTAATTCACGTGTTTCAAGAGTGTTTTGAATATTAAATTTTCCAATCTCAAAATATAGCGATCCTCATGTTTTTTCATCAAGTAACGAAGCATCAAAACTCATTGGAAGTGGTATTGAGTCCTTATTCGATTGTCTCTAAAATAAGTCATACTTTGGAATCGTCAATTGATTAACAAATAATATTTAAATAAATTGTTTAAATACTCAACCGTTAAGAGTTGTTAAATTTATTTATGTAAAATCATATGCAAGACTTATTCTGTGCCTAGAAATGTTAACTATACATTTACTTCCATTGTTCTAAAATTGCTTGGTGCCGTGAAGCATAAAACAATTCTTCTTTTAATTGTGTAATCTTCCAGTAACCCTATTTTGGGACCATTGCTTCATTATCTCTGTCTTAAAATAGAACTACAGAGCTGGTAGTCAATTTTCTACAAAATTTTATTCTCTTTTTCTATTTGAAGTTGAATTCAAGCAACAAACAGATATAACTACCAAGATCAAGAAATGTCTACTTGTTTCAAATGGTCGCCCCAATAGAATTCCCCTCTCTTTGTATATTTAATGATTAGTTTTTCCCTTAAACATAAATTTTTTGCTTTTTGGACCTAAAAAGGTATCATTTGACTATTTTGAGTTGTTTCTAATTTGTGCAAGTGATCATATCTTGTATAAATTCATTATATTGTATCGTGAAAATAATAATCTATAGAAAAAACTTCTATGATTTGGTATAAGAGAAAATATACTTGAAAGAAAGTGATAACATACCTTGGAGTTAAACTATCAAAAGTGTAACAACAAAAAATTACTATCGTTAGAAAAAATGATTTTTTTTTTGTAAAAGTCTAATATATTTTACCATGTTATCATGCATATATTGCTTCATTAGAACATACATAGGAACGCATACGGTACTTGTGTAATATTATTTAATCGAGTAAAAGATTGTTAGTACTATTAGCATAAAGCGCTTATGTGAATCAAATGTCAAGATATGTTTAATTTTTGTTTAATAAAAATTAGAGGTCATATGTGTTTTATAACTTGTAACCACAAAAAATTTGGTAACTCAAAAGCATTTATTATTTTAATGTTTATAGTTGGTATCGACGACAAATTGCAAGTGAAATTATGTTTATTGGTAAGGGATCCTAGTGAATGATGCAAATTGGTTATGAAAATCCATTAACGTATGAGGGTATTCTACGAATTCAAAGGGATATAACAAAATCAAGTTAACTGAATTGTCTTTATCAGTAGTAGAGATATGAAAATTTAGTCATTAAATTATAATATATCTTATTAATTAATTTATGCACATACATCACTTGCTTTAAAATATCAAATTAATGATCTTCAAAATATCAAATCAAAAATCTTCAAAGTAAATGTACTTACTATCAATTATATGTTATATATATAGTGGTTTATCTATTGAGTATATCTTATATTGAAAATGGCTTTGAATAATTATTTAAAATCTTTTCTTGTTATTTTGTTCATGATGGAGATCGTCATCTCATTGTCCAGTGCTACATCTTCACCATCTCTAAGACATGCTCGTAAGTTTTCATATTGACATTTATTGATATTACATGTACACTACGAATTATATAAGGGAGAATGTGATATAATAACCGATTTAACTTTTTATAACACTAAGTTAACAAACTTGCTCTTAATATTTACCAATTACTTGACGGAAATACCGAGGGATGGTTGGAAAATTATGTGCTTTAGCAAAATTAAATATGTATGGCATAAAGTGTGAAAAGCTATTATATATATATGTGAATTATTATAAGTAATGAGAAATGTTTATATATTAATTTATACTTCTCACATTAATGATTTTGTAGGTGTGATAAAATCAAACTGCAAAATTTCTCCTTTGTGCAAAGATAGTTCATGTCTGAAAAGGTGTAGAGAAAAGATAAAGAAAAGGGATGGCCATTGTTACATTATTGGTGTTACAAAGCAATGTTGTTGTACCGTTATAGTATATGAAGATTCTCCTCCACCACCAAAAATGTAAATGTGCGAGTATGGAGGGAACAAAACCAAATGTAAACCAAATGCATTATTAGTAATTGGAAGTTACATTATGCTTCGCTTAGCTATAATATTTACCAATTGAAAACTCTTATCATTATGAGTGAATAATATTTAACTTCTGTCTGTGTGAATAAGATAATTTGAAAGAACACATAAATTGATTCACTATATTAATTTTTGATCATTTCAAATCATTGGGATTCACTTTTTTTTTCATATTCGAAATTTATATGTGAATCCCAACCATCCTTATTTTACTTCCCTTTCTGTTGTTAATTTATTTAGTAATTGATGGTGAATGTCTAAAGGGACAACTAAGACAGTCCATGGGTTGATGTAATTATAAATTTAATTTAATTCAAGTAAACATCATATATTTCTAATTAGTAGTTGTATTTATCAATTTCCCATAAAATTCACATATTATAACATTTTAGAAACATAGTATTTCCTTCAACTTCGAAGTAAAAAAAAATCACACATCAGATTGAGGTAAAGTCATTAAATAATGAGGAAAGATGAACCAGTGGATATTGTGCGAAATAAAGTAAGCTTGTCAATTAGGTCGAGCTCGGCATACATAGTTTAGTATAAATTTCCCTAATCCATTTAAAGTAATAATTAACTAGCCCATTTAACACATTTGTTAGATGGGTTAAACTCGGCCGTTTAGTAAATTGGTCATTAGGTTCTACTTTATTTAATTCATTAGTGTTGACGTTATTCTACACAAAGAAAGCAACCATATAAGTTAGTAGTGGTAAAAAGTGCATATAAAGTGCATACATAACATAGAATGAAAATATGAAAAACCAGAATTAGAAGTGCAAAACTACATAAAAATTGTTTATAAA
The DNA here is from genome assembly GCA_030737875.1 of Allium sativum. Taxonomy (NCBI): domain Eukaryota; kingdom Viridiplantae; phylum Streptophyta; class Magnoliopsida; order Asparagales; family Amaryllidaceae; genus Allium; species Allium sativum. Next base: position 131,603,455 of record CM060918.1, read on the forward strand.
ATTTAATATAGTGGCAAAAATATGCCTATTACGACTGAATTTATCTAGTAATACTAAAAATCAGACTTTGATCCTAGGAAATGTTCTAAAGGGCATCAACTTTTGATATAAATTAGTGAGGAAACAACATTCAACAATTTTTGTGAGAATCACTTAATAGTCGACATATGCTTTAAACGATTGACCAAGATGCTGAATTTACAAACAAACAAAAAAACCATTGATTGTTACTTGTTGTAAATCAAAAAAGAGGTTTAAAACTTAAAATAAGTAAAGAAACTCATAGATGATAAATGATAAGATGATCCAACATTTGAATCCAATGGAAGGAAAATTAAAACTTCATTCCTAAGAGTAACCTTAATTATACAGGGAAAGATGATATAGAAATTAGATAAAACTAGATAAAACCCTATCGACTTCTCCCATTCTACAAGGAAGAATGTTTAATCCTTTTGCTGAAACACTACTGGTAATGTGATTATTGGGGACTTCTACCTTGAGGTAAAGAAAACTTCAGGCATCTACTAGTGACTAATTAAAAGCCAAAATAACATATAGCCATTCTTATTTTTTGTTGAGGCTTAAAAAAATGCCATAATTACTTTAACCCAAAGTTGGTACTAAAAGAAAAAGTACCACAATTCTTTACATTCATTGTTGTTAATAAAAAGTATATATCAAAGAAAAGATCTCTATAATACAACCATTATTTTAAATTTCTACTAGCTATCAATTTCCAAATCTTTTATTAATAATAAATCCATAAATTATCTTCTTTGTTCTATTCTTGAGGTTCCACTGCAGACTTCAATTAAAGAAACCCTTGAAGAATTTAAAACATTTTGTTTGGATTTACGATTTTGTAGACCTTTTGTTGAATTTGTTTATATCATGTAATTAAGTTTTCATTATGTTGTTCTCTTACTATGTTCAACGCGGTTGGGGAAAAATATGTGATTTTCAACATGGTTATTTTCAACTTAGGGACTTATACACATGTCACCACTAAATGAGTTGAAAAGACAAAGAAGTGCTCTTAGTAAACTTTATACTTGCATAGAAACCATGTTAATTGGTTCTTCTAGTAAGCATAAAGGATTTTTCATCATATTCTTAGTTACAAAATAAATAAATACATATGTGTAGACATCATGTGAAGGAGATAAAAGAGATATATTTTATATGTTGTAGATCTGAAATTCGTAGATCTTGAATTTGCCCTTTCTCCCTTAGCCTTACTTTAGTTTTTGATATCTTTTCGATAACTATAACAATAAATATATGGTTATATTTATAGGTACAGAGAGAGGCCAAAATCCTCTAAGGATATAATCTCAACCATTCATCAGGATTGATCTTTAACATATATTATCCTTATTTAATAGAATGTACCTTCTAATTTCGAGTTTATCCTAATCAAATTAACTATTCCTTAAATGACGTATTTGTTGTATGGAATTATTTATCTCGATTGCAATCTTATACTATTGAAGAAATAAATCCATACCTAACATTATTTATAATATGGAATAATATCTACTGATTGCAATCTTATCCTTATGAAATCAGTAATTCCATATTTGTTATACAGACCACATAATGAGAAGTATACAATTTCTTACATTCTCCCACTTGGTTCATATGCCAAATGTTTTGATGGTCATATAGAAACAAATATAAGGCACACATAAACGTTGTAGTGATATTCCAATAAGTGTATCTTAATTACATTTAGTTAATCTGAATCATCAATTAGGATCATAGCGGTTCTACATTAATTAAAGAACACAATCCCTACCAGGTATCATTAACAAACAATCAAAACAAATAATTTGTATAAGTAGAAGTAGTCATAATGATCCCCATTGATGTCTTGATGAAATCCTAGTTCTATTATTATGCTTTATTTTTATATGTACATAGGTATAAAGATCAATGATATAAAACAGAAAATTTCAGAAGTTGTAATAATGTGTACTTAAAACACTGTCATAACAAAAATACTTAGCAATTCACAAATTCATAAATAAGAAGAGCGACATTATTGGTTGCCTTCAAGACATATTGCTTCAGAATGCTTATTAAATGTCTTAGATGGTAAATCCTTAGATAATGGATCTTCTATATTAGCACAAGTGCTGATGTGCTCAATTGACACTCTTTCCTTCCGATCTTCATCCTTGACTAATAAGTATCTCATCTCCATGTTCTTTATACCCTTAGAACATTTTTTATTCTTTGAAAAGAATACAGCTACGGTGCTATCGTAATAAAATTTCAGTGTCCTAGCAATAGAATCCATGACTGTAAGCCCTGAAATAAAATTCTGTAACCATAACGCTTGAATCGTAGCCCAAAGAATGCTATGAATTCGGCCTCCATAGTAGACGATGCAATAATGAACTGTTTGGCACTTCTCCATGAGACAACACCACTAGCTATCATGAATACGTAACCAAAAGTGCTTTCCTAGTGTCCACACATCCACCAAAATCTGAATCTGTGTATCCAATCACCTATAGGAGATTAACACCCCTAAATGTGAGCATAAGTTTCTTTTTTCTTATAAGTATCTCATCTCAGTATTTTCTTTGCAGCTTTCCAATGATCAATGGCTAGATTGCTTTGGTAGAGACATAACATGCCAACTGCAAAACTGAGGTATGGTATAGTTCAAACCTATATATATATATCCCAAACTCCCTAAAAGAAATGTATAAGGATAGTCTCTCATTTGTTCATGTTCTAACTTAGTTTGAGGACATTGACTGAAGCTGAATTTGTCCCCTTTCTGAGGTAGAGCAACATTAGGATCACATGACGCCATGCCAAAAAAAATTAAAAAAAAATTGTGATATAGGAATTTTGAGATAGTCCTAAAATCCTACGTGATATGTCATGGAATATTTATATCACAATCACATAAGAAGCGTCTCCCATATCTTTCATTTCAAAATTTTAAGAAAGAAAATCCTTGGTTTCCCGTAATAAGCCAAGATCGCTACTTGCTATCTGTAACACCCCAAAATTTGATACACTATAACCATGCTTAAAGATAATAAATTGGGAATAACTTAATTAAATATTCAAAATTAAGTGAATCCGACTTACAGTTGCGTTCGTCTTAGAATTTTAGTTCTGATAGACCCTAATTTTGTATAAAATGGACAACGTATGAAGAAGTTATGGACATTAGAATTTCGTATACAAATAGGAGTTTATATGTAAATATAATACTAAAAACAAATCCAGAATGTTCAAAAGAAACGAGGTGGGAAATGATGCAAGAACCAGGCCCATTGTGGGGAGACCCACGTTCGGCCCGGGTCAACCCATAGGTTGACCCAAGGGTTATTGGGTCGACCCTAGGGTCGACCCACTGCGGATCTAAGAAAATCCATTCAACGAACCCAGACTATTTTGTGACTATGTTCGTTGCTGACTCAGCACTGTGTGTACGATTAAGATCAAGACTTTCTTTAAAACCTATAAATAGACTAGCAGAGCCTAGCCTAAATCTCATATTTTCTGAGAGGCTGCCTACACTCGTAGTCTTAGGAAATTCTGATTCAAAATTTGGAGGAAAAGAATATGTGTATATATATCTACAAATGGGTCTTCTAAATTCTGATCGGCGTAAGGTAAGTCTTTGAATTTGGTTTATTTATGTTTCTCTTCCTTTTCCCTCTTCTTTAGCAATAGATTTGTGAATCCGTGGATATTTTCGATAATAGATTTAGTTAGAGATGACACAGAACAAAAAATATGGATCAGATTCATGGATTGGAAAGCTATTAGGTGAGTGGATCTAAATTATACCATTTTAAATTATGGTGTATTTATCGTTTTTATTCCCTGTCATAATTAATCTGCTAAACAGTTGATATTTGTGAAAAAATTTGTATTAAAATTGTTTAGGATATGTTAAAAAGATTATTGTTGTATTTAGAACCATCTTAAGAGCCTGTTAATTGGATGTTGTGAATCAAGTTATAATGAAATTACGAACAAGTGTGGTCATTAGGGTTAAATCTGCATAGAACATTTATGTCGTATAAGCCTGTTTCCATTTAAACATTCGTCTGAATGGCAAATTACTACGAATGATGTAACTATGGAATTTATGATAAACATGAACATTTGCTTAAGAATATTATTATGCCAAAGGTTGTAAATAGAGTTACAATAAGATTTGGTAGAATAGATATGCCTAAATTGGAGGGAAAATTTGCAGTAATGAAGAAATTGTAACTATAATGAGACGCGAGATTAAATTCAACTTGTGATAGAAGTCTGCCCGGAACCGCCAAGCAAATCCAGCATCCACAAGCGTTCAATTTAATGTGAGCGGTCTGGTGCACAAACATACATATAATTGTAAATAATGGTACTGATACATGATATTAAGTTCAACTTGTGGTAGAAGTCTGCCCGGAACCGCCCGACAAATCCAACATCCACAAGCAGTTAGCTTAATGTGAGAGGTCTAGCGCTTATATATATAATATGTGTAACGGGAAACAAGTAAATGACATAAATTGCAATAAATGGATGTTACAACAGTATAAGAACTGGAATGAACGGGAAATGATAATAACCTATTATAATTAATTACATTAATGAGAATGTTATATAATAGGTAGGCTCGACCTAGGTACAAGTGTAAATTATAATGTAGGAAGGAAACTTATTGATAAACCTTAATTAAGAAAACTAAGTAAAGACAACAAGAGTTGTAATAAACAAATTCATGGTTAATGAATAAGAATAAGTCGGCTTATTATTAGCAGACTTATAAATGAGAATTAAGAAGTCTAATAAATGAAATTAATAATACATAGAGCCCGCTCAGGCTGCATAGAACTGAAAGAAGTAAGTAGCCAATTGTGTGCTAATGAATCTGGTTACCTAAGATAACAGTGAAATGAAATAAGTTTGCTTAATGATATATATTAAGTAAGACGTTAACATGAAGCCTGCTGATTGAGATCAAATATACTTAATTACACATTAAATAAAACATTTTATTGTAACTTGAAAATATGAAATTGGACAATGAATGATAGGATAGTAAAAATATTGTAGATTACAGACCTTGAATTACAATCTAGAAAATAACATATTATGGGCTTATTAATGAACTTAAATGGGTTAAGTTATAAAATTGAAATTAATAAGTGAAACGGGTCCATTAGTTAGAGATATAAAGGGCTCGGAGAGAGAACATGGTAACATGAATAAGAAGTTAATATGATTGGAAATAACCAAGTTAACTGGACATCGGATGAGGTAGAGCAAGTGCATAATTAAACTTTTAGACATAGGGTTTAATAACACGTTAGCGTGGTGCGCTTGGACCAGTCCGCACGTTTGAAGGTGAAAAACCCATCGAGTAGATCATCGTGGTGTCTAGAGGCACGAGTGGAGCACGTCCATCAAATTACTCTGCTGATATTCTGCTTGCAGGCTCTGTGAGACTAGAAGGAACTACACAACGTCCGAGGGACGTGGCAGGGTACCCCGATGTGGTAGCAGCGCTCAGGCTGTACTTGCAGAGGTTGGGTCTGCGCGAAACCGCCTAGTGTGTATACCTTGACTGCAACGGTAATCTGGCAGAAGGCTGTAGGACAACGTTGGTGATTCAAGATTTTTCCTACAGTTAGGTTGGGTCACGATAAACATACGGTAGTAATCGATGGGTGCTTGTCATCGACAGTCAATGTGATGCGGAAAGACCAGAGCTAAACATAGATACCATTGATCTTTCACTATCGAGACATCGGTTGCGGGATATGCCAATTTGGAAGTAGATTGTTTGCTAGGGGCACACAACTTAGCTCTCTGATGACCCCAAAACCTGTACTGCGGTGTTAAGGGTAATCATTGGAATATAACACATAAACAGATAATAGTAGAACAAAAATAAATAAATACACCAGATAATGCACAATAGAATATACTGGATAAACGAAATCATCAGAGTTACACAGTATACAGGATCATACTTAGTACAAATACAGTTCAGCTATACATAAATGTCTATAGCGGAAAACAAAACATAATGTACAATAGGAGCTGAACAGCATAAAAGGAGATAAATGTTGGAGCCCATCTTCAGCTCCAACTATCCAGGAAAAGCCTGCTAAACCTGAACACAAGGCTGCCCGTGTAGAAAAAGGGGCACCCGAGTTTGAAAGTGAAACAAACTACGAGTCCGTCATGGGACTGGTATGAGAAATCTACTTAACACCTCATACAATTGGCTAATCACAGGACCACGCCGCTTTCGTGGAACGGGTTTACTCCATTGGATTGCCAGTGCTTTAAAACAAATAATTCTTTTAAACATCGCAATGCTTTTTGTGACGATCCCAAAACCCCATGACACGGTGTTAAGGATAATCATTGGAATATAACACATTAATCATCATTAGCAGATCACAGATAATAGCATAAACAGAAAATAGAATAATTTACACACATATGACAGCGGAATCATATAGATATCATCACATCAGAGAAGCACAGTACAGGATACAACTTAGTGCATAATGATACATAATCAGTCACCATCGCCAGAGGCGGAATCATACATAAAGAGTACACAAAAGGAATATCAGTCTAAATCGCCAGTGGCGGAATCATAATATAGATACAATAATGGCGGAGAAAATCCAAGTCAGCACGGTGTAGTCAAGCCTAGCCATGAGCCAAAAGGTGCGTCAGAAACCTGTAACTAGGCTGCCCGTGTGAAAATGAGGGCACCCAAGTTTGCAAGGTGAAACAAACTACAAGTCAGTCATGGGACTGGTATGAGAAATCTACTCAATTCATTAACAACAATAATAAGGCAAATCAAAGGACCACGCCACTTTCGCGGAACGGGTTTACTCCAATGAGTGCTAGTGCATGAAATAAAGTAAATGATTAAATCAACGCAATGCTTTTTTATAAAATGAAGCCATTATAAGACTCAGGTCCCATCACACAATGCAACGCACGCCGGAGGATAGAGTTTTTACCTTATAATGGCCAAAGATGCCTCATACGAATAAAACAAAGTGTTTGATATTATTACTAGTGCATATATGTTTCAAAAGTGATTTCAATCATAAATATCAATCATAGGCGGCATAAATGACCCATACCACTATGTCGCCATACTAGTAATACAATCACGTCCGCATATTTCGTATTGGAAATTGGATTCCTTCATGAGTCGAGGAAAGGGGCAAGCTCCTCTCCGATTCGAGACACTCTAGCAAATGCCTCGGGACCGCACACAGCAATCCCCTGGATCCCCCAAGGCCGGTCCTCTCTTACTTTTGAGGATTAGTTATTCCTGAACACACGTTTCCCGGTCCTTACAGACCTATAATCGAGGCGCCTCGCATTCCGACAACCACACAGGTGAAAAGTAGATATAAATGTCAGGGCTGGGAGGTCACTGACACCACCATAGCTAGAAAGAAACGTCATGCACTCCTTGGGTCCTTCTCCCGTTTTTGACTCATACCGGGGTGTGAGGCTCGCGAATTCACGTTATACACAAAGCTACGTCACACAGACCATGCTTTGATCATCAACCACAAGACTTTGCTTTGCAACAGAAGCCTTGATCACATGCCACTTAGGTGTGCCACACAGGCAATCCACTCCATGCGACTGATTTCTGTCAATACATAACCTCTGAGCTCGTACGTCTCAGAGAAGGGCGTTAAGCAAGAGAATAAATTCTCCGCCGCCAAACAGATATATATTTAACAGAGATCGATCAACACAGAACAAAATCCAATGTCAGACACACAGTCCATTTACAAGTCCGTTCTGGGTCTGAACGAAACCGGAGGCACCAATTCCTCGCATATCCGTACAATCAACAATATGTTTGGACGGCTACTACTTCAATTCCTTCATGGTAGCTACTCTAATCACGAGCATCAGTAGCGCCCATCCATCCAATGTGGAGATCGTCGGTCTTCAGTCGTCTTCGACTCTTTGACTTCTCAACGTCAATCGATTATTTTAAATGAGATAAACTCGGCCTTTTCAAATAACCCACGTATATTTAGATTTTCAAACCAATTAATCACAGGGTTGAACTATTCAACATTCACACTTCAGTTATTTAGTTACAATTTTCATGTCAAATACATTCAACCATCACGTATCAAGCAAACACAACAAAATTGGTTTATTTTCACTCTATATCGTCTATAGTACTTTATAACGATATATCGCCATTTTTATTTAATTTAAAACGGCCATATTTAATTAAACGATGTTTCAGGTCGTGTCGATGCACTGGCGCTGCTTTTCACTAATTTTGTTTTACACATATCTGAAAACCTAACCGTTGGATCTTCACAAATTTTACATCATTAGGAAGGTCTTTTCAAAACGAATCCAACGGTTCCAGTTTTGGGAAAATCCGACGGTCGGATCTTCCACACTAACCATTCGAAGTTACGATTTCAATTTACGAACTGCAGCGTCGTTATTCGATTTAATTTAATTATATTTATATATATAAATAAATATAATCGTTTCTGGCGCTGTTTTTCACTAATTTTGAATTAAACATTCCAGACAATCCAACCGTCGGATCTTCACAAAGTTGGTGCCGTTGGGAAGATATTTCCAAGGCGAACTCAACGGTTGAGGTTTCGGGAAAATCCAATGGTCGGATCTTCCGCACTAGTCGTTTGAAATCACGGTTTCAAAATATGAACTGCACGTTCACGTTTCGCTTTAATTCTATTTATATTTATATATTTATATAAATATAGCTCATTCAAAAATTCCTATATCGTTTTCACTTCAATTATTTCACTAACGCCTTTAAATTTTGGAAAATTTCGCCATAACCTCCTTTGTACGGGAGGGTCTGGGAAAATTCCCAAATAGCCACACGGGCGTCTCATATCAAAAAGAAAAAGAAAAATCCAAGCGGCTAGCCAACAGGCTCATAAAATCATCACCCAAACAAAGCGGTAAATGTGTACCTATTTGTCGGGCACAAAATTCTATTTCTCTTCTCTAGCCCCTTTTTGCTTTAACCTGTTCAATAGATATGCATGTACGTATATATAATTTCTAACATTTATCATTTTCCATTCAATTTCATATTTGACTTGCTTTGGTCTAAAAACACCATTCATTCTAATATCGCATGCATAGGCTAAAATCATATCATTGGCTAGTTAATGTATATTTCAACTCATGCATGTTTATTTGAACAAGTGGATATTTTTAACACTTCATATTTCAAAAGATGATAATTTTGGCGAACTAAAATAGATTTCAACACATGACTATTTTATTTAGTTCCTATGCATGTTAAAAATAATACTTCTATCACAAATATTTATTTCAACGTCCGCATCTCTTTAGCATGTCACACATATGATAAAAATGATATTTTTATCATTTAAAATATTTATTCAACCAATGTATGGTTTCAACACTTCATAGTTTCAATAAAAATGTAATTTTTATCGTTCAATCTTTTTATTCAACACATGAACTTTTCCACTACACACACTTCTCAACAAATGAGCATTTCCACACATGGACATTTTATTTATGTTGTTCTTATTAGAAAGATGAAAATTTGATTGTTGAAACTATTTATATAAGGCGAATATTTTTCATACTTCATATATATATAAAAGTGTGATTTTTATTGTTTAAGCACTTCATTCATTCACAAATGAATTTAATTTTCATACAACACTTTTCCACACCTGAATATTTCCACACATGGACATAGTTTCATATATGACTTTAATTTCTATGCATGAAAATAATTCTAACACACAAAGATTATTCAAAATTTCGGCAGCATAACGGCAGGGTAGTTAAAACCGGCACCGTCCCTAGTACGGCTCCTCGCTCTACCTTAAAACCTCGCGGTTTTTGACAATGGGGATTCATGCATCTAATTCGCACGCAGGCGGCATGTTTATTTTTATTTCCACACATATTTCCAATTCATTTCAACCACCAATGGGTATTTTCCAACCACAACCAAACAATATCAACCACAAATAATTATTCAACCATTCGTATTTTTCACCCAATATTTCACACCAATTCATCACAATAAATATCGTCCATGGTTTGTGGACGAGGGGAGTATATATATAGATAATATAATATATATTTTCAATATTTCACTTTCATTTCAACACATATATCAATTATTCTATGCATGTAAAAATTCATACTTCGCTTATATAGCTTACACTACGCATGTACATGAGGTATACAACACGTATGTAATTTATATTTCGCTTATATAAATTATACACCACATTTTCTATTCAATTTCACGTTAATTTAGATTTCTCACCTTGGTTTTCTGAGCGCTAAAAATCGATACGATGTCAGAAAAATCCGCAGCTTCTTTTATTGGGTAGAGAGCTTCCTTGCGGTCTCGATGTTTCCTGTTTCATCGAATTTCGTCAACACACCAAAAAGATATGATTTTTCAAAGTGTACAGATCAAAGAAAAACGCACTTTCAGAAAGCTTCAAAACTAGGTCAGCGATTTTTGATCAAACCGTGTAGCGGTTGGATGATCGGCCAGTGCAGGGTTGTAGGCGGAGGAGAGGCGCACGTGCAGGCCCCACGGCGTTGAACTCGACGGCCTCTGGGCGGCGGAATCGACCTCCGAACGGCTGGACTTTGGAGGAGCGGATCCGGCGAAATACTCGACGATGCTGGGCGAGGTTGGTATGGATTTGAAGCTCGTCTCGAGCTCTACGAAAAACTCCAAAGGGCCCTGGTGTTTTGATGAGCGGATGTGGAGATTTGGAGGAGAGAAGGCGGAGAAGGAAGCCGCCGTTCGATCTGGGGGGGGGGGGGGTCGGGGGTTTTCCGCGTTTTTTTATTTTTAAAATTTATGAAAGAAAAAATATGATTGGCCGAGACTATATTAAATTTTTAAATAGTGTTTTCTTAAACGAACTCCTTTTTAAACCCAACGACTATCGCCCCTAGCTAAATACCCCCATTCCGGACACAATGGGATATGTTTCGTAGGCCAATTCGACTGTTATAGTCAGTTATTTTTCAAATTAAAGTATAAACATTTAATTTTTAACTCTGAACGCACATTTCAATTTGCCAGGGCCACAAACTGATTCGAAAAATTCCAAAAAAATAAATCTAGCTATGTTCTGATGCTACGGTCCCAACAAAACTAGTTTCGTCGAGTTCTGAGGTCGTTTGAAAAATGGCCATTTTCTGGTCGATCCAATTTAACAGAAATCGACCAAACACATTTTCTTTTGCCACGCTCACATACTAGCTTCAAAAATTATGAAATTTTAAACCTAGCAATAGTTTGACATCCCGGACCCAACAAAAGTGGTTTCGTCGAATTCCGAGGTCGTTTGCAAAATATCCATTTTCCAGGGCTATATTCTATATACCGACCCTTCTGAAATTCATTCGGCCATAACTTTTGATTCCCGTTATGAAACTTCGATTTTTCAGATTCGTTAGAAAGGTATTAACTAACAGATTTAAATATTTTTGGTTTCACTAAAATCCGTTATATTTTCCACCCTGCATAGTCGGTCAAAGTATGAATTCAAATTTTCAAACTGACTCACTATTTCTAATTTACTATTATATTGAAATATTCTATTTCAATGGTTCAAATTCCTTTGAAATAATCAATTTAAAATTTTTAAATTGGCTCGTATTTTCCGGGTTATTACAATCTCCCCTACTTAAAACTTTTCGTCCTCGAAAAGGAAACAACAGTAAAGTAGGAAATAAAATGTAAATGCAAAGTATTGTAAAGGTACCTTGCACCGGAGTTAGTCAGAGATATCCACTCTGCATTTGGGGTAAGCTTGCTCAATGCTTTCCTCAGTTTCCCAAGTACAGTCTCTAGGATCACTGCTCCATTGCACTTTAACTAAATGAACCTTTTTGCTTCTGAGTTCTCTAGTTTCTTTGCCAACAATTTTTAATGGCTCTCTTCTGAGTGCTAATTCTGGAGTTATCTCCACATCCTGTTGCGCTGCTTCTTCTACAACAAGATCCGGATCATGCACATGTCTCCTAAGCTGAGATACGTGAAATACATTGTGCACTCCAGGCAACCAATCTGGCAATTGAACCCTATAAGCAAGAGTTCCAATTCGCTCAAGTATAGGAAAGGGACCAATAAATCTCGGTGCCAACTTCCCAGTCTTGCCAAATCTGATTACTCCTCTCATCGGAGAAACCTTTAAATAAACATGATCACCAACAGCAAATGTCAAATCTCTCCTTCTAGAGTCTGCATAACTTTTCTGTCGGCTTCGGGCGGTTTTCAATCGCTTCTTGATGAAGTCCACTTTATCCGATGCTTCCCTAATCATATCGGGTCCTAGTACAAGTCTTTTGCCAGGTTCTACCCAACATGCTGGAGATCTGCAGGGTCTGCCATATAATGCTTCAAACGGTGACATTCTCAAACTTGCTTGATAGCTATTGTTATATGAGAATTCTGCCAGATGCAAATGATCTTCCCATGACCCACCAAAATCGATTATACAAGCCCGCAATAAATCTTCAAGAATTCTATTCACCCGCTCAGTTTGGCCATCTGTTTGGGGGTGATAAGCGGTGCTCATATTCAGTTTTGTCCCCAATTCTGTCTGGAAAGCCTCCCAGAACTTGCTAGTAAATAGGGGATCTCTATCACTGACTATGCTGATGGGAATTCCATGCAGCTTAACAATTTCTTTGAAATATATCTGTGCTAGACTTTGGGCAGTTCTATTGGACCTGACAGGTATAAAATGGGCAGTCTTCGTGAAGCGATCTACGATTACCCAAATACTGTCATTACCTTTCTTGGTTCGCGGCAAACCATCTATGAAATCCATGGAAATCTGTTCCCATTTCCAACCTGGGACTTCCAATGGTTGTAACAGTCCAGCTAGCTTCTATTGGTCACTCTTGACCAATTGACAAGTAGGGCATCTGCTAACGTACAAAGAAATATCTCTTTTCATTGCCTTCCACCAGAAAGTGCGTTTGATATCGTTGTACATTTTACTCACCCCAGGATGGATGCAAAATCTGGATTTATGGCATTCATCTAGCACTTCTCTTTTAAGCTCGGGAACGTCGGGAACACATATTCTTCTATTCAGCCTCAGAACTCCTTCTGTATCCACTTGGAAACTGGAGCCTTCGCCCCTTTGAATCCTTTTTACCATCTCTTTCACAAAATTGTCACTTTTCTGAAGAACAGATATCCTATCAATCAATCCAGGTGTAATTATAAGATGGGCAACAATTGCGGTTTTCCTACTAAGTGCATCCGCTACAACGTTAGCTTTCCCCGGCGTATACAAGATATCGAGATCATACGCTGCAAGAAATTCTAGCCAACGCTGCTGTCTCAGATTCAGATCTTTCTGTGTATATAAATACTTCAATGATTGATGATCTGTGTACAGTATAAATTTCTCGCCCAATAAGTAATGTCTCCAGATTTTCAAGGCAAAAACGATGGCTAGCAACTCAAGATCATGAGTCACATAATTCTTCTCATGCGGTTTCAGTTGGCGGCTTGCATAAGCGACTACTTGGCCTCTCTGCATTAATACTGCACCAAGACCTCTAATAGAAGCATCTGTCCAAACCGTTAAATCCTGATTGCCATCAATAATAGTTAATACTGGAGCGGTGGTCAGCTTCGATTTCAATTCCTGGAAAGCTTCTTCACAGTCGGAAGTCCACTTAAACTTCTCATGTTTCTTTGTGAGCTTCGTTAACGGACCGGATATCTTCGAAAAATCCTTAACGAACTTCCGATAATAACTAGCCAACCCCATAAAACTTCTAACTTCTGTGGGAGTAGTGGGTTGTTTCCAGTCTTGAATCGCTATTATTTTGCTTGGGTCAACAGAAATTCCTTTCTCTGACACGACATGGCCAAGAAATTTAACTTCTTCTTGCCAGAAGACACATTTAGAGAATTTGGCTTTGAAGACGTTCTTCCTTAGAATCTCCAATACTTGTTCTAAGTGTTTTTCATGCTCGGGTTTTGATTTGGAGTAGATTAAAATATCATTGATGAATACGAGGACAAATTTATTCAGAACTCCCCTGAACACTCTATTCATTAGATCGACAAAGTATGCCGGAGCGTTGCATAGGCCAAACGGCATTACTAACCATTCATAAAATATGTCTGGGCCTCTGAAAGCGGTCAAAGGAACACACTCTTCTGCTATTCTCAATTGATGAAAACCTGTAGCTAGGTCCATTCGGGAAAATACTTTCGCCCCATTCAATTGGTCTAGCAAATCATCAATGCGGGGTAATGGATATTTATTTTTAAGCGTCTGTTTGTTGAGGTCTCGGTAATCAACACATAATCTAAGAGTACCGTCTGACTTCGGGACAAACACGACAGCTGCACCCCAATTAGAAAAACTCGGTCTGATTAGACCTTTCCACAACAGTTGACGAGTTTGATCGCCTAATTCCTCTTTTTCTTTCGGAGTCATTCTGCGAATTGGATGTACCACGGGTCTGGCATTAGGAATTAGATCGATTCGGAATTCTATTTCTCTTTGCGGAGGTAAGTTTTCAACTTCTTCAAACACATCCGCATAGTCGCTAACAATCGGAATCTTTTCTATGGAAGTGGGGATAAGTTCTAATGCTGACCAAAATTCTTCTCTATTCGGATTCGAACCATGACAGGGAATATATATATGTCCAAGCTCCGTTCGGATTTTAACAATTCTTTCCGCACACTTCACTTCAGCTTCATATTTCGTTAACCAATCCAGCCCGAGAATAATATCGAATTCGGGAAAATCCATAATGACTAGATTGAAAGGAAACTTGTAGAAAGAATAAGAGATTGGCACTTTACAACAAGAATTGAGAGTAACAGGACCCCCTATCGGGTTATGAACTTCAACCGATTCTTTAAGCTTTCTCTGTTTTAACTTTAATTTGTGCACTGTGTTTTTAGCAATAAAACTACGCGATGCACCTGTGTCAAATAATACAGAAACAGGAATATTTTTAATTGTAAGGGTACCTCCCAAAACATCGGGTTTACCTGCTCCATCGGAAGCAGCTGGCGGGCTAGACCCGTCATAGACATGAGCTATAGTAGCTTTCTTCAGCAAAGGACAGTCTTTGACCAGATGATCGGTCTTGCGACAATTGAAGCACGAGCGAGGGTTCTGAGAGCCTTGGCTCGAGCCTTGAGAATTTGTTTTCTGCCTCTTCGGAGCTGTGCAGACGTTTGAGTAGTGCCCCGTCTTACCACAGTTAAAGCAATTTCCTCTTGGCGGCTTGCCAGTCTGAGGTTTTGAAGATGCTGCTTGGCTTGACTCGCCCTGATTTACAGCAGGCATGCGCTTGTTCCCGGCTTGGCTTCTAGCGCGGTCCTGATCCAGATGCCTTTGATCAAGGTCTTCATAGTTGCATGTCATTTCCACTAGTTCGTTGAAATCCAGCTTGACATGGGCCATGGCTCTATCATGATATTGTCGTCTTAATCCAAAGATAAACCTCTTATTTTTGGATTTTGCAGTGGCAACGAGCTCTGGAGCATAGGGCGACAACATTGTAAATTTGTTCAAATAATCCTGCACAGAAAGATCCCCTTGCTGGAGATTGGCGAAATCATCGTGCATTCTTTCTAGAGCTTATTCTGGGACATATTTCTCCTTGAAGAGTTCTTTGAATCCATCCCATGTTCTTCCAGCTTCTCTATTCCCGGCGGTAAGAGATTCCCACCATAATTCGGCTTGTTCCTGCATAAGCCAGGCGCCCATAATAGCTTTGTCTTCGTCTCCAAGCCTTAGGCCTTCAAGAATTTTCTCACATGTTTTGAGCCATGCAAGGGCCTCTATTACGGTGCCAGTTCCCGAGAAGGTCTTGCCTCCTAAGTTCTTATATCTCTTAGCTACACGGTCGAGCTCGAAGTATTGAGCTGCCGGAGGTTGTATCAAAGGTCCTTCTTGAGTTGGGATTTCTCCCTTACCTCGGCCTCGGCCGGCACGGCCTCCTCTAGCAGTGGCTGCTCTTGTAGCCATTTGTCAAATTCTGTATAAGCAACGAAAAAGTCAGTAAATAGAAATGATAGTCTATTGCATAGTTAAGCAGAAATTCCTACGGAAAGATAACGATGGACTGATCAATTGTTTTTGCTATTCTGCTCCGCTCATTCTAGGACTTTACTAGTCCTATCTCTAATGAGCGACTCGCCTTAGAATACTACTGATTCTATTTTGACGAAGTGTTTAATGTGTTAGACTCCAGAACTAAGGTTAACCAAAGCTCTGATACCAGCTGTGACGATCCCAAAACCCCATGACACGGTGTTAAGGATAATCATTGGAATATAACACATTAATCATCATTAGCAGATCACAGATAATAGCATAAACAGAAAATAGAATAATTTACACACATATGACAGCGAAATCATATAGATATCATCACATCAGAGAAGCACAGTACAGGATACAACTTAGTGCATAATGATACATAATCAGTCACCATCGCCAGAGGCGGAATCATACATAAAGAGTACACAAAAGGAATATCAGTCTACATCGCCAGTGGCGGAATCATAATATAGATACAATAATGGCGGAGAAAATCAAATTCAGCACGGTGTAGTCAAGCCTAGCCATGAGCCAAAAGGTGCGTCAGAAACCTGTAACTAGGCTGCTCGTGTGAAAATGAGGGCACCCGAGTTTGCAAGGTGAAACAAACTACGAGTCAGTCATGGGACTGGTATGAGAAATCTACTCGATTCATTAACAACAATAATAAGGCAAATCAAAGGACCACGCCACTTTCGCGGAACGGGTTTACTCCAATGAGTGCTAGTGCATGAAATAAAGTAAATGATTAAATCAACGCAATGCTTTTTATAAAATGAAGCCATTATAAGACTCAGGTCCCATCACACAATGCAACGCACGCCGGAGTATAGAGTTTTTACCTTAAAATGGCCAAAGATGCCTCATACGAATAAAACAAAGTGTTTGATATTATTACTAGTGCATATATGTTTCAAAAGCGATTTCAATCATAAATATCAATCATAGGGGGCATAAATGACCCATACCACTATGTCGCCATACTAGTAATACAATCACGTCCGCATATTTCGTATTGGAAATTGGATTCCTTCATGAGTCGAGGCAAGGGGCAAGCTCCTCTCCGATTCGAGACACTCTAGCAAATGCCTCGGGACCGCACACAGCAATCCCCTGGATCCTCCAAGGCCGGTCCTCTCTTACTTTTGAGGATTAGTTATTCCTGAACACACGTTTCCCGGTCCTTACAGACCTATAATCGAGGCGCCTCGCATTCCAACAACCACACAGGTGAAAAGTAGATATAAATGTCAGGGCTGGGAGGTCACTGACACCACCATAGCTAGAAAGAAACGTCATGCACTCCTTGGGTCCTTCTCCCGTTTTTGACTCATACCGGGGTGTAAGGCTCGCGAATTCACGTTATACACAAAGCTACGTCACACAGACCATGCTTTGATCATCAACCACAAGACTTTGCTTTGCAACAGAAGCCTTGATCACATGCCACTTAGGCGTGCCACACAGGCAATCCACTCCATGCGACTGATTTCTGTCAATACATAACCTCTGAGCTCGTACGTCTCAGAGAAGGGCGTTAAGCAAGAGAATAAATTCTCCGCCGCCAAACAGATATATATTTAACAGAGATCGATCAACACAGAACAAAATCCAATGTCAGACACACAGTCCATTTACAAGTCCGTTCTGGGTCTGAACGAAACCGGAGGCACCAATTCCTCGCATATCCTTACAATCAACAATATGTTTGGACGGCTACTACTTCAATTCCTTCATGGTAGCTACTCCAATCACGAGCATCAGTAGCGCCCATCCATCCAATGTGGAGATCGTCGGTCTTCAGTCGTCTTCGACTCTTTGACTTCTCAACGTCAAACGATTATTTGAAATGAGATAAACTCAGCCTTTTCAAATAACCCACGTATATTTAGATTTTCAAACCAATTAATCACAGGGTTGAACTATTCAACATTCACACTTCAGTTATTTAGTTACAATTTTCATGTCAAATACATTCAACCGTCACGTATCAAGCAAACACAACAAAATTGGTTTATTTTCACTCTATATCGTCTATAGTACTTTATAACGATATATCGCCATTTTTATTTAATTTAAAACGGCCATATTTAATTAAACGATGTTTCAGGTCGTGTCGATGCACTGGCGCTGCTTTTCACTAATTTTGTTTTACACATATCTGAAAACCTAACCGTTGGATCTTCACAAATTTTACATCATTAGGAAGGTCTTTTCAAAACGAATCCAACGGTTCTAGTTTTGGGAAAATCCGACGGTCGGATCTTCCACACTAACCATTCGAAGTTACGATTTCAATTTACGAACTGCAGCGTCGTTATTCGATTTAATTTAATTATATTTATATATATAAATAAATATAATCGTTTCTGGCGCTGTTTTTCACTAATTTTGAATTAAACATTCCAGACAATCCAACCGTCGGATCTTCACAAAGTTGGTGCCGTTGGGAAGATATTTCCAAGGCGAACTCAACGGTTGAGGTTTCGGGAAAATCCAATGGTCGGATCTTCCGCACTAGTCGTTTGAAATCACGGTTTCAAAATATGAACTGCACGTTCACGTTTCGCTTTAATTCTATTTATATTTATATATTTATATAAATATAGCTCATTCAAAAATTCCTATATCGTTTTCACTTCAATTATTTCACTAACGCCTTTAAATTTTGGAAAATTTCGCCATAACCTCCTTTGTACGGGAGGGTCTGGGAAAATTCCCAAATAGCCACACGGGCGTCTCATATCAAAAAGAAAAAGAAAAAGCCAAGCGGCTAGCCAACAGGCTCATAAAATCATCACCCAAACAAAGCGGTAAATGTGTACCTATTTGTCGGGCACAAAATTCTATTTCTCTTCTCTAGCCCCTTTTTGCTTTAACCTGTTCAATAGATATGCATGTACGTATATATAATTTCTACATTTATCATTTTCCATTCAATTTCATATTTGACTTGCTTTGGTCTAAAAACACCATTCATTCTAATATCGCATGCATAGGCTAAAATCATATCATTGGCTAGTTAATGTATATTTCAACTCATGCACGTTTATTTGAACAAGTGGATATTTTTAACACTTCATATTTCAAAAGATGATAATTTTGGCGAACTAAAATAGATTTCAACACATGACTATTTTATTTAGTTCCTATGCATGTTAAAAATAATACTTCTATCACAAATATTTATTTCAACGTCCGCATCTCTTTAGCATGTCACACATATGATAAAAATGATATTTTTATCATTTAAAATATTTATTCAACCAATGTATGGTTTCAACACTTCATAGTTTCAATAAAAATGTAATTTTTATCGTTCAATCTTTTTATTCAACACATGAACTTTTCCACTACACACACTTCTCAACAAATGAGCATTTCCACACATGGACATTTTATTTATGTTGTTCTTATTTGAAAGATGAAATTTTGATTGTTGAAACTATTTATATAAGGCGAATATTTTTCATACTTCATATATATATAAAAATGTGATTTTTATTGTTTAAGCACTTCATTCATTCACAAATGAATTTAATTTTGATACAACACTTTTCAACACCTGAATATTTCCACACATGGACATAGTTTCATATATGACTTTAATTTCTATGCATGAAAATAATTTCAACATATGAAAATAATTCTAACACACAAAGATTATTCAAAATTTCGGCAGCATAACGGCAAGGTAGTTAAAACCGGCACCGTCCCTAGTACGGCTCCTCGCTCTACCTTAAAACCTCGCGGTTTTTGACAATGGGGATTCATGCATCTAATTCGCACGCAGGCGGCATGTTTATTTTTATTTCCACACATATTTCCAATTCATTTCAACCACCAATGGGTATTTTCCAACCACAACCAAACAATATCAACCACAAACAATTATTCAACCATTCGTATTTTTCACCCAATATTTCACACCAATTCATCACAATAAATATCGTCCATGGTTTGTGGACGAGGGGAGTATATATATAGATAATATAATATATATTTTCAATATTTCACTTTCATTTCAACACATATATCAATTATTCTATGCATGTAAAAATTCATACTTCGCTTATATAGCTTACACTACGCATGTACATGAGGTATACAACACGTATGTAATTTATATTTCGCTTATATAAATTATACACGACATTTTCTATTCAATTTCACGTTAATTTAGATTTCTCACCTTGGTTTTCTGAGCGCTAAAAATCGATACGATGTCAGAAAAATCCGCAGCTTCTTTTATTGGGTAGAGAGCTTCCTTGCGGTCTCGATGTTTCCTGTTTTGTCGAATTTCGTCAACACACCAAAAAGATATGATTTTTCAAAGTGTACAGATCAAAGAAAAACGCACTTTCAGAAAGCTTCAAAACTAGGTCAGCGATTTTTGATCAAACCGTGTAGTGGTTGGATGATCGGCCAGTGCAGGGTTGTAGGCGGAGGAGAGGCGCACGTGCAGGCCCCACGGCGTTGAACTCGGTGGCCTCTGGGCGGCGGAATCGACCTCCGAACGGCTGGACTTTGGAGGAGCGGATCCGGCGAAATACTCGACGATGCTGGGCGAGGTTGGTATGGATTTGAAGCTCGTCTCGAGCTCTACGAAAAACTCCAAAGGGCCCTGGTGTTTTGATGAGCGGATGTGGAGATTTGGAGGAGAGAAGGCGGAGAAGGAAGCCGCCGTTCGATCTGGGGGGGGTCGGGGGTTTTCCGCGTTTTTTTATTTTTAAAATTTATGAAAGAAAAAATATGATTGGCCGAGACTATATTAAATTTTTAAATAGTGTTTTCTTAAACGAACTCCTTTTTAAACCCAACGACTATCGCCCCTAGCTAAATACCCCCATTCCGGACACAATGGGATATGTTTCGTAGGCCAATTCGACTGTTACAGTCAGTTATTTTTCAAATTAAAGTATAAACATTTAATTTTTAACTCTGAACGCACATTTCAATTTGCCAGGGCCACAAACTGATTCGAAAAATTCCAGAAAAATAAATCTAGCTATGTTCTGACGCTATGGTCCCAACAAAACTAGTTTCGTCGAATTCTGAGGTCGTTTGAAAAATGGCCATTTTCTGGTCGATCCAATTTAACAAAAATCGACCAAACACATTTTCTTTTGCCACGCTCACATACTAGCTTCAAAAATTATGAAATTTGAAACCTAGCAATAGTTTGACATCCCGGACCCAACAAAAGTGGTTTCGTCGAATTCCGAGGTCGTTTGCAAAATATCCATTTTCCAGGGCTATATTTTATATACCGACCCTTCTGAAATTCATTCGGCCATAACTTTTGATTCCCGTTATGAAACTTCGATTTTTCAGATTCGTTAGAAAGGTATTAACTAACAGATTTAAATATTTTTGGTTTCACTAAAATCCGTTATATTTTCCACCCTGCATAGTCGGTCAAAGTATGAATTCAAATTTTCAAACTGACTCACTATTTCTAATTTACTATTATATTGAAATATTCTATTTCAATGGTTTAAATTCCTTTGAAATAATCAATTTAAAAATTTTAAATTGGCTCGTATTTTCCGGGTTATTACACTTTTTATAAAAATGAAGCCATTATAAGACTCATTACCCATCACACAATGCAACGCAAACCGGAGGATAGAGTTTTTACCTTATAATGGCCAAGATATGCTTGATACAAATAAAACAAAAGAATATGATATTATTACTAGTGTTTATACGTTTCAAAGACAATTTCAAATCATAAGTATCAATCATAGACGACATTAATTGTAACAACCCGAAAAATACGAGCCAATGTAAAAATTTTAAATTGGTCATTTCAAAGGAATTTGAACAATTGAAATAGAATATTTCAATAAAATAGTGAATTAGAAATAGTGAGTCAGTTTGAAAATTTGAATTCAAACTTTGACTGACTGTGCAGGGTGGAAAATATAGCGGATTTTAGTGAAACCAAAAATATTTAAATCTGTTAGTCAATACCTTTTTAACAAATCTGAAAAATCGAAATTTCATAACGGGAATCAAAAGTTATGGCCGATTGAATTTTCAGAAAGATCGCTATATAGAATATATAGCCCTAGAAAAATTATATTTTGCAAACGACCTCGGAATTCGACGAAACCACTTTTGTTGGGTCCGGGATTTCAAATTATTGCTAGATTTCAAATTTCATAATTTTTTAAGCTAGTATGTGAGCGTGGCAAAAGAAAATGTGTTTGGTCAATATTTGTTAAATTTGATCGACCAGAAAATGGCCATTTTTCAAACGATCTCAGAATTCGACGAAACTAGTTTTGTTGGGACCGTAGCGTCAAAACATAGCTAGATTTATTTTTCTGGAATTTTTCGAATCAGTTTGTGGCCCTGGCAAATTGAAATGTACGTTCAAAGTTAAAAATTAAATGTTTTACACTTTAATTTGAAAATTAACTGACTATAACAGTCGAATTGGCCAACAAAACATATCCCATTGTGTCCGGGATGGGGGTATTTGGCTAGGGGCGACAGTCGTTGGGTTCGAATTGGGGTTCGTATGGGAAAACCCTAATTTTCTGAATAATATATATATCGGCGAATAAGAAAATTTCTTTCATAAATTAAAAAAAAACCGCTTCCCTTGGAAACGAACGGCGAAACCCATTCAAATCTTCCCCGACCGATCACCGCCTCCACAGGCGACGATACCCCGCTCCACCACCAAGAATCGAACCGCCTCCTCCTCCTCTTCAAATCCGACCAACTCTCACCACCTATCGTCAAGCCAGCGTTGCGAATCGAGCCCAGGAAGTCGCCGACTTCCCACCGCCGCCCTGATCGCCACCGACCACCGAGCCACCCCAAACCGCCACCGATCGACTCCCCTCTCCTTCCTCTTCCATGTCAGCACCTCCGATCGTCCCCTCGTGCCTCGATTTTCATGAAAACCGCAACCCTAGTTTCGAACCACTTAGAAAGGTGAGTTCTTTTTGATGTTTGCACTTTGAAAAATCATATATTTATGGTGTGTTGACAAAATTCTATGAAACAGGAAACATCGGGACCGCAAGGAAGCTCTCTACCACATAGAAGAGACCGCGGATTTTTCTGAGTCATCTACGATTTTTAGCACTCCGAAAACCAATGTGAGAAATCTAAATTAAATGAATTTGAATAGAAAATGTCGTGTATAAATTATATAAGCGAAATATAAGTTACACACGTGTTGTATACCTCATGTACATGCGTGGTGTAAGCTATATAAGCGAAGTATGAATTATACACACATAGAATAATTGATATATGTGTTGAAATGCAAGTGAAATATAGCAATAATATACATATACATATATATATAAATATATATACACACACTCCCCTCGTCCACAAACCATGGACGATATTTATTGTTGTGAATTGGTGTGAAATATTGGATGAAAAATGCGAATGGTTGAATAATTGTTTGTGGTTGATATTGTTTGGTTGTGATTGAAAAATACCCATTGTTGATTGAAATGAAATGGAAATAATTGTGGAAATAAAAATAAAACATGCTGCCTGCGTGCGAAATCGATGCATAAATCCCCATTGTCAAAAACCGCGAGGTTTTAAGGTAGAGCGAGGAGTCGTACTAGGGACGGTGCCGGTTTTAACTACCCTGCCGTTATGCTGCCGAAATTTTTAATAATATTTATGTGTTAGAATTATTTTCATATGTTGAAATTATCTTCATGCGTTGAAATTAAAGTCATATGTTGAAACTATATCCATGTGTGGAAATGTTCATATGTTGAAAAGTGATGTGTGAAAATTAAATTCATTTGTGAATGAATGAAGTGTTTAAACAATAAAAATCACATTTTTATAATATATATAAAGTATGTAAAATATTTGCCTTATATATAAATAGTTTCAACAATAAAAATCTCATCTTTCTTATATGAACAACATATATAAAATATCCATGTGTGGGAATGCTCAAGTGTTGAGAAGTGTGTGTATTGGAAAAGTTCATGTGTTGAATAAAAGGATCGAACAATAAAAATCACAATTTTATTGAAACTATGAAGTGTTGGAAACATTCATTTGTTGAATAAATATTTTAAATGATAAAAACATCATTTTTATCATATATGTGAGATGTTAAAGATATGCGAGCGTTGAAATAAATATTTGTGAAAGGAATATTATTTTTAACATGCATAGGAACTAAATAAAATAGTCATGTGTTGAAATATATTTTAGTTTGCCAAAATTATCAATTTTGAAATGTGAAGTGTTAAAAATAGCCACTCGTTCAAATATATATGCATGAGTTGAAATATTCATTAATTAGCTAATGATATGACTTTTGCCTATGCATGCAATATTAGAATGAATGGTGTTTTTAAACCAAATTGAATCAAATAAGAAGTTGAATGGAAAATGATAAGTGGTAAGAACTGTATATATATGTACATGCATATTTATTGAATAGGTTATAGCAAAGGGGCTAGAGAAGAGGAATAAAATTTTGTGCCCGACAAATAGGTACACGTTTACTGGTTTGATTGGGTGATGATTTTATAAGCCTGTTGGCTAGCCGCTTGGCTTTTTCTTTTTCTTTTTGACATGATACGCCCGTGTGGCTATTTGGGAATTTTCCCAGCCCCTCCCGTACAAAGGAGGTTATGGCGAAATTTTCCAAAATTTAAAGGCGTTAGTGAAATATTCGAAGTGGAAACGATATAGGAATTTTTGAATGAACTATATTTATATAAATATAAATAAAATTAAAATGAAACGTGGCCGTGCAGTTCGTGTTTTGAAACCATGATTTCAAACGACGAGTGCGGGAAATCCGACCATTGGATTTTCCCGAAACCGCAACCATTGGGTTCACCTTGGAAATATTTTTGCAACAGCACCAACTTTGTGAAGATCCGACGGTTGGATTGTCTAGAATGTTTAATTCAAATCTGAAGAAAAACAGAGCCAGAAACGATTATATTTATATATAAATATAAATATAATTAAATTAAATCGAATAACAACACTACAGTTCGTAAATTGAAATCGTAACTTCAAATGGATAGTGTGGAAGATCCGGCCGTCGGATTTTCCCAAAATTGAAACCGTTGGATTCATTTTGAAATGATCTTTCTAATGACATAAAATTTGTGAAGATCCAACAGTTAGATTTCCAGATATGTGTAAAACAAATTTAGTGAAAAACAGCGCCAGTGCATCGGCACGACCTGAATCGTCGTTTAATTAAATATGGCCGTTTTAAATAAATAAAAATGGCGATATATCGTTATAAAATACTATAGACGATATAGAGTGGAAATAAACCAATTTTGTTGTGTTTGCTTGATATGTGATGGTTGAATGTATTTAGCATGAAAATTATAAATAAAGAACTGAAATGTGAATGTTGAATAGTGCACCATGTGATAAATTGACTTGAAAATCTAAATATACGTGGGTTATTTGAAAAGGCCGAGTTCAGCTCATTTCAAATAATTGATCGACGTTGAGAAGTCGAAGAGTCAAAGACGATTGAAGACCGACGATCTTCACATTGGATGGATGGGCGCTACTGATGCTCGTGATTGGAGTAGCTACCGTGAAGGAGCTGAAGTAGTAGCCGTCCAGACATACTATTGATTGTACGGATATGCGAGGAATTTGGTGCCTCCGGTTTCGTTCAAACCCAGAACAGACTTGTAAATGGACTGTGTGTCTGACATTGGAATTTGTTCTGTGCTGATTGATCTCTGTTAAATATATATCTGTTTGGCGGCGGAGAATTTATTCTCTTGCTTAACGCCCTTCTCTGAGACATACGAGCTTAGAGGTTATGTATTGATAGAAATCAGTCGCATGGAGTGGATTGCCTGTGTGGCACGCCTAAGTGGCATATGATCAAGGCTTCTGTTGCAAAGCAAAGTCTTGTGGTTGATGATCAAAGCATAGTCTGTGTGACGTAGCTTTGTGTATAACGTGAATTCGCGAGCCTCACCCCCCGGTATGAGTCAAAAACGGGAGAAGGACCCAAGATGTGCACGACGTTTGTTTCTATCTATGGTAATGTCAGTGACCTCCCAGCCCTGACATTTATATCTACTTTTCACCTGTGTGGTTGTTGGAATACGAGGCGCCTCGATTATAGGTCTGTAAGGACCGGGAAACGTGTGTTCAGGAATTGCCAATCCTCAAAAGTAAGAGAGGACCGGCCTTGTAGGATCCAGGGATTGCTGTGTGTGGTCCCGAGGCATTTGCTAGAGTGTCTCGAACGGAGAGGAGCTTGCCCCTTTCCTTGACTCATGAAGGAATCCAATTTCCAATACGAAATATGCGGACGTGATTGTATTACTAGTATGGCGACATAGTAGATGGTAGCTATGCCGCCTAGGATTGATATTTATGATTGAATTTGCTTTTGAAACGTATATGCACTAGTAATAATATCAAACACTTTTGTTTTATTCGTATGAAGCATTTTTGGCCATTATAAGGTAAAACTCTATCCTTCGGCTTGCGTTGCATTTTGTGATGGGACATGAGTCTTATAATGGCTTCATTTTATAAAAAGCATTGCGATGATTTAATCGTTTACTTTATTTCATGCACTAGCACTCATTGGAGTGAACCCGTTCCGCGAAAGTGGCGTGGTCCTTTGATTTGCCATATTATTGTTGTTAATAAGTTAAGTAGATTTCTCATACCAGTCCCATGACTGACTCGTAGTTTCTTTCACCTTGCAAACTCGGGTGCCCTCATTTTCACACGGGCAGCCTAGTTACAGGTATCTGGCGCACTTTTGGCTCATGGCGAGGCTTGACTACACCGTGCTGACTTCGACTCTTTTCGCCATTATTGTATCTATATTATGATTCCGCCATTGGCGATTTAGACTGATATTTATTTTGTGTACTCTTTATGTATGATTCCGCCTCTGGCGATGGTGACTGATTATGTATCATTATGCACTAAGTTGTATCCTACACTGTGCTCTCTGATGTGGTGATATCTATATGATTCCGCTGTCATATGTGTGTAAATTATTCCATTTTATGTTTATGCTATTATCTGTGATCTGCTAATGATGATTAATGTGTTATATTCCAATGATTATCCTTAACACCATGCAACGGGGTTTTGGAATCGTCACAGCTGGTATTAGAGCTTTGGTTAACCTTAGTTCTGGAGTCTAACACATTAAACACTTCATCAAAATAGAATCAGTAGTATTCTAAGGCGAGTAGCTCATTAGATATAGGACTAGTAAAGTCCTAGAATGAGCCCAGCACAATAGCAACAACAATTTGATCAGTCCATCGTTATCTTTCCTTAAATTTTCTGCTTAACCATGCAATAAATTGTCGTTTCTGTAAGCTGACTCTTTTCTTGCTTATACAGAACTTGAAAAATGGCTACCAGAGCAGCCGCCGCTAGAGGAGGCCGTGCCGGCCGCGGCAGAGGACGGGGAGAAGTACCAGTAGAAGAAGGACCCTTGATACAACCACCGGCCGCTCAATACTTCGAGCTAGACCGTGTAGCTAAGAGAAATAAAAACCTAGGAGGCTAGAGCTTCTCGGGAACTGGCACAGTAATAGAGGCCCTTGCATGGCTCAAAACATGTGAGAAAATACTGTAAGGCCTAAGGCTTGGAGATCAAGATAAAGCTATTATGGGTGCCTGGCTTATGTAGGAACAAGATGAACTATGGTGGGAATCTCTCACCGCCGAGAATAGAGAAGTTGGAAGAACATGGGATGGATTCAAAGAACTCTTCAAAGAGAAATATGTCCCGGAACAAGCACTTGAATGAATGCACGATGACTTCGCCAACCTCCAGCAAGGGGATCTTTCTGTGCAGGATTATCTGAATAAATTTACACAGTTGTCTCCCTATGCTCCGGAGCTTGTCGCCACTGCAAAGTCCAAAAATAAGAGGTTTATCCTTGGGCTAAAGCGACAGTATCATGATAGAGCCATGGCCCACGTTAAGCTGGAATTTAATGAATTGGTGGAAATGACATGCAACTATGAAGACCTTGACCAAAGGCATCTGGAGCAGGATCGCGCTAGAAGCCTAGCCGGGAACAAACGCAAGCCTGCTGTGAATCAAGCTGAGTCAAGCCAAGCAGCATCCTCGAAACCTCAGACTGGCAAGCCGCCGAGAGGAAGCTGCTATAACTGTTGCAAAATGGGGCACTTCTCTAATGTGTGCACAGCCCCGAAGAGGCAGAAGAAAATTCACAAGGTTCAAGCCAGGGTTCTCAGAACCCTCGCTCCTGCTTTAATTGCCGCAAGACGGATCATCATGTCAAAGATTGTCCTTTGCTGAAGAAGGCCGCAGTAGCTCACGTGTATGACAGGTCGAGCCCGCCAGCTGCTTCCGATGGAGCAGGTAAACCCGATGTTATGGGAGGTACCCTTACAATTAAAAATATTCCTGTCTCTGTATTGTTTGACGTGGGTGCATCACGTAGTTTTATTGCTAGTAACACAGTGCACAAATTAAAGTTAAAACCAAGGAAGCTTAAAGAGTCGGTTGAAGTACATAATCCGATAGGGGGTTCTATTATTCTCAGTACATATTGTAAAGTGCCAGCCTCTTATTCTTTCTACAAGTTTCCTTTTGATCTAGTCGTTATGGATTTTCCCGAATTCGATATCATTCTCGGGCTTGATTGGTTAACGAAATACGAAGCCGAAGTAAATTGTGTGGAAAGAATCGTTAAAATTCGAACGTAGCTTTGATATATTACTGTACCATGTCATGGTACGAATCCAAATAGAGAAGAATTTTGGTCGGCATTAGAAGTTATCCCCACTTCCCTGGAAAAGATTCCGATTGTTAGAAACTACGCGGATGTGTTTGAAGAAGTTGAAAACTTACCTCCGCAAAGAGAAATAGAATTCAGAATCGATCTAATTCCCAATGCCAGACCAGTGGTACACCCAATTCGCCGAATGACTCCAAAGGAAAAAGAAGAATTAGGCGATCAAACCCGTCAACTGTTGTGGAAGGGTCTAATCAGACCTAGTTTTTCTAATTGGGGTGCAGCTGTTGTGTTTGTCCCAAAGTCAGACGGTACTCCTCGATTATGCGTTGATTACCGAGACCTCAACAAACAGACGCTCATAAATAAATATCCATTACCCCGCATCGATGATTTGCTAGACCAATTAAATGGGGCGAGAGTATTTTCCCGAGTGGACCTAGCAACAGGTTTACATCAATTGAGAATAGCAGAAGAGTGTGTTCCTTTGACAGCTTTCAGAGGTCCAGACATATTTTATAAATGGTTAGTAATGCCGTTCGGCCTGTGCAACGATCCAGCATACTTTGTCGATCTAATGAATAGAGTGTTCAGGGGAGTTCTGAATAAATTTGTCCTCGTATTCATCGATGATATTTTAATCTACTCCAAATCAAAACCCGAGCATGAAAAACACTTAGAACAAGTATTGGAGATTCTAAGAAAGAACGTCTTCAAAGCCAAATTCTCTAAATGTGTCTTCTGGCAAGAAGAAGTGAAGTTTCTTGGCCATGTTGTGTCAGAGAAAGGGATTTCTGTAGATCCGAGCTAAATAACAGCGATTCAAGACTAGAAACAACTCACTACTCCCACAGAAGTTAGAAGTTTTATGGGGTTGGCTAGTTATTATCGAAAGTTCGTTAAGGATTTTTCGAAGATATCCGGTCCGTTAATGAAGCTCACGAAGAAACATGAGAAATTTAAGTGGACTTCCGACTGTGAAGAAGCTTTCCAGGAATTAAAATCGAAACTGACGAATGCTCCAGTGTTAACCATTATTGATGGTAATCAGGATTTAACGGTTTGGACAGATGCTTCTATTAGAGGTCTCGGTGCAGTGTTAATGCAAAGAGGCCAAGTAGTCGCTTATGCAAGCCGCCAACTGAAACCGCATGAGAAGAATTATGTAACTCATGATCTTGAGTTGCCAGCTATCGTTTTTGCGTTGAAAATCTGGAGGCATTATTTATTGGGCGAGAAATTTGTACTTTACACAGATCATCAATCATTGAAGTATTTATACACCCAGAAAGATCTGAATTTGAGACAGCAGCGTTGGCTAGAATTTCTTGCAGCGTATGATATTGATATCCTGTATACGCCGGGGAAGGCTAACGTTGTAGTGAATGCGCTTAGTAGAAAAACCACAATCATTGCCAATCTTATAATTACGCCTGGATTGATTGATAAGATTTCAGCCCTTCAAAAAGACGATGAATTCATTCAGAGAATCAGTCAGAAGGTCAAGGAAGGTGAAACCACAAGTTTCCGTATTGATGATAAGGGGGTTCTCAGGTTAAATGATAGGATTTGCATTCCAAATATTTCAGGCCTTCGAAGAGAAGTGCTAGACGAATGCCATAAATCCAAATTTTGCATTCATCCTGGTGTGAGTAAAATGTACAACGATATCAAACGCACTTTCTGGTGGAAGGCAATGAAGAGGGGTATTTCTTTGTATGTTAGCAGATGCCTTACTTGTCAATTGGTCAAGAGCGACCAACAGAAGCTAGCTGGATTGTTGCAACCGTTGGAAGTCCCATGTTTGAAATGGGAACAGATTTCCATGGATTTCATAGATGGTTTGTCGCAGAGCAGGAAAGGTAATGACAGCATTTGGGTAATCGTAGATCGCTTCACGAAGACTGCCCATTTCATACCTGTCAGATCCAATAGACCCGCTCAAAGTCTAGCACAGATATATTTAAAAGAAATCGTTAAGCTGCATGGAATTCCCATCAGCATAGTCAGTGATAGAGACCCAATATTTGCTAGCAAATTCTGGGAGTCTTTCCAGACAGAATTGGGAATGAAACTGAATATGAGCACCGCTTATCACCCTCAAACAGATGGCCAAACTGAGCAGGTGAATAGAATTCTAGAAGATTTATTACGGGCTTGTATAATTGATTTTGGTGGGTCATGGGAAGATCACTTGCTTTTGGAAGAATTCTCATATAACAATAGCTATCAAGCAAGTTTAGGAATGTCGCCATTTAAAGCATTATATGGCAGACCATGCGGATCTCCAGCATGTTGGGTAGAACCTGGCAACAGACTTGTGTTAGGACCCGATATGATTAGAGAAGCATCTGATAAAGTCGACTTCATCAAAAAGCGAATGAGAACCGCGCAAAGCCGACAGAAAAGTTATGCAGATTCAAGAAGAAGAGATTTGACATTTGCTGTTGGTGAACATGTTTATTTGAAAGTTTCTCCGATGAGAGGAGTAATCAGATTTGGCAAAACTGGGAA
The DNA here is from genome assembly GCA_030737875.1 of Allium sativum. NCBI lineage: Eukaryota > Viridiplantae > Streptophyta > Magnoliopsida > Asparagales > Amaryllidaceae > Allium > Allium sativum. The sequence continues at coordinate 131,634,869 of CM060918.1, forward strand.
GTTGGCACCGAGATTTATTGGTCCCTTTCCTATACTTGAACGAATTGGAACTCTTGCTTATAGGGTTCAATTACCAGATTGGTTGCCTGGAGTGCATGATGTATTTCACGTATCTCAACTTAGAAGACATGTGCATGATCCAGATCTTGTTGTAGAAGAAGCAGCGCAACATGATATAGAAATAACTCCAGAATTAGCAGTCAGAAGAAAGCCATTAAAGATTGTCGGCAAAGAAACTAGGGAACTAAGAAGAAAAAAGGTTCATTTAGTTAAAGTGCAGTGGAGTAGTGATCCTAGAGACTGTACTTGGGAGACCGAGGAAAGCATTAAGCAAGCTTACCCCAAATGCAGAGTGGATATCTCTGACTAACTCCGGTGAAAGGTACCTTTACAATACTTTGCATTTACATTTTGTTTCCTACTTTACTGTTGTTTCCTTTTCGAGGACGAAAAGTTTTAAGTGGGGGAGATTGTAACAACCCGGAAAATACGAGCCAATTTAAAATTTTTAAATTGGTCATTTCAAAGGGATTTGAACAATTGAAATAGAATATTTCAATAAAATAGTGAATTAGAAATAGTGAGTCAGTTTGAAAATTTGAATTCAAACTTTGACTGACTGAGTAGGGTGGAAAATATAACGGATTTTAGTGAAACCAAAAATATTTTAATCTGTTAGTCAATACCTTTTTAATGAATCTGAAAAATCGAAATTTCATAACGGGAATCAAAAGTTATGGCCAATTGAATTTTCAGAAAGATCGCTATAAAGAATATATAGCCCTGGAAAATTGATATTTTGCAAACGACCTCGGAATTCGACGAAACCACTTTTGTTGGGTCCGGGATGTCAAATTATTGCTAGGTTTCAAATTTCATAATTTTTGAAGCTAGTATGTGAGCGTGGCAAAAGAAAATGTGTTTGGTCAATTTCTGTTAAATTTGATCGACCAGAAAAAGGCCATTTTTCAAACGATCTCAGAATTCGACGAAACTAGTTTTGTTGGGACCGTAGCGTCAAAACATAGCTAGATTTATTTTTCTGAAATTTTTCGAATCAGTTTGTGGCCCTGGCAAATTGAAATGTACGTTCAAAGTTAAAAATTAAATGTTTTACACTTTAATTTAAAAAATAACTGACTGTAACAGTCGAATTGGCCAAAGAAACATATCCCATTGTGTCCGGGATGGGGGTATTTGGCTAGGGGCGATAGTCGTTGGGTTCAAATTGGGGTTCGTATGGGAAAACCCTAATTTTCTTAATAATATATATATTGGCGAATCAGAAAATTTCTTTCATAAATTAAAAAAAAAACCCGCTTCCCTCTGAAACGAACGGCGAAACCCATTCAAATCTTCCCCGACCGATCACTACCGCCACAGGCGACGATACCCCGTGCCACCACCCAGAATCGAACCGCCTCCTCCTCCTCTTCGAATCCGACCAACTCTCACCACCTCTCATCAGGCCAGCTTCCCGAATCGAGCCTAGGAAGTCGCCGACTTACCACCGCCGCCCTGATTGCCACCGACCACCGAGCCACCCCAAACCTCCACCGATCGACTCCCCTCTCCTTCCTCTTCAACGTCAGCACCTCCGATCGTCCCCTCGTGCCTCGATTTTCACGAAAACCGCAACCCTAGTTTCGAACCACTTAGAAAGGTGAGTTCTTTTTTATGTTTGCACTTTGAAAAATCATATCTTTATGGCGTTTTGACGAAATTCGATGAAACAGGAAACATCGGGACCGTAAGGAAGCTCTCTACCACATAGAAGAGACCGCGGATTTTTCTGAGTCATCTACGATTTTTAGCACTCCGAAAACCAATGTGAGAAATCTAAATTAAATGAATTTGAATGGAAAATGTCATGTATAAATTATATAAGCGAAATATAAGTTACACACGTGTTGTATACCTCATGTACATGCGTGGTGTAAGCTATATAAGTGAAGTATGAATTATACACACATAGAATAATTGATATATGTGCTGAAATGCAAGTGAAATATAGCAATAATATATATATATATATATATATACTCCCCTCGTCCACAAACCATGGACGATATTTATTGTTGTGAATTGGTGTGAAATATTGGATGAAAAATGCGAATGGTTGAATAATTGTTTGTGGTTGATATTGTTTGGTTGTGGTTGAAAAATACCCATTGTTGATTGAAATGAAATGGAAATAATTGTGGAAATAAAAATAAAACACGCCGCCTGCGTGCGAATTAGATGCATGAATCCCCATTGTCAAAAACCGCGAGGTTTTAAGGTAGAGCGAGGAGCCGTACTAGGGACGGTGCCGGTTTTAACTACCCTGCCGTTATGCTGCTGAAATTTTGAATAATATTTATGTGTTAGAATTATTTTCATATGTTGAAATTATCTTCATGCGTTGAAATTAAAGTCATATGTTGAAACTATTTCCATGTGTGGAAATGTTCATGTGTTGAAAAGTGATGTGTGAAAATTAAATTCATTTGTGAATGAATGAAGTGTTTAAACAATAAAAATCACATTTTTATAATATATATAAAGTATGTAAAATATTCGCCTTATATATAAATAGTTTCAACAATAAAAATCTCATCTTTCATATATGAACAACATATATAAAATATCCATATGTGGGAATGCTCATGTGTTGAGAAGTGTGTGTATTGGAAAAGTTCATGTGTTGAATAAAAGGATCGAACAATAAAAATCACATTTTTATTGAAACTATGAAGTGTTGGAAACATTCATTTGTTGAATAAATATTTTAAATGATAAAAACATCATTTTTATCATATATGTGAGATGTTAAAGATATGCGAGCATTGAAATAAATATTTGTGAAAGGAATATTATTTTTAAAATGCATAGGAACTAAATAAAATAGTCATGTGTTGAAATATATTTTAGTTCGCCAAAATTATCAATTTTGAAATGTGAAGTGTTAAAAATAGCCACTCGTTCAAATAAATATGCATGATTTGAAATATTCATTAATTAGCTAATGATATGACTTTTGCCTATGCATGCAACATTAGAATGAATGGTGTTTTTAAACCAAATTGAATCAAATATGAAGTTGGATGGAAAATGATAAGTGGTAAGAACTGTATATATATGTACATGCATATTTATTGAACAGGTTATAGCAAAGGGGCTAGAGAAGAGGAATAAAATTTTGTGCCCGACAAATAGGTACACGTTTACTGTTTTGTTTGGGTGATGATTTTATGAGCCTGTTGGCTAGCCGCTTGGCTTTTTCTTTTTCTTTTTGACATGAGACGCCCGTGTGGCTATTTGGGAATTTTCCTAGCCCCTCCCGTACAAAGGGGGTTTTGGTGAAATTTTCCAAAATTTAAAGGCGTTAGTGAAATATTTGAAGTGGAAACGATATAGGAATTTTTGAATGAACTATATTTATATAAATATATAAATATAAATAAAATTAAAACGAAACATGGCCGTGCAGTTCGTGTTTTGAAACCGTGATTTCAAACGACGAGTGCGGGAAATCCGACCATTGGATTTTCTCGAAACCGCAACCGTTGGATTCGCCTTGGTAATATCTTTCCAACGGCGCCAACTTTGTGAAGATCCGACGGTTGGATTGTCTGGAATGTCTAATTCAAATCTGAAGAAAAACAGCGCCAGAAACGATTATATTTATATATAAATATAAACATAATTAAATTAAATTGAATAACGACGCTGCAGTTCATAAATTGAAATCGTAACTTCAAATGGCTAGTGTGGAAGATCCGACCGTCGGATTTTCCCAAAATTGAGACCGTTGGATTCATTTTGAAATGATCTTTCTAATGACATAAAATTTGTGAAGATCCAACGGTTAGATTTCCAGATATGTGTAAAACAAATTTAGTGAAAAACAGCGCTAGTGCATCGGCACGACCTGAATCGTCGTTTAATTAAATATGGCCGTTTTAAACAAATAAAAATGGCGATATATCGTTATAAAATACTATAGACGATACAGAGTGGAAATAAACCAATTTTGTTGTGTTTGCTTGATATGTGATGGTTGAATGCATTTAGCATGAAAATTATAACTAAAGAACTGAAATGTGAATGTTGAATAGTGCAACTATGTGATAAATTGATTTGAAAATCTAAATATACGTGGGTTATTTGAAAATGCCGAGTTCATCTCATTTCAAATAATCGATCAACGTTGAGAAGTCGAAGAGTCAAAGACGACTGAAGACCGACGATCTTCACATTGGATGGATGGGCTCTACTGATGCCCGTGATTGGAGTAGCTACCGTGAAGGAGCTGAAGTAGTAGCCGTCCAGACATACTGTTGATTGTACGGATATGCGAGGAATTTGGTGCCTTTGGTTTCGTTCAAACCCAGAACGGACTTGTAAATGGATTGTGTGTCTGACATTGGAATTTGTTCTGTGCTGTTTAATCTCTGTTAAATATATATCTGTTTGGCGACGGAGAATTTATTCTCTTGCTTAACGCCCTTCTCTGAGACGTACGAGCTCAGAGGTTATGTATTGATAGAAATCAGTCGCATGGAGTGGATTGCCTGTGTGCACGCCTAAGTGGCATATGATCAAGGATTCTGTTGCAAAGCAAAGTCTTGTGGTTGATGATCAAAGCATAGTCTGTGTGACGTAGCTTTGTGTATAACGTGAATTTGCGAGCCTCACACCCCGGTATGAGTCAAAAACGTGAGAAGGACCCAAGGAGTGCACGACGTTTCTTTCTAGCTATGGTGGTGTCAGTGACCTCCCAGCCCTGACATTTATATCTACTTTTCACCTGTGTGGTTGTTGGAATACGAGGCGCCTCGATTATAGTTCTGTAAGGACCGGGAAACGTGTGTTCAGGAATTGCCAATCCTCAAAAGTAAGAGAGGACCGGCCTTGGAGGATCCAGGGATTGCTGTGTGCGGTCCCGAGGCATTTGCTAGAGTGTCTCGAACGGAGATGAGCTTGCCCCTTGCCTCGACTCATGAAGGAATCCAATTTCCAATACGAAATATGCAGACATGATTGTATTACTAGTATGGCGACATAGTAGATGGTAGCTATGCCGCCTAGTATTGATATTTATGATTGAATTTGCTTTTGAAACATATATGCACTAGTAATAATATCAAACACTTTTGTTTTATTCGTATGAAGCATTTTTGGCCATTATAAGGTAAAAATTTATCCTCCGGCTTGCGTTGCATTGTGTGATGGGACCTGAGTCTTATAATGGCTTCATTTTATAAAAAGCATTGCGATGATTTAATCGTTTACTTTATTTCATGCACGAGCACTCATTGGAGTGAACCCGTTCCGCGAAAGTGGCGTGGTCCTTTGATTTGCCATATTATTGTTGTTAATAAGTTAAGTAGATTTCTCATACCAGTCCCATGACTGACTCGTAGTTTGTTTGACCTTGCAAACTCGGGTGCCCTCATTTTCACACGGGCAGCCTAGTTACAGGTGTCTGGCGCACTTTTGGCTCATGGCAAGGCTTGACTACACCGTGCTGACTTCGACTCTTTCCGCCATTATTGTATCTATATTATGATTCCGCCATTGGCGATGTAGACTGATATTTATTTTGTGTACTCTTTATGTATGATTCTGCCTCTGGCGATGGTGACTGATTATGTATCATTATGCACTAAGTTGTATCATGCGCTGTGCTCTCTGATGTGGTGATATCTATATGATTCCGCTGTCATATGTGTGTAAATTATTCCATTTTATGTTTATGCAATTATCTATGATCTTCTAATGATGATTAATGTGTTATATTCCAATGATTATCCTTAAAACCATGCAACGGGGCTTTGGGATCGTCACATTAATGCCCCATACCACTATGTCGCCATATATAGGTATACAATCAAAACCGCACAGTCACGTATTTGGAAATTGGATTTCCGTCAAGAACTGAGGCAAAAGATAGTCCTTACCGCTTCGAGACACTCTAGCCCGCCCCTCAGGACCAGAGCTCGAGTGACCCTTGGATCGTCAGGGCCGGTCCACACGAAGTGGATTAAAATGCCTGAACAATGCGTTTCCCCGCCCTTTGGGGCGTAAATGAGCCAACGAATGACTCCATCGGTCCCGGATCGACCGATATAACCGAGGCGCCTCGCGACAGCAACAACCACATAAGTCAAACTCATTAGGGCATGTAAAACCACTGACGCCACTTCTAACTAGAAGGAAACACATGCCCTCCCTGATGTCCTCTCCCATTTCTGGTTCATACCGGGGTGTGAGGTTCACGAATTCACGTTATACACAAAGCTACGCCACACAGGCGGTGCTTTGATCATCAACCACAAGACTTTGCTTTTCAACAGAAGCCCTGATCACTGCATCTTAGCATGCCACACAGGCAATTCACACCATGCAACTGATGGCTATCAATCACACAGAATAAATTCCAATGTCAGACACACAGTCCATTTACAAGTCCGTTCTGGGTCTGAACGAAACCGGAGGCACTATATACCTCGCAAACCCATCGATCTCCACGTTCGTCTGGACGGTCACCACTCATTATCCATATTTCGGGATGCCTCCCAATCATGACATCAGTTACCATCCAAACGAGGTGAAGAACTCTAGTCTTCGACCACCGTCTTCATCTTCGATTTCTTACAAACTTTAGAATGGGATAAACCCGGTATAATCGTTTGAAGTTTCGATTTCAAAATACGAACTGCAGCGTCGTTATTCTATTTAATATAATTATATATATATATATATATATATGTAAATATAATCGATTCTGGCGCTGTTTTTCTTTGGATTTGAATTAAACATTCCAGACAATCCAACCATTGGATTCTTACAAAGTTGGTGCCGTTGGAAAGATATTTCCAAGCGAACCCAACGGTTGCGGTTTCGGGAAAATCCGATGGTCGGATCTCCCGCACTAATCGTTTGAGATCATGGTTTCAAAATACGAACTGCAGCTTCGTTATTCGATATATTTCAATTCTATTTATATATATATATATATATATATATCGATTCTTCGATTTCAAAACTATATGCGTTTCATACATTTGATAAAAATGATAGTTTTATCCAACTGACTTCTATTTCAACACTTCAATATTTTTAGCTATTCATGTATATGATAAAAATGTGATTTTTATCGTAAAACAATTTATTTCAAAACATGACTATTTTATATAGTTCGTATAGATGGTAAAAACATGATTTTTATTATAAAACAATTTCTTTCAAAACACGGCTGTTTTATATAGTTCATATAGATGATAAAAATATGATTTTTATTATAAAACAATTTATTTCAACACATGAATACCATTCAACACATGAATTTCCATTCAACGAATGAATTTCTATTCAACACATGAAGGTTTTCTGTAGTTTATATATATAGATAAAAAGGTGATTTTTATATTTAAAACACGAATACCATTCAACACATGAATTTCTATTCAACGAATGAATTTCAATTCAACACATGAAGGTTTTCTATACTTTATATATATAGATAAAAAGGTGATTTTTATATATAAAACATGAATACCATTCAATACATGAATTTCTATTCAACGAATGAATTTCAATCCAACACATGAAGGTTTTCTATATTTTATATATATAGATAAAAAGGTGAGTTTTATATTTAAAACACGAATACCATTCAACACATGAATTTCTATTCAACGAATGAATTTCAATTCAACACATGATGGTTTTCTATATATTATATATATATATAAAGGTGATTTTTATATTTAAAACACGAATACCATTCAACACATGAATTTCTATTCAACGAATGAATTTCAATTCAACACATGAAGGATTTCTATATTTTATATATATAGGTAAAAAGGTGATTTTTATTGCAAAACAATTTATTTCAAAACATGAATGTCGTTCAATAAGCGAATTTCTATACAGCACACGAATATAGTTTCAACACATGAAAATAATTCTAACACATGAATATTATTCAAAATTTCGGCAGCATAACGGCAGGGTAGTTAAAACCGGGACCGTCCTTAGTACGGCTCCTCGCTCTACCTTAAAGCCTCGTAGCTTTTGACAATGGGGTATCATGCATCTAGTTCGCACACAGGCGGCACGTATATTTTTTTTCATTTCCACAAACTAATCCTATGTGGTCTCAACCAAATATTTCTCAACCACAAACGGGTATTTTTCAACCACAATCAATCAATTTCAACCACAAACAATTTCAATCAACCATTCGTAATCAACCAATTTTCACACCAATAACAACCAATAAATATCGTCCATGGTTTGTGGACGAGGGGCATATATATATATATATATATATATATATATTATATAAGCATTTCACTTCTATTTCAACACATATATAATTTTTACAATGCATATATAACTTACATATCAAACGTACAACTTATACAACGCTTATACATGAGGTGTACAACGCTTATGCAAGTCATACATCGACTATATAATTTATACATCATCGTTTTCCATATCGTTTATAATTTAGAAATCTCACATTGGGTTCCACTCCACCAAAAATAGCAGAAGGCTCAGAAAAATATGCGGTCTCTTCTAGAATGTAGAAGACGTCCACACGAGTCCACTGTCTCTTGTTTCACTGGATTTCGATCACACGCGAAAAAGATATGATTTTTATAGTGAAATAAAAACCGTAGCACTTTAAACCGCTATTAAATAGTAAAATAAAATCATTGCCGTATACCTGTATATTTCGTTCAAAACTAGGTTTTGATCTTGCGCTAAATCCGTTGTGCTATAGGTCGATCAGCCTCCACCACGAGGAAGAGCTACGAGAGGGCTTCCTCCCGCTACCCACAACACCCAGCTCGACGGCGGATCTCGGCCAGGAAACGCCTCCGAACGGCGATACTTTGGGGAGGGAATTCGCACCAAAGTCTTCACGAGATCTGATCAAATAGGGATGGATTTGTAGATCCAGAAGAGTACTTCAAATTTTCCCAAAGGAGTGGCAATTTTTATTTATTGGATTCGCCAGAAATTGAGGAAGAAAAATCGAGCAGTTTGGGCCTTCAATCGCGATGAGCGGCGGCGCATTTCTGATTAGGGTTTTATATTTTATTTTCTTTATAAAGTTTTAAAAAATCAAAAAATACCCCTTGCCTCCTGCGAACTCCAATCCAAACCCAACGACTGTCGTCCTTAGCGTTTTACCCCCATTCTGAACACAATGGGATATGATTCGTAGGCCCATTCGATTGTTTGAGTCAGTTTTCCTTCAAATTAAAATATAAAACATTCAATATTCAATTTGAACGTACATTTCAATTTTCCAGGGCCACAAACTGATTCGGAAAATTCCAGAAAAATAAATGTAACACCCCGCATTTATATATATATATTCCGAGATATTTAATAGTAATGGTGATACACGAAAACAAATCAGTTAACAATGATGGAAAATATGGAATACTTAACTTAAAACTAAGAATTAAGTCAAACGAATTTCACCATTACATTCGTCTCGGAATTCTGCAAAGAATCGAGTCCGAGTTTTCGAAAATCGGATTACGTATGAGTCAGATATGGCCTTTTGAAATTTCATAATTTAATTAAACTAAACAACTCAAAAACCAAGACCAAAATTCGAATTTCAAACACATGAAGACTGGGCGGGAAAATTCCCGCCCAGAGAAGGTCGACCAGGGGGTCGACTATGTAGTCGACCTCCCCCTACCAGGTCGACACTATAGTCGACCTGGGTGTCGACCTGGTCCACTTTTCCCAGATTCGGTTCTGGGTACACTGACGTATTTGGACTATTCTGGGGCAAGATTCATACTTTGGCACCTATATAAACAACTCTAGGCTCATTATAAACTCCACAACAATTCATGGCGAAGCCATGTCTCTCTTCTCCCTCTCGTTATCTTCTTCTGCTTCAAAAGATCTTGGATCTATTCTTCCCTCTTCTCTCTACAACACCTATTCTATAAAATAAAAAGAATGAGATCTAGAACAACAAATGAGATAGAAAAGAGATTCAAATTTAAAGAGAAGATAATGGATCCAGACTCGCAAATTTGTGCCGAAAATAAATTAAAGATGATTCAAACCAGAAACTCAAGCTAAGCAAAAGAGGGAAAGCAATTCTAGAGTTATCTAGTTCTTATTTTAAAGACGACAACCAATGTGAGTGGGTTATAATACAACTTTTGTATAAAGTTATTATTTATCGTTCAAACATTCCCCATGTAACATGAAATGAAATTATTATGAAAGATTGGATCTGTAATGTTTTCATAGGTTTATTTCTAATTATTATGCCTATGGTTATGTTTCTCCTTTTATCCTTCCCTTTTTTATTGTTATAAGTTAGGCTATCTCGAGCCTAGATCTATTACGAAACAAATACGATTGAATGATTATTGCGAACAAAAAAGGGAAATACTTGATTTTGGGAAATGGCATAAATTGGAGAGTTTGGTTATGAACCACAACGGGTTTGGGTACAATATGACATTAGCAAGGTTTGAATATGAAAACCAATTGGGAAGTATAAGTATGAACGTAATATGAGTTGTGGCATAAGATTATCATCATTTAAAGGATTTGAATATAAATTGGCTTATGAACTTGTAAATTAGCCTATGACACTAGAAATAAAACGTGGGTTGAGATTTGGTAAATTTAATATGTTAATCATATTTTTAGGGAACTTGGACTTTATTAAAAGTATGAATACCATAGGAAATGAATGATTTGGGATTGGTAAATTTGAATAAAAGATGGGAAATTGGGTTACATCATATTTTATAAATCAACATGAAATTGGTCTAACTTATGACCACTTGAATAGACTTAAGAATTAATTTGAACTGTATAGCATGAAATTTGGGGGTTTAGGTAAAATACGAATATAAATGAACCTTTGACACGAGGTTAGACACAATTGTGGTGTAAGACTGCCCGGAACCGCCCGGCGAATCCAGCTGCCACAATTGACGTCTAATGTGAGGGGTCGAAGGAGAAAATTTGAGCGTAACGGTTTATGACACGAGGTTGGACTCAGATTGTGGCGTAAAACTGCCCGGAACCGCCCAGCGAATCCAGCAGCCACAAAATGTTAGTCCAATGTGGGTGGTTATACATCGCTATAGCATAATAAATGAATTAAAGAATACTAACCATAATAAGACATGTGGGTGACATGGGTATGGTTAGAGAATTAAGTGGGTGCAGGTAAGTATAGACTTAACTGTATTAAGACAAGATATGTATGAACATGTATGTATAGACTTAACTATAGTAAGACATGTGTATGACATGAAAATAATAATGAAAAGGTTTAATCTGAACTAATGACAGAATATGGGGAATGGTTAATAACCTATTAAAAAGTTTGACTAAGAAAAAGGAGGATAATGGGTTAGACTTGTCCTAGGGACAAGGGGAATGATGACTTATAAGAAAAGATAAGTTATAATAACGATAAGGGAAAATATGAAATCACTTATATGAGAAGATATACTCAATTACAAATTAAGAGGCTTGAAAATAAAGGAGTAAATTTGAATCATATACGTTGGTTGGGTAGCATGATTCGTGGGGTATCAGTCTGATGTTGATTTCGGTCTTCGGGGATGGTATTTAGGGGATTGCTCTCCTAATCAGTATATATATGGGATAAGGCATACTTAACCATGAATTAATATAACATGTTGTTGTGGCCCAAAAAGAGGATAATTTATGAAATTGATAAATGACATGTTATAAGGCTTGTTAATGGACTTAAGTGAGTTAAGTATAAACAAATAAGCCAGGGAGACTTGATAAACCTGAAAAGTTAAAATGAATAACCAAGTTAAAGGTGGAAACTGATAAGCGCAAAATAAATGGTTAGACGTAGGTCTAATGACATATAAAACTAAGGCGCTTGGGGGCAGCCCGTACGTTGTAGGATGAATAACCACAAGAGGTAGATCATCACGGTGCCCTAAAGCACGAGAAGGAGCGAACGTCCACCTGATCATGCAGAATGCTCCATTGAATTTGGGTTACGAAGCACGCGGCTTCGATGGGACGTGTGGGTACCCTTGGTATCCCTCTGTGAGGCTGCAGATGATCCTCCAGGGCTCACAGAGGTTAAGGTCTACGTTAGAAGAACCAAGGGTATGCCTTGGTTGCAATAAATGGCAACCTAAAGACTAGGATGGACCAGCGTGATTCGGCGAGACCAGTAGCCCTGTGATAGCAACTCGTCGTCTACCTACCATCTTGAGTCAGTCGAGATACGCACAGCGGAAAGGCAGAGAACTCCTATGAACCATATACTTGCTATCTAGTTGTGGTTGCAGTTGCGGTTGACCATAGGTTAGTGGGGGCATAGAGGGGCCGGCATATAGTTCTCATTTTTCAAGGTTGGCCTTTCATTAGTTGAGGGAGGGGTCAAGTGGGACCATAGCCACTGGAAAAACAGACCTTAACACCTGCATCGGCAAGTATCAGAAAGCTCCTGACCAAATTCCATGTTTCTTGATTTGCACTGCCACGGACTCGGGTAGCACATATAGAGTACATGTGCATCTAGTCATCGAAAACGTTTCACGATACTTACACGGGGAAGGTCTAGGAACATATATCGCTCTGGGTAGTGTGTCTTAGACTAGGGGGCGTATTTCGTTAGGTGGCATAATCCCTAGTAGTCCTAGTTGGAATAAACCCTAATCGAATTAAGGAGACGTGGCAGTCCAAACAATTACGGAAATGATGGCACTACGCTGATATAGTATATAGTTACGTAACAAAGTCTGTACGGTGATTGGAAAGGGACTGTACACATATGTGGGAAAGAAAATACGAGTAGGGGGTATCCACATATACAAGACATTAGGTTAATATGCTAGTACGTGAAAGTGAACGACATACGTTAAGCCTTGAGTGCTAATGATGAGATTAACCTAATAACTAAGAAAATATACTGAACGGTATATGTAGGGTTATACAGAAGTTTATTATAAGTTCACTCACACAGAACTTATGTTCTGACCCCCTCCTCATTACATAATTCCAGGTTAGGTTCTTGACAGAGATGGTATAGCTTTGGATACTGGTTAGACAGTATGATTTATAAGGTAAAGCTATTTTTGAATATATTATATTTTAATTCCTTCAGCTGTGAGATGCTCTACGAATTCTGACATGTTTCTTTATCTCTGTCTTTTTCTGCAGGATACCAGAGCACCCAACTCGGGTTTTGATAGATCGAATTTGAAAAATTCGGTCTATCGGAATCCGTGTTGTCACAATAAATCTAGCTATGTTTTGATGATACGGTCCCAACAAAACTAGTTTCATCGAATTATGAGATCGTTTGCAAAAAGACCCATTTCTGGTCGATCCAATTTAAATGTAATTGACCAAAACACATTTTCCTTTGCCACGCTCACATACTAGCTTCAAAAATTATGAAATTTGGAACCTAGCAATAATTTGACATCCCGGATCCAAATAAAGTGGTTTCGTCGAATTCCGAGGTCGTTTGCAAAACAGACATTTTCACGGGCTATATAATTTCTATAGCGACCTTTCTGAAAATTCATTTGGCCATAAACTTTTGCTTCCCGCTATGAAACTTCGATTTTTCAGATTTGTTAGAATGATATTCACTAACAGATTTAAATATATTTGGTTTCACTCAAATCCGTTTTGTTTTTCACCCGGTACAGTCAGACAAAGTTCGAATTCAAATTTTGAAACTACCGCGCCTTTTCAGGCCTTGTTTATAATTAGAAATAATTAAATTCGTTTTCAAATGTCAATTCAAACTTAGTTTTCATCGTTATTATTTAAAATATTTATTTTAAATATTTAAAATCCACTAAAATAGCAAATTTAAAAAAATTTAATTGGTTCAGATTTTCCGGGTTGTTACAATCTCCCCCACTTAAAACTTTTCATCCCCGAAAAGGAACAAAGTCGAAAGTGGTTTGATTAATCAACTCTACGTTCAATTTGACTTCCATTCTCCAACTTTTCAGTTTCTAAGAATTTTCAAATTCTTCAAAAATTTGGCTAACACCCGGAATTTTCGAAAAATTTCGCCATAACCTCCTTTGTACGGGGAAGGGTTTGGAAATTTATTGGGCCGTATTAGGTACCCAATAAATCCTATAAAGCATACACATATTTATAGTGATATATTCCGGTGTTTACAGGGAAGCGTGTATAGATAATAACTCCAGAGAATAAATTCTCGTCACCCTATCAAAGCCAGAGGGAGTGTGTATTTTAATTGCTCTAGAGAATAAATTCTCGTCACCTCGTCCCGTGTGGGAAATAAATAGTCCATGTGCTGTATCTAATGACTAGAGAGACGTGATTATTGTCAACTCCAGACCCGTGTGGGGTTTTTATTAATCTAGCAATTTATCGTTACATTTTTATATGGTCATATCAGTCATCAGTTCAACCTGTAAAATATAATCATCGCCATACAAGTCTCTCGCTCGTATGGTAAATCTTCCACCTCGTCACACAAGCTCCAAATGCTTATGTGGTATATGATGAAGTATGCCTATCTTCAAGAAGTATGCCATGTAATGTAGTTCAAAATTAATTGTTACTATCCTATGGCGACATTTATTAATTACACACAGTATAACCAGCACTCCGCATCCAATGGCATTCACAGGAGTTGATATAATAATAAAATTGCGCATCCAACTCATTAAGGTTTACCTATTTGTCGGGCAAGCAAATAATTTCTTTACTCGACAGCTAATCCATTTACCTGTTCAAACATATATAATGCACATGTATATATTTCTAGCTATTTTTAAATCAGTTCAATATGTGATATATTCGAATAAATTCTACTATTCATTCTATTAATGATTTAATTAACTATAATTCTAATAATTTAATTAATCAAATTTTCCCATCACACAATTCAAACAACCATCAAATTGTTTTTAACTTTTCGAAAATATACTAATCCATTTCTATACTCTCTTAAAATCATTCAGACTATAGAATTAAAAGTGCACACCCATGGAATGAAAATAACAACAGAGTAGAGAACTAATTGGTAATGCAAAGTATGGTAAATGTACCTTGCACCGGAGTCAATCAGAGATATCCACTCGACATCTAAGATAAGCTTTTTGAATGCTCTCCTCAGTTTCCCAAGTACAATCTCGCGGATCTCCACTCCATTGAACTTTGTCTAAGTGAACTTTCTTGTTCCTCAGCTCTTTGGTTTCTTTGCCGATGATCTTTAGCGGCTCTCTTCTAACAGCTAATTCTGGAGTAATTTCAATATCCTGTTGAGCGGCTTCTTCCACGATCAAGTCTGGATCATGAACGTGCTTTCGAAGTTGAGATATGTGAAATACATCATGCACTCCAGGCAACCAATCAGGCAATTGAACCCTATAAGCAAGATTTCCAATCCGTTCAAGAATAGGAAACAGACCAATGAATTTGGGTGCCAATTTACCTGTTTTACCGAACCGGATAACTCCTCTCATCGGCGATACTTTCAAATATACATAGTCGCCAACAGAAAATGATATATCCCTTCTTCTCTTATCTGCATAGCTCTTTTGTCGGCTTTGAGCGGCGAGTAATCGTTTCTTAACGAAATCGACTTTGTCGGCAGCTTCTCGGATCATATCAGGTCCTGATACAAGTCTATTTCTGGGCTCGACCCAACAAGCAAGAGATCGGCACGGTCTACCATACAATGCTTCGAATGGAGACATTGTCAGGCTTGCTTGGTAGCTGTTGTTATATGAGAATTCAGCCAAATGCAAATGGTCTTCCCATGATCCACCGAAATCTAGAACATAAGCCCGCAATAGATCTTCTAAAATACGATTCACCCTCTCAGTCTGACCATCTGTCTGAGGATGATAGGCGGTGCTCAAGTTCAGCTTTGTTCTCAGTTCTACTTGAAATGCCTCCCAGAATTTGCTAGTAAATATTGTATCTCTATCACTAACTATACTGATCGGCACTCCGTGTAGTCTAACAATTTCTTTGAAGTATATCTGCGCCAGACTCTGAGCAGTTCTGTTTGATCTGACAGGTATGAAATGGGCGGTCTTCGTGAAGCGATCTACGATCACCCAAATACTGTCATTCCCTTTTCTGGTTCTGGGCAAACCATCTATGAAGTCCATGGAAATATGTTCCCACTTCCAACCTGGAACGTCCAGCGGTTGCAACAATCCAGCCAGTTTCTGTTGGTCGCTTTTGACTAGTTGGCAAGTAGGGCATCATCTAACATATATTAAAACGTCTCTTTTCATAGCCTTCCACCAGAATGTTCGCTTGAGATCGTTATACATTTTGGCCACCCCAGGATGGAAACTCAGCTTGGACTTGTGACACTCGTCTAACAATTCCCTTTTGAGCTCGGGGATGCTAGGAACACAATTCCTTCCTTTCAATCTCAGGATTCCGTCGTTATCTATTTGAAAACACGAGGGTTCGCCTTTCTGAATCCTTTTGATCATATCCTTCATAAAATTATCATCCTTCTGAAGAATAGATATTTTGTCAATCAAGGAAGTTGTAATAATAAAGCCGGAGATCATTACATTCTTTCTACTCAGCGCATCGGCCACGACATTGGCTTTCCCTGGAGTGTATAGAATCTCAAAATCATATGCTGCAAGGAACTCTAGCCAACGTTGTTGCCTTAGATTCAAATCTTTCTGAGTGAACAGATACTTTAGCGACTGGTGATCCATAAACAGTTCGAATTTCTCACCTAGAAGATAGTGTCTCTAGATTTTCAAAGCAAATACTATAGCCAATAACTCAAGATCATGAGTGACGTAGTTCTTCTCGTGTGGCTTCAGCTGACGGCTAGCATAAGCAACAACCTGACCCCTTTGCATTAATACTGCACCAAGGCCTTCTCTAGAGGCATCTGTCCAGACTTTCAAATCCTGATTGCCATCGATAATTGTTAACACTGGAGCCGTTGTTAATCTTAATTTTAGCTCCTCAAAAGCTTCCTCACATTCTGGAGTCCACTTGAATTTTGAGTGCTTCTTTGTAAGCTTCGTTAAGTGACTAGATATCTTCGAAAAAACTTTAACAAACTTTCGGTAATAACTAGCCAATCCGAGAAAACTGCGGACTTCTGTAGGAGTACTAGGCTGTTTCCAATTTTGAATAGCCGTGATTTTACTTGGATCCACAGCAATTCCTTCTTTTGATACGACATGGCCCAGAAATTTCACTTCATCTTGCCAGAATATACATTTGGACAGTTTAGCTTTTAAAACGTTCCTTCTCAGAATTTCTAGAACCTGTTCCAAATGCTTTTCATGTTCGGCTTTTGATTTAGAGAAGATTAGAATATCATCGATAAAAACCAGAACAAACTTATTCAGGACTCCTCTGAACACTCTATTCATCAAATCGACGAAGTAAGCTGGAGCGTTACATATGCCGAACGGCATTACTAACCACTTGTAGAATAAGTCTGGACCTCTGAATGCTGTCATAGGAACACACTCTTCGGCAATACGAAGCTGATGGAAACCTGTAGCTAGGTCCATCCTTGAAAATACTTGTGCTCCATTCAGACGATCCAATAAATCATCGATTCGCGGCAATGGATATTTGTTCTTTATGATCTGCTTGTTCCAATCACGGTAATCCACACATAGCCGTAGAGTACCGTCAGATTTTGGGACAAACACCACTGTTGCACCCCAATCAGAGAAACTAGGACTGATCAGACCCTTCCATACGATTTGTCTCGTTTGATTGTCTAATTCCTCTTTCTCTTTCAAGGACATTCTTCGAATAGCTTGAACTACCGGCCTTGCATTCGGAATCAAAGCGATCATGAAATCTATTTCTCTCTGCAGAGGTAAGCGAACAACTTCTTCAAACACATCCGCAAAATTGTTGACGACAGGAATATCTTTCACTAGGTCGGGAATATTCTCTGTGACTTCAGGGATATTTTCTATTTGAGCAGGAGAAACATCCAAAGCTGCCCAGAAGTCCTTTCTATTAGAATTCTGACCTTCACAGGGAATGGTTATATAATCACCTGATTTAATCTTCGCCCTAACGACTCTGTCGGCGCATTTAACATCAACTTTATTTTTTTTCAACCAATCTAACCCAAAGATAAGATCAAATTCAGTAAAATTCATGACGATAGAGATGGTAGCGAATTTATAGCAGGAAAAAGAGACAGGTACTGCACAAACCCAACTGAGATCGAAGGAACCCCCAACCGGATTATGGACAGTGATGGGTTCTTTGAGCTTCTTCAAATTCAAATCCAGTTTCTTAACCGCATTCTTTGCAATAAAGCTTCGTGACGCGCCTGTATCAAACAATACTTTAACTGGAATATTTTTGATATTGAGCGTGCCTTCTAAAACATCTGGCCTTTCCTGACTAGCTGAGGGCTCAGAAGTTTCTGCTACTTCATTTACAAGTACTATTTTAGAATTCTTGAATAGTGGGCAGGCCTTTGAAAGATGACCAGTCTGATGGCATCGACTGCACTTTCTATTCTCTTGAAATCCCTTCTTGGGTTTGAACATATTCTTTCTTTGTTGTTTCCAAGATTTGCAACTTATCGCCAAATGTCCTTGTCTATTGCAGCTTGAGCACGTGGCAGTCGTTATGTGTTCTTTATCAGATTTAGCCCTTTTCCTCTTGGCACTGGGCTTCTTACTGACCTCAGGACTATCAGCCTCAGACTACACTTTGTTACTCGAACTGACTTCTTCTTCGTCACGCAACATACCTTTCTTATGGAGATCTTCATACTGATAAGCCATATAAATCATTTCTGAAAAAGGAAGCTTCACATTCTTCATTACACTATTCTGGTATTTTCTTTGCAGGCCATGAATGAACCTCAGATTCTTCCTCTTTGGATCTTGAATCAAATGCGGGGCAAAGTGAGAGAGTTCGCTGAATTTCTTATGATATTCTGGAATGGTCTTATCTCCTTGTATCAGATAAGAGAATTCATTACATAGTCGCTCAGTCACTTCAGGAGGAGTAAATCTTTCTAGGAAAATCAATTTGAATCTATCCCAGGTGATATCACCTTCTGGATTATCTTTGATGATTGTTTCCCACCAGATTAAAGCTTCTTCTTTGAGCGCCCAAGATGCCACTATTCTTTTCTGATCATCTCTCAACTGGATACGTTCAAAAATTCTCCCGACAGAACTCATTCAAGCTTGGGTCTGAATTATAGATTCATTTCCCAAGAATTGTGCTCCGCCCAGATTTCGATATCTCTTTAATAGAGACTCTAGGTCGGGTTCTGCATTCCTTCTATTTCTGACACTCATTTTATGTACTTCTGCAAATAGCAGACCAAGTGTCAGGTCACAGAAAAGGTATATTTCAAAATATAGAGACAAATACTTCAAATGTAAATGTGTCTAGTGGGGTGTATTTCATTCTGCTTTACTCATATTAGGATATTACTAATCCTATCTGTAATGAGTTACTCGTCCTAGAACACTACTGGTTCGATTTCTGACGAGTTCGTTAATATGTTATATTCCAGAACTAAGCTTAACCAAAGCTCTGATACCACGATGTGACGACCCCAAAACCCGTACTGCGGTGTTAAGGGTAATCTTTGGAATATAACACATAAACAGATAATAGCAGAACAGAAATAAATAAATACACCAGATAATGCACGATATAATATACTGGATAAACGAAATCATCAGAGTTACACAGTATACAGGATCATACTTAGTACAAATACAGTTCAGCTATACATAAATGTCTACAGCGGAAAACAAAACATAATGTACAATAGGAGCTGAACATCATAAAAGGAGATAAATGATGGAGCCCATCTTCAGCTCCAGCTAACTAGAAAAAGCCTACTAAACCTGAACACAAGGCTGCCCGTGTAGAAAAAGGGGCACCCGAGTTTGAAAGTGAAACAAACTATGAGTCAGTCATGGGACTGGTATGAGAAATCTACTTAACACATCATACAATTGGCTAATCACAGGATGTAACACTCCACGTCCGTTAATGTCACTCACGAAGGGAATGCATTAACTTCCATGGAGGTTATAAGTGAATATAGAACAGAAAAATTACAACAAGACAGATAGTAAATAGTACTTGGAAATCTAAAACTTCATTTTATTGCAGCGGAAATTAAACATGTTTGTTACATCATAAAACCATATATCTTAACCAAGTACAATATCCATCTTCATAAAAACAAAATACATAATCCCATTACATAAATAGCCATTAAAAGGATAACAAGCTGGACTTTACTTCAACGGTCCAAGCTTTTCAAAGAGAGATGAAGCAATTCAATCAAACTCCACTAGAGCTGGGCCCAACCTGAGGACCTGGAGGGGGAAAAAGGATAGAAATAGAGGGGGTCAGACATAAAGTCTGGCGAGTATGATAATTCTAACAATACTATTATCCAAATAACTAGACTAAGGCATAAGCTGGAAGACAAGTAAATGTCTATGAACTCTTAGGAAGATAAAGATAGCGTTTAAGATAACGTTAAAGATAACGGTAAAGGCACACCTAATTACTAACGAATGATTACTACACTGCACCGCACATTACTACACTGCACCACACCAGTCACCCTATTGTTTGATCCCACTTGCTTCACACAAAAATTTTATAAATAGCCTTACGTACCCCTAGCTGACTACATAGGTGTCGTCTACCCCTATCTCCACTAGGTGTACCCCACTACCCACTGTCGATCGGCTCCCTACTCGTAGATACCCGTGCTGGCCCCACAGTAGGGTGTATCACTCCCCTAAAGTGGCAACCCGATACAACTTGAGAATGCACGGCTTATATCAACACGATGCAACAACGTCTTACCTACCAGCCCGGGTCCACACACGCATACGAAACCCGTTGGACTTGCGTTGCCACCGCTCCCCGTTTTGGCCTCTTACAGTCGAACCCAGCATGTGTGTCCCGTCCCCGACTTGGGTCGAGCCCACAAAGATACGTTTGGGATACTGGTCGAAATGGGCCCCCACAAGCTACCCACCTAAGCTTCTCACTAGTATAACCCACTTAACCCTCTTAGTCATGTTCATTTACATGTGTGTTTGGTTAAGTCTTACTAATCGTATTTCACATGCCACTAAGGGCACCCCCTAGATTCCTCATGCCACCCAAGGCACCTACTTAACCCCCATGTCCCACCTTACATGTTTATCTGGTTAAGTATTTCTTAATTCATTCAGGCCATAACCTCATAAAGACCTCTCACATTAGACTGGCATTTATGGCAGCTGGATTTGCCGGGCGGGTCCGGGCAGTCTTACACCATAAAAGAGTCTAACCTCGTGTCTTTACAACCGTTATGCTTTAGTTTAGGCCTAGGACCTCTCACATTAGGCTGACATTTGTGACCACTGGATTTGCCGGGTGGGCCCGGGCAGGTTTACGTCACAAACGAGTCCAACCTCGTGTCCTAAGCATTGATTAACACTTAAAATCTTTTACCCCAGTTTTAATAATTCCCTATTCAAATTATTAATTAAGTCAACTTTTAATGATGTCCATAATTTACTCAATTATGGCCATCCACTTATGGCATGCAAAATCATATCCATTGCACCCCAACTTTTTAATATTAAATCCTTAATATTACCCCTACCCCACGTTTATACATTCGCTTATTCAACGCATAATATAGGCTAGACTTGTATAGTCTAACACCTAGCACAAAGATAAATTATCACAACATATAGACAATTAAAATAAATCTAATCATAATAGGGGTGAAACTTGCATAAACTACACATGTTAAGGATCAAAAGGTGTCAACTTGTTAAATGTCTCAATTTACATGATATGATCATAGCCCAAATCTATACATAAACTTGCATATGGGGTTTTTAGGCAACATAATGATGGTGTGAACTAGCATAGGATATCACATATGTCATAGCATAATTCTAGATGTCATAATAGATGTCTTGGCATATGTTCGTAACTTTTCTAATCAATCTAACTTGCATATGTGACTTGTCGTATAGATCAACATAACCCAAACATGATGATTTAATTATTATGAACTAACTAGCATAGATGGTAACATCATGGCCTTTTTAACATGTATGATTCATCACAACTTAGCATAGAAACTTTCAACATACATAACATCATCATAGCATGATTTACAATATATAAGATATCATCATTACATAACATTGGATTTACATTATACATGATAGCAAAAGGGGTTTACAACAACATATATGATAATTCACATCATCTAATCATAATCCATTCATAACTCAACCTAATTAAAATGATAATAATCTTGTTAAGATCATCATACTCACAATTTAGAGAAGAAAAGAGAGAGTTTTGCTTTGCTTTAGGGTTAAGAGAATTAGAATTGAATTTGCTTTTCTTCTTTCTTAGTTGGCGGCGGCTCCATTGATTTCCATGGCGACGGTAACTATTATATTTTAATTAGGTTTAGGGTTAGCATTAGGATGTATTTATAGGTGTAGGAAGTTATTTAGGACCATTAGATTAACCCTAAACCATGAGAACCAATAAATGCAAAATCTGCATTTGAGCGAATTGGCCCACGGGTTGACAGCCAAACACCCTGGATTAACCCCTAATCGACCCAGTGGGGCTCGGGTCGACCTCAAAAATGGGCCGGTTCGGTTATTTCCCCTCCCAATTCGCTGTTTTGAACTTTTTCGCATATTTATTTATTTAATTTTTAATTTATATATATATATATATATATATATATCAATATATATATATATATTTCTCTGCGCAACCCATTTCACTTAATTCTTTTCTAAAAATAAGTATACTTTAATTTGTGAATTTTAATGTTATAAAATTACGGGGTGTTACATTCTCCCCTGCTTAAAGGATTTCGTCCCCGAAATCTCCAAGTCAAGAAGAATGTATATCCTACCATCTAATCGTCCATCTACTCAACCATCAAACACCAGCATCCATTGTCCTTAAAAGACTTCTAATGCTTTAATGTTTATATGCATAGTGTGTGTATATGTCCATATCTAATGCGAAATTAGGCGGTCTACTGATTCAGTCGACCTCCTTAGTGCAATTCATGATAGTGCCATGCGTCCAATATGTATGCAAAAGATTCCTAATGATACATATTAATTCTATTTGCGTGCACAACCATCCACCCGAATGCAGCAACTATATGATAATACAACCATTATACATCCATTTTACTAAATACATCCATATATATGTAATATGCAATATGAAGTGACTGAGCCGATCCGGTGCCTAATAGTGTGTGTATATGCATCCACGAGCAACCACTAGCAAACACTTGCCTCCACTTTGCATCCTCCATACTTAACATGTCTCAAACACATGTTTCAACCATAGGATTATCCTAACTAATGGTCAAAGATACTAGCGAGAGGATATACTAAAGATAAGAAAAGTACAAGCTAAGCGATAAAGGAGAAATTAAAGGACATACCCTCAAAAAGAAAAGGGTATCGTGAATGCATCTTCTCTTCCATCTCCAAAGTAGTGTTGCTCTCATCATCTCCCCATTGCACTTTGACTAGTCTGACCTCTCGATTCCTCAACCTCTTGATCTCCGACCCAAGAATGCGCGTAGGAGCTAGTCGAATTGTCGCATCACGCTCTATCTCCACCTCTCTAAGCAAGCTCGGCTCTACCACTTCCACGGTCTCGTGCAAGCACTTCCTCAAATGTGACACATGGAATACGTCATGTATACCACTAAGTCTCTCGGGCAACTCCACTCTATACGCCATCCGTCCAATCCTCTCCTTAATAGGAAACGGCCCTACAAACCTTGGTGCTAATTTCCCAATGGACCCAAAGCGAACAACGTTTCGTAATGGAGACACTTTGACAAAGACCATGTCCCCAACTTCAAACTCGAGATCTGTCCTCCTCTTATCCGCATAAGATTTCTGCCTATCTTGCGCTGCTTTCATCCTCCTTCGAATCAAGTCGATCTTCTCCGAAGTCTCCCTAATCATATCGGGCCCAAGTAAGATCTTATCCGTAGATTCCTACCAACATATAGGTGAACGACGAGGTCGTCCATATAGAGCTTCGAATGGTTCCATACCAATGCTGGACTTAAAGCTATTATTATATGCGAACTCAACCAGTGGAAGATGCTCTTCCCATGTACCCCCAAAGTCTAGGATACATAGCCTCAACAGATCCTCTAGAATGCGATTCACCCTCTTAGTCTGGCCGTCCGTCTGAGGATGATATGCGGTGCTCAAACAAAACTGAGTCCCTACCGCCTCTTGTAAGCTTCTCCAAAATTCGCTAGTGAAAATAGGATCACGGTCGCTCACTATGCTAGAAGGAACACCGTGCAAATGAACCATCTCTCGAACGTATACAAAAGCTAACCATGGAGTAGTCCTCTTACTCTTCACGGGAATAAAATGGGCGCTCTTAGTAAGTCTATCTACTATAACCCAAATTCCCATATTACCCTTCCTCGATTGCGGTAATCCATCCACAAAATCCATCGAGATGCTTTCCCATTTCCATAGTGGAACCTCTAATGGGTGAAGCAACCTACCGGGTTTCTTTTGCTCCGCTTTTACTTGTTGGCACACCAAGCATCTAGCGACACACTCGGCCACGTCTTTCTTCATGCCGGCCCAAAAGTAAACTCTCTTCATGTCTTTGTACATCTTGTCCCCACCGGGATGAATGGTCATCTTCGAACGATGTGCTTCGTCAAGAATAGTCTTCCTTAGGTCATCGTCTTTTGGTACACAAAGTCTACCGTCCCTACGTAACCAACCCTTATCGTCTAGGGTATACCTACGGAGATGGCTTGATGACTCCCCTCCTTTGAGTTTTTCTACTAACTCAACCAACTGCGGGTCGTCTCGCTGTGCCTCGCCAATCCATCCCAAAAGCGTAGGTCTGACCTCTAAGGATGATAGCAAACCGGGTACGAAGTCAACGGAAGGTCTAAAGTCAAACATCAAAATGAATTCTAAACTTCGCCGCTCAACAAACAAAGGACTTAAGGATAATCTTTTTCTACTTAAGGCGTCTGCCACCATGTTACCCTTGCCAGGGGTATAGGCTATCTCAAAGTTGTAGGACGCTAAGAACTCCATCCACCTTTGCTGCCTTAAGTTCAAGTCCTTTTGAGAGAATAGGTATTTTAAAGACTTGTGGTCAGTGAATAATTCGAATTTCTCGCCAAGAAGATAATGACGCCAAGACTTAAGCGCGAAAACAATAGCGGCCAACTCTAGGTCATGTGTGGGGTAATTCTTCTCATGCGCTCTCAACTGCCTTCCACCATAGGCTATTACCCTGCCCTCTTGCATTAAGACTGCACCTAGTCCTGTCCCACAAGCGTCAGTATAAACGGTAAACGGCTTACTCCCGTCTGGCAATACTATGACTGGGGCTGAAGTCAAAGCTCTCTTCAAACGTTGGAACGCATCATCACAATCTACGTCCCATGCGAAAACTAGGTTCTTCTTCGTCAAGCGTGTCAATGGAGCTGATATCTTTGCGAAGTCTTTGATAAACTTCCTATAGTAGCCAGCCAACCCCAAGAAACTTCTCACTTCAGTAGCATTTTTAGGAACCTTCCAATCTTGGATGGCCACCACCTTCGCGGGATCTACAGCTATTCCTTCTTTAGGAAACCACGTGTCCTAAGAACCGTACTTCCTTCCTCCAAAAGTGACACTTAGAAAATTTAGCTTTAAGCTTATGCGCTCGAAGAGTCTCCAACACTTCCCTAAGATGTAGGGCATGCTCTTCTTCATCCTTAGAAAAGATCAAGATGTCATCTACAAAGACTACCACAAATTTGTTAAGGTACTCCCTAAACACCCTAATCATCAAATCAACAAAGTATGCGGGGGCATTTGTCAAACCGAAGGGCATCACTAGCCATTCATAGAAACCGTCTGAAGTCCTAAAGGTAGTCTTTTCAATGCTATCCTCAGCCACTCTCAACTGATGGAAACCAGTGGCTAAGTCCAACTGCGAAAACTCTGAGGCGCCAACTAACTGATCGAAAAGACCGTCAATCCTCGGCAGTGGGTGTCTGTTCTTCTTAGTAAGCTTATTAAGTTCTCTATAGTCCACACAAAGTCTAAGGGACCCATCCGCCTTCGTGGCAAATACTACTGGAGCACCCCACTCCGATATACTTCGTCTTATGAACCCCTTCTCAAGCAACTCCTTCACTTGCTTACCGAGTTCCCTCCTTTCACGTGGAGCCATGTGGCGTACTGGCAAAGATACTGGTTTCGCATTATCCACAAGATATATTCGAAAATCTATCTCCTGCTTCGGAGGCAAGCCCATCACCTCCTCAAACACATCCGAATATTCTCGGACCACTCTAACAGATCGTAGATTTTCCTCAGACGCGTCAAGCGATTCTAGATAACTTAGCATAACCGAATTTATAGGATTACAAAAGATTTCGAGAGTGTTGCCAAGGCGAGTCACGAGCCTAACTACTCTCCTTTCACAATCAAGAACAGCCCCATTTCTGGATAAACAATCCATTCCTAAAATTAGCCCATAGTCCGTGAAGCCCAACACATAAGCATCACATCTAAATTCAACGCTAAGTATGGAAATTTTCAAATCCAAACACATCATAAACAAATAAGCTGAGCCCCCAATTGGATTCGAAACAACTAAGGGATCCTCTAATAAACTGGTGTTTAAGTGCAGTGATTCAACTAATGATGTAGAGATAAACGAATGTGATGCACCCGAATCGAATAAGGTACGGACAGGATGATCAAACACAAAAACTAAGCTTTCAATAGAAATGGTTCTACCTCGTTCTTGCAGCGGTGGGACCGCGAGAGCCTGAACTTGTCCCCTTGCCTGCCCTCGTGCCATAAGAGCCTGCACTTGTCCTCCCGAGGTAGCACTTGCCCTCTGCCCCTTCTTTGGGCAGTCCTTCACTATATATCCCGCATCGCCACAATGAAAACAGCCTGTCTTCTTTTTCTTTCGGCAATCCTTGCTGAGATGGCCTGGTGTCCCACAGTTAAAACATTTCTTCTTTCCCTTGCCGTTATTGTCTTTACCACCCTTCTTGTTTTGTTGTTGTGGTTTCTTCTGATCCCCCTTCTTCTCGGGTGCCTTATCAGCTTTATCTCTTTTCTCCTCATGCATAAGCGCCATTTCTACTAACTTCTCAAAGGTGGCCCCCCATAGGGATGTGGGTCATAGCCAACCCTTGCAATGGTTCATTCAAGCCATTCACGAACATCAGCGCCTTCTTCTCCGGCGTGTTCACTAAGTCCAAGCCAAACCTTGCTAACTGATTAAATTTTTTGACATATTCTTTCACTGATGAGCTTCCTTGCTTCAATGTCAAGAAACTTTCCATATATAGATTTTCTTCCGCCCTTGAGAGAAACTTCGCCTCGAACCTACGTCTGAAATCCGCCCAAGAGTCAACAGGACGCTCCCCATTAGTGACCTCCCACCAAAACAAGGCCTCTCCCTTCATCAACCAAGCTGCTAATCGAACTCTCCTCCCTTCTTCTACTTCAAAGATTTCTAGCAATTCTTTCACCTCCTTAAGCCAATCTCTAGCTTCCACAAATGTTTCTGACCCTTGAAATGGTTTTCCACCCATAGCCTTGAATTCCTTGCACGTCTTTGCAAAAGTATCTACGCGAGGAGGAGGAGGAACAGGTGCAATTGGTGGTGGAGGAACATTGGCTGGACCTGCAGCGGCCCTAGCCTCTAATAACCTCCTATACCATCCTGGTATCGTTACACCGTCGGGTAGATTAAGATCTTCAGCCAAGCTGAAACGCAAAAGGAAAGATTCAGAATGGAGAATTCGAAAGATAAAGATATGGGCTATTGGGGATTATGTTATTTTTTCTTAAAAACTTTTCTCTTTAAATTTCTCATTAAAACATGTTTTTGAAAGCACTTATTCCAAAAATAACTATTTTTCTAAATTATTTTTATCTGTTCTGGTAACCTTAAGCTCTGATACCATGTGTAACACCCCACGTCCATTAATGTCACTCACGAAGGGAATGCATTAACTTCCATGGAGGTTATAAGTGAATATAGAACAAAAAAATTACAACAAGATAGATAGTAAATAGTACTTGGAAATCTAAAACTTCATTTTATTGCAGTGGAAATTAAACATGTTTGTTACATCATAAAACCATAGATCATAACCAAGTACAATATCCATCTTCATAAAAACAAAATACATAATCCCATTACATAAATAGCCATTAAAAAGATAACAAGCTGGACTTTACTTCAACGGTCCAAGCTTTCCAAAGAGAGATGAAGCAATTCAATCAAACTCCACTAGAGCTGGGCCCAACCTGAGGACCTGGAGGGGGAAAAAGGATAGAAATAGAGGGGGTCAGACATAAAGTCTGTCGAGTATGATAATTCTAACAATACTATTATCAAAATAACTAGACTAAGGCATAAGCTGGAAGACAAGTAAATGTCTATGAACTCTTAGGAAGATAAAGATAGCGTTTAAGATAACGTTAAAGATAACGGTAAAGGCGCACCTAATTACTAACGAATGATGACTACATTGCACCGCACATTACTACACTGCACCACACTAGTCACCCTATTGCTTGATCCCACTTGCTTCACACAGAAACTTTATAAATAGCCCTACGTACCCCTAGCTGACTACATAGGTGTCGTCTACCCCTATCTCCACTAGGTGTACCCCACTACCCACTTTCGATCGGCTCCCTACTCGTAGATACCCGTGCTGGCCCCACAGTGTGGTGTATCACTCCCCTAAAGTGGCAACCCGATACAACTTGAGAATGCACAGCTTATACCTACACGATGCAACAACGTCTTACCTACCAGCCCGGGTCCACACATGCATATGAAACCCATTGGACTTGCGTTGCCACAGCTCCCCGTTTTGGCCTCTTACAGTCGAACCCAGCATGCGTGTCCCGTCCTCGACTTGGGTCAAGACCACAAAGATACGTTTGGGATACTGGTCGAAATGGGCCCCCACAAGCTACCCACCTAAGCTTGTCACTAGTATATCCCACTTAACCCTCTTAGTCATGTTCATTTACATGTGTGTTTGGTTAAGTCTTACTAATCGTATTTCACATGCCACTAAGGGCACCCCCTAGATTCCTCATGCCACCCAAGGCACCTACTTAACCCCCATGTCCCACTTTACATGTTTATCTGGTTAAGTATTTCTTAATTCATTCAGGACATAACCTCATAAAGACCTCTCACATTAGACTGGCATTTATGGCAGCTGGATTTGCCGGGCGGGTCCGGGCAGTCTTACACTATAAAAGAGTCTAACCTTGTGTCTTTACAACCGTTATGCTTTAGTTAAGGCCTAGGACCTCTCACATTGGGCTGACATTTGTGACCACTGGATTTGTCGGGCGGGTCCGGGCAGGTTTACGTCACAAACGAGTCCAACCTCGTGTCCTAAGCATTGATTAAAACTTAAAATCTTTTACCCTAGTTTTAATAATTCCCTATTCAAATTATTAATTAAGTCAACTTTTAATGATGTCCATAATTGACTCAATTATGGCCATCCACTTATGGCATGCAAAATCATATCAATTGTACCCCAACTTTTTAATATTAAATCCTTAATACTACCCCTACCCCCACGTTTATACATTCGCTTATTCAACGCATAATATAGGCTAGACTTGTATAGTCTAACACCTAGCACAAAGATAAATTATCACAACATATAGACAATTAAAATAAATCTAATCATAATAGGGGTGAAACTTGCATAAACTACACATGTTAAGGATCAAAAGGTGTCAACTTGTTAAATGTCTCAATTTACATGATATGATCATAGCCCAAATCTATACATAAACTTGCATATGGGGTTTTTAGGCAACATAATGATTGTGTGAACTAGCATAGGATATCACATATGTCATAGCATAATTCTAGATGTCATAATAGATGTCTTGGAATATGTTCATAACTTTTCTAATCAATCTAACTTGCATATGTGACTTGTCATATAGATCAACATAACCCAAACATGATGATTTAATTAATATGAACTAACTAGCATAGATGGTAACATCATAGCATTTTTAACATGTATGATTCATCACAACTTAGCATAGAAACTTTCAACATACATAACATCATCATAGCATGATTTACAACATATAAGATATCATCATCACATAACATTGGATTTACATTATACATGATAGCAAAAGGGGTTTACAACAACATATATGATAATTCACATCATCTACTCATAATCAATTCATAACTCAACCTAATTAAAATGATAATAATCTTGTTAAGATCATCATACTCACAATTTAGAGAAGAAAAGAGAGAGTTTTGCTTTTCTTTAGGGTTGAGAGAATTAGAATTGAATTTGCTTTTCTTCTTTCTTAGTTGGCGGCGGCTCCATTGATTTCCATGGCGACGGTAACTATTCTATTTTAATTAGGTTTAGGGTTAGCATTAGGATGTATTTATAGGTGTAGGAAGTTATTTAGGACCATTAGATTAACCCTGAACCATGAGAACCAATCAAATGCAAAATCTGCATTTGAGCGAATCGGCCCACGGGTTGACAGCCAAACACCCTGGATTAACCCCTAGTCGACCCAGTGGGGCTTGGGTCGACCTCAAAAATGGGCTGGTTCGGTTATTTCCCCTCCCAATTCGCTGTTTTGAACTTTTTCGCATATTTATTTATTTAATTTTTAATTTATATATATATATATATATCAATATATATATATATATTTCTCTGCGCAACCCATTTCACTTAATTCTTTTCTAAAAATTAAGTATACTTTAATTTGTGAATTTTAATGTTATAAAATTACGGGGTGTTACACAGGACCACGCCGCTTTCACAGAACAGGTTTACTCCATTGTATAGCCAGTGCTTTAAAACGAATAATTCTTTTAAACATCGCAATGCTTTTTATAAAAATGAAGCCATCATAAGACTCAGTTCCCATCACACAATGCAACGCAAACCGGAGGATAGAGTTTTTACCTTATAATGGCCAAGATATGCTTGATACGAATAAAACAAAAGAATCTGATATTATTACTATTGTTTATACATTTCAAAGACAATTTCAAATCATAAGTATCAATCATAGACGGCATTAATGCCCCATACCACTATGTCGCCATATATAGGTATACAATCAAAACCGCACAGTCACGTATTTGGAAATTGGATTTCCGTCAAGAACCAAGGCAAAAGATAGTCCTTACCACTTCGAGACGCTCTAGCCCGCCCCTCAGGATCAGAGCTCGAGTGACCTTGGATCGTCATGGCCGGTCCATACAGAGTGGATTAAAATGCCTGAACAATGCGTTTCCCCGCCCTTTGGGGCGTAAATGTGCCAACGAATGACTCCATCGGTCCCGGATCGACCAATATAACCGAGGCGCCTCGCAACAGCAACAACCACATAAGTCAAACTCATCAGGGCGTGTAAAACCACTGACGCCACTTCTAACTAGAAGGAAACGCATGCCCTCCCTGATGTCCTCTCCCGTTTCTGGTTCATACCGGGGTGTGAGGGTCGCGAATTCACGTTATACACAAAGCTACGCCACACAGGCGGTGCTTTGATCATCAACCACAAGACTTTGCTTTTCAACAGAAGCCCTGATCACTGCATCTTAGCATGCCACACAGGCAATTCACACCATGCAACTGATGGCAATCAATCACATAGAATAAATTCCAATGTCAGACACACAGTCCATTTACATGTCCGTTCTGGGTCCGAACGAAACCGGAGGCACTATATACCTCGCACACCCATCGATCTCCACGTACGTCTGGACGGTGGACAGTCACCACTCATTATCCATATTTCGGGATGCCTCCCAATCAGGACATCAGTTACCATCCAAACGAGGTGAAGAACTACGGTCTTCAACCACCGTCTTCATCTTCGATTTCTTATCCTCTATTCAGTTATTCAGAATGGGATAAACCCGGTCTTTCTAAGCAACTCGCGTAGATAATAAACAATTGCTACACAAACACCACCTATGCATCATTTCAATTCATTAGTCACTAACCGTCAATCAATAAGAGAACGATTTCCCAAATATTAACCCCGAAGGCCGAAACCAACATCAGATCAACACCCAAGAAACCATTCGACTTAGCCAACCTTCAGTTAGTTTCTAAATTTCACATCCATATCGTTTATAATATTTTATAACGATTTATTGCTATTTTTATTTATTTTAAAATAGCCAATTTATTCAAAACGACGCTTTGGGCCATAACGCGACTGTGGCGCTGTTTTTCTTCAGATTTGATTTACACATATTTGAAAATCTAACCGTTGGATCTTCACAAAATTTACATCATTTGAAAGATCTTTTCAAAATGAATCCAACGGTTCCAATTTCGGGAAAATCCGACGGTCGGATCTCTCGGTATAATCGTTTGAAGTTTCGATTTCAAAATACGAACTGCAGTGTCGTTATTTGATTTAATATAAATATATTTGTATATATATATATATATATATATATAAATAAATGTAATCTATTTTGGCGCTGTTATTCTTCGGATTTGAATTAAACATTCCATACAATCCAACCGTTGGATTTTTACAAAGTTGGTGCCGTTGGAAAGATATTTCCAAAGCGAACCCAACGGTTGCGGTTTCGGGAAAATCCGATGGTCGGATCTCCCGCACTAATCGTTTGAAATCACGGTTTCAAAATACGAACTGCAGCTTCGTTATTCGATATATTTCAATTCTATTTATATATATATATATATATCGATTCTTCGATTTCAAAACTATATGCTTTTCATACATTTTATAAAAATGATATTTTTATCCAACTGACTTCTATTTCAACACTTCACTATTTTTAACTATTCATGTATATGATAAAAATGTGATTTTTATCGTAAAACAATTTATTTCAAAACATGACTATTTTATACAGTTCGTATAGATGGTAAAAACATGATTTTTATTATAAAACAATTTCTTTCAAAACACGGCTGTTTTATATAGTTCATATAGATGATAAAAATATGATTTTTATTATAAAACAATTTATTTCAACACACGAATACCATTCAACACATGAATTTCCATTCAACGAATGAATTTCTATTCAACACATGAAGGATTTCTATAGTTTATATATATATAGATAAAAGGTGATTTTTATATTTAAAACACGAATACCATTCAACACATGAATTTCTATTCAACGAATGAATTTCAATTCAACCCATGAAGGTTTTCTATAGTTTATATATATAGATAAAAAGGTGATTTTTATATTTAAAACACGAATACCATTCAACACATGAATTTCTATTCAACGAATGAATTTCAATTCAACACATGAAGGTTTTCTATATTTTATATATATATAGATAAAAAGGTGATTTTTATATTTAAAACACGAATACCATTCAACACATGAATTTCTATTCAACGAATGAATTTCAATTCAACACATGAAAGTTTTCTATATTTTATATATATATATATAGGTAAAAAGGTGATTTTTATATTTAAAACACGAATACCATTCAACACATGAATTTCTATTCAACGAATGAATTTCAATTCAACACATGAAGGTTTTCTATATTTTATATATATAGGTAAAAAGGTGATTTTATTGCAAAACAATTTATTTCAAAACATGAATGTCGTTCAATAGATGAATTTCTATACAGCACACGAATATAGTTTCAACACATGAAAATAATTCTAACACATGAATATTATTCAAAATTTCGGCAGCATAACGGCAGGGTAGTTAAAACTGGGACCGTCCCTAGTACGGCTCCTCGCTCTACCTTAAAGCCTCGCAGCTTTGGACAATGGGGAATCATGCATCTAGTTCGCACGCAGGCGGCATGTATTTTTTTTTTCATTTCCACAAACTAATCCTATGTTGTCTCAACCAAATATTTCTCAATCACAAACGGGCATTTTTCAACCATAATCTATCAATTTCAATCAACCATTCGTAATCAACCAATTTTCACACCAATCACAACCAATAAATATCGTCCATGGTTTATGGACGAGGGGCGTATATATATATATATATATATATATATATATATATATTATATAAGCATTTCACTTCTATTTCAACATATATATAATTTTTACAACGCGTATATATGAGGTGTACAACGCTTATACATGAGCTGTACAACGCTTATGCAAGTCATACATCGACTATATAATTTATACATCGTCGTTTTCCATATCGTTTATAATTTAGAAATCTCACATTGGGTTCCACTCCACCAAAAATAGCAGAAGGCTCAGAAAAATATGCGGTCTCTTCTAGAATATAGAAGATGTCCACACGAGTCCACTGTCTCTTGTTTCACTGGATTTCGATCACACATGAAAAAGATATGATTTTTATAGTGAAATAAAAACCGTAGCGCTTTAAACCGCTATTAAATAGTAAAATAAAATCACTGCCATATAACTCTATATTTCGTTCAAAACTAGGTTTTGATCTTGTGTTAAATCCGTTGTGCTATAGGTCTATCAGCCTTCACCACGAGGAAGAGCTATGAGAGGGCTTCCTCCCGCTACCCACAACACCCAGCTCGACGGAGGAACTCGGCCAGGAAACGCCTCCGAACGGAGCTACTTTGGGGAGGGAATTCGCACCAAAGTCTTCACAAGATCTGATCAAATAGGGATGGATTTGTAGATCCAGATGAGTACTTCAAATTTTCCCAAAGGAGTGGCAATTTTTATTTATTGGATTCGCTAGAAATTGAGGAAGAAAAATCGAGCTGTTTGGGCCTTCAATCGTGATGAGCGGTGGCGCATTTCTGATTAGGGTTTTATATTTTTTTTTCTTTTCTTTATAAAGTTTTAAAAAATCTAAAAATACGCCTTGCCTCCTGCGAACTCCAATCCAAACCCAACGACTGTCGTCCATAGCGTTTTACCCCCATTTCGAACACAATGGGATATGTTTCATAGGCCCATTCGACTGTTTGAGTCAGTTTTCCTTCAAATTAAAATATAAAACATTCAATATTCAATTTGAACGTACATTTCAATTTGCCAGGGCCACAAACTGATTCGGAAAATTACAGAAAAATAAATCTAGCTATGTTTTGAAGATACGGTCCCAACAAAACTAGTTTCGTAGAATTCTGAGACCGTTTGCAAAAAGGCCCGTTTCTGGTCGATCCAATTTAAATGTAATTGACCAAAACATATTTTCCTTTGCCACGCTCACATACTAGCTTCAAAAATTATGAAATTTGAAACCTAGCAATAATTTGACATCCCGGATCCAACAAAAGTGGTTTCGTCGAATTCCGAGGTCGTTTGAAAAATGGCCATTTTCACGGGCTATATTATTTCTATAGCGACCTTTCTGAAAATCCATTTGGCCATAACTTTTGCTTCCCGCTATGAAACTTTGATTTTTCAGATTTGTTAGAAAGATATTCACTAACAGATTTAAATATTTTTGGTTTCACTCAAATCCGTTTTATTTTGCACCCGGTACAGTCAGACAAAGTTCGAATTCAAATTTTGAAACTACCGCGCCTTTTCAGGCCATGTTTATAATTAGAATTAATTATATTCGTTTTCAAATGTCGATTCAAACTTACTTTTCATCATTATTATTTTAAATATTTAAAATACACTAAAATAGCCAATTTAAAATTTTTAAATTGGTTCAGATTTTCCGGGTCGTTACAATCTCCTGATGTAGTCTTTCAGTAGTAGAGGGATGGGTCAAGGTGGGACCATAGCCACCATAAAATGCAGACCATAGTTTAGATACCTATACTTTAGGCTTCTTTAGCAGACCTATATAGATATAAAAAAGCTCCTGATTGAGTTATGTCCATTCAGATGCAGCCTATTAATGTTACAACAAGGAATTTCGCTCGATCTGAATCGATCGCTAAACCAACCAAAACCGTTCGAAACCCCTGATTGTTTTGAGAACACGACAGATTAGAACGCAAACAGAAGAACATTTCATTGCTTATTACAACAGTTCCATCAGAATACAAGAATATACAGAGTATGAATGAATAATATACATTCGATAAATATCAGAGATTACAATAAATTACATAGCAGCGGAAAATAATACAAAACACAACTGAAAGAGATATATGGATGTAGATCTTTCCGTATATCGTTCCAGCTGTAAACCAGTTTCCTGTGAATATAAATCTGCAAAACCAAAATTACTAGTTGCCCGCGTCGAAGTTAAGGGCACCTAGAGTTTAGGTTAAAACAATAAACTCCGGGCCAGTCATGTGACTGGTGTGAGAACTAAAACAGTTATTAATCTTTATTTTAAAGTTAGGTAAATCAAGGGACCATGCCGTATAACACGGAATGGGTTTCCTCCCAAGAATACCAGTGCATAAAACAACATCGCAATGCTAAATAAAGAACAATGAAGCTATTATAAGACCCAGGTCCCATCACACAATGCAACACAAGCCGGAGGATAGGGTTTTACCTTATAATAACCAAAGAATGCTTGATACGCTAAAAAACAAATCATTTGATACTATTATAAGTGCATAGTGTCAAAACAATTTCAATCATAAGTATTAATCATAGACGGCATGGGTACCATATATCATGTCGCCAATACTAGGCTCTACAATCAAAACCGCAAATGTCACGTATTGGAAGTTGGATTTCCATCTGTGAATCAAGGCAAGGGATCGTCCTTACCGCTTCGAGACGCTCTATCCCGCCCCTCAGGTCAGAGCTCGAGTGACCTTTGGATCGTCAGGGTCGGTCCACCGATGTGGATTAAAATTCCTGAACACTGCGTTTCCCCACCCTATGGGGTATCAATGAGTCTAATGACTCCATCGATTCCACACAGTCACCGATATATCTGAGGCGCCTTACAACTCAACAACCACATAAGTCAAACTCGTCAGGGCGTGTCAAACCACTGACGCCACTTCTAGCTAGAAGGAAACGCATGTCCTCCCTGAGGTCCTTCTCCCGTTTCTGGTTCACAACCGGGGTGTGAGGCTCGCGAATCAACGCTACACAAAGCTATGCCACACAGGCCGTGCTTTGATCATCAACCACAAGACTCTGCTTTTCAACAAAAGCCTTGATCATTTGCCACTTAGGCATGCCACACAGGCAATTCACACCATGCGACTGATGTTTATCGATATACAACCTCTGATCCCGTACGTCTCAGAGAAGGGTGAAGTAAGGGGATGAATTCCCCTTCACCAGGCAGAAGTATATTTAATAGAGATCAATCAACACAGAGCAAAATCCAATGTCAGACACACAGTCCATACAAGTTCGTTCTGGGTCTGAACGAAACCGGAGGCACCTTGTACATCACATATCCATCGATCTAGAAGTACGTATGGACGATCACCTACTGATTCCCTCCTCTTGGGTGTACATCCCAATCAATATCATCAGTAATCGCCCAAAGGATGTGAAGACCTCCAGTCTTCGACCACCGTCTTCATCCTCGACACCACGTCGAATCAGTTAATCAGAATGGGTTAAACCCGGTCTTTTTGAATAACTCGCGTATATAATAAACAAGTGTTACACAAACACAACATATGCCTCATTCCAATTCGGAATATTCTTTTATTCAAATATTCTTATACTTTGGGAAAGGTTCCCATTAATGTGACGAACAAGAATTTCGCTCGGTCCGAACCAGTCGCTAGACCGACCCAAACCGTTCGAAACGCCCTATCGTTGAGAACACGACAAAATAGAACGCATATAAAAGAACATTTCAATGTATATTACAACAATGCATCAGATTACAAGAATACACAGAGTAAAAATGAATATTACACAGAAATATCAGAGATTTAAATTACATTTAAATACATAGCAGCGGAAAATAATACAATACACAACTAGAAGTAGATATACGGATACAAAGCTTTCCGGATATCGTTCCAGCTGTAAACCAGGATCCTGTGAATATAAATCTGCAAAACCAAAACTACTAGCTGCCCGTGTCGAAAATAAGGGCACCCAGAGTTTAGATTAAAACAATAAACTCCAGGTCAGTCATGTGACTGGTGTGAGAACTAAAACAGTTAATCTTTATTTTAAAGTTAGGTAAATCAAGGGACCACGCCGTATAACACGGAACGGGTTTCCTCCCAAGAATACCAGTGCATAAAACAAACAGCGCAATGCTAAATAAAGAAGAATGAAGCTATTATAAGACCCAGTTCCCATCACACAATGCAACGCAAGCCGGAGGATAGGGTTTTTACCTTATAATAGCCAAGGATGCTTGATACGTTTAAAACAAATCATTTGATACTATCATAAGTGTATAGTGTATAAAACAACTTCAAATCATAAGTATCAATCATAGGCGGCATGAATGCCTCATCCCACTATGTCGCCATACTAGGCTCTACAAATAAAACCGCAGAATCACGTATTTGGAAATTGGGTTTCCATCTATGAACCGAGGCAAAAGATAGTCCTCAACCGATTCGAGACGCTTTAGCCCGTGTCTCAGGAACAGCCGCAACTGCCCCCTGGATCCTCAGGGCCGGTCCACCGATGTGGATTATTATGCCTGAACACTACGTCTCCCCACCCTATGGGGTGTAAGTCTGGTCCGTCTGCCGACCAGAATGCATCGGCCAAAACCGATATAACCGAGGCGCCTCGCAACAGCAACAACCACATAAGTCAAACTCGTCAGGGCGTGTAAAACCACTGACGCCACTTCTAGCTAGAAAGAAACGCATGCCCTCCCTGACGTCCTCTCCCGTTTTTGGTTCACAACCGGGGTGCGAGGCTCGCGAATTCACATTACACAAAGCTGTGCCACACAGGCTGTGCTTTGATCATCACCACAAGACTTTGCTTTTCAACATAAGCCTCGATCAATTGCCACTTAGGCATGCCACACAGGCAATTCACTCCATGCGTTTGATATCCATCAATATATAACCCCTGAGCTCGTACGTCTCAGAGAAGGGCGTTAAGCAAGAGAATAATTTCTCCGCCGCCAAACAGATATATATTTAATAGAAATCAATCACACAGACTAAAATCCAATGTCAGACACACAGTCCATTTACAAGTCCGTTCTGGGGCTGAACGAAACCGGAGGCACCTAGTACCCCGCATATCCATCGATCTCCAAGCACGTCTGGACGATCACTAACTGTTTCCATCTTCTTGGGTGTACAGCCCAATCAAGATCATCAGTAACCACCCAAACGACGTGAAGACTTCCGGTCTTCGACCACCGTCTTCATCTTCGACACCACGTCGAATCAGTTATTCAGAATGGGATAAACCCGGTCTTTCTGAATAACTCGCGTATATATTATAAAAGTGTTACACAAACACAACATACGCCTCATTCCAATTCAGAATATTCTTTTATTCAAATATTCCTATACTTTGGGAAAAGTTCCCATTAATTTTATCCAAGATAAATTCTTTGAATTTATTCTTTAATCTCCTTTGAATATCAATTCAAACTAGTTGGGATTAGCGAACCACACCGAAGTAATCATTTATTTTATTTCCCAATCCCAACCTATTCATCCCATGAAGTAAAACTGGTAATACTTCATATCTAACACCACAGTGTTATCGGTAAATTCAATTACCATTTCACGTTCAAATCTAATTAAAGATTTAACCATCGCCTGGAGTAAAACTGGTGATACTCCATTTTCGATCTTTTCAATCTAATTAAAGATTCATTAAAACTCCACTTAGTTTTAATATTTCTCTGGGTTAAAGAATCAGTGTCATTTAAAAACACAGTTCACGATAAACCCAAAATCACATTCATTAATTATCGGGTTAAAGAACGAGTGTTATTTAAAACACTGTTCACGATAAACCCAAAAATCAATATCAATTCAATTCCAATTAAATCTCATTTAATTG
The DNA here is from genome assembly GCA_030737875.1 of Allium sativum. NCBI lineage: Eukaryota > Viridiplantae > Streptophyta > Magnoliopsida > Asparagales > Amaryllidaceae > Allium > Allium sativum. The sequence continues at coordinate 131,674,870 of CM060918.1, forward strand.
GTACACTTCATTAAATCCAAATAACAAGATTTAATCTTTTCTCAACTGGGTTCAAGAACAGTGTTGGTGAAGACACCATTCACGACAAACCCAAATCACATTCGATATTCAATACAAGGCTCTGAATAGAAAATATATCGGCTTATATTCAATATTGAATTCTACGACTAACAAACGTCGTATTGGAAATAACGATATAAATATATATCTTTCAAATTTCCAAAACAACCCCTGTATAATCACGAATTCCAACATCGAAATATTCCGAAGACAATTTCGATTCAAATCCACTCCAATGCAATCATTGGATATTCTGGTTATTTTCAAAACCCTTTTTAAATTCAATTTATTTATTTAAAAATAAATAGAATTATATTTCTAGTTCAAAACTAGTTCATTTCGATAAAAATCTATTTTTATCTTTTCAAATATGGAGTTTTTCATCCCAAATCTTCACAAATCATTTCTTATGATTTTACACAAATTATTACTATTTTTAATAATTTTATCAAGGCCCGTACAGTCGATTTCCATCAATGGCCATCGAACTGCACTTACAGCGACCTTTTTCAAATTTGATTTGGACATAATCCCAAATCCAACCGTTAGATTTCTAATTTCTCACATTCGTTAGAAAGCTCTCTTCGATACGAACCCAACGGTTCCGGTTTTAGGAGAATCCGACGGTCGGATCTCCCGTAATGTCCGTTTGAAACAAATGGTCGAAATTCACGAACTGCCGCGGCGCGGCGCGTTCTATTCAGGCCATTATATTATATATATAATATATATAATATATATTTCGTCGATTTCTATTTAAAACGAATTATATAAATGGTTTTGAAATTCGTTTCAAAATCTATTTCAACTTCCATCTCAATTCAAAGCAAAATTGAATTCTTCTCTATAAATTCGTTTTAAAATTCATTTCTATTCAATTCAAATTTCAATTCAATTTGAATTCATTTCAATTCAATTCATTTCGAAATCGTTTTCAATTCAATTCATTTCGAATTCGTTTTCAATTCAATTCATTTTGAATTCGTTTTCAATTCAATTCATTTTGAATTCGTTTTCAATTCAATTCAATTCATTTCGAAATCGTTTTCAATTCAATTCACTTTGAATTCGTTTTCAATTCAATTCATTTCGAAATCGTTTTCAATTCAATTCATTTTGAATTCGTTTTCAATTCAATTCATTTCGAAATCGTTTTCAATTCAATTCACTTTGAATTCGTTTTCAATTCAATTCATTTCGAAATCGTTTTCAATTCAATTCATTTCGAATTCGTTTTCAATTCAATTCACTTCGAATTCGTTTTCAATTCAATTCATTTCGAAATCGTTTTCAATTCAATTCACTTTGAATTCGTTTTCAATTCAATTCATTTCGAAATCGTTTTCAATTCAATTCACTTCGAATTCGTTTTCAATTCAATTCATTTCGAAATCGTTTTCAATTCAATTCACTTTGAATTCGTTTTCAATTCAATTCATTTCGAAATCGTTTTCAATTCAATTCATTTCGAATTCGTTTTCAATTCAATTCACTTCGAATTCGTTTTCAATTCAATTCATTTCGAAATCGTTTTCAATTCAATTCACTTTGAATTCGTTTTCAATTCAATTCACTTTGAAATCGTTTTAAATTGATATAAATATCGTTCACGTCAAAATGGCGTCAATCTAATCAACACGGCTTCATAAATTTCTATTTTCAAATATTCTTTATTTTTCAAATTGGAATGAGGCCCAATCAATTACCATATAAAATTAATTATATGGATTTCCATACAACACATGTATATAATAGCATTGAACAATAATCAACCATCAACCAAAGTGCACTACACTGTATAAGCATCAAATATAGTTATTCAACGCTTATAACAGCCTGTCAATCAATCGATCGACATATTTAATCAATCGGGATGAGTGAACTTCAAATTTCATCCCAACACCCGTGTGGGGTTTCAAACAATCAAACACAGATTTTATTTGTGCAGTTGGGCGATGTGTGAAATTTATCGACCCAATCAATATCAGTCAAATCAGTGTATATACAAACAAATCGGACGATTTGTTTATAACTATTCATTTATTCACATCCACGTTAAAAATTATATTTTTAACGATAAAACATTTTATTTCAACCTATGAATTTCTATTCAATTCATTTACACAATAAAATGATATTTTTATTTTCTAACATATTTTAGAAAATTTCGGCGGCATAACGGCACGATACTAGAAATGGGACGAGGCCTAGCCTTATCCCCGGTCTAGTGAAGGCCCACGCCATTCACACATCAATCATATCAATTTCAATTTCACCAAAACAATCCAATCCAAATCAAATAATCTAACCAACTACACAACCAATCAAACAAGTCCATGGTCTGTGGACGGGTGTCGGGTGCTACTAAACACCGTCTGCATCCTAGTATATATATATAACTAGAAAAATTAAATTGAAAGGTGAGAAATTCTCACAAATAGCTATCCTATCATCTCGACTCTTCTTTTGCAGAAGTCTTCGTCGTTTCGCCTTTTTGTCACCTTCGCCCGTATTCTCTACATATGTAAAAATCGAATTTTTACTTCGCTTTTCAATATATAAAAATCACATTTTTAATTCGAAGTTCAATATATAAAAATCATATTTTTAATTCGAAGTTCAATATATAAAAATCATATTTTTATTTAATTTCAAAAACCGTATCTTTAATTTTTCCAAAATCAAGTCTTTATATTTTTCAATTCAAAGATATCGTCTTTTCACATTTTAAAAATCTAACTTTTTGCATTTTAAAAATCTAACTTTTTGCATTTTAAAAATCTTACTTTGCATTTTAAAAATCTAACTTTTTGTCATTTAAAAAAAATCTGACTTTAACATAAAAAAAAAATCTGACTTCAACATAAAAAAAAATCTGACTTTAACATTTAAAAAAAAATCTGACCTTAACATTTAAAAAAAATCTGACCATAACATTTTAAAAAAATCTGACCTTTTACTTGTCTGAACGTCGAGAGCAGGGGGGTTCGCTGGTGGTGCTCGCCAGTGGTGCTGTCGGTTTGCGGAGGAGGCGGTGGCCTTGGATTTGGGCGGCGCGATAACCTCGGGTGGTAGGGAGGGTGGCTCGGGCTTCAGGCGGTGGAGCTTTCGAGGTAGGCGGCGGCGAAGTGGGGTTCCTCCCGACTGGTGGCGGCTTCAAGAAGGTGGGGTTCGTGGTGATGCGCACTGAAAAGGGGAGAGGGTGGAGCAGCGAGAAGCGGTCGGAGGTGAAGGGGAAGGGGTCGGCGGTGGTGAATCGCCAACGACAGGGGTTTTTTTTTTTTTTTTTTCTCTTGATTTCTGTTTCGATTAAAAGGAGAGGAGGGGGGGGGGGCAGAGCGGGTTAACTGGGGGGGGGGAAGAAAAGGTTTTTTTTTATATTTTATTATTTAATTTTCCATAAAAAGCAACTTTTATTTTCGACTTCAAAACGAGGCTCACCGCCTGTCGTCCCTAACGTTTTACCCCTATTCCGAATACAATGGGATATGTATCGCAAGCTGATTCGATAGTTACAATCAGTTTCCGTTGAATTTACATTTAAATCACTATATTGAATTTTAAACGTACATTTCAAATTACCGGGGTCACATACTAACTCTAAAAATTCTCGAAAAATATTTCCTAGCTTCGTATTGACGATACGGTCCTAACAAAACTAGTTTCGTCGAATTCTGAGGCCGTTGGAAAAATGGCCAATTTCCAGTCGATTAAAATCAACTGAAATGGTCAAACGCGTTTTCCTTTGCCACGCTCACATATTGATTCGAAAAATTACGAAATTTAAAACCTAGCAATAATTCGACATCATGGACCCAACAAAACTGGTTCCGTCGAAATCCGAGATCATTTGCAAAATGTCCATTTTTAAGGGCCTGAATTCCATAGCGACTATTCAGAATTTTCAACTGGACATATCTTTTGATTCCCGCTACGAACTTTGGATTTTTCGGATTCGTTGGAAAGATATTCACTATTAGATTCCATTATTTTTGGTTTCACTAAAATCCGTATTGTTTTGCACCCGGTACATTCAATTGAAGTTTGAAATCGAATTATCGAACTACCGCGCCATTTTCAATTCTATTTATAATTATATATAAATATTTATATTCTAACGACGACGTATATAATATATACGTCGAATTATATTCAAAATAAATTTCTCGTCAATTTTATTTAAAATAATTCATTTTAAATATTCAAAATTCGCTAAATTGCCAAAATAAAATTTTTAAACTGGCCCAGATTTTACGGGTTGTTACAATCAATTTTATCAAAGATAAATTCTTTAAATTTATTCTTTAATCTTCCTTTGAAAATCAATTCAAATTAGTCGGGATTAGAGAACCGCACCGAAGTAATCATTTATTTTATTTCCCAATCTCAACCTATTCATCCCATGAAGTAAAACTGGTAATACTTCATATCTAACACCACAGTGTTATCGGTAAATTCAATTACCATTTCACGTTCAAATCTAATTAAAGATTTAACTATCGCCTGGAGCAAACTGGTGATACTCCATTCTCGGTCATTTCAATCTAATTAAAGATTCATTAACACTCCACTTCATCTTAATCTTCCCAAAAATCACTATCAATGATTATTCAACTTGGGAAATCATATCCTGTCTTTAACTGGGTTAAAGAACCAATGTCATTCAAAACATGGTTCACTACAAACCCAAAATCACATTCTAATTCAATTCCAATTAAATATCATTTAATTGGTATACTTCATTAAATCTAAATATAAAGATTTAATCTTTTTCTCAACTGGGTTTAAGAACAGTGTTAATGAAGACACCATTCACGACAAACCCAAATCCCATTTAATATTAAATACAAGGCTCTGAATAGAAAATATATCGGCTTATATTCAATATCAAATTCTACGACCAACAAATATCGTATTGGAAATAACGATATAAATATATCTTTCAAATTTCCATAATAATATCTGCAAAATCACGAAATCCAATATCGAAATATTCCAAAGACAATTTCGATTCAAATCCATTTCCATTTTATATATTGGAAATTCTAGTTATTTTCAAAACCATTTCAAATCCACTTTATTTATTTTAAAAATAAATGGGATTATAATTCTATTTCAAAACTAGTTCATTTTGATAAAAAAACTATTTTTATCTTTTCAAATATGGAAATTTTCATCCTAATTCTTCACAAATCATTTCTTATGATTTTACACAAATTATTACTATTTTTAATAATTTTATCAAGGCCCGTACAGTTGATTTCCATCAACGACCATCGAACTGCACTTACAACGACCTTTTCCAAATTTGATTTGGACATAATTCCAAATCCAACCATTAGATTTCAAATATCTAATATTCGTTAGAAAGCTCTTTTCGATACGAACCCAACGGTTCTGGTTTTAGGAGAATCCGACAGTCGGATCTCTCGTAATGTCCATTCGAAATCAATGGTCGAAATTCGCGAACTGCCGCGGCGCGGCGCGTTCTATTCAGGCCATTATATATATAATATATATATTATATATATTTCGTCGATTTCCTTTCAAAATGTATTTTATAAATCCTTTTAAATTCGTTTTCGAAATGATTTCAACTTCATATTCAATTTCGAATCAAAATTGAATATTCCACATCATTAATATACAAATGATAATATTTTCAAAACGTAAAATTTTGAAATCACTTTCTTTTCGATATTCATTATAAAAATGAATAAAATCGATATAAATATCGTTCACGTCAAAATGGCGTCAATCTAATCAACACGGCTTTTATTCAACACACAAATGTTTATTCTATTCCATACATGAATATTTATTCTATTCAACACAAGAATTTATTTTCTATCCAACACATGAATTTATTTTCAATTCAACACATGAATTTGTTTTATATCCAACACATGAATTTATTTTCAATTCAACACATGAATTTATTTTCTATTCAACAAATGAATTTATTTTCTATTCAACACATGAATTTATTTTCAATTCAACACATGAATTTATTTTCAATTGAACACATGAACTTATTTTCAATTCAACACATGAATTTATTTTCTAAATTGGAATGAGGCCCAATCAATTACCATATAATGTTAATTATATGGATTTTCTATAACACATGTATATAATAGCAATGATAAATAATCAACCATCATCCAGAGTGCACCACACAACTGCATATGCATTAAATATAAATAATTAACCCTTACACAGTTTGTCAACACATCGATTGACATACAACTAAACAATCGGGATTAGTGTACGTCAAATATCATCCCAATACCCGTGTGGGGTTTCAAATCAACAAACACATATTTTATTTGTGCAGTTGGGCGATGTGTAAAATTTATCGTCCCAATCAATATCAGTCAAATCGGTGTACATAAACAAATCTTTCGATTTGAAAATGAATATTTGTTTTATTTCAACACATGAATATATATTTGATTTCAACACATGAATTTATTTTCAATTCAACACATGAATTTATATTTGATTTCACAATCAACAGTCAATTTTCACAACACAAACAATCACACAAGTCTTCCATGGTTTGTGGACAACGGGTGTCGGGTGCTGCTAAGCACCGTCTGCATCCTAGTATATATTTCAACCAGAAAATAAATTAAAAGTGAGGAGTTCTCACCTTGGGTTTCCACTCCGCCATTCTATATTTCTGAACGGTTCGGATTTAGATTTGTTTTCCGATAGTACCATCACAACCTGTATCACGCAGTTTATTATTAAAAATCACATTTTTATACTGTTACTTCATACATAAAAATCATATTTTTATGTTGATGTTTATATTATAAAGATCATATTTTTACTTCGCAACACATATAAAAATTATAATTTTATATCTTTACATATATAAAAATCTTATTTTTAATACCCTACTAATATAAAAAACTTATTTCTAAAATTTATAAAAATTGTTTCTTTTCTCTAGTTAAAAATCAAACCCTTTTTTTTCTTTTCAAAAATTTAATTTTTTTTATAAAAAACCAAATCTTTCTACAAAGAAAAATCAAATCTTCGTCATGTTAAAAATCTAACCTTTCCTTTGATAAAAATATAATGTTTCCATTATTAAATATACGATCTTTCCTTTATCAAAAATACGATCTTTCCTTTATAAAAAAATCAAATCTTTTTGCTTGTAAAAAATCTAATCTTTATAAATCAATTCTATTCACAATGACATAATCATCAATCCCACTACTTCATATTACATTAAAAATGAAGATAAATTATATGGTTTATTATATATATATATAAATCTTAACTTTTCTATCATAAAGGCCTTAACTTTCTATTATAAAAACAAGGTCTAAAAACTCACAGCGCAGTTGACGAAGAGGCATGAGGAGGGGCACTGGGGCTCCCTGCTCGAAGGTGGAAAATCGATCAGAAACAAAGGGGGGAAACGGGGATGCTCGCTAGTCGGGTGGAGGGGAGAAGGGGCGGCCGAGGTTTGCTGGTGCGGTGGGGTGCTCCAGGTGGTCGATGGCAGGCAGTGGGGCCACGGCGGCGGCTAGGGAGTCGGTTTTAGGAGGGGTTGCCTCGGGGATCCTCGAAGGAGAGAGAAGGGGGGACTGCGGAGGAGAGGGGGAGAGCCTGTCGAGGTGGCGCCGGGGTTGGGGTTGCGGCGCCGGCTCCAGCGGTGGGTGACGAGGGTTTAGGGCACGATGATTTTGTTTTGTCTCTTTTTCTTTTATTCTTCTGAAAGTATCGACGGGAAAAGGGAAGGTATAGGGGGCGTTAATGAAAAATTATATATATATTTTATTATTTAATCCATTTAAATTCTAAAAGGTGCATTTCGCATTCGAACTCTAAACGAGGCCCAACGAGTGTCGCCCCTAGCTAATTACCCCCATTCCGAACACAATGGGATATGTTTTGTAATCCAATTTAGCTTTTACGATCAGTTTTCGTCAAATTAAAATTTAAATCTATATATTCAATTTTAACGTACATTTAAATTTACTAGGGCCACATACGAACTCTAAATATTCCAGAAAAATATTTTCTAGCTTCGTATTGACGGTACGGTCCTAACAAAACTAACTTCGTCAAATTCTTAGACTGTTTGAAAAATGGCCATTTTCTGATCGATCGAAACTGACTTAAACTGTCAAAACACGTTTAACTTCGCCACGCTCACATATTGATTCAGAAAATTATGAGTTTTGGAACCTAGCAATAACCTGGCATCCCGGATCCAACAAATGTGATTTCTCGAAAACCGAGGTCGTTTGCAAAATTTCCATTTTTAAGAGCTTATATATATATATTAATATATATAAAAATTCCACATCGACTTTTCTGAATTTTAAACTAGACATAACTTTTTATTCCCGCTATGAAATTTCAATTTTTCGAATTCGTTGGAAAGATATTCTCAATTAGATTCTAATATTTTTGGTTTCGCTAAAATCCGGTTTATTTTGAACCCTGTACATTCATTTGAAATTTGAAATCGAATTTTCGAACTACCGCGCCATTTTCAATTCCTTTTATAAATAAAAATAAATATTTATATTATAACGACGATCTATATAAATATATACGTTCAAATTCTATTCAAAATAAATTTCTCGTCATTATTATTTAAAATAATTCATTTTAAATATTCAAAATTCATCAAAATTGCCAAAATAAAAATTTTGAATTGGCACAGAATTTCCGAGTTGTTACAATCTCCCCCACTTAAAACTTTTCGTCCCCGAAAAGGAATGAAGCCGAAAGTTGTTTAACTAATCAACTCAACTTCCATTATTTTCTTTATGGCTTAAGTTCTTCAACTTTTCAGTTTCTAAGAACTTTTCCAATTTTTCAAAAATTTGGCTAACAACCTAAATTTTCGAAAAATTTCGCCATAACCTCCCATACAACGTGAGCTTTGGGATATTTCAAATAGCCTCCCATGGCCCTCACCAATCCAAAAAGAAAAAGAAACAGCCAAGCGGCTAGCCCATAGGCTCATAAAATCATCAAAAACTCAAGAAATACAATAGACATGTACCTATTTGTCGGGCAAACAATTTTATTCCTCTTCTCTAGCCTCCTTGCTATGACCTGTTCAATATAAGTACATGTATATGTATGAAAATGCGACAAATTTCAATACAACTCGCTATTTGGTTCAATTTGGCTAAAGGTTCAACATTTAATTAATCGAACAACAAAATCAGCAATCAATTAGTTGATTATCTTTTCAATCACATAACTTTAATACATATTCAAAAAATCAGTTTTTTGATGCCAAATCACAACAATAAGCCCTATCTAGCTTTGGTTCTCACACCAATCAATTAGAAATATATAGAAATCCCACTTTCGTCACTCGAACATAAATTCTGATGATGTTTTGTACCACCATCAGAACATCCACGGGCAACTAGTGTGTGATTCTATATCTATCCAGTATATTAAAACTTTGTATACACGCTAGCTAGGCGTATATGCAAAATCTTTATATATCGGATTGTCCAAATCAATTTAAAATAAATTATTCAAATACGTATAATACGAATTAAATTTCAAAACAAAATTTGGTTTTCTTTTTATATTTCAAATATATACTCTTCACACTCGTTCTAGGATACTACTAATCCTATCTCTAACAAGTCACTCTTATTGGATATTACTAATCCAATCTCTGATGAATTCTTTCGTAGGATTCTAACGTGTCTTGTTCTCCGAGCTCTGATACCAAATGTTACAACAAGGAATTTCGCTCAATCCGAATCGATCGCTAAACCAACCAAAACCATTCGAAATCCCTGATTGTTTTGAGAACACGACAGATTAGAACGCAAACAGAAGTACATTTCATTGCTTATTACAACAGTTCCATCAGAATACAAGAATATACAGAGTATGAATAAATAAAATACATTCGATAAATATCATAGATTACAATAAATTACATAGCATTGGAAAATAATACAAAACACAACTGAAAGAGATATATGGATGCAGAGCTTTCCGGATATCGTTCCAGTTGTAAACCAGGTTCCTGTGAATATAAATCTGCAAAACCAAAACTACTAGCTGCCCTTGTCAAAAATAAGGGCACCCAGAGTTTAGGTTAAAACAATAAACTCCAGGCCAGTCATGTGACTGGTGTGAGAACTAAAACTGTAACACCCCGAATTTCGGTTAATGCTAAAATTCACAAATTAAATAATAACTAATCCCAGATGTGGGAATTATGGGAAACGGGTTGCACCATTGCGTTCGTCTCGGAAAAATACGCGAAATAGAGTCTGAGTTTTCGAAAATCGGAGTCCGTATGAAGAAGATATGGACGAACGAAGTTAGGCAGAAAAACCGAAAAACTAGCCAGAATGCACTGGCGCACTTGTGAAGTGCGCCAACACAAAAATGCACTGGCGCACTTGTGAAGTGCGCCAACACATTTTTACACTGGCGCACTTGGGAAGTGCGCCAGTGTCGAGCCAGGAAACCTGCACAGTTTCTAGAGAGTTCTGTGGTTGGGTGCACCAGTTTGGGGTTTGGGCTTGGTCTTAGGGCTGGTTTCTGGAAGGTTCCGAAATCCAAGGGTCCTAATCTAATTTAGGGTTAATCTAAGGGCCTAAAACACTCACCTAATCTATAAATACACCCTAATACTACCCTAATTCGTACTAAAAATAGAAATGATGCCACCATGCCGCCAAAATCAAACTTGAGAGGAACCTCCACTAGTTTATGAAGAAAGTTGCAAGCTAATCAACCTCTAATCATCATCTTCTTCTTGTATAGCAACTAGTTCTACTACATAAGTTTGCTAATCTTGGTTTTGGTGAGTTTCTATAGACTTAACAATCAATTGTTAAATTGATTATGATAGGATATGATAAGATATGGCTATGTTTGTGGAATCAATGTGTTTATGCAAGTTTAGTATAGTGTATGTTGTGTGCTATATGCAAGTTTAATGCTATGTTTTATGATGCAAAACACTATGTTGAACATTGATTCATATGTAACATGTTATGCAAGCTATATGGGAGATTATATGCAAGTATATATGTAACATGTTATGCAAGTTATGTATTTGGTTTTATGCATGCTAAGTATTTGGTTTTATGCATGCTATGTATGTGGTTTTATGCATGCTAAGTATTTGGTTTTATGCATGCTAAGTGTTTGGTTTTATGCAAGTTTGTCTCTTTTTATGATATGCATAATATATGCAAGTTTGTCTCTAAGTATGGCATGTTATGCAAGTTCATATGCAAGTTATGATACAAGTTCATATGCAAGTTACGATGCAAGTTCATATGCAAGTTATGATACATGTTCATATGCAAGTTACGATGCAAGTTCATATGCAAGTTATGATACATGTTCATATGCAAGTTACGATGCAAGTTATGATGCAAGTTCATATGCAAGTTATGATGCAAGTTCATATGCAAGTTATGATGCAAGTTCATATGCAAGTTATGATGCAAGTTCATATGTAAGTTATGATACATGTTCATATGAAAGTTATGATGCAAGTTCATATGCAAGTTATGATGCAAGTTCATATGCAAGTTTATGTGCAAGTTCATATGCAAGTTTGTCTCTTTTTATGACATGCATAATGCAAGTTTGGGTTAAATGCTAGTTGGGTTTAATGTATGCTCATATATGCAAGTTGACACCTTTTGAACCCATGATAAAGTTATAAGCTATGTTGGTTAAACCCATGACATTTGTGATGAACCTTCCCTTTTATTATGTCACGTTACGAGAACGAATTACGTGGGGAACGATGGGGTTAATATGCATGTTAATAAAATGATGTGGAATGGGTATGCTTAAGAGTAACATAAATTAAATGGACATAATTGGGAATTTACCTATTGAGTTAGGTCTACCCATATTATGGAGTTGGGAATTTACCTATTGAGTTAGGTCTACCCATACTACGGAGTTGGGAATTTACCTATTGAGTTAGGTCTACCCATATTCTGGAAAACATGATTAATTAATTAGGGATAATTAATATAAATTATGAGGGTGATTAATTAGGTGTAATTAATCGACTAAGACACGAGGTTGGACTCAGTTGTAGCGTAAAACTGCCCGGACCCAACCGGCTTAACCAGTTGCTATAAATGTTAGCCCAATGTGAGAGGTCTTAGGCACAAATTAAATACGTGATTAAAGTAAAGACACGAGGTTAGACCCTTTTTATGACGTAAGGCTGCCCGGACCCAACCGGCATATCCAGCAGTCATAAAAGACGGTCTAATGTGAGAGGTCTTTATGAGGTCATGATCTTAATTAATTAATTAAGAAACACTTAACCATATTAGCATGTAGAGGAACATGAGGGGTTAAGTGGGTGCCTTGGGTGGCATGAGGAATCTAGTGGGTTGCCTTGGGTGGCAATAGAAAATACGATTAGAATACTTAACCAAAGAGGAACATGTAATTAAACATGGGTAAAGGGTTAAGTAAGTGCTTTGGGTGGCATGTGGAAATCTAGTGGGTGCCTTAAGTGGCAATTGATATATGATTAGATGACTTAACCAAACCTTAACATGTAGGTGGGCATGATTATAACAGGGGTTAAGTGGGATACACTAGATAAAATAACAAGCTTAGGTGGTAGCTTGTGGGGGCCCATTTCAACCAATATCCCAAACGTATCATAGTGGGCTCGACTCTAGTCGAGTGACGGGACACGCATATTGGGCTTGACTATAAGAGGCCAAAATGGGTTAGCGGTGGCAACGCATGACCAACGGGTTTCATATGCGTGTGTGGACCCGGGCTGGTAAATAAGACGTTGTTGCATCGTGTAGATATAAGCCGTGCACCGTTACTTTTATCAGGTTGCCACGCTGGGGAATGGTACACCCCACGGTGGGGCCAGCACGGGTATATACGTTAGGGAGCCGATCGAATGGGGAGTAGTGTGTACACCTAGTGGATTGTAGGGCCCCGTGGCGTCTACTTAGTCACCTAGGGGTACGCGAGAACTATTAAGTTAATTTTATAAGTCCATGGGTGGGATCAATCTTTAAGTTAGGAATGACTGGTGTGGTGCAGTGTAGGAATTACCCTTGGGTGGGTAGATCTGGGGTGGTTGTGAAAACCCGTAACTTCCCCGTAAAGGAAAGCGACGGATAGTTCGAGAACAAGCCACAACAGAACGCATACAGAAGAACATTTCATTGTATATTACAACAATGCATCAGATTACAAGAATATACAGAGTATAAATGAATATTACACAGAAATATCAGAGATTTAAATTACATTTAAATACATCGCAGCGGAAAATAATACAATACACAACTAGAAGGAGATATACGGATACAAAGCTTTCCAGATATCGTTCCACTATGTCGCCATACTAGGCTCTACAGATAAAACCGCAAATGTCACGTATTTGGAAATTGGATTTCCGTCTATGAACCGAGGCAAAAGATAGTCCTCAACCGATTCGAGACAATCTAGCCTGCCATGTCTCAGGATCAGAGCTCGAGTGACCCTTGGAGCGACAGGGCCGGTCCACCGATGTGGATTAAAATGCCTGAACACTACGTTTCCCCGCCCTTTGGGGCGCAAATGAGCCATCAAATGACTCCATCGGTTCGAGAACGACCGATCAATCCGAGGCGCCTCGCAACAGCAACAACCACATAAGTCAAACTCGTCAGGGCGTGTAAAATCACTGACGCCACTTTTAGCTAGAAAGAAACGCAAGTCCTCCCTGAGGTCCGTCTCCCGTTTTTGGTTCATACCGAGTGTGAAACTCGCGAAGTAAACGTTACACAAAGCTACGCCACAAAGGCCATGCTTCGATCATCAGCCACAAGACTTTGCTTTTCAACAGAAGCCTTGATCATTTGCCACTTAGGCATGCCACACAGGCAATTCACTCCATGCGTTTGATATCCATCAATATATAACCCCTGAGCTCGTACGTCTCAGAGAAGGGCGTTAAGCAAGAGAATAAATTCTCCGCCGCCAAACAGATATATATTTAATAGAGATCAATCACACGGACTAAAATCCAATGTCAGACACACAGTCCATTTACAAGTCCGTTCTGGGTCTGAACGAAACCGGAGGCACCTAGTACCCCGCATATCCATCGATCTCCAAGTACGTCTGGACGATCACTAACTGTTTCCATCTTCTTGGGTGTACAGCCCAATCAAGATCATCAGTAATTACCCAAACGACGTGAAGACTTCTGGTCTTCGACCACCGTCTTCATCTTCGACTTATCGTCGTATCAGTTATTCAGAATGGGATAAACCCGGTCTTTCAGAATAACTCGCGTATATTTTAAATAAGTGTTACACAAACACAACTTACGCCTCATTCCAATTCATCAGTCACTAACCGTAAATTAATCAAGAGAATACTTTCCCAAATATTAACCCCGAAGGCCGAAACCAACATCAGATCAATATCCAGAAAACCATTCTGCTTGGCTAACCGACAGTTAGTTTCTAAATTTCACATTCCTAGGGAAAGGTTCCCATTAATTTTATCCAAGATAAATTCCTTGAATTTATTCTTTTGAATTTCGATTCAACTAGTCGGGATTAACGAAACTTACCGAAGTAATCATTTGTTTTAATTTCCCAATCCCAACCTATTTATCCCATGAAGTAAAACTGGTAGTACTTCATATCTAACACCACAGTGTTATCGGTAAATTCAATAACCATTTCACGTTCAAATCTAATTAAAGATTTAACTATCGCCTGGAGCAAAACTGGTGATACTCCATTCCCGATCATTTCAATCTAATTAAAGATTCATTAAAACTCCACTTAGTTTTAATCGTTAACTGGGTTAAAGAATCCGTGTCATTTAAAACACGGTTCACGATAAACCCAAAGTCACATTCATTAATTATCGGGTTAAAGAACGAGTGTTGTTTAAAACACTGTTCACGATAAACCCAAAAATCAATATCAATTCAATTCCAATTAAATATTATTTAATTGGTACACTTCATTAAATCTAAATAAAAAGATTTAATCTTTTCTCAACTGGGTTCAAGAACAGTGTTAGTGAAGACACCACTCACGACAAACCCAAATCACATTTGATATTCAATACAAGGCTCTGAATAGAAAATATATCGGCTTATATTCAATATCAAATTCTACGATTAACATATGTCGTATTGGAAATAACGATATAAATATATATCTTTCAAATTTCCATAACAACATCTGTAAAATCACGAATTCCAACATCGAAATATTCCGAAGACAATTTCGATTCAAATCCACTCCAATGCAATCATTGGAAGTTCGGGTTATTTTTAAAACCCTTTTTCAAATTCAATTTATTTATTTAAAAACAAATAGAATTATAATCCTAGTTCAAAACTAGTTCATTTCGATAAAAATCTATTTTTATCTTTTCAAATATGGAGTTTTTCATCCCAATCCTTTCTAAATCATTTCTTATGATTTTACACAAATTATTATTATTTTTAATAATTTTATCAAGGTCCGTACAGTCGATTTCCATCAACGGCCATCGAACTGCACTTACAGCGACCTTTTTCCAATTTGATTTGGATGTATCTCCAAATCCAACCGTTAGATTTCAAATTTCAAATATCCGTTAGAAAGCTCTTTTCGATACGAACCCAACGGTTCCGGTTTTAGGAGAATCCGACGGTCGGATCTCCCGTAATTTCCGTTTGAAATAAATGGTCGAAATTCACGAACTGCCGCGGCGCGGCGCGTTCTATTCAGGCCATTATATTATATATATAATATATATATCGTCGATTTCTATTCAAAACGAATTATATAAATAGTTTTAAAATTCGTTTCAAAAGCAATTTCAACTTCCTTTTCAATTCAAATCAAAATTGAATTCTTCTTTATAAATTTGTTTTAAAATTCATTTCTATTCAATTCAAATTTCAATTCAATTTGAATTCATTTCAATTCGCTTTCAATTCAATTCATTTCGAAATCGTTTTCAATTCAATTCATTTTGAAATCGTTTTCAATTCATTTCATTTCGAAATCGTTTTCAATTCAATTCATTTCGAAACCGTTTTCAATTCAATTCATTTCGAAATCGTTTTCAATTCAATTCATTTCGAAATCGTTTTCAATTCAATTCATTTCGAAACCGTTTTCAATTCAATTCATTTCGAAACCGTTTTCAATTCAATTCATTTCGAAATCGTTTTCAATTCAATTCATTTCGAAATCGTTTTCAATTCAATTCATTTCGAAACCGTTTTCAATTCAATTCATTTCGAAATCGTTTTCAATTCAATTCATTTCGAAATCGTTTTCAATTCAATTCATTTCGAAACCGTTTTCAATTCAATTCATTTCGAAATCGTTTCCAATTCAATTCATTTCGAAATCGTTTTCAATTCAATTCATTTCGAAACCGTTTTCAATTCAATTCATTTCGAAATCGTTTTCAATTCAATTCATTTCGAAATCGTTTTCAATTCAATTCATTTCGAAATCGTTTTCAATTCAATTCATTTCGAAACCGTTTTCAATTCAATTCATTTCGAAATCGTTTTCAATTCAATTCATTTCGAAACCGTTTTCAATTCAATTCATTTCAAAATCGTTTTCAATTCAATTCATTTCGAAACCGTTTTCAATTCAATTCATTTCGAAATCGTTTACGTCAAAATGGCGTAAATAAAATCAACACGGCTTCATATATTTCTATTTTCAAATATTCTATTTCAAATATTTCTATTTCGAAATAGTTGTTATTATCAAAATATTTCGTTCAACACATGACCAATCTCAACGGATGAGTATTGTCAACACATGAACCTTTATTTTATATTGATAAAGATGTAAATTTTATTACTAAAATATTTCGTTCAACACATGACCAATCTCAATGGATGAGTACTGTCAACACATGAACTTTTATTTTATATCGATAAAGATGTAAATTTTATTACTAAAATATTTCGTTCAACACATGACCAATCTCAATGGATGAGTACTGTCAACACATGAACTTTTATTTTATAATATCCTTTATTTTTCAAATTGGAATGAGGCCCAATCAATTACCATATAAAGTTAATTATATGGATTTTCATGCATTACACACATATAATAGCATTGAAAAATAATCAACCATCAACCAAAGTGCACTACACTGTATGAGCATCAAATATAGATATCTAACGCTTATAACAGCCTGTCAATCAATTGATCGACATATTTAATCAATCAGGATGAGTGAACTTCAAATTTCATCCCAACACCCGTGTGGGGTTTCAAACAATCAAACGCATATTTTATTTGTGCAGTTGGGCGATGTGTAAAATTTATCGACCCAATCAATGTCCTTCGAATAGGTGTACATAAACAAACCGTCTGATTTGTAAATGAATATTTATTTATTCACATTCACGTTAAAAATTATATTTTTAACGACAAAACATTTTATTCCAACATATGAATTTCTATTCAGTTCATTCTTTAAATAAAATGATATTTTTATTTTTCTAACTTATTTTAGAAAATTTCGGCGGCATAACGGCACGATACTAGAAACGGGACAAGGCCTAGCCTTATCCCCGGTCTAGTGAAGGCCCACGCCATTCACACATCAATCAATCCATTCATTTCACCACACAATTCAATTTCAATCAAATAATCTAACTAATTTTTGCAATCAAACAAACAAGTCCATGGTCTGTGGACGATTGTGTCGGGTGCTACTAAGCACCGTCTGCATCCTAGTATATATATATAACTAGAAAATGAAATTGAAGAGTGAGGAATTCTCACATATAGCTATCCTAGCTCCACGGCTCTTCATTTGCAGAAGCCTCCGTCGTTTCGCCTTTTTGTCACCTTCGTTGATCGTAGCCACTACATATATAAAAATCGAATTTTTACTTTGCTATTCAATATATAAAAATCGAATTTTTACTTTGCTATTCAATATATAAAAATCGAATTTTTACTTTGCTATTCAATATATAAAAATTATATTTTTACTTCGCTATTCAATATATAAAAATCGAATTTTTACTTGAAATAAAAATATAAACTTTAACATATTTATAAATCTCATCCTTTTGCTTTCAAAATCCACTTCTTGTTACTAGGAAAAATCAAAACATTAAACAAGCAAAGATCTTGCCTTTACACAAATAACAATCGTATATTTTCAGTTTCTAAAAATCTAATCTTTTCTATTTCTTCTTTTTTTTTCATTTTCAAAAAAAATGCTTATTTTTATTTTCAAAAACAATGCTTATTTTTATTTTCAAATTTCAATTTTAAAGACCACATTTTCAGATTTAAAAATAATGTTTTCAGATTTAAAAATAATGTTTTCAGATTTAAAAATAATGTTCTCAGATTTAAAAATAATGTTTTCAGATTTAAAAATAATGTTTTATACATAAAAATTGCTTTATTATCCCATTTAAAAACTGTATAAACTTGGTTTTAAAAACTATATAAAACTGATTTTATATTTTATTTTAAACTGATTACAGTAAATAAACTAATTAAATAAAGTAATTACCATCGCCTTCTTCCCAATATTCTGTGCACTGTTGCTCCACAGAAAAATCCATCGTCTTCTCCAGGCGACTCTCGCCTCAAACCTCGACTTCAACTACTGATCATTGCACCGCCTCCGTCCAACCTGAAGTCGATCCACCGACGTCACTTCGAAGGGCTTCACAGCCTCCTCCAACGCCTGAAGGCGCGTGAATCTCGGTGGCCACAGGGGCCACGAACTCCATCTCAAACCGTCGGTTTTTGAGTGCTACAATCTCGCGAGATACTCCACGAACCATAATCTCCACCGTTGATTCAAAAGGGCTTGAGAATCTCTCCATTTTCCTTTTTGAATTTTTGAATTTCATTGCATATCCTAGGAGATCGAATGGGATTATTTTTGGAGCATTCGGATCGTCGGTTGGGAAGAAGGCGGCTGAACGTGATAAATGATTTAGGGTTAGGTTTGACCGCGTTGACCCCTTATATAGATATTTTTATTTTATTTAATTATTTTAATTCCTAAAAAGTTGACTTTCACATACGACCTCTAAACGAGGTCCACCGCCTGTCGTCCATAGTGTTTTACCCCCATTCCGAACACAATGGGACATGTTTCGTAGGTTGATTCGATCGTTTGAATCAGTTTCCGTTGAATTTACATTTAAATCTATATATTGAATTTTAAACGCGCATTTCAAATTACCGGGGTCGCATACGAACTTTAAAAATTCTAGAAAAATATTTTCTAGCTTCGTATTGACGATACGGTCCTAACAAAACTATTTTCGTCGAATTCTGAGACCGTTGGAAAAATGGTCATTTTCCAATCGATTAAAATCAACTGAAACTGGTCAAACGCGTTTTCTTTTGCCACGCTCACATATAGATTCGAAAAATTATGGAATTTAGAATCTAGCAATAACTTGACTCTACGGATCCAACAAAACTGGTTTCGTCGAAATCCGAGGTCCTTTGCAAAATGTCCATTTTTAAGGGCCTGAATTCCATAGCGACTATTCAGGATTTTCCACTGGACATATCTTTTGATTCCCGCTATGAAATCTTGATTTTTCGGATTCGTTGGAAAGATCTTATCAATTAGATCCTAATGTTTTTGGTTTCACTAAAATCCGGATTGTTTTGCACCCGGTACATTCAATTGAAGTTTGAAATCGAATTATTGAACTACCGCGCCATTTTCAATTCTATTTATAATTATATATAAATATTTATATTCTAACGACGACGCGTATAAATATATACGTTCGATTTATATTCAAAATAAATTTCTCGTCGATATTATTTAAAATAATTCATTTTAAATAATCAAAATTCGCCAAAATTGCCAAAATAAAAATTTTAAACTGGCCCAGATTTTCGGGTTGTTACAATCTCCCCCACTTAAAACTTTTCGTCCCCGAAAAGGAACAAAGTCGAAAGTGGTTTGATTATTCAGCTCTACGTTCGATCTGGCTTCCATTCTCCAACTTTTCAGTTTTTGAGAATTTTCAAAAATTTCAAAAATTTGGCTAACACCCTAAATTTTCGAAAAATTTCGCCATAACCTCCCCTGCACCGGGAGCATCGGGGAATTTCAAATAGCTTCCAGGTCCTTCAGATCTCAAAAAGAAAAAGAAAAAGAAAAAGCCAAGCGGCTAGCCAATAGGCTCATAAAATCATCATCACCCAAACAAAACAGTAAATTATATAGCAAACATGTACCTATTTGTCGGGCAAACAAATTTTATTCTCTGGCTCTAGCCTCCTTGCTATGACCTGTTTAATGTAAGTACATGTATGCAAGCAAATGCGACCAAATTTAAATACAATTCATTATTCGATCAAATTAGGCATAATGATTCAAAATTATCAAACAAATAAACAAACAACCCAAACATCAATCAATTAGTGAATTTAACGTTTAAAATTCATAATTTTGATATATATACAAAAAATCATGTTTTTGATGCCAAATCACAACGATGTATTCTAGCTATATTAGTTTTGGTTCTCACACCAGTCAATAGGAAATATATAGAAAGTCCACCTTCGTCACACGAACATAAATTCTAATGATGGAGCTCCATCATCAAAATCATCTCCGGGCGATTAGAGTGTAATTCTATATCTATCCAGTATATTAAAACTTCAAATACACGTTTGCAAGGCGTATATGCAAAATCTTTATATACTGGACTGTCCAAATCAATATAGAATAAATAATCAAATACGAATAATTGATTTTTAAATTTTCAAAACAAAATTGTTTTCATTTGAAAAATATACTCTTCACACTCGTTCTAGGATACTACTGATCCCATCTCTAACGAGTCATTCTCGTTGGATATTACTAATCCAATATCTGATGAATTCTTTCGTACGGTTCTAATGTGTCTTGTTCTCGAGCTCTGTAAACCAAAGCTCTGATACCAACTGTGAAAACCCGTAACTTCCCCGTAAAGGAAAGCGACGGATAGTTCGAGAACAAGCCACAACAGAATGCATACAGAAGAACATTTCATTGTATATTACAACAATGCATCAGATATTTCTGTGTAATATTCATTTATACTCTGTATATTCTTGTAATCTGATGCATTGTTGTAATATACAATGAAATGTTCTTCTGTATGCGTTCTGTTGTGGCTTGTTCTCGAACTATCCGTCTCTTTCCTTTACGGGGAAGTTACGGGTTTTCACAGTGGTGTAATCCAGTAATTATCTTTGGGAGGAAAATGCGTCTTTTCGGTTATCTCAGTACATCCTGTGTTTAGTTGGCTACTTAGTGTAGTCATTATCCCCAGAGGTACCGTACCTTGTTTATATCATACCCTAATTACTTTAATGATTGTATTGTTAGGGTTATAGGACTCACTCAGACTTATGTCTGACCCCGTTGTTTTTATCTTTTTTTCCCAACCCTCAGGTTATCAGAGTGGGCCCAGTACGAGTGGGCTTAGATCAGGCTGCTTTATTCTCTTTTGGAGCTTGGACCATAGATGTAGAGCTCAGCTTACCCTTTCTTTTATGGCTATCAGTTCATGTATTGGGATTATGTACTTTTATTTATCAGGATGGATATTTTGTACTTGACTCTTATTATGGTTTTGTGATGTAACCAAACATGTTTTACTTTCCGCTGCAATGAAATGATGTTTTAAAATTTTCAAGTATTACTTATATCTATCTTGTTGTAATTTTTCTGTTCTGTATTCACTTAAAATACTCCACCGATGTTATGGCATTCCCTTAGCGAGTGACCATAGCGGGTGTGGGGTGTTACACGTGGTATCAGAGCTTAAGGTTACCAGAACAGATAAATTTTTTAGAAAAGCTATTTTCTAAGAATATTTTTGAAAGGAGTATTTTCAAAAACATGTCTTTTAAGAGAAAAGTTTTTGAAAGAAAAGCATAATCCCCAATAGCCATATCTATATCTTTCGAATTCTCCGTTTTGAATCTCTTCCTCTCTCGTTTTGAGTTTCCCCTCCGCGTATAGATGACCTTTCTAAGATAGATAAGAACGGAAAACCACTTCAAGGGACTTAGACGTTAGTCAGATTAGAAGTTGGTTCAAGAAGGAGGAGGACTGGTAGGTATCTATTAGATAGACGATGGGAGGAAGGCTCAAATAGTTGTTTGGTTAATGAAGGATGAAACCTCATTGGTGGGAGGTTACGAGTGGAGAATGGGATGAAGAAGGCGAGTAGTTATCCTTTTGGGAGGAATGGGACACCGTATTAGGATTGTCCAAAGGGGCATGGGCAAGGTATGGAATCTCCTGGAGGGTAGTTGTATTCCCTCGCGGCTAGTGTACCAGATGGGGATAGGATCGTCTAGGTTGGAATTAGGATTTCTTTATTATACGGTTCGAACTTTATTTGATTCTGACGCATCGAGTTCGTTTATCTCATCATTGTTAGTTGAGTCACTGCACTTAGACACCAGTTTGGTAGATGATCCCTTAGTTGTTTCAAACCCAATTGGGGCTCCATGATGTGTTTGGGTTTGAAAGTTTCTATACTTAGCATTGAGTTTAGATGTGATGCTTTTTGGGCTTCACGGGCTACGGGATAGATTGGGCATGGACTGCTTATCCAGTAGGGGTGCCCTTCTTGATTTTAAAGGGAGAGTTGTTAGGCTTATGACCCGCTTGGGTAACACTCTCGAGATCTCTTGTAATCCCATGGAATCTGTTATGCTAAGTTATCTAGAATCGCTTGACACGTCGGTCGAGAGTTTGCGATCTGTTAGAATGGTCCGGGAATACTCGGATGTGTTTAAGGAGGTGAAGGGCTTACCTCCGGAGCGGGAGATTGACTTCCGAATATATCTGATAGACAATGCTAAACCTGTATCTTTACCAGTACGCCACATGGCTCCTCGCGAGAGGAGGGAACTCCATAAGCAAGTAGGGGAGTTGCTTGAGAAGGGGTCCATAAGACAAAGTATATCGGAGTGGGGTGCTCCAGTAGTTTTTGCTACGAAGGCGGATGGGTCCCTCAGACTTTGTGTAGGCTAAAGAGAACTAAATAAACTCATAAAGAAGAATAGACACCCATTGCCGAGGATGGATGATCTCTTTGGTCAGTTAGTTGGCGCCTCAGTATTTTCGTAGTTGGAATTGGCCACGGGGTTTCGTCAGTTGAGAGTGGTTGAGGATAGTATAGAGAAGACTGCCTTTAGGACTCCGGATGATTTTTTTTATGAGTGGTTGGTGATGCCATTTGGTTTGACGAACGCCCCCGCATACTTTATTGATTTGATGAGAAGGGTGTTCAGGGAGTACCTAAATAAGTTCGTGATGGTCTTTGTAAATGACATCTTGGTCTTTCCTAGGAGCGAAATAAGTTTCCGTATGTGCTCAATAGGTTGAGCAAAGCCAGTTATGGGATAAACGGTGGTTTTGGAGCGAGACTGGCAAGGACGTCCAGAGTTGGACAAGGGCTTAATTATTTAGCCGTTTTTACTAGTATCATCTCACGTAGGTCGTCTGAATTCGAAGGAGGTATCCCTTGGGTGTTTGTCTGATATTGGTTTAGGCCTTTGGAGCTTGCATTTAGGGGATGTCGAGTTCGACTAGGGTGGTCTGCGTGAGAGATGGATAGTTGTGATGATTTTGCATGGGAGAATATCCTGATTTTCTCTAGAAGTGGAGAAAAGCATGCCCTACATCTTAGGGAAGTGTTGGAGACTCTTTGAGCGCATTGTCTTAAGACAACAAAGGTGGATGGAATTCTTAGCATCCTATGAGTTTGAGATAGCATATACCCCTGGCAAGGGTAACGTGGTGGCAGACGCCTTAAGCAGAAAAAGGCTGTCTTTGAGTCCATTGTTCGTGGAATGGCGAAGCTTGGAGTTTAATTCTATGTTTGACTTTAGACCTTCCGTTGACTTTGTACCCGGTTTGCTAGCCTCCTTGGAGGTTAGGCCTACTCTTTTGGGGCGGATTGGCGAGGCTCAGCGAGACGACCCACAGTTGGTTGAGTTGGTAAAGAAGCTTATAAGGGGGGAGTCGTCCAACCATTTGGGTAGATACACCATAGATGATAGGGGATGGTTGCATAGAGACGGTAGACTTTGTGTACCGCAAGATGAGGGTTTGAAGAAGGCTATTTTGGATGATGCACATCGTTCAAGAATGACTATTCATCCCGGTGGAGACAAAATGTACCAAGACATGAAGAGAGTTTTCTTCTGGGCCGGTATGAAGAAAGATGTGGCCGAGTATGTGGCTAGATGCTTAGTGTGCCAACAAGTTAAAGCGGAGCAAAGGAAACCCGGTGGGTTGCTACACCCATTGGAAGTTCCGCAATGGAAGTGGGATAGTGTCTCGATGGATTTCATCGATGGGTTACCGAGATCGAAGAAGGGAAATACGGGAATTTGGGTTGTGTAGACAGACTTACCAAGAGTGCCCATTTTATACCCGTGAAGAGTAAGAGGACCGCTCCATGGCTTGCTTCAGTCTATGTTAGAGAGATTGTTAGATTGCATGGCGTACCATCCAGCATTGTGAGTGATCGAGATCCTATCTTCACTAGTGAGTTTTGGAGAAGTTTGCAAGAGGCAGTAGAGACTCAGTTGTGTTTGAGCACCGCATATCATCCTCAGACGGACGGTCAGACCGAGAGGGTGAACCGTATCTTAGAAGATCTCTTGAGGCTTTGTATCTTGGATTTTGGAGGTACATGGGAAGAACATCTTCCTTTGGTGGAGTTCGCATACAATAACAGCTTTCAGTCTAGTATTGGCATGGCACCTTTCGAAGCTCTTTATGGAAGGCCTTGTCGATCTCCTACATGTTGGTGGGAATCTACGGATAAGATCTTGCTTGGGCCAGATATGGTTAGAGAGACTTCAGAGAAGATTGATTTGATTCGAAGAAGGATGAAGGCAGCGCAAGATAGACAGAAATCTTATGCGGATCGGAGAAGGACGGATCTTGAGTTTGAGGTTGGGGACATGGTTTTTGTCAAAGTATCTCCGTTGAGAAATGTTGTTCGCTTTGGGTCCGTTGGGAAGTTAGCACCGAGGTTTGTTGGGCCGTTTCCTATTAAGGAAAGGATTGGACGGATGGCATATAGGGTGGAGTTGCCCGACAGACTTAGTGGTGTTCATGATGTATTCCATGTATCACATTTGAGGAAGTGCTTACATGAGACCGCAGAGGTCGTAGAGCCGAGCTTGCTTAGAGATATAGAGGTAGAGCATGATGCGACGATTCGACGAGCTCCTACTCGCATCCTTGGGTCAGAAACTAGGAAGTTGAGGAACAGAGAAGTTCAGCTAGTTAAAGTGCAATGGGGAGAAGACGAGGGCAATGCTACTTGGGAGACGGAAGCGAAGATGCGTTCTTTGTACCCATTTCTTTTTGAGAGTATGTCTTTTAACTTCTCCTTTATCGTTTGTCTAGTACTTATCTTATCTTTAGTATGTCCTCTCATTAGTACCTTTGACCTTTAGATAGGGTAAACCTATGGATGAAACATGTGTTTGAGACATGTTATGTTTGATGGATGCATGTGGATGCAAGTGGTTGCTAGTGGTTGCTCGTGGATGCATGTATACACACTCTAGGCACTAGATCGGCTCAATCACCTCATATGGCATATTGCATAAAATTGTGTGTAGGAAGCTATATTTATGGATGTATAATGATTGTGTTATCATATGGATGATGCATTTTGGTGAATGATTGTGCACTCATGTAGATATTGTATGTGTCGATAGGGTTCTCTCGCATACATAATGGATGCATGGCACTATCATGGTTTGCATATGTTCATACATTAGATAGGGAACATATACACACACTTTTTGCATACGCTCATACATCATTAGAAACTGTTTTAAGGACAATGGATGCCCGTGTTTGATGGATTGAGTAGATGGTTGTTTGGATGGTAGGATATGCATTCTCCTTAGTTTAGAGATTTCGGGGACGAAATCCTTTAAGGAGGGGAGAATGTAACACCCCGAATTTCGGTTAATGCTAAAATTCACAAATTAAAGAATAACTAATCCCAGATGTGGGAATTAGGGGAAACGGGTTGCACCATTGCGTTCGTCTCGGAAAAATACGCGAAATAGAGTCTGAGTTTTCGAAAATCGGAGTCCGTATGAAGAAGATATGGACGAACGAAGTTAGGCAGAAAAACCGAAAAACTAGCCAGAATGCACTGGCGCACTTGTGAAGTGCGCCAACACAAAAATGCACTGGCGCACTTGTGAAGTGCGCCAACACATTTTTACACTGGCGCACTTGGGAAGTGCACCCGTGTCGAGCCAGGAAACCTGCACAGTTTCTAGAGAGTTCTGTGGTTGGGTGCACCAGTTTGGGGTTTGGGCTTGGTCTTAGGGCTGGTTTCTGGAAGGTTCCGAAATCTAAGGGTCCTAATCTAATTTAGGGTTAATCTAAGGGCCTAAAACACTCACCTAATCTATAAATACACCCTAATACTACCCTAATTCATACTAAAAATAGAAATGATGCCACCATGCTGCCAAAATCAAACTTGAGAGGAACCTCCACTAGTTTATGAAGAAAGTTGCAAGCTAATCAACCTCTAATCATCATCTTCTTCTTGTATAGCAACTAGTTCTACTACATAAGTTTGCTAATCTTGGTTTTGGTGAGTTTCTATAGACTTAACAATCAATTGTTAAATTGATTATGATAGGATATGATAAGATATGGCTATGTTTGTGGAATCAATGTGTTTATGCAAGTTTAGTATAGTGTATGTTGTGTGCTATATGCAAGTTTAATGCTATGTTTTATGATGTAAAACACTATGTTGAACGTTGATTCATATGTAACATGTTATGCAAGCTATATGGGAGATTATATGCAAGTCTATATGTAACATGTTATGCAAGTTATGTATTTGGTTTTATGCATGCTAAGTATTTGGTTTTATGCATGCTATGTATGTGGTTTTATGCATGCTAAGTATTTGGTTTTATGCATGCTAAGTGTTTGGTTTTATGCAAGTTTGTCTCTTTTTATGATATGCATAATATATGCAAGTTTGTCTCTAAGTATGGCATGTTATGCAAGTTCATATGCAAGTTATGATGCAAGTTCATATGCAAGTTATGATACATGTTTATATGCAAGTTACGATGCAAGTTCATATGCAAGTTATGATACATGTTCATATGCAAGTTACGATGCAAGTTCATATGCAAGTTATGATGCAAGTTCATATGCAAGTTATGATGCAAGTTCATATGCAAGTTATGATGCAAGTTCATATGCAAGTTATGATACATGTTCATATGCAAGTTATGATGCAAGTTCATATGCAAGTTATGATGCAAGTTCATATGCAAGTTTATATGCAAGTTCATATGCAAGTTTGTCTCTTTTTATGACATGCATAATGCAAGTTTGGGTTAAATGCTAGTTGGGTTTAATGTATGCTCATATATGCAAGTTGACACCTTTTGAACCCATGATAAAGTTATAAGCTATGTTGGTTAAACCCATGACATTTGTGATGAACCTTCCCTTTTATTATGTCACATTACGAGAACGAATTACGTGGGGAACGATGGGGTTAATATGCATGTTAATAAAATGATGTGGAATGGGTATGCTTAAGAGTAACATAAATTAAATGGACATAATTGGGAATTTACCTATTGAGTTAGGTCTACCCATATTATGGAGTTGGGAATTTACCTATTGAGTTAGGTCTACCCATACTACGGAGTTGGGAATTTACCTATTGAGTTAGGTCTACCCATATTCTGGAAAACATGATTAATTAATTAGGGATAATTAATATAAATTATGAGGGTGATTAATTAGGTGTAATTAATCGACTAAGACACGAGGTTGGACTCAGTTGTAGCGTAAAACTGCCCGGACCCAACCGGCTTAACCAGTTGCTACAAATGTTAGCCCAATGTGAGAGGTCTTAGGCACAAATTAAACACGTGATTAAAGTAAAGACACGAGGTTAGACCCTTTTTATGACGTAAGGCTGCCCGGACCCAACCGGCATATCCAGCAGTCATAAAAGACGGTCTAATGTGAGAGGTCTTTATGAGGTCATGATCTTAATTAATTAATTAAGAAACACTTAACCATATTAGCATGTAGAGGGACATGAGGGGTTAAGTGGGTGCCTTGGGTGGCATGAGGAATCTAGTGGGTTGCCTTGGGTGGCAATAGAAAATACGATTAGAATACTTAACCAAAGAGGAACATGTAATTAAACATGGGTAAAGGGTTAAGTAAGTGCTTTGGGTGGCATGTGGAAATCTAGTGGGTGCCTTAAGTGGCAATTGATATATGATTAGATGACTTAACCAAACCTTAACATGTAGGTGGGCATGATTATAACAGGGGTTAAGTGGGATACACTAGATAAAATAACAAGCTTAGGTGGTAGCTTGTGGGGGCCCATTTCAACCAATATCCCAAACGTATCTTAGTGGGCTCGACTCTAGTCGAGTGACGGGACACGCATATTGGGCTTGACTATAAGAGGCCAAAATGGGTTAGCGGTGGCAACGCATGACCAACGGGTTTCATATGCGTGTGTGGACCCGGGCTGGTAAATAAGACGTTGTTGCATCGTGTAGATATAAGCCGTGCACCGTTAGTTTTATCAGGTTGCCACACTAGGGAATGGTACACCCCACGGTGGGGCCAGCACGGGTATCTACGTTAGGGAGCCGATCGAATGGGGAGTAGTGTGTACACCTAGTGGATTGTAGGGCCCCGTGGCGTCTACTTAGTCACCTAGGGGTACGCGAGAACTATTAAGTTAATTTTATAAGTCCATGGGTGGGATCAACCTTTAAGTTAGGAATGACTGGTGTGGTGCAGTGTAGGAATTACCCTTGGGTGGGTAGATCTGGGGTGGTGTAATCCAGTAATTATCTTTGGGAGGAAAATGCGTCTTTTCGGTTATCTCAGTACATCCTGTGTTTAGTTGGCTACTTAGTGTAGTCATTATCCCCAGAGGTACCGTACCTTGTTTATATCATACCCTAATTACTTTAATGATTGTATTGTTAGGGTTATAGGACTCACTCAGACTTATGTCTGACCCCGTTGTTTTTATCTTTTTTTCCCAACCCTCAGGTTATCAGAGTGGGCCCAGTACGAGTGGGCTTAGATCAGGCTGCTTTATTCTCTTTTGGAGCTTGGACCATAGATGTAGAGCTCAGCTTACCCTTTCTTTTATGGCTATCAGTTCATGTATTGGGATTATGTACTTTTATTTATCAGGATGGATATTTTGTACTTGACTCTTATTATGGTTTTGTGATGTAACCAAACATGTTTTACTTTCCGCTGCAATGAAATGATGTTTTAAAATTTTCAAGTATTACTTATATCTGTCTTGTTGTAATTTTTCTGTTCTATATTCACTTAAAATACTCCACCGATGTTATGGCATTCCCTTAGCGAGTGACCATAGCGGGTGTGGGGTGTTACAAAAACAATTATTAATCTTTATTTTAAATTTAGGTAAATCAAGGGACCATGCCGTATAACAAGGAACGGGTTTCCTCCCAAGAATACTAGTGCATAAAACAACAGCGCAATGCTAAATAAAGAACAATGAAGCTATTATAAGACCCAGGTCCCATCACGCAATGCAACACAAGCCGGAGGATAGGGTTTTACCTTATAATAACCAAAGAATGCTTGATACGCTAAAAACAAATCATTTGATACTATTATAAGTGCATAGTGTCAAAACAATTTCAATTATAAGTATTAATCATAGACGGCATAGGTACCATATATCATATCTCCAATACTAGGCTCTACAATCAAAACCGCAAATGTCACGTATTGGAAGTTGGATTTCCATCTGTGAACCAAGGCAAGGGATCGTCCTTACCGCTTCGAGACGCTCTAGCCCACCCCTCAGGTCAGAGCTCGAGTGACCTTTGGATCGTCAGGGCCGGTCCACCGATGTGGATTAAAATGCCTGAACACTGCGTTTCCCCCACCCTATGGGGTGTCAATGAGTCCAATGACTCCATTGGTTCCACACAGTCACCGAGGCGCCTCGCAACCCAACAACCACATAAGTCAAACTCGTCAGGGCGTGTCAAAACACTGACGCCAATTCTAGCTAAAAGGAAACGCATGTCTTCCATGAGGTCCTTCTCCCGTTTCTGGTTCACAACCAGGGTGTGAGGCTCGCGAATCAACGCTACACAAAGCTATGCCAAACAGGCCGTGCTTTGATCATCAACCACAAGACTCTGCTTTTCAACAAAAGCCTTGATCATTTGCCACTTAGGCATGCCACACAGGCAATTCACACCATGCGACTGATGTCCATCGATATACAACCTCTGATCCCGTATGTCTCAGAGAAGGGTGAAGTAAGGGAATGAATTCCCATTCACCAGGCAGATGTATATTTAATAGAGATCAATCAACACAGAGCAAAATCCAATGTCAGACACACAGTCCATACAAGTTCGTTCTGGGTCTGAACAAAACCGGAGGTACCTTGTACCTCGCATATCCATCGATCTCCAAGTACGTCTGGACGATCACCAACTGATTCCCTCCTCTTGGGTGTACAGCCCAATCAAGATCATCAGTAATTGCCCAAACTATGTGAAGACCTCCAGTCTTCAACCACCGTCTTCATCCCCGACACCACGTCGAATCAGTTATTCAGAATGGGTTAAACCCGGTCTTTCTGAATAACTCGCGTATATAATAAACAAGTGTTACACAAACACAACATACGCCTCATTCCAATTCGGAATATTCTTTTATTCAAATATTCTTATACTTTGGGAAAGGTTCCCATTAATTTTATCAAAGATAAATTCTTTAAATTTATTCTTTAATCTTCCTTTGAATATCAATTCAGATTAGTCGGGATTAGCGAACTGCACCGAAGTAATCATTTATTTTATTTCCCAATCCCAACCTATTCATCCCATGAAGTAAAACTGGTAATACTTCATATCTAACACCACAGTGTTATCAGTAAATTCAATTACCATTTCACATTCAAATCTAATTAAAGATTTAACTATCGCCTGGAGCAAAACTGGTGATACTCCATTCTCGGTCATTTCAATCTAATTAAAGATTCATTAACACTCCACTTGGTTTTAATCTTCCCAAAAATCACTATCAATGATTATTTAACTTGGGAAATCATATCCTGTCTTTAACTGGGTTAAAGAACCAATATCATTTAAAACATGGTTCACTACAAACCCAAAATCACATTCTAATTCAATTCCAATTAAATATCATTTAATTTGTATACTTCATTAAATCAAAATAAAAAGATTTAATCTTTTTATCAACTGGGTTTAAGAACAGTGTTAATGAAGACACCATTCACGACAAACCCAAATCCCATTTGATATTAAATACAAGGCTCTGAATAGAAAATATATTGGCTTATATGCAATATCAAATTCTACGACCAACAAATATCGTATTGGAAATAACGATATAAATATATCTTTCAAATTTCCATAACAATATCTGCAAAATCACGAAATCCAACATCGAAATATTCCAAAGACAATTTCGATTCAAATCCATTTCCACTTTATATATTGGAAATTCTAGTTATTTTCAAAACCATTTCAAATCCACTTTATTTATTTTAAAAATAAACGAGATTATAATTCTAGTTCAAAACTAGTTCATTTTGATAAAAATCTATTTTTATCTTTTCAACTATTGAAATTTTCATCCCAATTCTTCATAAATAATTTCTTATGATTTTACACAAATTATTACTATTTTTAATAATTTTATCAAGGCCCGTACAGTCGATTTCCATCAACGACCATCGAACTGCACTTACAGCGACCTTTTCCAAATTTGATTTGGACATAATTACAAATCCAACCATTAGATTTCAAATCTCTAATATTCATTAGAAAGCTCTTTTCGATACGAACCCAATAGTTCCGGTTTTAGGAGAATCTGACGGTCAGATCTCCCGTAATGTCCATTCGAAATGAATGGTAGAAATTCGTGAGCTGCCGCAGCGCGGCGCGTTCTATTCAAGCCATTATATATAATATATATTATATATATTTCGTCGATTTCCTTTCAAAACGTATTTTATAAATCCTTTTAAATTCGTTTTCGAAACGATTTCAGCTTCAAATTCAATTTCGAATCAAAATTGAATATTCCACATCATCGATATACAAATGATAATATTTACAAAACGTTAAATTTTGAAATCACTTTCTTTTCGATATTCATTATAAAAATGAATAAAATCGATATAAATATCGTTTACGTCAAAATGGCGTCAATCTAATCAACACGGCTTTTATTCAACACATGAATGTTTATTCTATTCAACACATGAATATTTATTCTATTCAACACACGAATTTATTTTCTATACAATACATGAATTTATTTTCAATTCAACACATTAATTTATTTTCTATCCAACACATGAATTTATTTTCAATTCAACACATGAATTTATTTTCTATTCAACACATGAATTTATTTTCTATTCAATACATGAATTTATTTTCAATTCAACACATGAATTTATTTTCAATTCAACACATGAACTTATTTTCAATTCAACACATGAATTTATTTTCTAAATTGGAATGAGGCCCAATCAATTACCATATAATGTTAATTATATGGATTTTCTACAACATATGTATATAATAGCAACGATAAACAATCAACCATCATCCAGAGTGCACCACACAACTGCATAAGCATTAAATATAAATAATTAATGCTTACACACTCTGTCAACCCATCGATTGACATACAACTAAACAATCGGGATTTGTGTATGTCAAATATCATCCAATACCCGTGTGGGATTTCAAATAAACAAACACATATTTTATTTGTGCAGTTGGGCGATGTGTAAAATTTATCGTCCAAATCAATATCAGTCAAATCGGTGTACATAAACAATTCTTTCGATTTGTAAATGAATATTTGTTTTATTTCAACACATGAATATACATTTGATTTCAACACATGAATTTATTTTCAATTCAACACATGAATTTATATTTGATTTCACAATCAACAGTCAATTTTCACAACACAAACAATCACACAAGTCGTCCATGGTCTGTGGACAACGGGTGTCGGGTGCTGCTTAGCACCGTCTGCATCCTAGTATATATTTCAACCAAAAATAAATTAAAATCGAGGAGTTCTCACCTTGTGTTTCCACTCCGCCATTCTATATTTCTGAACGGTTCGGATTTAGATTTGTTTTCCGACAGTGCCATCGCAACCTGTTTCACGCAGTTTATTGTTAAAAATCACATTTTTATACTGTTACTTGATACATAAAAATCATATTTTTATGTTGATGTTTATATTATAAAGATCATATTTTTACTTCGCTACACATATAAAAATTATATTTTTATATCTTTACATATATAAAAATTATATTTTTAATACCCTACTAATATAAAAATCATATTTTTAAAATTTATAAAAATCGTTTCTTTTATCTAGTTAAAAATCAAACCTTTTTTTTTCTTTTCAAAAATTTAATCTTTTTTATAAAAAACCAAATCTTTCTACAAAGAAAAATCAAATCTTCGTCATGTCAAAAATCTAACCTTTCCTTTGATAAAAATATAATCTTTCCTTTTTCAAAAATACGATCTTTCCTTTATCAAAAATATGATCTTTACTTTATCAAAAATACGATCTTTCCTTTATCAAAAAATCAAATCTTTTTACTTGTAAAAATCTAAATTTTATAAACTAATGCTATTCACATTGAAATAATAATCAATCCCACTACTTCATATTACATTAAAACCGAAGATAAATTATATGGTTTATTATATATATATATATATATAAATCTTAACTTTTCTATCATAAAGGTCTTAACTTTCTATTATAAAAACAAGGTCTGAAAACTCACAGTTCAGATGATGAAGAGGCAGGAGGAGGGGCACTGGGGCTCGCTGCGCGAAGGGGGAAAATCGATCAGAAAAAGGGGGAAATGGGGATGCTCGCTGGTCGGGTGGAGGGGAGAAGGGGCGGTCGAGGTTTGCTGGTGTGGTGGGGTGCTCCAGGTGGTCGGGGGCAGGCAGTGGGGCCACGGCGACGGCTAGGGCGTTGGTTTTAGGAGGGGTTGGCTCGGAGATCCTCGAAGGAGAGAGAAGGGGGGACTGCGGAGGAGAGGGGGAGAGCCTATCGAGGTGGCGCCGGGGTTGGGGTTGCGACGCCGGCTCCGACGGTGGCAGCCGCGGTGGGTGACGAGGGTTTAGGGCGCGATGATTTTGTTTTGTTTTTTTTCTTTTATTCTTCTGAAAGTATCGATAGGAAAAGGGAAGGTATAGGGGGCATTAATGAAAAATTATATATATATATATATATTTTATTATTTAATCCATTTAAATTCTAAATGGTGCATTTCGCATTCGAACTCTAAACGAGGCCCAAAGACTGTTGCCCCTAGCTAATTACCCCCATTCCGAAGATAATGGGATATGTTTCGTAACCCAATTTAGCTGTTATGATCAGTTTTTGTCAAATTAAAATTTAAATCTATATATTCAATTTTAAACGTACATTTCAATTTACTAGGGCCACATACGAACTCTAAAAATTCCAGAAAAATATTTTCTAGCTTCGTATTGACGAGACGGTCCTAACAAAACTAATTTCGTCAAGTTCTGAGACCGTTTGAAAAATGGCCATTTTCTGGTCGATGGAACTGACTAAAACTGTCAAAACACATTTAACTTCGCCACGCTCATATATTGATTCAGAAAATTATGAATTTTGGAACCTAGCAATAACCTGGCATCCCGGATCCAACAAAAGTGGTTTCGTCGAAAACCGAGGTCATTTGCAAAATTTCCATTTTAAAGGGCTTTATATATATTAAAATATATATAAATTCCACATCGACTTTTCTGAATTTTAAACTGGACATAACTTTTTATTCCCGCTATGAAATCTCAATTTTTTGAATTCGTTGGAAAAATATTCTCAATTAGATTCTAATATTTTTGGTTTCGCTAAAATCCGATTTATTTTGAACCTTGTACATTCATTTGAAATTTTAAATCGAATTTTCGAACTACCGCGCCATTTTCAATTCCTTTTATAAATAAAAATAATTATTTATATTCTAGCGACGATCTATATAAATATATATGTTCAAATTCTATTCAAAATAAATTTCTCGTCATTATTATTTAAAATAATTCATTTTAAATATTCAAAATTCATCAAAATGCCAAAATAAAAAATTTAAATTGGCACAGAATTTCCGAGTTGTTACAATTGCGGAATTTGTGGTATAGTAGACAGTACGTATGTGTGAGGATCCAGATAAAAGTACGTCGGACCGAGTGGTGTATAGTTGGCACTAGGGCATTACTTGGTGTTAAGGCCGAGATTGGCCGAGAAGTTTGGATATGGAAATCCGTATGTCGTTCCTTTGTAGGGTAAGGGTTGCATACATGGCTTAGTTTTATGAAAATTTGTACATCACTTCGGCATAGGATAAGAGTTGCATACATGGCGTAGTTTTATAGAAACTCTTACATCGCTCCGGCATCAGATAGGTGTTGCATACGTGGCATAGTTTTATGGAGATCAGTACATCGCTCCGGCATAAGATGAGAGTTGCGGACGCTTCCATGGCATGACAGCGAAGATCGTGCAAGAAGGGTACCATGTGAAGTACCTTGATATTGGGGGTAGCTACATATATGTTATATTAGGTTAATCTACTGGAAGGTAGATGGGTGTGACGTGACGGTAAAGTCTTGTGTGCTATTAACCCAATTAACCTAATAAATATGTAACATAACTGAATGGTATATGTAGGGTTATTTTAGATTGGGTAATTTAGTCCAATCCCCAAAACTTGTGTTCTGACCCCTTCCTCATAACACCCTCGTAGGTTAAGTTCATGGCATAGATATGATAGCTTTGGTTATTGGTTAAACAGTATTATTACTACGATAAGGCTATATTTGGTTATATTTTATTTTATCCATTCCGCTGTGAGATGTTTCCTGAGCTCTGATATATTTTATAACTCTGTCTTTTCTATAGGACACAAGACAAGCCAACTTGAGTTTTGATAGATTGAGATTTTTGAAAAAAGAAATGATCTGTTGGAATTCGGGTTATTACAACTATTATCAGAGCTTAGGTTTAGGATTCCTGTATAGATAGTGGGTGAACGTATTTGTATTTTTGAGATATATATCTATATATATTAATATACGGCTAGATCCATGAAGGTAACTAACTAAATAGAAAGAGAAAAATGCGAAAAGAGTTGGGGTATCAGTTATGTACACTAAACAAATGATTATGAGATTTAAGACCGTTTGGTGGTTTAGGTGAAAAGTGTACAATATTCTTTGTATTGGAGAAAGATGTATCCCATATGTTAATGTCTTAAATGATAGTATTTCAGATTAGTAGGTTTGGCAATAGAGCCTTATAAATTGGAAAAGAAGTAAAAGTGGAAAATGGATCATGAATAAATATATTTGAGAAAAATGATTTTGTGGGAGTATCTAGAAAAGACTAGGTAACTCGGAAATACAGTTTGAGTCTAGCCCCATTGTTAACTTTTAAGAACTTGAAATTTTGAAAGAAGTTGGATGATAGTTTATGGTGTTTTCATGTTTTAACTTTAAAAGTTTATAATTTTGCAATATGCACTAGCTAAATTGTGTAGAGACAATCTTTTGAAGAAAAGATGTATTTTTCATGTTTGAAAAAAATATGTAATAATATATTTGAAAAGTACATATTGAATTTTGAAATAAAATGGGGTGTATTTTGAAAACGGTGATTTCTTATGGAATTTTTGAAAAAAGTTGCATTTTTGTTAAAAAACTAAACTTTTCAGTAGAAAATTGAGAAGTTCTCAATTCTTTTGACAACAATTTCGATAATTGTTTTGACATAAAATTCTGTTGTGTAGACAAATTAAGTTGTAAGAATTAAGAATAGAGTAGATGTTTGCACCTAGGTGTAAGTAATTGAACTGACATTATAAATATGGAAAATAGTGAAACTGATAGAGAAGTAATTGTCCTTGTCTACTCCAGTTTTTGTGATTTGAAAAAAAAATGTTTTGCATTTTTTTGGGATGATATATTTTCATGGTTTGGCAAAGGAAAGTTTTAATATGGAAAAATAAATTTTTGATACTTCTATTTTTTAGAAGAAAAATGAAATGAGAAAGCCAAACCATGTTTTTTTTAAATCATGGAGTAGGAAAAGGATTAGTACCTAGGGAAGGTGGGAAATATTTTGAGGCTATGAAGTAAATAGAAAGTACTGTTTTAAAAATAATGGTAAGTTCCCATAGAATGCGTAAGCATTATAGGACCTAGGTTGTTGCTTGGAAAAGACTGTTAGCACACAGCAAAGGCTAGTTGTGACTACTAGGTGGTAAAAGGGTAAGTATGTTTTTTGATCCGGTGGTATAGACTTTTCTTTGTCAAAGGGGACATGGTCCTAGGATACTTAGCCCTTAGTAGTTGCTCTGTATAGTGCTTGTTTTCCCGTTTTAGTGGAATAATTAGAAGGCATATTTCAAAATTAAACTTAGATCATAGGTTTAAGTTAAATAAGCTAAGAAAGGAATAATGGCTTAACTAAAAAGGAAAACAATAAATTCAGTAAAGCAACAAAAATGATAGTTAAGAAAAATGGAAAATTATGAGAAATGAGAATAAAAATGAGTTTTTCCTAAGTAAGTTGAAAAATAAAATTTATAACAAAGAAAATTTTCTTATGCGAACTGTGCTTGGACAGGAAGATAGGAAACCTTTATATAATAGTAGCATAAAATCCAAGTACATATAGAAAAGGAACATAAGAGAAAAACGGGAGATGTCAAGTTTTTCGTTTTCCACCTTTTTGTAACATAAGAAATTGAATTTAGAAAATTGGATTTTTCGTAAACTCGAAAGTTAAAGTTGGTTGGTAGGGTTTTGGATGGAAAAATTGGACGAACGACGCTCTTGCTCTGTAAGAGTATAGGAAAATTTGAATGAAAAAGGTATTTTGATTTTCAAAATATTGCATTTATGTTGAAATTTCTAGTATATTTAGGATGTGTGCATCATGTTTTCAAAAGATTTTCAAGAATTTTTTTGCATACATATAGGAGGTACCGCTTCGGGATACATCACATTCATGTATTATTATGTTGTATCGCACTTTGCACAAGCATACAAATGATTGAGAAATTGGATGAACACAAATTGGTTGCTATATATGAGCGATAATGTTATTTAATCCATACCAAATTTCGGGGATGAAATCTCCTAAAGAGGGGAGAATGTAACACCCCAAAATTTGATACACTATAACCATGCGTAAAGATAATAAATTGGGAATAACTTAATTAAATATTCAGAATTTAGTGAAACCGACATTACCGTTGTCTTTGTTTGGGAATTCTCTTTGTTTTGGAATTTTGGTTCAGATAGATCCCAAGTTTGAATAAAACAGACAATGTATAAAGAAGTTATCGACATTAGAAGTTTGTATACATATAAGGAGTTTATATGTAAATATAATATTAAAAATAAATCCAAAATGTTTAAAAGAAACAAGGCTAGAAAAGATGTGGGAACTAGGTCCGTTGTGGAGCAATCAACGTTCTCCCCAGGTCGACCTAAGGGGGGCTTGGTCAACCCATTGCAGATATAGGTAGATCCATTCTCCAAACCTGGACTGTTTTGTGACAATGTTCGTTGCTGATTCAGTAGTGCATGTGCGATTAAGACCAAGACTTTCTTGAACACCTATAAATAGACTAGTGGAGCCTAGCCTAAATCTCATATTTTCTGAGAGACTGCCAAGACTCTGCCATTCTTCTTCCTCCTCAAATCCCTTCAGAAAATAGAATACTTAGTCTTAGGAAATTCTGATTCAAGATTTGGAAGATAAGAATATATATATATACATATATACATATATATACACACACATATATACAAATGGGTTTTCAGAATTTTGATCAGCGTAAGGTATGTCTTTGATTCCGGTTTATTTATGTTTCTCTTCCTTTTCCCTCTTCTTTAGCAACAGATTTATGAATCCATGGATATTTTTGATAATATACTCAGTTAGGGATGACACGGAACAACAAATCTGGATCAGATTCATAGATTGGAAAGCTATTAGGTGAGTGGATTAAATTTAAAATATTGGTATATTTATCGTTTGTGTTCCCTATTATAATTAGTCTACTAAACAGTTGATATTTGTGGAAAATTGGGTACTAAAACTGTCTAGGACATGTTAGAAAGATTATGTTGTATATAGAACCATCTTAAGATCCTGTTAATTGGATGTTGTAAATCAAGTTATAAAGAAATTGCGAATAATTATGGTAATTGGGGTTAAATCTGCTGAGGATATTTATGTCATATAAGCCTGTTTCCATTTAAACATTTATCTGAATGGGAAATTACTGTAAATGCTATAATTATGGTATTTATGATAAACTTTAAGGATATTATTGCGCTAAAGGTTGTAAATAGAATTATAGTAAAATTTGGAAGAATAGATATGCCTAAATTGGAGGGAAAATATGCAGTAATTAAGAAATTGTAACTGCATTGAGACACGAGGTTAAATTCAACTTATGGTAGAAGTATGCCCGGAACCACCCAACAAATCCAGCATCCACAATTGGTCAATTTAATGTGAGGGGCCTGGGGCATAAACATACATATGATGGTAAACGGCGATACTGAGACACGATGTTAAGTTTAACGTGTGGTAGAAATCTGTCTGGAACTGCCTGGCAAATCCAACGTCCACAAGTAGTCAGCTTAATATAAGAGGTCTTGTAACAACCCGGAATTTAAGAACCAATTTAAAATCTCTATTTTAGTTATTTTAATGGATTTTTAATATTTAAAATGATTTATTTTAAATAATAACGACTAAAAAATTATTTTATTTTAATCGAAGTTAGAACGTATAAATTTATTTTAATTACAAAAGAACTGGAAATGGCGCGGTAGTTTGAAAATTCGATTTTAAATTTCAATTGAAGGTACATAATTCATTTTAAATCAGAATTGAACGAAACAAGAAATATTTGAATCTGTTTAACAATATCTTTCTAACGGAGGTGGAAAATATATATTTCATAGTATAAATTGAAAGATATGTCCAGTTTAAAATTTAAAATAGTCGCTATGGAATATATATAAATATATATATATATATTAAATAATATATAGCCCATAAAAATAGCCATTTTCAAACGACCTCCATTTTCGATGAAACCACTTTTGTTGGATCCAAAATGTCAAATTATGTTTATATTCCAATTTTTGGAATTAACATGTGAGCGTAGTGAATTTAATCGCGTTTGGTGATATCAACTTGAATTTAATCGTCTAGAAAATGGCCATTTTTCAAACTATCTTCAAATTCATTGAAATTAGTTTTGTTAGGACCGTATCATCAAAACATAGCTAGATTTATTTTTTTGGAATTTTTGGAGTCAGTATGTGGTCCCGGTAATTTAAAATGTATGTTAAAATCAATTTTGAACATTAAATTACTCTATATTTTAATTTTAACGAAAACTGGTCGAAACTATCGAATTGGCTTATGGGACATATCGCATTGTGTTCGAAATAGGGGTAATTGGCTAGGGGCAACAGTCGTTGGGTTCGATTTGGAATCCGAATAAGAATTTAACTTTTTGAAATATATATATATATATATATATATAAGTGGGGTCAAAGCGGTCAAACCACTAATTTTTCAAACCCGCGGTCAACATAAAAATCACGCCCCCATTCTTCAAATCCCGTCGCCCCCTTTTACAGCCAACCTCCGCTGTCACCGCCATCGCCTTGCCCGCCGCCGCCCCCTAGACGACCGCCACCGCCCCTTCGACCATCCTCCGTCCCCCTCATTCCTCCTCAGCACCAAATTCACAAAACACTAGTCGAAACCGCCCTAGACCACCACAAAACCACCTCCATGGGCCCAACGCCACCACCAGCCACCCCTTAGTCACGTCAGAGACCCACACCTCCCCTCTTCCGGCCACAGCTCCGACCCCGAGCCCCCTTTTCAATAAAAACCCAATTTTTTTCTTTTCTATATTTACATTTAACACCCTGAGCTTCCACAGCGAATATCTCCCAAACTGAGCCGCTGTGGCCAAAACTCCACAATGCCAAAACCGAAAAGCACGATTTTCTCTTCGATTCGGCTATACGGAATTCATATTTTGGATTGTGGAGTTGTTCAGAAAACGCATCCAAAATCTGCTGTCTGATTTATGTCTTTTCGTGATATCTAGCAAAATGGAGCATTTTCGCGAAAAGGTCCATTATGCAAAAGTTGTCAGGGATGGCGGGCTTAAGCTAGAACAAAAAGATGGCGCGAAGATTGGAGCTCGTTTGCAAATTCTGGAACCAGAACAACAAATCAGAGCATCAGAAAATAACGGTGGAGTAGATCCTAATGTGAGAACACCTTCTCACTCAAATTACTTTACAGTTAAATATATACTATGATGCAGACGGGGCTTAGTAGCCCCCGACACTATTCATTGTACTAACCATAGTTGTTTGTTTGGATTGTATTAGGGAAAATTGGATTGTGATTGTAAAATTGTTAATGAATTGATTGTGTAACTGTTTGGATTGATTGTGATTATTGTGTATGGCGCGAGCCAGTATCAGGAGAGGGGCAATGCTAAGCATTACTCCGGTTCTAATATCGCGCCGTTATAATGCTGAAATTTTCTGAAATAAATATTATTCATTAAAAATATAATTTTCAATGTGTATATGAACTGTATAAAATATTCATGTGTTGAATAAAATGTTTGAATAATAAAAATATCATTTTTATTGAATGTATGAACTATTAAAAATAGTCAAGTGTTGGAATAAATATTTTATCATTAAAAATATAATTTTTAACGTATATATGAATGGCATAAAATTTTCCTGAGATGAAAATAAATAA
The DNA here is from genome assembly GCA_030737875.1 of Allium sativum. Taxonomy (NCBI): domain Eukaryota; kingdom Viridiplantae; phylum Streptophyta; class Magnoliopsida; order Asparagales; family Amaryllidaceae; genus Allium; species Allium sativum. Next base: position 131,716,948 of record CM060918.1, read on the forward strand.
TCATTTACAAATCGAACGTTTGTTTATGTACACCCATTTAACTGACATGGATTGGGATGATAAATTTTACACATCGCGCAACTGCACAAATAATATTCAGTATTTGTTGGCTGAAACACCACACGGGTATTGGGATGATATTTGGCATACACTAATCCCAATTGTTTAGTTATACGTCAATCGATTGGTTGACAGACTGTTGTAAGTGTTAATTATTTATATTTAATGCTTATGCAGTTGTGTAATGCACTCTAAATGATGGTTGATTATGTATCATGACTGTTTTGTACATGTGTTGTATGAAATCCATGTAAATAAACTATATAGTAATTGATTGGGTTTGATTCCAATTCAAAAGGAAAAAATATTTTAAAACAAGGAAATATTTTGAAATAATGAATAATTTAAAATAATATTCTACAAAGGATTAAAATATGATTTTGATGTCCAATTTTGGAAGGACACGAGAATATTGAAAGGTGTGAAGCCGTGTTGATTAGATATGCACCATTTTAACGCGAATGATATTTATATCGATTTTATTCATTTTTATAATGAATATTGAAAAGGAAATTATTTAAAAATCTGATATTTTGAAAATATTATCATTTAAATATTATAATGATAAGGAGTATTCAATTTTGATTTAAAATTGAAATGGAAGCGGGAATCATTTTTAATTTTATTTTATAAAATACGTTCTAAAAAAAATATTATATATATATATATACACACACATATATTAATGGCTTGAATAGAACGCGCCGCACTGCGACCGTTCGCGAATTTCTACCGTTGCCTTCGAATTGACATTATGAGAGATCCGACCGTCGAATTCTCCTAAAACCAGAACCGTTGGGTTCGTATCCGAAAGAGCTTTCCAATGAATACACAAGATTTGAAATCTAACGGTTGGATTTGGAGATACGTCCAAACCAAATTTGGAAAAGGTCGCTATGGATGTAATTCGGTGGCCGTTATTGGAAACTGACTGTATGGGCCTTGATAAAATTATAAAAATATTAATAATTTGTCTGAAATCATAATAAATGATTTGGAAAGAATTTGGATGAAAAATTAGACGTTTTTAAAGATAAAATTATATTTTTATCAAAATGAACTAGTTATTAACTATATTTGAAATCCAATAATTTTTAAATAAATAAATTGGATTTGTGAATGGTTTTAATTTAACCAAAATTTTCCAATGTATGAATTGGAATGGACTTGAATAGAAATCATCTTCAGGAGATTTCGATATTGGATTCCGTGACTATATGGATATTGTGGAGGAATTTGGAAGATAGATATATATCATTATTCCCCATAAGATATATGTTGGTTTCTGAATTTGATATTGAATGTAAGCCGATATGACTTCTATTTAGAGCCTTATATTTAATATCAAAGTGGATTTTGGGTTTGTCGTGAATGGTGTCTTCAGCAACACTGTTCTTAAACCCCGTGTGAAAAGAATATGTAACGACCCAGGGATTTCTGGCCCCGGAAAACGACATAAATACCTTTACCGTAACTCATGCTGACCCTCCAAGCACTGAAAACACTGGATAGTTATTAGAAAGAAATTAGAGGGTGAGATAAGAAAGAAAGAAATATTAGAATAGAAGAAGAAGAAGAAATGGCACAACACAGAGTCTCACATCGTAGTGGAACAAAATATAATACAGAAATAAATCTTTATTGAGAGCTTTAAAAATACTTACAATATCAGAGTACATCACACAATGGGACAATTATAATGACCTATTCCCATATACAACATACAGTGGAATAGTAGCTATAAAATATCATACGTCTGAACATCTCCAGCTCGTCTTTGGACTTCACAGCATTCGATAACCTGAACCTGTACACCCCGGGCTAACCCGAGCATTTACAAAACATCGGGTCAGTCTGGTGAACCAGATTGAGAAAAACTCGCACAATATTAAGGGTATCACACAACTTGATTTTAAAGTTAAAATCTTTTCGAAAGAAAAGGATAATCGTAAGACAAAATCCATATATAAATACAGACGGTTTTTACCTTACAATAACCCAAAACATTTTTGAAACCAATATCTTATCTGATATTATAATAATGTCTAAATATAAGTAACTAGAAATCTAGTAGAACGCTTGCATCTCACGCTCTACATATATAGTATAAAATCAAAAACTGCGGGTACTTATTGGAGATTGGATTCCGACTATGACAAGGTATGGGACCACCTGCCGATAGTGTATCTCTAGAGACGAATACACTGGGTTCAACAAGAACGTCTTGCAACCCGGCCCACACATGACCGACCACTCATTTCGCTTGATTGTATCGAATGTATATCACCGACGGTTGGGATCGGCAACCGTCTTCCGAAAAGGGACAGCATCGAAACATAGATTAAACAAGTAAATCAGAATTTCTCTAGATAGGTGATTATACACCCTAATGGGAGCGACCCACATAGCCATCCTGCCTGCCCGATTTTCATCATTTCCCGGTTGATGAGGCTTGAGGTCAGAGTTTATTTTTGAAACATCTGATCACCATTCACTTTGAATGCCACATCGTCAGATCCGTCGGATATCACTAATTGACGTTCACAAAGATACTCTAGTTAGAGGCTAAGAGAACGGCAATTCTCCGCCACCAATTATGATACGTTCGAAGAAATCAACGTACGTGATCCTTTGGAAGTACTCTGTCAGACATCCGTCCATACAATTCATCCAGGAACAGGATGAACCGAAGGCACTCCCCTACTGCATCTCATATAGGAATCACCCCATGGATCAGTAGCGAGAAGTCCTTGCAACCCGTAGATTCCAACCACGACAGAATCACAGCTTGTCTCTGCTTGTCAGGCAGAGAATATTAGTGGTTCTTCCGTTTATGAAAATCCATGGACTTCAATGCTCCATCTCGATCATCTTCTGATATTTTCACGTATTTTTTGGTCGGAATGGTTTTCGAATATAAATTCGATCCCAGTCTTTCCGTACCAACAATCATATTGGACAGATTTGATGGTCGGTGATTTAACTATCAAAATATACAGTGTTTCAATCATGACACTCCAATGAGTTCACTGGTTCAGTATTCAGCATCACTTGGTCTTTTTAATTTAAAACCACTAGTTCACTTATGTTTAATTAAAACTTCTAACTCTTTAAATCTTTGAAAATACGATAATTGAATTCTTATATACTAACGATCTCAAAACCCTTTCTATATAATACTTAGTAAAATAACTCATAACCATAATCAATTCTTATTTTAATTCTCCTTTCAAACATTCATCACATCATTCTTTATTATTTAAAACTTGGGAAATTCACTTAACTTATTATTCATAAATAACGTTACACAATACATTTTATCCCGTTCTTAAAACCATAACTAATTAGTATAGAATAAAACTAACTTTACATTTCCTTTACCTCGGATTTCTCGTTATATATTTTCCAATTTCCACCAATGTTGCATTATCATTTCCCTAATGGAAATAATAAATTATCACTAACCTCTCTTACGATTACCAACTAATATTATCTTCAGATAATCCTGAAGTCGTTCAAGTTGGGGTATTTTAATTACCTCTCAGACCTTGATCAACAACATTCATATCTTCAGATAAATATAAGTTTTAATCAAACCCAATATTCCATTCCAATATCAAAGCAATTCCCATCATAACTTGGATTTGGTTATACAACCCTATAACCCACTTCTTTAACCAGATTCACTTATTTCCGATCTCCTTTCATATCTATTCGACCATTTCCCCCTTTGGTAATCTTATTTCAATTTTTCCTTTTTTACTCGATCTCATTTTTCAAGTAACGTTAATATAAAATTTACGCTTTTACACTTTATTTCTCATTTACACACTCCTGGTTTATTATAATCGTTTTTCTTAATCTCCTTTCAAACATTCAAATAATTAAGTAACCTTTAATTTAAGTTGTCCTATTCGCTTATCTCTTTTTAACTCCGTTATAAAAATTTGGATTTTAAATATAAAACCCGTTCATGAATTCCTTTCACTATTCAGTTGGATTACATTTCACCATCGATCACTTCTTAAATGCATTCTCATTTAAAAAGTAATTTTCCAAATTACCACTAATTACAGTATTAACTTATTTCAATCATTAACTACTTCAGTAGTTAATTCCTTTATTAACTAAATAAATAGTAAATCCCTTTTTAAAACCTTATTTAAATTTAAACAATATTCATTTAACTATTTTAATCAAAACACATTAATTTGATAATCAATTCCAATTTTAAAAGGTCGATTAAATTATTTCAAAACTCGATTATCTCGTTAACCGATCCTAATTAATCCTCGCTTTAAATTAATTAAAAATATAAATTAATTTAAATAATTTCATTAATTGTTTCCTTTCAAAACAATTATCAAAGTTTTAACCACTCGATTCATTTTTTATTCTCATACTTGTAAATTTGATTAACATCAGCATTTACTTTATAAAATAAGTTAATAACAAATCAAAGTCTTAAATAAATAAAATATTTATTTCTCTTTAATAACTTTTATTCAAAAATAATATATTCCAAAATCAAACTCCAGTTGTAAAATAAATTTTATAACTTCATCTCTATTGACTCACCTGACGGTGAATCAGCATCTATAAAACGATTGATTTTATAGGCCATACGCTGCCAAATACTAAACCAATACCGCCCATTGGTTTAAACAAACAGATGTTGAATATTCGATAATCAACAATCAAATCAATCGCTCAAAACAGGACCGTTCATATATGATAATATAAAAATAAATAATATTTTTGAGGAATCTGGTTGGATCCCTCCAACATGTTCTTCCCTGTATTCACAACAGTTATCACAAACCAGATAATTCAGTTTCATTTAACTGAAATGAATGACCACCATTTAACATCAACCACAAGAAATGCAAACAATTCAACAATTTAAACACGTTTATGAAATAAACGTGACCAATAAGGTAAGTTACCTTTATTGGAACCAATCATTAAAAATAACGATTTAGTAATTCACTGAAATTAAACATAGTTTAATTTCATCAGTTAAATCAACAATCAAATGTATAACTAGCAAACAGACAACCATCAACAAGCAGAGCACACCAAAGAAAAACCCAATTTATATAAAATATAAACTGGAAAAATACTAAGAGATTTTAACTCACTTTGATTTGATTTTGTTGGCAGTGGCTCATTTTAATTAAATTAAACGGTCGTTCAATTTAATTAAAAATGTCGGTTGATTCCAATACGTCCGAGTCGGTTCCACATTGTACGGCTTGCCAAGATGATTTCAACGCCACTTAGTTCGGCAAATTATGATAATACGTGTACCAGATATAAGTAATATAATTTTGACGCTTTAATTTAAAAAAAATCCCTTAATTAAAAGTTAATTAATTTACTTTGGTTTAAGATTTACGGTCCAACTCATTTGTTTACTTCAATCACGGTTGATTTCCTGTTCGCTACTCTCCGTTCTCTATTATTCCCATCCTTGCTTTTGTATTCAACCGGTCCTGAATTTAGTCACTATACATCAATTAATAATTCATAATACGATTAAATTAACTTAAGTATTTCAATTAACTAATTACATTTGTTCAACGTGACGACCTACTACTTTTCCCATGAGCAACTCTTCATTGCTTCAGTGCATATCAAGCTAACCTGCCACTGCCAACAAAACCCACAGTCCCATTAATTTAATTCAGATCAATCTTCTAATCATACTTAAATTAATAAATTATGGTTTAAACGTTCTATCTGGCACCTTAAACATTACTTTACCCTTTAGGGCGTAAATGAGCCAAATGACTCCATCGGCTCCACACAGTCACCGATATATCCGAGGCGCCTCGCAACAGCAACAACCACATAAGTCAAACTCGTCAAGGCATGTAAAACCACTGATGCCACTCCTAACTAGAAAGAGACGCATGCCCTCCCTGGATCGTTCTCCCGTTTCTGGTTCACAACCGGGGTGTGAGGCTCGCGAATCAACGCTACACAAAGCTATGCCACACAGGTCGTGCTTTGATCATCAACCACAAGACTCTGTTTTTCAACAGAAGCCTTGATCATTTGCCACTTAGGTATGCCACATAAGCAATTCACTCCATGCGTTTGATATCCATCAATATATAATCCCTGAGCTCGTACGTCTCAGAGAAGGGAGTTAAGCAAGAGAATAAATTCTTCGCCGCCAAACAGATATATATTTAATAGAAATCAATCACACAGAATAAAATCCAATGTCAGACACACAGTCCATTTACAAGTTCATTCTAGGTCTGAACGAAACCGGAGGCACCTAGTACCCCGCATATCCATCGATCTCCATGTACGTCTGGACGATCACTAACAATTCCCTCCTCTTGGGTGTACAGCCCAATCAAGATCATCAGTAATCACCAAAACGACGTGAAGACCTCCGGTCTTCGACCACCGTCTTCATCCGCGCCACCACGTCGAATCAGTTATTCAAAATGGGATAAACCCGGTCTTTCTGAATAACTCGCGTATATAATAAACAAGTGTTACACAAACACAACATACGCCTCATTCCCATTCAGAATATTCTTTTATTCAAATATTCTTATACTTTGGGAAAGGTTCCCATTAATTTTATCAAAGATAAATTCTTTAAATTTATCCTTTAATCTTCTTTGAATATCAATTCAAACTAATCGGGATTAGCGAACCACACCGAAGTAATCATTTGTTTTATTTCCCAATCCCAACCTATTCATCCCACGAAGTAAAAATGGTCATACTTCATATCTAACACCACGGTGTTATCGGTAAATTCAATTACCATTTCACGTTCAAATCTAATTAAAGATTTAACTATCGCCTGGAGCAAAACTGGTTATACTCCATTCTCGACCATTTCAATCTAATTAAAGATTCATTAAAACCCCACTTAGTTTTAATCTTCACAGAAATCAATATCCTATCTTTAACTGGGTTAAAGAACCAATGTCATCTAAAACACAGTTCACGAAAAACCCAAAATCACATTCATTAATTATCGGGTTAAAGAACAAGTGTTATTTAAAACAATGTTCATGATAAACCCAAAAATCAATTCAAATTCAATTCAAATTCAATTCCAATTAAATACCATTTAATTGGTATACTTCATTAAATCTAAATAAAAAGATTTAATCTTTTTCTCAACTGGGTTTAAGAGTAGTGTTAATGAAGACACTATTCACGACAAACCCAAATCACATTTGATATTATATACAAGGTTCTGAATAGAAAATATATCGACTTATATTCAATATCAAATTCTACGACCAACAAATATCGTATTGGAAATAACGATATAAATATATCTTTCAAATTTCCACAACAATATCCGTATAATCACGAAATCCAACATCAAAGTATTCCAAAGATCATTTCGATTCAAATCCATTCCAATTCCGTTATTGGAAATTCTGGTTACTTTTAAAACCATTTCAAATCCAATTTATTTATTTAAAAATAAATAAATTATTATTCTAGTTCAAAACTAGTTCATTTTGATAAAAATCTACTTTTATCTTTTCAAATTTGGAGTTTTTCATCCCAATTTTTCACAAGTCATTTCTTATGATTTTACACAAATTATTACTATTTTTAATAATTTTATCAAGGCCCGTACAGTCGATTTCCATCAACGGCCATTGAACTCCACTTACAACGACCTTTTCCAAATTTGATTTGGACATAATTCCAAATCCAACCGTTAGATTTCAAATCTCTAATATTCGTTAGAAAGTTCTTTTCGATACGAACCCAACGGTTCTGGTTTTAGGAGAATCCGACGGTCGGATCTCCCGTAATATCCATTCGAAGTCAATTGTTGAAATTCGCGAACTACCACGGCGCGGCGCGTTCTATTCTGGCCATTATATATATAATATATATATTATATATATTTCGTCGATTTACTTTCAAAACGTATTTTATAAATCGTTTTCAAAATGATTTCAACTTCATATTCAATTTCTAATCAAAATTGAATATTCCATATCATCGATATATATATATATATATATATATATATATATATATATATATATATGATAATATTTTCAAAACGTTATATTTTGAAATCACTTCCTTTTCTATATTCATTATAAAAACGAATATAATCGATATAAATATCGTTCGCGTCATAATGGCGCATATCTAACCAACACGGCTTTATATATTTCAATAACTTCGTTCTTCTATTCAACAAATGAATATTTTCTTCAATACATGAATATATTTTTTTTTTGTTCAACACATGAATATATATTTTATTCAACACATGAATTTTCTTTCTATTCAACACATGAATTTTCTTTCTATTCAACACATGAATTTTCTTTTATAATATTCCTTATTTTCCAAATTGGAATGAGGCCCAATCAATTACCATATAATGTTAATTATATGGTTTCCATACAACACATGTATATACTAGCAACGATAAATAATCAACCATCATCCAGAGTGCATTCTACATTGTATAAGCATCAAATATAAATATTCAATGCTTATAACAGCCTATCAATCAATCGATCGACATACAGCTAATTATTGGGATTAGTGTATGCCCAATTTCGTCCCAACACCCGTGTAGGGTTTCAAACAATCAAACACAGATTTTATTTGTGCAGTTGGGCGATGTGTAAAATTTATCGTCCCGATCAATATCTGTCAAATCGGTGTACATAAACAAATCATTCGATTTATAAATGAATATATATTTTATTTCAACACATGAATATATTTAATTTCAACACGTGAAATTATTTTATTTCAACACATGAAATTATTTTATTTAAACACATGAAATTATTTTATTTCAACACATGAAATTATTTTATTTCAATTTCAAAACATGAAATTACTTTATTTCAACACATGAAATTATTTTTGTTTCAACACATGAATATATACTTTTCACATCACAATCAACAGTCAAATTTCACAACACAAACAATCACACAAGTCGTCCTTGGTCTGTGGACAACGGGTGTCGGGTGCTGCTAAGCACCGTCTGCATCCTAGTATATATTTCAAACTAGAAATAAAAATAAAAGTGAGGAGTTCTCACCGACTAGCTAACCAGACGTCTCGACTCTTCATATGTAGAAAATCTTCGTCGTGCTCGCCTTTTGTCCCTTTCGTTGCCCGCATTCACTGCATATATAAAAATCACATTTTTATAATCTCTACTATATAAATTTTTTATCTCAACTATATAAAAATTATATTTCTACTATATAAAAATTATATTTTCATTTCCTCTATCGTATAAAAATCATGCCTTTCCTTATTTAAAAATCTCGTTTTTACTTTGTTAAAAATCACGTTTTTTAATTTAAAAAAAAACGAATCCTTTTACTTTTAAAAATCACATCTTTCTGACTTTCAAAAATCAAATCTTTTATATTTTTCAAAATCAAAGCTTTTTCCTTTTCATAAAAATGATAACTTTAACTAATCTATATATAATTAAAACTGAAATTAAAATTCAAATCAAATTTAAAATAAAAGCTGAAAGAAACAATGAAATCTACCTTTCTTTCCTTCTTTTTTTTATTTTCATTTTTTCATTCCTTCGCCGGGGGGGGGGGGGTTTACCATCGGGTTTTGGTCAAAGGGGGTGCTGGTGGAGTCGCGGGTGGAGTGGGGGCCGCTCAGGTGGCCGGGCAATGGTCAGGCAGGGGTTGGTGGCGGTCACCATCGGTTTGGGGGTTGGGAGCTCGGGGACTTCGATTTGGGGGTTTAAATCGACGAGTGAGGAAGAGAACGGGGGTCGCGGTCGAAGTCTGGTGGGCGAAGGCCGATCTGGGGATGGCGGAGCTGAGGGCGACGGCCTGGAGATGGCGAACGCCACCATTCTTTTTTTTTTCTTTTTTTTTGATTTGGAAAACTGACGGAAGGGGCGGGGTTGACTTATAGGAGAGAGAGGAAGGAAAGGTGAGGGTGTTGTTTAATTTTATTTTTATTTATTTTATCCTCCAAAAAGTAATTTTAAATTTCGATCTCAAAACGGGACCCACCGCATGTCGTCCCTAGCTAATCACCCCCATTCCGAACACAATGGGATATGTATCGTAAGCTGATTCGATCGTTTCGATCAGTTTTCGTCAAAATCAAAATATAACTCTATATATTGAATTTGAACGCACATTTCAATTTTTCGGGGTCACATACGAACTCTAAAAATTCCCAAAAAATATTTTTTAGCTTCGTATTGACGATACGGTCCTAACAAAACTAATTTCATCAAATTCTGAGGTCGTTTGAAAAATGGCCATTTTCCATTCGATTAAAATCAACTTAAACTGGTCAAACGCGTTTTCTTTTGCCACACTCACATATTGATTTAGAAAATTACGAATTTTGAAACATAGCAACAACTTGACATCACGGATCCAACAAAAGTGGTTTTGTTGAAAACCGAGGTCGTTTGCAAAATTTCCATTTTTAAGAGCCGGAATTCCATAGCGACTATTCTGAATTTTCAACTGGGCATATCTTTTTATTCCCGCTAAGAAATTTCAATTTTTTGGATTCGTTGGAAAGATATTTTCAAATTGATTCAAATATTTTTGGTTTCAATAAAATCCGGTTTATTTTGAATCCTGTACATTCAGTTGAAATTTGAAATCGAATTTTCAAACTACCGCGCCATTTTCAATTCCTTTTATAATTAAAATAAAATATTTATATTCTAACGATGATTCAAATAAATATATTCATTCTAATTCTATTCAAAATAAATTTCTCGTCGTCATTATTTAAAATAAGTCATTTTAAATACTCATAATTCATCAAAATTGCCAAAATAAAATTTTTAAATTGGCTCAGATTTCCGGGTTATTACATTCTCCCCCACTTAAAACTTTTCGTCCCTAATAAGGAATGAAGCCGAAAGTTGTTTAACCAATCAACTCAACTTCCATTATTTTCATTACGGCTTAAGTTCTTCAACTTTTCAGTTTCTAAGAACTTTTCAAATATTTCAAAAATTTGGCTAACACCCTAAATTTTCGAAAAATTTCGCCATACCCTCCCCTGCACCGGGGACTTCGGGATATTTCAAATAGCCTCCCATGGCCCTCATCAATCCAAAAAGAAAAAGAAACAGCCAAGCGGCTAGCGAATCGGCTCATAAAATCATCCAAACCCAATAAATTTGTAAACATGTACCTATTTGTCGGGCAAACAATTTTATTCTTCCGCTCTTGCCTCCTTGCTATGACCTGTTCAATGTAAGTACATGTATATGCATGCAATTCCAAACAATTTTCAATACAGTTCAATATTTGATTCAATTTGGCATAATGGTCAACATATAATTAATTCAATCAATAATCAAACAACACAACCAGCAATCAATTAATTGAGTATCTTTTCAATCACATAACTTTAATATATAGTCCAAAAATCAGATTTTTGATGCCAAATCACAACAATAGCCCTATCTAGTTTTGGTTCTCACACCAGTCTATTGGAAATATATAAATATCCCACTTTCGAAACTCGAACACAAATACTGATGATGTTGCAATCATCATCAGAATTGTCCCCGGGCGACTAGGGTGTGATTCTACATCTATCCAGTATATTAAAACTTCGAATACACGTGGATCAGACGTATAGGCAAAATCTTTATATATTGGATTGTCCGAAGTCAATACAAATAAATATTCAAAATACGAATAATTGAATTAAATTTTTCAAAACAAAATTTGTTTTCACTTTAAAAATATACTCTTCACACTCGTTCTAGGATACTACTGATACCATCTCTAACGAGTCATTCTCATTGTATAATACTAATCCAATTTCTGATGAATCCTTTCGTATGGTTCTAATGTGTCTAGTTCTCCGAGCTCTGTAAACCAAAGCTCTGATACCAAGCTGAAACGACCCGAAATCCCCCTTATGGGAAATCACGGATTGAGTTGAGAACAAGCCACATCGGGACGCAAACAGAAGAACATTTCATTGCTTATTACAACAATTCATCAGAATACAAGAATATACAGAGTATTAACAAATAATATACATTATAAAATATCAGAGATTACAATATAATACATAGCAGCGGAAAATAATACAATACACAACTAGAAGTAATACACGGATACAGAGCTTTCTGAGTATCGTTCCAGCTGTAAATCAGGATCCTATGAATATAAATCAGCAAAACCAAAACTACTAGCTGCCCGTGTCAAAATAAGGGCACCCAGAGTTCAGGTTAAAACAATAAACTCCAGGTCAGTCATGTGACTTATAATAACCCAAAAATGCGAGCCTGTTTAAAATTTTTATTATGGCAATTTTAGCGAATTTTGAATATTTAAAATAGATTATTTTAAATAATATCGACGAGAAATTTATTTTGAATATAATTCGAACGAATATATCTATATACGTCGTCGTTAGAATATAAATAATTATATATAATTATAAAAGGAATTAAAATGGCGCGGTAGTTCGATAATTCGATTTCAAACTTCAATTGAATGTACCGGGTGCAAAACAATCTGGATTTTAGTGAAACCAAAAATAATAGGATCTATTTGGGAATATCTTTCCAACGAATCTGAAAAATCAAATTTTCATAGCGGGAATCAAAAGATATATCCAGTTGAAAATTCAGAATAGTCGCTATGTAAATTATACATGGCCCAAAAAGTCAAATTTTGCATATGGATGAATTTGGACTCGAAACCACTTCCATTGAGTTCAAAATACCGTTTAGAACTCCGAAAAGTATAAGCTTCGATATATTCTGATATACGGAATAGTGGAAATTGACAGGAGCTTTTCGGTTAACAAAACATAGCCCTTAAAAATGGGAATTTTCCAAACGACCTCGGATTTCGACGAAACCACTTTTGTTGGGTCCGTGATGCCGAATTATTGCTAGATTCCAAATTTCATAATTTTTCGATTCAATATGTGAGCGTGGCAAAGGAAAACGCGTTTGACCAGTTTCAGTTGATTTTAATCGACTGGAAAATGGCCATTTTTCAAACGGTTTCAGAATTCGACGAAACTAGTTTTGTTAGGACTGTATCGTCAATACGAAGCTATAAAATATTTTTCTGGAATTTTTCGAGTTAGTATGTGACCCCAGTGAATTGAAATGCGCGTTCAAATTCAATATATAGAATTACATGTTGATTTTGGCGGAAACTGATCGAATCAGGTTGCAATACATATCCCATTGTGTTCGGAATGGGGGTAATTAGCTATGGACGACAGGCGATGGGCCTCGTTTTGAGGTCAAAAATAAAAGTTGCTTTTTGAAATTAAAAAAATAAATAAATTAATCCACCCTCTCTCTCCACTCCTTTTCTCTCTCCTCCGCCATACCATTACCCTCCCCATCACCGTTCGTTTCAGAATGAAATCAAAAGAAAAAAAACAACAAAGCCACGATCGGTCGTGACCTTCACTGCGCCGCCCCAGGTAGAGCTCCGACGCCGCGCCAAGCTCCGGCGAACTAGGCCCTCTCCATCGCTCCTCCCCATCCTCTCCTTCTTCCTCAGAAAAAACCCGCAACCCTAAACACCCGTCGCCCCTTTCCTTCAGTCGCCCTCCCTCCATGAACGCGCCACCTCCGTTTCTCCCTCCGATCTCCTGTTTCTCTCTCCTCTTCAATTTAAACCCCCCCTAGTCAGCACCGCTTGGAGCAGTTTCCTGGCTTCCAGGGCAGATCGAACTCGCCGTCATCGGGGTGTCGGGTGGCGCATGTGTAGCCGCATCCAGAGGGTGAGTTGATCGAGAACCAGTCGAGCACAGGAGGTGCGATCTACAGCCTTAGCCTTCAGAGACCGGTTCGTGCTTATCTGATGAAGACAATGGTTTTAGTTTTCTCCAGAGCGGAAAGGCAGTGAGTTTTTCTCCTTATGTAATTAGTTTAATTAATTTCTCTGAGTAGTAAAAAAATCAGTTTTGTTTAGATAATATTACATAAAAGAAAATATTCAGTTTTTTTTTAATATTATACATAGAAAAAGTTATATTTTTATTTTTATAAAAGGATGTAGAAAAGATATGATTTTTAAAATAGAAAAGATTTGATTTTTAAAATAGAAAAGATATGATTTTTAAAATAGAAAAGATATGATTTTTAAAATAGAAAAGGTTAAATCTTTATATTTGAAAAGGCGAAATCTTTATATTTGAAAAAGGCGGAATCTTTATATAGGGAATGGCAATGTAAAGATGTGATTTTTATATATTCATTAGCGATGTAAAAATGGAATTTTTATCTATATAGTAGCAATGTAAAAATAGAATTTTTATCTATATAGTAGCGATGTAAAATTGGAATTTTTATCTATATAGTAGCAATGTAAAAATAGAATTTTTATCTATATAGTAGCGAAGTAAAAATATGATTTTTATATATTGAATAGCGATATAAAAATATGATTTTTATATATTGAATAGCGATATAAAATATGATTTTTATATATTGAATAGCGAAGTAAAAATTCGATTTTTATATATTGAATAGCGAAGTAAAAATTCGATTCTTATATATGTAGTGGCTACGGGCAACGAAAGTGACGAAAGGCGAGAACGACGAAGATTTCTACTTAAGAAGAGTCGTCGGGTTTGGATTAGCTATTGGTGAGAACTTCTCACCTTTTTAAATTTTCTTTTTCTAGTTATATATATATATATATATACTAGGATGCAGACGGTGCTTAGCAGCACCCGACACCCGTCATCCACAAACCATGGATGGCTTGTTTGTTTGATTGATATGTTGTGAAAGTTGTTTGTGATGTTGATGTGAAATCGATAATAAATGGTAGATGGTGGAAATAAATTAATTATCGTTAAAAACATAATTTTTAACAGGAAAGTGGATAAATAAATATTTATAAACAAATCGGCCGATTTGTTTATATACACCGATTTGACTGATATTGATTGGGTCGATAAATTTTACACATCGCCCAACTGCACAAATAAAATCTGTGTTTGATTGTTTGAAACCCCACACGGGTATTGGGATAAAATACGGCATACACTAATCCCAGTAATTAGTTATATATCAATCGATTGATGGACAGGCTGTTATAAGCGTTAGATATCTATATTTGATGCTTATACAGTGTAGTGCACTTTGGATGATGGTTGATTATTTAGCGTTGCTATTATATACATGTGTTGTATGGAATCCATATAATTAACTTTATATGGTAATTGATTGGGCCTCATTCCAATTTAGAAAATAAAGAATATTATAAAATAAAGGTTCATGTGTTGACAGTACTCATCCGTTGACATTAGTCATGTGTTGAACGAAATATTTTATCAATAAAATTTATATCTTTATCATTATAAAATAAAGGTTCATGTGTTGACAGTACTCATCCGTTGAGATTAGTCATGTGTTGAACGAAATAATTTAACAATAAAATTTACAAAGTATATTATAGAATAAAGGTTCATGTGTTGACAGTACTCATCCGTTGAGATTAGTCATGTGTTGAACGAAATATTTTAACAATAAAATTTACAAAGTATATTATAAAATAAAGGTTCATGTGTTGACAGTACTCATCCATTGATATTAGTCATGTGTTGAACGAAATATTTTAACAATAAAATTTACAAAGTATATTATAAAATAAGGGTTCATGTGTTGACAGTACTCATCCGTTGAGATTAGTCATGTGTTGAACGAAATATTTTAACAATAAAATTTACATCTTTATCATATATGAAATTAGAAATTAACTGGAAAATAGATGAGATGAGTGGTCTCCTGGATATTGATCTGATGTTGGTTTCGGCCTTCGGGGTTAATATTTAGGGAATCGTTCTCTTACTAATTTACGGTTGGAGTCTGATTTAAATCAAACGATAGATACCATAATTTTTATAAAATATATTGAATAACAAAAATAGTCACACGTTGACAGTACTCATTTGTTGAGATTAGTCATGTGTTGACAAAAATATAGATTCACGTATTGAATAGAATAAATATTCATTTGTTGAATAGAATAACGAAATTATTGAAATATATAAAGCCGTGTTGATTAGAGATGCGCTATTTTGACGCGAACGATATTTATATCGATTATATTCGTTTTTTTAATCAATATTGAAAAGAGATAAAAATTGAATTGAATATATAACGAATACGAATTGAATTGAATATATAACGAATTCGAATTGAATTGAATATAAAACAAATTCGAATTGAATATAAAACGAATTCGAATTGAATTGGATATAAAACGAATTCGAATTGAATTGAAAACGAATTGAAATAGAATAAGAATCAATTTGAAATGAATTCAAATTGAATTGAAATTTGAATTGAATTGAAATGAATTTTAAAAGGAATTTATAAGGAAAAATTCAATTTTGATTTGAATTTGAAATGGAAGTTGAAATTGTTTCTGAAACGAATTTAAAACTATTTATAAAATTCATTTTAAATAGAAATCGACGAAATATATATTATATATATAATATAATGGCCTGAATAGAACGCGTCGCGCCGCGGCAGTTCGCGAATTTCGACCATTGATTTCGAACGGACATTACGGGAGATCCGACCGTCGGATTCTCCTAAAACCAGAACCGTTGGGTTCGTATCGAAAAGAGATTTCTAACGAATATTAGAAATTTGAAATCTAACGGTTGGATTTGGAGATACGTCCAAATCAAATTTGGAAAAGGTCGCTGTAAGTGCAGTTCGATAGCCGTTGATGGAAATCGACTGTACGGGCCTTGATAAAATTATTAAAAATGGTAATAATTTGTGTAAAATCATAAGAAATGATTTGGGGAAAATTGGAATGAAAAACTCCATATTTGAAAAGATAAAAATAGATTTTTATCGAAATGAACTAGTTTAGAACTAAAGTAACAACCCATTTATATTAAATAAATAAATTGGATTTGAAATGGGTTGTAAATAGAATTGATTTGTGGGTTTATCGTGAAGGGTGTTTTAAATAACACTGGTTCTTTAACCCGATAATAAATAGAATGTGATTTGGGTTTATCGTGAACTGTGTTTTAAATGACATTAGTTCTTTAACCCAGTAAAAGGAGTTTTAATGAATCTGCAATTAGATTGAAATGTGAGTTGATAATCTAAATTATCAAATTGGAAAATGAGCGAGAATGGCGTATCACCAGTTTTGCTCCAAAGCGATAGTTAAATCTTTAATTAGATTTGAACGTGAAATGGTAATTAACTTTACCGATAACACTGTGGTATTAGATATGGAGTATCGCCAGTTTTGCTTCATGGGATGAATAGGTTGGGATTGGGAAATAAAATAAATAATTACTTCGGTGTGGTTCGCTAATCTCGACTCGTTTGGAAAAACCATAATTTGGTTTGAAATGACATCCAAAGGAAGATTAAAGAATAAATTCAAAGAATTTATCTTGGATAAAATTAATGGGAACCTTTCCCTAAGAATTGAAATTTAGAAACTAGCTGAAGGTTAGTTAAGAAGAATGTTTTCCTGGGAATTGATCTGATGTTAGTTTCGGCCTTCGGGGTTAATATTTGGGGGATTGCTCTCTTACTGATTTACGTTTAGTGACTAATGAATTGGAATGAGGCGTGTGTTGTGTTTGTGTAACATTTGTTTTTAATATACGCGGGTTGTTCGGAAAGGCCGGGTTTATACCCATTCTGAATAACCGATTCGACGATAAGTCGAAGATGAAGACGGTGGTTGAAGATCGGAAGTCTTCACATCGTCTGGGTGATTACTGATGATCTTGATTGGGATGTACACCCAAGATGAGGGAATCAGTTGGTGGTCGTCCAGACGTACTTGGAGATCGATGGATATGCGAGGAAAGTGCCTCCGGTTTCATTCAGACCCAGAACGAACTTGTAAATGGATTTGGTGTCTGACATTGGATTTTATTCTGTGTTGATTGATTTCTGTTAAATATATATCTGTTTGGCGGCGGAGAATTTGTTCTCTTGCTTAACGCCCTTCTCTGAGACGTACGAGCTTAGAGGTTATATATCGATAGATATCAATCGCATGGCATGAATTGCCTGTGTGGCACGTTGAGTTGCATGGATCAAGGCTTCTGTTGAAAAGCAAAGTCTTGTGGTTGATGATCAAAGCACGACCTACGTGGCATAGCTTTGTGTTTAGCGTGGATTCGCGAGTCTCACACCTCGGTATGAGTTAAAAACGGGATACGGACCATTGGGAGAACACGACGTTTCTTTCTAGCTTTGGTGGTGTCAGTGACTTACCAGCCCTGACATTTATATACTTTTCACCTTTGTGGTTGTTGGAATGAGGCGCGTTGATATTAGGTCTGTAAGGACCGGGAAACGTGTGTTCAAGAATTGCCAATCCTCAAACGTAAGAGAGGATCGGCCCAACCAATCCAAGTGGCTGCCCAGAGTGTGTAGTCCTGAGCATTTGCTAGAGTGTCCCGAATCGGAGAGGAGCTTACCCCTTTCCTTGACTCATGACGGAAATCCAATTTCCAATACGTGATATTGCGGTTTTAATTGTAGAACTAGTATGGCGACATGATATATGGTACCCATGCCGTTTATGATTTATATTTATGATTGAAATTGTTTTGACACTATACACTTATTATAGTATCAAATGATTTGTTTTAAACGTACCAAGCATGTTTGGCTATTATAAGGGAAAACCCTATCCTCCGGCTTGCGTTGCATTGTGTGATGGGACCTGGGTCTTATAATAGCTTCATTTTTCCAAAGAGCATTGCGATGTTTTGTTATATGCACTTGTATTCTTGGGAGGAAACCCATTCCGTGTTATACGGCGTGGTCCCTTGAATTACTATCTTTTAAAGCAAAATTTTAAATAACTTTTTTAGTTCTCACACCAGTCCCATGACTGACCTGGAGTTTATTGTTTTAACCTAAACTCTGGGTGCCCCTATTCTCTACACGGGCAGCTAGTAGTTTTGGTTTTGCAGATTTATATTCACAGGTACCTGATTTACAGCTGGAACGATACTCGGAAAGCTCTGTATCCGTGTATTATTTCTAGTTGTGTTTTGTATATTTTTCCGCTGCTATGTAATTTATTGTAATCTCTGATATGTATCGAATGTACTATATTCATTTATACTCTGTATATTTTTTTTATTCTGATGGAATTATTGTAATAACAATGAAATGTTCTTCCGTCTGCGTTCATTTGTGTGTTTTTCTCAAAGTATCCGCTCTTTACTTCACGGGGAAGTTACGGGTCCTCACAGTGGTATCAGAGCTTTGGTTTACAGAGCTCGAGAACAAGATACATTAGAACCAAACGAAAGAATTCATCAGATATTGGATTAGTAATATCCAATTAGAATGACTCGTTAGAGATAGGATTAGTAGTATCCTAGAACGAGTGTGAAGAGTATATTTTTCAAATGAAAACAATTTTGTTTTGAAAATTTAAATCGTTTTATACGTATCTGAATATTTATTTATTTTGAATTTGAACAATCCGATATATAAAGATTTTGCATATACGAGTCATGAATGTATATTCGAAGTTTTAATATACCGGATAGATATAGAACCGCATTCTAGTTGCCCGGAGATGTTTTGATGGTGGTTCGAAACATCATCAGCATTTATTTTCGAGTGACGAAGGTGTGATATCTATATATTTCCATTAGACTGGTGTGAGAACCAAAACTTATATAGATAGATTTATTATTGTGATTTGGCATCAAAACATGATTTTTTGTATATATATCAAAATTATGAATTTGAAACTCTAATTCAATAATTGATTGATGTTTATGTTGTTTGTTTATTTGTTTGATAATTTTGAATCATTTAGCCTAATAGAATCAAATATTGAAAATTAGTCGCATTTGCTTGCATATACATGTACTTACATTGAACAGGTCATAGCAAGGAGGCTAGAGCAGAGAATAAAATTTGTTTGCCCGACAAATAGGTACATATTTACTATAATTTACTGTTTTGTTTGGATGATGATGATTTTATGAGCCTATTGGCTAGCCGCTTGGCTTTTTCTTTTTCTTTTTGAGATCAGAAGGCCTGTATGACAATTTCGTGATTTTCCCGTGGCTCCCGGTGCAGGGGAGGTTATGGCGAAATTTTTCAAAAATTCCGGGTGTTAGCCAAATTTTTGAAAAATTTGAAAAGTTCTTAGAAACTGAAAAGTTGATGAACTTAAGCCGTAGCAAAAATGCTGGATGTCGAGTTGATTAGTAAAACAACTTTCGGCTTCGTTCCTTTTCGGGGACGAAAAGTTTTAAGTGGGGGAGATTGTAATAACCCGAAAATGCGAGCCAGTTCACAATTTTTATTTTGGCAATTTTAGCGAATTTTGAATATTTAAAATAGATTATTTTAAATAATATCGACGAGAAATTTATTTTGAATATAATTCGAACGAATATAATTATATACGTCGTCGTTAGAATATAAATAATTATATATAATTATAAAAGGAATTAAAATTGCGCGGTAGTTCGATAATTCGATTTCAAACTTCAATTGAATGTACCGGGTGCAGAACAGTCCGGATTTTAGTGAAAACAAAAATAATAGGATCTATTTGGGAATATCTTTCCAACGAATCCGAAAAATCAAATTTTCATAGCGGGAATCAAAAGATATGTCCAGTTGAAAATTCAGAATAGTCGCTATGTAAATTATACATGGCCCAAAAAGTCAAATTTTGCATACGGATGAATTTGGACTCGAAACCACTTCCATTGAGTTCAAAATGCCGTTTAGAACTCTAAAAAGAATAAGCTTCGATATATTCCGATATCCGGAATAGTGGCAATTGACAGGAGCTTTTCGTTTAACAAAACATAGCCCTTAAAAATGGGAATTTTGCAAACGACCTCGGATTTCGACGAAACCACTTTTGTTGGGTCCGTGATGTCGAATTATTGCTAGATTCCAAATTTCATAATTTTTCGATTCAATATGTGAGCGTGGCAAAGTAAAACGCGTTTGACCAGTTTCAATTGATTTTAATTGACTGGAAAATGGCCATTTTTCGAACGGTCTCAGAATTCGACGAAACTAGTTTTGTTAGGACCGTATCGTCAATACGAAGTTAGAAAATATTTCTCTAGAATTTTTCGAGTTAGTATGTGACCCCAGTGAATTGAAATGCGCGTTCAAATTCAATTTATAGAGTTACATGTTGATTTTGGCGGGAACTGATCGAAACGATCGAATCAGCTTGCAATACATATCCCATTATGTTCGGAATGAGGGTAATTAGCTATGGACGACAGGCGGTGGGCCTTGTTTTGAGGTCGAAAATAAAAGTTGCTTTTTGAAATTAAAAAATAAATAAATTAATCCACCCTCTCTCTCCTCCGCCATACCATTACCCTCCCCATCACCGTTCATTTCAGAATGAAATCAAAAGAAAAAAACAAAACAACAAAGCCACGATCGGTCGTGACCTTCACCGCGCCGCCCCAGGTGGAGCTCCGACGCCGCGCTAAGCTCCGGCGAACTAGGCCCTCTCTGTCGCTCCTCCCCATCCTCTCCTTCTTCCTCAGAAAAAACCCACAACCCTAAACACCCGTCGCCCCTTTCCTCCAGTCGCCCTCCCTCCATGAACGCGCCACCTCCGTTTCTCCCTCCGATCTCCTGCTTCTTTCTCCTCTTCAATTTAAACCCCCCTAGTCAGCACTGCTTGGAGCAGTTTCCTGGCTTCCAGGGCAGATCGAACTCGCCATCATCGGGGTGTCGGGTGGCGCACGTGTAGCCGCATCTAGGGGGTGAGTTGATCGAGAACTAGTCGAGCACAGGAGGTGCGATCTGCAGCCTTAGCCTTCGGAGACCGGTTCGTGCTTATCTGATGAAGACAATGGTTTTAGTTTTCTCAAGAGCGGAAAGGCAGTGAGTTTTTCTCCTTGTGTAATTAGTTTAATTAATTTCTCTGAGTAGTAAAAAAATCAGTTTTGTTTAGATAATATTACATAGAATAAAAAATTCAGTTTTTGTTTAATATTATACATAGAAAAAGTTATATTTTCATTTTTATAAAAGGGTGTAGAAAAGATATGATTTTTAAAATAGAAAAGATATGATTTTTAAAATAGAAAAGATATGATTTTTAAAATAAAAAAGATATGATTTTTAAAATAGAAAAGATATGATTTTTAAAATAGAAAAGATTAAATCTTTATATTTGAAAAGGCGAAATCTTTATATTTGAAAAAGGCGGAATCTTTATATAGAGAATGGCAATGTAAAGATGTGATTTTTATATATTCATTAGCGATGTAAAAATGGAATTTTTATCTATATAGTAGCAATGTAAAAATAGAATTTTTATCTATATAGTAGCGATGTAAAAATGGAATTTTTATCTATATAGTAGCAATGTAAAAATAGAATTTTTATCTATATAGTAGCGAAGTAAAAATATGATTTTTATATATTGAATAGCGATATAAAAATATGATTTTTATATATTGAATAGCGATATAAATATACGATTTTTATATATTGAATAGCGATATAAAAATATGATTTTTATATATTGAATAGCGAAGTAAAAATTCGATTTTTATATATTGAATAGCGAAGTAAAAATTCGATTTTTATATATGTAGTGGCTACGGGCAACGAAAGTGACGAAAGACGAGAACGACGAAGATTTCTACTTAAGAAGAGTCGTGGGGTTTGGATTAGCTATTGGTGAGAACTTCTCTGCTTTTTAAATTTTCTTTTTCTAGTTATATATATATATATATATATATATATATATACTAGGATGCAGACGGTGCTTAGCAGCACCCGACACCCGTCATCCACAAACCATGGATGGCTTGTTTGTTTGATTGATATGTTGTGAAAGTTGTTTGTGATGTTGATGTGAAATCGATAATAAATGGTAGATGGTGGAAATAAATTAAATATCGTTAAAAACATAATTTTTAACAGGAAAGTGAATAAATAAATATTTATAAACAAATCGGCCGATTTGTTTATATACACTGATTTGACTGATATTGATTGGGTCGATAAATTTTACACATCGCCCAACTGCACAAATAAAATTTGTGTTTGATTGTTTGAAACCCCACACGAGTATTGGGATAAAATACGGCATACACTAATCCCAGTAAATAGTTATATGTCGATCGATTGATGGACAGGCTGTTATAAGCGTTAGATGTCTATATTTGATGCTTATACAGTGTAGTGCACTTTGGATGATGGTTGATTATTTAGCGTTGCTATTATATACATGTGTTGTATGGAATCCATATAATTAACTTTATATGGTAATTGATTGGGCCTCATTCCAATTTAGAAAATAAAGAATATTATAAAATAAAGGTTCATGTGTTGACAGTACTCATCCGTTGAGATTAGTCATGTGTTGAACGAAATATTTTAACAATAAAATTTATATCTTTATCATTATAAAATAAAGGTTCATGTGTTGACAGTACTCATCCATTGAGATTAGTCATGTGTTGAACGAAATATTTTAACAATAAAATTTACAAAGTATATTATAAAATAAAGGTTCATGTGTTGACCGTACTCATCCGTTGAGATTAGTCATGTGTTGAACGAAATATTTTAACAATAAAATTTACAAAGTATATTATAAAATAAAGGTTCATGTGTTGACAGTACTCATCTGTTGAGATTAGTCATGTGTTGAACGAAATGTTTTAACAATAAAATTTACATCTTTTTCATATATGAAATTAGAAATTAAATGGAAAATAGATGAGATGAGTGGTCTCCTGGATATTGATCTGATGTTGGTTTCGGCCTTCGGGGTTAATATTTAGGGAATCGTTCTCTTACTAATTTACGGTTGGAGTCTGATTTAAATCAAACGATAGATACCATAATTTTTATAAAATATATTGAATAACAAAAATAGTCACACGTGGACAGTACTCATTCGTTGAGATTAGTCATGTGTTGACAAAAATATAGATTCACGTATTGAATAGAATAAATATTCATTTGTTGAATAGAATAATGGAATTATTGAAATATTTAAAGCCGTGTTGATTAGGGATGCGCTATTTTGACGCGAACGATGTTTATATCGATTATATTCGTTTTTATAATGAATATTGAAAAGAGATAAAAATTGAATTGAATATATAACGAATTCGAATTGAATTGAATATATAACGAATTCGAATTGAATTGAATATAAAACGAATTGAATATAAAACGAATTCGAATTGAATTGAATATAAAACGAATTCGAATTGAATTGAAAATGAATTAAAATAGAATAAGAATCGATTTGAAATGAATTCAAATTGAATTGAAATTTGAATTGAATTGAAATGAATTTTAAAACGAATTTATAAGGAAAAATTCAATTTTGATTTGAATTTGAAGTGGAAGTTGAAATTGTTTTTGAAACGAATTTAAAACTATTTATAAAATTCGTTTTAAATAGAAATCGACGAAATATATTATATATATATAATATAATGGCCTGAATAGAACGCGCTGCGCCGCGGCAGTTCGCGAATTTCGACCATTGATTTCGAACGGACATTACGGGAGATCCGACTTTCGGAGTCTCCTAAAACCGGAACCATTGGGTTCGTATATAAAAGAGCTTTCTAACGAATATTAGAAATTTGAAATCTAACGATTGGATTTGGAGATACGTCCAAATCAAATTTGGAAAAGGTCGCTGTAAGTGCAGTTCGATGGCCGTTGATGGAAATCGACTGTACGAGCCTTGATAAAATTATTAAAAATAGTAATAATTTGTGTAAAATCATAAGAAATGATTTAGGGAAAATTGGGATGAAAAAATCCATATTTGAAAAGATAAAAATAATTTTTTATCGAAATGAACTAGTTTAGAACTAAAGTAACAACCCATTTATATTAAATAAATAAATTGGATTTGAAATGGGTTGTAAATAGAATTGATTTGTGGGTTTATCGTAAAGGGTGTATTAAATAACACTGGTTCTTTAACCCGATAATAAGTAGAATGTGATTTGGGTTTATCGTGAACGGTGTTTTAAATGACATTAGTTCTTTAACCCAGTAAAAGGAGTTTTAATGAATATGCAATTAGATTGAAATGTGAGTTGATAATATAAATTATCAAATTGGAAAATGAGCGAGTATGGAGTATCACCAGTTTTGCTCCAAATCGATAGTTAAATCTTTAATTAGATTTGAACGTGAATTGGTAATTAACTTTACCGATAACACTGTGGTATTAGATATGGAGTATCACCAGTTTTGCTTCATCGGATGAATAGGTTGGGATTGGGAAATAAAATAAATAATTACTTCGGTGTGGTTCGCTAATCTCGACTAGTTTGGAAAAACCATAATTTGGTTTGAAATGACATCCAAAGGAAGAATAAAGAATAAATTCAAAGAATTTATCTTGGATAAAATTAATGGGAACCTTTCCCTAAGAATTGAAATTTAGAAACTAGCTGAAAGTTAGTTAAGAAGAATGGTTTCCTGGGTATTGATCTGATGTTGGTTTCGGCCTTTTGGGTTAATATTTGGGGGATTGCTCTCTTACTGATTTACGTTTAGTGACTTATGAATTGGAATGAGGCGTATGTTGCGTGTGTGTAACATTTTTTTTTAATATACGCGGGTTGTTCGGAAAGGCCGGGTTTATACCCATTCTGAATAACCGATTCGACGATAAGTCGAAGATGAAGACGGTGGTTGAAGACCGGAAGTCTTCACATCGTCTGGGTGATTACTGATGATCTTGATTGGGCTGTACACCCAAGATGAGGGAATCAGTTGGTGGTTGTCCAGACGTACTTGGATATCGATGGATATGCGAGGAAAGTGCCTCCGGTTTCGTTCAGACCCAGACCGAACTTGTAAATGGAATGTGTGTCTGACATTTGATTTTATTCTGTGTTGATTGATTTCTGTTAAATATATATCTGTTTGGCGGCGGAGAATTTATTCTCTTGCTTAACGCCCTTCTCTGAGACGTACGAGCTTAGAGGTTATATATCGATAGATATCAATCGCATGGCATGAATTGCCTGTGTGGCACGCTGAGTTGCATGGATCAAGGCTTCTGTTGAAAAGCAAAGTCTTGTGGTTGATGATCAAAGCACGGCCTACGTGGCATAGCTTTGTGTTTAGCGTGGATTCGTGAGCCTCACACCTCGGTATGAGTTAAAAACGGGATACAGACCGTTGGGAGAACACGACGTTTCTTTCTATCTTTGGTGGAGTCAGTGACTTACCAGCCCTGACATTTATATACTTTTCACCTTTGTGGTTGTTTGAATGAGGCGCCTCGATATTAGTTCTGTAAGGACCAGGAAACGTGTGTTCAGGAATTACCAATCCTCAAACGTAAGAGAGGACTGGCCCAACCGATCCAAGTGGCTGCCCAGAGTGTGTAGTCCTGAGCATTTGCTAGAGTGTCTCGAATCGGAGAGGAGCTTTCCCCTTGCCTTGACTCATGACGGAAATCCAATTTCCAATATGTGATATTGCGGTTTTAATTGTAGAACTAGTATGGCGACATGATATATGGTACCCATGTCGTCTATGATTTATATTTATGATTGAAATTGTTTTGACACTATACACTTATTATAGTATCAAATGATTTGTTTTAAACGTACCAAGCATGTTTGGCTATTATAAGGGAAAACTCTATCCTCCGGCTTGCGTTGCATTGTGTGATGGGACCTGGGTCTTATAATAGCTTCATTTTTCCAAAGAGCATTGCGCTGTTTTGTTATATGCACTTGTATTCTTGGGAGGAAACCCGTTCCGTGTTATACGGCGTGGTCCCTTGAATTACTATCTTTTAAAGCAAAATTTTAAATAACTGTTTTAGTTCTCACACCAGTCCCATGACTGATCTGGAGTTTATTGTTTTAACCTAAACTCTAGTTGCCCTTATTTTCTACACAGGCAGCTAGTAGTTTTGGTTTTGCAGATTTATATTCACAGGGTCCTGATTTACAGCTGGAACGATACTCGGAAAGCTCTGTATCCGTGTATTATTTCTAGTTGTGTTTTGTATATTTTTTCGCTGCTATGTAATTTATTGTAATCTCTGATATGTATCGAATGTACTATATTCATTTATACTCTGTATATTCTTGTATTCTGATGGAATTGTTGTAATAACAATGAAATGTTCTTCCGTCTGCGTTCATTTGTGTGTTGTTCTCAAAGTATCCACTCTTTCCTTCACGGGGAAGTTACGGGTCCTCACATGACTGGTGTGAGAACTAAAACAGTTATTAATTTTTATTTTGAAGTTTGGTAAATCAAGGGACCACGCTGTATAACACGGAACGGGTTTCCTCCCAAGAATACCAGTGCATAAAACAAACAGCGCAATGCTAAATAAAGAAAAATGAAGCTATTATAAGACCCAGGTCCCATCACACAATGCAACGCAAGCCGGAGGATAGGGTTTTTTACCTTATAATAGCCAAAGAATGCTTGATATGCTAAAAACAAATCATTTGATACTATTATGAGTGCATAGTGTATAAGACAATTTCAATCATAAGTATCAATCATAGACGGCATAAGTGCCCCATCCCACTATGTCACCATATTAGGCTCTACAAATAAAACTGCAAAGTCACGTATTTGGAAATTGGATTTCCATCTGTGAACCGAGGCAAAAGATAGTCCTCACCGATTCGAGACTCTCTAGCCCGAGCTTCAGGATCAGAACGCATCGACCCTTGGAGCCACAGGGCCGGTCCACTCGATGTGGATTCAATAAAACCCTGAACACTACGTCTCCCCGCCCTTTGGGGCGTAAATGAGCCAAATGACTCCATCGGCTCCACACAGTCACCGATATATCTGAGGCGCCACGCAACAGCAACAACCACATAAGTCAAACTCATCAGGGCGTGTAAAACCACTGATGCCACTCCTAACTAGAAAGAGACGCATGCCCTCCCAGGATCCTTCTCCCGTTTCTGGTTCACAACTGGGGTGTGAGGCTCGCGAATCAACGCTACACAAAGCTATGCCCCACAGGCCATGCTTTGATCATCAACCACAAGACTCTGCTTTTCAACAGATGCCTTGATCATTTGCCACTTAGGCATGCCACACAGGCAATTCACTCCATGCGTTTGATATCCATCAATATATAACCCCTGAGCTCGTACGTTTCAGAGAAGGGCGTTAAGCAAGAGAATAAATTCTCCGCTGCCAAACAGATATATATTTAATAGAAATCAATCACACAGAATAAAATCCAATGTCAGACACACAGTCCATTTACAAGTTCATTCTGGGTCTGAACGAAACCGGAGGCACCTAGTACCCCGCATATCCATCGATCTCCTAGTACGTCTGGATGATCACTAAATGATTCCCTCCTCTTGGGTGTATGACCCAATAAAGATCATCAGTAATCACCCAAACGACGTGAAGACCTCCGGTCTTCGACCACCGTCTTCATCCTCGCCACCACGTCGAATCGGTTATTCAGAATGGGATAAACCCGGTCTTTCTGAATAACTCGCATATATAATAAACACGTGTTACACAAACACAACATATGCCTCATTCCAATTCAGAATATTCTTTTATTCAAATATTCTTATACTTTGGGAAAGGTTCCCATTAATTTTATCAAAGATAAATTCTTTAAATTTAACCTTTAATCTTCTTTGAATATCAATTCAAATTAGTCGGGATTAGCGAACCACACCGAAGTAATCATTTATTTTATTTCCCAATCCTAACCTATTCATCCCATGAAGTAAAACTGGTCATACTTCATATCTAACACCACGGTGTTATCAGTAAATTCAATTACCATTTCACGTTCAAATCTAATTAAAGATTTAACTATCGCCTGGAGCAAAACTGGTGATACTCTATTCTCGACCATTTCAATCTAATTAAAGATTCATTAAAACCCCACTTAGTTTTATCTTCACAGAAATCAATATCCTGTCTTTAACTGGGTTAAAGAACCAATGTCATCTAAAACACGGTTCACGAAAACCGAAAATCACATTCATTAATTATCGGGTTAAAGAACAAGTGTTATTTAAATCAATGTTCACGATAAACCCAAAAATCAATTCAAATTCAAATTCAATTCCAATTAAATACAATTTAATTGGTATACTTCATTAAATCTAAATAAAAAGATTTAATCTTTTTCTCAACTGGGTTTAAGAGCAGTGTTAATGAAGACACCATTCACGACAAACCCAAATCACATTTGATATTATATACAAGGCTCTAAATAGAAAATATATCGGCTTATATTCAATATCAAATTCTACGACCAACAAATATCGTATTGGAAATAACGATATAAATATATCTTTCAAATTTACATAACAATATTTGTATAATCACGAAATCCAACATCGAAGTATTCCAAAGATAATTTCGATTCAAATCCATTCCAATTCAATTATTGGAAATTCTGGTTACTTTTAAAACCATTTCAAATCCAATTTATTTATTTAAAAATAAATAAATTATTATTCTAGTTCAAAACTAGTTCATTTCGATAAAAATCTACTTTTATCTTTTCAATTTTGGAGTTTTTCATCCCAATTCTTCACAAGTCATTTCCTATGATTTTACACAAATTATTACTATTTTTAATAATTTTATCAAGGCCCGTACAGTCGATTTCCATCAACGGCCATCGAACTGCACTTACAACAACCTTTTCCAAATTTGATTTGGACATAATTCCAAATCCAACAGTTAGATTTCAAATCTCTAATATTCGTTAGAAAGCTCTTTTCGATACGAACCCAACGGTTCCGGTTTTAGGAGAATCCGACGGGCGGATCTCCCGTAATACCAATTTGAAGTCAATGGTCAAAATTCGCGAACTGCCGCAGCGCGGCGCATTCTATTCAGGCCATTATATACATACATACATATATATATATATATATATATATATATATATATTATATTTCATCGATTTCCTTTCAAAATGTATTTTATAAATCGCTTTAAATTTGTTTTCAAAATGATTTCAACTTCATATTCAATTTCTAATCAAAATTGAATATTCCATATCATCGATATATATATATATAGATGATAATATTTTCAAAACGTTATATTTTGAAATCACTTCCTTTTCTATATTCATTATAAAAATGAATATAATCGATATAAATATCGTTTGCATCAAAATGGCGCATATCTAACCAACATGGCTTTATATATTTCAATAACTTCGTTATTCTATTCAACAAATGGATATTTTCTTCAACGCATGAATATATATTTTTATTCAACACATGAATATATAATTTATTCAACACATGAATTTTCTTTCTATTCAGCACATGAATTTTCTTTCTATTCAACACATGAATTTTCTTTTATAATATTCCTTATTTTACAAATTGGAATGAGGCCTAATCAATTACCATATAATGTTAATTATATGGTTTCCATACAACACATGTATATACTAGCAACGATAAATAATCAACCATCATCCAGAGTGCATTCTACACTGTATAAGCATCAAATATAAATATTCAACGCTTATAACAGCCTATCAATCAATGGATCGACATACAGATAATTATTGGGATTAGTGTATGCCCAATTTCATCCCAACACCCATGTGGGGTTTCAAACAATCAAACACAGATTTTATTTGTGCAGTTGGGCGATGTGTAAAATTTATCGTCACAATCAATATCAGTCAAATCGGTGTACATAAACAAATCGTTCGATTTGTAAATGAATATATATTTTATTTCAACACATGAATATATTTTATTTAAACACGTGAAATTATTTTATTTCAACACATGAAATTATTTTATTTCAACACATGAAATTATTTTATTTCAATTTCAACACATGAAATTACTTTATTTCAACACATGAAATTATTTTTCTTTCAACACTTGAATATATACTTTTCACACCACAATCAACAGTCAAATTTCACAACACAAACAATCACACAAGTCGTCCATGGTCTGTGGACAACGGGTGTTGGGTGCTGCTAAGCACCATCTGCATGCTAGTATATATTTCAAACTAAAAATAAACATAAAATGAGGAGTTCTCACCGACTAGCTAACCAGACGTCGCGACTCTTCATATGTAGAAAATCTTCGCCGTGCTCGCCTTTTGTCACTTTCGTTACCCGTATTCACTACATATATAAAAATCACATTTTTATTTCATCGCTATAAAAATCACATTTTTATAAGCTCTACTATATAAAAATTATATCTCTACTGTATAAAAATTATATTTCTACTACATAAAAATTATATTTTCATTTCCTCTATCATTTAAAAATCACGCCTTTCCTTATTTAAAAATCTCGTTTTTCCTTTGTTAAAAATCTTGTTTTTCCTTTGTTAAAAATCTTGTTTTTTTATTTCAAAAAAAAAAACGAATCCTTTTACTTTTAAAAATCACATCTTTCTGACTTTCAAAAATCAAATCTTTTCTATTTTTCAAAATCAAAGCTTTTTCCTTTTCACAAAAATGATAACTTTAACTGATCTATATATAATTAAAACTGAAATTAAAATTCAGATCAAATTTAAAATAAAAGTTGAAAGAAACAATGAAATTTACCTTTCTTTCCTTCTTTTATTTTTATTCATTTTTTCATTCCTTCGCGGGGGGGGGGAGTGGGGTCACCATCGGGTTTGGGTCAGAGGGGGTGCTCGTGGAGTCGCGGGTGGAGTGGGGGTCGCTCAGGTGGCCGGGCAATGGTTAGGCAGGGGTTGGTGGCGGTCACCGTCGGTTTGGGGGTTGGGAGCTCGGGAACTTCGATTTGGGGGTTTAAATCGACGAGGGAGGAAGAGAACGGGGGTCGCGGTCGAAGTCTGGTGGGCGAAGGCCGATCTGGGGGTGGCGGAGCTGAGGGCAACGGCCTGGCGATGGTGAACGCCGCCATTCTTTTTTTTCTTGTTTTTATTTGGAAAACTGACCGGGGGAGGGGGGGTTGACTTAGAGGAGAGAGAGGAAGGAAAGGTGAGGGTGTTGTTTAATTATATTTTTATTTATTTTATCCTCCAAAAAGTAACTTTAAATTTCGATCTCAAAACGGGATCCACCGCCTGTCGTCCCTAGCTACTCACCCCCATTCCGAACACAATGGGATATGTATCGTAAGTTGATTCGATCGTTTCGATCAGTTTTCATCAAAATCAAAATATAACTCTATATATTGAATTTGAACGCACATTTCAATTTACCGGGGTCACATACGGACTCTAAAAATTCCCGAAAAATATTTTCTAGCTTCGTATTGACGATACGGTCAAAAAAAACTAATTTCGTCCAATTCTGAGGTCGTTTGAAAAATGGCCATTTTCCAGTCGATTAAAATCAACTAAAACTGGTCAAACGTGTTTTCCTTTGCCACGCTCACATATTGATTCAGAAAATTATGAATTTTGAAACCTAGCAATAACTTGGCATCATGGATCCAACAAAAGTGGTTTCGTCGAAAACCGAGGTCATTTGCAAAATTTCCATTTTTAAGAGCCAGAATTCCATAGCGACTATTCTGAATTTTCAACTGGGCATATCTTTTTATTCCCGCTATGAAATTTCAATTTTTCGGATTCGTTGGAAAGATATTTCCAAATAGATTCAAATAGTTTTGGTTTCACTAAAATCCGGTTTATTTTGAATCCTATACATTCATTTGAAATCGAATGTTCAAACTACCGCGCCATTTTCAATTTCTTTTATAATTAAAATAAAATATTTATATTCTAACGACGATTCAAATAAATTTCTCATCGTCATTATTTAAAATAAGTCATTTTAAATACTCATAATTCATCAAAATTGCAAAAATAAAATTTTTAAATTGGCTTAGATTTCCGGGTTATTACACAACGCGTCCCCTCCCATGATCAGACCGCCAGATTTGTTTTCATCCCTTCTTGCCTTCACACGCACTTCGGTATTTCACTCCTCACTGCAAATTTACAAAGCCAACCCCGAAATCTCCCCAGGCCTTATTCGTTCCTCACGGTATTGCTTCCACCGAAAACAAACCCCAGTTTTTTTTTCATTACAGCCACTACACCATTTCGTTTTTTTTTTTTCTCGTTGCTTCACACATCCCGTTCTCTCCTTCTTCACGTTCGGTACTCCAGGAACTTGGCCGAACTGATCCTCATGCAAACGGCTCCTTTATCCCCTCTTTTCTTTCACCACATCAAGACAAACCACCCACCGTCCCTTCAAGCCCAGAACAGCTCACGTGAGCACCAGAACCGCTCCATTTCTCACTTCCGCCCATCCCTCCCCTTCCTGCCTTTCTCTTTTTCGGTTTACCCTTTTACTTATTATTTTTTTGAAAGAAATTCTCAGCAAAGAAAGAAGATGGCGGCGGAACCTTAGTTGACCACGAAGACTGAATTAGGTTTTGAGGCGAAACGAGAAAAGATGTATATATATAGGGTACGATTTGATAAAATATTAGTTTACGAAACTTCACCGCAAAGTAATTGATTAAAACCCTATAAATGATTTATGTTTACTGATAAAAAAAACTATTCTTGGTGTAAAAAGGTATTCTGAATCCAATGGGACAAGTTTCGTTGAAATCCGAGCTCGTATGAAAAAATTTCCTTTATAAAACCAGAATTAAGCACGCGTTTAATTTTTCCATGATCACTAGATAAATCAAATCAACTTGAAACCTTAAAATCCCACAATAATTTGTTGATACGAACCCAACGGCACTAGTTTCGTCGCATTCTGAGACTGTTTCCCCGGTAGGCTATTTTTACCGTGCACCGCAATACCCTTTTTAACACCAAATTTCTCGGTCTCCAAAAATAACAAACTATATACCTATCTTGACACTAAACGACGATACGAACTCAACGGGACTAGTTTCAGGTCCTAATTCGATCGTCTGCACAAGTTACACTCAATATCTCTCGATTAATTTAATTACACACTATAGAATTTAATTGGGTGTTTACGGCTACCGTGGTCACATACGACATCGGTTTGCCACACAGTTTGATTTTCTGATAATAATTTGACGATGCGGTTCCAATGAAACTAAGTTCACTGAAAACAGAGTTCGTTTGCAAAATGGCTATTTTAAAGGCCGATAACGATTTCCATAGCATTTTTTCCAAAATTTGATTTAGCCATAACTCGCAATCTATAACACGGAATCTGGATTTTTCCCTTCCATTTGAAAACTATTGTCAACACGACCCCAACATTTCTTTTTTCATAGAAATCTGACTTATATCGGACTCTGTATATTCAGTTGAAGTTCAAAACTCCACACGGCGAACTGCAGCGCTATTTCGAACTCTATTTATATTATAAATAATTTATAGCGTTCAAACTTCGTTTAAATAGAGAAATAAATATTAAAATCCATTTATATTCCAAATATCATATTTAAACTAAATAAATTAGAATAAACATTTAAGTGCCAAAAACACGGGTCGTTACATCCTTTCCCCCTTAAAATAATTTCGTCCTCGAAATTGCTAAGGTAAGAAAGGACGTTATAAACCCATTAATTTCCAAATCAAACTTAGTTTAAATCAAAAACCAATTCAATACTGTAAATAAATATTTTTAAAAATATTGAAAATTTCCTAACACCTTAAATTTCGAAAAAATTTCGCCAGCACCTCCTCTGTACGGCTCAATTGGTACAACAACAACTCGCCTTTCTAGGCCTTCTTCAATCCAAAAGAAAATAAAACAACCAAGTGGCTTGCCAAATAGGCTCATAAATCACCAAATCCATATAAAAATAAACGTGTACCTTTTTGTCGAGCATATCATTATATCCTTTCTGCCTGCTACCTTGTTAGCATATACAAATGCATTCCCAAACAAAATTCCAATCTTAACCTCAGAACCAAATCCCTTACGCGTCCAAGCCAAATCCCATTCTTGACTCAATTTCCATCCATTATCAATTTCAACTCTTAACTTACCAATCCAATATCATTTCAGATTCATGTCTCACAATTCAAAATCTGATTCTACTTGATATATAATATTCCGATTAAATTTCCAGTAAATTGGTTTCAATTCAATTCATATTTTCTTTCACAAATTTCTATTTAATTTTGTTTTTGTTCAAACAATTCCCTGGGAGTTTTTAAACAGTTCAACTCTTTCAAAAATCCAATATTCCTTTTCAGGATTCAAAACAACTTGTTTTTCTCAAAGCAATTCAAAAACAAGATTTTTAGTAGTAATCCATCACTTAGAACTCGGAAATGAACACTGATGATGTGGCCAACATCATCAGAGTTAATTCCCAGCTACTGAAGTGAGTTCAATACTATATTACTTATCAACCCATATTTAAACAATTTCATTTTGAAATCTATTTCCAAATACTATTCACGATGCTTATAAACCAATTTAAAATCTCCCCGGATCTTAAAATTTCTCATATATTTAACCCAATTTCATTTGCAAATTCCTTTTCCACTTTTATGAATTTTAATCCCAATTATGATTTTAATTTCAGATTTTATGAATCTGCTTTTATATTATACGAATTCTAATTGGTTATTTATATAACCATTTCAATTATAATCAACCAACACATCCAATATACAATAATACTCCAAATATTAATCATTCTTTTATATTAAAATATAATTTGGGTAAAATTATTTCATTTACCCTCTTTCAAAACATACTACGTCGGTTTATCGTACTTGAGTGTTTAGAAACTCCTATTGATACAGTGGATCAAACTAATCGACCAGAACTCATAAACAACTCAACCAAAAAATCTCCACAATATAAAACAATTTTTATAAAATCTACAAATACGTTCACTCGTATATATATATATATACTCAACTCAATCTAGGGTATTGCTAACCCCATCTCTACTGAGTCACGCCACAGAGACAAGGTAATAACTTAACCTTCAGCTCTGATACCACTGTAACGACCCAGAGATTTCCGGCCCCGGAAATCGACATAAATACCTTTACCGTAACTCATGCCGACCCTCCAAGCACCGAAAACACTGGATAGTTATTAGAAAGAAATTAGAGGGTGAGATAAGAAAGAAAGAAATATTAGAATAGAAGATGAAGAAGAAACGACACAACACAGAGTCTCACATCGCAGTGGAACTAAATCTAATACAGAAATAAATCTTTATTGAGAGCTTTAAAAATACTTACAATATCAGAGTACATCACACAACGGGACAGTTATAATGACCTGTTCCCATATACAACATACAGCGGAATAGTAGCTATATAATATCATACGTATGAACATCTCCAGCTCGTCTCTGGACTTCACAACATTCGATAACCTGAACCTGTACACCCCGGGCTAACCCGAGCATTTACAAATCACCGGGTCAGTCTGGTGAACCAGAGTGAGAAAAAATCGCACAGTATTAAGGGTATCACACAACTTGATTTTAAAGTCAAAATCTTTTCGAAAGAAAAGGATAATCGTATGACCAAATCCGCACATAAATACAGACAGTTTTTACCTTACGATAACCCAAAACATTTTTGAAACTAATATCTTGTCTGATATTATAATAATATCTAAACACAAGTAACTAGAAATCTAGTAAAACGCTTTCATCTCACGCTCTACATATATAATATAAAATCAAAAACTGCGGGCGCTTATTGGAGATTGGATTCCGACTATGACAAGGTATGGGACCACCTGCCGATAGTGTATGTCTAGAAACGAATACACTGGGTTCAACAAGAACGTCTTGCAACCCGGCCCACACATGACCGACCACTCATTTTGCTTGAGTGTATCGAATGTATATCACTGACGGTTGGGATCAGCAACCGTCTCCCGAAAAGGGACAACATCGAAACATATATTAGAGAAGTAAATCAGAAATTTTCTAGATAGGTGATTATACACCCTAATCGGAGCGACCCACATAGCCATGCTGCCTGCCCAATTTTCGTCATTTCCCGGTTGATGAGGCTTGAGGTCAGAGTTTATTTTTGAAACATCTTATCACCATTCACTTTGAATGCCACATCGTCAGATCCGTCAGATATCACTAATTGATGTCCACAAAGATACTCTAGTTAGAGGCTAAGAGAACGGCAATTCTCCGCCACCAACTATGATACGTTTGAAGAAATCAACGTACGTGATCCTTTGGAAATAGTCTGTCATACATCCGTCCATACAAGTCATCTAGGAACAGGATGAACCGAAGGCACTCCCCTACTGCATCTCATATAGGAATCACCCCATGGATCAGTAGCGAGAAGTCCTTGCAACCCATAGATTCCAACCATGACAGAATCACAGCTTATCTCTTCTTACCAGGCAGAGAATATTAGTGGTTCTTCCATTTATGAAAATCCACGGTCTTCAATGCTCCATCTCGATCATCTTCTGATATCTTCACGTATTTGTTGGGCGGAATGGTTTTCGAATATAAATTCGATCCCGGTCTTTCCGTACCAACAATCGTCTTGGACAGATTTGATAGTCGGTGATTTAACTAACAAAATATACAGTGTTTCAATCATGACACTCCAATGAGTTCACTGGTTCAGTATTCAGCATCACTTGGCCTTTTTAATTTAAAACCACTAGTTCACTTATGTTTAATTAAAACTTCTAACTCTTTAAATCTTTGAAAATACGATAATTGAATTCTTATATACTAACGATCTCAAAACCCTTTCTATATAATACTTAGTAAAATAACTCATAACCATAATCAATTCTTATTTTAATTCTCCTTTCAAACATTCATCACATCATTCTTTATTATTTAAAACTTGGGAAATGCACTTAACTTATTATTCATAAATAATGTTACGCAATACATTTTATCCCGTTCTTAAAACCATAACTAATTAATATAGAATAAAACTAACTTTACATTTCCTTTACCTCGGATTTCTCGTTATATAATTTCCAATTTCCACCAACGTTGCATTATCATTTCCCTAATGGAAATAATAAATTATCACTAACCTCTCTTACAATTACCAACTAATATTATCTTCAGATAATCCTGAAGTCATTCAAGTTGGGGTATTTTAATTACCACTTAGACCTTGATCAACAACATTTATATCTTCAGATAAATAAAAGTTGTAATCAAACACAATATTCCATTCCAATATCAAAACAATTCCCATCATAACTTCGATTTGGTTATACAACCCTATAACCCACTTCTTTAACCAGATTCACTTATTTCCTATCTCCTTTCAAATCTATTCGACCATTTCCCCCTTTGGAAATCTTATTTCAATTTTTCCTTTTTTACTCGATCTCATTTTTCAAGTAACGTTAATATAAAATTTACGCTTTTACACTTTATTTCTCATTTACACACTCCTGGTTTATTATAATCGTTTTTCTTAATCTCCTTTCAAACATTCAAATAATTAAGTAACCTTTAATTTAAGTTGTCGTATTCTCTTAAAATTCTCTTTATAACTCCGTTATAAAAATTTGGATTTTAAATATAAAACCCGTTCATGAATTCCTTTCGCTATTCAGTTGGATTACATTTCACCTTCGATCACTTCTTAAATGCATTCTCATTTAAAAAGTAATTTTCCAAATTACCACTAATTACAGTAATAACTTATTTCAATCATTAACTACTTCAGTATTTAATTCCTTTATTAACTAAATAAATAGTAAATCCCCTTTAAAAACCTTATTTAAATTTAAACAATATTCATTTAACTATTTTAATCAAAACACATTAATTTGATAATTAATTCCAACTCAAAACGGTCGATTAAATTAATTCAAAACTCGATTATCTCGTTAACCGATCCTAATTAATCCTCACTTTAAATTAATTAAAAATGTAAATTAATTTAAATAATTTCATTAATTTCATTAATTGTTTCCTTTCAAAAAAATTATCAAAGTTTTAACCACTCGATTCATTTTTTATTCTCATACTTGTAAATCTGATTAACATCAGCATTTACTTTATAAAATAAGTTAATAACAAATCAATGTCTTAAATAAATAAAATATTTATTTCTCTTTAATAACTTTTATTCAAAAATAATATATTCCAAAATCAAACTCCAGTTATAAAATAAATTTTATAACTTCATCTCTATTGACTCACCTGACGGTGAATCAATATCTATAAAACGATTAATTTTATAGGCCATATGCTGCCAAATACTAAACCAATACTGCCCATTGGTTTAAATAAACAGATGTTGAATATTCGATAATCAACAATCAAAACAATCGATCCAAACATGACCGTTCATATATGATAATATGAAAATAAATAATATTTTTGAGGAATCCAGTTGGATCCCTCCAACCAGTTCTTCCCTGTATTCACAACGGTTATCACAAACCAGATCATTCAGTTTCATTTAACTGAAATGAATAACGACCATTTAACATCAACCACAAGAAATGCAAACAATTCAACAATTTAAACACGTTTATAAAATAAACGTGACCAATAAGGTAAGTTACCTTTATTGGAACCAATCATTAAAAATAACGATTTAGTAATTCACTGAAATTAAACACAGTTTAATTTCATCAGTTAAATCAACAATCAAATGTATAACTAGCAAACAGACAACCATCAGCAAGTAGAGCACACAAAACAAAAACCAAATTTATATAAAATATAAATTAGAAAAATAATGAGTGAGTTTAACTCACTTTGATTTGATTCTGTTGGCAGCGGCTCATTTTAATTAAATTAAACGGTCATTCAATTTAATTGAAAATGTCGGTTGATTCCAATACGTCCGAGTCGGTTCCACATTGTACGGCTCGCCGAGATGATTTCAACGCCACTTGGTTCGGCAAATTCTGATAATACATGTACCAGATATAAGTAATATAAGTTCGCCGCTTTAATTTAAAAAAATCCCCTTAATTAAAAATTAATTATTAACTAATTAATTTACTTTGGTTTAAGATTTACAGTCCAACTCATTTGTTTACTTCATTCATGGTTGATTTCCTGTTCGCTACTCTCCATTCTCTCTTATTCCCATCCTTGCTTTTGTATTCAACCCGGCCCTGAATTTAGTCACTATACATCAATTAATAATTAATAATAGGATTAAATTAACTTAAGTATTTCAATTAACTAATTACATTGTTTCAACAGGACGACCGACTGCTTTTCCCATGAGCAACTCTTCATTGCTTCAGTGCATACCAAGCCAACCTGCCAGTGCCAACAAAACCCACAGTCCTATTAATTTAATTTAGATCAACCTTCTAATCGTACTTAAATTAATAAATTATGGTTTAAACGTTCTATCTGGCACCTTAAACATTACTTTACCCTGACCGTTCATTTTGTTTGCTGAGTAATCGTGTCCAAGCATTCCTTCTTCTTTCTTCGAACAGACCACGCCGGCAATACACAACGCGTCCCCTCCCATGATCAGACCGCCAGATTTGTTTTCATCCCTTCTTGCCTTCACACGCACTTCTGTATTTCACTCCTCACTGCAAATTTACAAATCCAACCCCGAAATCTTCCCAGGCCTTATTTGTTCCTCACTGTATTGCTTCCACCGAAAACAAACCCCAGGTTTTTTTCATTACGGCCACTACACTATTCCGTTTTTTTTTCTTTTTTTTCTCGTTGCTTCACACATCCCGTTCTCTCCTTCTTCACGTTATGTACTCCACGAACTCGGCTAAACTGATCCTCATGCAAACAACTCTTTTATGCCCTCTTTTCTTTCACCACATCAAGACAAACCACCCACCGTCCCTTCTTGCCCAGAACAGCTCACGTGAGCACCAGAACCGCTCCATTTCTCACTTCCGCCCATCCCTCCCCTTCCCGCCTTTCTCTTTTTCGGTTTACCCTTTTCCTTTTTTTTTGAAAGAAATTCTCAGCAAAGAAAGAAGATGGCGGAAGAACCTTAGTTGACCACGAAGACTGAATTAGGTTTTGAGGCGAAACGAGAAAAGATGTATATAGGGTACGATTTGATAAAATATTAGTTTACGAAAATTCACCGCAAAGTAATTGATTAAAACCCCTATAAATGATTTATGTTTACTGATAAAAAAACTACTCTTGGTTGAAAAAGGTATTCTGGATCCAATGGGACAAGTTTCGTCGAAATCCGAGCTCGTATGAAAAAATTTCCTTTATAAAACCTGAATTAAACACGCGTTTAATTTTTCCACGATCACCAAATAAATCAAATCAACTTGAAACCTTAAAATCCTACAATAATTTGTTGATACGAACCCAACGGCATTAGTTTCGTCGCATTCTGAGACTGTTTCCCCGGTAGGCTATTTTTACCGTGCACTGCAATACCCTTTTTAATGCCAAATTTCTCGGTCTTCAAAAATAACAAACTATATACCTATCCTGACTCTAATAGATGATACGAACTCAACGGGACTGGTTTCGTGGCCTAATTCGATCATCTACACAAGTTACACTCAATATCTCTCGATTAATTTAATTACACGCTATAGAATTTGATTGGGCGTTTACGACTACCGTGGTCACATACGACATCGGTTTGCCATGCAGTTTGATTTTCTGATAATAATTTGACGATATGGTTCCAATGAAACTAATTTCACCGAAAACAGATTTCGTTTGCAAAATGGCTATTTTAAAGGCCGATAACGATTTCCGTAGCGTTTTTTCCAAAATTTGATTTAGCCATAACTCGCAATCTATAACACGGAATCTGTAACTTTCCCTTTCATATGAAAACTATTGTCAACACGACCCCAACGTTTCTTGTTTCACAGAAATCCGACTTATATTGGACTCTGTATATTCAGTTGAAGTTCAAAACTCCATACTGCGAACTGCAGCGCTATTTCGAACTCTATTTACATTATAAATAATTTATAGCGTTCAAACTTCGTTTAAATAGCGAATTAAATATTAAAATCCATTTATATTCCAAATATCATATTTAAACTAAATAAATTAGATTGAATATTTAACCGCCAAAAACACGGGTCGTTACAGAATAAATCTTTTAATTAAGATTATTGGAGTTTCCAGTTATATTTGGTAATTGGAATAAAAATGGAATGTGAGTTGGGTTTATTGTGAACAGTGTTTTTAATGACATTCGTTCTTTAACCCGATTAACAGTGAAATGTGATTTGAAATATATAAATCCTTTATTAAGAATTAATGGAAATTTTCCAATGTGATGTTTTGCAATTTAACAAAATAAATTGGAATTGAATGGAATTCAATTTAGTAATAATCGAAGTGAGATTCTGTGGAGGAAGAATGTAAATATATATATGGAATTTAAAAGGCTTTGTCGTTATTCCATTTATATTATTAGTCAGATACAGTAATTGATATCAATTATATATTGATCTGTTTTCC
Source organism: Allium sativum (assembly GCA_030737875.1). Taxonomy (NCBI): domain Eukaryota; kingdom Viridiplantae; phylum Streptophyta; class Magnoliopsida; order Asparagales; family Amaryllidaceae; genus Allium; species Allium sativum. The sequence continues at coordinate 131,759,343 of CM060918.1, forward strand.
GTGAAGATTCCACTATTAATGGAATATGATTTGGATTTATCGTGAACTATGTTTTAAAGGACATTGCTTCTTTAACCCGGTTAAATACAGGACTACATGTCTAACATTGTATTTCGAACTGTATTGTTGATCTCTGCTAAATATATATCTGTTTGGTGGCGTAGAATTCATTCTCTTTCTTAACACCCTTCTTTGAGATGTACGAGCTTAGTGGTTATATATCTGCAGAAATCAATGGTACGGTGTAGATTGTCAATGCGGCATGTTTGATATTTTATAGTTAAATAATCATTCATAATGATTGTTAGAAGATTAAAACTAAGTGGAGTTTTAATGAATCTTTAATTAGATTGAAATGTGAGTATGATAATTTAAATTATCAAATTGGGAAAATGTTCGGGAGTGGAGTATCACCAGTTTTGCTCCAAGCGATTGTTAAATCTTTAATTAGATTTGAACGTGAAATGGTAATTAAATTTACCTATAACTCCGTGTGTAACACCCCGTATGTTGAATAACTTGCTATAGTATAAAACAGGGCAGAATTAAATTTAATATCTGAATCAGGGGAAACAGGCTATGCCATTGCGTTCGTCTCGGAAAAATACGCAAAAAAGAGTCCAAGTTTTCGAAAATCGGAGTCCGTATGACCAAGATATGGCCTCGTGAAGTTTCACGAAAAATTCAAATTCAAAATAGATTCAAATTTCAGAAAAATCAAGGTAGGCGGGAAAAATCCCGCACAGACCCAGGGGGTCGACCTGGGGGTCGACCTTCCCCCAGGTCGACTGGGGAGTCGACCCTAGGGTCGACCCAGGGGTCGACCTCCCTGGTCGAGCCCAGGTGACCTGGGTGCATCAGTTTGGCTTTTGGGCTGGGTCTGGTGGCTTGTGACGAGATCTGACGGCTCTAACCTAATCTAGGGTTAATCTAAGGGCCTAAACTACATCCTAATTCTATAAATACACCCTAAGACTACCCTAATTCATACTAAAATTGAAGACAACGTCGTTATGCCGTCAAAATGCAACTAGGAGGAGCCACCAACAAACTAAAGAGGAGGAAAGCTTCTCAAATCAACTTCTAATCAACTCTAGCAACTTAATCTTATTCATTTAAGTGCTAATCAACAAGTGGTGAGTTTAATATAGCCTTAATGACCAATTATTGAAGTGATTATGATAGGATATGATGAGGTTATGGCTATGAATGTGGATCAATGCATGTTATGCAAGTTATATGCTATGTGTTAATGATGTTATGAATGTTATGCAAGTTATATGCTATGTGTTAATGATGTTATGCATGTTATGCAAGTTATGTGCTATATGTTCATGATGTTATGCAAGTTATGCAAGTCATATGCTATGTGATTATGATGTTATGCAAGTTATGCAAGTCATATGCTATGTGTTTGTGGTGTTATGCAAGTCATATGATATATGTTCATGATGTTATGCAAGCTATAGGCTATATGATCATGATGTTATGCAAGTTATGCAAGTGTTCATGATGCTAGTTGCTATGATAAACATTGATCCATTATGACACCATGATTATGCAAGTTTGGTGTATGATTATATGCAAGTTCATGTATGATATGTATGCAAGTTTGGTGTATGATTATATGCAAGTTCACATATGACATGTTATGCAAGTATGGTGTTTGATTATATGCAAGTGACATGTGCAAGTTTACACCTTAGTATGATATGCATACATATGCAAGTTAACCCCTTTATATGTCATACATACATATGCAAGTTTACCCCTTTGTATGACATAAGAAACTTATGCAAGTTAACCTCTTTATGACATATGTGATTCATGCAAGTTTGGGTCGATTATTTATGCTAGTTGGGTTTGATGCTATATGCATGTTGACATCTTTAAACCCATGTTGATGCTAATGTGTTATGCAAGTTGAACCCATTGTATTTGTGATGAATCTTCCCTTTTATGTCATGTTAGCGAATTACACGGGGAATGATGGGGTTAAAATACATGTTAATGAAATGGTGTAAAGTTGGTATGATTATGCATACCATAAAGTGGGTGGACATAATTGAGTCAATTATGTACATCGTTAAATTTGTAATTAATTAGGGATAATTAATACAAATTATGGGGGTGATTAATTAGGTGTAATTAATCGACTAAGACACGAGGTTGGACCCTTTTGTAGCATAAGACTGCCCGGAACCGACCGGCATATCCAGCGGCTACAAATGATTGGCCCAATGTGAGAGGTCTTAGGCACAAACTAAATACGTGACAAGTGTATAGACACGAGGTTAGAATCGGTTATGGCGTAAGGCTGCCCGGACCCAACCGGCAAATCCAGCTGCCATAAAAGATAGTCTAATGCGAGAGGTCTTTACAACGGTTACGTTCTTAATCAATTAAGAAACACTTAACCAGATAAGCATGTAGTGGGGCATGAGGGGTTAAGTGGGTGCCTTGGGTAGCATGTGGAGATTAAGTAAGTGCCTTGGGTGGCATGAGAAAATCTAGTGGTTGCCTTTAGTGGCAATAGAAAATACGATTAGAATACTTAACCAAACAGGAACATGTAATTAAACATGATTAAAGGGTTAAGTGGGTGCCTTGGGTGGCATGAGGAAATCTAGTGGTTGCCTTGAGTGGCAATAGAAAATACGATTAGAATACTTAACCAAAGAGGAACATGCAATTAAACATGATTAAAGGGTTAAGTGGGTGCCTTGGGTGGTATGTGGAAAAATCTAGTGGGTTGCCTTGGGTGGCAATAAAGAATACGACTAGAATACTTAACCAAAGTGGAACATGTAACTAAACATGATTAAAGGGTTAAGTGGGTGCCTTGGGTGGCAGGTGGAAATCAAGTGGGTGCCTTGGGTCGCATGTAGAAATCTAGTGGGTGCCTTGAGTGGCAATCGAAATATGATTAGATGACTTAACCAAACCTTAACATGTAGGTGGGACTGATTATGAAAAAGGGGTTAAGTGGGATGCACTAGATTAAATGACAAGCTTAAGTAGTAGCTTGTGGGGCCCTTGAGTGGCAATTTAAATATGATTAGATGACTTAACCAAACCTTAACATGTAAGTGGGCATGATTATGAAAAGGGGTTAAGTTGGAATGCACTAGATAAAATGACAAGCTTAAGTAGTAGCTTGTGGGGGCCCATTTCAACTAGTAACCCATATGTATCTTATTGGGCTCGACCCATGTCGAGGACGGGACACGCGTACTGGGCTTGACTATAAGAGGCCGAACGGGATAGCGGTGGCAACGCGAGTCCAACGGGTTTCATATGCGTGTGTGGACCCGGGCTGGTAGGTAAGACGTTGTTGCATCGTGTAGATATAAGCCGTGCACCATTGATATTATCGGGTTGCCACTTTGGGGAGTGATACACCCCACTGTGGGGCCAGCACGGGTATCTACGGTAGGGAGCCGATCGCTTGGGAAGTAGTGGGTACACCTAGTGGAGATAGAGGCAGACGACACCTATGTAGTCAGCTAGGGGTACACGAGACTACTAATAAAATTACTAAGTTGTGGGTACACCTAGTGGAGATAGGGGCAGACGGCACCTATGTAGTCAGCTTGGGGTACACGAGGCTACTAATAAAAATTACTAAGTACACTTAGTGGGATCAACCTTTAAGTAGGAATTACCCTTGGGTGGGTAGAACTGGTGTGGTGCAGTGTAGGAATTACCCTTGGGTGGGTAGATCTGGGGTGGTGCAATATAGTATTTATCCTTGGGAGGATAGGCGCGTCTTTACCGTTACCTTAGTTTATCCTAAGTCTAGTTGGCTACTTAGTGTAGTCATTTATCCCCAATCGTACTGTACCAGGTTTATATCATACCCTAATTACTTTAATGATTGTATTGTTAAGGTTATAGGGCTCACTCAGACTTATGTCTGACCCCGTTGTTTTTATCTTTTTCCCCAACCCTCAGGATCTCAGAGTGGGCCTAGCACTAGTGGGCTTTGATCAGATTTCTTTATCTATCTTTTGGAGCTTGGACTCTTGAAGAAAAGCTCGGTTATCTTTTCTATTATGGCTATTAGTATGTAGTGGGATTATGTACTTATGTTTTAACGAGATGGATATTTTGTACTTGACTCTTGTTGGTTTTTGAGATGTAACCAAACATGTTTACCTTCTGCTGCAATGAAATGATGTTTTAAATTTCAAGTATTACTTATATCTGTGTTGTTGTAATTTTTCAGTTCTATATTATACTTAAATACTCCACCGAAGCTAAGGCATTCCCTTTGTGAGTGACCTTAGCGGGAGTGGGGTGTTACACCGTGGGTGTTAGATATGGAGTATTACCAGTTTTGCTCCTTGGGATGAATAGGTTGGGATTGGGAATTAAAACAAATGATTACTTCGGTAAGGTGCGCTAATCCTGACTAGTTTGGAAAACCTTAATTAGGTTTAAATTGTGAAAAGAATATTTGAGGAAAAGAAAATTCTGGATTGGAATGAGGTGTATGTTGTGTTTTTATAACACTTGATTATAAGATACGTGAATTATTCGGAAAGGTCGAGTTTATACCCATTCTGAATAATTGATTCAACGATAAGTCTACGATGAAGACGTTGGTTGAAGACCGGAGGTCTTCACATTGTTTGGATGATTACTGATGCCTTGATTGGGCTATACACCCAGGACAAGGTAATAAGTGATGATCGTCTAGACGTACTTGGAGATCGACCGGATATGCGAGGACCTCTCTCCTGTATTGGACATATGGGATGAGGAATAAGGTGCCTCCGGCTTCGGTCAGACCCAGAACGAAATTGTAAATGGATGTGTGTCTGACATTGGATTTTATTCTGTGTTGATTGATCCCTATTAAATATATATCTGTTTGGTGGTAGAGAATTTATTCTCTTGCTCAACACCTTTCTCTGAGACGTACGAGCTTAGAGGTTATATATTGATAAACATCAGTTGTCTGGCGTGAATTGTCAGTGTGGCATGCTGAGATGCAAATGATCAAGGATTTTGTTGAAAATCAGAGTCTTGTGGTTGATGATCAAAGCATGGCTTTAAATAGCATAGCTTTGTGTATAGCGTTAATTCGCGAGCCTCACACCTCGGTATGTGTCAAAAACGAGATAAGGGACCCAAGGAGAGCATGACGTTTCCTTCTACCTATGGGTGGTGTTATGGTATGGAGCTCAGACATTTATTTATTTTTACCTGTGTGGATGATGGATTGCGAGGCGCCTCGGATATTGGTCCCCGGTGGCCAAGTGATAGGTCCGATAGGACCGGGAAACGTGTGTTCAGGAATAACTAATCCTCAAACGTAAGGGAGGACCGGCTTGGAGTATCCAAGGGTTCACTGCGGGGAACCCTGAGGCATTTTCTAGAGTGTCTCGAAGCCAGCGAGGAATACATCCCTTGCCTCGACTCATAATGGAAATCCAATTTCCAATACGTGACATTTCGGTTTTAGTTGTAAAACTAGTATGGTGACATAGTATATGGTAGCTATGCCGTCTATGATTGATACATTTATATTTGAAGTTGTTTGACACACTATGCACTTATAGTAATATCAAAATAAGATTTGTTTTAAACGTACCAAGCATGTTTGGCTATTATGAGGGAAAACTCTATCCTATGGCTTGCGTTGCATTGTGTGATAGGACCTGAGTCTTATAATAGCTTCATTTTTTGAATAGCATTGCACTGTTTATACACTGTTTTATGCACTGGTATTCTTGGGAGAAAACATGTTCTGTGTTATACGGCGTGGTCCCTTGATTTACTTTATTTCTAAAGTAAAGTTTTAAATAACTGTTTTAGTTCTCACACCAATCCCATGACTGACCTGGAGATTATTGTTTTAACCTAAACTCTAGGTGCCCATATTTTCCACATGGGCAGCTAGTAGTTTTGGTTTTGCAGATATTTCTTTTCTAGGATCCTGGATTTACAGCTGGTGCTATATTCAGAAAGCTTTGTATCCGTATATTTCTTTCAGTCGTGTTATGTATTATTTTTCCGCTGCGAATGTATTTTATTCTCTGATATTTTCTATGTAATATTTATTCATACTCAGATATATTCTTGTACTCTGATGTAATTGTTGTAATAAGCAATGAAATATTCTATTGTTTGTGTTCTGATTTGTCGTGTTCTCAACTCAATCCGGGCTTTCCTGTAAGGGCGAGTTTGAGTTGTTTCAGCGTGGTATCAGAGCTCTAGTTTACAAAGCTCGAGAACAAGACACATTAGAACCAAACAAAAGAACTCATCAGCAATTGGATTAGTAATATCCAATGAGAATGACTCGTTAGAGATGGGATCAGTAATATCCTAGAATGAGTTAGAGGAGTATTATTTACTAAAAACAAATTTAGTTTTGAAATTTTAATCTTATTATATGTATTTGAGTATTTTATTTTATATTAAATTTGGACAATCGAGTATATGAAGATTTTGTATATATGCGTCATGAACGTATATTCGAAGTCTCAAATATACTGGATAGATATAGAATCACACTCTAGTCGCCAGAAGATGATTCTACTGATGACTGTATAGCATCAGTAGTTTATTTATGAGTTTTGAAAGTTGGATATCTATATATTTCCAATTGACTGGTGTGAGAACCAAAACCTTAGATATGGTTATTGTTGTGAATTGGCATCGAAAACATGATTTCTAAGTATATAAAAATTATGAATTTGAAACGTTAATCAACTAATTGATTGTTGGTTGTGATGTGTGATTATTAATCCAATTAATAAAACCAATAAGAAAATGATGGTTAATTAAACCAAATCAAGTCACAATATTAAACTGAATTGAAAATTTGTTAAAATTGCATATATGTACATGTATAGAATTGAACAGGTCATAGCATGGAAGCTAAGAAGAGGAATAAAATTGTATGCCCGACAAATAGGCACATATTTACTGTATTTCTTGCATTCTGATGATTTTGTGAGCCGATTGGCTAGCCGCTTGGCTTTTTCTTTTTCTTTTTAGAAGATGAGGGCCCTGTAAAGCATGTTGCGGTTTTAAAGGTATCCCCGTACAAAGGAGGTTATGGCGAAATTTTTCGAAAATTTTGGGTGTTAGCAAAATTTTTGAGAAATTAGATAATTATTAGAAACTGAAATGTTGAAGAATGAAAGCCAGAATGAAAGTTGAGTTTGTTAGTTAAAAAACTTTCAGCTTCGTTCCTTTTCGAGGACGAAAAGATTTTAAGTGGGAGAGATTGTAACAACCTAGAATTTCAGAACCAATTTAAAATCTTTATTTTAGTTATTTTAACGGATTTTGAATATTTAAAATGATTTATTTTAAATAATAACGACTAAAACTTTATTTTGACCGAAGTTAGAATGTATAAATTTATTTTAATTATAAAACGAACTGGAAAGGGGGCGGTAGTATGAAAATTCGATTTTAAATTTCAAATGAATGTATAGACTTCATTTTAAATCAGAATTGAACGAAACAAGAAATATTAGAATCTGTTTAACAATATCTTTCTTATAGAGGTGGAAAATATAAATTCATAATATAAATTGAAAGTTATGTCCATTTTAAAATTTGAAATAGTCGCTATGGAATTTATATATATATTTTAAATAATATATAGCCCTTAAAAATAGCCATTTTCAAACGACCTCCATTTTCGACGAAACCACTTTTGTTGGATCTAGAATCTTAAATTATGGTTATATTCCAATTTTCATAATTTTGTAATTAATATGTAAGCGTAGTGAATTTAAACGCGTTTGGTGATTTCAGTTTGAATTTAATCGACTGGAAAATTGCTATTTTTCAAATGGTCTCCAAATTCGATGAAATTAGTTTTGTTAGGACCGTACCGTCAAAACATAGCTAGATTTATTTTTTTGGAATTTTTGGAGCCAGTATATGGTCCCAGTAAATTAAAATGTGTGTTAAAATCAATTTTGAACGTTAAATTAAATTATATTTTAATGAAAACTGGTCAAAACAATCGAATTGGCTTACGGGACATATCCCATTGTGTTCGGAATGTGGGTAATTGGCTAAGGGCAATAGTCATTGGGTTCGATTTGGAATCTGAATAAGAATTTAACTTTTTGAAAATATATATACATATATATATATAGAAGGGCACTTTCAATATATATACATGTATATATAAGGGGGTCAAAGGGGTCAAACCCCTATTTTTTCAAACCCGCGGTCAAAATAAAAATAGTGCCCCCTTTCTTCAAATCCCGACGCCCCCTTTAACAACCAACCTCCACAGTCGCCACCACCGCCTGCCCCCCCCTAGATGACCGCCCCCACCCCTCTGACCATCCTTTGTCCCTTGCGTTCTTCCTAAGCCCCAAATTCACGAAAGCCTAGCCGAAACAGCCATAGACCACCACAAAACCACCGCCGTGGGCCCAGCGCCACCACCCGCCACCCCTCAGTCACGTCAGAGACCCACGCCGCCCCTCCTCCGGCCACAACTCCGACCCCGAGCCCCTTTTCAATAAAAACCCAATTTTTATCTTTTCTATATTAACATTTAACACCCTGAGCTTCCACATACAATATCTCACAAACCGAGCCCCTATGGCCAAAACTCCACAATGCCAAAATTGAAGAGCACGATTTTCTCTTCGATTCGGCTATATGGAAGTCATATTTTGGATTGCGGTGTTGTTTAGAAAACGGGTCCAAAATCTACTGTCCGATTTATGCCTTTTCGCGATTTCCGGCAAAATGGAGCATTTTCACGAAAAAATCTATTAGGCGAAAGTTGTCTGAGCTGGCGCGCTTAAGCTAGAAAACAAGATGGCATGAAGATTGGATTTCCTTTGCAAATTTTGGAACCGGAATAACAAATCTGAGCGTAAGAAAATAACGGCGGAGTGGATTCCAATGTGAGAACACCTTCTCACTCAAATTATTTTACAGTTAAATATATGCTAGGATGTAGACGGGGCATAGTAGCCCCCGACATTATTTATTATACAAACCATGGTTGTTTGTTTGGATTGTATTGGGGAAAATTGGATCGTGATTGTAAAATTGTTTGAGAATTGATTGTGGAATTGTTTGGATTGATTGTGATTATTGTGTATGGCGCGAGCCAGTATCAGGAGAGGGGTAATGCTAGACATTATTCCGGTTCTAATATCGCACCGTTATAATGCCGATATTTTCTGAAATAAATATTATTCATTAAAAATATAATTTTTAATGTGTATGTGAACTGTATAAAATATTCATGTGTTGAATAAAATTTTTGAATAATAAAAATATCATTTTTATTAAATGTACGAACTATTAAACATAATCAAGTGTCGAAATAATTATTTTATCATTAAAAATATAATTTTTAATGTATGTACGAATGGCATAAAATTCTCGTGAGATGGAAATAAATATTCATTTATAAACCGAACGGTTTGTTTATGTACACCCATTTAACTGACGTGGATTGAGACGATAAATTTTACACATCGCCCAACTGCACAAATAATATTCAGTATTTGTTCGTTGAAACCCCACATGGGTATTGGGATGATATTTGACGTACATTAATCCTAATTGTTTAGTTATATGTCAATCGATTGGTTGACAGACTACTGTAAGTATTAATTATTTATATTTAACGCTTATGCAGTCGTGTAATGCACTTTGAATGATGGTTGATTGTGTATCATGATTGTTGTGTACATGTTTTGTAAGAAATCCATGTAAATAAGTTATATGGTAATTGATTGGGTCTGATTCCAATTGAAAAGGAAAAATATTTTAAAATAAGGAAATATTTTAAAATAACGAATATTTTAAAATAATATTCTATAAAGATTAAAATATGATTTTGATGTCCGATTTTGGATGGACATGAGAATATTGAAAGGTATGAAGCCGTATTGATTAGATATGTGCTATTTTAACGCGAACGATATTTATACCGATTTTATTCATTTTTATAATGAATATCGAAAAGGAAATTATTTAAAAATCTAATATTTTGAAAATATTATCATTTAAATATTATAATGATAAGGATATTCAATTTTGATTTGAAATTGAAATGGAAGTGGGAATCGTTTTTAAACCGAATTTATATAATACGTTTTGAACGAAATATATTATATTATATATATATATATATATATATATATTAATGGCTTGAATGGAATCCATTGCGCCGCGACCGTTCGTGAATTTCGACCATTGACTTCGAATTGACATTACGAGAGATCCGATCGTCGGATTCTCCTAAAACCAAAACCGCTGGGTTCGTATCGGAAAGAGCTTTTCAACGAATATATGAGATTTGAAATCTAACGGTTGGATTTGGAGATATGTCAAAATCAAATTTGGAAAAGGTCGATTTGGATGCAGTTCGGCAGCCGTTATTGGAAACTGACTGTACGGGCCTTGATAAAATTATTAATAATTTGTGTAAAATCATAATAAATGATTTGGAAAGAATTTGGGTGAAAAATTCCACATTTGTAAAGGTAAAAATATATTTTTATCAAAATGAACTAGTTACTAACTAGATTGAAATCCAATAATTTTTAAATAAATGGATAGGATTTGTGAATGGTTTTAATTTAACCAGAATTTTCCTATGCATGAATTATAATGGATTTGAATAGAAATCATCTTTGGGAGATTTCGATATTGGATTCCGTGACTATACAGATATTGTGGAGGAATTTGGAAGATAAATATATATCGTTATTCCCCATACGATATGTGTTGGTTTCAGAATTTGATATTGAATGTAAGCCGATATAATTTCTGTTTAGAGCCTTATATTTAATATCAAAGTGGATTTTTGGTTTTTGTGAATGGTGTCTTCTGTAACACTGTTCTTAAACCTCGTGTGAAAAGAATAAGTCTTTTAATTAAGATTAATGGAGTTTCCAGTTATACTTGGTAATTGGAATAAAAATGGAATGTGAGTTGGGTTTATTATGAACTGTGTTTTTAACGACATTCGTTCTTTAACCCGATTAACAGTGAAATGTGATTTGAAATATATAAATCTTTTATTAAGATTTAATGGAAATTTTCCAACGTAAAGTTTTCCAATTTAATATATTAAATTGGAATTGAATGGAATTCGATTTGGTAATAATCGAAGTGAGCTTTTGTGGAAGAAAACTATTAATATATATGGAATTTAAAAGCTTTTTCATTATTCCATTTATATTATTAGTCAGATACGGAAATTGATATCAATTATATATTGATCTGTTTTCTGTGAAGATTCCATTATTAATGGAATGTGATTTTGGGTTTATCGTGAATTGTGTTTTAAATGACATTAGTTCTTTAACCCAGTTAAAAACAGGATTACATGCCTAATAATGTATTTTGAACCGTATTGTTGATCTCTGCTAAATATATATTTTGGTGGCAAAGAATTTATTCTCTTGCTTAACACCCTTATCTGAGACGTACGAGCTTAGAGGTTACATATCGGCAGAAATCAATGGTACGGTGTAGATTGTCATGTGGCATGTTTGATTTCCCAAAGTTAAATAATCATTAACAATGATTGTCAGACGCCTAAAACTAAGTGGAGTTTTAATGAATCTTTAATTAGATTGAAATGTGATTGTGATAATTTAAATTATCAAATTGGGAAAATGATCAAGAATGGAGTATCACCAGTTTTGCTCCAATCGATTGTTAAATCTTTAATTAGATTTGAATGTGAAATGGTAATTAAATTTGCCGATCACACCGTGGGTGTTAGATATAGAGTATTTGATGTGCACGTAAAAATGCATATTTATATTCACATATTAATTCTTGTTTAGTGCTAATAAATGTCATATGTAGGTATTTTATCATGTTTAAACCATAATTCAATTGATTTCAAAATACCATACATTCATCGTTATACAAAAGAAAACTTGTCATTTGTGCTTAAGTTATTTTTAGAATTTGTACTTGGACATTTTTCATTGTTTTTGTTGACATTTGGTGCGTTTGGAAGAGAGCTTCATAAAGATTTATATGCATACAAAAGGAATGAAGAGGAAATAATTATCATACATAATCATGGAGGACCCACTTACTACACTTAAAAGCTAATGGACAAATTAGTGGATAATAAAGCTTCAGGCAAATTTGATGATAGAGTAATTAAAGAGTGATGATTAATTGGTGGCCACACTTCCAAAAGGGCATTTTTGGTAGCATGCTAAAGTTGAATTAGGGTTTTTTCCACATGTATAAATAACCCTTGTATGTTGATGTAAAAATCATCTTGGATTTGATTTAATTTAGAGTGGCTGAAATCAAAACCTCTATTTTTCTTCCATGGCTTCTTAGCCATTTCTTTTTTGTAATCTCTCGTTTTAATGCAATCTTAATTTGTTGTTTTTTATTTACATGTTATTTTCTTTTTTGCAAGTAGTGTAGCTTCATTTTATGCCATTAGTTAGTTAATATCTTTTCTTCGTTACTTACTCGTTGTTCTTCAATGTTGAAATCTATTTGTGTTGAAATAAGAAAACAAATGAAGAGCTAAACCCCTACAATTTAGGGTTGATGAATCTTTTCCTCTCATTAATGTATATTCAACATAAATTTGTATGAATGATCTCTTTGGGTTTATTGGAAATGGATGTTTTTGTGTATTTGTATTTTATATTGAATTTAATAGCCTCTTTTGTTCATTTCATAACATTAAGGCTATGTTCGTGACAAAAGCAACAAATTGCATCTTCATCTAAAATTGTGGTTATGGCAATGAAATGAGGTTTAAGTTGAAATTTGATGATCTATATTACTAACCAATAGTAAATAAATCATACTTAAATTAGATTTTAGTTTCAATTCGATGACATGTTTCATAAAAGTTAAAAATCTAGATTAATTGTGTATTATAGCTTTAGACTTATTTTGTGTTAATTATTAACGCAAATAAGTTATGCTTATGAAAATTACATAATTAATCTTACTTAGGTTATTGTGAGATCTCAATACTATTTTCTGTTGAACAATGTTGAAAGAGAGAAAAGTGAAGTTGCCCCTAAATTGGTTTTAATCTCAGAGTTTTAACATAAGTTTAGTTTACTTTTTTTCTAGTACTTAATCACAATCCGAATTTTTGTTTAATTTGATTTGAATAAGATTGAGATTACTTCTTTTCCTGCTGACCGACTCGTATTCTCCACGTACTAACAATTGTACGCCATGCGCTTGCGGCTTATTATCACTATATTTCATACGACGGAATTTTAATTCATAAAATATTCGTCGTCGAACAAGTTTTCGGTGCCGTTGCCAGGGAAGGAATTTGATTTTGATTTTATTCTTCAGATTAATTTTTTTAAAAAAAAAAGAAAAGAAAATCGTGTGCATTTGTGTGTTTGTACTATTTGATCTCATTTCAATTGCATTTGTGCACATTTTGTCGAGTTTGATTGTCCATTTTTGTTTGTTTATTTGTTGTGTCTTAAAAAAAATAGTTCTTTTGATTTGTGCATTTCATATCTCATTGCAATCATCTCTCTGTTTTCTTCCTTATATTTGCATTTTGGTTTAATTTTGTTATTTGCGTTTTGCATTTTTTATTTAAAAAAAAATGAAATTTTTCTTGAAAATGTCCAAATTTCCTAACTCATACGGATTTTACGATAGCTGTGAAAATCAATATAATCCATATAATTTTACACCAAATTCATATGGATATTTTAATAACAACTATTGTACAAACATGGATTTTACACTACTAACTCTTCGAAATTTTCAAAATAATCCTGATTTTGCACCACAAAATTTTCAAAATCCCGACCAACCCTCAAATCTTGAAACAAATGTCGAATCTTTACTTGAAATGTGCACACAACAAAATCAAAAAAAAAATGAATGGTGTAATTCATACTTGTGCAACAATTCAAGTCATAGTTTTCAAAATAATCAAAATTCAACTTCAACTTCAAACTCAAATGATTTTGATTATATCCCTTATCAATCCAATTTTGAACCCCAAAATGAACTGTAAATTCAAAATGGAAATGTGAATTACTTTCCAAATGGTTTTGGTAATGGGAATAATTTCAATTGTGGTGCAATTGAAAAATTTTGTTCTCAGCAATTTCAAATTGAAAATTCTCATGTAAATAATTATAAATTTGATTTTGTTGAGCAAATGAATGAAATTCAAGACAATCACACGAATTTGTTGTTTCAGGACTACTTGAATTTTCGTGAAAAGAAAAATAGCCAAAACTGAACGTGTCACGATTCGAATGATAATCCATCTTTTACCAAAATCGACGATCTTCAACTAACAACTTTTGAAATTGATGAAAATCTTAATGAAGTTGTTGAAAGCTCTGTGATTGATTTGAATTTAAATTCTCCTAAAAAAGAAGATGTCAATCTTCAATTTGATCATCCACTCTCAGATTCTGAAAATTTAGCAACTTTAGATTGTCAACATGACCAAAATGATGAAATTGTTAACAACTGTTTAAGTGAGGACAACTTTGATGAGCGAAAACTTCTTAAACTGATTGACGATGATGTTGTTGAGTCTAAATCTGAAAATGAAACATTTGAAAACTTTGAAATTCTTGAGGTTGAAAACAAAGAAACTACTGAATATGATCTTAAACACAATGACGGTTTTTAAAAACTGTTGAAACTCCTTGCGATTTAATAATTTCAACTGAACCTCACTGTGATCATGTAACACCCCGTATTTTCTATGAACATAAAAATAACAAATCAAGGTATAATTAATTTTTAGAAAAAGAATTAGGTGAAACGGGTTGCGCCGTTGCGTTCGTATCGGAATTCTACTTGAGATAGAGTCCGAGTTTGCGTAAATTGGACTCCGTATGAAAAAGATATCCTTAAATTAAATATTGCAGTAAAACATGGAAAAAGAGGAATGAGAAAAGAATAATGTTTAGCATTGTTCTAAAGATTGTAAGCAAAAGACATAATAGCTCATTTGGTTCGAACATGTGACTTGCATACAAGAGGTATAGAGTTCGATCCCCGCCAACGGCATATTTTTGTTTTATGGGAATGGCTAAAAAACGGCTTAGTGTGAACGGGTTCAAAAAGTAGTTTAGTGTGAAAATGGTTAATTGGGAAGATAGATAAAAAGAAAATTATATATATATATATATATTGAATATATATATAATTGAGAAGATAAATACAGTCAATTTATTCGGAGGGAAAGATTTTTGCATAAATAGATATGTATGTATGTAGGTAACTTCATCATGCATTGATTTTGCATGTTGCAAGGAAAGTAGAAAAAAGGGGGAAATTAAATTATATACTCGATTTCCTTTTTTTAGGTAAGCAATCAATTTGCATTATTTGTCAATATTAGAATTTTTGAATAGGTGCGTATATATATATATATATATATATATATATATATATATATATGGGCAGTTAATGTAAACATGAATAGATTGAAATTAATTTGTAGATGAGTGTTAATTTGTCATTGATATTAATTAATAAGAGAAAAATATAAATATATTAAGTAGGCATAATTTGGGAACATGTATCATGGCATGATTGTTAAGTTATAATTTGGAGTAATTTGACATGAATTATGGAATATGTAATTTGACATATTAAACTTAGAATTGGCATGAACGACAAAGTATGAAATTTAGCATATAAAACTAGTTTTGGTGAATTTGGGTAACTGGTATAATTTGTATACTGTTAATTAGGAACATAATTAATGTTTTAATTTAATTGTGAATGATTTACATATAAAAACATAAATATGTAAATCAGTAAAAGATGAACATTTAGTACAAATAGAAGTTTATTAATACATTTGCTGAGTCATCCCTGACCTGTTGCTGAGTCAATAGGATAACTCTATCTAGTCTTGATGGTGGTGATGGCTCCTGTGAGATCCAATGGCCTATATTAATCTAATTACTCGATAAAAACACATATAGACTTAAGCTCTAAACCAAATCAAAATTAAAATCCATGGTCGTCATGTTGTCAGTCCGCAACCTAGAGTAGCCGCCGTCAAAATAGAAGCAAAACAGCGAATCAATTCAACTCAAGCCTAAATCTTAACAACAAAATTGTCTTCTTCAAAGGAGAGCTAAATGTAACAACCCGAATTTTAATAACGTGTTAGAACCATAAATCAAGGCATAATTAATTTTTAAAATAAGAATCAAGGGAAAAGGGTTACGCCATTGCGTTCGTCTCAGAATTCTGCTTGAAATAGAGTCCGAGTTTGCTTAAAACAGAAACCGTACGAAAAAGATATGGACGAACAAAGTTAGACAGAAAAAACCAGAAACGGTCCAGAATGCACTAGCGCACTTGGGAAGTGCGCCAGAACAAAATTGCACTGGCGCACTTGGGAAGTGCGCCCATGCAATTTTGCATTGGCGTACTTGGCAGGTGCGCCCAGGCCGAGCAGCAGGCCTGCACAACTTTCTGGTTTGACCCTGGCTGGCCTGGTCGGGTTCTGGTCGAATTTCTGAGCTCTGTTGTGTCACTAGGGCTAACTTGTCATTTTCTGATTGGCTTCTCTTGAGATGGATGGCCTTGATTAACTCTAGCTTCACCGACGGCTATAATTAAATTGAAATTCTATATAAACAGCCTCCTAGCCTCATTCTCTTTACACCATTCTTCTCTAACCTTATGCTGCTCAAACTCTTGATGACCATGGCTTCTTCTTCCTCCTCTAAATTAAATTAAATTAAAAATAAAATGCGAAGAATATTTCTTGAAGACTACGGCTAGGAATTGGGGATTTGCTTCTACAATCAAAGCAAGATTCAACGACAAATTTCTAGACTTGACTTCTGCATCTAAATTTCTTAGACCACGATCTATAAGTTCAAGTTACTTTTAGATAAAAGTTGTAAACTTAATATCCATGTTGTCAATTGGAATTGGGTCTATTGATTCATATCTATTCTTGTTCATCTTGGATCTTGACTTTTGTGAATATTTCTTTGGGCCTATTCATATTGTAAATCAAACTCTTTCATGTCTATAACCTTAACATGCCTATGATGTTGAAACTATTGTTAATGGCCAAGGACTATGACTGTGAACATAAGACTATGCCTATGCCTATGACTGAGAACATAAGACTATGCCTATGCCTACGACGGTGAACATAAGACTATTGCCTATGACTATGACAAGGACAATTGTGGCTAATCACCTATAACTCTTGACTATGAGAATTATTACCTATGATTATGAACATAAGGCTATTATCTATGACCATGACTCTGAAACTATTACTGTTAATTGCCTATGATTATTTGCCTAGAACTATTTTGGATAATTATCCATGACTATTGTGATTAATCGCTTATGATTCATAACTATGAGATTCCTACCTATGACCATGACTATGACTACTGGGGTTAATTTCCTTAGACTATTATAGTTGATTGTTCATGCCCATAACACTATAGTTGAAAACCATGTTGTACGCCGAATTGGCATTTTGTTGGATCGTATACCTAGGGTGTGACTTGCTTAGTTTATTCGCTATGATGTACACCAAAACCATTGGATCCATTATCCTTGTATTTGGCTTGCTCTTGCATGCCTATTCTTTTATGTCAGCGTTTACCTTGACTATCGCCTTGTCTTGCTAGATTTGAAATCCTATATGTCAGTGATGTTGTGACCAATTATCTCAAGTTATGTCATGCTAGTCTTGTAACCCCTTTTATCGCTTTATGCTCGTCCCTTTTGCCTATCATAGTTTTGATGTTATTCCCTTTATTCTGAGATTTGGATTTATTTGTAGTATGGATCGATTCACGTTTACGTACGATCGGAATACGATTTGGGTAGAACATGAATTGGTTATGAACATGAATTATGAACTTGATAATAGGAAAAACTTGAAACATGAACATTGTTATAATGTGACGGCAAAGAATTTCGCTCGATCTGAATCAGTCGTTAAACCGATCTAGACCGTTCGAAACCCCTGATCGTTTTTAGAACACGACAAAACAGAACGCAGACGGAAGAACATTTCATTGCTATTACAACAATTCCATCAGATACAAGAATATACAGAGTATAAACGAATAAATTACATTCGATAAATATCAGAGATTACAATAAATTACATAGCAGCGGAAAATAATACAAAGCACAACTGAAGGTGATATACGGATACAGAGCTTTTCGGATATCATTCCAGCTGTAAACCAGGATCCTGTGAATGTAAATCTGCAAAACCAAAACTACTAGCTGCCCGTGTCGAAAATAGGGGCACCCAGAGTTTAGGTTAAAACAATAAACTCCAGGTCAGTCATGTGACTGGTGTGAGAACTAAAACAGTTATTAATTCAATTTTAAAAGAGAGTAATTCAAGGGACCACGCCGTATAACACGGAACGGGTTTTCTCCCAAGAATACCAGTGCATATAAATAAACAGTGCAATGATTTTTCTAAAAATGAAGCTATTATAAGACCCAGGTCCCATCACACAATGCAACGCAAGCCGGAGGATAGGGTTTTACCTTATCACAGCCAAACATGCTTTGTACATTTAAAACAAATCATTTGATACTATAATAAGTGTATAGTGTCAAAACAGTTTCAATCATAAATATAAATCATAGGCGGCATGAATGTCCCATACCACTATGTCGCCATACTAGTTCTACAATTAAAACCGAGATATCTCGTATTGGAAATTGGATTTCCATCATGAGTCGAGGCAAGGGGCAAGCTCCTCTCCGCTTCGAGACACTCTAGCAAATGCCTCAGGACTACACACTCTGGGCAACCCTGGATTCAGCTGGGCCGGTCCTCACTTACGTTAGAGGATTAATTATGCCTGAACACACGTTTCCCGGTCCTTACATACCTAAAATCGAGGCGCCTCATTCCAACAACCACAAAGGTGAAAAGTAGATATAAATGTCAGGGCTGGTAAGTCACTGACACCACCATAGCTAGAAAAAAACGTCGTGCTCTCCCAGCGGTCCGTATCCCGTTTTATCTCATACCGAGGTGTGAGGTTCGTGAATTCACGTTATACACAAAGCTACGCCACAAAGGCCGTGCTTTGATCATCAACCACAAGACTTTGCTTTTCAACAGAAGCCTTGATCCATGCAAATCAGCATGCCACACAGGCAATTAATGCCATGCGATTGATATCTATCGATATATAACCTAAGCTCGTACGTCTCAGAGAAGGGCGTTAAGCAAGAGAATAAATTCTCCGCCGCCAAACAGATATATATTTAATAGAAATCAATCAACATAGAATAAAATCCAATGTCAGACACACAATCCATTTACAAGTTCGTTCTGGGTCTGAATGAAACTGGAGGCACTTTCCTCGCATATCCATCCGTCTCCAAGTACGTCTGGACGACCACCAATTGATTCCCTCATCTTGGGTGTACAGCCCAATGAAGATCATCAGTAATCACCCAAACGATGTGAAGACTTCCGGTCTTCAACCACCGTCTTCATCTTCGACATATCGTCGAATCGGTTATTCAGAATGGGTATAAATCCGGCCTTTCCTAACAACCCGCGTATATTAAAACAAATGTTACACAAACACAATATACGCCTCATTCCAATTCATTAGTCACTAACCGCAAATTAGCAAGAGAACAATTCCCCAAATATTAACCCCGAAGGCCGAAACCAACATCAGATCAATATCCAGGAAACCATTCTTCTTAACTAACCTACCGCTAGTTTCTAAATTTCATATTATTAGGGAAAGGTCCACATTAATTTTATCCAGGATAAATTCTTTAAAATTTATCCTTTAATCTTCCTTTGAATATCATTTCAAACCAAATTATGGTTTTCTGAACTAGTCGAGATTAGCGAACCACACCGAAGTAATTATTTATTTTATTTCCCAATCCCAACCTATTCATCCCATGAAGCAAAACTGGTAATACTCCATATCTAACACCACAGTGTTGTCGGTAAAATTAATTACCATTCCACATTCAAATCTAATTAAAGATTTAACTATCGCTTTGGAGCAAAACTGGTGATACTCCATTCTCGCTCATTTTCTAAATTTGATAATTTAACTTATCAATTCACATTTCAATTTGATTGCAGATTCATTAAAACTCCTTTCACTGGGTTAAAGGACTAATGTCATTTAAAACACAGTTCACGACAAACCCAAATCATATTCTATTTATTACCGGGTTAAAGAATAAGTGTCATTTAAAACACCCTTCACGATAAACCCACAAATCAATTATATTTGCAACCCATTTCAGATCCAATATATTTATTTAAAAATAAATGGGTTTTAATTTTAGTTCAAAATTAGTTCATTTCGATAAAAATCTATTTTTATCTTTTCAAATATGGAGTTTTTCATCCCAATTTTTCCCAAATCATTTCTTATGATTTTACACAAATTATTGATATTTTTAGTAATTTTATCAAGGCCCGTACAGTCGATTTCCAACAACGGCCATCGAACTGCACTTACATCGATCTTTTCTGAAATTGATTTGGATGTATCTCCAAATCCAACCATTAGATTTCAAATTCCTAAAATTCGTTAGAAAGCTCTTTCAGATACGAACCCAACGGTTCCGATTTTAGGAGAATCCGACGGTCGGATCTCCCGTAATGTCCGTTTGAAATAAATGGTTGTAATTCACGAACTGCCGCGGCGCGGCGCGTTCTATTCAGGCCATTATATTATATATATAATATATATTTCGTCGATTACTATTTAAAACGAATTATATAAATAGTTTTTAAATTCGTTTCAAAAACAATTTCAACTTACATTTCAAATTCAAATCAAAATTGAAATTTTCCTTATAATTTCGTTTCAAAATTCATTTAAATTCAATTCGAATTCAATTCGTTTTCCATTCAAATCAAATTTGTTTTCTATTCAATTCAAATTTGTTTTCTATTCAATTCAAATTCGTTATATATTCAATTGAAATCAAATCCGTTATATATTCAATTCGAATTCAATTCGTTTTCCATTCAAATCAAATTCGTTATATATTCAATTGAAATCAAATTCGTTTTCTATTCAATTCTAATTCGTTATATATATTCAATTGAAATCAAATTCGTTTTCTATTCAATTCAAATTCAATTCATTATATATTCAATTTGAATTCGTTTTCTATTCAATTTAATTCAAATTTCATTTCAAAATATTCGATTTCGAAATCACTTTTCAATATTCATTTTTAAATGAATAAAACCGATATAAATATCGTTCACGTCAAAATGGCGTCAATCTAATCAACACAGCTTCATATATTTCTATTTTCAAATATTCTATTTCAAATATTTCCTTTTCAAATATTTCTATTTCAAATATTTCTATTTCAAATATTTCCTTTTCAAATATTTCTATTTCAAATATTTCTATTTCAAATATTGCGTTCAACACATGACTAATCTCAACGGATGAGTATGTCAACACATGAACCTTTATTTTATAATATTCTTTATTTTCTAAATTGGAATGAGGCCCAATCAATCACCATATAAAGTTAATTATATGGATTCCATACAACACAGGTATATAATAGCAACGATAAATAATCAACCATCATCCAAAGTGCACTACACTGTATAAGCATCAAATATAGATATCTAACGCTTATAACAGCCTGTCAATCAATCGATCGACAAACAACTAATTATTGGGATTAGTGTATGTCGTATTTTATCCCAATACCCGTGTGGGATTTCAAACAATCAAACACATATTTTATTTGTGCAGTTGGGCGATGTGTAAAATTTATCGACCCAATCAATGTCTTTCAAATAGGTGTACATAAACAAACCGTCCGGTTTGTAAATGAATATTTGTTTATTCACATTCACGTAAAAAATTATATTTTTAACGATAAAACATTTTATTCAACCTATGAAAATATTCTATTCAGTTCATTTATTAAATAAAATGATATATTTATTTTTCTAACTTATTTTAGAAAATTTCGGCGGCATAACGGCACGATACTAGAAACGGGACGAGGCCTAACCTTATCCCCGGTCTAGTGAAGGCCCATGCCATTCACACATCAATCAAATTCATTCCATTTCACCAAACAACTCAATTCAAACCAAATAATCTAACCAACTACACAACCAAACAAACAAGTCCATAGTCTGTGGACGATTGTGTCGGGTGCTACTAAACACCGTCTGCATCCTAGTATATATATATATATATATATATATATATATAACTAGAAAATGAAATTGAAAGGTGAGAAATTCTCACCAATAGCTATCCCAATTCCATGTCACTTCATTAGTAGAAATCTTCATCGTTCTCGCCTTTTTGTCACCCTCGTTGTCCGTATTCTCTACATAAGTAAAAATCAGATTTTTACTTCGCTATTCAATATATAAAAATCGAATTTTTACTTCGCTATTCAATATATAAAAATCATATCTTTTTTCGAATAAAAATCTCATCTTCATGAATATAAAAATTCAACTTTTATATTATTGAAAATCATTTCCTTTTGCTATGAAAAATCGCTTCTTTACAATGATAAAAATATCTGATCTTTCCATAGTTAAAAATCAAACTTTTTCAAAGTTAAAAATCAAATTCCTTCATAGTTTAAAAATCAAATCTTTTATAGTCTAAAGATCAAATCTTTTAAAAATCAAAACTTTTCTATTTTAAAAATCTTTTCTAGCCTCTTCATATAATATAAAAATTATATTTTTAATCCCTTACATTAATAAAAATCGTATTCTCAAATCAATATTGTTCATATGAAAATTACTTCTCCTCTATGATAAAAATCGCTACTATATCCATGCTATCATATGTTAAATCAGAAAACAAAATAAATGTAAATTAAAATAAAAATAAAAATAAAAATTAAACTCACATTTCTTGCAGGGATTGGGTTCTCGATGGAGGGAGGGGGTCTGCAGCTCGCTGGAGGAAGGGGGGAAGTGGAAGAAGCGGTGGCGGCAGGGTTTCAGGGGGGGTGTTGCGTCGCACGCCATCGGGGGGGGGATCGGTTGCGGCTTACACGAGGAGGAAGGGGGAGGGAGGTGGGTGGTGGCGCGGCGCGAGGGGGGGTTTCCTGTCGTGACTCAACAGGGAAGGGGGGTGTCGCGTCGATCGCGGCAGAGGATAGGGGCGACGCTGGATGATCGGTGGTGGCAGCGGCGGTGGAGGAAGCCGCTCTACCCCTCCATCCTCTTATTTTTTTATTTAATCTGAATCGGGTTTGAAAAATAAAGGGGGGGGGGGGCAGAGGAATATAGAGAGGAGAGAGGAGGATATTTTTTATTTAATTATTTAATTCAAAAAGTTGACTTTTACATATGACCTCTAAACGAGGCCCACCGCCTGTCATCCATAGCTAATTACCCCCATTCCGAACACAATGGGATATGTATCATAGGCTGATTCGATCGTTTCGATCAGTTTTCGTTGAAATCAACATATAACTCTATATATTGAATTTGAACGCGCATTTCTATTTACTGGGGTCGCATACTAACTTGAAAAATTCCAGAAAAATATTTTCTAGCTTCGTATTGACGATACGGTCCTAACATAACTAATTTCGTCGAATTCTGAGACCGTTGGAAAAATGGCCATTTTGCAGTCGATTAAAATCAACTAAAACTGGTCAAACGCATTTTCCTTTGCCACGCTCACATATTGATTCGAAAATTATGAAATTTGGAATCTAGCAATAATTTGACATCACGGACCCAACAAAAGTGGTTTCGTCGAAATCCGAGTTCGTTTGCAAAATTCCCATTTTTAAGGGCCTGAATTCCATAGCGACTATTCAGAATTTTCAACTGGACATATCTTTTGATTTCCGCTATGAAATTTTGATTTTTTGGATTCGTTGGAAAGATATTCTCAAATAGATCCTATTATTTTTGGTTTCACTAAAATCCGGTTTGTTTTGCACCCGGTACATTCAATTGAAGTTTGAAATCGAATTATCGAACTACCGCGCCATTTTCAATTCTATTTATAATTATATATAAATATTTATATTCTAACGACGACGCGTATAAATATATACGTTCGAATTATATTCAAAATAAATTTCTCGTCGATATTATTTAAAATAATTCATTTTAAATATTCAAAATTCATTATAATTGCCAAAGTAAAAATTTTAAACTGGCCTAGATTTTCGGGTTGTTACATATAACTTGATTCTGGATGTGGGCATGAAGCTTATCCTTGAAACTTGACACAAACTTGACATGAATCTTGAACATGGACATGACACTAGAATGAACATGAAAATGGCCAACTCGAGGTTGGGTTGAGTTTGCGGTGTAATTCTGCCCGGAATCGCCCGGCAAATCCAGTTACTACAAACAATAGGATCCAATGTGGGTAGTTGGTCATATCGCACTTGAAAACCCGAGGTCAGACTGAGTTGTGGTGTAATTCTTCCTGGAACCGCCCGGCATATCCAGTGACCACAACAACAGGTCTGATGTGGAGGTTGGGGTACATTAAGGAATTAATGCCGCATGATAGGGTTAAGTCATGAACATGAAAGACAACACTTAACCAACTTGATACATGATTCGTAGGTGGGTTAAGTCACGAACTTGAATGACAACACTTAACCAACTTGACATACTAGACTGATAGGGGTTAAGTCATGAATTTAAATGACAATACTTAACCTATTGGACGGAAACCCTAGTTACGCGGTCCATTTCAGCAGTAACCCACTAGATGTATCATGGTACCCTGGAATTAGGCAGGGTGGGGCACGATTACTGGGCTAATTGTAAGCGACCAGAACGACGGCTGTGTTGGTGCGTCGGTGTAGGTTCAGGCGGGCTATGGTCGTGCACGTGGTCCGGAGTTGAAAAAGCAGGCATTGGGAATCAGTAGGTTTATTTGTGCTTTCTTGATTCGTGTCGATAGTTGGCACCATAAGGCTTGATACACGCTATGGTGAACCTAGCACAGTTGACTACATTCGTGATAGGGCCGTATGACACAGACACATGACGAGCTAGAACTTGTAGGGAGCCGATCGACTAGTGGATCGTTTCGTTGGACCTAAAAATGGGTCATTTCATGATATTGGGCCAAGGAATCATTTCATGATTAATATAAGACATGGGTTTGGGATTCTAGTACAGTTGATGCAGCGAACCTTGAATACGTGATGCTATACTTGATTTATACTTGATTTATCCTGTTATCTTAGTCTATCTTGCCCATCTTGTCATCATCCGTATGTTTACTTTCAGTTTATACATGTCATGTTACCTTTATCTGTTTTTATGCTGAAAGTCACTTGGACTTACCACTCTTTATGACTGACCCGTTTTCTTTCGCTTCTTTTTCTTCCGTTCCCCCCCCCCCCAGGTTCTCATGGAGGAAACTCTAACACTTAGCTTGGATTTCGCTTGCTTCGATTCAACTCATGTACGGTTTGATCTTGAGCTATGCTATGGCTGCATTTCTGCTACCTTTGGGGAATTAAGCTACTTTTGTTGTTTTAAGTTTATGCTTCTTTGTTTATGCAAGACAAAATTTGTTGTAATGGAAAATGATGACTTTGGCTATTTGGTACTTTGAATGAAAAAAGCTTTGACTATTTTGAAAGTAATAAAAATTATCTTTTGATTCGTCCGCTGTTTTATTTATGTTCTGTCTTGTAATATTTCTGTATTTGTTTACCTCGATAACGCTCCTCCAAAACTAGTGCATTCCCTTTGTGAGTGACCCTAGCGGAGGTGGGGTGTTACACTAAATCAATTTCAGAACTCAGATTTCAGAACTCAAGATCTTCTTTGAGTGGTGAGTTCGATTTCTTTAATAACATAATTAACTATTTAATTAGGTTGAGTTATAGATTGGATAATGAGATTGTGGTTGTGAATCATTGACCGTTATATTATTATCTATGCTGTAAATCTATGTTAATTGTTGGCTTATGTACAATCAATGCATAATGATGCTTCATATGCTAGTTTGGTTATGTTTGTGGAATTAATTCATATGTTAAATCAAATGTAAGTTCAACTTGATTCATAGGTATGTTTAACTTGATATGCAAGTTTGGATGTGTTAATTTATACATGAATCATATGCACGTTTAATGAGAATCATATGCAACTTTGTATGTTTAATTTGATTTATGACATCTATTTTATATGTAAGTTTGGACCTAAAGTATATGCTAAGACATATGTGAGTATGATTTCATTAACAAGATAATTCTTAAATTAATATTGATGGGTTTATATTTGGATTATGAGATTTTGTCTGTTGATTCATGTGGCATAGTTAGTTATTGTCACCTATGTTGTATAAACAAGTTAGTTAATTTAGTAAATCTATTCCTTATGCCTGATCCTATATGTGTAATTTGATTATATTAGAACATTGGAATTTTATACAAGTGGGATATTAGTCATATGCAAGTTCATTTGTGAATCATATGTAAAATTGCAGGTGAATCATATATGTGAATCTTATGTTAGTATACATATGCAAGTATGTGATGTTAGTAATTCGTATGCGAGTTGCACGTGGTTTATGTGTAAAAACCCAAATCAATACATACAACTTCACACTCATGTTTAGATCTACGATTAGATCTATGTTTAGATCTATTGTAATACATAGTTTATCCTAGATTGTGATTTATACGTCTATACACTATACAAGTTCACCTTTATGCATAATAATCTATGCAAATTACACCGCATACATAATTTAGTCCATGCTAGTTTTTTGCTACATATATGTTAGTTATGGATTATGCAAATTATGCCAATCATGCAAGTTTATCTTTTTAGATCTATTTTTATGAGACATGCTAATTGTGATATTTAGATCTATTTTCATGTATTGCACAGATTGTGACGTTTTATAAATTTAGGATATTTGGCCAGCCTAATATATTCCTTAAATTTCGTGTATGAACGTACAACTTGGGGCAATGGGATAATATTAAAATAATTAATATTGAGAATTGACATAAATGCCTTAAATGGCATATAATTAATTTGTGATGATAAATGGTATAATTTTATACACCATAAATAGATGGACATAATTAAGGTGTCAATTATGGACATAGTTAAATTTGGAATTGATTGACAATTCAAATTAGGGATATTAATCCAATTTGGGGTTAAATGAAATGTGTAATAATTAACCGCCTAAGACACGAGGTTAGACTTGTTTGTGGTGTAAGATTGCCCGGACCCGCCCGGTAAATCCAGCTGCCACAAATGCCAGTCTAATGTTGGAGGTCTTAGGTATAAATAAAATGCGTAACAGTTGTAAGGACACGAGGTTAGGCTCGTTTGTGGTGTAAGACTGCCCGGACCCGCCCGGCAAATCCAGCTGCCACAAATGCCAGTCTAATGTGGGAGGTCTTTACAAGTTTACAGTGTTTATGAATTAAGAAACACTTAACTAGATAAACATGTGGTGGTACATGAGGGGGTTAAGTGGGTGCCTTGTGTGGCATGTGAAGTTAAGTGGGTGCCTTGGGATGCATGTGAAGTTAAGTGGGTGCCTTGGGTGGCATTTGAAATACGATTAGATGCACTTAACCAAGATTGAACAATGTAAGAAGACGTGAATAAGAATGGGGTTAAGTGGTGAAAAACCTTAGAGGGGACCAAGCATAGGTGGAAAGCTTGTGTCATGCATGGGGGCCCTTTTCAAACCAGTAACCCATTAAGTATCTTTGTGGGATCGACCCAAGTCGAGGACGGGACACGCGTACTGATTTGATTGTAAGAGGTCAAAACGGCTTAGCGGTGGCAACGCAAGTCCAACGGGTTCATATGTGTGTGTGGGCACGGGGTGGTAGGTAAGACGTTGTTGCATCGTGTAGATATAAGCTGTGCATTTTTGGTTGTATCGGGTTGCCACTTTGGGGAGTGATACACCCCCACAGTGGGGCCAGCACGGGTATCTATGAGTTAGGGAGTCGTTCGAATGGGGGTAGTGGGTACACCTAGTGGAGATAGGGGCAGACGACACCTATGGAGGTAGCTAGGGGTACACGAAACTACCATTAGCAGTATGAAGTTCTGTAGGCGGGATCAACCTTTATGGTGACTAGTGGTGGTGCAGTATAGTAATTATCCTATAGTGATTAGGGGCGCCTTTAACGTTATCTTTGTTCATCTTATTTCCTTTGTTTTCTCTGCCACACCCATTTGTTCACATTCATTTCCTTATTTTCCAGCTTATGCCTTAGTCTAGTTATTTTGATAATTATATTGTTAAAGTTATCGCACTCGCCAGACTTTATGTCTGACCCCTTGTTTCCACCTCTTTTCTTCCTCCCCCCCCCCCCCCGTCAGGTGCTCAGGGTGGGACTAGCACTAGTGGAGCTTGATTTGGACAGCTTTATCTCTTGCTTTTAGAAGCTGCTCGGATCGCTGAAGTAAAAGTTCGGCCTATCTTATTTATGGCTATTTTATGTTGGGGTTATGTCTTTCATTTTATGTACTCTGATTTAGTCAAGATGGATATTATGTACTTGACTCTAGTCTTTGGTTTTTGATGATGTAATCAAACTTATGTATTTACCGCTGCAATGAAATGAAGTTTTAAATTTTCAAGTACTGTTTTATATCTGTCTTGTTGTTAAATTTCTGTTCTATACACACTTAAATCACTTCGTAGAAGTTAATGCATTCCCTTTGTGAGTGACATTAATGGATATGGGGTGCTACAGATCACTTGTTTTTCAATGATAAATTTCTACAGTATATGAAATCTTTTTGGAATAACACTGTTTTTGAGAAAACACAACTTCGAAATTTACTGAAAATTCATTTGTTTGGTTTTAACTTTAGGCTTACGAATGAACCTTTAGTCAACAAAATTTCAGATGTCAAAGCAAAACTTAACAATATTTCTCAAAACAAGTGTGTGGGTGAGAACGATGAACACATCTCTCAATTTATACATCATCGGAACAAATAAAACTTTGTTTTCCAAACTTTTACTGAACCCCAGCTCGATGACCACTCTTTAGTTGCAACAGATATTCAATTCGATTTTAGGATCAATTGTAAGCTAAATTTTTTAAATTAGCAACTCAAAAAACAAAATTTGTTTTTCCGAATCTAAAACGCAATATACCATCCTTTATGATTTGGTTTTCTGTGCATAAGCGATGTCTCTCATACTTGAAGAGACAAATGAACCGGTCTTTAAAAGACTATTTCATTTACTTCTTGTCAATATATTTTCTGATATAATATAAAAAAAATCTTTTCTCTTGTAAAAATAAGTCATATTTTCAAAATTTTCATTTTCTTTCCATTTGGGTTGACTGTGGGGACACAGTCCAAATCAAGTGTGGGGGGAGTTCCATATTTATTTTGGTTTTGCATAGAATTTTCGTTTTCTTCTCATCCAAATTTTTTTTTCCTGTTTCACACTTCTATTTACTTTTAAATAAGACATGATGGACCTAGCATACAATTTTGGTCATTCAATTTAAATGTTTGGAGATTTACTTCTCTTAACGGATAACGGAAGGAAAGTTTGAATTATGAGCAAATTTGGTGTAACTAGTATATAGGGAAATTCGTAGGTGATGAGTATGAAATGTTTTCTGAATTATAATCCGATTAAATGAATGGTTGGTTTAGACTACTTCGGACAATATTTTAGATATTTTAAGTGAAGTTGTGATAAGATATTCTAGCTTAACTCTCCCTTGTGTAAAAAAAAAAGGAAAAAAACGTATATAATAATCCAAGGGTTTCCAACATTGCTTGTAAATATAGTGTTGGTGAGCAAACCCGCCAAGCTCTGTCCCAACTCTCACGTCAGTTCGCGAGGCAGTGCATGGGTAGGATATCTTGGTCTTATTTTATGAGTTGGACACTTAAGGATTACAGACATCTTGTTGACAAAGTTAGCGTCGGTGTGCACAATCCACCAAGCTCTGTCCCAAACTCTCACGGGTGGTATACCTTGGTCTTTTTGGTTAGGTGTTGTAAATAGTAATAATGTGAATATTTTGTAGTAAAGAGAGAGTTAGCACTTAAAATCCAAGCACGCTCTTCACTCATTCGACCTAACTTGTTAACAAAAAGGAAGTTGAGATGCCATTTTACGACTGTTGGTATCGATTAGTTAATTCATTTCATATTTTCAATATGTTTCTACCAAAACAACTGGCTAAGCTGGAGGAGTTTGTGACGATAACATGACTTTTGCTTGAAGTTTTGATTAGTAACGGACTCAAATTTCATAATGGCGACCAAAATTTGTGTTAACTATTCATGTAATATTTAAAAGTAAATTATCCATTTGTAAATATTCCTTTAAAAACTTGCATTTATATTGTAAATATTTTTGAAATTTGCATTTTGTACATACTTATTGCTTTTGGATTTTGTGGGTAGTATTCGCTGAAAACCCTCACGAGACAACATTCGTCCTACTGGGGACACCCAGAGGTTTAACGGCTTGTTGCATACGCTTAATGTTGTGCAGTGTATGCACCACTATTACCCCGTAATATCTTCGCTATATTGTGTAGCGGATTTGTACCGCTGCGCTATTTCCAAATAGCCTCTGAAATAACCTATTTGCTTTAATCCCCGCTATATTATGATATTCCCTATATATCCCCTTATTTTGGCTATATTCCGCTATATCTTCTATAAAAGAAATGAATTTTAAAATGACATTTATACATTATAAATTTTACAAAATTAACTTTTTAATATAATATTTAAACATATATTTTTTTGAATATAAAATACTACAATATTCCACTAGTTATAATCAAGCTAAACAAAAGTTTACATTTGTTTGCATATATTTGCTTATTATTATTTTTAAAATTAAGAATGCATTAATTACAATTAAGTTAAATTTTAATTTCCATCTATTTATCATTTTATATTTGTAAAAATATTAAATATGAGTGTTATATGCTATTTCAGAGTCATCCGCTATATCCTGCTATTTCCTCGATTTATCCCTGCTACTTTTTACACCTCCTCCGCATTGGGTCCACTGAGCGCTTTAACTGCACAGGCTCAATGCAATCGTGCACCCTACGAAAATGGATTTAACTTAGTTTTTTAGTTTATTCGAGGACGAATAAAAAGATAAGTGTAGGGGTATATGGTGTGCACGTAAAAATGCATATTTATATTCACATTTTTATTCTTGTTTAGTGTAATAAATGTCATATGTGGGTACTTTATCATGTTTAAACCATAATTCAATTGATTTCAAAATAACATACATTCTTCGTTATTCAAAGGAAAAATGGTCATTTTTGTGCTTAAGTTATTTTGAGAATTTGTACTTGGACATTTTTCATTGTTTTTGTAGACATTTGGTGCATTTGGAAGAGAGCTTCATAAAGATTTATATGCATACAAAAGGAATGAAGAGGAAATAATTATCATACATAATCATGGAGGACCCCACTTACTACACTTAAAAGCTAATGGACAAATTAGTGGATGATAAAGCTTCAGGCAAATTTGATGATGGAGTAAATAAAGCGTGATGATTAATTGGTGGCCACACTTCCTAAAGGGCATTCTTGGTAGCATGCTAAAGTTGACTTAGGGTTTTTTCACATGTATAAATAACCCCTGTATGTTGATGTAAAAATCATCTGGGATTTTATTTAGTTTGGAGTGGCTGAAATCAAAACCTCTATTTTCCTTCCATGGCATCTTAGCCATTTCTTTTTTGTAACCTCTCGTTCTAATGCAATCTTAATTCGTTGTTTTTTATTTAAATGCTATTTTCTTTTCTGCAAGTAGTGTAGCTTTATTTTATGCCATTAGTTAGTTAATATCTTTTCTTCATTACTTAATCGTTGTTCTTCAATGTTGAAACCTATTTGTGTTAAAATAAGAACACAAACGAGGAGCTAAACCCCTACAATTTAGGGGTGATGAAGCTTTTCCTCTCATTAATGTAGATTCAAAATGAATTTGTATGAATGATCTCTTTGGGTTTACTGGGAATGGATGTTTTTGTGTATTTGTGTTTCATATTGAATTTAATACCCTCTTTTGTTCATTTCATAACACAGAGGCAATGTTTATGACATAAGCAACAAATTGCCTCTTCATCTAAAATTGTGATTATGGCAATGAAATGAGGTTTAAGTTGAAATTTGTCGATCTATATTACTAACCAATAGTAAATAGATCATACTTAAATTAGATCTTACTTTCAATTCGATGGGATGTTTCATAAAAGTTAAAAAGTTAGATTAATTGTGCATTATAGCTTGATGACTTATTTTGTGTCAATTATTAGCGCAAATAAGTTATGCTTATGAAAATTACATAATTAATCTTACTTAGGTTATTGAGAGATGTTCATACTATTTTAAGTTGAACAATGTTGAAAGAGAGAAAAGTGAAGTTGCCCCTAAATTGGGTTTAATCTCATAGTTTTAATATATATGTCAGTTTACTTTTTTCCTAGTACTTAATAACAATCCGAATTTTGGTTTAATTTGATTGAATAAGATTGAGATTACTTCTTTCCCTGCTGATCGACTCGTATTCGCCACGTACTAACAATTGTACACCGTGCGCTTGCGGTTTATTATCACGATATTTCGTACGATGGAATTTTAATTCATAGAATATTCATCGTCGAACAGTATTACTAGTTTTGCTCTACGGGATGAATAGTTTATGAAACACCCCACCTCCATTAAGGTTGCTCACAAAGGGAATATCTTAACTTTGGTGGAGGTTTTTAAGTAAAAGTCATAGATAAACGCAAGACAAATATATAAACACATATATATAAGCAGCGGAAAACAAACAGACTTTATTTCATAAATACGTGTTCATACAAAACATTTCCATAACTGTCACATAATAACTTCCAAAACATTACATCATCATTTTTGTCTTGGTTATTAAATAAAGAAGCATAAAACATAATTAAAACTGCATAAATCCCCATAGAGTGTGTCCAACAGCCATAGCCAGGGAAAGAGAGTCCAAACCGTACATCTACTATCTTGAAGCTTACAAAGAGTCTGACTAAGCTGGGTTGTTTCCTCCCTGTGGACCTTGGGGGGGGGGGGGGACGGAAGAAAAGAAGACGAAAGAAAATAGGGTCAGACATAAAGCCTGGTAAGTCTAGTGACTCTTCAGTATGAGAATAAGAAAAAGGGCATGATAGGTATAAACTGGAAATAGGAAAGTATCATAAACTAGGATAAAGCAGTTTGAATCGAATATACTATCGCACCCCACACTATATCTATGCACCTACTTGCATTGTCTCAACTGGCACCCCATGATCGGGGTGAAGTGATCCCCTTTTTCTAAAGATCGGCTCCTACTTGCATAATCATATGTGTCTTACGGACCCCAAAGATTGTAGATACCTATGTTGGTCCCACCATGGGGTGTATCAAGTCCCATGGTGGCGGCCCGACACAATTCTAGAATGCATAGGGTATACTACTGGTGCCCCCAGTGCCCTATTTGTCTGCTCCGAAGTGTGTGCACACCCGCACTCCGTTAGAACCCACACTGTTGCACCCACCGCCGTTTCTTTTGACCGCTTACAATCAGCCCAGTAATCGTGCCCCACCCTGCCTAGTTTCAGGGTACCATGATACCTAATTGGGTTACTGCTGAAATGTGTCCCCGTTACTAGGGTTTTCTAGTCAAACATGTTAAGTGGTTAAGTGTTTGTATTTACCTAACCCCACCCATCAGTTTAATTAACATGTTGAATTGGCTAAGTGTTTTTAGTTAACTTAACCCTACCATCCTGACTTGCCTGTCCTTAGCTTTTTAAAGCATCGACCACTTACATTAGACAAGTATTGTTACGATTACTAGATGTGCCGGTCGGTTCCGGGCAGGTTTACTCCGTAACTCAGTCTAACCTCGGGTCCTTATTGAGCTCAATGCTTAATCACCCACATTGGATAGGTATTGTTATGACTACTAGACAGTCGGGCGGGTCCGGGCAGGTTTACATCACAACTCAATCCAACCTCGTGTTAAGCATACTCGTATTTTCTAAAATTACGTATTTGTCTTTATTACTTGTTATATGTAAATTTGTTAACAATTAAATGTTATGGCCCACTTTCCAAGTTCATCATTTTTGGTATAAGAATTTATACCATTCAAGTGCCACCAATTCTTGGCATGTGACAAACATGCCAATACATATATTTTTCACCAATTTATGTCAAGTTTCCTATAATTACCAATTTATCCCAACGTTACTCCGTCTAAGTATTAGGCTAACAATCTTAGCCTAATTTTACGTTCGCAAGATTTTAACATATAATATTAGGCTAAAAACTTAGCCTAATTTTGCGTACACAAAATTGGCATAAAGAAATTCATAAACATAAACATGACATAAGTGCAAACTTGGCATTCTTGGCATAGTCAATATGAACATCATAGGTGTGAACTTGCAAAATAGTCAACATACATATATGTGAATTTGCAACATAGACTGAATCATGGGTTTCAACTTGTCATGTGAACTTGCACTAAAAAGGGGAATCTAACTAAACAGGTGCCAAATGAATTAGCATATGATTTAGACAACATAAGCCTAAACATGTTTAGATCTAGGCATAACATCGAACATCACTAGCATATGACAAGAATATGACATGTTCATAAAGTATGTGTAATTTTATCACATGTGTGAACTAGATCCAATCATGTTTACTACTATAACATGAAACTTGTATTAAAATGGATCTTGGCATGGATCCAATTATTAACTTTGCAACTTTTGTATAGACATATGAACATGTATATGAACTTAATCATTTAGGCATAGAGGTTTTAGCATAAAGTATATACATGAGATCATAATCACATACAACCTATATAATCACATAAACATATAGGTGTAGATTATAACATGAACTATACAACTTGCATGTGATGTTGTTTTCATTCTAAATGTACAATAGGATCAACATCAACACAATTATACCACAAACATCCCAATACCATTCACAACACAATCATTTCAATACATAGATATGAATTAACATCGTTGTTACACAATAGCACAATTCCATTTCCAATTTACATCGAATCAAGTCTTAATTTTATTCACATCGGAAAAATCACTATACGTACAACAAACGATGGTCTTGTTTTCTGATTTCTGAGTTCTAAATTTGCAATGCTTTCCTTTGGGTAGACAAACGTTGTTTGATTCTTGTTTTAACTTTAGTTTTGCTCTTCTCTAAGCTTTCTACAAGTGGAGGCTACTCTTGGCATCCTTCCAGCAGCATGACGGCTCTAGGTCTATTTTATTTGTGTGAATTTAGGTTGAGACTAAGGTTGTTTATATAGAATTTCAAACTAATTAGTGTCGTTGATGAAACTAGAGTTAATCAAGGCCATCCATCTCAAGAGAAGCCAATCAGAAAGAGACAAGTCAGCCATAGTGACACAGCCAAGCTCAGAAATTCGACCAGAAACCGACCAGGCCAGTCAGGGCCAAACCAGGTCGACCCCCAGGTCGACCCTATGGTCGACCTGGTTACCCAGGTCGACCCCCTGGTCGACCTGGTGCCTGGGCGGGAATTTTCCCGCCCAGCCCAGTTTGGGTCTGTTTTTCGAATTTTGAACTTCATTTGAACCGTTTGAATTTTAAATTGAATTTTGAAACTTCTTGAGGTCATAACTCCTTCATACGGAGTCTGATTCATGCAAACTCGGACACTATCTCAAGCAGAATTACGAGACGAACGCAATGGCGTAACCCGTTTCCCTTAATTCTTTCAATTAGAATTAGTTATACTTTAATTTGTTAATTTGATGTTAACAGAAAATTCGGGGTGTTACATTCTCCCCTCCTTAAAGGATTTCGTCCCCGAAATCTTCAAGTCTGAAAGAACGTCAATCCTAACATCCAATCATCCATCTACTCAACCAACAAACACAGGCGTCCATTATCCTTAAAAGACTTCTAATGCTTCATGATAATATGCATAGTGTTCGCATATGTCCTTATCTAATGCAAAAATTAGGCGGTCTACTGATTCAGTTGACCTCCTTAATGCGAATCATGTAAGTGTCATGAATCCATTATGTATGCAAATTTTTCCCAACTCATAATTCTACATGAGTGTGCAACCATACATACAAATGCGACATCCATGACAACATATCAAGTTTCAACCACATACAAATATGAATACATATATGCATATGCAGTATGAAGTGACTGAGCCGATCTAAAACCTAGGTTGTGTGTGTATATGTATCCACGAGCAACCACTAGTAATCACTTGCAACCACTTGCAGCCATCAACCATAACATGTTTCAAATACATGTTTACATCCAAAGGGGTTTCTACCTAAGGATAAAGGATAATATCGAGGAGATATACCTAAAAAGATAGATACAAGCATAACTTAAGGAAAAAGAGAGATCAAAGATGTACCCTCGAAAAGAAAAGGGTAAGCCGCGCGTATTCTGTCCTCAATTTCCCAAGTCGCGTCCTCCTCGGCATCGCTCCACTGAACTTTGACAAGCTTGACTTCGCGGTTGTGTAGCTTTTTGATTTCAGTTCCTACGATTCGAGTTGGAACTCTCCTCACAGTTGCTTCGCGTTCCACTTCGGCTTCTTCTAGAATGCTTGGCTCCACCACTTCTGCAGATTCATGTAGACATTTTCGGAGATGATAAACATGAAATACGTTGTGAATTCTGGCCAACCTTTCGGGCAGCTCTACTCTATAAGCCATTTTCCCAATCTTCTCGGTGATAGGGAATGGTCTTACAAATCTTGATGCTAGTTTTCCTGCGGATCCAAAGCGAACGACGTTCCTTAAAGGAGATACCTTAAGGAAAGCCCTGTCCCCAACCTCAAACTCAAGGTCGGTCCTTCTTTTATCTGCGTAGGATTTCTGTCTATCTTGGGCGGTCTTCATTCTCCTTCGTATCAAGTCCACTTTTTTTAAAGTCTCTCTAATCATGTCTGGCCCAAGTATAAGCTTGTCAGTAGACTCCCACCAACAAGTTGGTGATCGGCACGGTCTTCCATATAGAGCTTTGAAGGGCGCTATACCGATGGTGTCTTGGTAACTGTTGTTGTAGGCGAATTCCACTAAAGGAAGATGATCCTCCCAAGTCCCTCCGAAGTCAACAACGCATAGTCTCAAAAGATCTTCTAATACTCTATTCACCCTTTCTGTCTGACCATCAGTTTGGGGGTGATAGGCCGTGATCAAGCATAACCGTGTGCCTACGGCTTCTTGCAGACTCCGCCAAAATTCGCTCGTAAAGATGGGATCTCTGTCACTCACTATGCTGGAGGGTATTCCATGGAGTCGAACTATTTCCTTCAGATAAAGAGAAGCTAGAGATGAGGCAGTCCTTCTACTCTTGATAGGTATAAAGTGGGCGCTTTTTGTGAGCATGTCCACTATTACCTAAATGCTAGTATTGCCTCTTCTTGACATAGGCAACCCATCAATGAAGTCCATTGAAATGCTATCCCACTTCCATTGCGGGACTTCTAGAGGATGAAGTAGTCCTCCAGGCTTCTTTTGTTCCGCCTTGACCTGTTGGCATGTCACGCACTTAGAAACGAAATCTGCCACGTCCTTCTTCATGCCGCTCCAATAGAAAACTCTTTTCATGTCTTTGTACATCTTGTCCCCACCTGGGTGTATTGTCATCTTGGAATGATGTGCTTCCTCGAGAACCATCTTTACTAAATTCCTTGCTTGTGGGACGCATAGTCTTCCATCTCGCCTCAGCCAACCCTTATCATCGATGGAGTACCTATTGAGGTGACCGGAAGTTTCACCCCTAATTAGCTTATCAATCACATCCACAAGATGAGGGTCTTCACGTTGTGCGGCCCCTATTGAGTCTAAAAGAGTGGGTCGTACTTCTAGGGATGCCAATAAACCAGGTATAAAATCAGAGGAGGGCCTAAAGTCAAAACTGGCTATATACTCCAAGCTTTGCCTTTTTACAAAGAGAGGGCTTAGGGTCAGTTTCTTTCTGTTCAACGCGTCTGCTACTACGTTACACTTGCCAGGAGTATAGGAAATCTCAAAGTCATATGAGGCAAGGAGCTCCATCCATCTTTGCTATCTTAAGTTAAAATCTTTCTACGAGAAAAGATACTTCAACGATTTATGGTCAGTATATAATTCGAACTTCTCACCTAGGAGATAATGGCTCTAAGACTTAAGCGCAAAGACGATGGTGGCTAACTCAAGATCGTGGGTTGGGTAGTTCTTTTCATGAACTTTCAATTGTCTTCCACCATAAGCTACTACCCTCCCTTCTTGCATCAGAACAGCGCCTAGTCCCGTACCACAAGCATCCGTGTATACTGTGTACATCTTGCTTCCATCCGGCAAAGTCAGAACTGGGGCTATTGTAAGAGCCCTTTTTAGGCGTTGGAAAGCAATATCACAGTCCAAATCCCAAGCGAATGCTAGATTCTTCTTTGTTAGCCTTGTGAGTGGAGCTGAGATTTTTGCGAAATCCCTAATGAACTTCCGGTAAAAACCTTCTGGCCCGAGAAAGCTTCGGACTTCGATTGCATTTCTTGGTGTCTTCCAATCTTGCACTGCCACCACTTTCGCGGGGTCTACAGCTAACCCCTCTTTGGACACTATATGTCCAAGAAATCTTACTTCTTCTCTCCAAAAGTGGCACTTGGAGAATTTGGCTTTTAGCTGATGAACTCGAAGAGTTTCCATGATCTCCTTCAGATGCTGAGCATGTTCTTCCTCATTCTTTGAGAAGATCAAAATATCGTCTACAAAGACCACCACGAACTTATTGAGAAATTCTCTGAACACCCTTCTCGTTAGGTCTACGAAATAAGCGGGTGCGTTTGTCAAGCCGAAAGGCATGATAAGCCACTCGAAGAAACCGTCTGGGGTTTTGAATGTCGTCTTATCAATGCTATCTTCAGCTACCCTTAGCTGATGGAACCCAGTAGCCAGATCAAGTTAGGAGAAAACCGACGCACCTACAAGCTGATCAAACAAATCGTCCATTCTGGGAAGCGGGTATCTATTCTTTTTAGTCATCTTGTTTAGCTCCCTATAGTCCACACAAAGACGTACTGAACCATTTGCTTTGGTGGCGAACACCACTGGAGCACCCCATTCCGAGATACTCCGCCTTATAAACCCCTTCTCGTAAAGCTCCCTAACTTGCTTACTGAGCTCCTTTCTCTCCTTTGGAGCCATGTGTCTAATAGGCAGAGCTACGGGCTTTGCATTATCAACCAGATAAATACAGAAGTCTATTTCCCGCTTCGGAGGTAAGCCTTTCACCTCTTCAAAGACATCTGGATATTCCCGGACCACTCTAACCGACTGTAAATTCTCAACAGAAGCATCAAGCGACTCTAGATAACTAAGCATAATAGCATTCAAGGGATTACAAGAAATTTCTAGAGTGTTACCGAGCCGAGTCAAGAGTCTAACCACTCTTTTCTCACAATCAAGAATGGCAGCATTACTGCATAACCAGTCCATGCCTAAGATCAGTCCATATCCCGAGAAGCCCAAAACAAAAGCACTACATCTAAATTCAACACTTAGAATAGAGATTTTCAAATCCAAGCAAACCATCGACAAATAAGCCGAGCCCCCAATTGGATTTGAAACAACCAAGGGATCTTCTACCATACTAGTGTCTAGGTGCAGAGATTCTACTAAAGAAGATGAAATAAAGGAGTGTGATGCACTAGAATCAAAGAGAGTGCGAACTGGATGATCATAGAGATAAACTAAGCTTTCTACAGAAATATTTCTACCCCGTTCCTATGGAGGTGCCACCAGTGCGTGAACCTGTCCCCCTGAGGTGGATCTAGACCTCTGTCCCTGCCCCCGCTTCTTTGGGCAGTCCTTAGCCAGGTGCCCAGTCTCGTCGCAACTGAAGCAACCACCATTCATCTTCGCCTTCTTCTTTCTGCAGTCTTTTGCTATATGTCCAACAACGCCACAGAAATTGCACTTTCTCTTTTCACGGGATTTGTTGTTCTTCCCACCTTTCTTGAAGTCTGTTTTCTTAGCCTGTAAACCCTCTTTCTTTTCTTGAGGCACTTCCACCTTTGCCACTTTCTTGCCTTTATCTACCTCGTGTAGCAGCGCCATGTCCACCAAACTTTCATTGGTCGCTCCCATGTGTATATGGGTCATAGCAAGGCTGTGTAGAGGCTCATTCAGACCTTTGACGAAGCGAAGGGCCTTCTTGTGTTGGGTGTTTACTAAATCAAGCCAAAATCTGGCCAGTTGATTAAACTGATTGACGTACTCCTTGATTGTCATACTTCCTTGTTTAAGAGTTAGGAACTTCTCCATCTGCAGGCTTCTTTCAACTTGGGAGAGGAATTTCATCTCAAACCTCGTCCTGAAATCTTCCCAAGTTTCCACTAGCATCTAAGCATGGGTAACTTCCCACCAATAAGAAGCTTCATCTTTGAGCAACCACACTGCTAGCTGTATCTTTTGCCTGTCGTCAACTTCGAAGATAACGAATAAATCTTCAGTCTCCTTCAGCCAGTTCCTTGCTACCACAAATGATTCAGTTCCATAAAAGTTCTTTCCCCCTATAGCCTTGAAGTCTCTACACGTCTTAGCGAAAGTATTTCCACGAGGAGGAGGAGGAGGAACCGCTGCCACTATGGGAGGAGAAATGTCTGCTGGGCCAGCCCCATTGGCCCTAGCTTCTAGGTACCTTCGGAACCAGCCAGGGATCGGTACTCCTTCTGGAAGGTTAAGATCTCCAGACATGCTGGAACAAAAAGGAAAGTATTCAAGACAAAAGGATAGAGAGAGATAGTGCATATGGCTTTGGGGAATTATTCTTTTTAAAAACAACACTTTTTCTTGAAAAAGAATGCTTCTTTAAACTTCTTTTTGAAAATAGTTTCAAAAACTTTTATCTAGTCTGGTAAACCTGTGCCCTAATACAAAGTGAAACACCCCACCTCCATTAAGGTCACTCACAAAGGGAATGCCTTAACTTTGGTGAAGGTTTTTAAGTAAAAGTCACAGATAAACACAAGACAGATATATAAACACATATATATAAGCAACGGAAAACAAACAGACTTTTTATTTCATAAATACGTGTTCATACAAAGCATTTCCATAACTGTCACATAATAACTTCCAAAACATTACATCATCATTTCTGTCTTGGTTATTAAATAAAGAATCATAAAACATAATTAAAACTGCATAAATCCCCATAGAGTGTGTCCAACAGCCATAGCCAAGGAAAGAGAGTCCAAACCGTACATCTACTATCTTGAAGCTTGCAAAGAGTCTGACTAAGCTGGGTTGTTTCCTCCCTGTGGACCTGGGGGGGGGGAAACGGAAGAAAAGAAGATGAAAGAAAATAGGGTCAGACATAAAGCCTGGTAAGTCTAGTGACTCTTCAGTATGAGAATAAGAAAAAGGGCATGATAGGTATAAACTGGAAATAGGAAAGTATCATAAACTAAGATAAAGCAGTTTGAATCGAATATACTATCGCACCCCACACTATATCTCTGCACCTACTTACATTGTCTCAACTGGCACCCCATGATCGGGGTGAAGTGATCCCCTTTTTCTAAAGATCGGCTCCTACTCGCATAATCATATGTGTCTTACGACCCCCAAAGATTGTAGTTACCTATGCTGGTCCCACCATGGAGTGTATCAAGTCCCATGGTGGCGGCCTGACACAATTCTAAAATGCATAGGGTATACTACTGGTACCCCCAGTGCCCTGTTTGTTTGCTCTGAAGTGTGTGCACGCCCGCACTCCGTTAGAACCCACACTGTTGCACCCACCGCCGTCACTTTTGACCGCTTACAATCAGCCCAGTAATCGTGCCCCACCCTGCCTAGTTTCAGGGTACCATGATACCTAATTGGGTTACTGCTAAAATGGGTCCCCGTTACTAGGGTTTTCTTGTCAAACATGTTAAGTGGTTAAGTGTCTGTATTTACCTAACCCCACCCATTAGTTTAATTAACATGTTGAATTGGTTAAGTGTTTTTAGTTAACTTAACCCTACCATCCTTACTTGCATGTCCTTAGCTTTTTAAAGCACCGACCACTCACATTAGACAGGTATTGTTACGGTTACTGGATGTGCCGGTCGGTTCTGAGCAGGTTTACACTGTAACTCAGTCTAACCGCGGGTCCTTATTGGACTCAATGCTTAACCACTCACATTGGATAGGTATTGTTGTGACTATTGGACAGCTGGGCGGGTCCGGGAAGGTTTACATCACAACTCAATCCAACCTCGTGTTAAGCATACTTGTATTTTCTAAATTTACATATTTGTCTTTATTACTTGTTATATGTAAATTTGTTAACAATTAAATGTTATGGCCCACTTTCCAAGTTC
Organism: Allium sativum; assembly: GCA_030737875.1. Taxonomy (NCBI): domain Eukaryota; kingdom Viridiplantae; phylum Streptophyta; class Magnoliopsida; order Asparagales; family Amaryllidaceae; genus Allium; species Allium sativum. The sequence goes on from CM060918.1 coordinate 131,801,730, forward strand.
ATCATTTTTGGTATAAGAATTTATACCATTCAAGTGCCACCAATTCTTGGAATGTGACAAACATGCCAATACATATATTTTTCACCAATTTATGTCAAGTTTCCTATAATTACAAATTTATCCCAACGTTACCCCGTCTAAGTATTAGGCTAACAATCTTAGACTAATTTTACATTCGCAATATTTTAACATATAATATTAGGCTAAAAACTTAGCCTAATTTTGCGTACACAAAATTGGCATAAAGAAATTCATTAACATAAAATGACATAGGTGTAAACTTGGCATTCTTGGCATAGTCAATATGAACATCATAGGTGTGAACTTGCAAAATAGTCAACATACATATATGTGAATTTGCAACATAGACTGAATCATGGGTTTCAACTTGTCATGTGAACTTGCATTAAAAAGGGGAATCTAACTAAACAGGTGTCACATGAATTAGCATATGATTTAGACAACATAAGCCTAAACATGTTTAGATCTAGGCATAACATCGAAAATCACTAGCATATGACAAGAATATGACATGTTCATAAAGTATGTGTAATTTTATCACATGTGTGAACTAGATCCAATCATTTTTACTACTATAACATGAAACTTGTATTAAAATGGATCTTGGCATGGATCCAATTATTAACTTTGCAACTTTTGTATAGACATATGAGCATGTATATGAACATAATCATTTAAGCATAGAGGTTTTAGCATAAAGTATATACATGAGATCTTAATCACATACAACCTATATAATCACATAAACATATAGGTGTAGATTACAACATGAACTATACAACTTGCATGTGGTGTTGTTTTCATTCTAAATGTACAACAGGATCAACGTCAACTCAATTGTACCATAAAGATCCCAATACAATTCACAACACAATCATTTCAATACATAAATATGAATTAACATTGTTGTTACACAATAGCACAATTCCATTTCCAATTTACATCGAATCAAGTCTTAATTTTATTCACATCGGAAAAATCACTATACTTACAACAAACGATGGTCTTGTTTTCTGATTTCTGAGTTCTGAATTTGCAATGCTTTCCTTTGGGTAGATAAACGTTGTTTGATTCTTGTTTTAACTTTAGATTTGCTCGTCTCTAAGCTTTCTACAAGTGGAGGCTACTCTTGGCTTCCTTCCAGCAGCATGACGGCTCTAGGTCTATTTTATTTGTGTGAATTTAGGTTGAGGCTAAGGTTGTTTATATAGAATTTCAAACTAATTAGAGCCGTCGATGAAGCTAGAGTTAATCAAGGCCATCCATCTCAAGCGAAGCCAATCAGAAAGCGACAAGTCAGCCTTAGTGACACGGCCAAGCTCAGAAATTCGACCAGAAACCGACCCGGCCAGCAAGGGCCAAACCAGGTCGACTGGGCAGGTCGACCCTATGGTCGACCTGGTTACCCAGGTCGACCCCCAGGTCGAACCCCTGGCCGACCAGGTGCCTGGGCGGGAATTTTCCCACCCAGCCCAGTTTGGGTCCGTTTTTCGAATTTTGAACTTTATTTGAACTGTTTGAATTTTAAATTGAATTCTGAAACTTCCGGAGGTCATAACTCCTTCATACGGAGTCCAATTCACGCAAACTCAGACTCTATCTCATGAAGAATTCCGAGACGAACGCAATGGCGTAACCCGTTTCCCTTAATTCTTTCAATTAGAATTAATTATACTTTAATTTGTTAATTTACCGTTAACAGAAAATTCGGTGTGTTACAGTTTATGATTGGGAATTAAAACAAATGATTACTTCTGTAAGGTGCGCTAATACCGATTAGTTTGGAAAACCTTAATTTGATTCAAATTGTGAAAAGAATATTCGAATAAAAGAATATTCTGGTTTGGAATGAGGCGTATGTGGTGTTTTTATAGCAATTGATTATAAGATACGTGAATTATTCGAAAAGGACAGGTTTATACCCATTCTGAATAATTGATTCAACAATAAGTCTACGATGAAGACAGTGGTTGAAGACCGAAGGTCTTCACATCGTTTGGATGATTGTTGATTTCTTGATTGGGCTGTACACCCAGGACAAGGTAATAAGTGGTGATCGTCCAGACGTACTTGGAGATCGACCCGATATACGAGGTCCTCTCTCGTGTATTGGACATATGGGACAAGGAATAAGGTGCCTACAGTTTCGTTCAGACCCAGAACGGACTAGTAAATGGATATGTGTCTTATATTTGATTTTATTCTGTGTTGATTGATCCCTATAAAATATATATATATCTGTTTGGTGGCGGAGAATTTATTCTCTTGCTTAACACCCTTCTCTGAGACATACGAACTTAGAGGTTGTATATTGATAGACATCAGTTGCATGGCGTGAATTGTCAGTGTGGCATGCTGAGATACAAAAGATCAAGGCTTTTGTTGAAAATCAGAGTCTTGTGGTTAACGATCAAAGAACGACCTTAAATATCATAGATTTGTGTATAGCATTAATTCGCGAGCCTCACACCTCGGTATGAGTCAAAAATGAGATAAGGGACCCAAGGAGTGCATGACGTTTCCTTCTAGTTATGGGGTGGTGTCATGGTATGGAGCCCATTCATTTATTTATTTTTACCTGTGTGGATGATGAATTGCGAGGCGCCTCGGATATTGGTCCCTAGTGGCCAAGTGATAGGTCTGATAGTGTAACAACCCGAATTTTACCAACATGTTAAGACAAGAATCAAGGCAGAATTAAATGTTAAAATCTGAATCAAGGAAAACGGGTTACGCCATTGCGTTCGTCTCAGAAAAATACGCGAAATAGAGTCCAAAATTTCGTAAATCGGAGTCCGTATGATCAAGATATGGCCTCGCAAAGTTTCACGAAAAATTCAAATTCAAAAACAGATTTAAATTTTCAGAATTCAGGGTAGGCGGGAAAAATCCCGCCCAGACAGGTCGACAGGGGGGTCGACACTAGGGTCGACCTCCCCCCAACCAGGTCGACACTAGAGTCGACCTGGGGGTCGAACTCCCCCCCAGTTCGACTGGGGAGTCGACCTGGGTGTCGACCTGGGGGTCGACCTCCCTGGTCGGCCAGGTCGGCCTGGTGCACCTGTTTTGGCTCCTGGGTCTTTGTTTGGGGGCTTGTGACGATTTTAGATGGCTCAGATCTATCCTAGGGTTTATCCTATGGCTAAAACTAATCCTAAACACTATAAAAAGACCCTAAGACCTAGCTTAAATCATACTATTTCATTTTAGCCTCATGCAGCCGCCATTAAACCTAGAACTCTAAATGAAAAATACAAAGAACAAAATTATAGAAGACGAAGGACGATTCTTGAAGGCTACAACTAGAAGCAACAAGAACTACGACGCTTTAGACAACGGATTTGGAGCTATTTGATTTGAAATTTTGATTTGGATTACTTGCTTCATATTGTAAGTTCTATGTCACTTTTTAGGCAAAAACGCAAAAATAACATGGACATGCTATGAATTAAAACCGGATTTAGGAACTATTATTAATCCATGTTTATATTGTTTAACTTTGAATCATAATTTGGAAATACTGCTATGTCAATGTTGCAAGTTAAACTTATCATGATTTTGATGTGGTTATGAATCACTTGGGCTTAATTGTATGGCAAGTTGGACTAATACATGTCCATGGAATCACTATGTTTATCGAAATCTTTATGTTGATTAAACCATGCCTATGATGCTAATTAAACCATGTCTATGATGTTAATGAAACTATGCCTGTGATGTTAATATACCTATCATGTTAATGACAAATTGGGAATTGCTAGGTTATGATGAAAAGTTAGAATCATTATGTTTATAACACTAGATGAGAATCATTATGTTAAAAATGCTAAATTGGAATCCACTATGTCTATTAGAATTACCATGCCTTTAATGTTTCCTGTTTGTAATAAAATTATTATTATGCCCGCAATGATTATTATGCCTATGATGTAAAGTTGAATTCATCATGTTAAACTAAGTTGGAACCATTACTATGCCAAGTTATCATCATGCTAGTATTGAAACCATGTGATATGTTATAGCCTGTTTATTATGCAAGTGATGTTGGAATTGTCACATATGCCTATCACATGTCTGGTGTTATTCCCCTTTATCTCTTGAATTGTTTATGCTTGTGAACGAAGTACGTTTATATGCGTTGGGGATACGATTGGGTAGAATAGGCAAAACTTGAGTTAATTATAATCATAAATCGTGAAATTTGGCGTAAGCAGAACATGAAATATGGCACGAAAACTTGACTTGAACATGCCATAACTTGACTTGAAACATGCCTTAGTTGGGCACGAAATTGACATATGAACATGCTATGAAAATAGCACGAATTTGATAAGAACATGGGCATGACTTTAGAAAACAAGAAAGTGGCCAACTCGAGGTTGGGTTGAATTTGTAGTGTAATTCTGCCCGGAACCGCCCGGCAAATCCAGTTGCTACAAACAATAGGATCCAATGTGGGTAATTGGTCGTATCGCGCTTGAAACCCGAGGTTGGGTTGAGTTCGTAGCGTAAACCTGCCCGGAACCGCCCGGCAAATCCAGTGGCTACGAACAATAGGATCCAATGTGAGTGGTTCAGTGCATTAACGAATCAATTAATGCCAATTAGGGTTAAGTCATGAACATGAAAAGACAACTTAACCAACTTGAACACGATTTGTAGGGCTAAGTCATGAACTTGAAACAACAACACTTAGCCAACTTGACAAGATACGTAAGCGGGTTAAGTCACGAATTTAAATGACATACTTAACCATCTTGACATGACTAGACTGGAAAAGGATTAAGTCACGAATTACATGACTTAATCGGTTAGGCGGGTTAGGTCACGAATTACATGACCTAATCTGTAGGCGAAACCCTAGACACGACCCTTTTCAGCAGTAACCCTCTAGATGTATCAAGGTACCCTGGGGCTAGGCCGGGTGGGGCACGATTACTAGGCTGATTGTAAGAGGTGAACGACGGCTGTGGGGTACGCCAGTGTGGGTTCGGTGGACTACGGTCGTGCACGTATTCCGGGGCAGACACTGGGTATCCGTAGATTTATCTGTGCATCTTGAATCGTGTCAGGGGTTGACACCCTAGGGCTGATACACCCGAAGGTGGACCCAGCACAGGTGACTACATTCGTGATTAGCCGTATGACACGGACACTTGACGAGCTAGAACTTGTAGGGAGCCGATCGACTAGATAATCGCTCCGTAGGACCCCGTACTTGGGTCAGACCCCGTTTCAGGGTCATTTCATGATATTGGGCCGTGGGATTTATTTCGTGATTAACTAGTGACATGGGCTTAGTATACTAGTACAATCGATGCAACGAATCTCGAACATGTGATGCTTTACTTGACTTGTCTTGACTTATCCTGATCACCTTAGTCTATCTTGTTCACCTTGACACCATTCTTAAGTTTAGTTCCAGTTCATACATGACAGGTTGTTTTAACCGTTTTTACACTGAAAGTCACTAGGACTTACTCAGTCTTTATGACTGACCCTTTTCCTTTCGCCTCTTTTTCTTTCGTTTCCCCCCCTCAGGTTCTCAGGGAGGAAACACTAGCTCTTAGCTTGGACATCACTTGCTTTGGTTCAGCATTTACGGTTTGCTATGGCTGCTTCTTTTTACTGCACTTGGGGAATAAGCCGTTTTTCTGTTTTTAAGTCATTGCTTCTTTGGCTATTATTACAAGATAGTTGTAATGAAGTTATTTGAACTGTTTGTAAGGGACGTGTTTTATTTTGGAATAAAATGAAGTTATGTTTTACTCATAAATTCTTCCGCTGCTTACTTAATTATTTATTTATGTTCTGTCTTGTGATAATTCTGGGATGTTATCTCGATAATACCCCTCCAAAACTAGTGCATTCCCTTTGTGAGTGACCCTAGAGGAGGTGGGGTGTTACATTTGGTATCAGAGCAGAAGGTTACCAAGACTAGGCAAAAGTTTTGAAAACCTTTTGAATTTCTTTTTTCAAAGCCATTTACAAAGAAGTACTTTTCAAGAAAAGTTGGTTTATTTTAAAAGGCTATTCCCCAAAAGCCATTAGCACTATCCTTTGTTTCCTTGTTTGAATCTCTTTCCCTTTCTTTTCTCCATCTGTAGTCGCAGTAGCTTTACCTGCGGCTAATCTTCTTTCTAGCTTCGTAGAGGGTTTTCCCGTACGATGGAGATAGTTTTCGTGAGGCTTGTTAACACGTTATATAGGATAGGTATGAGTGATAAGAATGAAGATAAGGCGGATGAGTCTTCCGGAGTGGTTGAGCCAAGCATCCTTGAAGGCGTAAAAGTGGAAACATTGAGGCGAGTTCTGATTCGTGTCTTAGGAATGGAGATCTAGGAGCTAAGGAATCAAGAAGTCAAGCTAATTAAAATACAGTGGAGTGAAGCCCTAGAAGACGCAATTTGGGAAATTGAAGAAAAGATAAGCACGCTATACCCATTTCTTTTTGAGGGTACATTCTCGATCTATTTTACTATAAGTTTACATACATTTCTTTTGCTATCCATGTTTGTCTTGTTATCTCCTCGATCCTATCTTGAGAACCATAGGTAGAATCTTTTTGGATGTAAACATGTAATTGAAACATGTTATGATTGCGAAATGGTTGCAAGTGGTCGCAAGTGGTTGCTCGTGGATGCATGAATACACATTAGGCACTAGATCGGCTCAGTCACAGTTTCATACTTTCATATGCATGAGTGTTTATTTTGGAAACTTGGTTGTGCTATCATTTGGTTATTGCATATGATTGAATGTTTGTGCACTCATGTAGAAATTATGAATTATAATAGGAAAATTTTGCATACATATTGGATTCATTTCACTAAACATATTTTTCATATAGAAGATCAATCAGGCCAGATCATTAGCATTAGCTAAGGAACATACACACACACTCTTTGCATGTGTTCATAAAACATTAGAAGTCTTTTAAGGACCATGGTTGCTTGTGGATGATGTTTTGAGTAGATGGATGATGGATGGTAGGATGCGTTCTTCCTAACTTAGAGATTTCGGGGACGAAATCCTTAAAGGAGGGGAGAATGTAACAACCCGAATTTTACCAACATGTTAAGACAAGAATCAAGGCAGAATTAAATGTTAAAATCTGAATCAGGGAAAACGGGGTGCGCCATTGCGTTCGTCTCGGAAAAATACGCGAAATAGAGTCCGAAATTTCGTAAATCGGAGTCCGTATGATCAAGATATGGCCTCGCAAAGTTTCACGAAAAATTCAAATTCAAAAACATATTCAAATTTTCAGAATTCAGGGTAGGCGGGAAAAATCCTGCCCAGACGGGTCGACAGGGGGGTCGACACTAGGGTCGACCTCCCCCCAACCAGGTCGACACAAGAGTCGACCTGGGGGTCGACCTCCCCCCAGGTCGACTGGGGAGTCGACCTGGGGGTCGACCTCCCTGGTCGGCCAGGTCGGCCTGGTGCACCTGTTTTGGCTCCTGGGTCTTGTTTTGGGGCTTGTGACGATTTTAGATGGCTCAGATCTATCCTAGGGTTTATCCTATGGCTAAAACTAATCCTAAACACTATAAAAAGACCCTAAGACCTAGCTTAAATCGTACTATTTCATTTTAGCCTCATGCAGCCGCCATTAAACCTAGAACTCTAAATGAAAAATACAAAGAACAAAATTATAGAAGACGAAGGACGATTCTTGAAGGCTACAACTAGAAGCAACAAGAACTACGACGCTTTAGACAACGGATTTGGAGCTATTTGATTTGAAATTTTGATTTGGATTACTTGCTTCATATTGTAAGTTCTATGTCACTTTTTAGGCAAAAACGCTAAAATAACATGGACATGCTATGAATTGAAACCGGATTTAGGAACTATTATTAATCCATGTTTATATTGTTTAACTTTGAATCATAATTTGGAAATACCTCTATGTCAATGTTGCAAGTTAAACTTATCATGATTTTGATGTGGTTATGAATCACTTGGGCTTAATTGTATGGCAAGTTGGACTAATACATGTCCATGGAATCACTATGTTTATTGAAATCTTTATGTTGATTAAACCATGCCTATGATGCTAATTAAACCATGTTTATGATGTTAATGAAACTATGCCTGTGATGTTAATATACCTATCATGTTAATGACAAATTGGGAATTGCTACGTTATGATGAAAAGTTAGAATCATTATGTTTATAACGCTAGATGAGAATCATTATGTTAAAAATGCTAAATTGGAATCCACTATGTCTATTAGAATTACCATGCCTTTAATGTTTCCTGTTTGTAATAAAATTATTATTATGCCCGCAATGATTATTATGCCTATGATGTAAAGTTGAATTCATCATGTTAAACTAAGTTGGAACCATTACTATGCCAAGTTATCATCATGCTAGTATTGAAACCATGTGATATGTTATAGCCTGTTTATTATGCAAGTGATGTTGGAATTGTCACATATGCCTATCACATGTCTGGTGTTATTCCCCTTTATCTCTTGAATTGTTTATGCTTGTGAACGAAGTACGTTTATATGCGTTGGGGATACGATTGGGTAGAATAGGCAAAACTTGAGTTAATTATAATCATAAATCATGAAATTTGGCGTAAGCAGAACATGAAATATGGCACGAAAACTTGACTTGAACATGCCATAACTTGACTTGAAACATGCCTTAGTTTGGCATGAAATTGACATATGAACATGCTATGAAAATAGCACGAATTTGATAAGAACATGGGCATGACTTTAGAAAACAAGAAAGTGGCCAACTCGAGGTTGGGTTGAGTTTGTAGTGTAAATCTGCCTGGAACCGCCCGGCAAATCCAGTTGCTACAAACAATAGGATCCAATGTGGGTAGTTGGTCGTATCGCGCTTGAAACCCGAGGTTGGGTTGAGTTCGTAGCGTAAACATGCCCGGAACCGCCCGGCAAATCCAGTGGCTACGAACAATAGGATCCAATGTGAGTGGTGCAGTGCATTAACGAATCAATTAATGCCAATTAGGGTTAAGTCATGAACATGAAAAGACAACTTAACCAACTTGAACACGATTTGTAGGGATAAGTCATGAACTTGAAACGACAACACTTAGCCAACTTGACATGATACGTAAGCGGGTTAAGTCACGAATTTAAATGACATACTTAACCATCTTGACATGACTAGACTGGAAAAGGATTAAGTCACGAATTACATGACTTAATCGGTTAGGCGGGTTAGGTCACGAATTACATGACCTAATCTGTAGGCGAAACCCTAGACACGACCCTTTTCAGCAGTAACCCTCTAGATGTATCAAGGTACCCTGGGGCTAGGCCGGGTGGGGCACGATTACTGGGCTGATTGTAAGAGGTGAACGACGGCTGTGGGGTACGCCAGTGTGGGTTCGGTGGACTATGGTCGTGCACGCATTCCGGGGCAGACACTGGGTATCCGTAGATTTATCTGTGCATCTTGAATCGTGTCAGGGGTTGACACCCTAGGGCTGATAAACCCGAAGGTGGACCCAGCACAGGTGACTACATTCGTGATTAGCCGTATGACACAGACACTTGACGAGCTAGAACTTGTAGGGAGCCGATCGACTAGATAATCGCTCCGTAGGACCCCGTACTTGGGTCAGACCCCGTTTCAGGGTCATTTCATGATATTGGGCCGTGGGATTTATTTCGTGATCAACTAGTGAAATGGGCTTAGTATACTAGTACAGTCGATGCAACGAATCTCGAATATGTGATGCTTTACTTGACTTGTCTTGACTTGTCTTGACTTATCCTGATCACCTTAGTCTATCTTGTTCACCTTGACACCATTCTTAAGTTTAGTTCCAGTTCATACATGATAGGTTGTTTTAACCGTTTTTACACTGAAAGTCACTAGGACTTACTCAGTCTTTATGACTGACCCTTTTCCTTTTGCCTCTTTTTCTTTCGTTTCCCCCCCTCAGGTTCTCAGGGAGGAAACACTAGCTCTTAGCTTGGACATCACTTGCTTTGGTTCAGCATGTACGGTTTGCTATGGCTGCTTCTTTTTACTGCACTTGGGGAATAAGCTGTTTTTCTGTTTTTAAGTCATTGATTCTTTGGATATTATTACAAGACAGTTGTAATGAAGTTATTTGAAATGTTCGTAAGGGACATGTTTTATTTTGGAATAAAATGAAGTTCTGTTTTACTCATAAATTTTTCCGCTGTTTACTTAATTATTTATTTATGTTATGTCTTGTGATAATTCTGTGATGTTATCTCGATAATACCCCTCCAAAACTAGTGCATTCCCTTTGTGAGTGACCCTAGAGGAGGTGGGGTGTTACATTTAGTTCCAGTTCATACATGACAGGTTGTTTTAACCGTTTTTACACTGAAAGTCACTAGGACTTACTCAGTCTTTATGACTGACCCTTTTCCTTTCGCCTCTTTTTCTTTCGTTTCCCCCCCTCAGGTTCTCAGGGAGGAAACACTAGCTCTTAGCTTGGACATCACTTGCTTTGGTTCAGCATGTACGGTTTGCTATGGCTGCTTCTTTTTACTGCACTTGGGGAATAAGCTGTTTTTCTGTTTTTAAGTCATTGCTTCTTTGGCTATTATTACAAGACAGTTGTAATGAAGTTATTTGAAATGTTTGTAAGGGACATGTTTTATTTTGGAATAAAATGAAGTTCTGTTTTACTCATAAATTCTTCCGCTGTTTACTTAATTATTTATTTATGTTCTGTCTTGTGATAATTCTGTGATGTTATCTCGATAATACCCCTCCAAAACTAGTGCATTCCCATTGTGAGTGACCCTAGAGGAGGTGGGGTGTTACAGATAGTCCCAGGAAATGTGTGTTCAAGAATAACTAATCCTCAAACGTAAGGGAGGACCGGCCTTGGAGGATCCAAGGGTTCACAACGAGGAACTCTGAGGCATTTGCTAGAGTGTCTCGAACCCGGCGAGGAGTACATCCCTTGCCTCAACTCATGATGGAAATCCAATTTCCAACACGTGACATTTCAGTTTTAGTTGTAAAACTACTATGGTGACATAGTATATGGTATTTATGCCGTCTATGATTGATACATTTATATTTTGAAGTTGTTTGATACTATAACACCCCACGTCCGTTAATGTCACCCACAAAGGGAATGCATTATGTTTCATGGAGTATTATAAGTAAACAGAACGGAATATTACAAGACAGAGAAAGTAGTACTTGAAATTTTTTATAACTTTATTACAGCGGAAACAGAAATAAGTTTGATTACATTTCCGAATACCAAAACCAAGTTCATAATATCAGTCTTGTACAAAACCTTCAGAGTACTTAATATTAAAACTGTAATCCCCAACAGAAAATGCCATAGATAAGTTGAATCAAAGCCAAGCAATTCATCTTTCAACATCAAGCTGGAAGAAGGGATATCTGAACTAAGTTAGAGTATTTCCTCCCTAAAAACCTAGGGGGTGGGAGGGGGGACGGAAAAAAAGAGGCGACAACAAACTATGTCAGACATAAGTCTGGTGAGTCTAGTGACTTTAACAATATAATCATTAAAGTAACAAGATAAGAACATAAACTGGAAAGTAAGAAATAACTATACATAAATATGCATGACAAGGTAAGCAGGATGAATAAGATAAACGTTGAGACAGCTTCTAATCACTAAAGGATAATTACTACACTGCACCAATGCTAATTTCACTGCACCGTTACTAGTTCCATACTGAAAGTTGATCCCTATCTTGTAATTAGTAGTCCTCAGGGGTAATATCTAGTAAGAGGTATTCACCCCATACAATCCTTACTTGCCCATACTAAATACTAGATGTCCCCACACTACCCCCTTATCGCATAATTGATCGGCTCCCTAACTCGCAAGTATTTATTACTTGTGTCATTCGGCCCCGCTTGTTTACTTATGTCATTCGGCCTCGCTTTTTTACTTGTGTCGTTCGGCCCCGCTTGTATGTAGATACCTGTGCTGGTCACACCATAGGGTGTATCAATCCCTATGATGACAACCCGACACAATTCAAGATGCACAGTGTATACTACTGATGCCTGGTGCCTGCCTTTTCCACTCCGGAGCACATGCACGCCCATACTCTGCCGGAACCTACACTGCCGCATCACCCGCCGCTATTTTGACCGCTTATAGTCAGCCAGTAATCGTGCCCCACCCTACCTAGTTCAGGGTACCATGATACATCTATATGGGTTACTGTTGAAATGAGTCCTTGTTACTAGGGTTGCCTACTGGTTAAGTTTGTGGGCCTATTTATGCAAATATTACCCACCTACACGAGATATACTTAACCCTCCCACTGATTCAAACATGTTTATTTAACGGTTAAGTCTGTGGGCCTATATACACTAATATTACCCACTTACCCAAGGTTTACTTAACTCTCCTACTTATCAAGTCAATATGTATTATTGGTTAAGCTTGCCTTAACCATATCCCCTTTGTTCATGTAATATTGGTTATGTGTTGTCCATTCATATTAACTTAACCCACCCACACATCATGTTGTATTGGTTAAGTGTTTCTTATTAACTTAACCCTGTTCATTCATCATGTTATATTGGTTAAGTGTTTTAAATTTACTTAACCCCCACTCACTTGTCTAATTAACATGTTGTATTGGTTAAGTGTTCTCAATTTACTTAACCCCTCCCACTTATCTAATTAACATGTTGTATTGGTTAAGTGTTCTCAATTTACTTAACCTCACCCACTTGTCTGATTAACATGTTGTACTGGTTAAGTATCGCCTATTCAAATGTTACTTAACCCTTCCGTTCTAAGCATGTTTGTTCATTGGCATTAATTAATTTATTAATGCACCAACCTCTCACATTAGAACTATTGTTTGTGGTTTCTGGATGTGCCGGGCGGTTCCGGGAAGACTTCTACCGCAAACTCATTCTAACCTCGGGTTTTGGGCTTAATATGCTAACCTCTCACATTAGATCTGTGTTGTTGCGGTCACTGGATGTGCCGGGCGGTTCCGAGCAGTCTTACACCGTAACTCAATCTAACCTCGGGTTAGGCATGTTCATCTTTTAACCAATTTATATATTTACCATTTATGTCCAATTCTAGATTTATATGTAAATTATCCATAAGTGTGGTCAATTCAAGTTTTGCCATATTTACTTGATATGCCCAAAATTAATTATATGATTACAACCCATTATAAGCCAATTATATAATGTCCAATATTTGGTGCTTTCCAATTGTTTCCCAACGACAATCGTTCGTGTGATTCATATAATACATTAGGCTCGCTATTAGCCTAACTCATAAGAAAAAGGAAAAGAAAAAGACGTATAACATCCAAACTGGCATAAAACAATGTAGATCCAATTATGAACATAACTAGCATATAACAAAGATTCCATTTATGAACTTGCATAACAAAATAGATCTAAATTAACATATGAACTTGCATAACAAGTTAGATCTAAATTAACATATGAACTTGCATAACAAATTAGATCTAAATTAACATATAAACTTACATAACAAATTAGATCTAATTTAACATATGGACTTGCACAACAAATTTGATCTAAATTAACATATGAACTTGCACAACAAATTAGATCTAGATTAAGATATGGACTTGCATAACAAATTAGATCTAAATTAACATATGGACTTGCATAACAAACTAGATCTAAATTAACATATGAAAATAGACTGGCATGGATCATAAACTTGCATGATCATAATTTACACTGACATAAATTTGCATAATCAATGACTTGCATAAACAATAGACATATAAAATATGAATTTGCATAAACATATAAACTGGCATGGATCTAATCATATAAAATATGACTTGCATAGATCTAAACATATAAATAGGAACTTGCATGTATGAATATGATTTTCACATAAACTTGCATATGATTTGCGTACAAACTTGCATATAAACTTGCATATGTAATTAGACATGTAGATTAATTGTAACACCCCACCTCCGTTAAGGTCACTCACAAAGGGAATGCCTTAACTTTGATGGAGCATTTTAGTAGACAGAACAGAAATTTACAAGACAGATAAAATAGTACTTGAAAAATTTATAACTTTATTACAAACAGAAACCGAAGCAAGTTTGGTTACATCTTTTCAAATCACAATATCAGAATTCAAGTACAAAAATATCAGTCTTGTACAAAAGCTTCAGAATGCATAGTTTTTAAAATCATAATCCCCACAGAAGCTACCATAAGGAGTCAAGCCATACTTTAAGCACTTTAAGTACTTCAAGCATAAGAAATCTGGATTAAGCTAAAGTATTCCCTCCTTGGAAACCTGGGGAGAAATGGAAGAAAAAGGGCGAAAACAAGCAAGGTCAGACATAAAGTCTGGCAAGTCCAGTGACTTTCAGCATATGAACATATAATAATAATAATGACATGAAAATAAGCTGGAAAAGAGATAACAGTAACAGGAGCAGCAGATATACTTAGGTTAAACAGAAGAAACAGAATAATATTACTTTTCACCTCTCTGCACTAATACTAGTATAACAGGATTAGGTGCCACCCCAATGTCTAAACTGAAACAGAAACGGGAACAGGATAATTTCCATAGAAGAGAATGCTAGTAATGGGCCTTTACCACCCCAACAGTAACAGACAGAAACAGAATGCTAATAATGGGCCTTTACCGCCCGAACAGAAGGTACAGAAACAGATTAATCCCTACGGAAACAGAATGCAGAATTAGGTGTACACTAGTATATGGGCCTTTACCACCCGAACAGACGGTACCACGTAGAAACAGACAGGTGTTACCACCCAACAGAAACAGAAGGTATCAACAGAAACAGATAGAACTAAGTGTACCATAAAACCCTACCCCAAGCGATCGGCTCCCTAATACATAAATACCCTGTGCCAGCCCCACAAAAGGGTGTATCACTCCCCAAAGTCGCAACCTTTAAATGACACAGACCTATTTACAGATGTCACGGCGTCTTACATCCTCAGAGGCAGACCGAGATCCATGCACGCACATGACCCGGTTGGAACGCACCATCAACACCCCTCACCATTATCAGAATGAACCGCTTATAATTAGTTCAGTAAGCGTGCCCGGACCCTACCTACTGTTGGGTCAAAGTTTTGATACCAGAAAGGGTTACTGACTAATATGGGTCCCAAACAACAGATGACACAAGTAATTTCCCTCCTAACCTAGTGTCCCCAGACTAACAGATTTCAGATTAACTTGTTTACAAGTTCAGACATACAGAGTTCGGATCAACTAGTTCACAGATCAGACAAGTTTTTAGACTAACGGATCAGATATACGGATTTAACAGATTTACAGATTTGCCTAACTTTGTAATTGGGCCTACAGATTCACGAAACGGGTTTGTTAAATTCATTAGTCCAATTGGTTCAACCCTATCCACCCAACACGTTTTAGACATCATATTTATCTTAGATTTGTATTAATTAAAAATTAATGCGCATACCTCTCAAATTAGACTGACAGTTTGCGGCCACTGGTTAGGTCGGTTGGTTCCGGGCAGATTTCTGCCGCAAACTGAGTCTAACCTCGGGTTTCAAGCACGTTATGACTAACTTCTCACATTAGAACCTATTGTCTGCGGCCACTGGATGTGCCGGGCGGTTCCGGGCAGGATTACGCCACAGACTCATTCTAACCTCGAATTAGCCGTGTTTCATGTTTAGCCATTGAATTCATTCACAGACTATGCTAATATCAGACTAATTATGCTAATTTAACAAATTAACTTTTGTACAAGTTACAGCAGATTATTCGAGATTCTATTAACAAGTTTTGCTCAATTTCTAGATCAAGCCTACAGATATTCATACTCTAATTTCAATACTCAATTTTCAACAGATTTAGCAGATGAACAGATCTAGCAGATTAGGCAATATAACAGATCTAGCAGATTAGGCAATATAACAGAACTAGCAGATTAGGCAATATAACAGAACTAGCAGAGTAGGCAATATAACAGATTTAATCATTCCTTAAAGTTTCATAGACATATCTTGCCTAATTATAAATTTGGCCTAAGTTTGCATGCCTATATAGTTGTCATGATTCACAATATGATCATATACCCCACGTTTGCATTGAATTTACATGGCACAGATTAGGGTCATAATTTACCGTATAACACATGTCCCAAATTTAGTTAAACCTTCCTAGTACAAAAGATTCACATATAAATTATACCAAATATAGACATTGATTTCAATGCATGTCGTATATTCAAAAATCTCCCACTAAGGTGTTATTCACGTGTAACCGTTATAAAATCTTAATATAGATCTTTACACCTAAGTCATATTCTCTTTTTTTATCTCAAGTCATGAATCGTTACATAGACAATATGCCGAACAATCTAGAACTTTAAATTATAACAGATCTTAATTCAAAATATGTGTTATGTCCAATGTCTCAAGTCACATGTTAACATACAATGGTTCCTCTTCTTCCAATTCACAGAATATGCATAGATCTAAATCTAGTTTACAACATATGTCCTTTTAGTCACAGATTAGCCATGTCCAATTATGCCATCATTCATTATTTGTCCCAAAGTTTAGCGTTTGTGCGTTAATTTCTTATGAGATTTGGCGCAGGCTCGTGGTAGCCTGGCTATCGAACAGAAAGAAGAAAGAGATACAGAATAAAATATATCAGAACAGAACATACACAACCTCAAATTCAGACTTATAATCATGTCACAATTATAATTAAAGTTTATATCGGAAAATAACTGTACTTGCCTTTCGTGGTTTTAAGAAAGGATAATAAACCGTTGTTGATGCAGAAGTGCTGAATTACTCCTCTTTAATTGTTGTTGTGGCTCTAAACTTTGACTTGAGATTTGATTTAGCTTTTAATTCTATTCAGGTTGGAAGAAGATGCATCAGTCCAAGTTATGATTCCAACAGAGTAGTGATGCCATTTTCATTTTTAGTTAGAACAGAGATGGAGTATAGACAGAATGAAATTGTGTAGAGAAAATGAGGCTAGGGGGTTGTTTATATAGGATTAGGCGGACGAATCTAGACAGAAAAGGAGACCGGATACATCAGAATGAACCAGGTTCAAAAACTGGGTTTCGGGAGCAGGTCGACCCCTAGGTCGACTCCCCAGTCGACCTGGTCATGGGGAGGTCGACACCCCAGTCGACCTGGTTAGGGGGGTCGACTCCCCAGTCGACCTGGGTATATGGGCGAGAATTTTCCCGCCAGCCTTCTCTGGGTTTGAATTTCGAATTTCTGGCTTTATTTTCGAGCTGTTTTATTTTATTTAAATTCCTGAAACTTCTGCGGGTCATATCTTGGTCACACGAACTCCGATTTTCGAAAACTCGGACTCGATTTCATGTAGAATTCCGAGACGAAAGTAATGGCGCAACCCGTTTCCCTTGATTCTTATTTTACAATTTAATTATTCTCTGATTTGTTACCTATACGTTCATAGAAAATATGGGGTGTTACATTAATATCATATGATTTACATATAAACTTGCATATGATTTGCATACAAACTTGCATACAACAACATCATGAAATGAATCTAATCGAGCATACACAATTAGACACATGAATTAACATCGTAAAATGGACTTAATCAAGTATATGTAATTAGTTATATTTATATAGTCCAACTTATAAACCCATCACAATTACGTTCAATAATTATCTTGTTAAAGAAGCTGTACTCACTACGAACAGATTAAAGAAGAGAATAGATTAAGCATAGAATCCTTTTTCCACCATCCTAAGTTTTAATTCGTTGAATAAGAGAAGCTTGCTCAGTCTATGTTGCAGCAGCATGGCGGCTTGAGAATGATTTTTGTTTTGATTTAGGGTTTAGGTTGGATGTGATTATATAAGAGTGTAGGATTAATTCTAGACTTTAGATCAGTCTAGGAGTAATCAGAGCTATCCAAACCAAAGAGATGTGTCACTCAGCCAATCATCGCACGACACATAAGCCCTAGTACCTCAGAATTCGTCACCAGGCCAATCAGAGAAGGCCACGGTAAAAATAACAATCCTTGAACAACAAAAATGCGCCCCGTGCGCCACATGATGCGTACACGTCATATATGTATATATATATGTATGTATGTATGTATGTATGTATGTATGTATTCATTCTATATATATTTTTATTTCCTTTTTCTTTTTAATACACACATTACTTTGCGAATCTTTTTATTTTTCATGTGCTCCCTTTTTTTATTATTGCCAATTAACATAAGTGACAAATTATCATATTCTCTTTAATGTTAATTGACATAAGTGACAATTTAGCATAAATATTCATACAAATTAAGATTAATTACATGGTTTCCTAAATTATCATCAAATAAACATAAATGACAATCAATCGAACATAAATGACAAATTACTTGTTTTCTAATCAATGTCATATTAAACATATTTACAAATCGATGTTTTTCTTTCTTTTGTTGCAATCAATTTATTGCATGTATTGATTCCTTCTGTACTCACACATTTTTAAATTGTATCTTTATAACATAATTGCACATATGTACATATATGCATCTATTTATTTAATACTTTTACCGTATGCATTATTGCGTTAAATCTCCTTATTTAATGCACGTACTAATATGTTAATCTTCTTACCTTTAATTTGTCACATGCATTTCTTTACATTAATGCTTTTCTACATTTTCTTGCGCACTTTTGAATTTTCTTCCTTAATTAATTAATCCGTAAATTAATCATATAAAAATTTGGGTTATTACATTCTCCCCTCCTTAAAGGATTTCATCCCCGAAATCTCCAACTTAAGAAGAATGTTACCATCCTACCATCCATCATCCATCTATTCATCCATCAATCACAGACATCCATTGTCCTTTAAAAGATTTCTAATGCTTTAATGAACATATACAAAAGTGTGTGTATATGTTCCTACTCTAATGCAAAATCAGGCGGTCTACTGACTCAGTCGATCTCCTTAATGCAATTCATGATTGTGCCATGCGTCCATTATGTATGCAAAGGAATCCTAATGATACATATCATTTTTACATGCATGCACAATTATTCATACAAATGCAACATCCATATGATAACACATTCAATATACATCCATCAAATTAATTATGCACACTTATTCATATGCAATATGAAAGTGATTGAGCCAATCTAGTGCCTAATGTGTGTATAAATGCATCCACGAGCAACCACTAGCAAACACTTGCATCCACTTGCATCCTCCAAACATAACATGTCTCAAACACATGTTTACAACCATAGGATTTTCCTACCTAAAGATCGAAGATGTAATCGAGAGGACATACTGAACGATAGAACAAGTATAAACAAAGCGATAGAAAAAGGAGAAGTTAAGAACATACCCTCCAAAAGGAAAGGATACAGCGTACGCATCTTGTCTTTCGTCTCCTAAGTCGCGTCTCCTTGATCATCTCCCCATTGGACTTTAACCACTTAACCTCTCGGTTGTGTAACTTCTTGACCTCCGATCCAAGGATGCATGTAGGAGCTCATCTAATCATGGCATCTTGCTCCACTTCCACTTCCCTAAGCATGCTTGGCTCCACTAATTCCGCGGTATCATGTAAACGCTTCTTCAAGGACTGTCTTCCTCAAGCTCTCGTCTCGTGATACACAAAGTCTATCTCGCACCTCGGGGGTAAACCCCGAACTTCATCAAATATGTCATCAAACTCACGGACCATACGAACATATTTCAAATCATCGATGAATGCGTCAAGAGATTCTATGTAGCTAAGCATCACTGAACCCCTAGGGTCACAGGAAATATCAAGGGTCTTTCCACAACGAGTCAACAGCCTAACTTCCCTCTTTTCACAATCTAGGATGGCACCATGTCTGGATAGCCAATCCATCCCTAGAATCAAGCTATAGCCCGTGAAACCAAGAACGAAGGCATTGCATTCAAACCCAAAGCCCAAGATAGACACTCTCAAATCCCGACAAAGCATAGATAAATAAGCCAAACCACCAATTGGATTTGAGACTACAATGGGATCCATAACTAGACTAGTATTTAGGTGAAGTGTTTCAACTAACGAAGCAAATACAAATGATTGCGAAGCGCAAGAGTCAAACAAAGTCCGAACAGGATGACTGAAAAAGGAAAATCAAACTTTCAACAGAAATGCTTCTATATCTCTCTTGTCTTGGTGCCATGAGAACATGAACCTGTCCTCCAGAAGTAGGTCATGTCCTCTGTCCATGCCCTTATCCTTACCTACTTGGGTAATCTTAAATCATATGTCCTTCCTCGCCGCAATGGTAACAACCATGCTTCTTCTTCCTATAGTACTTAATTATATGGCTTGTTATACCACAATAAAGACACCTTCTTTTGTTATGGGGGTTAATTATTCTTTCCACTTTCTGCTTTACATTCTTCGATTAAAGCCATATCAACAAATTCCTTATCCTTGGGTTGTGTTCCTTAGCCTAAACATCCTCATCGACCAACCAGCTAGTTGAACTTTCCTTCCATTATCTATCTCCAAGATACCAAACGAGTCCTTCACTTCCTTGAGCCAATTTATAGCCTCGACAAACGTCTTAATCCCATGAAAAGGTTTTCTGCCCATCGCACCGAAGTCCTTCCATATCTTAGGAAAGGCATCTAAACGCGGAGAAAGTGACTCAAGAAGGAAAAAGGAAGAGATTCGAAACAAAGAATCGAAAGATAGATATATGGCTTTTGGGGATTATGTTTTTCATAGTAAATCTTTCTCTTGAAAACTCCTTCTTTGAAACATGTTTTTGAAAATAATACTTTTGAAAAAGGTTTTCAAAATCTTTTATCTGTTCGAGTAACCTTCAGCTCTGATACCAAGTATAACACCCCATGTCCATTAATGTCACTCACAAAGCGAATGCATTTAGTTTCGTGGAGTATTTTAAGTAAACAGAATGGAATATTACAAGACAGAGAAAGTAGTACTTGAAAAAATTTATAACTTTATTGCAACGAAAACAGAAATAAGTTTGATTACATTTCCAAATACCAAAACCAAGTACATAATATCAGTCTTGTACAAAACCTTCAGAGTACTTAATATTAAAACTGTAATCCCCAACAGAAAATGCCACAGATAAGCTGAATCAAAGCCAAGCAATTTGTCTTTCAACATCAAGCTAGAAGAAGGGATATGCGAATTAAGCTTGAGTATTTCCTCCCTAAAAACCTGGGGGGAGGGGGGGATGGAAGAAAAGAGGCGAAAACAAACTAGGTCAGACATAAGTCTTGTTAGTACAGTGACTTTAACAATATAATCATTAAAGTAACAGGATAAGAACATAAACTGGAAAGTAAGAAATGACTATACATAAATATGCATGACAAGGTAAGCAGGATGAATAAGATAAACGTTGATCACGCTTCTAATCACTAAGGGATAACTACAACACTGCACCAATGCTAATTTCACTGCACCGTTACTAGTTCTATACTGAAAGTGGATGCCTATCTTGTAATTGATAGTCCTCAGGCGTAACATCTAGTAAGAGGTATTCACCCCATACAATCCTTACTTGCCCATACTAAATACTAGATGTCCCCACACTACCCCCTTATCGCTTAATCGATCGGCTCCCTAACTCGCATGTATTTATTACTTGTGTCATTATGCCTCGCTTGTTTACTTGTGTCATTCAGCCCTGCTTGTTTACTTGTGTCATTCGGCCCCGCTTGTATGTAGATACCTGTGCTGGTCCCACCATAGGGTGTACAATCCCTATGATGACAACCCGACACAATTCAAGATGCACAGTGTATACTGTTGATGCCCGGTGCCTGCTTTTTCCACTCCGGAGCACGTGCACGCCCATACTCCGCCGGAACCTACACTGCCGCATCACCTACCGCTATTTTGACCGCTTATAATTAGTCCAGTAATCGTGCCCCACCCTGCCTAGTTCAGGGTACCATGATACATCTACGTGGGTTACTGCTGAAATGGGTCCCCATTACTAGGGTTTCCTATTGTTTAAGTTTGTGGGCCTATATACGCAAATATTACCCACCTATACGAGATGTACTTAACCCTCCCACTGATTCAAACATGTTTATTTAACGGTTAAGTTTGTGGGCCTATATACACAAATATTACCCACCTACCCAAGGTTTACTTAACCCTCCTACTTATCAAGTCAATATGTATTACTGGTTAAGCTTGCCTTAACCCTATCCCCTTTGTTCATGTAATATGGGTTAAGTGTTGTCCATTCATATTAACTTAACCCACCCACACATCATGTTGTATTGGTTAAGTGTTTCTTATTAACTTAACCCTGTTCATTCATCATGTTATATTGGTTAAGTGTTTTAAATTTACTTAACCCCACCCACTTGTCTAATTAACATGTTGTATTGGTTAAGTGTTCTCAATTTACTTAAACCCACCCACT
Source organism: Allium sativum (assembly GCA_030737875.1). Lineage (NCBI taxonomy): Eukaryota > Viridiplantae > Streptophyta > Magnoliopsida > Asparagales > Amaryllidaceae > Allium > Allium sativum. The sequence continues at coordinate 131,824,197 of CM060918.1, forward strand.
TATCTAATTAACATGTTGTATTGGTTAAGTGTTCTCAATTTACTTAACACCACCCACTTGTCTAATTAACATGTTGTACTGGTTAAGTGTCGCCTATTCTTATGTTACTTAACCCTTCCGTTCCAAGCATGTCTGTTCATTGGCATTAATTAATTTATTAATGCACCAACCTCTCACATTAGAACTGTTGTTTGTGGTTGTTGGATGTGCCGGGCGGTTCCGGGCAGACTTCTACCGCAAACTCATTCTAACCTCGGGTTTCGGGCTTGATGCGTTAACTTCTCACATTAGATCTGTGTTTTGCGGTCGCTGGATGTGCCGGGCAGTTCCGAGCAGTCTTACACCGCAACTCAATCTAACCTCGGGTTAGGCATGTTCATCTTTTAACCAATTTACATATTTACCATTTATGTCAAAGTCTAGATTTATATGTAAATTATCCATAAGTGTGGTCAATTCAAATTATGCCACATTTACTAGATATGCCCAAAATTAATTATATGATTACAACCCATTTTAAGCCAATTACTTAATGTCCAATATTTAATGTTTCCCAACTGTTTCCCAACGTCAATCGTTCGTATGATTCATATAATACGTTAGGCTTACAATTAGCCTAACTCATAAGAAAAAGGGAAAGAAAAAGACGTATAACATCCAAACTGGCATAAAACAATATAGATCCAATTATGAACATAACTAGCATATAACAAAGATCCCATTTATGAACTTGCATAACAAAATAGATCTAAATTAACATATGAACTTGCATAACAAGTTAGATCTAAATTAACATATGAACTTGCATAAAAAAGTAGATCTAAATTAACATTTGAACTTCCATAACAAATTAGATCTAAATTAACATATGGACTTGCTCAAAAAATTAGATCTAAATTAACATATGAACTTGCACAACAAATTAGATCTAAATTAACATATGGACTTGCATAACAAATTAGATCTAAATTAATATATGGACTTGCATAACAAATTACATTTAAATTGACATATGGACTTGCATAACAAATTAGATCAAAATTAACATATGGACTTGCATAACAAATTAGATCTAAATTAACATATGGACTTGCATAAGAAATTAGATCTAAATTAACATATGAAAATAGATTAGCATGGATCATAAACTTGCATGATCATAATTTACATTGACATAAATTTGCATAGTCAATGACTTGCATAAGCAATAGACATATAAAATATGAATTTGCAGAAACATATAAACTGGCATGGATCTAATCGTACAAAATATGACTTGCATAGATTTAAACATATAACTAGGAACTTGCATCTATGAATATGATTTTCACATAAACTTGCATATGATTTGCATACAAACTTGCATATGTAATTAGACATGTAGACTAATATCACATGATTTACATATAAACTTGCATATGATTTGCATACAAACTTGCATATAACAACATCATAAAATGAATCTAATCGGGCCACACAATTAGACACATGAATTAACATCATAAAATGGACTTAATCAAGTATATGTAATTAGTCATATTCATATAGTCCAACTTATAAACCCATCACAATTACGTTCAACAATTATCTTGTTAAAGAAGCTGTACTCACTATGAACGGATTAAAGAAGAGAATAGATTAAGCGTAGAATCCTTTTTCCACCATCCTAAGTTTTAATTCGATGAATAAGAGAAGCTTGCTCAGTCTATGTTGCAGCAGCATGGCGGCTTGAGAATGATTTTTGTTTTGATTTAGGGTTTAGGTTAGATGTGATTATATAAGAGTGTAGGATTAATTCTTGCATTTAGATCAGTCTAGGAGTAATCAGAGCCATCCAAACCAAAGAGATGTGTCACTCAGCCAATCACGGCACGACACATAAGCCCTAATACCTCAGAATTCGTCACCAGGCCAATGAAAGAAGGCCACGTTAAAAAAAACAGTCCTTGACCAATAAAAATGCGCCACGTGCGCCACATGATGCTTCCATGTCATATATATATATATATGCATATATATATATATATATTCTATATATATTTTTATTATTTTTCTTTCTTTTTAATACACACATTACTTTGCGAATCTTTTTATTTTTCATGCGCTCCCTTTTTTATTATTGTCAATAAACATAAGTGTAACTACCCGGAAAATCTGAGCCAGTTTAAAATTTTTAATTTGGTAGTGGATTTTAAATATTTTAAATAAATTATTTTAAATAATAACGATGAAAAGTATGTTTGAATCGATGTTTGAAAAGAAATATAATTATTTTTAATTATAAACAAGGCCTGAAATAGCGCGGCAGTTTCAAAATTGGAATTCAAACTTTGACTAACTGTACCGGGTGCAAAATAAAACGGATTTTAGTGAAACTAAAAATTATTAAATCTTTTTATGAATATCTTTCTAACGAATTAGAAAAATCGAAGTTTCATAACAGGAGTCAAAAGTTATGGCCAAATGAATTTTCAGAAAGGTCGCTATAGAGAATATATCGCCCTTGAAAATAGACATTTTGCAAACGACCTCAGAATTCGACGAAACCACTTTTTTTTGGGTCCGGGATGTCAAATTTTTGCTAGGTTTCAAATTCCATAATTTTTGAAGTTAATATGTGAGCGTGGCAAAGGAACATGTGTTTGGTCGATTTTAGTCAAATTGGATCGACCAGAAAATGGCCATTTTACAAACGGTCTCAGAATTCGACGAAACTAGTTTTGTTGGGACTGTATCGTTAAAACATAGCTAGATTTATTTTTCTGGGATTTTTGGGATCATTATGTGGCCCCGGTAAATTAAAATGTACGTTCAAATCAAATATTAAATGTTTTATATTTTAATTTGAAGAAAAACTGACTGAAACAGTCCAATAGGCCTACGAAACATATCCCATTGTGTTCAGAATGAGGGTATTTTGCTAGGGACGGCAGTCGTTGGGTTTTGATTGGAGTTCGTAAGTGGAAAAGGGTATTTTTGAATTTTAAAAATATATAAATAAAATAAAATTTCTTTGGCCAATCACAAATTTCCAAATCGCTCTCTCTCCCCCCGATACCCCTGCGATCGACGACGGTGAGGGTTCAAAACTTCCTGGCCATTTTCCGGCGATTCCGCTCCCCATCAGACCTCCCTCCAGTTGAACTTTTTAAAGTACTCTCTCCCCTCTTCAAATCAAGACCGACCTCACTTCCCCTCGTTGCTCCATCACTGAAAATCGCCACCGAGAAGTCAACGACTTCGAGCCGCCGCCACTGACGCCTCCGACCACTGAACTGGCTGCGCCTACGACCAATCTGAGCACCTCTCCAAGCTCTACGACGTGGAAGAGGCCGATTGTCCTATCGTGGACGGTTTAGGTGTAAGATCAAAACCTAGTTTTGAAGATTTACAGAGATGTAACGGCTGATTATTTTTAAACTGATTTCAACATATAAAAGTGTCGCAAAGTTGATTGATCTTCTAAAAATTATATCTTTTTGCTATGTGATTGAAATCCAGCGAAACAAGAGACAGTGGACTCGTGCGGTCGTCTTCTACATTCTAGAAGAGACCGGATATTTTTCTGAGCTTCCCACAATTTTTGGTGGAGTGGAACCCAATGTGAGATAAAATATTATAAACGATATGGAAAACAACGATGTATAAATTATATAGTCGATGTATGAGTTATATAAGTGTTGTACACCTCATGTATAAGCGTTGTATAAGTTGTATGTTCGATGTATAAGTTATATATGCGTTGTAAAAGTGATATATGCGTTGAAATAAATTGAAATGATATTGAAATGAAATTGAAATATAGTTATATACGTATGTATATATATATACTCCCCTCGTCCATAGACCATGGACGATATATATTGGTTGTGATATTATTTGAATTATTGTTTGATGTGAAATTTGGTGAATATCATGAATGGTTGATTTGAAATGATTGATTGTGATTGAAATCCCAATAGGATTAGTATATGGGAAAATTCATCTGTGTACGAACTAGATATTGAAATCCCCATTGTCAAATACCGCAAGGTTTTAAGGTAGAGCGAGGAGCCGTACTCGGGACGGTGCCGGTTTTAACTACCCTGCCGTTATGCTGCCGAAATTTTCAATAATATTCATGTGTTAGAATTATTTTCATGTGTTGAAACCATATTCATGTGTTGAACAGAAATTCATGTGTTGAATAGAAATTCATGTGTTGAATGAAGTTCATGTATTGAATAAATTCTTTGAAAGATAAAAATAACATTTTTATTATATATATAGACTATACAAAATATTAGTATTTTAAATAAATTGTTTTAACACCAAAAAATAACATTTTTACCTTATGAATTAACTATATAAAATAATCGTGTTTTGAAATAAATTGTTTTTACAATAAAAATCACATTTTTATTATATATATAAACTATATAAAACGTTCATGTGTTGAATAAAGGACTAGAACGATAAAAATCATATTTTTATCGTATGTGTGAAGTCGACAACATTCATGTGTTGAATATATAGATTTAACAATAAAATCTACATTTTTATTGTGAATATGAAGTGCCAAAAATATTCATGTGTTGAATAAATAATTTTGATGAAAAAAAATAACATTTTTATCATGTAAACGACTTGCTAAAAATAAACAAGTGTTGAAATAAATATTTGTTTGCTATGAATATTGTTTTTAACATGTGTATGAACTAAATAAAATAGTCATGCGTTGAAAGATATTTTTGTTCGCTAAAAATATCATTTTTATACGAAACATGAAGTGTTAAAAATGGTGATGTGTTGAAATAAATATCTACTTGATAAAAATATCATTTTTATCAAATATATGAAGTGGATATGGTTTTGAAATCGAAGAATGAATTATATTTATATATATATATAATTAAAATTAAATCGAATAACGAAGCTGCAGTTCGTATTTTGAAACCGTGATTTCAAACGATTAGTGCGGGAGATCCAACCATCGGATTTTCCTGAAATCGAAACCGTTGGGTTCGCTTTGGAAATATCTTTCCAATGACACCCACTTTGTAAAGATCCAACGGTTGGATTGTCTGGAATGTTTAATTCAAATATGAAGAAAAACAGCGCCAGAATCGATTATATATATATATATATATAATTAAATCGAATAACGACGCTGTAGTTCGTATTTCGAAATTGAAACTTCAAACGATTGTACCGGGATATCCGACCGTCGGATTTTCCCGAAACTGGAACCGTTGGATTTGTTTTGAAAAGACCTTTCTAATGTTGTAAATTTTGTGAAGATCCAATGGTTAGATTTTCAGATATGTGTAAATCAAATCTGAAGAAAAACAACACCACGGCCGCGTTATGGCCTGAAGAGTAGTTTGAATGAATTGGCTATTTTTAAATAAATAAAAATAGCGATAAATCATGATAAAATATTATAAACGATATGGATGTGATTTAGAAATTAACTGAAGGTTGGCTAAGTCGAATGGTTTTCAGGGTGTTGATCTGATGTTGGTTTCGGCCTTCGGGATTAATATTTGGGAAATTGTTCTCTTACTGATTGACGGTTAGTGACTAATGAATTGAAATGATGTGTGTGTATGTTAGTGTTGCACTTGTTGATTATATACGCGAGTTGCTAAGAAAGACCGGGTTTATCCCATTCTGAATAACCGAATCGACGATAAGAAATCGAAGATAAAGACGGTGGTCGAAGACCAGAGATCTTCACCTCGTTTGGATGGTAACCGAAGTCCTGATTGGGAGCCATCATGAAATATGGATAATGAGTGGTGATCGTCCAGACGTACGTGGTGATCGATGGGTTTGCGAGGTATTTAGTGTCTCTGGTTTCGTTCAGACCTAGAACGGACTTGTAAATGGATAGTGTGTCTGACATTGGATTTTATTCTCTGTTGATTGATCTCTATTAAATATACATCTGTTTGGCGGCGGAGAATTTATTCTTTTGCTTAACGTTCATCTCTGAAACGCACGAGCTCGGAGGTTGTATATCGATGGACATCAGTCGCATGGCATGAATTGCTAGTGTGGCATGCCCAAGTGGCAAATGATCAGGGCTTCTGTTGAAAAGCAAAGTCTTATGGTGATGATCAAAGCCCCGCCTATGTGGCATAGCTTTGTGTATAACGTAAATTCACGAGCCTCACACCCCGGTATGAACCAGAATCGGGAGAGGACATCGGGGAGGGCCTGCATTTCTTTCAAGCTAGAAGTGGCGTCAATGGTTTTACACGCCCTGACGAGTTTGACTTATGTGGTTGTTGCTGTTGCGAGACGCCTCGGTTTGATCGTACGATCCGGGTCCAATGGAGTCATTCGTTGGCTCGTTTACGCCCCAAAGGGCGGGGAGACGTAGTGTTCAGGCATAATAATCCACATCGGTGGACCGGCCCTGACGATCCAAGGGGCAGTTGCGGCTGTTCCTGAGACATGGGCTAGATTGTCTCGAAGTCGGTAAGGACTATCTTTTGCCTTGGTTCATGACGGAAATCCAATTTCCAAATACGTGACTGTGCGGTTTTGATTGTATATATATATGGCGACATGATATATGGTACCCATGCCGCCTATGATTGATAATTATGATTCAAATTGTTTTTGAAACATATAAACACTAGTAATAATATCAAATGCTTTTGTTTTATTCGTATCAATCATATTTTGGCAATTATAAGGTAAAACTCTGTCCTCCGTTTTGCGTTGCATTTTGTGATGGGAACTGAGTCTTATAATGGCTTCATTTTTATAAAAAGCATTGCGATGTTTAAAAGAAAGATTTTTTTTTAAATCACTGGCAATCTGATGGAGTAAACCCGTTCCACGAAAGTGGCGTGGTCCTGTGATTAGCCATATTTTGAATGTGTTGAGTAGATTTCTCATACCAGTCCCATGACTGACTCGTAGTTTGTTTCACTTTCAAACTCGGGTGCCCCTTTTTCTACACGGGCAGCCTTGTATTCAAGTTTAGCTGGTTCTTTCTGGATAGCTGGAGCTGAAGATGGATTCTACCATTTAACTCTTTTTATGCTGTTCAGCTCCTATTGTACATATTATATTTGTTTTCCACTGTAGACATTTATGTATAGCTGAACTGTATTTGTACTAAGTATGATCCTGTATACTGTGTAACTCTGATGATTTCGTTTATCAAGTATATTCTATTGTTTCATTATATGGTGTATTTATTTAATTCTGTTCTGCTATTATCTGTTTCTATGTTATATTCCAAAGATAACCCTAGTCTCCTTCTGTACGAGATTTGGGGTCGTCTCAACGTGGTATCAGAGCTTTGGTTAAGCTTAGCTCTGGGATATAACATATTAACGAACTCGTCATAGATAGAACCAGTAGTGTTCTAGGACGAGTAGCTCTATATAGATAGAATCAGTAATATCTTAGTATAAGTAAAGTAGAATCAGAACAACTTGTTAGAGATGGGGTCAGAAGTACCTCAGAACGAATCGAGCGTAATATGTTTTTAAATAACGTATTTGTGATTTTATATATATAGCCTGGTTGTAGAAATATAATTTTTGAATATATAAAAGATATAAATTTGAAAAGTTAAAAACCATTTGATTATTGTTTGTGTTGTGTGATAGTAAATTTGATTAATTGAATTATTGAAACGATATTTAAATTAATCAATAAGAGAATAATGGTATAATTGATTCATTTAAATCACACATTGAACTGATTAGAAAATAGATAGAAATATATACATGTGCATTATATATGTTTGAACAGGTAAATGGATAGCTGTTGAGTAAAGATTTTATTTGCGTGCACGACAAATAGGTAAACCTTAATGAGTTGTATGCGAAATATTATTATATCAACTCCTGTGAATGCCATTGGATGCAGAGTGCTGGTTATTCTGTGTGTAAAAATAAATGTCGCCATAGGATAGTAACAATTAATTTTGAACTACATTACATGGCATACTTCAGAAGATAGGCATACTTCATCATATACCACATAAGCATTTGGATCTTGTGTGACGAGGTGGAAGATTTACCATACGAGCGAGAGGCTTGTATGGCGATGACTATATTTTACAGGTTGAACTAATGACTGATATGGACTATTTAAATTGTAACGATAAAATTGCCAGATTAATAAAGACCCCACACGGGTCTGGAGTTGACAATAATCACGTCTCTCTAGTTATTAGATACGGCACATGGACTATTTATTTCCCACACGGGACGAGGCGACGAGGATTTATCCTCTGGAGCATTTAAAATACACACTCCCTCAGCCTTTGACAGGGTGACGAGAATTTATTCTCTAGAGTTATTATCAATACATGCTCCCCTATAAACACCAGAATATATCACTATAAATATGTGCATGCTTATTAGGATTTATTGGGTACCTAATACGGCCCAATAAATTTCCAAACCTCTCCCCGTACAAAGGAGGTTATGGCGAAATTTTTCGAAAATTCCGGGTGTTAGCCAAATTTTTGAAGAATTTGAAAATTCTCAGAAACTGAAAAGTTGGAGGATTGAAGCCAGATTGAACGTAGAGTTCATTAATCAAACCACTTTCGACTTTGTTCCTTTTCGGGGACAAAAAGTTTTAAGTGGGGGAGATTGAAAGACCCAGAAAATCTAAACCAATTAAATTTTTTTAAATTGGCTAAAATAATGAATTTTAAATATTTAAAATAAACATTTTAAATAATAGAGATGGAAAGTGAGTTTGAAACGACAATTGAAAACGAATATAATTAATCCTAATTATAAACAAGGCCTGAAATGGCGCTGCAGTTTCAAAAATTGAATTCAAACTTTGTCGGACTGTACCGGGTGCAAAACAAAACGGATTTGAGTGAAACCAAAAATATTTAAATTTGTTAGTGAATACCTTTCTAACGAATCTGAAAAATCAAAGTTTCATAGCAGAAAGCAAAAGTTATAGCCAAATGAATTTTCAGAAAGGTCGCTATGGAATTTATATAGCCCGTGAAATTGGCCATTTTGCACACGACCTCGGAATTCGACGAAACTACTTTTGTTGGATCCGAGATGTGAAGTTATTGCTAGGTTTCAAATTTCATAATTTTTGAAGCTAGTATGTGAGCGTGGCAAAGGAAAATGTGTTTTTGGTCAATTACAGTTAAATTGGATCGACCAGAAATGGGCCTTTTTGCAAACGGTCTCAGAATTCGACGAAACTAGTTTTTTTGGGACCGTATCGTCAAAACATAGCCAGATTTATTTTTCTGGAATTTTCCGAATCAGTTTATGGCCCTGGCAAATTGAAATGCACGTTCAAATCAAATATTGAATGTTTTATATTTTAATTTGAGGGAAAAACTGACTGAAACAGTCGAATGGGCCTACGAAACATATCCCATTGTGTTCGGAATGGGGGTAAAACGCTAGGGACGGCAGTCGTTGGGTTTAGATTGGTAGTCGTGTCAGAAAACCCCTTTTAAACTCCCCCGACCAATCATAATTTTTTTTTTAAAAAAAAAAGAAATTCTCTCTCCTCCCCCCCCCCAATAAACGGCAGAAGCTGTTTAAAGATTCCCAGTCCGATCGCTGCCGCCACAGGCGTTTTCACCACCCCCTCCAGTTCAACTTTTTGAAGATCTCGATCCCCTCTCCACATCCATACCAGGTTCGATCCTCCTAGTCGCCCCTTTCGCCAGATCGAGACCCACGAAGTCGCCGCCTTTTGACCTCCGCCGCCGCCACCAGGGTGCACCGAGCCTGACCCCACCACCACGCGCGCGAAGGTCTCTCGTAGCTCTTCGACGCTGTATCCTCCGATCGAGCTGCAACTTCGCGGATTGAAAGAAATCCTAAAACCTAGTTTTGAAGAAAAAACGAGGTATACGGCTGAATATAATTTAAACTATATTATAGCAGTTCTAAGCGCTACGGTTTTTGTTTTCACTGTAAAAATCATATCTTTTTCATTTCTTGACGAAATTCAGTGAAACAAGAGATAGTGGACTCGTGTGGACGTCTTCTACCCTCTAGAAGAGACCGCATATTTTTCTGAGCCTTCTGCTATTTTTGGTGGAGTGGAACCCAATGTGAGATTTCTAATTTATAAACGATATGGAAAACGACAATGTATAAATTATATGATCGATGTATGAGTTATATAAGTGTTGTACACCTCTTGTATAAGCGTTGTATAAGTTGTACGTTCGATGTATAAGTTGTATATGCATTGTAAAAATTATATATGTTTTGAAATAGAAGTGAATTGCTATATAAATATATATATATATACGCCCCTCGTCCACAAACCATGGACGATATTTATTGGTTGTGATTGGTGTGAAAATTGATTGATAGCGAATGGTTGATTGGAATTGTTTGTGGTTGATATTGATTGTTTGTGGATGAAAAATACCCGTTTGCGGTTGAGAAATATTTGGTTGAAACCACATATGATTAGTTTGTGGAAATGAAATAAATATATACATGCCGCCTGCGTGCGAACTAGATGCATGATCCCCATTGTCAAAAACCGCGAGGTTTTAAGGTAGAGCGAGGAGCCGTACTAGGGACGGTCCCGATTTTAACTACCCTGCCGTTATGTTGCCGAAATTTTGAATAATATTCAGGTGTTTGAATTATTTTCATTTGTTGAAACTATATCTATTCGTTGAATAGAAAACCTTCATGTGTTGAATCGATATTCATTCGTTGAATTGAAATTCATGTGTTGAATGGTATTCATGTTTTAAATATAAAAATCATCTTTTTATTGATTTATATAAACTATAGAAAACCTTCATGTGTTGAATCGAAATTCATTCGTTGAATTGAAATTCATGTGTTGAAAGGTATTCATATTTTGAAAGAAATTGTTTTATAATAAAAAATCCCATTTTTAACATCAATATGAAATGTATAAAATAATCTTGTTTTGAAATAAATTGTTTTATAATAAAAATCCTATTTTTATCGGCTATATTAATTATATAAAATAATAGTGTTTTGAAATGAATTGTTTTACAATAAAAATCACATTTTTATTATATACATGAATTGTTAAATATAGTGAAGTGTTGAAATAGAAGACACATAGATAAAAACATCGTTTTTATCAAATGTATGAAAATCATATGGTTTTGAAATCGAAGAATCGATATATATATATATATATATATATATATATATATATATATAAATATAATAGAATTTAAATATATCGAATAACGACGCTGCAGTACGTATTTTGAAACCGTGATTTCAAATGATTATACCGGGAGATCCGACCGTCGGATTTTCCTGAAATCGCAACCGTTGGGTTCGCTTTGGAAATATCTTTCCAACGGCACCAACTTTGTAAAAATCCAGCAGTTGGATTGTCTGGAATGTTTAATTCAAATCTGAAGAAAAACAGCGCCAGAATCGATTATATTTATATAAATATATAAATATAATTATATTTTAATCGAATAACGACGCTGCAGTTCGTATTTCGAAATCGAAACTTCAAATGATTGTACCGGGAGATCTGACCGTCGGATTTTCCCGAAACTGGAACCGTTGGATTCATTTTGAAAAGATCTTTCTGATGATGTAAATTTTGTGAAGATCCAACGGTTAGATTTTCAGATATGTGTAAATCAAATCTAAAGAAAAAAACAACGCCACGGCCGCGTTATGGCCCGAAGCGTCATTTTAAATAAATTGGCTATTTTAAAATAAATAAAAATAGCGATAAATCATTATAAAATGTTATAAACGATATGGATGTGATTTAGAAATTAACTGAAGGTTGGCTAAAGTCGAATGCTTTCCTGGGTGTTGATCTGATGTTGGTTTCGGCCTTCGGGATTAATATTTGGGAAATCGTTCTCTTACTGATTGACGGTTAGTGACTAATGAATTGAAATGATGCATGCGTATGTTAGTATTGCACTTGTTGATTATATACGCGAGTTGCTCAGAAAGACCTGGTTTATCCCATTGTGAATAACTGAATCGACGATAAGAAATCGAAGATGAAGACGGTGGTCGAAGACCGGAGATCTTCACCTCGTTTGGATGGTAACCGAGGTCCTGATTGGGAGGCATCCCGAAATATGGATAATGAGTGGTGATCGTCCAGACGTACATGGTGATCGATGGGTTTGCGAGGTATTTAGTGCCTCCGGTTTCGTTCAGACCCAGAACGGACTTGTAAATGGATAGTGTGTCTGACATTGGATTTTATTCTGTGTTGATTGATCTCTATTAAATGTACATCTGTTTGGCGGCGGAGAATTTATTCTTTTTCTTAACGCCCTTCTATGAAACGCACGAGCTCAGAGGTTGTATATCGATGGACATCAGTCGCATGGCATGAATTGCTAGTGTAACACCCACCTCCGCTAGGGTCACTCACAAAGGGAATGCACTAGGTTTGGTGACGTATTATCGAGGTAAACATGCACATAAATATTCAAGACAGAACATATTTAAAACAGCGGAAGTAAAACAAATTTCATCACCTTATAAAATAAGGTCAAAAGCCTTTTTCATCAGAATACATCAAGAACCTGCCTTGCAATAGTAAAGAAGCATAAAACCTTTTCATATATTATTCCCCAATATAAAGCAGTGAAGTAGCCATAGCTAAGAGAAGACCAAGATATACATGATGACCTTCAAGCATAAGAGGTACGAACTAAACAACAGCATTTCCTCCCTGAAAACCTGGGGGGGGAACGGAAGACAAAGAGGAGAAAGAAAACGGGGTCAGTCATAACGACTGGTAAGTCTTGTCTACTTCCAGCATAAAAACAGGTAAAGGTAACATGACATGCATAAACTGAAAGTAAACATAAGGATGACGACAAGATAGATAAACTAAACCAAGATAACAGGGTGAACTACGGTATCATGATAAACTAAGGTATCATGATAAACTACGGTGTCAAGGTAAATCAAAGTATCACATCGTCAGGTTCCTATCAAGTATAATATCCCAAGGTATCTATCATGTATATTTCCTCTGCACCTCCCGTACTAGTATCCCAACCCATGTCATAAGTTAACTATAAAATGTCCCTTGACCAAAGTCATGAAATGGTCCATGTCAACCTAATATATCGCATACATAGGTTTTCCTAACTCGTATGTTTCTTTCCATGTATAAGTTCAGTCCTTTGCCGTAGGCCGTATGGGCTTTCCCATGTAAATCTATACCACCTCAACGTAGTATCATTTTTTCCCCTGGGCGTGTCGACTCCCCAGTCGACACCCCAGTCGACCGGGGGATTGGGTGGGAATTTTCCCGCCCAGTCCGTTTGGCTCCATATTTGAATTTTTGAGCTGTTTTGAACTTGGAATTTTCTGAAAACTTCGACAGGCCATAACTTGGTCATACGGACTCCGATTCTCGAAAACTCAGATTCTGTTTCGCGTATTTTTCCGAGACGAACGCAATTGCGCAACCTGTTTCTCCTGGTTCAGATTTAATGATTTAATTCTGCCATGATTCTTGTCTTAACATGTTATTAAAATTCGGGTTGTTACAGCTAGTGTGGCATGCCTAAGTGGCAAATGATCAGCGCTTCTGTTGAAAAGCAAAGTCTTGTGGTGATGATCAAATCCTCGCCTATGTGGCATAGCTTTGTGTATAACGTAAATTCGCGAGCCTCACACCCCGGTATGAACCAGAAACGGGAGAGGACATAAGGGAGGGCCTACGTTTCTTTCTAGCTAGAAGTGGCGTCAGTGGTTTTACACGCCCTGACGAGTTTGACTTATGTGGTTGTTGTTGTTGCGAGGCGCCTCGGTTTGATCGGACGATCTGGATCTGATGGAGTCATTCGTTGGCTTGTTTACGCCCCAAAGGGCTGGGAAACGTAGTGTTCAGGCATAATAATCCACATCGGTGGACCGGCCCTGATGATCCAAGGGGCAGTTGCGGCTGTTCCTGAGACATGGGCTAGATTGTCTCGAAGTCGGTAAGGACTATCTTTTGCCTTGGTTCATGACGGAAATCCAATTTCCAAATACGTGACTGTGCGATTTTGATTGTATATATATATATATATATATATATATATATATATGGAGACATGATATATGGTACCCATGCCGCCTATGATTGATAGTTATGATTCAAATTTTTTTTGAAACATATAAACACTAGTAATAATATCAAATGCTTTTGTTTTATTCGTATCAATCATATTTTGTCCATTATAAGGTAAAACTCTATCCTCCGGTTTGCGTTGCATTGTGTGATGGGAACTGAGTCTTATAATGGCTTCATTTTTATAAAAAGCATTGCGATGTTTAAAAGAAAGATTTGTTTTTAATGCATTGGCAATCCGATGGAGTAAATCTGTTCCACGAAAGTGGCGTGGTCCTGTGATTAGCCATATTTTGAATGTGTTGAGTTGATTTCTCATACCAGTCCCATGACTGACTCGTAGTTTGTTTCACTTTCAAACTCGGGTGCCCCTTTTTCTACACGGGCAGCCTTGTATTCAGGTTTAGCTGGTTCTTTCTGGATAGCTGGAGCTGAAGATGGATTCTATCATTTACCTCTTTTTATGATGTTCAACTCCTATTGTACATATTATATTTGTTTTCCGTAGTAGGCATTTATGTATAGCTGAACTATATTTGTACTAAGTATGATCCTGTATACTGTGTAACTCTGATGTTTTCGTTTATCCAGTATATTCTATTGTTTCATTATCTGGTGTATTTATTTAATTCTGTTCAGCTATTATCTATTTCTGTGTTATATTACAAAGATAACCCTTATCTCCGTCTGTACGGGATTTGGGGTTGTCTCATCCTTAATGCTACCGTAGGTGCTGCATTGACATTCGGTTCAATGACGACAGGCCCATTATGAAGTGTATAATCATTGACAATTGGTTCTACATTATTGGCTGGGAAACAACATTAGGTAAAACAATGTCGATTGAAATTCTGCGCAAAGGAATTGTTATTGGTACCTGAGTCTCTCTGGTGACCACTTCTCTTGATCACTCCCACTGACTTTTCCATTTTCAAGGAATTTTGCATTACCGGTTCTTATAATTCTGGAACTATGATTAGGACTGCAAAACTTATAGCTTTTTGATCTTTCTATGGAACTAATATAAAACCAAATGATAGTTTTTGTATTGAGTTTCTTCTCATATGGAGTATAAATGTGTGCTTCTGCTGGAAATCTTCAAGTGCATAAATGTCTTAAAATGGGTTTCCATCCATTCCACATATCAAAAGGTGTCTTAAGGACAGCTTTTCCGGGAACCATGTTCAAGGTATACAGAGAAGTTAAGAGGGCATGCATACACAATGATATGGGAAAGTTCGATTACTCATCATACTCATAACCATATCTAAAAGTGTACGATTACGTATCTTAGCAAAACCATTCATCCATGGTGAACCAGGCATTGTGCACTGAGGAGCAATTCCTATTTTTTCAAGAAGTTTAGCAAAAGGGCCAAGATGTTGTCCCGATTCATCATACTTTCCGTAATATTCACCGCCTCTATCAAACCTAACGATTTTTACCTTTTTACATAATTGTCTCTCAACCTTAGTTATGTAGGATTCTATGGCATTTAAAAATTGAGTTTTATCATGCAAAAGGTAAAGATAACAATAACACGAATAATCATATGTAAAGGTAACAAATATTTTTTTCTACCAAAAGATGGATAATCGAAAGGTCAACTTATGTCTGTATGTATAATTTCAAGCAGTTCATTACTTCTTGTGGCTCCTTTCTTGGTATGCTTAGTTTGTTTACCCTTAATACAATTTTTAAAAACCTGAAAGTCAGTAAAAATCAAGAAATGGAAAAACTCCTTCTTTCACTAATGAGTTAACTCTTTCTCTGGATATGTGACAGAGTCTCTTATGCCACAAGAATGAAGAACTCTCACTTGACATACTATGTTTCGAACCCATTTTAGGACGTAGGGTCATATTAAGCGATTCAGAAAATGAATTATCAAGAGTAATTTGATATAAACCATTAATTATAATTCCAAAACCTATTAATTCGTTTTTTTAAAGAATTTAAAACACCCATCACCAGTATATAAAGAAAACCATCAAAATCAAGTTTAGACAAGGAAATCATATTGCAAGAAACTATAGGAAAATAAGAGTGTTCTATAAATTTAAATATAAACCAATGCTTAATGCTAAACAAATATTCCCAACGGTATCTACTAGTGCTTTCATCCTACTTCCCATGTAAAGGTAGGCTTCATTTGGACTTATGTTCCGGGTTGTAAGGTATCCATGTATCAAGTTTGAAACATGAACATTAGATTTATAGTAAATCCACCAAGTGTTAGGCGGTGCTTCTACAGATTTGATTCAAAACTTACAAAAGAAAGAGGCTTACCCTTCTTTTCGAACCATTCTTTGCTCTTAATGTAATATTTCTGAATGTGTCCACTCTTTTTGCAAAAGTGACATTATCATTCTTCTTCGCCTTCTTTTGTGTAGGTCGACTGAAGTGGCTAGAAGAACTATTCTGATTGGAGGAACATTCATAATGTCCTTCCAATTTTTCTTTCTGAATTTTTTCTTCCCATTCCCATGCATGTAATTAGCATTAGCAACAAGGTCATTTTGCTGTTTAGTTCTAGCCTCTTTTTGAACCAGCTTTTTCGTCAATTTATTCACATTTCATGTTTCCGTAATCATGTTATAAAATCTGAAAAGTGCCATACCGTGGAGGTAAGGAGTTGAGAATAAATTGGACTGGGAATGAATCCACTACTTTCATTCCCAATCTACCCAACTTTGTAGCCAGGTTAGCTATGTCAAGTACATGTTGTTGCATGGTCTTGGTACCATAATAACAGGCAGTGGTTAGTTCAGCCATGAGTTTCCCAACAACAGCTTTGTCGTCAGGCTTAAAGCGTTTAGTGATTATGTGTAAGTATTCCTTAGCGGGTAAGGTTTCACTTTAAGGAATGGAAGACTTAATGTTGGATGCAATTGTTTGACGTAGGAATTTCAAACAAGTTTATTGCCTTTAGTCCATGCATTATGAGCATGTTTTTCATCCTCTTTGGATGCATCCGTAAGATTAGCCAGTATATCCATAGTCAAACACAAGTATATCTCTAGTACACCCAAGTAGAACTCAACTTGTTCTTTCGAACATTATACTTATTTCCATTCAGTTCAGGAACTGAGTTGACAAAGGAATTAAGATGGGTAGTTTGAGGAACTGCAATATTGGAACAATCTCATTGTAGTTAAACTTTGGGTAATAAAATACAACATTCATGACTAAGATTTAAACATAAACTAGTGACATATGCCCTACAATTAAATAATTATGGTATCTGTGGATATCCTATACATGCTTAATCACATAATTAAGTCATTTATTATCTTTAGTATACCTATGGGCAAAACATTATGCTAAGAATTTAACCAACTGTGATAAGCCCGAACCCCCGTGCCACGGAAGCAAGGATAATCAGTGGAATATAACACATAAACAATTAACAACAGAACAGAAATATTGCATTACACTGGAAATAATATAATTATCAGAGTTACACAGCATAATAGGATCATACTTAGTACAGAATACAATTTTAGCTTAATATGAAATCTCTGCAGCGGAATCAAACATGATATACTTAATGAAGTGTGAACAGCATAATAGAAATGATAGAATCCATCTTCAGCTCCATTGCTATCCAGAATGAGTCTGCTAAAACCTGAATACATGGCTGCCCCCCCTGTAGAAAATAGGGGCATCCGAGTTTGCAAAGTGAAACAAACTACGAGTCATTCATGGGACCGGTATGAGAAATCTTACTTCATCTATTTAATAATAAGGCTAATCATAGGATCATGCCGGTAATGCAGAACGGGTTTACTCCATTGGATTGCCAGTGCATGAAATAAGGTAAATCATTAAACAACGCAATGATTTTTAGAAAAATGAAGCCATTATAAGACTCAAGTCCCATCACACAATGCAATGCAAACCGGAGGATAGAGTTTTACCTTATAGTTGCCATAATATGCTTTATACGTATAAAACAAACATCGTTTGATATTATTAATAGTGTATATATGTTTTCAAAAACAATTTCAATCATAATGTATCAATCATAGATGGCATGGGTACCATACATCATGTCGCCATATATAGGTTTACAATCAAAACCGCACGATGTCGTATTGGAAGTTGGATTTCCATCATGAACCAAGGCAAGTGATCGTCCTTACCGAATTAGAGACAATCTAGCCTACCATGTCTCAGGATACAACCGCAATTGCACCTAGGTGCGACAGGGTAAGTCCACACTTGCGTTAGTGGATTATAATTCCTGAACAATATGTTTCCCCGCCTTATGGGGCATAAATCAAGAGCCAATAGGGACTCAAATCCAAGGTACCTCGCTTTCCATCATCCACATAAGTAAAAATATTTGGGCTCTATACCATGACACCACTCCTAGCTAGAAAGAAATACATGTTCTCCTTGGATCCTTCTCCCGTTTCTAGTTCATACTGGGGTGTGAGGCTCGCAAATTAACGTTATACACAAAGCTATGTTAATTAAAACTGTACTTTGATCATTGACCTCAAGGCTCTGCTTTTCAACAAAAGCCTTGATCATTTGAATCATATCATGCCACATTGACAATTCACGTCATGCGCTTGATGTCTATTAATATATAAACTCTGAGCTCATACGTCTCAGAGAAGGATGTTAAGAAAGAGAATAAATTCTCCGCCACCAAATAGATATATATTTAATAGAAATCAATTAGCACAGAATAAAATCCAATGTCAGGCACAAATCCATTTACTAGTTCGTTCTGGGTCTAAACGAAACCGGAGGCGCCTTATTCCTCATCTCATATGTCCAATACAAAAGAGAGGCCCTCGCACATCCGAACAATCAACAAATATGTCTAGACAACTACCACTGTAACCCTTTCAAGGCAGCAACTCCAGTCAAAGGCATCAGTAGTCATCCATTCGATGTGAAGATCGTCGGTCTTCAACCACCGTCTTCAACATCTTTGACTTTCAATCGTCGTATAATTATTTGAAATGAGATTTAACTCGGCCTTTTCAAATAATTCTCGAATATATATAATTCAAATCATTCCTTTTCTTTGGTTAAATTCAGTCCAATCCTATAGATTAATGTCAATGAATCTAATCATCCATATTACTTTATAAACCAAGGGAAATTGGTTTATTTCCATTGCATATCGTTTATAATATTCTATAACGATTTATCGCTATTTTTATTTATATAAAAATAGCCCATTTTATTCGAACGACGTTTCCGGTCATTACGCGGCCCTGGCGCTGTTTTTATTCAGATTTGAATTACACATTTCTCGAAATCTAACCGTTGGATCTTAACAAATTTAATATCGTTGGAAAGATCTTTTAGCGAAAATCCGACGGTCAGATCTTTCGGTATAATCATTTAAAGTTACGATTCAAAAATGCGAACTACCGTGCGCGATTCGTTTAATTTTATTATTATATATATACATACATATATATATATAATTATTCGACGAATTCAACACCATTTGTTCTCTAACATGTAATTAACATTATTTTAATGAATCACTACATGTTTAACATATGAACATTTTTTTTCTCTAACTTCTCTAACATGTAGTTAACATTGTTTTAATGAATCACTACATGTTTAACAAATGAACATTTTTTTCTAACTTCTCTAACATGTAATTAATATTGTTTTAATGAATCACTACATGTTTAACAAATGAACATTTTTTCTAACTTCTCTAATATGTAATTAACAATGTTTTAATGAATCACTAAATGTTTAACAATTGAACATTTTTCTAACTTCTCTAACATGTAATTAACATTGTTTTAATGAATCACTACTTGTTAACAAATGAACATTTTTTCTAACTTCACTAACATGTAATTAACATTATTTTAATGAATCAATAATACAATAAAAATGTAATTTTTATTGTCTAATCTATTTATTTAAAATGTGACGATCCCAAAATCTCGTACCACGGTGTTAAGGATAATCATTGGAATATAACACATTAATCAGTAATAGCAGAGTACAGATAATAGCATAAACAAGAAAATAGAATAATTTACACAATATGACAGCGAAATCATATCTATATCCACATCAGGGAGCACAGTGCAGGATACTACTTAGTGCATAATAATACATAATCAGTCAACATCGCCAATGGCGGAATCATAATACATAAAGAGTACATAAACTAAAGATCAGTCTACATCGCTTGTGGCGGAATCATAATACATATACAATAATGGCGGAAAAGTCACAATCATCTCGATATAGTCAAGCCTTGCCATAAGCCAAAAGCGCACCTCTACTGCGGTGCCATGCCCAAAATATGTCAGCTACCTGTAACTAGGCTGCCCATGTGAAAATAAGGGCACCCGAGTTTGCAAGATGAAACAAACTACGAGTCAGTCATGGGACTGGTATGAGAAATCTACTTAACCTACTAAACAACAATAATAAGGCAAATCAAAGGACCACGCCACTTTCGCGGAATGGGTTTACTCCAATGAGTGCTAGTGCATAAAATAAAGTACACGGTTAAATCATCGCAATGCTTTTTATCAAAATGAATCCATTATAAGACTCAGGTCCCATCACACAATGCAATGCAAGCCGAAGGATAGAGTTTTACCTTATAATGGACAAAAAATGCTTCATACATATAAAATGAAAGTGTTTGATATTATTACTAGTGCATATATGTTTCAAAAGCAAATTCAATCATAAATATCGATCATAGACAGCATAAATGACCCATACCACTATGTCGCCATACTAGTAATACATTCACATCCGCACATTTCGTATTGGAAATTGGGTTCCATCATGAGTCGAGGCAAGGGGCAAGCTCCTCTCTGATTCGAGACACTCTCGCAAATGTCCCAGGACCGCACACAGCAATCCCTGGATCCTCCAAGGCCGGTCCTCTCTTACTTTTGAGGATTAGTTATTCCTGAACACACGTTTCCCGGTCCTTACAGACCTATAATCGAGGCGCCTCGCATTCCAACAACCACACAGGTGAAAAGTATATAATGTTAGGGCTGGTAGGTCACTAACACCACCATAGCTAGAAAGAAACGTCATGCACTCCTTGGGTCCTTCTCCCGTTTTTGACTCATACCGGGGTGTGAGGCTCGTGAATCCACGCTATACACAAAGCTACGTCACACAGACCATGCTTTGATCATCAACCACAAGACTTTGCTTTGCAACAGAAGCCTTGATCATATGCCACTTAGGCGTGCCACACAGGCAATCCACTCCATGCGACTTATTTCTATCTATATATAACCTCTGAGCTCGTACGTCTCAGAGAAGGGCGTTAAGCAAGAGAATAAATTCTCCGTCGCCAAACAGATATATATTCAATAGAGATCAATCAGCACTGAACAAAATCCAATGTCAGACACACAGTCCATTTACAAGTTCTTCCTGGGTTTGAACAAAGCCGGAGGCACCAAATTCCTCGCTTATCCGCACAATCAACAATACGTCCGGACGGCTACTACTTCAGCTCCTTCAAGGTAGCTACTCCAATCATGAGCATCAGTAGCGCCCATCCATCCAAAGTGAAGATCGTCGGTCTTCAACCGTCTTCAACTCTTCGACTTCTCATCGTTGATCGATTATTTGAAATGAGATTAAACTCGTCCTTTTCAAATAATCCTCATATATTTAGATTTTCAAATCAATTCATCACATGGTTAAATCACTCAACATTCACATTTCAGTTCATTAGTATAGTTTTCATGTTAAATACATTCAACCATCACATATCAACCAAACCAAGCAAAATCGGTTTATTTCCATTTTATATCGCCAATAATATTTTTCAACGATATATCGCCATTTTTATTTATTTAAAAACGGCCATATTCAATTAAACGATATTTCAGGTCGTGCCGAAGCACTAGCGTTGTTTTTCACTAAATTTGTTTTACACATATCTGAAAATCTAACCGTTGGATCTTCACAAATTTTCTATCATTAGAAAGATCATTTCAAAACGAATCCAACAGTTCCAGTTTTGGGAAAATCCGACGGTCGGATCTCCCACACTTGTCGTTTGAAATCACGGTTTCAAAATACGTACTGCAGCGTCGTTATTCGATTTAATTTGATTATATTTATATTTATATATATAATCGATTATGGCGCTGTTTTTCTTCAGATTTGAATTAAACATTCCAGACAATCCAACCGTCGGATCTTTACAAAGTTGGTGCCGTTGGAAAGATATTTCCAAGGCGAACCCAATGGTTGCGGTTTCGGGAAAATCCAATGATCGGATTTCCCGCACTAGTCGTTTGAAATCACGGTTTCAAAATACGAACTGCACGACCACGATTCGTTTTAATTTTATTTATATTTATATATTTATGTAAATATAGTTCGTTCGACGATTTGAATATCGTTTTCACTTCAAAAATTTCACTAACGCCTTTAAATTTTGGAAAATTTCGCCATAACCTCCTTTGTACGGGAGGGGCTGGGAAAATTCCCAAATAGCCACATGGGCGTCTCATCTCAAAAAGAAAAAGAGAAAGCCAAGCGGCTACCCAATAGGCTCATAAAATCATCACCCAAACAAATCAGTAAACATGTACCTATTTTTTGGGGCACACAATTTTATTCCTCTTCTCTAGCCTCTTTGCTATAACCTGTTCAATAAATATGCATGTACATATATGCAATTTTCATCACTTATCATTTTCTATTCAATTTCATTTTCGATTCACTTTGGTTTAAAGTCACCATTCATTCTAATGTTGCATACATAATTAAAAACCACATCATTAGCTAATTAATGAATATTTCAACTCATGCATATTTATTTGAACAAGTGGTTATTTTTAACACTTCACATTTCAATAAAAATGATATTTTTGGCGAACTAAAATATATTTCAACACATGACTATTTTATTTAGTTCCTTTACATGTTAAAAATAATATTCACTTCACAAATATTTATTTCAACACTAGTGTATCTTTAGCAAATCACATATATGATGAAAATGGTATTTTCATCATCTAAAATTTTTATTCAACACATGAATGTTTTTAACACTTCGTAGTTTCAATAAAAATGTAATTTTTATTGTTCAATCTTTTATTCAACACATGAATTTCATTTTCACACATCACTTCTCAACACATGAGCATTTCCACACATGGATATTTTATATAGTTTGTTCATATAAGAAAGATGAAATTTTTATTGTTGAAACTATTTATATATAAGGCGAATATGTTACATACTTCATATATATTGTAAAAATGTGATTTTTATTATTTAAACACTTTATGCATTCACACATGAATTTAATTTTCACGCATCACTTCTCAACACATGAGCATTTCCACACATGGATATAGTTTCAACACATGATTTTAGTTTCAACACATGAAGATAATTTCAACATATGAAAATAATTCTAACACATAGATATTATTCAAAATTTCGGCAGCATAACGGCAGGGTAGTTAAAACCGGCACTATCCCTAGTACGGCTCCTCGCTCTACCTTAAAACCTCGCGGTTTTTGACAATGGGGATTCATGCATCTAGTTCGCACGCAGGCGACATGTTTTATTTTATTTCCAAAATTATTTCAATTTGTTTCCATCACCAATGGGTATTTTTCACCCACAACCAAACAATATCAACCACAAGCAATTATTCAACCATTTGAAATTTTCACCCAATTCACAACAATAAATATCGTCCATGGTTTGTGCACGAGGGGAGTATATATATATATATATATATATTTATTTATTTATTTTCCATTCAAACACACATATCATTTAAACAATGCATGTACAATTCATACTTCGCTCATACAACTTATACTACGCATGTATATATGGTATACAACACGTATATAAATTATATTTCACTTATATAATTTATGCATGACATTTTCTATTCAATTTCATTTAATTTAGATTTCTCACCTTGGTTTTCGAAGTGCTAAAAATCGTAAATGGCTCAGAAAAAACCGCGGTCTCTTCTATGTGGTAGAGAGCCTCCTTGCGGTCACGATGTTTCCTGTTTCATTGAATTTCTTCAATATACCAAAAAGATATGATTTTTCAAAGGTTTAAACATAATAAAGGACTCACCTTTAACGATGGTTCAAAACTAGGTTTGCATTTTTCGCGAAAACCGAGGCACAATACGATGATCAGAGGGTAGACGTGAAAGAGGGGAGTGAGGGCTTCAGGCGGAGGGTGGTCGCGTTGGGTGCGGTGGCCGGAGGAAGGCGCGACGACGGTGGGAAGTTGGCGATTTTGGGTCGACGGATCTCGTCGATGCGACGACGATAGGGGTCAGGAGTTGGTCGAATTTGAAGAGGGGAGGGAGGCGCGTCGAATCAAGGTGGTGGCGGTGGCTGCAGTTAGTCATGGCGGCGGCGATTTACCTAGGAAGTGGCGAAGTCGACAGTCGTCGAGAACGATAAAGGAAAAAGGGTTTTCTGTTTTTTTTTTATATTTAAAATAATGAAAGGAAAATTTTGAATGGCCAAGGGCTTTATTAAATTTTTAAATAGTGTTTCTCTACACGGACACCAATTCAAACCCAACGACTGTCATCCCTAGCTAAATACCCCCATTCCGGACAAAATGGAATATGTTTCGTTGGCCAATTCGACTGTTACAGTTAGTTATTCTTCATATTAAAATATAAAAGATTTTATATTCAATTTGAACGTACATTTCAATTTGCCAGGGCCACAAAATGATTCGAAAAATTCCAGAAAAATAATTCTAGCTATGTTTTGACGCTACGGTCCCAACAAAACTAGTTTCGTCGAATTCTGAGATCGTTTGAAAATTGGCCATTTTCTGGTCGATCTTATTTAACAGAAATTGACCCAACACATTTTCTTTTGCCACGTTCACATACTAGCTTCAAAAATTATGAATTTTGAAACCTATAAATTGTTTGACATCCCGGACCCAACAAAAGTGGTTTCGTCGAATCCTGAGATCATTTGCAAAATGTCTATTTTCAAGGGCTATATATTCTATATAGCGACCTTTCTGAAAATTCATTTGGCCATAACTTTTAATTCCCGCTATGAAACTTCGATTTTTTAGATTTGTTAGAAAGATATTCATAAACAGATTTATTTATTTTTGGTTTCACTAAAATCCGTTATACTTTCCACCCGGCACAGTCAGTCAAAGTTTGAATTCAAATTTTCAAACTGCCACACTATTTCTAATTCATTTCTTTATTGAAATATTCTATTTCAATTGTTCAAATTGCATTGAAATAACCAATTTAAATTTTTTAAATTGGCTCGTATTTTCCGGGTTGTTACAATCTCCCCCACTTAAAACATTTCGTCCCCGAAAAGGAAACAATAGTAAAGTAGGAAACAAAATGTAAATGCAAAGGATTGTAAAGGTACCTTGCACCGGAGTTAGTCAGAGATGTCCACTCTGCATTTGGGGTAAGCTTGCTTAATGCTTTCCTCAGTCTCCCAAGTACAGTCTCTAGGATCACTGCTCCACTGCACTTTAACTAAATGAACCTTTTTTCTTCTTAGCTCTCTAGTTTCTTTGCCAACAATTTTTAATGGCTCTCTTCTGACTGCTAATTCTAGAGTTATGTCTATATCCTGTTGCGCTGCTTCTTCTATAACAAGATCCGGATCATGCACATGTCTTCTAAGTTGAGATACCTGAAACACATTATGCACTCCAAGCAACCAATCAGGTAATTGAACCCTATAAGCAAGAGTTCCAATTTGTTAAAGTATAGGAAAGGGACCAATAAACCTGGGTTCTAAATTCCCAGTTTTACCGAATCGGATCACTCCTCTCATCGGAGATACTTTCAAATAAACATGATCACCAACAGCAAATGTCAAATCTCTTCTTCTGGAATCTGCATAACTTTTCTGTCGGCTCTGCGCGGTTTTCAATCGCTTCTTGATGAAATTGACTTTATCAGATGCTTGTCGAATCATATCGGGTCCGAACACAAGTCTGTTGCCAGGTTCTACCCAACATGCTGGAGTTCCGCACGGTTTACCATATAATGCTTCAAATGGCGACATTCTCAAACTTGCTTGATAGCTATTGTTATATTAGAATTGCGCCAAATGCAAGTGATCTTCCCATGACCCGCCAAAATCAATAATACAAGCCCGCAGTAGATCTTCTAGAATTCTATTCACACGCTCAGTTTGGCCATCCGTCTGAGGGTGATAAGCAGTGCTTAGATTCAGTTTCGTTCCCAATTCTGTCTGGAATGCCTCCCAGAATTTGCTAGCAAAAATTGGGTCTCTATCACTGACTATGCTGATGAGAATTCCATGCAGCTTAACAATTTCTTTGAAATATATCTGTGCTAGACTTTGAGCAGTTCTACTAGATCTGACAGGTATAAAATGGGCAGTCTTTGTGAAGCGATCTACGATTACCCAAATACTGTCATTACCTTTCTTGGTTCGAGGCAAACCATCTATGAAATCCATGGAAATATGTTCCCATTTCCAACCTGGGACTTCCAACGGTTGCTACAATCCTGCTAGCTTTTGTTGGTCGCTCTTGACTAATTAACAAGTAGGGCATCTGCTAACATACAAAGAAATGTTCCTCTTCATTGCCTTCCACCAGAAAGTGCGCTTGATATCGTTGTACATTTTTCTCACACCGGGATGGATGCAAAGCTTGGATTTATGGCATTCATCTAGCACCTCTCTTTTGAGCTCAGGGATATCGGGTACATAAATTCTCCCATTTAACCTCAGAACTCCCTCACCATCCACTTGGAAATTAGAGCTTCCGCCTTCATGAATTCTTCTGATCATCTCTTTAACAAAATTGTCGTTTTTCTATAGCACAGAGATTTTGTCATTCAATGAAGACGTAACGATAAAACTGGCAATGATTTCCGTCTTTCTACTGAGCGCATCAGCTACTACATTAGCCTTTCCCGGCGTATACAAAATATCCAGATCATACGCGGCAAGAAATTGTAGCCAACGCTGCTGTCTCAAGTTCAGATCTTTCTGGGTGAAAAAATACTTTAATGATTGATGGTCAGTAAATAGTTAGAATTTCTCATCCAGCAAGTAATGCCTCCAGATTTTCAAGGCAAAAACGATAGCTAGCAACTCAAGATCATGAGTTACATAATTCTTCTCATGTGGTTTTAGCTGGCGGCTTGCATAAGCGACTACTTGGCCTTTTTGCAAACACTGCACCAAGACCTCTAATAGAAGCATCTGTCCAAACCATCAGATTCTGATTGCCATCGATAATGGTTAACACTTGAGCGGTTGTCAGTTTTGATTTCAATTCCTGGAAAGCTTCCTCACAGTCGGAAGTCCACTTAAACTTATCATGCTTCTTTGTAAGCTTTGTCAGTGGGTCGGATATCTTCGAGAAATCCTTAACGAATTTCCGATAATAACTAGCCAACCCCATAAAACTTCTAACCTCTGTGGGTGTGGTTGGTAGTTTCCAGTCTTGAATTGCTGTAATTTTACTCGGATCTACAGAAATCCCTTCATTTGACACGACATGGCCAAGGAACTTCACTTCTTCTTGCCAGAAGACACACTTAGAGAATTTGGCTTTGAAGACGTTCTTTCTCAGAATCTCCAATACTTGTTCTAAATGTCTTTTATGTTCGGGTTTTGATTTGGAGTAGATTAAAATATTATCGATGAATACGAGGACAAATTTATTCAGAACTCCCCTGAACACTCTATTCATTAGATCGACGAAGTATGCTGGAGCATTGCATAGGCCGAACGACATTACTAACCATTCATAAAATATGTCTGGACCTCTGAAAGCTATCAAAGGAACACACTCTTCTGCAATTCTCAATTGATGGAAACCTGTAGCTAGGTCCGTTCTGGAAAATACTCTCGCCCCATTTAATTGGTCTAGAAGATCATCGATACGGGGTAATGGGTATTTGTTTTTGAGCGTCTGTTTGTTGAGGTCTCGGTAATCTACACACAATCGAAGAGTACGGTGTGACTTTGGGACAAACACTATAGCTGCACCCGAACTAGAAAAGCTAGGTCTGATCAGACCCTTCCATAGTAGTTGACAAGTTTGATCGCCTAATTCTTCCTTTTCCTTTGGATTCATTCTTCTAATTGGATGAACCACTGGTTTGGCATTAGGAATTAGATCGATTCTGAATTCTATTTCTCTTTGCGGAGGCAAGTTTTCAACTTCTTCGAACACATCCGCATAGTTTCTAACAACAGGAATCTTTTCTAAGGAAGTGGGGATAACTTCTAGCGCAGACCAAAATTCTTTTATATCCGGATCCTAACCATGACAGGGTATAAATATATGTCCTAGGTTCGTTCGAATTTTAACGATTCTTTCCGCACATTTAACTTCTGCTTCGTATTCCGTTAACCAATCTAGCCCGAGAATGACATCATACTCAGGAAAATCCATGGTGATCAAATTAAAAGAAAATTTGTAGAAAGAATAAGAGATTGGCACTCTACAACATGAGCTGGGAATAAAAGAACCCCCTATTGGATTATGAACCTTAACCGATTCTTTGAGCTTTCTTTGTTTTAACTTTAATTTGTGCACTATGTTACTAGCAATAAAACTATGTGATGCACCTATGTCAAACAACACAGAAATAGGAATATTTTTAATCATAAGGGTACCTCCCAAAACATCGGGTTTACCTGCTCCATCGGAAGTAGCTGGCGGGTTCGTCCCGTCATAGACATGAGCTACTGCGGCCTACTTAAGCAAAGGACAGTCCCTGACAAGATGATCTGTCTTGTGACAGTTAAAGCACGAGCGAGGGTTCTAGGAGCCTTGGCTTCAACCTTGAGAATTGGTCCTATGCCATTTCGGGGTTATGCAGACATTTGAATAGTGCCCCACCTTGACACAGTTAAAGCAGTTTCCTTTTTGCGGCCTACTGGTTTGTGGATTCGAGGATGCCACTTGGCTTGACTCGCCTTGATTTGCAGTAGGCTTGCGCTTATTCCCGGCTTGGATTTTAGCACGATCCTGATCCAGGTGCCTTTGATCTAGGTCTTCATAGTTACACGCCATCTCCACCAATTCATTAAACCCCAACTTGATGTGGGCCATTGCCCTATCCTGGTACTTTCGCTTCAGCCCGAGGATGAACCTCTTGTTCTTGGACTTTGCGGTGGCGACGAATTCGAGAGCATAGCGGGCTAATTGTGTAAATTTGTTCAGATAATCTTGCACTGAGAGATCCCCCTGCTGGAGATTGGTGAATTCGTCGTGCATGCGCTCCAGGGCTTGTTCTGGGACATACTTCTCTTTGAATAATTCTTTGAATTCGTCCCAGGTTCTGCCAGCATTTCTGTTCCTTGCGGTGAGAGCTTCCCACCATAGCTCGGCTTCTTCCTACATAAGCCAGGCACCCATAATAGCTTTATCTTGATCGCCCAGCCTCAGGCCTCCAAGTATTTTCTCGCATGTTTTGAGCTATGCTAAGGCCTCAATTACAGTCCCCATTCCAGAGAAGGTTTTGCCTCCTAGGTTCTTGTACCTTTTAGCCACGCGGGTCAGCTCAAATTGTTGAGTGGCCGGGGGTTGTATTAAAGGTCCATCTTCTGCTGGGACTTCACCACGTCCTCTGCCATGGCCAGCTCGGCCTCCTCTACCAGCGGCTGCTCGGGTAGCCATTGTTTAAGTTCTGTATAAGCAAGAAAAGAGTCAGCTTACAGAAACGATAATTTTATTGTATGGTAAAGCAGAAGAACTTAAGGAAAGATAACGATGGACTGATCAAATTGTTTTTGCTATTCTGCTTAGGACATTACTAGTCCTATCTCTAATGAGCTACTCGTCTTAGAATACTATTGATTCTATTCTGACGAAGTGTTTAATGTGTTAAATTCCAGAACTAAGGTAAACAAAAGCTATGATACCAGCTGTGACGATCCCAAAACCCCGTACCACGGTGTTAAGTATAATAATTGGAATATAACACAATAATCAGTATTAGCAGAGTACAGATAATAGCATAAACAAGAAAATAGAATAATTTACACAATATGACAGCGGAATCATATCTATATCCACATCAGAGAGCACAGTGCAGGATACTACTTAGTGCATAATAATACATAATCATTCAACATCGCCAATGGCGGAATCATAATACATAAAGAGTACATAAACTAAACATCAGTCTACATCGCCTGTGGCGGAATCATAATACATATACAATAATGGAGGAAAAGTCACAATCATCTCGATGTGGTCAAGCCTCGCCATAAGCCAAAAGCGCACCTCTACTGTGGTGCCATGCCTAAAATATGTCAGCTACCTATAACTAGGCTGCCCGTGTGAAAATAAGGGCACTTGAGTTTGCAAGGTGAAACAAACTACGAGTCAGTCATGGGACTGGTATGAGAAATCTACTTAACTTACTAAACAACAATAATAAGGCAAATCAAAGGACCACGCCACTTTCGCGGAACGGGTTTGCTCCAATGAGTGCTAGTGCATAAAATAAAGTAAACGTTTAAGTCATCGCAATGCTTTTTATCAAAATGAAGCCATTATAAGACTCAGGTCCCATCACACAATGCAACGCAAGTAGGAGGATAGAGTTTTACCTTATAATAGCCAAAAAATGCTTCATACGTATAAAATGAAAGTGTTTGATATTATTACTAGTGCATATATGTTTCAAAAGCAAATTCAATCATAAATATCAATCATAGACGGCATAAATGACCCATACGACTATGTCGCCATACTAGTAATACATTCACATCCGCACATTTCGTTTTGGAAATTGGGTTCCATCATGAGTCGAGGCAAGGGGAAAGCTCCTCTCCGATTCGAGACACTCTGGAAAATGTCCCAGGACCGCACACAGCAATCCCTGGATCCTCCAAGGTCGGTCCTCTCTTACTTTTGAGGATTAGTTATTCCTGAACACACGTTTCCCGGTCCTTACAGACCTATAATCGAGGCGCCTCGCATTCCAACAACCACACAGGTGAAAAGTATATAATGTCAGGGCTGGTAGGTCACTGACACCACCATAGCTAGAAAGAAACGTCATGCACTCCTTGGGTCCTTCTCCCGTTTTTGACTCATACCGGGGTGTGAGGCTCGCGAATCCACGCTATACACAAAGCTACGTCACACAGACCATGCTTTGATCATCAACCACAAGACTTTGCTTTACAACAGAAGCCTTGATCATATGCCACTTAAGCGTGCCACACAGGCAATCCACTCCATGCGACTGATTTCTATCTATATATAACCTCTGAGCTCGTACGTCTCAGAGAAGGGCATTAAGCAAGAAAATAAATTCTCCGACGCCAAACAGATATATATTCAATAGAGATTAATCAGCACAGAACAAAATCCAATGTCAGACACATAGTCCATTTACAAGTTCTTCCTGGGTTTGAACGAAGCCGGAGGCACCAAATTCCTCGCTTATCCGCACAATCAACAATACGTCCGGACGGCTACTACTTCAGCTCCTTCAAGGTAGCTACTCCAATCATGAGCATCAGTAGCGCCCATCCATCCAATGTGAAAATCGTTGGTCTTCAACCTTCTTCAACTCTTCGACTTCTCATCATCGATCGATTATTTGAAATGAGATTAAACTCGTCCTTTTCAAATAATCCTCGTATATTTAGATTTTCAAATCAATTCATCACATGGTTAAATCACTCAACATTCACATTTCAGTTCATTAGTATAGTTTTCATGTTAAGTACATTCAACCATCACATATCAAGCAAACTAAGCAAAATAGGTTTATTTCCATTTTATATCGCCAATAATATTTTTCAATGATATATCGCCATTTTTATTTATTTAAAAACGGCCATATTCAATTAAACGACATTTCAGGTCGTGCCGAAGCACTGGCGCTGTTTTTTACTAAATTTGTTTTACACATATCTGAAAATCTAACCGTTGGATATTCACAAATTTTCTATCATTAGAAAGATCATTTCGAAACGAATCCAACGGTTTCAGTTTTGGGAAAATCCGACAGTCGGATCTCCCACACTAGTCGTTTGAAATCACGGTTTCGAAATACGTACTGCAGCGTCGTTATTCGATTTAATGTAATTATATTTATATATAAATATAATCGATTCTGGCGCTGTTTTTCTTCAGATTTGAATTAAACATTCCAGACAATCCAACCGTCGGATCTTTACAAAGTTGGTGTCGTTGGAAAGATATTTCCAAGGCGAACCCAACGGTTGCGGTTTCAGGAAAATCCAATGGTCGGATTTCCCGCACTAGTCGTTTAAAATCACGGTTTCAAAATACGAACTGCGCGGCCATGGTTCGTTTTAATTTTATTTATATTTATATATTTATATAAATATAGTTCATTCGACGATTTCAATATCGTTTTCACTTCAAAAATTTCACTAACGCCTTTAAATTTTGGAAAATTTCGCCATAATCTCCTTTGTACGGGAGGGGCTGGGAAAATTCCCAAATAGCCACACGGGCGTCTCATCTCAAAAAGAAAAAGAAAAGGCCAAGCGACTAGCCAATAGGCTCATAAAATCATCACCCAAACAAAACATTAAACATGTACCTATTTGTCGGGCACACAATTTTATTCCTCTTCTCTAGCCTCTTTGCTATAACCTGTTCAATAAATATGCATGTACATATATGGAATTTTCATCACTTATCATTTTCTATTCAATTTCATTTTCGATTTACTTTGGTTTAAAGTCACCATTCATTCTAATGTTGCATACATAAGCAAAAACCACATCATTAGATATTTGATGTATATTTCAACTCATGCATATTTATTTGAACAGTTGGTTATTTTTAACACTTCACATTTCAATAAAAATGATATTTTTGGCGAATTAAAATATATTTCAACACATGACTATTTTATTTAGTTCCTTTACGTGTTAAAAATAATATTCACTTCACAAATATTTATTTCAACACTAGTGTATCTTTAGCAAATCACATATATGATAAAAATGGTATTTTCATCATCTAAAATTTTTATTCAACACATGAATGTTTTTAACACTTCGTAGTTTCAATAAAATGTAATTTTTATTGTCCAATCTTTTATTCAACACATGAATTTCATTTTCACACATCACTTCTCAACACATGAGCATTTCCACACATGGATATTTTATATAGTTTGTTCATATAAGAAAGATGAAATTTTTATTGTTGAAACTATTTATATATAAGGCGAATATTTTACATACTTCATATATATTGTAAAAATGTGATTTTTATTGTTTAAACACTTTACGCATTCACACATGAATTTAATTTTCACACATCACTTCTCAACACATGAGCATTTCCACACATGGATATAGTTTCAACACATGATTTTAGTTTCAACACATGAAGATAATTTCAACGTATGAAAATAATTCTAACACAAAGATATTATTCAAAATTTCGGCAGCATAACGGCAGGGTAGTTAAAACCGGCATCGTCCCTAGTACGGCTAATCGCTCTACCTTAAAACTTCGCGGTTTTTGACAATGGGGATTCATGCATCTAGTTCGCACGCAGGCGGCATGTTTTATTTCATTTCCACAATTATTTCCAATTTGTTTCAATCACAAATGGGTACTTTTCACCCACAACCAAACAATGTCAACCACAAACAATTATTCAACCATTTGAATTTTTCACCCAATTCACAACAACAAATATCGTCCATGGTTTGTGGACGAGGGGAGTATATATATATATATATATTTATTTATTTATTTATTTTCCATTCAAACACACATATCATTTAAACAATGCATGTACAATTCATACTTCGCTCATACAACTTATATTACGCATGTATATGTGGTATACCACACGTATATAAATTATATTTCGCTTATATAATTTATGCATGACATTTTCTATTCAATTTCATTTAATTTAGATTTCTCACCTTGGTTTTCGGAGTGCTAAAAATCGTAGATGGCTCAGAAAAATCTGCGGTCTCTTCTACGTGGTAGAGATCCTCCTTGCGGTCACGATGTTTCCTGTTTCATCGAATTTCGTCAATACACCAAAAAGATTTGATTTTTCAAAGGTTTACACATAATAAAGGACTCACCTTTAACGATGGTTCAAAACTAGGTTTGCAGTTTTCGCGAAAACCGAGGCACGATACGATGATCAGAGGGTATGACGTGAAAGAGGGGAGTGAGGGCTTCAGGCAAAGGGTGGTCGCGTTGGGTGTGGTGGCCGGACGAAGGTGCGGCGACGGTGGGAAGTTGGCGATTTTGGGTCGATGGATCTCGTCGATGCGACGACGATATAGGTCAGGAGTTGGTCGGATTTGAAGAGGGGAGGGAGGCGCGTCGAATCAGGGTGGTGGCGGCGGCTGCAGTTGGTCGTGGCGGCGGCGATTTGCCTGGGAAGTGGCGAAGTCGACAGTCGTCGAGAATGATAAAGGAAAAAGGGTTTTCTGTTTTTTTTTTTTTTTAAATAATGAAAGGAAAATTTTGATTTGCCAAGGGCTTTATTAAATTTTTAAATAGTGTTTCTCTACATGGACACCAATTCAAACCCAACGATTGTCGTCCCTAGCTAAATACCCCCATTCCGGACACAATGGAATATGTTTCATTGGCCAATTCGACTGTTACAGTCAGTTATTCTTCAAATTAAAATATAAAACATTTTATATTCAATTTGAATGTACATTTCAATTTGCCAGGGCCACAAACTGATTCGAAAAATTCCAGAATGTTTTGACGCTACGGTCCCAACAAAACTAGTTTCATCGAATTCTGAGATCATTTGAAAAATGGCCATTTTCTGCTCGATCCAATTTAACAGAAATTGACCCAACACATTTTCTTTTGCCACGCTCACATACTAGCTTCAAAAATTATAAAATTTGAAACCTAGCAATAGTTTGACATCCCGGACCCAACAAAAGTGGTTTCGTCGAATTCCGAGGTCGTTTGCAAAATCTCTATTTTGAAGGGCTATATATTCTATATAGCGACCTTTCTGAAAATTCATTTGGCCTAACTTTTGATTCCCGCTATGAAACTTCGATTATTCAGATTCGTTAGAAAGATATTTATAAACAGATTTAATTATTTTTGGTTTCACTAAAATCCGTTATACTTTCCACCCGGCACAGCCAGTCAAAGTTTGAATTCAAAATTTCAAACTACCACACTATTTCTAATTCCTTTCTTTATTGAAATATTCTATTTCAATTGTTCAAATTGCATTGAAATAACCAATTTAAAAATTTTAAATTGGCTCGTATTTTCCGGGTTGTTACATAAAACATGATTCTTTTTAATGAATCAAACATACAATAAAAATGTAATTTTTATTGTCAAAAACATTTTCTTCAATCATGCATCTTTGTAATGAATTAAACATACAATAAAAATGTAATTTTTATTGTCCAATCATTCAATCTAAAACATGAATCTTTTTATCGAATTAAACATACAATAAAAATGTAATTTTTATTATCCAATCATTTAATTCAAAACAATGAAAAAATTTCATCGTTTCTTATATACAATAAAAATGAAAAATTTTATTGTTAAACTTTTTTATTTCAAACAATGCATATTTTTCATCATTCCTTATATACAATAGAAATGTAAATTTTTTATTGTTAAACTTTTCTATTTCAAACAATGCATATTTTTCATCATTCCTTGTATACAATAATAATGTAAATTTTTATTGTTAAACTTTTCTATTTCAAACAACGCATATTTTTCATCATTCCTTATATACAATAAAAATGTAAATTTTTATTGTCAAACTTTTCTATATCAAACAATGCATATTTTTCTTCATTCTTTATATACAATAAAAATGTAAATTTTTATTGTTAAACTTTTCTATTTCAAACAATGCATATTTTTCATCATTCCTTAAATACAATAAAAATGTAAAAAAATTATTGTTAAACTTTTCTATTTCAAACAATGCATATTTTTCATCATTCCTTATATACAATAAAAATGTAAATTTTTATTGTTAAACTTTTCTATTTCAAACAATGCATATTTTTAATCATTCCTTATGATAATAAAAATGTTAATTTTTTTTATTTCTAAACTTTGAATATTTTACATATTTTATACATACAATAAAAATGTGATTTTTATTGTACAAATAATTTTTATTTTCAAAACATGAATATTTTACGACACATGAAAATTTCAGAAAATTTCGGCATTATAATGGAAGGGTAATTAACACCCGCACCGTGTCCAATACGGCACCTCTGCTATCCTAGGCCTCGCGGCGATACAAGGGTTTCATTTTCAATGATTTTCACAATATCATTCATTTTCATAACACAATGTATATACCATAAACACAACCAATTTTGTTGCAACCACAATCAATTTCTACCATACAATGCTATCAAACAAATCGTCCACGGTCTGTAGACGATGGCGTCAGGAGCTACTAAGCCCCGTCTACAACCTATAATATTTTTCTAAATTTTATTTGAATTTAGAAATCTCACATTGGTTTTCACTTCGCCTAAAATTGTTGATGGCTCTAAAATTCTCCCGGTCTCTTATAGAATGTAGAAGACGTTGTCACGACCACAATGCTTCCTATTTCATCAGATTTCATCACCGTATGAGAAAGATATGATTTTTATAATTAAATTCAACTTTGCAACGCTTTAAAGTGTTATAAATAGTTTAAAATATATAAGCCATATACTTCAGGAAGGTGTTCAAAACTAGGTTTTCAGATTTCTCCAAACTGGTGTAGCGTGAAATCGATCGGATGATTCCACATTGTCGAGGGTGGAGAGGCACGTCAGCGCTGGTGGGGCGGTGGAGTTCGACGGCGTCCTGGTGGCTCTACGGCGCAGTGAAGGGAGCGACTTTCGGGGCCCAAATCTCGAGCTACACACCACGAAAAATTACAAATTTGGTATGGATGTGGAGACAGGAGAGATCTCTACAAAATTCTGTGAAGAACCATTGGTTTTTGTTGCGTGGTTTGGGAGTAATTAAGGAGAGAAGGGACGAAGAGGCAGCCACCGTTAATATGAGGGTTTATAGTTTTTCTAAGCGACAAGGAAAATAAATGGAAATTTTCTATTGGCCCGCTTATTTATTTTTAATTTATTTAATTCTTTAATTTCAAAAAGGACAATTAATCCATATGAACTCCAAACCAAGCCTAACGACTATCGCCCTTAGCTAAATACCCCCATTCCGGACAAAATGGACTATGTTTCATAAGCGCATTCAACGTTTTCAGTCTGTTTTTCTTTAAGTTAAAGTATAAAACTTTCAATATTAAATTTGAACGTACATTTTTATTTACCGGGGCCACATACGGATTCCAAAAATTCCAGAAAAATAAATCTAGCTATTTTTTGACAAAACGTTCCCAACAAAATTTATTTCGTCGAATTTGGATACCGTTTGAAAAATGGAATTTTTCTTGTCGATCTAATTCAAACTGAAATTACCAAAAGCATTTTAATTTACCACACTCACATATTAATTCCAAAAATAATGGAATTTTAAACCAAGCAATAATTCGACGTTCCATCTCCAACCAAAGTGGTTTCGTCGAAAATGGAGGTCGTTTGCACAATGGCTATTTTTTAAGGGCTATATATTATATTAAATCCCATAGCGACTATTTTAAATTTTAAACTGGACATAACTTTCAATCCTCATTATGAAATCTGGATTTTTCACATTCGTTAGAAAGATATAATTAAAAAGATTCAAATATTTCTGGTTTTACTAAAATCGGATTTATTTTGAATTCTGTACATCCATTTGAAATTTGAAATCGAATTTTTAAACTAGTGCGCCATTTCAGGCTCGTTTTATGATTAAAATAAATATATACATTCTAACTTCGATTTAAATAAATTTTAAATCGTTATTATTTATTATAAATCATTTTAAATATTCAAAATTCATTAAAATAGCTAAAATAAATTTTTTAAATTGATTCTGATTTTCCGGGTTGTTACAGTCTCCCCCACTTAAAACTTTTCGTCCCCGAAAAGGAAACAGCAGCAAAGTAGAAAACAAAACGGAAATGCAAAATATTGTAAATGTACATTGCACCAGAGCTAATCAGAGATGTCCACTCTGCACTTGGGATAAGCGTGCTTAATGCTATCTGGTTTCTTTGCCAATGATTTTCACTGGCTCTCTTCTCACTACTAAGCTTGGAGTGATTTCCAAATCTTGCTGCGCGGCTTCTTCCACAATCAAGTCTGGATCATGCACATGCTTTCGAAGTTGAGACACGTGAAATACATCATGTACTCCTAGCAACCAGTCAGGCAACTGAACCTTGTAATCAAGAGTTCCAGTCCTCTCATGTATAGGAAATGGAAGAATAAATCTAGGCGCCAACTTCCTTGTTTTCCCGAATCGGACTACTCTCATCGGAGAAACTCTCAAATATAGATAATCACCAACAACAAATGCTAAATATCTTCTTCTTGAATCTACATAACTCTTCTATCGGCTCTGAGCTGTTTGCAGTCGCTTCTTAATGAAATCGACTTTATCTGAAGCTTTTCGAATCATGTCGGGACCCATTACTAGTCGATTGCTTGGTTCCACCCAACATGTGGGAGATCTACTTGGTATACCATACAATGCTTCGAATGGTGACATTTTTAAGCTTGCTTGATAACTATTATTATATGTAAACTCAACCAAATGCAAGTGATCTTCCCACAATCTTCCAAAATCAAGAATACATGCCCGCAAAAAGTCTTCTAGTATACGATTCACCCTCTCAGTTTGTCTATCTATTTGAGGATGATATGCAGTGATCAGATTTAACTTTGTCCCCAGCTCTACCTGGAATGCTTCCCATAATCTACTAGCGAATATCAGGTCACGATCACTAACAATACTACTAGGAACTCCATGTAGTCTGACAATTTCTTTGAAATAAATCCGCGCCAGACTTTGAGATGTTCTAGTCAATCTGACAGGAATAAAATAGGCGGTCTTCGTGAAACGATCTACAATCACCCAAATACTGTATTGCCTTTCTTGGTTCGTGGCAAACCATCTATTAAATCCATGAAGATTTGATCCTACTTGCAATTTGGAACCTCTAATGGTTGAAACAATCCGACAAGTTTCTGCTGATCACTTTTGACTTTTTGGCAAATAGAACACCTGCTAACATATATGGAAATGTCTCTTTTCATAGATCTCCACCAGAACGTATGCTTGAGGTCACGATACATCTTACTCACCCCCGGATGAATACTAAGCTTGGATTTGTGACATTCATCAATCAGTTCCCTTCTAAGCTCAGGAATATCCGGAACACAAATTCGGCCTATTAACCTTAGAACTCATTTGTTATCAATCTAGAAACTCGAGGGTTCGCCTTCCTAAACTCTTTTACTAATTCTTTGAATAAATTCATCATCCTTCTAAAGAGCAGAGATTTTGTCAATCAATGAAGGCGTAATAATGAGATTAGCGATAATGGTATTCTTCCTGCTAAGCGCATCTGTTACAACATTGGCTTTCCCTGGAGTATACAAAATATCTAGATCGTATGCCGCAAGAAATTCTAACCAACTCTACTGCCTCAAATTCAAGTCTTTCTAGATGAACAAATACTTCAGTGACTTATGATCTGTATATAATTCGAACTTCTCACCCAAAAGATAGTGCCTCGTGTAACACCCCTAAGTCCCACATCGTGGAAGCCTGTGTGAAGTGGGTACTTATATAGTAGATCCCATCTCTTACTAACGCCGAGGCCTTTTGAGGAACAAAACCCCACACCTATACGGTGGCTAAGTTGGGGACAATATCTTGCATGAACGGAGGTGCGGGCTGTTACAGTGGTATCAGAGCCAATACCCAGCCGGAATTGTGGCTTCTGTGTGGACCGCAGTGCCTGGGTGAGGTGTTTGTGAACCAACGGGGACGTTGGGCTCTGTAGGAGGTGAGAATGTAACACCCCTAAGTCCCACATCGTGGAAGCCTGTGTGAAGTGGGTACTTATATAGTAGATCCCATCTCTTACTAACGCCGAGGCCTTTTGAGGAACAAAACCCCACACCTATACGGTGGCTAAGTTGGGGACAATATCTTGCGTGAACGGAGGTGCGGGCTGTTACACCTCCATCTTTTCAAAGCAAACACGACGGCTAACAACTCAAGATCATGAGTAGGATATATCTTCTCATGCGGCTTCAACTGACGGCTAGCATAAGCAACTACTTTGCCTCTTTGTATTAATACCGCACCAGCACCTTCAAGAGAAGCTTTTGTATAGACTGTCAAATCTTGATTGCCATCAATAGTAGTCAACACTGGGGCAGTAGTCAACCTTAATTTTAGATCTTGGAAAGCTGCCTCACATTCAAGCGTCCAATTGAACCTTGTATGCTTCTTGGTAAGTTTCGTTAATGGACTAGAGAGCTTTGAAAAATCTTAAATTAATTTCCGATAATAGCCAGCCAATCCTAGAAAACTTCCGACTTCAGTAGGCGCACTAGGTTGCTTCCAATCTCGAATGGCTGTGATTTTACCCGGATCCACTGAAATTCCTTTCTTCAATACTACATGACCAAGGAACTTTACTTCTTCTTTCCAGAATATGCATTTAGAAAATTTGGCTTTTAATACATTCTTTCTCGGAATTTCCAAAACTTCTTCCAAATGCTTTACATGCTCGGCAGTTGACTTAGAGAAGATTACAATGTTGTCAATGAAAACCAGCACAAATTTATTCAAGACATCTCGGAATACTCGATTCATTAAATCCACAAAATAAGAAAGAGCGTTACATAAGCTGAACAGCATTACTAACCACTCATAAAATATGTCTGGACCTCTAAAAGCTGTCAAAGGAACACATTCTTCGGCAATCCGCAATTGATGGAAACCTGTAGCTAGGTACATTCTTGAAAATACTTGCGCTCCATTCAAGCGATCTAATAAATCTTCAATATGCAGTAATGGATATTTATTCTTTAGTGTTTGCTTATTTAAATCTCGGTAATCCACTCACAATCTAAGAGTACCGTCTGACTTTGGAACAAACACCACTGCTGCACCCCAATTCGAAAAGCTAGGCCTGATCAGACCTTTCCATAAAAGTTGTCGAGTTTAGTTACTCAATATTTTTTTCTCTTTGAATGGCATTCTTCGAATAGCATGCACAACTGGCCTTGCATTCGGAACTAAATCAATACTGAAGTCAATTTCTCTTCGTGGGGGTAAGCTATCAACTTCTTCAAACACATCTACATAATTCTTAACGACAGGAATATCTTCAATAGCAGTGGGGAAGGCCTCAAGAGCAGCCCAATATTCTTTTCTATTTGAATCTGAGCCTACATAGGGTATAACAATATTTACAAGCTTCGTTTTAACTTTAACTACTCTTTTTGCGCATTTAACTTCGGCCTCGTATTTAGTTAACCAATCCAGCCCAAGAATAATATCGAACTCGGAAAAATTCATGATGATCAAAATACAAGAAAATCGATAATGGGAAAAAGAGACGGGCACTCTACAACACGAACCAAGGAACAGAGAACCTCCTATAGGATTATGAACTCTAATCGATTCTTTAAGATTCCTCAATTTTAGATTTAGATTCTTGACTGTATTACTGGAAATGAAGCTTTGTGATGCGCCCGTGTCAAATAGTACCTTAACTGGAATATTGTGGACAGTTAGAGTGTCTTCCAAAACATCTGGCCTTTCCCTACTAGTTGAGGGTGCTGGAGCTTTTTCCACTTTATTGACTTGAGCCACCTTGGTCTCTTTCAAAAGTCGGCAATCTTGCTTTACATGACCAGCCTGATGGCAAAAATTGCATTCTCTATTCTCTTGAAACTTCTTATTGGACTTAGATCCGTCTTTCTTTGAAGATTTACAGTTCCTTATCGAATTTCCTTGCTTATTACACTTGAGATATACAACTGTCTCTACCTTTTTCTGATTGTCCTTAGGCCCCTTACTGACCTCTGGCTTTGTACTTGCCTCAGGCTTCATACTTGCCTTTGTACTATTAGTTCCAAACTTCCTTTTGTTGCTAGAACTGCCTTCCTCTTCATCTTCCAAAGCACCTTGCTTATCAAGATTCTCATAAAGACAATTCGTTTGTATCATCTTAGAAAAAGGAAGATTCACATGAGCAATTACTCTACCTTCGTATTTTCTTTGAGGTCCATTAATAAATCTCAGATTCTTCCTCAAAGGATCTTCAATTAGCTTCGGGGCAAAACGAGAATGTTCATTGAATTTATTCTGATACTCTAGAATGGTCATATCTCCTTGTTTCAAATGGTAGAACTCATCATATAGCTGCTCAATTGCTTCTGGAGGAATAAATCTTTCTTTGAAAATTTCTTTAAATTTATCCCAGGTAATATTACCTTCTGGATTTTCCTAAGTAACAGTTTCCCACCAGATTAAAGCTTCGTCTTTGAGTGCCCAAGATGCCAGTAATCTTTTCTGGTCATCTCTCAGCTTTAAGCCTTCAAAAATTCTCTTAGAAGAACGCATCCATGCTTGTGTTTCAATAATAGACTCTTTGCCCAAGAATGGTACTCCACCCAGATTTCGATACTTCTTTACTAGAACTTCTAGCTCAGATTCAGGCTGTGGGAGTACGATTGGCTCATTAAATTGCTGAACCATAGAATTACTTCTTCTGTTTCTGCCACTCATTTTCTACTATGTCTGTAAATAACAGACAAAGAGTCAGGCCAGCATAAAAGATATTGTAAAGCATAGATACATATATTTAAGTATAAATGCATCTATGGAGGTGTATTTTATTCTGCTATACTCATTCTAGGACATTACTAATCCTATCTATGATGAGTCACTCGTCTTAGAAAACTGCTGATTCTATTTCCGACAAGTTTGTTAATATGTTATATTCCGGAGCTAAGATTAACCAAAGCTCTGATACCAACTGTGATAACCCCAAACCCGCGTGCCACGGAAGCAAGGATAATCAGTGGAATATACACATAAACAATTAACAGTAGAACAGAAATATTGCATTACACTAGATGATGACATCAAATTACACTGGAAATAATATAATCATCAGAGTTACACAGGATAATAGTATCATACTTAGTACAAAATACAGTTTCATCTTAATATAAAATGTCTGCAGAGGAATCAAACATGATATACTTAATGAAGTCTGAACATCATAACAGAAATGATAGAATCCTTCTTCAGCTCCATAGCTATCCAGAATGAGTCTGCTAAAACCTAAATACAAAGTTGTCCATGTAGAAAATAGGGGTACCCGAGTATGCAAAGTGAAACAAACTACGAGTCAGTCATGGGACTGGTATGAGAAATCTTACTTAACCTATTTAATAATAAGGCTAATCAAAGGACCACGCTGCCAACGCGGAACGGGTTTACTCCATTGGATTGCCAGTGCATGAAATAAGGTAAATAATTAAACAACGCAGTGCTTTTTAGAAAAATGAAGCCATTATAAGACTCAAGTCCCATCATACAATGCAATGCAAACAGGAGGATATAGTTTTACCTTATAATATCCAAAATATGCTTGATACGTATAAAACAAACATCATTTGATATTATTACTAGTGCTTATATGTTTTCAAAAACAATTCCAATCATAATATATCAATCATAGATGGAAAGTGTACCATATATCATGTCTCCATATATAGGTTTACAATCAAAACCGCACGATGTCATATTGGAAGTTGGATTTACGTCATGAACCAAGGCAAGCGATCGTCCTTGCCGAATTCAAGACAATCTAGCCTACCATGTCTTGGGATACAGCCGCATCTGCACCTAGGAGCCACAGGGCCGGTCCTCACTTATGTTAGTGGATTAT
Organism: Allium sativum; assembly: GCA_030737875.1. Lineage (NCBI taxonomy): Eukaryota > Viridiplantae > Streptophyta > Magnoliopsida > Asparagales > Amaryllidaceae > Allium > Allium sativum. The sequence goes on from CM060918.1 coordinate 131,868,125, forward strand.
AATTCCTGAACAATACGTTTCCCCGCCCTATGGGGCGTAATTCAATAGCCACTATGGACTCAAATCCGAGGTACCTCGCTTTCCATCATCTAAATAAGTAAAAATGTCTGGGCTCCATACCATGACACCACTCCTAACTAGTAAGAAACAAATGTTCTCCCTGGATCCTTTTCCCATTTCTTGTTCATACCGGGGTGTGAGACTCATGAATTAACGCTATAAACAAAGCTATGCTAATTAGTGTTGTGCTTCGATCATCAAACTCAAGGCTCTGCCTTTCAACAAAATCCTTGATCATTTGCATCTTAGCATGCCACACTGACAATTCACGCCATGCGACTGATGTCTATCAATATATAATATATGAGCTCGTACGTCTCAGAGAAGGGTGTTAAGCAAGTGAATAAATTCACCGCCACCAAACAGATATATATTTAATAGAAATAAATCAGCACAGAATAAAATCCAATGTCAAACGCACATCCATTTACTAGTTCGTTATGGGTTTGAACGAAACCGGAGGCACCTTATTCCTTGTCTCATATGTCCAATACAGAAGAGAGGCCCTCGCACATCCGAACAATCAACAAATACATCTGGACAACTACCACTGTAACCCTTTCAAGGCAGCAACTCCAGTCAAAGGCATCAGTAGTCATCCATTCGATGTGAAGATCGCCAGTCTTCTACCGATGTCTTCAATATCTTCGACTTTCAATCGTCGTATAATTATTTGAAATGAGATTTGACTCGGCCTTTTCATATAATTCTCGAATATACATAATTCAAATCATTCCTTTTCTTTGGTTAAATACAATCCAATCCTATAGATTAATGTCAAAGAATCTAATCGTCCATATTACTTTATAAACCAAGGGAAATTGGTTTATTTCCATTGCATATCGTTTATAATATTTTATAACGATTTATCGCTATTTTTTTAGTGAAAATTAGGCACACATCCCTAAAATGAAACTTAATTAAAGCCACGTCCATCTATACTTTTCCTTATGTTTCTGGTCCCTAAAATCAGATGCCACCCAAAAAATTTGGTCCCTTCGCGTGCTCCTCCAGTCCACTTCCGCCTTTTCCATTTTTGCACAAAAAAAATTGCGCTCATGCATTAAAAAAAAAAAAAAATCTGGAAATAATCCCAGGAGTCCATGCAAATTGAAAAAAAAGAAGTTGCATACATGTATGCAACTTTTTGAATACACATGCACATATGTACACACGGCTCTTGAATAACTACATACATATATGCAGTTTTTCTGTATAACTACATACATGTGTGCGTATATGACAAAATATGTGCAAAAGTGAAAAAGTTGCACGCACGTATGCTGTTTTCAAATAAATGCGTGGGAAGATGCATGTATTTACAATATGTGCGTATATGTATGCGTTTGTACTGCAGTTTTGACACAGAATTGAAATAGATGCATACATGTATGCATCTAATTGGATTATATGCATCTTTTGATGAATTTTACTGCATTTCGTTGTTTTTGTGTAAATTTTGATTTTGACGTTGTTTTTGATGTTTTTTTTTGATCTGATTTTTTCACAATTAATTGTTTTAATTAATTACGAATTTACGTAATTTTTTTATATTATATTTTTATTTATTTTTTTATGTATTTTCAAAAAATAGGGACTAAATTTATAATAAGTTTATGACCGGATGTGAGCCTAATTTTGAAACTTAATAGGGACCTGTAAAAAACGCACTCTTTTATTTATATAAAAAAGGCCATTTTATTCGAACGATGTTTCAGGTCATTACGCGGCCCTGGCGCTATATTTATTTAGATTTGAATTACACATTTCTTGAAATATAACCATTGAATCTTAACAAATTTAATATCGTTGGAAAGATTTTCCCAAATCGAACCCAATGGTTCCAGTTTTAGAAACATCCGACGGTTGGATCTTTCAGTATAATCATTTAAAGTTACGATTCCAAAACGTGAACTACCGCGCGCGATTCGTTAAATTTTATTAGATATATATATATATATATATACATATATATATAATTTGTTCGATGATTTCAAGCCCATTTATTCTAGAACATGTAATTAACATTATTTTAAAGAATCACTACATGTTTAACAAATGAACATTTTTTTTAAACTTCTCTAACATGTAATTAACATTATTTTAATGAATCATTACATGTTTAACAAATGAACATTTTTTTCTCTAACTTCTCTAACATGTAGTTAACATTGTTTTAATGAATCACTACATGTTTAAAAAATGAACATTTTTTTATAACTTCTCTAACATGTAATTAACATTGTTTTGATGAATCATTACATGTTTAACAAATGAACATTTTTTCTAACTTCTCTAACATGTAATTTACATTGTTTTAATGAATCACAACATGTTCAACAAATGAACATTTTTTCTAATTTCTCTAACATGTAATTAACATTGTTTTAATGAATCACTACATGTTTAACAAATTAACATTTTTTCTAACTTCTCTAACATGTAATTAACATTATTTTAATGAATCAATAATACAACAAAAATGTAATTTTTATTGTCTAATATTTTTATTTAAAACATGATTCTTTTAAATGAATCAAACATACAATAAAAATGTAATTTTTATTGTCAAAAACATTTTCTTCAGTCGTGCATCTTTTAAATGAATTAAACATACAATAAAAATGTAATTTTATTGTCCAATCTTTTAATCTAAAACATGAATCTTTTTAATGAATTGAACATAAAAAAATGTAATTTTTATTGTCTAATCATTTAATTCCAAACAATAAATACTTTTCAACATTTCTTATATACAATAAAAATGTAAGTTTTTATTGTTAAACTTTTCTATTTCAAATAATGCATAATTTTCATCGTTCCTTATATACAATAAAAATGTAAATTTTTTATTGTTGAACTTTTCTATTTTAAACAATGCATATTTTTCATCATTCCTCATATACAGTAAAAATGTAAGCTTTTATTGTTAAACTTTTCTACTTCAAACAGTGCATATTTTTCATCGTTCCGTATATATAATAAAAATGTAAATTTTTTATTGTTAAACTTTTCTATTTTAAACAATGCATATTTTTCATTATTCCTTATATACAATAAAAATGTATATTTTTATTGTTAAACTTTTCTATTTCAAACAATGCATATTTTTCATTATTTCTGATATACAATAAAAATGTAAATTTTTATTGTTAAACTTTTCTATTTCAAGCAATGCATATTTTTCATCATTCCTTATATACAATAAAAATGTAAATTTTTATTGTTAAACTTTTCTATTTCAAACAATGCATATTTTTCATTATTCCTTATATACAATAAAAATATAAATTTTTTATTGTTAAACTTTTCTATTTCAAATAATGCATATTTTTCTTCATTCCTTATATACAATAAAAATGTAAATTTTTATTGTTAAACTTTTCTATTTCAAACAATGCATATTTTTCATCATTCCTTATATACAATAAAAATGTAAATTTTTATTGTTATATTTTTCTATTTCAAACAATGCATATTTTTCATCTGTAATAACCCGGAAATCCGAGCCAATCTAAAAAATTTATTTTGGTAATTTTAGCGAATTTTGAATATTTAAAATGAATTACTTTAAATAATATCGACGAGAAATTTATTTTGAGTAGAATTCGAACGTATATATTTATTCGAATCATCATTAGAATATAAATATTTATTTATTTATATAAAAGGAATTGAAAATGGCGCGGTAGTTCGATAATTCGATTTTAAACTTCAAACGAATGTACAGGATTCAAAATAAACCGGATTTTAGTGAAACCAAAAATAATAGAATCTAATTGAGAATATCTTTCCAATGAATCTGAAAAATCGAAATTTCATAGCGGGAATCAAAAGATATGTCCAGTTGAAAATTCAGAATAGTCGCTATGGAATTCTAGCCCTTAAAAATGGGAATTTTGCAAACGACCTCGGATTTCGACGAAACAACTTTTGTTGGATCCGTGATGTCTAGTTATAGCTAGGTTTCAATTTTCATATTTTTTGAATTCAATATGTGGGCGTGGCAAAGGAAAACGCGTTTGACCAGTTTTAGTTGATTTTAATCGACTGGAAAATGGCCATTTTTCAAACGGTCTCAGAATTAGATGAAACTAGATTTGTTGGGACCGTATCGTCAATACGAAGCTAGAAAATATTTTTCTGTAATTTTTCGAGTAAGTATGTGGCCCCGGTAAATGGAAATACGCGTTCAAATTCAATATATAGAGTTATATGTTGATTTTGGCAAAAACTGATCGAAACGATCGAATCAGCTTACGAAACATATCCCATTGTTTTCGGAATGGGGGTAATTAGCTAGGGACGACAGTCGGCGGGTTTCATTGCGAGTTCATAATAAAAAGTTACTTTTTGGTTTTGTAAAATTAAAAATAAAATAAAATATTTATAAATAACCCCCAGGCCCCTCTCTCTCTCCACACTCTCCCTTCCATGTCAGTTTCTCAGATCGAGAAAAACCAAATAAAAGAAAGAAAGAAACGAAGCAACTGAGGTGTGCACCTCCACCCGCAACCGACGACGTTGAAGACCACCACCCACGGCCAGGCGCCTCCTCCAATCCGAAGCTCCTCCGCCCCCTTTCTCCGATGAACCGCGAGGCCACAGAAACCCCAACCCGAGGCTATCGCGCCATCCAGATCCACGGCCACAACCTCCTCCGCGAACGGCCACCGCCTCCTCCGCAATCCGCCAGCAACCCCCCCCCCCCCCCACCGACGCAAGATTCAATTTCACCAATAATGGTGAGTTTTTCTTTTTACTGTATGTCTAAAATCTGATTATATTTTGGGTTAAAAACATAGTTTTTAAACTACTGTTTATTTTATATAATACATAGAAGAAAATCAGTTTTTATTTGAAGTAAATACATTGTCTGGCATGTGAAAAGATTTGCTTTTTATAACGTATAAAGATTCAATTTTTATTGACGAAGAAGAGATTTTTGATATAGCTAAAGGCGATGTTTTTAATGAGTAAAAGGTGATTTTTTTAAAAAAATTATAAAAGGTCGGATTTTTAAATTATGAAAGGTGGGATTTTTTTAATCATATGAAAGCGAAGAGAAAGAAAATAAAATTACGATTTTTATTAGGTTAATAATATAATTTTTATAATATAGAAAGGTTAAAAATATAATTTTTATACTAGTGGCATATTAAAAATATGATTTTTATTCATGTAGAGTAGTAAAAATATAATCTTTATTAGGAGAAGAGAAATATAAAAATATAATTTTTATAATGAAGTGAAGATAAGAATTTGATTTTTATATATATGAGGTGAAGATAAAAATTCGATTTTTATATATGTAGCGTATGCGGACGATGAAAGTGACAAGAGGAGAGCGATGAAGATTTCCTACATAAGAAGAGTCGTGGCGTTTGGTTTAGCTAATCGGTGAGAACTTCACACTTTTAATTTAATTTCCTAGTTAAAATATATATACTAGGATGCAGACGGTGTTTAGTAGCACCCGACACCCGTCGTCCACAGACCATGGACGGCTTGTATGCTTGTTTGTTTGATTTTGATGTGTAGTTGATTGTGTGATGTGGTGTGAAATGAAATAAAATATTTAGATAGTTAAAAATATTTTATAGTTGAAAATAGAATTTTTAACGTGTATATAAAATGAAATTAATATAAACAAATCGGATGATTTGTTTATATACACATATTTGACTGATATTGATTGGGACGATAAATTTTACAAATCGCCTAACTGTACAAATAAAATCTGGGTTTGATTGTTTGAAACCCCACGCGGGTATTGGGATGATATATGACATACACTAATCCCAATAATTAGTTGTATGTCGATCGATTGATTGACAAACTGTTATAAGCGTTAAATATTTATATTTGATGCTTTTACAGTGTAGAATGCACTTTGGATGATGGTTGATTATTTGTCATTGTTGATATATATATGTGTTGTAGAAAACCCATATAATCAACATTATATGGTAATTGATTGGGCCTCATTCCAGTTTTGAAAAGAAATATTTGAAAAGAAATATTTGAAAGGAAATATTTGAAATAGAAATATTTGAAATAGAAATATTTGAAGTAGAATATTTGAAAAAGAAATATTTGAAGTAGAATATTTGAAATAGAAATATATGAAGCCGTGTTGATTAGATTGACGCCATTTTGACGTGAACGATATTTATATCGATTATATTCATTTTATAATGAACATCGAAAGTGATTTCAAAATCGAATATTTTGAAATGAAATTCGAATTAATTGAATTGAATATAAAGCGAATTCGAATTGAATGGAATATAAAATGAATTCGAATTGAATTGAATATAAAACGAATTCGAATTGAATTGAATATAAAACGAATTCGAATTGAATTGAATATAAAGCGAATTCGAATTGAATTGAATATAAAACGAATTCGAATGGAATGGAATATAAAATGAATTCGAATTGAATTGAATTGAAAAGAAAATGAATTCAAATCGAATTAAAATCGATTTGAATTGAAATCAATTTGAAATGAATTTAAAACGAATTTATAAGGAAAAATTCAACTTTGATTTGAATTTGAAAATGAAGTTGAAATCGTTATGAAAACGAATTTAAAACGATTTATAAAATATGTTTTAAAAGGAAATCGACGAATTATAATATATATATATATATATTATATATAATGGCCTGAATAAAACGCACCGCGCCGCAGTAGTTCGCGAATTTCAACCATTGACTTCGAACGGATATTACGGGAGATCCGACCGTCGGATTCTCATAAAACCGGAACCGTTGGGTTCGTATCGAAAAGAGCTTTCTAACGAATATTAGAAATTTGAAATCTAACGGTTGGATTTGTAATTATGTTCAAATCAAATTTGGAAAAGGTCGATGTAAGTGCAGTTCGATGGCCGTTGATGGAAATCGACTGTACGGGCCTTGATTAAATTATTAAAAATATCAATAATTTGTGTAGAATCATAAGAAATGATTTGTGAAGAATTGGGATGAAAAACTCGATATTTGAAAAGATAAAAGTAGACTATTATCGAAATGAACTAGTTTTGAACTAGAATTATTAGTCTATTTATTTTTAAATAAATAATTTGAATTTGAAAAAGCGTTTTAAAAGTAACCACAATTTCCAATAATTGAAGTGGAATGGATTTGAATCAAAAATGTCTTCGGAATATTTCGATGTTGGATTTCGTGATTATACAGATATTGTTATGGGAATTTGAAAGATATATTAATATTGTTATTTCCAATACGATATTTGTTGGTCGTAGAATTTGATGTTGAATATAAGCCGATATATTATCTATTCAGAGGCTTGTATTTAATATCAATGTGATTTGGGTTTGTCGTGAATGGTGTCTTCATTAACACTGTTCTTAAGCCCAGTTGAGAAAAAGATTAAATCTTTTTATTTAGATTAATGAAGTGTACCAATTAAATAATATTTAATTGGAATTGAGTTGGTATTGATTTTTGGGTTTATCGTGAACAGTGTTTTAAATAACACTTGTTATTTAACCCGATAATTAATGGAATGTGATTTTGGGTTTATCGTGAACCGTGTTTTAAATGACACTGATTCTTTAACCCAGTTAAAGATTAAAACTAAGTGGAGTTTTAATGAATCTTTAATTAGATTGAAAGATCGAGAATGGAATATCACCAGTTTTGCTCCAGGCGATAGTTAAATCTTTAATTAGATTTAAACGTGAAATGGTAATTGAATTTACCGATAACACTGTGGTGTTAGATATGAAGTATGACCAGTTTTACTTCATGGGATGAATAGGTGGGGATTGGGAAATAAAATAAATGATTACTCCGGTGTGGTTCGCTAGTCCCGACTAGTTTGAATTGATAGTCAAAGAAGATTAAAGAATAAATTTAAAGAATTTATCTTTGATAAAATTTATGGGAACCTTTCCCAAAGTATAAGAATATTTGAATGAAAGAATATTATGAATTGGAATGAGGCGTATGTTGTGTTTGTGTAACACTTGTTTATTATATACGCGAGTTATTCATAAAGACCAGGTTTATCCCATTCTGAATAACTAATTCGACGTGGTGTCGAAGATGAAGACGGTGGTTGAAGACCGCAGGTCTTCACGTCGTTTGGATAATTACTGATGATCTTGATTGGGCCGTACACCCAAGAGGAGAGAATCAGTTGGTGATCGTCCAGACGTACTTGGAGATCGATGGATATGCAGTGTACTAGGTGCCTCCAGTTTCGTTCAGACCCAGAACGGACTTGTAAATGAACTGTGTGTCTGACATTGGATATCATTCTGTGTGATTGATGGATATCGGTTGCATGGAGTGGTTTGCCTGTGTGGCATGCTAAGATGCAAATGATCAAGGCTTCTTTTGAAAAGCAGAGTCTTGTGGTTGATGATCAAAGCACAGCCTGTGTGGCATAGCTTTGTGTAGCGTGGATTCGCGAGCCTCACACCCCGGTTGTGAACTAAAAACGGGAGAAGGACCTCAGGGGGGACATGCGTTTCTTTCTAGCAAGAAGTGGCGTCGGTGGTTTTACACGCCCTGACGAGTTTGACTTATGTGGTTGTTGTTGTTGTTGCGAGGCGCCTCGGATTTATCGGTGACTATGTGAACCCGATGGAGTCATTCGTTGGCTCATTTGCGCCCCATAGGGCGGGAAAACGTAGTGTTCAGGCATTTTAATCCACATCGGTGGACCGGCCCTGACGATCCAAGGTGCAGTTGCGGCTGTTCCTGAGACATGGTAGGCTAGATTGTCTCGAATCGGTGGAGGACGATCCCTAGCCTCGGTTCATAGATGGAAATCCAATTTCCAAATACGTGACTTTGCGGTTTTGATTGTAGAGCCTAGTATGGCGACATGATATATGGTACCCATGCCGTCTATGATTGAGATTTATGATTGAAATTATTTTGACACTATACACTTATAATAGTATCAAATGATTTGTTTTTAATGTATCAAGCATGCTTTGGCTATTATAAGGTAAAACCCTATCCTCCGGCTTATGTTGCATTGTGTGATGGGACCTGGGTCTTATAATAGCTTCATTGTTCTTTATTTAGCATTGCGTTGTTGTTTTATGGACTGGTATTCTTGGGAGGAAACCCGTTCCGTGTTATACGGCGTGGTCCCTTGATATATCTGATTTAAAGTAAAGTTTTAAATAACTGTTTTAGTTCTCACACCAGTCCCATGACTGACCTGGAGTTTATTGTTTTAACCTAAACTCTGGGTGCCCTTATTTTGACACGGGCAGCTAGTAGTTTTGGTTTTGCAGATTTATATTCACAGGATCCTGATTTACAGCTGGAATGGTACTCGGAAAGCTCTGTATCCGTGTATTACTTCTAGTTGTGTATTGTATTATTTTCCGCTGCTATGTAATTTATTGTAATCTCTGATATTTTCTGTTGCATAATATTTGTTTATACTCTTTACATTCTTGTATTCTGATGAATTGTTGTAATAAACAATGAAATGTTCTTCTGTCTGCGTTCTTTTGTGTGTTGTTCTAGAAGTATCCGCTCTTTCCTCACCGGGGAAGTTACAGGTCCTTACATCATCATTCCTTATATACAATAAAAATGTAAATTTTTTATTGTTAAACTTTTCTATTTTAAATAATACATATTTTTCATCATTCCTTATATACAATAAAAATGTAAATTTTTATTGTTAAACTTTTCTATTTCATACAATGCATATTTATCATCATTCCTTATATACAATAAAAATGTAATTTTTTTATTTCTAAACTTCGAATATTTTACATATTTTATACATACAATAAAATGTGATTTTTTTGTACAAATAATTTTTATTTTCAGAACATGAATATTTTACAACACATGAATATTTTAGAAAATTTCAGCATTATAACGGTAGGGTAATTAACACCGGCATCGTGTCCAGCACGGCTCTTCTGCTACCCCAGGCCTCGCGGCGATACAAGGGCTTCATTTTCAATGATTTTCACAATATCATTCATTTTCACAACACAATGAATATACCACAAACACAACCAATTTTGTTGCAACCACAATCAATTTCTACCGCACAATACTATCAAACAAATCGTCCATGGTCTGTGGACGATGGTGTCAGGAGCTACTAAGCCTCGTTTGCAACCTATAATATTTTCTAAATTTTATTTGAATTTAGAAATCTCACATTGGTTTTGACTTCGCCTAAAATTGTAGATGGCTATAAAATTCTCCCGGTCTCTTCTAGAATGTAGAAGACATTGCCACGATCACAATGCTTCCTGTTTCATCGAATTTCATCATCGTATGAGAAAGATATGATATTTATAATTAAATTCAACTTTGCAACGCTTTAAAGTGTTATAAACATTTGAAAATATATAAGCCGTGTACCTCAGGAAGATGTAAACTAGGTTTTCAGGTTTCTCCAAATCCGTGTAGCGTGAAGTCGATCGGATGATTCCACGTTGTAGGGGGTGGAGAGGCGCGTCAGTGCTGGTGGGGCGGTGGAGTTCGACGGCGTCCTGGTGGCTCTATGGCGCAGTGAAGGGCGCAACTTTGGAGGCCCAGATCTTGAGCTACACACTACGAAAAAATACAAATCTGGTATGGATGTGGAGATAGGAGAAATCTCTACAAAATTCTCTGAAGAACCAGTGGATTTTGTTGCGTGGTTTGGGAGTAATTGAGGAGAGAAGGGACAAAGAGGTAGCCGCCATTAATTCGAGGGTTTACGGTTTTCCTGAGCGACGAGGAAAATAAATGGAAATTTTTTATTGGTCCGCTTATTTATTTTTATTTTATTTTATTCTTTAATTTCAAAAAGGCCCGTTAATCCACATAAACTCCAAATCAATCCCAATGACTATCGCCCCTAGCTAAATATCCCAATTCCGGACACAATGGACTATCTTTCATATGCCCATTCAATAGTTCCAGTCTGTTTTTCTTTAAATTAAAATATAAAACATTCAATATTAAATTTGAACGTACATTTTAATTTACCGGGGCCACATACTACTTCCAAAAATTCCATAAAAATAAATCTAGCTATGTTTTGACGATACGGTCCCAACGAAATTTATTTAGTCGAATTTGGAGACCGTTTGAAAAATGGACTTTTTCTGGTCGATCTAATTCAAACTGAAATTACCAAACGCGTTTTAATTTACCATGCTCACATATTAACCCCAAAAATTATGGAATTTTAGATCTAGTAATAATTCGACATTCCGGATCCAACCAAAGTAGTTTCATCGAAAACGGTGGTCGTTTGCACAATGGCTATTTTTTAAGGGCTATATATTATATTAAATCCCACTACGGCTATTTTAAATTTTAAAATGGGCATAGCATTCAATCCTCGTTATGAAATCTAGATTTTTCACATTTGTTAGAAATATATAATTAAATAGATTCAAATATTTCTAGTTTTACTGAAATCCGATTTATTTTGAATTCTGTACATCCATTTGAAATTTGAAATCGAATTTTTAAACTACCGCGCCATTTCATGCTCGTTTTATAATTAAAATAAATATATACGTTCTAACTTCGATTTAAATAAATTTTAAATCATTATTATTTAAAATAAATCATTTAAATATTCAAAATTCATTAAAATAGCTAAAATAAAAATTTTAAATTGGTTCTGATTTTCCGGGTTGTTACACCAACACTAAAATTACTTGGTCTAACATTTAACACATAAATTGATTCTACTATGGCATATTACAAACAATAATATGAATGTCATGCAATAATGAAATACAATATTCATGTACTGAGTTGTTATCACTATGGTGATTATCAATACTATATAATATGAATATTGTACTACTGAATTGTTAATCCCGGTGAAATACAATATACATGTATTGAATTGTCATCATTGTGGTGATTATCAAACGAAATAATATGAATATTGGCTTCACTAAGTTATATATGTCACTAGGATCATAATAAAAAATTCACAAAAATTCGCAAAAATATCATATGAATTTTCGATCATCATGGATTATCATTATGGTTGTTGCCGAAAAACTAGAAAAAAGCAATTTTGTTATCTAAACGGTTGAAAAAGCCAAATGAAACAATTGAAAATTCATGGCAGAGCGATATGATGATTCTGTAGATAGAAAATAAAATTTTCATTCAACCGTTTGCAATCAATCATGAAAATTCAATTCAATTCTAACATAAAAGATATGTTTTGGCTTAACTGTGAAAGATCCAGATTTCTGATAAACCATGAAAAATATACCAAAAAAATCATTGCATCATAATCATAATAAATCGGTAAACTAAGTAAGAGACAAAAAATATTGACATGTAATTTGAATAAATATAATCAATACATGATATTATACAAGAATCAAGCTAATTAACTGCGGAAAACATAACATCAGCATGATTCTACTATGTAATTTTTCATATGGACCACATAATGAGAAGTATACAATTTCTTACACTTCTATAATAAAGTTTGGTGTTTTAGTGATAATAAACTAAATAAAACATGTCCAAGGTATACATTGAGATATAGCTTAATCTAATATTTTTTATGCTCCGTGCTATTATTATATAAACAAAATACTTTTAGGTTACTTTCTAAAATACAGTTGAGGAAGAATTACGCAACAAGAAACTCATATTACTTTATTGCATTGTGAATGCCCATGATTGCAAGCAAGCTTCTGATCAAGATTTGCGAGTTGTACGTCGTATTAACTGGTAAATGATTATTTTTATTCAAAGACATGTCCCAGTAAATTATTTTTATGTTAACTAACCAAATTTTGATTGGATTATAATAGACAATATTATTTTTTAAGACAGAAATATCATAGAGAATGCCAATTTCCATTTTTGGATCGATGCGTTATACATGGAATAACCATTACTTAATATTTTATTCAATTTAAATAGTCAATTAATGGTTTTTATTTAATAAATAATCATCTTTTAATTTATGATTAATAACAAAAAAATTGATGCTTAAATTGAGTTTACAAAAAAATAATTTGATGAAAAACTGAAAATATAACTGAAACACAATTATTATTATTTTAACTTTTTACCGAATAGCAAACTTTTAGATGTTATAACATCTCAGATTTTTTTAAACAACATTTACAAAAAGAAAAACTCTTTTATTAGGCTTAATGTCATTACAATAAGTAATTAAGAAAGTAATTTTTAAAAATGTAAAAGTGACATGATTTGACCTTTCGAGTATAAACATAAGCTAATTACATGGATAAGCTATTTCCCTAGTTGACATTAAACACTAGTTCACTTGGGATTCGATTTCAAGGTTGAAAACATGATTAAATGGTAAAAAAAAACTTTTTTTCTTTTCTAGCACTTTTTTTAAAAGGAAAGCTCTTATTCTTTTTTCATTTTCTTCCATCTTTATTATCATTTCTTAACTCCATTCTTACTTCCTTCTCTTTAATTCTTAAAAATGACATTTTCTAAACACATATTTACTTTCCATTAATGATCAATGCTTTATAAGACTAAATCTTAAACCGAGGTTCTTGAATCATGCAAAAGTGTTTTATTCCAAACTAATTAGTATTTTCATGACTTTTAGCATTATGATATATATATATATATTGTTGTTTAATTTGTTCAAAATTTCCTATTTGTTTACTTATTGTTTAAAAGAGAAAATTTTGAACTTATAAGAATGAAATTTGCACAAAGGAACATGCTGAAGCTAAGCACTAGCTTATAGTGAACCAAGAAATAAGTTATTGTGCTCTTCCCTATTTTGGAAGTCAATTTCATCTTACATTCTAAACTCAACAACTATCAACCTATATAGAATTTAAATATTATGTTAAAACAAAGTTGTTTGATTTAAACCATAGTTCTATTTTAAAATTATTTTGGATCTTTCTACAAGAATATTTTGAAAATTTCCAAATAACATAAAAAGGAACAAAAAAGTGAGATATTTAGTGATCATAAATCAATGAATGACTATACCATTAAGTTTGTTTTGTCTATTCAGGATTCACGATAGTGTTTGAGTGATTTTTATGCTTGTATTTAGAACTTAGGGATAATGTGAGATTTGGGAGATACCATGCAATTGAATTAATGAAGAAGTGAAGACCGACGTTGTAACACCCCACGTCCGCTAAGGTCACTCATACCAGGGGAATGCCTTAGTTTCGGTGAAGTATTTTAAGTGAATATAGAACAGTAAAATTACAGCAAGACAGATATAAGTAATACTTGAAAATTTTAAATCATCATTTCATTGCAACGGAAAGTAATACATGTTTGGTTACATCATAAAACCATAAACCAGAGTCAAGTACATAATATCCATCTTGATAAAATATAAGTACATAATCCCACTACATAACTAATAGCCATAAAAGGAAAGATAAGCTCGGCTTCACTTCAGAGGTCCAAGCTCCATAGGATAGATACAGCAATCAGATCAAAGCCCACTAGCACCAGGCCCACTCTAATAACCTGGGGTTGGGGGAAAAAGATAAAAACAACGGGGTCAGACATAAGTCTGAGTGAGTCCTATAACCCTAACAATACAATTATTAAAATAACCAGAGAAGACATAAGTTGATATACGGTAACGACTGGGGATGAATGGCTACACTAAGCAGCTTGGTAAACTTAGGATAAACTAAGATCACCGTAAAGACGCATTTATCCACCCAAGGATAATTACTAGATTACACCGCCCCAGACTTATCCACCCAAGAGTAATTCCTACACTGCACCACACCAGTTCTACCTACCCAAGATTAGTTCCTACTTAAAAGTTGTTCCCACTAAATGTACTTAGTAATTTTTAGCCAGTAGTTTCTTTTACCCCTACATAGGTGCCGTCTGCCCCTATCTTTACTAGGTGTACCCACTACTCCCAAGCGATCGGCTCCCTAACGTAGATACCCGTGCCGGTCCCACAATGGGGTGTATCGTTTTCCCAAAGTGGCAACCTGGTAGTATCAACGGTGCACGGCTTTATATCTACACGATGCAACAACGATTTACTAACCAGCCCGGGTCCACACACGCATATGAAACCCGTTGGTCCTACGTTGCCACCGCTAACCCGTTTTGGCCTCTTATAGTCAAGCCCAATATGCGTGTCCCGTCACTCGACTTGGGTCGAGCCCACAAAGATACGTTTGGGATATTGGTTGAGATGGGCCCCCACAAGCTACCACTTAAGCTTGTTAATTTATCTAGTGTATCCCACTTAACCCCTTTAACCATGTCCACTTACATGTTATAAATACTTTGGTTAAGTCATTAATCATATTTTAATTACCTTTCAAGGCACCCACTAGATTTCCACATGACACCCAAGTCCTTTACTTAATTCCCACATGCCACCCGAGGCACTTACTTAACCCCTTAATCATGTTTAATTACATGTTCCACTTTGGTTAAGTATTCTAATCGTGTTTTCTATTGCCACCCAAGGCAACCCACTAGTTTTCTCATGCCACCCAAGGCACCCACTTAACCCTCAAGCCCCACTACATGCTTATATGGTTAAGTGTTTCTTAATTAATTAAGACCGTGATCCTCATAAAGACCTCTCACATTAGACTATCTTTTATGACCGCTGGTTAAGCCGGTTGGGTCCGGGCAGCCTTATGTCATAACCGAGTCTAACCTCGTGTCTTTACATTAATCACGTATTTAGTTTGTGCCTAAGACCTCTCACATTGGGCTAACATTTGTAGCAACTGGTTAAGCCGGTTGGGTCCGGGCAGTTTTACGCTACAACTGAGTCCAACCTCGTGTCTTAGTCGATTAATTACACCAAATTAATCACCCCCATAATTTATATTAATTATCCCTAATTAATATCGAGTTTTTCATAACATGGGTAGACCTAACTCAATAGGTAAATTCCCATGGGGTAGACCTAACTCAATAGGTAAATTCCCACTTATGTTAATTTGTTTTTATGGTATGCTTAATCATACCCAACCATACTTTAATTAACATAATTATTAACCCCATCGTTCCCCACGCAAATCGTTCTCATTTCACGACATAATAAAAGGGAAGATCCATCACAAACATCATGGGTTTAACCAAACCTTAGCATATAACTTTGTCATGGGTTAAGAGAATGTCAACTTGCATATATGAGCATATATTAACCCAACTACATTTAACCCAAACTTGCATATTATCGCGCATGACTTGCATAACATATTGCATATGAACTTGCATATTATCATACACATATCTTGCATAACATGTTGAACTTGCATAAACACACATAACTTGCATAACATGTTGAACATGCATTTAAGCATACACATAACTTGCATAAGCATTCACATTCTTGCATAAGCATTCACATACTTGCATATTAACAAACATGTAACTTGCATAGCATATCTTGCATATTAACATACATGTAACTTGCATAATAACAAACATGTAACTTGCATAGCATATCTTGCATATTAACATACATGTAACTTGCATATTAACAAACATGTAACTTGCATAGCATATCTTGCATATTAACATACATGTAACTTGCATATGGACTTGTTTAACATGCATAAACCCACTTGTTAAATATGCATAAAACAACTTATTAATCATGCATATTATCACATACTTAGCATGCATAGAATCACATACTAAACTTGCATAATATCATATACTTAGCATGCATAGAATCACATACTAAACTTGCACAATATCATATACTTAGCATGCATAGAATCACATACTCATCATGCATAAAACCACATACTTAACTTGCATAAAATCAATTACTTATTATGCATAAACCACATACTTAACTTGCATAAAATCAATTACTTATTATGCATAAACCCACATATCCAACTTGCATAAACTCTCATATTCAACTTAGGATTCATATTATACATAGATTAGCATATCATTACAAATGATTCAAACTCACAAATCCGCATTCAAGACCATAAGTCTCATTACACCTAATCTACTTATCTTAACAATTGATCATCAAAGTGATAGAAACTCACCAAAACACAATTAGCAAGCTAATGAAGAAGATTAAGATACTTAGAATGGATTAGAGGTTGATTAGAGCTTGCTTTCCTCTTCATTGATTTGTGGAGGCCATGACCAAGTTTCATTTTGCCATAGTTTAGTTACTAGGTTTAATTATGAATGAATTAGGGTAGGGTTAGGGTGTTATTTATAGGATTAGGTTGCATTTTAGACCCTTAGATTAACCCTAAATTAATTTAGGACCATCAGATCCATCAGATCCAAGAAGCTTCCAGAACCAGCCCACCAAGCCAGCCCAAGAACCCAAACTGGTGCACCCAGTTTCTCTGGGCGTCGCACCCTGTCGACAGGCAAGTCGACAGGCATGTCGACACCCCTGTCGACAGGCCTGTCGACAGCCCTGTCGACATGGGTTGGGCGGGAATCTTCCCGCCTGGCCCCGCCTGTCCAATTTAAAATCTGAATTTTAAATTCTTAATTCTGTTTTTAGTTTTGAATTTTCTGCAAACTTCATCGGGCCATAACTGGGCCATACGGACTCCGATTTTCGAAAACTCGGACTCTATTTCGCGTATTTTTCCGAGACGAACGCAATGACGCAGCCCGTTTCCCCCAATTCTCACATCTGAGATTATTTATCCTATAATTAGTGAATTTTAGCATTAACCGAAATTCGGGGTGTTACATTCTCCCCTCCTTAAAGGATTTCGTCCCCGAAATCTCTAAGCTAAGGAGAATGCATATCCTACCATCCAAACAACCATCTACTCAAACCATCAACCACGGGCATCCATTGTCCTTAAAACAATTTCTAATGATGTATGAGCATATGCGAAAAGTGTGTGTATATGTTCCCTATCTAATGTACGAACATATGCAAACCATGATAGTGCCATGTATCCAATATGTATGCGAGATAACCCTATCGACACATACAGTATCTATATGAGTGCACAATCATTCACCAAAATGCATCATCCATATGATAACACAATCATTATACATCCATAAATATAGCTAACAACACACAATTTTATGCAATATGCAATATGAAGTGATTGAGCCGATCTAGTGCCTAGAGTGTGTATATATGCATCCACGAGCAACCACTAGCAAACACTTGCATCCACTTGCATCCATCAACCATAACATGTCTCAAACACATGTTTCAACCATAGGTTTACCCTATCTAAAGGTCAAACAGCACTAATCGAGAGGACATACTAAAGATAAGATAAGTACTAGGCAAGCGATAAAGGAGAAGTTAAAAGGCATACACTCCAAAAAGAAATGGATACAAAGAACGCATCTTCGTTTCCGTCTCCCAAGTAGCATTTCTTTCGTCATCTCCCCATTGCACTCTAGCTAGCTGAACTTCTTTGTTCCTCAACTTCCTAGTCCCTGACCCAATGATGCGAGTAGGAGCTCGTCGAATCATCTCATCGCGCTCTAACTCTGCTTCTTTAAGCAAACTCGGCTCTACCACCTCAGCGGTCTCATGTAAGCACTTCCTCAAATGGGACACATGAAATACATCCGGTACACCACTAAGTCTGTCAGGCAACTCCACTCTATATGCCATCCGTCCAATTCTTTCCTTAATGGGAAATGGCCCTACAAACCCTGGTACTCACTTCCTAACCGATCCAAAGTGAACCACATTCCGTAACGGAGACACCTTGATAAAAAGCATGTCCTAATGTCAAACTCAAGCTCTGTCCTCCTCTTGTCCGCATAAGATTCCGCCGCTTTCATCCTTCTTCGAATCAAACCGATCTTCTCTGAAGACTCTCTAATCTCATCGGCCTAACCAAGATCTTCCCCGTAGATTCCCACCAACCTGTAGGTGATCAACAAGGCCTTCCATAAAGAGCTTCGAAAGGAGCCATACCAATACTGGACTGAAAGCTGCTATTATATGCGAACTCCTCCAATGGAAGATGCTCTTCCTATGTACCTCCAAAATCCAAAATACATAACCTCAAAAGATATTCTAGATACGGTTCACCCTCTTGGTCTAACCGTCCATCTGAGGATGATATGCGGTGCTCAAACACAACTGAGTCCCTACCGCCTCTTGCAAAATCTTCCAAAACTTACTAGTGAAGATAGGATCTTGATCACTCACAATGCTGGAAGGTACACCATGCAATCTAATAATCTTTCGAAGGTAAACTGAAGCTAGACATGGAATAGTCCTCTTGCTCTTCACGGGTATGAAATGGGCACACTTAGTAAGTCTATCTACCATAAGCCCAATCCCCGTATTACCCTTCCTTGATTTTGGTAATCCAATGAGACACTATCCCACTTCCTATTACGAAACTTCTAACGGGTGAAGCAACCCTCCGGGTTTCTTCTGCTCCGCTTCCACCTGTTAGCACACCAAGCATCTAGCGACATACTTGGCCGCATCTTTCTTTAGATTGGCCAAAAAGAAAATTCGCTTTATGTCCTGGTACATTTTTTTTCCTACCAGGATGAATGGTTATCTTCGACCGATGTATATCATCAAGTATAACCTTCCTCAACCCTCGTCTTGCGGTACACAGAAGTCTGCCATCTCTACACAACCATCCCTTACTATCTAGGGTGTACCTACTCAAAAGGGCTGGACGACTCCTCCCCCTTATGAGCTTCTCTCATAGCTCAACCAACTGTGGGTCGTCTTGCTGCCTCGCCACCCCGTCCCAAAAGAGTAGGCCTAACCTCCAAGGAGGCTAGCAAACCGGGTACAAAGTCAACGGAAGGTCTAAAGTCAAACATAGAAATAAACCCTAAGCTCCGTCGTTTAATCGATCAATGAACTCAAGGACAACCTTTTTCTTCTTAAGGCGTCTGCTACCATGCTTCCCTTGTTAGGGGTATACGCTATCTCAACTCATAAGATGCTAAGAATCCTATCCAAAATCGTCACAACTGTCCATCTCTCACGCAGACCACCCTAGTCGAATTCGACATCCCCCAAATGCAAGCCCCAAAGGCCGAAACCAATATCAGACAAACACCCAAGGGATATCTTCTTCGAGTTCAGGCAACCTACGTGAGATGATACTAAAATAATAATAATAATAATGGCTAAACAATTAAGCCTTTGACCAACTTTGGATGTCCTTGCCAGTCTCGCTCCAGAACCACCGTTTTATCCCATAACTGGCTCTGCTCAACCTATTGAGCACATATGAAAACTTATTTCGCTCCTAGAAAAGACCAAGATGTCATCCACAAAGACCATCACAAACTTATTTAGGTACCCTCTGAACATCCTTCTCATCAAATCAACAAAGTATGCGGGGGCGTTCGTCAAACTAAATAGCATCACCAGCCACTCATACAACCATCCGGAGTCCTAAAGGCAATCTTCTCTATACTATCGTCAGCCACTCCCAGCTGACGAAACCATGTGGCTTAGTTCAACTGCGAAAATACTGAGGCGCCAACCAACTGATCAAAGAGATCATCAATCTTCGGCAATGGGTGTCTATCCTTCTTTGTGAGTTTATTTAGTTCTCCTTAGCCTACACAAAGTCTGAGGGACCCATCCGCCTTCGTGGCAAAAATTACTGGAGCTCCCCACTCCGATATACTTCTTCTTATGAACCCCTTCTCAAGCAATCGCCTACTTACTTATGAGTTCCCTCCTCTCACGAGGAGCCTTGTGGCACACTGGCCAAGTCACTGGTTTGGAATTGTTTACCAAATATATTCGGAAGTCAATCTCCCGCTCCGGAGGTAAGCCCTTCCCCTCCTCACACACATCCGAGTATTTCCGGACCACTTCTAACAGATCGCAAACTCTCGACCGACGTGTCAAGCGATTCTAGATATCTTAGCATAACAGAGTCTATGGGACTACAAGAGATCTCGAGAGTGTTACCCAAGCGGGTCATAAGCCTAACAACTCTCCCTTCAGAATCAAGAACGGCACCCCTACTGGATAACCAGTCCATGCCCAAACTAACCCATAGCTCGTGAAGCCCAACAAGCATCACATCCAAACTCAACGCTAAGTATAGAAACTTTCAAACCCAAACACATCATGGAGCCCAATTGGGTTTGAAACAACTAAGGGATCATCTACCAAACTGGTGTCTAAGTGCAGTGACTCAACTAACAATGATGAGATAAACGAACTCGATACATCAGAATCAAATAAAGTTTGGATCGGATAATAAAGAAATCCAAATTCCAACCTAGACGGTCGTATTCCCATCTGGCACCCTAGTCGTGAGGGAATACAACTACCCTCAAGAAGATTCCATACCTTGCCCTTGCTTCTTTGGACAATCCTAATAAGGTGTCCTATTCCTCTCAAAAGGATAACCACTTGCCTTCTTCTTCCCTATTCCCCACTCGTAACTTCCCACCAATGAGGTTTCGTCCTTTATTAACCAAACAACTATTAGAGCCTTCCTCCCATCGTCCATCCAATAAGTACCTACAAGTCCTCCTCCTTCTTGAACCAACTTCTAATCTGATTTACGTCTAAGTCCCTTGAAGCGGTTTTCCATTCTTATCTATCTTAGAAAGATCATCTACACACGGAGGGGAAACTCAAACCGAGAGAGAAAGAGATTCAAACGGAGAATTCGAAAGATAAAGATATGGCTATCGGGGATTATGCTTTTCTCTCAAAAACTTTTCTCTTAAAAGACATGTTTTTGAAAATATTCCTTCAAAAATTTTCTTAGAAAAATAGTTTTTCTAAAATTTTTATCTGTTCTGGTAACCTTAAGCTCTGATACCACGTGTAACACCCCACGTCCGCTAAGGTCACTCATACCAGGGGAATGCCTTAGTTTCGGTGAAGTATTTTAAGTGAATATAGAACAGTAAAATTACAGCAAGACAGATATAAGTAATACTTGAAAATTTTAAATCATCATTTCATTGCAACGGAAAGTAATACATGTTTGGTTACATCATAAAACCATAAACCAGAGTCAAGTACATAATATCCATCTTGATAAAATATAAGTACATAATCCCACTACATAACTAATAGCCATAAAAGGAAAGATAAGCTCGGCTTCACTTCAGAGGTCCAAGCTCCATAGGATAGATACAGCAATCAGATCAAAGCCCACTAGCACCAGGCCCACTCTAATAACCTGGGGTAGGGGGAAAAAGATAAAAACAACGGGGTCAGACATAAGTCTGAGTGAGTCCTATAACCCTAACAATACAATTATTAAAATAACCAGAGAAGACATAAGTTGATATACGGTAACGACTGGGGATGAATGGCTACACTAAGCAGCTTGGTAAACTTAGGATAAACTAAGATCACCGTAAAGACGCATTTATCCACCCAAGGATAATTACTAGATTACACCGCCCCAGACTTATCCACCCAAGAGTAATTCCTACACTGCACCACACCAGTTCTACCTACCCAAGATTAGTTCCTACTTAAAAGTTGTTCCCACTAAATGTACTTAGTAATTTTTAGCCAGTAGTTTCTTTTACCCCTACATAGGTGCCGTCTGCCCCTATCTTTACTAGGTGTACCCACTACTCCCAAGCGATCGGCTCCCTAACGTAGATACCCGTGCCAGTCCCACAATGGGGTGTATCGTTTTCCCAAAGTGGCAACCTGATAGTATCAACGGTGCACGGCTTTATATCTACACGATGCAACAACGATTTACTAACCAGCCCGGGTCCACACACGCATATGAAACCCGTTGGTCCTACGTTGCCACCGCTAACCCGTTTTGGCCTCTTATAGTCAAGCCCAATATGCGTGTCCCGTCACTCGACTTGGGTCGAGCCCACAAAGATACGTTTGGGATATTAGTTGAGATGGGCCCCCACAAGCTACCACTTAAGCTTGTTAATTTATCTAGTGTATCCCACTTAACCCCTTTAACCATGTCCACTTACATGTTATAAATACTTTGGTTAAGTCATTAATCATATTTTAATTACCTTTCAAGGCACCCACTAGATTTCCACATGACACCCAAGTCCTTTACTTAATTCCCACATGCCACCCGAGGCACTTACTTAACCCCTTAATCATGTTTAATTACATGTTCCACTTTGGTTAAGTATTCTAATCGTGTTTTCTATTGCCACCCAAGGCAACCCACTAGTTTTCTCATGCCACCCAAGGCACCCACTTAACCCTCAAGCCCCACTACATGCTTATATGGTTAAGTGTTTCTTAATTAATTAAGACCGTGATCCTCATAAAGACCTCTCACATTAGACTATCTTTTATGACCGCTGGTTAAGCCGGTTGGGTCCGGGCAGCCTTATGTCATAACCGAGTCTAACCTCGTGTCTTTACATTAATCACGTATTTAGTTTGTGCCTAAGACCTCTCACATTGGGCTAACATTTGTAGCAACTGGTTAAGCCGGTTGGGTCCGGGCAGTTTTACGCTACAACTGAGTCCAACCTCGTGTCTTAGTCGATTAATTACACCAAATTAATCACCCCCATAATTTATATTAATTATCCCTAATTAATATCGAGTTTTTCATAACATGGGTAGACCTAACTCAATAGGTAAATTCCCATGGGGTAGACCTAACTCAATAGGTAAATTCCCACTTATGTTAATTTGTTTTTATGGTATGCTTAATCATACCCAACCATACTTTAATTAACATAATTATTAACCCCATCGTTCCCCACGCAAATCGTTCTCATTTCACGACATAATAAAAGGGAAGATCCATCACAAACATCATGGGTTTAACCAAACCTTAGCATATAACTTTGTCATGGGTTAAGAGAATGTCAACTTGCATATATGAGCATATATTAACCCAACTACATTTAACCCAAACTTGCATATTATCGCGCATGACTTGCATAACATATTGCATATGAACTTGCATATTATCATACACATATCTTGCATAACATGTTGAACTTGCATAAACACACATAACTTGCATAACATGTTGAACATGCATTTAAGCATACACATAACTTGCATAAGCATTCACATTCTTGCATAAGCATTCACATACTTGCATATTAACAAACATGTAACTTGCATAGCATATCTTGCATATTAACATACATGTAACTTGCATAATAACAAACATGTAACTTGCATAGCATATCTTGCATATTAACATACATGTAACTTGCATATTAACAAACATGTAACTTGCATAGCATATCTTGCATATTAACATACATGTAACTTGCATATGGACTTGTTTAACATGCATAAACCCACTTGTTAAATATGCATAAAACAACTTATTAATCATGCATATTATCACATACTTAGCATGCATAGAATCACATACTAAACTTGCATAATATCATATACTTAGCATGCATAGAATCACATACTAAACTTGCACAATATCATATACTTAGCATGCATAGAATCACATACTCATCATGCATAAAACCACATACTTAACTTGCATAAAATCAATTACTTATTATGCATAAACCACATACTTAACTTGCATAAAATCAATTACTTATTATGCATAAACCCACATATCCAACTTGCATAAACTCTCATATTCAACTTAGGATTCATATTATACATAGATTAGCATATCATTACAAATGATTCAAACTCACAAATCCGCATTCAAGACCATAAGTCTCATTACACCTAATCTACTTATCTTAACAATTGATCATCAAAGTGATAGAAACTCACCAAAACACAATTAGCAAGCTAATGAAGAAGATTAAGATACTTAGAATGGATTAGAGGTTGATTAGAGCTTGCTTTCCTCTTCATTGATTTGTGGAGGCCATGACCAAGTTTCATTTTGCCATAGTTTAGTTACTAGGTTTAATTATGAATGAATTAGGGTAGGGTTAGGGTGTTATTTATAGGATTAGGTTGCATTTTAGACCCTTAGATTAACCCTAGATTAATTTAGGACCATCAGATCCATCAGATCCAAGAAGCTTCCAGAACCAGCCCACCAAGCCAGCCCAAGAACCCAAACTGGTGCACCCAGTTTCTCTGGGCGTCGCACCCTGTCGACAGGCAAGTCGACAGGCATGTCGACACCCCTGTCGACAGGCCTGTCGACAGCCCTGTCGACATGGGTTGGGCGGGAATCTTCCCGCCTGGCCCCGCCTGTCCAATTTAAAATCTGAATTTTAAATTCTTAATTCTGTTTTTAGTTTTGAATTTTCTGCAAACTTCATCGGGCCATAACTGGGCCATACGGACTCCGATTTTCGAAAACTCGGACTCTATTTCGCGTATTTTTCCGAGACGAACGCAATGACGCAGCCCGTTTCCCCCAATTCTCACATCTGAGATTATTTATCCTATAATTAGTGAATTTTAGCATTAACCGAAATTCGGGGTGTTACAGACGTGGAGTAGGACTGGAACATGCCGAAGGTGTTGGCATTAGTGGAGGAGTCTCGCGTGGTGGATTTTACTATGTTGAGCTCAACTTAGGGTAACAAACCATGTTTTTGGTGCATGCGTTTTGGATTTGTTAAGGGAACTAAGGCACGCAGTCATGTATGGTTGAAGGGGAAGGTGCTGGATAGTCCGAGCTCTCAAACGGTTGTGGTGGACTTAGTAATAAGTGAATATGGAAGGAGTTGTTGTTGTTTTCTAGTGGTGGGTTTTTCAAATTTTATGGAGTTTCAAAATTTCTGTCTTTTTTATTATAGGCTATAAATTAGGGTGGATGTAGGCTCATCGAGATGGGGGAGTTAATCATATTATGGTGATGGTGGTGCTGTAACCCACAGGTCCCAGGATCGAAAACTGGCTTTGATACCAAATGAGACGACCCGAACTTCCCCATGAAGGAAAGCATGGATTACTTTGAGAACACGACAAATTAGAACATGAATAATAAATCATTTCATTGCTTATTACAACAATTTACATCAGAGTACAGGAATATACAGAGTATGAACAAATAATATATATTGGATAAATATCAGAGATTTCAAATTACATGCAGCGGAAAATAATACAAAACACATCTGAAAGAGATACTCGGATACAGAGCTTTCCGAATATCATTCCAGATGTAAACCAGGATCCTGTGAATATAAATCTGCAAAAAACCCAACAAATAGCTGCCCATATGGAAAATAAGGGCACCTAGAGTTTAAACTCCAGGTCAGTCATGTGACTGGTGTAAGAACTAAAACAGTTATTAATTTGATTTTTAAGTTAGGTAAGTCAAGGGACCACGCCGTATAACACGGAACGGGTTTACCCCCAAGAATACCAGTGCATAAAACAAACAGTGCAATGCTAAATAAAGAACAGTGAAGCTATTATAAGACTCAGGTCCCATCACACAATCCAATGCAAGCCGGAGGATAGAGTTTTTACCTTATAATAGCCAAAAATGCTTGGTACGTGAAATTCATCTTTTACTATTACTATAAGTGTATAGTGTCAAAACAAATTCAAATATAAATGTATCAATCATAGATGGCATGAGTGCCTCATCCCACTATGTCGCCATACTAGGCTCTACAATCAAAGCCGCAAAATGTCGTATTGGAAGTTGGATTTCCATCTGTGAACCAAGGCAAAGGGATCATCCTGTGCTAATTCATCATCCCACTATGTCGCCATACATGACTCTCCTGCCCGAGCCTTAGGAACAACCGCAACCGCACCTTGGATCGTCAGGGTCGATCCACACGGAGTGGATTAAAATGCCTGAACACTGTGTTTCCCCGCCCTATGGGGCGTAAAATTGGTCTGTATAAAGACCATACCATCCGTCGGCTACGTAGAGACCGATACAACCGAGGCGCCTTGCTATCCATCATCCACATAAGTAAAATGTCAGGGCATGCAAAACCCTGACACCACCCAGCTAGAAGGAAATGCATGCCCTCCCTGATGTCCTCTCCCGTTTCTGGTTCACACCGGGGTGCGAGGCTCGCGAATTAATGCTACACAAAGCTATGCTATATTAAAGTCGTGCTTTGATCATCAACCATAAGACTCTGCTTTTCAGCAGAAGCTTCGATCCTTTGCATCTCAACATGCCACACAAGCAATTCACTCTATGCAATTGATGTCTATCAATCACACAGAATGAAATCCGATGTCAGACACACATCCATTTACAAGTTCATTCTAGGTCTGAACGAAACCGGAGGCGCCTTATTCCTCGTCCCGGATGTCCAATACATGAGAGAGGTCCTCGCATATCCTGTCGATCTCCAAGTATGTCTGGACAATCGCCACTTATTACCTTGTCTTAGGTATACAGCCCAATCAAGACATCAATAATCATCCAAACGATGTGAAGATCTCCGGTTTTCGACCACTGTCTTCATCCTCGACATATCGTCGAGTCAGTTATTCAGAATGGGATACCGGTATTTCTGAATAACTCGCATATATAATAAACAAGTGCTATAAAAACACAACATACGCCTCATTCCAATCTAGAATATTCCTTTATTCAAATATTCTTATACTTTGGGAAAGGTTCACATTAATTTTATCAAAGATAAATTCTTTAAATTTATTCTTTAATCTTCCTTTGGATATCAATTCAAACCAAATTATGGTTTATCCAAACTAATCAGAATTAGCGAACCTTACCGAAGTAATCATTTGTTTTAATTTCCTAATCCCAACCTATTCATCCTATGAAGTAAAACTGGTAATACTTCATATCTAACACCACGGTGTTATCAGTAATTTTTTTTACCATTTCACGTTCAAATCTAATTAAAGATTTAACTAACGCTTGGAGTAAAACTGGTGATACTCCATTCTCGATCATTTCTTGGATTTGATAATTTTAGTGATCAAATTCACCTTTCAATCTATTTAAAGAATCATTAAAACTCTAATTCAGTTTTAATTTCCAACAATCATTACTTAATGATTTTTCCAATCCAGGAAATAAATCTTATCTTTAACTGGGTTAAAGAACTAATGTCATTTAAAACACAGTTCACGATAAACCCAAAATCACATTCCATTAATCATGGAATTTTCACGGAAAAACAAACCAATATATATAATCGATATCAATTTCCGTACCAACTAAAATTATAAATGGAATAACAGCAAAGCCTTTTAAATTCCATATATATTATCAGTCTTCCTCCACAGAAGTTCATTTCGATTATTATCAAATCGAATCTCATTCCATTCCAATTTATTTTATTAAACTAGAAAATTTTACTTTGGAAATTCAATTAAATCTTAGAATAAAAATTTATAAATTCTAAATCATATTTCACTGCAAATCGGGTTAAAGAATGAATGTTGTTAAAACACAGTTCACAATAAACCCAATTTACATTCCATTTCAAATCCAATTAAATGTTCATTAATTGGTAGTTCTTCTTTAAATCTTAGTTAAAAAACTTATTCTTTTCATACGGGGTTACATAACAGTGTTAATGAAGACACCATTCCATCATTCTCTAATCGTAAATTATTAAGAGAACAATTCCCTAGGTATTAATCCCGAAGGCCAAAACCAACATCAGATCAATACCCACGAAACCATTCGACTTAGCTAACCTCCAGTTAGTTTCTAATTTCCTTAACTCCATTGGGTTTAAGAACAGTGTTAGTGAAGACATCTTTCATGACAAACCAAAAATCCCATTTGATATTAAATACAAGCCTCTAAATAGAAAATTTACCGGCTTATATTCAATATCAAATGCTGAACTCAACAAACATCGTATTGGAATAACGATATATATATCATCTAAATTCCTTCACAATGCCCGTATATTCACGGAATCCAATATCGAAATATTCCGAATATAATTTCGATTCAAATACATTCCAATTCATATATTAGAAATTCTGGTTATTTTTAAAACCATTTCAAATCCAATTTATTTATTTAAAAATAATTGGATTATAATTCTAGTTCATAACTAGTTCATTTCGATAAAAATCTATTTTTATCTTTTCAAATATGGAATTTTTCATCCTAATTCTTTCCAAATCATTCCTTATGATTTTACACTAATTATTGATATTTTTAGTAATTTTATCAAGGCCCGTACAGTCGATTTCCATAAACGGCCATCGAACTGCACTTACAGCGACCTTTCCAAATTTGATTTGGACATAATTCCAAATCCAATCGTTAGATTCCAAATCTCTAATATTCGTTAGAAAGCTCTTTTCGATACAAACCCAACGGTTTCGGTTTTAGGAGAATCCGATGGTCGGATCTCCCGTAATGTCCATTCGAAGTCAATGGTCGAAATTCGTGAACTGCCGCAGCGCGGCGCGTTCTATTCTGGCTATTATATATATTTCATTTATTTCCATTTAAAACGTATTTTATAAATTGTTTTAAATTCATTTTCAAAACGATTTCAACTTCATATTCAATTTCAATTCAAAATTGAATATTCCATATCGTCGATATATAAATGATAGTATTTTCAAAACAATAGATTTTGAAATCTCTTCCTTTTCGATATTCATTATAAAAATGAATAAAATCGATATAAATATCGTTCGCTTCAAAATGGCGTTAATCTAATCAACATGGATTTATATATTTAAATATTTTCGTGTCCATCCCAAATCGAACATCAAAATCATATTTTGATCCATTACTGAATATTATTTTAAAATATTCATTATTTTAAAATATTCGTTATTTCAAAATATTCATTCTTTCTGAACTGGAATCAGACATAGTCAAATTACCATATAATGTTACATATATGGATTTCATACAACACATGTGTAGAACAACAATGATAAACAATCAACCATCATCTAGAGTGCATTCTACACCGCATAAGTGTTAAATATAAATAATTAACGCTTACAATAGTCCGTCAACCAATCGATCGACATACAACTAAACAATTGGGATTAGTGTACATCAAATATCATCCCAATACCCGTGTGGTGTTTCAACCAACAAATATTGAACATTATTTGTGCAGTTGGGCAGTGTGTAAAATTTATCGTCCTAGTCAATATCGGTCAAATAGGTGTACATAAACAAATCATCTGATTTGTAAATGAATATTTATTCTTATTCATATACATGTTGAAAATTATATTTTTAACGATATAATATTTTATTCAACTCATGAATATTTTATACAGTCCATTTCTATAATAAAAATGATATTTTTATTATACAAATATTTTATTCAACATGTGAATATTTTATACAATCCATTTCTTCAATAAAAATTATATTTTTATTATACAAATATTTTATTCAACATATGAATATTTTATACAGTCCATTTCACATCACAATCAATTTTCACATAGAATACAATCAAACAAGTCATCCATTGTCTGTGGACGACGGGGAGCAGTTCATATATGCAGTTATAAAATAAATAAATATACAGAAATAATTTTAGTGAGAAGTTCTCACATTGGTTTTGGCTTCACCATTTTTAATTTCTGAATTCTGAATAGTTCGGGTTTGAATTTGCCCCAAATTCAAATTTTCTCCTTTTCTGCTCTAGTCAGTTTTATGTTGTAATGCTCTGCTTCACGGTTACAACGAATCTGATTTCGTTCAATTCTGATAAGTATTGAATGAGATACCATAGTTTACAGTTAATACAAAGTTAAATGGTATTTAAATTGATTTTAAAACAATTTCCTCACCCCTCACGTGCACAACACCCCTCCCCACTCTTCTTCCCCGTCTTCCGTTACTGGCACCATCCAAAATAGCCGAACCCGAACTCAAGTTTTAGGGCTCCAAATCACACAATATCCAAAGCGTCGGAGCTAGATCAGAGTAGCTCACGTGGCGCGCCTACCCTTCCTCCACTGACGCCCAGAGTTGCGTGAAACTCGGTGCTCCGAAACTCCCCCAATCCCCGCTCAAACAGCAGGAATTTTCAGTCGAAATTGAAGCTCCTTGCTCCACGAAATTAGATCATACCCATACGGTTGCAAAGAGCAAAGATTTCTCTTCTATTTTCGTTTTGGATTCTTGAATTAATCCGTCTTCAGTTGGGTGATTTTTCTACTCGAATTTCTAAGCTCTTTCCATCATTGAAAACAAGTGGCGGCTGGCCCTAGGGTTTACTAAGAGATGATTATATATATAATATATTTAAATATTATTTAATTCCAAAAAAAAGTGTTTACTAAACCGAACTCCAATTCGAACCCAACGACTGTCGCCCCTAATGTAATACCCTCATTCCGAATACAATGGAATATGTTTCGTAAGCCAATTCGACTGTTTCGATCAGTTTTTGTCAAAATTAAAGTATAAATAAATATATATATTGAATTCAAACGTACATTTTAATTTACCGGGAACACATACTGACTCCAAAAATTTCAGAAAAATAAATCTGGCTATGTTTTGATGATACGGTCCTAACAAAACTAATTTCATCGAATTTGGAGACCGTTTGAAAAACGGTCATTTTATGGTCGATCCAAATTGACTTAAACTATTAAAACACGTTTTCTTTTGCCACGCTCACATATTGATTGCAAAAATTATGGAAATTGGAATCTTGCAATAATTTGACATCCCGGATCCCACAAAAGTGGTTTCATCAAAAACGGAGGTCGTTTGCAAAATGGCTATTTATAAGGGGTATATTTCCATAGCGACTATTCTGAATTTTTAACTGGACATAACTTTTTATTCCCGCTATGAAATTTGGATATTTTAGATTCGTTGGAAAGATATTTTCAAATAGATTCTAATATTTTTGGTTTCACCAAAATCAGGTTTATTTTGAATCCTGAACATTCATTTGAAATTTGAAATTGAATTTTCAAACTACCGCACCATTTCCAATTCCTTTTATAATTAAAATAAATATTTATAATCTAATTTCAATTTAAATAAATTTATACGTTCTAATTCTATTCAGAATAAATTTCTAGTCGTTATTATTTAAAAGAAATCATTTTAAATATCCAAAATTCATTAAAATTGCCAAAATAAAAATTTTAAATTGGTTCTGATTTTCCGGGTTGTTAAAGCTAAGGTAACCAATTCCCTAAGAGAGGGGTATAAGTGCACCAACATGCATGTTTAGGTAGTTGCAAGATTTTTTAGTTTATTAGAATGGTGGGTAAATTTCTTTTTGTGTGAGCATGTTAGTTAAAATGAAGAAGGAGATTCAGGAGTTTGGTTACCGGCTTAGGCCAACTTCATGCTAGTTTTGTTTAGAGTTGCATAGCTTAAAATCAAGTATTTTAATGTAATTCTTGTATAAACCATTGAAATTTTATAACACTCTCAATTTTTATCCATTTTTACTAAGGATTACAACTTTAATTTTTTTTTTTTTTTTTGGCACAACAAATCTTTACAGATAGCACTAAATGAGAAATATCAATCTTATACATAGTAAACATTAGTACTGATTCTTAACATAGCATTACATATAATTAGAACATCGATGCATATGGTACGCTAGCTAGTGAATATATAGCACTGCAACAGCTTCTGGTTCTTCTCTGGCAAGATCAAGTATAGAGTGCAACCTCATTAGTTTTTCTGTCAAGTTTGTACAACTTTAAATTCTTATTACCTGGCAAGTCATTTTTGTGCGACATAGAGTTTAAGTTATTTATAAGTAATTTATTTGAAATTTAATAGACATAGAAAATAAGTATGTTGATTTGTAATTATAGTTTAAAATTTTCATTATTTTGTGTTATAAAATCTCGTTTCACTATAATTAAATTGAGATGATTTTATTGGACATCTATTTAGTAGAATAAATCATCGTCCTATATCATGTTAATCAAGATATCTATTTACATTTCAATTGAATTATATTGATGTGTCATCTATCAATTGATAATAGTTAGATATCTGTTACATATGTAAATACCTGTGTTGTGACTTGAATATCATTATAGAATAAAATGGTATCTTATTTAAGTGACATTGAGATTGCTAAGCCTCTTTTCAAACGTGACTATTTATGAATTTGGAATCAATCTAAGTGTGATTTCCATTTAAGCAAATCCACTAAGTTGTTAAATGTTTAATTATTAATTATAGTAGTAATTGTCTAAGATTTATGGTCATTCAATTTAAAAATCTTTTAAAGACTTTTATTATTAATTTAATATTTGTGTAAAAGTTAATTATTATTTTAATTGATAATAATTGAGCTAATTATTCGTCAATGAGTAGATATAAGTTAATTAATTTTGTAGCTAATGATGGTCTAAATTTTAATTAGTTAATTTGAAGAAAGATATTTTAGATAACAAGTTTTAAGCTAATTAATTACTTTGTCAAAATGTATTTGAGTCCATTAATAATTTTAAAGTGATGTTTAAACATAATTTATCACTTTCTAAATTTGTGTTTAAGAAAGTTAATTTACTGATGGTATTTTAATTTAGTTAATTAACTTAAGATATAATTCTATAATGATTTTATTAAAACTAACGACTTTATGTCTATGAAAAGAAGTGTTACTTAACTAAGGA
This sequence comes from Allium sativum, assembly GCA_030737875.1. Classification (NCBI taxonomy): domain Eukaryota; kingdom Viridiplantae; phylum Streptophyta; class Magnoliopsida; order Asparagales; family Amaryllidaceae; genus Allium; species Allium sativum. The sequence continues at coordinate 131,901,588 of CM060918.1, forward strand.
ATTGAGTAAAATGTTAATAATTTGAAATATAGTTTGAAATCCATGTGGGTTTACAAAAATATATTTTAAATGAATGGTTGATGGAACTTGTGAAATCATTTTTAAGATAGAAAACTTTTGTCCGTCCTAATAGATAGAAGTAATGTTGAGTGAGCATTTAAAAATATAATTTTTGACACCCCACATCCCTTAATATCACCCATATGAGGATGCTTTAAGTTCTATGAAGCACAATACGTATTACATAGTAATATAGAGGATAAATTCATAAGACATAATATAAAATGCAGCGTAAAACTTTTCAAGCTTTTATTATCAAACCAAATACATCATTACAGTTTTCAAATACCACAGAGTCATAATAATAAAACATCTGTCATGTGGAAACATAAACCATCATAGTGCAAGCATAAAACCATAAAAATCCTATCCTGGAATAGAATATTTACACCAACAACCAGAATATCAGGATTAGGTTTTACCTTAATTACTACCTAGTGATCGACTCCGTAACAGATGCGAATGACCTGTGCTAACCATGGAAGTCAGGGATATCGGTCCTGAACCCATCAACTTTAAAAGACACGGCCCTATCCGCGAGTGTTACAATGTCAATTTTCCCCTATCGGACTCATGCATGCTCATGACTCCGCCGGAACGCACCAATACCTACCTCCAAAAATTTATCTCTTACAATTATCCATCAGTAAAGCGTGCCCTAGTTCCTACCTTGTGCGGACATGTTTGATAACATGAGGGTACTGATTGATATGGATTCAAGGCAAATAACAGATTGAAACAAGCCACCTCTAGGTTTGGCCCCCAAACTAGGATTTTTAGAGCCCCCAAAATATTAACAGCAGACATGGACCTCTTATGCTTATTAATCAGATAGGTTTAACTTTGCAGATTTAGGTTCATTAAGAAGCTTAATATAACCCTATGTTATATCCCATAGTTATAAATGACATTTCAATTAAACATCACAACCCTTCCTTAAATCATACATGCACCTGCTCAGATCTTTTCATAACATTTTTTTACTTAATATGAAATTAAGTCCAACCTATTCATATTAACATGTTTGCATATTCTTCCTTTTAATTATCCAAATTATACAGTCAATGGTTCTCATGTTCCAATATACCCAAATCTCCTTTTCACTGTTATCACATATTATTTAAAATTATAAGAATTTTGCGCAATTCAAATGGAAACGACTTAGGTTCTCGATGACTTAGGCTTAGCGCAAAACAAAAAGGAAAAGAAGAAAATAGATCCAAATTAAAACTGAATAAATAAGCATAATAAAACTGTAAATAAAACTAAGACCAAAACGGGATAAGGAAGAAAGATGTACTATAAATGAATAATAACTAGAAACTGAATAGGTAATTAACAGTAATTAAAAGAACAGTAACATATAAGAATAAATTTATAAACACTAATACTTTTTAGATCCAATATACTTACTGTCAAAAATCCTTTTTAAATTATTGATCTAAAAATAACGTAGAACTCACAGAGATATATATTAGATCTAGAAAAGTCCTTTGAAATAGCTGTAGAAGAAGAATTATCCTTTCAATATGTATTTTGACAGCACCCTAACCCTTTTCTTATTTTATTTCAGAACATAACTTTGTGGAGGAAGAAGATGAAGAAGAGTTTGTGTAGGAAAATAGTGGGGGTTGCTAGTATATATGTGTTCTAGGATAATATTAATTATAAATTCTTACGTTTTAAAATCAAACCGTTGAATGCACATCACCGTTGAGTCAGCATAAGAACATAACAATGAAATCTGTCCAGGTTTGAGCTTACTACCTAGCCGAAGGTTGGTCGACCCACCTACTACGTGGGTTGACACTACTGTCGACCCATGGGTCGACACAATGGTCGACCCGTGTAGGTTCAGGTCGCCCTGTGACCATTGGTTTTTCTGAGTTTGTTTATTTAAATTAATTAATTTAGTTCAAACTTTTGTTGATCATAACTTTTTCATACTTAGTCTGATTTATGAAACCCAAAAGTCTATCTTACTTAGAATTTTGTAACGAACGCAACAATAAAGTCTGTTTTACTCAATTCTAAATATTTTATTATTTAATATTCATTTTATTACCTTTTTGTGTAATTATTGTGTATCAAAATATGGGGTGGTACATTCTCCCCTCCTTAACGGATTTCATCCCCGAAATCTTGAAGTTAAGAATAATGTTATTAATGTTATCAATCAAAACCAACACACATCTACTTGTCCATCGACCAATGGCATCCATTGTCCTTAAAATTTCTAATGCTTTAAATGAACATATGCAAAGGTGTTGTGTATGTATCCCTAAACTAATGTGAAAATCAGGCAGTCCATTGACTCAATTGACCTCCTTAATGCAAGTCAAGTGTAACAGCCCGCATTTTATGTATCGAAGGATCGTAAAATATTTTTATTTAATTCCCTAAGGATTGGATCATTCCCATATTTTGGTATGTTGTTTATGGGTATGTGAGATAGGTCCATAATTTTTACCAATTTTTTTGTAACCATTTTTCCCTTACTAGTTTTGTACTGGGAATAAGTTTTGACTGGGGTTGAATCTAGTGCTGAGAACGATTTCATTGGAAAGAAAATGGTATTACCAATTCCGTAGAGTGGTCACATTAAAGATTTGGTTCAGCGGTTTGGGAGGAATCATTGTTTTAATGTTTCACAATTTCTATTCAGGTTTACAGACCATTGATGGGCTGATTTGAGGAGACCCTGTAGTAGGCCGGTGGGAGACTATAAATAGGGGGTTAGAGGCATGGAGAGAGAGTTACATCTCTTTATTCTCTCATTTGGTTGAGCTTGTGATCCTCTTTGCTTAATCAAATACACCTTTCCACCATTAAAATCTAGATTCAAGAAAGAGAATCGATGATCTACATCGTTTGAAGCTAGATCTACGTCAAGTGAAGAGGGATAGCATCAAATCAAGAGGATTGAAGAATTTTCTTCATTGTTTGAATTCGAGATTCAACGTTTTTAAGCTTGTTTGAAGATTTATTGAGTGATAAGCATCTCTCACGCGGATTCAATCAAGTATGTGGGTTGTTTGATCTTATTTTCATCATTTTAAGTCGTTTTCACCTAGATGTACATAATGATATGTATATTTTCATGTGAATCACCGTACGATCTAATCTAGCAACCTAAAAATGGTAATTTCTATGATTATTCATATGTTTATGCAAGTTAGATCCATTGTTTTGTTTATTTATTCATTTATCATGATTTTGGTGAATTTTATATGATTAATGATGAAAATTGCCAATTTGATGTTGTCGATGATTTCGTGAAGTTTTTACGGTTGAATTGGATGAGTTGTTTGCAATGATGTTGTCATTCAGTGATGATTTGGTCGAGTTTGGAGTTATATTGGAAAATTCTGAACTTAACTCATTTTGGATGGGTCGTGGATGTTAGGAACTGGCTTGGGGAGCAAGACACAAGTTAGGTCGATCTGAGTTAAAGGTTTCGGATCGTAAGAGACGTTGAAGCTTCAGGTCGTATGGGCTTCGGGTCGTAGGTCGTTCATGCATGCTTCGGGTCGTAGAAAGAAGGTAGGTGCAATGAAAAGGTGGATCATTGGTGCTCAGGTCGGTCTGGTTTAGTGGCTCCAGATCGTAATGAGATAGACCAGCGGGTGTTCTGATTGGCAAAAAGGGACTTAAGTCGAGTGCGGTCTTGGCTCGCATGGTAATTGGAAGGTCGTTGCAAGAGGTCAAGTCGACTGTTGTGAATGACTTCAGGTCGTTAAGCTTCAGAAGGGAGTGGGTTTGGTGTAAAGTCAGGTCGTTAACGACCTGCAAGGGTCAGGTCGTGGGTTCTAGCTCGTAGGAAGGATCGGTGGAGTTGGGTCGTCCGATGGATTTAGGTCGTGGTGCGACCAATATAGGGGAACAACCTGACTATGGAAATCCAATATTTGATGTTATTTTGGCTTGGTAATTATAAAAACCCATAACTTCCCCGTGAAGGAAAGCGCGGATAGTTCGAGAACAAGCCACAACAAAACGCAGACGGAAGACATTTCATTGTATATTACAACAATGCATCAAATTACAAGAATATACAGAGTATGAATTTATATTACACGGAAATATCAGAGATTACAATAAATTACATAGCAGCGGAAAATAATACAATACACAACTAGAAGAGATATACGGATACAAAGCTTTCCGGATATCATTCCAGCTGTAAACCAGGATCCTGTGAATATAAATCTGCAAAACCAAAACTACTAGCTGCCCGTGTCAAAATAAGGGCACCCAGAGTTTTGGTTAAAACAATAAACTCCAGGTCAGTCATGGGACTGGTGTGAGAACTAAAACAGTTGTAAATCTTTATTTAAATTTAGGTAAATCAAGGGACCACGCCGCTAACGCGGAACGGGTTTTCTCCCAAGAACACCAGTGCATAAAACAAACAGCGCCATGCTAAATGAAGAACAATGAAGCTATTATAAGACCCAGTTCCCATCACACATTGTAACGCAAGCCGGAGGATAGGGTTTTTACCTTATAATAACCAAAGAATGCTTGATACGTTTAAAACAGACTATTTTGATAGTATTATAAGTGCATAGTGTATAAAACAACTTCAAATCATAAGTATCAATCATAGGCGGCATAAGCGCCCCATCCCACTATGTCGCCGTATATAGGATTACAACTAAAATCGAAACGTCATGTATTGGAAGTTGGATTTCCATCTGTGAACCGAGGCCAGGGATCGTCCTCTACCGATTCGAGACTGTCTAGCCCGAGCCTCAGGAACAGCCGCAACTGCCCCTTGGAGCGACAGGGCCGGTCCACTGATGTGGATTAAACTTAAACCCTGAACATGCGTTTCCCCGCCCTATGGGGCGTAAATGAGCCAACGAATGACTCCATCGGACCCGGATCGTCCGATCAAACCGAGGCGCCTCGCAACAGCAACAACCACATAAGTCAAACTCGTCAGGGCGTGTAAAACCACTGACGCCACTTCTAGCTAGAAAGAAACGCATGTCCTCTCTGAGGTCCTCTCCCGTTTCTGGTCCACTACCGGGGTGTGAGGCTCGCGAATCAACGTTACACAAAGCTATGCCACAAAGGCCGTGCTTTGATCATCCACCACAAGACTCTGCTTTTCAATAGAAGCCTTGATCATATTGCCACTTAGGCATGCCACACAGGCAATTCACTCCATGCGTTTGAAATTCATCGATATATAACCCCTGAGCTCGTACGTCTCAGAGAAGGGCGTTAAGCAAGAGAATAAATTCTCCGCCGCCAAACAGATATATATTTAATAGAAATCAATCACACAGACTAAAATCCAATGTCAGACACACAGTCCATTTACAAGTTCGTTCTGGGTCTGAACGAAACCGGAGGCACTTAGTACCCCGCATATCCATCGATCTCCAAGTACGTCTGGACGATCACCAACTGTTTCCATCTTCTTAGGTGTACGACCCAATCAAGATCATCAGTAATTATCCAAAGGACGTGAAGACCTCCGGTCTTCAACCACCGTCTTCACCTTCGACTTATCGTCGTATCAGTTATTCAGAATGGAATAAACCCGGTCTTCCCGAATAACTCGCGTATATAATAAACATTTGTTACACAAACACAACATAACGCCTCATTCCAATTCAGAATGTTCTTTTGTTCACAAAATCACATTCTTAGGGAAAGGTTCCCATTAATTTTATCCAAGATAAATTCTTCTAAATTTATTCTTTAATCTTCTTTGAATATCAATTCAAACTAGTCGGGATTAGCGAACCACACCGAATTAATCATTTATTTTATTTCCCAATCCCAACCGATTCATCCCATGAAGTAAAACTGGTCATACTTCATATCTAACACCACAGTGTTATCGGTAAATTCAATTACCATTTCCCGTTCAAATCTAATTGAAGATTTAACTATCGCCTGGAGCAAAACTAGTGATATTCCATTCTCGATCATTTCAATCTAATTAAAGATTCATTAAAACTCCACTTAGTTTTAATCTTCACAGAAATCAATATCCTGTCTTTAGCTGGGTTAAAGAACCAATGTCATTTAAAACACGGCCCACAATAAAACCAAAACCACATTCATTAATTATCGGGTTAAAGAACAAGTGTTATTTAAAACACTGTTCACGATAAACCCAAAAATCAATCCCAATTCCATTCCAATCAAATATTATTTAATTGGTACACCTCATTAAATCTAAATAAAAAGATTTAATCTTTTTCTCAACTGGGTTCAAGAACAGTGTTAATAAAGACACCATTCACGACAAACCCAAATCACATTTGATATTAAATACTAGGCTCTAAATAGAAAATATATCGGCTTATATTCAATATCAAATTCTACGACCAACAAATATCGTATTGGAAATAACGATATATATATCTTTCAAATTCCCATAACAATATCTGTATCATCACGAAATCCAACATCGAAATATTCCGAAGACAATTTCGATTCAAATCCATTCCAATATAATTATTGGAAATTCTGGTTATTTTCAAAACCACTTCAAATCCAATTTATTTATTTAAAAATAAATAGAATTATAATTCCAGTTCAAAACTAGTCCATTTCGATAAAAATCTATTTTTATCCTTTCAAATATGGAGTTTTTCATCCCAATTCTTCCCAAATCATTTCTTATGATTTTACACAAATTATTACTATTTTTAATAATTTTATCAAGGCTCGTACAGTCAATTTCCATCAACGGCCATCGAACTGCACTTACAGCGACCTTTTCCAAATTTGATTTGGACATAATTCCAAATCCAACCGTTAGATTTCAAATTTCTAATATTCGTTAGAAATCTCTTTTCGATACGAACCCAACGGTTCCGGTTTTAGGAGAATCCGACGGTCGGATCTCCTGCAATATCCATTCGAAGTCAATGGTCGAAATTCGTAAACTACCGCGGCGCGGCGCGTTCTATTCAGGCCATTATATTATATATATAATATATATAATATATACTTCGTCGATTTCAATTCAAAACGTGCTTTATAAATCGTTTTAAATTCATTTTCAAAACGGTTTCATCTTCATATTCAATTTCAAATCAAATTTGAATATTCCAATATAAATTCGTTTTAAATTCATTTCAGTTCTATTTCAATTCAAATCCATTTCAGTTCAATTTCAATACGTTTTAAATTCAATTCAAAACGATTTCAATCTATTTCGAATTTCAATTCTATTCAGTTTAATTCGAATTTCATTTCAATTCAATTTAATTCGAATTTCAATTCCTTTCAAAATATCAGATTTTGAAATCACTTTCGATATTCATTTTAAAATGAATAAAATCGATATAAATATCGTTCACGTCAAAATGGCGTCAATCTAATCAACACGGCTTGATATATTTCTATTTTCAAATACTTCTATTTCAAATATTTTAATTTCAAATATTTCTATTTCAAATATGGAATGAGGCCCAATCAATTACCATATAATGTTAATTATATGGATTTTCTACAACACATGTATATAATAACAACGATGAACAATCAACCATCATCCAAAGTGCATTCTACACTGTATAAGCATCAAATATAAATATTCAATGCTTATAACAGTCTGTCAATCAATCGATCGACATACAACTAAACAATCGGGATTAGTGTACGTCAAATATCATCCCAATACCCGTGTGGGGTTTCAAACAATCAAACACAGATTTTATTTGTGCAGTTGGGCGATGTGTAAAATTTATCGTCCCAATCAATATCAATCAAATCAGTGTATATAAACAAATCTCTGATTTGTTTATAAATATTTATTCACATTCATGTTGAAAATTATATTTTCAACTATAAAATATTTTTAACTACATAAATATTTTATTTCATTTCACATCACATCACACAATCAACTACACATCAACTACACATCAAAATCAAACAAACAAGCATACAAGCCGTCCATGGTCTGTGGACGACGGGTGTCAGGTGCTACTAAACACCGTCTGCATCCTAGTATATATATTTCAACTAGAAAAATAATTTAAAGGTGAGAAGTTCTCACAGAGGGTTCCACTCCACCGTGCTTTGCTTTTGAACTGTTGAACATCTGGATTTGCTTGTAATTCCAATGCAGTTCCTTTCCCGTTGTTCAAATAAAAATTATATTTTTATTATCACTTTCTGTATGCAAAAATCATATTTTCGTCTTCACTTCATATGTATAAAAATCGTATTTTTAACTTCACTTCATATGAAAAGTTCAATCTTTTCCTATCGCTTCATATATAAAATAAAGATCTTCTCTTTTCTTTTTATAACTGAAAATCAAATCTTTTATTCTATATCTAAAGATCAAATCTTTTTCTAAATAAAAATCACTTCTTTCTATATAAAAATATAAACTTTCAATGATAAAAATATAAACTTTTCAATGATAAAAATATAAACTTTAAAATCATTTATAAATAAAACTGAAAATCATATGTAAATAAAACTGAAAATAAATGAGTAATAAAACTTACAGCTTTTTCGAAGAAGGGGGGGTTTGTGTTGGCTCGCTGCTGACTGGCGGAGGCGGTCAGAGGAGGGGCGGCGATCGGAGGGTGGTTTGGGTTCGCAGAAGGTCAGAGGAGGAGGAGGTGAGGGGATCGACGCGGGGAGGGGGAAGGAAGAGGCGCGCGGCACGAGGTGGGGGGTGCGGTGGCTGTTCGTCGGCGGCGAGAGTGGAGGGAGCGTCGCGGTTGTAGGTTGTCTCGGGGGTCTGCGGAGGAGGAAGAGGAGGGGAAGGCGGGGTATGCGGTGGAGGGTGGGAGGAGGAGCGCGCCTCCCTGACGCGGAGGCGGCAATCGCGCGAGGGCGTGATTGATTTTTTTTTCTTAATTTTTAAAATGAATTGAAACGGGGGGACCTGAGAAGAGATAGGGAGAGGGAAGGGGATTTTTTTATTTAATTATTTAATTCCAAAAAGGTACTTTTTTTCGGACTCGAAACGGGACCCACTGCCTGTCGTCCCTAGCGTTCTACCTCCATTACGAACACAATGGGATATGTATCGTAAGCTGATTCGATCGTTATGATCAGTTTTCGTCAAAATCAACATATAACTCTATATATTGAATTTGAATGCGCATTTCAATTTACTGAGGCCACATACTAACTCTAAAAATTCCCGAAAAATATTTTCTAGCTTCGTATTGACGATATGGTCCTAACAAAACTAGTTTCATCGAATTCTGAGACCGTTTGAAAAATGGCCATTTTCTAGTCGATTAAAATCAACTAAAACTAGTCAAATGCGTTTTCCTTTGCCACGCTCACATATTGATTCGAAAAATTATAAAATTTGAAACCTAGTATTAACTTGACATCACGGATCCAACAAAAGTGGTTTCATTGAAATCCGAGGTCGTTTACAAAAATTCCATTTTTAAGGGCCTGAATTCCTTAGCGACTATTCAGAATTTTCAACTGGACATATCTTTTGATTCCCGCTATGAAATTTCAATTTTTCGGGTTCGTTGGAAAGATATTCTCAATTAGATTCTAGTATTTTTGGTTTCACTAAAATCCGGTTTATTTTGAATCCTGCACATCCATTTGAAGTTTGAAATCGAATTATCGAACTACCGCGCCATTTTCAATTCCTTTTATAAATATAAATAAATATTTATATTCTATCGTCGATTCAAACGAATATATACGTTCGAATTATATTCAAAATAAATTTCTCGTCGTTATTATTTAAAATAATTCATTTTAAATAATCAAAATTCGCTAAAATTGCCAAAATAAAAATTTTAAACTGGCCCAGATTTCCGGGTTATTACAATCTCCCCCATATAAAACTTTTCGTCCCTGAAAAGGAACGAAGCCGAAAGTTGTTTTAAATACCAACTCAACTTCCAGTATTTTTATTATGGCATAAGTTCTTCAACTTTTCAGTTTCTAAGAACTTTTCAATTTTTTCAAAAATTTGGCTAACACCCTAAATATTCGAAAAATTTCGCCATAACCTCCCCTGCACCGGGAGCACGGGAAAATCCCCAAATTGCCATATAGGCCCTCTGATCTCAAAAAGAAAAAGAAAAGGCCAAGCGGCTAGCCAATCGGCTCATAAAATCATCATCACACAAACAAAACAATAAAGTATAGTAAACATGTACCTATTTGTCGGGAAACAATTTTATTTCTCTGCTCTAGCCTCCTTGCTGTGACCTATTCAATGTAAGTACATGTATATGCAAGCAAATGCGACCAAATTTCAATACAATTTACTATTGGTTCAAATTGGCTAAATGGTTCAACATTTTAATTAATCAACCAATAATCAACAACACAACCATCAATCAATTAATGGATCATCGTTTCAAATTCATAACTTTGATATATAGTCAAAAATCTCATTTTTGATGCCAAATCACAACAATAGACCCTATCTAATTTTGGTTCTCACACCAGTCAATTGGAAATATATAGAAATCTCACTTTCGAAACACGAAAATAAATTCTAATGATGACGCGTCAATCATTAGAATCATGTCCGAGCGACTAGAGTGTGATTCTATATTTATCGAATATATTTGAGGCTTCAATACACACGGATCAGACGTATACTAAAATATCTATATATTTGATTGTCCAAATCAATATAAAATAAATAATCTAATACGAATAATTGATTTAAATTTTCAAAACAAAAATTTGTTTTCATTTTCAAAAATATACTCTTCGCACTCGTTCTAGGACACTACTGATCCCATCTCTAACGAGTCATTCCCATTGGATATTACTAATCCAATGTCTGATGAATTCTTTCATATGGTTCTAATGTGTCTTGTTCTCTGAGCTTTGTAAACCAAAGATCTGATACCAACTGTAAAAAACCCGTAACTTCCCCATGAAGGAAAGCGCGGATAGTTCGAGAACAATCCACAACATAACGCAGATGGAAGAACATTTCATTGTATATTACAACAATGCATCAGATTACAAGAATATGCAGAGTATGAATTTATATTACACAGAAATATCAGAGATTACAATAAATTACATAGCAGCGGAAAATAATACAATACACAACTAGAAGAGATATACAGATACAAAGCTTTCTGGATATCATTCCAGCTATAAACCAGGATCCTGTGAATATAAATCTGCAAAACCAAAACTACTAGCTGCCCGTGTCAAAATAAGGGCACCCAGAGTTTAGGTTAAACAATAAACTCCAGGTCAGTCATGGGACTGGTGTGAGAACTAAAACAGTTGTAAATTTTTATTTAAAGTTAGGTAAATCAAGGGACCACGCCGCTAACGCGGAACGGGTTTTCTCCCAAGAACACCAGTGCATAAAACAAACAGCGCCATGCTAAATGAAGAACAATGAAGCTATTATAAGACCCAGTTCCCATCACACAGTGCAACGCAAGCCGGAGGATAGGGTTATTACCTTATAATAGCCAAAGAATTCTTGATACGTTTAAAACAGATTATTTTGATAGTATTATAAGTGCATAGTGTATAAAACAACTTCAAATCATAAGTATCAACCACATGCGGCATAAGCGCCCCATCCCACTATGTCGCCGTATATAGGATTACAACTAAAATCGAAACGTCACGTATTGGAAGTTGGATTTCCATCTGTGAACCGAGGCCAGGGATCGTCCTCTACCGATTCGAGACTGTCTAGCCCGACCCTCAGGAGCAGCCACAACTGCCCCTTGGAGCGACAGGGCCGGTCCACCGATGTGGATTAAACTTAAACCCTGAACATGCGTTTCCCCGCCCTATGGGGCGTAAATGTGCCAACGAATGACTCCATCGGCCCTGGATCGTCCGATCAAACCGAGGCGCCTCGCAACAGCAACAACCACATAAGTCAAACTCGTCAGGGCGTGTAAAACCACTGACGCCACTTCTAGCTAGAAAGAAACGCATGTCCTCCCTGAGGTCCTCTCCCGTTTCTGGTCCACTACCGGGGTGTGAGGCTCGCGAATCAACGTTACACAAAGCTATGCCACAAAGGCCGTGCTTTTGTGACGGCCTGGAATTTCGCTCGATCCGGATCAGTCGTTAAACCGATCTAGACCGTTCGAAACCCCTGAACGTTGAGAACAGGACAAATCAGAACACAAACAGAAGAACATTTCATTGTCATTACAACAATTGCATCAGATACAAGAATATACAGAGTATAAATGAATAAATATTACACAGAAATATCAGAGATTTAAATTACATTTAAATACATAGCAGCGGAAAATAATACAAAGCACAACTGAAGGTGATATACGGATACAGAGCTTTCCGGATATCATTCCAGCTGTAAACCAGGATCCTGTGAATATAAATCTGCAAAACCAAAACTACTAGCTGCCCATGCGGAAAATAGGGGCACCCAGAGTTTAGGTTAAAACAATAAACTCCAGGTCAGTCATGTGACTGGTGTGAGAACTAAAACAGTTATTTAAAGCTTTACTTTAAAAATTAGGTAAATCAAGGGACCACGCCGTATAACACGGAACGGGTTTCCTCCCAAGAATACCAGTGCATAAAACAACAGCGCAATGCTAAATGAAGAAAAATGAAGCTGTTATAAGACCCAGGTCCTATCACACAATGCATCGCAAGCCGGGGGATAGGGTTTTCCCTTATAACAGCCAAAGCATGCTTGATACGTTTAAAAACAAATCATTTGATACTATAATAAGTGTATAGTGTCAAAACATTTCAATCATAAATATCAATCATAGGCGGCATAGCTACCATCTACTATGTCGTCATACTAGTTCTACAATTAAAGCCGAATTACACGTATTGGAAATTGGATTCCGTCATGAGTCGAGGCAAGGGGCAAGCTCCTCTCCGCGTTCGAGACACTCTAGCAAATGTCCCAGGGCTACGCAAGCTGGGTAACCCTTGGATCGGTTGGGCCGGTCCTCACTTACGTTAGAGGATTGGCAATTCCTGAACACACGTTTCCCGGTCCTTACAGACCTATAATCGAGGCGCCTCATTCCAAAAACCACAAAGGTGAAAAGTATATAAATGTCAGGGCTGGTAAGTCACTGACACCACCAAAGCTAGAAAGAAACGTCGTGTTCTCCCAACGGCCCGTATCCCGTTTTTAACTCATACCGAGGTGTGAGGCTCGCGAATACACGTTATACACAAAGCTGCCACGTAGGCGTGCTTTGATCATCAACCACAAGACTTTGCTTTTCAACAGAAGCCTTGATCATTGCATCTTAGCGTGCCACACAGGCAATTCATGCCATGCGACTGATGTCCATCGATATACAACCTCTGAGCTCGTACGTCTCAGAGAAGGGCGTTAAGCAAAAGAATAAATTCTCCGCCGCCAAACAGATGTATATTTAATAGAAATCAATCAACACAAAATAAAATCCAATGTCAGACACACAATCCATTTACAAGTCCGTTCTGGGTCTGAACGAAACCGGAGGCACTTTCCTCGCATATCCATCCATCTCTAAGTACGTCTGGACGACCACCAACTATTTCCATCCTCTTGGGTGTACAGCCCAATCAGGATCGTCAGTAATTACCCAAACGATGTGAAAACTTCCGGTCTTCGACCACCGTCTTCCTCTTCGACATATCGTCGAATCGGTTATTCAGAATGGGTATAAACCCGGACTTTCCGAACAACCCGCGTATATTAAAAACAAATGTTACACAAACACAACCTACGCCTCATTCCAATTCATTAGTCACTAACCACAAATTAGCAAGAGAACAATTTCCCAAACATTAACCCCGAAGGCCGAAACCAACATCAGATCAATACCCAGGAAACCATTCCTCTTAACCAACCTACAGCTAGTTTCTAAATTTCACATTTTTAGGGAAAGATTCCCATTAATTTTATCCAAGATAAATTCTTTAAAATTTATCCTGTATCTTCCTTTGGATGTCATTTAAAACCAAATTATGGTTTTTCCAACTAGTCGAGATTAGCGAACCGTAACGAAGTAATTATTTATTTTATTTCCCAATCCCAACCTATTCATCCCATGAAGCAAAACTGGTAATACTCCATATCTAACACCGTGGTGTTATCGGTAAAATTAATTACCATTTCACGTTCAAATCTAATTAAAGATTTAACTATCGCTTTGGAGCAAAACTGGTAATACTCCATTCCCGCTCATTTCTAAATTTGATAATTTAGATTACAAATTCGAATTTCAATCTAATTGCAGATTCGTTAAAACTCCTTTTACTGGGTTAAAGAACTAGGTGTTATTTAAAACACAGTTCACGATAAACCCAAATCACATCCTATTTATTATCGGGTTAAAGAACTAGCGTTATTTAAAACACAGTTCACGATAAACCCATTTCAAATTCAATCAAATATATTAGAAATTCCGATTATTTAAAACCCCTTTTTATCTATTCATTTATTTAAAAATAATTGGGTTTTAAATTTAGTTCAAAACTAGTTCATTTCGATAAAAACCCATTTTTATCTTTTCAAATATGGAGTTTTTCACCCCAATTTTTCCCAAATCATTTCTTATGATTTTACACTAATTATTACTATTTTTAATAATTTTATCAAGGCCCGTACAGTCGATTTCCAACAATGGCCATCGAACTGCACTTACAGCGACCTTTTTCGAATTTGATTTGGACGTAACTCCAAACCCAACCGTTAGATTTTGAATTTCTAATATTCGTTAGAAAGCTCTTTTCGATACGAACCCAACGGTTCCGGTTTTAGGAGAATCCGACGGTCGGATCTCCCGTAATGTCCGTTTGAAATAAATGGTCGAAATTTACGAACTGCTGCGGCGCGGCGCGTTCTATTCAGGCCATTATATTATATATATAATATATATAATATATATTTCGTCGATTTCTATTTAAAACGAATTATATATATAGTTTTGAATTCGTTTCAAAAGCAAATTCAACTTCCATTTCAATTCAAATCAAAATTTAATTCTTCTTTATAAATTCGTTTTAAAATTCATTTCTATTCAATTCAAATTTCAATTCAATTTGAATTCATTTCACTTCATTTTAAATTCAATTCGAATTCGTTTTTCAATTCAATTCAATTCAATTCAAATTGGTTTTCTATTCGATTCAAATTCATTTTCTATTCAAATTAAATTCGTTTCGTTTTCTATTTGAATCAAGTTCATTATATATTCAATTTGAAATCAAATTGGTTTTCTATTCCATTCAATTCGAAATCGTTTTATATTCAATTCAAATCGAAATCGTTATATATTCAATTCATTTCGAAATCGTTATATATTCAATTCATTTCGAAATCGTTATATATTCAATTCATTTCGAAATCGTTATATATTCAATTCATTTCGAAATCGTTATATATTCAATTCATTTCGAAATCGTTATATATTCAATTCATTTCGAAATCGTTATATATTCAATTCATTTCGAAATCGTTATATATTCAATTCATTTCGAAATCGTTATATATTCAATTCATTTCGAAATCGTTATATATTCAATTCATTTCGAAATCGTTATATATTCAATTCATTTCTTTTCGTTATATATTCAATTCATTTCGAAATCGTTATATATTCAATTCATTTCGAAATCGTTATATATTCAATTCATTTCGAAATCGTTATATATTCAATTCATTTCGAAATCGTTATATATTCAATTCATTTCGAAATCGTTATATATTCAATTCATTTCGAAATCGTTATATATTCAATTCATTTCGAAATCGTTATATATTCTATTTCAAATATTTCTTTTTGTCAACACACGACTAATCTCAACGAATGAGTACCGTCCATGTGTGACTATTTTTGTTAAAATATTTCGTTCAACACATGACTAATCTCAACGGATGAGTACAGTCAACACATGAACCTTTACTTTATATTGATAAAGATGTAAATTTTATTATAAAAATAATTCGTTCAACACATGACTAATCTCAACGGATGAGTACAGTCAACACATGAACCTTTATTTTATATTGATAAAGATGTAAATTTTATTATAAAAATAATTCGTTCAACACGTGACTAATCTCAACGGATGAGTACAGTCAACACATGAACCTTTATTTTATATTATTCTTTATCTTCTAAATTGGAATGAGGCCCAATCAATCACCATATAAAATTAATTATATGGATTTTCATACATCACATGTATATAATAGCATTGTAAAATAATCAACTATCAACCAAAGTGCACTACACTGTATAAGCATCAAATATAGATATCTAATGCTTATAACAGCCTGTCAATCAATCGATCGACATATTTAATTAGTCAGGATGAGTGAACTTTAAATTTCATCCCAACACCCGTGTAGGGTTTCAAACAATCAAACACGTATTTTATTCGTGCAGTTGGGCGACGTGTGAAATTTATCGACCCAATCAATGTCCTTCTAATAGGTGTACATAAACAAACCGTCCGGTTTGTAAATGAATATTTATTCTATTCACTTCACGTTAAAAATTATATTTTTAACGATAAAACATTTTATTTCAACATATGAATTTCTATTCTGTTTATTTATTCAATAAAAATGATATTTTTATTTTTCTAACATATTTTAGAAAATTTCGGCGGCATAACGGCACGATACTAGAAACGGGACAAGGCCTAGCCTTATCCCCGGTCTAGTGAAGGCCCACGCCATTCACACATCAATCAAATCAATTTCAATTCACCAAACAATTCAAATTTCAATCAATTAGACTAACCAACTACACAACCAAACAATTTAACAAACAAGCCATCCATGGTCTGTGGATGACGGGTGTCGGGTGCTACTAAGCACCGTCTGCATCCTAGTATATATATATATATATATAACTAGAAAAAAAAAATTTGAGTGAGAAGTTCTCACCAATAGCTATCCAACTTCACGACACTTCTTTTGTAGAAAATCTTCGTCGTTATCCTATCCTCGCCATCTTCGTTGCCCGTAGTCACTATATATATAAAAATCACACATTTTTATATTTCGATGTTTTTAAAATAAAAATCACATTTTTATCTATTTACTTTCAATTTAAAAATCATATTTTTATAATCACTTCATATATTTAAAAATCGAATTTTTACTATGCTATTCAATATATAAAAATCTAATTTTTACTATGATGTTCAATATATAAAAATCTAATTTTTACTATGATGTTCAATATATAAAAATCATATTTTACTTCTCTATTTTCTATATAAAGATCTCGCCTTTTTATCTAAAAAGGTTTTAGCTTTTCAAATATAAAGATTGAACTTTTTCATATACATCATTATAAAAATCACATTTTTATTTTTCTACACATATAAAGATGCTATTTTTAATATTGCTATCATGTAAAAATTATATTTCTAATTCTCTATATACACGAAAATCATATTTTACATCATCTATATGGTAAAGACTATATTTTTAATACTTTAAAAATATAAAGATCATATTTTTAATTCTTTAAAAATATAAAAACTATATTTTTAATACTTTAAAAATATAAAGATCGTATCTTTTACCAAATAAAAATCCTATCTTTTCACCTTTTAAAGTTCAAACCTTTCTCTTTTTAAAGTTTAAATCTTTCTCTTTTTAAAATCTAAAAATAAAAATCAGTTTTAAAAATAAATAAAAATCAGTTCTAAAAATAAATAAAAATCAGTTTTAAAAATAAATAAAAATCAGTTCTAAAAATAAATAAAAATCAGTTCTAAAAATAAATAAAAATCAGTAAACTTACAGGGGGGGAAGAGGACTTGCGGCTGAAGGAGGGAAGGGGGTCGCGGCACTTGGGGAGGGCGCCATCGTCAGAACGGAAGGGGGGCATCGATCCTCGAGCGATGGAGGTGCCGAAGGTCTGCAGGTCACGGGGGTGTCCATCCAGAGTGGCGGCGGAGCTCGGCTAGGCGGTTTGGGGTTCCATCGGTGTTAGGGTTTGAGGGGGAAAAGGAATCGAAGGGGATGAACGATGGTGGGGCGGAGGGAAGGTGGCGATGGCGCGGTGGACGATGAACGGGGCGTCGGCGATGTTGAACGGTGACGCGAGGAGGAGAGGTGGGAACGAGAGCAGCGTCGGGTTTTTTCTGAGCAAATGAAAATGGGGGGGGTAAGGGTAAAAAGGGGATATATATATATATAATATTATTTTAAATTTAATTTAAAAAGTTGACTTTTACTACCGAACTCGAAACGAGGCCCACCGCCTGTCGCCCATAGCGTTTCACCCCCATTCCGAACACAATGGGATACGTATCGTAGGCTGATTCGACTGTTTGAATCAGTTTCTGTTAAATTTACACTTAAATCGCTATATTGAATTTTAAACGTACATTTCAAATTACCGGGGTCACATACTAACTCTAAAAATTCTCGAAAAATATTTTCTAGCTTCGTATTGACGATACGGTCCTAACAAAACTAGTTTCGTCGAATTCTGAGACCGTTAGAAAAATGGCCAATTTCCCGTCGATTAAAATCAACTGAAACTGGTCAAACGCGTTTTCCTTTGCCATGCTCACATATTGATTCGAAAAATTATGAAATTTGAAACCTAGCAATAACTTGACATCACGGACCCAACAAAACTGGTTTCGTCGAAATCCGAGGTCATTTGCAAAATGTCCATTTTTAAGGGCCTGAATTCCATAGCGACTATTCAGAATTTTCAACTGGACATATCTTTTGATTCCCGATATGAAATCTCGATTGGTCGGATTCGTTGGAAAGATATCCACAATTAGATTCCATTATTTTTGGTTTCGCTAAAATCCGGATTGTTTTGCTCCCGGTACATTCAATTGAAGTTTGAAATCGAATTATCGAACTACCGCGCCATTTTCAATTCTATTTATAATTATATATAAATATTTATATTCTAACGACGGCGTATATAATATATACGTTCGAATTCCATTCAAAATAAATTTCACGTCGTTTTTATTTAAAATAATCTATTTTAAATATCAAAATTCACTAAAATTGTCAAAAATAAAAATTTCCAACTGGCTCGCATTTTGCGGGTTATTACAATCTCCCCCACTTAAAACTTTTCGTCCCCGAAAAGGAACAAAGTCGAAAGTGGTTTGATTAATTAGCTCTACGCTCGATCTGGCTTCCATTCTCCAACTCTTTAGTTTCTGAGAATTTTCAAAATTTCAAAAATTTGGCTAACACCCTAAATTTTCGAAAAATTTCGCCATAACCTCCCCTGCACCGGGAGCATCGGGGAATTTCAAATAGCTTCCCCGGTCCTTCAGATCTCAAAAAGAAAAAGAAAAAGCCAAGCGGCTAGCCAATAGGCTCATAAAATCATCATCACCCAAACAAAACAGTAAATTATGTAGTAAACATGTACCTATTTGTCGGGCAAACAAATTTTATTCTCTGCTCTAGCCTCCTTGCTGTGACCTGTTCAATGTAAGTATATGTATATGCAAGCAAATGCGACCAATTTCAATACAATTCAATATTTGATTATATTAGGCATAATGGTTCAAAATTAGCA
Organism: Allium sativum; assembly: GCA_030737875.1. NCBI lineage: Eukaryota > Viridiplantae > Streptophyta > Magnoliopsida > Asparagales > Amaryllidaceae > Allium > Allium sativum. Next base: position 131,921,135 of record CM060918.1, read on the forward strand.
AACAAATAGGCAAACAACACAAACATCAATCAATTAGTAAATTTAACGTTTAAAATTCATAATTTTGATACATATACAAAAATCATGTTTTTGATGCCAATTCACAACAATGTGTTCTAACTATATTAGTTTTGGTTCTCACACCAGTCTAATGGAAATATATAGAAAATCACACCTTCGTTACTCGGACATGAATACTAATGACGACTAGTCAATCATCAGAATCATCTTCGGGACACTAGAGTATGATTTTATATCTATCCAGTATATTAAAACTTCGAATATACGTTCATGACGCGTATATGCAAAACCTTTATATACTCGATTGTCCATATTCAAAATAAATAAATAACCAAATACGTATAAAATCGTTTAAATTTTCAAAACAAAATTGTTTTCATTTGAAAAATATACTCTTCACACTCGTTCTAGGATACTACTGATCCTATCTCTAACGAGTCATTCTAATTGGATATTACTAATCCAATATCTGATGAATTCTTTCGTATGGTTCTAAGGTGTCTTGTTCTCGAGCTCTGTAAACCAAAGCTCTAATACCAAATGTGACGGCCTGGAATTTCGCTCGATCCAGATCAGTCGTTAAACCGATCTAGACCGTTCGAAACCCCTGAACGTTGAGAACAGGACAAATCAGAACACAAACAGAAGAACATTTCATTGTCATTACAACAATTGCATCAGATACAAGAATATACAGAGTATAAATGAATAAATATTACACAGAAATATCAGAGATTTAAATTACATTTAAATACATAGCAGCGGAAAATAATACAAAGCACAACTGAAGGTGATATACGGATACAGAGCTTTCCGGATATCATTCCAGCTGTAAACCAGGATCCTGTGAATATAAATCTGCAAAACCAAAACTACTAGCTGCCCGTGCGGAAAATAGGGGCACCCAGAGTTTAGGTTAAAACAATAAACTCCAGGTCAGTCATGTGACTGGTGTGAGAACTAAAACAGTTATTTAAAGCTTTACTTTAAAAATTAGGTAAATCAAGGGACCACGCCGTATAACACGGAGCGGGTTTCCTCCCAAGAATACCAGTGCATAAAACAACAGCGCAATGCTAAATGAAGAAAAATGAAGCTGTTATAAGACCCAGGTCCTATCACACAATGCATCGCAAGCCGGGGGATAGGGTTTTCCCTTATAACAGCCAAAGCATGCTTGATACGTTTAAAAACAAATCATTTGATACTATAATAAGTGTATAGTGTCAAAACATTTCAATCATAAATATCAATCATAGGCGGCATAGCTACCATCTACTATGTCGTCATACTAGTTCTACAATTAAAGCCGAATTACACGTATTGGAAATTGGATTCCGTCATGAGTCGAGGCAAAGGGCAAGCTCCTCTCCGCGTTCGAGACACTCTAGCAAATGTCCCAGGGCTACGCAAGCTGGGTAACCCTTGGATCGGTTGGGCCGGTCCTCACTTACGTTAGAGGATTGGCAATTCCTGAACACACGTTTCCCGGTCCTTACAGACCTATAATCGAGGCGCCTCATTCCAACAACCACAAAGGTGAAAAGTATATAAATGTCAGGGCTGGTAAGTCACTGACACCACCAAAGCTAGAAAGAAACGTCGTGTTCTCCCAACGGCCCGTATCCCGTTTTTAACTCATACCGAGGTGTGAGGCTCGCGAATACACGTTATACACAAAGCTGCCACGTAGGCGTGCTTTGATCATCAACCACAAGACTTTGCTTTTCAACAGAAGCCTTGATCATTGCATCTTAGCGTGCCACACAGGCAATTCATGCCATGCGACTGATGTCCATCGATATACAACCTCTGAGCTCGTACGTCTCAGAGAAGGGTGTTAAGCAAAAGAATAAATTCTCCGCCGCCAAACAAATGTATATTTAATAGAAATCAATCAACACAGAATAAAATCCAATGTCAGACACACAATCCATTTACAAGTCCGTTCTGGGTCTGAACGAAACCGGAGGCACTTTCCTCGCATATCCATCCATCTCCAAGTACGTCTGGACGACCACCAACTATTTCCATCCTCTTGGGTGTACAGCCCAATCAGGATCGTCAGTAATTACCCAAACGATGTGAAAACTTCCGGTCTTCGACCACCGTCTTCCTCTTCGACATATCGTCGAATCGGTTATTCAGAATGGGTATAAACCCGGACTTTCCGAACAACCCGCGTATATTAAAAACAAATGTTACACAAACACAACCTACGCCTCATTCCAATTCATTAGTCACTAACCGCAAATTAGCAAGAGAACAATTTCCCAAACATTAACCCCGAAGGCCGAAACCAACATCAGATCAATACCCAGGAAACCATTCCTCTTAACCAACCTACAGCTAGTTTCTAAATTTCACATTTTTAAGGAAAGATTCCCATTAATTTTATCCAAGATAAATTCTTTAAAATTTATCCTGTATCTTCCTTTGGATGTCATTTAAAACCAAATTATAGTTTTTCCAACTAGTCGAGATTAGCGAACCGTAACGAAGTAATTATTTATTTTATTTCCCAATCCCAACCTATTCATCCCATGAAGCAAAACTGGTAATACTCCATATCTAACACCGTGGTGTTATCGGTAAAATTAATTACCATTTCACGTTCAAATCTAATTAAAGATTTAACTATCGCTTTGGAGCAAAACTGGTAATACTCCATTCCCGCTCATTTCTAAATTTGATAATTTAGATTACAAATTCGAATTTCAATCTAATTGCAGATTCGTTAAAACTCCTTTTACTGGGTTAAAGAACTAGGTGTTATTTAAAACACAGTTCACGATAAACCCAAATCACATCCTATTTATTATCGGGTTAAAGAACTAGCGTTATTTAAAACACAGTTCACGATAAACCCATTTCAAATTCAATCAAATATATTAGAAATTCCGATTATTTAAAACCCCTTTTTATCTATTCATTTATTTAAAAATAATTGGGTTTTAAATTTAGTTCAAAACTAGTTCATTTCGATAAAAACCCATTTTTATCTTTTCAAATATGGAGTTTTTCACCCCAATTTTTCCCAAATCATTTCTTATGATTTTACACTAATTATTACTATTTTTAATAATTTTATCAAGGCCCGTACAGTCGATTTCCAACAATGGCCATCGAACTGCACTTACAGCGACCTTTTTCGAATTTGATTTGGACGTAACTCCAAACCCAACCGTTAGATTTTGAATTTCTAATATTCGTTAGAAAGCTCTTTTCGATACGAACCCAACGGTTCCGGTTTTAGGAGAATCCGACGGTCGGATCTCCCGTAATGTCCGTTTGAAATAAATGGTCGAAATTTACGAACTACCGCGGCGCGGCGCGTTCTATTCAGGCCATTATATTATATATATAATATATATAATATATATTTCGTCGATTTCTATTTAAAACGAATTATATATATAGTTTTGAATTCGTTTCAAAAGCAAATTCAACTTCCATTTCAATTCAAATCAAAATTTAATTCTTCTTTATAAATTCGTTTTAAAATTCATTTCTATTCAATTCAAATTTCAATTCAATTTGAATTCATTTCACTTCATTTTAAATTCAATTCGAATTCGTTTTTCAATTCAATTCAATTCAATTCAATTCAAATTGGTTTTCTATTCGATTCAAATTCATTTTCTATTCAAATTAAATTCGTTTCGTTTTCTATTTGAATCAAGTTCATTATATATTCAATTTGAAATCAAATTGGTTTTCTATTCCATTCAATTCAAAATCGTTTTATATTAAATTCAAATCGAAATCGTTATATATTCAATTCATTTCGAAATCGTTATATATTCAATTCATTTCGAAATCGTTATATATTCAATTCATTTCGAAATCGTTATATATTCAATTCATTTCGAAATCGTTATATATTCAATTCATTTCGAAATCGTTATATATTCAATTCATTTCGAAATCGTTATATATTCAATTCATTTCGAAATCGTTATATATTCAATTCATTTCGAAATCGTTATATATTCAATTCATTTCGAAATCGTTATATATTCAATTCATTTCGAAATCGTTATATATTCAATTCATTTCGAAATCGTTATATATTCAATTCATTTCGAAATCGTTATATATTCAATTCATTTCGAAATCGTTATATATTCAATTCATTTCGAAATCGTTATATATTCTATTTCAAATATTTCTTTTTGTCAACACACGACTAATCTCAACGAATGAGTACCGTCCATGTGTGACTATTTTTGTTAAAATATTTCGTTCAACACATGACTAATCTCAACGGATGAGTACAGTCAACACATGAACCTTTACTTTATATTGATAAAGATGTAAATTTTATTATAAAAATAATTCGTTCAACACATGACTAATCTCAACGGATGAGTACAGTCAACACATGAACCTTTATTTTATATTGATAAAGATGTAAATTTTATTATAAAAATAATTCGTTCAACACGTGACTAATCTCAACGGATGAGTACAGTCAACACATGAACCTTTATTTTATATTATTCTTTATCTTCTAAATTGGAATGAGGCCCAATCAATCACCATATAAAATTAATTATATGGATTTTCATACATCACATGTATATAATAGCATTGTAAAATAATCAACTATCAACCAAAGTGCACTACACTGTATAAGCATCAAATATAGATATCTAACGCTTATAACAGCCTGTCAATCAATCGATCGACATATTTAATTAGTCAGGATGAGTGAACTTTAAATTTCATCCCAACACCCGTGTAGGGTTTCAAACAATCAAACACGTATTTTATTCGTGCAGTTGGGCGACGTGTGAAATTTATCGACCCAATCAATGTCCTTCTAATAGGTGTACATAAACAAACCGTCCGGTTTGTAAATGAATATTTATTCTATTCACTTCACGTTAAAAATTATATTTTTAACGATAAAACATTTTATTTCAACATATGAATTTCTATTCTGTTTATTTATTCAATAAAAATGATATTTTTATTTTTCTAACATATTTTAGAAAATTTCGGCGGCATAACGGCACGATACTAGAAACGGGACAAGGCCTAGCCTTATCCCCGGTCTAGTGAAGGCCCACGCCATTCACACATCAATCAAATCAATTTCAATTCACCAAACAATTCAAATTTCAATCAATTAGACTAACCAACTACACAACCAAACAATTTAACAAACAAGCCATCCATGGTCTGTGGATGACGGGTGTCGGGTGCTACTAAGCACCGTCTGCATCCTAGTATATATATATATATAACTAGAAAAAAAAAATTTGAGTGAGAAGTTCTCACCAATAGCTATCCAACTTCACGACACTTCTTTTGTAGAAAATCTTCGTCGTTATCCTATCCTCGCCATCTTCGTTGCCCGTAGTCACTATATATATAAAAATCACTCATTTTTATATTTCGATGTTTTTAAAATAAAAATCACATTTTTATCTATTTACTTTCAATTTAAAAATCATATTTTTATAATCACTTCATATATTTAAAAATCGAATTTTTACTATGCTATTCAATATATAAAAATCTAATTTTTACTATGATGTTCAATATATAAAAATCTAATTTTTACTATGATGTTCAATATATAAAAATCATATTTTACTTCTCTATTTTCTATATAAAGATCTCGCCTTTTTATCTAAAAAGGTTTTAGCTTTTCAAATATAAAGATTGAACTTTTTCATATACATCATTATAAAAATCACATTTTTATTTTTCTACACATATAAAGATGCTATTTTTAATATTGCTATCATGTAAAAATTATATTTCTAATTCTCTATATACACGAAAATCATATTTTACATCATCTATATGGTAAAGACTATATTTTTAATACTTTAAAAATATAAAGATCATATTTTTAATTCTTTAAAAATATAAAAACTATATTTTTAATACTTTAAAAATATAAAGATCGTATCTTTTACCAAATAAAAATCCTATCTTTTCACCTTTTAAAGTTCAAACCTTTCTCTTTTTAAAGTTTAAATCTTTCTATTTTTAAAATCTAAAAATAAAAATCAGTTTTAAAAATAAATAAAAATCAGTTCTAAAAATAAATAAAAATCAGTTTTAAAAATAAATAAAAATCAGTTCTAAAAATAAATAAAAATCAGTTCTAAAAATAAATAAAAATCAGTAAACTTACAGGGGGGGAAGAGGACTTGCGGCTGAAGGAGGGAAGGGGGTCGCGACACTTGGGGAGGGCGCCATCGTCAGAACGGAAGGGGGGCATCGATCCTCGAGCGACGGAGGTGCCGAAGGTCTGCAGGTCACGGGGGTGTCCATCCAGGGTGGCGGCGGAGCTCGGCTAGGCGGTTTGGGGTTCCATCGGTGTTAGGGTTTGAGGGGGAAAAGGAATCGAAGGGGATGAACGATGGTGGGGCGGAGGGAAGGTGGCGATGGCGCGGTGGACGATGAACGGGGCGTCGGCGATGTTGAACGGTGACGCGAGGAGGAGAGGTGGGAACGAGAGCAGCGTCGGGTTTTTTCTGAGCAAATGAAAATGGGGGGGTAAGGGTAAAAAGGGGATATATATATATAATATTATTTTAAATTTAATTTAAAAAGTTGACTTTTACTACCGAACTCGAAACGAGGCCCACCGCCTGTCGCCCATAGCGTTTCACCCCCATTCCGAACACAATGGGATACGTATCGTAGGCTGATTCGACTGTTTGAATCAGTTTCTGTTAAATTTACACTTAAATCGCTATATTGAATTTTAAACGTACATTTCAAATTACCGGGGTCACATACTAACTCTAAAAATTCTCGAAAAATATTTTCTAGCTTCGTATTGACGATACGGTCCTAACAAAACTAGTTTCGTCGAATTCTGAGACCGTTAGAAAAATGGCCAATTTCCCGTCGATTAAAATCAACTGAAACTGGTCAAACGCGTTTTCCTTTGCCACGCTCACATATTGATTCGAAAAATTATGAAATTTGAAACCTAGCAATAACTTGACATCACGGACCCAACAAAACTGGTTTCGTCGAAATCCGAGGTCATTTGCAAAATGTCCATTTTTAAGGGCCTGAATTCCATAGCGACTATTCAGAATTTTCAACTGGACATATCTTTTGATTCCCGATATGAAATCTCGATTGGTCAGATTCGTTGGAAAGATATCCACAATTAGATTCCATTATTTTTGGTTTCGCTAAAATCCGGATTATTTTGCTCCCGGTACATTCAATTGAAGTTTGAAATCGAATTATCGAACTACCGCGCCATTTTCAATTCTATTTATAATTATATATAAATATTTATATTCTAACGACGGCGTATATAATATATACGTTCGAATTCCATTCAAAATAAATTTCACGTCGTTTTTATTTAAAATAATCTATTTTAAATATCAAAATTCACTAAAATTGTCAAAAATAAAAATTTCAAACTGGCTCGCATTTTGCGGGTTATTACAGCTTTGATCATCCACCACAAGACTCTGCTTTTCAACAGAAGCCTTGATCATATTGCCACTTAGGCATGCCACACAGGCAATTCACTCCATGCATTTGATATCCATCGATATATAACCCCTGAGCTCGTACGTCTCAGAGAAGGGCGTTAAGAAAGAGAATAAATTCTCCGCCGCCAAACAGATATATATTTAATAGAAATCAATCACACAGACTAAAATCCAATGTCAGGCACACAGTCCATTTACAAGTTCGTTCTGGGTCTGAACGAAACCGGAGGCACTTAGTACCCCGTATATCCATCGATCTCCAAGTACGTCTGGACGATCACCAACTGTTTCCATCTTCTTGGGTGTACGACCCAATCAAGATCATCAGTAATTATCCAAACAACGTGAATACCTCCGGTCTTAAACCACCGTCTTCACCTTCGACTTATCGTCGTATCAGTTATTCAGAATGGGATAAACCCGGTCTTCCCGAATAACTCGCGTATATAATAAACATGTGTTACACAAACACAACATACGCCTCATTCCAATTCAGATTGTTCTTTTATTCACAAAATCACATTCTTAGGGAAAGGTCCCCATTAATTTTATCCAAGATAAATTCTTCTAAATTTATTCTTTAATCTTCTTTGAATATCAATTCAAACTAGTCGAGATTAGCGAACCACACCGAAGTAATCATTTATTTTATTTCCCAATCCCAACCTATTCATCCCATGAAGTAAAACTGGTCATACTTCATATCTAACACCATGGTGTTATTGGTAAATTCAATTAACATTTCCCGTTCAAATCTAATTAACGATTTAACTATCGCCTGGAGCAAAACTGGTGATACTCCATTCTCGATCATTTCAATCTAATTAAAGATTCATTAAAACTCCACTTAGTTTTAATCTTTACAGAAATCAATATCCTGTCTTTAGTTGGGTTAAAGAACCAATGTCATTTAAAACACGGCCCACAATAAACCCAAAATCACATTCATTAATTATCGGGTTAAAGAACAAGTGTTATTTAAAACACTGTTCACGATAAACCCAAAAATCAATCACAATTCCATTCCAATCAAATATTATTTAATTGGTACACCTCATTAAATATAAATAAAAAGATTTAAACTTTTTCTCAACTGAGTTCAAGAACAGTGTTAATAAAAACACCATTCACGACAAACCCAAATCACATTTGATATAAAATACTAGGCTCTGAATAGAAAATATATCGGCTTATATTCAATATCAAATTCTACGACCAACAAATATCGTATTGGAAATAACGATATATATATATATATCTTTCAAATTCCCATAACAATATCTGTATCATCACGAAATCCAACATCGAAATATTCCAAAGACAATTTCGATTCAAATCCATTCCAATATAATTATTGGAAATTCTGGTTATTTTCAAAACCACTTCAAATCCAATTTATTTATTTAAAAATAAATAGAATTATAATTCTAGTTCAAAACTAGTTCATTTCGATAAAAATCTATTTTTATCCTTTCAAATATGGAGTTTTTCATCCTAATTCTTCCCAAATCATTTCTTATGATTTTACACAAATTATTACTATTTTTAATAATTTTATCAAGGCCCGTATAGTCGATTTCCATCAACGGCCATCGAATTGCACTTACAGCGACCTTTTCCAAATTTTATTTGGACATAATTCCAAATCCAACCGTTAGATTTCAAATTTCTAATATTCGTTAGAAAGCTCTTTTTGATACGAACCCAACGGTTCCGGTTTTAGGAGAATCCGACGGTCGGATCTCCCGCAATATCCATTCGAAGTCAATGGTCGAAATTCGCGAACTGCCACGGCGCGGCGCGTTCTATTCAGGCCATTATATTATATATATAATATATACTTCGTCGATTTCAATTCAAAACGTGCTTTATAAATCGTTTTAAATTCATTTTCAAAACGGCTTTATCTTCATATTCAATATCAAATCAAAATTGAATATTCCAATATAAACTCGTTTTAAATTCATTTCAGTTCTATTTCAATTCAAATCCATTTCAGTTCAATTTCAATACGTTTTAAATTCAATTCAAAACGATTTCAATCTTATTCGAATTTCAATTCTATTCAGTTTAATTCGAATTTCATTTCAATTCAATTTAATTCGAATTTCAATTCCTTTCAAAATATCAGATTTTGAAATCACTTTCGATATTCATTTTAAAATGAATAAAATCGATATAAATATCGTTCACATCAAAATGGCGTCAATCTAATCAACACGGCTTCATATATTTCTATTTTCAAATATTTCTATTTCAAATATTTCTATTTCAAATATGGAATGAGGCCCAATCAATTACCATATAATGTTAATTATATGGATTTTCTACAATACATGTATACAATAACAACGATGAACAATCAACCATCATCCAAAGTGCATTCTACACTGTATAAGCATCAAATATAAATATTCAATGCTTATAACAGTCTGTCAATCAATCGATCGACATACAACTAAACAATCGGGATTAGTGTACGTCAAATATCATCCCAATACCCGTGTGGGGTTTCAAACAATCAAACACAGATTTTATTTGTGCAGTTGGGCGATGTGTAAAATTTATCGTCCCAATCAATATCAATCAAATCAGTGTATATAAAAAAATCTCCGATTTGTTTATAAATATTTATTCACATTCATGTTGAAAATTATATTTTCAACTATAAAATATTTTTAACTACATAAATATTTTATTTCATTCCACATCACATCACACAATCAACTACACATCAAAATCAAACAAACAAGCATACAAGCCGTCCATGGTCTGTGGACGACGGGTGTCAGGTGCTACTAAACACCGTCTGCATCCTAGTATAAATATTTCAACTAGAAAAATAATTTAAAGTGAGAAGTTCTCACAGAGGGTTCCACTCCACCGTGCTTTGCTTTTGAACTGTTGAACATCTGGATTTGCTTGTAATTCCAATGCAGTTCCTTTCCCGTTGTTCAAATAAAAATTATATTTTTATTATCACTTTCTGTATGCAAAAATCATATTTTCGTCTTCACTTCATATGTATAAAAATCGTATTTTTAACTTCACTTCATATGAAAAGTTCAATCTTTTCCTATCGCTTCATATATAAAATAAAGATCTTCTCTTTTCTTTTTATAACTAAAAATCAAATCTTTTTTTCTATATCTAAAGATCAAATCTTTTTCTAAATAAAAATCACTTCTTTCTATATAAAAATATAAACTTTCAGTGATAAAAATATAAACTTTTCAATGATAAAAATATAAACTTTAAAATCATTTATAAATAAAACTGAAAATCATATGTAAATAAAACTGAAAATAAATGAGCAATAAAACTTACAGCTTTTTCGAAGAAGGGGGGTTTGTGTTGCGCTCGCTGCTGACTGGCGGAGGCGGTCAGAGGAGGGGCGGCGATCGGAGGGTGGTTTGGGTTCGCAGAAGGTCAGAGGAGGAGGAGGTGAGGGGATCGACGATGGGAGGGGGAAGGAAGAGGCGCGCGGCACGAGGCGGGGGGTGCGGTGGATATTCGTCGGCGGCGAGAGTGGAGGGAGCGTCGCGGTTGTGGGTTGTCTCGGGGGGCTGCGGAGGAGGAAGAGGAGGGGAAGGCGGGGTATGCGGTGGAGAGTGGGAGGAGGCACGCGCCTCCCTGACACGGCAGCGGCGGCAATCGCACGAGGGCGCGATTGATTTTTTTTCTTTTTTTTCTTAATTTTTAAAATGAATTGAAACGGGGGGGGGCCTGAGAAGAGATAGGGAGAGGGAAGGGGATTTTTTTATTTAATTATTTAATTCCAAAAAGGTACTTTTATTTTCGGACTCGAAACGGGACCCACTGCCTATCGTACCTAGCGTTCTACCCCCATTACGAACACAATGGGATATGTATCGTAAGCTGATTCGATCGTTAAAATCAGTTTTCGTCAAAATCAACATATAACTCTATATATTGAATTTGAACGCGCATTTCAATTTACTGAGGCCACATACTAACTCTAAAAATTCCCGAAAAATAGTTTCTAGATTCGTATTGACGATACGGTCCTAACAAAATTAGTTTCATCGAATTCTGAGACCGTTTGAAAAAATGCCATTTTCCAGTCGATTAAAATCAACTAAAACTGGTCAAACGCGTTTTCCTTTGCCACGCTCACATATTGATTCGAAAAATTATAAAATTTGAAACCTAGCAATAACTTGACATCACGGATCCAACAAAAGTGGTTTCGTCGAAATCCGAGGTCGTTTGCAAAAATTCCATTTTTAAGGGCCTGAATTCCATAACGACTATTCAGAATTTTCAACGGGGCATATCTTTTGATTCCCACTATGAAATTTCAATTTTTCGGGTTCGTTGGAAAGATATTCTCAATTAGATTCTAATATTTTTGTTTTCACTAAAATCCGGTTAATTTTGAATCCTGCACATCCATTTGATGTTTGAAATCGAATTATCGAACTACCGCGCCATTTTCAATTCCTTTTATAAATATAAATAAATATTTATATTCTATCGTTGATTCAAACGAATATATACGTTCGAATTATATTCAAAATAAATTTCTCGTTGTTATTATTTAAAATAATTCATTTTAAATAATCAAAATTCGCTAAAATTGCCAAAATAAAAATTTTAAACTGGCCCAGATTTCCGGGTTATTACACTAATAGATGTGGCTTCGACATGAGTTCAATATGCAATGTTCGAAGTGATGTGATATGATCATCGATCGATGAAATGCAACGAATGTGGATAGGACTCGAAGATATTTAGTTCATGAGTATCGTTGATCGATGAAATGCAACGAGTGAGAAGATGACTCAAAGATGTTGAATCAGTGGATAATGGTTTCTCAAAAGATGTTTGAGCTTATGGATAGTCGTTGTCAATAACGACTAGAGATATTGAAGGCCAAGAGATTATCATTAGTCGAAGGTTCTAGCAGACTCATCGCAGGGATATAATAGGGACGCCTAAAAGACATGATGGGTCGAATACCCAGGGAAAAAACTAGATAGGCCTAGTTTTCTTCATTGAGTAAGACAAACATACAATGCAGATGGTGTATGGAGTTTGGCTAGAACCGGGGTTAACAACAGCCCTTGACGAATGACCAGTTCGGTCGTTTATATGATTAACGGTGGTTTCAAAGCAGGACTGGCAGTGATAGCCGAAGTCATGGATGATGATTGATTTTCTTGTATCATCATGTGTAGATTATTCGAAGTCAAAGGAGATATATGTTGGGTTCTTGCATGAAATTGGTTTAGGCCTTTGGGGCTTGTGCTTGGGAGATGTCAATGTCGATTAGAATGGTCAACGCATGATAATTGATTGTTATGAATGTACTTTTGTTTCTACTTGATTCTTGTAAGGGTTATCACTGTCGGATGTGGGGGAGCCGGGATGGGTTCTTCTTTGATGTTGTGATTGGTAGATTAGATGATTTATCTGTCTATTCTCATATACTTTATTGATGATGTTAGATAGTTGCTTTATCGTTCACTAAGACTATTATCTGACTCAAGGTTTTATGTTTCCTTCTTGTTACATTGGGCTATTCATCCATGTATTGGATGGGCAGACTGAGCAGTATGCGACAGGTGATACCTTGGTGAGACGGTGTTGCTGGATGAAGACGAGCAGGTGGCTTGCGTACTATTTCTATTATACATACCTAGATGTTTTCCACTTTATGATTTCTATGAGTGTTGTAGTAAGGATTTTTGTATAAATTTTTTGATGTAATCCAAAGATGTTATGGATATTGCTGGATGATATGGAAGTTTTAAATTCTATGCAAATATGCTTCATTGTTGTTGCCTGTTGTATATGTTCTATTATAATTTTTCCTTGCGACGTGAGTTATACGACATACTTCGCTTGTATTATTGTACCCCGATGATCGTCCCTAGTAACCTGGCACATCTCTCAGAGCATAGCTTCCCTTGTTAAGTGCAGGAGTTATGAGCGGTCGTCACATCATGTCTGTGTCTTGCATCCAATATGTATGCAAAAGAATCCAAATAATACATAAATTCTATATTTGTGCAACAACCATTCACCAAAATGCAACATCCATGTGATGATTCAACCACTCCATCCACTGAAAATTTAAATGCACACACATTCATATGCAATATGCAAGTGCTCTTGTTTAGGTGATCCTCAATCTAGTGCCTAGTATATGCGCATATGCATCCATATCATCCACGAGCAAACACTTGCATCCACTTGCAATTATCAAATATAACATGTCTCAAACACAAGTTTTCAACCACAGGCTTCTACCTAAGAACAAATTCAAACATATTCGAATTCAAAAGCTTAGAAAGGAATTAAAAACATACCCTCAAAGGGAAAAGGGTATGAAGCACAAATCTTTTCTTCAGGTTTCCATGTCGCATCGTCACAATCTTCTCCCCTCTACACCTTCACTAACTCATCTCCTTGTTACATAACTTCTTAACTTCCGATCCAACTACATGGGTAGGAACTTTTTTAACAGATGCCTCCTTTCCAACATCCACATCATTAAGCACACTTGGCTCTATTACCACTGCGGAATCATGTAGACACCTCCACAAGTTGGAAACATGGAACACATAGTGAACTCCCGCCAGCCTCTTTGGGAGTCTTACTCTGTAGGCCATCTGGCCTATCCTCTCAACTATGGGGAATGGCCCTACAAACCATGGTGTCAACTTTCTTACAGAGCCAAAAGCAAACAACGCTCCTCAAATATGACACCTTGATAAAGACCAAATCTCTTACCCTAAACTCTAATTCAGTCCTCCTCTAATTAGTGTATGACTTCTGCATGTCCTGAGTTGCTTTCTTCCATCTCCAAATAAGGTCTAACTTCTTAAAAGGTTCTCTAACCATCTTAGGCCCAAGTAGAAGTCTCTCCGTAGACTCCCACCAACATACAGGTGATCTGCAGGGTCATCCAAACAATGCCTCGAAGGCAGCCACACCAATGCTTGACTGATAACTATTACTGTAGTCAAACTCTACCAATGGGAGATGCTACTCCCAAGTCCATCATAATTCTAGGATACATAGTCTCAATAAATCTTCGAGAACCCTATTGACCCTCTAAATCAAGTCCATCGGTATGAGGGTGATAGACGATGCTAAGTCGTAACTATGTCCCAAGTGCCTCCTGTATGCTCCTCCAAAACTCACTCGTAAAGATGGGGTCATGATCACTAACAATACTGGAGGGTACCCCATAAATTCATACGATCTCCCTAAAGTATATCAATGCTAGCCTAGTTGTCATCCTCTTACTGTTGACAGGAATAAAATGAGCGCTCTTAGTTAATCTGTAAATTATAACCCATATAATAGTGTTTCCCTTCCCCAATCTAGGCAATCCATCAATAAAATCCATAGAGACACTCTCCCACTTCCATTGTGGAATGTATAAGGGCTGAAGCAACTCACTTGATGTCTTCTTTCAGCCTTTACTTACTAGCAAGTCAAACATCGGGCCACAAACTCTGCTATATCCTTCTTTATACCAGTCTAACGAAATACACTCTTTATCTCTCAGTATATTTTGTCACCACCCGGATGGATTGTCATCCGAGAGTGATGAGCCTCCTTAAGAAATGATCTCAATAAATTTCCAACTCTGGGAACATAGGACCTTCCATCTCAACTAGCCACCCTCTCTCGTCAATAGAATATATATCTAGGTGACTAGAGGTCTCTGCTTTACTGAGTCTATCCAAGGTGCTCACTAACTGCTGATCCTCTCGCTATGTGGATCCAATGCGCTCCATAAGAGTAGGTCGCACCTCCAACGATGCAAATAAAACAGGCGTAAAATCCATAGATGGACTAAAATCAAATGTCGAGATAAACTCCAAGATCTGCCTCCCTATGAATAGAGGACTCAAGGTAATCCTATGTTTACTCAATGCATCTGCCACCACATTTCCATTGCTTGGGAAATACGCTATCTGAAAACCATAGGATGCAAGGAACTCCATCAAATATTGTTGTTGTAAATTGAGATTTTTCTGTGAGAACAAATAATTGAGCGACTTGTGATTCATGTAAAGCTCGAACCTCTCACCAAGTAAATAGTGTCACCAAGACTTAAGTACAAACACTATCGCTGCTAACTCCATATCGTGGGTAGGGTAGTTCTTCTCATTGACGCTTAACTGCATACTACTGTGGAAGACCACCTCGCCCTCTTGCATCAACACATCACCTAAACCCATGCCCCATACATCCGTGTAGACAGTAAACATCTTAGTACCATCAGGAAGAGTTAGGACCGAAGCTGATGTAAGAGCCTTCTTTAACCTCTAGAATGAGCCATTCCAATCAATATTCCAAGTAAAAGCTAGATTCTTCTTCGTTAGATAGGTGAGTGGAGATCCGTGCAAAATCCTTAATGAAATTTCTGTAGTAACCCACCAATCCCAAGTAATACCTAACCTTTGTCGCATTCCTAGGGGCTTTACAATATTGAACTGCGACAAATTTAGCGGGGTCCACTGCTATTCCATCCTTGGAGACAACATGCCCAAGGAACCTTGCTTCCTTCTGCTAGAAACAACACTTAGAAAACTTAGCCTTAAGCGGATGTGATCTGAGAGTGCGGAGAACCTCTCCTAAGTGTACGACTGTTCTTCCTCGCTCCTCCAGAAAAGTAGAATATCATCTACGAAAACCACTACAAACTTGTTCAGGTACTCCCTAATCACTTGACTCATCAAATCCACAAAGTACGCAAGTGCATGGTCTGCCCAAAAGGCTTGAACAACCTACAAAGAATCAGTCTAGAGTTCTGAAAGCTGTCCTATCGATATTGTCATTTGCTACACTCAACCGATGAAAACCCTGTGGCTACATCCAACTGTGAGAAAAACGAAGTGCCCACTAACTGGTCAAACAAGTCATCTATCCTCGGTGCCTATTCTTCTTGGTGAGCTTATTAAACTCCCTATAGTCCATGCATGGATGGGGAGAGTCTTCTGCCCTAGTTGCAAAGACAACTGGAGCCCCCCACTAAAAAATGCTTCGTCTAATGAATCCCTTTCTGAATAACTCATCCACTTTTTTGTTGAGCTCCCTCCTCTGCTTAAGATCCATGTGGCGCACTGGTAAAACGATAGGCTTCACATTCTCCACTAAATAAATCTAGAAATCTATCTCTTATCTGGGAGGTTATCCTCTCACCTCATCGAATACATTCAGAAAATCTCTGGCTATGGATACTGATCTAAGGTCGTCAACAAAAGCACAAAGGGAATCTATGAAATTGAGCATAACTAACCCCTGTCGGCCACAAGAAATCTCGAGAGTTCTACCATGGAAAATGATCAGCTAACAACCCTCCTCTCACAATCTAGAATGACACCATACATGGCTAGCCATATCCATTCCTAGAATAAACCTGTAACCCATAAAGGCAAGAACATATGCATCGCACTCAACCTCAATGCCCATAACATAAATTCTCAAACCCTTGCATAACATAAACAGGTGAGTCGTAACTCCTTTTGGGTTCGAGACCACAACAGGATCTGAAACTATATAAGTGTCTAGGTGTAGACTATCTACCAAAGAATTGGATATGAATGAACGAGAAGCACCAGAATCAAACAAAGCCCTAACAGGAGAGTCAAAAAGAGAAATCTAACATTCTATAGTGACTTTCCTATCATGATCATATTCTCTAGTCTAAGCTGTCTCTAGCGCATGAACTTGCCCTCTAAATGATCCTACATTATGACCTTGCTTGTTATGACACTGCTTGGTGTAATGTCCAGCTTGTCCGCAATTAAAACAGGCATTCCTGGTCTTCCTATAGTCTCTAACAAAGTTCCCCATATTTCCATAGCCAAGACACTTAACTCATTCTTGATTTGTTCCTTATCAAGGTTTCCTCTTCTTTGTTTCCCCATTCTTGGTCCACCGCTTCTTCTTCTCGGCCTTGGGTTTAGCTTCTTTAGGCTTAGCTTCTTGTTGGTCCTGTTTCCATCCTTATGCATCAAAACCAAATCCACTAGGCTCTCAAACGTCGCTCCCGTAGGGATAGGTGTCAAATCTTGTCCTTGGAGAGGTTGACATATTCCTTCACCTTCATACTTCCTTGCTTCAGATTTAAGAACTTCTCCATTTGCACTCCTTCCTCGGCTATGATAAGAACTTTATCTCCAATCTATGCTTAAACTCATCCCAAGTGGCCACCACCTGCCTTGCCCGAGTCACCTCCCACCAATATGGTGTTTCATTTTTCAGTTGCCAGGCGGCTAACTGAATCTTCCTCCTATTATCTAGCTCCAAAAAATCAAACACATTCTCCATCTCTCTAAGTCAATTGCGAGCCTTAACATAACTCTCTATACCAAGAAACGGCTTGCCTCCTATTTCATACAAATTCTTACAAAGCTTATAGAAGTTGACTACATGATTGGGTGGAACTACTGCGGTTGCAGCTGGGCTGGCACATTACCTTGCATTTCAGTAGATGTCGTTGCCTCTACATATCTACATAACCATGTTGGAATGTGAATGCCCTCGAGGAAATTAGGAGCCCCAGACATGCTAAAAAGAGAAGAAACAAGGATTCAAAAAGAGATCAAATGAATATTGTAAATAAATTGAGGGGATACATTTTTCAAAAATAAGTTTTACTTAAAAATATTTATTTTGAAAACACTTTATCAAAAAAATTACTTTGATCATGTAGCCTTTGGCTTTGGTACCAAATGTGGCACCCCGTCCCTTAATGTCATCCATATGAGGATGCATTAAGTTCTGTGAAGCGCAATACGTATAACATAGTAACGCAAAGGCTAAATTCACAAGATAGAATATAAAATGCAGCGAGAAACTTTTCAATATTTAATTATCAAGCCAAATACAACATTATAGTTTTCAAATACCATAGAGTAATAATCATAAAAAATCTGTATTGTGGAAACAAAACCATCAGAGTACAAGTTCAAAACCATAAAAATCATATCCTAGGACATAATTTTTGCACTAACTATCAGAGTATCAGGATTAGGTTTTACCCTAATTACAACCCAGTGATCGGCTCCCTAACAGATTCGAATAACATGTGCCAACCATGGCCATCAGTGACAGAACCCATCAAATTTAAAAGACACATCCCTATCTGTCGATGTTACATTATCTTATCTTCCCCCATTAGACCCATGCACGCTCATGACCCAGCTGAAACGCGTATGTACCCACCTTGAGAAATTGAACTTCTTACAATCATCAATCAGTAAAGTGTGCCCTAGCCCTTACCTAGTGCGGGACTGGTTTGATAACAAGAGGGTACTGATTTATATAAATTCCAAGCAAATAGGAGATCGACATAAGCCATCCCTAGGCTTGGCCCCAAAACTAGGATTTGAAGAGTCCCCCGAATATTAACAATAGAAACAAACCTCTTATTCTTATTAACCAGACGAGTTTAACTTAGCAGGTTTAAGTTCATTAATAAGCTTAATATAACCCTATGTTATATTCCATGGTTGTAAATGACATTTCTATTAAATGGAACAACCATTCCCCAAATCATACATGCACTTGATCATATATTTACATATTACAGTAACATGTTTTACTTAATTTACATTTGATTCACGTATCTTCTCATAACGTATTTAACTTAATATGAAATTAATTAGATTGACATGTTTGCATATTCTTCCTTTATAATTAACCCAATCATACAGTCAATGGTCCTCAAGTTCCAATATGCCCAAATCTCCTTTTTGCTGTTATGACATATTATTCCAATTTATCCCAATTTCACGCAATTCAAAAGGAAATGGACTAGACTCTCGATCGCCTAGGCTTAGCGCAAAACAAAGAGGAAAAGATGAAAATAGATCCCAACTCAAACTGAATAAATAGGCATAATAAGACTATAGATAAAAATAAGACAAAAAGGAGATAAGGAAGAAAGATGTACATATAAACGAATAATAACTAGAAACTAAATAGGTAACTGATGGTAGGTAAAAGAACAATAACATATAAGAATAAACTTATAAACACTGATACTTTTCGAATCCAATATATTTAATGCCAAAAATCCTTTTTAAATTACAGGTCTAAAAATAACGTATAAATCGCAAAGATATGTATTAGATCCAGAAAAGGCCATTGAAAAAGTTGTAGTAGAAGAATTATCCTTTCAATCTAAATTTTGACAGCACCCTAACCATTTTTTTTTTATTTCAGAACATTGCTTAATGGAGGAAGAAGATAAAGAAATGTTTGTGTAGGAAAATAGTGAGGGTTGCTAGTCTATATATAGGTATGCTAGGATAATATAAATAGTAGGATCTTAGGTTTCAAAATGAAACAGTGGAATACACATCACCGCCGAGTCAGCATAAGAACGTAACAACGAAATCCGTCCATGTTCAGGCTTACTGCCTGGCCGAAGGTGGGTTGACCCACCTTCTACGTGGGACGACATGGGGGTCTACCCATATGTCAACATTGGGGTATACCCACGGGTCGACACAAGGGTCGGCCTATAGAAAGTCAGGTCACACACTGACTGTCACTTTTTCTGAGTTTATTTATTTGAATTATTTAATTTAGTTCAAAATTCTTTTAATTATAACTTGTTTATACTTAGTCCGATTTACGAAAACCAAAAGTCTATTTGACACAGAATTTTGGAACGAACGTAATGGAAAAGTCTGTTTTACTCCATTCTAAATATTTTATTATTTAATATTCATTTTATTGTCGTCTTCATATATTTCTTGTGTATGAAAATATGGGTGTTACATTCTCCCCTCCTTAAAGGATTTTGATCATCCCCGAATTCTCGAAGTTGAGAAAATTGTTATTAATGTTATCAATCAAAACCTACACCCATCTACTCATCCATCAGCCAATGGCATATATCGTCCTTTAAAATTTCTAATGCTTTGTATAAACTTATGCAAAGGTGTTGTTTATATTCCCTAAACTAATGCGAAAATATGGCAGTCCACTGATTTAGTTGACTTCCTTAATGCAATTCATTTTTGTGCCATGAATCCAATATGTATACAAAAGAATACTAATAATACATATAAATTATATATGTGTGCAACAACCGTTCACCAAAATGCAACATCCATGTGATGATTCAACCATTTACATCCATTGAAAATATAAATGCGCACATATCCATATGGAATATGTAAGTGCTCTTGTTTAGTTGATCCCTAATCAAGTGCCTAATGTGTGTATGTGCATCCATTGCATGCACCAGCAAACACTTGCAATCATCAAATGTAACAGGTCTTAAACACATGCTTTCAACCATAGGCATCTACCTAAGAACAGATTCGAATTCAAAAGCTTAGAAAGGAATTTAGAACATACTCTTTAAGAGAAAAGGGTAAGAAGCGCGAATCTTGTCTTTCGAATCCCGTGTCTTATTGTCACAATTTTCTCCCCTTTGCACCTTCACTAGCTTGATCTCTTTGTTGCGTAACTTCTTAACTTCTGATCCAAGTGTACATGTAGGAACTTTTCTGATTGATGCCTCCTTTTAAACTTCCACATCCTCAAGCGTACTTTTCCCTACTACCTTTGCAGAATCCTGTTGACACTTCCTCAAGTTGGGAACATAAAACACATTGTGAACTCCTTCCAGCCTCTCTAGTAGTCTATCTCTGTAGGCCATCTGGCTTATCTGTTCAACTATGGGGAATAGCCCCATAAACCTAGGCGCAAACTTCCCTACCAAGCCAAAGCGAACAATGTTACTCAAAGGTGACACCTCGATAACGACCACATCTCCCACCTAAAACTGTAAGTTATCACTCCTTTGATCAGCATAGACATCTACCTGTCCTGGGCTACTTTCTTCCATCTGCGAATAAGGTCTGTCTTCTCATAAGTTTCTCTAACCATCTCAGGCCCAAATAGAAGTCTTTCCGTAGACTCCCAGCAACATGTAAGTGGCCTGCAGGGTCATCCATAAAGTGCCTCGTAGGGAGCCATACCAATGCTCGACTGAAAACTATTATTGTAGGAAAACTCTACCAATGGGAGATGCTCCTCCCAAGTCTCTCCAAAGTCTAGGATACAACATCTCAATAAATTCTCGAGAACTCAGTTGACTCTCTCAGTATGTCCATTGATCTGAGGGTGATAGGTGGTGCTAAGTCGTAACTGTGTCCTAGTGCCTCCTGCAAGCTCCTTTAAAACTCACACGTAAAGTTGGGGTCATGGTCACTAACAATACTGAACGGTACCCCATGAAGTCGTACGATCTATAAAAAGTATATCAAAGCTAGCTTAGTTCCCATCCTCTTGCTCTTGACGGGAATAAATAGAGCGCCCTAAGTTAATATATCAACTATAACCATGGTGTTGCCCTTCCCGATCTGGGTAATCCATCAATAAAATCCATAGAGACACTCTCCCACTTCCACTGTGGAATGTCTAAGGGCTGAATGAATCTGCCTGATGTCTTCTGTTAAGTCTTTACTTGCTAGCAAGTCAAACATCGGGCCACAAACTGTGTTGCATCCTTCTTTATACCAGTCCAACGAAAAATTCTCTTCATGTCTCGGTACATTTTGTCACTGCCCAGATGGATTGTCATCCGAGAGTGATGAGCCTCCTCAAGAACCGATCTCAACAAATCTCCAACTCTGCGAGCACACAACCTTCCATCTCGAGATAGCCACCCTCTCTCATCCATATAATATCTAGCTAGGTGACTAGAGGTCTCTCCTCCACTGATCCTATCCAAGATGCTCACTAACTATCGATCCACTCCTCTCATTGCATGGATCTAACACGCTCCAAAATAGTAGGTCACGTCTCTAACGATGCCAACAAACCAAGCATAAAATTCATAGATTGTTTGAAATCAAATGTCGAGATGAACTCCAAGCTCTGCTTTTCTACGAATAGAGGACTAAAGGTCATCCTTTCCCTAATTAATGCGTCCGCAACCACATTCCCCTTGTCTAGGGTATATGCTGTCTAAAAATCACAGGAAGCAAGTAATTCCATCTAATGCTTTTGACATAAATTTAGATCTTTCTGCGAGAACGAATACTTGGGTGACTTGTGATCCATGTAAAGCTCGAACCTCTCACCAAGTAAACAATCTCGCAATGACTTAAGTGCGAACACTGTCGTTGCTAACCCCAAATCGTGGGTAGGGTAGTTCTTCTCATGAACCCTCAACTGCCAACCCCCGTAGCGGACCACCCTGCCTCTTGCATCAACACAACACTTAAACCAATGCCACAAGCATCTACGTAGACAGTAAACATCTTAGTACCATCAAACAGTGTTAGAACTGGAGTTGATGTAACAACCTTCTTTAACCTATGGTATTCGTCCTTGTATTCAATATTCTAAGTAAAATCAGATTCTTCTTCATCAGACGGGTTAGTGAAGCTAGATTTGTGCAAAGTCCTTAATGAACTTACTGTAACAAACCGCCAACCCCAAAAAATTCCTAACCTTTGTCGCATTCATAGGGGCTTTCAATTCTTGAAGTGTAACAAATTTAGCTGGGTTCACCGCTATTCCACCCTTGGAGACAACATGCCCTAGAAACCTTACTTCCTTCTACCAGAAATGTCACTTAGAAAACTTAGCATTAAGCTGACACGATTTGAGAGTATAGAGAACCATTCCTAAGTGTACGACATGTTCTTCCTCGATCCTTGAGAAAACCATAATATCATCCACAAAAACCACTACACATTTGTTCAAGTACTCGTAAACACCCGACTCATCAAATCCATAAAGTACTTGGGCGAATTGGTCATCCCAAAAGGCATGACTGGTCACTCATCGAATCAGTTTGGAATTCTAAAAGCATTCTTGTTGATAATGTCATCTGCTATCCTCAACTAATGAAAACCCATAGCTAGATCCAAATGTGAGAAAACCGAAGCACCACTAACTGGTCAAACAAGTCATCTATTCTCAGGAGTGGGTGCATATTCTTCTTGGTGAGCTTATTCAACTCCCTATAGTCCACGCATAGACGGAGAGGGCCATATACCTTGGTTGTAAAGACAATTGGAGCTCCCCACTCATAAATGCTCCGTCTAATGAATCCCTTCTTGAATAACTCACCCACTTGCTTGTTGGGCTCCCTTCTCTCCCTAGGAGCCATGTGGCGCACTGGTAAAGCTGTAGGCTTCATATTCTCCACCAAGTAAATCTGGAAATCTATCTCTTGTCCATGAGGTAATCTTCTCACCTCATCGAAACGTCTGGAAAATCTCTAACTATGGGTACTTTTCTAAGATCGTCAGTGGAAGCATCAAAGGAATCTAGGAAACTGAGCATAACTAACCCCGTGGGTCACAAGAAATCTCGAGAGTTCCTCGTTGCATGTTAAAAGCCTAACAACTCTTCTCCCACAATCTAAAATAACATCATACATGGCCAGCCAATCCATTCCTAGAATAAGCCGTAACCCATAAAGCCAAGAATGTATGCGCACTCAAACTTGGAACTAATAATAGAATTTCTCAAACCACTACGTAACATAGATATGTGATCCATACCTCTTATGGTGTAGAGACAACAACAGGATCAGAAACTATATAAGTGTCTAGGTGCAGACTATCTATCATAAAATTGGATATGGATGAAAGAGAAGCACCAGAATAAAATAGAGTCCTAATAGGAGAGTCAAAAAGAGAAGTCAAATATTCGACGGTGACTTTCCAACCTCGATCTAATCCACCAACCTGAGTTGTCTCTATTGCACGAAATTTCCCTCTAGATGATCCTGCCTTCTGACCATGCTTGTTAAGGCACTACTTGGTGTAATGTACAACTTCTTTGCAACAGAAACATGCATTCTTAATCTTCCTACAATCTCTAACAAATTGCCCCATATTTCCACATCCGTAACACTTAACCTCACTCTTGCCTTATTAGGTTTTTCTCCCTTATTTTTTGCCCCTTCTTGGGCTACCACATCTTCTTCTCAGTCTTAGGGCTTAGCTTCTTTAGCCTTAGCTTCTTGTTGGTCCTCTTTACCATCCTCATGCATCAAGGCCATTTCCACTAACCTCTCAAATGTCGCTCCCAAAGGGACATGTGTCAATTCATGTCCTTGGAGACGTTGATTCAATCGTGTCACAAATCTTAAAGCCTTCTTATGCGGAGTAAATCCAAGTCAAATCTTGCTAATTTATTAAAGCTATTGACATATTCCTTCACTTTCATACTTCATTGCTTCATATTTAAGAACTTCTCCATTTGCATTCCTTCCTCGTCTTGTGATAAGAACTTTATCTCAAATCTATGCTTAAACTCATCCCAAGTGGCCACCACATTCCCTCCCTGAGTTACCTCCAATAATATTATGCTTCGTCTTTCAATTCCCAAGTGGCCAACTGAATCTTCCTCCTATAATCTAGCTCCAACAAATGAAACACATTCTTCGTATCCCTAAGTGAATTGCGAGCCTCCATGTAACTCTCCATACACGAATGGCTTGCCTCCCATTGGACAGAAATCCATACAAAGCATAGAGAAGTTGACTATAGGATTGGGTGTAACCACCACGGCTGCAGCTGGGGGTAGGACATTACCTTGCATTTCTGTAGGTGCCTAAGCTTCTATATACCTACGGAACCATGTCGGAATGGAAATGTCCTCAGGGAAATTAGGAGCCCCAGACTGAAAAGAGAAGAAACAAGGATTCAAAAAGAGATCGAAGGAATATTGTAAATGGCCAAAGCGGATATATTTTTCAAAAATTGGTTTTACTTCAAATATTTTCGTTGAAAACACTTTTTCAAAAACTTTTTCTCTGATCTTGTAACCTTGGCCTTTGGTACCAAATGTGACACCGCACGTCCCTTAATGTCACCCATATGAGTATGCATTAAGTTCTGTGAAGTGCAATAGGTATAAAGTACTTACATAGAGGCTAAATTCACAAGTTAGGATATAAAAAATAGGGGATTTTTTTTCAAAATTTTATTATCAAACCAAATACAACATTACATTTTTCAAATACCATACATTCATAATCATAAAACATCTGTCTCATGGAAACATAAACCATTAGAGTACAAGTACAAAGCCATAAAAATCATATACCAGAACATAATTTCTTCACCAACTAGCAGAATATTAGGATTAAGCTTTACCATAATTACTACCAAGTGATCGGCTCCCTAACAGAAGCGAATAACCTGTGCTAGCTATACTAGTCTGGGATTTCTGTCCTGAACCCATCAACTTTAAAAGACACAGTCCTATCTGTCGGTTTTACCGCGTCTTATCTTCCCAAATCAGACCCCTACACGCTCGTGACCCCACCGGAATGCGCACATACCCACCTCTAGAAATTGAAACTCTTACAATCATCCATCTATAAAGCATTCCCTAGTCCCTACCTAGTCTGGGATTCGTTTGATAACAGAAGGGTACTAATTGATATGGATTCCTAGCAACAGCAGATTGACATAAGACACCCATAGGCTTGGCCCCTAAACTAGGATTTTAAGAGTCCCTACAAATATTAACAGCATACATGAACCCCTTATGCTTATTAATCAGACAAGTTTAACTTAGCAGGTTTAAGTTCATTAATAAGCTTAATATAACCGTATGTTATATTCCACAGTTGTAAATGACATTTCTATTAAATATAATATCCCTTCCCCAAATCATACAAGCACCTGCCCAGATGTTTACAGATTACAGTAAAATGTTTAACTTAATTTACATCTGATTCACATATCATCTAATAACATGTTTTACTTAATATGAAATTAAGTCCAACCTATTCAAGTTAACATGTTTGCATAGTCTTCCTTTATAGTTATCCTAATTACATAGTCAATGGTTCTCATGTTCCAATATGCCCAAACATCCTCTCTTTTTTACTGTTATCACATATTATTCCAATTTATCCCAATATTACAAATTCAAATGTAAATGGCCTAGGCTCTCAATGGCTTAGGATTAGCTCAAAACAAAAAGGAAAAGGAGAAAATAGATCCAAACTCAAACGGAATAAAAAGGCACAATAAGATTGTGAATAAATAAAAAATGGATAAGGAAGAAAGATGTGCATACAAACGAACAATAACTGGAAACTGAATAGGTAATTGACAGTAATTAAAAGAACAATAACATATAAGAATTAACTTATAAACACTTATACTTTTCAGATTCAATATATTTACTGTCAAAAATCCATTTTAAATTACAAATCTAAAAATAGTGTACAACTCACAGAGATATGTATTAGATCCATAAAAGGCCTTTGAAATAGTTGTTGAGGAAGAATTATCCTTTCAATCTATATTTCGACAGCACCCTAACCATTTTCTTATTTTATTTCAGAACATAGCTTTGTGGAGGAAGAGGAGGAAGAAGATGAAGAAATGTTTGTATTGGAAAATAGTGAGGGTTGTTAGTCTATATACATGTGTGCTAGGATAATATAAACTATAGGATCTTAGGTTTTAAAATCAAACCATTAAATACGTATCACCGCTGAGTCAGCATAAGAACATAACAACAAAATCCGTCCAGGTTCAGGCTTATTGCCAGGCCGAAGGTGGGTTGACCCACCTATTACCTAGGTTCATACTAGTGTTGACACGGCGGTCGATCCTTGTAGGGTTAGGTCACCAGTGACCATTGTTTTTCTGGTTTTATTTATTTAAATTATTTAATTCAGTCCAAATTTCTTTTAATCATAACTTGTTCATACATAGTCCGATTTACGAAAACCAAAAGTCTATCTAACTCAGAATTTCATAGCAAACGCAACGGTAAAGTCTACTTTACTCAATTCTAAATATTTTGTTATTTAATATTCATATTATTGTCTTCTTCATATAATTATTGTGTGTCAAGATATGTGGTGTTACATTATTCCATATACAATCTTTTTTAGTTAAGAAAGTCAATTTTATTAGTTAATAAATAATAACTTCTGGATTTTGGTGGTATAGAAATACATTTTCCTTACTTAACACAAACGGTTAAATTGCTAAGGTTTATAAATACCAGTATTTTAAATGACGTTTGTTTGGACCCACTTAATATTAATTTGAAAAGGGAAATATTTCTTTAGTGTTTTGTTAATATGCTTATAATTAGGAGATAATACATGAGTTATTTTGAAAAAAAAAATGAATAGATTTTTAATTAGTAAGAGATTATTTAAATGATGTCAAGTCGTTTCCCTAGGAAATTGAATCTACAATTGTTTTTAGATCATTTAATTGTTAAATAACCTCCTATGATACATTGGTTAGTTTTCTCTAAATATATGTAAAAAATGATTAACAGGTCCTCTAAAATATTTTGGTGTGATCCGTACTCTTATGAATTGTCCATATTTCTGAAGAATTTTCACAGTCGGTTTGAAGCAATTAAGATCGAACATATTATTTGACAACTTCTTCGAATCGGCGTAAATGTTTGAAATTGGAGGACTTTGTAAAGATGATGGAATCAGTCGATGAAGCTCCCAAAGTGAAAGGGCTGCTTGTCATCAATGCAGGGGTGATTCCCGAAGGATGTGGTAGAAGCTGTACCTTTGGTTCGCTTATATCCATAATAACTTATACAGATGAATGTTGGCACTGCATGGTGCCAATAAGGCAGTGTTAATATTCCAAGTGGTAATTATTAAGAAAGAAAAATGGTAACCGTTAAATTATAAGCCTTATCAACCTGATAATGTCAAAAGTTGTGCAAATTTTGTAGAAGTATATAGGTGGCACTCATCGAGAGCGATCATTCCTCGATCTAGAATCGATCTATATATTTTCTAGTATGCATGTGCATAGTGAATGTGGGGTTAGCCTGATGCATATTGCTTTGTAGTCTTGAGCCCAAGGAATGGTGTAATCTGGCCAGTCATGTTAAATGTTAAACCAACTTTAATTTGGTGGTGAGTCCATATAAGGCTCTAGACATAATTTTCTAAAGGCATATTACGGCGGATGGTAACCCAACCTAACATTGATTGAAATACAATCTCCAATTCGTTCTTATACAAATTCGATGTACCAAACTATACTAAAATGTGATGTGCAAGCATTTTTGCTATATTTTATGTTTATTTATTGATTTAAACATTACTATAAGATCCTAAAGTGGTATTTTGGTTATCATAGTTATAAATCCATCCTTGTTTATATACGACATTTTTACAGTAACACCCTACGTTTTTACGACAATTAGTTAATGCAAATTTAATTAATAAAATTGGAAAACGATGAAAAATGGACATTCTGCAACTATTGAATTACGAAACCTAAATCATTGCATTCATGGAGATTTTATGATAAATTTAAATTTATAATGTTTTTCAATCAGATTTCAAATGGAAAAAATATTACCATTTGAAATCTTAACATCACAAGTAATTATACATACATACGTATATATATAGAGAGAGAGGAGAGGGAGATATGGAAAATGAATTAATTATCAACATTTGAATTCAAATTGAAAAATATTTGCAAAGTTGGTAATAAATTAGTGGGATTTCGCTACATGTAATCAAGAGAATAAATTAAAATAGGGAAGTTATGGAAAATGAATTAATTAAAATAAAAACTACTATGTTACAAAGAAAATAAGTAGACTAAACTGGTTGTTAGGCACCGATCATGACGATCGGGCATTCCTAATATGTGTTGGCCACTACTATAACATAGCACAGATTTGTCTCGTGTCGTTACCTGGATTTTATATAACGGTTAGCACTAGTTTGAACCTTTATAAATCAACACATAAGGCTTCATTTTCAAATAATTTTTCTTGCTGATTTGGATGTTCTACCATTATTCAGTCCCCTTGAAAACTTCAAAACACAAATTATAGCTCTAGGATGCATAAATTCAAATTGTAGGAGAATACAAGCAAAAAAGGATAAATGATTACAAATTTGTTCAAATTAGATGCTACATCAAAATGGAAAACCATATATCTAGTTTTAACTCATTAATATGAATCTAGAAAATCACTCTTCTTGTAACACGCCACGTCCATTAATGTCACTCACAAAGGGAATGCATTAATTTCCATGGAGCATTTTAAGTGAATATAGAACAGAAAATCACGACAAGACATATATAAAGCAGTACTTGGAAATTTAAAACTTTATTTCATTGCAGCGGAAAACACATATGTTTGATTACATCATCAAAACCATAAACCAAAATCAAGTACATCATATCCATCTTGATAAAACAAAGTACATAAACTGAAAGACATAATCCCCAACATCAAAATAGCCATAAATAAAGAGAAGTTGAACTTTACTTCAGCGATCCAAGCAATCTTCTAAAAGCAGTCCAAAATCAAGCTCCACTGGTGCTAGTTCCAACTTGAGCACCTAGGGGGTGAAAGGAAAGAGATGGAAAAAGGGGGTCAGACATAAAGTCTGGCGAGTGCGATAATTCTAACAATATAATTAACAAACTAACTAGGCTAAGGCATAAGTTGGTAAATAAGGAAATGATCATGAACCATTGAGTATGACAGAGTAAAGAAGGAAACAAGATGAACAACGATATCGTTAAAGCGCACCTAACCCACTAAGATAAATTTACTAAACTACACCAACACTATAGGATAATTGCTATACTGCACCGCCACTAGTATACTGCACCACCACTAGTCACCCTAAGGTTGATCCCGCCTATAGACTTAATAATAATATTGGTAGTTTCTTGCACCCCTAGCTGCCTTCATAGGTGTCGTCTGCCCCTATCTCCACTAGGTGTACCCACTACCCCCAAGCGATCGGCTCCCTAACTCGTAGATACCCGTGCTGGCCCCACAGTGGGGTGTATCACTCCCCAAAGTGGTAACCCGATACCACCAAGAATGCACGGCTTATACCTACACGATGCATCAACGTCTTACCTACCAGCCTGGGTCCACACACGCAAATAAACCCGTTGGACTTGCGTTGCCACCGCTAACCCGGTTTGGCCTCTTACAGTCAAGCCCAGTATGCGTGTCCCGTCCTCGACTTGGGTCGAGCCTAAAAATATACGTATGGGTTACTGGTTGAAACGAGCCCCCATTACTTGACACAAGCTATCCACCTAAGCTTAGTCCCCTCTAGTACGTCCCACTTAACCCACTTCTTATTCATGTTTCAATTACATGTTTCAATTTTGGTTAAGTGTTTCTAATCGTATTTCCAAATGCCACCCAAGGCACCCACTAGATTCCACATGCCACCCAAGGCACCCACTTAACCCCCTCATGTCCCACTACATGCTTATCTGGTTAAGTGTTTCTTAATTCATTAAGACCGTAACCTCATAAAGACCTCTCACATTAGACTGACATTTGTGGCAGCTGGATTTGTCGGGCGGGTCCGGGCAGTCTTACACCACAAAAGAGCCTAACTTCGTGTCTTTACAACTGTTACGTATTTAGTTTGTGCCTAAGACCTCTCACATTAGACTTGCATTTGTAGCAGATGGATTTGCCGGGCAGGTCCGGGATGTCTTACACCACAAAAGAGCCTAACCTCGTGTCTTAGACGATTAATTACTCCTAATTAATCATTCCCCAAATTTGAATTACTTTCCTTATTCAAATTATCAATCAAATCCAAATTTAACGATGTCCATAATTGACTCAATTATGTCCATCCATTTATGGTATGTAAAATCATACCAATTTTCACCACAATTATATTTTATGCCTTTTAAATATTTTTAATATTATCCCCTTTTTCTCCACGTAGTACGTTTGTTCGTTTAACGTAAAAATATACGTTAGACTCGAATAGTCTAACTTATAAAATAAAAGAAAACATCACAATTTATAAACATAATTAAAACATAAATCTAACATAGGGGTGAACTTGCATATGTGAATGATGTTCTACATCTAAAACTTGCATGGGCCAAAATTACAACTTGCATAAATAACATATGTCATGGATCCAAATCTAAAGGTGTGAACTTGATGAAATAATGGCCACAAACTTGCATAAATAACATATGTCATAGATCTATATTTGCATAGGTAATAATCCTAAACTTGCATAACATGATTCATATCCAACTCATAAACTTGCATAGGTGATTTATACATCGCAACAATGGTGTAGACTAGTATCTAACATGTAAAGTATCATGTAGAATTTAGCATATTTCATAGCTTAACTTTTGATTAAATTCTCACATAAACTAAGTGTCATAGCTATGCAAGGTCACATATAATTCTACCCAACTTGTATATGGTTCATGTTTGAATCAACATCTAAACTTTCCTACATATGATTTATCATATGAATCAATATAACAAACTAGCATAAGAAACATGATGATTCAACTAGACATAAGCCAATCATAGGATTATAACATGGGTGATAGCATCATAACTTTGCATCGTAGATGATAGCATCATAACATAATATCCATAATTCTACAACATAATTACAACATGAAATCAACAATTCATATCACATCCAAATTATCCGCATTATAACTCAATCCAATTCATTTATTAATTATTTTGTTAAAACTATCGAACTCACAACTCAAAAGAAGTCTTGAGTTCTGAATTTTAATTTCTGGAGTTGAATTAGCGCTCCTTTGTTGAAGATTCGCTGTTAGAGTTGAAAAGGATTGAATTTGATTTGCTTTCTTCCTCTCTAATGGGCGGCGGCTATTCTGAGTTGCAAGGTGACGGCATGGAGGCCATGAATCCAATTTTGTTTTGATTTTAGGGTTTGAGTCTATAGGTGTTTTTATAGAGTTTAGGATTAGTTTAAGCCGTCCGATCAACCCAGAATTAATCCCACCCAATCAGAGTAGATCATAAACCCTAATGAGTCAGCATATAGTCACAAACAGGTCATCAATCAAATCTACCCGACGGGGGGGGGGGGGGGGGGGAGGGGGGAGGGGGGCAGTTCGACCCTATGGTCGACCTGGCCCTGGTGGGAATTTTCCCGCCTAGCCTGTCTGACTCCGAAATTTGAATTTTCTGAAAATCTGTTTTGAATTTTCTGAAACTTCCGATTGCCATAACTTCTTCATACGAAGTCCAATTCACGCAAACTCGGACTTTATCTCAACCAGAATTCCAAGACGAACACAATGGCGCAACCCATTTCCCTTAATTCTCACGTCTGAGATTAATTATTCTTTAATTTAGTTAATGCAATTATTCAAAAATCCGGGGTGTTACATTTTCCCCTCCTTAAAGGATTTCGCCCCCGAAATCTCTAAGTTAAGGAGAATGCATATCCTAACGTCCAAACAACCATCTACTCAACCATCAAACACAGGCATCCATTGTCCTTATAAATTCCTAATGCTGTATGAACATATGCAAGAAGTGTGTGTATATGTTCCTTATTTAATGCAAAATCAGGCGGTCTACTGATTCAGTTGACCTCCTTAATGCAAACCATGATAGTGCCATGTGTCCATTATGTATGCGAAGAACCTTATCGAAACATATCATTTCTACATGTGTGCACAACCATTCACCAAAATGCAACATCCATATGATGGTACAACCATTATTCATCCATTACTTAAATATGTACACACATTTATATGCAATATGCAATATGAAGTGACTGAGCCGATCTAGTGCCTAAAGTGTGTGTATATGCATCCACGAGCAACCACTGGCAAACACTTGCATCCATCATACATAACATGTCTCAAACACATGTTTCAACCATAGGACTACCCTATCTAAAGGTCAAAGATACTAGCGAGAGGACATACCAAAAATAAGATAAGTACAAGTTAAGCGATAATGGAGAAATTAAAAGACATACCCTCGAAAAGAAAAGGGTATAATGAAAGCATCTTCTCCTCCGTCTCCCAAGTAGCGTTGCTCTCATCATCTCCCCATTGCACTTTGACTAGTTTGACCTCTCGATTCCTCAACTTCTTTATCTCCGACCCAAGAATGCGCACAGGAGCTCGTCGAATCGTTACATCACGCTCGATCTGGACCTCTCTAAGCAAGCTTGGCTCTACCACTTCCGCGGTCTCGTGCAACCACTTCCTCAAATGTGATACATGGAATACGTCGTGTACACCACTAAGTCTCTCAGGCAACTCCACTCTATACGCCATCTGCCCAATCCTTTTCTTAATAGGAAACGGTCCTACGAACCTTGGTGCTAACTTCCCAACGGACCCAAAGCGAACGACGTTCCATAATGGAGACACCTTGACAAAGACCATGTCCCCAACATCAAACTCAAGATCTGACCTCCTCTTGTTCGCTTAAGATTTCTGTTTATCTTGCGCCATCTTCATCCTCCTTCAAATCAAATCGATCTTCTCCGTAGTCTCTCTAGTAATATCGGGTCCAAGCATGATCTTATCTGTAGATTCCCACCAACATGTAGGCGAACGACATGGCCGTCCATAAAGAGCTTCGAACGGTGCCATGCCAATGCTAGACTGAAAGCTATTATTATATGCGAACTCTACCAACGGAAGATGTTCCTCCCATGTACCTCCGAAATCTAAGACACATAATCTCAATAGGTCCTCTAGAATACGATTCACCCTCTCGGTCTGGTCGTCCGTCTAAGGATGATATGCGGTGCTCAAACATAACTGAGTCCCTATCGCCTCTTGCAAGCTCTTCCAAAACTCGCTAGTGAAGAAGGGATAGCGGTCGCATACTATGCTAGAAGGAAAACCATGCAAACGAACTATTTCTCGAATGTATACGGAGGCTAACCATGGAGCAGTCCTCTTACACTTCACGGGAATGAAATGGGCGCTCTTAGTAAGTATGTCTACCACGACCCAAATCCCCGTATTACCCTTCCACGATCTTCGTAATCCGTCAATAAAGTCCATCGAGACGCTTTCCCACTTCCATTGTGGGACCTCCAATGGGTGAAGCAATCCACCGGGATTCTTTTGCTCTGCTTTTACTTGTTGGCACACCAAGCATCTAGCGACATACTCAGCCACATTTTTCTTCATGCCGACCCAAAAGTAAACTCATCTCATGTCCATGTACATCTTGTCCCCGCCGGGATGAATGGTCATCTTCGAACGATGGGCATCATCAAGAATGGTCTTCCTCAGATTCTCGTCCCGTGGTACACAAAGTCTACCGTCCCTACGCAACCAACCCTTATCATCTAGGGTATACCTACGGAGATGGCTCGATGACTCCCCTCCTTTGAGCTTTTCTACTAACTCAACCAACTGTGGGTCGTATCGCTGTGCCTCGCCAATCCGTCACAAAAGCGTAGGTCTGACCTCTAAGGATGCTAGAAAACCAGGTACGAAGTCAATAGAAGGTGTAAAGTCAAACGTAGAGATGAACTCTAAACTTTGATGCTCAACAAACAACAGACTCAAGGATAATCTTTTTCTACTTAAGGCATCTGCCACCACGTTACCCTTGCCAGGGGTATATGCTATCTCGAAGTCGTAGGATGCTAAGAACTCCATCCACCTTTGCTGCCTTAAGTTCAAGTCCTTCTGAGAGAATAAGTATTTTAGCGATTTGTGGTCAGTGAACAATTCGAATTTCTCGCCAAGAAGATAATGACGCCAAGACTTAAGCGCGAAAACGATAGCGGCCAACTCTAGGTCATGTGTAGGGTAATTTCTTTCATGCACTCTCAATTGCCTTCCACCATAGGCTATTACCCTTCCCTCTTGCATTAAGACTGCGCCTAGTCCTGTCCCACAAGCGTCGGTATAAAACGTAAATGGCTTACTTCCATCTGGCAACAGTAATACTGGGGTTGTGGTCAAAGCTCTCTTTAAACATTGGAACGCATCATCACAATCTACGTCTCACATGAAAACTAAGTTCTTCTTCATCAAGCGTGTTAATGGAGCTGATATTTTTGTGAAGTCTTTGATGAACTTCCTATAGTAGCCAGCCAACCCTAAGAAACTCCTCACCTCAGTAGCATTTTTAGGGACCTTCCAATCTTGGATGGCCACTACCTTCGCGGGATCCACAGCTATCCCTTCTTTGGAAACCACGTGCCCTAAGAATCGCACTTCCTTCCTCCAAAAGTGACATTTAGAAAATTTATCTTTAAGGCTATGCGCTCGAAGGGTCTCCAACACTTCCCTAAGATGTAGGGCATGCTCTTCCTCGCTCTTGGAAAAGATCAAGATGTCGTCCACAAAGACTACCACAAATTTATTAAGGTACTCCCTAAACACCCTACTCATCAAGTCAACAAAGTATGTTGGGGCGTTTGTCAAACCGAAGGGCATCACAAGCCACTCGAAGAAGCCGTCTGGAGTCCTAAAGCCAGTCTTGTCTATGTTATCCTCAGCCACTCTCAACTGATGGAAACCCGTGGCTAAGTCCAACTGCTAAAACACTGAGGCGCCAACTAACTGATCGAAGAGATCGTCAATCCTTGGAAGTGGGTGTCCATTCTTCTTAGTAAGCTTATTAAGTTCTCTATAGTCCACACAAAGTCTAAGGGACCCATCCGCCTTCGTGGCAAACACTACTGGAGCACCCCACTCCGATATACTACGTCTGATGAACCCCTTCTCAAGCAATTCTTTTACTTGCTTACTGAGTTCCCTTCTCTCTCTTGGAGCCATGTGGCGCACTGGCAATGCAACTGGCTTTGCATTGTCCACTAGATATATTCAAAAGTCTAACTCACGTTTTGGGGGTAAACCCCTCACCTCATCGAAGATATCAGCATATTCACGGACTATACGAACTGAATGTTAATCATCATCGGATGCATCAAGGGACTCTAGGTAGCTAAGCATTACCGGATCTCTAGGGTCACAAGAAATATCAAGGGTCCTTCCGTAACGAGTCAACAATCTAACTACCCTTCTTTCACAATCTAGGATGGCTCCATATCTAGTCAGCCAATCCATACCTAGAATCAAGTCGTAGCCCATAAAGCCCAGAACAAAGACGTTGCATTCAAACTCAACGCCCAAGATAAACACTCTCAAATCCCGACAGATCATAGAAAGATGAGCCGAACCACCAATAGGATTTGAGATACTAAGGGATCGGTAACTAGACTAGTATCTAGGTGCAGTGTTTCAACTAATGATGTAGAAATAAACGAATGCGATGCGCCATAATCGAATAAAGTACGGACAGGATGATCAAATAGAAAAACTAAACTTTCAACGGAAATTGCTCTACCTCGTTCTTGTAGCGGTGGGACCACGAGAGCCTGAACTTGTCCCCTTGCCTGCCCTGGTGCCATAAGAGCTTCAACCTGTCCCCCTGAGGTAGACCCTGCCCTCTGCCCTTTCTTTGGGCAGTCCTTAATAAGATGTCCCTCTTCGCCACAGTGGAAACAACCAGTCTTCTTTTTCTTCCTACAATCTTTGCTTAGATGGCCGGGTGTCCCACAGTTAAAGCATTTCTTCTTCCCCTTAGCATTGTTGCCTTTGCCACCTTTATTGTTTTGTTGTTGCTGTTGCGGTTTCTTTTGATGCCCTTTCTTCTCGGGTGCCTTATTAGCATTGGCGCCCTTCTCCTCTTCATGCATGAGCGCCATGTCAACTAACCTCTCAAAAGTAGCCCCCATGGGAATGTGGGTCATAGCTAACCCATGAAGCGGCTCGTTTAAACCCTTAACAAATCTTAGAGCCTTCTTTTCTGGAGTGTTCACCAAGTCTAAGCCAAACCTTGCCAATTGGTTGAATTTGTTGACATACTCTTTCACTGATAGATTTCCTTGCTTCAGCGACAAAAATCTTTCCATGTATAGATTCTCTTCAGCCCGTGAGAGAAACTTCGCCTCAAACCTCTGCCTAAAATCTAGCCATGTATCGACTGGACGTCCCCCATTAGTGACCTCCCACCAAAACGAGGCCTCATCCTTCATTAGCAAGGCAGCTAGCTGGACTTTTCTTCCATCATCCACTTCAAAGATTCCAAACAATTCTTCCACCTCCTTTAGCCAGTTACGAGCTTCACCAAATGTCTCCGTCCCGTGAAAATGTTTCCCACCCATTGCTCTAAAGTTCTTACATATCTTTGCGAAATTATCGACAAGAGGAGGAGGGGGAGGATTTGCTGGACCTACGGTGGCGGCCCTAGCCTCGAGATATTGATGAAACCAACCGGGTACATGAACACCCTCTGGTATCTCAGATGCTTCAGACATGCTGAAACGAAAAAGGAAAGATTCAATATAAAAGAACCGAGGGAAAGATATATGGCTCTTGGGGTTATGCTTTCCAAAATATACTTTTCTCTTGAAAATACTTTCCTTAAAACATACTTTTGAAAGTACTTCTTTATAAAAATTGCTTTGAAAAATAGTTTTTCAAAAATTCATATCTGTTCTGGTAACCTTCAGCTCTGATACCACGTGTAACACCCCACGTCCATTAATGTCACTCACAAAGGGAATGCATTAATTTCCATGGAGCATTTTTAGTGAATATAGAACAGAAAATCACAACAAGACAGATATAAAGAAGTACTTGGAAATTTAAAATTTTATTTCATTGTAGCGGAAAACACATATGTTTGACTACATCATCAAAACCATAAACCAAAGTCAAGTACATCATATCCATCTTGATAAAACAAAGTACATAAACTGAAAGACATAATCCCCAACATCAAAATAGCCATAAATAAAGAGAAGTTGAACTTTACTTCAACGATCCAAGCAATCTTCTAAAAGCAGTCCAAAATCAAGCTCCACTAGTGCTAGTTCCAACCTGAGCACCTAGGGGGGGAAGGAAAGAGATGGAAAAAGGGGGTCAGACATAAAGTCTGGCGAGTGCGATAATTCTAACAATATAATTAACAAAGTAACTAGGCTAAGGCATAAGTTGGTAAATAAGGAAATGATCATGAACCATTTAGTATTGCAGAGTAAACAAGGAAACAAGATGAACAACGATATCGTTAAAGCGCACCTAACCCACTAAGATAAATTTACTAAACTACACCAACACTATAGGATAATTGCTATACTGCACCGCCACTAGTATACTACACCACCACTAGTCACCCTAAGGTTGATCCCGCCTACAGACTTAATAATAATATTGGTAGTTTCGTGCACCCCTAGCTGCCTTCATAGGTGCCGTCTGCCCCTATCTCCACTAGGTGTACCCACTACCCCTAAGCGATCGGCTCCCTAACTCGTAGATACCCGTGCTGGCCACACAGTGGGGTGTATCACTCCCCAATGTGGCAACCCGATACCACCAAGAATGCACGGCTTATACCTACACGATGCAACGTCTTACCTACCAGCCCGGGTCCACACAAGCATATGAACCCGTTGGACTTGCGTTGCCACCGCTAACCCGGTTTGGCCTCTTACAGTCAAGGCCAGTATGCGTGTCCCGTCCTCGACTTAGGTCAAGCCTACAAAGATACGTATGGGTTACTGGTTGAAACGGGCCCCCATTACTCGACACAAGCTATCCACCTAAGCTTGGTCCCCTCTAGTACATCCCACTTAACCCACTTCTTATTCATGTTTCAATTTTGGTTAAGTGTTTCTAATCGTATTTCCAAATGCCACCTAAGGCACCCACTAGATTCCACATGCCACCCAAGGCACCCACTTAACCCCCTCATGTCCCACTACATGCTTATCTGGTTAAGTGTTTCTTAATTCATTAAGACCGTAACCTCATAAAGACCTCTCACATTAGACTGACATTTGTGGCAGTTGGATTTGCCGGGCGGGTCCGGGCAGTCTTACACTACAAAAGAGCCTAACCTCGTGTCTTTACAACTGTTATGTATTTAGTTTGTGCCTAAGACCTCTCACATTAGACTGGCATTTGTGGCAGCTGGATTTGCCGGGCGGGTCCGGGCAGTCTTACACCACTAAAGAGCCTAACCTCGTGTCTTAGACGATTAATTACTCCTAATTAATCATTCCCCAAATTTGTATTACTTTCCCTATTCAAATTATCAATCAATTCCAAATTTAACGATGTCCATAATTGACTCAATTATGTCCATCCATTTATGGTATGTAAAATCATACCAATTTTCACTACAATTATATTTTATGCCCTTTAAATATTTTTAATATTATCCCCTTTTTCCCCACGTAGTACGTTTGTTCGTTTAACATAAAAATATACCTTAGACTCGAATAGTCTTATAAAATAAAAGAAAACATCACAATTTATAAACATAATTAAAACATAAATCTAACATAGGGGTGAATTTGCATATGTGAATGATGTTCTACATCTAAAACTTGCATAGGCCAAAATTACAACTTGCATAAATAACATATGTCATGGATCCAAATCTAAAGGTGTGAACTTGATGAAATAATGACCACAAACTTGCATAAATAACATATGTCATAGATCTATATTTGCATAGGTAATAATCCTAAACTTGCATAACATGATTCATATCCAACTCATAAACTTACATATGTGATTTATACATCGCAACAATGGTGTAGACTAGTATCTAACATGTAAAGTATCATGTAGAATTTAGCATATGTCATAGCCTAACTTTCGATTAAATTCTCACATAAACTAAGTGCCATAGCTATGCAAGGTCACATATAATTCTACCCAACTTGTATATGGTTCATGTTTGAATCAACATCTAAACTTTCCTACATATGATTTATCATATGAATCAATATAACAAACTAGCATAAGAAACATGATGATTCAACTAGACATAAGCCAATCATAGGATTATAACATGGGTGATAGCATCATAACTTTGCATTGTAGATGATAGCATCATAACATAATATCATAGAAATAACAACATAATTCTACAACATAATTACAACATGAAATCAAAAATTCATATCACATCCAAATTATCCGCATTATAACTCAATCCAATTCATTTATTAATTATTTTGTTAAAACTATCGAACTCACAACTCAAAAGCAGTCTTGAGTTCTGAATTCTGATTTTTGGAGTTGAATTAGCGCTCCTTTGATGAAGATTCGCTGTTAGAGTTGAAAAAGATTGAATTTTATTTTCTTTCTTCCTCTCTAATGGGCGGCGGCTATTCTGAGTTGCAAGGTGATGGCATGGACGCCATGAATCCAATTTTGTTTTGATTTTAGGGTTTGAGTCTATAGACGTTTTTATAGAGTTTAGGATTAGTTTAAGCCGTCCGATCAACCCAGAATTAATCCCAGCCAATCAGAGCAGATCAGAAACCCTAATGAGTCAGCATATAGTCACAAACAGGTCATCAATCAAATATGCCCGGGGGGGCAGGTCGACCCCCAGGTCGACCCTATGGCCGACCTGGCCCTGGCGGGAAATTTCCCGCCTAGCCTACCTGACTCCGAAATTTGAATTTTCTGACAATCTGTTTTGAATTTTCTGAAATTTCCGATCGCCATAACTTCTTCATACGAAGTCCAATTCACGCAAACTCGGACTTTTTCTCAACCAGAATTCCGAGACGAACACAATGGCGCAACCCGTTTCCCTTAATTCTTACGTCTGAGATTAATTATTCTTTAATTTAGTTAATTCGATTATTCAAAAATCCGGGGTGTTACACTTCTTCTCAATCCAGTCTAACTGATCTGTGTAATAACATTCATAAGTCCAACTTCGGGAATTAATTAGGGGAAGAATATAGATAATAGGGTCAGACCAAGATAAAATCTAGAGGTTTGGAAAGCTTACAAAGTAAGTGGTAGCATATTTTTAAATGATGATAGAATTGTAAATTTATTCCATTTCTCCATAATTAAATAATAGTAATTTTTGTGAATAGTATAAACGAAAAATATGCCTTGAATTATAACTGTAATGATAGACATGTTGCATATGGATAATAAATGCAAGGGTATTTACATTATTCGATTTCTCCTAAATTATTTAAACCTAGATTAAAGTAAATAGCTAAAATGTTATTATTTTGATCTAAATCATGAAATAAGCTTTATTTCACTCTATGAAATTTGGTTAATATTTCAGTTTATTAGAATGAAAGTTAAGGCAAGCAGGCTTTCCATAATAAGGAATGGATATACAGTTTTCCCAAAACAAAGAGATGTACAATATAGGGTGATTAATGTATTTCATACTATTTATTTCAGTAAATAAAAAAATCCTTGTAATTATAAATATCAAGCAGGGCTTTTCTTTTTGGTATGAAAATAGGCTACAAAGCAATTAAGGTAAAAATAAAGTTCTAATTTATTAATGTATGGTTAGTTTTAGGAATGAAATATTAAAAAATAAATAAAAGCACTACCTGATTGGAAATTAGCATAATGAAAACCGGAAAACATAGGCAAAAGCAGGATATGAAGAATTAATGAATGAAAATGCTAAATGAAATTGGTTATAATATATGAAAAATGTATGATGTTGATATTTAAGACTAAAGGTCCAAATATAAGGTAAAGAGGCAAAAACATGTTGAGGAAATATATAAATGTACAAAAAAGAGGAAATAATATATATATATATATGACTTTGTTTATGCATTTAAGATGAATTTGATAAATACGTAATATTGGCAATTTGGGCAGTCGATCATAGAGAATACGGGTGAAACTTCATGGCTAAAAAATGAGTTTGGTATAGTGATATCATTAGAGCTCGTCCTAATGACGATATAATAAATATCATCGGAGCAGGATATAAATGACTAAAGATGAGACTATGTGAAGTTCAACTGAAGCTTTGTACAAATAATTATCGTTGAATTAAGAAATAAGAGGCTTAATGCTTGTGTTGTCGGTTATGACTATTTAACTATAGGACGAATGCGA
Source organism: Allium sativum (assembly GCA_030737875.1). NCBI lineage: Eukaryota > Viridiplantae > Streptophyta > Magnoliopsida > Asparagales > Amaryllidaceae > Allium > Allium sativum. Next base: position 131,963,346 of record CM060918.1, read on the forward strand.
AAAGCAAACATACCTCAGGATAGAATAAGTCTGCGATATAGGCATGGGAGGCCCAATAGTGGTTGAGTCTGCTTCAAATTAATAGTCAATGGTGTATTGCCTTGATTTAATCAGGCAACCTAAATGGGTGAGGGTTGGAAAGATAGATTATGCAACCAAGATGACCAATACCAATCACTGAGGGTAGCAACTGAATATTTATGGGTCATCCCCAACGGTCAAGTGGGAAGGAAACAGGACACACCTTAGTTGAATGTGTAGTTGTTTTGTTATACCAAATAAGGCAAGGCTAGTTAATTTGTAATAAAGATTCATTCAAAATGGTGTGATGTTCATAGCCTGGTCCGCGTAAATAAGAAGAAGATAAAATAGAAAATCCGTAATTGCATTTTGCAGCATAGGCGATTAGGTGGTACGTTATCCTTGGTATAGGCATTCGACCGTGTTTTACCCATAAAATGTGGTTTGTGAAATGATGCATTATAGTGATATAAGATAGGTCATTTACATGTTAAAATCATGGGTTTTTGAGGTACTTAAGAGTCAGATCGTTCTCCTCCAGGTCGCTGGCCTTAAGATTGCTCATGCCATATAATCACTAATGCCATTAGGTCATTTGCAAACAATATAAGCTGGTCGTTCCTGCTTAGCTTGGTCAAGTCATTCATATGCGCATATAGGTGGGTCGGTTAAGATCATGTAAAAGCAGTTTGTTCTCATATGTGCATCTTCAGGTCATAGAAGGCATGTTAAGGTGGGTCGTTGGCCATCTGATGCGGCTAGGTCGTTGCACACTGGACCGTTTCTTGGAGAGTAAGACACAAGTTAAGTCGTCCACCGACATAACTAGGCGAGTCTCCTGAATGACCCATCTCCCATTATACATCATTTCTTACCTTGCCACTCCACTTCCACACCTATAAATACCCCCACATTTCCACCAATAAAGGGATCGATTTCTCCAACCACAAAGTGCTGCCATTTTCATTTCTCAACAACTCTAAACAATCCAAACCTCTATTAAAGTTCTTTCAATCTCTGATTCAACATCTCAATCATCGTAAAATTGTAAAAGATCGTCTAAGTGCTCGATTATTGAGGATCTACTTCAACAATCTTCACAATCAAAGAGATCTAGTCATTTCTATAGTGAAATTGAGTGAATCGAGAGATTAAAGAGAATAAATAGAGGCAATTGTTGTAAAGAGAATAAATGAGAAAAGTTATAGAAATTGTGTACCTTGTAATATTGATAATGATAATGACATCCCTCTTCAAAGTGGATGTAACCCAGATCTAAGCTGAACCACTATAAATCTCTTTCTTTTTACTGCTTTTGTGTTTGTGGTTGCCCATAATATAGATCTATATTGTTTGAAGGTATACACACACTTTCCAGGTGTTAGTGATCAATTTTTCACATTAACATTTTTTGCGCCCACCGTAGGGACACATCCACATCTAAAGGCAAGCGCTTTGTGGGGGACGTCAAAGCTTGAAGCCTGTTTTCTATGATAGATCCATGAAGTCTAAAATTCAGGCCAGTTGAAGGATTTTCTTTAAAGTTTAAAAGCTTGTCTGAGATAATGGCGCTGAGGAAAACTAGAAGTATGTTTGTTAGAGGAGGTTCCGATAATGTCACCAATGAAGCTACGCCACAAACCAACCTCCTTGAAGTTAGTCAAAGTTCGACAGGCGGAGCTGGTGTAATTAAAGATGAGTTGGATGCAGTTGTCGCTAACTCAAACCAACGAATGGAAGTTTCCAACCAGGATTTGATGGACAAGTTGAAAGCTCTTATTGTTGCTCAAGCCAATCCAACACCTCGAAGAGTCCATGTCGACCTTGAAGATGTTGATTGGTTGAGTTATAAAGATGGAGCAAATGTTGCAGACTTAAAGCCAAAGGATAGAAATCATTCCAATCAAAATACTACTCGCAAGGTTTCTAATCTCGCCAAGGGGTCACCGCCTCATAGTGGAGGTAAAAGACCTTGCTCTTCTAACTGCGATCGCTCGCCAAGACAAGCATCTGGAAAAGAGATTGAAGTCTGTCTTGGGGAATAACACAACACTAAGGAGTATATCTTAGACACGAAAAAACAAATCATAAAGGATAACATGGCCCGAAATGATGATGAAAGGGAATGGGAGTTTTCTCCCAAGAAAATTTTGTTCACCGAAAGGATCCGTGAAGCAGTGTTCCCGAAAAAGTTCAATCCTCCTGGTTTTCCTCCCTACAACGAAACTGTAGATACTAACTTCTATCTGTACAAGTATGAATGGCACATGAACGCAACAAAGGTGATAGACTAGATCAAATGATTACACTTTCCTCTTTACTTGGAGGATGTAGCATCACTGTGGTTCACGAAATTGCAGCCTAAGTCTGTAGATCAGTTTAATGACTTAACCAAGAAGTTCAAAGATAAGTTTAGGTTGCATGCTACAAAGTCCAAAGATATTATATCACTAACATCACTGAAACAGAATCTTGGGAAATATGTTAAGGCTTTTCTCAATTGATTCTATGCTTCTTTGTCCGAAGTGGGGAATCCGGAGCCACGCACGATCTTAATGTCTCTAATCTGTGCCATAGTTAAGAAGAGTGAGTTTGGGAGATGGATAAAGATGAAGGAACCAAATATGCTCAAAAAATTCTATAGGAAGGCGAAGGAGTACATTATGGTGGCTGGCGGTCCCACTCCTGGTCAGGATGTTGATGGGAGCAGCATTGTTAAAGCTCAAAAGAATGTTGATATTCAGATCAATCAAAAGAGTTCCCAAAGCAGAAGCGAGCCAATGATGGGATTGGCAACAAGGACACTAAGAAGTTTTGCCTTTTCGACTCGGCAGAGTTGACACCTCTGACTGATACCCCCGAGAACATTTATTTCCCAACAAAGGATGCAGAGGATTACCCGGAACCGCGACAGATGAGGACAAAATGCCAACCCAGCTAAGTCAGGAAAGTCCCGTGGATTCCATAATCATCCAGGTCATAACATCAATGAATGTAAGCATTTGAAGACATTGATCGAGGAACTAATTAGGAATAATAGACTTCAGTAGTACATAAAGAAGCCATTGGCTCTGAACTCAGCTCCAGCTTCTCAGGGGCAACGGACATCCACTGGTCAATGAAGTCTGAGTAATAGAGCTCCAGTGAAGAGTAATCAACAAACTGTGATCAACACCATATCACGAGGTCCTCATTCAGTCAAAGAAGTTGGGGGGATATCAAATGATGTGTTGGAGCCCTGAAATATGTCATAAAGGAGGAGATATGTCTGATTCTACGCAACACAATTCATACTAAGTAGTAAAAGACCACTTATGAGGACATCGTCTTCAAGGAAAAGGATGCTGATGGCATGATAACACCCACTCTAGATCATATATGGTTGTAACAGTTGGAATAGGCCCTACATTGGTCAAGAGGGTGCTCGTGGACTGCGGCGCCTCACGAAATGTTCTATTCCACGAGACTTTCAACCAAATGAAGCTATCAATGATAGACGTCCAAGCATGTCAAACAAAAATCCAAGGGTTCACGGTGGAACCCAAGCAGCTAATTGGAACTATTGATTTGCTAGTCGAGTTGGGAGAGGGAGACAGAATCACCATTTTGAAGTAGACTTTTGTGGTAGTCAATGAAGTATCTGCCTACAACGCATCGTTAGGTAGATCCGCTCTAGTAGATTTCAGGATTGCTTTGGCGCCATGGTGCTTGACGATGAATTTCCCCATTGAAAATGGCGTCAGAGTAGTCAAAGGAGACTAAGAGACTGCTAGGGAATGCAACCTCATAGAAATGTGTGAAGCCAAAAAGAAAGACAAGGGAAAGAATGTAGTGGCTCCCCTCCGCATGCAAGATCCCATCTTATAGCAATTAGGGAGCGGCCCCTGCATTGGAAAGCATAGTGGAGCTTACGAAGAAATGAATCCTCATAAAGCCAGTGCATGGGAAGATCTAGCGACACCATCTGAGATAACCATTATAATATCAATTTATCCTAAAGATCCTGATCGAGTGTTAAAGATAGGATTTTAGCTGTGCCAAAGTTTGTAGAAAGATTTGACTATGTTTCTTATAGCTAATCTCAACGTGTTTGCTTGGAGTCATTTTGACATCAGCAGAATATCTCCCAAAGTGGCGGTTCATGAATTAAACATAAACCCGAGCATCACACCAGTAAAAGAAGAAAAGACAGACTTAAGGCCCTGAAAGGTCAATGGCTATCAAGGAACAAGTGGATCGGCTTATGGAGAATTGCTTTATTCGAGAGCCCATGTATCCTGCCTGGATGTCGAATCCTGTGTTAGTGAAAAAGCTCAACGGAAAATGGCGAGTGTGCATTGACTTTTCCGACCTTAATAAAGCATGTCTGAAAGACAGTTTCCCACTACCTAGAATCGATTAGCTTGTAGATGCAACAACAGGTCATGAACTCTTATCTTTCATGGATGCATACTCGGGTTATAATCAGATCATGATGCATGAGCCAGATCAAGAAAATACAAGCTTTATTATAGATGTTGGCTTGTATTGCCATAAAGTGACGTCGTTCGGGTTAAAGAATGTTGGAGCAACTTACTTATGCCTTTTCAATTTAGTGTTCAAATCTCAGATAGGAAAGACTATGGAGGTTTACATAGACGACATGCTTTCGACAAAAAGAGTAGATGATCATCTAGAGAATTTGGCTAAGATGTTCAATATTCTGAGAAAGTACGGCATGAAACTCAATCCTTTCATATGTTCGTTTGGAGTCTCGTTGGGGAAATTCCTTGGGTTTATGCTTAATGCCGGGGGGACCGAAGCAATCCCTACACAAATTTATGCTTTGAGATAGTTGCGGGCACCCAGGACAAAGAAGGAACCACAAAGTTTGAATGGGATAATTGTTGGTCTGAGTCGTTTCATTTCAAAGGCAACAGATAAGTGCATTCCGCTTTTTGATGCATTGAAAAAGGAAGGACTTCCGATGGGCCACAATGTGTTAGATGGCCTTTGAGGAGTTAATCAAGAATATGGAAGCGTTACCCATCACTACAAGAAATTTGACCTTTACCTACCAATATTTTATCTACCAATAAATATGGGTAGGTAAAGAGAACCATTATCTACCAATATTTAATGGTAAAACTTATTGGTAGGTAAATATTATCAATGTTACAAAATTGTTGAAGGATGATTATCTACCAATAATTATAGGTAGGTGAAATGTATTATCTACACATATACAGAAGGGGAAGTTGTTTTGTGACTAGCCCCTACATTTTTATCGTATCATTTTAAACTTTCGTTAAAAATAATGCTGAGTTGTATGATGATGTGTCAAAAAAGTTTATTCTAGCAATTTTTTTGAATTGAAGATTTCGTTTACATATCCCGGCAATGTTTTTTTGTATAATCATTTCTTTATTAATTATTAAAAATTATTTTGAAATATGAAATAATTAATAGTTAATGAATTGATAAACAATAATTAAATTGTAAATAATAAATATTAAATAATCATTCGTTGATAACTTATCATATATTATTATTTTTTTCCAAACAATTGAATGCAAAAGTTTTAACTTTAAATTTTTCATAAAATGTTTCACAATTTCACACTGATATGTCATTATCTGAAATGACTAAAACATATTTTTTTTTCAAGCTTATTGCAGAGAAACAATCCATACAATCTTCTCTGGCTTTAAATTTAACAGGTTATTTTAAATTAAATCTAACGATACAAATCTCAATTCACGTGATCTCTTTTGTGGTCTCAATCCACGTAGTCTCCTCTGATTGGCCACAGTATAAACCACAAAAACTGCCACTACAAATAAATATCAATAATCTTGATGACAACTAATGGTTAAAATAAATTTTTAGAATTTCTACCTCAATGATGATTAATTAGGAATTTTTTCCAATAGCAAAAATACAAATTACAAAATGGAAAATTCTATTTGTACACCTTAGATTGGTTTAGATACACCGGTCTTTTTTCTTAATTCATATACATAACTTTTTTCTTAGTATACACCATACATATTACTAAACTATTCTCAAGCCTAAATAGAACAAAATAAGTTTCTCATTTAGTATCTTTCTCACGTGCATTGATCGAACTAAGGAATATTGATTTCTGAAATCAATGAATTCACTTTTGCAACTCAAATTCAAATCCTTAATTGGATTTATATTTATTTAATTATTTATATATTAGAATCTAACTTTAAATTTTGAATAATAAAATATTAATCTACATAAATTTTGATTTTAAATTAAAAATCAATTTAAATATAGTAAAAAATGAGAACTTAGTATACAATGAACCATATTAATTTTAGTATGTCATTTGTAAATTTATTTTTGTGACTAATTTGAAATGCATAATGTTAGAACTGATTATACATGAATATAACAAGAAAGAATATGAATAAAATTTAACGCTTCGGTTGAAGTTAAATTAAAATCACTTGCTAACACATAGAAATTTCAATTAATTTATAAAAGAATTTTAATGATTGTGTATGATGTGGACATATGAAATTTTTATTATTTAAATTTATTTTGATTACTTTTTAATAAAGGTATTTTTGTCTTTAATTTAATTAATTTTTTTAATGGTGTACGTAAAGTAATTTACGGTGTATAAATAGAATTTGCATTATAAAATGGAATGTTAGACAACATAATAGTAGACTTATTTTTGTAAGAAAAACCATAAACAATATGTACTTAAAGGGTATATATCATTTTGTGGTACTAAGAATTTTTCTTTTCTTTCAAATATAGGATTTTTTTCTTTTTCTTATAAACAGTTGAGATTTCAACTCATGACATTAAATAAATGAAATGTATTTTTTTTAAAGTGCGTGTTCATAAAAAGTTCATAAAGTAGTTTTGCCAAAAGTTTGCCATATATGAAATATTTACTAGTAGAAGATGAAAAAAAAAGTTAAGCGGTATCCTGCTATGCCACCTATAGAATAGGATATTAAAAGCAAAGATGACATAAAACTACATTAATAATGAAATATTAAATTTGGGCATAAAGAGGATTTTGGTCATTTTAATTTTTAGCATTCAAAGAAATGGAATGTTCTGATCGTTTCCTTTTGCGTTCAAAGTGTTTGCGAAGGCTTTTATTTAAGTATCAATAACTGTCAGTCTGATATATGATAAGTAATTATTTATTGCCTAATAAGTATATCACAATTTGTTAGTCTTATAAATGATATATAAATATTTATTGCCTAATAATGCTGGTTACAAGGAGTAAATCTATAAAATCAGCAATAAATCTATACTAATTATCTCTCTATTCCTGCACATAATCATATCTATGCTAATCCTAGCTTATTCGTTTTTCCCTCAATTCATTACTCAACGATTTCGATCTCTATTTCATTTTCCTCCCGCTTTCACCTTTCCCGAAAATTGATCTCTCGAAGCTTATTAGAAAAGACCTTACATCCTCTGATCTCTTAAAAAAATATCTGAACTATGGTCGGAAATGGAGGAAGAAAAGGGCTTCGTTGTCAGTAAAGATGATAATGCTCCATCCTCTTGATTTCATGGGTAGGTCTTCCCAAAACGAATGAAATATTCCCAATAAATTTCCACCATAATTTTTTTTAAATTAACACCTTTTTATGTCTGTAATTTAATCATGTAATATAACCTTTTTGGAATGCTATGAACATGCAGTCAGCTTCTATCAAGCAATTATAGCTGCATGGTTCCTTCAAAAATTTCGTCCTTCTTAATTATCACTAAACGCATATTGATTTTTCAGATTTTTTATACCTTCTTTACTTAAATTAATTCATTTTCAATCAATTAATGCCTAGATGACGATTTGGATAAATCAACATTTATTAGGACCTGGGTTTGGCGGAGCTTTAAACGAAAATCTATTTTGCAAGAATGTAGTAATTCAGGTATACGCTTCTTCGCATCCTATCAACTTTAGTAATTTGTTTCTATTTTTCTTTATTCCTGCTTGCACGTTGTTTGTCCTTCTCCGTTTCAAGTTTTGAAAATTTGCAAACCATGGGTGTGATTAAGATACTAAATGAAAATTTTGGAGTTATAGAGATCATAAATTTGAAAGGATCATTTCATAACTTATAAAATGAAACGAGAAGATTTTGAGAACTGTCAACCTAATTTTGAAGTAAAACTAGCAGTTTCTCTTTTTGTATGTCCTTTACTTATCCATTTTTTTGGTACTGCAAAGGAACTATATTACATTCATTTACTATTCTATGTATCTGTTAGTTTTACATTCATTTACAAAATTTGTCATGTCAGATTTATAATATGGTTTATTGATTGGGACACCGAAGCCCAGTGTTAATCAGTGTATTTTATAATTATCTGTATGAATGAAGTTGTAATGTCACCAGTGTCCCAATCATTTGAATTACCATAAGTGAAGTTTTCTCCATTTAAATGTGAATTGTATATTTTTGTTGTTATTCAAATCAAATGTAAAAACTGATTTTACTCAAAAATGTCTTCTGGTTTTCGGTGTATCCATAAATTTAAAAGTTATTTATTACAGCTATTTTTTAAAACAATTCATCTAGCAGCAGTAGCAACTTTAGCGATAAGCATGATACACTGTCGAATTTGGTTCTTTTTGACTTGGACCGTGATATTTTACAGGAGTTTGAATATAGCGATATTCAATGGTGAAGGGTGAGAGGTTTGTGGGATAGAAACAATAATTTGGGTTTTAATTGGGAGTTTGTTGCAGAAAAGATGTATGTATAGTTATGGTTTTGAAATAATTATGCTGGTGGAACTGATGTTGGTTACTTTGGTTTTAAATTGATTATTTGGTGCATTTTACTATTTTTAGCATATAAATTGATTATTTGCTGCATTTTACGATCTTTAGCATATAAATTGATTGTTTACCAGTTTTTGTTTCTAGGGTTTGAAGATAAAAAGACGTTGTCAAATGGTTCCTTTGCTGCCGGAATTTGGTGCATAAACGGTGATGTAACTATGACCAAAACTAGTGAGAGTGTGAGTGACTGTGTATATGAGTGAATGAGTATGTAGTAAGGAGCCAATGTATACGAGTGAACTGTAGTGAGAAAGTGTATGTATAAGTCATTGTGTAATAGTGAGGAAATAATATGTGTACTATTCGAAAGTGTAATAAATATTTATTTGAATAAATATTTGTTACTTGTTTAAAAATAAATTCTGTGTAAATATTCAATTCTTGTAAATATTTATTTATAGTAAAAAATGATGTCATATGCACTAACCAAATGATGACACATGGACAATTGATTGTTTGACACATGAACCAACCAGTAAATGCCAATTGTCGGCATTAATATATGCCATGCGTGTGCTACTACGACACCATGTCAGCAGCCATGTAGGATGACACATCATCAGCCATGTCAGCAGCCATATAGGATGACACATCATCAAACACATCAATGACTCATCATTTGATTCCTAACGTAGTGGGGTCCATTGATCCTTTTACCTACCAATATCAATAAGTGTAGGTAAAACTCTTTCTCTCCTAAGCTTTGCCTACCAATTTCTACCAATTCAATATTGGTAGCTAAAATATATTATCTACCATTATGTTAGTTTTACCTACGCTTACAATTGGTAGGTAAAGACCTCATTTTCTTGTAGTGCATGTTGTCAAAGCCTAGAGATGGAGAAGACCTGTTTTTGTATCTCACAGTTTCATCCCATGCCTTGAGCGCTGCATTGATCAGAGAGGATTCAAAAGCCAGCATACTACATCAGCAAGAGACTTACCGGGGCAGAGCTAAAATACCCAAAGTTGGAAAAGCTTGCATACTTTTTCCTCATTGCCTCGAAGAAGTTAAGGCCATACTTTCAAGGTCATCCTATCAAGGTTCTTGCAGATCATCCTTTAAAGCAAGTCTTGTTTCATCCGAAGACATCACTTACCATCCACGAAGGGCAATCAACGGACAAGTCTTAGCAAATTTCATTGCTGAGTTTATGGATATGGGAGATGAGAAAGAAGAAACCATTGAAGTGATCACTCAATGGAAATTATTCGTCGATGGAGCCATGAACGAGTATTGCTCGAGGCATGAGTAGTGCTTGAGACTCCTGAAGGACGCTCGGTATTCAATGCTTTGAGACTAGAGTTCCCATCGACGAATAATGAAGCAGAATATGAAGCATTAATTGTTGGAATGAACATTTCGAAAGAGTTACAATTGAAAGCCTTTCACATTTTCAGCGACTCAAAGTTAGTGGTGTGTCAAGTTAAAAGGGGGTTATAGGCTAAGGGAGGAAATTTGCCAGCTTACCTACCAAAAGCTTGGGAACTGCTCAACAACTTGGACTACTACACTATCAAGCACATTCCTCGAGAAAAAAACTTGAAGGCTGACTTACTTGGAAAGCTTGCCAGTACAGAAGTTGCTCAGTTGTTGGGATTACTACAAGTTGAAGTTCTCTCAAATCCCAGCACTGAAGACAATGATATAGTTTGGATCATGGAAACCACTGAAGAACCAGATTCATGGATGACTCCGATCAAAGATTATCTCCTAAATGGTGTACTTCCGGTTGACCCAAAGAAGCGAAAAGGCTGCTCCGAAAGGCTCCCCTATATCTCATTCAGGATGGTTACTTATACAGGCGAGGCTTCTCTACGCGTTTGCTTCGGTGTGTTACTAAAGAGGAGTCTAAAGTATTCTTGGCAAAACTGCATGATGGAGAATGTGGAGATCATACTTGTAACGACCCGTATTCTACGCATCATGGGATCGTAGAATATTTATTTATTTCACATACGAAGTCGTATGGTCATGTAACTTTGGGAGACGACTATTGGGGTCATTTCCCATGTTCATGATTTTTGTCGATTTTTAAATGACCGTTTTGCCCCTAGTTGGTACTGTTTTGGCCATAACTTTTGACTGGAAAGGAATTTTGACCTAAAACCACTTCCATTGGATTCGAATGATGGTTTCTCTTTCCGTAGAGTGGTTACAATAGCCAAACGGACTTACCATTTGGGAGATATGGCTGAATTAAGGTTCAGAAGTGGAAAAACAGCTTAATTGGGCCAAACCGGGTGATTAGCAACTAGGCCCAATAGGGGATTTCGGGTTTAGGGGTATATGAGGGCTGATAGGGTTAGAATTTCGGTTTCTTCCTCATTTTTCCAGCCGCCACTTGTTTTCCTTCACCCTAGTCATGGCCTCCATCCTCTAAAATCATCCCAAATCACCTTCTAATCACTTTCTAATCAAGTTTTGGCCTAATCTACATCAAATCAAGGCAAATCAACGTCAAATTTGGGATAGAGCTGCTGGAACACATAGGGATTGGATCCAAATCAGAGGACATTTCAGATCTATAGTTTAATTTGTGGCAAAGGTGAGTGATTTGCATTGTTTTTCACTAATTACGGCTAATTATGGTAATTAGCGAAGATTAGCGAAATTATGGCTCAGAAAATTCTAGAAAAATGCCTCTGATATGAATTTGGGTTAATTTCGACTAATTTTGTTAATCCCGGATTTTGGGGGATTAAGGGGTAATTAGTGATAATTAGCGAAATTATGCATGTTAAAAATCTGGAAAAATATTCAGAAATTCTGAAATATTGTTTTAGACCTCTGTTAGAAGTTTGGTTCAATTTGGTTAAGATTTGCTAACCTTATTGTTAGATTTGCTTAAATATGTTTAAGGGAAAATATGGGGTATTGGCTATGTTTGATCCATTTTACATGCTCTGATTTATGTTTTGGTGTTTGTGGTCGATGCTATATGTTGCTATGACTGTATGGTATGCTTTGTGATTGTTTAGAAGTGTTAGTTTGGTCAAAAACGCCGTCGAATGGCGAAAGACTGTCGCAGAAACGAAGTGCAGGAATCCACCCGGATCGAATCGCCCCCTATGAGCACGATCCGATGGAAGCTCGCGCCACGATCCGCTCCACTTCGAAGGCCACGAACCGATGCAGCGCCGTGTCCAAACTGAAGTACCTCGATCCGAACCGCTCCAGCTTGGTGGACCACGAACCGATCAGAAGGTGCGATCCGAGGTGAGGCGCGACGATCCAGACGAGGTAGCACGACCCGAACCCAATGGGTTGCCAGCGCCACGAGCTGATGAGGCGCGATCCGTATGCAGATGACCACGATCCGAGCTGAAGGAGCTCGACACGAATCGATTTGGGGGGGAGCGCACGATCCGAAACAGAGGGTGACCACGAGCCAGTGACTGCGAACCGAACCAGAGTGGTGCGACCCGAACCGTTGGAGGGCGGAGCACGATCCGAACCTGAAGGAAGACCGATCCGGATGGAGATGACGACCAAAACCCGAGATGCAAAGGTAGTCCAAATGGAAGTTAGAGCTCAGGATCCCGGAACCAGTTGGGAATCAATGAGTTCGCTTCATGGTTGGGCTTTGCTGCGGGACGTGTGCAAAGGGGTTGTCGGTATTCATAACTTTGGTCCACCACTGAGAGATGGATAGTGGGTTTGTAGTGATAGTTACACGGGATTGGATTCCGTCATAGCCAAAAGTATTAGGTGACCAAAGTAGTGGATATCGTATGCTTTACGCACTGAGTGAGGGATGTGAGGATGGTTGCTATGCTTGATTGTTTGACATCACTATGACATGCACACCCCCACCCCCGTTATCTTTACACCATTTGAAAGGACACCTTAGAGTGTTGTGCAGTATGTAGTGCTAACTCTTTGGTTGCAGGTCCAGGTTCAGGTATGATTGGATTATACCTGTTATTGTTATGTTTTGTTGCTTATCGCTCATACCAGGCTTTATGTCTGACCCAGAGTTTTATGTCTCCTCTTATTACTCTGGGTGCTCACACGAGCAGACTAGAGACAGGTTATGGTTAGCTGGTGATGCGCGAGTAGCTGATTCGGAGGCGAGCAGGAGGCTTCCACGTATGATATATAGATATTCTCCCTGTGTCGTTGGTGGTCGCTACTTGGGCATTAGTAGTGTACCTCCTATATCTTGTTTTTGCTTTGAGACAGTTTGAAAAGTTGTAATAAGCTATATTTTGGATTTCCGCTGCTATGATGCTCAGTTTTGGTTTTTAGCTTATGCACTGTCTCTCTTGTTTATGTCAAGTATGTTATTATTATATTTTGTCCTATGCGCTGTGAGACATATTACAGGTTCCTTGATTAGCCCATTCTCTTCTTTCTTTTCCTTCTGGCGACCCGTTCCGTGCCAACTGAACACGTGTACAGCGCACTTTTGGAGTAAATGTCGGTTGGTGCGGGGCGGGCCGTCACACTTGGTATCAGAGCTCTAGGTTGCGTAGTTAACCTAGGGAAAGACACTAGGGAGAGATAGTACGTATATGAGAGCGCGTATTTGTTATATTTTGGTTTTCAAAAGCTATATATATATACTATTGGTAGTATTAGTAAGGATGAAGTCGCACTGCACTAGTACCACTATGGAGATGGCTGATTCGTTCTCTTTGCAGATTGAACGATGAGCCGAAACCTGAGGAACAATGGTCCAAGGGGTAACAATAGGAATGACCCAGACTTGAGGACGATGTTCACCAACTTCATGCGAGATATGATTAGGGATGCTCAGGGAGCAGTCCCTAATGCTGTTAATGGTGGTGGTGCAGCGGTGCAGGCGCCTAGGGTCGATTTCGCCAAGTTGTGCAAGGATTACACTAACCTTGGTGGGAAGCCGTTCCATGGAACGGAGTCGGCCACAGATGTTCAGGATTGGTTGGATAGCTGTGATCGTATCTTTGACGACTTGGGTATTGAGGATGCGATGAAGAGAAGGCTAGCGTCTCGTCAGCTGCAAGGGCGAGCGATGAATTGGTGGAATGCCATTAGAACAGCTACTCCAGAAGATCAAGTTACTTGGAATCAGTTTAAGACTCGTTTTTGTGATAAGTTTATTCCAGCTGCTCATAAATCAGAACTGTTCAAGAAGTTCTTGGAGCTTAAGCAGAACGGTAGAGCAGTCACGGAGTATATTGCTGAATTTGACACTTTATCGAAATATGGATGGTCCCTTATCGATACAGTCGAAAAGAAGAACGAGAAGTTCATAACTGGCTTGGATGGGTACTTGGGGGAAAGACTTATAAACCATATCGATGAGACGTTCGAGTCTATTGTAGGAAAGGCATTAAGGTCAGAGAGCCTTTTCCCTAAGTCGAAGACCGAAGTTGCTACGGCATCTGTAGAGGAGCCAAAGCCGCAAGCAGGCGGTGAAGGCAAGAAGAATTCTCAGAACAAGAGGAAGCAGAACCCGACCAAGGATGGTCAGGATAAGAAAAATAAGAAAGATGGCGAATGCTTTAGTTGTGGCAAGAAGGGCCATTACGCCAGAGATTGTCGGGAAAAGCCTGGGGAAAGGAAGTGCTTTAACTGCGGCCAGGCGGGACATCACAAGGATGATTGCCCACAACCTCCTAGGGAGAAGCAGATTGTGAAAGCGTATGCTATCGACGCTGTTCCTTCTTCGTCAAATGCCCCAACTGCGGCGCAGAAGGAAAAAGGTGTCGTTATTCGAGGTATGCTTTCTATTTAAGATGTTTTGATCGGGTTTTGTTTGACAAACCTGAGTTAGTCGATAGACCTTTAGTAGTGACGAACCTGATTGGTGGTTCGACTAGTTTTGGCATGATTTGTTAATGTGGTCTTATCGAGTCATGGATGTATGTTTCCTTGTGATTGCTTTGTTTTAGGCTTTACTGGGTTTAGCATTATTTTGGGGAGTCGATCTACTCCAAAGGAATAGGGTGGTATTAGGTACCTACCTAGTGATGGCAAGGGTAACTGGAGTTAAGGAAGCTAAGAGGTTATCGTTGCAGTAAGTTCTAGTTGTCTCTAGGAGGCAAATGAGTACTCCAGTGCTATATTGTTTTGCTAGTATCACCTCATGTGGATTATCCGAACTCGGAGGAGATGTTCCTTGGGTGCTTGTCTGATATTGGTCTAGGCCTTTGGGGCTTGTGCTTGGGGAATGTCGATTTCGACTAGGATGGGTTGCGTGAGGGGTAAATAGTTGTTGTGATTTTTCATTGGATGATATCTTGGTTCACTCGAGGAGTGATGGGCAGACGGAACATGATAAGACTGTTCAATGGTATAGACTGCCCAGAGTTAGACTCGATAGGGTTATGAGATTGCTCGAGTGGGACTCGAGAAAGATGCAAAGAAATGGATTGTTTAGGACCCTATGTTGATGTTCTCTATTGGATAGTAGAGCTTTGAAGGAATAGGATGTGTTCGTTGATCATGGAAGGTACAACGAAGATTAGGACGATTCAAGTTAGACTTGAACTCGTAAAAGAAAAATGGGGCGAGTTCGTTAGTCATGGTGATATAACGAATATGGAAATACTTCACATTAGATTTGAAGTATGTTTGGAACATAGTGGGAAGCTCGTTGATCTTGGAGATTCAGCGAACATAGGAGAGTTTCACGTTGGACTTGGACTCGTAGGTAGAGTACGTAGATTCACTAGGTGGGTCTAGTTTACCTTTGGAAGGTGAATGTACGTTGGACGTGCAGTACGAGATTCATTGGATGAGTCTAGTTTATCTCTGGGAGATTGACTCGAGTTAGACTCGAGAGGGCTGCAAGGAATTGGATTCCGCTCGAGTTGGACTCGAGAGGGCAGCAAGATAATGGATAAACTTGGGTTGGACTCAAGTATTTTAGGAGGACTAAAAGCAGGGGTATCTGGGGACGCCCGTTACCTTGGATCCGTTGGACGTGATCTAGTTATCCTTGGAGGATAAACGTACGTTGGACGTACGGTAGTCCGATTGGAGGCTGGGCTTCCATTAGTTTAATTATCCTTGGAGGATAAACGCATGTTGGACATACGGTAGACCGAAGGGAGGCGGGGCTTCCATTGGCCTGGGATTGGTTGGACCAGTCAAGTAGGCATCGGTGTATGGAGGCTGGGCTTCCATTAGTTATTGATGTTGGTTGGACCAGACAGACTGGAATCGACATATTGGGATTGGTTAGACCAATCATGTAGGTGTCGATGTGTTTATGACTTTAGCAGGTGATAGATAGGATTTGTTTGATGGATGTTATGGTTGCTATGTTTGTTCCTATCTTTCTTCTCTTGAGTAGACTATCACCTGTAGGGTTCCAGCGATGGGGAACAAAGTGATTGTAGTAGGACTATGAGCCAGTGCAGTAGAGTCGTCATGACTCGAGGGGCGAAGTGGACATAGTAAAGGATTAGTAAGGCTATGAGCCAGTGCAGTGGAGTTGTTATGACTTCATGGGGCAGAGTGGACATAGCAAAGGACTAGTGACTATGGATCAGTGCAGTGGAGTCGCCATGACTCCATGGGGCAGAGTGATCATAGTAAAGGATTTGGGTGTAGTACTAGTTGCATTGAGTAGGAGACATGCCAGTTTAGGGGTTTTGTTTCTAGGATGGAAGCAACTAGAGTATGTCATAGGATATGATTTCAGACCCAAGACTGAATTGGATTCAGAAACGCTAGTAAGCTTGACGATTAGATCGATTTTGATTGAGTGGATTGGTTCCAGTTAGAAGGACGATCCTAGCCTATTGGAAACCATCTCTAGGGTAGAGATGGGTATAGATGGAAAGAGAATGATCAAGTAAGGATTTGATCGAGAAGGGTGGCTTCGAAAGAATAAGGGACTAGTTGTACCCGACGTAAATGGACTGAGAGGTGAAGTGCTTAGAGCATATCATCACTCGAGATTGACTATACGTCCCAGTGGTAACAAGATGTATTGAGACATAGAGCAGATTTACTACTGGGAAGGGATAAAGATAGGCAGAAGGCTTAACTCGATAAGAGACGAAGAGATTTGGAATCCTTCGTTAATGACTTGGTGTTCGTCGAGATCTCTCCATAGAGAATGTGATTCGGATTGGTTGGAGAGGTAGGTTAGCACCAAGGTTTGTTGGCCTATTCCCAGTCCTCGAGCAAGTTGGGAATTTGGCGTATGAAGTAGAGCTACCTAACAAGATGGCGGGAGTTCACAACGTATTTCATGTTTCCCAGTTAAGGAAGTTTGTGCAAGATCCTAATGTGGCTATTTCACCAGATCAGTTGGACGATATCGAGGTTGAACCCGAGGCGGTTGAGAACCGCAAGTCTATGCGTATTGTTGGGAACGATATGAAGCAGCTTCGAAGGAAGGCGGTGAAACTAGTCAAAGTCCAGTGGGGTGAGAATGGAAAAAGACTGTACTTGGGAAACAGAGGAGGATATAAGGAAGAAGTATCCAGAACTCTTTGCCTAGTAAGGTTTTGGTAGTGATGGTTTCTTCCCTTGTTAGTAAACCGCATGCTAGGATAGACTTGTTTTGCATGTTGATTGTTGTTTATGGTTGATAGGCATGCGGGACCCTTTGTGTGTTCTGGTTAGGGAATTTCGGGGGCGAAATTTCTTAAGGGGGGAAGAGTGTAACGACCCGTATTCTACGCATCATGGGATCGTAGAATATTTATTTATTTCACATACGAAGTCGTATGGTCATGTAACTTTGGGAGACGACTATTGGGGTCATTTCCCATGTTCATGATTTTTGTCGATTTTTAAATAACCGTTTTGCCCCTAGTTGGTACTGTTTTGGCCATAACTTTTGACTGGAAAGGAATTTTGACTTGAAACCATTTCCATTGGATTCGAATGATGGTTTCTCTTTCCGTAGAGTGGTTACAATAGCCAAACGGACTTACCATTTGGGAGATATGGCTGAATTAAGGTTCAGAAGTGGAAAAACAGCTTAATTGGGCCAAACCGGGTGATTAGCAACTAGGCCCAATAGGGGATTTCGGGTTTAGGGGTATATGAGGGCTGATAGGGTTAGAATTTCGGTTTCTTCCTCATTTTTCCAGCCGCCACTTGTTTTCCTTCAACCTAGTCATGGCCTCCATCCTCTAAAATCATCCCAAATCACCTTCTAATCACTTTCTAATCAAGTTTTGGCCTAATCTACATCAAATCAAGGCAAATCAACGTCAAATTTGGGATAGAGCTGCTGGAACACATAGGGATTGGATCCAAATCAGAGGACATTTCAGATCTATAGTTTAATTTGTGGCAAAGGTGAGTGATTTGCATTGTTTTTCACTAATTACGGCTAATTATGGTAATTAGCGAAGATTAGCGAAATTATGGCTCAGAAAATTCTAGAAAAATGCCTCTGATATGAATTTGGGTTAATTTCGACTAATTTTGTTAATCCCGGATTTTGGGGGATTAAGGGGTAATTAGTGATAATTAGCGAAATTATGCATGTTAAAAATCTGGAAAAATATTCAGAAATTCTGAAATATTGTTTTAGACCTCTGTTAGAAGTTTGGTTCAATTTGGTTAAGATTTGCTAACCTTATTGTTAGATTTGCTTAAATATGCTTAAGGGAAAATATGGGGTATTGGATATGTTTGATCCACTTTACATGCTCTGATTTATGTTTTGGTGTTTGTGGTCGATGCTATATGTTGCTATGACTGTATGGTATGCTTTGTGATTGTTTAGAAGTGTTAGTTTGGTCAAAAACGCCGTCGAATGGCGAAAGACTGTCGCAGAAACGAAGTGCAGGAATCCACCCGGATCGAATCGCCCCCTATGAGCACGATCCGATGGAAGCTCGCGCCACGATCCGCTCCACTTCGAAGGCCACGAACCGATGCAGCGCCGTGTCCAAACTGAAGTACCTCGATCCGAACCGCTCCATCTTGGTGGACCACGAACCGATCAGAAGGTGCGATCCGAGGTGAGGCGCGACGATCCAGACGAGGTAGCACGACCCGAACCCAATGGGTTGCCAGCGCCACGAGCTGATGAGGCGCGATCCGTATGCAGATGACCACGATCCGAGCTGAAGGAGCTCGTCACGAATCGATTTGGGGGGGAGCGCACGATCCGAAACAGAGGGTGACCACGAGCCAGTGACTGCGAACCGAACCAGAGTGGTGCGACCCGAACCGTTGGAGGGCGGAGCACGATCCGAACCTGAAGGAAGACCGATCCGGATGGAGATGACGACCAAAACCCGAGATGCAAAGGTAGTCCAAATGGAAGTTAGAGCTCAGGATCCCGGAACCAGTTGGGAATCAATGAGTTCGCTTCATGGTTGGGCTTTGCTGCGGGACGTGTGCAAAGGGGTTGTCGGTATTCATAACTTTGGTCCACCACTGAGAGATGGATAGTGGGTTTGTAGTGATAGTTACACGGGATTGGATTCCGTCATAGCCCAAAGTATTAGGTGACCAAAGTAGTGGATATCGTATGCTTTACGCACTGAGTGAGGGATGTGAGGATGGTTGCTATGCTTGATTGTTTGACATCACTATGACATGCACACCCCCACCCCCGTTATCTTTACACCATTTGAAAGGACACCTTAGAGTGTTGTGCAGTATGTAGTGCTAACTCTTTGGTTGCAGGTCCAGGTTCAGGTATGATTGGATTATACCTGTTATTGTTATGTTTTGTTGCTTATCGCTCATACCAGGCTTTATGTCTGACCCAGAGTTTTATGTCTCCTCTTATTACTCTGGGTGCTCACACGAGCAGACTAGAGACAGGTTATGGTTAGCTGGTGATGCGCGAGTAGCTGATTCGGAGGCGAGCAGGAGGCTTCCACGTATGATATATAGATATTCTCCCTGTGTCGTTGGTGGTCGCTACTTGGGCATTAGTAGTGTACCTCCTATATCTTGTTTTTGCTTTGAGACAGTTTGAAAAGTTGTAATAAGCTATATTTTGGATTTCCGCTGCTATGATGCTCAGTTTTGGTTTTTAGCTTATGCACCGTCTCTCTTGTTTATGTCAAGTATGTTATTATTATATTTTGTCCTATGCGCTGTGAGACATATTACAGGTTCCTTGATTAGCCCATTCTCTTCTTTCTTTTCCTTCTGGCGACCCGTTCCGTGCCAACTGGACACGTGTACAGCGCACTTTTGGAGTAAATGTCGGTTGGTGCGGGGCGGGCCGTCACAATACTGGTGATCAGACATTAGCCAAGAAAATTCTGCTGTATGGTTATTTCTGGCCTTATGTGAACCTAGACTCCGCAGCTTATACCAGGAAATGTGACAGATACTAAAGGTTCGCGAAGATCCCAAGAACATCATCCACGGAGCTAACTCAAGTGGTCAGCCCGTGGCCATTCACAATCTGGGGCATTGACTTAATTGGATCATTTCCAACCGTGAAGTCCAGTTTCAAATATGCCATTATAGCTGTTGATAATTTCACCAAGTGGGCCGAAGCAGAGCCACTGGCCGCTGTCACCTCAAAGAAAGTGAACGACTTCATGCTCAAGAACATCATTTGCAAGTTTGGTGTGCCACAGAAGATAATCACAGATAAATCGACGTAATTTGATAGTGAAGAATTTAAGGAATTTTTTGCAAAGTGCAAGATTCAAAAAAGCTTTGTAGTAGTGGTCCATCCGCAGGAAAATAGGCAAGTGGAAGTAGTGAATAAGATCATCAAATCAACCATCAAAAAACAACTTGAGAAATCCAAAGGTGTTTGGGTCGACGAACTACCACTTGCACTATGAGCGTATAGGACAACTCATAAATATGCTATTGGGCACACTCCTTTCTCCTTGGCATTCATCTTAGAGGCAATGATTCTGGTGGAGCAAGAAGTTCCTACGCACGCAGAATCCATTTCAACCAAGTAGAGAATGAAAAGCTATAGCTTGAAGCTCTTGATCAACTTGAGGAAAAACGAGATCATGCAGAGCTCAGAGTTGCAGGCCATCAATGAAGGATTGTCAGGCATTTCAACTCTAAAGTTAGACAAAGGACCTTTGAATTTGGGGATCTTGTACTAAAAAGAGTTATGACAGGAACTGGAGTCTTCGGGACAAACTAGGGAGGGCCATACTTCATAAGTCAAAAGTTGCTCTACGGCACTTACAAACAGACAACTGTTGATGGCACTCCAATTCCAAGAGCCTAAAATAGCAATCATCTTCGTCGCTATTTTACTTGATGTTATGTTCAAATTACTTGTAAAAAGTCTGTAAATATTTTTGCAAGCATTATACTGAACATAGCTCCATGAACAAAAGCATGCCTGCATGAGTCAATCTCTTATTTGCAAAATTTTCATTAATTCAAAATATGCTTAAAGGCTATTTTATATTGCATGTTATTCGACGAAAGCTTGCTTGTTCAAATTCCACATCATAGCGACCGTAATAACACCAACTAAAGTGTCGAGTGCTATAAACGTCAATATGCATAAATGCAAGAATGAAAAGCACCGCCTTGAAGAATGAATGGAAAGAGTCGCAAAGAGTCAAATGGTAAAAGGCACAACAAGCAGCCACGGAGCTAAATCCAGGAATTGCAAGTTTCGCCCAAGGGGCCACAAGGACATCGTTCCAGCTGCGATCTCTTGCCATAGTCAAGCATCCGACAAAGGGGACTGAAGTTCGCCCTATGGAATGATGTGAACCCTTCAAGTTCTGCCGGGGGGCACCTCACCATAGCTGAGGTAAAAGAACATCTCGGTCCACCCACAATAGCTTACCGCAGTTAAGCCCATCCAACAAGGGACTAAAGTTCTCCCTACGGAATGACGCAACAACAAAAATCCTTCCCCTCAGTGAAGGCAACCTCTCTTCTAGTAGAGGTCAAAGTCCTTCCCCCATTGAAGGCAACCTCTGCCCAAGTAGAGGTCAAAGTCCTTCGCCCCAGTGAAGGCAACCTCTCCCCTAGTAGAGGTAAAAGACCTCTTCAGAGGCACTTAATGGAGTCTCTGATGCTCGATTCAATCAACGGTATAAGGCGAACGTTGAGTCATAAACGACCTCTCTACAGTCAAGGCACTCAATGAATTCTCTGATGTCCGCACTAATCAGCGGGTGTAGACCAACGATGAGTTACCAAAATCCTTCGCAGTGGAGGCTAAAAGTACTTCCCACAGTGAAGTTTAATGACCTCCTAGGTAGGGGCACAAATATCAATGACTTCTCTAAGAAGAAGCTCGAGATCAATCAACAAAGCTAAGTTTCTTAAAGAATTGGCGAGCTCAGAAGCTTGAAGTGCACTGGCATAAACATAAAACTCCATCACCAAACAACCAGCTTCTAGTACATCGATCCAAAACAAAGGAACTTAGCAAAGTTGACCGCATCTAGTTCTAGAGACTTATGATGACTCATGGTATGGGGTCAACACCATCACATTGAGATATGGCAATGCTCATAAGATAGACCATAAGATCATCACGACGTCGTATCAAGCATAATTGTATTTTGTAATGAAGTAATTGCACAAAAAAGTACAACAAAGCTAGAATAATAGCCAAAGTACAATAAGCAAAAGCAGCTTCATAACAGCAACACAAGTCTTAGGTACAAATTTTCATAAAGTCATGCGAGGGTCGGCACCCGCATAGGCATCCAGTCTAAGAAAAATGAAAAAAAGGAAGCTACATCAAAGCAAAGTAAAACAACCTAAAAACATTAGTTCTTTTTTTCCCCACCTTTAGAGGAGTCACCAGTACTCAAAGAAAGCCTGTTGGTCCTGGCGGAAGTAGGAGCTGTAGCAGTAGGTTTTTCTTTGTCTTTGGCTTCATCACCATCCTTCGGAACTTCAAGGGAAGATGTAGTAATCACTTTCTTGCGAGAATTAATCTTTCCTTTATGCTTCATAGATAAAGACTTAACTGACTTCCCTAAGTGACTTTTAGCACTCTTCTTCGTGCTCTCCTAAGAGTTTGTAAGGTCCTTTTCCCCTTTTAGAGAGTAATCCGGGTCATCCAAGTGAGCAATAAAAGTGATCTACTCCTATGACCTAAACTCAGCAGCAAAAGTTGGGGTATAGACATGGGCCAAGGAGGAATCGCCTGGAGTAGGATGGCAAGCAAAGAAGAAGTAGTCGTCGACACTAGGGTGAAAGTAGTCATAATAGCTCCAGTTGTTTTCTCGACCACTACAGGAGAAGGCTTCGGTGAGACCAGGCCTAACACAAATTAACAATGCACATGGAATTCAATATACCCATGTGAAGTACATGGATAGTCTAAGTCCGATACGACTTGGTCAATCTCGGTTTTACCTGAGGCAAGCAGATTCTTGTGCATATGGACTTCATAATCATCTGGGTTGTCATCATCACCCTCGTTATCTCCTACATGCTCCTCAGTAGCATGCTCTTTGGCAGTTTCTTTCTTTTCCTCATGAATGGTAATAGGATCAATAGGAGGCGTGATGAGAATCTGAGGATCAGAAACTTGAGCATCAATGGGAGCATCACAGGTAATGGTGGCAGTTACATCCAACTAGTAAGCCCCGCTTTCTCATAAGTTCTTCCTTCCCCTTAGCTAAAGCTTTGCGGGACTCACTATCTGAAAGATTCCAAAAGATACACTCTTCAGTATAAATATCTCCCACCTGGGCAAGAACCGCTTCCAAACTTCTGCCCAAGTGATTGAAAAGTCATCTCCTAAGTAACGCAAGCTGCCTTGACTCATAACACTGAGGGTATAAAATCTGAATAAGGTGGCACTGACATCCGCCTCAGCTTCAGTATATGCTTTTTAGAAGCTGCTTGTCGACTAAAGCTTGATCTCTTTCCTACTCAAGGGCCTCTCCCTTAGCTTTCCAAAGGGAAATCTCCGACTCTTAGGAAGCATTCTTCTCACGTAGACAAGCATTCTTCCTTTGACAAGATTCAATGGTATGCTTATCGTAGCAAGTTTATCGGCGATCTTCTGTGCGGAGTGTGCATCTTCGACCAGATTATTCAAAGCAGTTTCCCTCAGCTTAGCAACGGCAAGCTCTTCTTTAAGCCTCTGATTCTTGGCTTCTAACTCTTGATTCTTCTGAGTAAGAGAGGCAACATTGGCATCGCGAGATAAGGATTTTGGCCCATTTGGCCTTATTATTTACCAGTGTAGCAATGGTCTCGAGGTTACGTTTGTTGACCCATTGGTGCTCATCGGCCAGTTTATACCATAAATGTAGCCTCTCAACCAGACCCATAACTACATCCAGCTGCTTATCAGCCAGATCCTTCACTACATTCAGTTGCTTTTTGATGTTGCTCTTCACTATATCCAGCTCTTAAAGCATCTCTTTCTCATTAGACAGATGTATATCCAGATCAAAGTAAACTATTTTCAAACACCAATGTTTGTACTGCTCAGCAAGTCTGGTAGGTGCAGGTTCAAGAGCATAGTGTGGCCTATGGATTATCTTCCGTATATCATCCAGAGGCGGAGTAATAGATGGAGCAACAAGGGGTAAATAGCGAGAAGTAGTCTAAACATCAAGGACTGGATCTTTATCCAATCTAAAACACTTGTGTGAATCATCCTTTCTATGATCCTTGCTCTGATCTTCCCTCTCTCTCTCTCTTCTTTTTCCGGCTCTCCTCTTCCTTCCACCTGCTCCGTTCATAGCGATCATCATAGCGATCACCATAAGAGCCTCGGCTCCGGTCATCTCTTTCCTGCTGATTCCGGGTCTCTTGATCTTTTCTCCATCTCCTCTGCTCTTCAGTCTCCACGTAGCCATGAGGATGTTGAGACTGCATTTAATGCCTCGAGTTGTAAAACCGGGTTTGGTGCTTGAAACTTTTAATATATGGTCGATACATGGTCGCACCAGAAACAAGGAAAAGTAGAATTTTAGTACTTAAATCAGGAAGTACTAGGGCAGAATATAAAGCATATGTGAAACATCAAAAACATAGAGTGTGTGTGATGAGTGTTGTAACACGCATCTAATAACGAACCGCACTTCGTTTGAGAAGTTAATGCAGGCCAGATATTAGAAAAAGTCCTTCACAGTAGAGGAGTTCGAGTTAAAGCCAACTCAGTTGCCGCTTTCGTAACAATAGCTACAAGTTTTGAAGTCACAATGTTTCTTGGGGCAAGATCCTTTGAAGTGTTAAGATCACTCAACCGTCGGAAATACCCATAGAATCTTCTTCATAAGCAAATAGGATTGTGGGACCCTCACTGGTTCTCTCAACCTCCAAATCACCCCCAGTTGTGATTTCTCACTCCTTTATCTACTCAGTAACCATCATGGGACTTTTTCCTTCGCGGTGTACAAACTCTTTCTCTTTAATCGAAGGCAATTACGGTTGAGAAGTGTTTCAGTACTGTCTACAGGGTCTGAACATTTTTTGAAATGAGGTTCATCAACGTTACTTTTTGGTGCACTACCCTCTTTAGAAGCTGTAACATCCGATGCTACCGGCGTAATCCGAGGCATGGAAGATGATTCTTTGGAATGGTATTTTCTAGAAGGATGCAGAAATCCATATTTACAAAGGAATTCTTCTCTAGTTAAGAACTTTTTAGCTCTGTCTACATACCAACAGCTTTCAAAGCCTCAAGAGAAACTTGCAAGAAGTAGAATCTTTATCATCCTTGACAAGAGTTGGAACATCTGTAGTCAAGAAAAAAATATAGTAATTGAGACTTAAGAACAGTTCCGATAAGAAGAGCTCTGTGCAAGTATGCTCACCTCCTTCCGTCCAGGTTCACTGAAAGGTCTCGGGACAACAAACAAAGAAAAATTGACTCAGAAATCCTGAAGCACTCTCCGACAAGTCAAGTACAAGCTTCTGGTTTCGTACGCCCTCAACATGTATGACAGAAGCGGTGTCTTCCCTACTTTTAAATTAGAATAGGTAGCACATGTCCTTGAATGTAGGCGCACATTCCCTTACTTGCATAAAAAGCATGTAAATTCCTAACAAAATGGCATAGCGATTCGGATGAAGCTGGAAGGCGCAATAGCCTTATGTTTCAGGATTTTCTCTAGAAATAGATTAAAAGGAGGGACAACGCCACTCATCAACATCTGACGGTTGACAACTACATATCCTCCTGACGGTTAATCAGCAAATACATCCTTCTCCGGTAGTATCGCATTAGCTTCAGGGATAACAAATTGGTCACACAACTGTTTGAAAGTGCGCTGGTTAACTGTGGTAGAATGTCCCTCTAACGGCGAGGTACAAAGAGGGCAAGGAACATGAATTGGCTGACTGGGTACCTATCTAGGAGATATAGTTGTTGTATCCCCAGGTACAGATGTAGAAGTCTCAACTCGCGTAGAAGCGGATGTCCTTTCGATCTGAAGGCGAGTTTGCTGCCTGATAGTCATTCTACACAAACAATCTTGTTTATAAATGCAACACAGGTACGCATTTCCTAAGTGTGAAGTGTCGTGCAAAATTATACAAGTCATATTAAAGCGAAAGCTTGAAATCCACAGTTTGCATGTGTCTATTAGTCAATCCCAAGCATCGCTGTAAACTTAAACTAAAATGTAGTATGTATGAAGATAAAGTTTGACAAGTCATAAACTGTTGAATGAAAAAGTCCTGTAGTATATACATCATACAATTTACGTCTTGAAATTCACAATGATATGATCTATTTAATTAATCCGTTATTGGTGTGGACGGTCGATGATGAAGTATAAGTCTAGAAATTTGCAAATGCTTGTTTTAATTATAGTACAGGTGGCATGAATGTTCAATTTTTAGTTATGCACTTGGGTCATTTAGAGCTTAGGTCACAACTGTCATTGATCGTTCAAAGCCCTGGGTCGTGTATCAGCTAAGAACATAGGTCATTAACGACCTGAGAGTATGAGTCGCCCAACGACCCGAAAGGCCAGGTCTTCCAAATGAGCTAGACCCGAAAGGCCAGGTCTTCCAAATGAGCTAGAGGCTAGGCTCACCCGGGGTTCACGTTGTTAGAGGCTTGGGTCGGTCAATGAAGTCAAGTCGCACACCATGAAAGAGGCACAGGTCGCCCAATGACCTAAAAGTTTAGGACGTTCATTGCTTCAAAAACTCAGATCGTGCACCATCGGAAGGCTTAGGTCGCCAACGACTTGAGGTTATGGGTCATTCTAGCGACTTGGCATATGGTTCAGTTTTTGACTAAAATCCAAAGTGCACTATGTTGGTTCAAACAAAGGGCAATGATCAACAACAAGCAATTCAAGTCCAAACTATCAGGTTATGCCTCAACAATGAAAATTGCAACAAAAATCATCATAATCGAACCCACAACAAATGTCAAGAACACGATTACCATAACTGCAGCTAAATGGCTAATACAACAATCATCACTCAAAAGCCGAAATTTCAATTATCAATTCTGTTGCGTTGAATCTTAAAATGGCATACACGAACAGCCAACCAAAATTCACAAGAAACGCACAAACATTAAGGTTCTGGAAACCAGATTTAACTACAAATTTCTACAAAACACAAATTTCAGAAAAAACATGAATCGGCACAAGATCTGAAACCAATATGTATAGTTCCTGAAATCATCTTGAAAAACCCTCAATTTCATATATAAATTATCAGAGCCGACTCATATCTTACTCAAAATTAAAAAAACAAGAAAATAAAAAAGGAAAAAATCACCACCTATGGCTATCACTAATGATCTAACTTAGTGATGGAAGCTTAAAAGTGCTTCGCTGACTGCAAGGTGCCCCAGATCTGACAAATTCAGTTACGATTTGGGTGAAAACTGGTTGCGGTTGAAGTGCAAATTAATTTCTGAAGAAGATTGAAGCTTTGGTAGGCCGCGGCGATGGAGATCCGACTAGCGATGGTGAATTCGAATGTCAACTTTTCTTCAGCAAGGACCGTCTGCCATTTATCAAACATTTTTGGTAATAAGAAATAACATAGAAGAGCGGTGGCGAAGGGAAAGATAGTCTAATGCAGGCGGGCCGACTCCGCCCCATTCAGAAAGCCCACGACCTACCATAGCTCGTTTAGACGAACCGATGAAGTCCAAGGGGATCAACTCCTCAAAATCAATGATGACCTATCAAAAAAGCATCAGAACCCGTATGATTAAAAGCCCACATTATTTTACAATAATACAGCCTCCGAGGGGTAAATGTTTAACCCATAAAATGTGGTTCATGAAATGATGCATTATAGTGATATAAGATGGGTCGTTTACATGTTAAAAGAAGGGTCGTTTAGGTACTTAAGAGAAAGGTCGTTCTCCTCCAGGTCGTTGGCCCTAAGGTCGCTCGTGCCATGTCATCACCAATGCCATCAGTTCGTTTGCAAATAATATAAATGGGTCGTTCCTGCTTAGTAAGGCCAGGTCATTCAAACCTCCGTTAAAATTCTCAATAACCCCAAACCATCCAAACCTCCATTAAAATTCTCCAACCACGGAGTATTGGCATTTTCATTTCTCAACAACTCCAAACCTCCATTAAAATTCTTTCAAGGTCTGATTCAACATCACAATCATTATGAAATCGTCAATGATCGTCTAAGTGCTCGATTATTGAGGATCTACTTTAACAATCTTCATAATCAAAGATATCAAAAAGATCTAATCATTTCCATGGTGAAATCGAGTGAATCAAGAGATTAAAGAAAAAAAATAAAGGGAATTGTTGTAAAGAGAATAAATGAGCAAAGTTATAGAAATTGCGAACCTTGTAATATTGAGAATGGTAATGAAATCCCTCTTCAAAGTGGACGTAGGCCAGATCTAGGCTGAACCACTGTAAATCTCTGTCTTTTTACTGCTTCTGTGTGTGCGGTTGCCCATAATATAAATCTATATTGTTTGAAGCTATGCACACACTTTCCGGGGTGTTAGTGATTAATTTTTGACATTAACAAACTGTTTATTGACGATGTTGATTATACATGCTCAAGTTGTACAATGACAATTTCATGATATGATGAGACGGTTGATCCTAACGAGATGCTTGCGACAGGTACTAGAGTACAGTATGTGGGTCCAAGGTGGAAAAAGAGATATATACATATACTAAAGGTAAATATACAGAGAAGAAGATGAGTGGAATTTGTATGCAGCAGTGGAGCTGGACAATCTTTAAAAAAATCTTAATAACATGAATGGCTGGAAAGTAGCATATGATAGTGTTATGTGAAATACATATAACTTACATGTCACTAGAGCATTGTTCTAACCTGCTTCTCATTACAACCTATGTGAGAACCCGTATATCACCTTCGGTTGTACTTTGTATTATTTTCCGCTGCTATGTAATTTATTGCAATCTCTGATATTTATCGAATGTAATTTATTCAATTATACTCTGTATATTCTTGTATCTGATGGAATTGTTGTAATAGCAATGAAATGTTCTTCTGTCTGTGTTCATTTGTGTGTTGTTCTCAAAGTATCCGCCCTTTCCTTAACGGGGAAGAAACGGGTTCTCACAACCTACAAGATAGACAAAAGCCAAGTCTTATCTTTGGAAGGATTAGTGCTAATAGAGATACTTTATATGAAAGTGAAAATTTATGATTAGTACTTATTTATGTTTAATTGCAGCATACCAAACAAAAGCCCAATATTCCACTAAACTTTCAATTTTATTTTATTTTAAAAATTCAGGCCTACTAGTATATGAGCTACCACATTTGGTATTAGACCACAATTTTGTAGATCCTAAGAATTAGTAGGAAAAAACACGTGAGTGAACATATTTTTATCTTCACTATAAATTTAAAAATGATATGTATTGGATCCAAGTAATCCAATCATTAAATATTAAGATATGTTAACTCTCTAGAGATGGATTTGTACATGATTTTCTAAGTGGATTAAGGTAGACCAAAGGAACTTGGCTCCCATATGGTTGTCGACTGATGATGTACAATAGGGCCAGTTATTGGAAAAAGTTAGTTCATTTAACGTTGAATTGCACAGATTTTTTTTTATCATTTTTGAAATTCAGCGGTAAGTATATCATAATAAACAGCAAGTGCACGACATACTACTGTAGCATATGCGAACGTATGATTCGATCCATAAGAAAAGTTTTTAAATTTCTAAAATTACTCAATCAAATTAAAACTTGACTTGAGTTATGATAAAATTAACATAAAGCTAGAAAAGTAGTTAAGAGTTATCTATGAGATTGGAGAGCAATATAGAGGCTAATTCACTTTCATGATCACACAAATAAAAAATTTCTTATTTTATGATCTCTTTTATAAACCGTTTATGTAGTTAGTGGATGTATTTATCTTAAGCATGGCCAAATTGCGTTGTTAATTGACACGGTCTAAGCCATCAAACTATAATACAACCTCTAGCCCACTTTTCAAGTCTCATGTCTCTCATGTAAATGAAATGAAACTAAAAATGAAATACATCTAAGCATGCTCTAATTACTATTAATTATTAATATAGAACATCAAATTTTGATTCCATTCTCAATTAAATTACCATAATCATATCCTAGCGAAGATGTAATTTGTATTTATGTTGATTAAGTATATCCTGTTTGATTTGAATAGCATTGACCATCAAACTGAATATTAAACAACACATGTACATAAACATCCAATTCCATTAAGAAAAGAAGATCATAATTTAAATCACTTATGTTTATTTTGTCAACGATTCATGAGAGCTTCATTACCTCTAAATTGAGGGGGTTTATCTATTCATAAGTGAATATAATATAGCATAAGTGGATTTGCATGTAAAAATGGTTGAAGAAGACGAAGGAAAGTAGTTTGGAATAAAATTAACTAACTAACTTGGATAAAAAGAAACTAAGTGTAACGACCCATATTTTACATATCTGATGATTGTAAAAAAAAATATTTGATTTCTCAATGGTCGAATCACTTTCATATTTTAATAATTTGTTTATGGGGATGTGAAACATATCCATGACTTTTATCGAATCGTTTTGTGAATATTTTGCGCTATAACTTAATGTTTTAGCAATAACTTCTACTAAAGACCAAATTAGGAGCTCTAATTAGTCTCACTAAATTAGGATGGTGGTTGTCATTCCGTTGTGTAGTCACATTATGGATTTTGCTCAGCAGTTTAACAGAAAACCCTATTTTATTTTATTTTATTTCTATTGAGCAGGTTAACTAACAACTCATGGACTTAATAGTGACCCAATTATACTAGTGAACTACAATTTTAAATTGAGGGTTTGAGGAGACAATCAGGGTTCTTCTCCTCATTATAAACATTAGGTTGGGCATTTGTGAATCTTAAATTGAACATAATCTTCTAAACCTTAATTTTGTTCTCCATATCATTCTACGTCGCATCCAGAGGTAAGATCTACATCAAGGAGAATTGGATCTCATCAATTTTCACCATACTGTTGGGATTTCTTCATGGTCCAGATTTGATTTCATCTAAATTGCATCGGATCTAGGTTTTGATGAGTGACAAAGATATCTCACATGGTCCTACGATTTTTTTAGTAGGACGGTTGTGTAGACTGGATCTACACAGTTGGTTCAAAGTTATATATAATAATAAGATAAAATAATGGTCAACAAGCCTGACTGCTGGAATAGAGGTGTGGAATGTAAGCCAACATGCATGTAAAACAAGTTTCAGGTTACTATGAATTATATGTGACAATTACGATCATTTTAAAAACTAAATGCTAATTTCACCTAAAATCGGATCATATATGTTTATTTCAGATCTAGTCGCCTTAAGGTAATCTAATTTGGTTATATATCATGCAATTTGCTAGATCCACAATGTTCTATGTATGTTTAACATCCAATTATGCTAGATTCATGATTATTATGATGTGAATTATGTTTATACATGTTTGGATAACTGAAATATGTTTAAAACTATGTGTATTACTATTTAATGGTTGAATCTTATGTTATGCTTGATTTTTTTGTTTAGATGGGTGTGTCGCAAGACTTAATAACGATGAACAGAGAGAATCAGAGGTTTCAAAGATCCATTTTAGACAAAATTTGGTCCAGGAACTTTAGAGGATATCGAGACGGCAATTAGAATTTTTTGGGTGGAAATATTCAAAGTACATAGACGATTACCAATCCATAACCTATGAATTGGGAACGATCCATCTCTATTGGTCGTGGTGCTTCGAAATCTCGTGCGCAACATCTCGAGTGCGTGGTCATGGAAAAACATAAAAGACGTCAGAGAGGAGTTAGGCCATCAAATTTCACTAGAGCTAAGTATTCGTGGAAAGAATGGAGGAGATCTAAGCATTTAGCCAATTATGGTTAAGTGTAAGGATCGATGTAGATCCATAGAGGATGGAATAGTACTGACCCATTAGGAAGTGAAATTAGGGCCCAGGGGTCCTAAGGTAAGAAGCAGAGGTCCTTAGGAGGTTGTTGGTGGTCTTCGTTAGTCGATGGAATCTACTGGATGGAAATTGTCATCAAAGTGGCATTGATTCCTTGATTAAAAACACTAGGAGTGGTCAAGGACGGGTGTGATAGGTAACTCAAAGTGGAATGAAGCTATGAGATAATGGTTAGACTTAAGTGAGATTTCGGCTAAAGAATGGATAATTTGTGTGGTCGGAAGTGCCCATGAACCATTGATAGTCGAATGATTCTAGCAAACTTATACCAGGGGTATCGTGTTGATGCCTATCTGGATTTGAGAGTTCAAGTACCTTGGATCGCTAGGGAAATGATCTAGTAGTCTAAATAGGAAAAACGTTCGGGGGACATAAGGTAACCTGACAAGAACCATGATTTTCCATTAGCCCTTGATGGATGGTAACAACCAGTCATTAAATATCAATGCACTCAAGGCTTTAGTCAGTGGTAGCTAGGTCATTACTTTTTATGGATGTTATGGTTTATTATTTGTTCTCTTCTATTTTTTTCTACTTATGCTATTGCCATAGGATACAAAAGAGAAGTAGGGATTGGGAATTCTATTCCGTTTGATATATATTTCTGTTCATTTGAGTATCATATTTAATGTGATTATTATGCGCTAATTCATTGGTTTCAGGGACAGGTACGTTGATACTTAAACTGTTTAATATCATATTATCCTATGTAGCTATTGTTAGATATTTATCGCTCACACCAGACTGTATCCTGAATCAAGGTTTTATGTCTCCTATTATTACTTCGGTGCTCATCCACAATGTTGAGAAGACTGGGTGACATATGAAAAGTTTGGTATGATGATGTTGTGCAGTGGCAAGATGGAGGTTGGCATATTTCTATTCTTCTAATATATAGCTATTTCGACGATTTCTGAAGTTTTTGCTTGTTACAAACGATAATGGATGACGTAGTGAGGCATGATGTATTCAGATAATTAGTTATTAAGATGTATTATACATTATATTATGAGAATTTTACGGTGATGGTATTTCCCGTTTTGCTATACTTCACTACTATATCTTGTTGTATATTTTATTATCATATATTTTCCATGCTCTGTAAATTATATGACAAGTTATATTTTTGTTAATCTGCATCAATGATCATCAAAAATCAGTCTAACACGACATGTAGCGCACTCTTTATCTAGTTTAGTAAACGAGGTTGTAACGACCCATTTTAGTGACTGGATAATTAGTTTATTTAATTATTTAAATGGTTGATTTGAAGATTTAAATGTCTTAAATTCAAACATTTTGAATATTTAATAGTGGAATAATAAACTTAAATTCCGAAATAGTGGGAAATAAGTTGAATTTGCTATATTGTGTGCATTGGATAATTTAAAAGATTTAATTAAGTTTAGGATTGAATTATAATAATGAATTTATTATTTAAACGAAGTTTGAGTGTATTAATTATAATATAATTAAAAATGAGCTTGTAATGTCACGATAGTTTGTAGTTTTACATTTTGAACTTTAAATGAATGTACAAGATTCATTACAAGTCAGATTTCTTTGAAATAGGAAACATTCGAATTGATTAAACTATATTTTTGTAATGGAAGTGAAAAAAAACAAGATTTTATCTCATACATTGTGAGTTATGTCCAAATCAAATTTTCAGAAAGTCGCTATGGGATCATTTATAAAGCATAACGGTTTATTAAATAAAATAAAACAGATTTTAAATAAATTGAATATCTATTTAACTAGGAATGTTGAAATATTAAGTTATAAATCCGTATTTGTTTATTTTGAAGTCATATGATATTTTATTTGAGTACATACGATAATAATCATTTATTATTATTAAATTGAATTGTTTTGGAATAAAATTTAAATTATATCGGTTTAATATGGAATTTAAGAATAGTAAATTTTCAGATGACCTCTGATTTCAATGAAACTGATTTTATTAAATAAGTAGTGATTAATTATTCTAATATTTTTAATTTCATATCAATTGGAGTTTTTTTGTGACCATGCGTAATTTAAAGCCGTATTATTTAAATATTTGAAATTAAAAAGGGAGTCTTACAAACGGACTCGAAATTCGACGAAACCAGTTCCATCGCGTCCAGAATATTAAGTAATTGTAAGATTATAGTTTTCATCACAATTAGAGCCCACATGTGTTCATTTGAGCAAGTTACTTTGTGCATAAGTTTTGTGTGTATATTATATGTATACAAATCCGATCGATATTTTTTAACTAAAATTAAAATCTCTTCAAAATCAAATTGCATCATTTTAAAATCAAATTATTTTAATAAAAATCAAATCAGTTTAACAAAAGTCAAATCAATTTAATGAAAATCAAATCATAATTTAATTTAAATATTTTTATATACCTATAGTTGTACTTGAAGTTGACCTAACCTATGGTACAACATACCTACATTGCACTCCTTTATTTGCATATTTGTCCACGAGTTACTACTCATTCTTCCCATTGCAGAAAAAAGGGGAAGCAAACCATATAAGCTTTATAAAATCGTAGTAAATCCATTCTTTAATGAAATCGAACGCGGTTTGTTTTGTACAATTCCTCTTCCATCAAGCTTCGCCCTCATACCTTTTTCGCAATAATCGACATGTTTTTTTCGAACTTGAAAATCTACAGCGCCATCATTTGCTGAGGAGTATCATGAATTATGAAGATCGGAAGTGAAATGGATGTCATGTTTGCGATGAGGGTTGTCGACTACACATATCGGTGAAATTTAGTTGGGATATGCATCGAAAAGTGTTGCACTTTTCCTTGGTTGCTTTGCGTATAGCTCCAGGTTGCGAGCTTGGGAATCGTGCGAGTTGATAGGGGTGGTGGCAATGGGTGGAGCTCAGGAATTTGAGGCCTGTGGTGGGTTCAGTTTTTAGAATCGTGGATAGTTGAGGGAGAATGAGACGAAGAGATTTCGGCTATGATGGAAATATTATAGGAGGAGAGGGTTTGTTTGTGATCGGGGAAGAAGGCTTAGCCGGTCTAAACCCGATGCTTAAGTAATTAATTTTAATGAAGAATCAGAAGAAACAAGATCCATTGGGATCGTATGGATGTAGGCTACGCAATGAAATTGGTTTGGAGCAATTCAGAGCTCTTGCAATTTTAGGCAAAATAAAATTCTTGATTGGATTAATTTCCCGATTTCGGGGTGGAAGACATCGAAATGTTCATTGACTCCGACAATCATTCCGCGCTGGACCAGCATAAAAAGGGGATCCGAATTGGGTCAAAGATCAAGTTATGAACTCACAGACGACCTCCTTCCTTTGGGATCAGGAAGCGCTAGGCTCATCATGAGTGTGTCAATCAATCATGGCGAACCCTCAAAGCAGGGGAGGGGAAATCATATTTCCACAAAGCTCCTCCCTCCATTGCTAAGGTACCATGATTGATTTTCTCATAAGAAAGGTTACCATTAACTCTCTATTTCATCATTACGGCATAACTAGATTATCAAATTGCAAGATGTTTAAGACTCGGAATTCTCCATTCATAAATTGTAGATGTATTACAAGAATTGAGGATTTTCTCCTTTGAAAAAAGTACTAGATTGAGAGAACAAAATTCGTCCCCCCTGATGTGGTCCGTGTGGTCCTATTTATAGAGAATTTGGGGCCCGCTCTGTTGATGGGCTATTAGGTATACATGGGCCTCTGTCGGCCGCTTTTTTCCTTAGTCTCGGGCATTTGGCTTTCGGCTGTCCTTGTGAGGTTATTTATTGTCTTCGAAGTGAGGGTCCCGGTCGACTTGGGCTTCTCCTAGACTGACATGGGTTTGTTGTCGTGGCGGTTTTTAGATGGCATTTGAACTTTAGGTAGCAGCTCCTGGGTGAAGGATCCTGGATGCAAGCTTCTAGATGTAGGCTTCCAGATTTTTCTTGAATACTTAGAGGGGCTTCCCCTCGTAACTATTGTATATAACGGTGTTGTATACACAATTATATGATTTTTGTTTGATGATAACAATCAAAAATATATTAGTATAAATGTGTTTGTTATTGTACTGTTTCATATATACATCACAGACTGGAATATAAATATTTAAATACAAGACAACTATACAGAAATTCAAATATTCACACTTTATTTTATTTAAATATAATATTTTATTTCAACATTCAAATAATATAGATTTACAACTTCACTATTTGTACAAGTTCACAGTTATTGCTTCACATGATATTGTACTTGTAAATAAACTAAATATGATAGACAAATTTGTTTGAACATAATTAAATGATATTTTATTTCAATCAAAATTTTTTATTACAAATATCAGTAAAATTTTCTCATTCTATACATCAGTTCCTCACTACAACACTCAACACTCAATACACAATTCATATATGCATACTTTCTCACATATACAAACACTTTCATTAACTCATACATTGACACACTATTACTGTCTTTTGTCTTCACAACTTTCAGTCAGTCCAGTCATCATCTGCTTACCTATCCTATGAAACAGAAACACACATAGTACACTGCAATAGAAATAAATCTGAATATATGCAAATTTGAATTGATTTTTAAATTTTATTTGCCTCAGAATTTCGATGTGTTTCTCATCATTTTTCATGACTTGATCTGATTTATATAACTATCTATCTGTGTCTAGAAAGCTTGAAATATTCATAGTGATACACTGTAAATACCACAAGGCAGACAGTATGTATATACAGTATAGGGACAGGGAAAACTATTCTAAATGGCTGCATATACACACATGTATGAATATACACGTGTGCACTGCCTTGCCAATCAAAATGTAGTAGCGAGCAACTGAGGAGCAGCCATGATGACCAACTCAACTCAATGCACAACTAAATAAATTCAAGCACAATTACATGGCAGCAAGCATGTAAGCAAGAGTTACAAATTTCTCAAGTCAAGGCAAAGTATGTGATCCAAGAAAGTCGGCAATATGGTCAAACTGGATGAACACAGCAAAGCCAATAGCCAGAGCAAAGATACATAGCTATATAAACTGCACAAGTTAAGACAACAAGTTTGGACCGAGTTACATGTTAGCCAACTCAACATCATGGTGCAGATATGAAAATGAAAGCCAAAGCAACTAGTTCAAGCCATGTTTCAATCACGCTGACAACTCAACAAAATGGCAAAACTGAAAATGTCTCGGTGAACATGGTATGCTACAGCAATGATCAAAGAATGAACAGTGTGTGCGCGAATGTGCAAAATAGTTCATAGCTATGCAGTGCACAATCACATAAAAGCTAGTGCAGGTTCTATCACAAAGCATTTGCATGGGTCATGGAAAAATACAAAACTCAAATGAATGCAGTACACTCAAAGCTACATGGACAAAGCAGATTAAAGTAGCTAAACTAACATGGATGGTGCAACTTGAATAAGCAGCATGGTGTAACAATATTAACAAGTGCATGCATGTCAACATTACATGGAAGTGCAGCAGCAAGGCATGATTTCAGAAATGGAGTTGCATAACTAATATGGCACAAGTACTAATGAAGTGTCAAGCTCAATGTTATACCAGCATAAAATTGCATCAACATGTAAATGAAATGGATAAGTTCAAGTAAAATGGTTCAAGATAACAAATTTCTACATGTTCAGTCAAATATCCACTCAACTAAACAACAATGAAAGCAGCGTACGACAATAGCGTGGTGAGCATGTCAAATAGCATGGCAAGGATGTATATATGCAGCAGTTAAGAATGTATATGAAGCAGTTTTTTAAGTGGACAAGCAAATCGAGTATGGCAAGATAATAATGCAGCCATGACTCAGCAAAACGGGACAACCAGGCAGCAGACATCAATACAAGCTCATATGTGCACATGTATGTGGTACATTTTCAAATAGAACATACACAAGCAATGTAAGTGTGTACAACTTGAACAATGTGTTAAGTAGGTGTTCATACAAGTGCATAAACATGCACAAGTGCATCGCACTAAAAATAGCAAGCACGGTATTAACATATACAAGAATGGCTACCATCATTGGTGAATGGAGCAATCACAATAGCAGTGACGTGCAAATGGACAAAAACAGTGGAGCATATGCTCATAGGCAAATATCTTGGCACATGAATTACATGGATTAATGTATTGGAAATCCGGATGGGAAAATCCTTTTTGGCAAATGATTATTTATTTCCAGGAATTACAGAGAAATCATAATTTAGTTTCCAGAAATTAACATGAAGGATCCTGTTTCTAGAAATCAGGTTTTGACCAAGCATAATCTCAGAGATAAGTTCCAGATTTAAAATGATTTATAGTCGGCAAGATTTGGTCAAGTAAAACCCACATTTGAAATTACAAATTGTTTCCAGTTTTGCGCAAATCAAGTTTAAGCAAGAAATCATTTTCAAAATCATCCAAGAGGAGAACAGTTTTCGTAATCCATTTTGGGAAACAATAAATTCACTAGATTCTCTGAAGACCAAGAACACGACTGGATACAGTTCATAAATCACGCAAAGCAACAAAGGGGGAAATTTTCAACAATCACACAACGCAAAATTAGGCCAAGCCAATTGTGAATTAGAGACACGTATAGGATTTTCTAATCCTACAAATACACCATTACATCATAGGCAAAACCTATCGAATCCACGTAAGCAACAATTTCAATCTTAGAATAAAAATAAGGGAAACTCACTTTTTCAGGGATTCGATCTGAATCCAAATCGATTGAGAGAGAAACTCAAAGCATTGGATCAATCATAAAAACCACGACATCAAGCATCGATCTGATTGTGGATTTTATGAAAAGCACTAGTTCATCGCCGTCGCCATTTTTCCTAAAAGAGAAAGCGATCGAATAAAAGGAAACAAGGGTGAAGTCTTTTTTAATTGGCCGGCCTAGCTCAAGTGTTTAAAGAGAGATTTAATTTCCTTTTTGGTTTATTTTTTTGTTGTACTTTTACTTTTATTTGTAACCGATCCAAACAGTTTCTGGAGTCTGTAAAATTCTAGGTGATCCAATTAGGGTTTAACTGGCAGTTTACTGGAGTCTGTAAACACTAGGGTTTACTGGCTACGGGGTTGTAGCTAGGGGAAGTATGATCTAAAGGATATAGATCAGTCTAGTGTTTTGAGCATAGGATTAGAATTAGAGCGAGGGGTTCGCGAGTTTACATGGTCTTGTTAGCGGGATCTGTTCTATTACCTTGTAAAAACCTTAGGAATGCAGCAGTAGGCAGGATTTTGCCGAAGCTGGGTATATCTTGTGTCATTTACCTTTCTACATTTATTTTCTTCTGCATTCTGTGATCTGATATTTTTAATATCTCGCTTAATTATCAATAAACCCTATTCACCCCATCTGCGGTTAATCTAGATCCAATAATGACGTATGTAAATAGTTGCCGGTTTGAAATTGTTATTGGATCCTGTACTACGTAAGGTAGTACTAATAGTCTATATCTCTGGTAGGGTCCCGGTTAGCCTTTTAGTGGAGTTTTCGGGACAATCTGGTTTCCCGGAAGATTGCTTTTGGTGATGTCTCTACTGTTCGTCATTGTGACCTTTCGTCGTTCATGAGGTTGCTACTTCAGAAGCTGGTCCGGATAATCTTTATGTACTTTTTGACTCAATACCTTTCATTTCAGGACTCTTTCGTCGAGTACTCTATTAGATAGACTCGGTCGGATAAACTTCGCTATTGTCTTGTAAGCTCTGAACTTCTTTTTATCTGGTGAGGGAGGTGCCGATTTGTGTTGCTCTCAAATCATTCTTTCCCTCTTTCGGCCATTTCCATTTGTTCTTTAGAGAGGTTCTTCTATGTCTGTGTTCCTCCGATACCCCTTCACTGTCGGTGTATGTTAGGGGTTTATTTTGGTAGTAACATATGCCTCCCCTAGTGAAGGGGTGTTTTCGACTTTCCAAGTTAAACTTTTTCTTTCTACGCTCTTTTCCATTCATTTGTCAACCATCTCTTAACGTTGGACTATGTGATGAAACCCATGAGGCATTGCCTTCGGACCAGCTTTTCTTATTTGTTGCGATTTTAGGGCCATGGGCCGATTTCTTGCTATGATAGCACCTTTAAACTAACCTTTACTCAGACAATCTAGAGCCTAAAGACCGGAAGTCCTCTTCCGGTATTTGTGAAGAACTGAATCAACCCAGATTCGGGCATTATTATGGATGGAAGATCAGAAACCCCCTCCAGCATTTGTGGAGAGCCGAATCAACACTAGTTCGGGTATTAATATAGGTAGAAGACCGGAAACCCTTCTGGCATTATGGAAAGACGAATCAACCCAGACTCGGGTATTACTATAGATAAAGGACCGGAAACTCCTTCCGGTATTTGTAAAGAGCCGAATCAACCCAGATTCGGGTATTAATATAGGTAGAAGACCGGAAAGCCTTCTGGTATTTATGGAGAGCCGAATCGATCCAGATTCGGGTATTACTATAGATAGAGGATCAGAAACACCTCCCAGTATTTGTGAAGAGATGGATCGACCCAGATTCGGGTATTAATATAGATATAGGACCGGAAACCCCTTCCGGTATTTGTAAAGAGCTAAATTGACCCAGATTCGGGTATTGATATAGATATAGGACTGGAAACCCCTTCTGGTATTTGTGAAGAACCGAATCGACCCAGGTCCGGGTATTAAAATAGATATAGGGCCGGAAACCCCTTTCGGTATTTGTGAAGAGCCGAATCAATCTAGATTCGGGTATTAATATAGATATAGGACCGGAAACCCCTTTCGGTATTTGTTGTTTTGGTATCCCTTTCGGATTTGATTTGTGAAGCAGAGTTGTATGTGCTCCTTGAGCCACTCCTTGGGCTTTTGGTGTAAAAGCAGAGGATGTACGTGCTTTATTGGCCACTCTCTGGGCTGTGTGTCCGATGCGCTTGGCTAGCTTATCAACAAGTTGGGCCCGAGGACTTACTTGACCTCCCTCTAGGAGGTGCCTTATCCTGACCATTATAGGCAATGATAAGGTCCTAGAAACTTAGACGGGGCCATCGTAGGCATAGAACTAAGGTTTGCTCTGTTGATGCTCTATACTGACCATCGTAGGCTCTGATAGAGGCTTATACACCACCCCCCTCCGAGGGGTGCCCTATCCTGATCATTGTAGGCGATTATAGGCATTTGCGATTCCTTCTGTGGGTAACGTAGAACATAAGCAGAGGGAGGATGTGCTCTTATGCGAGCAGAGGTAGGACGTGCTTAGTTCTAGCAGAGGCAGGGTATACTCTTCTACGAGCAGAAGCAGGGCATGCTAATTTTATATGCACTGCCACGACCATTTCTGATGTGAAACGGAGGCTTACGCTTTTGATGCTTTAACCCTACCTCCTCTGATTTGGGCATGGAGAAAGACTAACACACCAACCCTCTCCGAGGGATGCCTCGCCCTGACCAATTTTGCGATGATGAGGGATTTGATCCTTTTTTCAGCTCGACACCTTTTGGGTCTCTTTTAAGCTACTGGAAGGGTTTCCGTGCCCTTAGCTATGTAATTATCTATGGAGGGAAATCCTTTTCCTTATTCCTTTATCATTGAGAAATATGGTCTTAAATTTTCCGAGTTCCATGTTCTCAGAACAAGATCACCGTTGCGTCTGCATTGCCGATATGTTCCGGGAATAACTTCTTGATGGATGATCAGGGGTCCTTCCTAATTTGGATCGAGAGGGCCATCCGTTGGGTTCTTCGTATTAGCCATCACTCTCCATAACAGTAACTCTCCTTTTGAGAAGGTCCTAGTCCTGACCTTTGAGTTGTAATACTTCGTAATCATCTTTTGATATTCAGTGGTCCTGATTACAGCCTCATCACTCAATCATTGTATTAAGTCCAATGATTCTTTCCTCAACTCTTGATTGGGGTCAAACGCATCGGAATCATAGCTTCGCATCCATATGTCAGGGAGAAAGGGGTGTGTCCTGTGGCTATTTTGGAAGAGGTTCTGTATGCCCACAGTACTAAAGGCAATTCCTCGGCCCAATTTCCTTTGGCTTGGTTTAGGCGCTTTTTAAGAATTGTCTTTATGGTTTCATTTGCGGCTTCCACAACTCCGTTAGATTTCAAATGGGCTACCAAGGAGAAACTTTTGATGATTCCATTTTTCTCACAAAATTGGGAGAATTCTTCACTCTCGAACTGCATACCATTATCTGATATGATTTTATGGGGGATTCCGAAGTGGGTAACGATATTTTTTTATTACGAATCTTAACACCTTCTTGGATGTGATTGTCGGAAGCGGTTCTGCTTCCACCCATTTGGTGAAGTAGTCGATAACTGCCACATCATACTTAGCTCCACCTCTGGAGATTGGTAAGAGCCCAATCAAATATATACCCCATACATCGAATGGCCAAGTGTTTGCTATAGTGGTTAATTCGCTAGGAGGAAATCGGGGTACCTTAGAGTACTTTTGACACTTATCACATTTCTTGACGTACTCCACTACTTGACTAACCATCCACGGCCAATAATAACCCTGTCGCATGACCCTTTTGGCCAGCTTAAATCCGCTGGAATGGTCCCCACACCATCCCTCAT
Source organism: Allium sativum (assembly GCA_030737875.1). Classification (NCBI taxonomy): domain Eukaryota; kingdom Viridiplantae; phylum Streptophyta; class Magnoliopsida; order Asparagales; family Amaryllidaceae; genus Allium; species Allium sativum. The sequence continues at coordinate 132,006,094 of CM060918.1, forward strand.
GAGCTTCCTTTAACAGGTTGAGTCCATCTTCGGAACTTACACATCTCAGATAAGGAAGCGAATGCCCCTTTTTATAGAGTACATCATTCACGATCACAAATGTGGGAGCTTGGTGCTTTATTCTTCTCGAGTCTTGCTTACTAAGGGGTAAAATCCCGTTTAAAAGGTAGTCTACTATGGGAGACATCCATGTAACTTTATGATTGCAACTTGTTTCCATTAATGGAGGTTCCCCATTAGGGTTTCCCTCTTTGTTTCCTTCGTCCTCTCTTCTCAAGGTTTATGATCTAGTTAAGATCAATAACTCTTTCCCCTTTTTTGATTCCTCCCGCTCGACACTAGGCCTTTCCTGATATCCCATGGGAATTATTCAAGTTTTGGGGGCCCCTCAGGAACTAGCTAACTTGGCTAGTGAATCCGCTTGGGCATTCTCCCCACGGGGTATTTGGTGAACTGAGAAGTCCTTAAATTGGGAAAGCATTTTTAATACCCTCTTCATATATAAGACTAGCCGCTCATCCTTGTTTTGGAATGTCTGTTTTATTTGGTTTACCATTAATTGTGAATCACTAAAGATCTCTATCTATGGTATCTTCAACTGTTGTGCCAAATTCAAACCGTCCATCATTGATTCATACTCAACCACATTGTTAATTGTTGGGAACCCTAACTTCATGGTGTAGTGCAGGCGGTGTCCATCATGGTAATTATAACATAACATGCTCCTGCACCCTGTTCGTTAGAAGCTCTATTTATAAAGAGCTGCCACCTCGTCTTTGAGTCATTTTCCTTAACTGACTGCTCTAAGATGAAGCTCGTGCTTTCATTCACGAAATCTACGAGAGCTTTTCCCTTAATCGTTGCTCGAGGATGGAACTCGATCCCGTATTGACTGAGATCGACGCCCCACTTTATTAGCCTTCCTGAGGTTTTGGGTTTACTGAACACTTGCTTGAGCATAAAACTACTCAAAACTCTAATAGGGCGAGCCTGAAAGTAACCTATGAGCTTTCGCGCAGTGAGGATTAGGCAATACACTAGTTTCTCTATTACAGGGTATCGGGTTTCTGCATCCTTTAGCCTTCAGCTAACATAGTAAATGGGGTGCTGAGTCCCATTAGTCTCTCTTATCAGGACAAAGCTTACTGCATGTTCTGAAACAACAATATATAGGTATAGCTCTTCTCCCTTCTCAGGACTGGATAAAACCGGAGGTGTTCTAATATAAACTTTCAATTCTTGGAATGCTTTCCTATACTTATCATTCCATTCGAAATTCTTCTTTTTCTTTATGACGTCGAAGAAATGAACACATTTGTCGGTTTCTTTGGAAATGAACCTACTAAAGGTTGCTACTTTCCCATTCAGACTCATGACCTCTTTGCTTGTCCTTGGATATTCCATGTCTCTTATAGCTTGGATTTAATCGGGGCTAGCTTCAATCCCTTGTTCACTTACCACATATCCCAGAAGCTTTCTAGATTGAACTCCAAAAGAAAACTTTTGAATGTTTAGCTTCATTTGGCAACTCCTTAAGACATCAAGCATTTCCTCTAGATCCTTTAGATGGCTTTCTGTTTTGGTGGACTTCACCAGCATGTCATCCATATATACCTCCATATTGCACCCTATTTGCTCATTGAACATCCTATTTACCAATCTTTGGTATATTGCCCCCACGTTCCTATAACCGAAAGGCATCACTTTATAGCAAAATGTTCCCTAGTCATTGATAATGCTTGTATGTTCCTCATCGGGTTTATGCATTGGAATTTGGTTATGCCTCGAGTAAGCATCCATATGGGATAGTACCTTGTGACCACTCGTGGCGTCAACTAATTGGTCAATCCGCGGAAGGAGATAGCAATCTTTCGGACAAGACTTGTTTAAATCCGTGTAATCATCACATGTCCTCCACTTCCCATTGGTCTTCGCCACTAGCACAGTATTGGCTACTATTTTGGGTAAAGAACTTCTCGAATAAACCCGTTAGTTTCCAACCTTTTGACTTCTTTCAAGGCCTTTATCCGGTCTCTATTGTACTGCCTCTTCTTTTGCCGGACCAGGGTTACTGAAGGGTCAGTGTTCAAGGCATGGCTTATAACAGATGGGCTGATACCGATCATGTCTGAATGGGTCCAAGCGAAAACATCTTTTTTGAGTTGGAGAAACTAGATTAGGTCGCTTCTGAGGGGCTCTGCTAGACTTTTCCTTATGTTGACGACCTTCGATTTATCCTCCGAACCAACATTTACTTCTTCCACTTCTTCTATTGGTTTTATTCTTTCAATGTCTCCTCTATAATCCAAATCTGTGATGGCTTCTCCTTCCTTAGTCAAGTTTACCTCATCGGACCTCTTCCTCTTTCTTTTCATAGAATTGTACCTACCATTGGTGCTTTTTTCAGTCTTATTTAATTTTATCTTAGCTTCGAATGGGGGATGTAAGAATCTTGTATCTGAAGGTATAAAAACAGTAGAAGAATCGAAGTACGAAGAACACTCCCTTCTGTATTTGTCAATCGTGAAGTACAACTCGCGGGAGCTGAACTCTTATCCCCTAATGGTACTCTATCCCTTCTTGGTTAGGAACTTTAACATAAGATGTTTGGAAGAAACGAAATCATCCATCTCCTCCAAAGCTGGTCATCCAAAGAAGGTGTTGCAGTAGGATGGTTGATCGATCACAACAAAGAGGGTTTCGAAAGTCCTATGTAGCGAAGACAGTCCGACTTGAACCAAAAGGTTGATTTGACCCACCGGAGTCGATCCTTTGTTGTTGAAGCCGAATATTGGTTCATTGCTTGGTTCTAACTTCTTCTCATAAATTCCCATCTGATCAAAAGTGTGCTTGAAGATGACATTGATGGCACTCCCTGTATCCACAAGAATCTTTGAAACAACTGAGAGCCCTATTTGTGCCATTATTATAAGAGGATCATTATGAGGGTGGCAGACCCCTTTCTTCGTTTCTTCCTGAGGGACGACTAGGTTGTGCATTTTGAGAGCATAGCACGCGTTCTCAAATGATAGTTCTTCTTGAGTGGAGAAGATTCCCTCCATGGCTTCCTTCATGTAATGGTTCCTAGCTTTCGGACAGTTTCCGACAGGGTGTGGCCCCCAATGGTTCACATTGACCCGATTTATGGGTGGCCCCAAATCTAGGTTGCTCTCTTCCGTAGCAACTCCTATCGCATTTACCGAAACCTTTAGCTGTCCACTTACGTGTTGAGCTGATGTTGTCTTATTTAAAACAAATTCCTTCAGATGTCCCTCTTGGATCAGCTTCTGGATAATCCTGTCTAATACCTTGCACTCGTCCATCTTGTGTTCGTTGATTTTGTGGAATTCATAATATTTACCACCAGAATGAGGTTCAGGGAAATTCTTGGCTTTGAACGAGAAGAGGAAGTTATTAACCCTTTCTCTAGCGACAACATACACATACGAGATGGGCTTACTCATGGCAACCGAGTTGGTATTATAATCTTCCTACCTTGACCTCTTTTGATTACCTTCTGGGAGCTTTCGTCCAAAGTTCAGCCTTCCTCCTTCCCCTCGAGGCCCGAACTTCCTCTTCGTGAAGTACAATTCATCCATGTGAATAAACTTGTCGGCTTGGAAATGAAAGTCTTACAAGTCTTTATAGCCGTGAATGTATAACTCCTTCCAGAAGGGGGTGTTTTCGATTAGCCCTGAGTGTACGGAAATCAACTTGTCACGGTCGTTTATATCCATTGCATATAAGGCCTTGGTGTTGAACCTTTTCAAATAATCTCTGAGAGACTCCCCTTGCCTCTGTTTGATGCTAGCGATGACTATGTAGTCCACCGTCAGATCTTTGCAGATGCATAACTGCACGGAAAATTCATGGAAAATTGTTTCCATGAGTAAATGGTGTTTTCCCTATACTGGCAATGCCACTTAGTCGTTTCCCCTTGAAAGGTAACTGGGAAAAGGCGGCATCTGACGGCTCCGGAAGCGTTGTAGAGATCCATTTGGTTGTCGACAGCCATCTGATGATCGTTGGGGTCAGTTGTCCCAAGATACTTTATGGTTGGAACCTTCACTCTTGACATTATTATGGTGTTCATAATTTCATCGATGACCAGAGCACTCTTTCATTGTTGTTAGCCCTGTCATCTTGGGTCCTCTTCCCTTTGCTTCTCAACAAGTCTTTGATGGTCTTCTGAGTGAGGTCTTTGGTGTAAGCTTATGTGTTGTCATAGTTTACTCTCTTAGAATCATAGCCTTTAGAGGTGGAACTCCTAGACTATTCCTACTCGCATTAATTCCCTTGATGGTCAATTCCCATCAGATAGGACTTCTTCTTCTTAGAAGAAGTTGCCTTAAACTTGCCTTTTGCTTTTGAATGCTAAATGAGAGCCTTTCTGACTAGATCTGGTGAGCCTTGAGGACTTCTGTGCTTGGACGACATTGATTTGAGCCTGCATTTCTTGGAGTTGCTTCTCCAAGACCAAGATTATGGCAACATTATCTTCCATGGCGTTTGAGTTTGGTGGTTGTTGTGGATTGGATGGGGCACCTTTCTCGTTATTGTCTGGGTTGAGTGTTAGATCCTCATTTCCTTCCAGGGTTGTGTTAGGGTCCAGTTCTTTGTTTCCTTCATCCAATATTTCCGATTTCATCTTTCCTGCCATGGAGCAATAAATTCAAAGTAATTTTGACAAACTAACCATAAGGACGGACGTTCAGACCCTCCTTCTAGCACCAAAATGTTAATGATATTTTTTGTCAACATCAGAATTAAGTTATTTAGGACATGTGCTCATGGGATTTGACACCATCATGACTCAGAGTTATCGAAGAACATTCTGAAGCCTATAATCTAAGCTAGTTTACCTTCCCTTAGGCATCGGAATTCCGATTTTAACGATTAATTATCTTTCCCCCAAGGATGGATATCTGTATACTACATGTCGGTGTTCCGAAGTGATCTTCGGAAGATTATTTAGCTTAATATTACTAAACTTCATGAAATCAATGACCCCATAAATCATGAAAGGGTTGCTATATACTATGATAAGAAGAAAACAGGCTAATGAATTTCCCCATTTCGGCGAGGAAGACATCGTAATGTTCATTGACTCCGACAATCACTCCGCACCAGACCAGCATAAAATGGGGATCCGGATCGGGTCAGAGATCAAGTTATGAACTCACAGACGACCTCCTTCCTTTGGGGTTAGGAAGCGCTAGGCTCATCATGAGAGTGTCGATCAATCTTGGCGAACCCTCAAATCTGGGGGAAGGGGACTTCATTTTCCACAAAGTTCCTCCCTCTATTGCTAAGGTACCATGATTGATTTTCTCATTAGAAAGGTTAGTGTAAGCTCCATGTTTCATCATTACGACACAACAAGATTATCAAATCGCAAGATGTTTAAGACCCGGAATTCTCCATTCATAAATTGTAGATGTATTACAAGAATTGAGGATTTTCTCCTTAGAAAAAAGTAATAGTTTGAGAGATCAAAATTCTCCCCCTGATGTGGTCCTTGGGATCCTATATATAGGGAATTCGGAGCCCCTCTTTGTTGCTGGGCTATTGGGCCTGGACGGGGCTCTGTAGGCCGCTTTTTTCCTTAGTCTCGGGCATTTGGATTTAGGTCGTCCTTGTGGTGTTAATTATTGTCTTCGAAGTGAGGGTCTCGGTCGACTTGGGCTTCTCCAAGACTAACACGGGTTTGTTGTCATGGCGGTTTTCGAATGGCATTTGAACTCCCGGTAGCAGCTCCTGGGTGAAGGCTCCCGGATGCATGCTTCTAGATGTAGGCTTCCGGCTTTTTCTTGAATACTTAGAGGGGCTTATCCTCGTGACGTATGTAGATAACTGCCGGTTTGAAACCGTTATTTGTTCATGTACTAGGTAAAGTAGTACTTATAGCCTACGTCTCTGCTAGGGTCCGGGTTAGCCTTCCGATGGAGTTTTCGGGACAATCCGGTTTCTCGGATGATAGATTTCGGTGATGTCTCTGTTGTTCATCGATGTGGCCTTTCATCGTTCATGAGGTAGCTACGTCAGATTTACCCCCACTATCATTTTGTAGGCTTTGAACTCCTTTTTCTCTGGTGAGGGAGGTGCCGGTTTGGGTTGCTCTCAAATCATACTTTCCTGCTTTCGGCCATTTCCTTTTGTTCTTTAAGGAGGTTCTTCTACGTTTGCATTCCTCCGATACCCCTTCACTATCGGCCTATGTTAGGGGTTTATTTTGGTAGTAACACTACCCAATGGGAATATTAACTAAAGCGTAGGGTAATAGCCTGACATTTAAAGGGGGGCCTTGAATGTTGGAACCAAATTTCATAAAAGAACATGGGTAAAGTGCTTACGTGGGCAGAGTTTAGGACCCGTTTTGAGAACAAGTTCCTAACTAATGTAGTGAAGACCCTGCAGGTAAGGTAGAAAAGTTTATCAATTTAAAGTAAGGAGAGCTAGAGTTGAAAGAGGATGTGGTGAAGTTTATCGAGTTGTCAAAGTTTGGTAGGGGTTTGTTGATACCCAACAGATAAAGCCCTTACGTTTGTTAAGGGGTTGAATTCACCATTGATGGAGATGATTTTGGCATAAGTTACATTTGGAGCTACATTTAAAGCCTTGGTTGAGGCGGCTATCTTTTATTCAGTTAAGAATGTTAAGGAAATGAAAACCGCTAATAAGGGAGAAGGTACCTCTAGTGATGGAAAGAATAAGAAAAAGAATTTCTGGTTCAAGAAGAAGGGCAGAAAATTCAACAAGGAGGCCAAGCCATGTTCCTAATACCACAAGAAAGAACATGAAGCGAAAGAGTGCAGTGTGAACTTGGCAAAGATAGAGGTCAAATGAAATTGCTTTAACTGCCACGAAGATGGACATTTAGCGAGGAACTTCCCTAAGGCGAGAGTATTGCAAAGCAGCCAGAATTATGCATTGGACGTGGCATCGATCCGTAGTTAGCCTCTTAGGGATCAGGGATAACCCACAATGAATGGTGTAATTTCTATTCTAGGAAATTTCCTGTGTATCCTATTTGATTCTGGAGCCAACCACTCATTTATTTCTAGTAAGATAGTTGATTCTTTGAAACTTTCCTTATCTTTTGCTAACAATTAGATAGAGGTGTCTAACCCTATCGGAGGGGCTATGCATCTTTCTATTGTTTGTAAAGACCTAGTACTGGACATTCGTGATGTCGATTTTTGCTTTACGATGCATACGTGCTTGAATTTGACGGGTCTGGTCTTATTTTCGGTATGGACTGTCTATCATTTTATGGGGTCATCCTTAACTGTGATAGGAGAGTTTTTTATTTGAGATGTCGCGGAGTCATAGCATAGAGATTCCTTGTAGAACAGGGAGTAGGAATTCGACCATATTTTCCTTAACTTTTGATTTTGATGGACCATACTCGGTACCGATTGTATGTGAGTTTCTTGATGTTTTTGAGAGGTCGTGGGACTCCTACCCCATCGAGAGATATCAATTAGAATAGACCTCGAAAAGGATGTAGGGCCTGCAACAATGCCTTTAACGCACATGGCTCATAAGGATAGAACTAGACAGATAAATCTCGGAATTGTTGCAAAAAAGGTCTATTTGCATGAATACCTCAGAATGGAGTGCATTAGTAGTTTTTTTCATAAAATCGGATGGATCTTTAAGGTTTGTGTGGATTATAGGGAACTTAACAAGCTGAGCAAAAAGAATAGACATCCCTTACTAAGAATCGATGACTTGTTTAGCCATTTGGGAGGAGTCCAAATATTTTCCCGGTTAGGCTTAGCTATTGGATTTCACCAACTAAGGATTTTAGATGAGAATAAGCCTAAGGAAGCATTTAGGATGCCATATGGACTATTCGAGTGGGAGGTTATGCGTTTTGGTTTGACGAATGCCCCCGCTTTCTTTATAGACATGATGGGTAGGGTATTTCGGGGAATATTCAATAAGATCGTTGTAGTATTTGTGGATGACTTCCTTATCTTTACCAAGGACCATAAGAAGCATAAAGATCACTTGAGAAGGGTTCTAGGAATTATAAGGGTAAAGATATTAAAACACAAACTATCAAAATGGAACTTTTGGAGGAAATAAGTCAAGTTTCTTGGACATATTGTTTCTGGGAAAGGATTAGCAGTAGAACTTACCAAGGTAGAAGTTGTCCATGAGTGGAAGATAGCTCATAATGAGATAGAGGTTTGGAACTTCCTTGGGTAAGTAGGATACTATCAAAAATTTATTAAGAACTTCATAAAGGTTGCTACCCCTTTAACCAAACTGACGAAGAAGAATCATTAGTTTGTGTGGACTGAGAAGCGTGGAATTATTTTTAAGAGGTTGAAAGAATCTCTCATAAGTGCACATATTCTAATTATCCCGAATGAAACCAAGATGTTCACTATTTTCACATACGCATGTGGGACCGGGTAAAAAGCGGTGCTCATGCAAGAAGGTAGAGTAGTTGCCTATGAAAGTAGACAACCCAAAGACCACGAGAAAACGTACCTCGTCCATGATTTTGGAGTTAGTAGCAGTAGTTTCTGCTCTTAAGATGTGCAGGCATTATCTTCTTAGAGAAAGGTTCGAGTTATTCACATATTATAAGTCTCTTATGTATTTATTTTCTCAGAAAGATATGAACCTTTGGCAGTAAAGATGGATGGAATATCTTGCAACTTTTGATTTCATCATTTAGTATACCCTGGAAAGGGTAACGTCGTGGCCGATGCTTTGAAACAGAAGCACCCTATCCTTAGTGTGACTATCGAATGGCTTGTTAGAGTTTCTTTATAGTTTTAATTTGCACCCACTATATGAGGAAATTCAAGGATTTCTTGGAACATTGGAGAAGGCCGGTTTTATGGGAAATGATCAAAGGTGAGCAAGGCCAGGATGATGAGTTGAGAGCGTTAAAGGAATTTTTTTTCTAAGGGAGAATCTTTCCCTCATTCTAGTAGATATTCTATTAATAGTAGTGGTAGCTTAAGGAAAGAAGGCCAGATCTTTGTCACAAGGAGTATGGATCTTAGGAAGGAGATTCTAGAAGAATGCCACAGGTTTAGGATGACCATTCACTCCAGAGGTGATAAATTTTTTAGGTACATGAAGATAAGTTTCTATTGGGAAGGAATGAAGAGAGACGTGGCATAATTTGTTTCTAGATGCTTAACTTGCCGGAGAGTAAAGGTGGAACAAGGGAAGCCAGGAGGATTTTTGTTATCATTGGAAATTCCTTCTTGGAAATGGGAACACATTTCTATGGACTTTATTGATAGGCTTTCTAGGAGTAAAAGGGGAGAAGCCATTTAGATGATTGTGGAATGGTTAACGAAGAATGCCCATTTTTTCATAAAAAAGAACAGGACCGCCGCCTTGTTAGCCCAGTTGTATGTTAAGGAGATTGTTAGGCTACATGAAATTCCAACTACTATAGTGAGTGATGGACATTCATTATTTACTAGTGAATTTTGGAAGAGATTTCAAGAAGCATTGGGAACAACCCTAATTTTAAGCATAACCTATCATCCGCAAACAGACGACCAAACAAAGAGGGTTAATAAGGCTTAGGAAATTCTGCTTAGAGCTGACATAGTCGACTTCGAAGGAGCAAGAGGTCAACATTCACATTTGGTTGAGTTTTCATACAATAACAATTACCAAGCGACGATTGGTATGACCCTATTCGAAGCTTTGTATAGGTGGCCATGCAAATCACCAACTTGTTGGTGGGAAACTACCAACAAGGTTTTACTTAGGCCAGACCTTATCTGTGAGTCCACAGAGATTATCACTTTGATTTGGCAAAGAATGATGGCTTCCCAAGGCTAACAGATGTCATGTGCTAGTAGGAGGAGGAGAGAATTGGAATTTGATACTGGAGATTTGGTATTGTCAAAGTTTCTCCTCTCAAGAAGAAAGTTGGGTTTGGGAAGATTGGGAAGTTAGCTCCGAGGCTTATTGGGCCTTTTCGAATTTTGGATAGGATCAGGAAGATGGCTTACGGTGTGGAGCTTCCCAAGCATTTATCAAGGGTCCACAATGTTTTCCATATTTCCTATATTCGCAAATGCATTCATTTTTCAGCCAACAGACTCGAGCTTGATGATATCAGGGACATAGGAAGCCTCGAGTACTACAAGAAAAAATTCTTTTGGTTGCTTTTATGGGTAGCATTTATGGTGTGAATGTAACCAATAATATTCTAAACTTTTTTACTCTTATTTTTATTCAACTGAAATGTGAACAAAGTTTACAACCTGTACCGATGAATGGCCAAACCCTTTTACATTTATTCAACTTTTCCCTCTTTCACCAAAAATTCCCTCCACTTGATATTTTCCAACCTTGATTTGCTTTAGCTTCCTAATGGCTTTCATCTTCTTCTTATTCAACCTAAATACACCATGTATTCTCCTGTGCTTTGGTTTTTACATTCTCCCAATATTTTGGCAATTGATTTACGGATTCAAATTTAGATATGTGGTCAAAGTACATAAATTAATTATAATACAATGTTCCGGCGGTTAGTTGCTAGTCGTTTACAAATCTATATTGTGAAATTATGTGTTGGATGTTCAAATCTAAACTAGATCTTATGCAATATTTTTGATATGAAATGGATACCAGTACGGTATTTGGTTTTCTCATCTAATTTTATATGTTTGTTGTTTCTGAATTGTGGTTTTTATTTTGAATCGGCAAATTACAATTATTTTGTAACCTAAAATCGATGACCTTTAAACAATTTGCAAACATCCATGCAATCTGCAATCTGTTGTTTTGTCGATTTTGTCTTCCTTCTTATAAGTTGTTTCTCAGATTAATACATGGATTGTTCAAAATTAGTTTGAATCAAGAATCAACAATTGTCCACTTAATGCCTTTTAAAGTATTACTTCACAGTACTTCGTATACTATGTTGAAGTTGAATGTGATTTCTTAGGTTTCGCTCTTTTTTATATTTAATTTTGTAATATTTTCAAACAAAGGTGGGATTATTGTATGCTATCTCATTTCCTTATCTACTATGTGATTTATCGCAAATTTTGCATCAGATTTTTGATTCTATCTCATTTAGCTTCATTTTTTTTAGTTGTTTTCCCTTTAGTTATTCACATTTTGGGCATTGCACATTATACTATTTTGCACATTTCTTCATCCATTGTGTGAACTATCCATTGTGCGAACTTCGTTACAATATAACAAGTTTGAGTGTGCACATGATACTGTAATTCGAAAGATGTACTCATTGAACATTTCTTCATTTAAAAAATAGTTATTTATGTTCTAGTTCTTGCAACAAATTGATTAGATGTACCTGATAGGATTTTGTTTTTGTCGTTATTCAAAAAATTCAAGTAAACTTGGGAGATATGTAATATATATTGGATGTGGAACCACTACATGGAGAACTCAATGCCGATTATTTTATGATATAGAAATTTTTGATGGGAAAATTGAAAAGGAGGTTGCATATTTGAAACAGAAAGCAAAAGAAAAGTGTCTCACAAAGGGAAAGATGAATCAGTGATTTATTTTTATTCACTAAAGCATCTCAAAGAAGAATTCAAATCACTTGATTAATTCTCTTAGTGAATAAGGTGACATGGTAGTACAAATTCAAGATCTAGAAATATGGCAACTTTCTACTTTATTGATCTTTAAAATGGGAAGAGCGGACAATGCATACCTCATACACATATTAGGGGAAAGCTTCCCCAAAAGGCAGGCAAATGCTGACTGCTAAGATCAGGAATGAGAACTGACGAAAACTCCATTCTCTATTCATGAGAATTCCAGTCCTTATCCCGATTTGGATGCTATGTGAAATAACTCCGATGGGAAGAAAAAAGAAGGCGTTAAGAGACCTCCTGGCCCAACCCTAGACACTCTAAGATCCTTTTTCAAACCTGCTCCCATTTTGAGTATTGCTCTTTGTTGTTCAAAATGAAGGGTTTCATTTTTGTATTTTTCTAATTGTTCCAGTACCAGAAGTCCCTATATCAATGGGAAATGCCCTACCTTTGATAACACAAAAAATGGAATTTCATGCTCCAAAAAGAATTGGTAGATTTTTAGGTAAGGAGGGAAATTTACAGAATACGCTTGAATTGTGTAACTTACCGTAAAATCAATTTTCGATGGAATGAAAAAGACATATCTGGTAGAATCGTAACCGTAGAATATGACCCTTATCAAAATGCATACATTGTATAATTGTTCGATTTTCCGCTATTCTTTCCATCCCTCTATGTAGATAACCCAAATTAGGTTCACAATCAATAACATCTATTGATGGTTTTTTCCCACCTCTACTACAAAACCGGACATGAGTGTTTCTTCTCATCCAGCTCCTCACGAATGAAAGGATTTTATAATATTACAGATGCACATGTATTTAATAACTAATACATTAAACTAAGTAATGGGATTTATTGGTAAATTTCTGGTATTGGTGAGTTTCTTTCAAAGATAAATCATACTCTCATTCCATTGATCCTAAAAGTTTTTTGTTGAGAAATATAGGTCAATTGCATGCTGTAACATTAGGAGACTTATTACTTATAAATAACAACCATTGGTGGATAATTTTACTTAAAGTACTGGCCCATGTTCACATGGAATAAGTGACCAAAAAAAATCCAACATAAGATGATGAAATTGCTTAGCCCTTGACTTTGTTGTTTAGTCGATGACATAAGGTTTATTAGTGTATAACATTACACCAATTTTTAGATTTATTTCTCATTAGCGGTTAATAATTAATAAGTAAGGCAAAAAAAAGATTTCTATATTTCAACTAGATATATTAAGAATATGTGATTTTTTTTCAACATATAGTAGATATTTAGTAGGATTGAAACCAAAGTCATAATCAGTCTTAAATACTATAAAGGTAATAACTAGTAGTAGCATATAAATCTATAAACAAAGAGATACAACTATAATATTACATTTAAACTCAAGAAAGATTAATCAAACTGGAGGAAAACGCTGTTAGAGGATCCCCTTTTGACAACTGAGGTCATATGTCTGAGATTTGTTATTAACAACGGAAGATGGTAAGGCAACGGTCATGAATTTTACAAGATAAATTCACTCAGTTACACAAAATATCTTAGTGATGATGAGTCTAAATTGATATTGGCTACCATAAAATAAGGCTAAACTACAAACAAAGGAAGTGACCTCTGATTTCAAATTGATTATAATGAATAGCTGAGTTTAATGTTTAAACAAAATAAATGATGATTTTATTCCAATTATCGTTGTAGATTAGAGTAGATGTGACAAGCTAAATCCAAGTCCAGATGAATGTCAATTTCATTGCTATCCAAAATAGATATTATTTTGGTTCTCCACAATTTATTGTGAGCATTGATAAGTTTATTTCACGTTAGCATGTAATTCACTAGGGTAGGTTTAGGATCTACTTTGTTTAATGAAATGAGAGTGATTACAACAAGGTATCAACATTACTTATTGTATAGCAATTACCAAAAAGCATGGAAAAAGTGTTGGAGATAAATTTAGCGAATCCCATATTGCAAGAGATCATACATGCAAGGATATTGCCATATTTGTATATATAATATCATACCTACATTCATATAGGAAAGTATTTTTAGATAGTTGCATTATTTGTTATTGGCAGCAATATGAACTTACATTTACAATTTTAAAAGCAAGCATGCTAAGTAGATTAGATTTAGGCCTATTTTAAATGCCTTTTTTATAAGCTAATATTTATTCACTTGGATTTTGACAAAGGCAACAAACTAAAATAGCATGAATAGAGAAATGAATAAGAGAAGTTGTTAAAAGGTATTTACTTTTATGGTTAAATGTATTTTAGGTCTTTATTTTCTTTACTCAAATTATTATATTTGGATAGCTACAGTAGATGCTAACAAATTCAATGATATTTCATATCATCTCCTTCGATTTTAAAATGGATTTACCTTAAAATAGTTTAGATTAGTAAATGTTGCTGCTATTTGTTTTCGTAGAAACTCCTAAACACCAGGGTAGTCAGATAAGTTATAATATAATTATAGATGTCAGTAGGGGAAGTAAACCAGACTGGGCCTGAACTATGTCTATCATCGATCATTTCTACCATCGTGTCTTTGGCTTATTGATATCATCATTCCAATTCCATTTTGTCATTTTCATCATATATTCACCAGCTTTTTTAATGTAATCTTTTAATTCCTTCAACTTATTGTTTTTGATCTTTCACTCATACTCTGTAAAACCCCATAAAATATACTTAAAAACATAAATATTGATAAAATATATAAAGGATGGAAAATGAGTTTTTTTCAGCTTTAAGAATTTGGCTACGAAAATATTTTATTTGATTCGTGGCGAAATTCTGAATCGTTTTCATACGTATAATATGTTGAAAACAGTGAAAGTATAAAGAAGTTACAAGCAAATGAAATTAGACAGTAAAACATAAAAAAAATTAGATAAATAATATATATCCAAAAATATGTAATAAGTAAAATAAAGTGGAAATTAGGCTAAGGTCCCTATTTTGAAACTTAATTAGGCTCAGGTCCGGTCATAAACTTATTGTAAATTAGGTCCCTATTTTTCTATTTAGAAAAATTTCATACATTTATGCAACAATTCATCAACGTTAGTTCAACATTATTTGCATACACGTATGCAACAATTCAGAATATTTGCATACATGTATGTAAATATTCGTTCAGAATATTTGCATACATGTATGCAAAAATTCAGAATATTTGCATACATGTATGCAAAAATTCAGAATATTTGCATACATGTATGCAAAAATTCGTTCAGAATAGTTGCATACATGTATGCAAATATTTTGAATAGTTCCATACATGTGTGCAACTATTCTGACCGAATATTTGCATACATGTATGCAAATATTCGTTCAGAATAGATGCATAGATGTATGCAAAAATTTAGAATATTTGCATACATGTATGCAAATATTCGTTCAGAATAGTTGCATACATGTATGCAACTATTCGTTCAGAATATTTGCATACATATATGCAACTATTCATCAGAATAGTTGCATACATGTATGCAAAAATTCAAAATATTTGCATATATGTATGCAAATATTGATTCATAATATTTGCATACATGTATGCAAATATTATGAATAACATATAAAAATGGAAACAGGGACTAAATTTATAATATGTTTATGACCGGATGTGAGCCTAATTTTGAAACTTAATAGGGACCTGTAGAAAACGCACCCTAAAATAAATATGGATGAGTTTGAATTTCAAATAGAAGATAAGACGGAGGGGACAAAGAATATTATAAACAAGGTAAGATATACAACAAATAAATAAATGATATATATGAATTAACACCTCAGCCCCATATGCGTTTATTGGGCACTTCAACGCCCAGAAGGTCAACCGCCCCCTTATGAGGGGTGTCCATTGTTGGTCGAATGCCTTTATAGGGAGTAGGTGGACCGCTTGGTGGTTGAAACGCCCAATAATGCTAGGTTTGATTTGGTTTTTAGAGTTAACATTTATAAATGGATGACCAGGATTATATCTAAATAATCCAACGGCCCAAGCTCACACAAGCGACTATATATAGACCCTTAGACCTCACAACTAAACCCTAGCCATTTTTCTCTAGTGTGGCTCCACTCGGTCTCTGCCTCCATTGATTTCCAGAACTAGGATTTTTCTTCTTCTTATAATATATTCCTCATACTCGCTAATCTTTTCTAAGAGGTCTAAATTGGAATATATTCTGTAATTCATATGAAATATATACAAGAATTTGATTAATCTATTCTTATGTATATATAGGTTTTTAGAGTTGGAAATTTCATCCAAAAGGCACAACAACGGTTGATTTATTCTCTCTAAATCAATGTGAGTGGAATATTGTATTTCTTAGGGCATATTCTACTTTTTGTTGATTAACATATTGATTTGAATGCCTAAGAGGACTTAACACAACGATAATATAAAAAAAGTGCCAAAATCCCCAATCCCAAATCCTCAATATATATGTATTGCGCAAGAGCTGTCAGTTTATTGGGTTTGTGGATCTTGGTCTTAGTATTGAATTGAGAATAAAAAGGGGCGATGTTTCTATTTTATATAATTTATCCTTATGTCTAAATATTTGATTATAACCTAAAAAGGTTTGGATTTGGTTTGATTCATTATTTGATTAGGTTGGTTCTACTCTGAATCCAAACATATTCAGATGTGAAACCTATCAAATATGAACGTTTTTATGTGCAATATATGAAAAGGGGTAAATTAAATAAAACAAAGATTATACTCTATTTTTGATCCATTACTGATATCAGTCCAATAAGCCTAGGATGCAAGCTAAAATTTGTATGTATGTTGTATTTTTCATTCACTTTATCTGTTATTATACTATTATGACATCATATCTTAAATGTAGCGGTCAAAACATGGAAATTAACTTGTATACCTTTTAAACTTAGGACAAGTTGACAATTTTTATCTTGTTAGAACGTTCTCTCGTTCATAAGAAATTAACGATATTTATAAGTTTTAAATATAATACTTATATAGTGTAATTAACGTAATAATAATGTAATAAATACAATTAGGATAAGATTCGAATTCGAAATGTCCCCATATATATTGATTTCTTTTGTGTGTGTATAGGATGGGTTTACATCTATTAATTATGTGTACACAGACAAGAGGTTAGTTGCCATTTGTGGTATAAGCCTGCCTGGAACCAACCGGCCAATCCAGCAACCATAAGTAGGCCCAATGTGACGACCCCATTCCCGATAGGACGGTGGCAAGGGTAATCTTTGGAATATAACACATAAACAGATAACAGCAGAACAGAAATAAATAAATACATCAGATAATGTACAATAGAATACACTGGATAAATATAATCATCAGAGTTACACAGTATATAGGATCATACTTAGTACAAAATACAGCTCAGCTATACATAAATGTCTACTACGGAAAAGAAAACATAATATGTACAACAGGAGCTGAACAACATAAAAAGAGATAAATGATAGAATCCATCTTCAGCTCCAGCTATCCAGAAAGATCCTGCTAAAACCTGAATACAAGGCTGCCCGTGTAGAAAAAGGGGCACCCGAGTTTGCAAGTGAAACAAACTACGAGTCAGTCATGGGACTAGTATGAGAAATCTACTTAACACATTTTCAAATATAGCTAATCACAGGACCACGCCACCTTCGCAGAACGGGTTTACTCCATTGGATTGCCAGTGCTTTAAAACAAATAGTTCTTTTAAACATCGCAATGCTTTTTATAAAAATGAAGCCATTATAAGACTCAGTTCCCATCACACAATATAACACAAACCGGAGGATAGAGTTTTACCTTATGATGGCCAAAATATGCTTGATACGAGCAAAACGAATCATTTGATATTATTGCTAGTGTATATATGTTTCAAAAACAATTTCAATCATAACTATCAATCATAGACGGCATGGGTACCATATATCATGTCGCCATATATATATATATATACAATCAAAACCGCACGATGTCGTATGTGGAAATTGGATTTCCGTCATGAACCAAGGCAAAAGATAGTCCTTACCGAATTCGAGACGCTCTAGCCCGCCCCTCAGGACCCAGACTCAGGTGGGCCCTTGGATTGTTAGGGTCGGTCCACCGATGTGGATTAAAATTCCTGAACACTGCGTTTCCCCGCCCTATGGGGCGTCACTGGTCATATCTGACCACACCATCGGCTCCGAAGAGACCAAAGCAACCGAGGCCTCGCTTTCCATCATCCACATAAGTAAATTACCCGGGCGTGTAAAACCCAAAGCACCACTCCTAGCTAGAAGAAAAAGCATGTCCTCCCTGATGTCCGTCTCCCGTTTCTGGCTCATACCGGGGTGTGAGGCTCGAGAAACAACGCTATACACAAAGCTACGCCACACAGGTCGTGCTTTGATCATCAACCACAAGACTTTTCTTTTCAACATAAGCCTTGATCATCTATCACTTAGGCGTGCCACACAGGCAATTCACTCCGTGCGACTGGTTTCCATCGATATATAACCTCTGAGCTCGTACGTCTCAGAGATGGGCGTTAAGCAAGAGAATAAATTCTCCGCCGCCAAACATATATATATTTAATAGAGATCAATCACCACAGAACAAAATCCAATGTTAGACACACAGTCCATTTACACGTTCATTCTGGGTCTGAACGAAACCGGAGGCACTCAATACCTCGCATATCCGTACAATCAACAAGTACGTCCGGGTGGCTACTACTTCAACCCCGTCAAGGTAGCTACTCCTATCATGAGCATCAGTAGTACCCCTCCATTCGACGTGAAGATCATCGGTCTTGCACCGTCTTCATATCTTCGACTTTCAATCGTCGATTAATTATTTGAAATGAGAATTAACTCAGCCTTTTCAAATAATTCACGTATATCTAGAATTTCAAATCAATTCATTTCAATGGTTAAATTATTCGACAACACTAATTTTGTTCTTTAATGTAATTTTCACACCAAACACATTCAACCATCAAATATCACATAAATCGAGCAAATTCAGTTTATTTCCATTCCATATCATTTATAATATTTTATCACGATTTATCGCTATTTTTATTTATTTAAAAATAGCCAATTCATTCAAACGACGCTTCAGGCCATAACGCAGCCGTGGCGTTGTTTTTCTCCAGATTTGATTTACACATATATGGAAATCTAACTGTTGGATCTTCACAAAATTTATATCATTAGAAAGATCATTTCAAAACGAATCCAACGGTTTCAGTTTTGGGAAAATCCGACGGTCGGATCTCCCGCACTAATCGTTTGAAGTTACAATTTCAAAATACGAACTATAGCCTCGTTATTCGATTTAATTTAATTATATTTATAAATATATAAATATAATCGATTCTGGCGTTGTTTTTCTTCAGATTTGAATTATACATTCCAGACAATCCAGCCGTTGGATCTTTACAAAGTTGGTGCCGTTGGAAAGATATTTCCAAGGCGAACCCGACGGTTGTGGTTTCGGGAAAATCCGATGGTCGGATCTCCCACACTAATCGTTTGAAATCACGGTTTCAAAACACGAACTGCAGCTTCGTTATTCACTATATTTTGCTTATATTTATATAAATATAATTCTTTCATCGATTTCAAAACCCTATCCACTTTATAGATTCGATAAAAATGATATTTTTATCCAACAGACATTTGTTTCAACACTTCACTATTTTTAACAATTCATGTATATAATAAAAATGTGATTTTTATTGTAAAACAATTTATTTCAAAACACGACCATTTTATATAGTTCATATAGATGAAAAAATATGATTTTATTATGAAATAATTTATTTCAAAACATAACTTCGTTCAACACATGAATTTCTATTCAACACATGAATATAGTTTCAACATATGAAAATAATTCTAACACATGAATATTATTGAAAATTTCGGCAGCATAACGGCAGGGTAGTTAAAACCGGGGTCGTCCCTAGTACGGCTCCTCGCTCTACCTTAAAGCCTCGCAGCTTTTGACAATGGGGATTTATGCATCTAGTTCGCACGCAGGCGACATGTTTTATTTTCATTACCACAATCTATTCTAATTTTGTTTTCAACCACAAACGGGTATTTTTCAACAACAATCAATCATTTACATTATTCACCAAATCTCATATCAACCAAATAATCCAAACAACAACACAACCAATAAATATCGTCCATGGTCTATGGACGAGGGGAGTGTATATATATATATATATATTTGTATATAAATATATTTCAATTCACTTCAATTTAATTCAATATCATTTCATTGCATATATAATTTTTACAACGCATATATAACTTATACATCGAACATACAACTTATACAACGCTTATACATGAGATGTACAACGCTTATATAACTCATACATCAACTATATAATTTATACATCGTTGTTTTCCATATCGTTTATAAATAAGATATCTCACATTGGGTTCCACTCCACCAAAAATTGCAGAAGGCTCAGAAAAATATGCGGTCTCTTCTAAAATGTAGAAGACGTCCTCACGGTTCCGGCGTCTCTTGTTTCACTGAATTTCGTCAAGAAACGAAAAAGATATGATTTTTACAGTGAAATCAAAAATGGTAGCGCTTTAAACTTCTATAATACAGTTTCAGCCGTTAGTTCACCTCGATCTTCAAAACTAGGTTTGCCAATAACTCGACATCCGCAGCACTTGGACGAGATCGGTCGGCGCCACCCTCTAGGCCTTGGAACGGCGCTCAGAACGATATAGGTGGCCCCCACTTCGACGGCTCCTCCTGCTCACGGCGGCGTCTCAAAGTTGACAACTTCGTGGACCCGTAACTCCCTCCACACGCGACGAGAGGTGATGAGACTGGGACGGATTTGAAGCTCGAGCTGAGATCTTCAAAGATGTCCAAAGGGGCTAGGGTTTTACTGCGTGTATCGAGAGGGAAGGAGGAGAGAAAGGAAGAAGTGAGGCCGCCGTTCGTAGCTGATAAATCAGGGAGAGAGAAGGATGGTTTGTCGAGATATGATTGGGCCAGGGATTTATATTAAATTTTTAATTTAATTAATTCCACAAATGCCCTTTTCTCCCACGAACTCCAATTCCAGCCCAACGACTATCGTCCCTAGCTAAATACCCCCATTCCGAACACAATAGGATATGTTTTATAGGCCCATTCGACTGTTTTAGCCAGTTTTTATTCAAATTAAAGTATAAAACATTCAATATTTAATTTGAACGTACATGTTAATTTTCCAGGGCCACAAACTGATTCGAAAAATTCCAGAAAAATAAATCTAGCTATGTTTTAACGATACGGTCCCAACAAAACTAGTTTCGTCAAATTCTAAGACCGTTTGCAAAATGGCCCTTTTCTGGTCGATCCATTTTAACTATAATTGACCAAAACATATTTTCCTTTGCCACGCTCACATACTAGCGTCAAAAATTATGAAATTTGAAACCTAGAAATAATTTGACATCCCGGATCCAACAAAAGTGGTTTCGTCGAATTCTGAGGTCGTATGCAAAATGTCTATTTTCAAGGGCGATATAATTTCTATAGCGACCTTTCCGAAAATTCATTTGGCCATAACTTCTGATTTCCGCTATGAAACTTCGATTTTTCAGATTCGTTGTAAAGATATTCACTAACAGATTTAAATATTTTTGGTTTCACTAAAATCCGTTTTATTTTGCACCCGGTACAGTCAGTTAAAGTTTTAATTCCATTTTTGAAACTGCAGCGTCATTTGAGGCCATATTTATAATTTATAATAATTATATTTATTTTCAACCATCGATTCAAACTCACTTTTTCACCACCATTATTTAAAATATTTATTTTAAATATTTAAAATCCATTATTTTATCCAATTTAAATTTTTAAACTGGTTCAGATTTTCCTGGATGTTACAATCTCCCCACTTAAAACTTTTCGTCCCCGAAAAGGAATAAAGTCGTGGGTTGATTAATCAACTCTACATTCAATCTGGCTTCCATTCTCCAACTTTTCAGTTTCTGAGAATTTTCAAATTCTTCAAAAATTTGGCTAACACCCGGAATTTTCGAAAAATTTCGCCATAACCTACTTTGTACGGGGAGGGGTTTGGAAATTTATTGGGCTGTATTAGGTACCCAATAAATCCTAATAAGCATACACATATTTATAGTGATATATTCTGATGTTTACAAGGGAGCATGTATAGATAATAACTCCAGAGAATAAATTCTCGTCACCTTGTCAAAGCCTGAGGGAGTGTGTATTTTTAATTGCTCCAGAGAATAAATTCTGGTCACCTCGTCCCGTGTGGGAAATAAATAATCCATGTGCCGTATCTAATGACTAGAGAGACGTGATTATTGTCAACTCCAGACCCGTGTGGGGTTTTTATTAATCTGGCAATTTATCGTTACAATTTTATATGGTCCTCATCAGTCATCGGTTCAACCTGTAATATATAGTCATCGCCATACAAGCCTCTCGCTCGTATGGTAAATCCTCCACCTCGTCACACAAGCTCCAAATGCTTATGTGGTATATGATGAAGTATGGCTATCTTCAAGAAGTATGCCATGTAGTGTAGTTCAAAATTAATTGTTACTATCCTATGGCGACGTTTATTATTACACACAGAATAACCAGCACTCTGCATCCAATGGCATTCACAGGAGTTGATATATTAATAAAATTGCGCATCCAACTCATTAAGGTTTACCTATTTGTCGGGCACGCAAATAAAATATTTACTCAACATCTAATCCATTTACCTGTTCAAACATATATAGTGCACATGTATATATTTTTATCTATTTTCTATTCAGTTCATTGTGTGATTTAATCGAATAAATTTACCAGTCATTCTAATAATTTAATTAATCAAATTCACTCTCACATAACACAACCAACAATTAATTTGTTTTTAACTTTTCAAGAATGTATCAATTAATTCATATACTCTCTTAAATCATTCAAACTATATAAATGAAAAGTTTACATCTATGCAAAGAAAACAACAGCAAATTGGAGAACATAATGGAAATGCAAGATATGGTGAATGTACCTTGCACCAGAGTCAATCAGAGATATCCACCCTGCACTTAGGATAGGCTTTCTTAATGCTTTCCTCTGTTTCCCAAGTATAATCTCGCAGATCTCCACTCCATTGCACTTTGACTAAGTGAACCTTTTTGTTCCTCAGCTCTTTGGTTTCTTTGCCAATTATCTTTAGCAGCTCTCTCCTAACTGCCAATTCTGGAGTGATTTTTATATCCTGTTGCGCTGCTTCTTCCACGATCAAGTCTGGATCATGAAAGTTCTTTCGAAGTTGAGATACATGAAATATATCATGCACTCCAGGTAACCAATTAGGCAATTGAACTTTATATGCGAGGATTCCAATCCGTTCAAGAATAGGAAACGGACCAATGAATTTGGGCGCCAATTTCCCTGTTTTACCAAACTGGATAACTCCTCTCATCGGAGATACTTTCAAATATACATAATCGCCAACAGCAAATGATATATCCCTTCTTCTCTTATCTGCATAGCTTTTCTGTCGGCTTTGGGCGGCTAGTAATCATTTCTTAACGAAATCGACTTTATCTGCAGCATCGCGAATCATATCAGGCCCTAATACAAGTCTATTAATAGGTTCAACCCAACAAACAGGGGATCGGCACGGTCTACCATACAATACTTCGAATGGAGACATTTTCAAGCTCGCCTGGTAGCTGTTGTTATATGAGAATTTGGCCAAATGTAAGTGGTCTTCCCATGATCCGCCAAAATCAATAATACACGCCCGCAATAGATCTTCTAGAATACGATTCACCCTCTCAGTTTGGCCTTCTGTTTGAGGATGATATGCGGTGCTCAAGTTCAGTTTCGTTCCCAATTCTGCTTGGAATGTTTCCCAGAATTTACTGGCAAAAATCGGGTCATAATCACTAACAATGCTCATGGGAACTCCGTGCAGTCTAAAAATTTCTTTGAAATAAATCTGCGCCAGACTTCGAGCAGTTCTATTCGATTTGACAGGTATGAAATGAGCGGTCTTCGTAAATCGATCCACGATCACCCAAATACTGTCATTTCCTTTCCTGGTCCTGGGCAAACCATCTATGAAATCCATAGAAATCTGTTCCCACTTTCCACCTGGAATTTCTAAAGGTTGCAATAGTCCAGCGAGCTTCTGCTGATCGCTTTTGACTGGTTGACAAGTAGAACACCGGCTTACATATAAGGAGATGTCTCATTTCATAGATCTCCACCAGAAAGTGCATTTGATATCATTATACATCTTGCTTACTCCTGGATGGATACTAAGCTTAGCTTTGTGACATTCATCCAATACTTCTCTTCGAAGTTCATCAATGTTCGGCACACATATTCGGCCTTTCAACCTTAGGATTCCCTCGTCATCTATCTGAAAACTCAAGGTGTTGTCTTTCTGTATTCTTTCTTTAATTCTTTGAATGAAGTGATCATCCTTCTGAAGAGCAGATATTTTATCAATCGATAACGTCATAATGATAAAACTGGCGATTATTACATTCTTTCTACTCAGTGCATCAGCCACAACATTGGCTTTCCCTGGAGTGTACAAAATCTCAAAATCGTACGATGCAAGAAATTCTAGCCAACATTGTTGCCTCAGATTCAAATCTTTCTGAGTGAACAAATATTTCAATGACTGATGGTCTGTATACAGTTCGAATTTCTCACCCAAAAGGTAGTGCCTCCAGATTTTTAAAGCGAATATGATGGTTAACAACTCAAGATCATGAGTAACGTAGTTTTTCTCATGCGGTTTCAGCTGACGGCTAGCATAAGCAATCACTTGACCTCTTTGCATTAATACTGCGCCAAGGCCTTCTATATCTGGGTCTGCATTCCTTCTATTTCTGGCACTCATTTTCTAGTACTTCTGCAAATAGCAGACCAAGTGTCAGGCCAACAGAAAAGATATTACAAAGCATAGAGACATATACTTGAATGTAAATGTGTCTATCGAGGTGCATTTCATTCTGCTATACTCATACTAGGATATTACTGATCCTATCTGTAATGAGTTACTCGTCCAAGAACACTCCTGGTTCTATTTCTGACGAGCTCGTTCATATGTTATATTCCAGGCTTAACCAAAGCTCTGATACCACGTTTTTGACGACCCCATTCCCGATAGGACGGTGGCAAGGGTAATCTTTGGAATATAACACATAAACAGATAACAGCAGAACAGAAATAAATAAATACATCAGATAATGTACAATAGAATACACTTGATACATCAGAGTTACACAGTATATAGGATCATACTTAGTACAAAATAGAGTTCAGCTATACATAAATGTCTACTGCGGAAAAGAAAATATAATATGTACAACAGGAGCTGAACAGCATAAAAGAGATAAATGATAGAATCCATCTTCATCTCCAGCTATCCAGAAAGAGCCTGCTAAAACCTGAATACAAGGCTACCCGTGTAGAAAAAGGGGCACCCGAGTTTGCAAGTGAAACAAACTACGAGTCAGTCATGGGACTGGTATGAGAAATCTACTTAACACATTTTCAAATATAGCTAATCACAGGACCACGCCACTTTCGCGGAACGGGTTTACTCCATTGGATTGCCAGTGCTTTAAAACAAATAGTTCTTTTAAACATCGCAATGCATTTTATAAAAATGAAGCCATTATAATACTCAGTTCCCATCACACAATGCAACACAAACCGAAGGATAGAGTTTTACCTTATATTGGCCAAATTATGCTTGATACGAGCAAAACGAATCATTTGATATTATTGCTAGTGTATATATGTTTCAAAAACAATTTCAATCATAACTATCAATCATAGACGGCATGGGTACCATACATCATGTCGCCATATATATATATATATATATATATATATATATATATATAATCAAAACCGCATGATGTCGTATGTGGAAATTGGATTTCCGTCATGAACCAAGGCAAAAGATAGTCCTTACCGAATTCGAGACGCTCTAGCCCGCCCCTCAGGACCCAGACTCAGGTGGGCCCTTGGATTGTTAGGGTCGGTCCATCGATGTGGATTAAAATTCCTGAACACAGCGTTTCCCCGCCCTATGGAGCGTCACTGGTCATATCTGACCACACCATCGGCTCCGAAGAGACCGAAGCAACCGAGGCCTCGCTTTCCATCATCCACATAAGTAAAATACCCGGGCGTGTAAAACCCAAAGCACCACTCCTAGCTAGAAGAAAACGCATGTCCTCCCTGATGTCCGTCTCCCGTTTCGGGCTCATACCGGGGTGTGAGGCTCGAGAAACAACGCTATACACAAAGCTACGCCACACAGGTCGTGCTTTGATCATCAACCACAAGACTTTTCTTTTCAACAGAAGCCTTGATCATCTATCACTTAGGCGTGCCACATAGGCAATTCACTCCGTGCGACTGGTTTCCATCGATATATAACCTCTGAGCTCGTACGTCTCAGAGATGGGCGTTAAGCAAGAGAATAAATTCTCCACCGCCAAACAGATATATATTTAATAGAGATCAATCAGCACAGAACAAAATCCAATGTCAGACACACAGTCCATTTACACGTTCATTCTGGGTCTGAACGAAACCGGAGGCACTCAATACCTCGCATATCTGTACAATCAACAGGTACGTCTGGGTGGCTACTACTTCAACCCCGTCAAGGTAGCTTCTCCTATCATGAGCATCAGTAGTACCCCTCCATTCGACGTGAAGATCATTGGTCTTGCACCGTCTTCATATCTTCGACTTTCACTCGTCGATCAATTATTTGAAATGAGAATTAACTCGGCCTTTTCAAATAATTCATGTATATCTAGAATTTCAAATCAATTCATTTCAATGGTTAAATTATTCGACAACACCAATTTTGTTCTTTAACGTAATTTTCACACCAAACACATTCAACCATCAAATATCACATAAATCGAACAAATTCAGTTTATTTCCATTCCATATCGTTTATAATAATTTATCACGATTTATCGCTATTTTTATTTATTTAAAAATAGCCAATTCATTCAAACGACACTTCAGGCCATAACGCGGCCGTGGCGCTGTTTTTCTCCAGATTTGATTTACACATATCTGAAAATCTAACCGTTGGATCTTCACAAAATTTATATCATTAGAAATATCTTTTCAAAACGAATCCAACGGTTTCAGTTTTGGGAAACTCCGACGGTCGGATCTCCCGCACTAATCGTTTGAAGTTACGATTTCAAAATACGAACTGCAGCGTCGTTATTCGATTTAATTTAATTACATTTATAAATATATAAATATAATCGATTCTGGCGCTGTTTTTCTTCAGATTTGAATTAAACATTCCAGACAATCCAGTCGTTGGATCTTTACAAAGTTGGTGTCGTTGGAAAGATATTTCCAAGGCGAACCCGACGGTTGTGGTTTCGGGAAACTCCGATGGTTGGATCTCCCGCACTAATCATTTGAAATCACGATTTCAAAACACGAACTGCAGCTTCATTATTCACTATATTTTGCTTATATTTATATAAATATAATTCTTTCATCGATTTCAAAACCCTATCCACTTTATAGATTTGATAAAAATGATATTTTTATCCAACAGACATTTGTTTCAACACTTCACTATTTTTAACAATTCATGTATATAATAAAAATGTGATTTTTATTGTAAAACAATTTATTTCAAAACACGACCATTTTATATAGTTCATATAGATGAAAAAAATATGATTTTATTATAAAACAATTTATTTCAAAACATAACTATCGTCCAACACATGAATTTCTATTCAACACATGAATATAGTTTCAACATATGAAAATAATTCTAACACATGAATATTATTGAAAATTTCGGCAGCATAACGACAGGGTAGTTAAAACCGGGGTCGTCCCTAGTACGACTCCTCGCTCTACCTTAAAGCCTCACAGCTTTTGACAATGGGGATTCATGCATCTAGTTCGACGCAGGCGGCATGTTTTATTTTCATTACCACAATCTATTCTAATTTTGTTTTCAACCACAAATGGGTATTTTTCAACCACAATCAATCATTTACATTATTCACCAAATCTCACATCAACCAAATAATCCAAACAACAACACAACCAATAAATATCGTCCATGGTCTATGGACGGGGGGAGTGTGTATATATATATATATATTCGTATATAAATATATTTCAATTTAATTCAATATCATTTCATTGCATATATAATTTTTACAACGCATATATAACTTATACATCGAACATACAACTTATACAACGCTTATACATGAGATGTACAACGCTTATATAACTCATACATCAACTATATAATTTATACATCGTTGTTTTCCATATCGTTTATAAATAAGATATCTCACATTGGGTTCCACTCCACCAAAAATTGCAGAAGGCTCAGAAAAATATGCGGTCTCTTCTAAAATGTAGAAGACGTCCTCACAGTTCCGGCGTCTCTTGTTTCACTGAATTTCGTCAAGAAACGAAAAAGATATGATTTTTACAGTGAAATCAAAAATGGTAGCGCTTTAAACTGCTATAATACGGTTTCAGCCGTTAGTTCACTTCGATCTTCAAAACTAGGTTTGCCAATAACTCGACATCCGCAGCACTTGGACGAGATCGGTCGGCGCCACCCTCTAGGCCTTGGAACGGCGCTCAGATCGATATAGGGGGGCCCCACTGCGACGAATCCTCCTGCTCACGGCGGCGCCTCAAAGTTGACAACTTCGTGGACCCGTAACTCCCTCCACACGCGACGAGAGGTGATGAGACTGGGACGGATTTGAAGCTCGAGTTGAGATCTTCAAAGATGTCCAAAGGGGCCTAGGGTTTTATTGCGTGTATCGAGAGGGAAGGAGGAGAGAAGGGAAGAAGTGAGGCCGCCGTTCGTAGCTGATGAATCGGGGAGAGAGAAGGATGGTTTGTCGAGATATGATTGGGCCAGGGTTTTATATTAAATTTTTAATTTAATTAATTCCACAATTGCCCTTTTCTCCCACGAATCCAATTCCAGCCCAACGACTGTCGTCCCTAGCTAAATACCCCCATTCCGAACACAATGGGATATGTTTCGTAAGCCCATTCGACTGTTTTAGCCAGTTTTTATTCAAATTAAAATATAAAACATTCAATATTTAATTTGAACGTACATTTCAATTTGCCAGGGCCACAAACTGATTCGAAAAATTCCAGAAAAATAAATCTAGCTATGTTTTCATGATACGGTCCCAACAAAATAAGTTTCGTCAAATTCTGAGACCGTTTGCAAAATGGCCCTTTTCTGGTCGATCCATTTTAAATGTAATTGACCAAAACATATTTTCCTTTTCCACACTCACATACTAGCTTCAAAAATTATGAAATTTGAAACCTAGCAATAATTTGACATCCCGGATCCAACAAAAGTGGTTTCGTCGAATTTTGAGATCGTATGCAAAATGTCTATTTTCAAGGGCGATATAATTTATATAGCGGCCTTTCCAAAAATTCATTTGGCCATAACTTCTGATTCCCTCTATGAAACTTCGATTTTTCAGATTCGTTGAAAAGATATTCACTAACAGATTTAAATATTTTTGGTTTCACTAAAATCCGTTTTATTTTGCACCCGGTACAGTCAGTTAAAGTTTGAATTCCATTTTTGAAACTGCAGCGCCATTTCAGGCCATATTTATAATTTATAATAATTATATTTATTTTCAACCATCGATTCAAACTCACTCTTTCACCGCTATTATTTAAAATATTTATTTTAAATATTTAAAATCCACTATTTTAGCCAATTTAAAAATTTTAAACTGGTTCAGATTTTCCGGGTCGTTACACCCAACTAATGTGAGAGGTCTGGGTGCCATGGGCCATTCAAACTTAGTACACTATGACATGAGGTTAAACCTACTTGAAGTAGAATCCTGTCCGAAACCGTCCGACATATCTAGCATCTACACGTATACGGTTTAATGTGAGAGGTCTAGTGTGTGTGTCTATATATATATATATATATATATATATATATATATATATATATATATATTGAAAATTGGTACGCTTTTATTAACTAACAAAGAAGTACATAACAACATTAGCATACTACCTGAATACAACCAAAGCAAATATGCTTAAAACAAAAGAAAACTAGTCTTAATACAGTAAATAAAATAAAGATGGACCCATGACGAGGTCAACTACTCCAAATCCACAAGTGCGATCCAATTGCACTTCAACTCACAAAGAAATTGATTCATGTTCTGGCATTTACAATCACGTTCCTTCATGCTAAAGTCAAATTCCAATAGCGTGATATGGCTTTCAGTTAGGTAAATGTAACTAAATTTTTTTTTTGAAAATGGGTTCTTTATTAATCACGAAAAAGAACACTAAGAAACCTACCTCCTTAAAAAACCTTACCAGTGTAGTAAGGAAAAAGAGCGCAGCGATTCTTATACATTTTCTAGCAACCACAATAAGAAAAACATTGTACACCCCCTTTGCTTACCACATACAAACCCAAACTTCCATCCCTTATAACGACAAGAGAAAAAAGACAAAATCTTCAGAGCGAAAACCCCTATATCAGCCTAGATCGAAATTGGAAGACCATCAAACAACTACTTCTTCCTCTGAATCCCCAAATATTTTATCGTACATCTAAAGCCTCCAATCTATTTCCATCAAGTTCTGTCTTCGTCCAACGCTCATGGTTTTCGATTAGATCTGCTAGTTATGCTCAAGCCATAGGTGATGAACAAGAGTATTAAAACCCACAAACGCCATGCTTTGGTCGAATCCCCTGGTTTGGAAACGGTAGTCAGCTCTTGGATTACGTTCATTAGTGTTGACCGTTGTCACTGTTTAAGCCTTATCTGAACTCGCAACAAATTAAGGAGCAGCTTGCTGTACTTGCAGGTAAAAATCAAATGATCGTGGCTCTCTTCTACTTGTGGCATAATGAACATTGAGCATCATTAATAATTAATCCCCATGCTTTAAGATGGTCTTTAGTATACAATTTCCCCGAACAAGCTTTATATACGGTGAAACAAATTTTCTTAGCTGTTAGTTTATGCCACACAACTTTACTCCAAAACTGTATATTGTTAGGTTGTCGTATAGCATTCCAAACCTGTTTGAAGTGAAAGTGAGTAGAACACAATATAATCCAATAATCTTCAGCGCTAATTGAGTATAAAACAATGAAGTTTATATCAGCTTCAATTTCTCTAGTTGATGAATTTAAATTAGGTTGAAGTCTCCCTTGTCTAATTATACTGTTCACCATTAGTTCTGCTTCATGCTGTAGATTAGGCATGTGCCATCCTAGAAAATAGACAAGTGATTTATGGTTTATCCAGGGGTTAAACCATAAGGAAGTTGCATTACCATCCGATAACACTCTTTGCAAAAGAAACCGAACTTCATCTCGTACTCTCAGCATATATTTAAATGTATTGGAGTAATTATTATTTCCAGGCATATGCCAAAAATGCTTATTAACTATGTATTTATTTTTCATCCAACTGCTCCATAAGCCACCTTTCGCTAATAATGTCCACACTAATTTAATCACTACAGTCTTTTTTAAATCATGCAACAGACAAAGTCCAATACCCCCTTCTGATTTAGGTCTACATAGTTTATCCCAAGCAACCTTATGTTGCTTACCACCCCAAAAAAATCCGAGCAAAGTTTTTCAATTTTAGTAAGCACCGAGTTAGGGAGTTGAAAAATCATCATCCAATATAAAACTGTAGGAGTAGCAGTACTTTGAATGAGCTCTGCCCTGCCTGTTGTTGAAAGCGGTATATTGTCCCATCCGTCTATCTTCTAACAAACATTATTGAGTAAACTATCACAATCACCTGCATGAATGTAATCAACAGAGATGGGGACCCCCAAATACCTGATAGGAAGGGAATCCTCTTACATACCCAGTTCCTTATAATTTTTCCTCTGTTCAAAACGTATTTACTAAAGTAGACTTTTGATTTCACCTGGTTGATACATAAACCCACCGTATCTCGAAGCTGATTTAGTATGTTGGTCAACGCTGTCGCATTTAATACATTTGCATTCATAAAAATCATAACATCGTCTGTGTATAAAAGATGTGATATTACCGGCTGAACTGATGAGACATGTTGGATAATCTTTAAATTGACTACGTCCTCCAATTGTAACGAAAAATACTCCAGTGCAATATAGAATAAATATGGTGACAGCGGATCCCCTGCCTCAATCCCCTATTATATGTAATATACCTATGAGGAATTCCATCAATAAGAATGGAAAAAGTGGGGTTACTAATGCATTCGTATATCAAGTTAATAAGCGAGGTAGGGAAACCCATCAGAAATAACATGTAACATATAAATTTCCTATTCACCATGTCATATGCTTTTGCAAATCGATTTTTATGCACATTTTATGCCATCCTCTTTTCTTGAAATCGCGCAGTAGCTCATGAGCCAATAATATATTTTCCCCGATATTTCTATCTGGAACAAATGTTTTTTGATTTTCTGCAATTAGAAATGGCAGAAAATGTTTTATTCCAAAACAAATATTTTTAGATATAATCTTGTATAGAACATTAGCACAAGATATAGGACGATAATCTGAGATTTGTTGTGGCTTATCTTTTTTAGGCACAAGAGTTATAAAGTTTTGGTTTAGTCCTTTTGCAAGTTTTCCATTCTGGGAAATGAAGGAGATAGCAGCGAACAAGAGATCCTTTATTTCCTCCTAGTGCAGATTGTAGAACTTGGAGGAAAAACCATCAGGTCTTGGGCTTTTACCGTCTTCGATAGAAAAAACTTCCTCCTTCACTTCGTCAAGTTCAACAGCCACAGATAAGAAATCTTTTCCTTCAGTAGTGATTAATTTTCTTGGTTCTATATTGGGGAAAATACATCTTGTAGCTCCATTAAACAGATTGGTATAGAAGGAAATGGATTGTGGTATGATCTGTTCCTGGTCAAACACGTATTGTTTATTGGAGTTCATTAGTGCATGTACGTGATATCTATGTTTCTGGATAAACATCGGTGCATAAAAAAAATTTAGACTTTGTTTTCATAATCAGGTGCTCCCGTAGCTTCTATCTTTCTTTAGCAAAATTACTGGCGTAGACGAATGTGATAATACATGTAAAACCACAACATTATCCATTTGAGTAGTTATATGTTGCTCACTTTTATGTAGTATATCATATTTCGAAACTGCAGAATCAACCAGCACTGTTATACGACCTTTACACCGTAGATCATTGTTTTCTATGATGTTCCACTAGGGCAAAAGTAGCCCACGAAAATGATTAATTCCAATAATATCCATTTTATTTTCCTCAAGGCTTAATAGACTGAGCTTGTGAACATGTAGAAGGTTTAGAACATGGTGTTGTTTAGCATCGTGATTCAACCCTATAACATTCCACGACATAATATTCATTTAATCACTGTTGTGCTCTGTGTATTTCTTTTAGGCGGAGCTAGACGAGTGGGAGTACCTTTATTCTTCTTAGCCTTATAGTTTGGATTATCGGTAACAAGGTGGGATACATTAATTCTTGTTGATTTCCTCGGCTGTTCTTGAACTTGGTAAGCTACATGTAACTGTATTTTTCAAAAGGAAAAAATATGTAGTAGGTAGTGAAAAAAAATAGTGCCCACGTACATAGGTTGCAACTTCCACATCTTATGTAAGTACCCATGTTGTTTACTTTACTTGCTAAATTGCAAGAATATCTGAATTTTTTCCATAGTTTTAACAATACCATAAAGTAGAATTTTAGTTTGTAAATTTGTTGTGGCAAACAAGTTAATTGTTGGATGAACCCAAAACACCCATCTAAATCCAACTTTCTGCTATTGATTCCCAAACCATAAAGAGTCACATGAATTTGAAAAGTAATTTGAAAAGTCACCATAAAATGAATTATCTGGGTTTGTCATGCAAAAACCGAATTAACGCGTTAGAACTTTGTTAACAAGTGGTAAAATCCAACACCTAAATTGTTGTAACTCCATTTTTTAAAAACTGAACTTACAAAACTTAGCAGTTTTTCACAAACTTTGTTGAAAACTTGGTAGAAGGGCTTACGAACAGCAATTAATATATCCCCAAAAGCATAGGTCAGATGAAGAAATACAACCAAAGATATTAGTAGTTTGTTGTAGTTCTAGAGTTCATCTTCATCTATCAGCATTTGATTTGACAATGGAACCGATTTTTTACTATAGAAAAGTAGTATCGTTTACATCAAAGAAGATGTAAAACGGTTTTCTGGGCAGCAAAAATCTTAACACTAAAATTAGTATCATACTAACTTCTGCACGCCCAAAAAAATAACTAATTGAAACTCGAAGGGCTATAAACCTGATTAATAACCCACAAATTGATTGAGATCGAGATATGTTCTTACCCGTAGTAAGTCGAATAATTATAGCGAAATTAATATCCAGTACGAGGTAACGATTATAGAAACGAGGTGTTCTGCATAAAATGGAATATGTGACATCAGCCTCGCAAAATCACCCATTCTCATTGGCTTGATCCATCGTAGATCAAAAGAATTTCTAAATCCAATTTAATACGGGTTCGAACATACTAAATGGATGCTTCAAATAATTGAGAATGTGAAGCATCCATTGTTGTAGATTCACAAACCTTTGTAGTCGAAAATGGTAGCGCCATTTTGGATCCAATTCGAACATACTGTTGTGACAAACGAGATCCTCAACAGAAGATGTTATAGGTAAAGTATTGCTGAGCCGCTCTTTCTCGGAATTCTTGATCCTTTGAACTCGAAGAGGCTACCGGATCCGGACTATGTGAGGCTCGAATTGAAGAAGAGGAGAAGTCGGAGGATGTTGGGGACCCAAACTTTATGTGTGTGTGTATGTGTATATATATATATATATTGTGTGCGAAAATAGGCAGGTTTACTACACCTTGAGAAGGTCTTAAGTGGTTGACTCTCTTCTTATCTAGTTTAGGTCTTAAGTTGTTAGGACTATGAATCCCTTGAAGGTTTATTCTTGGAGAGGAACCAAAGTTATGAGGCCAACCCTTATTAGATTCGAAGTAAGTCTATGGGTCCTCCTTCTCTAAAATGGTTAGGCATAACGGTAATAGGGTAGGGTAGTTCACGGGAGATGTCCACTTCTTCTAGAAGGTTGTAGGGGCTCAACTAGGGATAGGACTGGTTTAAAAAAGATATGGGCCACAGCATTCTCACCAACTGTCTAAGGGAAGTTGTAAGCGACATAGGTATTCTACCGTAATATCAATTAAGTAGTAACGTTCGCAATACTACTTCTCATATTACAAGTGAGAGTAAAGACTTAAGAACATTGACGTGTTAGGACGGGGCCTTAAGAGGCTAGGGTCCGCCTCAGGGTTATGAGAGATCATAAGAATGCACCTTCAATAAGGCCATAAGTGACCGAGAATGCCCGCCTCGTTGGGTCTTTAACCTAAATACACTAATGAGTGATTGATTTGGATATCCACCTCATTGGTTAGATACTTTTGTGTTTGTGTGAATGTAGCTGCCAAATCTAAGGTATGGACTTAAGTAAATACTATATTTCAGTCACAAATAACTTTATGTTCCGACCTCTCTCCTTAACATATCCAACAGGTTAGTAGGTGGGATAGATTATGTTGACGAAGCAATAATGGAGGCTGAAGACGAAGAAATTATGCTTTATTAGTTATTATTACTATGCTCATTATAGAAACTTTTTAGAATGAACCTATTGATGTACCTATGAACAAATTTATTTTTGACAAGTCTATGTTTGGATTCTTTAATTTATAAATTTGTACATCTTATTTGGATATTATAGTTCTCTCGTTCCACTGTGTGAGATTTCCATTCGAAGTGTAAACATATTATTCTGTGACAATGTAATTCCTTACAGGAACCAACGACCCATTTAGAATGGCTCTAAGTGTCGATGGGCCTTTTCTAGTTCGAAATTCAGGCTCATTCCAGGCGGATTGCTACATTTGGTACCAAAGCATAGGTTACCCGATTATAAGGGAATTATACGTATGAGAGGCGTTTTTGTACTTTGAAAAAGGTTTTTCAAACTATATATATAATATTTATTTACCCCAATAAGCATATGCATCTATACTAGGCAAAATTATCGTTTTCTTCCTTTTTAGCTTAAATATTATCTCACGA
This sequence comes from Allium sativum, assembly GCA_030737875.1. Lineage (NCBI taxonomy): Eukaryota > Viridiplantae > Streptophyta > Magnoliopsida > Asparagales > Amaryllidaceae > Allium > Allium sativum. The sequence continues at coordinate 132,041,887 of CM060918.1, forward strand.
TAATCCAGTGAAGGATTCTTCCTTTTCTTTTAAGATAGTTGAATGACTGATAATCCTACTGGGAAGGGAAACCAAGCAAGGCCTCAATACTTTCCAGAATGGTTCTAATAATACCCCTATACTATGGAGAAAGTCCATGTTTCTAATCCCGCCCCAGCAGTTCCTGCAGTTACTACCGCTGAGTAGCCTTTGAATTTTCTCGATTCTGTAAGAGCTTCGGGAATTTCGGAGGAAAATCATTCACTGGAAAGGAGGGTTTCACTAACGTCCAATTTTGGATAACAGACTACGAAAGAATCTTTGAAGCTACTGGATGGCTCGACGAAGTTAAAAGGAGGATTGCGGCCTGGCACTTGAAAGAGGAGGCCCTTGAATGGTAGAATTTAGCATTTGTAGAAACCGAGGGCTGAATATTTACATGGATTGAATTCAAAACCCATTTCAAAGCAAAGTTCTTGCCAAGAACAGAGATGATGATCCAATTGGAGAAATTTATCCACCTCAAGCAAGGAAGCTTGAGCTTTCAAGAGTACGTGGCTAACTTCATCGATTTGAGTAAGTTTGGTAGGGGTTTAGTAGACACCCCAATGATAAAATCCTTTAGATTTGTTAAGGGGTTGAACTCCCTACTAAAGGAAACTTTATTAGCATAAGTAATGTTCAGGGCAACTTTTGAAACCCTAGTAGAGACATCTATCCTATGTACGACCATAGGCTCCAAGGAGAATAAGGAAGGTGATTGGGTAGAAGGAAGTTCCAATAAGGATAAGAAAAAGGAATGGTGGAAGAACATGAAGAAAGAGGGAAAATTCAAAAAGGAAGATAAGACTTGTACGAGGTGCAACCGTAAAGGCCATAAGGCCAAGGATTGTAGGACTTCGATGGCAAAAAAGGAATACAAAGGAAAGTGTTCCAACTGTGATGAGGAAGGACACATGTCTAAGGACTGCCCAAAGCCAAAAGTCATCCGAAGTCTTTAGAATTACGCAATAAAGGCAGAACTGATTCAAAGTCAACCCCCAAGAGACCAAGGACAACCCACATTTGAAGGTATAACTTCTGTTTTACGAAATTCTGTATAAACCTTGTTCGATTATGAAGCGACTCGTTCTTTTATTTATAAGAGACTAGTTAATCTGTTGAATCTTCCTATATCTATCTCTAATAATCCAATAGATGTGGCTAACCCTATCGGAGGATCTAAGTATCTTGAGTTGTTTTGTAAATACCTAGTATAGGAGTTCGACAATGTTGAGTTCCTTTGCAAAGCGTATGCATTGGATTTTATGGGGTATGACCTTATTCTACATATGTATTGGCTTTCATTTTATGGGGTCGTCCTAGATTGCGACAAGAGAATCATTCATCTTATGAGCAAGGAGGATGTAGTTTGAGTATTCCTTTAAATGTTAGGAACAAGGATAAATCCTTATTATATTCCTTATCTCCTAATTCAGAAGGACCATCTTCAGTCCCTATGGTATGTGAGTTCTTGAATGTCTTTGAGGAAGTCACGAGACTTCCAACCCACTGAGAAATCTCTTTTTGTATTGACCTAGAGAAGGACGCTAGACCAGTAGCACTACCCTTGAGGCATATGGCACCTAAGGAAAGAAGGGAATTGGATAAACAGATTTCAGAATTACTATAGAATGGTTTCATTTGGCGAAGTACCTCAGAATGGGGTGCACTTGTTGTGTTTTCCACCAAAGCGGGCAGATCTTTAAGACTTTGTGTTGAATATAGGGAACCTAATAAGTTGACCAAGAAGATTAGGTACCCCTAAACTAGAATCGATGATCTTTTCAACCACTTGGAAGGAGCCCTAGTATTTTCCAAATTAGACCTCGCCACTGGATTTCATCGATTGAGAATTGCGGAGGACAATAAGGATAAAATGACGCTTAGGACATTAGATGGATTGTTCCAATAGGAAGTTATGCCCTTCGGACCGACGAATGAACTCGCCTACTTTGTTGACCTCACGAGTAGAGTATTTATAGGCATTCTAAATAAGATTGTGGTAGTCTTCGTAGATGATATCCTTATATTTTCAAAAGAACATAAAGAGCATAAAATCACTTAAGACAAGTTCTAAGGATATTAGAAGAACCAATCAAAAGAAAAATTCTTGAAATACCATTTTTGGAGGGAGGAAGTTAGATTTTTAGTACATATTGTGTCAAGTAAAGGCTTGGCTATAGACCCCACAAAGATCGATACAATTAAGGAATAGAGGATACCTCGAAACGATACGGAAGTAAGAAGCTTCCGTGGATTGGTCGGATATTATCGGAAATTCATTAAAGTCTTCGCAAAGATTTCTACTCCTTTAACCCAACTAACAACAATGAATTTGGTATTTTCTTGTTGTAATAAACGTGATATACCTTTTAAGAAATTAAAGGAAGTATTAACTAGCGCGCCAATCCAAATTATACCCGATGGTTCAAAATTTTTTGCAGTTTCCACTGATGCATGCAGGACCAGTTTAAGGGCGGTCCCTATGCAAGAAGGAAGGGTAGCTGCTTAAGCTAGTAGACAAATCAAGTATTCGGAGAAGAGATACCCAGTTCTTGACCTTGAGTTAGTCGCAGCAGTGTTCACCCTTAAAATGTGGAGGCATTATCTCTTAGGGGAGAAATTTGAACTTTTTACTGACCATAAGTCCCTGAAGTATTTATTTTCTTAGCATCGCCTAAACTTGAGACATCAACAGTGGATGGAATATATTGCCTCATTTGATTTTATGATCTATTATACCCCAGGAAAATGAAAATTTGTGGCGGATGCGTTAAGTAGGAAACATGCAACCTTGAATGCGATCTCAGAATGAAACAATTAGAGTTTCTCTCTAATTTACAACCTTTGCCAATGACTTCTAATAGTTTTCTTCGATCTATGATGATCAGACCTATTCTAAAAGAGAGGATTCGAAGTACATAGGACCTTGACGAAGAATTAAGAAGCTTAAAGGAGAAAGTGGGAAAAAAGGAGAACTTTCCCCACTCGACTAGATATTCGATTGGTGACGATGGAAGTTTACTTTGGGGTGGACAACTTCACGTACCTAAAGATGAAAGATTGAGGAAAGAAATTCTAGAAGAGTGACATAGGTAAAGATGACCATACACCCCGGTGGGGATAAATTGTATAGAAATATGAAGAGGAATCACCATTAGGAAGGAATGAAGAAAGATGTTGCCAAGTTCGTAGCTAAATGTTTGACATGCCAAAAAGTGAAAGTGGAGCAAGGGAATCCCGGAGGACTATTACAACCTTTTGAGATATTCCCATGTGGAAGTGGGAAAATATTTCCTTGGACTTTATTGATGGACTTCCTAGAAGCCAAAAGGGAAATGAGGCTATTTGGGTTGTAGTAGACCGTTAAACCAAAAGTGCTCATTTTATACCAATCAACCGCAATGTATAGAGACCCCTTATTCACAAACGCATTTTGGAGAAGCCTACAAGCAGCATTGGGAACGACTGTCAACCTAAGCACAACCTATCATCCGCAGACTGATGGCCATACAAAAAGAGTAAATCGGATCTTGGAAGAGTTTCTTAGAGCTTTCATCATTGACTTTGGAGGAGTTTGCGTGTAACAACCCGGAATTTTAATAAATAGTTAATTAATTAGAAGCCTAAAAATAGGAATTTCTGCAAATTATGGAATTTGGCCATGAAACTTTAACTGATGCGTTCGTCTCGTAATTCTGGTCAACTTTCACGTTTGGAGTTTCGCGAACGGAGTCTGTATGAAAAAGTTACGAACGAAATACGAAAACGGACGAAAAATAAATAGACTAGAAATTTTAATTAATATATTACCTAATTTAACCAAGTCGACCTAGGTAATCTGGTGCCCAGGCGGTCGACCATAGGGGTCGACCGGCGGTCGACCACCCAGGTCGACCTACTGGGCGTCAGATCGCCCAATAGCGGCTAGATTTTGAAGGGTTAGATTAAATTATTTCCACCCTTATAAATAAAGGGGTAGAGCCTTATTCTTTTTCCATTCAAATCTATAACAGCAGTGGAGCTCTGCCATTTTCCTCTCTCTTCTAACATAATTTCTTAAAGAAAAATATATTCATACATATCAAATTAAATCCAATTCATATTCAATTGAGAGAATAAATAGATTCAATGGAAAAAGAATGCAATTTGACGCTCAATGATAGGTTCTTCATTCTCTTCCCTTTTTCTTACATTTCTACAGGTCTAGAATTTTCCTTTTCTAGATAAATTGTAGATTTATAACAATTTGGGGATTGTAAGCTTAAAGGGTTCAAAATAATTGAATTTGGAGGCTATAAGGTGAGTGGTAAATTTATAGTTTACAGTAATAATAACTTATCTACTTCGTTTGAATTAGATCTATGTTTTTATGCCTATGCCTATTAGATCTGGTAAATAAATTGTGGTAATCAGATTGACACCATCGGATATGGTTACAAAAAGTATTAGAACCTATGAATTGTACATTGTGGCTATGCATAAAATGAATTGTACGATTTCTTAAACTTGTTTACACCTATTCCTACAGTAATGTCATGAAATATATTGAAATTATGTTATAGAATGTATTGTGGACATTGCGTAACACTGTTGTAACGACCCGGTTTTTAGCAACTTTAGTTATCAACATAACTCTATGACGACTAACCAAACATTGAAAAAATACCGGTAGTTAATGAAAGAAGTTAGAGGGTGGGAATAGATAAGATAGAAACTTAGAATAGAAGAAGAAGAAGATACAATATCAGAGTAACACGAATCTCACAGCGGAGCGAACAACATATAATAGATAACATATTCTTGAAATAAAATCAGTATATGTATATAGTAATATTTATCAGAGTACAACACTTACAACACAGAGGAAATAACTATAGCTATATAATCCTAAAGCATCCTGCTCCAAGCTCTCCAAGTATATCTGTAAAATCCTAACTACTTGACTGCCCGTATAAAATTGGGCACCCAAGAGTTTAGGGAAAACAAAACAAAATAAACCCCGGGTCAGTCATGGGACTGGTATGAGTAAAACAGTTTAAAACAGTTTGAGCCATTAAACGATATCTCATAAGACCACGCCGTATAACGGAACGGTTTTTTCCCTTATGAGAATCCAAAATATCTTTATATCAAAAACCTTTTGATATTATAATAATGTCTATCAACCACAATATAAAAATCATCTAGCAGAAACGATTTCATCTCACGTTCTACATATATAGTATACAATCAAAACCGCAAGCACGTATTGGGTAATGGATTTCCAACTATGACAAGGTATGGAACCACCTTCTGCTAGTGTACCTCTAGAGAGGAATACATTGGGTTCAACAAGAACATCTTGCAACCCGGGCACACATGACCGACCACTCATTTCGCTTGAGTGCATCGAATGTATATCACCAACGGATGGCATCAGCAACCGTTTCCCGAATGGAACAGCATCGACAATAGATTTTTAGAAGTAAATGAAACTCTAGATCAGGTGATTATACACCCTAATAGGTGCGACCTACATAGCCCTGTTTCCTTTCTGATTTTTGTCATTTCCCGGTTGTGAGGCTAGAGGCCATGCTTGTCTCTAACAGATCACACATTTATTCACTTTGAATGTCACATTGTCATACCCGCCCAATCACAAATTGATTTCCCCAAAAATACCACGGGTATATAGCTAAGAGAAACGAATTCCTCCGCCACCAAATGTAAATACGGTTGAAGAGATCAACTTACGCGATCTATTAAATATACTATGTCAGACATTCTTCCATACAGGTCGTCCTGGGACTGGACAAACCGAAGGCACTATTCGGTACAACCATCTTAGGCAATCTTTACCTAAGATTTATACAACATCCCTTGCACTTTACTCCGTCTTCAATTATCTTTGGCATATATGATTCGCAACGCTTATGCCAATACAGAGTGGTTCTTCGGATAATAATCCAATCGGTCTCTCCATATAAACAACATTAAAATGGTCAAAACTTTGATAGTCGGTGAGTTAACTATCAAAGAAAAACACGTGTGCAAACAGTGATGTTATTTCCAAATGGAAATTATATCAATCAATCATCATTAAACATTTATCTCCTTAATTCACTAATTTACTTATCTCTTGTTTCCATATATTCTAAATTCTTATTTTTCTATTATCAGAAAACATTTCTGATTCGTATTTGGAAAACATTTCCAAAACTCCTTCACTGTCAAACCTTACCATTCCTTAGTTAAGAAGGAAGTCAATCAAGTTGGGGTATAATTACCTCTCAGACCTTAACTGAACAACGTTTTAACTTCGAAATAGTCAAAGTTTATCTTTTAAATATTTAACAAACTTCCGTACGTAACTCTCGGATTCTATTTACGTATCCACTTCTTTATTGCAAACATTGATTATAACGAAAACGTTATAATCCCTACTTTTGAAATATCTAACTTCAATTATAACTTTTATTCTTTAATGTGAATAAATAAACAAACACCTGATTTATAAATAAATAAATCTTGATTTAAACACCAGAAAGTATAAGTACTTTCCCGAATTCGATATAATTGAATTCGACGTATAACTCTTTTCGAGTAATCTCTATTTGATTTACTCACTTCGAATAAATTATATTCGTTTACTCTTCTCGAATAAACTATATTTGATTACTATTCTCGAATAAACTATATTCGATTAACTCTATTTGATTTAACTCTTTTCACTTAAATCCTTTCGAATAAACTATATTTGATAACTCCTTTAATTCTACTCGAATGAACTATATTCGATAACTCCTTTAATTCTATTCGAATAAACTATATTCGATTTACTACTTTAACTCTATTCGAATAACTATATTCGATTAACTCCTTTAATTCTATTCGAATAAACTATATTCGATTTACTCCTTTAACTCTATTCGAATAAACTAGATTCGATAACTCCTTTAACTCTATTTGAATAAACTATATTCAAATAACTCCTTTAATTCTATTCGAATAAACTATATTCGATTTACTCCTTTAACTCTATTCGAATAACTATATTCGATTAACTCCTTTAATTCTATTCGAATAAACTATATTTAATTTACTCCTTTAACTCTATTCGAATAAACTATATTCGATAACTCCTTTAACTTTATTCGAATAAACTATATTCGATTAACTCCTTTAATTCTATTCGAATAAACTATATTCGATTTACTCCTTTAAAACTCTATTCGAATAACTATATCCGATTAACTCCTTTAATTCTATTCGAATAAACTAGATTCGATTTACTTCTTTCGAATAACTAGATTCGATAACTCCTCCCTTCGAATAACTATATTCGATAACTCCTTTCGAATAACTAGATTCAATAACTCCTCCCTTCGAATAACTATATTCGATAACTCCTTTCGAATAACTAGATTCAATAACTCCTCCCTTCGAATAACTATATTCGATAATTCCTTTCGAATAACTAGATTCAATAACTCCTCCCTTCGAATAACTATATTCAATAACTCCTTTCGAATAACTAGATTCGATTAACTCACGTCGAATAACCAATATTTGATAACTCCTTTCGAATAACTAGATTTGATTAACTCACGTCGAAAAACCAATATACGATAACTCCTCTTCGAATAAATTATATTCGATAACTCTTCTCGAATGAACTATATTCGATTACCCTTCTCGAATAAACTATATTCGGTTACTCTTCTCGAATAAACTGTATTTGATTACTCTTCTCTCGAATACACCATATTCGATAACTCTACTTCGTATAAATTATATTCGATAACTCTACTTCGAATAAGCGATATTCGATAACTCTACTCGATTTACTCCTTTCGAATAACTAGATTCGATAACTCCTTTAACTCTATTTGATTAACTCTATTGGTTAACTCTAACTGATTAATTCTAACTGATCAATTCTAACTGATTAACTCTATCTGATTAAATCTAACTGATTTACTCTATCTGATTAACTCTAACTGATTAACTCTAACTGATTTACTCTAACCGAATAACTAATATTCGATTAACTCATTTCGATTAACTCCTTTCGAATAACTAGATTTAATAAATCCTCCCTTCGAATAACTATATTCGATAACTCCTTTCGAATAACTAGATTCAATAACTCCTCCCTTTGAATAACTATATTCGATAACTCCTTTCGAATAACTAGATTCGATTAACTCACGTCGAATAACCAATATTCGATAACTCCTTTCGAATAACTAGATTCGATTAACTCACGTCGAAAAACCAATATACGATAACTCCTCTTCGAATAAATTATATTCGATAACTCTTCTCGAATGAACTATATTCGATTACCCTTCTCGAATAAACTATATTCGATTACTCTTCTCGAATAAACTATATTTGATTACTCTTCTCTCGAATACACCATATTCGATAACTCTACTTCGTATAAATTATATTCGATAACTCTACTTCGAATAAGCGATATTCGATAACTCTACTCGATTTACTCCTTTCGAATAACTAGATTCGATAACTCCTTTGACTCTATTTGATTAACTCTATTGGTTAACTCTAACTGATTAATTCTAACTGATCAATTCTAACTGATTAACTCTATCTGATTAAATCTAACTGATTTACTCTATCTGATTAACTCTAACTGATTAACTCTAACTGATTTACTTTAACCGAATAACTAATATTCTCTTAACTCATTTCGATTAACTCTTTTGAATTAACTCCTTTGATTTTTTCCTTTGAATTAATTCTTTTCTATTTGTTTACTTAACAAATAACTATTCCCTTTTCAAATTCTATTTATTTAACAAATAAATATTTCTTTTATCTTTCCTATTTATTTAACAAATAAATATTTCCTTTATCTTTTCTATTTATTTAACAAATAAATATTTCCTTTTACATTTGTTTTACAAATATCTTCTTTTATATTTGTTTTACAAATATATTCCTTTATACTTGTTTTCACAAATATTTCCAATTCAATTATATTTGTTTTACAAATATAATTTATTTTCAATATACACTTTGATAAATCCCTTTGTATATTCCAGTATTTCATATTGTGTTTCAAATACCATATATCACTGCTTAGTATCACCCAAACACACACAATCAACAACAAATTGTATATCACATCATATATCACAATATATATGAAAAACAGTAAAATAAATGTTGAGGAATCCAGTTCGATTCCTCCGACCTGTTTCCCTGCATCACAGATTTTAAACAATATAATAACATCGATTTCATTTCAATATGAAATATTCTGCTAAACAGAATCAATATTTGATTAACGATTTATATATATATATATATATCGTTATCTATGATTTCAACCAATACACAAGCAATTCAACCAAACAGTTAACACACAGCAATCAACAGATGATTAACAGTTCTAAAAATACGTTATAAAAATATAACTATTCAGAGTTGGTGAGCTTTACTCACATTGGCATTTCATCGTTAAAGAACGATAAACTGTTTGTTTGATTTGAATCAAACAATTTATTTCTCCATAAATTCAAACGAGCTCCAATCCACTCCCAGTCAGTTCCATTGTGGAGCTCTCGTCCATACGATCCCAACGGATCCTGTTTCGTCTGATTCTGATAATATATGTAAAAGTTATCGTATTTACAAGTTTATGCACATTTTTGAATAAATAAAACATGTATATTTAATTTCAAATGGGCCTTGCTCCTTTAAAAGAAACGGCCCACTTACCAAACACCAACCCGCCTAGTGGACCTCTTCTTCCCCACAGCGAACCCGTGCTCCACATTCCACCACCATTGCCGCCACTTTCCTCCATCCTTCCTCCTTCCACACTTACTTAAAAATCAATTAAAAATCACCAAAATTCCTCCCTTCCAAATCTCATTGCAACCATACACTCGATGTCTAGCTCGCACCCCCTATGGAAAACCCGACTTCGAGCTCCGTCGGCTACAGGGAAAAAAGTATCGACACTTTTCTTCTCAAAAAATTCCCAAACTCTACTAATTTATTGCTCCATCTACGACAAGTTCGAATCTACACTCAGATTTGAAAATCAACACACCAAATTCACCAATTTTCCAACCCTAGGAGGCGCTGTACGTTTTCGCCATGCCCTAACAAACGTCGAACCCTTCGAATCCTACACCAAACTGAAGAGAATGTTTCCAGCGTTGCAAATATACTGGTTTCATGATTTATAACATTTTATTTTGATTTCTGGAATTTTTGGAAGGAGGAGTTTCCACGTTTTAGCCAAAACTGGTGGCGGCTCATTTGTTTCTTGCATTTATAACATGAGGGTGAGGCTGAGAGGAAAGGAGCGTGGCTTGTTTAGGTTCAGAGAAAAGTTAGGATATTTTTTATAAATACTTTACTAATTTTTGTATACACTGTATTTGCCTTCTAAAAATCCATGTGATCACACACGATACCCAAAAATCATGAAAACCGGCACGCAACTACAGTTCGACATTATGGTCCCAATGAAACTGGTTTTGTCGAATTCCGACTCCGTTTGCTCACACAGTGTATTTTTAAAGGTCAAATTATCGACTGTATTTCACATTAAAATCCCGTATGGCTACATACTGCCTTCAAAAATAACAGAAATTGAAATCTAACAATAATTTAACATTGCGGATCCAACAAAATTAGTTTCATCGAATTCTGAGGTCTTTTGCAAAACCGGCTATTTTTAAAGCCCTAAATAACCCTTTTAAATATTAAATATATTTAAAAACAATTAAATTAAATATTTATAATTAAATATTCTCATATATATTCACAACAGAAAATCATACAACTCCACTGGGATTTGCAACTCGATATTCAAATCCCGGTTGAATCGATATTCAAATTTATATTGAAATTCCTTTTATATATCGTTATACATTATAAAGGAAATTCCATAGCGACTTTTCTAAAATTTGATTTGTACATAAATCAAAATCTACACAATGAAATCCCGATTTTTCTCTTCCACTAGAAAAATATACTTCACCAGCTCCTAACGTTTCTTGTTTCACAGAAATCCGATTTAAAACGGACCCTGTACATCCAGTTGAAGTTCAAATCGCCAAATAGCGAACTGCCGCGCCATTTCGAGCTCGATTTTAATTATAATATAATTATACGTTCAAACTTTGTTTAAATAATATATTCGTCAATATAATTCAATATAAACTGAATTATATATTTTATATCGTCCAATTCACACCATATCATGAATTCTGTTATTTCCGATTATTCCAGAAATAATTTTTTTATATTATTTATATTAATTAAATATAAATATTATTTAATTCCAGTTATCAATATCATTAAATCGATAATTAATAATTAAATTAATTAATTATTCGACAGCTAAAAATGCGGGTCATTACAATCTTTCCCCCTTAAAATAACTTCGTCCTCGAAATTGCTAAGCTAGAAAACAAACCCTATTGATTGGGTTAAAATTACTTGTTTACTTCTTAACTCCAGTTTCAATAAACCAATTTATTTCAATTAAATATTAATTAATTCTTAACAACGAAAATTTTCAAAAATCCTGAAAATTTTCTAACACCTTAACTTTTCGAAAATTTTCGCTAGCACCTCCTTTGTACTGGTCAATAGGTCAAACTTCAACTCGCCTCTCTGGGCCATCCCCGACCCAAAAGAAAATCAAACAGCCAAGCGGCTTGCCAATTCGGCTCATAAATCTTATATTCAATAGAAATATAAACTTGTACCATTTTGTCGGGCATATCATTATATCCTTTCCACCAGTTATCAATTCAGCATATACAAGGGTCATCCCAATCAAATTCCAATCTGTTTTTATCCACATATCCAACCATTCGCTTATACCTAAGTCGAATTCAATTTAAAATCAAAGTTCCATTTTCGATTTTTAAATTCTTAACTCATTAATCTTATACCATTTCAGATTCTATCTCACAATTCAAAATCTGATTCTACTTGATATATCGTATCCAATTCAATTTCCAGTTAATTGGTTTCAATTCAGTTCCAGCTCGGTTTCACACATTTCTATTTAAATTTGTTTTTAATTCAAACAGTCTCTTCCTGGGAGTTTTAAACAGCTTTGCTTTTCTAAATCCAAATATTCCTTTTTGGATTTCAAACAACTTGTTTCTCTCAAAACAATTCAAAAAAAACAAAATCCTTTGGTAGTAATCCGTCACTCAACAACATCGAAAATGAACACTGATGATGCAGCTGTCATCATTAGAATTTATTTTCCAGCGATCGAAGTGAGTTCAATACTATATCACCTTTCAAAACCATTTCTAACACTTCCATTTTGAAATACATTTCAAAATACCATTCACACGGGTTGTAAAACAATTTAAAATCTCCCAGGATTTTAAAATTCTCCTATATTTAATCCAATTCCATTTGTAAACACTTTTCCCACTTTCCAGGGCTTTAATTCCAATTCTGATTTAATATTCAGATTTAATTCACTTCGTAATACTTATACGAGTTTTATTTGGTTATATATATATATATATATAACCATCTCCATTATAATCTTACTCGATTATAATAACAACCAATATATCCAATATATATATCTTCTCTATATAAAAATATAATTTGGGTACAATTATTCCGTTTACCCCCTTTTCAAAACATATCGTGTCGACCCATCATATTCAAGTGTTTAGAAACTCCTCCCGATACAGTGGATCAAATTGAACGACCAGAACCCATAAACAACTCAATCAATCAATCTCCATAGTATAAAATAATTTTTATATCAAATAACAAATACGTTCACTCGTATATAAACACTCAACTCAATCTAGGGTATTACTGACCCCATCCCTACTGAGTCACGCCACAGAGCCAAGGTAATAACTTAACCTTAAGCTCTGATACCAAATGTAACGACCCGGTTTTTAGACGAGTTAGGTTTTGCAACCATCCTCTCCAATCCCCAAAGCAGCAAGGTAATACGCCACTGTGGCTTACATTGGTACCCTAGTCCATATTTTACAGCCAGCCTTTAGACTTCCCAACCAACCCTCATTTTCGGGACATGTAATGGTAAGAGTCTCCCGTTCGCCACCTAACAAAAAGCGAGAACCCCCTATCATGTGCACATGCCCTAAGCACGCAACATGGACTGGTATGTGTAAATCAGTTTAAAACAGTTTGAGCCATTAAATGATATCTCATAAGACCACACCGTATAACGGAATGGGTTTTTACCTTATGAGAATCCAAAATATCTTTATATCAAAAACCTTTTGGTATTATAATAATGTCTATCAACCACAATATAATAATCATCTAGCATAAACGCTTTTATCTCACGTTCTACATATATAGTATACAATCAAAACCGCAAGCACTTATTGGGTAATGGATTTCCAACTATGACAAGGTATGGAACCACCTTCTGCTAGTGTACCTCTAGAGAGGGATACACTGGATTCAACAAGAACATCTTGCAACCCGGCCACACATGACCGACCACTCATTTCACTTGAGTGTATCGAATGTATATCACCAATGGTTGGGATCAGCAACCGTTTCCCGAATGGAACAGCATCGACAATAGATTTTTAGAAGTAAATGAAACTCTAGATCAGGTGATTATACACCCTAATAGGTGCGACCTACATAGTTATGCTGCCAGCCCGATTTTTGTCATTTCCCGGTTGTGAGGCTAGAGGCCACGCTTATCTCTAACAGATCACACATTTATTCACTTTGAATACCACATCGTCATACCCGCCAAATCACAAATTGATTTCCCTAAAAATACCATGGGTACACAGCTAAGGGAAACGAATTCCTCCGCCACCAAACGTAAATACGTTTGAAGAGATCAACTTACGCGATCTATTAAATATACTATGTCAGACATTCTTCCATACAGGTCGTCCTAGGACTGGACAAACCGAAGGCACTGTTCAGTACAACCATCTTAGGCAATCTTTACCTAAGATTTACACAACAGCCGCTGCAATTTACTCTGTCTTCAATTATCTTTGGCATATATGATTCGCAACGCTTATGCCAATACAGAGTGGTTCTTCAGATAATAATCCAACCGGTCTCTCCATATTAACAACGTTAAAATGGTCAAAACTTTGATAGTCGGTGAGTTAACAATCAAAGAAAAACACGTGTGCAAATAACGATATTATTTCCAAATGGAAACTATATCGATCAATCATCACTTAACATTTATCCCCTTAGTTTACTAATTTACTTATCTCCTGTTCCCATATATTCTAAATTCTTATTTTTCTATTGTCAGAAAACATTTCTGATTCGTATTTGGAAAACATTTCCAAAACTCCTTCACTATCAAACCATACCATTCCTTAGTTAAGAAGGAAGTCAATCAAGTTGGGGTATAATTATCACTCAGACCTTAACTGAACAACGTTTTAACTTCGAAATAGTCAAAGTTTATCTTTTAAATCTTTAACAAACTTCCGTACGTAACTCTCGGATTCTATTTACGTATCCACTTCTTTATTGAAAACATTGATTATAACGATAACGTTATAATCCCTACTTTTGAAATATCTAACTTCAATTATAACTTTTATTCTTTAATGTGAATAAATAAACAAACACCTGATTTATAAATAAATAAATCTTGATTTAAACACCGGAAATTGTAAGTACTTTCCCAAATTCGATATAATTGAATTCGACGTATAACTCTCTTCGAATAATCTTTATTTGATTTACTCACTTCGAATAAATTATATTTGATTACTCTTCTCGAATAAACTATATTCGATTACTCTTCTCGAATAAACTATATTTGATTACTCTTCTCGAATAAACTATATTCGATTAACTCTATTTGATTAACTCTTTTTGATTTAACTCTTTTCACTTAAATCCTTTCGAATAAACTATATTCGATAACTCCTTTAATTCTACTAGAATGAACTATATTCGATAACTCCTTTAATTTTATTCGAATAAACTATATTCGATTTACTCCTTTAACTCTATTCGAATAACTATATTCGATTAGCTCCTTTAATTCTATTCAAATAAACTATATTCGATTTACTCCTTTAACTCTATTCGAATAAACTAGATTCGATAACTCCTTTAACTCTATTCGAATAAACTATATTCGATTAACTCCTTTAATTCCATTCGAATAAACTATATTCGATTTACTCCTTTAACTCTATTCGAATAACTATATTCGATTTACTCCTCTAATTCTATTTGAATATACTATATTCGATTTACTCCTTTAACTCTATTCGAATAAACTATATTCGATAACTCCATTAACTCTATTCGAATAAACTATATTCGATTAACTCCTTTAATTATATTCGAATAAACTATATTCGATTTATTCCTTTAACTCTATTCGAATAACTATATTCGATTAACTCCTTTCGAAAAACTAGATTCGATAACTCCTCCCTTCGAATAACTATATTCGATAACTTCTTTCGAATAACTAGATTCAATAACTCCTCCCTTCGAATATAGTTATTTGATAACTCCTTTCGAATAACTAGATTCAATAACTCCTCCCTTGGAATAACTATATTTGATAACTCCTTTCGAATAACTAGATTTAATAAATCCTCCCTTCGAATAACTATATTCGATAACTCCTTTCGAATAACTAGATTCAATAACTCCTCCCTTCGAATAACTATATTCGATAACTCCTTTCGAATAACTAGATTCGATTAACTCACGTCGAATAACCAATATTTGATAACTCCTTTCGAATAACTAGATTTGATTAACTCACGTCGAATAACCAATATTCGATAACTCCTCTTCGAATAAATTATATTCGATAACTCTTCTCGAATGAACTATATTCGATTACCCTTCTCGAATAAACTATATTCGATTACTCTTCTCAAATAAACTATATTCGATTACACTTCTATCGAATACACTATATTCGATAACTCTACTTCGAATAAATTATATTCGATAACTCTACTTCGAATAAGCGATATTCGATAACTCTACTCGATTTACTCCTTTCGAATAACTAGATTCGATAACTCCTTTAACTCTATTTGATTAACTCTATTGGTTAATTCTAACTGATTAACTCTAACTAATTAATTCAAACTGATTTACTCTATCTGATTAACTCTAACTGATTAACTCTAACTGATTTACTCTAACCGAATAACTAATATTCGATTAACTCATTTCGATTAACTCTTTTGAATTAACTCCTCTGACTTTTTTCCTTTGAATTATTTCTTTTCTATTTGTTTACTTAACAAATAACTATTCCCTTTTCAGATTCTATTTATTTAACAAATAAATATTTCTTTTATCTTTCCTATTTATTTAACAAATAAATATTTCCTTTATCTTTTCTATTTATTTAACAAATAAATATTTCCTTTTACATTTGTTTTACAAATATCTTCTTTTATATTTGTTTTACAAATATATTCCTTTATATTTGTTTTCACAAATATTTCCAATTCAATTACATTTGTTTTACAGATATAATTTATTTTCAATATACACTTTGATAAATCCCTTTGTATATTCCAGTATTTCATATGGTATTTCAAATACCATATATCACTGCTCAGTATCAGCCAAACACACACAATCAACAACAGATTGTATATCACATCATATATCACAATATATATGAAAAACAGAAAAATAAATGTTGAGGAATCTTGTTGGATTCCTCCGACCTGTTTCCCTGCATCACAGATGTTAAACAATATAATAACATCGATTTCATTTCGATATGAAATATTCTGCTAAACATAATCAATATTTGATTAATGATTTATGTATATATCGTTATCTATGATTTCAACCAATACACAAGCAATTCAACCAAAAAGTTAGCACACGACAATCAACAGATGATTAACAGTTCTAAAAATTCGTTTTAAAAATATAACTGTTTAGAGTTGGTGAGCTTTACTCACATTGGCAGTTCATCGTTAAAGAACGATAAACTGTTTGTTTGATTTAAATCAAACAATTTATTTCGCCATAAATTCAAACGAGCTCCAATCGACTACCTGTCAGTTCCATTGTGGAGTTCTCGTCCATACGATCCCAACGGATCTTGTTTCATCTGATTCTGATAATAGATGTAAAAGTTATCGTATTTACAAGTTTATGCACATTTTTGAATAAATAAAACATGGATATTTAATTTCAAATGGGCCTTGCTCCTTTAAAAGAAACGGCCCACTCACCAAACACCAACCCGCCTACGTGGACCACTTCTTCCCCATAGTGAACCCGTGCTGCACATTCCACCACCATTTCCGCCACTTTCCTCCATCCTTCCTCCTTCCACACTTACTTAAAAATCAATTAAAAATCACCAAAATTCCTCCCTTCAAAATCTCATTGCAACCATACCCTCGATGTCTAACTCGCACCCCTATGGAAAACCCGACTTCGAGCTCCGTCGGCTACAGGGAAAAAAGTATCGACACTTTTCTTCTAAAGAAAATCCCTAACTCTTCCAATTTGTTGCTCCATCTACGACAAGTTTGAATCTACACTCGAATTTGAAAATCAACACACCAAATTTACCAATTTTCTAACCCTAGGAGGCGCTGTATATTTTCGCCATGCCCTAACAAATGTCGAACCCTTCGAATCCTACACCAAACTGAAGAGAATGTTTCCAGCGTTGCAAATATACTGGTTTCATGATTTATAACATTTTATTATGATTTCTGGAATTTTTGGAAGGAGGAGTTTCCACGTTTTAGCCAAAACTGGTGGCGGCTCATTTGTTTCTTGCATTTATAACAAGAGGGTGAGGCTGAGAGGAAAGGAACGTGGCTTGTTTAGGTTCAGAGAAAAGTTAGGATATTTTTTATAAATACTTTACTGATTTTTATATACTGTATTTGCCTTCTAAAAATCCGTGTGATCACACACGATACCCAAAAATCACGAAAACCGGCATGCAGCTACAGTTCGACATTACGGTCCCAACAAAACTAGTTTCGTCGAATTCTGACTCCGTTTGCTCACACAGCGTATTTTTAAAGGTCAAATTATCTACAGTATTTCACATTAAAATCCCGTACGGCCACATACTGCCTTCAAAAATCACGGAAATTGAAATCTAATAATAATTTAACATTGCGGATCCAACAAAATTAGTTTCGTCGAATTCTGAGGTCTTTTGCAAAACTGGCTATTTTTAAAGCCCTAAATAACCATTTTAAATATTAAATATATTTAAAAACAATTAAATTAAATATTTATAAATAAATATTCTCGCATATATTCACAACAGATTATCATACAGCTCCACTGGGATTTACAACTCGATATTCAAATCCCGGTTGAATCGATATTCAAATTTATATTGAAATTCCTTTTATATATCGTTATAAATTATAAGGAAATTCCATAGCGACTTTTCTAAAATTTGATTTGGACATAAATCAAAATCTACAGAATGAAATCCCGATTTTTCTCTTCCACTTGAAAAATATACTTCACCAGCTCCTAACGTTTCTTGTTTCACAGAAATCCGATTTAAAACGGACCCTGTATATCCAGTTGAAGTTCAAATCACCAAATAGCGAACTACCGCGCCATTTTGAGCTCGATTTTAATTATAATATAATTATACGTTCAAACTTCGTTTAAATAATATATTAGTCAATATAATTCAATATAAACTGAATTATATATTTTATATCGTCCAATTCACACCATATCATGAATTCTGTTATTTCCGATTATTCCAGAAATATATATTTTCTATTATTTATATTAATTAAATATAAATATTATTTAATTCCAGTTATCGATATCGTTAAATCGATAATTAATAATTAAATTAATTAATTATTCGACAGCTAAAAATGTGGGTCATTACAATCTTTCCCCCTTAAAATAATTTCGTCCTCGAAATTGCTAAGCTAGAAAACAAACCCTATTGATTGGGTTAAAATTACTTGTTTACTTCTTAACTCCAGTTTCAATAAACTAATTTATTTCAATTAAATATTAATTAATTCTTAACAATGAAAATTTTAAAAATCCTGAAAATTTTCTAACACCTTAACTTTTCGAAAAAATTCGCCAGCACCTCCTTTGTACCGGTCAATAGGTCAAACTCCAACTCGCCTCTCTGGGCCATCCCCAACCAAAAAAAAAATCAAACAGCCAAGCGGCTTGCCAATTCGGCTCATAAATCTTATATCCAATAGAAATATAAACTTGTACCTTTTTGTCGGGCATATCATTATATCCTTTCCACCTGTTATCAATTCAGCAGATACAAGGGTCATCCCAATCAAATTCCAATTTGTTTTTATCCACACATCCAACCATTCACTTATACCTAAGTCGAATTCAAATTCAAATCAAAGTTCCATTTTCGATTTTTAAATTCTTAACTCATCAATCCTATACCATTTCAGATTCTATCTCACAATTCAAAATCTGATTCTACTTGATATATCGTATCCAATTCAATTTCCAGTTAATTGGTTTCAATTCACTTCCAACTCGGTTTCACACATTTCTTTTTAAATTTGTTTTTAATTCAAACAGTCTCTTCCTGGGATTTTTAAATAGCTTTTCTTTTCTAAAACCAAGTATTCCTTTTTGGATTTCAAACAACTTGTTTCTCTCAAAACAATTCAAAAAAAAAATTCCTTTGGTAGTAATCCGTCACTCAACAACATCGAAAATGAACACTGATGATGCAGCTGTCATCATCAGATTTTTTTTTCCAGCGATGGAAGTGAGTTCAATACTATATCACCTTTCAAAACCATTTCTAACACTTCCATTTTGAAATACATTTCAAAATACCATTCACACGGCTTGTAAAACAATTTAAAATCTCCCAGGATTTTAAAATTCTCCTGTATTTAATCCAATTCCATTTGTAAACATTTTTCCCACTTTCCAAGGCTTTAATTCCAATTCTGATTTAATATTCATATTTAATTCACTTCGTAATAAATATACGAGTTTTATTTGGTTATATATATATAACCATCTCCATTATAATCTTACTCGATTATAGTAACAACAAATATATCCAATATATATTCATTCCAATATATATATATCTTCTCTATATAAAAATATAATTTGGGTAAAATTATTTTGTTTACCCTCTTTTCAAAACATTTCGTGTCGACCCATCGTATTCGAGTGTTTAGAAACTCCTACCGATACTGTAACAACCCGTATTTTTATAACGTGTAATAACCATAAATCAAGGCAGAATTAATTTTTCAAATAATAATCAAGGGAAACGGTTTACGCCATTGCGTTTGTCTTGAAATTCTGCCGGGAAACGCGTCCTATTTTTCGAAAATCGAAGTCCGTATGACCAAGTTATGACCCTTCGAAGTTTTCATAAATTTTCAAGTTCAAAACAGCTCAGAATTCGAATTCAAATTTCGAATTCAAACCCCAGAATGGACTGGGTGGGAAATTTCCCGCCCAGAAACAGGTCGACCTGGGGGTCGACTATGTAGTCGACCTGGGAGTCGACTATGTAGTCGACCTGCCTAGGACCAGGTCGACCATAGTGTCGACCTGGGGGTCGACCTGGTGACAGAACCCGTTTTTGAGTCTGAGTTCGTTTTGATGATTCTGGCCTCATTTCTGTCTACATTCGTTGACCTGACCCTATATAAACAGCCCCTAACACTAGTCTCTCTACACAAAATTCTCTCTGACATTATGCTGCTCTAATTCTGGTTGAAAAGTTAGAGAAAGAGGCTACTTCTTCTACGTCGAAACTACGCTGATTTGGGGACTTCTGTTAGGACTCGACTAAGCATATAAAGATTCAACATCGACTTTCTTTTTCTAATTCTCGAACCACGATCTGTAAGCCCCAGTTACTTTTAGTTTGAAACAGTAAACGTAATATGTATATGTGTAAATTGAAATTGGACCTGTGTATGATGACTGTTTTACATCCATTCTTGTTCATCTTAGATCTGGACCTTTGGGTATATTACTATGACATTGATTTGGGGCCTGTTCATGTTGTAAATCAAAAAGAAAAACCCCTCCTATTATCATGCCTGAAATGTTGAATCTGCTATTAGTCACTAGTTTATGACTATCACCTTGTGTCAACTGTTACCATGACTATCACTTTATGCCAACTGTTATCTTGACTAGTACCTCATTTTGCTAGATTTGGAATCTTTATGTTTGAGGCCGATATTCCATATGCCAGTAATGTAATAATCATTTATCTCAAGTTATACCATGCTATGCTAGTAATCACTTTTGCCGCCTTATATCTGTCCCTTTTTATGTTATTCCCTAATTAGATTTATTTGTATCGATTTGTGTTTACGTGCAATGGGAATACGATTTGGGTAGATTAGGTAAAACATGAATTGGCTTTGAACTTGAATGTGATCGTTATTATAACTTGAACCTGTATATGGACAAGAACGTGACTTGAAACTTACATGAAATCTGACATGAAACTCGACATGAATTTTGACATGAAAACTTGAACATGGACATGACACTTAGATAAACTTGAAAATGGCCAACTAGAGGTTGGGTTGAGTTTGTAGTGTAAATCTGCCCGGAACCGCCCGGCGAATCCAGTAACTGCAAACAATAGGATCCAATGTGGGTAGTTGGTCATATCGCATCTAGAAACTGAGGTTAGACTATGTTGTGGTGTAAATCTGCCCGGAACCACCCGGCAAATCCACTGACCACAACAACTAGTCTAATGTGAGAGGATGGGGTGCAATAATGAATTAATGCCACATGATAGGGTTAAGTCATGAACTACTTGAATATACTTAACCAATTTGACATGATGATTTTGATAGGGTTAAGTCATGAACCGCTTGAACACACTTAACCAACTTGATACATGATTTGGATAGGGTTAAGTCACGAATTTGAATGAAAACACTTAACCCATTAGAAACCCTATTTACGCGGTCCTTTTCAGCAGTAACCCACTTAGATGTATCACGATACCCTGGGACTAGGCAGGGTGGGGCACGATTACTGGGCTGATTTTAAGCGACCAGAACGACGGCTGAGTAGGTGCGCCATTGTAGGTTCACGCGGACTATGGTCGTGCACGTAGTCCGGAGTTGAAAATGCAGGCATTGGGCACCCATAGGTTTACACTATGCATGCTTGATTCGTGTCGGTGGTTGGCACCCTAGGACTTGATACACCCTAGGGTGGACCTAGCACAGGTGACTACATTTCGTGATTGGGCCGTATGACACAGACACTTGACGAGCTAGAACATGTATGGAGCCGATCGATTAGTAGATCGTACCGTGGGACCCCATAATGGGTCACTTCATGATATTGGGCTAAGGGATCACTTCATGATAAATACCTGACATGGGTTAGAATACTAGTACGGTTGGTGCAGCGAACATGGAACATGCGATGCTATACTTGAGTTATCTCGTTATCTTAGTTTATCATGCCATACTTATCAACATCCTTATGTTTATTTTTAGTTTATACCTGTCTCGTTACCTTTACTAGTTTTTATACTGAAAGTTACTAGGACTTACCAGTCTTTATGACTGACCCTTTTTCCTTTGCCTCTTTTTCTTTCGTCCCCCTCCCCCAGGTTCTCAGGGAGGAAACACTAGCTCTTAGCTTGGATTTAGCTTGCTTTCTGACAACTCATGTACGGTTTGGTCTTGAGCTATGCTATGGCTGCACTTCTGCTATGTTTGGGGAATAATTTACTTTTACTACTTTAAGTTTATGCTTCTTTATCTAGAACTTGATGTAATGGAATAATTTGTACCTTGGATATATGAGGTTTTGACCTTTTCTCGAAAGTAATAAAAATTGGGTTTTTAATTTCTACCGCTGCTTTATTTATGTTTTGCCTTGTGATATCTCTGTGTATGTTTACCTAGATAATACTCCACCAAAACTAGTGCATTCCCTTTGTGAGTGACCCTAGTGGAGGTGGCGTGTTACACTTGGTATCCGAGCAGAAGGTTAACAGACGGGACAAAAGTTTTAGAAACCTTCTAAAACTATTTTCCAAAACCATTTATAAAGAAGCATTTTTCAATAAAAGTTTTATGTTTAAAAAGGCTATTCCCCAAAAGCCATTAGCACTTTCCTTTGTTTCCTCGTTTGAATCTTTTTCTTTTCGTTTTTCAGCATGTCTGATCTTAACATTCCTGAGAGAGTACCCGTACCTGAATGGTTCCGAAGGTACTTAGAAGATAGGGCCAATGGCGTGGGCTCGGAAGACATCCCTCCTCCTCCCCCAGTGGCCGCGGTTCCTCCTCCTCCTGGTACCGCCTTTGCCAAATATGCAAAGACTTTAAAGCGATGGGCGGCAAGAACTTCGTTGGAACTGAAACCTTTGTTGAGGCACGAAACTGGCTAAAGGAGACTGAAGACTTGTTTATTATCTTTGATGTGGAGGACCATAGGAAAGTTCAGTTGGCAGCATGGTTGTTAAAAGAGGAAGCTGCATTTTGGTGGGAAGTCACCAACGCCACCAGGCCAATTGAGACTTGGGCAAACTTTAGAGAGAGGTTTGGGCTTAAATTCTTATCGTCAGCAGAAGAAAACCTTCAGATGGAGAGGTTCCTCGCACTCAAGCAAGGGGACATGTCTGTTAGGGAGTACGTGAATAAGTTTAATCAGCTTGCTCGGTTCGGTTTGGACTTGGTCAATACGGCCTAGAAAAAGGCTGTACGCTTTGCTCGAGGATTGAACGAGCCACTACACAGTTTGGCCATAACTCATATACCCATAGGGGCGACCTTTGAAAGCTTGGTGGATATGGATCTACTTCATGAGGAAGACAAGAATAGTAAGAAGGAGGTTAAGCCTAATGAGATTCAGAATAAGAAAGTTGACTTCAAGAAGGGAGGCAACAAGAATAACAAGGGCAACAACAACAAGGCACGTGAGACAAGGAAGTGTAACTTTTGTTGGATTACGGGACATCTAGCTAAAGACTGTAGAAAGAAGAAGAGAAAGTTGGGTGAATGCTTTCATTATGGATATACTGGACACATCAGCAAGGATTGCCCTAAGAAGCAAGGACAGGGGCAAGGGCAGACCCAGCGAGCAGGACCTTATGGAGGGCAGTTGCATGCTCTCAACACCACTCCAGCTCTTGACCGAGGTAGTAATATTTCTGTAGAAAGCCTTGTTTACATTTCTGACTTTCCTGTTCGAACCTTATTTGACTCTGGCGCATCGCATACTTTTATTTCTTCTGATATTGTTGAAAATTTGCACCTAAGTACTAGTCTAGTTGAGGATCCCGGTACAGTTTCAAATCCAATTGGGGGCTCCGCTCATTTGTCTATGATTTGTGTGGATTTGAGAATTTCTATCTTCAGCGTAGAATTCACGTGTAATGCTTATGTTCTCGGATTTATGGGATACGGATTGATTCTAGGCATGGATTGGATGTCCAATTATGGAGCTATTCTTGATTGTGAACGAAGGGTAGTGAGGCTCATGACTCGCCTTGGTAATACCCTTGAAATTTCTTGTAACCCTAAGGGTCCCATCATGTTGTGTTATCTTGAATCTCTTGACTCGTCCATCGACAATTTGCAATCTGTAAGAGTGGTCCGAGAATATCCAGATGTCTTTGATGAGGTGAGAGGGTTACCTCCTAAACGCGAGATAGACTTCCGAATTTATCTTGTTGATAATGCCAAGCCAGTTTCATTACCCGTTAGGCATATGGCCCCGCGAGAAAGAAGAGAGCTCAGTAAACAAGTTAAGGAGTTGCTTGAGAAAAATTTCATAAGACAAAGCATTTCTGAATGGGGTGCTCCGGTGGTATTCGCTACTAAGGCAGATGGTTCGCTTCGTCTGTGCGTAGATTATCGTGAGTTAAACAAGCTGACGAAGAAGAACAGGAACCCGCTGCCAAGAATCGACGATCTGTTTGACCAGCTTGTAGGAGCATCTGTTTTCTCTCAACTCGATCTAGCCACAGGGTTCCATCAGCTTAGAGTGGCTGAGGATAGCATTGACAAAACTGCGTTTAGGACTCTAGATGGGTTCTTCGAATGGCTCGTCATGACGTTTGGGTTAACGAATGCACCCGCGTATTTTGTAGATTTCATGAGTAGGGTGTTTCGGGAGTTCCTTAACAAGTTTGTAGTGGTTTTCGTAGACGATATTCTGATCTTCTCAAAGGATGAAGAAGAGCATGCTAGACATCTCAGGGAAGTCATGGATACTCTCAGAGCACACCAGTTAAAAGCTAAGTTCTCCAAATGCCATTTTTGGAGGAAGGAAGTTCGATTTCTTGGACATGTAGTTTCTAAGCAAGGCATAGCCGTGGACCCTGCAAAGGTGGTTGCGGTGCAAGACTGGAAAGTTCCTAAGAACGCAACTGAAATGAGAAGCTTTCTCGGTTTGGCAGGCTACTATAGGAAGTTCATTAAGGACTTCGCTAAGATTTCAGCCCCTCTTACTAGGTTAACAAAGAAAAACCTAGCATTTGCGTTGAACATAGAATGTGAGATTTCTTTTCAGAGACTCAATAGAGCCCTCACCACAGCTCCAGTTTTGGCATTACCCGATGGAGGTAAGATGTTTACCGTGTACACAGATGCATGTGGCACGGAGTAGGCGCAGTCCTAATGCAAGAAGGGAAAGTGATGTGCTATGGGGGTAGACAACTTAAAGTTCATGAGAAGAACTATCCCACACATGACTTGGAGTTGGCGGCAATCGTTTTTGCACTTAAATCTTGGCGCCATTATCTTCTTGGGGAGAGGTTCGAGCTGTATACCGACCACAAATCGCTGAAGTACCTCTTCTCACAAAAAGATTTGAATCTGAGACAACAGCGATGGATGGAATTCTTGGCATCATATGACTTCGATATAGCTTATACCCCTGGCAAGGGTAACGTGGTGGCATATGCGCAAAGTAGGAAAAGGTTGACCTTGAGCCCCTTATTCATTGAAAGGAAAAGTCTTGAGTTTATAGCAACCTTTGATTTCACACCTGCTGTTGAGTCATTGGCTGCTACGTTAGCATCTCTTGAGTTAAGACCTACACTTCTAGATCAAGTAGGGACTTCACAAAAGGAAGACCCACAGATAGTCGAAATCATGGACAAGCTGATTAGCGGTGAGACGTCAAGTCACCTCAGTAGGTATGCCATAGATGACAAGGGATGGCTAAGGCATGATGGAAGGCTATGCATCCCGCAAGTGGGAGACTTAGTAAGGAAAGTTCTCGAGGAGGCACATCACTCGAAGATGACCATACATCCTTGAGGGGATAAGATGTACAGAGATATGAAACGCATTTTTTTTTGGACTGGAATGAAAAAGGACGTGGCAGAGTTCGTTTCAAAGTGCATGGTGTGCCAACAAGTAAAGGCCGAGTCGAAGAAGCCCGGTGGGCTATTTCATCCTTTGGAGGTTCCGCAATGGAAATGGGAGAGTATCTTGATGGATTTTGTGGATGGACTGCCAAGGTCAAGGAAGGGAAATACTAGCATATGGGTCATAGTTGATAGACTCACGAAAAGTGCTCACTTCATTCCAGTAAAAAGCAAGAGGACCGCATCAGGGCTAGCGTCTATTTACCTTCGGGAGATAGTATGGTTACACGGGGTTCCTTCTAGTATAGTTAGTGATCATGACCCGATTTTCACTAGCCAGTTTTGGAATAGTCTGCAAGAAGCAATGGGTACACGACTGAACTTGAGCACGGCCTATCACCCGCAGACGGATGGACAAACCGAAAGAGTAAATAGGGTGCTAGAGGATCTTTTGAGACTATGCATTCTTGACTTTGGCGGTACTTAGAAGACCGTCTTCCTCTCGTAGAGTTTGCATATAATAATAGCTACCAAGCTAGCATCGGAATGGCACCGTTCGAAGCCCTGTACGAAAGATCGTGCAAGTCACCAACTTGTTGGTGAGAGACGACAGACAGGCTTATACTTGGGCCCGACATGATAAGGGACACTTCTGAGAAGATTGAGTTGATACGAAGACGGATGAAAACGGCCCAAGATACACAGAAATCTTATGCGGACAAGAGAAGGACAGACCTAGAGTTTAAAGTCGGAGACATGGTCTTTATAAAAGTTTCTCCTTTACGCAATGTAGTTCGTTTTTGAGCGGTTGGAAAGCTAGCACCAAGGTTCGTAGGACCGTTCCCTATCATTGAGAGGATTGGGCAAATGGACTATAAGGTAGAATTACCCGAGAGGCTAGCCGGAGTACACAATGTCTTTCATGTCCCGCATCTTCGAAAGTGCTTACATGAATCAGCCGAAGTGGTTGAGCCAAGCTTCCTTGAAGGCGTAGAAGTGGAAAAAGAAGCAACATTGAGGCGAGTTCCGATTCGTATCTTAGGAACGGAGATCAAGAAGCTAAGGAATCGAGAAGTCAAGCTAGTTAAAGTTCAGTGGAGTGAAGTCCAAGAAGACGCAACTTGGGAAACCGAAGAGAAGATACGCGCGCTTTACCCATTTCTTTTTGAGGATACATTCTCGATCTCTTTTTCCTATAAACTTGAAAACCTTTTCGTATCATGCTTGAGAACCTTAGGTAGGACCATATGGATGTAAATATGTGATTGAAACATGTTATGGTTGATGTTTGCAAATGGTTGCAAGTGTTTGCAAGTGATTGCTAGTGGATGCATGACACACATTAGGCACTAGATCGGCTCAGTCACATTTTCATGTTGCATATGCATGAGTGCTTATACTTGTACATAGATGGAACTTGTTATGCTATCACTTAGATGTTGCATATGAATGAATTTTTGTGCACTCATGTAGAGATTATAAACTATGTTAGGAATTTGCATACATGTTGGATTCATTACACTAACATATTTTGCATTAAGGAGGTTTACTGAATCAGTAACCGCCTGATCTTTTGCATTAAATAAGTACATATACACACACTTTCTGCATATGTTCATATAGCATTAGAAATCTTTAAAGGACAATGGTTACCTGTGGATGATGCTTTGAGTAGATGGATGATTGGATGGTAGGATATATTCTTTCTAACTTAGAGATTTCGGGGACGAAATCCTTTAAGGGGGGATAATGTAACAATCCATATTTTTATAACGTGTAATAACCATAAATCAAGGCACAATTAATTTTTCAAATAGGAATCAAGGGAAACGGTTTACGCCATTGCGTTCATCTCGAAATTCTGCTAGGAAACGAGTCCGAGTTTCGAAAATCGGAGTCTGTATGACCAAGTTATGACCCTTCGAAGTTTTAAGAAAATTTCAAGTTCAAAACAGCTCAGAATTCGAATTCAACTTTGGAATTCAAACCCCAGAATGGACTGGGCGGAAAATTTCCCGTCCAGGTCCACTTCGACCTGGGGTTCGACTATGTAGTCGACCAGCCCAGGACCAGGTCGACCTGGGGGTCGACTATGTAGTCGACTAGCCCAGGACCAGGTCGACCATAGTGTCGACCTGGGGGTCGACCTGGTGACAGAACCCATTTTTGAGTCTGAGTTCGTTTTGATGTTTCTGGCCTCATTTCTGTCTACATTCGTTGACCTGACCCTATATAAACAGCCCCTAACACTAGTCTCTCTACACAAAATTCTCTCTGACATTATGTTGCTCTAATTCTGATTGAAAAGTTAGAGAAAGTGGCTACTTCTTCTACGTCGAAACTACGCTGATTTGGGGACTTCTGTTAGGACTCGACTAAGCATATAAAGATTCAACATCGACTTTTTTTTTCTAATTCTCGAACCATGATCTGTAAGCCCCAGTTACTTTTAGTTTTAAACTGTAAACGTAATATGTTTATGTGTAAATTGAAATTGGACCTGTGTATGATGACTGTTTTACATCCATTCTTGTTCATCTTGGATCTTGACCTTTGGGTATATTACTATGACATTGATTTGGGGCCTATTCATGTTGTAAATCAAAAAGAATAACCCCTCCTATTATCATGCCTGAAATGTTGAATCGGCTATTAGTCACAAGTTTATGACTATCACCTTGTGTCAACCGTTACCATGACTATCACTTTATGCCAACTGTTATCTTGACTAGTACCTCATTTTGCTAGATTTGGAATCTTTATGTTTGAGGCCGATATTCCATATGCCAGTAATGTTATAATCATTTATCTCAAGTTATACCATGCTATTCTAGTAATCACTTTTGCCACCTTATATCTGTCCCTTTTTATGTTATTCCCTAATTAGATTTATTTGTATCGATTCGAGTTTACGTGCGATGGGAATACGATTTGGGTAGATTAGGTAAAACATGAATTGGCTTTGAACTTGAATGTGATCGTTATTATAACTTGAACCTGTATATGGACAAGAACGTGACTTGAAACATACATGAAATCTGACGTGAAACTCGACATGAATTTTGACATGAAAACTTAAGCATGAACATGACACTTAGATAAACTTGAAAATGGCCAACTCGAAGTTGGGTTGAGTTTGCAGTGTAAATCTGCCCGGAACCGCCCGGCGAATCCAGTAACTGCAAACAATAGGATCCAATGTGGGTAGTTGGTCATATCGCATCTAGAACCCGAGGTTAGACTATGTTGTGGTGTAAATCTGCCCGGAACCACCCGGCAAATCCAATGACCACAACAACTAGTCTAATGTGAGAGGATGGGGTGCAATAATGAATTAATGCCACATGATAGGGTTAAGTCATGAACTACTTGAATATACTTAACCAATTTGACATGATGATTTTGATAGGGTTAAGTCATGAACCGCTTGATCACACTTAACCAACTTGATACATGATTTGGATAGGGTTAAGTCACGAATTTGAATGACAACACTTAACCCATTAGAAACCCTAGTTACGCGGTCCTTTTCAGCAGTAACCCACTTAGATGTATCACGATACCCTGGGACTTGGCAGGGTGGGGCACGATTACTGGGCTGATTTTAAGCGACCAGAACGACGGCTGAGTAGGTGCGCCATTATAGGTTCAAGCGGACTATTGTCGTGCATGTAGTCCGGAGTTGAAAAAGCAGGCATTGGGCACCCGTAGATTTACACTGTGTGTGCTTGATTCATGTCGGTGGTTGGCACCCTAGGACTTGATACACCCTAGGGTGGACCTAGCACAGGTGACAACATTTCGTGATTGGGCCGTATGACACAGACACTTGATGAGCTAGAACATGTAGGGAGCCGATCGATTAGTAGATCGTACCGTGGGACCCCATAATGGGTCACTTCATGATATTGGGCTAAGGGATCACTTCATGATAAATACTTGACATGGGTTAGAATACTAGTACGGTTGGTGCAGCGAACCTGGAACATGTGATGATATACTTGAGTTATCTCGTTATCTTAGTTTATTATGCCAGACTTATCATCATCCTTATGTTTATTTTCAGTTTATACCTGTCTCGTAACCTTTACTAGTTTTTATACTGAAAGTTACTAGGACTTACCAGTCTTAATGACTGACCCTTTTTCCTTCGCCTCTTTTTCTTTTGTTCACCCCCCCCCAGGTTCTCAGGGAGGAAACACTAGCTCTTAGCTTGGATTTAGCTTGCTTTCTGACAGCTCATGTACGGTTTGGTCTTGAGCTATGCTATGGAAGCACTTCTGCTATGTTTGGTGAATAATTTACTTTTGCTACTTTAAGTTTATGCTTCTTTATCTAGAACTTGATGTAATGGAATATTTTGTACCTTGGATATACGAGGTTTTGACTCTTTTCTCGAAAGTAATAAAAATTGGGTTTTTAATTTCTACTGTTGCTTTATTTATGTTCTGCCTTGTGATATCTCTATGTATATTTACCTAGATAATACTCCACCAAAACTAGTGCATTCGCTTTGTGAGTGACCCTAGCGGAGGTGGGGTGTTAAAAATACAGTGGATCAAATTGATCGACCAGAACCCATAAACAACTCATTCAATCAAACTCCACAATATAAAACAATTTTTATATCAAATAAACAATACGTTCACTCGTATATATACACTCAACTCAATCTAGGGTATTACTGACCCCATCCCTACTGAGTCACGCCACAGAGCCAAGGTAATAACTTAACCTTAAGCTCTG
Source organism: Allium sativum (assembly GCA_030737875.1). NCBI lineage: Eukaryota > Viridiplantae > Streptophyta > Magnoliopsida > Asparagales > Amaryllidaceae > Allium > Allium sativum. The sequence goes on from CM060918.1 coordinate 132,072,971, forward strand.
ATACCAACTGTAATGACCCGGTTTTTAGACGAGTTAGGCTTTGCAACCATCCTCTCCAATCCCCAAAGCAGCAAGGTAATACCCCATTGTAGCTTACATTGGTACCCTAGTCCATATTTTACGGCCAGCCTTTCGACTTCCCAACCAACCCTCATTTTCGGGACATGTAAGGGTAAGAGTCTCCCGTTCGCCACCTAACAAAAAGCGAGAACCCCCTATCATGCGCACATGCACTAAGCACGCAACATGGACTGGTATAAGTAAAATAGTTTGAAACAGTTTGAGCCATTAAACGATATCTCATAAGACCACGCCGTATAAACGGAACTGATTTTTCCCTTATGAGAATCCAAAATATCTTTATATCAAAAACCTATTGATATTATAATAATGTCTATCAACCACAATATAATAATCATCTAGCAGAAGCGCTTTCATCTCACGTTCTACATATATAGTATACAATCAAAACCGCAAGCACGTATTGGGTAATGGATTTCCAACTATGACAAGGTATGGAACCACCTTCTGCTAGTGTACCTCTAGAGAGGGATACACTGGGTTCAACAAGAACATCTTGCAACCCGGCCACACATGACCGACCACTCATTTCGCTTGAGTGTATCGAATGTATATCACCAACGGTTGGGATCATCAACCATTTCCCGAATGGAACAGCATCGACAATAGTTTTTTAGAAGTAAATGAAACTCTAGATCAGGTGATTATACACCCTAATAGGTGCGACCTACATAGCCTTGCTACCAGCCTGATTTTTGTCATTTCTCAGTTATGAGGCTAGAGGCCACGCTTATCTCTGACAGATCACACATTTATTCACTTTGAATGTCACATCGTCGTATCCGCCAAATCACAAATTGATTTCCCCAAAAATACCACGAGTACACAGCTAAGAGAAACAAATTCCTCCGCCACCAAACGTAAATACGTTTGAAGAGATCAACTTACGCGATCTATTAAATATCTATTGTCAGACATTCTTCCATACAGGTCGTCCTAGGACTGGACAAACCGAAGGCACTGTTCAGTACAACCATCTTAGGCAATCTTTACAAAAGATTTATATAACAGCCCTTGCACTTTACTCCGTCTTCAATTATCTTTGGCATATATGATTCGCAACGCTTATGCCAATACGGAGTGGTTCTTCGGATAATAATCCAACCGGTCTCTCCATATTAACAACTTTGGAATGGTCAAAACTTTGATAGTCAGTGAGTTAACTATCAAAGAAAATCACGTGTGCAAACAAAGATATTATTTCCAAACGGAAATTATATCGATCAATCATCATTTAACATTTATCCCCTTAGTTCACTAATTTACTTATCTCCTGTTCCCATATATTCTAAATTCTTATTTTTCTATTATCAGAAAACATTTCTGATTCATATTTGGAAAACATTTCCAAAACTCCTCCACTATCAAACCTTACCATTCCTTAGCTAAGAAGGAAGTCAATCAATTGGGGTATAATTACCTCTCAGACCTTAATTGAACAACGTTTTAACTTCGAAATAGTCAAAGTTTATCTTTTAAATCTTTAACAAACTTACGTACGTAACTCTCGGATTCTATTTACGTATCCACTTCTTTATTGAAAACATTGATTATAACGATAACGTTATAATCCCTACTTTTGAAATATCTAGCTTCAATTATAACTTTTATTCTTTAATGTGAATAAATAAACAAACACCTGATTTATAAATAAATAAATCTTGATTTAAACAACGGAAAGTATAAGTACTTTCCCAAATTCGATATAATTGAATTCGACGTATAACTCTCTTCGAGTAATCTCTATTTGATTTACTCACTTCGAATAAATTATATTCGATTACTCTTCTCAAATAAACTATATTTGATTACACTTCTCGAATAAACTATATACGATTAAATCTATTTGATTACCTCTTTTTGATTTAACTCTTTTCACTTAAATCCTTTCGAATAAACTATATTCGATAACTCCTTTAATTCTACTCAAATGAACTATATTCGATAACTCCTTTAATTCTATTCGAATAAACTATATTCGATTTACTCCTTTAACTCTATTTGAATAACTATATTCGATTAACTCCTTTAATTCTATTCGAATAAACTATATTTGATTTACTCCTTTAACTCTATTCGAATAAACTAGATTCGATAACTCCTTTAACTCTATTTGAATAAACTATATTCGATTAACTCCTTTAATTATATTCGAATAAACTATATTCGATTTACTCCTTTAACTCTATTCGAATAACTATATTCGATTAACTCCTTTAATTCTATTCGAATAATCTATATTCGGTTTATTCCTTTAACTCTATTCGAATAAACTATATTCGATAACTCCTTTAACTCTATTCGAATAAACTATATTCGATTAATTCCTTTAATTCTATTCGAATAAACTATATTCGATTTACTCCTTTAACTCTATTCGAATAACTATATTCGATTAAATCCTTTAATTCTATTCGAATTAACTATATTCAAATTACTCCTTTCGAATAACTAGATTCGATAACTCCTCCCTTCGAATAACTATATTCGTTAACTCCTTTCGAATAACTAGATTCAATAACTCCTCCCTTCGAATAATTATATTCGATAACTCCTTTTGAATAACTAGATTCAATAACTCCTCCCTTGGAATAACTATATTCGATAACTCCTTTCGAATAACTAGATTCAATAACTCCTCCCTTCGAATAACTATATTCGATAACTCCTTTCGAATAACTAGATTCAATAACTCCTCCCTTCGAATAACTATATTCGATAACTCCTTTCGAATAACTAGATTCGATTAACTTACGTCGAATAACCAATATTTGATAACTCCTTTCGAATAACTAGATTCGATTAACTCACGTCGAATAACCAATATTCGATAACTCCTCTTAGAATAAATTATATTCGATAACTCTTCTCGAATGAACTATATTCGATTACCCTTCTCGAATAAACTATATTCGATTACTCTTCTCGAATAAACTATATTCGATTACACTTCTCTCGAATACACTATATTCGATAACTCTACTTCGAATAAATTATATTCGATAACTCTACTTCGAATAAGTGATATTCGATAACTTTACTCGATTTACTCCTTTCGAATAACTAGATTCGATATCTCCTTTAACTCTATTTGATTAACTTTATTGGTTAACTCTAACTGATTAATTCTAACTGATTAATTCTAACTGATTAACTCTATCTGATTAACTCTAACTTATTTACTCTATCTGATTAACTCTAACTGATTAACTCTAACTGATTTACTCTAACCGAACTAATATTTGATTAACTCATTTGGATTAACTCTTTTGAATTAACTCCTTTGATTTTTTTCCTTTGAATTATTTCTTTTCTATTTGTTTACTTAACAAATAACTATTCCCTTTTCAAATTCTATTTATTTAACAAATAAATATTTCTTTTATCTTTCCTATTTGTTTAACAAATAAATATTTCCTTTATCTTTTCTATTTATTTAACAAATAAATATTTCCTTTTACATTTGTTTTACAAATATCTTCTTTTATATTTGTTTTACAAATATATTCCTTTATATTTGTTTTCACAAATATTTCCAATTCAATTACATTTGTTTTACAAATATAATTTATTTTCAATATACACTTTGATAAATCCCTTTGTATATTCCAGTATTTCATATAGTATTTCAAATACCATATATCACTGCTCAATATCACCCCAAACACACTCAATCAACAACAGATTGTATATTACATCATATATCACAATATATATGAAAAACAGTAAAATAAATGTTGAGGAATCCAGTTGGATTCCTCCGACATGTTTCCTTGCATCACAGATGTTAAACAATTTATTTCGCCATAAATTCAAATGAGCTCCAATCCACTCCCTGTCAGTTCTATTGTTGAGCTCTCGTCCATACGATCTCAACGGATCTTGTTTCGTCTGATTCTGATAATATATGTAAAAGTTATCGTATTTACAATTTTATGCACATTTTTGAAAGAATAAAACATGGATATTTAATTTCAAATGGGCCTTGCTCCTTTAAAAGAAACGGCCCACTCACCAAACACCAACCCGCCTACGTGGACCTCTTCTTCCCCACAGCGAACCCGTGCTCCACATTCCACCACAATTGCCGCCACTTTCCTCCATCCTTCTTCCTTCCAAACTTACTTAAAAATCAATTAAAAATCACCAAAATTCCTCCCTTCAAAATCTCATTGCAACCATACCCTCGATGTCTAGCTCGCACCCCCTATGAAAAACCCGACTTCGAGCTCCGTCGGCTACAGGGAAAAAAGTATCGACACTTTTCTTCTCAAAAAAATCCCAAACTCTACTAATTTGTTGCTCCATCAACGACAAGTTTGAATCTACACTCAGATTTGAAAATCAACACACCAAATTTACCAATTTTCCAACCCTAGGAGGCGCTGTATATTTTCGCCATGCCCTAACAAACGTCGAACCCTTCGAATCCTACACCAAACTGAAGAGAATGTTTCCAACGTTGCAAATATACTGGTTTCATGATTTATAACATTTTATTTTGATTTCTGGAACTTTTGGAAGGAGGAGTTTCCACGTTTTAGCCAAAACTGGTGGCAGCTCATTTGTTTCTTGCATTTATAACGTGAGGGTGAGGTTGAGAGGAAAGGGACGTGGCTTGTTTAAGTTTAGAGAAAAGTTAGGATATTTTTTATAAATACTTTATTGATTTTTTATATACTGTATTTGCCTTCTAAAAATCCATGTGATCACATACGATACCCAAAAATCACGAAAATCGGCATGCAGCTATAGTTCGACATTACGGTCCCAACGAAACTAGTTTCGTCGAATTCCGACTCCGTTTGCTCACACAACGTATTTTTAAAGGTCAAATTATCGACTATATTTCACATTAAAATCCCGTACGGCCACATACTGCCTTTAAAAATCACGGAAATTGAAATCTAACAATAATTTAACATTGCGGATCCAACAAAATTAGTTTCGTCGAATTCTAAGGTCTTTTGCGAAACTGGCTATTTTTAAAGCCCTAAATAACCCTTTTAAATATTAAATATATTTAAAAACAATTAAATTAAATATTTATAAATAAATATTCTCGTATATATTCACAACAGAATATCATACAGCTCCACTGGGATTTACATCTCGATATTCAAATCCCGGTTGAATCGATATTCAAATTTATATTGAAATTCCTTTTATATATCGTTATAATTTATAAAGGAAATTCCATAGCGACTTTTCTAAAATTTGATTTAGACCTAAATCAAAATCTACACAATGAAATCCCGATTTTTCTCTTCCACTAGAAAAATATACTTTACCAGCTCCAAACGTTTCTTGTTTCACAGAAATCCGATTTAAAACGGACCCTGTATATCCAGTTGAAGTTCAAATTGCCAAATAGCGAACTGCCACGCCATTTCGAGCTCGGTTTTAATTATAATATAATTATACGTTCAAACTTCGTTTAAATAATATATTCGTCAATATAATTCAATATAAACTGAATTATATATTTTATATCGTCCAATTCACACCATATCATGAATTCTGTTATTTCCGATTATTCCAGAAATATATATTTTTCTAATATTTATATTAATTAAATATAAATATTATTTAATTCCAGTTATCGATATCGTTAAATCCATAATTAATAATTAAATTAATTAATTATTCGACAGCTAAAAATGCGGGTCATTACAACTGTAGATTAGGAAATCAGTCCCGTTAAACACCAATTAGTTGTAGTTACATTCCAGATCTTTAGTTCAGTGTTGAAGATATAAAATATGTGAATTTGGGTAAAAAGTTGTAATTGGTAAATTACGCGAATTTGGAAAGATATGATTGTTAAATTATGTGATTGTAATTATACCTATTTGTATTCAATATTGTTGGGTTTTGGCTTAATTATTGTAAATATGCCATTTTCTTCTTTTTGAACAAAAAGATGCCATATTGAATTCACAAGAGATATGACAAAAAGATCTAAAAAGGAAAAGTGGTGCAAACGTACATATAAATATAAAAATAAATATTTGTTCGTAGTTTGCATCGACTATTCCTATATATATATACATATATATATATATAAACATACATATTTCTTGTGAATTTGAATTGTGTCTATTCCACAATTTGGCATAAGTTACAATGATTACTACTAACGGTCTTTTTGGAAGATTGGAAACTTTTTGGCAAGATTGCATGCAAAAAGAAATGCTTAGTTATAGATTAAACCAAATCATTTAAATAAATAATAATAATAATAATAAAAGATAACTACGTTGACCGTACAAAAACATAAAAATAAATATATACATATTGTAACAACCCGCAATTTTTGAACCAATTTAGAATTTTTATTTTGGAAATTTTAACGGATTTTTAATATTTAAAATGATTTATTTTAAATAATAACGACGAGAAATTTATTTTCGACGAAGTTAAAACGAATAAATTTATTTTAATTATAAAACGAACCCGAAATGTCGCGGTAGTTTGAAAATTCGATTTCAAATTTAAAATGAATATACAGAATTCGTTATAAGTCAGAATTAGATGTAACAAGAAATATTTAAATCTGTTTAATAATATCTTTCTAATGAATGTAAGAAACTGAAATTTCACTTTATAAATTATAAGTTATGTCCTGTAACACCCTGTATTTTCTGTAATCATTATAGTAACGAATTAAAGAATACTTAATTATAAATGTGAGAACTGAGGGAAACGGATTATGCCATTGCGTTCATCTCGGAATTCTGCTTGAGATAGAGTTCGAGTTTGCGTAAATCGGTGTAATAACCCAGAAATCCGAGCCAATTAAAAATTTTATTTTGGTAATTTTAGCGAATTTTGAATATTTAAAATGGATTATTTTAAATAAAAACGACGAGAAATTTATTTTAAATAGAATTAGAACGTATATATTTATATAGATCGTCGTTAGAATAGAAATATTTATTTTTAAATATAAAAGGAATTGAAAATGGCGCGGTAGTTCGATAATTCGATTTCAAATTTCAAAAGAATGTATCGGGTGCAAAATAAACCGAATTTTGGCGAAACCAAAAATATTTGAATCTAATTGAGAATATCTTTCCAACGAATCCGAAAATTTGAAATTTCATAGCGGGGTTAAAAAGTTATGTCCAGTTGAAAATTCAGAATAGTCGCTATAGAATTCTGGCCCTTAAAAATGGAAATTTTGCAAACGACCTCGGTTTTCGACGAAACCACTTTTGTTGGACCCGTGATGTCAATTATTGCTAGGTTTCAAAATTTGTAATTTTTCGACTCAATATGTGAGCGTGGCAGAGGAAAACGCATTTGACCAGTTTCAGTCGATTTCAATCGACTGGAAAATGGCCATTTTTCAAACGGTGTCAGAATTCGACGAAATTATTTTTGTTAAGACCGTATCATCAATACGAAGTTAGAAAATATTTTTCGAGAATTTTAAGAGTCAGTATGTGACCCCAGTAAATTGAAATGCGCGTTCAAATTCAGTATATAGAGTTATATTTTGATTTTGACGGAAACTGATCGAAATAGCCGAACTGGCATACGATACATATCCCATTGTGTTCGTAATGGGGGTATTACCCTAGGGGTGACAGTCGGTGGGTTTGATTTCGAGGTTGAATTAAAATCAAACTTTTTGAAAAGAAAATAATAAATAAATTATAATATAAATCCTCCTCCTTATACCCCCTCTCCCTTCACAATAAAGTCAACGCCCCCTTCAAAGAAAAAACCCATGCCCTTTTTTTCCCAGCTGATTCCCACCCCTCTGCCAAATTGCGACGCCACCCTCCTCCTTGGCATCGCCACCGCCGCACCGCACCCCCCCTCCTCCACAACGCCGGAAAACCCCCATCTTCGATTCAAAATCCCACCGCGCCCTATACCCCCAGAAACCCTAAAAGATGGAGCCGCTGCTCCTTTCAAAGCCCGACACCACCCACCGCCGCACAGCAGCTCCTCCGCCCCTCCAACTGTCCATCGTCGCAGTGGATTCTCCCCTCTCCCCCCCCCCCCCACGCTCGATTCAAACTGTAAGCCTCTTAATTTGTTAATATTCATTTATTTATTGTTTTTAGATTATAAAACACTTGATTTGTAATATAGAAAATATATGAATTTTTATATGTAAAGATTCGATTTTTAATTATATAAAGATTGGATTTTTATTTACATAAAAATGCGATTTTTATTAATGTGAAGTGCGTATAGGAACATGATTTTTCTAATGTAAAGATTGATGTAAAAATATGATTTTGATTATATAAGTAGCGTCATAAAGGTTAGATTTTTTATATATATGGTTTTAGAGAAAAATACGATTTTTAAATATAAAAAGATTAGATTTTTCATTTGCTAAAGATTAGATTTTTAATTAATGAAAGTTGAGATTTTTATCGTATGAAAGTTGAGATTTTTATCGTATGAAAGTTGATATTTTTAACTATATAAAGTTGAGATTTTTAACGATAGAAAGAATTAATTTTTAGTGCATGTAGAAAATATAATATAATATATATATATATATATATATATATATGATAACCATATAGAAATGCGATTTTTATATGAACAGTATAAGAATAAAAATGAGATTTTCATTTGTAAAGTAGCCAAATAAAAAGGTGATTTTTATTTATGTTGTAGCGAATTAAAAATATGTTTTTTAATATATACAGCGTGAAACGGATCTCGTGGAAACCGCAACGGAGATTTTCTACATAAGAAGAGTCGTGGCGTTTGGTTTAGCTAGTCGGTGAGAACTCCTCACTTTTAATTTATTTCTAGTTTGAAATATATACTAGGATGCAGACGGTGTTTGTAACACCCCGAAAATTCTATAACTGTGAAATTCATGAATTAAAGTATAATAAAATTCAAATCAAAGAACTAAGGGAAACGGGATACGCCATTGCGTTCGTCTCGGAAAAATACGCGAAATAGAGTCCGAGTTTTCGAAAAACGGAGTCCGTATGAAGAAGATATGGCCTTCGGAAGTTTTGAATTAAATTTAAAATTCAAACAGAATAAAATAATAATTTGAAATGGGGCCCAATGGGCCAGGCGGATAAAACACCCGCCTAGCCACCCAGGTCGACTGGGCTGTCGACCTGGGCTACCCATGTCGACAGGGCTGTCGACAGCCCTGTCGACAGGGGTGTCGACCTGGTCGAGCCCAGTCAACCTGGCTGGCCAGGTCTGTGTTTGGTCGAATTTCTGTGGTCTGCTTTGTCATTAGGGCTAGGTGGCGGGTTTTTATTGGTCTCTCTTCCTAATGAATGGCTATGATCAAACCTAGCAACATCAAGGGTCCTAATCAATTCCTAACCTCTATATAAACAACCCTAGACTAAACCCTAATCTATTCATTCAAAATAAGATTATAGCCGCCATGTTGCTGAGGAACGACAAAGAATATCCGCCAACTAAAGAGGGGATTAGGGAGAAAGTTCTAAGGCCTAAAGCAATTCAAAGCAACCTAAAGCTAATCAATTCAACAAAGGAATCATATCTCTTAATTAGAGAATTTGCCGCAACCATTGTAAGTAGAGTATTACTTTGGTATAATAAACAACTGTGTTGATGTGTATGCTTGAATTGTGGCAATGGAAGTAATTCATATTTGTGCAAAATTATGTTATTCATTATAAAGAACTACATGCGGTAGTTCTATGCAAATATACGTTTGGAATATTGCGCAAATTGTGTAATCTATGTTGAGGCTACATGTATGTAGTTAATTGAAATTCATGCAAGTTTGGGGCTTTGTTATTATGCCATTATGATGTATGTTTTTATGTATAAATCATTTTGCAAGTAATTGAAACAAGTTTGGTTATTATAGTTCATATGAAACTATGTGGAATTTTGACACCATGTATTAGTCATGCTTTTGCAAACTTATGAATATGGCTAGGAATGATATTTGGCATAATTGAAACCCGTGATTAAGTCTATCTTGTTTTAAAGAATTATATGACGACATGGCTAAGTTGGACTCAAAAATCCCCTTTTTGCAAGTTTAAAAGCAAAACACCATGATTAGGAATATTTATGCATAAGTATGTTTATACTATCGTTATGTGATTAGGCTTAAATCATGATTAAGTTGAATTATGCTATGTTCACGCTAGAAGTATTTTATGCCATGCTTATGTTTGACCATATGCCATGCCTATGCTAGAAGTATTTTATGCCATGCTTATGTTTGACAATATGCCATGCCTATGCTAGAAGTATTTTATGCCATGCTTATGTTTGACAATATGCCATGTTTATGCTAGAAGTATTTAGGCCATGCTTATGTTTGACATTATGCCTAAATAAGAATATAGGTTCATGTTGTAGTTAAACCTATGCAAGTTTACATGCCTTGATTTATGTCACCCATGTTTTATGACCAAAATACATGTCACCACTATGCAAGTACACCAATTTCTATTATGTATTTTCCAACGTCATATGCAAGTTCATGCGCTCACTTTCCCCTCTTTGTGTATACGCCATAAGCCTCCCCTTTTCGCATGGCTAAATTGGGCTTTAAAAGGCTAAGCCCAATATATATATAAACGGACGTGTAAAACGGGGGAAAATAACGTTGGGTTAAAAATTAATTAATGAATGAAAATATAAAATAGAAGGGCCCAAATTCAAGTATGGGTTGGGCCCGTGGTTGGTGTAATCTTCACACCATTAACTTAATAATGGGCCGCAAATATTTACATATAAATAAAGAAGAATGACAAGATATGTAAATGTAGAAAAGACGATGTGTTTAACCCGAGGTTGGATTGAGTTGTGATGTAAACCTGCCCGGAACCGCCCGGCTGTCCAGTAGTCACAACAATACCTATCCAATGTGGGAGGTTAAACATGGAGCCCAGCAAGGACCCGAGGTTAGACTGAGTTGTGGCGTAAGACTGCCCGGAACCAACCGGCAACAGGCAGCCACAACAATACCTGTCTAATGTGAGAGGTCAGGGCCTTGATAAGACAATTAAGGCTGAGTCAGGATTGTTAGGATTAAGTGGACTAAAGGCTTAATCAAAATGGAACATGCTAAACTAAACGGACTGGTAGGGGGTTAGGTTAGAAACACTTAACCAACTTAGCATGTTGGCTAGAGATAGAAAACCTAGTAACGGGGGACCCTTTTCAGCAGTAACCCTAAAAGGTGTATCAGGATACCCTGAAACTAGGCAGGGTGGGGCACGATTACTGGGCTGATTGTAAGAGGTCAAATCGACGGCGGTGGTGTAGCAGTGTAGGTTCTAACGGTGTGCGGGCGTGCACGCACTCCGGCGCAGAAAAATAAAGCACTGGACACCAGTAGCATACCTTTGCACTCTAAGGTTGTGTCGGGTTGCCACTATGGGACTTGATACACCCCATGGTGGGACCAGCATAGGTAACTACAGACATCGGGGGCCGTAAGACACATGTAACTATGCGAGTAGGAGCCGATCATCGTAGAATGGATCACATCACACTGATTTTGGGGTGCAAATTGGAAACTAGTTTATATGGGTTCAGAGATTAACATGGGGTACGATAGTATATTCGACCCTAGATAACTTAACCAAGTTTATAATGTTGCCCACTTCCTGTTTTACTTATCATACCCAGTTCTTTATTCATAGACAAAGTAGTACTAGACTTACTCAGGCTTTATGTCTGACTCTATTTTTCTTTCGTCTTCTTTCTTCCGTTTCCCCCCCCCCCCCAGGTCCTCAGGGAGGGAACACAGCAGCTTGACCTACCTCAACATCCAGCTTGAAGAAGAGAAATGTATTGCTTGGACTTTCCTGTTTTGAACTATGGCTTTGGACAATCCACTATGGGGCTTTGGCAGTTTGTCTATGTTTTATTTATGCTTCTTTAAAAATAATGTACTCAAGACAGATTATGAAGTGTTATGTTATGTTTTTGGAAAGGATGTTGTTGTAACACGTATTTGACTTTATGAAATAAAGTTTGTTGTTCTTCCGCTGTTTACAAATATGTGTTCTTATATCTGTCTTGTATATCTGTGACTTGTACTTATAAACCTCCACCAAAATTAGGGCATTCCCTTTGAGAGTGACCCTAACGGAGGTGGGGTGTTTCACTTGGTATCAGAGCATAGGTTTACCAGATAAGATAAAAAGTTTTGAAAAATTATTTTCAAAAAAAAAAAAAAAAAAAAATTAAAGAAGCATTTTTAAAGGATAAAAATATTATTTTATTTTAAAAAGGCAAAGTCCACTCCCCAAAGCCATAGGTACTATCTCTTATCCTTCGTTTTGAATCTATCCTTTTTGTTTCAGCATGTCCCAAGATCTTAACTTGCCGGAAGGGGTGCCCATACCTGGTTGGTTTAGACGTTTCTTAGAAGCTAGGGCCACTCAGCCAGGTCCTACCGTTCCTCCTCCCCCAGCTGAAGGAAATCATCCAGCTGCAGCGGCACTTTTTCCTCCTCCTCCTCCTCGGGGAAACACTTTCGCTAAGATATGTAAAGATTTTAAAGCTATGGGAGGAAGGGATTTTCATGGAACTGAGTCCTTCGTGGCAGCTAGAAATTGGCTGAAAGAAACGGAGGACCTATTCGTTATCTTTGAGGTAGAAGATAGGCAAAAAGTACAGTTGGCAGTATGGCTATTGAAGGGCGAGGCTTCCTACTGGTGGGAAGTCACTAATGCTGAAAGACCAGTGGAGACATGGGAGGACTTTAGGGCAAGGTTTGAGACCAAATTTCTCTCAGATGCGGAACGAAGTTTGCAGTTGGAAAAATTCTTATTTCTTAAGCAAGGGGACAAGACTGTTAGAGAGTATGTGAATCAGTTTGATGAGCTGGCTAGGTTTGGACTTGACCTAGTCAACACCCCGCACAAGAAGGCTCTCCGTTTCGTCAAAGGGTTAAATGAGCCATTACACAGTTTGGCCATGACCCATATACCCATGGGAGCCACGTATGAAAGATTGGTGCAAATGGCATTGCTGAATGAAGAGGATAAGGGCAAGAAGGAGACAAAGGCAGAAAGCTCTCAAGGGAAGAAAGAGGGTTTGCAGCCTAAGAAGACAGACTTTAAGAAGGGCGGAAAAGGCAACAAAGAGAAGAGGAAGTGTAATTTCTGTGGCAAAGTGGGGCACTTAGTAAAGGACTGCCGGAAGAAGAAGGCCAAGGAGAATGGTGGGTGCTTTTCATGCGGTCAGACAGGCCACAGGGCTAAGGACTGCCCAAAGAAACGAGGACAGGGGCAGGGCGCTGGATCCACCCCAGGGGCACAGGTTCATGTGCTAGAAGCGCCACCATTGCAACAGCGAGGTATAAATACTTCTGTAGAAAGTGTAGTTTATCTTTATGATCACCCCGTTCGCACTTTGTTTGATTCTGGCGCATCACACTCCTTTATCTCGTCTGCTTTAGTAGAATCTCTGCACCTAAAAACTAGTGTGGTAGAGGACCCCTTAATTGTTTCAAACCCAATTGGGGGCCCAGCTCATTTGTCTATGATCTGTTTGGATTTGAAAATTTCTATCCTAAGTGTTGAATTTCTATGTAGTGCCTTTGTTTTGGGCTTTTCGGGGTATGGTTTGATTTTGGGTATGGATTGGCTATCCAGTAATGGGGCCGTCCTTGATTGTGAGAAAAGGGTTGTTAGGCTCCTAACCCAGCTCGATAATACTTTGGAAATTTCTTGTAATCCCTCGTATGCGGTTATGCTTAGTTATCTTGAATCACTAGATGCCTCTGTTGAAAATTTGCATTCAGTTAGAGTGGTCCGGGAATATCCGGATGTCTTCGAAGAGGTGAAGGGCTTGCCTCCGAAGCGGGAAATAGACTTCCGCATATATCTTGTAGATAATGCAAAGCCCGTTGCGTTGCCCGTTAGACATATGGCTCCACGAGAAAGGAAAGAGCTCAGTAAACAGATTAAAGAGCTTCTAGAAAAGGGGTTCATTAGGAGGAGCATTTCAGAATGGGGCGCTCCAGTGGTGTTCGCTACAAAGGCGGATGGTTCACTCCGTCTATGTGTTGACTATAGGGAGCTCAACAAGTTAACGAAAAAGAATAGGCACCCTCTCCCTAGAATTGACGATTTATTTGATCAGCTTGTAGGAGCGTCTGTTTTCTCCCAACTCGATTTAGCAACCGGTTTTCATCAGCTAAGGGTGGCTGAAGATAGCATCGATAAAACGGCTTTCAGAACCCCAGACGGCTTCTTTGAATGGCTTGTCATGCCTTTCGGCTTGACAAATGCACCTGCGTACTTCGTGGACCTGATGAGTAGGGTATTTAGAGATTTCCTCAACAAATTCGTAGTGGTCTTCGTAGATGATATCCTTATCTTCTCAAAGAGTGAAGAGGAACATGCTCAGCACTTAAGGGCAATCATGGAAATTTTGCGAGTCCATCAACTAAAAGCCAAGTTCTCCAAATGCCACTTTTGGAGGGAAGAAGTGAGGTTCCTTGGGCACATAGTATCCAAACAAGGGTTAGCGGTGGACCCTGCTAAGGTAGTGGCGGTACAGGATTGGAAGACACCAAGGAATGCAACTGAGGTCCGAAGCTTTCTTGGACTAGCAGGTTTCTATCGAAAATTCATAAAGGATTTTGCGAAAATCTCAGCTCCGCTCACGAAATTGACTAAGAAGAATCTAGTGTTCAGTTGGGATTTGGATTGCGAGTTTGCTTTCCAACGGCTGAAAAGGGCTCTTACAACAGCCCCAGTTTTGACGCTGCCAGATGGGAGCAAGATGTTCACTGTTTATACGGACGCATGTGGGACAGGGCTAGGCGCCGTCTTAATGCAAGAAGGAAGGGTAGTAGCTTATGGCGGGAGGCAGTTGAAGGTGCACGAAAAGAACTACCCAACCCACGATCTTGAGTTAGCCGCCATCGTCTTTGCACTCAAGTCTTGGCGACACTATCTCCTAGGTGAGAAGTTCGAACTTTACACTGACCATAAATCGTTGAAATATCTTTTCTCGCAGAAAGATCTTAACTTGAGGCAACAAAGATGGATGGAGTTTCTTGCCTCGTACGATTTCGAAATCTCCTACACTCCGGGCAAAGGCAACGTAGTGGCAGACGCGTTGAGCCGAAAGAAATTGACCCTAAGCCCGTTGTTTGTTGAAAGACAAAGCCTAGAGTTTATAGCCAGCTTCGACTTTAGGCCCTCCTCCGATTTCGTACCGGGCTTGCTTGCATCTCTCGAAGTGCGCTCAACTTTAGTGGATTCAGTAGGGACAGCACAACGCGAAGACCCTCAGCTTGTGGAAATAATTGATAGGCTAATTAGGGGTGAGACTTCAAGTCACCTCAACAGATACTCCATTGACGATAAGGGTGTATTAAGGCGAGATGGAAGACTATGCGTCCCACAGACAAACGATTTAATAAAGAAGGTTCTCGAGGAAGCACATCACTCCAAGATGACGATACACCCAGGCGGAGATAAAATGTACAAAGACATAAAAAGGACTTTCTTCTGGAACGACATGAAAAAGGACGTGGCAGAATTCGTTTCTAAGTGTATGGTGTGCCAACAGGTTAAGGCGGAACAGAAAAAGCCTGGCGGACTGCTACATCCTCTGGAGGTCCCGCAGTGGAAGTGGGATAGCATCTCAATGGACTTCATCGATGGGCTGCCTAGGTCTAGGAGAGGCAACACTAGTATTTGGGTAATAGTGGATAGGCTTACTAAAAGCGCCCACTTTTTACCTGTCAAAAGTAAGAGGACTGCCTCATCCCTAGCATCACTTTACCTTAAGGAGATCGTTCGACTCCATGGAATACCATCTAGCATTGTTAGTGACAGAGACCCCATCTTCACCAGCGAATTTTGGCGGAGTCTCCAAGAAGCAGTAGGAACGCAGTTATGCTTGAGCACAGCCTATCATCCCCAAACCGACGGCCAAACAGAGAGAGTGAACAGAGTTTTGGAAGACCTTTTAAGACTATGCGTCCTTGACTTCGGAGGGACATGGGAAGACCACCTTCCTTTGGTGGAATTTGCCTACAACAACAGCTATCAAGCAACCATCGGAATGGCGCCCTTCGAAGCTTTATATGGAAGACCGTGCCGATCGCCCACTTGTTGGTGGGAGTCTACTGATAAGCTCATACTTGGACCAGATATGATCCGAGAGACTTCAGAGAAAGTAGATTTAATACGAAGAAGGATGAAGACGGCCCAAGACAGACAAAAGTCCTATGCCGACAAGAGGAGGACCGACCTTGAATTTGAAGTTGGAGACAGAGTTTTTCTCAAGGTATCACCGCTAAGAAACGTTGTTCGTTTTGGAACCACAGGAAAGCTAGCGCCAAGATTCGTAGGGTCATTCCCTATTATCGAGAAGATTGGGAAAATGGCCTATAGATTAGAGCTACCCGAGAAGTTGGCTGGAGTCCACAACGTCTTTCACGTTTCACATCTCCGAAAATGTCTGCATGAGTCAGCTGAAGTGGTAGAGCCAAACATCCTCGAAGAGGCCGAAGTGGAACGCGAAGCAACCATAAGGAGAGTTCCAACCCGCATATTAGGAACGGAAGTGAAGAAGCTACGCAACCGCGAAGTAAAGCTCGTCAAAGTTCAGTGGAGCGACGCCGAGGAAGACGCGACTTGGGAAACTGAAGCTAGAATCCGTACAGCCTACCCTTTTCTGTTCGAGGGTACATCCTTGATCTTTCCTTTTCCTTAAGTTGCGCTTTTATTTATCTTTTTAGGTATATTTCCTCGACCGTATCTTTTAGGTAGAAAACCTTTGGATGAAAACATGTAGTTGAAACATGTTATGTATGAATGGTTGCAAGTGGTTGCAAGTGATTGCTAGTGGTTGCTCGTGGTTGCATATACACACACAATCTAGGTTTTAGATCGGCTCAGTCACTTCATATTGCATATGCATATATGTTTGCATTCGTATATGGTTGAACATTAATGTGTTGTCATGTAGATGCTGCATTTGCATTGAATGATTGTGCACTCATGTAGAATCAAGAATAGGAAAATTTGCATACATAATGGATTCATGGCACTTACATAATTCGCATTAAGGAGGTCAACTGAATCAGTAGACCGCCTGATTTTGCATTAGATAAGTACATATACACACACACATTGCATATTATCATAAAGCATTAGAAGTCTTTTAAGGACAATGGATGCTCGTGTTTGATGGATGAGTAGATGGATGATTGGATGTTAGGATTTACATTCCTCCTAACTTGAAGATTTCGGGGACGAAATCCTTTTAAGTGGGGGAGAATGTAACACCCCGAAAATTCTATAACTGTGAAATTCATGAATTAAAGTATAATAAAATTCAAATCAAAGAACTAAGGGAAACGGGATACGCCATTGCGTTCGTCTCGGAAAAATACGCGAAATAGAGTCCGAGTTTTCGAAAAACGGAGTCCGTATGAAGAAGATATGGGAAGTTTTGAATTAAATTTAAAATTCAAACAGAATAAAATAATAATTTGAAATGGGGCCCAATGGGCCAGGCGGATAAAACACCCGCCTAGCCACCCAGGTCGACTGGGCTGTCGACCTGGGCTACCCATGTCGACAGGGCTGTCGACAGCCCTGTCGACAGGGGTGTCGACCTGGTCGAGCCCAGTCAACCTGGCTGGCCAGGTCTGTGTTTGGTCGAATTTCTGTGGTCTGCTTTGTCATTAGGGCTAGGTGGCGGGTTTTTATTGGTCTCTCTTCCTAATGAATGGCTATGATCAAACCTAGCAACATCAAGGGTCCTAATCAATTCCTAACCTCTATATAAACAACCCTAGACTAAACCCTAATCTATTCATTCAAAATAAGATTATAGCCGCCATGTTGCTGAGGAACGACAAAGAATAGCCGCCAACTAAAGAGGGGATTAGGGAGAAAGTTCTAAGGCCTAAAGCAATTCAAAGCAACCTAAAGCTAATCAATTCAACAAAGGAATCATATCTCTTAATTAGAGAATTTGCCGCAACCATTGTAAGTAGAGTATTACTTTGGTATAATAAACAACTGTGTTGATGTGTATGCTTGAATTGTGGCAATGGAAGTAATTCATATTTGTGCAAAATTATGTTATTCATTATAAAGAACTACATGCGGTAGTTCTATGCAAATATACGTTTGGAATATTGCGCAAATTGTGTAATCTATGTTGAGGCTACATGTATGTAGTTAATTGAAATTCAAGCAAGTTTGGGGCTTTGTTATTATGCCATTATGATGTATGTTTTTATGTATAAATCATTTTGCAAGTAATTGAAACAAGTTTGGTTATTATAGTTCATATGAAACTATGTGGAATTTTGACACCATGTATTAGTCATGCTTTTGCAAACTTATGAATATGGCTAGGAATGATATTTGGCATAATTGAAACCCGTGATTAAGTCTATCTTGTTTTAAAGAATTATATGACGACATGGCTAAGTTGGACTCAAAAATCCCCTTTTTGCAAGTTTAAAAGCAAAACACCATGATTAGGAATATTTATGCATAAGTATGTTTATACTATCGTTATGTGATTAGGCTTAAATCATGATTAAGTTGAATTATGCTATGTTCACGCTAGAAGTATTTTATGCCATGCTTATGTTTGACCATATGCCATGCCTATGCTAGAAGTATTTTATGCCATGCTTATGTTTGACAATATGCCATGCCTATGCTAGAAGTATTTTATGCCATGCTTATGTTTGACAATATGCCATGTTTATGCTAGAAGTATTTAGGCCATGCTTATGTTTGACATTATGCCTAAATAAGAATATAGGTTCATGTTGTAGTTAAACCTATGCAAGTTTACATGCCTTGATTTATGTCACCCATGTTTTATGACCAAAATACATGTCACCACTATGCAAGTACACCAATTTCTATTATGTATTTTCCAACGTCATATGCAAGTTCATGCGCTCACTTTCCCCTCTTTGTGTATACGCCATAAGCCTCCCCTTTTCGCATGGCTAAATTGGGCTTTAAAAGGCTAAGCCCAATATATATATAAACGGACGTGTAAAACGGGGGAAAATAACGTTGGGTTAAAAATTAATTAATGAATGAAAATATAAAATAGAAGGGCCCAAATTCAAGTATGGGTTGGGCCCGTGGTTGGTGTAATCTTCACACCATTAACTTAATAATGGGCCGCAAATATTTACATATAAATAAAGAAGAATGACAAGATATGTAAATGTAGAAAAGACGATGTGTTTAACCCGAGGTTGGATTGAGTTGTGATGTAAACCTGCCCGGAACCGCCCGGCTGTCCAGTAGTCACAACAATACCTATCCAATGTGGGAGGTTAAACATGGAGCCCAGCAAGGACCCGAGGTTAGACTGAGTTGTGGCGTAAGACTGCCCGGAACCAACCGGCAACAGGCAGCCACAACAATACCTGTCTAATGTGAGAGGTCAGGGCCTTGATAAGACAATTAAGGCTGAGTCAGGATTGTTAGGATTAAGTGGACTAAAGGCTTAATCAAAATGGAACATGCTAAACTAAACGGACTGGTAGGGGGTTAGGTTAGAAACACTTAACCAACTTAGCATGTTGGCTAGAGATAGAAAACCTAGTAACGGGGGACCCTTTTCAGCAGTAACCCTAAAAGGTGTATCAGGATACCCTGAAACTAGGCAGGGTGGGGCACGATTACTGGGCTGATTGTAAGAGGTCAAATCGACGGCGGTGGTGTAGCAGTGTAGGTTCTAACGGTGTGCGGGCGTGCACGCACTCCGGCGCAGAAAAATAAAGCACTGGACACCAGTAGCATACCTTTGCACTCTAAGGTTGTGTCGGGTTGCCACTATGGGACTTGATACACCCCATGGTGGGACCAGCATAGGTAACTACAGACATCGGGGGCCGTAAGACACATGTAACTATGCGAGTAGGAGCCGATCATCGTAGAATGGATCACATCACACTGATTTTGGGGTGCAAATTGGAAACTAGTTTATATGGGTTCAGAGATTAACATGGGGTACGATAGTATATTCGACCCTAGATAACTTAACCAAGTTTATAATGTTGCCCACTTCCTGTTTTACTTATCATACCCAGTTCTTTATTCATAGACAAAGTAGTACTAGACTTACTCAGGCTTTATGTCTGACTCTATTTTTCTTTCGTCTTCTTTCTTCCATTTCCCCCCCCCCCCCCCCCCCCAGGTCCTCAGGGAGGGAACACAGCAGCTTGACCTACCTCAACATCCAGCTTGAAGAAGAGAAATGTATTGCTTGGACTTTCCTGTTTTGAACTATGGCTTTGGACAATCCACTATGGGGCTTTGGCAGTTTGTCTATGTTTTATTTATGCTTCTTTAAAAATAATGTACTCAGGACAGATTATGAAGTGTTATGTTATGTTTTTGGAAAGGATGTTGTTGTAACACGTATTTGACTTTATGAAATAAAGTTTGTTGTTCTTCCGCTGTTTACAAATATGTGTTCTTATATCTGTCTTGTATATCTGTGACTTGTACTTATAAACCTCCACCAAAATTAGGGCATTCCCTTTGAGAGTGACCCTAACGGAGGTGGGGGTGTTTCAGTGTTTAGTAGCACCCGACATCCGTCGTCCACAGACCATGGATGACTTATTTGTTTGCTTGCTGTGTTGTGAAATTTGATTGTGTGATGTGGAATGAAATAAAATATTTTATAGTGGAAAATATCTTATAGTTAAAAATATAATTTTTAATGTGTATATAAAATAAATATTTATAAACAAATCGAACGATTTATTTATATACACTGATTTGACTGATATTGATTGTGACGATAAATTTTACACATCGCCCAACTGCACAAATAAAAATATGTGTTTGTTGATTTGAAACCCCACACGGGTATTGGGATGATATTTGACATACACTAATCCCGATTATCTAGTTGTATGTCAATCGATGGGTTGACACACTGTGTAAGCGTTAATTATTTATATTTAATGCTTATGCAGTTGTGTGGTGCACTCTGGATGATGGTTGATTATTTATCGTTGCTATTATATACATGTGTTGTAGAAAATCCATATAATTAACATTATATGGTAATTGATTGGGCCTTATTCCAATTTAGAAAATAAATTCATGTGTTGAATAGAAAATAAATTCATGTGTTGAATAGAAAATAAATTCATGTGTTGAATAGAATATAAATTCATGCGTTGAATTGAAAATATATTCATGCGTTGAATAGAAATATGTATTCATGTGTTGAATAGAAATATGAATTCATGTGTTGAATAGAAAAATAAATATTCATGTGTTGAATAGAATAAACATTCACGTGTTGAATAAAAGCCGTGTTGATTAGATTGACGCCATTTTGACGCGAATGATATTTATATCGATTTTATTCATTTTTATAATGAATATAGAAAAGAAAGTGATTTCAAAATTTAACGTTTTGAAAATATTATCATTTGTATATCGATGATGTGGAATATTCAATTTTGATTAGAAATTGAATATGAAGTTGAAATCGTTTTGAAGACGAATTTAAAACGATTTATAAAATACGTTTTGAAAGGAAATCGACGAAATATATATAATATATATGTAATGGCCTGAATAGAACGCGTCGCGCCGCGGTAGTTCACGAATTTCGACCATTGACTTCAAATGGATATTACGGGAGATCCGACCGTCGGATTCTCCTAAAACCGGAACCGTTGGGTTCGTATCAAAAAGAGCTTTCTAACGAATATTAGAGATTTGAAATCTAACAGTTGGATTTGGAATTATGTCCAAATCAAATTTGGAAAAGGTCGCTGCAAGTGCAGTTCGATGGCCGTTGATGGAAATCGATTGTACGGGCCTTGATAAAATTATTAAAAATATTAATAATTTGTGTAAAATCATAAGAAATGATTTAGGAAGAATTGGGATGAAAAAATCCATATTTGAAAAGATAAAAGTAGATATTTTTTTCGAAATGAACTAGTTTTGAACTAGAATATTTATTTATTTACTTTTAAATAAATAAATTGGATTTGAAATTGTTTTCAAAGTAACCAGAATTTCCAATAATTGAACTGGAATGGATTTGAATCGAAATTATCTTTGGAATATTTCGATGTTGGATTTCGTGATTATACAGATATTGTTATGGAAATTTGAAAGATATATTTATATCGTTATTTCCAATACGATATTTGTTGGTCGTAGAATTTGATATTGAATATAAGCCGATATATTTTCTATTTAGAGCCTTGTATATAATATCAAATGTGATTTGGGTTTGTCGTGAATGGTGTCTTCATTAACACTGTTCTTAAACCCAGTTGAGAAAAAGATTAGATCTTTTTACTTAGATTTAATGAAGTATACCAATTAAATGGTATTTAATTGGAATTGAATTTGAATTGATTTTTGGGTTTGTTGTGAACATTGTTTTAAATAACACTTGTTCTTTAACCCGATAATTAATGAATGTGATTTTGGGTTTTTCGTGAACCGTGTTTTAGATGACATTGGTTCTTTAACCCAGTTAAAGACAGGATATTGATTTCTGTGAAGATTAAAACTAAGTGGGGCTTTAATGAATCTTTAATTAGATTGAAATGGTCGAGAATGGAGTATCACCAGTTTTGCTCCAGGCGATAGTTAAATCTTTAATTAGATTTGAACGTCAAATGATAATTGAATTTACCGATAATACCGTGGTGTTAGATATGAAGGATGACCAGTTTTACTTCATGGGATGAATAGGTTGGGATTGGGGAATAAAATAAATGATTACTTCGGTGTGGTTCGCTAATCCCGACTAGTTTGAATTGATATTCAAAGAAGATTAAAGAATAAATTTAAAGAATTTATCTTTGATAAAATTAATGGGAACTTTTCCCAAAGAATAAGAATATTGGAATAAAAGGATATTCTGAATTGGAATGAGGCGTATGTTGTGTTTCTGTAATACTTGTTTATTATATACGCGAGTTATTCAGAAAGACCGGGTTTATCCCATTCTGAATAACTGATTCGACGTGGTGTCGAAGATGAAGACGGTGGTCAACCGGAGGTCTTCACGTCGTTTGGATAATTACTGATGATCTTGATTGGGCCGTACACCCAAGAGGAGGGAATCAGTTAGTGATCGTCTAGACGTACTTGGAGATCGATGGATAAGCGGGGTACTAGGTGCCTCCGGTTTCGTTCAGACCCAGAACGAACTTGTAAATGGACTGTGTGTCTGACATTGTATTTTATTCTGTGTGATTGATTTCTATTAAATATATATCTGTTTGGCGGTGGAGAATTTATTCTCTTGCTTAACGCCCTTCTCTGAGACGTACGAGCTCAAGAGTTATATATTGATGGATATCAAACGCATGGAGTGAATTGCCTGTTTGGCATGCCTAAGTGGCAAATGATCAAGGCTTCTGTTGAAAAGCAAAGTATTGTGGGTGATGATCAAAGCACGACCTATGTGGCATAGCTTTGTGTAGCGTTGATTCGCGAGCCTCACACCCCTGTAGTGGACCAGAAACGGGAGAGGACCTCGGGGAGGGCATGCGTTTCCTTCTCACTAGAAGTGGCGTCAATGGTTTTACACGCCCTGACGAGTTTGACTTATGTGGTTGTTGCTGTTGCGAGGCGCCTCGGATATATCGATCAATCCGGGACCGATGGAGTCATTGGAATCATTGACACCCCAAAGGGTAGGGAAACATAGTGTTCAGGCATTTTAATCCACATCAGTGGACCGACCCTGACGATCCAAGGGCCCACCTGAGTTTGGGTCCTGAGGGGCGGGCTAGAGCGTCTCGAATCGGTAGAGGACTATCTTTTGCCTCGGTTCACAGATGGAAATCCAACTTCCAATACGTGACTTTCCGGTTTTGATTGTAAACCTATATATGGCGACATGGCACATGGTACCCATGCCGTCTATGGTTAATACTTATGATTGAAATTGTTTTGACACTATACACTTATAGTTATAATAAAAGATGAAATTTAGCGTATCAAGCATTCTTTGGCTATTATAAGGTAAAACCCTATCCTCCGGCTTGTGTTGCATTGGGTGATGGGACCTGGGTCTTATAATAGCTTTATTGTTCTTTATTTAGCATTGCGATGTTGTTTTATGCACTGGTGTTCTTGGGAGGAAACTCGTTCCGTGTTATACGGCGTGGTCCCATGATTTACCGAACTTTAAAATAAAGATTAATAACTGTTTTAGTTCTCACACCAGTCCCATGACTGACCTGGAGTTTATTGTTTTAACCTAAACTCTGGGTGCCCTTATTTTGACACGGGCAACTAATAGTTTTGGTTTTGCAGATTTATATTCACAGGTACCTGGTTTACAGCTGGAATGATATCCGGAAAGCTCTGTTTCCGTATATCTCTTTCAGTTGTGTTTTGTATTATTTTTCCGCTGCATTGTAATTTGTAAATCTCTGATATTTATCGAATGTGTAATATTTATTCATACTTTGTATATTCTTGTATTCTGATGGAATTGTTGTAATAAACAATGAAATGTTCTTCTGTTTGTGTTCGAATTTGTCGTGTTCTCAAAACAATCAGGGGTTTTGAACGGTCTTGGTCGGTTTAGCGACCGATTCGGATCGAGCGGAATTCTCGGTCGTTATAGTTGGTATCAGAGCTTTGGTTTATAGAGCTCAGAGAACAAGGCACATTAGAACCATACGAAAGAATTCATCAGAAATTGGATTAGTAATATCCAATGAGAATGACTCGTTAGAGATGAGATTAGTAGTATCCTAGAACGAGGAAGAAGAGTGTTGTTTTTAAAAATAAAATTGAAAAAAAAATGTTTTGAAAAATTTAAATCAATTGTTCGTATTTGATTATTTATTTATATTGCTTTGGACCATCCAGTATATAAAGATTTTGCGTATACCTCTGATCCGCGTGTATTTGAAGTTTTAATATACTGGATAGATATAGCATCAAATTGTAGTCACCCGGAGACGATCTTGATGATTACTATAGTATCATCAGTATATGTGTTCGAGTGAGGAAAGTGGAATTTCTATATATTTCCATTAGACTGGTGTGAGAACCAAAACTAGATAGGGCTTATTATTGTGATTTGGCATAAAAAATCTGATTTTTACAATATGTACCAAAATTATGAATTTGAAAAGCTAATCAACTAATTGATTGCTAGTTGTGTTGTTTGATTAATTAAATGTTGAACCTTTAGCCAAATTGATCAAATAGTGAGTTGTATTGAAAAATTTATCGCATTTGCACGCATATACATGTACTTACATTGAACAGGTCATAGCAAGGAGGCTAGAGAAGAGGAATAAAATTGTTTGCCCGACAAATAGGTACATGTTTACAAATTTATTGGGATTTGACGATTTTATGAGCCGATTGGCTGTTTCTTTTTCTTTTTGGATTGATGAGGGCCATGGGAGGCTATTTTAAATATCCTAAAGCTCCCGGTGCAGGGGAGGTTATGGTGAAATTTTTCGAAAATTTAGGGTGTTAGCCAAATTTTTGAAAAATTTGAAAAGTTCTTAGAAATTGAAAAGTTGAAGAACTTAAACCGTAATCAAAATACTGGAAGTTGAGTAGATTTGTGAAACAACTTTCGGCTTTGTTCCTTTTCGGGGATGAAAAGTTTTAAGTGGGGGAGATTGTAATAACCCGGAAATCCGAGCTAATTTAAAAATTTTATTTTGGCAATTTTAGTGAATTTTGAATATTTAAAATGGATTATTTTAAATAAAAACAACGAGAAATTTATTTTAAATAGAATTAGAACGTATATATTTATATAGATCGTCGTTAGAATAGAAATATTTATTTTTAAATATAAAAGGAATTGAAAATGGCGCGGTAGTTCAATAATTCGATTTCAAATTTCAAATGAATGTACCGGGTGCAAAATAAACCAGATTTTGGCAAAACCAAAAATATTTGAATCTAATTGAGAATATCTTTCCGACGAATCCGAAAATTTGAAATTTCATAACGGGGATAAAAAGTTATGTCCAGTTGAAAATTCAGAATAGTCGCTATGGAATTCTGGCCCTTAAAAATGGAAATTTTGCAAACGACCTCGGTTTTCGACGAAACCACTTTTGTTGGACCCGTGATGTCAAGTTATTACTAGGTTTCAAAATTCGTAATTTTTCGAATCAATGTGTGAGCGTGGATAGGGAAAACGCGTTTGACCAGTTTTAGTCAATTTCAATCGACTGGAAAATGGCCATTTTTCAAACGGTCTCAGAATTCGACGAAATTAGTTTTGTTAGGACCGTATCGTCAATACGAAGTTAGAAAATATTTTTCGAGAATTTTTAGAGTCAGTATGTGACCCCAGTAAATTGAAATGCACGTTCAAATTCAGTATATAGAGTTATATTTTGATTTTGACGTAAACTGATCGAAGCAGCCGAACTGGCGTATGATACATATCCCATTGTGTTCGGAATGGGGGTATTACCCTAGGGGTGACAGTCGGTGGGTTTGATTTCGACGTCGAATTAAAATCAAACTTTTTGAAAAGAAAATAATAAATAAATTATAATATAAATCCTCTTCCTTATACCCCCTCTCCCTTCACAATAAAGTCAACGCCCCCTTCAAAGAAAAACCCGTGCCCTTTTTTTCCCAGCCGATTCCCACCCCTCTGCCAAATCGCGACGCCACCCTCCTCCCTGGCATCACCACCGCCGCACCGCACCCCCCTCCTCCTCCACGACGCCGGAAACCCCCCATCTTCGATTCAAAAACCCACCACGCCCTATACCCCAAGAAACCCTAAAAGATGGAGTCGCTGCCCCTTCCAAAGCCCGACACCACCCAACGCCGCACAACAGCTCCTCCGCCCCTCCGACTGTCCATCGTCGCAGTGGATTCCCCCCCCCCCCCCCCGCTCGATTCAAACTGTAAGCCTCCTTAATTTGTTAATCTTCATTTATTTACTGTTTTTAGATTATAAAACACTTGATTTGTAATATAGAAAATATATGAATTTTTATATGTAGAGATTCAATTTTTAATTATATAAAGATTGGATTTTTATTTACATAAAAATGCGATTTTTATTTATGTGAAGTGCGTATAAGAACATGATTTTTCTAATGTAAAGATTGATGTAAAAATATGTTTTTGATTATATAAGTAGCGTCATAAAGGTTTGATTTTTTTATATATATGGTTTTAGAGAAAAAATAAGATTTTTAAATATAAAAAGATTAGATTTTTCATTTGCTAAAGATTAGATTTTTAATTAATGAAAGTTGAGATTTTTATCGTATGAAAGTTGAGATTTTTAACTATAGAAAGTTGAGATTTTTAACGATAGAAAGAATTAATTTTTAGTGCATGTAGAAAATAAAATATAATATATATATATATATGATAACCATATAGAAATGTGATTTTTATATGAACAGTATAAGAATAAAAATGAGATTTTCATTTGTAAAGTAGCCAAATAAAAACGTGATTTTTATTTATGTTGTAGCGAATTAAAAATATGATTTTTAATATATACAGCGTGAAACAGATCTCGTGGAAACCGCAACGGATATTTTCTACATAAGAAGAATCGTGGCGTTTGGTTTAGCTAGTCGGTGAGAACTCCTCACTTTTAATTTATTTCTAGTTTGAAATATATACAAGGATGCAAACGGTGTTTAGTAGCACCCGACACCCGTCGTCCACAGACCATGGATGACTTGTTTGTTTGATTGCTGTGTTGTGAAATTTGATTGTGTGATGTGGAATGAAATAAAATATTTTATAGTGGAAAATATCTTATAGTTAAAAATATAATTTTTAACGTATATCTAAAATGTAATGACCCGCATTCTACGCATCAGGGGATCGTAGAATATTTATTTCTTTCTCATATGAAGTCGCATGGTCATGTAGCTTTGGGAAACATCTATTAGAGTCATTTCCCATGTTCATAATTTTTGTCGATTTTTAAATGACCATTTTACCCCTAGTTGATCTTGTTTTGGCCATAACTTTTGATTGGAAAGGAATTTTGACCTGAAACAACTTCCATTAGATTCGTTTGATGGTTTACCTTTCCGTAGAGTGGTCATAATAGCCAAACGGACTTACCGTTTGGGGGCATATGGCTGAAATAAGGTTTGGAGGGTGAAAAACTGCTTAACCGGGCCAAATCGGGTGATTAGTGAGTAGGCCCATAACCCATTTAGGGATTAGGGTTATGGGAAGGCTGAAATGAGATAGAGAATCATTCCATTTCAGTTTTCTAGCCTCCACTTATCACCAAGGAACCCTAAAAATGGCCTCTAACCTCTAAATCACCTCCAAATCACCTTTTGGTCAAGGATTTGGCTTAGCAACCTCTAATCAAGGAAGATATACACCAAATAAACATTGGAACTGCTGTTTAGCATTGGGATTTGCATCAAATCAGAGCTTTATTTTAGATCTTAGTTTTGTTTGTGGCTAAGGTGAGTGATTTGCATAGTTTTGCACTAATTATGGCTAATTAAGGGTAATTAGTGTTAATTAGCGAATTTAAACTTGATAAAATTCTGGAAAAATGTTCATAAATTCTTAAATGATGTTTTAGACCTCTGATGTGAGTTTGGGTTAATTTGGTTAAGTTTTGCTAATCCTATCATTAGTTTCACTTAAACATGCTTAAGGGGAAATATGGGGTTTTGGGGTATGTTTGATCCATTTTAACCTATCATATTGATGTTTTGATGAATGTGGTTGATTATGCATGTTGCTATGACTGTATGAAATGATTTGTGATTGATTTCAATAGTTAGAATGGTCGAAAACGTCGTCGAATGGCGTAAACACTTGCTGGAAAAGTTTCATAAAACAGTGCAGGATCGGATCGGATATGGGGGCTCAGATCGGATATGTTGAACTGGGCAAGGGATTCGATCGGATCGGAACCTAACACTCGAGAAAATTGGCAAAAAGGAAGGCCATGCTAACTGAACTGGGATCGGATCGGATTAAGGAGGAGGGATCGGAGCGGATAGAGGAAGATGGATCAGATCGGAGCACGTGAAGGATGAGGAGGGATCGGAGCGGGCCGTCACACTTGGTATCAGAGCTCTAGGTTGCGTAGTTAACCTAGGGAAAGACACTAGGGAGAGATAGTACGTATATGAGAGCGCGTATTTGTGATTATTTTGGTTTTCTAAAGCTATATATGTATATACTATTGGTAGCATGAGAATGAAGTCGCACTGCACCAGCACCACTATGGGGTCGTTAATCGTTTCCCTTTTCAGATTGACGATGAGCCGGGACACGAGGGGTGCTGGTAGAGGGACCAACCATGGGAATGCAGCTGACATGAGGGCGATGTTTACTAATCTCATGAGAGACATGCTTAGAGAAGTGCAAGGGGCAGTTCCCAATCCCGGAGTTGGTGTTGGCCTAGTAGTGCAGGCGCCTAGGGTCGATTTCACCAAGTTGTGCAAGGATTACACTAACCTTGGTGGGAAGCCGTTCCACGGGACGGAGTCGGCCACAGATGTTCAAGATTGGATGGATAGCTGCGATCGTATCTTCGATGACTTGGGTCTTGAGGATGCGATGAAGAGAAGGCTAGCGTCTCGCCAGCTGCAAGGGCGAGCGATGAATTGGTGGAATGCCATTAGAACAGCTACTCCAGAGGATCAGGTTACTTGGGATCAGTTCAAGGCTCGCTTTAGCGAGAAGTTTATTCCAGCCGCCCAGAAGTCAGTTGTAATAACCCGGAAATTCTGAACCAGTTTAAAATTTTTATTTTGGCAATTTTAGCGAATTTTGAATATTTAAAATGAATTATTTTAAATAATATCGACGAGAAATTTATTTTTAAAAAGGATTAGAACGTATATATTATACGCGTCGTCGTTAGAATATAAATATTTATATATAATTATAAATAGAATTGAAAATGGCGCGGTAGTTCGATAATTCGATTTCAAACTTCAATTGAATGTACCGGGTGCAAAACAATCCGGATTTTAGTGAAACCAAAAATCATAGGATCTAATTGATGATATCTTTCCAACGAATCCGAAAAATCAAAATTTCATAGCGGGAATCAAAAGTTATGTCCAGTTGAAAATTCTGAATAGTCGCTATGGAATTCAGGCCCTTAAAAATAGACATTTTGCAAATGACCTCGGATTTCGACGAAACCACTTTTGTTGGGTCCGCAGTGTCAAATTATTGCTAGGTTTTAAATTTCATAATTTTTCGAATCAATATGTGAGTGTGGCAAAGGAAAACGCGTTTGACCAGTTTCAGTTGATTTTAATCGACTGGAAAATGGCCATTTTTCCAACGGTCTCAGAATTCGACGAAACTAGTTTTGTTAGGACCGTATCGTCAATACGAAGGTAGAAAATATTTTTCTGGAAATTTTCTAGTTAGTATGTGACCCCGGTAAATTGAAATGCGCGTTCAAAATCAATATATAGAGTTATATGTTGATTTTAACGGAAACTGATCGAAATGGTCGAATCAGCTTATGGTACATATCCCATTGTATTTGGAATGAGGGTAATTAGCTAGGGGCGACAGTCGTTGGGGTTCGTTTGGAGTTGGCAACGTTAAACGAGTAACCATTGAATTAAATAATATTAAATAAATATATAAACCATTTTACAACATAAAACCCTAGTCAAACACCCTCCGTAGTCAAACCCCGTTTTCTCTCAGCCGCTCTTAATTCAACCGAAGATCCAATTGCTCCGCCCTT
This sequence comes from Allium sativum, assembly GCA_030737875.1. Classification (NCBI taxonomy): domain Eukaryota; kingdom Viridiplantae; phylum Streptophyta; class Magnoliopsida; order Asparagales; family Amaryllidaceae; genus Allium; species Allium sativum. The sequence continues at coordinate 132,103,733 of CM060918.1, forward strand.
TCTTCAATTAAAATTTCAAATTCAATTCGATTTTGGTTGTGGTTATTAAACAAAACCGTTAGAGGATTGTGAGGGCTTCAAGACCATGCGGGGTTGATAGGTTTTCAGAGTGTATTTAAATCGAGCTGGGAGCTCCGTCGTTCGCTCGCGTTTCTGATGAATGGGGGGGCTCGACTTCGCCGCACTCGTGGGTGGATGATGGTGGCACTCCGGCGCTTCTGGGCAGGGGGTCCGATCTGTGTTCGGCCATCACAGGAGGCGGCGCGATGGTTTTTTCTGATTAGGGTTGCGGGGACATGAAGAAGCCTGGACCGTTTAGCCGTGAAGAAGGTAAACTGATTTTTACTAATTATATTTTTTTTATTTAATTAAAAAGGTCGTTAGAAAAAAAAGACATTGTTTTAAAATCTGAAATATTAAAAATAAAATAGCCTTGGTTTTCTTTGATTTAAAAATGTAATTTTTAAATTATACGTAGCATTGTTTATAAATATATAGAAAAAGCATTATATAAAAAGATATGTAGTTATAAAAAGAATGATATGATTTTTTTTTAAAATAGGAGCATAAAATAAAATTAGTGTCGTTTTATGAAAGAATAATGATCTATAAAAATATATGATTTTGTTTCTATCAAATTATGATTTTTGTTTTTATAAAATAATAAACAACATATAGGTTTTGAAATAAAAATGAAGTAGCATTGTCTTTAATGTGAATAACAAAGTTAAAAATCAGATTTTGAAAATATTGTTTTTAGAAATAGAAAAATATATGATTTTTCCATAGAAAGTAGAGATATAAAAATATAATTTTTATATGGAAAGTAGCGGTATAAAGATAGAATTTTTATCTATATAATAGCAAAGTAAAAATTCAATTTTTATATATTGAATAGCAAAGTAAAAATTCGATTTTTATATATTGAATAGCAAAGAAAAAAATTCGATTTTTATATATTGAATAGTGAAGTAAAAATGTGATTTTTATATATGTAGAGAATACGGGCAGAGAAAGTGACAAGAAGAAGAAACGGCGAAGATTCCTACATAAGAAGAGTCGTGGAATTGGGATAGCTATTGGTGAGAATTTCTCACTCTTCAATTTCTTTTTCTAGTTACATATATACTAGGATGCAGACGGTGCTTAGTAGCACCCGACACAATCGTCCACAGACCATGGACTTGTTTGTTTGGTTGCATAACTTAATTTGATCATTTGATTTGAATTTGGTTGTTTGGTGAATTTGATTGATGTGTGAATGGCGTGGGCCTTCACTAGACCGGGGATAAGGCTAGGCCTCGTCCCGTTTCTAGTGTCGTGCCGTTATGCCGCCGAAATTCTCTAAAATATGTTAGAAAAATAAAAATATCATTTTTATTTTGTAAATGAACTGAATACAAATTCATATGTTGAAATAAAATATTTTATCGTTAAAAATATAGTTTTTAACGTGATGTGAATAAAATAAAATATTCATTTACAAACCGGACGGTTTGTTTATGTACACCTATTTGAAGGACATTGATTGGGTCGATAAATTTTACACATCGCCCAACTGCACAAATAAAATATGTGTTTGATTGTTTGAAACCCCACACGGGTGTTGGGATGAAATTTGAAGTTCACTCATCCTGATTGATTAAATATGTCGATCGATTGATTGACAGGCTGTTATAAGCGTTAGATATCTATATTTGATGCTTATACAGTGTAGTGCACTCTGGTTGATGGTTGATTATTTTTCAATGCTATTATATACATGTGATGTATGAAAATCCATATAATTAACATTATATGGTGATTGATTGGGCCTCATTCCCATTTAGAAAATAAAGAATAATATAAAATAAAGGTTCATGTGTTGACTGTACTCATTCGTGAGATTAGTCATGTGTTGAACGAAATATTTTTATAACAAAATTTATATCTTTATCAATATAAAATAAAGGTTCATGTGTTGACTGTACTCATCCATTGAGATTAGTCATGTGTTGAACGAAATATTTTTATAACAAAATTTATATCTTTATCAATATAAAATAAAGGTTCATGTGTTGACTGTACTCATCCATTGAGATTAGTCATGTGTTGAACGTAATATTTTAATAACAAAATTTATATCTTTATCAATATAAAATAAAGGTTCATGTATTGACTGTACTCATCCGTTGAGATTAGTCATGTGTTGAACGAAATAATTTAACAAAAGTAGTCACACGGGGACGGTACTCATTCATTGAGATTAGTCGTGTGTTGACAAAAAGAAATATTTGAAAAGAAATATTTGAAACGAAATATTTGCAATAGAATATTTGAAAATAGAAATATATGAAGCCGTGTTGATTAGATTGACGCCATTTAGACGTGAACGATATTTATATCGATTTTACTCATTTTAAAATGAATATTGAAAAGTGATTTCGAAATCGAATATTTTGAAATAGAATTCGAAATGAATTGAATATAAAACGATTTCGAAATGAATTGAATATAAAACGATTTTGAAATGAATTGAATATAAAACGATTTCGAAATAAATTGAATTGAAAACGATTTCGAAATGAATTGAATTGAAAACGATTTCGAAATGAATTGAATATAAAACGATTTCGAAATGAATTGAATTGAAAACGATTTCGAAATGAATTGAATTGAAAACAATTTCGAAGTGAATTGAATATAAAATGATTTCGAAATGAATTGAATTGAAAACGATTTCGAAATGAATTGAATTGAAAACGATTTCGAAATGAATTGAATTGAAAATGATTTCGAAATGAATTGAATAGAAAACGAGTTTGGTTTCAATTGAATATATAACGAATTTGAATCAAATAGAAAACCATTTTGAATTGAATCGAATTGAAAACGAATTTGAATTGAATCGAAAACAAATTGAATTGAATTCAAATTTAATTGAAATTTGAATTGAATAGAAATGAATTTTAAAACGAATTTATAAGGAAGAATTCAATTTTGATTTGAAATGAAATGGAAGTTGAAATTGTTTTTGAAACGAATTTAAAACCATTTATATAATTCGTTTTAAATAGAAATCGACGAAATATATATTATATATATTATATATATTATATAATGGCCCGAATAGAACGCGCCGCGCCGCGGCAGTTCGTGAATTTCGACCATTTATTTCAAACGGACATTACGGGAGATCCGACCGTCGGATTCTCCTAAAACCAGAACCGTTGGGTTCGTATCGAAAAGAGCTTTCTAACGAATATTAGAAATTTGAAATCTAACGGTTGGATTTGGAGATACGTCCAAATCAAATTCGAAAAAGGTCGCTGTAAGTGCAGTTCGATGGCCGTTGATGGAAATCGACTGTGCGGGCCTTGGTAAAATTATTAAAAATAGTAATAATTTGTGCAAAATCATTAGAAATGATTTGAGAAAAATTGGGGTGAAAAACTCCATATTTGAAAAGATGAAAATGGATTCTTATCGAAATGAACTAGTTTGAACTCAATTTAAAACCCGGGTTTTTATTTTTAAATAAATAAATTAGATTTAAAAAGGGGTTTTAAATAATCGGAATTTCTAACATATAACGATTGGATTTGAAATGGGTTTATCGTGAACTGTGTTTTAAATAACACTAGTTCTTTAACCCGATAATAAATAGAATGTGATTTGGGTTTGTCGTGAACTGTGTTTTAAATAACACCTAGTTCTTTAACCCAATAAAAGGAGTTTTAATGAATCTGTAATTAGATTGAAATGTGAATCTATAATCTAAATTTCAAGTTTAGAAATGAGCGAGAATGGAGTATCGTCAGTTTTGCTCCAAAAGCGATAGTTAAATCTTTAATTAGATTTGAACGTGAAATGGTAATTAATTTTACCGACAACACCATGGTGTTAGATATGGAGTATTACCAGTTTTGCTTCATGGGATGAATAGGTTGGGATTGGGAAATAAAATAAATAATTACTTCGGTGTGGTTCGCTAATCTCGACTAGTTGGAAAAACCATAATTTGGTTTTAAACGACATCCAAAGGAAGATTAAAGGATAAATTTTAAAGAATTTATCTTGGATAAAATTAATGGGAACCTTTCCCTAAAAATGTGATTTCGTGAAAAAAAGAATATTCCGAATTGGAATGAGGCGTATGTTGTGTTTGTTTAACATTTGTTTTAATATACGCGGGTTGTTCGGAAAGGCCGGGTTTATACCCATTCTGAATAACCAATTCGACGATAAGTCAAAGATGAAGACGGTGGTTGAAGACCGTAAGTCTTCACATCGTTTGGATAATTACTGACGATCCTGATTGGGCTGTACACCCAAGAGGATGGAAATAGTTGGTGGTCGTCCAGACGTACTTGGAGATCGATGGATATGCGAGGAAAGTGCCTCCGGTTTCGTTCAGACCCATAACGGACTTGAAAATGGATAGTGTGTCTGACATTGGATTTTATTCTGTGTTGATTGATTTCTATTAAATATACATCTGTTTAGCGGCGGAGAATTTATTCTTTTGCTTAACGCCCTTCTCTGAGACGTACGAGCTCAGAGGTTGTATATCGATGGACATCAATCGCATGGCATGAATTGCCTGTGTGGCACGCTAAGATGCAATGATCAAGGCTTCTGTTGAAAAGCAAAGTCTTGTGGTTGATGATCAAAGCACGCCTACGTGGTAGCTTTGTGTATAACGTGAATTCGCGAGCCTCACACCTCGGTATGAGTTAAAAACGGGATACGGACTGCTGGGAGAGCACAACGTTTCTTTCTAGCTTTGGTGGTGTCAGTAACTTACCAGCCCTGACATTGATATACTTTTCACCTTTGTGGTTGTTGGATGAGGCGCCTCGATTATAGGTCTGTAAGGACCAGGAAACGTGTGTTCAGGCATAATTAATCCTCTAACGTAAGTGAGGACCGGCCCTGAAGCATTCAGGGGTTGCCCAGAGTGCGTAGCCCTGGGACATTTGCTAGAGTGTCTCGAACGCAGAGAGGAGCTTGCCCCTTGCCTCGACTCATGACGGAATCCAATTCCCAATACGTGTATTTCGGCTTTATTTGTAGAGCCTAGTATGGCGACATAGTGGGATGGGGCACTCATGCCGTCTATGATTTATATTTATGATTAAAATTGTTTTGACACTATACACTTATTATAGTATCAAATGATTTGTTTTAAACGTATCAAGCATGTTTGGCTGTTATAAGGTAAAACCCTATCCTCCGGCTTGCGTTGCATTGTGTGATGGGACCTGGGTCTTATAATAGCTTCATTTCTCGAAAAAGCATTGCGTTGTTTATTCTATGCACTGGTATTCTTGGGAGGAAACCCGTTCCGTGTTATACGGCGTGGTCCCTTGAATTACTCTCTTTTAAAGTAAAGCTTTGAATAACTGTTTTAGTTCTCACACCAGTCACATGACTGACCTGGAGTTTATTGTTTTAACCTAAACTCTGGGTGCCCTCATTTTCCGCACGGGCAGCTAGTAGTTTTGGTTTTGCAGATTTATATTCACAGGATCCTGTTTTACAGCTGGAATGATATCCGGGAAGCTCTATCCGTATATCACCTTCAGTTGTGCTTTGTATTATTTTCCGCTGCTATGTAATTTATTGTAATCTCTGATATTTATCGAATGTAATTTATTCATTTATACTCTGTATATTCTTGTATCTGATGGAATTGTTGTAATAGAAATGAAATGTTCTTCCGTCTGCGTTCATTTGTGTGTTGTTCTCAAAGTATCCGCTCTTTCCCTTACGGGGAAGTTACGGGTCCTTACATTTGGTATCGGAGCTTTGGTTTACAGAGCTCGAGAACAAGGCACATTAGAACCATACGAAAGAATTCATCAGATATTGGATTAGTAATATCCAATTAGAATGACTCGTTAGAGATAGGATCAGTAGTATCCTAGAACGAGTGTGAAGAGTATATTTTCAAATGAAAACAATTTTGTTTTAAAAATTTAAATCGTTTTATACGTATTTGAATATTTATTTATTTTGAATATGGACAATCCAATATATAAAGGTTTTGCATATACGCGTCATGAACGTATATTCGAAGTTTTAATATATTAGATAGATATAGAATCACACTCTAGTCGCCCGGACCTGATTCTGATGATTGATGCGTCATCATCAGTATTTATTTTCGTGTTTCGAAGGTGTGATTTTCTATATACTTCCATTAGACTGGTGTGAGAACCAAAACTTATATAGTTAGAACACATTGTTGTGAATTGGCATCAAAAACATGATTTTCTGTATATATATCAAAATTATGAATTTGAAACGTTAATCCACTAATTGATTGATGTTTGTGTTGTTTGTTTAATAATTTTTGAACCATTATGCCTAATTGAATCAAATATTGAATTATATTGAAAATTGGTCACATTTGATTGCATATACATATACTTACATTGAACAGGTCATAGCAAGGAGGCTAGAGCAGAGAATAAAATTTGTTTGCCCGACAAATAGGTACATGTTTACTACATAATTTACTGTTTTGTTTGGGTGATGATGATTTTATGAGCCGCTTGGCCTTTTCTTTTTCTTTTTGAGATCAAAAGGCCTATATGGCAATTTCGGGATTTTCCCGTGGCTCCCGGTGCAGGGGAGGTTATGGCGAATTTTTTTGAAAATTTAGGGAGTTAGCCAAATTTTTGAAAATTTGAAAATTCTCAGAAACTGAAAAGTTGGAGAATGGAAGCCAGATCGAACATAGAGTTGGTAAATCAAACCACTTTCGACTTTGTTCCTTTTCGGGGACGAAAAGTTTTAAGTGGGGGAGATTGTAATAACCCGGAAATTCTGAACCAGTTTAAAATTTTTATTTTGGCAATTTTAGCGAATTTTGAATATTTAAAATGAATTATTTTAAATAATATCGACGAGAAATTTATTTTTAAAAAGGATTAGAACGTATATATTATACGCGTCGTCGTTAGAATATAAATATTTATATATAATTATAAATAGAATTGAAAATGGCGCGGTAGTTCGATAATTCGATTTCAAACTTCAATTGAATGTACCGGGTGCAAAACAATCCGGATTTTAGTGAAACCAAAAATCATAGGATCTAATTGATGATATCTTTCCAACGAATCCGAAAAATCAAAATTTCATAGCGGGAATCAAAAGTTATGTCCAGTTGAAAATTCTGAATAGTCGCTATGGAATTCAGGCCCTTAAAAATAGACATTTTGCAAATGACCTCGGATTTCGACGAAACCACTTTTATTGGGTCCGCAGTGTCAAATTATTGCTAGGTTTTAAATTTCATAATTTTTCGAATCAATATGTGAGCGTGGCAAAGGAAAACGCGTTTGACCAGTTTTAGTTGATTTTAATCGACTGGAAAATGGCCATTTTTCCAACGGTCTCAGAATTCGACGAAACTAGTTTTGTTAGGACTGTATCGTCAATACGAAGCTAGAAAATATTTTTCTGGAATTTTTCTAGTTAGTATGTGACCCCGGTAAATTGAAATGCGCGTTCAAAATCAATATATAGAGTTATATGTTGATTTTAACGGAAACTGATTGAAATGGTCGAATCAGCTTATGGTACATATCCCATTGTATTCGGAATGAGGGTAATTAGCTAGGGGCGACAGTTGTTGGGGTTCGTTTGGAGTTGGCAACGTTAAACGAGTAACCATTGAATTAAATAATATTAAATAAATATATATAAACCATTTTACAACATAAAACCCTAGTCAAACACCCTCCGTAGTCAAACCCCGTTTTCTCTCAGCCGCTCTTCATTCAACCGAAGATCGAATTGCTCCGCCCTTTCTTCAATTAAGATTTCAAATTCAATTCGATTTTGGTTGTGGTTATTAAACAAAACCGTTAGAGGATTGTGAGGGCTTCAAGACCATGCGGGGTTGATAGGTTTTCAGAGCGTATTTCAATCGAGCTGGGAGCTCCGTCGTTCGCTCGCGCTTTCTGGTGAATGGGGGGGCTCGACTTCGCCGCACTCGTGGGTGGATGATGGTGGCGCTCCGGCGCTTCTGGGCAGGGGGTCCGATCTGTGTTCGGCCATCACAGGAGGCGGCGCGATGGTTTTTTCTGATTAGGGTTTCAGGGACATGAAGAAGCCTGGACCGTGTAGCCGTGAAGAAGGTAAACTGATTTTTACTAATTATATTTTTTTATTTAATTAAAAAGGTCGTTAGAAAAAAAAAGAGACATTGTTTTAAAATCTGAAATATTAAAAATAAAATAGCCTTGGTTTTCTTTGACTAAAAAATGTAATTTTTAAATTATACGTAGCATTGTTTATAAATATATAGAAAAAGCATTATATAAAAAGATATGTAGTTATAAAAAGAATGATATGATTTTTTTAAAATAGGAGCATAAAATAAAATTAGTGTCGTTTTATGAAAGAATAATGATCTATAAAAATATATGATTTTGTTTCTATCAAATTATGATTTTTGTTTTTATAAAATAATAAACAACATATAGGTTTTGAAATAAAAATGAAGTAGCATTGTCTTTAATGTGAATAACAAAGTTAAAAATCAGATTTTGAAAATATTGTTTTTAGAAATAGAAAAATATATGATTTTTCCATAGAAAGTAGAGATATAAAAATATAATTTTTATATGGAAAGTAGCGGTATAAAGATAGAATTTTTATCTATATAATAGCAAAGTAAAAATTCAATTTTTATATATTGAATAGCAAAGTAAAAATTCGATTTTTATATATTGAATAGCAAAGAAAAAAATTCGATTTTTATATATTGAATAGTGAAGTAAAAATGTGATTTTTATATATGTAGAGAATACGGGCAGAGAAAGTGACAAGAAGAAGAAACGGCTAAGATTCCTACATAAGAAGAGTCGTGGAATTGGGATAGCTATTGGTGAGAATTTCTCACTCTTCAATTTCTTTTTCTAGTTACATATATACTAGGATGCAGACGGTGCTTAGTAGCACCCGACACAATCGTCCACAGACCATGGACTTGTTTGTTTGGTTGCATAAATTAATTTGATCATTTGATTTGAATTTGGTTGTTTGGTGAATTTGATTGATGTGTGAATGGCGTGGGCCTTCACTAGACCGGGGATAAGGCTAGGCCTCGTCCCGTTTCTAGTATCGTGCCGTTATGCCGCCGAAATTCTCTAAAATATGTTAGAAAAATAAAAATATCATTTTTATTTTGTAAATGAACTGAATAGAAATTCATATGTTGAAATAAAATATTTTATCGTTAAAAATATAATTTTTAACGTGATGTGAATAAAATAAAATATTCATTTACAAACCGGACGGTTTGTTTATGTACACCTATTTGAAGGACATTGATTGGGTCGATAAATTTTACACATCGCCCAACTGCACAAATAAAATATGTGTTTGATTGTTTGAAACCCCACACGGGTGTTGGGATGAAATTTGAAGTTCACTCATCCTGATTGATTAAATATGTCGATCGATCGATTGACAGGCTGTTATAAGCGTTAGATATCTATATTTGATGCTTATACAGTGTAGTGCACTCTGGTTGATGGTTGATTATTTTTCAATGCTATTATATACATGTGATGTATGAAAATCCATATAATTAACATTATATGGTGATTGATTGGGCCTCATTCCCATTTAGAAAATAAAGAATAATATAAAATAAAGGTTCATGTGTTGACTGTACTCATTCGTGAGATTAGTCATGTGTTGAACGAAATATTTTTATAACAAAATTTATATCTTTATCAATATAAAATAAAGGTTCATGTGTTGACTGTACTCATCCATTGAGATTAGTCATGTGTTGAACGAAATATTTTTATAACAAAATTTATATCTTTATCAATATAAAATAAAGGTTCATGTGTTGACTGTACTCATCCATTGAGATTAGTCATGTGTTGAACGTAATATTTTAATAACAAAATTTATATCTTTATCAATATAAAATAAAGGTTCATGTATTGACTGTACTCATCCGTTGAGATTAGTCATGTGTTGAACGAAATAATTTAACAAAAGTAGTCACACGGGGACGGTACTCATTCATTGAGATTAGTCGTGTGTTGACAAAAAGAAATATTTGAAAAGAAATATTTGAAACGAAATATTTGCAATAGAATATTTGAAAATAGAAATATATGAAGCCGTGTTGATTAGATAGACGCCATTTAGAAGTGAACGATATTTATATCGATTTTACTCATTTTAAAATGAATATTGAAAAGTGATTTCGAAATCGAATATTTTGAAATAGAATTCGAAATGAATTGAATATAAAACGATTTCGAAATGAATTGAATATAAAACGATTTCGAAATGAATTGAATATAAAACGATTTCGAAATGATTTGAATTGAAAACGATTTCGAAATGAATTGAATTGAAAACAATTTCGAAATGAATTGAATATAAAACGATTTCGAAATGAATTGAATTGAAAACGATTTCGAAATGAATTGAATTGAAAACAATTTCGAAATGAATTGAATATAAAACGATTTCGAAATGAATTGAATTGAAAACGATTTCGAAATGAATTGAAAACGATTTCGAAATGAATTGAATTGAAAACGATTTCGAAATGAATTGAATAGAAAACGAGTTTGGTTTCAATTGAATATAAAACGAATTTGAATCAAATAGAAAACCATTTTGATTTGAATCGAATTGAAAACGAATTTGAATTGAATCGAAAACAAATTGAAATGAATTCAAATTTAATTGAAATTTGAATTGAATAGAAATGAATTTTAAAACGAATTTATAAGGAAGAATTCAATTTTGATTTGAAATGAAATGGAAGTTGAAATTGTTTTTGAAACGAATTTAAAACCATTTATATAATTCGTTTTAAATAGAAATCGACGAAATATATATTATATATATTATATATATTATATAATGGCCCGAATAGAACGCGCCGCGCCGCGGCAGTTCGTGAATTTCGACCATTTATTTCAAACGGACATTACGGGAGATCCGACTGTCGGATTCTCCTAAAACCGGAACCGTTGGGTTCGTATCGAAAAGAGATTTCTAACGAATATTAGAAATTTGAAATCTAACGGTTGGATTTGGAGATACATCCAAATCAAATTCGAAAAAGGTCGCTGTAAGTGCAGTTCGATGGCCGTTGATGGAAATCGACTGTGCGGGCCTTGATAAAATTATTAAAAATAGTAATAATTTGTGTAAAATCATAAGAAATGATTTGAGAAAAATTGGGGTGAAAAACTCCATATTTGAAAAGATGAAAATGGATTCTTATCGAAATGAACTAGTTTGAACTTAATTTAAAACCCGGGTTTTTATTTTTAAATAAATAAATTAGATTTAAAAAGGGGTTTTAAATAATCGGAATTTCTAACATATAACGATTGGATTTGAAATGGGTTTATCGTGAACTGTGTTTTAAATAACACTAGTTCTTTAACCCGATAATAAATAGAATGTGATTTGGGTTTGTCGTGAACTGTGTTTTAAATAACACCTAGTTCTTTAACCCAGTAAAAGGAGTTTTAATGAATCTGTAATTAGATTGAAATGTGAATCTATAATCTAAATTTCAAATTTAGAAATGAGCGAGAATGGAGTATCGTCAGTTTTGCTCCAAAGCGATAGTTAAATCTTTAATTAGATTTGAACGTGAAATGGTAATTAATTTTACCGACAACACCATGGTGTTAGATATGGAGTATTACCAGTTTTGCTTCATGGGATGAATAGGTTGGGATTGGGAAATAAAATAAATAATTACTTCGGTGTGGTTCGCTAATCTCGACTAGTTGGAAAAACCATAATTTGGTTTTAAACGACATCCGAAGGAAGATTAAAGGATAAATTTTAAAGAATTTATCTTAGATAAAATTAATGGGAACCTTTCCCTAAAAATGTGATTTTGTGAAAAAAAGAATATTCTGAATTGGAATGAGGCGTATGTTGTGTTTGTTTAACATTTGTTTTAATATACGCGGGTTGTTCGGAAAGGCCGGGTTTATACCCATTCTGAATAACCAATTCGACGATAAGTCAAAGATGAAGACAGTGGTTGAAGACCGGAAGTCTTCACATCGTTTGGATAATTACTGACGATCCTGATTGGGCTGTACACCCAAGAGGATGGAAATAGTTGGTGGTCGTCCAGACGTACTTGGAGATCGATGGATATGCGAAGAAAGTGCCTCCGGTTTCGTTCAGACCCAGAACGGACTTGAAAATGGATAGTGTGTCTGACATTGTATTTTATTCTGTGTTGATTGATTTCTATTAAATATACATCTGTTTGGCGGCAGAGAATTTATTCTTTTGCTTAACGCCCTTCTCTGAGACGTACGAGCTCAGAGGTTGTATATCGATGGACATCAATCGCATGGCATGAATTGCCTGTGTGGCACGCTAAGATGCAATGATCAAGGCTTCTGTTGAAAAGCAAAGTCTTGTGGTTGATGATCAAAGCACGCCTACGTGGCAGCTTTGTGTATAACGTGAATTCGCGAGCCTCACACCTCGGTATGAGTTAAAAACGGGATACGGACTGCAGGGAGAGCACGACGTTTCTTTCTAGCTTTGGTGGTGTCAGTGACTTACCAGCCCTGACATTGATATACTTTTCACCTTTGTGGTTGTTGGATGAGGCGCCTCGATTATAGGTCTGTAAGGACCGAGAAACGTGTGTTCAAGCATAATTAATCCTCTAACGTAAGTGAGGACCGGCCCTGAAGCATCCAGGGGTTGCCCAGAGTGCGTAGCCCTGGGACATTTGCTAGAGTGTCTCGAACGCGGAGAGGAGCTTGCCCCTTGCCTCGACTCATGACGGAATCCAATTTCCAATACGTGTATTTCGGCTTTATTTGTAGAGCCTAGTATGGCGACATAGTGGGATGGGGCACTCATGCCGTCTATGATTTATATTTATGATTAAAATTGTTTTGACACTATACACTTATTATAGTATCAAATGATTTGTTTTAAACGTATCAAGCATGTTTGGCTGTTATAAGGTAAAACCCTATCCTCCGGCTTGCGTTGCATTGTGTGATGGGACCTGGGTCTTATAATAGCTTCATTTCTCGAAAAAGCATTGCGTTGTTTATTCTATGCACTGGTATTCTTGGGAGGAAACCTGTTCCGTGTTATATGGCGTGGTCCCTTGAATTACTCTCTTTTAAAGTAAAGCTTTGAATAACTGTTTTAGTTCTCACACCAGTAACATGACTGACCTGGAGTTTATTGTTTTAACCTAAACTCTGGGTGCCCTCATTTTCCGCACGGGCAGCTAGTGGTTTTGGTTTTGCAGATTTATATTCACAGGATCCTGTTTTACAGCTGGAATGATATCCGGGAAGCTCTATCCGTATATCACCTTCAGTTGTGCTTTGTATTATTTTCCGCTGCTATGTAATTTATTGTAATCTCTGATATTTATCGAATGTAATTTATACATTTATACTCTGTATATTCTTGTATCTGATGGAATTGTTGTAATAGCAATGAAATGTTCTTCCGTCTGCGTTCATCTGTGTGTTGTTCTCAAAGTATCCGCTCTTTCCCTTACGGGGAAGTTACGGGTCCTTACATCAGTATTGTTCAAGAGGTTCTTGGAACTCAAGCAGAACGGAAGGGAAGTTTCTGACTATATTGCTGAGTTCGACACTTTATCGAAGTATGGACTATCTCTTATCGATACTCCTGAGAAGAAGAATGAGAAGTTCATCACTGGTTTGGATGGATACTTGGGGGAAAGGCTTATCAACCACATCGATGAGACTTTTGAATCAATTGTGGGGAAAGCTTTGAGATCAGAGAGTCTTTACCCTAAGTCAAAGACTGAGGCTGCATCTGCAGAAGGGCCAAAGCCGCAAGCAGGCGGTGGAGGCAAGAATAACTATCAGAATAAGAGGAAGCAGGACCAATCTAAAGGTGGCCAGAAAAAGAGGAAGAAGGATGTTGAGTGCTTCAGTTGTGGTAAGAAGGGCCATTATGCTAAAGATTGTCGGGCCAAGCCAGCGGATAAGAAGTGCTTCAACTGTGGTCAAGTGGGACATTTCAAGGACAAGTGTCTGCAACCTCTTAAGGAGAAGCAGATTGTGAAAGCATATGCTATTGATGATGTTCCTTCTTCGTCGAATGCCCCAACTGCGGCGGAGAAAGGAAAGAATGTTGTTATTCAAGGTATGCTTTCTATTTATGATGTACCAGTTTGAGTTTTGTTTGATACTGGGGCTTCCCGTTCCTTCATATCTAGTGACCTGGTAGATAGGTTGGGACTGGAACCCGAGATAGTCGATAGACCATTGGTTGTGACGAACCCGATTGGTGGTTTGACTAGCCATAGTATGATTTGCAGAAATTTGGTCTTATCGAGTCATGGATGTATGTTTGTTTGTGATTGCTTTGTTTTGGGCTTTACTGGGTATGGCATTATATTAGGAGTCGATTGACTCCAAAGATACGGGGTGGTAGTAGACTGTGAGGGCTTTATGGTGACAGTGAGGACGGATGAAGGGCGGAGTGTAGTGTTTGGTAGTCAACCTAGTGATGGGGTTATGGCTAGTTTTGTAAATTCCCTCGACATCCCACAGGATGAGCTGTCAGATGTGCCCGTGGTTGGCCAGTATCCGGACGTCTTCGAGGAGGTGACCGGGCTTCCACCACACCGAGAGATTGAGTTCCGTATTGATTTAGTGAAAGATGCCAGACCTATAGTGATGCCACTTCGTCGTATGGCACCAAGGGAGCAGCGAGAGTTCTGGGTGCAAGTTAACAATCTTTTGAAGAAGGGATTTATTAGAAGGAGTGTCCCCGAGTGGGGAGCACCAGTTGTGTTTGCCACTAAGGCAGATGGTTCCCTTCGTTTGTGTGTGGATTATTGCGAGTTGAATAAGGTAACGAGGAAGAATAAGTTCCTCTACCACAGATAGATGATTTGTTTGATCAGCTGGAAGGAGCAAGAGTGTTCTCCCAGTTGGACCTCGCGACAGGATTTCATCAGCTTCGAGTAGCAGATGAGAGTGTTCCGAAAACGGCATTTAGGACGTCGTCTGGATTTTATGAGTGGTTGGTCATGCCATTTGGGTTGACCAATGCACAAGCATATTTTGTGGATCTTATGAATCGAGTATTCAGAGATCAGTTGAATAAGTTTGTTCTTGTGTTCGTAGATGATATCCTTGTTTATTGAAGGACAGAGAAGGAACACAAGGGACACTTGAGGATAGTGATGGAGGTGTTGAGGAAACACCAATTGAAAGCGAAATTCTCTAAGTGTCACTTTTGGAGAAGGGAAGTGAGATTCTTGAGTCATGTTGTTTCAGAGAATGGTATTGTCGTGGACCCTGCGAAGGTGGCTACGGTAAAGGATTGGCCTACGCCCAAGAATGCAACAGATGTAAGGAGTTTCTTGGGATTAGCTGGATATTATCGTAAGTTTATCCAGGACTTCTCCAAGATAGCAGCACCGTTGACTCAGTTGACTAAGAAGAATCAGTCCTTCGTCTGGGACAGAGTGTGTGATAATGCCTTCAAGAGTCTAAAAGAGAGGTTGACGCGTGCGCCAGTGTTAGTCATTCCTAAGGGGAATGAAGAGATGACGGTATACACGGATGCTTGTGGTACCGGACTGGGTGCTGTATTGATGCAAGGAGGTAGGGTTGTAGCTTACGCTAGTCGACAGCTAAAGCCGCATGAGAAGAAGTATCCTACCCATGATTTGGAACTAGCAGCAATTGTGTTCGCATTGAAGATGTGGAGACATTACCTCTTGGGAGAAAGATTTGAGTTGTTTACCGATCATAAATCGTTAAAGTATCTCTTCTCCCAGAAAGATCTAAATCTCCGTCAGCAGAGATGGTTAGAGTTCTTGGCTTCGTATGATTTTGATATCGCATACACACCTGGGAAAGGTAATGCGGTAGCCGATGCCTTGAGTAGGAGACATGCCAGTCTAGGGGCAATGTTTCTTGAATGGAAGCAACTGGAGTATATCGCGGGGTTTGATTTCAGACCAAAGTGCGAATTGGATCCAGTTATGCTAGCTAGTTTGACGATCAGACCCACTTTGATAGAGCGGATTGGTTCCAGCCAGAGGGACGATCCTAATCTATTAGAAATCATCTAAAAGTTAGAGATGAACATCGACGGTGAGGAGATGAATGTGTATGGGCTTGATCGAGATGGATGGCTTCGAAAGAAGGGAAGACTAGTTGTACCAAACGTGAATGGTTTGAGAGATGAAGTGCTTAGAGAATGTCATCACTCAAAGCTGACTATACATCCCGGTGGTAATAAGATGTATCGAGACATGAAGCGGACTTACTACTGGGAAGGGATGAAAAGAGACGTTGGGAAGTTTATATCCAAATGCATGAATTGCCAGCTAGTTAAAGCCGAGCAAAAGAAACCTAGTGGGTTGTTGCAACCATTAGAAATTCCCGAGTGGAAATGGGAGCAAGTCTCGATGGATTTCATCGATGGTTTACCAAGGACTAGATCGGGATATGATAGCATTTGGGTAATTGTGGATTGATTGACTAAAAGCGCAAGATTTATACTAGTCAAATCGACCAGGACGGCGGCCAAGTTGGCAGAATTGTATATGAAGTGGGTAGTGAGATTTCATGGAGTACCTAAAAGCATTGTGAGCGACCGAGACCCGTTGTTCACTAGTGGGTTTTGGAAGAGCTTACAAGAGGCTCTAGGGTCAGGATTACATCTCAGTACCGCATATCATCCTCAGACCGACGGTCAGACGGAGAGGGTGAATCGTATATTGGAAGATCTTTTGAGAGCTTGTATATTGGATTTTGATGGATCATGGGATGACCATTTGCATCTAGTAGAGTTTGCATATAATAATAGCTACCAATCCAGTATCGGTATGGCTCCATATGAAGCTTTGTACGGAAGACCGTGCAACTCACCATCGTGTTGGATAGAGACTGGCGAGAAGTTTATGCTTGGACCAGATGTGGTGAGGGAAACTTCAGATAAGATTAAGATCATTCAACAACGAATGAAAGCTGCCCAAGATAGGCAGAAGAGTTATGCTGATAAGAGGAGAAGGGACTTAAAATTCTTCGTTGGTGACTTGGTGTTTGTCAAGATTTCTCCGTTGAAGAGCGTGATACGATTTGGCAGGAGAGGCAAGTTGGCACCAAGATTTGTTGGTCCATTCCCTGTTCTTGAGCTAGTCGGGAATTTGGCGTATAGAGTTGGCTTACCAGAGAAAATGGCGGGAGTTCACATTGTGTTTCATGTTTCCCAACTAAGGAAGTTCGTTCACGACTCAGATATGACTATTTCACCTGATCAGTTAGAGGACTTCGAAGTAGAACCCGAGGCGGTTGGGAACCGCAAGCCGATTCGTATTGTGGGGCACGATACGAAGCAACTTCGAAGGAAGGCGGTGAGGCTAGTCAAGGTTCAGTGGGGCGAGGACGAGAATGATTGTACTTGGGAGACAGAGGAGAGCATTAGGAAGGCATATCCAGAACTCTTTGCCTGGTAAGATTTACTTTGCAATTTAGTTTTCCGCATGCTAGGATAGACTTATTTTGCTTGTTTGCATATTTGATTGTTGTTTTATGATTGATAGGCATGCGGGACCTTTGTGTGTGTTTTGATTAGGGAATTTCGGGGGCGAAATTTCTTAAGGGGGGGAGAGTGTAATGACCCGCATTCTACACATCAGGGGATCGTACTATATTTATTTCTTTCTCATATGAAGTCGTATGGTCATGTAACTTTGGGAAACATCTATTAGAGTCATTTCCCATGTTCATGATTTTTGTCGATTTTTAAACGACCATTTTACCCCTAGTTGATCTTGTTTTGGCCATAACTTTTGATTGGAAAATTTTTTTGACCTGAAACCACTTCCATTAGATTCGTTTGATGGTTTACCTTTCCGTAGAGTGGTCATAATAGCCAAACGGACTTACCGTTTGGGGGATATGGCTGAAATAAGGTTTGGAGGGTGAAAAACTGCTTAACCGGGCCAAATCGGGTGATTAGTGAGTAGGCCCATAACCCATTTCGGGATTAGGGTTATGGGAAGGCTGAAATGAGATAGAGAATCATTCCATTTCAGTTTTCTAGCCTCCATTTATCACCAAGGAACCCTAAAAATGGCCTCTAATCTCTAAATCACCTCCAAATCACCTTTTGGTCAAGGATTTGGCTTAGCAACCTCTAATCAAGGAAGATCTACACCAAATAAACATTGGAGCTGCTGTTTAGCATTGGGATTTGCATCAAATCAGAGCTTTATTTCAGATCTTAGTTTTGTTTGTGGCTAAGGTGAGTGATTTGCATAGTTTTGCACTAATTATGGCTAATTAAGGGTAATTAGTGTTAATTAGCGAATTTAAACTTGATAAAATTCTGGAAAAATGTTCATAAATTCTTAAATAATGTTTTAGACCTCTGATATGAGTTTGGGTTAATTTGGTTAAGTTTTGCTAATCCTATCATTAGTTTCACTTAAACATGCTTAAGGGGAAATATGGGGTTTTGGGGTATGTTTGATCCATTTTAACCTATCATATTGATGTTTTGATGTTTGTGGTTGATTATGCATGTTGCTATGACTGTATGAAATGCTTTGTGATTGATTTCAATAGTTAGAATGGTCGAAAACGTCGTCGAATGGCGTAAACACTTGCTGGAAAAGGTTCAGAAAACAGTGCAGGATCGGATCGGATATGGGGGCTCGGATCGGATATGTTGAACTGGGCAAGGGATTCGATCGGATCGGAACCTGACACTCGAGAAAATTGGCAAAAAGGAAGGCCAGGCTAACTGAACTGGGATCGGATCGGATTAAGGAGGAGGGATCGGAGCGGATAGAGGAGGATTGATCGGATCGGAGCACGTGAAGGATGAGGAGGGATCGGAGCGGGCGGTCACACAAAATAAATATTTTTAAACAAATCGGATGATTTGTTTATATACACTGATTTGACTGATATTGATTGTGACGATAAATTTTACACATCACCCAACTACACAAATAAAAATCTGTGTTTGTTGATTTGAAACCCCACACGGGTATTGGGATGATATTTGACGTACACTAATCCCGATTGTCTAGTTGTATGTCAATCGATGGGTGGATAGACTGTGTAAGCGTTAATTATTTATATTTAATGCTTATGCAGTTGTGTGGTGCACTCTGGATGATGGTTGATTATTTATCGTTGCTATTATATACATATGTTGTAGAAAATCCATATAATTAACATTATATGGTAATTGATTGGGCCTCATTCCAATTTAGAAAATACATTCATGTGCTGAACAGAAAATAAATTCATGTGTTGAATAGAAAATAAATTCATGTGTTGAATAGAATATAAATTCATGAGTTGAATTGAAAATATATTCATGTGTTGAATAGAAATATATATTCATGTGTTGAATAGAAAAATAAATATTCATGTGTTGAATAGAATAAACATTCACGTGTTGAATAAAAGATGTATTGATTAGATTGACGCCATTTTGACGTGAACGATATTTATATCGATTTTATTCATTTTTATATTGAATATAGAAAAGAAAGTGATTTCAAAATTTAACGTTTTGAAAATATTATCATTTGTATATTGATGATGTGGAATATTCAATTTTGATTAGAAATTGAATATGAAGTTGAAATCGTTTTGAAAACGAATTTAAAACGATTTATAAAATACGTTTTGAAAGGAAATCGACGAAATATAATTATATATATATATATATATATATATATATATTATATAATGGCCTGAATAGAACGCGTCGGGCCGCGGCAGTTCGCGAATTTCGACCATTGACTTCAAATGGATATTACGGGAGATCCGACCGTCGGATTCTCCGAAAACCGGAACCGTTGGGTTTGTATCGAAAAGAGCTTTCTAACGAATATTAGAGATTTGACATCTAACGGTTGGATTTGGAATTATGTCCAAATCAAATTTGGAAAAGGTTGCTGTAAGTGCAGTTCGATGGCCGTTGATGGAAATCGATTGTACGGGCCTTGATAAAATTATTAAAAATATTAATAATTTGTGTAAAATCATAAGAAATGATTTGGGAAGAATTGGGATGAAAAACTCCATATTTGAAAAGATAGAAGTAGATTTTTTTATCGAAATGAACCAGTTTTGAACAAAAATAATAATTTATTTATTTTTAAATAAATAAATTGGATTTGAAATGGTTTTAAAAGTAACTAGAATTTCCAATAATTGAACTGGAATGGATTTGAATCGAAATTATCTTTGGAATATTTCGATGTTGGATTTCGTGATTATACAGATATTGTTATGGAAATTTGAAAGATATATTTATATCGTTATTTCCAATACGATATTTGTTGGTCGTAGAATTTGATATTGAATATAAGCCGATATATTTTCTATTCAGAGCCATGTATATAATATCAAATGTGATTTGGGTTTGTCGTGAATGGTGTCTTCATTAACACTGTTCTTAAACCCAGTTGAGAATAAGATTAAATCTTTTTATTTAGATTTAATGAAGTATACCAATTAAATGGTATTTAATTGGAATTGAATTTGAATTGATTTTTGTGTTTATCGTGAACATTGTTTTAAATAACACTTGTTCTTTAACCCGAAAATTAATGAATGTGATTTTGGGTTTTTCGTGAACCGTGTTTTAGATGACATTGGTTCTTTAACCCAGTTAAAGATAGGATATTGATTTCTGTGAAGATTAAAACTAAGTGGGGTTTTAATGAATCTTTAACTAGATTGAAATGGTCAAGAATGGAGTATCACCAGTTTTTCTCCTGGCGATAGTTAAATCTTTAATTAGACTTGAACGTGAAATGGTAATTGAATTTACAGATAACACCGTGGTGTTAGATATGAAGGATGACCTGTTTTACTTCATGGGATGAATAGGTTGGGATTGGGGAATAAAATAAATGATTACTTCGGTGTGGTTCGCTAATCCCGACTAGTTTGAATTGATATTCGAAGAAGATTAAAGAATAAATTTAAAGAATTTATCTTTGATAAAATTAATGGGAACTTTTCCCAAAGAATAAGAATATTGGAATAAAAGGATATTCTGAATTGGAATGAGGCATATGTTGTGTTTGTGTAATACTTGTTTATTATATACGCGAGTTATTCAGAAAGACTGCGTTTATCCCATTCTGAATAACTGATTCGACGTGGTGTCGAAGATGAAGACGGTGGTTGAAGACCGGAGGTCTTCGCATCATTTGGATAATTACTGATGATCTTGATTGGGCCGTACACCCAAGAGGAGGGAATTAGTTAGTGATCGTCCAGACGTACTTAGAGACCGATGGATATGCGGGGTACTAGGTGCCTCCGGTTTCGTTCGGACCCAGAATGAACTTGTAAATGGACTGTGTGTCTGGCATTGGATTGTATTCTGTGTGATTGATTTCTATTAAATATATATTTGTTTGGCGGCGGAGAATTTATTCTCTTGCTTAACGCCCTTCTTTGAGACGTACGAGCTCAGGGGTTATATATTGATGGATATCAAACGCATGGAGTGAATTGCCTGTGTGGCATGCCTAAGTGGAAAATGATCAAGGCTTCTGTTGAAAAGAAAAGTCTTGTGGGTGATGATCAAAGCACGGCCTGTGTGGCATTGCTTTGTGTAGCATTGATTCGCGAGCCTCACACCCCGGTAGTGGACCAGAAACGGGAGAGGACCTCAGGGAGGGCATGCGTTTCCTTCTAGCTAGAAGTGGCGTCAGTGGTTTTATACGCCCTGACGAGTTTGATTTATGTGGTTGTTGCTGTTGCAAGGCGCCTCGGATATATCTGTCGATCCGGGACCGATGGAATCATTGGACTCATTGACACCCCAAAGGGTGGTGAAACGCAGTGTTCAGGCATTTTAATCCACATCGATGGACTGGCCCTGATGATCCAAGGGCACACCTGAGTCTGGGTCCTGAGGGGCGGGCTATAACGTCTCGAATCGGTAGAGGACTATCTTTTGCCTCGGTTCACAGATGGAAATCCAACTTCCAATACGTGACTTTGCAGTTTTGATTATAAACCTATATATGGCGACATGATATATGGTACCCATGTCGTCTATGATTAATACTTATGATTGAAATTGTTTTGACACTATACACTTATAGTAATAATAAAAGAAGAAATTTAGCGTATCAAGCATTCTTTGGCTATTATAAGGTAAAACCCTATCCTCCGGCTTGTGTTGCATTGTGTGATGGGACCTGGGTCTTATAATAGCTTCATTGTTCTTTATTTAGCATTGCGTTGTTGTTTTATGCACTGGTGTTCTTGGGAGGAAACCCGTTCTGTGTTATACTGCGTGGTCCCTTGATTTACCGAACTTTAAAATAAAGATTAATGACTGTTTTAGTTCTCACACCAGTCCCAAGACTAACCTAGAGTTTATTGTTTTAACCTGAACTCTGGGTGCCCTTATTTTGAAACGGGCAGCTAGTAGTTTTGGTTTTGCAGATTTATATTCACAGGAACCTGGTTTACAGCTGGAATGATATCTGGAAAGCTCTGTATCCGTATATCTCTTTCAGTTGTGTTTTGTATTATTTTTCCGCTGCATTGTAATTTGTAAATCTCTTATATTTATCGAATGTGTAATATTTATTCATACTCTGTATATTCTTGTATTATGATGGAATTGTTGTAATAAACAATGAAATGTTCTTCTGTTTGTGTTCGAATTTGTCGTGTTATCAAAACAATCAGGGGTTTTGAACTGTCTTGGTCGGTTTAGCGACTGATTCGGATCGAGCGGAATTCCCGGTCGTTATAATCGGACTACATATGAAGGAGTTATGACCTTCCGAATATTTAAGAATTTAAATAAATTAAAACAGTTCAAATAAAAATCCAAAATTCAAGTTCAAACCCTGAAGCAGGCTGGGTGGGAAATTTCCCGCCCAGAAATCAGGTCGACCACGGGGTCGACCTGGGTCACACAGGTCGACTAGGGGGTCGACCTGGGGGTCGACCTACCCCCCTCGCCCAGATCCAAAAATGAGACGATGCTGACTAGTTTCTGAGCCTTTTCTAACCTATTGCTGAGTCACTAGGGCTTTGGTGGCAATTCTGGATAACTCTATCTAGTCTGGACAGTTGTGATTATTCCTAAAATAATCTAACGGCTCACATAAGATTAAACTTCTATAAAAGCAACCCTAATCCTTAAACCCTAAATCACACTAATTCATTCCAAGGAGCCACCATGCTGTCAATGAACGTTCTAGCCTAGCTACCATTTCTTCTTCAATTAGAAAGCAAGTCAAAAGCTTCGAATCAAAACTTACTTCGAGAAATTGATAGTCTTCTTCAAGGGATTGCTTTTCAAATTCAGAAAACAGATCCCAGAAAAACAAGACTTTCTTTTCTTTGTAAGTCCTGTTATTATTTAGATGTGAACGATTAAAAGTTGTGATTTGTAATAAAACAAAAACTAGAGTAATTCTTAGTTGTAAGATAATGACGATGCTGATTTATGCCTATTCTTGTAACGATTCTGTCGTATATGCTTGTGAGATTATTGTGGTTATTATGTTGATGTTAAACCAATCGTATATTATGTAAATTTGGTGACTTTTCCCATGTTATGTAACATGCAAGTTGTTTAGATCTACATTTAGATCTATGTTTATTAAATCATGCAAGTTGTTTAGATCTACATTTAGATCTATGTTTATTGAATCATGCAAGTTGTTAGTCTAAGACATCTATTATGTTTAGATCTACATTTAGATCTATGTTTATTGAATCATGCAAGTTGTTTGGCTAAGACATGTATTAGTTTTGATTCACATTTAGATCTATGAAAATTGGATCCAAAATTAAAGCTCATATTTACATGCCTTGTTAAACTTGTGTAAACCACATGCTTAAGATTCATGTTTGTTGAATCCAAGATAAAAGTTCATATTTACATGCCTTGTTAAACCTGTGTAATTCCATATGTTTAAGATTCATGATTATTGGATCCAAATTAAAGTTTACATTCACATGTCTAGTTGAACTTGTGCAATTCTATATGCTTAAGGTTTGCGTTCATTGGACCCAAAATAAAAGTTTACATTTACATGCCTAGGATGATTTGGGTAATCTCATATGCTTAAAGACTCATGTTAGTTGGATCCAAAAATGCAAGTTCATTATATTATGCCACGTTTACATGACACATGTTTAGTTAGTTCCATATTATTTTATGTTGTGTGAATGGTACATGGTCCCTTCTTTCCCCTTTTGTATATAAGTTAGGCTAAGTTACGAGCTTAACGATCTATGTGAATTTTGCGAACGTATGACGGGGGTAACGTTGGGAAAACCTTAAATTCATATTAATGGCATAATTTGGCCCATAAATATATGAATGATTAGTGGCATAAAATTGGCATAATTTATATACCTAAAAATTATGAACATGATTTAGAGAGGAATTGGGCATGACTTGAATGACAATAATTTACATATAAGCACAAAAGATAAATACGTAAATTTAGAAAAAGTCGAATATGCCTAACCGAGGTTAGATTGAGTTACGTTGTAAGACTGGCCGGAACCGCCCGGCACATCCAGCAACCGTAACAATATATATCTAATGTGAGAGATTAGTGCATCAAGCCCAAAAGAACCCGAGGTTAGACTGAGTTACGGTGTAAAACTGCCCGCACCCGACCGGCACATCCAGTAACCGCAACAATACCTGTCTAATGTGAGTGGTTGGTGCTTTAATGAATGAATTAAAGCTAAGACAGGAATGGTAGGGTTAAGTTAATTAAGGAAACACTTAACCAATACAACATGTTAACTAAACTGATGGATGGGGTTAGGGTAATTTGGACACCTAACCAGTTTAACATGTTAATTAGGAAACCCTAGTAACGGGGACCCATTTCAGCAGTAACCCACATAGATGTATCATGGTACCCTGAACTAGGCAGGGTGGGGCACAATTACTGGGCTGATTATAAGCGGTCAAAACAACGGCGGGTGGTGCATCAGTGTAGGTTCCAACGGAGTGCGGGCGTGCACGTACTCTGGAGTGGAAAAAGCAGGCACTGGGCATCAGTAGTTATACACTGTGCATCTTGAATTGTGTCGGGTTGCCACCATAGGATTTGATACACCCCATGGTGGGACCAGCATAGGTATCTACAATCAAGCGGGGGCCGAATGACACAAGTGGTAAGCATACATGAGTAGGAGCCGATCGATAAAAAGGGGATCATTTATCTTGAACACATGGTGCTAGTTTAAACACTGGTACGGGGGTGCAGAGAAGTTGAAATGAGTGCAATAGCATATTCAGTCTTATTATCTTATTTCTAGGGTGTTGTCCTAGATTCAGTTTATTCAAGTCATAATGCTTTTCTTGTTTACATGCTAAATAATCACTGGACTTACCAAACTCATGTCTGACCCATTTTTCTTTCATCTTCTTTTTTTCCGTTCTCCCCCCCTCAGGTCCGCAGGGAGGAAACACCTCGGATTAGTTCAGACCTTTTGCAAGCTTGAAGAGAGTAGATGTATGGCTTGGACTTTCTCTTCTTGGGCTATGGCTTTGGATACACTCTTAATGGGGATTATGCTACTTTATTATCGTTTTATGCTTCTTTATGTTTTAATCAAGACAGAGTATTTTTATGTAATGATTTGGAAGTTGTTTTAAGACAGTTTGTTGTAATGACTTTGTTATGAACCACGTGTGAAATAAATTTCATTTTCCTGCTGCTTATATGTCTGTCTTGTAAATTATTTGTGTCTTTTACCCTCAATGCTCCACCAAAGTTAAGGCATTCCCTTTGTGAGTGACCTTAACGGAGGTGTGGTGTTTCACTTGGTATCAGAGCAAAGGTTTACCAGATTAGATAAAAGTTTTTGAAAACTAATTTTCAAAAAGGAAATTTAAAGAAGCATTTTTCAAGAAAAAGTGTTGTTTTAAAAGGCATAATCCCCCCAAAGCCATATGCACTATCTTCCTATCCTTTGTTTTGAATCTTTTCTTTTTTTCGTTTCAGCATGTCTGGGGATCTTAACCTTCCAGAGGGTGTGCCGGTACATGGCTGGTTCAGAAGGTAACAGAGGCTAGGGCTAATGTCGCAGGCCTAGCAGACGTTCCTCTTCCCCCAGCTGCAGCGGTTCCTCCTCCTCCTCGCGCAAATGCTTTCTCAAAAATATGTAGGGATCCATGGGTGGAAAGAACTTCAATGGAAATGAATCCTTCGTGGAAGCAAGAAACTGGCTCAAAGAAACTGAGGATTTGTATGTTATCTTCGAAGTGGACGATAAGCAGAAGATACAGTTGGCCGTATGGTTTCTTAAAGACGAAGCTTCCTATTGGTGGGAAGTTACTAACGCTGAAAGACCAGTTGAAACTTGGATGGATTTCAGAACGAGGTTTGAAATGAAATTCCTCTCACAAGCTAAACGAAGCCTATAGATGGAGAAGTTCTTAGCTCTCAGACAGGGAAGTATGTCGGTCAAGGAATATGTTAACCAATTCAACCAGCTGGCTAGGTTCAGATTGGAGTTAGTGAACACTCCACATAAGAAGGCTCTCCGTTTTGTTAAAGGATTGAATGAGCCACTGCATAGCATAGCTATGTCCCACATACCTATGGGTGCGACTTATGAGAGACTGGTGGACATGGCACTGTTACAAGAAGAAGATAAGGTTGGCAAAAAAGAGACAAAGGTAGAAGTACCTCAAGATAAGAAAGTGGAGGAATCACAGAGAAAGAAGACAGATTCCAAGAAGGGCGGGAAGCACAACAAACCCCATGACAAGAGGAAGTGTAATTTTTGTGGCATTCCTAGACATCTGGTTAAGGACCGCAGAAAGAAGAAGAGGAAGATGGGTGGTTGTTTTCACTACGACGAGATATGACACATGGCTAAGGACTGCCCAAGAAAACAAGGGCAAGGGCAGAGGATTGGACCTACTTCTGGAGGGCAGGTTCACGCTCTCATGGCCCCTCCGCAAGGATGAGGTAGAAATATTTCAGTTGAGAGTTTAGTTTATCTTTTTGATCATCCTGTTCGTACACTCTTTGATTATGCCGCATCACACTCTTTTATATCTACTGCTTTAGTTGAATCTCTGCACCTAGACACCAGTTTAGAAGAGGATCCCTTGGTTGTTTCAAATCCAATTGGGGGCTCAACTTATTTGTCAATGATTTGTTTGGAATTGGAAATTTCTATACTAAGCATTGGGTTTAGATGTAATGCCTATGTTTTGGGCTTCACGGGCTATGGTTTGATTCTAGGCATGGATTGGCTATCCAGTAATGATGTCATCCTCGATTGTGAAAAGAGAGTGGTTAGACTCATGACTCGCCTCGGTAACATTCTCGAAATTTCTTGTAATCCCATGAACTCTATTATGCTTAGCTATCTAGAATCTCTTGATGCGTCTGTTGAGAATTTGCAGTCTGTTAGAGTAGTCCGTGAATACTCGGATGTCTTTGAAGAGGTGAAGGGGTTACCTCCGAAGCGGGAGATAGACTTCCGCATATACCTCGTTGACAACGCAAAACCCGTTGCTTTATCCGTTATACACATGGCTCCAAGGGAGAGGAAATAACTCAGCAAGCAAGTTAAAGAGTTGCTTGAGAAGGAGTTTATAAGGCGGAGTATTTCTGAATGGGGTGCTCCAGTAGTATTCGCAACCAAAGCAGATGGTTCTCTTCGCCTATGCGTTGATTATAGGGAGCTAAACAAGCTGACCAAGAAAAATAGGCACCCACTTCCAAGAATAGATGACTTGTTCGATCAGCTTGTAGGTGCATCGATTTTCTCCCAACTAGATCTAGTTACCGAGTTTCATCAGCTATGGGTAGCTGAAGACGGTATTGATAAGATCGCGTTTAGAACCCCAGATGGTTTCTTCGAGTGGTTTGTCATGCCTTTCGGCTTGACAAACGCACCCGCTTATTTTGTTGACTTAATGAGCAGGATGCTCAGGGAGTTCCTTAATAAGTTTCTGGTGGTCTTCGTAGATGACATTATGATTTTCTCAAAGAGTGAGGAAGAGCATGCTCAGCATTTAAAAGACGTCATGGATACTCTTCGTGCACATCAACTAAAAGACAAATTCTCCAAATGTCATTTTTGGAGAGAAGAAGTGAGATTTCTTGGACATGTGGTATCCAAAGAAGGGATAGCTGTGGACCCCGCAAAAGTAGTTGTGGTACAAGATTGGAAGGTCCCACGGAATGCAACCGAAGTCCGAAGTTTTCTCGGGCTAGCGGGCTTCAAAGACTTTGCGAAAATCTCAGCTCCACTTACAAGGTTGACGAAGAAGAACCTAACTTTTAATTGGGATTTGGATTGCGATGTTGCTTTCCAACGATTGAAGAGGGCTCTAA
The DNA here is from genome assembly GCA_030737875.1 of Allium sativum. Classification (NCBI taxonomy): domain Eukaryota; kingdom Viridiplantae; phylum Streptophyta; class Magnoliopsida; order Asparagales; family Amaryllidaceae; genus Allium; species Allium sativum. The sequence goes on from CM060918.1 coordinate 132,132,114, forward strand.
CAACTGCCCCAGTTCTGACATTGCCGGATGGCAGCAAGATGTTTACCGTATACACGGATGCATGTGGTGCGGGACTAGGTGCTGTCTTGATGCAAGAAGGGAAGGTAGTAGCTTATGGAGGCAGATAGTTGAAAGTACATGAGAAAAACTACCCAACCCACGATCTAGAGTTGGCTGCCATCGTCTTTGCACTTAAGTCTTGGCGCCATTGTCTCCTAGGTGAGAAGTTTGAATTGTATACTGACCATAAATCGTTGAAGTACCTTTTCTCGCAAAAAGATCTTAACTTGAGGCAACAAAGGTGGATGGAGTTCTTGGCATCCTACGATTTCGAGATTTTCTATACCCCTGGCAAGGGCAATGTATAGTAGACGCCTTGAGTAGAAAGAAGCTGACATTAAGTCCTCTCTTTGTAGAAAGGCAGAGCTTGGAGTACATAGCCAACTTTGACTTTAGACCCTCTGTCGATCATGTGACTGGTTTGTTAGCATCACTAGAGGTGTGGCCTACTCTTTTGGACTCAATAAAAACCATGCAACGTGAAGACCCTCAGCTAGTTGATGTGATGGATAAGCTAATTAGGGGTGAGACTTCTAGTCACCTCAATAGATACTCCATCGATGATAAGAGTTGGTTGAGGCGGGATGGAAGGTTGTGCGTCCCACAAGCAAGGGATTTGGTGAAGAAGGTTCTCGAAGAGGCACACCATTCCAAGTTGACCATACACCTAGGTGGAGACAAGATGTATAAAGACGTAAAAAGGTTTTTCTTTTGGAATGACATGAAGAGGGATGTAGCTGAATTCGTCTCTAAATGCTTAATATGCCAGCAAGTCAAGGCGGAGCAAAAGAAGCCTGGTGGTTTGCTTCATCCTCTAGAGGCCCCACAGTGGAAATGGAATAGAATTTCAATGGACTTTATTGATGGGCTTCCTAGGTTAAGAAGGGGCAATACCAGTATTTGGGTAATAGTGGACAGGCTCACAAAAAGCGCTCACTTTATACCCGTTAAAATAGAAGGAATGTCTCATCTTTAGCATCCATTTATCTTAAAGAGATAGTTCGACTCCATGGGATACCCTCCAGCATTGTGAGTGACCGAGATCCTATCTTTACGAGCGAGTTTTGGAGGAGCTTGCAAGAGGCTGTAGGCACACAGCTATGCTTAAGTACGGCCAATCACCCCCAAACCGATGGTCAGACGGAAAGAGTGAATAGAGTATTAGAGGACCTCTTGAGATTATGCATTCTTGACTTTGGAGGAACATGGGAGGATCATTTTTCTTTGGTGGAGTTTGCCTACAACAATAGCTACCAAGCCACCGTAGGCATTGCACCCTTCGAAGCTTTATATGGAAGACCATGCCGATCACCAAATTTTTGGTGGGAGTCTACAGACAAGCTCATACTTGGACCAGATATGATTAGAGAAACTTCAGAGAAGGTGGGCTTGATACGAAGAAGAATGAAGACTTCCCAAGATAGACAGAAGTTCTACGCAGATAAAAGAAGGACCGACCTTGAGTTTGAGGTTGGAGACAGGGTTTTCCTTAAAGTATCTCCTTTAAGGAGCATTGTTCACTTTGGATCTGCAGGAAAGTTGGCACCAATATTTGTAGGGCCGTTTCCTATCATTGAGAAGATTGGGAAGATGGCTTATAGAGTAGAGCTACCCGAAAGACTGGCCGGAGTTCATAATGTTTTTCATGTTTCTCAACTACGAAAGTTCTTACATAAGTCTGCGGAAGTTGTGAAGCCAAGCATACTAGAGGAAGTAGAAGTGGAACGAGAAGCGATTATGAGGAGATTCCAACTCGTATCTTGGGTACGGAAGTTAAAAAGCTATGCAACCGCGAAGTCAGACTTGTTAAAGTTCAATGGAGCGACGCCGAGGAAGACGTGACTTGGGAAACTGAGGACAAAATACGCGCAGCCTACCCTTATCTTTTTGAGGGTACATCCTTGATCTCTTTTTCCTTAAGTTTATACATGCTTATATCTATCTTTCTAGTATGTCTCCTCGGTCCTATCATTTATCCTTAGGTCAAAACCAATGGATATAAACATGTATTTGAAACATGTTATGATTGATGGCTGCAAGTGGTTGCTAGTGGTTGCTCGTGGATGCATATACACACACACACATTAGGTGTTAGATCGGCTCAGTCACTTTCATATTGCATATGCATATATGTATTTGTATATGGATTGAACTTGATGTGTTATCATATGGATGTTTCATTTGTTTGAATGATTGTGCACTCATGTAGAAAGTATGGTTAGGAATAATCGCATACATAATGGACTAATGGCACTGACATAATTTGCATTAAGGAAGTAAACTGAATCAGTAGACCGCTTGATTTTGCATTAGATAAGGACATACACACACACTATGCATACAGTCATGGAAGCATTAGAATTATTTTTAAGGACAATGGACGCCTGTGTTTGATGGTTGAGTAGATGGACAATTGGATTGTAGGATATACGTTCTTCTCGACTCGAAGATTTCGGGGACGAAATCCTTTAAGGAGGGGAGAATGTAACACCCCGTATTTTCTGTAATCATTATAGTAACGAATTAAAGAATACTTAATTATAAATATGAGAATTAAGGGAAACGGGTTATGCCATTGCGTTCGTCTCGGAATTCTTCTTGAGAAAGAGTCCGAGTTTGCGTAAATCGGACTCCGTATGAAGGAGTTATGACCTTCAGAAGATTCAAGAATTTAAATAAATTAAAACAGTTCAAATTAAAATCCAAAATTCAAGTTCAAACGCCGAAGCAGGCTGGGCGGGAAATTTCCCGCCCAGAAATCAGGTCGACTTGGGGGTCGACCTATACCCCTCGCCCAGATCCAAAAATGTGACGATGCAGACTAGTTGGTGAGCCTTATCTGACCTATTGCGGAGTCACTAGGGCTTAGGTAACAATTCTGGATAACTCTATCTCATTTGGACGGTTGTGATTGCTCCTAAAATAATCTATCGGCTCACATAAGATTAAACTTCTATAAAAGCAACCCTAATCCTCAAACCCTAAATCACACAAATTCATTCCAAGGAGCCACCATGCTTTCAATGAACGTTCCAGCCTAGCCACCATTTCTTCTTCAATAAGAAAGCTAGTTAAAAGCTTCGAATCAAAACCTACTTAGAGAAATTGATAGTCTTCTTCAAGGGATTGCTTTTCAAATTCAGAATCCAGATCCCAGAGAAACAAGACTTTCTTTTCTTTGTAAGTCCTGCTATTATTTAGATTTGAACGATTAAAAGTTGTGATTTGTAATAAAATGAAAACTAGAGTAATTCTTAGTTGTAAGATAATGATGATGCTGATTTATGCCTATTCTTGTAACGATTCTATCGTATATACTTGTGAGACTATTGTGGTTATTATGTTGATGTTAAACCAATCGTATATTATGTAAATTTGGTGACTTTTCCCATGTTATGTAACATGCAAGTTGTTTAGATCTACATTTAGATCTATGTTTATTGAATCATGTAAGTTGTTTAGATCTACATTTAGATCTATGTTTATTGAATCATGCAAGTTGTTAGGCTAAGGCTTGTACTATGTTTAGATCTACATTTAGATCTATGTTTATTGAATCATGCAAGTTGTTAGGCTAAGACATGTATTATGTTTAGATTCACATTTAGATCTATGAAAATTGGATCCAAAATTAAAGCTCATATTTACGTGCCTTGTTAAACTTGTGTAAAACCATATGCTTAAGATTCATGTTTGTTGGATCCAAGATAAAAGTTCATATTTATATGCCTTGTTAAACCTGTGTAATTCCATATGTTTAAGATTCATGATTACTGGATCTAAATTAAAGTTTACATTCACATGTCTAGTTGAACTTGTGCAATTCTATATGCTTAAGGTTTATGTTCATTGGCCCCAAAATAAAAGTTTACATTTACATGCCTAGTTGGATTTGAGTAATCTCATATGCTTAAAGACTCATGTTAGTTGGATCCAAAAATTCAAGTTCATTATATTATGCCACATTTACATGACATATGTTTAGTTAGTTCCTTATTATTTTATGTTGTGTGAATGGTACATGCTCCCTTCTTTCCCCTTTTGTATATAAGTTAGGCTAAGTTACGAGCCTAACATTCTATGTGAATTTGCGAACGTATGACGGGGGTAACGTTGGGAAAACCTTAAATTCATATTAATGGCATAATTTGGCCCATAAATATATGAATGATTAGTGGCATAAAATTGGCATAATTTATATACCTAAAAATTATGAACATGATTTAGAGAGGAATTGGGCATGACTTGAATGACAATAATTTACATATAAATACAAAAGGTAAATATGTAAATTTAGAAAAAGATGAATATGCCTAACCCGAGGTTAGATTGAGTTACAGTGTAAGACTGCTCGGAACCGCCCGGCACATCCAGCAACCGTAACAGTATATATCTAATGTGAGAGATTAGTGCATTAAACCCAAAAGAACATGAGGTTAGACTGAGTTGCAGTGTAAAACTGCCCGGACCCGACCGGCACATCCAGTAACCGCAACAATACATATCTAATGTGAGTGGTTGGTGCTTTAATGAATGAATTAAAGCTAAGACAGGAATGGTAGGGTTAAGTTAATTAAGGCAACACTTAACCAATACAACATGTAAACTAAACTGATGGATGGGGTTAGGTTAATTTGGATACTTAACCAACTTAACATGTTGATTAGGAAACCCTAGTAACGGGGACCCATTTCTGCAGTAACCCACATAGATGTATCATGGTACCCTGAACTAGGCATGGTGGGGCACGATTACTGGGCTGATTATAAGCGGCAAAACAATGGCAGGTGGTGCGTCGGTGTAGGATTTGATACGCCCCATGGTGGGACCAGCACAAGTATCTACAATCAAGCGGGGGCCGAATGACACAAGTGGTAAGCATACATGAGTAGGAGCCGATCGATAAAAAGGGGGTCATTTATCTTGAACACATGGTGCTAGTTGAAACACTGGTACGGGGGTGCAGAGAAGTTGAAATGAGTGCGATAGCATATTCAGTCTTATTATCTTATTTCTAGGGTGTTGTCCTAGATTCAGTTTATTCAAGTCATAATCCTTTTCTTGTTTACATGCTAAATAATCACTGGACTTACCAGACTCATGTTTGACCCTTTTTTCTTTCGTCTTATTTTCTTCCGTGCCCCCCCTCCCCCCCAGGTCTGCAGGGAGGAAACACCTCAGCTTAGTTCAGACCTTTTGCAAGCTTGAAGAGAGTAAATGTATGGATTGGACTTTCTCTTCTTGGGCTATGGCTTTATATACATTCTTAATGGGGATTATGCTACTTTATTATCGTTTTATGCTTCTTTATGTTTTAATTAAGACAGAGTATTTTGATGTAATGATTTGGAAGTTGTTTTAAGACAGTTTGTTGTAATGACTTTGTTATGAACCACGTATGAAATAAATTTCGTTTTTCCGTTGCTTCTACGTCTGTCTTGAAAATTATCTGTGTCTCTTACCTTCAATGCTCCACCAAAGTTAAGGCATTCCCTTTGTGAGTGATCTTAACGGAGGTGTGGTGTTTCATGTCCAGTTTAAAATTCAGAATAGTCGTTGTGGAATTTATATATATATATATTAATATAATATATGGCCCTTAAAAATAGCCATTTTGCAAATGACCTCTATTTTCGAGGAAACCACTTTTGTTAGATTCGGAATGTAAAATTATTGTTAGGTTTAAATTTTCATAATTTTTAGAGTTAATATGTGAGCGTGGCAAAAGAAAACGTGTTTTTTCAATTTCAGTCAATTTGGATCGACCAGAAAATGGCCATTTTTCAAACGATCTCTAAATTCAATGAAATTAGTTTTGTTAGGACCATATCGTCAAAACAAAGTTAGAAATAATTTTTCTGGAATTTTTAGAGTCAGTATGTGGCCCCGGTAAAATAAAATGTACGTTAAAATTAAAAATACATTGATTTATATTTTAATTTTTAAGAAAAACCTATCGAAACAGTCGAATTAGCTTACCGGACATATCCCATTATGTCCGAAATGGGTGTATTTGGCTGCGGGCGACACTTGTTGGGTTCGATTTGGAATACGTGACATTAAACAAGAATTATCAGAATAAAAATAAAATTTAATAAATGTATATACTAGTATAAATACTCCTAATATACACCGTATCTCTCTCAAACCCTAATACCCTATACAGCCGCCTCCACCAAATCAATGGCTGATTTCTTCAGACCTTTCTCCTCCGATTTCTCCAAATCTATAGCGGATTAGAAGGTGAAAACTAAACCAAAAACGAAGACCTAAGTGAGATCTAATATATGAACGGTTGTGATCAGGATTAATTGCGTGGATAGAGTAAATTTTCACCCCAAAGTCCCTCCATTTGAAGTAGATTTTGGGGGTATGGCGGCATGCGAGTGGCATAGGGTTCAAGTTGCCGGAAGGAGGCTCCAAGGCCGACGATGTGGTGGGGCTGGATCAAAGGCGCGGTGCTCGTAGGGGTTGCGATGTCGAACCGTATTTCTGGCGATATGGGTTCAAAGAGGCCGATGTAGCTGGAGCGTGTAAAACCAAAGAAGAAAGGTTTATACTGTTAATTATTTTCAGTGTTGCATTCAAATAAACTTTGAAATTGTTTTCAGTTATAATTTAAATTAAAACTGAAATTATAAAATCAGTTTTAAAATAGCAATTATAATATCAGTTTTAAAATATATAACAGTATTTATAAAATTATTTTTTAAAATAAAATAAATAGCGTTGTTTAGAAGATAAATTAACATATCAAAATCAAAAATTAGCATCATGTTTGAATACAAAATTAGCATTATGTTTGAATACAAAATTAGCAGTGTTTTTGAAAATATAAACATATATTATTTTTGAAAATATAAACATACAATGTTTTTGAAATAAAAGAAGAACATCGCTTTGTAAATAAAATCAACATCGCTTTGTAAATAAAAACAACATCGCTTTGTAAATAAAAACAATGTTGCTTTGTACATAAAAAGAGCATTGTTTTATAAAAAGAAAATAGCATTGTTTTGATAATATAAACAACATGATTTGTTTTGATAATATAAATAACATGATTTGTTTTCAAAATATAAATAACATGATTTGTTTTTAAATATACAAATAGTTTGATTTGTTTTTAATATAAAGATCGCATTGTTTTTAATATAAAAATCGCATGGCTATTACAATGAAATTTACATTGTTATTAAAATGAAGCTTGCATTGCTATTAAAAATAGAAATGACAATATAAAAATATGATTTTTACCATATATATAGAACAACATTAAAAATATGATTTTTAACACAAACTGTGTGTCACAGACTGCGATGGAACTGGATGGAAGTAGAACAGAATCTGAATTGTCCGCTAAAGAATGACGGAGTGGAAACGATGGTGAGAACTCTTCACTACAAATTCTGCACAGTCATTTATTTATTTCATAACTAAAAAATATATAGAATTGCCAGTTTAGATTTTTTATCAGTTTAATTATTATAAATTGTACACAGTGCCTATTAGATCACGTTCCTCGTCCACAAACCATGGACAATTTAGATTGATTGTATTGCATGTTGTTTGTGATGTGAAATGTTTAACACATTAAAAATGTTAATATTAATATGATAGTGAAATTAAATTATAAATATTCATTTATAATTTGAACAATGAAAATTGGTTAAATTTCTTAACCAATAATTTATTTAAATAAACTGTTGTTTGAAAATCCCACACGGGTATTGGGATGATATTTGACATTCACTAGTCCCAATATTTAATTATATGTGAATCAACGGATTGACAGCCAGTGACGAGCGTTATTTATTTATTTTAATGCTTACACAGTTGTAAATTTCACTCTGGTTGTGAATGGACTGTTTATTGATTATTAATCATTATTGTGCACACATGCGATGTATGAAATCCAATATAATCGAAATTATATAGTAATTGATCGATTCGCATTTCGATTTAGAAATAAATAATGTTTTATTAAAAAGACATTGTAGAATCAAAATTTATATTTTGTTGAAAAAAGACATTGTAGAATCAAAATTTACATTTTGTTGAAATAAGATAGTTGAAACCAAAATTTACATTTTTGTTGAAGTAAAATAGTTGAAACCAAAATATCATTTTTTGCTGAAATAAAATAGTCGAAACAAATATAACATTTTTGTTAAATAGATTTGTGTTAAAACAAAAATAACATTTTTTGTTAAATAGAATTGTGCTAAAACAAAATTGTCAATTTTGTTGAATTAGATTATTGTAAATAAAATGAAGTTGTCATTTTAATTCACTTTGTTAAAATAGAATTGTTAACAAAATAAAGTTGAACACTTTTATTCGTTTTGTTGAAATAGAATTGTCAAAAATAAAAGAATCATATTATGTAAAAGAACATGTTTATGTACAGAATCATGTTTATGTAAAGAATCATATTTATATAAAGAAACATTTTTATAGAAAAGAACATTTTCAAAGAAAATAACATTCCTGTAGAAAAGAACAATTCTAACATTTTTGTAATATAACATTTTAATGTAAATGTAACATTTTAATGTAATGAAACATTTCAATGTAAAGAACATTTTAAATTAAAGAATATTTTAAAATAAATTGGTCTAAAATAAAAATCACATTTTTATTGTATGTACAGAAAATAAAATAATCGTTTGTTGAATTACATTTTTATACAGCAAAAATATCATCTTTAAAATGTTAATAAAATAATCGTTTGTTGAATTATATTTTTATACAACAATAATGTAATCCTTAACATGTTAGTGAAATTAAAAATAATCATTTGTTAAAGTATGATTTAGAATGTTAAAAATGAAATCTTTAACATGTTAGTGAAGTATAAAAATTATGATTTGGATGTCCGTCTTTGAATGGACACACAAATATAAAATATGAAGTCGGCTTAAGTATAGAAACGCAATTTTAACCTGAACGGGTTTATCGATCGATTTTATTTGTTTTATAATGAATATCGAAAAGAAGTGATCTCAAAATTTAATATTTTGAAAATATTATCATTTTATCATTATAATGATATAGAATATTCAATTTTGATATAAAATTATAAATGGAGTTAAAATCGTTTTGGAACGAATTTATAAACGATTTATAAAATACGTTTTAAAGGAAATCGACGAAATATATATATAATATATATTATATATATTTAATGGCCTGAATAGAGCGCGTCGCGCAGCGACCGTTCGCGAATTTTCGACCATTAACTAGAAATTGGCGTAACGGATGATCCGACCGTTGGATTCTCCTAAAACCGGAACTGTTGGGTTTGTATCGAAAAGAGCTTTCCAATAAATGTTAGAGATTTGAAATCTAACAGTTAGATTTGGAGATATGTCCAAATCAATTTCAGAAAAGGTCGCTATGGATGTAGTTCGGTGGCCGTTATTGGAAACCGACTGTACGGGCGATAATAGAATTATTAAAAATATGTAAAAATTATGTAAAATCATAATAAATGATTTGGATAGATTTTTGATGAAAAATTCCAGTTTTAAAAAGATAGAAATATATTTTGATCGAAATGAACTAGTTATTAACTAGAATAATAATTTAATTATTTTTAGAAATATATAAATTAGATTTGAAAATGGTTTTAAAATAACCAGAATTTTCCAATATATATTGGAGTGGATTTGAATGGAAATTATCTTCAGAATATTTCGATATTGGAATTCTGTTATTATACGAATATTGTGAGGAATTTGGAAGATATATATATATATCGTTATTCCCAATACAATATTTGTTGGTTTCAGAATTTGATATTGAATATAAGCCAATATAATTTCTATTCAGAACCTTATATTTAATATCAAATGGGATTTTGGGTTTGTCATGGATGGTGTCTTTAATAACACTATTCTTAAACCCAACTTAGAAAAGAATAAATCTTTTATCTAAGATTTAGGAATTTTTTACCAATTAATTAATATTTAATTGGAATTGGATAAAAGAATTGGATTTTTGGGTTTATCGTGAATGGTGTTTTAAATAACACTTGTTCTTTAACCCAATTAATAGTGAAGAAATAACTTGGAATTTATAAATCTTTTATTAAGATTTAATGGGAATTTTCCAAAATAAAGTTTTCCAATTTAATATATTAAATTGGCATTGCGTGGAGTTCGATTTAGTAATAATCGAGATGAGCTCCTGTGAATGAAGACCGATACTACATATGGAATTTAAAAGGCATTGCCGCTATCCCATTTATATTATTAGTTTGATATGGGAATTTATATCGATTATACACCGTTATGATTTCCGTGAAGATTCCATAGTTAATGGAAGAAGATTTGGGTTTATCGTGAACAATGTTTTTAAAAGACATTAATTATTTAACCCAGTTAAAGATAAGGTTAAATTCTTAAGCTTGAATAATCATTAAGTAATGATTTTTGAGATTAAAAAGAAAATTTAAAAGAATTTATCTTTGATAAAATTAATGGGAACCTTTCCCTAAGAATGTGAATAATTTATTAAAAGAATATTCTGAATTGGAATAAGGCGTAGGATGTGTTTTTATAGCACTGGTTTATAAAGTACGTTAGTTACCGGAAAGACCGGGTTTAACCCATTCTGAATAATTGATACGACGACTAACAATCGAAGAGATTGAAGACGGCGGAAGATCGACGATCTTTACAGTGAATGGATGAGTTGCTATTGATGCCCATGATTGGAGTAGCTACCTTGAAGGGGCTACAGTGGTAGCCGACTGAACGTACTTGTTGATTGTTCGGATATGCGAGGGCCTCTTTTCCGTATTGGACATACGGGACAAGGAATAAGGTGACTCCGGTTTCGTTCAGACCCAGAACAGACTTGTAAATGGATGGTATGTCTGATGTTGTATTCCTTTATGCTGTATTTTTGATCTCTACTAAATATATATCTGTTAATGGCGGAGAATTTATTCTCTTGCTTAACACCCTTCTCTAAGACGTATGTGCTCACAAGTTATATATATATTGGCAGAAATTAATAGTATGGTATAGATTGACAATGTGGCATGCTAAGATGAATGGATCAAGGCTTTTGTTGAAAAGCAGAGCCTTGTGGATGATGATCAAAGCATAGCTTTGTGCAGCGTTACTTCGCGAGCCTCACACCCTGGTATGATGGTGAACGATTTGTTTGATTAGTAGGTTTGACCAATATACTTTATATATGTATATGGATTTGGTCGACCGAGTTGTGCTGGGTGTAGTCGCACCACACCTTAAGATTAGGGATAGGGCCATTTTCCCCCGATTCCCATAGAGGGATAGAGTAAGCGGTGTTTTCTCTCGCTAGGACGTAAGCCGCGGTGATACTTGATTTCCCAAAAGTGCGGATGTGCATTACGGTGTTTTCTATAGCTAGGACGTAAGCAATGGAGTATTGCACTACGCGATAGATCTTTCGAATCAGGAGCCATCATGATGGAAATCCAACTTTCCAATACGAGCTTTGCGGTTTTAATTGTAAAACTATATATGGCGACATAGTGGGATAGGGCACTCATGCCGTCTATGATTAATACATTTACTTTCGAAATTGATTTCTACACTATGCACTAGTAATATTAAAAGAGAAATTTCGCGTACCAAGCATATTTGGCTAAGGTAAAACTCTATCCTCCGGCTTGCGTTGCATTGTGTGATGGGACCTGAGTCTTATAGTAGCTTCATTTTTCTTTAATTAGCATTGTGCTGTTTATTTATGCACTGGTATTCTTGGGGTTAAACCCGTTCCGTGTAATACGGCGTGGTCCCTTGATTTACCTAACCTTCAAATCAAATTAATAACTGTTTTGAGTTCTCATACCAATCCCATGACTGACCTGGATTTTATTGTTCCTTCCTAAACTCTGGGTGCCCATATTTTCCACACGGTCAGTCAGTAGTTTAGTTTTGCAGATATTATCTTCACAGGATCCTGGTTTACGGCTGGAGCTATATTCGTAACGCTCTGCATCCGTGTATTTATTTCAGTTGTCTTATGTATTTGTTTTCCGCTGCTATGTAATTTAAATATCTGATATTATTTTCTATTGTATAATTATTCATACTCTGGAATATTCTTATACTCTGATGTAAATTGTTGTAATAAGTAATGAAATGTTCTTCTGTTTGTGTTCTGATTTGTTATGTTCTCAAAACAATCTGGGCTTTCCTTTGATGGGAAGTTTGGGTCGTTACAGTTGGTATCAGAGCTTTGGTTTACAGAGCTGGAGAACAAGACAAATTAGAACCGAACGAAAGAATCCATCAGAGATAGGATTAGTAAAGTCCTATAAGAATGACTCGTTAGAGATGGGATCGGTAGTATCCTAGAATGAGTCCGAAGAGTGTTATTTATAAAATGAAAATGAAAACAAATTTAGTTTTGAAAATTTTATCTTAAAATATACGTATTTGAGTATATTATTTTATTTTAATTTGGACAATCGAGTATATGAAGATTTTGAATATACGCGTAATTAACGGATATTCGAGGTTTTAATATACTGGATAGATATAGAATCACACTCTAGTCGGCCGGGGATGATTCTGGTGATTGATTGATCGTCATCAGTATTTATGTTCGAGTTTCAAAAGTGGTATATATATATATTTCCATTGACTGGTGTGAGAACCAAAACTAGATAGGGTAATTGTTGTGATTTGCATTAAAAATATGATTTTTGGCTATATATAAAAGTTATATATATTTGTAAAGTTAATCACCTAATTGATTGCTGGTCATGATGTTTGATAATTAGTTTAACTAATTAAAATATTGAAATGAAAATTAATTTAACTAGTATGAGACAGAATAATAAATTTAGATAAATCAAGTTTAATATTGAACAGAATTGAAATTTTATTAGAAATGAAAGTTGAGTTGGTTAGTTAAACAACTTTTAGCTTTGTTCCTTTTCGAGGACGAAAAGATTTTAAGTGGGGGAGATTGTAACAACCCGCAATTTCTGAACCAATTTAAAATTTTTATTTTGGCAATTTTAACGGATTTTGAATATTTAAAATGATTTATTAAATAATAACGATGAGAAATTTATTTTCGACGAAGTTAAAACGAATAAATTTATTTTAATTATAAAACGAGCCTGAAATGGCGTGGTAGTTTGAAAATTCGATTTCAAATTTCAAATGAATATACAGAATTCGTTATAAGTCAAAATTGGACGAAACAAGAAATATTTAAATCTGTTTAATAATATCTTTCAAACGAATGTAAGAAACTGAAATTTCACTTTATAAATTATAAGTTATGTCCAGTTTAATATTCTGAATAGTCGATGTGGAATTTATATATATTTTGACATAACATATGGCCCTTAAAAGTAGCCATTTTGCAAATGACCTCCGTTTTCGACGAAACCACTTTTCTTGGATTCGGAATGTCAAATTATTGTTAAGTTTAAATTTTCATAATTTTTAGAGTTAATATGTAAGCGTGGCAAAAGAAAACGTGTTTTGTCAATTTCAGTCAATTTGGATCGACCAGAAAATGGCCATTTTTCAAACGGTCTCTAAATTCAGTGAAATTAGTTTTTTAGGACTGTATCGTCAAAACAAAGTTAGAAATAATTTTTCTGGAATTTTTAGAGTCAGTATGTGGCCCCTGTAAAATAAAATGTACGTTTAAATTAAAAATATATTGATTTGTATTTTAATTTTTAAGAAAAACCTATCAAAATAGTCGAATTAGCTTACCAGACATATCCCATTGTGTCCGGAATGAGGGTATTTGGCTAGGGGTGACACTCGTTGGGTTCGATTTGGAATACGTGACATTAAACAAGAATTATCAGAATAAAAATAAAATTTAATAAATGTAAATACTAGTATAAATACTCCTAATATACACCGTATCTCTCTCAAACCCTAATACCCTAGACAACCGCCTCCACCAAATCAATGGCCGATTTCTCCAGACCTTTCTCCTCCGATTTCTCCAAATCTATAGCGGATTAGAAGATGAAAACTAAACCAAAAACGAAGACCTAAGTGAGATCTAATAACTGAAAGGTTGTGATCAAGATTAATAGCGTGGATAGCGTGAATTTTCACCCCCAAAGTCCCCCCGTTCGAAGTAGTTTTTGAGGGTATAGTGGCATGCGAGTGGCGTAGGGTTCAAGGCGCCGGAAGGAGGCTCCAAGGTCGATGATGTGGTGGGGCTGGATCGAAGGCGCGGTGGTCGTATGGGTTGCGATGCCGAACTCTATTTCTGGCGATATGGGTTCAAAGAGGCTGATGTACCTGGAGCGTGTACAACCAAATAAGAAAGGTTTATACTATTCATTATTTTCAATGTTGCATTCAAATAAACTTTGAAATTGTTTTCAGTTATAATTTAAATTAAAACTGAAATTATAAAATCTGTTTTAAAATAACAATTATAATATCAATTTTAAAATATATAATAGTATTTATAAAATCAGTTTTTAAAATAAAATAATTAACGTTGTTTAGAAGATAAATTAACATATAAAAATCAAAATTAGCATCATGTTTGAATACAAAATTAGCATTATATTTGAATACAAAATTAGCGGTGTTTTTGAAAATATAAAAATATATTATTTTTGAAAATATAAACATACTATGTTTTTGAAATAAAAGAAGAGCATCGCTTTGTAAATAAAAACAACATCGCTTTGTAAATAAAAACAACATCGCTTTGTACATAAAAAGAGCATTGTTTTATAAAAAGAAAATAGAGTTGTTTTGATAATATAAATAACATGATTTGTTTTGATAATATAAATAACATGATTTGTTTTCAAAATATAAATAACATGATTTGTTTTTAAATATATAAATAGTATGATTTGTTTTTAAAATAAAGATCGCATTGTTTTAATATAAAAATCGCATGGTTATTACAATGAAATTTACATTGTTATTAAAATGAAGCTTGCATTGCTATTAAAAATAGAAATGACAATATAAAAATATGATTTTTACCATATATATAGAACAACATTAAAAATATGATTTTTAACACAAACTGTGTGTCACAGACTGCGATGGAACTGAATGGAAGTAGAACGGAATCCGAATTGTCTGCTAAAGAATGAAGGAGTTGAAACGAAGGTGAGAACTCCTCACTACAAATTTTGCACAGTCATTTATTTATTTTCATAACTGAAAAATACGTGGAATTGCCAGTTTAGATTTTTATCAGTTTAATTATTATAAGTTGTACACAATGCCTATTAGATCACCTTCCTTGTCCACAAACCATGGACGATTTAGATTGATTGTATTGCATGTTGTTTGTGATGTTAAATGTTTAACACATTAAAATTGTTAATATTAATAGGATAGTGAAATTAAATTATAAATATTCGTTTATAATTTGAATAGTGAAAATTGGTTAAATTTCTTAACCAATAATTTATTTAAATAAATTGTTGTTTGAAAACCCCACACGCGTATTGGGATGATATTTGACTTACACTAGTCCCAATATTTAGTTATATGTCAATCGATGGATTGACAGCCTGTGATGAGCGTTATTTATTTATTTTAATGCTCACACAGTTGTAAATTTCCCTCTGGTTGTGAATGGACTGGTTGTTGATTATTTATCATCATTGTGCACACATGCAATGTATGAAATCCATATAATTGAAATTATATGGTAATTGATCAGTCGCATTCCGATTTAGAAATAAATAATGTTTTATAAAAAAGACATTGTAGAATCAAAATTTACAATTTGTTGAAAAAAGACATTATAGAATCAAAATTTACATTTTGTTGAAATAAGTTAGTTGAAACCAAAATTTACATTTTTGTTGAAGTAAAATAGTTGAAACCAAAATATCATTTTTTGTTGAAATGAAATAGTCAAAACAAATACAACATTTTTGTCAAATAGATTTGTGTTAAAACAAAAATAACATTCTTGTTAAATAGATTTGTGTTAAAACAAAAATGTCAATTTTGTTGAATTAGATTATTGTAAATAAAATGAAGTTGTCATTTTAATTCATTTTGTTAAAATATAATTGTTAACAAAATGAAGTTGAACACTTTTATTCATTTTGCTGAAATAGAATTGTCAACATAATAAAAGAATCATATTATGTAAAAGAACATGTTTATGTAAAGAATCATGTTTATGTAAAGAATCATATTTATATAAAGAAACATTTTTATAGAAAAGAACATTTTTAAAGAAAATAACATTTTTATAGAAAAGAACAATTCTAACATTTTTGTAATAGAACATTTTAATGTAAATTTAACATTTTAATGTAATGAAACATTTCAATGTAAAGAACATTTTAAAATAAAGAATATCTTAAAATAAAATGTTCTAACAATAAAAATCACAATTTTATTGTATGTACAGAAAATAAAATAATCGTTTGTTGAATTACATTTTTATACAGCAAAAAGTCATCTTTAAAATGTTAATAAAATAATCATTTGTTCAATTATATTTTTATACATTAAAAATGTAATCCTTAACATGTTAGTGAAATTAAAAATAATCATTTGTTAAAGTATGATTTAGAATGTTAAAAATGAAATCTTTAACATGTTAGTGAAGTATAAAAATTATGATTTTGATGTCCGTCTTTGAATGGACACACAAATATAAAATATGAAGCCGTGTTAAGTATAGAAACGCCATTTTAACCCGAACGGGTTTATCGATCGATTTTATTCATTTTATAATGAATATTGAAAAGAAGTGATTTCAAAATTTAATATTTTGAAAATATTATCATTTTATCATTATAAAGATATAGAATATTCAATTTTGATATAAAATTAAAAATGAAGTTAAAATCATTTTGGAACGAATTTATAAATGATTTATAAAATACATTTTAAAGGAAATCGACGAAATATATATATAATATATATTATATATATTTAATGGCCTGAATAGAACGCGCCGCGCAGCTACTGTTCGCAAAATTTCGACCATTAACTATAAATTGGCGTAACGGGAGATCCGACCATCGGATTCTCGTAAAACCAGAACCGTTGGGTTCGTATCGAAAAGAGCTTTCCAATGAATGTTAGATATTTGAAATCTAACAGTTAGATTTGGAGATATGTCCAAATCAATTTCAGAAAAGGTTGCTATGGATGCAGTTCGGTGGCCGTTATTGGAAACCGACTGTACGGACGATAATAAAATTACTAAAAATGTGGAAAAATTATGTAAAATCATAATAAATGATTTGGAAAGATTTTTAATGAAAAATTCCAGTTTTAAAAAGATAAAATATATTTTTATCGAAATGAAATATTTAAATGAATTAGTTATTAACTAGAATAATAATTTAATTAATTTTAGAAATGTATAAATTGGATTTGAAAATGGTTTTAAAATAACCAGAATTTTCCAATAAATGGAAATTATCTTCGGAATATTTCGATATTGGATTCCATTATTATACGAATATTGCGAGGAATTTGTGATATATATATATATATCGTTATTCCCAATACAATATTTGTTGGTTTCAGAATTTGATATTGAATATAAGCCGATATAATTTCTATTCAAAACCTTATATTTAATATCAAATGAGATTTTGGGTTTGTCATGGACGGTGCCTTTAATAACACTGTTCTTAAACCCAATTTAGAAAAGAATAAATCTTTTATTTAAGATTTAGGAATTTTTTACCAATTAATTAATATTTAATTAGAATTGGATAAAAGAATTGGATTTTTGGGTTTATCGTAAACGGTGTTTTAAATAACACTTGTTCTTTAACCCAATTAACATTGAAGAAATAATTTGGAATTTATAAATCTTTTTTTAAGATTTAATGGGAATTTTCCAAAATAAAGTTTTCCAATTTAATATATTAAATTGGAATTGAATGGAATTTGATTTGGTAATAATCGAGATGAGCTCCTGAGAATGAAGACCGATACTATATATGGAATTTAAAAGGCATTGCCGCTATTCCATTTATATTATTAGTTGATATGGGAATTTATACCGATTATACACCATTATGATTTCCGTGAAGATTCCGTAGTTAATGGAAGAAGATTTGAGTTTATCGTGAACAATGTTTTTAAAAGACATTAGTTCTTTAACCCAGTTAAAGATAAGGTTAAATTCTTAAGCTTGAATAATCATTAAGTAATGATTTTTGAGATTCAAAAGAAAATTTAAAAGAATTTATCTTTGATAAAATTAATGGGAACCTTTCCCTAAGAATGTGAATAATTTATTAAAAAAAATATTCTGAATTAGAATGAGGCGTAGGATGTGTTTTTATAGCACTTGTTTATAAAGTACGCCAATTATTCGGAAAGACCGGGTTTAACCCATTCTGAATAATTGATACGACGTCTAACAGTCGAAGAGATTGAAGACGATGCAAGGCCGACGATCTTCACATTGAATGGATGAGTTGCTAGTGATGCTCATGATTGGAGTAGCTACCTTGAAGGGGCTACAGTGGCAGCCATCTGGACGTACTTGTTGATTGTTCGGATATGCGAGGGTCTATCTTCCGTATTGGACATACGGGATGAGGAATAAGGTGCCTTTGGTTTCGTTCAGACCCAGAACGGACTTGTAAATGAATGGTATGTCTGACGTTGTATT
Source organism: Allium sativum (assembly GCA_030737875.1). NCBI lineage: Eukaryota > Viridiplantae > Streptophyta > Magnoliopsida > Asparagales > Amaryllidaceae > Allium > Allium sativum. The sequence goes on from CM060918.1 coordinate 132,150,798, forward strand.
TCTTTATGTTGCATTTGTTGATCTCTGCTAAATATCTATACTATACCATTAAAGCTTAGTGGGGGAATAGTGAGCTCACATGCCTCCTTGAGATCTGGCCCTTCATCTCCAAGTAGGATTGAATTAGATTTTGCCATCTGTAATTCGAAACTGAGCCGTCACTCTATTACATTCCACATTTCTGCATGTTTCTTTATTTCGTTTTCCCCTTTTTCTGATAAACCCTAATGTCGCTTAATTTCTTCCAATTCAACTTGCCTCCATGTCTCCTTCCACCGATTTGTTTTTCTTATCTCTACTAAATAACTTGCCTCCGTGTCTCCTTCCACCAATTTATTCTTAGATTGATTATTCGCTACTTATACCCTACTCTATGGAGACAAAAACTCTTCAAGCAGGCGGTTGGAGCTTCGTTTACAATCGGCAGTCCAATTAGGTTCTTCTCTATCATTTCGCCGCATCATTTTTTTGTTTGCCTCTCCTGATTAGCATATTAGCAACTCTGCCGAATCAACATGGCTATTTGGAAAAAAACATTGCTTCAGGGTATTGATTCAAGGTTTGTTAATTTTCATACCCATTTTGGTATGCTTTTCTGCTAAATTGATTTCTTAATTTTTTTGTTTTTTGACGTTCCATATTTACTAACGGTTCAGAGCTTGGATTTAACCCAAAATTATGCACCATCCTTTGTATTAGGAAGTTTGAACGTTGATATTGCTATGAAATACGGTTTAAAAATCATTTCAACTCTTTTCTCTTTGATTTTTTGTACAACTTATACGTTATTTGACTGATTTGTTCATAGGCTGGATATTTTTTTACATCATGAAATGGTAGGATACATTAACTTGCGCATTTGGAAGGTTGATCGTTGATGTTGATATGAATTAGGTTTTAAGAATCATGTCAACTCTTTTCTCTTTAAAATTTTGTTCAATTATACATTATTTGGTTGATTTCTTCATAGGATGGATATTTTGTTGCTTTAATTTTATACAAAATTAATTTTCATATCCATTTTGGTATGCCTTTTAGCTGAATTGATTTTTCAAAAAAAAAATTCGACACTATATTTATTACCCTTTCTAAAGTTGGACGTTAACCTTAAGTTTTGCACTGTTCTGTGCACTTTGGATGGTTGGTAGTTAATGTTTCTATGAATCAGGTTTTAATAATCATATCAACTCTTTTCTCTCTGGTATTTTTTTGAATGTTGATTAATTAAGATCAAAAGTTTCTCAGATGTTGTTAATTTGGGTACCTGAATGTTCATGCTAAAAAGAATTCATGGTGACCTTGATTTAATTTTGAATTGCTTCACATCATCAACCTTTTGGAACCTGCAAAATACAATGGCAGCATGTACCATTGTTCTCTTGATATGTTGTTCATGGTTGTTGATAAAGCACATGGAAAATGAATACTCTGTATGATTGATTGGTTAGACTATTTGAATGACAAATGGTTTATGGGCCTTTTTACATGAGAGTGAATTCATTTGAATACTATTATCTTTATCCATAACAAGAGAAAATGTAGTCTCTTTATACTATATGTCGTGTTACAACTTGATATAATTTGCTAAGCACATAAAAAATGGAATATGATTTTAATTACAGCATTATTCTTATTTTGGTTCTCTTATATCCAGATTCCAAAATAGAGAAATGGAAAGCTGTTTGTGGCCAAGGAAGTTGAATATGTTTATCCATTTCTTAATGGTAATTTTATATACATTTTTTATGTTTCTACTTTGATATGATTAGTTTATCTTTGCATTTTACTTACAAAATCATTGAATCTTTTTCCTATATAGCTGCAACAAGTTTAAGAATCACGGTTGGGGCTGCGTCAAATTAAACCTTTGGCGGATCGTTGATGGTTTCATGTTATCGTCGGTGTGAACATAGTCCTTTGAGCGAAGCTTGGTCGCTCTCTGCCTTTCTTCAGTACTTTTTTCCGATCTCTTTCTTGCATTTTCTCAGGCTGATTCCATCATAGCCTGCATATTTGTAGGTGACTGCATTTTATAATATAATAGTTATTATAATATAGCATAGATATTCGTCAGCATTAGAAAGAAGATGGTCTAAGTATTTGATAAAAGTCACTAATCACCTGAACGTGACCATTTCAATGGAGACCTTATAATTTTTAATATGAGTTGTGAGAGAAATACACCTCAATTTCTACTATATTTGATTTAGTTCTTATGGGGATAATATATATTCAAATGTCATGAACTGTGAAAAATCTATAGCCTTTACATTCAACTATTATAACTTTTAGGCAGTTTCAGTATTGAAAGCATTTACAAAACCAAAATTAAACTATCTAAAACTCAAGTTTTTGTTCTTTTAAAGGACTAATTTCAGTGTATAAAGACTCACCTTTAGATATATTTTTTAATCTGAATGTTGGTTTTGTATTTGTATTAACTTTTGCATTAATATAATATGATATATGTTATATCCACAACTTAGTCATATTTTAAGGATTTGAATTAAAAATTTGGATAGTACCAGACAACTATTTTTATTTCTTCATTTGTTTCATATGCTTCTATTTTTAACAATTGAATTAAAAAGTTTTTTCAGATAAACCTTTGTTAGCGCTCACCTTGCCTTTTCTGTAGAGTTACCAAAACAGGACCGTTAACATATGAGGCAAAATGTCTATGCAATAGCTTGAAATTTAAGAATGAATACACTGCTAAAATTATTAGTAATACTGATGATGACGACGATAGTAGAGAAGTACATATTATTTATTTTGAAGAAACTAAATTTTAGTATCATTTTCTCCATCTTTCATGGGAGCCGACCGATGGAATTTTGCTTTTTAGTATTATTTTAATCGTCATTTTCTTGCGTTTTTAGTAAACAACGTGGTAATGGAAAACTTCTTATTTTGTCCTATGAAAACCTAAATGTATTATATATTTAGATACACGCATAGGTCTTTTGATGGTATAACACTTTCATATCGTTTCTTCCATTTTTGTTATATAATTTATCAGCTCTACACTGTAATAGTTAATTGCAAGTACTTAGCTTTAGTGTCTGTAAACCACAAATGGTTACATCAAGTGTTGTGCTTCCCAGTGACATTATGATATTATATTCAATAATGATACTCATATTAGTATTGCACCTTTTTTTGGTACTTGCAGGACAATTTTTATTTGGTTGTCTGGACTGGTTTTTCCAGCCCAATAGGCTTAATCAACTGTTATTATGAGACGTAACCCTTTTTTTGCATAAGCTATGGTTTCAGGAATAGAACCACATGATCGTTTTACCAACAAAAAACAAAAATCTTTCAATCCCTTCCGTAGACTAAATCCTTACTGTCTGTCTTATAAACATAAGCTTAAGAAATGTTTCAGACGAAATCATAAATTATGAAATGATAAACCAAACAGGAAATAAATGTTTGCAAAAAGTAAAATTAAAAAGTTTCTTCTAAAAGCTATTTATTTTTTGACCAAATAATTGGTCTTTCAATTTTACTGATATTAAATTAAGTGGAAGAGTGAAAAAATCGACTGCTGCTAGAAGCATTTGTGTGACTCCTTTTTCTTCTTACATTGATAAATGTTTGCGAAAAGTAAAGTTAAAAGGTTTCTTCTAAAAGCTATTTATTTTCTGACCAAATAATTGGTCTCTCAATTTTACTAATATTAAATTAAGTGGGAGAGTGAAAAAATCGACTGCTGCTAGAAGCATTTGTGACTCCTTTTTCTTCTTACATTGATATCCACCTTTGTGTCTTATTACCATTGTTATTAAAAATAGAAAAAGGCGAACACGCACTACTAATTATTGTAGCCTGTAAATTCCAAATAGTACACCTTTGGCATATGGATTGTTATAAAAATAAATTAAATGGGCCTCTATGCTAATCAGTTACAACATCCTTATCTATTGCAGTATAATTTACGCTAGGTCATTTTATAGCCAGATGGATTAGTATATCTGGTGAGCTTTTTACATATTTAGCACTGTTAGAGCATAGCTTGAACTATTCCGGATCTTCAACATTATGGATTTGCTAGACAAACAATAAATAAATGTTTATTTAACAAATGTTTGGATTAGATGTCTTTCAAATATACGTACGTTTGAATTGATTTGTTAGAGCTCCAAAACTGAATATACAGACTAGATAAAGAACTATTTGAGATGCTTTTAGCTTAAGCATCATGCATCGTATATTTGTCCCTACTGTACAACTAACACATTATTTAATATCTAACGAAATCACAAAAGAATGTAAACTTAATTACAGTCGAAATATAGTCATTATATATGCTGGTAAAGTAAAACGGAAAGTTAAGAAAAGTTGCATACATGAATTTTTTATACAGTACTTTTATACATTACAAGCATCATAATATTTTATATGTAAACTACATATGGGCGTAAAATTGATCGATTCGCATATAAAAAAATTACTGGTAGAATGCAATTATGGTAAAATTTCTGTTTTAGAAATTGGTGATAGGAGCACAATGATATATGAGATGGATGCAGGTGAGAGGAAGTAGAACAGACGAGGCAGTAAAGAAGCAAAATATGTAGGTAGAATTATATTGTGTTAATAAAGATGAAGCTGCAAGTAATGAAGTTCAATCAAATAAAACACAGGGTTAAAACTGAACGGCCTAAAATGACATTGGTGATAGATTTGAAAGTGAAATTCGTCATTCCATGCTCGAAATTTTTAATCAACTAAATTGTACATGATGATCACAGTCTGTAGGTTAATTTCTATATGAGTTAACTTTAGGGAGTAGTTTTTTATGAGGTTTTCCATCATAATCAGTTTAAAAAAAAACAAATTGTGCTGGGAAAATCACAAATTCGCTTAAACCTCATAGTACTTCTAATCAATTCGACATGCAGAGCAAGACCCCATGAGCATTACGCCTACATAAACTCTAATTAGATATCTTCTATCAATTACTTAAGGACCAACTATATTATGAGACAAATATTTCAATTTAACGTCGATCCAAAATCTGTTTAAGAATTATTTCTTACATATTAGTTTAAATCAGGTTTTTATTAAAACTGCAGTTTATGGTTGCAACTACAATACTTTCTTTAGTTGTACTTTCATATAAAAAATTCCATACTATTTTGAATCCAAATAGCCAAGAATCCGTCGTTAGTGCTTCATATTGCGATGGACATTGGCTTCGAACTTTTATAACTATTTCAAATATTAACTCTATCTTTTGTTTTTTTTAGTGCTTTTATCGTTTAAATTTGATAAAGCCATATAAAATTGTTAGAGTTTTTACAAATAAGTTGCTCCTTTATTTTTCCTTTGATCCATTACATATAAGCACTCAAACCGTGCAAGGACCTCTTAGATTATGCTAATAGACGTTATATTTCTACCTGCATTTAAATAATAGAGATTTGTGACTTTGTACCAGTTATTTTATATACTTCATTGTTTTATCATAAGTTGGTTTCATTAAACCATTAATTGAGTATACTTATATTGTAAAATTTTAAACCTTCACTTTAATATGTTTAATTCAATGATATGATGATATATATACATACATACGTACACACACACAGATATATATATATATATGTATATTTACGTGTGTGTTTGTGTATATATATATGTATGTATGTATGTATGTATGTATGTGTAGATCATTGTTCTCAATGATTGTATCTATGAGACTGATATTTCCTAATCATTCATATATAGGTTTCTGCATAGATCTATATAGATGATAAAATTTTCGCCATGGATCATATGTTCCATTTTTGTATTATTAGTAGGATTCAAATGCTAGAAATAGCCAAATAAAAAGAATCTGTTACAAAAATTGTGTACATGGTTACCAATTGTACTATGGTCAACCATTTTGTGTGAAATAAAAGTTACTAATAGAGAAGAAGATCCAACGATGACTACCATGGTTATATAGCTAATTTGGTTCATCAGGTGGCAGGTTTATTTGGAATAAGATAGAGAATGTTACGTAAAAAATTCAAGTTACTGGATGTACAGTCAAATTTCTGATTGCATCCATCAATTCCTGCATGGCATCTTATGGTAAGTAAATAGGGCTTGCTATCATCAGTGGAAAAACATATTCATTAGATCCAAGTGGATAACAGGTACATACCTCGCTATTGAATTTTAAATTTATGTTATTTGCCGAATCATTTTCATCCTTTTTTTGTGCATGTCTTTATTTTTACATTATCAACTGAAAAACTTGATTTAGATTAAGGATATCATTTAAACATTTCTGAATTGATTCCTTTTATTAATGTTGAATTTCTTCTAAAGACAATGGGACAACATACTGTATAAATATTACTGGCTAAAGGATTTCAGCTGTGAGTGATCAAACCCAAGTAGTGTATCAAAGGACATTTAGGACCTACCTGAAGTTTTAATATTAAGTGCGCTATTCATTAACAGTCCCATTTCTTCAAGAAGAGCATCTCTAATTTACTTCATGGCATCTATTTATCTATGATCCAACTGCTATGCTTTTACAACTTGCTTACACCCCTACTACTTACCAAGCACACTAATCTTAGGCTTGCAACCATTTTAGCTGCATACATTCAATTATTTATTTGTCTAAACATCTTCAAAAATTCAGTCAAAAGCTTGGATATATGCCTATGCTCATTGCCTAAATGCACAGTGCATAGTATAAGTTAAATCCTTATTTTTAACCCATTGTTTGAACTTAAGAATCAACATATTGTTGGGCTTTATTTATTGTAGCAAGCAATATTTGTTTTTCCTTCTTTGATGAGGTAGTACTAATATGAATTCTTAGAGTCAATTAGATTTTGGCTTAAAAAGCCTTTTTTTTGTTGCTTTGTCATATTCTTATTGCTGCTCCACCTAAAACTGCTTTTGTAATTATTGTCTACTTTAACCGTCTATCATGCCTTATATAAGAAAATTACATTAGTATGAATACAGAAATTTAAACAAGGTAAAAATAATAATAAGAGTTATCTTATTTAAACAAATATTTAACTACGAATTTGTTCTTCCTGGAATTAGTTTTGAACATTGATTGTCCTATTTTGTGAATAAAAATAATTTTTATGACTAGAATGCTATATGAAATTTTTTGGTCTACTATGACAAACATGTCAATGATTCGCCAAATTTTGACCGTATGCGAATAAATATCTGACATACCAACATCTCATTGTCGTTCCGACATGTCTACGTGTAGTCTCTAGTTATGTTGTGATTCATGGTCCAATTTCGACTCATTTTCCCGTTTTTTGTTTTACAAGTTTGAGATATCATTCCATATCAGTGCCAAATTACTCTCTTTTAAAGCATTAAGTCTGTAAATTTTTCCTTTACATTTCCTTCATGATTTTCGTTCAGTTTATTAGTGTTGGCATTGATCATACATATTTTCTTCTTAGATTTTAATATAAACTGCTATTGTGTTTGCTATATTGCAGCTAACGCATTGTTCAAGATTTTAGCAGGCGTCAAAGGAAGTATTCTATAGCATGAAACATGGTAACAACAAAAGTAAAGTCTGTATGTACAGAAAAAATACTATAGATGTTAGACCTATTAAATTGTTTCCTTTCACAGTTTAGTAATGTATAATAGACCATGTGTGTGATTGTGTGGCAAGTTGAAGAGTTTATTCCAGAATCAAAGTTGTTATATTATCTGAAATATTTACTGTGTATACATTAATTTTGATATGTCCAGTTTACTTTGTATATGATTATTTACTTTTCATATAAGTTGCTTTTGGAATGCACGTTTCGTTTACAATTATGAGTGTTCGAAAGCTATGCATTTGGAAAAATTAGATATTGCATGCGTTACATGTTTTTGGAATTGATTTTTACATCCTTTGATGCGTTATTGTGAAAGATTGAATGAGTGCATGTTTAATTTCGAGCTACTAAAATCGACTAGAATGTTTATTTCCATTTTCTTTAACTAGCTTCTGGCATTTGTACATTTTTGGATAACAAACTGTTCTCACACCTTATTATAAAAAGCCATGAAACTATTCCCGTGTGCGTAGCACGGGTTCACACTAGTGTGTGTATATATATGTTGGTGGCGGAGAATTTATTCTTTTGCTTAACACCCTTCTTTGTGACGTATGTGCTCAGAGTTTATATATATTAGCAGAAATCAATGGTATGCTATGGATTGATAATGTGGCATGCTAAGATGCATGGATCAAGACTTTTGTTGGAAACAGAGTCTTGTGGATGATGATCAAAGCATATCTTTAATTAGCATAGCTTTGTGTAGCATTACTTCGCGAGCCTCACACCCCGGTATGATGGTGAACGATTTGTTTGATTAGTAGGTTTGACCAATATACTTTATATATATATATATATATATATATATATATATGGATTTGGTCGGCCGAGTTGTGTTGGGTGTGGTCGCTCCACACCTTGAGATTAGGGATAAGGCCATTTTCCCCTGATTCCTATAGAGGGATAGAGTATGTAGTGTTTTCTCCCGCTAGGTCGTAGCCGCAGTGATACTTGATTTCCCAAAAGTGCGGATGTGCATTATGATGTTTTCTCTAGCTAGAACGTAAGCCGTGTAGTATTGTGCGATAGATCTTTCGAATCGGGAGCCATCATGATGTAAATCCAACTTTCCAATACGAGCTTTGCGGTTTTAATTGTAAACCTATATATGGCGACATAGTGGGATGGGGCACTCATGCCGTCTATGATTAATACATTTACTTTCGAAATTGATTTCTACACTATGCACTAGTAATATTAAAAGAGAAATTTTTGCATTGTGTGATGGGACCTGAGTCTTATATTAGCTTCATTTTTCTTTAATTAGAATTGCGTTGTTTATTTATGCACTGGTATTCTTGGGGTTAAACCCGTTCCGTGTAATACGGCATGGTCCCTTGATTTACCTAACCTTAAAATCAAATTAATAACTGTTTTGAGTTCTCATACCAGTCCCATGACTGACCTGGAGTTTATTGTTCCTTCCTAATCTCTGGGTTCCCATATTTTCCACACGGGCAGTCAGTAGTTTAGTTTTGCAGATATTATCTTCACATGATCCTAGTTTACAGCTAGAGCTATATTCGGAACGCTCTGTATCCATGTATTTATTTTAGTTGTCTTATGTATTTGTTTTCCGCTGCTATGTAATTTAAATATCTGATATTATTTTCTGTTGTATAATTATTCATACTCTGAAATATTCTTGTACTCCGATGTAAATTGTTGTAATAAGCTATGAAATGTTCGCTGTTTGTGTTCTGATTTGTCGTGTTCTCAAAACAATCCGGGTTTTTCTTTACTGGGAAGTTTGGGTCGTTACACATATTATCCATCCAAATCAGCGTAAAACGGTAAAATATACATTATATGGAATGTTGAATGAGTGGATAATATTCATTTATTGAATATATGTAAATTGTATTCAATATTAAATCAATATACTTGTGGTGACCATTTGTAGCTATCAATATAATTAATTGCTATAAATAAGACCACAAATCAATAAATAACAATTGTAACCAATGTTGAATGGGGAAAGTTATATAATAGGTTGATGGTTACAATTCCTAAATTAATTAAGAATAATGTTGTACACCCCAATTAGGAAGTTTGAATTGTAATCGCGTTTAGACATGAGGTTAAGCTCACTTGTGGTATAAGCTTTCCGCGAACCGACTTGCAAATCCAGCAACCATAGGTAGTTAGCTTAATGTGAGGGGTCTAATGCATTAATATAAATGCACTAAGACACAAGGTTAAGTTCAACTTATGGTAGATGTTTGTTCGGAACCGACTGACAAATCCAACATCCATAAGTAGTCAACTTAAGTGAGAGGCCCGATGCATATATATATATATATATATATATATATATATAGACACACACACACACATTTATAACATGTAACAAATAAATATATGAATTAGAATAGTAATTGTCTGTTGGGGTACAACAAGTAAATACTTCGGGACTAATAAGAAAAAGATATCCATTGTGAATTAGTGCCTTAGGAAAATTATGACTGTTTGGCTCATAAATGACATTAGTTATAATCAATGGAATAAAAAGGGGATTAATGGATATTGATTGTCTTTTAAATACTAAGTCCAAATTTGGGAAGAAATCAAATAAATACCCTAGGGTAAAAGGGGATACATCCTTCCTTAACTATGTTAATAAATATGGAGCTTAAAATATAAAATATAGTTGGACTTAGCAGGTTGATAATGTAAAATATTATTAACCATATTAACCTGTGACGATAATGAATGGTGTATGTATAGCATTTCCGTATAGAGGGACTAAGCGGAAATAACTTAATAACGTAGTCCACCTTATCCCAAATAGGGAAAGGTATAGAAGGCTAATAGAGTACGAACTAATAACCTTTGCATATAGTCCGCTTCCTGCATCCTAAGCGGCTAAGTGACTAGGGTTGAAGAGTCCACCTAGGAATAGGTCTTTCAGTTTAGGGGTCTTAAATGACAGGCATGTGTGAGCCTACCCAAACATGGAAACTAAAACGTCAGTTATGGCTACCTATCCTACGGGAAGTAATAAACGACTAAGGGGTTATCTAATAAGGCCGGCATGAAGGTATAGCGAATGATAAAATACCATCTCTTACCTTTTGTGGGGTAAGGGTGTATGCATGAATGACGGAAGCCTTAACTAGTAGGGCTCGTAGCTAGTGCCCTCTATTTCATGTTAACGTTAAGTAAAGTATCGAGAAATAATAAGTGACCAATTGGCCCACCCAGGGTCTTAAGCGATCAGGAAGAATCCACCCTATCTATCGTTGATAGTGAGACAATAAATGATGAAAGATGAGCAGATGAAAGTATATGAATATAGAAACTTCGTAATTAGGGGTCTAAACTCGATATAGTAACCAGTCAAGCTCTGGTATAAAGGCTTCATGAAGAAAAATGTCCTATCTCGGTATTATACTTTGAGAATACTACTTTGGAAAGAGTAAGTAAAGTCGTGCATAAACATTTACTAGGTTGGGCTAGAATCACTAACCTGGTTAGGCATACATCTTGGGTTGAACCCAATGGGATACATCTATATATTATAACCTGTGTTGTAAATTTCTTAGTCAACAGAACTTGTTGTTCTGACCCCCCTCCTCATTTCAACCTCCCAGGTTTTCTAGAGAAGATCGGGTTCTCACAGGTGTTTAAGTTTGACTTTCGGTTCTCGTTCTCTTGCATGCTCAGTGTTGGAAAAGTGACTTACTTTGGAAAAGGTAGTTACTTGAGTTAGTACTTGTTATCCTATTTTGTTTCCACTATGAGTTATCTTATCGTACTCTGATTATGCTCATGCTCCTTTATTGCAGGTATCAGATATACACGCTCCATGCTTGGATGTGTTTAAATTATGTTTTTATCGAAATTTGGGCATAGAAAAGTGTGGAGTGTTACATTGGGAGCAGCACTTACCGCTCGTAGAGTTCACTTATAACAATGGTTTTCAAACAACGATCGGTATGGCCCCTTTTGAAGCGCTTTACGGAAGGCCATGAAAATTGCCAACTAGTTGGTGAGAAACTACCGACAAGGTTCTACTCGGACCAGACTTCATCCGTGATTCCACGGAGAAGATATCCTAAATAAGGCAGAGGATGAAGGCAGCCCAAGACCGTCAAATATCGTATGTCGGTAAACGAAGAAGGGAACTTGAGTTTAATGTTAGAGATTGATATTCGTAAAAGTATCCCCTCTCAAGAAGATTGTTCGGTTTAGAAAGACTGGGAAGTTGGCTTCTAGGTGTATTGGATCATTTCGAATCATCAAGAAGATAGGATCTTTGGCTTATCGAGTGGATCTCCAAGAGCGTCTATCAGGAATCCAAATTTTTTTTCATGTATCTCATCTAAGGAAATGCCTCCATCATTCTGCTATCAGACTCGAGCTTGATGAAATTGGGGACAAAGGAAAACTCGAGTTGGAGTTCAGGGTGCCCCGTGCCACCACAAGGATTGTAGAGAACAGAATCAAGAGACTCCGCAATAAAACCATTCTTCTCGTTCGAGTACAATGGGGAAATGATCCTACAGAAAGCATATGGGAGACCGAGGATAAGATGAGATAGACTCACGTAGAGCTTTTCTCGTGTAATTTTTCCTCAATATAACGTTTATGGATACATCATGATTACTAGATTGGATGTTAGGAAATAGAGGCAACACCATTGCACAACGCACACATATAGAAATATATGCATAATTAGGTTGTTTGCATACATAGTGCATCACTTATTTCATCTACACGTTAGGATTTAGCTCATTTTAGTGGTTCTGCGGTTTATAACCACCGCGAGTCATGGATGATTATGGATGAATTAAAATATAACATGGATGTACAACATGGATGTTTAGAGCGAGTTGTGTTTTTCGCCCCCTCAAACAGATTTCGGGACGAAATCTATTTTAAGGGGGAAAGAATGTAACACCCCGTAAAATATACTTAAAAACATAAATATTGATAAAATATATAAAGGCTGGAAAATGAGATTTTTGCAGCTTTAAGAATTAGGCTACAAATTTTTTTATTTGGATTCGTGGCGAAATTTTGAATCATTTTCATATGTATTATATACTGAAAACGGTGAAAGTATGAAGAAGTTACAAGTAAATGAAATTAGACAGTAAAATGTAATACATATATATATATAATCAAATAAATAATATGTATCCAAAATATAAAATAAATATGACTGAGTTTGAATTTAAAATACAAGATAAGATGGAGGGGACAAAGAATAGTGTAAACAAGTTATGATATAAAGCAAATAAATAAACGATATATATGAATTAACACCTCACCCCCAAATGCGTTTATTGGGCATTTCAGTGACCAAGAGGTCAACCGCCCCCTAGAAGGGGTTTCAACCGTCGGTTGTCTTCCCTTCTAGGGGGTTGGTTGACTGCTTGGCAGCTGAAACGCCCAATAATGCTAGGTTTGGTTAGGTTATTAGGGTTAATATATATAAATGGATGACCAAGATTATATCTAAATAATCCAATGACTCAAGCTTACACGAGTGACTATATATAGACCCTTAGACATCACAACTAAACCTAGCCATTTTTCTCCAGTGTACCTCTACTCTGCCTCTATCTCCATTGATTTCCAAAATTAAGTTTTTTCATCTTCTTCTAATCTATTCCTCTTACTCTCTAATATTTTCTAATAGATCTAGATTGGAATATATTCTAAAATTCATATGAAATATATATAAGAATTTGACTAATTTATTCTTATGTATATATAGGTTTCTATAGTTGGAAAATTCATCAAAAAGGCGCAACAATGTTTGATTTACGCTTTTCTAATCACAGTGAGTGGAATATCGTTATTTCTTAGGGCATATTCTACTTTTTGTAGGTTAACATATTGATTTGTTTTCCTAAGAGGTTTTGGCACAACGATAATATAAAAAAAATGCCAAAATCCCAAAATCCTCTATTTTTATATATTGCACAAGAATTGTCAATTCATCGGGTTTGTGGATCTTGGTCTTTGTATTGAATTGAGAATAAAAAGGGGTGTTGTTTCTATTTTATGTAATTTATCCTTATGTCTAAATATGTAATTGTAATCTGAAAAGGTTTGGATTTGATTTGACTCATTATTTGATTAAGTTTGGGTTCTATTTTGAATCCAAACGTATTCAAATGTGAAGCCTATCAAGTATGAACGTTTTTATGTGCAATGTATGAAAAGGGGTAAATTAGATAAAATAAAGATTATACTTTATTCTTGATCCATTACTAAAATCATTCCAATAATCCAAGGATGCAAGTTGAAATTTGTATGTATGTTATATTTTCCATTCACTGTTATTTATTATTATACTATTATGCCATCATGCAGTGAATGCAGCGGTCAAAACATGGAAATTAACTTGTATAGCTTTAAACTTAGGACAAGTTGACAATTTTTATCTCGTTAGAACGTTCTCTCGTTCATACGAAAATAGCGTTATCTATATATTTTAAATATTATACTTATATAGCGTAATTAACATAATAATGACGTAATAAATGAGATTAAGGTAGGATTCGAATTTGAAATGTCCCATATACATTGGTTGTTTGTGTGTGTGTATAGGATGGCTTTACATATATCAATAGTGACACACAGACAAGAGGTTAGTTGCCATTTGTGGTATAAGTCTTCCTGGAACCAACCGGCAAATCCAACAACCACAAGTAGGCCTAACTAATGTGAAAGGTCTGGGTTCCATGGGCCATTCAAACTTAGTACACTATGACACGAGGTTAAACCTACTTGTAGTAGAAGCCTGCCCGGAACAGCCCAGCATATCCAGCATCTACAGGTATACGATTTAATGTAAGAGGTCTAGTGTGTGTGTGTGTATATATATATATATATATATACACGCATTTTTTTTGAAAATTAGTTCACTTTCATTAACAAATAGAGAAGTGCATACTAAGGTTAGCATACTAACTTAAATACAAACTGAAAAGCATAAAATAAAATACATATGAAGTACTAAATTAAAACCTAAAGAGAGTTTTGAACCAATGATGAGGTTACCAACTTCATAGCAAGTAATAAATTAAAAGTATATATATGATATATATATATATATATTATGTGTGAAAATAGGCAGGTTTACTACACCTTGAGAAGGTCTTAAGTAGCTGACTCTCTTCTTATCTAGTTTAGGTCTTAAGTGGTTAGAACTAGGAACCCCTCTGAAGGTTTATTCCTTGGAGAGGAACCAAAATCATGAGGGTCACCCTTATTAGATTTGAAGTAAGTCTATGGGTCCTCCTTCCCTAAAGTGGTTAGGCATAGTTGTAATGGAGTCGGGTAGTTCACGGGGGTTGTCCACTTCCTCTAGAAGCTTGTAGGGGCTCAATAAGAGACAGGACTGGTTTATGAAAGATATGTGGCCATAGCATGCTCACCAACATTCAAAGGAAAGTCTTAAGTGACATAGGTTTTCTACCGTAATATCAGTTAAGTAGTAATGTTCGCAATACTCCTTCTCATATTACAAGTGAGAGTATAAACTTAAGGACGTTGACGTATTAAGACGGGGTCTTATATAAGAGGCTAGGGTCAGCCTTAGGGTTATAAGAGATCATAAGAATCCATCTTTAATAGGGCCATATGTGACTAAGAATGCCCGATTCATTGGGTCTTTACCCTAAATACACTTATGAGCGATTGACTTGGATATCCACCTCATTGGTTAGATACTTTGTGTTGGTGTGAATGTTCGTGTGTTTCATACACATATCTTGATATATGTAACCTGCCAAATCCAGGGTATGGACTTAAGTAAATACTATATTTCATTCACACTTAGCTTTATGTTCTGACTCCTCTCCTTAACATATCCAATAGGTCAATAGGTGAGATAGATTATGTTGACGGAGCAGTGATGGAGGCTGAATACAAAGACGAAGACATTATGCTTTTATTAGTTATTATTACTGTACTTCATATGGAAAGTTTTTAGAATGAACCTATTGATGTACCTATGAAGAAATGTATTTTTGACAAATCTATGTTTGGATTCTATGATTTTATAAATTGGTACATCTTTTTTGGATATTATATTTCTCTCGTTCGGCTACACGAGATTTCCATTCGAAGTGTATACATATTATTTTGTGCCAATGTAATTCCTTACAAGAACCAATGACCCATTTAGAATGGCTCTAACTTTCGTTGGGACTTTTTTAGATCGAAATTTAGGCCCATTCCGAGTGGGTTGTTACATACTCCCTAAAATCTATCCCTTGAACATGACTTTTGTATTGATGGTTTGATGTTAGCTTGTTAAGTTTTCCCAAGTTATTACTTCACATAATGTTATTTCTATCTTCCTACATATGCAATAGTCAATTTGCAATGTTTTCATAAAGGAGTAAAATGCATTATATATTTTTAAGGTGCAAAATGAAGCAAACAGCAAAGAGACCATTACCTTCAGGTCGTATCACCACTCCTGATGTAGTTGTATGAGCATCTCTGTTGGGACTGCCAGCACGTTATATGCAGAGCCAACCCAAAAATTCTGATGCCCAAGCCCAGTTGAAAAAAATAATGGAAAAATAGACATTTTGATGCCTAAGCCTAGTTGAAGAAAAACAGTTGAAAACAATATATGGAAAAATACAACGTTAGTGGCTTGCGGGATTCGAACCTGAGACACTAGGCAACAACTCCCATAACCTTTCCACCCAATTATGCTCTCCTTTCTAGTATAAGGTACCTACAGTACTATATATAATATATATAAGTAAATACAACTGTATTATTTTTGCCTCAGCCCGAGGGCTTGGTGGGCTTCCCTCTGGGCCGGGCCTGGTTATATGAGACCAGATTTGTGTCAAAATCATGGTTTGAGATTATGGCTGGTTTGCCGGAATCCCGTCCATTTCGGTCCGGTTCCAGCAATGATCGGACCAGAATCTGCATCAAATCCCATTTCCGGAAACACGGTAGAAAAATAGTTAAGAGAGGAGAAAAAGTAAAAAAAAAAAAAACAGAAAACAGAAGACTCGCGAGAAGGAGCGAAGGTGAAACCGAGAACCAACTAAAACGCAGCAGCAGATAGAAGAAGGGAGGGCGATGGAGGGAGGAAGGGTGCGACAAAATGTATTTAGGGTTTTTTCCCCTCTTTCGTTTCATGTTGGCTGAAGATATTGATTTGGTTTTAGTATGATCTTTCGTTGGTTGGGCTTACAACCTGGACCCTTACAAAGTTTCAGCTAATTTGTTTGTTAATAAAACTGTAGGCTGAGAATAATGAGGCTTTCTATATTATAACAAAATACACTATATATATTATATAGTTATAAGTCGCTGTGTATAGCATTTATGTTGAAATTTCATATATTAAGTTTTATATTATTTCACGTATTTGCAAAACACACTACCGGAATTTACAAAACGGAAATAAGACGGAATTTCCGAAACAGAAACGAAATCTTAAAATATCTAGATGACCAGAACGGTTCCGGAATCCGGAATTTCAAATCTTGGTATTTTCACAACTACAGATATAACAACATAATGATAAGTGTTGTCAAAATACATTGACTACTTTATTCAATATTGCAAAATGGTACTTTTGTTGTAGTGTTTCAATGAATATCTCAAGTTCCATGATTAAGTCTGTTAATAATACTTGATACCACATATCACTGTTATGTATCTTTAAGCAAATTCCATACAACAAAAGAGTTCTAAAACTACTATTACAATACCAATAGCTAAGACTATAAGTTATTCATGTAGATTTATGTTAGTTGTGTATAACATGATTATGATGTGTTGAATTTTCTCTTACATTGCAGAACTTATAACACCTAGACTCAGATATTGTGATTATAGATGTGAAAAAAAAAACAGTCCCAGTATTAGTAAGGTAAGATTCAATATCGTGTCCTTATAATCTGCAGTCAGCTTCATTTATACCTGACCATGGTTCTTCCTATTCTCAACAAAGTTTTATTGAATTAAAGTTTTTCATTTTCTAAATCGATTCAACCTCTAGTAACAGATTTGACTTCTTGGCCAATGGTGAATCTTGTAAAGGATTCAACTTTTAGTAAGCATATTTCATTATTGTTACATAAAATTGTTCAAATATAAAATTCTGAATTTATGAATCGAATATCCTACTTGTATATAGGTAATTGATCATCTTTCGAAAATGAACGTGTACTTTGGCTATTTACGTATGTAATTTACTTAAAAAACTATGCATTGTTTATTTATCTTTGGAAAATATCATATAATTTTTCTTCTAGCATATTGTTAGATGCATCCTTATTTATCTTTGACATTCACGCTGACTTTTTAAGATGGTTTCAACTTAAGGCTCTGCTATAGTATTGTAGAAATTTAGATGTTATGTAAGTTTAAATTTAGACGTAATGTAGAAATTTAGCTGTTTGGCTTGAGTTGGGGTGTGTAAATGTGACGGTGATTGCTAGTTGCATTTTTATATTGGTGCAAAGGCTTTTTAAAGTAGAGGATGTGGCGTGGGTCATTGATGATGGTTATTAAGTGATTTTGTTGATTGTCGGAGTTTGAAATAGGTTGGTTATTGTATTGGGAGGAAGAAAGTGCAATAGGGAAGGGTGGAGGATGGATGATGTTAGGTTGAAGAATTTCCGTTTGGCTAGAAAAGGCAGCAATTGAAATAGGGTTTTAACTGCTTGAGTTCGACGGTAAAATGGTGTTCAGGCTCGCTCGAGTGGAATGTTGTGGCTCTTGGATTTTTATTGCGGGATTGGTTCAGTGAGGTGAAGAGATGGAGATGATGTTGCTTGGTTGAACTATGTTATATAGTGCGAATTCTTTTTTAGGTGGGAGGAAGTTGTTTTGTTGTGGGTTTATATGTGATGGTGGTTTACTGTAGTGGGTGAGGTAAGGGAGTTAGAGGCTGGTGATATAGGAGTTAAAGAATCGTTGTGATAAGGAGGGATGTGTGTGACGTTGCAGTATAGCTATGTGATGTGTTTGGGTTTTTAAGGTGGGTGTTTAAGTTGTCGGGTGTTAGGCTCTTTGGCTTGTTGACTGTGGGAGGCAGGGCCGGTTATTGGGGAAGGCGGACTATGCTCCCGAATAGGGCAACCCACCTATCGAGGGCAACAAAAAATTGGGGAGAAAAAAAAACTAGTTCGAATTTCAAAATCACGCAAAGAGAAATAGCGACACTTGCTTCCATTATCTCAGCAAAGTCACACCCCATCAGCAGCGTCATCGCATCGTAGCTCCTCCTTCAAACTTCCACTCCGGTTGGCCTAGTTCAGCTTCAGCCTTTAATTTCAACTCCAATCGGAGAAAAGGGAGCTAGTGAGCTGCGCCTGTTTGATGAAGGAGAGAGCTGAGCGTATTCGGAGAAAAGTGAGTTGCGCCTATTTGATGAAGAAGAGAGAGTTGCACTTGTAGCTAAAAAAGATCTAGGTTTAGACAATAATATACTATTCGGACATTTTTATTACGGTCTTTGTTTGTACTGTTAACTTTTTACATTTTAGTTGAGGTTCAAATTTACTCTTTACTAATAAATTCAGCTTTGCCTTTAATCTTAGTTTACATTAAATATTAATAGAAAAGAATTTTAAGGATTAAAAAATTGATTTTTCGTCTTAAATACTAATTTGAAAATATATTGAGGCTTTTATATGAACAATTGCATACGAATCTGAAACCCAAAAAAATGCGGTATGAGCGAAATTTCTGAAATGGGGCCGAAAGTTTAAAAATTTTAGTCAAACAGAACGAACCGAATGTTTAATCCTTGCTTTTGAATGTTTCAATCCGTGCGAGAGCTCATAGCGTTTTTATGTTCTTAATGCTATTATCTATAAGGAAGCTTGAGTGTTTTTGTCATGTTTATGAAATTAATGAAATACTGTTCACAAAGTTGTTACTATTATCATTGTTTTGTAAAAGCCTAAAAGGCAGCCAAAAAAATTTCTCGTCTAGGGCAACCTAATGTATAGAACCGACCCTGGTGGGAGGTTTGGGTGAACCGTAGTTTGGCTAGATATGTGCAAGTTGGAGGAGTTACTTGGTAGTTTCAGGTTGTGATAATGTGATAGTTTCAGTCGTTCGTTATGGCAGTGATGATGGAAATTCAGTTGGTGATTAGGAGATGGAGATAGAGTGATTGTTTCGGTAAGGTATTCTATTTGTTTAGTTCGGAGAAGAACTAACCAAACTAAATAGCAGAGAAACGGTTGCAACACAAAACCAGATAGGCAAAGACACTATAAGCAATTGAACGGAAAAATTTAGAAAAACCGAAACAAGAAAAAGATGCACAAGGCAGAAATAAAGATGCTCAGGAATTCTACATTAGTTACATTTTTTGCTAAGCTTACAAGGCATAAAAAGGAACATAACTAAAACCTTTTTTTCTACTTGCGACACAATAGTGTTAAGTCTGAGATCAGGTTTATGTTTATTATCTCCACTTTTTGGTTATGGTGTGGCTACAGGTTTATGTTTCTCTGATGCGTATGTCATTTGCTCCAACCTGGTTGGCTGCTTAGTAAATTTTTCCTTCTTTGAGTATGTCGTTTCATGCAAGTCTATTAATAAATATATAAAATGTAACAGTTTTAAATAAAACTGCGATATGCATTTAACTGTGTTTTTTTCCATTCTACTTTGCTATAAGACTATAAATCGTATTTGTGAATTGCAGGTTCTAGAAGTTGGACGAGCTTACAAGCCGAAGACTAAGTGATTTTTCATGTAATCTTATTTTGAAATGATGTCTAAACATTATGTATGTTGATTTATTTCTTATTTACTAATAGAGTTATTAGCAATGACTTTGTAATTGAAATCAAATATGATTTTGGTATTATTATTTTTTTCTATTGTGCACAAATTAAATAGTAGCTGAAATATGTGTTATATATTAAAAAAGTTAATTGTGGAAAATTACACTTATGGAAACAAAATGTGAAATGCTATATAAAAATTTAAACGTGTGGAAAAACTTTTAATATTGTTGAATGTGTGTTATGAAAACACTAATAGTGCCATATATACTACAAGTAATTATAGTGGAAAATATCACTTATAGAAAAAATGTGAAATGTTATATAAAATTTAAACCGTGTGGAACACTTTTCATATCGCTGAATATGTGCTATGATAATAGTGATAACGCTCTAAAAAATAAGCGAATATTTAACATGGCAAGGTCCAAACGCAATATATCAATGGAGAAGTTAATAATAATGGAATTTTTTTTTAAAACCAAAATGGAAAACATTTTTCATATCAATCAATATGTGCTATGAAAATATTGAAAACGCTATAAAAAATAAGTTGAGATTTTATTAACCAAATAAAATGGCAAGGTCTGAACGCTATGTAAAACTTTTCATGCTGGTGAACATACACTATAAAATGTTTGATACAATAACGTTTAGATTAGAGCTATAAGATATAACCGAGCTATTATTATATGTTGATATATAACGTCGTCACTAATGCTACGGTAATCTATTATAGTGTTTTTCATGTACTATTAAAAGCTAAATCTGTCATAGCGTCATTAGAAATCTCGGATCCCATAGTCTAGGCCACCAAAAACTCGGAACCACCTAGCCTCTTCCCAGAAACTCGTACCTTATGGGGTATGAAATTCGTACCCCGAGGATATGGGTGATGCTGGGATGAGTTTGGAGGAGTCGAGGTTAGCGTGACTCGAGGCTTCTCGGAGTTCAAGGCATTGGTTTGGCAGTGTTTTGAGGAGCGGTGAGGTTCTTGTCCACGCGACCCCTTCTCGGCACCTTTCCTTAACTCTTTGGCGACACTCCAGGCTTTATCATCATGCGGTATATTTAGTCGATCGTATCTTGCGTGCTTTTGGGAATCGGACCAAAAGGTCGGTTAACAAAAAGGGTTATGCATTTATATCAATTTCATCCACTTGCATAATTCTTGAATGATTGATCAAGCTACTCAAAGCATGTTAATCTAGATCTTCACCTGAGATATAAGCATTACCTATATATTTCTCTGTTGCAGTTCTTTAACCGTAGCAATGTTAACAATTCCCCAATTGTACCTTTCTATTTTTGTTGTTAGTTATTTAACTCGGGTTGAACTAATGTACACATGCATGGAATAAATATGATACCATGGTTTTAAATTCCGGTCGGCACGCCGGAATCCCGACCATTCTGTTCCTGTTCTAGCAGTGACTGACCGGAATTCTGTCAAATTTCCTTTTCGGTGCTAGATTGTGGGAAAGAACAATAAGCTCAGAAATTGAACAAAAAAACCAAAGGAATTGCGTTGAGCTTCTTAAATAGAAGGAAAAAAAAAATCAAAAATGGAAAACCTGGGAAGTGATTTAGGGCTTAAAAAGCTTTGGCTGATTCCACTAATTGGGTCATTGTTTTTTGGTGGAATAGATCATATTATTTTGCACTTTGCTTTGTATGCCCGAAATAACATCAATTTTCATAGTTTTGAATATTCAGGAGAATGAAAAGCTTCGATATTGTGAAAGTTTCTTGCTGGAAGCTTTTTAACTGTTAAGTACATTATTTTCTTTTAATTGGATTCTACATACTTAAGCGAACATAGGCTTAAATCTTCTTGTTATAAAAGTAAAACAATGGTTGGGCTTCCATTTTCTTCAGCATTTCTGTTTTGTTTCATCATACACAACTCACTTAATCCTTCATTCTAAAGGTGTATTTATCAATCTATTTTTTAATACCAGATTTGCTAATGTATTATAAAAATAAAATCACAAAATTGGAATTTTCAAGATTTCTAGAATGAAATCGAAACATTTAAATTTCTCGATGACCGAAACGAAAACAGAAAACCAAATGCTAAACCTTGATTAGTAACACATATTTGTTTGCGTATTTATAGAAACCGTACCGGAATTATCAATACGGAATTTCCGGAACGGGACCGAATTTTCATATTTTCTACGTGACCGGAATGGAACTGGAAACCGAAATTTCGAACCTTGGTCAAAATAGGAAAAACTTGATCGAATTTGGTGTTTTGGGTTCTAATCTGTGGCAAAAACTAGCAGCAGTTGTATCGTAGAGTAAGATGGCGCGTAAAAATTTAAATGGCTTAGATCGAAAAGATATGATGTGCACTTATATCTTCTTCTGCAAAAGATTTTGACTAGCGCTGGATAGATGGTGAACAGATGTTTCAATTTGGACATTTTTAATATATAATTTTTTCAACCTTGGACCAAGCCTTTGGGATGCACAAACTTATGTTTGTATTTCTTTCAGTTGCAACTACTTTTTCAGTTAAATGCAAGTCTTGATTTTCTGTGCAGGCAACATATTTGACCTGCTTGTGCATGTGTTGAAAACTGTTTAGTTCATTCACTCATTGTTGCTTCCTGATAGCTGGCCCAGTTCGGATATGTAGCTCTTATATGCATTTGTGATATCATAGTAATAAAGTGAGCTTATAACTATAATATTGTTCCTTGATATTAAGTGTTTAGATTAACACTGGTACCCCGTTCACCTTACATTATAAGTAAATGGGTTTCAGCCCAATGTCTTAATACAAAGCCCAATGTCTTAGTATGTTTATTTTTAAGCCCTGTATCATTTTTCGCTGTGTATAAATAAGTGTACAAGCTAATGTAGCAATCCATTAAAGTAATCAACAATATTACATCTCTTCGCATCTGTTATAATTTGAATATGGTATCAGAGCTTTCTTGCTAACAACAATCAAGATCTCGATCAAATCTCAAAAAAAAATCTATCTAAAAGATAGATTTTCCATCAGCAAATTATCATCATTTGGACCCTCTCATCCAAGATCTTTTAAATCTCTTCCCTTGAGAGTTGAGGCTGCATCTGTTCTTCATTACAGCTTGGTGGTAAATCAGTTCTGAAGCCTCAAATTCAATCAAAGAATTTGAAGAAATCATCCAATGAATTCAAAAAGCCATCCAAGGAAGCCGGTTGACATTATTTTATCAACCTAGTTGCTTTCAATTGATAAAATCATATCGAAAGCCATCCAAGATTGTAATCAGCCATATTAGAAGTGTTACCTATTTCAACACCATCCTCCAGTTGCATTTCTCCAAATTCAGTTGAAGAAATCTCTCAACATTCTTCAATTCAAGAACCTGAAGATCAGAAACGTTTACCTGTTTTTTCGATACTGAAGCCTATTCCTGTTTTTCTACAATCATGGTGGAAACAGATCCTCCAACCATGCCAAGATCATCAGCAAGATCAAATCAGACAAGTGCAGAAAGTACAGAAGATCTTATCAAATCCATTGTAAAGCCCCAAAGTCAGATAATCTCAATTCAACTCGATGAATCCAATTATCTCCAATGGAAACTGCAAGTTGAGACAGCTGCAAAAGGTTATGGTCTTGAAGAATTCATCTATGGAACTAAACCAGTTCCAGCAAAATATGTAAGAGATAGCAGTAACAGCCTTGTTCTCAATCAAGAATTTATAGTTTATCAAAGACAAGATAACCTAATCAGTGCATGGTTAATGTCATCTGTGAGTGCATCTCTAATGCCACAGTTAATAGGTACAAAGATTGCTCATGAGGTGTGGACTGCATTAGAAAGATCTTTTACAAGTCAATCTGCTGCAAGGGTGTTACATTTCAAGAAATAACTTCAGAGTATAAAGAAAGAGAACTCTAACATGAACGAGTATCTAATGAAGATTAAAAACCTATATGATCAACTTGCATGTACTGGCAATAAAATTGAAGAAAAGAACAAATTCTTTATATTGTAGGAGGGTTGGAAGATGAATATGAATCTATAACAGCATTTATCACTTCAATTGAACCTACTCCTTCACTACAGAGTGTTTATAACATGCTTCTTGCTTATGAAGGAAGGTTTTTGCAAAAGAAGGATCAGGGATCTGACTTTAATGTCAATTACACTACTACTGGCAAAGGCAAGAATCAGCAAAACAACCAAAGAAATCAAAATACTTACCAAAGAGGAGGTCAATCTAACCGTGGAAGAGGTAGAGCTGGAAGATGGATTCCCAACAACAGACCAAAGTGTCAAATTTGTGACAAACTTGGACACACAGCTAACAGATGCTACTTCAGATTCGATAACAACTTCAATGCCAATCAGCAAGGCAACAATAATAACAGGAACGATAATCCAAATGCAAATTTGGTTAACAATCATTCAGAAAACAAAGGCAGTCGAGAATCAACATCAAATATTGCCAGTGTTGAAGATATTCAAGATGAAGCATGGTACCCAGATTCTGGTGCAACTCATCATGTTACCAACAATCTAAACAATCTCAATCTTGGTAATCGTGAGTACAAAGGTAAAAAGTCTCTAATTATGGGCAATGGTAACTCTATTATCATCTCTCACACTGGACATGCTAGTATCTAAGGTGCAAAACTACTTCACTTAAATAATTTTCTATGTGCACCACACATAAGAAAAATCTAATTAGTGTGTCATAGTGTGCAAAAGACAATCAAGTGTCTTTTGAATTCTATCCAAATCACTGTGTAGTTAGGGACTTGCTAACTAAACATATTTTATTGCAGGGTAACCAACAAAATGGATTGTACAAGTTTGACTCTGAAAGTACAAGAAACAGTGAATTAAAGAAAAATTTATGTAATATGACAGAGTTAGACAAACACAATGATTGTACTGAATTTGATATGTTCCATCTTAAGTTTGGACATCCAAGTCTCAGAGTTATGAAAGAAATTTTAAATGCCAGTGATATTTCTATTGATATTCTAGACAATTACATATTTGCATATTGTCAAATGGGATAAAGTCACAAACTATCATTTTCAAACTCTGAAACTAATAATCAAAATCCTTTAGAATTAGTTGTTGTTGACCTATGGGGTCCAGCACCAGTCAACACTGACTATGGTAACAGTTACTACATTTCATTCATTGATGCATGTTCAAGATATGTCTGGATTTATTTTTTAAAATCAAAATCTGATACTTGCAATACAGTGATGCAATTCATTGCTAATGTTGAAAATCAATTAGGCTATAAGGTCAAGATTCTTCAAAGTAATGGTGTTAAGGAGTTTTTACCCTTAAAGCAGTTTCTCAATAAAAAGGGTATAACACATAGGTTAACCTGCCCGCATACTTCTGAACAAAATGGTCTCATTGAACGAAAGTACAGACATATAGTAGAAACTGGGCTGACACTGCTGGCACATGCATCATTACCATTGAAATTCTGGCCTAATGCATTTGCTACAGCAGTGTATTTAATAAACAGATTGCCTACAAAGGTACTGAATCTAAAATGTCCTTATGAAATGCTAAACACGGTTAAACCCAAATATAATGATCTCAAAACCTTTGGATGTCTGTGTTTTCCTCATCTAAGACCATTCAATCAGCACAAACTTGACTTTAAGTCTATACCATGCACATTTCTGGGTTACTCTCCTAATCACAAAGGCTATAAGTGTCTAAGCAATAGTGGCAAACTGTATGTGTCCAGACATGTTATATTCAATGAAAGAATATTTCCATTTAAGAGTGACTCTCTTAAACCAAAAAAGAAAATATACAATCCAAGAGTCTCCATTCCATCTATTCCTGAAACT
Source organism: Allium sativum (assembly GCA_030737875.1). NCBI lineage: Eukaryota > Viridiplantae > Streptophyta > Magnoliopsida > Asparagales > Amaryllidaceae > Allium > Allium sativum. The sequence goes on from CM060918.1 coordinate 132,176,987, forward strand.
ATAAATGAGGTTGACCATGTTCCACAAACAAAGGACAGCATGACACACACAAGGTCTGCAAACTATCAGGTCATCACACAATCCTACATCCAGTACAGAAAACAGTCAAAGCAGAGCTAGCACTGAAAGTAATCAAAGCAATAATGATGGAAACAAAGCCAATTCCCAGCATCAGGATACAAGCAATGATGAAAGCAGTAATGAAGAAAACACTCAAACTGATGAAAACAGGGAAGTGACTCAAACTTGCAATAGGCATCATATGATTACTAGAGCTAAAAGTGGTATCTTTAAACCAAAAACTTACTATGCTGAATTCAATAACATTGAGAAATCCACTTATCATCAGGCAGTGCAAAATGATAAGTGGAAAGCTGCAATGAAGGAGGAACTAGATGCTTTGAACAAAAAGCAAACCTGGTACCTAGTTAAACCACCCAAACACAAAAATATAGTTGGGTGTAAATGGACATATAGGATAAAAAGAAATGCAGGTGGTACAAATTCTAAATACAAGGCTAGATTAGTGGCAAAAGGCTATTCACAACAGTGTGGAATTGATTTCAATGAGACATTCTCACCTGTTGTGAAACCAATCACAATAAGAGTAATATTAACCATCGCCTTGCATAGAAATTGGATCATCAAACAAATTGATGTCAATAATGCCTTTTTGAATGGTGAATTGCAGGAAGAAGTTTACATGGAACTACCACAAGGACTTGATGAAACAACTAGCAAAGGAATGGTGTGCGGTTAAACAAAGCTATATATGGTCTAAAGCAGGCTCCTAGAGTTTGGTTCAATAAAGTGGAGACAACTCTATCAAGTCTAGGATACACATCCACAAAGTATGACAATTCATTGTTCACAAAGTTCACAACTGATGATGTCACCTATGTCTTAATCTATGTAGATGACTTTATAATCACAGGTAACAGCATGTCAGAAATCAGGAACATCACAAGTCAACTAAATAAATAATTCTCTGTAAAAGATCTAGGTGACCTATCATACTTCTTGGGAATTGAAGTCCACGGAACAAATGTAAATGAACTTCAATTATGCCAAAGAAAATTCATATCTAAAATCCTAGTTAGAGCTAAAATGGATGGAGCTAAATCCTTACCCACTCCTATGATAACAAATTTACATCTGAGCAAAGACAAGAGTGAACCTACTTGCAATGAGAAGATGTATAGAAGTGTTATTGGGGCTCTACAATATGTAACAATAACCAGACCAGACATCTCATAGTGTTAACAAAGCCAGTCAATTCATGCAAAGACCCCTAAGTGATCACTGGCATGCTGTTAAGAGAATTCTACGATATTTAAAAGGCACAATAAATCAAGGTCTTATCCTAAAGCCAAGCACAAATTTAAACATCAATGCATATGCAGATGCAGATTGGGAAAATGACTATGATAATAGAAAATCAACCAGTGGATACTACATATTTTTAGGCAAAAATCCTATATCATGGTGTGCAAAGAAGCAGAACACTGTGTCAAGGTCAAGTACAGAGGCTGAGTTCAGAAGTATTGCTAGCACTACAGCTGAGATAATGTGGATTCAATCCCTACTTAGTGAAATCAGGATCAACACTAATGCTAAAGCAACTATATGGTGTGACAATATGAGTGCTATTGTACTAATAGCTAATCCTGTATTACACTCTAGATCCAAACACCTAGAACTTGATATATACTTTGTTCGAGAATTAGTTGAGAAAGAGAAACTTCTGGTGAACCATGTACCCTCAACTTACCAGACTGCAGATATCCTGACTAAACCTCTCTCAAGATCCAGATTTGAGCAACTGCGAAGCAAGCTTTGCATAGATGAAGTCAACAACACTCAAATCCAGAACAATCTGAAAGCTCCTGCAAACGAAAATCAAAAGATCAAAAATTTGAGAGTAGAAAGGAAATTATCTACAATAAAAAAATACTTCCCAGAGATCTGAAGTAACTCCATCTACGATTAGCAATCATCAACAACACAACTCTAAAATGGACAAAGCGACCACTCACATGCTCGCAACAAAGGCCAGAAAGCATAGTTCAAGGCGTGAAGAGTGGAGAATAAAAAAGCACAAACAAAGGAGATTTATCAGAGAAGTCATGGGGTGAAGACGACTGCGGCTGCCATTTTCAGTCACCAAACCCTAGCTCTAATTCTAGGGTTTGCAGGGGGGTAATAAATGTTTAGCTTAACACTGGTACCCCGTTCACCTTACATTATAAGTAAATGGGCTTCAGCCCAACATCTTAATACAAAGCCTAATGTCTCAGTATGTTTATTTTTAAGCCCTGTATCATTTTCCGCTGTGTATAAATAAGTGTACAAGCTAATGTAGCAATCCATCAAAGTAATAAACAATATTACATCTCTTTGCATCTGTTATAATTCAAATACTTGAAGCTTGCAATTCGGTCAGGTCGTGGAAACGACTAGAGAAGGAGATCAAAATTCTGACACATAGTGGACTTGTATTCCGTATTCTACGGAAGTATGTAACTGACTACTAACCTGTGATCAAGGATGAAATTGGAAAACGGTAAGGGTCTTAATTCTCTTCTTTTCTTCCTCATTTGCTAAGACATAATAATACTTTTCTTAATCTGAAAGCTTGTTCCGTACTAACCTTTGTCAATTTGGGAAGTTATAGGAGAGAGGAAGAGTTAGCAATTTCTCTGTTTAGGGAGATGTTAGGTTGAAGGTACAATTTTTTTTGATAGGATTTATTTGGGGAGAAGTCCAAACTCTGACTTTGGTGTAGGGGTGAATACCAACTGGGATCTTAAGGTAATTTATTTGTATTTTTTTTGTCTGTTTTCTTTCTCTTAATGGTTTGGTAGCCATTTTTACTTTATTTTCTTATTTTATTTTTAGTCTTTCATTATAGGACTGCAAATGAAAAAACTTAAGGTCGATTAAGAAAAATATAGTTATGTAGCACTCGGTTAGCTTAAAATCTTGTTATAGCTGCTACAAAATCTTAGGTAACGAATTATTCTTATAGGGATCCATCTATTTGCACCCCTCGAATTGCTCTTCCCACCCCGACCATTTCAAAATAAAAGTCTCACCCCGTTTTTTTCTTTATCCACCCCGTTTATCTCAAAATTGCCCTTTTTTTTACTTACTTCCTTTTATTCTTATTACTTTCTTTATTTTACTACTTTCAATATTTTCTAAATTTTTCTACATTTAAATACAACGTTGTACATATTTTTTTGTTAGCTTCTAGCTTTATTTATATGTTTCCAACTCTAGTATCAATTAATTTTTTTTTTAACAATTCTCACATTTGCATTGAGCTTCGCCATTTTTTCCCGTGTTGACTTTTAATGTATTAGTAGATTTTGTAGTCGAATGACTACATTTCTTCCTCAAAAAAAGTTATAGTTTCAACAATTCATATACAAAGTAATTAAGTATAACATATGAAGAGACACAATAGAGAAAAACTAATTATTTGCTTGAGGTTAAAAGTGACATTAATTATTTTTTTGTTATAGCCGGGGGGTGAAAAGCAATTGCAGGGGTGCAAATAGGTGGACCCTTCTTATAGATATACATATTATGTATATATATTCTATTGTTTATTATTTGAAGCTTGTGATGATCAGATTGAAGCCTTGAAAGCTGGAGTTACTAAAGTGTGTCTAACTTTGAATCATTCAAGTTTACTAAAGTTATTCTTGGAGTTAATATAGTTCGAGTTACTAAAGTATTCCCATTCAAAATATGTTGCATGCTTCAAACATACAAGTACCTAGCAAGGTTCCACAAATAGGTATTTTATTTATTTCTATTTAAACTATCATAGGCTATCGGTTCTTGTAATCCACATTTACATGATTCTAACAATGTAAGATGAGTTTCATACGGGTTCTCTGGTCACGTAATTGTAGTTTTTTTGTTTGTTATAACTATGAGTTATCTTCATATTTTCCCATTTTTACATGAGCTAATTAATCCATTTTCACATTGAATGACCTAATAATAATTGGTTGTGCAATCCATAGTTCTTCACGTTGCACCATAGGCTACACTGTGAAATAAGCCAAGATGGCATTGTTGTTGTTAGAACATTAAGCTACTTAGTGGAATAGTTATAAAATACCAAACCTTATTATTTATTGTTGGAAAAAGAGCTAGAGGTTGAGTCATCAATGTATCTACACAGTAGTTGTTAAATATTGTATATTGCAGTGTTTTCATGAGTCGACCCTGCCGCGGTCCAACCTCGAATAACCATGAACCTTGGATCACCAAGGCGCGGAACTCAATCAGACCTCATTCATGCATGAACCCTTATCGGACCTTCAAACAAACAGTTCAACCTTCACTTTTACAGGATTAAACCATGTTTTTTTGTCTTTCCCTACTTCTCATTGTGTAATTCTCTCTAATTATTTCATCTTTTGCATTGTTTTGAAAATAACAACTAAAATATTTTAAAAATCATAATTGTTCCAATATCTAAACCGTAAAATTTACCACTTCGTTCTAAAAGACATATGTGTTTGTTTATGCCTTTGTTACTTAATTATACCATGTAATCTATTGATGATACGAATAAATAGATGGCTTTCAAACTTTATTATTCATTTGTTGAGTACACATAAAACTTGATTATTCATTTTTTCACTATTAAATAGCATGTGCGATTCTTGACTGTTAGACCTTCAACACCTTGGACCCTGAGTCCTCATGATTGGGTTATAAAAACATCTCACAGTCGGGTTATAAAAACATTGTATCATAACATATAGGGTTCACTCACACAACACTTGTTAAATACTGAATTGTGCTAAAACCAACATCAATAAAAAAGGAAATCTTCCAAAAATAGCATTAGACAAGAAGATATATGCAATGGTCCTGTCTGGCTTCTGGATGAACATAGGTCAGCCGAGAGACTACATAACTAGACCGAGACTTTACCTCAACTCTCGAAGACCAAATTCCTCTTCAAAGCTTGCTGATGGTTCCCGCATCATAGGAAACATGTTGGTCCAAGACATGGATAATTCACGGTATGTGTGTTGTTTTCCCTAACTGCTACTTTAACATATTTTTTCGACTGGTCAGAATTGATTATTGATTAGTTTCTTCGATACATCACTACTGCTACATACAAAAACTCTATGATCCACAACAATATTTGCTTTATTTTTATTGATCCATGTACTATTGTTTCGCAGTTTAAAGAGGAAATTATAAGACAATTACTACAACAGATCTTTATTATCTAAACGTGAATTACTACAAGAATTAGCAGTGTTCCACTAATGAATTAAGGAAAGTGTCAAACAACACTAAGTAGATGTGTAACATTATTTTAAAAAACAAACATTTTCCCTAAAATGTAAATAATATCTTATACAAGCAGAAAAGTTCACATTGACTCCAACTCACATTTGATCTGCTACTCCCTTAGTATCAGAAAATCATTGAATTTGAAAGCTTACATCTATGCCATTGAAAAAGGGAAGTTAAATACAGTATTTTGTTGATTCAACTAAGTTTTAGAATTTTACGCATCATTGAGTGTACATGATATTTCTTTTAAAAATAATAATAATAATAAAGCAGCAACTATGCTGCTATTAGGGATGCTGCTGTAGCAGTAGCAGTAGGGGAGGTAATTTGAATGTTAATCTTGTGTGTAAGAAAAAAAAATGTAAATCTTAATTTTAAATGATGTTTTACTAGTGTATTTGTTGTTAACATGCAATGCTTGCTTATGCTATATTTGTTTATGCTATTTTAATTTATTTTACTTCATATACGTTGATTCTCATTATTTATTGAGTGTTTACTAGGTACAATGGCGTGGTTCATTTATGGAGCTCGCTTTTGCACTAAAAATGCTAAAAATAAACATATATGCTTTATAATGCTCATAAAAGGTATGTATCTTGGATTAGTTACCGTATTTGGGTTGTATTTATTTTTGTTTCCCTTGGTTTGGGATGCTTCATCGTGTACATGAGATGTATATTAATATAATATGTGTTCATAAATTTCTCCGATCAAGTCGCATGAAGGAAATGTTGAAATTTTCTGTAAATTTGAGTAGTAGATTTTTTTTTTTGAGTTTTAAAGTTTTGTAACTTATTTTCTTTCTAATAAGGTAAAACTAAGGAAAGGTTTAAAAGTAGAGGCATTTTGTACAATTCTCGATATAAGTATGATTCTATACGATGTTTCCTTTTTTATGATGAAAAGTGCTGAGTGGGGAAGAATGTAATGACTCAACAACTTCAACAATTTTAAAATACCAAGTTAGTTAAAATTAAAGTTCTAAAATAATGTTTATAACTTGAATTGAACTTAGAGATTTAAAACTTAATTTACTTCAAAGCGTGTAAACTCAATTTCTAAATTTAAGATTTAATATGAATGTTTGATTTATATATAGAAATTTAAAGTGGTAAGATTACATTTTGAACTTATTTATTAAAACTAAACATGAAATAAATAGTTTATAAAGCATTGATTCATATATTTGGACATTCTATATAGTAGTAGTAGAAATAATTGTATAATGGGTTCTCTTAGTTTAGATTGATTTATGCTAAATTTAATATTTGGGATACGTTCAATTAGATATGGCAAAGAAATATGTGTGTTGCAGTAATAGGTGATGATGTGAAGATTGTTTAGGGTGGCGAATCTTTGGATGGTTTGTGGAGGAGTGCAGTTTTTTATGCAGCAATAGGTGATGAGTTAGACTAGTAAGGGTTGGTGAATGTTGTGTTATATATGCTGATTGTTGAGTATCACAATAGAGAAGCCGAAATGTGCTGCAGTTCGCTTGAAATGTCATGATGGTGAGTTTTGTTTGAGATGGAAGTAGATATGGGGTTGCTGTCTTGATGGTGTGTATGGAGTGAGAGAATGTGTCATTGTGGTGTGGCTGATTGAAAGATGAACTAAGTAGTAAGTCTATATGAATAGTAGCAAACAATTCTTACTAGTGTTTAATCGAACTCAACTAAATGTATGTTTTTATATATTTTTTAACAAAATATGATAATTGAAAACACTTTAGACTAGCATGACATATATTGTTGAAATTATGTTTAATAGTTTAAGAACCTAAACTACCTGGAGTTTGTAGTGCAACAAATGTGACACCACACGTCCTTTAATGTCACTCTTTAACAAAATGCATTAAGTTCAGTGAAGCGTTATAGGTAAACAGAACAAAATCTCACAAGACAGATATATAAAACAGCAGCAGAAATTTAAAACTTTATTTTCCAACATAAAACAACATGGTCTCAAAATCCAGTACAACATCATACTAAAATACTGGAACAAAATACATCAAACAAAAAGCATTTGTCTTATGCAAAACCATCAAAGTACATAAGTAAAAAGCCATAGTCCCCATGAATAGCCATAAGCAGGAAAAATAGACAAAATGGTACATCGAAGCAGGTCCAAATCTGAGCAGAAACAGAAGAGGGAATCCTATTCAAGCTTGAGCGTTCCCACCCTGAGAACCTTGGGGGGAAGGGGAAGAGGGAGAAAAGGAAACAAAACAGGTCAGACATAAAGTCTTGCGAGTCCAGTTACTTTTAGCATATAAATAAGTAAAAGCATCGTGATAGGCATATAAACCAGATAAGAGATACAATATTATATAACAGGTATGAACAAGATAAGCAGAATGAACTGAATAAATTGCGCTTCTCAAACACTTTTCTCTACACCAATACTAGTATAACAGATATGATCCCAATTGAAACATAATGGTAGACTTAGGTGTACTTCAAGTAACGGGTTTTACCCCAAATAGTAACAACAGGTACCCAAATAGAATTAACGAGTGTTAACCCTACCAGAGATAACGGGAACCTAAACAGGAGGGACTAGATGTACCCTAATTACTACCCCAAATCGATCGGTTCCCTATCCCGTAAATACCCTATGTCGGCCCTACAGTAGGATGTATCACTTCCTTAAATGGCAACCCCCAGAAGGACACGTACTTATTTACTGGTGTTATAGCCGCTTATTTTCCCAAGCAAGCTAGATCCATGCATGCACATGAATCAGTTGAAACACACCATCAAAACACCTCCACCCATATGAACCTCTTATAATCAGCTCAGTAATCGTGCTCTAACCCCTACCTAGTGCAGGGTCCCCCTTTAATACCAGAATAGGTTACTAGATGATACAGGTCCCACGCAACAAATGACACAAGACACCCCCCTAGGCTTTTATCCCCAACTACTAGGATTTTGAAAGGTTATGGCTAACAGATTAACAAGCCCGCATAACCCCAAGAGATAAATCAGGTTGAGTTTAATGGGTTTGTATAACCCCCCATAGATTTGTATAACCCCCATAGATTTAAACAGATTTACTTAACCCCCCACAGATTCAAACAAGTTTACTTAACCCCCCATTGTTTAACAGGTTTGTATAAACCCCACATATTTAAACAGGTTAAGTATTACAGGTTAATAGTTTCATATAACCCCTAGAGATCCAAACAGGTTTCACGGGTTGTTTACAGTTTCGTTACATGTTCCTCTTAATCTATAAATTAAGCCTACTTATTTACATGCCTTAACCCTCAAGTCATAATTCATAGTATAAGATATGCCCCCAAATTTTAGTCATACATAACAGTATAAGTTATGCCCCCAAATCCAGTCATGATTCGTAATACAAGATATGCCCCAATTTATCTTTCCCAACTGTTCCCAGTTTCATTCGTTCACATATTTCAGCGATAGGCCTAGGCTCGAAGATAGCCTAGGCTATAAAAATAAAAAAAGGAAAGAGGGAGAGAAGAGAACAGAAATAGGCATAATAATAGAATAGGCATATGATAACAGAAATAGGCATATAAGAACTGAACAGTAGATCATGCGTACAAAGGAATACATGTAATGGCAGATCCGTTTAGGTATGAATCAAATTCTTAACAGGCATAGGTTTAGATCCAGATTTATAAACATGTCAGGATTACTTGTTAAATGTTTATATCTAAAAATAACATGAACTCACAAAGACTGGATCTAAAGAATAGAGAACAATAGGCTGAAGTTATTGAAGAAATTCTTGTATGTGTATAAGCTGTTGTTGAATAAAAATAGGCTGATTCGATCCAAGCTGGGGAATCATCTCATTGTCTCCATTGTTTTTTATGTGTAAAAACAATAGAATGTGGTCCTATTTATAGCCTAAAGCCAATGAACCAAGCCCAGAAAAACGTCCACGTACAGAACAATGAACTATGCCAGATCCTGGTTGGGTCGACCCTCCCCGACCTGGGTCGACCCACCTCCCCTCGATTGACCCATGGGTTGACCTTGCCAGGTCATGGGTCAACCCCCAATGGGTCGATCCCCATTTCTCCCGCTTCCTTCACTATTTGAACTTTTTTGAATATTCTGACTTGGTTTGTATATATATATAGATACACACACAATCCTATTATACGTATACAAACTTCTAAGCTTAATAACTTTCTCATATGATGTACATTTTACACAAACTCGACATAATTCCGAAACGCAATGGTACATTCCATTTTACTTAATTCCCAATATTCAATTAAGTATTCTTTAGTTTATCATTGTAGTGTTCTTTAAAATTATTGGGTGTTACATTCTCCCCTACTTAAAGGATTTCGTCCCCGAAATCTCTAAGTAAGAAGATTGTATATCCTAACATCCATCAACCATCAACTCATCCATCAATCACAAACATCAATTGTTCTTAAGAGATTTCTAATGCTTATATGAACATACACAAAGGTGTGTGTATATGTCCTTATGCTAATGCGAAAAATCAGGTGGTTTATTGATTCAGTCGACCTCCTTAATGCAATGTTTGTTAGTGCCATGAATCCAACATGTATGCAAATAGTGAAAGATACTACATAGCGGTAGGATCGACAGAATGGAGTATGAGTATGATGAAATGTATATAGCAGAGTAGCAGTAGTAAGTAAAAATCACACATTTGGTTTATACTGGTTCGGACCATTGCCTTACGTCTAGTCCCAGACTCCCTTTTGGTATTTCTCTAACACTAAAACCCTCACTTTACCCGGAGAACAGGTTCTTAATTTCCCGAATAGCCGAACGGGATTTCTTGCCCCAACTGTTGAAGAGGACTTTCTCAATACAGAATAATTTCTCACTATTTGTGTTCTAGATAACACGGATATGTCACTATGTAGTACACCCTTCTTATAGTCTTTCCTTGATGATAAACGTGAAGCTTGTGAAAGAGTATGGAAGATTAAAACCTCAAGTATTTGTAAATAGAGTGCTTTAGAGAATAGAGAGCTTTTTAGTAAGACAGAGAGAATTAGATGAAATATGGTGATTGGATTACTTAATCAAGTCTCTATTTATAATATACAAAGAGTTACAACTGATCACGAAGATATTTAATCAAGAGAAATGAATTTGAAAGTTGTGACTTTTCATAATAGTTGCAACCCTTCGTAATCAGATGTCTGAATAAAAATTTCAGACGTCTATTTTGATTAAAAACTAAAACAACATGGAAATAGTTTATTTCGGAGCAAATTCAGACTTCTTAAAAATTTAAAACAGACATCTGAATATTATGTAAATTTCAAATCTGTTTCAGCAAATAGACGTTTGTCTAAAATATTTCAGATGTCTGTTTTCTGGGCAAAACTTATTGCCTACTTATTTCAGCGTGAAAAGTGTATATGTAATATGTGTGTATGTGTAATCATCATGGAAGACTTTAACACATAAATCTAAGACTAACAGACTCTTACAACGTATATAATTTTCATTTTATGTTCTTGAATCTGCTTATCGAATTTCTTCCGGTAAAACAAGGTTAATATATATGCTTATGTATGGTTGTCATAGTCAAAACGCTATATAGCGAGATTCAACATTCTCCCCCTTTTTGACTAATGACAACTATATAAGCTCCCCCTATCAATATGCATATATTATTACTTGTTTCTCTCCCTTTTTCATTGACAAAAAGGGATACTTATATAAGCAAATTAATATCTATGCACGACACACAACCATACCATAAATGCAGACATATAATAGACAAGCATAATATCCAGACATAAAGTACCATAGCACATAATAGAGTTTTGTGCAGAAATATAGAGCTAAGTACTAAAAAATAATACAAGCCCATACTTAAAATTTTAAAGACAAAATACTAATAAGATACTTTATACCACCATAGCTTACCAACTTTCTAAGGTTGGAACACTTTGAGCCACACTTATATCTCCACCCTTAGGATCACCATGTTCAGAACTAGTATCAGGAATGTCTTCGGCCGAACTAGTTGACCATTAAAATGGAGCTGGAGCATGAGCTTGACTAGAGGATGTCCTGGTTTAAGATATTGTCTTCCAAATTTTGTTTAGAAAGCCTTTGATGGAATCAAAATTCTTGTTTGTTTGTCTTTCAAAATGCTTAAGATCTTAATGAATTATAGATTGATTACATGAAAGCGTGACCAAGGATTGTTTGGAAGACGTGTTGGGATAGATTACTTGAATTCCTTCTTCTACTTCTTCTTTTCTACGATGATGACGATGAGATGGCTCGGCTATAATTACTTCTGATTGAGACGCGACATGTTTGGTCCAAATTTCAAAAGATATATACTCCAAAGTAGAGGAATTTGGATCAATATCCATAAGTTTTAAGGTTTTGGAACCAATTTACTTGATGCTAATAGGAGTATCGGTTATTTCACAAGCGGTAAGAATCCGAGTAATATAAGCCCTAAAGTGAAGTGTCTTATACTTACGCTTATATGTAATATTTGTCCATTCATCTAAAATGACGTTTGCCCAATTGATTTGCTTTCAAGGCATACAAGGCTTGAAAATCACGTTTATAAATTTTTTCATAACTTCCCTTGCGAGGTTGGATTGTTCGGACCAAGATGCGGTTTAATAGACGAGCTTATGGTCGAAGATGGGTAGAAGTAAGATCATGCATGATATACACATAAATGTGTATATTTTATCTGCATATTTATCTTATTTTATCTTTTAAATAATTGATATTGTGTATTTATAGCTGTGTTTTCAGATTGTTGACAAGAATCATGGTTTAGAGCATTTGATGAATAAAGCATGAAGAATTTGCTGAAAAAGAGTGAAGTTAAAATTACTAAAGCTTGAAGAGTTTAAAGCTTGAAGAACGGCTGCAAATAGAGTTTAGTTGGGTAGATTTGGCTCACTAAAGACTTATATTGTGTTCACATTGGCTCAATTGCAGACCATTTCACTCATGTAGCGTTCACATTAGCTCCTTTGCAAGGCTTCTCATTCATGCACTGCACGCGTTCACACTGGCTCACTTACAAGGCCTCTTACTCTACAACCCCGTTCACACTAGCTTATGTGTTATTTGGGCTAATTCTTTAGTCCCACATTGTGGAATTTGCCAAGTAGTCTTTGTCATATCAGCTATAAATACCTTGTATCTCATTCATGTAAAGACACACTTAGTTTTATTCTGTAATTCTCTTCTTGGAATAAAACTCTTCTTCTCCATTTCTCTTAGTTGTTATTTTATTTTATTTATGTTCATGTTATTTAGTTTCTTTTTATTTTATTTTCTTTTAGCTATGTCTAGCTAATCCTATTTAATTAGGGGGTGATGACGCTGATAGATATGATTCAATATGAATCGCATAGCCAAAAGATTTGAACTTCATGTATGCAGATCTAGATATGAACTCAGGGTTAGATCTGAACCTTCATACCCTGTGTCGTTTAAGAGCTGTGCTCCTTCACAGGGTATATTCGAGTTCGATCTAACACTTATCAGATTTAGATTTAATATTTAGGGTTTTAGAAATAAAATAGTGAATCTGTCCTGATAGCCTATGGTTGTTTAAGAGCTGAGCTCCTGCATAGGCTATACTTGTTGTTATTTACATATTTGTTTCTAGAAACCTAATTATAGTTGATTCATGTTTGTGACAGAAACATGAATTAGATATGTATTTATTCGATTGGCTATTGATGAATATTAATCTAATCTATGTCATTATCCCCTAATTGCTTTCTCTTATTGTTAAAACTCTCTTTTTGTTTATTTTCTGTGTTTGCAACCAATCAAAATTCTGAATAACTTGATTGGATTTATTAATTAAAATATTTTTGGTCGCAGAGTTTGACACCCTCTACAACAATCCTTGTTGTTTAGGAAAGCCGAACGGATTTTACAGTTGTTTACAATTATTTAATTTGTTCGCAAACAAATTTTGGCGCCGTTGCCGGGGACCAAAATAATTTAAATTCGTAGATCCTTCGCGTTATTTTTTTTTTAAAAAAAAAAACACAAAAGTTTTTTATTTTGTTTCCTTTTTCTTTATATATATATAAAAAAAATCTCTTGTTAGAATTTTTTTTTTTGCAATTTTTGTTTTATTTGTTTCCTTACATTCTCTCCAATTGTTTGATTTGTTAGAAAACTCTTTATTGGTATGATTTGGTATTATTTAAAGATACTGTAATCATCCAAATAAGAAAAAAAATAGTTGTCCAAAGTTTCAGTCTCTTTCCTGTTTTCTCCACAATTTCTTTCCTTTCTCTTATTTATTTCTTTCCAACTTTGCACAAATTTCTTTCCTTTCAATTCTTACAAATAATAAAAATAAAAAAATTCATTTCCAAAAATTTCCCTCTCTGCCTTATATTGGCCGACTGCCTTCCTCCTCCTTCAAATACTCAGTCCCCATTATACAAACCAAAAGCCACGCCCTTTGCAAATCATCCTCCTTCACAAACCTGTACCACCCACCATACACTTGCTCTGCCACCTTCAACCTCAGACAACGTTCAAGACTTTCATTCCCCCATCAGCAAACCTCCCTTCTCATCACAAATTCACCACAAAAACCCGTCACAAAACACTTCGGACAAAACCGCAAAATCAACTTCCACCGCACAAAACACTTCGGACCGTCGCCTTAACCCTTCCAGCTGACCATCGATTCAAGTTTTTTTTCTTTTCTCTTCTCAAATTAGAGTCCGCAATTTTTATTTTTATTTATTTGGATTGGGAATTGATGGTTTACTGTGACATATAGGTTGGCTTGGATTTATGAGTAACTGAGAAACAGCCTACAGTGTTTTTGATTTGTTAATTCAGGGAACTGTTTAGTTGGGCTTGGATTGCCGCATTAGGGCCTTGATCTAATTGTTGGGCTCCTATTTGCTTGTTTATATTTCTTTTGAGCTTAGTTTGTAGTAGATTTAATTTTTCTTTTAAAATCTGCTTTAGTTTGGATTTAGTTTAGTTTAGTTTAATTTTTTTTTAGTTTAGTCTTTTATTTTTGTTTCTTTTTATAGCTTATATAAAAAAAAATCATGAAGTTTTCTTTTATTTTTGTTTAAGTTAGGATTTATTTTTGTTCGTTCATTTGTCTTAGTTTTCTTTTTTTGTTGTTTTTAGTGGCAATTTTAGTTTTTTGTTCAAAAAAAAAGCCCTTTGTTTTTGTTTATAAAAGTTTATTTTATTTAATTTCAGCCTCTTCTTCTTTCGAAAAAAAATAAAAAAAAACCTCCAAAACAAATCAGACGCCAAAGTGAAAGAACAGATTCAACCAAACGAACAAGGATTCAAGAGGTCAATCGAATTGAATTGTTGAAGCGGTTGCACACCAAGTGGGGGTGTGAACGCGCTAGCGCGACTCAATTGCACTGGATGGACCGCGATCAAGGTGAGTATTTTCTAACTTTACAGGGACCGCTGCTGCAAATAAAAAAAAATACAGACATTGCTTGTAAAACTCTTTTGCAGGGCATCGGCTTGCTTGTAAAAAAAAATTTGTTTTTTTATTTATCTCTGCAAATGATTGTTCTGTGACTATTCTGAGACTGTTCATTCTGTGACTGAAAAAAAAAATTGCATTCATCTTAGTTTTGTTTTTATTTTCTAAGGACTTCATTATATTTTGACAATTTGGTTTAGTTCTAACGGATTATTTCTCGGTGTCTAGACTACGGCAGAGTAATAACTGTTTATAAATATTACGGTGATTCGTAAATATTATATCGGTTGTTCCTCTAAAGGTACTTAAACCTTCAGCTGCATTGCTAGGGTGATTCCTGGTGCACCGATAACTCCTGTCCGTTAACTGGCTGAGAAGTCTTTTGTTGAAATAAATCAAACCGTCATTATATAATTCTAGAAATTGTAAATTGCATTAGGTTCATTTAAAAAAAATCTTTTGTGTCTAATTCATTTTCTCTAAAAAAAAAAAATTTAAAATAATTCTCGTTTTGTAAAAAAAAAATCAGTCAAATTTGTTTTTTCTCGTCTTCCCTTATTCCTCTCGCTAGTGCATGCGTCATTGGACTCGTGATCCTTCAGACAATCGTTTAGTTCGAACAAACATTTCTTTAACCATGGCCGAAGAAAATCCCCCTCGATCTCTTATGGATAGATACTTCCCCGATCGGGTTTCTATTCCTTCTTGCATCATATTGCCCGCCCCAACGGGTAACCACTTTGAAATTCATTCGAATCACATAAATACTCTTCCAAAGTTCGTCAATTTAGAATGTGATGATCCGTATATTTTCTTGACCAAATTTGAACAAGTTTGTGCAACCATGAAATTTCAACAATTAAGTGACGATGGAATCAAACTTAGGTTAATTCCATTTGCACTTACCGATTATGCTGATAAATGGTTGTATAGCTTGCCTTCAAATACGATTGGAACTTGGGGTGAATTTGTAAACATTTTTCAAAAGAAATTTTACCCTTTGGAAAAAACATACAAAATTCGAAATGAAATCGTCAATTTGGGGGTGAATCCTTTGCAAAATATTTTGAAAGATATAAAGAGCTTCTAGTCAAATGTCCACATCACAATTTCGAAAAATGGACTCTTTGTCAAATTTTATACGATGGACTTGAAAATAACTCTCGAACCATGCTCGAATCAATGTGCCAAGGAAATTTTCTAACCCAAGATCACAATGCCGCTTGGCAATTTCTCGAAAATTTGGCCGAAAAATCAGCTCAATGGGAAAGATCTAACGAGAAATCGATTTATTCCCGTTCTAACGCTCATTCGGTAAGATCATCAGTAGCCTTAGAAGCAAAAATAGACGCGATGATATCCAAATTCGATAATGTCCTTTCATCAACTCAAATAAATCAAGCTCAAGCATCTCAGACCTCATGTTACAAATGTAACGATCCTAACCACATATCTGATCAATGCCCACATTCATTGGAACAACTCAACGCATTTAACAAAGCTAGGAATGACCCATTCTCCCCAACATACAATCCAGGTTGGAGAAACCATCCTAACTTCTCTTGGACCCAAAACAATGCAAATTTGAGTGCAGTTCGACCTCCTTTTCAATCATTTTCAAATAATCCTTCGAAACCTCCCTTTCAACAAACTCAATTCCAACATCCTGTGCCACCTTCTCAAAACCAAGCGCAACAATCTTTTGTTCCCCAAGACGATAAACGATTGACATCACTGGAGAAAACTCTCGAAGAATTGACTAAAGCGACGACTCAAAATCTCCAATCAAATACCAATCTTCAAAATTTATTGACTTCGCACATGCAAAACACGAGTCAATCGATCGCTAAACTTGAAATGCAAATGAGTCAGTTAGCCACTTCGGTAAGCGAACGGGAAAGAGGCACTTTCCCGAGTCAACCCATTCCAAACCCCAACCGTCAAAATCCTAACTCCAACCAAATTCACATCATTCAAGATTCAAACGTTAGTCACTTGAATGCGGTCACGACTCTTAGATATGGCAAAAAGATTGACAACCATGTGGTCAACCCAAATGCTTTACCGGACGATCTTTCAAACCCTATCGAAAATTCGACCATCTCAGATCAAAACATTGAGCCAATTTCTGACAAGGACCATCCTCAAACTCAAGTAGCCCAACCTACTGAGTTGTCTGCTCCATTTCCTCATAGACTCCGACCTAGGAAAAAGACGGATCAACTAGAAAAGACCCTTGAAATATTTAAGCAAGTTAAAGTGAACATTCCTCTTTTAGATATTATTCAACAAGTTCCACAGTACGCGAAATTTCTAAAAGATTTGTGCACTCAAAAACGTCATACACATGTACAAAAGAAAGTGTTTCTAGCGGCAACTCTAAGCGAAGTCTTGTCCCAATCAATGCCAGTGAAATACAAAGATCCTGGCTGCCCCACAATATCATGTACTATTGGGGACAAGAAAATCGATAGATGCCTGCTAGACTTAGGTGCTAGTGTTAACTTGCTTCCATATTTCGTCTATCGCCAATTAGGGCTAGGAGAATTGAAACCCACCAAGGTTACCCTTCAGCTTGCTGACCGATCAATTAAGAAACCTGTGGGAGAAATCGAGGATGTGTTGATCAAAATTGGTGAATTCATCTTTCCAGTTGATTTCATTGTCTTAGAAACTCAACAGGTTAGCAATCCTGCAAACCAGATCCCTTTGATTCTAGGACGACCCTTCTTAGCAACCTCTAATGCTCTCATCAACTGTAGAAATGGGTCTATGAAACTTTCTTTCGGTAACATGACTGTCGAGCTAAACATCTTCAGAACTGAAAACTCTCCTAACTCTTATGTGGACAAGTTTTCTGAAATCCATGTTGTCCACGATAATGAATCTGAGCTCGACCATTTGAATAACGAAATTGAATCAGATTACGAAACTTTGTTTCAAGATACTCCCGAAAATGTCTCTGATTCGATTCCTGTCGAGCCTCTCACAAATGAGTCTATCCCTCAACCAATTTCTTCGGTTGAGTCGCCCCCAAAATCTGACCTCAAAGTGCTGCCCAGTCATCTTAAGTACGCTTACTTAGGAGACAATGAAACTTTTCCTGTCATTATCTCTTCTGACCTTACTTTAGAGCAGGAACAATTGCTCCTTCCCATCCTTAAGAAAAATAAGGAAGCAATTGGTTGGTCCATGGTTGATATTAAGGGGATTAGTCCTTCGATTGTCCAACATCGAATCCACCTTATAAATGATGCCAAACCCACTCGTGATCCCCAGCGTCGACTAAACCCCATCATGAAAGAAGCAGTTCGGGCTGAAATCCTTAAATGCCTTGACAATGGAATCATCTACCCGATTTCCGATAGTCAATGGGTTAGTCCGATTCATGTTGTACCTAAGAAATCAGGGATTACCGTGATCCAAAATGAAGCTAACGAGCTTATCCCAACCCGCACCCAGACCGGTTGGCGTGTTTGCATTGACTATAGGAAACTTAACGCTGCAACACGTAAGGATCATTTCCCTCTTCCATTTATCGATCAAATGTTAGAACGACTAGCCGGTCACGAGTACTATTGTTTCCTTGACGGGTACTCGGGATATAATCAAATCCCTATAGCTCCTGAGGACCAAGAGAAAACCACTTTCACGTGTCTATTTGGTACATTTGCGTACCGACGTATGCCTTTTGGTCTCTGTAATGCACCTGCAACCTTTCAGAGGTGCATGATTAGCATTTTTTCTAATATGATCGAGCGATTTTTGGAAGTGTTCATGGATGATTTTCCCATCTTCGGGGATTCCTACACTGAGTGTTTACATCACCTGGATCTTGTTCTTAACCGTTGCAAAGATAAACACTTAACACTTAATTGGGAAAAGTGTCACTTCATGGTTAAACATGGCATTGTTTTGGGACATATCATCTCTAACAAAGGAATTGAAGTAGACAAAGCCAAAATCGAAGTTATCTCGAATCTTCCCATTCCCAAATCCGTTAAGGACATCCGATCCGTTTTAGGTCATGCTGGTTTTTACCGTCGCTTTATAAAAGATTTTGGCAAAATCACTCGACCTTTGACCAATCTTCTTGGTAAGGATGTTCCTTTCGACTTCAATTCTGATTGCATTTCATCTTTTGAGCGTCTTAAAAATGAACTTGTCTCTGCCCCGATCATCTGCTCTCCCAACTGGAAGCTGCCTTTTGAAATCATGTGTAATGCCTCGAATTTCGCTGTTGGCGCTGTCTTAGGACAACGTATCGATAAGATTCTTCACGTCATTTACTACGCGAGTAAAACTCTGAACGTCGCTCAAATCAATTATACTACCACTAAAAAGGAACTCTTGGCAGTCGTTTTTACTTTAGAAAAATTCAGGCTTTATCTAGTTGGCTCACACATCACTGTTCATACTGATCATTCCACACTTAGGTATCTTTTCTCTAAAAAGGATGCTAAGGCTCGTCTCATTCGTTGGATCCTTCTACTTCAAGAATTTGACCTTGCCATTAAGGATAAAAAAGGATCTGACAACATTATTGCGGACCACTTGTCTCGTCTTCCAAATGCCCCGTCTTCTTCTCTTCCGATCAACGAGAATTTCCCTGATGAACAGCTGTTTTCTCTATCCACTGATCCTTGGTTTGCTGACATTGTCAACTACTTAGTCACTAAGCAGACCCCTTCTTTTTGGTCTAAGCAGGATAAACACAAATTCTTTTCCAAAGTGAAACATTTTTATTGGGACGACCCCTCTCTTTTCAAGTATTGTCCCGATCAAATCATTCGAAGGTGTGTTCCCAACACTGAAACTCAGAGTGTCCTCTCTTTCTGTCATGACCAAGCCTGTGGTGGTCACTTCGGTCCTAAAAAGACAGCCGAAAAGGTTCTCCAATCGGGTTTCTACTGGCCCAACCTTTTCAAAGACGCGTATGAATTTTACAAAACTTGTGATCGATGTCAATTCTTGGGGAAAATTTCTAAACGGAATATGATGCCCCTAAACCCCATTCTAGAGGTCGAAATTTTTGATGTGTGGGGTATAAACTTCATGGGACCCTTCCCTAATTCTTTTGGGAACCTTTACATTCTCTTAGCTGTTGATTATGTTTCCAAATGGGTCGAAGCTGTACCATGCAAAACAAACAATAACAAGGTTGTTGTGCGCTTCTTGAAAGAAAACATCTTTTCTAGGTTTGGCACACCTCGCACAATAATCAGTGATAATGGTACACACTTCTGTAATCGTTCTTTTGAAGCTCTCATGAGAAAGTATTCGATAACCCACAAGTTATCTACTCCTTACCATCCTCAAACTTGTGGGCAAGTTGAAGTATCGAATAGGCAGAATAAACAAATTCTTGAGAAAACTGTGAATCGAAATCGTAAAGATTGGTCCCAAAAGTTAACCGACGCTCTTTGGGCTTACCGCACCGCTTTCAAAACCAACTTGGGTATGTCCCCTTATCGGTTGATTTTTGGTAAGCCATGTCACTTGCCCGTTGAACTAGAACATAGGGCGTTATGGGCAATAAAAACTTTGAATCTTGATTTAGAGCAAGCAGGAAAACATAGGAAGCTTCAACTTAATGAATTTGATGAAATTCGAAATGATGCCTATGAAAATGAACGAATTTACAAGGACAGAACAAAAGTTTTTCATGATAAATCAATTTTACGTAAAACTTTCATGCCAGGACAAAAAGTTCTGTTGTATGACTCAAAACTGCATCTATTTCCGGGTAAGCTAAAATCTAGATGGACAGGACCTTACACTGTACAGACTGTTTTTCCGTATGGTGTGGTAGAAATTGAGAATCCAACTGATGGATCATCCTTTAAGGTCAATGGTCAACGCCTTAAACCTTACTTGGAACCAATACCCAACCAAGAGGAAGAGCTCATGGTCCTCCATGAGCCACATTACATTCGGTAAGACGCACTAACCCTCTTTTGTACATATGTAAATAGTCTCTTATTTTATTTTTCCTTTCACTAAGATATGTCTGATTAACGACTGTGAGGACACAGTCACACTCAAGTGTGGGGGGAATTTACATTACATCATCAATCAAATTTTATAAACTAGGTCATTCATTGAACAAGGATTAACTTAAATTTCATAAATAACACCTTGGTTCTTGTTTGATAAGTTGAATTGCTGGGTGATGGGAATGAACATTATCTATTCATTGAGTCCTAATGTGTCTTTTTAAGATGCTAGCTTGAGACTGTGCAGACGTTAGTCGTGTTCTGGAGTAAGCGTGTCAACCCTTGTTATACATGTTAGAATGTGCAAGTAAAAATGATCAAAAAAAAACAAATAAATAATGATTTTCCACTTACATCGGATTTTCTGAGTTCGTTTTCATGCATAATATTTTCTTTTCACTCAAATTTTCAAAATCGTAAGTTCTAAAATCCACTTGGCCCAATTAAGGAGAAATGACTCATTGTAGCATTCTTCTTCGATACCCCATATTATTCAAACCCAAGTTTTAGTCGAATTAAATCCATGTTTCGACAAGTTTTTCTTATATTGGTATACTTAAGAACCTTTCACTGATTTATGTTCAAAGGTTAAATACGTCACTTTATATACCAATATTACATTACCCATTCCGTACTTGTATTAAGGTAGGATAACCATATACCACATCTTATTTTATATGGGTTATCTATCTAATGAAACTTTGTTTATCATTCCTTTCAGCTTTTTGTATAACATCAATCCAGACTTGTGTGTTGAATTAAGGTTATGGAAGTAGAGTGACTAGGGCACAAAACTTTCCTTTCATGAAGTGTTGGTTTAGTCGAGGAAGAATCAAATGAAATAATGTACGGTATCATTCCATTCCATCTCCACTCATCATTCATCATGCAAAAAAAAAATGAAAAAAAAGAGAAAAAAATGAAATAAAGAGAGAGTCTCTTTGAATAAAATAGTCATTCATCATTCTTGACTATAAAAGCATTCAATTACATTCCATCCACATCCATTCTACTGTACTTGGAAGTGAGGATTGTAGTAGACGAGATGAAAGGAAATAAAAATGTTCATATGTGCCTTAGTAGTACTTTATCTTTTGTAATTTGAAGTTCAACTAATACACTTGCCTTCTTATCTAGAATATATTTAGAACTTACAAAATTTTCCTTCATCTATGCATAACTCATATCCAATACATTACAGTTACATTGGTGCAAAATCATTCAAAAAAAAAAAAAAAAAGAGAATAAAGAAATGATTGGGTGCACATTGTCGATGTGTAGAACTTTGGTTGACACCACGCTCTTAACCTTCAAGACAATTACAGTGTTATCAAGGAATTACGATTCAGCTTGAAAATTTTTGTTCATTTTTGCACTAATTATGGGATGGACAATTTGGGGCTAAACCGTTATTATTGAAGTTAGGTGAAATCCTTGGAATGTGAAAGACCTTAAATATATTGTTTGATTAATCTGCGTACATAAGACGCTTTGGATTTTGTGGGTAGTATCCGCTGAAAACCCTCACGAGACTACACTCGTCCTACTGGGGACACCCAGAGGTTTAACGGCTTGTTGCATACGCTAAATGCAATCGTGTTTCCTACGAAAGTGTGACATATCTTAGTTTAGTTTATTCGAGAACGAATAAAAAGATAAGTGTGGGGGTATTTGATATACACGTAAATGTGTATATTTTATCCGCATATTTATCTTATTTTATCTTTTAAACAATTGATATTGTGTATTTATAGCTGTGTTTTCAGATTGTTGACAAGAATCATGGTTTAGAGCATTTGATGAATAAAGCATGAAGAATTTGCTGAAAAAGAGTGAAGTTAAAATTACTAAAGCTTGAAGAACGGCTGCAAAAAGAGTTTAGTTGGGTAGATTTGGCTCACTAAAGACTCATATTGTGTTCACATTGGCTCAATTGCAGACCATTTCACTCATGTAGCGTTCACATTAGCTCCTTTGCAAGGCTTCTCATTCATGCACTGCACGCGTTCACACTGGCTCACTTACAAGGCCTCTTACTCTACAACCCCATTCACACTAGCTTATGTGTTATTTGGGCTAATTCTTTAGTCCCACATTGTGGAATTTGCCAAGTAGTCTTTGTCATATCAGCTATAAATACCTTGTATCTCATTCATGTAAAGACACACTTAGTTTTATTCTGTAATTCTCTTCTTGGAATAAAACTCTTCTTCTCCATTTCTCTTAGTTGTTATTTCATTTTATTTATGTTCATGTTATTTAGTTTCTTTTTATTTTCTTTTCTTTTAGCTATGTCTAGCTAATCCTCTTTAATTAGGGGGTGATGACGCTGATAGATATGATTCAATATGAATCGCATAGCCCAAAGATTTGAACTTCATGTATGTAGATCTAGAAATGAACTCATGGTTAGATCTGAACCTTCATACCATGTGTCGTTTAAGAGCTGTGCTCCTTCACAGGGTATATTCGAGTTCGATCTAACACTTATCAGATTTAGATTTAATATTTAGGGTTTTAGAAATAAAATAGTGAATCTGTCCAGATAGCCTATGGTTGTTTAAGAGACGAGCTCCTACATAGGCTATACTTGTTGTTATTTACATATTTGTTTCTAGAAACCTAATTATAGTTGATTCATGTTTGTGACAGAAACATGAATTAGATCTGTATTTATTCGATTGGCTATTGATGAATATTAATCTAGTCTATGTCATTATCCCCTAATTGCTTTCTCTTATTGTTAAAACTCTCTTTTTGTTTATTTTCTGTGATTGCAACCAATCAAAATTCTGAATAACTTGATTGGATTTATTAATTAAAATATTTTTGGTCCCAGAGTTCGACACCCTCTACAACAATCCTTGTTGTTTAGGAAAGTCGAACGGATTTTACAGTTGTTTACAATTATTTAATTTGTTCGCAAACAATGCATATTTATGAGATTATCGGAGATAAACGTATGAGATATCTCATCCCTTGTAGTCATATCAACATCAACTGTGTCATTTTTAACTCCTTGCCAAGAATATTGCAAAATTTGACCTTGTCATTGAATTCGAAGAAGGATATATTTTCCACAATCCTAAGACCAAGCACAATCCTTTTTGTTGGTTCAAGTTTGCCAAAAAAAACTTTATTATCAAACGATAAATTTGACATTAGTTGTAATAAAATCGACTATAGATTCGAAGTGATAATGTCTAGCATATTGTAGAATTCGATAATTAGAGAGAGAATCAAACTTAACTAAAGCACCTTCAAAGAATTTGGCATCTTTCATTGCCTTGTACCTTGCCTTTGCGGTATCATCCCATAGCCTTTTTTGAGTTAATTCGTCGGAAGGAGAATTTTATTCTTCTTCTCTTGTATGTTTGCCTCGATTTTCCATGATTTTGTGGTAAAAAGGTGAAATATTTAAGTGATTTTGAGAATTGGGGGCTAAGGTTTTTATAAGAGGTAAAAAGATAGAATGGTAAAAAAATGAAAAGATGAAGAGTTATGATGGTTGGTAAGAGTCAGGTCCCCTTTTTAAAAACATTTATGTTCGAATTCAGACATCTAATTTTAAGAAACAGACGTCTGTTTTTTGTTCAATTTGTACCCACCAAGAAATAGTTCGTTTTTGCGTGAATTCAGACATCTGTTTATTTCTGTTTAAACGTCTGTTTTTGTATGGTATAGAATACGTGGTTTAGAAATCAAACGTATGAAAATCTGAGTCAGACATCTGGTTTTGATAAATTCCGAACCAGCAAGAATATAGTTCATTTTGACTATATTTCAGACATCCATCTTGTTTTTTTATATGTTTGTTTGGTCATTAAAATTTTTTATACCATGTTTTCAGACTTCTGTTTTATTTAAATCAGACGTCTATTTATATAAATTTATGTGAATGTGATTTATTTATGATAAAGAAATTTATTTTGTATAAATAGAGAATGATTTCGATAATACAAGTTAAATATTGAAAAATAAATATTATTAAATGAGAGTTAATTGTTAGAAGGCAGAGTCTTTGCCATTGTCGATAAACTTTTTCCTTCGTTTTCTTTATAAATCTTGTCCCAAGAGTTTGGACTATATGGTGGTCGTTGGGGAGAGAAGATAGTATTTCTTTGTGGGACTAACTGGATCTTTGTCAGTTCGATAGGATGAGGAAGGATCAATAGGGTCTAGTGGAATCAGTAAAGGTGAAGTAACATCCTTCAAATTTTCGGCCACAAAATTTATAAATCATTTTTTCGAGAAGACTAAACCGAGTTGTAGTGACCTTCTTCTCAAAATAGAGTTCTTTTTGGAGTGCTATTTTCTCTGTTTGATAGTGATGAATTTCATCCACTTTTCGTATTCGGTGATGTGAATAGCACTCTTTTTGCCTTCTTTGCATCCAGAGTGAATCATGTGTGATAATTTCCCCATCGATATTGTGGTTCATTTCTAGGAGATGGCGTGGGAAATTGCAGAGTATAGGACTAACTATCCGTTGTGAAAGTAATATTAATTGAGGAATTCGAGTTGTTGGAAGACATAATTGTTTGTTGAACTTCTTTTAAGTTTATACTTTGTGTTTTGATTTGTAGTGAAAAGACATAATCTTATATAGGTGAGATTAAAAGAAAACATGTGGTTGGTATTTCAAAAGGTTATAACCAAAGAAATACTTAAGCATCGTGAGTAACTTTAGGAAATAAGCTAAATTTGGCTAGTAGGTTAACATGAATATGTAGTTTCCAATTTTATTTTTTAAAGTAATATTGTACTAAACTATCCCTAATTCAAGTCTTAGTTTAATAAAAGTATTTTCTAATAGCTGTTTAGTGAATATGTCGGCAATCTGATTTTCAATTGAGATATATTCTAAACTTTTAATAATTTTTCTATGTTATCACGTAAAAAGTTATGATAATTCTCCCATGTGAGACATTTCAAATTCGTTTGTCATAATTGTAGAGAATTCATTACATATTGTCAACATAAATATGTACAACTAAACTATCTTTATTTGTATTTTTAATAAATAATGTTTGATCTGCTTTTAGAATTCAAAAACCAGAATTTATTAAGTAATTTTTAATTCTTTCATACCAAGCATAAGGTGCTTGTTTTAAGCCATATAAATCCTTTTTAAGTTTGTAAACATAATCTGGATATTTTTCATGTATAAATAACGGTAGTTGTTCAACATATACATTTTCTTTAATAAAACCATTTAAGAAAGCTCTTTTAACGTCCATTTGATAAAGTTTGAAATTACGAAAATACGGGTATGCTAATATAATATGCATAGCTTCAAGTCTTGCTATATGTGCGAATGTTTCTTCATAATCAATACCTCCCTCTTGATTATAGCCTTGTGCTATTAATCTGGCTTTATTTCTTGTAATTTTTCCAAGTTCATCAGCCTTATTTTTATATACCCATTTTGTACCAATAACTGATTGATCATTTGGTCAAGGTACTAACTCCTAGACATCATTACGTTCGAATTGATTTAATTAATCTTGCAGAGCTACTATCCAGTAATCATCCGTAGAGGCTTCTTTTGGATTTTTGGGTTCAATAGTTGAAATAAATTCTACATGACCCATTTGATTTATTTGACTCCTTGTTCGAACGTGTGAATCGATTTCTCCAATAATGTTTTATGTAGGATGATCTCGTAGGATTCTGGGAGGTGATCTAATTTGTTCTATGAAATTATTTTCATTATTTTCAAAACTAGTATTTTCAATAATTTCATTATCTTTATTATTTATATTTTTATCAAAATTTTCATCAAAAGACACATGTAAAGATTCTTCTATAACATTAGTGTGTTTATTGAAAATACGATAAGCCTTACTATGCTCTGAATATCCAACAAGAATTCCATGATCAGCTTTTGAATCAAATTTTCCGAGCTGATCTCTAGTGTTAAGAATAAAACATTTAGAACCAAAGACTTTAAACTTAGAAATGTTTTGTTTTCTTCCATTAAAAAATCCGTAAGGTATATTTTCAGTTAGAGGTCGAATGAAATTCGATTTAATACATAACAAGCAGTTGATACATCTTCTGCCCAAAATTGTTTTGGTAAAGTGCTTCTGTAACGATACGGGTTTCGCTCAGACCTAATCGATCGCTAGATCGACCAAGACCGTTCGAATCCCGCATATGCTAACTCTGGGCATACAACACATCAGAACAAATAACAGAAGACTTTATAAACATCATAATAATGTTACATCAGAGCACAAAATATCAGAGTATATCAAAAAACAATAATACACCGGAAGATTAATTTACAATAAATGTAATACAATGCAGCGGAAACAAATAAACTAACACAGCGGAAGACTGTCAATGCTCTGGACACAGCTTTAAGCTTCAATCCAGAATCCTGCTCAATAAATAAATATCGGCAAAACAAACCACTCGACTGCCCGGGTGGAAAATAGGGGCACTCGGGTTTGCAAGGGAAAAACAAACTACAGGTCAGTCATGGGACTGGTGTGAGAAACTCTACATTTAAAATTAACCTTTATAAATTATAAGGCAAATCACAGGACCACGCCGCCACCGCGGAACAGGTTTACCCCTATGAATGTTAGTGTATAAACAACAATCAGCAATAGAGATATGGATCTACTATGCATCAATCAACATGCAATATCCCAATCTACCCATTTAGATTATTAACCACACTTAGATTTTCCAAATCCAATTAAATTTACAAAAAAATATTCCTTTGGACTTTATTTCCCGATTTCTATTTCAAATCATTTGAAATACGTATAACTTTTATATCAAAGTAGATTTCACTTCGGGATATCAAACAAATCATTTGGAAATATGAATTCCAAAATATAACAATGCGTATAAACAAGTATGCAACCAAATATCGGGAATATTCCATCGGACAGGGAAGTAAGCTCCCCTCCAACTCGATATATATATGTGCACCTCCCACGCATGGAGCAGGCTACACTGTTAACCACTCACCCAAAGGCACTGGATCCAGCCCATACTTTTAATTGCTCTCGGGTCACCTGAATCTTTAGCCACACACTAAACCATTTAATATCTCGAGGTAGGGAAAATCATTTCACAACACAGTAATCACAAGTATTTTCAAACTATAGTACTTCACATCAGCAATTCACACATATGATCAATCACTATTAATCACATAACCTTTGAGCTCGTACGTCTCAAAGAAGGGTGTTAAGCAAGAGAATAAATTCTCCTCCGCCAAACAGATACATAATTAATAGCAAATAATCAAATACGTGATGAACTACAATGTAAAATCAAAATACATTTCCAAATCATTTCGAAATCATCGGGTTTTAGGCCTCGAAATCCTTTCTATCTTATAAAACATTTTTATAAAACATTCCCTATACAAAATCGGGAAAACATTTATTTTCATTTAAGAAAATATCACTTCAAAATCATTCATTAAATTTGAAATGAACACAACAATATTGCTACACATATCATAGTCAAATCGTGAAGTGTTTCACAAGATGTTAGCATACCAGTGTTTCTACCCAACCCAATGCTAAATGTAAAAGCATATCTTGCTCATAAACTGGTCGAACACAATCAAAACAATCAATCAATCACAATCATGAATATCAACAACCAAGTAAATTTGGTTTATTCACATCACGTGTTTTGGTAAATTCAATTACCATTTATTCACTCATGATCTAATTAAAGATTTATTCTAACTCCAATTGAGTTTAATCCCAAAAATCATTTCTTATTGATTGTTAGCCTTTCTGGAAATAATCCTGCTTTAACTGGATTAAAGAACCAATATCGTTTAAACATAGTTCACGACAAACCCAAAATCCAATTCATTATTAAATATAAGGCTCATAATAGAAATTACATTAGCTTATATTCAATATCAAATTCTGAAACCAACGGATATCGTATTGGAATAACGATATCAATATCTTCCAAATTCCCACAACAATATCCGTATAATCATGGAATCCAATATCAAAATATTACGAAGATTATTTCCATTCCATTCCAATTTATATATTGGGAATTCCTGGTTATATCAAAACCCATTCCAAATTCAATTTATTTAATTAAAATTTTTTGGATTATTAATCTAGTTAATAACTAGTTCAATTTGATAAAAATATATTTTTATCTTCACAAATGTGGAATTTTTCATCCAAATTCTTCCCAAATCATTTATTATGATTTTACACAAATTATTAATATTTTTAATAATTTTATCAAGGCCCATTCAGTCGATTTCTATAAACGGTCATCGAACTGCACTTACAACGACCTTTTCTAAATTTGATTTGGATATAATTCCAAATCCAACCGTTAGATTTCAATTCTCTTATATTAATTGGAAAGCTCTTTTCGATACGAACCCAACGGTTCTGGTTTTAGGAGAATCCGACAGTCGGATCTCCCGTAATGTCAATTCGAAGTCAATGGTCAAAATTCGTGAACGGTCGCGGCACGGTGCGTTCTATTCAGGCCATTAAATATATATAACATATATATTTTATATATTTCGTCGATTTACATTCAAAACATATTTTATAAATCATTTTAAATTTGGTTTAAAAATGATTCCAACTTCAATTTCAATTTTAAATCAAAACTGAATATTCCATTACATGACAATTTTATACATCTCATATATATGTTACAAATAATATATTTTTTGCCGACCAATATTTGTTTCATTCACACTTCATATATACATTATTCACAACGAATATATATTTCATATATATATATTTTATTCACATTCCATATATATATTTTATTCACACTTCATTTATATATTTTTCACATTTCATATATATATTATTTTCACACTTCATATATATATCTTTCACTTTTCATATATATATATATTATTTTCATTTCATATATATATATATATTTTATTCATTTCATATATATATATTTTATTCATACTCCACATATATATTTTCCACATTTCATATATATATATATATTATTTACATCGCATATATATATTATTCATTTCGTATATATATTTTTCACATTTCATATATATTTTATTTTCATTTCAAATATATAATATTCACATTTCATATATATTTTATTTTCATTTCAAATATATAATATTCACATTTCATTTATATTTTATTTTCACATCGCATATATATTTTATTTTCACAACGCGTATATATATAATTTTCACAACGCATATATATATATATATATATATAATTTTCACAATGCATACACACATATATATATATATATATATATATTATTTTCACAACGCAATTCTTTTTTTCACATTTCATCGCATATATATATTTTTACATCACAATCACAACACAATCAAATAATTCGTCCATGGTCTATGGACGACAGGGAGGTGATCTAACAGAAAATAAATAACTATACAAAAATTTATAGTGAGAGAAGTTCTCATGTTGACTGGTTTCTGAAATCGTTTTGAATAACGATTGTTTTCAATTAAATTAAACAATGTGTTTGATTTAATCAAAATCCGCAGTTGCTCTAAATCTTGTCCACATTTGTTCCACTACGAAGCCCTCGTCGCCACGGTTCCATCGGAACCAGTTTCATCGAATTCTGTCGGTGTATGAACAAGTTCTGGCCATTAATATATTAAACACTTTAATAATTAATTAATTTAATTAACCACTTAACTAATTAATCCATCTCCTTTCATCATTTATCTGTAAACTAGAAACCCATTCCTCGACTGAAGAACGTCCACCGCGCCGCCATGCTCCGTTGATCGGAGTTCAATCCGACGCCTTTAGAAGAGGCGTGCCACCCCCACTCTACCGTCGCCAGCGGCGATGCTCAACTCGAGGGTCCCCTCGATGCAGAAACCCTATTCGAACGAGAAGCCTTTGAGAGGAGAATTCACCCAATTTACAACCCAAAAATCAATCCTAACCGTTGGATAAAAGATCATGTTGTTCTCATCATTTTTTTTCTTTTGAGATTTTCGAATAATTTCAAACAGATCGAGGGATTTTATGGGATAAAAATGGAAGCTTCTTGTTCGTCAGTGAAGGAGAGCGACTTCAAAGCCCTGTTGACCTTTTGGAACGTTTGACCTAGGGTTTGGAAGGCTTAGGATATATTTATACTAATTATTTTATTATTATTTTAATTCTAAAAAATGAATTCTTCATTCAAACTCCAAATCGAACCCAACGACGGTCGCACCTAACCAAATACCCCCATTCCAGACACAATGGGATATGTTTCGTAAGCCAATTCGACTGTTTCGATTAGTTTTCATCAAAATTTCAATATAAATTAATATAATGTTCAAAATTGATATCAACGTACATTTTAATTTACTGGGGCCACATACTAACTCCAAAAATTCCAGAAAAATAAATCTAGCTATGATTTTTCTATACGCTCCTAACAAAACTAATTTCGTAGAATTTGGAGACCGTTTGAAAAACGATCATTTTCCAGTCAATTAAATTCAAACTGAAATTACCAAATGCGTTTAAATTCACCACGCTCACATATTGATTCCAAAAATTATGAAAATTGGAATCTAGCAATATCTTGACATTCTGGATCCAACAAAAGTGGTCTCACCGAAAATGGAGGTCGTTTGCAAAATTGCTATTTTTAAGGGCTATATATTATATTGAAGGGTGCGTTTTTACAAGTCCCTATTAAGTTTCAAAATTAGGCTCACATCTGGCCATAAACTTAATGTAAATTTAGTCCCTATTTTTCGAAAATTCAGTAAAAAATATGAAAAAAAACATAAATTCGTATTTAAATAAGACATATATACGCAAAAAAAATAGATCAAAAAACCATTAAACAACGCATCAAAAACAAGAAAATACAAAAAATCAGTGAAAAAGCAGTTAAATGCATACATCTGTGCAAATATTGCATATTTCTTGCATACAAATGTGCAAAATTCACTCGCATGCAAATCAATTCACATTTATTTGCATTCAAGCATGCAGTAAAACGTAATAAGTGCGCATAAGCGTGCACCAATTTACAGGCAAAAAATCAGTTAAGATTTCTTCATGCAATACTTGCATATATGTGTGCAAGTATTTCAAAAAGTTGCACACATGTATGCAAGTTTTGGTCCATATTTTCAAAAGAAACAACGTATGCAGTAGTTGCATACATGTATGCAACTATTACCAAAAGTTGCATACATGTATGCAACTTTTTTTTTTAAAAAATTCCTTAAACTTCTCTGAATATTTCCAGAATTTACAAAAAAAAATTCTTATGAGACAGCGCATTTTTTTTGCAAAAAAACAAAAAAAGGCGGAAATAAAAAAATAGGGGGTGGGTTTGTATTTGAAACATAGGGGGGATGTGAGCCTAATTAAGTTTCAAAGTAGGGACCTTAGCCTAATTTCCACTATATTGAATTCCATAGCGACTATTTTAAATATTAAACTGGACGTAACTTTTTATTACCGTTATGAAATCTGGATTTTTCACATTCGTTGGTAAGATATTTTTAAACAGATTCAAATATTTCCGGTTTTACTAAAATCTGGTTTATTTTGAATCCTGCACATTCATTTGAAATTTGAAATCGAATTTTCAAACTACCGCGCCATTTCCAATTCCTTTTATAATTAAAATAAATATTTATATTCTAACTTTGATTTAAATAAATTTATACGTTCTAATTCTATTCAAAATAAGTTTCTAGTCGTGATTATTTAAAATAAATCATTTCAAATATTTAAAATCAATTAAAATTGCCAAAATAAAAATTTTAAATTGGTTTTGATTTTCCGCATTGTTACAATCTCCCCTACTTAAAATCTTTTAGTCCTCGAAAAGGAACGAAGCTGAAAGTTGTTTAACTATTCAACTCAACTTTCATTCTGGCGCTCATTCTTCAACTTTTCAGTTTTTAAGAATTTCTAATTTTTCAAAAATTTGGCTAACACCCTAAATTTTCGAAAAATTTCTCCATAACCTCCTTTGTACGGTGAGGCATTTAAAATCGCAACTAGCCATGCAGGGCCCTCATCATCCAAAGAGAAAAAGAAAAAGCCAAGCGGCTAGCCAATCGACTCATAAAATCATCCAAACCCAATAAATTTGTAAACATGTACCTATTTGTCGGGCATACAATTTTATTCCTCTTCTTAGCCTCCTTGCTATGACCTGTTCATTATATACACATGTACATATATGCAATTGCAATCAATTTTCAAGTCAGTTCAATATTTGATTCAATTGGGCTCAATTTACAATTCATTCTCTTATTGGTTTTATTATTCCAATATTTTAGATTAGTTGAACTAATAATCATACAACACAACGATCAATCAATTGGTTAGTTAATTTTTCAAATATATAACTTTTATGTATTCAAAAATCATATTTTCTAAGATCAGATTATATATATAATCACAAATACGTTAATTATAAAATTGTCCCTCTCAACACATTCTACGGCATTTCTAACCACATCTCTAATGAGTCACTCATTCTAGAATGCTACTGATTCTATCTCTAATGAGGATTCTTCAATAGGATATTACTAATCCTACCTCTGATGAGTCTTTTATTTCTGTTCTAAAGAGTTGTACCCCAAAGATTTGAGTTAAGAAAGGCTCTGATACCAGTTGTAACGATACGGAATTCGCTCAGACCTAATCGATCGCTAAATCGACCAAGACCGTTCGAATCCCGCATACGCTAACTTTGGGCATACAACACATCAGAACAAATAACATAAGACTTTTATAAACATCATAATAATGTTACATCAGAGTACAGAATATCAAAGTATATCGAAAAATAATAATACAGTGGATGATTAATTTACAATAAATGTATAACAATGCAGCGGAAACAAATAAACTAACACATCAGAAGACTATCAATGCTTTGGACACAACTTTAAGCTTCAATCCAGAATCCTGCTCAATAAACAAATATATGCAAAACAAACCACTCGACTGCCCATGTGGAAAATAGGGGCGCCCGAGTTTGCAAGGGAAAAACAAAATACAGGTCAGTCATGAGACTGGTGTGAGAAACTCTACATTTAAAATTAACCTTTATAAATGATAAGGCAAATCACAGGACCACGTCGCTAACGCGGAACGGGTTTACCCCCATGAGTGTCAGCGTATAAACAATAATCAGTAATAGAGATATAGATCTACTATGCATCAATCAACATACAATATCCCAAACTACCCATTTAGATTAATCACCACACTTAGATTTTCCAAATCCAATTCAATTTACAAAAATTATTCCTTTGGACTTTATTTCCCGATTTCTATTTCAAATCATTTGGAATACATATCTAACTTTTATATCAAAGTAGATTTCACTTCGGGATATCAAACTAAATCTTTTGGAAATATGAATTCCAAAATATAACAATGCATACAAACAAGTATGCAACCAAATATCGGGAATCTTCCCTCAGACAGGGCAATAAGCGCCCGTCCAACTCGATATATATATATATATATATATATATATATATATATATATATATATATATATATGCACCTCCCACGCATGGAGTAGGCTACACTGCTGACCAATCACCCAAAGGCACTGGATCCAGCCCATACTTTTAGTCGCTCTCGGGTCACCCGAATCTTTAGCCACACAGTAAACCATTTTATATCCCGTTAGGGGTGGCAATTAGACCCTACCCGATGAACCCGGACTCGACCTAACGTTTCTCGGTTCTAGGCAGGTCGGGTTTTGTTGAGCCTAAAATATACATTTCAAAAATCTAGACCCGACCCAACCCGAGCTTCGGGTCGGGTCGGGTTGAATCTCGGGTCGGGTTGGGTCCGACTGAATAATAACACTAAAAATACATATATTTCAATGTTTTTTGGTCGGGTCTTTCGGGTTGGGTCTATGCGGGTCGGGTTTGATCGGGTCTTGAAGGTATTTTTCATCACCTAGTCCCGACCCGAGACCCATCATGTTCGGTTCAGGTTCGGGTCTTTTCGGGTTGGTTCGGTTTGAGTTTTCTGTTCTCGCTTCTAATTGCCAGCCTTATATCCCGAAGTAGGGAAAAACATTTCACAACACAATAATCACAAGTACTTTCAAACCATAGTACTTCACATCAGCAATTCATACATATGACCAGTCACTATTAATCGCATAACCTTTGAGCTCGTACGTCTCAAAGAAGGATGTTAAGCAAGAGAATAAATTCTCCGCCACC
The DNA here is from genome assembly GCA_030737875.1 of Allium sativum. Lineage (NCBI taxonomy): Eukaryota > Viridiplantae > Streptophyta > Magnoliopsida > Asparagales > Amaryllidaceae > Allium > Allium sativum. Next base: position 132,212,000 of record CM060918.1, read on the forward strand.
AAACAGATACATCATTAATAGCAACTAATCGAATATGCGATGAACTACAATGTAAAACCATAATACATTTCCAAATCATTTCGAAATCATCGGGTTTTAGCCCTCGAAATCCTTTCCGTTTTATAAAACATTTTTATAAAGCATTCCCAGTCCAAAATCGGGAAAACATTTCTTTTAATTTAAGAAAATATCATTTCAAAATCATTCATTAAATTTGAAATGAACACAACAACATCTCTACACATCTCATAGTCAAATCGTGAAGTGTTTCACAAGATGTTAGCATACCAGTATTCTACCCAACCCAATGCTAATGTAAAAGCATATCTTGCTCATAAACTGGTTGAGCACAATCCAAACAATTAATCAATCACAATTATGAATATCAACAACGAAGTAAATTTGGTTTATTCACATCATATGTTTTGGTAAATTCAATTACCATTTATTCATTCACAATCTAATTAAAGATTGATTCATACTCCAATTGGGTTTAATCCTAAAAATCATTTCTTATTGATTGTTCAACTTTCTGGAAATTAATCCTGATTTAACTGGGTTAAAGAACCAATATCGTTTAAACACAGTACATGACAAACCCAAAATCCAATCCGATATTAAATGTAATGCTCAGAATAGAAATTATATCGGCTTATATTCAATATCAAATTCTGAAACCAATGGATATCATATTGGAATAACGATATCAATATCTTCCAAATTCCCACAACAATATCCGTATAATCACGGAATCCAATACCGAAATATTCTGAAGATTATTTCCATTCAAATCCATTCCAATTTATATATTAGAAATTTCTGGTTATATCAAAACCCTTTCCAAATCCAATTTATTTAATTAAAAATTATTGGATTATTAATCTAGTTAATAACTAGTTCAATTTGATAAAAATACATTTTTATCTTCACAAATGTGTAATTTTTCATCCAAATTCTTTCCAAATCATTTATTATGATTTTACACAAATTGTTAATATTTTTAATAATTTTATCAAGGCCCATTCAGTCGGTTTCCATAAACGGTCATCGAACTGCACTTACAACGACCTTTTCTAAATTTGATTTGGATATAATTCCAAATCCGACCGTTAGATTTCAAATCTCTTATATTGTTGGAAAGCTCTTTTCGATACGAACCCAATGGTTCCGGTTTTAGGAGAATTCGACGGTCGGACCCCCGTAATGTCAATTCGAAATCAATGGTCGACATTTGCGAATGGTCGCGGCGCGGCGCGTTCTATTCAGGCCATTAAATATATATAATATACATATATATATTATATATTTCGTCGATTTCCTTTCAAAACGTATTTTATAAATCGTTTTAAATTCGGTTTAAAAACGATTCCAACTTCAATTTCAATTTTAAATCAAAACTGAATATTCCATTACATGAAAATTTTATACATCTCATATATATGTTAAAAATAATATTTTTTTTGCCAACCAATATTTATTTCATTCACGCTTCATATATATATATAATTCACATCGAGTATATATTTCATATATATATATATATTATATGATCATTCCATATATATATTTAATTCACACTTCATATATATATTTTTCACATTTCATATATATATATATATATATTATTTTCACACTTCATATATTTATCTTTCACTTTCCATATATATATATATTATTTTCATTTCATATATATATATATATTTGATTCATTTCATATATATATTTGATTCATTTCATATATATATTTTATTCGTACGCCATATATATATTTTTCACATTTCATATATATATATATACATTGCATATATATATACATTATTCATTTCATATATATATTTTTCACATTTCATATATATTTTATTTTCATTTCAAATATATAATATTCACATTTCATATATATTTTATTTTCATTTCAAATATATAATATTCGCATTTCAAATATATTTTATTTTCGTTTCAAATATATATTATTTTCACATCGCATATATATTTTATTTTCACAATGCATATATATATATATAATTTTCACAACACATATATATATATATATATATTATTTTCACAACGCATATATATACACATATATATTTTATTTTCACAACGTATATATATAATGTTTTCACATTTCATATATATATTTTTCACATTTCTTTGCATATTTTTTTTTTTACATCATAATCACAACAACATCAAATAAATCATCCGTGGTCTGTGGACGACAGGGAGGTGATCTAACAAAAAATAAATAACTATACAAAAATTTATAGTGAGAGAAGTTCTCACACTGACTGGTTTCTGAAATCGTTTTGAATAACGATTATTTTCAATTAAATTAAACAACGTGTTTAATTTAATTAAACAACGTGTTTAAAAGAGAGAATCCTAATCAAGCCTGAGCGTTCCTACCCTGAGAACCTGACAGGGGGAAGGGAAGAGAGAGAAAAGGAAACAAAACGGGTCAGACATAAAGTCTGGCGAGTCTAGTTACTTTTAGCATATAAATAAGTAAAATCGTCGTGATAGGCATATAAACCAAATGAGAGATACAATATTATATAAGAGATATGAACAAGATAACCAGAATGAACTAAACAGATTACGCTTCTCAAATACTTTTCTCTACACCAACACTAGTATAACATATATGATCCCTATAGAAACATAATGGTAGACTTAGGTGTATTTCTAGTAATGGGTATTACCCCAAACAATAACAGCAGGTATCCAAATAGAATTAATGGGTGTTACCCTAACTAGAGACAATGGGCACCTAAACAGGCAGGACTAAATGTACCCTAATTACTACCCTAAATCGATCGAATCCCTATCCAGTAAATACACTGTGCCGGCCCAACACTAGGTTGTATCACTTCCTAAAGTGGCAACCCCAGTAGGACACAAACCTATTTAATGGTGTTATAGTGGCTTATTTTCCCAAGCAAGTCGGACCTATGCACGCACATGACTCCTTTGGATTGTGCCATCTGAATACCTCTACCAATATGAACCTCTTATGATTAGCTCAGTAAGCGTACCCGGACCCCTACCAAGTGCATGGTCCCCCTTTGATACCAGAATGGGTTACTGACTAATACGGGTCCCATGCAATAGATGACACAAGCCACCCCCTAGACTTGTATCTCCAACTACCAGGATTTTGACTTGTTATACCTAACAGATTAACAAGCCTGCATAACCTCAACAGATAAAACAGGTTAAGTTTAACAGGTTCATATAACCCCCACAGTTTTAAACCGATTTACTTAATCCCCCATAGATTCAAACAAGTTTACTTAACACCCATTATCCAATAGGTTTATATAACCCCCACATATTTAAACAGGTTAAGTATTGTTGGATAATTTGTTCATATAATCCCCACAGATCCAAATAGGTTTCGTAGGTTATTTACAGTTTCATTACATGTTTCGTTAGTCTATAAATTATGCCTATGGATTTACATGCCCCAACCCTCAAGTCATAATTCACAGTATAAGATATGTCCCAAATTTTAGTCATACATCACAGTATAGGTTACGCCTCCAAATCCCAGTCATGATTCGTAATACAAGATATGCCCCCAATTTTTTTCCCAACCATTCCCAATTTCGTTCATTCGCATATTTCAGCGATAGGCTTAGCTCGAGTGTAGCCTAGGCTATAAAAATAAAAAGGGAAAGAGGGAGAGAAGAGAAGAGAAATAGGCATAATAACATAATAGGCATATGATAACAGAAATAGGCATAATAACATAATAGGCATATGATAACAGAAATAGGCATATAAGAACTAAATAATAGATCACGCGTATAGAGGAATACATGTAATGGCAGATCTGTTTAGGTATGAATCAGATTCTTAACATGCATAGGTTTATATCCAGATTCATAAACATGTCAAGATTATTTGTTAAATGTTTATATATAAAAATAACATGAACTCATAGAGACTAGATCTAATGAACAGAGAACAGCAGGCTGAAGTAAAGACCATCAACCTTGTCTGCTAGTAATTAGCTTTTTGAAGTGAAGACCATCAAAAACAATAGGCAAGACTGTAATTGTTATATGTATTATGATATTTGTCAGTACTTAACATGTAAATTTGTTTCTGAATGCATGTAGTATGTGAATTTGCTGATTTTGTCAAGTAACCATTATCTAAATAGTTATGGAAAATACTTATGTGATTAATGTATTCTTAATTATTTGAATATGATAATTATATAATTGATTGATTATTAATTTAAATTAGACTTTTATATGATTGTTGTTGATTATAATATGACTGTTATATAACTTGTTGGTGGAAATAATATAAGTCATGGACAGTATTTTTGATTAGCACAGAAATATATTTATTTTATGCTCTTATATCTTATCTTTTGTAAATAAATAAATATTACTTTGGGTATTTTTTTGTGTTTTCATAGGTTTAATAATTGTCTCCTTCATTTCAATTAAAGGCCAATTGCAAAGAAAAGCTACTTTTCCATATCAACAAGTTTTCAATCACAAAGGAAGATGTAGCTCACTGGTAAAGGCATAGAAATTTGTACAAAGTGACCTGAGTTCGATTCTCGACAAGCCCTCAATTTGCCGAAGAAAGGAACATTCACTATCTCCTTTGCTCTGAAGAATATTTGAACTAGTGTTATATTATATATATATATGTATGATATACACTAATAAACATTTTAGATAAGCATATTCTTCTCAAAGATATCAATTCGAATCATTTAATTTTCAACTACCACTTAGAAGAATATTTGATTGAATTATTTCCAAGGAAAAGTCAATCAATCTGCCATTTGTCACTAATCAGGAGAGGAAATCTGCATGAAATATCTCAACCATTATGTCATATCTTTTTTATTTGTAAACAAAGATATTCAAGAGATATTTCTAGGCCTAGTGTCATATTGAGAGGAGCCTACATCTTCTATAAATATACATGATATCCATTGTAAACCTAGTTCCATTATTCTGCATTCTGTTCTTCTCCATTAATAAAGCTTTTCTTTTATTTCTCTGCATTTTTATTTTTCAAGCAACTTGTGCCGTCTATACAATTAGATCTGGTAGAGCACAAGTTGTCTTTGTAATTTATTTTTCTTATTAGCGATTGACCGTTTGATTAGATTCAAGGTAATCCTTATTTTAATTTTCCGTTGTTTCTATTTGCTGTTTTATTTTTCTAGTAATTTGTTCCTTTTATTTTAGTTGTTGAATTTGGTATTGATCTAATTAGATTCAAATCCACCATAAATTAGATAACATTAATTCAAAACCATCTCTAAATATTGTCTAACTCGCCCAAGAAATATATAAATAATAAAATTCCTCCCTGTGTTCAACCTGCATATTACACGATCTGTATGCTTGCAGTTATTATAATAAATTTGCGCTTTTCTAGTTCCTAAAAGGCATCATTGTAGTACAGTGGTGAGTATTCCCACCTGTCACGCGGGTGACCTGGGTTCGATCCCCGACAACGGGGCCAAAAACTTGATCGATGCTTTTTAGAAATTAGAAAAGCGCGAATTTATTATAATAACTGCAAGCGCACAGATCGTGTAATATGCAGGTCGAACACAGGGAGAAATTTTAGTAATATATAGTAACATTTAAAATATGCTACAAAACAATCAACATGTTTTAGTAGCCTTTAAGGAACACTACAGAAACAAATGTGACACATCACCTGAATTTTTAGTGGCAAATAATAAATGCAACATAAATTTTTCGGTTGCACAAAATAAACGCTACCTAAAACCAAAAAAGACCCACGTATAAACCTTTAGCAGTGTTTGAAAAATGCAACTGTACATAAGATTTAGCAGCATTTATCAAAACGCAAAAAAAAAAAAACCAAACTTTTAGTTGCAGGACCTTTAGTAGCGTTCTTTGAAACACTACCAAAATGTTTTGGTAGCATTTTTCAAATGTTGCTAAAGGCCATTTTTGGTGTAGTGGAGTTGGAGTTTAAGGTTCCGGTGCCACTGCAAAGATCTTAGAACATGGAATCAAACGACTCTACAACAAATCTAGTTGGCTTGTCCGCATTCAATGGGGAAATAACCCTGCAAAGAACACATGGAAAACTGAGGAGAAGATTAGACTTACTCATACAGATCTTTTCTCAGGTAATTATTTTGCCTCAGTTTAACGTTTTTGGTTGCATTGTGGTTTCTAGATTGGATGATAGGATATGGATATAACAAAAATGTACAGTTCACTCATATAGAATTAAATACATGTAAGGATGTTTTACATACATATTGCATTATTTATTACACTTACATGTTAATAACGAGCTCATCATTCCAAGTCTGCAGTTTATAATCACAACAAGTTATGGATGTTTTTAAAATAACATCGGTGTACAACATGGTGTTTTAGAGCGAGTTGTGTTCTTCGCCTCTTCAAAAGATTTCAGGATGAAATATCTAATAATGGGGGTGAATGTAACACATCATAAAATATACTTAGTTTAGACATAAGTTAAGTTAATTTAAAATAAAATAATAATAATAATAATAATAATATATTAAAAGGCAGAAAATGGAATTTTGGACAATTGGGAATTTGGCCATGCAAGTATTGTAATTGCGTCCGTGACAAGATTCTGATCCATTTTCATATTTTATTTGTTGAAAACGGAGTCCGTATGCAAAATCTATAAATTAATTAAGTTGTACGTATATATCAACATACAAATTTTGAATTTCAAATATATACACACACACAAAAGCTTGGAATATATTAAACGGGGTAAGCATGAAAAGAATATTCCTTTTTATTTCAAACTTGTGTGTATATATCCAGACACAGTAAGGGACAAGAATAATATAATTAAAGCAAGAAATAAACTGAATTAATTAACGAATCAGCAAAAAGTAACGTTCTGAAGGAAATTTTTCAGTTTGATGACAGAAGGGGGGTCGACCGCCCCTCTAGGAGGGGTATCGACCGCCCTCCTATAAGGAAGCCTAATGAGAGTTGTTTTATATAGGGACTTATTTATAATTTATGTCAAATAGACTACTTAGATTTAATTAAACTTATCGAACGGTCCATGCACACAGTAGCAACTTTAAACAGACCCTCAAACCCTCATTCTGAACCCTACAACCATTTCTCTCAATGCCTCCATAGTGTCTTTTTTCTATCTCTAATTGCATAAAGCTTAAAGGATTTAGGTTTCTTCTATTTCTCTGAATCTATTCTATCTTCTCTATCTTATTCTAAATTTAGATTTATGATTAATATGGAATTTAGATTCATATATGTGTGTGTGTATATATATATATTAGATTCTAATGGTGATTCTTATAAATATTTTTAGATTTGAAAGGATTGGAGCACACGTTCGTTCTTGAAGACCAAATCGAAATTATGTTCCATTCAATCTAGTTATTACTCTTCCTATGAGCTCTGTGAGTGGAATCCATATGAGTTACTATTTTGGGTAATTTGATAGTTATAGATCTGGATTGTTGTGCCTTGGAGGATTTGGGGTATACAAAAAGAAAACATGATTAGACCGCTCAAATCCTCTGTTTATTTTATTGTTCGTAGAAATGATCAATCTAGTTATATTTGTTGTTTTGCGTTGTTGTGATAATAAAAGAAAAACATGATTCTTGTTGTATGATTTTCTATATTGTTTGGATTCCTTTTTGTTCTATTTTCATGAAAGTTCATACGTTTGATTTTAGGGCAAAAAGTTAAGATTTGGATAACTTTGTAAACCTAATAGTTTTAAATCTCTATTTTCCAAGATAGAGAATTTAAATGTATTATTTATAATATATATAAATATTAGGGTTTAGCTTATAAACAAACATAAGAAAAGGAATCTATTCGAAGTAGGAATTATAAACATATACGTATATTTGATGTTATGTTTATCTTCTATTGTTGCAATGATCAAATCAAAGCGTGGGTTGCAAGTTTATATCTTGTTGTAATGGTTTTTCCCATTTTATTATCATATGTTAACATGTACATTTGTGTTGTGGTTGAGGAAAGTATGGGAAATGGCATGTACACCTTTAAAATTGAATAAGGATTAACATTTCAAAAACGATATAAGGAAGCTAATCTCGTTCGCTTATTTTGCGTCTATATTTATATATATGTTTATAATGTAATCAACGTATATTAATATGTATTAAGCACGAAATAAATAAGATTAGATTACAAATAGGATTTGAATGTCCCATAGGATTTTTTTTGTTTGTATGTGTGTGAGTTAATGGCTTAATTAATATTGATGACACATAGACACGAGGTTAACCGTCACTTGTAGTAGAAGCCTGCTCGGAACCAACAAGCATATCTAGCGTCTACAAGTAAATTTGGTTAATGTGAGAGGCCTAGGTGATATAGGCCATTTTAATTAGTACACTATGATGCGAGGTTAGGCCCAAGCTGTAGTAGAAGCCTGCCCAGAACTGTCCGACAAATCCAGCATCTACAAGTGGTAGGCCTAATGTGAGATGTCTAGTGTGCATATATATATACACACACAAATATATATATATATATATATATATATATATATATATATATATATGTTGTGTGTAGAGTAGGCATGTCTTGCTAAAAAGGTATTAAGTGGATGACCTATCTCTTGTTAGGTATTAAGTGGTTAGGACATGTTCATTCCTAAGGTTCACTCCTTGGTTTAGGACCCAAGTCATTGGGCCCACCCTTCGATAATTAAACGGTTATTGGGTCCACCTCTCTCCTATAAGGTATCAAATGGTCATGGTAGATAATAACGTGTATAGGGTATTTCTCCATGCAATGTCCACTTCTTATCTAAGGGCCGGTGAGGGCTGACCTAGGGATGGATTATGTATACATGGCATAAGAAACCATTGCCAAAGAGAAGTACAAAGTAACCAGGAATTTACCTGTAGGGACAGCTAGATAGTAACAAGATGGTTTCCTCGGGGGGTTCTTCCTAAAAGAAGCCGTGTTCCAGACCCTAATCTTGATAGTAAGTAGCCGATACTATTTCTTGCAATACAAGGAGAGTTATCATTTATAACGATTAGCGTTAGAACGGGGTATTAAGTACCATGAGGTCCGCCACTGGGTATTAAGTTATAAGGGGCATGTCCGCCCTAAACAAATCAAAATATGTTATGAAGTGACCACAAGAGTATCTTCCCTTAAATTAGTTTTTGGGTATTAACTGACTTCTAAACGTCCACCATACATGATCGTATTGTGTGTTTGTTGCGTAGACATAACTTGAAAAGTTTACAACTACCAAATATATGAAATTTCCTTCTAACTTATATGCATTTCGTTCACCACAGCTTTATGTTCTGACCTCCCTCCTCTTAACATTAAGATAATAGGAAAGACAGGTGATTAAGGATTGAGAACGATCTCTTGAAGGAGGAGCTATTTAAAGATCTAGTTATAACAACTAGTGCTTATTTACTATTATTGCGATGTAATTGGGACGAATGATGATGTACCTTATAGTTTGAGACATGTTGTAATTTTGGATTTGTGGTTTTAATAATTGGTGCATCTTATATTTATGCTATTATATTTTGTCCTTTCCGCTGTGTGAGATTTTGATTTTCATTTTAGACTGCTCTGTATTTTTTTTTTAAGTTAATCCTTATAGGAACCAATGATCGATTTAGAATGGCACTAAGTTTCGATGGGCCTTTTCTGGTTCGAAATTTAAGCTCATTCTGGGTAGGTTATTACAAGGTGTTACAATGTACATTACACGTCTTTCTTCTAAAAAAAGTGAAAAGTTAAAAGCATAAAGAATATATATAGGCATCCATGTTTTGCAGCACCACTACCTTACCGTGAGATCCATTAATCCAAATTCAACAAGATTTTATAGATGTTCAATCCGCATATACATTAACATCTATCCAAAGTTTGATTTTGTTCTGATAATCATAACATTTACAAAATTCGAGCTCAATTATTTACCGTTCAGACATTTATTTGAACAGTTAAATTTAAACATCAAATATATTAGCTTTAGAATGTCGAGATGAGCTCAAATTTTGGGTGGATGATAATATATATGTGGATTAAACATCTCCAAATTCTTGTTGGATTTGGATTAGTTTATCTCACGGTAGGGTGGAGATGCTACAAAACAGGGGTTCCCCGAAACGCTCCTCACACACACACACACACACACATATATATATATATATATAGATAAAGAGAAAACATATATATAGTGGAGTAGAAACTATTGAAAACGATCTTGAACGAGTCAAAAAAATTCTCGAAGCGGATGATGGTTGTCTTGACTAGCATGGAGAGAAGGAATTGTAGTAGATGAGGATCTGTTCTTGGCGATGACGAGAAACTGAAATAAACGGGTTGACCAAATGGTAAATTGAGAGGTTAAGTTAAAGTGAGCGGATGATGCATTTTTGTGATTTTGAGCCATAAATTGAATGGTTAATTGAACATTAATATGAATGAAGTTTTGAGTGATGTATTGAGTAAATGTATATATTTGTTTATAGCAGAAATTTTGTAACAGTGAAACTAGTATGCATTGCAGATCTTTATATAATAATGTAATAAAATCAAACTACAATTCAAACAATGAAAAAAATATTGCACATGCTACATATTAAGCCTATGGAAGTCGGATAATATGTACACTACTAATAATATCAGGGTGTAGTCATCCACGATCTCCTCAAAGATATCTAACGTCTCTATTTTACTCTGTAGGACCACCCTCAGCTCCCATACTAGATAGTCAAAGTATGCGCTACCAGGCGACTGGAGCAGCGTACCTGCACCCGAACACGTTCTTTATATGAATTAAGAGCATGTAGAAGACGATATAGCAGGAGGATATAATGGACAACAAAGGAGGTGCAGTGAGTGGAGCGATCGGAGGATTGGGAAATTGGTTAAGCCCTTCGAAATGGTAGCATCATGAAACATATCTAGCTGGCGGAATCTGATGAGAGATCTACGCAACTTATTGTAGCATTTTGTTGTAGAATTCTTTCATTTATCTGGTCTTCCATGTAATGTTTCTCTATGTTCTATTCTCCGTCAAGTAGTTATATAAGGACAATTCAGTTGTTTCAAGCCTTCTTCGGTTTGTCTCGCTTGTTTTCCATCTGGTTGTCTTTGTAGACTAACCCAGTTTGAGTGTTGAACTTAGTAACGAAAACCTAATAAAATTAGTACACAAATGTGAGGGCATCCCTGTGGATGCAACAAAGATTGACGAATATAGTCGTTTCTCATCGTTCCAGAGGGCGATAAGCTTGAAGGCGGATGAATCATGCGACATATTTGAAAAAAGGTAAAAATATAAACTATCAAAAAATTTCAAAAAAATATATGTTGTAGAGAACGAAAAATAATAATATTAGAATCTAAAATTATCTAATATGGATATTTTATAAGGAAAAAAGGTATCTTTCAGAATTTGGGCGGAGCTTTTGACCAAAATGAAGGTAAGAGGTGAAGAGAGAAACAGCGGATGGGGCAGGGTTTTTAATTTCGGTGAAACAATGTATTAGCGTTTGACGTGTCGGACGCATCAAACATCAAAGCATCTTTCTGAAATGTTCAAGTAAACAATTAAAATTTTTAAGTTGGAGGCGTTTGACGTGTCAACGCAATGGTCAAATCCTAAAAAGACATTGAGAACTCTACTTGAGTTATACAGGAGGAGGTGGAGGAAAGGAAATGTCAATAACTGAAAATCATACGATGCACATGCATCAATGTATATGCAACCAAATAGTCAAGGCCATTTTTGAAAAATTAAGACCTTGATGCTCGAAAATGGAAGTGTGACGTTTCTTGACTACGAAGACCAGCAAATTCAGAAAAGATCTAGGAGGTATCTAATATATATGAGTATTCTTCCCGTTATGTGTTCAATTTCTAGATGTATGAATGAGAAAGATGTTTATTGGCAATATTTGGACTTTGGTCACTCAAGTGGGCATCTTCATATGTTGTTCTTGTGATTATATTTTGTAATAATTATATTTGATATGAATGTGGGTTTTCGCATGGGAATTTTGATGAAAGATATTAACAAATGTGTATTGAATATTTTCACATTCCTATGTTCTTCGGTGTTATAATTCATTAGCATATATGTTCTCTATCAAAAGAATATAATATTATAGATGAATGCAGCATTTGTAGCGTTTAGCTTTATGCCTTATAGAATACTGTGTTACAATGCACATTACACATCCTTCTACTAAAAAAGAAAATTTAAAACATATAGAATATATATACATACATACATACACACACACAAATATATATATATATATATATATATATATATATATATATATATATATGATGAGCAGTTTAGAAATGAAGGAAAGAAGGGAAACAACTTGTCTGGACAAGTAGTATCTCCTAAGAATATGAGGAGTAACTCCCTCAAAAATAAATGTCCATAATAAGCTGGAATGTAAGAGGTCTAAACAACAATACCCATATTTAGACCTCTATAATCTTAGAAGGAGCCTCAATCCTTCAATCATGGGTATACTTGAGAGTAAAATGAATGATGATAATGTTCAATACTTCGAAGAGAAACTGGGAGTAGATTGGTTATTAATTCACAATAATGACTCTGGAGCCAAGGGAAGAATCATCTTTGCTTGGTCTAAAACAGTCTGGGATATAAGTGTGATGGATAAAGATGAACAACAATTGATAGTAAATGCTAGAAACATTGGTGGACTAATTCTGTGCATTACTATTGTGTATGCTAGTAACATAGCAAATCAGCGTGTTTCCCTTTGGGGGAAATCATTCAATTTTTGAAACAAATTACAGAACCATGGCAAATTATAGGGGATTTGATGTAGTTTTGTGCACAGAAGAAAAACAGAGAGGTCTTACCCTTAGAGCAACGCAACTTTCTTAGTTCAACAACTGTTTACAAGCTGTAGGGTTGATTGAACCGATCAACGGAGGGCTGAAATTCACATGGAAAAGCAGTGAAGTTAGGAAAATTTTATATAAGCAAGATAGAGCAGTAATTAATATGCAATGCATGAGGAAATTTGCAGATATTAAAGTCAATATACTACCTAACTAAACAAGTGATCGTTGTCCACTGCATATCATGCTTAAAGAAATGGACAAGGGGGAGAAAGGCAAGCCTTTCAGATATTCTAATGAGTGGCATCTGATTGATGATTATCACTCAACATTTGAGGTAAAGGATCTCACACAATCAGATGATAGCCACCTATTCCACTTGGTGAAAATTCTGAAGAGAACCAAGGATAGGCTCAAGAAATGGAATAAAATTAGACCAAAAGAATAGGACAAGCTAACTTATATGGAAAATCTTAATGAGGAACTGCTGCTAAAAATAGAGGTGGGAGATAATTCGGAAGACACATGGAGATTGTATTATGATACTCAGGCTAAGCTAAAAGACAATTTGCACATCAAAGCAGTTGAATTGAAACAAAAGTCCAAAGAAAAATGGTTGACTGAAGGGGATGAATGCACCAAATTTTTTTATACTAAAATGGCAGTGAGGAAGAATACTAATTACAACATGCAAATGTATGATCATGATGGTAACACGTGTATGGACATAAATAAATTTGAAGCTGATGCTCTACATTATTTTCAAGACTTATACAATGGGAAAATAGAAGAAAACATACCATACATTGCCACTCGCAGGTTGGTTAATGCGAGTGGAAGAAGATAGTTATTGGCTAGAGTCAGCGAGAGAGAGGTGTGGGACTTCATCTACTCCATTCATATTGATTCTTTGCCTAGGCCTGATGGGTTGGGCTCGACTTCTTCATAGTTCATTGGCACGATCTGAAAGGTAAAAGCACATTAGCCATTCAAGAAAATTTCAATTCAGGTATATTTTTGAAAGAAATCAACCATGCATTTATCTGCCTTGTCCCTAAATGTGAAAAACCTACAAGTATTAAAGACTACAGGCCTATTGCCTGCTGTAATGTCATTTACAATATCATCAGCAAGGTATTATGCAATAGATTGAAACTGATCTTGTAACGCCCCACCCCAAGACCCACCCTAATAAAGAGCATTACTAGGTAATACTACCTATTAGAGCGGAGAATAGAGCTAGTTAAGGGCGACCACTCGTAGATTTGCATTAACAGGTCTTAAGCACGTCGAGAAAGTGCTCGTAAATTTTCTTTCAAGAGGGTCGACGTACTTAATACTTACATAATGCAAATCCACAGTGGCTATAGGATCAGCTAGAACATAGTACATATAAGAATAGAATTACATTCCACAGAACAGTTACACAAAATTACATCGTTAGAGTACAACCAATACATGTGCTACACGAAGAATATATACAACTATAATACTTATACAACATGATAAAATCATAAGAATAAATGACTCGACTACATGAACTCGAATGAAGGTAACTACGGTGAAGGCAGTCCAAACAGAATTCGCTAACCCCAAGCTTAGCAACTACACCTAAAACATCTCGGTCTGACCCGAGGAATACGCACTAGGTTAGTCTAGTTTACAAATCAGTGTATAAAATAAATAAGCATAAGATATACGACTCTTTACCCTAAGAGTTGTGAATATGATAACATAAAGGGATTAATTTGTTTCAGTTCAAATGACATAATAGAAGGGATAAATATACAAGTCTCAAGGACTAGTTCTAGGCTAAGTATATCACCATACCCAAGCCATAATGGAAACATTACACCAAAATCATCAAAATTATCATATACATCTCAAGCGAGTTAAATAATCAATAAACGGAGTACCCTACTCCAAGACATCTAAATCTCATTATATGATGAATTAGAAATCCAAATACTCTTTGCAAATGTACGATCATCCCGATCGAGTTAAAATCATAAAAGAAAACATAAGAAATGTACATGTGTCATAATAATAAAGCCCATCCCAAGCTATAATGCTGCTCATCCCGAGCAATAGCCATGTATTATCAAATGAAAATCATCAAAATCATCATATAACTCGAGCGAGTCAAATATCACAGAAGGAGCACCACACTCCAACATAGAAAATCACAAAATGTTTACCTAAATTAAAAATCCAATAATCTTCAATATATGATCATATGGATCAAATCACAAAATATCATCACAATATGGATCCATTAGAAATAAATACACACGTGCAACCACATGATAATATAGCTCTCCCCGAGCTTAGCTCAATACTTATACGTATTCAAGTTAGGCACCTATCACTGCGACCCCCAGTCGAGTGTATCTTGACCCACCCCACTCCCGGTCAAGTGAATACGTATATGTGACTTTCCCTGAGTCTCGGCTTCCGCCGAAGCAAAGTACTGGCTTAACCACACAATATGCGTCACTGACTCACAGTTAGTAACCCGAGTAGTGGTAACAGTGTGTCCTATACCACACGTTCTCACTACTGGTTCACTAGCTGTTTATCAACTTCGCAATGGAAAACATCAAAAACACCAAATCATCATTAATAAGACATTAGCTTCAATATAACTATACTTGGGTTAACCGACTTCGTACATGGAGTGTACGATGTTATTTAAAATCCAATATGTTATCTTGAAGGGTGCAAGATAGTGTAGTTATATATAAGAAAATACTTGATTTTGATACAAGTTATGAAATATTTTACGAAACCAACAGTTTTCTTTCTTGGAAAACTATAGATTTGAAGATAGGTTTTCTACTATTGTCTCGAGGCCACTTAGTGTAAAAACTAAAATTATAAATCTCAATTAGCCTCAGAACTATAATGAAAACTTAGTTTATACGTATATCAAAAAACTAGTTTAAATCGTGCAATGTGTGCTCAAAACTCATCACTAAATACATAAAACCCAAATTATGTATTAGTGATAATTTAGGCTTCTCCATTAATAAAGTAAGCCAAAATTTAACATAAAATACATGGCTTAATACTAGATCAAGAGATGTATGAAAATATTTAAGAAAAGACGTCCAAATTTACACTAAGGCATGAAATATTTCCAGAAATCAATCAGGGTTGCAACTTTCAGAATTGTTTTAAATGACCAAACGATCTCCGAATGGTCTAAAATTTGATATGTGTAAAGTAGAAATACCTGGCTTTCGAATGAAAAAGAATTCACTTAATTCCTACATTGCACAAAAAAGATACAGGTCTCTAAACATGGACTTTGGACTGAATTTCAGTGTGGGCTGAAATCACATCCAGGTCCAACTTTGGGACCGGGTTTGTATGACCAAACAACTTCTAACTAGAATAAAAATTTGCAGGCATGTAAAAAAAGTCTCCAGCTTTATAAAAAAAGGATCGTCCAGAAATGATCAAGGATCATGGAGTTATAATGGCTCAAAATTACATGTTGGTTGTGATTTCCGCAATGAGAACAAGATAAACAACAATCACGACGAAACCCCAACTTTAGCAACATGTTTAACTAACCAAATCAAATCGTAATGGCACAAAAACTTACACTCCTATAGAAAAAATATTCGGCTTCTAATAAAAAAAGAACCACTCAATTCCAATCAATAACGAAGGAGATACAACACCTAGAAGTTGGACTTGAGCAATGTTTCGTTCAAAGTCAATATCCCAGCGAAACCCCTACTGTGGTGACCCGTTTACCCACACAAATTAACTCAGAATGATCCCTAAACTTTTAGACATACTCATAAGAAGATGAACAGCAACATTCAAACAGAATCAAACATAAACACTCAAGTATCTGAAAGTTATGAAGGCACAAACATGGGGTTTCGAGCTAATTTCAACACAACATAAAATGACCAATATGTCTCGGAAAAGCTACATATCTTATACGGATAGTAAATTGGCTCAATAAATAAAACTAAAACAATGTAAACTAGAAAGTGTGAGTCCACCGACTCACGTTGATTGGTTTTATAGAAGAATTCCTCTTGATTTGGAGCTGTAGGAAGCAAATTAGCGATATGCAACAATTTTTCTCTTTTACAAAAACCCCAATTCTTCATATTTTGATTTTTCCATTCATTGGAGATGGATCATAGCTCGGATCTAGGCTGAGAAATGAAAATAGAGCAAGCAATAATCTAATCATACCAAAAATTAAAGCAAGCATGTCTCAACTCATTATCAATTTCCCAAAAAAAAACTACATTTTTACCCTTTGTTGCAATAAGGGTTTGGCATAGCAAACTTAGATATTTTCCTACGAAATTTTTGCAGATGGTGCGTTAATGAGTTGACAATAAAATATCCAAATTTCAGAATTGTTTGATTTTTTTAGAATTAGTTATAATTTTTATACTGACCTCTGTTTTTAGCTCAGATCTGACCCGAAAATCACTAGAGAAAAGAAGACGTTTGATCCATCAACGCAAATCCAAATGCCATGAGACTTGGAGGAGAGGTACTGGAACATCTTAGAAATATCATATCAAAATTTAAGGATTTTTGGAAATTTATTTATTTTTCATGAATTTTGGATGAGAGGCCATTTCTAGGTTTCTCTAGCTTGAATTGTGCAGCAACGAATGGAAAGCAAGCTTGAGTTGATTGGAACTTGAAATTAGAGCATGCATGGAGATTTAAAGAGGGAATAAGCCATTTTTTCCTTGCTATGTTTTTCCATCGTAAGAAGAAGAAAGGAACCCTATGAAAAAAACGTGATGTTTTCATGGACAAAGGATAAGGATGAGGGAAATTTTCACAATAACCTGCCCTTCTTAAACAAATTTGCTGCACAATCTTATCTATTTCAAACTTGGTCCAATATTTCATTTTTTAGCCCATATATA
The DNA here is from genome assembly GCA_030737875.1 of Allium sativum. NCBI lineage: Eukaryota > Viridiplantae > Streptophyta > Magnoliopsida > Asparagales > Amaryllidaceae > Allium > Allium sativum. The sequence continues at coordinate 132,229,812 of CM060918.1, forward strand.
TATCACTTAAGCCATTTTAGCTTATCACACTATTACAACATTATTAACAAATTCCTATCTTATCCACACGCACATTAATACACTAATTAAATTGTGTTTGATTCATAAAACACAAAATATACACACTACAATAAATCTCAAAATACTTTAAGGAATGTTGTAAATAATAATTTTAACACCGCTAGCAAATATAAATATGTTTGTCTATAATTATTAACTTGTGAGCATATTTATATTTCAACAAGAAGTTTACATTCCTTATTAATAAATTAAATCCATTAACTCTAATGGATAAACAACAAAAACAACTATTGATTTACAATCATTATTCATAATTTTATATCGAAAATAATCCGCTTACAAAACAAATGATGTTGTTAATATTATTAATATAGCAAAACAACAGATTTATTTGTTAACAACAATCGAAAAATTCAATCATTATATTATCACCAAAATCTTCTAACCAAGTTTAAAACACAATTTAATGGTTAATAATTATTTCAGTTAACATATATATATTATCTTTTAAAACACTCTTTTATTTGTACAACAAGATTGTTGCGCACTTCATTAATTTAACAACTTAAATTTATCAATAGTAATAAAACATTCCCAGTCTAGAAATATTGATTCACAATCAATATTTATAATCCAATTAATTTATTGATTTTTTTCAGTATATAGAGGACATAAATTTTCAACTTCTTATTGTACACTATAACGATACCTAAAACACTATAAAAGTGTTTTAGACATTAATTTAAACACACTACACCAAATCAACTTGTGTTTAATTTGACAATTCAATACACAAATTAACACACAACACAATTATCCAATTTAGTTGTCAAATTCAACATAATTTACCAAAATAAACGTGTTTAACAAAATATCTTCATTTATTTGTATAATCTTTACAACACAACAAATAAATGTCATCAATGCCTCAATTAACAAAATACGTCATTAACATGTCAAAACATATATTTTTATTTTTATTATCAAACATAATAAATTTGAACACTTAAGATTTATACTACCATATATATCATAACACAAAATTACAATCTTGAAGTGATAATATATATTGGAATAATTTCCTTACTATAACCAAGATATATATTTATTCCAAATACTCAGTTTAGGAATGCTCAAAGCTTTATTTTCTTATTTAAATGTTATTCAAGTTAGTCTCACAAACTCGTATCACAAACATATTATCTTAAGAATCCCAAAACCCATTAAATCCTTACTTCCCAGTTACCTGAAAATCCGTGTTGTTACAGACTTCCCCCCTTAAATAAATTGCGTCCTCACAATTTGTTAAGATTAATCCTTCATCAATTTAGATTTCTACTTGTTATTTATCTCAATTTGCTTCTTAAAAGCTTCTCGATTTAGAAAGCTATCACATGGAATTTAGACATTTTCATCATATTAAATTTTTAACATCAAAATCTCTCATTTTAACTTACCCAAGCCTTAAATAAAGTTTTAATCGTATTTATTAGCTCATTAATATCAAGCTTTAAACAACACAACTTACCTTTCACAAGGCGTATTTTGAAGTACACACTCAAGATTCTCACTTCCACATCATTACTTGACGCTACTTTGCCATCGAGATTACCTAAATTTTATCAACAATGGTTGCTACTTGGATTTTTCAATCATTAAATAGCCTCGCCATTCTCCAGGGTTATATCCAATTCAACGACGGCAACTTGTCAAGTGAATGTAATTATGAATGCGTGTTCCAAAAATGACGCACTTGTTTTAGAAAGTTGTATATTTAAAACTCTACTATATGCATCCCATTTTAATTTTACATTTATAATTCTACTGGAATAATATTAAAACAGCATTTTCCATCAATCCTTCTTAGTACATGGCTACGATATCAACAAATCATCGCCATTGCCTCGCCAAAGCCACTATACTCTGCATTCTACATAGTAATTTTAAAACTATTCCAACCTGATAATTTTATAACTTACTTTGCAACAAATCATATTTCACTGCTCATCTTTAGTGTTATATAGTCTTGAATAAATGTTTAAGAAATTTCTATCGATATCGTTGATCAGACGTATCAACCAAAACCCTTAGACACTCATCGGACCATTCAACACATGAAATGATCACCAATTTATTTTATTTATCGGTTTACAAAGTAATTAGCTCATTTATATTTGTAATTTCTCATTATTCTCATCCCTTATCCCATGCTTGAAGTCAAAACCACTTTTAAATTTTAAGTTACAAATACCCTTTTACCAAACCCAACAATCAACTCAAATATCAAGGATAGGGTGAAAATTTTCCTATTTTTTTTACCCAAAGGGTCAAACTTTGAAAGATAAAGAGGACGGAAAGATTCCCTTATCAAATCACACTATGAAAAGAATTACTAACAATGGAGTACTTATGGAATAATCCCCGTTTTCCTAAATGTATCCCTCAACTACAAGGATCCCCACGACTCTCCGATGAGAAACTCAAGATAAGATAACAAAGGAAATGATAAAGTTGACACAACTGTTATTCTTCCACGTTGTAACACGTGTACTATTCTGATTTTATTATGTGTCTAATGTACTTTGTTCTGAACTTCGGCTCTGATACCATTTTGTAATGCCCCACCCCGAGACTCATCCTAATAAAGAGCATTAATAGATAATACTGTCTATTAGAGCGGAGAATAGAGCTGGTTAAGGCCGACCACTCGTAGATTTGCATTATCAGGACTTAAGCACGTTGAGAGAGTGCTCGTAAATTTTCTTTCAAGAGGATCGACGTACTTAATACTTACAAAACGCAAATCCACAGTGGCTACAGGATCAGCTCAGAACACAATACATATAAGAATAGAATCATAATCCACAGTACAGCTAAACAATCTTACATCGTTAGAGTACAACCAATACATGTGCTACACGAAGAATAGATACAATTATAATACTTATACAACATGATACAATCATAAGAATAAATGACTCGACTAAATGAACTCGAATGAAGGTAACTACGGTGAAGGCAGTCCAAATAGAATTCACTAACCCCAAGCTCAGCAACTACACCTGAAACATCTCGGTCTGACCTGAGGAATACACACACGGGTCAGTCTAGTTTACAAATCAGTGTATGAAATAAATAAGCACACGATATACGACTCTTTACCCTAAGAGTTGTGAATATGATAACATAAAGGGATTAATTTGTTTTAGTTCACATGACATAATAGAAGGGATAAATATACAAGTCTCAAGGACTAGATCTAGGCTAAGTATATCACCATACCCGAGCCATAATGGAAACATAACACCAAAATTATCATATACATCTCAAGCGAGTTAAATTATCAATAAAGGGAGTACCCTACACCAAGACATCTAAATCTCATTATATGATGCATTAGAAATCCAAATACTCTTTGCAAATGTACGATCATCCCGATCGAGTTAAAATAATAAAACCCAAATCATAAAAGAAATCATAAGAAATGTACATGTGTCATGATAATAAAGCTCATTCCAAGCTATAATGTTGCTCATCCCGAGCAATAGCCATGTATTATCAAATGAAAATCATCGAAATATCATATAACTCGAGCAAGTCAAATATCACGGAAGGAGCACCAAACTCCAACATAGAAAATCACAAAATGTTTATGTAAATTTAAAATCCTATAATCTTCAATATATGATCGTATGGATCAAATCAAAAAATATCAACACAATATGGATCCATTAGAAATAAATATGCACGTACAACCACATGATAATATAGCTCCCCCAGAGCTTAGCTCGGTACTTACACGTGTTTAAGTTAAGCATCCGTCACTGCGACCCCCCCCCCCCCAAGTCAAGTGAATAAGTATACGTGACTTTCCCTGAGTTTTGGCTTCCCCCGAAGAAAAGTACTGACTTAACCACACAATATGCATCACTGACTTACAGTCAGTAACCAGAGTAGTGGTAATAGTGCATCCCATACCACACGTTCTCACTACTGGTTCACTAGCTGTTTATCAACTTCGCAATGGAAAACATCGAAAACACCAAATCATTATTAATAAGACATTTGCTTCAATCTAACTGTAATGGGGTTAACCGACTTCGTATATTTCTGTGTCCCATATTGCGGAGTGTACGATGTCGTTTAAAATCTAATACGTTATCTTGAAGTGTGCAAGATTGTGTAATTTATATATAAGAAAATACTCGATTTCGATACAGGTTATGAAATATTTTACGAAACCAATAGTTTTCTTTCTTGGAAAACTATAGATTTGAAGATAGGTTTTTCTACTATTGTTTCGAGGCCACTTAGTGTAAAACTAAAATTATAAATCTTATTTAGCTTCAGAACTATAATGAAAACTTAGTTTATACGTATATCAGAAAACCAGTTTAAATCGAGCAATATGTGCTTAAAACTCATCAAAACTCATCACTAAATACATAAAACCCAAATAATGCATTAGTGATAATTTAGGCTTCTCCATTAATAAAGTAAGCCAAAATGTAACATAAAAAACATGGCTTAAAACTAGATCAAGAAAAGTATAAAAATATTTAAGAAAAGACGTCCAAATTTACACTAAGGCATGAAATATTCCCCAAAATTAATCAGGGTTGCAACTTTTAGAATTGTTTTAAATGAAAATATGATCTCGGAATGGTCTAAAATTTGATATGTTAAAGTAGAAATACCTGGCTTTCGAATGATAATGGATTCACTAAATTCCAACATTGCATGAAAAAGATATAGGTCTCTAAACATGGACTTTGGACTGAATTTCAGTGTGGGCTAAAATCACTTCTAGGTCCAACTTTGGGACCGGGTTTGTATGACCAAACAACTTCGGCCCGGAATAAAAATTTGCATGCATGTAGAAAAAGTCTCGAACTTTACAAAAAAAAAGGATCGTCCAGAAAGGATCAAGGATCATGGAGTTATAACAGCTTAAAATTACACTTTGGCTGTGATTTCAGCAACGAGAACAAGATAAACAACAGTCACGACAAAACCCCAAATTTAGCAACATGTTTAACTAACCAAATCAAATCGGGGTGGAACAAAAACATGCAATACTATAGAAAAGATCTCAAGATTTTGACAAAAAACGGAACCACTCAATTCTGATGAATAACGAAGGAGATACGGCACCCAGAAGTTGGACCTGAGCACTGTTTCGTTTCAAGTCAATATCCCAGCGAAACCCCTACTATGGTGACCTGTTTACCCACACAAATCAATTCAAAATGACCCCAAAAATTTTAGATATACTCACAAGAAGATGAACAACAACATGCAAAAAGAATCAAGCATAAACCCTCAAGTATCTGAAAGTTATGTAGGCTCAAACATGGGGGTTCGTTGTAATTTCAACACAACATAAAATGACCAATATGTCTCGGAAAAGCTACATATCTAATACGGAGAGTAAATTGGTTCAATAAATAAAACTAAAATAATGTAAACTAGAAAGTGTGAGTTCACTGACTCCCCTTAATTGGTTTTATAGAAGAATTCCTCTTGATTTGGAGCTGTAGGAAGCAAATTAGCGATATGCAACAACTTTTCTCTTTTACAAAAACCCTAATTCTTCTTATTTTGATTTTTCCCTTCATTGGAGATGGATCAGAGCCTGGATCTAGGCTGAGCAATGAAAACAGAGCAAGCAATAATCTAGCCATACCTAAAATTAAAGCAAGCATGCCTCAACTCATTATCAATTTCCAAAAAAAAAAAAAAAAAACTGTATTTTCGCCCTTTGTTGCAATAAGGGTTTGGCATTGCAAACTTAGCTATTTTCCTACAAATTTTTTACAGAAGGTGTGCTAACAAGTTGACAATAACATATCCAAATTTCAGAATATTTATATTTTTCTAGAATTAGTTATGATTTTTATACTGATCCCTGTTTTTAGCTCAGATCTGACCCGAAAATCACTAGAGAAAAGAAGACGCTTTATCCATCAATGCAAATCCAAATGTCATGAGACTTGGAGGAGAGCTGTTGGAACATCTTAGTAATATTATATCAAAATTTGAGGAATTTTGGAAATTTATTTGATTTTTCATGATTTTTGGATGAGAGGCCATTTCTAGGTTTCTATAGCTTGAATTGTGCAAAACGAATGGAAAGCAAGCTTGAGTTGATTGGAACTTGAAATTAGAGAATGCATGGAGATTTAAAGAGGGAATATGCTATTTTTTTTCCTTGTTGTGTTTTTCCACTATAAGAAGAAGAAGAGGAACCCCAGGAAAAAAACGTGATGTTTTCTCCGACAAAGGATAAAGATGACGGAAAATTTCACTATAACCCTCCCTTCTTAACCAATTTTGCTGCACAATCTTATCTTTTTCAAACTTAGTCCAATCTTCCATTTTTTAGCCCAGATATACAGGAAACTTGGGTGATGGACAAAAAAAGAAAAAAGTTTGCCCAAAAGGACAAAAGCCAAAAAATATGCTCAAAAGGCCAACTTTTCGTGTAAAGTGGAAAAACAAGGGGCCCCCCTGAATTCCACCATTTCCACTAGAAAATGTCCTTTGGGACAATTTTTTTTGGCTCTTGTCCTTTTAAGCAAACTTATTTCTCTTTTTGTCCTTGTGGCAAAAATCCCCCCCCCCCTCCCCAAATATATATCACTTAAGCCATTTTAGCTTATCATACTATTACAACATTATTAACAAATTTGTACCTTATCCACACGCACATTAATACACTAATTAAATTGTGTTTGATTCATAAAACAAAAAATATACACATTACAATAAATCTCAAAATACTTTAAGGAATATTGTAAGTAACAATTTTTACATCGCTAGCAAATATAAATATGTTTGTCTATAATTATTAACTTGTGAACATATTATATTTCAACAAGAAGTTTACATTCCTTATTGATAGATTAAATCCATTAACTCTAATGGATAATCAACAAATTCAATCATTGATTTACAATCAATATTCATAATTTTATATCGAAAATAATCCTCTTACAAAACAAATGATGTTGTTAATATTATTAATATAGCAAAACCACATATTTATTTGTTAACAACAATTGACAAATTCAATCATTATATTATCACCAGAATCTTCTAACCAAGTTTAAAACACAAATTAATGATTAATAATTATTTCACTCAACATATATATTATCTTTTAAAACACTCTTATACTTGTACAACAATATTACTACACACTTCATTAATTTAACAACTTAAATTTATCAATAGTAATAAAATATTCTCAGTCTACAAATATTGATTCACAATCAATATTTATAATCCAATTAATTTATTGAATTTTTTACGTATATGGAGGACATAAATTTTCAACTTCTTATTGTACACTACAATAATACCTAAAACACTATAAAAGTGTTTTAGACATTAATTTAAACACGCCACACCAAATCAACTTGTGTTTAATTTGACAATTCAATACACAAATTAACACACAACACAATTACCCAATTTAATTGTCAAATTCAACATAATTTACCAAAATAAACGTGTTTAACAAAGTGGAAAATAAGGAGAAGGACAAACTTAACCAAAAAAAATTGGTGAAAAGTATGGAAAGTTTAGAATTTAGTGAGAAGGACAAATGTTAGTGTAAATGAGAAAAGGATAGTGGGCCCCCTGAATTCCACTTTTAGTGCAAATGTGTCCTTCTCCCTAATTCTGAAACTTTTCAACTTTTCACTAAATTTTTTGTTAAGTTTGTCCTTTAAAAGAAAATCCTCTTTAACAAAATATCTTCATTTATTTGTATAATCTTTACAACACAACAAATAAATGTCATCAATGCCTCATTTAACAAAATACGTCATTAACATGTGATAATATATATTGGAATAAATTCCCTACTATAACCAAGATATATGTTTATTCCAAATACTCAGTTTAGGAATGCTTAAACCTTTATTTTCTTATTTAAATGTTAGTCTCACAAACTCATATTACCAACATATTATCTTAAGAATCAAAAAACCCATTAAATTCTTACTTCCCGGTTACCAGAAAATCCGGGTTATTACGGGTCCTCCCTGACCTCATTGTTGAATGTCAAAGTGCATTCATAAAGGGTAGAAGTATATCAGAAAACTCTCTACTTGCTCATGAATTGATCAGAAATTTCAATAAGAAGGGTGCTGACCGTATGTGTCTAAAGGTGGACTTACATAAGGCATATGATAAATCAGTAGACACTTTATCATACACATGCTAAAATATATTGAATTTCCAGACAAAACTATTGAGCTTATAAAAGAATGCATTTCTAGTCCATCTTTTTCTATTCTCATTAATGGGGTGCCTAACAGTTTTATAAGCAATAATAGGGGTATCAAGCAAGGTGATCCACTGTCACCTTACCTCTTTGGAGTGGCAATGGAGTACTTTACATAACAAATGGAGATAGCTTGTCATAAGAAATGGGTGCAGAATATTCACAACATCCAGCCAAGCATAACTCATCTACTTTAAGCAGATGATTTACTTATTTGTATTAAAGCAAATAGCGTTGCAACTGGACACATCAAAGACATCTTTTCAAATATGGAGGTACTTTGTGGTTTAAAAGTCAATGATTTAAAGACTAAATTATATTATAATAAAACTTGTAGGAATAAGCAATATGTCCTTGAAGTGCTGAATGTACATGAGGGGGAACTCCTAGTAAAATACTTGGGTGTGCCACTTTCCTTGAACAAGATAACTGATAGGGAATGTACAAGCTTAATCACAAGCATTAGAGACAGACTTTATGGTTGGAGTTTAAGACTACTGTCATTTGCTGGTAGAATAGAATTGGTGCATACTGTTATTCATGCTAAAGTTAAACTTTGGTTCCAAAAATTCCAATTACCAGATGCTTCGATTGAAAAGATAGAGAAGGTGTGTGCAGACTTTATTTGGCGTGGTGGATTGCACAAGATAAAATTCGAGGACCTCTGTAGACCCATGGAGGAAGGTGGAGTGAGTTTAAGAAATAGTAAGACAATGAGAGATGCATTTGCCTTAAAATAAGCATGGAAAATCATTAATAACTCGGGATTATGGGCTAGATGGATGAATAAAAGATATGGAAGGGACAAGACAACGATGCATCGACAACATGGATAAACAGCAATTCTCTTATCGACACACATAGGTGGAATACTTATTCAGCCTATGGTTGCCCAAACGAGATAGTTAACTCCATCATAATGAACAACCAATGGAATGTAAATATTGGTTGTAATGTTAAACAGAGAAGGGTAATTGAAAACATGCAAATTCATGAGGATAGGCAGTATGATATATGGACATGGATGGTGTTGGCTAGCTTGTTGACCAAGCCATCCAGGTTCATTCATAAGAAGAAAGTATGAAACTGCTGTCCCTAAGAGCATGAAGGATCGGATCGCCCCTCCTCGGATCGCACCATATCGGATCGCACCATATCGGATCCCCCATTTCATCAGCGAAACGACACCTCTATGCGACTCGATCCATGCATGTGTTATTGCCCAGCATTGACCGATCCGATCCCCCTGATGCATGGCGTAGCCTCTGACCTGTTCAAACACAAGCTAGTCATCAGCGATCCGAGACGCACGGATCTGGCGACACGTGTCTCTAACCGCCATTTTGACCGATTCTCCCCATCTACACGATCCGATTTTCAAGGGGATCGCGACACCTTTCCGCAACGGCTAATTTGACTATTTCTTCAACGGTGGCGATACGATCCGATGTTCTCGGGATTCGTGCCACGTGTTACCACGACCCGCCTGACAAAATCAGCTATAAATAGCCCAGAGCTTGGCACTTTTTGGGAGCTTTTTGGCAATATTGAGTACTGAATCCGCCATTATTGTCAAATTACTAGAGTATTGAGAGAGATAATTGATTGTATTAGCTTTCAAAGCATAATCAATAATATATAAAGTGGACGTAGGCTCGTTAACGCCGAACCACTATAAATTTTGTGTGTTATTTTCTTTTTCCTCATTCTTCAGTTGAAACTCTATAAAATTCAGAACAATTTGGGTGTTAGGTCCAAATTTTGATCTAACATTTTGGTGCTTTCACTGAGAAAACAGTCTTAAAGTTTCATTATTCAGTTCTTTGAAGATTCCAGCGATTCGGATATCATGGCTGGAAAAAGATCTAAGGAAGCACGAGCTTCGCAGACCAACAAAACAATCGAAGAGAGTGTGCACGAGCTGGGCAATGAAGAAACTCTGGATCGCGGAGCGCAGGGGGCGAACCGATCCGATGAAGACACCACGCTCCGAGTCGACGAGAAGGAGGCGATCCAGACAGCTGAAGGGGTTGTTACTCGATCCCGAGGTAACGCCTCGAATCCTCCGCGCACCGCGACCGCGAATTGACCTCAAGGGGGCGCTGCGAGCCGCCATCCTCGAACCACAGCGATCCGAATTGATGATCAGACTACAACTCGACCTGGAAAGGAGCCTATGGCTCGCTCCTACCGTCCTGGCCCCTCCGCTCGACCCGGCTCAAGCTCTTTGCGCATAAGAGAAAGTGATGATGACCAATATGATCCTGCTGCTCCCGTCACTGAGGGGGGTCTCTCTCGCTTCTCCGAAATGTGGGAGAGATTGTTTGATGAATTGGCTGTTCAAAGGCAGGAAAGCTCCATCCTGCGACAAAATTTGACTGCTATGCATAGAAGGCTTGATGAACTCGTAAGGCAAAGGACCCCGCCGGTCCGTCCACTCACTCCAGGATATTCTTCTTCGTCAGAGGAATCGCCGAGACCTCCGCGGCGACCATATGAGAGAGCCGAAAATATAGAGCAGCTTCGGTTCGGAACCCTGCCATCACGGGAAGAAGAAGCACTGGAGGCGGGGCCCTCAAACCGTAATGAGAACGATCAAGCCGCAACTCCCAGGGCTCGAGATGTGGACAGTCCCGTACATAACAGACTACCTCAGCCCCGTCGCCGCGCACATGCCCATGGTAACAGGGGGCAACGAAGCCCTATCCGAGCCCCGGGTTTTGTGACTGCTCCCAGAAGAGAGATTAGAGAACCCCGCCAAGCCAGGGGCACTGACCCTGAACCTCCGCTGACCAGTGCAAATGTTGCAGCCATGATCCATCAGATTCTGGCAGATAGCCGTGGACAACGGAATGAAGATTGGGGAATCGACCGCAGTCACACTCCTTTCATTGACGATATTTTGGATGCGACTTTCCCAAGGCATTTCAACATGCCACAGATGAACCAATACGCGGGCAGGTCTGATCCCGTCCAGCATCTAATGAGATATTCTTGGTCGATGACCGCTGCTGCAGCTTCTGACGCTGTTAAGTGTAAAGCGTTTCCCATATTCTTGGAGGATGTAGCACTGCTATGGTTTACTCGCTTGCCAGCAAGATCGATTTCTAGCTTCAGGGAGTTGAGTGAGAAGTTCGTAGAACAATTCCGTATCTATGCACAAAAAACAAAAAGTGTGATTGACTTGTTCCTTGTCAAGCAGCGACCAGGCGAAAGTTTGAGGATGTACTTAGACCGTTTCAACTTGGCCGCCACTGAAGTTAAAGAACCCCATGAACCAACTGTTGTCGCAGCACTGATTGATGGAGTAGATAAAGACACTGAATTCGGGAGATACCTAGCAGGCAAGCCACCCCATACTAGAGAATTATTCTACGAGAAAGCCAACGTACACTTGCGCCGGGAAGAAGTATATGCTAACCGAAAGACAAAAACGGCCGATAAGGATGAAATCCAGAGCAATGTCGCCATTAAGCAGACAGGAGACAGCTCGGGGAAGGTCGAAGTAAATGTTGGAAATCGGAATCAGGGTGGTCGTCAGGCAGGGAACAACGATAATAATAGTAATGGCAACAACCGGAAGAGGAACCGAGGGAACGACTCCCAGAGAAGGACTCGTCCCAGGGCCTTTGAGAGTTATACGCCACTAAATGATACTCTGGAAAACATCTTCATGGACTCTTACAACATCCTCCAGAATAAGAGGCCACCTCCTAGAGAGTCGACAGAAAAAGAACGTGAAACAGGGAAGTTTTGTCTCTTTCATCAGATTCATGGCCATTCGACAAATGAATGCCGACACCTAAGAGATGTAGTCGAGAGGCTTCTTCGAGAAGGAAAATTAGATGAATACAGAGTGACACCCAGAGATAGGGGGCAAGCAGTGCAGGCCCCAAATCAGAACCAGAATCAACTTGCTGCCAGGCCAACTGCCCAGCAAAAAGGAAAGAACATTGTTATCAATACCGTAATCGGAGGATTTTATCTTACCGGGCATAGTTCCAAGGCATTGGATCAATACGTCAATGCAGCCAAACAACACCTCGAGGTAGGGGAGTGTAGCAACCCCGAGGACAATATCCCAGTGAAGCAACAAAAAATGATGACCGACGATGTCGTTTTCCGAGAACGAGAGAGCATTGGAGTCCATACTCCGACTGAAGATCCATTTGTAATTACAGTACCTATTGGACCAGCCACTGTTTATAAGGTTTTAGTGGACAACGGGAGTTCCGTCAATATTCTTTTCAAAAGGACATTTGACCAGATGAACCTCGAAATAAAAGACTTGAAGCCCTGTCAAGGATGGATCCGTGGATTTAACGGAGCATCCACCGCTCCAATGGGTTATGTAGAGTTACCGGATACGCTTGGGGAAGGAGAACGCCAGAGAGTGAGAATCCTTCCCTTTGTGGTTTTGGACATTGAATCGCCCTACAATGCCTTCTTGGGCCGACCGGCCCTCGCAAAGTTTAGAGCCTGTATAGCCCCCTGGTGCTTGTTATTGAAATTCCCCACAGAAGCTGGCATTGGTATTGTCAGAGGAGATCAGGTTGCTACGCGAGCATGTTATGTTGCCGAGCTAAAGTTACTTCGCAATGGAGGGGACATAGAAACCAAAGGCGCTTCTCCCCCTACAGGGGCAGAGACCTTATAGCAACTAAAGAGGATAGCCGTTGGAGAGTCGCCCAGAGAGCTGTCCGAGGATATAGATCCCAGAGAGGATCAAGAACCTGGGGGCAGAATGACGACTCCCAACGAGACAACTGTGGATGTACCGATCGATGATAGTGACCCGGAGAAGGTCCTTAAGATTGGATCCCAGTTAAATCCAAATCTCGCTAAAGAATTGACGGATTTCTTAAGAAACAACTTGGATGTATTTGCTTGGACCCACGCAGACATGTGCGGGATATCCCCATCAATAATGAGCCATTCATTAAGCATTAACCCTAAACACCCTCCGGTAAAGCAAAAAAGGCGAATGTTAGGCCCAGAGAGGTCCGCTGCCTTGACAGAAGAGGTTGGAAAGCTGAAGAGTAATGGATTTATCAAAGACTTGACCTACCCAGACTGGATTTCAAATCCAGTCCTGGTAAAGAAGGCCAACGGGAAGTGGCGAACGTGTATCGACTTCTCGGATTTGAACAAAGCCTGCCCAAAAGATAGTTTCCCGTTGCCCCGGATTGACCAGTTGGTGGACTCGGCGGCGGGTCATGAACTTCTCTCATTCATGGACGCTTACTCAGGATATAACCAGATTCCAATGCATGTTCCAGATCAAGAACACACTAGTTTTATCACGGATCTGGGGTTATATTGTTATGTAGTGATGCCCTTTGGCTTGAAGAATGCGGGCGCTACATATCAACGTTTAGTTAACAGAATGTTTTATAACCAGACCGGGAAAACAATGGAAGTATACGTCGACGATATGTTGGTTAAGTCCAAGCAATCCTCCCATCACACTACGGACTTGGCTGAGATGTTCAGCATCCTTCGAAAGTACGGAATGAAACTCAACCCAACCAAATGTTCATTCGGTGTTACCTCCGGAAAATTCTTGGGGTTCATCGTCAGTTCCCGTGGGATTGAGATTAATCCAGATCAGATCGCGGCAATCAGAGACATTCAGGAACCCAGGCAAATTAAGGACGTGCAAAGCCTTGCAGGAAAAGTAGCCGCACTAAGCAGATTTATCTCCAGGGCTACCGATAAATGCATACCATTCTTCGAATTAATAAAGCGGGGAAAACGCCACTTCAAATGGACACCCGACTGCGTAGAAGCGTTTCAGAACTTACTAAGGCACTTGGAGAAACCTCCGATATTATCTAAGCCAATGGATCACAAGGACTTATTCGTGTATCTGGCAGTGTCATCCCATGCGATCAGCTCAGCCTTGGTAAGAGAAGAAGATAAGGTCCAAAGACCTGTGTATTACGTGAGCAAAAAATTGACGGCAATAGAGCGTAATTATCCAAGGATAGAAAAGTTGGCGTATAGTTTATTGATCGCCTCTAGAAAGCTTCGACATTATTTTCAGGCGCATCCTATTACCGTATACACCGATCATCCGCTCAAGCAAGTCCTACAGAGACCAGAGGCATCTGGAAGATTACTCAAATGGAATATCGAGTTAAGTCAATTTGATTTGAACTTTCAGCCCAGACGGTCAATTCGGGGGCAAGTGATAGCCGATTTCATAGCAGAGTTCACCGTCCCTGAGGAAGATATAGCAAATGAAGAAGTTGATCCTTCAAAGTTACTTCTCGATCCCAATGCCTGGGGATTGTATACTGATGGCGCTAGGAATGACGAAAGGTCCGGCGCTGGAATAGTGCTTGAAACTCCAGAGAAATGCTTGATATCCTATGCTATCCGAATGGAGTTTCACGCCACTAACAACGATTCCGAATATGAAGCCTTGATAGCCGGATTGAGAATCGCAAAGGAATTAGAGGTCACAAAGCTGAACATCTTCTGCGACTCCAAGTTAGTTGTGAACCAAGTTACTGGAAAATTCCAAGCTAAAAGTGCAAGACTGATTTTATACTTAAAGAAAGTGAAAGAGTTGCTGAACGATTTTAATCACTACAGCATATCTCATATTCCGCGTTCAGAGAATCAGCAGGCAGATAAGTTGGCAAAGATGGCTAGTTCCGACGATCCTGAAGTGACCGGGCTAGCCCCCGTTGAAATACTTCGGTCCCCTAGCATAGATCAGATGGAAATTGACCCAGTGCTAGAGACGGAACCAGAAAGGGAGTCGTGGATGACCCCTCTAAAGAATTTCTTGATAAATGGAGAACTTCCGACCAAGAAAAGTGAGAGGCGTAAAGTGATTCGTAAAGCCGCCCGATACGTTCTGCAAGGCGGAGTTCTTTACAGACAAGGGTTTTCGATGCCCCTCCTCCGGTGTATAGCCCACGATGACATCAAGCGTGTGCTGCAAGAGGTTCACGAAGGCGAATGCGGCGACCACACTGGAGGGCAAACTTTGGCAAAAAAGGTGTTGCGGCATGGTTATTTCTGGCCTACCATAAACAAGGATGCAGCAAAATACGCACGACGGTGTGATGCGTGCCAGAGATTTTCGAAAATACCTAGAGCACCTCCTAATCAGTTAAAAACAATGATGAGCCCATGGCCTTTCACTATGTGGGGAATTGATATCATTGGGAGTCTCCCCATAGCAAGGGGCGGAGCAAAGTTCGCTATTGTGGCTGTGGATTATTTCACTAAGTGGGTCGAGGCTGAACCACTAACTACAATCACAACCAAACGAGTGATCAACTTTATCGTTAGAAACATCATCTGTCGATTTGGGATTCCAAAGACTGTGATAACGGATAACGGGACTCAGTTCGACAGTGCCGAATTCAGAAATTTCTGCCAAAAATACCACATTGAGAATCGGTATACCTCTGTGGCGCACCCGTAATCGAACGGACAAGTCGAAGCGGCGAATAAGGTGATTAAGTCCATTCTGAAAAGAAGACTGAAGCGAGCCAAAGCCATGTGGGCCGATGAATTGCCCTTGGCACTATGGGCTTACAGGACAACATATAAATCTGCAACAGGACATTCCCCGTTCTCCCTCGCTTTTGGAACGGAAGCAGTCATCCCGGTTGAGATAAAAGTACCTTCTCACCGGGTGACTTATTATGACCCGATGACCAATAATGAATTGGTCCTTGAGTCCCTAGATATGATTGAAGAAAAGAGGGATGAAGCGGACCTGCGCGCCCTGAGATGCAAACAACAGATCGCTCGATATTACAACAAAAAGGTTCGAGCCCGAACCTGGGAACCCGGAGACTTGGTTCTGAAACGTGTCTTTCCACCCCCAACTCATATGGGAGCAAAGTGGGAAGGACCGTACTCCATTGTGAGCAAGCTTGATAATGGAACCTTCAAGCTGGCAACCGTAGATGGAAGGGAAATCCCTAGAGTGTGGAATGCCCAACATTTACGGCCGTACTTAGCATAAAAGTTTCAAATCTGTTCTTTTGCTTTGTTGAAAACCATATATAAGGCATGACTAGCCTAGAATAGTTTGATTCCTTGAAGCAAAAAATTATAAAGTGGATGTAGGTCATGATTCGACCGAACCACTATAAAAATACTGTGTGTCATTTACCTTTATTACATCCTTATTTATCTGCCTGTTTATTTTTATGGAAATCGGCGTGAATAATGCAGGTACCCGAAGTTTGGTGCCAACTGTTCCTCCCATAGACTGTTTAGAGGAACTCAAATCCTTGGCAAATGCTCCAACTGCTTGTCCGACTGGTTTAATCCTCGGAGCTTGGATTAAAATGTAAACCTAGGACGAGTCTGATGAGCGTGCATGATTGCAGACTGCTTGATCCGTGACTCCGACTCTCCAGAGTAGAGAGAGAGTATAAAGGACGCGAAGATGACATCCACAAGGCATGGCGGTGTACCACGATCGGAGCCGCCTGAGCAAAAGTCTAACCTTGGCGACCGCCAGGAGAATATAAAAGCGTCCATGATTGAGCGCTGAGAAAGAGCTCCTTCCCCGCTGAAGGATCGAGGAGCGAATGAATCGCTGAGCTCGAACTCTAACTCTCCAGAGAGAGTATAAAAGCGTCTCCGACTGAGCGCTTAGAAAGAGCTCATTCCCCGCTGAAGGATCGGGGAGCGAATGAATTGCTGAGCTCGAACTCTAACTCTCCAGAGAGAGAGAGTATAAAAGCGTCTCCGATTGAGCGCTGAGAAAGAGCTCATTCCCCGCTGAAGGATCGGGGAGCGAATGAATTTCTGAGCTCGAACTCTAACTCTCCAGAGAGAGAGAGAGAGTATAAAAGCGTCCCCGATTGAGCGCTGAGAAAGAACTTCTTCCCTGCTAAAGGAACAGGGGCCGACTGAACTACTATTATCCCATGAAATCTTCCAAGTCCCCCATATTCAGAAATAGGGGGCAACCTGCCGACAGTACTAACCAATCCTTAGTAAACCCCAGTCAGGCGCTATGATAACAACTGATTGGGGGCACATATACTCGTATACATATACTGAACTTTGATACAGCAATGCAGCACAAAAGTTTTCTTTCTGTTGTTTGACTAATTTGTAATTATTATTAGATGGCCTATGACTAAACATGGAAAGTTTATTTGAATACAGGTACACAATGATGCAAAAAGAGATAAACTTCCTGTATATACTGAAAGCCTACAAAGTGGAAAATAACCTAGAAAACAAAAGTGAGGGCCAGTCTCACAATTACACTTCCTGGCCAGTGGAAAATCTAAAGACAAAATATGAAACAAGCAACAATATCCTATTTACGCTTTGGCCTCTTCTCCTGCTTCTGTCTCTCCAGCTTCGTCTTGTCGACATCAGACTGATCCCCTTTCTTCCTCTTCCTTTTATCTATGAGAGGAACATCCGACTCTTCTGAAGATTCCTCCTCCACCTCTTTTCTCTTCCTTTTATCAGAAAGGGAAGCCGGGAAGTCATCGGGATTTGCAAAATGAAGCTGTCTGCTGATGGATTTGGGCTGGATTTTCACAATCATCCCAGTTTTGGGATCAAATTCCGCAAGAGGGACTACGTCCAAAGCCTCATCTCCCGCCTTCTTCGAAGCCATCTCTTTCTCCTGCCTAGCCTTTCGGCTGGCCAAGGTTTCATCGTCATCATCGTCGGCTTTTTTGGCGCCAACAATGTCTTCCTCATCCTCTACATGGCGCACATCCATGTCTCTCAAGGCCTCGATGGTCTCAGCATCCTTGGGAACATCAGTACTAGGTACCGGGATGCTTCTTTCTACTGTTGTGACCTCAGCCTGCTTTGATACATCAATACCGGCACCTGGCGAGACAGCCTCCTTCTCCACTTCTTTTTCTTTTTCAGCACCCTTGTCGACGGGCTCGCCACCTGTATCATGAGGAACACATGTTACTAATTCAATTGGTTGTTCTACCACACGACGACAATTCACAATTGCTTTGACGAATTGTGGAGAAAAAAGGGAGATACATTCCGCAGATCCTCCTTCTTGAATAGTTGCAGGAGCTCCAACAACTACGGGAGTTAGGCCCAAAGGGATTAGTGGATCATCAGGATGGTACTCCTCAACTTCGGAGATTTTGGGCCCCACGGCAGAACTTGAACCTTCATCAGCTTTGCTTTTACCCTTAGCCAGGGCCCTCTCCTTTTCCATCTCTGCTAGAATCAGACGACGACCCTCTGCTAGGTCCTCAGGCTCATTATCCCTCAAGATGCTCTTCATCAACCCATTCTCATCAATTTCTTTGACCCCCAATCTCTGCTTTTCACCCTCAACAATCGCATCCCATAAATTGGCTAAAGTAACATGGTAATCCGGGATCCACGAGATGTTGCGAGTTTTGAGAACTTGGCCAAGGAAGTCGAAAATCTTCTCTTCAAACCCCTCGATATCCTTCTCTCTTTCGAGGAGCTTGTTGTTTGAGGTAGTAGCCATCTCGATGGCACTGTCAACATTCTGTTCGGCGAGAGCTGCCCGTCTCTCCGCATCTGCGACTTGATCATTCAAAGTCAGCGTTTCCGCTTTTGCCAAAGCCAAACTTTCTTTCAAACTTGCTCTTTCTGCTTCCAAAGCAGCTCTCTCAGCCTCGAAATGGCCTTGTGCTGTTTTCAATTCAATGTTTGCCATTTTGAGATCTTCAACCTCCTTCTTTAAGACCATTTTCTCTTGGCTATTGGAGTCAAGTTCCGAATGAAAGCGTTTTTTAGCATTCTCCAATTCGGTTTTATAATTCTCGACGTCCCTTCGCGCTAGAGCAAGCTGGGATAGAGCATCTTCCAGGTCCTTCTCCATCTTTGTCCTGGCCCTTTCGTTGTTTTCAAGTTTCGCCTTTGATCTGTGTGCGTCTATTTCAAGCGATCGGATGACTTCTGAAAGGTTAACTGCATGTTTTTTCATCATCTCATATTGCCTGGCAACGTGACGGATGTGCCCGACGACTTCATAATCCCAGTTCTTAGGGACCGGTTCCAAGGCTGGAACAAAGGTCATCCTGTCAAAGAATATGTCTGGGAATTCTTCCCTCAGCTTTTCCAACCTACCTTGAATCTCGGGACCATGAATGTAGTCCCGTGACCCGGGGGCAGCCAACTCTGGCTGGCTGGAAGGGACGACGTCACTCTTCTCCTTTTCAGACTCTTTGATCGGATCTTTGCTTCCATCTTTAGATTCATGATGCCTTTTTGACGACCTGCTATGGGAAGGTGCACTCTTTGGAGGAATTAACTCTTTAGGAAGTTTCTTCCCCCTGTAGGAACTACTGGATAACTGGAAAGCTTGGCAGAGGTCGATTTTGGTGGAGACCGGGGTTGCGATGAAGTCGGCCTGTGAGAAGGACCGCGAGAACGCTCAGTACCCGGATGAAGACTGGGTGTGCCCTCACGCAGGGAACGATAAGAATAGGATCGCCTGTGGGACATCTTTCCTGCAAGAAAGAAAAGAGCATATTAAAACCGTGAATACTGACGCTATAAGAGTGCGGGGTCAGATAGTGTGTGTGATTCGTGCATCCCATATAATTCCCCCTAACAGACCCGGGCCTGAAGACAGGCTCATCTGACTAGTTTCTTGTTCTCTCGTTGGAGCGATGGCCTCCTCAGAACCAGGGAAGAATGGCTCCCCTTCAAAGTCCCTCTCTGTATATACATCATCGGGCAGAGGAATATTGCTCAGTTCTTTGAATAACTGCTCGTCTGTCAAGTCATCGGGAGCAGTGGATTCGATTGGAGTAGAAACTAGAATTCCCTGGGACTTGTCTCCACGGGCTTCATCCCCTTTGTATATATTCAGATCCTCATCGTCTTGAATGACTATCGGGGAGGGACTCTTGCGGAACTTAGTTGTTTCCATTGCTTGTGATGTTCCCTCTCCCTCCGTTGGGGGCACGTACTTATAGGGCTTGCCGCCAGCGCCAAGTCCAAATCTTACATCCAGAAGATGATGCTTATGAAGATTCTCATCAGTAATGCATTTTTTGATCCTTAGAAAGTCAGACCTGCTTTGAAGAAGAATAGACAACCGATTATGGTATAACGGACCCTCCGTTTTTGGGAAGACGTGATCTGTTTAAGACAAAGAAAAAGGCGAAGGAATGTTAATACTTCAACTTCTTGAACAAGATATTCAGTTAAAAGCTTGAAGTTTACTTGATTTAAGCCATCTTCTTGAACATCCGGCCTGTTTCTTTATATAGAACCAATCAGACTTAGGATCCCCTATATTGCTGTATCCATCATACAGAACTTTCCTATTCACCACTGATTCAAAGAAAGAGAAGTTTGGGGTTGCTGAGGAACGATGCTTGAAGAGGAAGAAGAATGTCAAATCTCTGAATGTGAGTCCGGTGTGTAGGATCTCCGCATATGCAATAGATAAGGTGTATAGAGATGCGTAGGCATTAGGATGAAGTTGCATCGGAGCGATACCCAGTCGTTTTAAAGTCTCGATGACGATTGAGGGAAACGGAGGGATAGCTCCTACCAAGCACATAGTCCGACTGATTGCCATATACCCTTCCGGAGCTAAGTGGGGTCTATCTTCGCTACCGGGTGTCAGGACATCATCCCAAGGAATCCCATGTCTTAAGCAGATTCTTTTAAGATTTATATCATCGAGCTTAGATGCTAATGAATCAGAAAACTTATCTATTCCAAGCGCGCCAGGAATCTCGTCGGGAGCTCGCCTGTCTATCTCAGATTCTTCACCAGATGAAGTACTTCCAGACGGATCTGATTCCGTTGCCTCGTATTCAGAGCCAGAATCTTGACCTCCTGGGTTAATTGGAGGGACCTTAGGATTGTATTTCTCAGGAATCTCGGATTCTGTTTCCGTAGCGGATCTCGAAGAAGATTGATTATCCGACATTGCTGTTAGGCGAGAAAACATGACAAATGAGATTAAAACTACCCGTCCCCCGTGTGTGCAAGTGCCGGTGTGTGTGCTTGTGCATACATTAGAGATAAATCATAAAAGCTGTCAAGATCATCAAAATACTAGTCGTCATATGCAGTCAAATTATGTGGTCATTTAGTCCAGAAAGTCCGATATCAAGGCCTTAGCCTAACTGTTCAGAATTTTATGGTGATAAGGCGTCGTTTAAAGTTCAAAATTCGTTCGGATCGTGAACTACGAGTCGGATCGCAAGGTAGAGGGATCGCCCTCCTTCGGATCGCAAGGTAGAGGGATCGCCCTCCTTCGGATCGCAGGGCAGGGGGATCGCCCCCTCACGGATCGTGAAATTAAGTGATCGGGGTCTTTGCCGAATCGTTGTAGCCTCCCACGGTACGTGCCTCTACCGTCACCATGACCCTCCGTCTCGCCACTCGCCTTCATCTTCTTCCTCCTCCGTCTTTTCTCCTCTCCTTCTCATCTCCGAACTCCAACCTCTGAACCCATCAGCCATGGCGCCTTGAGGGTTCCCCCAAAAATCACGATATTCCATCGTTTCTTCCCTCAAGCTAGTCGAAAAATTTCATAAACAACAGCGATTACGAATAAGGGTGTGTTCGGTGGGGTTACCTTTCTAAAAATTGGGAAAGTACTCGGATTTTTGAAGGTTTGAAAAACTAGGGTTCTTTCCTCAACGATGCAGGCGAGACAATTCGGAAGAAAGAAGAAAGAAAGTGAAGAGGAGGGACGGCTTATATAGACAAAAGGGCGACCGTTTGTCTTCCCTTTTTTGTTTTATTCGATCCGCGAAAATAGGCGGGCCGCGAACCAAAAGCCCACCACGTCTCGGAGAGAAGCCCATTTCGTTTCGTTTTGTAAAGAAGCTCAAGCGCTCACCAAAGAACGAGACGAATGGCTCGAATGGCTTGATAAAGGACCGCGACTCGAGTATGCGATACGAATCGATGAATCACCAACAGATTCGATGATGAAGACTCTAAAAAGTCCTAGAAAAGGAATCATTAACTGATTGGTGACTCGTTGAAAGACGATCCTAAAGTATTCGAAGCATGTTCCATCATCAATAAAACATACTTCGAGGGGGCAAAATGTTGGCTAGCTTTTTGACCAAGCCATCCAGGTTCATTCATAAGAAGAAAGTATGAAACTGCGGTCCCTAAGAGCATGAAGGATCGGATCGCCCCTCCTCGGATCGCACCATATCGGATCCCCCATTTCATCAGCGAAACGACACCTCTATGCGACTCGATCCATGCATGTGTTATTGCCTAGCATTGACCGATCCGATCCCCCTGATGCATGGCGGAGCCTCTGACCTGTTCAAACACGAGCTAGTCATCAGCGATCCGAGACGCACGGATCTGGCGACACGTGTCTCTAACCGCCATTTTGACCGATTCTCCCCATCTGCACGATCCGATTTTCAAGGGGATCGCGACACCTGTCCGCAACGGCTAATTTGACTATTTCTTCAACGGTGGCGATACGATCCGATGTTCTCGGGATTCGTGCCACGTGTTACCACGACCCGCCTGACAAAATCAGCTATAAATAGCCCAGAGCTTGGCACTTTTTGGGATCTTTTTGGCAATATTGAGTACTGAATCCGCCATTATTGTCAAATTACTAGAGTATTGAGAGAGATAATTGATTATATTAGCTTTCAAAGCATAATCAATAATATATAAAGTGGACGTAGGCTCGTTAACGCCGAACCACTATAAATTCTGTGTGTTATTTTCTTTTTCCTCATTCTTCAGTTGAAACTCTATAAAATTTAGAACAATTAGGGTGTCAGGTCCAAATTTTGATCTAACAGATGGGTTCTGGATTTAATTTACAACAAACTTGGAATGACATCAGGCCCAAAACCGCACACAAGTCATGGAGCAAAATTATATGGTATAAACGGAATGTACCCAAAATGGCCTGTTGTGCCTACAAGGCTGTTTTGGGACGTTTACCGACGAAGGTTAGACTACTCAAATAGGGCATAATTGATGAGTCAACATGTGTTCTCTGCAAATATAATGTAGAAAATCACAACCACTTATTTTTTGAATGCGATTTTACAAAAAAATTATGGAAAACTTGTTGTGCAGAATTAAAATACACGACAACAGACTTCAAATTACAGGAAATCCTGGCAAACCTTGAAGTGCTCAGGCAAGGCATAAGTGAGGTAACCGAAGTGAAGGCAGTCACTCTTACAGTTGCTGTTTGGAGTGCATGGAAGGAGAGGAACAACCGCATACAGCAAAAAAAGGAAAAGCCATTGGAGTTCGTCAGCAAGCTAGCAATAAAGGACCTTAACTTGGCGTTATGAAGGAAGAGAGGAGACCTTACCAGAGGAAAGGGACCTACAACAAGCGAAAGGGAAGACGTGGATCGGCCATTGCCACTGGATCAGCACCAAGGAACAAGCACAAGTTATCTCGTCTTCCAACCGCCGTAGATTGAAGAAGACGAAGGTTTTGAATTTGTTTAGATTTGAACTTTTCCGCACTTTATTTAATTGTTCTCTTTAGTTCAGTTGTAAAGGTATAGTATGTCGGTTAGTGGAAGAGTCTAGACCGAAGTCATTTTGTAACAATGCCATGGGCCTTTGTTTCTCTTTGTGCTGCAACGCCCAGAAATAAAGCTTAAACTCATTTCCATATATATATATATATATATTCAGGGAAAACAAATACAAATAAGAGGAGAAATTATTTGAAAACGAGCATGATCCGGTTAGAAAAAAATCTCGCAGGGGATGAGGTTGTCTTGGCAGGTGTGGTCGGAAGGAATTATAGGAGGTAAAGGTCCATTCTTTGTGATGGCGAGTAATTGAAATGAACGGGTTGACCAAATGGTAATTTGAGCGGTTAAGTTAAAGTAAGCGGATTGTGACACCCTATGTTCGTTAATGTCACTCTTTAATAGAATGCATTAAGTTTCGTGAATCATTATGGGTAAACAGAAGCAGAAACATCACAAGAAAAATATAAAGAAACAGCGAAATAAAATGGACTTTATTAAATAAAAAAGCTTTGAGTCCAAACCCAATTACATAATAAGTCTGAAATGCTCAAAACATAAAACTTTTGTCTTGTACCGAAATTATCATCAGAGTACAATAATACATAAAAAGAGCATAATCCCCAAAATATAGCCATAGTAGAGAAGATACAAAATCAAGCGGTATATCTAAGCAGAATGAAAGAAGAATCCCGATCAAGCTTGAGTATTTCCACCTTGAGAACCTAGGGGGAAAACGGAATATAGAGTAAAGGAAGCAAAACAGGTCAGACATAAAGTCTGGCGAGTCTAGTTACTTTAGCATATAAATAAGTAAAAGCATCCTGACAGGCATATAAACTGGATGAGAGAGATAACAGTATCATAAGGAAGGTATAACAGACAGAACATGATAAGCAGGATAAACAGAACAGGATATATTGCGCTTCTTAAGTATTTTTCTCTTTACCAAAACTAGTATAACAGAAACAGAATAATCCCAGCAGAAACAGAATAGTAGTCTTAGAAGTACTTCTAGTGAGGGGTTTTACCCCATACAATAATAATAGGCAGCCCACAGAAATGACAGGTGTTACCCCCAACAGTAATAACGGGCTCCTAAACAGGAAGAACTAGATGTACCCTAATTACTACCCCCAATCGATCAGCTCCCTAACCCGTAGATACCCTGTGCTGGCCCCACCGTAGTATGTATCACTCCCTAAAGTGGAAACCGCAAATTTAACAAATAGGCACAACCATATCTACAGATGGCACAACGTCTTAATTTCCCTGTCAGTCCGGACCCATGCACGCATATGACTCAGTTGGAATGCATCGTCAACACCTCCACCCAAATGAACCTCCTATAATCAGCTCAGTAAGCATGCCCCTAACCCCTACCTAGTTCAGGGTCCCCCTTTGGATACCAATATGGGTTACTGACTAATACGGGTCCCACACAATAGATGATACAAGCTACCCCTAGGCTTGTATCCTCATTACTAGGATTTTGATAGGTTATGCTTAACAGATTAACAGGCCCGCATAACAGCAACAGATTAAACAGGTTAAGTTTTTTGGGTTCGTATATATAACCCGCCCCCACATATTTAACAAGATTAACTTAACCCCCACTGATTCAAGCAAGTTTACTTAACCCCTACTTAATTTGACAGGTTCATGTAACCGCCCTCAGACTTAAACAGGTTAAGTATTTAATGTTAACAAGTTATTATCATTTTCAGTTTATGCATGTTAATGCACCAGACCTCTCACATTAAGTCAACCACTTGTGGATGCTGGATATGCCAGTTGTTTCTAGGAAGACTTCTACCACAAGTTGAATTTAACCTTGCGTCTCAGCACCGTTACGTGTACATTTATGCACTCGACCCCTCACATTAGATTAACCAGTTGTGGATGTTGGATTCGTCAGGCGGTTCCGGGCAGACTTCTACTACAAGTGTAATCTATCCTCGTGTCTAAGTGCGGTTACAGTTTATAATTACCGTAAATTAGTCATGTTCTTTATTAACCAATTTTCATGTTCATCAAAGGTTATGCCCCAAGTTCTAGTCTGATTCACGATACAAGTTATACCCCTAGTTTGAATCAAGGTACAGATTATGGCCTAAATTTCCCATCAAGTTTTACGATACAAACTATGCCCAAATTAAAGTTTTAACTCAAGATATAAATTATGCCCCAAAATCCCAATCATGTTTTACAATATGAATTATGCCCCCAATTTATCTTTCCCAACCATTCCCAATTTCTTAGCTCGCGTATTTCAGCGATAGGCCTAGGCTTGAAGGTAGCATGTTTATAAAAACAAAAAGGGAAAGAGGGAGAAAAGAGAACAAGAATAGGCATAGTAAATAAAACTGGCATATGATGATAGAATTGGGGAACTAACAGAATAGGCATATGGTGACATGATTAGGCAAACCAACAAAATAGGCATACGGTGACATGATTAAGTAAACTAATAGAATAAGGATATCATGAACAGGCATATGAGATCTATGCAGTAAATTTGGTATACAAGTAAGGGCAGATTTGTTGTGATTCAGATTACTACTAGACATAGTCTTAGATCCAAACTTATAAACATGTCAAGATTACATTTTAGGTGTTTACATATAAAAATAACATAAACTCACTGTGACTAGATCTAAAGAACAGAGAAATAACTGTTGCTATTGTAGCAGAGATTCTTTAATATGTATAAATCTATGTTGCAGAAGAATAGGCTAGTTCAATCTGAGTTGGGGCAGCATCTAGTTGTCTCCATTGTTTTGTGTGAATAAAACAATAGAAATAGGGTCCTATTTATAGCCTAAAGCCAACTAATCTGGTCAAGAAATGCGTCCGAAGTCCAAAAATCCGAATCTACCCAGATCTATATCGGCGTCGACCCCCCATTTACTGTGTCGACCCCGGGGTCGACCCATGTGTCGACCCCAAATACCCTGGGTCAACCCCTGGGTCGACCCAGCAAGGTCTGGGGTCGACCCACAGAATGGGTTGGTTCTGCTCTTGGCCTTTCCGGTACGCTGCTTTGAATTAATTTGAATATTTTAATTCGTTTGTATATATATAGTTCTCTTGTGCGTATACAAACTTCTAGGCTTAATAACTTCTTCATACGATGTCCTTTTCACACAAACTCGGAGTCTATCTTAAGCAAAATTCCGAGACGAACGCAATGGCGAAGTCCGTTTTACTTAATTTCAAATATTTAATTAAGTATTCTTTAATTTATCATTATAGTTTTCTTTAAAATTATGGTGTGTTACGTTCTCCCCTACTTAAAGGATTTTGTTCCGAAATCTCCAATTTTAAGAAGAATGTATATCCTAACATCCATCTACTCATACACCAATCACACGCATCCATTATCCTTAAAATATTTCTGATGCTTAAATGAACATATTAAAGATGTGTGTATATGTCCCTATACTAATGCGGAAGATCATGCAGTCTATTGATTCAGTTGACCTCCTTAATGCAATGTATGTTAGTGCCATGAATCCAACATGTATGCAAAAAATCCTACTATAACATGTAAGTTCTATATGTGTGCGCAATCATTCACCCAAATGCAACAACCATATGATGATACACCCACTTTCCATCCATAAAAGAAGAAAACTATGCACACACATCCATATGCAGTATGAAAGTGATTGAGCCGATCTAGTGCCTAATGTGTGTATATATGCATCCACAAGCAACCACTAGCAAACACTTGCATCCACTTGCATCCATCAAACATAGCATGTCTCAAACACATTTTTTCATCCATCGGTTCCCTACCTAAAGGGCGTAATCCCCAAAATGTAGCCATAGTAGAGAAGATACGGAACCAAGCAGTACATCTAAGCAGCTCTAAGCAGAAAGAAAGAAGAACCCTGATCAAGCTTAAGTACTCCCACCCATAGAACCTGGGGAAAACGGAAGAGAGAGATCCCAACAAGAACAAGATGGTAGACTTAGGTGTACTTCTAATGAGAAGTTTTTACCCTATACAATAACTGGTAGCCCAACAGAACTAACAGGTGTTACTCCCAACGATAATAACTGGCTCCTAAACAAGCAAGACTAGATGTACCCTAATTACTACCCCCAATCGATCAGCTCCCTAACTCGTAGATTCGCTGTGCTGGCCCCATAGTAGGATTTATCACTTCCTAAAGTGGCAACCCTTTGTTTACAAGACGTGCACAAACCAAATCTATAGATGTCACAACGTCTTATCTTCCCTAGCAAGCGGACCCATGCATGCACATGATTCCTTTAAAACGCGCCGTCAAACACCCTCACTCAAGTGACCTCTTATAATCAGCTTAGTAAGCATGCCCAGACCCCGACCTAGTTCGGGGTTCCCTGTTTGGTACCAAGATGGGATACTGACTAAAACGGGTCCCACACCACAAATGATACAAACTTCCCTCTAGGCTTGTATCCCCACTACTAGGATTTTCAACAGGTTTTGCCTACTAGTTTAACAAGATTGTATAACCCCAACAGGTTATGTTTGAGGGTCTATATATAAATATTACCCATCGCCCCAAGATTTACTTAACGCTCCTACTGATTCAAACAAGTTTACTTAACCCCTACTCAAGTTAACAGGTTCATGTAATCCTTATGGATTCAAAAGGGTTAAGTATTACAAGTTTATCACAATTCATTCATTTGTGGTTATTAATGCTCTAGAGCTCCCACATTAAGTCAACAACTTGTGGATGCTGGATATGTTGGTTAGGTCCGGGCAGACTTCTTCCACAAGTCGAACTTAACCTCGTGTCTTAGCATATTATGTGTTCATGCACTTAGACCCTCACATTAGATTTACCACTTGTGGATGCTGGATATGCCAGGCGGTTTCGGGCAGGCTTCTACCACAAGTGTAATCTAACTACGTGTCTAAGCGCGGTTATAGTTTCTAATTACTGTAAATCTAGGGATTTTCATTACTAACCAATTTTCATGTTTATGATTCCCCCAACTCCCTATCCGATCTATGATACAAGTTATGCCTCAATTTTTTATCAAGATATGGATTATGCACCCAAATACCAAGTTTTGGCTTAAGATCCAAATTATGCCCAAAAATTCCCAATCATGTTTTACAATATGTATTATGCCCCAAATTAATCATTCCTAATCTTTCCCAATTTCGTGCATTCGCGTATTTCAGCGATAGGCCTAGGCTCGAAGGTAGCCTAGCTATAAAAGCAAAAAGGGAAACAGGGAGAGAAGAGAACAAGAATAGGCATAATAAATAAAACTGGCATATGATGATAGAATTGGTCATACTAACAGAATAGGCATAATGACATGATTAGGCAAACTAATATAATAGGCATACGGTGACATGATCAGGCAAACTAACATAATAGAGATATCATAAACAGGCATGATGAGATCTAAACAGTGAATTAGATATACAATTAATGACAGATCTGTTATGATTCAAATTACTAACAGGTATAGACTTAGAACCAAACTTATGGGCATGTCAAGGTTACATTTTAGGTGCTTATATCTAAAAGCAACATAAACTCACTGTGATTGGATCTAAAGAATAGAGAATTGATTGTAGATGTTGTAGCACAGATCTTTGAATATGTATAACTTGTTGTTGAAAAAGAATATGCTAGACCAAATTGAGTTGGGGCAGCACCTCGTTGTCACCATTGATTTAGATGAATAAAATAATGGGATTAAGGTCCTTTATATAGCCTAGGGTTAACGAATCTGGTCAGAAGACAAATCCACATACGCAGAACTGATTTGCCCTGGATTTGGGGGGTCGATAGGGGTGTCGACACCCCTGTTGTGGGGTCGACCCATAGGTTGACACCTATATGGCACGGGTCGACCCCCAGCGGGTCGAATTCCCGCCCCTTCCTGCCTTCGATTTTCTGATTTCTGGAATATTTATTTATATATTTTTAGCTTATGTATGTGTAAACTTCAAACCTTAATCACTACACCAAAACAGGGGGTTCCCAACAAGTATAGGTGTTACAAATAATTTTTGTAACACTTTTAAGTGTCACCAACGGCCTGTGAGGAATTTCGTGTAACACTTGTAAGTGTTACAAATAGAGTAACTGCTAACACTTATAAGTGTTACAAACATATTCATTGCTAACACTTATAAATGTTGGAACCAGAAGATATGGTAACACTTATAAGTGTTACAAACATATTCATTGCTAACACTTATAAATGTTGGAACCATAAGATATGGTAACACTTATAAGGGTTACAAACATATTCATTGCTAACACTTATCAATGTTGGAACCAGAAGATATGGTAACACTTATAAATGTCAGTATCATAATCCTACTAACACTTATATGTGTTACGAAGAAAAACTATATTTTTGCCTATTCTATTCACAATGTGTATTAAAATTCTCAAAACATATGAATATAACATATATTTATGTTTTCCAGACCGCATATATAATTCATCATACAAATCCAGCGCAAATTTAAAATGCCGCACAGCAAAGCAATAGTTTATCATAAACAATAATTAAATATAACTCAAATACCATAATGTCATGTATTCATGTATTGCAAAAACATAAGTTGCAAAAAAATCAATTTAAAACACACTTAAGGTATTTAAGGTCAACATAGCCATCTGAATTGTCCAATCCAAACTCTAGCGGTTTTGCATATTTTTCAAAGTCTTGTACGAGAATTCAAAGGGTCCATCTATAAGTTCCTGCATTAATATAAACACTCAATAAAAAACTATAAACTTCAAAATGCAAAATAAGATA
Organism: Allium sativum; assembly: GCA_030737875.1. Classification (NCBI taxonomy): domain Eukaryota; kingdom Viridiplantae; phylum Streptophyta; class Magnoliopsida; order Asparagales; family Amaryllidaceae; genus Allium; species Allium sativum. Next base: position 132,260,384 of record CM060918.1, read on the forward strand.
AACAAGTGGAAAACACAAGTGCAAGATAGTCTTTACGAGTCATAATTTCACACAAAAATAATCTCTTCAATTTTAGCTTTTTGGTCGTGCTTGCATGCTGCCCTTTCTACTCCATGTATAGACACAAACCATATGTAGCTCATTTGAAAAATCAGCCCAGTGTGGATTAAAGCATTGGATTACGCATGTGTTGAAGAGCGTGTGCACAAGCTTGAATCTACACTTGCAGTAAGCTTAGAGTGCTTGTTGTTGCAAACTTTGCACTTGCAATAGCGAATGCACAAGCTTGCAACAACAAGCACTGCAAGCCTCTGCACTTGTATTTCTCTAAAGGGTAAAAATGCAATATTAATTAATTTAAAAGGAAAAAAATGCTTTATTCGTTTCCCTTAACTTTAATCTTTTGTCTTAGTAGTTAATACATAATTTCAAGCAATGTAGTAGAGATATAATAAAATTCCTATAGCACATGATAAAATAAATTAATACAGTTTATACCCTCACATAACATATGTATTCATAAGTGTGGCACTGAGCATCATTAAACAATGAAAGTGAATAAGCTAACTGAAAGAAAGGATTAAAATTGCTTTCCCGAAAATCATAAGTCAAATTGAAGGAAGAATCAATGCGGATCGATTCTTAAATATAGATGAATGATTTTTAAACAATACTGGGATGTATGAAAATATTACAAGGAAGAAGATCTGAAAATAAATTTTACCTTTCATCTCTCTTTTTCCGCTTCATCATTATTAACAAACATAAAACAGGTGATTCCAAGTTGAGTTAACCAAGAACACCAGGCAACTATCACATATACCAGCGAGCATAATACGATGGTGCAAATATAACAATATTGATTAATTATCAAAATAACATATACCTCGTTTGGCACTCCATTTAGACCTTTCTCCGATGAATCACTAAACAAACTAAAGAAGCTGCATTTACAGAATATGAATGTAAATAAGAGAGAAATAAAAACAAAGATGTTGAAACTAAAGATAGCTGCATTCATTTATAACAAACATAGTAAGCTATCGTTATCCATATTATTTGAAACTAAAGATGTTTGTAATTGTATGTGAACTAAAGATGAAATGCACTCAATATACACAAAGTATCTGAGCCTACAATTTGTGTTGGCATAAACTCGGTTGGCAACTCAGTTCGCAAAAATGAGTTGGCACTCAGTTTGTCGAACTGAGTTTGTACTCAGTTTTGCGAACTGAGTTGCAAACTTAGTTTTGCAAACTGAGTATGTGCAACTCAGTTTTGCAAACTCATTTCGCAAAACTAAGTTGGCACTCAGTTTGTCGAACTGAGTTTGCTCTCAGTTTTGTGGACTGAGTTGCAAACTCAGTTTTGCAAACCGAGTATGTGCATGTAGTTTGAACTCTAATGTTGACACGGGCCTCAGATGGATGAGGCATGTTGTATCCACAAAAAGAAACCCTTGGACTGTACAAAACAAGAATAAAAACATTACCATTTTTACAATCATATACTAATCAAGGTTTAACATTCTACCTAACACTTATCATGGACCTTTTTAGCCGATCAAATTAGCCATGCAAAGAAATTGAAGGACATGCTAAACCATTTCTGTATAAAGCGGCAGAATTATAGATATCTCTAGCAGTGCCATATCACTCCTTTTCTTTCTTACCGCACTGCTGAAAAATCAAATTCATAACAAATTAGTCATCTAAAATCGAAATTACCTTCACGAAAAAATGAAAGGTGACATTATGAGCTACATCATGTAATAAGCATCAAGTATTTACCATGTTTTAGAAATAGAAGTCAAAGACGATGAAAATTGAATCGCTTTCTATGAAACACGGCTCTCGTTGAAAGGACATGCAGATGATCTGGTGATCGCACGGTGGGTTAATTACTCCTACCACATGATCGGTCGTTGTCGTTATGAGGTGCAAAAACGGGATAGAAAGTTGAAATAAAATCGACGGGCATTACAGAAAATTGAAAAATACAGTCAGATGGGATCCATATTAGGAGATTGTGCGATGAGAGATAACGGGGACAGCAGGAAGAAGGAAAAGGAGAACGAATAAAAAAAACAATGAATATGGTCGAAAAAGAAATGGATTCTTCCTAGCATAAAAATAAACTGAGAAAACAAAAGTGGAGGAAGAAAACAAAAATGTGACTATTAGTTTTGAAATTAGGGAGGAGGCTTGGGCGCTCTTGAAATCCGAATCCAAAGGCAATCATGCAAGAATATCAAACTTTGTTGCCTATCTGACTATCCAAGGCATTATTAGACTCAAATTTATTAACAAAAATAGACCATAAATATTTGGTGTAACTTGCGTGGCGTATGCTAGTTAAATATATTGCTAGAAACTCAAAATCGGCCCACCTTTTGATGTAACATAAAAAGAAAAATCCCGTTTCATTCTATTATATTTGTAGTTAAACTCATTGAGCTCGTGTAATTCATTTCAGACCAACCAAGAGGAATTTCAAACAAATTACATCTAGTATATAGACTTGTATGTATCAATTTATTTAGTAACTTAGCTTATACTAACCCATATGCGACCATAATTAGGGTATGAACCCTAGAATGTTGACAGTAGTAACATCAACAACCTGGGTGAAGCATTGTACGCTTTTTCTATATAAAATTAAAGATGAGAAAAAAGATCCATATAAAAATAGTTATCCAACATGCATCCCTAGATAACTAAATGCATGAAGCGTAAATACATAATTTCAAATACACTCAAATTTCATTTTTACCTTTTCATTATGCAAGGAGGCTAAGATGTGTGGGACAACTTAAATGCTTTTTCTAAATTTCTTGGTGAATTCAAAGTGAAAAACACATTTGATGTCAAAGTAGCCAAACCTTTTTAGGGGAAAAAAATTGGAAAAGGAGCCAAATTCAATCTCTCAGACCTACCAATGTCGGTCTGTTATTATGAAAATATTCAGAAACCGATGTCCAACTGACCACAATGGCTATTTGATACGGAACTTTCTTTACCAATACATCGAAATTGATCAATTATATATTCAAAAGTTGGAAAAATAAAATTGTCATCGCACGAAGATGGTAACCTGAATATTTTCATCATGCAAAATAAAAATCATTCGAAAAATGAACCACATATGAAAATTCAATTTTGCAAAAATAGTACATGGTCTGATTAAGACTACATTTTTTAGGAATGGACTTAGGAAAGCGGCAGATAGATTTCATAATTGATGAGTGTAGATTGAAATCAAGAATTTCACATATGTTTTAGAAACCTATAATAATCATATTAATATTTTTAAACAATTTAGTTTATTATGCCAAGAAAGAAAAGCCAAAAGTAGCTTATATAATAACAGCATGGATATGCAAATAAAAATAGTAAATAGAAAACAATGAGCACAAAAAGCATTATTGTACTCATACTCAGTAGATTTTGAGGGGAAGAAATTGTCGCCTTGCTGTAGTAAAATCCAAAAATATTTATATAAGTTGGATAGTATTGTGAAATACACAGCATTATATATATGTTCTCTCATTAATGGAACAAAGGGGAGAAAGAAAAAGTGCTTAACATATAGCATGCCCAAGTTTATTTAGAAACAACGGTGTACTCATCTTATTGAAGAAAAGAATAACTTACAGAAAAAGAATAATAGAATAGGGTAGTTAGTGACAACAAGCCAAAAAATGGGTACAATTTAACTTACATATATATATATATATATATATTCTTATAACAAAGCTATGTTGTATAATCATTATAAGCAAACGTCAGTGTAATGGCGCGATTTGTTAGCTGTCGAATAATTAATTAATTTAATGATTTATATATCGATTTGGCGATATCGATAACTTAAAGTACAACGTTCGAACTTATAATTTATAATTATAATTAAAACGAACCTGAAACGTCGCGGCAGTTCGCAATTTGGCGATTCGAACTTCAACTGAATGTACATGATTCATTTTAAGCCGGATTTCTGTGAAAACAAGAAACGTGTGGAGCTGGTAGAGTATATCTTTCTAGTGGAAGAGAAAAATCAGGATTTCGTTGTGGAGATTTTGAGATATGTCCAAATCAAATTTCAGAAAAGTCGCTGTAGAATTCCTTTATAATTTGCGACGCTTTATTTACGTTATAAAAGGGTTTTTCAATATAACTAGATATGGGATTTGAATTTAGACGTGGTTCTTTTGAGGCGTAGAGTTAATTTAATTTTTAGAATTTTATGGTAATTTTTAATTAATTAAATATGCGACTTTTGATTTGATGTATTTCGCACCCTGAAATCAACATTTTGAAGTTTCAAAATATGAGTTAATCTACCGATATTATTATATTTTTGGGATCGTGGCACTTTGCTGGTCACGACAGTATGTTTATATCTGTCAATAACAGTCCGTATGCGAACGGAGTTTTGTGTAATAGGGTACCGGTGTATTTAAACAAAACAAAACGAAATAGACCACAATGCAATACAAACCACAGATTTACTCTCAAGTATAAACACATAAAGGACTAAAATATAAAAGAAAGACGCAAATGGTAGCCTAGTTGATGCAAGTATGTCTAATTATGAGTGGGACATTCAGACATTTAAAAGAGATAGTAAATAAGTGTAATGGTTCAAGTAATACAACATTTCAACACAAACGAATGGCTCAAGTAATACCACATCTCAACACAAACGAATGGCTCAACTAATACCACATTTCAACAGCAAACGAATGGCTCAACTAATCCCACAATTCAACAACAAAACCACACAGGGCATCTCACCCCCATATAAAAACATCTCTTGGCCGCCACTTAAATTCTTTCAGCACAAAAATGGAAACGCAAGAAAGAAAATCTAAAAGAAATCCAATAAATCAGTATATGTATATAATTGGGATCGGAGACTTCTTCTCTACGCGCTGGTGTACTCGTTGAGGGGTTTGAAGTCGGCTTCGGTCACTGGAGTGTTTCCAGTGTGAGTTAGGGTTGCGTGTTTCGGAAATTGGGGGCGACGAGCGTGGAATCGATGTGTGTTGTTGGATTGATGAGATGAATTCGCACCTTCTACCCAAAATCTGGGTGATTCCGTCAGTTTTTGAGTCGCACTTCTGTTGTGCGTGAGCAACAGAGGCTCGACGTCGGATTGTACTAGGGGCTGGCGAGTGGTGCAAAGAGGGGTTGGGGAGAGAGAGGTCGAGATGGGGAGTGGATTTGTGGTGGTTGCGCCGGAGTTTGGTGGCCAAGTCAGCGGAGAAAGGAGGTCAACGGTGAGGTCAGCGGTGAGGGAATATTACTGGAGAGAGCGGATGTAGGATTTGGGGGAAGAAGTGTTGGTATGGGTCGGGTACCAAGTTCGGGCGTGGGTTTTAACAAGGATAATGGGCCTGATTTGAAAAGTGAGCCCAGTAGAATTTAAATTCAAAGTTTTTATTTATTTAATGTTATATAAACTTGTAAATAACATAACTCGATCATACTTTATCAGAAATCCGAACGGTCGGTCACGTTGGGATCGTATGGACGGACACTACACGATGGAACTGACCGCAAGTCAATTGGAGTACGTTAAAATTTATGGAGAAATAATTTGTCCGACTGAATCAAATAACGCAAACCGTTATTTAACGGCTAACGCGCAAATGTGAGTAAATCTCACAAAACTCTAAACAGTTTTATTTTCACGTTGTATTCTTAGAACTGTTAAAATATTGTCTGTTTGACTGTGTGTTGATTGTTTGCTTGAACTGCTAGTCAGTTAGTAGAGATTTTATATATATATTTACGTATGTATATATATATATATATAAACCGTCAAATAGTTGTATGTTGATTCTGTTTATCAGAATATTATACTGGTGTTGTTTAACATCTGTGGATGCAGGGAAACAGGTTGGAGGAATCCAACTGGATTCCTCAGCAGTTATTTTTACGGTGATTTATGTATTGTGATATATAAATGTGATGTATATAATCTGTTGTGATTACGTGTGGTTGGACGATATTCATTGTTGTTAGGTGATGTGTTAAAAACCATAAGAAATACCAGAGTGTGATAAAAGGATTAAACAAAGTAATTGGTTAAGTTAACCAAAGCGAGTTAGTCGAGTTAATCAAAGTAATTGGTTAAGTTAACCAAAGTAAATTAGTGAAGATAAACTAAGCGGTTAATCGAAGTGAATTAGTTAAGTTAAACTAATTGGTAAATCAAAGTGAATTAGTTGCATCAAACTAAGTGAATTAGTTAAGTTAAACTAATTGGTAAATCAAAGTGAATTAGTTGCGTCAAACTAAGTGAATTAGTCAAGTTAAACTAATTGGTTAATCGAAGTAAATTAGTTGGGATAATCAAAGTGAATTAGCTGAGTTAAACTAAGTAAATCGGTTAGAGTTAATCAAAGTGAATTAACTAAGTTAAACTAAGTGGATTAGTTCAGTTAATCGAGACAAGTAAATCAAGTTAGGTTAAACCATTTGAGTTAACTAGTTAGGTTAAACCATTTGAGTTAACCAGTTAAAGTTTACCAGTTAAAGATAAACAATTAGAGTTGACTAGTTAAAGTTGACCAGTTAAAGTTGACCAGTTAGAGTTATCCAAGTGGAGTTAATCGAGTAGAGTTGCCGAATATCACTTATTCGAAGTAGAGTTATCGAATATAGTGTATTCGAGGGAAGAGTAATCGAATATAGTGTATTCGAGGGAAGAGTAATCGAATATAGTTTATTCTAGTGGAGAAATCAAATGTTATTCATTTGAGAAGAGTTACCGAATATTATTTATTCGAAGAGTAATTATCGAATATTGGTTATTCGAAGTTAGTTAATCCAAAGGAGTTATTCGAAGTTAGTTAATTCAAAAGAGTTAATTGAATATTAGTTATTCAATTTGAGTTAATCGAATTTAGTTATTTGAGAAGAGTTAAATCGAATTTAGTTATTCGAAAGGAGTTAATCAATTTGAGTTAAGTTAATCGATTTGAATTAAGTTGAATCGAAATGGAGTAAATCGATTAGAATTAAGTTAATCGAGTTAGAGTAAATCGAATATTAGTTATTCGAAGGTAAGTTATTCGAATTAGTTATTCGAATAGAGTTAAACACGTAAGAGTTAATTGAATATTAGTTATTCAATTTGAGTTAATCGAATTTAGTTATTCGAAAGGAGTTAATCAATTTGAGTTAAGTTAATCGATTTGAATTAAGTTGAATCGAAATGGAGTAAATCGATTAGAATTAAGTTAATCGAGTTAGAGTAAATCGAATAGCAGTTATTCGAAGGTAAGTTATTCGAATTAGTTATTCGAAGGAGTTAATCAATTAAGTTATTCGAATTAGTTATTCGAAGGAGTAATTCAAATTAAGTTAATCGATTAGAGTTGAGCTAATCGATTTGGGTTAAGTTAAGTTATCGAGTTAAGTAATCGAGTTAAGATTTATCGAGTTAAGTAATCGAGTTAAGTAATCGAGTTGAGATAATCGAGTTAAGAAAATCAAGTTAAGTTAATCGAATAAGTTATTCGATAAGAGTAAATCCATTTAAGTTAAATCGGATGTTAGTTATTCGATAAGAATTGACACATTTAAGAAAATCGAATATTTGTTATTCGATAAGAGTTAATGAAATAGAGCCAACCAAGAAGAGTTATTCGAATATTAGTTATTCGATAGGAGTTAATCGAAATAGAGTTTATCGAATATCAGTTATTAAAAAGGGAGAGTTAATCGAATAGAGATTACTCGAAAGAGAGTTATACGTCGAATTCGATTATAGCGAATTTGGGAAAGTACTATTTACTTTCCGGGTTTTAAATCAAGGTTTAGTTATTGATTAAGAAATTAGGTGTCCGTTTAATCATTCGAGTTAAGAGATAAAGTTATAATTTAGGTTAGATATTGTAGAAGTAGGAATTTTAACGTTATAGTTATAATCAAACGTTTTCATATAAGAAGTAGATTCGTAACCTGAATCCGAAAATTTGCGTAAACAGATGATTGGAAAAAGTGAGTGATGAGCTTCATCTATTTCACAGTAAAGGACGTTGTTCAATTAAGGTCTGAGAGGTAATTATACCCCAACTTGATTGACTTCAGAATTGACAAAGGAATAGTTGTGGTTCGATAGAAAATTTGATTTGAAATATAGTTAAGTAATAAGCGATTAATGGATTAAGCGTAACGATGTTTTATACAACGTTCATTTGAAATCCGTAAATGAGTTTTGGGAACGTTTTCCAAATATAATCAGATATGTTTTCTAAATATAGAAAATGAAATGTTTTCATAATAAGAAATTAAGAAATAGAGTTAAGCAAATTTAGAAACTGACTGGAGATTAGTTAAGTTGAACGGTGTCCTAAGTGACGATCAAATGTTGGTTTCAACCTTCGGAATTCATACTTAGGAGTTGTTCTCTTAGTGGTTTACCGTTCGGGACTGATAGTTGTGAAATAATAGTGATGCATAAATAAGCTATGGAAATGTTTTCCAATGATTAATAACATATATTTTCTAAATACATGAAATAAGGAAATATGAACATATATATGTATATGATGATTGATCGATCGAATTTCCATTTGGAAATAAGATCGTTGTTTGTACACCGACATGTTTTCATTTGATAGTTGAATCACAGACTATCAAAGTTTTGACCATATTTACGTTGTAAATATGGAGAGACCGGTTGGATTATTATCCGAAGAACCACTTCGTATTAGCATAAGCGTTGCGAATCAAGTACGCTGAAGATAATTGAAGATGGAGTGAAGTGCAAGGGCTATTGTGAAAAGCCTAGGTAGGATGGATTCACTGAATAGTGCCATCGGTTTATTCAGTCCCAGAACAACGTATATGGACGAGTGTCTGACAAAGTATTCTTAACAAATCATATATGTTGATCTTTTTAAACGTATTACGTTGGTGGCGGAGAAATTCGTTTCTCTTAGCTTTTATACCCGTGATGCCTTGAGAAATTGATAATGATTTGGCGGGTATAACGATGTGGCATTCAAAGTAATTGAAGAAGTAATCTGTCAAAGGGATAAACGTGACCTCAAAACCTCACAACCGGAAAATAACAGAAGTTGGGCTAGGCAGCATGGCTAGTTGGGCCATACCCAAGCAGGGTGTATTATCACCATCTAGAGAAAATTCAATTGTACTTCTTTATAATCTATTTCAATGCTGTCCCTTATCGGGAAGGATGGTTGCTGATCCCAACCATCGGTGATAATATATTCGTCACACTCAAGCTAAATGAGTGGACGGTCATGTGTGGTCGGGTTGCAAGACGTTCTTGTTGAACCCTAGTGTATCTCCTCTAGAGTACACTGATCGGAAGGTGCTCCCATACCTTGTCTGTTGGAATCCAATCTCCAATAAGCGCTCACGGTTTTATTTGTATACTATGTTTGTGGAACGTGAGACGCAAGCGTTCTGCTAGATTGATATCTATTTGTATTTAGACATTATTGTAATATCAGAAAGATATCCTTTATTTAACCAAGTTTTGGAGTTTATTAACACCAGTCCCATGACTGACCTGGAGTTTATTTTGTTTGTCTTCCCTAAACTCTTGGGTGCCTAAATTTGTACGGGCAGTCAAGTAGTCGGGATTTTTCAGATACACTTGGAGAGCTTGGAGCAGGAGGCTTCAGGATTATAGCTATTATTATTCCGCTGTGTTGTTAAGTGTTGTACTTTGAAATGGTATGTATATACGAGTACTGATTTGTATTTCAAAGTTATGTTATATTTTATTCGTTCCGCTGTGAGATTCGTGTTTACTCTGATGATGTAAGTTCTTCTTCTTCTTCTATTCTATTAGTTCTATCTTTTCTTCCTCACCCTCTACTTTCTTACACTAACATCTCGGAATTTTCGACTCTCGAGGAGTCGAAAATTTCCAGCCGTTACAGTTGGTATCAGAGCTTAAGTTAAGTGATTACCTTGGCTCTGTGGCATAACTCGATAGAGATGGGATTAGTAATATCCTAGATTGAGTTTGAGTGTATATATATGAGCGCGTAATTGTTATTCAATATAAAATGGTTTTATATTGTGGAGACTCATTGGTTGAGTGGCTTATGAATTCTGGTCGATCAGTTTGATCCACTGTATCGATAAGGGTTACTAAACACTTGAATACGATGAACCGACATGGTATGTTTTGAAAGAGGGTAAATGAAATAATTTTTCCCAAAATATATTTGTTTATAGAAGAAATATATATCTTGAAATTATTATAGTATATTGATTGTGTTGGTTGTTATTATAATCGAATAAGATTATAAAAGGGTGAAATGGTTATAAATGACCAATCAGAATTCATATGAATGTAATATATGAAATAGTTTGAATTATATATGAATTTAAATCAGAATTTGGAATTAAAATAAGGAAATTTTAAGTTCCTGGGAGATTTTGAAAATGTTTTTCAAATTGAAAATGATATAGTATTGAACTCACTTCGATTGCTGGAAAATAGATTCTGATGATGAATCTAGACATCATCAGTGTTCATTTTCAAGTTCTAAGTGACGGATTACTACCAAAGGTTTTGTTTTTGAATTGTTTTGAGAAAACAAGTTGTTTAGAAATTCAAAGGTTTTGAATTGGCATTATGATTTCAAATTGATTTGAAAGAAACCCAGGAACTTAAGTTCTGGAATTAAAATTTAACTAATGAAGTTAAATAAAATGAGATGGTAAAAATAAATTGAAATTTAACTTGAACCGAGTTAAATAAAATTGAATTGGATTAGAGATAATCTAGAATGGAACCAAATTGATAAGTCAATAATTTGGAATTTGATATTAGAGTTCGAATGAAATTCGATTTGGATTTGAGGATATGAACTGATTGGAGATCAATTGGAATGGATAACATTGGTATATGTTGAAGTGGTAGCAGATGAAAGGGATAGAGTTAAATACCCGACAAAAAGGTACAAGTTTATATCATATATGAGTTTGGATTGTATGAGCCGAATTGGCAAGCCGCTGGGCTATTTTGATTTCCTTTTGAATTGGAGGAGGCCTAGAGAGGCGAGTTGTGGTTTGACGTATTGAGCCGTACAAAGGAGGTTATGGCGAAATTTTTCGAAAATTTAAGGTGTTAGAAAATTTTTAGAATTTTTGAAAATTTTAGTTGGTCGGAAATGAATTAATAAATTAATTAAAATTAAATGGGTCCAGTCGAAACTGAAATTTAGAGGTAAACAAAAGAAGATTTTTAAATCTAGTTAGTAGAGTTAGTAGCATTTTTCTAACTTAGCAATTTCGAGGACGAAATTATTTTAAGGGGGGAAGTCTGTAATGGCGCGTTTTGTTAGCTGTCGAATAATTAATTTATTTAATGATTTATATATCGATTTGGCGATATCGATAACTTAAAGTACAACGTTCAAACTTATAATTTATAATTATAATTAAAACGAACCTGAAACGTCGCGGCAGTTCGCAATTTGGCGATTCGAACTTCAACTGAATGTACATGATTCATTTTAAGCCGGATTTCTGTGAAAACAAGAAACGTGTGGAGCTGGTAGAGTATATCTTTCTAGTGGAAGAGAAAAATCAGGATTTCGTTGTGGAGATTTTGAGATATGTCCAAATCAAATTTCAGAAAAGTCGCTGTAGAATTCCTTTATAATTTGCGACGCTTTATTTACGTTATAAAAGGGTTTTTCAATATAACTAGATATGGGATTTGAATTTAGACGTGGTTCTTTTGAGGCGTAGAGTTAATTTAATTTTTAGAATTTTATGGTAATTTTTAATTAATTAAATATGCGACTTTTGATTTGATGTATTTCGCACCCTGAAATCAACATTTTGAAGTTTCAAAATATGAGTTAATCTACCGGTATTATTATATTTTTGGGATCGTGGCACTTTGCTGGTCACGACAGTATGTTTATATCTGTCAATAACAGTCCGTATGCGAACGGAGTTTTGTGTAATAGGGTACCGGTGTATTTAAACAAAACAAAACGAAATAGACCACAATGCAATACAAACCACAAATTTACTCTCAATTATAAACACATAAAGGACTAAAATATAAAAGAAAGACGCAAATGGTAGCCTAGTTGATGCAAGTATGTCTAATTATGAGTGGGACATTCAGACATTTAAAAGAGATAGTAAATAAGTGTAATGGTTCAAGTAATACCACATTTCAACACAAACGAATGGCTCAACTAATACCACATTTCAACAGCAAACGAATGGCTCAACTAATCCCACAATTCAACAACAAAACCACACAGGGTATCTCACCCCCATATAAAAACATCTCTTGGCCGCCACTTAAATTTTTTCAGCACAAAAATGGAAACGCAAGAAAGAAAATCTAAAAGAAATCCAATAAATCAGTATATGTATATAATTGGGATCGGAGACTTCTTCTCTACGCGCTGGTGTACTCGTTGAGGGGTTTGAAGTCGGCTTCGGTCACTGGAGTGTTTCCAGTGTGAGTTAGGGTTGCGTGTTTCTGAAATTGGGGGCGACGAGCGTGGAATCGATGTGTGTTGTTGGATTGATGAGATGAATTCGCACCTTCTACCCAAAATCTGGGTGATTCCGTCAGTTTTTGAGTCGCACTTCTGTTGTGCGTGAGCAACAGAGGCTCGACGTCGGATTGTACTAGGGGCTGGCAAGTGGTGCAAAGAGGGGTTGGGGAGAGAGAGGTCGAGATGGGGAGTGGATTTGTGGTGGTTGCGCCGGAGTTTGGTGGCCAAGTCAGCGGAGAAAGGAGGTCAACGGTGAGGTCAGCGGTGAGGGAATATTACTGGAGAGAGCGGATGTAGGATTTGGGGGAAGAAGTGTTGGTATGGGTCGGGTACCAAGTTCGGGCGTGGGTTTTAACAAGGATAATGGGCCTGATTTGAAAAGTGAGCCCAGTAGAATTTAAATTCAAAGTTTTTATTTATTTAATGTTATATAAACTTGTAAATAACATAACTCGATCATACTTTATCAGAAATCTGAACGGTCGGTCACGTTGGGATCGTATGGACGGACACTACACGATGTAACTGACCGCGGGTCAATTGGAGTACGTTAAAATTTATGGAGAAATAATTTGTCCGACTGAATCAAATAACGCAAACCGTTATTTAACGGCTAACGCGCAAATGTGAGTAAATCTCACAAAACTCTAAACAGTTTTATTTTCACGTTGTATTCTTAGAACAGTTAAAATATTGTCTGTTTGACTGTGTGTTGATTTTTTGCTTGAACTGCTAGTCAGTTAGTAGAGATTTTATATATATATTTACGTATGTATATATATATAAACCGTCAAATAGTTATATGTTGATTCTGTTTATCAGAATATTATACTGGTGTTGTTTAACATCTGTGGATGCAGGGAAACAGGTTGGAGGAATCCAACTGGATTCCTCAACAGTTTTTTTTACTGTGATTTATGTATTGTGATATATAAATGTGATGTATATAATTTGTTGTGATTACGTGTGGTTGGACGATATTCATCGTTGTTAAGTGATGTGTTAAAAACCATAAGAAATACTAGAGTGTGACAAAAGGATTAAACAAAGTAATTGGTTAAGTTAACCAAAGCGAGTTAGTCGAGTTAATCAAAGTAATTGGTTAAGTTAACCAAAGTAAATTAGTTAAGATAAACTAAGCGGTTAATCGAAGTGAATTAGTTAAGTTAAACTAATTGGTAAATCAAAGTGAATTAGTTGCGTCAAACTAAGTGAATTAGTTAAGTTAAACTAATTGGTAAATCAAAGTGAATTAGTTGCGTCAAACTAAGTGAATTAGTCAAGTTAAACTAATTGGTTAATCGAAGTAAATTAGTTGGGATAATCAAAGTGAATTAGCTGAGTTAAACTAAGTAAATCGGTTAGAGTTAATCAAAGTGAATTAACTAAGTTAAACTAAGTGGATTAGTTCAGTTAATCGAGACAAGTAAATCAAGTTAGGTTAAACCATTTGAGTTAACTAGTTAGGTTAAACCATTTGAGTTAACCAGTTAAAGTTTACCAGTTAAAGATAAACAGTTAGAGTTGACCAGTTAAAGTTGACCAGTTAAAGTTGACCAGTTAGAGTTGACCAGTTAGAGTTGACCAGTTAGAGTTATCCAAGTGGAGTTAATCGAGTAGAGTTGCCGAATATCACTTATTCGAAGTAGAGTTATCGAATATAGTGTATTCGAGGGAAGAGTAATCGAATATAGTTTATTCGAGTGGAGAAATCAAATGTTATTCATTTGAGAAGAGTTACCGAATATTATTTATTCGAAGAGTAGTTATCGAATATTGGTTATTCGAAGTTAGTTAATCCAAAGGAGTTATTCGAAGTTAGTTAATCAAAAGGAGTTATTCGAAGTTAGTTAATCCAAAAGAGTTAATTGAATATTAGTTATTCAATTTGAGTTAATCGAATTTAGTTATTTGAGAAGAGTTAAATCGAATTTAGTTATTCGAAAGGAGTTAATCAATTTGAGTTAAGTTAATCGATTTGAATTAAGTTGAATCGAAATGGAGTAAATCGATTAGAATTAAGTTAATCGAGTTAGAGTAAATCGAATATTAGTTATTCAAAGGTAAGTTATTCGAATTAGTTATTCGAATAGAGTTAAACACGTAAGAGTTAATTGAATATTAGTTATTCAATTTGAGTTAATCGAATTTAGTTATTCGAAAGGAGTTAATCAATTTGAGTTAAGTTAATCGATTTGAATTAAGTTGAATCGAAATGGAGTAAATCGATTAGAATTAAGTTAATCGAGTTAGAGTAAATCGAATAGCAGTTATTCGAAGGTAAGTTATTCGAATTAGTTATTCGAAGGAGTTAATCAATTAAGTTATTCGAATTAGTTATTCGAAGGAGTAAATCAAATTAAGTTAATCGATTAGAGTTGAGTTAATCGATTTGGGTTAAGTTAAGTTATCGAGTTAAGTAATCGAGTTAAGATTTATCGAGTTAAGTAATCGAGTTAAGTAATCGAGTTGAGATAATCGAGTTAAGAAAATCAAGTTAAGTTAATCGAATAAGTTATTCGATAAGAGTAAATCCATTTAAGTTAAATCGGATGTTAGTTATTCGATAAGAATTGACACATTTAAGAAAATCGAATATTTGTTATTCGATAAGAGTTAATGAAATAGAGCCAACCAAGAAGAGTTATTCGAATATTAGTTATTCGATAGGAGTTAATCGAAATAGAGTTTATCGAATATCAGTTATTAAAAAGGGAGAGTTAATCGAATAGAGATTACTCGAAAGAGAGTTATACGTCGAATTCGATTATAGCAAATTTGGGAAAGTACTATTTACTTTCCGGGTTTTAAATCAAGGTTTAGTTATTGATTAAGAAATTAGGTGTCCGTTTAATCATTCGAGTTAGGAGATAAAGTTATAATTTAGGTTAGATATTGTAGAAGTAGGAATTTTAACGTTATAGTTATAATCAAACGTTTTCATATAAGAAGTAGATTCGTAACCTGAATCCGAGAATTTGCGTAAACAGATGATTGGAAAAAGTGAGTGATGAGCTTCATCTATTTCACAGTAAAGGACGTTGTTCAATTAAGGTCTGAGAGGTAATTATACCCCAACTTGATTGACTTCAGAATTGACAAAGGAATAGTTGTGGTTCGATAGAAAATTTGATTTGAAATATAGTTAAGTAATAAGCGATTAATGGATTAAGCGTAACGATGTTTTATACAACGTTCATTTGAAATCCGTAAATGAGTTTTGGGAACGTTTTCCAAATATAATCAGATATGTTTTCTAAACATAGAAAATGAAATGTTTTCATAATAAGAAATTAAGAAATAGAGTTAAGCAAATTTAGAAACTGACTGGAGATTAGTTAAGTTGAACGGTGTCCTAAGTGACGATCAAATGTTGGTTTCAACCTTCGGAATTCATACTTAGGAGTTGTTCTCTTAGTGGTTTACCGTTCGGGACTGATAGTTGTGAAATAATAGTGATGCATAAATAAGCTATGGAAATGTTTTCCAATGATTAATAACATATATTTTCTAAATACATGAAATAAGGAAATATGAACATATATATATGTATATGATGATTGATCGATCGAATTTCCATTTGGAAATAAGATCGTTGTTTGTACACCGACATGTTTTCATTTGATAGTTGAATCACAGACTATCAAAGTTTTGACCATATTTACGTTGTAAATATGGAGAGACCGGTTGGATTATTATCCGAAGAACCACTCCGTATTAGCATAAGCGTTGCGAATCAAGTATGCTGAAGATAATTGAAGATGGAGTGAAGTGCAAGGGCTATTGTGAAAAGCCTAGGTAGGATGGATTCACTGAATAGTGCCATCGGTTTATTCAGTCTCAGAACAACGTATATGGACGAGTGTCTGACAAAGTATTCTTAACAAATCATATATGTTGATCTCTTTAAACGTATTACGTTGGTGGCGGAGAAATTCGTTTCTCTTAGCTTTTATACCCGTGATGCCTTGAGAAATCGATAATGATTTGGCGGGTATGACGATGTGGCATTCAAAGTAATTGAAGAAGTAATCTGTCAAAGGGATAAACGTGACCTCAAAACCTCACAACCGGAAAATAATAGAAGTTGGGCTAGGCAGCATGGCTAGTTGGGCCATACCCAAGCAGGGTGTATTATCACCATCTAGAGAATATTCAATTGTACTTCTTTATAATCTATTTCAATGATGTCCCTTATCGGGAAGGATGGTTGCTGATCCCAACCATCGGTGATAATATATTCGTCACACTCAAGCTAAATGAGTGGACGGTCATGTGTGGCCGGGTTGCAAGACGTTCTTGTTGAACCCTAGTGTATCTCCTCTAGAGTACACTGATCGGAAGGTGCTCCCATACCTTGTCTGTTGGAATCCAATCTCCAATAAGCGCTCACGGTTTTATTTGTATACTATGTATGTGGAACGTGAGATGCTGTAACAACCCGTAAAATGCGAGCCAGTTTGAAATTTTTGTTTTGGCAATTATAGCGAGTTTTGTTTATTTAAAATGATTTATTTTAAATAATATCGACAATAAATTTATTTTGAATATAATTCGAACGTATATATTATACGCGTCGTCGTTAGAATAAAAATAATTATATATAATTATAAAAGGAATTGAAAATAGCGCGGTAGTTCGAAAATTCGATTTCTAATTTCAAATGAATATACAGAATTCAATATAAGTCAGAATTGAACGAAACAAGAAATATTTGAATCTGTATAACTATATCTTTGTAACGAAGTTAACAAACTGAGATTTCATCTTAGCAATGATAAGATATGTCCAGTTTAAAATTAGAAATAGTCGCTGTGAAATTTATATATATTTTTATATATATAAGGCCCTTAAAAATAGCAATTTTGCAGATGACCTCGGATTTCGACGAAACCACTTTTGTTGGGTCCGCAGTGTCAAGTTATTGCTAGGTTTCAAATTTCATAATTTTTCGAATCAATATGTGAGCGTGGCAAAAGAAAACGCGTTTGACCAGTTTTTGTCGATTTTAATCGAATGGAAATTGGCCGTTTTTCAAACGGCCTCAGAATTAGACGAAACTAGTTTTGTTAGGACCGTATCGTCAATACGAAGCTAGAAAATATTTTTCTGGAATTTTTCTAGTTAGTATGTGACCCCGGTAATTTGAAATGTGCGTTTAAAATTCAATATAGTGATTTAAATGTAAATTTAACGAAAACTGATTGTAACAGCCGAATCAACTTACGATACATATCCCATTGTGTTCGGAATGGGGGTGAAACGCTATGGACGACAGGCGGTGGACCTCGTTTAGAGGTCGTTTGAAAAAGTTGACTTTTTGAATTAAAATAAAATAATTAAATTAATAAAAAAAAATATATAATCCCTCTTCCCTCCCTATACCTCCAGGCCCCCCCCCCCGATAATTCAGAATCGAAAAAGAAAAAAAAAAGAAAAAAAAAGGGAGATCGAAATCGCGTCGAAGCCCCCCCCCCACGCCGCCGCCGGTGGCAGAGCCACCACCACCTCGCGCGCCCCCCCCCCAGAGCCGTCGCGCAGCGCCCCTCCTCTTCCCTCTCCACTCTCCTCCTCCAACGTGAAGAACCCTAATTCCGCACCCCCTTGCTCACCTGAACCCTAGCCGCCGCAACCAGACCCCCTCCACCTCGCCTCGCAGCTCCGCTGCTCCCTCCTACTCGCGAACCCCCAAAGCGACGGAAGCCACAGCCCCCCCTGGACCCAAAACCGATGATGAACCCCCCCCCCTGTAAGTATTTTCTGATTTTATTTTATTTACTGATTTTATTTGTTTTATTAACTGAATTTTATTTGCTTATTAATCTGAATTTTTAAATTTTAAAAACTGATTTTATTTATTTTAAAACTGATTTTATTTATTTTAAAACAGATTTTATTTATTTATTTTAAGACGTGGCTTTTAAAACAGAAAAGATTTGATTTTTAAAAAGTAATATAATACGATCTTTATATTTTTAAAGTGATAAAAATATAGTTTTTATATTTTTAAAGAATTAAAAATATAATCTTTATAGGATAGAGAATATAAAAATATCATCTTTGTATATGTAGCAAAATAAAAATCTGATTTTTATTTTATATACGTTGAAATCAAGTGATGTCTTTAAATTTAAAAAGGTGAAATCTTTAAATTTAAAAAGGTGAAATCTTTAAATTTAAAAAGGTGAAATCTTTAAATTTAAAAAGGTGAGATCTTTAAATTTAAAAAGGTGAAATCTTTAAATTCAAAAAGGCGAAATCTTTATATGGAAAATAGCGGGATAAAAATATAATTTTTATCTATATAACATAGAAGTAAAAATTCGATTTTTATATTGAATAGCAAAGTAAAAATTCGATTTTTATATTGAATAGCAAAGTAAAAATTCGATTTTTATATTGAATAGCAAAGTAAAAACTCGATTTTTATATTGAATAGCAAAGTAAAAATTCGATTTTTATAATGAATAGCAAAGTAAAATTTCGATTTTTATATATTGAATAGCATAGTAAAAATTCGATTTTTAAATATATGAAGTGATTATAAAAGTATGATTTTTAAATTGAAAGTGAATAAATAAAAATGTGATTTTTATTTTAAAGACATCGAAATATAAAAATGTGATTTTTATATATATAGTGACTACGGGCAACGAAGACGATGAAGATGAAGATTTCTATCAAATGAAGTGCCGTGGAGCTTGGATAGCTTTCTGTGAGAACTTCTCACTCTTAATTCTCTTTTTCTAGATATATATATATATACTAGGATGCAGACGGTGCTTATTAGGAGCACCCGACACCCGTCCACATACCATGGACTTGTTTGATTGGATGTTTGGTGATTGATTGAGATATTGGTTTGAATGTGGTTTGTGGTGTGAAAAATCAAATCGATAAATTGGTTAGGATTAGACGTGCGCCGTTATAAGGCGAAGGAGTAAGGCTAGGTTAGACCCTTACTCCAAATTTTGTGGTTTGCATAACGAAAGTGAATTTGATTGATGTGTGAATGGCGTGGGCCTTCACTAGACCGGGGATAAGGCTAGGCCTTGTCCCGTTTCTAGTATCGTGCCGTTATGCCGCCGAAATTTTCTAAAATAAGTTAGAAAAATAAAAATAGCATTTTATTTAACGAATGAACTGAATAGAAATTGATATGTTAAAAATAAAATGTGTTATCGTTAAAAATATAATTTTTAACGTGAATGTGAATAAATAAATATTCATTTACAAACCAGACGGTTTGTTTATGTACACCTATTTGAATGACGTTGATTGGGTCGATAAATTTTACACATCGCCTAACTGCACAAATAAAATATGTGTTTGATTGTTTGAAACCCCACACGGGTGTTAGGATGAAATTTGAAGTTCACTCATCCTGATTGATTAAATATGTCGATCGATTGATTGACAAGCTGCTATAAGCGTTAAATGTCTATATTTGATGCTTATACAGTGTAGTGCACTTTGGTTGATGGTTGATTATTCATCGTTGTTGATATATACATGTGTTGTAGAAAATCCATATAATTAACATTATATGGTAATTGATTGGGCCTCATTCCAGTTTCGAAAAAAAAAAAATATTTGAAATAGAAATATTTGAAAAAGAAATATTTGAAATAGAAATATTTGAAATAGAATATTTGAAAATAGAAATATGTGAAGCCGTGAGGATTAGATTGACGCCATTTTGACGTGAACGATATTTATATCGATTTTATTCATTTTAAAATGAATATTGAAAAGTGATTTCGGAATCGAATATTTTGAAATGAATTGAATTGAAAACGATTTCGAAATGAATGGAATTGAAAACGATTTCGAAATGAATTGAATTGAAAACGATTTCGAAATGAATTGAATTGAAAACGAATTCAAAATGAATTGAATTGAAAACGAATTCAAAATGAATTGAAAACGATTTCGAAATGAATTGAATTGAAAACGAATTCAAAATGAATTGAAAACGATTTCGAAATGAATTGAATTGAAAACGAATTCAAATGGAATTGAAAGCGAATTGAAATGAATTCAAATTGAATTGAAATTTGAATTGAATAGAAATGAATTTTGAAACGAATTTATAAAGAAGAATTCAATTTTGCTTTGAATTGAAATGGAATTTGAAATAGGTTTTGAAACGATTTTAAAACTATTTATGTAATTCGTTTTAAATAGAAATCGACGAAATATATATATTATATATATTATATATATAATATAACGGCCTGAATAGAACGCGCCGCGCCGCGGCAGTTCGTGAATTTCGACCATTTATTTCAAACGGACATTACGGGAGATCCGACCGTCGGATTCTCCTAAAACCGGAACCGTTGGGTTCGTATCGAAAAGAGCTTTCTAATGAATGTTAGAAATTTGAAATCTAACGGTTGGATTTGGAGATACGTCCAAATCAAATTCGAAAAAGGTCGCTGTAAGTGCAGTTCGATGGCCGTTGATGGAAATCGACTGTACGGGCCTTGATAAAATTATTAAAAATAGTAATAATTTGTGTAAAATCAAAAAAAAATGATTTAGAAAGAATTGGGATGAAAAACTCCATATTTGAAAAGATAAAAATAGATTTTTATCGAAATGAACTAGTTTTGAACTAGAATTATAATTCTATTTATTTTTAAATAAATAAATTGAATTTGAAATGGTTTTAAAAATAACCAGAATATCCAATGATTGCATTGGAGTGGAATTGAATCGAAATTGTCTTCGGAATATTTCGATGTTGGAATTCGTGATTATACGGATGTTGATATGGAAATTTGAAAGATATATACATATATCGCTATTTCCAATACGACATTTGTTAGTCGTAGAATTCGATATTGAATATAAGCCGATATATTTCCTATTCAGAGCCTTGTATTGAATATCGAATGTGATTTGGGTTTGTCGTGAATGGTGTCTTCACTAACACTGTTCTTGAACCCAGTTGAGAAAAGATTAAATCTTTTTATTTAGATTTAATGAAGTGTACCAATTAAATAATATTTAATTGGAATTGAATTGATATTGATTTTTGGGTTTATCGTGAACAGTGTTTTAAATAACACTTGTTCTTTAACCCGATAATTAATGAATGTGATTTGGGTTTGTCGTGAATGGTGTCTTCACTAACACTGTTCTTGAACCCAGTTGAGAAAAGATTAAATCTTTTTATTTAGATTTAATGAAGTGTACCAATTAAATAATATTTAATTGGAATTGAATTGATATTGATTTTTGGGTTTATCGTGAACAGTGTTTTAAATAACACTTGTTCTTTAACCCGATAATTAATGAATGTGATTTGGGTTTGTCGTGAATGGTGTCTTCACTAACACTGTTCTTGAACCCAGTTGAGAAAAGATTAAATCTTTTTATTTAGATTTAATGAAGTGTACCAATTAAATAATATTTAATTGGAATTGAATTGATATTGATTTTTGGGGTTTATCGTGAGCAGTGTTTTAAATAACACTTGTTCTTTAACCCGATAATTAATGGAATGTGATTTTGGGTTTATCGTGAATCGTGTTTTTAAATGACACTGATTCTTTAACCCAGATAATGATTAAAACTAAGTGGAGTTTTAATGAATCTTTAATTAGATTGAAAAGATCGAGAATGGAGTATCACCAGTTTTGCTCCAGGCGATAGTTAAATCTTTAATTAGATTTGAACGTGAAATTTAGAAACTAACTGTCGGTTAGCCAAGCAGAATGGTTTTCTGGATATTGATCTGATGTTGGTTTCGGCCTTCGGGGTTAATATTTGGGGAATTATTCTCTTGATTAATTTACGGTTAGTGACTAATGAGTTGGAATGAGGCGTATGTTGTGTTTGTGTAACACTTTTATAATATATACGCGAGTTATTCGGAAAGACCGGGTTTATCCCATTCTGAATAACTGATACGACGATAAGTCGAAGATGAAGACGATGGTCGAAGACCGGAGGTCTTCACGTCGTTTGGGTGATAACTGATGATCTTGATTGGGCTGTACACCCAAGAAGATGGAAACAGTTAGTGATCGTCCAGACGTACTTGGAGATCGATGGATATGCGGGGTACTAGGTGCCTCCGGTTTCGTTCAGACCTAGGACGGACTTGTAAATGGACTGTGTGTCTGACATCGGATTTCATTCTGTGTGACTGATATCGGTTGCATAGGATGGTTTGCCTGTGTGGCATGCTAAGATGCAAATGATCAAGGCTTCTGTTGAAAAGCAAAGTCTTGTGGTGATGATCAAAGCACGGCCTTTGTGGCGTAGCTTTGTGTAACGTTTACCTCGCGTGTTTCGCACCAGGTATGAACCAAAAACGGGAGACGGACCTCAGGGAGGACTTGCGTTTCTTTCTAGCTAGAAGTGGCGTCAGTGGTTTTACACGCCCTGACGAGTTTGACTTATGTGGTTGTTGCTGTTGCGAGGCGCCTCGGTTATATCGGTTTCGGCCGAATGCATTCTGGTCGGCTGACGGACCAGACTTACACCCCATAGGGTGGGGAGACGTATTGTTCAGGCATAATAATCCACTCCGTGTGGACCGGCCCTGACGATCCAAGGCTTGCCTGCGCGCTTGCCTGAGACATGGGCTAGATTGTCTCGAATCGGTTGAGGACTATCTTTTGCCTCGGTTCATAGATGGAAACCCAATTTCCAAATACGAGACTTTGCGGTTTTGATTGTATATCCTATATATGGCGACATAGTGGGATGGGGCGCTCATGCCGCCTATGATTGATACTTATGATTTGAAGTGTTTTATATACTATGCACTTATAATAGTATCAAATGATTTGTTTTAAACGTATCAAGCATTCTTTGGCTGTTATAAGGGAAAACCCTATCCTCGACTGCGTTGCATTGTGTGATGGGACCTGGGTCTTATAACAGCTTCATTTTTCTTTATTTAGCATTGCGCTGTTGGTTTTATGCACTGGTATTCTTGGGAGGAAACCCGTTCCGTGTTATACGGCGTGGTCCCTTGATTTACCTAATGATTTGAAATAAAGATTAATAACTGTTTTAGTTCTCACACCAGTCACATGACTGACCTGGAGTTTATTGTTTTAACCTAAACTCTGGGTGCCCCTATTTTCGACACGGGCAGCTAGTAGTTTTGGTTTTGCAGATTTATATTCACAGGATCCTGGTTTACAGCTGGAACGATATCCGGAAAGCTTTGTATCCGTATATCTCATTCTAGTTGTGTATTGTATTATTTTCCGCTGCTATGTATTTAAATGTAATTTAAATCTCTGATATTTCTGTGTAATATTTATTCGTTTATACTCTGTATATTCTTGTAATCTGATGCATTGTTGTAATAACAATGAAATGTTCTTCTGTATGCGTTCTGTTGTGTCGTGTTCTCAAACGATAGGGCGTTTCGAACGGTCTGGGTCGGTTTAGCGACTGGTTCGGACCGAGCGAAGTTCCTTGCCGTTACACGTGGTATCAGAGCTTTGGTTTACAAAGCTCAGAGAACAAGACACATTAGAACCATACGAAAGAATTCATCAGATATTGGATTAGCAATATCCAATTAGAATGACTCGTTAGAGATAGGATCAGTAGTATCCTAGAACGAGTGTGAAGAGTATATTTTTCAAATGAAAACAAATTTCGTTTTGAAAATTTAAATCAATTATTCGTATTTGATTAGTTTTTATATTGATTTGGACAGTCTAGTATATAAAGATTTTGCATATACGCCTTGCAAACGTGTATTTGAAATTTTAATATATTGGATAGATATAGCATCACACTCTAATCGCCCGGAGATGATTTTGATGATGGAGCTCCATCATTAGAATTTATGTTCGAGTGACGAAAGTGGGTTTTCTATATATTTCCTATTGACTGGTGTGAGAACCAAAACTAGATAGGGCTTATTGTTGTGATTTGACATCAAAAATCTGATTTTTGTATATGTATCAAAATTATGAATTTGAAACTCTAAATCAACTAATTGATTGATGTTTGTGTTGTTGATTTATTTGTTTGCTAATTTTGAACCATTATGCCTAACTGAATCAAATATTGGATTATATTGAAAATTGGTCGCATTTGTTTGCATATACATATATATCATTGAACAGGTCATAGCAAGGAGGCTAGAGCCAGAGAATAAAATTTGTTTGCCCGACAAATAGGTACATGTTTACTACATAATTTACTGTTTTGTTTGGGTGATGATGATTTTGTGAGCCTATTGGCTAGCCGCTTGGCTTTTTCTTTTTCTTTTTGAGATCTGAAGGACCGGGGAAGCTATTTGAAATTCCCCGATGCTCCCGGTGCAGGGGAGGTTATGGCGAAATTTTTCGAAAATTTAGGGTGTTAGCCAAATTTTTGAAATTTTAAAAATTCTCAGAAACTAAAGAATTGGAGAATGAAAGCCTGATCGAACATAGAGTTGATTAATCAAACCATTTTCGACTTTGTTCCTTTTCGGGGACGAAAAGTTTTAAGTGGGGGAGATTGTAACAACCCGTAAAATGCGAGCCAGTTTGAAATTTTTGTTTTGGCAATTATAGCGAGTTTTGTTTATTTAAAATGATTTATTTTAAATAATATCGACAATAAATTTATTTTGAATATAATTCGAACGTATATATTATACGCGTCGTCGTTAGAATAAAAATAATTATATATAATTATAAAAGGAATTGAAAATAGCGCGGTAGTTCGAAAATTCGATTTCTAATTTCAAATGAATATACAGAATTCAATATAAGTCAGAATTGAACGAAACAAGAAATATTTGAATCTGTATAACTATATCTTTGTAACGAAGTTAACAAACTGAGATTTCATCTTAGCAATGATAAGATATGTCCAGTTTAAAATTAGAAATAGTCGCTGTGAAATTTATATATATTTTTATATATATAAGGCCCTTAAAAATAGCAATTTTGCAGATGACCTCGGATTTCGACGAAACCACTTTTGTTGGGTCCGCAGTGTCAAGTTATTGCTAGGTTTCAAATTTCATAATTTTTCGAATCAATATGTGAGCGTGGCAAAAGAAAACGCGTTTGACCAGTTTTTGTCGATTTTAATCGAATGGAAATTGGCCATTTTTCAAACGGCCTCAGAATTAGACGAAACTAGTTTTGTTAGGACCGTATCGTCAATACGAAGCTAGAAAATATTTTTCTGGAATTTTTCTAGTTAGTATGTGACCCCGGTAATTTGAAATGTGCGTTTAAAATTCAATATAGTGATTTAAATGTAAATTTAACGAAAACTGATTGTAACAGCCGAATCAACTTACGATACATATCCCATTGTGTTCGGAATGGGGGTGAAACGCTATGGACGACAGGCGGTGGACCTCGTTTAGAGGTCGTTTGAAAAAGTTGACTTTTTGAATTAAAATAAAATAATTAAATTAATAAAAAAAAATATATAATCCCTCTTCCCTCCCTATACCTCCAGGCCCCCCCCCCGATAATTCAGAATCGAAAAAGAAAAAAAAAAGAAAAAAAAAGGGAGATCGAAATCGCGTCGAAGCCCCCCCCCCACGCCGCCGCCGGTGGCAGAGCCACCACCACCTCGCGCGCCCCCCCCCCACAGAGCCGTCGCGCAGCGCCCCTCCTCTTCCCTCTCCACTCTCCTCCTCCAACGTGAAGAACCCTAATTCCGCACCCCCTTGCTCACCTGAACCCTAGCCGCCGCAACCAGACCCCCTCCACCTCGCCTCGCAGCTCCGCTGCTCCCTCCTACTCGCGAACCCCCAAAGCGACGGAAGCCACAGCCCCCCCTGGACCCAAAACCGATGATGAACCCCCCCCCCCCCCTGTAAGTATTTTCTGATTTTATTTTATTTACTGATTTTATTTGTTTTATTAACTGAATTTTATTTGCTTATTAATCTGAATTTTTAAATTTTAAAAACTGATTTTATTTATTTTAAAACTGATTTTATTTATTTTAAAACAGATTTTATTTATTTATTTTAAGACGTGGCTTTTAAAACAGAAAAGATTTGATTTTTAAAAAGTAATATAATACGATCTTTATATTTTTAAAGTGATAAAAATATAGTTTTTATATTTTTAAAGAATTAAAAATATAATCTTTATAGGATAGAGAATATAAAAATATCATCTTTGTATATGTAGCAAAATAAAAATCTGATTTTTATTTTATATACGTTGAAATCAAGTGATGTCTTTAAATTTAAAAAGGTGAAATCTTTAAATTTAAAAAGGTGAAATCTTTAAATTTAAAAAGGTGAAATCTTTAAATTTAAAAAGGTGAGATCTTTAAATTTAAAAAGGTGAAATCTTTAAATTCAAAAAGGCGAAATCTTTATATGGAAAATAGCGGGATAAAAATA
The DNA here is from genome assembly GCA_030737875.1 of Allium sativum. Taxonomy (NCBI): domain Eukaryota; kingdom Viridiplantae; phylum Streptophyta; class Magnoliopsida; order Asparagales; family Amaryllidaceae; genus Allium; species Allium sativum. The sequence goes on from CM060918.1 coordinate 132,287,260, forward strand.
TAATTTTTATCTATATAACATAGAAGTAAAAATTCGATTTTTATATTGAATAGCAAAGTAAAAATTCGATTTTTATATTGAATAGCAAAGTAAAAATTCGATTTTTATATTGAATAGCAAAGTAAAAACTCGATTTTTATATTGAATAGCAAAGTAAAAATTCGATTTTTATAATGAATAGCAAAGTAAAATTTCGATTTTTATATATTGAATAGCATAGTAAAAATTCGATTTTTAAATATATGAAGTGATTATAAAAGTATGATTTTTAAATTGAAAGTGAATAAATAAAAATGTGATTTTTATTTTAAAGACATCGAAATATAAAAATGTGATTTTTATATATATAGTGACTACGGGCAACGAAGACGATGAAGATGAAGATTTCTATCAAATGAAGTGCCGTGGAGCTTGGATAGCTTTCTGTGAGAACTTCTCACTCTTAATTCTCTTTTTCTAGATATATATATATATACTAGGATGCAGACGGTGCTTATTAGGAGCACCCGACACCCGTCCACATACCATGGACTTGTTTGATTGGATGTTTGGTGATTGATTGAGATATTGGTTTGAATGTGGTTTGTGGTGTGAAAAATCAAATCGATAAATTGGTTAGGATTAGACGTGCGCCGTTATAAGGCGAAGGAGTAAGGCTAGGTTAGACCCTTACTCCAAATTTTGTGGTTTGCATAACGAAAGTGAATTTGATTGATGTGTGAATGGCGTGGGCCTTCACTAGACCGGGGATAAGGCTAGGCCTTGTCCCGTTTCTAGTATCGTGCCGTTATGCCGCCGAAATTTTCTAAAATAAGTTAGAAAAATAAAAATAGCATTTTATTTAACGAATGAACTGAATAGAAATTGATATGTTAAAAATAAAATGTGTTATCGTTAAAAATATAATTTTTAACGTGAATGTGAATAAATAAATATTCATTTACAAACCAGACGGTTTGTTTATGTACACCTATTTGAATGACGTTGATTGGGTCGATAAATTTTACACATCGCCTAACTGCACAAATAAAATATGTGTTTGATTGTTTGAAACCCCACACGGGTGTTAGGATGAAATTTGAAGTTCACTCATCCTGATTGATTAAATATGTCGATCGATTGATTGACAAGCTGCTATAAGCGTTAAATGTCTATATTTGATGCTTATACAGTGTAGTGCACTTTGGTTGATGGTTGATTATTCATCGTTGTTGATATATACATGTGTTGTAGAAAATCCATATAATTAACATTATATGGTAATTGATTGGGCCTCATTCCAGTTTCGAAAAAAAAAAAATATTTGAAATAGAAATATTTGAAAAAGAAATATTTGAAATAGAAATATTTGAAATAGAATATTTGAAAATAGAAATATGTGAAGCCGTGAGGATTAGATTGACGCCATTTTGACGTGAACGATATTTATATCGATTTTATTCATTTTAAAATGAATATTGAAAAGTGATTTCGGAATCGAATATTTTGAAATGAATTGAATTGAAAACGATTTCGAAATGAATGGAATTGAAAACGATTTCGAAATGAATTGAATTGAAAACGATTTCGAAATGAATTGAATTGAAAACGAATTCAAAATGAATTGAATTGAAAACGAATTCAAAATGAATTGAAAACGATTTCGAAATGAATTGAATTGAAAACGAATTCAAAATGAATTGAAAACGATTTCGAAATGAATTGAATTGAAAACGAATTCAAATGGAATTGAAAGCGAATTGAAATGAATTCAAATTGAATTGAAATTTGAATTGAATAGAAATGAATTTTGAAACGAATTTATAAAGAAGAATTCAATTTTGCTTTGAATTGAAATGGAATTTGAAATAGGTTTTGAAACGATTTTAAAACTATTTATGTAATTCGTTTTAAATAGAAATCGACGAAATATATATATTATATATATTATATATATAATATAACGGCCTGAATAGAACGCGCCGCGCCGCGGCAGTTCGTGAATTTCGACCATTTATTTCAAACGGACATTACGGGAGATCCGACCGTCGGATTCTCCTAAAACCGGAACCGTTGGGTTCGTATCGAAAAGAGCTTTCTAATGAATGTTAGAAATTTGAAATCTAACGGTTGGATTTGGAGATACGTCCAAATCAAATTCGAAAAAGGTCGCTGTAAGTGCAGTTCGATGGCCGTTGATGGAAATCGACTGTACGGGCCTTGATAAAATTATTAAAAATAGTAATAATTTGTGTAAAATCAAAAAAAAATGATTTAGAAAGAATTGGGATGAAAAACTCCATATTTGAAAAGATAAAAATAGATTTTTATCGAAATGAACTAGTTTTGAACTAGAATTATAATTCTATTTATTTTTAAATAAATAAATTGAATTTGAAATGGTTTTAAAAATAACCAGAATATCCAATGATTGCATTGGAGTGGAATTGAATCGAAATTGTCTTCGGAATATTTCGATGTTGGAATTCGTGATTATACGGATGTTGATATGGAAATTTGAAAGATATATACATATATCGCTATTTCCAATACGACATTTGTTAGTCGTAGAATTCGATATTGAATATAAGCCGATATATTTCCTATTCAGAGCCTTGTATTGAATATCGAATGTGATTTGGGTTTGTCGTGAATGGTGTCTTCACTAACACTGTTCTTGAACCCAGTTGAGAAAAGATTAAATCTTTTTATTTAGATTTAATGAAGTGTACCAATTAAATAATATTTAATTGGAATTGAATTGATATTGATTTTTGGGTTTATCGTGAACAGTGTTTTAAATAACACTTGTTCTTTAACCCGATAATTAATGAATGTGATTTGGGTTTGTCGTGAATGGTGTCTTCACTAACACTGTTCTTGAACCCAGTTGAGAAAAGATTAAATCTTTTTATTTAGATTTAATGAAGTGTACCAATTAAATAATATTTAATTGGAATTGAATTGATATTGATTTTTGGGTTTATCGTGAACAGTGTTTTAAATAACACTTGTTCTTTAACCCGATAATTAATGAATGTGATTTGGGTTTGTCGTGAATGGTGTCTTCACTAACACTGTTCTTGAACCCAGTTGAGAAAAGATTAAATCTTTTTATTTAGATTTAATGAAGTGTACCAATTAAATAATATTTAATTGGAATTGAATTGATATTGATTTTTGGGGTTTATCGTGAGCAGTGTTTTAAATAACACTTGTTCTTTAACCCGATAATTAATGGAATGTGATTTTGGGTTTATCGTGAATCGTGTTTTTAAATGACACTGATTCTTTAACCCAGATAATGATTAAAACTAAGTGGAGTTTTAATGAATCTTTAATTAGATTGAAAAGATCGAGAATGGAGTATCACCAGTTTTGCTCCAGGCGATAGTTAAATCTTTAATTAGATTTGAACGTGAAATTTAGAAACTAACTGTCGGTTAGCCAAGCAGAATGGTTTTCTGGATATTGATCTGATGTTGGTTTCGGCCTTCGGGGTTAATATTTGGGGAATTATTCTCTTGATTAATTTACGGTTAGTGACTAATGAGTTGGAATGAGGCGTATGTTGTGTTTGTGTAACACTTTTATAATATATACGCGAGTTATTCGGAAAGACCGGGTTTATCCCATTCTGAATAACTGATACGACGATAAGTCGAAGATGAAGACGATGGTCGAAGACCGGAGGTCTTCACGTCGTTTGGGTGATAACTGATGATCTTGATTGGGCTGTACACCCAAGAAGATGGAAACAGTTAGTGATCGTCCAGACGTACTTGGAGATCGATGGATATGCGGGGTACTAGGTGCCTCCGGTTTCGTTCAGACCTAGGACGGACTTGTAAATGGACTGTGTGTCTGACATCGGATTTCATTCTGTGTGACTGATATCGGTTGCATAGGATGGTTTGCCTGTGTGGCATGCTAAGATGCAAATGATCAAGGCTTCTGTTGAAAAGCAAAGTCTTGTGGTGATGATCAAAGCACGGCCTTTGTGGCGTAGCTTTGTGTAACGTTTACCTCGCGTGTTTCGCACCAGGTATGAACCAAAAACGGGAGACGGACCTCAGGGAGGACTTGCGTTTCTTTCTAGCTAGAAGTGGCGTCAGTGGTTTTACACGCCCTGACGAGTTTGACTTATGTGGTTGTTGCTGTTGCGAGGCGCCTCGGTTATATCGGTTTCGGCCGAATGCATTCTGGTCGGCTGACGGACCAGACTTACACCCCATAGGGTGGGGAGACGTATTGTTCAGGCATAATAATCCACTCCGTGTGGACCGGCCCTGACGATCCAAGGCTTGCCTGCGCGCTTGCCTGAGACATGGGCTAGATTGTCTCGAATCGGTTGAGGACTATCTTTTGCCTCGGTTCATAGATGGAAACCCAATTTCCAAATACGAGACTTTGCGGTTTTGATTGTATATCCTATATATGGCGACATAGTGGGATGGGGCGCTCATGCCGCCTATGATTGATACTTATGATTTGAAGTGTTTTATATACTATGCACTTATAATAGTATCAAATGATTTGTTTTAAACGTATCAAGCATTCTTTGGCTGTTATAAGGGAAAACCCTATCCTCGACTGCGTTGCATTGTGTGATGGGACCTGGGTCTTATAACAGCTTCATTTTTCTTTATTTAGCATTGCGCTGTTGGTTTTATGCACTGGTATTCTTGGGAGGAAACCCGTTCCGTGTTATACGGCGTGGTCCCTTGATTTACCTAATGATTTGAAATAAAGATTAATAACTGTTTTAGTTCTCACACCAGTCACATGACTGACCTGGAGTTTATTGTTTTAACCTAAACTCTGGGTGCCCCTATTTTCGACACGGGCAGCTAGTAGTTTTGGTTTTGCAGATTTATATTCACAGGATCCTGGTTTACAGCTGGAACGATATCCGGAAAGCTTTGTATCCGTATATCTCATTCTAGTTGTGTATTGTATTATTTTCCGCTGCTATGTATTTAAATGTAATTTAAATCTCTGATATTTCTGTGTAATATTTATTCGTTTATACTCTGTATATTCTTGTAATCTGATGCATTGTTGTAATAACAATGAAATGTTCTTCTGTATGCGTTCTGTTGTGTCGTGTTCTCAAACGATAGGGCGTTTCGAACGGTCTGGGTCGGTTTAGCGACTGGTTCGGACCGAGCGAAGTTCCTTGCCGTTACAGATGCAAGCGTTCTGCTAGATTGATATCTATTTGTATTTAGACATTATTATAATATCAGAAAGATATCCTTTATTTAACCAAGTGTTGGAGTTTATTTACACCAGTCCCATGACTGACCCGGAGTTTATTTTGTTTGTCCTCCCTAAACTCTTGGGTGCCTAAATTTGTACGGGCAGTCAAGTAGTCGGGATTTTTCAGATACACTTGGAGAGCTTGGAGCAGGAGGCTTCAGGATTATAGCTATTATTATTCCGCTGTGTTGTTAAGTGTTGTACTTTGAAATGGTATGTATATACGAGTACTGATTTGTATTTCAAAGTTATGTTATATTTTATTCGTTCCGCTGTGAGATTCGTGTTTACTCTGATGATGTAAGTTCTTCTTCTTCTTCTTCTTCTATTCTATTAGTTCTATCTTTTCTTCCTCACCCTCTACTTTCTTACACTAACGTCTCGGAATTTTCGACTCTCGAGGAGTCGAAAATTTCCAGCCGTTACAGTCAGTAACTAAAATAATTTCATATATTCAAATCCTAGGAACAACGTATAAACTATAAACCATGGCACCATATAATATCTAGATTGGTGTAGCATATGTGTTGCCATCGTACTGTCCACAATGTTATATTAAAATTTTCCAGGTTGAAGGCATAAATATTATACCAATATATGGTATGGCTTCCTTTTATTTCATAGATAGAAAAATAACAACTACTTGCACATATTAACAGAGATAATTGCCAGCTATTTGACTCAAAGAGAGCATATATTAACTGAGCTGATGGCTAGTTATTTTGACTCAAAGTTGCATGCTTTGTTAGCACAAAATAAATAAATGTATTTACGAAAGTATTTCGGAGAGCATTATTGGTAACTTTCTATAAGTAAATTAAGTGGGAACAATATGTCATATAAGCTGTTGTTTTATAGTTGACAAACAATTATAGGATATAACCATTGAGATAATTCGAACCTGAACATATTAGTTCAGATAAAATTAAAGTGAATAATACCAGTGCAGTGCATGTGATTACATGTGTTTGATGGTACTGCACGTCTATTATGGTGGGATTATATCTAGTGTATTTTTAAACCAGTTCGGTTTTACAGATTTGCAAGTTATACTAAGCATAAATCTTGTTTTGAATAACATGTTCGCCGATTTGGATACAGTATTTCATCTATATACTGGATAAAAGCACAAAATGATTTAATTTAATCATGAACTATGGTAATACATGTTTCGAAACGGAGTGTTGCTATCTATCCCTGAATGAAAAGGAGAACAACAACTAAACATTTATACTAGTTATATACTTGAATACAGTAACAAACTGCAAAAGTGCATACAATAATATGGGATAAATATCATTAAAACACAATGTCAACATGAAAATGCAGTGATCTGAAAACTAATGAAGCATCATGTTGTAGATGCACAATATGGGAACATTCTACATAATAATCCATATATATCTACCTGACACTTATCATGGACCTTTTTAGCCGACCAAATTAGCAACGCAAAGAAATCGAAGGACATGCTAAACCATTTCTGTATATGGAGGCAGAATAATAGATATCTCTAGCAGTGCCATATCACTCCTTTTCTTTCTTACTGCACTTCTGAAAAATCAAATTCATAACAAATTAGTTATCTAAAATCAAAATTACGTTCAGCAAACTCTTATTATTTGGACATAGGATGCGTCCAAATGTTGAAGCCATCCTTCTGTTTCAACTTTCAAGCACAAACCTACCATTTATATTTTAGGAAAAACAAAATTAATAAGGAGAAGGATAAAAAGAAGATCCAAAATGCCACAAGAGGTAAGTCTTCAATGGGATATAACCGCCCGCAATCTAAGGTGAGAAGTGAGGAACACAAAATCAAAACAGTACGTTAGTGACGAAGCAAGGAGAGGAAAACCTAAAAATATACAACAAACACAACGAAAGTGAAATCAATTTTTACACCTATTATCGTGATTCCTAGAAGCCCCAATTCGAAGTCGACGATTGAGAAACGAGTTGAGAAGCCCTAATTTCTAGAAGCCGTGATTCTAGAAGCCCCAATTCCTAAAAGCCCCAATTTGAGAATACCAAAATCGTTGGTATCGCTAATGTTGATATCGATTAGTGAGAGTTGATATCAATTCTTCGAAGTCCATTTTTCTTTTTCTTTTCTAAAGAGGCGGCCTTCAAAGGAATAAGCATTGTGGGGAAAAATTTGAGGCAGCGATTAGGTTATGGTCGACAACTTACCGTTTTGCCCTCAGAACATAAGGGTTGACCGGGCATAACAACACATAGAAGTGTTGGCTCATTTTTAGTAACACATTTTGCTACCGCAACACATATTAGTGTCACTAGTCTACAACACATATAAGTGTTGGCAGTTGAAAAATATAAGAGTGGCCAAATGGTCATTATGGTGTAGTGAATATCTTCTTCATACAATGTCCGTTTTATGCAAACTCGGAGTCTATCTTAAGCAGAATTCCAAGACGAACGCAATGGCATAGTTTACTTAATTCTCAATATTTAATTAAGTATTCTTTAATTTATCATTATAGTGTTTTTGAAAATTAGGGGGTGTTACATTCTCCCCTACTTAAAGGATTCCGTCCCCGAAATCTCTAAGTTAAGACGGATATATATCCTAACATCCATCATCTATCTACTCATCCACCAATCACAGGCATCCATTGTCATTAAAAGATTTCTAATGCTTATATGAACATATGCAAAGGTGTGTTTGTATATGTCCCTATACTAATGTGAAAGATCAGGCGGTCTACTGATTCAGTTGGCCTCCTTAATGCCATGTATGTTAGTGCCATGAATCCAACATATATGCAAATAATCCTATTATAACTTGTATGTTCTATAAGTGTGCACAATCATTCATCCAAATGCAACATCCACATGATGATACACCTACTTTCATCTATTAAAAGAAGAAAAATGTGCATGCATCCATATGCAGTATGAGAGTGATTGAGTCGATCTAGTGCCTAATGAGTGTGTATATGCATCCACGAGCAACCACTAATAAACACTTGCATCCATCAAACATAACATGTTTTAAACACATGTTTACATCCATGGGATTCCTACCTAAAGGTCGAAGATTCGATCGATAGGAAATATTTAAATGATAGAGACAAGCATGAATAAAAGCTTTGGAAAATGAAGTTAAGAACATACCCTTGAAAAGAAAAGGGTACGAAGCGTGAATCTTGTCTTTAGTTTCCCAAGTTGCATCCTCTTGGTTATCTCCCCACTGAACTTTCATCAACTTGACCTCTCGGTTGTGTAGCTTCTTAACATCTAATCCAAAAATACGGGTAGGAACTCGTCTAACTGTCGCCTCTCGTTCTACCTCTACTTCCTCAACCATACTCGGCTCAAATACTTCTGCGGTATCATGCAAGCACTTCTGTAAATGGAAAACGTGGAAATCATCATAAACGGCAGACAGTCTCTCTGGTAGTTTTACTCTATAGGCAGTTTGGCCAATCCTTTCTGTTATGGGAAATGGCCCTACAAATCTTGGTGGAAACTTCCCTACAGATCCAAAACGAACTACATTTCTTAAAGGTGATACTTTGATGAAAACCATGTCTCCAACCTTAAACTTAATATCGGTCCTTCTCTTGTCTGCGTAGGACTTATGCCTATCCTTAGCTGTCTTCATGCGCCTTCGAATAAGATCGATCTTTTCAGAAGTTTCTGTAACCATCTCAGGTCCAAAAAGAAGCCTTTTTGTAGATTTCCACCAACAAGTCGGTGATCTATAGGGTCGTCCGTACAATGCTTCGAATGGTGTCATGCCAATACTAGCCTGGTAACTGCTATTATAAGCGAACTCAACTAAAGGAAGATGCTCTTCCCAAGTCCCTCCGAAGTCTAGGATACACGGTCTTAAAAGATCCTCAAGAATTCTATTTACCCTCTCTATTTGTCCATCGGTCTGAGGGTGATAAGCGGTGCTCAAACACAACTGTGTCCCTATTGCCTCTTGTAAGCTCCTCAAAAACTCACTGGTGAAAATGGAGTCACGATCACTCACAATACTGGAAGGTACTCCATGCAGACGGACTATCTCACGAAGATAAACTGCTGCCAACCATGCTGATGTCCTCTTACTCTTAACAGGGATGAAATGAGAGCTCTTATTAAGCGTGCCAACTATAACCCAAATACTGGTGTTGCCTTTCCTTGATCTAGGCAAACCATCGATGAAATTCATAGAGATGCTCTCCCACTTCCACTATGGGACCTCCAAAGGATGAAGTAAACAACCAGGCTTCCTTTGCTTAGCTTTGACTTGCTGGCAAATCAAACATCGAGAAACAAACTTAGCCACATCTTTCTTCATCCCATCCCAAAAGAAAACCCTCTTCATATCTCGATACATCTTATCACCGCCTGGATGAATGGCCATCCTATAATGATGGGATTCCTCATGGACCGTCTTTAATAAACTCCCAACTTTGGGAACACAAAGCCTTCCATCTCGTCGCAACCACCCTCTATCGTCCATGGAATATCTACTGAGGTGACTAGAAGTCTCCCCTCTACTGAGCATATCCAAGATATCTGCTAGCTGTGGGTCCTCTCGCTGCGAAGTCCCTATCTGGTCAAACAGAGTAGGCGCTCCTCTAATGATGCTAATAAACCAGGTGTAAACTAGGTGGAGGGTGTACAATCAAAAGTTGGTATAAACTCCAAGCTTTTCTTCTCCACAAACTGAGGACTCAAAGTCATCTTCTGCCTACTCAATGCGTATGCTACCACATTACCCTTGCCAGGGGTATAAGCAATCTCAAATTCATATGATTCTAGGAACTCCATCCATCTTTGTTGCCTTAAATTAAGATCCTTCTACGAGAACAAGTACTTGAGAGATTTATGATCGGTGTACAACTCGAACTTCTCTCCAAGTAGATAATAGCGCCAAATCTTAAGCGTGAATATTATGGCAGCTAACTCTAAGCTATGAGTAGGGTAGTTCTTCTCATGAACTCTTAGCTGTCTACCTCCATAACATACTACCATTCCTTCTTGCATCAAAACTGCACCAAGCCCTGTACCACATGCATCAGTGTATACTGTGAATACTTTATTCCCATGAGAAAAGGCCAAGACAGGGGTTGTTGTCAGAGCCCTCTTCAATCGCTCAAAAGCATCGCCAAAATATATATCCCAAGAAATGTCAGATTCTTCTTTGTCAGTCTGGTGAGTGGGGATGATATCTTTGTGAAGTCCTTAATGAAATTCCTATAATAGCCCGCTAAACGAAGAAAACTCCTCACCTCTGTTGCATTCTTTGGGATCTGCCATTCTTGGACTGCAACTACCTTTGCGGGATCTACTGCTATCCCATCTTTAGAGACCATATGCCCTAGAAATCTAACTTCTTTTCTCCAAAAATGACATTTGGAGAATTTTGCCTTAAGCTGGTCCGCACAGAGAGTTTTCAAAACCTCCCTTAAATGTCGGGCATGCTCTTCCTCGCTCTTCGAGAAAATCAAGATGTTATCAACAAAGACCACAGCGAACTTATTTAGAAACTCTTGAAATACCATACTCATCAGATCAACAAAATAGGCAGGTGCATTCATCAATCCAAAAGGCATGACGAGCCACCCGAAGAAACCATCTGGAGTTCTAAAAGTCGTCTTGTCTATACTATCCTCGTCCACCCTCAAATGATGAAACCCCGTGGCCAAGTCTAACTGAGACAAAACAGATGCACTAACAAGCTGGTCAAATATATCATCTATCCTCGGAAGTGGGCGCCTGTTCTTCTTAATGAGTTTATTCAACTCTCTATAATCCACACATAAGCAAAGCAAACCATCAGCCTTAGTGGTGAATACTACTGGAGCACCCAATTCAGATATGCTTTGCCTAATAAATCCTTTCTCAAGTAGCTCTCCTACTTGCTTGCTGAGCTCCCTCCTTTCTCTTGTAGCCATATGGCGCACAGGCAATGCAACTGGATTTGCATTGTCAACCAAGTATATACAGAAATCAATCTCGCACCTAGGAGGTAAGCCCCAAACCTCCTCAAAAATATCAGGATACTCACAGACTACTGGTACAAATCGTAAATCCTCGATAGATGCATCAGGCGATTCTAGGAAACTAAGCATGACAGACCCTTTAGAGTCACAAGAAATCTTTAGGTTCCTCCCATGGCAAGACAAAAGTCTAACGACCCTCCTCTCGCAATCCAGAATGGCACCATACATGGCTAGCCAATCCATCCCTAGAATCAAACCATAGCCCATGAAACTATGCACATATGCGTTCAAACTCGAAGCCTAACACAGATATTCTCAAACCCTACAAATCATAGACAGATGAGTCGTACCACCTATGGGGTTTGAGACAACAAAGGGATCCAAAACTAAACTAGTACTAAGGTGTAGAGACTCAATCGCAGATTCAGATATAAAAGATTGCGAAGCGCCAGAATCAAAAAGAATTCTAACTGGATCATTGGAAAGAGAAATCAAACCTTCGACAGAAAATTTCCTACCTTTATCTGGTGCACTGACCACGAGAGCATGCACCTGCCCTCTAGAAGATCCTGCCCTTGGACCATGTCCCGCCTCTTCGGGCAATCCTTGACAAGATGTCCGACCTCTACATAATTAAAACCAACATTCTTTATTTTCTTGCAATCCTTGATCACACGACCTTCGCATCCGCAATGATGACATTTCCTCTTAACTCGAGCTTTGTCGTTCTTATCGCCCTTCTTTTGTTGTTTTTGTTCTTTCTTAGGCCATATTTTCTTGTTTTGTGCTTCCTTAACCTTAGCCTTATTCTTTTCACCCTTATTTCTTCATGCATCAATGCCATCAACAAGTTTCTCAAAAGTTGCCCCCATTGGAATATGAGACACAACCAACCCATGGAGGGGTTCATTTAGTCCTCTAGCAAACCTCAAAGCTTTCTTGTGCGGGGTATTTACCAGCTCCAAACCAAACCTCGCCAATTGGTTAAACCTATTAACATACTCCTTCACAGACATGGCTCCTTGCTTAAGTGCTAAATCCCTTTCCATTTGCATGCTTCGCTCGGCTTGAGAAAGAAAGTTCATTTCGAATCTTTGTCAAAAATCATCCCTAGTCTCGATTGGACGTCCCGCATGCGTCACTTCCCAACAAAACGAGGCCTCACCTTTCAGCTGCCAAACGGTCAACTGAATCTTCCTACGTCGTCAACTTCAAAAATCCCAAACAAATCCTCTGTCTCTTTAAGACAATTCCTTACCTCTACGAAAGTCTCAGTTCCTCGGAATGGTTTCCACCCATAGCACAGAAATATTTGCATATCTTAGAGAAATTTTTAGCACGTGGATGAGAAGGAGGAACGACGATTGCAGCTGGAGGAGGGACGTTTGCTTGGCCTTTGGCAGGTGTCGTAGCCTCCAGATACCTATGAAACCAAGCCGGTATCTGTATGCCCTCTGGAATATTAGGTTCCCTAGACATACTGAAAAGAAAAGGAAAAAGGGATTCAAATAGAAAATATAAAAATATTTCCTATAGCTTTGGGGAATATGTTTTCAAAACGGACTTTTGTTTTCAAAATGCTTTCTTTTAAAACCTTTTGGAAACAATTTTCAAAATCTTTTACCGATCTGTTAACCTTCAGCTCTGATACCAAATGTGAACCTCATGTCTGTTAATGTCACTCTTTATCAGAATGCATTAAGTTTTGTGAAGCATTATAGGTAAACAGAAACAGAAACATTACAAGACATATATTAAATAACAGCGGAATTAAAACTTTATTTAATAGAAAAACTTCGTGGTTCAAACCCAATTACATAATAAGTCTGGAATACTGAAAACATAAAACTTGTGCCTAGTAAAAAAATCATCATCAGAGTACAATAATACCTAAAATAAGCATAATCCCCAAAACATAGCCATAGTAGAGAAGATACGAAATCAAGAAGTACATCTAAGCAGCTCCAAGCAGAAGGAAAGAAGAATCCTGATCAAGCTTGAGTATTCCCACCCTGAGAACCTTAGGGGGAAACGGAAGAGAAAGAAAAGGAAACAAAATGGGTAAGACATAAATTTTGGCGAGTCTAATTACTTTTAGCATATAAATAAGTAAAAGATTCATGACAGTCATATAACTTGGAGAAGATAACAATGTCATAAGGTAGGTATAACAAGGTAAATAGGACAAACATGATAGAATATATTGCGCTTCTTTGATACTTTTCTCTGCACCAATACTAGTATAACAAAAACAAGATGATCCTAATAAGTACAAGATGGTAGATTTAGGTGTACTTCTACTAAGAGGTTTTTACCCCATATAATAATTGGTAGCTCAACAGAACTAACGGGTGTTACTTCCAACGATAATAACGGGCTCCTAAACAAGCAAGACTAGATGTACCCTAATTACTACCCCCAATCGATCAGCTCCCTAACACGTAGATACCCTGTGCTGGCCCTACAGTAGGATGCATCACTTCCTAAAGTGGCAACCCTTTGTTTACAAGATGTGCACAAACCATATCTATAAATGTCACAGCGTCTTATCTTCCCTAGCAAGCGGACCCATGCACGCACATGACTCCATTAGAATGCGCCGTCAAACACCCTCGCTCAAGTGCCCTCTTATAATCAGCTCAGTAAGCGTGCCCAGGCCCCGACCTAGTTTTTGGTTCCCCGTTGGATACCATGATGGGTTACTGATAGAAATGGGTCCCACACCACAAATGATACAAGATTCACCCTATGCTTGTATCCCCACTACTAGGATTTTCAATAGGTTCTACTAGTTTAACAAGATTGCATAACCCCAACAGGTTAAGTTTGTGGGCCTATATATATAAATATTACCCTCTGCCCCAAGATTTACTTAACCCTCCTATTGATTCAAACAAGTTTACTTAACCCCTACTCAAGTTAACAACTTCATGTAATCCTTATGGATTTAAACAGGTTAAGTACAAAAAGTTTATCACGATTCATTATGGTTATTAATGCGTTAGACCTCCCACATTAAGTCTACAACTTGTGGATGTTGGATATGCCGGTTAGGTCCGGGAAGACTTCTTCCACAAATCAGACTTAACCTCGTGTCTTATCACATTGCGTGTTTATGCACTTAGACCCCTCACATTAGATTTACCACTTGTGGATTTGGATATGCCGGGCGGTTCCAGGCAGGCTTGTACCACAAGGGTATTCTAACCTCGTGTCTAAGTGCGGTTACAGTTTCGAATTATTGTAAATCTAGGTATTTTCATTACTAACCAATTTTAATGTTTATCACGCCCCCAAATCTCCGTCCGATCTACGATACAAGTTATGCGACAAATTTAGATCAAGATATGGATTATGCCCCCAAATTCCAAGTTTTGGCTTAAGATCCAAACTATGCCCAAAAATTCCTAATCATGTTTTACAATATGAATAATGCCCCAAATTAATCATTCCCAATTTCGTGCGTTCGCGTATTTCAACGATAGCCTTAGGATTAAAGGCGGTCTGGCTATAAAAACAAAAAGGGAAAGAGGGAGAGAAGAGAACAAGAATAGGCATAGTAAATAAAACTGGTATATGATGATAGAATTGGTCATACTAACAGAATAAGAATAGTGACATGATTAGGCAAACTAATATAATAGGCATACGGTGACATGATCGGGCAAACTAACATAATATGGATATCATAAACAGGCATGATGAGATCTAAACAGTGAATTAGATATACAATTAATGACAGATTTGTTATGATTCAAATTACAAACACGTATAGGCATGGATCCAAACTTATAGGCATGTCAAGATTACATTTTAGGTGTTTATATTTAAAGGAAACATAAACTCACTGTGATTGGTTATAAGGAATAGGGAATTGATTGTAGATGTTGTATCACAGATCTCTGAATATGTACAACTTATTGTTGAAGAAGAAAAAGCTAGATCAAAATGAATTGGGGCAGCGCCTTGTTGTTGCCATTGATTTAGATGAATAAAACAAAGGGATTAAGGTCCTTTATATAGCCTATGGTTAACGAATCTGGTCAGAAAATAAGTCCACATACGCAGAACTGGATCTGCCCCGGATCTGGGGGGTCAACATGGGTGTCGACACCCCTGTTGTGGGGTCAACCCATGGGTCGACACCCATAGGGCATGGGGTCGACCCCCAACGGGCCGAATTCCCGCCCCTTAACGCCTTCGATTTTCTGATTTCTGGAATATTTATTATATATTTTTAGCTTATATATGTGTAAACTTCGAACCTTAATATCTTCTTCATACGATGTTCGTTTTACGCAAACTCGGAGTCTATATTAAGCAGAATTCCAAGACGAATGCAATTGCGCAATCCGTTTTACTTAATTCTCAATATTTAATTAAGTATTCTTTAGTTTATCATTATAGTGTTCTTGAAAATTACGGGGTGTTACATACTACCCTTCCTTCCTGTATCAAGATAACACTGAGCTCTGTTCTCCATGCATCAGTATATACAGTGAACACATGTTCCCATCAGGCAAAGTCAAAACTGGGGTTGTTATCAGAGCCCTCTTTGGTTGCTGAAAAGCATCGTCACAATCTATATTCCAAGAAAATGTCAGTTTCTTCTTTGTCCGTCTGGTGAGTGGGGCTGATATCATTGCGAAGTCCTTAATGAACTTCCTATAATAGCCCGCTAAACGAAGAAAACTCCTCAACTCCATTGCAATCTTTGGGATATGCCAATCTTGGATTGCAACTACCTTTGCGGGATCTACTGCTATCCCATCTTTAGAGACCATATGCCCTAGAAATCTAACTTCTTTTCTCTAAAAATGACATCTGGAGAATTTTGCCTTAAGCTGGTGTGCACGGAGAGTTTTCAAAACCTCCCTTAAATGTCGGGCATGCTCTTCCTCGCTCTTCGAGAAAGACAAGATGTTATCAACAAAGACCACAATAAATTTATTTAGAAACTCCCGAAACACCATACTCATCAGATCGACAAAATAGGCAGGTGTGTTCGTCAACCCAAAAGGCATGATGAGCCACTCGAAGAAACCGTCTGGAGTTCTAAACGTCGTCTTGTCTATACTGTCCTCGGCTACCCTCAACTGATGAAACCGCGTGGCCAAGTCTAACTGAGAGAAAACAGATGCACCAACAAGCTGGTCAAACAGATCATCTATCCTCGGAAGTGGGTGCCTATTCTTTTTAGTGACTTTATTCAAATCTCTATAATCCACACATAAGCAAAGAGAACCATTCGCCTTAGTGGTGAATACTATTGGAGCACCCCATTCAGATATGCTTCGCCTAATAAATCCTTTCTCAAGTAGCTCCCCTACTTGCTTGCTGAGCTCCCTCCTTTCTCTTGGATCCATATGGCGCACAGGCAATGCAACTGGATTTGCATTGTCAACCAAGTATATACGGAAATCAATCTCGCGCCTACGAGGTAAGCCCCGAACCTCCTCAAAAATATCAGGATACTCACAGACTACTGGTACAGATCGTAAATCCTCGATAAATGCATCAAGCGACTATAGGAAACTAAGCATGACAGACCCTTTAGAGTCATAAGAAATCTCGAGGGTCCTCCCATGACAAGTAAAAAGTCTAACGACCCTCCTCTAGTAATCCAGAATGGCACCATACATCGTCTTGTCTATACTGTCCTCGGCCATCCTCGACTGATGAAACCCTGTGGCCAAGTCTATCTGGGAGAAAACAGATGCACCAACAAGTTGGTCAAACAGATCATCTATCCTCGGAAGTGTGTGCCTATTTTTCTTAGTGAGTTTATTCAACTCTCTGTAATCCACACATAAACGAATACTGCTGGAGCACCCCATTCAGATATGCTTCGCCTAATAAACCCTTTCCTAAGTAGCTCCCCTACTTGCTTGCTGAGCTCCCTCCTTTCTCACGGAGCCATATGGCGCACAGTCAATGCAACTGGCTTTGCATTGTCAACTTAGTATATACATAAATCAATCTTGCACCTCAAAGGTAAGCCCCGAGCCTCCTCAAAAACATCAGGATACTCACAGATCATAAATCATCGATAGATGCATCAAGCGATACTAGGAAACTAAGCATGACAGACCCTTTAGGGTCACAAGAAATCTCGAAGGTTCTCCCATAGCAAGTCAAAAGTCTAACGACCCTCCTCTCAAGTCTAGAATGACACCATACATGGCTAGCCAATCCATCCCAAGAATCAAACCATAGCCCATGAAACAAGATAGGCGTCGCACTCAAACTTGACGCCTAATACAGATATCCTCGATCCCCGATAAATCACAAACAGATAAATCGAGCCCTTAATGGGGTTTGAGGCAACAACGGGATCTAACACCATACTAGTACTAAGGTGCAGAGACACAACCACAGAACTAGATATAAAAGAATGTGAAGGCCAGAATAAAAAAGAGTCATAACATGATGTTTGGAAAGAAAAATCAAACCTTCAAATCAAACTTTCAATAGAAATTTTCCTACCTATATCTGTTACACCGGCCATGAGAGCATGCACCTGCCCTCCAGAAGATCCCGCCCTTTGACCCTGTTCTTGCTTTTACGGGCAATCCCTAGTAAATTGTCCGACCTCACCATAGTTGAAACAAGCATTCTTCCTTTTTCTGCACTCTTTGCTTAAATGACCTACGCATCCACAACTATGACATTTCCTTTTGTCTCAGGCTTTGTCATTCTTTCCGCCCTTCTTTTGTTCTTGTTGTTCTTCCTTGGGCCACACTTTCTTGTTTTGTGTCTCGTCATTCTTAGCGTCTTTCTTTTTTCCTATCTTCTTCGTGCATCAATGTCATATCAACGAGTTTCTCAAAAGTTGCTCCCATCGTAATATGATACATAGCCAATACATGAAGGGGTTCATTCAATCCTCTAGCAAACCTCAAAGATTTCTTGTGCGGGGTATTCACTAGATCCAAACCAAACTTCTCCAATTGATTGAACTTATTAACATACTCTTTGACAGATATGCCTCCTTGCTTAAGTGCCAGAAACCTTTCCATTTGCATACTTTGCTCGGCTTGAGAAAGAAACTTCATTTCGAATCTCTATCAGAAATCATCCCAAGTTTCCACCGGACGCCCTGCTTGCGTCACTTCCCACCAAAACGAGGCCTCATCCTTCAGCTGCCAAACGGTTAACTAAATCTTCCTACGATTGTCAACTTTGAAAATTCCAAACAAATTCTCCATCTCTTTAAGCCAATTCCTTGATTCTACAAAAATCTCATTTCATCGGAATGGCTCTCCGCCCATAGCACAAAAATACTTGCATATCTTAGAGAAATTATCAGCATGTGGAGGACGAGGAGGAACAGCGGCTGCAGCTAGGGGATAGGCGTCTATTTGGCCTCCGGTAGGTGCCGTAGCCTCAAGATACCTACGAAACCAAGCCGATATCTGAACGCCCTTGGGAAGAATCGGGTTCCCCAGACATGCTGAAAAGAAAAGGAAAAAGGGATTCAAACAGAGAGTCGAAAGATTCCTCATATGGCTTTAGGGAATATATTTTTCAACACAGAGTTTCCTTTTGAAAATGCCTTCTTTTAAAACCATTTAGAAAACAATTTTCAAAATCTTTTATCCGATCTGGTAACCTTTAGCTATGATACCAAATGTGACCCCCCACGTCCGTTAATGTCACTCTTTAACAGAATAATTAAGTTTTGTGAAGTGTTATGGGTAAACAAAAATAGAAACATCACAAGACAGATATAAAGTAACAACGGACAAAAAATGGACTTTATTGAATAGAAAAGCTTCGTGGTCCAAACCCAATTATATAATAAGTCTGAAATGCTGAAAACATAAAACTTCTGTCTTGTACAAAAATTACCATCAAAGTACAACAATACATAAAAAGAGCATAATCCCCAAAATATAGCCATGGTAGAGAAGATACGAAATCAAGCGGTATGTCTATGCAGCTCCAAGCAGAATGAAAGAAGAATCCCGATCAATCTTCAGTATTCCCACCCTGAGAACTTAAGGGGAAACGAAAGAGAGAGAAAAGAAAACAAAACGAGTCAGAAATAAAGTCTGGCGAGTCTAGTTACTTTTAGCATATAAATAAGTAAAAGCATCCTGATAGGCATATAAACTGGATGAGATAGATAACAGTATCGTAAGGCTGGTATAACAGACAGAACAAGATAAACAGGATAAACAAAATAGAATATATTGCACTTCTTAAGTTCTGTTCTCTGCACCCATACTAGTATAACAGAAACAAAATGATCCCAATACAAATAGAATGCAATACTTAGGTGTACTTCTAGTGAGGGGTTTTACCTCGTACAATAATAACAGGAAGCCCACAGAAATGACAGGTGTTACCCCCCAACAACAATATCGGGCTCCTAAACAGGTAGAACTAGATGTACCCTAATTACTACCCCCAATCGATCGGCTCCCTACCCCGGAGATACCCTGAGTTGACCCCACTGTAGGGTGTATCACTCCCTAAAGTGGCAACCCCGGATTTAATAGATAGGCAAAATCATATCTACAATGTCACGGCGTCTTAATTTCCCTACCAATCTAGACCCATGCATGCACATGACTCCATTGGAATGCACCTTCAACACCCCCACCTAGATGAACCTCTCATAATCAGCTCAGTAACCGTGCCCCTAACCCCTACCTAGTGGGGGTCCCCCTTTGGATATGGATTACTGACTAATACGGGTCACATACAAAAGATGACACAAGCTACCCCTAGGCTTGCATCCCCAGTACTAGGATTTTGACAGGTTATGCTTAATAGATTAACAGGCCCGCATAACCCCAACAGATTAAACAGGTTAAGTTTGTCGGGTTCATATATATAACCCGCCCCCATATTTAACAAGATTAACTTAACCTCCACCGATTCAAGCAAGTTTACTTAACCCCTACATAATTTGACAGGTTCGTGTAACCCCCCTCAGATTTAAACAGGTTAAGTATTTCAGGTTAACAAGTTATTATCATTTTCCATTTTATGCATATTAATGCACCAGACCTCTCACATTAAGTCAACCACTTGTGGATGCTGGATATGCCGGTCGGTTCCGGGAAGACTTAACTTCGTGTCTCAGCACCGTTGCGTATACATTTATGCACTCGACCCCTCACATTAGATTAACCATTTGCGGACGCTGGATTTGCTGGGCGGTTCCAGGCAGACTTCTACCACAAGTTTAATCTAACCTCATGTCTAAGTGCGATTACAGTTTCTAATTACCGTAAATTAGGCATGTTCTTTATTAACCAATTTTCATGTTCACCAAAGGTTATGCCCTAAGTTTCAGTTTAACGATACAAGTTATGCCCCTAGTTTGGATCAAGGTACAAATTATGCCCCAAAATTCCCGTCAAGTTTTACGATACAAACTATGCCCAAATTATAGTTTTGACTCAAGGTACAAATTATGCCCAAAAATCCCAATCATGTTTTACAATATGAGTTATGCCCCAATTTATCTATTCCAACCATTCCCAATTTCGTGCGCTCGCGTATTTCAGCGTTGGGCCTAGGCTCGAAGGTAGCCTGGCTATAAAAACAAAAAGGAAAAGAGGGAGAAAATAGAACAAGAATAGGCATAGTAAATAAAACTGGCATATGATGATAGAATTAGCAAACTAATAGAATAGGCGTACGGTGACATGATTAGGCAAACCAACAAAATAGGCATACAGTGACATGATTAAGCAAACTAACAGAATAGGGATATCATGAGCAGGCATATGAGATCTAAGCAGTAAATTAAGTATACAAGTAATGACAGATCTGTTGTGACTCAGATTACTAATAGGCATAGGCTTAGATCCAAACTTATAAACATGTCAAGATTATATTTTAGTGTTTATATCTAAAAATAATATAAACTCGCTATGACTGGATGTAAAGAACAGAGAAATAATTATTGATGTTGTAGTAGAGATTCTTGAATACGTATAAATCGTTGTTGCAGAAGAATAAACTAGTTCAATATGAGTTGGGGCAGCATTTGGTTGTCTCCATTGTCTGGTGTAAATAAAACAATAGAAATAGGGTCCTATTTATAGCCTAAAGCCAACGAATCTAGTCATGAAATGTGTCCCAAGTCCAGAAATCTGAAACTGCCCAGATCTGTACAGGGGTCGACCTCCCCTTACTGTGTCGACCCCGAGGTTGACCCATGTGTCGACCCCAAACACCTTAGGTCGACCGCCAAAATGGGTCGGTTTCGCTCTTGGCCTTCCCCGTACGCTGTTTTGAATTAATGTGAATATTTTGATTTGTTTGTATATAAATAATTATCTTGTGTGTATACAAACTTCTAGGCTTAGTAACTTCTTCATACGATGTCTGTTTCACGTAAACTCGGAGTCTATCTTAAGCAAAATTCTGAGATGAACGCAATGGCGCAGTCCGTTTTACTTAAGTACGCTTTAATTTATCATTATAGTGTTCTTTAAAATTACGAGGTGTTACACGGATGATGTGTTTTTGTAAATTTGAGCCATAAATTGAATGGTTAATTAAGCGTTAATAGTGAATGGAGTTTTGAGCGGTGTATTGAGTGAATGTATATATTTGTTTATAACTAAAATTTTGTAATGGTGAAATTAGTACGCAATGCAGATCTTTTTATAACAATATAATAAAATCAAACTACAATCCAAACAATGTCAAAATAAATTAAAAATATCAGACACACTACATGTTACGCTTACGGAAGTCGGAGATCATGTGGTCTACTATCCGCGGCCTACTCGAAGATATCTAACATCCCCGTTTCACTCCAAAGGACCATCCTCAGCTCCTATACTAGATAGTTAAAGTATAAGAAGGAAAAAAAATGTTTTTTTTTTGTTTTTTTTTTGATGTTTGGATGAAGCTTTCGACTAAAATGAAGGAGAGTGGGAAATGAAGAGAGATATAATGCATCAGACGTCAATGCATTTTTTTGGAATATTCATATTTTTAAGTTGTAGCGTTCGACACGCCAACGCAACAGTCAAATCTAAAAAAATGTAATTGGGAACTCTAGCTATCTCGGTTATATAGGAAGAGGCGGAGGGAAGCGCACGACGGCGCGTCTCAATGTATGAATACGCAACCAAACAGCTAGGGCCATTTTTAAAAAGTTAGAGTTGATGCTCGAAAACGGAAGTGTGATGTCTCTTGATCGCGAAGACGAATGCGAGTTTGTACACTGTTTTCAACAGTCTGTATAAAGCATCGGTTCTTATTGGTAGAAATCAACGAGTCTCATATGTATCTCTCTGATTTTCATTAATCAGGGTTAGAATTTTGTTCACACTGTTGAAAACAGTGTGAACAAACTCTGTTGTAATGCGAGAAGACCACCAAATTGAGATACCCTTCTGCAAAGTTAGCCAATTCAGAGTACCTAGCCATAGAGAAAAGCACCTGTGTCACATGACTGCACGCAGGCCAAAGTGGAAAATAAGAGACTCCAATAACTTCCATTATCTCCCCAAATAGATCCTATGCAATATAATATTCGAATAGGCAAAACACTCCACCCTGATTGATGGAAATCAGAGGGACCCACATGGACCTCTCGATTTTCACCAATGGGGACCGAGTGTTTTGTTCACACCCCTTGAAAACATGAATAAAATCGCACTCTATAGTATTCAAGTCTTTGCTCATGTAGACTTGCACGAAATACCAGCCAGTCAACTGATACTGTCACTTTGATCTAAAATCATACTATGTCAGTCACTGCTCATTCAAAATTTTGACTAAAGTAACCGATTATTCCGAATAGAAACATATGTTTATACAACTGTTTGTTGCTAAGTAAGAACCGGCTTGCGTTCCTCGATAGACCTTGATTCTTATTTTTTTATTTACTTTGAAAAATAATTGTAACTAAAATCAGTTTTACTATTTGAATGTTACATCAACCTTATTGCATAAAAATTATCGCTGAGTAACCATGTAAGTATTTTCATAATCAGATAACGTTGCACGAATTTGCATTCTTAATATGCACTAATTATGATATATAAAGTTGTATAATATTAAAAATTAAAAAATACACTTCCATAAGCCATACAGGTGAAAGTGATTAGAAGTCTTACTGCCATTTTCATTTCTTCAAACACAGCATTTTCTTTATTATTTCAGATGCACTAATCTATGATATTTAGAATTTTTATCCAAAAAATAATACGGAATCGGGATAGTGGTCTTTGATGTCTCTGCTAAAAAAAAGATGAAATTTTGAATTTAACTGGGACATTTGGAAATTTTGAATTGAAGCATTTTGAAAATATTCAAAATTATCGATTAAACAGGTTGATAGTAGACGTAGTTATTTTTAATTTCAGTTTTCAGTAGACATAATCACAAATATTGGGAATTTTGTTGGGAAACTTCAAAACTTTTGTTTATAAGGACATATATATTGTAAAATTGATATTATACACATTGTAAAATTGATAGTTAAAAACTTATAGCTGATACCATACGCACTGTAAAACTAATACTTAAAAACAGATAACTAAATTTTGATAATATGCACATTGTAAAACTAATACCTAAATCTGATTGCACTCTGGTTTCCACATATTCCATTTTGTTAAAAAGCGGTTGATTTTTCACATTAGGTAAGCACTTATGTTTGCCTACAGGTATGTTCATTATTTATTAATTTTAGTTCTCACAAACATCCTACACCAAACTATAATTTTTTGTAAAGCCATAAACTTAGTTTTTTTTTTTTTTTCCTTTCTTTCTAATTTATATGTTACCACGTCAAAAATATGAATTTAATAACCAGTAATTGTATCCAAAAATTAACCATTGCATATAATAATTTTTACATAAAATGTTAAATTAAGAAATATCTAAACTTTGAATTTTTATCTAAAATCCCAACAAGGTCACTACTAAACAAAATGTGTGCTGTAATCTGTACATAGTATTGTTTTGTTTTGTTCTTTTTCCCTTTTGCAAAGCAATCTGGTGAGAGATATAGAAAGGAACATGCATATATCCTCAAGGGGAGTTAATATTCTTTCATACTCCATACTCCATTATGGGTGTAACACAGAGAGGAACTCTCACTTCTACAGTTTGTTGGGCTACGTAACTAGCTACATTTCAGACCGGTGGGTTCAATCTCTGCAACTGCGTTGGACTTTTGTTTATAGCTGCTGGCCAATAATATGTTGTAGAAGAAGTACTGTATCTGTATGGCTGTTAAGCCTGTTATGTAATGTAACTGTTCAAGCAGGAAGCAGCTTCAAAACAATATAGCTTTATTTTAAACGACTCTTGATATCATTGGACGTTCAGTAAAACGACGTACCAAGCCATGAACAGTGTACTCTGCCTTGGCACTTGTGTAAGCTTCAGGGCGGGGGGGGGGGGGGGGGGAAGGGGGGGGGGGGGTACGTACGTTCTAAATTACTGCTGTAATCCAATCCATCAGGGTGTAAGTATGTGAAAGCAAAACAGTTGTACACCAGATAGATATAAGGCAGAGGAACATATTATACATATATGTAGTAAAATAATGATTGATATTGAATCCCAGTAATTCCAATAATGGAAGAATAAAACCGAAAAGGAAAAACCAAAAAATGGAAAGAAAGAAAGAGTGTCAGAGTAGGAGAGGTGTCGAAGCTACGGGAGATGCATGTGCTTCTTGTTCCCAAGCTGTCAATGTATTCTGAGAAAAACACTGTTTTTACTATGCATGCACAGTTGTAGACTCGCAGCACGAACATTCAAGCTTTTTCTTCCTTTCTTCTTTTACTGTAATTTCCCACAGTTATTCCTTTTAAACCAATTACTTATTTGTTTATTCCTGCATGTATTCTAGGTTCTGAAACTTTGGTAATGTACCTTTTGAACCAAAAATTAGGGATGAATTTAAGAGCAAGCTTGGGATTCAGGGAGGGAAAAAAAATATAAAGTAAATGTAGTAATTTTCACGAAAGTTTATTGGCTATTGTGTGTGGTAATGTTTCAAAGACCACGTTAAGTGGAACTAATTTTCTTTTAAGTTGAATATAAATCAAATCTTTGAGAGCTAGCCATAATATTGCTTAAAAGTTAATTTAATGAAACAAAAAAAAAAAAAAAAAAAAAAAAAAAAAACTATAAATCATCCAAAATGAATCTTGATTTATCTAATAATAAACATTTGAGAAGCCCATAGGTATAAATTCATGTTAAATTGACTAGAACCAGTTAGCTATAGACACGGGAGAGTCAGGCAAGTCTCGGAGTCGGGATTAGCTAAAGCATTCGCGAGAGCAAAGCACGATTGGAATCTCTCCTACTCATCCGGACCTGGGTTGGTTGAGGCCCTAGGCAAAAAAAATTTCGTGGCCCAAACTTGACAGAAGATAACCAAATGAAGAAAAAATAAAAACTATAGGATGTACATGGTGAATATTGAGCTCATGATGCCTGAGACAGAGTTCAAATTGCTACCACTGATCCACTAAAACTTTACACAACTAGTTGGTGTATCGATTTTAAATATAAAAGCCAGGAATGTTTGAGGCCTCGCTTCCTCTTCCTCCTCCTCCCGGGTCCGAGGCCCTAGGCGGTCGCCTGGCCCGCCTACGCCCAGGGCCGGGCCTGCTACTCATCTACTTCATTGATTTCAGTCCCCAAAAAAGAAGAGTCTAGGCTAGCAACTTCATTTCTCACAGACTTTGGGGTGACTACTGCTGCTCCTGGACTGAACTCACGTACGATCTTCGTCAAGCTAAATAAGCAGGCACTGATCATCCATTCATTTCATAGAAACAGGAATAGTTCATGAAACTGGCGATACTGGTAATATACTGGGGCGCCAACCGTGATTTAGTTGCTTGGCTTGTTGGAACTACCTCTATAAGATATAGATGCGGAGTCCGGGTTTATAGAAAAAATTCTTCTTTTTCATGTCAAATTGACATGTCATTTTAAAATCTCCCTCAAAACCAACGAAATCTTGCCACGAGCGACAACAGACTAATTAGCAAGGACAAGCGCAAATCTCTCTTGGACGAGCATGTCCACTAGGTAAAATGAAAGGAAAGATTAGATGATCAATTAAACAAAATAGGACTGGATTAAATTAAAAACAGATTAAAAAAATGTAAAAATTAACATTTAAGAATCGCCCCCCTTTTTTCGAAAATGCATTCATTTGGGAATTGACAATTCTGGCTCTAGTAAGACTACCTGGGCATTCTTCCTCTCCCTGGAAGGCCCACAAAAGAACAAATAAGAGACATAGTCAAGCGGGCGCTAGACTGCAAGGTTGGAAAAGTCAGCGAAGTATAATATAGTATAACCGGCGCCCAACAAAATCTGTAACCGGGCCCTTGCTACCCAGGGACTTAGACCCGTTTTTCGACTCGATTCGGTTCTCAGGCGTCATTTATTAATAGGTAGTTTTGATCAACCTTATTAACTTCTCTACCTGGATAATAAGAGAGCGCCTTGATTGATACCCGATTCTCGGGCTTCATTTGGCCGGGAATTGGTCCAATCAAGGCTGTGTCAGGGGCGAATTCCTTTGTCCCTGGTTCCGGTTCTCCGGAAGCAGAGTATACGGGGACGGTAGATGAATTTAAAGTTAAGGTAAACCTTTAGGTTTTAGCAAAAGACATTCATTTTGAGATGCAGATAAAATAAATGGTAGGGTTGCGTGTTAAGACACCTATTTAAATCAGATATGATATGCTCAGTCATCCCAACGACTTCTCTGTCGTGCTTTCTGTATCGAATCAGCTATTTTCTTTCGGGGAGAGTTGTATCTGAACACGGTAGCTGGGTAGTTCAATCCCAAGAAATTTTCTTGTGTTGCCCCCTCCTGTGTCCATTCCATGAGTTTGTTCCGAGTTATTAAATACTGATTACTATCAACAAACGTTAATTACTATTTTATTTACTGCCTAATCACTAAAATTTACAGATAATAATTAGTCAAACTAACAAAATAAACAATACCAAAGATTCAAAAAATTAGATGGAAGATATATATATATATATATATATATATATATATATATATATATATATATATAATGGGGGGGGGAGGTGCGCGCGCGTGTATGTGTATGATCAAAAGAACCATAAATATTGCAGCACCCCTTTAACCCCCTGGTTTCCACCACATATTCCTCATTCTCTCTCACTCCACTAACTCTGTCTCCCTCCACTAACATATTTAATTATAAACGAGAGATCCCTATATAGAGGCAAATGAGATGCTACAAAATAGGAGTGCCTTGGAACCACCCTCGGATGAGATCAAGAGCAACTCCAAATAGTGCAGCACCCCTATAGCCCTCTGATTTTCACCACACACTCTGATTTTCACCACACATTCCAGTTTCTCCCTCCTTCCACTAATTTTCTCTCCCTCCATTGTTTGAGGTTCTTTTGATCCTATCCCTATCCTCTATTAGCATCCAAAATAAAGTCATTGGTTCCTTGGTCTCCATAAAAATTATCTCTCTTCAGAGTCGTGCCGCTTTTTGTCTCGACCTAGCTTCGAGCTCTTTATAAGACATCAATTTTGAGGCACTTTTACCAAGATCATAATATTTTTGAGATAAATCATTATAATCTTTTAGTAGCATGTCCTACACTATACGAGATCGAGTTATCTCCCTCTGTTTCTTATATAACTTTGTATTATAGTGTGAAGCAATGTTTTTCTTTGTCTATATATGGTGACAGTGAATCAATTATCGTAAATTCAAGGAGGAAGAAAACACTTTAAAAGTGAAAGTCATACCTGAGAAATAGGAATTTCAGGCTGGGCAGACTGTTCTTTTCCTTCCTACCCCTTATTAGAAGAACCACTGTCATTAGTAGGGGAATCCATTGGATCTTGAGTAGTAGGAGGTTCTGAAAGACCAGGGTTTGCTTCCTCAGAACCCCGAGCTTCGCCAGAAGAAGGTTAAAGTCATCATCATCTTCATCATCATCGTCAGCAGCAGCAACAACATCAGCTTCCTTTTCTCCATCATATAGGTTAAATTCGTCAGGAAGGTCTTCGATATACAGAATTTTCTCAGGTTTCAGTGTATCTTTTTCAAAAACTTCAATCCCTTGCTTGAGTTGTTCAATTTTTCTCATAACTCTGCCAGAAATAGAAAGGCCGACAAAGGGAAACTCCATTTCAGGAAATCTTTGGAGATTATCGGAATAGGCCAATAAGGGAGCATCTTCATAAGATTTCATTATAGCCTCTGGAAAGTAAGATTTCAAGAGTAAGGAGATTCTATTTTTGGCCTCATGAATTATGCGTTTCGCATTAGAAAGTGCCTCATCTTTCTCCTTCAAATTATCGACATGATAAACTACCATCCTCGCTTGTTCACTCTCGAGTTCATGTTTAGACAACTCAAGAGTTGAAACCTTGTCAAATAGAAGAATCTTAGCGTTTCTCTCCTTTTTTGAGCTCCAAATCAGCTTTTTCAAGAGAAGTGCTTAGCCTTGCACATTCTTTCTCACTTTCCTACTTCGCCGCATTCAAAGCATTAACCCTAGACTCCAAAGTAGCATTCACTTCTTTAAATTTAACGATCTCATAAGAAGATGGAGAAGTCGTCTCCTGAAGTGAGAACCGAATTTTGGTTATCTGAAAAGAAGGAAGCAAAATCAATGTTTGCATAAGAACAAAGGTCTAAAGAAATTTGAAGAAACAAAATTATACCAAAAGCTGTTGCTTAACAAGGGATTGTCGAAAGCTGATTAAATGCTATAAAGAGGAGAGTAGCAAAATGTTGGTAACATCATCAGAAGAAAGAGTAAGTCTTATGATCTCATCAAAATCCTAGATCTGCACAGGAGGCCTCGCTGAACTAGGATGTTAAGGAGATGGGAGTGGAGTCAGGCCATGTCCCATCTAATCCGAAGCACCCGGAGGATCAAATGCCAAATGCCAACAACAAATTCACTCCCTGTAGTCGCTGTCTCGGAAGAACCTATGTTAAGGGAAATACCAGTAAAAAGAGCAGTGGGACCAGGAGTATGCTACTCAGTTGTCATATCAACAATGTCTTTGCAAATAGAGGAAGGGCTCAATATTTCACCCTTATGCCTCTTGGAAGCTAGATCATCAGCAGTAGTGATAATTTTTTTCTTAGCTGTAACATTAGATCGAGCAAGAGCATCCATGGTAGAAGTCCCAGAAGAAGCCTCGGTAGCTGGAAAAAGCAATGACAGTAGGAAAGTAAAGTTAGATAAAATGAATGTGGAATAAAATTTTGAAATTTCTTAAGGAAAGCAATCTTACTCGTTGCACTTTGAAATGAAGGGTCATAGGAGTGAACATGTCAGAACCCAAAGTTAGATGTTTTGCGCCATAGAAATGTAGGGGTTGTTGCCTTAAGATCTTTTGCCCTGGAGAAGGTAGGGAATGTTTACGAAGGTTATCCAAAGTCAACAAGATGGATCACTGTCCTAGCTCTTAGGATGCCTAATAAATTGTATCAACGGCCTTAGAGTTATCATCATTGAAACATTTTCTCTTGGGAGTAGAAGCTGAAATGGAACAAAATTAGATGGAGCATGAAAATGACATGGTAGTTCTAGAAAGAAGGAAAGCTTACCATGTTTGGCAAAAGTGCCCAAAATGTCGAGGGGGGGCACCTGATATAGAAAAACCGAGTTAACCAGTCTTTAAACTTATTGATTCTATCGTTAATTAACTTCTTTGTAGGATTCGCACGACGAATAAACGAATCCGCTCCTTTAGATAGACGTAGCAACCGGTGAAGAAGATTGTCCCGACTCAAGTGCTAAAAGCTCGAGGCGTAAAAAAAGGTGTATGTGTTTGGCGTAAGCTGAATGGGAGCAAATTGGCAAATGATGCAAAGGCCTAGAGACCAAGTCCGGGAAAGGGAAAAAACCGCTGTGCCAAATATGAATGGTCGAATATGCAAAGAATCCCTCTGGCGAATTCTGAATGGTATCCTGTTCGGAGGCGGGAATGGCATCAACTTCAGTCATACCAAAGCTCTTAAGGATAGCGTCTACTTCGTCTTGACTGTAAATAAGGGAATGTTGTGGAACAATTGCCTTCTTTGGTTGAGGGGTAGCAGAATTGCCTGGCTTCGATTTATCAACACCTTGCTTCTCAGACATGATGCTGCCAGGCGATATTTTTCCTTAAAACGTATTAGCACAATAATTTAATATAAGAAAATATGAAATGTTAACAAGTTTAAAACAATCATGAAAATACATCACCGTTATTAATTTAGCATTGGAGTAGAAATTAAAACATATCATGAATCAGAAGAATTAGATTTCCAGCAAAATCCACATATGGTCATACACTGTACATATGCTTAAAAATGGTTAAGTTATCAATATCGTATTCGTTGTTGGTGACGACACTGAAACTAGAAATAAATTATGTAACACCCCACATCCATTAAGGTCACTCACAAAGGGAATTCCTTAACTTCAATGGAGCATTATGGGTACTGGAACAGAAATATTACAAGACAGACATATATAAAACAACGGAAAGTAAAGTGGAAGTACTTAAAATCATTTATTAAATATAAATGTTTACAATAAAAGCCCATCAACTTTCAATACCTAATTACATAGTTAAGATATCTGTCTTGCTCAAAACAAAGAAGCATAAAAACAAACTGTAGTATTCCCCAATAAAGCAAAGCAAGCCATAGCCAAGAGAAATCCAACCATACATGAAAGAGCCTTGGAGCTTGGTAAGATCCGAACTAAGTTGTATTCCCACCCTACGAACCTGGGGGGGGGGGGGGGAGGGGGGGAAATGGAAGAAAAAGAGGCGAAACAAAATGGGTCAGTCATAAAGACTGAGTAAATCCTAGTGACTTTCAGCATAAAAACAGGTAAAGATAATATGGCATGAGTAAACTGAAAGTAAACATAAGCATGATGACAAGATAAGCAACAGGTAAGATAACTAAGGATAACATGATGTGATTTTTGTCAAGTAACATCGCAAGGTTCCCATTCAAGATAAACTAAGTATAATTTCGTCGGATTCCTATCAAGCATAACAAGATTCCTCTGCTTCGCCATTAAAATATTTCTATGAGATCTATTTGCTCTGCACCACCTAACTAGCATCTTTACAAGTGTCTTACATGGAATGTTTCGTATTCCTATTAGTACTTCAACTAGTGTCCTATGTAACAAGGATCCTTACCCCCTACTAGTGTCCCAACTAGTAGCCCGTGTTATATAATAAGGTGATCCCACCCACTACTTAGAAATCATAATACTAGTCTTATGTACCCCTAGCTGACTACATAGGTGCCACCTGCCCCTATCTCCACTAGGTGTACCCACCAACCCCCATGCGATCGGCTCCCTAACTCGTAGATACCCATGTTGGCCCCATAGTGGGGTGTATCGTTTCCCAAAGTGGCAACCCAATACAACTTGAGGATGCACGGCTTATACCTACACGATGCAACAACGTCTTACCTACCAGCCTGGGTCCACACACGCATATGAAACCCGTTGGACTTGCGTTGCCACCGCTAACCCGTTTTGACCTCTTATAATCAAACCCAGTATGCGTGTCCCGTTCTCGACATGGGTCGAGCTCACAAAGATACGTAATGGACTACTGGTCTGAAAAGGGTCCCCTTTCCTCGACACAAGCTTCCCTCCTATGTTTGGTCCCCTCTAGTAATTCTTACTTAACCCCTTCTTATTCATGTCCACTTACATGCTTAAATTTTGGTTAAGTATACACCAGTTATGTCTTACATGTTACCCATGTCCTCCACTTAACCCCTACATCATCCTCATGTCTTAATACATGCTTTATCTTGGTTAAGTGCTTATTGGTTACATTTTACATGTCATTCATATTACCCCCAACGTCTGGGTTTAACCAAGCGCCTTGGCTTTATCTGCCATTAGACCCTATGTCTATCCATTAACTATGCGCTTGTGCTACCTCATCAGTCTTATCATTTAAATTGGTTATTTCCATTTATACCAACCTTCAACTTGCTTATTAATTCAATTCTTAACTTGAACTATACTAAGTCCATTAATAAGCCTGCAACATGTTATTCCTATGATTCATACATTAACCCCTGTTATGGTACAATAACATGTTCTTATTCAATCTTTACAACCAAGTACCCCTTAACTTACAAACACACTAGAGAGAGAGAATAATTCTCTAAATACCAACCCCGAAGACCGGAATCAACATCAGATTGATACTCAGAGGATTATCCAACCTAACCAATGTTTTGTTCCTTTTTATAATATAACTTATGTCGCCTTCAATTGTAAATTCATTCTTGTCTTTACATATTGCTTAATCTACAATGAAGCACATCTTTCCTTATTACATAAGTTATCTCATCTTATCCATTGTTCCGGCTAACTTACTTTATTCCATAAGTTATCATTCCCACTTAGGCATTAATTAAGATTTACTTAACTCAACCATTCATGTCATAACAGTTAAGTGTCATTAGCCTGGTCATATTACTTAACCCACCCATTCATACCATATTGGTTAAGTGTCATTAGCCTAATCATATTACTTAACCCACCCACTCATACCATATTGGTTAAGTGTCATTAGCCTAATCATATTACTTAACCCATCCACTCATACCATATTGGTTAAGTGTCATTAGCCTAATCATATTACTTAACCCACACATTCATACTATATTGGTTAAGTGTTCTTAGTTTACTTAACCCTTTCCACTGGTCTAATTACCATATTATGTTGGTTAAGTATTACTATTCGTATTTCCACATGTCACCCACATGTCACCCACTTAACCCCCATGTCCCACCACATGTTTATCTGGTTAAGTATTTCTTAATTCATTAAGGCCGTAACCCTATAAAGACCTCTCACATTAGACTGACATTTATGGCAGCTGGATTTGCCGGGCGGGTCCGGGCAGTCTTACACCATAAAAGAGTCTAACCTCGTGTCTTTACAACTGTTACGCTTTTAATTTGGGCCTAGGACCTCTCACATTGGGCTACCATTTGTGACTACTGGATTCGCCGGGCGGGTCCGGACAGTTTTACGTCACAAATGAGTCCAACCTCGTGTCCTAAGCATTGATTATCTCTTATAATCTTTTACCCCTGTCTTAATATTTTCCTTATACAAATTATTAATTAATTCCTAATTTAACGATGTCCATAATTGACTCAATTATGTTCATTAATTAATGGTATGCAAAATCATACCAATTTTATCACAATTTATCTTATGCCATTAAAGGCAACTTATCTCAATTTATATTTATCCCTCCTTTAAGGCTATTACATGCCAACTACCCAAAACCCTATTAGGCGTGTTCATATTAGCCCTTTTTCAAGACATAAATTATCATATGTGTTTCAACTACAAATCTCACATAATTAACATATGCCCAAGTTCTAGATTACATATCAGTTTTACATATGCCCAATTCATACCAAATCTAAATATGTTCAGTTCATGCCGTTTTATACGTATGTCAATTTTTATGTCCACTACAAGAAAAACCGCATATAGCAGTGGCAGAATCCGCTGCTAATCCGTCGCTATATTGGCATTAGCGACGGATTTCCTGCAAAACATGGTGGTCGGTAAAAACCATGACGGTAATTGTGTCAGATTTAGCGACGGACTTTAGCATGAGTTTTCAGACAGTTTTCCGTCATTTTACTAATTATATAATAAAAATAAAATTGTATTTAATAATTTAATTTTAAATTATATACCGACTATTTACCGACAGATAATTAATTTATAATAAAATATTATTTAAAAAAGAAGTGGGTAAACCCTCACTAATTGCAAGGGATTAGCGACGGAAATTAAAATGGGGAAAACTTAACCTCGCTTTTTTTGTTGGTAATTCGTCGATATTCCCCTTCTGATTTACCTATATATACATATATACACACACACACACACACATATATATATATATATACACACACACATATACATACATGTGTATATATATATATATATATATATATATATATATATATCAAACTGACATATCCAAAAAACGAAGATAAATTAGCCAACAATATTACTTTAGAACTAAAAAGAACATTCATAATCACTTATAATAAAACCACAACATCCACAATCTTTCATCAATTCATACACCAAGCTAAAATATGAACAACAAAACCATTCAGTTGGTGCTAACATTATTCCAAATACAAATACATATCATCCATAACCATACTAAAACCATATAACGCCATATTTACACCAAAATAAGTCGAACTAACATACCCAACCAGCTTACGAAGATGACGACGATGAAGTTGCAAGCAAACCCGAAATCATAGGCGGACGCGAAACTCTATCATGGCCCTTAAGCATTGCCATCTTCTTTGAACAAAACTAGTAGCTTAAGAATGAAAGCTGCTTTTAAATTGTAGAACATTTTTAGCATTACATTTTGCAGACAAAGAGTACAACAATGTGAAGTAAGCATTTAAATACAAATTAAATATTACTATTTTAATTGTACTTTTCTAACATCCTTTATTTCCTAATTCTATAATACTTCTGCCTGAAAATAGAAAAAAATCTGATGAAAACAAAAGCATAGTACCAAATGTAATACTCAAAAGCTTTACATATGCTTTTGACTTGTGTTATTCCATACGGTGTGCGGAGAACACACGCCAAGTATCAATATGACAAATTAAGGTCAAATTTGTTACTCAAAAATATGGATAGTGGAGAGATCCAATACGCAAAATTCAAGTAAATACACATAGCGTACTATCGTAGCAAAACAATTCGATTCATAAGAAGCATAGCTCAGAAATATTGATTCTGTTGAAAATTTTCTTCCACACGATAACAAAAAAAGCCATATATAGTTGCTTTGCTCTTCGGTATAAGTCCGATCACGAGCTAATGCAAGACATAATTTGATGGAATTGAGTTTAGTACTGATTAATAACGAATCAACACTACAGATTTATTTATTTATTTTAATACTACTTATTGACCAATTAAAATGTATGCTTAAGTTCATCAAACTGAAATTTCTTTTCCAATTTTGGGGTAACAGTTGATCAAAATAAGCATACAGTTTCATGTTCAACTACATAAATGTGAGATATATTTATGTATATCACCGAAAATAGAAGGGTACATGCATGCCCAGTGAAGATTTAGATATTAGGATATAGTAACAATTTTGACTACCATTTTCTGAACTTGTTTCCCCTGTTCCAGATCAGAGCCATTAAACTGTAAAAGAGAGAGTATAATCCCGAAATGGTTCGTCTACGTGTAAAGAACAAATAGGAGGTAATTATTTGTTTTTACATATTGACAACATATACCAATTCAAGTTGCACAAGATATTAATTTGTGATACCTTTAAAATGAGGAAATTTTTGTGAAATGCATTCATCTATGATATAATGACATAATGTTATAGGAATG
Source organism: Allium sativum (assembly GCA_030737875.1). Taxonomy (NCBI): domain Eukaryota; kingdom Viridiplantae; phylum Streptophyta; class Magnoliopsida; order Asparagales; family Amaryllidaceae; genus Allium; species Allium sativum. The sequence goes on from CM060918.1 coordinate 132,322,906, forward strand.
AAAGGAAAAAAGAAGAAGCATAGCTATCATACCAGATTAGGAATTGCATAACTTTCACCAAGCTCTGAACAGATTCTCCCCTCCATTTTTGCATGCCATCATCATCATCAAAAGCATCGACCGCCAATTAAACTAGTTTGGACCTCAGTTAGCTAAATAATCAAAAGACAAATTCATGCTAATTCACTACTTACAAGTTGATGTTAAGGCAGAACAAAACGGAAGGTAATTTCCTGATTCCAATATCTCTCCCGCTCCACCTCTTCAGATTCTCCTTCCCACTCCCCACTCTCAAGCTCTTTTCTCTTCTTAAAGCGTCCACCTCCTTCAGCAGATCGAACTCCACGCCCATCCTTTTCAGCAGATCGAGCGGTGGAGGGAAGTGATTTCGTTGCGCGTGTTGTGAGTAGGGTTTCCTTTGTTGAGATTCAGTGCGTGATAAGGGACGATTTCTTTAGCCATTGCTTTAGCAGGAGCTTATGGGTCGAGCTGGTGGCGATTTGGGTTAAAGGGTGGGTTTCGATTGTCCGAGACGACATTGGTTTCGTTTTTCTCCTTTCGATGTCTGAGTGAAGCTAAGCGGAAGATGATTATTAGCATGATGGCGGCGTTGAAGGAACCCTAGCCCCCCTTAATACGTATTTACTAAAGCGACGTTGAGGATTGATGGGATTTGGGTTTCAAAAGTGGCGATTTGATAAGTGCAGTAGGGAGGAAAACATAAAATAGCAGTTTGGAGCCGAAATTTTAAGTTTGGGACCGAAATTTTGAGATGTTGGAGCCAAAATTTTAGCTGTTTGGAGCCAAAAATGATTTTTAACAGTAAAAGTACAGTGAAAGTTGAAGTGTACTCAGTTTTAAAGTTAAACTAATCTTTCATTAAAGTACTACATAAATATTTTTTTCAAATTCAACAAGATGTATCAATTTTTAATAGTTTTATTTTTTATTATATTTTTTCTAACTTTTATTAAACAATTACATCATTAATTTACAATTTAATACTAAATTAAGTATTGAATTCAATATTTAATATTAATTTGCAGTTTATATCAATTTAAATATAAATTTACAAAAACTGGAAACATTTACTAGTTCATAAAAATACCTCATTTGGATACATATCATAAATTAGTTCATACAAAAATTATTATAATGATTGTTAGTAGAAATTATTAATCAATTAATGTTTATTTATTTATTATAATTAACTTATTAATCATTAGTATAAATTATTTCATATTTCAAATTAACTATTAAATATTATCCGGTAATTTATTATTACTTCTACTTAATTATTTTTACTTCAAATTATTTTTTTAATTACTAATTTTCAAATTAATCATTCACTATTATTATTTAGTTATTATAGTTATTAATGATTACTTATTAATTATTCAATATTAACTATTACGTGGATATCCATCGATGAACAGTAAACAACGATGGATGAACATCAAACAAAGTTTTATCCATTCAGGTTCAAGCGAACGCCCCATAGAAGGTAGTTACAATTGAAAACCATAAATACGCATAGAAGTAACAATTTTCAACGCAGTGTTCCTATTTTTCAAAATTTGAAATTCTTTAACGTTTTGGAATTCTTTGAAATTTTGAATATTTTACAAACTTTTAGATAATTTAAAAAATATTTTCAAACCTTATGAAAACTTCAAAGTTTTATATTTAAAATTTAAGAATAGTTTAAAATATATTTTAAAAATTTCCAAAACAAAGGATTAGCAAAGAAAAGGCTGACAGATGAAGCGAATGACGAGATCTGGATCTGAGGCAACTATACCATAAGGAGAAATCTAGGGTTAGAAGGAAAGGAGGAGGCGGAGAAGATTAGGAGAAAGAAGAGGTAAGGAAGACGAAATAAGGAAAGACAAGGGCAGGAAGACGACCCTAGTCGCCATTGGAGAAATAGTATGCCGCTATGATTCCTACCATGGTTTTTTGTTGAGGAGATGAAACCTTTTTTAGCAGCGATAATTTTCAGTGACCTGATCAAGAAGACGAAAACATAAATTCGAAATTGGGACGCATGCCAAAAAAATTGAGGAATGGAGCCAAAATTTTCATGGAATGGAGCTAATCAATTTCTTAAAAGCAAATATGTATTAATAATTTCTTGATATTAATTTGATTAATCGTACTAAAGACTATTAAATAATCATTGATTATCAAAACAAATTTAATAAACATCGAACAATAATGTATTTTATTAATTACTATTACCTCTTATTTATATTATATAGTAATTAATAATTAATCAGCATTAATTTTCTAAAAAAAAATCAGCATTAACTATTGAATTTTATTTACTTCTAATAGTTATTATTTATTATTAATTACTAATGTATTATTAACATTAATTATTTAAAATTTAAATTTACTAATTAATTACTAAGTACTAACACAAATTTAAAACATTTAATAAATAAAAAATATAAAAGTTCGTTTCAAATCTCTTGGAAAACTGCAGGAAAATAGCTTCAAAATTATGTCGACGGTAATCCGACTCTATTAGCAACGGAATTTAGCGTCAAATATTATATGACGGTAAAGAGCTGCAATTTCCATTGATTTAGCGACAGAATTAGTAATCGACGGTAATAATTTATAATAAGATGACATATAAAATCCAAAATATTTTCTCTTACAAAGCCCACGGAAATCCACCGCTAATTAGCGACGGAATTTTCCGCTGCTAAAAATCTGTCGCTAATCTCGGTTTTTCTTGTAGTGGTCAATTTACACATATCAAGTTCTAGCCAAAAATTACATATGCCAATCCCAATTCTTACAAATACCATTTTAATGGCAATACCCAATTATCCAATTCTATATTATGCCTTCGATTCTACCAAACACACATATATCTAACTAGGCAATATCTCGATATTTCCCCCGTATCCAATCGCACATAATTCGCAGTTTAGGCCTAGGTCCGAAATTGACCTAGGTTCATCAAAGGAAAATAAACAGGGGGAGGTAGAAGTTGCAATGAAACAAGATCAGGGAGAAAACAGCATAGATCGTCATGATAGGCATAAAGATTAGATCTTGATAATAATATCAACATGAATCCAAGAAACTGATTTACAATGACGGAATAGAGCATGAACTAGACATAAGAATGGAGATGAACAAGTCTCAAAACTCAAGGTTCAAAGGTAAACAGGAATAGATCTGAATTGATAAACATGCTTATATCCAATTACACTTTTTTCCATAGCCATATTAAAATTAAATATTTTAATCTAAAAAGTAACTAGAACTTACATAGCATGGCTAGCGAATTTAAGAACTGAAATCGATGTTGTGGCGTTGTTGATTCATCTCCTTGAATCGTTGTAGAAGTCTTCATCTTTGCACTGGATTGCGTATGAGAGCTTAAGAAGATTAGAGACGGCGGCCATGACCAAGAGGGATTTCAGCAGCATAACGGTGGCTAGACGTGTTGTAGTGAATTAGGGTTTAGGCATCAAGGGGTTTATATAGGATTAGGTAGACGAATCTGGACAGAAAACGAGACTAGAAACATCAGAATGCACCCAGGCCCAAAAGTGGGCTCGGGGACCAGGTCGACACCCAGGTCGACTGCCCAGTCGACCTGGTCTGGGGGGGGGGGGTGTCGACTGCCCAGTCGACTCCCCAATCGACCTGGGTACTGGTCGGGAAATTTCCCGCCCAGCCTTTCTGGGTTTTGAATTCAAAATTTGAATTCGAATTCGAGCTGTTTTCAATTCTGAAAATCCTGAAACTTCAGAGGGTCATATCTCTCTCATACGGACTCCGATTCTCGCAAACTCGGACTCGTTTTCAAGCAGAATTTCGAGACGAACGCAATGGCGCAACCCATTTCCCTTGATTCTTATTTTAAAATTTAATTCTGCCTTGATTTATGATTTTAATATGTTATTAAAATTTGGGTTGTCACATTCTCCCCTCCTTAAAGGATTTCGTCCCCGAAATCTTCAAGTTAAGAAGAATGTGTCCTACCATCCAGTCATCCATCTACTCAATCATCAATCACAGGCATTCATTGTCCTTAAAGGATTTCTAATGCTATATGAACATATGCAGAAAGTGTGTGTATATGTTCCTTATCTAATGCAAATGATCAAGCCTGATTGATCTTCTAGATGCAAAGATATGTTTAGTGCCATGAGTCCAACATGTATGCAAGTAGTCCTAGTCACATAAACACTATATGTGTGCACAAACATCCATCCATATGCAACATCCATATGATAACACATTCAATTTCATCCACAAACAAGTGTAAACACTCATGCATATGCAATATGAAAGGTGACTGAGCCGATCTAGTGCCTAATGTGCGTGTATATGCATCCACGAGCAACCACTTGCAACCACTTGCAACCATCAATCATAACATGTCTCAAACACATGTTTACACCCAACTGTTCCTACCTAAAGATGTAGTCGAATGATAGAAGCAAGTAAAAAGTCTGCGCCCATCAAAGCTAGAAATCTACGTCACATATATACTGATTAGGAGAAGAATTCCCTAAGCACCAGCCCCGAAGACCGAAATTAACATCAGACTGACACACAAAGAAATTCTCAACCCAACCAATATATATGTGATTCTAGGAAACTAAGCATGATGGACTCCTTTTAGGTCACAAGAAATCCCTTCCTAAAACCAACCCATATCCTATAAAACCCAAAAGGTTTAATCAACCCAACGGACACCCTCAAGCCCCAACATGTAAAACTAACAGATGAGTCATACTCCCTATGGGGTTTGCAGCAGAAATTGGATTGAGAATAGGACCTAGAGGATATACACAAAAGATAGCATGCAAGTAAGCTCTACAGGAAAAAGGAATCAAGAATATACTGTTAAAAAGAGATGTGATGCACGAATATAGTCTTCAATCTTCTAAGCCACATTCCCTTGAGCTTAACTCCATTGTGCTTTGACCGACTTTAACTTCACAATTTCATAGCTCCTTGATTCTTATATCCAAAATACGAGTTGGAACTCATTTCACTGTTGCCTCTCGTTCCACTTTCACTTATTCTCCCTCTAGTATACTCGGTCTCAAACATAACTGTGTATTGAGGGTTCCATGTAAGCTCTCCAAAATTCACTAGTGAATCTTGGATCTCGTTCACTTACTAGAAGGTATTCCACATAGATGAATTATCTCTTGAAAATAAACAAATGTCAACCATGTTGCTAAATGTACTTACTAAGGCGATTTTCTACATCACATGCATAAGTGAAATGAACCATCCGCCTTAGTGGCGAACACTACTCGAGCGGATCAATAAATGTATCTAGAGATTCTAGGTAACTAAGCATGGCAAAAACCATATGGGTTACACTAGACTTCGAGGGCATTACTGAGGCAAGTCAAGAGTCTAACTACCCTCCTTTCAAAACCGAGAATGGCACCCTTATTAGATAACCACGCCATCCCTAGAATCCACTCCTAGCCCAAAAATCATAAGCATTCCTTCTAAGATCAATACCTAGTATAGACATTCTCAAATCCAAACAAATCATGAATAAATGAGCCAATTCCCCAACAGGATTTGAGACAAAAATTGGGATCCTCCAATACGCTAGTACTAAGGTGCAGAGACTCAACTATCGAAGCAGAATTAAAAGGATGCGATGTACAAAAACAAAGTTCTAGCGGGATGATAGAAAAGAAAATCTAAACCTTTAAAGGTAACGTTACCACCTCCCTTAGGTACGCTAGTAGTGAGAGCATACAATTGCACTCTCGACGATCCCGTCCTTTGCTCTTGTCCTTGTCCTATAATACTTAACTACACTCCCTCCTTACCATACTAAAGATACTCTCTCTTGTCATGGATTTCACTATTCTTTCACTTTGGCCTCTTTCCTTTCACCTTTTTCCTCCTTCGTGGATTAAGCTATAACAACTAGTCTCTTGTTCTTACTGTCCTTGTATAGTTTGTTGACAAGTCCTTCGAAGCTACCTCCAACGCACGGCAACTCTACACAACTTGAAATAAGATTAGACGCCGATGGAACTACTGTGGCTACAGATGGAGGTTGGGCACTTCTTTGCCCTTCGACATATGTCGGATGCCTACGAAACTATGGTGAAAAGAGAGAGAGGAGAGATTTCAAGAGGGAATCAAAAGATAGTGCATATGGCTTTGGGGAATATGCCTTTTAATCAAAACAAAATTTTCTTGAAAATTTGCTTCTTTGTAAATGTTTTGAAAACTAGTTCAGAAGGTTTTTGAAAACTTTTGCCCAGTCTGGTAACCTTCTACTCTGATACCAAATGTAACACCCCACATCCATTAAGGTCACTCACAAAGGGAATGCCTTAACTTCAATGGAGCATTATGGGTACTGGAACAGAAATATTATAAGACAGACATATATAAAACAGCGGAAAGTAAAGTGGAAGTACTTAAAATCATTTATTAAATATAAATGTTTACAATAAAAGCCCATCAACTTCCAATACCCAATTACATAGTTAAGATATCTGTCTTGCTCAAAAACAAAGAAGCATAAAAACAAACTGTAGTATTCCCCAATAAAGCAAAGCAAGCCATAGCCAAGAGAAATCCAAGCCATACATGAAAGAGCCTTGGAGCTTGGTAAGATCCGAACTAAGCTGTATTCCCACCCTGCGAACCTGGGGGGGGGGGGAACGGAAAAAAAAGAGGCGAAACAAAATGGGTCATTCATAAAGACTGAGTAAATCCTAGTGACTTTCAGCATAAAAACAGGTAAAGATAATATGGCATGAGTAAACTGAAAGTAAACATAAGCATGATGACAAGATAAGCAACAGGTAAGATAACTAAGGATAACATGATGTGATTTTTGCCAAGTAACATCGCAAGGTTCCCATTCAAGATAACTTAAGTATAATTTCGTAGGATTCCTATCAAGCATAACAAGATTCCTCTGCTTCGCCATTAAAATATTTCTATGAGGTCTATTTGCTATGAACCACCTAACTAGCATCTTTACAAGTGTCTTACATGGAATGTTTCGTATTCCTATTAGTACTTCAACTAGTGTCCTATGTAACAAGGATCCTTACCCCTACTAGTGTCCCAACTAGTAGCACGTGTTATATAATAAGGTGATCCCACCCACTACTTAGAAATCATAATACTAGTCTTATGTACCCCTAGCTAACTACATAGGTGCCGCCTGCCCCTATCTCCACTAGGTGTACCCACCAACCCCCATGCGATCAGCTCCCTAACTCGTAGATACCCGTGCTGGCCCCACAGTGGGGGTGTATCACTTCCGAAAGTGGCAACCAGATACAACTTGAGGATGCACGGCTTATACCTACACGATGCAACAACGTCTTACCTACCAGCCTGGGTCCACACACGCATATGAAACCCGTTGGACTTGCGTTGCCACCGCTAACCCGTTTTGACCTCTTACAATCAAACCCAGTATGCGTGTCTCGTCCTCGACATGGGTCAAGCTCACAAAGATACGTAATGGGCTACTGGTCTGAAAAGGGTCCCCTTTCCTCGACACAAGCTTCCCTCCTATGCTTGGTCCCCTCTAGTAATTCTTACTTAACCCCTTCTTATTCATGTCCACTTACATGCTTAAATTTTGGTTAAGTATACACCAGTTATGTCTTACATTTTACCCATGTCCTCCACTTAACCCCTTCATCATCCTCATGTCTTAATACATGCTTTATCTTGGTTAAGTGCTTATTGGTTATATTTTACATGTCATTCATATTACCCCCAACGTCTGGGTTTAACCAAGCGCCTTGGCTTTATCTGCCATTAGACCCTATGTCTATCCATTAACTATGTGCTTGTGCTACCTCATCAGTCTTATCATTTAACTTGGTTATTTCCATTTATACCAACCTTCAACTTGCTTATTAATTCAATTCTTAACTTGAACTATACTAAGTCCATTAATAAGCCCGCAACATGTTATTCCTATGATTCATACATTAACCCCTGTTATGGTACAATAACATGTTCTTATTCAATCTTTACAATCAAGTACCCCTTAACTTACAAACACACTGGAGAGAGAGAATAATTCCATAAATACCAACCCCGAAGACCAGAATCAACATTAGATTGATACTCAGAGGATTATCCAACCTAACCAATGTTTTGTTCCTTTTTATAATATAACTTATGTCGCCTTCAATTGTAAATTCATTCTTGTCTTTACATATTTCTTAATCTACAATGAAGCACATCTTTCCTTATTACATAAGTTATCTCATCTTGTCTATTTTTCCGCCTAACTTACTTTATTCCATAAGTTATCATTCCCACTTAGGCATTAATTAAGATTTACTTAACTCAACCATTCATGTCATAACAGTTAAGTGTCATTAGCCTGGTCATATTACTTAACCCACCCATTCACACCATATTGTTTAAGTGTCATTAGCCTAATCATATTACTTAACCCACCCACTCATACCATATTGGTTAAGTGTCATTAGCCTAATCATATTACTTAACCCACCCATTCATACCATATCGGTTAAGTGTCATTAGCCTAATCATATTACTTAACCCACCCATCCATACTATATTGGTTAAGTGTTCTTAGTTTACTTAACCCTATCTACTGGTCTAATTACCATATTATGTTGGTTAAGTATTACTATTCATATTTCCACCTGTCACCCACATGTCACCCACTTAACCACCATGTCCCACCACATTTTTATCTGGTTAAGTATTTCTTAATTCATTAAGGCCGTAACCCTATAAAGACCTCTAACATTAGACTGACATTTATGGCAGCTGGATTTGCCGGGCGGGTCCGGGCAGTCTTACACCATAAAAGAGTCTAACCTCGTGTCTTTACAACTGTTACGCTTTTAATTTGGGCATATGACCTCTCACATTGGGCTACCATTTGTGACTACTGGATTCGCTGGGCGGGTCCGGGCAGTTTTACGTCACAAATGAGTCCAACCTCGTGTCCTAAGCATTGATTATCGCTTCTAATCTTTTACCCCAGTCTTAATAATTTCCTTATTCAAATTATTAATTAATTCCTAATTTAACGATGTCCATAATTGACTCAATTATGTTCATCAATTAATGGTATGCAAAATCATACCAATTTTATCACAATTTATCTTATGCCATTAAAGGCAACTTATCTCAATTTATATTTATCCCTCCTTTAAGGCTATTACATGCCAACTACCCAAAACCCACTTAGGCGTGTTCATATTAGCCCTTTTTCAAGACATAAATTATCATATGTGTTTCAACTACAAATCTCACATAATTAACATATGCCCAAGTTCTAGATTACATATCAGTTTTACATATGCCCAATTCATACCAAATCTACATATGTTCAGTTCATGCCGTTTTATACGTATGTCAATTTTTATGTCAATTTACACATATCAAGTTCTAGCCAAAAATTACATATGCCAATCCCAATTCTTACAATTACCATTTTAATGGCAATACCCAATTATCCAATTCTATATTATGCCTTCGATTCTACCAAATACACATATATCTAACTTGGCAATATCTCGGTATTTCCCCCGTATCCAATCGCACATAAATCGCAGTTTACGCCTAGGTCCGAAATTGACCTAGGTTCATCAAAGGAAAATAAATAGGGGGAGGTAGAAGTTGCAATGAAATAAGATCAGGGAGAAAACAACATAGATCGTCATGATAGGCATAAAGATTAGATCTTGATAATTATATCAACATGAATCCAAGAAACTGATTTACAACGACTGAATATAGCATGAACTAGACATAAGAATGGAGATGAACAAGTCTCAAAACTCAAGGTTCAAAGGTAAACAGGAATAGATCTGAATTGATAAACATGCTTATATCCAATTACACTTTATTCCATAGCCATATTAAAATTAAGTATTTTAATCTAAAAAGTAACTAGAACTTACATAGCATGGCTAGCGAATTTAAGAACTGAAATCGATGTTGTGGCGTTGTTGATTCATCTCCTTGAATCGTTGTAGAAGTCTTCATCTTTGCATTGGATTGCGTATGAGAGCTTAAGAAGATTAGAGACGGCGGCCATGACCAAGAGGGATTTCAGCAGCATAATGGTGGCTAGACGTGTTGTAGTGAATTAAGGTTTAGGCATCAGGGGGTTTATATAGGATTAGGTAGACGAATCTGGACAGAAAACGAGACTAGAAACATCAGAATGCACCCAGGCCCAAAAGTGGGCTCGGGGACCAGGTCGACACCCAGGTCGATTGCCCAGTCGACCTGGTCTGGGGGGGGGGGGTCGACTTCCCAGTCGACCTGGGTACTGGGCAAGAAATTTCCCGCCCAGCCTTTCTGGGTTTTGAATTCGAAATTTGAATTCGAATTCGAGCTGTTTTCGATTCTGAAAATCCTGAAACTTCAGAGGGTCATATCTCTCTCATACGGACTCCGATTCTCGCAAACTCGGACTCGTTTTCAAGCAGAATTTCGAGATGAACGCAATGGCGCAACCTATTTCCCTTGATTCTTATTTTAAAATTTAATTCTTCCTTGATTTATGATTTTAATATGTTATTAAAATTCGGGTTGTTACAACTTAAGTTTTTGGTGTCAAGGTGTCAGAACCGAAATAACCAAAGTTTTATGTATCGACAAGGTCGAAACCAAACATTTTGGTATCGATGCCAAAAACTTAACTGACACCAAGGAAGTTTAAAGCCTAGTACTGATGAGGTCAAGATCAAAAATATACTTAAGTATTGATAATATCCTAATCGATTTCAAAATTTCAAGTTTCGTTGATACAAAAACAGAAGAAAACATGGTTTTCAGTGTCACTTATACACTGTTTCAATACCAATTACTTGAAGCTAAGAACAAGCATTAATCTCGGTATCAGTAAAGCCGAAATTAACGGGAATCGATAGCAAGCTGATATTGAATTCATCAGTACCTTAAAAGAAACTTCATCTTCATTAAAAATTCAGGATTAATTGTAAATGAATTTTCACTTTAAACCTCAAAAACTATATCGAGGGTGACAGATAATAAATCCGCATTATCCACCATTAATGTCTATTTAAGTAGACTCCTATTTATTCGACCTCATTCTAACAAGATATCGAAGGTTATTAAATCTCGATTGGAGTTATAATTGATCTCAAGAAATAACGATTTTCGAACTTCAATCTAGATCGATTTATAAAATATAAAAAAAACTTACAAAGAAAGGATTGAATTGATAGTTCTGAAAAGTTTGGAAAATCTCGAATAACAGTAATTTTGTTTGAGTATTTTTTTTTGTAGGAGAAGAAAATAAGGAAGGGAGAAGAAGAATCTTTATACTTAAAAGCATGTTTCATCAAGACCGTACATGCAAGTACAAGTGAATGATTCAGATAAATCACAGAAGACCAAAAGGCGGAAAAATCATGTACTTTCAAAGACAGTACAGAGAAAAAGCTAAAGTTATTGACTTGAAAAGTTGAAAATACCCCTTCATTTGGGGGAAAATGTTACTACCTAATTCCGATACCAAAACCAAATAGAGGTGGAGTATCGGGATGAAACTAGCATCAGAACACTAGGAAGAACTGATACAAGAAGCAAAAGACAAAGAGGCTAAGTTGACATTGAAAGCAAGAAGGTTGAAGTTTGGCTCACATGCTATCGGAATCAACATCAGAAGTAAAAGCTTGGTACCGATACAAAGAAGAAGTATAAACAAATGCAAGATGTCGATACCAACTTTCAACATGCAATTATTTTGGTATCGGTACCGCACAAGAAGGACATGAGTTCGAAGACAGCAAGGACGAAACTATACACTCAAAGCCAGAAGCATGCCATTTGGTACTAAAGATAAAGCGTGAAACCAAATCATTTGCAAGCAAGGTGCTACCGATACCAATGTTCTTGGTATCGATACCGTTACCAAAAAGCAACATCAAAATCATATAGTAAGAAACATGGACACATTGCCCAAAAGTGGAAGAAGCAGTGTCGAAGTCGACACCAGCAGACCATTACCGAAGCAAAGCAGAACCGCCCCCGAAACCCTAAAGCGGATCGATACCAGAAGACTCGGAGCAGAAGAAAGCTTCTCATGTGATTGCTACAAAAGAGTGTCCAAATCCTCTAAAAATTAGACCCCAGAGGTTGCATTTTGAAAGATTTTTTTCCTCATTTCAAAATATTGTATCCATTTCTTAGAGAGAAAACCCTAACTTTTAAATCAATTTGAGGATTTTACTTACAATCGTCCATGTACTTATGCAAATAATCAAAAGCGAGAATTAACACTTGTCATCTATTTCACTTATTTCTTTGTTGTTAATCCATGAAAAAGCTTCCTACTGTGGCGTAATTACCGAAATAACCTTCCTCAAGCCATTTAGCTTTCCGACTTGTGTCGAGTTTACGAAACCCTTAATCCAACTTAACTGTCGTTGAGTCTTGTAAGCGTGATACTCTTCTCTCGAAGGAAGGATAACTAATATTCGGGCTTAAGATCTTGATATCTAGGAAACAGTGAACTAACTCAAACTTGTAGGAACTAAATATCCCAAGGTTCCCCTAGGCTCATGTCCATTTCCCTTTATTCTGGTATTGCCGAAAAACAACGTTAACACTTCACGAGAAGAATGAAGGAAGATTTGTTAGCAGAGTTAATCCGCTCCGAAAATGCACAATACATGTGTCTGGTGCTAGTGGAATTGTTAGATGCTTCGAGTGTCAGTCAGATGAAAGTTGATCAAATACAAACGATATAACCCAAGATAGAGCCGTGGATGACTTCAATCAAGAAATTTCTACATCACAGAGTCCTTCCTGGGAGGAAGTACGAGAAACGAGTTGTCTTTTACCAGGCTACATATTATATGTAACACCACGCATTTTAAATAACAAAGATTAACAAAATTGTCAAAATAATTATGGAAGAGTGTGCGTTTGAAATTTGAAAATGAATGCATGCTATAAACGGGGGAACAAATAAATAGTCGCCACTATGTAAACTAAATGCGCAATAGTTTGTATATGATAAAATAAAAATAAATGGAAGAAAGAATAAAATAAATGGTACGCACAATAATTGTATAAGAAATATGCATTTGAATTTAAAAAAACAAAAGGTAATTAACGTATTAACAGACTTACTCATTTAATAAATACAAACTTCTAGTAATAACCATGTTTGAAATTGGAATTTGATGTGTGTTGGAAAAGAAAAGCAATTGATGTCAAATTGCAATATTTCTTTGATTAACAATGCGTGACATAAAAGAAATAAAATCATGCAATAAATCTAAATAATGTTAGCTAAGTAGTGTTTTAATTCAAAATAAATGAAGCATGTGCATGTAAATATACATTTATTTATATATGTATTTCAAGAATATATATGCAAGCATATTAATTTCAGTAATAAGCACATTTGAAACTGAGATTTAATGCATGCTGAGAATAGAAGAAACAATTAGTAAAAATTGGAAATGTAGATAAATGTATTGTATAACTACCATAAAAGAATTAATAAGCATGAATTAGGGAAGTCAATGCATACGTTAATATGATAAATAGTAAATGTTTACATTTAAAATTAGTACGCATGTTAAAACAAGAAACCAGAGAATACATTAAAGGCAACATTCAAAGAAATTTATGTGCATATTAAATACCTGTTGTGTAACAACCCGCATTCTACGTATCTAGGATCGTAGAATATTTATTTCTTTTTCGTATGAAGTCGTATGGTCGTGTAACTTTGGGAGACAACTATTGGGGTCATTTCCCATGTTCATGATTTTTGCCGATTTTTAAATGACCATTTTGCCCCTAGCCGATATTGTTTTGGCCATAACTTTTGATTGGAAAGGAGTTTTGACCTGAAACCACTTCCATTAGATTCGAATGATGGTTTACCTTTCCGTAGAGTGGTCACATGTGGAAATCGGGCTTAGGGTTTGGGAGAAATGGCTGAAATAAGGTTTTGGAACGTGAAAAACTGTTTAACCGGGCCAAATAGGGTGATTAGTAATTGGGCCCATGACCCATTTCGGAATTAGAAGTATATGAGGGCTGCTTGTGTTTAGAAATCATTCTTTTTCAGTATTTTTCAGCAGCCACTGACCTCCTTTGAACCCTAGCCATGGCCTCCGCTCTCTAAATCTCTTCAAAACACCTCCAAATCACCTACAACTTGAAGATTGGGATTAGCAACATCAAATCAAGGGTGATCTTCACCAAATCAAGATTAGAGCTGCTGGAACACATTAGAATTCGACCCAAACAGAGAATCATTTCAGATCTATAGTTTACTTTGTGGCAAAGGTGAGTGATTTGCATTGTTTTTCACTAATTACGGCTAATTATGGTAATTAGCGAAGATTAGCGAAATTATGGCTCAGAAAAATCTAGAAAAATTTCTAAAATTCTAAAACATCATTTTATGCCTCTGATATGAATTTGGGTTAATTTCAACTAATTTTGCTAATCCCGGAATTTGGGGGATTAAGGGGTGATTAGTGGAAATTAGCGAATTTTTGCATGTTAAAAATCTGGAAAAATATTCAGAAATTCTGAAATATTGTTTTAGACCTATGTTAGAAAATTTGGTTAATTTGGTTAAGTTTTACTAATCCTATTATTAGTTGTTCTTAAACATGCTTAAGGGGAAAATATGGGTTTTTGGGTATGTTTGATCCATTTTAACCTATCATATTGATGTTTTGGTGTTTGAGGTCACTTCTATATGTTTCTATGACTGTATGGTATGCTTTGTGATTGATTAGAATAGTTAGAATGGTCGAAAACGCCGTCGAGAGGCGTATGAACTGTCGATGGAAGTTGCAGGAAACCGGACCGGATCGGATGGCACCACCCGACCCGATCGTGATTAGTCCCTGCGACCCGAACCATATGCCACGATCCGCTCGTGGTGATGAAGGCTGAACCGAAACGTTTGAAGCTCGACCCGATCCGCCAGAAGCATCACGACCCGATCCGATGAAAGCTCCATCACGATCCAAACCATGAAGCATGCAGCACGATCTGAAGATGGTCCACGATCCGACCACGACCACGAGTAGAAGGAGGAACCATGAACAGTGCTTGGGGGCGAACCGCGATCCGAACAACTACCATATGAAGACTTCCGATCCGACCCGAAGGAGCTTGGCATGAATCGATCCAGTGGGGGATACTGAAGGCCGAACCGAACCGATGGCTACGAGGAGGTCCGAACCGATCCGGTGATGACCAAAAACCCGAGATGCAAAGGTAGTCCAAATAGGAAGTTAGAGCTCAGGATCCAGTTGGGAACCAATGAGTTCACTTCGTGATTGGGCTTTGCTGCGGGACGTGTGCAAAGGGGTTGTCGGTATTCATAACTTTGATTCACCGCTGAGAGACGGATAGTGGGCTTGTAGTGATAGTCGTACGGGGTTAGACTCCGTCATGGCCCAAAGAATTATGTGACCAAGGTAGTGGATATCGTATGCTTTACGCACTGAGTGAGAGATGTGAGGATGGTTGCTATGCTTGATTGTTGCCATCACTATGACATGCACACCCCCACCCCTGTATTCCTTACACCATATGTTAATGGCACCTTAGAGGGTTGTACAGTATGTAGTGCTAACTCTTTGGTTGCAGGTCCAGGTTCAGGTATGATTGGACTATACCTGTTATTGTTTTGTTTTGTTGCTTATCGCTCATACCAGACTTTTTGTCTGACCCAGAGTTTTATGTCTCTTCTTATTACTCCGGGTGCTCACACGAGCAGACTAGAGACAGGTTAGCTGGGTATGCACGGGTAGCTGATCTGGAGACGAGCATAAGGCTTCCACATATGATATATATAGTATTCTTGCTGTGTTGTTGAAGATCACTGCTTGGGCATTAGTCGTGCATCTTCTACTTTACCTTTCTTTTGTTTTAGAGATAGTAAATTTGGAAAGTTGTAATAAGCTATATTTGGATTTCCGCTGTTATGTTGGTTTAGTTTTCAACTTATGCACTGTCTCGCCTGTTTTATGTCAAGATTATGTTATTATTATATTTTGATTACATGCGCTGTGAGACATTCTACAGGTTCTTTGTTGATTCTTCGTCTTCTTTCTTTTCTTCTGACGACCATCCCGTGCTAGCCGGACATGTGTTCAGCGCACTTTTGGAGGAAATGTCGGCTAGTGCGGGGCGGGCCGTTACATTTGGTATCAGAGCTCTAGGTTGCGTAGTTAACCCAGGGAAGTCATCAGGTAGAGATAGTATACGTATATGAGAGCGCGTATTTGTGATTATTTTGGTTTTTAAAAGCTATATATATATATATATATATACTATTAATATAGCTGAGGATAAAGTCGCACTGCACTAGCATCACTATGGAGATGGTTAATCGTTTTCTCTTTACAGATTGAACGATGAGCCGATACGCGAGAGGTGTCGGTAGGGAGCCATTAATGGGAATGTTGCTGACATGAGGACGATGTTTACTGACCTCATGAGAGAGATGCTTAGGGATGTGCAGAGGGCAGCCCCCAATTCCGGAAATGGTGGTGGTCCAGTAGTGCAGGCGCCTAGGGTCGATTTCGCCAAGTTGTGCAAAGATTACACTAACCTTGGTAGAAAGCCGTTCCATGGAATGGAGTCGGCCACAGATGTTCAGGATTGGTTGGATAGCTGTGATCGTATCTTCGACGACTTGGGTATCGAGGATGCGATGAAGAGAAGGCTAGCATCCCGTCAGCTACAAGGACGGCAATGAATTGGTGGAATGCTATTAAGGCAGCTACCTCAGAGGATCAAGTCACTTCGGATCAGTTTAGAACTCGTTTCAGTGATAAGTTTATCCCAACTGCTCAGAAGTCAGAATTGTTTAGGAAGTTCTTGGAACTCAAACGGAATGACAGAGA
The DNA here is from genome assembly GCA_030737875.1 of Allium sativum. Lineage (NCBI taxonomy): Eukaryota > Viridiplantae > Streptophyta > Magnoliopsida > Asparagales > Amaryllidaceae > Allium > Allium sativum. The sequence continues at coordinate 132,339,810 of CM060918.1, forward strand.
TGTCTCGGAGTATATTTCCGAATTTGACACTTTGTCCAAGTATGGGTTATCTCTTATTGATACAGCCGAGAAGAAGAACGAGAATTTCATAACTGGCTTAGATCAGTACTTGGGGGGAGAGGCTTATTAACCACATTGATGAGACGTTTGAGTCGATCGTGGGGAAATCTTTGAGATCGGAAAGTCTTTACCCTATGCCAAAGAACGAGGTTTCTATTACATCTTCGGATGAGCCAAAGTCGCAAGCAGGCGATGGAGGCAATAATAATTCCTAGAATAAGAGGAAACAAGACCAAGCCATGGATGGTCAGAATAAGAAAGTAAGAAAGATGGCGAGTGCTTTAGCTGTGGCAAGAAGGGCCACTATGCCAGAGATTGTCGGGAAAAGCCTGGGGAAAGGAAGTGCTTTAATTGTGGCCAAGCGGGACATCACAAGAATGAATGTCCACAACCTCCTAGGGAGAAGCAAATCGTGAGAGCATATGCTATCAACGCTGTTCCTTCTTCGTCGAATGCCCCAACTGCGGCGCATAAGGAAAAAGGTGTCATTATTCGAGGTATGCTTTCTATTTAAGATGTTTTGATCGGATTTTGTTTGACAAACATGAGTTAGTCGATAGACCTTTAGTAGTGACGAACCCGATTGGTGGTTCGATTAGCCTCAGTATGATTTACCGTAACGTGGTCTTATCGAGCCATGGATGTATGTTTGTTTATGATTATTTTGTTTTGGTCTTTACTGGGTTTAGTGTAACACCCCACCTCCGTTAAGGTCACTCACAAAGGGAATGCCTTAACTTTGGTGGAGCATTTTAGTAAACAGAACAGAAACTTACAAGACAGATAAAATAGTACTTGAAAAAAATTTATAACTTTATTTCAACAGAAACCAAAATAAACATGGTTAAAAACTTTCAAATCACATTATCAGAATTCAAGTACAACATATCAGTCTTGTACAAAAGCCTTCAGAGTGCATAGTTTAAAATCATAATCCCCACAGAACGGAAGTTATACAGAGCCAAGCCATATTTTAAGCACTTCAAGCAGAAGAAATCCGGATCAAGCTAAAGTATTCCCTCCTTGGATAACCTGGGGGAGAAACGGAAGAAAGGAGGTGAAACAACAAGGGTCAGACAAAAAGCCTGGCAAGTCCAGTGATTTTCAGTTATGAACAGATAATAATAACATGACATGAAAATAAAACTGGATGAGAGATAATTGTAACAGGTGTAACAGATATAACAGAAGAACAGAATGATATAAGCTATTGTTTTACACTTCTCTGCGCTTGCACTAGTATAACAGAAGTAGGTGTCACCCTAATGTCTAAACTGAAACAGAAATGGGTACAGAATAATTTAACAGAAACAGAATGCTAATAATGGGCCTTTACTACCATATCAGAAACAGACAGAAGCAGAAACATATTAATCCCTACGGAAACAGAATGTAGAATTAGGTGTACACTAGTAATGGGCCTTTACCATCCGAACAGACGGTACCACATAGAAACAGACATGTGTTACCATCCAACAGAAACAGACGGTACCAACAGAAACAGACAAAACTAAGTGTACCCTAAAACCCTACCCCAAGCGATCGGCTCCCTAATACATAAATACCCTGTGTTGGCCCCACAGTAGAGTCTATCACTCCCTAAAGTGACAACTAATTGGCACAGACCTATTTACAGATGTCACGGCATCTTACATCTTCAGAGGCAGACCGGGATCCATGCACGCACATGACCCGGTTGGAACGCACCATCAACACCCCTCGCCATTATCAGAATGAACCGAATATAATTAGTTCAGTAAGTGTGCCCGGACCCTACCTACTGTTGGGTCAAAGTTTTGATACCAGAAAGGGTTACTGACTAATATGGGTCCCAAACAAATGATGACACAAGTAATTCCCCTCCTAACCTTGTGTCCCCAGTCTAACAGATTTCAGCTTAACTTGTCTACAAGTTTCAGGCATACAAAATTTAGATTAACTAGTTCACAGATCAGACAATCAAGTTAATAGGTTTTCAGACTAACGGATCAGATGTTCAGATTAACATGCTTACAGATTAACTGGTTACAGATTAACAGACTTACAAATTAACTTGTTAGAGATTATCTAGCATTGTATTGGGCCTACGGATTCACGAAATGGGTTTATCAGATTCATTGGTCCAATTGGTTTAACCTTACCCACCCAACACGTTTTAGACATCATGTTTATCTCAGATTTTCATTAATTAAATATTAATGCTCAGACCTCTAACATTATACTGACAGTTTGCGGCTACTGGTTAGGCCGGTTGGTTCTGGGCAGGTTTCTGTCGCAAACTGAGTCTAACCTCGGGTTTCAAGCACGTTATGACTAACTTCTCACATTAGAACCTATTGTTTGAGACCACTGGAATATGCCGGGCGGTTCCGGGCAGAATTACGCCGCAAACTCATTCTAACCTCGAGTTAGCCATGTTTATCTTTGCGGCCAATTAATTAATGATTTACCATTTATACCCATGCCTAATATACATGTCAATTATTCATAACTATAGCCAATTCAGATTATGTCAATAGCGGACTAATTATATCAACTCAACAGATATAGCAGATAACAGATTTTTCAGATTAGGCGACTTAACGGATTTGGAAAACTAGCAGATTTAGCAGATAACAGATTAGGCATCTCAACAGATTTAGTTTAGCAGATTTGGCATTTTCAACAGACTTAGCAGATGACAGATTTAGCAGATTAGGGAATATAACAGGACTAGCAGATTAAGCAAATATAGCAGAACTAGCAAATTAGGCAAATATATCAGATTTAATCATTCCTTAAAGTTTCACAAACATATCTTGCCTAATTATAAATTTGGCCTAAGTTTACATGCCTAAATAGTTGTCATGATTCACACTATGATCATATACCCCACGTTGCATTGAATTTGCATGTCACAGGTTATGGTCATAATTTACATGTCCCAATTTAGTTCAACTTGCCTAGTACAAAAGATTCACATATAAATTATACCAAATATAGCCATCGATTTCAATGCATGTCATATATCCCAAAGATCCCTTACTTAGGTATTTATTTTCATTTAATAGATATCCTACTTTAATGTAAACCATTACACCTAAGCCATATTCTCTTTATCTCAAGTCATATGTTCAATACCCTTTATGTTACAAATATAACATGTCCAGTCATATGTCTCAGATTCATGTTCTAGCTACAGTCCATGTTCTTTCCTCAAATTAGTCACCTATTGGTCATGCCCAATTTATGCATCATTCATTTTACTGTTCCAAACATTTTAGCGTATGTTTATCTCTTATGAGATTGGCTCAGGCTCGTGGTAGCCTGGCTATAGAACAGAAAGAGGAAAGAGATATAAAATAAGATAGATCTAAACAGAACAGAGCAGATATAATCTCAGATTCAGATTTCCAATTCATGTCACAATCAGAATTAACGTTTATAGTGGAAAATAACTGTACTTGCCTTGGTTGGATTAAAGAAAGAACTTTAATTTGTTGTAGAATCGTTGTAGGAGCTTTAATCTCTAGCTTGAATTAGGTTGCTTAGGTTGATGTCGATTAGCTTCTAGTTTTGATTCCAGCAGAGTAGCGACGCCATTTTTATTTTTATTTAGAACAGAGGCTGAGAGGAAGCAGAATAGAATTGTGTGTAGAGAAGGCTAGATCTTAGGGTGTATTTATAGGTGTAGCAATTCATTTCAGCCATCAGATTAACCCTAAAACCAATCCGGACCATCAAAAATCGTCCCTGGGCTTCAAAAACGTGTTCTAGGCCGAAACAAGCCGACCAGGTCGACCTTTAGGGGGGGGAGGTCGACACTATAGTCGACCCCCATGGGGGAGGTCGACTCCCAGGTCGATCCCCAGGTCGACCTGCCCAGTTCCGTGCTGACCGAAACCTTCTGAATCTTCTACAGGCCATAACTTCTTCATCCGGACTCCGATTTTCGAAAACTCGGACCCTATTTCATGTAAAATTTCGATAGGAACGCAATGGTGATGTCCATTTTACCTAATTCCTGATTCTTAAATTAATTATCCTCATTTTACTATCTTTTCCGTTACACACACCGTTATCGAACTAATTTTTCTTCTCTTTCATGTATTAATTAATTCTTCTTATGCATCACCATTATTTACCTATCATAAGCATATTTTCATATATTTTATTTCATTTTTAATTATACTTAAAAATGCGGGGTGTTACATTCACCCCTCCTTAAAGGATTTCGTCCCCGAAATCTTCAAGTTAAGAAGAATGTGTCCTACCATCCAATCATCCATCTACTCAATCACCAATCACAGGCATTCATTGTCCTTAAGAGATTTCTAATGCTGTATGAACATATGCAAGAAGTGTGTGTATATGTTCCTTGTCTAATGCAAAGATCAGGCGGTCCACTGATTCAGTTGACCTCCTTAATGCGAATTATGCCAGTGCAATGAGTCCAACATGTATGCAATTTTCCTACTCGATACATATCATTTCTATATGAGTGCACAACCATTCAGTCATATGCAACATCCATGTGCTGAGTCAATCATTTTGCATCCACAAAAATTAAAAATGCTCACACATCCATATGCAGTATGAGAGTGTTTTCGAGCCGATCTAGTGCCCAGTGAGTGTATATGCATCCACGAGCAACCACTAGCAACCACTTGCATCCACTTGCAACCATCAAACATAACATGTCTCAAACACATGTTTACACCCATTAGTTTCTACCTAAAGTTCGAAGATTCGATCGATAGGATACAGTCGAATAATGGAAGCGAGTACAGATAAAACAAAAACTTGGTTCCCATTAGACATGGGTCCTAAGTATCGGCCCCGAAGACCGAAACCAACATCAAATTGACACCCAGAGGATTATCTTCTTTAGACAATGTCAAAACTGGAAATCTTATCAGAAGTATTCAGATATTTACAGACTACTGGTAAAGATCAGGTTCCCTAATGGCTCTTAGGAAGTTAAGCCTGATAATATCATACCCCACGAAAACTCAGAATGTATGCGTCATACTTGACACCTAACACAGATATCCCTCAAACCCTAATCTCAAATAGATGAGCCATAACCCTTATGGGTCTGAGTCTACAGCGGAATTCAGAAATAATACTAGTATTAAAGTGCAGAGTATCGATTACAAAATCAAAATACCAAAATCAGAAAAAGTCTTAACTCCATAATTAGATAAAGAAATTAAACCTACTATAGAAATTTTCCTATTTCTATCCTAGCCACTAGCCTCAAGAGTGTTCCCCTGCCCTCCTTGCCCTCGTCTCTTCGGGCAGTCCCTAGTGAAGTGTCCCATCTCTCCACAGTTGAAGCAAGTGCCTTTCCTTTTCCTGCAATCCTTGTTCAGATGAGTCGAGATCCCACAAGTAAAGCACTTTTTCCCCTTCTTAACTTCAGACTTCTCATCCTTCTTTTGTGTTTCCTTTTTGGGCCATGCTTTCTTATTTTGTGGTTCTTCCTTCTTTGTTTCTTTCGGGCCCTTGTCTTCCTCGTGCAGTAGTGCCATGTCCACCAATTTCTCGTAAGTCGCTCCCATGGGTACGTGGGTCATGGCTAGGCTGTGCAGTGGCTCGTTCAATCCTTTAACAAAGCGGAGAGCCTTTTTATGCTGAGTGTTGACTAAATCCAATACGAACCTAGCTAGTTGGTTGAACTGGTTGACGTATTCCTTGACCGTCATACTTCCTTGCTTAAGAGATAAGAACTTTTCCAGTTGTAAACTCCGTTCAGCTTGCGAGAGAATTTTTTTCTCAAACCTTGTTCTGAAATCCATCCATGTCTCAACCGGCCTCTCGGCGTTAATGACTTCCCACCAGTAGGAAGCTTCGTCTTTTTTTATTTTGGTTTTTTTTGGGGATTATGTTTTTCAAAAATAGGTTTTCTTTCGAAAATACTTCCTTTTTGAAAATTGTTTTCAAAAACTTTTATCTAACCTGGTAACCTGGCTTTGATACCAAGTGTAACACCCCAACTCTGTTAAGGTCACTCACAAAGGCAATGCCTTAACTTTGGTGGAGCGTTTTAGTAAACAGAACAGAAACTTACAAGACAGATAAAATAGTACTTGAAAAAAATTTATAACTTTATTTCAACAGAAACCGAAATAAACTTGGTTACATCCTTTTAAATCACATTATCAGAATTCAAGTACAACATATCAGTCTTGTAAAAAAGCCTTCAGAGTGCATAGTTTAAAATCATAATCCCCACAGAACGGAAGCTATACAGAGCCAAGCCATACTTTAAGCAGAAGAAATCCGGATCAAGCTAAAGTATTCCCTCCTTGGATAACCTTGGGGGGAGAAACGGAAGAAAGGAGGCGAAACAACAAGGGTCAGACAAAAAGTCTGGCAAGTCCAGTGATTTTCAGTTATGAACAGATAATAATAAGATGACATGAAAATAAAACTGGATGAGAGATAACTATAACAGGTGTAACAGATATAACAGAAGAACATAATGATATAAGCTATTGTTTTACACTTCTCTGCACTTGCACTAGTATAACAGAATTAGGTGTCACCCTAATGTCTAAACTGAAACAGAAACAGGTACAAAATAATTTAACAGAAACGGAATGCTAATAATGGGCCTTTACTACCCGATCAGAAACATACAGAAGCAGAAACAGATTAATCCCTACGGAAACAGAATGTAGAATTAGGTGTACACTAGTAATGGGCCTTTACCACCCGAACAGACGGTACCACATAGAAACAGACAGGTTTTACCACCCAACAGATACAGACGGTACCAACAGAAACAGACAGAACTAAGTGTACCCTAAAACCCTACCCCAAGCGATCGGCTCCCTAATACATAAATACCCTGTGTCGGCCCCACAGTAGGGTGTATCACACCCTAAAGTGACAACCAATTGGCACAGACCTATTTACAGATGTCACGGCGTCTTACATCCTCAGAGCCAGACCGGGATCCATGCACGCACATGACCCGGTTGGAACGCACCATCAACACCCCTCGCCATTATCAGAATGAACCGCTTATAATTAGTTCAGTAAGCATGCCCGGACCCTACCTACTGTTGGGTCAAAGTTTTGATACCAGAAAGGGTTACTGACTAATATGGGTCCCAAACAACAGATGACACAAGCAATTCCCCTCCTAACGTTGTGTCCCCAGTCTAACAGATTTTAGCTTAACTTGTTTACAAGTTTCAGACATACAAAATTTAGATTAACTAGTTCACAGATTAGACAATCAAGTTAACAGGTTTTCATACTAACGGATCAGATGTTCGGATTAATAGGCTTACAGATTAACTGGTTACAGATTAACAGACTTACAGATTAACTGGTTACAGATTATCTAGCATTGTATTGGGCCTACGGATTCACGAAACGGGTTTATCAGATTCATTGGTCCAATTGGTTTAACCTTACCCACCCAACATGTTTTAAACATCATGTTTATCTCAGATTTTCATTAATTAAATATTAATGCTCAGACCTCTCACATTAGACTGACAGTTTGCGGTTACTGGTTAGGCCGGTTGGTTCTGGGCAGGTTTCTGTCGCAAACTGAGTCTAACCTCGGTTTTCAAGCACGTTATGACTAACTTCTCACATTAGAACCTATTGTTTGCGACCACTGGAATATGCCGGGCGGTTCCGGGCAGAATTACGCCGCAAATTCATTCTAACCTCGAGTTAGCCATGTTTATCTTTTCGGCCAATTAATTAATGATTTACCATGTATACCCACGCCTAATATACATGTCAATTATTCATAACTATAGCCAATTCAGATTATGTCAATAGCGGACTAATTATATCAACTCAACAGATATAGCAGATAACATATTTTTCAGATTAAGCGACTTAACGGATTTGGAAAACTAGCAGATAACAGATTAGGCATCTCAACAGATTTAGTTTAGCAGATTTGGCATTTTCAACAGACTTAGCAGATGACAGATTTAGCAGATTAGGGAATATAACAGGACTAGCAGATTAGGCAAATATAGCAGAACTAGCAAATTAGGCAAATATATCAGATTTAATCATTCCTTAAAGTTTCACAAACATATCTTGCCTAATTATAAATTTGGCCTAAGTTTACACGCCTAAATAGTTGTCATGATTCACACTATGATCATATACCCCACGTTGCATTGAATTTGCATGTCACAGGTTATGGTCATAATTTACATGTCCCAATTTAGTTCAACTTGCCTAGTACAAAAGATTCACATATAAATTATACCAAATATAGCCATCGATTTCAATGCATGTCATATATCCCAAAGATCCCTTACTTAGGTGTTTATTTTCATTTAATAGATATCCTACTTTAATGTATATCTTTACACCTAAGCCATATTCTCTTTATCTCAAGTCATATGTTCAGTAACCTTTATGTTACAAATATAACATGTCCAGTCATATGTCTCAGATTCATGTTCTAGCTACAGTCCATGTTCTTTCCTCAAATTAGTCACCTATTGGTCATGCCCAATTTATGCATCATTCATTTTACTGTCCCAAACATTTTAGCGTATGTTAATCTCTTATGAGATTGGCTCAGGCTCATGGTAGCCTGGCTATAGAACAGAAAGAGGAAAGAGATACAAAATAAGATAGATCTAAACAGAACAGAACAGATATAATCTCAGATTCAGATTTACAATTCATGTCACAATCAGAATTAACGTTTATAGTGGAAAATAACTGTACTTTCCTTGGTTGGATTAAAGAAAGAACTTTAATTTGTTGTAGAATCGTTGTAGGAGCTTTAATCTCTAACTTGAATTGGGTTGCTTAGGTTGATGTCGATTAGCTTCTAGTTTTGATTCCAGCAGAGTAGCGACGCCATTTTTATTTATATTTAGAACAGAGGCAGAGAGGAAGCAGAATAGAATTGTGTGTAGAGAAGGCTAGGTCTTAGGGTGTATTTATAGGTGTAGCAATTCATTTCAGCCATCAGATTAACCCTAAAACCAATCCGGACCATCGAAAATTGTCCCTGGGCTTCAAAAACGTGTTCTGGACCGAAACAGGCCGACCAGGTCGACCTGTAGGGGGGAGGTTGACACTATAGTCGACCCCCATGGGGGAAGTCGACTCCCAGGTCGACCCCCTGGTCGATCTGGCCCCCAGGTCGACCCCCAGGTCGACCTACCCAGTTCTGTGCTGACCGAAACCTTCTGAATCTTCTACAGGCCATAACTTCTTCATCCGTACTCCGATTTTCATAAACTCGGACTCTATTTCATGTAAAATTTCAAGGGGAACGCAATGGAGATGTCCATTTTACCTAATTCCTGATTCTTAAATTAATTATCCTCATTTTACTATCTTTTCCGTTACACACACCGTTATCGAACTAATTTTTCTTCTCTTTCATGTATTAATTGATTATTCTTATGCATCACCATTATTTACCTATCATAAGCATATTTTCATATATTTTATTTCATTTTTAATTATACTTAAAAATGCGGGGTGTTACATTTAGCATTGTTTGGGGAGTCGATCTACTCTAAAGGAATGGGGTGGTTTTAGGTACCTACCTAGTGATGGCGATAGTAACTGGAGTCAAGGAAGCTGAGAGTTTATCGTTGTATTAAGTCCTAGTTGTCTCTAGGAGGCAAATGAGTGCTCCAGTGCTTAGTTGTTTCGCTAGTATCATTTCACGTGGATTGTCCGAATTCGGAGGAGATGTTCCGTAGGTGCTTGTCTGATATTGGTTTAGGCCTTTGGGGCTTGTGCTTAGGGAATGTCAAGTTTGAATAGGATGGTTTGCTTGAGGGATAAGTAGTCATTGTAATTTTCATTGGATGATACCTTGGTTTACTCGAGTAGTGATCGGCAGTTGTGACAGGATAAGACTATTCGATGGTATGGACTGCCCCGAGTTGGACTCGATAAGGTTATGAGATGACTCGACTGGGACTCGAGAAAGATGCAAAGTAATGGATTGTTTAGGACCCTATGCTGGTGTTCTCTTTGGATAGTAGAACTTTGGAGGAATATGATGAGTTCGTTGATCATGGAAGATGCAACGAAGGTTAGGACGATTCAAGTTGGACTTGAACTCATAAAAGAAAATAGGTATTCGTTGATCTAGGAGCTGCAACGAATAGGGGGACGACTCATGTTGGACTAGGGTTGGTAGGTAATGGATACTCAAGACTGGGTCTGAGTTTATGGGTAATAGATTGACTCAAGTTGGACTCGAGAAGGCTGCAAGGAATTGGATTGACTCGAGTTGGACTCGAGAGGGAAGCAAGATAATGGATAGACTTGGGTGGGACTCGAGTGTTTCAGGCGGACTAAAAGTAGGGGTATCTGGGGACGCCCACTTACCTTGGATCCGTTGGAAGTGATCTAGTTATCCCTGGAGGATAAACGTACATTGGACGTACGGTAGTCCGTTTGGAGGCAGAGTTTCCATTAGTTATTGATGTTGGTTGGACCAAACATATAGGTATTGACGTATTCATGGCTTTAGCAGGTGATAGATTGGATTTGTTTGATGGATGCTATGGTTGTTGTGTTTGTTCTTACCTTTCTTTTCTTGAGTATCACCTGTAGGATCCTGTTGAATGGAAATAGGGTAAGTTCGTTGATCATGGTGATATGACGAGTGTAAGATACTTTACGTTAGACTTGAAGTATGTTGGGCATTGTGGAGCGTCCATTGTCTTGGAGATTCAACGGATATAGGAGTTTCAGTTGGACTTGGACTCATAGGTAGAGTACCTAGATTCATTGGATGAGTCTAGTTCACCTTTGGAAGGTGAATGTACGTTGGACGTATAGTACAGATATAGGTAGAGTACCTAGAATCATTGGATGAGTCTAGTTCACCTTTGGAAGGTGAATGTACGTTGGACGTGCAGTATGAATATGGGTAGGGTACCTGAGTTCATTGGATGAATCTAGTTCACCTTTAGAAGGTGAATGTACGTTAGACGTACAGTGCAGATGTTGGTGTAGTGCCTAGGGTCATTGGATGGGTCTAGTCTGCCTCTAGGAAGTGAATGTACGTTGGACGTGTAATACGAATGTAAGAAGGACTCAAGTTGGACTTGAAAGGACATTTGGAATGTTGTTGAAAATTTGGCATATAGGTTTGGATTACCTAAGAAAATGACAGTATAGACGAATGCCATAATATCGGACTGGGTGCGATAGCAGATGCATTGAGCAAGAGACGTGCCAGTTTAAAGGCTATTTTTCTAGAACGGAAGCAACTAGAGTATATCACGGGATATGAATTCAGACCTAAGTGTGAATTGGATTCAGAAACGCTAGTAAGCTTGTCGATTAGATCGATTTTGATTAAGTGGATCGGTTCAAGTTAGAGGGACGATCCCAACCTTTTAGAAGTTACCTCTAGGGTAGAGATGGGAATCGATGGCGAGAGAACGACTGTACTTGGGAAGTAGATAATGACATAAGAAAGTCGTATCCAAAGCTCTTTGCCTGTTAAGATTTTAGCAGCGATGATTCTTCCCTTGTTAGTAAACCGCATGTTAGGGCAGAATGGTTCTGTTTGTTTTGCATGTTTGATTGTTGTATATGGTTGGTAGGCATGCGGGATCCTTTGTATGTTTTGGGTTAAGGAATTTCGGGGATGAAATTTCTTAAGGGGGGGGGAGGAGAATGTAACAACCCGCATTCTACGTATCTAGGATCGTAGAATATTTATTTCTTTTTCGTATGAAGTCGTACGGTCGTGTAACTTTGGGAGACAACTATTGGGGTCATTTCCTATGTTCATGATTTTTGCCGATTTTTAAATGACCGTTTTGCCCCTAGCTGATATTGTTTTGGCCATAACTTTTGATTGGACAGGAATTTTGACCTGAAACCACTTCCATTAGATTCGAATGATGGTCTACCTTTCCGTAGAGTGGTCGCATGTGGAAATCGGACTTACCGTTTGGGAGAAATGGCTGAAATAAGGTTTGGAAGGTGAAAAACTGTTTAACCGGGCCAAATAGGGTGATTAGTAATTGGGCCCATGACTCATTTCGGGATTAGAAGTATATGAGGGTTGCTAGGGTTTAGAAATCATTCTTTTTCAGTATTTTTCAGCCGCCACTAACCTCCTTTGAACCCTTGCCATGGCCTCCACTCTCTAAATCTCTTCAAAACACCTCCAAATCACCTACAACTTGAAGATTGGGATTAGCAACATCAAATCAAGGGAGATCTTCACCAAATCAAGATTAGAGCGGCTGGAACACATTAGAATTCGACCCAAACAGAGAATCATTTCAGATCTATAGTTTACTTTGTGGCAAAGGTGAGTGATTTTTAATGTTTTTCACTAATTACGGCTAATTATGGTAATTAGCGAAGATTAGCGATATTATGGCTCAGAAAAATCTAGAAAAATTTCTAAAATTCTAAAACATCATTTTATGCCTCTGATATGAATTTGGGTTAATTTCGACTAATTTTGCTAATCCCGGAATTTGGGGGATTAAAGGGTGATTAGTGGAAATTAGCGAATTTATGCATGTTAAAAATCTGGAAAAATATTTAGAAATTCTGAAATATTGTTTTAGACCTCTGTTAGAAAATTTGGTTAATTTGGTTAAGTTTTACTAATCCTATTATTAGTTGTTCTTAAACATGCTTAAGGGGAAAATATGGGTTTTTGGGTATGTTTGATCCATTTTAACCTATCATATTGATGTTTTGGTGTTTGAGGTCAGTTCTATTTGTTGCTATGACTGTATGGTATGCTTTGTGATTGATTGGAATAGTTAGAATGGTCAAAAACGCCGTCGAGAGGTGTATAAACTGTCGATGGAAGTTGCAGGAAAGTGCAGGAAACCGGACCGGATCGGATGGCACCACCCGACCCGATCGTGATTAGTCCTTGCGACCCGAACCGTATGCCACGATCTGCTCGTGGTGATGAAGGCCGAACCGAAACGTTTGAAGCTCGACCCGATCCGTAAGAAGCATCACGACCCGATCCGATGAAAGCTCCATCACGATCCGAACCATGAAGCATGTAGCACGGTCTGAAGATGGTCCACGATCCGACCACGACCACGAGTAGAAGGAGGAACCACGAACAGTGCTTGGGGGCGAACCACGATCCGAACAGCCACCATATGAAGACCTCCGATCCGACCCGAAGGAGCTTGGCACGAATCGATCCAGTGGGGGATACTGAAGGCCGAACCGAACCGATGGCTACGAGGAGGTCCGAACTGATCCGGTGATGACCAAAAACCCGAGATGCAAAGGTAGTCCAAATAAGAAGTTAGAGCTCAGGATCCAGTTGGGAACCAATGAGTTCACTTCATGATTGGGCTTTGCTGCGGGACGTGTGCAAAGGGGTTGTCGGTATTCATAACTTTGATTCACCGCTGAGAGACGGATAGTGCGCTTGTAGTGATAGTCGTACGGGGTTAGACTCCGTCATGGCCCAAAGAATTAGGTGACCAAGGTAGTGGATATCGTATGCTTTACGCACCAAGTGAGAGATGTGAGGATGGTTGCTATGCTTGATTGTTGCCATCACTATGACATGCACACCCCCACCCTCGTATTCCTTACACCATATGTTAATGGCACCTTAGAGGGTTGTACAGTATGCAGTGCTAACTCTTTGGTTGCAGGTCCAGGTTTAGGTATGATTGGACTATACCTGTTATTGTTTTGTTTTGTTGCTTATCGCTCATACCAGACTTTTTGTCTGACCCAGAGTTTTATGTCTCTTCTTATTACTCTGGGTGCTCACATGAGCAGACTAGAGACAGGTTAGCCGGGTATGCACGGGTAGCTGATTTGGAGATGAGCATGAGGCTTCCACGTATGATATATATTGTATTCTCCCTGTGTTGTTGAAGATCACTACTTGGGCATTAGTCGTGCATCTTCTACTTTACCTTTCTTTTGTTTTAGAGACAGTAAATTTGGAAAGTTGTAATAAGCTGTATTTGGATTTCCGCTGCTATGTTGGTTTAGTTTTTAGCTTATGCACTGTCTTGCCTATTTTATGTCAAGATTATGTTATTATTATATTTTGATTCCATGCGCTGTGAGACATTCTACAGGTTCTTTGTTGATTCTTCGTCTTCTTTCTTTTCTTCTGACGACCGTCCCGTGCTAGCCAGACATGTGTTCAGCGCACTTTTGGAGGAAATGCCGGCTAGTGCGGGGCGGGCCGTTACATGTTGAATTTCTGATTGATGGGAAAAGAAATGTAAATGAATAAATTTAAAACTTTAAAATAATAATAACGTTCATATGATTAGAGGAATTAAATATGGAGAAATTTGAAAGCAGCAGAAAAATGAGTGTGCACATTTATTTACGTGTTTGAACGCATGTCAAAAACTAGAAATAATAATAAAATATTTAAGAAATATAAATGTTAATAACAACATGTATCAATCAGATGGATGTTGTTCTTTTGAGCAACTATAAACAAACAAGTAGGACCTTGCCTTCAACTCATATTTTTTGAGAGAGCGCCAAAGTTCTGCCATTTTCCCCACTTTTCTCCCTTCTGCGTTGGATTTTGTGGTTTTAAATTGAATTTTGGTTATGTGCAAAATAATTGAATTGTGGTTAAGCGTAAATTAATTAAATTATAGTTGTGCGCAAAATAATTAAATAGTGGTTAGGCGTAAATCAATTGAATGGTGGTTATGTACAAATTAACTGGAATTATGAAAAAAAGAGGGAAATTTGTTGATTTGGGCTAAACGAATATATTATGTCAAAATTGTAATAAAAAGGGGAAACTTGATGATTTGGGGCTAAATAAATGTATTATGTCAAAATGGTAATAGAAGGGAAATTTGGAAGTAGGCAAACTTGGTAAGGCTTACTAAATAAATTTGACACAGATTGACATGGCATAATTAAAGTTATGTGTAGTAAATTTGTAGTAAAGAGCAAATATGAGAATTTTCATACTATTTGTAAGTATTTACATTTTAGATTTAAAATGGAATAAGTACAGAAAGTGGTAAATGGATAGAGATAGGAAATAATAATATAACTAATGAAAAGTTGGAAATTAGTAATGGACTGAATCGGTTGGTTGTGGAAAAGGGATATACTTCCATAATTAAACTCTTGTTGAATACGAAAACGTTTTTGCAAGAAAAAGGGATATAATGTGGATTAGTGCGAAATAGGAATTTTGTCGTATTACGCACTAATAATAACCTAAAAATAATCTAATAAAGAGTAACATCTTGCAATTACGGGTCTTGTATAATTTATATTATAGAAATCAATTTTAATATATTTCCAACAACCAACTAGATAAGGTGTATGAATTTTTTCGTGTAAATGTGTAAACTTACAAAGAGGTAAGAAGATTAGTGTCATAACTGTAAGGGATATGTTAAATAATAAGAAACCTGTGAAGTATAATGAACAGAGAATGTAACCTATTATAGTAAATTATATAGGATGAAAATGTAATATAATAGGTATAATTGTCATAGGGAAAAGTAGGATTATAACATATAGGTTATAATTAAAAGATGAAATGGAAATTAAAAGGCTTATTATAAATGAACTTAATTATGGGAAATAAATTTAATATGAAGACCCATAATTATATATGTGCTAATATTATAGCATGAGGTTATAATTAAATGGAAAAGAGTAGAGTAGGTTTATTATTAATAAAATAAAAATTTAGGAATTAAGTTTAATGAATATAATAATAAGTAATGGTCTGTTACTACAGCGAGAGCTGATTGGAGAAAATAAGTGGCTAAGAAAATGAATGAAAGGTGTTCTGTTGCGGCAACAAAGTCTGATTAGGGAAAATAAGCAAACAACTAAAGCTAATAAACAAATAACTTAAATGTAGAATAAACAAGTAAATGTTTAAATTAATAAGCAATGCAATAAGTAAAACAAGCGTGTAATTAAAGAGTAGACATAGGGTCTAATAACATAATGATGAGATGTGCTTGGATAAGTTCGTACATATTTGCGATGAACAAGTAAACGGGGCGGATCATCGTGGGTGTCTGGAGACACGAGAGGAGCTTGTCAAAGTTGTTATTCGATGGGACTGGAAGAAAGTATGAGACTTCTAGGGAACATGGGAGAGTACTCTAAGATGGCCCTTTGGAAAACCAGATGAAGTAGTACGTGCAGAGGCAGGTCTGTAGTTCCATCTAAGAATATACCTTCACTGCAATTGTGATGTGGCAGCCAGAAGGCTAGGCAGATAACCTTAGGATGATTCAGCGATTGCCTCGCTCGGGGAGGAGGCCGGTTAGGACCAAATAATGATAGTTATCATTGGATGCATGTCATCAAGAGTTACTGGGTTGCGGAATGAATAAAGCTAAACCAATAGGCCAATGAACTTTCAATATCGAGACATTGGATGAGAGACACGCTAATTGGATGCTTTAGATTGGATGTTTGGAGTATGTCACTTAGCTTTTGAAGTAGTCTTTCACTAGTTGAGGGAGGGCCCAGGGTGCGGCCATAGCCACTATGAAAAAAAACATGCCTATATGTTAGTATCTGTATTGTAGGCATAACGAAGCTGTCCTTGCAGTCAAAAGCTACCGACTGAGTTCCGTGCACAAGTGTTGCCTGATTGCGGAACTCAGTTTGTTATAGGCATTTCATTCATATGAGCATCTCGATGCACGGACTGGGTGGTATATCTTAGACGTCGGGAAATCTAACATCGCGTCGGGGATTAGCTTGACTGTGGATATTGAATATGAGTATCCGTACGCTTACGTGGCATTTCGATGATGGTTATGTATGTTTACGTGGCGTAGTGATCGAGATTCCGTACGCGGTTAGGAATATGATGGAGGTTAGGTATGCCTCTATGGCATGTTGGTGGAGATCGTACAAGGAGGGTACTATGGGGAGTACCTTGCGATGTTGGTCATTTAGCTACATATATATGATTTATTAGGTACATTTACTAAGGACTAGATGGGTACGATTTATGTGGAAAAATAGAAAGTATATTTTGAGATAAACTAATAAATATGGACTAGTGATAAAACGGTATATATAGTGTTATTTATAAAAAAAATGATTTGTCCATTCACTAGAACATTTGTTCTAACCCCCTCCTCATAACAAACCTGCAGGTTTGATAGGTAGCTGAGATTTTACAGCTTAAGAACACTTGTTAGATTAGTGTCATTATATTGGTAAGTATTTACCTACTACTATATTTTATTCCCTTCCGGTATGAGATTTCTATTATGAGCTCAAATATATGTATCTTTAACTTTCTACATGATCCCAGACAAACCAACTCGAGCTTCGATAGATTTGGATTTTGGAAAAAGTTTAGGCCTATCGAAATTCGGGTTGTTACATCTGGTATCAGAGCTCAGGTTTAGAATTCCTATATAAATAGTGATTGAACATATTCTTATTTTTAAAATATAAATATTCTATATATATACCAATATCTATAGTGGAACCCACTAATTAAGTGAACAACACATGTTGGAAGTTGGGGTGTTAGTTTTGTACACTTAGGAAATAGTTATTGAAATTTGAGGATTATAGGCTCATGAGTGGCAAATAACATAGAGTGTACAATATATTTTGAAAAAGAGAAAAGATTCCATGTGTTAATATGCGAAATTTTGGTATTTTAAATTAGTGGATTAGCTAGTAGGGCTTTGTAAATTGAGAAAAGATTAAAAAAGGGGAAATGGATCAGGGATTATATATATACATTTGATGCTAAAGTGGCGCTAGTCTTATTTTTTTAGTCTAGACGAAGTTTTGGAGAAATTTGTGTAAAAGGGAGATTAAGGACGAAGAAATGTAATTTCATGCAAAGATTTTGGGAATACCAAAGTTAGAAACCACGTTTTACTTAGCCCCACACTTACAACTTTTAAAAAGGACATGGAAAAGAAATGTAAATGTAGAAAGAGATTTCAAGAAGTGTTTTCAAGTTCCAAATGCAAAGTATACGATTTTGGAGATTTATTGGTTTGTAATGTTGAGAGTTACAATAGAATAATTTAAAAAAAAAGTTATGCAAGTCAATTTTCAAAAAGTGCGTAAGCAAGTTGTGGGGTTAAGCGATATAAGTGGTTAAGAGAAAGCGTGAATTTAAATGAATTAGCCATATGTGGTGCATGGATGACCTTATGTGAAATAAAATATAAAACTTTTCATAAGGGACGGATTGTGATATACGTTAACTTGTTGGAATAAGAAGAATTATGAGATAAGTTTTTATGAATTGATAAGTTTGTAAGTAAACAAGTTTTGTTAAAGGGACAAGAAAATGTGCAGCGAAAGAGGTGTAAAAAATATTGGTGAAGCACCATATTTTGTGCTACCTATTTTAGTAAAGAAAAGAAAGATTTTTTTTGAAGTTTCCTCGTTACTTGACACAGAACACAAAAGAAATCTTTAGAAAAGATTCATAGAAACTTAATTTTACTAATTCCACTTGAAAAGAAATATATATTAAATAATTAAGAGCTCTAACTAAGTTAAATTGCATAATCCTATCTTCCTTAGTTTTAACTTCAGAGAAAGCTATGAGAATATAAAATTTTAACGAATTAAAGATGTTTCAAGTGGTGACTCTTAATAGTAAAAGGTTAAGGTTAAAATTAAAAACATGCACGGTTTAAGAGAAGAGGATAAAGAAGGAATGAATGGAAAAGAGAAAGTTAGGGATTTTATAAGTGAAATCATGACATGGTTATTGATTACTGGAAGTCCTTTTTAGCACCCATTGAGGAAATAGGAAAGTTTTCTTTTAGTATAGATTTGCATTCCTATGTAGTGTTCTTGTAACACACCATAATTTAATGCATCATAATTACATAAAAAAGACAATAAAATGAATATTAATTAATTAAATATTCAAAATTAAGCAAAACTGAAATTACCGTTGCGACCAAAATCATGGGGCCCTCCCTTATTAGATTTGAAGTGGTCTATGGGTCCTCCTCTAAAAAGTGGTTTAGTCACGGCTATAACGGAGTACGGTAGTTCATAGGAATGTCCACTTCTATACGAGCATTGTAAGGGCTAACCTACAGACATATTTGGTATACGTAGGACGTAGCTTGCAATTTAATTAACCAACTGTCTATGGGGAGTCTTAAGCAGCATAAGTGTACTACCGTAATATCAGTTAAGTGGTAAAAAGAGCTTGGAATTCTGGTTCAGATGGACCCCTGGTGTGCTTAAATCGACCAGTCTCTAAAGGGGCACGATCCATGGGTCGACACGGGGAGTCGACCCACTCGCTTATGGGATAAATTCTGAACTCTGTATTTAGACTATTTTTTATTATATTCATTCACTGAGGTATATGGATGAATTTGAAAACCTAATATCTAATAGTTTGGGATTGTCTTGGTTAATCTATAAAAAGGGTGGCTATCTCTCATTTTTCCTATACACAAATTCTCTTCATTGCACTCTTCCTCCATGACTACGTTCTAAAATTAATTAAGAAAAATGGGGAGGTGTCGCTAGAAGATATAGATTAAAAAGATAATTCAAGATCTACAATCAACAATAACACTTTTTCACAGACTACTTCTGAATACATCCTACATCTCTGTGAGTTCAAGTTATTTTTAGATCTGACATCTAAAAAGTATTATGGTGGTAAATAGTTTTGGATCTAGAATAATCAGTACCCATAAGTTATTTCTTATATATGTTCTTTTACTGTTTTATGGTTAATACATGTTCTTTTATTCAGATCTATAGTTAATTTATGTTCATGTATAGATCTATCTTTCTTATCCCCTCCTCTATCTTTTATTTATTTATAGTCTTTTATATGCCTATTTTATACTATTTGGGTTTGATATTGTTGTTCTTCTTCTTTTCCATTTTATTTACGTTGAGCCTAGGCTATCGAGAGCCTAGGTTATTTACCGTTTAAATTTGTGTATCATTGTAATAATTGGAATAAACGAAATGACATAAGAAGGAGAAATTGGTGCATATTGTAACATGAGGAATTTTGACTGTAAATTTGGGGATTACAGTAAAAAGGAAAAATATGCCAACGTGTTAAACATACAAGACTTAATATTATATTAGGTAAAGAACATGTTATGGAAAATGTAAGTACCAGATGTAATTAAAAGTAAATTAAGTTATTGTAATATATACATCTGGGTCGACGCTTGTTTTGGGGAAGGTGTTGTACACATGATAACATTTACAGAAAAATGTCATTTACAACCATGCTTATTGATGAACTTAAACCTGCTAAGTAAAACTGGATAATTAATAAGCAAAGAGGTCCCTCGTCTTGTTGTTTTATCGAGTTTTGGGGACTCTTAAATCTTAGTTACTTGGGGGAACAAGCTTAGGGGATTTGGCTTGTGTCGATTTGTGTGGAACCCATATCAGTTAGTATCCCTGTTGGCATTAGACTAGGGGCCTCGCATTGGGTAGGGGCTAGGGAACACTTTACTGATCTAGGTAGTAAGAAGTTCAAAACGAGGAAGTTAGGTATGGGCGCATTCCAGTGGAGTCATGAGCATGCATGGGTCCGACTGGGGAAGATAAGATGCTATAACACTAGTAAATAGGCATGTATCCTATAAGTTGCTGGGTTTGGGACTGATACAACCTACTATCGGGGAAGACACAGGGTATTTACATAATAGGGAGCCAATTGTATGTGTAGTAATTAGGGTTAAACCTAATCTTGATATACTGGTATTGGTGCAGAAAACTTATTCTTAGGATATATGTAACACCCCACCTCCGCTAAGGTCACTCACAAAGGGAATGCACTAGCTTTGGTGGAGTATTATCTAGGTAAACATGCACAGAAATATTACAAGACAGAACATAAATAAAACAGCGGAAGGAAAACCCAAATTTCATTGCTTTCAAATCTAGTAAGGTCTAAAGCCTTTTACATCAAAATGCTATTAAGTCAATTACATCGAAATCTGTCTTGCAACAGTAAAGAAGCATAAAACCATAGTTATAAATCATTACCCAATAAAGCAAAGCAAGCCATAGTCAAGAGAAATCCAAGCCGTACATGAAAGAGCTTTGGAGCTTGGTAAGATCCGAACTAAGCTGTATTCCCACCCTGCAAACCTGTGGGGGGGGGGGAACGGAAGAAAAAGAGGCGAAACAAAACGGGTCAGTCATAAAGACTGAGTAAGTCCTAGTGACTTTCAGCATAAAAACAGGTAAAGATAACATGGCATGAATAAAATGAAAGTAAACATAAGCATGATGACAAGATAAGCTACAGGAAAGATAACTAAGAATAACCTCATATGGTTTTTGTCAAGTATAACATCGCCAGGTTTCCATTCAAGATAAACTAAGTATAATTTCGCAAGATTTCTATCAAGCATCGCAAGATTTCTCTGCTTTACCATTAAAATATTTCTATGATATCTATTTGCTCTGCACCAACCGTACTAGTATCCCAACCCGTGTCATGTGTTGACTATAAAATGATCCCTTGCCCAATGTCATGAAATGATCCATTACTTGGTCTCACGAAACGATCTATTAATTGATCGACTCCCTACAAGTCCTATCTCGTTCATGTGTCTGTGTCATACGACCCTATCACGAATGTAGTCACCTATGCTAGGTCCACCAAAGGGTGTCTCAAGCCCCAGGGTGCCAACCACCGACACGAATCAAGCACGCACAGTGTAAACCTACTGGTGCCCAATGCCTGCTTTTTCAACTCCGGACTACGTGCACGACCGTAGTCCGCCTGAACCTATAATGGCGCACCAACTCAGCCGTCGTTCTAGTCGCTTACAATCAGCCTAGTAATCGTGCCCCACCTGCCTAGTTCCAGGGTACCATGATACATCTAGTGCGTTACTGCTGAAAAGGACCGCGTAACTAGGGTTTCTGTACAGCAGGTTAAGTGTTGTCATTTAAATTCGAGACTTAACCCCATTAGTCTAGCATGTCAAGTTGGTTAAGTGTGGTCATTCAAGTTCGTGACTTAACCCGTCTACGTGTCATGTCAAATTGGCTAAGTGTTGTCGTTCAAGTTCATGACTTAGCCCTACGAATCATGTGTCAAGTTGGTTAAGTATGTTCAAGCGGTTCATGACTTAACCCTACCACACCATCATGTCAAATTGGTTAAGTATATTCAAGCGGTTCGTGACTTAACCCTATCAAGTCATCGTGTCAAATTGGTTAAGTATATTCAAGCGGTTTATGACTTAACCCTATCAAGTCATCGTGTCAAATTGGTTAAGTATATTCAAGCGGTTCATGACTTAACCCTATCAAGTCATCGTGACAAATTGGTTAAGTATATTCAAGCTGTTCATGACTTAACCCTATCAAGTCATTAATTCATTTATGCACCCCAACCTCTCACATCAGACCTGTTGTTGTGGTCACTGGATATGTCGGGCGGTTCCGGGAAGAATTACACCACAACTCAGTCTGACCTCGGGTTTTCAAGTGCGATATGACCAACTACCCACATTGGATCCTATTGTTTGCAGTAACTGGATTTGCCGGGCGGTTTCGGGCAGAATTACACTGCAAACTCAACCCAACCTCGAGTTGGCCATTTTCTAGTTCATTCTAAATGTCATGTCCATGTTCAAGTTTCATGTCAAGTTCGTGTCTAGTTTCATGGCGAGTTTCATGTCAAGTTTCATGTTTTCACTTATGCCTATTATCAAGTTAATGATTCATATTCATAACAAATTCATGTTTCAAGTTCATAAGCATGTTTACGTGCCTTCTAGATGTCCAATACATACCAACTACCCAGAACCCAACTTAGGCGCGTTCATATTAAACTTTCTCCAAGTCATAAATTATCATATATGTTTCTATTCCAAATTTTACATAATTAACATATGCCCAAGTCCTAGGTTACATGTCAGTTTTTACATATGCCCAATTCATACCAGATTTACATATGTTCAATTCATGTCGTTTTACATATGTCAAGATTCATGATTTTCATGTTTACAAAGCTATGCTCAATTTACATAGATCCAGTTTTATACCCAAAATTACATGATTAACATGTTTACACCAATTTACCCATAACGAGTTCTAGCCAAATTACATATATCAAGATCCATGTCATATTACATATATCAAAATCCATGTCAAATTATATATGCCAATCCCCATTCTTGCAATTACTCTTATAATGATAATACCCAAATATTCAATTTTTATGTTATGCCATCAATTCCACCAAACACATATATCCAAATAGGTATTATCCCAAGATTCCCCCGTATTCAATCGTACGCAAATCGCGGTTTAGGCCTAGATCCGAAATTGATCTAGGTTCATCAAATAAAATAAATAGGAAGGTAGAATTTGTATAACAATAGGTATAGAGAGGAAACTGGCATAAAAACGTCATCTCAGGCATAAAAGATAGATCTTGAGAATAACATTAACATGAAATGATTTAAAACAAGCAGAATAGATCATGAACTTGACAAAAGAATAAAGATAGGAAAGCCCAAAACTCAAGATTCAAGAGGAAACAGAAATAGACTTGAACCGATGAACATGCTTACATCCAATTACACTTTATTCCATGGCCATATTATAATTAAGCATTTCAATCTAAAAAGTAACTCGAACTTACATTGATTGGCTAAGAGAGGACAAATCGATTCGTTGTCGCGTTGAAACGTCTAACTTGATTAATCTTCTGATTTGATTCAATATGGTCTAGGCGTCGTTGCTTGAAGCCGTTGAATCTTTACTTGAATCCTAACTAGATTTGAATCTCCTCTTGAAAGACTTGAACAACATATCCTCGTCTCAGACTTACGTATTATTTTATTCATTTTCTCAGAGGCAGCATAAGGACAGAATGAAATGGTGTAGAGAGAATGAGGTGAGAGGCTGTTTATATAGGATTAGGCGGACGAACCTAGGCAGAAAACGAGACCAGGTACATCAGAATGCACCCAGGCCCAAAAGCAGATTCGGGGACCAGGTCGACACCCAAGTCGACTGCGCAGTCGACCTGGTCTTGGGGGTGTCGACTGCCCAGTCGACTCCCCAGTCGACCTAGGTGCTGGGTGGGAAATTTCCCGCCCAGTCTGTCTGGGTTTTGAAATTCGAATTTTGAACTCGAATTCGAGCTGTTTTGAACTCTGAAAATTCCTAAAACTTCGGAGGGTCATATCTCCCTCATACGGACTCCGATTCTCGCAAACTCGGACTCGTTTCCAAGCAGAATTTCGAGACGGACGCAATGGCGCAACCCGTTTCCCTTGATTCTGATCTTAAAATTTAATTCTGCCTTGATTTATGATTTTAAAATGTTGTTAAAATTCGGGTTGTTACAATATAAATGAGAAGCTTAACTATTCTTACTTCATCTTGTTATCTGCTTACTTAGTACTTCCATATTTTTGTTGTACTTTCTTATCCAGTATTATTTATCTGTATTAATACCACTTATCTGTGCTTATGCTAAAAATCACTGGAACTCGCCAGACATTATGTCTGACCTATTTTATTTTTGCTTCTCTCTCTTCTTTTCCCCCCTCAGGTTCTCAGGGTAGTGATCGACAGTGACTGTGATATTCAACTTGGATTCTTGAATTTCTGACTTTATGTATTGCTTCGACTTTTGCTCTATTTTGATATGGCTATTAAAGTGGGATGTGATTTTAAGATTTTGTACTCTGATAGTTTGCTTCATGAGGCGGTTGGTTTGTCTATTGTATTTGGTATTTGAGGAATATGACAAAAATGATGTTATAATTTGGATTTGGAAGTAATGCTTATTATTTAATAATAGAAGTTAATTTTTGTTCTGCTGCATTTATTATTCTATTTTGTGAAAATTTGGTTACTGTATAATTATTGCACTTCACAGAACCTAATGCATTTTTATATGAGTGACATTAGGGGATGTGGGGTGCTACATTTGGTATCAGAGCTAAAGGTTACAAGATCAGAGTTTTTTTTGGAAAAATGTTTTCAAAAGCAAAATATTTTCGAATAAAACTTATTTTTTTAAGACATATCCCCTTTAGCCATATACAATATTCCATTGATTCTCTTTTTAAATCTTTGTTTCTTCTCTTCTCAGCATGTTTGGCGCTCCTAAAGCTTCTTAGGGCATTCCACTACCGACATGGTTCTGTAGATATTTTGAAGCGACAACACCTATCGGAGCACAAGGAGATGCCCCACCCCCAATTGCAGCCACAATAGATCCACTCCTCATGTAGTCTACTTTTCATAGCTTTGTAAGGATTTCTACGCGATGGGAGGCAAGCCATTTCGGGGTAATAAGACTTTTTTTTGAAGCGTGCAATTGGCTTAGAGAAACGGAGAATGTATTTGGACTTTTCAAGCTCGATGATAGAAGAAAGATTCAGTTGACCGCTTGGCAACTGATGGAGGAAGCTTCATACTGGTGGTAGGTGACATAAGCGGAACAACCAGTAACTACTCGAAATGATTTCAGATAGTGATTTGAGATGAAGTTCTTGTCTCAGGTTGAAGAAGTAATCCAGATAGGGAAATTTTTGGCTTTAAAATAAGGAAGTATGTCTGTAAAGGAATATGTTGACAAGTTTAATTAGCTAGCAAGATTCAGTTTGGACTTGGTGAACACTTCCCATAAGAAGGCTTTTAGAATCGCAAAATGGCTGAATCAACCTCTCTAAGGACTAGAATTATCACATATCTCGATTGGGGTGACTTTCAATAGGACTGTTGACATGGCTTTGATGCTCGAGGACGGTAAAGAGGAAAAGAAGGAAGTCAAAATTGAGGAAGAACAACCAAAGGCTAAGAAAAAGAAATGCTGGCCCAAGAAGGGGGCACAAAAGAAAGTAGGAAAGCCTGATAAGGCTTAGATCAAGACAGAAGTTAAGTGCCATGGTTGTGGAATTTTAGGACATTTTATAAAAGATTGTAGAAAGGCAAAAAAAAATCTTGTTTCACTTGTGGTCAACTTGGACATTTTACTAAGCAATAACCTAACAAACAAGGACATGAAGCAGGAAATTCTGGAGGACTAGTGCATGCTCTCGAGGCTAGCAGACTAGATCAAGGTAGGAAAGTCACTGCAAAAGTTTGGTTTCCCTTTTTGACTATCCTATTAGGACTCTCTTTGATTCTGGTGCTTCTCATTCATTTATATCTAACTCTTCCGTAGATAGTCTACACCTATATACTAGTATTGTTTCTGATCCTTTTGTAGTCTCAAACACCATAGGAGGTACAACTTTCTATGATATATCGGTGTTTGAGTATTCCTATCTTGGGAGTCGAGTTTGAATGCGACACATATGTTCTTGGCTTTATGGGTTGTGGGTTGATTATAGGAATGGATTGGCTAGCCATGCATGGTGTCATTCTAAACTATAAGAGGAGAGTTGTTAGGCTTCTGATGTGCTAAAGGAGAACTCTCGAGATTTTGTGTGTCACATGGGGGTTAGTTATACTCAGTTTCCTAGGTTCGCTTGATGCTTTTGTAGACGATCTTCGATTAGTACCTATAGTCAGAGATTATCCAGACGTGTTTGATGAGGTTAGGGGATTACCTCCAAGGCATGAGATAGATATCCAGATTTACTCGGTAAAGAATGCGAAGCCAACCACATTACTAGTGTGTCACATGGCTCCTAAAGAAAGGAGGGAGCTCAATAAGCAAGTAGCAGAGGGATTCGAGAAAGGATTCATTAGACAGAGCATATTTGAGTCGGAAGCTCTAGTCGTTTTTGCGACCAAAGCAAACGGTTCACTCCATCTATGTGTGGACTATAGGGAGTTGAATAAACTCACTAAGAAGAATAAGAACCCACTTTCGAGGATTGATGACTTGTTTGATCAGCTAGTAGGCGCATCAGTTTTCTTGCAATTGGATATAGCCATAGGATTTCATCAGCTGAGGGCAGCGGATGATAGTATTGATAAGATCGCTTTCGGAACTCCAGACGGTTTCTTTGAATGGCTGGTCATTCGTTTTGGGATGACAAATGACCCGAATATTTTGTGGACTTGATGAGTAGGGTGTTTAGAGAGTTTCTGAACAAGTTTGTGGTGGTCATCATGGACGATATTTTGATCTTCTCAAGGAAAGAGGAACAACATTCTTTACACTTTGGATAGGTTCTACACGCTCTTAGATCGCATCAGCTCAAGGCAAAATTTCTAAGTGTCACTTTTGGAGAAAGGAAGTAAGGTTCCTGCGGCATGTTTTCTCCAAGGACGGAACAATAATGGACCCTGTTAAAGTCGTTGCAGTTCAATATTGGAAGGCTCCCAAGAATGCAATGGAGGAGAGGAGTTTTCTACAGTTGGCGGGTTATTATAGATAGTTCATTAAGAACTTTGCAAGGATATCAGCCCTGCTTAATTGACCGACAAAGCAGAACTTGTCTTTTGCTTGTAGCGTTGATTACGAGGATGCCTGTCAAAGATTGAAGAGGGCTCTGACATCAGCCCTTGTTCTGACTCTTCTCGATGGTAGCAATGTGTTTACAGTTTACACAAATGTTTGTGGCACTGGTCTAGTTGTCGTATTGCTGCAATAAGGTAGGGTAGTATGCTATGGTAGTAGACAGTCGAGAGTTCACAAGATGAATTACCCTACCCATGAGCTAGAATTGGCTACTATAGTGTTCACACTTAAGTCTTGGCAATACTTTCTACTTGGAAAGAGATTTGAGCTATACACGGATCACAAGTCACTCATACATTTTTTCTCACAAAAAGATCTCAATTTAAGGAAGCAACAATGGATGGAGTTCCGAATGTCCTACGACTTAGAGATAGCTTACACCCCAGAAAATGGTAATGTAGTGGTGGACGCGTTGAATAGGTAGAGGATGACCTTGATTCCTCTAGTCATAGAATGACAGAGTTTGGAGAATATATCGACCTTCGATTTTAGGCCATCTACGATTTTACACCTAGTTTATTGGCATTGATGATAGTATATCCTACTCTTATGGAGCGCATTGGATCCACACAGCGAGAGGACCTACAGTTAGCAAACACCTTGGACAGGGTCGGTGAAGCAGAGACTTGTAGTCACCTAAGTATATATTCGATGGACAAGAAAGGGTGACTACGTCGAGATGGAAGGATTTTTGTTCCCTGAGTAAGGGATTTGTTGAGGATAGTCCTTGGGGAGGCAAATCACTCTCGGATGACTATCCACCCGGGCGGTGACAAAATGTATCGAGATATGAGGATAGTTTTCTATTAGACGGGTATGAAGAAGGATGTGACAGAGTTTATGGCCTGATGTTTGACTTTCCAGCGAGTGAAGGCTGAACAAAGTAAACCTAGCATATTACTTCAGCTCTTAGATGTCCTACAATGGAAGTGGAAGAGTGTCTCTATGGACTTTATTGATTAACTGCCAAGATCGAGGAAGGGTAACACCAGTGTTTGGGTGATAGTTGACGGACTAACTAAGAGCGCTCACTTTGTTTCTGTCAAGAGTAAGAGGACAACAACTTGGCTAGCATCGGTATATCTTACGGAGATAGTTCGACTTCATGGAGTACCTTCCAGCATACCACCCTCAGACTGATGGACAAACTGAGAGGGTCAATAGGTTACTCGAGGATTTACTAAGACTATGTATCCTAGATTTTAGAGGGACTTCGTAGGATCATCTCCCATTGGTTGAGTCTGCCCACAATAACAGTTACCAGTTAAGTATAGCCATGGAACCTTTTAAGGCACTTTATGGATGACTTTGCAGATCGCCAACATGTTGGTGAAAGTCTACAAATAGACTTTCACTTGGACCTGAGATGATTAGAGAGACTTTTGGGAAGATTGATCTTATTCGCCGATGGATGAAAGCAGCTCAGGACAAAGAAAATTCATTTGCTGATAAGAGAAGGACTTATTTGGAATTTGAAGTATGAGATATGGTCTTCATTAAAGTATCACCTCTTAGAAATGCTGTTCGCTTTAGCCTGGTAGAGAAGTTGGAACCAAGGTTCATAGGGCCATTTCCCATAGTTGAGAGTATAGGTCAGATGGCCTATATGGTTAAACTACTGGAAAGGATGGTGGGAGTTCACGACGTGTTCCATGTTTCCCTTTTGAGAAAAAATCTATATGATACAATAGGGATAGTGGAGCCAAGCACGCTCGAGGATGTTGAAGTGGAGGAAGAGTCGTTAGTTAGGAAAGTTCCTACCCACATTCTTGGATCAGAGGTTATGAAACTACGCAACAAGGAGATCATATTAATGAAGATACAGTGGGGAGAAGACCGCGACCATGCGAGGTGGTAACCCAAAGACAAGATTCACGCTTCTTACCCTTTACTCTTCGAGAGTAAGTTCTTAATTTCATTTCGAAAGCTTTTGAATTTCATTTGTTTCTATCATTCGAGTACATTTATCATATCGTTCAAATCTTGATCCTTAAGTAGAAACTAGTGGATGAAAACGTGTATTTGAGACATGTTATGATTGATGGTTGCAAGTGGATGAAGTGTTTGCTAGTGGTTGACAGTGGACGCATATACATACACATTAGGCACTAGATCGGCTCAAATACTTAGATATTGCATATGGATATGTGCGCATTTTAAATTTTTCAATGGATGGAAATGGTTGAATCATCACATAGATGTTTCATTTTGGTGGGTGATTGTGCATGCATATAGAACTTAGTTATACTTGGAATCTTTTGCATACATATCGGATACATGGCACATGCATATATTGCATTAAGGAGGTCAATTGAATCAGTTGACTGCTGATTTTTGCATTAGTATAAGAACATATACACACAACACCCTTGCATATGTTCATATAAGCATTATTTTTTTTAATGAAAATGGATACTGATGGTTGATGGATGAGTGGATGGTTGTAGGTGGTTTTTAAAATAATAACATTCTTCATAACTTGGAAATTTCAGGGACGAAATGTAACAACCCGCATTTTACGTATCGGAAGATCGTAAAATATTTTTATTTTATTCCCTAAGGGTTGGATCATTCTCATCTTTTAATACGTTACTTATGGGGATGTGAGACATGTCCATAATTTTTAATGATTTTGTTTGTGACCATTTTGCCCCTATCAGTCTTGTATAGGGCATAACTTTTGACTCAAGTCGAATCAAAGGGTGAGACCTATGCCATTGGAAAGGAAATGATGATTACCTTTCCGTAGAATGGTTACGTTAAAGATTTGGCTCAGCGGTTTGGGAGGAATCACTGTTTTAAGGTTTTTCAGTTAGCTGTTCAGGTTTTGGGAGCCTAATGGGCTGATTTGGGGGAGGCCCATTAGTGGGCTGGTGGAAATTATAAATAGGCGGTAAGGGATATAGGAAATAGTTTTAGTTTTCCATTCTCTCATTTGGTGCATTCAGCTCCTCCTTCCTATAACACCTTTGCACCATTAAAAATCATAATACAAGGGGGGAAATCATTGATCTACACCATTCGAGGCTAGATCTACATCAATTGAGGCGAAGATTCTTCAGATCAAGGTAATTGGTGCGAAGTGCTTGCTGCCCGGATTCATATTCCTTTGATTTTTGCTTGTTTTGGAGAATCGGTGAGTGATTTGCATCTCTCACATGGATTCAATGAAGTATATGAATGTTTGGTCATGTTTTTCATCATATTTAAGTGTTTTACCATAGATCTAAACCATTATAAGTCCATTTTCATATGAAGCACCTTATGATCCATTTAGTAAGTTTAATTTGGTTATTTCTATGTTATTTCATGTGCATATGCAAGTTAGATCCATCATTTTGACCATATGTTCATTTTTAATGGTTTGGTGAAATTTGCATCATGTTAGTGATAATCGTCATATTCATGTTGTTAGAGATTGTATGACATGTTTATTGTTGCATTTGGGGAATTGGTTGAGTTGGGTTCATCGAATTCGCGGTCGGCATGAAGTAGCTTGGTCGGTCTCAATTGGGTCGGGTCGGTCCTAAAAGAAGGGTCAGTCAGCCTGGAGTCTAAAAGAGTAGAATCTGTTCTGGTTTATCATAGAGGGTCGGGTCGGGCAAAGGGAGATGGAGCCTAGTCAGTTAGGTCGGTCAGGTGGGAGCAAGCCAGGTCATCGAGTCAGTTGGTTGCGGGTCGGGTCGGTCTAAATTTTTCTAGGTTGGGTCAGTCTTGTTTGAAGCAACGAAGGAGCAGGTCAGTCTCAAATTTCTAGTCGGTCGGGTTCAGAAGATTGGGTCGGTCCTAAAGGAAGGAAGTTGGTCGGGTTAGGCTGAACTGGTCTGGTTAGGCTGAGCCGGCCGGGTTGGTCTGAAGTTGGGTCGGTCGGCCTTATACACTGGTCGGTCACATTTTCAACAGTGCTTTTAAATGTTGTGGTTGATGGTGACAATGCTATGGTTTGTTTTCAATAGGGTTATTTCTGAAAATTTTATATTTTCGGGTACGACCCAAAATTGAAGGAAAGAGCTGGAAAAAATATATTTTTTGGGGGCAACCTCCGCAAACCCTAGCCGCAACGCAGTGATGTGATGGTGTGACTTCGAAGTAAATTCAAGTAGGAAGGTTCGAAGTGTTGAAAGTGTTCATTGATCGGCGTAGAACAACGAATGAGTTGACAACTCAAAGGTCGTGAGTTGGTGGATAATGGTTGCTCGAGAAGGTTGCTTGAGCTATGAAGAGTCGTTGGGTTGGATGGCTAGAGATGAGAAGGCCAAGAGATTATCGTTGTCGTAAGATCTAGCAGGCTCAAAGCAGGGGTACAATAAGGGCACCTAAAAGACCAGTTGTAGGTCGAGTACCCTGGGTATTGTTGAAAGGCCTAGTTGTCAAGGTTGGACATACATATTATCGTTGAAAGGCGTATGGAGTTTATGCTAGAACTGGGGTTACCATTAGCCCTTGACATGTGGAAAGGTTGGCTGTCATACGATTAATGTAAAAACCCGCAACTTCCCCGGTGAGGAAAGCGCGGATAGTTCGAGGACAAGCCACAACAAAACGCAGGCGGAAGAACATTTCATTGTATATTACAACAATTCCATCAGAATACAGGAATACAAAGAGTATGAATCAATATTACACAGAAAAAAAATCATAGATTTAAATTACATTTAAATACATAGCAGCGGAAAATAATACAATACACAACTAGAAGAGATATACAGATAAAAAGCTTTCCCGATATCATTCCAGCTGTAAACCAGGATCCTATGAATATAAATCTGCAAAACCAAAACTACTAGCTGCCCGTGTCGAAAATAAGGGCACCCAGAGTTTAGGTTAAAACAATAAACTCCAGGTCAGTCATGAGACTGGTGTGAGAACTAAAACAATTATTAATCTTTATTTTAAAATTAGGTAAATCAAGGGACCACGCCGTATAACACGGAACAGGTTTCCTCCCAAGAACACCAGTGCATAAAACAACAACGCAATGCTAAATAAAGAACAATGAAGCTATTATAAGACACAGTTCCTATCACACAATGCAACGCAAGCCGGAGGATAGGGTTTTTACCTTATAATAGCCAATAATGCTTGATACGTTTAAAACAAATCATTTGATACTATTATAATTGCATAGTGTATAAAACAACTTCAAATCATAAGTATCAATCATAGACGACATAAGCGCCCCATCCCACTATGTCGCCATACTAGGCTCTACAAATAAAACCGCAAATGTCACGTATTTGGAAATTGGATTTCCATCTATGAACCGAGGCAAAAGATAGTCCTCTACCGATTCGAGACAATCTAACCCATGTCTCAGGACCCAGACTTAGGTGGGCCCTTGGAGCGACAGGGCCGGTCCACCGATGTGGATTAAAATGCCCGAACAATACGTCTCTCCGCCCTATGGGGCGTAAACGAGCCAATGAATGACTCCATCGGACCCGGATCGTCCGATCAAACCGAGGCGCCTCGCAACAGCAACAACCACATAAGTCAAACTCGTCAGGGCGTGTAAAACCACTGCTCCACTTCTAACTAGAAAGAAACGCATGTCCTCCCTGAGGTCCTCTCCCGTTTTTGGTTCACCACCGGGTGTGAAACTCGCGAAGTAAACGTTACACAAAGCTACGCCACAAAGGCCGTGCTTCGATCATCAACCACAAGACTTTGCTTTTCAACAGAAGCCTTGATCATTTGCCACTTAGGCATGCCACACAGGCAATTCACTCTATGCATTTGATATCCATCCGTATATAACCCCTGAGCTCGTACGTCTCAGAGAAGGGCGTTAAGCAAGAGAATAAATTCTCCGCTGCCAAACAGAAATATATTTAATAGAAACCAATCACACAGACTAAAATCCAATGTCAGTCACACACTCCATTTACAAGTTCGTTCTGGGTCTGAACGAAATTGGAGGCACCTAGTACCCCGCATATCCATCGATCTCCAAGTACGTCTGGACGATCACCAACTGTTTCCATCTTCTTGGGTGTACATCCCAATCAAGATCATCAGTAATTATCCAAACGACGTGAAGACCTCCGGTCTTCAACCATCGTCTTCATCCTCGACTTATCGTCGTATCAGTTATTCAGAATGGGATAAACCCGGTCTTCCCGAATAACTCGCGTATATAATTAACATGTGTTACACAAACACAACATACGCCTCATTCCAATTCAGAATGTTCTTTTATTCACAAAATCACATTCTTAGGGAATGGTTCCCATTAATTTTATCCAAGATAAATTCTTCTAAATTTATTCTTTAATCTTCCTTTGGATATCATTTCAAACTAGTCGGGATTAGCGAACCACACCGAAGTAATTATTTGTTTTATTTCCTAATCCCAACCTATTCATCCCCTGGAGTAAAACTGGTAATACTCCATACCTAACACCACGGTGTTATCGGTAAAATTAATTCCCATTTCACGTTCAAATCTAATTAAAGATTTAACTATCGCTTTGGAGCAAAACTGGTGGTACTCCACTCTCGATCACCTTTCAGATTTGATAATTTAAATTATCAATTCACATTTCAATCTAATTAAAGATTTATTGAAATTCCACTTAGTTTTAATCTTCTCAAAAATCAACATCCTGCCTTTAACTGGGTTAAAGAACCAATGTCATATAAACCACGATTCACGATAAACCCAAATCACATTTGGTATTAAATACAAGGCTCTGAATAGAAAATATACCAGCTTATATTCAATATCAAATTCTAAAACCAACAATTATCGTATTGGAAATAACGATATAAAATATATCTTTCAAATTCCCATAACAATATCTGTATAATCACGAAATTCAACATTGAAATAATCCAAAGACAATTTCGATTCAAATCCATTCCAATTCAATTATTGGAAATTCTGGTTACTTTTAAAACCCTTTTTAAATTCAATTTATTTATTTAAAAATAA
Organism: Allium sativum; assembly: GCA_030737875.1. Classification (NCBI taxonomy): domain Eukaryota; kingdom Viridiplantae; phylum Streptophyta; class Magnoliopsida; order Asparagales; family Amaryllidaceae; genus Allium; species Allium sativum. The sequence goes on from CM060918.1 coordinate 132,374,180, forward strand.
ACAGAATTATAATTTTAGTTCAAAACTAGTTCATTTCGATAAAAATCTATTTTTTTCTTTTCAAATATGAAGTTTTTCATCCCAATTCTTCCCAAATCATTTCTTATGATTTTACACAAATTATTACTATTTTTAATAATTTTATCAAGGCCCGCACAGTCGATTTCCATCAACGGCCATCGAACTGCACTTACAACGACCTTTTTCAATTTTGATTTGGACATAATTCCAAATCCAACCGTTAGATTTCAAATTTCTAGTATTCGTTAGAAAGCTCTTTTCGTTACGAACCCAACGGTTCCGGTTTTAGGAGAATCTGACGGTCGCATCTCCCGCAATATCCATTCGAAGTCAATGGTCGAAATTCGCGAACTGCCGCGGCGCGACGCGTTCTACTCAGGCTATTATATTATATATAATATATATATAAAATATACTTTGTCGATTTCCTTTCGAAACGAATTTTATAAATCGTTTTAAATTCGTTTTCAAAACGATTTCAACTTCTTTTTCAAATTCAAATCAAAATTGAATTTTCCCTTACAAATTCTATTTAAATTCATTTCAAGTTGATTTCAATTCAAATTGATTTTCAGTTTAATTTCAATACGTTTTAAATTCAATTCAAAACGATTTCAATTCTATTTCAATCTAATTCGAATTTCAATTCTATTCAGTTTAATTCGAATTCATTTTCTATTCAATTTAATTCGAATTCATTTTCTATTCAATTCAATTTCAATTTAAGTCGAATTTCTATTCTTTTCAATATAATTCGAATTTCATTTCAAAATATTCGATTTTGAAAGCACTTTTCGATATTCATTATAAAAACGAATATAATCGATATAAATATCGTTCACTTCAAAATGGCGTCAATCTAATCAACCCGGCTTCATATGTTTCTATTTTCAAATATTCTATTTTAAATATTCTATTTCAAAACTGGAATGAGGCCCAATCAATTACCATATAATGTTAATTATATGGATTTTCTACAACACATGTATACAATAACAACGATGAATAATCAACCATCATCCAAAGTGCATTCTACACTATATAAGCATCAAATATAAATATTTAACGCTCATAACAGTCTGTCAATCAATCAATCGACATACAAATAATTATTGGGATTAGTGTATGTCATATATCATCCCAATACCCGTGTGGGGTTTCAAACAATCAAACAAAGATTTTATTTATGCAGTTGGGCGATGTGTAAAATTTATCGTCCCAATCAATATCAGTCAAATGTGTGTATAAAAACAAATCGTCCGATTTGTTTATTTTTATTTCATTTCATATACACTTTAAAAATTCTATTTTTAACTATAAAATATTTTATTTCATTTCACATCACATCACACAATCAACTACACATCAAAATCAAACAAACAAGCATACAAGCCGTCCATGGTCTGTGGACGACGGGTGTCGGGTGCTACTAAACACCGTCTGCATCCTAGTATATATTTAACTAGAAAATTATATAAAAGGTGAGGAGCTCTCACCAAAGCTATCCCAACTCCACGACACTTCAAATGTAGGATATCTTCATCGTTCTTCCTTTTGTTACTTCCACCATCCGTGTTCGCTACATACATAAAAATCGAATTTTTACTTCGCTATTCAATATATAAAAATCGAATTTTTACCTCGCTATTCAATATATAAAAATCAAATTTTTACTTCGCTATTCAATATATAAAAATCGAATTTTTACTTCGATGTTCAATATATAAAAATCGAATTTTTACTTCGCTATTCGATATATAAAAATCATATTTTTATTTCAAATCTCTATGTATAAGAATTGTGTTTTTATTTCGCTACTCTTTACATAAAGATTATATTTTTATTCGGTTTCTTTTTTAAAATAAAAATCACATTTTTATTTTGTTACTCATATAATATAATCATATTTCTATACCACTACTTTCAAAATGAAAACCTAAATTTTTTTCCTTTAACAAAAACATGGTTTTTCCTTCAACAAAAATATGGTTTTTTTTCTATAACAAAAATATGGTTTTTTTAATCCTACTCATTATATAGAAGATAAGTAAACAAATTAAATTAAAATAGTAAAAACTTACTGGTCATTTTCGTTCGGGTGGTGGATGCTTGGATTAGGGAGGAAGGGGGCGGAGGCTTCTGCGCGTTCGAATGGGGGGGGAGGTGGGTGGTTGCAGCGCCGGCGAGGGGATGGTAGTTGGCAGATCTCGGTGGTGGTGGTGGGGGGGGGGTGGTCCTAGGGTTCGCAGTGCTCGATTTGTGGAAGGGGGCTCGCGGATGAAGGTGGACGAGGTGGGAGTCTGGGCGGAGGCGTCGGGGCCAAAGGGGAGGGTCACGACTTCGACGGTGGCGGAGGAGGGAGCGGTCGTGGGTGGAGCGAGACCCGGCGTCCTTATTTTGTTTTTTTTCTTTTGCAATTGACTTTGAATAGTGGGGAGAGAGAGTAGAGAAAGGGTGGGGTTTATAATAATTATATATATTTAATTTTAATTTTAAAAAACAAAAAGTTACCTTTTCTATTTAACCCCAAATTGAACCCACCGACTGTCGTCCCTAGCTAATTACCCCCATTCCGAACACAATGGGATATGTATCGTAAGCTGATTTGATCATTTCGATCGGTTTTCGTCAAAATCAAAATATAACTCTATATATTGAATTTGAACGCGCATTTCAATTTACTGGGGTCACATACTAACTCGAAAAATTACAAAAAAATATTTTCTAGCTTCCTATTGACGATACGGTCCTAACAAAACTAATTTCATCGAATTCTGAGACTGTTTAAAAAATGACAATTTTCCATTCGATTAAAATCAACTAAAACTGGTCAAATGCGTTTTCCTTTGCCACGCTCACATATTGATTCGAAAAATTATGAAATTTGGAATCTAGCAATAATTTGACATCGCGGATCCAACAAAAGTGGTTTCGTCGAAATCCGAGGTCGTTTGCAAAATTCCCATTTTTAAGGGCCTGAATTCCATAGCGACTATTCAGAATTTTCAACTAGACCTATCTTTTGATTCCCGCTATGAAATTTCGATTTTTCGGATTCGTTGGAAACATATTATCAATTAGATTCTAATATTTTTGGTTTCACTAAAATCCGGTTTATTTTGAATCCTGTACATTCATTTGAAGTTTGAAATAGGATTATCGAACTACCGCGCCATTTTCAATTCCTTTTATAATTTAAAATAAATATTTATATTCTAACGACAAGCTATATAAATATATACGTTCGAATTCTATTCAAAATAAATTTCCCATCGATATTATTTGAAATAATCTATTTTAAATATTCAAAATTCGCTAAATTTGCCAAAATAAAAATTTTAAACTGGCCCAGATTTTTGGGTTGTTACAATCTCCCCCACTTAAAACTTTTCGTCACCGAAAAGGAACGAAGTCGAAAGTTGTTTTAAATACCAACTAAACTTTCATTATTTTTATTATGGCTTAAGTTCTTCAACTTTTTAGTTTCTAAGAACTTTTCACAAATTTCAAAAATTTGGCTAACACCCTAAATTTTTGAAAAATTTCGCCATAACCTCCCCTGCACCGAGAGCACCGGGAAAATCCTGAAATTGCCATACAGGCCTTCTGATCTCAAAAAGAAAAAGAAAAAGCCAAGCGGCTAGCCAATCGGCTCATAAAATCATCATCACCCAAACAAAACAGTAAATTATGATAAACATGTACCTATTTGGCGGGCAAACAATTTTATTCTTCTGCTCTAGCCTCCTTGCTATGACCTGTTCAATGAAAGTACATGTATATGCAAGCAAATGCGACCAATTTCAATACAATCCACTTTTTGGTCAATTTGGCTAAAGGTTCAACATTTAATTAATCAAACTATAATCAAACAACACAATCATCAATCAATTAGTGAATTATCATTTCAAATTCATAACTTTGATATATAGTCAAAAAATCACATTTTTGATGCCAATTCACAACAATAAGCCCTATCTAATTTTGGTTCTCACACCAGTCAAGAGGAAATATATAGATATCACACCTTCGAAACTCGAATACCAATTCTGATGATGTCTAGACTATCATCAGAATCGTCTCCGGGCGACAAGAGTGTGATTCTATATCTATCCAGTATATTAAAACTTCAAATACACGTGGATCAGACGTATACGCAAAGTCTATATATACTGGACTGTCCAAATCAATACAAATAAATATTCAAATACGTATAATTGATTTAAATTTTCAAAACAAAACTTGTTTTCACTTTTATTTATCAAAAACACTACTCTTCACACTCGTTCTAGGATACTACTGATCCAATCTCTAACGAGTAATTCTCGTTGGATATTACTAATCCAATTTCTGATGAATCCTTTCGTATGGTTCTAATGTGTCTTATTCTCTGAGCTTTGTAAACCAAAGCTCTTATACCAACTGTAAAAACCCGCAACTTCCCCGGTGAGGAAAGCGCGGATAGTTCGAGGACAAGCCACAACAGAACGCAGGCGGAAGAACATTTCATTGTATATTACAACAATTCCATCAGAATACAAGAATAAACAGAGTATGAACCGATATTACACAGAAAAAAAATCAGAGATTTAAATTACATTTAAATACACAGCAGCGGAAAATAATACAATATACAACTAGAAGAGATATACGGATACAAAGCTTTCCGGATATTATTCCAGCTGTAAACCAGGATCCTGTGAATATAAATCTGCAAAACCAAAACTACTAACTGCCCGTGTCGAAAATAAGGGCACCCAGAGTTTAGGTTAAAACAATAAACTCCAGGTCAGTCATGGGACTGGTGTGAGAACTAAAACAGTTATTAATCTTTATTTTAAAATTAGGTAAATCAAGGGACCACGCCGTATAACACGGAACGGGTTTCCTCCCAAGAACACCAGTGCATAAAACAACATCGCAATGCCAAATAAAGAACAATGAAGCTATTATAAGACCCAGTTCCCATCACACAATGCAACGCAAGCCTGAGGATAGGGTTTTTACCTTATAATAGCCAAGAATGCTTGATACGTTTAAAACAAATCATTTGATACTATTATAAGTGCATAGTGTATAAAACAACTTCAAATCATAAGTATCAATCATAGACGGCATAAGCGCCCCATCCCACTATGTCGCCATACTAGGCTCTAAAAATAAAACCGCAAATGTCACGTATTTGGAAATTGGATTTCCGTCTATGAACCGAGGCAAAAGATAGTCCTCTACCGATTCGAGACAATCTAGCCCATGTCTCAGGACCCAGACTCGGTGGGCCCTTGGAGTGATAGGGCCGGTCTACCGATGTGGATTAAAATGTCTGAACAATACGTCTCTCCGCCCTATGGGGCGTAAACGAGCCAACGAATGACTCCATTGGACCCGGATCGTCCGATCAAACCGAGGCGCCTCGCAACAGCAACAACCACATAAGTCAATCTCGTCAGGGCGTGTAAAACCACTGACACCACTTCTAACTAGAAAGAAACGCATGTCCTCCCTGAGGTCCTCTCCCGTTTTTGGTTCACCACCGGGTGTGAAACTCGCGAAGTAAACGTTACACAAAGCTACGCCACAAAGGCCGTGCTTCGATCATCAACCACAAGACTTTGCTTTTCAACAGAAGCCTTGATCATTTGCCACTTAGGCATGCCACACAGGCAATTCACTCTATGCGTTTGATATCCATCCGTATATAACCCCTGAGCTCGTACGTCTCAGAGAAGGGCGTTAAGCAAGAGAATAAATTCTCCGCCGCCAAACAGAAATATATTTAATAGAATTCAATCACACGGACTAAAATCCAATGTCAGATACACAGTCCATTTAAAAGTTCGTTCTGGGTCTGAACAAAACCGGAGGCACCTAGTACCCCGCATATCCATCGATCTCCAAGTACGTCTGGACGATCACCAACTGTTTCCATCTTCTTGGGTGTACATCCCAATCAATATCATCAGTAATTATCCAAACGACGTGAAGACCTCCGGTCTTCAACCATCGTCTTCATCTTCGACTTATCGCTGTATCAGTTATTCAGAATGGGACAAACCCGGTCTTCCCAAATAACTCGCGTATATAATAAATATGTGTTACACAAACACAACATATGCCTCATTCCAATTCAGAATGTTCTTATATTCACAAAATCACATTCTTAGGGAAAGGTTCCCATTAATTTAATCCAAGATAAATTCTTCTAAATTTATTCTTTAATCTTCCTTTGGATATCATTTCAAACTAGTCGGGAATAGCGAACCACATCGAAGTAATTATATGTTTTATTTCCCAATCCCAACTTATTCATCCCCTGGACCAAAACTGGTAATACTCCATACCTAACACCACAGTGTTATCGGTAAAATTAATTACCATTTCACGTTTAAATCTAATTAAAGATTTAACTATCGCTTTGGTGCAAAACTGGTGGTACTCCATTCTCGATCACCTTTCAGATTTGATAATTTAAATTATCAATTCACATTTCAATCTAATTAAAGATTCATTGAAATTCCACTTAGTTTTAATCTTCTCAAAAATCAACATCCTGCCTTTAACTGGGTTAAAGAACCAATGTCATATAAAACACGATTCACGATAAACCCAAATCACATTTGGTATTAAATACAAGGCTCTAAATAGAAAATATACCGGCTTATATTCAATATCAAATTATGAAACCAACAAATATCGTATTGGAAATAACGATATAAAATATATCTTTCAAATTCCCATAACAATATCTGTGTAATCACGAAATTCAACATCGAAATAATCCAAAGAAAATTTCGATTCAAATCCATTCCAATTCAATTATTGAAAATTCTGGTTACTTTTAAAACCCTTTTTAAATTCAATTTATTTATTTAAAAATAAATAGAATTATAATTCTAGTTCAAAACTAGTTCATTTCGATAAAAATCTATTTTTATCTTTTCAAATATGGAGTTTTTCATCCCAATTCTTCCCAAATCATTCCTTATGATTTTACACAAATTTTATCAAGGCCCGCACAGTCGTTTTCCATCAACGGCCATCGAACTGCACTTATAGCGACCTTTTTCAAATTTGATTTGGACATAATTCCAAATCAAACCATTAGATTTCAAATTTCTAGTATTCGTTAGAAAGCCCTTTTCGTTACGAACCCAACGGTTCTGATTTTAGGAGAATCCGACGGTCGGATCTCCCGCAATATCCATTCGAAGTCAATGGTCGAAATTCACGAACTGCCGCGGCGCGGCGCGTTCTATTCAGGCCATTATATTATATATATAATACATATAATATATACTTCGTCGATTTCCTTTTGAAACGAATTTTATAAATCGTTTTAAATTCGTTTTCAAAACTATTTCAACTTCTTTTTCAAATTCAAATCAAAATTGAATTTTCCCTTACAAATTCGTTTTAAATTCATTTCAAATTGATTTCCATTCAAATCGATTTTCAGTTTAATTTCAATACGTTTTAAATTCAATTCAAAACGATTTCAATTATATTTCAATCTAATTCGAATTTCAATTCTATTCAGTTTAATTCGAATTCATTTTCTATTCAATTTAATTCGAATTCATTTTCTATTCAATTTAATTCGAATTCATTTTCTATTCAATTCAATTTCAATTTAAGTCAAATTTCTATTCTTTTCAATATAATTCGAATTTCATTTCAAAATATTCGATTTTGAAAGCACTTTTCAATATTCATTATAAAAACAAATATAATCGATATAAATATCGTTCACGTCAAAATGGCGTCAATCTAATCAACCCGGCTTCATATGTTTCTATTTTAAAATATTCTATTTCAAATATTCTATTTCAAAACTAGAATGAGGCCCAATCAATTACCATATAATGTTAATTATATGGATTTTCTATAACACATGTATACAATAACAACGATGAATAATCAACCATCATCCAAAGTGCATTCTACACTATATAAGCATTAAATATAAATATTTAACGCTCATAACAGTCTGTTAATCAATCGATCGACATACAACTAATTATTGGGATTAGTGTATGTCATATATCATCCCAATACCCGTGTGGGGTTTCAAACAATCAAACACAGATTTTATTTGTGCAGTTGGGCGATGTGTAAAATTTATCGTCCCAATCAATATCAGTCAAATGTGTGTATATAAACAAATCGTCCGATTTGTTTATTTTTATTTCATTTCATATACACTTTAAAAATTCTATTTTTAACTATAAAATATTTTCTACTATAAAATATTTTATTTCATTTCACATCACATCACACAATCAACTACACATCAAAATCAAACAAACAAGCATACAAGCCATCCATGGTCTGTGGACGACGGGTGTCGGGTGCTACTAAACACCGTCTGCATCCTAGTATATATTTAACTAGAAAATTAAATAAATGGTGAGGAGTTCTCACCAAATCTATCCCAACTCCACGACACTTCAAATGTAGGATATCTTCATCGTTCTTCCTTTTGTCACTTCCACCATCCGTGTTCGCTACATATATAAAAATCGAATTTTTACTTCGCTATTCAATATATAAAAATCGAATTTTTACTTCGCTATTCTATATATAAAAATCAAAATTTTACTTCGCTATTCAATATATCAAAATCGAATTTTTACTTCGCTATTCAATATATAAAAATCGAATTTTTACTTCGCTATTCAATATATAAAAATCGAATTTTTACTTCTCTATTCAATATATAAAAATCGATTTTTTACTTCGCTATTCAATATATAAAAATCGAATTTTTACTTCGCTATTCAATATATAAAAATCATATTTTTATTTCAAATCTCTACGTATAAGAATCGTGTTTTTATTTCGCTACTCTCTACATAAAGATTATATTTTTATTCGGTTTCTTTTTTATAATAAAAATCACATTTTTATTTTGTTACTCATATAATAAAATTGTATTTCTATACCACTACTTTCAAAATGAAAACCTAAATTTTTTTTCCATTAACAAAAACATGGTTTTTCCTTCAACAAAAACATGGTTTTTTTTTCTATAACAAAAATATGGTTTTTTTATCCTACTCATTATATAGAAGATAAGTAAACAAATTAAATTAAAATAGTAAAAACATACTGGTCATTTTCGTTCGGGTGGTGGATGCTCGGATTAGGGAGGAAGGGGGCGGAGACTTCTGCGCGTTCGAATGGGGGGGGAGGTGGGTGGTTGCAGCGCCGGCGAGGGGAGGGTAGCTGGCAGTTCTCGGTGGTGGTGGTGGGGGGGGGGGTGGTCCTAGGGTTCGCAGTGCTCGATTTGTGGAAGGGGGCTCGCGGATGAAGGTGGATGAGGTGGGAGTCTGGGCGGAGGCGTCGGGGCCAAAGGGGGAGGGTCGCGACTTCGACGGTGGCGGAGGAGGGAGCGGTCGTGGAGGGAGCGAGACCCGGCGTCCTTATTTTTTTTCTTCTGCAGTTAATTTTGAATAGTGGGGAGAGAGAGTAGAGAAAGAGTGGGGTTTATAATAATTATATATATTTAATTTTAATTTGAAAAAACAAAAGTTACCTTTTCTATTTAACCCCAAATTGAACCCACCGACTGTCGTCCCTAGCTAATTACCCCCATTTCGAACACCATGGGATATGTATCGTAAGCTGATTCGATCGTTTCGATCAGTTTTCGTCAAAATCAAAATATAACTCTATATATTGAATTTGAACGCGCATTTCAATTTACTTGGGTCACATACTAACTCGAAAAATTCCAAAAAATATTTTCTAGCTTCGTATTGACGATACGGTCCTAACAAAACTAATTTCATTGAATTCTGAGACCGTTTGAAAAATGACCATTTTTCCAGTCGATTAAAATCAACTGAAACTGCTCAAATGCCTTTTCCTTTGCCACGCTCACATATTGATTCGAAAAATTATGAAATTTGGAATCTAGCAATAATTTGACATCGCGGATCCAATAAAAGTGGTTTCGTCGAAATCTGAGGTCGTTTGCAAAATTCCCATTTTTAAGGGCCTGAATTCCATAGCGACTATTCAGAATTTTCAACTGGACCTATCTTTTGATTCCCGCTATGAAATTTCGATTTTTCGGATTCCTTGGAAAGATATTATCAATTAGATTCTAATATTTTTGGTTTCACTAAAATCCGGTTTATTTTGAATCCTGCACATTCATTTGAAGTTTGAAATCGAATTATCGAACTACCGCGCCATTTTCAATTCCTTTTATAATTTAAAATAAATATTTATATTCTAACGACGAGCTATATAAATATATACGTTCGAATTCTATTCAAAATAAATTTCCCGTTGATATTATTTAAAATAATCTATTTTAAATATTCAAAATTCGCTAAAATTGCCAAAATAAAAAATTTAAACTGGCCCAGATTTTCGGGTTGTTACAATTAACGATGGTTTCAAAGCAGGATTGGTGGTGATAGCCAGAGTCAGTCATGGATGATTGGTTGTTCTGTTTGTACCATCTCATGTAGGCTGTCCAATGTTGAAGGAGACGTTCCTTGCGTATTTTTCTGATATTGGTTTAGGCCTATGGGGCTTGTGTTTGAGGGATGTTGAATTCGATTATGATGGTTTACTTGAGAGATATATATGTTTTGGATGTTGTGAGTGCTTACCATGATTGAATGGATGTTCTGGTTTCCATGGATGAATGGATGGATTGTTTATCGTAAAGGTTATCATTGTCCGATGTGGGGAAGATAAGGTTGAGTTCTTCTCTGGTGTTGTGGGTAGATTAGTATGTTTATCTATCCATGCTCATATACTTTACTTTTGAAGTTTGTTAGCTATTTTATCACTCGCTAAGACTGTGGTCTAACTCAAGGTTTTATGCTTCCTCTTATTACCTTGGGTTGTTCATCCGGTTGTGGTGGCCAGACTAAGTAGCAGGTGACCTGTGATTAGTGAGGATGATGATGCTATGCGAAGGCGAGCAGAAGGCTGGCATACTATCTTTACTACTATCTAGTATTTGTTTCCGCAGTTTGAGTAACTCTATGAGTGTTTAGTGAGGCTTTATGTACAAACTTTGGTATTTCCTATGATCTTTGGATAGTCTTCCAGGATGTGGTGAAAGTTTCAAAAGTTTGTTATGTTATGCTTCACTATTATTATCTATTGTATATTTTCTACTATACTTTATCCTTGCGTTGTGAGTTCTACTATAGGTTCCGCTTGTGTTTACCTACTCCGATGATCGACCATAGCTGTCGTGCACACCTTTCAGCGCATTGTTCCTCATATTTAGTGTGGGGGCTATGGGCGGTTGTCACACGAAATCATTTAAGTATGGGAGAATGGTACACCCTATAATTTAATGCACCATAATTTTTTTTGGCACAGCCGAACAGTTTTTATAGTGTTCAGTAACACTTATTATTATAACAAATAATAATTACAATATTTATAGGAGTGTGCCAGATTGCCAGACTACTATTTCGGTTATTTAAAGTGGACCATCCACTGCCTATGGCATTTATTGTGGGCCATCCAAAAAATCTATCCTAGATTAGGTTACAGAATCTTGACAATTTACAAGACTACTAAAACAACAGTAAATTACATGAGTTAAATAACATTAAGAAGTGCTGGAAACAACATCACATGCTAGCTGCCAAGGGACAGACAAAAGCAAATTCCATGAGTATGGCCTCCTTGCATCTCGAGCCATACAAAATAACATGGCTTCCATACTACAGTAGAAGACAATAGGTTACTGAGCTTCACAACCATCTCTACTATACGATACAGAAGCAAATGGAGCTGCATATAACATGCTATGCCCAAATACAAATTCAACAAAGTTAAGAGATAAGGCAGCGATGACGAAACTGTACATAAGCCACCGACTAATAGTGCCATAGGCAACCAACACCCATAGCAGGCTAAATTCAGTGCCTTGGGCATCTCATGTATAGCCCACGATCGGTGAAAGAAACACCCAAGCAGTAACCAGTGACCATACTGCAATTACAAAGAAAAAATCCCAAATCCAGTAACCATGCAAAACAACCAAACACTTGAGCATATATTGAATCGACCAGAAACAAAAAACTATAAAATAAGAAACTCCAACAAGACGAACTTCATTGCTAACATTGAAGACCCAATACCCGGAATGACCCATCACAGATAGCAAGTCGAGACGTGAAATCAAAACAGGTAGAAGGAGTTGCTGCTCCCTTGAAGACTCCACGTTAGACGACCTCCGTTCATATGCCGTTAGCACAAGTTGAATCTCTCGCGCGAGCTAGAAGTTTCCTGAAATGCAACCACGCTTAGGAATGAAGGGTATATAGCTGTGGTTTCAGTTCAAAGAGCGCTACAGGATATGAGGTGAAGTGATTAGGTTTAAACCAGATAGGTCGATACCTTGGCAAAGCTTAGATCTAGACTTGACAAATTGGGTATGCAGAGGGGTATAAAGCATGACAAAAACAAGGATGTGAGGAGGAGAAAAATCTGGTTATTCGGTATGGAAATAAGAGTTGATTTTGAAGGAGAAAGGGTTGCATGAAGAGATAAGAATGGTGATTTATCTTGTCGCCATTAAAAATACCCCCTACGTATGAAGCTTTTTAATGTTTAATGCACCATAATTACATAAGTAAGAAAATGAAATGAATATTAATTTATTAAATATTCAAAATTAAGTAAAATCGACTTTACCGTTGCGTTCGTCTTTGAATTCTGGTTCAGATAGACTCCTAGTTTGCATAAATCGGATAATATATGAAGAATTTATAAGCTTTCAAAGTTTAAAAAAAATTCAAAAATAAAATAGGAAATTAAACGTAGTAAGCGATGGTAATTGGGCCAACCCCGCCGATAAATGGGTCGACCACTGGGTCGACCTATCTCTAAGGGGGGTCGACCCATAGGTCAACATGGTAGGTGGGGGGTCGACCCACCCGCATGCAAGACGAATTCTAAATTCTGTATTTTGATTATTTTATTTATTGTATTCATTCGCTAAGGTATATGGCTGGATTTAAAAACTAATATCTTACGATTTGGGATTGTCTTGGTTAATTTATGAATAGGGTGGCTATCTCTCGTTTTTCCTACATACAAATTCTCTTCATTCCTCTCTTCCTCCATGAATACTTTCTAAAATTAATTAAGAAAAATGGGGATATGCTGCTAGAAGAAATAGATTAAAAAGACAATTAAGTAAATGCAATCAACAACAACCATTTTTTAAAGACTACTTCGGAAAACAATCTACATCTCTACGAGTTCAAGTTATTTTTAGATATGACATCTAAAAAGTATTATAACAGTAAATAGTTTTGGATCTAGAATAAACAAAACCAATAAGTTATTTCTTTTATATGTTCTTTTACTATTTTACAGTTAATACATGTTCTTTTATTCATATCTACAGTAAATTTATGTTCATGTATAGATCTAACTTCCTTATCACCTCTTCAACTTTTATTTATTTATAGTCTTTTATATGCCTATTTTATACCGTTTGGGTTTGATTCTATTGTTCTCCTTCTTTTTCCTCCTATTTACACTGAGCCTAGGCCATCTAGAGCCTAGGTCATTTACCGTTTAAATTTGCATATCAATGGAATAATTAGAATAAATGAAATGACAGTAAAAAAGGAGAAATTGGGGCATATTGTAACATGAGGACTTTTGACTATAAATTTGGGGATTATAGTAAAAAGGAAAAATATGCAAACATGCTAAACAGAATAGACTTAATATTATATTAGGTAAAGAACATGTTATGGAAAATGTAAGTACCAGATGTAATTAAAAGTAAAATAAGTTACTGTAATACATATGCATCTGGGCAGGCGCTTGTTTTGGGGAAGGGGTTGTACATAGGAAAACATTTATAGAAAAATGCCATTTACAACCATGCTTATCAATGAACTTAAACCTGGTAAGTAAAACTGGATAATTAATAAGCTAAGAGGTCCTTCGTTTTGTTGTTTTATCGATTTTTGGGGGCTATTAAATCCTAGTTATGTGAGGGCATAAGCTTAGGGGGTTCGTCTTGTGTTGATTTGTGCAGAACCTATTAGTCGGTATCCCTATTGGCATTTGACTAGGGGCCCCACACAAGGTAAGGGTCAGGCACGCTTTACTGATATGGATAGTAAGAGGTTCAAAAAGAGGAAGGTAGGTACGGGCACGTTACCATGGAGTCAGGAGCGTGCATGGGTCCGAATGGGAAAGATAAGATGCTGTAACGCCAGTATGTAGGTCTTTGTCCTATAAGTTGCTAGGTTATGGATTGATACACCCTACTGCCGGGGCTGACACAGGGTATTTACATAATAGGGAGCCGAACGCATGGGTATTAAAGAGGGTAAAACCTAAACTTGATATACTAGTATTGGTGCAAAAAACTTGTTCTTGGGATATAAATGAGAAGCTAAACTATTCTTAAATTATCTTGTTATCTGCTTACTTCGTACTTGCATACTTTCATACTTTTACTATACTTTCTCATATAGTATTATTTATCTGTCTCAAAATCGTTTATATGCGCTTATTCTAAAAATTACTGGAATTCACCAGACTTTATGTATGACCTATTTTATTTTTTCTTCTCTCTCTTCCTTTCCCCCCTTAGGTTCTCAGTGTAGTGATTAGCAGTGACTGCGATATTCAGCTTGTATTTTTGGATTTCTGACTTTATGTATTACTCGACTTTTGCTCTATTTTGATATGGCTATTAAAGATGGACATGCTTTTAAGATTTTGAACTCTGATAGTTTGCTTCATGAGACAGTTATTTTATCTATTGTATTTGGTATTTGAGAAATATGAAAAAAAGTTGTTGTAATTGGGATTTGGAAGTAATGCTTTTTATTTAATAATAAAAGTTAAAAATTTCCCGCTGCAGTTATTATTCTATCTTATGAAAATTTGGTTACAGTATACTTATTGCGCTTCATAGAACTTAATGCATCCTCATATGGGTAACATAAGGAAATGTGGGGTGTCACGGTTCTATTTTAGAAAAATATAATAATTTAGTGGGATATTTTCACCCTAGTAGTTTGTGGTGATCGCTAGATAACAAAAAACTTTGGATATTGCGAATAAAACGAAACTGATAGCAAAATATGAGCAACAATTTTTTTTTACAAAAAACAATGAAGAAGAAAAATGTAATAATTGAAAATAATAAAAGAACATAAATTCTTCCAAAGTAATTTTTCTTATGTAAACTATGCATGGAATAAAAAATAGGAATTTTTGTAAGGTTGGTAATTAAGGTTTCCATGTATGGAGAAAAAGGTGCGTAAAGTTGGGATAGAAAATATGAAATTTTCCATTTTATAACATATGAAATCGAATTTAGAAAATTTGGTTTTTCTAAAATTTGCAAATTTAAAATTGTTTGATAGAGTTTGGATGCAAAAATTCGATGGATTACATTATTACGTTGTAAGAGTATGGGAAAAATCTGATACAAAAGTATTTTTGATTTTCAAAATCTTGCATTCATATAGAAATTGCCAGTATATTTAGGATGTGTGCATCATGTTGTCAAAAAAATTCATGAAAATTTTCATTCATATAGGAGGTATCGCATAGGCATTCATTGCATTCATACATTTTTATGTTGTGTTACACTTTGCCAAGTGCTCAAATGGTTGTAAAATTGCACGTATACATTATGGTTGCAAATTATGCGAGGAATTACATAATAATGCTCTTACCAAATTTCCAAATGAAATTTCATAACGGCGGGAGAATGCAACAACCCACATTTTCAATAATAAAAATTAACAATAATGTCTAAATAATTATAGAAGAGTGTGCGTTTGAAATTTAAAAACAAACGCATGCTATAAACTGAGCAATAATAAATAGTTGCCACTATGTAAATTAAATGCCCAATAGTATGTATATAATTAAATAAAAAGAAACTGTAATGACCCGCACTTTAGCTTTCAGATAATTAATTTATTTAAATATTAATTATCGAATTGGCGAGATCGATAACCAAAATTTAATAATATTTATATTTAATTAATATAAATAACAGGATAATATATTTCTGGAATAATCGGAAATAACAGAATTCAAAATGTTGTGAAAACCGGACAGCTGAAAATATATATAATTCAGTTTATATTGAAATATATTGACGAATATACTAAATAACGACAGTTGAACGTATAATTTTATTATAATTAAAATCGAGCTTGAAATGGCATGGCAGTTCGTTAATTGGCGATTTGAACATCAATTGAATATACAGAATTCGTTTTAAGCCAGATTTCTGTGAAACAAGAAACGTTAGGAGCTGGTGAAGTATATTTTTCTAGTGGAAGAGAAAAATCGGGATTTCATTGTGTAGATTTTGATTTATGTCCAAATCAAATTTTAGAAAAGTCGCTGTGGAATTCCTTTATAATTTGTAACGCTTTATTTACGTTATAAAAGGGTTTTCATATAATTGAATATTGGTTTCGAATTGGGAAAAATACTTTTGGACGTAGTGATGATTTAATTTTTAGAATTTTACTGAAATTTTTAATTAATTAAATATGCAACTTTTTATTTGGTGTAGTTTGCACCCTGAATCAGCTATTTTTCGGGTTTCACAATATGAGTTAAACTACCAATATAATTATATTTTTGGGATCGTGGGACATTGCTCGTCTCACCGGTGTTTTTATTTCTGTTCGTAGCAGCTTGTACATGGACAAAACTATATATAATAGGGTACGTTAAATTATACAACTTAAACAAAATACCCTAACTAATTTGTGATCAAACCTAAGCTACGTCCTTAAAATTCCTCAGCCACATACTGTTTCTGAAACGTGGAGACATAATATCCTCAAAATAAACCTATATAAACTAAAATTATCGTTCCCTAAAACCTAGGATGGTTTCTTCAGCAAAACACAAAAGAGGAGCCGCCACGAAATTGTTTTCCTCCAACAAATTCCGCCGACTTCATACATCCTCAAGAAATCAAATAAAAATCCGAAAGTCCTAGTCTCGATCGGACACTATAGAGGTGGAGCTGCTGTACGACGCTTTTTGGGGGATCGCAGGGTGAAGTCGCTGTGGTTGTTAGGGGTTGAGGAGGCTCGTTTTTGAGGGTTTGGTGAGGGGTCGTTCAGGAATGGGGGACTGGTTTCTATGAACGGAAATGGGAGCTCGAAGTGATTCGAAGTTGGGAATGGGGTTCGATTTTCCTGCTGGAGCGGTGATTGTTTGAAGAGGGAGTTAGCAGGTCTGTTGTGTTCGGTGGATGAACTGTCACCGTGAAGAACTGTCGAACGCTTTCTGATGGGGATCTCGAGCATGATCTGGATGTGTAAAGGAGGGTGTATGTGCGTCGTGAAGGACAGCAGGGATGAGGTGTTCAGATTCACGTAAAGGAAGGGACCGGAAGTGTGAACGTGATGTTGTGCGTGTTCAGAACTGACAAGGCAAGGGGAAAGAACAATGCTTGAGTGGGTTTTGTTTTCAATTGTGGTGAAGATGCGGAAATGACGTGGTAGTGTATTAAAATGAGAAGCAGCATATCTTAGTGTGGAAGAAGGGTACATATGCGGGCCGATTTTGTTTTTATGAAAATGGATGGGCCTATTTAAAATACAGTAAAGAAATGTGTGAGGCTAGGTTTTTGTACAAAAGAAAGAAAAGAATATAAGTAAGGAGAACTTGGGGTTATGATTCTGGAGAGGGAGTTTTGATCGTAGAGGAAGGAAAAAGGGGTGCGCTATGCGGATGGGCTAAAACGTGAGGTTCGGACCAAAGATTTATAGGTGAGGCCCAATGAAACTAAATACAATTTTAGTTTAAATTTAGTTTAATTAACATATTAGCTTGAGATTTTAATATCTAGTCCGTACAATGTCAGAATGACGAACGGTTTGATCCATCGGGATCGTATGGACGAGAGCTTCACAATGAAGCTGACTAGAAGTGGATCGGGGCTCATATGAATTTATGGCGAAATAAATTGTTTGATTCAAATCAAACAAACAGTTTATCGTTCTTTAACGATGAACTACCAATGTGAGTAAAACTCACCAACTCTGAATAGATATATTTTTCTAACGTATATTTAGAACTGATAATTATCGGTTGATTGATGTGTGTTAACTGTTTGGTTGAATTGCGTATGTATTAGTTGAAATTATAGATAACGATATTTATATATATCGTTAATCAAATATCGATTCTGTTTATCAGAATATTTCATATCGAAGTGAAAACAATGTTATTATATTGTTTAACATCTGTGGATGCAGGGAAACAGGTCGGAGGAATCCAACAGGATTCCTCAACAATTTTTTTTCTGTTTTCATATATGGTGATATATGATGTGATATAAAATCTGTTGATAATGATGTGTGTTTAAATGATATCGATCATTGTGATTTTGTACTTTAAATACCGTAAGATGTAAAAAGGTGATTTTCAAAGTATATTTTGAAAATAATTTATTTACATAAAATCAATGGATTTTATATATAAAAGAAAAAGGGATTTTATAAATGACATAATTATAAAATCAAAGGAGTTAAAAAGGAGAAAATATTTGTGAAAACAAATATAAAGGGAATATATTTGTAAAACAAATATAAAGGAATATATTTGTTAAACAAATATAAAGGAAATATATTTGCAAAAACAAATACAAAGGAAGACATTTGCAAAAACAAATAGAAATATTTGTAAACATTTACAAATAAAATAGAAAAAAGGAATATTTGTAAAACATTTACAAATAGAATTTAAAAGGATATATTTGTAAAACATTTACAAATAGATTAAATGGAAATATTTATTTATAAGAAATAAATATAATGTTATAAAAGAAAATATTCATTTGTTAAATAATTAGGAAGGATAAAGGAAATATTTATTTGTTAAATAAATAGAAAAGATAAAAGAAATATTTATTTGTTAAATAAATACAATTGAAAAGGGAATAGTTATTTGTTGAATAAACAAATAGAAAAGGAGATAATTCAAAGGAATACTTCAAAGGAGATAATTCGAAGAAATAATTCAAAGGAATAAATCAAAGAAGTTATTTCAATAGAGTTAATCAGTTAGAGTTAAAACGATAGGGTTAATTAATTAGAGTTAATCAAATTTGAGTTAATCGAATATTAGTTATTCGAATAAAGTTAAAAGGAGTTATCGAATGTTAGTTATTCGAATAGAGTTAAATAGAGTTATCGAATATTAGTTTATTCGAATAGAGTTAAAGGAAAGGAATTATCGATTAGTTTAGTCGAAAGGAGTTATCGATTATAGTTTAATCGAAAGGAGTTACTGATTAGTTTAGTCGAAAGGAGTTGTCGATTATAGGTTAATCGAAAGGAGTTATCGATTAGTTTAGTCGAAAGGAGTTATCGATTAGTTTAGTCGAAAGGAGTTATCGAATATAGTTTATTCGAAAGAAGTTAAGTGAAGAAGAGTTAATCAAATAAACTTAATCGATTAAAGTTAATCCAAAGGAGTTAATCCAATAGAGTTAATCGAATATAGTTTATTCGAAGAAAGGTTTTCGAATCTAGTTATTCGTAAGAGAGATTATCGAATATAGTTATTTGAAGGGAGGAGTTATCGAATATAGTTTTTCGAAAGAGAGTTACGTAAGGAAGTTCTTAAGGGTTTAAAAGATAAACTTTGTCTATTTCGAAGTTAAAACCTTGTTCAGTTAAGGTCTGAGAGGTAGTTATACCCCAACTTGATTGACTTCCTTCTTAACTAAGGAATGGTAAGGTTTGATAGTGAATGATGGTTAAGTGAATTTAGTAAATGGTTTAAGATGGCGTGGCGATGTTTGATGTAAACATCAGTTTAAATCCAATGAAGGAACTTTGGAAATGTTTTCCAAATAAGAAAACAGAAATGTTTTCTAATATAGAAAACAGGAAATGGAAATGTTTTCCATGGTTAATAACGTATATTTTCTAAAAATAGAAAATAAGAAATGTTGAATATATGGAAACAGGAGATAAGTAAATTAATTAACTAAGGAGATAAATGTAAAATGATGATTGATCGATATAATTTCCATTTGGAAATAATATCGTTGTTTGCACACGTGTTTTTCTTTGATAGTTAACTCACCGACTATCAAAGTTTTAACCATTTTAACGTTGTTAATATGGAGAGACCGGTTGGATTATTATCCGAAGAACCACTCCGTATTGACATAAGCGTTGCGAATCATATATGCCGAACATAATTGAAGACGGAGTAAAGTGCAAGGGCTGTTGTATAAATCTTGGGTAAAGATTGCCTAAGATGGTTGTACCGAATAGTGCCTTCGGTTTGTCCAGTCCCAGCACGACCTATGTGGAAGAAGGTCTGATAGAGTATATCTAATAGATCGCGTAAGTTGATCTCTTCAAACGTATTCACATTTGGTGGCGGAGGAATTCGTTTCTCTTAGCTGTATACCCATGGTATTTTTGGGGAAATCCATTTGTGATTTGGCGGGTATGACAATGTGACATTCAAAATGAATAAATGTGTGATCTTTCAAAGATAAGCGTGGCCTCTAGCCTCACAACCGGTAAATGACAGAAATCGGCCAGGCAGCATAGCTATGTAGGTCGCACCTATTAGGGTGTATAATCACCTGATCTAGAGTTTCATTTACTTCTAAAAATCTATTGTTGATGCTGTCCCATTCAGGAAACGGTTGCGGATCCCAACCGTTTGTGATATACATTCGATACACTCAAGCGAAATGAGTGGTCGTTCATGTGTGGCCGGGTTGCAAGATGTTCTTGTTGAACCCAGTGTATTCCTCTCTAGAGGTACACAAGCGAAAGGTGGTTCCATACCTTGTCATGGCTGGAAATCCATTACCCAATACGTGCTTGCGGTTTTGATTGTATACAATATATTTAGAACGTGAGATGAAAGCGTTTCTGCTAGATAATTATTATATTGTGGTTAATAGACACTATTATAATATCAATGAGTTTTGATATAAAGATTATTTTGGATTCTCATAAGGGAAAAACCCGTTCCGTTATACGGCGTGGTCTTATGAGATATCGGTTACTTGTTCAAACTGTTTTAAACTGTTTTACTCACACCAGTCCCATGACTGACCCGGAGTTTATTTTGTTTTTGTTTCCCTAAACTCTTGGGTGCCCAATTTTGTACGGGCAGTCAAGCAGTCGGGATTTACAGATACTTGAAGAGCTGGAGTAGGAGGCTTCAGGATCATATAGCTATAGTTTATTTCCGCTGTGTTGTAAGTGTTGTACTCTGATAATGTTATTGTATACATATATTGATTTTATTTCGAGGATATGTTATTTATTATATGTTATTCGTTCCGCTGGGAGGTTCGTGTTACTCTGATGTTGTGTTCTTCTTCTTCTTCTATTCTAAGTTTCTATCTTATCTTTCCTCACCCTCTAATTTCTTTCATTAGCCATCTGGTATTTTCGACTCTTGATGTTCGATATGTGTTGTATATCAGGTAATCAAGGTCGACTTTTTCCGGGTCGTTACAGTTGGTAACAGAGCTTAAGGTTAAGTGAATTACCTTGGCTCTGTGGCGTGACTTGGTAGAAATAGGGTTAGTAATGCCCTAGATTGAGTTTGAGTGTATATATACGAGAGCGTATTTGTTATTCAATATAAAATTGTTTTATATTGTGGAGATTTATTGGTTGAGTCGTTTATGAGTTCTGGTCGATCAGTTTGATCCACTGTATCGGTAGGGATTTTGTAAACACTCGAATACGATGAACCGTCATGGTATGTTTTGAAAAGAGGGTAAAAAAAATAATTTTACCTAAATTATATTTTGATATAAAGGATTTATATTGGTTGTTGTTATAATCGAGTCAGATTATGAAAAGTGAAATGGTTACGTATATAACCAAATAATATTCGTATAAGTGTTACGAAATGAATTAAGTCTGAATTTAAATCAGAATTGAAATTTAAAACCCTGGAAATTTGGAACAGAGTTTGTAAATAGACTTGGATTAAATATATGTAAATTTTAAGATCCTGGGAGATTTTAAATTGTATTCCAAGCATTTATGAATGATATTTTGAACTGATTTCAAAATAAAAGTGTTTAAGAATGATTTTGAAAGTGATATAGTATTGAACTCACTTCGATAACTGGAAAATAATTCTGATAATGACTGCAACATAATCAGTGTACATTTTCGAGTTTCTAAGTGACGGATTACTACCAAGGATTTAGTTTTTAAATTGTTTTTGCGGAAAAAAAGGTGTTCAGAAATTCAAAGGTTTTGAATTGTTGATTATGATTTCAAGTTGATTTGAAAGAAAACCCAGGAATTTAAAATTCTAGAATTTAAATGTAACTTGTGGAGTTAAGTAAAACTGAAATGGATTTGAAGATAATCTGGATTGGAATTGAGTTGATGGGTTAAGAGTTTGAAATCTGATATTGGAGTTTGAATAGAATTTGACTTGGATAGAACCAAGTGTTTGAGTTGAGGGTTGGATTAAGATGATATGGGTATACGTGAATTGGTAATAGGTGTAAATGATATAATGATATGCCGACAAAAAGGTTCAAGTTTATTTATATATGAGTTTGGTGATTTATGAGCTGAATTGGCAAGCCGCTTGGCTGTTTGATTTTCTTTTGGGTTGCGAAGGCCAAGTGTTGACCCGTTTTTTAGTCAAAGAAGTCACACATGAAATCTCTGATTAATAATACGCTCCAGTATTGGAAGCATCATCAGAAGACAGGCAGCGATTTGGTCAAAATCGCATCACAAACAAAGAAAGGCCCGGAACTCCTACCAGATGACCTTTTCTGGGCCTGAAAACAGCGATTACAGAGTTGAATTTTAAAACACTTGTAGCCCTCTGAATTAGCTTCAGTTTAAGCTTTCATTTGGCTAAAACGGACTTACGGTTCGAAAGTTACGCTCGTTTCCGTGAACGCGTGCAGAACCGAAAACTTGGAATCTGGAGTCGGCATAATCCATTCGGATCGGATATACGGATTGGATCGGATATACGGATCAGATTGGAGCATAGAAGACCCGACCCTCCTGAAGTATTTTACACTGAAGTGCTTCCAGCCTTCGGATCGGAGACATCACCTCGGTTCGGATCGGCTAAAGGAAGACCCGATCCGCACAAAGCTCCTTCTACTCGTCAAGCACGCTTGGCTTTGGACACTTCGGTTTGGATGAGTTGGACAACCGAACCGACCCCTTCGACCTGCTGCTGCACTTCAGAATTGACCTATTCTTGTGGCACCATTTCCTCCTACTTTTGTGGATCACCTTCCACATGGCCTTACACGAATTGGAGTGGCTTTCTCCCATTTTGCCACTCGGTCACCACGTTCTATAAAGGCGTTGGATTGGGGACACTTGTCATTCATCCGGATCTCCCTAGGGCTTCTCTGCGCCTATAAATACACCATCATATGGCGATTTGAAGGGACTTTTGGCCACTCCAACACTTGGCATCCATTACAACCAAGCAAGGACATTGTTTATCTCTCTCTAACACGAGGAATTCGTGTATAAATTCATTCCCAAATCTCCTCTTCTTCATTGTAAACACGAGGATTTGTGTATAAACTGCAAAAAATCAACATTGTAATAGCTCTTAGGATTTAAGAAACTATAAAGTGGACGTAGGCTTGGATTGAGCCGAACCACTATAAAAATCCCGTGTGTCTCCTTTTATTTTACTGCTTTTTCTGTATTTACTCTGTGATTGTGAGGATTTCACACCGCATTTGGGTGTTAGGCCCAGATTTCGGTCTAACATTTGGGCGTGCCAGGTAGGGGACACACAATATTACTTCTATCTCTAGCTTGAAAGGAATCAGATTGCTCGACTATTGGATCAATGGTTAAACGAAAGAAAGATGGAACTTTCTCTCGTACTGAGGACGTTGGTACAGAAAATGCGAGGAATGAGGCGAGCCAGGAGGCTTTCTCCCATGAAATTCTATCGTCATACTTAACTAGAGACGAGATGGATGGCGTTCTCACTGAATTGAGAACCCAGATGGCAAGGTAGGATGATCTCCTCAGGAAGCAACAGGAGATGATCGACGGGTTCTTCGCTCGGATGGAAGGAAGACCGAGCGACAAAGCACAACTCGCTGGAAATGGCACGGAAATGGCTTTAGCGGGGATAACGAACCGGACCGGTTCGGATCCGATCCGAACCGAGGGCCAAAATATGAATCCAACACAGATGGAAATGGGGGGCATTCCCCACCGGGTCGGTTCGGACCCGATCCGAACAGCAACCCTACATGAGCTTGGGGGCAGTAGCCTCCCTACTTGTAATCAAGGCTTCGCTCCGGTTCGACCTACATCCATTCCGGTTCGGATGAACAACCAGGCACTAACTCCAGCTCAATGGCAACAGAAAACTGCTCGGAACAGAGGGTCAGAACCGTGTTGGATCGGAATATCTGACCCGAATCGTGCACATCACAACGAACTTCCTCACTTCTCCGAGCCACAACAGGGGGGCACCCCCGAACCGAACCGGATAGCCTTCCAAGCTCCCCATACTTTTCTGAACTCTTCTGGAATCAACGCTGGGGGCACCAGCTCTGAACTTGTCAACTTGCAACAGCTCTTTCAAGGCGATCGGCTCAACAATCTCATTGAATGCCTCTCGAGAGGCCGCACTTATCAGAATGACATGGATGATGTCAATCACAATCCATTCACACAGGAAATCAGGAATTCCCGCAATCCTCCAGATTTCAAAATTCCACAATTGGAGCCCTACAACGGCAGGACGGATCCTACCGTGCACCTGATGCGCAACAAATGTCATATGGAAGTTCAATCGGCATCGGAAAACGTCATGGCAAAATGCTTCCCTCTCATCTTGACTGATATTGCTGCTATGTGCATTCGACAGCTGGAATCTGAATCGATCAACAGCTCTAACATGTTGATCACTTGCTTTATTGAACAGTTTCGGGTCCACATCGCTCGACCCAAGAATGTAATGTCACTAACTACAATCAAGCAGAGGCCCAGAGAAACTCTGCGCTCATTTTTGGAACGGTTCAACGTTGCAGCAGCATCCGTTGATCGACCTGAGCCATCTATGGTATTGATGGCGGCAGTATTCGGCGTTCTAGACAACTCGGAGTTCAAAAATTCCTGGTACCGAGACCCACCAAGGAATCTCGGCGAATTCTACCTTGAATAGGATAGGTTTCTGCATGAAGAAGACACGACGTCCGAAAAGAAAATTCTCGATGTTAACATGCTCAAAGACGGAGAACCGTCTGATTCTGGTAAAGGCAAAGGGAAAGCTGCTGTCAAGAATGACCGCAACACTCAGCCCCGGAGAGGGCCAAGATATGAAAAGTACACCGAACTCAATTCAACCTTGACTGCCATCTACGTGAACACAAACGGTGACGTCTCCTATCCAAAGCCTTCTAGGAGGGAGCCATCGCAAAGAGAACGCGATTCTGGAAAATACTGCATGTTTCATGATATGGACGGTCATGACACAAATGACTGTATACACTTGCGAGACTTGAATGAGGAACGGGTTAGACGTGGAGAGCTACTAGAGTATGTGAAACAACCTACAGCGCCTGCACCCGCACTGCCACCTCCTGCTCCCCGGAGAGGGAATGACCCTGGAACAAGCTCCCATGGGCTCATCATCAAATGATCTGGATTGGATCACTATGCGTTTTCAGCATTTCTTAGGATTTAAGATATGTCTCTTTGCTTTATTTAGGTTTTACGATTGGCTAAATCGGAGTACACACGTTTGTGGTTAGGATTTAGCTCCAAAGTGTGCTCTGTACTCGATGACAAACCAATCTGGATTTGCTTTGGTTTTGTATTTTGAATTGAATAAGGAAGGACATCCCGAGCATGGATTATGTTTGGCAATTTAAGTATCTTGTCAAGTTGGGGCAGGATTCTCAATCTCAATTAAAGTATGGCTTATACTTATCACAGACCCCTAGGCATGGATTATGCCTAGGGACAGACTGTCTTGTCATGTTTTGGCAACTATAGCTCTATCCCGACATGAGCATGGATTGTACTCACTAGGATTCTTAAGTATGGATTATACTCAGGAACGACAAATGATCTCGTTATGATCTAGTAAAGGAACTCAATAAAACTCGAGTATGGTTTATGCTCAGTTTGAACTTCCAGGTATGACTTATACCTGGAAGGTTAGGTCCCTCGTCAGGTTTTGGCAGGATGATTTGAACGTCTCTTGAGTGTGGTTTATGCTCAAACAAACGCCCAAGCATGGTTTAAGATCGAAAGTATAATCAGTTTTGTTACGTTTTGACATACCTATTTGCTTTCTTTTCTTCGAAGGTATGGTTTATACTTACAGCTGGCAGGCCCGGCCTGGCCTTGGACTTCCTAGATTATCCAGAACACATCTTCCTTCGTTCTGCAAGATATGTTCTTGGGGGCAAAATGTTGACCCGCTTTTTAGTCAAAGCAGTCACACATGAAATCTCTGATCAACAATACGCTCCAGTATTGAAAGCATCGTAATAAGATAGGTAGCGATTTGGTCGAAATCGCATCACAAACAAAGAAAGGCCCAGAACTCCTACCAGATGACCTTTTCTGGGCCCGAAAACAGCGATTACAGAGCCGTGCTTGAGTATACTTGTAGCCCTCTGAATTAGCTTCAGTTTGAGCTTTCGTTTGGCTAAAACGGACTTACGGTTAGAAAGTTAAGCCTGTTTCCGTGAACGCGTGTAGAACCGAAATCTTGGAATCTGGAATTGGCATAACCCATTCAGATCGGATATACGGATCAGATCGGAGCATAGAATACCCGACCCGCCTGAAGTATTTTACACTGAAGTGCTTCCAGCCTTCGGATCAGAGACATCACGTCGGTTCGGATCGGCTAAAGGAAGACCCGACCCGCACAAAGCTCCTTCTACTCGTAAAGCACTCTTGGCTTTGGACACTCCGGTCCGGATCGGATGGAGAACCGAACCGACCCCCTTCGACCTGCTGCTACACTTCAGAATTGACCTATTCTTGTGGCACCATTTCCTCCTACTTTTATGGATCACCTTCCACATGGCCTTACACGAATTGGAGAGGCTTTCTCCCATTTTGCCACTCGGTCGCCACGTTCTATCAAGGCGTTGGATTGGGGACACTTGTCATTCATCCGGATCTCCCTAGGGCTTCTCTGCGCCTATAAATACACCATCATATGGCGATTTGAAGGGATTTTTGGCCACTCCAACACTTGGCCTCCATTACAACCAAGCAAGGACATTGTTTATCTCTCTCTAACACGAGGAATTCGTGTATAAATTCATTCCCAAATCTCCTCTTCTTCATTGTAAACACGAGGATTTCGTTTATAAACTGAAAACAAACAACATTGTAATAGCTCTTAGGATTCAAGAAACTTTAAAGTGGGCGTAGGCTTGAATTGAGCCGAACCACTATAAAAATCCCGTGTGTCTCCTTTTATTTTACCGCTTTTTTGTATTTACTCTGTGATTGTGAGGATTTCACACCGCATTTGGGTGTTAGGCCCAGATTTCGGTCTAACATTTTGGCGCGCCAGGTAGGGGACACACAATATTACTTCTATCTCTAGCTTGAAAGGAATCAGATTGCTCGACTGTTGTATCAATGGTTAAACGAAAGAAAGATGGAACTTTCTCTCGTACTGAGGACGTTGGTACAGAAGGTGCGAGGAATGAGGCGAGCCAGGATGCTTCCTCCCATGAAAATCTATCGGCATACTTAACTAGAGACGAGATGGATGGCGTTCTCACTGAATTGAGAACCCAGATGGCAATGCAGGTTGATCTCCTCAGGAAGCAACAGGAGATGATCGACGGGTTCTTCGCTCGGATGGAAGGAAGACTGAGCAACAATGCACAACTCACTGGAAACGGCACGGAAATGGCTCCAGCGGGGACAACGAACCGGACCGGTTCGGATCCGATCCGAACCGAGGGCCAAAATCTGAAACCAACGCAGATGGAAATGGGGGGCATTCCCCACTGGGTCGGTTCGGTCCCAATCCGAATAGCAACCCTACATGACCTTGGGGGCAGCAGCCTCCCTTCTAGTAATCAAGGCTTCGCTCCGGTTCGATCTACATCCGCTGCGGTTCGGATGAACAACCAGGCACCAACTCCAGCTCACTGGCAACAGGAAACTGCTCGGAACAGAGGGCCAGAATTGGGTCGGATCGGAATATCTGACCGGAACCGTGCACATCACTACGAACTTCCTCACTTCTCCAAGCCACAGTAGGGGGCACCTCCGAACCGAACCGGATGGCCTTCCAAGCACCCCATACTTTTCTGAACTCTTTTGGACTCAACGCTGGGGGCACCAGCTCTGAACTTGTCAACTTGCAACAACTCTTTAAAGGCGATCGACTCACCAATCTCATTGAACGCCTCTCGAGAGGCCGCACTTATCAGAATGGCATGGATGATGTCAATCACAATCCATTCACACAGGAAATCAGTAATTCCCGCAATCCTCCAGATTTCAAATTTCCACAACTGCAGCCCTACAACGACAGGACGGATCCTACCGTGCACCTGATACGCTACAAACGT
The DNA here is from genome assembly GCA_030737875.1 of Allium sativum. Taxonomy (NCBI): domain Eukaryota; kingdom Viridiplantae; phylum Streptophyta; class Magnoliopsida; order Asparagales; family Amaryllidaceae; genus Allium; species Allium sativum. The sequence continues at coordinate 132,402,780 of CM060918.1, forward strand.
CATATGGAAGTTCAATCAGCGTCTGAAAACGTCATGGAAAATTGCTTCCCTCTCTTCTTGACTGATATTACTGCTATGTGGATTCGGCAGTTGGAATCTGAATCGATCAACAACTGGAACATGTTGGTCTCTCGCTTTATTGAACAGTTTCGGGTCCACATCGCTCGACCCAAGAATGTAATGTCACTAACTAAAATCAAGCAGAGGCTCAGAGAAACTCTGCACTCATTTTTGGAATGGTTCAACATTGCAGCAGCATCCGTTGATCGACCTGAGCCATCTATGGTATTGATGGCGGCCGTATCCGGCGTTCTAGACAACTCGGAGTTCAAAAAATCCTTGTACCGAGACCCACCAAGGAATCTCAGCGAATTCTACCCTGAATCGGATAGGTTTCTGCGTGAAGAAGACGCGACGTCCGAAAAGAAAATTCTCGATGTTAACATGCTCAAAGACGGAGAACCGTCTGATTTTGGTAAAGGCAAAGGGAAAGCTGCTGTCAAGAATGACCGAAACGCTCAGCCCCGGAGAGGGCCAAGATATGAAAAGTACACCGAACTCAATTCAACCTTGAATGACATCTACGTGAACACAAACGGTGACGTCTCCTATCCAAAGCCTTCTAGGAGGGAGCCATCGCAAAGAGAACGCGATTCCGGAAAATACTGCATGTTTCATTATATGGACGGTCAGGACACAAATGACTATAGACACTTGCGAGACTTGATTGAGGAATGGGTTAGCCGTGGAGAGCTGCCCGAGTATGTGAAACAACCTACAGCGCCTGCACCCGCATTGCCACCACCTGCTCCCCGGAGAGGGAATGATCCTGGAACGAGCTCCCATGGGCTCATCATCAAATGATCTGGACTGGATCACTATGCGTTTTCAGCATTTCTTAGGATTTAAGATATGTCTCTTTGCTTTCTTTAGGTTTTCCGTTTGGCTAAATCGGAGTACACACGTTCGGGGTTAGGATTTAGCTCCAAAGCGTGCTCTGTACTCGATGACAAACCAATCAGGATTTGCTTTGGTTTTGTACTTTAAATTGAACAAGGAAGGACTTCTCGAGCATGGATTATGTTTGGCAATTTAAGTATCTTGTCAGGTTATGGCAGGATTCTCAATCTCAATTAAAGTATGGCTTATACTTATCTCGGACCCCTAGGCATGGATTATGCCTAGGGACAGACTGTCTTGTCAGGTTTTGGCAAGTATAGCTCTATCCCGACATGAGTATGGATTGTACTCACTAGGATGCTTAAGTATGGATTATACTCAGGACCGACGAATGATCTCGTTAAGATCTAGTAAAGGAAATCAATAAAACTTGAGTATGGTTTATGCTCAGTTTGAACTTCCAGGTATGGCTTATACCTGGAAGGTTAGGTCCCTCGTCAAGTTTTGGTAGGATGATTTGAACGTCTCTTGAGTGTGGTTTATGCTCAAACAAACGCCCAAGCATGGATTTTGATCGAAATTATAATCTGTTTTGTTAGGTTTTGACATACCTATTTTCTTTCTTTTCTTCGCATGTATGGTTTATACTTACAGCTGGCAGGCCCAGCGTGGCCTTGGACTTCCTGGATTATCCAGAACACATCTTTCGTCGTTCTGCAAGATATGTTCTGGGGGGGGGGGGGGAAATGTTGACCCGCATTTTAGTCAAAGAAGATACACATGAAATCTCTGATCAACAATACGCTCCAGTATTGGAAGCCTCGTCAGAAGACAGGCAGCGATTTGGTCGAAATCTTATCACAAACAAAGAAATGCCCAAAACTCCTACCAGATGACCTTTTCTGGGCCTGAAAACAACGATTACCGAGCTCAGCTTCATAACTCTTGTAACCCTATGAATTAGCTTCAGTTTGAGCTTTCGTTTGGCTAAAACGGACTTACGGTTCGAAAGTTACGCCCGTTTCCGTGAACGGATGCAGAACCGAAAACTTGGAATCTGGAATTGGCATAACCCATTCGGATCGGATCGGAGCATAGAAGACCCGACCTGCCTGAAGTATTTTACACTGAAGTGCTTCCAGCCTTCGGATCGGAGACATCACCTCGGTTCGGATCGGCTAAAGGAAGACCCGAGCCGCACAAAGCTCCTTCTACTCGTCAAGCACTCTTGGCTTTGGACACTCTGGTTCGGATCGGATGGAGAACCGAACCGACCCCCTTCGACCTGCTGCTGCACTTCAGAATTGACCTATTCTCGTGGCACCATTTCCTCCTTCTTTTATGGCTCACCTTCCACATGGCCTTACACGAATTGGAGAGGCTTTCTCCCATTTTTCCACTCGGTCGCCACGTTCTATCAAGGCGTTGGATTGGGGACACTTGTCATTCATCCGGATCTCCCAAGGGCTTCTCTGCGCCTATAAATACACCATCATATGGCGACTTGAAGGGACTTTTGGCCACTCCAACACTTGGCCTCCTACAACCAAGCAAGGACATTGTTTATCTCTCTCTAACACGAGGAATTCGTGTATAAATTCATTCCCAAATCTCCTCTTCTTCATTGTAAACACGTGGATTTCGTGTATAAATTGCAAAGAAACAACATTGTAATAGCTCTTAGGATTTAAGAAACTATAAAGTGGACGTAGGCTTGGATTAATCCGAACCACTATAAAATTCCCATGTGTCTCCTTTTATTTTACTTCTTTTTCTGTATTTACTCTGTGATTGTGAGGATTTCACACCGCATTTGGGTGTTAGGCCCAGATTTCGGTCTAACATTTTGGCGCGCCACGTAGGGGACACACAATATTACTTCTATCTCTAGCTTGAAAGGAATCGGATTGCTCGACTGTTGGATCAATTGTTAAACGAAAGAAAGATGGAACTTTCTCTCGTACTGAGGACGTTGGTACATAAGGTGCGAGGAATGAGGCGAGCCAGGAGGCTTCCTCCCATGAAAATTTATCGGCATACTTAACTAGAGACGAGATGGATGGCGTTCTCACTGAATTGAGAACCCAGAAGGCAAGGCAGGATGATCTCCTCATGAAGCAACATGAGATGATCGATGGGTTCTTCGCTCGGATGGAAGGAAGACCAAGAAACAATGCACAACTCGCTGGAAACGACACGGAAATAGCTCTAGCAGGGATAACAAACCGGACAGGTTCGGATCCGATCCGAACCGAGGGACAAAATCTGAATCCAACGCAGATGGAAATGGGGGGCATTCCTGTAACAAACTGCATTCTATGCATCGGAGGATCGTAGGATATTTATTTCTTTCCCATATGAAGTCGTATGGTCATGTAACTTTGGGAAACAACCATTAAAGTCATTTCCCATGTTCATGATTTTTGCCGATTTTTAAATGATCGTTTTGCCCCTAGCTGATCTTGTTTCGGCCATTACTTTTGATTGGAAAGGAATATTGACCTGAAACCACTTCCATTAGATTCGTTTGATGGTTTACCTTTCCGTAGAGTGGTCACATGCGAAAAACGGACTTATCGTTTGGGAGATATGGCTGAAATAATGTTTGGAAGGTGAAAAACTGCTTAACCGGGCCAAATAGGGTGGTTAGTGAATGGGCCCATAACCCATTTGATTAGGGTTGTGGGAAGGTTGAATAGAGTTAGGTTTTCATCCTATTTCAGTTTTCCAGCCTCCACTTACCTCTTAGAAACCCTAAAAATGGCCTCCAACCTCTAAATCACCTTCTAAACAAGGATTAAGCTTAGCAACATCAAATCAAGAGAGATCTTCACCAAATCAAGATTTGGGCTGCTGTTTAGCATTGATATTCACGCTCAAACAGAGAATCGTTTCAATTTGAGGTTTTATTTGTGGCTAAGGTGAGCGATTTGCATAGTTCCTCACTAATTATGGTTGATTAAGGGTAATTAGTGTTAATTAGCGAATTTAAACATGATAAAATTCTAGAAAAATACTTATAAATTCTTAAATGATGTCTTAGACCTCTGATATGAATTTGGGTTAATTTGGTTAAGTTTTGCTAATCATATCATTAGTTTCACCTAAACATGCTTAAGGGAAAATATGGGGTTTCGGCTAGGTTTGATCCATTTTAACCTATCATATTCTTGTTTTGGTGTTTGTGGTTGATTATACATGTTGCTATGACTATATGGTATGCCTTGTGATTGATTAGAATAGTTGGAATGGTCGAAAACGTCGTCGAGTGGCGTAAACTGCTCGCTGGAAAAAGTTGCAGGAAATGCTACAGGAATCCGGATCGGATAAGGGGGTCGGATCGGATAGCCGAACCGAACCAAAGTGGTGGCATCTCCAGCAACATACAAATGCTGGGGCGAGAAGGAAGGCCCGGACCGGATTGAATTGGGGTGAAGCCGGATCGGATCGGACAAGAACTAGGAGTGGGATCGGACCGGAGCACCACAACCGAAGGGGCGTAGCGTGGGATCGGAGAGCACGAGGAGAACCGAACCGGGAGCAACTCCCGAACCGAACCAAAGTGATGTAACCGACCCGAATTGAACGTGAAGATTGAACAACATAGTACGAGCTGAAGACCCGAACGCCATGGCCGAACCGAACCGAAAGACATGGACAAGAGAACCGAACTGAATACCGGTATTGACCAAAAACCCGAGATGCAAAGGTAGTCTAAGTTGGAAGTTAGTACTCAGGATCCAGTCGGGAACCAATGAGTTCACTTCATGGTTGGGCTTTGCTGCGGGACGTGTGCTAAGGAGTTGTCGACGTTAATAACTTCGATTCACCACTGAAAATGAATGATGGGCTACTTATCAGTGCAGTAGAGTCACTATGACTCGAGGGGCAAGGTGATGGTAGCAAGACTACGTTATCAGTGCAGTAGAGTCATTATGACTCGAGGGGCAAAGTGATCGTAGTAAGACTATGAGCCAGCGCAGATGGGGTGAATAACTCCATGGGTCAAGTGGACATAGTAAAGGATTGGTAAGGCTATGAGCCAACGCAGATGGGGTGAATAACTCCATGGGGCAAGTGGATATAGTGAAGGATTAGTGGCTATGTATCAGTGTAGTGAAGCCATTTATGACTTCATGGGGCAAGGTGATCATAGCAAAGTATTGAGGTGATCGAAGTGGTGAATATCATATGCTTTACGCACTGAGTGAGAGATGTGAGGATGGTTGCTATGCTTGATTGTTTGCCATCACTATGACATGCACACCCCCACCCCCGTTATCTTTACACCATTTGAAATTGCACCTTAGAGTGTTGTACAGTATGTAGTGCTAGCTCTTTGGTTGCAGGTTCAGGTATGGTTTAGTATACCTGTTATTGTTCTGTTTAGAAGCTTATCGCTCATACCAGACTTTTTGTCTGACCCAGAGTTTTATGTCTCTTCTTATTACTCTGGGTGCTCACACGAGAAGACTAGAGACAGGTTAGCTGGTGATGCACGAGTAGCTGATTCGGAGGCGAGCAGGAGGCTTCCACGTATGATATGTAGATATTCTCCCTGTGTCGTTGGTGGTCGCTACTTTGGCATTAGTAGTGTACCTCCTTTACCTTGCTTTTCCTTTTTGAGACAATTTGAAGAGTTGCAATAATCTTGGCTTTGGATCATAAGCTGTATTTGGTTTATCCGCTGCTATGTTAGTTTATTTCCAGCTTATGCACTGTCTCACCTGTTTTATGTGAAGTATGTTATTATTATATTTTATCCTATGTGCTGTGAGACATTCTACATGTTTCTTGTTAATTCATTTCCTTCTTTCCTTTCCTTCTGACAATCGTCCCGTGCTAACTGGACATGTGTACAACGCACTTTTGGAGTAAATGTCGGTTGGTGCGGGGCGGGCCGTCTCAATTCCCCACCAGGTCGGTTCGGACCCGATCCGAACAACAACCCTACATGAGCTTGGGGGCAGCAGCCTCCCTTCTGGTAATCAAGGCTTCGCTCCAGTTCGACCTACATCCACTCCGGTTAGGATGAACAACCAGGCAACAACTCCAGCTCAATGGCAGTAGGAAACTGCTCGGAACAGAGGGCCAGGACCGGGTCGGTTTGGAATATCTGACCCGAACCGTGCACATCACTATGAACTTCCTCACTTCTCCGAGCCACAGCAGGGGAGCACCTCCGAACCGAACCGGATGGCCTTCCAAGCTCCCCATACTTTTCTGAACTCTTCTGGACTCAACGCTGGGGGCACCAGCTCTGAACTTGTCAACTTGCAACAGCTCTTTGAAGGCGATCGACTCACCAATCTCATTGAACGCCTCTCGAGAGGTCACACTTATCAGAATGACATGGATGATGTCAATCACAATCCATTCACATAGGAAATCAGGAAAATTCCCGCAATCCTCCAGATTTCAAACTTCCACAACTAGAGCCCTACAACGGCAGGACAGATCAACCCTTGCACCTGATGTGCTACAAACGTCATATGGAAGTTCTATCGGCGACGGAAAACGTCATGGCAAAATTCTTCCCTCTCTTCTTGACCGATATTGCTGCTATGTGGATTCGGTAGCTGGAATCTGAATCGATCAACAGCTGGAACATGTTGGTCGCTCGCTTTATTGAACAGTTTCGGGTCCACATCGCTCGACCCAAGAATGTAATGTCACTAACTACAATCATGCAGAGGCCCAGAGAAACTCTGCGCTCATTTTTGGAACGGATCAACGTTGCAGCAGCATCCGTTGATCGACCTGAGCCATATATGGTATTGATGGCGGAAGAATCCGGCGTTCTAGACAACTCGGAGTTCAAAAAATCCTTGTACCGAGACCCACCAAGGAATCTCAGCGAATTCTACCTTGAATCGGATAGGTTTCTACATGAAGAAGACGCGACGTCCGAAAAGAAAATTCTCGATGTTAACATGCTCAAACACGGAGAACCGTCTGATTCTGGCAAAGGGAAAGCTGCTGTCAAGAATAACCACAACGCTCAGCCCCGGAGAGGGCCAAGATATGAAAAGTACACCAAACTCAATTCAACCTTGACTGACATCTACGTAAACAAAAACGGTGACGTCTCCTCTCCAAAGCCTTCAAGGAGGGAACCATCGCAAAGAGAACGCGATTCTGGAAAATACTCCATGTTTCATGATATGGACGGTCCTGACAGAAATGACTGTAGACCCATGCGAGACTTGATTGAGGAACGGGTTAGACGTGGAGAGCTACCCGAGTATGTGAAACAACCTATAGCGCCTGCACCCGCACTGCCACCACCTGCTCCCCGGAGAGGGAATGACCCTGAAACGAGCTCCCATGGGCTCATCGTCAAATGATCTGGATTGGATTACTATGCGTTTTCAGCATTTCTTAGGATTTAAGTTATGTCTCTTTGCTATCTTTAGGTTTTCCGATTGGCTAAATCGGAGTACACATGTTCGGGGTTAGGATTTAGCTCCAAAGCGTGCTCTGTACTCGATGACAAACCAATCAGGATTTGCTTTGGTCTTGTACTTTGAATTGAATAAGGAAGGACTTCCCGAGCTCGGAATATGTTTGGCAATTTAAGTATCTTGTCAGGTTGTGGCAGGATTCTCAATCTCAATTAAAGTATGGATTATACTTATCTCGGAGCCCTAGGCATGGATTATGCCTAGGGACAGACTGTCTTGTCAGGTTTTGGCAAGTGTAGCTCTATCCCGACATGAGTATGGATTGTACTCACTAGGATGCTTAAGTATGGATTATACTCAGGAACAACGAATGATCTCATTAAGATCTAGTAAACGAACTCAATAAAACCCGAATATGATTTATGCTCAGTTTGAACTTCCAGGTATGGCTTATACCTGGAAGGTTAGGTCCCTCATCAGGTTTTGGCAGGATGATTTGAACGCCTCTTGAGTGTGGTTGATGCTCAAACAAACGCCCAATCATGATTTATGATCGAAGGTATAATCAGTTTTGTTAGGTTTTGACATACCTATTTGCTTTCTTTTCTTCGCAGGTATGGTTTATACTTACAGCTGGCAGGCCCGGCGTGTCCTTGGAATTCCTGGATTATCTAGAACACATCTTCCTACGTTTTGCAAGATATGTTCTGGGGGGAAAAATGTTGACCCGCTTTTAGTCAAAGCAGTCACACATGAAATCTCTGATCAACAATACGCTCCAGTATTGGAAGCATCGTCAGAAGACAGGCAGCGATTTGGTCGAAATCGAATCACAAACAAAGAAAGGCCCAGAACTCCTACCAGCTGACCTTTTCTAGGCCCGAAAACAGCGATTACAAAGCTAAGCTCCTCAACTTTTGTAGCGCTCTGAATTAGCTTCAGTTTGAGCTTTCGTTTGGCTAAAACGGACTTACGGTTCAAAAGTTACGCCCGTTTCCGTGAACGCGTGCCGAACCGAAAATTTGGAATCAGGAATTGGCATAACCCATTCGGATCGGATATACGGATCGGATCGGAGCATAGAAGACCCGACCCTCCTGAAGTATTTTACACTGAAGTGCTTCCAGCCTTCGGATCAGAGACATCACCTCGGTTCGGATCGGCTAAAGGAAGACCCGACCCGCACAAAGCTCCTTCTACTCGTCAAGCACTCTTGTCTTTGGACACTCCGGTTCGGATCGAATGGAGAACCGAACCGACCCCCTTCAACCTGCTGCTGCACTTCAGAATTGACCTATTCTTGTGGCACCATTTCCTCCTACTTTTATGGATCACCTTCCATATGGCTTACACGAATTGGAGAGGCTTTCTCCCATTTTGCCGCTCGGTCGCCACGTTCTATCAAGGCGTTGGATTGGGGACACTTGTCGTTCATCCGGATCTCCCTAGGGCTTCTCTGCGCCTATAAATACACCATCATATGGCGATTTGAAGGGACTTTTGGCCACTCCAACACTTGGCCTCCATTACACCCAAGCAAGGACATTGTTTATCTCTCTCTAACACGAGGAATTCGTGTATAAATTCATTCCCAAATCTCCTCTTCTTCATTGTAAACACGAGGATTTCGTGTATAAACTACAAACAAACAACATTGTAATAGCTCTTAGGATTTAAGAAACTATAAAGTGGACGTAGGCTTGGATTGAGCCGAACCACTATAAAAATCCCTTGTGTCTCCTTTTATTTTATTGCTTTTTCTGTATTTACTCTGTGATTGTGAGGATTTCACACCGCATTTGGGTGTTAGGCCCAGATTTCGGTCTAACATTTTGGCGCGCCAGGTAGGGGACACACAATATTACTTCTATCTCTAGCTTGAAAGGAATCAGATTGCTCGACTGTTGGATCAATGGTTAAATGAAAGAAAGATGGAACTTTCTCTCGTACTGAGGACGTTGGTACAGAAGGTGCGAGGAATGAGGCGAGCCAGGAGGCTTACTCCCATGAAAATCTATCGGTATACTTAACTAGAGACGAGATGGATGGCGTTCCCACTGAATTGAGAACCCAGATGGCAAGGCAGGATGATCTCCTCAGGAAGCAACAAGAGATGATCGACGGATTCTTCGCTCGGATGGAAGGAAGACCGAGCAACAACGCACAACTCGCAGGAAACTGCACGAAAATGGCTCCAGCGGGAAATGGGTGGCATTACCCACCGGGTCGGTTCGGACCCGATTTGAACAGCAACCCTACATGAGCTTGGGGGCAGCAGCCTCCCGTCTGGTGATCAAGGCTTCGCTCCGGTTCGACCTACATCCGCTCCGGTTCGGATGAACAATCAGGCACCAACTCCAGCTCAATGGCAATAGGAAACTGCTTGGAACAGAGGGCCAGAACCGGGTCGGATCGGAATATCTAACCCAAACCGTGCACATCACTACGAACTTCCTCACTTCTCCGAGCCACAGTAGGGGGGCACCTCCGAACCGAACCGGATAGCCTTCCAAGCTCCCCATACTTTTCTGAACTTTTCTGGACTCAACGCTGGGGGCACCAGCTCTGAACTTGTCAACTTGCAACAGCTCTTTGAAGGGGATCAACTCACCAATCTCATTGAATGCCTCCTGAGAGGCCGCACTTAACAGAATGACATGGATGATGTCAATCACAATCCATTCACACAGGAAATCAGGAATTCCCGCAATCCTCCTGATTTCAAACTTCTACAACTGGAGCCCTACAACGGCAGGACGGATCCTACCGTGCACCTGATGCGCTACAAACGTCATATGGAAGTTCAATCGGCGTCGGAAAACGTCATGGAAAAATGCTTCCCTCTCTTCTTGACTGATATTACTGCTATGTGGATTCGACAGCTGGAATCTGAATCGATCAACAGCTGGAACATGTTGGTCGCTCGCTTTATTGAACAGTTTCGGGTCCACATCGCTCGACCCGAGAATGTAATGTCACTAACTACAATCAAGCAGAGGCCTAGAGAAACTCTGCTCTCATTTTTGGAACGGTTCAACGTTGCAGCAGCATCCGTTGATCGACCTGAGCCATCTATGGTATTGATGGCGGCAGTATCCGACATTCTAGACAACTCGGAGTTCAAAAAATACTTGTACCGAGATCCCCCAAGGAATCTCAGCGAATTCTACCTTGAATCGGATAGGTTTCTGCGTGAAGAAGACGCGACGTCCGAAAAGAAAATTCTCGATGTTAACATGCTCAAAGAAGGAGAACCGTTTGATTCTGGTAAAGGAAAAGGGAAAGCTGCTGTCAAGAATGACTGCAACGCTCAGCCCCGGAGAGGGCCAAGATATGAAAAGTACACTGAACTCAATTCAACCTTGACTGACATCTACGTGAACACAAAAGGCGACGTCTCCTATCCAAAGCCTTCTAGGAGGGAGCCATCGCAAAGAGAACACGATTCTGGAAAATACTGCATGTTTCATGATATGGACAATCATGACACAAATGACTGTGGACACTTGCGAGACTTGATTGAGGAACGGGTTAGACGTGAAGAGCTAACCGAGTATGTGAAACAACCTACATCGCCTGCACCCGCACTGCCACCACCTGCTCCCCGGAGAGGGAGTGACCCTGGAACGAGCTCCCATGGGCTCATCATCAAATGATCTGGATTGGATCACTATGCGTTTTCAGCATTTCTTAGGATTTAATATATGTCTCTTTGCTTTCTTTTGGTTTTCCGATTGGCTAAATCGGAGTACACACGTTCGCGGTTAGGAATTAGCTCCAAAGCGTGCTCTGTACTCAATGACAAAGCAATCAGGATTTGCTTTGGTTTTGTACTTTGAATTGAATAAGGAAGGACTTACAGAGCATGGATTATGTTTGGCAATTTAAGTATCTTGTCATGTTGTGGCAGGATTCTCAATCTCAATTAAAGTATGGCTTATACTTATCTCGGACCCCTAGGCATGGATTATGCCTAGGGACAGACTGTCTTGTCAGGTTTTGGCAAGTAAAGCTCTATCCCGACATGAGTATGGATTGTACTCACTAGGATGCTTAAGTATGGATTATACTCAGGAACGATGAATTATCTCGTTAAGATCTAGTAAAGGAACACAATAAAACTCGAGTATGGTTTATGCTCAGTTTGAACTTCCAGGTATGGCTTATACTTGGAAGGTTAGGACCCTCGTCAGGTTTTGGCAGGATGATTTGAACGTCTCTTGAGTGTGGTTTATGCTCAAGCAAACGCCCAAGCATGATTTATGATAGAAAGTATAATCAGTTTTGCTAGGTTTTGACATACCTATTTGCTTTCCTTTCTTCGCAGGTATGGTTTATACTTACAGCTGGCAGGCCCGGCGTGGCCTTGGACTTCCTGGATTATCCAGAACACATCTTCCTTCATTCTGCAAGATATGTTCTGGGGGGCCAAAATGTTGACCCGATTTTTAGTCAAAGCAGTCACACATGAAATCTCTGATCAACAATACGCTCCAGTATTGGAAGCATCGTCAGAAGACAGGCAGCGATTTGGTCGAAATCGCATCAGAAACAAAGAAATGCCCGGAACTCCTATCAGATGACCTTTTCTGGGCCCGAAAACAATGATTATGGAGGTCTGCTCCATAACTCCTTTAGCACTCTGAATTATCGTCAGTTTGAGCTTTCGTTTGGCTAATACGTACTTACGGTTTGAAAGTTACGCCCGTTTCCATGAACGCTTGCAGAACCGAAAACTTGGAATCTGGAATTGGCATAACCCATTCGGATCGGATATACGGATTGGATCGGAGCATAGAAGACCCGACCCGCCTAAAGTATTTTACACTGAAGTGCTTCAAGCCTTCGGATCGGAGAGATCACCTCGGTTCAGATCGGCTAAAGGAAGACCCGACCCGCACAAAGCTCCTTCTACTCGTCAAGCACTCTTGGCTTTGGACACTCCGGTTCGGATCGGATGGAGAACCGAACCGACCCCCTTCGACCTACTGCTTCACTTCAGAATTGACCTATTCTTGTGGCACCATTTCCTCCTACTTTTATGGATCACCTTCCACATGGCCTTACACGAATTGGAGAGGCTTTCTCCCATTTTGCCGCTCGGTCGCCACGTTCTATCAAGGCATTGGATTGGGGACACTTGTCATTCATCCGGATCTCCCTAGGCTTCTCTGCGCCTATAAATACACCATCATATGGCGATTTGAAGGGACTTTTGGTCACTCCAACACTTGGCCTCCGTCACAACCAAGCAAGGACATTGTTTATCTCTCTCTAACACGAGGAATTCGTGTATAAATTCATTCCCAAATCTCCTCTTCTTAATTGTAAACACGAGGATTTCGTGTATAAACTGCAAACAAACAATATTGTAATAGCTCTTAGGATTTAAGAAACTATAAAGTGGACGTAGGCTTAGATTGTGTCGAACCACTATAAAAATCCCGTGTGTCTCCTTTTATTTTACTGCTTTTTTTGTATTTACTCTGTGATTGTGAGGATTTCACACCGCATTTGGGTGTTAGGCCCAGATTTCGGTCTAACATTTTGGTGCGCCAGGTAGGGCACACACAGTATTACTTTTATCTCTAGCTTGAAAGGAATCGGATTGCTTGACTGTTGGATCAGTGGTTAAACGAAAGAAAGATGGAACTTTCTCTCGTACTGAGGACGTTGGTACAGAAGGTGCGAGGAATGAGGCGAGCCAGGAGGCTTCCTCGCATGAAAATCTATCGGCATACTTAACTAGAGACGAGATGGATGGCGTTCTCACTGAATTGAGAACCCAGATGGCAAGCCAGGATGATCTCCTGAGGAAGCAACAGGAGATGATCGACGGGTTCTTCGCTCGGATGGAAGGAAGGCCGAGCAACAAAGCACAACTCCCTGGAAACGACACGGAAATGGCTCCAGCGGGGATAACGAACCGGATCGGTTCAGATCCTATCTGAACCGAGGGCCAAAATATGAATCCAACGCAGATGGAAATGGGGGGCATTCCCCTCCGGGTTGGTTCAGACCTGATCCGAACAGCAACCCTACATGAGCTTGGGGGCAGCAGCCTCCCTTCTGGTAATCAAGGCTTCGCTCCGGTTCGACCTACATCCGCTCCGGTTCGGATGAACAACCAGGCATCCACTCCAGCTCAATGGCAACAGGAAAATGCTCAGAACACAGGGCCAGAACCGGGTCGGATCGGAATATCTGACCCGAACCGTGCACATCACTACGAACTTCCTCACTTCTCCGAGCCACAGCAGGGGGGCACCTATGAACCGAACCGGATGGCCTTCCAAGCTCCCCATACTTTTCTGAACTCTTCTGGACTCAACGCTGGGGGGCACCAGCTCTAAACTTGTCAACTTGCAACAACTCTTTGAAGGCGATCGACTCACCAATCTCATTGAACGCCTCTCGAGAGGCCGCACTTATCAGAATGACATGGATGATGTCAATCACAATCCATTCACATAGGAAATCAGGAATTCCCGCAATCCTCCAGATTTCAAACTTTCACAACTGGAGCCCTACAACGGCAGGACGGATCCTACCGTGCACCTGATGCACTACAAACGTCATATGGAAGTTCAATCGGCGTCGAAAAACGTCATGGCAAAATGCTTCCCTCTCTTCTTGACTGATATTGCTGCTATGTGGATTCGGCAGCTGGAATCTGAATCGATCAACAGTTGGAACATGTTGGTCACTCGCTTTATTGAAAAGTTTCGGGTCCACATTGCTCGACCCAATAATGTAATGTCACTAACTACAATCAAGAAGAGGCCTAGAGAAACTCTGCTCTCATTTTTGGAATAGATCAACGTTGCAGCAGCATCCGTTGATCGACCTGAGCCATCTATGGTATTGATGGCGGTAGTATCCGGCGTTCTAGACAACTCGGAGTTCAAAAAATCCTTGTACCGGGACCCACCAAGGAATCTCAGCGAATTCTACCTTGAATCGGATAGGTTTCTGCGTGAAGAAGATGCGACATCGGAAAAGAAAATTCTCGATGTTAACATGCTCAAAGACGGAGAACGGTCTGATTCTGGTAAAGGCAAAGGGAAAGTTGCTGTCAAGAATGACCACAACGCTCAGCCCCGGAGAGGGCCAAGATATGAAAAGTACACCGAACTCAATTCAACCTTGGCTGACATCTACGTGAACAAAAACGGTGACGTCTCCTATCCAAAGCCTTCTAGGAGGGATCCATCGTAAAGAGAACGCGATTCTGGAAAATACTGCATGTTTCATGATATGGACGGTCATGACACAAATGACTGTAGACACTTGCGAGACTTGATTGAGGAACGGGTTAGACGTGTAGAGCTAACCGAGTATGTAAAATAACCTACAGCGCCTGCACCCGCACTGCCACCACCTGCTCCCCGGAGAGGGAATGACCCTGGAACGAGCTCCCTTGGGCTCATCATCAAATGATCTGGATTGGATCACTATGCGTTTTCAGCATTTCTTAGGAATTAAGATATGTCTCTTTGCTTTCTTTAGGTTTTCCGATTGGCTAAATCGGAGTACTCACGTTCGGGGTTAGGATTTTGCTCCCAAGCATGCTTCGTACTCGATGACAAACCAATCTGGATTTGCTTTGGTTTTGTACTTTGAGTTGAATAAGGAAGGACTTCCCGAGCATGGATTATGTTTGGCAATTTAAGTATCTTGTCAGGTTGTGGTAGGATTCTCAATCTCAATTAAAGTATGGCTTATACTTATCTCGGACCCCTAGGCATGGATTATGCCTAGGGACAAACTGTATTGTCAGGTTTTGGCAAGTATAGCTCTATCCCAACATGAGTATGGATTGTACTCACTAGGATGCCTAAGTATGGATTATACTCAGGAACGACGAATGATCTTCTTAAGATCTGGTAAAGGAACTCAATAAAACTCGAGTATGGTTTATGCTCAGTTTGAACTTCCGGGTATGGCTTATACCTGGAAGGTTAGGTCCCTCGTTAGGTTTTGGCCGGATGATTTGAACGTCTCTTGAGTGTGGTTTATGCACAAACAAACGCCCAAGCATGGTTTATGATCGAAAGTATAATCAGTTTTGTTAGGTTTTGACATACCTATTTGCTTTCTTTTCTTCGCAGGTATGGTTTATACTTACAGCTGGCAGGCCCGGCGTGGCCTTGGACTTCCTGGATTATCCAGAACACATCTTCCTTCGTTCTGCAAGATATGTTCTTGATGGGCAAAATGTTGACCCGCTTTTTAGTCAAAGCAGTCACACATGAAATCTCTGATCAACAATACGCTCCAGTATTGGAAGCATCGTCAGAAGACAGGCAGCGATTTGGTCGAAATCACATCACAAACAAAGAAAGGCCCAGAACTCCTACCAGATGACCTTTTCTGGGCCCAAAATCAGCGATTACATATTTGAGCTCAATAATTCTTGTAGCCCTCTGAATTAGCTTCAGTTTGAGCTTTCGTTTGGCTAAAACGGATTTACGGTTCGAAAGTTACGCCCGTTTCCGTGAACGCGTGCAGAACCAAAAATTTCGAATCTGGAATTGGCATAACCCATTCGGATCGGATATACGGATCAGATCGGAGCATAGAAGACCCAACCCGCCTGAAGTATTTTACACTGAAGTGCTTCCAGCCTTCGGATCGGAGACATCACCTCGGTTCGGATCGGCTAAAGGAAGACCCGACCCGCATAATGCTCCTTCTACTCGTCAAGCACTCTTGGCTTTGGACACTCCGGTTCGGATCGGATGGAGAACCGAACCGACCCCCTTCGACCTGCTGCTGCATTTCAGAATTGACCTATTCTTGTGGCACCATTTCCTCCTACTTTTATGGATCACCTTCCACATGGCCTTACACGAATTGGAGAGGCTTTCTCCCATTTTGCCACTCGCTCGCCACGTTCTATCAAGGCGTTGGATAGGGGACACTTGTCACTCATCCGGATCTCCCTAGGGCTTTCTGCGCCTATAAATACACCATCGTATGGCGATTTGAAGGGAATTTTGGCCACTCCAACACTTGGCCTCCATTACAACCAAGCAAGGACATTGTTTATCTCTCTCTAACACGAGGAATTCGTGTATAAATTCATTCCCAAATCTCCTCTTCTTCATTGTAAACACGAGGATTTCATGTATAAACTGCAAACAAACAACATTGTAATAGCTCTTAGGATTTAAGAAACTATAAAGTGGACGTAGGCTTGGATTCACCCAAACCACTATAAAAATCTCGTGTGTCTCCTTTTATTTTATCGCTTTTTCTTTATTTACTCTGTGATTGTGAGGATTTCACACCGCATTTGGGTGTTTGGCCCGGATTTCGATTTAACATTTTGGCGCGCCAGGTAGGGGACACACAATATTACTTCTATCTCTAGATTGAAAGGAATTGGATTGCTCGACTGTTGGATCAATGGTTAAACGAAAGAAAGATGGAACTTTCTCTCGTGCAGAGGATGTTGGTACAGAAGGTGCGAGGAATGAGGCGAGCCAGGAGGCTTCCTCCCATGAAAATCTATCGACATACTTAACTAGAGACGAGATGGATGGCGTTCTCGCTAAATTGAGAACCCAGATGGCAAGGCAGGATGATTTCCTCATGAAGCAACAGAAGATGATCGACGAGTTCTTCGCTCGGATGGAAGGAAGACCGAGCAACAACGCACAACTCGCTGGAAACGGCACGGAAATGGCTCCAGCGGGGATAACGAACCGGACCGGTTCGAATCCGATCCGAACCGAGGGCCAAAATCTGAATCCAACACAGATGGAAATGGGGGGCATTCCCCACCGGGTCGGTTCGGACCTGATCCGAACAGCAACCCTACATGAGCTTGGGGGCAGCAGCCTCCCTTCTGGTAATCAAGGCTTCGCTCCGGTTCGACCTACATCCGCTCCGGTTCGAATGAACAACCAGGCACCAACTCCAGCTCAATGGCAACAGGAAACTGCTCGGAACAGACGGCCAAAACCGGGTCGGATCGGAATATCTGACCCGAACCGTGCACATCACTACGAACTTCCTCACTTCTCTGAGCCACAGCAGGGGGCACCTATGAACCGAACCGGATGGCCTTCCAAGCTCCCCATACTTTTCTGAACTCTTCTGGACTCAATGCTGGGGGCACCAGCTCTGAACTTGTCAACTTCCAACAGCTCTTTGTAGGCGATCGGCTCACCAATCTCATTGAACACCTCTCGAGAGGCCGCACTTATCAGGATGACAAGGATGATGTCAATCACAATCCATTCACACAGGAAATCAGGAATTCCCGCAATCCTCCAGATTTCAAACTTCCACAACTGGAGCCCTACAACGGCAGGACGGATCCTACCGTGCACCTGATGCGCTACAAACATCATATGGAAGTTCAATCGGCGTCGGAAAACGTCATGGCAAAATGCTTCCCTCTCTTCTTGACTGATATTGCTGCTATGTGGATTCGACATCTGGAATCTGAATCGATCAACAGCTGGAACATGTTGATCGCTCGCTTTATTGAACAATTTCGGGTCCACATCGCTCGACCCAAGAATGTAATGTCACTAACTACAATCAAGCAGAGGCCCAGAGAAAGTCTGCGCTCTTTTTTGGAAATGTTCAACGTTGCAGCAGCATCCGTTTATCGACCTGAGCCATCTATGGTATTGATGGCCGCAGTATCCGGCGTTCTAGATAACTCGGAGTTCAAAAAATCCTTGTACCGAGACCCACCAAGGAATCTCAGCGAATTCTACCATGAATCGGATAGTTTTCTGCGTGAAGAAGACGCGACGTCCGAGAAGAAAATTCTCGATGTTAACATGCTCAAAGACGGAGAACCGTCTGATTATGGTAAAGGCAAAGGGAAAGCTGCTGTCAAGAATGACCGCAACGCTCAGCCCCGTAGAGGGCCAAGATATGAAAAGTACACCGAACTCAATTCAACCTTGACTGACATCTACGTGAACACAAACGGTGACATCTCCCATCCAAAGCCTTCTAGGAGGGTGCCATCGCAAAGAGAACGCGATTATGGAAAATACTGAATGTTTCATGATATGGACGGTCATGACACAAATGACTGTAGATACTTGCGAGACTTGATTGAGGAACGGGTTAGACGTGGAGAGCTACCCGAGTATGTGAAACAACTGTAACACCCCACACCCGCTAAGGTCACTCACAAAGGGAATGCCTTAGCTTCGGTGGAGTATTTAAGTGAATATAGAACTGAAAAATTACAACAAGACAGATATAAGTAATACTGTAAATTTAAAACATCATTTCATTGCAGCAGAAGGTAAACATGTTTGGTTACATCTCAAAAACCAACAAGAGTCAAGTACAAAATATCTATCTCGTTAAAACGTAAGTACATAATCCCACTATATACTAATAGCCATAATTGAAAAGATAACCGAGCTTTTCTTCCAGGGTCCAAGCTCCAAAAGATAGATAAAGCAATCTGATCAAAGCCCACTAGTGCTAGGCCCACTTTGAGAACCTGATGGTTGGGGAAAAAGATAAAAACAACGGGGTCAGACATAAGTCTGAGTGAGCCCTATAACCTTAACAATACAATCATTAAAGTAATTAGGGTATGATATAAACCTGGTACGGTACGACTGGGGATAAATGACTACACTAGGTAGCCAACTAGACTTAGGATAAACTAAGATAACGGTAAAGACGCGCCTATCCATCCAAGGATAAATACTACATTGCACCACCCCAGATCTACCCACCCAAGGGTAATTCCTACACTGCACCACACCAGTTCCACCTACCCAAGTGTAATTCGTACTTAAAGGTTGATCCCCACTAAGTGTACTTAGTAATTTTTAATAGTAGTTTCGTATACCCCTAGCTGACTACATAGGTGTCGTCTGCCCCTATCTCCACTAGGTGTACCCGCTACTCCCCAAGCGATCGGCTCCCTACCGTAGATACCCGTGCTGGCCCCACAGTGGGGGTGTATCACTACCCAAAGTGGCAACCCGAAAATGGTGCACGACTTATATCTACACGATGCAACAACGTCTTACCTACCAGCCCGGGTCCACACACGCATATGAAACCCGTTGGACTCGCGTTGCCACCACTACCCCGTTTTGGCCTCTTATAGTCAAGCCCAGTACGCGTGTCCCGTCCTCGACATGGGTCGAGCCCAATAAGATACATATGGGTTACTGGTTGAAATGGGCCCCCACAAGCTACTACTTAAGCTTGTCATTTTATCTAGTGCATCCCACTTAACCCCTTTTTATAATCATGCCCACTTACATGTTAAGGTTTGGTTAAGTCATCTAATAATATTTCAATTGCCACTCCAGGCCCCCACAAGCTACTACTTAAGCTTGTCATTTAATCTTATTTCAATTGCCACTCAAGGCCCCCACAAGCTACTACTTAAGCTTGTCATTTAATCTTATTTCAATTGCCACTCAAGGCCCCCACAAGCTACTACTTAAGCTTGTCATTTAATCGAGTGCATTCCACTTAACCCCTTTTTCATAATCATGCCCACCTACATGTTAAGGTTTGGTTAAGTCATCTAATCATATTTCAATTGCCACTCAAGGCACCCACTAGATTTCTACATGCCACCCAAGGCACCCACTTAACCCTTTAATCATGGTTAGTTACATGTTCCCCTTTGGTTATGTATTTTAATCTTATCTTCTATTGCCACCCAAGGCAACCACTAGATTTTCCCATGCCACCCAAGGCACTTACTTAACCCTTTAATCATGTTTAATTACATGTTCCACTTTGGTTAAGTATTCTAATCATATTTTCTATTGCCACCCAAGGCAACTACTAGATTTTTTCCACATGCCACCTAAGGCACCCACTTAACCCCCCATGTCCTCTACATGCTAATATGGTTAAGTGTTTCTTAATTGATTAAGAACGTAACCGTTGTAGAGACCTCTCACATTAGACTATCTCTTATGGCAGCTGGATTTGCCGGTCGGGTCCGGGCAGCCTTACGCCATAACCGAGTCTAACCTCGTGTCTTTACACTTGTCACGTATATAGTTTGTGCCTAAGACCTCTCACATTGGGCCAATCATTTGTAGCCGCTGGATATGCCGGTCGGTTCCGGGCAGTCTTATGGTACAAAAGAGTCCAACCTCGTGTCTTAGTCGATTAATTACACCTAATTAATCACCCCCATATTTCGAATTAATTTTCCCTAATTAATTCCAATTTTTAACGATGTACATAATTGACTCAATTATGTCCATCCTCTTTATGGTACGCATAGTCATACCAATTTCACCCCAATTCATTAACATGTATATTAACCCCATCATTCCCCACGTAAATCGCTAACATGACATAAAAGGGAAGATTCATCACCAATACAATGGGTTCAACTTGCATAAAACATTAGCATCAACATGGGTTTAAAGGTGTCAACATGCATATAGCATCAAACCCAACTAGCATAAATAATCAACCCAAACTTGTATGAATCACATATGTCATAAAGTGGTTAACTTGCATAAGTGTCTTATATCATTCAAAGGGGTAAACTTGCATATGTATGTATGACATACAAAGGGGTTATCTTGCATATGTATGCATATCATACTAAGGTGTAAACTTGCACATGTTACTTGCATATCTTCAAATACCAAACTTGCATAACATGTCATATGTGAACTTGCATATAATCATACACCAAACTTGCATACATATCATAGATGAACTTGCATATAATCATACACCAAACTTGCATAACATATCATGTATGAACTAGCATATAATCATACACCAAACTTGCATAACATATCATGTATGAACTAGCATATAATCATACACCAAACTTGCATATCATGGTGTCATAATGGATCAATGTTTCTCATATGACTTGCATATCTTGCATAACATCATAAACACCTAGCATATGACTTGCATAACTTGTATAACATCATGAACATGTATCATATGACTTGCATAACTTCATGAACATATATCATATGACTTGCAGAACTTGCATATTACCTCAAACACATAGCATATGACTTGCATAACTTGCATAACATCATGAACATGTATCATATGACTTGCATAACTTGCATAACTTCATGAACATATAGAACATAACTTGCATAACATGCATAACATCATTAACACATAGCATATAACTTGCATAACATGCATTGATCCACATTCATAGCCATAACCTCATCATATCCTATCATAATCACTTCAATAATTGGTCATTAAGGCTATAGAAAACTCACAACTTGTTGATTAGCCTTCTTATGAATATATTAAAAGATTGAGACGAAGCCACTAAGCTATCAACTCAAAAACTCCAAATAAGAATGCTCCAAATGAAAACCCTTGAGCCAAATCAATAATAAAGATCCAAGCTTTGATGAAGAAAAGCCTTGAATCAAACTTAGAAACACTTAAGCAAGCTTAGGAACTCTTATACTTCTTTAAAAACTCTCTCATATGATTAGAGAAGGAGATTATGACAAGAGGATGAGGGTGGAGGCCATGAGAGAACATTTTGGCATAGTTTAGCTATAGGATTGAATAATGAGCATTTAGGTTTAGGTTAGGGGTCTTTTTATAGAAGACTAGGATAGTTTTAGCCATAGGATAAACCTTAGTTTAGATCCTAGCCATCAAAGCATGTCTTGGGGAAGAAGTCAAGTGTAGGAACCATCTAGGGCCTTTAGATTAAAGCTGAACCATGAGAACCATTCAAATGCAAAATCTGCATTTGAGCGAATCGGCCCACGGGTTGACAGCCAAACACCCTAGATTAACCCCTAGTCGACCCAGCAGGCTCGGATCGACCTCAAAAATCGGCCGGTTCGGTTATTCCCCTCTCCCAATTCGCTGTTTTGAACATTTTTGCATATTTATTTATTTAATTTTCAATTATATATATATATATATATCAATATATATATATTTCTCTGCGCAACCCATTTCACTTAATTAAGTATACTTTAATTTGTGAATTTTTATGTTCAAATTACGGGGTGTTACATTCTCCCCTCCTTAAAGGATTTCGTCCCCGAAATCTCTAAGTCAAGAAGAACGTATCCTACCAACCAAACAACCATCTACTAAACCATCAAACACTGGCATCCATTGTCCTTAAAATTTCTAATGACGTATGAACATATGCAAAAAGTGTGTGTATATGCCCGTATACTAATGCTAAATCAGGCGGTCTACTGATTCAGTTGACCTCCTTAATGCAAACCATGATAGTTCCATGCATCCAATATGTATGCGGAAGAACCCTATCGACACATACTATTTCTACATGTGTGCACAACCATACACCAAAATGCATCATCCATCTGATAACACAACCATTATACATCCATAAATATAGCTACCTACACACAATTTTATGCAATATGCAATATGAAGTGATTGAGCCGATCTAATGCCTAGAGTGTGTGTATATGCATCCACAAGCAACCACTAGCAACCACTTGCATCCACACGCATCCATCAAACATAACATGTCTCAAACACATGTTTCAACCATAGGTTTTATCCTATCTAAAGGTCAAAGGTACTAATGAGAGGACATACTAAAGATAAGATAAGTACTAGACAAACGATAAAGGAGAAGTTAAAAGACATACCCTCTAAAGAAATGGGTACAATGAACACATCTTCACTTCTGTCTCCCAAGTAGCCTTACTCTCACCTTCTCCCCTTTTCACTTTGACTAGTCGAACCTCTCTGTTTCTCAACTTCTTAATCTCTGACCCAAGGATGCGGGTAGGAGCTCGTTGAATAGTCGCATCACGCTCTACCTCCACTTCTTTAAGCAAGCTCGGCTCTACCGCCTCTGCGGTCTCATGTAGGCACTTCCTCAAATGTGACACATGGAATACGTCATGTTCCCTATGCAACCGAACTATCTCTCGAATATAAACTGAAGCTAGACATGGAACAGTCCTCTTGCTCTTCACGGGTATGAAATGGGCACTCTTAGTAAGTCTATCTACCACAACCCAAATTCCCATATTACCCTTCCTCGATCTTGGTAACCCATCAATAAAAACCATCGAGACGCTATCCCACTTCCATTGCGGAACTTCCAATGAGTGAAGCAACCTACCCGGTTTCTTTTGCTTCGCTTCCACCTGTTGGTACACCAAGCATCTAGCGACATACTCGGCCATATCTTTCTTCATACCGGCCCAAAAGAAAACTCGCTTCATGTCTTGGTACATCTTTTCCCCACTGGGATGAATGGTCATCCTAAAACGATGCGCCTTATCAAGAATAGCCTTCCTCAAACCCTCATCTTGCGGTACGCAAAGTCTACTGTCTCTACGCAAGCACCCCCTATCGTCTAGGGTGTACCTACTCAAATGGCTGGACGACCCCCCCCCCCCCTTATGAGCCTCTCTACTAACTCAACCAACTGTGGGTCGTCCCTCTGTGCTTCTCCAATCCGCCCCAAAAGAGTAGGTCTAACCTCCAAGGATGCTAGCAAACCGGGTATATAGTCAACGGAAGGTCTGAAATCAAACATCGAGATAATTTCCAAGCTTCATCGTTCCACGAACAATGGACTCAAGGACAACCTTTTTCCGCTAAAGGCGTCCGCCACCACGCTATCTCGAAATCATAGGATGCTAAGAACTCCATCCACCTTTGCTGTCTCAAGACTATGCGCTCGAAGAGTCTCCAACACTTCCCTAAGATGTAGGGCATGCTTTTCTCCACTTCTGGAGAAAACCAGGATATTCTCCCATACAAAATCGTCACAACTATCCATCTCTCACACTGACCATCCTAGTCGAACTAGACATCCCCCAAGTGGAAGCCCCAAAGGCCTAAACCAATATCAGACAAACACCCAAGGGACACCTCCTTCGAATTCAGACGACCTACGTGAGATGATACTAGTAAAAACGGCTAAATAATTAAGCCCTTGTCCAACTCTGGATGTCCTTGCCAGTCTCACTCCAGAACCACCGTTGATCAAATAACTGGCTTTGCTTAACCCATTAAGCATACATGAAAAATTATTTCGCTCTTCTTCGCTCTTAGAAAATACTAAGATGTCATCCACAAAGACCACTACGAAGTTGTTTAGGTACTCCCTGAACACCCTACTCATCAAATCAACAAAATATGCGGGGGCGTTCGTCAAACCAAATGGCATCACCAGCCACTCATAGAAACCATCCAGAGTCCTAAAGGCGGTCTTCTCTATACTATCCTCGGTCACTCCCAACTGATGAAACTCCGTGGCCAAGTCCCACTGCGAAACACTGAGGCGCCAACCAACCGATCAAAAAGATCATCAACCCTTGGCAATGGGTGTCTATTCTTCTTTGTGAGCTTGTTGAGTTCTCTATAGTCTACACAAAGTCTGAGGGACCCATCCTCCTTCGTGGCTAAAACTACTGGAGCACCCCACTCTGATATACCTCGTCTTATGAACCCCTTCTCAAACAACTCCCCTACTTGCTTATGGAGTTCCCTCCTCTCACGAGGAGCCATGTGGCGCACTGACAAAGATACTGGTTTAGCATCATCTACCAGATATATTCGGAGGTCTATCTCCCGCTTCGGAGGTAAGCCCTTCACCTCCCCAAACACATCCGAGTATTCCCGGACCACTCTAACAGATCGCAAACTCTCGACCGAAGCGTCAAGCGATTCAAGATAACTTAGCATAACAGAATCTATGGGATTTCAAAAGATCTCGAGAGTGTTACCCAAGCGGGTCATAAGCCTAACAACTCTCCTTTCACAATCAAGAACGGCACCATTACTGGATAACCAGTCCATGCCCTAAAATCAACCCATAGCCCGTGAAGGCCAAACAAAAGCATCACCTCTAAACTCAACGCTAAGTATGGAAATCTTCAAACCCAAACATATCATGGACGAATAAGTGGAGCCCTCCCAATTGGGTTTGAAACAACCACGGGATCATCTACCAAACTGGTGTCTAGGTGCAGTGACTCAACTAATGATGATGAGATAAACGAATGTGGTGCGCCAGAGTCGAATAAAGTTCGAACAGGATGATCGAGAGAACCAAATTTCAACTTAGACGGTCCTACCCCCATCAGGTATACCCGTCGTGAGGGGATACATCTACCCTCCAGAAGATCCTGAACTTCATCCTTACCTTTTTGGACAACCCCAAGGTGTCCTATTTCTCCAAAACAACTAACCTTCCCCTTCACATTCTCCTTTCGTGGCCTTTATACCACGATGAGGTTTCGTCCTTTATTTACCTAATAGCTATTTGAACCTTCCTCTCTCGTCCATCTTAAAGGTACCCATAAGCCCTCCACCTCCTTGGACTAACTTCTTAGCCCGGCAAACAACTTAGTCCCTTGCAGTGGTTCTTCCGTCCTTCATACGGAAGTTATTATTTATCTTAAAAAGACATCTATACGTGGAGGGGAAATTCAAAAAGAGAAAGAGGAAGAGATTCAAAACGGAGAATCCGAAGGATAAAGATATGGCTATTGGGGATTATGCTTTTCTTTCAAAAACTTTTCTCTTAAAAGACATGTTTTTGAAAATACTTCTTCCAAAAATGTTTTTAGAAAAATAGTTTTCTAAAAATTTTATCTGTTCCGGTAACCTTGAGCTCTGATACCACGTGTAACACCCCACACCCGCTAAGGTCGATCACAAAGGGTATGCCTTAGCTTCGGTGGAGTATTTAAGTGAATATAGAACTGAAAAATTACAACAAGACAGATATAAGTAATACTTGAAATTTAAAACATCATTTCATTGCAACAGAAGGTAAACATGTTTGGTTACATCTCAAAAACCAACAAGAGTCAAGTACAAAATATCTATCTCGTTAAAACATAAGTACATAATCCCACTACATACTAATAGCCATAATAGAAAAGATAACCGAGCTTTTCTTCCAGGGTCCAAGCTCCAAAAGATAGATAAAGCAATCTGATCAAAGCCCACTAGTGCTAGGCCCACTCTGAGAACCTGATGGTTGGGGAAAAAGATAAAAACAACGGGGTCAGACATAAGTCTGAGTGAGCCCTATAACCTTAACAATACAATCATTAAAGTAATTAGGGTATGATATAAACCTGGTACGGTACGACTGGGGATAAATGACTACACTAGGTAGCCAACTAGACTTAGGATAAACTAAGATAACGGTAAAGACGCGCCTATCCATCCAAGGATAAATACTACATTGCACCACCCCAGATCTACCCACCCAAGGGTAATTCCTACACTGCACCACACCAGTTCCACCTACCCAAGTGTAATTCGTACTTAAAGGTTGATCCCCACTAAGTGTACTTAGTAATTTTTAATAGTAGTTTCGTATACCCCTAGCTGACTACATAGGTGCCGTCTGCCCCTATCTCCACTAGGTGTACCCGCTACTCCCCAAGCGATCGGCTCCCTACCGTAGATACCCGTGCTGGCCCCACAATGGGGTGTATCACTCCCCAAAGTGGCAACCCGAAAATGGTGCACGGCTTATATCTACACGATGCAACAACGTCTTACCTACCAGCCCGGGTCCACACACGCATATGAAACCCGTTGGACTCGCGTTGCCACCGCTACCCCGTTTTGGCCTCTTATAGTCAAGCCCAGTACGCGTGTCCCGTCCTCGACATGGGTCGAGCCCAATAAGATACATATGGGTTACTGGTTGAAATGGGCCCCCACAGGCTACTACTTAAGCTTGTCATTTTATCTAGTGCATCCCACTTAACCCCTATTTATAATCATGCCCACTTACATGTTAAGGTTTGGTTAAGTCATCTAATCATATTTCAATTGCCACTCAAGGCCCCCACAAGCTACTACTTAAGCTTGTCATTTAATCTTATTTCAATTGCCACTCAAGGCCCCCACAAGCTACTACTTAAGCTTGTCATTTAATCTAGTGCATTCCACTTAACCCCTTTTTCATAATCCTGCCCACCTACATGTTAAGGTTTGGTTAAGTCATCTAATCATATTTCAATTGCCACTCAAGGCACCCACTAGATTTCTACATGCCACCCAAGGCACCCACTTAACCCTTTAATCATGTTTAGTTACATGTTCCCCTTTGGTTAAGTATTCTAATCTTATCTTCTACTGCCACCTAAGGCAACCACTAGATTTTCCCATGCCACCCAAGGCACTTACTTAACCCTTTAATCATGTTTAATTACATGTTCCACTTCGGTTAAGTATTCTAATCATATTTTCTATTGCCACCCAAGGCAACTACTAGATTTTTTCCACATGCCACCCAAGGCACCCACTTAACCCCCCATGTCCTCTACATGCTAATATGGTTAAGTGTTTCTTAATTGATTAAGAATGTAACCGTTGTAGAGACCTCTCACATTAGACTATCTCTTATGGCAGCTGGATTTGCCGGTCGTCCGGGCAGCCTTACGCCATAACTGAGTCTAACCTCGTGTCTTTACACTTGTCACGTATATAGTTTGTGCCTAAGACCTCTCACATTGGGCCAATCATTTGTAGCCGCTGGATATGCCGGTCGGTTCCGGGCAGTCATATGCTACAAAAGGGTCCAACCTCGTGTCTTAGTCGATTAATTACACCTAATTAATCACCCCCATATTTCGAATTAATTTTCCCTAATTAATTCCAATTTTTAACGATGTACATAATTGACTCAATTATGTCCATCCTCTTAATGGTACGCATAGTCATACCAATTTCACCCTAATTCATTAACATGTATATTAACCCCATCGTTCCCCACGTAAATCGCTAACATGACATAAAAGGGAAGATTCATCACCAATACAATGGGTTCAACTTGCATAACACATTAGCATCAACATGGGTTTAAAGGTGTCAACATGCATATAGCATCAAACCCAACTAGCATAAATAATCAACCCAAACTTGCATGAATCATATATGTCATAAAGAGGTTAACTTGCATAAGTGTCTTATATCATTCAAAGGGGTAAACTTGCATATGTATGTATGACATACAAAGGGGTTATCTTGCATATGTATGCATATCATACTAAGGTGTAAACTTGCACATGTTACTTGCATATCTTCAAATACCAAACTTGCATAACATGTCATATGTGAACTTGCATATAATCATACACCAAACTTGCATACATATCATAGATGAACTTGCATATAATCATACACCAAACTTGCATAACATATCATGTATGAACTAGCATATAATCATACACCAAACTTGCATAACATATCATGTATGAACTAGCATATAATCATACACCAAACTTGCATATCATGGTGTCATAATGGATCAATGTTTCTCATATGACTTGCATATCTTGCATAACATCATAAACACCTAGCATATGACTTGCATAACTTGTATAACATCATGAACATGTATCATATGACTTGCATAACTTCATGAACATATATCATATGACTTGCATAACTTGCATAATACCTCAAACACATAGCATATGACTTGCATAACTTGCATAACATCATGAACATGTATCATATGACTTGCATAACTTGCATAACTTCATGAACATATAGAACATAACTTGCATAACATGCATAACATCATTAACACATAACATATAACTTGCATAACATGCATTGATCCACATTCATAGCCATAACCTCATCATATCCTATCATAATCACTTCAATAATTGGTCATTAAGGCTATAGAAAACTCACAACTTGTTGATTAGCCTTCTTATGAATATATTAAAAGATTGAGACGAAGCCACTAAGCTATCAACTCAAAAACTCCAAATTAGAATGCTCCAAATGAAAACCCTTGAGCCAAATCAATAATAAAGATCCTAGCTTTGATGAAGAAAAGCCTTGAATCAAACTTAGAAACACTTAAGCAAGCTTAGGAACTCTTATACTTCTTTAGAAACTCTCTCATATGATTAGAGATGGAGATTATGACAAGAGGATGAGGGTGGAGGCCATGAGAGAACATTTTGGCATAGTTTAGCTATAGGATTGAATAATGAGCATTTAGGTTTAGGTTAGGGGTCCTTTTATAGAAGACTAGGATAGTTTTAGCCATAGGATAAACCTTAGTTTAGATCCTAGCCATCAAAGCATGTCTTGGGGAAGAAGTCAAGTGTAGGAACCATCTAGGGCCTTTAGATTAAAGCTGAACCATGAGAACCATTCAAATGCATAATCTGCATTTGAGCGAATCGGCCCACGGGTTGACAACCAAACACCCTGGATTAACCCCTAGTCGACCCAGCGGGCTCAGGTCGACCTCAAAAATCGACCGGTTCGGTTATTCCCCTCTCCCAATTCGCTGTTTTGAACATTTTTGCATATTTATTTATTTAATTTTCAATTATATATATATATATATATCAATATATTTATATTTCGCTGCGCAACCCATTTCACTTAATTAAGTATACTTTAATTTGTGAATTTTTATGTTCAAATTACGGGGTGTTACAACAACCTACAGCGCCTGCACCCGCACAACCACCACCTGCTCCCCGGTGAGGGAATGACCCTGGAACGAGCTCCCATGGGCTCATCATCAAATGATCTGGATTGGATCACTATGCATTTTCATCATTTCTTAGGATTTAAGATATGTCTCTTTGCTTTCTTTAGGTTTTCCGATTGGCTAAATCGGAGTACACACGTTCGGGGTTAGAATTTAGCTCCAAAGCGTGCCCTGTACTCGATGACAAACCAATCAGGATTTGCTTTGGTTTTGTACTTTGAATTGAATAAGGAAGGACTTCCCGAGCATGGATTATGTTTGGCAATTTAAGTATCTTGTCAGGTTGTGGCAGGATTCTCAATCTCAATTAAAGTATGGCTTATACTTATCTCGGACCCCTAGGCATGGATTATGCCTAGGGACAGACTGTCTTGTCAGGTTTTGGCAAGTATAGCTCTATCCCGACATTAGTATGGATTGTACTCACTAGGATGCTTAAGTATGGATTATACTCAGGAACGACGAATGATCTCGTTAAGATCTAGTAAAGGAACTCAATTAAACTCGAGTATGGTTTATGCTCAGTTTGTACTTCCAGTTATGGCTTATACCTGGAAGGTTAGGTCCCTCGTCAGGTTTTGGTAGGATGATTTGAACGTCTCTTGAGTGTCGTTTATGATCAAACAAACGCCCAAGCATGGTTTACGATCGAAAGTATAATCAGTTTTGTTAGGTTTTGACATACCTATTTGCTTTCTTTTCTTCGCAGGTACGGTTTATACTTACATCTGGCAGGCCCGACGTGGCCTTAGACATCCTGGATTATCCAGAACACATCTTCCTTCATTCTGCAAGATATGTTCTAGGGGGGCAAAATGTTGACCCGCTTTTTAGTCAAAGCAGTCACACATGAAATCTTTGATCAACAATACGCTCCAGTATTGGAAGCATCGTCAGAAGACAGGCAGCGATTTGGTCGAAATCGCATCACAAACAAAGAAAGGCCTAGAACTCCTACCAGATGACCTTTTCTGGGCCCGAAAACAACGATTACGAAGCTGAGCTTTGTAAATCTTGTAGCCCTCTGAATTAGCTTTAGTTTGAGCTTTCGTTTGGCTAAAATGGACTTATGGTGCGAAAGTTACGCCTGTTTCCGTGAATGCGTGTTGAACCGAAAACTTGGAATCTGGAATTGGTATAACCCATTCGGATCTGATATACGGATCGGATCGGATATAAGGATCGGATTGGAGCATAGAAGACCCGACCCGCCTGAAGTATTTTACACTGAAGTGCTTCCAGCCTTCGGATCGGAGACATCACCTCGGTTCGGATCGGCTAAATTAAGACCCGACCCGCACAGAGCTCCTTCTACTCGTCAAGCACTCTTGGCTTTGGACACTCCGGTTCGGATCGGATGGAGAACCGAACCGACCCCCTTCGACCTGCTGCTGCACTTCAGAATTGACCTATTCTTGTGGCACCATTTCCTCCTACTTTTATGGATCACCTTCCACATGGCCTTACATGAATTAGAGAGGCTTTC
This sequence comes from Allium sativum, assembly GCA_030737875.1. Lineage (NCBI taxonomy): Eukaryota > Viridiplantae > Streptophyta > Magnoliopsida > Asparagales > Amaryllidaceae > Allium > Allium sativum. The sequence goes on from CM060918.1 coordinate 132,434,047, forward strand.
TCCCATTTTGCCACTTGGTCGCCACGTTCTATCAAGGCGTTGGATTGGGGACACTTGTCATTCATCCGGATCTACCTAGGGCTTCTCTGCGCCTATAAATACACCATCATATGGCGATTTGAAGGGACTTTTGGTCACTCCAACACTTGGCCTCCATTACAACCAAGCAAGGACATTGTTTATCTCTCTCTAACACGAGGAATTCGTGAATAAATTCATTCCCAAATCTCCTCTTCTTCATTTTAAATACGAGGATTTTGTGTATAAACTGCAAACAAACAACATTGTAATAACTCTTAGGATTTAAGAAACTATAAAGTGGACGTGGGCTTGGATTGAGCCGAACCACTATAAAAATCCCGTGTGTCTCCTTTTATTTTACTGCTTTTTCTGTATTTACTATGTGATTGTGAGGATTTCACACCGCATTTGGGTGTTATGCCCAGATTTCGGTCTAACATTTTGGCGCGCCAGGTGGAGGACACACAATATTACTTCTATCTCTAGCTTGAAAGGAATCGGATTGCTCGACTATTGGATCAATGGTTAAACGAAAGAAAGATGAAACTTTATCGCATACTGAGGACATTGGTACAGAAGGTGCGAGGAATGAGGCGAGCCAGGAGGCTTCCTCCCATAAAAATCTATCGGCATACTTAACTAGAGACGAGATGGATGGCGTTCTCACTGAATTGAGAACCCAGATGGAAAGGCAGGATGATCTCCTCAGGAAGCAACAGGAGATGATCGACGGGTTCTTCGCTCGGATGGAAGGAAGACTGAGCAACAACGCACAACTCGCTGGAAACGGCACGGAAATGGCTCCAGCGGGTATCACGAACCGGACCGGTTCGGATCCGATCCGAACCAAGGGCCAAAATATGAATCCAACGCAGATGGAAATGGGGGGCATTCCCCACCGGGTCGGTTCAGACCCGATCCTAACAGCAACCCTACATGAGAATGGGGGCAGCAGCCTCCCTTCTGGTAATCAAGGCTTTGCTCCGGTTCGACCTACATCTGCTCCGGTTCGGATGAACAACCAGGCACCAACTCCAACTCAATGACAACAGGAAACTGCTCGGAACAGAGGGCCAGAACCGGGTCGGATCGGAATATCTGACCCGAACCGTGCACATCACTATGAACATCCTCACTTCTCCGAGCCACAGTATGGGGGCACCTCCGAATCGAACCGGATGGCCTTCCAAGCTCCCCACACTTTTCTGAACTCTTCTGGACTCAACGCTGGGGGCACCACCTCTGAAGTTTTCGACTTGCAACAGCTCTTTGAAGGCAATCGGCTCACCAATCTCTTTGAATGCCTCTCGAGAGGCCGCACTTATCAGAATAACATGGATGATGTCAATCACAATCCATTCACACAGGAAATCATGAATTCCCGCAATCCTCCAAATTTCAAACTTCCACAACTAGAGCCCTACGACGGCAGGACGGATCCTACCGTGCACCTAATGCGCTACAAACGTCATATGGAAGTTCAATCTACGTCGGAAAACGTCATGGAAAAATGCTTCCCTCTCTTCCTGACTGATATTGCAGCTATGTGGATTCGGCAGCTGGAATCTGAATTGATCAACAGCTGGAACATGTTGGTCGCTCGCTTTATTGAACAGTTTCGGGTCCACATCGCTCGACCCAAGAATGTAATGTCACTAACTACAATCAAGCAGAGGCCCAGAGAAACTCTGCGCTCATTTTTGGAACGGTTCAACATTGCAGCAGCATCCGTTGATCGACCTGAGCCATCTATGGTATTGATGGCGGTAGTATCCGGCGTTCTAGACAACTCGAAGTTCAAAAAATCCTTGTACCGAGACCCACCAAGGAATCTCAGCGAATTATACCTTGAATTGGATAGGTTTCTGCGTGAGGAAGACGCGACGCCCGAAAAGAAAATTCTCGATGTTAACATGCTCAAAGACGGAGAACCGTCTGATTCTGGTAAAGGAAAAGGGAAAGTTGGTGTCAAGAATGACCGCAACGCTCAGTCCCGGAGAGGGCCAAGATATGAAAAGTACACTGAACTCAATTCAACCTTAACTGACATCTACGTGAATGCAAACGGTGACGTCTCCGATCCAAAGCCTTTTAGGAGGGAGCCATCGCAAAGAGAACACGATTATGGAAAATACTGCATGTTTCATGATATGGACGGTAATGAAACAAATGACTGTAGACACTTGTGAGACTTGATTGAGGAACGGGTTAGACGTGGAGAGCTACCCGAGTATGTGAAACAACCTACAGCGCCTGCACCCGCACTACCACCACCTGCTCCCCGGAGAAGGAATGACCCTGGAACGAGCTCCTATGGGCTCATCATCAAATGATCTGGATTGGATCACTATGCGTTTTCATCATTTCTTAGGATTTAAGATATGTCTCTTTGCTTTCTTTAGGTTTTCCGATTGGCTAAATCGGAGTACACACGTTCGGGGTTAGGATTTAGCTCCAAAGCGTGCTCTGTACTCGATGATAAACCAATCAGGATTTGCTTTGGTTTTGTACTTTGGATTGAATAAGGAAGGATTTCCCGAGCATGGATTATGTTTGGCAATTTAAGTATCTTGTCAGGTTGTAGCAGGATTCTCAATCTCAATTAAAGTATGGCTTGTACTTATCTCGGATCCCTAGGCATGGATAATGCCTAGGGACAGACTGTCTTATCAGGTTTTGGCAAGTATAGCTCTATCCCGACATGAGTATGGATTGTACTCACTAGGATGCTTAAGTATGGATTATACTCTTGAACTATGAATGGTCTCGTTAAGATCTAGTAAAGGAACTCAATAAAACTCGAGTATGGTTTATGCTTAGCTTGAACTTCCAGGTATGGCTTATACCTGGAAGGTTAGGTCCCTCGTCAGGTATTGGCAGGATGATTTGAACCTCTCTTGAGTGTGGTTTATGCTCAAACAAATGCCCAAGCATGGTTTATGATCGAAAGTATAATCAGTTTTGTTAGGTTTTGACATACCTATTTGCTTTCTTTTCTTCGCAAGTATTGTTTGTACTTACAGCTGGTAGGCCCGGCGTGGCCCTGGACTTCCTGGATTATCCAGAACACATCTTCCTTCGTTCTGCAAGATATTTTCTAGGGCGGGGGGGGGGGGGGGGGGGGAAGAATGTTGACCCGTATTTTAGTCAAAGCAGTCACACATGAAATCTCTGATCAACAGTACACTCTAGTTTTGGAAGCATCGTCAGAAGACAGGCAACGATTTGGTCGAAATCGCATCACAAACAAAGAAAGGCCCAGAACTCCTACCAGATGACCTTTTCTGGGCCCGAAAACGGCGATTACGGAGATGATCTCAATAAATATTGTAGCCCTCTGAATTAGCTTCAGTTTGAGCTTTCGTTTGGCTAAAACGGACTTACGGTTCGAAAGTTACGACCGTTTCCATGAACGCGTGAAGAACCGAAAACTTGGAATTTGGAATTGGCATAACCCATTCAGATCGGATATACGGATCGAATCGGAGCATAGAAGACCCGACCCGCCTGAAGTATTTTACAATAAAGTGCTTCCAGCCTTCGGATTGGAGACATCACCTCGGTTCGGATTGGCTAAAGAAAGACCCGGCCCGCACAAAGCTCCTTCTACTCGTCAAGCACTCTTGGCTTTGGACACTCCGGTTCGGATCGGATGGAGAACCGAACCGACCCCCTTCGACCTGCTGCTGCACTTCAGAATTGACCTATTCTTGTGGCATCATTTCCTCCTACTTTTATGGATCACCTTCCACATGGACTTACACGAATTGGAGAGGCTTTCTCCCATTTTGCCACTCGGTCGCCACGTTCTATCAAGGCGTTGGATTGGGGACACTTTTCATTCATCCGGATCTACCTTGGGCTTCTCTGCGCCTATAAATACACCATCGTATGACGATTTGAAGGGACTTTTGGCCACTCCAACAGTTGGCCTCCATTACAACCAAGCAAGGACATTGTTTATTTCTCTCTAACACGAGGAATTCGTGTATAAATTCATTCCCAAATCTCCTCTTCTTCATTGTAAACACGAGGATTTCGTGTATAAACTGCAAACAAACAACATTATAATAGATCTTAGGATTTAAGAAACTATAAAGTGGATGTAGGCTTTGATTGAGATGAACCACTATAAAAATCCCGTGTGTCTCCTTTTATTTTACTACTTTTTCTGTATTTACTCTGTGATTTTGAGGATTTCACACCGCATTTGGGTGTTAGGCCCAGATTTCGGTCTAACATTTTGGCGCGCCAGGTAGGGGACACACAATATTACTTCTATTTCTAGCTTGAAAGGAATCGGATTGCTCGACTGTTGGATCAATGGTTAAACGAAAGAAAGATGGAATTTTCTCTCGTACTGAGGACGTTGGTACAGAAGGTGCGAGGAATGAGGCGAGCCAAGAGGCTTCCTCCCATGAAAATCTATTAGCATACTTAACTAGAGACGAGATGGATGGCGTTCTCCCTGAATTGAGAAACCAGATGGCAAGGCAGGATGATCTCCTCAGGAAGCAACAGGAGATGATCGACGGGTTCTTCACTCGGATGGAAGGAAGACCGAGCAACAACGCACAACTAGCTGGAAACGGCACGGAAAAGGCTCCAGCTGGGATAACGAACCGGACCTGTTCGGATCCAATTCGAACCAAGGGCCAAAATCTGAATCCAACGCAGATGGAAATGGGAGGAATTCCCCACCGGGTCGGTTCGGACCCGATCCGAACAGAAACCCTACATGAGCTTGGGGGCAGCAACCTCCCTTCTGGTAATCAAGGCTTCGCTTTGGTTCGACCCACATCCGCTCCAGTTCGGATGAACAACCAGGCACCAACTCCAGCTCAATGGCAACAGGAAACTGGTCGGAACAGAGAGCTAGAACCGGGTCGGATCGGAATATCTGACCCGAACCGTGCACATTACTACGAACTTCTTCACTTCTCTGAGCCACAGCAGGGGGGCACCTCCGAACCGAACCGAATGGCCTTCCAAGCTCCACATACTTTTATGAACTCTTCTGGACTAAACGCTGGGGGCACCGGCTCTGAACTTGTCAACTTGCAACAGCTCTTTGAAGGCGATCGACTCACCAATCTCATTGAATGCCTCTCGAGAGGCTGCACTTATCAGAATGACATGGATGATGTCAATCACAATCCATTCACACAGGAATTCAGGAATTCCCACAATCCTCCAGATTTCAAACTTCCACAACTGTAGACCTACAACGGCAGGACGGATCCTACTGTGCACCTGATGCGCTACAAACGTCATATGGAAGTTCAATCGGCGTCAGAAAACGTCATGGCAAAATGCTTCCCTCTCTTCTTGACTGATGTTGCTGCTATATGGATTCGGCAGCTGGAATCTGAATCGATCAACAGTTGGAACATGTTGGTCGCTCGCTTTATTGAACAGTTTCGGGTCCACATCGCTCGAAACAAGAATGTAATGCCACTAACTACAATCAAGCAGAGGCCCAGAGAAACTCTGCGCTCATTTTTGGAATGGTTCAACGTTGCAGCAGCATCCGTTGATCGACCTGAGCCATCTATGGTATTGATGGCGGTAGTATCCGGCGTTCTAGACAACTCGGAGTTCAAAAAATCCATGTACCGAGACGCACCACGGAATCTCAGGAAATTCTACCTTGAATCGGATAGGTTTCTGTGTGAAGAAGACGCGACGTCCATAAAGAAAATTCTCGATGTTAACATGCTCAAAGACGGAGAACCGTCTATTTATGGTAAAGGCAAAGGGAAAGCTGCTATCAAGAATGACCGCAACGCTCAGCCCCGGAGAGGGCCAAGATATGAAAATTACACCAAACTCAATTCAACCTTGACTGACATCAACGTGAACACAATCGATGACGTCTCCTATCCAAAGCCATCTAGGAGGGAGCCATCGCAAAGAGATCGCGATTATGGAAAATACTGCATGTTTCATGATATGGACGGCCATGACACAAATGACTGTAGACACTTGCGAGACTTGATTGAGGAATGGTTTAGACGTGGAGAGCTACCCGAGTATGTGAAACAACCTACAGCGCCTGCACCCTCACTGCCACCACCTGCTCGCCGGAGAGGGAATGACCCTGGAACGAGCTCCCATGGGCTCATCATCAAATGATCTGAAATGTATCACTGTGTGTTTTCAGCATTTCTTAGGATTTAAGATATGTCTCTTTGCTTTCTCTAGGTTTACCGATTGGCTAAATCGAAGTACACACGTTCGGGGTTAGGATTTAGCTCCAAAGCGTGCTCTGTACTCGATGACAAACCAATCAGGATTTGCTTTGGTTTTTTTACTTTGAATTGGATAAGGAAGCACTTCCCGAGCATGGATTATGTTTGGAAATTTAAGTATCTTGTCAGGTTGTGGCAGGATTCTCAATCTCAATTAAAGTATGGCTTATACTTATCTCGAACCCCTAGGCATGGTTTATACCTAGGGACAGACTGTCTTGTCAGGTTTTGGCAAGTATAGCTCTATCCCGACATGAGTATGGATTGTACTCGCTAGGATGCTTAAGTATGGATTATACTCAGGAACGACGAATGATCTCGTTATGATCTAGTAAAGGAACTCAATAAAACTCGAGTATGGTTTATGCTCAGTTTGAACTTCCAGGTATTGCTTTTACCTGGAAGGTTAGGTCCCTCATCAGGTTTTGGCAGGATGATTTGAACGTCTCTTGAGTGTGGTTTATGCTCAAACAAACGCCCAAGCATGGTTTATGATCGAAAGTATAATCACTTTTGTTAGGTTTTGACATACCTATTTGCTTTCTTTTCTTCGCAGGTATGGTTTATACTTATAGCTGGCAGGCCCGGCGTGGCCTTGGACTTCCTGGATTATCCAAAACACATCTTCCTTCGTTCTGCAAGATTTGTTCTGGGGGGGCAACATGTTGACCCGCTTTTTAGTCAAAGCAGTGGCACATGAAATCTCTGATAAACAATACGCTCCAGTATCGGAAGCATCGTCAGAAGACAGGCAGCGATTTGTTGGAAATCGCATCACAAATAAAGAAAGTCCCAGAACTCCTACCAAATGACCTTTTCTAGGCCCCAAAACAGCGATTACGGAGCCAAACATAGAATCTCTTGTAGCCCTTTGATTTAGCTTCTGTTTGAGCTTTCGTTCGGCTAAAATGGACTTACGATTCAAAAGTTACGTCCGTTTCCGTGAATGCGTGCAGAACTGAAAACTTGGAATCTGGAATTAGCATAACCCATTCGGATCGGATATACGGATCAGATCGGAGCATAGAAAACCCTACCCGCCTGAAGTATTTTACACTGAAGTGCTTCCAGCCTTCAGATCGGAGACATCACCTCGGTTCGGTTCGCTAAAAGGATGACCCGACCCGCACAAAGCTCGTTCTACTCGTCAAGAACTCTTGGCTTTGGACACTCCGGTTCGAATCGGATGGAGAACCGAACCGACACCCTTCGACCTGCTACTGCACTTCAAAATTGACTTATTCTTGTGGCCCCATTTCCTCCTACTTTTATGGATCACTTTCCATATAGCCTTACACGAATTGGAGAGGCTTTCTCCCATTTTGCCACTCGGTCGCCACGTTCTATCAAGGCGTTGGATTGGGGAAACTTGTCATTCATCCGGATCTCCCTAGGGCTTCTCTACGCCTACAAATACACCATCATATGGCGATTTGAAGGGACTTTTGGCCACTCCAATACTTGGCCTCCATTACAATCAAGCAAGGACATTGTTTATCTATCTCTAACACGAGGAATTTGTGTATAAATTCATTCCCAAATCTCCTCTTCTTCATTGTAAAAACAAGGATTTCGTGTATAAACTGCAAACAAACAACATTGTAATAGATCTTAGGATTTAAGAAACTATAAAGTGGACGTAGGCTTGGATTGAGCCGAACCAGTATAAAAATCCCGTGTGTCTCCTTTTATTTTACTGCTTTTTCTGTATTTACTCTGTGATTGTGAGGATTTCACACCGAATTTGGGTGTTAGGCCCAGATTTCGGTCTAACATTTTGGCGCGCTAGGTAGGGGACACACAATATTACTTCTATCTCTAGCTTGAAAGGAATCAGATTGCTCGACTGTTGGATCAATGGTTAAACGAAAGAAAGATGGAACTTTCTCTCGTACTGAGGACGTTGGTACAGAAGGTGCGAGGAATGAGGCAATCTAGGAGGCTTCCTTCCATGAAAATCTATCGGCATACTTAACTAGAGACGAGATGGATGGCGTTCTCACTGAATTGAGAACCCAGATGGCAAGGCAGGATGATCTTCTCAGGAAGCAACAGGAGATGATCGACGGGTTCTTCACTCGGATGGAAGGAAGACCGAGAAACAATGCACAAATTGGAGTACACACGTTCGGGGTTAGGATTTAGCTCCAAAGCGTGCTCTGTACACGATGACAAACCAATCAGGATTTTCTTTGGTTTTGTACTTTGAATTGAATAAGGAAGGACTTCCCGAGCATGGATTATGTTTGGCAATTTAAGGATCTTGTCAGGTTGTGGCAGGATTCTCAATCTCAATTAAAGTATGTCTTATACTTATCTCGGACCCCTAGGCTTGGATTATGCCTAGGGACAGACTGTCTTGTCAGGTTTTGGCAAGTATAGCTCTATCCCGACATGAGTATGGATTCTACTCACTAGGATGCTTAAGTATGGATTATACTTAGGAACGAAGAATGATCTCGTTAAGATCTTGTAAAGGAACTCAATAAAACTTGAGTATGGTTTATGCTCAGTTTGAACATCCAGGTATGGCTTATACCTGGAAGGTTAGGTCCCTCGCCAGGTTTTGGCAGGATGATTTGAACGTCTCTTGAGTGTGGTTTATGCTCAAACAAATGCCCAAGCATGGTTTATGATCGAAAGTATAATCAATTTTGTTAGGTTTTGACAAACCTATTTGCTTTCTTTTCTTTGTAGGTATGGTTTATACTTACAGCTGGCAGGCCCGGCGTGGCATTGGACTTCCTGGATTATACAGAACACATCTTCCTTCGTTCAGCAAGATATGTTCTTGGGGGAGGGGGAAATGTTGACCTGCTTTTTAGTCAAAGCAGTCACACATGAAATCTCTGATCAACAATACGCTCAAGTATTGGAAGCATCGTCAGAAGACAGGCAGCGATTTGGTCGAAATCGCATCACAAACAAAGAAAGTCCCAGAACTCCTACCTGATGACCTTTTCTGGGCCCAAAAACAGCGATTACAGAGCTATGCTCAATAACTCTTGTAGCCCTCTGAATTAGCTTCAGTTTGTGCTTTCGTTTGGCTAAAACGGACTTACGGTTCGGAAGTTACGCCCGTTTCCGTGAATTCGTGCAGAACCGAAAACTTGGAATCTGGAATTGGCATAACCCATTCGGATCGGATATACGGATCAGATTGGAGCATATAAGACCCGACCCGCCTGAAGTATTTTACACTGAAATGCTTCCAGCCTTCGGATCGGAGACGTCACCTCGGTTTGGATCGGCTTAAGGAAGACCCGACCCGCACAAAGCTCCTTCTACTCGTCAAGCACTCTTGGCTTTGGACACTCCGGTTCGGATCGGATGGAGAACCGAACCGACCCCTTTCGACCTGCTGCTGCACTTCATAATTGACCTATTCTTGTGGAACCATTTCCTCCTACCTTTATGGATCACATTCCACATGGCCTTACACGAATTGGAGAGGCTTTATCCCATTTTGCCACTCGGTCGCCACGTTCTATCAAGGCGTTGGATTGGGGACACTTGTCATTCATCCGGATCTCCCTAGGGCCTCTCTGCGCCTATAAATACACCATCATATTGCGATTTGAAGGGACTTTTGGCCACTCCAACACTTGGCCTCCATTACAACCAAGCAAGGGCATTGTTTATCTCTCTCTGACACGAGGAATTCGTGTATAAATTCATTCCCAAATCTCCTCTACTTCATTGTAAACACGAGAATTTTGTGTATAAACTGCAAACAAACAACATTGTAATAGCTCTTAGGATTTAAGAAACTATAAAGTGGACGTAGGCTTGGATTGAGCCGAACCACTATAAAAATCCCATGTGTCTCCTTTTATTTTACTGCTTTTTCTGTATTTACTCTGTGATTGTAAGGATTTCACACCGCATTTGGGTGTTAGGCCCAGATTTCGGTCTAACATTTTGGCGCGCTAGGTAGGGGACACACAATATTACTTCTATCTCTAGCTTGAAAGGAATTGGATTGGTCTACTATTGGATCAATTTTTAAACGAAAGAAAGATGGAACTTTCTCGTGTACTGAGGACGTTGGTACAAAAGGTGCGAGTAATGAGGCGAGCCAGGAGGCTTCCTACCATGAAAATCTATCGGCATACTTAACTAGAGATGAGATGGATGGCGTTCTCACTGAATTGAGAACCCAGATGTCAAGGCAGGATGATCTCCTCAAGAAGCAACAGGAGATGATCGACGGGTTCTTCGCTCAGATGGAAAGAAGACTGAGCAACAACGCACAACTCGCTGGAAACGGCACGGAAATGGCTCCAGCGGGAATAACGATCCGGACCGGTTCGGATCCGATCCGAACCGAGGGCCAAAATCTGAATCCATCGCAGATGGAAATGGGGGGCATTCCCTACCAGGTCGGTTCAGACCCGATTTGAACAGCAACCCTACATGAGCTAGGGGCCAGCAGCCTCCCTTCTGGTATTCGACCTACATCCGCTCTGTTTCGACCTACATCCGCTCCGGTTCGGATGAACAACCAGGCACCAACTCCAGCTCAATAGCAATAGGAAACTGTTCGGAACAGAGGGCCAGAACCGGGTCGGATCGGAATATCTGACCCGAACCGTGCACATCACTACGAACTTCCTCACTTCTCCGAGCCACAGCAGGGGGGCACTTCCGAACCGAACCGGATGGCCTTACAAGCTCCCCATACTTTTCTGGACTTAACGCTGGGGGCACCAGCTCCGAACTTGTCAACATGCAGCAGCTCTTTGAAGGCGATCGGCTCACCAATCTCATTAAACGCCTCTCGAGAGGCCGCACTTATCAGAATGACATGGTTGATGTCAATCACAGTCCATTCACACAGGAAATCAGGAATTCCCGACTTCCACAACTAGAGCCCTAAAACGGTAGGACGGATCCTACCGTGCACCTGATGCGCTACAAACGTCATATGGAAGTTCAATCGGCGTCGTAAAACGTCATGGCAAAATGCTTCCCTCTCTTCTTGACTGATATTGCTGCGATGTGGATTCGGCAGCTGGAATCTGAATCGATCAACAACTGGAACATGCTGGTCGCTCGCCTTATTGAACAGTTTCGGGTCCACATCGCTCGACACAAGAATGTAAGGTCACTAACTACAATCTAGCAGAGACCCAGAGAAACTCTGCGCTCATTTTTGGAACGATTCAACGTTGCAGCAGCATCCGTTGATTGACCTGAGCCATCTATGGTATTGATGGCGGTAGTATCCGGCGTTCTAGACAACTCGGAGTTCAAAAAATCCTTGTACCAAGACCCACCAAGGAATCTCAGTGAATTCTACCTTGTATCGGATAGGTTTCTGCGTGAAGAAGACGCGACGTCCGAAAAGAAAATTCTCAATGTTAACATGCTCAAAGACGGAGAACCGTCTGATTTTGGTAAAGGCAAAGGGAAAGCTGCTGTCATGAATGACCGCCACGCTCAGTCTCGGAGTGGGCCAAGATATGAAAAGTACACCGAACTCAATTCAACCTTGACTGACATCTACGTGAACAAAAACGGTGTTGTCTCCTATCCAAAGCCTTCTAGGAGGGAGCCATCGCAAAGAGAACGCGATTTTGGAAAATGCTGCATGTTTCATGATATGGACGGTCAAGACACGAATGACTTTAAACACTTGCGAGACTTGATTGAGGAGCGGGTTAGACATGGAGAGCTACCCGAGTATGTGAAACAACATACAGCACCTGCACCCGCACTGCCACCACCTGCTCCCCGGAGAGGGAATGACCCTGGAACGAGATCCCATGGGCTCATCATCAAATGATCTGGATTGGATCACTATGCGTTTTCAGCATTACTTAGGATTTAAGATATGTCTCTTTGATTTCTTTAGGTTTTCCGATTGGCTAAATCGGAGTACACACGTTCGGGGTTAGGATTTAGCTCCAAAGCGTGCGCTGTACTCGATGACAAACCAATCAGGATTTGCTTTGGTTTTGTACTTTGAATTGAATAAGGAAGGACTTGCCGAGCATGGATTATGTTTGGCAATTTAAGTATCTTGTCAGGTTGTGGCAGGATTCTCAATCTCAATAAATGTATGGCTGATACTTGTCTCGGACCCCTAGGCATGGATTATGCCTAGGGACAGACTATCTTGTCAGGTTTTGGCAAGTAAAGCTCTATCCCGACATGAGTATGGATTGTACTCACTAGGATGCTTAAGTATGGATTATACTCAGGAACGACGAATGATCTCGTTAAGATCTAGTAAACGAACTCAATAAAACTCGAGTATGGTTTATGCTCAGTTTGAACTTCCACGTATGGCTTATACCTAGAAGGTTAGGTCCCTCGTCAGGTTTTGGCAGGATGATTTCAATGTCTCTTGAGTGTGGTTTATGCTCAAACAAACGCCCAAGCATGGTTTATGATCGAAAGTATAATCAGTTTTGTTAGGTTTTGACATACCTTTTTGCTTTCTTTTCTTCGCAGGTATGGTTTATACTTACAGATGGCAGGCCCGGCGTGGCCTTGGACTTCTTGGATTATCCAGAGCACATCATCCTTCATTCTGCAAGATATGTTCTGGGAGCAAAACGTTGACCCGCTTTTTAGTCAAAGCAGTCATGCATGAAATCTCTGATCAACAATAATCTCCAGTATTGGAAGCATCGTCAGAAGACAGGCAGTGATTTGGTCGAAATCGCATCACAAACAAAGAAAGGCCCAGAACTCCTACCAGGTGACCTTTTCTGGGCCCGAATACAGCGATTACATAGCAAAGCTCTGTAATTCTTGTAGCCCTTTGAATTAGCTTCAGTTTGAGCTTTCGTTTGGCTAAAACGGACTTACGGTTCGAAAGTTACGCCCGTTTCCGTGAACGCGTGCAGAGCCGAAAACTTCGAATCTGGAATTGGCATAACCCATTCGGCTCGGATATACGGATCGGATCGGAGCATAGAAGACCCGACCCGCCTGAAGTATTTTACACTGAAGTGCTTCCAGCCTTCGGATCGGAGACATCACCTCGGTTCGGATCGGCTAAAGGAAGACCCGACCCGCCTGAAGTATTTTACACTGAAGTGCTTCCTGCCTTCGGATCGGAGACATCACCTCGGTTCGGATCGGGTAAAGGAAGACCCGACCCGCACAAAGCTCCTTCTACCCATCTAGCACTCGTGGCTTTGGACACTCCGGTTCGGATCGGATGGAGAACCGAACCAACCCCCTTCGACCTACTGTTGCACTTCAGAATTGACCTATTCTTGTGGCACCATTTCCTCCTAATTTTATGGATCTCCTTCCACATGGCCTTACACGAATTGGAGAGTCTTTCTCCCATTTAGCCACTCGGTCGCCACGTTCTATTAAGGCGTTGTATTGGGGACACTTGTCATTCATCCGGATCTCCCTAGTGCTTCTCTGCGCCTATAAATACACCATCATATGGCGATTTGAAGGGACTTTTGGCCACTCCAACACTTGGCCTCCATTACAACAAAGCAAGAACATTGTTTATCTCTCTCTAACACGAGGAATTCGTGTATAAATTCATTCCCAAATCTCCTCTACTTCATTGTAAACACGAGAATTTTGTGTATAAACTGCAAACAAACAACATTGTAATAGCTCTTAGGATTTAAGAAACTATAAATTGGACGCAGGCTTGGATTGAGCCGAACCACTATAAAAATCCCATGTGTCTCCTTTTATTTTACTGCTTTTTCTGTATTTACTCTGTGATTGTGAGGATTTCACACCGCATTTGGGTGTTAGGCCCAGATTTCGGTCTAACATTTTGGCGCGCCAGGTAGGGGACACACAATATTACTTCTATCTCTAGCTTGAAAGGAATTGGATTGGTCGACTATTGGATCAATTTTTAAACGAAAGAAAGATGGAACCTTCTCTTGTACTGAGGACGTTGGTACAAAATGTGCGAGTAATGAGGCGAGCCAGGAGGCTTCCTCCCATGAAAATCTATCGGCATACTTAACTAGAGATGAAATGGATGGCGTTCTCACTGAATTGAGAACCCAGATGTCAAGGCAGGATGATCTCCTCAAGAAGCAACAGGAGATGATCGACGGGTTCTTCGCTCAGATGGAGAGAAGACCGAGCAACAACGCACAACTCGCTGGAAATGGCACGGAAATGGCTCCAGCGGGAATAACGAACCGGACCGGTTCAGATCCGATCCGAACCGAGGGCCAAAATCTGAATCCATCGCAGATGGAAATGGGGGGCATTTCCTACCAGGTCGGTTCAGACCCGATTTGAACAGCAACCCTACATGAGCTTGGGGCCAGCAGCCTCCCTTCTGGTATTCGACCTACATCCGCTCTGTTTCGATCTACATCCGCTCGGGTTCGGATGAACAACCAGGCACCAACTCCAGCTCAATAGCAATAGGAAACTGCTCGGAACAGAGGGCCAGAACCGGGTCGGATCGGAATATCTGACCCGAACCGTGCACATCACTACGAACTTCCTCACTTCTCCGAGCCACAGCAGGGGGGCACTTCCGAACCGAACCGGATGGCCTTACAAGCTCCCCATACTTTTCTGAACTTTTCTGGACTTAACGCTGGGGGCACCAGCTCCGAACTTGTCAACATGCAGCAGCTCTTTGAAGGCGATCGGCTCACCAATCTCATTAAACGCCTCTCGAGAGGCCGCACTTATCAGAATGACATGGTTGATGTCAATCATAGTCCATTCACACAGGAAATCAGGAATTCCCGACTTCCACAACTAGAGCCCTAAAACGGTAGGACGGATCCTACCGTGCACCTGATGCGCTACAAACGTCATATGGAAGTTCAATCGGCGTCGTAAAACGTCATGGCAAAATGCTTCCCTCTCTTCTTGACTGATATTGCTGCTATGTGGATTCGGCAGCTGGAATCTGAATCGATCAACAACTGGAACATGTTGGTCGCTCGCCTTATTGAACAGTTTCGGGTCCACATCGCTCGACACAAGAATGTAAGGTCACTAACTACAATCTAGCAGAGACCTAGAGAAACTCTGCGCTCATTTTTGGAACGATTCAACGTTGCAGCAGCATTCGTTGATTGACCTGAGCCATCTATGGTATTGATGGCGGTAGTATCCGGCGTTCTAGACAACTCGAAGTTCAAAAAATCCTTGTACCGAGACCCACCAAGGAATCTCAGCGAATTCTACCTTGTATCGGATAGGTTTCTGCGTGAAGAAGACGCGACGTCCGAAAAGAAAATTCTCAATGTTAACATGCTCAAAGACGGAGAACCGTCTGATTTTGGTAAAGGCAAAGGGAAAGCTGCTGTCAAGAATGACCGCCACGCTCAGTCCCGGAGTGGGCCAAGATATGAAAAGTACACCGAACTCAATTCAACCTTTACTGACATCTACGTGAACAAAAACGGTGTTGTCTCCTATCCAAAGCCTTCTAGGAGGGAGCCATCGCAAAGAGAACGCGATTTTGGAAAATGCTGCATGTTTCATGATATGGACGGTCATGACACGAATGACTTTAAACACTTGCGAGACTTGATTGAGGAGCAGGTTAGACATGGAGAGCTACCCGAGTATGTGAAACAACATACAGCACCTGCACCCGCACTGCCACCACCTGCTCCCCGGAGAGGGAATGACCCTGGAACGAGATCCCATGGGCTCATCATCAAATGATCTGGATTGGATCACTATGCGTTTTCAGCATTACTTAGGATTTAAGATATGTCTCTTTGATTTCTTTAGGTTTTCCGATTGGCTAAATCGGAGTACACACGTTCGGGGTTAGGATTTAGCTCCAAAGCGTGCGCTGTACTCGATGACAAACCAATCAGGATTTGCTTTGGTTTTGTACTTTGAATTGAATAAGGAAGGACTTGCCGAGCATGGATTATGTTTGGCAATTTAAGTATCTTGTCAGGTTGTGGCAGGATTCTCAATCTCAATAAATGTATGGCTGATACTTGTCTCGGACCCCTAGGCATGGATTATGCCTAGGGACAGACTATCTTGTCAGGTTTTGGCAAGTAAAGCTCTATCCCGACATGAGTATGGATTGTACTCACTAGGATGCTTAAGTATGGATTATACTCAGGAACGACGAATGATCTCGTTAAGATCTAGTAAACGAACTCAATAAAACTCGAGTATGGTTTATGCTCAGTTTGAACTTCCACGTATGGCTTATACCTGGAAGGTTAGGTCCCTCGTCAGGTTTTGGCAGGATGATTTCAATGTCTCTTGAGTGTGGTTTATGCTCAAACAAACGCCCAAGCATGGTTTATGATCGAAAGTATAATCAGTTTTGTTAGGTTTTGACATACCTTTTTGCTTTCTTTTCTTCGCAGGTATGGTTTATACTTACAGATGGCAGGCCCGGCGTGGCCTTGGACTTCTTGGATTATCCAGAGCACATCATCCTTCATTCTGCAAGATACGTTCTGGGAGCAAAACGTTGACCCGCTTTTTAGTCAAAGCAGTCATGCATGAAATCTCTGATCAACAATAATCTCCAGTATTGGAAGCATCGTCAGAAGACAGGCAGTGATTTGGTCGAAATCGCATCACAAACAAAGAAAGGCCCAGAACTCCTACCAGGTGACCTTTTCTGGGCCCGAATACAGCGATTACATAGCAAAGCTCTGTAATTCTTGTAGCCCTTTGAATTAGCTTCAGTTTGAGCTTTCGTTTGGCTAAAACGGACTTACGGTTCGAAAGTTACGCCCGTTTCCGTGAACGCGTGCAGAGCCGAAAACTTCGAATCTGGAATTGGCATAACCCATTCGGCTCGGATATACGGATCGGATCGGAGCATAGAAGACCCGACCCGCCTGAAGTATTTTACACTGAAGTGCTTCCAGCCTTCGGATCGGAGACATCACCTCGGTTCGGATCGGCTAAAGGAAGACCCGACCCGCCTGAAGTATTTTACACTGAAGTGCTTCCTGCCTTCGGATCGGAGACATCACCTCGGTTCGGATCGGGTAAAGGAAGACCCGACCCGCACAAAGCTCCTTCTACCCATCTAGCACTCGTGGCTTTGGACACTCCGGTTCGGATCGGATGGAGAACCGAACCAACCCCCTTCGACCTACTGTTGCACTTCAGAATTGACCTATTCTTGTGGCACCATTTCCTCCTACTTTTATGGATCTCCTTCCACATGGCCTTACACGAATTGGAGAGGCTTTCTCCCATTTTGCCACTCGGTCGCCACGTTCTATCAAGGCGTTGTATTGGGGACACTTGTCATTCATCCGGATCTCCCTAGGGCTTCTCTGCGCCTATAAATACACCATCATATGGCGATTTGAAGGGACTTTTGGCCACTCCAACACTTGGCCTCCATTACAACAAAGCAAGAACATTGTTTATCTCTCTCTAACACGAGGAATTCGTGTATAAATTCATTCCCAAATCTCCTCTACTTCATTGTAAACACGAGAATTTTGTGTATAAACTGCAAACAAACAACATTGTAATAGCTCTTAGGATTTAAGAAACTATAAATTGGACGCAGGCTTGAATTGAGCCGAACCACTATAAAAATCCCATGTGTCTCCTTTTATTTTACTGCTTTTTCTGTATTTACTCTGTGATTGTGAGGATTTCACACCGCATTTGGGTGTTAGGCCCAGATTTCGGTCTAACATTTTGGCGCGCCAGGTAGGGGACACACAATATTACTTCTATCTCTAGCTTGAAAGGAATTGGATTGGTCGACTATTGGATCAATTTTTAAACGAAAGAAAGATGGAACCTTCTCTTGTACTGAGGACGTTGGTACAAAATGTGCGAGTAATGAGGCGAGCCAGGAGGCTTCCTCCCATGAAAATCTATCGGCATACTTAACTAGAGATGAAATGGATGGCGTTCTCACTGAATTGAGAACCCAGATGTCAAGGCAGGATGATCTCCTCAAGAAGCAACAGGAGATGATCGACGGGTTCTTCGCTCAGATGGAGAGAAGACCGAGCAACAACGCACAACTCGCTGGAAACGGCACGGAAATGGCTCCAGCGGGAATAACGAACCGGACCGGTTCAGATCCGATCCGAACCGAGGGCCAAAATCTGAATCCATCGCAGATGGAAATGGGGGGCATTTCCTACCAGGTCGGTTCAGACCCGATTTGAACAACAACCCTACATGAGCTTGGGGCCAGCAGCCTCCCTTCTGGTATTCGACCTACATCCGCTCTGTTTCGACCTACATCCGCTCGGGTTCGGATGAACAACCAGGCACCAACTGCAGCTCAATAGCAATAGGAAACTGCTCGGAACAGAGGGCCAGAACCGGGTCGGATCGGAATATCTGACCCGAACCGTGCACATCACTACGAACTTCCTCACTTCTCCGAGCCACAGCAGGGGGGCACTTCCGAACCGAACCGGATGGCCTTACAAGCTCCCCATACTTTTCTGAACTTTTCTGGACTTAACGCTGGGGGCACCAGCTCCGAACTTGTCAACATGCAGCAGCTCTTTGAAGGCGATCGGCTCACCAATCTCATTAAACGCCTCTCGAGAGGCCGCACTTATCAGAATGACATGGTTGATGTCAATCATAGTCCATTCACACAGGAAATCAGGAATTCCCGACTTCCACAACTAGAGCCCTAAAACGGTAGGACGGATCCTACCGTGCACCTGATGCGCTACAAACGTCATATGGAAGTTCAATCGGCGTCGTAAAACGTCATGGCAAAATGCTTCCCTCTCTTCTTGACTGATATTGCTGCTATGTGGATTCGGCAGCTGGAATCTGAATCGATCAACAACTGGAACATGCTGGTCGCTCGCCTTATTGAACAGTTTCGGGTCCACATCGCTCGACACAAGAATGTAAGGTCACTAACTACAATCTAGCAGAGACCCAGAGAAACTCTGCGCTCATTTTTGGAACGATTCAACGTTGCAGCAGCATCCGTTGATTGACCTGAGCCATCTATGGTATTGATGGCGGTAGTATCCGGCGTTCTAGACAACTCGAAGTTCAAAAAATCCTTGTACCGAGACCCACCAAGGAATCTCAGCGAATTCTACCTTGTATCGGATAGGTTTCTGCGTGAAGAAGACGCGACGTCCGAAAAGAAAATTCTCAATGTTAACATGCTCAAAGATGGAGAACCATCTAATTTTGGTAAAGGCAAAGGGAAAGCTGCTGTCAAGAATGACCGCCACGCTCAGTCCCGGAGTGGGCCAAGATATGAAAAGTACACCGAACTCAATTCAACCTTGACTGACATCTACGTGAACAAAAACGGTGTTGTCTCCTATCCAAAGCCTTCTAGGAGGGAGCCATCGCAAAGAGAACGCGATTTTGGAAAATGCTGCATGTTTCATGATATGGACGGTCATGACACGAATGACTTTAAACACTTGCGAGACTTGATTGAGGAGCAGGTTAGACATGGAGAGCTACCCGAGTATGTGAAACAACATACAGCACCTGCACCCGCACTGCCACCACCTGCTCCCCGGAGAGGGAATGACCCTGGAACGAGATCCCATGGGCTCATCATCAAATGATCTGGATTGGATCACTATGCGTTTTCAGCATTACTTAGGATTTAAGATATGTCTCTTTGATTTCTTTAGGTTTTCTGATTGGCTAAATCGGTGTACACACGTTCGGGGTTAGGACTCAGCTCCAAAGCGTGCGCTGTACTCGATGACAAACCAATCAGGATTTGCTTTGGTTTTGTACTTTGAATTGAATAAGGAAGGACTTCCCGAGCATGGATTATGTTTGGCAATTTAAGTATCTTGTCAGGTTGTGGCAGGATTCTCAATCTCAATAAATGTATGGCTGATACTTTTCTCGGACCCCTAGGCATGGATTATGCCTAGGGACAGACTATCTTGTCAGGTTTTGGCAAGTATAGCTCTATCCCGACATGAGTATGGATTGTACTCACTAGGATGCTTAAGTATGGATTATACTCAGGAACGACGAATGATCTCGTTAAGATCTAGTAAACGAACTCAATAAAACTCGAGTATGGTTTATGCTCAGTTTGAACTTCCATGTATGGCTTATACCTGGAAGGTTAGGTCCCTCGTCAGGTTTTGGCAGGATGATTTGAATGTCTCTTGAGTGTGGTTTATGCTCAAACAAACGCCCAAGCATGGTTTATGATCGAAAGTATAATCAGTTTTGTTAGGTTTTGACATACCTATTTGCTTTCTTTTCTTCGCAGGTATGGTTTATACTTGCAGATGGCAGGCCCGACGTGGCCTTGGACTTCTTGGATTATCCAGAGCACATCATCCTTCATTCTGCAAGATATGTTCTGGGGGGCAAAACGTTGACCCGCTTTTTAGTCAAAGCAGTCATGCATGAAATCTCTGATCAACAATAATCTCCAGTATTGGAAGCATCGTCAGAAGACAGGCAGTGATTTGGTCGAAATCGCATCACAAACAAAGAAAGGCCCAGAACTCCTACCAGGTGACCTTTTCTGGGCCCGAATACAGCGATTACATAGCAAAGCACTGTAATTCTTGTAGCCCTCTGAATTAGCTTCAGTTTGAGCTTTCGTTTGGCTAAAACGGACTTATGGTTCGAAAGTTACGCCCGTTTCCGTGAACGCGTGCAGAGCCGAAAACTTCGAATCTGGAATTGGCATAACCCATTCGGCTCGGATATACGGATCGGATCGGAGCATAGAAGACCCGACCCGCCTGAAGTATTTTACACTGAAGTGCTTCCAGCCTTCGGATCGGAGACATCACCTCGGTTCGGATCGGCTAAAGGAAGACCCGACCCGCCTGAAGTATTTTACACTGAAGTGCTTCCAGCCTTCGGATCGGAGACATCACCTCGGTTCGGATCGGGTAAAGGAAGACCCGACCCGCACAAAGCTCCTTCTACTCATCAAGCACTCGTGACTTTGGACACTCCGGTTTGGATCGGATGTAGAACCGAACCAACCCCCTTCGACCTACTATTGTACTTCAGAATTGACCTATTCTTGTGGCACCATTTCCTCCTACTTTTATGGATCTCCTTCCACATGGCCTTACACGAATTGGAGAGGCTTTCTCCCATTTTGCCACTCGGTCACCACGTTCTATCAAGGCGTTGGATTGGGGACACTTGTCATTCATCCGGATCTCCCATAGGGCTTCTCTGCGCCTATAAATACACCATCATATGGCGATTTGAAGGGACTTTTGGCCACTCCAACACTTGGCCTCCATTACAACCAAGCAAGAACATTGTTTATCTCTCTCTAACACGAGGAATTCGTGTATAAATTCATTCCTAAATCTCCTCTTCTTCATTGTAAACACGAGGATTTCGTGTATAAACTGAAAACAAACAACATTGTAATAGCTCTTAGGATTTAAGAAACTATAAAGTGGACGTAGGCTTGGATTGAGCAGAACCACTATAAAAATCCCGTGGGTCTCCTTTTATTTTACTGCTTTTTCTGTATTTACTCTGTTATTGTGAGGATTTCACACCGCATGGGGTGTTAGCCCAGATTTCAGTCTAACATTTTAGCGCGCCAGTTAGGGGACACACAATATTACTTCTATCGATAGCCCAAATGGAAATGGAGGGCATTCCCCACCGGGTTGGTTCGGACCCGATCCAAACAGCAACCCTACATGAGCTTGGGGGCAGCAGCCTCCCTTCTGGTAATCAAGGCATCGCTCTGGTTCGACCTACATCCACTCCTGTTCGGATGAACAACCAGGCACCAACTCCAGCTCAATGGCAACAGGAAACTGCTCGAAACGGAGGGCCAGAACCGGGTCGGATCAGAATATCTGACCCGAACCGTGCACATCACTACGAACTTCCTCACTTCTCCGAGCCACAGCAGGGGTGCAACTCCGAACCGAACCGGATGGCCTTCCAAGCTCCCATACTTTTCTAAACTCTTCCGGACTCAACGCTGGGGGCACCAGCTCTGAACTTGTCAACTTGCAACAGCTCTTTGAAGACGATCGGCTCACCAATCTCATTGAACGCCTCTCGAGAGGCCGCACTTATCAGAATGACATGGATGATGTCAATCACAATCCATTCACACAGGAAATCAGGAATTCCCGCAATCCTCCAGATTTCAAACTTCCACAACTAGAGCCCTACAACGGAAGGACAGATCCTACCGTGCACCTGATGTGCTACAAACGTCATATGGAAGTTTAATCGGCGTCGGAAAACGTTATGGCAAAATTCTTCCCTCTCTTCTTGACTGATATTACTGCTATGTGGATTCGGCAGTTGGAATCTGAATCGATCAACAACTTGAACATGTTGGTCGCTCGCATTATTGAACAATTTCGGGTCCACATCGCTTGACCCAAGAATGTAATGTCACTAACTACAATCAAGCAGAGGCCCAAAGAAACTCTGCGCTCATTTTTGGAACGGTTCAACGTTGAAGCAGCATCCGTTGATCGACCTGAGCCAACTATGGTATTGATGGCAGCAGTATCCGGCGTTCTAGACAACTCGGAGTTCAAAAAATCCTTGTACCGAGACCCACCAAGGAATCTCAGCGAATTCTACCTTGAATCGGATAGGTTTTTGCTTGAAGAAGACGCGACGTCCGAAAAGAAAATTCTCGATGTTAACATGCTCAAAGACGGAGAACCGTCTGATTCTATTAAAGGCAAAGGGAAAGCTGCTATCAAGAATGACCGCAACGCTCAGCCCCGGAGAGCGCCAAGATATGAAAAGTACACCGAACTCAATTCGACCTTGACTGACATCTACGTGAACATAAACGGTGACGTCTCCTATCCAAAGCCTTCTAGGAGGGAGCCATCGCAAAGAGAACGTGATTCTAGAAAATACTGCATGTTTCATGATATGGACGGTCATGACACAAATGACTCTAGACACTTGCGAGACTTGATTGAGGAACGGGTTAGACGTGGAGAGCTACCCGAGTATGTGAAAAAACCTACAGCGCCTGCACCCCGCACTTCCACCACCTGCTCCCCGGAGAGGGAATGACCCTGGAACGATCTCCCATGGGCTCATCATCAAATGATCTTGATTGGATCACTATGCGTTTTCAGCATTTCTTAGGATTTAAGATATGTCGCTTTGCTTTCTTTAAGTTTTCCGATTGGCTAAATCGGATTACACACATTCGGGGTTAGGATTGATCTCCAAAGCGTGCTCTGTACTCGATGACAAACCAATCAGGATTTGCTTTGGTTTTGTACTTTGAATTGAATAAGGAAGGACTTCCCGAGCTCGGAATATGTTTGGCAATTTAAGTATCTTGTCAGGTTGTGGCAGGATTCTCAATCTCAATTAAAGTATTGCTTATACGTATCTCGGACCCCTAGGCATGGATTATGCCTAGGGATAGATTGTCTTGTCAGGTTTTGGCAAGTATAGCTCTATCCTGACATGAGTATGGATTGTACTCACTATGATGCTTAAGTATGGATTATACTCAGGAACGACGAATGATCTCATTAACATCTAGTAAAGGAACTCAATAAAACTAGAGTATGGTTTATGCTTAGTTTGAACTTCGAGGTATGGCTTATACCTGGAAGGTTAGGTCCCTCGTCAGGTTTTGACAGGATGATTTGAACGTCTCTTGAGTGTGGTTTATGCTCAAACAAACGCCTAAGAATGGTTTATGATCGAAAGTATAATCAGTTTTGTTAGGTTTTGACATACCTATTTGCTTTCTTTTCTTCGCAGGTATGGTTTATACTTACAGCTGGCAGGCCCGGCGTGGCCTTGGACATCCTGAATTATCCAGAACACATCTTCCTTCATTCTGCAAGATATGTTCTGGGGGGGCAAAACGTTGACCCGCTTTTTAGTCAAAGAAGTCACACATGAAATCTCTGATCAACAATACACTCCAGTATTGGAAGCATCGTCAGAAGACAGGCAGCGATTTGGTCGAAATCGCATCACAAACAAAGAAAGGCCCAGAACTCCTACCAAATGACCTTTTCTGGGCCCGAAAACAACGTTTACAAAGCAAAGCTTTGTAACACTTGTATCTCTCTGAATTAGTTTCAGTTTGAGCTTTTGTTTGGCTAAAACGGACTTACGGTTCGAAAGTTACGCCCGTTTCCGTGAACGCGTGCAGAACCGAAAACTTATAATCTAGAATTGGTATAACCCATTCGGATCGGATATACGGATCGGATCGGAGCATAGAAGACCCGACCCGCCTGATGTATTTTACACTGAGGTGCTTCCAGCCTTCGGATCGGAGACATCACCTCGGTTAGGATCGGCTAAAGGAAGACCCGACCCTCACAAAGCTCCTTCTACTCATTAAGCACTCTTGACTTGGGACACTCTGGTTCAGATCGGATGGAGAACCGAACTGACCCCCTTCGACCTGCTGTTGCACTTCATAATTGTCTTATTCTTGTGGCACCATTTCCTCCTACTTTTATGGATCACCTTCCACATGGCCTTACACGAATTGGAGGGGCTTTCTCCCATTTTGCCACTCGGTCGCCACGTTCTATCAAGGCGTTGGATTGGGGACACGTGTCATTCATCCGGATCTCCCTTGGGCTTCTCTGTGCCTACAAATACACCATCATATGGCGATTTGAAGGGACTTTTGGCCACTCCAACACTTGGCCTCCATTACAACCAAGCAAGGACATTGTTTATCTCTCTCTAACACGAGGAATTCGTGTATAAATTCATTCCCAAATCTCCTCTTATTCATCGTAAACATGAGGATTTCGTGTATAAACTGCAAACAAACAACATTGTAGTAGCTCTTAGGATTTAAGAAACTATAAAGTGGACGTAGGCTTGGATTGAGCCGAACCACTATAAAAATCCCGTTTGTCTCCTTTTATTTTACTGCTTTTTCTGTAGTTACTCTGTGATTGTGAGGATTTCATACCCCATTTGGTTGTTAGGCCCAGATTTCGGTTTAACATTTTGGCGCGCCAGGTAGGGGACACACAATATTACTTTTATCTCTAGCTTGAAAGGAATCAGATTGCTCGACTGTTGGATCAATGTCTAAACGAAAGAAAGATGGAACTTTCTCTCATACTGAGGACATTGGTACAGAAGGTGCGAGGAATGAGGCGAGCCAGGAGGCTTCCTCCCATGAAAATCTATCGACATACTTAACTAGAGACGAGATGGATGGCGTACTCACTGAATTGAGAACCCAGATGGCAAGGCAGGATGATCTCCTCAGGAAGCAATAGGAGATGATCGACGGTTTCTTCGCTCGGATGGAAGGAAGACCGAGCAACAACACACAACTTGCTGGAAACGACAAGGAAATGGCTCCAGCGGGGATAACGAACCGGACCGGTTCTGATCCGATCCGAACCGAGGGCCAAAATCTGAATCCAACGCAAATGGAAATGGGGGCATTCCCCACCGGGTCGGTTCGTACCCGATCCGAACAGCAACACTACATGAGCTAGGGGGCAGCAGTCTCCCTTCTGGTAATCAAGGCTTCGCTCTGGTTCGACCTACATCCGCTCCTGTTCGGATGAACAACCGGGCACCAACTCCAGCTCAATCGTAACAGGAAACTGCTCGGAACGGAGGGCCAGAACAAGGTCGGATCGGAATATCTGACCCGAACCATGCACATCACTACGAACTTCCTCACTTCTCCGAGCCACAGTAGGGGGCACTTCCGAAACGAACCAGATGGCCTTCCAAGCTCCCCATACTTTTCTGAACTCTTCTGGACTCAACCCTGGTGGCACCAGCTCTGAACTTGTCAAATTGCAACAGCTCTTTGAAGGCGATCGGCTCACCAATCTCATTGAATGCCTCTCAAGAGGTCGCACTTATCAGAATGACATGGATGATGTCAATCACATTCCATTCACACGGGAAATCAGGAAATCCCACAATCCTCCAGATTTCAAACTTCCACAACTGGAGCCCTACAATGGAAGGACAGATCCTACCGTACATCTGATGCACTACAAACGTCATATGGAAGTTCAATCGGCATCGAAAAACATCATGGCAAAATGCTTCCCTCTCTTCTTGACTGATATTGCTTCTATGTGGTTTCGGAAGTTGGAATCTGAATCGATCAACAACTGGAACATGTTGGTCGCTCGCTTTATTGAATAGTTTTGGGTCCACATCGCTCGACCCTAGAATGTAATGTCACTAACTAAAATCAAGCAGAGGCCCAGAGAAACTCTGCGCTCATTTTTGGAACGGTTCAACGTTGCAGCAGCATCCGTTGATCGACCTGAGCCATCTATGGTATTGATGGCGGCAGTATCCGACGTTCTAGACAACTCGGAGTTCAAAAAATCCTTGTACCGAGACCCACCAAGGAATCTCAGCGAATTCTACCTTGAATCGGATAGGTTTCTGCGTGAAGAAGACGCGACGTACGAAAAGAAAATTCTCGATGTTAACATGCTCAAAGACGGAGAACCGTCTGATTCTTGTAAAGGCAAAGGGAAAGCGGCTGTCAAGATAGACCGCAACGCTCAGCCCTGGAGAGGGCCAAGATATGAAAAGTACACCGAACTCAATTCAACCTTGAATGACATCTACGTGAACACAAACGGTGACATTTCCTATCCATGGCCTCCTAGGAGGGAGCCATCGCAAAGAGAACGCGATTCTGGAAAATACTACATGTTTCATGATATGGACAGTCATGACACAAATGACCATAGACACTTGCGAGACATGATTGAGGAACGGGTTAGACGTGGAGAGCTACCCGAGTATGTGAAACAACCTACAGCGCCTGCACCCGCACTGCCACCACCTGCTCCCTGGAGAGGGAATGACCCTGGAACGAGCTCCCATGGGCTCATCATCAAATGATCTGGATTGGATCACTATGCGTTTTCAGCATTTCTTAGGATTTAAGATATGTCTCTTTGCTTTCTTTAGGTTTTCCGATTGACTAAATCGGAGTACACACATTCGGGGTTAGGATTTAGCTCCAAAGTGTGCTCTGTACTCGATGACAAACCAATCGGGATTTGCTTTGGTTTTGTACTTTGAATTGAATAAGAAAGGACTTCCCGAGAATGGTTTATGTTTGGAAATTTAAGGATCTTGTCAGGTTGTGGCAGGATTCTCAATCTCAATTAAAGTATGGCTTGTACTTATCTCGGACCCCTAGGCACGGATTATGCCTAGGGACAGACTGTCTTGTCAGGTTTTGGCAAGTATAGCTCTATCCCGACATGAGTATGGATTGTACTCACTAGGATGCTTAAGTATGGATTATACTCAGGAAAAACAAATGATCTCTTTAAGATCTAGTAAAGGAACTCAATAAAACTCGAGTATGGTTTATGCTCAGTTTGAACTTCCAGGTATGGCTTATACCTGGAAGGTTAGGTCTCTCGTCTGGTTTTGGCAAGATGATTTGAACGTCTCTTGAGTGTGGTTTATGCTCAAACAAACGCCCAAGCATGGTTTATTATCAAAAGTATAATCAGTTTTGTTAGGTTTTGACATACCTATTTGCTTTCTTTTCTTCGCAGGTATGGTTTATACATACAGCTGGCAGGCCCGGCGTGGCCTTGGACTTCCTGGATTATCCAGAACACATCTTACTTCGTTCTGCAAGATATGTTCTGGGGGGGGGGGGCAAAATGTTGACCCGATTTTTAGTCAAAGAAATCACACATGAAATCTCTGATCAACAATACGCTTCAGTATTGGAAGCATCGTCAGAAACCAGGCAGCGATTTGGTAGAAATCGCATCACAAACAAAGAAAGGCCCAGAACTCCTACCAGATGACCTTTTCTGGGCCCGAAAACAGTGACTATGAAGACAAGCTCCGTTACTCTTGTAGCCCTCTGAGTTAGCTTCAGTTTGAGCTTTTGTTTGGCTAAAACGAACTTACAGTTCGAAAATTACGCCCGTTTCTGTGAATGCGTGCAGAACCCAAAACATGGAATCTGGAATTGGCATAACCCATTCGGATCGGATATACGGATCGGATCGGAGCATAGAAGACCCGACCCGCCTGAAGAATTTTACACTGAAGTGCTTCCAGCCTTCGAATCGGAGAAATCACCTCGATTCAGATCGGCTTAAGGAAGACCCGACCCGCACAAAGCTCCTTCTACTCGTCAAGCACTCTTGGCTTTGGACACTCCGGTCCGGATCGGATGGAGAACCGAACTGACCCGCTTCGACCTGCTGCTGCACTTCAGAATTGACCTATTCTTGTCGCACAATTTCCTCCTACTTTTATGGATCACCTTCCACATGGACTTACACGAATTGGAGAGGCTTTCTCCCATTTTGCCACTCGGTCGCCACGTTCTATCAAGGCGTTGGATTGGGGACACTTGTCATTCATCCGGATCTCCCTAGGGCTTCTCTACGCCTATAAATACACCATCATATGGCGATTTAAAGGGACTTTTGGCTACTCCAACACTTGGCCTCCATTACAACCAAGTAAGGACATTGTTTATCTCTCTCCAATACGAGGAATTGTATATAAATTCATTCCCAAATCTCCTCTTCTTCATTGTAAACACGAGGATTTTTTGTATAAACTGCAAACAAACAACATTGTAATAGCTCTTAGGATTTAAGAAACTATAAAGTGGAGGTAGGCTTGGATTGATCCGAACCACTATAAAAATCCCGTGTGTCTCCTTTTATTTTACTGCTTTTTCTGTATTTACTCTGTGATTGTGAGGATTTCACACCGCATTTGGGTGTTAGGTCCAGATTTCGTTCTAACATTTTGGCGCACCAGGTAGGGGACACACAATATTACTTCTATCTCTAGCTTGAAAGGAATCGGATTGCTCGACTGTTGGATCAATGCTTAAACGAAAGAAAGATGGAATTTTCTCTCGTAATGAGGACGTTGGTACAGAAGGTGCGAGGAATGAGGCGAGCCAGGAGGCTTCCTCCCATGAAAATCTATCGGCATACTTAACTAGAGACGAGATGGATGGCGTTCTCACTGAATTGAGAACCCAGATGGCAAGGCAGGATGATCTCCTCAGGAAGCAACAGGAGATGATCGACGGGTTCTTCGCTCGGATGGAAGGAAGACCGAGCAACAACGCACAACTCGGTGGAAACGGCTCCAGCGGGGATAACGAACCTGACCGGTTCAGATCCGATCCGAACCGAGGGCCAAAATCTGAATCCAACACAAATGGAAATGAGGGGCATTCCCCACTAGGTCGGTTCGGACCCGATCCGAATAGCAACCCTACATGAGCTTGGGGCAGCAGCCTCCCTTCTGGTAATCAAGGCTTCGCTCCGGTTCTACCTACATCCGCTCCGGTTCGGATGAACAACACCAACTCCAGCTCAATGGAAAAAGGAAATTTCTCGGAACGGAGGGCCAGAACCGGGTCAGATCGGAATATCTGACCCGAACCATGCACATCACTATGAACTTCCTCACTTCTCCGAGCCACAGCAGGGGGGCACCTCCGAACCGAACCGGATGGCCTTCTAAGCTCCCCATACTTTTCTGAACTCTTCTGGACTCAACACTGGGGGCACCAGCTCTGAACTTGTCAACTTGCAACAGCTCTTTGAAGGCGATCGGCTCACCAATCTCATTGAACACTTCGCGAGAGGCCGCACTTATTAGAATGACATGGGTGATGTCAATCACAATCCATTCACACAGGAAATCAGGAATTACCGCAATCCTCCAGATTTCAAACTTCCATATCCGGAGCCCTACAAAGGCAGGACGGATCCTAACGTGCACCTGATGCGCTACAAACATCATATGGAAGTTCAATCGGCGTCAGAAAAAGTCATGGCAAAATGCTTCCCTCTCTTCTTGACTGATATGCTGCTATGTGGATTCGACAGCTGGAATCAGAATCGATCAACAACTGGAACATGTTGATCGCTCGCTTTATTGAATAGTTTCGGGTCCACATCGCTCGACAAAAGAATGTAATGTCACTAACTACAATCAAGCAGAGTCCCAGAGAAACTCTACGCTCATTATTCGAACGGTTCAACGTTGCAGCAGCATCCGTTGATCGACCTGAGCCATCTATGGTATTGATGGCGGCAGTATCCGGCGTTCCAGACAACTCGGAGTTCAAAAAATCCTTGTACCGAGACACACCAAGGAATCTCAGCGAATTCTACCTTGAATCAGATAGGTTTCTGCGTGAAGAAGACGCGACGTCCAAAAAGAAAATTCTCGATGTTAACCAGCTCAAAGACGGAGAACCGTCTGATTTTCATAAAGGCAAAGGGAAAGCTGCTGTCAAGAATGACCGCAACGCTCAGCCCTGGAGAGGGCCAAGATATGAAAATACACCGAACTCAATTCAACCTTGACTGACATCTACGTGAACACAAACGGTGACGTCTCCTATCCAAAGCCTCCTAGGAGGGAGCCATCGCAAAGAGAACGCGATTCTGGAAAAATACTGCATGTTTCATGATATGGACGGTCATGACACAAATGACTGTAGACACTTGCGAGACTTGATTGAGGAACGGGTTAGACGTGGAGAGCTACCCAAGTATGTGAAACAACCTACACCGCCTGCACCCACACTACCACCACCTGCTCCCTGGAGAGGGAATGACCCTGGAACGAGCTCCCATGGGCTCATCATCAAATGATCTGGATTAGATCACTATGCGTTTTCAGCATTTCTTAGGATTTAAGATATGTCTCTTTTCTTTCTTTAGGTTTTCCGATTGGCTAAATCGAAGTACACACATTCGGGGTTAGGATTTAGCTCCAAATTGTGCTCTGTACTCGATGACAAACCAATCAGGATTTGCTTTGGTTTTGTACTTTAAATTGAATAAGGAAGGACTTCCCGAGCATGGATTATGTTTGGCAATTTAAGTATTGTCAGGTTGTGGCATGATTCTCAATCTCAATTAAAGTATGGCTTATACTTATCTCGGACCCCTAGGCATGGATTATGCCTAGGGACAGACTGTCTTGTCAGGTTTTGGCAAGTATAGCTCTATCCCGACATGAGTATAGATTGTACTCACTAGGATGTTTAAGTATGGATTATACTCAGGAACAACGAATAATCTCGTTAAGATCTAGTAAAGGAACTTAATAAAACTCGAGTATGGTTTATGCTCAGTTTGAACTTCTGGGTATGGCTTATACCTGGAAGGTTAGGTCCCCCGTCAGATTTTGGCAGGATGATTTGAACATCTCCTGAGTGTGGTTTATGCTAAAAAAAGCCCAAGCATGGTTTATGATCGAAAGTATAATCAGTTTGGTTAGATTTTGACATACCTATTTGCTTCTTTTCTTCGCAGGCATGGTTTATACTTACATCTGGCAGGCCCGGCGTGGCCTTGGACTTCCTGTATTATCCAGAACACATCTTCCTTCGTTCTGCAAGATATGTTCTGGGGGGGGGGGCAAAATGTTGACCCGATTTTTAGTCAAAGAAATCACACATGAAATCTCTGATCAACAATACGCTCCAGTATTGGAAGCATCGTCAGAAACCAGGCAGCGATTTGGTAGAAATCGCATCACAAACAAAGAAAGGCCCAGAACTCCTACCAGATGACCTTTTCTGGGCCCGAAAACAATGATTACAAAACTATGCTCCGTAATTCTTGTAGACCTCTAAATTAGCTTCAGTTTGAGCTTTCATTTGGCTAAAACGGACTTACGGTTCGAAAGTTACGCCCGTTTCCATGAACGCGTGCAGAACCGAAAACTTGGAATCTGGAATTGGCATAACCCATTCGGATCGGATATACGGATCGGATTAGAGAATAGAAGACCCGACCCGCCTGAAGAATTTTACACTGAAGTGCTTCCAGCCTTCGGATCGGAGACATCACCTCGGTTCTGATCGGCTTAAGGAAGACCCGACCCGCACAAAGCTCCTTCTACCCGTCAAGCACTCTTGGCTTTAGGCAATCCGGTTCGGATCGGATGAAGAACCGAACCGACCCCCTTCGACCTGCTGCTGCACTTCAAAATTGACCTATTCTTGTGGCACCATTTCCTCCTACTTTTATGGATCACCTTCCACATGGCCTTGCACGAATTGGAGAGGCTTTCTCCCATTTTGCCACTCGGTCGCCATGTTCTATCAAGGCATTGGATGGGGGACACTTTTCATTCATCCGGATCTCCCTAGGGCTTCTCTACGCCTATAAATACACGATCATATGGCGATTTAAAGGGACTTTTGGCTACTCCAACACTTGGCCTCCATTACAACCAAGCAAGGACATTGTTTATCTCTCTCTAACACGAGGAAATGTGTATAAATTCATTCCCAAATCTCCTCTTCTTCATTGTAAACACGAGGATTTCATGTATAAACTGCAAACAAACAACATTGTAATAGCTCTTAGGATTTAAGAAACTATAAAGTGGACGTAGGCTTGGATTGAGACGAACCACTATAAAAATTCCGTGTGTCTCCTTTTATTTTACTGCTTTTTCTGTATTTACTCTGTGATTGTGAGGATTTCACACCGCATTTTGGTGTTAGGCCCAGATTTCAGTCTAACATTTTGGCGCACCAGGTAGGGGACACACAATATTACTTCTATCTCTATCCTGAAAGGAATCAGATTGCTCGACTGTTGGATCAATGTGTAAACGAAAGAAAGATGGAACTTTCTCTCGTACTGAGGACGTTGGTTCAGAAGGTGTGAGGAATGAGGCGAGCCAGGAGGCTTCCTCCCATGAAAATCTATCGGCATACTTAACTAGAGATGAGATGGATGGTGTTATCACTGAATTGAGAACCCAAATGGCAAGGAAGGATGATCTCCTCAGGAAGCAACAGGAGATGATCGACGGGTTCTTCGCTTGGATGGAAGGAAGACCGAGCAACAAAGCACAACTCGTTGGAAACGGCACGGAAATGGCTCCAGCGGGGATAACGAACCGGACCGGTTCAGATCCGATCCGAACCGAGGGCCAAAATCTGAATCCAACGCAGATGGAAATGGGGGGCATTCCCCACCAGGTCGGTTCAGACCCGATCCGAACAGCAACCCTACATGAGCTTGGGGGCAGCAGCCTCCCTTCTGGTAATCAAGGCTTCGCTCCGGTTCGTCCTACGTCCGCTCCGGTTTGGATGAACAACCACGCACCAACTCCAGCTCAATGGCAACAGGAAATTGCTAGGAACGGAGGGCCAGAACCAGGTCAGATCGGAATATCTGACCCGAACCAAGCACATCACTATGAACTTCCTCACTTCTCCGAGCCACACCAGGGGGGCACCTCCGAACCGAACTGGATGGCCTTCCAAGCTCCACATACTTTTCTGAACTCTTCTGGACTCAACGCTGGGGGCACCAGCTCTGAACTTGTCAACTTGCAACATTTCTTTGAAGGCGATCGGCTGACCAATCTCATTGAACGCCTCTCGAGAGGCCGTACTTATCAGAATGACATGGATGATGTCAATCACAATCCATTCACACAGGAATTCCCGCAATCCTCCAGATTTCAAACTTCCACAACTGGAGCCCTACAACGGCAGAACGGATCCTACCGTGCACCTGATGCACTACAAACGTCATATAGAAGTTCAATCGGCATCGGAAAACGTCATGGCAAAATGCTTCCCTCTCTTCTTGACTGATATTGCTGCTATGTGGATTCGACAGCTAGAATCTGAATCGATCAACAGCTGGAACATGTTGGTCGCTCGCTTTATTGAACAGTTTCAGGTCCACATCGCTCGACCCAAGAATGCAATGTCACTAACTACAATCAAGCAGAGGCCCAGAGAAACTCTGCTCTCATTTTGGAACGGTTCAACGTTGCAGCAACATCCGTTGATCGACCTGAGCCATCTATGGTATTGATGGCGGCAGTATCCGGCGTTCTAGACAACTCGAAGTTCAAAAAATCCTTGTACCGAGACCCACCAAGGAATCTTAGAGAATTCTCCCTTTAATCGGATAGCTTTCTGCATGAAGAAGACGCGACATCCGAAAAGAAAATTCTCGATGTTAACATGCTCAAAGACGGAGAACCGTCTGATTCTGGTAAAGGCAAAGGGAATGCTGCTGTCAAGAATGACCGCAACGCTCAGCCCCGGAGAGGGCCAAGATATGAAAAGTACACCGAACTCAATTCAACCTTGATTGACACCTACGTGAACACAAACGGTGACGTCTCCTATCCAAAGCCTCCTAGGAGGGAGCCATCGCAAAGAGAATGCGTTTCTGGAAAATACTGCATTTTCATGATATGGACAGTCATGACACAAATGACCGTAGACACTTGCGAGACTTGATTGAGGAACGGGTTAGACGTGGAGAGCTACCTGAGAATGTGAAACAACCTACAGTGCCTGCACCCGCACTGCCACCACCTGCTCCCCGGAGAGAGAATGACCCTAGAACGAGCTCCCATGGGCTCATCATCAAATGATCTGGATTGGATCACTATGCATTTTCAGCATTTCTTAGGATTTAAGATATGTCTCTTTGCTTTCTTTAGGTTTTCCGATTGGCTAAATCTGAACACACACCTTCGGGGTTAGGATTTAGCTCCAAAGCGTGCTCTGTACTCGATGACAAACCAATCAGGATTTGCTTTGGTTTTGTACTTTGAATTGAATAAGGAAGGACTTCCCGTGCATGGATTATGTTTGGCAATTTAAGTATCTTGTCAGGTTGTGGCAGGATTCTCAATCTCAACTAAAGTATGGCTTATACTTATCTCGGACCCCTAGGCATGGATTATGCCTAGGGACAGACTGTCTTGTCAGGTTTTGACAAGTATAGCTCTATCCCGACATGAGTATGGATTGTACTCACTAGGATGCTTAAGTATGGATTATACTCAGGAACGACGAATGATCTTGTTAAGATCCAGTAAAGGAACACAATAAAACTCGAGTATGGTTTATGCTCAGTTTGAACTTCCAGGTATGGCTTATACCTGGAAGGTTAGGTCCCTCGTCAGGTTTTGGCAAGATGATTTGAACGTCTCTTGAGTGTGGTTTATGCTCAAACAAATGCCCAAGCATGCTTTATGATCGAAAGTATAATCAGTTTTGTTATGTTTTGACATACCTCTTTGCTTTCTTTTCTTCGCAGGTATGGTTTATACTTACAGCTGGCAGGCCCGGCGTGGCCTTGGACATCCTGGATTATCCAGAACACATCTTCCTTCATTCTACAAGATATGATTTGGGGGGGGGGGCAAAATGTTGACCCGCTTTTTAGTCAAAGTAGTCACACATGAAATCTCTGATCAACAATACGCTCCAGTATTGGAAGCATCGTCAGAAGACAGACAACGATTTGGTCGAAATCGCATCACAAACAAAGAAAGGCCTGGAACTCCTACTAGATGACCTTTTCTGGGCCCGAAAATAGCGATTACGGAGGGAAGCTCAAAAATTCTTGTAGCCCTCTGAATTAGCTTCAGTTTGAGATTTCGTTTGGCTAAAACGGACTTACGGTTCGAAAGTTACGCCCGTTTCCGTGAACGCGTGCAGAACCGAAAACTTGGAATCCGGAATTGGCATAACCCATTCGGATCGGATATACGGATTGGATTAGATATACGGATCGGATCGGAGCATTGAAGACCAGACCCGCCTGAAGTATTTTACACTGAAGTGCTTCCAGCCTTCGGATCGGAGACATCACCTCGGTTCAGATCGGCTTAAGGAAGACCCGACCCGCACAAAGCTCCTTCTACTCGTCAAGCACTCTTGGCTTTGGACACACCGGTTCAGATCGGATGGAGAACCGAACCGACCCTCTTCGACCTGCTGCTGCACTTCAGAATTGACCTATTCTTGTGGCACCATTTCCTCCTACTTTTATGGATCACCTTCCACATGGCCTTACACGAATTGGTGAGGCTTTCTCCCATTTTGTCGCTCGGTCGCCACGTTCTATCACGGCGTTGGATTGGGGACACTTGTCATTCATTCGGATCTCCTAGGGCTTCTCTACGACTATAAATACACCATCATATGGCAATTTCAAGGGACATTTGGCCATTCCAACACTTGGTCTCCATTACAACCAAGCAAGGACATTGTTTATTGCTCTCTAACACGAGGAATTCGTGTATAAATTCGTTCCCAAATCTCCTCTTATTCATTGTAAACACGAGGATTTCGTGTATAAACTACAAATAAACAACATTATAATAGCTCTTAGGATTTAAGAAACTATAAAGTGGACGTAGGCTTGGATTGAGCCGAACCACTATAAAAATCCCGTGTGCCTCCTTTTATTTTACTGCTTTTTCTGTATTTACTCTGTGATTGTGAGGATTTCACACTGCATTTGGGTGTTAGGCCCAGATTTCGGTCTAACATTTTGGCGCGCCAGGTAGGGGAGACACAATATTACTTCTATCTCTAGCTTGAAAGGAATCGGATTGCTCGACTGTTGGATCAATGGTTAAACGAAAGAAAGATGGAACTTTCTCTCGTACTGGGGACGTTGGTACAGAAGGTGCGAGGAATGAGGCAAGCCAAGAGGCTTCCTCCCATGAAAATCTATCGGCATACTTAAATAGAGATGAGATAGATGGCATTCTCACTAAATTGAGAACCCAGATGGCAAGGCAGGATGATCACCTCAGGAAGCAACAGGAGATGATCGACGGGTTCTTCGCTCGGATGGAAGGAAGACCGAGCAACAATGCGCAACTCGTTGGAAATGGTACGGAAATGGCTCCAGCGGGGATAACGAACCAGACCGGTTCGGATCCGATCCGAACCGAGGGCCAAAATCCGAATCCAACGCAGATGGAAATGGGGGGCATTCCCCACCGGGTCGGTTCGGACCCGATCCGAACAGCAACCCTACATGAGCTTGGGTGCAGCAGCCTCCCTTCTGGTAATCAAGGCTTCCCTCCGGTTCGACCTACATCCGCTCTGGTTCGGATGAACAACCAGGCACCAACTCTAGCTTAATGGCAACAGGAAACTGCTTGAAATGGAGGGCCAGAACCGGGTCGGATCGAAATATCTGACCCGAACCGTGCACATCACTACGAACTTCCTCACTTCTCCGAGCCACAGCAGGGGGGCACCTCCGAACCAAACCGGATGGCCTTCCAAGCTCCCCATACTTTTCTGAACTTTTCTGGACTCAACGCTGGGGGCACCAGCTCTGATCTTGTCAACTTGCAATAGCTCTTTGAAGGCGATCGGCTCACCAATCTCATTGAACATCTCTTGAGAGGCCGCACTTATAAGAATGACATGGATGATGTCAATCACAATCCATTCACACAGGAATTCCCGCAATCCTCCAGATTTCAAACTTCCAAAAACGGAGCCCAACAATGGCAGGACGGATCCTACCGTGCACCTGATGCGCTATAAACGTCATATGGAAGTTCAATCGACGTCGGAAAACGTCACGGCAAAATGCTTCCCTCTCTTCTTGACTGATATTGCTGCTATGTGGATTCGGTAGTTGGAATCTGAATCGATCAACATCTGGAACATGTTGGTCGCTCGCTTTATTGAACAGTTTCGGGTCCACATCGCTCGACCCAAG
The DNA here is from genome assembly GCA_030737875.1 of Allium sativum. NCBI lineage: Eukaryota > Viridiplantae > Streptophyta > Magnoliopsida > Asparagales > Amaryllidaceae > Allium > Allium sativum. The sequence goes on from CM060918.1 coordinate 132,471,731, forward strand.
AATGTAATGTCACTAACTACAATCAAATAGAGGCCCAGAGAAACTCTGCGCTCATTTTTGGAATGGTTCAACATTGCAGCAGCATCCGTTGATCGACCTGAACCATCTATGGTATTGATGGCGGCAGTATCCAACGTTCTAGACAACTCGGAGTTCAAAAAATCCTTGTACCGAGACCCGCCAAGGAATCTCAGCGAATTCTACCTTGAATCGGATAGGTTTCTACGTGAAGAAGACGCGACGTCCGAAAAGAAAATTCTCGATGTTAACATGCTCAAAGATGGAGAACCGTCTGATTCTGGTAAAGGCAAAGGGAAAGCTGTTGTCAAGATTGACCACAACGCTCAACCCCGGAGAGGGCCAAGATATGACAAGTTCACCGAACTCAATTCAACCTTGACTAACATCTACGTGAACACAAATGGTGACGTCTCATATCCAAAGCCTCCTAGGAGGGAGCCATCGCAAAGAGAACGCGATTCTGGAAAATACTGCATGTTTCATGATATGGACGGTCATGACACAAATGACTGTAGACACTTGCGAGACTTGATTGAGGAATAGGTTAGACGTGGAGAGCTACCCGAGTATGTGAAACAACCTACAGCGCCTGCACCCGCACTGCCACCACCTGCTTCCCGGAGAGGGAATGAACCTTGAACGAGCTCCCATGGGCTGATCATCAAATGATATGGATTGGATCACTATGTGTTTTCATCATTTCTTAGGATTTAAGATATGTCTCTTTGCTTTCTTTAGGTTTTCCAATTGGCTAAATCGGAAAACACACATTCGGGGTTAGGATTTAGCTCCAAAGCGTGCTCTGTACTCGATGACAAACCAATCGGGATTTGCTTTGGTTTTGTACTTTGAATTGAATAAGAAAGGACTTCCCGAGAATGGTTTATGTTTGGAAATTTAAGGATCTTGTCAGGTTGTGGCAGGATTCTCAATCTCAATTAAAGTATGGCTTGTACTTATCTCGGACCCCTAGGCAAGGATTATGCCTAGGGACAGACTATCTTGTAATGTTTTGGCAAGTATAGCTCTATCCCGACATGAGTATGGATTGGACTAACTAGGATGCTTAAGTATGGATTATACTCAGGAATGACGAATGATCTCGTTAAGATCTAGTAAAGGAACTCAATAAAACTCGAGTATGGTTTATGCTCAGTTTGAACTTCCAGGTATGGCTTATACCTGGAAGGTTAAGTCCCTCATCAGGTTTTGGCAGGATGATTTGAACGTCTCTCTAGTGTGGTTTATGCTCAAACAAACGCCCAAGCATGGTTTAGGATCGAAAGTATAATCAGTTTTGTTAGGTTTTGACATACCTATTTGCTTTCTTTTCTTCGCAGGTATGGTTTATACTTACAGTTGGCAGGCCCTGCGTGGCCTTGGACTTCCTGGATTATCCAGAACACATCTTCCTTCGTTCTGCAAGATATGTTCTAGTGGGCAAAATGTTGACCCACTATTTAGTCAAAGCAGTCACACATGATATCTCTGATCAACAATACGCTCCAGTATTGGAATCATCGTCATAAGACAGGCAGTGATTTGGACGAAATCTCATCACAAACAAAGAAAGGTCTGGAACTCCTAACAGATGACCTTTTCTGGGCCCGAAAACAGCGATTATGGAGCTAAGTTGTAAAACTCTTGTAGCCCTTTGAATTAGCTTTAGTTTGAGCTTTTGTTTGGCTAAAATGGACTTACGGTTCGAAAGTTACGCCCGTTTCCGTGAACGCGTGCAGAATCGAAAACTTGGAATCTGGAATTGGCATAACCCATTCGGATCAGATATACGGATCGGATCGGATATATGGATCGGATCGGAGCATAGAAGACCTGACCCGCCTAAAGTATTTTACACTGAAGTGCTACCAGCCTTCGAATCAGAGACATCACCTCGGTTCGGATCGGCTAAAGGAAGACCCGACCCGCACAAAGCTCCTTCTACTCGTCAAGCACGCTTGGCTTTGGACACTCTGGTTCGGATCGGATGGAGAACCGAACTGACCCCCTTCGATCTGCTGCTACAGTTCGGAATTGTCTTATTCTTGTGGCACCATTTCTTCCTACTTTTATGGAACACCTTCCACATGGCCTTACACGAATTGGAGGGGCTTTCTCCCATTTTGCCACTCGGTCGCCACGTTCTATGAAGGCGTTGGATTGGGGACACATGTCATTCTTTCGGATCTCCCTTGGACTTCTCTGGGTCTACAAATACACCATCATATGGCGATTTGAAGGGACTTTTGGCCACTCCAACACTTGGCCTCCATTACAACCAAGCAAGGACATTGTTTATCTCTCTCTAACACGAGGAGTTCATGTATAAATTCATTCCCAAATCTCCTCTTCTTCATCGTAAACATGAGGATTTCATGTATAAACTGCAAACAAACAACATTGTAGTAGCTCTTAGGATTTAAGATACTATAAAGTAGACATAGGCTTGGATTGAGCCGAACCACTATAAAAATCCCGTTTGTCTCCTTTTATTTTACTGCTTTTTCTGTAGTTACTCTGTGATTGTGAGGATTTCACACCGCATTTGGGTGTTAGGCCCAGATTTCAGTCTAACATTTTGGCGCGCCAGGTAGGGGACACACAATATTACTTCTATCTCTAGCTTGAAAGGAATCGGATTTCTCGACTTTTGGATCAATGGTTAAACGAAAGAAAGATGGAACTTTCTCTCGTACTGAGGACGTTGGTACAGAAGGTGCGAGGAATGAGGCGAGCCAGGAGGCTTCCTCCCATGAAAATCTATCGGCATACTTAACTAGAGACGAGATGGATGGCGTTCTCACTGAATTGAGAACCCAGATGGCAAGGCAGAATGATCTCCTCAGGAAGCAACAGGAGATGATCGACGGGTTCTTCGCTCGGATGGAAGGCAGACCGAGCAACAACGCACAACTCGCTGGAAACGGCACGGAAATGGCTCCAGCGGGGATAACGAACTGGACCGGTTCGGATCCGATCCGAACCGAGGGCCAAAATATGAATCCAAAGCAGATGGAAATGGGGGGCATTCCCCACCGGGTCGGTTCGGAACCAATCCGAACATCAAACCTACATGAGCTTGGGGGCAGCAGCCTCCCTTCTGGTAATCAAGGTTTCGCTCCGGTTAAACCTACATCCGGTCCGGTTCGGATGAACAACCAGGCACCAACTCCAGCTCAATGGCAACAGAAAACTGCTCGGAACGGAGGGCCAGAACCGGGTCGGATCGGAATATCTGACCCGAACCGTGCACATCACTACGAACTTCCTCACTTCTCCGAGCCACAGCAGGGGGGCACCTCCGAACCGAACCGGATGGTCTTCCAAGCTCCCCATACTTTTCTGCACTCTTCTGGACTCAACGCTGGGGGCACCAGCTATGAACTTGTCAACTTGCAACAGCTCTTTGAAGGCGATCGGCTCTCCAGTCTCGTTGAACACCTCTCGAGAGGTCGCACTTATCAGAATGACATGGATGAAGTCAATCACAATCCATTCACACAGGAAATCTGGAATTCTCGTAATCCTCTAGATTTCAAACTTCCACAACTGGAGCCCTACAACGGCAGGACGGATCCTACTATGCACCTGATGCTTTACAAACGTCATATGGAAGTTCAATTGGCGTCGGAAAACGTCATGGCAAAAATCTTCCCTCTCTTCTTGACTAATTTTGCTGCTATATGGATTCGGCAGCGGGAATCTGAATCGATCAACAGCTTGAACATGTTGGTCGATCACTTTATTAAACAGTTTCGAGTCCACATCGCTCGACCCAAGAATGTAATGTCACTAACTACAATCAAGCAGAGGCCCAGGGAAACTCTACACTCATTTTTGGAACAGTTCAACATTGCAGTAGCATCCGTTGATCGACCTGAGCCATCTATTGTATTGATGGTGGTAGTATCCGGTGTTCTAGACAACTCGGAGTTCAAAGAATCCTTGTACCGAGACCCACCAAGGAATCTCAGCGAATTCTACCTTTAATCAGATAGGTTTCTGCGTGAAGAAGACGCGACGTCCAAAAAGAAAATTCTCGATGTTAACATGCTCAAAGTCGGAGAACCGTCTGATTCTGGTAAAGGCAATGGGAAAGCTGCTGTCAAGAATGACCACAACGCTCAGCTCCGGAGAGGGCCAAGATATGAAAAGTACACCGAACTTAATTCAACCTTGACTGACATCTACGTGAATACAAATGGTGACGTCTCCTATCCAAAGCCTCCTAGGAGGGAGCCATCGCAAAGAGAACGCGATTCTGGAAAATACTGCATGTTTCATGATACGGACGGTCATGACACAAATGACTGTAGACACTTGCAAGACTTGATTGAGGAACGGGTTAGACCTGGAGAGCTACCCGAATATGTGAAACAGCCTGCAGCGCCTGCACCCGCACTGTCACCACCTGCTACCCGGAGAGGGAATGACCCTGGAACGAGCTCCCATGGGCTCATCATCAAATGATCTGGATTGGATCACTATGCATTTTCAGCATTTCTTAGGATTTAAGATATGTCTCTTTGCTTTCTTTAGGTTTTCCGATTGGCTAAATCGGAGTACACACGTTCGGGGTTAGAATTTGTCTCCAAAGCGTGCTCTGTACTCGATGACAAACCAATCAGGATTTGCTTTGGTTTTGTACTTTGAATTGAATAAGGAAGGACTTACCGAGCATGGATTATGTTTGGCAATTTAATTATCTTGTCAGGTTGTGGCAGGATTCTCAATCTCAATTAAAGTATGGCTTATACTTATCTCGGACCCCTAGGCATGGATTTTGCCTAGGGACAGACTGTCTTGTCCGGTTTTGGCAAGTATAGCTCTATCCCGACATGAGTATGGATTGTACTCACTAGGATGCTTAAGTACGGATTATACTCAGGAACGACGAATGATCTCGTTAAGATCTAGTAAAGGAACTCAATAAAACTCGAGTATGGTTTATGCTCAGTTTGAACTTCCAGGTACGGCTTATACCTGGAAGGTAAGGTCCCTCGTCAGGTTTTGGTAGGATGATTTGAATGTCTCTTGAGTGTGGTTTATGCTTAAACAAACGCACAAGCATGGTTTATGATCGAAAGTATAATCAGTTTTGTTAGGTTTTGACATACCTATTTGCTTTCTTTTCTTCGCAGGTATGGTTTATACTTACAGCTAGCAGGCCCGGCGTGGCCTTCGACTTCCTGGATTATTCAGAACACATCTTCCTTCGTTCTGCAAGATATGTTCTAGGGAGGGCAAAATGTTGACCCGCTTTTTAGTCAAAGCAGTCACACAAGAAATCTCTGGTCAACAATACGCTCCAGTATTGTAAGCATCGTCAGAAGACAGGCAACGATTTGGTCGAAATCGCATCACAAACAAAGAAAGGCCCAGAACTCCTAACAGATGACCTTTTCTGGGCCCAAAAATAGCGATTACAAATCAAAGCTTGGTAACTCTTGTATCCCTCTGAATTAGCTTCATTTTGAGCTTTCGTTTGGCTAAAACGGACTTACGGTTCGAAAGTTACGCCCGTTTCCGTGAACACGTGCAGAACCGAAAACTTGGAATCTGGAATTGGCAAAACCCATTCGGATCGGATATACGGATCAGATCGGTGCATAGAAGACCCGACCCGCCTGAAGTATTTTAGAATGAAGTGCTTCCAAACTTCGGATCAGAGACATCACCTCGGTTCGGATCGGCTAAAGGAAGACCCGACCCGCACAAAGCTCCTTCTACTCATCTAGCACGCTTGGCTTTGGACACTCGTGTTCAGATCCGATGGAGAACCGAACCGACCCCCTTCGACCTGCTGCTGCACATCAAAATTGACCTATTCTTGTGGCACCATTTCCTCCTACTTTTATGGATCACCTTCCACATGGTCTTACACGAATTGGAGAGGCTTTCTCCCATTTTGCCACTCGGTCGCCACGTTCTATTAAGGCGTTGGATTGGGGACACTTGTCATTCATTCGGATCTCACTAGGGCTTCTCTGCGCCAATAAATACACTATCATATGGCGATTTAAAGGGACTTTTGGCCACTCCAACACTTGGCCTCCACTACAACCAAGTAAGGACATTGTATATCTCTCTCTAACACGAGGAATTCGTGTATAAATTCATTCCCAAATCTCCTGTTCTTCATTGTAAACATGAGGATTTCATGTATAAACTGTAAACAAACAACATTGTAATAGCTCTTAGGATTTAAGAAACTATAAAGTGGACGTAGGCTTGGATTGAGCCGAACCACTATAAAAATCCCGTGTGTCTCCTTTTATTTTACTGCTTTTTCTGTATTTACTCTGTGATTGTGAGGATTTCACACCGCATTTGGGTGTTAGGCCCAGATTTCGGTCTAATATTTTGGCATGCCAGGTAGGGGACACATAATATGACTTCTATCTCTAGCTTGAAAGGAATCGGATTGCTCAACTGTTGGATCAATGGTTAAACGAAAGAAAGATGGAACTTTCTCTCGTACTGAGGACGTTGGTACAGAAGGTGCGGGGAATGAGGCGAGCCTGGAGGCTTCCTCCCATGAAAATCTATCGGCATACTTAACTAGAGACGAGATAGATGGCGTTCCCACTGAATCGAGAACCCAGATGGCAAGTAAGGATGATCTCCTCAAGAAGCAACAGGAGATGATCGACGGGTTCTACGCTGGTATGGAAGGAAGACCGAGCAAAAACGCACAACTCGCTGGAAACGGCACGGAAATGGCTCCAGCGGGGATAACGAACCGGACCGGTTTTGATTCGATCCGAACCGAGGGCCAAAATCCGAATCCAACACAGACGGAAATGGGGGGCATTCCCCACCGGTTCGGTTCGGACCCGATCCGAACAACAACCCTACATGAGCTTGGGGGCAGCAGCCTCCCTTCTAGTACTCAAGGCTTCGCTCCGGTTCGACCTACATTCGCTCCGGTTCGGATGAACAACCAGGCACTAGCTCTAGCTCAATGGCAACAGGAAACTGCTCGGAACAAAGGGCCAGATCCGGGTCGGATCGGAATATCTGACTCGAACCGTGCACATTACTACGAACTTCCTCACTTCTCCGAGCCACAGCAGGGGGGCACCCCTGAACCGAACCGGATGTCCTTCCAAGCTCCCCATACTTTTCTGAACTCTTTTGGACTCAATGCTGGGGGCACCAGCTCTGAACTTGTCAACTTGCAACATCTCTTTGAAGGCGATCGGCTCACCAATCTCATTGAATACCTCTCGAGAGGCCGCACTTATCAGAATGACATGGATGATGTCAATCATAATCCATTCACACAGGAAATCAGGAATTCCCGCAATTCTCCAGATTTCAAACTTCCACAACTGGAGCCCTACAATGGCAGGACGGATCCTACCAAGCACCTGATGCGCTACAAACGTCATATGGAAGTTCAATCTGCGTCGGAAAACGTCATGGCAAAATGCTTCCCTCTCTTCTTGACTGATATTGCTGCTATGTGGATTCGGCAGTTGGAATCTGAATCGATCAACAGCTGGAACATGTTGGTCGCTCGCTTTATTGAACATTTTCGGGTCCACATCGCTCGACCCAAGAATGTAATGTCACTAACTACAATCAAGTAGAGGCCCAGAGAAACTCTGCGCTCATTTTTGGAATGGTTTAACGTTGCAGCAGCATCCGTTGATCGACCTGAGCCATCTACTGTATTGATGGCGGCAGACTGTCTTGTCCGGTTTTGGCAAGTATAGCTCTATCCCGACATGAGTATGGATTGTACTCACTAGGATGCTTAATTATGGATTATACTCAGGAACGACGAATGATCTCGTTAAGATCTAGTAAAGGAACTCAATAAAACTCGAGTATGGTTTATGCTCAGTTTGAACTTCCAGGTATTGCTTATACCTGGAAGGTTAGGTCCCTCGTCAGGTTTTGGCAGGATGATTTGAACGTCTCTTGAGTGTGGTTTATGCTCAAACATACGCCCAAGCATGGTTTATGATCGAAAGTATAATCAGTTTTATTAGGTTTTGACATACCTATTTGCTTTCTTTTCTTCGCAGGTATGGTTTATACTTAGAGCTGGCAGGCCCGGCGTGGCCTTGGACTTCCTGGATTATCCAGAACACATCTTCCTTCGTTCTGCAAGATATGTTCTGGGGGGGGGGGGAAATGTTGACCTGCTTTTTAGTCAAAGCAGTCACACATGAAGTGCTTCCAACCTTCGGATCGGAGACATCACCTCGGTTTGGATCGGCTAAAGGAAGACCCGACCCGCACAAAGCTCCTTCTATTCGTCAAGCACGCTTGGCTTTGGACACTCCGGTTCGGATCGGATGGAGAACCGAACCGACCCCCTTCGACCTGCTGCTGAACCTCAGAATTGACCTATTCTTGTGGCACCATTTCCTCCTACTTTTATGGATCACCTTCCACATGGCCTTACACGAATTGGAGAGGCTTTCTCCCATTTTGCCACTCGGTCGCCACGTTCTATTAAGGCGTTGGATTGGGGACACTTGTCATTCATCCGGATCTCCCTAGGGCTTCTTTGCGCCAATAAATACACCATCATATGGCGATTTGAAGGGACTTTTGGCCACTCCAACACTTGGCCTCCATTAAAACCAAGCAAGGATATTGTTTATCTCTCTCTAACACGAGGAATTTGTGTATAAATTCATTCCCAAATCTCCTCTTCTTCATTGTAAACACGAGGATTTCGTGAATAAATGGCAAACAAACAACATTGTAATAGCTCTTAGGATTTAAGAAACTATAAAGTGGACGTAGGTTTGGATTGAGCCGAACCACTATAAAAATCCCATGTGTCTCCTTTTATTTTACTGCTTTTTCTATATTTACTTTGTGATTGTGAGGATTTCACACCGCATTTTGGTGTTAGGCCCAGATTTCGGTCTAACATTTTGGCACGCCAGGTAGGGGACACATAATATTACTTCTATCTCTAGCTTGAAAGGAATCAGATTGCTCGACTGTTGTATTAATGGTTAAACGAAAGAAAGATGGAACTTTCTCTCGTACTAAGGACGTTGGTACAGAAGGTGCAAGGAATGAGGCGAGCCAGGAGGCTTCCTCCCATGAAAATCTATCGGCATACTTAACTAGAGACAAGATGGATGGCTTTCCCACTGAATTGAGAACCCATATCGCAAGGCGGGATGATCTCCTCAGGAAGCAATAGGAGATGATCGACGGGTTCTTCGCTCGGATGGAAGGAAGACCGAGGAAAAACGCACAACTCACTGGAAACGGCACGGAAATGGCTCCTGCGGGGATAACGAACCGGACCGGTTCGGACCCGATCCGAACCGAGGGCCAAAATCTGAATCCAACGCAGATGGAAATGGGGGGCATTCCCCACCGGGTCGGTTCGGACCCGATCCGAACACCAACCCTACATGAGCTTGGGGGCAGCAGCCTCCCTTCTGGTAATCAAGGCTTCGCTCCGGTTCGACCTACATCTGCTCCGGTTTGGATGAACAACCATGCACCAACTCTAGCTCAATGGCAACAGGAAACTGCTCGGAACAGAGGGCCAGTACCGGGTCAGATCGGAATATCTGACCCGAACCGCACACGTCACTACGAACTTCCTCACTTCTCCGAGCCACATCAAGGGGGCACCTCCGAACCGAACCGGATGGCCTTCCAAGCTCCCCATACTTTTCTGAACTCTTCTGGACTCAACGCTGGGGGCACCAGCTCTGAACTTGTCAATTTGCAACAGCTCTTTGAAGGCGATCGGCTCACCAATCTATTGAACGCCTCTCGAGAGGTCGCACTTATCAGAATGACATGGATGATGTCAATCACAATCCATTCACACAGGAAATCAGGAATTCCTGCAATCCTCCAGATTTCAAACTTCCACAACTGGAGCCCTACAACGGTAGGACGGATCCTACTGTGCACCTGATGCGCTACAAACGTCATATGGAAGTTCAATCGGCGTCGGAAAACGTCATGGCAAAATGCTTCCCTCTCTTCTTGACTGATATTGCTGCTATGTGGATTCGGTAGCTGGATTCTGAATCGATCAAAAGCTAGAACATGTTGGTCGCTCGCTTTATTGAACAGTTTCGGGTCCACATCGCTCGACCCAAGAATGTAATTTCACTAACTACAATCAAGCAGAGGCCCAGAGATACTCTGCGCTCATTTTTAAAATGGTTCAACGTTGCAGCAGCATCCGTTGATCGACCTGAGCCATCTATTGTATTGATGGTGGCAATATCCGGCGTTCTAGACAACTCGGAGTTCAAAAAATCCTTGTACTGAGACCCACCAAGGAATCTCAGCGAATTCTACGTTGAATCGGATAGGTTTCTGCGTGAAGAAGAAGCGACGTCCAAAAAGAAAATTCTTGACGTTAACATGCTTAAAGACGGAGAACCGTCTGATTCTAGTAAAGGAAAAGGGAAAGATGCTGTCAAGAATGACCGCAACGCTCAGCCCCGGAGAGGGACAATATATGAGAATACACCGAACTCAATTCAACCTTGACTGACATCTATGTGAACACAAACGGTGACGTCTCCTATCCAAAGCCTCCTAGGAGGGAGCCATCGCAAAGAGAACACGATTCTGGAAAATACTGCATGTTTCATGATATGGACGGTTATGACACAAATGACTGTAGAGACTTGCGAGACTTGATTGAGGAACGGGTTAGACGTGGAGAGCTACCCGAGTACATGAAACAACTACAGCGCCTGCACCCGCACTGCCACCACCTGCTCCCCGGAGAGGGAATGACCCTGGAACTAGCTCCCATGGGCTGATCATCAAATGATATGGATTGGATCACTATGCGTTTTCAGCATTTCTAAGGATTTAAGATATGTCTCTTTTCTTTCTTTAGGTTTTCCGATTGGCTAAATCGGAGTACACGCGTTCGGGGTTAGGATTTAGCTCCAAAGCGTGCTCTGTAATCGATGAGAAACCAATCAGGATTTGCTTTGGTTTTGTACTTTGAATTGAATAAGGAAGGACTTACCGAGCATGGATTATGTTTGGCAATTTAAGTATCTTGTCAGGTTGTAGCAGGATTCTCAATCTCAATTAAAGTATGGCTTATACTTATCTCGGACCCCTAGGCATGGATTATGCCTAGGGACAGACTGTCGTGTCAGGTTTTGGCAAGTATAGCTCTATCCCGACATAAGTATGGATTGTACTCACTAGAATGCTTAAGTATGGATTATACTCAGGAACGTCGAATGATCTCGTTAAGATCTAGTAAAGGAACTCAATAAAACTCGAGTATGGTTTATGCTCAGTTTGAACTTCCAGGTATGGCTTATACTTGGAAGGTTAGGTCCCTCATCATGTTTTGGCAGGACAATTTGAACGTCTCTTGTGTGTGGTTTATGCTCAAACAAACACACAAGCATGGTTTATGATCAAAAGTATAATCAGTTTTGTTAGATTTTGACATACCTATTTGCTTTCTTTTCTTCGCATGTATGGTTTATACTTACGGCTAGCAGGCCCGGCGTGGCCTTGGACTTCCTGGATTATTCAGAACACATCTTCCTTCGTTCTGCAAGATATATTCTAGGGGGTGCAAAATGTTGACCCGCTTTTTAGTCAAAGCAGTCACACATGAAATCTCTGATCAACAATACGCTCCAGTATTGGAAGCATCGTCAGAAGACAGGCAGCGATTTGGTCGAAATCGCATCACAAACAAAGAAAGGCCCGGAACTCCTAGCAGACGACCTTTTCTGGGCACAAAAACAGCAATTACAAATCTAAGCTTGGTAACTCTTGTAGCCCTCTAAATTAGCTTCAGTTTGAGCTTTCGTTTGGCTAAAACGGACTTACGGTTCGAAAGTTACGCCCGTTTCCGTGAACACGTGCAGAACCGAAAACTTGGATTCTGGAATTGGCAAAACCCATTCGGATCGGATATACGGATCGGATCGGAGCATAGAAGACCCGACCTGCCTGAAGTATTTTACAATGAAGTGCTTCCAACCTTCGGATCGGAGACATCACCTCGGTTCGGATCGGCTAAAGGAAGACTAAACCCGCATAAAGCTCCTTCAACTCGTCAAGCACGCTTGGCTTTGGACACTCCGATTCGGATCAGATGGAGAACCGAACCGACCCCCTTCGACCTACTGCTGCACTTCAGAATTGACCTATTCTTATGGCACCATTTCCTCCTACTTTTATGGATCACCTTCCACATGTCCTTACACGAATTAGAGAGGCTTTCTCCCATTTTGCCACTCGGTCGCCACGTTCTATCAAGGCGTTGGATTGGGGACACTTGTCATTCATCCGGATCTCCCTACGGCTTCTCTGCGCCTATAAATACACCATCATATGGTGATTTGAAGGGACTTTTGGCCACTCCAACACTTGGCCTCCATTACGACCAAGCAAGGACATTGTTTTTCTCTCTCTAACACGAGGAATTCGTGTATAAATTCATTCCCAAATCTCCTCTTCTTCATTGTAAACACGAGGATTTCGTGTATAAACTGCAAACGAACAACATTATAATAGCTCTTAGGATTTAAGAAACTATAAAGTGGACGTAGGCTTGGATTGAGCTGAACCACTATAAAAATCCCGTGTGTCTCCTTTTATTTTACTGCTTTTTCTGTATTTACTCTGTGATTGTGAGGATTTCACACCGCATTTGGGTGTTAGGCCCAGATTTCGGTCTAACATTTTGGCGCGCCAGGTAGGGGACACATAATATTACTTCTATCTCTAGCTTGAAAGGAATTGGATTGCTTGACTATTGGATCAATGGTTAAACGAAAGAAAGATGGAACTTTCTCTCATACTGAGGACGTTGGTACCGAAGGTGCGAGGAATGAGGCGAGCCAGGAAGCTTCCTGCCATGAAAATATATCATCATACTTAACTAGAGACGAGATGGATGGCGTTCTCACTGAATTAAGAACCCTGATGGCAAGGCAGGATGATCTCCTCAGGAAGCAACAGGAGATGATCGACGGGTTCTTCGCTCGGATGGAAGGAAGACCGAGCAACAATGCACAACTCAGTGGAAACAGCACGGAAATGGCCCCAGCGGAGATAACGAACCGGATCGGTTCGGATCCGTTCCGAACCGAGGGCCAAAATCTGAATCCAATGTAGATGGAAATGGGGGGCATTCCCCACCGGGTCGGTTCGGACCCGATAAGAACAACAACCCTACATGAGCTTGAGGCAGCAGTCTCCCTTATGGTAATCAAGGCTTCGCTCCGGTTCGACCTACATCTGCTCCGGTTCGGATGAACAACCAAGCACCAACTCTAGCTCAATGGCAACAAGAAACTGCTTGGTACAGAGGGCCAGAACCGGGTCGGATCGGAATATCCGACCTGAACCGTGCACATCACTACGAAATTCCTCACTTCTCCGAGCCATAGCATGGAGGGCACCTTTGAACCGAATCGGATGGCCTTCCAAGCTCCCCATACTTTTCTGAACTCTTCTGGACTCTACGTTGGGGGGCACCAGCTCTGAACTTGTCAACTTGCAACAGCTCTTTGAAGGCGATCGACTCACCAATCTCATTGAATGCCTCTCGAGAGGCCGCACTTATCAGAATGACATGGATGATCTCAATCACAATTCATTCACACAGGAAATCAGGAATTCCCGCAATCCTCCATATTTCAAATTTCCACAACTGGAGCCCTACAATGGCAGGATGGATCCTACCGTGCACCTGATGCGCTAAAAACGCCATATGGAATTTCAATCGGCGTCGGAAAACATCATGGCAAAATGCTTCACTCTCTTCTTGACTGATATTGCTGCTATGTGGATTCGGTAGCTGGAATCTGAATCGATCAACAGTTGGAACAAGTTGGCATCTCGCTTTATTGAACATTTTCGAGTCCACATCGCTCGACCCAAGAATGTAATGTCACTAACTACAATCAAGCAGAGGCCCAGAGAAACTCTGCGCTCATTTTTGGAACGGTACATCGTTGCAGCAGCATCCGTTGATCGACCTGAGCCATCTATGGTATTGATGGCGGCAGTATCCGGTGTTTTAGACAACTTGGAGTTCAAAAAATCCTTGTACCGAGACCCACCAAGGAATCTCAGCGAATTCTACCTTCAATCGGATAGGTTTCTGCGTGAAGAAGACACGACGTCCGAAAAGAAAATTCTCGATGTTAACATGCTCAAAGACGGAGAACCGTCTGATTCTGGTAAAGGCAAAGGAAATGGAAAAGCTGCTACCAAGAATGATCGCAACGCTCAGCCCCGGAGAGGGCCATTATACGAAAAGTACACCGAACTTAATTCAACCTTGACTGACATCTACGTGAATACAAACGGTGACGTCTCCTATCCAAAGCCTCCAAGGAGGGAGCAATCGCAAAGAGAACGCGATTCTGGAAAATACTGCATGTTTCATGATATGGATGGTCATGACACAAATGACTGTAGACACTTGCGAGACTTGATTGAGGAACAGGTTAGACGAGGAGAGCTACCCGAGTATGTGAAACAACCTACAGTGCCTGCACCCACACTACCACCACCTGCTCCCCGGAGAGGGAAAGACCCTGGAACGAGCTCCCATGGGCTCATCATCAAATGATCTGGATTGGATCACTATGCGTTTTCAGCATTTCTTAGAATTTAAGATATGTCTCTTTGCTTTCTTTAGGTTTTCCGATTGGCTAAATCGGAGTAGACACGTTTGTGTTTAGGATTTAGCTCCAAAGCGTGCTCTGTACTCGATGACAAACCAATCAGGATTTGCTTTGGTTTTGTACTTTGAATTGAATAAGGAAGGACTTACCGAGCATGGATTATGTTTGGAAATTTAAGTACCTAGTCAGGTTGTGGCAGGATTCTCAATCTCAATTAAAGTATGGCTTATACTTATCCTAGACCCCTAGGCATGGATTATGCCTAGGGACAGACTGTCTTGTCAGGTTTTGGCAAGTATAGCTTTATCCCCACATGAGTATGGATTATACTCACTTGGATGCTTAAGTATGGATTATACTCAGGAACGACGAATGATCTCGTTAAGATCTAGTAAAGGAACTCAACAAAACTTGAGTATGGTTTATGCTCAGTTTGAACTTCCAGGTACGGCTTATACCTAGAAGGTTAGGTCCCTCGTCAGGTTTTGGTAGGATGATTTGAATGTCTCTTGAGTGTGGTTTATGCTCAAACAAACGCACAAGCATGGTTTATGATCGAAAGTATAATCAGTTTTGTAAGGTTTTGACATACCTATTTGCTTTCTTTTCTTCACAGGTATGGTTTATACTTACAGCTGGCAGGCACGGCGTGGCCTTGGACTTCCTGGTTTATCCAGAACACATCTTCCTTCGTTCTGCAAGATATGTTCTGGGGGGGCAAAATGTTGACCCGCTTTTTAGTCAAAGCAGTCACACATGAAATCTCTGATCAACAATACACTCCAGTATTGGAAGCATCGTCAGAAGACAGGCAGCGATTTGGTCGAAATCGCATCACAAACAAAGAAAGGCCCGGAACTCCTACTAGATGACTTTTTCTGGGCCCGAAATCAGCGATTACAAAGCTGTGCTACGTAACTCTTGTAGCCCTCTTAATTAGCTTCAGTTTGAGCTTTCGTTTGGCTAAAACGGACTTACGGTTCGAAATTTACGCCCGTTTCCGTGAACGCGTGCAGAACCGAAAACTTGGAATCTGGAATTGGCATAACCCATTCGGATCGGATATACGGATCGGACCGGAGCATAGAAGACCCGACCCGCCTGAAGTATTTTACACTGAAGTGCTTCCAACCTTCGGATCGGAGACATCACCTCGGTTCGGATCGGCTAAAGGAAGACCCGACCCGCACAAAGCTCCTTCTACTCGTCAAGCACGCTTGGCTTTGGACACTCCAGTTCGGATCGGATGGAGAACCGAACCGACCCCCTTCGACCTGCTGCTGCACTTCAGAATTGACCTATTTTTATGGCACCATTTCCTCCTACTTTTATGGATCACCTTCCACATGGCCTTACACGAATTGGAAAGGCTTTCTTCCATTTTGCCACTCGGTCGCCACGTTCTATCAAGGCGTTGGATTGGGGACACTTGTCATTCATCCGGATCTCCCTAGGGCTTCTCTGCGCCTATAAATACACCATCATATGGGGATTTGAAGGGACTTTTGGCCACTCCAACACCTGGCCTCCATTACAACCAAGTAAGGACATTGTTTATCTCTCTCTAACACGAGGAATTCGTGTATAAATTCATTCCCAAATCTCCTCTTCTTCATTGTAAACACGAGGATTTTGTGTATAAATTGCAAACAAACAACATTGTAATAGCTCTTAGGATTTAAGAAACTATAAAGTGGACGTAGGCTTGGATTGAGCCGAACCACTATAAAAATCCCGTGTGTCTCCTTTTATTTTACTGCTTTTTCTGTATTTACTCTGTGATTGTGAGGATTTCACATCGCATTTGGGTGTTAGGCCCAGATTTCGGTCTAACATTTCGGCGCGCCAGGTAGGGGACACATAATATTACTTCTATCTCTAGCTTGAAAGTAATCTGATTGCTCGACTTTTGGATCAATGGTTAAACGAAAGAAAGATGGAACTTTCTCTCGTACTGAGGACGTTGGTACAGAAGGTGCGAGGAATGAGGCGAGCCAGGTGGCTTCCTCCCATGAAAATATATCGGCATACTTAAATAGAGACGAGATGGATGGCATTCTCACTAAATTGAGAACTCAGATGGCAAGGTAGGATGATCTCCTCAGGAAGCAACAGGAGATGATCGATGGGTTCTTCGCTCGGATGGAAGGAAGACCGAGCAACAACGCACAACTCGCTGGAAACGGCACGGAAATGGCTCCAGCAGGGATAACGAACCGGACCGGTTCGGATCCGATCCGAACCGAGGGCCAAAATCTGAATCCAACGTAGATGGAAATGGGGGGCATTCCCCACCGGGTCGGTTCGGACCCGATCGGAACAACAAACCTACATTAGCTTGGGGCAGCAGCCTCCCTTCTGGTATTCAAGGCTTTGCTCCGGTTCGACCAACATCCGCTCCGGTTCAGATGAACAACCAAGCACCAACTCTAGCTCAATGGCAACAAGAAACTGCTCCGAACAGAGAGCCAGAACCGGATCGGATCGAAATATCTGACCCGAACCGTGTATATCACTACGAACTTCCTCACTTCTCCGAGCCACAGCAGGGGGGCACCTCCGAGCCGAATCGGATGGCCTTCCAAGCTCCCCATACTTTACTGAACTCTTCTGGACTCAACGTTGGGGGCGTCAGCTCTGAACTTGTCAACTTGCAACAACTCTTTGAAGGCGATCAGCTCACAAATCTCATTGAACGCCTCTCGAGAGGCCGCACTTATCAGAATGACATGCATGATGTCAATCACAATCCATTCACATAGGAAATCAAGAATTCCAGCAATCCTCCAGATTTCAAACTTCCACAAATAGAGCCCTACTACGGCAGGATGGATCATACCGTGCACCTGATGCGCTACAAACGTCATATAGAAGTTCAATCGGCGTCGGAAAACATCATGGCAAAATGGTTCCCTCTCTTCTTGACTGGTATTGCTGCTATGTGGATTCGGCAGCTGGAATCTGAATCGATCAACAGTTGGAACATGTTGGCCGCTCGCTTTATTGGACAGTTTCGGGTCCACATCGCTCGACTTAAGAATGTAATGTCACTAACTACAATCAAGAAGAGGCCCAGAGAAACTCTGTGCTCATTTTTGGAACGGTTTAACGTTGCAGCAACATCCGCTGATCGACCTAAGCCGTCTATGGTATTGATGGCGGCAGTATCCAGCGTTCTAGACAACTCGGAGTTCAAAAAATCCTTGTACCGAGACCCACCAAGGAATCTCAGCGAATTCTACCTTGAATCAGATAGGTTTCTGCGTGAAGAAGACGCGACGCCCGAAAAGAAAATTCTCGATGTTAACATGCTCAAAGACGGAGAACCGTCTGATTCTGGTAAAGGCAAAGGGAAAGCTGCTGTCAAGAATGACCGCAACTCTCAGCCCCTGAGAGGGCCAATATATGAAAAGTACGCCGAACTCAATTCAAACTTGACTGACATCTACGTGAACACAAACGGTGATGTCTCCTATCCAAAGCCTCCTAGGATGGAGCCATCGCAAAGAGAACGTGATTCTGGATAATACTGCATGTTTCATGATATGGACGGTCATGACACAAATGACTGTAGACACTTGCGAGACTTGATTGAGGAATGGGTTATACGTGTAGAGCTACCCTAGTATGTGAAACAACCTAAAGTGCCTGCACCCGCACTGCCACCACCTGCTCCCCGGAGAGGGAATGACCCTGGAACGAGCTCCCATGGGATCATCATCAAATGATCTGTATTTGATCACTATGCGTTTTCAGCATTTCTTAGGATTTAAGATAGGTCTCTTTTCTTTATTTAGGTTTTCCGATTGGCTAAATCGGAGTACACACGTTCGGGGTTACGATTTAGCTCCAAAGCGTGCTCTGTACTCGATGCCAAACCAATTAGGATTTGCTTTGGTTTTGTACTTTGAATTGAATAAGGAAGGACTTACCGAGCATGGATTATGTTTGGCAATTTAAGTATCTTGTCAGGTTGTGGCAGGATTCTCAATCTCAATTAAAGTATGGATTATACTTATCTCGGACCCCTAGGCATGGATTATGCCTAGGGACAGACTGTCTTGTCCGGTTTTGGCAAGTATAGCTCTATCCCGACATGAGTATGGATTGTACTCACTAGGATGCTTAATTATGGATTATACTCAGGAACGACGAATGATCTCGTTAAGATCTAGTAAAGGAACTCAATAAAACTCGAGTATGGTTTATGCTCGGTTTGAACTTCCAGGCATGGCTTTACCCGGAAGGTTAGATCCCTCGTCAGGTTTTGGTAAGATGATTTGAATGTCTCTTGAGTGTGGTTTATGCTCAAACAAACACACAAGCATGGTTTATGATCGAAAGTATAATCAATTTTGTTAGGTTTTGACATATCTATTTTCTTTCTTTTCTTCGCATGTATGGTTTATACTTACAGCTGGAAGGCACGGCGTGGCCTTGGACTTCCTGGATTATCCAGAGCACATCTTCCTTCGTTCTGTAAGATATGTTCTGGGGGCAAAATGTTGACCCGCTTTATAGTCAAAGCAGTCACACATGAAATCTCTGATCAACAATACGCTCCAGTATTGGAAGCATCGTCAGAAGACAGGCAGTGATTTGGTCGAAATCGCATCACAAACAAAGAAAGGCCCGGAACTCCTACCAGATGACCTTTTCTGGGCCCGAAAACAGCGATTACAAAGCCACTCTCGATAACCCTTGTAGCCCTCTGAATTAGCTTCAGTTTGAGCTTTCGTTTGGCTAAAACGGACTTACGGTTCGAAAGTTACGCCCGTTTGGGTGAACGCATGCAGAACCGAAAACTTGGAATCTGGAATTGGCATAACCCATTCGGATATACGGATCGGATCGGAGCATAGAAGACCTGACCCGCCTGAAGTGTTTTACACTGATGTGCTTCCAACCTTCGGATCAGAGGCATCACCTCGGTTCGGATCGGCTAAAGGAAGACCCGACCCGCACAAAGCTCCTTCTACTCGTCAAGCACACTTAGCTTTGGACACTCCGATTCAAATCGGATAGAGAACCGACCCGACCCCCTTCAACTTGCTGCTGCACTTCAGAATTGACCTATTCTTGTGGAACCATTTCCTCCTACTTTTATGGATCACCTTCCACATGGGCTTACACGAATTGGAGAGGCTTTCTCCCATTTTGCCACTCGGTCGCCACGTTCTATCAAGGCGTTGGATTGGGGACACTTGTCATTCATCCACATCTCCCTAGGGGTTCTTTGCGCCTATAAATACACCATCATATGGCGATTTGAAGGGACTTTTGGCCACTCCAACACTTGGCCTCCATTACAACCAAGCAAGGACATTGTTTATCTCTCTCTAACACTAGGAATTCGTGTATAAATTCATTCCCAAATCTCCTCTTCTTCATTGTAAACACGAGGATTTTGTGTATAAACTGCAAACAAACAACATTGTAATAGCTCTTAGGATTTAAGAAGCTATAAAGTAGACGTAGGCTTGGATTGAGCCGAACCACTATCAAAATCCCGTGTGTCTCCTTTTATTTTACTGCTTTTTCGGTATTTACTCTGTGATTGTGAGGATTTCACACCGCATTTGGGTGTTAGGGCCAGATTTCGGTCTGACATTTTGGCGCGCCAGGTAGGGGACACATAATATTACTTCTATTTCTAGCTTGAAAGGAATCGGATTGCTCGACTGTTGGAGCAATGGCTAAACGAAAGAAAGATGGAACTTTCTCTCGTACTGAGGACGTTGGTATAGATGGTGCGAGGAATGAGGCGAGCTAGGAGGCTTCCTCCCATGAAAATCTATCGGCATACTTAACTAGAGACGAGATGGATGGCGTTCTCACTGAATTGAGAACCAAGATGGCAAGGCAGGATGATCTCCTCATGAAGCAACAGAAGATGATCGACGGGTTCTTCGCTCGGATGGAAGGAAGACCGAGCAACAACGCACAACTCGCTAGAAGTGGCACGGAAATGGCTCCAGCGGGGATAACGAACCGGACCGGTTCGGATACGATCCGAACCGAGGGCCAAAATATGAATCCAACGCAGATGGAAATGGGGGGCATTCCCTACCGAGTCGGTTAGGAACCGATCCGAACAACAACCCTACATGAGCTTGGGGGCAGCAGCCTCCCTTTTGGTAATCAAGGCTTCGCTCCGGTTCGACCTACATCCGCTCCGGTTTGGATGAACAACCACGCACCAACTCTAGCTCAATAGCAACAAGAAACTGCTCGAAACAGAGGGCCAGAAACGGGTTAGATCGGAATATCTGACCTGAACCGTGCACATCACTACGAACTTCCTCACTTCTCCGTATCACAACAGGGGGGCACCTCTGAACCGAACCGGATGGCCTGCCAAGCTCCCCATACTTTTCTAAACTCTTCCGGACTCAACACTGGGGGCACCAGCTCTGAACTTGTCAACTTGCAACAGCTCTTTGAAGGCGATCGGCTCACAAATCACAATGAACGCCTCTCGAGAGGCCGCACTTATCAGAATGACATGGATGATGTCAATCACAATCCATTCACACAGGAAATCAGGAATTCCTGCAATCCTCCAGATTTCAAACTTCCACAACTGGAGCCCTACAACGGCAGGACGGATCCTACCATGCACCTGATGCGCTACAAACGTAATATGGAAGTTCAATCGGCGTCGGAAAACGTCATGGCAAAATGCTTCCCTCTCTTCTTGACTGATATTGCTGCTATGTGGATTCGGCAGCTAGAATCTGAATCTATCAACAGCTGGAACATGTTGGTCGCTCGCTTTATTGAACAGTTTCGGGTCCACATCGCTCGACCCAAGAATGTAATGTCTCTAACTACAATCAAGAAGAGGCCCACAGAAACTCAGCGCTCATTTTTGGAACGGTTCAACGTTGTAGCAGCATCCGTTTATAGACCTGAGCCATCAATGGTATTGATGGCGGCAGTATCCGGCGTTTTAGACAACTCGGAGTTCAAAAACTCCTTGTACCGAGACCCACCAAGGAATCTCAGCGAATTCTACCTTGAATCGGATAGGTTTCTATGTGAAGAAGACGCGACGTCCGAAAAGAAAATTCTCGATGTTAACATGCTCAAAGACGGAGAACCGTCTGATTCTGGTAAAGGCAAAAGGAAAGCTGCTGTCAAGAATGAGCGCAACGCTCAGCCCCGGAGAGGGCCAAGATAAAAGTACACCGAACTCAATTCAACCTTGACTGACATCTACGTGAACACAAACGGTGACGTCTCCTATCCAAAGCCTCCTAGGAGGGAGCCATCGCAAAGAGAACGTGATTCTGGAAAATACAGCCTATTTCACGATATGGACGGTCATGACACAAATGACTGTAGACACTTGCGAGACTTGATTGAGGAAAGGGTTAGACGTGGAGAGCTACACGGGTATGTGAAACAACCTACAGCGCCTGCACCCGCACTGCCACCACCTGCTCCCCGAAGAGGGAATGACCCTGGAACGAGCTCCCATGGGCTCATCATCAAATGATCTGGATTGGATCACTATGCGTTTTCAGCATTTCTTAGGATTTAAGAAATGTCTCTTTGCTTTCTTTAGGTTTTCTAATTGGCTAAATCGGAGTACACACGTTCGGGGTTAGGATTTAGCTCAAAGTGTGCTCTGTACTCGATGACAAACCAATCAGGATTTGCTTTGGTTTTGTACTTTGAATTGAATAAGGAAGGACTTCCCGACCATGGATTATGTTTGGCAATTTGAGTATCTTGTTAGGTTGTGGCAGGATTCTCAATCTCAATTAAAGTATGGCTTATACTTATCTCGGTCCCCTAGGCATGGATTATGCCTAGGGACAGACTGTCTTGTCAGGTTTTGGCAAGTATAGCTCTATCCCGACATGAGTATGGATTGTACTCACTAGGATGCTTAAGTATGGATTATACTCAGGAACGGCGAATGATCTCGTTAAGATCTAGTAAAGGAACTCAATAAAACTCGAGTATGGTTTATGCCCAGTTTGAACTTCCAGGTATGGCTTATACCTGGAAGGTTTGGTCCCTCGTTAGGTTTTTGCAGGATGATTTGAACGTCTCTTGAGTGTGGTTTATGCTCAAACAAACGCCCAAGCAAGGTTTATGATCGAAAGTATAATAAGTTTTGTTAGGTTTTGACATACCAATTTGTTTTCTTTTCTTCGCAGGTATGGTTTATACTTACAGCTGGCAGGCCCGACGTGGCCTTGGACTTCCTGGATTATCCAGAACACATCTTCCTTCGTTATGCAAGATATGTTCTAGGGGCCAAAAAGTTGACCCGCTTTTTAGCCAAAGCAATCACACGTGAAATCTCTGATCAACAATACGCTCCTGTATTAGAAGCATCGTCAGAAGATAGGCAGCGATTTGGTCGAAATCGCATCAAAAACAAAGAAAGGCCCAGAACTCCTACCAGATGACCTTTTCCGGGCCCGAAAACAGCGATTATGTAGCTTGGTTCTGCAATTCTTGCAGCCCTCTGAATTAGCTTCAGTTTGAGCTTTAGTTTGGCTAAAACGGACTTACGGTTCGAAAGTTACGCCCGTTTCCGTGAATGCGTGCAGAACCGAAAACTTGGAATCGGGAATTGGCATAACCCATTCGGATCGGATATACGGATCGGATCGGATATATGGATCGGATCGGAGCATAGAATACCCGACCCGCCTAATGTATTTTACACTGAAGTGCTCCCAACCTTCAGATTGGAGACATCATCTAAGTTCGGATCGGCTAAAGGAAGACCCGACCCGCACAGAGCTCCTTCTACTCGTCAAGCACGCTTGGCTTTGGACACTACGGTTCGGATCGGACGGAGAACCGAACCTACCCCCTTCGACCAGCTGCTGCACTTCAGAATTGACCTATTCTTATGGCACCATTTCCTCCTACTTTTATGGATCACCTTCCACATGTCCTTACACGAATTGGAGATGCTTTCTCCTATTTTGCCACTCGGTCACCACGTTCTATCAAGGCGTTGGATTGAGGACACTTGTCATTCATCTGGATCACCCTAGGGCTTCTCTGCGCCTATAAATACACCATCATATGGCGATTTGAAGGGACTTTTGGCCACTCCAACACTTGGCCTCCATTACAACCAAGCAAGGACATTGTTTATCTCTCTCTAACACGAGGAATCCGTGTATAAATTCATTCCCAAATCTCCTCTTCTTCATTGTAAACACGAGGATTTCGTGTATAAACTGCAAACAAACAACATTGTAATAGCTATTAGGATTTAAGAAACTATAAAGTGGACATAGGCTTGGATTGAGCTGAACCACTATCAAAATCCCGTGTGTCTCCTTTTATTTTACTGCTTTTTCTGTATTTACTCTGTGATTGTGAGGATTTCACACCGCATTTGGGTGTTAGGCCCAGATTTCGGTCTAACATTTTGGTGCGCCAGGTAGGGGACACACAATATTACTTCTATTCCTGGCTTGAAAGGAATCAGATTGCTCGACGTTGGATCAATGGTTAAAGGAAAGAAAGATGGAATTTTCTCTCGTACAGAGGACGTTGGTACACAAGGTGCGAGGAATGAGGCGAGCCAGGAGGCTTCCTCCCATGAAAATCTATCGGCATACTTAACTAGAGACGAGATGGATGGCGTTCTCACTGAATTGAGAACCCAGATGGCAAGGCAGGATGATCTCCTCAGGAAGCAACAGGAGATGATCGACGGATTCTTCGCTCGGATGGAAGGAAGACCGAGTAGCAACGCACAACTCGCTGGAAACGGAACGGAAATGGCTCCAGCGGGAATAACGGACCAGACTGGTTCGAATCTGATCCGAACCGAGGGCCAAAATCTGAATCCAACGCAGATGGAAATGGGGGGCATTCCCCACCGGGTCTGTTCGGACCCGATCCGAACAGCAACCCTACATGAGCTTGGGGGCAGCAACCTCCCTTCTGGTAATCAAGGCTTCGCTCCGGTTCGACGTACATCCGCTCCGGTTCGGATGAACAACCAGGCACCAAATCCAGCTCAATGGCAATAGGAAACTGCTCGGAACAGAGGGCCAGAACCGGGTCGGATCAGAATATCTAACCTGAACCATGCACATCACTACGAACTTCCTCACTTCTCTGAGCCACAGCAGCGGGGCACCTCCGAACCGAACCGGATGGCCTTCCAAGCTCCCCATACTTTTCTGAACTCTTCTGGACTCAACGCTGGGGGTACTAGCTCTGAAATTGTCAACTTGCAACAGCTCTTTGAAGGTGATCGGCTCACCAATCTCATTGAACGCCTCTCGAGAGGCCGCACTTATCAGAATGACATGGATGATGTCAATCACAATCCATTCACACAGGAAATCAGGAATTCCCGCAATCCTCCAGATTTCAAACTTCCACAACTGGAGCCCTATAACGGCAGGACGGATCCTACCGTGCACCTGATGCACTACAAACGTCATATGGAAGTTCAATCGGCGTCGGAAAACGTCATGGAAAAATGCTTCCCTCTCTTCTTGACTGATATTGCTGCTATGTGGATTCGACAGTTGGAATGTGAATCGATCAAAAGCTGGAACATATTGGTCGCTCGCTTTATTGAACAAATTCGGGTCCACAACGCTCGACCCAAGAATGTAATGTCACTAACTACAATCAAGCAGAGGCCCAGAGAAACTCTGCGTACATTTTTGGAACGGTTCAACGTTGCAGTAGCATCTGTTGATCGACCTGAGATATCTATGTTATTGATGGCTGTAGTATCCGGCATTTTAGACAACTCGGAGTTCAAAAAATCCTTGTACCGAGACCCACCAAGGAATCTCAGCAAATTCTACCTTGAATCGGATATGTTTCTGCGTGAAGAAGAAGCGACATCCGAAAAGAAAATTCTCGATGTTAACATGCTCAAAAACGGAGAACCGTCTGATTCTGGTAAAGGCAAAGGGAAAGCTGCTGTCAAGAATGACCGCAACGCTCAACCCCGGAGAGGGCCAAGATATGAAAAGTACACCGAACTCAATTCAACCTTGACTGACATCTACGTGAACACAAACGGTGACGTCTCCTATCAAAAGCCTCCTAGGAGGGAGCCATCGCAAAGAGAACGCGATTCTGGAAAATACTGCATGTTTCATGACATGAACGATCATGACACAAATGACTTTAGACACTCACGAGACTTGATTGAGGACCGGGTTAGATGTGGAGAGCTACCTGAGTATGTGAAACAACCTATAGTGCCTGCACCCACACTGCCACCACCTGCTCCCTGAAGAGGGAATGACCTTGGTACGAGCTCCCATGGGCTCATCATCAAATGATCTTGATTGGATCACTATGCGTTTTCAGCATTTCTTAGGATTTAAGATATGCCTCTTTGCTTTCTTTAGGTTTTCCGATTGGCTAAATCGGAGTACACACGTTCGGGGTTAGGATTTAGCTCCAAAGCGTGCTCTGTACTCGATGACAAACCAACCAGGATTTGCTTTGGTTTTGTACTTTGAATTGAATAAGGAAGGACTTCCCGAGCATGGATTATGTTTGGCAATTTAAGTATCTTGTCAGGTTGTGGCAGGATTCTCGATCTCAATTAAAGTATGGCTTATACTTATCTCGGACCCCTAGGCATGGATTATGCCTAGGGACAGACTGTCTTGTCAGGTTTTGGCAAGTATAGGTCTATCCCGACATGAGTATGGATTTTACTCACTAGGATGCTTAAGTATGGATTATACTCAGGAACGACGAATGATCTCGTTAAGATCTAGTAAAGGAACTCAATAAAACTCGAGTATGGTTTATGCTCAGTTTGAACTTCCAGGTATGGCTTATACCTGGAAGGTTTGGTCCCTCGTCAGGTTTTTGCAGGATGATTTGAACGTCTCTTGAGTGTGGTTTATGCTCAAACAAACGCCCAAGCAAGGTTTATGATCGAAAGTATAATAAGATTTGTTAGGTTTTGACATACCAATTTGTTTTCTTTTCTTCGCAGGTATGGTTTATACTTACAGCTGGCAGGCCCGACGTGGCCTTGGACTTCCTGGATTATCCAGAACACATCTTCTTTCGTTCTGCAAGATATGTTCTGGGGGGGGGAATGTTGACCCGCTTTTTAGTCAAAGCAGTCACACATGAAATCTCTGATCAACAATACGCTCCAATATTTGAAGCATCGTCAGAAGATATGCAGCGATTTGGTCGAAATCGCATCACAAACAAAGAAAGGCCCGGAAGTCCTACTAGATGACCTTTTCTGGGCCCGAAAACAGCGATTACGGAGCTTTGCTTTGTAATTCTTGTAGCCCTCTGAATTAGCTTCAGTTTGAGCTTTAGTTTGGCTAAAACGGACTTACGGTTCGGAAGTTACGCCTGTTTCCGTGAATGCCTGCAGAACCGAAAACTTGGAATCTGGAATTGGCATAACCCCTTCGGATCGGATATACGGATCGGATCGGAGCATAGAAGACCCGACCCGCCTGAAATATTTTACACTGAAGTGCTTCCAACCTTCAGATCGGAGACATCACCTCGGTTCGGATCGGCTAAAGGAAGACCCGACCTGCACAAAGCTCCTTCTACTCGTCAAGCACGCTTGGCTTTGGACACTCTGGTTCGGATCGGATGGAGAACCGAACCTACCCCCTTCGACCTGCTGCTGCACGTCAGAATTGACCTATTCTTGTGGCACCATTTCCTCCTACTTTTATGGATCACCTTCCATATAGTCTTACACGAATTGGAGATGCTTTCTTCCATTTTTCCACTCGGTCACCACGTTCTATCAAGGCGTTGGATTAGAGACACTTGTCATTCATCTGGATCTCCCTAGGGCTTCTCTGCGCCTATAAATACACCATCATATGGCGATTTGAAGGGACTTCTGGCCACTCCAACACATGGCCTCCATTACAACCAAGCAAGGACATTGTTTATCTCTCTCTAACACGAGGAATTCGTGTATAAATTCATTCCCAAATCTCCTCTTCTTCGTTGTAAACACGAGGATTTCGTGTATAAACTGCAAACAAACAACATTGTAATAGCTCTTAGGATTTAAGAAACTATAAAGTGGACGTAGGCTTGGATTGAGCCAAACCACTATAAAAATCCCGTGTGTCTCCTTTTATTTTACTGCTTTTTCTTTATTTACTCTATGATTGTGACGATTTCACACTGCATTTTGGTGTTAGGCCCAGATTTCGGTCTAACATTTTGGTGCGCCAGGTAGGGGACACACAATATTACTTCTATCTCTAGGTTGAAAGGAATCGGATTGCTCGACTGTTGGATCAATGGTTAAACGAAAGAAAGATGGAACTTTCTCTCGTACTGAGGACGTTGGTACAGAAGGTGCGAGGAATGAGGCGAGCCAGGAGGCTTCCTCCCATGAAAATCTATCGGCATACTTAACTAAAGACGAGATGGATGGCGTTCTCACTGAGATGATCTCCTCAGGAAGCAACAGGAGATGATCGATGGGTTCTTCACTCGGATGGAACGAAGAACGAGCAACAACGCATAACTCGCTGGAAACGGCACGGAAATGGCTCCAGCGGGGATAACGAACCAGACCGGTTCGAATCCGATCCGAACCGAGGGCCAATATCTGAATCCAACGCAGATGGAAATGGGGGGCATTCCCCACCGGGTCGGTTCGGACCCGATCTGAACAGCAACCCTACATGAACTTGGGGGCGGCAGCCTCCCTTCTGGTAATCAAGGCTTCGCTCCGGTTTGACCTACGTCCGCTCTGGTTCGGATGAACAACCAGGCACCAAATCCAGCTCAATGGCAACAAGAAACTGCTCGGAACAGGGGGCCAGAACCACGTCGGATAGGAATATCTGACCCGAACCGTGCACATCACTACGAACTTCCTCACTTCTCCGAGCCATAGCAGGGGGGCACCTCCGAACCGAACCGGATGGCCTTCCAAGCTCCCCATACTTTTCTGAACTCTTCTGGACTCAACGCTGGGGGTACCAGCTTTGAAATTGTCAACTTGCAACAGCTCTTTGAAGGCGATCGGCTCAACAATCTCACTGAACGCCTCTCGAGAGGCCGCACTTATCAGAATGACATGGATGATGTCAATCACAATCCATTCACACAGGAAATCAGGAATTCCCGCAATCCTCCAGATTTCAAACTTCCACTACTGGAGCCCTATAACGGTAGGACGGATCCTACCGTGCACCTGATGCGCTACAAACGTCATACGGAAGTTCAATCGACGTCGGAAAACGTCATGGCAAAATGCTTCCCTCTCTTCTTGACTGATATTGCTGCTATGTGGATTCGGCAGCTGGAATCTGAATCGATCAACAGTTGGAACATGTTGGTCGCTCGCTTTATTGAATAGTTTCGGGTCCACATCGCTCGACCCAAGAATGTAATGTCACTAACTACAATCAAGCAGAGGCCCAGAGAAACTCTGCACTCATTTTTGGAACGGTTCAACGTTGCAGCAGCATCCGTTGATCGACCTGAGCCATCTATGGTATTGATGGCTGCAGTATCCGGCGTTCTAGACAACTCGGAGTTTAAAAAATCCTTGTACCGAGACCCACCAAGGAATCTCAGCGAATCTTACCTTGAATCGGATAGGTTTCTGCGTGAAGAAGACGCGACGTCCGAAAAGAAAATGCTCGATGTTAACATGCTCAAAGATGGAGAACCGTCTGATTCTGGTAAAGGCAAAGGGAAAGCTGCTGTCTAGAATGACCACAACGCTCAACCCCGGAGAGGGCCAAGATATGAAAAGTACACCGAACTCAATTCAACCTTGACTGACATCTACGTGAACACAAACGGTGACGTCTCCTAGCCAAAGCCTCCTAGGAGGGAGCCATCGCAATGAGAACGCGATTCTGGAAAATACTGCATGTTTCATGATATGGACGGTCATGACACAAATGACTGTAGACACTTGCTAGACTTGATTGAGGAACGGTTTAGACATGGAGAGCTACCCGAGTATGTGAAACAACCTACAGCACCTGCACCCGCACCCGCACTGCCACCACCTGCTCCCCGAGGAGGGAATGACCCTGGAACGAGCTTCCATGGGCTCATCATCAAATGATCTGGATTGGATCACCATGCATTTTCAACATTTCTTAGGATTTAAGATATGTCTCTTTGCTTTCTTTAGGTTTTCCGATTGGCTAAAACGGAGTACACACGTTCGGGGTTAGGATTTAGCTCCAAAGCGTGCTCTGTACTCGACATGAGTATGGATTGTACTCACTAGGACGCTTAAGTATGGATTATACTCAGGAACGACGAATGATCTCGTTAAGATCTAGTAAAGGAACTCAATAAAACTCGAGTATGGTTTATGCTCAGTTTGAACTTCCAGGTATGGCTTATACCTGGAAGGTTTGGTCCCTCGTCAGGTTTTTGCAGGATGATTTGAACGTCTCTTGAGTGTGGTTTATGCTCAAACAAACGCCCAAGCATGGTTTATGATCGAAAGTATAATCAGTTTTGTTAGGTTTTGACATACCTATTTGCTTTCTTTTCTTCGCAGGTATGGTTTATACTTACAGCTGGCAGGCCCGGCTGGCCTTGGACTTCCTGGATTATCCTAAACACATCTTCTTTCGTTCTGTAAGATATGTTCTGGGGGGGGAATGTTACCCGCTTTTTAGTCAAAGCAGTCACACATGAAATCTCTGATCAACAATACGCTCCAATATTAGAAGCATCGTCAGAAGATAGGCAGCGATTTGGTTGAAATCGCATCACAAACAAAGAAAGGCCCGGAACTCCTACCAGATGACCTTTTCCGGGCCCGAAAACAGCGATTATGTAGCTTGGCTCTGCAATTCTTTTAGCCCTCTGAATTAGCTTCAGTTTGAGCTTTAGTTTGGCTAAAACGAATTTACGGTTCGGAAGTTACGCCTGTTTCCGTGAATGCGTGCAGAACCGAAAACTTGGAATCTGGAATTGGCATAACCCATTCGGATCGGATATACGGATCGGATATATGGATCGGATCGGAGCATAGAAGACCCGACGCGCCTAAAGTATTTTACACTGAAGTGCTTCCAACCTTCGGATCGGAGATACCACCTCGGTTCGGATCGGCTAAAGGAAGACCCGACCGCACAAAGCTCCTTCTACTCGTCAAGCACGCTTGGCTTTGGACACTCCGGTTCGGATCGGATGGAGAACCGAACCTACCCCCTTCGACCTGCTGCTGCACTTCAGAATTGACCTATTCTTGTGGCACCATTTCCTCCTACTTTTATGGATCACCTTCCATATGGCCTTACACGAATTGGAGATGCTTTCTCCCATTTTTCCACTCGGTCACCACGTTCTATCAAGGCGTTGGATTGGGGACACTTGTCATTCATCTGGATCTCCCTAGGGCTTCTCTGCACCTATAAATACACCATCATATGGCGATTTAAAGGGACTTTTGGCCACTCCAACACTTGGCCACCATTACAACCAAGCAAGGACATTGTTCATCTCTCTCTAACATGAGGAATTCGTGTATAAATTCATTCCCAAATCTCCTCTTCTTCATTGTAAACACGAGGATTTCGTGTATAAACTGCAAACAAACAACATTGTAATAACTCTTAGGATTTAAGAAACTAAAAAGAGGACGTAGGCTTGGATTGAGCCAAACCACTATCAAAATCCCGTGTGTCTCCTTTTATTTTACTGCTTTTTCTGTATTTACTCTGTGATTGTGAGGATTTCACACCGCATTTGGGTGTTAGGCCCAGATTTCGGTCTAACATTTTGGCGCGCCAGGTAGGGGACACACAATATTACTTCTGTCTCTAGCTTGAAAGGAATCAAATTGCTCGACTGTTGGATCAATGGTTAAACGAAAGAAAGATGGAACTTTCTCTCGTACTGAGGACGTTGGTACAGAAGGTGCGAGGAATGAGGCGAGCCAGGAGGCTTCCTCCCATGAAAATCTATCGGCATACTTAACTAGAGACGAGATGGATGGCATTCTCACTGAATTGAGAACCCAGATGGCAAGGTAAGATGATCTCCTCAGGAAGCAACAGGAGATGATCGATGGGTTCTTCGCTCGGATGGAAGGAAGACCGAGCAACAACGCACAACTCTCTGGAAACGGCACGGAAATTGTTCCAGCGGGGATAATGAACCGGACCGGTTCGAACCCGATCCGAACCGAGGGCCAAAATCTGAATCCAACGCAGATGGAAATGGGGGGCATTCCCCACCGGGTCGGTTCGGACCCGATCCGAACAGCAACCCTACATGAGCTTGGGGGCAGCAGCCTCCCTTATGGTAATATCGTCTCTAATTAAGTATACCGTGCACCTGATGCGCTACAAACGTCATACGGAAGTTCAATCGACGTCGGAAAACGTCATGGAAAAATGCTTCCCTCTCTGCTTGACTGAAATTGTTGCTATGTGGATTCGGCAGCTGGAATCTGAATCGATCAACAGCTGGAACATGTTGGTTGCTCGCTTTATTGAACAGTTTCGGGTCCACATCGCTCGACCCAAGAATGTAATGTCACTAACTACAATCAAGCAAAGGCACAGAGAAACTCTGCGCTCATTTTTGGAACGGTTCAACGTTGCAGCAGCATCCGTTGATCGACCTGAGCCATCTATGGTATTGATGGCTGCAGTATCCGGCGTTCTAGACAACTCAGAGTTCAAAAAATCCTTGTACCGAGACCCACCAAGGAATCTCAACGAATTCTATCTTGAATCAGATAGGTTTCTACGTGAAGAAGACGCGACGTCCAAAAAGAAAATGCTCGATGTTAACATGCTCTAAGACGGAGAACCGTCTGATTCTGGTAAAGGCAAAGCTGCTGTCAAGAATGACAGCAACGCTCAGCCCCGGAGAGGGCCAAGATATGAAAAGTACACTGAACTCAATTCAACCCCTACTGACATCTACGTGAACACAAACGGTGACGTCTCCTATCCAAAGCCTCCTAGGAGGGAGCCATCGCAAAGAGAACGTGATTCTGGAAAATACTGCTTGTTTCATGATATGAACGGTCATGACACAAATGACTGTAGACACTTGCGAGACTTGATTGAGGAACGGGTTAGACGTGGAGAGCTACCCGAGTATGTGAAACTACCTACAGCACCTGCACCCGCAGTGCCACCACTTTCTCCCCGGAGAGGGAATGACCCTGGAACGAGCTCCCATGGGCTCATCATCAAATGATCTGGATTGGATCACTATGCGTTTTCAACATTTCTTAGGATTTAAGATATGTCTCTTTGCTTTCTTTAGGTTTTCCGATTGGCTAAATCGGAGTACACACGTTCCGGGTTAGGATTTAGCTCCAAACCGTGCTCTGACTTGATGACAAACCAATTAGGATTTGCTTTGGTTTTGTACTTTGAATTGAATAAGGAAGGACATACCGAGCATGGATTATGTTAGGCAATTTAAGTAACTTGTCAGGTTGTGGCTGGATTCTCAATCTCAATTAAAGTATGGCCTGTACTTATCTCGGACCCCTAGGCATGGATTATGCCTAGAGACAGACAGTCTTGTCTGGTTTTGGCAAGTATAGCTCTATCCCGACATGAGTATGGATTTTACTCACTAGGATGGTCAAGTATGGATTATACTCAGGAACGACGAATGATCTCGTTAAGATCTAGTAAAGGAACTCAATAAAACTCGAGTATGGTTTATGCTCAGTTTGAACTTCCAGGTATGGCTTATACCTGGAAGGTTAGGTCCCTCGTCAGGTTTTGGCAGGATGATTTGAACGTCTCTTGAGTGTGGTTTATGCTCAAACAAACTCCCAAGCATGGTTTATGATCGAAAGTATAATCAGTTTTGTTAGGTTTTGACATACCTATTTGCTTGCTTTTCTTCGCAGGTATTGTTTATAATTACAGATGGCAGGCCCGGCGTGGCCTTGGACTTCCGGGATTATCAAGAACACATCATCCTTCGTTCTGCAAGATATGTTCTGGGGGGGCAAAATGTTGACCCACTTTCTAGTCAAAGCAGTCACATAGGAAATCTCTGATCAACAATACGCTCCACTATTGGAAGCATCGTCAGAAGACATGCAGCGATTTGGTCGAAATCGCATCACAAACAAATAAAGGCCCGAAACTCCTACCAGATGACCTTTTCCGGGCCCGAAAACAGAGATTACGGGGCTTAGCTCTGAAACACTTGTAGCCCTCTGAATTAGCTTCAGTTTGAGATTTCGTTTGGCTAAAATGGACTTACGGTTCGAAAGTTACGCCTGTTTCCGTGAACGCGTGCAGAACCGAAAACTTGGAATCTGGAATTGGCATAACACATTCGGATCGGATATACGGATCAGATCGGATATACGGATCGGATCGGAGCATAGAAGACCCGACCCGCCTGAAGTATTATACACTGAAGTGCTTCCAGCCTTCGGATCGGAGACAACACCTCGGTTCGGATCGGCTAAAGGAAGACCCGACCCGCACAAAGCTCCTTCTACTCGTCAAGCGCGCTTGGCTTTGGACACTCCGGTTCGGATCGGATGGAGAACCGAACCGACCCCCTTTGACCTGCTGCTGCTCTTCATAATTGACATATTCTTGTGGCACTATTTCCTCCTACTTTTATGGAACACCTTCCACATGGCCTTACACAAATTGGAGAGACTTTCTCCAATTTTGCCACTCGGTCACCACGTTCTATCAAGGCGTTGGATTGGGGACACTTGTCATTCATCTGGATCTCCCTAGGTCTTCTCTGCGCCTATAAATACACCATCATATGGTGATTTGAAGGGACTTTTGGCCACTCCAACACATGGCCTCCATTACAACCAAGCAAGGACATTGTTTATCTCTCTCTAACATGAGGAATTCGTGTATAAATTCATTCCCAAATCTCCTCTTCTTCATTGTAAACACGAGGATTTCGTGTATAAACTACAAACAAACAACATTGTAATAGCTCTTAGGATTTAAGAAACTATAAAGTGGACGTAGATTTAGATTGAGCCGAACCACTATCAAAATCCCGTGTGTCTCCTTTTATTTTACTGCTTTTTCTGTATTTACTCTGTGATTGTGAGGATTTCACACCGCATTTGGGTGTTAGGCCCAGATTTCGGTCAAACATTTTGGCGTGCCAGGTAGGGGACACACAATATTACTTCTATCTCTAGCTTGAAAGGAATCGGATTGCTCGACTGTTGGATCAATGGTTTAACGAAAGAAAGATGGAACTTTCTCTCGTACTAAGGACGTTGGTACAGAAGGTACGAGAAATGAGGCGAGCCAGGAGGCTTCCTCCCATGAAAATCTATCGGCATACTTAAATAGAGACGAGATGGATGGCGTTCTCACTGAATTGAGAACCTATATGGCAAGGCAGGATAATCTCCTCAGGAAGCAATAGGAGATGATCGACGGGTTCTTCGCTCGGATGGAAGGAAGACCGAGCAACAACGCACAACTCACTGGAAACGACACGGACCGGTTCGAATCCAATCCGAATCGAGGGCCAAAATATGAATCCAACGCAGATGGAAATGGTGGGCATTCCCCATCGGGTCGGTTCGGACCCGATCCGAATAGCAACCCTACATGAGCATGGGGGCAGCAGCCTCCTTTCTGGTAATCAAGGCTTCGCTCCGGTTCGACCTACATCCGCTCCGGTTCAGAAGAACAACCAGGCACGAAATCCAGCTCAATGGCAAAAGGAAACAGCTCGGAATAGAGGGCCAGAATCGGGTCGGATTGGAATATCTGACCCGAACCGTGCACATCACTACGAACTTCCTCACTTCTCCGAGCCACAGCAGGGGGGCACCTCCGAACCGAACCGGATGGCCTTCCAAGCTCCCCATACTTTTCTGAACTCTTCTGGACTCAACGCTGGGGGTGACAGCTCTGAAATTGTCAACTTGCAACAGCTCTTTGAAGGCGATCGGTGTCAATCACAATCCATTCACAAAGGAAATCAGGAATTCCCGCAATCCTCAATATTTCAAACTTCCACAACTGGAGCCCTATAACGGCAGGACGGATCCTACCGTGCACCTGATGCGCTACAAACGTCATATGGAAGTTCAATCGGTGTCGGAAAACGTCATGGAAAAATGCATCCCTCTCTTCTTGACTGATATTGCTGCTATGTGGATTCGGCAGTTGGAATCTGAATCGATCAACAGCTGGAACATGTTGGTCGCTCGCTTTATTGAACAGTTTCGGGTCCACATCGCTCGACCCAAGAATGTAATGTCAATAACTACAATCATGCAGAGGCTCAGAGAAACTCTACGCTCATTTTTGGAACGGTTCAACGTTGCAGCAACATCCGTTGATCGACCTGAGCCATCTATGGTATTGATGGCGGCAGTATCCGACGTTCTAGACAACTCCGAGTTCAAAAAATCCTTGTACCGAGACCTACCAAGGAATCTCAGCGAATTCTACCTTGAATCGGATAGGTTTCTGCGTGAAGAAGACGCGACGTCCGAAAAGAAAATTCTCGATGTTAACATGCTCAAGGACGGAGAACTGTCTGATTCTGGTAAAGGCAAAGCGAAAGCTGCTGTCAAGAATGACCGCAACGCTCAGCCCCGGAGAGGGCCAAGATATGAAAATTACACCGAACTCAATTCAACCTTGACTGACATCTACGTGGTGACATCTCCTATCCAAAGCCTCCTAGGAGGGAGCCATCGCAAAGAGAACGCGATTCTGGAAAATACAGCATATTTCACGATATGGACGGTCATGACACAAATGACTGTAGACACTTGCGAGACTTGATTGAGGAAAGGGTTAGACGTGGAGAGCTACACGGGTATGTGAAACAACCTACAGCGCCTGCACCCGCACTGCCACCACCTGCTCCCCGAAGAGGGAATGACCCTGGAACGAGCTCCCATGGGCTCATCATCAAATGATCTGGATTGGATCACTATGCGTTTTCAGCATTTCTTAGGATTTAAGAAATGTCTCTTTGCTTTCTTTAGGTTTTCTAATTGGCTAAATCGGAGTACACACGTTCGGGGTTAGGATTTAGCTCAAAGTGTGCTCTGTACTCGATGACAAACCAATCAGGATTTGCTTTGGTTTTGTACTTTGAATTGAATAAGGAAGGACTTCCCGACCATGGATTATGTTTGGCAATTTAAGTATCTTGTTAGGTTGTGGCAGGATTCTCAATCTCAATTAAAGTATGGCTTATACTTATCTCGGTCCCCTAGGCATGGATTATGCCTAGGGACAGACTGTCTTGTCAGGTTTTGGCAAGTATAGCTCTATCCCGACATGAGTATGGATTGTACTCACTAGGATGCTTAAGTATGGATTATACTCAGGAACGACGAATGATCTCGTTAAGATCTAGTAAAGGAACTCAATAAAACTCGAGTATCGTTTATGCCCAGTTTGAACTTCCAGGTATGGCTTATACCTGGAAGGTTTGGTCCCTCGTTAGGTTTTTGCAGGATGATTTGAACGTCTCTTGAGTGTGGTTTATGCTCAAACAAACGCCCAAGCAAGGTTTATGATCGAAAGTATAATAAGTTTTGTTAGGTTTTGACATACCAATTTGTTTTCTTTTCTTCGCAGGTATGGTTTATACTTACAGCTGGCAGGCCCGACGTGGCCTTGGACTTCCTGGATTATCCAGAACACATCTTCCTTCGTTATGCAAGTTATGTTCTAGGGGGGCAAAAAGTTGACCCGCTTTTTAGCCAAAGCAATCGCATGTGAAATCTCTGATCAACAATACGCTCCTGTATTAGAAGCATCGTCAGAAGATAGGCAGCGATTTGGTCGAAATCGCATCACAAACAAAGAAAGGCCCAGAACTCCTACCAGATGACCTTTTCCAGGCCCGAAAACAGCGATTATGTAGCTTGGTTGTGCAATTCTTGCAGCCCTCTGAATTAGCTTCAGTTTGAGCTTTAGTTTGGCTAAAACGGACTTACGGTTCGAAAGTTACGCCCGTTTCCGTGAATGCGTGCAGAACCGAAAACTTGGAATCGGGAATTGGCATAACCCATTCGGATCGGATATACGGATCGGATCGGATATATGGATCGGATCGGAGCATAGAAGACCCGACCCGCCTAATGTATTTTACACTGAAGTGCTCCCAACCTTCGGATCGGAGACATCATCTAAGTTCGGATCGGCTAAAGGAAGACCCGACCCGCACAGAGCTCCTTCTACTCGTCAAGCACGCTTGGCTTTGGACACTACGGTTCGGATCGGACGGAGAACCGAACCTACCCCCTTCGACCAGCTGCTGCACTTCAGAATTGACCTATTCTTGTGGCACCATTTCCTCCTACTTTTATGGATCACCTTCCACATGTCCTTACACGAATTGGAGATGCTTTCTCCTATTTTGCCACTTGGTCACCACGTTCTATCAAGGCGTTGGATTGAGGACACTTGTCATTCATCTGGATCACCCTAGGGCTTCTCTGCACCTATAAATACACCATCATATGGCGATTTGAAGGGACTTTTGGCCACTCCAACACTTGGCCTCCATTACAACCAAGCAAGGACATTGTTTATCTCTCTCTAACACGAGGAATTCGTGTATAAATTCATTCCCAAATCTCCTCTTCTTCATTGTAAACACGAGGATTTCGTGTATAAACTGCAAACAAACAACATTGTAATAGCTATTCGGATTTAAGAAACTATAAAGTGGACGTAGGCTTGGATTGAGCTGAACCACTATCAAAATCCCGTGTGTCTCCTTTTATTTTACTGCTTTTTCTGTATTTACTCTGTGATTGTGAGGATTTCACACCGCATTTGGGTGTTAGGCCCAGATTTCGGTCTAACATTTTGGTGCGCCAGGTAGGGGACACACAATATTACTTCTATTCCTGGCTTGAAAGGAATCAGATTGCTCGACTGTTGGATCAATGGTTAAAGGAAAGAAAGATGGAATTTTCTCTCGTACAGAGGACGTTGGTACACAAGGTGCGAGGAATGAGGCGAGCCAGGAGGCTTCCTCCCATGAAAATCTATCGGCATACTTAACTAGAGACGAGATGGATGGCGTTCTCACTGAATTGAGAACCCATATGGCAAGGCAGGATGATCTCCTCAGGAAGCAACAGGAGATGATCGACGGGTTCTTCGCTCGGATGGAAGGAAGACCGAGTAGCAACGCACAACTCGCTGGAAACGGCACGGAAATGGCTCCAGCGGGAATAACGAACCAGACTGGTTCGAATCTGATCCGAACCGAGGGCCAAAATCTGAATCCAACGCAGATGGAAATGGGGGGCATTCCCCACCGGGTCTGTTCGGACCCGATCCGAACAGCAACCCTACATGAGCTTGGGGGCAGCAACCTCCCTTCTGGTAATCAAGGCTTCGCTCCGGTTCGACCTACATCCGCTCCGGTTCGGATGAACAACCAGGCACCAAATCCAGCTCAATGGCAATAGGAAACTGCTCGGAACAGAGGGCCAGAACCGGGTCGGATCAGAATATCTAACCTGAACCGTGCACATCACTACGAACTTCCTCACTTCTCTGAGCCACAGCAGCGGGGCACCTTCGAACCGAACCGGATGGCCTTCCAAGCTCCCCATACTTTTCTGAACTCTTCTGGACTCAACGCTGGGGGAACTAGCTCTGAAATTGTCAACTTGCAACAGCTCTTTGAAGGTGATCGGCTCACCAATCTCATTGAACGCCTCTCGAGAGGCCGCACTTATCAGAATGACATGGATGATGTCAATCACAATCCATTCACACAGGAAATCAGGAATTCCCGCAATCCTCCAGATTTCAAACTTCCACAACTGGAGCCCTATAACGGCAGGACGGATCCTACCGTGCACCTGATGCACTACAAACGTCATATGGAAGTTCAATCGGCGTCGGAAAACGTCATGGAAAAATGCTTCCCTCTCATCTTGACTGATATTGCTGCTATGTGGATTCGACAGTTGGAATGTGAATCGATCAACAGCTGGAACATATTGGTCGCTCGCTTTATTGAACAAATTCGGGTCCACAACGCTCGACCCAAGAATGTAATGTCACTAACTACAATCAAGCAGAGGCCCAGAGAAACTCTGCGCACATTTTTGGAACGGTTCAACGTTGCAGTAGCATCCGTTGATCGACCTGAGACATCTATGGTATTGATGGCTGTAGTATCCGACATTTTAGACAACTCGGAGTTCAAAAAATCCTTGTACCGAGACCCACCAAGGAATCTCAGCAAATTCTACCTTGAATCGGATATGTTTCTGCGTGAAGAAGACGCGACATCCGAAAAGAAAATTCTCGATGTTAACATGCTCAAAAACGGAGAACCGTCTGATTCTGGTAAAGGCAAAGGGAAAGCTGCTGTCAAGAATGACCGCAACGCTCAGCCACGGAGAGGGCCAAGATATGAAAAGTACACCGAACTCAATTCAACCTTGACTGACATCTACGTGAACACAAACGGTGACGTCTCCTATCCAAAGCCTCCTAGGAGGGAGCCATCGCAAAGAGAACGCGATTCTGGAAAATACTGCATGTTTCATGACATGAACGATCATGACACAAATGATTTTAGACACTCACGAGACTTGATTGAGGACCGGGTTAGATGTGGAGAGCTACCTGAGTATGTGAAACAACCTATAGTGCCTGCACCCACACTGCCACCACCTGCTCCCTGAAGAGGGAATGACCTTGGAATGAGCTCCCATGGGCTCATCATCAAATGCTCTGGATTGGATCACTATGCGTTTTCAGCATTTCTTAGGATTTAAGATATGCCTCTTTGCTTTCTTTAGGTTTTCCGTTTGGCTAAATCGGAGTACACACGTTCGGGGTTAGGATTTAGCTCCAAAGCGTGCTCTGTACTCGATGACAAACCAACCAGGATTTGCTTTGGTTTTGTACTTTGAATTGAATAAGGAAGGACTTCCCGAGCATGGATTATGTTTGGCAATTTAAGTATCTTGTCAGGTTGTGGCAGGATTCTCGATCTCAATTAAAGTATGGCTTATACTTATCTCGGACCCCTAGGCATGGATTATGCCTAGGGACAGACTGTCTTGTCAGGTTTTGGCAAGTATAGGTCTATCCCGACATGAGTATGGATTTTACTCACTAGGATGCTTAAGTATGGATTATACTCAGGAACGACGAATGATCTCGTTAAGATCTAGTAAAGGAACTCAATAAAACTCGAGTATGGTTTATGCTCAGTTTGAACTTCCAGGTATGGCTTATACCTGGAAGGTTTGGTCCCTCGTCAGGTTTTTGCAGGATGATTTGAACGTCTCTTAAGTGTGGTTTATGCTCAAACAAACGCTTAAGCATGGTTTATGATCGAAAGTATAATCAGTTTTGTTAGGTTTTGACATACCTATTTGCTTTCTTTTCTTCGCAGGTATGGTTTATAATTACAGCTGGCAGGCCCGGCGTGGCCTTGGACTTCCTGGATTATCCAGAACACATCTTCTTTCGTTCTGCAAGATATGTTCTGGGGGGGGGGGAATGTTGACCCGCTTTTTAGTCAAAGAAGTCACACATGAAATCTCTGATCAACAATACGCTCCAATATTAGAAGCATCGTCAGAAGATAGGCAGCGATTTGGTCGAAATCGCATCACAAACAAAGAAAGGCCCGGAAGTCCTACTAGATGACCTTTTCTGGGCCCGAAAACAGCGATTACGGAGCTATGCTCTGTAATTCTTGTAGCCCTCTGAATTAGCTTCAGTTTGAGATTTAGTTTGGCTAAAATGGACTTACGGTTCGGAAGTTACGCATGTTTCCGTGAATGCGTGCAGAACCGAAAACTTGGAATCTGGAATTGGCATAACCCATTCGGATCGGATATACGGATCGGATCGGATATACGGATCGGATCGGAGCATAGAAGACCCGACCCGCCTGAAATATTTTACACTGAAGTGCTTCCAACCTTCAGATCGGAGACATCACCTCGGTTCGGATCGGCTAAAGGAAGACCCGACCTACACAAAGCTCCTTCTACTCGTCAAGCACGCTTGGCTTTGGACACTCTGGTTCGGATCGGACGGAGAACCGAACCTACCCCCTTCGACCTGCTGCTGCACGTCAGAATTGACCTATTCTTGTGGCACCATTTCCTCCTACTTTTATGGATCACCTTCCATATAGTCTTACACGAATTGGAGATGCTTTCTTCCATTTTTCCACTCGGTCACCACGTTCTATCAAGGCGTTGGATTGGAGACACTTGTCATTCATCTGGATCTCCCTAGGGCTTCTCTGCGCCTATAAATACACCATCATATGGCGATTTGAAGGGACTTCTGGCCACTCCAACACATGGCCTCCATTACAACCAAGCAAGGACATTGTTTATCTCTCTCTAACACGAGGAATTCGTGTATAAATTCATTCGCAAATCTCCTCTTCTTCGTTGTAAACACGAGGATTTCGTGTATAAACTGCAAACAAACAACATTGTAATAGCTCTTAGGATTTAAGAAACTATAAAGTGGACGTAGGCTTGGATTGAGCCAAACCACTATAAAAATCCCGTGTGTCTCCTTTTATTTTACTGCTTTTTCTTTATTTACTCTATGATTGTGACGATTTCACACTGCATTTTGGTGTTAGGCCCAGATTTCGGTCTAACATTTTGGTGCGCCAGGTAGGGGACACACAATATTACTTCTATCTCTAGGTTGAAAGGAATCGGATTGCTCAACTGTTGGATCAATGGTTAAACGAAAGAAAGATGGAACTTTCTCTCGTACTGAGGACGTTGGTACAGAAGGTGCGAGGAATGAGGCGAGCCAGGAGGCTTCCTCCCATGAAAATCTATCGGCATACTTAACTAGAGACGAGATGGATGGCGTTCTCACTGAGATGATCTCCTCAGTAAGCAACAGGAGATGATCGATGGGTTCTTCACTCGGATGGAAGGAAGAACGAGCAACAACGCATAACTCGCTGGAAACGGCACGGAAATGGCTCCAGCGGGGATAACGAACCAGACCGGTTCGAATCCGATCCGAACCGAGGGCCAATATCTGAATCCAACGCAGATGGAAATGGGGGGCATTCCCCACCGGGTCGGTTCGGACCCGATCTGAACAGCAACCCTACATGAGCTTGGGGGCAGCAGCCTCCCTTCTGGTAATCAATGCTTCGCTCCGGTTTGACCTACGTCCGCTCTGGTTCGGATGAACAACCAGGCACCAAATCCAGCTCAATGGCAACAAGAAACTGCTCGGAACAGGGGGCCAGAACCACGTCGGATAGGAATATCTGACCCGAACCGTGCACATCACTACGAACTTCCTCACTTCTCCGAGCCATAGCAGGGGGGCACCTCCGAACCGAACCGGATGGCCTTCCAAGCTCCCCATACTTTTCTGAACTCTTCTGGACTCAACGCTGGGGGTACCAGCTCTGAAATTGTCAACTTGCAACAGCTCTTTGAAGGCGATCGGCTCAACAATCTCACTGAACGCCTCTCGAGAGGCCGCACTTATCAGAATGACATGGATGATGTCAATCACAATCCATTCACACAGGAAATCAGGAATTCCCGCAATCCTCCAGATTTCAAACTTCCACTACTGGAGCCCTATAACGGCAGGACGGATCCTACCGTGCACCTGATGCGCTACAAACGTCATACGGAAGTTCAATCGACGTCGGAAAACGTCATGGCAAAATGCTTCCCTCTCTTCTTGACTGATATTGCTGCTATGTGGATTCGGCAGCTGGAATCTGAATCGATCAACAGTTGGAACATGTTGGTCGCTCGCTTTATTGAATAGTTTCGGGTCCACATCGCTCGACCCAAGAATGTAATGTCACTAACTACAATCAAGTAGAGGGCCAGAGAAACTCTGCACTCATTTTTGGAACGGTTCAACGTTGCAGCAGCATCCGTTGATCGACCTGAGCCATCTATGGTATTGATGGCTGCAGTATCCGGCGTTCTAGACAACTCGGAGTTTAAAAAATCCTTGTACCGAGACCCACCAAGGAATCTCAGCGAATTCGACCTTGAATCGGATAGGTTTCTGCGTGAAGAAGACGCGACGTCCGAAAAGAAAATGCTCGATGTTAACATGCTCAAAGACGGAGAACCGTCTGATTCTGGTAAAGGCAAAGGGAAAGCTGCTGTCTAGAATGACCACAACGCTCAGCCCCGGAGAGGGCCAAGATATGAAAAGTACACCGAACTTAATTCAAC
Source organism: Allium sativum (assembly GCA_030737875.1). Classification (NCBI taxonomy): domain Eukaryota; kingdom Viridiplantae; phylum Streptophyta; class Magnoliopsida; order Asparagales; family Amaryllidaceae; genus Allium; species Allium sativum. The sequence continues at coordinate 132,515,549 of CM060918.1, forward strand.
CTTGACTAACATCTACGTGAACACAAACGGTGACGTCTCCTAGCCAAAGCCTCCTAGGACGGAGCCATCGCAATGAGAACGCGATTCTGGAAAATACTGCATGTTTCATGATATGGACGGTCATGACACAAATGACTGTAGACACTTGCGAGACTTGATTGAGGAACGGTTTAGGCATGGAGAGCTACCCGAGTATGTGAAACAACCTACAGCACCTGCACCCGCACCCGCACTGCCACCACCTGCTCCCCGAAGAGGGAATGACCCTGGAACGAGCTTCCATGGGCTCGTCATCAAATGATCTGGATTGGATCACCATGCATTTTCAACATTTCTTAGGATTTAAGATATGTCTCTTTGCTTTTTTAGGTTTTCCGATTGGCTAAAACGGAGTACACACGTTCGGGGTTAGGATTTAGCTCCAAAGCGTGCTCTGTACTCGACATGAGTATGGATTGTACTCACTAGGACGCTTAAGTATGGATTATACTCAGGAACGACGAATGATCTCGTTAAGATCTAGTAAAGGAACTCAATAAAACTCGAGTATGGTTTATGCTCAGTTTGAACTTCCAGGTATGGCTTATACCTGGAAGGTTTGGTCCCTCGTCAGGTTTTTGCAGGATGATTTGAAAGTCTCTTAAGTGTGGTTTATGCTCAAACAAACGCCCAAGCATGGTTTATGATCAAAAGTATAATCAGTTTTGTTAGGTTTCGACATACCTATTTGCTTTCTTTTCTTCGCAGGTATGGTTTATACTTACAGCTGGCAGGCCCGGCTGGCCTTGGACTTCCTGGATTATCCAGAACACATCTTCTTTCGTTCTGTAAGATATGTTCTGGGGGGGAATGTTACCCGCTTTTTAGTCAAAGCAGTCACACATGAAATCTCTGATCAACAATACGCTCCAATATTAGAAGCATCGTCAGAAGATAGGCAGCGATTTGGTCGAAATCGCATCACAAACAAAGAAAGGCCCAGAACTCCTACCAGATGACCTTTTCCGGGCCCGAAAACAGCGATTATGTAGCTTGGCTCTGCAATTCTTTTAGCCCTCTGAATTAGCTTCAGTTTGAGCTTTAGTTTGGCTAAAACGAACTTACGGTTCGGAAGTTACGCCTGTTTCCGTGAATGCGTGCAGAACCGAAAACTTGGAATCTGGAATTGGCATAACCCATTCGGATCGGATATACGGATCGGATCGGATATATGGATCGGATCGGAGCATAGAAGACCCGACCCGCCTAAAGTATTTTACACTGAAGTGCTTCCAACCTTCGGATCGGAGATATCACCTCGGTTCGGATCGGCTAAAGGAAGACCCGACCGCACAAAGCTCCTTCTACTCGTCAAGCACGCTTGGCTTTGGACACTCCGGTTCGGATCGGATGGAGAACCGTACCTACCCCCTTCGACCTGCTGCTGCACTTCAGAATTGACCTATTCTTGTGGCACCATTTCCTCCTACTTTTATGGATCACCTTCCATATGGCCTTACACGAATTGGAGATGCTTTCTCCCATTTTTCCAGTCGGTCACCACGTTCTATCAAGGCGTTGGATTGGGGACACTTGTCATTCATCTGGATCTCCCTAGGGCTTCTCTGCGCCTATAAATACACCATCATATGGCGATTTAAAGGGACTTTTGGCCACTCCAAGACTTGGCCACCATTACAACCAAGCAAGGACATTGTTCATCTCTCTCTAACATGAGGAATTCGTGTATAAATTCATTCCCAAATCTCCTCTTCTTCATTGTAAACACGAGGATTTCGTGTATAAACTGCAAACAAGCAACATTGTAATAACTCTTAGGATTTAAGAAACTAAAAAGAGGACGTAGGCTTGGATTGAGCCAAACCACTATCAAAATCCCGTGTGTCTCCTTTTATTTTATTGCTTTTTCTGTATTTACTCTGTGATTGTGAGGATTTCGCACCGCATTTGGGTGTTAGGCCCAGATTTCGGTCTAACATTTTGGCGCGCCAGGTAGGGGACACACAATATTACTTCTATCTCTAGCTTGAAAGGAATCAAATTGCTCGACTGTTGGATCAATGGTCAAACGAAAGAAAGATGGAACTTTCTCTCGTACTGAGGACGTTGGTACAGAAGGTGCGAGGAATGAGGCGAGCCAGGAGGCTTCCTCCCATGAAAATCTATCGGCATACTTAACTAGAGACGAGATGGATGGCATTCTCACTGAATTGAGAACCCAGATGGCAAGGTAAGATGATCTCCTCAGGAAGCAACAGGAGATGATCGATGGGTTCTTCGCTCGGATGGAAGGAAGACCGAGCAACAACGCACAACTCTCTGGAAACGGCACGGAAATTGTTCCAGCGGGGATAATGAACCGGACCGGTTCGAACCCGATCCGAACCGAGGGCCAAAATCTGAATCCAACGCAGATGGAAATGGGGGGCATTCCCCACCGGGTCGGTTCGGACCCGATCCGAACAGCAACCCTACATGAGCTTGGGGGCAGCAGCCTCCCTTATGGTAATATCGTCTCTAATTAAGTATACCGTGCACCTGATGCGCTACAAACGTCATACGGAAGTTCAATCGACGTCGGAAAACGTCATGGCAAAATGCTTCCCTCTCTTCTTGACTGAAATTGTTGCTATGTGGATTCGGCAACTGGAATCTGAATCGATCAACAGCTGGAACATGTTGGTCGCTCGCTTTATTGAACAGTTTCGGGTCCACATCGCTCGACCCAAGAATGTAATGTCACTAACTACAATCAAGCAAAGGCACAGAGAAACTCTGCGCTCATTTTTGGAATGGTTCAACGTTGCAGCAGCATCCGTTGATCGACCTGAGCCATCTATGGTATTGATGGCTGCAGTATCCGGCGTTCTAGACAACTCAGAGTTCAAAAAATCCTTGTACCGAGACCCACCAAGGAATCTCAACGAATTCTATCTTGAATCGGATAGGTTTCTACGTGAAGAAGACGCGACGTCCGAAAAGAAAATGCTCGATGTTAACATGCTCTAAGACGGAGAACCGTCTGATTCTGGTAAAGGCAAAGGGAAAGCTGCTGTCAAGAATGACAGCAACGCTCAGCCCCTGAGAGGGCCAAGATATGAAAAGTACACTGAACTCAATTCAACCTTGACTGACATCTACGTGAACACAAACGGTGACGTCTCCTATCCAAAGCCTCCTAGGAGGGAGCCATCGCAAAGAGAACGTGATTCTGGAAAATACTGCTTGTTTCATGATATGGACGGTCATGACACAAATGACTGTAGACACTTGCGAGACTTGATTGAGGAACGGGTTAGACGTGGAGAGCTACCCGAGTATGTGAAAAAACATACAACGCCTGCACCCGCACTGCCACCACCTGCTCCCCAGAGAGGGAATGACCCTGGAACGAGCTCCCATGGGCTCATCATCAAATGATCTGGATTGGATCACTATGCGTTTTCAGCATTTCTTAGGATTTAAGATATGTCTCTTTGCTTTCTTTAGGTTTTCCGATTGGCTAAATCGGAGTACACACGTTCGGGGTTAGGATTTAGCTCCAAAGCGTGCTCTGACTTGATGACAAACCAATTAGGATTTGCTTTGGTTTTGTACTTTGAATTGAATAAGGAAGGACATACCGAGCATGGATTATGTTAGGCAATTTAAGTAACTTGTCAGGTTGTGGCTGGATTCTCAATCTCAATTAAAGTATGGCCTATACTTATCTCGGACCCCTAGGCATGGATTATGCCTAGAGACAGACAATCTTGTCTGGTTTTGGCAAGTATAGCTCTATCCCGACATGAGTATGGATTTTACTCACTAGGATGGTCAAGTATGGATTATACTCAGGAACGACGAATGATCTCGTTAAGATCTAGTAAAGGAACTCAATAAAACTCGAGTATGGTTTATGCTCAGTTTGAACTTCCAGGTATGGCTTATACCTGGAAGGTTAGGTCCCTCGTCAGGTTTTGGCAGGATGATTTGAACGTCTCTTGAGTGTGGTTTATGCTCAAACAAACTCCCAAGCATGGTTTATGATCGAAAGTATAATCAGTTTTGTTAGGTTTTGACATACCTATTTGCTTGCTTTTCTTCGCAGGTATTGTTTATAATTACAGATGGCAGGCCCGGCGTGGCCTTGGACTTCCGGGATTATCAAGAACACATCATCCTTCGTTCTGCAAGATATGTTCTGGGGGGGGCAAAATGTTGACCCACTTTCTAATCAAAGCAGTCACATAGGAAATCTCTGATCAACAATACGCTCCACTATTGGAAGCATCGTCAGAAGACATGCAGCGATTTGGTCGAAATCGCATCACAAACAAAGAAAGGCCCGAAACTCCTACCAGATGACCTTTTCCGGGCCCGAAAACAGAGATTACGAGGCTTAGCTCTGAAACTCTTGTAGCCCTCTGAATTAGCTTCAGTTTGAGATTTCGTTTGGCTAAAATGGACTTACGGTTCGAAAGTTACGCCTGTTTCCGTGAACGCGTGCAGAACCGAAAACTTGGAATCTGGAATTGGCATAACACATTCGGATCGGATATACGGACCAGATCGGATATACGGATCGGATCGGAGCATAGAAGACCCGACCCGCCTGAAGTATTATACACTGAAGTGCTTCCAGCCTTCGGATCGGAGACAACACCTCGGTTCGGATCGGCTAAAGGAAGACCCGACCCGCACAAAGCTCCTTCTACTCGTCAAGCGCGCTTGGCTTTGGACACTCCGGTTCGGATCGGATGGAGAACCGAACCGACCCCCTTTGACCTGCTGCTTCTCTTCATAATTGACCTATTCTTGTGGCACTATTTCCTCCTACTTTTATGGAACAACTTCCACATGGCCTTACACAAATTGGAGAGACTTTCTCCAATTTTGCCACTCGGTCACCACGTTCTATCAAGGCGTTGGATTGGGGACACTTGTCATTCATCTGGATCTCCCTAGGTCTTCTCTGCGCCTATAAATACACCATCATATGGTGATTTGAAGGGACTTTTGGCCAATCCAACACATGGCCTCCATTACAACCAAGCAAGGACATTGTTTATCTCTCTCTAACATGAGGAATTCGTGTATAAATTCATTCCCAAATCTCCTCTTCTTCATTGTAAACACGAGGATTTCGTGTATAAACTACAAACAAACAACATTGTAATAGCTCTTAGGATTTAAGAAACTATAAAGTGGACGTAGATTTAGATTGAGCCGAACCACTATCAAAATCCCGTGTGTCTCCTTTTATTTTACTGCTTTTTCTGTATTTACTCTGTGATTGTGAGGATTTCACACCGCATTTGGGTGTTAGGCCCAGATTTCGGTCTAACATTTTGGCGTGCCAGGTAGGGGACACACAGTATTACTTCTATCTCTAGCTTGAAAGGAATCGGATTGCTCGACTGTTGGATCAATGGTTTAACAAAAGAAAGAAGGAACTTTCTCTCGTACTAAGGACGTTGGTACAGAAGGTACGAGAAATGAGGCGAGCCAGGAGGCTTCCTCCCATGAAAATCTATCGGCATACTTAAATAGAGACGAGATGGATGGCGTTCTAACTGAATTGAGAACCTATATGGCAAGGCAGGATAATCTCCTCAGGAAGCAATAGGAGATGATCGACGGGTTCTTCGCTCGGATGGAAGGAAGACCGAGCAACAACGCACAACTCACTGAAAACGACACAGACCGGTTCGAATCCAATCCGAATCGAGGGCCAAAATATGAATCCAACGCAGATGGAAATGGTGGGCATTCCCCACCGGGTCGGTTCGGACCCGATCCGAACAGCAACCCTACATGAGCTTGGGGGCAGCAGCCTCCTTTCTGGTAATCAAGGCTTCGCTCCGGTTCGACCTACATCTGCTCCGGTTCAGATGAACAACCAGGCACCAAATCCAGCTCAATGGCAAAAGGAAACAGCTCGGAATAGAGGGCCAGAATCGGGTCGGATTGGAATATCTGACCCGAACCGTGCACATCACTACGAACTTCCTCACTTCTCCGAGCCACAGCAGGGGGGCACCTCCGAACCGAACCGGATGGCCTTCCAAGCTCCCCATACTTTTCTGAACTCTTCTGGACTCAACGCTGGGGGTGCCAGCTCTGAAATTGTCAACTTGCAACCGCTCTTTGAAGGCGATCGGTGTCAATCACAATCCATTCACAAAGGAAATCAGGAATTCCCGCAATCCTCCATATTTCAAACTTCCACAACTGGAGCCCTATAACGGCAGGACGGATCCTACCGTGCACCTGATGCGCTACAAACGTCATATGGAAGTTCAATCGGTGTCGGAAAACGTCATGGAAAAATGCATCCCTCTCTTATTGACTGATATTGATGCTATGTGGATTCGGCAGTTGGAATCTGAATCGATCAACAGCTGGAACATGTTGGTCGCTCGCTTTATTGAACAGTTTCGGGTCCACATCGCTCGACCCAAGAATGTAATGTCAATAACTACAATCATGCAGAGGCCCAGAGAAACTCTGCGCTCATTTTTGGAACGGTTCAACGTTGCAGCAACATCCGTTGATCGACCTGAGCCATCTATGGTATTGATGGCGGCAGTATCCGACGTTCTAGACAACTCCGAGTTCAAAAAATCCTTGTACCGAGACCTACCAAGGAATCTCAGCGAATTCTACCTTGAATCGGATAGGTTTCTGCGTGAAGAAGTCGCGACGTCCGAAAAGAAAATTCTCGATGTTAACATGCTCAAGGACGGAGAACTGTCTGATTCTGGTAAAGGCAAAGCGAAAGCTGCTGTCAAGAATGACCGCAACGCTCAGCCCCGGAGAGGGCCAAGATATGAAAATTACACCGAACTCAATTCAACCTTGACTGACATCTACGTGAACACAAACAGTGACATCTCCTATCCAAAGCCTCCTAGGAGGGAGCCATCGCAAAGAGAACGCAATTCTGGAAAATACTGCATGTATCATGATACGGACGATCATGACACAAAAGACTGTAGACACTTGCGAGACTTGATTGAGGAACGGGTTAGACGTGGAGAGCTACCCGAGTATGTGAAACAACCTACAGCGCCTGCACCCGCACTGCCAGCACCTGCTCCCCGAAGAGGGAATGATCCTGGAACGAGCTCACATGGGCTCATCTTCAAATGATCTGGATTGGATCACTATGCGTTTTCAACATTTCTTAGGATTTAAGATATGTTTCTTTGCTTTCTTTAGGTTTTCCGATTGGCTAAATCGGAGTACACACGTTCGGGGTTAGGATTTAGCCCCAAAGCGTGCTCTGTACTCGATGACAAACCAATCAGGATTTGCTTTGGTTTTGTACTTTGAATTGAATAAGGAAGGACTTCCCGAGCATGGATTATGTTTGGCAATTTAAGTATCTTGTCAGGTTGTGGCAGGATTCTCAATCTCAATTAAAGTATGGCTTATACTTATCTCGGACCCCTAAGCATGGATTATGCCTAGGGACAGACTGTCTTGTCAGGTTTTGGCAAGTATAACTCTATCCCGACATAAGTATGGATTATACTCAGGAACGACGAATGATCTCGTTAAGATCTAGTAAAGGAACTCAATAAAACTCGAGTATGGTTTATGCTCAATTTGAACTTCCAGGTATGGCTTATATCTGGAAGGTTAGGTCCCACGTCAGGTTTAGGCAGGATGATTTGAACGTCTCTTGAGTGTGGTTTATGCTCAAACTAACTCCCAAGCATGGTTTATGATCGAAAGTATAATCAGTTTTGTTAGGTTTTGACATACCTATTTGCTTTCTTTTCTTCGCTGGTATGGTTTATACTTACAACTGGAAGGCCCGGCGTAGCCTTGGACTTCCTGGATTATCCAGAACACATCTTCCTTCGTTCTGCAAGATATGTTCTAGGGGGGCAAAATGTTGACCCGCTTTTTAGTCAAAGCAGTCACACATGAAATCTCTGATCAACAATACGCTCCAGTATTGGAAGCATCGTCAGAAGACAGACAGCGATTTGGTCGAAATCGCATCACAAACAAAGAAAGGCCAAGAACTCCTACCAGTTGACCTTTTCTGGGCCCGAATACAGTGATTACAGAGCTAAGCTCTGTAATTCATGTAGCCCTCTGAATTTGCTTCAGTTTGGCTAAAACGGACTTACGGTTCGAAAGTTACGCCCGTTTCCGTGAATGCTTGCAGAACCGAAAACTTGGAATCTGGAATTGGCATAACCCATTCGGATCGGATATACGGATCGGATCGGAGCATAGAAGACCCGACCCGCCTGAAGTATTTTACACTGAAGTGCTTCCAGCCTTCGGATCGGAGAAATCACCTCGGTTCTGATCGGCTAAAAGAAGACCCGACCCGCACAAAGCTCCTTCTACTCGTCAAGCACGCTTGCCTTTGGACACCCCGGTTCGGATCGGACGGAGAACCGAATCGACCCCCTTCGACCTGCTGTTGCACTTCAGAATTGACCTATTCTTGTGGCACCATTTCCTCCTACTTGTATGGATCACCTTCCACATGGCCTTACACGAATTGGAGAGGCTTTCTCCCATTTTGCCACTCGGTCACCACGTTCTATCAAGGCGTTGGATTGGGGACACTTGTCATTCATCCGCATCTCCCTAGGGCTTCTCTACGCCTATAAATAGACCATCATATGGCAATTTGAAGGGACTTTTTGCCACTCCAACACTTGGCCTCCATTACAAACAAGCAAGGACATTGTTTATCTCTCTCTAACACGAGGAATTCGTGTATAAATTCATTCCCAAATCTCCTCTTCTTCATTGTAAACACGAGGATTTCGTGTATAAACTGCAAACAAACAACATTGTAATAGCTCTTAGGATTTAAGAAACTATAAAGTCGACGTTGGCTTGGATTGAGCCGAACCACTATCAAAATCCCATGTGTCTCCTTTTATTTTATTGCTTTTCCTGTATTTACTCTTTGATTGTGAGGACTTCACACCGCATTTGGGTGTTAGGCCCAGATTTCGGTCAAACATTTTGGCGTGCCAGGTAGGGGACACACAATATTACTTCTATCTCTAGCTTGAAAGGAATCGGATTGCTCGACTATTGGATCAATGGTTAAACGAAAGAAAGATGGAACTTTCTCTCGTACTGAGGACGTTGGTACAGAAGGTGCGAGGAATGAGGCGAGCCAGGAGGCTTCCTCCCATGAAAATCTATCGGCATACTTAATTAGAGACGAGATGGATGGCGTTCTCACTGAATTGAGAACCCTGATGGCAAGGCAGGATGATCTCCTCAGGAAGCAACAGGAGATGATCGACGGGTTCTTCGCTCGGATGGAAGGAAGACCGAGCAACAATGCACAACTCGCTGGAAACGGCACGGAAATGGCTCCAACGGGGATAACGAACCGGACCGGTTCGAATCCAATCTGAACCGAGGGCCAAAATATGAATCCAACGCAGATGGAAATGGGGGGCATTCCCCACCGGGTCGGTTCGGACCCGATCCGAACAGCAACCCTACATGAGCTTGTGGGCAGCAGCCACCCTTCTGGTAATCAAGGCTTCGCTCCGGTTCGACCAACATCCGCTCCGGTTCGGATGAACAACTAGGCACCAACTCTAGCTCAATGGCAACAGGAAACTGCTCGGAACAGAGGGCCAGAACCGGGTCGGATCGGAATATCTGAACCGAACCGTGCACATCACTACGAACTTCCTCACTTCTCCGAGCCACAGCAGGGGGCACCTCCGAACCGAACCGAATGGCCTTCCAAGCTCCCCATACTTTTCTGAACTCTTCTGGACTCAATGCTGGGGGCAACATCAACTTGTCAACTTGCAACAGCTCTTTGAAGGCGATTGGCTCACCAATCTAATTGAATGCCTCTCGAGAGGCCGCACTTATCAGAATGACATGGATGATGTCAATCAAAATCCATTCACACCGGAAATCAGGAATTCCCGCAATCCTCCAGATTTCAAACTTCGACAACTTGAGCCCTACAACGGCAGGACGGATCCTACCGTGCACCTGATGCGCTACAAACGTCATATGGATGTTCCATCGGCGACGGAAAACGTCATGGCAAAATGCTTCCCTCTCTTCTTGACTGATATTGCTGCTATGTGGATTCGGCAGCTGGTATCTGAATCGATCAACAGCTGGAACATGTTGGTCGCTCGCTTTATTGAACAGTTTCGGGTCCACATCGCTCGACCCAAGAATGTAATGTCACTGACTTCAATCAAGCAGAGGCATAGAGAAACTCTACGCTCATTTTTGGAACGGTTCAATGTTGCAGCAGCATCCGTTGATCGACTTGATCCATCTATGGTATTGATGGCAGCTGTATCCGGCGTTCTAAACAACCCAGAGTTCAAAAAAAACTTATACCGAGACCAACCAAGGAATCTCAGCGAATTCTACTTTGAATTGGATAGGTTTCTGCGTGAAGAAGACGCGACGTTCGAAAAGAAAATTCTCGATCTTAACATGCTCAAAGACGGAGAACCGTCTGATTCTGGTAAAGGCAAAGGGAAAGCAGCTGTAAAGAATGACAGCAATGCTCAGCCCCGGAGAGGGCCAAGATATGAAAATTACACCGAACTCAATTCAACCTTTACTGACATCTACGTGAACACAAACGGTGACGTCTCCTATCCAAAGCCTCCTAGGAGGGAGCCATCGCAAAGAGAACGTGATTCTGGAAAATACTGCATGTTTCATGATATGGACGGTCATGACACAAATGACTGTAGACACTTGCGAGACTTGATTGAGGAACGGGTTAGACATGGAGAGCTACCCGAGTATGTGAAAAAACCTACCGCGCCTGCACCCGCACTACCACCACCTGCTCCCCTGAGAGGGAATGACCCTGGAACGAGCTCCCATGGGCTCATCATCAAATGATCTGGATTGGATCACTATGCGTTTTCAGCATTTCTTAGGATTTAAGATATGTCTCTTTGCTTTCTTTAGGTTTTCCGATTGGCTAAATCGGAGTACACACGTTCGGGGTTAGGATTTAGCTCCAAATCGTGCTCTGGCTTGATGACAAACCAATCAGGATTTGCTTTGGTTTAGTACTTTGAATTGAATAAGGAAGGACATCCTGAGCATGGATTATGTTTGGCAGTTTAAGTATCTTGTCAGGTTGTGGAAGGATTCTCAATCTCAATTAAAGTATGGCTTATACTTATCTCGGACCCCTAAGCATGGATTATGCCTAGGGACAGACTGTCTTGTCAGATTTTGGCAAGTATAGCTCTTTCCCGATATGAGTATGGATTGTACTCACTAGGATGCTTAAGTATGGATTATACTCAGGAACGACGAATGATCTCGTTAAGATCTAGTAAAGGAACTCAATAAAACTCGAGTATGGTTTATGCTCAGTTTGAACTTCCAGGTATGGCTTATACCTGGAAGGTTAGGTCCCTCGTCAGGTTTTGGCAGGATGATTTGAACGTCTCTTGAGTGTGGTTTATGCTCAAACAAACGCCCAAGCATGGTTTATGATCGAAAGTATAATCAGTTTTGTTAGGTTTTGACATACATATTTGCTTTCTTTTCTTCGCAGGTATGGTTTATACTTACAGCTGGCAGGCCCGGCGTGGCCTTGGACTTCCGGGATTATCCAGAACACATCTTCCTTTGTTCTGCAAGATATGTTCTAGGGGGGCAAAATGTTGACCCGCTTTTTAGTCAAAGCAGTCACACATGAAATCTCTGATCAACAATACGCTCCAGTACTAGAAGCATCGTCAGAAGACAGGCAGCAATTTGGTCGAAATCGCATCACAAACAAAGAAAGGCACGGAACTCCTACCAGATGACCTTTGTTGGGCCCGAAAACAGCGATTACGGAGCTAGGCTCTATAACTCTTGTATCCCTCTGAATTAGCTTCAGTTTGAGCTTTCGTTTGGCTAAAACGGACTTACGATTCGAAAGTTACGCATTTTTCCGTAAACGCGTGCAGAACCGAAAACATTGAATCTGGAATTGGCATAACACATTCGGATCAGATATACGGATCGGATCGCAACATAGAAGACCCGACCCGCCTGAGGTATTTTACACTGAAGTTCTTCCAGCCTTCGGATTGGAGACATCACCTCGGTTCGGATCGGCTAAAGGAAGACCCGACCCACACAAAGCTCCTTCTACTCGTCAAGCACGCTTGGCTTTGGACACTCCGGTTCGGATCTGATGGAGAACCGAACCGACCCCCTTCGGCATGCTGCTTCACTTCAGAATTGACCTATTCTTGTGGCACCATTTCCTCCTACTTTTATGGATCACCTTCCACATGGCCTTAAATGAATCGGAGAGGCTTTCTCCCATTTTGCCACTCGGTCGCCACGTTCTATCAAGGCGTTGGATTGGGGACACTTGTCATTCATCCAGATCTCCCTAGGGCTTCTCTACGCCTATAAATACACCATCATATGGCGATTTAAAGGGACTTTTGGCTACTCCAACACTTGGCCTCCATTACAACCAAGTAAGGACATTGTTTATCTCTCTCTAACACGAGTAATTGTATATAAATTCATTCCCAAATCTCCCCTTCTTCATTGTAAACACGAGGATTTTTTGTATAAACTGCAAACAAACAACATTGTAATTGCTCTTAGGATTTAAGAAACTATAAAGTGGAGGTAGGCTTGGATTGGGGACACTTGTCATTCATCCACATCTCCCTAGGGCTTCTCTGCGTCTATAAATACACCATCATATGGCGATTTGAAGGGACTTTTGGCCACTCCAACACTTGGCCTCCATTACAACCAAGCAAGGACATTGTTTATCTCTCTCTAACACGAGGAATTCGTGTATAAATTCATTCCCAAATCTCCTCTTCTTCATTGTAAACACGAGGATTTCGTGTATAAACTGCAAACAAACAACATTGTAATAGCTCTTAGGATTTAAGAAACTAAAAAGAGGACGTAGGCTTGGATTGAGCCGAACCACTATCAAAATCCCGTGTGTCTCCTTTTATTTTATTTCTTTTTCTGTATTTACTCTATGATTGTGAGGATTTCACAACGCAGTTAGGTGTTAGGCCCAGATTTCGGTCTAACATTTTGGCGCGCCAGGTAGGGGACACACAATATTACTTCTATCTCTAGCTTGAAAGGAATCAAATTGCTCGACTGTTGGATCAATGGTTAAACGAAAGAAAGGTGGAACTTTCTCTCGTACTGAGGACGTTGGTACAGAAGGTGCGAGGAATGAGGCGAGCCAGGAGGCTTCCTCCTATGAAAATCTAACGGCATACTTAACTAGAGACGAGATGGATGGCGTTCTCACTGAATTGAGAACCCAGATGGCAAGGCAGGATGATCTCCTCAGGAAGCAACAGGAGATGATCGATGGGTTCTTCACTCGGATGGAAGGAAGACCGAGCAACAATGCACAACTCTCTGGAAACGGCACGGAAATGGCTCCAGCGGGGATAACGAACTGGACAGGTTCGGATTCGATCCGAACCGAGGGCCAAAATCTGAATCCAACGCAGATGGAAATGGGGGGCATTCCCCACCGGGTCGGTTCGGACCGATCCGAACAGCAACCCTACATGAGCTTGGGGGAAGCAGCCTCCCTTATGGTAATCAAGGCTTCGCTCCGGTTCGACCTACATCCGCTCCGGTTCGGATGAACAACCAGGCATCAACTCTAGCTCAATGGCAACAGGAAACTGCTCGGAATAGAGGGCCATAACCGAGTCGGATCGGAATTTCTGACCCGAACCGTGCACATCACTATGAACTTCCTCACTTCTCCGAGCCACAGCAGGGGGGCACCTCCGAACCGAACCGGATGGCCATCCAAGCTCCCCATACTTTTCTGAACTCTTTTGGACTCAACGCTGGGGGCAGCATCTCTGAACTTGTCAACTTGCAACAGCTCTTTTAAGGCGATCGGCTCACCAATCTCATTGAACGCCTCTCGAGAGGCCGCACTTATCAGAATGACATGGATGATGTCAATCACAATCCATTCACACCGGAAATCAGGAATTCCCGCAATCCTCCAAATTTCAAACTTGCACAACTGGAGCCCTATAACGGCAGGACGGATCCTACCGTGCACCTGATGCGCTACAAACGTCGTATGGAAGTTCAATCGGCATCGGAAAACGTCATGGCAAAATGCTTCCCTCTCTTCTTGACTGATATTGCTGCTATGTGGATTCGGCAGCTGGAATCTGAATCGATCAACAGCTGGAACATGTTGGTCGCTCGCTTTATTGAACAGTTTCGGGTCCACATAGCTCGACCCAAGAATGTAATGTCACTAACTACAATCAAGCAGAGGCACAGAGAAACTCTGCGCTCATTTTTGGAACGGTTCAACGTTGCAGAAGAATCCGTTAATCGACTTGATCCATCTATGGTATTGATGGCAGCAGTATCCGGCGTTCTAAACAACCCGGAGTTCAAAAAACCTTGTACCGAGACCTACCAAGGAATCTCAGCGAATTCTACCTTGAATCGGATAGGTTTCTCCGTGAAGAAGACGCGACGTCCGAAAAGAAAATTCTCGATGTTAACATGCTCAAAGACGGAGAACCGTCTGATTCTGGTTAAGGCAAAGGGAAAGCTGCTGTAAAGAATGACAGCAACACTCAGCCCCGGAGAGGGCCAAGATATGAAAAGTACACCGAACTCAATTCAACCTTTACTGACATCTACGTGAACACAAACGGTGATGTCTCCTATCCAAGGCCTCCTAGGAGGGAGCCATCGCAAAGAGAACACGATTCTGGAAAATACTGCATGTTTCATGATATGGACGGTCATGACACAAATGACTATAGACACTTGCGAGACTTGATTGCGGAACGGGTTAGATGAGGAGAGCTACCCGAGTATGTGAAAAACCCTACAGTGCCTGCACCCGCACTGCCACCACCTACTCCCCGGAGAGGGAATGACCCTGGAACGAGCTCCCATGGGCTCATCATCAAATGATCTGGATTGGATCACTATGCGTTTTTAGCATTTTTTAGGATTTAAGATATGTCTCTTTGCTTTCTTTAGGTTTGCCGATTGGCTAAATCGGAGTACACACGTTCGGGGTTAGGATTTAACTCCAAAGCGTGCTCTAACTTGATGACAAACCAATCAGGATTTGCTTTTGTTTTGTACTTTGAATTGAATAAGGAAGGACATACCGAGCATGGATTATGTTTGCAATTTAAGTATCTTGTCAGGTTGTGGCAGGATTCCCAATCTCAATTAAAGTATGGCTTTTACTTATCTCGGACGGCTAGGCATGGATTATGCCTAGAGACAGACTGTCTTGTCAGGTTTTGGCAAGTATAGCTCTATCCCGACATGAGTATGGATTGTACTCACTAGGATGCTCAAGTATGGATTATACTTAGGAACGACGAATGATCTCGTTAAGATCTAGTAAAGGAACTCAATAAAACTCGAGTATGGTTTATGCTCAGTTTGAACTTCCAGGTATGGCTTATACCTGGAAGGTTAGGTCCCTCGTCAGGTTTTGGTAGGATGATTTGAACATCTCTTAAGTGTGGTTTATGCTCAAACAAACGCCCAAGCATAGTTTATAATCGAATGTATAATTAGTTTTGTTAGGTTTTGACATACCTATTTGCTTTCTTTTCTTCGCATGTATGGTTTATACTTACAGCTGGCAGGCCCGGCGTGGCCTTGGACTTCCTGGATTATCCAGAACACATATTCCTTCGTTCTACAAGATATATTCTGGGGGGGCAAAATGTTGACCCACTTTTTAGTCAAAGCAGTCACAAATGAAATCTCTTATCAACAATACGCTCCAGTATTGGAAGCATCGTCAGAAGACATGCAGCGATTTGGTCGAAATCGCATCAGAAAATAAGAAAGGCCCGAAACTCCTACCAGATGACCTTTTCCGGGCCCGAAAACAGCGATTACGGAGCTCAGCATTGAAACCCTTGTAGCCCTCTGAATTAGCTTCAGTGTGAGCTTTCGTTTGGCTAAAACGGACTTACGGATCGAAAGTTACGCCCATTTCCGTGAACGCGTGCAGAACCGAAAACTTGGAATCTGGATTTGGCATAACCAATTCGGATCGGATATACGGATCAAATCGGATATACGGATCGGATCGGAGCATAGAAGACCCGACTCGCCTGAAGTATTATACACTGAAGTGCTTCCAGCCTTCGGATTGGAGACATCACCTCGGTTCGGATCGGCAAAAGGAAGACCCGACCCGTACAAAGCTCCTTCTACTCGTCAAGCACGCTTGGCTTTGGACACTCCGGTTCGGATCGGATGGAGAACCGAACCGACCCCCTTCGACCTGCTGCTGCACTTCAGAATTGACCTATTCTTGTGGCACCATTTCCTCCTACTTTTATGGATCACCTTCCACAAGGCCTTACACGAATTGGAGAGGCTTTCTCCCATTTTGCCACTCGGTCGCCACGTTGTATCAAGGCGTTGGATTGGGGACACTTTTCATTCATCCGGATCTCCCTAGGGCTTCTCTGCGCCTATAAATACATCATCATATGGCGATTTGAAGGGACTTTTGGCCTTTCCAACACTTTACCTCCATTACAACCAAGCAAGGACATTGTTTGTCTCTCTCTAACACGAGGAATTCGTGTATAAATTCATTCCTAAATCTCCTCTTCTTCATTGTAAACACGAGGATTTCATGTATAAACTGCAAACAAACAACATTGTAATAGCTCTTTGGATTTAAGAAACTATAAAGTGGACGTAGTCTTGGATTGAGCCGAACCACTATAAAAATCCCGTGTGTCTCCTTTTTTTTACTGCTTTTTATGTATTTACTCTGTGATTGTGAGGATTTCACACCGCATTTGGGTGTTAGGCCCAGATTTCGGTCTAACATTTTGGCACGTCAGGTAGGGGACACACAATATTACTTCTATCTCTAGCTTGAAAGGAATCGGATTGCTCGACTATTGGATCAATGGTTAAATGAAAGAAAGATGGAACTTTCTCTCGTATTTAGGACGTTGGTACGGAAGGTGCGAGGAATGAGGCGAGCCAGGAGGCTTCGTCCCATGAAAATATATCGGCATACTTAACTAGAGACGAGATGGATGGTGTTCTCACCGAATTGAGAACACAGATGGCAAGGCAGGATGATTTCCTCAGGAAGCAACAAGAGATGATCGACGGGTTCTTCGCTCGGATGGAAGGAAGACCGAGCAACAACGCACAACTCGCTAGAAACGGCACGGAAATGGCTCCAGCGGGGATAACGAACCGGAACGGTTCGGATCCGATTTGAACCGAGGGCCAAAATCTGAATCCAACGCGGATGGAAATGGGGGGCATTCCCCACCGGGTCGGTTCGGACCCGATCCGAAAAGCAACACTACATGAGCTTGGGGGTAGCAGCCTCCCTTCTGGTAATCAAGGCTTCGCTCCTTTTCGACCTACATCCGCTCCGGTTTGGATGAACAACCAGGCACCAACTCCAGCTCAATGTCAACAGGAAACTGCTCGGAACAGAGGGCCGGAACCGGGTCGGATCGGAATATCTGACCCGAACCATGCACATCACTACGAACTTCCTCACTTCTCCGAGCCACAGCAGGGGGCACCTCTGAACCGACTCGGATGGCCTTCCAAGCTCCCCATATTTTTCTGAACTCTTCTGGACTCAACGCTGGGGGCACCAGCTCTGAACTCGTCAACTTGCAACAGCTCTTTGAAGGTGATTGGCTCACCAATCTCATTGAATGCCTCTCGAGAGGCCGCACTTATCAGAATGACATGGATGATGCCAATCACAATCCATTCACACAGGAAATCAGGAATTCCCGCAATCCTCCAGATTTCAAACTTCCACTACTGGAGCCCTACAACGGCAGGACGGATCTTACCGTGCACCTGATGTGCTACAAACGTCATATGGAAGTTCAATCGGCGTCGGAAAATGTCATGGCAAAATGATTCCCTCTCTTCTTGACTGATATTGTTGCTATGTGGATTCGGCAGCTGGAATCTGAATCGATCAACAGCTAGAACATGTTGCTCGCCCGCTTTATTGAATAGTTTCGGGTCCACATCGCTCGACCCACGAATGTAATGTCACTAACTACAATCAAGCAGAGGTCCAGAGAAACTCTGCGCTCATTTTTCGAACGGTTCAACATTGCAGCAGCATCCGTTGATCGACCTGAGCCATCTATGGTATTGATGGCGGCAGTATCCGGCTTTCTAGACAACTCGGAGTTCAAAAAATCCTTGTACCGAGACCCACCAAGGAATCTCAGCGAATTCTACCTTGAATCGGATAGGTTTTTGCATGAAGAAGACGCGACGTCCGAAAAGAAAATTCTCGATGTTAACATGCTCAAAGACGGAGAACTGTCTGATTCTGGTAAAGGCAAAGGGAAAGCTACTGTCAAGAATGACCGCAATGCTCAGCCCCGGAGAGGGCCAAGATATGAAAATTACACCGAACTCAATTCAAACTTGACTGACATCTACATGAACACAAACGGTGAAGTCTCCTATCCAAAGCCTCTTAGGAGGGAGCCATCGCAAAGAGAACGCGATTCTGGAAAATACTGCATGTTTCATAATATGGACGGTCATGACACAAATGACTGTAAACACTTGCAAGACTTGATTGAGGAACGGGTTAGACGTGGAGAGCTATCCGTGTATGTGAAAAAACCTACAGCGCCTGCACCCGCATTGCCACCACCTGCTCCCCGGAGAGGGAATGACCCTGGAACGAGCTCCCATGGGCTCATCATCAAATGATCTGGATTGGATCACTATGCGTTTTTGCACTTCTTAGGATTTAAGATATGTCTCTTTGCTTTCTTTAAGTTTTCCGATTGGCTAAATCGGAGTACACACGTTCGGGGTTAGGATTTAGCTCCAAAGCGTGCTCTGTACTCGATGACAAACCAATCAGGATTTGCTTTGGTTTTGTAATTTGAATTGAATAAGGAAGGACTTACCGAGCATGGATTATGTTTGGCAATTTAAGTACCTTGTCAGGTTGTGGCAGGATTCTCAATATCAATTAAAGTATGGCTTATACTTGTCTCGGAACCCTAGGCATGGATTATGCCTAGGGACAGACTGTCTTGTCAGGTTTTGGCAAGTATAGCTCTATCCCGACATGAGTATGGATTGAACTCACTAGGATGCTTAAGTATGGATTATACTCAGGAACGACGAATGATCTCATTAAGATCTAGTATAGGAACTCAATAAAACTCGAGTATGGTTTATGCTCAGTTTGAACTTCCAGGTATGGCTTATACCTGGAAGGTTAGGTCCCTCGTTAGGTTTTGGCAGGATGATTTGAACGTCTCTTAAGTGTGGTTTATGCTTAAACAAACACCCAAGCATGGTTTATGATCGAAAGTATAATCAGTTTTTTAGGTTTTGACATACCTATTTGCTTTCTTTTCTTCGCAGGTATGGTTTATACTTACAACTGGCAGGACCGGCGTGGCCTTGGACTTCCTGGTTTATCCAGAACACATCTTCCTTCGTTCTGCAAGATATGTTCTAGAGGGGAAAATGTTGACCCGCTTTTTAGTCAAAGCAGTCACACATGAAATCTTTGATCAACAATACGCTCCAGTATTGGAAGCATCGTCAGAAGACAGGCAGCGATTTGGTCGAAATCGCATCACAAACAAAGAAAGGCCCGGAACTCCTACCAGATGACCTTTTCTGGGCCCGAAAACAACGATTACAGAGTTGTGCTCAGTAACTCTTGTAGCCCTCTGAATTAGCTTTAGTTTGAGCTTTTGTTTGGCTAAAACGGACTTATGGTTCGAAAGTTACGCCCGTTTTCGTGATTCTGTGCAGAACTGAAAACTTGGAATCTGGAATTGGCATAACCCATTCGGATCGGATCGGATATACAGATCGGATCGGAGCATAGAAGACCTGATCCACCTGAAGTATTTTACACTGAAGTGCTTCCAGCCTTCGGATCGGATACATCACCTCGGTTCGAATCAGCTAAAGGAAGACCCGACCCGCACAAAGCTCCTTCTACTCGTCACGCACGCTTGGCTTTGGACACTCCGGTTCGGATCGGATGGAGAACCGAACCGACCCCCTTCGACCTGCTGCTGCACTTCAGAATTGACCTACTCTTGTGGCACCAATTCCTCCTACTTTTATGGATCACCTTCCACATGGCCTTACACGAATTGGAGAGGCTTTCTCCCATTTTTCCACTCGGTCGCCACGTTGCATCAAGGCGTTGGATTAGGGACACTTGTCATTCATCCGGATCTCCCTAGGGCTTCTTTGCGCCTATAAATACACCATCATACGGAGATTTGAAGGGACTTTTGGCCACTCCAACACTTGGCCTCCATTACAACCAAGCAAGGACATAGTTTATCTCTCTATAACACGAGGAATTCGTGTATAAATTCATTCCCAAATCTCCTCTTCTTCATTGTAAACACGAGGATTTCGTGTATAAACTACAAACAAACAACAATGAAATAGCTCTTAGGATTTAAGAAACTATAAAGTGGACGTAGTCTTGGATTGAGCCGAACCACTATAAAAATCCCGTGTGTCTCCTTTTATTTTACTGCTTTTTCTCTATTTACTCTGTGATTGTGAGGATTTCACACCGCATTTGGGTGTTAGGCCCAGATTTCGGTCTAACATTTTGGCGCACCAGGTAGGGGACACACAATATTACTTCTATCTCTAGCTTGAAGGGAATCGGATTGCTCGACTGTTGGATCAATGGTTAAACGAAAGAAAGATTGAACTTTCTCTCGTACTGAGGACATTGGTACAGAAGGTGCGAGGAATGAGGCGAGCCAGGAGGCTTCCTCCGATGAAAATCTGTCGGCACACTTAACTAGAGATGAGATGGATGGCGTTCTCATTGAATTGAGAACCCAGATTGCAAGGCAGGATGATCTCCTCAGGAAGAAACAGGAGATGATCGAAGGGTTCTTCGCTCGGATGGAAGGAAGACCAAGCAACAACGCACAACTCGCTGGAAACGGCACGGAAATGGCTCCAGCGGGGATAACGAAACGGACCGGTTCGGATCCGATCCGAACCGAGGGCCAAAATCTGAATCCAACGCAGATGGAAATAGGGGGCATTCCCCACCGGGTCGGTTCGGACCCGATCCGAACAGCAACCCTACATGAGCTTGGGGGCAGCAGCCTCCCTTCTGGTAATCAAGGCTTCGCTCCGGTTCGACCTACATCTGCTCCGGTTCGGATGAACAACCAGGCACCAACACCAGCTCAATGGCAACAGGAAACTGCACGGAACAGAGGGCCAGAACTGGGTCGGATCGGAATATCTGACCCGAACCGTGCGCATCACTACGAACTTCCTCACTTCTCCGAGCCAAAGCAGGGGGCACCTCCGAACCAAACCGGATGGCCTTCCAAGCTCCCCATACTTTTCTGGACTCTTCTGGACTCAACGCTGAGGGCACTAGCTCTGAAGTTGTCAAATTGCAACAGCTTTTTGAAGGCGATCGGCTCACCAATCTCATTGAACGCCTCTCGAGAGGCCGCACTTATCAGAATGACATGGATGATGTCAATCACAATCCATTCACATAGGAAATCAGGAATTCTCGCAATCCTCCATATTTCAAACTTCCACAACTGGATCCCTACAACGGTAGGACGGATCCTACCGTGCACTTGATGCGTTAAAAACGTCATATGGAAGTTCAATCAGCGTCGGAAAACATCATGGAAAAATGCTTCCCTCTCTTCTTGACTGATATTGCTGCTATGTGGATTTGGCAGCTGGAATCTGAATCGATCAACAGCTGGAACATGTTGGTCGCCCGCTTTATTGAACAGTTTCGGGTCCACATCACTCGACCCAAGAATGTAATGTCACTAACTACAATCAAGCAGAGGCCTAAAGAAACTCTGCGCTCATTTTTGGAATGGTTCAACGTTGCAGCAGCATCAGTTGATCGACCTGAGCCATCTATGGTACTGATGGCGGCAGTATCCGGCGTTCTAGACAACTCGGAGTTCAAAAAATCCTTGTACCGAGACCCACCAAGGAATCTCAGGGAATTCTACCTTGAATCGGATAGGTTTCTGAATGAAGAAGACGCGACATCCGAAAAGAAAATTCTCGATGTTAACATGCTCAAAGACGGAGAACCGTCTTATTCTGGTTAAGGCAAAGGGAAAGATGCTGTCAAGAATGACCGCAACGCTCAGCCCCGGAGAGGGCCAAGATATGAAAAGTACACCAAACTCAATTCAACCTTGACTGACATCTACGTGAACACAAACGGTGACGTCTCCTATCCAAAGCCTCCTAGGAAGGAGCCATCGCAAAGAGAGCGCGATTATGGAAAATACTGCATGTTTCATGATATGGACGGTCATGACACAAATGACTGTAGACACTTGCGAGACTTGATTGAGGAATGGGTTTGACGTGGAGAGCTACCCGAGTATGTGAAACTACCTACAGCACCTGCACCCGCAGTGCCACCACTTTCTCCCCGGAGAGGGAATGACCCTGGAACGAGCTCCCATGGGCTCATCATCAAATGATCTGGATTGGATCACTATGCGTTTTCAGCATTTCTTAGGATTTAAGATATGTCTCTTCGCTTTCTTTAGGTTTTCCGATTGGCTAAATCGGAGTACACACGTTCGGGGTTAGGATTTAGCTCCAAAGCGTGCTCTGTACTCGATGACAAACCAACCAGGATTTGCTTTGGTTTTGTACTTTTATTTGAATAAGGAAGGACTTCCCGCGCATGGATTATGTTTGGCAATTTAAGTATCTTGTCATGTTGTGGCAGGATTCTCAATCTCAATTAAAGTTGGCTTATACTTATCTCGGACCCCTACGCATGGATTATGCCTAGGGACAGACTGTCTAGTCAGGTTTTGGCAAGTATAGCTCTATCCTGACATGAGTATGGATTTTACTCACTAGGATGCTTAAGTATGGATTATATTCAGGAACGACGAATGATCTCGTTAAGATCTAGTAAAGGAACTCAATAAAACTCGAGTATGGTTTATGCTGATTTTGAACTTCAAGGTATGGCTTATACCTGGAAGGTTAGGTCCCTCGTCAGGTTTTGGCAGGATGATTTGAACGTCTCTTGAGTGTGGTTTATGCTAAAAAAACGCCCAAGCATGGTTTATGATCGAAAGTATAATCAGTTTTGTTAGGTTTTGACATACCTATTTGCTTTCTTTTCTTCGCAGGTATGGTTTATACTTAAAGCTGGCAGGCCCGGCGTGGCCTTGGACTTCCTGGATTATCCAGAACACATCTTCCTTCGTTCTGCAAGATATGTTCTTGGGGGCAAAATGTTGACCCGCTTTTTAGTCAAAGCAGTCACACATGAAATCTCTGATCAACAATACGATCCAGTATTGGAAGCATCGTCAGAAAACAAGCAGCGATTTGTTCGAAATCGCATCACAAACCAAGAAAGGCCCGGAACTCCTACCAGATGACCTTTTCTGGGCCCGAAAACAGCGATTATAGAGCTGGGCTCAGTAACCCTTGTAGCCCTCTGAATTAGCTTCAGTTTGAGCTTTCGTTTGGCTAAAACGGACTTACGATTCGAAAGTTACGCCCGTTTCCGTGAACGCGTGCAGAACCGAAAACTTGGAATCTGGAATTGGCATAACCCATTCGGGTCTGATATACGGATCGGATCGGATATACGGATCGGATCGGAGTATAGAAGATCCGACCCGCCTGAAGTATTTTACACTGAAGTGCTTCCAGCCTTCGGATCGGAGACATCACCTCGGTTCGGATCGGCTAAAGGAAGACCCGACCCACACAAAGCTCTTTCTACTCGTCAAGCACGCTTGGATTTGGACACTCCGGTTCGGATCGGATGGAGAACCGACCCGACCCCCTTCGACCTGCTGCTGCACTTCAGACTTGACCAATTCTTGTAGCACCATTTCCACCTATTTTTATGGATCACCTTCCACATGGCCTTACACGAACTAGAGAGGCTTTCTCCCATTTTGCCACTCGGTGGCCACGTTCTATCAAGGCGTTGGATTGGGGACACTTGTCATTCATCCGGATCTCCCTAGGGCTTCTCTACGCCTATATATACACCATCATATGGCGATTTGAAGGGACTTTTGGCAACTCCAACACTTGGCCTCCATTACAACCAAGCAAGGACATTGTTTATCTCTCTCTAACACGTGGAATTCGTGTTTATATTCATTCCCAAATCTCCTCTTCTTCATTGTAAACACGAGGATTTCGTGTATAAACTGCAAACAAACAACATTGTAATAGTTCTTAGGATTTAAGAAACTATAAAGTGGACGTAGGCTTGGATTGAGCCGAACCACTATAAAAATCCCATGTGTCTCCATTTATTTTACTGCTTTTTCTGTATTTACTCTGTGATTGTGAGGATTTCATACCGCATTTGGGTGTTATGCCCAGATTTCGGTCTAACATTTTGGCGCGCCAGGTAGGGGACACACAATATTACTTCTATCTCTAGCTTGAAAGGAATCAGATTGCTCGACTGTTGGATCAATGTTTAAACGAAAGAAAGATGGAACTTTCTCTCGTACTGAGGACGTTGGTACAGAAGGTGCGAGGAATGAGGCGAGCCAGGAGGCTTCCTCCCATGAAAATCTATCGGCATACTTAACTAGAGACGAGATAGATGGCGTTCTAACTGAATTGATAACTTAGATGGCAAGACAGGATGATCTCCTCAGGAAGCAACAGGAGATGATCGACGGGTTCTTCGCTCAGATGAAAGGAAGACCGAGAAACAACGCACAACTCGCTGGAAACAGCACTGAAATGGCTCCAGCGGGGATAACGAACCGGACCGGTTCGGATCGGATCCGAACCGAGGGCCAAAATCTGAATCCATCGCTGATGGAAATGGGGGGCATTCCCCACCGTGTCGGTTCGGACCCGATCCGAACAGCAACCCTACATGAGCTTGGGGGCAGCAGCCTCCCTTCTGGTAATCAAGGCTTCGTTCCGGTTCGACCTACATCCGCTCCGGTTCGGATGAACAACCAGGCACCAACTCCAGCTGAATGGCAACAGGAAACTTCTCGGAACAGAGGGCCAGAACCGGGTCGGATCGGAATATCTGACCCGAACCATGCACATCACTACGAACTTCCTCACTTCTCTGAGCCACAGCAGGGGGGCACCTCTGAGCCGAACCGGATGGCCTTCCAAGCTCCCCATACTTTTCTGAACTCTTCTGGACTCGACGCTGGGGGCACCAGCTCTGAACTTGTCAACTTGCCACAGCTCTTTGAAGGCGATCGGCTCACCAATCTCATTGAACGCCTCTCGAGAGGCCGCACTTATCATAATGAGATGGATGATGTCAATCACAATCCATTCACACAGGAAATCAGGAATTCCCGCAATCCTCCAGATTTCAATATTCCACAACTGGAGCCCTACAACGGCAGGACGGATCCTACCGTGCACCTGATGCGCTACAAATGTCATATGGAAGTTCAATCGGCGTCGGAAAACGTCATGGCAAAATGCTTCCCTCTCTTCTTGACTGATATTGCTGCTATGTGGATTCGGCAGCTGGAATCTAAATCGATCAACAGCTGGAACATGTTGGTCGCCCGCTTTATTGAACAGTTTCGGGTCCACATCACTCGACCCTAAAATGTAATGTCACTAACTACAATCAAGTAGAGGCCTAGAGAAACTCTGCGCTCATTTTTGGAACGGTTCAACGTTGCAGCAGCATCTGTTGATCGACCTGAGCCATCTATGGTATTGATGGCGGCAGTATCCGGCGTTCTAGACAACTCGGAGTTCAAAAAATTCCTTGTACCGAGACCCACCAAGGAATCTCAGCGAATTCTACCTTGAATCGGATAGGTTTATTCGTGAAGAAGACGCGACGTCCGAAAAGAAACTTCTCGATGTTAACATGCTCAAAGACGGAGAACCGTCTGATTCTGGTAAAAGCAAAGGGAAAGCTACTGTCAAGAATGACCGCAACGCTCAGCCCCGGAGAGGGCCAAGACATGAAAAGTACACCGAACTCAATTCAAGCTTGACTGACATCAACGTGAACACAAACGGTAACGCCTCCTATCCAAAGCCTCCTAGGAGGAAGCCATCGCAAAGAGAACGCGATTCTGGAAAATACTGCATGTTTCATGATATGGACGGTCATGGCACAAATGACTGTAGACACTTGCGAGACTTGATTGAGGAACGGGTTAGACGTGGAGAGCTACTCGAGTATGTGAAACAACCTACAGTGCCTGCACCCGCAATACCACCACCTGCTCCCCGGAGAGGGAATGATCCTGGAACGAGCTCCCATGGGCTCATCATCAAATGATCTGGATTGGATCACTATGCGTTTTCAGCATTTCTTAGGATTTAAGATATGTTTCTTTCCTTTCTTTAGGTTTTCCGATTGGCTAAATCGGAGTACACACGTTCGGGGTTAGGATTTAGCTCCAAAGTGTGCCCTGTACTCGATGACAAACCAATTAGGATTTGCTTTGGTTTTGTACTTTGAATTGAATAAGGAAGGACTTCCCGAGCATGGATTATGTTTGGCAATTTAAGTATCTTGTCAGGTTGTGGCAGGATTCTCAATCTCAATTAAAGTATGGCTAATACTTATCTCAGACCCCTAGGCATGGATTATGCCTAGGGACTAACTGTCTTGTCAGGTTTTGGCAAGTATAGCTCTATCCCGACATGAGTATGGATTGTACTTACTGGGATTCTTTAGTATGGATTATACTCAGGAACGACGAATGATCTCGTTAAGACCTAGTAAAGGAACTCAATAAAACTTGAGTATGGTTTATGCTCAGTTTGAACTTCCAGGTATGACTTATACCTGGAAGGTTAGGCCCCTCTTCAGGTTTTGGCAGGATTGTTTGAACGTCTCTTGAGTGTGGTTTATGCTCAAACAAACGCCCAAGCATGATTTATGATCGAAAGTATAATCAGTTTTGTTAGGTTTTGACATACCTATTTGCTTTCTTTTCTTCGCAGGTATGGTTTATACTTACAACTGGCAGGCCCGGCGTGGCCTTGGACTTCCTGGATTATCCAGAACAAATCTTCCTTCGTTCTGCAAGATATGTTCTGGGGGGGCAAAACGTTGACCCGCTTTTTAGTCAAAGCAGTCACACATGAAATCTTTGATCAATAATACGCTCCAGTATTGGAAGCATCGTCAGAAGACAGGCAGCGATTTGGTCGAAATTGCATCACAAACAAAGAAAGGCCCGGAACTCTGACCAGATGACCTTTTCTGGGCCCGAAAACAGCGATTACAGAGCTAAGTTCAGTAACTCTTGTAGCCCTCTGAATTAGCTTCAGTTTGAGCTTTCCTTTGGCTAAAACGGACTTACGGTTCGAAAGTTACGCCCGTTTCCGTGAACACATGCAGAACTGAAAACATGGAATCCAGAACTGGCATAACCCATTCGGATCGGATATACGGATCGGGTCGGATATAAGGATCGGATCAGAGCATAGAAGACCCGACCCGCCTGAAGTATTTTACACTGAAGTGCTTCCAGCCTTCGGATAGGAGACATCACCTTGTTTCGGATCGGCTAAAGGAAGACCCAACCCGCATAAAGCTCCTTCTACTCGTCAAGCACGCTTGGCTTTGGACACTCCGGTTCGGATCGGATGGAGAATCAAACCGACCCCCTTCGACCTGCTGCTGCACTTCAGAATTTACCTATTCTTGTGGCACCATTTCCTCCTACTTTTATGGATCACCTTCCACATTGCCTTACACGAATTGGAGAGGCTTTCTCCCATTTTGCCACTCGGTCGCCACGTTCTATCAAGGCGTTGGATTAGGGACACTTGTCATTCATCCGGATCTCCCTAGGGCTTCTCTGCACCTATAAATACACCGTCATATGGCGATTTGAAGGGACTTTTGGCCACTCCAACACTTGGCCTCCATTATAACCAAGTAAGTTCATTGTTTATCTCTCTCTAACACGAGGAATTTGTGTTTAAATTCATTCCCAAATCTCCTCTTCTTCTTTGTAAACACGACGATTTCGTGTATAAACTGCAAACAAAGAACATTGTAATAGCTCTTAGGATTTACGAAACTATAAAGTGTATGTAGGCTTGGATTGAGCCGAACCACTATAAAAATCCCATGTGTCTCCTTTTATTTTACTTCTTTTTTTGTATTTACTCTGTGATTGTGAGGATTTCACACCGCATTTGGGTGTTAGGCCCAGATTTCGGTCTAACATTTTGGCGCACCAGGTAGGGGACACACAATATTACTTCTATCTCTACCTTGAAAGGAATCGGATTGCTCGACTGTTGGATCAATGGTTAAACGAAAGAAAGATGGGACTTTCTCTCGTACTGAGGACATTGGTACAGAAGGTGCGAGGAGTGAGGCGAACCAGGAGGCTTCCTCCCATGAAAATCTATCAGCATACTTAACTAGAGACGAGATGGATGGCGTTCTCACTGAATTGAGAACCCAGATGGCAAGGCCGGATGGTCTCCTCAGGAAGCAACAGGAGATGATCGACGGGTTCTTCGCTCGGATGGAAGGAAGACCGAGCAATAACGCACAACTCGCTGGAAACGGCACGGAAATGGCTCCAGCGGGGATAACGAACTGGACCGGTTTGGATCCGATCCGAACCGAGGGCCAAAATCTGAATCCAAAGCAGATGGAAATGGGGGGCATTCCCCACCAGTTCGGTTCGAACCCGATCCGAACAGCAACCCTAAATGAGCTTGGGGGCAGCAGCCTCCCTTCTGGTAATCAAGGCTTCGCTCCAGTTCGACCTACATCCGCTCTGGTTCAGATGAACAACCAGGCACCAACTCCAGCTCAATGGAAACAGGAAACTGCTCGGAACAGAGGGCCAGAACCGGGTCGGATCGGAATATCTGACCCGAACCGTGCACATCACTACGAACTTCCTCACTTCTCCAAGCCATAGCAAGGGGGTACCTCCGAACCGAACCGGGTGGCCTTCCAAGCTCACCATACTTTTCTGAACTCTTCTGGACTCAACGCTGGGGGCACCAGCTCTGAACTTATCAACTTGCAACAGCTCTTTGAAGGCGATCGTCTCACCAATCTCATTGAACGCCTCTCGAGAGGCCACACTTATCAGAATGACATGGATGATGTCAATCACAATCCATTCACATCGTAAATCAGGAATTCCCGCAATCCTCCAGATTTCAAACTTCCACAACTGGAGCCCTACAACGGCAGGACGGATCCTACCGTGCACCTGATGCGTTACAAACGTCATATGGAAGTTCAATCGGCGTCGGAAAACGTCATGGCAAAATGCTTCGCTCTCTTCTTAACTGGTATTGCTGCTATGTGGATTCGGCCGTTGGAATATGAATCGATCAACAGGTGGAACATGTTGGTCGCTCGCTTTATTGAATAGATTCGGGTCCACATCGCTCGACCCAAGAATGTAATGTCACTAACTACAATCAAGTAGAGGCCCAGAGAAACTCTGCGCTCATTTTTGGAATGGTTCAACGTTGCCATAGCATCCGTTGATCGACCTGAGCCATCTATGGTATTGATGGCGGAAGTACCCGGCGTTCTAGACAACTCACAGTTCAAAAAATCCTTATACCGAGACCCACCAAGGAATCTCAGCGAATTCTATCTTGAATCGGATAGGTTTCTGCGCGAAGAAGACGCGACATCCGAAAAGAAAAT
This sequence comes from Allium sativum, assembly GCA_030737875.1. NCBI lineage: Eukaryota > Viridiplantae > Streptophyta > Magnoliopsida > Asparagales > Amaryllidaceae > Allium > Allium sativum. The sequence goes on from CM060918.1 coordinate 132,545,244, forward strand.
TCTCGATGTTAACATGCTCAAAGATGGAGAACCGTCTGATTCTGGTAAAGGCAAAGGGAAAGCTGCTGTCAACAATGACCGCAACGCTCAGCCCCGGAGAGGGCCAAGATATGAAAATTACACCGAACACAATTCAACATTGACTGACATCTACGTGAACACAAATGGTGAAATCTCCTATCCAAAGCCTCCTAGGAGGGAGCCATCGCAAAGAGAACGCGATTCTGGAAAATACTGCATGTTTCATGATATGGACGGTCATGACACAAATGACTGTAGACACTTACGAGACTTGATTGAGTAACAGGTTTGACGTGGAGAGCTACCCGAGTATGTGAAACAACCTTCAGTGCCTGCACCCGCACTGCCGCCACCTACTCCCCGGAGAGGGAATGACCCTGGAACGAGCTCCCATGGGCTCATCATCAAATGATCTAGATTGGATCACTATGCGTTTTCAGCATTTCTTATGATTTAAGATATGTCTCTTTGCTTTCTTTAGGTTTTCCGATTGGCTAAATCGGAGTACACACGTTCGGGGTTAGGATTTAGCTCCAAAGCATGCTCTGTACTCGATGACAAACCAATCAGGATTTGCTTTGGTTTTGTACTTTGAATTGAATAAGGAAGGACTTCCCGAGCATGGATTATGTTTGGAAATTTAAGTATCTTGTCAGGTTGTGGCATGATTCTCAATCTCAATTAAAGTATGGCTTATACTTATCTCGGACCCCTAGGCATGGATTATGCCTAGGGACAGACTGTCTTGTCAGGTTTTGACAAGTATAGCTCTATCCCGACATGAGTATGGATTGTACTCTCTAGGATGCTTAAGTATTGATTTTACTTTGGAACGACGAATGATCTCGTTAAGATCTAGTAAAGGATCTCAATAAAACTCGAGTATGGTTTATGCTCAGTTTGAACTTGCAGGTATGGCTTATACCTGGAAGGTTGGGTCCCTCGTCGGGTTTTGGCAGGATGATTTGAACGTCTCTTGAGTGTGGTATATGCTCAAACAAACGCCCAAGCATGGTTTATGATCGAAAGTATAATCAGTTTTGTTAGGTTTTGACATACCTATTTGCTTTCTTTTCTTCGCAGGTATGGTTTATACTTACAGCTGGCAGGCCCGGAGTGGCCTTGGACTTCCTGGATTATCCAGAACACATCTTCCTTCATTCTACAAGATATGTTCTGGGGGGCAAAATGTTGACCTGCTTTTTAGTCAACGTAGTCACACATGAAATCTCTGATCAACAATACGCTCCAGTATTGGAAGCATCGTCAAAAGACAGGCAGCGATTTGGTCGAAATCGCATCACAAACAAAGAAAGGCCCGGAACTCCTACCAGATTACATTTTCTGGGCCCGAATACAGCGATTACGAATTGCGCTTGGTAACTCTTGTATCCCTCTGAATTAGCTTTAGTTTGAGCTTTCGATTGTCTAAAACGGACTTACGGTTCGAAAGTTACGCCCGTTTCCGTGAACGCGTGCAGAACCGAAAACTTGGAATTTGGAATTGGCATAACCCATTCGGATCAGATATGCGGATTGGATCGGATATATGGATCGTATCGGAGCAAAGAAGACCCGACCCGCCTGAAGTATTTTACACTGGAGTGCTTCCAGCCTTCGGATCGGAGACATCACCTCGGTTCGGATCGGCTAAAGGAAGAACCGACCCGCACAAAGCTTGTTCTACTCGTCAAGCACGCTTGGCTTTGGACACTCCGGTTCAGATCGGATGGAAAACCGAACCGACCCACTTCGACCTACTGCTGCACATCAGAATTGACCTATTCTTGTGGCACCATTTCCTCCTACTTTTATGGATCACCTTCCACATGGCCATACGCGAATTGGAGAGGCTTTCTCCCATTTTGCCACTCGGTCGCCACGTTCTATCAAGGCGTTGGATTGGGGACACTTGTCATTCATTCGGATCTCCCTAGGGCTTCTCTATGCCTATAAATACACCATTATATGGCGATTTGAAGGGACTTTTGCCCACTCCAACACTTGGCCTCCATTACAACCAAGCGAGGACATTGTTTATCTCTCTCTAACACGAGGAATTCGTTTATAAATTCATTCCCAATTCTCCTCTTCTTCATTGTAAACACGAGGATTTCGTGTATAAACTGCAAACAAACAACATTGTAATAGTTCTTAGGATTTAAGAAACTATAAAATGGACGTAGGCTTGGATTGAGCCGAACCACTATAAAAATCCCGTGTGTCTCCTTTTATTTTACTGCTTTTTCTGTATTTACTCTGTGATTGTGAGGATTTCACACCGCATTTGGGTGTTAGGCCCAGATTTCGGTCTAACATTTTGGAGTGCCAGGTAGGGGACACACAATATTAGTTCTATCTCTAGCTTGAAAGGAATTGGACTGCTCGACCGTTGGATCAATGGTTAAATGAAAGAAAGATGGGACTTTCTCTCGTACTGAGGACGTTGGTATAGAAGGTGCGAGGAATAAGGCATGCCAGGATGCTTCCTCTCATGAAAATCTATCGGCATACTTAACTAGAGACGAGATGGATGGCGTTCTCACTGAATTGAGAACCCAGATGGCAAAGTAGGATGATCTCCTCATGAAGCAACAGGAGGTGATCGAAGGGTTCTTCGCTCGGATGGAAGGAAGACCGAGCAACAACGCACAACTCGCTGGAAACGGCACGGAAATGGCTCCAGCGGGGATAACGAACCGGACCGTTTCGGATCCGATCCGAACCGAGGGCCAAAATTTGAATCCAATGCAGATGGAAATGGGGGGCATTCCCCACCCGGTCGGTTCGGACCCGATCCGAACGGCAACCCTACATGAGCTTGGGGGCAGCAGCCTCCCTTCTTGTAATCAAGGCTTCGCTCCGGTTCGACCTACATCCACTTCGGTTCGGATGAACAACCAGGCACCAACTCTAGCTCAATGGCAACAGGAAACATCTCAGAACAGAGGGCCAAAAACAGGTCGGATCCGAATATCTGACCCGAACCGTGCACATCACTACAAACTTCCTCACTTCTCCGAGCCACGGCAGGGGGGCACCTCTGAACCGAACCGAATGGCCTTCCAAACACTCCATACTTTCTGAACTCTTATGGACTAAACGCTGGGGGCACCAGCTCTGAACTTGTCAACTTGCAACAGCTCTTTGAAGGCGATCGGCTCACCAATCTCATTGAACGCCTCTTGAGAGGACGCACTTATCAGAATGACATGGATGATGTCAATCACAATCCATTCACACAGTAAATTAGGAATTGCCGCAATCCTCCAGATTTCAAACTTCCACAACTGGAGCCCTACAACGGCAGGACGGATCCTACCGTGCACCTGATGCGCTACAAACATCATATGGAAGTTCAATCGGTGTCGGAAAACGTCATGGCAAAATGCTTCCCTCTCTTCTTAACTAATATTGCTGCTATGTGGATTCGGCAGCTGGAATCTGAATCGATCAACAGCTGGAACATGTTGGTCGCTCGCTTTATTGAACAGTTTGGGTCCACATCGCTCGACCCAAGAATGTAATGTCACTAACTACAATCAAGCAGAGGCCCTGAGAAACTTTGCGCTCATTTTTGGAACGGTTCAACGTTGCAGCAGCATCCGTTGATCGACCTGAGCCATCTATGGTATTGATAGCGGCAGTATCCGGCGTTCTACACAACTCGGAGTTCAAAAAATCCTTATACCGAGACCCACCAAGGAATCTCAGCAAATTCTACCTTGAATCGGATAGGTTTCTACGTGAAGAAGACGAAACGTCCGAAAAGAAAATTCTCGATGTTAACATGCTCAAAGACGGAGAACCGTCTGATTCTGGTAAAGGCAAAGGAAAGCTGCTGTCAAGAATGACCACAGCGCTCAGCCCCGGAGAGGGCCAAGATATGAAAAGTACACCGAACTCAATTCAACCTTGACTGACATCTACGTGAACACAAACGGTGACGTCTCCTATCCAAAGCCTCCTAGGAGGGAGCCATCGCAAATAGAACGCGATTCTGGAAAATACTACGTGTTTCATGATATGGACGGTCATGACACAAATGACTGTAGACACTTGCGAGACTTGATTGAGGAACGGTTTAGACGTGGAGAGCTACCCGAGTATGTGAAACAACCTACAGCGCCTGCACCCGCACTACCACCACCTACTCTCCGGAGAGGGAATGAACCTGGAACGAGCTCCCATGGGCTCATCATCAAATGATCTAGATTGGATCACTATGCGTTTTCAACATTTCTTAGAATTTAAGATATGTCTTTTTGCTTTCTTTAGGTTTTCCTATTGGCTAAATCGGAGTACACACGTTCGGGGTTAGGATTTAGCTCCAAAGTGTGCTCTGTACTCGATGACAAACCAATCAGGATTTTCTTTGGTTTTGTACTTTGAATTGAATAAGAAAGGACTTCCTGAGCATGGATTATGTTTGGCAATTTAAGTATCTTGTCATATTGTGGCAGGATTCTCAATCCCAATTAAAGTATGGCTTATACTTATCTCGGACCCCTAGGTATGGATTTTGCCTGGGACAGACTGTCCTGTCAGGTTTTGGCAAGTATAGCTCTATCCCGACATGCGTATGGATTGTAATCACTAGGATTCTTAAGTATGGATTATACTCAGGAACGACGAATGATCTCGTTAAGATCTAGTAAAGGAACTCAATAAAACTCGAGTATGGTTTATGCTCAGTTTGAACTTCCAGGTATGGCTTATACCTGGAAGGTTAGGTCCCTCGTCAGGTTTTGGCATGATGATTTGAACGTCTCTTGAGTGTGGTCTATGCTCAAACAAACGCCCAAGCATGGTTTATGATCGAAAGTATAATCAGTTTTGTTAGGTTTTGACATACCTATTTGCTTTCTTTTCTTCGCACGTATGCTTTATACTTACAGCTGGCAGGCCCGGCGTGGCCTTGGACTTCCTGGATTATCCAGAACACATCTTCCTTCGTTCTGCAAGATATGTTCTAGGGGGCAAAATGTTGACCCTCTTTTTAGTCAAAGCAGTCACGCATGAAATCTCTGATCAACAATACGCTACATTATTGGAAGCATCGTCAGAAGACAGGCAGCGATTTGGTCGAAATCGCATCACAAACAAAGAAAGGCCTGGAACTCCTACCAGATGACCTTTTCTGGGCCCGAAAACAGCGATTATGGAGCTATTCTTGCTAACTCATGTAGCCCTCCGAATTAGCTTCAGTTTGAGCTTTCGTTTGGCTAAAACGGACTTACGGTTCGAAAGTTACACCCGTTTCCGTGAACGCGTGCAAAACCGAAAATTTGGAATCTGGAATTGGCATAACCCACTCGGATCGGATATATTGATCGGATCGGATATACGGATTGGATCAGAGCATAGAAGACACGATCCGCCTGAAGTATTTTACACTGAAGTGCTTCCAGCCTTCGGATCGGAGACATCACCTCGGTTCAGATCGGCTAAAGGAAGACCCGACCCGCACAAAGCTCCTTCTACTCGTCAAGCACACTTGGCTTCGGACACTCCGGTTCGAATCGGATGGAGAACCGAACCGAACCCCTTCGACCTACTGCTGCACTTCAGAATTGACCTATTCTTGTGGCACCATTTCCTCCTACTTTTATGGATCACCTTCCACATGGCCTTACACGAATTAGAGAGGCTTTCTTCCATTTTGCCACTCGGTCTCCACGTTCTATCAAGGTGTTGGATTGGGGACACTTGTCATTCATTCGGATCTCCCTAGGGGTTCTCTGCGCCTATAAATACACCATCGTATGGCGATTTGAAGGGACTTTTGACCACTCCAACACTTGGCCTCCATTACAACCAAGCAAGAACATTGTTTATCTCTCTCTAACACGAGGAATTCGTGTATAAATTCATTCCCAAATCTCCTCTTCTTCATTGTAAACACGAGGATTTCGTGTATAAACTGCAAACAATCAACATTGAAATAGCTCTTAGGATTTAAGAAACTATAAAGTGGACGTAGGCTTGGTTTGAGCCGAACCACTATAAAAATCCCGTGGGTGTTAGGCCCAGATTTCGGTCTAACATTAGTGCGTGCCAGGTAGGGGAAACACAATATTACTTCTATCTCTAGCTTGAAAGGAATCGGATTGCTCGACTGTTGGATCAATGGTTAAACGAAAGAAAAATGGAACTTTCTCTCGTACTGAGGACGTTGGTACAGAAGGTGCGAGGAATGAAGCGTGCCAGGAGGCTTCCTCCCATGAAAATCTATCAGCATACTTAACTAGAGACGTGATGGATGGTGTTCTCACTGAATTGAGAACCCAGATGGCAAGGTAGGATGATCTCCTCAGGAAGCAACAGGAGATGATCGACGGGTTCTTCGCTCGGATGGAAGGATGACCGAGCAACAACGCACAACTCGCTGGAAACGGCACGGAAATGGCTCCAGCGGGGATAATGAACTGGACCGGTTCGGATCCGATCCGAACAGAGGGCCAAAATCAGAATATAATGCAGATGGAAATGGGGTTCATTCCCCACCTGGTCAGTTCGGACTCGATCCGAACAGCAACCCTACATGAGCTTAGGGGCAGCAGCCTCCCTTCTGGTAATCAAGGCTTCGCTCCGGTTCGACCTACATCCGCTCCGGTTCGCATGAACAACCAGGAACCAACTCTAGCTCAATGGCAACGGGAAACTTCTCAGAACAGAGGGCCAGAACTGGGTCGAATCGGATTATCTGACCCGAACAGTGCACATCACTACGAACTTCCTCATTTCTTCGAGCCATAGCAGGGGGGCACCTCCGAACCGAACCGGATGGCCTTCCAAGCTCCCCATACTTTTCTAAACTCTTCTGGACTCAACGCTGGGGGCACCAGCTCTGAAATTGTCAACTTGCAACAACTCTTTGAAGACGATCGGCTCACCAATCTCATTGAACGCCTCTCGAGAGGCCGCACTTATCAGAATGACATGGATGATGTCAATCACAATCCATTCACATAGGAAATCAGGAATTCCTGCAATCCTCCAGATTTCAAACTTCCACAACTGGAGCCTTACAACGGTAGGACGGATCCTACCGTGCACCTGATGCGCTACAAACGTCATATGGAAGTTCAATCGGCGTCGGAAAACGACGTTGCAAAATGCTTCCCTCTCTTCTTGACAGATATTGCTGCTATGTGGATTCGGCAGCTGGAATATGAATCGATCAACACTTGGAACATGTTGGTCGTTCGCTTTATTGAACAGTTTTGGGTCCACATCGCTCGACCCAAGAATGTAATGTCACTAACTACAATCAAGCAGAGGCCCGGTGAAACTCTGCGTTCATTTTTGGAACGGTTCAACGTTGCAGCAGCATCCGTTGATCGACCTGAGCCATCTATGGTATTGATGGCGGCAGTATCCGGCGTTCTAGACAACTCGAAGTTCAAAAAATCCTTGTACCGAGACCCACTAAGGAATTTCAGCGAATTCTACCTTGAATCGGATAGGTTTCCGCGTGAAGAAGACGCGACGTCCGAAAAGAAAATTCTCGATGTTAACATGCTCAAAGACGGAGAACTGTCTGATTCTGGTAATGGAAAAGGGAAAGCTGCTGTCAAGAATGACCGCAACGCTCAGCCCCGGAGAGGGCCAAGATATGAAAAGTACACCGAACTCAATTCAACCTTGACTGACATCTACGTGAACACAAACGGTGACGTCTCCTATCCAAAGCCTCGTAGGAGGGAGCCATCGCAAAGAGAACGCGATTCTGGAAAATACTGCATGTTTCATGATATGGACGGTCATGACACAAATGACTGTAGACACTTGCGAGACTTGATTGAGGAACGGGTTTGACGCGGAGAGCTACCCGAGTATGTGAAACAACCTACAGTGCCTGCACCCACACTGCCTCCACCTGCTCCCCGGAGAGGGAATGACCCTGGAACGAGCTCCCATGGGCTCATCATCAAATGATCTGGGTTGGATCAATATGCATTTTCAGCATTTCTTAGGATTTAAGATACGTCTCTTTGCTTTCTTTAGGTTTTCTGATTGGCTAAATCGGAGTACACACGTTCGGGGTTAGGATATAGCTCCAAAGCGTGCTCTGTACTCGATGACAAACCAATCAGGATTTGCTTTGGATTTGTACTTTAAATTGAATAAGGAAGGACTTCCCGAGCATGGATTATGTTTGGCAATTTAAGTATCTTGTCAGGTTGTGGCAGGATTCTCAATCTCAATTAACGTATGGCTTATACTTATCTCGGACCCCTAGGCATGGATTATGCCTAGGGACAGACTGTCTTGTCGGGTTTTGGCAAGTATAGTTCTATCCCAACATGAGTAGCGATTGTACTCACTAGGATGCTTAAGTATGGATTATACTCAGAAACGACGAATGATCTCGTTAATATCTTGTAAAGGAACTCAATAAAACACGAGTATGGTTTATGCTCAGTTTGAACTTCCAGGTATGGCTTATACCTGGAAGGTTAGGTCCCTCGTCGGGTTTTGGCAGGATGATTTGAACGTCTCTTAAGTGTGGTATATGCTCAAACAAACGCCCAAGCATGGTTTATGATCGAAAGTATAATCAGTTTTGTTAGGTTTTGACATACCTATTTGCTTTCTTTTCTTCGCAGGTATGGTTTATACTTATAGCTGGCAGGCCTGGCGTGGCCTTGGACTTCCTGGATTATACAGAACACATCTTCCTTCATTCTGCAAGATATGTTCGTGGGGGGCAAAATGTTGACATGCTTTTTAGTCAAAGCAGTCACACATGAAATCTCTAATCAAAAATACGCTCCAGTATTGGAAGCATCGTCAGAAGACATACAGCGATTTGGTTGAAATCGAATCACAAACAAAGAAAGGCCCGGAACTCCTACTAGATGACCTTTTCTGGGCCCGAAAACAGCGATTACAAAACCTAGCTCAGTAACTCTTATAGCCGTCTGAATTAGCTTCAGTTTGAGCTTTCGTTTGGCTAAAATGGACTTACGGTTCGAAAGTTACGCCTGTTTCCGCGAACGCGTGCAGAACCGAAAACTTGGAATCTAGAATTGGCATAACCCATTCGGATCGGATATACGGATTGGATCGGATATACGGATCGGATCGGATATATGGATCGGATCAGAGCATAGAAGACCCGACCCGCCTGAAGTATTATACACTGAAGTGCTTCCAGCCTTCGGATCGGAGACATCACCTCGGTTCATATCGGCTAAAGGATGACCCGACCCGCACAAAGCTCCTTCTACTTGTCAAGCACGCTAGGCTTTGAACATTCCGGTTCGGATCGGATGGAGAACCGAACTGACCTCCTTCGACCTGCTGCTGCACTTCAGAATTAACCTATTCTTGTGGCACCATTTCCTCCTACTTTTATGGATCACCTTCCACATGGCCTTACACGAATTGGAGAGGTTTTCTCCCATTTTTCCACTTGGTCGCCACGTTCTATCAAGGTGTTGGATTGGGGACACTTGTCATTCACCCGGATCTCCCTAGCGCTTCCCTGCGCCTATAAATACACCATCATATGGCGATTTGAAGGGACTTTTGGCCACTCCAACACTCGGTCGCCATTACAAACAAGCAAGGATATTGTTTATCTCTCTCTAACACGAGGAATTCATGTATAAATTCATTCCCAAATCTCCTCTTCTTCATTGTAAACACGAGGATTTCGTGTATAAACTGCAAACAAACAACATTGTAATAGCTCTTAGGATTTAAGAAACTATAAAGTGGACGTAGGCTTGGATTGAGCCGAACCACTATAAAATTCCCGTGTGTCTCCTTTTATTTTACTGCTTTTTCTGTATTTACTCTGTGATTGTGAGGATTTCACACCGCATTTGGGTGTTAGGCCCAGATTTCGGTCTAACACCTAGAAAGGCAAGTTGTGGTTTTACCGATAGGGTTGTACATAGGAGGTTATGGCGAAATTTTCCAAAAATTTAAAGTGTTAGAAAATTTTCAAAATTTTTGAAAAATTTAGTTAGTCGGAATGAATTAATATTTTAGTCGATATTAAGTGGTTTAGTGAAACCAGAGATAATAGGTAAACAGATAAATTTTTACCCCGTAGACGGGGTCGTCCTCTACCTTAGCAATTTCGAGCACAAAATTATTTTAAGGGAGAAAGATTGTAATGACCCGCACTTTAGCTGTCAAATAATTAATTTATTTAAATATTAATTATCGAGTTGGCGAGATCGATAACCAAATTTAATAATATTTATATTTAATTAATATAAATAACAGGATAATATATTTCCGGAATAATCGAAAATAACAGAATTCAAAATGTTGTGAAAACCGGACAGCTAAAAATATATATAATTCAGACTATATTGAAATATATTGACGAATATATTAAATAAAGACAGTTGAACGTATAATTTTATTATAATTAAAATCGAGCTTGAAATGGCACGGCAGTTCGTTAATTGGCGATTTGAACTTCAACTAAATATACAGAATTCGTTTTAAGCCGGATTTCTGTGAAACAAGAAACGTTAGGAGCTAGTGAAGTATATTTTTCTAGTGGAAGAGAAAAATTGGGATTTCATTGTGTAGATTTTGATTTATGTCCAAATCAAATTTTAAAAAAGTCGCTGTGGAATTCCTTTATAATTTGTAACGCTTTATTTACGTTATAAAAGGGTTTTCAATATAATTGAATATTGGTTTCAAATTGGGACAAATCCTTTTGGACGTAGTGATGATTTAATTTTTAGAATTTTACTGAAATTTTTAATTAATTAAATACGCAACTTTTTATTTGGTGTAGTTTGCACCCTAAATCAGCTATTTTTGGGGTTTCACAATATGAGTTAAACTAACGATATTATTATATTTTTGAGATCGTGGGATATTGCTCGTCTCACTGGTGTTTATATTTCTATTCGTAGTAGCTTGTATATGGACAGAATTATATATAATAGGGTACATTAAATTGTACAACTTAAACAAAGTATCCTAACTAATTTGTGATCAAACCTAAGCCACGTCCTTAAAATTCCTCAGCCACATATTATTTCTGATACATGGAGACATAATATCCTTAAAACAAACCTATATAAACTAAAATTCTCGTTCCCTAAAACCTAGGATGATTTCTTCAGCAAAACACAAAAGAGGAGCCGTCACGAAATTGTTTTCCTCCAACAAATTCTGCCGACTTCATACATCCTCAAGAAATCAAATAAAAATCCGAAAGTCCTAGGTCTCGATCGGACACTATAGAGGTGGAGCTGTTGTACGATGCTTTTTGGGGGATCGCTGGTTGAAGTCGTGGTGGTTGTTAGGGGTTGAGGAGGCTCGTTTGTGAGGGTTTTGTGACGGGTCGTTCAGGAATGGGGGACTGATTTCTGTGAATGGAAATGGGAGCTCGAAGTGATTCGAAGTTGGGAATGGGGTTCGATTTTCATGCTGGAACGGTGATTGCTTGAAGAGGGAGTTAGCGGGCCTGTTGTGTTCGGTGGATGACCTGTCACCGTAAAGAACTGTCGAACGCTTTCTGATGGGGATCTCGAGCACGATCTGGATGTGTTGAGGCGGGTGTATGTGCGTTGTGAAAGACAGCAGGGATGAGGTGTTCAGATTCACTGAAAGGAAGGGACCGGAAGTGTGAACGTGATGTTGTGCGTGTTCAAAACTGAGAAGGCAAGGGGAAAGAGCAATGCTTGAGTGGGTTTTATTTTCTATTGTGGTGAAGATGCGGAAATGACGTGGTAGTGTATTAAAATGAGAAGCAGCATATCTTAGTGTAGAAGAAGGGTACATATGCGGGCCGATTTTGTTTTTATGAAAATGGATGGGCCCATTTAAAATACAGTAAAGAAATGTGTGAGGCAAGGTTTTTATACAAAAGAAAAAAAAAGAATATAAGGAAGGAGGACTTGGGGTTATGATTCTGGAGGAGTTTTGATCATAGAGGAAGGAAAATGGGGTTCGCTGTGAGGATGGGCTAAAACGTGAGGTTCGGACCAAAGATTTATAGGTGAGGCCCAATGAAACAAAATACAATTTTAGTTTAAATTTAGTTTAATTAGCATATTAGCTTGAGATTTTAATATCTAGTCCATACAATGTCAGAATCACGAACGGTTTGATCCGTCGGGATCGTATGGACGAGAGCTTCACAATGAAGCTGACTGGAAGTGAATTGGGGCTCATATGAATTTATGGCGAAATAAATTGTTTGATTCAAATCAAACAAACAGTTTATCGTTCTTTAACGATGAACTACCAATGTGAGTAAAACTCACCAACTCTGAATAGATATATTTTTCTAACATATATTTAGAACTGATAATTATCGGTTGATTGATGTGTGTTAACTGTTTGGTTGAATTGCGTATGTATTGGTTGGAATTATAGATAACGATATTTATATATATCATTAATCAAATATCGATTCTGTTTATCAGAATATTTAATATCGAAGTCAAAACAATGTTACTATATTGTTTAACATTTTTGGATGCAGGGAAACAGGTCGGAGGAATCCAACAAGATTCCTCAACATTTATTTTACTGTTTTCATATATGATGATATATGATGTGATATAAAATCTGTTGATAATGATGTATGTTTAAATGATATCGATCATTGTGATTTGGTATTTTAAATACCGTAAGAAGTACTAGGATGTATAAAGGGGATTTTCAAAGTATATTTTGAAAATAATTTATTTATATAAAATCAATGGATTTTATATATAAAAGAAAAAGGGATTTTATGAATGAAATAATTATAAAATCAAAGGAGTTAAAAAGGAGAAAATATTTGTGAAAACAAATATAAAGGAAATATATTTGTAAAACAAATATAAAGGAATATATTTGTTAAACAAATATAAAGGAAATATATTTTCAAAAACAAATACAAAGGAAGATATTTGCAAAACAAATAGAAAGAGAAATATTTGTAAACATTTACAAATAAAATAGAAAAAAAGGAAAATTTGTAAAACATTTACAAACAAAACTTAAAAGGAAATATTTGTAAAACATTTACAAATAGATTAAATGGAAATATTTATTTATAGGAAATAAATAGAATGTTATAAAAGAAAATATTCATTTGTTAAATAAATAGGAAGGATAAAGGAAATATTTATTTGTTAAAAAAATAGAAAAGATAAAAGAAATATTTATTTGTTAAATAAATAGAATTGAAAAGGGAATAGTTATTTGTTAAATAAAAAAATAGAAAAGGAGATAATTCAAAGGAATAATTCAAAGGAGATAATTCAAAGAAATAATTCAAAGGAATAAATCAAAGAAGTTAATTCAATATAGTTAATCAGTTAGAGTTAAAACGATAGGGTTAATTAATTAGAGTTAATCAAATTTGAGTTAATCGAATATTAGTTATTCGAATAAAGTTAAAAGGAGTTATCGAATGTTAGTTATTCGAATAGAGTCAAATAGAGTTATCAAATATTAGTTTATTCGAATAGAGTTAAAGGAAAGGAGTTATTGATTAGTTTAGTCGAAAGGAGTTATCGATTATAGTTTAATTGAAAGGAGTTATTGATTAGTTTAGTCGAAAGGAGTTGTCGATTATAGGTTAATCGAAAGGAGTTATCGATTAGTTTAGTCGAAAGGAATTATCGATTAGTTTAGTCGAAAGGATTTATCGAATATAGTTTATTCGAAAGAAGTTAAGTGAAAAAGAGTTAATCAAATAGAGTTAATCGATTAAAGTTAATCCAAAGGAGTTAATCCAATAGAGTTAATCGAATATAGTTTATTCGAAGAAAGGTTTTCGAATCTAGTTATTTGTAAGAGAGATTATCGAATATAGTTATTCGAAGGGAGGAGTTATCGAATAGAGTTTATTCGAAAGAGGGTTACGTAAGGAAGTTGTTAAGGGTTTAAAAGATTAACTTTTTCTATTTCGAAGTTAAAACGTTGTTCAGTTAAGGTCTGAAAGGTAATTATACCCCAACTTGATTGACTTCCTTCTTAACTAAGGAATGGTAAGGTTTAATAGTGAGTGATGGTTAAGTGAATTTAGTAAATGGTTTGAGATGGCATGGCGATGTTTGATGTAAACATCAGTTTAAATCCAATGAAGGAACTTTGGAAATGTTTTCTCAATAAGAAAACAGAAATGTTTTCTAATATAGAAAACAGGAAATGGAAAACTTTTCCATGGTTAATAACGTATATTTTCTAAAAATAGAAAATAAGAAATGTTGAATATATGGAAACAGGAGATAAGTAAATTAATGAACTAAGGAGATAAATGTTAAATGATGATTGATCGATATAATTTCTATTTGGAAATAATATCGTTGTTTGCACATGTATTTTTCTTTGATAGTTAACTCACCAACTATCAAAGTTTTAACCATTTTAACGTTGTTAATATGGAGAGACCGGTTGGATTATTATCTGAAGAACCACTCCGTATTGGCATAAGCGTTGCAAATCATATATACCAAAGATAATTGAAGACGGAGTAAAGTGCAAGGGCTGTTGTATAAATCTTAGGTAAAGCTTGCCTAAGATGGTTGTACTGAATAGTGCCTTCGGTTTGTCCAATCCCAGGACGACCTATTGGAAGAAGGTCTGATAGAGTATAGCTAATAGATCGCATAAGTTGATCTCTTCAAACGTATTCACGTTTGGTGGCGGAGGAATTCGTTTCTCTTAGCTATATACCCGTGGTATTTTTGGGGAAATCAATTTGTGATTTGGCGGATATGACAATGTGACATTCAAAATGAATAAATGTGTGATCTGTCAGAGATAAGCGTGGCCTCTAGCCTCACAACCGGGAAATGACAGAAATCGGGCAGGCAGCATGGTTATGTAGGTCGCACCTATTAGGGTGTATAATCACCTGATCTAGAGTTTCATTTACTTCTAAAAATCTATTGTTGATGCTGTCCCATTCGGGAAACGGTTGCTGATCCCAACCGTTGGTGATATACATGCGATACACTCAAGCGAAATGAGTGGTCGGTCATGTGTGGCCAGGTTGCAAGATGTTCTTGTTGAACCCAGTGTATTCCTCTCTAGAGGTACACTAGAGAAAGGTGGTTCCATACCTTGTCATAGTTGGAAATCCATTACCCAATACGTGCTTGCGGTTTTGATTGTATACTATATATGTAGAACGTGAGATGAAAGCGCTTCTGCTAGATAATGTGGTTGATAGACACTATTATAATATCAATGAGTTTTAATATAAAGATTATTTTGGATTCTCATAAGGGAAAAACCCGTTCCGTTATACAGTGTGGTCTTATGAGATATCGTTTACTTGTTCAAACTGTTTTAAACTATTTTACTCACACCAGTCCCATGACTGACCCGGAGTTTATTTTGTTTTGTTTTTCCTAAACTCTTGGGTGCCCAATTTTGTACGGGCAGTCAAGTAGTCGGGATTTACAGATACTTGAAGAGCTGGTGCAGGAGGCTTCAGGATCATATAGCTATAGTTTATTTCCGCAGTGTTGTAAGTGTTGTACTCTGATAATGTTATTGTATGCATATATTGATTTTATTTCAAGGATATGTTATTTGTTATATGTTATTCGTTCCGCTGTGAGGTTCGTGTTACTCTGATGTTGTGTTCTTCTTCTTCTTCTTCTATTCTAAGTTTCTATCTTATCTTTCCTCACCCTCTAATTTCTTTCGTTAACCATCTGGTATTTTCAACTCTTGATTTTCGATATGTGTTGTATATCGGATAATCAAGGTCGACTTTTTCCGGGTCGTTACAGAAACAGAAGAAAGAATGGAATTAACGGTACACACATTAATTGTATGAGCAACGTGCGTTTGAATTTAAAATAACTGAAGGTTATTAATGTATTAACAAACTTACCAATTTAATAAGTAGAAACTTCAAGTAATAACCATGTTTGAAATTGGAATTTGATGTGTATTAGAAACGGAAAGCAATTAATGTCAAATTGCAACATTTCTTTGGTTAAAAATGCATGACATAAATGAAATAAAAACACACAATAAATCAAAATAACGTTAGTTAAGTAATGTCTTGATTCAAAACAAATGAAGCAAGTTCATGTAAATATACATTTATACAATTATTTCTAGAGTATATGTGTGCACATATTTCAGTTACGAGCATATTTGAAATTGATATTTAATAGATGTTGAGAATAGTAGAAAATTCAGTAAAAATCAAAAATGCAAAAAAATGTTTTGTATAACTATCATAAAAGAATCAATAAGAATGAATTAGGAGAAGTTAATGCATATGTTAATGGGATAAATAGTAAGCATTTACATTTAAAATTAAGACGCACGTTAAAACAAAAAACCAAAGAATAACATTGAAGGCAACGCTCAAAGAAATTTATCTGCATATTAAATATGTGCTGAATTCGAAACTAATGGGAAAAAAATGTAAATGAATAAATTTAAAACATCAAGAGAATAGTAACGATCACAAAGTTAGAGGAATTAAATATGCAAAAATTTGGAAGTAGAGGAAAAACGAATGTGCACATTCATTTACATGTTTGAACGCGCATTAAGAAGCGGAAGTAATAAAAAATTATTTAAGAAATATAAGCGTTAATAACAATGTTTATCAATCGTATGGACATGGTTCTTTTGAGCAACTATAAATAAACCAGCAGGGCTTAGCCTCTAACTCATATTTTCGGAGAGGGCAACAGAGTTCTGCCATTTTCTTTTCTCCTCCAACCTCTTCAAAAAATATTTATGTTATTTTTAGGATTTCTGATTCAAGATTTGAAGATAAAAGATTGTATATAATTCTATGGATGCTCAGATTTCCGGTCTATGTGAAATTCGAATTAGAGAAATCACGAAACCCAAATCTGAATCAGATTTAGAATTAGAGAGCTATCAGGAGAGTGGATTTAAATTTTTTTTGCACCTAATGATATATGATATCATTTGATTCCTGTAACGTTAAAAAAATATTCGATCAACCCTCTTTTTGTCTGTCTATGTTGGATTTTGCTGCTTCAAATTGAATCTTGGTTATGTGCAAAATAATTGAATTGTGGTTAGGCTTAAATTAATTGAATTGTAGTTATGTACAAAAAAATTGAATTGTTGTTAGGAAAAAATTAATTGAATGGTGGTTTTGCGCAAATTAATTGGAATTATGAACAAAAGAGGGAAATTCGATGATTTGGGGCTAAATGAATATATTATGTCGAAATTGTAATAAAAAAGAATACCTTGATGTTTTAGTGCAAAATAGATGTATTATGCCAAAATTGTAATAAAAGAGAAATTTGGAAGTAGGAAAACTTGGCAAGGCTTACTAAATAAATGCGACACTGATTGACATGGCATAATTAAGTTTATGTGCAGTAAATTTGAAGAAAAATGGTAAATCTAGGAATTTTCGTACTATTTGTAAGGAATCACCGTCTATATTTAAAATGAAATGAATACAGATTTTGGAAATGGATAAGAGATAAGAAATAATAATATAACCAATAAAAAGTTGGAAGCTAGCAATAGACTGAATTATTTGGTTATGGAAAAGGGATACGTTTTCATAATTAAATTCTTGTTAGATACGTAGAATGTAATTGCAAGAAAAAGGAAAATAATGTGGGCTAGTACGAAATAGGGAATTTTTTTCATATTGCACACTAATCAATAACTAAAAAATAATCAATTAAATAGTAATATTTGGAAATTTCGGGTCTTGATTAACTTAAATTATGGAAATAGATTTTTGAACATTTCTAGCAACCAACTAGATAAGGTGTGTGAATTATTCCTTGTAAATGTGTAAACTTACAAAGAGGTAAGTAGATTAGTGTCATAACTGTAAGGATTATCTAAAATAAAAAGATACCTGTGAAGTATATAATGAACGGGGAATGTAAACTATTATAATAAATTATATAAGAAGGAAATGTATTATAATAGGTCGACTTGTCATAGGACCAAGTAGAATTATAACATACAGGTTATAATTAGAAGATCAAATGGAAAGTAAATGGTTTATTTAAATAAACTTTAATTACGCGAAATAAGTTTAATAAGCGAACCCACAATTTTAGTTATGGTAATATTATAACACGAGGTTATAACTAAATGGAAAGAGTAGAGTAGGCTTATTAATAATAAACTTATAAGTGAGGAACTACGTTTAAGGAATATAATAATAATTAGCAGTCCGTTCTGGCAGCGAGAGCTACTTGAGAAAAATAAGTGGCCAGTAAAATGAAACAAAGGTGGTCCGTTCGGTTAGTGATGCCTGATTAGGGAAAATAAGCGGCCAACTAAAGCTAATAAACAAATAACTTGAATGTGGAATAAGCAAGTAAATGTTTAAATTAATTAACAATGCGATAAGTGAAAAAAAACGTGTAATTGAAGATTAGACAAAGGGTCTAATAACATAATGAAAATATGCACTTGGACCAGTCCGTATGTATTTGGGATAAAGAGCCCAACGGGTAGATCATCGTGGCTGTCTGGAGGCATGAAAGGAGCACGTCCAACTTGTTATTTAACGGGACTGATAAGAAGTACGAGATTTCTACGAGATTTGGGAGTGTACTCTGAGATGGCCCTCTTGGGAAACCAGATGAAGCCATACATCAAGAGGCATGTCTGTAGTTCCATCTAAGAGTATACATTGGCTTCATTTATGGTATGGCAGCCAAAAGGCTGATCGGATGATCTTAAGATGATCCAGCGGCTGCCTCGCTCGGACGTTGTTCCGGACCAAATAAGGATAGTAATCGTTGGATACCAATCATCGACATTTAGTGGGTTGCATAATGACTAGAGCTAAACCAATAGGCCAATGATCTTTCACTATCAAGACAATGGATGAGGGACGCACCAATTGGACGCCTTAGATTGGATGTTAGGGGCACGTCACTTAACTCTTGAAGTAAACTTTCACCAGTAGAGGGAGGGGCCAAGGTAGGGCTTAACGAGACAGACCTAAATGTAGGTGTGTATGTATAATTAGATTGGTTGTAGAGGGCAGTACGTTCATATGAGTGTCGTGATGCACAGACTGGGTGGTGTATGTAGACGTCAGGGCATTTAACTCCGCATCGGGGATTAGCTTGACCATGGAGTTTGGATATGAGGATCCATACCCTTATGTGGCATAGGGATGATGGGTCTGTGTGTTTGCTCAGCGTAGTAATGGAGATATTGTACGCAACTAGACATAGGATGGGAGTTATGTACGCTTCCGTGGCGTGGCGGTGGAGATCGTACAAGGAGGGTACTATGGGCAGCACCTTGAGATGTCGAACATTAGCTACATATATATGATTTATTAGGTAAATCTAATTAGCAGTAGATGGATATGATTTATGCAAGAAAACGGAAGTATATTGTGAAATAAACCTGAATAACCCAATAAATATGAACTAGTGATAGAACGTTATATGTTGTTATCTACAAGAATCACAAGCACCTTGATGCACAAAAATGGATTCTGTACGGCTCAGTCGGTCTGGACTTGTTTGGATCAGCCTAATTCATGATAGCGAGCTGATCGGTTTTTCTACATAACAGTCCAAATAGGCTCAGCATGACTACATGGGTAGTCGGTCTCAACCCTGGTCGGTCTTCGTCTCCCTCATGGCTCGCTCGACGAAAAGCTCTATAAAACCATGTGGTCGCTCCAAATACGGAAGGCATCTGGTCATTCTTTCCCACGGTCGACCGCATATTTCAGAAGCCAATTCTGCTATGTTCACAAACATCTGGTTGGTCCGCTTTCATGTTTAAACTTCCTGATCGTTCCTTACAGATTCCCGGTCGCTCTTTTCTCCAAATAAAGAGGACGGTTTCTTTCTTGGTATTACCATGGTCGGATCCGCCATTCATAGAGTTCTAGTTGTTCCATTCTGGATCTGAGTCTTCGGGTCGTCCTGATTCCACGTCATAGCTAATCGGTTCTATCTCCATACCCCTGGTCGGTCCACCTTACGTCGAAGATCCCTGGACGGTCCGTTCTGCACGAAAGCTTCCAGGTCATCCAAATGGGTTACAGGTCGGTCAGAGCTTATCTGGTTGGTGCGAGAGCATGCTAGCTGGAAACAGGAAGCAATGGCATTTCCGTAAATATTCAAAATACTGACCCATAACCTGAAGAACATATTTCAGCCATTTCGCCACCTATAAATAGGGGATCACTTCCATCATTTTGGGGGGACTTTTGGAGATTTTCGGAGGAGCAACAAGGTGCTGCTGAATTATTCTTTGGCTCTTTCCAAACATTCCAACATCCATTCTTCATCATTCACCAAAGACTCGTCAAGCTTGTGGCCATGGCTTTCATTGGGGAAGAAGCATAAGTGTTTCATGAGAGAAAGGATTAATCGTAAAGGCTCGGTCATCAAAGAGTTCTTCACTGTCCTTTCAAGTTTTTGATCATCCTCAATAAGGGTGAAGATGAATGTATATCAAAAAGAGCTTCAACGAATGTACGAGTGAACAAATATTGTAAATCTCTTGGTGAATAATAAGATTTTCTCTTCAGAGTGGACGTAGACCCCGATAAGGGTCGAACCACTATAAATTTTTGTCTTCTTTTTATATTTCGATGTTTTCAGATATTAGAAATGGCTTCACACAATTATAAGGGTATTCTTACACCTTGCCTCTGAAAAGGTGACGTGCTTTCTAAGCATCTCGCCTCCGATTAGGTGACGGGTCAAGCAATACATCGGTTGTTTTGCCAAATTTTGGTTTAACATATGTAGTGTTATTTGTATAAATATAATTTGTCCCTTCACCAATTTTTCTTCTTCTTCTAATTCCCTCCTCGAAACGAACTCGCATCTTAGAAAGGTGGTTGAGATTCTGCTGCTTAGGGACACTTGTTAGATAATTGTCATTATATTGGTAAGTGTTTACCTACCACTATATTTTATTCCCTTCTACTGTGAGATTTCTATTATAAGCTTCGATATATTTATCTTTCACTTTCTACAGGATACCAGACAAGCTAACTCGAGCTTCGACGGATTTGGATTTTTGAAAAAAATTGGGTCTATCAAAAGTCGGGTTGTTACATTATATCATTTAAGAAGGCACACTGTGTGGGAAAGATTTCTTTGTTTTACAACTTCGGTGTATAGCCTATAATGGCGCCCAATGCGTATTATGGAAATACATAATGGGAAATGTGGTGTTCACATCGGCGACATATCTTAGCAAAGAAAATATTTTTCTATGGCTATTTCTGGCTAACTATCAGTCGAGATTCAACCGATTATTCATGATGGTGCCATAAATGCCATAAATTTTCCATGATTTTGAGAGTCCCATTGGAGGAATTCACTCAGATGGTCAGCCTATGGTCATTTGCAGTTTGTAATGTTAATATTATTAGTTCTCTATTGATTTCCAAAGGTGGTTTGAAGTACTCCATCGTTGCAGTAGATTACTTCACCAAGTTGATAAAAGCTGAGCCATTGACTATTATATCTACGAAGAAGGCGATCAGTTTTATTGTGCAGAACATTATCTATCACTTTGGTCTCCCCTAGTCTATCATAACTGACAACCAGACCAAGCAATAAAAAAGAGTACCAAGTCTATTCTGAAGAAGCATTTGAAAAAAGCTTGAGGCAAGCGAGTTAATGGATTAACATTAGCATTATCGCCCTACAAAATCACATATATGTCCGCGATTGTCCACACTGCACTCGCCCTTTCTTACAGCTCAGGAACTGCTGTCCCAATTGTAATGACCTAGGATTTTGACGACTTTGGTTATCCGATATACCACACATATCGAACATCCAAGGATCGAAAATACCGGTCATTTATAGAAAGAATTGAGAGGGTGAGGAAAGATAAGATAGAAACTTAGAATAGAAGAAGAAGAAGAACACAACATCCGAGTAACACAAACCTCACAACGGAACGAACAACATATAATATATATAACATAACTTGAAATATACATCTGTACTTGAATAGACATCATTATCAAAGTACAACACTTACAACACAGCGGAAATTAACAATAGCTATATGATTCTGAAGCCTCCTGCTCCAGCTCTTCAAGTATCTGTAAACCCCGACTACTTGACTGCCCGTACAAAATTGGGCACCCAAGAGTTTAGGGAAAACAAAACAAAATAAACTCCAGGTCAGTAATGGGACTGGTATGAGTAAAACAGTTTAAAACAGTTTGAACAAGTAAACAATATCTCATAAGACCACGCCGTATAACGGAACGGGTTTTTCCCTTATGAGAATCCAAATTATCTTTATATCAAAAACCTTTTGATATTATAATAATGTCTATCAACCACAACTATAATAATCAACTAGCAGAAACGCTTTCATCTCACGTTCTACATATATAGTATACAATCAAAACCGCAAGCACGTATGGGGTAATGGATTTCCACTATGACAAGGTATGGAACCACCTTTCGCTAGTGTACCTCTAGAAAGGAATACACTGGGTTCAACAAGAACATCTTGCAACCCGGCCACAAATGACCGACCACTCATTTCGCTTGAGTGTATCAAATGTATATCACCAACGATTAGGATCAGCAACTGTTTCCCGAATGGGACAGCATCAAAATAGATTTTAGAAGTAAATGAAGCTCTAGATCAGGTGATTATACACCCTACTTCGGAGCGACCGACTTAGCCGTGCTTCCTGCCCGATTTCTATCATTTACCGGTTGATGAGGCTAGAAGCTACGCTTTATCATCACACCAGATTCACTTCGAATGTCACATCGTCAAATCCATCAAATCACCGATTGACGTCCTCAACAATACATTATGTGTTAGCTAAAACAAGTATCCTTCTCCGCTTCCACTCTTGGTACGGTTGGAGAAATCAATATACGCGATCGTCTGGAAATACTCTGTCATACATTCGTCCATACAAGTCATCCAGAAACAGGATGAACCGAAGGTACTATTCAGTATATCCATCTTAGGCACTGTTATCTAAGACTTATACAATAGCCCTTGCACTTTACTCTGTCTTCAATTATCTTTGGCATATATGATTCGCAATGCTTATGCCAATACAGAGTGGTTCTTTGGATAATAATCCAACCGGTCTCTCCATATTAACAATGTTAAAATGGTCAAAACTTCGATAGTATGTGAGTTAACTATCAAAGTAAAACAAGTATGCAAACAACAATATTATTTCCAGATGGAAATTCTATCAATCAATCATCAATCGGATATATATCTATATATATATATATATATATATATATATATATATATATATATATATATATATATATTTCCTTATTTCAGTATTTGATTATGTTTCTGATTCTATTTGGAAAACATTTCCAAATCTTCTTTACTTGGATTTAAACAGAAGTTTAAATCAACATCGCGACGACAACTCGAACCACTATACTTATTTACTAAATTCACCTAACCACTTTCACTCTTGAACCTTACCCATTTCTAGATTAAAACGAAGTCAATCAAGTTGGGGTATAACTACCTCTCAGACCTTAACTGAACAACATTTCAAATATCGAAATAGGGCAAGTTCATCTTTTAACCCTTTAACACTTCCTTATGTGACTCTCGTTCGAATACATCTCTATTCGATAACTCCTCCCTTCGAATAAGGTATATTCGATAACTCTATTCAATTTACTCTATTCGATTAACCCTTATCAATTTACCCTATTGGACTAACGCTATTTGATTAACCCTATTGGACTAACGCTATTGATTAACTCATCTCACTTAACTCCTTTCGAATAAACTATATTCGATAACTCCTTTAACTCTATTCGAATAAACTATATTCGATTAACTCATTTTACTTTCTATTCGAATAAACTATATTCGATTAACTCATTTGCTTTAACTCTAATCGGTTAACTCCATCGAATAACTAAATTCGATAACTCCTTCGAATAACCAAATTCGATAATTCCTTTCGAATAAACTATATTCGATTACTCAATTCGATTAAACTAATTGATAACTCTTTTCGATTTAAACTATAAATCGATAACTCTTTTCGATTAATCTATATTCGAATAAACTAATATTCGATAATTCCTTTCGAATAAACTATATTCGATTACTCACTTCGATTAAACTAATCGATAAATCTTTTCGATTTAAACTATAAATCGATAACTCTTTTCGATTGAACTATATTTGAATAAACTAATATTTGATAACTCTATTCAATTTACTCGACTCGACTAACCCCTTTCGAATAACTAATTCGATTTACTACTTTCGAATACCATATTCGATTTAACTCCCTTCGAATAACTAATTCGATTTAACTCCTTTCGAATACCATATTCGATTTAACTCCTTTATTCTCTTTATAAAGATTTCCCTTTTAACAACGTTTATTCATTTTAAAGATTTACTTTTAGTAACGGTTCTTCACTTTAAAATGATTTCCTTTTTATAAAAGTTTCCTTTTTATAACGTTTTCCCTTTTTCTAAATATCTCCTATTTATAAATATTCCAATTTATAAATATTTCTTATTTATAAATATTCCATTTATAAATATTTTATTTTCAAATATCACTTTGGCAAATTCCTCCTTATCAACATTTCGGTATGTTATGGTATTCAACATATCAAATCACGATGATCAATATCATCCAACACACATAATCGACAACAGATTATAAATCACATCATATATCACAATATATGAAAACAATAAAATAACTGTTGAGGAATCCAGTTGGATTCCTCCAACCTGTTTCCCTGCATCACATATGTTAAACAATATAGATAACATCACTTTCAGTTCCATATGATATATTCTGTTAAACAGAATCAATATAGAAATTCAACTAACTAACTAGCAGTTCAATCAAACAATCAACACACAGTCAATCAGCCAGTATTTAACAGTTCTAAAAATACAACATGAAATTATAAACTGTTCAGAGTTAGTGAGATTTACTCACATTTGCAGTTCATCGCTAAAGAACGATAAACTGTTTGTTTGATATGAATCAAACAGTTTATTTCGCCATAAATTCAAACGAGCTTTGATTCGCTTCCCGTCAGTTCCATGTTGTAGTCGTCGTCCATACGATCCCAACGGATCTTGTTTAGTTGAATTTCATCAACATATGAACAAGTTATTCAGTTACAAAGTTTATACACAATTTATAAATTTAAATAAACTTAGATTTTAAAACATGGGCTTTACCAAACCACTTCGGCCCACCTCCACTTTGAAGAACCCGTCCCACATGTTTCCAACCCAAACCCGCAGCCCTTTAAAACTCCTTCTTCCCCATTTACCATTCTTCCACGCTTCAGTTAACTCCTCCGTCCATTTCAACAAACCCTGCATCCTCCATCTTCAACGAAAATCAAAACAAACATCACCAAATCCATCTCCATCGAATCCTCTTCAAGCCCGTACTCCGTTCGCCCAACTCGAGCCTCTGTTTACCACTGCGTCGAACAGTAGGTTCTCACGCCCAGTGACATCTTTTGAAACCGAATCCTCCTAAACTCCTCTAAACGAAGCCCCATCCAACCACAAACCCAAATACCACAAAAAAATCACACATCGGTGCTCCCATAACCTGAAATCGACAACCCTAACTAGCTGAGACAATCAGTCGGTGGAAAATACTGACGTCGAACTAGTTTAAAAGGGGATAGACTTGAAAAGTAGCCTCCCAGAAATCTATCTATATCTAAATAACGATTTATAGTCTTTTATTTGATTTCTTATGATTTTATGAAGATCAAGCATTGTTTTTTCCTGAAAGAAAAACGCGGCGGAATTTTGTTGTTGACCTGAGCAAGTGAGAATTAGGTTTAGAAGGAAAGTTAAAGTTATTTTATAGTGTAAAATATTATTTTAAATATTCATTATTATATTACTTTATATTGAACTGTTGTTTGTACTTGTCTTTAAAAATTCCTGTGACCACATATGATATCCAAAAATCACGAAAATTGACATGTAGCTACAGTTCGACATTACGGTCCCAACGAAACTGGTTTCGTCGAATTCCGACTTCGTATGCCCACACATCGTATTTTTAACCATCGAAATACTGACTATTTTTCACTCTAAAAATCCATACGGCCGCACAGTGACTCTAAAAATCACGAAACTGGAAATCTAACAACTATTTGACATTGTGGATCCAACAAAATTAGTTTCGTCGAATTCCGACTCCGTTGGCAAAAGTGGCTTATTTTTACAGCTCTGAATGACCCATTTAAATATATAAATATATTTAAATATAATTAAATTAAATATTTAAAATAAATATTATCGTCTATATTCACAATGGAATACCATACAGCTCTACTGGGATTTATAACTCGATATTTCAAATCTGGGTCAACCCGATATTCGATTTATATTGAAATTCCTTTTTAAAATATAAATAATTCCTTTATAAATTATAAAGGAATTCCACAGCGACTTTTCTAAAATTTGATTTGGACGTGAATCAAAATCTACACGACGAAATCCCGATTTTCCTCTCCCACTAGGAAGATATACTCCACCAGCTCCACACGTTTCTTGTTTCACAGAAATCCGGCTTAAAACGAATCCTGTACATTCAATTGAAGTTCGAATCGCCAATTTACGAAATGCAGTGCCATTTCGAGCTCGATTTTAATTATATTGTAACTCTACGTTCAAACTGTCGTTTATATAATATATTCGTTATTCTAATTCAATTCTAAGATGAATTAAATATCACAGATGATCTGGTTCACACCATATCGTCATTTCAGCCAATTCTGATTATTTCCGAATTAAATATATTATTTAATTTATTATTTTAATTAAATATTCACCATTATTTAATTCCACGACCATTTAATTCACTATATCACTATTTATATAATTAAATAAATAAATTATAATACCTCTGCAAATGCGGGTCATTACAATCTTCCCCACATAAAATAATTTCGTCCTCGAAATTGCTAAAGTAGAGAACGACCCTATCGACTGGTTAGAACATATTTGTTCACTTCTTAACTCCAGTTTCAACTGAACCAATTTAATTTTAATTAAATTATTTATTCATTCTTATTATCGAAAATTTTCAAAAATCCTGAAAATTTTCTAACTCCTTAACTTTTCAAAAAAATTCGTCAGCACCTTCTTTGTACTGGTCAATAGGTCAAACCCCAACTCGCCACTCTGGGCCATCTCCGTCCCAAAAGAAAATCAAACAGCCAAGCGGCTTGCCAATTCGGCTCATCAAAATCTCATACCATATGAAATATAAACTTGTACCTTTTGTTGGCATATCATTATATCCTTTCCACCTGTTATCAATTCAGCGGATACAAGGGTCATCCCAATCAAATTCCAATCTACTTTTATCCATACCACAACCATTCGCTTATATCCAAGCCAAATATCATTTCAACTCAAGTTTCTTCTCGATTCCCAACTCTTAACTTGATTATCACATTACACTTCAAATTTGAATCTCACAATCCAATTTGTCTTAATATCATTCTAATTCAATCTCAGTTACGACTTTACTGGCTTTACTTTAATTCAATTTTGCTTTCACAAATTTCTGTTAAATTTGTTTTTAATTCAAACAGTCTTTCCCTGGGAGTTTTCAAACAGTTTACTCTTTTCAAAAATCAAATTTTCCTTTTTAATCTGTCACTGAGCCCATAATTAATATTCCATTAGTTAAATCACTTCTCTATTTCTTTATCAATATCTGTTAACCAAATATTTTCAATAACCATATTGGCCTTTTACGTTATTTGGAAAACATTTCCGAATATCGCCTTCCTTTATTTTCTAAACTTTAGAAAATATATGCTATTTATAATTGGAAAATATTCCAATTTCTTATCTCTTTTACGATCTCGTTTATTTCTATACTTAGGAAATATTCTTTATTATATTTCCAAGCTTACACTTATTTGGGTTAAAACGGATGTTGTGTAAAACATCGTTACGACAACCTAAATATTATATTCAACTAACTCTTATTCAACATTGATCTTCGAGCCTGAAATTTTACTATTTATTTGTTTGTAATGAAATCAATCAAGTTGGGGTATAACTACCTCTCAGACCTTGACTGAATAACATTTATAACGTCAAAACAGATATGACTACTTACTCGAATAATCAATACCATACAACTACTTATTCACCTTTAAACACGTATACGCTTCCTCTTTCTATTCTTACTAGATTTTATTCTTAGTCTTCCTTTTTTATTTTACTATTCTTTTTCTAAGTTCGTTTCCTTATCAACTTATATATATATATATATATATATATATCGATACGTTGATTTCTAACTATCAAATTATCTTAAAAATATTCTAACTCCTTAAATTCCCAGAAAAATTCGCCATAACCTCCTTTGTACTAGGAGCATCGGGGTATTTCAAATAGCCTCCCATGGCCCTCACCAATCCAAAAGAAAAGGAAAAAGCCAAGCGGCTAGCCGATATGGCGCATAAAATCTCATATATGAATTAATGCGTACCTTTTGTCGAGCATTCTATTTATATACCTTCGTTAACCTTATCCATACCTATCTCATGTATATTTATACCTGCCCAATCTACTTTAACTATACCTGATCGTTTTAACTCAATTCGTTAATTAATTTGTTAATTAACTCTTTAGTCTATTTCACTTTTATATTTGAACATGATATGTTCAAATATATTTTAACTTGCTTATTAACTAATTTGAATCCAAATTTCAAATTTAAGTTCTATATTCGATTTCGAATATCTATTTACAAATCCAATTCACCTTTCAAAGTTCAACTTCAAATTCAAAACTCGATTAACTAATTCCTCTTCGACTTAGTTAATTCTATTCAATTTCTATTCAAATTTTATATCACTTCTATTATTCAAATCTATTTCACTTTTATAATATAAATCCCATTTGAATTTCTATATTCAAACCCCATTTGAATTTCTATATTCAAATTCTATATCACTTCCATTGAATTTCATATATTCAAACTCCCTTTGAATTTCTATATTCAATTTCTATTTCAATTCCATTGAATTTCATATATTCAAACTCCCTTTGAATTTCTATATTCAATTTCTATTTCAATCTTTCTTTATTCATTCTTTATTATAAATCCCATTTTGAAATTCAACACAACTTGTCTTTCCCAAAACAAATTCAAAACAGTATCTCTGGTAGTAATTCGTCACTTACAACTCGAAAATGAATACTGATGATGCAGCTGTCATCATCAGAATCTATTTTCCAGCGATCGAAGTGAGTTCAATACTATAAAACCATTTCTAAACATTTCCACTTTGAAATTCATTTCAAAATATAATTCACACTGCTTGTAAAACAAATTTAAAATCTCCCAGGATCTTAAATTTTCCTTATTTTTAATCCAAATCCATTTACAAACACTTATCCAATTTTCCAGAATTTTAATTCAATTTCTGGTTTAAATTTTCAGATTTAACTAATCTGATTTCGCGTATTTCACTTATATGAATTCTGATTGGTTATTTACATAACCAGTTAATTTATAATCTTACTTGATTATAATAGCAACCAATATATCCAATATATTATAATCATTCCAGTATAAATCCTTTATATCAAAATATAATTTGGGTAAATTATTTCATTTACCCTCTTTTCAAAACATACCATGACGGTTCATCGTATTCAAGTGTTTATAAACTCCTATCGATACAGTGGATCAACTGATCGACCAGAACCCACAAACTACTCAACCAATAAATCTCCACACTATAAAACAATTTTTTTTTTATATCAATAACAAATACGTATACTCGTATATATACACTCAAACTGAATCTAGGGTATTGCTAACCCTATCTCTACTGAGTCACGCCATAGAGCCAAGGTTATTCACTTAACTTTAAGCTGTGATACCAACTGTAATGACCTGGGATTTTGACGACTTTGGTTATCCGATATACCACACATATCGAACATCCAAGGATTGAAAATACCGGTCATTTATAGAAAGAATTGAGAGGGTGAGGAAAGATAAGATAGAAACTTAGAATAGAAGAAGAAAAAGAAGAAGAAGAAGAAGAAGAACACAACATCAGAGTAACACGAACCTCACAACGGAACGAACAACATATAATATATATAACATAACTTGAAATATACATCTGTACTTGAATATACGTCATTATCAAAGTACAACACTTACGACACAGCGGAAATTAACAATAGCTATTTGATTCTGAAGCCTCCAGCTCTTCAAGTATCTGTAAATCCCGACTACTTGACTGCTCGTAAAAAATTGGGCACCTAAGAGTTTAGGGAAAACAAAACAAAATAAACTCCGGGTCAGTCATGGGACTGGTATGAGTAAAACAATTTACAACAGTTTGAACAAGTACACGATATCTCATAAGACCACGCCGTATAATGGAACGGGTTTTTCCCTTATGAGAATCCAAATTATCTTTATATCAAAAACCTTTTATATTATAATAATGTCTATCAACCACAACTATAATAATCATCTAGCAGAAACGCTTTCATCTCACGTTCTACATATATAGTATACAATCAAAACCTCAAGCACATATTGGGTAATGGATTTCCACTATGACAAGGTATGGAACCACCTTTCTCTAGTGTACCTCTAGAAAGGAATACACTTGGTTCAACAAGAACATCTTGCAACCCGGCCATACATGACCGACCACTCATTTCGCTTGAGTGTATCGAATATATATCACCAACGGTTGGGATCAGCAACCGTTTCCCGAAAGGGACAGCATCAAAATAGATTTTAGAAGTAAATGAAACTCTAGATCAGGTGATTATACACCCTACTTCGGAGCGACCGACTTAGCCATGATGCCTGCCCAATTTCTGTCATTTACCGGTTGATGAGGCTAGAAGCTACGCTTTATCATCACACCAGATTCACTTCGAATGTCACATCGTCAAATCCATCAAATCACCAATTGATGTCCTCAACAATACATTATGTGTTACCTAAAAGAAGTTTCTTCTCCGCTTCCACTCTTGGTACGGTTGGAGAAATCAATATACGTGATCGTCTGGAAATACTCTGTCAGACATCTGTCCATACAAGTCATCCAGGAACAAGATGAACCGAAGGTACTATTCAGTATATCCATCTTAGGCACTGTTATCTAAGACTTATACAATAGCCCTTGCACTTTACTCCGTCTTCAATTATCTTTGGCATATATGATTCGCAACGCTTATGCCAATACAGAGTGGTTCTTTCGATAATAATCCAACTGGTCTCTCCATATTAACAACGTTAAAATGGTCAAAACTTCGATAGTCTGTGAGTTAACTATCAAAGAAAAACAAGTGTGCAAACAATGATATTATTTCCAGATGGAAATTATATCAATCAATCATCAATCAGATATATATATATATATATATATATATATATTTCCTTATTTCAGTATTTGATTATGTTTCTGATTCTATTTGGAAAACATTTCCAAATCTTCTTTACTTGGATTTAACCAGATGTTTAAATCAACATCGCGACGACAACTCGAACCAATATACTTATTTACTAAATTCACCTAACCACTTTCACTCTCGAACCTTACCCATTTCTAAATTAAAACGAAGTCAATCAAGTTGGGGATAACTACCTCTTAGACCTTAACTGAGCAACATTTCAAATCTCGAAATAGGGCAAGTTCATCTTTTAACCCTTTAACACTTCCTTATGTGACTCTCGTTCGAATACATCTCTATTCGATAACTCCTCCCTTCGAATAAGGTATATTCGATAACTCTATTCAATTTACTCTATTCGATTAACCCTTATCAATTTACCCTATTGGACTAATGCTATTTGATTAACCCTATTGGAATAACGCAATTTATTAACTCGTCTCACTTAACTCCATTCAAATAAACTATATTCGATAACTCCTTTAACTTTATTCGAATAAACTATATTCGATTGACTCCTTTTACTTTCTATTCGAATAAACTATATTCGATTAACCCATTTGCTTTAACTCTAATCGATTAACTCCATCGAATAACTAAATTCGATAACTACTTCGAATAACCAAATTCGATAATTCCTTTCGAATAAACTATATTCGATTACTCACTTCGATTAAACTAATCGATAACTCTTTTCGATTTAAACTATAAATCGATTACTCTTTTCGATTAAACTATATTCGAATAAACTAATATTCGATAATTCCTTTCAAATAAACTATATTCGATGACTCACTTCGATTAAACTAATCGATAACTCTTTTCAATTTAAACTATAAATCGATAACTCTTTTCGATTAAACTATATTCGAATAAACTAATATTCGATAACTCTATTCAATTTACTCGACTCGACTAACCCCTTTCGAATAACTAATTCGATTTACTACTTTCGAATACCATATTCGATTTAACTCCCTTCGAATAATTAATTCGATGTAACTCCATTCGAATACCATATTCGATTTAACTCCTTTATTCGCTTTATAAAGATTTCCCTTTTAACAACGTTTATTCATTTTAAAGATTTACTTTTAGTAACGGTTCTCCACTTTAAAAAGATTTCCTTCTTATAACGGTTTCCTTTTTATAACGTTTTCCCTTTTTCTAAATATCTCCTATTTATAAATATTCCAATTTTTAAATATTTCTTATTTATAATTATTCCGTTTATAAATATTTTATTTTCAAATATCACTTTGACAAATTCCTCCTTATCAACATTTCGGTATGTTATGGTATTCAACATATCAAATCACGATGATCAATATCATCCAAACACACATAATCGACAACAGATTATAAATCACATCATATATCACAATATATGAAAACAATAAAATAACTGTTGAGGAATCCAGTTGGATTCCTCCAATCTGTTTCCCTGCATAACAGATGTTAAACAATATAGATAACATCACTTTTAGTTCCATATGATATATTCTGTTAAATAGAATCAATATAGAAATTCAACTAGCTAACTAGCAGTTCAATCAAACAATCAACACACAGTCAATCAGCCAATATTGAACAGTTCTAAAAATACAACATGAAATTATAAACTGTTCAGAGTTAGTGAGATTTACTCACATTTGCAGTTCATCGCTAAAGAACAATAAATTGTTTGTTTGATTTGAATCAAACAGTTTATTTCGCCATAAATTCAAACGAGCTTTGATTCGCTTCCCGTCACTTTGAAGAACCCGGCCCACCTCCACTTTGAAGAACCCGGCCCAAATGTTTCCAACCCAAACCCGCAGCCCTTTAAAACCCCTTCTTCCACGTTTACCATTCTTCAACGCTTCAGTTAACTCCTTCGTCCATTTCAACAAACCCCGCATCCTCCATCTTCAACGAAAATCAAAACAAACATCACCAAATCCATCTCCATCGAATCCTCTTCAAGCCCGTACTCCGTTCGCCCAACTCGAGCCTCCGTTTACCACTGCGTCGAACAGCAGGTTCTCACGCCCAGTTACATCTTTTGAAACCTAATCCTCCCAAACTCCTCTAAACGAAGCCCCATCCAACCACAAAACCAAATACCACAACAAAATCACACATCGGTGCTCCCATAACCTGAAATCGACAACCCTAACTAGCTGAGACAATCAGTCGGTGGAAAATACTTACGTCAAACTAGTTTAAAAGGGGATAGACTTGAAGAGGAGCCTCCCAGAAATCTATCTATACCTAAATAACGATTTATAGTCTTTTATTTGATTTCTTATGATTTTATGAAGATCACGCATTGTTTTTTCCTGAAGAAAAACAAGGTGGAATTTTGGTGTTGACCTGAGCAAGTGAGAATTAGGTTTAGAAGGAAAGTTAAAGTTATTTTATAGTGTAAAATATTATTTTAAATATTCATTATTATATTACTTTATATTGAACTGCTGTTTGTACTTGTCTTTAAAAATTCCTGTGACCACATATGATATCCAAAAATCATGAAAATTGACATGTAGCTACAGTTCGACATTACGGTCCCAACGAAACTGGTTTCGTCGAATTTCGACTTTGTATGCCCACACAGCGTATTTTTAACCGTCTAAATACTGACTGTTTTTCACTCTAAAAATCCATACGGCCACACAGTGACTCTAAAAATCATGAAACTGGAAATCTAACAACTATTTGACATTGTGGATCCAACAAAATTAGTTTCGTTGAATTCCGACTCTGTTGGCAAAAGTGGCTTATTTTTACAGCTGTGAATGACCCATTTATATATATAAATATATTTAAATATAATTAAATTAAATATTTAAAAATAAATATTATCGTCTATATTCACAGTGGAATACCAAACAGCTCTACTGGGATTTATAACTCAATATTTCAAATCAAATCTGGGTCAACCCGATATTCGATTTATATTGAAATTCCTTTTTAAAATATAAATAATTCCTTTATAAATTATAAAGGAATTCCACATCGACTTTTCTAAAATTTGATTTGGACGTGAATCAAAATCTACACGACGAAATCCAGATTTTCCGCTTCCACTAGGAAGATATACTCCACCAGCTCCACACGTTTCTTGTTTCACAGAAATCCGGCTTAAAACGAATCCTGTACATTCAGTTGAAGTTCGAATCGCCAATTTACGAAATGCAGCGCCATTTCGAGCTCGATTTTAATTATACTATAACTCTACGTTCAAACTGTCGTTTATGTAATATATTCGTTATTCTAGTTCAATTCTAAGCTGAATTAAATATCACAGATGATCCGGTTCACACCATATCCTCATTTCAGCCAATTCTGATTATTTCAGAATTAAATATATTATTTAATTTATTATTTTAATTAAATATTCACCATTATTTAATTCCACGACCATTTAATTCACTATATCACTATTTATATAATTAAATAAATTAATTATAATACCTCTGCAAATGCGGGTCCTTACACCAGTTGAATTGGAAGTCCCTTCTAATGGTGTAACATACTGTGGTCCCTTAACAATGGAGAGATCTTCTTAGAATCCTTGGATATGATCTACGAGATGTGATATGAAGCTAACTTAAGAGCTATTGCACATAGATATTGAGTCTCCCTATACTACAACATCAAGGTTCAGCTTAGAAACATTGATATTAGTGATCTCTTCCTTAAAAGAATCTCCCCTATACTGATTATGTTGGCCCGAAGTGTGAAAGACCTTACATCATTAAATAGAGGATAGAAAACAGTGCCTTAAGCCAACAATCGTTGATTGCGATGAGTTATCAAGAGCATGAAATCGTGAGCATCTCAGATGTTATTTCACATAGACTTTATTACATTTTTCCCATTTGGATTTTGCTTATAAATAATGTGATAAGTCAAGACACACTGGTTCTGCTTTGGAATTTAATAAAACTCATAATCTCCAAATGACGGTGATTTAGTATGTAGAATAATGGTTATGATATAACCGATTAACATCTAAATACATTTATAGAAGTGTGACTCAACAGCTCGTCCATTGACTCTCGCTTATGACTCGACAATTAGAGTATAAACCTAAAAAGAAAATGTGAATCCTTCATCCACTTTATCAATTAAAATCTCAAAGCACAACGCAATATGATAGAAGAAGGCAAGCGCGACTCAATCATTTTTCCAGTAGAGTCTGTGACTCCACTTACATTTCGATGGACGGAGTGTTAACCCAATATACATACACACACACATACATATATATATATATAACCAGACTATCCATAAGGTGACCTTAGCTATTGAGGCAAAGGAGAAGGGGAGACGCCATGGCAAATGAGATTCGACCCTTTTTCAAACTATCTTTCTTCCTTGGATCTTGGATAGGAGTATAAACCAAGGACGAGTATAATAGGTGAACCTATAATATCAACCACTTGATTCCTAACTCTAACTGAAGCAATAATTGAAGGAAATATCAACGATGTCCCACACTCCTACTGGGAAGCTAATGAGAGAGAAACTACTTTACAACGAAGATCGACTTTTGCATCAACTCTTCCACACAATGATAGGATCATGAGCACAAATATTTAATGTTGGTTATGACATCCAAACACCGAGTATCACATTTATCTCGCCATGCAAGTATAGACCACGACCGAAAGGAAGGCCCAAGAGTACCTTCTCAAGTTGACACTCAAATTCGTGGTCAATTACGTGCGGCTTAAATATTAACGATGGGTGACTAATTATGAGTACATTGAGTGGAAAATATAATCACTTGAAACATTTAAACAAAAAAAATCAGTTTATTTACAACTAGTGTGAAAATGGCTAAGTACAAGCCTATTTCCTTTGGTTATCCAAAAGCGAGCGCCCTACTAACACAAACACGACAAAAAAAGCAGCTACACCAAATATGAACCATCCTAGTGATCATCTCTCACTTATCCTTCTTCGGCTTCTTTGGTAACTTTCTCACAAAATTCTTCTCTGTTTGTCTCCTTGAGCTTCTATTGCTCATGCACTTATCACTCCATCTAGACATGGACTAGGACGATGAGAGCTTGATCTTAAAATGCTTAGTGATTCATACTATGTTTTCCCATAACAAGGATTGCCTAGCATGAGCACTAAAATTAGTCTTAGAAAGGTGATGGCCTTTTCTTATTGGCAACTAGCTCGCCTCTTGTTTTTTTAGCTAATTCTTCCGAGCTAAGTTATCAGTCTTCCCAATTAGCAAAATAAGTGATATCTTCAACCTCCTTATCCAACCTAACATTTTCGATGTATTTTTGTACGTAGTTTACAATAACTATTATAAAAAAATATTAACTTGTTTCCTTGTGATTTGAAATGATGTCAAATCTTCCCCTTTTAATAATTTGGGCAAATTTTACAATAATCACAACAAATAACTTTTTATATGATTTAGAATATTAAAACAAGATTAAACAAAAAATTAGTTGTTTTGGTCACTAATTTAGGCCAGAACATAAATAATAAATAATAAGAAAATATAAATTACTAACTGCGTTGAGTTCGCGTTTAAATATGAATATTAATGTAAATCTTATCCGTCCAAATCTACGTAAATGAGACTATTATCGAATAAATGTTTGTGTGCTAATATGTGTTTGGATTTGAAGTGCTTCTATTTTGTAAGAATAAATTTATAGTAATAAATCCTATAACAAATGGAAATTAAATGTTTATGACCGTTGTAGTAATAAATATAAGATTTGTTGCTGAAATAAAAAGGTCATAAATAGGGTAATAAGTATTGTAACCATATTTGTTATAGGGAATAAACTGAATAGGATAAACATGCATAAATGGTTACAATAAAAATTGGTATTTAGGAATAAAGGAATGTAACTCCTACTAGGCAATAAATAAATAGCAAACTTATATATATATATATATATATATATATATTCATGCGAGAATTAAATGAAATTTCATTTATAGTAATACCTAGGGATTTACAATAGTTAGATTAGAATTCAAAAAGGGACTAATTTAGAAAGGTAAATTAGTAATAAATGCCTTATCTAAACATGACCATTAGTGTCATAAATGAAATTAAACCCGTTAATTGATGCCTTACGAAAAATATGGATGTTCGCATCATAAATGACATTAAATAGGTTAACTGATGCCTTAGAAAATATGACCATTAATGCCATTAGTGGAAGGTAACTTAACTAATAATAATAAATGGAATAGGAAGGGAAACAAATGGATTTGATTGGCGTGGTAAATACTAAGTACAATCAAGAAATTAATATGCAAACATCCTAGGGTAGGAAGTTATAAGTTTTCCTTATTTATTTCTATTTAATATAGAATTAAAATAATTAAGAATCAAGATTGGATTTAGTAGGTTAATGATGCAAGTTTAGTTTCCTTATTCGACAGAAGTTTTCACTTTCCAACATTCAGACATATATACAACTGATGTGTGAATCATTAACCATAAGAACCCGTGACGATAGTTTATTGCGTAGCAAGGGTTATTTCCTAAAATAAGGTTTATCTCAAGTGTGAGGTATTAAGTGGTTGTAAGACCCGCCTCCCATCCCAAAAGAGGAAACCTTAGAAAGGAAATAATTTATAAACGTAAGCCTGCTTCGGGATAAAAGTATCAAGTAGTTAGATCCATTCGTAAAAGGTTATTAAGTGATCTCGTAGCTCTCCTCCCCATGAATAAGAAGTATTAAATGGCTATTAGGTACGAATATGGTAATCCCTGCGTGGATCCACTTCCTTTAGGTATTAAGCGATTGGGTTGAGAGTCCTCCTTGGGATTAGGTATTAAATCGCGGTTAAGGAGGTACCCTTAATCTTCCTATTCTACGAGAAGTACTAAGTGGCTAGGGGATTATCTAATAAGGTCAGCTAGATAGTAAAATGGGGGTCCGCGGCCAGGAGGGTCTTAAATAGTGTCCCGTTCCTATTAAACCTAGTATTAAGTGGCTAGTTACTATCTCTCGCCTTATGCAGGGTTTTTGCGTATATGCGTGAAAGAGGGAAGCCTTAAATTAGTAGGACATAGTAGTTAGTGTCCTATGATTTATACTAGTGTATAGTTAACAAATGGGTAAGCTATTAGGTGATCGATTGGTCCGCCTTGGGTCTTAAGTGATCGAAAGGATCTACCCTTGTCATATATTGATAGTGAGGTCTTAAGTGGCTGTATAGAAATAATTAACCTCTTTATGGAATAGTGAGTAGTTTGGAGCCCACCTCTTTGTCTTTTGTAACAAGCTAAATAGTGGTTTAAAAGATTCATACTTATGTGTTAATATTCTATCTCAATATCGCGCGTTATCTTCGTGGATACTATCTTGAGTATGGTATTTCATCGTCGTGCGTAAATCTTTACAAGGTTAGGTTAGAATTACTAGTCTTTTAGACATATATTTTGGTTCTGACCAAATGGGATACATTTGTGTATTATAGACAATGTTATACATTTTCTATTCCTCAGGAATTGTTTTGACCACTCTCATCATAACAACTCTCAGTTTTATCTCGGGGAGGACAGATCATAGTAGGTGTTCATTTTGGTTATCGGTTCTCGTTCTCTCATGCTCGATATCGATGTAGCGATATGCTTTAAGATAGTCGTCTTAGTTGATATTGGTTATCTTATTTTGTTTCCGCTGTGAGTTAGTTTCATTTTAGTTTGATTATACTCATGCTCATTATTTGCAGGTACTAGATATATACTCTCCATACTTAGATGAGTTTGAGTTTTCGATTTTTTGCAAAATTCGGGCTTAGAAATGTGTAGAATTTTACATTTTGTATCATAGCTTATGTTTAGATGATTTGAGAAATTAATAAATTAGGATTAGTGAAAGAACGTATTCAAATTTCTTTTCTGTTTTCTTTCGTCTTTTCTACTCGGCTTTAAATAACTTCGATGATGAGATAGTCGTGGGCCTATTTAATTACGAAGTTTTTTAAACGACTAGATTTGGAAGTATTTTGAGCACAAGTATTCACCCAACCCCGATTTACCACATGGTGCATTTGGAAAATTTTGTTTTGAAGAGCATTAGGACCATATGGTGAATCTTGTGGATTTA
Organism: Allium sativum; assembly: GCA_030737875.1. Lineage (NCBI taxonomy): Eukaryota > Viridiplantae > Streptophyta > Magnoliopsida > Asparagales > Amaryllidaceae > Allium > Allium sativum. The sequence continues at coordinate 132,584,753 of CM060918.1, forward strand.
ACCTAGGTGACTAGATGAAAAGATGGCTACTACAAAGATAATCGCGATTTCATGTTTTCGATTTCATTTGGGAGTTCTAGTAGATGACGTTATTTTGGTCTTGAAATGGAAATTCATGTTAATGTCATTATAGTCCAGAAAATGATTAAGAAACATATTCATTTGTAAATCTAAATATTCTTTTGCTAGATTTATTCGTTTGAATCCCTAGTCTTGCATATTCGGAGAGATTTCAGTTTAAAATTGTTTTTGAAATTAAAGAAGGTGATTAGAAATTTTAAAACATGGTTTTCGAGAAAATTTTGTAAAATAATAATAAAGATTTGGGTAAAAAAAAATTGAATTCTAATCTAACCATGTTTTGGATTGTTGGGTTTTGTGTAATTTTAATAAATAATTCATTTTGGTAAATATAAAGAATTTGAAAATGACAAGGAACAAACCTAGAAATTCAGAAATAATAATTACTCGTTCCTTTTGATTTTTAATATTCCTCTTTCAAAGTATTATGGATGATTTATAGAAACTATCATTAATAACCTTCTTAGCGATTTAAAATCTCAATAATCCAAAACGTAAAAGGATTGTTCCAGTCCGTAGTATAAACTAGAATATAAATTTTAAATATAGATTTATATTATGAAACCCTAAGTTAATATATATATATATATATTTAGTATTAAATGGTTTTTAAAAAATTTCTCTCGGAGAAGGCTAAGGAAATTCTATTCAGTTTGGGGTTTTTGATTTCATAAATCATTCATGTTGTTTGTCAGCCACGCAAGGGGATAATCCATTTTATTTTATTATGGATTTCAGAGCTGAAGTATTTCTAGAATTCACTCTTTGTTGTGTGGTCGTAACATTTTGTTGAGACTACTATGAATCTTTGGATACGGTTTGAGTTTGACTTCGATCTATGATACCGCCTTTACGTGGACAAGTATTTTTCGGATCGCGTCAAATCTTAAGAGATGACGCAGGATGATTAATATTGTAATCCGACCCCTACAGGGTTAAGGTTCAACATTTGTCCAAAGCCTGTTTAATAGTTGACTTTTAGCGTTATACCTAGAGTAGTCAACTAGTTTATGAGTTTTGGTACAACTTGAACCTAGGACTCAGCCATAAAAGTTGCGTCCAAATTTCCTTCCATAAACTTCTTTCTTTTGTTCTTCCTTTCGCATCTAGCCGAACCATATCCTTATTCTTCTTATCTTTCTTCGTCTTCGCTTCATCTCCTCCTTTTACGTGCTAGTTTGCGGTTTAGATCTCGCACCACTTGTACTCTGATATTAATCACCTTCAGCCATAAAAGTTGCGTCCAAATTTCCAATTTATTCTCTCTGATCATTTCTTAGCCAATAACACCAACTTGCAATATACGATCTTTATCGTGCCATTTAAGTCTCATTCTTGGGGAGAGAGACTATTTGGTTGGATCAGATTAAGTATAAGGTTTCATCGCTTTAAGGCTACGAGAATTATATGTAGTAATTGGACTTGCACCGATCCTTTGCTTCGAAGTTTTTGAGTAGGGTCGTTGTTGTGCTGCATCTGCTTTTACCATGTTTTGTTGGAATTAATTTTTGACGAAAGCAATCATCGTTATGGAACTAGAGATTTAACTATCTTTAGAGGTTTTTTTAGGAGAATCTCTGTAATGACCCGCATTTTCAGCGATATAATAATTAATTTATTTAATTATTTAAAGTGTGATTAAAAGGATTTTATGGTCGTTGAATTAAATAATGGTGAATATTTAATTAAAATAATATATATTTAATTCTGAAATAATCAGAATTGGTTGAAATGGCGATATGGTGTGAACTGGATCATCGTGATATTTAATTCAGTTTAGAAGTGAATTAGAATAACGAATATATTATTTGAACGACAGTTTGAATGTATAATTATATTATAATTAAATCGAGCTCGAAATGGCGCTGCAGTTCGTAAATTGGCGATTTGAACTTCAAACGAATATACAGAAGCCATTTCAAATCGGATTTCTATGAAACAAGAAATGTTAGAAGCTGGTGAAGTATATCTTTCTAGTGGAAGAGAAAAATCGGGATTTCGTTGTGTAGATTTTGATTTATGTCCAAATCAAATTTTAGAAAAGTCGCTGTGGAATTCCTTTATAATTTATAAAGGAATTATTTAAATTTTTAAAAAGGAATTTCAATATAAATCGAATATCGGGTTGACCCAGAAGTGAATATCGAGTTAGAAATTCATATAGGAATATTCTAGAGCTGTATGGTACTCCACTGTGAATATATACGAAAATATAAATTTATTTATATTTAATTTAATTATATTTAAATATATTTATATATTTAAATGGGTCATTTAGAGCTGTAAAAATAAGCCACTTTTGCAAACGAAGTCGGAATTCGACAAAACTAATTTTGTTGGATCTGCAATATTAAATTATTGCTAGAGTTTAGTTTCCATGATTTTTGAAGTCAGTGTGTGACCGTACGGATTTTTAATGTGAAAAACAATTAGTATTTTGATGGTTAAAAATACGCTGTGTGAGCAAACGAAGACGGAATTCGACGAAACAAGTTCCGTTGGGTCTGTAATGTCAAACTCTAGTGGTATGTCCATTTCCATGATTTTTAGACATCGTATGTGATCATACGGGATTTTTAATTACAAACGAAAGTTACGCTTGAATAAAAATCAATATAATAATAATATAAAACCTCCTATAAATAATCTTTTTACCTCATTCTAAACCTAATACTTCTCATTCTAGTCAACGGAATTCATGCCGTCGATTTCCTTTATGCTCAAATGAAAAACGTGAGATTTAAATTCAAGAAGTATTCAAATAAATTTGTATAAAATACAATGCGTGTATCTATGGATTCTTGAGGTAATCAGCTTTGATCTAGTACTCGTTTCAAGGGTTTCGATTCATGCTTGGGGATTCGACGATTAGCAGTAGTTCCTAGGGTTTGGGTTCATTTGATTTTGGAGCACCGTTTCAAGAAATAAAGTCTGTAATTGGGTTTAAGAGGTGGATTCACTTGTGCTGGCCATTTTTGTTGTGTTTCGATGATGAAATGGAACGCGTGAGTTCTTGTAGTTCGTGGATCCTCTAGTTCGACGCGATGGAGTGGAGGTAGCCGAGGTGGATGCAAGTGATACGGGTGTGTTGAGGAGTTGAAGAGGAAGATCAAGGTGATATTTGTTTTGGGTACCGTGTAGTGGAGGTGGTGTTGTGAGGGAAGATCGGTGGTTTTCAAATGGTTACAGGAGTCCGAAGTTGTGAGGAAGGAGGTACCGTGTGAACGAGGTGGGATGGTTCAAGCTGTATGTAAATGCTATCGGCGGAAAGAGATTTTTACAAGGGTTATTTTGGTAACTTTTCTTTACATTTGAATGAAGTGATGAGGGAGCATTGTTTTTCCAAATGTTCGGTCATGGTTTTTGGGAGAAGAAGACGCGTCTGGTGTTTAGACTGAAAGGAGGAAGAAGAACAAGGAGCGAGGCAGGTGGGTTTATTTTGAAGTGTCTTGAGTAACAAAGCAGTTATGGAAGGAGAAGGAAATCGGAAACAGCAAGTAAGGAGAAGCAAGCAGGAAGAGGAAGTCGCAGTTTTCATTTGGGGAAGACCTCATGTTCACGAGCGGGTCAAATGAAGTAGTGGGTTGGGTTTTACTAAACTGAAGTTGGGTTGGAATAAAAGGTTAAGCCAAATCATTTAAGGGAATTAAATTTAAATTAATTTAAATAGTGCAGTAACTTGTATAAATCATATCTCGGTCATACTTAATCAGAATTGAGCGAAACAAGATCCAATGGGATCGTGTGGGCGGACACTGCATAGTGGAACAGACTGAGAGTGGAGGGGAGCTCGTTACAATTTATAGCGAAATAAATTGTCTGTCTAAACCAAGCGATGGTTATCATTATTAACGATGATCGTCCAATGTGAGTAAATCTCACTAACTCTGAACAGCTTATAATTTCATGTTGTATTTTTAGAACTGTTAAATATTGGCTGATTGACTGTGTGTTGACTGTTTGATTGAACTGCTAGTTAGTTAGTGAAAATTATATATATATATATATATATATATATATATATAAACCGTTAAATATTTATTTATTGATTCTGTTTATCAGAATAATTCATATTGAACTGAAAGTGATGTTGATTTTATTGTGTAACATCTGTGGATGCAGGGAAACAGGTTGGAGCAATCCGACTGGATTCATCAACATTTATTTTACTGTTTTTCATATATTATGATATATGATGTGATATATAATTTGTTGTCAATTATATGTGTTTGGACGATATTGATCATCGTGATTTGATATGTTGAATACCATAACATACCGGAATGTTGATAAAGGATTTTTCAAAGTGATATTGAAAATAAAATATTTATAAATTGGAATATTTATAAATAGGAGATATTTAGAAAGGGAATAATTATAAAATCAAAAGAATTTTGTAAAACGATTTTTTACTTAGCAAGTAAATAGAAGTGTAAAACGATATTTATTTAAGAAGTAAATAGAAGTATAAAGAAAGATATTTACGTAGAAAGTAAATAAATAGAATAAAGGAATATTTATTTGATAAATAAATAGAATAAAGGAATATCTATTGGGAAAATAAATAGGATTATAAAAGGAAATTTACAAGATAGAAAAGAGTTAGTCGATTAGAGTTATCAAATAGAGTCATCAAAAAGGAGTCAACTGAACATAGTTATTCAAAAGAAGTTAATCGAACATAGTTAAAAGAAATAGAGTTAAACAAGATTAGAAATTGACTAGAGATTAGTTAAGTCGAATAGTTTTCTGAGTATCGGTCTGATGTTGGTTTCGGCCTTCGGGGTTTATACTTAGAGAATTGTTCTCCTACTAGTTTACAGTCAGGGACCGATAGTTGTGAAACGGTAGTGATATGTAAATAAACAATGGAAATGTTTTCCAGTGTTAATAACATATATTTTCTAAATATAGAAAATAAGGAAATGTGAATATATATATATATATGTTAAATGATGAATGTTCGATATAATTTCCTCCTGGAAATAATATCGTTGTTTGCACACCTGTTTTTCTTTGATGGTTAAATCACAGACTATCGAAGTTTTGACCATTTTAACGTTGTTAATATGGAGAGACCAGTTGGATTATTATCCAAAGAACCACTCTGTATTGGCATAAGCATTTCGAATCATATATGCCAAGGATAATTGAAGACAGAGTAAAGTGCAAGGGCTGTTGTATAAATCTTAGATAACAGTGCCTAAGATGGATATACTTAATAGTACCTTCGGTTCATCCTGTCCCTGGATGACTTGTAGGGACGGATGTCTGACAGAGTATTTCCAGACGATCACGTATATTGATTTCTCCAACCATACCAAGAGATGAAGCAGAGAAGGAAACTTCTTTTAGCTAACACGTAATGTACTGTTGTAGACGTCAATTAGTGATTTTCGATGGATCTGACAATGTGGCATTCGAAGTGAATCTGATGTGATGATGAAGCGTAACCTCAAGCCTCATCAACCGGTAAATGACAGAAATCGGGCAGGCAGCATGGCTAAGTCAGTCGCTCCGAAGTAGGGTGTATAATTACCTGGTCTAGAGTTTCATTTATTTCTAAAAATCAATTGTTGATGCTGTCCAATTCGGGAAACGGTTGCTGATCCCAACCGTTGGTGATATACATTCGATACACTCAAGCGAAATGAGTGGTCAGTCATGTGCGGCCGGGTTGCAAGATGTTCTTGTTGAACACAGTGTATTCCTTTCTAGAGGTACACTAGAGAAAGGTGGTTCCATACCTTGTCATAATTGGAAATCCATTACCCAATACGTTCTTGTGGTTTTGATTGTATACTATATGTGTAGAACGTGAGATGAAAGCGTTTCTGCTAGAGGATTATTATATTGTTGTTGATAGACATTGTTATAATATCAAAAGGTTTTTGATATAAAGATAATTTGGATTCTCATAAGGGAAAAACCCGTTTCGATATAAGGCGTGGTCTTAAGAGATATCATTTACCTGCTTGAACTGTTTTAAACTGTTTTACTCATACCAGTCCCGTGACTGACCCGGAGTTTATTTTCTTTTGTTTTCCCTAAACTCTTAGGTGCCCAATTTTGTACGGGCAGTCAAGTAGTCGGGATTTACAGATACTTGAAGAGCTGGACCAGGAGGCTTCAGGATTTTATAGCTATAGTTATTTCCGTTGTGTTGTAAGTGATGTACTTTGATAATGATGTATATTCAAGTACAGATTTATATTTCAAAGTTATGTTATACATATTATATGTTATTCGTTCCGCTGTGAGGTTCGTGTTACTCTGATGTTGTGTTCTTCTTCTTCTTCTATTCTAAGTTTCTATCTTATCTTTCCTCACCCTCTACCTTCTTTCTATTAGTTTCCTGATTTCCAGTTTAATTTGGGGTTGGACTTGTGTTTTTGGTCAGCTCAAATTGGACCGGATTTTAGGGTCATTGCAATCTCTATAAGATTTTTGGTAGCATCCGTGTTTTACGTAGGCTTGAATGATCTTCGATTTGGACAGCTTTGGAAGATTTTGAAATAGATCACATTTTCCTTAATGTCGGTTTTTTAGTTCGGAAATCTATGTTCGGACTCCCCGTATGGATGTGCGATTCGTTTAGCACATTAATCCAAATATGGTAAGTTATGTCTAGATATATCTTATGATGAAGGAGTCTATCTTTTCTTTGATCGATCATGTTACCGTCATTCAGTGCGCTTCATATTTGATTCAACTTGTCGTTGTAACACCCCACGTCCATTAGTGTTACTCACAAAGGGAATGCATTAACTTCCATGGAGCATTTTAAGTAAGTATAGAACAGAAAATCACAACAAGACAGATATAAAGCAGTACTTGAAAATTAAAACTTTATTTCATTGCAGCGGATAAACCCATATATTTGATTACATCATCAAAACCATAAACCAAAGTCAAGTACATCATATCCATCTTGATAAAACAAAGTACATAAACTGAAAGACATGATCCCAAACATTAAAATAGCCATAAATAAAGAGAAGCTGAACTTTACTTCAGCCATTTAAGAAATCTTCTAAAAGCAGTCCTAGATCAAGCTCCACTGGTGCTAGTTTCAACCTGAGCACCTGGGGAGGGAAAAAAGGAAAGAGATGGAAAAAAGGGGGGTCAGACATAAAGTCTGGCGAGTGCGATAATTCTAACAATATAATTAACAAAGTAACTAGGCTAAGGCATAAGTTGGAAAATAGGGAAATGACCATGAACCATTGAGTATGACAGAGTAAACAAGGAAACATGATGATCAACGATATCGTTAAGCGCACCTAGACCACTATAGGATGATTGCTGAACTATACCAACACAATGGGATAATACCTAAACTGCGCCGCCACTAGTATACTGCACCACTACTAGTCACCCTAAGGTTGATCCCGCCTACAAACTTAATAATGATATTGGTAGTTCGTGCACCCCTAGCTGCCTTCATATGTGTCGTTTGCCCTTATCTCCACTAGGTGTACCCACTACCCCCAAGTGATTGGCTCCCTAACTCGTAGATACCCGTGTTGGCCCCACAGTGGGGTGTATCACTCCCCAAAGTGGCAACCCGATACAACAAAGAATGCACGGCTGACACCTACACGATGCAACAATGTCATACCTACCAGCCCGGGTCCACACACGCATATGAACCCGTTGGACTTGCGTTGCCACCGCTAACCCGGTTTGGCCTCTTACAGTCAAGCCCAGTATGCGTGTCCCGTCCTCGACTTGGGTCGAGCCAACAAAGATACGTATGGGTTATTGGTTGAAACGGGCCCCCTTTACTTGACACAAGCTATCCACCTAAGCTTGGTCCCCTCTAGTACATCCCACTTAACCCACTTCTTATTCATGTTTCAATTACATGTTTCAATTTTGGTTAAGTGTTTCTAATCGTATTTCCAAATGCCACCCAAGGCACCCACTAGATTCCACATGCCACCCAAGGCACCCACTTAACCCCCTCATGTCCCACTACATGCTTATCTGGTTAAGTGTTTCTTAATTCATTAAGACCGTAACCTTATAAAGACCTCTCACATTAGACTGGCATTTGTGGCAGATGGATTTTCCGGGTGGGTCTGGGCAGTCTTACACCACAAAAGAGCCTAACCTCGTGTCTTTACAATTGTTACGTATTTAGTTTGTGCCTAAGACCTCTCACATTAGACTGGCATTTGTGGCAGCTGGATTTGCCGGGCGGGTCCGGGCAGTCTTACACCACAAAAGAGTCTAACCTCGTGTCTTAGACGATTAATTACTCCTAATTAATCACCCCCAATTTGAATTACTTTCCCTATTCAAATTATCAATCAATTCCAAATTTAGCGATGTCCATAATTGACTCAACTATGTCCATCCATTTATGGTATGTAAATCATACCAATTTCACCACAATTTTATTTTATGCCTTTTAAGGCATTTATGTCAATTAAACATTTTTAATATTATCCCCTTTTTCCCCACGTAGTACGTTTGTTCGTTTAACGTAAAAATATACGTTAGACTCGAATAGTCTAACTCATGAAATAAAAGAAAACATCACATATATATACATAATTAAAACATAGATCTAACATTGGGGTGAACTTGCATGTGTGAATTATGTTCTACATCTAAAACTTGCATAGGCCAAGATTACAACTTGCATAACAACATATGTCATGGTTCCAAATTTATAGGTGTGAACTTGATGAGAAAATGGCCACAAACTTGCATAAACATCACGTATAACATAGATCCAAATCTAAAGGTGTGAACTTGATGAAATAATGGCCACAAACTTGCATAGACAACATATGTCATAAACCTATATCTAAAGGGGTTAAACTTGCATAAACATCATATGTCATAAACCTATATCTAAAGGGGTTAAACTTGCATAGGTAATAACATAACATGATTCATGTCCAACTCATAAATTCACATATGTGATTTATACATCGCAACAATGGTGTAAACTAATATCTAACATGTAAGGTATCATGTCATAGCCTAACTTTCAATTAAATTCTCACATAAACTAGGTGCCATAATCATGTAAGGTCACATATAATTCTACCCAAACTTTTATATGATTCATGTTTGAATCAACATCTAAACTTCCTACATATGATTTATCATATGAATCAATATCGCAAACTAGCATAAGAAACATGACGATTTGATTGTATATAAAATTACATCATGGATGATAGAAACATAACTTTGCATGATAGCATCACAACATAACATCATAGATATTTCAATCACAATCCTACAACATAATTACAACATGAAATCAATACTTCTTATCACATCCAATACAATCCGCGTTATAACTTAATCTAATTAAATTACTAATTATTTTGCTAAAACTATCGAACTCACAACTCAAAAGCAGTCTTGAGTTCTGAATTCTGATTTCTGGAGTTGAATTAGCGCTCCTTTGATGAAGAATCGCTGTTAGAGTTGAATAGTTCCGATTTGGTTATTGTTCTTCCTCTTTAATTTGGTGGTGGCTGCTCTAGGGTTCAAGACAACAGCATGACGGCCATAGTTTTAGTTTTAATTCTGATTTAGGGTTTGAGTCTATGGGTCTTTTTATAGAGTTATGAATTACTTTAAGTCGTCGGATGTTCTTAGGGTTAATCAAAACCATTCAATTATGATAGGGTGATGATTCAGCCCTAATGACTCAGCAAAGAGTCAGAATGGACTCAACAACACGGGTCAGCCTGAACCAGAAAGCTGTGCAGGCTCCAGCCTCGGCCTGGGCGAACTTGGTAGGCGCGCCAGTGTAAATATGTATTGGCGCACTTCCCAAGTGCGCCAGTGCATTTATTTATTTATTTCTACTTTTGCCACTACCTTTCGTTCGTCCATAACTCTTTCATCCGGTACTCGTTTCCCGCAAACTCGGACTCTATCTTCACCAGAATTCCGAGACGAACACAATGGCGCAACCCAATCTCCATAATTCTCATGTCTGAGATTTATTATTCTTTAATTTAGTTAATTTGATTATTCAAAAATCCGGGGTGTTACATTCTCCCCTCCTTAAAGGATTTCGCCCCCGAAATCTCCAAGTTAAGGAGAATGTATATCCTACCATCCAAACAACCATCTACTCAACCATCAAACACGGCATCCATTATCCTTATAAAATATCTAATGTTGTATGAATATATGCAAGAATTGTGTGTATATGTTCCTTATCTAATGCAAAATTAGGCGGTCTACTGATTCAGTTGACCTCCTTAATGCAAACCATGATAGTGCCATGCGTCCATTATGTATGCGAAAGAACCTTATCGATACATATCATTTCTACATGTGTGCACAACCATTCACCAAAATGCAACATCCATATGATGGTACAATCATTATTCATCCATTACTTAAATATGTACACACATTTATATGAAATATGCAATATGAAGTGACTGAGCCGATCTAGTGCCTAAAGTGTATGTATATGCATCCAGGAGCAACCACTAGCAAACACTTGCATCCACGTGCATCCATCATCCATAACATGTCTCAAACACATGTTTCAACCATAGGACTATCCTATCTGAAGGTCAAAGATACTAGCGAGATGACACACTAAAGATAAGATAAGTACAAGATAAACGATAAAGGAGAAATTAAAAGACATACCCTCGAAAAGAAAAGGGTATAATGAACGCATCTTCGCTTCAGTCTCCCAAGTAGCGTTGCTCTCATCATCTCCCCATTGCACTTTGACTAGTTTGACCTCTCGATTTCTCAATTTGTTAATTTCCGACCCAAGAATGCGCGTGGGAGCTCGTCGAATCGTTGCATCACGCTCGATCTCCACCTCTCTAAGCAAGCTCGGCTCTACCACTTCCGCGGTCTCGTGTAAGCACTTACTCAAATGTGATACATGGAATACGTCGTGTACACCACTAAGTCTCTCAGGCAACTCCACTCTATACGCCATCTTCCCAATCCTTTCCTTAATAGGAAACGGCCCTACGAACCTTGGTGCTAACTTCCCAACGGACCCAAAGCGAACGACGTTCCGTAATAGAGACACTTTGACAAAGACCATGTCCCCAACATCAAACTCAAGATCTGACCTCCTCTTGTCCGCATAAGATTTCTGCCTATCTTGCGCCGTCTTCATCCTTCTTCGGATCAAATCAATCTTTTCCGATGTCTCTCTAATCATATCGGGCCCAAGCAAGATCTTATCTGTAGCTTCCCACCAACATGTAGGCGAACGACACAGCCGTCCGTAAAGAGCTTCGAATGGTGCCATGCCAATGCTAGACTGAAAGCTGTTATTATATGCGAATTCTACCAACGGAAGATGTTCCTCCCATGTACCTCCAAAATATAAGACACATAACCTCAACAAGTCCTCTAGAATACGATTCACCCTCTCGGTCTGGCCGTCCGTCTGAGGATGATATGCGGTGCTCAAACATAACTGAGTCCCTACCGCCTCTTGCAAGCTTCTCCAAAATTCGCTAGTGAAAATAGGATCACGGTCGCTCACTATGCTGGAAGGAACACCGTGCAAAAGAACTTTTTCTCGAATGTATACGGAGGCTAACCATGGAGCAGTCCTCTTACTCTTCACGGGAATGAAATGGGCGCTCTTAGTAAGTCTATCTACCACGACCCAAATATCCGTATTACCCTTCCTTGATCTCGGTAATCCGTCAATAAAGTCCATCGATACGCTTTCCCACTTCCATTGTGGGACCTCCAATGGGTGAAGCAATCCACCAGGCTTCTTTTGCTCTGCTTTTACTTATTGGCATACCAAGCATCTAGTGACATACTCGGCCACATCATTCTTCATGCCGGGCCAAAAGTAAACTCGTCTCATGTCCATGTACATCTTGTCCCCGCCGGGATGAATGGTCATCTTCGAACGATGGGCATCATCAAGAATGGTCTTCCTCAGATTCTCATCTCGTGGTACACAAAGTCTACCGTCCCTACGCAAGCAACCCTTATAATCTAGGGTATACCTACGGAGATGGCTCGATGACTCCCCTCCTTTGAGCTTTTCTACTAACTCAACCAACTGTGGGTCGTCTCGCTGTGCCTCGCCAATCCATCCCAAAAGCGTAGGTCTGACCTCTAAGGATGCTAGCAAACCAGGTACGAAGTCAATGGAAGGTGTAAAGTCAAACGTAGAGATGAACTCGAAACTTCGCCGCTCAACAAACAACGGACTTAAGGATAACCTTTTTCTACTTAAGGCATCTGCCACTACGTTGCCCTTGCCAGGGGTATATGCTATCTCGAAATTTTGTGATGCTAAGAACTCCATCCACCTTTGCTGCCTTAAGTTAAAGTCCTTCTGAGAGAACAAGTATTTTAACGACTTGTGGTCAGTGAACAATTCGAATTTCTCGCCAAGAAGATAGTGACGCCAAGACTTAAGCGCGAAAACAATAGCGGCCAACTCTAGGTCATGTGTATGGTAATTTCTTTCATGCACTCTCAACTGCCTTCCACCATAGGCTATTACCCTTCCCTCTTGCATTAGGACTGCGCCTAGTCTTGTCCCACAAGCGTCAGTATAAACGGTAAACGGCTTACTCCCATCTGGCAATACTAAGACTGGGGCTGTGGTCAAAGCTCTCTTTAAACGTTGGAATGCATCATCACAATCTACGTCCCACGTGAAGACTAAGTTCTTCTTCGTCAAGCGTGTTAATGGAGCTGATATTTTTGCGAAGTCTTTGATAAACTTCCTATAGTAGCCAGCCAACCCTAAGAAACTTCTCACCTCGGTAGCATTTTTAGGAACCTTCCAATCTTGGATGGCCACTATCTTCGCGGGATCCACGGCTATCCCTTCTTTGGAAACCACGTGCCCTAAGAATCACACTTCTTTCCTCCAAAAGTGATATTTGGAAAATTTAGCTTTAAGGCTATGCGCTCGAACAGTCTCCAACACTTCTCTAAGATGTAGGGCATGCTCTTCTTCGCTCTTAGAAAAGATCAAGATGTCATCTACAAAGACTACCACGAATTTATTAAGGTACTCCCTAAACACCCTACTCATCAAATCAACAAAGTATGCGGGGGCATTTGTCAAACCGAAGGGCATCACAAGCCACTCGAAGAAACCATCTGGAGTCCTAAAGGAAGTCTTGTCTATGCTATCCTCAGCCACTCTCAACTGATGGAAACCCGTTGCTAAGTCAAACTGCGAAAACACTGAGGCGCCAACTAACTGATCGAAGAGATCGTCAATCCTCAGCAGTAGGTGTCTATTCTTCTTAGTAAGTTTATTAAGTTCTCTATAGTCCACACAAAGTCTAAGAGACCCATCCGCCTTCGTGGCAAATACTACTGGAGCACCCCACTCCGATATACTACGTCTGATGAACCCCTTCTCAAGCAATTCTTTCACTTGCTTACTGAGTTCTCTTCTCTCTCTTGGAGCCATGTGGCGCACTGGCAATGCAACTGGCTTTGCATTGTCCACTAGATATATTCGAAAGTCTATCTCATGTTTTGGCGGTAAACCCCTCACCTCATCGAAGACATCAGCATATTCACGGACTATGGGAACAGAATGTAAATCATCATTGGATGCGTCAAGGGATTCTAGGTAACTAAGCATTACTGGACCTCTAGGGTACCAAGAAATATCAAGGGTCTTTCCCGAACGAGTCATCAATTTAACTACCCTTCTTTCACAATCTAGGATGGCCCCATATCTAGTTAGCCAATCCATACCTAGAATTAAACTGTAGCCCATGAAGCCAAGAACAAAAGCGTTGCACTCAAACTCAACGCCCAAGAAAAACACTCTCAAATCCCGACAAATCATAGAAAGATGAGCCGAACCACCAATAGGATTTGAGACTACTAAGGGATCAGTAACTAGACTAGTATCAAGGTGCAGTGTTTCAACTAATGATGTAGAAATAAACGAATGTGATGCGCCAGAATCGAATAAAGTATGGACAGGTTGATCAAACAGAAAAAACTAAACTTTCAATGGAAATTGCTCTACCTTGTTCTTGCAGCAGTGGGACCACGAGAGCCTGAACTTGTCCCCTTGTCTGCCCGGGTGCCATAAGAGCTTGCACCTGTCCTCCCGAGGTAGACCCTGCCCTCTGCCCTTTCTTTGGGCAGTCCTTAATAAGATGTCCCGCCTCGCCACAGTGGAAACAACCAGTCTTCTTCTTCTTCCTACAATCTTTGCTTAGATGGCCGGGTGTCCCACATTTAAAGCATTTCTTCTTCCCCTTAGCATTATTGCCCTTGCCACCTTTCTTGTTCTGTTGTTGTTTTTGCAGCTTCTTTTGATCCCCATTCTTCTCGGGTGCCTTATTAGCATTGGCGCCATTCTCCTCTTCATGCATGAGTGCCATGTCAACTAACCTCTCAAAGGTAGCCCCCATGGGAATGTGGGTCATAGCTAACCCATGAAGCGGCTCGTTTAAACCCTTAACAAATCTTAGAGCCTTCTTTTATAGAGTATTCACCAAGTCTAAGCCAAACCTTGCCAATTGGTTGAATTTGTTAATGTACTCTTTCACCGATAAATTCCCTTGCTTCGGTGACAAGAACCTTTCCATCTATAGATTCTCTTCAGCCCGTGAGAGAAACTTTGCCTCAAACCTCTGCCTAAAATATTGCCATGTATCGACTGGACGACCCCCATTTGTGACCTCCCACCAAAACGAGGCCTCATCCTTCATTAACCACGCAGCTAGCTGGACTTTCCTTCCATCATCCACTTCAAAAATTCCTAACAATTCTTCCACCTCCTTTAGCTAGTTACGAGCTTCAACAATTGTCTCCGTTCCGTGAAAAGGTTTTCCTCCCATTACTCTAAAGTCCTTACATATCTTAGAAAAAGTATCGACGCGAGGAGGAGGGGGAGGAGGAGGAGGAGCATTAGCTGGACCTGCAGTGGTGGCCCTAGCCTCAAGATATTGACGAAACCAACCGGGCACCTGAACGCCCTCTGGTGTAACACCCCACATCCATTAGTGTCACTCACAAAGGGAATGCACAAAGTTCTGTGGAGCATTTTGGGTAAAAGATGCAGATAAATTACAAGACAGACAGAAATTTAATAGCGGAAAATAAAACTTTGCTTTTATTGATAGAATAGTTTGCACAATGATTTCTTTACAATATCAAAGTATCATCTGTCTTACAAAATAAAGAAGCATAAAAATACATTTATATTCCCCAATTTAAGCAAGAGCCTGCCATAGCATCTGAAAAGAGAATCCAAGCAAAACTTCGGCAAATCTTCAAGTTGGGAAAGAGTGACAGTCCAACTTAACCTGAGCTATATTATTCCCTCCTTTACTACCTGGGGAGGGAACGGAAGAAAAGAAGACGAAAGAAAAACAGAGTCAGACATAAAGCCTAAGTAAGTTCAGTAACTTCTAGCATGTGAACATGGAAAAACAAAACGACATGAATTAACTGAATACAAGATAACACCAAGATGATAGGGTCAACAAGATTAGACAAGATAATCACAAGGTATGCTAAGATAAGATAAACTGGATATGCTCTAATGCTTTCGATGTGTCGCTATTTCCTTGTTATCCTGGTTTCTATATCTCTGCACCACCTAACTAGTGTCCCAACTAGTAACGATAACGTGATCCCAATGCCTGTATTTTCCATCACCTTCAGGCATACATTTATTATTTGTTACCTAGATTTAATCTAGGGTTTTCCACCAAATGCCTTCTAGATTTAACTAGAATTTACGTTATCTGCTGAATGCTTCTCGGATTCAGGATTTATGCCACCTAGTTCCACTAGGGATTATGCTACCTATCGAACGATGCCCCTAAGCCTAGGACACACTAACTAGAGTGGTATATGTCCCTAGACTTCCCCACGCATGTATCGCGAATCGTTATCGCTTGTCTAGATGCACATGTCCTGTAATGTGCGGCCCGAGTCCTGTAGCAGTGCAAATCAAGAAACACAGAACTCGGTCGGGAGCTTTCAGATATCTACCGATGCAGATGCTAAGGTCTGTTTTTATTCTAGTGGCTATGGTCCCACTTGACCCCTCCCTCAACTAATGAAAGGCACACCTTGAAATACGCCGGCCCCCGGTGCCCCTCTATCCTATGGCCATCCTCACCCATAACTAGATAGCAAGTATATGGTATTTTGGAGTCTCCGCCTTTCCGCTTCACGTATCTCGATTGACTCAAGGTGGATGGTAGACGACGAGTTGCTATCACAGGGCTACCGTTTTCTCGCCGAATCACGTTGGTCCATCCTAGTCTTTTGGTTGCCATATTTTGCAACCAAGGCATACCCCTGGTTCTTCTACGCAGACCTTAACCTATGTGAGCCCAGGAGGATCATCTGCAGCCTCACAGAGGGATACCAAGAGTACCCTCACGTCCCCTCGAAGCCTCGGGCTTCGTAACCCAATTCGTTGGAGCCTTCTTTTTACTCAGACGGACATTCGCTCCTTCCCGTGTTATACTAAGAATTACTACTTAGTTCTACTAACTAAGATTTACCACTTAGTTTCCAGAATCATTGTTTTCTTAACTACGGTTTACTACTTAGCTCCTTTTAACTAAGGTTTACTACTTAGTTCTCTTTCCCGCCAATTTGGATTGGTTAAGTGTCATTAATCAATTCAAGCTAACTTAACCCTCTTCATTTATCCTGTCAAATTGGTTAAGTGTTATCAGTGATTCATGTTGACTTAACCCGACCACAAACCCAGTTATATTGGTTAAGTATTTCTTATTACTTAACCCTATCCGTTCGTCCTGTATTGGTTAAGTGTTCCTCTTTAACTTTACCTTCCCCGTTTGTTTTAACTAACATGTTATTAATGGTTAAGTATTATCCCTTCATGTTTTAGACTTAACCTTATTCCCTTATCACAATCTGATGGTTAAGTGTTCAAGTTTACTTAACCCTACAGTCTAGCCCAGCAAACATATAAAATTGGCTAAGTGTATTTACTTAACCCCAACCTCTAGTCTAGTTAGCATGTTAATTTGGCTAAGTGTATTAACTTTACTTAACCCCACCTTCTAGTCTAGTTAACATGTTAATTTGGCTAAGTGTATTAACTTTACTTAACCCCTACAAATCTTGTCGCGTTACCATGTGAAGTTGATTAAGTGTCCCTATGGACTTAGCCCTCCCATCCTAGCTTAACTGTGTAAAATTGGTTAAGTGTTTCTATGGACTTAACCCTCCCATTCTATATTAACTCTATGGCCCTAACCCCACCCACCAGTCTGGTTATCATGTTGAATTGGTTAAGTGTCTTAGTGAACTTAACCCTACTGTTCTTATTCTAGCTTTAATAGATTAAAGCCACGACCACTCACATTAGACAGATATTGTTGCGACTACTGGATGTGCCGGTTGGTTCCGGGCAGATTTACATCGCAACTCAGTCTAACCTCGGGTTAGGTGTATTCGTGTTTTCTAGTTCAAAAAGGGTTTTGACTAATTTTCAAATCAGGTTTCGAAAGCAACCATCTCGTCTGTCGGATCAGTTAGGGATAGCCAGGGAGGCCAGGAAACTTGTATTTTCCAAACCCAAGCCTAGACACTATCCTCTCTGTCACCCTAGAACTTTCTGGTGTATTATTAAAAGAGATGTCGTTAAGAAAACCTTTAATTTGTCTAAATTTACATTCTCTCATTTAGGACAAATTCTATAAGTAAATTATTCCTAATTTACTTATTTCCTGATTACTTTTTTTAATATAAATTGTCAACATTCATTCTTATGGCCCAATTTCCCCTCTATATCATATTTATGCTTTTTGGTATGTAAATTATACCAAATTAAGTGTCACTAACCATGATTTTGCTAGACCTGACAATTACTCCTAACTATGGCCAATTTCAAATTTATGTCAATATGCCAAATTAGCTAATCCAATTCTGATTTAACTTTCTAATTACAATTCATGCCAAACTAGACTTATCATATTCTAGTTCCCCGTTTATGCCAAAACTTAATTTGCATACCAACTACCTATTTTGTGGCCCACTAAACCCTTTTCCATTTACGCCCGACGTATGTAAATTATGCAAACATACTTATCATGCTTTATTTAGCCGCCCAATTATGATTTAATATCCTAATTTCAGTTCATTACCAAAACTAGACTTGTTGTTCTAATTTTCATCAAATTATGCCAATTTCCAAGTTTAGTCAATTTCATGTTTTCCCCAAAACGTATTCCCATCGTTCGCATAATCGTGGTTCAACCTAGATTATAAATAAAGCTGGATTCGTGGACAGAAGGGAATGAGCCAAAATGCCCTCAAAGAACGGACATAACAATTGGCATAAGATGACAATTCACAGGCATGGAAATACCATGACATGAAAAGGGTTGAATAGTATAGGTTCAAGAACATGGGTAGACCTAACATAATAAGTAAATTCCCAAGGTCTAAAACCAAGAATAGACAGGGTAGGTTCAAGAAAATTGGTAGACCTAACTTAATAAGTAAATTCTCAAGGTCTAAAACCAAGAATAGACAGAATAGATAATCGGGTTTAGACCCAATTTCATAGTCACAAAACTTAAGCAACACTTTCCTAGTCATGAATAACACTTGTTCTTGTTATTTTATAGGCAATAGTTTATGTTTCCTAATCAAAGGCATAGGCTTAGTCAGGGAAATAATTCTCATAGTCACAGTCATAGTCATAGGCAATGTCCATAGTCATAGACAATGTTCATAGTCATAGGCAATGTTCATAGTCAAAGAGGCATATGGTTCTAAGGTCCATAGTTTCATAGTCACGGTCTTATTTGTCCATGAAATCATAACAGTTCTTAATTAGGTTCAAGAGTATAGGCACTGATTCGAATAGAGAGAGAGAGAGAGATTTGGCATATTCTTTTATTCCTTTAATTTCATGTCACGAACAGAGAAAAACGTTCAAATCTAAAAATAACTGACTTACAGAGATCGGAACAGAAAGAAGGCACTGCTAAGATTCGTAGAAAAACAGTCGTTGAATTCGTTTGAACCTCCTCTTGAATCCTAGCTTGACTTGAACCTCTTCTTGAGCAGCATTTCCTCGTCTTAATTTATTTTATATATTAGTTATTTATATATTTTCTCAGAGGCAGCATAAGGATAGAAAAGAATTGTGAATAGAGAAGAAGACTAGGGCTGTTTATATAGTGTTAGGTGGACGAACCTGGTCAGAAAACGTGACCAGATACATCAGAACGAACCAGGTGCAGAAAGCTGGAAAAAGCAGGGGTGTCGAACCCCAGGTCGACTACCCAGTCGACCTGGGTGCCTTGGGCAGGAAAATTCCCGCCCAGCCCAATCTGGGTCTGTTTTGAATTTCGAACTCGTTTTTCAGAATTGGTTTGAAATTTGAACTTTGCTGAATCTTCCGGAGGCCATATCTTCCTCATACGGACTCCGATTTACGCAAACTTGGACTCGCTTTCTTGCAGAATTCTGAGACGAACGCAATGGCGCAACCCGTTTCCCTTGATTTTGATTTTAACTTTTAATTCTGCCTTGATTCGTGAATCCTAGTGTTACAGAATTACGGGGTGTTACATTCTCCCCCACTTAAAAGGATTTCGTCCCCGAAATCTTCAAGTTAGGAAGAATGTGCCCTACCATCCAATCACCCATCTACTCAACCATTCAATCACAGGCATTCATTGTCCTTAGAAAGATTTCTAATGCTTTCATGTTCATATGCATAGTGTGTGTATATGTCTTTATCTAATGCAAAATCAGGCGGTCTACAGATTCAGTTGACCTACTTAATGCGAATCATGTCAGTGCCATGCGTCCAATCATGTATGCAAGCATCCCTAGTCGTGTAAATATTACATGTGTGCACAGCTATTCATCCATATGCAACATTCATATGTTAACATATCAAGTTCAACTTACAAACAAATACATATCTGTAAATGCAATATGAAAGCGTCCGAACTGATCTAGTGTCTAATACGTATGCATATGCATTCACGAGCAACCATTAGCAACCACTTGCAACCATCAACCATAACATGTTTCAAATACATGTTTACATCCATTGGCTTCTACCTAAGGATCGAAGATACGACCTAGAGGATATACTTTGGAAAGAGAGAAACAATTATGCGTAAAGCTCATACAAATGAAGAAATCAAGGATGCACCCTTAAGGAAAAGGGTATGATGCTAGTATCTAGCCTTCTTGGGCTTTACTCCACTGTATCTTAACTAATTTTTCTTCACGATTGTGAAGTTTTCGATATCCATTTCAAAAATAAACAGAAGTTAACTATGATACCAAGTGTACATACCAAGATGGTTTGAGGCCTTTCCTCTTAGCTTATCCATCACGCCATAACTATGAGGGTCAAAAGGTCACTACGTGCTCTTTGGAGGGCCTGCCACAACTATTCATCTCTCACGCAAACCATCAAAACTAAACTCGACATTCATCAAATACAAGCCCCAAAGGCCTAAACCAATATCAGACAAGCACCCAAGGAATATCTCCCCCGAATTTAGACGATCTACGTGAGATGATATAAGCAAACTCGATAGCTATTCTCAAATCCCTACTAACCAAAAAAATAAACTGGTCGGACCACCAATTGGATTTGAGACTCTTGTGGGATCTTTCTACTATACAAGTACTATGATGCAGAGACCCAACTATGGAAGTGGATATGAACAAATGAGAAGCGCTAGAACCTAAGGAAATAGCACGAACATAAAACTAGACTCTTCCAACCAGACTACCTTTCTCCTAGGTACGCTTGGTGGCGAAAGCGTGTACTTGTCCTTCTGAAAATCTCGTCCTCGTCCTTGCCCTTGTCCTTAAGTATATGCCCTATCATACCCTAGTAAAGATACTTCCTCTTGTCTTAGGTTTTATAATTTCTTCCTCCTTCGTGAGCTAAATCTACATCTATGAATTCCCCATCCTAGGGTTGTGCTCCTTTGCCAAACTCCTCATCCCCTTCCGTGTGTAGTCATGTTGACAAATCTCTCGAAAGCTGCTTCCATCGTACATAAAACCTTATAAGCTTGAAAGGAAACTGGCCGTAGGTGAAACAACTACGGCTATGGATGGAAGTCGGGCACTACTTTGCCCTTCGATGAGGTTACCTCCCAGAGAGCCAAGAGCCCTAAAGACTCAAGGAAGAAGGATTCAAAAAGAGGAAGAGAACATAGTGCGTATGGCTTTGGGGAATATGCCTTTAAAACAAATATTTTCATTTTAAAAATGCTTCTTTTAAAATTGGTTGAAAATATTTTTCAAATCTTTTATCTGATCTGGTAACCTTCAGCTCTGATACCACGTGTAACACCCCACATCCGTTAGTGTCACTCACAAAGGGAATGCACTAAGTTCTGTGGAGCATTTTGGGTAAAAGATGCAGATAAATTACAAGACAGACAGAAATTAAACAGCGGAAAACAAAACTTTGCTTTTATTGATAGAATAGTTTGTACAATTATTTCTTTACAATTTCAGAGTATCATCTGTCTTACAAAATAAAGAAGCATAAAAATACATTTATATTCCCCAATTTAAGCAAGAGCCTGCCATAGCATCTGAAAGAGAATCCAAGCTAAACTTCGGCAAATCTTCAAGTTGGGAAAGAGTGACAGTCCAACTTAACCTGAGCTATACTATTCCCACCTTTACTACCTTGGGGGGGGGGGGACGGAAGAAAAGAAGACGAAAGGAAAACAGAGTCAGACATAAAGCCTGAGTAAGTTCAGTAAATTCTAGCATGTGAAATGGAAAAACAAAACGACATGAATTAACTGAATACAAGATAACACCAAGATGATAGGGTCAACAAGATTAGACAAGATAATCACAAGGTATGCTAAGATAAAATAAACTGGATATGCTCTAATTCTTTCGTTGCGTCGCTATTTCCTTGTTATAGTGGTTTCTATATCTCTGCACCACCTAACTAGTGTCCCAACTAGTAACGATAACGTGATCCCAATCCCTGTATTTTCCATCGCCTTCAGGCATACATTTATTATTTGTTACCTAGATTTAATCTAGGGTTTTCCACCAAATGCCTTCTAGATTTAACTAGAATTTACGTTATCTGCTGAATGCTTCTCGGATTCAGGATTTATGCCACCTAGTTCCACTAGGGATTATGCTACCTGTCGAACGATGCCCCCAAGCCTAGGACACACTACCTAGAGTGGTATATGTCCCTAGACTTCCCCACGCATGTATCGTGAATCGTTATCGCTTGTCTAGATGCACATGTCCTGTAATGAGCGGCCCGAGTCTTGTAGCAGTGCAAATCAAGAAACACAGAACTTGGTCGGGAGCTTTTAGATATCTGTCGATGCAGATGCTAAGGTCTTTTTTTATTCCAGTGGCTATGGTCCCACTTGACCCCTCCCTCAACTAATGAAAGGCACACCTTGAAAAATGAGAACTATACGCCGGCCCCCGGTGCCCCTCTATCCTATGGCCATCCTCACCCATAACTAGATAGCTAGTATATGGTCTTTTGGAGTTCTCCGCCTTTTCGCTTCACGTATCTCGATTGACTCAAGATGGATGGTAGATGACGAGTTGCTGTCACAAGGCTACCGTTTTCTCGCCGAATCACGTTGGTCCATCCTAGTCTTTAGGTATCCATATTTTGCAACCAAGGCATACCCCTGGTTGTTCTACGCAGACCTTAACCTTTGTGAGCCCAGGAGGATCATCTGCAGCCTCACAAAGGGGTACCAAGAGTACCCTCACGTCCCTCGAAGCCTCGGGCTTCGTAACCCAATTCGTTGGAGCCTTCTTTTTACTCAGACGGACATTCGCTCCTTCCCGTGTTATACTAAGAATTACTACTTAGTTCTACTAACTAAGATTTACCACTTAGTTTCTAGAATCGTTGTTTTCTTAACTATGGTTTACTACTTAGCTCCTTTTAACTAAGGTTTACTACTTAGTTCTCTTTCCCGCCAATTTGGATTGGTTAAGTGTCATTAGTCAATTCAAGCTAACTTAACCCTCTTCATTTATCCTGTCAAATTGGTTAAGTGTTATCAGTGATTCATGTTGACTTAACCCGACCACAAACCCGGTTATATTGGTTAAGTATTTCTTATTACTTAACCCAATCCGTTCGTCCTGTATTGGTTAAGTGTTCCTCTTTAACTTAACCTTCCCCGTTTGTTTTAACTAACATGTTATTAATGGTTAAGTATTATCCCTTCATGTTTTAGACTTAACCTTATTCCCTTATCACAATCTGATGGTTAAGTGTTCAAGTTTACTTAACCATACAGTCTAGCCCAGCTAACATATAAAATTGGCTAAGTGTATTTACTTAACCCCAACCTCTAGTCTAGTTAACATGTTAATTTGGCTAAGTGTATTAACTTTACTTAACCCCACCATCTAGTCTAGTTAACATGTTAATTTGGCTAAGTGTATTAACTTTACTTAACACCTACAAATCTTGTCTCGTTACCATGGGAAGTTGGTTAAGTGTCCCTATGGACTTAGCCCTCCCATCCTAGCTTAACTGTGTTAAATTGGTTAAGTGTTTCTATGGACTTAACCCTCTCATTCTAGATTAACTCTATGGCCCTAACCCCACCCACCAGTCTGGTTATCATGTTGAATTGGTTAAGTGTCTTAGTGAACTTAACCCTACTGTTCTTGTTCTAGCTTTAAAATATTAAAGCCACGACCACTCACATTAGACAGATATTGTTGCGACTACTGGATGTGCCGGTTGGCTCCGGGCAGATTTACATCGCAACTCAGTCTAACTTCGGGTTAGGCGTAATCGTGTTTTCTAGTTCAAAAAGGGTTTTGACTAATTTTCAAATCAGGTTTTGAAAGCAACCATCCCGTCCATCGGATCAGTTAGGGATAGCCAGGGAGGGCAGGAAACTTGTATTTTCCAAACCCAAGCCTAGACACTATCCTCTCTGTCACCCTAGAACTTTCTGGTGTATTATTAAAAGAGATGTCGTTAAGAAAACCTTTAATTTGTCTAAATTTACATTCTCTCATTTAGGACAAATTCTATAAGTAAATTATTCCTAATTTACTTATTTCCTGATTACTTTTTTTAATATAAATTGTCAACATTCATTCTTATGGCCCAATTTCCCCTCTATATCATATTTATGCTTTTTGGTATGTAAACTATACCAAATTAAGTGTCACTAACCATGATTTTGCTAGACCTGACAATTACTCCCAACTATGGCCAATTTCAAATTTATGTCAATATGCCAAATTAGCTAATCCAATTCTGATTTAACTTTCTAATTACAATTCATGCCAAACTAGACTTAACATATTCTAGTTCCCCGTTTATGCCAAAACTTAATTTGCATACCAACTGCCTATTTTGTGGCCCACTAAACCCTTTTCCATTTACGCCCGACGTATGTAAATTATGCTAACATACTTATCATGCTTAATTTAGCCACCCAATTCTGATTTAATATCCTAATTTCAGTTCATTACCAAAACTAGACTTGTTGTTCTAATTTTCATTAAATTATGCCAATTTCCAAGTTTAGTCAATTTCATGTTTTCCCCAAAATGTATTCCCATCGTTCGCATAATCGTGGTTCAACCTAGATTATAAATAAAGATGGATTCGTGGACAGAAGGGAATGAGCCAAAATGCCATCAAAGAGCGAACATAACAATTGGCATAAGATGATAATTCACAGGCATGGAAATACCATGACATGAAAAGGGTTGAATAGTATAGGTTCAAGAACATGGGTAGACCTAAAATAATAGGTAAATTCCCAAGGTCTAAAACCAAGAATAGACAGAGTAGGTTCAAGAACATTGGTAAACCTAACTTAATAGGTAAATTCTCAAGGTCTAAAACCAAGAATAGACAGAATAGATAATCGGGTTTAGACCCAATTTCATAGTCACAAAACTTAAGCAACACTTTCCTAGTCATGAATCACAGTTGTTCTTGTTATGTTATAGGCAATAGTTTATGTTTCCTAATCAAAGGCATAGGCTTAGTCAGGGAAATAATTCTCATAGTCACAGTCATAGTCATAGGCAATGTCCATAGTCATAGGCAATGTCCATAGTCATAGGCAATGTTCATAGTCATAGGCAATGTTCATAGTCAAAGAGGCATATGGTTCTAAGGTCCATAGTTTCATAGTCACGGTCTTATTTGTCCACGAAATCATAACAGTTCTTAATTAGGTTCAAGAGTATAGGCACTGATTCGAATAGAGAGAGAGAGATTTGGCGTATTCTTTTATTCCTTTAATTTCATGTCACGAACAGAGAAAAACGTTCAAATCTAAAAATAACTGACTTACAGAGATTAGATCAGAACAGAAAGAAGGCGCTGCTAAGATTCGTAGAAAAACAATCGTTGAATTCGTTTGAACCTCCTCTTGAATCCTTGCTTGACTTGAACCTCTTCTTGAGCAGCATTTCCTCGTCTTGATTTATTTTATATATTACTTATTTATATATTTTCTCGGAGGCAGCATAAGGATAGAAAAGAATTGTGAATAGAGAAGAAGACTAGGGCTGTTTATATAGTGTTAGGTGGATGAACCTGGTCAGAAAACGTGACCAGATACATCAGAACGAACCAGGTGCAGAAAGCTGGAAAAAGCAGGGGTGTCGAACCCCAGGTCGACTACCCAGTCGACCTGGGTGCCTTGGGCAGGAAAATTCCCGCCCAGCCCAATCTGGGTCTGTTTTGAATTTCGAACTCGTTTTTCAGAATTGGTTTGAAATTTGAACTTTGCTGAATCTTCCGGAGGCCATCTCTTCCTCATACGGACTCCGATTTACGCAAACTTGGACTCGTTTTCTTTCAGAATTCCGAGACGAACGCAATGGCGCAACTCGTTTCCCTTCATTTTGATTTTAACTTTTAATTCTGCCTTGATTCGTGAATCCTAGTGTTACATAAATACGGGGTGTTACATTCTCCCCCACTTAAAAGGATTTCGTCCCCGAAATCTTCAAGTTAGGAAGAATGTATCCTACCATCCAATCACCCATCTACTCAACCATTCAATCACAGGCATTCACTGTCCTTAGAAAGATTTCTAATGCTTTCATGTTCATATGCATAGTGTGTGTGCATGTCATTATCTAATGCAAAATCAGGCGGTCTACTGATTCAGTTGACCTCCTTAATGCGAATCATGTCAGTGCCATGCGTCCAATCATGTATGCAAGCATCCCTAGTCATGTAAATACTACATGTGTGCACAGCCATTCATCCATATGCAACATTCATATGTTAACATATCAAGTTCAACTTACAAACAAATACATATCTGTAAATGCAATATGAAAGCGTCCGAACTGATCTAGTGTCTAATACGTATGCATATGCATTCACGAGCAACCATTAGCAACCACTTGCAACCATCAACCATAACATGTTTCAAATACATGTTTACATACATTGGCTTCTACCTAAGGATCGAAGATACGACCTAGAGGATATACTTTGGAAAGAGAGAAACAATTATGCGTAAAGCTCCTACAAATGAAGAAATCAAGGATGCACCCTTAAGGAAAAGGGTATGATGCTAGTATCTAGCCTTCTTGAGCTTTACTCCACTGTATCTTAACTAATTTTTCTTCACGATTGTGAAGTTTTCGATATCCATTTCCAAAATAAACAAATGTTAACTATGATACCAAGAGTACATACCAAGATGGTTTGAGGCCTTTCCTCTTAGCTTATCCATCACGCCATAACTATGAGGGTCAAAAGGTCACTACGTGCTCTTTGGAGTGCCTGCCACAACTATTCATCTCTCATGCAAACCATCAAAACTGAACTCGACATTCCTTAAGTACAAGCCCCAAAGGCCTAAACCAATATCAGACAAGCACCCAAGGAATATCTCCCCCGAATTTAGACGATCTACGTGAGATGATATAAGCAAACTCGATAGCTATTCTCAAATCCCTACTAACCAAAAAAATAAATTGGTCGGACCACCAATTGGATTTGAGACTCTAGTGGGATCTTTCTACTATACAAGTACTATGGTGCAGAGACCCAACTATGGAAGTGGATATGAACAAATGAGAAGCGCTAGAACCTAAGGAAATAGCACGAACAGAAAACTAGACTCTTCCAACCAGACTACCTTTCTCCTAGGTACGCTTGGTGGCGAAAGCGTGTACTTGTCCTTCTGAAAATCTCGTCCTCGTCCTTGCCCTTGTCCTTAAGTATATGCCCTATCATACCCTAGTAAAGATACTTCCTCTTGTCTTAGGTTTTGTAATTTCTTCCTCCTTCGTGAGCTAAATCTACATCTATGAATTCCCCATCCTAGGGTTGTGCTCCTTTGCCAAACTCCTCATCCCCTTCCGTGTGTAGTCATGTTGACAAATCTCTCGAAAGCTGCTTCCATCGTACATAAAACCTTATAAGCTTGAAAGGAAACTGGCCGTAGGTGAAACAACTACGGCTATGGATGGAAGTCGGGCACTACTTTGCCCTTCGATGAGGTTACCTCCCAGAGAGCCAAGAGCCCTAAAGACTCAAGGAAGAAGGATTCAAAAAGAGGAAGAGAACATAGTGTGTATGGCTTTGGGGAATATGCCTTTAAAACAAATATTTTCTTTTTAAAAATGCTTCTTTTAAAATCGGTTGAAAATATTTTTCAAATCTTTTATCTGATCTGGTAACCTTCAGCTCTGATACCACGTGTAACACCACACATCCGTTAGTG
This sequence comes from Allium sativum, assembly GCA_030737875.1. Taxonomy (NCBI): domain Eukaryota; kingdom Viridiplantae; phylum Streptophyta; class Magnoliopsida; order Asparagales; family Amaryllidaceae; genus Allium; species Allium sativum. The sequence continues at coordinate 132,612,535 of CM060918.1, forward strand.
TCACTCACAAAGGGAATGCACTAAGTTCTATGGAGCATTTTGGGTAAAAGATGCAGATAAATTACAAGACAGGCAGAAATTAAACAGCGGAAAACAAAACTTTGCTTTTATTGATAGAATAGTTTGTACAATTATTTCTTTACAATTTCAGAGTATCATCTGTCTTACAAAATAAAGAAGCATAAAAATACATTTATATTCCCCAATTTAAGCAAGAGCCTGCCATAGCATCTGAAAGAGAATCCAAGCAAAACTTCGGCAAATCTTCAAGTTGGGAAAGTGTGACAGTCCAACTTAACCTGAGCTATACTATTCCCTCCTTTACTACCTTGGGGGGGGGGAACGGAAGAAAAGAAGACGAAAGGAAAACAGAGTCAGACATAAAGCCTGAGTAAGTTCAGTAACTTCTAGCATGTGAACATGGAAAAACAAAATGACATGAATTAACTGAATACAAGATAACACCAAGATGATAGGGTCAACAAGATTAGACAAGATAATTACAAGGTATGCTAAGATAAAATAAACTGGATATGCTCTAATGCTTTCGTTGCGTCGTTATTTCCTTGTTATACTTGTTTCTATATCTCTGCACCACCTAACTAGTGTCCCAACTAGTAACAATAACGTGATCCCAATCCCTGTATTTTCCATCGCCTTCAGGCATACATTTATTATTTGTTACCTAGATTTAATCTAGGGTTTTCCACCAAATGCCTTCTAGATTTAACTAGAATTTACGTTATCTGCTGAATGCTTCTCGGATTCAGGATTTATGCCACCTAGTTCCACTAGGGATTATGCTACCAGTCGAACGATGCCCCCAAGCCTAGGACACACTACCTAGAGTGGTATATGTCCATAGACTTCCCCACGCATGTATCGCGAATCGTTATCGCTTGTCTAGATGCACATGTCCTGTAATGTGCGGCCCGAGTCCTGTAGCAGGACAAATCAAGAAACACAGAACTCGGTCGGGAGCTTTTAGATATCTGCCGATGCAGATGCTAAGGTCTGTTTTTATTCCAGTGGCTATGGTCCCACTTGACCCCTCCCTCAACTAATGAAAGGCACACCTTGAAAAATGAGAACTATACGCCGGCCCCCAGTGCCCCTCTATCCTATGGCCATCCTCACCCATAACTAGATAGCAAGTATATGGGCTTTTGGAGTTCTCCGCCTTTTCGCTTCACGTATCTCGATTGACTCAAGATGGATGGTAGACGACGAGTTGCTATCACAGCGCTACCGTTTTCTCGCCGAATCATGTTGGTCCATCCTAGTCTTTAGGTTGCCATATTTTGCAACCAAGGCATACCCCTCGTTCTTCTACGCAGACCTTAACCTTTGTGAGCCCAGGAGGATCATCTGCAGCCTCACAGAGGGATACCAAGAGTACCCTCACGTCCCCTCGAAGCCTCGGGCTTCGTAACCCAATTCGTTGGAGCCTTCTTTTTACTCAGACGGACATTCGCTCCTTCCCGTGTTATACTAAGAATTACTACTTAGTTCTACTAACTAAGATTTACCACTTAGTTTCTAGAATCGTTGTTTTCTTAACTAAGGTTGACTACTTAGCTCCTTTTAACTAAGGTTTACTACTTAGTTCTCTTTCCCGCCAATTTGGATTGTTTAAGTGTCATTAGTCAATTCAAGCTAACTTAACCCTCTTCATTTATCCTGTCAAATTGGTTAAGTGTTATCAGTGATTCATGTTGACTTAACCCGACCACAAACCTAGTTATATTGGTTAAGTATTTCTTATTACTTAACCCTACCCGTTCGTCCTGTATTGGTTAAGTGTTCCACTTTAACTTAACCTTCCCCGTTTGTTTTAACTAACATGTTATTAATGGTTAAGTATTATCCCTTCATGTTTTAGACTTAACCTTATTCCCTTATCACAATCTGATGGTTAAGTGTTCAAGTTTACTTAACCCTACAGTCTAGCCCAGCTAACATATAAAATTGGCTAAGTGTATTTACTTAACCCCAACCTCTAGTCTAGTTAACATGTTAATTTGGCTAAGTGTATTAACTTTACTTAACCCCACCTTCTAGTCTAGTTAACATGTTAATTTGGCTAAGTGTATTAACTTTACTTAACCCCTACAAATCTTGTCTCGTTACCATGTGAAGTTAGTTAAGTGTCCCTATGGACTTAGCCCTCCCATCCTAGCTTAACTGTGTTAAATTGGTTAAGTGTTTCTATGGACTTAACCCTCCCATTCTAGATTAACTCTATGGCCCTAACCCCACCCACCAGTCTGGTTATCATGTTGAATTGGTTAAGTGTCTTAGTGAACTTAACCCTACTGTTCTTGTTCTAGATTTAATAGATTAAAGCCACGACCACTCACATTAGACAGATATTGTTGCGACTACTCGATGTGTCGGTTGGTTCCGGGCAGATTTACATCGCAACTCAGTCTAACCTCGGGTTAGGCGTATTCGTGTTTTCTAGTTCAAAAAGGGTTTTGACTAATTTTCAAATCAGGTTTTGAAAGCAACCATCCCGTCCGTCGGATCAGTTAGGGATAGCCAGGGAGGGCAGGAAACTTGTATTTTCCAAACCCAAGCCTAGACACTATCCTCTCTGTCACCCTAGAACTTTCTGGTGTATTATTAAAAGAGATGTCGTTAAGAAAACCTTTAATTTGTCTAAATTTACATTCTCTCGTTTAGGACAAATTCTATAAGTAAATTATTCCTAATTTACTTATTTCCTGATTACTTTTTTTAATATAAATTGTCAACATTCATTCTTATGGCCCAATTTCCCCTCTATATCATATTTATGCTTTTTGGTATGCAAACTATACCAAATTAAGTGTCACTAACCATGATTTTGCTAGACCAGACAATTACTCCCAACTATGGCCAATTTCAAATTTATGTCAATATGCCAAATTAGCTAATCCAATTCTGATTTAACTTTCTAATTACAATTCATGCCAAACTAGACTTATCATATTCTATTTCCCCGTTTATGCCAAAACTTAATTTGCATACCAACTGCCTATTTTGTGGCCCACTAAACCCTTTTCCATTTACGCCCGACGTATGTAAACTATGCTAACATACTTATCATGCTTAATTTAGCCACCCAATTCTGATTTAATATCCTAATTTCAGTTCATTACCAAAACTAGACTTGTTGTTCTAATTTTCATCAAATTATGCCAATTTCCAAGTTTAGTCAATTTCATGTTTTCCCCAAAACGTATTCCCATCGTTCGCATAATCGTGGTTCAACCTAGATTATAAATAAAGCTGGATTCGTGGACAGAAGGGAATGAGCCAAAATGCCATCAAAGAACGGACATAACAATTGGCATAAGATGACAATTCACAGGCATGGCAATACCACGACATGAAAAGGATTGAATAGTATAGGTTCAAGAACATGGGTAGACCTAACTTAATAGGTAAATTCCCAACGTCTAAAACCAAGAATAGATAGAGTAGGTTCAAGAACATGGGTAGACCTAACTTAATAGGTAAATTCCCAAGGTCTAAAACCAAGAATAGACAGAATAGATAATCGGGTTTAGACCCAATTTCATAGTCACAAAACTTAAGCAACACTTTCCTAGTCATGAATCACAGTTGTTCTTGTTATGTTATAGGCAATAGTTTATGTTTCCTAATCAAAGGCATAGGCTTAGTCAGGGAAATAATTCTCATAGTCACAGTCATAGTCATAGGCAATGTCCATAGTCATAGGCAATGTTCATAGTCATAGGCAATGTTCATAGTCAAAGAGGCATATGGTTCTAAGTTCCATAGTTTCATAGTCACGGTCTTATTTGTCCTCGAAATCATAATAGTTCTTAATTAGGTTCAAGAGTATAGGCACTGATTCGAATAGAGAGAGAGATTTGGCATATTCTTTTATTCCTTTAATTTCATGTCACGAACAGAGAAAAACGTTCAAATCTAAAAATAACCGACTTACAGAGATTAGATCAGAACAGAAAGAAGGCGCTGCTAAGATTCGTAGAAAAACAGTCGTTGAATTCGTTTGAACCTCCTCTTGAATCCTAGCTTGACTTGAACCTCTTCTTGAGCAGCATTTCCTCGTCTTGATTTATTTTATTTTATTACTTATTTATATATTTTCTTAGAGGCAGCATAAGGATAGAAAAGAATTTTGAATAGAGAAGAAGACTAGGGCTGTTTATATAGTGTTAGGTGGACGAACCTGGTCAGAAAACGTGACCAGATACATCAGAACGAACAAGGTGCTGAAAGCTGGAAAAAGCAGGGGGGTCGACCCCCAGGTCGACTACCCAGTCGACCTGGGTGCCCCAGGTCGACTACCCAGTCGACCTGGGTGCCTTGGGCGGGAAAATTCCCGCCCAGCCCAATCTGGGTCTGTTTTGAATTTCGAACTCGTTTTTCAGAATTGTTTTGAAATTTGAACTTTGCTGAATCTTCCGGAGGCCATATCTTCCTCATACGGACTCCGATTTACGCAAACTCGGACTTGTTTTCATGTAGAATTCCGAGACGAACGCAATGGCGCAGCCCGTTTCCCTTGATTTTGATTTTAACTTTTAATTCTGCCTTGATTCGTGAATCCTATTGTTACAGAATTACGGGGTATTACATCTGGTTTCTCAGATGCTTCAGACATGCTGAAACGAAAAAGGAAAGATTCGATACGAAAAGGACTGAAGGAAAGATATATGGCTCCTGGGGTTATGCTTTCTAAAATATACTTTTCCCTTGAGAATACTTTCCTTAAATCATACTTTTGAAGGTATTTCTTTATAAAAATTGTTTTGAAAAATAGTTTTTCAAAAATTCATATCTGTTCTGGTAACCTTCAGCTCTGATACCACGTGTAACACCCCACGTCCATTAATGTCACTCACAAAGGGAATGCATTAACTTCCATGGAGCATTTTAAGTAAGTATAGAATAGAAAATCACAACAAGACAGATATAAAGCAGTACTTGAAAATTAAAACTTTATTTCATTACAGCGGATAAACCCATATGTTTGATTACATCATCAAAACCATAAACCAAAGTCAAGTACATCATATCCATCTTGATAAAACAAAGTACATAAACTGAGCCCAACATTAAAATAGCCATAAATAAAGAGAAGCTGAACTTTACTTCAGCGGTCCAAGAAATCTTCTAAAAGCAGTCCAAGATCAAGCTCCACTGGTGCTAGTTCCAACCTGAGCACCTGGGGAGGGAAAAAAGGAAAGAGATAGATAAAAAAGGGGGTCAGACATAAAGTCTGGCGAGTGCGATAATTGTAACAATATAATTAACAAAGTAACTAGGCTAAGGCATAAGTTGGAAAATAGGGAAATGACCATGAACCATTTAGTATGACATTGTAAACAAGGAAACAGGATGATCAACGATATCGTTAAGCGCACCTAGACCACTATAGGATGATTGCTGAACTACACCAACACTATGGGATAATTCCTAAACTGCACTGCCACTAGTATACTGCACCACTACTAGTCACCCTAAGGTTGATCCCGCCTACAAACTTAATAATGATATTGGTAGTTTCGTGCACCCCTAGCTGCCTTCATAGGTGTCGTCTGCCCCTATCTCCACTAGGTGTACCCACTACCCCCAAGCGATCGGCTCCCTAACTCGTAGATACCCGTGATGGCCCCACAGTGGGGTGTATCACTACCCAAAGTGGCAACCCGATACAACAAAGAATGCATGGCTTATACCTACACGATGCAACCATGTCTTACCTACCAGCCCGGGTCCACACACGCATGTGAACCCGTTGGACTTGCGTTGCCACCGCTAACCCGGTTTGGCCTCTTACAGTCAAGTCCAGTATGCGTGTCCCGTCCTCGACTTGGGTCGAGCCCACAAATATACGTATGGGTTACTGGTTGAAACGGGCCCCCTTTACTTGACACAAGCTATCCACCTAAGCTTGGTCCCCTCTAGTACATCCCACTTAACCCACTTCTTATTCATGTTTCAATTACATGTTTCAATTTTGGTTAAGTGTTTCTAATCGTATTTCCAAATGCCACCCAAGGCACCCGCTAGATTCCACATGCCACCTAAGGCACCCACTTAACCCCCTTATGTCCCACTACATGCTTATCTGGTTAAGTGTTTCTTAATTCATTAAGACCGTAACCTCATAAAGACCTCTCACATTAGATTGACATTTGTGGCAGCTGGATTTGTCGGGCGGGTCCGGGCAGTCTTACACCACAAAAGAGCCTAACCTCGTGTCCTTACAATTGTTACGTATTTAGTTTGTGCCTAAGACCTCTCACATTAGACTGGCATTTGTGGCAGCTGGATTTGCCGGGCGGGTCCGGGCAGTCTTACACCACAAAAGAGTCTAACCTCATGTCTTAGACGATTAATTACTCCTAATTAATCACCCCCAATTTGAATTACTTTCCCTATTCAAATTATAAATCAATTCCAAATTTAGCGATGTCCATAATTGACTCAATTATGTCCATCCATTTATGTTATGTAAATCATACCAATTTCACCACAATTTTATTTTATGCCTTTTAAGGCATTTATGCCAATTAAACATTTGTAATATTATCCGCTTTTTCCCCAAGTAGTACATTTGTTCGTTTAACGTAAAAATATACATTAGACTCGAATAGTCTAACTCATGAAATAAAAGAAAACATCACATATATATACATAATTAAAACATAGATCTAACATAGGGGTGAACATGCATGTGTCAATGATGTTCTACATCTAAAACTTGCATAGGCCAAGATTACAACTTGCATAACAACATATGTCATCGTTCCAAATTTAAAGGTGTGAACTTGATGAGAAAATGGCCACAAACTTGCATAAACATCATATGACATAGATCCAAATCTAAAGGTGTGAACTTGATGAAATAATGGCCACAAACTTGCATAGACAACATATGTCATAAACCTAAATCAAAAGCGGTTAAACTTGCATAAACATCATATGTCGTAAACCTATATCTAAAGGGGTTAAACTTGCATAGGTAATAACATAACATGATTCATGTCCAACTCATAAATTCACATATGTGATTTATACATCGCAACAATGGTGTAAACTAATATCTAACATGTAAGGTATCATGTCATAGCCTAACTTTCAATTAAATTCTCACATAAACTAGGTGCCTTAACCATGTAAGGTCACATATAATTCTACCCAAACTTTTATATGATTCATGTTTGAATCAACATCTAAACTTCCTACATATGATTTATCATATGAATCAATATCGCAAACTAGCATAAGAAACATGATGATTTGATTGTATATAAAATTACATCATGGATGATAGCAACATAACTTTGCATGATAGCATCACAACATAACATCATAGATATTTCAATCACAATCCTACAACATAATTACAACATGCAATCAATACTTCATATCACATCCAATACAATCCGCGTTATAACTTAATCTAATTAAATTACTAATTATTTTGCTAAAACTATCGAACTCACAACTCAAAAGCAGTCTTGAGTTCTGAATTCTGATTTCTGGAGTTGAATTAGCGCTCCTTTGATGAAGAATCGCTGTTAGAGTTGAATAGTTCCGATTTGGTTATTGTTCTTCCTCTTTAATTTGGTGGTGGCTGCTCTAGGGTTCAAGACAACAGCATGGCGGCCATAGTTTTAGTTTTAATTCTGATTTAGGGTTTGAGTCTATGGGTCTTTTTATAGAGTTATGAATTACTTTAAGTCGTCGGATGTTTCTTAGGGTTAATCAAAACCATTCAATTATGATAGGGTGATGAGTCAGCCCTAATGACTCAGCAAAGAGTCAGAATGGACTCAACAACACGGGTCAGCCTGAACCAGAAAGCTGTGCAGGCTCCAGCCTCGGCCTGGGCGAACTTGGTAGGTGCGCCAGTGTAAATATGTATTGGCGCACTTCCCAAGTGCACCAGTGCATTTTTTTTCTACTTTTTCCACCACCTTTCATTCGTCCATAACTCTTTCATCCGGTACTCGTTTCCCGCAAACTCGAACTCTATCTTCACTAGAATTCCGAGACGAATACAATGGCGCAACCCAATCCCCATAATTCTCACGTCTAAGATTTATTATTCTTTAATTTAGTTAATTCGATTATTCAAAAATCTGGGGTGTTACAGTCGTCCTTGTATGTTTTTTTGTGGAGTTGCTTTCTTTATTTTCACCTATCCACTTTGGTCTTTAGGAAAGGTTAGGTGAATCTCTGTGAATACCTTTTTTTAGTGGGTTTCTTTTGTCATCGCAAAATTATCTCTTAGAAGAGACAATGATATGTGTACCTCCAAAAATAAAAGTAGGTCTACAACAAGAGATTGAGCGTTTTGCTACCATAACATGATAGATCGAAGGTCGTGGAAATGGTTTGAGTTCCAATTGCGGAGAAAGACATCTCTTTGAATATTCAATGTGTTGAAGTTTTTTGTTGTTTTCTTTTTTTCTTCTCTTTCCATCAATTTTTTCTTGGCTTCGTGGTAGTTCGTGCTTGTAACTATTACTGTTGTTATTCCTGTAAATCGCACGACGATGTAATGGGATTTTATGTCTGTTTGTCTTTCATGCCTCGTTGTATTTGAATTAGAAATGAAATCTCATTTTCTTATCTAACCAGTAGTTGTTTTAGATATGGAAAGTATAGAATTCTATAGTTGATCATATTTAGCGAAGGACAAGTTTTTATGTTGTTTCGCCATGGGTATATTTATTATTTATCGCCTGTTGCTTTTTGAGCTAAAGTTTATTTTTTTGAGTATTGTGCATGGTTTTGGTATTCACATTTTTCACGTGACCAACCTCCTTCTATGCACATATGTGGCTTGAATCATTTAAGTTCCTGCAAAATATATTTTTTAAACTTTTTACACATACTGTTTGATAAAAATGTATACATATAATATTACATCCTTTTCGAAAACTTACCATTTTGGATTCACTTTCTTTTAAATCTGATTTATGTAAAAACATGAATTTTGGTGCATTAGTTAAAGCATGTCTAAACATCTGTTTTGTATAAAAATAGATGGTTTAAATATAACAAAGTGCACATTACCAAAAAAATTGGTTTTAGGCTAATCTGATAAAGAAAGTAAAAAAAATCAAAAGGAATTTCAATTTTTTTATATGGAATTTTCATAGCAGAAATTCATTTTTATGGAAACTTTTAATTTTTATAGTTACATGTAAAGCGTAAATAAGATTCTGGATGATTTGTTATGCATTTTAGTAGTGCATTAGGGATGACGATGCGTAAAAATGTTAACGATAACAAGGAAAAGATCAATTTAGTCATGGAAATGTTATTTCCATACTATGTCGACAATGCACACGAGTTATTAGTTAACTTTTTCTAAAGTATTAGAGCTTATCTTAAGTCTTCTTTGTAGTCTACAATTGGGAATTTTTGGAGCAACTAAGGAAATATTCCACTGCAGGAACATTTATAAGTGGAAAGAACATTGAATTTTTCTGCTTTGATCTTCTTTTCCGGCTTAGGGAAAATTAATAATAAACAATTTAGATTTGTTAACATGTTGGATGATAGAGTTTGGATGCAAAATTCGTTGCTTAACATTTCTACTCATCGTCATGTGAGGGCTATGGATGAAAAATGTTTTCAAAACTTGCATTCATATAGAAATGTTAGTATATTTTAGGATGTTTGCATTATGTTTTCAAATGTGTTTTCAAAAAAAATGCATGCATATAAGAGGATCTAATTTAGAATCATTATGAATGCATATTTTATGGTTGCAATTTGTTATGTACACTATGCACCAGCGCATGTTGTTTGCAAAATTGGACATACACTAATTGGTTGTGTAGTTTAGGAAAATTAGGCGCCAATGCCTTGATCAGTCATCGGTAAAAATTTCCGGATGAAATTTTTTTAAGGATGGAAGAATGTAACAACCCAAAATTTTAGTGACAATAAATTTAGTTATTTAATTAGGTTCCAAAAGTGAAACTTTTGTAAATGACTGAATTTGTCCACGAAACTTACATCGTTGCGTTCGTGAAAAAATTTTGATCAACAATTATGTTTGAAACTTCACTAGCTGAGTCCGTATCAAAAAGTTACAGATGAAAAACAAAACCAGGCGGAAAATAATTAAAAGAGAATAATTAATATGTAACAATAAATTAATTTCCTCCCCTTCCCACTGCCAGGTCAACCAGAGCGGTCGACTAGGCCAGTCGACTTGGGTGGTCGACCACTCGATCGACCGCTTTTTCGGTCGCAGCAGGCGGCAACTAGTGTTTTAGTACATATTTTACTATATTAACAGGTGTTTCTTTATCAAATTAAATCTAACGGTCTCATATTTTACTATATTAACAGGCTATACCACCATTCTCATATTCATATTATTTGGTGGAAACAGCAAAGCTCTACCATTATAATCCTCAAATCACTTCTAAAACATAAAATACAAACATATGCAATTGATTTACAAGATTGGAGAGATTAGATTGAGTTTATGAAAAAGAAATGTATCTTCATTTATGTAATCTAAATTATTGAAATTTCTTCTTTTTCTATTTTTCTTTTGGATTTCCAAATCTAAACCTTTGTTTGTAAATCCGCTTTACAAATCTAATTAGTATAAAAAAATTTCAATAATTTTCTTTTAGAAAAGGCTAAGGAAATTCTATTCATCTTAAGGTATTTGATTTCGTAAATTTTTCATGTTGTTTGTCAGCTAGGTAAAGGAAAAATTCATTTTATTTTATCATAGATTTCTAGCTGAATTATTTTGACAATTGTCTGTTGTTGTGTGGTCACAACCTTTTGTTGAGACTACTTTGAATCTGTGGAGATGGTTCGGAGTTTGACTACGGTCTATGGTACCGTCGTGATGAGGACAAGTATTTTTTGGATTGCGTCAAATCTTAAAATATGACATGAGACAATTAATATTTTAATCCTACTCCTACAGGGTTAAGGTTCAACCTTTGTCCAAAGCTCGTTTAATAGTTTACCATTTAGCGTTATACTTAGAATGGTAAACTAGTTGATGAGTTTTGGTACAACTTGAACCTAGGACATAGCCGTAAAAGTTACATCCAAACTTCCCTTCATAAACTTCTTTATTTCTTACTTCCTTTCTCATCTAATCGAACCATATACTTATTATTCTTCTCTTTCATTGTCGCCGCCTCCTCTCCACCTTTTTCATGCTAGTTTGCGCGTTTGATCTCGCCTTAGTAGTACTCCAAGTTTTAAACCCAATTTCTTCTCTCCGATCATTACTTAGCCCATAATACCTTCTTCCAATATCAGATCTTTCATTTCCATTTAAGTCTGATTCTTGGCGAAAGGGAGACCATTTGGGTGGATCAGATTGAGTATAAGGTTTCATCGCTTTAGGGCTAAGAGAATTAGTAGTATCAGTTGGACTTGCACCTGTCCTTTGCTTCGAAGTTTTTGAGTAGGGTCATTGTTGTGTTGCATCTTCCTTTGCCATGTCTTATTGGAATAGATTTTTGATGAAGGAAATCGTTGTTTCGAAGCTTACGATTTAGATGTCCTCGGATGTTTTTTTAGGAGAATCTCGATGAAATTTTTAAAGGTATTAGTGTTTTCACGGACTTGAGTGATCTTGGTTTGGCGCCTTTGAGAGACACTGTAGTAGATCTAATTTTCCTTATTGTCGGTTTTTAATTTCGGAGATTCATTTAGCATATTAATCCAAAAATGAGAAATGACAACAAGATTTATCATATGATGCGGGAATCAATCTTTTCTTTGATCGATGGTGTAACCATCTTTCAGTTTGCATCATATTTGATTCAGCTTGTTGTCTTTGTGTGTCGTTTCCGGGAGTTGCTTTTTTACTTTCAACTGTCCACTTTTATATTTACGAAATGTTAGGTGAATATCCATGAATGCTTGTTTTGTGGTGGGTTTCTTTTGTCATCGCAAAATTTTCCCATAAAATAGATGGTGTTATGGGAACCTCTAACAATGCCAGTAATGTCTACAACACGAGATTGAGCATTTAGTTATCATGATATGATGAGTCGAAGGTCGTGGAAATGGCTTAAGCTCCATTTGTAGAGAAAGACATCTTATTGTTTATTGGCAATATTTGGGAGTTTTGTTATTATTGTTTTTTGTTGTCTTTGTTCATTTTATCTTTCCAACAGTTTTCTCATAGGATTGTGGTAGTTTGTTTTTGTAACTTTAAGTATGATTGTTCCTGTAAATTGCACAATTATGTAATGAGATTTCATGTGTGTGTTTTTTCATGCCTCATTGTATTTGAATTAGAAATGAAATCTCTTTTTCTTACCTAATTGACAATTGTTTTCAAGCTCGAAAGTAAAAAATTCCGTGATGGATAAATTTTAGAAAAGGATAGGTTTTTGCGCTTTTTCCTCATGGGTATGTTTATTATTTGTCGCATGTTCGTTTTTGAGCTAAAATTTATTTTTTTGAGATTTGTGTATGGTTTCAGTTTTCGTATTTTTTGCGTGACCGACCTCCTTCTACGTGACCATGTGGCTTGAATCGTTTAAGTTTCTGCCAAATATATATATATTGAAATTTGGTTAATATACCAACATGGTGGTCATGGTAAGCCTTGAACTCCTGACCTCTTACCGGGTAGAGGCACGTCTTTCCATTGAGCCACTCTATGTTGCTCACCAAATATAATTTTGAAACTTTTTGCAAATACTATTTAAAAGAGTGTATATATATAATATTACATCCTTTCTGAAAATTTACATTTTTGGATTCACTTTCTTTAATATTCGATTTATGTAAAAAGATGAATTTTGGTGCGTCAGTTAACTTATGTCTAAACATCTGCTTTTGATAAAAATAAGTGGTTTAAATATAGCAAAGCGCACATTACCAAATTTCTTAGGCAAATATGATAAAGAAAGTAAAACAATATCAAAAAGGAATTTCAAATTTTACATTAATAATTTTTAAAAAGGAAATTTTTTTTAAAGGAAAATTTCTATATTTATAGTCACATGTAAAGAGTAAGGTATATTCTAGATGGTTTGTTTGTGCATTTAAGCGTTGCTTAAGGGACGACGATGCGTAAAGACATTAACGATAATAAGGGTAAAGTTGTTTCAACCATGGAAACGCTGTTTCCATAATTTGTCGACGATGCACACGAGTTTTTAATTAACTTGTTTTATGTATTAGAGCTTGTCTTGGGCCTCCTTTCCAGTCTACAGTTCGGAATTTTTGGTGTATTTTGAGGCAATTGAGGCAAAATTCTACTGTAGGACGGGAATTGGAATATTTGTTAGCAGGAAAACATTAAATTTTCCTTTTATGATCTTCTTTTTCGGCTTAGGGGAAATTAATAGGAAATGGTGTAGATGGGTTAACTTGTTGAATGGTAGGGTTTGGATGCAAAAATAGTTTCTTCACACTTCTATTCGTAGTCACGTGAGGGTATAGATGAAAATTGTTTTCAAAACTTACATTCATGTAGAACAGACAGAATATTTTAGGATGTTTGCATCAAGTTTTCAAATGTGTTTTCAAAAATAAAATAAAATGCATACATATAGGAGAATCTGATTTAGAATAATTACGCATGCATATTTTATGGTTGCAATTCATTATGTACAATGTGCACTTGCACACGCTGGTTGCAGAATTAGATGTACACTAATTGGTTGTGTAGTTTAGGAAAATTAGGTGCCAGCGCCATGACTTAGTCATTGGTAAAAAAATTAGGGTGAAATTTCTTTTAACAAGGTAAGAATATTACAACCCGGGCTTTCGGCGATAATAAATTTAGTTATTTAATTACGTTCCAAAAATGAAATTATTGCAAATGATAGAATTTGTCCGAGAAACTTACACCATTGTGTTCGTGATGAAATTCTGGTAAACTTTCATGTTTGAAACTTCGCAAATGGAATCCGAGTGAAAAGGTTACGGATGAAATACGAAAACAGACGGGATATAATTGAAAGAAAATAATTCATATATAGCAATAAATTAATTTCCTCCCACTCCCACTACCATGTCAACCAGCGCGGTCGACTGGGCGGTCGACTGCTTGGTCGATGGCAGTAGGCAATGGCTAGGGTTTTGGTATATACAAACACACACACACACACACACACACATATATATATATATATATATTATACTAACGAATAGATCTTCATGAAATCAAATCTAACGGTCTAGGGTCATTTCTATGCGTTTAAAAGGGCTAGACTCCCATTCTCTTATTCATATTCTAGAGGGAGCGGCGAAGCTCTTCAATATCCAATCCTCCGAACTCTTGTAAAACATAGATTATAAACATACTATTGACGTCAAAAGTTGGCCTAGTGACTGTCAACCCCTAAACATGTTTTCTACACACACGATAATAATCACCTAGTGTAAGAAAGTAAATAAAGATAGGGAACACACAACAAATTTATGGTGGTTCATCTTAATCCAAGCCTACGTCCACTTTATAATCACTGTTTACACTATCGATTATAAGTTACAATTGGTTTCTCTTTGAAAGAAAGTGGAGAAAGAAGTGGTTTATACACAAAATCCTTGTGTTGTTGGAGGAAGATTATGACCGACTATTTTCGGAGTAACAACCATAAGATTTTTAGGTGATTCCAGCGATTTTCAAGATTGCTTCAGATTGTCCAAGATGCCTTTCAATTTCTAGAAAGGATATATTTATTGGCAAGGAAGGTAGGCTAAGCTATGTGCAACGTGGCATGCATCTTCTCTGGTGTTGGCCATGTGTAGCCCAAACCCGTAAAGTAATTGTAGGCGGCGGGACCCAGTCTACTGTTGAATAATAGTTCTCCCCGAAAATGGTGGCATACGTGGAGCTCGAAATCTGGCATATCAAAAGTAGTGCCAGTTATGACTGACCGATTTTATAGCCTTGGGAACAGGGATTTGTCTAGTAGCATATATCTATCTGGATACTTCAGGTTAGGTCCGGTATTCCAGGCTCGATCCGATCTTCCAGGGATATTCCAATCGATCGGTTGATGATTCAATCGATTGGTTAGTCGTGACTTTGGAAGCTTGTACTAATTCTGGAGGACATCATTTTTTTGCTGAGGAAGTGATTCGGGTCGAACTATATCTGGTCGACCTACAGAGAACTGGATCGATCAATATCTGATGATGAGCCTCGACCTTGAGTCATGACAATTTTCACCAAAAAATAGGTCAACAATTTGCCCCATAGAACATATCTTTTTTTGTAGAGGAAGATGTGTTCTGGATCTTTAAGAGAGAGGTGAATGGAACGTCAAGAGGTCATGGTTATGCTGAACCATATTATGTGAAGGCTAGAAGACCAACAATCGTGGATGATTGTTTTAAGGCCAAAAAATCGATGATTGTATTAAGGCCAGGAAATAGGCAACCATCGAGGCTCATATTAAGGGAAGGAATCCAAGAATGCCAAGGAAATGATCGATTAGTCTTGATCGACCCTAATGAGAAGAAGAATGACCAGGTTCTTGTCAAGCCATTTAATACCTGCAAAGTTTAAGATGGATATGCCAAGTCTTGGCAATGTCGTCTTTTTTACGAGCATAACCCATACTCGGTTTAGAGATGGTGGCTAGCATTGACAATACTCATTTTAAAGAAGGTGGTGAGCATTGACCATATTCGGCTTAAGAGAATGGCGAGCATCAACCGTGCTCGTCTTAAGAGGGTGGCGAGCATTAACCATACTCGGCTTAAGAGAGTGCCGAGCATTAAGTATGCTCAGCTTAAGAGAGTGGCGAGCATTAACCATACCCGGTTTAAGAGAGTAGCGAGCATTAAATATGCTCAGCTTAGAAATAGTGGCGAGCATTAACCATACTTGGATTAGTTTGAGGATCTTGCCAAATTCTAACAAGATACTTAGATCGATCAAACATAATCCATGCTCGAGAAATAAAACTTTATTTATGCTTAAATTGTTACAAAACAAATCTAGGTAGGTTCAAAGTTGAATCCAGAGCATGCCTGGGGATTACATCCTGACCCCGTACATGTGTACATCAACCCGACCATTTTATTTATAAAGTAGCCGAACTATGTAGGATGGGGCTTGCCAAAGCCAACATAGTTGTTGAAAAAAACAAAAACTTAAATAATAATAGAGTGATCTAGTCTCGATTAATTGATGATGATGCCACGAGTGCTCGGTCCTGGATCCCTCCCATTCTGAGGAGTATGGGAACCATTTTGAGGAGCATTAGAGGTTGGTAGAGGTAATGCAGATGCTGCAGATTTTTAACATACTCGGGTAACCCTCCTTGTCCGATCTGATCTTTAATAAGATCGCACAAGTATTTGCATTCGTTGGTGCTATGATCTTCCATATCATGAAACATGCAGCTCTTTCCCGAATCACGTTTTCTTTGGGTTGGCTCCCTCTTGGGAGGCTTGGGAAAAGGTAGGGATCACCATACGTCGAGGTATATATCTAGCAGTGAGGAAATGAGCTCACTTTATTGATCGCACTTGTTCGGAACTTCACACTTCTGTCATTCTTTTCTAGGGCTTTCCCTTTTGCTTTGTTGTGGACAGTGGTATTGGATTGTTCTCCACCTTTTGTAGTGAGTACATCAAGAACTTCCAGCTCGATATTAGCATCTTCTTGGCGGAGGAATCTATCTGCTTCAGAGTAAAAAATTCTAATGTCTTTAGGAGGTTATATGGTGCGGGAAATTTTGAAGTCTGATTGGTCCAAGAATCCAGAAGTGGCGGCCATTAGAACCATCGATGGATCAGGTCGATCGACCGATGTTGCAGCCACGTTGAATCTTTATAAGAAGGAGCGCATGGTCTCTCTGGAGTGTTACTTCATGGAGGTGAGGAACGTGACAATCTTCGATTGAGAAATGTGAACTCTGAATTGCTCGATGAAGCGGGTGAACAATATATTCCAACTGTTGAACGATTCAGTTGTTAACAGATGAAAACCACGTGGCAGCAATATCGGTTATGTACGGGGGACGTTTTTGTCCATAACATTGGTCGATGCTGATAGTACATCCATGCGTCGCATGTTGCATATGAGATGCAAGGTGGGATCAGTTTTTCCATTGTAGAGTTCCAAGGCTAGAAGCTTGAAGTCCGGTGGATTACGCTAGTTTCTGGTAACCTACGTGAAAGGGTTGCTCTAGACATTATCTACATCATGCTGAGAAGTAACTCCTCGAGTGAAGTGCTTGATGATAGTAGTGAGTTGACTTCCATCTCCAAGAAGTCTTTTCCATGAATCCAATTCTGCACCAGAAACACTGGTGAGAACCCCAGTACTAGGACTGGGTTGAAGCATGTCCCGAATTCTTGGGATCGGTTTGGTTCGGCTAACGAGAGTTGTGTTGAGGTGGTCCCCAATCATAGGTATTGGCTCAGGGTCGACCGAAGTGGCTTGGTTAAACTGAGTATTGGACCGAACCATAACCGTTGGCAGAAGATTAAACCGGCTAGGGATAGCATTATGGTTTTGGGGATCGGTATTGCCCCCGCCCTGGGCGACATCATAGTGATTTACTGCAGTTTTTCCCTCTGCCACATTGGGGACCGGTATAGTAGAGTGGTCTTGGTGACACGGAGAGTCATTGCCATGATGGACATGCTGGGAAGGCTGTGCTGGAGGTTTCATAAGATAGGTTTGCGGTAAGATACTGGGTCTGACCATAAGTTACACAGGTCCACGTTTTGATCGACCCCGAAGTTGCACTGGTTCAAGAGCTATTTGTCCATGGAGTTGACTCGAACCTTGGACTAGAGGTAAAATGTTGGACCAATCTGGAACTTGTCCATGGCCGACTGGAGAATCTGCAGCTACCTCAGCTCCAGTAGTTGCTGGAAGTGACGACATTAGATTTGGCCAATCAGGTTGAGAAGTTAAACCAGGAGGAAGCAAAGGTATAGACCTATCTGGGGTGTTGATTTCATCGGCTTAAAGGTTGGTTGTTATCTCTGTTTCGCCTGGTGCAAGATGTGATGCTGGAATGCTTGGTCTCATTTCCACTCGAGAGATGAAGTTGTCCATCATTTCCTGTTGCTTTTTGAGGAGTTCATTCTGATGTGCCATCTGATCTATGAACTTGGCTAGAACTCTATCCATCTCGTCCCTGGTTAGGTATTGGGATGGGTCTTCATATGAGGAAGCCTCCTAGCTTGCGTCCATTGCAGTTGTTTCTGCTGCACCAGCAGGTCGAGATTGAGCGTGAGAAGGTGTTGAATCCTTATTCTGTTTTACAATTGGTACTTTAAGAGTTGTCAAATGTCGTAGGGTATATCCGTTGCCCCCTTGTTGGCTCGCCAAAGTGTTAATGTCAAAAGGTGGCCTAGTGCCAGTCAACCTCCAAACGTGTATTGTACACATACTACAACAATCATAAAGTGCAAGAAAGTAAATAAAGATAGGGAACACGCAACAATTTTATAGTGGTTCGTCTTAATCCAAGCCTACGTCCACTTTATAATCACTGTTTATACTGTCGATTACGAGTTATAGTTGTTTTCTCTTTGAAAGAAAGCAGAGAAAGAAGTGATTTATTCACAAAATCCTTGTGTTGTTGGAGAAAGATTATGACCGACTATTTTTGGAGTAACAGCCATTAGCTTTTAAGATGATTCTAGGGATTTTCAAGATTTCTTCAGGTAGTCAAAGATGCCTTTCTATTCCTGGAAAGGATATATTTATAGGCAAGGAAGGTGCGTCGAGCTGTGTGCAACGTGGCATGCATCTTTTCCAGAGTTGTCCATGTATAGCTCGATCCTGGTAAGTAATTGTTGACGGCGGGACCCGGTATACTGCTGAAGAATAGTTCTCCTCGAAAATGGTGGCATACATGTAGCTGAAATCTGGCGTATCAAAAGTAGTGTCATATAAGGCTGACCGATTCTATAACCTTGGAAATAGGGCATTGTCTAGTGGCATATATCTCTCTAGATACTTCAGGTTAGGTTCGGTATTCTAGGCTCGATCCAATCTTCTAGGGATATTCCGATCGATCGGTTGATGATTCGATCGATTGGTTAGTCGTGACTTTGGAAGCTTGTACTGATTCTGGAGGTATCTTTGTTTTGCTGAGGAAGTGATTCAGGTGAACTATATCCGGTCGGCCTATAGAGAAGTGGATCGTTCGATATCTGATGATGAGCCTTGATCTTGAATCATGACAAATTTCACAAAAAATAGGTCAACACATACACAAATCAAATTTAGAAGATTGGAGAGATTAGATGCATATTTATGAAAAAGAAATGGTTCTTTGCTTAGGTAATCCAAACTATTGAAATTCCTTCTTCTTTTCCTATTTTTCTTTCAGATCTACAAATCTAAACTTTTGTTTGTAAATCATCTTTGGAAATAAATTGTAGATCTGTAGGATTTGGGAATTTTAGACATAAAAACTGTGTCGTAACTGGATTTGGATAATTCAGATGAGTGGGAAATTATATACATCATTTATAAAAAAAACATATTATTCGTTTGTATTGAATTTGAATTATATGCCTACAAGTGATAGATTTGTTTATTTGTCAAACCTGAATTATTAAGAGTATTGGTTAAGTATGTGTTTGTAGGCCATTCTAAGTTATCATCATCTTCTTGCCTATTATTATTCTTGTGTTTAAAATTTATTGCAGTTATTGTGAACACTATGGATCTGGAAATCAGTCCTAAAAAATGTTGTTAGATTTGTAGTTTTATTCTAGATTCATAGAATTGGGTGTTAAATTACAATCGTGTAGTATTGGTTAAAGTAATTAACAATCATATTGTGTTTGGTATTGTTTGATGTTTTACTTGGTTATTGCAATTATGTCCTTTTTTGGAAAAGGAGTTATTTGAAATCTACAAGGAAAATAAATAAACCAATTAAGAAGAGACGTGAAAATTCACGTATTTTTGTACATAGTTTGCAACAGCTATTCTACACAAAATACTAACTTGTTTTCTTTTGATTTGAAATGACGTCAAATCTTTCCCTTTTAATAGTTTAGGAAAAATTTGCAATAATCACAATAAGTAATCTTTTATAAGTTTCTGAATCAACTAACACAAAAAGTGTTGTTTTGATAGGCAGTTTAGACCAAAAAAATAAATTATAAATAATAAGAAAAAATATATTAGTAACTATGTTAATTTCATGATTAAATATAAGTATACAAATAAATCTTATCCATCTAAATCTACGTAAATGACGCTATTATTAAATAAATGTTTATGTGTTAACGTGTGTTTGAATTTGGAGTGATTCCATTTTGTAAGAATAAATGTATAGTAGTAAATCAATTAACAAATGGAAATTAAATGTTTGTGACCATTATAGCAATCAATATAGGATTTGGTACTGAAATAAAAAGGTCATAAATAGGGTAATAAGTATTGTAACCAATTTGGCTTGGGGAATTAATTGAATAAGATAAATATGCCTAAATGGTTAAAATAAAAATTGGTATTTCGGAAAGAAGGATTGTAGCTCCAACAAGGGAATAAATAAATAGCAAACTTGCTTAGATACTATAAAACCCCAAAATTTAACACATTATAACCATTCTTGAAGAAAATAAATTAGGAATAACTTAATTAAATATTCACAGTTAAGTGAAACCGGCATTATTGTTGCGTTCGTCTTGGAATTCTGTTTCAGATAGACCCCAAGTTTGCATAAAACAGACAACGTATGAAGAAGTTTTGGGCATTAGAAGTTTGTATACATATAAGGAGCTTATGTATTTATATATATAACAAAATAATAATTCTAGAATTTTTGAATGAAACAAGGCAGAAAGTAAGCGGATAGCAGGGCCATTATAAGACGACCCACACTCGGCTTGGGTCGACCCATGGTCAGCTTGGTCGATCCGAGGGACGACCCAAAGGTAGGTGGGTCGACCCACAAAAGATATGGTCGGATTCAAACTTCAAACCTGGACGATTTTTGGAGTATGATCGTTGCTGTCTCAGCACCATGTGTATGGTTAAGATTTAAATCCTAAGATCTAAAGGTTGAGGTTGACTCTGTGAATCCATAAATAGGTGGCTTCTCTCATTGTGATTTACACCATTTCTTCATACCTTATTCCTCTGTCTAAAAATATAAACATATAATGGGGGAATGCTACTGAAGATTGGATCAAACAGAGACAACTTCAGAACTTGCACACATACAACTTGGATTGAACTTTTTCTACAACATAGTGTGTTATATATATATATATATATGAGATTTATTCTCCTCTTCACCAAGACCCACTATGACTTCCTGTCATTTACAGATTTAATTTCGTAGACCTTAAACATGATAGTTCAATAAAACTGGTTTAAAATATACAGTGTTGTAAAATAAATTTTATACATGTTTTCAGTGTTAATCACCTATGTATTTATGATCGGTAAAACATATGCCTTTGATATTGGATAATTAACAAGTTACATGTACCTATCTTCCTTTTCCTATTTTCTACGTTTTATGTTTATTTCCAGTCTTGCCTGTATGCCTATGTGATTTGACTATATTCTCCTTCCTCTGTTTCCCCTTTTTATTTTACGCTAAGTCTGGACCTTTTGGAAGCCTAGGCTATAGCCGATTAGAGTGTGCATATAATTGTGGGAATATTGAATGACATAAAAGGAGGAATTTAGGCATGTGATTAAATTGGGACTGTTTAACTATAATGTGGGAAAAGGGATAATATACACATGTTTATACTTGTTGTAAATTGATAAAAAGCGAATGTGTATATACTTGATGTAAATGGATAATGTGCATAAACATGTATATGTTGTAAATTGGGAACATAGTTGATGAATAATATGCATATGAATTGGACATGTTAAATTTGACTTGAAACAGATATTAAGTAAATGACATGTTAAGAATAGGGTAATTACCGGATGTAAATTAATAAACTGAATGTTGTAGAATTGTATACATCTGGGCAGGTGTTTTTAGGTAGAGTTGTACACACGTAATGGCATGTAATAACTACAACCACGCTTATTAGCAAATCTAAACCCGCTAAGTTAAACAAGAGTATTAATAAGCTAAGAGGTTTCTCGTTCTGCTGTCATATCAGATTTGGGGGACTCTTAAATCCTAGTTTTGGGGGCACAAGCTTAGAGTGCTTGGCTTGTGTCAATCTGCTATTTGTAACCCATATCAGTCATTATCCCTGTTAGTATCTTATTAGAGGGAGTGTCACACTAGGTAGGGTCGAGGGAACGTTTTACTGAACTGGATAGTAAAAGGTTCACATAGGGTCGGTATGGGTGCGTTCTGTGTGAGCGTGCACGGGTCCGACTAGGGAAGATAAGACGCTGTAACACTAATAAATAGGTCTATGTTATACAGTTGTTGGATTAGGGAGTGATACACCCTACTGTTTGGGATGACACAGGGTAATTAGGTAGTAGGGAGCCGATCGCTTGGGTAGTAATTAGGGTACACCTAATTCTGTTGATGTGTAATTAGGTTAACATCTAATATGGTTACATAAATAGGATACCCCTAATCCTGCTATTTAATCCTGTTTATTTCTGCTGTTAATCCTGCTGATATGTAATTTAGCTGAGAAACTAATCCTATTGAACTTGTTATACTAGTATTGGTGCAAACATGACCTGTTTTTGGATATAGATGTGAAACATTACTCGATCATAGTATATTCCAGTTATTCTTGTCCATCATGTTCTGTTTAGTTTATCTGTTACCATATGCGACAGTGTACCTTTCTCATCCATTCTTATTTACCTGTCTTCGCATTTCTATTTTTTGCATATTTGCAGATCATTGAACTCACCTGACTTTATGTCTGACCCTTTTTCTTTTGCCTCTTTCTTCCTTTTCCCCCCAGGTCCTTAGAGTGGAATCACTCAACAGGGACTAGGATTTCTCTTATAGCTTGGACTTGGATTTCTTGAGATGTATCGTTTTAACTTACTCTCTACTTTCGTATGACTTGTGGCGAGGGATATGATTTTATGTACTCTGATATTTTGTTTTATAAGGTGGTTTATGAGATAGATTTGATGTAACTGGTCTTGCTGTAACTTGTTTTATGAGACAATGCTTTATTTCTAATAAAGAAGTTTAAAATTTTACGTTACTTACTTTATCTATCTTGTAAATTCTCTGTAATGATTACTTATTGTGCTTCACGAAACTTAACGCATTCCTATGAGTGACATTAGTGGATGTGGGTTGTCATATTTCGTATCAGAGCTAAAGGTTCCAAGATCAGAGAAAAAGTTTTTAAAACTGTTTTCAAAAGAAAAGTATTTTTAGGTAAAAATCTATTTTTGAAAAACATATCCCTTCAAGCCATAGTCAATATTCTCTCGATCTCTTGTTGAATCCTTTTTCTTTTCTTTTAAGCATGTCGGGGGCACCCAATCTTCCCGAGGGCTTTCCTCTACCGACATGGTTCTATAGGTATCTTGAGGCTACGACACCTGCCAGAGGTCAAGGGGATGCTCCTCCCCCAACTGCATCCGATGTTGCTCCACCTCCACGAGTAGATAACTTTTCTAAGTTATGTGAAGACTTAATGGGAGGAAAATCACTTCATGGTACCGAAAGCTTTGTTGAAGCATGGAATTGGCTATGAGAGATAGAGAACTTGTTTGGACTCTTAGAGATTGACAACCGAAGGAAGATACAATTGTTTGCATGGCAACTAAAAGATGAGGCTTCCTACTGGTGGGAAGTAACACAAGCTGGACAACCAGTAGCTACATGGGATGATTTCAAGTAGAGATTCGAGATGAAATTCTTATCTCAGGAAGAAGTGGGACTATAGATGGAGAGATTCTTGGTTTCAAAGCAAAGGGACACGACTGTTAAGGATTATGTGAATAAGTTTAACCAGCTGGCTACATTTGGACTGGATTTGGTGAGTACTCCCCACAAAAAGGCACCTAGATTTGCGAGAGGATTAAATCAACCTCTCCAAGGACTTCCTTTATCCCATCAATGGGGGTGATATTTGAAATACTAGTTGATATGGCTCTTATGCAACAAGATGGCAAGGATGAGAAGAAAGATACTAAGAGTGAGGAGACTCAAGCTAACGGTAACAAATAGAAATGATGGCCCAAAAAAGGAAAGCAAAAGAAGGAGAAAGGTGGAAAGCTTGACAAGGCTCAGATCAAGAAGGATATCAAGTGTCATGGTTGCGGAGCTATGAGTCATTTTGTGACGGACCGCAGAAAGATAAAGAGAGCTTGCTTTAATTGTAAACAAGTGGGACACTTTAGTAAGCAATGCCCTAGCAAGCGAGGACAAGGGGCAGGAACTTCTGTACAAGTGAATGCTCTGGAAGCGAGTGGACCTGATCGAGGTAGAATAGTCACGATTGAAGGTTTGATTTCCCTTTTTGACTATCTTGTTCGAACCTTATTTGATTATGGTGCTTCACATTGATTTTTATCCAATTCTTTAGTAGGTAGTTTGCACCTTAATACTAGTATAGTCTCGAAACCTGTAGTGGTCTCAAACACCATTGGAGGATCAGCTCATTTATCCATGATGTGTAGGGGTTTGGTAATTTTTATCTTGGGCATCGAATTTGAATGCAACGCATACGTGTAGGGATTTATAGGCTATGGCTTGATTCTAGGCATGGATTGGCCATGTAACGACCTGGGGAATTTGATGCCCGAATTCCAACAATAATACATAAACTTGTATTACTACCCAGAACTCAAGTAACGAAAACACCAGATAGTTAATGAAAGAAAATAGAGGGTGAGATAGGAAAGAAAGAAATATTAGAATAGAAGAAGAAGAAGAACACAACAATATTAGAGTCTCGCATCGCAGCGGTATAAAATATAATACAGAAATAAACTTTATTGAGAGCTTTGAAATAAAAAATTATAATCCTAGAGTACATCAATACATTTGGACAGTTATAATAATCTGTCCTCATATACAACACATAGTGGAATAAATACCAGATATCATACGTCAAAACACCTTCAGCTCGTCTCAGGACTTCACAACATCCGATAACCTGAATCTGAAAAACCCGGTCTAACTCGAGCATTTACAAACGCCGAATCAGTCTGGTGAACCAGAGTGAGAAAACTCGCTAAGCTTAAAAACGTCATCAAACTTGATTTTAAAGTCAAATCATTTCTTTTTGAAATAATAGGTTATTATGATATTATAATAGTGTCTAAGCACACATAAATATCAATCTAGCGGAACGCTTGCATCTCGCGCCCCGCATATATAGTATACAATCAAAACTGCGGGCTCTTATTGGAGATTGGATTTCCAACTACGAAAAGGTATGGAACCACCTTCCGATAGTGTATCTCTAGAGGCAAATACACAAGGTTCAACAAGAACAACTTGCAACCCGGCCACACATGATTGACCACTCATTTTGCTTGAGTGTATCGAATGTATATCACCAACGGTTAGGAGCTACCCACCATTTCCCGAAAAGGGATAGCATCAAAATAGACTAAAGAATGAAATGAAATTTCTCTATATAGGTGATTATACACCATACTTGGGAGCAACCCACTTAGCTATGTTGCCTGCCTGATTTTTGTCATTTCCCGGTTGATGAAGCTTGAGGTTTAACACTACCTTAAGAACATCATATCACCATTCACTTTGAATGTCACATTGTCAAATCCTCCAAACCACTAATTGACGACCATAAAAACAATCTGTTCGTTAAGCCAAGAGAACGGCGATTCTCCTCCCCTAACAGAATTATGTTTGCAAAAATCAATGTACGTGGTTCTTATGAAATATTCTATAAGACATTTGACCATACAAGTCATCCAGGAACAGGATGAACCGAAGATACCCTCCTACCACATCCTTGGTATCACCCTATAGATCAATAGCAAATAGTCCTTGCAAATCTGTATATTCCAACCATGACAGAACAACAGTTTTCTCTACGTTGCAACACAGAGATTTTAAGAAGTTCTTTCGTTTATCAAAATCTCTGATCTTTAATTTCTCCATCTCGATTAGCATCTGATATATCTTCCACATTTACGTGTTTGCTGGTTCGGAATGGTTTTCGAATATATATATTCGATCCCGGTCTTTCCGTACCAACAATCGTATAGGCCAGATAGTCGGTTATTTGACTATCAAATAAAACAACCATTGAATCATAAAAATAAAAATAGGTTTACTAGTTCAGTACTCAGCATCACTTGGCTTTTAATTACAAATAATTAACAAATGGTTAATTTAAATATTCCAATAGTTGGGAAACAACATTCAATTCTTACTAATATTCGCAAAACAATTTCCTTTTAATACATATAAAAATATATATTAATAATATTCAATATACTACTTGATTGTCATTTGCGAAAACATTATTACCCATTATCCATAACTAGAATATCCATAACTAAAGCATTAAAAACATTATTACCTATTATTCGTAAAACAATTATTACGAAATCTCTTTTGTTTCATTGCTTGAAAACAAAATCCAACACTTAACCTTTTAGAATAGTGTATTCCAAAACTCGACTCTTTGCTTCCCTTTAACTTGACAAAATATCGTTATATTTCCCAAAATCTTCTTCTGTTTCCGTTATTATCCAAATCTCATTATATATATATATATATTCACGAGTCCTTTTGTTTACGTTACTTTGGAAATCCCATTGTATATTCTCAAATCTTTTTATTCCTATCACTTTAACACTCATTAGTCCCTGATCGTAAATTGGTAAGCGGATAATTTCCTAAGTATCAACCCCGAAGACCGAAATCAACATCATATTAAACTCTACAAATCACTCGACTCAAGCAATCTCCGGTTAGGTTCCAATTCTTTAAATTCTTATCATTACTCCTTATCAACCCAATTTATTTCACTTATAATCCGTTCGACCATTTTCCACTTTAAAAGTCTCATTTAATTTCAATTTGTACCACTTAACCTTGTTATTAAGTATCACCCATTCAAAATCAACATTTTAACTCCACGTCTCTTTTATAATCTTATTTAACAATTTTAATATAAATCCTTTTTATATCTCGATTTCTTTTTACTTAATCCAAATGTTAAGTAAACATTTCATTTAAGCTATCATTTCCGCTTAAATCACTTTATAACTTCATTCCCAAAATTTCAGGTTTTAAATATATACCTGATTATAAACTCTTTTAACATTTTAATTATATATCATTATACTGTCGATTACTTAAATCATTATCCTTTAAAAACTAATCTCTTAAATTAAAAGAATAAATTTTCTTCAGTAATAACTACAGTAAATTTAGTTAATTGCTTTATTTATAAAAACAAATAATAAATTTATTTTAAATGTCATATAAAAATTAAACAACTCTTCGTTACAATTCGATTTGATTATTTAAAAGTAAATTAATCAAATAACCAATTCCAAATAAAAATCTTTGGATTAGTCAAACTCAACCCATGACTGTCTCGTTAATCAATTCCAATCAATACATTCTTAAAATTAATTAATTATATAATTAATTTAAATATCCCCATTTAATTGTTTCTCAGAATAATTAATCCAACCCTTAATCGTTCGGTTAATTTTTACTTATCTGCCTATAAAATCTTATTAACATAAGAATTTGCGTTATAAAACCATTTAACAATTACCTATACTTAAATAATAAATAAGAAATATTTATTTCCTTTTCAATAAGTTTCCATTCCAAAATAACAGATTTAAAAGTCTATTTTCAGTTATAAAAAAAATTAACTTCATTCCAGTCGATTTACCTAACGGTAAATCCATATTTATAAAATGATTGATTTTAAGCCACTTAATGCCAATTACCCAACCAATATTGTCCATTGGTTAAAGGCAAATAACTGTTGAATTTCAGTTCAATAGTCAACTACTCAATTAGTTGTCCAATCCATATTTGTGTAACAGTTCATATAATTGTAATATGAAAATAACAATAAATTTGAAGAATCCAGTTGGATCCCTCCAACCTGTTTTCCCTGCATTCAAATACGTTATTGTAAATAATATTATTCAACAGATGTAATATTCTGTAATAAATAAATAACAATAATCCAAACATTTCATATTTTAATTTAATACGTTTATTTTATTTTAAACATAACCAACAAGGTAAGTTACCTCATTTAGAAATAAATCGTTACAATAATGATTTGATTTCGTTTGAAATAAATGAACGTTTAATTCAACTAATTCATTCAATATATAAATATTATTCAGCACACAGCAAACAATTATCAACCATAGCACACAAAACAAAAATCGATTTATATAAAATATAAGTGGGTAAAAACACTGAGTGAGTTGAACTCACTTTGGTTTGTTCGTTGAAAGGTTCAGTTACGATTAAATTAAACAGTCATTAATTTAATTATGAATTCCCACTGTGTTTTGCACTGTCTAGATCAATTCCATAATATTTTGTTCGTCAACCCCATTGCGACAGATCTTGGTTTGTTCCATTCAGATAACCGAATAAGAAATTATACATGTTTTATTAACACGATTTAATTAATTAATTAATTTCATAAATCAAGTTTAATATAAACAAAAAGAAAACTAATTACGTTTTGATTTCTGGCCGGTTTAAATTGATAACCTTTGTCATTCTGCCATGTTAACGTTGCCCTCCGTTTTGCTCTGTTCTGACATTTGTTCCTCTAAGTCTCCTCTTCACGTTAAACTGCAGATATGTTCCAGTTTCTTGTGCCCCATTCTTTAATTCCTTAATCACGTTGAATCCCACAAATGCCTGTTCTTTTGTTTATCTCCTCCACTCACATTTGTTTTAACCTAATAAATTGTCCGCTCTACTTCTTTCACACGCACTTCACGAATACTGCTCCATTGTTTCACTGTTCAACATAATACTTCACATGGTTGAAAAAGAATCCTACTGTCTGATACCCCTTGATAACCAAACAGCTCATATATAACTTAATTCCATTATGCTTTATTATTTACTGTTCCGTTACATCCTTTACCAACTTTCGAATACTGCAGCAGCTCCTCTCATTGCTCACAAACCAAGTGCGGTGCTTTGTGTTAGAACTTTTGTAATTACACAATTGTATTACAAACAGACAGCAACAACAATCACTGTTAATCAATTATGTCACAATTGTCACGTCAAACTATGTTTACAATAATCATAGAAAGCGTAACCGATTTGTGCATAAAATCAAAGATAAACAGAAAGTATTCTGTTTAAATAATGTCCGAGTCCAGAACTTTTCTGTTTCCTTGAAACAATATTGCCGTCGTATACACCAATCGACGTAGTTGCAATTTGTTTCCCAGGATAAAACGGACCAACTCCGTAGCTTAGTGCCAGCAAACGGAGCTCCGACGAACTGAAGTTGGTTATAGAAACAAGATCAGAGAATTACGTTGAAGAAGAAGGAATAATGCAGCAGAAAAAAGTCAATTCTGTCTTTGTTTTGGGCAGTGTATATATAGGCAAGGAGGAGTGCCTGTTCGCATGCATCAGTAACCGTCAGAATAGGAAAGGTTGCGACCCTTTAACCGCTCTGTTATTAATATGCATATGCTGAGAATTCAAATGGTTGTATTCGTTCAGTTAACAGACATTCCTTTCGAATTCTGGACTGAACAGACACACCTTTTAAAATTCTGAGAAAAAATATTCTCATGTCAGTGCACTAGCCCAATCAGCAACGTCGGCCATATCCAATCAGGAGACCCCAAGAGCCCCAAGGCCCAAGGCCCTTATCTTTGACTTTTTAATATATTTAATATGGCCAAGTCCACATCCTTTTATCATCCCTCTCTTTTTTATTTTACATAAGCCTATTTGGCTTCTAATATATAAGGAGAGATTGTGCTAATATTTCTATGATGTGGGACTTTAAATGTTGCTACCCCTATCTCTTCTTCTTACCACTTTTCTCTTTCGTTGCTCATTCATTTTCCAACAATCCCCCACATGAATGAGCAATCGATCTTAGTTTCACGAACCATTTATCGCATCGGTTAAAGTAGCACAAGGGCTTTGAACTTTCCTAGTGATTACCTATTTGAATCACAGGCGAATCAGTAGACATAGACTGTCCTTGAACTGTAAGCCTTTTGTGTAATTCCAAAGTAGATAACACACGATAAATGTTTCTTATAACCCTTCGTTCTCTGTGTGTGTTCGTTTTTGCCTTGAACACCTGCCTGGTCTCATAAGTGCTTAGAGAATTTGGCCTCGTAATTCTCTTTGAAGCGGCGCCTTCGCACTTACGTAGGTGATTCTGTAAAGGGTATTCTTTAATTCCCCAAGTACAGACATCATTAAAAGTACTAATACTTATCCTTATTCAACATATAATGCACTGACTTATCATAGGAATGGTTTGTGTATAACAGTGCCATCAAGTTTCTCTAAAACTTCGTTGTCCCTTTGAACCTAGATCTTGGGATCTCCAGTCAACTAGGTGGGGTTTCCATTTCAGAAAAACCTTTAGTCTATAGGCCTTAGCCCCATTCCCTTCGATAAGGTTTGAACTTTCTCTCTTGGCAAGCCTTTTGTAAGTGGATCCGCTAAGTTATCTTTAGATCGAATGTAATCTATTGTGATAACCCCATTAGAGAGAAGTTGTCTTATCGTTTTATGTCTACGACGAATATGCCTAGATTTACCATTATATAGTGTACTATTAGCTCTTCCAATAGCTGATTGACTATCACAATGTATACATATTGGAGGCATAGGTTTGCTCCAATTAGGAATGTCTTCCAAGAAGCTTCGAATCCATTCTGCTTCTTCTGCAGTCTTATCTAGTGCAATAAACTCTGATTCCATCGTAGATCTAGCGATACAAGTCTGTTTGGATGATTTCCATGAAATTGCTCCATTTCCTAATGTGAACACGTATCCACTTGTAGACTTTGTATCATTTGATCCAGTGATCCAATTTGCATCACTGTATCCTTCCACTATTGAAGGATAGTTTGTATAGTATAGACCATAACTCTGTGTATACTTTAGATATCCTAGAACTCTGATTATCGCTTTCCAATGATGTTTACCAGGATTGCTGGTAAATCTACTTAGTTTGCTTACAGCATATGCGATATCAGGCCTAGTACAGTTCATAACATACATGATACTTCCTAGTATACGAGAGTATTCCAATTGGTAAATACCGTCACCAGTGTTCTTTACCCAATTTTGGTTCATATCTACTGGTGATTTTGCAATAGTTACATTATATTGCTTGAATTTCTCAAGTATTTTGGTGATGTAATGCGATTGGGATAATGCATATCCCTGTGGTGTTCTAAGAATTTTTACACCCAATATTACATCAGCCAGTCCTAGGTCTTTCATATCGAATCTAGAGGATAACATATCCTTTGTAGATGTTATTATGGCCTTGTTGTTGCCTAGGATCAATAGGTCATCAACATAAAGACAAACAATGACATATCCAATGTGTGTATGTTTTATGTACACACATTTATCTGATTCATTTATCGTGAATCCATTTGATAACATAGTATTGTCAAACTTCTCATGCCACTGTTTTGGAGCTTGCTTAAGGCCATAAAGTGATTTTACCAATTTGCAAACTTTATGCTCATTTTCTGAGCTTAAAAATCCTTCAGGTTGTTTCATATAGATTTCCTCCTCTAGTTCACCATTCAAGAATGCAGTTTTAACATCCATTTGATGTATTTCCAAGTCATGTACGGATGCAATTGCAATGAGCATTCTAATTGACGTTATCCTCGTTACAGGTGAATATGTATCGAAATAGTCCAGGTCTTCCTTTTGTCTAAATCCTTGGACTACCAGTCGAGCTTTGTACTTGTCTATTGAACCATCAGGTTTCAATTTCTTTTTAAATATCCATTTATTACCTAAGGCCTTACATCCTTGAGGTAAATCAACCAATTCCCATGTATGATTTGACATAATGGATTCAATTTCATTGTTAATTGCCTCCTTCCAATAAGGGGCATCGTTGGAAGACATAGCTTGTTTGTATGTCAATGGATCATCTTCTAACATAAATGTATAGAAGTCCGGTCCAAAGGTTTTTAAAGTCCTTGACCTTTTACTTTTTCTTGGTTCCTCCACTTGCTGCTCAACACTACTTTGTTGAGTGTTATTTTGTTCAGCGTCCTCAATAGAGTAAGGAACTTCAATTTCCCTTGGTCTCTTAGGTGCATGATTTTCAGTACCATGTTTCAAGGGAAATACATGTTCGAAAAATCTAGCATTTCTCGACTCAATGATGGTATTTTCATGAATATCATCAATTTCAGATTTGTGTACCAAAAATCGATATGCAGCACTGTTTTGTGCATATCCAATGAATACACAATCAATTGTTTTTGGTCCAATTTTGACCTTCTTTGGTTTTGGTACCTCTACTTTGGCAAGACACCCCCACACCTTTAGGTATTTGTAAGATGGTGGTCTGTTTTTCCAAAGTTCATGAGGAGATTTAGATATTTTCTTTCGGGGTATTTTATTTAAAATATGATTTGCCGAAAGAATAGCTTCTCCCCAATAGTTATCTGGCAAGCCAGAGCTAATTAGTAAATCATTCATCATTTCTTTAAGAGTTCTATTTTTCCGTTCAGCTATACCGTTGGATTGAGGTGAATACGGGGCTGTAGTTTGATGTATAATTCCATGTTCAGCACAGAATTCCTCAAATGGAGACTCATATTCTCCTCCTCTATCACTTCTTAAAGATTTTATTTTCTTGTTGAGTTGATTCTCAACTTCTGCCTTATACTGTTTAAACATTTCGAATGCTTCGTCCTTACTTCTAAGGAGATACACATGACAGTATCTGGTACAATCATCAATGAATGTAATAAAGTACCTTTTTCCACCTCTAGTTTGACACATTTTCAAATCGCATACATCAGTATGTATTAAGTCTAGAGGTTCTGTCACTCGTTCAACATGATGAAACGAGGTTCTTGTCAATTTTGCTTCTGCACAAACTTGACATTTATAGTTGGAATCTATATTGCATTTTGGTATAAATTCTAGATTAATCAATTTTCGCAATGTATCAAAGTTTACATGCCCTAATCTAGAATGCCATATGTTAGAAGATTCAACAATATAAGCAGAAGATTCACTTTCATTCATTTCAGTGCGTGGTACAATAGTGGTTACATTTGCTTTAAATAAACCATCACACACATAACCTCTTCCAACATACACCCCATTCTTGGAAAGAACAAATTTGTCAGCTTCAAAGATCAATTTGAAGCCATGCTTGCTCAGCAACGATCCTGAGATCAGGTTCTTGCGAATTTCTGGAACATGGAGAACATCATTTAAAGTCAGTTCCTTTCCAGAAGTCAGTTTCAGCACAACTTTTCCTTTGCCTTCGACCTTGGAAGTGGAAGAATTGCCCATAAAAAGTTGTTCAGCATCAGTTGCAGTTTTATAGGTTGTAAACATCCACTTGTTAGCACATATGTGTCGAGTGGCTCCAGTGTCTACAAACCATTCCTTTGAGTTGCCAATAAGGTTGCATTCTGATATTACTGCACATAAATCAATATCAGAAATGCCTTTCGAAACATCAGCCGTATTCGCTTCCAACTTCTTCTTTTTAGGCGCACGACATTCGGTTGCTTTGTGCCCCTTCTTTCCACAGTTGTGGCAAGAACCCAGAAATTTCTTTGACTTCTTAGGAGCATTCTCCCTTTTTCTTTTGTTAGTTTTGTCTGACTCAACAACATTTGCTTTGGCAGCAATATTCTGAGAAATCTTTTTCTCAGAATTTCTGTTATCTTCCTCAATGCGAAGCCGAACTATGAGATCTTCCATTGTCATTTCCTTACGCTTGTGCTTAAGGTAATTTTTAAAGTCCTTCCAAGAAGGAGGCAATTTCTCAATAGTTGCAGCAACTTGAAAAGTCTCGCTAAGAGTCATCTTTTCATCTTCTAATTGACGGATGATAAGTTGCAGTTCTTGAGCTTGACTTATCACTGTCTTTGAGTCAACCATTTTGAAGTCTAGAAATTTTCCAGCAATGAATTTCTTCATGCCTGCATCTTCAGTTTTGTACTTCTTTTCCAGAGCCAACCAGAGTTGTTTGGACGTTGCAAAAGTACAATAGACATTGTAGAGGCTATCATCCAGACCATTCAGAATATAGTTTTTGCACATGAAATCTGAATTTGTCCAGATATTAAGTGCCTCTACTTTAGTAGCGTCAGGTTCGAGTTCGTCTACCACAGGAGCCTCTTCAGTCAGAAACTTTGCAAGGCTTAGTGTTGTTAAATAAAACAACATTTTCTGTTGCCAGCGCTTGAAATTGATTCCATTGAACTTCTCTGGCCTTTCGCCATGAGACAGAGCCATTGTCGGAAGCACAGGCGCTGGCTGAGCAGTTTTCACCGTCTGAATCGGTGCAGAATCAGTGCTGCTGTTTTTCATCATCTGCAACAAAATATTGTTTCAAGATTGTTAGAACTTTTGTAATTACACAATTGTATTACAAACAGACAGCAACAACAATCACTGTTAATCAATTATGTCACAATTGTCACGTCAAACTATGTTTACAATAATCATAGAAAGCGTAACCGATTTGTGCATAAAATCAAAGATAAACAGAAAGTATTCTGTTTAAATAATGTCCGAGTCCAGAACTTTTCTGTTTCCTTGAAACAATATTGCCGTCGTATACACCAATCGACGTAGTTGCAATTTGTTTCCCAGGATAAAACGGACCAACTCCGTAGCTTAGTGCCAGCAAACGGAGCTCCGACGAACTGAAGTTGGTTATAGAAACAAGATCAGAGAATTACGTTGAAGAAGAAGGAATAATGCAGCAGAAAAAAGTCAATTCTGTCTTTGTTTTGGGCAGTGTATATATAGGCAAGGAGGAGTGCCTGTTCGCATGCATCAGTAACCGTCAGAATAGGAAAGGTTGCGACCCTTTAACCGCTCTGTTATTAATATGCATATGCTGAGAATTCAAATGGTTGTATTCGTTCAGTTAACAGACATTCCTTTCGAATTCTGGACTGAACAGACACACCTTTTAAAATTCTGAGAAAAAATATTCTCATGTCAGTGCACTAGCCCAATCAGCAACGTCGGCCATATCCAATCAGGAGACCCCAAGAGCCCCAAGGCCCAAGGCCCTTATCTTTGACTTTTTAATATATTTAATATGGCCAAGTCCACATCCTTTTATCATCCCTCTCTTTTTTATTTTACATAAGCCTATTTGGCTTCTAATATATAAGGAGAGATTGTGCTAATATTTCTATGATGTGGGACTTTAAATGTTGCTACCCCTATCTCTTCTTCTTCCCACTTTTCTCTTTCGTTGCTCATTCATTTTCCAACACTTTGTTCCATCTCCTGCTCATTAAAACTCCTCACTGTTCTAAAAGCATGGACCTAATAGATAGTTGTTGTTTTCGTTCCTCCGTGTTTTTACTTCATATTTTCTTCTACAAATATTTTTTTCCTTGTTTGTTTAACCAGTACCACCACTTATATTTGTTACCACCTGCACCTGTTCACACACGCATGCCAACCATCACGCTGCTTTGCTCCATAGTCCAATGTTTTTAAACCCATCAGGCCTCATTTCCACATTGTCTGAATCCCTCTTTTACAGTTTCCACGTTCTACTGATTTCCCAATCACTACTACTTCGTGTAAAACACCCCACTGCCCTTCGAGCATCTTCTGTTAACCATCGCACACCCCGTCGATCGCCATAGACCAATCTTCATCCACTGAAACACGCGCCAAAGCTTACCCTTCCAATAGCCAGAACCTTGCCCTTCCAACCCTCTCCGTTCAACTGCAATCACACCATATCCGCCACCAATTTCCGGCATAAATTCTGGCCATTTTGGTGATCGAGGAATGATCTCCACCATTAAGTTTGTTGATCTCGTAGAGTTGAATAGGTTTGCAGTTGAATTTTTTTTATAAATAGCGGAAGTTCGATTTTTGGAGGAAGAATTATGCTTGTATTCTGGTCGTCTGTTTTTAATTTGGTGGAGGCTGAAATTACATGATCAGTTGACCATGCAAGTAATTGTTGACCATTTTTTTAGGATTATAGTGTGTTGATGGGGGTATATATAAGGAAGGTTAAATTAACATTATATTAAATCAAAACTTAGCCATGAAGTAATGCGATAAAACTACAACATACGATATCCACTCGAGATAAAACACGTAATCCTAGCATAGAGAAATATTTCTGACACGATTGGATAGGTTTTATCAAATTTCGAGGTCGTTTGTTAAAAATCCTTTATAAATCACAGGTGAAATACACGCGTTTAAATTTCCCACAATCACAAAATAAATTCAAAAAAGCTGAAACTTGAAATACTACAACATCTCATCATTTCGGATTTAATAAAATTAGTTTCGCTGAAAACGGAGTTCGTTTGCATATCGGTTATTCAAATTTACGCGTAAACAACGCTATTTTGGACACCAAAAATATCCGGTCTCCAAAAATAACAAAAAATATATTTATCCTGACTCTTAACGTTAATACGAATTCAACGGAATTGGTTTCTTGGCTTAATTAGATCGTTATCTCAAGTTATGATGAAAAACCCTTTTAAATCGAATTAAATTATTAAATTAATAACTATAATTTATAAATAATTCCATAGCGACTATTTGAAGTTTTGAATTGGACATAACTAACAATTTATAAACTGAAATATTGATTTTTATCCTTTATTAGAAAATTATAATCAATAAGATTCAAACATTCCTTTTTTATAGAATTCCAACTTAAAGTGGATTCTATATATTCAGTTGATGTTTAAATCGTAAATTATGAACTACCACGACGTCATGAGCTCGATTTATATTAATATGTAAATTAAACGTTTAAACTTCGTTATATAAACGAATTATATATTATAAATCCATTTATAATTTTCAAATCAATATTTGATATAATAAAATAAAATAAATGTCAGACTATGGAAAATACGGGATGTTACATTCCTTCCCTCTTAAAAGAATTTCGTCCCCGAAATTACTAAGGTAGAAGAAACGTTACAACCCATTAACTTTTCAAACTCCAATTTATTTCAAATCAAAAACCAATTCACTATTGTAAATAAAACTTTTCAAAAATATTGAAAATTTTCTAACACTTCAAATTATCGGAAAATTT
Source organism: Allium sativum (assembly GCA_030737875.1). Lineage (NCBI taxonomy): Eukaryota > Viridiplantae > Streptophyta > Magnoliopsida > Asparagales > Amaryllidaceae > Allium > Allium sativum. The sequence goes on from CM060918.1 coordinate 132,649,693, forward strand.
TGATAGAGTCTCCCCTGTACGGAGGGACTTCTGCGATATTACAGGATCAACAAATATATATACATCAACCCATTCGGTCGGAAAACAAAATTCAAAACCCAAAACTGATTTTTTCCGCATAGGAGTACCTTATGCGAGCGTTGCTGAGCATACTTGCTCAATTTATGTGTGATATATGCAATCAAAACCTATCCTAATAGCCTTCAGCTACCTGTGCTCAACTTAATTCAACATGTAAGTAATATATACATGTAGTTCTAAATAACATTTCATTGATTAACAAGTTAACTAATCAATTTCCAAAATTCAACATATAGCATCATTCATATGCAAAGGGTTAAATCATTCGGTTTCATTTCATATGTGATTCCAAATTCATTTCTTTAGCTTACAGTTCATTCAATTTCTTATTAAACCATTTATGAATTTTATTCAATCCAATTCACAAACAATCAATAATCATTCACAACTAATGCACTATCAACTTGACCAAATCAACTGAATTTACATTCAGTATTAATATTTACTTGGTTATCTTCACTTTGTTTATCAATCGATTAATATCCGATTGATTCCCATAGTTATTATTCATTCTTAACTTCATTCAACCAAGTTAAGTTCAAATTCATATTTAATTGGCTAATTTATTTTCAAATTAGTTTAATTCCATTTAATAATCCAAACTCTGATTTTCATTCCATATATCATCCAATTCCTGTTCAAAATTTATTTAACTTATTTTTAAGTTAATTTCTGATTCATTTTAATTTCAAATTAAAATTCTCATTCACACCTTCCATATGTGAAATCTCTTTGGGTTATACTAAACCATTCAAATTTTTAATCCAATTCGAATTCCATTCAAATCAATCAAACAAATCCATATCAAAATAATTTGATAAATTATTTCTTTTCTATATAGAAATATAACTTGGGCAAACTTATTTCATTTACCAACATTACAAAACAACATCGTGTCAGTTGCAAGTTGAAAAGTGAACCGATCAAATAACACAATATAAAACACTTGTATATAAAATCTACAAATACGTGCCCTCATATATATGCACTCAACTCAATCTAGGGTGTTACTAACTCCATCTCTATCGAGTTACGCCATAGAGCCAAGGTTATATTTAACCTTATGCTCTGATACCACTGTAACGACCCGTGGAATTCAACGCTCGAATTCCAATAATAATACATAAACTCGTATTACTTGCCAGAACTCTAGTAACGAAAACATCAGATAGTTAATGAAAGAAACTAGAGGGTGAGATAAGAAAGAAAGAAATATTAGAATAAAATAAGAAGAAGAACACAACAACATCAGAGTCTTACATCACAGCGGAATAAAATATAATACAGAAATAAAACTTTATTGAGAGCTTTGAAATAAAAACTTATAATCCTCAGAGTACATCAATACATCTGGACAGTTATAATAATATGTCCTTATATACAACACATAGCGGAATAAATACTAGATACCATACGTTTGAACACCTTTAGCTCGTCTCCGGACTTCACAACATCCGATAACCTAAACCTAAAAAACCCGGTCTAACCCGAGAATTTACAAACGTCGTATCGGTCTGGTAAACAAGAGTGAAAAAACTCGCTAAGTTTAAAAACATTACCAACTTGATTTTAAAGTCGAACCATTTCTTTTTGAAATCAAAGCTTATTATGATATTACAATAGTGTTTAAATTCAAATAAATATCAATCTAGCGGAACGCGTGCATCTCACGCCCCGCATATATAGTATATAATCAAAATCGCAGGCTCTTATTGAAGATTGGATTTCCAACTATGACAAGGTATGGAACCACCTTCCAATAGGGTATCTCTAGAGGCGAATACACTGGGTTCAACAAGAACATCTTGCACCCCGACCACACATGATCGACCACACATTTGCTTAAGTGTATCGAATGTATATCACCAACGGTTGGGTGCTACTGTAACACCCCGTATTTTAACAACATTAAAAGAGGATAAATTAAATAATAATTAATTTAATACTCAGAACTAAGGGAAACAAACTGCGTCATTGCGTCTGTCTTGAAATTCTAGTCAAAATAGACATTTGGTATGCGTAAAACGGACACTGTATGAAGAAGCTATAAGGGTTTGAAGTTTGTATATGCGCAAGAGAATTATATATATATATACATATAAGATCCAAGAATTCAAAATCAGGTCCAGAAATTTCAAAAAAATTCAAATTTCCAAAATTCGGGGTGAGCGAAAAAATTCCCGCCTAGGGGAGTCGAACCCCTAAGGGGGGTGTCGACTCATAGGTCGGCCCCCAAGGGCGGTGTCGACACTAGGGCCGACCCCCTAAGGGGTGGGTCTACCTCCCTAGGAATGGCGTGGCAAGTCGGTTTCTGGGGGCTGGCAGCCATATATACAGACTCATTTCTCTTGTTCTCTTCACTGGAAATCAATGGAGGCCAAATGTTGTCAGTGCCTGGACTGAATCAGATTCTTTTCTGCTTCTGCAATTAAAGATTAAGAGATTCAAGTGTAGATCTGTGACTCAACAATCTTCTCTTTAGTTCTATTTTCTTAATCCAAATATTGTGAGTTCTAAATTACTTTTAGATTTAAATGATTAAAAGTAAACGTGATATGACTATAGTTTGGATCCATTCCTATGATTAAATTACACCAGATCTATTGTAAATTGTGAATCTATGACATTCTAAATTAGTTATGACTTGGATCCCAATCTTTATCATATCAGATCTATTGTAACTTGTGAATTTATGATTTTATGAGACACTATGACTTGGATCTAAATCTTTATCAGGATAGACCTACATTTGTTTTTAGATCTAGCTTATTATTTAGATCACCTTGTGCCTGTAATACTGGATCTAAACTAGTTGGACATCTAAATTATTATTTAGATCTTGTTATGCTTATTATGACATTCCTACTATGTTAGAACTAGTTTAATTATCACAAGTTCACGGATCTATACTTATATGTCCACCTTATCACTATGCGAGTATATATTTATGCTAGTTATGTTAGAATAATCACTATTGTCATCATCCCATCACCTTTTCCTTTTGTTGTATATAGCCAGGCTACTTCCTAGCCAAGGCATGCCGCTAAATATATGTGAATGCGTTAATTAGGGAATGGGGGAAAACATAAAAACTGGCATAACTTGAATAATGATTATGAACATGAATTTGGACATATAATTTAATATGAGCATAATGGGGAAAAAGGGACATGAAACTTATAACCTACAACGACATAGGAAAATTGGCTAATAATGGAATGCCTAGGATTACAGTAATTAGAAACTGTAACTGTACTTATGACACGAGGTTAGATTGTACTTGCGGTGGAAGTCTGCCTAGAACCGACCGGCAGATCCAGCAACTGCAAGTGTTGAATCTAATGTGACAGGTCTAAGTGCACAAATACGAGACGTGCTAAGACACGAGGGTAAGCCCAATTTGTGGAATAATTTTGCCCGGACCCGCTCGGCATGTCCAACATCCACAAATGACAGGCTTAATGTGGGAGGTCTAGCGTACCATAACCATAAATGAAAATATATCAATAAACCTTGAATACTTAACCTAGTTAAATCCATAAGGATTCTATGAATATAAACTTAAGTTGGGGTTAAGTAAATTTGGTTGAACAGAGGGTAGGTTAAGTAAATCTGAGGGGGTGGGTAATATTTACATATAGGCCCATGAACTTAACCTGATAAGATTATGTAATTAAAGACACCTAGTAGTAAACATAACCAACGGAAATATTAAAGTTATATAATTAAAGACACATTTTTAGGGTAAGCATAACTTGAAGAAATGATAGGGTTGTGTAATTAAAGACACCTAGTGGTATACATAACCAATGGAAATCCTAGTGGGGATACAAGACAAGGGAGAGAGCTTATATCATATTGTGTGGGTCCTATTTCAGTCAGTAACCCTTAATAGGTATCAAATTAGTACTCCGGACTAGGTCGGAATTGGGGCATGCTTACTGGGCTGAATGTAAGAGATCCAAACGAGGAGGATGGTGTGCGCGGCGCAAACCGACCGGGGACATGTGCGTGCATGGGCCGGGTAGAGGGGGCTAAGACGATCGTGACACCTGTAGGTATGGCTATGCATATCAGTGAAGGGTTGCCACTATAGGACGTGATACATCTTATGGTTGGGCCGGCACAGAGTATCTACGTGGAGTAGGGAGCCGATCGATTAGGGTAGTGGTTAGGATACATGTAGACGTATGCCTAAGTCTACCATCTTATAGTTGTTGGGATCATCTCATTCTAGTTATACTAGTATATAGTGCAGAGTAATCTTTAGAGAAGTATACACTCTATCATGTTTACCTTGTCATACCTACCTTATATGTTGTTATCTCTCTCTTATCCACTTTATATGCCTGTCATGCTACTTTTACTTATTTATTTGCTAAAAGTAACTGGACTCGCCAGACTTTATGTCTTACCCTTTTTGTTTCCTCTTCTTTCTTCCATTTCCCCTAAGGTTCTCAGGGTGGGAATACTAAGGCTTGACCATGATTCTGCTTTGATTTTGCTGGAGCTGCTTAGATGTATGGCTCAAGCTCCTATTCTTGCTACTATGGCTATATTTTATTTAAGGAATTTTGCTTCTTTTAAGTACTCTGATGTTTTAAAGTACAAGACAGTAGTTTCAATAGTGTAATGGTTATTATGTATTTCAGACATGTGATGTTTTCAGACACGTTGCTTTATGTTAAATAAAGTTTTTAATTCTGCTATCATTTTTATATTTGTCTTGTAATATTTCTGTTTCTATTTACCTGTAACGCTTCACGAAACTTAATGCATTTCATTTGTGAGTGACATTAACGGACGTGGGGTGTCACACTTGGTATCAGAGCTAAAGGTTACCAGATTAGATAAAAGTTTTTGAAAATTTTCAAAAAGGTTTTAAAAGAAAGCGTTTCTCAAAAAGAAAATTTTGTTTTGGATAACATATTGCCCAAAGCCATTTGTAATATCCTTCGATCATTTGTCAAAATCTCTTTCTTTTTCGTTTCAGCATGTTTGGGGAACCTAACATTCCATAGGGCATTATGATACCTGGCTGGTTCCGTAGGTATCTAAAGGCTACGGCGCCTACCGAGGGCTAAAGAAATGTTCCTCCCCCAGCCGCACCCATCGTTCCTCCTCCTTCTCCAAGAGCAGATAATTTTTATAAGATTTGCAAAGATTTTTGTGCCTTGGGAGGGAAGCCAATCCGCGGAGCCGAAACATTCGTAGAGGCAAAGAATTGGCTCAAGGAGACCGAGGACTTGTTCATAATCTTTGAAGTGGAAGATCGGAGAAAGATTCAGTAAGCTGCCTGGCTACTGAAGGATGAAGCTTCGTTTTTGTGAGAAGTTACCCAAGCTGGACGTCCTGTAGAAACATGGGATGATTTTAGGCAAAGATTTGAAATGAAATTTCTTTCCCAAGCTGAGAAAAGCATGCAGATGGAGAGGTGGCGCTCAAACAAGGAAACATAACTGTTAAAGAACATGTGAACAAATTCAACTAGCTAGCAAGATTTGGATTGGAATTGGTAGATAATCCGCATAAGAAAGCTTTACTGTTTGTTAAAGTGCTAAATGAACCCCTTCACGGGTTAGCTTTGTCCCACATTCCAATGGGAGCTACTTTTGAAAGGCTTGTTGATATGGCCCTGATGCATGAGGAAAACAAGGAAGAAAAGAAGGAAGTAAAAGCTAAGGAAACAATGCAAAACAAGAAGGTATGGCCTAAGAAAGGACAACAACAACAACAACAAAAGAAAGGTGGAACGAATGACAAGGCTAAGGATAAGAGGACATTTCATAGTTGTGGGCGAGAGGGTCACTTGGTCAAAGACTATAAAAGGAGGAAGAATACTTGCTTTAATTGTGGAGAGGTTGCTAGGGAGTGCCCAAAGAAACAGGGACCACAAGGACAAGAACAAAGGGCTGGAGCTTCCGGAGGGTTGGTGCATGCTCTCGAGATTAGTGCTCCAGATAGAGGCAGGAAAATTTCCATGGAAGGTTTGATTTCTCTTTTCGGTCATACTATTAGAACTCTTTTTGATTCTGGCGCTTCACATTCATTTATATCTAGTTCTATGGTTGAATCTATGCACTTAAATACTATACTAGTGGGTCCCATTATTATCTCAAACCCCATTGGTGGTTCATTTATCCATGATTTGTCAGGGTTTGAGGATATCTATCTTAGGCGTTAAGTTTGAGTGCGACGCGTATGTGCTTGGGTTTATGGGCTACGGGTTAATTCAAGAGATGGATTGGCTAACCATGTATTGTGTCATTCTAGATTGTGAGAGGAGGGTCATTAGGCTTCTGACTTGTCATAGGAGGACCCTCGAGATTTCTTGTGACCTGCAAGGATCTGTTATGCTTAGTTACCTAGAGTCTCTTGATGCATCTATCGATGATCTGCAATCTGTTCCGGTAGTCCGAGATTATTCTGATGTCTTTGATGAGGTTTGGGGTTTACTCCCAAGGCTCAAGATAGATTTTCGCATATATTTGGTGGACAATGCAAAGCCAGTTGCATTTCCAGTGCGCCATATGGCTCCAAGGGAAAGGCGGGAGCTAAGTAAGCTAGTAGGGGAGCTACTTGAGAAAGGATTTATCAGGCGAAGCATATCTGAATGGGATGCTCCAATAATATTCGCAACTAAGGTAGATGGTTTTCTTCATTTGTGTGTGGACTATAGAGAGTTGAATAAGCTCACTAAGAAGAACATGCACCCACTTCCAAGGATAGATGACTTTTTCAACTAGCTTGTTGGTGCCTCGGTATTTTCCCAGTTAAACTTGGCAATGGGGTTTCATCAGTTGAGGGTGGCTGAGGACAGTATAGATAAGACCGCTTTTAGGACTCTAGATGGTTTCTTTGAATGGCTCGTAATGCCTTTTGGGTTGGCGAATGCACCCGCCTATTTTGTTGATCTGATGAGTAGGATGTTTCGGAAGTTTCTAAATAATTTTTTCATGGTCTTTGTTTATGATATTTTGATCTTCTCAAAAAGTGAAGAAGGGCATGCCCAGCATTTGAGGGAAGTTTTGAAAACTCTCCGTGCGCATCAGCTTAAGGCAAAATTCTCCAAGTGCCTTTTTTGGAGAAAGGTGGTGAGATTCCTAGGGAATGTGGTTTCTAAAGAAGGGATAACAGTAGATCCCACAAAAGTGATTGTAGTCCAGGACTGGCAGATTCCAAAGAATGCAACAGAGGTGAGATGTTTTTTGGAGTTAGCAGGCTACTATAGGAAGTTCATTAAAGACTTCGCAAAGATATCAGCCCGAATCACCAGACTGACAAAGAAGAATTTGGCGTTTTCGAGGGATTTATATTGTGATTTTGCTTGCCAACGACTGAAGAGGGCTCTGACAACAGCCCCAGTCTTGACCTTGCCCGATGGGAATAAGGTGTTTACAGTTTACGTCGATGCATGTGGTACGGGGCTTGGTGCGGTTCTGATGCAAGAAGGAAGGGTAGTATGTTATGGAGGAAGATAACTAAGAGTCCATGAGAAGAACTACCCAACCCATGATGTAGAGCTAGCTGCCATAGTATTCGCGCTTAAGATGTGGCGTCATTATTTGCTTGGAGAGAGGTTCGAGTTGTACGCTAATCATAAATCTCTCAAGTATTTGTTCCCACAGAAGGATATTAATTTAAGGCAACAAAGGTGGGTGGAGTTCCTAGTTTCTTACGATTTTTAGATTACTTATACCCCTGGCAAGGGTAATGTGGTGGTAGATGCACTGAGTAGGCAGAGGATGGCCTTAAGTCCTCTGTTTGTGGAAAGGAAAAGCTTGGAGTTCATATTTGACCTTTGATTTTAGACCCCCACTGAGCTTTTGCCTGGTTTGTTTGCATCGCTAGAGATATGACCTAATCTTATGGATCAGATAGGAGCTTCGCAGCGAAATGATCCACATATTTCAGACATTGTGGATAGGCTCAGTAAAGGGGAGACTTCTAGTCACCTCAATAGATATTCAATTGACGATAAAGGGTGGTTGCGACGAGATGGAAGGCTTTGTGCTCTTCAAACTGAAAGTTTGCTAAAGGAAGTCCTAGAAGAAGCCTATCATTCTAAGATAACTATTCATCCAGGCGGTGATAAGATGTATAGGGACATGAAGAGGGTTTTCTTTTGGGCTGGGATGAAGAAATATGTGGCAGATTTTGTTTCCCAATGTTTAGTTTGTCAGCAAGTCAAAGCTGAGCAAAAGAAGCCCGGTGGTTTGCTCCATCCTTTGGAGGTTCCATAATGGAAGTGGGAGAGCGTCTCTGTGGACTTCATAGATAGTTTTCCTAGATCAAAGATAGGCAACACCAGTATTTGGGTGATAGTAGATAGACTTACTAAGAGCGCTCATTTTATTCCAGTTAAGAGTATGAGGACGACAACTTGGTTGGCAGTAGTATATGTTCTAGAGATAGTCCATCTTCATGGAGTACCTTCCATCATTGTAAGCGATCGTGACCCCATCTTCACTAATGAGTTTTGTACGTGTTTGCAAGAAGCATTAGGTACACAGTTACATTTGAGCATCGCTTATCATCCTCAGACCGATGCGCAAACGGAGAGGGTGAACAGAGTTCTTGAAGATCTTTTGGGACTGTGTATCCTAGACTTCGAAGGGACTTGGTAAGATCATCTTCCATTAGTAGAGTTTGGTTATAACAATAGTTATCAACCTAGCATTGGCATGGCACCCTTCGAAATGTTGTACGGATGACCCTGTAGGTCACCAACTTGTTGGTGGGAATCTACAGAAATGTTATTGCTTGGACCATAAATGTTTAGAGAAACGTACGAAAAGATTGATCTTATTAGACGACGAATTAAGACCGCTCAAGATAGGCAGAAATCCTACGCAGACAAAAGAAGTACTGACATAGAATTCAAAGTAGGAGATATGATTTTCATTAAAGTGTCATCCTTGAGGAATGTGGTTCACTTCAGATCTGTGGGGAAGTTGGCACCAAGATTCATAGGGCCATTTTCCATAACAGAAAGGATTGGCCAAATGGCCAGTAGAGTAAAGCTGCCAGAGAGACTATCTGGTGTTCATGATGTTTTCCATGTTTCTCACTTGTGAAAGTGCTTGCATGATACGGTAGAAGTAGTTGAGCCAAGTGTAATGGAAGAAGTAGAGGTGGAACGGGAGGCGACGGTCAGACGAGTTCCTTCCCGTATTCTTTGATTAGAAGTTAAGAAGCTACGCAATAAAGAAATCAAGTTGGTAAAGGTTCGGTGGGGAGATAACCCAGAGGATGCGACTTGGGAGACGGAAGACAAGATTCGTGCTTTGTACCCTTTTCTTTTTGAGGGTATGTTCTTAAGTCCATTTCCAAAGCTCTTTATTTATGCTTGTTTCTGTCATTTAACTATATCCTATCAATTGAATCTTCGACCTTTAGGTAGGAATCCCATGGATGTAAACATGTGTTTGAGGCATGTTATGTTTGATGGATGCAAGTGGATGCAAGTGTTTGCTAATGGTTGCTCGTGGATGCATAAACACACACATTAGGCACTAGATCGGCTCAATCACTTTCATACTGCATATGGATGTGTGTGCATTTTTCTTCTTTTAATGAATGAAATTGAATATATCATCATATGGATGTTGCATTTAGACGAATGATTGTGCACACATATAGAACTTACATGTTATAATAGGATTATTTGCATATATGTTGGATTCATGACTCTAACATACATTGCATTATGGTGGTCGACTGAATCAGTAGACCGCCTGGTCTTCGCATTAGTGTTGGGACATATACACGCATCTTTGCATTTGTTCATATAAACATTAGAAGTCTATAAGGACAATGGATGCTGGTGATTGATGGATGAGTAGATGGGTGATTGATGGTAAGATATGCATTCTTCTTAACTTGAAGATTTCGGGGACAAAATCCTTTGAGTAGGGGAGAATGTAACACCCTGTATTTTAACAACATTAAAAGAGGATAAATTAAATAATAATTTATTTAATACTCAGAAATAAGGGAAACGGACTATGCCATTGCGTCCGACTCAAAATTCTGGTCAAGATAGACATTTGGTTTGCGTAAAACAGACACCTATGAAGAAGTTATGAGGGTTTGAAGTTTGTATACGCGCAAGAGAATTATATATATACATATAAGATCCAAGAATTCAAAATCAGGTCCAGAAAGTTCAAAAAAATTCAAATTTCCAAAATTTGGGGTAAGCGGGAAAATTCCTGCCTAGGGGAGTCGACCCCTAGGTCGACACCCCATGGGCTGTGCCAACACAAGGGTTGACCCATAAGTGGTGGGTCGACCCCCTAGGGCTGGCGTGGCAAGTCGGTTTCTGGGGACTGGCAGCTATATATACAGGCTCATTTCTCTTGTTTTCTTCACTGGAAATCAATGGAGGCTAAATGTTGTCAGTGCCTAGACTGAATAAGATTCTTTACTTCTTATGTAATCAAAGATTAAGAGATTCAAGTGTAGATCTGTGACTCAACAATCTTCTCTTCTAGTTCTATTTTCTTAATCCAAACATTGTGTGTTCTAAGTTACTTTTAGATTTAAATGATTAAAAGTAAACATGATATGACTATAGTTTGGATCCATTGCTGTGACTGAATTATACCAGATCTATTGTAAATTGTGAATCTATGACATTCTGAATTAGTTATGACTTGGATCTCAATCATTATCATATCAAATCTATTGTAACTTGTGAATTTATGGTGTTATGACACACTATGACTTAAATCTAAATCTTTATCAGGACAGATCTACTTTTTCTAGATCTAGCTTATTATTTAGACCACCTTGTGCCTATCATACTGGATTGGAACTAGTTGGACATCTAAACTATTATTTTGATCCTGTTATGCTTATTATGGCATTCCTCCTATGTTAGAACTAGTTTAATTATCACAAGTTCACAGATCTATTCTTATATGTCTAACTTATCACTATGCCAGTATATATTTATGCTAGTTATGTCAGAATAATCATTATTGTCATCTTCCCATCACCTTTTCCTTTCATTGTATACGGCCAGGCTACTTCCTAGCCTGGGCATGCCGCTAAATATATGCGAATGCATTAGTTAGGTAACGAGGGAAAACATAAAAATTGGCATAACTTGAATAATGATTATGAACATGAATTTGGACATATAATTTAATATGAGCATAATGGGGAAAAGTGGCATGAAACTTATAACCTATAACGACATAGGAAAATTGGCTAATAATGGAAAGCCTAGGATTACAGTAATTAGAAACTGTAACTGTACTTATGACACGAGGTTAGATTATACTTGCAGTGGAAGTCTACCCGGAACCGACCGACATTTCCGGCGACCGCAAGTGTTGAATCTAACGTGAGAGGTCTAAGTGTACAAATATGAGATGTGCTAAGACACGAGGTTAAGCCCAATTTGTGGAATAAGTCTGCCCATACCCGCCCGGCATGTCCAGCATCCACAAGTGGCAGACTTAATGTGGGAGGTCTTGTTGGAGAATGGAGTTTTGATGACAACAACCTTATTTCAATTATCATTGATTATAAAATATATACAAATATCTTTATCTAGAATATATATATATGCACACACATACGCAGGATTTGTATATAGGAATTAATACTGAAGACAGCTTATAGAGATTCAGAATTCAGAGTAGATTCAAGACTCATGAGTAATCAAGATGTCAAGAGTTCAAGAGTAATATAATTATAGAGTCCAGATTTTGTAAGACTCTAAACAGCACTCCAGGTTCAAATCCAAATTCAAATTCTGATTTTTCAATTCTTATCTCAGTCCTCTCTATTTTTTTTCACAGTTCTCTCTATTTTTGTTTTTCTATTTTATTCTCAATCCTCTCTATTTTGTCTTTATATTTTTAGTCTTCTTTGTTTTTCAAACTTAAGTTTTTATATATACTTTATTTATATTTTATAATTTAAAACCTTATAATTTTATAAATATATTTATATAGTTTAAAAATATGTTTTCATATGTTTTTCTATCATATAATATTGATTTACAATATTAGAATTTTTATTCAAGAATTTCCAGAATTAGTTTTATATCAAAACACTGGAAAATGCTTTGAAAATCAATTTGGTACATAGGTTTGTCGACATAACATAATATGTATGTCGACATATAATAGCTAGTTTTTTTATTCTGAAGGGAAGTGTCTTTTCACTATTTGAAATGTTTCAGAAACATTGCAACCCTTCATTCTCCGTAAAAAGAGGCCAAAACCGAATTTTCTAACATCTCTTCTTCTCCATCTTCATCCCCTTTTATCTTACCGTTATTCTTATTAATTTTTATGGTTTTTACACTTATACTCTACCGAATTCACTTCTGAATTGATCAAACTTCTTCTCTATACACTCTCTATTCTCTGAATCAAGTGCTACTGAAGAGTTATAGGGCAGTTTTGTAATTGCTTGGATTGAAAGATCCAATTTATAAGTCAAGAGTAAACGGTTTTATCCTTGAATCCGTGAAATCAAGGTTTAGGAGTCGGTGTGCCCTTGTTGAGCTGTGAAACCAAGGGATAGGAGTTGGTGTCTCTTGTTGAGCGGTGAAATCAAGGAGGGTGTATTTGGCTATTTGAAAATAATATTAAAACTCTACACAATCCCGCGTTGTGCGGGACAGGACGTAGGAGTGATCCGAACCAGTATAAATCTGGTGTGTTATTTCCTTTTCTGCATTTTCCTTTATTTCTGTTTATTTTACATTTGTGTTTGAATTGGTGTCTGTGATTGTGTTTGTGTTGTTTGATTCACTCCATAATTCTATTTAGATTTAAGTTTTGTTTAAAATTCTTACAAACATTATTCACCCTCCCCCTAGTGTTTGCTTTGCCTCAATGATCCTTTCCGCAGTCCCTAACAATTGGTATCAGAGCAAGGTCTTTCAAAAGATCATAATCTGATTTTTGAAAATTTGGTAAAATGGAAACCAACACTGGTAGTAATAATAGTTCTTTTATAGAGGGTCAATCTACTTTTAGACCACCACAATTTAATGGTAGTAATTATTCATATTGGGCATGCAGAATGAAAATCTATTTACAATTTGTAGGATTATACACATGGAATAGTACACAAAATGAATATGTTGAACCCACGATTGCATTTGCACAATGGACAAATGAACAAAAGGCTACTGCATAGAGCAATTCTAAATCCATGAATATGTTATTTTGTTCATTAGATAGAAATGAATTTAATAGAGTATCCATATGTAAAATTGCTCATGAAATCTGGAGAACTTTACAAGTTACTCATGAAGGAACTAGTAAAGTTAAACAAACTAAGATAGGCATGCTAGTCAATCAATTTGAATTATTTAAAACGAATGAGAATGAGTCTATTTCAGATATGTATTGCAGATTTCAAGAGATAGTGCATTCACTAACTGCACTTGGAAAAACTTATTCCGAATCAGATCAAGTCAAAAAAATATTAAACTCATTAACTCAAGAATTGAATCAGAAGACTTTGGCTATAGAAGAAGCCAATAATGTCAATGAAATGAAGATTGAAGAGCTAATTGGGAATCAAATGTCTTATGAAGTTCAATTACAGAAAAGAAAAGAAAATAGATTAACTGAAAAGAAATCTATTACACTGAAAGCCACGGTAAATGATTCTGACTTGAGTAGTGAAGATGATGAAGAAACAACACTCATGACAAATCAGTTTAGAAGATTCTTCAAATATAGAAGGAAGGGGAATAATAAAGAAAATACAAATCTAAATGATGGACGATGCTTTAACTGCAACAAACCAGGGCATATAAGGAAAATGTGTCCATATCCAGACAAATCTACACAACAACCAGACAATTCAAATTCGTCAAGGAAAAGAAAGAAAGCATATGCAGCAACATTAGATGATTCAGATTCGTCATCAAGTGATGAAGAACTAGAAACCGTAAATACAAATATATGCTTTAGAGCAATTCAGAATTCAGAAGACCATGAAGAAAAGGATCAAAAAACTAGGTACGCATTAATTACATTTTAAATTTTATTTGGTTGAATGGATTCTTTGTTTGTTTGCTTTGATTTGGATTTAAAAATTTAATAAACTATTTGAAATTCAAATTTGAAATTTGAAAATAATAATATAATATTAAATAACCAATAAATTAATAAAATAAATTGTTTGTATGTTCATTAGGATTAGAACTATTTCAGGAAATAGTTAAACTTGAAATATAAATCGATAATCTAATTCGAAACTTTAAAAACCAATTTTCTTTTGAAATAAGTCTTACACGTTGACATACAGAAATAAACATGTCAACATATCAAATAGATTTGAAATTTGAATTTCAAAAGTTTAAACTTTCAAACTTCCCTCCAGTCTTTTCACCAACTTCCAAGGTCTGAAAGGTGCCCTTTCAATCTGAAAAGTTGTGTCTATTCAATTCATACCTCTTCATTATATATATATATATATATATATATATATATATATATATATATATATATATCCATTCTTCTCATTCACAACTCAAAATAACATTCTTCATATTTATCCTCCTCAAAACTATCATATCAATGACTTCCTCAAGTCCATCTTAGAAATTGAAGATAACTAAAACCATAAAAGGTTATCTTTATAATGACAAAGAGGCCATTAAAACTTATGGTGACTATTTAGCAAATGCTAAAGTTAACACAGGTGCTTTCGCTGTCTTTAGCGACTTTCCATCTTATGATCTCGTCTCTCTCTTCCAACACAACGAAATCTTGAGTCTAATTGACTCTCGAGACAACGACGAAGTATGTTATCCCAAACTCGTGAAGATGTTCTACGTAAATCTCAACCGCGGATTTTATCAAGGCAATGAAAATCAAATTTGGAGTAGTGTCAAGAGAACTCAAATTGTTCTCAACGCCAATCTTTTAGGAGAAACTCTAAATTGTAGAAGCGAGGGCATGGATTTCTCAACTTTCGCTATCGATGAAACCGATTTGGAAACCTATCACGATATATTTGAAGATGGTGCTCCAATGGATTTCAAAAATCATTTCTTTCGTCCAAAAGAAAGAATCATCAACCTTCTTCTTCAACACACCATCACTCCTCGTTCCGGAAATTACAACAATCCAACTCTCAAAGTCCAAAAGGCTCTCTTTGCCACTATGGGTAATTACCTTATCAATTGGGCCGATATGATTCTAAATGAATTTAATCCCATAAATGTATCTTCAAGAGAAAACACACTCTACTATGGTGTTTATCTCACTCGCATTTTCAAATTCTTTGGAGTTGATCTTAATGGAGAAGATTTTGTTCCTAGGAACGTATTTGACACATCAAACATTCATCTCATGCAAATTCCCATCACTTTCGAACCTTATGAGACATATGAAGCCAAACAAGATCGATTGCAACAAGAGCAAGACCCAATGGAAGTCGAAGAAGAAGAAGTGACTTCTATGGAAAGCATAGAGTATCCAACCTCAAATCGTAATCTTAAAAATACGATTATTCAAAACCAAGCAAAAATCGTCAAAAATCAAAAGAAGTTTAACAGGAAGCTTTCCAAAATGACCAATTTCATGGTCAAGATAGGAAGAAAGCTTGGAATTTCATCTTCCTCATCATCATCCGAAAATTAGGCCATCTAGTTTAATCTATCTCTATATATTTCTGTATATTTGCTTTTGAATCTCGTATTTAAGTGTGTCTTGATTAGTTGGATGTATTTGCTTCTTATTAAGTAATGAATAGAGTTTTATTTCTGTTTAAATCATCTTTATGTTTCTGAAAAATCATAAAATATCTTATAAGAATCAAAAGAATTCAAAATTTCAAAATTTTCAAAAACACACTATAGTATGTCGACATATAACAGAAATTTTTTCAAACTTTTTCAAATTTTAAAATTAAAATAAGTACTCATGTCCATTAAAAATCCAATGAATTCCAGACCTTATTTAAGTCTATTTCGTCTAGAAAACTTGAAACGACCCAAAATCCCCCTTATGGGAAATCCCGGATTGAGTCGAGAACAAGCCACAAAAGAAAGCAGACAGAAGAACATTTCATTGTTAATTACAACAATTCATCAGATTACAAGAATATACAGAATATAAATGAATAAAATACATTCGATAAATATCAGAGATTACAATACATTACAGAGTAGCGGAAAATAATACAATACACAACTAGAAGAGATATACGGATACAAAGCTTTCTGGATATCATTCCAGCAGTAAACCAGGATCCTGTGAATATAAATCTGCAAAACCAATACTACTAGCTGCCCATGTCAAAATAAGGGCACCCAGAGTTTAGGTTAAAACAATAAACTCTAGGTCAGTCATGGGACTGGTGTCAGAACTAAAACAGTTATTTAAAACTTTACTTTAAATCAGGTATATCAAGGGACCACGCCGTATAACACGGAACGGGTTTCCTCCCAAGAATACCAGTGCATATAACAAAACAGCGCAATGCTTTTTTGGAAAAATGAAGCTATTATAAGACCCAGGTCCTATCACACAATGCAATGCAAGCCGGGGGATAGGGTTTTCCCTTATAATAGCCAAACATGCTTAGTACGTTTAAAACAAATCATTTGATACTACTATAAGTGCATAGTGTATAAAACAACTTCAAATCATAAGTATCAATCATAGACGGCATGGGTACCATATATCATGTCGCCATACTAGTTCTACAATTAAAACCGCAAAATCACGTATTTGGAAGTTGGATTTCCATCTGTGAATCGAGGAAAAAGATAGTCCTCACCGATTTCGAGACAATCTAGCCTACCATGTCTAAGGATACAGAGCTCGAGTGCACCTTGGATCGTCAGGGCCGGTCCACTCGATGTGGATTAAACTTAAACCCTGGACAATACGTCTCCCCGCCCTATGGGGCGCAAATGAGCCAACGAATGACTCCACTGGTTCGAGAATGACCGATATATCCGAGGCGCCTCGCAACAGCAACAACCACATAAGTCAAACTCGTCAGGGCGTGTAAAACCACTGACGCCACTTCTAGCTAGAAAGAAACGCATGTCCTCCCTGAGGTCCTCTCCCATTTTTGGTTCACCACCGGGGTGTGAGGCTCGTGAATCAACGCTTCACAAAGCCACGCCACAAAGGCCGTGCTTTGATCATCACCACAAGACTTTGCTTTTCAACAGAAGCCGTGATCAATTGCCACACAGGCAATTCACTCCATGCGTTTGATATCCATCAATATATAACCCCTGAGCTCGTACGTCTCAGAGAAGGGCATTAAGCAAGAGAATAAATTCTCTGCCGCCAAATAGATATATATTTAATAGAAATCAATCACACAGAATAAAATCCAATGTCAGACACACAGTCCATTTACAAGTCCGTTCTGGGTCTGAATGAAACCGGAGGCACCTAGTACCCCACATATCCATCGACCTCCAAGTACGTCTGGACGATCACTAACTGATTCCCTCCTCTTGGGTGTACGGCCCAATCAAGATCATCAGTAATCACCCAAACGACGTGAATATCTCCGGTCTTCGACCACCGTCTTCATATTCGACACCACGTCGAATCAGTTATTCAGAATGGGATAAACTCGGTCATTCTGAATAACTCGCGTATATAATAAACAAGTGTTACACAAACACAACATACGCCTCATTCCAATTCAGAATAATCTTTTATTCAAATATTCTTATACTTCGGGAAAAGTTCCCATTAATTTTATCAAAGATAAATTCTTTAAATTTATTTTTTAATCTTCTTTGAATATCAATTCAAACTAGTCGGGATTAGCGAACCACACCGGAGTAATCATTTATTTTCCAATCCCAACCTATTCATCCCATGAAGTAAAACTGGTAATACTTCATCTCTAACACCACGCTGTTATCAGTAAATTCAATTACCATTTCACGTTCAAATCTAATTAAAGATTTAACTATCGCCTGGAGTGAAACTGGTGATACTCCATTCTCGATCTTTTCAATTTAATTAAAGATTCATTAAAACTCCACTTAGTTTGAATATTTAACTGGGTTAAAGAATCAGTGTCATTTAAAACACGGTTCACGATAAACCCAAAATCACATTCCATTTCAATCAGTCCCTAACCATAAATTAGCAAGTGAGCAATTCCCTAAGTATTAACCCCGAAGGCCGAAACCAACATCTGATCAATACCCCAGAAACCATTCAACTTAACTATTCTCCAGTTAGTTTCTGATTTTCTTAACTCCTTTGGGTCTAAGAACAATATTATTGAAGATACCATTCACGACAACCCAAAATCACATTTCATTGATTATCGGGTTAAAGAACAAGTGTTATTTAAAACACTGTTCACGATAAACCGAAAAATCATTACCAATTCAATTCCAATTAAATATTATTTAATTGGTACACTTCATTAAATCTAAATAAAAAGATTTAATCTTTTCCTCGGCTGGGCTTAAGAATGGTGTTAATGAAGACACCATTCACGACAAACCCAAATCACATTTGATATTAAATACAAGGCTCTGAATAGAAAATATATCGGCTTATATTCAATATCAAATTCTACGACCAACAAATATCGTATTGGAAATAACGATATATATATATATCTTTCAAATTCCCATAACCACATCTGTATAATCACGAAATCCAACATAGAAATATTCCGAAGACAATTTCTATTCAAATCCATTCCAATTCAATTATTGGAAATTCTGGTTACTTTTAAAACCCTTTCAAATCCAATTTTTTTAAAAATAAATAAATAAATTATTATTCTAGTTCAAAACTAGTTCATTTCGATAAAAATCTATTTTTATCCTTTCAAATATGGACTTTTTCATCCCAATT
Organism: Allium sativum; assembly: GCA_030737875.1. Taxonomy (NCBI): domain Eukaryota; kingdom Viridiplantae; phylum Streptophyta; class Magnoliopsida; order Asparagales; family Amaryllidaceae; genus Allium; species Allium sativum. The sequence goes on from CM060918.1 coordinate 132,668,616, forward strand.
CTTCACAAATCATTTCTTATGATTTTACACAAATTATTACTATTTTAAATAATTTTATCAAGGCCCGTACAGTCGATTTCCACCAACGGCCATCAAACTGCACTTACAGCGACCTTTTCCAAATTTGATTTGGACATAATTCCAAATCCAACCGTTAGATTTCACATTTCTAATATTCATTAGAAATCTCTTTTTGATACGAACCCAACGATTCCGGTTTTAGGAGAATCCGATGGTCAGATCTCCCGCAATGTCCATTCGAAGTCAGTGGTCGAAATTCGCGAACTGCCGCGGCGCGGCGCATTCTATTCAGGTCATTATATTATATATATAATATATACTTCGTCGATTTCCTTTTTAAAATGTATTTTATAAATCGTTTTAAATTAGTTTTCAAAATGATTTCAACTTCCTTTTCAAATTCAAATCAAAATTGAATTTTCCCTTACAAATTCGTTTTAAATTCATTTCAAATTGATTTCAATTCAAATCGATTTTTAGTTCAATTTCAATTCGTTTTCAATTCAATTTGAATTTCAAATTAATTCAATCCAATTCGAATTCAGTTCTATTCAATTTCAATTCGAATTCAATTCTATTCAATTTCAATTCGAATTCAATTCTATTCAATTTCAATTCGAATTCAATTCTATTCAATTTCAATTTGAATTCAATTCTTTTCAGTTTAATTTGAATTTCGATTATTTTCAATATAATTCAAATTACGAAATCACTTCCAATATAATTCAAATTTCAAAATCACTTCCAATATAATTCAAATTTCGAAATCACTTTCAATATACATTGAAAATTGAATAAAATCGATATAAATATCGTTCACGTCAAAATGGCGTCAATCTAATCAACACGGCTTCATATATTTCTATTTTCAAATATTCTATTTCAAGTATTTCTTTTTCAAATATTTCTATTTCAAAACTGGAATGAGGCCCAATCAATTACCATATAATGTTAATTATATGGATTTTCTACAACACATGTATAAAATAACAACGATAAATAATCAACCATCATCCAGAGTGCGTTCTACACTGTATAAGCATCAAATGTAAATATTTAACGCTTATAACAGCCTGTTAATCAATCGATCAACATACAGCTAATCATTGGGACAAGTGTATGTCATATATCATCCCAATACCCATGTGGGGTTTTCAAACAATCGAACACAGATTTTATTTGTGCAGTTGGGCGATGTGTAAAATTTATCGTCCCAATCAATATCAGTCAAATCAGTGTATATAAACAAATCGTCGATTTTTTTATAAATATTCATTTCATATACACGTTAAAAATTATATTTTTAACTATAAAATATTTTCCACTATAAAATATTTTATTTCACATCACATCACACAATCAACTACACATCAAAGTCAAACAAACAAGCATACAAGCCGTCCATGGTCTGTGGACGACGGGTGTCGGGTGCTACTAAACACCGTCTGCATCCTAGTATATATTTTAACTAGAAAAATTAAATTAAAGGTGAGAAGTTCTCACCGAGGGTTCCACTCCTCCATAGAAATTTCTGAAATTCAGAACAGTCTAGATTTGACCGAACTTCCAACGTAGTCTTTGTCACGCTGTTCACATATAAATAAAAATCACATTTTTATTCCTAAGTTATATGGATAAAAATCATATTTTTATATTTCTGAATTATATAAAAATTATATTTTTACATCGTTAAAAACCATATTTTTATATCGTTATTAGATATATAAAAATCGTATTTTTACTTCGTTAATGAATATGTAAAAATCGAATTTTTATCGCTACTTCTATAAAAATTTAATTTTTATATTCTTCCCTTCATGATAAAAATCCTATTTTTATATTGTTCTCTTCATGATAAAGATCCTATTTTTATATTGTTCTCTTCATGATAAATATCCTATTTTTATATTGTACTCTTCATGATAAAAATCTTATTTTTATATTGTTCTCTTCATGATAAAAATCGTATTTTTATAATGTTCTCTTCATGATAAAAATCATATTTTTAACCTTTTCTATATTATAAAAATTATAGTTTTAATTCTCTACATGAATAAAAATCATATTTTTACTATCATACCTATATAAAAATCTCTGCTTTATATAAATAAAATCAAATCTTTTTATTCATTAAAGATTCAACCTTTTTATACATGACATTCATATACGAATTACATTTTTATCTCACTTTCACATATGTAAAAATCGGATTTTTACTCATGAATAAAAATCAAATCCTATTCTAATTAAAAACCTAATTTTTCAACATATATAAAACTGATTTGTAATGAAGAAAATAAAGAAATAAAGGAAAAAATTTACACCAACCTCAAGGCGGAAGGGGATTGGCGGTGGTGGTCAGAGGGTGGTCGGAGGTGGCTGGATCGGGCGGAGGGAGGCAGGTCTGAAGTCGGGTTCGCGGTTTGAAGGGGTGCGGGTACTGGCGTCGCGTTTCAGGGATAGGGGGCCATCGGGTTTTAAAGGAAGGGAGAGAGGGCAGCGCGAGGTAAGGGAGGGATATCGGAGGGAAGGCGACGTGGTAGGGGGGAGGCTGGAGGCTGTGCGCGCGCGAGAGGGGGGCTGACCAGAGGGCGGCGGTGGCGTCGTTCGTCGATCCCTCTCTTCTTTTTCTTTTCTTTTTTATTTTGAAATCTAACGTTGAATGAGAGGAAAGGAAAGGGGGAGAGACTTATATAATATATATATATTATTTTATTATTTAATTCAATAATTTGTTGACTTTTTATTCGAACTCGAAAGGAGATCCAACGACTGTTGCCCTTAGCTAATTACCCCCATTCCGAACACAATGGGATATGCCACGTAAGCCAATTCTACTGTTTCGATAGGTTTTCATTCAATTTAAAATATAAATCATTATATATTCAATTTGAACGTACATTTCAAATTACCGGGGCCACACAATAACTCTATAAATTCCCGAAAAATATTTTCTAACTTCGTATTGATGATACTGTCATAACAAAACTAATTTCATCGAATTCTGAGACCGTTTGAAAAATGGCCATTTTTAAGGGCCGAAATTCCATAGCGACTATTCTGAAATTTCAACTGGACATATCTTTTGATTCCCGCTATGAAATTCCAATCTTTCGGAATCGTTGGAAAGATATTCACAAATAGATTCAAATATTTTTGGTTTCGCTAAAATCTAGTTTATTTTGCACCCGGTACGTTCATTTGAATTTTGAAATCGAATTATCGAACTACCGCGCCATTTTCAATTCCTTTTATATATATAAATAAATATTTATATTCTAACGACGATTTATACGTTTGAATTCCATTCAAAATAAATTTCTCGTCGTTATTATTTAAAATAATTCATTTTAAATAATCAAAATTCGCTAAAATTGCCAAAATAAAAATTTTAAATTGGCTCGGATTTTCGGGTTATTACAAAACTGCATTTTTTTCATTACTCCTTTAATCATTTCTCATCAAATCCATGGAAACCATATCCATAATCTAAGTGAAAATCTAGAGGAAACTCTCAATTCGCTCAAAAACATTCTCTCTATCATTCCACGAAATCAGCTTCATCTTGAATTGAGTCAAATAAAGATGTCCGAACAACAAGAGAAGCACTTTGATGCAATGCGTTGGCTAATCTCTTCTCTTTTCAGAGATGAAGAAAATAATCTCGCTAAGGCTCCACCAACCAAAGAAGATGAAGATTGGGAAGTAATTAAGAAGGAACCCATCTTTGGAGAAGATGGTTGGGTTGAAGTTCCAAGAGACGTTTAATTATTTGGTACGATTTGATTGATTTGTTTAATTACTCTAGAAACATATGATGTGGTTTGATTTAGACTATATTGATTGGAATTTGTAAATATTAAGACATATGGTGTGATTTAGTTTGGATTGGTGTGTATATATATTAGACAAACATATGTAATAATGATACTTGATTTGGTTTGTGTTTAATCAACGTATTAAGTATTATTCTCTTTAGTTTAAATAGATTAGAAGTAGTTAATAAATTAAGGGGGAGTATTACTTAGGGATAGTTACTTATATTCTATTCATAGTGTATTAAATTTAGCGGGAGTATTTATAGGAATATTACTTAGATTCTACAATTGTTTAACTTAGGTGAAATATCTTTAATCTTTCTTTTCTGATAATTCCAAAGGGGGAGAAATTATAAAATATAGGCATAGTTTTATAAAAAATTTATAGATAGGGAGAATATAAGAGGATCGTCATCAAACAGGTATATACAGGTATGATATTATATAAACTAAGGTTGTCGTCATCAAAAAGGGGAGACTGTTGGAGAATGGAGTTTTGATGACAACAACCTTATTTCAATTATCATTGATTATAAAATATATACTAACAACTTTACCTAGAATATATATATATACAGGATTTGTATACAGGAATTAATACTAAAGACAACTTATAAAGATTCAGAATTCAGAGTAGATTCAAGACTCATGAGTAATCAAGATATTAAGATGTCAAGAGTTCAAGATTAATATAATTATAGAGTCTAGATTTTATAAGACTCTAAATAGCACTCCAGGTTCAAACCCAAATTCAAATTCTGATTTTTCAATTCTCTTCTCAATCCTCTCTATTTTTGTCTTTTTCAATTCTCTCTATTTTTGTTTTTCTATTTTATTCTCAATCCTCTATATTTTGTTTTTATATTTTTATTCTTCTTTGTTTTTCAAACTTAAGTTTTTATATATACTTTATTTATATTTTATAGTTTAAAACCTTAAAATTTTATAAATATATTTATATAGTTTAAAAATATGTTTTCATATGTTTTTCTATCATATAATATTGATTTACAACATTAGAATTTTATTCAAGAATTTCCAGAATTAGTTTTATATCAAAACACTTGAAAATTCTTTGAAAATCAATTTTGTACGTAGGTATGTGGACATAGCATAATATGTATGTCGACATATAACAGCTAGTTTTTCAATTTTGAAGGGAAGTGTCTTTTCACGTTTTGAAACGTTTCAGAAACATTGCAACCCTTCATTCTCTATAAAAAGAGGCCAAACCAAATTTTCTAACATCTCTTCTTCTCCATCTTCATACCTTTTCATCCTACCATTATTCTTATTCATTTTTATGGTTTTTACACTTATACTCTACCGAATTCACTTCTGAATTGAGCAAACTTCTTCTCTCTACACTCTCTACTTTTTGAATCAAGTGCTATTGAAGAGTTATAGGGCTGTTTTGTAATTGCTTTGATTGAAAGATCCAATTTGTAAGTCAAGAGTAAACAGTTTTATCCTTGAATCCATGAATCAAGGGATAGGAGTCGGTGCGCCCCTGTTGAGCTGTGAAATCAAGGGATAGGAGTCGGTGTCTCCTTGTTGAGCCGTGAAAGCAAGAAGGGTGTATCTAGCTATTTGAAAATAGTAATAAAACTCTGCACAGTCCAGCATTGTGCGGGACTGGACGTAGGAGTGACCCGAACCAGTATAAAATCCGCTATGTTCTTTCCTTTTCTGCATTTTCCTTTATTTCTGTTTATTTTACATTTATGTTTGAATTGGTGTCTGTGATTATGTTTGTGTTGTTTGATTCACTCCATAATTCTATTTAGATTTAAGTTTTATTTAAAATTCTTACAAACACTATTCACCTTCCCTCCCTCTCTAGTGTTTGCTTTGCCTAAACGATCCTTTCCGCGGTCCCTAACAGGTCTAGCATACCATAACCATAAATAAATATATGGTAATAAACCTTGAATACTTAACCTAGTAAAATCCATAGGGATGGTATGAATATAAACGTAAGTTAAGGTTAAGTAAATTTAGTTGAACAGAGGGCAGGTAGAGTAAATTTGAGGGGGTGGGTAGTATTTACATATAGGCCCACGAACTTAACCTGATAAGGTTATGTAATTAAATACACCTAGTGGTATACATAACCAATGGAGGTATTAAAGTTATGTAATTAAAGACACCTTTTTAGGGTAAGCATAACTTGTAGAAATGATAGGGTTGTGTAATTAAAGACACCTAGTGGTATACATAACCATTGGAAATCCTAGTGGGGATACAAGACAAGGGGGAGAGCTTGTATCATATTGTATGAGACTCATTTCAGTCAGTAACCCTTAATATGTATCAAACGAGTACTTCGAACTAGGTCGGAGATGGGACACGCTTACTGGGCTGAATGCAAGAGATCCGAACAAAGAGGATGTTATGGGTGGTGCAAACCGACCGGGGACATGTGAGTGCATGTGTCGAGTAGAGGGGGCTAAGACGACTGTGACACATGTAGGTATTGCTGTGCATATCAGCAAGGGTTTCCACTATAGGACGTGATACATCCTATGGTGGGGCCGGCGCAGAGTATCTACGCGGAGTAGGGGAACCGATCAATTAGGGTATTGGTTAGGATACATCTGGGCGTATACCTAAGTCTACCATCTTATAGTTGTTGGGATCGTCTCATTTGGTTATACTAGTATTAGTGTAGAGTAATCTTTACAGAAGTATACACTCTATCATGTTTACCTTGTCATACCTACCTTATATGTTGTTATCTCTATCTTATCCACTTTATATTCTTGTCGTGCTACTTTTACTTATTTACTTGCTAAAAGTAACTGGACTCGCCAGACTTTATGTTTGGCCCTTTTTGTTCCTCTTCTTTCTTCCGTCTCCCCTCCCCCCAGGTTCTCAGGCTGGGAATACTCAAGCTTGACCGTGATTCTACTTTCATTTTGATGGAGCTGCTTTGATGTATGGCTCAAGCTCCAATTCTTGCTACAACGGCTATTATTTTATTTGGGGAATTTCGCTTCTTTTATGTACTCTGATGTTTTAAAGTACAAGACAGTAGTTTCAATGATGTAATGGTTTTTATGTATTTCAGACATGTGATGTTTTCAGACCCCGTTGCTTTATGTAAAATAAAGTTTTTAATTCCGCTATCATTTTTATATCTGTCTTGTAATATTTATGTTCTGTTTACCTATAACGCTCCACAAAACTTAATGCATTCCCTTTGTGAGTGACAGTAATAGACGTGGGGTGTCACATCTACCCACCGTTTCCCGAAAAGGGACAGTTTTGAAATATATTAAAGTATAAAATGAAATTTCTCTGGATAGGTGATTATACACCCTACTTGGGAGAGACCCACTTTGCCATGCTATCTGCCCATTTTTTTCATTTCACAGTTGAAGAAGCCTGAGGTTTAACACTACATTTAAAACATCATATGACCATTCACTTTGAATGTCACGTTGTCAGATCCGCTGAACCACTACTTGACGTCGACAAAAATACTCTGGTTGTCAAGCTAACAGAATGTCCATTCTCCGTCACTAACAGGATTACATTTGTAAAAATCAACGTATATGATTCTTAAGAAATATTCTATGAGACATTTGACCATACAAGTCATCCAGGAACAGGATGAACCGAAGGTACACTCCTACCACATCCTAGGTAACACCCTATAGATCAGTAGCGAGTAGTCCTTGAAAATCCGTAGATTCCAACCATGACAGAACCACTGTTATCTCTATGTTGCAACACAGAGATATTAAGCAGTTCTTTCGTTTATGAAAATCTTCGATCTTCAATTTCTCCATCTCGATTAGCATCTGATATCTTCCACATTTACGTGTTTGCTGGTTCAGAATGGTTTTTGAATATAAATTTTGTTACGGACTTTCCGTACCAACAATCATATAGGACAGATTTGATAGTTGGTTATATAACTATCAAATAAAACAACCATTCAGTCATAAAAATAAAACTAGATTTACTGGTTCCGTGCTCAGCATCACTTGGCTTTTAATTACAAATTATTAACGAATGGTTAATTTAAATATTCCAATAGTTGGGAAACAACATTCAATTCTTACTAATATTTGCAAAACAATTTCCTTTTCAAACATATAAAATATATTTTAATACTATTCAATATTATACTTGACAGCCATTTGCGAAAACATTATTACCCATTATCTATAAACAGAAAATCAGTTTAACTTATTATCGTTATATTTCCCAAAATCTCCTTCTGTTTCCGTTATTATGGAAATCTCATATTATATATATACATATATATATATATATATATATTCTCAAGTCATTTTGTCTCCGTTACTTTGGAAATCCCATTGTATATTCTAAAATCTTTTTATTCCCATCACTTTAACACTCATTAGTCCCTGATCGTAAATTGGTAAGCGAATAATTTACTAAATATCAACCCCGTAGACCGAAATCAACATCATATTAAACTCTGCAAATCACTCGACTCAAGCAATCTTCAGTTAGGTTCCAATTCTTTAAATTCTTATCTTAACTCCTTATCAACCCAATTTATTTCAATTATAATCCAATCAACCATTTTCCACTTTGAAAGTCTCATTTCAATTCTATTCATTCCACTTAATCTCGTTATTAAGTATCACCCATTTAAAATCAACATTTTAACTCCATGTCTCTTTTATAATCTTATTTAACAGTTTTAATATAAATCCTTTTTGTATCTAGATTTCTTTTTACTTAATCCAACTGTTAAGTAAACATTTCATTTAAGTTAGCATTTCCACTTAAATCTCTTTATAACTTCATTCCCAATAACTCGGGTTTTAAATATATACACGATTATAAACTCTTTTAACATTTTAACTATATATCGTTACACTTTCGATTACTTAAATCATTTTCCATAAAAAAACTAATCTCTTAAGTTAAAAGAATAAATTTGCTTCAGCTTTAACTACTGTAAATTTAGTTAATTGCTTTATTTATTAAAATAAATAATAAATTTACTTTAAAAGTCTTATAAAAATTAAACAACTCTTTGTTACTATTCAATTTGATTATTTATAAGTAAATTAATCAAATAACCAATCCCAAACAAAAATATTTGGACTAGTCAAACTCAACCCATGATTATCTCATTAATCAATTCTAATTAATACTTCCTTTAAATTAATTAATTATATAATTAATTTAAATATCCCCATTTAATTATTTCTTAGAACAATTAATCCAATCATTAATCATTCGGTTAATTTTCACTTATCTTCTTATAAATCTTGTTAACATAAGAATTTGCATTATAAAACCATTTAACAATTACCTATACTTAAGTAATAAATAAGAAATATTTATTTCTTTTTAATAAATTTCCATTGCAAAATAATAGATTTAAAAGTCTATTTTCAGTTATAAAATAAATTTTATAACTTCATTCCAGTCGATTTACCTGACGGTAAATCCATATTTATAAAGTGATTGATTTTAAGCCACCTGATGCCAATTACCCAACAAATATTTCCCATTGGTTAAAAACAAACAACTATTGAATTTCAGTTCAACAGTCAACAACTCAATTAATTGTTCAATCCATTCGAGAGATAGTTTGATTACATGGGGTTCCTAGCCGTATAGTAACCGACCACGCCCCATCTTTACTAGCGAGTTTTGGAAGAGCATACAAGAGGTGTCAGGTACACAACTACGTTTGAGTACGACATACCACCCTCAGATAGATTGACAAACTGAGAGGGTGAATAAAGTTCTTGAGGCTCTTCTAAGACTGTGCATCTTAGAGCGTAGAGGGACTTGGGAGGAGCATCTCCCTTTGGTGGAGTTCACCTACAATAACAGTTAACAATCGATCATAGGCATGACACCCTTCGAAGCATTATATGGACGACCTTGTAGATCAATGACTTGTTGGTTGGAATCTACAGACAGACTTCTGCTTAGGCCAAACATGATTTGAGATACTTCCGAGAAGATTGATCTTATCCGTTGAAGAATGAAAGCCCCTCAAGACAGATAGAAATCTTATGCCGATAGATGGATGACTGAGTTGGAATTTGAAGTGGGAGATATGGTTTTCATTAAGGTATCACTGCGAAGGAATGTAGTTTGCTTTGGCTCAGTAGGGAAGTTGGCACCGAGATATATAGGGTCATTCCCTATAGTAAATAGGATAGAATATATGACTTACTGAATTAAACTACCGGGTAGATTGGCGGGTGTACACGATGTGTTTTACGTTCCCATTTGAGGAAATGTCTCCATGATATGAAAGAGATAATAGAGCCGAGCACACTTGAGGATGTAGAAGTTGAGAAGGAATCATCAGTGAGATGAGTTCTTACCCATATCCTTGGATCAGAAATCAAGAAGATATGAAATACAGAGATCATATTGGTTAAAGTGCAATGGGGAGAAGACTGCGAAGATGCGACGTAGGAACCTGAAGATAGGATTCGCGCTTCTTATCCCTTTCTTTTTGAAAGTACGTTCTTGACTTCTTTTCCAAGCTTTTACTTTGAATTTGCTTCTATCAATCAATTTTATTTATCTTATCGTTCGAACCTTTTGATCCATAGGTAAAATCCAATGGTTGGAACTATGTGTTTGAAACATGTTATGTTTGATGGTTGCAAGTGAATACAGGTTTTTGCTAGTGGTTGCTCGTCGATGCATACACACACACTTGGCACTAGATCGGCTCAATCAATTACATATTGCATATGGATGTGTGTGCATTTTAATTTTCTATGGATGGAAATGGGGGAATATTCATATGGATGCTACATTTGGATGAATGATTGTGGATACATATAGAGTTTATATGTTATATGGGAATTATTTGCACACATTTTAGACTCATGGCACAGACATACATTGCATTAAGGAAGTCAACTAAATCAGTCGACTGTCTGATTTTCACATTAGTGTAAGGACATATACACACAGCACATTTGCATATGTTCATACAAGCATTAGAAATTTCTTAAGGATAATGGATGCCTATAGATGATGGTTGAGTAGATGGATGTTAGGATAGTAACATTCTTCTTAACTTGGAGATTTCGGGGACGAAATCCTTTAAGTAGGGAGAATGTAACACCCCCAAATTTAATACATTATAACCATGCTGAAAGATAATAAACTAAGAATAACTTAATTAAATATTAAGAAATAAGTGAAACCAGCATTACTAATTCTGGTTCAGATAGACACTAAGTTTGCGTAAAACGGACAATGTATGAAGAAGTTATGGGAATTAGAAGTTTATATACATATAAGGAGCTTATGTATATATAATAAATAATAATTACTGAAATTTTGAATGAAATGAGGCAGAAAGTAAGTGGGAACCAGGACCGTAGTCGGACGACCCACACTCGGCCTGGGTTGACCTATGGGTCGGCCCATGGCCAGTTGGGTCGACCCAAGGGTAGGTGGGTCGACCCATAACAGATCTTAGCGGATTCCTACTTCGAACCTGGACAATTTTTGTAGTATGTTCGTTGCTGACTCAGCACTATGTATGCAGCTAAGATTAAAACCCTAAAATCCAAAGGCCGAGGTTGACTCTGCGAATCTATAAATAGGTGGCTTCTCTTATTCCGATTTACACCATTTCTTCATACCTTCTCCCTCTGTCTAAAAAATATAAACATATAACGGGGGAATGCTGCTAAAGATTGGATCAAACAGAGACAACATCTGAACTTGCATACATACAACTTGGATTGGACTTTGTCAACAACGTAGTGTTATATATATATAAGAGATTTATTCTCTTCTTCACCAAAACTCACTATGAGCTTCTGTCATTTATAGATCTGATTTCTTAGACCTTAAACATGATAGTTAAATAAAACTGGGTTAAAATATACAGTGTTAGTAAATAAATGTTATACATGTTTTCAGTGTTAATCACCTATGTCGTTATGATCAGTAAAACATATGCCTTTGATATTGGATAAATAATAAGTTATATGTATCTATCTTCCTTTTCCAATTTTCTACGTTTTATTTTTATTTCCAGTCTTGCCTATATTCCTATGTGATTTGATTATATTATTCTTCCTCCGTTTTCCCTTTTTATTTACGCCAAGACTAGGCCTTTCGGAAGTCAAGGCTATAACCGATTAGAGTGTGCGTATAATTAGGGGAATATTGAATGACATAAAAAGAGGAATTTAGGCATGTTTTTAAATTAGGACTTTTAACTATAATGTTGGAAAAGGAATAATATACACATGTTTAGACTTGTTGTAAATTGATAAAAAGGGATAATGTGTATATACTTGTTGTAAATGGATCATGTGCATAAACTTGTATATGTTGTAAACTGGAAACATAGTTGATGAATAATATGCATACAAAATGGACATATTAAATTTGATTTGAAACAGACATCAAGTAAATGACATGTTTAGAATAGGGTAACTAGCATATTGTAGAAATTTTATACATATGGGTAAGTGTTTTGGGGTAGGGTTGTACACATATAATGACATGTAATAATTACTACCACGCTTATTAGTAAATCTAAACCTGCTAGGTTAAACATGAGTATTAATAAGCCAAGAGGTCCCTCATTCTGCTGTATCGGGTTTTGGAGACTCTTAAATTGTAGTTTTCGGGGAACAAGTTTAGGGGGTTTGGCTTATGTCAACATGCTGTTTGGAGCCTATATCAGTCAGTATCTTATTAGAGGGGGTCCTCGCACTTGGTAGGGGCCAGGGCAAGCTTACGGAACTGGATAGTAAGAGGTTCACATAGAGGTGGGTACGGGCGTGTTCTGGTGGAGACATGAGCGTGCATGAGTCCGACTAGGAAGGATAAGACGTCGTAACACTTGTAAATAGGTCTGTGTTATATAGTTGCTGAGTTAGGGAGTGATACACCCAATCACCGGGGATGACACAGCGTATTTATGTAGTTGGGAGCCGATTGGTTGGGTAGTAATTGGGGCACACCTAATCCTACTGTTATGTAATTAGGTTAACACCTAATATGGTTATATAATTATGGTACGCATAATCCTGTTGTTTAATACTGCTGATATGTAATTAGGCTGAGAACCTAATCCTGTTAAACTTGTTATACTAGTATTGGTGCAGACATTACCTATTTTAGGATATAAATGTAAAGCATTACTCGATCATAGTTATTCCTGTTATTCTTGTCCATCATGTTGTTCTGTTTAGTTTATCTATTACCATATATGACACTGTACCTTTCTCATTGAGTCTTATTTATGTGTCTTGGCATTTCTATTTTATGCATATTTGCAAATCACCGGAACTCGCCAGACTTTATGTCTGACCCTTTTTCTTTCGCCTCTTTCTTCCTTTTCTCCCCATGTCCTCAGTGTGGAATCACTCAACAGTGACTAGGATTTCTCTTATAGCTTGGACTTGGATTTCTTAAGATGTATTGTTTTGACTTGCTCTCTACTTTAGTATGGCTTATGGCGAGGGATATGATTTTATGTACTCAGATATGTTGTTTTATGAGGTGGTTTATAAGACAGATTTGATGTAGCTGGATTTGATGTAACTGGTTTTACGAGACTATGCTTTATTTGTAATAATGAAGTTTAAAATTTTCCGCTGCTTATTTTATCTGTCTTGTAAATTCTCGGTAATGATTGCCAATTGCGCATCATGAAACTTAATGCATTCTCTTATGAGTGACATTAACGGACATGGGGTGTCACACATACATACATACACAAAAACAAACACACACACACACACACACACATATATATATATATATATATATATATATATATTCAAGCAAGAATTAAATGGAATTAAATTTATTATTATATCTAGGTGTTACAATAGTTAGATAGAATTCAAAAGGGGGGACTGATATAAAAAAAATCAAATAATAATAAATGCCTTAGGAAAACATAGCCATAAATGTCATTAAATAGGTTAATTGATGCCTTAAGAAAATATGACTGTTAGCATCATAAATGACATTAAATAGGTTGATTGATGCCTTACGAAATATGACTGTTTGGGCGATTAGTGGCGGGTAACTTAATTAACAATAAAACGGAATAGGAAGGGAAAATTAATGGGAATTGATTGGCTTATTAAATGCTAAGTCCAATAAGGAAATTAATAAACAAACATACTATTATAAGAAACTTATAGGTTGTACTTATTTATTTCTAGTTAATCCAGAATTAAAATAATTAAGTATCAAGGTTGGACTTAGTAGCTTAGTGATGCGCGGTCAGTTGCCTGATTCGACAAAAGTCTGCACTTTCTAGCAGTCGGATGTATGTACAAATGATGTGAGATACCATTAACCATAGGAACCATGACGATAATTAATTGCATAAAGAGGATTATTTTCTAAAATAATATTTATCTCAAGTATGAGGTATTAAGTGGTTGTAGGTCCCCTCTCCCGTCACAAAAGAGGAAACCATAAAATGGAGATAATTTATAAACGTAAGCCTACTTCAGGATAGAGGTATTAAGTAGTTGGATCCACCCGTAAAAGGGTATTAAGTGATCGTGTAGCTCACCTCCCATTGAAGAAAAAGTATTAAATGGCTATTGGGTACGAGTTTGGTAATCCCTGCATAGGTCCACTTCCTCTTGGTATTAAGTGACTGGGTTAAGAGTCCGCCTTAGGATTAGGCATTGAATGACAATTAAGGAGGTACCCTAATTCTGCCTATGCTGTGCGAAGTACTAAGTGGTTAGGGGATTGTCTAATAAGTTCATCTAGTATTAACACGGGGTCCATTTGGAGGGTCTTAAATGGTAGCACGCTCCTATCTAAACTTGGGATTAAGTGGGTAGTTATTATATCTCGTCGTATGCAGAGTTTTCGGATATATGCATGAAAGATGGAAGCAAAAAATTAGTTAGACTTTGTAGCTATTTTCCTTTAATTTATACTAGTGTATAGTAAACCGTCGAGGAAGGTATTAAGTGATCCATAGGTCCACCTTGGGTCTTAAGTGATCGGAAGGATCCAACCTTATCATATATTGATAGTGAGGTCTTAAGTGGCAGTATAGAATAATTAACCTTCTTATGGAATAGTGGATAGTTGGGAGCCCACCTCTCAGTCTTCTGTAATTAGTTGAATGGTAGTTTAAAGGCTTCATACTTATGCGTAAATGTTCTATTTCAGTATTACGATATTATTATCCTCGGGGGTGCTAGCTTAGGTATGGGAGTTTTTGTCATGCGTAAATCTTTACAAGGTTAGGTTATAATTACTAGCCTTGTTAGACATATGTTTTGGTTCTAACAAAATGGGATACATTTGTGTATTGTAGACAGTGTTATACATTTTCTTTTCACCAAAACTTGTTGATCTAACCCCCTCCTCATATCAACTCTAAGGTTTATCTCGGGGAAGACAGATCATAGCAGGTGTTCTGTTTGGTTATCAGTTCACATTCTCTCATGTCGATATCGATCTGGCGATATGCTTCAAGGTAGTCGCCTTAGTCATTATCAATTATATTATTTTGTTTTCTCTATGAGTTAGTTTTATTTTACTCTGATTATACTCATGCCCATTATTTGTAGGTACCAGATTAATACACACCATACTTGGATGAGTTTGAGTTTCATTTTTTGCCGAAATTCGGGCTTAGAAAAGTGTGGGCTGTTACATTCAGGGTCATATTCAAGGTTAATGAACGACGATTTACAAGTAGAAGTCCTCACGATTAAGAGGCGTGATGAGAATCTGAGTGGAAGCATCATGGCTTGATGGCTATCTTGCCAAGTCGGCGTCAAGCACAACATCAGTGCTTTCAGCCATATTTCCTTCCCTTTATCCCAATCTTGGTTTGCTTTAGCCTCCTCTTCTTCTTTGAGCATTTTGATGATCCTTTTAGAGAACAGTTGGTTTATCTTCTCCCAAGTATCATCTGATTAAATCCTCCTCGTCAATTCTGTGGTTATAGATTGAGTTTTTCATCTTTTATAAAGTGATCCCAGGCTTCAGCAAGATTCACCAGATACTCCTAAATTCATGACAAGTCTAAGCAACGGAGGACTTATGCATATAATCCTAAATAAAGGGTTGAATTCCTTCCTCGCTTCCTCATCCTCCTTGATATTGGTTTACATCTCCTTGGGTTCTCTCTCATATCTAATCTTATCGTTGGTGGCTTCATCACATACAGTCCGAGTGATTTCCTCAGTAGATGCTTTTTCCTTTTCAGCCTCAGCAATCTTGGCTTTAAGATTAGACGCTACCTTGGATAAGGCTTCTTTCTCGTCTTTTATTTTGTAGTTCTCTATGTTATAACTTTGTTGTTGTCCTTGAGAGTAGAAGTCCTAAAAGTATGTTCTCTAACTCCCTTTAACATCGATCTCAACTCTGGTCTGGCTCTTTTACAATGACTCTGATTTTATTCTTAGCTTTACAAGCTTAACCTTCTAGTCATCCGCCTTAGCATCAAGATGCTTGATTTTGTCCTTGTCAAAGTTGGTTTAAGTTTTTCATTACTTTGTTTATTTCTCTATACTATATATACATATCGAAGAACTAATCAACTGTGTCTTTATCAATCTCATGAGGGATCAAATAAATCTTTCAAACAAATTTCAACCTACCAAGACGGAAATTGTGTAACTAAGCTTGACTCTCTTGTTTCTGTTCGTGTAGGGATACACTTAGCGCCCGAGCCACAAAAACATGGGTTGTTTTCTTCTAATACTGTTTGATGTGCAGATATGATTTTTTGGCTGGATTTGAAATCGCTTCAGTACAACTCAAGCTATTATGCACCGCCATGGAGAAAATTAGGGAGGAGCTTGGAGAGGTGCCTTATATTGCTCCCAATCGGGAGGTGACTCCTCAAAATCTTTTGGGGATATGGCTGCGATCTTGATACTCATTATCGAAACTATGACGTTCTTTTCTTCCAGGATCGTGACAATTGAGATGCCTATACTCTGATTCTGATTGACGTTTATGGTTCTTGTGAACATTGCTGCCTAGATTTTAAGGGTGACAGCTTTATCCTTTCATGTATCTGCAAACAAACACTAACGTTGATTGGAATCAGAGAATGGAAAGATGAATAAGTGTTGTGAAGCACAATTCTCATGTTGTGCATGTCCCTTTATACCCTAATAGATCAACTTTATGGTTTTACTTAATTAATCACTTTCTCCAAAGTTAAGGGGAGCACCAGTCCCCTTTAGAATAGAGCAAAAGGTACCGAAACTAACATCCCCAAAATCAAAATTTGAGGTCAAAATCAACAAACAGTTATTATTACATCAATTAACCTATAACCCTTGCGCGTGTAATCTAGTAAGGAATGTGCAGTTTAGAAGTATGTATATAAAGTTAATAAAACGTTGGTGGCATGATTTAGATTCCAATTATAATGACCATCGCCATTGGCTATATCAACAACATTTCAATTGACAATCATGAAATTTGACTGAGTGTTGCAATTGACTATTTGAAGTCAGAAGTTCAATATGGGTTCTGAAATCTATAGTTCACAGTTCCATGTCCTTGAGCATATGCAAGTGTCCCAGTGTCCAATTCAAAAATATGCTTATCCAAGTTCATATGCTATGAACATAGGCAAGAAAATGTTCAAGCACAAGTTCAAATCAGATTTCACCAATCTAAACCTAATCATCACGTAGCCAAGTTTATGTAGACCCTAAACATATCTATACAAACCCGCCTAAATTATCATACTGATCTGGCTCCTCCAAATTGCCATTAATCCCATATACCGACCTAGGTATGCCTCACCTCTCCGATTCGGGTCATGAAACACTATTCCAACCTCAATGTTTGTTCACATCGCTTGCCTTTACATCGATTCGAAACTATCTCATTGTTGTGTTCTTTCTTCTAACCAAAACTACAAAAATACCTATCAAGTTCAAAAACTTCATACTGATCTAGACCCTTAGTCTATCTCCATCTCCAATCTTCTGAACTATGCCTCCACTTTCCTTTTCTTTCTCTTCTAACCAAACCAAGTTATGTCCTTGCTCCTAAGCCTTTATTATCTATTCTTTTCCATTTACCATGCGTTGTCTCACCACCTTAAATGCTTACTCCTCCTTACCAAGTTTCGTAGGTCTTAAGACCTCTATTCATCCTACCTTCAAGTTGAAGTTATTCAAAGAAAATGAAGAGAGCTCCAAGTCCTTGAGAACCACAATGATGTGGTAGATAAAACAAAATGTATGGTTTTAATTATAGCAGATTGGTGGTTTCTAATACAATTCGTATGTCGTAGGAGTTTCAAGTAAAAGGTGAGAGGAGATGAAGGGAAAGTAAGTATATATACTGTAACACCCAACATCCATTAATGTCACTCTCAAAGGGAATGCATTAACTTTCATGGAGTATTATTAGTGTATAGAACAGAATACAACAAGACAGATACATATACTAGTACTTGTAAAATTTAAAACAACTTTTATTGCAGCGGAGGAATAGTTTGGTTACAACAACATCAGAAACCAACAATAAAACCAAGTACACTTAATATCCATCATGATAAATTATTTTCTGAGTACATAAAGTAAAAAAGCATAACCCCCACATAAGTAGCTATAAAAGAGATAAGCTGAACTTTACTTTCAGCAATCCAAGCACTTCCAAAAGAGAGAGAAAGAGGTCCAAATCAAGCTCCACTAGCACAAGTCCCACCCTGAGAACCTAGGGGGGAAAGGAAGAAAAGAGGCGAAAACAAATGGGGTCAGACATAAAGTCTGGCGAGTCCAATAACTTTAACAATATAATTATTAAAGTAATTAGGATAAGGCATAAACTGGTAAAACAAGGAATGACTGTGAAGCAAATGGGCAAGACAAAACAAACAAGAGGAATAAGATAACGTTAATTGCGCCTCCAACACTATAGGATAATTACTATACTGCACCATTACTAGTCACCCTAAAAGTTGATCCCACCTTCTGAACATAATAATCATAATGGTAGTTTCGTGTACCCCTAGCTATCCTCGTAGGTGCCGCCTGCTCCTGTCTCCACTAGTCGTACCCATTACCCTCCCCATTCTAGTTACAACATTTATTCATAATATGGTAGTTGGACTTCTAGCTGTCTTCATAGGTGTCGCCTGCTCCTATCTCCGCCAGTCGTACCCACTACCTTCCCCATTCGATCGGCTCCCTTACTCGTAGATACCAGTGTTGGTCCCACAGTGGGGTGTATCACTCCCCAAAGTGGCAACCCAATACCACTAAAGATGTACGGCTTATATCTACACGATGCAACAACGTCTTACCTACCAGCCCGGTCCCACGCATGCACATGACCCCGTTGGACTTGCGTTGCCACCGCTAACCCATTTTGACCTTTTACAATCAAACCCAGTAAGTGTGTCCCGTCCTCGATCTAGATCGAGCTCACTTAGATACTAAATGGGTTACTGGTTGAAAAGGGTCCCCACACTTGACACAAGCTTTCCACCTATGCTTGGTCCCCACTAGGATTTCCCACTTAACCCCCTTTTATTCATGTCTTGTTATATGTTTCAACTTGGTTAAGTGTTTATAATTATATCCCACATGTCACCCATGTTACCCACTTATCAAATCAACATGTGTTATTGGTTAAGCTTGTCTAAACCCTATCCGCTTATCAGATCAATATATACATTAATGGTTAAGATGGGCTTAACCCTCTCCACCTATATATTATTGGTTAAGTTGGTCTTAACCCTATCCACTTATCAGATCAATATGTATTATTGGTTAAGTTTGCTAAATCCCTATCCACTTATCAGAATAATATATATTATTGGTTAAGCTGGTCTTAACCCTACCCACTTATCAAATTAATATATATTATTAGTTAAGCTGGTCTTAACCCTACCTACTTATCAGATTATTGGTTAAGCTGGTCTTAACCCTATCCATTTATCATGTTTTATGTATCACATATATATATGTCGTATAACATGTTTTACTTAATTTATGATTAAGTACATCTTAGTTCACAGATACATTGGTTAAGAGAATAACTCCCTAAGTATCAACCCCGAAGACCGAAATCAACATTAGATTGGTACTCAGAGAATTACTCAACTCAACCAAACTTATGTTTGTCATTAATATTTGTCTTTGATCAGCATTAATTAATTATTAATGCACAGGCCTCTCACATTAAATCGATTGCTTGTGGCCGCTGGATATGCCGGGCGGTTCCGGGCAGACTTCCACCACAAGCCAGACTTAACCTCGTGTCGAAGCATCTTTTAATTATGCCTACGACCTCTCACATTAGACTGTCATTTGCGGTTGTTGGATGTGACGGGTGGGTCCGGGCAGTCTTATACCACAAACGAGTCTAACCTCATATCTTAGGCGTTTGTTACTCATTTAATTTATGCCTTTGACCTCTCACATTAAACTACCGTTTGGGGTTGTTGGATGTGCCGGGCGGTTTCGGGCAGTCTTATACCACAAACGAGTCTAACCATGGTCTCAGGCATTTATTATTACACATTATTGTTCAACCCTAATTTGAATTAATATCCCTATTTCAAATTATCAATAACTTCCAAATTAATCTATGTCCATAACTGTCACCTAAATTATGTCCATAATTTCTATGCATATGAATTAGGCCAATCAATGTCTCAAATTAATTATATGCTTTTAAGCTATTTTATGCCAATTTTCATAATATTAATATTTAATATTTTCCCATTGCCAGCACGTTGTTCGTACGTGTAATACATATAATACGTAGGCTAGCAAATAGCCTAACTCACGAAAACATCACAACTTGCATAACACGTAAAAATTGATCTAACTTGCAAATAAAAAAATAGGCTAGCATGGATCAAAACTTACATGATTATTATTTATATAATCATAAAATTGCATAATCAATAACTTGCATAGGAAATAGGCATAATTTGCATAAACTACAAACTGGCATGGATCAAATTATATAAGATATGATTTGCATAGATCTATACAAATAAAGGTGAACTTGCACATATGAACATGGTTTTCGCATAAACTTGCATATGATCTACATACAAACTTGTATTAAACTTGCATAAGCAATTTAGACATGTAAATTAAGACTTACATATGATTCCCATACAATCTTACATATAAACTAGCATATGATTCACATCCAAACTTATATATAAACTTGCATATAATTTAGACATGTAAATTAGGATTTGCATTTACACTTTCATATGATTTAGACATGTAAATATCACAAAATGAATCAAATCTAGCATATGTGTTTAGACATATGAACCAACATCATGAATTTAAACATGTAAACTAATATCACACGTTTTACATATAAACTCGCATGTATATATATATACTTGATTCACATACAAACTTGTGTATAATTCGCATACAAACTTGCATATAAACTGATGTCATAAAATGAATCAAGTTAAACATATGTGATTGGACATATGAAATAGATCTACAAACATAAGTTAACAAAACTGTCATATGTTCACAAACAAACGATAACAAAATTAAGTAACGTCACATGATTCAATAGGCATGTTCTCATAAACCAAATTATAACTCATCATAATTAATTTAATAATTATTTTGTGTAAGAAATTGTACTCACAAAGATGGATTAGAGAAGAGAATGATTCGTTCGTCTTTTGAATTAGAATTCTGATTTGCCAATCCCTAAGCTTTAGGAAGAAGAACTATCCTAGCAGCAGCATGGAGGCCTAGAGACTAATTTATTTTAGGTTTAGGGCTTAAGTCTTTGCGTGCTTATATAGAAGTTTAATTCAACATAAGCCGTTAGATTATCATAGGAGAAATCACAACCGTTCAGACTAGATAGAGTTATCCAAAATTGCCACCTATGCCCTAGTGACTCAGCAACAGGTCAGGAAAGACTCAGCAACAAGTCAGAATCATCTGATTTCAGATCTTCCCCGGGGGTAGGTCGACCCCCTGGTCGACCTGGCCTTGGGCGGGAGAAATGCCGCCCAGCTCGCTTCCTCTCTTGAATTTTAAATTTTGAATTTTAATTCTGAACTGTTATTAATTTATTTAAATTACTGAAACTTCCGAGGGCCATAACTTCCTCATACGAAGTCCGATTTACGAAAACTTGGACTATATTTCAAGCAGAATTTCGAGACGAACACAATGGAGTAACCCGTTTCCCTTAATTCTCACTTTAACAATTAAGTATTCTTAAATTTCTTCTTTTAATAGTCACAGAAAATTTAGGGTGTTACATTCTCCCCTCCTTAAAGGATTTCGCCCCTGAAATCTCCAAGTTAAGGAGAATGTATATCCTAACATCCAATCATCCATCTACTCAACCATCAAACATAGGCATCCATTGTCCTTACAAGATTTCTAATGCCGTATGAACATATGCAAAAAGTGTGTGTATATGTTCCTTATCCAACGCAAAATCAGGCGGTCCACTGATTCAGTTGACCTCCTTAATGCAAATCATGATAGTGCCATGCATCCATTATGTATGCGAAAGAAACCTAACGATACATATTACTTCTACATGTGTGCACAACCATTCATAAAAATGCAGCATCCATATGATAACACAACCAATTTACATCCATTAATTTAAATATGCACACATATTTATATGCAGTATGGAAGTGATTGAGCCGATCTAGTGCCTAATGTGTGTGTAAATGCATCCACGAGCAACCACTTCCAACCACTCGCAACCATCAATCATAACATGTTTCAAATACATGTTTATATCCATTGGTTTCTACCTAAGGATAAAGAATAGGACTGAGGAGATATACTTAAAAGATAGATATAAGCATGAATAAACTTATGGAAAAAGAGATCAAGGAAGTACCCTCAAAAAGAAAAGAGTAGGCTGCGCGTATTTTTCTCTCAGTTTCCCAAGTCGCGTCTTCCTCGGCGTCACTCCATTGAACTTTAACAAGCTTGACTTCATGGTTGCGTAGCTTTATAACCTCCGATCCAAGGATGCATGTAGGGGCTCGTCTAATCGGGGCATCTCACTCCACTTCTACTTCTCTAAGCCTGCTCGGCTCTACTAATTCCGCGATATCTTGTAAAAACTTCCGCAAATGTGACACGTGAAACACGTCATGAACACCACTAAACTCGTTGCCTCTTCTCATGTCCCTCCCAAATCTAGGGTACATAACCTCAAATGATCTTCAAGGATTCTATTCACCCCTTTCTGTCTGTCCATCCGTCTGTGGATGATAAGCGATGCTCGTACTTGCCGCCTTTTGCATATCACCTTTTCCTCTTGCATCGAAAACCGCTCCAAGCCATGTCCCGCAAGCACCGGTATATACTGCGAATGGCTTACTTCCATCTGGCAAAACTAAAACTGGAGTTATCATCAAAGCCCTCTTCAAACGCTGGAAAACATCGTCACAGTCAACATCCCAAGCAAAAGTCAAGTTCTTCTTTGTTAACCGAATAAGTGGGGCTGATATCTTCGCGAAGTCCTTAATGCACTTCCTATAACAACCAGCCAGCCCTAAAAAGCTTCTTACTTTTGTTGCGTTCTTAGGAATCTTCCAATCTTGGATTGCCACCACCTTTGCGGGATCCATAGTTATCCCTTCCTTAGAGGCCACGTGTCCTAAGAACCTCACTTCTTTTCTCCAAAATTGGCATTTGGAGAACTTAGCTTTGAGTTGATGTGCTTGTAGGGTCTCTAAGACTTCCCTAAGATGTAGGGCATGCTCTTCCTAGCTTCTAGAGAAAATCAAGATATCGTCCACAAAGACTACCACAAACTTGTTTAGAAACACCCTAAACACCCTACTCATTAAGTCAACGAAGTATGCGGGTGCATTCGTCAAACCAAAAGGCATGACGAGTCACTTGAAGAAACCATCAGGAGTTCTAAATGCAGTATTTTTTATGCTGTCTTCAGCCACTCTTAGCTGATGAAATCCTATAGCCAGATCTAGCTGCGAGAAAATCGAAGCACCAACCAACTGATCGAATAAATCATCTATCCCCGGCAATGGGTGTTTGTTCTTCTTTGTGAGCTTATTCAGCTCTTTATAGTCCATGCACCATCTAAGTGAACCATCATCCTTTGTAGCAAAAACAACCGGGGCACCCCATTTCGAGATGATTCCTCTTATGAACCCCTTCTCAAGCAACTCCTTTACTTGCTTACTGAGTTCTCTTCTCTCTCTCGGAGCCATGTGGCACACCGGTAATGCAACTGGCTTTGCATTATCTACAAGGTATATACGAAAGTCTATCTCGTGCCTTGGGGGTAAACCCCGAACTTCATCGAAGACGTCACCATATTCACGGACCACACGAACAAATTCCAAATCATCGTTGGACGCGTCAAGAGACTCTAGGTAGCTAAGCATCACCAGATCTCTAAGGTCACAAGAAATATCAAGGGTTTTTCCACAACGAGTCAACAATCTAACAACCCTTATTTCACAGTCTAGTATGGCACCGTATCTGGCTAGCCAATCCATGCGTAGAATCAAGCCGTAGCCCATGAACCCAAGAACGAAGGCGTCGCATTCAAACCTGTAACACCCCACGTCCGTTAGTGTCACTCGCAAAGGGAATGCACTAAGTTCTGTGGAGCATTATGGGTAAAAGATGCAGATAAATTACAAGACAGACAAACAATTAACAGCGGAAAATAAAACTTTGCTTTATTGATAAAATAGATTGTACAAGATTGCTTTACAATATCAGAGTATCATCTGTCTTTACTAGATAAAGAAGCATAAAAATACATTTATATTCCCCAATGTAGCATAAGCCAGCCATAGCATCTGAAAGAGAATCCAAGGACAACTTCGTCAAATCTTCAAGCTGGGAAAGAGCAACGGTCCAATTTAATCCTGAGTTATACTATTCCCTCCTCAACTACCTGGGGGGGAACGGAAGAAAAGAAGCGAAAGAAAAACAGAGTCGGACATAAAGCATGAGTAAGTTAGTAACTTCTAGCATGTGAATAGGGGAAACAGAACGACATGAATTAACTGAATACAAGAGAATACCATGATGATAAGGCTAACAAGATAAGATTCACACAAGACATGCTAAGACAAGATAAACTGGATATACTACAACACTTTCTCCGCTTCGCTTTTACCGCGATATACTCGTTTTCTATATCTCTGCACCACCTAACTAGTGTTCCAACTAGTAACGATAACGTGATCCCAATCCCTGTAGTTTCCGTCGCCTTCAGGCGTACCTTGATTATTTATTACCTAGATCTAGTCTAGGTTTTATATCAAGTGCTTTCTAGATTCAATTAGAGTTTATGCTATCTGTTGAACGCTTCTTGTATTCAGGATTTATGCCACCTAGTTCCAAACTAGGGATTATGCTACCTGTCGAACGATGCCCTTTAGTCTAGGATACACTACCTAGAGTGGTATATGTTCCTAGACTTTCCCCACGCATGTATCGCGAATCGTTATCGCTTGTCTAGATGCACATGTCCTGTAATGTGCTACCCGAGTCCCGTGTCAGGGCTACTCTATAAATACGGAACTCGGTAGGGAGCTTTCAATATCTGCTGATGCAGATGTTAAGGTCTGTTTTTCCAGTGGCTATGGTCCCACTCGACCCCTCCCTCAACTAATGGAAGGCCACCCTTGTAAAATGAGAACTGTACGAAGGCCCCTATCTGCCCCACTAATTCTATGGCCAACAACACCCCGCAACCACAACTAGATAGCAAGTATGTGGTCCGTATGAGTCCTCCAACCTTCCCGCTTCACGTGTCTCGCTTGACTGAAGATGGATGGTAGACGACGAGTTGCTATCACAGGGCTTCCGATTTCTCGCTGAATCACGCTGGTCCATCTGAGTCTTTAGGTTGCCATATATATTGCAACCATGGCATACCCTTGGCTCTTCTATCGCAGACCTTAACCTCTGTGCGCCCAGGCGGATCATCTGCAGCCTCACAGAGGGATACCAAGAGTACCCTCACGTCCCCTCGAAGCCTCGGGCTTCGTAACCCAATTCGTTGGAGCCTTCTTAAAACCAGATGGATGTCCGCTCCTTCGTGTTATACTAAGAATTACTACTTAGTTCTACTAACTAAGGTTTACCACTTAGTTTCCAAATTCCTTGTTTTCTTAACTAAGTTTTACTACTTAGTCCCCTTTTCAACTGAGATTTACTACTTAGTTTTCTTTCTCGCCAGGTTGGATTGGTTAAGTGTCTTTAGTCGATTCAAGCTATCTTAACCCTCTTCCCTTATCCTGTTAAACTGGTTAAGTGTTATCCCTTTATGCTTTTTTACTTAACCCTATTCATTTATCATATTCTGATGGTTAAGCGTTCAAGTTTACTTAACCCTATGGTCTAGTCCAGCTAACATATTAAATTGGCTAAGTGTATTACTTAACCCCAACCTCTAGTCTAATCATGTTAAATTGGCTAAGTGTATTAACTTTACTTAACCCCACCTTCTAGTCTAGTCAACATGTTAATTTGGCTAAGTATTCCCATGGACTTAACCCTCCCATTCTAGCTTTAACTATGCTAAGTTGGCTAAGTGTTTCTATGGACTTAACCCACCCATTCTTGCTTAACTGTGTTAAATTGGTTAAGTGTTTCTATGGACTTAACTCTCCCATTCTTGTTCTTGCTTTAATTAATAAATTAAAGCCGCAACCTCTCACATTAGACAGATATTGCTTCGGTTACTAGATGTGCCGGTCGGTTCCGGGCAGGTTTACACCGCAACTCAGTCTAACCTCGGGTTAGGCATATTCATGTTTTCTAAGTTCAAAGGGTTTTTGATTAATTTCCAAATCTGATTTTGAAAACAACCATCCCGTCCTTCGGATCAGTTAGGGATAGCCAGGGAGGGCAGGAAACTTGTATTTTCCAAACCCAAGCCTAGACACTATCCTCTCTGTCACCCTAGAACTTTCAGGTGTATGTGTTATTCAAAGAGAAAACCTTTCTTTTGTCCATATATAAATTGTCAACAATTTATCTTCAAAGTCCATTTTCCCTTTTTAAATAAACTTGGCCTATACCATTTTCATTTTGTCATGCCCACTAGTATACTTATATTCTAGGCCCAAGTCCTAACCCAACTTGCAGTTCAGGCCATTTCCTATTTCATTGCCAAAACTAGATTAAATATCCTAGTTTATAATTTATGGCCAAAACTTTACCTACATGCAAGTTACATATTTTGTGGTAAATGAACAATTTATCATTTATGACAAATTCTATAAGTAAATTTACTCCTAATTTACTTATTTCATTATTACACTTTTAATGTACATTGTCACATTTATTATTATGGCCCGTTCCCTCTTATTTATCATATTTATACTTTTTGGTATGTAAATTATACCAAATTAAGTGTCACTAACCATAGTTTATTCTAAACACGACAATTTCTCACAATTATGGCTAAATTCAAAATTGTGCTAATATACTTATTCCAAATCTTTAATTAACACAATTTTGATTTAACATTCCTAATTTACAGTTTATGGTAAGACTAGAATTATTATTCTAGTTTACATTTCATGCCTAAAATTTAGCTTACTTGCTAATACTAAATTTAATATGTCAAACTTATCCAATTTGCCTTCCTATGAACATGCCATAATACATATTCCCAATTTATGCCAATTTCCAAGCTTATAACTACATTTATGTTCATTTTCATATTTTCCCCAAATTGCATTCCCACCGTTCGTATAATCGTGATTTAACTTAGATTGTAAATAAATCTAGATTCGTAGAAAATAGGGAATGAACTAAAGATGCTATGAAAAGGGATAATAACTGGCATAAAAGGTTTGGATAACGACGTAGGTTCAAGAATATGGGTAGAGCTAACTTAATAGGTAAATTCCCACGGTCTAAAACCAATAGATAGAATAGGTTCAAGAACATGGGTAGACCTAACTGAATAGGTAAATTCCCACAGTCTAAAACCAAAGAAAACAAGGAACAGATAAAATAGATAATCGGGTTTAGACCCAATTTCATAGCCATAAAACTTAAGCAACAATTTTCGTAATTATGAATCATAGGCAAAGTTCATAGTTATAGGCAATGTTCATAGTCCAAAAGGGAAAATAATTCCCATAGTCATAAGTCATTGTCATAGGCAATGTCATAGTCATATGTTGTATGTCCCAAATCAAGGTTCATGTTCGTAATTCAAAGGCAATAGGTTCATGGTCATAGTTCTCATAATCATGATCATAGGCATAGGCATATCCTCTTTGTTCAATAGTCATAGGTCGTTAATCAAAGTCATAGTATGTTCTGGGCCATAGTCAAGAATTAGATCCAAAAACTTAAATAAACACAGATTCAAGTGAAGAGATTAGGCATTTTTCTTATATCCTTTTAATTTCATGTCACAAATAAAAATAAAACGTTCAAGTCTAGAAATAACCAACTTACAGAAATTAGATCTAGAATAGAAGAACGACGATGCTAAGATTCGTATGTCGTTGCTCGAGGTTTGTTGATTTAGCCTTTGAATTCTTCACTTTGATTTGAATCTTCTCTTGAACAGATTTGAGCAGCATCTCCATGTCTTGAATTTATATTTTATTTTAATTATTTAAGAAAATTTGGAGGAGGGGAAGAAGCCATGAATCTTAGCAGCATAAGGATAGAAGAGAATTGGTGCAAAGAGAATGAAGACTAGGGCTGTTTATATAGCTGCTCAAAACTTTATCGTACACGCAGCGCTGAGTGAACATTGAACCCAGTTAAGAAAATAGTCCAGGTTCGTAGATGAATCTTGCCAAACCTTATCATACACGCAGTGCTGAGTTAGCATTGGGTCCCACAAGCTATTTTGGCGTAGAAATTTGAATTTTGAATGAATTGTTTTGGCGTAGAAGTTTGATTTTCGAACTTTTGAATTTCTGGAATTTATTTAACTGTTTTATTCACATGAAATATTCTTATATGTATACAACTCCTCTAACGACCATTTTACGCGTATATATATACGCACAACTTTCATTTTATTTTCAAAATTCAAATGATGTTGCCTTATTTCATTGACTATAGCCTTATCTTGAATTTTATCTTTTGTATACATATATTTTTGCATATATATATATATATATATATATATATTCTCATATGTATATATATATATATATATATTTTCTTTATTTCCTTATATGTACGTTCTTATCCTTTCAAATTTTGAATTTGTATACGTACATATATTTGCATGTTCAGTTGGCCCTCTCTAAAACAAAGATAAAAAAATTATGCCGCCGCCGGGGTTCGAACCCCCGACCTCTATGCTACAAATCCAATGCCTTAACCAACTGAGCTACAGAGGCTTTTGTTAATAAGTCTTAGAACAATAATAATTATTGTTCTCTCCTTACTTCTCTTTTTCATGTTAGTTACGATACTTAAATTAAACAACTGCATGGATCTTTTTTTTTCTTTTAAAAATTAATTGTACTTTAATTTGTGAATCTTAATGTCACAGAATTACGGGGTGTTACATTCTCCCCCACTTAAAAGGATTTCGTCCCCGAAATCTTCAAGTTAGGAAGAATGTGTCCTACCATCCAATCACCCATCTACTCAACCATTCAATCACAGGCATTCATTGTCCTTAAAAGATTTCTAATGCTTTCATGTTCATATGCATAGTGTGTGTGTGTATGTCTCTATCTAATGCAAAATCAGGCGGTCTACTGATTCAGTTGACCTCCTTAATGCAAATCATGTTAGTGCCATGCGTCCAATCATGCATGCAAACATCCCTAGTCATGTAAATACTACATGCGTGCACAGCCATTCATCCATATGCAACGTCCATATGATATCATATCAAGTTCAACTTATAAACAAATGCATATATGTAAATGCAATATGAGAGCGTCCGAACTTGATCTAGTGCCTAATACGTATGCATATGCATCCATGAGCAACCACTTGCAACCATTCAACCATAACATGTTTCAAATACATGTTTACATCCATTGGTTTCTACCTAAGGATCGCAGATACGACCTAGAGGATATACTTTGGAAAGAGAGAAACAACTACGCGTAAAGCTCCTAAACAGAGAAATCAAGGATGCACCCTTAAGGAAAAAGGGCTTGTTGCTAGTATCTAGCCTTCTTGAGCTTTACTCCACTGTATGCGTAAATAAATGAACTGCTTATACATTCGGTATTCAATTTCTTTAATTGATAGAAATTGAATGCTTACCTGTGGATTCCAAAGAAAGTCCAGTTGGTACTATCAAAGACTCTTGATTCAGAGTACTTTGCTTAAAAAAAACTAAGCCAAGATAAATAGTAAAAATACTCACTTAGATATTTATACAGATAAAAATTGATCAAGCACTATAATAGTTGCAAGAAATATAACATTCTTTAAGTAAACTCTCAAAAAGAAGGTTATTATCCCAAAGATATAATAACATCTTTGCAAAAAAAATAACCCGGATTCAGCTTAAAGCTTACCTTGTTTACAATAATATGTACTTCTAGGGAGAAAGCGAATGTGACCTGGCCTTTAAGCCTAACTCCACAACAACATTAAAGCAAGTGATGCTTTTCTATAATAAAAATATTAGAGCATGGATGTTAAAGTAAAACATAGTCGTGGGGTAGCACTTATGTAAAATCAGAAAAACAATGCGATAGAATGATCCAAAGAAGGAATGTATGTTATCGTTCTACATCGGCATACCTGGATGGGTTTGCATCCAAGAGCATAAATCCAGATACTCAGATTTGCATGTGTTAACTTTAGACTGGTGGAACCATATCGGACAACAAGAAAACCATTCCAAAGCTTCAGATCGGCACATTGTCCAATCCAGTAAAATTACCTATATTAACTTTACCAACCAGACCAACATAACGAAATAACCGCTTCAAAAGCTTTAGAGTAGAAGATGAAGTGAGGACAACATCAAGATAGGGATAACCTGATCCAAGTCACTCCTAGTTGAGTGCATTTGGATCGGTACCTATCCGGATTGGGCAAATAAAAATCGACCTAAGATCCTACCATGGGTGATCTGATCTGATCTGAACTTCTCAAACGTGTCCACCTTAGTAATTCCACCAACTACGATACTGCCACTACCTATGGCTCCTTTGTTGATCTCCTGAATTATTCGAGCTAGCCATCATCTATAAGTATGGGTTGCCTCACAAAAATTTCAAGTCTTTTGACTCTTGAGAATTTTCAACTAATTCTGATACTTTAGAACACTAAAATACGCAAAAATCAGGAAAAGAGATGAATCCAAAAGTGAACGTAAACTTGTTAATGTTGAACCATTATAAATAACTATGCGAAAATTTATTATTATTATTTTTACTCTTGTTTCATAAACCTGTTTCATAGTGTCAGTACCACTTTTAACGCTAATATTTACCAAATTACCAAATGTAAAATTAAGGAATTACCAAAAATATGACTTCCACATAATTTTGATGTTAAATTTACTTTTCGTTAAGATAGCACTAAAATCCTTATCAAGGAAGGTGAACCCTATCATAAATAGTTCATTACCCTAAATGATTTGCAAGATACCCAAAAATATCTATATTATGGTTAGGATGCCATGAGGTGACTATGTACAAAGCATAACCTCCGCATTTCAGGTATGCAACATTCTTAAGTCTAAAGGTTGCCTGTAACACCCCGCGCTTTCAAAATGAATAATTAATATAATTTAATTATCTAACTGAGAAATTAAACATTTTTATAACTGTTGGAATTTAACCATGAAATTTATACCATTGTGTTCATGGAGATTTTTCGAACAATTTACAAATAATTATGTTTGAAATTCAAACGGAAAAAATATTGATGTCTGAAGTTCAACATTGGAAAACAATTTTATGTGCAAATGTGAACATGTTTTGTTCAGGAGGGAAATCGACCGAAGTCGTAAAACCCTCCCTAGTGCACCTAGCCTGGTCCGTGAGCACCACATAAGTGGCTGATCTTAGCAGATGCAGATGGTAAGCTCTTAGCATGTCATTCCGGGTTTCGAACCTGCACCACTATTACCATGGCGCAAATGTGAACATGTGCGTTTGTGTATATATATAATATGCATATATAAAATTCTAAAAATTAAAGTACCCACGTGTAGTAAAAACAAAAAGAAACCAATAATAGCAAAACGTAATAAAGCCTAGAAGAGAAGGAAGTAAAAATTATAAAGAATGTTTTATATAACTAAATACGAAATAAAATAACAAGTGTGTGAAATACACGGTATAGATCTATATGGTTCGACCTTCCTTGAGCGGGGTCGACCTTAGCGGTAGACCTAAATGTAGGTTGAAACTATGTACTTGTGGCAACGTCAATAAACATATTTTGTGCATTTTGTATCGAACAAATCATATCGATTTAAAGCCCTACAAATAAATGTGTACGGATGACCTACAAATTCGTTTTATTCTGAATGGTCATAGAAGCTGTTGACGGTAAAAAACGTCGTAACGCCCAAAGATTCTCCATTACTTAGAGAATTATGTTTCGCATGGGAAAAATAAGTGCAGTAAACAGTAAATAACACAGTAGATTTATAGTGTTTCGGTCCCATGAATGGCCAACGTCCACTTTGGAAGAGTTCGCTGATATTTAGTTGATAATAATGAGTTACAAGCTTAGAACTATGTTATGACATCCATTTACAAACATTTCCAAATATTTTGGTGTCATGATTGTCATGTATGAATATTAGAAAAATGTAACTTTTCTATTTCTTCTCCCTCAATGTAAGGATATCATTAAAGACGTCACTTGGCTCTCAAGAGATGTTAAATCTGCCAATTTCCAACCCCTTTGAAGTGTTAGTTTGGGGGTATCCATAATAGAGTGGTTAGGTGGGAGTATGTAGGATTTGGGGACCACACAGTATAATTTTGTATCCTTGAAGATCCAGAATTTCGTATCCCCCTTTTTATTCATCCATAAACCGTATCCTTTACGGGGATACAAATTTTGTATCCGACGGGATACGAAATTCATATCCCTTGGGATACGAACAGACGTATCCCTAAGAGGATACAGATTACTTCATATCCCTTAAGGGGTACAGCTCTCTCGAGTCCCTATGGTATACGACTTCTCGTATCTACTGAGGCATCGGAGTTCATATCCCTAGGGACACGAGGACGATGGTGAAAGGGCACGAGCTTCCCCGATATTGAGGGACCCGGAGCTTTAGGATTCGAAGTATGGAGATCCGGAGTATATGGTACAGACGGAGCAGTCATTTGGTTGAGGTGAGGGATTCGAGATGAAGGGGGTGAAGCCTTCGGGTACGATGTTGACGGAGTCGAAACTTTGGGAAGTGAGGGAGTCGAAATATGTGTTCGGGGGATTCGAAACATATGCCTTTTGGGGGATCTACATTGTGTTAACTGAGGGGTATAAAAACAAAGTGAATGCATCGTTTTGAGGAGTTGTATGGTTTGCACTTGCATGACTTCTCTTGATCTCGAATCCCTAGTGTTTTGGCGACAGTTCGGGCTTTAACGTCATGTGATGTGTTGAGTTGAGCACGTCTGCTATACCTTTGGAACCAGACCAAAAGGTTGGTTAACATTTACCTCCCAAAGTACGTCTAGTATCGACATGATGTACTTTGAGTTGGAAGAAAAATATTCGTTGAATCGTTTAATTCCAGTTGGCTCATGAATGTAAATGTTGGTCGTCGACGTTCTCTTACGTCGTAACGTAAACGAGTTGTTGTCGATGTGACGTCGTTTACGCGCTCACACGGTTTTCGTGTGATTTTGCGATGCCACGAGAAGTAAAAATTAAAAGTAATACATGCAGGAGTGAATGAGAATGTACGTTAATGTATGTTTGCAACTGTTTGATCTTTTGAGACACGGAAAGTCGTGCGTGAGAAGTTTGCACATACATCGTTCACATTCACATGTAAATATATGCACACATAATATTACATCATGTAGTACATATATTACACACACACACACACAGATATATATATATATATATATATATATATATTTGTTAGAAGCTTCGTACCCTACGTTCGGGGAATGAGATTTTCGAAACCCACGCGGGGATTCGAAATTTCGTATCCCGGTGGGATACGAAATTTTCGTGCCCCGCTGGGTTATGAAAAACTCGTATCCCTACGTGGGATATAAATCGTCCAATGGGCTAAATCCCGAACTCCTCCACTTATAAATTCTAACACTTCCCTCCCCTCTCCACTTTCTTTTTTTTCCCCGCTTGACTTCGTGAGTTAAGGAATTCGGGCCCCAAATTTCGAGTACCCCGAATCATCGAAAAGCAGGTAAGGTTCAAAACCAATCGACTCGGTTAAACGGAGATGACGTCGGAGGCAGACCCAGCACGACACATGAGGCGATCACGTGGGTGAATCTCAAGACAAACCAAAGATGGCTGCCCTCTTGAACTTCAAACTGGAGTCCGAGAGATTCGAGGCAGAGTTTCGGGCTGAGCTTGGGGCCCTCCCTTCGTGTAGCGATTCGTGGTGAGCAAATGGTTTCAAACCCGAGGGTCAATGCAAAGGAAGGTTTGGTGAGGAAGAGAAAGAAGGAGTTTGGAGAAAAGGAAGGAGAGGAGAGTCGAAAATTTGAATGGAATGAGATAGTGAATCGGCGGGGATGAAATCTCGGGTTCCAAGGAGGTGAAATTCATATCCCTTTAGTTAGGGATATGAAATTTCGTACCCCATGACGGGATACGATTTCCTCTGTCATCCTGGGGAATTCAACCTTCGTTTGCGTTGTGTTTCCATTGATACTTCGAATCTCCGACTCCCTGCCTCCGGATTCACATCACTTCCGTAATGTTGGAATGACTGAGCAGACGCCTAAGTTAACTGCTACTTAGTTAACAATTCAATCCTGCATATAGGTTTAGAGCATACAACTGGACTTCGACTGAACCGTTGAACTGTTAACCATGTATTTCATCGACTCGAGCCATAGCATAATCGCGGTTTGATGCGAATCCAAGAACGTTGGTTGACTGCGATGATCGTTACGGTCTCAGGGACTCGTGATCGCCGTTGTGTCCCAAGTTTCCATGTTATAGTTGTATTAGCATGGCACAGCACAACACTGCACGCACATGTTAGCTTGCACCAACACGAGGGGTATTAATAAAGCTGTTTACACTATTCGAATCATTTGACCAGATTACACACGCACTGCTTAACTTACGGGAACAAACATAATGGGCTTTTGGGCTGCAGCATTTTATTTCAGGCATACTTGTATTTTTGGAAAATGTATACTAATCGTTACTACTATCCTTCTATATATATGCCAACTGTATTAAAATTAGAATTGCATCAAACTATCACAATAATCCTACAATAAAGCTTTCTTTAGTCTTTCGATTTGATATCGGAGCTCATCGCCGAAAGGCATATTCACAATCAGAAGTTTTATTTTTTTAGTTTTACTCCTCAGATTGTATCCTCATCACTGGAGTTTTTGCCGAGGGGACAACTAACCTTCCTCTTGATTATCTTAGATCATCGATCTGAAAATCAGCCACACCAAGTTGTGTTTCAACAACTTTTTGCTCGATCACTGATCTCACTTTTTATCTGAGGTGAAGTATTATAACGGCTGCAATATCAATTCGACTTGCCAAGCACAAAAAGGAGGCTACGATACTGAGTATTGTCATGCCAAGCATATAATATACTTTCACCATCCTTTGTTTTGTTTGTTTCGGTCTGAGAACAGGCTGCAGAATTTTATTGTCTTGCCGTATTCTCATTTTTCTGATCATCGATGGCTAATGGCAATGAAGCCACGTCAGATCTATCTAGCAGCATGAATAATTGAGCTTCGCCCAATTGCCGAAACTTGATCAAACCAAAGATCCAAATCATTACCACATCATTAGATGAAGATAACTACATATTATGGAAGTATCAAATCGAAATTGCTTTAAGGAGATATGGACTATAGGAATATATTAATGGAACTATGACAATTCCTCCAGTTATGGTGACAGATCCACAAGGGTACATCCAACCGAATCCAAAACACATTAAGTTTCAGAAGCAAGACAGCCTATTGTCATCATGACTTTTATCGTCAATTAGCTCAAATCTACTATAATAAATAGTTGGATGTAACACATCACGCGAAATATGGGCAACAGTGGAGCAAATTTTCAGTTCTCAATTGGCAGCAAGGGTTATGCAATAGAGAAGAGAACTACAAAATTCAAGGAAGGAAGACATTAGCATGAAGGAATATTTAGGAAAAATTAAAAGTATTTATGAAAAATTAAACGTTGTTGGACATTAAATTAGTGATAGTGCGAAAATACTTTTCATTGCTGGAGGACTAGATGAAGAATATGAATCTCTAGTAACCGGTATTGCTACACAACAAATGATCTGCAATTTGTTCGATCTGCACTTCTCGCTCTTGAAGGCAGAATCGATCAAAGAAAGACAACACAAAGTGAGTTTTCTACCAACTATGCTGTAGCTAAAAATAAACAACCACAAGGAAACAACAACAACATTAACATCAACATACAGGAAAATCAATACCAAAAAGCATATCAACCTCAGAGAGGAGGATTTCAGCCTCAAAGAGGTCGTGGGAGAGGCATATGGAACAACAGCAATCGTGTGAAGTGTCAAATATGTCAAAAATTTGGTCATGTGACAAATAAATGTTATTTCATATACAATTCAAAAGGCAATGTACCACAAAGTAATCAAGGCAATTCTGGACAGAGAGGAGCACAAGCAAATTTGGCTACAATGGGGAACTCAAACGGAACCAGCAGTGATACAAACAGAAATAAAAATAACATCAATGACGATGTAGGAAAAGATAAAGACAATTTTGAAGATTGGTACCCAGACTTAGGTGCTACTCATCACATCACCAACAACCTCCAAAACTTAAACATTGGAAGTAAAAACTACTTTGGTATGAAAACTCTGCATATAGGTAATGATGGAACTGCTACTATCACTCATATTGGTAAAGGCACTATAATGGGAAAAAGACAACTCAAATTAAATAGTTTACTTAGAGTACCCACTATCAATAAAAATCTATTAAGTGCATCTATATTTTCTAATAATAACAAAGAATACTTTGAGTTTTACCCTAAGTATTGTTTAGTTAAAGGCTCACTAAGTCAAGAAATATTACTACAGGGTAACCTACATGATGGCCTTTACAGATTCGACAACTTGAAGACTTCAAACTCAAGTGAAGAATTCTGGTGCAATAACGTAGATGCTAGTAGTAATAATGATTGTAGTAGTCATAATGATTGCAACAGTAGTATGAGCACTATTGAATCCCGACATATAAGATTAGGACACCCAAATTTGGAGTCTGTAAAAGTTGTTTTAAGTAGTAATAATATTTCTTTAATAACAATTTACTTGTCAAGCACATGTGCAAACACTGCCAACTTGGAAAAAGCCACAAACATCCTTTCAGTGATTCTGAAACCAGATATAACAAGCCACTGAAGCTTGTAGCTACTGATTTATGGGGACCAACACCACTGAACTCATATCAAGGACATAAGTACTATCTTTCCTTTGTGGATGCCTACTCGAGATATACTTGGATATATATGATAAAAAATAAATCTGAAACATGCAACATAATACAATTCATAACACATGTTGAAAAATAAACCAATTGCAGTATCAAGATTATGCAAACTGATGGCGGGGCAGAGTTTAAGCCATTGGCTAATTATTTTTCCAAAAGAGGAATCAAACACAGACTGACTTGTCCTTACGCATCAGAACAAAATAGTTGGTAGAAAGAAAACACAGACACATAGTAGAGACTGGTTTAACATTAATATCACAAGGTTCATTACCCATGAAATACTGGAATGAAGCATTTTACACTTTAGTGATCCTTATTAACAGGTTACCCATTAGAGTATTAAACAACAAACTCCACATGAGATGATATATAATGTTAGACCAGACTACAAATTTCTAAAAGTATATGGTTGCCTGTGTTTTCCATGTTCAAGGGATTATAATAGACATAAATTAAGTATGAGATCAAGCCCATACACATTCATTGGGTATGCT
Organism: Allium sativum; assembly: GCA_030737875.1. Classification (NCBI taxonomy): domain Eukaryota; kingdom Viridiplantae; phylum Streptophyta; class Magnoliopsida; order Asparagales; family Amaryllidaceae; genus Allium; species Allium sativum. Next base: position 132,706,535 of record CM060918.1, read on the forward strand.
CAAAATCAAAAAGATTGTAAGTGTATAGACAAAAATGGAAGAATTTATGTTTCAGGACATGTGATATTTGATGAGAATATTTTTCCTTTCACGGACAAGCAAGCATTCAGAGAAAATAATGAAGTGGATTCAATCAGAAACGTGCAGTTTGGACCACTTTTTATTGAAACACTAACGGACAATAGTGTAACACCCTGTAATTTCAACAACATTAAAGAGGATAAATTAAATAATAATTAATTTAATAATCAGAACTAAGGGAAACAGACTGCGTCACTGTGTCCGTCTTAAAATTCTGGTCAAGATAGACATTTGTTTTGTATAAAACGGACATCGTATGAAGAAGTTATGAAGGTTTGAAGTTTGTATACGCACAAGATAATTATATATATATAACAATTCAAACCTATCCAGAAAACCAAATTTTAGTTCAAATTTCAAAAATCCCGTAGGCGGTAAAATTCCTGCCCCAGGGGTGTCGACCCGATAGTAGGGAGTCGACCCCATAGTAGGGGCGTCGACCCCATAAGGGGGGGTCGACCCCGGGGTCGCCCCCCCCCCCCCCCAGGGCCGTGGTGGCTGTCGATTTCTAGGGGCTAGCAGCTATAAATAAAGGTCCGTTTCTCTTGTTTTCTTCACTGAAAATCAATGGAAGCCAAATGCTGTCAGTGCCTGAACTGAATCCTTTTCTTTAACAACAATCAGCTAAAGCTAATCAGTTAGAGATTCAATTAGAGATCCGAGATTCAACACCAACAATTCCTCTTCTATCTTCTAAAATCCAAATACTGTAAGTTTAGTTACTTTTAGATTCAAATAATTAAAAGTAAAACATGATACGACTTTGATTTGGATCTGTTACAAATTGTGAATCTATGATATTCTTGGATCTTAATCTTCATCTTGTTAGATCTACTTTTATAGATCTAATTCACTTGTGGTTAATTTATTAGTCAAATTTGTGGATCTTAACCTTTATCTATGGTTATGGCTAATTTGTATCTGTCATTATTTAGACAGTTAAAACCTTGTTCAGATCTAATTCTTGTACCTATCATGTTGGGGTTAATTTAGACCTGTCATTAATTGGACATGTGAATCCTTATTTAGATTTATTCATGCCTATTAGGACATCCTTATTATGTTAGATCTAGTTTTATCATCACTTGTTCACTAGATCTGTTTTTATGTCCACCTTATTACTATTCAAATTACATGTCTATGTCAGTATATATATTTATGATAGTTATGTTAGAATAGTCACTATTGTCATCTTCCCATAACCTTTTCCTTTTATTGTTTATGGCCAGGCTACTTTCTAGCCTAGGCATTCCGCCAAATATATGTGAATGCGTTAGTTATGGAATGGGGAAAACATTAGAATTGGCATAACTTGAATAATGAATATGAATTTGGACATATAATTCACTATGAATATAATTGGGTAAGTGGGCATGAACACCTATAATGATATAGGTGAATAATTGGATAATAATGAAATGCCTAGGATTATAGTAATTAGAAACTATAACTGCACTTATGACACGAGGTTAGAATGCATTTGTGGTGGAAGTCTACCCGGAACCGACTGGCATATCCACCAACTACAAATGTTGAATATAATGTGAGGGGTCTAAATGCGCAAATACGAGACGGGCTAAGACACGAGGTTAGGCCCAACTTGTGGAAGAAGTCTGCCCGGACCCGACCGCATATCCAACTTTCACAAGCTGTAGGCCTAATGTGGTAGGTCTAGCCCATTATAAACCATAAATGGACATGGTAAGGAATTAAAATACTTAACCTAGTTGAATCCATAAGGATTGGGTGAATATAAACATGAATTGGGGTTAAATAAACTTGGTTGAACAGTGGGAGGGTTAAGTTAAGTATATCCAAGATAGGTGGGTAATATTTAAATATAGTCCCACAAAACTTAACCAATTAGGGGTTATGCATTAAAGACACCTATAGGTAAGCATAACCAGTAGAAAGATTAGGGTTATATAATTGAAGACACCTTTTAGGGTAAATATTACCTATGGAAAACCTAGTGGGGGATACAAGACAAAGGGGAAAGCTTGTATCATATTGAGTGGGACCCATTTTAGTTAGTAGCCCGGAGTAGGTATCAAACAAAGTCTTCTGAACAAGGTCAGAGAAGGGGAACGCTTACTGAACCGATTGTAAGTGATCCAAACGTGGAGGATGGTGTGGGCGGCGCAAACCGACCGGGTCATGTGCGTGCATGTGCATGCATGGGCCGAGGGGGATACGACGACTTGACACCTGTAGATATGGGGCAGTGCATATCAGCGAAGGATTGCAACTTTAGGATGTGATACATCCTATGGTGGGGCCAGCACAGAGTATCTATGCAGATTAGGGAGCCGATCGATTATGGTAGTTGTTAGGGTACATTTGGACGTATGCCTAAGTCTACCACCGTATAGTGGAAGGGATCATCTCATTCGGGCTATACTAGTAATAGTGCAGAGTAATCATTAGGGAAGCGTATACACTCTATCATGTTTACCTTGTTATACTTACCTTTTGTGATGTCACCTTTCTTATCCACTTTATATGTCTATCATGCTACTTTTATTTATTTACTTGCTAAAAGTAACTGGATTCACCAGACTTTATGTCTGACCCTTTTTGTTTCCTCTTCTTTCTTCTGTTCCCTCCCACCCTCTCCCCCCTCCCCCCCAGTTCTCAGGGTCGGAACACTCAGGCTTGGCCATGATTCTGCTTTATCTCGGTAGGAGCTGCTCTTGAGGTATTGCTCAATTTCTTATCTCTACTATGGCTTTGTCTTCTTTTGGGGAATTATGCTTTTTATGTACTCTGATGGAACAAGATAGAAAGTTTTATATTTTTGTAATGGCTTTATGTAGTTTCAGACTTGTGATACTTTGGACCGCGATGTTATGATTTATGTTTGAAATAAAAATTTGAATTCCGCTATTGCTTTTATATCTATCTTATAATGTTTCTGTTTCTATTACCTATAACGCTTCACGAAACTTAATGCATTCTGTTAATGAGTGATATTAACGGACGTGGGGTGTCATACTTGGTATCAGAGATGAAGGTTACCAGATTAAATAAAAGTTTTTGAAAAATTATTTTCAATAAGGTTTTAAAAGAAAACATTTTCAAAAAGAAAAGTCTGTTTTGAAAAACATTCCCTAAAAAGCCATAAGTAATATATTTCGATCCGTTGTCTGAACCTCTTTCCTTTTCTTTTTCAGCATGTTTGGGGAACCTAATATTCCATAGGGCGTTACGATACCAGGCTGGTTCTGTAGGTACCTGGAGGCCACGGCGTCTGCCGAAGGTCAAGGAAACGTTCCTCCCCCAGCTGCACCTGTTGTTCCTCCACCTCCTCCGCGTGCAGACAACTTCTCTAAGATCTGCAAAGATTTTCGTGCTTTGGGAGGAAAGCCATTCCATGGAATCGAGACATTCGTAGAGGCAAGGAATTGGCTCAAGGACACCGAGGACTTTTTTGTAACCTTTGAGGTGGAAGATCGAAGGAAGATTCAGTTGGCTACCTGGCTACTGAAAGATGAAGCTTCATTTTGGTAGGAAGTAACCCAAGTAGGTCGTCTAGTGGAAACTTGGGATGATTTCAGACAGAGGTTTGAAATGAAGTTTCTTTCCCAAGCTGAGAAAATCATGCAAATGGAGAGGTTCTTAGCACTCAAACAAGGAAACTTGATTGTTAAAGGGTATGTGAACAAATTCAACCAACTAGCAAGATTTGGACTGGAACTGGTGGATACACCGCTGTAACACCCCGCGAATTCTATAACTGTGAAACTCACAAATTAAAGTATAATTTCAAATCAAAGAACTAAGGGAAATGGGATACGCCATTGCGTTCGTCTCGGAAAAATACGCGAAATAGAGTCTGAGTTTTCGAAAAACGGATATCGTATGAACAAGATATGGACGAACGAAGTTTGGCGAAAAACCGGAGAAGGGTCAGAATGCACTGGCGCACTTGGGAAGTGCGCCAGAACAAAAATGAACTGGCGCACCTGTGAAGTGCGCCAGTACATTTTTGACCTGGCGCACCTGCCAAGTGCGCCCAGGTCAAAAATGACCTGCTGGCCAGGTCTGGTCTAGCCCTGGCTGGCCAGGTCTGGGTTTGGCCGATTTTCAGAAGCTTGCTTTGTCATTAGGGCTAGGTGGCAGGCTCTAATTGGTTTCTCTTTCGAATGAATGGCTACGATCAATCCAAGCAACATCAATGGTCCTAATCAGTTCATTACCACTATAAAAACAACCCTAGACTAACCCTAATCTATTCATTCAAAAATAAGAACAAAGCCGCCATGTTGCTGAGGAACGACTAAGAGTAGCCGCCAATTGGAGAGAGAGGATTAGGAGGAAAATTCTAAAGCCTAAAGCAATTCAAACAAAGCAAATCAACGCCTACGTCATAAGGAGTCGCATCTCTAAATTCCTAAATTAGAGAATTCGCCGCAACGATTGTAAGTAGAGTATTACTTTAGTATGAACAAATAACTGTGTTGGTTTGTATACTTAGATGTGGTGATAAATAATTCATGATTTGTGCGTTACTATCGATTTGGAATATTGTATACGTTTGGATATTCTTGAATTATGTTATTCAATTATAAAGAACTACATGCGGTAGTTCTATGCAAGTATACGTTTGGAATATTTCGCCAATTATGTAATCCATGTTGAAGCTACATGTATGTAGTTGATTTAAATTCATGCAAGTTTGGGGCTTTGCTACTATGCCATCATAATGTGTATTTTTATACAAACGTCATTTTTATGAAGTAATTGGAATAGGTTTGGGTTATCATAATCCATATGAAATTATGTTGAAAATTGGGCATCATGTATTAAGCCATGCTTTTGTACTAGAAAACCTATTTGCAAACTTATGAATATGGCTAGGCTATGAATGATATTTGGCATAATTGAAATCCATGATTAAGTCTATCTTGTTTACAAGAATTTTATGATGACATATGTGGTACATAGCTAGGTTAGGCTCAAAAATCCCTTTTTGTAAGTTTACATGACTAAAGTAAGAATCATGATTTCATGTTAGAAATATTTATGCCATGGTTATGTGAACAAATACTTATGCCATGCTTATGTTCGACATTATGCCATGCTTATGTTTGACATTATGCCATGCTTATGTTAGAAACATTTATGCCATGCTTATGTTTGACATTATGCCTAAATAAAAATATAGGTTCATGTTGTAGTTATGACTATGTGTCAATAATGATACCCAATTTAGATTCTTATCTCAACTACAAGTTCACATGCTTTGATTCATGTCACCTATGCTTTATGACCAAAATATATGTCACTACTATGCAAGTACACCAGTTTCTATTTTGTATTTCCAACGTCATATTGCAAGTTCATGCGCTCACATTCCCCTCTTTGTGTATGTAATCACGCTTTAAGCCTCCCCTTTTCGCATGGCTAAGTTGGGCTTTAAAAGGCTAAGCCCAACATATATATAATAAACGGATGTGTTAAACGGGGGAAAATAACGTTGGGTTAAAATTACTAATGAATGGAAATATAAAATAGAAGGGCCCAAATTCAAGTATGGGTTGGGCCCATGATTGGTGTAACCTTTACACCATTAACTTAATAATGGGCCGCAAATATTTACATATAAGAAAATAAAGAAGAAAGACAAAATATGTAAATGTAGAACATACGATGTGTTTAACCCGAGGTTGGATTGAGTTGTGATGTAAACCTGCCCGGAACCGCCCGGCTGCCCAGTAGTCACAACAATACCTATCCAATGTGGGAGGTTAAACATGGAGCCCAAAAAGGACCCGAGGTTAGACTGAGTTGTGGCGTAAGACTGCCCGGAACCAACCGACAACAGGCAGCCACAACAATACCTGTCTAATGTGAGAGGTCAGGGCCTTAATAAGACAATTAAGGCTGAGTCAGGATTGTTAGGATTAAGTGAACTAAAGACTTAATCAAAATGGAACATGCTAAACTAAACGGACTGGTGGGGGTTAGGTTAGAAAACACTTAACCAACTTAGCATGTTGGCTAGAGATAGAAAACCTAGTAACGGGGGGACCCTTTTCAGCAGTAACCCTAGAAGGTGTATCAGGATACCCTGAAACTAGGCAGGGTGGGGCACGATTACTGGGCTGATTGTAAGAGGTCAAATCGACGGCGGTGGTGTAGCAGTGTAGGTTCTAACGGGGTGCGGGCGTGCACACACTCCGGCGCAGAAAAATAAGGCACTGGACACCAGTAGCATACCTGTGCACTCTAAGGTTGTGTCGGGCCGCCACCATGGGACTTGATACACCCCATGGTGGGACCAGCATAGGTAACTACGACATCGGGGGCCGTAAGACACATGAACTATGCGAGTAGGAGCCGATCATCATTGAATGGGTCACATCACCCTGATTATGGGGTGCCAGTTGGGAACTAGTTTATATGGGTTCAGAGATTAACATGGGGTACGATAGTATATTCGACCCTAGACAACTTAACCAAGTTTATAGTACTTTCCCACTTCTTGTTTATACTTATCATACCCAGTTCTTTATTCATAGACAAAATAGTACTAGACTTACTCAGGCTTTATGTCTGACTCTACTTTTCTTTCGTCTTCTTTTCTTCCGTTTCCCCCCCCCCCCCCCCAGGTCCACAGGGAGGGAACACAGCAGCTTGACCAACCTTAACATCCAGCTTGAAGAAGAGAAATGTATTGCTTGGACTTTCCTGTTTTGAACTATGGCTTTGGACAATCCACTATGGGGACTTTTGCAGTTTATCTATGTTTTATTTATGCTTCTTTAATAATGTACTCAAGACAGATTATGAAAGTGTTATGTTATGTTTTTGGAAAAAGATGTAAGACAATCATGGTGATGTTTTGTAACACGTATTTGCTTTTATGAAATAAAAGTTGTTGTTTTTCCGCTGTTTACAAATATGTGTTCTTATATCTGTCTTGTATATCTGTGACTTGTACTTATAAACCTCCACCAAAATTAGGGCATTCCCTTTGAGAGTGACCCTAACGGAGGTGGGGTGTTTCACTTGGTATCAGAGCATAGGTTTACCAGATAAGATAAAAAGTTTTGAAAAATTATTTTCAAAAAGGAAATTTAAAGAAGCATTTTTAAAAGAAAAATATTATTTTATTTTAAAAAGGCAAAGTCCACTCCCCAAAGCCATAGGTACTATCTCATATCCTTCGTTTTGAATCTATCCTTTTTGTTTCAGCATGTCCCAAGAACTTAACTTGCCGGAAGGGGTGCCAATACCTAGTTGGTTTAGACGGTTCTTAGAAGCAAGGGCCACTCAGCCAGGTCCTACCATTCCTCCTCCCCCAGCGGAAGGAAATCATCCAGCTGCAGCAGCACCTTTTCCTCCACCTCCTCCACGGGGAAACGCGTTTGCTAAGATATGTAAAGATTTTAAAGCTATGGGAGGAAGGGATTTCCATGGAACTGAGTCCTTCGTGGCAGCTAGAAATTGGCTGAAAGAGACGGAGGACCTATTCATCATCTTTGAGGTAGAGGATAGACAAAAAGTACAATTGGTAGTGTGGCTATTGAAGGGCGAGGCTTCCTACTGGTGGGAAGTCGCTAATGCTGAAAGACCAGTGGAGACATGGGAGGACTTTAGGGCGAGGTTTGAGACTAAATTTCTCTCAGATGCGGAAAGAAGTTTGCAGTTGGAAAAATTCTTATTTTTAAAGCAAGGGGACAAGACTGTCAGAGAATATGTGAATCAGTTCGATGAGCTGGCTAGGTTTGGGCTTGACCTAGTCAACACCCCGCACAAGAAGGCTCTCCGTTTCGTCAAAGGGTTGAATGAGCCATTACACAGTTTGGCCATGACCCATATACCCATGGGAGCCACGTATGAAAGATTGGTGCAAATGGCATTGCTGAATGAAGAGGATAAGGGCAAGAAGGAGACAAAGGCAGAAAGCTCTCAAGGGAAGAAAGAGGGTTTGCAGCCTAAGAAGACAGACTTTAAGAAGGGCGGAAAAGGCAACAAAGAGAAGAGGAAGTGCAATTTCTGTGGCAAAGTGGGGCACTTAGTAAAGGACTGCCGGAAAAAGAAGGCCAAGGAGAATGGTGGGTGCTTTTCTTGCGGTGAGACGGGCCACAGGGCTAAGGACTGCCCAAAGAAACGGGGACAGGGGCAGAGGGCTGGATCCACCCCAGGGGCACAGGTTCATGTGCTGGAAGCACCACCTCTGCAACAGTGAGGTATAAATACTTCTGTAGAAAGTGTAGTTTATCTTTATGATCACCCCGTTCGCACTTTATTTGATTCTGGCGCATCACACTCCTTTATCTCATCTGCTCTAGTAGAATCTCTGCACCTAAAAACTAGTATGGTAGAGGACCCCTTAATTGTTTCAAACCCAGTTGGGGGCCCAGCTCATTTGTCTATGATCTGTGTGGGATTGAAAATTTCTATTCTAAGCGTAGAATTTCTATGTAGTGCCTTTGTTTTGGGCTTTTCGGGTTATGGTTTGATTTTGGGTATGGATTGGCTATCCAGTAATGGGGCCATCCTTGATTGTGAGAAAAGGGTTGTTAGGCTCCTGACCCAGCTCGGTAATACTTTGGAAATTTCTTGTAATCCCTCGTATGCGGTTATGCTTAGTTACCTTGAATCGCTAGATGCCTCTGTTGAAAATTTGCAATCAGTCAAAGTGGTCCGGGAATATCCGGATGTCTTCGAAGAGGTGAAGGGCTTGCCTCCGAAGCGGGAAATAGACTTCCGCATATATCTTGTAGATAATGCAAAGCCCGTTGCGTTGCCCGTTAGACACATGGCTCCACGAGAAAGGAAAGAGCTCAGTAAACAGATTAAAGAGCTTCTAGAAAAGGGGTTCATTAGGAGGAGCATTTCAGAATGGGGCACTCCAGTGGTGTTCGCTACAAAGGCGGATGGTTCACTCCGTCTATGTGTTGACTATAGGGAGCTCAACAAGCTAACGAAAAAGAATAGGCACCCTCTCCCTAGAATTGACGATTTATTTGACCAGCTTGTAGGAGCGTCTGTTTTCTCCCAACTCGATTTAGCAACCAGTTTTCATCAGCTAAGGGTGGCTGAAGATAGCATCGATAAAACGGCGTTCAGAACCCCAGACGGTTTCTTTGAATGGCTTGTCATGCCTTTCGGCTTGACAAATGCACCTGCTTACTTCGTGGACCTGATGAGTAGGGTATTTAGAGATTTCCTCAACAAATTCGTAGTAGTCTTCGTAGATGATATCCTTATCTTCTCAAAGAGTGAAGAGGAACATGCTCAGCACTTAAGGGAAATCATGGAAACTTTGCGAGTCCATCAACTAAAAGCCAAATTCTCCAAATGCCACTTTTGGAGAGAAGAGGTGAGGTTCCTTGGGCACATAGTATCCAAACAAGGGTTAGCAGTGGACCCTGCAAAGGTAGTGGCGGTACAGGATTGGAAGACGCCAAGGAATGCAACTGAGGTCCGAAGCTTTCTAGGACTAGCAGGTTTCTATCGAAAGTTTATAAGGGATTTTGCGAAAATCTCAGCTCCGCTCACGAAATTGACTAAGAAGAATCTAGTGTTCAATTGGGATTTGGATTGCGAATTTGCTTTCCAACGACTGAAAAGGGCTCTTACAACAGCCCCAGTTTTGACGCTGCCGGATGGGAGCAAGATGTTCACTGTTTATACGGATGCATGTGGGACAGGGCTAGGCGCCATCTTAATGCAAGAAGGAAGGGTAGTAGCTTATGGCGGGAGGCAGTTGAAGGTGCACGAAAAGAACTACCCAACCCACGATCTTGAGTTAGCCGCCATCGTCTTTGCACTCAAGTCTTGGCGACACTATCTCCTAGGTGAGAAGTTCGAACTTTACACTGACCATAAATCGTTGAAATGTCTTTTCTCGCAGAAGGATCTTAACTTGAGGCAACAAAGATGGATGGAGTTTCTTGCCTCGTACGATTTCGAAATCTCCTACACTCCGGGCAAAGGCAACGTAGTGGCAGACGCGTTGAGCCGAAAGAAATTGACCCTAAGCCCGTTGTTTGTTGAAAGACAAAGCCTAGAGTTTATAGCCAGTTTCGACTTTAGGCCTTCCTCCGATTTCGTACCAGGCTTGCTAGCATCTCTCGAAGTGCGCCCAACCTTAGTGGACTCAGTAGGGACAACACAACGCGAAGACCCTCAGCTTGTGGAAATAATTGATAGATTAATTAGGGGTGAGACTTCAAGTCACCTCAACAGATACTTCATCGACGATAAGGGATTGCTAAGGCGAGACGGAAAACTATGCGTCCCACAGACAAAAGATCTAGTAAAGAAGGTTCTCGAGGAAGCACATCACTCCAAGATGACGACACACCCAGGCGGAGATAAAATGTACAAAGACATAAAAAGGACTTTCTTCTGGAACGGCATGAAAAAGGACGTGGCAGAGTTCGTTTCTAAGTGTATGGTGTGCCAACAGGTTAAGGCGGAACAGAAAAAGCCTGGCGGACTGCTACATCCTCTGGAGGTCCCGCAGTGGAAGTGGGATAGCATCTCAATGGACTTCATCGATGGGCTGCCTAGGTCTAGGAGAGGCAACACTAGCATTTGGGTAATAGTGGATAGGCTTACTAAAAGCGCCCACTTTTTACCTGTCAAAAGTAAAAGAACTGCCTCATCCCTAGCATCACTTTACCTTAAGGAAATCGTTCGACTCCATGGAATACCATCTAGCATTGTTAGTGACCGAGACCCCATCTTCACCAGCGAGTTTTGGCGGAGTCTGCAAGAAGCAGTAGGAACGCAGTTATGCTTGAGCACAGCCTATCATCCCCAAACCGACGGCCAAACAGAGAGAGTGAACAGAGTTTTGGAAGACCTTTTAAGACTATGCGTCCTTGACTTCGGAGGGACATGGGAAGACCACCTTCCTTTGGTGGAATTTGCCTACAACAACAGCTATCAAGCAACCATCGAAATGGCGCCCTTCGAAGCTTTATATGGAAGACCGTGTCGATCGCCCACTTGTTGGTGGGAGTCTACGGACAAGCTCATACTTGGACCAGATATGATCCGAGAGACTTCAGAGAAAGTAGACTTAATACGAAGAAGGATGAAGACGGCCCAAGACAGACAAAAGTCCTATGCCGACAAGAGAAGGACCGACCTTGAATTTGAGGTTGGAGACAGAGTTTTTCTCAAGGTATCACCACTAAGAAACGTTGTCCGTTTTGGAACCACAGGAAAGCTAGCACCAAGGTTCGTAGGGCCATTCCCTATCATCGAGAAAATTGGGAAAATGGCCTATAGATTAGAGCTACCCGAGAAATTGGCTGGAGTCCACAACGTTTTTCACGTTTCACATCTCCGGAAATGTCTACATGAGTCTGCTGAAGTGGTAGAGCCAAATATCCTCGAAGAAGTCGAAGTGGAACGCGAAGCAACCATAAGAAAAGTTCCAACCCGCATATTAGGAACGGAAGTGAAGAAGCTACGCAACCGCGAAGTCAAGCTCGTCAAAGTCCAGTGGAGCGACGCCGAGGGAGACGCGACTTGGGAAACTGAAGCTAGAATACGCACAGCCTACCCTTTTCTGTTCGAGGGTACATCCTTGATCTTTCATTTTCCTTAAGTTGCTCATTTATCTATCTTTCTAGGTATATTTCCTCGACCCTATCTTTTAGGTAGAAACCCCTTTGGATGAAAACATGTAATTGAAACATGTTATGGATGATGGTTGCAAGTGGTTGCAAGTGATTGCTCGTGGTTGCATATACACACACAATCTAGGTATTAGATCGGTTCAGTCACTTCATATTGCATATGCATATATGTTTGCATTCATATGTGGTTGAACTTTGATGTGTTGTCATGTGGATGCTGCATTTGTATTGAATGATTGTGCACTCATGTAGAATCATGAATAGGAAAATTTGCATACATAATGGATTCATGGCACTTACATAATTCGCATTAAGGAGGTCAACTGAATCAGTAGACCACCTGATTTTGCATTAGATAAGTACATGTACACACACACTTCGCATATGATCATGAAGCATTAGAAGTCTTTTAAGGACAATGGATGCTCGTGTTTGATGGATGAGTAGATGGATGATTGAATGTTAGGATATACATTCCTCCTAACTTGAAGATTTCGGGGACGAAATCCTTTTAAGTGGGGGAGAATGTAACACCCCGCGAATTCTATAACTGTGAAACTCACAAATTAAAGTATAATTTCAAATCAAAGAACTAAGGGAAATGGGATACGCCATTGCGTTCGTATCGGAAAAATACGCGAAATAGAGTCTGAGTTTTCGAAAAACGGATATCGTATGAAGAAGATATGGACGAACGAAGTTGGGCGAAAAACCGGAGAAGGGTCAGAATGCACTGGCGCACTTGGGAAGTGCGCCAGAACAAAAATGAACTGGCGCACCTGTGAAGTGCGCCAGTACATTTTTGACCTGGCGCACCTGCCAAGTGCGCCCAGGTCAAAAATGACCTGCTGGCCAGGTCTGGTCTAGCCCTGGCTGGCCAGGTCTGGGTTTGGCCGATTTTCAGAAGCTTGCTTTGTCATTAGGGCTAGGTGGCAGGCTCTAATTGGTTTCTCTTTCGAATGAATGGCTACGATCAATCCAAGCAACATCAATGGTCCTAATCAGTTCATTACCACTATAAAAACAACCCTAGACTAACCCTAATCTATTCATTCAAAAATAAGAACAAAGCCGCCATGTTGCTGAGGAACGACTAAGAGTAGCCGCCAATTGGAGAGAGAGGATTAGGAGGAAAATTCTAAAGCCTAAAGCAATTCAAACAAAGCAAATCAACGCCTACGTCATAAGGAGTCGCATCTCTAAATTCCTAAATTAGAGAATTCGCCGCAACGATTGTAAGTAGAGTATTACTTTGGTATGAACAAATAACTGTGTTGGTTTGTATACTTAGATGTGGTGATAAATAATTCATGATTTGTGCGTTACTATCGATTTGGAATATTGTATACGTTTGGATATTCTTGAATTATGTTATTCAATTATAAAGAACTACATGCGGTAGTTCTATGCAAGTATACGTTTGGAATATTTCGCCAATTATGTAATCCATGTTGAAGCTACATGTATGTAGTTGATTTAAATTCATGCAAGTTTGGGGCTTTGCTACTATGCCATCATAATGTGTATTTTTATACAAACGTCATTTTTATGAAGTAATTGGAATAGGTTTGGGTTATCATAATCCATATGAAATTATGTTGAAAATTGGGCATCATGTATTAAGCCATGCTTTTGTACTAGAAAACCTATTTGCAAACTTATGAATATGGCTAGGCTATGAATGATATTTGGCATAATTGAAATCCATGATTAAGTCTATATTGTTTACAAGAATTTTATGATGACATATGTGGTACATAGCTAGGTTAGGCTCAAAAATCCCTTTTTGTAAGTTTACATGACTAAAGTAAGAATCATGATTTCATGTTAGAAATATTTATGCCATGGTTATGTGAACAAATACTTATGCCATGCTTATGTTCGACATTATGCCATGCTTATGTTTGACATTATGCCATGCTTATGTTAGAAACATTTATGCCATGCTTATGTTTGACATTATGCCTAAATAAAAATATAGGTTCATGTTGTAGTTATGACTATGTGTCAATAATGATACCCAATTTAGATTCTTATCTCAACTACAAGTTCACATGCTTTGATTCATGTCACCTATGCTTTATGACCAAAATATATGTCACTACTATGCAAGTACACCAGTTTCTATTTTGTATTTCCAACGTCATATTGCAAGTTCATGCGCTCACATTCCCCTCTTTGTGTATGTAATCACGCTTTAAGCCTCCCCTTTTCGCATGGCTAAGTTGGGCTTTAAAAGGCTAAGCCCAACATATATATAATAAACGGATGTGTTAAACGGGGGAAAATAACGTTGGGTTAAAATTACTAATGAATGGAAATATAAAATAGAAGGGCCCAAATTCAAGTATGGGTTGGGCCCATGATTGGTGTAACCTTTACACCATTAACTTAATAATGGGCCGCAAATATTTACATATAAGAAAATAAAGAAGAAAGACAAAATATGTAAATGTAGAACATACGATGTGTTTAACCCGAGGTTGGATTGAGTTGTGATGTAAACCTGCCCGGAACCGCCCGGCTGTCCAGTAGTCACAACAATACCTATCCAATGTGGGAGGTTAAACATGGAGCCCAAAAAGGACCCGAGGTTAGACTGAGTTGTGGCGTAAGACTGCCCGGAACCAACCGGCAACAGGCAGCCACAACAATACCTGTCTAATGTGAGAGGTCAGGGCCTTAATAAGACAATTAAGGCTGAGTCAGGATTGTTAGGATTAAGTGAACTAAAGACTTAATCAAAATGGAACATGCTAAACTAAACGGACTGGTGGGGGTTAGGTTAGAAAACACTTAACCAACTTAGCATGTTGGCTAGAGATAGAAAACCTAGTAACGGGGGACCCTTTTCAGCAGTAACCCTAGAAGGTGTATCAGGATACCCTGAAACTAGGCAGGGTGGGGCACGATTACTGGGCTGATTGTAAGAGGTCAAATCGACGGCGGTGGTGTAGCAGTGTAGGTTCTAACGGGGTGCGGGCGTGCACACACTCCGGCGCAGAAAAATAAGGCACTGGACACCAGTAGCATACCTGTGCACTCTAAGGTTGTGTCGGGCCGCCACCATGGGACTTGATACACCCCATGGTGGGACCAGCATAGGTAACTACGACATCGGGGGCCGTAAGACACATGAACTATGCGAGTAGGAGCCGATCATCATTGAATGGGTCACATCACCCTGATTATGGGGTGCCAGTTGGGAACTAGTTTATATGGGTTCAGAGATTAACATGGGGTACGATAGTATATTCGACCCTAGACAACTTAACCAAGTTTATAGTACTTTCCCACTTCTTGTTTATACTTATCATACCCAGTTATTTATTCATAGACAAAATAGTACTAGACTTACTCAGGCTTTATGTCTGACTCTACTTTTCTTTCGTCTTCTTTTCTTCCGTTTCCCCCCCCCCCCCCCAGGTCCACAGGGAGGGAACACAGCAGCTTGACCAACCTTAACATCCAGCTTGAAGAAGAGAAATGTATTGCTTGGACTTTCCTGTTTTGAACTATGGCTTTGGACAATCCACTATGGGGACTTTTGCAGTTTATCTATGTTTTATTTATGCTTCTTTAATAATGTACTCAAGACAGATTATGAAAGTGTTATGTTATGTTTTTGGAAAAAGATGTAAGACAATCATGGTGATGTTTTGTAACACGTATTTGCTTTTATGAAATAAAAGTTGTTGTTTTTCCGCTGTTTACAAATATGTGTTCTTATATCTGTCTTGTATATCTGTGACTTGTACTTATAAACCTCCACCAAAATTAGGGCATTCCCTTTGAGAGTGACCCTAACGGAGGTGGGGTGTTTCAACCGCATAAGAAGGATTTGCGGTTTGCTAGGGCTGAATGAACCCCTCCATGGGTTAGCCATGTCCTGTATTCCAATGGAAGCTACCTTTGATAGGCTTGTTGATATGGCCTTGATGCATGAGGAGGACAAGTGAGAAAAGAAGGAGGTTAAAGCTGAGGAAACAACACAAAACAAGAAGATGTGGACCAAGAAAGGACAACAACAACAACAACAGAAGAAGAAGAAGGGTGGAAAGAATGAAAAGGATAAGGATAAGAGAAAGTGTAACAGTTGTGGACGTGAGGGTCACTTGGTGAAGGACTGCAAAAGAAGGAAGAATTCTTGCTTCAATTGCAGAGAGGCCGGACACTTTGCTAAGGAGCTCCCGTAGAAACAGGGAAAAGGTCAAATGGCAGGAACTTCTGGAAGGCAGCTGCAGGCTTTCGCGATCAGTGCTCCAGATAAAGGTAGAAAACTTTCTGTGGAAGGTTTAATTTCTCTTTCAAATCATCCTATTAGAACACTTTTTGATTTTGGCGCTTCACATTCATTTATATCTAATTATGCGGTTGAATCTCTACACTCAAATACTAGTATGGTAGTGGATCTCGTTGTTGTCTCAAAAACCATTGGTAGTTCGACTCATTTATCTATGATTTCTCGAGGTTTGAAGATATCTATCTTAGGCATCGAGTTTGAGTGCGATGCGTATGTGCTCGGGTTTATGGGCTATGGGTTGATTCTAGGGATGGATTGGCTAACCATGTATGGTGCCATTCTAAATTGCGAGAGAAGGGTCGTTAGACTTTTTACTTACCATGGGAGGACCCTGGAGATTTCTTGTGACCCCCAAGGGTCGGTTATGCTTAGTTTCCTGGAGCCTCTTGATGCATCTATCGATGATCTGCAATCCGTTCCAGTAGTTCGAGATTATTCTGATGTTTTTGATGAGGTACGGGGTTTACCTCTGAGGCATGAGATCGATGTTCGTATATATTTGGTGGACAATGCAAAGCCAGTTGCTTTACCAGTGTGCCATATGGCTCCGAGGGAAAGGAGGGAGCTGAGTAAGCAAGTAGGGGAGCTACTTGAGAAAGGATTTATCGAACGAAGCATATCTGAATGGGGTGCTCCAATTGTATTCACAACTAAGGCAGATGGTTCGCTTCATTTGTGTGTGGACTATAGAGAGTTGAACAAACTCACAAAGAAGAATAGACACCCACTTCCGAGGACAGACACTTGTTTGACCAGCTTATTAGTGCCTCGGTATTCTCTTAGTTAGACTTGGCCATGGGGTTTCATCAGTTGAGGGTGGCTGAGGACAGTATAGACAAGACTGCTTTTAGACCACCGAATGGTTTCTTTGAATGGCTAGTTATGCCTTTTGGGTTGACGAATGCACCTACTTATTGTTTTGATCTAATGAGTAGGGTGTTTCAGGAGTTTCTAAATAAATTTGTCATAGTCTTTGTTGATGATATATTGATCTTCTCCAAAAGCAAAGAAGAGATGCCCAACAATTGGGAGAAGTTTTGAAAACTCTCCATGCGAATCAGCTTAAAGCAAAGTTCTCCAAATGCTATTTTTATAGAAAAGAGGTATGATTCTTGGGGCATGTGGTCTCCAAAGAAGGGATAGCTGTAGATCCCGCAATGGTAGTTGCAGTGCAAGATTGGAAAATTCCGAGAAATGCAACAGAGGTAAAAAGATTTCTTGGATTGGCAGGCTATTATAGGAAGTTCATTAAGGATTTCACAAAGATATCAACCCCTCTCACCAGGCTGACGAAGAATAACTTGACATTTTCATAGGATATAGATTGTGATGCTGCTTTTCAACATTTGAAGAGGGCTCTGACAACAGCCCCAGTCTTTACCATGCCTGATGGGAGCAAAGTATTTATGGTTTACACTGATGCATATGGTACAAGGCTTGGTGCGGTTCTGATGCAAGAAGGAAAGGTAGTGTGTTATGGGGGTAGACAATTGAGAGTTCATGAGAAGAAATATCCTACCCATGATCTAGACTTAGCTACCATAGTATTCGCGCTTAAGACGTGGCATCATTATTTACTTAGAGGGAAGTTAGAATTATACACCAATCATAAATCTCTCAAGTACCCGTTCTCACAAAAGGATCTTAATCTAAGGCAACTAAGGTGGATGGAGTTCCTAGCTTCTTATGATTTTGAAATCTCTTATACCCATGGCAAGGGTAATGTGGTGGCCGACGCACTAAGTAAGCAGAGGATGGCCTTAAGTCCTCTGTTTGTGGAAAGGAAGAGCTTGGAGTTCATATCAACTTTTGACTTTAGACCCCTCCATCGAGATTTTTGCCTGATTTATTTGCATCGCTAGAAATACGACCAACTCTTATGGATCGGTAAGAGCTTCGTAGCGAAATGATCCGTAGATTTTAGGCCTCATGGATAAGCTCAGAAAAGGGGAGACTTCTAGTCACCTCAGATATTCCATAGATGAAAAAGGGTGGTTGCGACGAGATGGAAATCTTTTTGTTCCTCAAACTGGAAGCTTGATAAAGGCAGTCCTAGAAAAAGCCCACCATTCTAAGATGACTATTCATCCAGCGGTGATAAGATGTACAAAGATATGAAGAGGGTTTTCTTTTGGGATGGGATGAAGAAAGATGTAGCAGATTTTGTTTCTCAATGTTTAGTTTGTCAACAAGTCAAAGCTGAGCAAAAGAAGCCCGGTAGTCTACTTCATCCTTTGGAGGTTCCACAGTGGAAGTGGGAGAGCATCTCCATAGATTTCATAGATGGTTTTCCTAGATCAAAGAAAGGCAACACCAGTATCTGGGTTGTGGTGGATAGACTTATTAAGAGCACTCATTTAATTCCAGTTAAGAGTAAGAGGATGGCATAATGGTTGGCAGCAATTCATGTTCGTGAGATAGGTCGTCTTCATGGAGTACCTTCCAGCATCATAAGCGATCGTAACCCCATCTTCACCAGTGAGTTTTGGAGGATCTTCCAAGAAGCATTAGGTACACAATTGTGTTTGAGCACCGCTTACCATCCTCAGATCAATGGGCAGACGGAGAGGGTGAACAGAATTCTTGAGGATCTTTTAAGGTTGTGTATCCTACACTTCGAAGGGACTTGCAAGAGAATCTTCCTTTAGTAGAGTTTTCCTACAACAACAGTTATCAAGCTAGCATTGGTATGGCACCCTTCGAAGCATTGTATGGACGACCCTGTAGATCACCAACTTGTTGGTGGGAATCTACAGAATGATTATTACTAGGATCTGATATGGTTAGAGAAACGTCCGAGAAAATTGATCTTATTCGACGATGAATGAAGATAGATCGAGATAGGCAGAAATCCTATGTAGACAAGAGAAGGACTGGTATCGAATTTGAAGTGGGAGACTTAGTTTTATTAAAGTATCACCTCTGAGGAATGTGGTTCGCTTCGGCTCTATAGGGAAGTTGGAACCCGAATTTGTGGGATCATTTACCATAACTGAAAGGATCGGCCAAATGGCCTACAGATTAAAGCTACCAGAAAATCTATCCCGCGTTCATGATGTTTTCTATGTTTCTCATCTGCGGAACTGCTTGCATGACACCGCGAAAGTTGTTGAACCAAGTATATTAGAGGAAGTAGAAGTGGAGCGGGAGGCGACAGTCAGATGAATCCCTACCTTTTTCGACCCTGGGGAGATAACCCAGAGGATGCGACTTGGGAGACCGAAGACAAGATTCGTGCTTCGTACCCTTTCTTTTTCGAGGGTATGTCCTTAACTCATTTTCCAAAGTTTTATCTATGCTTGTTTCTATCATTTGAGTATATCCTATCAATAGTAATTTCGACATTTAAATAGGAATCCTATGGATGTAAACATGTGTTTGAGACATGTTATGTTTGATTGATGCAAGTGGATGCAAGTATTTTCTAGTGGTTGCCTGTGGATGTATATACACGCATATTATGCACTAAATCGGCTCAATCATTCTCATACTGCATATGGATGTGTGTGCCTTTTTATTTTCTTTTATAGGGTGAAAATGGATGTATTAACATATGGATGTTGCATTTGGACGAATGAGTGTGCACACATATAGAACTTACATGTTATAATAGGATTATTTGCATACATATTGGATTCATGGCACTAACATACATTGCATTGAGGAGGTCGACTGAATCAGTAGACGCCTAATCTTCGCATTAGTATTCGGACATATACACACTTTGCATATGTTCATATAAGAATTAGAAGTCTTTAAGGAAAATGGATGCTTGTGATTAATGAATGAGTAGATGGATGATGGATGATAGGAAATACATTCTTCTCAACTTAGAGATTTCGAGGACGAAATCCAAGTAGGGGGGAATGTAGCACCCCGTAATTTCAACAACATTAAAGAGGATAAATTAAATAATGATTAATTTAATAATCAGAATTAAGGGAAGTGGACTACGCCATTGCGTCCGTCTCGATATTCTGGTCAAGATAGACAATTGGTTTGTGTAAAACGGACACCGTATGAAGAAGTTATGAAGGTTTGAAGTTTGTATACGCGCAAGATAATTATATATATATAGTTCAAACCTATCCAAAAAACCAAATTTCAGTTCAAATTTCGAAAATCCCGTAAGCGGTAAAATTCCCGCCCCAGGGGGGTCGACACCCCCAGGGCCGAGGTGGCAGTCGATTTCTGGGGGGCTGGCAGCTATAAGTAAAGGTCCGTTTCTCTTTTTTTCTTCATTGAAAATCAATGGAAGCCAAATGTTGTCGGTGCCTGAACTGAATCCTTTTCTTCAACAACAATCAACTATAGCTAATTAGTTAGAGATTCAAGTATAGATCTGAAATTCAACACCAACAATTCCTCTTCTATCTTCTAAAATCCAAACACTTTAAGTTTAGATACTTTTAGATTTAAATAATTAAAAGTAAAACGTGATATGACTATGATTTGGATCTGTTATAAATTGTGAATCTATGATATTCTTGGATCTTAACCTTCATCATGTTAGATCTACTTTTATAGATCTAATTCACTTGTGGTTAACTTATCATGTCACATTTGTGGATCTTAACCTTTATCTATGGTTGTGGATAATTTGGATCTGTCATTATTTAGACTGTTAAAACCTTGTTTAGATCTAATTCTCCATCTAGATCATCTTGTACCTATCATGTTGTGGTTAATTTAGACATGTCATTAATTGGACGTGTGAATCCATATTTATATCTATTCATGCCTATTAGGACATCCTTATTATGTTAGATCTAGTTTTATCATCACTTGTTCACTAGATCTGTTTTTATGTCCACCTTATTACTATGCCAATAACATGTCTATGTTAGTGTGTGTGTGTATATATATATATATATGCCAATTATGTTAGAATAGTCACTATTGTCATCTTCCCATCACCTTTCCCTTTTATTGTTTATGGCCAGGCTACTTTCTAGCCTAAACATGCCGCTAAATTTATGTGAATGCGTTAGTTAGAAAATGGGGGAAAACATTAGAATTGGCATAACTTGAATAATGAATATGAATTTGGACATATAATTCACTATGAATATAATTAGGTAAATTGGCATGAACACCGATAACAATATAGGTGTTGGATAATAATGAAATGCCCAGGATTACAGTAATTAGAAATTGTAACTGCATTATGACACGAGGTTAGATTGCATTTGTGGTGGAAGTCTGGCTGAAATCGACCGGCATATCCAGCAACCACAAATGTTGAATCTAATGTGAGGGGTCTAAGTGCACAAATACAAGACGGGCTAAGATACGAGGTTAGGCCTAACTTGTGGAAGAAATCTGCCTGGACTCAACCGGTGCATATCCAGCATCCACAAGCCGTAGGCCTAATGTGGGAGGTCTAGCCCATTACAAACCATAAATGGACATGGTAAGGAATTGAAATACTTAACCTAGTTGAATCCATAAGTATTGGGTGAATATAAATATGAATAGGGGTTAAGTAAACTTGGTTGAATAGTAGTAGGGTTAAGTTAAGTATATTTGAGAAAGGTGGGTAATATCTAAATATAGGACCACAAAACTTAACCAATTGGGGGTTATTATTAAAGACACATATAAGTAAGCATATCCGGTAGAAAGATCGGGGCTATATAATTAAAGATACCTTTCAGGGTATATAACCTATGGAAAACCTAGTGGGAGATACAAGACAAAGGGGAGAGCTTGTATAATATTTTGTGGGACCCGTTTCAGTCAGTAACCCGGAGTAGGTATCAAACAAAGTACTCTGAACTAGGTCGGAGAAGGGGCACGCTTACTGAACTGATTGTAAGAGATCCAAACGTACAGGACGGTGTGGGCGGCGCAAATCGACCAAGTCATATACGTGCATGGGCCGGGCAGAGGGGGATAAGACGACCTGACACCTGTAGATATGGAGTTGTGCATATCAGCGAAGGGTTGCTACTTTAGGACGTGATACATTCTACGGTGGGGCCAGCACAGAGTATCTATGTAACACCCCGTGTATTCTATAACGTTAAGCTTCACGAATTAAAAGTATAATTAATTATAAATGATGAAATCAAGGGAAATGGGTTACGCCATTGCGTTCGTCTCGAAATTCTGCTTGAGATAGAGTCCGAGTTTGCGTAAAACGGATATCGTATAAAGAAGATATGGACGAACGAAGATGGGCGAAAAACCAGAAAACGGGTCAGAATGCACTGGCGCACTTGGGAAGTGCGCCAGAACAGAAATGAACTGGCGCACATGGGAAGTGCGCCAGTACATTTTTAGCCTGGAGCACCTGCCAAGTGCGGCCAGGTCAGAATGACCTGCTGGTCAGGTCTTGGCTGGCCTGATCAGGGTCTGGTCGAATTTCTGAGCCTTGCCTTGTCACTAGGGCTAGGTGTCAGCTCCTAGTTGGTCTCTCCTTCAAATGAAAGGCTAATATTAATCCAAGCTCCATTGACGGTCCTAATCAATTCACAAACTCTATAAAAAGGACCTAAGACTCACCCTAATTCATACAAATAAAAATGAGAATGAGACCGTCATGCTACTGAGGAGAGACAAGGAGTAGCCGTCAAAATTGAGAGACGATTACGAGACAATTCAAAAGCTTAAAGAACGACAACTAAATCAAAACAACGCCTACAACAAAGGATAGCATCTCTAAATTCAGAATTCAGATTCCTGAATTGAAGATTCGTCATACGTTGTAAGTAGAGTGCTATTCCGATGTGAATAAATAATTGTGTTTTGATTTGTGTAAAGTGAGAAATGGAATTGTGGCGATAATAATCTATATTTGTATGTTGCTTTGATTCTAAACGATTTGGAAATGTTGTGGTATACGATTGGATATTCGCAAGTATATGATTCATGTCGAAAACTACATGTTTGTGGTAGTTTATTACAACACCTATTTGATAATTGCAAGCATATGATTCATGTTGAAAGTAACAACTATATGTTGTGGTAGTTTATTTGAGATTCACGCAAGTATATGATTTACTATTATGCCAACATGATGTATAATTTTATGGTCATCTTTAGTGTAATTGGATCCATTTGAGTATTATGATTCATCTGAAGTTATGTTGGAATTGGCATCATGGTTCAAGTATAAAAACCATGCTTTTGTATTAGTGACAAAAGCAAGCATCTTTGTGAACTTGTATTAATTCTATGAACATGACTAAACTATGTTTGTTGTTATGCCTAATTGAAAAACATGTTTTAGGCCTATGTTGTTATCAAAATCATATGATAGTATATGTGACACATAAGTTACATTAGAATTACATTCCACTTGCAAGTTTACATAGATAGATTAAGAACCATGATTCAAGTTTAGGTATGTTTATGCCATAATTCTCCGAATAAAATAAAAACCATGATTCATGTTTGGGTATGTTTATGCCATAATTATATGCTATTACAATGCAAGTTCACAAGTGCCTAATTTATGTTAATTAGTTCGCTATGTTGCAAGTTCATGTGTTCACACTCCCCTTTTTATGTTGCTTAGAATATATAAACACCATGTTATAAGCCTCCCCTTTTTCATGTGGCTAAGTTGGGTTTAAATGTTAAACCCAACATATGTTATATTGTAGCAAACGTATAAAACGGGGGTAATGGCGATTGGGTTAAAATATAAAACATATGTGTTGGCATGTTTGACGCATGCCAATGACTTTGAGAAACAATTAAGTGGTGTAAATTAATTTCACCCAATAAAGATGAATTTGAATAATGGGCCGCAAATATTTACATATAAAAAGAAAAGAGACAAAATATGTAAATGTAGAAAATACGATGTGTTTAACCCGAGGTTGGATTGAGTTGTGATGTAAACCTGCCCGGAACTGCCCGGCTGTCCAGTAGTCACAACAATACCTATCCAATGTGGGTGGTTAAACACAGAGCCCAATAAGGACCCGAGGTTAGACTGAGTTGTGGCGTAAGACTGCCCGGACCCAACCGGCAACAGGCAGCCACAACAATACCTGTCTAATGTGAGAGGTCGAAGCTTTAATAAGACAATTAAAGCTGAGTCAGCATTAATAGGATTAAGTAAATTAAATTAATACTTAATAAAAATGGAACATGCTAGACTATACAGACTGATTGGGGGTTAGGTTTACAAAACACTTAACCAACTTAGCATGTTGGCTAGAAATAGAAAACCTAGTAGCGGGGGACCCTTTTCAGCAGTAACCCTACAAGGTGTATCAGGATACCCTGAACTAGGCAGGGTGGGGCACGATTACTGGGCTGACTGTAAGAGGTCAAATCGACGGCGGTGGTGCAGCAGTGTAGGTTCTAACGGGGTGCGGGCGTGCACACACTCCAGCGCAGAAAAATAAGGCACTGGGCACCAGTAGCATACCTGTGCATCCTAGGATTGTGTCGGGCCGCCACCATGGGACTTGATACACCCCATGGTGGGACCAGCATAGGTAACTACAACAACGGGGGTCGTAAGACACATGCAACTATGCGAGTAGGAGCCGATCATCAGAAATGGATCACTTCACCCTAATTATGGGGTGCCTGTTGGGAACTAGTTTATATGGGTACAGAGATTAATATGGGGTACGGTAGTATATTCGACTCTAGACAACTTAACTTAGTTAGGGTGCTTTCCCATTTCCAGTTTATACTTATCATACCCAGTTCTTTATTCATAGACTGAATAGTCCTAGACTTACTCAGGCTTTATGTCTGACTCTACTTTTCTTTCGTCCCCCCCCCCCCCTAGGTCCACAGGGAGGGAATACCGCAGCTTGACCAGCTTTCACATCCAGCTTGAAGAGAAAGAATGTATTGCTTGGATCTTTTTCGTTTGGACTATGGCTTTGGACAGCAATTATGGGACTTATGCAGTTTATTTATGCTTTCTTTATGCTTCTTTAAATAATGTAATCAAGACAGTTATGAAGATGTTATGTTTTTGGAAGTATTGTAAGACAAATTATGACATGGTTTATGTAACATGAATTTTGTTGAAATAAAAGTTGTTGTTGTTTTCCGCTGTTCAAAAATATGTGTTCTTATATCTGTCTTGTATATCTGTGACTTATAATTATAAACCTCCACCAAAATTAGGGCATTCCCTTTGAGAGTGATCCTAACGGAGGTGGGGTGTTTCACTTGGTATCAGAGCATAGGTTTACCAGATAAGATAAAAAGTTTTGAAAAATTCATTTCCAAAAAGAAAAATTTAAAGAAGCATTTTTAAAGATAAAATGTTATTTTATTTTAAAAAGGCAAAGTCCCCCAAAGCCATATGTACTATCTTTTATCCTTCGTTTTGAATCATTCCTTTTTGTTTCAGCATGTCCGAAGAACTTAACTTGCCAGAGGGTGTACCAATACCTGGTTGGTTTAGATGATTCTTAGAAGCGAGGGCCACTCAGCCAGGTCCTACTGTTCCCCCTCCTCCAGCTGCGGGAAATCATCCAGCTGCAGCAACACCTCTTCCTCCACCTCCTCCGCGGGGTAATACTTTTGCTAAGATATGTAAAGATTTTAAAGCTATGGGAGGAAAGGACTTTCATGGAACCGAGTCCTTCGTGGCAGCCAGGAATTGGCTGAAGGAAATCGAGGACTTATTCGTCATCTTTGAGGTAGAAGATAGGCAGAAGGTACAACTGGCAATATGGCTACTTAAAGGCAAGGCTTCCTACTGGTGGGAAGTCACCAATGCAGAAAGGCCAGTGGAAACATGGGAGGACTTTAGGGCAAGGTTTGAGGCTAAATTTCTCTCAGAAGCTGAAAGGAGTCTTCAGTTGGAAAAATTCTTATTTCTTAAGCAAGGGAACATGACAGACAAAGAGTATGTTAATCAGTTCGATCAGCTGGCTAGGTTCGGACTGGACCTAGTCAACACTCCGCACAAGAAGGCTCTTCGCTTTGTAAAAGGATTGAATGAGCCATTACACAGTTTGGCCATGACCCATATACCCATGGGAGCTACGTTTGAAAAGTTGATGCAGATGACATTGCTAAACGAAGAGGACAAGGGCAAGAAGGAGACAAAGGCATAAAGCTCTCAAGGGAAGAAAGAGGGTTTACAGCCTAAGAAGACAGACTTTAAGAAGGGCGGGAAAGACAACAAAGAGAAGAGAAAGTGTAATTTCTGTGGCAAAGTGGGGCACTTGGTGAAAGATTGCCGGAAAAAGAAGGCCAAGATGAATGGTGGGTGCTTTTCTTGCGGTGAAACAGGCCATATGGCTAAGGATTGCCCAAAGAAACGAGGATAGGGGCAGAGGGCTGGATCCACCTCAGGGGCACAGGTTCATGTGCTAGAGGCGCCACCTCTGCAACAGCGAGGTATAAATACTTCTGTAGAAAGCGTAGTTTATCTTTATGATCACCCAGTTCGCACTTTATTTGATTCTAGCGCATCACACTCCTTTATTTCATCTGCTTTAGTAGAATCTCTGCACCTAGAAACTAGTATGGTAGAGGACCCCTTAATTGTTTCAAATCCAATTGGGGGCCCAGCTCATATGTCTATGATCTGTGTGGGATTGAAACTTTCTATTCTAAGCGTAGAATTTAGATGTAGTGCCTTTGTTTTGGGCTTCTCGGGATATGGTTTGATTTTGGGCATGGATTGGCTATCCAGTAATGGTGCCATCCTTGATTGTGAGAAAAGGGTGGTTAGGCTTCTAACCCAACTCGGTAACACTCTGGAAATTACTTGTAATCCCTCGTATGCGGTTATGCTTAGTTATCTTGAATCGCTAGATGCCTCTGTTGAAAGTTTGCAATCGGTTAGAGTGGTCCGGGAGTACCCGGATGTCTTCGAAGAGGTGAAGGGCTTGCCCCCGAAGCGGGAGATAGACTTCCGCATATATCTTGTAGATAATGCAAAGCCCGTTGCGTTGCCCGTTAGACACATGGCTCCATGGGAAAGGAAGGAGCTCAGTAAACAGATTAAAGAGCTTCTAGAGAAGGGGTTCATTAGAAGGAGCATTTTAGAATGGGGCGCTCCGGTGGTGTTCGCTACAAAGGCGGATGGTTCACTCCGTCTATGTGTTGATTATAGGGAGCTCAACAAGCTAACGAAAAAGAATAGGAACCCTCTCCCCAGAATTGACGATCTGTTTGATCAGCTTGTAGGAGCGTCTGTTTTCTCCCAACTCGATTTGGCAACCGGTTTTCATCAGCTAAGGGTGGCTGAAGATAGCATCGATAAGACAGCATTCAGAACCCCAGACGGCTTCTTTGAATGGCTTGTCATGCCTTTTGGCTTGACAAACGCACCCGCTTACTTCATGGACCTAATGAGTAGGGTGTTCAGAGATTTCCTCAACAAGTTCGTAGTGGTTTTCGTAGACGATATTTTGATCTTCTCAAAGAGTGAAGAGGAGCATGCCCAGCACCTAAGGGCAATCATGGAAACTCTGTGAGTCCATCAGCTAAAAGCCAAATTCTCCAAATGCCACTTTTGGAGAGAAGAAGTGAGGTTCCTTGGGCACATAGTATCCAAAGAAGGGTTAGCTGTGGACCCTTCTAAGGTAGTAGCGGTACAGGATTGGAAGACACCAAGGAATGCAACTGAGGTCCGAAGTTTTCTAGGACTAGCATGTTTCTATCGAAAGTTCATAAGGGATTTTGCGAAAATCTCAGCTCCGCTCACAAGGCTGACCAAGAAGAATCTAGTGTTCAATTGGGAACTTGGATTGCGAGTTTGCTTTCCAACGGCTAAAAAGGGCTCTTACAACAGCCCCAGTTTTGACGTTGCCATATGGAAGCAAGATGTTCACAGTTTATACAGATGCATGTGGGACAGGGCTAGGCGCTATCTTAATGCAAGAAGGAAGGGTAGTAGCTTATGGCGGAAGACAATTGAAAGTTCATGAAAAGAACTACCCGACCCACGATCTTGAGTTAGCCACCATCGTCTTTGCACTCAAGTCTTGGCGACACTATCTCCTAGGTGAAAAGTTCGAACTTTACACTGACCATAAATCGTTGAAATATCTTTTCTCGCAGAAAGATCTTAACTTGAGGCAACAGAGATGGATGGAGTTTCTTGCCTCGTACGATTTCGAGATCTCCTACACCCCGGGCAAAGGCAACGTAGTGGCAGACGCATTGAGCCAAAAGAAACTAACCCTAAGCCCGCTGTTTGTTGAAAGACAAAGCCTAGAGTTTATAGCCAGCTTTGACTTTAGGCCCTCCTCCGATTTTGTACCGGGCTTGCTAGCATCTCTCGAAGTACGCCCGACTTTAGTGGACTCAATAGGGACAGCACAACGCGAAGACCCTCAGCTTGTGGAGACGATTGATAGTCTAATTAGGGATGAGACTTAAAGTCACCTCAGCAGATACTCCATCGACGATAAGGGTTGGCTAAGGCGAGACGGAAGACTATGCGTCCCACAGACAAGGGATTTGGTAAAGACGGTTCTCGAGGAAGCACATCACTCCAAGATGACTATACACCCAGGCGGAGATAAAATGTACAAGGACATAAAGAGAACTTTCTTTTGGAACGGCATGATGAAGGACGTGGCAGATTTCGTTTCTAAGTGTATGGTGTGCCAGCAGGTTAAAGCGAAACAGAAAAGGCCTGGCGGTCTGCTCCATCCTCTAGAGGTCCCGCAGTGGAAGTGGGATAGCATCTCAACGGACTTCATTGATGGGCTGCCTAGGTCTAGAAGAGGCAACACTAGCTTTTGGGTAATAGTGGATAGGCTTACTAAATGCACCCACTTTTTACCTGTCAAGAGTAAAAGAACTGCCTCATCCCTAGCATCTCTTTACCTCAAGGAAATTGTTCGACTCCATGGAATACCCTCTAGCATTGTTAGTGACCGAGACCCTATCTTCACAAGTGAGTTTAGGCGGAGTCTGCAAGAAGCGGTAGGCACACAGTTATGCTTGAGCACAGCCTATCACCCCCATACCGACGGTCAGACGGAAAGAGTGAACAGAGTTTTGGAGGACCTTTTAAGACTGTGCATCCTTGACTTCGGAGGGACGTGGGAAGACCATCTTCCTTTGGTGGAATTTGCCTACAACAACAGCTACCAAGCAACCATCGGAATGGCGCCCTTTGAAGCTTTATATGGAAGACCATGCCGATCGCCCACTTGTAGGTGGGAGTCTACTGACAAGCTCATACTTGGACCAGATATGATCCGAGAGACTTCAGAAAAAGTAGACTTAATACGGAGAAGAATGAAGACAGCCCAAGACAGACAAAAATCCTACGCCGACAAGAGGACGACCAACCTTGAATTTGAGGTTGGGGACAGAGTTTTTCTTAAGGTATCTCCGCTAAGGAACGTTGTTCGTTTTGGGACCATAGGGAAGCTAGCACCAAGGTTCGTAGGGCCATTCCCTATCATCGAGAAAATTGGGAAAATCACCTATAGATTAGAGTTACCCGAAAATCTGGCCGGAGTTCACAACGTTTTTCACGTTTCGCACCTCCGAAAATGTCTACATGAGTCTGCTGAAGTGGTAGAGCCAAATATCCTAGAAGAAGCTGAAGTGGAACACGAAGCAACCGTGAGGAAAGTTCCAACCTGCATATTAGGAACGGAAGTGAAGAAGCTACGCAACCGCGAATTCAAGCTCGTCAAAGTTTAGTGGAGCGACGCCGAGGGAGACGCAACTTGGGAAACTGAAGCTAGAATACGCGTAGCCTACCCTTTTCTTTTCGAGGGTACATCTTTGATCTTTCTTTTTCCTTAAGATGCGCTTTTATCTATCTTTTTAGGTATATCTCCTCGACCTTATCTTTTAGGTAGAAACTCTTTGGATGAAAACATGTAATTGAAACATGTTATGGATGATGGTTGCAAGTGGTTGCAAGTGATTGCTAGTGGTTGCTCGTGGTTGCATATACACACACAATTTAGGTTTTAGATCGGCTCAGTCACTTCATGTTGCATGTGCATATATGTATTTATATTTGTATATGGTTGAAGTTTAATGTGTTGTCATATGGATGTTGCATTTACATGTGAATGATTGTGCACCCATGTAAAATCATGAATAGGAAAATTTGCATACATAATGGATTCATGACACTTACATAATTTGCATTAAGGAGGTCAACTGAATCAGTAGACCGGCTGATTTTGCATTAGATAAGTACATGTACACACACTTCGCATATGATCATGAAGCATTAGAAGTCTTTTAAGGACAATGGATGCTCGTGTTTGATGGATTATTAGATGGATGTTTGGATGTTAAGATATACATTCTTCCTAACTTGAAGATTTCGGGGACGAAATCCTTTTAAGTGGGGGAGAATGTAACACCCCGTGTATTCTATAACGTTAAGCTTCATGAATTAAAAGTATAATTAATTATAAATAATGAAATCAAGGGAAATGGGTTACGCCATTGCGTTCGTCTCGAAATTCTGCTTGAGATAGAGTCCGAGTTTGCGTAAAACGGATATCGCATGAAGAAGATATAAACGAACGAAGATGGGCGAAAAACCAGAAAACGGGTCAGAATGCACTGGCGCACTTGGGAAGTGCGCCAGAACAGAAATGAACTGGCACACTTGGGAAGTGCGCCAGTACAATTTTAGCCTGGCGCACCTACCAAGTGCGCCCAGGTCAAAATGACCTGCTGGTCAGGTCTTGGCTGGCCTGATCAGGGTCTGGTCGAATTTCTGAGCCTTGCCTTGTCACTAGGGCTAGGTGTCAGCTCCTGGTTGGTCTCTCCTTCAAATGAACGGCTAATATTAATCCAAGCTCCATCGATGGTCCTAATCAATTCACAAACTCTATAAAAAGGACCTAAGACTCACCCTAATTCATACAAATAAAAATGAGAATGAGACTGTCATGCTGCTGAGGAGAGACAAGGAGTGGCCGTCAAAATTGAGAGACGATTAGGAGACAATTCAAAAGCTTAAAGCAACGACAAATAAATCAAAACAACGCCTACAACAAAGGATAGCATCTCCAAATTCAGAATTCAGATTCCTGAATTGAAGATTCGTCATACGTTGTAAGTAGAGTGCTATTCCGATGTGAATAAATAATTGTGTTTTGATTTGTGTAAAGTGAGAAATGGAATTGTGGCGATAATAATCTATATTTGTATGTTGCTTTGATTCTAAACGATTTGGAAATGTTGTGGTATACGATTGGATATTCGCAAGTATATGATTCATGTTGAAAACTACATGTTTGTGGTAGTTTATTACAACACCTATTTGATAATTGCAAGCATGTGATTCATGTTGAAAGTAACAACTATATATTGTGGTAGTTTATTTGAGATTCATGCAAGTATATGATTTACTATTATGCCAACATGATGTATAATTTTATGGTCATCTTTAGTGTAATTGGATCCATTTGAGTATTATGATTCATATGAAGTTATGTTGGAATTGGCATCATGGTTCAAGTATAAAAACCATGCTTTTGTATTAGTGACAAAAGCAAGCATCTTTGTGAACTTGTATTAATTCTATGAACATGACTAAACTGTGTTTGTTGTTATGCCTAATTGAAAAACATGTTTTAGGCCTATGTTGTTATCAAAATCATATGATAATATATGTGACACATAAGTTACATTAGAATTACATTCCACTTGCAAGTTTACATAGATAGATTAAGAACCATGATTCAAGTTTAGGTATGTTTATGCCATAATTCTCTGAATAAAATAAAAACCATGATTCATGTTTGGGTATGTTTATGCCATAATTATATGCTATTACAATGCAAGTTCACAAGTGCCTAATTTATGTTAATTAGTTCGCTATGTTGCAAGTTCATGCGTTCACACTCCCCTTTTTATGTTGCTTAGAATATATAAACACCATGTTATAAGCCTCCCCTTTTTCATGTGGCTAAGTTGGGTTTAAATGTTAAACCCAACATATGTTATATTGTAGCAAACGTATAAAACGGGGGTAATGGCGATTGGGTTAAAATATAAAACATATGTGTTGGCATGTTTGACGCATGCCAACGACTTTAAGAAACAATTAAGTGGTGTAAATTAATTTCACCCAATAAAGATGAATTTGAATAATGGGCCGCAAATATTTACATATAAAAAGAAAAGAGACAAAATATGTAAATTTAGAAAATACGATGTGTTTAACCCGAGGTTGGATTGAGTTATGATGTAAACCTGCCCGGAATCGCCCGGCTATCCAGTAGTCACAACAATACCTATCCAATGTGGGTGGTTAAACACAGAGCCCAATAAGGACCCGAGGTTAGGCTGAGTTGTGGCGTAAGACTGCCCGGACCCAACCGGCAACAGGCAGCCACAACAATACCTGTCTAATGTGAGAGGTCGAGGCTTTAATAAGACAATTAAAGCTGAGTCAGGATTAATAGAATTAAGTAAATTAAATTAATACTTAATCAAAATGGAACATGCTAGACTATACAGACTGATTGGGGGTTAGGTTTACAAAACACTTAACCAACTTAGCATGTTGGCTAGAAATAGAAAACCTAGTAGCGGGGGACCCTTTTCAACTGTAACCCTACAAGGTGTATCAGGATACCCTAAATTAGGAAGGGTGGGGCACGATTACTGGGCTGACTGTAAGAGGTCAAATCGACGGCGGTGGTGCAGCAGTGTAGGTTCTAATGGGTGCGGGCATGCACACACTCCGGCACAGAAAAATAAGGCACTGGGCACCAGTAGCATACCTGTGCATCCTAGGATTGTGTCGGGCCGCCACCATGGGACTTGATACACCCCATGGTGGGACCAGCATAGGTAACTACAACAACGGGGGCCGTAAGACACATGTAACTATGCGAGTAGGAGCCGATCATCAGAAATGGATCACTTCACCCTGATTATGGGGTGCCTGTTGGGAACTAGTTTATATGGGTACAGAGATTAATATGGGGTACGGTAGTATATTCGACTCTAGACAACTTAACTTAGTTAGGGTGCTTTCCCATTTTCAGTTTATACTTATCATACCCAGTTCTTTATTCATAGACTGAATAGTCCTAGACTTACTCAGGCTTTATGTCTGACTCTACTTTTCTTTCGTTCCCCCCCCCCCCCAGGTCCACAGGGAGGGAATACCGCAGCTTGACCAGCTTTCACATCTAGCTTGAAGAGAAAGAATGTATTGCTTGGATCTTTTTCGTTTTGGACTATGGCTTTGGACAGCAATTATGGGACTTATGCAGTTTATTTATGTTTTCTTTATGCTTCTTTAAATAATGTAATCAAGACAGTTATGAAGATGTTATGTTTTTGGAAGTATTGTAAGACAAATTATGACATGGTTTGTGTAACACGAATTTTGTTGAAATAAAAGTTGTTGTTGTTTTCCGCTGTTCAAAAATATGTGTTCTTATATCTGTCTTGTATATCTATGACTTATACTTATAAATCTCCACCAAAATTAGGGCATTCCCTTTGAGAGTGACCCTAACGGAGGTTGGGTGTTTCAATCTACGAGGAATAGGAAGCCGATCGATTAGGGTAGTAGTTAGGGTACATTTGGACGTATGCCTAAGTCTACCACCTTATAGTGGAAGGGATCATCTCATTCTGGTTATAATAGTAATAGTGCAGAGTAATCATTAGGGAAGCGTATATACTCTATCATGTTTACCTTGTCATGCTTACCTTTTGTGATGTCACAATTCTTATCCACTTTATATGCCTGTCATGCTACTTTTATTTATTTATTTGCTAAAAGTAACTGGACTCGCCAAACTTTTTGTCTAGCCCTTTTTGTTTACTCTTTCTTCCGTCCCCCCCCCCCCCCAAGGTTCTCAGGGCGGGAACACTCAGGCTTGACCGTGATTTTTCTTTATCTTGTTAGGAGCTGCTCTTGAAGTATTGCTCAACTTCTTATCTCTACTTTGGCTTTGTCTTTATTTGGGGAATTATGTTTTTTATGTACTCTGATGGAATAAGACAGAAAGTTTTATATTTTTGTAATGGCTTTTATGCAGTATCAGACTTGCGATATTTTGGACCACGATGTTATGATTTATGTTTGAAATAAAAATTTGAATTCCGCTGTTGCTTTTATATCTGTCTTGTAATGTTTCTATTTCTGTTTACCTATAACGCTTCACGAAACTTAATGCATTCTCTTAATGAGTGACAATAACGGACGTGGGGTGTCACAAATAGTGACAGTAAACAACAAAACATGGTCGACATAAACATGTAGATAGAAGATATGGGAGAAACAAGTGCATACATGAGTGGATCAGGAAACAACTCAGAAAATACACATACAAGTTAAGCTAATCAAGATATACATAGCAATGATAATGATAACATGGGGGGTAACAGCAGTGCAGACACAAACACCCGTGCAAGGATACAACAATAGGCACAGCAACCACACACTAGACATCATATGACTACTGTAACGTCACGTATTTTTTAATGATGATAATTAATTAATTTAATTATTTTAATATAATTATCGAGCATGTAATGGCGTGGTAGTTCGTAATTTTACGTTTTGGAATTCAAACGACTATACCGGATTCGTTATAAGTCGAATTTCTTCAAAACAAGAAACATTGGAACCTATTATGCTATATTTTTCTAACGAAAGTGAAAAATCGAGATTCCATCTCATAGATTTTGAGTTATCTTCAAACCAAATTTTCGAATGGTCACTATGGAATCGTTTATAAGCCATAACGAATTATTTAATATAACTAAATATTGGTTTCGAATTTGGATAGGATTTCTGAGGCATTTTTATAATTTGATTTACAGAATTTTTCTGTAATTTTATTTTGTAAAATAAGCAACTTTTTATTTAACGTAATTTGCACCCTATATCAGTATTTTTGGGATTCCACCAGATAAGTTATCTTGTCCATTTTATTTTATTTTTGGAATCGTGGCACCTTGCTTGTCACAATGGAATTTTTAATTTTTCCCATACCATAGGAGTCTACACGTAAACGGTATATTTCATTGTGGGGTGCGCTACATAAATAGCAGTGCAATGACCCTGTACAACCTTATATTTTTTCGTTACAACTAGTAAACTAAAACCATAAATAAGTTACCAATATAAAGTACATAAATAAATGGCATGTACAATAAAAATTAATCAATGACCTATTGTGCACGTCTGCTACGTATTTCATTTTAAGGATCTTACGTTGCTCAATCTTCTTTGTAATAATCGAACCTCTCAATCTGATGTAAGGAGCACGACCTCCTAGTTTTTAATAGATATCTGAATACGTTCCATTTGTTATATTATTACTCAACAGTATAGCATGCACACAGATATTATAAAGTAACGTACAGATTAGTTTTATACACTAGAAGTAGTCTTTGTTGATTACAAGGGCCATGTCAAGCTTGAATGCTTAGAAACAAAGTAAAGCCAACCTACACTGCCCTCCAATGTAAGCTAAAAGCTTTGTCTAGGCAAATCAACAGCTATGAAGTGAAAATTCAAATGCTTAAGAACACATCACACATACTAGCTAGGAAATATGAAATGAAATTCGACCAGCCTATGATGGAGCTTGAAAATTCATGGCAGTAAAAGTGTACAAAACTTGCTTTTATCAAATCAATTTTGTTCCTACCCTAACCTTCCCACATGAGATGCATATTGCCTAATCTTATAGCGCACAGCCTATACACATACATTTTCAGACGATGAAGTGAAGTGAAGTGAAAATTTAAAGTACTGTCGCACTACGCTTAATTTTACAACTTCCTAAGATATGAAAAATCAATGTAGTCCACAAACATCATCTTGTTCTCTCCAGCCATCTTCATATACATTACGCATTTTCTTCTGTACTGAAATGGGAATTTATAGACACAACTTATTCTCAATAACTACACCATATAAGGTAAGTGATATATACATCTTGGAACTAAAGATGAAAAATAACGCACAAACTGTATACACATGATATATACTGTTTGTAGTAAGTGCATAATTATGTTACAGTAGTGGAGAACAAATCCAAACACATGAAATTTGATAACCGCAAGCATTTAATGCCCACTACATCCACCTAAGGTTTAATAGAGCTTACGTGCCATATAAGTGGCATTATGTTCTGTTGTTCTTATATCATGAATTTTAATTACGAGAACGTTAGTGTGCTTTCTAATGTGGCCCTGAACAGTTTATCTTATCTTTTATTCCTATAGCATGTAATCTTGAGAGTGAAGTTTCTGTAATGAGTCATCGTTAAAATAATATATATGTAAATGATTTTCTTCACTGTTAATAGTACGTACAGCCTACATATATATTACACATCATGAGCAAGCCTATTACGACAGCTATCTTGATCTATGATAAGCACATGCTTCTTATATGTTAATACCTATATATATTACACCGCGCTTCATTCATTCCAGAAAAAGAAATCAAGCCGCTTAGTCCTTCTCCTTGTTCCTTCTAACATTTCAGATGTACATTTAGAAAAAAAATGGGATGGGTTTCAAAACGGCAAAAGGTAAATTAGTTTACTGGGAATGATTTGGGTATGGATGCTGCATCCAGTTAGGGGGAGAGTCTGAAGGTTGTGCGTAGGAAGAAAGTGCCATGCAGAAAAGAAAATAATATATATATATATATATAAAAGGGGAAAATAAAAGATAATTCGTGACCATATAATAGAGTGGAATGTTTTCGGCAATGGTAATGAGCACCTAAAGGAATGGTGAAGAACTCATGCTGTGAATATTTTTGAAAATGGTGGAGTCTGCTAGTGAAAAGCGAAGGATGGGAAGGTATATTTGGTAATTGTGGTTGGAAGACATATGGAATATTTGGGGGACGTGAACAGCAAAGTTAATTGGGTATTTGTGAATAGGAGGGATTGTTTGCTGAAAGTGGTTATATCAATGGGAAGGAAGATGAATCACTGTAGCGGGGCATGTAGGTACGAAGTTGGACATGGGCCATTTGAAAATAAATGGTAAAACCCAATTTTTGATGAGGTATGGCTTTATGTAGTACTATTTTAACGCATTGTCTTGATGAACGTTTTGATCCTATTTATTTTAATAATGGATGGCCTTATGCATGGTGGATACAGTAATGGATGAAACGGGAATTTGACGCTGTCTGGAGGGAGCATATATGAGGGAGAAGACACCGTTATGGGTTTAAGGGAGATGGGCTAAAAAGAATGGTAAGGCCCGATAATAATATATAAATAAATAAGTATAGGATTATTTAATTAAATAACGTATTACCTTGTATTCGTAATAACTTACACATACGCTATCCAAATTCAATGAAACAGAATCCGCTGAAATCGTATGAACACAAACTACATTATGGAACCAGTCTAGAGCAATTTGGAGGTCGTTACAATCTTAGGCAAAATAAATCGTCTGGTTAAATCAACCAATGATAATCGTTATTTAACTGTTAATGACCAAGGTGAGTAAACTCACTAACTTTGTCCAGTTTTATAATTTTATAAACGTTATTTAATTCTGAAAAAAATAATAACTGAATGTTGTGTGTGATGGTTGTTTGGATGATTTACAATTAAATTGGTTGATAGTTATATACATGAAGTCGTTTGTTAAATACTAATTTAATAATTTCATATTGATATGAAATTGTGTTATTTATGTTGATTAACATTTGTGGATACAGGGAAACAGGTTGGAGGGAACCAACTGGATTCCTCAACAAATTATATTATTGTTTTCATACACATTGCATTATATGATGTGACGAATAATCTGTGGTTAATTATTGCGTGTTTGGGGGTGTTTGGACAAAATCGACCTGAAATAATGGATGCTTAAATGCAGCAAAATATATTCGAATATATTGAAAAAGGAATTTGGATTTAAAAAAAACAGAAATTGAATCTCGATTAACTAGAATATAATAACTTATTCAATTATATAAAATAAGTAGTTTGGTTTATTAATAATATTTATAAATGGAATAAAATAATTATTGTTAAATAATTTTTATTAAATAATCCGCGCATGTTAATTCAAAAATGAGTAATGGAAAGGGGAATCGTTGAATTTATTTCGAGGTTCAAAATGTGAATATAAATAGAATAAAACTATAATGATTTGTTATTATAATTCGACAATGTCAAAAATTATTAGAATGATTTATTGTCATAAATTATATATATATATATGATATCTAGAAGTTGACTTAATAATTATTATTGGGATTTATTATCGAATATGTAATTGAGATTAAGTAATAACTTGTATGGAATGAAATACAGAATAGAATTTATAAAAGATCTAGATAAATTGAACTTTAAACTGTAATGGTATTTATTATTTAAATCAAGAAATTGATTTAATAAGAGAAGTCCAGATTTCTATATAGAAATGATATTCACATTTTAAAGTGAATAATTGTTAAAAGAAAACGTTTTACAGATTAAATCGATTATAAAAGGAAATGGGTAAATGCTGGAAGTGACAATTCAAAAGTGAATTTAGAAATTGAGTTGACCTGAAACGGTGAGTTTATTCAAAGGTTCAGAACATAGATTATTCATGATGGAGTTCTAATTTGAAATTCGATTATATCGAATCCAGGAAAATAATATTTATTCCCATTGTTAAATGAAGATTATTTATTTATCTAATTAAATACAATTTATTTATTCAAAGTAACGAATCAGAGTTATATTTTAAAGTTAAATATTTTGGGAACATGAATTTTAATGTTGTCGTTATAATCAATATTTTATGTAAAAGAAGTGGATTCGTAAAACAAATCCAAGAGTTGCGTAAGAAATAATTTGATAAGAAATTAAGAAATGGGATTAAGAGAATTAGAAACTGACTGGAGACTAGTTAAGTTGAGCGACTTTCTGAGTGTTGATCTAATGTTGGTTTCAGCCTTCGGGAATGATACTTAGAAAACTGTTCTCTTACTAGTTACAGTTAGAGACTGATGAATGTGGAAGAATATTGAGTCGTAAATAAGTAATGGAAATGTTTTCCAATCTTAACAACGTATATTTTCTAAATATAGAAAATAAGAGTTGTGTATATACAGAATTATCTCCTAATGTTAAGAAGAGATACTTTCTAATTATAGAAATTAAATAATTCGTGATATATGGAAACATTTTCCAAAAATTGTGGGAAGTAAAACAGTCTTTTTAAGAATAAATAAGGATTTGGGAAATAAATAAATAAATGATAAATTAATTTAAATAGCTGAATGTTGATTGATGATTGATCCGTAAATTTCCATTTGGAAATATGAGTGTTGGATGTATGGATGTTTTCTTTGATAGTTAAATCATCGGCTATCAAAGATCTTGACCATTTTCTGTTGTCAATACGGAGAAAGCGGGATCAGATTTATTTCTGTAAACCACTCCGCATGGACATTAGCATTGCAAATGAAATATGATAACGATAAATTGTAGACAGAGTTTATGCAAGGGTTGTTCTAGCGATCCTAGGTAGAAATTGTAACAACCCGAAAATCTGGGCCAGTTTAAAATTTTTATTTCGACAATTTTAGCGAATTTTGATTATTTAAAATGAATTATTTTAAATAATGTCGACGAAAAATTTATTATAAATAGAATTTGAACGTATATATTATATACGTCGTGTATAGAATATAAATATTTATAAAAGGAATTGAAAATGGCGCGGTAGTTCGATAATTGGATTTCAAACTTCAATTGAACATACCGGGAGCAAAATAAACCGGATTTTAGTGAAACCAAAAACATTAGGATCTAATTGATAACATCTTTCCAACGAATCCGAAAAATAAAGATTTCATAGCGGCAATCAAAGGATATGTCCAGCTGAAAATTATGAATAGTCGCTATGGAATTCAGGCCCTTAAAAATGGAAATTTTGCAAACGACCTCGGATTTCGACGAAACCACTTTTGTTGGATCCGTGATGTAAAGTTATTGCTAGATTCCAAATTTCGTAATTTTTCCAATCAATATGTGAGCGTGGCAAAGGAAAACGCGTTTGACCCGTTTTAGTTGATTTTAATTGACTGGAAAATGGCCATTTTTCAAACAGTGTCAGAATTCGACGAAACTAGTTTTGTTAGGACCGTATCATCAATACGAAGCTAGAAAATATTTTTCTGGAATTTTTAGAGTTCGTATGTGACCCCGGTAAATTGAAATGCGCGTTCAAATTCAAGATATAGAGTTATATGTTGATTTTGACGAATATTGATCGAAACGGTCGAATCAGCTTGCGATGCATATCCCATTGTGTTCGGAATGGGGGTAATTAGCTAAGGACGGCAGTTGTTGGGTCTCGTTTCAAGATCGAAATCAAAAGTTGCTTTTTGGATTAATTTAATAATATTAAATATATATATATATATTATAAAACCTTCCCTTACCCCACCCTTCACTCTCTCTCCCTCCTTCCCCGTTTCATTTCAGAATTAAAAAAACCTAAAAAGAAAACCGTGCTGCCTTCATCGACCCCCCCCCCCCGACTGACGGCGTCGCCCACCACCGAGCTCCACCTCAGGTGCCTCCCCCGATCGCCTTTCTCTCTCTTTTCTCTCCCTCGCCCTCCTAATTGAAAACCGTGGCCCCAATTGCAAACCCCGACCCCAAAATTGATCCCCAACACCCAGCGTCCCGCCGCCGAGCCTAGCCGCCTCCGCCTTCGCCTCTGGCCGCCACCAGACTGTCGCTCAGCCTCCCATCACCTCTGGCGTCGCCATTTCCCCTTTCCCACTTCTAGCTGTGAGTTTGTTTCTGATTTATTTATGTTATTGGAAAAGGTGATTTTTATTATTATGAAAATCTAAAATAGAAATATTATTTTTATTTGTTTAAAGATCTAAAATATTATATATGTTTTTGTTTTGAAAATAGGATTTATATATAAAACTGATCAATAAGATTTGGTTTTTATTTTGTAAAGAAATGATTTTTCTTAGTGATAAAAATATGATTTTTATCAAGTAGGAAGAATTAGAAAGGTTCGATTTTTATTGTATGAAAGACAAGATCTTTACACATGAAGAGAGGAAGTAAAAATATAATTTTTATATAAGGAAGGTAATAAAAATGTGATTTTTATATATTGAATAGCATGGTAAAAATAGGATTTTTATACTGAATAGCATGGTAAAAATAGGATTTTTATATTGAATAGCAAAGTAAAAATTCGATTTTTATATATTGAATAGCAAAGTAAAAAATTCGATTTTTATATATTGAGTAGCAAAGTAAAAATGTGATTTTTACATATGTAGAGAATACGGGCAGAGAACGTGACAAGAGGCAAGAACGACGAAGATTTCTACCTAAGAAGAGTCGTGGCATTGGATTAGAAATTCTGTGAGAACTTCTCACTCTTCAATTTCTTTTTCTAGTTATATATATACTAGGATGCAGACGGTGTTTAGTAGCACCCGACACCCGTCATCCACAGACCATGGATGGCTTGTTTGTTTAATTGTTTGGTTGTGTAGTTGGTTAGATTACTTGGTTTGAATTGAATTGTTTGGTGAAATGAAATTGATTTGATTGATGTGTGAATGGCGTGGGCCTTCACTAGACCGGGGATAAGGCTAGACCTTGTCCCGTTTCTAGTATCGTGCCGTTATGCCGCCGAAATTTTCTAAAAATGAGTTAGAAAAATAAAGATAACATTTTATTTAATAAATGAACCGAATAGAATATTCATAGGTTGAATAAAATAGTTTGATCGTTAAAAATATAATTTTTAACATGAATGTGAATAAATAAATATTCATTTACAAACCGGACGGTTTGTTTATGTACACCTATTTGAAGGACATTGATTGGGACGATAAATTTTACACATCGCCCAACTGCACAAATAAAATCTGTGTTTGATTGTTTGAAACCCCACACGGGTATTGGGATGATATTTGACGTACACTAATCCCGATTGATTAGTTGTATGTCGATCGATTCATTGACAGACTGTTATAAGCGTTGAATATTTATATTTGATGCTTATACAGTGTAGAATGCACTTTGGATGATGGTTGATTATTCATCGTTGTTGATATGTACATGTGTTGTAGAAAATCCATATAATTAACATTATATGGTAATTGATTGGGCCTCATTCCAGTTTCGAAAAATAAATATTTGAAATAAAAACCTTTGAAATAGAATATTTGAAAAAGGAAATATTTGAAAAGAAATATTTGAGAAAGAAATATTCGAAATAGAATATTTGAAAATAGAAACATATGAAGCCGTGTTGGTTAGATTGACGCCATTTTGACGTGAACGATATTTATATCGATTTTATTAATTTTATAATGAATATCGAAAGTGATTTCAAAATCTGATTTTTTGAATATAAATGAATTCGAATTGAAATTGAATATAAATGAATTCGAATTGAAATTGAATATAAATGAATTCGAATTGAAATTGAATATAAATGAATTCGAATTGAAATTGAATACAAATGAATTCGAATTGAAATTGAATTGAATTGAATTAGAACTGAAATTGAATTAGAAATCAATTTGAATTGAAATCGATTTGAAATGAATTTAAAACGAATTTATATTGGAATATTCAATTTTGATCTGAAATTGAACATGAAGTTGAAACCGTTTTGAAAATGAATTCAAAACGATTTATAAAGCACGTTTTAAAAGGAAATCGACGAAGTATATATTATATATATAATATAATGGACGGAATAGAACGCGCCGCACCGCGGCAGTTCGCGAATTTCGACCATTGACTTCGAGCGGATATTACGGGAGATCCGACCGTTGGATTCTCCTAAAACCAGAACCTTGGGTTCGTATCGAAAACAGCTTTCTAACGAATGTAAGAAATTAGAAATCTGACGGTTGGATTTGGAATTATGTCCAAATCAAATTTGGGAAAGGTCGTTGTAAGTGCAGTTCGATAGCCGTTGATGGAAATCGACTGTACGGGCCTTGATAAAATTATTAAAATAGTAATAATTTGTGTAAAATCATAAGAAATGATTTAGAAAGGATTAGGATGAAAATACTCCATATTTGAAAAGATAAAAATAGATTTTTTATCGAAATGAACTAGTTTTGAACTAGAATTATAATTCTATTTATTTTTAAATAAATAAATTGGATTTGAAATGATTTTGAAAATAATCAGAATTTCCAATAATTATATTGGAATGGATTTGAATCGAAATTGTCTTCGGAATATTTCGATATTGGATTTCGTGATGATACAGATATTGTTATGGGAATTTGAAAGATATAGATATATATATATATCGTTATTTCCAATATGAGATTTGTTGATCGTAGAATTTGATATTGAATATAAGCCGATATATTTTCTATTCAGAGCCTTGTATTTAATATCAAATGTGATTTGGGTTTGTCGTGAATGCTGTCTTGACTAACACTGTTCTTGAACCCAGTTGAGAAAAGATTAAATCTTTTTATTTAGATTTAATGAAGTGTACCAATTAAATGATATTTAATTGGAATCGAATTAGTATTGATTTTTGGGTTTATCGTGAACGGTGTTTTAAATAACACTTGTTCTTTAACCCGATAATTAATGGAATGTGATTTTGGGTTTATCGTGAACCGTGTTTTAAATGACACTGATTTTTTAACCCAGTTAACGATTAAAACTAAGTGGAGTTTTAATGAATCTTTAATTAGATTGAAAAGATGGAGAATGGAGTATCACCAGTTTTGCTCCAGGCGATAGTTAAATCTTTAATTAGAATTGAACGTGAAATGGTAATTGAATTTACCGATAACACCGTGGTGTTAGATATGAAGTATTACCAGTTTTACTTCATGGGATGAATAGGTTGGGATTGGGAAATTAAAACAAATGATTACTTCGGTAAGGTTCGTTAATCCCGACTAGTTGAATCGAAATTCAAAAGAAGATTAGAGAATAAATTCAAGGGGTTTATCTTTGATAAAATTAATGGGAACCTTTCCCTATGAATGTGAAATTTAGAAACTAACTGTCGGTTAGCTAAGCAGAATGGTTTTCTGGATATTGATCTGATGTTGGTTTCGGCCTTCGGGGTTAATATTTGGGGAATTATTCTCTTGTTAATTTACGGTTAGTGACTGATAAATTAGAATGAGGCGTATGTTGTGTTTGTGTAACACTTATTTAAAATATATGCGAGTTATTCGGAAAGACCGGGTTAATCCCATTCTGAATAACTGATACGACGATAAGTCGAAGATGAAGACGATGGTCGAAGACCGGAGGTCTTCATGTCGTTTGGGTGATTACTGATGATCTTGATTGGGCTGTACACCCAAGAAGATGGAAACAGTTGGTGATCGTCTAGACGTACTTGGAGATCGATGGATATGCGGGGTACTAGGTGCCTCCGGTTTCGTTCAGACCCAGAACGAACTTGTAAATGGACTGCGTGTGTCTGACATTGGATTTTAGTCCGTGCGATTGATCTCTATTAAATATATATCTGTTTGGCGGCGGAGAATTTATTCTCTTGCTTAACGCCCTTCTCTGAGACGTACGAGCTCAGGGGTTATATATTGATGGATATCAAACGCATGGACTGAATTGCCTATGTGGCATGCCTAAGTGGCAATTGATCGAGGCTTCTGTTGAAAAGCAAAGTCTTGTGGTGATGATCAAAGCACAGCCTGTGTGGCACAGCTTTGTGTAACGTAGATTCGCGAGCCTCGCACCCCGGTTGTGAACCAAAAACGGGAGAGGACCTCAGGGAGGTCATGCGTTTCCTTCTAGCTAGGGTGGTGTCAGTGACCTACCAGCCCTGACATTTATATACTTTTCACCTGTGTGGTTGTTGCTGTTGCGAGGCGCCTCGGTTTGATCGGACGATCCGGGT
The DNA here is from genome assembly GCA_030737875.1 of Allium sativum. NCBI lineage: Eukaryota > Viridiplantae > Streptophyta > Magnoliopsida > Asparagales > Amaryllidaceae > Allium > Allium sativum. Next base: position 132,751,322 of record CM060918.1, read on the forward strand.
CCGATGGAGTCATTCGTTGGCTCATTTACGCCCCCAAAGGGCGGGGTAACGTAGTGTTCAGGCATAATAATCCACATCGGTGGACCGGCCCTGACGATCCAAGGCTTGCCTGCGCGCTTGCCTGAGACACGGGCTAGAGCATCTCGAATCGGTAGAGGACGATCCCTAGCCTCGGTTCATAGATGGAAACCCAATTTCCAAATACGTGACTTTGCGATTTTGACTGTATAACCTATATATGGCGACATAGTGGTATGGGGGCATTCATGCCGCCTATGATTGATACTTATGATTTGAAGTTGTTTTATGCACTATGCACTTATAATAGTATCAAATGATTTGTTTTAAACGTATCAATCATTCTTGGCTATTATAAGGTAAAAACCCTATCCTCCGGCTTGCGTTGCATTGTGTGATGGGAACTGGGTCTTATAATAGCTTCATTTTTTCTTATTTAGCATTGCGCTGTTGTTTATGCACTGGTATTCTTGGGAGGAAACCCGTTCCGTGTTATACGGCGTGGTCCCTTGATTTACCTAACTTTAAGATAAAGATTAATAACTACTTTAGTTCTCACACCAGTCACATGACTGACCTGGAGTTTATTGTTTTAACCTAAACCCTGGGTGCCCTTATTTTGACACGGGCAGCTAGTAGTTTTGGTTTTGCAGATTTATATTCACAGGATCCTGGTTTACAGCTGGAACGATATCCGGAAAGCTTTGTATCCGTATATCTCTTCTAGTTGTGTATTGTATTATTTTCCGCTGCGATGTATTTTAATGTAATTTAAATCTCTGATATTTCTGTGTAATATTTATTCATACTCTGTATATTCTTGTAATCTGATGCATTGTTGTAATATACAATGAAATGTTCTTTTGTATGCGTTCTGTTTTGTCCTGTTCTCAAAACGATCGGGCGTTTCGAACGTTCTGGATCGGTTTAGCGACTGGTTCGGACCGAGCGAAATTCCTTTTCGTCACAGAAATTGCCTAAGATGGATTTACAGAATAGTGTCTTCGGCTTGTACAGTCCCAGGATGACTTGTATGGATGAATGCCTGACAGAGTATATCCAACAAATCGCATAAGTTGATCGCTTCAAATGTATTTACATTGGTAGTGGAGAAATTCGTTTCTCTTAGCTTTATACCTGTGATATTTTTGGGGAAATCAATTTGTGATTTGGTGGGTATGACGATGTGGTATTCAAAGTAAATGAAGGTGTGATGTGTCAAAAGATACGTTATGACCTTAAGCCTCATCAACCGGGAAATGACAAAAATCGGGTAGGCAGCATGGTTATGTGGGTCGCCTCCATTATGGTGTATTGTCACCATCTAGAGAATATTCATATTTGTTACTTCTATTCACTTCTGTATCTCCTGGAAATAGTTATGTTGCTAGCAACCGTAGGTGACAATATATTAGATACACTCAAGAGAAATGAGTGGTCGGACATGTGTGGCCGGGTTGCGAGATGTTCTTGTTGAATCCAGTGTATTCCTCTCTAGAGATACACTATCGGCAGGTGGTTCCATACCTTGTCATAGTCGGAATTCAATCTCCAATAAGCGCCCGTGGTTTTGATTGTATACTATATATGTGGAGCGTGAGATGCAAACATTTCGCTAGATTGTAATTTATTTGTATTTAGACACTACTATAATATCAGAAAAGTATTGATTTTCAAAACTGTTTTGGGTCATCGTAAGGTAAAAACCATCCGTGTTTATGTGTGGATCGGTCTTATGATTATCATTTCTTTGAAAAGATTTTGAAAAGTTAAACCGAAATGATTGGAGTTTACTCACTCCAGTCCTATGATTGACCCAGAGTTTACTTTGTTTTGTTTTACCCTAAACTCTTGGGTGCCCAAATTTGTACGTGCAGTCAAGTAGTCGGGATTTTACAGATATCCTTGGAGGAGTTTGGAGCAGGAGGCTTCAACAATTAGTTATGTATAGAATTTATTTCCGTTGTGGTATATATGTTATGTAACCTGATGATGATGAATGTAAGTACAAATACAGTTTGTATTTCAACGTTATGTTATATAATATATTTTATTCGTTCCGCTGTGAGATTCGTGTTTATTCTATTGTTATCTTCTTCTTCTATTTTGACTTTCTTTCTTTCTATTTCTCACTCTCTATCTTCTTCTATTAATGATCTGGAATTTTCGATGCTTGAATAGTCGACATTGTGGTGTTTGTCGATTTTCAGGGTCGAAAATTCTTGTGGGTCATTATAGTGGTATCAGAGCTGAAGGTTAAATGATTTTCTTGGCTCTGTGTCGTAACTCAATAGTGATGGGATTAGTAATACCCAAGATTGAGTTGGGTGTATATATACGAGAAAGCGTATTTTTAGTTTGATTAAAAAAATGATTTTATATTGTGTTGATTGGTTTGTCGAGTAGTTTATGAATTCTGGTCGATCCAGTAAAGCAAACTGTGTCGATAATTGTTTCTAAACTCTTAGACAGAGAAATTTGATGCAGTATGTTTTGAAAAGAGGGTAAATGAAATAATTTTACCCAAAATATATTTTGATATAAAAAGAAGTATATATATTGGAATTATTATAATAAATTGGATGTGTTGGTTGTGATTATAATCAAATATGATTATAATTGAAATGGTTATAAATAACCAATCAGAATTCGTATAGTGTAATGTATGAAATTAGATGAACTAAATCTGGAATTAAATTAGAATTTGGAATTAAAATCCCAGAAACTGGGAAAAGATTTGAAAATGGTTTTAGATTAAATATATGGAAATTTTAAGATCCTGGGAAAATTTGAAAATGTTTTCCAAGTAGTGTGAAGAATATTTTGTAGTAGTTTGAAATTTTAAGTACTTAAAAATGAGTTTTAAAGTGATATAGTATTGAATTCACTTCAGTCACTAGAAAATGACTCTGATAATGACTACAGCATCATCAGTGTTCATTTTCGAGTTTCTAAGTGACGGATTACTATTAAAGATTTTGTTTTGAATCATTTTGAGAAAACAAGTTGTCAAAAATTCAAAATTTTGAATTGCTATTATTATATGTAAATGTATATGATTTCAAACTAATTTGAAATAAAACCCAATAATTTGGATTCTGAAATTTAAAATCTAGCTTATAAAATTAAATAGATTGAAAATGGTAAAGGTGGATAAATAAATTGGAATTTAACTTAACCAAGTTAAATAAAAATTGAATGGGAATAGGGAAAATCTGAAATGGAATTGTAATGTTGAGTCAAAATTTGGAATTGAGATAGGGACTGAATTTGAAATGGAATTTGGACTGGCCATAAGCAAATGATTTCGTTTGAGAATAAAGATTGGGGATCAAAGTTGGGAACGCATGGATATATGCTGATTTGATGGTAAATAAAAGAGACAGAGTTGATTGCCCAACAGAAAGGTATGAGTTTATATTTTAATTAGGTATGATATTTCTATGAGCTTATTAGGCAAGTCATTAGGCTATTTGACACGACCCGAACATCCCCGGTAAGGAAAGCGTGGATTGCGTTGAGGACAAGACAAAATAGAACGCAAACAGAAGAACATTTCATTGTTAATTACAACAATTCCATCAGATACAAGAATATACAGAGTATGAATGAGTAAAATACATTCGATAAATATCAGAGATTACAATAAATTACATAGCAACGGAAAATAATACAATACACAAATAGAAGTAATACACGGATATAGAGCTTTCTGAGTATCGTTCCAGCTGTAAATCAGGATCCTCTGAATATAAATCTGCAAAACCAAAACTACTAGCTTCCCGTGTGGAAAATAGGGGCACCCAGAGTTTAGGTTAAAACAATAAACTCCAGGTCAGTCATGTGACTGGTGTGAGAACTAAAACAGTTATTAATCTTTACTTTAAAAGAGAGTAATTCAAGGGACCTCGCCGTATAACACGGAACGGGTTTCCTTCCAAGAACACTAGTGCATATAACAAAACAGCGCAATTCTTTTTGGAAAAATGAAGCTATTATAAGACCCAGGTCCCATCACACAATGCAACGCAACCCGGAGGATGGGGTTTTCCCTTATAATAGCCAAATAATGCTTGATACGTTTAAAAACAAATCATTTGATACTATTATAAGTGTATAGTGTCAAAACAATTTCAATCATAAATATCAATCATAGACGGCATGGGTACCATATATCATGTCACCATACTAGTTCTACAATTAAAACCGCAATATCACGTATTGGAAATTGGATTTCTGTCATGAGTCGAGGCAAGGGGCAAGCTCCTCTCCGATTCGAGACACTATAGCAAATGTCCCAGGACCCCACTATGATCCTTGGATCTTCAGAGCCGGTCCTCTCTTACTTTTGAGGATTAATTATTCCTGAACACACGTTTCCCGGTCCTAACAGACCTATATCCGAGGCGCCTTGCATCCAACAACCACACAAGTGAAAAGTATATAAATGTCAGCCAGTTTAAGAATTGACACCACCCATAGCTAGAAAGAAATGTCGTGCTCTCCCTGCAGTCACTATCCCGTTTTTGACTCATACCGAGGTGTGAGACTCGCGAATTCATGCTATACACAAAGCTGCGCCACATAGGCCGTGCTTTGATCATTAACCACAAGACTTTGCTTTTCAACAGAAGCCTTGATCAATTGCCACTTACGCGTGCCACACTGGAAATTCACTCCATGCGACTTATGTCCATCGATATACAACCTCTGAGCTCGTACGTCTCAGAGAAGGGCGTTAAGCAAGAGAATAAATTCTCCACTGCCAAACAAATGTATATTTAATAGAGATCAATCAACACAGAATAAAATCCAATGTCAGACACACAATACATTTACAAGTTTGTTCTGGGTCTGAACGAAACCGGAGGCACTTTCCTCGCATATCCATCGATCTCCAAGTACGTCTGGACAGTCACCAACTGTTTCTCTCCTCTTGGGTGTACAGCCCAATCGAGATCATCAGTAATCACCCAAACGATGTGAAGACTTCCGGTCTTCAACCACCGTCTTCATCTTCGACATCCCGTCGAATCGGTTATTCAGAATGGGTATAAACCCGGCCTTTCTGAATAACCCACGTATATAATAAACAAATGTTACACAAACACAACAAACGCCTCATTCCAATTCAGAATACTCTTTTATTCACAAAATCACATTCTTAGGGAAAGGTTCCCATTAATTTTATCCAAGATAAATTCTTCTAAATTTATTCTTTAATCTTTCTTTGGATATCATTTCGAACCATATTATGGTTTTCCAAACTAGTCGGGATTAGCAAACCACACCGAAGTAATTATTTATTTTATTTCCCAATCCCAACCTATTTATCCAATGGAGCAAAACTGGTAATACTCCATAACTAACACCACGATGTTATCGGTAAATTTAATTACCATTTCACGTTCAAATCTAATTAAAGATTTAACTATCGCTTTGGAGCAAAACTGGTGATACTCCATTCTCGATCACTTTTCAGATTTGATAATTTAAATTATCAATTCACATTTCAATCTAATTAAAGATTCATTAAAACTCCACTTAGTTTTAATCTTTTCAAAAATCAATATCCTGTCTTTAACTGGGTTAAAGTACCAATGTCATCTAAAACACGGTTCACGATAAACCCAAAATCACATTCAAATTCAATTCCAATTAAACATTATTTAATTGGTACACTTCATTAAATCTAAATAGAAAAGTTTAATCTTTTTATCTATTGGGCTTAAGAATCGGTGTTAATGAAGACATCATTCACGACAAACCCAAATCACATTTGATTTTAAATACAAGGCTCTGAATAGAAAATATACCGGCTTATATTCAATATCAAATTCTGAAACCAACAAATATCATATCGGAAATAACGATATAAAATATATCTTTCAAATTCCCATAACAATATCTGTATAGTCACGAAATTCAACATCGAAATATTCCGAAGATAATTTCGATTCAACTCCAGTCCAATTCACGTATTCGAAATTCTGATTGTTTTCAAAACCACTTTCAAATTCAATTTATTTATTTCAAAAATAAATTGATTTTAATTCTAGTTCAAAACTAGTTCATTTCGATAAAAATATATTTTTATCTTTTCAAATGTGAAATTTTTCATCCCAGATCTTCACAAACTATTTGTTATGATTTTACACAAATTATAGATATTTATAATAATTTTATCAAGGCCCGTACAGTCGATTTCCATCAACGGCCATCGAACTGCACTTACAGCGACCTTTTCCAAATTTGATTTGGACATAATTCCAAATCCAACCGTTGATTTCTAATTTCAAATATTCGTTAGAAAGCCCTTTTCGATACGAACCCAACGGTTCCGGTTTTAGGAGAATCCGACGGTCGGATCTCCCGTAACGTTAATTCGAAGTCAATGGTCGAAATTCACGAACTGCCGCGGCGCGGCGCATTCTATTCAGGCCATTATATATATAATATATATATATATATATATATATATATATATTTCGTCGATTTCCTTTTAAAATGTATTTTATAAATCGTTTTAAATTCGTTTTCAAAACAAATTCAACTTCATATTCAATTTCAAATCAAAATTGAATATTTCATATCATTACTATATAAATGATAATATTTTCAAAACGTTATACTTTGAAATCACTTCCTTTTCTATATTCATTATAAAACGAATATAATCGACATAAATATCGCTCACGTCAAAATGGTGCATCTCTAATCAACACGGCTTTATATATTTCAATAAATTCGCTATTCTATTCAACAAATGAATATTTATTCTATTCAACACATGAATATATATTTCTTTCAACACATGAATATTCTCAACACATGAGCACTGTCAACACATGACTATTTATATTATTTAATATATTTTATCAAATTATGGTATCTATCGTTTGATTTTTAAATCAGACTCCAACTGTAAAGTATGAAGAGAATGATTCCCTAGGTATTAACGCCGAAGGCCGGAACCAATATCAGGTCCATACCCTGGAAACCACTCATCTTATCTATTTTCCAGTTAGTTTCTAACTTTAAATATGATAAAGATGTAAATTTTATTGTTAAAATATTTCTTTCAACACATGATAATTTTCAGCACATGATTATATATTCTATTCAACACATGAATATATACTTCATTCTATTCCTTATTTTCCCAATTGGAATGAGGCCCAATCAATTACCATATAATGTTAATTATATGGATTCCATACAACACATGTATATAATCACACCAATAAATAATCAATCATCATCCAAAGTGCACCACACTGTATAAGCATCAAATATAGATATCTAACGCTTATGACAGCATGTCAATCAATCAATCGACATACAACTAATTATTGGGACTAGTGTATGCTGTATTTTATCCCAATACCCGTGTGGGGTTTCAAATCAACAAACACAGATTTTTATTTATTCACATACCCGTTAAAAATTATATTTTTAACGGTAAAATATTTTTAACTGTATAAATATTTTATTTCTTCTCACATCACATCAGCCAATTAATTTTTATCACAACAAACAATCAAACATACAAGCCATCCATACGTCTGTGGATGACGGGTGTCGGGTGCTGCTAAGCACCGTCTGCATCCTAGTATATATTTTAACTAGAAAAGAAAATTTAAAGTGAGAAGTTCTCACCCAAGCTAAACCAACCGCCACGACTCTTCTTATGTAGAAGTCATCGCTGTTCTCGCCTTTTGTCACTTTCTTTGTCCGTAGCCACTACATATATAAAAATCACATTTTTATATTATTGCCATGTATATAAAAATCACATTTTTATATTGTTGCCATGTATATAAAAATCACATTTTTTTATGGTTGCCATGTATATAAAAAAAATCACATTTTTATAATCACGCTATATGGATAAAAATTCTATTTTTACACCGCTACTATATAGATAAAAATTCTATTTTTACAACGGTGCTCATATAAGAAAGATTATATTTTTATCACGCTATTCTCTACATAAAGATTTCGCCTTTTCAAATATGAAGATTTCGCCTTTTCAAATATGAAGATTATATTTTTATTCCTTCTATAATATAAAAATCATATTTTTATTATTCTATATCAATGAAAATCCTATTTTTATCGAAGTGAAAATCATATTTTTACTTCACTAATTAATTAAAAATTATATTTTTATTACTCTACATAAATAAAAATTATATTTTTAATCTTCACATCATATAGAAATTATATTTTGAAACTATATACATAAAAACTATATTTTTCCTTAGCTACTCAAACAATAAAGATCCCATTTTTAATTTACTACTATTAAAATAAAAATCACCTTTTTATCATTCGGTTTTATATATAAAGATCAAATCTTTTTGGCGATGTTATACATATAAAAATTATATTTTTAATCTGCTATGAATTTTAAAATCTGAAAATAAAATTCAATACTGTTGGATCTAGAATAACCCTAGAGGGGGGTGAATAGGGTTTATCACAGTTTTTAAACTGAATTGAAAAACTGACAGGATATTAAAATAATAAACAGATCACAGAATGCTGCAAAACCCTGCCTACTGCTGCATTCCTAAGGTTTCTACTAGGTGTTATAAACAGATCCCGCATACAAGACCATGTACACTCGCAGCGCCTGCTCCTGTCCTAACCCTACGCTCAAAACCCTAGACTGACCGATGTCCCCTCGATCAGATTTTCCCTAGTTACGACCCCGTAACCAGTACCCCAGATTTTACAGACTTTCAAACTGAAAGTCAACACCCTGACTGATTTACCCTAGAATTTTACAAACTCTAGAAAAACTGGTTTAACGGTTTCAATTCAAAACAAAATACAACAAACAATAAACAACTTTGAAAACCCTAGGTTTAAATTTAAATTTAACAAGAATTTAAATCTCCTCCTTTTAAACAGCTATGGACTTGACTAGATCAAGCCAAGTAGGCCGGCCCCTTTCATTTGCACTTGTCCGATCATTTTCTCCTTTGCTCTGGAAAATAAAATGGCGGCAGGCGATTCTCTAGGGTTTCTGAAATCCTTCCCAATTCGAAATGATGGCTTGATTGAATGATGAAATCTTGTATGAACTTTAATCTCGAGTTGCTCGTGTTCGTTGCTGAGTGATTCTTCGATTGCGGCTTTCACTGATTTGGAGGAAATTCTTCGATTGAAAAACACTTTGGAAAATTGTGAGTATTCTAGATTTTTCTTTCTCTGAATTGATTGTGGTTTTTTTCGATAAATGATGCCTGTGGTGTAATGGTGTTTAAGTAGGGATAACAAAACCCTAAATCACTCTGATTTCAAAAACGTGGCTCGATCTGATTATGCTGCTTTCCTTGATTGAAATATGTCCCGATTTAAATTTTGTTTCCTCTCTTAATAATGTTGATAGATTCGGCTTTAATTTGATTTGTCAATTCTGGAAATAAATTCATTTGTGGTCCCTTGACACATGCTTGTATTCTGATTACTTGGTCGATTTAGAAGAGATTGATTTGTGCATGCTTTAAATTTCCCTCCGCACTGATCACGGAATTGCTGGCATTTTAATTGAACACATTCCATATATGTTCATATATAAAACTGGAAAATGTATATCACTGTCCCCTTTGATTATGTTGCCTAGAATTTATTTCCTGATTGAACCAAAACAAGATTTAAATGAATTTTAATTTCTGTGAATCATTCATTCACTTTCTGGAAAAGATTTTCCCTTCTTTAAAAAAGATCTTGTAACAACCCAAAAATCAGGGCCAAATTTAAAATTTTTATTTTTAGAATTTTGTAGGAAAATCTGCTAGAATTTAAAAATTCCCATTTTTAAATAATATTTTAATTATGGAAAAATAGACATTTTGCAAACGAACCCCGTTTTCGACGAAACAACTTTTGTTGGAACCGGAATGTCATATTATTGTTAGGGTTCAATTTTCATAATTTTCAGAATCAGTATATGAGCGTAGCAGAAGAAACTGTGTTTGGGTCAATACAGTCAAAATTGAACGACTTAAAAATGGCCGTTTTTCAAACAGTCTCAGAATTCGACGAAAATAATTTTGTTGGGTTCGTATCGTTGAGACATAGCCAAAAATATTTTTTTGGATTTTTCAGAGTCCGTATGTGGCTCCGGCGGATTTTTGATTGTGTCAGAATTAAAAATATAAAGGAATTTATTTTTAATTTCGAAAATTGGGAGTCGAGATGACCTTTTGGGCCTACGAGACATGGTTAGATGGATTCAGAATGGGGGTTATTAGGTGGGGTAGCTTTCTGTTGGAATGGATTTCGAATAATATGAGAGAAATGGTTTTTTTTGTAAAAATTACAATAAAATAATATAAAAAGGAGAAAACCAAATATCTAAAAACACTATTCCCTCTCTTCCTCACAGCCGCCGTCCCCTACCCCCAATGGCCGAAATTTCTTCTCTCAATTGCTCCCTCTCTTCTTCGAATTAAAATCCAATTCTCATCCCACATCAAAGATCATCTCCTCCTCTTCAATCTCATACGGTTGGATCTCGTCTGGAGCCACCAATTCGCCAAAACCCGTACCCAAACCGCCGCCGTTCGAGCCCGTCGCCACCACCCTAGGTCGAACCGAGTTCAGCCATTCTGGTCCCCCTTCGAGCGCCTCTCTCCCCTCTCCGCTCCGGTGTCTTCTGATCGGGTCCTAGTGCGGTGTAGCGAAGATTAGAGCCTACCCTAGTTTTGAACCCATTTGAAAACTAACGGACGAACCTTGTTTGGAAAGAAGAAGGTTAATTACTCAATTAATCAATTAATTAATTAATCTAATTTATTTTATAATTTGTTTTGACCATATCTAATTCATTTCAAACCGGAATTCGATGATTTCAGCGACGTTGTGATCGTATTGAGCAGATCTACGCAGCTGGACTGAAAAGGAGCAATTTTGAACACTTTGAATTTTGGGGCACAAATCGCAACGACTGTGAGATTCTTTATTTAAATTTAATAATTAATTAAATTATTCAATTACGATGTAAATTAAATATGACTACGATTCAGATCTATTTATTTGGTCATGGTTTGTGATGATTGTTCTATGTTTGAATAATTCATATAGATCCATATGATTTCCATATCATGATATGCTATGTTATCACTTGTTATCCATGATTATCACATGTTACCCCTTGTGTCAGTATTGGATTGATTTTATTTATCAATTTCGAATCAATAGAAATTTGATTTTTATATTATCACTTGTGTTCGAATTAAATTGGATTGATTTGATTATCCATTCAAATCAAAAGGAATTTGACTATAACCTCTATTTGAATTGATATAGGATTATCAACCCAATATAGAAAATGAGAAAAAGAACGAAACATTGAAATTATTTTATTTGCAATTTCAATAAAAGAGAACAAAATTTGTGAAGTATCTTTATTTATATTTTCTAATGTAAAAGAAGAAAAAGTATGTGAATTGTTTTATTTTACATTTTGTATGTAAAACAAAATATGTACATCCTTTTATTTTGCATTTCCTTTGTAAAGTAAAAGAGAACAAATTATGTGAACCATTTTATTTTATATTTTTTTTTATGTAAATAAAAAGAGAACAAAACATGTTAATCACTTCATTTACATTTTTGTGTAATAGAAAAAGGACAAAGTGTGTGAATTGATTTTCTATACAATTTTCCTTGAATGTAAAAAAGAAAAGCACAAAGTATGAGAATTGTTTTGGTTTACATTTTCTATGTAAAACAAAAGAGAACAAAATGTGTAAATCATTTTGCCGCATTTTCTATGTAAAACAAAAGAGAACAAATTGTGTAAATCATTTTGTCGCATTTTCTATGTAAAACAAAAGAGAGAAAAATGTGTAAATCATTTTGTCGCATTTTGTATGTAAAACAAAAGGGAACAAAAAAATGTGTAAATCATTTTGTCGCATTTTCTTTGTAAAACAAAAGAGAAAAAAATGTGTAAATCATTTTGTCGCATTTTGTATGTAAAACAAAAGAGAACAAAAAAATGTGTAAATCATTTTATCGCATTTTGTATGTAAAACAAAAGAGAAAAAAATGTGTAAATCATTTTGTCGCATTTTGTATGTAAAACAAAAGAGAACAAAATGTGTAAATCATTTTGTCGCATTTTCTATGTAAAACAAAAGAGAACAAATTGTGTAAATCATTTTGTCGCATTTTGTATGTAAAACAAAAGAGAAAAATGTGTAAATCATTTTGTCGCATTTTGTATGTAAAACAAAAGAGAGAAAAATGTGTAAATCATTTTGTCGCATTTTGTGTGTAAAACAAAAGAGAACAAAAAAATGTGTAAATCATTTTGTCGCATTTTGTATGTAAAACAAAAGAGAACAAAATGTGTAAATCATTTTGTCGCATTTTGTATGTAAAACAAAAGAGAACAAAATGTGTAAATCATTTTGTCGCATTTTCTATGTAAAACAAAAGAGAACAAAAAGTGTAAATCATTTTGTCGCATTTTGTATGTAAAACAAAAGAGAACAAAATTTGTGAAGTGTCTTTATTGATATTTTCTCATGTAAAGAAAAAGAACAAATATGTGAATTGTTTTTATTCACATTTTCTAGAGCGAATAAAAAGTGTAAAATTTGTGAACCTCTTGTATTTACATTTTAGTGTAAATGAAAGATACAAACTATGTGAATCACTTTTATTTGCAAATTTCTATTGTAAATAAAAGATATAAGATTGGTAATGTACTTTATTTAATATTATGATTATTAATAAAAAGACAAGATTAATATTTCTTTTTTTTATTTATTTACATTGTTTTGATGAAATGAAAAGATAAAGTTATGAAATACATTTTCATACATAAATGAACCGATAAAGTTATGAAATACAATTTTATATACAAATAAAGAGGTTTTGAACTAAAAATGTCATTTTATCAAAAATCTACTTATGATAAGAGAGGAGACAAAAACCATAAACAGAATCATGTTATGATTGACTGCACTTGCTTGTTTGTATTGAATGACTTGTGTGAATCGCCAAATGGACTTATATGTCTTTTTAAATATAAAGATTAATTAAATTAAAACGAATCGCGTACGGTAGTTCGCGTTTCGAAAACATAACTTTAAATGATCTTACAGAAAATCCAACCGTCGGATTGTTCCAAAGCCGGACCCGTTAGGACCGTCTTGGGAAAACCTTTCCAACGGTATAGATTTAGTCAGAATCCAACGGTCAGATTTTGAGTTAGGTGTAAATCAACATTCGGGAAAACAGCGCCACGGCCATCTCTTGACCTGAAGCGTCGTTAAGTAAAATAAACTATTTTAACTAAATAGAAATAGTGGAAATCATTATAAAGCATCTTTAGTGATATAAATTGGCTTTTGTAATTTATACAACTACGAGAATTATTTGAAAACCCGAGTTTAATCTCATTTCAAATAATTATACGGCGACATTAAATTGAAGAATTGAAGACGACGGTCGAAGACCGACGATCTTCAGGGCGGATGGTTGTATTGCTATTGTTGGCCTTAATGGGAGTAGCTACCTTGATGGGTCGATGGTGGTGATTGTCCGGACGTTCTTGTTGATGGTTCGGATTTGCGAGTGTCTTTATTTCCCACGAAATAAGACGACTCCGGTTTCGTTCAGACCCAGAACGGACTTGTAAATGGATCGCATGCCTGACGTCGAAATTTATCTCATGTAATAAGATTGGTTTTTATTTAATGTATAAATTATTGGTGGCGGAGGATTTATCCTCTTGCTTAACACCCCTTTATATGTTAAATAATCATCGATTGCGTGATATGAGTTGTCGATGTGACATGCCAAGTTGCGCTCGAACAAGGCTTATTGTTGCAAAGCAGAGTCTTGTAGGATGATCAAAGCATGGTCCAGTATGGACACAGCTTTGTGTATACGTTACTTCGCGAGCCTCACACCCCGGTGGAGTCTAAAACGGAGCAAGGGAACGCAGGGAGTGCGCACGTTTCTTTCTAGCTAAAAGTGGTGTCAGTGACCTACCAGCACTGATATTTACTAAGTGGTTGTTGCATTTGAGGTACCTCGGTTATATTGGTCGCTACTGGCCAATTTAGAGATCCGTTAGGATCGGGAAACGTGTGTTCAGGCATTTCTAATCCACAAAAGTAAGTGTGGACCGGCCCTGCAGGATCCAAGGGTTGGACAGAGTACCAATCCTGGGGCATTGCTAGAGTGTCTCGAATCGGTAAGGATTTCGCTCCTAGCCTTGACTCGGTATGGAAACCCAACTTTCCAATACAAGATAACGGACTTGATTGTATATTTATTATGGCGACATAGTAGGATGGGGTACTATGCCGTCTAGGATTAATACATTTATTTTGAAATATTTTAAGACATATTATACACTTATGAAATGGAATAGTATTTGACTCGTATTCTGCATTTTTGATCATTATAAGGAAAAACTCTATCCTCTGGTGTGCATTGCATTGTGTGATAGGACCTGAGTCTTATAATGATTTCATTTTTACAAAAGCATTGCGTTACTCTTTTTATTAAATAAATATATGCACAGACAATCTATTGGAGTAAACCCGTTCCACGAAAGTGGCGTGGTCCTTAGATTTGTCATATTCAGTAGTTATTATAAGTTTCTCACACCAGTCCCATGACTGACCTGTTGTTTGTTTCACCTTGCAAACTCGGGTGCCCACTCTCTACACGGGCAGCCAATTGACATGTTTTCGATTTATCTTGCTTGGAGTTCTTGCTTGAAGTTCTTGATTGGAGATTTCTATTGTGGAGGTGACTTGGAGGATGAAGACTTGTTATCTTTCTTTTTCTTCATTTTATTTTCTTTTAGACATTTACTGAGTTCTTGAGACATTTAGACTTATTCAGTTTTAATCCTGTACTTTGGAATTGTGAGTCACGTTACATTCTATTTGGCTCTGATGTAATAATTAGAACTTCTGTGACTGTGGGATTCTATATTTTGATGACATCTATTTCCGCTGCGATGATGTTGTTATGATGTAGTTTTCTTGTATTTATGTTGTTATCTGTGTTATGTATTGCCTTATTTATGTTGTATTCCAATGAACATCCTTGCTTTCGTTATGCGGAAGTTTGGGGTTATCACAGATCTCTTGACTTTGTTAATTCTGGAAAATGATCTGCAAAGTGTTTCTTGAATCAATTCTTGAAATTCTTGATTTTGAAAACATTTTCTTTGTTCACACATGCATTTCTGGAAAACTGAAAACACTTGATTACTTGTACCTGATATTTGAATCATTCTGCCTTGCTTTGTGATTTTCCCATTTTGCTTCTTGGTGTTTACATTACTGTGTACTATACATGTATGTAAATCACAACCATTTTTGATTTTCCCATTTTGCTTTGTGATTTTCCCATTCTGCCTTGCTTTGTGATTTTCCCATTTTCTCATTTTTAAGCTTGAGCACTCCTGAGCATTTCTATCTCCTTGCTGTCCCATTGTAGTTGCACCATACTATCATCCATTCATGTATGCTGCTGAGTTACTCATGTGGCATGAAGCTGAACCATTTTCATGCATTTAAGCTTCTTGTCTACACTTGCCAATTTCCATGAATGTGTTATCACCATTGCCCATTTCACTGCCCATGTATCCACACATATATTTTGTTGTTGCATCGCTACCTTGCCTTGTCTAGTTTCATTATATATTTGATGAGCTGATCTGATCTTCCACTCTATTCATGCTGTGCTGAGCTGATCTGCCACATGCTTGACCATTGATTTATCCTCCACTGCATAGGCACACACACACACACACTGTTCTTGTTTACTGTTCACATATGACACAGTGTGTATCTGAACTGTCCCTTGTTTTGATCAATGCTTGACCCACCTGATAGTACACCATGTTCATTGTGTACCATGTTGTGTTCACTTGTTTGTGTTGTTTCTTCATTGTTTGTATATGTTGACTTTGCATTGTCATGTATCATGTGTGACATCTCATTATTGCTCGACCATTTTGCTTTTGTATTTGTTGTAGTTTGATCACCATGATGTTTTGTATTTTCTGTTTTGGCCTGATCTGAAAATTTTATTATTTGACCATTCATTTACTGGTTTGCATCCATTCTCTTGTGCTCGGCCATATTGGAAGTTTGAACATTTCTTGCGACTCTTTTATTTCACTGTTGTGCACTGAGTCGAGATGGTCCACGAGGCTACTCCTCAGTTGCAAACTGATTGGCGAGGCAGTGCACACGTGTATACACGTGTGTACATGCAGCCATCAGACAATATTTTCTGTCCCTGTTCATATACAAACTAGCTACACATAGATCAGATCAAGTCATGAAAAATGATGAGAAACACACCAGAAATCTGAGGCAAATAAAACTTTAAAAATAAAATTTATATTCGCCTATATACAGTTTTGTTTCTATTGGAGTGTAATGTGTGTGTGTGTTTCATGTGACAGGTGAGAAGATGATGACTGGACTGACTGTGAAGTGCTGTGAAGACAAAAAATAAAATAGAAGACAGCGAAAATAAGAAGAGTGTCAGTGTGTCTTTGTAAATATATATGAATCTGTGTAAATGGAATTGTATATATGAAATGAAAACTGAGTGAATGTATGAGTGTCATGGTGAGGAGCTAATGTATATGAAAAAGTGATTGTACTGATTATTTGTAATAAACAAAATCTTGTTTGAAATAAAAAATATTATTTCATTGTTGTCAAACAGATTTGTCTATTCTATTCTGTTTATTCGTAAGTACAAATATGTGAAGTGATTAAATAGTGGAGTTAAAATAGATGTACTGTTTGAATGTTAGAAATATAATATTTATATTTTAAATAAAATACAGTAAATATTTGATTTTCTGTACAGATGTATTTTATTTAAATATAAATATTACATTCCTGTCTGTGATGTAAATATAGAACAGTACAGTAACAAACAAATTTATAAATATATTTGGTTGTTATCATCAAACAAAAATCATATAATTGTGTATACAACACCGTTATATACAACAATCTCCCCCTTTTGATGATGACAAACAAATAAAAGATTTTGAATATAATAAATGTGTTTGTTCGTGAATATTTGAACTCCCCCTATTTAAATGCTCCCCCTACAACAGAAACTCCCCATATAATTGTGCATGAGTGAAATGTATGAATAAATTTTCAAAATTAAAGATATTTATAAAATATTCACTCATAAATCAAAATCTAATCCATTCTCCCCCTTTTGTTATCATCAAAAGGATACAGATTTTAAAATACATATGAAAAAGACTAAAAATATAATTTCAACTTAAGAGGAAGAACGGTCATCATAAATTTCAATCAGTCAAACAAAAATCATAATATTCTAAGAACAGGTGGCATATTTCACATTGTAGAGAATGATGGATATACGATGAATTTTATATAAAATGGAGAGGAGAGAGTTAAAAAAAACAAATTATTTCCAATTATTTTCAAAGGATTTTTATAAAAATAAAGCACAAAAACAGTGATGGATTTGGACTATAATAAATAATTCAATTTAAGTGAGAAAATCGAATAATCTCAAATCCCAATACCTATCAATCAACAAATCATAATACGTCATAAGATTTTAACACATTTCACAGATTGGAAGATGGATTGATAGGCTGGTTTTTATACTCAGAGGAGAATTTCAAATTTATTTCTATTTTTAGCACTTTATTTCCTTTTTTTTATTTAAGAGCACACTGACCACGCATAACCAGAGCTTGGATTTTTAAATGAGATCAGTCGCAGCTTAAATTATAAGATGTCTCATAACCATGCATAACCAGAGCTTGGATTTTTAAATGAGGTTAGAGACACTCCTATATATTAATTATATTTTTATTATTTTCAGCTATATAAAGGAAAAAAACTCCTCGGTATATGAAACCAATATGGATGATAGAACTGTGGTAGGTACAGAAATGGACTATGAAATAAATTTCTAAATTAATTATATTATGAAATAAGCTCGACTGTACCGAAATTATTGAAAAATTTCAATTATCACTAATTCTGAATAATAATATAGTCCTATTTCTATCACACATAATTTTCACTGTTTTAAAACAAGATGATTAAAAAAAACTCTCCACATTTATATAAAAATATGATGGATGGAAAAATGATGATAGGTAATGAAGATGGTCGTGAAATAATTGCCAGTTCAAAGATATTATAAAAAACGTTCAACTATCATGAAAAAATTTAAATCAAATCCTCTCTTGTTGTGAAATATACTGCAGTCACAATTTCATCACAATTTCAAATTCTGATAATATGTTTTGATGAACTATAAATACAGTTCAATTCGGATATTGATTTCAATTTCTGAATGAATAATCAATAAATAATTTTAAAATTGAAAATCAATTACAAGAAGAATTTATACAGATTTATACAAGGGAAAAAAATGTGTATGGTGTCTATACAAGGTGAAAATTCAAAAACAGATGGATGCAAAAGCTGATACCAATTGTAGTCTCCTTTATCGAGGAATTTAATTACACCCTGATGGACTATCAAGGACATCTCAGACCAAAGAAATTTAAACACAAACTCAGCCAGACAAATTTAGCACATTTATTTGTATAAGGCAAAAAAATGTGTGGATCTATACAAGATGAAAATTTGAATCTCAGTACAGATGGGTGAGACAAATATAAGGCGCTTCTGATACCACTTGGTGTCTCTATTTACGAGGAATTTTAACATGATACTGAACAAGAATGTCATAGACAAAAGAATTATTAAGTACCAAGCCCAAACAGACGAGATAATAGATTATGCACACGTATCAGAGCAGCAAGCATGTGATTCCAGAACAAACATTTTTCAAAACAATATCAGAGCAACACAGAACATAGTTTCAAATCATACTTGTCAAGATGATGGCTACATATGATGATTCATGATCTAATGATTAAAATACTGTTTACTTGAAATCATTTGAGGACTATGAAAATATCAGAATTTAATGAATCAATCACACCAGATTATAAATTTTTGATTTGAGATATGTGTGAGATTTAATAAATCAATAATTTCAAATGATTTTAAACAAAAAAATAATTAAATCAGATAATCATGAAATAAGAGTGAATTTCAAGACCAGATTTTCAAAGGAATTTTTCACAAGATTTCTAAGAATAATTTCAGATCATTTACATCAAATAATTAAGAGATATCCATGATCCATAAATAATTTATTTGAAATCACTTGAATCAATGTCAAGTTTTGTGATATAATGAATCAATCACACAAAGGTTCATAATTTCAAATTTAGGAGGTGTGTGATTATACAAAATATCAATAATTTCAGATGATTTCAAACAAAACAATTTCAACTAAAATGATCATGAATAAATATGAAATTACAAGATGTATCACTGAAATTTGGGAAATCCAAGCCAAACTGAAAATTAATGAAATTATCACGACTGATAAGAAGCTATGTACTGTAATGAGTATAATATCTCAAGTGTTTCCAAAATGAATTGGAAGAAACTCAGAACAGCAAAGGTGTGTGAAATCTCATAAATATTTCAGATTTTCAAAACAATTTAGAATTTAGACTAACAGCGTTCAAGATATAACATGAATAACCAACACTGTTAGGAATTAAAAAAAATAAACTCCAAAACAATTGCAGATATATACAAGTTTAAATCAAGTTCTGGAAATGATTAAAACGTAAGGGTGTTATTTAGATTAAGCGAATTTCCAGAAAAACATGAGAAACTGCAATTGGAAGTTTAAGATGCACAGATTAAGTAGAATATGGCAGTGACAAATCAAATAAAAACAAACAGAAGAAAATAAAGTAGAAAGGGGTAGAAGAAGAAATAAGACAAGGAAATAAAAACAGAAAATATTTACAAAAATGAGTTAAGAGATTATACTTGGAAGCAGATGTAAATCAGAATCTCTAACTCCTCAGACTTGGCAAAGGAACAGTAAAAGATTCCGTGATTTAAAGCAGTTCGAATTCACTTTCTCTTTCTGCACAGTTGCTCCTCAGCCGTCACAGGTACCTAGCAGTTTAGAGGATCGAGTGGTCTAACAAACTTAGTAAAACCACTCACAGTTTTCTTCGCAACCTTAGGTACCCAAACCTGTTTGTATAGCAATCCGTTCGAATCTATTTTTGTGCCTTTAGGAACCCAAACTTGTTTGAATTTAGTGAAAATCGTTTTCTTTTCTTTAGGGGTCCAAGAATGTTCGAAAGGATTGTTGTTAAACAAATTCACATCTCGTTTTCAATTTAAAAATCCATTGAAATTGTTAGAGTTTAAATTTTCAAAGCAATCATTTCCAAAGCGATTTGAAGGATTTTTAAAATCAAAAGAATTCCATTTTTCAAAATCAATGTTTTTCCCAAAACCGAGTCCATGTTTATTTCCATGAGAAAACTGATTTTTCAAAAGCATATTCAAAGATTTTTCACTGGTTGAAAAACGTTTCAGACTCAACTCAAGATTGTCGATTTTAGATTTTAGAAAATTATTCTCGTTTAGAAGTTTCTCAATTTTGGCTTTACTCTCAGAAATCTCAAAATCAAACTGTTTTTGTTTTTCAACCTCAAGGATCTTGAAATTCTTAATTTCATTTTCAAGTTCATTCAGAATTGAATCATTTTTCAACAAATTCTCCTTTTCAAAAAATTTATGTTTGGAATTAATATTATCCAACTCCTTTCGCAAAGAATCATTTTTACAAGTTAACTCATCTTCATTTTGTTTTAAAATAATAATATCTTTTTCAAATTTCTGAAGATTCATATTGAGATGAGATAAATTGTTCTTCAAATTAAAACAATTCTTGCACTCAGAGTTTTCAAAATTTAAATTCAGCATATTGTTTTTACGGGTCAACTCAGAATTTTCAGATTTCAAAGATTTATTTTTCCGTTTGAGACGATCAACAGTTCTTGTTAAATTATTACAAAGAGATACCAAATCTTCATAACATAAGTTCCCATCATTTGAATCGTCATGAATAGCTCCAGTTAAACATAGATCTGAATCTGAGTTGGCTGTTGAGGGTTTTGAGCAGTTGTCCGGTTTCCTTCCATACTTTGCATCGAGAGTGTTCCAGATTTCCTGCGCAGTTAAGCATTGGGAGATAAGGCTATAATGAACATCATCAATATGAGAATATAAAATATGAGTAGCTCGTGAATTAAATCCAATATCAACCCTGCTTACAATATCATACCCATTTAAAATAGTATCCCAAAACTTAATATCAACAGATTTTAAATAAGATTCCATTTCTGATTTCCAATTCAAAAAATCTGTACCATTAAAAATAGTTGGAATATGACTGGACTGACTCTCTATAGACTGACAACTTGGATTACCCATGACTCTAGAGTTAACAGAAATACCTGCTCTGATACCACTTGTTGGATCTAGAATAACCCTAGAGGGGGGTGAATAGGGTTTATCACAGTTTTTAAACTGAATTGAAAAACTGACAGGATATTAAAATAATAAACAGATCACAGAATGCAGCAGAAATAAAAGTGCAGAAAATAAATCACACACAGATATACCCAGCTTCAGCAAAACCCTGCCTACTGCTGCATTCCTAAGGTTTCTACTAGGTGTTATAAACAGATCCCGCATACAAGACCATGTACACTCGCAGCGCCTGCTCCTGTCCTAACCCTACGCTCAAAACCCTAGACTGACCGATGTCCCCTCGATCAGATTTTCCCTAGTTACGACCCCGTAACCAGTACCCCAGATTTTACAGACTCTGAAACTGACAGTCAACACCCTGACTGATTTACCCTAGAATTTTGCTGACTCTAGAAAAACTGGTTTGACGGTTTCAATTCAAAACAAAATAAAACAAACAATAAACAGCTTTGAAAACCCTAGGTTTAAATTTAAATTTAACAAGAATTTAAATCTCCTCCTTTTAAACAGCTTTGGACTTGACTAGATCAAGCCAAGTAGGCCGGCCCCTTTCATTTGCACTTGTCCGATCATTTTCTCCTTTGCTCTGGAAAATAAAATGGCGGCAGGCGATTCTCTAGGGTTTCTGAAATCCTTTCCAATTCGAAACGATGGCTTGATTGAATGATGAAATCTTGTATGAACTTTAATCTTGAGTTGCTCGTGTTCGTTGCTGAGTGATTCTTCGATTGCGGCTTTCACTGATTTGGAGGAAATTCTTCGATTGAAAAACACTTTGGAAAATTGTGAGTATTCTAGATTTTTCTTTCTCTGAATTAATTGTGGTTTTTTTCGATAAATGATGCCTGTGATGTAATGGTATTTAAATAGGGATAACAAAACCCTAAATCACTCTGATTTCAAAAACATGGCTCGATCTGATTATGCTGCTTTCCTGGATTGAAATATGTCCCGATTTAAAATTTGTTTCCTCTCTTGATATTGTTGATAGATTCGGCTTTAATTTGATTTGTCAATTCTGGAAATAAATTCATTTGTGGTCCCTTGACACATGCTTGTATTCTGATTACTTGCTCGATTTAGAAGAGATTGATTTGTGCATGCTTTAAATTTCCCTCCGCACTGATCACGGAATTGCTGGCATTTTAATTGAACAAATTCCATATATGTTCATATATAAAACTGGAAAATGTATATCACTGTCCCCTTTGATTATGTTGCCTAGAATTTATTTCCTGATTGAACCAAAACAAGATTTAAATGAATTTTAATTTCTGTGAATCATTCATTCACTTTCTGGAAAAGATTTTCCCTTCTTTAAAAAAGATCTCTTGACTTTGTTAATTCTGGAAAATGATCTGCAAAGTGTTTCTTGAATCAATTCTTGAAATTCTTGATTTTGAAAGCATTTTCTTTGTTCACACATGCATTTCTGGAAAACTGAAAACACTTGATTACTTGAACCTGATATTTGAATCATTCTGCCTTGCTTTGTGATTTTCCCATTTTGCTTCTTGGTGTTTACATGACTGTGTACTATACATGTATGTAAATCACAACCATTTTTTATTTTCCCATTTTGCTTTGTGATTTTCCCATTCTGCTTTGCTTTGTGATTTTCCCATTTTCTCATTTTTATGCTTGAGCACTCCTGAGCATTTCTATCTCCTTGCTGTCCCATTGTAGTTGCACCATACTGTCATCCATTCATGTATGCTGCTGAGTTACTCATGTGGCATGAAGCTGAACCATTTTCATGCATTTAAGATTCTTGTCTACACTTGCCAATTTCCATGAATGTGTTATCACCATTGCCCATTTCACTGCCCATGTATCTACGCATATATTTTGTTGTTGCATCGCTACCTTGCCTTGTCTAGTTTCATTGTATATTTGATGAGCTGATCTGATCTTTCACTCTATTAATGCTGTGCTGAGCTGATCTGCCACATGCTTGACCATTGATTTATCCTCCACTGCATAGGCACACACACACACACTGTTCTTGTTTACACTGTTCACATATGACACAGTGTGTATCTGAACTGTCCCTTGTTTTGATCAATGCTTGACCCACCTGATAGTACACCATGTTCATTGTGTACCATGCTATGTTCACTTGTTTGTGTTGTTTCTTCATTGTTTGTATATGTTGACTTTGCATTGTCATGTATCATGTGTGACATCTCATTATTGCTCGACCATTTTGCTTTTGTATTTGTTGTAGTTTGATCACCATGATGTTTTGTATTTTCTGTTTTGGCCTGATCTGAAAATTTTATTATTTGACCATTCATTTGCTGGTTTGCATCCATTCTCTTGTGCTCGGCCATATTGGAAGTTTGAACATTTCTTGCGACTCTTTTATTTCACTGTTGTGCACTGATTCGAGATGGTCCACGAAGCTACTCCTCAGTTGCAAACTGATTGGCGAGGCAGTGCACACGTGTATACACGTGTGTACATGCAGCCATCAGACAATATTTTCTGTCCCTTTTCATATACAAACTAGCTACACACAGATTAGATCAAGTCATGAAAAATGATGAGAAACACACCAGAAATTTGACGCAAATAAAACTTTAAAAATAAAATTTATATTCGCCTATATACAGTTTTGTTTCTATTGCAGTGTAATGTGTGTGTGTGTTTCATGTGACAGGTGAGAAGAGGATGACTGGACTGACTGTGAAGTGCTGTGAAGACAAAAAATAAAAGACATAAGACAGTGAAAATAAGAAGAGTGTCAGTGTGTCTGTGTAAATATATATGAATCTGTGTAAATGGAATTGTATATATGAAATGAAAACTAAGTGAATGTATGAGTGCCATAGTGAGGAGCTAATGTATATGAAAAATTGATTGTACTGATTATTTGTAATAAACAAAATCTTGTTTGAAATAAAAAATATTATTTCATTGTTGTCAAACAGATTTGTCTATCCTATTCTGTTAATTTGTAAGTACAAATATGTGAAGTGATTAAATAGTGGAGTTAAAATAGATGTACCGTTTGAATGTTAGAAATATAATATTTATATTTTAAATAAAATACAGTAAATATTTGATTTTCTGTACAGATGTATTTTATTTAAATATAAATATTACATTCCTGTCTGTGATGTAAATATAGAACAGTACAGTAACAAACACATTTATAAAATATATTTGGTTCTTATCATCAAACAAAAATCATATAATTGTTTATACAACACCGTTATATACAACAAATACTTCCTTTAAAAAGGAAAACTGATTTTCAAAACCATTTTATCTCATCTAAAAATCCTATCTTTAGTTACTAAAATAAATAAAAATAGAAATAAATAAATAAATAAAACTTACAGTTGAAAATCAGGGAGGAGGGGGTGTTTCACGTCGGGCTTGGTCGAATGGGGAAGGGCTGAGTTCGCCGGAGGCTGCAAGGATCGCCGGAGGCACGTTGCGGCACGAGGTGGTTCACGGTGGGGCGGGGGCCTCGGGCGTTGGTCTCGCGGGTCGGAGTTGAGCGCGATACGAAGGGGGGAAGACGAACGGAGGCAGCGCGTTGAGGAGGAGGGGGGTAGGCGCGTTGAGCGGCGGCGCTGACCATCGGGGGGGCGCGACGGGTTTGTTTTTCTTTTTTTTTCTTTTTTTTTATTTGAGATCTGAATTCGAGGAAGAGAATAAGGAAGGGGGGTTATATAAATATTTATATATTTTATTATTTTTAAATTTTAAAAAGTAACTTTTTCATTCGAACTCGAAACGAGACTCACCGCCTGTCGTCCATAGCTAATTACCCCCATTCCGAACACAATGGGATATGTATCGTAAGCTGATTCGATCGTTTCGATCAGTTTTCGTAAAAATCAACATATAACTCTATATATTGAATTTGAGCGTGCATTTCAATTTACCGGGGTCACATACTAACTCGAAAAATTCCCAAAAATTATTTTCTAGCTTCGTATTGATGATACGGTCCTAATAAAACTAGTTTCGTCGAATTCTGAGACCGTTTGAAAAATGGCCATTTTCCAGTCGATTAAAATCAACTGAAACTGGTCAAACGCGTTTTCCTTTGCCACGCTCACATACTGATTCGAAAAATTATGAAATTTGAAACCTAGCAATAATTTGACATCACGGATCCAACAAAAATGGTTTCGTCGAAATCCGAGGTCGTTTACAAAATCTCCATTTTTAAGGGCCAGAACTCCATAGCGACTATTCTGAAAATTCATTTGGACATAACTTTTGATTCCCACTATGAAATTTCGATTTTTCGAATTCGTTGGAAAGATATTCTCAAATAGATTCAAATATCTTTGGTTTCACTAAAATCCGGTTTATTCTGCACCCAATATGTTCAATTGAAATTTGAAATCGAATTATCGAACTACCGCACCATTTTCAATTCTATTTAAAATTAAAATAAAATTTTATATTCTAACGACGATGCGTATAAATATATACGTTCGAATTCTATTCAAAATAAATTTCTCATCGTTATTATTTAAAATAATCATTTTAAATATTCAAAATTCACTGAAATTGCCAAAAATAAAAATTTTAAACTGACTCGCATTTCCGGGTTGTTACACTATTTGATTTTCTTTTGGATTAGAGAAGGCCTAGAGAGGCGAGTTGTAGTTTTACCAATCAAGTCGTACAAAGGAGACGCTAGCGATTTTTGTTTTTTTTGGAATTTAAGTGCTAGAACATTTTCAAAATTTTTGAAAATTTTCGTTAATAGGAATAAATTAATTGATTTAATTGAAACCGAAATTAAGAAGTAAAACAAAAGATTTTAATAAAGTTAATAGGGTGAAAGCATTTTTCATGCTTAGTAATTTCTGGGACGAAATTCTTTTAAGGGAGAAGGAATGTAAAGTCCCGTATTTTTTAACGATGATAATTAATTAATTTAATTATTTTAATATAATTATCGATCCTGTAATGGAATGGCAGTTCGTAATTTTACGTTTTGAAATTTAAACGACTATACCGGATTCGTTATAAGTCGAATTTCTTCGAAACAAGAATTTTGGAACCTATTAAGCTATATTTTTCTAACGGAAGTGAAAAATCGAGATTCCGTCTCGTAGATTGTAAGTTATCTTCAAATCAAATTTTCGAATAGTCGCTATGGAGTCGTTTATAAGCCATAACGAATTATTTAATATAACTAAATATTGGTTTCGAATTTGGATAGGATTTTTGAGACGTATTTATAATTTGATTTATAGAATTTTTATTTTGTAAAATAAGCAACTTTTTATTTAACGTAATTTGCACCCTATATCAGTATTTTTGGGATTTCACCAGATAAGTTATCTTGTCCATTTTATTTTATTTTTGGAATGGTGACACCTTGCTCATCACAGTGGAATTTTTATTTTTGTCTATAGGAGTCTACACCTAAACGGAATATTTCACAACGGGGTGCGCTATATAAATGGCAGTGCAATGACCGTGTACAACCTTATATGTTTTCGTTATAACTAGTAAATTAAAACCATAAATAAGTTACAAATATACCGTACATAAATAAATGGCATGCAAAATAAAATTTAATCAATGACTTATTTTGCACGTCTGCTATGTATTTCATTTTAAGGGTCTTACGTTGTTGAATCTGCTTTGTTATAATTGAACCTCTCAATCTGATGTAAGGAGCATGGCCTCCTAATTTCTAATAGATATCTGAATACTTTCCATTGGTTATATTATTACTCAACAATATAGCATGCACACAGATATTATAAAGTAACGCACTGATTAGTTTTATACATTAGAAGTAGTCTTTGCTGATTACAAGGGCCATGTTAAGCTTGAAAGCTTAGAAACAAAGTAAAGCCAACCTAAACTGCCCTTCGCTGTAAGCTAAAAGCTTTGTCTAGGCAAATCAACAACTGTGAAGTGAAAATTTAAATGCCTAAGAACGCATCACACAGACAAGCTAGGAAATATGAAATGAAGTCTAGGCAAATCAACAGCTGTGAAGTGAAAATTCAAATGCCTAAGAGCGCATCACACAGACTAGCTAGGAAATATGAAATGAAATTCGACCAGCCTATGATGGAGCTAGAAAATTCATGGCAGTAAAACTACAATGTACAAAACTTGCTTTTATCAAATCAATTTTGTTCCTACACTAACCTTCCCACATGAGATGCGTATTGCCTAATCTTATAGCGCACAGCCTATACACGTACATTTGTAGACGATGAAGTGAAGTGAAGTGAAAATTGAAAACACTGCTGCACTACGCTATAATTTTACAGCTGCCTAAGATATGAAAAATCAATGTTGTCCACCAACATCATCTTGTTCTCTTCATCCATCTTCATATACCTTACGCATTTTCTTTTATACTAAAATGGGAATTTACAGGCACAACTTATTCTTAATAACTACACCATGTAAGGTAAATGATATATACATCTTGGAACTAAAGATGAAAAATAATGCACAAACTGTATACACATGATATATACTGCTTGTAGTAAGTGCATAATTATGTTACAGTAGTGGAGAACAAATCCAAACACATGAAGTTTGATAACCGCAAGCATTTAATGCCCACTACATCCACCTAAGGTTTAACAGAGCTTACCTATCATATAAGTGGCATAATGTTCTATTGTTCTTATATCATGAATTTCAATTACGAGAACGTTAGTGTGCTTTCTAATGTGGCCCTAAATAGTTTATCTTATCTTTTATTCCTATAGCATATAATCTTGAGAGTGAACTTTCTGTAATGAGTCATCGTTAAAATAATATATATGTAAATGGTTTTCTTCACTGTTAAGAGTACGTACAGCCTACACCCATCACTACACTATATTGTCATCTACTTCTCCTTGAATATTCACATCACGAACAAGCCTATTACGACAGCCATCCTGATCTATGATAAGGACATGCTTCTTATCTATTAATGCCTATATATATACATTGCGCTTCATTCATTCCAGAAAAAGAAATCAAGTCACTCAGTCCTTTTTCTTATTTCTTCTAACATTTCAGATCTACATTTAGAAAAAAATATTGGGATGGGTTTCAAAACGGCAAATGTTAAATTGATTTATTGGGAAAGATTTGGGTATGGATGCTGCATGCGGTTAGGGGGAGAGTCTGAAGGTTGTGCGTAGGAAGAAAGTGCCATGCAGAAAAGAAAAAAATATATAAAAAAAAAGGGGAAAAGAAAAGAGAATCCGTGACCGGATAATAGAGTGGAATGTTTTCGGCAATGGAAGTGAGCACCTGAAGGAATGGTGAAGAACTCGTGATGTGAATATTTTCGAAAACGGTGGAGTCTGCTAGTGAAAAGCGAAGGATGGGAAGGTATATGTGGTATTTGCGGTTGGAAGTAATATGGAGTACTAAGGGGACGTGAACAACAAAGTTAACTGGATATTTGTGAAGAGGAGGGAATGTTTGCTGAAAGTGGTTATATCAGTGGAAAGGAAGATGAATCCCTGTAGTAGGGCATGCGAGTACGAAGTTGGACGTGGGCCATTTGAAAATAAATGGTAAAACCCAGTTTTTGATGAGGTATGGCTTTATGTAGCATTGTTTTAACGCATTGTCTTGGTGAACATTTTGATCCTATTTATTTAAATAGTGGATGGGCCTATGCACGGTGGATACAGTAATGGATGAAACGTGAATTTCATGTTGTCTAGAGGGAGCATATACGTGGGAGAAGACATCGTTGTAGGTTGGAGGGAGATGGGCTAAAAAGATTGGTAAAGCCCGATAATAATATACAAATAAATAAGTATAGTATTATTTAATTAAATAACATATTACCTTGTATTTGTAAAAACTTACGCATACGTTATCCAAATTCCATGAAACAGAATTCGCTAGGACCATATGAACATAAACTACACGATGGAACCAGTCTAAAGCAATTTGGAGGTCATTACAATTTAGGCAAAATAAAACGTCTGGTTAAATCAACCGACGATAATCGTTATTTAACGGATAATGACGAAGGTGAGTAAACTCACTAACTCTGTCCAGTTTTATAATTTTATAAACGTTATTTAATTTTGAAAAAAAATTGAATGTTGTGTGTGATGGTTTTTTTGATGATTTACAATTAAATTGGTTGATAGTTATATACATGAAGTCGTTGGTTAAATACTGATTTAATAATTTCATATTGATATGAAATTGTGTTATTTATGTTGATTAACATCTGTGGATGCAGGGAAACAGGTTGGAGGGATCCAACTGGATTCCTCAACAAATTATATTGTTGTTTTCATACACATTGCATTATATGATGTGACGAATAATCTATGGTTGATTATTGTGTGTTTGGGGTGTTTTGACAACATCGACCTGAAATAATAGATATTTAAATATAGCAAAATATATTCGAATATATCGAAAAAGAAATTTGGAGTTTAAAAAAATAGAAATTGAATTCGATTAATTAGAATATAATAACTTGTTTAATTATATAAAATAAGTAGTTTGGTTTATTAACGATATTTATAAATGGAATAAAATAATTATTATTAAATAATTATTATTAAATAATCTGTGCATGTTAATTCTAAAATGAGTAATGGAAAGGGGAATCGTTGAATTTATTTCGAGGTTCGAAATGTGAATATAAATAGAATAAAACTATAAGGATTTGTTATTATAATTCGACAATGTCGAAAGTTATTAAAATAATTTATTGTCATAAATTATATATATATATGAAATCTAGATGTTGACCCGATAATTATTATTGGGATTTATTATTGATTATGTAAGTGAGATTAAGTAATAACTTGTATGGAATGAAATATGAATTTATAAAAGATCTAGATAAATTGAACTTTAAATTGTAATGGTATTTATTGTTTAAATCAAGAAATTGATTTAATAAGAGAAGTCTAGATTTCTATATAGAAATGATATTCACATTTTAAAGTGAATAATTGTTAAAAGCAAACGTTTTGCTGATTAAATCAATTATAAAAGGAAATGGGTAAATGCTGGAAGTGATAAATTCAAAAGTGAATTTAGAAATTGAGTTGACCTGAAATGGTGAGTTTATTCAAGGTTCGGAACATAGATTATTCGTGAGGGAATTCTAAGTTGAAATTCGATTATATCGAATCCAAGAAAATAATATTTACTTTCCATTGTTAAATAAAGATTATTTATTTATCTAATTAAATACTATTTATTTATTTGAAGTAACGAATCAGAGTTATTTAAAGTTAAATATTTTGGGAATAGGAATTTTAATGCTATCGTTATAATCAATATTTTCTGTAAAATAAGTGGATTCGTAAATTGAATCCAAGAGTTGCATAAGAAATAATTTGATAAGAAACTAAGAAATGGGATTAAGAGAATTAGAAACTGACTGGAGACTAGTTAAGTTGAATGGCTTTCTGAGTATTGATCTGATGTTGGTTTCGGCCTTCGGGATTGATACTTAGAAAACTGTTCTCTTATTAGTTACAGTTATAGACTGATGGATGTGAAAGCATAGCGAGTCGTAAATAAGTAATGGAAATGTTTTTCAATGTTAACAACGTATATTTTCTAAATATAGAAAATAAGAGTTGTGTATATAGGGAATTATTTCCTAATGTTAAGAAGTGATACTTTCTAATTATAGAAATTAAATAATTCATGATATATGGAAACATTTTCCAAAAATCATTGGAAGTAAAACAGTTTTTAAGAAGTAAATAAGGAATTGGGTAATAAATAAATTAATGATAAATTAATTTAAAGAGATGAATGTTGATTGATGATTGATCCGTAAATTTCCATTTGGAAATATGAATGTTGGATGTATGGATGTTTTCTTTGATAGTTAAATCATCGGCTATCAAAGATCTTGACCATTTTCTGTTGTCAATACAGAGAAACCGGGATCAGATTTATTTCTGTAAACCACTCTGCATGGACATTAGCGTTGCAAATGAAATATGATAACGATAAATTATAGACAAAGTTTATGCAAGGGTTGTTCTGGCGATCCTAGGTAGAAATTGCCTAAGATGGATTTACATAATAGTGTCTTCAGCTTGTCCAATCCGAGGACAACTTGTATGGACGAATGCCTGACAGAGTATATCCAACAAATCGCATAAGTTGATCGCTTCAAATGAATTTACGTTGGTGGTGGAGAAATTTGTTTCTCTTAGCTTTATACCTGTGATATTTTTGGGGAAATCAATTTGTGATTTGGTGGGTATGACGATGTGGTATTCAAAGTAAATGAAGGTGTGATGTGTCAAAAGATACGTTATGACCTTAAGCCTCATCAACCGGGAAATGACAAAAATCGGGTAGGCAGCATGGTTATGTGGGTCGCCTCCATTAGGGTGTATTGCCACCATCTAGAGAATATTCATATTTGTTACTTCTTTTCACTTCTGTATATCCTGGAAACAGTTATGTTGCTAGCAACCGTAGGTGACAACATATTAGATACACTCAAGAGAAATGAGTGGTCGGTCATGTGTGGCCGGGTTGCAAGATGTTCTTGTTGAATCCAGTGTATTCCTCTCTAAAGATACACTATCGGCAGGTGGTTCCATACCTTGTCATAGTCGGA
Organism: Allium sativum; assembly: GCA_030737875.1. Lineage (NCBI taxonomy): Eukaryota > Viridiplantae > Streptophyta > Magnoliopsida > Asparagales > Amaryllidaceae > Allium > Allium sativum. The sequence continues at coordinate 132,783,377 of CM060918.1, forward strand.
ATTCAATCTCCAATAAGCGCCCGCGGTTTTGATTGTATACTATATATGTGGAGTGTGAGATGCAAGCATTTCGCTAGATTGTTATTTATTTGTATTTAGACACTACTATAATATCAGAAAAGTATTGATTTTCAAAACTGTTTTGGGTCATCGTAAGGTAAAAACCATCCGTGTTTATGTGTGGATCGGTCTTACAATTATCATTTCTTTGAAAAGATTTTGAAAAGTTAAACTGAAATGATTGGAGCTTACTCACACCAGTCCCATGACTAACCCAGAGTTTATTTTGTTTTTTTAACCATAAACTCTTGGGTGCCCAAATCTGTATGGGCAGTTAAGTAGTTGGGATTTTGCTGATATCCTTGGAGGAGTTTGGAGCAGGAGACTTCAACAATTAGTTATGTATAGAGTTTATTTCCGTTGTGGTATATATGTTATGTACCATGATGATGATGAATGTAAGTACAAATACAGTTTGTATTTCAAGGTTATGTTATATAATACATTTTATTCGTTCTGCTATGAGATTCGTGTTTATTCTGTTGTGATCTTCTTCTTCTATTCTATCTTTCTTTCTTTCTATTTCTCACCATCTAACATCTTTCTATTAACGATCTGGTATTTTCGATGCTGGAATTGTCGACATTGTGATGTGTGTCGATTTTCAGGGTCGAAAATTTTTGTGAGTCGCTACAACTACTAGTTAAAAAATGGTATATTTAAACCCTAAATATATAATGTGTGAGTAGCTGAACAAAGCCACTCGGTTTTACTCAAGCAATAAAGTCAAATAATTGGAAGAAGGCCATGGACAAAGAGTATGAAGCACTCATGAAAAATAAAACCTGTAAACCAGTGACACCACTAACACACAAGAATTTCATCAGTTGTATATGGGTATATAAGATAAGAAGAAAATAAGATGGGTCTATTGACAACAATTTGGTTTTGACTTTAACGAAACCTTCTCCCCAGTTATAAAACCCACTACCACTAGAATTATTTTGACTATTGCATTAATTAAAGGGTGGAATATAAAGCAGCTTGACGTAAATAATGCCTTTTTGAATGGAGAATTAACAGAGGAAGTGTATATGAAGAAGCCTGAAGGTTACATAAATGATGACAAGCGAGTATGCGAGCTTCATAAGGCAATATATGGACTTAAACAAACCTCAAGAGCTTGGTATGAGAAACTCAAATTAACTTTATCTAGTTTGGATTTTACTCAAGCCGAATCAAATAATTCGTTATACACGAAGAAAAGCATGCAGGGAATTATTTTTATCTTGGTATATGTAGATGACATGTTGATAACATAAGACAATGACCAGGAAATAAACAAAATTATACAGTTGTTAGATCAAAATTTTGCTATTAAAGACTTGGGAGAATTAAAATTCTTTCTTGGAATACAAATTTTCAAGAAAAGTGACAAAGAATTATTTTTATCCCAACAGAACTACATCTCTGAAATTCTACATAGAGCAAATATGCATTATGCAAAGCAACTACCAACACCAATCATAAGTAATTTACGTCTCTTTAAACATAAGGGAGAATCTATTGACAATGCAGCACAATACAGAAGCATAATAGAAGCACTTCAGTAAGCAACAATTACTCGATCAGACATATGCTACAGTGTTAATAATCTTAGTCAATATTTGCAAAATCCTTTGTCGAAAACATTAAATTGCATTAAAAAGGATTTTGAGGTACTTATAGGGAACAAAGCACTATGGAATAATCCTAAATTCTGAAAAATATTTTAACTTACAGTGCTTTAGCGATTTCGATTGGCCAAACGACATGGACGACCAAAGATATGTGTTTGGCTACTGTGTTTACCAGCACCAACATAGTTTTATGTTGTACGAAAAAGCAACAAACTGCATCCAGATCCAGCACAGAAGCCGAATATAGAGCACTTGCAAGCGCAACAACATGAGTGTCATGGATGAAATCATTGATGGAAGAATTAGGGTTTGCTTTAACCCGAAAGCCGATCATCTGGTGTGATATCAGGAGCACAGTTTCACTTTCTCTCAACCCAATCCAACATTCAAGGACAAAGCATCTAGAAATCGACCTTTAATTTTTCAAAGAAAGAATGCAAGCATGGAAGTTAGCAATTTTCCACTTTCATGCCTACTACCAGAGAATTGATGTTCTCACGAAAGCTCTTTCAACTAAAATTTTGTCAGATTAAGAGAGGAGCTCAAAATCACTGATTGAGGGGAAATGGAAATGGAAATGGAAATGGGAAACTCTAGATCGAATTAAGGGAGGATAATAAAGAAGTTTACACTATTCGAATCATTCGATCACATTATACCCGCACCACTTAAAATAATGGGCCTTTGGGTTGTGTATTTTATTTTAGGCATACTTGTATTTTTGGCAAACTTATACTAGCCATTGCTACTATTCTTCTATACATATGCCTATTGTATTACAATTAGAATTGTATCAAACTATTACAATAATCCTCCAATAAATCTTTCTTCAATCTTTCAATTCAGGTCATACAATGCGATGTCTACCGCAAGTATATTGAAAGTATAGCTAGTAATGGAAACGAGGTCTAAGACACAAAAGGTTCTGGAAGCTGAAGCTTCGCAGCATTTACCGTCCCCATTCGGTTCAACTAGCAATGATAGCTCGAAGGGCAGCGAGCTTGAGACCTCCAGAGAATACACTCCTTCTCAAACGATAGGTTCGCCAAAAGTGTTTGATCGCGGGGTGCAGCCGGAAGGACAACAACCGTCGATCGAGCATAAATTATCGGATGACATATGACATTTAATAGCTTGAACAACAGCCATAAGCCCATCTTGCATAAGGTTGTAATTTGATTTCATTGCAATGTATTCTGCAGTTACTGATAATTGAGTGTCACTTGTACATCCATTGCAAAGGGATATTTTAACATGATCCAATCAATCGTAAAAAAAATTAGCTTCAACGTTTGGTTCCTCTTCGATTTTAACATCCTCATTATTAGTTTCAGCAGTAGGGAACATTGATCATGTTGCATCTTCGACCATATGTTCTATGAGATTCGTCTACTAACTTCATCACTAATGACCTCCACTGACTGTTCTTCATTATTAGGGGATACAATTTCTCCATGATGATCCTACAGCAAATAATTGGGTATGAAACCGTATTGGCGCAAATGAACCTTAACCATATTCAATATTAAATAGTTTAATAATTTGCGCCTACTACATGTACAATGAATTTCTTCATCATTTCCAGTATTACTTAAAGCAAATTCGATGAACGCATGTATCCTATTTAGAAAATGTTCAGTTATTGCACTACTAATTTTTGTTCTCCGATACATCAGGCTCCAATCAATAAAATAATTGACCATTTTTCTTACTTTAAAAACTATAATGAAATGTAAAAAAAATTATTAATCGTTCGTTTTATATTTTGTTTATATTTTAATTGCTGCTTTAGTAAACATATTCTAAATTGTATATTTTTTTACAAACTTTTATATATATATATATATAACAACATGAGAGAATCCATTCATTCTCAACGGCTTACAAAAACAGATTTGTAGAAATGGCTACAGAATCTGTGCACACTCATAAGAAAAATAATATAGACAAAATAAGACAAACAGCTGAAGAACAACCCAGATCAACCAAGCCCAGAGCAGTGGCCAACCAATGGACTCTGACGAGTTGCTCGTAAACCACAAAGATGAGACTCTGTAGCCTCCGTTACCCAAAAAACGAGGACAAATCCGAAAAAAGAGCAAGCCAAGACCAGAGGCCAACATACGAGCACATACGACTACCTCTCTAAAGAAACCTGCTCTTAAACTATGCCATCAGCAACTTAAGACCCCTAACAGCTCAGTCCAGTGAGTACCAGTAAAACCAAGACCTGCAGAACTTGAACACAACATCAGATAAAAAGGGAGGGGGAGTGAGGGGATGAGCATGATAGTGGGGTGGATCCCGAATGAAAAAACAAAAGAAATCAATCAATCCCCGCCTTGGGGGTAGACGGTGCAGAAGTAACACCAAAGGTACGAGCCAACCTACTTGAGCGGGAGCCAATAGTTCCTTTGAACGGCCTACCATGAAATGCAAGGAATACATCGTTCCTTATCTTACGGATGATGGTAGGAGGATCCATAGGCACTTCCTCAAAAATTATCTTATTTCACGAGTACCAGATATGCCAGCAGATAAAGCAAAGGATAAAGCAGAAGAGGATCGAGCGAATCGATTTACTTAAGATGTGGTCCCACCAGTATCTCAGTAAATCAGCAAGAGAAGCGGCATTACTTCGAATACCAACCAAGTTCCCGAAGTAGTTCCAAACTGCTCTAGCAGAATAGCCATGGAAAAACAAATAAACAATGCATTCCAACTGACCAGTTCCACAACATCTGCAGCATGACACGATTGGGATGTCAATCGTTTGGAGGTTCTCGTCTATTGGTAACCCATCATGCATGGTTCTCCACACAAACAGAGAGACATTTAGAGGCAATTAGACATCCTAGATGAAGGAGAAAAGATGAAGACGTGGGGAAGGGGCTCTAGCCGAGTCCCACTCTGTTCTAATCGAGAAAGGACCGTCATCCCATCAGGATTTTTTTACAAACTTTATTTTAAGTATACAACTATTGGTTCATTGACACTTATGTGTCTTCTTTGATGGTCGGTCACCATACTTCCCATTGCAAATACAATAGTAATTACATCTCGTAAATCATATCATTTTAAATGATTTTCCAAAATTTCGGCACTATTTCCCTCGTATTTGTTGTATTGCACGCAAATGCATGTACATAAGGAACGAAAAGGAAATGTCGTCGAAATTTTTTGAACCATTTAAAGTGATATGATTTACAGAACATAATTACTTTATAGCGTTTGTAACTTGTCCAATACAGGGAAAAATCCGACAAATGCTATATTAGATGAATAGAGATGCCTGTTTTATAGAAAAAACGAATATCCATGTAAAAACTATATACAACACTTGTCAGACGGGGAAAAATAATATCTAAGGGTTTAAATATTTGTTTATATTAAATTTAAATATACAATTTGTTTATATTTTACCATTTTATTATATATGTACTAAATTATATATTTTTACAATTTATTCAATTATAACTATGACGATTCCTATCAGAATCATTTGAAGTGTGGAGGGTGGAGAGGGGCTGCAGTACGTCGTAGGTGGCGTCCGAGGTTATTAGGAATGTGGTTGGAGTGGTGACAACGCTGGAGGAAGTGGAGAAATTGAGTTTTGGGGTTAGCTTTTGGTTTGGGAAAGAAAATAAGTTGAAGCTCTCGCGGATTCTGAAAATTTTATTCAAGAATTTTCCAATGGCCGCAAATGGCCCATATTCTAACAATTTCCAATGACTTCAAACGGCTTGTTTAAAAATCAACGAGCCGTTGGATGAACCGTTGACAGTCGTTGGGATATGGTCGTTGAAATACACTGTAGTTCTAGTAGTGTCAAATCAGACTGAACGACTGATGCCTATCTGTAACACCCCACTCCCGCTATGATCACTCACTAAGGGAATGCCATAGCATCGGTGGAGTATTTTAGTGAATATAGAACAGAAAAATTACAACAAGACAGATATAAATAGTACTTGAAATTTTAAAACATCATCTCATAACAGCGGAAGTAAAACATGTCTGGTTACATCATAAAACCACAATAAAGGTCAAGTACAATATCCATCAAAATAAAGAAGTACATAATCCCACTCTCATACAATAGCCGAACAAAAGAAAAGATAACTGGATAACTGGAGCTTTACAACTATCCAAGCTCCTAAAGACTGGAACAGCAATCCGATCAAGCTCCACTACTGCTAGGATCCACCGTAGGACCTGAGGGTTGGGAAAAAGATAAAAACAACAGGGTCAGACATAAGTCTGAGCGAGTCCTATAACTTTAACAATACAATCGTTAAAGTAACCAGAGAAGACATAAACTGATATACGGTAACATATAGGGATGAATGGCTACCCTAAGCAGTCAACTAAACGAAGATAAAGGATAAAGACGCATCTACCCTCCCTAAGGTAAATTACTAAACTGCACCACACCAGTCGTTCCTAACTTAAAGGTTGATCCCACCCAAGGACTTATAAAATTTACTAATTAGTACCTGCGTACCCCTAGGTGACCAAGTAGGCGCCACGGGGCCCTACAATCCACTAGGTGTACACACTACTTCCCATTCGATCGGCTCCCTAACGTAGATACCCGTGCTGGCCCCACCGTGGGATGTATCATTCCCCAACGTGGCAACCTGATGGAACTAAAGGTGCACGGCTTATATCTACTCGATGCAACAACGGCTTACCTACCAGCCCGGGCCCACTCACGCATATGAAGCCCGTTGGACTTGCGTTGCCACCGCTAACCCGTTTGCCTCTTACAGTCAAGCCCAGTATGCGTGTCCCGTCCTCGACATGGGTCGAGCCCACAAAGATACGTATGGGTTACTGGTTGAAATGGGCCTCCACAAGCTACCCACCTAAGCTTGTCCCTTTTTCTAGTATATCCCACTTAACCCTTTAATCATGTTTTAATTACATGTTCCATTTTGGTTAAGTATTCTAATCGTATTTTCTATTGCCACCCAAGGCAACCACTAGATTTTCTCATGCCACCCGAGGCACCCACTTAACCCCTCATGTCCCTCTACATGCTAATGTGGTTAAGTGTTTCTTAATTAATTAATTAAGAACGTAACCTTTGTAAAGACCTCTCACATTAGACTGTCTTTTATGACCGCTGGTTAAGCCGGTTGGGTCCGGGCAGCCTTATGTCATAACAGAGTCTAACCTCGTGTCTTTACATTAATTACGTATTTAGTTTGTGCCTAAGACCTCTCACATTGGGCTAACATTTGTAGCAACTGGTTAAGCCGGTTGGGTCCGGGCAGTTTTACGCTACAACTGAGTCCAACCTCGTGTCTTAGTCAATTAATTACACCTAATTAATCACCCTCATAATTTTATGTTAATTATCCCTAATTAATCAAGTTTTCTTAACATGGGTAGACCTAACTTAATAGGTAAATTCCCATGGGGTAGACCTAACTCAATAGGTAAATTCCCAACACATAGTATGGGTACACCTAACCAAATAGGCAAATTCCCATACTATGTTTATTTATTTTGTGTTATGCATAATTATATTAATTTCACACAATCTTATTAACTTATGCATTTAATTACCCCATCGTTCCCACGTAATTTCGTTCATGATATAACACATATAAAAGGTGTCAACTTGCATATGAATGAACATGTTTCAAAGGTGCCATCTTGCATATTAACAAACACATAACTTGCATATGAACTTGCATAACATGTCACATAACTTGCATATAATATGTCACATAACTTACATATTCATTTTGCATAACAAACTTGCATATTAGCTTATAGACTTGCATAATGTGTCATCATGAACTTGCATATTAATAAACATGTAACTTGCATATTTACATACATGTAACTCGCATATTAACAAACATGTAACTTGCATATAAAGAAACATGTAACTTGCATATTTACATACATGTAACTTGCATATTAACAAACATGTAACTTGCATATTAACAAACATGTAACTTGCATATTTACATACATGTAACTTGCATATTAACAAACATGTAACTTGCATATTTACATACATGTAACTTGCATAGCATATTACCATGAACTTGCATAACATGCATATGATTACATAGCCCACAACTTGCATATTTAGCATCATGCAAACATAACATACATCATATTAAACTTGCATAAGCTTACATACTCAACATGCATAAACATAAGATTAATGCTAACATCATATCATATGATTCAAAGCTCATTAACCCACATACAAAACCATAAATCTCATCACATCTCATCTAATTAGTTTACCAAAAGATCATCAAAGTGATAGAAACTCACAACTAGCAACTTTGAACACCAAATGAAGAAGATTAAGATGCTAAGAAGGGATTAGAAGTTGATTAGAGAGTGATTAGTATGCAACCCTCTTCATAAAATTAGTGGAGGCCATGAGAGCTAGCATTTTGCCATAGTTTAGTCACTAGGTTTAATTATGAATGAATTAGGGTAGGTTAGGGTCTTATTTATAGATTAGGCAAGTGTTTTAGGCCATAGGATTAACCCTAGATTCAATCCAAGCCATCAAAGCATGTCTTGGGGAAGAAGTCAAGTGTAGGAACCATCTAGGGCCTTTAGATTAAAGATGGACCATGAGAACCATTCAAATGCAAAATCTGCACTTGAGCGAATCGGCCCACGGGTTGACAGCCAAACACCCTGGATTAACCCCTAGTCGACCCAGCGGGCTCGGGTCGACTTCAAAAATCGGCCGGTTCGGTTATTCCCCTCTCCCAATTCGCTGTTTTGAGCATTTTTGCATATTTATTTATTAAATTTTCAATTATATATATATATATATATATATATATCAATATATATATATATATATCTACACAACCCATTTCACTTAATTAAGTATACTTTAATTTGGGAATTTTCGTGAAACTTCGCGAGGCCATATCTTGGTCATACGGACTCCGATTTTCGAAAACTCGGACTCTATTTCGCGTATTTTTCCGAGACGAACGCAATGGCATAGCCCGTTTCCCTTGATTCCCATTTTAGAATTAAATTCTGCCTCGATTTATGTTATTACAGGTTATTGAAAATACGGGTTGTTACATTCTCCCCTCCTTAAAGGATTTCGTCCCCGAAATCTTCAAGTTAGGAAGAACGTATCCTACCATCCAATCATCCATCTACTCAAAGCATCATCCACGAGCAATCATTGTCCTTACAAGATTCTAAATGCTGGATGGATATATGCAAAAGTGTGTGTATATGTACTTACCTAATGCGAAAATCAGGCGGTTACTGATACAGTAAACCTCCTTAATGCAAACCATGATAGTGCCATGCATCCAATATGTATGCGAAACCCTATTGACACATACAAATTTCTACATGCGTGCACAACCATACACAAAAATGCATCATCCATATGATAACACAGCCATGATACATCCATCAATCTAACTACCACATCCATTTATGCAATATGCAACATGAAGTGACTGAGCCGATCTAGTGCCTAATGTGTGTGTATATGCATCCACGAGCAACCACTAGCAAACAATTGCATCCATATGCATCCATCAACCATAACATGTTTCAAACACATGTTTCAACCATAGGTTTTACCCTATCTAAAGGTCATAGGTATTAGCGAGAGGATATACTAAAGATAAGATAAGTACTAGACAAGCAATAAAGGAGAAGTTAAAAGACATACTCTCAAAAAGAAATGGATACAAAGAACGCATCTTTGCTTCCGTCTCCCAAGTAGCATTGCTTTCGTCATCTCCCCATTGCACTTTAACTAGCTGAACTTCTCTGTTCCTCAACTTCCTAGTTTCTGACCCAAGGATGCGAGTAGGAGCTCGTCGAATCGTCGCATCACGCTCTACCTCTACATCTCTAAGCAAGCTCGGCTCTACCACCTCCCCGGTCTCATGTAAGCACTTCCTCAAATGTGATACATGGAATACATCATGAACACCACTAAGTCTGTCGGGCAACTCCACCCTATATGCCATCCGTCCAATCCTTTCCTTAATAGGAAACGGCCCAACAAATCTCGGTGCTAACTTCCCTACGGACCCAAAGCGAACGACATTTCTCAATGGAGATACTTTGACAAAAACCATGTCCCCAACCTCAAACTCAAGATCCGTCCTTCTCCGATCCGCATAAGATTTCTGTCTATCTTGCGCTGCTTTCATCCTTTTTCGAATTAAATCAATCTTCTCTGAAGTCTCTCTAACCATATCCGGCCCAAGCAAGATCTTATCCGTAGATTCCCACCAACATGTAGGAGATCGACAAGGCCTTCCATAAAGAGCTTCGAAAGGAGCCATACCAATACTGGACTGAAAGCTGTTATTATATGCGAACTCCACCAAAGGAAGATGTTCTTCCCATGTACCTCCAAAATCCAAGATACAAAGCCTCAAAAGATCTTCTAAGATACGGTTCACCCTCTCAGTCTGACCGTCCGTCTGAGGATGATATGCGGTGCTCAAACACAACTGAGTCCCTACCGCCTCTTGCAAACTTCTCCAAAACTCACTAGTGAAAATAGGATCTCGATCACTCACAATGCTGGATGGTACGCCATGCAATCTAACAATCTCTCTAACATAGACTGAAGCAAGCCATGGAGCGGTCCTCTTACTCTTTACGGGTATAAAATGGGCACTCTTGGTAAGTCTGTCTACCACAACCCAAATTCCCGTATTGCCCTTCCTCGATCTCGGTAACCCGTCGATGAAATCCATCGAGACACTATCCCACTTCCACTGTGGAACTTCCAATGGGTGTAGCAACCCACCGGGTTTCCTTTGCTCCACTTTAACTTGTTGGCACACTAAGCATCTAGCCACATACTCGGCCACATCTTTCTTCATACCGGCCCAGAAGAAAACTCTCTTCATGTCTTGGTACATTTTGTCTCCACCGGGATGAATAGTCATTCTTGAACGATGTGCATCATCCAAAATAGCCTTCTTCAAACCCTCATCTTGCGGTACACAAAGTCTACCGTCTCTATGCAACCATCCCTTATCATCTATGGTGTATCTACCCAAATGGCTGGACGACTCCCCTCTTATAAGCTTCTCTACCAACACAACCAACTGTGGGTCGTCTCGCTGAGCCTCGCCAATCCGTCTCAAAAGAGTAGGTCTAACCTCCAAGGATGCCAACAAACCAGGTACAAAATCAACAGAAGGTCTGAAGTCAAACAAAGAAAGAAACTCCAAGCTTCGTCGTTCCACGAACAATGGACTCAAAGATAGCCTTTTTCTACTTAAGGCGTCTGCCACCACGTTACCCTTACCAGGGGTATACGCTATCTCGAAATCATAGGATGCTAAGAACTCCATCCACCTTTGCTGTCTTAAGTTTAAATCCTTCTGAGAGAATAAGTACTTCAATGATTTATGGTCGGTGAACAACTCGAATCTCTCACCAAGAAGATAATGGCGCCAAGACTTAAGTGCGAAAACAATCGCGGCCAACTCTAGATCATGGGTAGGGTAATTCTTCTCATGCACTCTCAATTGTCTCCCTCCATAGGCTATTACCCTTCCCTCCTGCATCAAGACTGCGCCTAATCCTGTTCCACAAGCATCGGTATAAACAACAAACGGCTTACTCCCATCCGGGAGCACTAAAACTGGAGCGGTGGTCAAAGCTCTCTTTAACCGTCGGAAAGCATCATCACAATCTACATCCCACGAGAAAACCAGATTCTTTTTCGTCAAGCGGGTTAATGGGGCTGATATCTTCGCGAAGTCTTTGATGAACTTCCTATAATATCCTGCCAACCCCAAGAAACTTCTTACCTCGGTAGCATTTCTAGGAACTTTCCAATCCTGGATAGATACTATCTTTGCGGGATCCACAGCTATCCCTTCCTTAGAGACCACATGCCCTAAGAATCGCACTTCTCTTCTCCAAAAATGGCATTTAGAGAATTTAGCTTTAAGACTATGCGCTCGAAGAGTCTCCAACACTTCCTTGAGATGTAAGGCATGCTCTTCTTCATTCTTGGAAAAGACCAAGATGTCATCCACAAAAACTACTACAAACTTATTCAGATACTCTCTGAACACTCTACTCATGAGATCAACAAAGTATGCGGGGGCGTTTGTCAACCCAAATGGCATCACTAGCCACTCATAAAAACCATCCGGAGTCCGGAAAGCAGTCTTCTCTATACTGTCCTCCGCCACTCTTAACTGATGAAACCCTGTAGCTAAGTCCATCTGCGAAAATACTGACGCGCCAACCAACTGATCAAAGAGATCATCTATCCTCGGTAATGGGTGTCTATTCTTCTTCGTGAGCTTATTAAGTTCTCTATAATCCACACAAAGTCTGAGGGACCCATCCGCCTTCGTGGCAAACACTACTGGAGCTCCCCACCCCGATATACTTCGCCTTATGAACCCCTTCTCAAGCAACTCCCCTACTTGCTTATGAAGTTCTCTTCTCTCACGAGGAGCCATGTGGCGTACTGGCAAAGACACTGGTTTGGCATTATCCACCAAATAAATTCGGAAATCTATCTCCCGCTTCGGAGGCAAACCCTTTACTTCTTCAAACACATCCGGATATTCCCGGACTACTCTGACAGAACACAAACTCTCGACCGAAGCATCGAGCGATTCAAGATAATTTAGCAAAACAGATTCCATGGGATTGCAAGAGATCTCGAGAGTGTTACCCAAGCGGGTCATGAGCCTGACAACTCTCCTTTCGCAATCAAGAACGGCACCATTACTGGATAACCAGTCCATGCCCAAGATCAACCCATAGCCCGTGAAGCCCAATACAAAAGCATCACATCTAAACTCAACGCTAAGTATAGAAATCTTCAAACCCAAACATATCATAGACAGATATATGGAGCCCCCAATTGGGTTTGAGACAACCAAGGGATCATCAACTAGACTGGTGTCTAAGTGCAGTGACTCAACTAACGATGATGAGATAAAAGAATGCGATGCGCCAGAGTCAAACAAAGTACGAACTGGATGATCAAACAGAAAAACCAGACTTTCAACGGAAATAGTTCTACCTCTCTGCTGAATCGGTGGAACTGAGAGAACCTGAACTTGCCCCCCTGACTGAGGTGGTGCTATAAGAGCTTGCACCTGGCCTCCTGAGGTAGACCCCGTCTTCTGCCCCTTCTTTGGGCAGTTTTTCACAAGATGCCCTGCTTCACCACAATGAAAGCAACCGGTCTTCTTCTTTTTGCGACAATCCTTACTAAGGTGTCCTGGTGTTCCACAATTGAAGCACTTCTTCTTCGTCTTCTTTTTGTCACCATTGCCTTTTCCGCCCTTGCCTTGTTGTTGCTGTTGCGGTTTCTTCTGATCCCCCTTTTTCTCTGGTGCCTTAGAATTCTTATCATCCTCATGCATAAGTGCCATGTAGACAAGCTTCTCAAAAGTGGCCCCCATAGGAATGTGAGTCATAGCTATTCCTTGCAATGGTTCGTTCAAGCCTCTAACGAACCTCAAAGCCTTCTTCTCCGGTGTATTCACCAACTCTATGCCAAACCTTGCTAATTGATTGAATTTGTTGACATATTCTTTCACCGTGAGATTCCCTTGCTTCAAATTCAAGAACTTCTCCATAAACAGATTCTCTTCCGCCCTTGAGAGAAACTTAGCCCCAAACCTTTTGCTTAAAATCTGCCCAAGAGTCAACAGGGCGTTCTCCATTAGTGACCTCCCACCAGAATGAGGCCTCTCCCTTCATTAACCAAGCCGCCAACTTGACTTTCTTTCCCTCTTCCACTTCAAAGATATCTAGCAACTCTTCCACTTCCTTAAGCCAATCTCTAGCCTCTACGAAAGTCTCTGAACCAAGAAAAGGTTTTCCTCCTATAGCCTTGAACTCCTTGCAAACCTTAGCAAAATTATCCACTCTAGGCTGAGGAGGAGGAGCGGTTGTCTCTGGTGTAGTAGCATTGGCCGGACCCGCAGCCGCGGCCCTAGCCTCTTGCAACCTCCTATACCATAGTGGTATAACTAAACCCTCCGGGATGTTAAGATCTTCAGCCATGCTGAAACGAAAGAGGAAAGATTCAAAAAGGAGATTCCGAAAGATAAAGATATGGCTATTGGGGATTATGCTTTTCTTTTTCAAAAACTTTTTCTCTTAGAAGACATGCTTTTAAAAATACTTTCTTCGAAAATACTCTTAGAAAGTAGTTTTTCTCAAAAATTTTATCTGTTCTGGTAACCTTAAGCTCTGATACCACGTGTAACACCCCACTCCCGCTATGATCACTCACTAAGGGAATGCCATAGCATCGGTGGAGTATTTTAGTGAATATAGAACAGAAAAATTACAACAAGACAGATATAAATAGTACTTGAAATTTTAAAACATCATCTCATAACAGCGGAAGTAAAACATGTCTGGTTACATCATAAAACCACAATAAAGGTCAAGTACAATATCCATCAAAATAAAGAAGTACATAATCCCACTCTCATACAATAGCCGAACAAAAGAAAAGATAACTGGATAACTGGAGCTTTACAACTATCCAAGCTCCTAAAGACTGGAACAGCAATCCGATCAAGCTCCACTACTGCTAGGATCCACCGTAGGACCTGAGGGTTGGGAAAAAGATAAAAACAACAGGGTCAGACATAAGTCTGAGCGAGTCCTATAACTTTAACAATACAATCGTTAAAGTAACCAGAGAAGACATAAACTGATATACGGTAACATATAGGGATGAATGGCTACCCTAAGCAGTCAACTAAACGAAGATAAAGGATAAAGACGCATCTACCCTCCCTAAGGTAAATTACTAAACTGCACCACACCAGTCGTTCCTAACTTAAAGGTTGATCCCACCCAAGGACTTATAAAATTTACTAATTAGTACCTGCGTACCCCTAGGTGACCAAGTAGGCGCCACGGGGCCCTACAATCCACTAGGTGTACACACTACTTCCCATTCGATCGGCTCCCTAACGTAGATACCCGTGCTGGCCCCACCGTGGGATGTATCATTCCCCAACGTGGCAACCTGATGGAACTAAAGGTGCACGGCTTATATCTACTCGATGCAACAACGGCTTACCTACCAGCCCGGGCCCACTCACGCATATGAAGCCCGTTGGACTTGCGTTGCCACCGCTAACCCGTTTGCCTCTTACAGTCAAGCCCAGTATGCGTGTCCCGTCCTCGACATGGGTCGAGCCCACAAAGATACGTATGGGTTACTGGTTGAAATGGGCCTCCACAAGCTACCCACCTAAGCTTGTCCCTTTTTCTAGTATATCCCACTTAACCCTTTAATCATGTTTTAATTACATGTTCCATTTTGGTTAAGTATTCTAATCGTATTTTCTATTGCCACCCAAGGCAACCACTAGATTTTCTCATGCCACCCGAGGCACCCACTTAACCCCTCATGTCCCTCTACATGCTAATGTGGTTAAGTGTTTCTTAATTAATTAATTAAGAACGTAACCTTTGTAAAGACCTCTCACATTAGACTGTCTTTTATGACCGCTGGTTAAGCCGGTTGGGTCCGGGCAGCCTTATGTCATAACAGAGTCTAACCTCGTGTCTTTACATTAATTACGTATTTA
This sequence comes from Allium sativum, assembly GCA_030737875.1. Lineage (NCBI taxonomy): Eukaryota > Viridiplantae > Streptophyta > Magnoliopsida > Asparagales > Amaryllidaceae > Allium > Allium sativum. Next base: position 132,798,645 of record CM060918.1, read on the forward strand.
GTTTGTGCCTAAGACCTCTCACATTGGGCTAACATTTGTAGCAACTGGTTAAGCCGGTTGGGTCCGGGCAGTTTTACGCTACAACTGAGTCCAACCTCGTGTCTTAGTCAATTAATTACACCTAATTAATCACCCTCATAATTTTATGTTAATTATCCCTAATTAATCAAGTTTTCTTAACATGGGTAGACCTAACTTAATAGGTAAATTCCCATGGGGTAGACCTAACTCAATAGGTAAATTCCCAACACATAGTATGGGTACACCTAACCAAATAGGCAAATTCCCATACTATGTTTATTTATTTTGTGTTATGCATAATTATATTAATTTCACACAATCTTATTAACTTATGCATTTAATTACCCCATCGTTCCCACGTAATTTCGTTCATGATATAACACATATAAAAGGTGTCAACTTGCATATGAATGAACATGTTTCAAAGGTGCCATCTTGCATATTAACAAACACATAACTTGCATATGAACTTGCATAACATGTCACATAACTTGCATATAATATGTCACATAACTTACATATTCATTTTGCATAACAAACTTGCATATTAGCTTATAGACTTGCATAATGTGTCATCATGAACTTGCATATTAATAAACATGTAACTTGCATATTTACATACATGTAACTCGCATATTAACAAACATGTAACTTGCATATAAAGAAACATGTAACTTGCATATTTACATACATGTAACTTGCATATTAACAAACATGTAACTTGCATATTAACAAACATGTAACTTGCATATTTACATACATGTAACTTGCATATTAACAAACATGTAACTTGCATATTTACATACATGTAACTTGCATAGCATATTACCATGAACTTGCATAACATGCATATGATTACATAGCCCACAACTTGCATATTTAGCATCATGCAAACATAACATACATCATATTAAACTTGCATAAGCTTACATACTCAACATGCATAAACATAAGATTAATGCTAACATCATATCATATGATTCAAAGCTCATTAACCCACATACAAAACCATAAATCTCATCACATCTCATCTAATTAGTTTACCAAAAGATCATCAAAGTGATAGAAACTCACAACTAGCAACTTTGAACACCAAATGAAGAAGATTAAGATGCTAAGAAGGGATTAGAAGTTGATTAGAGAGTGATTAGTATGCAACCCTCTTCATAAAATTAGTGGAGGCCATGAGAGCTAGCATTTTGCCATAGTTTAGTCACTAGGTTTAATTATGAATGAATTAGGGTAGGTTAGGGTCTTATTTATAGATTAGGCAAGTGTTTTAGGCCATAGGATTAACCCTAGATTCAATCCAAGCCATCAAAGCATGTCTTGGGGAAGAAGTCAAGTGTAGGAACCATCTAGGGCCTTTAGATTAAAGATGGACCATGAGAACCATTCAAATGCAAAATCTGCACTTGAGCGAATCGGCCCACGGGTTGACAGCCAAACACCCTGGATTAACCCCTAGTCGACCCAGCGGGCTCGGGTCGACTTCAAAAATCGGCCGGTTCGGTTATTCCCCTCTCCCAATTCGCTGTTTTGAGCATTTTTGCATATTTATTTATTAAATTTTCAATTATATATATATATATATATCAATATATATATATATATATATATATATCTACACAACCCATTTCACTTAATTAAGTATACTTTAATTTGGGAATTTTCGTGAAACTTCGCGAGGCCATATCTTGGTCATACGGACTCCGATTTTCGAAAACTCGGACTCTATTTCGCGTATTTTTCCGAGACGAACGCAATGGCATAGCCCGTTTCCCTTGATTCCCATTTTAGAATTAAATTCTGCCTCGATTTATGTTATTACAGGTTATTGAAAATACGGGTTGTTACACTATCTTTAGGTGGCATGATTAGGATAAAATAATTTCATGAAGTTTGAAGATAACCAATTTGGTTTAGTGTCGTTAACGGACACTTTTGGATATGGATAATGTCATGTTTGCATCTCCAGTTATGAATGAAAATCAATAACTATTCAATCCGATGATGATCGATAAATTAGATAACATATATAAATAATACATTGATTTAACATAATTATATTTTAACTACATTGATTATAAAAATGTGCAAAATCAACAAAATAGTTTTGACCAATTGATATGTATTAAACGCACATAATATATACTCTAAACTTAATAAAGCAATAAACATTTCTTTAATTGCACGAAGTATAGTATACATAATATGAGGTATAATTTTGATGAAAACTGGACATATAATTTTAATATGTTTATGTCTTTATATCTGCATTTGTATTTTTTATGTTAAATATTTATCTACACATAAATTTTGGACTTTTCGTATATCGATCGACGACCTTATTTTTGATTACTATTGTTTTTGCTTTTGTTGTTCACTTTCATCGGTACATGTTCAAGTGCTCTTGCTTTGTGGACAGAAGAGAAGGAATGTTGTGGTAACCACATGATTTCATATGGAGGTGGAAATTGGAATGTTCAGATTTTAGGGAAACTGGGTATATAAAAGGGTCTGCTTTCGTTTGCTTGGGTGGATTTAATTTGTTGCATCAACATCTACAGGAGTTCGTGGCTATGTTGGATTCAACCATAACGAAGAACCTTTCAAAAAATAAACTCAAATATGTACAACAGCACATGTGTCCATTTCTTCATCTTTGTTTGGTTGGGAAAGACGCGCACACTTTAGTTCAGAAGCACACACATAAACGACCAACTTAATTCACTAGCCCCTTGTTCTGGATGAACACCAATGATTTGCTCTTGTTGTTTTACTGCATTGGTCCAACCCACTGCACTGAAGGGGCCTTGCACTTGCACTTCAACTTGGTCTTTGGAACAGGAGAACAGGGGAACATCCCACCTTTTGGCAGTTTATTGTATATTTCTCTTAACTCCCCCTATTACAAAAAGATAAAAAAATAAAAAATTGGTCGCCCTATCCATTCTCTCTATATGTACACCCTCCACTTTCCCACTCTTCTCTACACTATTTTCATTTGACTAAGTTCTTATACATAGTTTCCATAACATAAAGCTGTAGCAATACATCTCCATGGAGCCATGCATGGATGAGAAATTGTACCTTTCAAGAAAGAGGAGCAGCAGAAAAGACCATGACCAGTACTGCGTGAAGAGATCTTCATCACCATCATCATCAATGGTGGAATTGCATGCAAACTCGAAGAAGAAGAAGAAGGTCAATAATTGTATGAAGGAGTTGAAGTCTCGAAATTCATTTAGCAATCGATGCGCGATGTTGGTGAAGGAGCAAAGGGCAAGGTTCTACATCATGAGACGCTGTGTTTCCATGCTTCTTTGATGGAGAGATCATTCTTAGTTTTCCTTTTTTTCTTACTTACCTTTTTTTGTTATGTCTTCTTTCTTTTCTAGTTACTTATCGTAGGTTTTTGTTCATGTGGCTTTTTGTATGCGCATGTACTCATTGATGTTTCTTACATACATACATACATACATACATATATATAAATATATATATATATATATATATATATATATATATATATATATATATATATATATATATGGATGAATATATTGTCCAAAGTTTCGTTTAACATTGTGCTTATGTATGTATGTAACTATGTATGGATGAATATATTGTCCAAAGTTTCGTTTAACATTGTGCTTATTTATGTATGTAACTATGTATGGATGAATATATTGTCCAAAGTTTCGTTTAACAATGTGCTTCTATAACAATTTTAAGTAGCAGTTGATGATAAATTAATCAGACAATAAAGTCTAATGAAGAAAAATTATTGAGTTTGGAAACAAAATTAATGGCTGTTCATTTATATATAATTATTTACCGAATTATAGCTTATTTTTTTATTAAGTCTATAATTTATGGAATTAATGGTAATTATTGATATTGGAAAAGCGTGAGAATATGTTTGCAATAATATGTTTTTTCACATACAATGGAACCGAAAATACAATGATTTGCAAAACTATCATTCTGTGTAGTCTCCAGCTTTACTGCACTCGTCATTTCAGTAAAAGGAAATGAGCAAATACTGTATGTAGCAGTTTTTTTTTCTACTATTTGTCACCAAATTATACTGCTTCTATTTGTCTAAACGAGGAAAGAATTGCTTAAGAATATCTAAACAAATGTTGGCAAATATTTATTAGGACTTTGCCACAAATAGGTTTACTATAAAATTCTTAACGAATTATACATAGTCCACTGACATTTGTTTTATTGCTTCAATAAATAAGCATATATAGAAAATCCAAAATCCATATAAAACAATAAAGAAGAAAACTCCAATACAAGAATTTGATACATCAACAACAAAACATGTCTACAGAATGTTAAAACTTGGTACATCAAGATATTTTACCAGATGCAACTGCTTAATTTTAGTGCTCGTTCAAGACAACAGGCAGGCCCGGCCCAAGGGCAAGACGGGCGAGACATTTGTCTAGGGCACCGTCGCCGGAGGTGGTGGAGGGGGCACCAGCAGGTAGCCAATGCTTTAGAAAAAAGGGTACTTCTTAAACTGTCAAGGTAACAAAGTAAGCAATGATAGTGTAGTTCAATGGTATGATCTTTAGTTATCTTGTAGGCAACCTGGGTTCAATTCCTGGCAGCTACCTTTTCTAGCTTTTCCTTTCGATTCCCTTTTTTTACCACTGGCCGCCACTGATAACAGGGGTCATTCATTATTCCATGCAATAGTGGTCGGTCACCCAGCAATATACAGCTCGCTCGCACATTTAGTACCGGTCGCACATGCCTTTTTGATGTCGAACATGACAGCTATTACCAGCTGTCCATTGGCAATTTCGTGAATACGCATAGAACGACCCCTACTATGTATACCATAATTACTAATTGTCATCTGGTGCTAACTTCACCTAAAAATACCTCATTTCACCACATTCAAGGGACCGATTTAAGCCACCCGAAGGGCTATCATTTCGGAGTTCCTTTTTAGCACCACCTTTCCTTTTCTTCTCTTTCAGCAGCCTCCAATCGTAGGTCTGCTGAAGACAGCCAAGTATATTAATTTGAGAATCCCGTGATCCCACCGACCCGCAAGCACCTTAGACAAGCATTTGGCACTGACTTTCATAGATTGAGGTAGCGATCAATAAGCACCTGAAGCGAATAGCCTCTATTATGTAGAGGCGCTCTATTGATCCCTTGCATATTAAACTATTTTCATTCGACGTTCTGGGGCGTCCGATTCGATCGACGAATTCGTTCCACCATTCTCAAGCTTCCCAAGTGCCATTAATGACATCCTAAGCACACTCCATCTTTCTCCAACATCAAGTGGGTCTCATCTTCTTCAAACACCATTGATTCTCACTCAAGTCCAATCCAAGTGATCTCCAACCGCCGTTAATTCTCTTCAAAGCTCGGATCTAACACTAATTTGATGATGAAATCGAGGAAGATTGTAACGACCGAAGGATTATCGGCCTCGAAAATCGACAGAAATACATTTACCGTATCTCATGCCAACCTTCCAAACCCTGAAAACACTGGAACGTTATTAGAAAGAAATTAGAGGGTGAGATAAGAAAGAAAGAAATATTAGAAAAGAAGAAGAAGAACCAACACACATAGAATCAGAGTCTCACATCGCAGCGGAACAAAATATAATACAGAAATAAATCTTTACTGAGAGCTTTTAAAAATACTTAAAATATCAGAGTACATCAACACCACGGGACAGTTATAATAATATGGCTCATACACAACACACAGCGGAATAGTAGTTATATAATATCATGCGTCTGAACACATACAGCTCGTCACTTCACAGCATTCGATAATCTGAACCTGTACAATCTGGTCTAACCCGAGCATTTACAAAACACCGGGTCAGTCTGGTGAACCAGAGTGAGAAAAAACTCGCAAAGCTTTAAGGGGAATCATCCAACTTGATTTTAAAGTTCAAAAATCTTTTCGAAAGAATAGGATAATCGTAAGACCAAATCCACACATAAACACGGACGGTTTTTTTTTTACCTTACGATAACCCAAAACATTTTTGAAATCAATATCATTTCTGATATTATAATAGTGTCTAAATGCAAGTAAATATAATCTAGTGGAACATTTGCATCTCATGCTCCACATATATAGTATACAAACAAAATCGCAGGCGCTTATTTGAGATTGGATTCCGACTATGACAAGGTATGGAACCACCTGCCGATAGTGTATCTCTAGAGGCGAATATACTGGGTTCAACAAGAACGTCTTGCAACCCGGCCCTCACATAACCGACCACTCATTTCGCTTGAGTGTATCGAATGTATATCACTAACGGTTGGGCTCAAACCACCGTTTCCTGAAAGGGACAGCATCGATAGATTAAAGAAACAAAAGGAATTTCTCTAGATAGGTGATTATACACCCTAATGGGTGAGACCCACATAGCCATGCTGCCTGCCCAATTTTTGTCATTTCCCGGTTGATGAGGCTTGAGGTTTGAATTCCCTTTTGGAACATCTGGACACCATTTACTTTGAATGCCACATCGTCAGATCCGCCAGATATCATTAATTGATGTCTACAAAAATACTCTAGTTATTTGGCTAGAGAGATACCATTTCTCCGCCATCAACTATGGTACGTTTGAAGAAATTAACGTACGTAATTCCTTTGGAAATACTCTGTCAGACATCCGTCCATACAAGTCATCCAGGAACAGGATGAACCGAAGGTACTCTTCTACTGCATCCAATATAGGAAACACCCCATGGATTAGTAGCGAGAAGTCCTTGCAACCCGTAGATTCCAACCACGACAGAACCACAACTTATCTCTGGGTGCAACATCAGAGATTATTAGTAATTCTTCTGTTTATGAAGATCTACGGTCTTCAACTCTCCATCTCGATCATCTTCTGATATCTTCACGTATTTGTTGGTCGGAATGGTTTTCGAATATAAATTCGATCCCGGTCTTTCCGCACCAACAATCATATTGGCCAGATTTGATAGTCGGTTATTTAACTATCAAAATAAATAATGTTTCAATCATGACAATCCAATGAATTCACTGGTTCAGTATTCCGCATCACTTGGCCTTTTTAATTAAAACAAATGTAATTTAAAACTCTTAAATATTTCGATATTACGAATATAAATTTTTGCTTTTATTTAACATAAGATTATTCTTTAAACAAGTTTATTTTATTACTTAGGAAAATCCTATATCATATTGAGTTTTCTATTCTACTTTCAAAAACATTAGCCACATTATCATTTAATATCGGGAAACCAATTAAACTTATTACTCGTAAAACGATGTTATGAGATATCTTTTATTTATTTCTTAAAAACAATAATCCATACTTATTCTTATAGAATAGAATTTAACTTTACGTTTCCTTTACTAACTCATAATATCGTTATAATTTCATGCTACCCTTTTTATTTCCCCTTTCACTTTGGGATCCTTATTATATATATATTCAAAATAATACATTCAAAAATCTATCTCCAGTTATAAATTTTATTTTATAACTTCATCTCTATCGATTTGCCTGACGGTAAATCAATATCTATAAAACGATTGATTTTATAGGCCATATGTTGCCAAATACTCAACCAGTACCACCCATTGGTTTAAACTAAACAGTTGTTGAATATTCTGTCAATAATCAACAACCAAATCAATCACCCCACCAGATCAGTTCATATATGATGATATGAAAATAAATAGTATATTTGAGGAATCCCGTTGGACCCCTCCAACCTGTTCTTCCCTGTACCCAAAAATGGTTATCGCTAATCAATCATTCAGTTTCACTTATCTGATAATTTTTATAATAGCAAATAACGACTATATAACATCAACCAATCAATAAACAGTTCAAACAATTCAACAATTAAGACGTTTATAAATAAATGTGACCAATAAGGTAAGTTACCTTTATTGGAACCAATCGTTAGAATAACGATTTGGTACAAATACTAAAATTAAACAACGGTTTAATTTCGTTGGTTAAATCAACAAATAAATATATAACTAGCAAACAGTCAACCATTATCAAACAGAGCACACCAAATAAAAACCCGATTTATATAAAAATATAAATGGGAAAACTGATTGAGTTTAACTCACCTTGATATGATTCGTGATTTAAATGATTCGGTTCTAGTTAAATTAAACAGGTGTTTAATTTAACTAAAAATCCCGGTCTGTTCCAGCTTTGTCCGGAATAGTCCTAGAATATTGTGTTCAACGGTATAGTTCCAACGGCTCCTGTTGATTCAATTCTGATAGCATAAAGATGAATTACAATTAATATAAGTTTATGGTTTTTACGATTTATTTTAAACAATTTATTTCCTTTAATTAAAAATTTACTAAAACTAATTACTTTGTTTATAAAGATCACGGCCCTTCCTCATGTCCCCGTCTTCACATTTCTGGTTGGTCTGTACTCAGGTATGCACTGTACCTGTGATATCACTATAAATTAACTCAATTAATTAAATAAATTTTCTTTTAATTATAGATTTTTTTATATAAAATAAAATAAAATAAAAAAGATCAATTACATTCGGACTGCAGAAAACCAGGCCCGATATCCTCAAGTCCTTCGTCCTTATCACTTGCTCACAATTCCTGTTTCCAGTGCATATAATTTCGTTCAAATTAAAACTAACTTTTAAATTATAAAATCACTACTTAAATTACTAGTTTTGGGCCTTACCCCAATTTTTATTTAGCCCGTTTGGAATTGAACAAGCCTGTTCCATCTCCCATCCATAAAAGTGATCTGATCTCACTTCCTCTTCACAATTTCATCCGTAGCCTCAAAAACCCTTTCATGCCGACAACCCGATCCCTTTTCCTCCCTTCTTCCCTTCAGCCAGAGAACGAAATCAGCTACATCACGTCTTCCCTACGCAACCATGCTTCGATCAGTCCCTTCGAACTTCTAGCTTCGTCGCTCCACAAAACCCAAATTCGTCGACCCCCTTCAGCATCCCCAAAGCATCACTGATTAACCCCAAATCATCCAGCAATCATAGAGCTTCCTCCTACCTCAACTACAGACCTTAGACAACTAACCCGAGGCTTCCATCATGTATACTCACCGAACCCTAGGTCTTTACTTCAAACAGTTACGCCAGGAAGTCCATCAAAAGCATATAGATTTGAAGCCCGTATACCCGTGAATATAGATAGGTATTTTAATTGATTTTAAATTGTTGTATTCTTTTGTTTTGATTTTTCTAGTGGTTCGAGTTGTTCCTTTACCACTGTATTCGTTTGGTTCTGGAATTGAGAAATCATACTGCGTGTATACGCATATTTATAGTTGCGGATAATCCTGATAAGATCAATGTCGAGATCATAGACTTTGACTTAAGCTATGCTATGTTTTCCTTAGGTGTAATATTTTCTTCCTTCATAGCTATGTTTTGGGTACATAATCGAACTGTATTGTACTGGTAATGGAAACTTTGATGGTTGGGTGATGTTTAACAGTGATGTATGAAGATTGTGTAGGATTTTCTTGTACCATTGTCTGCTCAGAAATATACAAGGATCGAATTGTTAATATAGCTTAGGTGAGTCATGAAGATATTGAATTGTCTATTCCATTCATAGATTTGAAACCTTAGGTGGTAGATTCTATGTTGATTTTTTTTCTTAAATGTAATGCAGAACATTTCCTGAGTGGATTTGTACATGAGATTTGATCTGTACAGATACATATAAATATATACTTAGCTGTTTTCGATTTTGTGTAGATTTGATGGTGAAAAATATATGCATATATATATATATATATATATATATATATATTGTTTGCTTCGGCTATTCATTTTTCTTTCAGATCTGATGCAGAAGTAAGTACATTTTACTGTTTTCTGTAGCTGTTCATAATCTATTCTTTAGCTATGAGGCTATGAATTTTCATTTCATCCAGAAAGTTGAAATTCGTAGGTTGTAGATTGTGTGTTCGATTTATTTATTTTATTTTTTGTATGGCAACAGTCCTTGTCTGAATTTGTATATGAAATCGATATTATAAAAATGAACATATATAGTTGTACATTGTCTGTACAGATTTGATGTAAAATTTATTTACATATCTTTGTTTCCCCTAACTGTTCAATGTACTGTTTGGTTTAGCTGTTCCTAATCCCTTTAGCTGATCGAGTTCTGATGTTTGGGAGATTTTTCTCTTTCTCATGAAGCCAATAGGCTTTGTACAGACAGAACGTATAATATGTGGTTTTAAAACTCAAGTATATAGTGACTTAAATTTCTAATAACTATGCTAGAGTGGACCCATTTTTTTTGAATCATTTAATAGAAAAACGTATTGCAAACGTTCATTGAATCATATAGTATGTAGTGACTTAAATACATATTATAAATATATAAGCGTTTAAAATAAAAATCAAAGGTGGACATCATTCTGTACAACCTAGGTGATTTAATACGCAAATTCAATCCTATACAATCATCTACATAAAAGTACTACCAAGTTAATTCCGCTGTTAGCATTCACATATTTCAAATTCCATAACCGACCGTGTGCGAAGCACGGGTCACATCCTAGTCTCTACATATGGAAGAAAACTAATATGTATTTAGTTTTGATTTATATGTCGGTTTTATATTGTATATAATTAAATCCAAAACAATCCTATTAAAAATAAAAATATTACCATCGTATTTTTTTTCCAACTGATTTCTTATACGGCTTCCAAAATAAACCCAAAATATATTTTAAATTTAACATTAACATTTCCAAAATAAACAGTATCCAGATTATATTAAAAACCCTATTTAAATTATTAAATAAATGTTATCGTTTATTAACGAATTCCATAGCGACTTTTAAAATTTGATTTAGCCATAACTAACAATCTATAACACGAAATCTGGATTTTTTCTTTCATATGAAAATTATAATCAACACGATTCCAAAATTTCTTGTTTCATAAAATTCCGACTTATATCGGATCTTATATATTCAGTTGAAGTTCAAAATTCCATTTTACGAACTGCTGCGTGATTTCGAGCTCGATTTATAATATATATAAATTTATAACATTCAAACTTGGTTTTAAATAACGAATTCAATATTAAATTCCATTGATATTCCAAATATAATATTTAAAATAATAAATTAAGTAAAATATTTGACTGTCAAAAATACGGGACGTTACATTCTTCCCCCCTTAAAATAATTTCGTCCTCGAAATTGCTAAGGTAAGAAAGAACGTTACAAACCCGTTAATTCCTAAATCCATTTTATTTTAAATCAAAACCATTTTATAATAATCAATATAAATTTTCAAAAATATCGAAAATTTTCTAACACATTAAATTCTCGGGAAAATTCGGCACAGTCTCCTATGTACGGAGTGACATCTGCGATATCGCATAAACAAATAATATATATACATCGACCAACACGGTCGGAAAACAAAAACAAAACCCAAAATTTCATATTTCACGTAGGCGTACCTTTTACGAGCGCTATTGAGCATAGTTGTTCAATATATATGCGATTTATTCAACCAATATCAATCTGCCTAGCCACCAGGCACCTGTACTTAACTCATTTCACATATAAGTAATAAATATATGAAATTCCGAGATAATATTTCTGTAACAACCTGTATTTTTAATAACCTGTTAAGATATAAATTGAGGGAGAATTTAATTTAAAAATCTGAATCAAGGGGAAACGGGCTGTGCCATTGCGTTCGTCTCGGAAAAATACGCGAAATAGAGTCCGAGTTTTCGAAAATCGGAGTCCGTATGACCCGATTAAGGCCCGACGAAGTTTTCAGAAAATTCCTAAGTAAAAACAGATTTAAATTTTAAGTTAAAAACAAGGGTTAGGGCACAACTGGCGTCAGGCGGGAAAACTCCCGCCAAGACCCCCAAGTCGACAGGCATGTCGACAGGGGTCTAAGGGTGTCGACTGCCCTGTCGACAGCCCTGTCGACACGGGGTGGCCGGGCAGTTTTGCCTGGCGCACCATTTCTGATCTGGGCTTGGTTGTGTGGCTTGGTTCTGGAGAATTCCGAAATCTGATGGACCTAATTCAACTAGGGTTTAATCCTATGGTCTAAATCACTAGCCTAGTCTATAAATAAGACCCTAACCTACCCTAAATCACTCATTATTCATTCTAGCAACTAAACTATGTCAAAATCAAACCTCTCATGGCCTCCACTCTCTTCATACAATTCCTAAATCAATTTCTAAGAGATTTCCATGCATACAAGTGTATTTAGGCTTGTATGATCCTCTTTAGCTTGCATTAAAGTCTTGTTTCTCTATTGTCATCATAAAGGAGGAGTCTTGATCAAGTTTGCTTGCATTTTGGGGTTTTATTTTGTTGCATAAGGGGTTTCTTACATTTGCTATACTCATTTGAGTTCGCATAAGCATTGTAAGCCCTCTTACCTTCATTTTAGAAACTCTAAAGTTAATATGTGATGAAAGTTGGGATTTATGCATGTTTAATAAGTTATGCATGCTTATGCGAGTTCACTATGCCATGTTACACATGTTTAATAAGTTATGCATGTTTATGCAAGTTCACTATGTCATGATTTGCAAGTTTAACAAGTTATGCATGTTTATGCAAGTTCACTATGCCATGATTTGCAAGTTTAACAAGTTATGCATGTTTATGCAAGTTCACTATGCCATGATTTGCAAGTTTAACAAGTTATGCATGTTTATGCAAGTTCACTATGCTAAGTTATGCAAGTCCAACATGTTATGCATGTTTATTATGATATGTAAGATTCATCATGTATGTTGTGCCAAGTTCCCTCTTTCTATCCTTTATGTGTTATGACGAATATGTAAGCGATAGAATGACGTTGGGGGGTTTGGGTAAAACTTAAAATACATGAAAATATAAGATTGGGAATTTACCTATTAAGTTAGGTCTACCCCTTGGGAATTTACCTATTAAGTTAGGTCTACCCAAGTATTTGTTAAACTTGCAATTATGTTTTGAAAATAAAGTGGACATGACACTTAGAAAACATAAGTGTGGCCAACTCGAGATTGGGTTGAGTTTGTAGCGTAATTCTACCCGGAACCTACCGGCTTAACTAGTGGCTACAAACAATAGGATCCAATGTGAGAAGTTGGTCATGTGGTGCCAAGACCCGAGGTTAGACCAAGTTGTGGTGTAAATCTACCCGGAACCCACCGGCTTAACTAGGTAACCGCAACAAAGTCTAATGTGAGAGGTTAAGGCACAATTAAATTAATTAATGCCTCATGATTAGGGTTAAGTCATGGCCCACTAATACTTAACCAATTTTGGGGATACGAGGGATTAAATGGGGTTAAGTGGTGAACTGTTGGTTACACTTAACTAATTTAATCCATGATTAGTGAGGGGTTAAACCACACTTAACCCTCTTAGAAAACCCTAGCAACGTGGTCTGTTCCAGCAGTAATCCCAGTTTGGTATCATTCACAACCCTAGAGGCTAGGCTAGGGCGGGGCACGATTACTGGACTGATGTAAGCGACCAAAGCGACGACTGAGTGGCATAGCGGTGCGGGTCCAGGCGGGCTACGGACGTGCACGTAGTCCGGTGTTGGACAAACTCGAGGCACGGGTACCAGTAGGTTTAGACTGTGCATTATTGCTTAGGTGTCTGGGGTTGACACCCGAGGGCTTGATACACCCGAAGGTGGACCCAGCACAGTCTGACTACAACCATATGTGGGCCGTATGGACACCAACACTTGACGTGTTAGGTTTATAGGGAGCCGATCGACTAGACCGTTGGGCTGGACCTTGCATTAAGGTCACCTCATGTTATTGGGCCAAAGTTTGGGCTGAGGGATCAATACCTGTTATGTTAGTTTGCTAGTACACTGGGGTGCAAAGCTTAATCTTCTTTATGTGATGACACCTTTATCTATTGCCAGTATGTTCATCTCAGTTTCCATCATGATGTTAACTTTATTAGTTTATAGACTGATCGTAGTAGGGCTTACCAGTCTTTTTGACTGACCTGTTTTCTTTCGCTTCTTTTCTTCCGTTCCCCCCCCCCCAAGGTTCTCAGGGAGGGAATAGTGGTGCTTAGCTTGGATCGCTTGCTTGTTTGCTGGATAGCTCATGTATGTCTGGACATTGAGCTCGCTATGGTTTATCATCTTTATTTTGGGGATAGCACTATGTATTTCAGTATTTCTGTTTATGATGTACTAGACATGTTTATTTTGGCAGTTGACTTTATGATGTACTAGACTTGTTTTGAGATGGTTTGAGATATTCCGCTGTTTTATTCTCACTTACTCTGTTTACATATATATTTATGTTCTTGTTCTGCCTTGATATATCATTATGCATGCTTACCCAGTTCTAACGCCCCCTAGAAGCTAGTGCCCCCGAAAGAGTGACCCTAGCGGAGGTGGGGTGTTACAAATTTGGTATCAGAGCATATGGTTTACAAGAAAGAACAAAAAGTTTTTAAAAGACTTTTGAAAAACTATTTTCAAAAAAAGTATAAAGTATTTTCTAAAGAAAAGTCTAGTATTTTAAAAGGCTATTCCCCAAAAAGCCATTAGCGTTATCCTTCGTTCCCTTGACCTAATCTTATCTTATCTTTCGTTTCAGTATGGCTGAGAATCTTGCCATCCCGGATGGAGTAAACGTACCACTCTGGTATAGGAGACTTCTAGAAGCTAGGGCGGCAGCTGGCCCCGCAAACCCTACTCCCACTCCTCCTCCTGTAGTTGAGAATCCTCCCCCTAATGTCCCTCCTCCGGTGGTTCCTGTTCCTCCTCCTCCAGTTGCTGAGGCTCCTCTTCCTCCTCCTCCCCCTCAGCATCCTCAGGTTGAGTTCACGAAGGTTTGTAAAGACTTCAAGGCGATGGGAGGCAAGAATTTCCTAGGCACGGAATCTTTTGTTCAAGCTAGGAATTGGCTGAAAGACACTGAGGACTTGTTTGCTATCTTTAGGATTGATGACGAGAGGAAAATCTTATTGACGGTGTGGCTTTTGAAGGACGAAGCAGCCTATTGGTGGGAGGTCACCAATGGGACGAGGCCCGTCGAGACTTGGGCCGATTTGAGGGCTAGATTTGTGGCCAAGTTTCTATCTTCTGCTGAGGCGAATTTACAGATGGAGAAGTTCATTGCATTAAAGCAAGTTGATATGTCTGTCAAGGAGTATGTGAACGAGTTTAATCAGCTGGCCCGTTTTGGTTTGGATATGGTGAACACTCCTGAGAAGAAGGCTCTTCGATTTGCTAGAGGGTTGAATGAGCCGCTGCAGGGTTTGGCGATGTCACATATTCCGCATGGGGCTACTTTTGAGAGTTTGGTCGATATGGCTCTACTTCAGGGAGATGGAAAGAAAGAGGTCAAGTCGAGTGATACTCAAGCAAAGAAGACTGATTCTCAGGGTAAAGGCAATCAAGGTGGTCAAAGCAGTCAGGGGAATCAGATCAAGAACAAGAAGGGGAACAACAATAAAGGCAAGGGAAAGTGTAATTACTGTGGTGTGCCTGGACACTTTGCTAAGGATTGTAGGAAGAAGAAAAGGAAGCTTAGTGGTGGATGTTTTTCCTGTGGTGAGACTGGACACTTCAGCAAGGAATGCCCGAAGAAGAAAGGGCAGGGTCAGACTCAGCGTGTTGGACCTTCAGGAGGGCAAGTTCATGCTCTCAATACCGCTCCAGTTCCCGATCGAGGTAGTGTTTCTGTTGAGAACCTTGTTTATGTTTCCGATCTTCCAGTTCGTACCTTGTTTGATTCTGGTGCATCACATAGCTTTATTTCATCTGATCTTGTTGATAGTTTGCACCTTAGTACTAGCTTAGTGGATGATCCCGTTTGTGTTTCGAATCCCATTGGGGGTTCTGCTCATCTATCTATGATATGTGAGGATCTGAGGATCTCTATACTCAGTGTAGAGTTCTTGTGTAGTGCGTATGTTCTTGGTTTCAGGGGATACGGATTGATGTTGGGCATGGATTGGCTGTCTAGACATGGAGCCATTCTTGATTGTGAGCATAGGGTTGTGAGGCTTGTGACTCGCCTTGGCAACACCTTAGAGATTTCATGCAATCCGAAGGATCCCGTCATGTTGTGCTATCTTGAATCTCTCGACTCGTCAGAGGAAACCCTTCAGTCTGTAAGGGTGGTCCGAGATTATTCAGATGTTTTTGAAGAAGTTAAGGGGTTGCCCCCTAAACGAGAGATTGATTTTCGCATTTATCTGGTGGATAATGCTAAGCCTGTTTCTTTGCCCGTTCGGCACATGGCTCCGCGTGAGAGACGGGAGCTCAGCAAGCAAGTAAAGGAGTTGCTTGAGAAGAACTTCATCAGACGAAGTATATCCGAATGGGGAGCGCCTGTGGTGTTTGCTACTAAGGCAGATGGTTCTCTTCGACTTTGTGTGGACTATAGAGAGTTGAATAAGCTGACTAAGAAGAACAGACACCCATTACTGAGGATTGATGATCTTTTTGACCAGCTTGTTGGTGCTTCTGTTTTCTCTCAGCTTGATCTTGCTACTGGATTTCATCAGCTCAGAGTGGCTGAAGATAGTATAGACAAGACTGCATTCAGAACTCCAGATGGATTCTTTGAATGGCTTGTTATGCCGTTCGGTTTGACGAATGCACCCGCGTATTTCGTGGACTTGATGAGTAGGGTGTTTCGAGAGTTCTTGAACAAGTTTGTCGTGGTCTTTGTGGATGATATTCTGATCTTCTCTAAGGATGAATAAGAGCACGCGAGGCATCTTGTAGAGGTGATGGATACGCTTAGAGCGCATCAGTTAAAGGCCAAGTTCTCCAAGTGTCACTTTTGGAGAAGGGAAGTTCGGTTCCTTGGGCATATAGTATCTAAGCAAGGCTTGGCGGTGGATCCCGCTAAAGTAGTTGTTGTGCAGGATTGGAAGACTCTAAGGAATGCAACCGAAGTGAGAAGTTTTCTAGGTCTTGCAGGTTTTTACCGGAAGTTCATCAAGGACTTCGCGAAGATATCCGCTCCTCTTACTAAGTTGACGAAGAAGAACTTAGTTTTTGCTTGGGATATGGACTGTGAGCTTGCTTTTCAGAGACTCAAGAGAGCCCTTACCTCAGCACCAGTTCTAGCTTTACCCGATGGTGGTAAGATGTTTACCGTGTACACTGATGCTTGTGGCACGGGATTGGGCGCCGTTCTGATGCAAGAAGGCAGAGTTATATGTTTTGGTGGTAGGCAACTTAAGGTGCATGAGAAGAATTATCCCACTCATGATCTAGAGCTGGCAGCGATAGTATATGCACTCAAGGCTTGGCGTCATTATCTTCTGGGAGAGAGATTTGAGCTGTATACTGATCATAAGTCTTTGAAGTATCTCTTTTCGCAGAAGGATCTGAACTTGAGGCAGCAAAGGTGGATGGAATTCTTGGCGTCCTACGATTTTGATATAGCCTATACCCCTGGCAAGGGGAATGTTGTAGCGGATGCGTTGAGTAGAAAAAGGTTGACACTAAGTCCTCTATTTGTTGAGATGGAGAATTTAGAGTTCTTGGCAACCTTTGATTTCTCTTTGGCAGTTGAGTCGATGACCGGTTCTTTAGCATCTCTTGAGCTCAGGCCTACCCTTCTGGATCAAGTTGGGGCTTCGCAGAAGGAAGACCCTCAGATAATTGAGATTATGGATAAGCTGATTCGAGGGGAGACATCTAGTCACCTTGCTCGATATTCTATAGATGATAAGGGTTGGCTGAGGAGAGACGGAAGGCTTTGTGTTCCGATGGTGGAAGACTTGGTGAGGAAAGTTCTTGAGGAAGCACATCGCTCCAAGTTGACTATACATCCGGGTGGAGATAAGATGTATAAGGATATGAAGCGCATTTTCTTCTGGCCAGGAATGAAAAAGGATGTGGCAGAGTTTGTCTCTAGATGTGTTGTTTGTCAGAGAGTAAAAGCCGAGTCGAAGAAGCCCGGTGGGCTATTGCATCCTCTAGAGGTCCCACTATGGAAGTGGGAGAGTATTTCTATGGACTTTGTAGACGGATTGCCAAGGTCAAGAAAAGGGAATACAAGCATATGGGTCTTTGTGGATAGGCTTACGAAGAGTGCTCATTTCATTCCGGTGAAGAGCAAAAGGACCGCATCTGGACTAGCATCAGTATATCTTCGTGAGATAGTACGACTACATGGAGTCCCTTCTAGCATAGTCAGTGATCGAGACCCCATCTTTACTAGTCAGTTCTGGAACAGTTTGCAGGAAGCTATGGGCACGAGGTTGAACCTGAGTACGGCTTATCACCCACAAACGGACGATCAGACAGAAAGGGTGAATAGGGTACTTGAGGACTTGTTGAGGCTTTGCATTCTGGATTTTGGTGGTACTTGGGAAGACCATCTTCCTCTTGTGGAATTTGCTTATAATAACAGTTATCAGGCAAGCATTGGGATGGCACCATTTGAGGCTTTATATGGGAGACCGTGCAAGTCACCTACATGTTGGTGGGAGACTACAGATAAGCTTATACTTGGACCTGACATGATTAGAGATACATCCGAGAAGGTCGAGTTGATTAGAAGACGGATGAAGGCGGCCCAAGACAGACAGAAATCTTATGCTGATAGGCGAAGGACTGATTTGGAGTTTGGTATTGGGGATATGGTTTTCGTGAAGGTTTCTCCTTTGCGGAATGTGGTTCGGTTTGGAGCAGTAGGAAAGTTAGCACCAAGGTTTGTTGGACCGTTTCCAGTTGTAGAGAGGATCGGGCAGATGGCCTATAGAGTGGAATTGCCCGAGAAGCTAGCTGGAGTGCATAATGTTTTTCATGTTTCGCATCTCCGGAAGTGTTTGCATAAGTCAGCAGAGGTGGTTGAGCCAAGTGTTCTAGAAGATGTGGAAGTAGAGAAAGAAGCTACCTTGAG
The DNA here is from genome assembly GCA_030737875.1 of Allium sativum. Taxonomy (NCBI): domain Eukaryota; kingdom Viridiplantae; phylum Streptophyta; class Magnoliopsida; order Asparagales; family Amaryllidaceae; genus Allium; species Allium sativum. Next base: position 132,817,578 of record CM060918.1, read on the forward strand.
GAGAGCTCCGATTCGTATCTTGGGGACAGAGATCAAGAAGCTAAGGAATCGTGAGGTCAAGTTGGTGAAGGTTCAATGGGGTGAAGCCGAGGAAGACGCAACTTGGGAAACTGAAGAGAAGATGCGTAGGCTTTATCCATTCCTTTTTGAGGGTACACTCTCAATCTCTTTATCTTTCCATGTCTATCTAGTTTATCTAGTTCATCGTGTCTATCTTATCATGAGAACCTTAGGTAGAATCCTTTGGATGAAACATGTGTTTGAGACATGTTATGTTTGATGGTTGCAAGTGGTTGCAAGTGTTTGCAAGTGGTTACTCGTGGATGCATGATACACATTAGGCACTAGATCGGCTCACACACTCCTCATATTGCATGTGCATGAGTGTTTATACTTATTCTTGGATGAAATTTGTATGCTATCACATGGATGTTGCATATGGATGTATGATTGAGCACGCATGTAGATATTATACATTATGTTAGGGATTTGCATACATATGGATACATTTCACTAACATATTTTGCATTGATCTTTGCATTAGATAAGTACATATACACACACTTTTGCATATGTTCATACAGCATTTAGAATCTTTTAAGGACAATGGTTGCTCGTGGATGATGTTTTGAGTAGATGGATGTTGGATGGTAGGATATGTTCTTCCTAACTTGAAGATTTCGGGGACGAAATCCTTTAAGGAGGGGAGAATGTAACAACCTGTATTTTTAATAACCTGTTAAGATATAAATTGAGGCAGAATTTAATTTAAAAATCTGAATCAAGGGGAAACGGGCTGTGCCATTGCGTTCGTCTCGGAAAAATACGCGAAATAGAGTCCGAGTTTTCGAAAATCGGAGTCCGTATGACCCGATTAAGGCCCGACGAAGTTTTCAGAAAATTCCTAAGTAAAAACAGATTTAAATTTTAAGTTAAAAACAAGGGTTAGGGCACAACTGGCGTCAGGCGGGAAAACTCCCGCCAAGACCCCCAAGTCGACAGGCATGTCGACAGGGGTCTAAGGGTGTCGACTGCCCTGTCGACACGGGGTGGCCGGGCAGTTTTGCCTGGCGCACCATTTCTGATCTGGGCTTGGTTGTGTGGCTTGGTTCTGGAGAATTCCGAAATCTGATGGACCTAATTCAACTAGGGTTTAATCCTATGGTCTAAATCACTAGCCTAGTCTATAAATAAGACCCTAACCTACCCTAAATCACTCATTATTCATTCTAGCAACTAAACTATGTCAAAATCAAACCTCTCATGGCCTCCACTCTCTTCATACAATTCCTAAATCAATTTCTAAGAGATTTCCATGCATACAAGTGTATTTAGGCTTGTATGATCCTCTTTAGCTTGCATTAAAGTCTTGTTTCTCTATTGTCATCATAAAGGAGGAGTCTTGATCAAGTTTGCTTGCATTTTGGGGTTTTATTTTGTTGCATAAGGGGTTTCTTACATTTGCTATACTCATTTGAGTTCGCATAAGCATTGTAAGCCCTCTTACCTTCATTTTAGAAACTCTAAAGTTAATATGTGATGAAATTTGGGATTTATTCATGTTTAATAAGTTATGCATGCTTATGCGAGTTCACTATGCCATGTTACACATGTTTAATAAGTTATGCATGTTTATGCAAGTTCACTATGCCATGATTTGCAAGTTTAACAAGTTATGCATGTTTATGCAAGTTCACTATGCCATGATTTGCAAGTTTAACAAGTTATGCATGTTTATGCAAGTTCACTATGCCATGATTTGCAAGTTTAACAAGTTATGCATGTTTATGCAAGTTCACTATGCCATGATTTGCAAGTTTAACAAGTTATGCATGTTTATGCAAGTTCACTATGCTAAGTTATGCAAGTCCAACATGTTATGCATGTTTATTATGATATGTAAGATTCATCATGTATGTTGTGCCAAGTTCCCTCTTTCTATCCTTTATGCGTTATGACGAATATGTAAGCGATAGAATGACGTTGGGGGGTTTGGGTAAAACTTAAAATACATGAAAATATAAGATTGGGAATTTACCTATTAAGTTAGGTCTACCCCTTGGGAATTTACCTATTAAGTTAGGTCTACCCAAGTATTTGTTAAACTTGTAATTATGTTTTGAAAATAAAGTGGACATGACACTTAGAAAACATAAGTGTGGCCAACTCGAGGTTGGGTTGAGTTTGTAGCGTAATTCTACCCGGAACCTACCGGCTTAACTAGTGGCTACAAACAATAGGATCCAATGTGAGAAGTTGGTCATGTGGTGCCAAGACCCGAGGTTAGACCAAGTTGTGGTGTAAATCTACCCGGAACCCACCGGCTTAACTAGGTAACCGCAACAAAGTCTAATGTGAGAGGTTAAGGCACAATTAAATTAATTAATGCCTCATGATTAGGGTTAAGTCATGGCCCACTAATACTTAACCAATTTTGGGGATACGAGGGATTAAATGGGGTTAAGTGGTGAACTGTTGGTTACACTTAACTAATTTAATCCATGATTAGTGAGGGGTTAAACCACACTTAACCCTCTTAGAAAACCCTAGCAACGTGGTCTGTTCCAGCAGTAATCCCAGTTTGGTATCATTCACAACCCTAGAGGCTAGGCTAGGGCGGGGCACGATTACTGGACTGATGTAAGCGACCAAAGCGACGGCTGAGTGGTACAGCGGTGCGGGTCCAGGCGGGCTACGGATGTGCACGTAGTCCGGTGTTGGACAAACTCGAGGCACGGGTACCAGTAGGTTTAGACTGTGCATTATTGCTTAGGTGTCTGGGGTTGACACCCGAGGGCTTGATACACCCGAAGGTGGACCCAGCACAGTCTGACTACAACCATATGTGGGCCGTATGGACACCAACACTTGACGTGTTAGGTTTATAGGGAGCCGATCGACTAGACCGTTGGGCTGGACCTTGCATTAAGGTCACCTCATGTTATTGGGCCAAAGTTTGGGCTGAGGGATCAATACCTGTTATGTTAGTTTGCTAGTACACTGGGGTGCAAAGCTTAATCTTCTTTATGTGATGACACCTTTATCTATTGCCAGTATGTTCATCTCAGTTTCCATCATGATGTTAACTTTATTAGTTTATAGACTGATCGTAGTAGGGCTTACCAGTCTTTTTGACTGACCTGTTTTCTTTCGCTTCTTTTCTTCCGTTTCCCCCCCCCCCCCCCAAGGTTCTCAGGGAGGGAATAGTGGTGCTTAGCTTGGATCGCTTGCTTGTTTGCTGGATAGCTCATGTATGTCTGGACATTGAGCTCGCTATGGTTTATCATCTTTATTTTGGGGATAGCACTATGTATTTCAGTATTTCTGTTTATGATGTACTAGACATGTTTATTTTGGCAGTTGACTTTATGATGTACTAGACTTGTTTTGAGATGGTTTGAGATATTCCGCTGTTTTATTCTCACTTACTCTGTTTTACATATATATTTATGTTCTTGTTCTGCCTTGATATATCATTATGCATGCTTACCCAGTTCTAACGCCCCCTAGAAGCTAGTGCCCCCGAAAGAGTGACCCTAGCGGAGGTGGGGTGTTACAATTTCGCTATAACTACTCAAATTCTAAATCAGACAGATAAATCAACTCATTATCAAATACAGGGTTAAATCATAAATTCCAATTCATATTCACTTTTATTCCAGTTAAATTATACCAGAAATTATTCTTTAGTTTATAATTCATTCAGTTCCAATTAACTGTTGATTATTTCTATTCAAACAAACTATCATCCAATAACAAACAATTCGCAATCAACAACCAATACACAACCAAATCAATCAAACCAGTTGAATTTATATTCAATATGAACATTTTATTTTGGTTTCAAATTTTTGAACATCAATCTATTAGTACCCGATTGATTCCTATTTAATTATTATTTATTCAAATTCCAATTTCCAACTCTGTTTTATTTAATTTCGATATCATTCTCAATTTAATTACACTTAACCAGGTTAAGTTTCAATTCAAATTCTCAATCCGATTTGAATTCCATTCAAATCGATCATACACTCTAATACCTCAGTAATTTATAAAATTATTCCTTTTCAATACAAAAATATAATTTTGGGTAAAATTATTTCATTTACCCTCTTTACAAAACAATATTGTATCCATTGTCAGTTCAATGCTTCTCAACACTTGAACCCATCAACAAACACAATACAAAACTTTTGTACATAAAATTTACAAATACGCTCTCATATATATACACTCATTCTCGATCTAGGGTATTACGAACCCAATCTCTATCGAGTTACACCACAGAGCCAAGGTTATTACTAAACCAATAGCTCTGATACCACTGTAACGACCCAAGGATTTTCGGCCTCGAAAATTGACAGAAATACATTTACCGTATCTCATGCCAACCTTCCAAACCCTGAAAACACTGGAACGTTATTAGAAAGAAATTAGAAGGTGAGATAAGAAAGAAAGAAATATTAGAAAAGAAGAAGAAGAACCAACACACATAGAATCAGAGTCTCACATCACAGCGGAACAAAATATAATACAGAAATAAATCTTTACTAAGAGCTTTTAAAAATACTTACAATATCAGAGTACATCAACACCACGGGACAGTTATAATAATATGGCCCATACACAGCACACAGCGGAATAGTAGTTATATAATATCATGTGTCTGAACACCTACAGCTCGTCACTTCACACCATTCGATAGCCTGAACCTGTACAACCAGGTCTAACCCGAGCATTTACAAAACACCGGGTCAGTCTGGTGAACCAGAGTGACAAAAAACTCGCAAAGTTTTAAGGGGAATCATCCAACATGATTTTAAAGTTCAAAAATCTTTTCGAAAGAAAAGGATAATCGTAAGACCAAATCCACACATAAACACGGACGGTTTTTTTTACCTTACGATAACCCAAAACATTTTTGAAATCAATATCCTTTCTGATATTATAATAGTGTCTAAATACAAGTAAATAGAATCTAGTGGAACGTTTGCATCTCACACTCCACATATATAGTATACAAACAAAACCGCAGGCACTTATTTGAGATTGGATTCCGACTATGACAAGGTATGGAACCACCTGCCGATAGTGTATCTCTAGAGGTGAATATACTAGGTTCAACAAGAACGACTTACAACCCGGCCGACACATGACCGACCACTCATTTCGCTTGAGTGTATCGAATGTATATCACCAACGGTAGGGCTCAAACCACCGTTTCCCGAAAGGGACAGCATCGATAGATTAAAGAAACAAAAGGAATTTCTCTAGATAGGTGATTATACACCGTAATGGGAGCGACCCACATAGCCATGCTGCCTGCCCAATTTTTGTCATTTCCCGGTTGATGAGGCTTGAGGTTTGAATTCCCTTTTGCAAAATCTGGACACCATATACTTTGAATGCCACATCGTCAGATCCGCCAGATATCACTAATTGATGTCCACAAAAATACTCTAATTATTTGGCTAGAGAGATACCATTTCTCCGCCATCAACTATGGTACGTTTGAAGAAATCAACGTACGTAATTCCTTTGGAAATACTCTGTCAGACATCCGTCAATACAAGTCATCCAAGAACAGGATGAACCGAAGGTACTCTCCTACTGCATCCAATATAGGAATCACCCCATGGATCATTAGTGAAAAGTCCTTGCAACCCGTAGATCCCAACCACGACAGAACCACAACTTATCTCTGGTTGCAACATCGGAGATTATTAGTAATTCTTTCGTTTATGAAGATCTACGGTCTTCAACTCCCCATCTCGATCATCTTCTGATATCTATACTTATTTGTTGATCGGAATGGTTTTCGAATATAAATTCGATCCCGGTCTTTCCACACCAACAATCGTATTGGCCAGATTTGATAGTCGGTTATTTAACTATCAAAATAAACAGTGTTTCAATCATGACAATCCAATGAATTCACTGGTTCAGTATTCCGCATCACTTGGCCTTTTTAATTAAAACAAATGTAATTTAAAACTCTTAAATATTTCGATATTACGAATATATCTTTTCGCTTTTATTTAACATAAGATTATTCTTTAAACAAGTTTATTTTATTACTTAGGAAAATCCTATATCATATTGAGTTTTCTATTCTACTTTCAAAAACATTAGCCATATTATCATTTGATATCGGGAAACCAATTAAACTTATTACTCGTAAAACGATGTTACGAGATATCTTTTATTTATTTCTTAAAAACAATAATCCATACTTATTCTTATAGAATAGAATTTAACTTTACGTTTCCTTTTCTAACTCATGATATCATTATAATTTCACGCTACCCTTTTTATTTCCCCTTTCACTTTGGGATCCTTATTATATATATATTCAAAATAATACATTCAAAAATCTATCTCCCGTTATAAATTTTATTTTATAACCTCATCTCTATTGATTTGCCTGATGGTAAATCAATATTTATAAAACGATTGATTTTATAGGCCATATGTTGCCAAATACTCAACCAGTGCCACCCATTGGTTTAAACTAAACAGATGTTGAATACTCAGTCAATAATCAACAACCAAATCAATCACCCCATCAGATCAGTTCATATATGATGATATGAAAATAATTAGTATATTTGAGGAATCCCGTTGGACCCCTCCAACCTGTTCTTCCTTGTACCCAAAAATGGTTATCGCTAATCAATCATTCAGTTTCACTTAACTGATAATTTCTATGATAGCAAATAACGACTATATAACATCGTCTAATCAGTAAACAGTTCAAACAATTCAACAATTAAACACGTTTATAAATAAATGTGACCAATAAGGTAAGTTACCTTTATTGGAACCAATAGTTAGAATAACGATTTGGTATAAATACTGAAATTAAACAACGGTTTAATTTCGTCGGTTAAATCAACAAATAAATATATAACTAGCAAACAGTCAACCATTATCAAATAGAGCACACCAAATAAAAACTCGATTTATATAAAAATATAAATGGGAAAACTGAATGAGTTTAACTCACCTTGATATGATTCTTGATTTAAATGATTCAGTTCTAGTTAAATTAAATAGGTGTTTAATTTAACTAAAAATCCCAGTCTGTTCCAGCTTTGTCCAGAATAGTCTCAGAATATCGTGTTCAATAGTACAGTTCCAACGGCTCTCGTTGATTCAATTCTTCTAGCATAAACATGAATTACAATTAATATATGTTTATGGTTTCTACGATTTATTTTAAACAGTTTATTTCCTTTAATTAAAAATTTACTAGAACTAATTACTTTGTTTATAAAGATCACGGCCCTTCCTCATGTCCCCGTCTTCACATTTCCGGTTGGTCTGTACTCAGGTATGCACTGCGCCTGTGATATCACTATAAATTAACTCAATTAATTAAATAAATTTTCTTTTAATTATAGATTTTTTTATATAAATTAAAATAAAATAAAGATCAATTACATTCGGACTGCAGAAAACCAGGCCCGATATCCTCAAGTCCTTCGTCCTTATCACTTGCTCACAATTCTTGTTTCCAATGTATATAATTTCATTCATATTATAACTAACTTTTAAATTATAAAATCACTACTTAAATTACTAGTTTTGGGCCTTACCCCAATTTTTATTTAGCCCGTTTAGAATTGAACAAGCCTGTTCCATCTCCCATCCATAAAAATGATCGGATCTCACTTCCTCTTCACAATTTCATCCGCCGCCTCAAAAACCCTTTCATGTCGACAACCCGATCCCTTTTCCTCCCTCCTTCCCTTCAGCCAGAGAACGAAATCAGCTACATCACATCTTCCCTACGCAACCATGCTTCGATCAGTCCCTTCGATCTTCTAGCTTCGTCGCTCCACAAAACCTAAATTCGTCGACCCCCTTCAGCATCCCCAAAGCTTCACTGATTAACCCCAAATCATCTAGCAATTATAGAGCTTCCTCCTACCTCAACTATAGACCTTAGACAACTAACCTGAGGCTTCCATCGTGTATACTCACCGAACCCTAGGTCTTTACTTCAAACAGTTACGCCAGGAAGTCCATCAAAAGCATACAGATTTGAAGCTCGTATACCCATGAATATAGATAAGTATTTTAACTGATTTTAAATTGTTGTATTCTTTTGTTTTGATTTTTCTAGTGGTTCGAGTTGTTCCTTTACCACTGTATTCGTTTGGTTCTGGAATTGAGAAATCATACTGCGTGTATACGCATATTTATAGTTGCGGATAATCCTGATAAGATCAATGTCGAGATCATAGACTTTGACTTAAGCTGTGCTATGTTTTCCTTAAGTGTAATATTTTCTTCCTTCACAGCTATATTTTGGGTACATGATCGAACTGTATTGTACTGTTGATGGAAACTTTGATGGCTGCGTGATGTTTAACAATGATGTTTAATAGTGATGTGTGAAGATTGTGTAGGATTTTCTTGTACCATTGTCTGCTCAGAAATATACAAGGATCGAATTGTTAATATAGCTTAGGTGAGTCATGAAGATATTGAATTGTCTATTCCATTCATAGATTTGAAACCGTAGGTGGTAGATTCTATGTTGATTTATTTTTTCTTCTTAAATGTATGGCAGAACATTTCCTGAGTGGATTTGTACATGAGATTTGGTCTGTACAGATACATATTGTAACGGCCCGGGAAAATTCGACGCTCGAATTTTCAACAACAATACTTAATCCCATATTACTTGTCAAAAATCCAAGTATCGAACCCCAAACTGTTAATAGAAAGAAGTTAGAGGATGAGGAATAGGAAGAAAGAAATTTAGAATAGAAGAAAGAAGAAGAACAAATCAGAATCTCACAGCGGAACGAATAAATATAATGTAACAAATCTCTTTATAAAAGAAACTGTATATATACATACCATTTATCAGAGTACAACATACATCAATCACAGCGGAAATACTTATATAACTAACGGTGAACCCTTCTGCTTCCAACTCTGAAACTTGTAGCGGAACCTAACCTGTAAATATGCTTGGTCTGACCCGAGCACATTTGATTTAAAACAAAAACACACCGGGTCAGTCTGGAATACTTTCAGTAATAAATTCACAGCACACACAACTTGTTTAACTTTTGAAAATCCTTTCTGAAATAAAAGGATAATAGTAAGACCAGCCCACACATAAACACGGACAGTTTTTACCTTACTATAACCCAACACATTTTTGAAATCAATATCTTTTTCTGATATTATCATAGTGTCTAAATACAAGTAAATATCAATTTAGAGGAACGCTTGCATCTCACGCTCCCCATATATAGTATACAAACCAAAACCGCGGGCGCTTATTGGATATTGGATTCCAACTTGACAAGGTATGGGTCCACCTTCTGAACGTGTATCTCTAGAGGCGAATACACTGGGTTCAACAAGAACGTCTTGCAACCCGGCCCACACATGACCGACCACTCATTTCGCTTGAGTGTATCGAATGTATATCACCGACGGTTGGGCTCAAACCACCGTCTCCCGAAAAGGGACAGCATCGATAGATTAAAGAAGCAAAAGGAATTTCTCTAGATAGGTGATTATACATCCTAATGGGAGCGACCCACATAGCCATGCTGCCTGTCCGATTTTTGTCATTTCCCGGTTGTTGAGGCTTGAGGCTACGCTTTACCATCACATCAGATTCACTTCGAATGCCACATTGTCAGATCCATCGAAATCACTTAATTGACGTCTACAACAATACATTACGTGTTAGCTAAAGAAGTTCCCTTCTCTGCTTCCACTCTTGGTACGGCTGGAGAAATCAATGTACATGACCTTTCTGGAAATACTCTGTCAGACACCCATCCATACAAGTCATCCAGGATCAGGATGAACCGAAGGCACTCTCCTACTGCATCCTAGGTATCACCCTATAGATCAGTAGCGAGAAGTCCTTGCAATTCGAAGATTTCAATCACGACAAAATCACAAGTCAAAATATCTTCGGGTGCGACCCTTAGAAATCCAACGAGTAGTTCTTCCGCTCATGAAGATCAACGTTCTTCAATGCTCCATCTCGACCATCTTCTGATATCTTCGACGTTACGTATTTGCTGGTCGGAATGGTTTTCGAATATAAATTCGATCCCGGTCTTTCCGTACCAACAATCGATAAAAGGCCAAACTTTGATAGTCGGTGATTTAACTATCAAATCATAACAGTGTATCTCAGTGGACTGGCAGCTCAGGTCCTTTATATGAAATATCTCATAAAACCAATTTATCGATTTCTTAAAATCGACTTCATAACTTTATCTTAACAAAACTCTTATGGGTTTCGTTACTTGAAAACATTACTCGCTACTCGCTTTAGAACAACATATTTACCAAGCTCTTTTTTTCTTTTCATTTCCTTTGTTTGGAAATATTGCCATATTTTATAAATCAGTTTTTATTTCCTCTTTGGTCGTTAACATCGTATAATTACCTCAAAACCCTTTTTACTTTCTCTTTGATTTGAAATCATGGTTATAGTTCAATAAATCCACTTTCCCTTTCCCTTTATTATTTCCATATCGTCATATCCTTATTTAATCAATGACAAATATTTAATTACCAAAATCTCCTTCTTATTACGATTAAACCACTTCGCTTAATCTCGTTCCCAGGTGAACGCTTGTTTTAAAATCCTTGTTTTGGGTAAAACCCCTTTTTCATACTCGTTTATACGATTTGAATTAGATTCAATTCCTTTCGATGCTAATCCATTTTTAAAGGTTTGTTTTAAATAAATGATAAATTCCATTTATCGCAAAAACATCTCGATAATCACTTCTCTATACATTACAAACAAATATCATCTCTCGATAATAGCGGAGCCGTTCAAGTTGGGGTATTCCAATTACCTCTCAGACCTTGATCGACAACGTTCTTATCTCAAGATAGATAAAAGCTTATAATTTAAAACCAATGTCAAACCATCTCAATAATCCAATATTTTATTCCCATTTCCATTTATCTTGGTTTTATAAACCATTTTCTTTCATTTGAAAACCCACTTTTCATATTAATTTCTTTTTCTTAATTGAGCAAAACTCTGATTGGAATGTACGCCTTAGGTTGCACCCATATTTACAAATCTTGTTTATACGATTTGAAACAAATTCAAATCCCTTTCATACTAATCTATCCATAACTTATATTTATTTTAAAGGAAATTTCAAGTCTTTTAAATGTCAGTCCCTTTGATTTGATCAATTTAAAACAAATTGACACAATCGTCAAATTCCAACTTTAAACAGTTGATTTTCGCCAACCGTACATATCAGTTAACCATTAACTGATTTACGTTATCATTTCTTCCTTAAATTTATTAAATAACTTAATAAATTTAAAACATCAGTTATTTGATTATAAAAAAACAATTATTTCATTTCACTAACCCGTAGGTTAGTTCCTGACTGCAGTTCATGAATGACTGCAGTTCATAAATAACAGGATAAACAGTTGGTTCTTGCCAACCATAACCCTCAGTTAAGTGGCTAACTGACTTCTATTCAATTTCTCTTCCTAAATTAATTAAATAACTTAATTAATTTAAAAAAATCGGTTAATTGTTTTGTAAAAGCAATTATTTCTTTTCACTAACTGTATGTTAGCTTCGACTGCAGTATTAAAAATCTCTATTGACACTGATTATAAACATATAAGGAAAATTATAAACATTTTTCCATATAACATAAATAAATACTTTAATTTATTTAAAAACATCACTTTGCTTATTGTATAAACATTTATTTAGTTTACTGATTCATATACTAGCTCCTTACTTTTCTGTTCGTAAAAGCGTAAAAATTCATTGTATAACTTATAAATAATCATGTTTGTAAAACATGATTCTAATTATAAATATTTTTATAAACTTTTTTTTTTCATTAAAAATAAAATAAACCCCAAAGGTTTTATTCAGTTATAAAATAAATTTTATAACTTGAAACTGCGTTGTTCGCCTGACGGCAAAACGATGTTTTGAAAACTATAGATTTAAACCCTCACTGCCAACCACTGTCGACTGATTAAAAATCACATCAACGGTCACATCAATTCAACCATCAACAGTCAATAGGTTTTGATGTCAATTGGGGTTCAAACAGTTCATGTGCAACCAGTATAAAAATAAACAATACACAAATTATTTTGAGGAATCCGGTCGGATCCCTCCAACCTGTCCTTCTCTGCATCACAGATGGTTATCACATTATAATTTAAATAAATAAATAAATTAACGGCAATAATCTAACAAATAGCAACCAGTTAATCGACCATAAGCAACCAATGCAGCCAATCAAACAGTATTTATTTTTAAATGGATTTATCACATCATAGTAGTCCAGAAAAGTGTGAGAATTAACTCACCTATTTTATCGATCGACGGTTGATGTGTTATACCGTATAATTTTAAACTGACGTTTAAAATTACACGGATCTCCAACTGCTTTGATTTCAGATCCAACCAGCTTGACAGCGTAATATCCGTCGTCACGATTCCAACGAACCTGGTTTCGTTGAATTTCGTTAACGTATAAATGAATTATCAACATTACAAGATAACGATTATATTATAAAGTCCTTTAATTCATTAATTAATAAATTAATATTATCTCACCTTAATGTCGTTTCAAACCCTTAACACGGTGATTAGCCACGTCATCAGCTTTAATACTCCTCACGCGTGAAGACATGGTCTGCGGCCCCTCTGTCTTTCTTAAAAGGAATCCCACGTCATCACTTAAAACTGTCCACACTCCCTTCCTTTACTCCATCTTCCCCCTTCCGTCCTAGTCCCTTCCAGCTCTTCTGTTCGGTTTCTTTCTTTCTCTCTTTTTTTTTTTTTTTTTTTTTTCGTTCGTTCGTTTAGGACCGAAGTCCACAGACCCCATGCATGCCGCCACCTTTTCTTGCCTTTTCTTCCCACGTCCCCCGCTTTCTTGCTCCCCCTCCATGCAGCAGCGAAGCTGCTTCTTCTTCTTCTCTCTTTTTTTTCTTTTTTTTTTTTCTTTTTTTTTCTTTTTTTTTATTTTAGTGGCCTTGTTTTGTTGCTGAGAAGAATGGGTACAGGCTAGTGTATTTATAGTTGCGAAGTCCTTGGCGGTCACGGTAAGTAGTGTGTCAGGCACGCAAACAAGGACTGACACATACATGTGAGAGCATGTGCTCGTTTACAGGACTGCATGTCTAAATTTCCTAGGTCCGCATGCATACAGTTGTAGTTGGAATGCGCCACTGTAGCTGAGGAGAACCTGAGTGGTGCAGCGTATTGTCTTAGGTATGTCTGTACGTATGCATACATCGACATGCATGTCCACCAACGTTTTTTTTTTATTTAAATAACTTTGTCTGCACGTCATAAGTAGTTTGCACGGCAAGGAAGTGGAAATGTTTGGAGCGCAAGTATTGGGTAGTGGCAAAAGAATTTGGGACGCAAGTGTTTGGGCGCAAGAAATAAAGGCTACAGGCAAACAAAAGAAATGAGCTATAGTGAAATGTTTGGGTAGTTTTATTAATATTTTAATGTATGCAAACTTTGTTAAGAAAACACGTTAAAAATCGGTACATATGATCTCTAATCGAAGCAAAGACACTTATTCCTATCATAAAAACATATTCCGGACCCAATGGGACAGGTTTCGTTGAAATCCGAGGTCGTTTGTGAAAATCCTTTAGAAAATATCGATGAAAAACACCGAGCATTAATTCCTTAAAATTACAGAAAAAATCCTAAAAATATGAGGCCTTGACATTTCACTAGACCTCTTCCTAAGGTTTCGTATGAAACTTGTTTCGTTGAATTTTGAGTTCGTTTGACCAGTTAACCATTCAAATAAAGTTACCTACACCACTATGTATTCATGTATGAGCGTTGCAGACTGAAATAAAAATACAGTCGTGTTCAGTGAGGTGTCGCGATCCCGAAAATGTAATAATACCGGTAGATTGACTTATATTGTGAAAACCCAAAATGCTGATTAAGGGTGCAAAATACTCCAAATAAAAAGTTGCATATTAAATTAATTAAAAATTACAGTAAAATTCTAAAAATTAAATTAACACTATGTCTCAAAAGAACCTTGTCCAAATTCGAATCCGGTATGGAGTTATTTCAAATAAACCGTTACGGTCGATAAACGATTACGCCGCTGTTTTTCTGCCAAATTGATTTGGGCATAACTTCCAATCTACACGACGAAATCCCGATTTTTCTCTTCCACTAGAAAAATATACTTTACCAGCTCCGTACGTTTCTTGTTTCACAGAAATCCGATTTAAAACGGATTCTGTATATCCATTTGAAGTCCAACCCTCTATTTTACGAACTGCAACGCTGTTCTGAGCTCGTTTTATTTTATATATGAATATATATCGTTCAGCTTCGTTTAAACAACGATTTAAATATTAAAACCCTTTAATATTCCAAATAAAATATTTAGAATAAATAAAATAAATAAAGTATTTGGCAGCCAAAAATACGGGACGTTACATTCTTCCCCCCTTAAAATAATTTCGTCCTCGAAATTGCTAAGGTAGGAAAAATGCTGTAAAGCCATTACTTTGACAAAGATATTTAATTAAAACTTGGTTTTATTTTCAAATCTAGCCCAATTGGTTTCAAACCCAATTTATTTCAAATAACAAAAAGTTCCAAAAATCTCAAAAAAAAATCTAACCCTTTAAATTCTGGAAAATTTCGGCAGAGTCTCCCCTGCATGAGGGACATCTGCAATATCGCAGGTTTAAGAACTATCTATACATCGACCAACAGGGTCGGAAAAATCCAAAATCCAAACTCAAAACCCAAACAAAAATCGAAATTTTATATTTTGCATAGGCGTACCTTTTTTGCGAGCGCTATTACGCGATTAGCGATATATATGTTTGCTTACTCGACTAGCATACCAAACTAGATTCAAAATTTCTCCAGAGTTTTTCTTGGATTAACTTTGTACCTGTACTCAACTCCAATAAAATCCATTAGTATTCAAACCAAAGTCAATTTGATCCAAATATCACCCACATCATCCAATTCCAACAATTGGAAATAACCACATCACTTTATTCAACTCTGATGGACTTAGCAATCCATTTATTTTAAACATCCATTCAAATTAATCTTGGTTTAATTCCTTTAGTTGATCAGTTCAGATTGGTTTCAACCAACAGTTGGTGAATTTTATACACTCCATCCAATATCAAACAACAACCAAGGCATTCAATTCAACAAAACCATTTTGGTTAATATTTCTCATTTGCTTTTACTTTGTTTTTCACATCCATTGATTTACATTGGATTAATTCCATTCAATTATCCTTTACTCGATTTCACAAGTGAAATTTCTTTATTTCAGTTCAATATTCCAATTTGAATTCTTATTCATGTTATTCAAACAAATCTGTTTTATAATCGATTGAGAAAAATATATATATATATATATATATATATATATATATATATTTATAACAAAAATATAATCCGGGCAAAACTATTTAAAAATAATTTTATAAGAAATCACAAATACGCGCTCTCATATATACACTCAAACTCAATCTAGGGCATTACTAACCCTATCTCTATCGAGTTACGCCACAGAGCCAAGGTTACCGCTAAACCAATAGCTCTGATACCAACTGTAACGGCCCGGGAAAATTCGACGCTCGAATTTTCAACAACAATACTTAATCCCGTATTACTTGTCAAAAATCCAAGTATCGAACCCCAAACTGTTAATAGAAAGAAGTTAGAGGATGAGGAATAGGAAGAAAGAAATTTAGAATAGAAGAAAGAAGAAGAACAAATCAGAATCTCACAGCGGAACGAATAAATATAATGTAACAAATCTCTTTATAAAAGAAACTGTATATATACATACCATTTATCAGAGTACAACATACATCAATCACAGCGGAAATACTTATATAACTAACGGTGAACCCTTCTGCTTCCAACTCTGAAACTTGTAGCGGAACCTAACCTGTAAATATGCTTGGTCTGACCCGAGCACATTTGATTTAAAACAAAAACACACCGGGTCAGTCTGGAATACTTTCAGTAATAAATTCACAGCACACACAACTTGTTTAACTTTTGAAAATCCTTTCTGAAATAAAAGGATAATAGTAAGACCAGCCCACACATAAACACGGACAGTTTTTACCTTACTATAACCCAACACATTTTTGAAATCAATATCTTTTTCTGATATTATCATAGTGTCTAAATACAAGTAAATATCAATTTAGAGGAACGCTTGCATCTCACGCTCCCCATATATAGTATACAAACCAAAACCGCGGGCGCTTATTGGATATTGGATTCCAACTTGACAAGGTATGGGTCCACCTTCTGAACGTGTATCTCTAGAGGCGAATACACTGGGTTCAACAAGAACGTCTTGCAACCCGGCCCACACATGACCGACCACTCATTTCGCTTGAGTGTATCGAATGTATATCACCGACGGTTGGGCTCAAACCACCGTCTCCCGAAAAGGGACAGCATCGATAGATTAAAGAAGCAAAAGGAATTTCTCTAGATAGGTGATTATACATCCTAATGGGAGCGACCCACATAGCCATGCTGCCTGTCCGATTTTTGTCATTTCCCGGTTGTTGAGGCTTGAGGCTACGCTTTACCATCACATCAGATTCACTTCGAATGCCACATTGTCAGATCCATCGAAATCACTTAATTGACGTCTACAACAATACATTACGTGTTAGCTAAAGAAGTTCCCTTCTCTGCTTCCACTCTTGGTACGGCTGGAGAAATCAATGTACATGACCTTTCTGGAAATACTCTGTCAGACACCCATCCATACAAGTCATCCAGGATCAGGATGAACCGAAGGCACTCTCCTACTGCATCCTAGGTATCACCCTATAGATCAGTAGCGAGAAGTCCTTGCAATTCGAAGATTTCAATCACGACAAAATCACAAGTCAAAATATCTTCGGGTGCGACCCTTAGAAATCCAACGAGTAGTTCTTCCGCTCATGAAGATCAACGTTCTTCAATGCTCCATCTCGACCATCTTCTGATATCTTCGACGTTACGTATTTGCTGGTCGGAATGGTTTTCGAATATAAATTCGATCCCGGTCTTTCCGTACCAACAATCGATAAAAGGCCAAACTTTGATAGTCGGTGATTTAACTATCAAATCATAACAGTGTATCTCAGTGGACTGGCAGCTCAGGTCCTTTATATGAAATATCTCATAAAACCAATTTATCGATTTCTTAAAATCGACTTCATAACTTTATCTTAACAAAACTCTTATGGGTTTCGTTACTTGAAAACATTACTCGCTACTCGCTTTAGAACAACATATTTACCAAGCTCTTTTTTTCTTTTCATTTCCTTTGTTTGGAAATATTGCCATATTTTATAAATCAGTTTTTATTTCCTCTTTGGTCGTTAACATCGTATAATTACCTCAAAACCCTTTTTACTTTCTCTTTGATTTGAAATCATGGTTATAGTTCAATAAATCCACTTTCCCTTTCCCTTTATTATTTCCATATCGTCATATCCTTATTTAATCAATGACAAATATTTAATTACCAAAATCTCCTTCTTATTACGATTAAACCACTTCGCTTAATCTCGTTCCCAGGTGAACGCTTGTTTTAAAATCCTTGTTTTGGGTAAAACCCCTTTTTCATACTCGTTTATACGATTTGAATTAGATTCAATTCCTTTCGATGCTAATCCATTTTTAAAGGTTTGTTTTAAATAAATGATAAATTCCATTTATCGCAAAAACATCTCGATAATCACTTCTCTATACATTACAAACAAATATCATCTCTCGATAATAGCGGAGCCGTTCAAGTTGGGGTATTCCAATTACCTCTCAGACCTTGATCGACAACGTTCTTATCTCAAGATAGATAAAAGCTTATAATTTAAAACCAATGTCAAACCATCTCAATAATCCAATATTTTATTCCCATTTCCATTTATCTTGGTTTTATAAACCATTTTCTTTCATTTGAAAACCCACTTTTCATATTAATTTCTTTTTCTTAATTGAGCAAAACTCTGATTGGAATGTACGCCTTAGGTTGCACCCATATTTACAAATCTTGTTTATACGATTTGAAACAAATTCAAATCCCTTTCATACTAATCTATCCATAACTTATATTTATTTTAAAGGAAATTTCAAGTCTTTTAAATGTCAGTCCCTTTGATTTGATCAATTTAAAACAAATTGACACAATCGTCAAATTCCAACTTTAAACAGTTGATTTTCGCCAACCGTACATATCAGTTAACCATTAACTGATTTACGTTATCATTTCTTCCTTAAATTTATTAAATAACTTAATAAATTTAAAACATCAGTTATTTGATTATAAAAAAACAATTATTTCATTTCACTAACCCGTAGGTTAGTTCCTGACTGCAGTTCATGAATGACTGCAGTTCATAAATAACAGGATAAACAGTTGGTTCTTGCCAACCATAACCCTCAGTTAAGTGGCTAACTGACTTCTATTCAATTTCTCTTCCTAAATTAATTAAATAACTTAATTAATTTAAAAAAATCGGTTAATTGTTTTGTAAAAGCAATTATTTCTTTTCACTAACTGTATGTTAGCTTCGACTGCAGTATTAAAAATCTCTATTGACACTGATTATAAACATATAAGGAAAATTATAAACATTTTTCCATATAACATAAATAAATACTTTAATTTATTTAAAAACATCACTTTGCTTATTGTATAAACATTTATTTAGTTTACTGATTCATATACTAGCTCCTTACTTTTCTGTTCGTAAAAAGCGTAAAAATTCATTGTATAACTTATAAATAATCATGTTTGTAAAACATGATTCTAATTATAAATATTTTTATAAACTTTTTTTTTTCATTAAAAATAAAATAAACCCCAAAGGTTTTATTCAGTTATAAAATAAATTTTATAACTTGAAACTGCGTTGTTCGCCTGACGGCAAAACGATGTTTTGAAAACTATAGATTTAAACCCTCACTGCCAACCACTGTCGACTGATTAAAAATCACATCAACGGTCACATCAATTCAACCATCAACAGTCAATAGGTTTTGATGTCAATTGGGGTTCAAACAGTTCATGTGCAACCAGTATAAAAATAAACAATACACAAATTATTTTGAGGAATCCGGTCGGATCCCTCCAACCTGTCCTTCTCTGCATCACAGATGGTTATCACATTATAATTTAAATAAATAAATAAATTAACGGCAATAATCTAACAAATAGCAACCAGTTAATCGACCATAAGCAACCAATGCAGCCAATCAAACAGTATTTATTTTTAAATGGATTTATCACATCATAGTAGTCCAGAAAAGTGTGAGAATTAACTCACCTATTTTATCGATCGACGGTTGATGTGTTATACCGTATAATTTTAAACTGACGTTTAAAATTACACGGATCTCCAACTGCTTTGATTTCAGATCCAACCAGCTTGACAGCGTAATATCCGTCGTCACGATTCCAACGAACCTGGTTTCGTTGAATTTCGTTAACGTATAAATGAATTATCAACATTACAAGATAACGATTATATTATAAAGTCCTTTAATTCATTAATTAATAAATTAATATTATCTCACCTTAATGTCGTTTCAAACCCTTAACACGGTGATTAGCCACGTCATCAGCTTTAATACTCCTCACGCGTGAAGACATGGTCTGCGGCCCCTCTGTCTTTCTTAAAAGGAATCCCACGTCATCACTTAAAACTGTCCACACTCCCTTCCTTTACTCCATCTTCCCCCTTCCGTCCTAGTCCCTTCCAGCTCTTCTGTTCGGTTTCTTTCTTTCTCTCTTTTTTTTTTTTTTTTTTTTTTTCGTTCGTTCGTTTAGGACCGAAGTCCACAGACCCCATGCATGCCGCCACCTTTTCTTGCCTTTTCTTCCCACGTCCCCCGCTTTCTTGCTCCCCCTCCATGCAGCAGCGAAGCTGCTTCTTCTTCTTCTCTCTTTTTTTTCTTTTTTTTTTTTTCTTTTTTTTTCTTTTTTTTTATTTTAGTGGCCTTGTTTTGTTGCTGAGAAGAATGGGTACAGGCTAGTGTATTTATAGTTGCGAAGTCCTTGGCGGTCACGGTAAGTAGTGTGTCAGGCACGCAAACAAGGACTGACACATACATGTGAGAGCATGTGCTCGTTTACAGGACTGCATGTCTAAATTTCCTAGGTCCGCATGCATACAGTTGTAGTTGGAATGCGCCACTGTAGCTGAGGAGAACCTGAGTGGTGCAGCGTATTGTCTTAGGTATGTCTGTACGTATGCATACATCGACATGCATGTCCACCAACGTTTTTTTTTTATTTAAATAACTTTGTCTGCACGTCATAAGTAGTTTGCACGGCAAGGAAGTGGAAATGTTTGGAGCGCAAGTATTGGGTAGTGGCAAAAGAATTTGGGACGCAAGTGTTTGGGCGCAAGAAATAAAGGCTACAGGCAAACAAAAGAAATGAGCTATAGTGAAATGTTTGGGTAGTTTTATTAATATTTTAATGTATGCAAACTTTGTTAAGAAAACACGTTAAAAATCGGTACATATGATCTCTAATCGAAGCAAAGACACTTATTCCTATCATAAAAACATATTCCGGACCCAATGGGACAGGTTTCGTTGAAATCCGAGGTCGTTTGTGAAAATCCTTTAGAAAATATCGATGAAAAACACCGAGCATTAATTCCTTAAAATTACAGAAAAAATCCTAAAAATATGAGGCCTTGACATTTCACTAGACCTCTTCCTAAGGTTTCGTATGAAACTTGTTTCGTTGAATTTTGAGTTCGTTTGACCAGTTAACCATTCAAATAAAGTTACCTACACCACTATGTATTCATGTATGAGCGTTGCAGACTGAAATAAAAATACAGTCGTGTTCAGTGAGGTGTCGCGATCCCGAAAATGTAATAATACCGGTAGATTGACTTATATTGTGAAAACCCAAAATGCTGATTAAGGGTGCAAAATACTCCAAATAAAAAGTTGCATATTAAATTAATTAAAAATTACAGTAAAATTCTAAAAATTAAATTAACACTATGTCTCAAAAGAACCTTGTCCAAATTCGAATCCGGTATGGAGTTATTTCAAATAAACCGTTACGGTCGATAAACGATTACGCCGCTGTTTTTCTGCCAAATTGATTTGGGCATAACTTCCAATCTACACGACGAAATCCCGATTTTTCTCTTCCACTAGAAAAATATACTTTACCAGCTCCGTACGTTTCTTGTTTCACAGAAATCCGATTTAAAACGGATTCTGTATATCCATTTGAAGTCCAACCCTCTATTTTACGAACTGCAACGCTGTTCTGAGCTCGTTTTATTTTATATATGAATATATATCGTTCAGCTTCGTTTAAACAACGATTTAAATATTAAAACCCTTTAATATTCCAAATAAAATATTTAGAATAAATAAAATAAATAAAGTATTTGGCAGCCAAAAATACGGGACGTTACACATATAAATATATACTTAGCTGTTTTCGATTTTGTGTAGATTTGATGGTGAAAAATATATGCATATATATATATATTGTTTGCTTCGGGTATTCATTTTTCTTTCAGATCTGATGCAGAAGTATGTACATTTTACTGTTTTCTATAGCTGTTCATAATCTATTCTTAGCTATGAGGCTATGAATTTTCATTTCATCAAGAAAGTTGAAATCCGTAGGTTGTAGATTCTGTGTTCGATTCATTTTTTTTATTTTTATTATTATGGCAACAGTCCTTGTCTAAATTTGTATATGAAATCGATATTATAAAAATGAACATATCTAGCTGTTCATTGTCTGTACAGATTTGATGTAAAATTTATTTACATATCTTTGTTTCCCCTAACTGTTCAATGTACTGTTTGGTTTAGTTGTTCCTAATCCCTTTAGCTGTTCGAGTTCATCGAGTTCTGATGTTTGGGAGATTTTTCTCTTTCTCGTGAAGCCAATAGGCTTTGTACAAATAGAACGTATAATATGTGGTTTTAAAACTCAAGTATGTAGTGACTTAAATTTCAAATAACTATGCTAGAGTGGACCCCTTTTTTTTCTGAATCATTTAATAGAAAAACGTATTGCAAACGTTCATTGAATCATATAGTATGTAGTGACTTAAATACATATTATAAATATATAAGCGTTTAAAATAAAAATCAAAGGTGGACATCATTCTGTACAGCCTAGGTGATTTATTACGCAAATGCAATCCTATACAATCAGCTACATAAAAGTACTACCAAGTTAATTCCTCCATTAGCATTCACATGTTTCAAATTCCATAACCGACCGTGTGCGAAGCACGGGTCACATCCTAGTCTCTACATATGGAAGAAAACTAATATGTATTTAGTTTTGATCTATATGTTGCTTTTATATGGTATATAATTAAATCCAAAACAATCCTATTAAAAATAAAATTATTACCACCGTATTTTTTTCCAACTGATTTCTTATACGGCTTCCAAAATAAACCCAAAATATATTTTAAATTTAACATTAACATTTACGAAATAAATAGTATCCAAATTATATTAAAAAACCCTATTTAAATTATTAAATAAACGTTATCGTTTATTAACGAATTCCATAGCAACTTTTAAAATTTGATTTAGCCATAACTAATAATCTATAACACGAAATCTGGATTTTTTTCTTTCATATGAAAATTATAATCAACACGATTCCAAAATTTCTTGTTTCACAGAATTCCGACTTATATCGGATCCTATATATTCAGTTGAAGTTCAAAATTCCATATTACGAACTGCCGCGCCATTTCGAGCTCGATTTATAATATATATAAATTTATAACGTTCCAAACTTCGTTTTAAATAAAGAATTCAATATTAAATTCCATTGATATTCCAAATATAATATTTAAAAAAATAAATTAAATAAAATATTTGACTGTAAAAAATATGGGACGTTACAAAGATCATCTAATCACGAGATCTAATCCATTCTTTCCTGAATTCAAGTGAGATCTAGAGTGGAAACAGAGTAAAAAGTGAAAAATCATTATAAAAAGAGAGAAAAAGTGATATAATTGAAATGTATGAGATGATGAAGTTTGTAAATTTCTCCATGATAATGAAATCGCCTCAAAAGTGGACGTAGAGCTATTTTAGATCGAACCACTATAAAATTCTTGTGTTTTTTACTTACTTTTATTTTTCGTGGTTCCATTTTCTACTACTTACCATTTGGTGAAGTACGGTTTACCACTACAGCAAAAAACACTTTTCGCAATAGGCAATATCTGTTGTTGTAGACCAATTGCAACAGACCCTCGTCTGTTGGTATAACCGAAGTTGTAAAAAGTTCACAACATTTTTTGCCTGTTGCAATAAGATGTTGCGGTATACTTTTTTGCAACAGGCTTTTGTTGTTGCAACAGATTCTTTTGCAACAGTATATGCCCATTGCAATAGATTTATAAATATGTAAAGAAAAATACAGCTTATAGATACTACATATTAAATGTATTCGTTTTAGTAATAGTGTATGTCACAGAATGAAATAAACAAATAAAAAATTTATTTTAACAAAGATTTAATAGTACAAACAATTGCAACAAAAAATTCTACAATTTTCATACACCATTCATGTAAAACAATTTCGTCTTTCACATAACATATTTTTTTTCGAATAGAGCTTTTCTAATCGTATTTCTACTCTATCATACATATATTATAACAAGAGAATAAATATCATCGGCTCACTAGAACAAATCTGCAGTTCATGCTCCAAGTTAGCTATCGATCATGAACACTTGTCCTTCATCTTGTACAGAAGAATGTTGCTGCTAACCAAAACAATCATAATTTTCATAAAGAATGTGCACTTCGCAGAAGCACCAGCAAACCTCCAAGCAATGCTTCCACACCTTAATTAAATATGTATAGTTAAACAAAAACAAAAACAAAAACATATATAATGATTAAAAATATGTAGTTAAACAAAAACATATATGCATTTACTCTTAAAATAGAAGTAATAAAAGTGATTAATTTCTTTAATATTCGATAATATGAAATAGAAGTAGGATTTTCTTTCTTTGGCACCGACCTGATAAAAGTGATTAATTTCTTTAATGATTCGGCCAGAGGGGAAAAAACCCTTATACCTGCTGCTAGATCATGTTTAATCAGTTCCCAATAATACACTACGCCATAGATGACCTATCGCAACGAAAATCTATGGTGTTGCTAGCTACAATGTTGTCATTGCTATGCTGTTTTTTGTTTACTGCAACGCACGCTTCAATGTGTTAGCATAGATATCAATATATGTTGCAGTAGCCGCGTGAATAAAATTATCAATCCGCATCAACATAATCCAACGGTCCACGTTACCAATCCGCTTCAATCTAATTTTCCTTCACCGTCTCAGCTTTTTGCTCAAAATTTTTGTTTTCCCGCTGAAACATAATTCACACTGTTTTTCTTTGTTTCTTTTTCATTCAATCCCAAATTTTTTTCACTCCCAAATTAATTCCAATCCAAAATCAGCTCCATTCAGTGAGGTATGATTTCTGTTATAATATCAATCTTTGTAAGTGTTGATTGTTTGGGTGGATTAATGATAAGGCTTTTGTAAGTTATTTGGTGTAGTTTTGATAAAAGTTGCTTCTTCTTCCGTCCACAGCCTCGTTCATTCTCTTTCTGTTTCTCTTCACTCCGACTGTCCTCCCCCTACTTAGCTTTCCTCATTGTTGTCGAATCTCCAGTTTGCTTTTCCTCTAAATCCTGCATTTTCTAGTCCTTAGATCTATTTATTTTTTCTACTGATTTTGGAATTCGTGAACTTGGATCTAGATCTGAGTTTGACTTCCTTCCTTGGTTCTTCGATTGATAATTTGCTTCTCGATTTCGATTTGTAATGTATATTCTGTTGAATTTGTTATGTAATGATGAATTATTTTTTCCAGTCTCTCGAATTAGGTTTGATCGATGAGAGTGCAGAGTGGATTCAATCAACAAGTGTATAAATATGTGAGCATAGATGGATGCTACTTTAGAAATATGAGCAGTTACAATTATACTGTGGTACATGATGGATCTGGTAATGCTTGTTCTATGGTAATCTGGGATTGGGATCCTTTTTTTGCAAGATGAGGTAAGTTTTTAACCGTACTTTTTTTTGATATGTTTGAATGCTTGGGTATTGTTATTGACACTCCAAATATTGTTAAGGGGAGGCCAATTTTTTACTTTTTAAAAAATTGTTAAGGGGAGTACCAATGAGGAAAGTAGCCCCTTAACTAATAAAGGTAATTTTACCTTATTACCCATTTAGCCCCTTAACAAATAAAGATAATTTTACCTTAACAAATATTGCAAGGGCCATAGTAAATTTTTTTCACTTCTCATATATCGATATTTAAACCCTAAAGGATAAGCGTTTTCAAAGGAATAGGATCGAACTATTTTTTTTTGTCGACATAAATATCCCAAATTTTATAATTATGGTGGAATGCACCGAAATGATTATTAATTTTCGTCATATCACTGTCGAATACATACATAATTGATTATGTGCTGCATTCGGTGCAGTGGTGACGAATTGCTTATTTTAATTTGATTTCCCTTCTCGAATAAGTTTTTTTAATCTAATTTGAAGGGGCTGTCCAGGAATATTGAGTAGTGTGAAATAATTTGTTTGTGTAGCCCCTTAACAATTTTTCAAAGAGTGGAGTGTTTATAAAAAATGAACCCCCCTTAACAATAGTTGGAGTGTCAATAACAACACCCGAATGCTTAAGCTTCTTGCGGATTAAAATGATGAAAGGATTATTACAGAATGTGCAGAGGAATGGATATGGGGTGTATGAATGTCATTTAGTTGATAATATTCTAGGTTTTTTTATTTGTGTTTAATTGGTTAATAAAAAGAAACAATAAAATTTCACAGAAATCTGCACTTCCTAAAAATAATAAAACTGACTAAAACAAAAATCATCTGAAACATGTATAACTTTAACACTCTTTGAAGTACAACACTTCAGTTTTTAACAATATACAAAGTTAATAGAAATTTAATTAACAAACGTAAATGTGGCCAGAATTTTAAAGAGGAGCTGCCAATCAGCTCACCAAACTAGATACTGATGAGGTATCACCTACAATAATAACACTTTTTATAGCCAAAAAACCCCAAAACTTATCAGATATTACTAAATTCTACACTTATGACACATGTATAAGATGTTTAGAGAAACAAACAATGTCAGGTTAAAGAATGTAACATCAAAAGATATCGAGCAATAAATAGTCATAAAATAAATAGTCAATAAATACGGAGCAATAAATAGTAATAAAACGTCAGGTGCAATCCATAACTG
The DNA here is from genome assembly GCA_030737875.1 of Allium sativum. NCBI lineage: Eukaryota > Viridiplantae > Streptophyta > Magnoliopsida > Asparagales > Amaryllidaceae > Allium > Allium sativum. The sequence continues at coordinate 132,843,948 of CM060918.1, forward strand.
AACAGAAATATGTAATTCCTTCTAATAGTCTTTGTTCCTTTGTCTATAATCTTTCATCAATTTTGAATCTTTCCTTTTATCCTGAATATTACTTTTATTACCTGTTTGAAAACTTGTTCATGTTTTGAAATTTTGTCATATATCTGGTGCACATAATTGCATATAACTTTACAATTCATAAATCCTATATTTACTTAAAGATCTGTCTTGCCATGTGGATATAGTACACAGTGTGTATCATATTTATGAATGTTGCCTTTTTGTACAGTCAGGCTCAATTGCCAGAAATGAATTCTTGCACTGTTAATTCCTTTATAGCACTACTTAATGCTTTTGGAAGCTATGCATGTTTGAGGTTATAATCACTTATTTACTGTTTATATGATTAGAAATAAAAATATCTATACATATTCATGTTTGTTGTTATTTGCCTTCTTCAGCTCATCTATATGCGAGAAGGAAAATGAAAGAGAAGAGGCTCCACTGCTTTGCACCTCACCAATTAAGGTTGGTATTTACATTTGAAATGGGAAGAAAGGCTCCTGCATGGCTGCATTACTTACTATTTTTACATAATGTGTTCTGTTTTGATCATTTCAATGTATGTTGTACTAAACTATGCACATCTTATGCAGTTCCAAAATGCAAATTATACAAAACCCAAGTACATAAGGTTAGGAAAAGGTTGTTTGAGACTTGAACTGGTAAACCGAAGGGAGGACTTCTCATTTGCTCTATTTTCCGGTGGATTATCGAATGTACGTATCCAAAACTAGTGTTGCTGCACTGAATTGTCTCCTTATGTGCTATCAAATATACTTCAATTGAGGCTCTTGGTTAGTAAAAAATTTAATCCTTGCATTTTCCCTCTTCTGTTCTGATTTTTCCCCCCATTTACACTTTGTCCTATATCTTTGTCAAAATACAATGAAAACTTAATTATAGTTTTTGCCTAACTTCAGCTACCGTGTTCGCTACTAAATATAATATTGTAATAAAGCACTATTGAATTTTGAAATCTATCTTGGAATATATTCTGACATAATATTGAAGAAGTCCATAGTTCTTTGGGTTTTTTTATTGAAGTGTGTCCTTGGATTGATTTCAGTATCCAAGTGTTTGCATTGCTGCTGCAGGTGGTTCTTGTTCCAGGAGCCTACCTCGCGAATGTTAATATAGGGCAAATTTACAAAATAGGTTTACCTTTAAAACTAATAGCGGGTTTAGGCTACTTTTAAAACTATTTGCAGAAGTATGCTAGTTTTAGCCACCTCAGCGCTGAAGTGGCAAAATTTAAAGAAAAATAAGCAGGGCACAAGTGTGCCCCCTTACAAATATTACCTTTATCAACTTGCAACTGTGAACATTTCATGGGATAAATTTACGTTATCCATAAACTATGTCATGTGGAACGTAAATTCTATTATTCTTAACTAAATTCATAAATTATACTGCTAACATACCAGTAATGCATAGGATAAATCTCCATCAACATCTCAGCTTACGAATTCAAAGTTATGCACCCAAATCTTTGCTTCTGGTGCCACCATCCCGAAAAAGGCCCTGACCGTCCCCTCCTACATAATTCTAGCATTCTTCTCCTCCACAAGCGCCACCTCCAACCAGATAACTTACCAGGGCTGCCTGCACCAGTCTGACACTCGGATTGTACGCAGCGCTTTCCATGTAAGTCCCTTTATGCAATCTATTTTCCCTGTCTATCGCTGGAAAGCCACTTATACAGCCAAAGGTGCGTATGCCTCCATTGCCGCCTTCATTGCTTCCTCTGTCAAAACTTTCTCCATCTCGCAGCTCCAGGCGATGTTTTTGAGAGTTAGGTTCCGTTTTGATGGGATTTGAGGTTCCAACAGACGGGGCGTTTCAGGAGGTAGGAGATCCAATGAAGTAAAGGGTCGTGGAAGCAATTTGATAAGAGGGCTGTATGTAGGGTTTAAATCGGAGAGGATCTGGGTCTGGAGGCGAGAGGCATTGCGGAGCTCCTGCATGAACTGGCGGCAGTGTCCGTAGGGAGCGGCGGTGACGGCGAGGTGGAGGAGCTGCGGCTCGGAGTGGAGGTGGGCGTTAGTCAGCAGAAACTGTTCGGCGTGGATGGAGTGATAGAGGGGTACTTTTGGGAATTCGACGTTGACGCCGATGTAAATTCGACCGGAAACGTCGGCGGCAGCAACGCCGACATGGAAGGATGATATTGGAAGGCGAGCAAAGCTCTGCGCGGTGAGGGCAAGGCTAAAAAAATAGAATGACAGATGGTAGAAGAAAGTAGGGCAGGTAGAGTGAAAAAGAATAGAGCCGCAGTTATATTTGCAAGGGACACACTTATGAAGTGTTCCCCCAGTTTGTTTTTTTTTTTTTAAGTTTGCCACGTCAGCGCTAAAACTAGCCTACTTATGCAAATAGTTTTAAGAGTAGCCTAAACCTGTTATTAGTTTTAGAAAAATAAGCCTATTCTGAAAATTTGTCGTTAATATATAGTGACTCTCTCCGCCTTTATCTGGTTTGGATGCCTCAGAAGCCTAAAAATAAGAAGTTACTTCGAGATCCAACACTAATAGTCATCCTACAAGGCCCTGATGAATGAACCGGTTCAATGAGGCTTTCCTATCTTGTAAGCTAATGTTTGTGACTGAAGCTATGGAAACTTGTTTGTAAACCATTGCTTGTGGGTGTTACCTAGATTTAAGCCCAGAAGTACCCGACGTTGAGGCTTGAGATTGCGGCATGAGTTTGTATATGAGTGAATCAAGTGACAATGTAGCGAGGAATGTATGTAAATATGAATGATTGTGTAATATACCAGTGAATGTACAATAATGGAGTCGAAAAGTTTGTCATTTGAAATGTTGAAACAAAATATTGATTTGAATAAAATACTATGTTTGAATACTGTGTTTTAATAATATTTATTATAATATTATGAAAATTTTGATTAATAGTAGTTGAGGTATAATTACTTTTAACAGTTGTAAAACAAATTTTAGCAACTTCTAGAAATAGTTGTAAAAAAGGTTGACGTTATTACAATTGTCAGCTGTACTAGACATATTACAACTGTTTTTGGCATTTGCGAAAGGGTGTTTTTTTTGTTGTATTCGTACCTGTAGCAACATCTGTACCGATATTGCCATAGAGTCGCAAAGGAGTTGCCTTTGACTCTAAGGCAACGCGACAAAAGGCAACCCCAAAAAAGTGTTATCATAGATCATTTTTTGACTATAGCAACACTTTTTGGCACCTATCGCGTCACTTCTTTGGGGTTCCTCTCAACCAATCTCATTTTGCTTCATCATCGGCAACTAAAGCTGCAAAATCTCCCACATTTCGTATTCCAAGAAATAGAGTCACTAGAAGTAGAGAGAGGCCTAAAAAGAAGCAATCCATTCCCCTTGATCTAGATAACTCCATTGATTTTACAATAGCGGAATCAGTTCTATCCTTTCCTTCTTAACAACATTCCAAAATTTCTTCGACTGGTGTTAAAACCAGAGCCTCCACACTAATATCTTCTCAATGATAGATAAAATATCCTTTTGGAATATCAGGAGTGCGAATCCCCTGCCTAAACAAATTGAAATTGCAAACTTAATCAGATCTCATAACATTCATCTTATGGCTATTGCAGAAACTAAGCTTAACCATGTCATCTTATGGCCATCTATGGCGTAGTGATATTTACAAAATCTAGCACCCATTTCGTCAAGCTCGGGTCTGCTATCCTCTTTAATCTGAAAAGTGGCAACCTTCACTTATTCATGAGTGATGTCCGAGTCTGAAAACTGCCTGGCACATTGGGACAATTTTTTTACATATGATTTGACGAAATCCTTGCTATTCCTGTGAATGGTCATACAGTTGAGAAAAATAAGTTATAGATATATTGGTCACAGAGTTTGCATCACATGTAATAACCCCCGTTTCATTTATAATACCTCCCAATCTCCTTTTAACGCGAGCAGTGGAATCTTAAAGTAGAAAATTTTTGTCCATTTGTCCCCTTCTCTTAGCCAATTTATTTTGGATTTCTGTCGATTTTTAGTAGCATGATTATATAATGCACATTCAAGTTGAAACGGGTTGGTCTTTTACTCCTGGACTATACTTTGATCAAATTGGTTAGCTAATAGCAGTTGATAAAGCTTATTGTTTTTATTCCTAAGCTGACTAATTACCTGCTGCACAGACATCCTGCCTTTGTTCCATTGTTTCAAAACATTTTTAACATTTTAAATCTTTTTAAGGAAAATATATAGCTTGTTCCCTTCAACATCGACATTCCATGCATGCTTAACTATGTCATTATAACCACTTAAGTTAGTCCACATATTATTAAACTTAAAAGGAATATTCTTACTAGGGCTGTCAATGGGTCAGGTCGGGTCGGGTTCGGGTCGGGTCAAGTCGGGTTCGGGTTAAGTTCGGGTCGCGTCAGCTCAACCTGTTTATTAAACAGGTCGGTTTCGGGTTGACACATTTCTAATCGTGCGGGTTCGAGTTTAATTCGTGTAACCCGTTAAGAAAAATATTTGTACGAAAAGATGAAAACATGAAAGAAAGGTGTTGTCGTCATTCACTTGTTGCAAGCTAAGATGAGAATAAAAGTATAAAAAGTTGTTAATGTGGGAATAAGCATGAAAACGTGAAGGAGTGAATCAGTGAAGAGGTAGAACCGTAGAAATTAGAATGACTGAATGAGTGGCGGCTTGGTATTGGTAAATTAGGGTAAAGCGGCAAATGGGTAGTGGACTAGGCTGGGCCTATGTTTTGAAGATTATAGAGTAATAAAAATATGTTTTATATTAAATGGGTCATGACGGGTCAGAAACGGGTTCACGGGTCGGGTCGGGTCAACCCGTTTATTAAACGGGTCAGAGTGGGTTAACACGAAATTGACCCGTTTATAAACCGGCTGGGTCGGGTTGGGTTTTTTTCATGCAAGTTACGAGTTGTGTTTCGGACTGTGTTAGAAATTGACAGCCCTAAATTTCTTTCCCTTCCCAGAGTACTATGTCCAAGACCTGCACCAATATTCATTCGCCTTTGAATTGAAATTATGCAACACAGTATATATTCCCACTAAAGTAATATCGGTTTTGTTATTAGCTTTCAACCATTTAGTTAACTATAAAGATGCATGGCTTAGCTGCATGGGACATATGAACTTTCTTATTTTATAGTCTGCAAGAGAAAACTCATTTCTCTTATCATACTTCAGTGACCTACATGCCGATGTGCGGCATATTACGGCATATCGCAGTAATTAGACCAATGTTCCAAGAAATAACAAATCGAATATTTTAGAATAGAGTGATGAAAACTAAAATCAGTGCATGATTAACTCACCTGGTAATTCCCAAGGCTCGAGATTATGCAAATCTATCCCCACCAATGTTCCTTCATAAACCTTGATGTTTTCCACCTTTTTGTATAATTAAACCAACGTACATTTCCTCGTCGCTTGGATAAAATCTAAAGCCCGGTGGAAGCGTACATTCAATATCCCTTAAGAAGCAAGAAACAATAGAGAGCAATACAAGTTCACTTTAGATAATCTGAAGACCTTTTTGAAGCTAATAGTAGGTGTACGTTTTTTTCCCATCAAAGTCTTGAAAACCTAACATTTATATAGAAGAGGGTACAAGTAATTAAAATACATATAATACTCATACTGTAGTAAAATTTAACTATTAACAATTTACCAGATGTGTAAAAAAGAAATACTAGTCCCTGGAGATCTAAAAGCTTATGATATAAGATCATCTTAGGAAGAACGATGCTCACAAGAGAAATCTTCTACTTAATAGTATAGCTTAAGTGTCATTTAAATAATATAAACACTCAGATTAGTTGAAGTTGTTATCTATAGAATTTAAAAAAAAAATCTCAGAATATCACACTGCCTTTAGCAACTCCAACATTCACATATTTGTTACTGGCAATATCAACATTTCCTAACTCACAACCGGTTTTCTCAAGTAGGGTTCAGAAATTGTACCTGTCGAAGATGAATTGGAGACTGCAACAAATTTAGCTGCAAGATGAGTTTCTGACCAAATTTAGCTGCAAGATGAATTGGGGATTCGCACTTCACCACGACCGCAGGATTCAAATCCAACCATCTCTCGATCTCCCACCCTGCAAACTGTTGCAAAGCATACTTCGTCTTCAGATTCGTCTCACCGTCCAGATTAATAGTCTGAACGTATGCAGATCCAGTTGCGAAATCGCTGGTGGACAGCACAACCATGTCGCAAGGGATAGTTTCGTTCTTCCCAACTTTAACAATCTCGCCGACGAGCACGTCCTTCCACTTTTTCGATAGGAAGATTTAGAAGCTTCCGACAGGTGATTTTGTGAGTTTAGGGATCGTTTTTACTTTTTAGGGATTTTGATTTAATGAGTTCGGATTTAGGTTTAATGACGAAGAGGTAGGCGGTGAAATTGAAATGAGAGCGGGATCTGAAATTTTAGGATGCCCCCTTTTTTTACTTGCAACGCTAACATATATATTTTTGTTTAATAATGTTTAGGTTGTCAAATGCAGGTTAAAAGCAGGTTTTGATGTTTTCTAACTTTGAATAAGAAACATGAGGCATCAATTATAATTATTAAATACTAAGTAATAAAAATACATAATAATATTAATTATCAAATTTAATAATGCTTAATTATTAGTTTTACTTCTTAATTACAATTGAATATTACTTGTTAAATACAATATATGATGAATATTTATTAATTATTTAGTATTTGTTGTTAACTAAAATTATTAATTATTAATTGTAATTAATAATTGTTAAATATAATTTACACACTGTTAATAACTAACCTTAATAAATTATTAATTCATTTCAGTTAATTATTATTGCTTAATACTTATCAAATAATAACTAAATATTATCTATTACTTCATACTTTTGTATTTCATAATAACTATTCTTACTAAAGGTGGGGGAAAATAATTCTTAAAAGTCTGTTTATCGCAACTGGCTTTACCAGTTGTAAAAAACACTATTTATTGATCATTAATAATTGAATATAATATTAGAAATATAAAAACAATTATTATAATGATAACAAAAAACTATTAATTAATTCATAAAAATACCTCTATCAAGCACAAATTATAAATTAATTCATTTAATAAATTATTATTAACTAGTAATTACTCCTTAACAGTAATATTAATCATTATTGTTTATTTAATTATTTATTATTAATTATTTATTTATTTATTTAAGATTTGAGCATGTTCATATTTCAAACTAATTATTTATTATTATCCATTAGTTTTTTATTATTAATTTATTATTATTTAATAATTATTATTTATTATTAATATATTATTATTTGTTAATTATTAATTATTATTATTATTTAATTATTAGTTATAAATATCACATTATAATATTTAAATTTTATTATTAATTAATAATCATTAAATATTAATCTTAATTATATACTAATTACTAGTAGTTGATTATTTAATAGTAACTATTTAAAATGAGGATTGTTAAAGTGACTCCATATTTGGGTAAGGGGAGGATAATTTTAAGGGGACTCCAGCTTATTTTTTCTTTGTTAAGGGAGGGTCTGGTTTATTTTAAAAGAAAATGAGACCTAATTACCCTTGGCTCATCACTTATGTTAAACCCCAACTTACTAAATTCAACACAAGTGACGAACAAGTGAATTACTAAACATCTCAATTACACGAATTCGATACAGAATATTAGACCAAAAATTTCGTTTTTGCATTTATTTCAAATTAATCATTCCAATTCCAATATGAAATTACAATTAATTACCTGATGCCTTTTTGATCACCAATGAAACTTTCTTATGTCTTTACTACATTAACTGCGCCATTTTTTATTTGGAAAATTCTATTCATACACCAAAAATTACTTTATGTACACCACTGTTTTTATAAAAATATATATTACTAAATTACCCTTCTTCTTTATTGCATTTTTACCTTTTTAATTATAACTCATCAAACTAAAACATTATAACTAACAATATATTTAATTAAACCTATGTAAAACAATTTGAAGAACATAACGCATTTTTAAACATGAAACATAAATTTTGAATTACGTGAACTTTTACAAGTAACTGTTTAAATGTAGAGTCATTTGATTCAAGAGCAGGGCGAATTTTGCTAAAATTAAGAATCTTTTGTAGCATAATAAATTGGTTATCGTACATTCAAAAAATTAAAATACATTTGACTGAATTTAAACTTTATTTAGTGCTACAGATTTCCTATTTTCTATAATAACTTTAAAGATTTAGAGAGGGAAGATGAAGAAAAAAAATAAGGCTAGTATTATAAAAAAAAGGTGTATATAAAGTAATTTTTGGTGTATGGTAGTTTATTTTATTTTATGGTGTATGTTTAGATATTGTTGGTATCTGAACAGAATTGACCTTTTTATTTTTATGTGCAACATTAAATTGTAAGCATTAATTAAGGTTTAGGTTTTATGGTTTATATTAATGAGGATTATAGGGGGTTAATATCGGAATTTCAATTTATATTTTTAAGGGAAGGATAATTTATTTTGTCCTCCCCATAACAATTATACAATAAATAAAATTTGGTCCTCCCCTTAACCAAATGTGGAGTCCCTTTAACAATCCCTTTTAAAATTAATTATTAAAAGTTAATCATTAAAAACTGATACTTATTTTTAGTATGTTTTTAAAGTATGTTTTTGCAACAAAAAGGGAAACGCAGTTGCTAAAAATATGCTTTTCGCAACAGCAAAAAAGCCTGCTGCTAAATCCTATCTATTGCCAGGGCCGACCTTGACAAAGTTGAGGCCCGAGGCGAAATTAAGGCTTAAAGTGGTAGTGAAAAATCAGTAGCCAAAAGGAAAAACATACAACAGGAATTGAACTCTGGTCCTCACCGAATGAAGCAGCCTGCTTTACCACTAGCAGTGACGAGACCAGATACAAGTTGGGGTGGGCAACTGCCTTACTCAAGATTCAGAAATAATTATGCGTATTAGTATAATAAAGAATATTGATCACATATAATTTATTAAATACACCTTAAACTAGTATTTATTACTTGTTAAGGTGTGGTTATTACATTTCAAAATAAAAGTGGCAGGCAATCTAACGAATGTATTACTCAAGGGCTATGGTAAAAAATTAGTTTTAGGACCCATCAAATTCATATTATTATTATTTCATTATTATTGCTTTGTTTTATGGATATTTCACAAACAAAAGTTGTGCCAAACGAGTTTTGGATAACAGTTCAAATGTTTCTTACTTTGTCTTAAAACACGATTTAAAATTGATTTCTTTGGTTTTCATTAAATTCATCTACAACTGTATGGGTACACTTTTATTGTTGAAGTTCGATTATCCAAAAATCACTTTATTACTTTTCGCCCAACGCAACCAAAAATCCTGGTTTCATCGCTGGCCACTAGGCTATACCCTATTTTGAAATTCATATTGTCTGCTATTTTTATATGTAGAAATATAGAATTTTGAGGCCCCAACACCACTGGAGGCCCTAGGCCACCGCCTCGGTCGCCTTAGGTCAGGGCCGGACCTGTCTGTTGCAACTGGTATAATAGGTCTGTTGCTAAATATCATTTACTGCAACTGTCATTTATCGCATGTTGCAAATAGCTAGTTGCAATATGGTATTTTTCTTGCAGTGTACGTACCTTTGGTGTTTGGACCAATTTTGATTTAAACATATATACTCTAAACTTTATAAAGCAATAAATATATTTCTTTAATTGCACAAAGTATACATAATATGAGGTATAATCTCCATGAAAATTGAACATATAATTTAAAGATGTGCATGTCTTTATATCTGCCTTTGTATTTTTAATATTGAATATTTATCTATTTTTTGATATAGATAAAGACGAATTTTGGAACTTTTGAGTATCGATCGACGACCTTATTTTGATTACTATTGTTTTTGTTGTTCACTTTCATCAAAACATGTTGAAGTGCGCTCTAGCTTCATGGACAGAAGAGAAGGAAAGTTGTGGTAACCACATGATTTCATATGGAGGTATAATGTTCAGATGATTGAGTTTATAAAATGGTCTGCTTTCGTTTGCTTGGGTGGATTTAATTTGTTACATCAACATCTACAGGAGTTCGTGGCTTTGTGGGATTCAACCATAACGAAGAACCTTTCAAAATATAAACTCAAATATTTAAAACAGCACATGTCCGTTTCATCATCTTTGTTAGGTTGGGAAAGATGCGCATACTTTAGTTTAGAGCTTCTCCAACAAAGACACCGATTTGAGAATCTACACCTAAAAGCTCTCCAACGGAATGTGCAAACACCCAGTTGATACGGGGAATTAGTTCCGAAATCTGTAAACTTTTCATGTGTTTGTTGAACAAATATCTAAAATTAGGCATTTATTTAACAAAAACCTAAAAATAAACCCAATTTTTTTTTTCGTCAAGAGCTTGTTGAACAAGTGTTTGACTTTTATTGATCAATTTTTTCATCAAGAACCTGTTGAATAAACACCTGACTTTTGTTGATCAGTTTTGTTGACTTTAAAAACGCGGACGTTTGTTCAACAAGGGTTTCTCACAAAAATGTTGCTAATTCTTCCGTTTCAACAATTAGGAGTGTAGAAAATCGAAAATTCACGCTCCTAACAATCGGGGATATGGTCTTAGAAGACCAACTTAATTCACTAGCCCCTTGTTCTGGATGAACACCAATAATTTGCTCTTGCTTTACTGCATTGGTCCAACCCACTGCACTGAAGGGGCCTTGCACTTGCACTTCAACTTGGTCTTGGGAACAGGGGAACATCCCACCTTTTGGCAGTTTATTGTATATTTCTCTTAACTCGCGCTATTACAAAAAAAAATAAAAAAAAAAATAAAAAAAAAAAATTTGGTTGCCCTATCCATTCTCTCTATATATACACCCTCCACTTTCCCACTCTTCTCTACGCCATTTTCATTTGACTAAGTTCTCATACATAGTTTCCGTAACATTACGCTATAGCAATACATCTCCATGGAGCCATGCATGGAAGAGAAGTGGAAACTTTCAAGAAGGAGAAGAAGTAGAGAAGACCAAGACCAGTGCTGCATGAAGAGATCTGCATCATCATCATCATCATCATCATCAATGGTGGAGATGCATGCAAACTCCAAAAAGAAGAAGAAGGCCAATAACTGTATGAAGGAGTTGAGGTCTCGAGATTCATTCAGCAATCGATGTGCGAGGTTGGTTAAGGAGCAAAGGGCAAGGTTCTACATCATGAGACGCTGTGTTTCCATGCTTCTTTGCTGGAGAGATCATTCTTAGTTTTCCTTTTTTTCTTACTTATCTTTTTTTGTTATGTCTTCTTTCTTTTCTAGTTACTTATCGTAGGTGTTTGTTCATGTGGCTTTTTGTATGCGCATGTACTCATTGATGTTTCTTATATATATGTATGTAACTATGTATGGATGAATATATTGTCCGAAGTTTCGTTTAACATTGTGCTTCTATAACAATTTTAAGTAGCAGTTGATGATAAATTAATTAGGCAATAAGGTTCGGCTTGCTTTAGTAGCGTCAGTTAATGATACTTTTAAAGTCTGATGAAGAAAAAGGAAACAAAATTAATGGCTGTTCATTTGTATATATAATTATTTACCGAATTATATATAGTTTATTTTTTATCAAGTCTATAATTCATGGAATTTATGGTTACTACTGCTATTGGAAAAGCATGAAAATAAGTTTGCAATAATATATTTTTTCACATACAATGGGACCGAAAATACAATGATTTGCAAAACTATCATTCTGTATAGTCTCCAGCTTTACTGCACTCGTCATTTCAGTAAAAGAAAATAGGAAAATACTGTATGTAGCAGTGTTTTTTTTTTGTTTTTTTTTTTTTTCCTACTATTTGTCACCAAATTATACTGCTTTTATTTGTGTAAACGAGGAAAGAATTGCTTAAAAATATCTAAACAAATGTGGTCAAATATTTATTAGGACTTTGCCACAAATTATAGATTTACTATAAAATTCTTAACGAATACATAGTTCACTGACATTTGTTTTATTACTTCAATAAATAAGCATATATAGAAACTCCAAAATCCATATAAAACAATAAAGAAGAAAACTCCAATACAAGAATTTTTATACATCAACAACAAGACATGTCTACAGAATGTAAAAACTTGATACATCAAGATATTTTAGCAGATGCAACAGCTTAACTTTAGTGCACATTATCTTTTATTTTTGTTGAATAATATCCACACAAGAAAATAAAATAAAAAATCAGTTTACCACAAATTTTCTGCGGTTATAGTCTTTTTATTTAAAATAAGTATGGTGCATTTATTTTGGATTAAATACACTATTAGTTCTAACCTTTATTTTTGGTAAATTTATTTGTTTATTAGTTCTGTTTATTTAGTTTTTCAACAATTACTATTATAGATGATAACCACATAACCGGTTGGTGTAGTTGATGATTTAGCCGTAACCAGTCTACTAAAAACATTAAAAATGTTAAAATCTTTCTTAAGCTGTGTGGTAAGTCGTAGTTTTCTTCGTGCAGATAAGTCATACGGCGAATGAAACAGACATGCGTTAAATTAAATGATCAAAGGAAACAGAGAGTACACAAAAAGGCACATGGGTAGAACTGGAAAAGGTACGGTGAAGCTGTTCCAAACTGAAACTAACGGTCGGGTACATTTGTCCAAGCAAAATGTGTTGCTATTCGTGGTCAAGTTTAGATATGCTTGCTCTGCCCTGTGGCTTCAGCTGACAAAACTGTCGTATTCAATGTCTATTTTTCTTCTTCCTTCAATTAGCCATCAATGCTACACCACCTATGTCATATGGAATAAACAACTTGATAACAAAACAAGTCATAAATGTTACACCGCCTATGTAACATTATTTATTGAACATGTTCACATTCCACACCAGGTTTATTCATACTGCTTTTGATAGTGTGAACATAACTCACGGACCTGATTGGTAAAAATCAGAAAATTCCGTATCAAACTCGCTGATTTTCACCAATCAAATATAGCGTTACATTCACACTATGGAAAAAAAAATAGTATGCACAAAATACCACTGGACACAACGCAGATTTGACCGACACAAGCCTGAGAGTAATTTTTTCACATTGCATTTAAAACAGCACAATGGTGATTGGTTGAAATTGGAGGTTGTCCAAAATACATGCCAATCACAATCAGACATCCCAAAACAGTAGATTAAATGTCCAATTGAATTTTTCGGTTGACAGTGGATAAGAGAATTTAACTACCTGCTTAATAACAAAATGCTAACTAATGGACTATCTACTTCATCCAAACACCTAATAAATTTTCAAAAAATATCAGTTGAACATACTTGAGCAGAATACTTCAGTAATAATGGAGGTAAGTTTGTAAACTACATCATACACTTGACGCAATTTAGAAGATAGAACTTTAGGATCATCCAGAATCATTTGGTTCAGATCGGGGGACATTGAATTTAACAATAGAAAATACTTCAACACAGATGGTAACTAAAAAACACTTCAGCAACATACGCAAAATTTCTTAAACCTCACGTACTATCCATTAAATCTAATTTGAAATAACAATAATCTGAAAGCTGTCCAAGAAAAAGAAAAAAGTAATATGACGACAAAAAACATGAACTTCAATGCATAAGCTGAACAAAGAATACCAACACAATAAATTACATTGCCAATTCAGTAAAAACTAAAATCAGCACATATTCAAATTGACCAAAAACCTATTTGCAGATCAAGCGGATATCATCACAATGATATCCCTTTATAATTATCGTTTCATGCCATATGCTTTACAAAGGAACACTCTAATAAATACATCTACAGCTCAGGATGTCCCATTTTAGGAGAAATCAACATACTACTACAATCTAAAAAGCTCGTTAACCACAAAAGTAAGACTGCTTCTCTTTTATACCTTCATTCATGTATATTCGGCTGTGTAAAAGTACAAAATAAACAACTGCCATATATTATGTGCATGTTTACATTGCTAATTGATTGACTTATCGCCTTGAGGCACTGGACTTTGATCATATGAGGTACGAAACCTTATACCAGAGCCTATATGTTTGGTTGTTGGGCAGATCCAAGAAAATACATTTGGGCCAAGGACCTGTATGAAAACAATGCAATAAGAGTGGTAAATACTTGTAGTTATAACATGTACCATTTGGATATATTCCTGCCTGCCTACATAGTTTCAAGTTTAGCTTCTCTCCTACTCCATCCATAGATTTCACGTTACAACCTTAGACCATTTTTTAAAACACATTTGGATTTGCTTTCAAAAACATATTTCGTCAATCTCATCACCTGCCTTTTTCCATAAATAAATGAGGTCTATCATATGATTTTTCATTCTTCATAAACTACTAACTTAGATATGTATCTTTCGTTTAAATTTAGTGTTTTTTTTTTTCCTTAAAAAAGAATCATTAAGTGTTTCTTTTTTATTTTATTTTCGCCTCATGATGTGGACATTTTATCCTCTTCCACCAAGCATATACATACCATGTTAAACTACATTTTTCTGAACTTTTTCATTTGTAAAAGTTATTTCTACTACACTTCTTGCCTTTTCACTATATCCTTTGTAACAATTCCTATTATATATTATTGTATTTCTTATATCTTTCTTTTTTCTCCATTAAAAATAATTGATCCAACGATCATTCGATGGATACTCTTTCCAATTTATTTTTTAATGTCTTATCACAAACAGTAGAACCAACGTCTCTTCATTTTAAACAAATTGTGTTAATGTTGAAAATATAAGTCCCACATCGGAAATTATTCAACTAAGATCCTAGATAAATACTAAGAGGCTATAGTTCACATCAACTAATTGGTTTTGTGAACAAACTATGTAGCTATCTAAACTATAAAATGACAACAGTTAAATTCATTACGACTTTTCTACCTCTTCCATCTCTATATTACATGTAACAACCGCCTTCGTAAAACCTGAAATTCGATGTCAAATGACACAAAACTGTTTGTCTATAAAATTGAAAAAAAGGACTTTTGTGGTATTCGGGATTCAACATCGAATGACACAAAATATTTTGTTTTTTAAAGTTTATCCTGATAAACAGTCTTTTGTACCATTCCATGTCTAATCCATGGTACCACAAAAGACTATGTTTTTTTATGTTACCCGCCTGTCTTTTGTGGTATTCAGAATTTCAGAATTCAACGTCGAATTGAAGTCAGACGTGTTCATTCGATGTCGATTAGTGGGTTTTACAAAGGGCAGTTTGTTACATTATAGATCCAAGATATTCATACATATCTTTTTGGTGATCATTCAATTTCATTATTTCAATCCGTTATGTCTTTTCTACCTTCCATCTCTAACCTTTTTTACTAGGATTGCATGATATTATCAGTCTGAATTCTACTGAGATTCAACCCTTTGGATTCTAGTACATTTTTCATCCTTCTTTTTCTTTTTTCTTTTTTCTTTTTAGTTAATACAATATCATCTATAAACATCATGCACCATAATTTATCATTTTGAATACATGGTTGTTATTTCATACAGGATCAACACAAACATGTATGAAATTAAAGCATAAAAATAATTATGCCTTTATCAAAATTTCATTAGTTTTTCAACATGTAATTTGTACAAAGTTGTCGGCGAAAAAGCGCCAAAAAATGCAAAGCCAAGAGCTAGCTTTTTTGCACCTAGCGCTTTTTTTTGGGTGCTAATTTTTCCCGTTTTTTCAACACGAAAAACTGCACTTCAAAACTACTACTAAAATTGAATTTGGATAGTTGAAATCGGCGATGGCAGCAAACGAGTCGACAGAGGTTAGAGAGTTGAAATCGACAACTTGACCTTTTTTTTCCTTTTTGTTACGCTTTTTCCCCTAGTACGAGAGTGACACAGAAATCGACATTTGGTTGTGTCAAATAGATTGACTTAGGCTCAATTTTGGGTTGAAACCCACAATATTTTATATTTCTGAAATGAACAAAAAAATGTTTTTTTTTTCCTCAACGCTTTAGGCATCGAGCTCTTCTACACTTTCCACGCCTTTATGACACCACGAGCATAAGCAGTGCCTCCATTAGCGAAAAAAGCCCTAAAACGGGAACCTAGACAAGCATCTTGACAACAACTTTCGTACTGAATGAATTTTGTCTCTTGATACTGTATCATACTAACATCTCAAAATCTATGGTATTAAACATCATCTGTAAATCTTTTCTTTTGCTCTTAAATTGTTCTATTTATCTTATTATGTGTATAGCCTTCACTACCAACATGCCCTAACATAAAACCAACCTTTGTTGCATGATACTGGTGATTCATTTGCCAATATATGTCTCTCTCTTTTATTGATACCATCCTGAAGTCGTTCTTCTTCCCTTCAACTAACACTTGAAGTCATTCAATTTCTTTACTTTTTATGTCTCTGTATATCATTTTGACCCATTGCATTATCTTTACTCTATATTTTAATTTTTTTTTCTGCTTATTTACTTCCTATTATATATATATATATATATATATATATATATATATATATATATATATATATATAATTATTATCATCATTATTAATTTTATTTTATTTTAATTTTGGGTTCCATATCTAGCCAACCCCAACTTGTTTGGGATATATGGCTTTGTTGTTGTTGTTGTTGTTATTTACTTCCTATTTTGTGATTAGTCCCTTTTTGTTATAAACTTGTTTTACTTTCTCTCTAGGTTTTCTCATTAAGCAATTGTACAGCTATTTTTTTTCACATATTTAATGCATCCACCTTTTTTACCAATATTTCATCTTTTATGCATTTTATTTGCATTATACATTTTATTTGCTCCAAATCTGCAATTAAGTGGTCTCCAAATCATATTCCATATTCAAACTAATCTGAAAATTATTCACAAAAACAATCCATTTTTCGCCCACATGGCAAATGATGTCATTTTACACTAACGTTGTTTTGTTCATCAGTATAATTTTCTTATAAGAAATAATTGCATTAATGCTGTTTCAAGTAGCAGCGTTGAGTTGCTTGTGCTTTTTATTTTTTATTTTAATTTTGTTTTTTTGTGGACTAGATCTACTTCAAACAACCAATCATTGTGTTAATGCTGTCATTTCCCCTTTTTTTTGGGGCGCTGCATAGAGGTGCTTGTTTTTGTCAATATTTTTGAAAGCGATTAAGATGTAAATTTTGATTTAAAAAGTTGGCTTAAATGGGTTTAAAAAAAATTCCCCTTTCAGTATTGTCCAACCCTATTGCCTTGATACCATGACAAGTAATTGAAATTATTGTTGAATGATGCTGAAAAGAGCATTATAGAGATGACACAGCTTAGAGTTTTACCGAGGTGAAGTTATTATAGATTCCAAGGTCATATGGATTTCTATATATATTTCCAACCTTTTCCGCCAATCTTACAGCTCTAACTCCTTCGTGATACTGCAAGAATGCAAATATATGTCATCAAATCGATGCTTTTATTCACAATCACAGTGTCAAAGAAAAAGATTGCACCTCTATCGTTGTTTTGTTTTGTGATGTCAAATAAATATGCCAACCAAAAAGTATGCTAAGGGCCATTGTAAGGGGAACAAGCAACAGTCCACTAATAATCTGTACAACAGACCAGTATCAAGTTATGATTGTACATAAACTAAAACTGAGTTTTCAGGTATTTACGCTTGCGTACGTATGTAATCTTGAAAGAACCATGGTCTTTGTGTACATCATCAGCAGTACTTCCCAACAAAAGGACCTGAAAGAAGACGATAGATTCTCTTCATATAAAACAAAATTGCAAGAGTTTGGGGGTTGAATCCCCTTCACTGCCTATCGACATCTAGTTGTTAAAAGAAAGGGAAAATATGCTCCTGTGCAAACAACGGCTATCTTTTCTACAAAGTTTGACCTCATTATATGTTACCGCTATAGCTAACACAATTTTTATAGAGGATCTTTTACAACACAAACAACACACATAAAACAACGTGCAGGGTCTTAAATAAAGATTGCATCCTACTTAGCATACATTGTGAAATGTAAATAGTTACCAGTGAATAAATGCAGGCTATCACAGCATACAACAGGAAAACGAAGAAAACCTTGTAATTTGTATGCCCAACACAATTATTTATCCAGACACAATGATGGTCCTGCACAATTAGTGGCCATTTAATGGAAAAATAAGATATTACTTGAAAAATATTAAATAACGCTACGTACCATTCTCAAAACACACCTTTTGCATACACGACAATGGTGTGCCCTAGGAGGCTTATAATGAGAACACTTTTGGCAATATCTCAGTTCCCCACCCTGTACGAATATATAGAAGAACAAAGACTGATATGATAGCCAGTTACATTCGAAATTAATTTTCTTCATCAGACAAAATCCACACAGACAATAAATGTACATTTTAACAGTCTCGATTAACAATTCAGAGCATCTATGGGTCAAACAAGATTTATTCTAGTGAAAAATGCAGTTAGCGTAGAGTCAGAAAACTAATCTCACTATGTATACGTTGACCAAACTTTACTCCTTTATGTATTAATGTTGATGAAAAGCACTAATTTGGAATATCAAGCTACTAAAATGATAGCATGTAGAACATAGTATAGAACACTGAACACCAATATATGAAATTGATATCTGTTCCAGGCTATGACATAGCAGGAAACATTGGCAACTACAGTTTTGGATGGGAGCCGCTAGCCATGTAAATAGGTTGCAGCAATAAAACAATGGAGTGCATGTAAATGTATTCATGTTGCATATACTGCTAAAATAAAAACTGTTTCACTTGGTTTTGCCAAAAATACTACAATACATGTTAATGCTGATGAAAAACAATAATTTGGAATGCCAAGCTAATAAAATGATCGACTGTAGACCATGTTATGGAGCATCGATATACGACACTAATTTCTTCCATGCAAGGAGATATAGATTGTAGGAAACGTTCCTAACTAGGATTTGTAAGGGTGCTGTTGGAATGATAGAGTTTAGCCACGTTTATAAACTTTCGCCTCGCAATGATAAACAGGAAATATAAGTATTCGTATTATACAACACAAGTTTTCAAGTACTTTATTGTACTTGATTTCTCACACAAACTTCAACCTCGAATTTTAATACAATTTGCTGGTATTTTGCTCAAGATTTAAGTTGTTTAAAATCTAAAGTCGCACTGCTGGAAATACTACTTTGTAAGACACTTCGCAAGTGTTGAAATGACACTTTCATGTTGCTGGATATGAAATAATCAATTATGGTGATTGATCCAGTTTTTTTATTTTACCCACTGAAGGCGAGTAGGGCTTCATTCTTTTACATTTACATAATAAAACTAAAACACATCAGCATCTACATTAATGCATGAAATGTTTTATTAGCCAATGACCTTGTAAAAGCATGTTACTTTGTTTGACATGAGTCATCGTCGTTGCCTTAATCCCAAATAATCAGGGCTGGAAACATGAATATCATTTTCCATATATTACCATTGCGAATCATACATTAGTTTTTCCCTTTTTTTTTTTTTTTTTACACGCATACAAATTGAATATAAAATAATCAATTCTACATAAACAATTTTAACTTTTTTAACAACATATGTGTTAACCTAACCTGCCTTTTTACAAGACCATTGCGCTTTGGATCTGGGAGACTGGATAGATCGGGATTCGAGTAAGGATGGATACATGGACTCACGAAATCTCGGATATGCTTGGACAAAGCATTGGATTGGAAATTACTTACAGTTTTGGATTAAAAAAACTCAGATCGGTCAAGCTATGTGACCCGGATCGGATAGCTATTACATCATCAAAAGCGGATCTGCCAACACGCAAACATTTCAGGTCGATCTATATGAGTCTTATCGGATCAGTATACATACGTGTGCATCGGATCCATGTTCAAACTCTTGGGCTTAACTTGGTCAAACTGGATATGGATCTTAACTAAGGGGTCGGGTCGGTCCCACTACATGAAACTGGATCAATACTGATCTGAACCCTCGGATCGATACCAATCCAAAGTCGGCTGGTGGGCGATCCGATCCACTTCTCTATGGTTTGGTTAGTGTGGATTTCATGATTTCTCTTCGGATTTGTAGGCCGATCCGAGCTTATCTTCAGCTACAAAAAGAGGACTTGGAGGCTATTCTTTTGGCTTCTCTACGTAGGAACTCTGCCATTATTCAACCTCAACTCTCTTATCTCGACTTTCTTGTACTCAAATCCGAACTGTATTGTAATCTAACTGTATAAATAATAGATTACCACACAGTAGTGGACGTAGTCACATTGCCGAACCACTATAAATTTTGCATGTGATTTACTTTTTGTTGCACTCTGTGATCTATATTGTTAGTTATATTTGTGATTGTTTTGCAGATTCCACTCATTTAGGATGTTAGGCACGGTTGGATCAAAATTGCATCTAACAATATGTTTGATATGTTTGTTTAAGTACAGAATGATCTACGTCTGCTTACGAAAAATAATAGCTTTATATAATCTTATAGCTCATATATAAACCAAATACAACTTGAACTAGCAGAACCCCTTAAACTGCTTTTCAGTAAACCAACCCCACGCCCGGCCAACAACCCGATACAAAAATAATTTCTAAAATGAAATGAAATAAACTCTGCTTTCATTGCTCAATAATCCACGATAGCAAATCAATTCTATTGGCTTTTTAAATCTAAATCAACAGATATTAGCAAAATATAGTAGAAATCACCAATCAAGACCATTTTGCATTTTTACATCTTAAATTGGTGTGTGACTGTCTCATGTCTTCTATTGACAGAACAATAGAGCGGATTTCTAACACTCGCTCTAAAAATAAGTAAGTTTAAGTTGACAATCATGCACGTTGTTTGAAAGGATCATGCTTAATGTGAAAGTGTTTTCATTTTATTATTTATTTATTTTATTTTTATTCCAAGTCACAGCTGCTAAGGGTGTGAAAATGCCATGAGTCGTTGTTGCCTTAATCCCAAATAATCAGGGTCAGAAATATGGATATCATTTTCCATATATTTTTGTTGTGAATCATCCATTCAGTTAAGTTTATTTTTTATTAATTTATTTTTTTCATTTCGCACGCATAAACATCAAGTATAAAACAATCATTTCTACAGTAATAACTTCAACTTTTTTACAAAATATCTGATTTTTTTTTTTGTGAAACTGGGTACTTTAATGTTTTGACATATCAGTACTACAAGTCTTAAGTAGCATACAACATACTACATATCAATATATGTTCGAATCCCACTAGGCAAATTCCAAAACGATGACTTTTTGCTCCAAAGTCGAAGTGTTAAACCACTCAGACAATGGCGCTTTGTTTAAGTACAGGGCGAGCTATGCGTGCTTATGAAAAATAATAATTTATACAATCTCACAGCTTATATATAAATCAAATACAACTTGAACTAGCAGAAAGCTGAAGCAAAAACGGTACCAAATCATTTAAATTAGGATTATCAACAACCAAATAATCAGAAACTAAAATGAAAAGAAATAAACTTTGCTTTCATTGTTAGATAATCCACAATAGTGGATGAATCTATTGACTTTTTAATCCTAAATCCACAAAAACTCGCAATATATTGTTGAAACTCACCAATCAAGACCTTTTTGCATTTACAAATTACACCTCAAATTGATGCATAACTGTCTCATTTCTTGTATTGATAGAACAATAGAGCAGATTTCCAATACCCTCCCTAGAAATAGGTGAGTTTAACTGTTAAGCTGACAATCAAGCTCACTATTTAGACGGATCATACTGAATATAAAAGTATTTTCATTTTTATTTATTTTCCAAGTCAGGTTGATGTGGATGTCAAAATATCATCTTCCATGTCCTGCCTTAGCATGAAAGGTGAAACACATAGAACGCATGAAATCACCTAAAAGAAACAAAATTTACTCTGATACATACAAGTGACTTTTTGAACCACATTAAACTCCTATCCATGATTAAAAGTACAAAATAATGAAAAATCTTTAAAATCGTATTAAACATTCAAATTTTAGCACCGAACCATCCAAAACTGTTTTATTTTATTTAAAGTAACATATTTATGAAGACGACAAGCGATGTAACGACCTGTTATTTTAGTCAATTTAAAATATGAATTTTTAATTGATTTTCAGTGGATTTTAAATGGTCAGATATTGAATCTGGACCTGAGAACAATTAAAAAGTTCTAATTTTGTTTTATATTTTACTAAAGTTAAAATAAGGTTGGTGATCTTTTAAAATCACTTTAAAAGTAAATATATTAAAATTCAATGATTTAATATTATTTTAATAGCCTGAAAATAGACCATTTTTTAGAGTCTCAGAATTCGACGGGACCAGATTTATCGGATCCGTATTAGTGAAATATAGCAGGATTTCAAATTTCGTATTAAGTGGACTTGCGGTTCGATCATACGAGTTGAAAACGCATAGAGTCGTTTTATTGAAATTCGACTTAAATTAAGCAGTTTTGGGTAAAATTGAAAATAGCGATAAATTAGACTTAAAATGGTTTAAAAATGAATATACGTGATAATGAATTCATTTAGAAATTTTCTAGTTAAATTTTATCTATAAAGATCATTAGTTTATTTACAATGGTTTTAAATTGGAAATTTAAGTCGTTTAGAGATGTACATTCGTAAAAGGCTATTTGGAGACCCTTTGATTTTATTTTAAATGATTAATGACAACCTTAATGACCTATTAACATGTACTGATGGTTTTATAGAGTATAAAATAATTTAATTAGAGATAATACCTCCCTTATATAAACCTTAAGGGTTAAGTAAAAGTTTAATTAAAATAATCACTTCTCTTTTGCACTTTTTCCCTACATTCCTCCTAAATTAGACAACTCATGTCATTTCCTTAAGGACAACCTTGTGGGACAACCTTAAGGATAACCTTGTGGGATAACCTTAAGGACAAGCAATTGTGAATTGAAGTGGTCAGATATTTAAGTTATTGAACTAATGACATGATAACATTGAGACTATAATGGTTAGTTGGCTAAAGATATGATTTTGGAAAAGTTAGTAAGCAATTTTGTGCTTATACTTGAAATACACAATGATTTCAAGTGATAGGAAAGTTTGATCATATGCTAAATGATATTTGTATGTGATTGGTGTATGGAATGATTGATATAAATTGGGTTGACACTGATTTGAAATTTGAATGTGATGTTCGTTAAGGTGGATTTGTTTTGCTAACTATGGCAATAAAGTGTTAATGAGGTTTAATACTCTAATTAACAATGGTTGATTGGGTATTGAGTGTTAATGATCTTAACACTTATGTTGATGATGTCACTATGTGGCAACTGGATGTTAATAGTTGTTAATAACTATTACCGGATGCTATTAATGTGTGAAATCCATATAAATTGAATTATATGGTGATTGGTTGAATTTTATTCCAATTTGGAATTTAACTGAATATTTTATTAATAAAATATTCAGTGAAAAATAAAAGTTTGAATTTTAAATCCAAAATAATTTGAAAAGATAGTTTTAGTATTTACAAACAGTTTTCGTAAAGAAAAAAAAATATTTGAACAAGTTTTCAAGTAATAAAGGAAAGTTTCAAAATTTAAATCAAAACGAATAGTAACTTTAGAAAGTGAAGTTTGGTATGGGTATCCAGAAAATGTTTTAATAAGATTTTATTTTTCAAACTATCCTATTTATTTTTATAATGGACTTCAGGAAAATTTGGGTTTCAAATAATAAGTTTTAAAAAATAATATTATTTTAATAATTTAAATAATATTAAAATGATTAAATAATAGAATATTTGAAAGAGAAATAATTGAAATCTAGATTCCAAAAATAATTATATCTGTTTATGTAATTAATAAACTATATTGGAAGTAATTCGATATAATTTTAATTCTAAATCGAAATTTGGTCTGAATAGGACTAGTTGCGCAGTGCGCGAATTTCGATTATTAACTTTAAATTGACGTACCGGAAGATCCGACAATCGGACTTTCCCAAAACAGAAAAACTTTAGGTCTGAAATGAAAAGAGTTTTCAAATGCAAAAGGAAGTAGTAAGATCCAACGGTTAGATCTTGAAATAAGTCAGAATCAAATTTCTAGAAAAATTCAGATTGTAGTTAGTGACCTAAAATTGGATTTTTATGAAATAAACTATTTTCAAATTATTAAAAATAGGGATAAATCATGATAAATCATAATAAATGGTTTGAAAGTGATTTGAATTGATAAAATAAAATTTTGGATAATATAAAAGTCATTTTGACTAAACTAACAAATATAAACTGATTCGCAATGCTTTTTTTGACGGTATTACAACATTTTCTAAAAAGGATTGTTTAAAATTTTTAAACTCAATTGTTTTCATTTACAACTTAAGAAATCATTTTTGAATGATTAATGAATTAAATTTGGAATCTAATGGGAATCGATTTGGTGATAATCGAGATAATTATCTGTAGATGAAGACAGATACCATTTAAGGAATTTAAAAGGCTTTGCCATTATTCCGTTTATAGTATTGGTTGGATACGGAAATTTATATTGATGGTGAGCTAATATGTTTCCGTGAAGATTCCATTACAAGCGGATGTATGATTTTGGGTTTGTTGTTACCAATGTCTTTAATAACATTGTTCTTGGCCCATTTATAGAAAGGAATGATTTTGAAGATTTAAAACTAAGTCAGGGTTTTAAATAAATCTTTAAATAAAGATTTGAATGAAATGAAATGAAAAAGGGATTAATGAAGGTAATTAGAACTTACCAAAATGAACGTAAATATGGATTAGGGTCAAGGAGCTAGTTACATTCTATCGTAGGTAGAAATTGCCCTAGACCGATAGAGTGGGAATGGTGTCTTACTCAGTGTTCCATTAAGTGAATGGAAATGGGATTTTGAATTAAGTAATAACCTTTGTGTTAATGTTTAATTGAAATCAAAGAATAATCCAAAATAGAATGAAACTTATGATATCCATGTATGTTCTCCACACATTTTAAACTTACACTTATCATTCGGAAAGACCGAAAACAGTGTTTGGACCCGTAAACCATTCTGAATAATAGAACTACGTGTTGGAGCAGATCAAATGCTATTGAAGACGATGGTGAAGATCAGGAACCTTCACATCGAAAGAACTGCTTACTGAATGTCTCAAATGGATAGCTTCCTATTAAAGACGGATTTTTTATCAGTTAAGTGACAGTAGTCCGGACGTATTTGAAGAAATTCTGGATTTGCAAGGGTCTCTCACTTTTATTGGACGAGGAATAAGGTGTCTTCGGTTTCATTCAAACCCAGAACGAACTTGTAAATGGATGTGTGTCTGACGTTGTAATTTATGACGTAACCAATTGGTTCTATTGATGTAATATCAGTTGGTGGCGGAGAATTTATTCTCTTAACTTAACACCCTCCTCTGAGACTTATGTACTCGGAGAGTTATATATTAATAGACATCAATTATATGTTGTGAATTGACATTGTGACATATTAAGTGATGTGATATGATGATCAAAGCATGGCTTATTGAAGCGTAGCTTTGTGTAACGAGACTTCGACAAGCCTCGCATTCCAGAAATGACCAAAACAGGAAAAAATGCAACATGATTATAACGTTATGGGGTTCACAACCCTTGCGGTTTGCTTCTAGATTTTTGAAGCAACATTATGGTATGTAGCTCAGGTGTTTGCTATGTGGCTTTGATGAGAAAGTGCTATGGTATGAAGCCCAAGCATTTAACCATTCTGGTTTTGTCGAAAATTCGGGTATCCGTGAAAAAGGTCGATAACGACCGGAAAATGGCATAATCGTGTGGCACGGCTTTGAACATCACTGATGGTCTTGTGTTGGCATAGAAGGGTTTACTTCTCTGGACGTCCCTATAGAGGCGTGCCCATTCGATAAGGAACTTGCTCAACCTTGGTCATTTGTTGGAAATCCAAACTTATCAGCTACGTGCCCATACGATTTTTTAGTGTAGATCCTGCGTTAAACGCGTAGGAGATCAGTATAATATTATGGTACCTATGCTGACTAGGATTGATAAATTTATTTACGAAAGTGATTTTTACACTATGCACTAATAATATAAGAGAATTTTCACGTATCAAGCATATTTTTGTTATTATGAAGGAAACCTCGCTCCAAGTGTGGTTTGCATGGTGTGTGACATGAGATCTTATGGTAGCTTCATTTTCTAAAGAGCATTGCGAGTTTTAATGCACTGGTATTCATATGGGAAAAACTTGTTCAGTGTTATACGGCGTGATCATATGATTTACCTTACTTTAAAATGAAAGTAACTGTTTTTAGTTCTCACATCGGCGCCCCGACTAACTCGAAGTTTATTGTTTTTCCCACCTAAACTCCGGGTGCCCATATTCCACACGGACAACATAGTAGTTTTGGTTTTGCAGATTTAGGCTTGTAATCATTTTTAGAGCAGGATTCTGAATTATAGCTGGAGCGATACTGGATCATTTCATAGTCTTCCGCTAAGAGTTTTTATTTTCCGCTGTGTATTTATTTTTTCTTCTAAGCAAGCGAGAACCCAAGGATTCGTGGTGGTGGAATGACGACGTGCAAAAGGCTATCAAAGAGAAGGAATGCTACAAATGCATGCACCATCATAGAAGTGAAGAGAACATGCACAGGTTCAAAGTGGCAAAGAAGATTGCAAAGAGAGCAGTGAGTGAAGCAAGAGGACGAGCGTACGAAGATTTGTATCAAAGACTAAGTACAAAGAAGAGTGAAAAAGACGTGTACAGAATGGCTAGACTACACGAGAGGAGGATAAGGGACTTCAATCAGGTTTAATGCATTAAGGACGAGAATGATAGACTTTTGGTGAAGGACGATGAGATAAAGAATAGGTAGAGAGAATACTTTAATAAGCTTTTCAACGAAGAAAGCAATAGCACTTCGATCGAGTTGGAAGACTTTGCGGACAACACCAACAGACATTTTGTGCGGAGATTTCAAGAAGCTGAGGTAAAGGGGGCGTTGAAACGGATGAAATCAGGCAAGTCGGTAGGGCCTGATGACATTCCTATTGAGGTGTGGAGATGCAGGGATAACATGGTTAACTAAGTTGTTTAATAATATTTTCAAATCAAACAAAATGCCAGATGAGTGGAGGAGAAGCATTTTAGTTCCAATTTTCAAGAATAAGGGAGATATTCAAAGTTGCACAAACTATAGAGGAATTAAGTTAATGAGCCATACAATGAAGCTTTAGGAGAGAGTCTGCGAGCAGCGTTTGAGGAGGTTTACAAGTGTCTCTAGGAATCAATTTGGTTTGATACCAGGAAGGTCAATCACTGAGGCGATTTTCTTAGGCAACTTATGGTGAGATACAAGGAGCAGAAGAAAGATCTCCACATGGTTTTTATTGACTTGGAGAAAGCTTATGACAGGGTGCCAAGGAGGGTTATGTGGTGGGCGCTAGAAAGGAAGAGAGTGTCATCAAAGTATATTACCCTTATCAAGGATATGTATGAGGGGGTTGTGACTAGTGTCAGAGCATGCGATGGTGAGACCAGAGACTTTCCAATTAACATAGGGTTACATCAAGGTTCGGCTTTGAGCCCCTATATTTTTGCATTAGTGATGGATGAAATCACAAAAGATATACAAAGGGAGATCCCTTGGTGTATGCTCTTTGCCGATGATGTTGTGCTGATTGATGAGAGTAGAATAGGGGTTAATCGACAACTGGAGTTGTGGAGGGAGACATCGGAATCAAAGAGTTTTAGGCTTAGCAGGACTAAAACAGAATATATAAAGTGTGAGTTTAGCGGTGTCAGCTCAGATGACGGAGAGGTCACCCTGGTCGGTAGAGTAGTACCCAAGAAGGAATCGTTTCGATACTTAGGATCTATGTTGCAGTTTGATGGGGAGATTGATAAGGATGTTAGTTTTAAAATTCAAGCAGGATGGATGAAATGGCGACTAGCATCTGACATTCTCTGTGACAGGAAGATTCCTCAGAAGCTTAAAGGAAAATTCTATAAGACAGCAATCAGGCCTGCAATGTTATATGGTGCAGAATGTTGGCCTACTAAGAGGCAACACATTCAGAAGATAAGTGTAGCAGAGATGCGGATGATGCGGTGGAGCTGTGGGCATACCAGAGGAGATCGGATTAGAAATGAGGATATTCGGGAAAAACTTGGAGTTGCACCTACTGAGGAGAAGTTAGTCCAATACCGCTTGAGATGGTTTGGACATATCCAACGTAGACCACACAATGCTCCTGTGCGCGTTGAAATTATAGGCCGCGCTGTCGGCCCAAAGAGAGATAGAGGTCGACCTAAAATGACATGGGAGGAGACAATAAAGAGGGATTTAAGTAATTGGAGTATATCTGAGGAGTTGGTAGTGGATAGGAGTGCATGGAAGTTGGCAATCCATGTACCAGAACCTTAGGTTTTTTTTATCTGTTTGATTATTTTAGACTTTATTTCACTTTTTTTGAACCTTTTTACTTTTTTTTATTACTATTTTAGACTTTATTTCATTTTATAAAAAAAAACTTTTTCAAACTTCTTTTTATTCATTTGGTTATTTTAAACCCATATATATATATATATATATTATTATCAGTATTATTTCTTTTATTTTTATTTTTATATTGGGTTCCATATCTAGCCAACCCCAACTTGTTTGGGATATATGGCTTTGTTGTATTTATTTTTTTCCTCTAAAATTTGCGATGTACTCTGATATATTCTTGTACTTGATGTAATATTGTAATGATATTAATGGAAAGTCCTTTTTGTTTGTTCCAATATGTAAGCACCTCTAACAATCCACCTTTGAGAACGGTTTAAGTTGATTTAATTACCAGGTTGAACCGGACCCAAAGGCGGGACGTTATGAGCGAGGTACTTTTTAAATGCTTGAATGTATTCCATCAAAAAACCTGTTGGAATATAAAGTGAAATAACAAGAGTTGACCTGCTTTGTCTTAAAAATGTGCTCCAGACAATCGATGTTAAGCCAGATAATAAGGATTAGTCCAAGTAGTTAGATGGAAATTTAAATATGACTACCACGCTCTTCTTGAGCATATTACAAAATATGGTATTGAAAGAGTCAACCTTTGTTTTTTGTTTTTTTTAATAAAGTTACACAATGCATTAATAAGAAGATATTAATTCAATATCCATGAGCCAGATACATGAAAATTAAATGGTCTTTTCTATTACCACATGAGAATTAAGTCGAGTGAATATAAGCAATTACATAATGTATTTTTCAAAGTGAAATATTATAGCATATACTTCAGCGAAATTCTGTAATGATACACGTGGTGTAGTAGATTACAGTAAGGACCAACATTATAATGGTTTTGTGACGCATTTGTAATAGACTACGTGATTTATACAGAGCTAAAATGGAATTTTCAAATCTCTAAACTGAGTGTTGATCGTTGCTTTTTGATTTATGAGTTGAATACTCATATAATTTATCTTAACTTTTCAACCATTTTTCTAATTTTTAAAAGAAAATTTCACAACCCTCTCCAACAGCGAGACCCACCCCACATCTCCAAGGTTAAGTTGATGTTCGTGCTCCCTATGAGGATGACCTATAAATGAACCGTGCTCATGATAAGCGTAGGGATTTTCTCTTTCCCGGTTTTTTCTCAGGTAACAATCACTATGAATGTGGAAACGTATCTTCCAAGTTTTTCCCTTGCACAAAGGATGAAAACTATGAAACTACAGAAAAAGGAAGAAAAAAAATCCAATAACGGTTATAATTAACACTTCGAATGATCACTGAACTCATTATCTAAGCTAAAACGGTCAAAATGTTTATTACACTAACATTAAAATTTCAACAAAGTATAATCCAAAGTGGTTTAGATTTTGTTTACAGCGTCTATGAGTCCTAGTGCTATTTCTTACTCGCGCAACTCAAAATTGTCTAGATTTTGCATAGAACTCTCTATCTACTCTAGCGACAACATATATGCAAGGTTATTACGACGGCAAGTGGAGTCGAGTCGATAGATGTCCAACTAGTCGACTAGTCGATAAATAAATAAATATATACGTATATATTAACACATAATTGCAATATATAAATAAATGCATCTTTGCAATGTATTAATAAATAATTGCAGTTTATAAAACATTTATATACCACTTCGTATTCGACTTGCAATGTATTATGTTTGTTTATAATAGATAATTGCACGTCTACCACTTTGTATTATAAATATAGATAACTGTAGTCTTTATATTGCAGTTTTTTTTCAATCGTTGTCATCATGGTTTGACTTCGTACTCGACTTCAGTTTCGTGATTTAGGGTCGACTTCGTGGGGCTTCAACTTCGTGATTTCGACTCCATGATTTAGGGTTTGAGCTCGACTAATGGCAAGTCGACTCTTCTAGTCGATGCTCCAATGTCGACTAGTTGACTAGTCGAACGTCGTAATTACAGTGCATATATGTAGATGCATGTGAGCAAGTTCGATCATGTCTAGTCTTGAGATTTCTACACACAGCCTCTCGTATCAGATGATATATACGATGAGATGATGGTATCTCGGTACATCTTGGATTTGAAAGTCAACCTCGGGACTATCTCAAAATAACTATAATGTAAGCTTAAGATGATTTTTCTAAATAGCTATAATGTTGCGATATATAAAATGTTAAACTGGCCTATGTTGTACCGACTCAAACCTATATTTTTATTTAGTAATAGCACTTCTGGATTATTCGATTGTGGGGAAAAAAAAGTTGATGAAATTGGTATTTTATATGCTAAAAAAAAGTCCGATCAATATTAAAACCTAGGTATAATGAGAATGCTACTTTTTAGGATCGCAAGTCTAAGTTGTAGCCTAATCTATAGGAAATGCTGTTTTTGAGGAGTAGGTGGATGAGATTTTTTTTTTTAATTGAATTTCAAGGGCAATTTCGATATTTCACGGTCGGACCAAAGGATTTTGTCTCCAAAAGAATTATTAATAAAGATATATTAAGTTTTACTTTTGAAGGATAGTGGTTTCAATTTGGTAATGACGAAATTGCTTCTACTCGTTTGAATATCAAACCCAAAAAAAAAAGTCATCTACTGTTTCTCATTCGTTAAAAACTAATAAATATAACTAGATAGCAAGTAAAATGTCAATAGATCGTGTCGACCAACGCCCAAAAGTCACAATATCACAGTGAATCGTAGAATTACAATCACATAATGCAATAAAGTAAAGGAGACGCAATCTATTAAATAATAGTAAAGTAGAAGAATTTCTTGATTTCTGCTTGATTCTAGGAGTTCTCTCTCTTTTGTTTAATTCTCTCTTGATGTTTAATGTTTGAATCTTTTAATTTATCAATTAAATTATTAACTAAACCTCTCATTATTTTACAATATGATATATATATATATAACTTGTATAGTTATCTATAAATAATTCACCGATTAACTTCTAATATTTTATATTCAGGTCCATATATTTATATTAATTACATAATACAAAATTCAAACAGTTTAAATGAATTTAGTTAATTAATCTTTATTAATAATTTTAAATATATATTTAAGAATCATAATTCAGTATATATAAGACTATTGTACTAACAAAAAATGATAAAATTATTTTTTTATTCAATTACGAAATATAAATCACACAAAACAGCAATAACAAGTTTAATTTTTATTCTTTCATCGTTTAACATACCTATATTTAAGATGGTAAAATGTATCTATCATGCATTGCATTATAAAATTCTACACTTAACCTAAAATACATATATTAAAATTAACACAATTATTTACAAAACCACCTGACTATCTCTTATGTTTTACGTTTTAATCCATATGTTTAAATTACCGGTGAAATCTTAAGTTAAAAATAATAAGATAAAATGTAATTAAGTAATATATGTTGGTTCGATCACTAATGAAAGTAGAAAATTTTCAATGATATGCATTATATTCGTATCTGTAAAATATGGTACAATTGTGTATTCATTATGCTAAAATATATATCAATCACACGACATACAAGATAACATAAACAATGAGAAGCCTTTGTAAAATACACTCTTTAAATTTTGAGATACACAAATGTTTTTTTCCAAAAACATGTTTAAAAACACTATTACTTTTGGGTTCAGCCAATCTGTACATAATTGTAATAGAAAACAGAAAATATTTTTGTTTTTGCAAAATAAAAATAATTGCATTTCTGCAAAGAAAACTAGAAAAAAAATTGTGTATAAAAACATGAGATTTTGTACAAATTTCATTTTTGATACACAAAACAGAAAATAATAGTAGAAAAAATATCATAAAAAATATCAATAAATTTGTCATGCGTAGCAAAATTATGCTTTAAACAATTAAAACCTTAATTTTAACATTCCTAAAACCTTTTGCTGAATTATCTCGGTTTTCTTCTAATATTGTATAGTCGACTTCATATATCATGGTTAATCATGAATCTTAGAAGTATAATTAAATTGTACAAATCATAAAAATATGATAATTTCAATATTTGCATGATATTCGTATAAACAAAAAAGGATATAGAGTTCATTTGGATATACAAATACATCGGTCGCATAACATAATTATATACATAAGCAGTAATTGCAAGTTTAATGTATCATATATTAATACATTATATTGTAAAATTCTTATTTTAATTGAAGTGTTCTACATTCAAAAATTTCCACGGTTGCTTGTAAAGTCCACCTCAGTATCCTATAATATTGTACATTTACATCAATACATTTTTGATTAATCATATAATCTTGGTTTAATTTATTTAATTAAGTTTAATTAATAAATATTCATTACTTCATCTAATAAATCGTTAAATATGACGGCTTCAATATGTATATCATATTCATATTAAAAAAGTAGTCAAATAGATTTTTCATTTAAAACAAAGATATATAATTCAGATATCATAATTGACATAATGAATAACATTAACAAAACTAATTTATTGATCATTTATCTCAGTAAATTTATCTGTATTGTAGTATTCCGTTTTCAACTTCAAATATCAATATTTTGACATTTATTTGTTATGTACAACTTCGTCAACTATTTTATGATCTTTCATGTTTGGATCCATGTATTTAAATTGCTTATGAAATTCCAAATTGAAAATGTTTTAATAATTTATATATTAGTCATAAAAACATTACAAATATTTATGTTTAACTATATAGATTTGTAGATATATAGATTTTACAGAGTCTTAAGAAAATATCTCCAAAATCGGTTCGACATAGCCCGGTTTGACATAGTCGAACCAAGTTAGGCGACCCGAAAATGCTACTTCATGATGGTGGTGACGTGGCCTCATCGAGCCGAGCTCTACTGATCCAAGAACATCGAACCGATGTCATTTGATCCGAAGTATGATAAGTTGTTGAAGTTGGTCGTACCGACTCTGCCGACCTAAAATCCAAATATGCAAGATCCAAATCCTTGAGTGTTTTGATACTTAAGCCAAGCGTTTCCAAGCTCTCTTGAGCCTTTAGTCCAAGTCCTGAACACTTTAATTGTCGGAAATCCATCATGTAACTGTCTTTCCAAAAGGCGGGTCAACACTTTGCCCTTCAAAACATATCTTTCGATGGATGATGTGCTTTGCATAATTCAGAATCCCATAGAAATCCAATATCCGAAGACTAAAAATCTACGATCGCCCTGGATCGTAATAATAGAAAACCAAAAAACCACGATCGCTCTTGATCGTATTAGAAAAATCCACGATCGTGTTGGATCGTATTATCAAGAAACCAGAAATCCATGGTCGTACCGGACCATATTTACAAATAATCAGAAATCCAACGATCTCACCGGATTGCAATTGTAATATAGTCCGACGATCTCTCTAGATCGTATTATAAGAGAAAACCAAGAAATCAAAAATCCAGGAACTCGTCGGGTCTATCTGATGCGAGTACTATCCATACCTACAAAATATACAAAGCGAACGGTTTTGCCAAGTCCTGACAAAACCATTTAGTTTCTTCAAGCATAGTCCATGCTTAGAAATCCATATCGAGTCTAGTCCATACTCGAGCCACGATTGAGTAATCTTGCCAAGTCCTGACAAGATGGCCCAACCCTTCGGGTATGGTCCATACCTGGAAATCCAAATCGATTATAATTCATACTCAAATTATGATTGGATTATCTCGTTAAGTCTGATAAGATCATCCAATCCTTCAGGCATAGTCCATAACAGGAAACCCAAATCAAGTATAATCCATACTCAAGTTAAGACTGAATTATCTCGCCAAGTTCTGACAAGATCATTCAATCCTTCCGGCAAAGTCCATACGTGGAAATCCAAATCGAATATAATCCATACCTGGGTTATGAACAAATTAACTTGTTGAATCCTGACGAAATAACTAAGTTCCTCAAACGTACTCCATGTTTGGAAATCCATTTTATTAAAATCCATAATTGTCACATAATCAAAGCAAGATATAACAGTTCATCGTTGGATGCAGAGCACGCCTATGGATCTCACTGATTCTTGTGTATAAGTCAACTTAGTCGTTTTTTATTACAAATCCTAAAACGGAGGGTTTATTGTCTGAAAAGCGCATGCCTAGGGATCTCTCCAGTCCCTGTGCATGGGTAGGTAGACTTAGCCATCTGAGAAAGAAAAGCAAATGAAAACAATTATCAAGAAAATTCAAGGCTTAGAGGAATCCTGATCAGTCCACGCGAGCTTAATCATGGCTGGTTCCCTCTCTGGGAAGCAGTGAGAGGTGGTGCCTGATCCGGGGTTGCGGCCCTAATATATTGTGTCAGTTCTCCACGCCTGACACGCTCTTCGATTATGTCATGCAAATGTCTGCAATCGTTTGTAGTGTGACCATCTATCTCATGGAATAGGTAGTGCTTTCCAGACTCTCATTCTTTTTGTATTATCCCCCTCCTGGGAGGCTTTTGAAATGTCATAACCTCATGCATATCCAAGTAGATGTACTTTAGTGTGGAATTAAGCTCAGTGTACTTGTCGAATTTAGGCTCTCTCCGAGGTCGTGACTTTTGATCGCCTCTAGCCAAGACTTTTCCCTTACCCTTATCTTTATTCTTCCCATATCCGGACGATCCTCCATCCTCAACCACATTATCCTCGAGAACTTCCTTCTCGATTTTAGCGTCATCTTCACGCAGAAATATATTTGCTTAAAGTAAAACTCGCCACGATCCCTCGGCGGGTCTCATTGTAAAGAGATCTTGAAATCCGACTTGTCCAAGACGCCGGATACAGCTACCATTAATACCATAATTGGTTCAGATCGATCCACCAACACAACTGCCGCATTGAATCTCTTCAGGAATCAACGCAGAGTCTCGCTGTACCTCTGCTTGATGGTTGCAAGAGTCATAACATTTTTGGTCTTTGCGACGTGGACCCTAAACTGCTCAATAAATCGTGCTACCCACACGTTCCATCTATTGATCGATTCAGACTCCAGCTACCTAACCACATAGCAGCAACATCGATTAAGAAGCATAGTAGTTAAGGCGCTAAGGCGCACAAAGGCGCACGGCTTGAGCCCGGGGCTTTTTTGTGCGACTTTTAGAAAAAAGGCGCACCACATATATTAAAAGAAAACAAAAACCTGCAGCTGATCGAAAGGTGATTTCGGTTGAAATTTCAAAATCGAAGTTGAGAAAAACCCTTAAATCATGAAAAAACCCAAATTTCGAGATCGAAACACAAAAAAAACCCTAAAATCGAACTTCAATTTTGATTTCGAAGTTGAGAAAAACCCTAAAATCATGAAAAAACCCAAATTGCGAGATCGAAACACAAAAAACCCTAAAATCGAACTTCGATTTCGACTTGGCTCAAATGGGTTGAAAACCCTAAATGTTGTCGAGGCGCGCTTTTGTGCGCCTCCGTTAGAGGAGGCGCCTCGACCAGCTGGAAGGCGCAGACCTTGCGCCTGCGCCTTAGGCGCGCCTAGGCGCGCGCCTTAACTACTATGTTAAGAAGATAGGGAAACACTTAGTCATGACATTCTCTGATGCCGATGGTACTTACATACAGCGCATATAGCGCATCAAGTGCACGGTAGGATCCTTCCTACCATCGTATGCTTCCAGGAAGGGCATTTTGAAATCTAGTGGATTACGGAAATTCCTGATATCTCGTGTGAAAGGGCAGCGTTTGACGCTATCCACGTCAGCTTGGGGGTGCCCCACCTCTGATGAAGCGTCAAACTACGTTCGCGATTTGATTTCTATTTCCAAGAAATTGTTGCAAATTTTCCATTCCAACGGTGTTGCCCCTCGCTTGAATTCTAATGGTAGCTTGAAGCATGTTCGTGGTGTTAGAATCCGGCTCGACCATTCCCCCGGAATGCGGTACGACATAATCAAACCGAGCTTATTCGACATAGTCAAACCGAACTCTTGTTGCTTCTACGCCATTCCAATCTGGAGTTAATGTGTCGCGATGCACACGTCCTTCGTGGCGATTTCTCCCCGCTCCATTCGACTCGATGTTCGGGGAAGGTCGAACCAGAGCTGCTGCTAATTCAATTTGTGGCATACTCTTTGATTGAGTGGGTACTACGTTGTTAGGCCCAACTCCAACAAGTGATCCTTGACAGCCTGACCTTCCAATCCCATCCATTCTTATGAAAAAGTTGTTCATCATCTCCTCTTGTTTGCGGAAGAGCCCATCATGTCGCTCCATACGCGACTTTAAATCAGTAAGCACATCGTACATCTCCGCTTTGGTTAAGTGGATAGAGGGATCGCCACAAGAGGAAGCCTCTTTACTTTCTTCATTCTTTGTGCCTTCATTTCCAACGTCTTCGGTACGAGAAAAGGGTCCATCCTTCTTTCTTTTCACCATGGCAGAAATACAAAAGTAGTAGCAATCCGGTTTCAGCAAAATTCAAAGTTGCGTGCTCCCACTACCTGGCGGGCCAAAGTGTTGACGTAGAAATTAGGTTTTCAACGACCAACACCCAAAAGTCACAATATCACATAGAATCATAGAATTTCACAATCACATGATGCAATAAAGTAAAGGATACGCAATATTTATAGTGGTTCGACAATCGGACCTACGTCCACTTAACGTAATCAAACTTTATTTATTTGTAGATTACAATACAGTTAATTATGTGAAAGAAAAGTAGAGAAAGAAGTGGATTATCCTCCTTAGCATTGTCCTTGCATGTGAGAGTATATGAAGGAGGCGTTTAATCCCTGTGAAAATCCAAAAACCACGTATTTATAGGTAGTCACCATCCTGGTTCGACCAAGCCACGTGGCGTTTAATCCGGTCATCCAGGAGTTGTAGAACGAGACTTCAGGATGTGAAGAATATCTACTTCAGCTCGATCAGGACACGTGTCGCCCAATCCGAAGTTGTAGGGTATTAAGTAGGAGTCTTCAGAAAATATCACCAGAACTTGGATCGACATAGTCGAATCGGGTTAGGCGATCCGAAAATGCTACTTCATGGCCTCATCGATCCGAGCTCCACTGGTCCAGGAACATCGAACCGATGTCATTCGATACGAAGTATGATAAGTTGTTGAGATTGGTCGAACCGACTCTACCGACCTGAAATCCAAATATGCAAGATCCAAATCTTTGAGTATTTTGATACTTAAGCCAAACATTTCCAGACTCTCCTGAGCCTTTGTCCAAGTCATGAACGCTACGAGTGTCGGAAATTCATCATACGACTGTCTTGTCAAAAGATGGGTCAACATATCGTAATTTCTTTTGGACCCACATAAGAAGTGAAAGAAATATGTAAATGAAAAACTTCTTTGTATGAGATCTCTTATTGAGATTTACCTCAAATTCCACTTAAAATCCTAATACCATGAATGGGATGAATGTCAAAATAAGATATACATAGAAATTTAATATTTTATTTTGCTAAAATCTAGTATTGCACAAGTTTGAAAATGAGATCCCGAAGAAAAGAGATAAACGAAATTTGAAACTGTGTGTGGGTATAAAGATAAAATCTATCTTTTAGATCCAAGTTGCATTTCAACATATTTACATGCTAGTCATGTGATCGTAGTCAAAATGAGATCTTGAAGGAAAGAAATCAACGAAAGTTGAAACAGTGTGTGCTAGTATAAAGATAAAATCTATCTTCTAGATCCAAGTTGCATTTCAACATATTTACATGCTAGTCATGTGATGCGATCACGGTCTCATCATATTGTTACACTTACACATTCCACTGACATCAACTGCAAGGGTCAATGACACATTGTATCATCGTGTGATTATAGTATATGTTTAGCCTTTGTTTACGATGGTATGCAAGTTCAGTTATCGCTATATATTGGCAGCCTATGCTAAAAGGGCGTTTTTGATTTGTTATCGATTATATATTATGTAGCTTTGAGTTATGCTTGGATTATAGTATCATAAATTTTTTAGCCACCAGACGAGGCATGTTTCCTTCATTTTGTGTTAAACAATATTTTCATAATTCGTGGTCTTTATCTTGTTTAAGAATCTCAAAAGGGAGATTTATTAAATCTTAACGATATAACATAGTGGTGTGTGTGCGCATACATGCACGTGTGCATTATAAATAGTGTTTTCAAAAATGCAAGAAAGCAAAATTTAAATAACAAGGTATAAATTGAATACACCATAAGTTATGTTACGAACCTTCAATGCTAAGCCAAATTCAAAAGAAGACCAAAAAAATTTCTTGAATACACTATAGGAGTACTAGACGGATCGGCAAAGCCCTAAGGGAAATTAAGTTATTTTTTTCATTTCAACTCATGACATCTATAATCTTCGGATCCT
The DNA here is from genome assembly GCA_030737875.1 of Allium sativum. NCBI lineage: Eukaryota > Viridiplantae > Streptophyta > Magnoliopsida > Asparagales > Amaryllidaceae > Allium > Allium sativum. The sequence continues at coordinate 132,882,919 of CM060918.1, forward strand.
ATTTTTTGTGAGAAGCGTGTGCCAAACAAAACTCGGACATAGATCTGTTACCAGATCAGATCTAGGCACCCCTTTACATTATGCCATAGAAAGACTGTAATTGTTAGTCCAAAATCATTGTTGTCAAAAATCTTAAAATCCTACGATTTGAATCCCGTTTTTAATCGAATCTCTTCTTTTACGATTCAATTTTTATTCCGGTTCAAAACAAGCTAATACTACTCATTATAAATATCATTCAATTCAAACTGATGTATTCAATATACTTATTTGGGTCTACAATTCCAATTTTGATCATGTAAGAACAAATTAAAATTGGAACAAGAGAGAAAATGATGTTTTAGATTTAGATGTTTAAGTTTAAACATCAAAATTAACTTCAAAGTGTGTGCGAACTTTAAAAGTGTGTTTTTTGAATCCACGATTTAAATCTCGTTTCGATTCATAGTTTGAATTCGCACATTAAAAGTGTGTTTTTTGAATCCACGATTTAAATCTCGTTTCGATTCATAGTTTGAATTTTACGATTTATGATTTGAATGTCATTTTGAAAACCTTGGTCCAAATCACTAAGATGGAAATGCTAAAACAACTAATTCCGCGTTATATTTGAAACTTCTTAAGCATGTCATGGACATGGTCTCGACAAAACGAAATTCTTTTGGTAGAAGTGTATAAAGCTACAATTGTTATAATGTATGATATGCTACTTAGTAAAAAGAAACTACTTCATTCGTCATGAACTATGTATACCTCTACTATTAATAAAGAGAATTCAATAAACAAGATTTCCACGGTATCTTTTCAAAATTCCAAAATTATGTCTACCTATTAACAAAAGATCACCATCAACTTGCAACATACACCACAATCTCCGTTCCGATCACTCATCGACGTAATTTGACCATCAATTTGTCGTTGCTACAAGATACTATCAATAAAACAAGTTAGAATAGAAGTGTCGTGACAACCAACACATTTGCATTTACAACACACATCTGTACACTTAATTTTTAAAATGAAAAGTAAATATATGAAAATGTGAGATGCACGTATGTGTGTTTTATACTAGTGAGAATAAAATTTTCTTGAAGACCACATGAGAATCAAGTTAACATAAGCTTTTTTATAACATAGTTTTACAGGTGTAATGTTTTTAATATCATGCTTTAGGATAAAAAAATTAGTAAAGCATGTTAGATACCTTGGTAATGAAGAAGGTTGGATTTGGACGAGCATCTCTGAAAAGGTATTAAAACTAAACGCTCATGTACTTGGTTGTATTTTAAACTATTATCATGAGGATCAAAATCTTTAGAGTTTAAGCTAATTTTCATGTTTCTTAAACAGAGGAAGTGATTCATCAATTATTAAAAGATAATATGTCCGAGTTTAAAACCAAAAATCATGGATCTTGTGCTCATTTAGTGAATAGAATATTGATAAATATTATTAGTCCTTGATCTGGTAGTCATGAGATAATATATGAGCACGATTACAATGCTTTATATTCAATTTTTGAGTCTTCAAAGAAATTGGTATCAATTCGATGTTGATGAGACAAAGTCTTTTTGAAATCGTAAAGAACCGACCATTATATATGAAGCTTATATAATGAGGATCATACATCACTACAACATATCATCCTATATGTCCTTCGAGATGGTACCAACAAAGGAGAGTGGAACTCGCTTCTTCAACCTTATGCATTTACTCGAAAGACTGCCTGCAATTATGTCTCTACAAGAATGGAAAGCTCAATCTTGGGAAAGATGGCATGTGCAACAACATCAACTTCCTCCTCTTCCCGAAGACCTCAACCACCGCAATCTCCAAACTCAACACAAGAGATAGGCTATCAATCTGACTCTGAAATTGTCACTGTTTGAGCTCGTATCCGTCAACAAGAGTTATTTGAAACCAACAAATCATCTCTCTAAATCAAAAAAGGCTCAAAAAGCATGTTTTTGTTTTTGAAAGGTTAATGTCTACAAGAATGACTAAGTTATAAAAAAACAATGGAGGAAGGTCTACAGAAAAATTTGTGGCTGCTCTTCTATTCGTTCCTTCTGATCGTCATCTCCTATTCCACCTCCTACCCGTATCCAAACACATCTTCAATCTTTGTCACATAGTAAATAAGGCTCTAAGCATAGTAGAGGAAAGTCACCAGTCACTGAGAGTCAAGGTGAAGAACCAAAGGAGCAAGAACCTATACGTAAAGGATATTGGGTTCCTCCTACTCAGCAATACGTGTTTTATTCACCTTTCGAAGGATCGTCCATTTGCAAAGATGAAAAATATAGCACGACTAATCATTAAAGGCCGATAGACTATCAAGTTGATCCGAACTAATACAATTACTACGAAAATCCAAGTGACGATTAGAATTGGTAAAGCTCACTTTGGTGTTTATCATTGCATTCTTATGCTATTTGTGTTATTGCATGTAGACATTCTGTTTTTGTTATCGCATTATAAACATGTTGTTATTTGCATTATAAACATTGTGTTCATTGCGGTTTGTATCATACCCATATTGTGTTGTACAATGTAATCGTCATGCTGTATACACACACAAAAACATACACACACACACACACATATATATATATATATATATATATATGGAAAGCCTGTTTAAATACAAAATTCTGACATAAATGGTGACACAATCGATTTGCACCATTGGATGGATCACCACATGAATTCCACCTCTCCATATAAAGACAAAAATATCCAACGATTGAGGCTTTGTATCTCTTTGTTTGTGTCTAATTTTGTGTCCAAATAGCCGGCCCCATATATATGTATGTATGTGTGTGTGTGTATTTTACACACACACACACACACATATATATATATACACACACACACACACACACATTCTTCTCCATAATACTTTGATGTTTTTGATAATGACAAAGAAGGAGAAAAATTGTGAAACATAGTTGTGAAAGGTGCGGCGTTTGCGCCATTTTTGCTTACGGCGCGGCGCACATGAAAAGGAGTGGCAAATGACGCACGGCGCAAAAATGGCGTGCCCTTTCTTTATTTTATGGTTTATTTATTTTATTTTTTTATTTATTTATTGGCATTTCGAACTACAATAACTACTCTACTATAAATACTCTTACCATCACTACAACCACCATCACTACTACTATTACTATTATTATCATAATAACATGAAATGTGAATAAATTTGTTAATATCTTTTTTTTAATTATATGGAAACATAATCACATCATTATTATTTTCTATTCGATTAGCATCAACGAGTTAATAACCTTACAATTATGTAATTGACTTACCTTAGCATACCGACATTTAGAACTGACATAAGTTTTATTATCCAACATAGTTTAGAAAGATTCATTTTAATATTGTTAGAAATATATAATGTAATGCATAAAAGATCATAAAATATTGCCTAACATAAACGCAAAAGCAAATGAATGGGACTGAGAACCCGTGAACGGTACAAGAGAAGCAGCTTTGAAGGAAGAGAAAGCACTCTAAGAAAATTAACATTCAATCAGCTCCGAAACATACGCTTGGATAAAAAAAAATTGCATGTGTGAATATGTCCAATATCTATGTATGACTGGTCTGTAACATAAAAATATTTCATGATTTGGTATTTAAATACAATCAAGCATTAAATTTATCAGATTCAGATTTTCAGATTATCAATAATGTGTTTTTATTTTTGGATTTGAAAGCTATTGTGCTTGAAATTTTATGCTTTATTTTTATTTTTATTTTTTTCTGTAAAATGCATAAAAAATTGTTGCATATGTTTTAGCAAAAAAGATTGAATTTTTTTTGTTAAAATATTAAATTTATAAACATGCGCAGTAAATTAAAAATGCATGCGCCATTTGTCGCGCTGTGCGCTAAGGCTCCAAAGAGGGTTTGCGTCTTTTTGCACCGTGCGTCATTAATAACACTGTTGTGAAAGCAGACAGATAAGGGGAATATTTAATGCATATGTTATATTGTGTACATATTGTATAATGTTTTAATAGGGTTGTATAGTTGCCAATATAAAAAACGAAGATTGTTAGAACCTCGCATCTAGGGTTTTAATGGCAATAACTATGGAATCACATGTTATCAAGGTATTTAACAAACAACATGCACAAAAGACATGAAATTTTGAGTTTAAACTATGAAATTATTCCGTCAAGAGAAGAACATTTAAGAAATTGTTGTAAGACAAATCTATTCGAGTATAGTGTGCCTTATATATATACAAGTATATATATATACATGTATATATATATATCACTGTTTCAAATCTAGCAAATATCGTCCGAGATCTTCTCCGATATCCCATTTAGGGCTCCTTCCGAAACAAAACAACAAATATCACTCTAAATCTCCTTTTGAATATATTGTCCGAGATATTGCAATATCGAACGATATATCGACCGAGACGAAATACTGGAATATCGTCCGAGAGCTTAGTTTTTTTGGTTAAAATTTAGATCTATGCCTGAACTAGAACAAAAATTAAAAAACTCAAATCTAACCATGATAATCTTTTGTTATTTTACATTTTTCATGTTAAATGACTATATTGTATATTCATATATGCTCTACAATGCTTATGATTTTCATATTCGTCTTTTTTATATACATGTTACCTATGAAATTATGTATTTTTTGGTCTATATATGCTGAATTTTTTAATGTTTTGGATCCTTTTAATGTTTTATGTCTAGCAATATTTCTGTTTTAAGCATATTACGATTTAGAGTATGAATGATCTTTTGCAAAATGAAGAATAATAGAATTATTTTGCCATTTAAGTTTAAGTTACTATGCTTTGGCAAATTCTATTTCAACCCACGTAATTAGTTAGTAGCCCCCCATTTTATCAAAAAAATACGATGACCAAACTGCCCTTTTACTGTTATATTTTTTTTCCAGTTTTTTGAACACCTCGTACTTGCATTACGTGGTTTTTTGGTGTACCTCGTAGTATGTCTACGTGGTCCATGAATGAACCACGGAGATCATCTACGTGGTACTTTGATGAACCACGTAGGACAACTACGAGGTACAGTGAAAAACCACGTAGTCCCCCTACATGGAAGGGTATTTTTGGTTTTTTTTTTTAAACGGGGGGCTACTAACTAAATTTGTGGGTTTACTGATTATTTCATGATTTGGGGGGCTACTACCTAAAATGGTGTGTTGAAATAGAATTTGCCCTATGCTTTTAATCGCATTCATAAAATTCATTTTGTAAAAATATCATTTTTTTAACATATTTGTACCCCGAGATTGTTCCGATATGAACTTTCAGAGCCGAGATGGAAATCTGAGACGAACTCCCAAGTTAGACTCATCTCGTTTGAGATCTCCCCCGATATGAGATAAGTCCATAAAATCCCTGAAACGAAACGCGATTGATATCCGAGATTTAAAACCTTATATATATATATATATATATATATATATATATATATATATATATCCATTGAAAAACACAGACACACTCGTCTATATTTTCAAAACAGACATATCACAAGATTTATATAGAGTCTGATACACAGTGCACACATGTAAACATACATGTACCAAACGTCTAAATATACTAGCAAACTTAAATCTTGGGAGACCCGCTTGAAGTGAATCAGACGTCTGATTATCAGGTTAGATGTCTAAATCAAGTCTTAGAAATTTTCCCAGACTTAAGTCAAACGTCTAACGTGTATAACCAGATGTCCAACTCCATCCATAACTGTTATATATGAAAAGAGAATTTTGTTTCTCCTCCTCCACCTCATCCCTTCGTCAATGGTTGCAGCCTTCGATCAAATAGAACAATTTCAAAAATGGTAACCATTGATGAAAACTTTTGATCGTCTCTAAGTACAAGCTATTCTCGTGGACTTTGATCGTCGAATTTTTTATTAACTCTATTCTTACTTCATATATTCTAAATGCATTCAAGCACTCAAATGCTCTCGCATTTATACTTATTTGTTATCACTAGCAAAACTTCTTACTATAAGTTTAAGTTCACTCACGAAATACACTCAAGGAGAACATAAGAAGCATTGTACTTGAAGTCAAAATCCTTGTTAATTGAACATAACTTTGTCAAGAAAAAAGATTGTATAAGCATATTCCACAAGACGAAATTAGGGGTTTTGTCGGTTAGTAAAGAAGGAGGAGGAGAGCTTCGGAACTGGAGGTATGACAGCAAGTCTGAACCAGTTTTTTACCTCTTTACTTCTAATATGCACTTTGTTATTTACATATTTACTATCACATAACGTTTTATACACAAGTTATCACGATCCTAGTGTGCACTTTCAAAACATTTAATCATTTTAGCAGATTGTGGATATCATGTACAAGGAATCCAGTATATTATGTTGATAATCTATGGACACACAAGTGCAAATATTAGAATGCGGCGTGAAGGCTGAAGTTGGAACAGCAACCTCCTTTCTGAAATTTCTGAACGCTGAGGTTGGAACAGCAACCTCCTTTCTGAAATTTCTGAACACACATTAGCTGGCAATTGCTTACTGATTGAGATTGACAGTGAATCAGTGATATATCGTATGACGTGACTTATAGGTATATTACATGGGTATATTTCCTGGTTTCAAGTGTTGGACCGCCATGACATAATCCGAGCTGACTGTGATTTTAATATTCCATCCATAAGCGCGCTTAAAGCAAATTCATAAACAACAATATCGGCACATAGACCCTAATGGGATAGTGCAACGCATGCATACATTCGATCAACATAAACTACCTTGGCATTGTCAAGGTAGCAAATCAGCCATTTCAACCAAAAAAACTAACATAAAGTACCTTTCTCTTAATTTCATGAATGGGATTCTCGTGATCCTCTACATCAGGTGAGAAATCAGCGGGGACAGCCCCAGGGTCCCTAAAAACTGCAACAAAATACAGCGTCATCGCCATAGCCACAACTGCCGTGAACACCCCTGCATTAGCCACGCCCGACGCCGTCGCCAGCCCAAGCCACTCCTCGATGACGACGAAGACGATCACATAGTATAGGTACGAGATCGACATTAGGACGATTATGATCGGGAGCGTTATATAACCGTGTTTTGACATTCTTTTTGCTAGAATGGATCTAGGGTTTTGAGAAAATGAAGGAAGGGCATCGACTGTAATTGAATGTGGAGGTGGAAGGTGAGGAAGAGACCAAATTACGATGATACCGATCAACGATCCCCGGCGACGAGGTGTTTAGCGGCGGTGGACGTTAGGTGAGAACGGGTGGTCTTTCTCTTTCTTCTTTTTATCAAATGGCTCGTATGGAAAGCAGTTAATTTTAGCACCTGCCACCTACTTCCTGCTTTTTATTTTTAAGCAAGAACAAATGCATCTGATTTCAACGTTTCCAGGTACTGTTGGCACTGCGGCGGAAACGTGGAAATCAACAGTACTTCTCCATTGTTCGGTTTACTAAATAAAAAATGTGCAGAAAATATCTATATTTCGGAACTCTCTCTTTTTCTTCTTTAGAAAGCGCTATATTATTTGGTTAACAATATGCACAACATTTGTTTTAGTTTGGATAATTAAGTACAACTTATTTGGTTAAATATGCATTATTCAAGTTGCTAAGAACATCTCCAACTATTTGGGGTGCGGATTGTCGATTTTTCGCACCCCGAATAGTTGAAACGCTGAAATTTCCAACAGTTTTTGAATCAGACGTTTGTTCAATAAACACCTAGAAACCAACCAGGCGTTTGTTCAACAAACACCCAGATAATTTAAATAAATTGAGCGTTTGTTCGACAAACGCCCGCTTGTAAAAAGTATAGGCTTGATTTATTTACACCCAACTGGTACCTCTCCCACCTCACAGTTTAACAAAATTTATCACATCTCATCTTGTGTTTTTCCCACCCAAGAATATACCCAAACTACATTTTGTTTATATTTTCAAAAGAAAAACAATTTAATATTAATAATAAAACAAAGAAGAGATAAAACCCAAAAACAATAAAACTGTAATTCGTAATTACTTTTTTATTTGTTTCAATTAATACCATAATCTAAAACATTATATTTCAGTTTAATTAAAAAAAAGATTGCACTGTAAATCAAATTCAAAAAAAAAAAAAAAAAAAAACTCTTAAGAAAAAAAAAATCAAAACTAAAATATAATATAATTTTATTGTACATCATAAGTGTTTTCTTCGGTCAACTTTATTATTCTCGCCTTATTTTGTCATTTCATTGTGATTAAAGTGCATGATACTATGATGAATATGTCAAGTTTAGTGACATATGAGGGTAAATAGGTCATTTTATTTTTTAGACCTACAGTTGGGTGGGAAATGCAAAATGAGGGGTATTAATATAATTACCCAAAAATACATTAGTCAAGTTGCCAAGAGCTTCTCCAATATTTGATGTCTTGTAATGCCCATGTGTCACTCTTCCTTTCATAATGTTAAAGTGGATGAAAATGTTAACTAAAAAAATAATTCCAATCCTAAACATGGTCCCTAACCTTTTGTTTATTATTTTATTTCATTTACAAAACAATGAGACGCTAAATTACTACTTTCGGCTAATATTACGACCACTGACATAGATCTAATATTAAGACCACTGACATAGATCTGATATAAATTTGGTTAAGCAATTTTAGCATAAAAGTTCTTTATGTCGATACTCATATTCCTAATACGTCCAAAAAATCAAAGAAAAACATTAATTTGTCAAGTCCTTCAACACAATCACAACCCACCTAACCATGTTATAATTATCGCTTTTGGTCGATTGAAAAAGACATTTCCCTTACAAAAGCTAAAATTTGTGTTAGCGTTGATTTAATTATTGGAAAAGACCAATTATGTAATATTAATAGGGCATTGTTATTCGCACTTCAAATTCGGTTAAGGGGTGACTCATTTTTTATTTTAAATTTACTAAGGGGATGATATTAGAAAGCAATATTCCCTTAAAACTAAATTATAATATGCCCAAACTACTTTTATCTTGCTAATTAGCCTAATTAAATTGAATGTTGTTATTGACACTCCAAAATGGTTAAGGGGGGAACATGGATGAAATTCGGTAAGGCTTTGCCACATTTTTTCACGGAATTCGGCGGGATGTGCTTGAATTTCACCCTTAAATTGGATAAAGGGTCATCAAAAATGAAAAAAAAAAAAAAAAGTGGGTGTATATCGAATGAGCCAAATCACCAACATGCACACTGTTATATAATCACCAACATGCAACAAGTTGTAAAGTCACCAACAGACAACACATATATAAAGCATGAAATCATCATATCCAAAAATCATTTTCTATACATAAGTATAAATTCCCATACTACATAAATTAAAGACTACTGGTATAGAAGAGATGCAGTTGTTATAAGTAAAATATAACTAACAACATACAAGAATAAATTAGTAAAATATAATAGCTTACATATACGAGCATATCGACTACTGCATACATAAAAGATTAACATTAACGGTATACATAAAAGACTAACAGTGTGGAAGAGATACAACATATAATCGGGTTTGGCGGGTCAAAATCGGGTTAGCGGGTCAACCCTAAACCCACCCGTTTATAAACGGGTCAAATTCGGATTGACCCGAAAATGACCTGCTAACTAAACGGATCGGGTTAACCTGCTAATTTTCGTGCGGGTTTCGGGTCGGGTCACGAGTCGTGTAGGAAATTGACAGCCCTATATATATGCGATGTAATATATATATATATATATATATATATATATATATGCAGTGTGAAAAATATTTATCCGATGTAATATATATATATGTATATGCGGTGTGAAAAATATATATGCGATATGAAAATTATATATGCATTGTATAAAATATATATATATGCAATGTGAAAATTATATATATATATATATATATGTATGTATATGCGATATATAAAATGATCATGTATTGAAATAAATATTGGTTGGCTAAAAATATTATTTTTAGCTTATATATGAGAAACATAAAATTGTCATGTAATGGAATAATTATTGAATTCTTAAAAATATTTGGAATAAATATTGAATTTTTAACTTGTGTATGCACTGTATAAAATTGTCATGTAATGGAATATTTAATTTTGATTTAAAATTGAAATAGAAGTTGGGATCGTTTTTAAAAGGAATTTATAAAATACGTTTTAAATAGAAATCGATGATTATATATATATAATGGCTTGAATAGAACGAGCCGCACAACGACCGTTCGCGAATTTCAACCATTTATTTCAAATTGATGTAACGGGAGATCTGACCGTCGGATTCTCCTAAAATCGGAACCTTGGGTTCGTATCAAAAAGATCTTTCCAATGAATATAAGAGATTTAAATTTGAACGGTTGGATTTCAAAATATGTCCCAATCAATTTCAGAAAAGGTCGCTATGGATGCAGTTCTGTGGCCATTATTGGAAACCGACTGTAAGGACCTCGGTAAATTATTAAAAATATGGAAAAATTGTGTAGAATCATAAAAAATGATTCGGAAAGATTTTTGAATGGAAAAATCCATATTTGAAAATATAAAATATATTTTTATCTAAATGAACTAGTTATTAACTAGAATAATAATCCAATGTTTTTAAATAAATAAATTGGACTTGTAAATGGTTTTAGAAATAACCAGAATTTTCCAATGAATATATTGAAATAGATTTGAATGGAAATAATCTTCGGAATATTTCGATATTGGATTCCGTGATTATTCGGATAGTGTTGGGGGATTTGGAAGATATAGATATCGTAATTCCCAATACGATACCTGTTGGTTTCAGAATTTGATATTGAATATAAGCCGATATTATTTCTATTCAGATCCTTATATTTAATATCAAATTGGATTTTGGGGTTTATAGTGAATAACGTTTTGAATAACATTTGTTCTTTAACCCAATTAACAGTGAAGTTGTGATTTGGAATTTATAAATCTTTTAATTAAGATTAATGGAATTTTCCAAAGAAAAGTTTTCCAATTTAAAATATAAAATTGGATTTGAATGGAATTCGATTTGGTAATAATCGAGGTGAGCCTCTGTGAAGGAAGATCGTTACTATATATGGAATTTAAAAGGCTTTGCCATTACTCCATTTATAGTATTGATTTGTTACAGAAATTTATATTGATTTTATACTGTTATGATTTCCGTGAAGATTCCATTTTGATGGAAGATGATTTTGGGTTTATCGTGAACTGTGTTTTAAGTGACATTGTTTTTTTAACCAGTTAAAGGCAGGATTAATTTCAATAATCATTGAGTAACGATTTTAGAGATTAAAACTAAGAAGAGTTTTAATAAATCTTTAATTAGATTTGGAATGAACAGACGATAATTAAATTTACCAAAACACAAGAAGCGATGTAGACAAAATATGCATGGTTGTTGATATTGATTGTGATTGATTGATTGTTTAGATTGTGCTCGACCAATTTATGAGCAAAATATGCTTTTACATTTAGCATTGGGTTGGGTAGAAATATTTGTATGCAAACATCTTGTGAAACACTTCACGATTTAACCATGAGATGTTTGACGATGTTGTTGAGTTCATTTCAAATTTAATGAATGATTTTGAAATGATATTTTTCTTAAGTGAAAAGAAATGTTTTCCCGATTTTGTACAGTGAATGTTTTATTATAAAAGTGTTTTATAAAACAGAAAGGATTTCGAGGGTTCTAAAATGATTTAGAAAGGTATGATGGTTTTACATTGTAGTTCAACACATAATAAATTAGTCACTATTAATGATGTATCTGTTTGATGGCGGAGAATTTATTCTCTTGCTTAACACTCTTTTTTGAGACGTACGAGCTCAAAGTTACGTGATTAATGGTGACTGATCATATGTGTGAATTGTTGATGTAAAATGTACTATAGTTTGAAAGTGCTTGTGATTATTATGTAGTGAAATGATTTTCTCTACTTCGGGATATGAAATGATTTAGTATGTAGCTAAATATTCTGGTAACTCGGGCGACTAAAAGTATGGGTGAGATGGCGGTGTAGTCCCCGAGGGCGTGGGTTTGTGCATCGTCAGTGTAGCCTGCTCCATCAAGTGTAATGACCCAGATTTTTCGTCGATTAATTTTAAATATTTAATATGGATTTAAATATTGAATTGATAATATACATGAACATTTATACTACGTTATCGATTTAAATATCGATTCCAAATTTAATATCGAATATATTAGATTATCGTAAGACTAAATATAATTGAAATCGAAGTAACACTGAATCAAAAACAATCTAGATGACCGGTATAAATTCAAATTCAATATATATTCTATTTTAATATAGATATAGACGATAATAATAATTTATTATCAAGGAATTAAATTGTTTTGAATTTAATTTACATAAGTTTAAATTAATATCTCCTCCATATGGTCGAATTGAGTTTTGATAACTGTCCCAGTGTGTTCAGAATAGCAGTTTTACCCTAGGAAGGTCGATCGTTGTGTTCAAAAAGGAGTTCGCGATCACGGGATATTTTAATATTAAATAAACACCGTACCAGTTAATACCTGCCTGTAATAAACTCTGTCCTGTTAAGACCTACCTCAGATAAATCCTACCTGGTAAAACACCTACCCTAAATTCCTTAATCGCTACATCTCTCCTCTTTATAAAAATCACGACATACTCCTCTTTATTTAGATCTCCTCTCATCTGTTCTATTCAGAAGAAATCCCGCTCCTCTTATATATATGTTTTAAATCCCTCAAATTCCAAACTACTAAAAACCTACGAAGTGAATTAAAACTCCTCAGCACTTTCCCTTTTCTCTTTTCTCAAATCAAAAACCAAAATCGTGTTTTTCCTTTCTTTCGAAAATCAAATCAGGACGGAAATAGAATTCAACTCGAATTCATATATACATCTCAACTAAAGCACGATGGGCGAGCTCGATTGTAGGTCAGTGAATTTGGGTAGAGATTTCGCGATGGATCTGGTAGTTCGAACCCAAGTGCGATGCGAGTACCAGGGCTCAATTTCGACTACCCATCGCGCATCAAAGACATCGGTTATGGAAGGAGATGAGTGCGTTGGAGTTTGAGTGACAAATAACGCGTGTAGCAATCAAAGTAGGGTTGGGTCTTATGCCAGCTATCGTCGTTGTTGGATTCTTGGAGGGCAGCGTTAGTCTGGTGAAAGCAAGGTGTATGGGCATTGGTATTTCAATGGATTCCTTGCAGGTTGATGTCGCACGAGGTGCTTTCTATGGCATGGTCGAATTTGTGTTCAAAGTTGTGAAGGACAGGGTTTGAAATAGTGGAATTTAGTTCCTGCGTTTTGCTTGGGAAGGGTCATGATGTATGCAGCAAAGTGAAGTTGGGTTGGATATTTGGTTCGTTCGAATGTTGGAAGTTGGAAGTCTACAGTGGGGAAAGTGGTTAGGTAAGAAGATTTAAGGTTAATTATTTATTTAGTAGATCATTGAAAAAAATCTTATCTTTATAAATGGAAACTTAAACTTGAAATTATTAAGCTGTTCGACTAGGAAGTTTAAAAGAAAATAAATGTTAGTATATTAGTTAAACTAGAAAAAAATTATATTGTTAGAATGGAATTGTCGTTTACTATTAATTCGGGATTTGGAAACTAAAAAGAAAATTTTAGTTAGTGTTGGCTCACTTTTTGATCAAGCCACCCAGGATCATTCGTAAGAGGAAAGCATGAAACCACAGTATCTAAGAACATGAAGGAATGGATCGCGCATCATCGTTTCGCCCGATATCGAATCGCGCACCATCGTCTCGCCCAAATATCGGATCGCGTCTCTACGGATCGCCCCATCTCATCAGCGAACGACGTAGCTGGGCGATCCGATCCAAGCTTACATTGATACCCCGAGCGAACCGATCCGATCCCCTGGTGCATGGCGAACCCTCTGACCTGTTCAAGCGCGAGCTAGTCTTCAGCGATCCGAATCACACGGACCTGGCGACACGTGTCCTCAACCGTCATCTGGACCAATTCTCCCCATCTGCACGATCCGATTTTCAAGCAGATCACGACACCTGTCTACAACGGCTAGTTTGACTGTTTCTTCAACGGTGGCGATGCGATCCGATGCTCTCGGGATTCATGCCACGTGTCCACGATCCGCCTGACAAAATCAGCTATAAATAGCCCAGAGCTTGGCATTTTTCGGGATCCTTTTGGCAATATTGAGTACTGAATCCGCCATTGTTGTCAAACTACTGAAATATTGAGAGAAATCATTGTTGTATTAGCTTTTAAAGCATAATCAATAAGATATAAAGTGGACGTAGGCTCGTTAACGCCGAACCACTATAAATTCTGAGTGTTCTTTTCTTTTTCCTTGTACTTCATTTGAAATTCTCTATTGTTCATAACAATTTGGGTGTTAGGTCCAAATTTCGATCTAACAGTTAGTGAATCATTATATAAATTTTAAATTAGATAAGGGATATATTTATATTTTAAACCATTGGTTGTTCAAAACTAGGAAATTAGTAAATAATATTTTAGTATATTTTTAACACAAAAACCCGTTAAGGAAATCTATTAGCTTATTTATAGAATTCGGATTTTTCTTAGGCAAAGATAAATCAGATGGAATCATTTGTGTGGAGTTTGGAGACTCGAGAGTCGATGAATAGAAATTGGTACAAGGGCAAACTAAAATCACGGTGAGTAAATCTCACTCACCTTTATTTAGAATTATTTTTATTCGTTAAAGACGATTGTTGTTGCTTGTTTGAATGCTTTCTGGTTGATTTAAAAATATTAGTTATTTAGGGTTGACTATTATATATATATTGGTTTGGTGATTGGATTGTTCCCGCAGTATCATTAGCGAATGGCCGCAGTATCATTAGCGGATGACCCTACGCCCACGTATATAAGTGGATCCCCTTTTATACCGCGATATCCTGCCTTGAAGCAGGATGGGTATTATTTCTGTTGACTAACGTCTGTGGATGCAGGAAAAACAGGTTGGAGGAATCCAACTGGATTCCTCAAAAATATATTATTTGTTTGTTATTTGTTTGCATATATACTGTCATGTATGACGTGTTAGAAACCCTGAAATAAATAATTGGTTGTTTGGTGTTTAAATATCACTAGGCCTAAGTGATAATTTATAAAAATACCCTGAAAGGGGTATTTGGGATTAAAAAGGGAAATTCTATTTTTCTAAAATAGAATTTGAATTTTTAAATAGATTCGAAAAATAAACTTGTTTTGAAAATAAAACAAGTAGTTCCTTTATAAACGAAGTTTATAAATAGTTCTTTTATAACGAAGTTATAACTGAAGTAAAAAGAATTATCATTTGATAATTCAGAAATAAAAATACAAGTGTGAAATTGAAAAGGGAAATCTATTTTCAAAAAAATAGAAATATCGATTTCAAAAGGAATTGAAATCGAGACTTGTTTAAAGAAATTGAATATAAAAATTCAAATAGAAATTGAATCTAGAAAATATAAAGGAATTCAAATATAGAATTCAAACAAATTGAAACAAGAATTTGAATATAGAATTCAAATAGAAACAGACTTTGAGTATAGAATTTAAAGAGTTAAAATGGAATTTGAAAATAAGATTCAAATAGAGTTAAAATGGAATTTGAAAATTAAATTCAAATAGAATTTATACATAGAAAATTTTAGTTGAATTTGAATATATTGAATTTGAATAGAATTTGAATATACAGAAATTTGAATTCAAAGGAATTCAAATAGAATTTGAATTCAAAGGAATTCAAATGGATTTGAAGAAAAGGAGTTCAAATGAAATTCAAATATAGAGGTTTGAAAATAATGGAGTTTAAACACAGAATTTGAATAAGAGGAATTCAAATGGAATTTAAACTATGGAACTTGAATAGAGAATTCAAATAGAATTTAAAATATGAAATTGAATATAGGATTCAAATAGAAAATTCAAAGGGGATTTGAATATAGAAATTCAAATGGAGTTTGAATATACGAAATTCAAAGGAAATTCAAATATAGAATTTGAACGTATAAATTCAAATGGGATTTGAATAAAGGAAATTCGAATATAGAAATTCAAATAGAATTTGAGAAAAATAGAAGCAAATTGAAATTTGAGTATAGAAGTGAAATATATCGGAAATACTATGTTGAATTGGGAAATTTTGATTTGATATATATTGAAATATATTGGAATAGAGTTGAATTTATTATAGTCAAAGTTTAAAAGTTGATGTATATCTATATATATATATATATATATATATATATATATATATAATTAAAACGAACTCACCGCAGCGTGGCAGTTCGTAAATTGGCGGTTCGAACTTCAATTGAGTATACAGGACTCAATTGAAGTCGGAATTCTTTGAAACAAGAAACATCAGGATCAATTTGATAATAGTTTTCTAATGGTGGAGAAAAATTTGGATTTCGTCGAATAGATTTTGAGTTATATCAAAATCAAATTTTCAGAAAAACAACGCTATAACCATTTAATAACCATAACGGTTTATTTAACTTATAAAAGGATTTTAAGCGAATAAAATCCAAATTTCTATTTAGAAAATTTCAGATTTGAGTTGTAGATTATATGTGAACAAAGGTGGAGTAATGAATTGATTTTCGAAACAGAAATCAGATTTTTGATTATTTAATAGAATTAACTAATTCGAATAGTAATTAGTTAATGAGATTTTGAATTGATATTGGGCTTTGAATAAGTGAATTCGATTTGAAAATTTATATTTGAAATCGAAAGGAAAACTAGAATTGAAATTGAAAAATTCAATTTGGTTATGAGTAAGTTAAATATTTGAACATGTTATGTTCAAACAAAGAAGTGAAATAGGCAAAATAGCTAGTTAAAGAATAAATGAGCGAAACTGAATTCAAACGATTGGATTGAGTTGAACTGAATTGAAAACAGGTGAACACGTGATTAAACAGATATGGGATGGAGTATACGAAGATTTTATTTATGTGCCCGACAAAAAGGTACATGTTTAAATTCATATATCAGATTTTATGCGCCGTATCGGCAAGCCGCTTGGCTTTTCCTTTTTCTTTTGGATTGGTGAGGGCCATGGGAGGCTATTAGAAATATCCCGAAGCTCCCGGTACAAAGGAGGTTATGGCGAATTTTTCCGGGAATTTAAGGATTTAGAATATTTTTAAGATAATTTGATAGTTAGAAATCAATGTATCGATATATATATAGAATTCGATAACGAAACGAAATCAAAAATAGAATATTATAAACAAAAAAGAAATCGATAGGCTGGTAATAGAAAGAGAAGTGTATACGTGTTAGAAATGAATAATTGGGTTTTATAGTGTGTTTATTTGTAATGACCCGTATTCTACACATCATAGGATCGTAGAATATTTATTTCTTTCCCATGTGAAGTCGTATGGTCATGTAACTTTGGGAAACATTTATTAGAGTCATTTCCCCTGTTCATGATTTTTGTTGATTTTTAAATGACCATTTTGCCCATAGTTGGTACTGTTTTGGCCATAACTTTTGATTGGAAAGGAATTTTGACCTGAAACCACTTCCATTAGATTCGTTTGATGGTTTCTCTTTCCGTAGAGTGGTCACATTAGCCAAACGGAATTACCGTTTGGGAGATATGGCTGAAACAAGGTTTGGAGGGTGAAAAACTGCTTAACCGGGCCAAATCGGGTGATTAGTGAGTAGGCCCATAACCCATTTCGGGATTAGGGTTATGGGAGGGCTGAAATGAGATGGAGAATCATTCCATTTCAGTTTTCTAGCCTCCACTTATCACCAAGGATCCCTAAAAATGGCCTCCAACCTCTAAATCACCTCCAAATCACCTTTAGGTTAAGGAATTGGCTTAGCAACCCCTAATCGAGGAAGATCTTCACCAAATCAACAAAGGAGCTGCTGCTTGGTATTGAAATTCGCATCAAATCAGAGAATCATTTCAGATCTTAGTTTATTTTGTGGCTAAGGTGAGTGATTTGCTTAGTTTTGCACTAATTATGGCTAATTAGGGGTGATTAGTGTTAATTAGCGAAATTAGACATGATAAAATTTTGGAAAAATGTTTATAAAATTCGGAATGATGTTTTAGACCTCTGGTATGAATTTGGGTTAATTTGGTTAAGATTTGCTAATCCTATCATCAGTTTCACCTAAATATGCTTAAGGAGAGATTTGGGATTTTGGGTATGTTTGATCCCTTTTTACCTATTATATTGATGTTTTGATGTTTGTGGTTGATTATGCATGTTGCTATGACTGTATGAAATGCTTTGTGACTGTTTAGAATAGTTGGAATGGTCGAAAACGCCGTCGAGGGGCGTAAACAGCTCGCTGGACAAGGTGCAGGGGTTCGGATCGCATAGGGGGTTGAGGGACGATCGGATCGCCCTATGGGATCGTGGGGGCATCCCCACGAGTCGAGTCACCTCCTCCGAACCGAACCGTCTGTGCAAGGCCACGAAGCGAATCAATGCAGCGCCGTGCCAAACTGAAGTACTCCGATCCGGATCGCGAATAAGCATTACGACCCGATCCGTCCATGAAGGGTGAGCACGATCCGTCAACCTGGAGAAGGGCGTCCGAACCGAACCGCTTGAAGAACCACGATCCGATCCGTATGGGGTGTTCCGATCCGAACCGAGAAGGGGAGTATGATCCGAAGCAAAGAAAAGGAGGACCACGACCCGATCCGACGTAGGAGGCGCGATCCGATCCGATGAAGAATGTGAAGGTTGATCCGATCCGATTCGATTATGATGACCAATAACCTGAGATGCAAAGGTAGTCCAAATGGAAGTTAGAGCTCAGGATCTCGGAACCAGTTGGGAACCAATGAGTTCACTTCATGGTTGGACTTTGCTGCGGGACGTGTGCTAAGGAGTTGTCGACGTTCATAACTTCGATTCACCACTAAAAGGAATGATGGGCTACTTATCAGTGCAGTAGGGTCATTACGACCTGAGGGGCAAAGTGATGGTAGCAAGACTACGTTATCAGTGCAGTAGGGTCATTATGACCTGAGGGGCAAGGTGATGCGTAGTAAGACTATGAGCCAGCGTAGATGGGGTGAATAACTCCATGGGGCAAGTGGACATAGTAAGGATTTGTAAGGCTATGAACCAGCGCAGATGGGGTGAATAACTCCATGGGGCAAGTGGACATAGCGAGGAATTAGTGGCTACGTTATCAGTGCAGTGAAGCCATTTATGACTTCATGGGGCAAAGTGATCGTAGCAAGGAATGTTGGGTGATCGAAGTGGTGAATATCGTATGCTTTATGCACTGAGTGAGAGATGTGAGGATGGATGCTATGTTTGATTGTTTGCCATCATTATGACATGCACACCTCCCCCACCTCCGTATCTTCACACTGTTTGATATGATACCTTAGAGTGTTGTACCGTATGTAGTGCTAACTCTTTGGTTGCAGGTCCAGGTTCAGGTATGTTTTAGTCTACCTATTATTATTCACTTTAGATGCTTATCGCTCATACCAGGCTTTATGTCTGACCCAGAGTTTTATGTCTCCTCTTATTACTCTGGGTGCTCACACGAGCAGACTAGAGACAGGTTAGCTGGTGATGCGCGAGTAGCTGATTCGGAGGCGGGCAGGAGGCTTCCACGTATTAAATATATATACACATTCTCCCTGTGTCGTTGGTGGTCGCTACTTGGGCATTAGTAGTGTACCTCCTTTATCTTGTTTTGCTTTGAGACAGGTTGAATGTTGTAATAAGCTGTATTCTGAATTTCCGTTGCTATGATGTTTAGTTCTGATTTTCAGCTTATGCATTGTCTCTCCTGTTTTATGTCAAGTATGTTATTATTATATTTTGTTCTATGCGCTGTGAGACATTCTACAGGTTCCTTGTATGTTCATTTCCTTCTTCCTTTTTCCCTTCTGACGACCCGTTCCGTGCTAACTAGACATGTGCACAGCGCACCTTTGGAGTAAATGTCGGTTGGTGCGGGGCGGGTCGTCACACTTGGTATCAGAGCTCTGGGTTGCGTAGTTAACCTAGGGAAAGTCACTAGGGAGAGTTAGTACGTATATGAGAGCGCGTATTTGTGATTACTTTGGTTTTCAAAAACTATGTATGTATATACTATTAGTGGTATGAAGATGAAGTCGCACTGCACTAGCACCACTATGGGGTCGTTAATCGTTTCCCTTTTTACAGATTAACGATGAGCCAAGAGACGAGGGGTGCTGGTAGAGGGACCAACCAAGGGAATGCCGCTGACATGAGGACTATGTTTACTAACCTCATGAGAGACATGCTTAGAGAAGTGCAAGGGGCAATTCCCAATCCCGGAGTTGGTGCTGGCCCAGTAGTGCAGGCGCCTAGGGTCGATTTCGCCAAGTTGTGCAAAGATTACACTAATCTTGGTGGGAAGCCGTTCCATGGAACGGAGTCGGCCACAGATGTTCAAGATTGGATGGATAGCTGTGACCGTATCTTTGATGACTTGGGTCTCGAGGATGCGATGAAGAGAAGGCTAGCGTCTCGTCAGCTGCAAGGGCGAGCGATGAATTGGTGGAATGCTATTAGAACAGCTACTCCAGAGGACCAAGTTACTTGGGATCAGTTCAAGGCTCGCTTTAGCGAGAAGTTCATTCCAGCTGCCCAGAAGTCAGTATTGTTCAAGAGGTTCTTGGAACTCAAGCAGAATGGGAGGGCAGTTTCTGATTATATTGCTGAGTTCGACACTTTGTCGAAGTATGGATTGTCTCTTATCGATACTCCTGAAAAGAAGAATGAGAAGTTCATTACTGGTCTGGATGGGTACTTGGGGGAGAGGCTTATCAACCACATCGATGAGACTTTTGAATCAATCGTGGGAAAAGCTTTGAGGTCAGAGAGTCTTTACCCTAAGTCAAAGACTGAGGCTGCATCTGCAGAAGGACCAAAGCCGCAAGCAGGCGGTGGAGGCAAGAATAACTCTCAAAATAAGAGGAAGCAGGACCAATCAAAAGGTGGCCAGAAAAAGAGCAAGAAGGATGTTGAGTGCTTCAGCTGTGGAAGGAAGGGCCATTATGCTAAGGATTGTCGGGCCAAGCCAGCGGATAAGAAGTGCTTCAACTGTGGTCAAGTGGGACATTTCAAGGACAAGTGTCCGCAACCTCTTAAGGAGAAGCAGATTGTGAAAGCATATGCTCTTGATGCTATTCCTTCTTCGTCGAATGCCCCAACTGCGGCGGAGAAAGGAAAGAATGTTGTAATTCAAGGTATGCTTTCTATTTATGATATACCAGTTCGAGTTTTGTTTGATACTGGGGCTTCCCGTTCCTTTATATCTAGTGACCTGGTAGATAGGTTGGGACTGGAACCCGAGATAGTCGATAGACCATTGATAGCGACGAACCCGATTGGTGGTTCGACTAGCCTTAGTATGATTTGCAGAAATTTGGTCTTATCGAGTCATGGATGTATGTTTGTATGTGATTGCTTTGTTTTGGGCTTTACTGGGTATGGCATTATATTGGGAGTCGATTGGCTCCAAAGATACGGGGTGGTGGTAGACTGTGAGGGCTTTTTGGTGACAGTGAGGGCGGATGATGGGCGGAGGGTAGTGTTTGGTAGTCTACCTAGTGATGGGGTTATGGCTAGTTTTGTAAATTCCCTCGACACCCCGCAGGATGAGTTGTCAGATGTGCCCGTGGTTGGCCAGTATCCGGACGTCTTCGAGGAGGTGACCGGGCTTCCACCACACCGAGAGATTGAGTTTCGTATTGATTTAGTGAAAGATGCCAGACCTATAGTGATGCCACTTCGTCGTATGGCACCAAAGGAGCAGCGAGAGCTCGGGGTGCAAGTCAGCAATCTTTTGAGGAAGGGATTGATTAGAAGGAGTGTCTCCGAGTGGGGAGCACCAGTTGTATTTGCCACTAAGGCAGATGGTTCCCTTCGTTTGTGTGTGGACTATCGCGAGTTGAATAAGGTGACGAGGAAGAATAAGTATCCTCTACCACGGATAGATGATTTGTTTGATCAGCTGGAAGGAGCAAGAGTGTTCTCCCAGTTGGACCTCGCGACAGGATTTCATCAGCTTCGAGTAGCAGATGAGAGTGTTCCGAAGACGGCATTTAGGACGCCGTCTGGATTTTATGAGTGGCTGGTCATGCCATTTGGGTTGACCAATGCACCAGCCTATTTTGTGGATCTTATGAATCGAGTATTCAGAGATCAGTTGAATAAGTTTGTTCTTGTGTTCGTGGATGATATCCTTGTTTACTCAAGGACAGAGGAGGAACACAAGGGGCACTTGAGGATAGTGATGGAGGTGTTGAGGAAACACCAATTGAAAGCGAAATTCTCTAAGTGTCATTTTTGGAGAAGGGAAGTAAGATTCTTGGGTCATGTTGTTTCAGAGAGTGGTATTGCCGTGGACCCTGTGAAGGTGGCTACGGTACAGGATTGGCCTACGCCCAAGAATGCAACGGATGTGAGAAGTTTCTTGGGATTAGCTGGATATTATCGTAAATTTATCCAAGACTTCTCCAAGATAGCAGCACCGTTGACTCAGTTGACTAAGAAGAATCAGTCCTTCGTCTGGGACGGAGTATGTGAGGATGCCTTCAAGAGTCTAAAAGAGAAGTTGACGCGTGCGCCAGTGTTAGTCATTCCTAAAGGGAATGAAGAGATGACGGTATACACAGATGCTTGTGGTACCGGACTAGGTGCAGTATTGATGCAAGGAGGTAGGGTTGTTGCTTATGCTAGTCGACAGCTAAAGCCGCATGAGAAGAAGTATCCTACCCATGATTTGGAATTGGCAGCGATTGTATTTGCACTGAAGATGTGGAGACACTATCTCTTGGGAGAAAGATTTGAGCTGTTTACCGATCATAAATCGTTAAAGTATCTCTTCTCTCAGAAAGATCTAAATCTCCGTCAGCAGAGATGGTTAGAGTTCTTGGCTTCGTATGATTTTGATATCACGTATACACCTGGGAAGGGTAATGCGGTAGCCGATGCCTTGAGTAGGAGACATGCCAGCTTAGGGGCAATGTTTCTTGAGTGGAAGCAACTGGAGTATATCGCGGGATTTGATTTCAGACCAAGGTGCGAATTGGATCCAGTTATGCTAGCTAGTTTGACGATCAGACCCACTTTGATAGAGCGGATTGGTTCTAACCAGAGGGACGATCCTAACCTATTAGAAATCATCTCCAAGTTAGAAATGGGAGTTGATGAGGAGATGTGTGTGTATGGGCTTGATCGAGATGGATGGCTTCGAAAGAATGGAAGACTAGTTGTGCCCAACGTGAATGGTTTGAGAGATGAAGTGCTTAGAGAATGTCATCACTCAAAACTGACTATACATCCCGGTGGTAATAAGATGTATCGAGACATGAGACAGACTTACTACTGGGAAGGGATGAAAAGAGACGTTGGGAAGTTTATATCCAAATGCATGAATTGCCAGCTAGTTAAAGCCGAGCAAAAGAAGCCTAGTGGGTTGTTGCAACCATTAGAAATTCCCGAATGGAAATGGGAGCAAGTCTCGATGGATTTCATCGATGGTTTACCAAGGACTAGATCGGGATATGATAGCATTTGGGTAATTGTGGATCGATTGACTAAGAGCGCAAGATTTATACCAGTCAAATCGATCAGGACGGCAGCCAAGTTGGCTGAATTGTATATGAAGTGGGTAGTGAGATTTCATGGAGTACCCAAAAGCATTGTGAGTGACCGAGACCCGTTGTTCACTAGTGGGTTTTGGAAAAGCTTACAAGAGGCTCTAGGGTCAAGATTACATCTCAGTACCGCATATCATCCTCAGACCGACGGTCAGACGGAGAGGGTAAATCGTATATTGGAAGATCTCTTGAGAGCTTGTATATTGGATTTTGGTGGATCATGGGATGACCATTTGCATCTAGTAGAGTTTGCATATAATAATAGCTACCAATCCAGTATCGGTATGGCTCCATATGAAGCTTTGTACGGAAGACCGTGCAACTCACCATCATGTTGGATAGAGACTGGCGAGAAGTTTGTGCTTGGACCAGATGTGGTGAGAGAAACTTCCGATAGGATCAAGATCATTCAGCAACGAATGAAAGCTGCTCAAGATAGACAGAAGAGTTACGCCGATAAGAGGAGAAGGGACTTGAAATTCTCCGTGGGTGACTTGGTGTTTGTCAAGATCTCTCCGTTGAAAAGCGTGATACGATTTGGTAAGAGAGGAAAATTGGCACCAAGATTTGTTGGCCCATTCCCTGTTCTTGAATTAGTCGGGAATTTGGCATATAGAGTTGGCTTACCAGAGAAGATGGCAGGAGTTCACAATGTATTTCATGTTTCCCAACTGAGAAAGTTCGTTCACGACTCGGATGTGACTATTTCACCTGATCAGTTAGAGGACTTCGAAGTAGAACCTGAGGCGGTTGGGAACCGCAAGCCGATTCGTATTGTGGGACATGATACGAAGCAACTTCGAAGGAAGGCGGTGAAGCTAGTCAAGGTTCAGTGGGGCGAGAACGAGAATGATTGTACTTGGGAGACAGAGGAGAGCATTAGGAAGGCTTATCCAGAACTCTTTGCCTAGTAAGATTTACTTTGCAATTTAGTTTTCCGCATGCTAGGATAGACTTGCTTTGCTTGTTTGCATGTTTGATTGTTGTTTTATGATTGATAGGCATGCGGGAACCTTTGTGTATGTTTGGATTAGGGAATTTCGGGGGCGAAATTTCTTAAGTGGGGGAGTGTAATGACCCGTATTCTACACATCATAGGATCGTAGAATATTTATTTCTTTCCCATGTGAAGTCGTATGGTCATGTAACTTTGGGAAACATTTATTAGAGTCATTTCCCCTGTTCATGATTTTTGTTGATTTTTAAATGACCATTTTGCCCCTAATTGGTACTGTTTTGGCCATAACTTTTGATTGGAAAGGAATTTTGACCTGAAACCACTTATATTAGATTCGTTTGATGGTTTCTCTTTCCGTAGAGTGGTCACATTAGCCAAACGGACTTACCGTTTGGGAGATATGGCTGAAACAAGGTTTGGAGGGTGAAAAACTGCTTAACCGAGCCAAATCGGGTGATTAGTGAGTAGGCCCATAACCCATTTCGGGATTAGGGTTATGGGAGGGCTGAAATGAGATGGAGAATCATTCCATTTCAGTTTTCTAGCCTCCACTTATCACCAAGGATCCCTAAAAATGGCCTCCAACCTCTAAATCACCTCCAAATCACCTTTAGGTTAAGGAATTGGCTTAGCAACCCCTAATCGAGGAAGATCTTCACCAAATCAACAAAGGATCTGCTGCTTGGTATTGAAATTCGCATCAAATCAGAGAATCATTTCAGATCTTAGTTTATTTTGTGGCTAAGGTGAGTGATTTGCTTAGTTTTGCACTAATTATGGCTAATTAGGGGTGATTAGTGTTAATTAGCGAAATTAGACATGATAAAATTCTGGAAAAATGTTTATAAAATTCGGAATGATGTTTTAGACCTTTGGTATGAATTTGGGTTAATTTGGTTAAGATTTGCTAATCCTATCATCAGTTTCACCTAAATATGCTTAAGGAGAGATTTGGGATTTTGGGTATGTTTGATCCCTTTTTACCTATTATATTGATGTTTTGATGTTTGTGGTTGATTATGCATGTTGCTATGACTGTATGAAATGCTTTGTGACTATTTAGAATAGTTGGAATGGTCGAAAACGCCGTCGAGGGGCGTAAACAGCTCGCTGGACAAGGTGCAGGGGTTCGGATCGCATAGGGGGTTGAGGGACGATCGGATCGCCCTATGGGATCGTGGGGGCATCCCCACGAGTCGAGTCACCTCCTCCAAACCGAACCGTCTGTGCAAGGCCACGAAGCGAATCGATGCAGCGCCGTGCCAAACTGAAGTACTCCGATCCGGATCGCGAATAAGCATTACGACCCGATCCGTCCATGAAGGGTGAGCACGATCCGTCAACCTGGAGAAGGGCGTCCGATCCGAACCACTTGAAGAACCACGATCCGATCCGTATGGGGTGTTCTGATCCGAACTGAGAAGGGGAGTACGATCCGAAGCAAAGAAAAGGAGGACCACGACCCGATCCGACGTAGGAGGCGCGATCCGATCCGATGAAGAATGTGAAGGTTGATCCGATCCGATTCGATTATGATGACCAATAACCCGAGATGCAAAGGTAGTCCAAATGGAAGTTAGAGCTCAGGATCCCGGAACCAGTTGGGAACCAATGAGTTCACTTCATGGTTGGACTTTGCTGCGGGACGTGTGCTAAGGAGTTGTCGACGTTCATAACTTCGATTCACCACTAAAAGGAATGATGGGCTACTTATCAGTGCAGTAGGGTCATTACGACCTGAGGGGCAAAGTGATGGTAGCAAGACTACGTTATCAGTGCAGTAGGGTCATTATGACCTGAGGGGCAAGGTGATGCGTAGTAAGACTATGAGCCAGCGCAGATGGGGTGAATAACTCCATGGGGCAAGTGGACATAGTACGCATTTGTAAGGCTATGAGCCAGCGCAGATGGGGTGAATAACTCCATGGGGCAAGTGGACATAGCGAGGAATTAGTGGCTACGTTATCAGTGCAGTGAAGCCATTTATGACTTCATGGGGCAAAGTGATCGTAGCAAGGAATGTTGGGTGATCGAAGTGGTGAATATCGTATGCTTTATGCACTGAGTGAGAGATGTGAGGATGGATGCTATGTTTGTTTGTTTGCCATCATTATGACATGCACAACTCCCCCACCTCCGTATCTTTACACTGTTTGATATGATACCTTAGAGTGTTGTACAGTGTGTAGTGCTAACTCTTTGGTTGCAGGTCCAGGTTCAGGTATGTTTTAGTCTACCTGTTATTATTCACTTTAGATGCTTATCGCTCATACTAGGCTTTATGTCTGACCCAGAGTTTTATGTCTCCTCTTATTACTCTGGGTGCTCACACGAGTAGACTAGAGACAGGTTAGCTGGTGATGCGCGAGTAGCTGATTCGGAGGCGGGCAGGAGGCTTCCACGTATTAAATATATATACACATTCTCCCTGTGTCGTTGGTGGTCGCTACTTGGGCATTAGTAGTGTACCTCCTTTATCTTGTTTTGCTTTGAGACAGGTTGAATGTTGTAATAAGCTGTATTCTGAATTTCCGCTGCTATGATGTTTAGTTCTGATTTTCAGCTTATGCACTGTCTCTCCTGTTTTATGTCAAGTATGTTATTATTATATTTTGTTTTATGTGCTGTGAGACATTCTACAGGTTCCTTGTATGTTCATTTCCTTCTTCCTTTTTCCCTTCTGACGACCCGTTCCGTGCTAACTAGACATGTGCACAGCGCACCTTTGGAGTAAATGTCGGTTGGTGCGAGGCGGGCCGTCACATTATTCGAGGTTAGTGGTTTTGCCGTTTTGAAGTTGAGGATGTTTCCAGTCAAGGTCTGAGAGGTAATTTTACCCCAACTTGGTTGATTTCATTTTTAATTGATAAACAGCAGGATCCAGTCTCGAAGAGAAGTGTTTGAAAAGAGTTGGTTGAATAAAATATTTGGGTTGTTGTAACGATGTTTTACACAGCATTCGTTTTAACCCAAGTGATGGAAATTTTGGAAATATAAAAGTAAATATTTCCTGAGTATAATTAAAGTAGTCGGGAAAGAGATAAGTGATTGAAATTCTTTTCAATTTCAAATAGAGATATTTTCTAAATATAGAAAATAAAAGAAGTTGATATTTGGAAACGTTTTCCAAATGGCATAAGAGGCCAAGATGATTATCGAAATTATTTAGTTAACAAATATTGATAGGGAAATGAAGAAGTGAATTAATTAATGAAATATTAATTAATGGGCCCAGTGATTGTTTGATGTTTTGAATGGATGTTTGTTTATTTTTCTTCGATAGTTAAATACCCGACTATCGAAGTATTTGCCAATATCGTTGTCAATATGGAGAGACCGATTGGATTATTATCCATGAACCACTCTGTATTGGCAGTAGCGTTGCGAATCAGATTATATCAAGATAATCGAAGATGGAGTAAAGTGCAAGGCCTTTTTCTATTAATAGAAATCGTGCCTTCGGTTTCGTTCAATCCTAGAACGAACGTATATGGACGAGTGTCTGACAAAGTATTTCCAATGATCGAATATGTTGGTCTATATAAATATATATGGTTGCAACGGATTTATTCCCTTAGCATAACATCCAGAATATTTGTGCAAATCAATTAGTGATTAACGGATCTGACAATGTGGCATTCAAAGTGATTGTGCTATAAATGAATGGCAAGTGAGCGTAGCCTCAGGCTTCAACAACCGGGAAATGACAAAAATCGGGCAGGCAACATGGCTATGTGGGTCGCTCCCATTAGGATGTATAATCACCTATCTAGAGATTCATTTAATTTCTTATTCTATTCGATGCTGTCCCATTCGGGAAACGGATGCTGATCCCAACCGTTGGTGATATACATTCGATACACTCAAGCGAAATGAGTGGTCGGTCATGTGTGGGTCGGGTTGCAAGATGTTCTTATTGAACCCAGTGTATCACCTCTAGAGATACACTAGCGGAAGGTGGTTCCATACCTTGTCATGTTGGAAATCCAATCTCTAATAAGCGCCATGCGGTTTTTGATTTTATACTATGTATGTGGAGCGTGAGATGCAAGCATTCCGCTAGATTCTATTTATCTGATTAGACATTATTATAATATCACTGGATTTTGTATCAAAGAGTCTTGGGTTATAGTAAGGTAAAAACCGTTCGTGTTTATGTGTGGGCTGGTCTTACTATTATCTTTTCTTTCAAAGGATTTTTTTAAAGTTAAACAATTGGTTGGAGTTTACTCACACCAGTCCCATGACTGACCCAGAGTTTATTTTGTTTGTTTTCCCTAAACTATTGGGTACCCAAATTTGTACGGGCAGTCAAGTAGTCGGGATTTTTCAGATTCACTTGGAAGAGCTGGAAGCAGGAGGCTTCACCAGTTAGCTATAGACTATCATATATTCCGCTGTGAACCATGTTTGTATCTAGAAACAGGTGTTTATAACTGTTCCAGGAATAACTATTGTGCTCTGATGATGGTATGTATATGAAGTTACTGATTTGTATTTCAAAAGTTATGTTATATAATATATTTTATTCGTTCGCTGTGCGTTTGTGATCTTCATTTTCTTCTATTCTAATATTACTTTCTTTCTATTTCTCATCCTCTAAATTCTTTCTAATAATGATTCGTATTTCTGTGCAATTTGGGTTGGATGTGTGGTGTTATTAGTCAACTCAGATAGTACGGATTTGCGGGCCTTTACAGTTGGTATCAGAGCTTAGGTTGAGTGAATACCTAGGCTTTGGTGGGATGTGCTCATTAGAGATAGGGTCAGCAGTACCCTAGAATGAGTTGAGTGTATATACGAGAGCGCGTATTTGTAAATTGATATAAAAATTGTTTTATATTGTCTTGGCTAGTCTGTTGAGTGGTTTATGAATTCCGATCGAATTGTGGGACGCCACGACGTCAATAAGAGTTTGTAAATACTTGAACAGAAGAATGAACACAGTATTGTTTTAAAGTGGGTAAATGGAATAATTTTGCCCAACATTCTATTTTTATAGAAAAGGAATAATTTTCTAGAACTATTATATTATATAGATGAGTTGGTTAATCAAGTTAGAAAAAACAAATTCGAATGGTTATTTATAACCAAATAAAATTTGTATGTGAATGAAATATGCAATTGAGACGAATTAAAACTAGATTCAAAACAGATGTAACGACCCAGATTTTTGGCGACTTTGGTTATCGACATAAACTCGATGTCGATAACCAAAACATCGAAAAATCCCGGTAATTAATGAAAGAAATTAGAAGGTGAGAATAGATAAGATAGAAACTTAAAATAGAAGAAGAAGAAGAACACAACATCAGAGTAACACGAACCTCACAGCGGAACGAATAACATATAATAGATAACATAACTTTGAAATATAACAGTTATGTATACAATAGCACTTATCAGAGTACAGCACTTACAACACAGCGGAAATAACTATAGCTATATGATCTTGAAGCCTCCTGCTCCAAGCTCTCCAAGTATATCTGTAAAATCCTGACTACTTGACTGCCCATACAAATTTAGGCACCCAAGAGTTTAGGGAAAACAACAAAGTAAACGCCGGGTCAGTCATGGGACTGGTGTGAGTAAAACAGTTTAAACAGGTATATGAACAAGTAAACGATATCTCATAAGACCACGCCGTAGAACGGAACGGGTTTTTCCCTTATGAGAATCCAAAATATCTTTACATCAAAAACCTCTTGATATTATAATAATGTCTATGTACAAATAGATATCAACTAGCAGAAACGCTTTCATCTCACGTTCTACATATATAGTATACAATCAAAATCGCAAGCACGTATTGGGTAATGGATTTCCAACTATGACAAGGTATGGAACCACCTTCCGATCAGTGTACTCTAGGAACGATACACTGGAGTTCAACAAGAACATCTTGTAACTCAGCCACACATGACCGACCACTCATTTTGCTTGAGTGTATCGAATGTATATCACCAACGGTTGGGATCAGCAACCGTTCCCGTATATATATGGGACAGCATTGACAGATTTAAGAAACAAATGAATATTCTTTAGATATGTGATTATACACCCTACTTCGGTGCGACCGACTTAGCCATGCTGCCTGCTCGATTTCTGTCATTTACCGGTTGATGAGGCTAGAAGCTACGCTTTATCATTACATCAGATTCACTTCGAATGCCACATTGTCAGATCCATCGAAAATCACTAATTGGCGCCTACAACAGTACGTTACGTGTTAACTAAAGAAGTTTCCTTCTCCGCTTCCACTCTTGGTATAGTTGAAGAAATCAATGTACGTGACCTTTCTGGAAATACTCTGTCAGATATTCATCAACACAAGTCATTCTCATTCACTTAGAATGTCACATCGTCATACCCGCCAAATCACAAATTGATTTATCCAAAAATAACACGGGTATACAGCTTAAAGAAACGAATTCCTCCGCCACCAAACATGAATATGTTTGAACAGATCAACTTACGCGATCCATTGGATATACTCTGTCAGACCTTCGTCCCTACAAGTTGTCCTGGGACTGGACAAACCGAAGGTACTATTCAGTATATCCATCTTAGTCACTGTTATCTAAGACTTATACAACAGCCCTTACATTTTACTCCGTCTTCAATTATCTTTGCCATATATGATTCGCAACGCTTATGCCAATACAGAGTGGTTCTTTGGATAAACGCTTATGCCAATACAGAGTGGTTCTTTGGATAATAGTCCAACCGGTCTCTCCATATTAACAACGTTAAAATGGTCAAAACTTTGATAGTCTGTGATTTAACTATCAAAGAAAAACAAGTGTGCAAACAACGATATTATTTCCAGATGGAAATTATATCGGTAAATCATCAACATATATCTATATATATATTCACATTGCCTTATTTTCTATGTTTAGAAAATATATGTTATTAACACTGGAAAACGTTTTCCATTTGCTTATTTACAAATCACTACTCTTCCCCAACTATCAGTCCCTGACTGTGAACTAGTAGGGGAACAATTCGCTAAGTATAAATCCCGAAGGCCGAAACCAACATCAGATAGACACTTAGAAAACCATTCAATTTACTAATCTCTAGTTAGTTCTAATTTTACTTAACTCTATTTGATTAACTCTGATTGATTAACTCTAACTGGTCAACCTTAATTAATTAACTCTAACTGGTTTTACTTGGTTTGACTAACTCCATTTATTAACTCGACTGACAAATTCAACTCGATTAACTGAACTAATCACTTTGATTAACTCGACAAATTCACTTTGGTTAACTTAACCAATTCACTTAACTAATTCACTTAGTTTAACTTAACTAATTCACTTTGATTAATCTAACTATTCACTTAACTCCTGTCGAATAAACCATATTCGATAACTCCTATAACTCTACTCGAATAAACTATATTCGATTAACTCCTTTAATCTATTCGATTTGATAACTCCCCTTTTCGAATAACCAATATTCGATTAACTCACTTCGAATAACCAATATTCGACTACTCACTTCGAATAACTAATAATTGATAACTCCTTCGAATAAACTATATTCGATAATCTCCTCTCGAATAACTAGATTCGATTAACTTAACTTATTTAACTTAACTTGATTAACTCCTATCGAATGACTAGATTCGATCAACTTAACTTATTTAACTCATCTTGATTAACTCCTATCGAATAACTAGATTCGATTAACTTAACTTATTTAACTCATCTTGATTAACTCCTATCGAATAACTAGATTCGATTTAACTCCATTCGCTTGACTCTAGATCGCAACGATCACAATGGTTACTCCTGATTCCCTTAGGCAACATCCGACCGCCTTAGGCTATTTACAGCCCTGCGAATTACGCTAGCAGTCGTACGAGATGGCAACTTACCCTGAATACTATGTTTGACTAACTCTGTCTCAAATAACTATATTTGATTAACTCTAGTTCGTTTTAACTCTAATCGATTAACTCTAACTGAGTAACTCTAACTCGATTAACTCGACTTGATTAACTCGACTTACTTAACTCAACTGGTTAACTTGACTTACTTAACTCACTGGTTAACTTGACTTACTTAACTCACTAGTTAACTTGACTTGCTTAACTCACTGGTTAACTTGACCTACTTAACCCAACTGGTTAACTTGACTTACTTAACTCACCGGTTAACTTGACTTACTTAACCCAACTGGTTAACTTGACTTACTTAACCCAACTGGTTAACTTGACTTACTTAACCCAACTGGTTAACCCTATTGAACTGGTTAACTCTACTGAACTGGTTAACTCTACTGAACTGGTTAATTCTACTGAACTAGTTAACTCTATTCAACTAACTCGACTCGACTAACCCCTTTCGAATAGCATATTCGTTTTACTAACTTTCGAATACCATATTCGATTTACTCCCTTCGAATACCATATTCGATTTAATTCCTTTCGAATACCATATTCGATTTACTTTATTCACTTTATAAAGATTTCCTTTTTAACAACGTTTTATTCATTTGAAAAGATTTACTTTTAAATAACGGTTCTACACTTTAAAAATGATTTCCTTTTTATAACGTTTCCTTTTCAATTCTATTTGTAAATGGTTTACAAATATTTCCTTTTCAAATTTATTCTTGAAATATTCTAACTCCTTAAATTCTCTGAAAAATTCGCCATAACCTCCTTTGTAACGGGAGCATCGGGAAAATCCCCAAACCCGCCACACAGGCCTTTCCATTCAAAAAGAAATTGGTTTGTAATTATTTCCTTTTTGAATATCTACTATTTATAAATATTCCAATTTATAAATATTTCTTATTTATAAATATTCCAGTTTATAAATATTCTGTTTTCAATATCACTTTGAAAATCTCCTTTTCCTCTTTCGATATTTTATGGTACTTAACACATCAAATCACGATGACCAATCTCATTCAAACCCATATAATCAACCACAGGTTTTAACTACATCATATATCATAATATATGAAAAACAATAAAATAACTGTTGAGGACTCCAGTCGGATTCCTCCAACCTGTTTCCCTGCATCCACAGATGTTACACAATATGATTATCATCACTTTCAGTTCAATATAAATTATTCTGATAGCAGAATCAATATATAAATGTTTAACGGTTTATATATATATTTATATATATATATATATATATTTCACTAACTGACTAGCAGTTCAATCAAACAACCAACACACAGAAATCAACAGATGATTAACAGTTCTAAAAATCCGTTATAAAAATATAACTGTTCAGAGTTGGTGAGTTTTACTCACATTTGCAGTTCATCGTTAAAGAACGATAAACCGTTATTTGATTTGAATCAAACAATTTATTTCGCCATAAATTCATACGAGCCCCAATCCACTTCCAGTCAGCTTCATTGTGAAGCTCTCGTCCATACGATCCTAACGTGACTTACGGTTCGAATTTCTGATACAGTATGATAAAGATAAGATATCAACAAGTTTATACACTTATAATTAAAAATAAACTTTTATTATTTTAATTAAATATTCATCATTACTTAAATCCACGACCATTAAATTCACTATACCACCATTTATATAATTAAATAAATTAATTCTAATACCTCTGCCAATGCGGGTCATTACAATCTTCCCCACTTAAAATAATTTCGTCCTCGAAATTGCTAAAAGGTAGAGAACGACCCTATCGACTGGTTAGAACTTATTTGTCCACTTCTTAACTTCAGTTTCAACTGAACTAATTTAATCTCAATTAAAAATTTATTTAATTCTTATCAACGAAAATTTCCAAAATCCTGAAAATTTTCTAACGCCTTAACTCTTCGAAAAATTTCGCCAGCACCTCCTTTGTACTGGTCAATATCTCAAACTCCAACTCGCCTCTCTGGGCCATCTCCAACCCAAAAAAAAATCAAACAGCCAAGCGGCTTGCCAATTCGGCTCATAAATCACCAAACTCATATGAAATATAAACTTGTACCTTTTTGTCGGGCATATTATTATATCCCTACCATTCGTCACCAGTTCTGCATATAACAATGCATTACCAACTTGATCTCCAATCAGTTCATTCTCAAAACCAAATCATTCGCTTATATCCAAGCCAGATATCATTTCAAACTCGAGTTTCATTCTCGATTCCAAATTCTTAACTTATCCCTCGATTCCATCCCAGATTATTCTCTAATCATTTTCAGTTTTACTTAACTTTTAACATCTCATTCTACTAAACTTCACAAGTTAAATTTTAAATTCTAGGATTTAAATCCCTGGGTTTTATTTCAAATCAATTTGAAATCATAATCACAATTCAAAAACCGTTGAATTTCTAAACACCTTGTTTTCGCAAACCAAATTTGAAAACAAAATCTTTGGTAGTAATCCGTCACTTACAACTCGAAAATGAACACCGATGATGGCATGCTTCACCATCGGAATCTATTTTCCAGCAATCAAAGTGAGTTCAATACTATATCACTTTCAGTTTGAA
This sequence comes from Allium sativum, assembly GCA_030737875.1. NCBI lineage: Eukaryota > Viridiplantae > Streptophyta > Magnoliopsida > Asparagales > Amaryllidaceae > Allium > Allium sativum. Next base: position 132,918,055 of record CM060918.1, read on the forward strand.
AAGCGTTTTCAAAATCTCCCAGGAACTTAAAATTTCCTTATTTTAAATTCCAATTATGATTTAAATTCAGGTTTAATTTATCTTGATTTCATATATTATACTTATATGAATTCTGACTGATTATTTACATAACCATTTCATTTTTTATAATCTTATTCGATTATATTATCAACTAACACAACCAATTATACTATGTAAATTTCAAAACATATCATGTTGGTTCATCGTATTCGAGTGTTTAGTAACCCCTATCGATACAGTGGATCAAACTGATCGACCATAATTCATAAGCCACTCAACCAATAAATCTCCACAATAGAAAACCATTTTATATTGAATAACAAATACGCACTCGTATATATACACTCAAACTCAATCTAGGGTATTACTAACCCTATCTCTACCGAGTCACGCCACAGAGCCAAGTAATTCTTAACTTAAGCTCTGATACCAACTGTAACAACCCGGATTTTTGGCGACTTTGGTTATCGACATAAACTCGATGTCGATAACCAAAACATCGAAAAATCCCGGTAATTAATGAAAGAAATTAGAAGGTGAGAATAGATAAGATAAAAACTTAGAATAGAAGAAGAAGAAGAACAAACATCAGAGTAACACGAACCTCACAGCGGAACGAATAACATATAATAGATAACATAACTTTGAAATATAACAGTTATGTATACAATAGCACTTATCAGAGTACATCACTTACAACACAGCAGAAATAACTATAGCTATATGATCTTGAAGCCTCCTGCTCCAAGCTCTCCAAGTATATCTGTAAAATCCTGACTACTTGATTGCCCGTACAAATTTAGGCACCCAAGAGTTTAGGGAAAACAACAAAGTAAACTCCGGGTCAGTCATGGGACTGGTGTGAGTAAAATAGTTTAAACAGGTATATGAACAAGTAAACGATATCTCATAAGACCACGCCGCAGAACGGAACGGGTTTTTCCCTTTTGAGAATCCAAAATATCTTTATATCAAAAACCTCTTGATATTATAATAATGTCTATGTACAAATAGATATCAACTAGCAGAAAGGCTTTCATCTCACGTTCTACATATATAGTATACAATCAAAATCGCAAGCACGTATTGGGTAATGGATTTCCAACTATGACAAGGTATGGAACCACCTTCCGATCAGTGTACTCTAGGAACGATACACTGGAGTTCAATAAGAACATCTTGTAACTCAGCCACACATGACCGACCACTCATTTTGCTTGAGTGTATCGAATGTATATCACCAACGGTTGGGATCAGCAACCGTTCCCGTATATATATGGGACAACATTGAAAGATTTAAGAAACAAATGAATATTCTCTAGATAGGTGATTATACACCCTACTTCGGTGCGACCGACTTAGCCATGCTGCCTGCCCGATTTCTGTCATTTACCGGTTGATGAGGCTAGAAGCTACGCTTTATCATTACATCAGATTCACTTCGAATGCCACATTGTCAGATCCATCGAAAATCACTAATTGGCGTCTACAACAGTACGTTACGTGTTAGCTAAAGAAGTTTCCTTCTCCGCTTCCACTCTTGGTATAGTTGAAGAAATCAATGTACGTGACCTTTCTGGAAATACTCTGTCAGACATTCATCAACACAAGTCATTCTCATTCACTTAGAATGTCACATCGTCATACCCGCCAAATCACAAATTGATTTATCCAAAAATAACACGGGTATACAGCTTAAAGAAACGAATTCCTCCGCCACCAAACGTGAATACGTTTAAACAGATCAACTTACGTGATCCATTGGATATACTCTGTCAGACCTTCGTCCCTACAAGTTGTCCTGGGACTGGACAAACCGAAGGCACTATTCAGTATATCCATCTTAGTCACTGTTATCTAAGACTTATACAACAGACCTTGCATTTTACTCCGTCTTCAATTATCTTTGGCATATATGATTCACAACGCTTATGCCAATACAGAGTGGTTCTTTGGATAATAGTCCAACCGGTCTCTCCATATTAACAACGTTAAAATGGTCAAAACTTTGATAGTCTGTGATTTAACTATCAAAGAAAAACAAGTGTGCAAACAACGATATTATTTCCAGATGGAAATTATATCGGTAAATCATCAACATATATCTATATATATATTCACATTGCCTTATTTTCTATGTTTAGAAAATATATGTTATTAACACTGGAAAACGTTTTCCATTTGCTTATTTACAAATCACTACTCTTCCCCAACTATCAGTCCCTGACTGTGAACTTGTAACACCCCACCTCCGTTAAGGTCACTCACAAGGGAATGCCTTAACTTTGGTGGAGCATTTTAGTAAACAGAACAGAAACTTACAAGACAGATAAAATAGTACTTGGAAAATTTATAACTTTATTTCAACAGAATCTTGGTTACATCCTCTCTAATCACAATATCAGAATTCAAGTACAAAATATCAGTCTTGTACAAAAGCCTTCAGAATGCATAGTTTAAAATGATAATCCCCACATAAGAAGACAAGCCATACTTTAAGCACTACAAGCGGAAGAAATCTGGATCAAGCTAGAGTATTCCCTTCTACAAAACCTGGGGGGGGGGGAGAAACGGAAGAAAGGAGGCGAAACAACAAGGGTCAGACAAAAGTCTGGCAAGTCCAGTGATTTTCAGTTATGAACAGATAATAATAACATGACATGAAAATAAAACTGGATGAGAGATAACTATAACAGATGTAGCAGATATGACAGAAGAACAGAATGATATAAGCTATTGCTTTACACTTCTCTGCACTAATACTAGTATAACAGAATTAGGTGTCACCCTAATGTCTAAACTGAAATAGAAACAGGTACAGAATAATTTCCACGCTAGTAATGGGCCTTTACCACCCGATCAGAAACAGACAGAAGCAGAATGTAGCATAAGGTGTACACTAGTAATTGGGCCTTTAACACCCGAACAGACGATACCACGCAGAAACAGACAGGTGTTGCCACCCAACAGAAACAGACGGTACCAACATAAACAGACAGAACTAAGTGTACCCTAAAACCCTACCCCAAGCGATCGGCTCCCTAATACATAAATACCCTGTGCCAGCCCCACCGAAAGGTGTATCATTCCCTAAAGTGGCAACCTTTGAATGACACAGACCTGTTTACAGATGTCACGGCGTCTTACATCCTCAGAGGCAGACCGGGATCCATGCACGCACATGACCCGGTTGGAACGCACCATCAACACCCCTCGCCATTATCAGAATGAACCGCTTATAATTAGTTCAGTAAGCGTGCCCGGACCCTACCTACTGTCGGGTCAAAGTTTTGATACCAGAAAGGGTTACTGACTAATATGGGTCCAAACAACAGATGACACAAGTAATTCCCCTCCTATCCTTGTGTCCCCAGACTAACAGATTTCAGATTAACAAGTTCAGACATACAGAATTCAGATCAACTAGTTCACAGGTCAGACAAGTTTTAGACTAACGGATCAGATATAAGGATTTAACAGATTTACAGATTTGTCTAACTTTGTAATTGGGCCTACCGATTCACGGAACAGATTTATTTAACTCACCAGTCTAGTGGGTTTAACCCTATCCGCCCAACACGTTTTAGACATTATATTTATCTCATATTTTCATTAATTAAATATTAATGCCCAGACCTCTCACATTAGACTGACAGTTTGCGGCTACTGGTTATGCCGGTTGGTTCCGGGCAGATTTCTGCCGCAAACTGAGTCTAACCTCGGGTTTCAAGCACGTTATGACTAACTTCTCACATTAGAACCTATTGTTTGCGGCCACTGGATGTGCTGGGCGGTTCCGGGCAGGATTACGCTGCAAACTCATTCTAACCTCGAGTCAGCCATGTTTATCTTTGCGGCCAATTAATTATTAATTTACCATTTATGCCCACGCCTAATATACATGTCAATTTTCATAATTATAGCCAATTCAGATTATGTCGATAACAGACTAAATATATCAACTCAACAGATATGGCAGATAACAGATTTAGCAGATTAGGCGACTTAACGGATTCAGCAGATTAAGCAGTTTAGCAGATTTAGCATATATCAGTTTAGGCATCTTCAACAGACTTAGCAGATGACATATTTGGTATATGAACAGATATAGCAGATTATAGCAGAACTAGCAGATTAGGCAATATAACAGATTTAATCATTCCTTAAAGTTTCATAAACATATCTTGCCTAATTATAAATTTGGCCTAAGTTTGCATGCCTAAATAGTTGTCATGATTCACATTATGATCATATACCCCACGTTTGCATTGAATTTACATGGCACAGAATATGGTCATAATTTACCATATAACACACGTCTCAAATTTAGTTAAACTTGCCTAGTACAAAAGATTCACATATAAATTATACCAAATATAGCCATCGATTTCAATGCATGCCATATATTCAAAAATCTCCCACTTAGGTGTTATTCACATTTAATAGTTATCAAATCTTAACATAAATCTTCACACCTAAGTCATATTCCCTTTTTATCCCAAATCATGAATCTCTATATAAACAATATGCCCAACAATCTAGAACTTTAAATTATAACAGATCTTTAATTCAAAAATATGCGTTATGTCCAATGTCTCAAGTCACATGTTAATATACAATGGTTCCTCTTCTTCCAATTCACAGAATATGCACAGATCTAAATCTAGTTTACAAGCTATGTCCTTTTAGTCACAGATTAGCCATGTCCAATTATGCCATCATTCATTATTTGTCCCAAAGTTTAACGTTCGTGCGTTAATCTCTTATGAGAATTGGCGCAGGCTCGGGGTAGCCTGGCTATAGAACAGAAAGAAGAAAGAGATATAGAATAAAATAGATCAGAACAGAACATACGCAATCTCAAATTCAGATTTACAATCATGTCACAATTATAATTAAAGTTTATATCGGAAAATAACTGTACTTGCCTTGGTTGGATTCTAAAAGAAAAAGGTGTTGTAGCTGTTCTCTTTTAATCCTAATCAGAATTGGAGGAAGAAGAAGCACAAGTCCTAGCTTAGGTTTCAGCAGAGTAGAGACGCCATTGATTTATTTATTTTTAGAGAGGAAGAGAGCAATGGAGGCTAGAGAATTGTATATGAGATTTAGGTTTAGGTTAGGGATGTATATATAGGTGTAGGAAGTTATTTAGGACCATTAGATTAACCCTGAATCATGAGAACCATTTAAATGCAAAATCTGCATTTGAGCGAATCGGCCCACGGGATGACAGCCAAACACCCTGGATTAACCCCTAGTCGACCCAGCAGGGCTTGGGTCGACCTCAAAAATGGGCCGGTTCGGTTATTCCCCCTCCCAATTCGCTGTTTTGAACCTTTTTTTGCATGTTTATTTATTTAATTTTTATATATATTTATATATATTTCTCTCATATGCATACAAACTTCAAGGCTTAATAACTTCTTCATAATTAACCATTTTTTTTATATTCTCAGAAAATACAGGGTGTTACATTCTCCCCTCCTTAAAGGATTTCGTCCCCGAAATCTTCAAGTTAAGAAGAATGTATCCTAACATCCAACATCCATCTACTCAACCATTCAATCACAGGCATCCATTGTCCTTAAAAGGTTTCTAATGCCGTATGAACATATGCAAAGTGTGTGTATATGTTTCTTATCTAATGCAAAATCAGGCGGTTTACTGATCCAGTTGACCTCCTTAATGCGAATCATGTTAGTGTCATGAGTCCAAATATGTATGCAAGAAATCCTATTTGATACACATCATTTCTATATGAGTGCATAACCATTCATCCAAATGCAACATCCATGTGAGGAGTCAATCATTCTGCATCCACAAAAATTGAAAAATGCACACACATCCATATGCAGTATGAGAGTGTTTTTGAGCCGATCTAGTGCCTAGTGTGTGTATATGCATCCACGAGCAACCACTAGCAACCACTTGCATCCACTTGCAACCATCAAACATAACATGTCTCAAACACATGTTTACACCCATTAGTTTCTACCTAAAGTTCGAAGATTCGATCGATAGGATACAGTCGAATGATGGAAGCGAGTACAGATAAGACAAAGACTTGGTTCCCATTAGACATCGGTTGAGAAAATAATTCCCCTAAGTATCAACCCCGAAGACCGAAATCAACATCAGATTGACACCCAGAGGATTACCTCCTTTAGACAATGTCAAAACTGGAAAGCATAATTATTCAAATATTTATAGACTACTGGTACAGATCAGGTTCCCTAATGATTCTTAGGAAGCTAAGCATGATAAAATCATATCCCACAAAAACTCAGAATGTATGCGTCATACTTGACGTCTAACACAGATATCCCTCAAACCCCAATCTATCATAAACAGATGAGTCATAACCCTTATAGGTTTGAGTCTACAACGGAATCAGAAACAATACTAGTATTAAAGTGCAGAGTATCAATTACAAAATCAAAATACCAGAATCAGAAAGAGTCTTAACTCCATAATCAGATAAAGAAATTAAACCTACTATAGGAATTTTCCTACTTCTATCCTAGCCACTAGCCTCAAGAGTGTTCGCCTGGCCTCCTTGTCCTCGTCTCTTCGGGCAGTCCCTAGTGAAGTGTCCCATCTCCCCATAGTTGAAGCAAGCGGCCTTCCTTTTTCTGCAATCCTTGTTCAGATGAGTCGAGCTTCTACAAGTAAAGCACTTTTTCCCCTTCTTATCTTCAGACTTCTCATCCTTCCTTTGCGTTTCCTTTTTGGGCCCTGCTTTCTTATTCTGTGGTTCTTCCTTATTTGTCTCTTTCGGGCCTTTGTCTTCCTCGTGCAGTAGTGCCATATCCACCAATCTCTCGTAAGTCGCTCCCATGGGTACATGAGTCATGGCTAGGCTGTGCAGTGGCTCGTTCAATCCTTTAACAAAGCGGAGAGCCTTTTTATGCTGAGTGTTGACTAAATCCAATCCGAACCTAGCTAGTTGGTTGAACTGGTTGACGTATTCCTTGACCGTCGTACTTCCTTGCTTAAGAGATAAGAACTTTTCCAGTTGTAAACTTCGTTCAGCTTGCGAGAGGAATTTTGTCTCAAACCTTGTTCTGAAATCCATCCATGTCTCAACCGGCCTCTCGGGGTTAGTGACTTCCCACCAGTAGGAAGCTTCGTCTTTGAGCAGCCATACCGCCAACTGTACCTTCTGCCTATCGTCCACCTCGAAGATAACGAATAGATCCTCAGTTTCTTTGAGCCAGTTCCTCGCTTCTACGAATGATTCAGTTCCTTTGAAATCCTTCCCACCCATGGCCCTAAAATCTCTACAGATCTTTGAAAAAGTAATTGCACGAGGAGGGGGTGGAGGAGGAGGATCATTTGCTGGACCTGCGGCGGCGGTCCTAGCCTCAAGATATTGACGAAACCAACCGGGTACGTGAACACCCTCTGGTATCTCGGATGCTTCAGACATGCTGAAACGAAAAAAAAGGAAAGATTCAATACAAAAAAAAGGACTGAAGGAAAGATATATGGCTCTTGGGGATCATGTTTTTCAAAATAAGCTTTATTTTTAAAAAATACTTCCTTTCAAAACCTTTTTGAAAATAGTTTTCAAAAACTTTACCCAATCTGGTAACCTTCAGCTCTGATACCAAGTGTAACACACCACCTCCGTTAAGGTCACTCACAAGGGAATGCCTTAACTTTGGTGGAGCATTTTAGTAAACAGAACAGAAACTTACAAGACAGATAAAACAGTACTTGAAAATTTTATAACTTTATTTCAACAGAAGCTTGGTTACATCCTTTCAAATCACAATATCAGAATTCAAGTACAAAATATCAGTCTTGTACAAAAGCCTTCAGAATGCATAGTTTAAAATCATAATCCCCACAGAAGAAGACAAGCCATACTTTAAGCACTACAAGCGGAAGAAATCTGGATCAAGCTAGAGTATTCCCTTCTACAAAACCTGGGGGGAGGGGGAGAAACGGAAGAAAGGAGGCGAAACAACAAGGGTCAGGCAAAAGTCTGGCAAGTCCAGTGATTTTCAGTTATGAACAGATAATAATAACATGACATGAAAATAAAACTGGATGAGAGATAACTGTAACAGATATGACAGAAGAACAGAATGATATAAGCTATTGCTTTACACTTCTCTGCACTAATACTAGTATAACAGAATTAGGTGTCACCCTAATGTCTAAACTGAAACAGAAACAGGTACAGAATAATTTCCACGCTAGTAATGGGCCTTTACCACTCGATCAGAAACAGACAGAAGCAGAATGTAGCATAAGGTGTACACTAGTAATTGGGCCTTTACCACCCGAACAGACGGTACCATGCAGAAACAGACAGGTGTTGCCACCCAACAGAAACAGACGATACCAACAGAAACAGACAGAACTAAGTGTACCCTAAAACCCTACCCCAAGCGATCGGCTCCCTAATACATAAATACCCTGTGCCAGCCCCACCGAAGGGTGTATCATTCCCTAAAGTGGCAACATTTTAATGATACAGACCTATTTACAGATGTCACGACATCTTACATCCTCAGAGGCAGACCGGGATCCATGCACGCACATGACCCGGTTGGAACGCACCATCAACACCCCTCGCCATTATCAGAATGAACCGCTTATAATTAGTTCAGTAAGCTTGCCCGGACCCTACCTACTGTTGGGTCAAAGTTTTGATACCAGAAAGGGTTACTGACTAATATGGGTCCCAAACAACAGATGACACAAGTAATTCCCCTCCTATCCTTGTGTCCCCAGACTAACAGATTTCAGATTAACAAGTTCAGACATACAGAATTCAGATCAACTAGTTCACAGGTCAGACAAGTTTTAGACTAACGGATCAGATATACGGATTTAACATATTTACAGATTTGTCTAACTTTGTAATTGGGCCTACCGATTCACGGAACATATTTATTAAACTCATCTGTCTAGTGGGTTTAACCCTATTTGCCCAACACGTTTTAGACATTATATTTATCTCAGATTTTCATTAATTAAATATTAATGCCCAGACCTCTCACATTAGACTGACAATTTGCGGCTACTGGTTAGGCCGGTTCGTTCCGGGCAGATTTCTGCCGCAAATTGAGTCTAACCTCGGGTTTCAAGCACGTTATGACTAACTTCTCACATTAGAACCTATTGTTGGCGGCCACTGGATGTGCCGGGCGGTTCCGGGCAGGATTACGCCGCAAACTCATTCTAACCTCGAGTCAGCCATGTTTATTTTTGCGGCCAATTAATTATTAATTTACCATTTATGCCCACGCCTAATATGCATGTCAATTTTCATAATTATAGCCAATTCAGATTATGTCGATAACAGACTAAATATATCAACTCAACAGATATGGCAGATAATAGCTTTAGCAGATTAGGCGACTTAACGGATTCAGCAGATTAAGTGGTTTAGCAGATTTAGCATATAACAGTTTAGGCATCTTCAACAGACTTAGCATATGACAGATTTGGTATATGAACAGATATAGCAGATTATAGCAGAACTAGCAGACTAGGCAATATAACAGAACTAGCAAATTAGGCAATATAACAGAACTAGCAATTTAGGCCGTATAACAGATTTAATCATTCCTTAAAGTTTCATAATCATATCTTGCCTAATTATAAATTTGGCCTAAGTTTGCATGCCTAAATAGTTGTCATGATTCACATTATGATCAAATACCCCACGTTTGCATTGAATTTACATGGCACAGATTATGGTCATAATTTACCATATAACACACGTCTCAAATTTAGTTAAACTTGCCTAGTACAAAAGATTCACATATAAATTTTACCAAATATAGCCATCGATTTCAATGCATGTCATATATTCAAAAATCTCCCACTTAGGTGTTATTCACATTTAATAGTTATCAAATCTTAACATAAATCTTCACACCTAAGTCATATTCCCTTTTTATCCCAAATCATGAATCTCTATATAAACAATATGCCCAACAATCTAGAACTTTAAATTATAACAGATCTTTAATTCAAAAATATGCGTTATGTCCAATGTCTCAAGTCACATGTTAATATACAATGGTTCCTCTTCTTCTAATTCACAGAATATGCATAGATCTAAATCTAGTTTACAAGTTATGTCCTTTTAGTCACAGATTAGCCATGTCCAATTATGCCATCATTCATTATTTGTCCCAAAGTTTAACGTTCGTGCGTTAATCTCTTATGAGATTTGGCGCAGGATCGGGGTAGCCTGGCTATAGAACAGAAAGAAGAAAGAGATATAGAATAAAATAGATCAGAACAGAACATACGCAATCTCAAATTCAGATTTACAATCATGTCACAATTATAATTAAAGTTTATATCAGAAAATAACTGTACTTGCCTTGGTTGGATTCTAAAAGAAAAAGGTGTTGTAGCTGTTCTCTTTTAATCCTAATCAGAATTGGAGGAAGAAGAAGCACAAGTCCTAGCTTAGGTTTCAGCAGAGTAGATACGCCATTGATTTATTTATTTTTAGAGAGGAAGAGAGCAATGGAGGCTAGAGAATTGTATATGAGATTTAGGTTTAGGTTAGGGATGTATATATAGGTGTAGGAAGTTATTTAGGACCATTAGATTAACCCTGAATCATGAGAACCATTCAAATGCAAAATCTGCATTTGAGTGAATCGGCCCACGGGATGACAGCTAAACACCCTGGATTAACCTCTAGTCGACCCAGCAGAGCTCGGGTCGACCTCAAAAATGGGCCGGTTCGGTTATTCCCCCTCCCAATTCGCTGTTTTGAACCTTTTTTGCATGTTTTTTAATTTTTATATATATCTATATTTATTTCTCTCATATGCATACAAACTTCAAGGCTTAATAACTTCTTCATAATTAACCATTTTTTTTATATTCTCAGAAAATACGGGGTGTTACAGAACTAGTAGGAGAACAATTCCCTAAGTATAAATCCCGAAGGCCGAAACCAACATCAGATAGACACTTAGAAAACCATTCAATTTACTAATCTCTAGTCAGTTCTAATTTTACTTAACTCTATTTGATTAACTCTGATTGATTAACTCTAACTGGTCAACCTTAATTAATTAACTCTAACTGGTTTTACTTGGTTTGACTAACTCCATTTATTAACTCGACTGACAAATTCAACTCGATTAACTGAACTAATCACTTTGATTAACTCGACAAATTCACTTTTGTTAACTTAACCAATTCACTTAGTTTAACTTAACTAATTCACTTTGATTAATCTAACTATTCACTTAACTCCTGTCGAATAAACCATATTCGATAACTCCTCTAACTCTACTCGAATAAACTATATTCGATTAACTCCTTTAATCTATTCGATTTGATAACTCCCCTTTTCGAATAACCAATATTCGATTAACTCACTTCGAATAACCAATATTCGACTACTCACTTCGAATAACTAATAATTGATAACTGATTGACATTGAAAATTGTTTATTTTATGACTCTTATGCTTTATCTTTTATAAATAAATAAATGATACTTTGGGTATTTTTTATGTGTTTTTACAGATTTCAAGCGTTGCCTCCTTCAATTCAAATCACAGGCCAACTATAAGAAAGAGCTACTTCCTCACATCAAATTCATTTCAATTGCAAAAGAAGTAGTAGCTCACTGGTAAAGGCATAGGAATTGGTGCTGAGAGACCTGAGTTCGAACCCCGTCAAGCTCACTTTTTGCCAAAGAAACGGAGCGCGTTCACACTGGCCCCTTGCTTTGAGGAATATTTGGATTAGTGTTATGTTATATATATACATACACACATTCATGTGTATGTATTTATGATGTGCACCAATTAACATTTCAGCAATAGCCATATTCTTATCATGGAATTAAATTCAAATCATTCAATTTCAATTAGAAGAATTTCTGATTGAATTGCTGCCAAGAAAAGATCCATTGTGAAGATTTTATCCTTTGTTGCCTTTGGAGTCTAATAAGCATCCTTGTTTGGAAGAATTAATTATATGCAATCTTTTATCAATCAATTAGCCACATGAGAGAATTGAGAGATATGGAAAATATTTACCATGATATGCCCAGATTTTCTCCAATCAAGCTGAGTCAAGGAAGGCAAGAGATATTCATGAATGAGGAGGCCCATTTATTCATAGACCTAATTATGGTTTTCCCATTCTCATCTATAAATATGTGTTGTAACCATTGTAAAAATCATTCATTCTTCTGTACTCTCTTTTAGTTTTAATAAAGCTTTCTTTTCTTTAGTTTCTGCATTTTATTTTCGTGGCAAATTGTGTTGTCTAGTCAATTAGATTTGCTAGAACACAATTTGCTATTGCTTCTATTTTTCTTACTAGTGATTGACCGTCTGATAAGATTCAGCGGTAATCCTAGTTTTTATTTTCAGTTGTTGATTTCTTTTCTGCAATTTTATTTCCAGTGTTCTATTTTATTTTAATCATTGAATTTATTATAGATCCGATTAGATTCGAATCTGTAGTGAATTTAATTGCATCTTTTAATTGTAGTTTCACTTTCTATTTTGTTTTGCAAAATCAACCTCCAAAGTTTTGTCTAACTCGCCCAAGAGATTAGATAAATAATTTGATTTAATTCACCTCCCTGTGTTCGACCTGTATGTTACACACCTGTATGCTTGCAGAATTTATTACAAATGTCGCGCTTTTCTAATTCATAAACTAGCGTCGATCAATAACTCCTTCGAATAAACTATATTCGATAATCTCCTCTCGAATAACTAGATTCGATTAACTTAACTTATTTAACTTAACTTGATTAACTCCTATCGAATGACTAGATTCGATCAACTTAACTTATTTAACTCATCTTGATTAACTCCTATCGAATAACTAGATTCGATTAACTTAACTTATTTAACTCATCTTGATTAACTCCTATCGAATAACTAGATTCGATTTAACTCCATTCGCTTGACTCTAGATCGCAACGATCACAATGGTTACGCCTGATTCCCTTAGGCAACATCCGACCGCCTTAGGCTATTTACAGCCCTGTGAATTACGCTAGCAGTCGTACGAGATGGAAACTTACCCTGAATACAATGTTTGACTAACTCTATCTCAAATAACTATATTTGATTAACTCTAGTTCGTTTTAACTCTAATCGATTAACTCTAACTGAGTAACTCTAACTCGATCAACTCGACTTGATTAACTCGACTTACTTAACTCAACTGGTTAACTTGACTTACTTAACTCACTGGTTAACTTGACTTACTTAACTCACTAGTTAACTTGACTTGCTTAACTCACTGGTTAACTTGACTTACTTAACCCAACTGGTTAACTTGACTTACTTAACTCACTGGTTAACTTGACTTACTTAACCCAACTGGTTAACTTGACTTACTTAACCCAACTGGTTAACTTGACTTACTTAACCCAACTGGTTAACTCTATTGAACTGGTTAACTCTACTGAACTGGTTAACTCTACTGAACTGGTTAACTCTACTGAACTAATTAACTCTATTCAACTAACTCGACTAACCCCTTTCGAATAGCATATTCGTTTTACTAACTTTCGAATACCATATTCGATTTACTCCCTTCGAATACCATATTCGATTTAATTCCTTTCGAATACCATATTCGATTTACTTTATTCACTTTATAAAGATTTCCTTTTTAACAACGTTTTATTCATTTGAAAAGATTTACTTTTAAATAACGGTTCTACACTTTAAAAATGATTTCCTTTTTATAACGTTTCCTTTTCAGTTCTATTTGTAAATGGTTTACAAATATTTCCTTTTCAAATTTATTCTTGAAATATTCTAACTCCTTAAATTCTCTGAAAAATTCGCCATAACCTCCTTTGTAACGGGAGCATCGGGAAAATCCCCAAACCCGCCACACAGGCCTTTCCATTCAAAAAGAAAATGGTTTGTAATTATTTCCTTTTTGAATATCTCCTATTTATAAATATTCCAATTTATAAATATTTCTTATTTATAAATATTCCAGTTTATAAATATTCTGTTTTCAATATCACTTTGAAAATCTCCTTTTCCTCTTTCGATATTTTATGGTACTTAACACATCAAATCACGATGACCAATCTCATTCAAACCCATATAATCAACCACAGGTTTTAACTACATCATATATCATAATATATGAAAAACAATAAAATAACTGTTGAGGAATCCAGTCGGATTCCTCCAACCTGTTTCCCTGCATCCACAGATGTTACACAATATGATTATCATCACTTTCAGTTCAATATAAATTATTCTGATAGCAGAATCAATATATAAATGTTTAACAGTTTATATATATATATATATTTTCACTAACTGACTAGCAGTTCAATCAAACAACCAACACACAGAAATCAACAGATGATTAACAGTTCTAAAAATACGTTATAAAAATATAACTGTTCAGAGTTGGTGAGTTTTACTCACATTTGCAGTTCATCGTTAAAGAACGATAAACCGTTATTTGATTTGAATCAAACAATTTATTTCGCCATAAATTCATACGAGCCCCAATCCACTTCCAATCAGCTTCATTGTGAAGCTCTCGTCCATACGATCCTAACGTGACCGGCGGTTCGAATTTCTGATACAGTATGATAAAGATAAGATATCAACAAGTTTATACACTTATAATTAAAAATAAACTTTTATTATTTTAATTAAATATTCATCATTACTTAAATCCACGACCATTAAATTCACTATACCACCATTTATATAATTAAATAAATTAATTCTAATACCTCTGCCAATGCAGGTCATTACAACAGAATTCAGAATTTAAATCCTGGGAATTTGGAAAATATTTTCTGAAGTAAATTTAAATAATATAGCTTTGTGTTAGATGGATTTTTGAATAAAAATCATTTTGAATGGATTTCGAAAGTGATAAAGCATTGAACTCACTTCAGTCGCTGGAAAATAATTCTGATAATGACTGCAGCATTATCAGTGTTCATTTTCGAGTTCTAAGTGTTGAATTGCTACCGTAGAAAAGTTTTTGATGAAAATTTGTTTGGAAGAAAACAAGTTTAGTTGGAAAATTCAAATGTTTTGAATTTGAAAAGGAAATAAATATATGTATATATTTATGTGATTTCGAAAGGATTTAAAATGAAATCCCAGGAATGTGAATGTAGAAATTTAAATGAATCAAAGTGAATAAATTGAATCAGAATCAAGTTGAATGAATTAGAATACATATGTAAGAAGACCAAAAGTTTTGGTGGAATTAAATATTGTTGAAATATGAGGAGTTGAGTTTCAACATAAGTGAGATTTTAAAAAATAGTAGATTTGTACCATTTTTCTTACCTTAGCAATTTCGAGGACGAAATTATTTTAAGGGGGGAAGGATGTAACGACCCAGATTTTTCGTCGATTAATTTTAAACATTTAATATGGATTAAAATATTGAATTGATAATATACATGAATATTTATACTACGTTATCGATTTATATATCGATTCCAAATTTAATATCGAATATTTTAGATTATCGTAAGACGAAATATAATTGAAATTGAAGTAAAACTGAATCAAAAACAATCTAGATGACCGGTATAAATTCAATTTCAATATATATTCTATTTGAATATAGATATAGACGATAATAATAATTTATTATCAAGGAATTAAATTGTTTTGAATTTAATTTATATAAGTTTAAATTAATATCTCCTCCATATGGCCGAATTGAGTTTCGATACCTGTCCCAGTGTGTTCAGAATAGCAGTTTTACCCTAGCAAGGTCGGTCGTTGTGTTCAAAAAGGAGTTCGCGATCACGGGATATTTTAATATTAAATAAACACCGTACCAGTTAATACCTGCTCGTAATAAACTCTGTTCCTTTTAAGACCTACCTCAGATAAATCCTATCTGGTAAAACACCTGCCCTAAATTCCTTAATCGCTACGTCTCTCCTCTCTATAAAAATCACGACATACTCCTCTTTATTTAGATCTCCTCTCATCTGTTCTGTTCAGAAGAAATCTCGTTCCTCTTATATATATGTTTTAAATCCCTCAAATTCCAAACTATTAAAAACCTACGAAGTGAATTAAAACTCCTCAGCACTTTCCCTTTTCTCTTTTCTCAAATCAAAAACCAAAATCGTGTTTTTCCTTTCTTTCGAAAATCAAATCAGGACAGAAATAGAATTCGACCCGAGTTCGTATATACATCTCAACTAAAGCACGATGGGCGAGCTCGATTGTTGGTCAGTGAATTTGGATAGAGATTTCGCGATGGATCTGGTAATTCGAACCCAAGTGCGACGCGAGTACTAGGGCTCAATTTCAAGTACCCATCGTGCATCAAAGACATCGGTTATGGAAGGAGATGAGTGCGTTGGAGTTTGAGTGACAAACAACGCGTGTAGCAATCAAAGTAGGGTTGGGTCTTTTGCCAGCTATCGTTGTTGTTGGATTCTTGGAGGGCAGCATTAGTCTGGTGAAAGCAAGGCGTATGGGCAGTGGTATTTCAATGGATTCCTTGCAAGTTGATGTCGCACGAGGTACTGTCTATGGCATGGTCGAATTTGTGTTCAAAGTTGTGAAGGACAGGGTTTGAAACAGTGGAATTTAGTTCATGCGTTTTGCTTGGGAAGGGTCATGATGTATGCAACAAAGTGAAGTTGGGTTGGATATTTGGTTCGTTCGAATGTTGGAAGTTGGAAGTCTACAGTGGGGAAAGTGGTTAGGTAAGAAGATTTAAGGTTAATTATTTATTTAGTAGATCATTGAAAAAAAATCTTATCTTTATAAATGGAAACTTAAACTTGAAACTATTAAGCTGTTCGACTAGGAAGTTTAAAAGAAAATAAATGTTAGTATATTAGTTAAACTAGAAAAAAATTATATTGTTAGAATGGAATTGTCATCTACTATTAATTCGTGATTTGGAAACTAAAAAGAAAATTTTAGTTAGTGAATCATTATATAAATTTTAAATTAGGTAAGTGATATATTTATATTTTAAACCATTGGTTGTTCAAAACCAGGAAATTAGTAAATAATATTTTAGTATATTTTTAACACAAAATCCTGTTAAGGAAATCTATTAGCTTATTTATAGAATTCGGATTTTTCTTAGGCAAAGATAAATCAGATGGAATCATTTGTGTGGAGTTTGGAGACTCGGGAGTCGATGAATAGAAATTGGTACAAGGGCAAACTAAAATCACGGTGAGTAAATCTCACTCACCTTTATTTAGAATTATTTTTATTCGTTAAAGATGATTGTTGCTGCTTGTTTGAATGCTTTCTGGTTGATTTAAAAATATTAGTTATTTAGGGTTGACTATTATATATATATTGGTTTGGTGATTGGATTATTCCCGCAGTATCATTAGCGGATGCCCGCAGTATCATTAGCGGATGACCCTACGCCCACGTATATAAGTGGATCCCCTTTTATACCGCGATATCCTGCCTTGAAGAAGGATGGGTATTATTTCTGTTGATTAACGTCTGTGGATGCAGGAAAAACAGGTTGGAGGAATCCAACTGGATTGCTCAAAAATATATTATCTGTTTATTATTTGTTTGCATATATACTGTCATGTATGACGTGTTAGAAACCCTGAAATAAATAATTGGTTGTTTGGTGTTTAAATATCACTGGGCCTAAGTGATAATTTATAAAAATACCCTGAAAGGGGTATTTGGGATTAAAAAGGGAAATTCTATTTTTCTAAAATAGAATTTGAATTTTTAAATAGATTCGAAAAATAAACTTGTTTTGAAAATAAAACAAGTAGTTCCTTTATAAACGGTGTTTATAAATAGTTCTTTAATAACGAAGTTATAAATGAAGTAAAAAGAATTATCATTTGATAATTAAGAAATAAAAATACAAGTGTGAAATTAAAAAGGGAAATCTATTTTCAAAAAAATAGAAATATCGATTTCAAAAGGAATTGAAATCGAGACTTGTTTAAAGAAATTGAACATAAAAATTTAAATAGAAATTGAATCTAGAAAACATAAAGGAATTCAAATATAGAATTCAAACAGATTGAAACAAGAATTTGAATATAGAATTCAAATAGAAATAGACTTTGCGTATAGAATTTAAAGAGTTAAAATGGAATTTGAAAATAAGATTCAAATAGAGTTAAAATGGAATTTGAAAATAAAATTCAAATAGAATTTATACATAGAAAATTTAAATAGAATTTGAATATATTGAATTTGAAAGAATTTGAATATACAGAAATTTGAATTCAAAGGAATTCAAGTAGAATTTGAATTCAAAGGAATTCAAATGGATTTGAAGAAAGGGAGTTCAAATGAAATTCAAATATAGAGGTTTGAAAATAATGGAGTTTAAACACAGAATTTGAATAAGAGGAATTCAAATGGAATTTAAACTATGGAATTTGAATAGAGAATTCAAATAGAATTTAAAATATGAAATTTGCATATAGGATTCAAATAGAAAATTCAAACGGGATTTGAATATAGAAATTCAAATGGAGTTTGAATATACGAAATT
Source organism: Allium sativum (assembly GCA_030737875.1). Classification (NCBI taxonomy): domain Eukaryota; kingdom Viridiplantae; phylum Streptophyta; class Magnoliopsida; order Asparagales; family Amaryllidaceae; genus Allium; species Allium sativum. The sequence goes on from CM060918.1 coordinate 132,936,567, forward strand.
CAATGGAAATTCAAATATAGAATTTGAACGTAGAAATTCAAATGGGATTTGAATAAAGGAAATTCGAATATAGAAATTCAAGTAGAATTTGAAAAAAATATAAGCAAATTGAAATTTGAGTATAGAAGTGAAATAGATCGGAAATACTATGTTGAATTGGGAAAAATTGATTTGATATATATTAAAATATATTGGAATAGAGTTGAATTTATTAAAGACGAAGTTTAAAAGTTGATATATATACATATATATAAATATAATTAAAATGAACTCGCGGCAGCGCGGCAGTTCGTAAATTGGTGGTTCGAACTTCAATTGAGTATACAGGACTCAATTGATGTTGGAATTCTTTGAAACAAGAAACGTCAGGATCAATTTGATAATAGTTTTCTAATGGTGGAGAAAAATCTAGATTTCGTCGAATAGATTTTGAGTTATATCAAAATCAAATTTTCAGAAAAATAGCGCTATAACCATTTAAAAATCATAACGGTTTATTTATTTTATAAAAGGATTTTAAGCGAATAAAATCTGAATTTCTATTTAGAAAATTTCAGATTTGAGTTGTAGATTATATGTGAACTAAGGTGGAGTAATGAATTGATTTTTGAAACAGAAATCAGATTTTTGATTATTGAATAGAATTAACTAATTCGAATAGTAATTAGTTAATGAGATTTTGAATTGATATTGGGTTTTGAATAAGTGAATTCGATTTGAAAATTTATATTCGAAATCGAAAGGAAAACTAGAATTGAAATTGAAAAATTCAATTTGGTTATGAGCAAGTTAAATATTTGAACATGTTATGTTCAAACAAAGAAGTGAAATAGGCAAAATAGCTAGTTAAAGAATAAATGAGCGAAACTGAATTCAAACGATTGGATTGAGTTGAATTGAATTGAAAACAGGTGAACATGTGATTAAACAGATATGGGATGGAGTATACGAAGATTTTATTTATGTGCCCGACAAAAAGGTACATGTTTAAATTCATATATCAGATTTTATGCGCCGTATCGGCAAGCCGCTTGGCTTTTCATTTTTCTTTTGGATTGGCAAGCATAACATCCAGAATATTTTTGCAAATCAATTAGTGATTAACGGATCTGACAATGTGGCATTCAAAGTGATTGTGCTATAAATGAATGGCAAGTGAGCGTAGCCTCAGGCCTCAACAACCGGGAAATGACAAAAATCGGGCAGGCAGCATGGCTATGTGGGTCGCTCCCATTAGGATGTTTAATCACCTATCTAGAGTTTCATTTAATTACTTATTCTATTCGATGCTGTCCCATTCTGGAAACGGTTGCTGATCCCAACCATTAGTGATATACATTCGATACACTCAAGCGAAATGAGTGGTCGGTCATGTGTGGGCCGGGTTGCAAGATGTTCTTGTTGAACCTAGTGTATCGCCTCTAGAGATACACTAGCGGAAGGTGGTTCCATACATTGTCATGTTGGAAATCCAATCTCTAATAAGCGCCATGCGGTTTTTGATTTTATACTATATATGTGGAGCGTGAGATGCAAGCATTCCGCTAGATTCTATTTATCTGAATAGACATTATTATAATATCACTGGATTTTGTATCAAAGAGTTTTGGGTTATAGTAAGGTAAAAACCGTCCGTGTTTATGTGTGGGCTGGTCTTACTATTATCTTTTCTTTCGAAAGGATTTTTTTTTAAAGTTAAACAATTGGTTGGAGTTTACTCACACCAGTTCCATGACTGACCCAGAGTTTATTTTGTTTGTTTTCCCTAAACTCTTGGGTGCCCAAATTTGTACGGGCAGTCAAGTAGTCGGGATTTTTCAGATTCACTTGGAAGAGCTGGAAGCAGGAGGCTTCACCAGTTAGCTATAGACTATCATATATTCCGCTGTGAACAATGTTTGTATCTGGAAACAGGTGTTTATAACTGTACCAGGAATAACTATTGTGCTCTGATGATGGTATGTATATGAAGTTACTGATTTGTATTTCAAAAGTTATGTTATATAATATATTTTATTCATTCCGCTGTGAGTTTGTGATCTTCATTTTCTTCTATTCTAATATTTCTTTCTTTCTATTTCTCATCCTCTAACTTCTTTCTAATAATGATTCGTATTTCTGTGCAATTTGGGTTGGACGTGTGGTGTTATTAGTCAACTCAGATAGTACGGATTTGCGGGCCTTTACATCATGGGAGTTGCACACACACACACACACATATATATATATATCGATTTGGTGTGGTGCGTTCCCTTTTCCTTGTCTGAGGGGAGCCCGATATTTGGTTGCATACTTGTTTGTATGCATTGTGATGTTTTGGAATTCATATTTCCAAATGATTTTGGTTTGAGATCCCGAAGTGAAATCTACTTTGATATAAAGCTAGATAAGTATTTCAAATAATTTGAAATAAGATTCGGGAAATAAAGTCCAGTGGAATAATTTCTTTAAAGTGAATTTGATTTCGAAAAATCTAAATTTGGTGGTTAAGCCTAAATGGGTAGATTGGAAAATTGCATGTTGTATGATGCATTGTAGATCCATATATCTATTATTGGTTATTGTTTAGGCACTGATATACGTGGGAGAAATCCCGTTCCGTGACATACGGCGTGGTCCCGTGAATTACCTGATTTATATTAAAGTTTAATAAACGTTCCCACACCAGTCCCATGGCTAACTCGGAGTTTATTATTTTCATTTAAACTCTGGGTGCCCATATTTTCCACATGGGCAACTAGTAGTTTTGAATTTGTAGATATTTATTTAACAGGATCCTGGATTGCAGCTGGAGCTTTACTCGGAAAGCTTTGTGTCCGTGTATTTCCTTCAGTTGTGTTAGATGATGTATTTCCGCTACACATTGTATGTATACATTTAAATTTCCGCTGCTTTGCATTTTAAAACTCTGATATTATTTTTCCGCTATGTAATATTTTTTGTTCGTACTCTGATATTCTTTCACTCTGATGTAAATTGTTGTAATAGCAATGAAATGCTCTACTGTTTGCGTTTCAACCGCGTCGTGTTCTCAAAGAAATCCGGGCTCCTCCGTCTCCTTGGGGATCAGGAAGTCTGATCGTTTCATTTTAGTATCAGAGCTTTGGTTTACAAAGCTAGAGAACAGGACACATTAGAACCAAACGAAAGAATTCATTAGAGATAGGATTAGTAATATCCTATAAGAATGACCCATTAGAGATAGGGTTAGTAATACTCTATAATGAGTTTGAAGAGTGTTATTTATAAAAACGATTTTAATTTTGAAAAGTATATTATATTATACGTATTTGAATATTTTATTTTATATTGAATTTGGACTATCAGGTATATGAATATTTTGAATATACGCGTAATTAACGTTTGTCTAAAGTCTCAAATATGCTGGATAGATATAGAATCACACTCTAGCCGTCCGGGGATAATTTTGATGTTGTTGTAACATCATCATTGTTTGTGTTCGAGTTTCGAAAGTGGATATCTATATATTTCCAATTGACTAGTGTGAGAACCAAAACTTAGTTAGGATTTACTGTTTGTGATTTGACACTAAAAACATGATTTTGAGTATATATAGAAGATATATGTTTGAAAAGCTAATCAACTAATTGATTGTTGATTGTGTTGCGTGATTATTAGTTAACTAATTAAAATATTGGAATGATCAAACTAATGAGAGAATGAAAGGTAAAATTTAGCCAAATTGTATCAAAATATTGAACTAAATTGAAAATTGATTGCAATTGGATATATGTACATGTATATATAATGAACAGGTCATCGCATGGAAGTTAAGAAGAGGAATAAAATTGTATGCCCGACAAATAGGTACATGTTTACTATATTCATTGGGTTTGATGATTTTATGAGCCGTTTGGCAAGCCGTTTGGCAAGCCGCTTGCCTTTTTATTTTTATTTTTGGTTGATGAGGGGCCTGTGAGGCAAGTTGCGGTTTTATTGATCAGTCCGTACAAAGGAGGTTATGGCGATTTTTTTTGAAAATTTAGGGTGTTAGCCAAATTTTTGAGAAATTAGAAAATTCTTAGAAACTGAAAAGTTGAAGAATGAAAGCTAGAAAGAAAATTGAGTTGGTTAGTTAAACAACTTTCAGCTCCGTTCCTTTTCGAGGACGAAAAGATTTTAACTGGGGGAGATTGTAACAACCTGAACCAATTTAAAAAATTTATTTTAGTGAACTTTAAAGATTTAAAATGATTTATTTTATATAACAACGACTAAAAATTTATTTAAATCGAAGTTAGAACATATAAATTTATTTTAATTATAAATTGAGTTTGAAATGGCGCGGTAGTTTGAAAATTCGATTTTGAACTTCAAATGAATGTACAGAATTCGATATAAATCGGATTTCAGTAAAACCATAAATATTTGAATCTGTTTAATTATATCTTTCTAACAAAAGTAAGAAACTGAAATTTCATAATATAAATTGAAAGTTATGGGCAGTTTAAAATTTAAAATAGTCGCTATGGAATTTATATATATTTTATATAATATATAGCCCTCAAAAATAGCCATTTTGCAAACGACCTCTGTTTTCGACGAAACCACTTTTGTTGGATCCAGAATGTTAAATTATTGTTAGATTTCAAATTTCATAATTTTTGGAATTAATATGTGAGCATAGTAAATTTAAACGTGTTTGGTAAATTCAGTTTGAATCTAATCAATTTGAAAATGGCCATTTTACAAATGGTCTCCAAATTAGACGAAATTAATTTTGTTAGGACCGTATCATCAAAACATAGCAAGATTTATTTTTTGGAGTCAATATGTGGCCTCGGTAAATTAAAATGTACGTTTAAAATTCAATATATTGATTTATATTTTAATTTTGACAAAAACTGATTGAAATAGTCGAATTGGCTTATGAAACATATCCCATTGTGTCCGGAATGGGGGTATTTGGCTTAGGGTGATAGCCGTTGGGTTCGATTTGGAGTTCGTAATAATAAACTAGCATTTTTGGATTTAATTAATTATTGAATATATACATAAATATAAGAGAGAACCCTAATTCTCTATTTCATTATCCGCCACCGCCAGTTAAAGAACGAATGGCTATTCTCGTTCGATTTTAGTTCCCTAAAACTTATCAATCCGTTCGTCAATCAAAGAAGCCCTTAGCTGAAAACGGTTGAGGTCATCAAGAGCTATTGAGTGAACGTCTATGATCTGAAACCTCAACCTAAGGTGATCGTATTTTGCTCCTAAACCTACCGAGTTCATGCGTAGTTCCAGCGCCGGAGAGAAGCTCGACTTCGCCAATGTCCATGGCGTGGGGGGAAGAGGTGTAGGCAATCGACGTGGGGTATTCAGATGTGGGTCATAGTCATCGAGGGTGGTGCAGCTTTAAGATAGTGGAAGCGAGTTTTGGTTGATCGTGTACAGGAGATTTACGAAGAATAAGAGGGGATTAGTGGCTAAGAGGGTAATTACGGAAGTTTAATTATTTTTAGTTAATCGCTATGTAATCAAAGGTATAAAAATCCATAACTCTCTCATACGATGTCAGAGTCCAGTGAAACAGGGACCATTGGGACCGTGACAGCGTGTACTACATTCTAGGACTGACTAGAAGGGGTTTGGAGCTAGCTACAAGTTTAGGTGGAGTGGAACCCAATGTAAGATTTCCAAATTTAATTGAAATGGAAAATAAAATATATATGTGTTGTAAAAAATATATATGCGTTGTATAATATATATATATATATATATATATATGCGATATGATATATATATGCGATGTGAATATATATATGCGATGTGAAAAATATATATGCGATGTGAAAAATACATATGCGATGTATAAAATATATATATGCGATATGAAAAATATATATGCATTGTATGAAATATATATATATATATATATATATATATATATATGCGATGTGAAAATTATATATGCAATATGAAAAATATAGATATGCGATGTGAAAAATATAGATATGTGAACGTAATATATATATATATATATATATATATATATATATGCGGTGTGAAAAAAATATATGCGATGTAATATATATATATATATATATATATGTATATATATGCGGTGTGAAAAATATATATGCGATGTAATATATATATATATATGTATATATATGCGGTGTGAAAAATATATATGCGATGTAATATATATATATATATATATATGTATGTATATGCGGTGTGAAAAATATATATGCGATGTGAAAATTATACATGCGTTGTATAAACTATATATATGCGATGTGAAAATTATATATGCGTTGTATAATATATGTGCGATATATAAAATGGTCATGTATTGAAATAAATATTGGTTGGCAAAAAATATTATTTTTAGCTATGAGAAATATAAAATTGTCATGTAATGGAATAATTATTGAATTCTTAACAATTTAATTTTTAACATTTATATGCACTGTATAAAATTGTTGTGTAATGGAATATTCAATTTTAATTTAAAATTGAAATGGAAGTTGGAATCGTTTTTAAAACGAATTTATAAAATACGTTTTAAATAGTAACCAATGATATAAATAATATATATATAGGCTTGATTAGAACGCGCCAAGCAGCGACCTTTCGTGAATTTCAACCATTAACTTCAAATTGATGTAACGGGAGATCTGACCGTCGGATTCTCCTAAATTGGAACAATTGGGTTCGTTTCGAAAAGATCTTTTCAATGAATATAAGAGATTCAAATTTGAATGGTTGGATGTCAAAATACGTACAAATCAATTTCAGAAAAGGCCGCTATGGATGCAGTTCGGTGGCCGTTATTGGAAACCGATTGTAAGAGCCTAGGTAAAATTATTAAAAAATATGGAAAAATTGTGTAAAATCATAACAAATGATTCAGAAAGATTTTTGGATGAAAAATTCCATATTTGAAAAGATAAAATATATTTTTATTTGAATGAACTAGTTATTAACTAAAATAATAATCCAATGTTTTTAAATAAATAAATTGGACTTGTAAATGTTTTTAGAAATAACTTGAATTTTCCAATGAATAAATTGAATGGATTTGAATGGAAATAATCTTTGGAATATTTCGATATTTGATTCCGTGATTATACGGATATTGTTTGGAAGATATAGATATCGTTATTCCTAATACGATACCTGTTGGTTTCACAATTTGATGTTGAATATAAGCCGTTGTTATTTCTATTCAGGGCCATATATTTAATATCAAATTAGATTTTGGGGTTTATAGTGAACAACGTTTTAAATAACATTTGTTCTTTAACCCAATTAAAAGTGAAGTTATGATTTGGAATTTATAAATCTTTTAATTATGATTAACTGAATTTTCCAAAGAAAATTTTCCAATTTAAAATATAAAATTGGATTTGAATGGAATTCGATTTGGTAATAATCGAGGCGAGCTTCTATGAAGGAAGACCGTTACTATATATGGAATTTAAAAGGCTTTTCCATTATTCCATTTATAGTATTGATTTGATACGGAAATTTAAATCGACTATATACTGTTATTCTAACGAATAGGGATTTTCGACCTCGAAAATCGACACAAAAACAGCATGTAGAACATTCAAGCATCGGAACGTTATTATAAAGAAATTAGAGGGTGAGATAAGAAAGAACGAAAGTTAGAATAGAAGAATAAGAAGAACCAAAACAACACAGAGTCTCACATCGCAGCGGAACAAAATATAATATATAAATAAACTTTATATAGAGCTTTGAAATAAAAACTTACAATCATCAGAGTATATTAATAGACCAGGACAGTTATAATAATTTGTCCTCATATACATCAGCGGAATAGTAACGGTATAGTAACATCTGTCTGAACTCCTTCAGCTCGTATTTGGACTTCACAGCATCTGATAACTTAAACCTGTACGACCCGGTCTAACCCAAGCATTTCAAACACCGGGCCATTTTTGTGGACCAGAGTGAGTAAAACACACTAAGTTTATGGGTAACAACCAACTTGATCTTGAAGTTAAAACCATTTTGAAAGAAAGGATAATGGTAAGACCAAATCCACACATAAATTGTAACGACCCGGAAAATCTGAACCAATTTAAAAATTTTAAATTGGCTAAAATAATGGATTTTAAATATTTAAAATAAATATTTTAAATAATAAAGATGAAAACTGGGTTTGAATCGACAATTGAAAAGGAATATAATTAATTCTAATTATAAACAAGGCCTGAAATGGCGCAGCAGTTTCAAATTTTGAATTCAAAATTTGACTGACTATACCGGGTGCAAAACAAAACGGATTTGAGTGAAACCAAAAATATTTAAATCTGTTAGTGAATACCTTTCTAACGAATCTGAAAAATCGAAGTTTCATAGCGAAAAGAAAAAGTTATGGCCAAATGAATTTTCAGAAAGGTCGCTATAGAAATTATATAGCCCGTGAAAATGGCCATTTTGCATACGACCTCGGAATTCGACGAAACCACTTTTGTTGGATCCGGGATGTGAAGTTATTGCTAGGTTTCAAATTTCATAATTTTTGAAGCCAGTATGTGAGCGTGGCAAAAGAAAATGTATTTTGGTCAATTATAGTTAAATTGGATCGACCAGAAATGGGCCTTTTTGCAAACGGTCTCAAAATTCGACGAAACTAGTTTTGTTGGGACTGTATCGTCAAAACATAGCTAGATTTATTTTTCTGGAATTTTTCGAATCAGTTTGTGGCCCTGGCAAATTGAAATGTACGTTCAAATAAAATATTGGATGTTATATTTTTTAAATTGAAGGAAAACTGACTGAAACAGTCGAATGGGCCTACGAAACATATCACATTGTGTTTGGAATGGGGGTAAAACACTGGGGACGATAGTCATTGGGTTTGGATTGGTGTTCGTGAGTGAAAGAGGGTATTTTTGGAAAAAAAATATAAATTAAAGAAAAATCCTTATTGGTCAGAAAATTATTTTTCTCTCTCCTCGACGTCGAATGCAGGCGGAAACCCCTTCAAACTTTCCCCCTCATTTTCCGATCAATCCACGCCGAATTAGCTCGTGCCACAGTTGAACCTTTTGAAGATCTTCCCGAGCTCTTCAAATCCATACCTGGTTTCGATTTTTTCATTGTGTATTTTGGGAGAACGGACGCCGAGAAGTCGACGTCTTCAAACCGCCGCCGCTATCACCTGGAGCCGCCGAGTTAAACCCCCTCCCTGGCGCACGTGCGCCTCTCCAAGCCCTTCCACGTGGCAGTGGCCGATCGTCGTATCGAGCAACGGATTCCACGAAAAATCAAAATCTAGTTTTGAACCTCCTCTGAAAGGTACGACTGATTTTCTTTGAACTGATTTTAACACCTTTAAACCGTTGCAAACTTTGAAAAATCATATCTTTTTCGTATCTTGACGAAATTCGATGAAACAGGAAACATCGTGACCGTGTGGACGTCTTCTACATTCTAGAAGAGACCGCATATTTTTCTTAGCCTTCTACTATTTTTGGTGGAGTGGAACCCAATGTGAGATTTCTAATTTATAAACGATATGGAAAATGACGATGTATAAACTATATAGTCGATGTATGAGTTATATAAGCGTTGTACACCTCTTGTACAAGCGTTGTATAAGTTGTACGTTCGATGTATAAGTTGTATATGCGTTGTAAAATTATATATGTGTTGAAATAGAAGTGAAATGCTATATATATATATATATATATATATATATATATATATATACACGCCCCTCGTCCACAAACCATGGACGATATTTATTGGTTGTGATTGGTGTGAAAATTGATTGATAGTGAATGATTGATTGAAATTATTTGTGGTTGGAATTGATTGATTGTGGTTGAAAAATACCCGTTTGTGGTTGAGAAATATTTGGTTGAAACCACATAGGATTAGTTTGTGGAAATGAAAAAAATATACATGCCGCCTGCGTGCGAACTAGATGCATGATTCCCCATTGTCAAAAGCTGCGAGGCTTTAAGGTTGAGCGAGGAGCCGTACTAGGGATGGTCCCGGTTTTAACTACCCTGCCGTTATGCTGCCGAAATTTTGAATAATATTCATGTGTTAGGATTATTTTCCTGTGTTGAAATTATATTCGCCTGTGAATAGAAAACCTTCATGTGTTGAATCGATATTCATTCGTTGGATAGAATTCATGTGTTGAATGGTATTCGTGTTTTTAAATATAAAAATCACCTTTTTATCTATATATACAAACTATAGAAAACCTTCATGTGTTGAATCGATATTCATTCGTTGGATAGAATTCACGTGTTGAATGGTATTCGTGTTTTTAAATATAAAAATCACCTTTTTATCTATATATACAAACTATAGAAAACCTTCATGTGTTGAATCGATATTCATTCGTTGGATAGAATTCATGTGTTGAATGGTATTCGTGTTTTTAAATATAAAAATCACCTTTTTATCTATATATACAAACTATAGAAAACCTTCATGTGTTGAATCGATATTCATTAGTTGGATAGAATTCATGTGTTGAATGGTATTCGTGTTTTTAAATATAAAAATCACCTTTTTATCTATATATACAAACTATAGAAAACCTTCATGTGTTGAATCGATATTCATTCGTTGGATAGAATTCATGTGTTGTATGGTATTCGTGTTTTTAAATATAAAAATCACATTTTTACTCTATATATACAAACTATAGAAAACCTTCATGTGTTGAATCGATATTCATTCGTTGGATAGAATTCATGTGTTGAATGGTATTCGTGTTTTTAAATATAAAAATCACCTTTTTATCTATATATACAAACTATAGAAAACCTTCATGTGTTGAATCGATATTCGTTCGTTGAATTGAAATTCATGTGTTGAATGGTATTCATATTTTGAAAGAAATTGTTTTATAATAAAAATCCTATTTTTATCATCAATATGAACTATATAAAATAATCTTGTTTGAAATAAATTGTTTTATAATAAAAATCCTATTTTTATCACCTATATTAACTATATAAAATAGTCGAGTTTTGAAATGAATTGTTTTACAATAAAAAATCACATTTTTATTATATACATGAATTGCTAAAAATAGTGAAGTATTGAAATAGAAGACAATTAGATAAAAATATCATTTTTATCAAATGTATGAAAAGAATATAGTTTTGAAATCGAAGAATCGATTATATTTATATATATATATATAATTATATATAATCGAATAACGAAGCTGCAGTTCGTATTTTGAAACCGTGATTTCAAACGATTATTGCGGAAGATCCGACCATCGGATTTTCCTGAAATCGCAACCATTAGGTTCGCTTTGGAAATATCTTTCCAACGGCACCTACTTTGTAAAAATCCAACGGTTGGATTGTCTGGAATGTTTAATTCAAATCTGAAGAAAAACAGCGCCAGAATCGATTATATTTATATATATATAAATATAATTATATTTAATCGAATAACAACGCTGCAGTTCGTATTTTGAAATCGAAACTTCAAACGATTATACCGGGAGATCCGACCGTCGGATTTTCCCGAAACTGGAACCGTTGGATTCGTTTTAAAATATCTTTCTAATGATGTAAATTTTGTGAAGATCCAACGGTTAGATTTTCAGATATGTGTAAATCAAATCTGAAGAAAAACAGCGCCCGACCGCGTTATGGCCCGAAGCGTCGTTTTGAATAAATTGGCTATTTTAAAATATATAAAAATAGCGATAAATCGTTATAAAATATTATAAACGATATGGATGTGAAATTTAGAAACTAACTGAAGGTTGGCTAAGTCGAATGGTTTCTTGGGTATTGATCTACTGTTGGTTTCGGCCTTCGGGGTTAATATTTGGGAAATCGTTCTCTTACTGACTAACGGTTAGTGACTAATGAACTGAAATGACGCGTGTGTTGTATTTGTATAGCACTTGTTAATATATACGCGGGTTGTTCAAAAAGACCGGGTTTATCCCATTCTGAGTAACTGAATCGACGATAAGAAATCGAAGATGAAGACGGTGGTCGAAGACCGGAGATCTTCACATCGTTTGGATGGTAACCGAGGTTCTGATTGGGAGGCATCCCGAAATATGGATAATGAGTGGTGATCGTCCAGACGTACGTGGTGATCGATGGGTTTGCGAGGTATATAGTGCCTCCGGTTTCGTTCAGACCCAGAACGGACTTGCAAACGGACAGTGTGTCTGACATTGGAATTTATTCTGTGTGATTGATAGCTATCAGTTGCACGGTGTGAATTGCCTGTGTGGCATGCTAAGATGCAGTGATCAGGGCTTCTGTTGAAAAGCAAAGTCTTGTGGTGATGATCAAAGCACCGCCTGTGTGGCGTAGCTTTGTGTACAACGTGAATTCGCGAACCTCACACCCGGTATGAACCAGAAACGGGAGAGGACATCAGGGAGGGCCTGCGTTTCTTTCTAGCTAGAAGTGGCGTCAGTGGTTTTACATGCCCTCACGAGTTTGACTTATGTGGTTGTTACTGTTGCGAGGCGCCTCGGTTAGATCGGACGATCCGGGTCCGATGGAGTCATTCGTTGGCTCATTTACGCCCCATAGGGCGGGGAAACGCAGTGTTCAGGAATTTTAATCCACATCGGTGGACCAGCCCTGACGATCCAAGGGTCGATGCGCTCTGACCCTGAGGCTCGGGCTAGACAGTCTCGAAGTTGGTAAGGACTATCTTTTGCCTTGGTTCATGACGGAAATCCAATTTCCAAATACGACATCGTGCGGTTTTGATTGTATATATATATGGCGACATGATATATGGTACCCATGCCGTCTATGATTGATAGTTATGATTGAAGTTGTTTTTGAAACATATACACACTAGTAATAATATCAAATGCTTTTGTTTTATTCGTATCAATCATATTTTGGCCATTTGTAATAAGCCGGAAATCCGAGCCAATTTAAAATTTTTATTTTAGCAATTTTATCGAATTTTGATTATTTAAAATGAGTTATTTTAAATAATATCGACGAGAAATTTATTTTGAATAGAATTCGAACGTATATTTTATATAGATCGTCGTTAGAATATAAATAATTATTTATAATTATAAAAGGAATTGAAAATGGCGCGGTAGTTCGATAATTCGATTTCAAAATTCAATTGAACATACCGGGTGCAAAATAAACCGGATTTTAATGAAACCAAAAATAATGGAATCTAATAGAGAATATCTTTCCAACGAATCTGAAAAATCAAAATTTCATAGCGGGAATCAAAAGATATGCCCAGTTGAAAATTCTGAATAGTCGCTATGGAATTCAGGCCCTTAAAAATGGAAATTTTGCAAACGACCTCGGATTTCGACGAAACCACTTTTGTTGGATCCGCGATGTCAAATTATTGCTAGGTTTAAAATTTCATAATTTTTCGAATCAATATGTGAGCGTGGCAAAGGAAAACGCGTTTGACCAGTTTCAGTTGATTTTAATCGACTGGAAAATGGCCATTTTTCAAACGGTCTCAGAATTTGACGAAATTAGTTTTGTTAGGACCGTATCGTGAATACGAAGCTAGAAAATATTTTTTTGGAATTTTTCGAGTTAGTATGTGGCCCTGATAAATTGAAATGCGCGTTCAAATTCAATATATAGAGTTATATGTTGAATTTGACAAAAACTGATCGAAATGGTCGAATCAGCCTACGAAACATATCCCATTGTGTTCGGAATAGGGGTAATTAGCTATGGACGACAGGCGGTGGGCCTTGTTTAGAGGTCAAATGGAAAGGTTAACTTTTTGAAATTAAATAAAAATATATATAACTCTCTTCCCTCTCTCCCCTTATTTCCTCTCAGCCCCCCCCCCCGTGTTCAAATCGAAATCAAAAATAAAAAAAAAGAGAAAGAAAAGGACGGAGGGGCGCCGCCTCCTCCATAGCCGCAGCAGCGGCGATGCTGCCACCGCCTCTCCTTCGTCGGAGGCCCCCCGACGTACCCCCTCTTCGTTTCTCTCCCGCTCCCTCCCTCCTCGAATTAAACCGCGCCTCCACCCAATTCCGCCCCGCCGACCCCCTCCCTACCTCCGATGACCTGCACCTCCGCCTGCTCCTCCACCAAGCCGCAACTCATCTCAGCGAAGCCCCCCCCCACTCGCTAATTATACTGTAAGTATTTATATATTTATTTTATGTTTTTTTTTTGTATGAAATCAGTTTTGAAAAATCAGTATTCCTTGTATAAAGTAGCAAGATAACAATATGGATTTTATGTATGATCTCAAAATAAAAAGCTAGGATTTTAAAACGCGCTCAAAGCTATGATTTTTAACTGAGAACAGGTGATATTTTTACATTAGAAAGCAATGGTTTTTTTTCTTATATGAAGTTTTGATTTTTAATATAAAGAAAGTTTAGATTTTTATAGAAGCAAAGTTGTGATTTCTATCCATATAGCAAAGTAAAAATTCGATTTTTATATATTGAATAGCAAAGTAAAAATTCGATTTTTATATATTGAATAGCGAAGTAAAAATTCGATTTTTATATATTGAATAGCGAAGTAAAAATTCGATTTTTATATATTGAATAGCAAAGTAAAAATTCGATTTTTATATATTGAATAGCGAAGTAAAAATTCGATTTTTATATATTGAATAGCGAAGTAAAAATTCGATTTTTATATATTAAATAGCAAAGTAAAAATTCGATTTTTATATATTGAATAGCGAAGTAAAAATTCGATTTTTATATATTGAATAGCGAAGTAAAAATTTGATTTTTTGTATATTGAATAGCAAAGTAAAAATTCGATTTTTATGTAGTGAATACGGATGACGAAGGTGACGAAAGAAGAAACGGCGGAGATTTTCTACATATGGAGAGTCGAGGCGTTTGGATTAGCTTTGGTGAGAACTTCTCACTTTTTAATTTAATTTTCTAGTTAAAATATATAATAGGATGCAGACGGTGTTTAGTAGCATCTGACACCCGTCGTCCACAGACCATGGACGGCTTGTATGCTTGTTTGTTTGATTTTGATGTGTAGTTGATTGTGTGATGTGATGTATGGAATAAAATATTTATATAGTTGAAATAAAATATTTTATAGTGGAAAATATTTTATAGTTAAAAATAGAATTTTTAACGTGTATATGAAATGAAATAAAAATAAACAAATCGGACGATTTGTTTATATATACACATTTGACTGATATTGATTGGGACGATAAATTTTACACATCGCCCAACTGCACAAATAAAATCTGTGTTTGATTGTTTGAAAACCCCACACGGGTATTGGGATGATATATGACATACACTAATCCCAATAATTAGTTGTATGTCGATCGATTGATTGACAGGCTATTATAAGCGTTAAATATTTATATTCGATGCTTATACAGTGTAGAATGCACTTTGGATGATGGTTAATTATTCATCGTTGTTATTGTATACATGTGTTGTAGAAAATCCATATAATTAACATTATATGGTAATTGATTGGGCCTCATTCCAGTTTGGAAAAAGAAATATTTGAAAAAGAAATATTTGAAAAAGAAATATTTGAAATAGAATATTTGAAAATAGAAATATATGAAGTCGTGTTGATTAGATTGACGCCATTTTGTCGTAAACGATATTTATATCGATTTCATTCATTTGTCAATGAATATTGAAATAGATTTGAAATTCGAATGAATATTGAAATAGATTTGAAATTCGAATTAAATTGAATAGATTTGAAATTCGAATTAAATTGAATAGATTTGAAATTCGAATTATATTGAAATGAATTGAAATTCGAATTATATTTAATGTGAATTGAAATTCGAATTAAACTGAATTGATTTGAAATTCGAAATACACTGAAATGATTTGAAATTCGAATAGAATTGAAATCCAAATTAAATTGAATAGAATTGAATCCGAATTGAAATCGAAAGGAACTGAATTCAAATTGAAATTGAAAATAAATTCGAATTAAATTGAAATTGAATTGAAATCAATTTAAAATGAATTTAAAACGAATTTATATTGGAATATTCAATTTTGATTAGAAATTGAATATGAAGTTGAAACCGTTTTGAAAATGAATATAAAACGATTTATAAAGCACGTTTTGAATTGAAATCGACGAAATATATATTATATATATATAATATAATGGCCTGAATAGAACGCGCTGCACCGCAGTAGTTCGCGAATTTCGACCATTGACTTCGAACGGATATTACAGGAGATCCGACCGTCGGATTCTCCTAAAACCGGAACCGTTGGGTTCGTATCGAAAAGAGCTTTCTAACGAATATTAGAAATTAGAAATCTAACGGTTGGATTTGGAATTATGTCCAAATCAAATTTGGAAAAGGTCGTTGTAAGTGCAGTTCGATGGCCGTTGATGGAAATCGACTGTATGGGCCTTGATAAAATTATTAAAAATAGTAATAATTTGTGTAACATCATAAGAAATGATTTAGAAAGAATCGGGATGGAAAACTCCATATTTGAAAAGATAAAAATAGGTTTTTATCGAAATGAACTAGTTTTGAACTAGAATAGTAATTTATTTATTTTTAAAATAAATAAATTGGATTTGAAAATGGTTTTGAAAATAACCAGAATTTCCAATAATTGCATTGGAATGGATTTGAATCGAAATTGTCTTCGGAATATTTCGTTGTAGGATTTCGTGATTATACAGATGTTGTTATGGAAATTTGAAAGATATATATATACATATCGTTATTTCCAATACGATATTTGTTGGTCGTAGAATTTGATATTGAATATAAGCCGATATATTTTCTATTCAGAGCCTTGTATTTAATATCAAATGTGATTTGGGTTTGTCGTGAATGGTGTCTTCATTAACACTGTTCTTGAACCCAGTTGAGAAAAAGATTAAATCTTTTTATTTAGATTTAATGAAGTGTAGCAATTAAATAATATTTAATTGGAATTGAATTGATATTGATTTTTGGGTTTATCGTGAACCGTGTTTTAAATGACACTGATTCTTTAACCCAGATAGAGATTAAAACTAAGTGGAGTTTTAATGAATCTTTAATTAGATTGAAATGATCGAGAATGGAGTATCACCAGTTTTACTCCAGGCGATAGTTAAATCTTTAATTAGATTTGAACGTGAAATGGTAACTGAATTTACCGATAACACCGTGGTGTTAGATATGAAGTATGACCAGTTTTACTTCATGGGATGAATAGGTTGGGATTGGGAAATTAAAATAAATGATTACTTCGGTGTGGTTCGCTAATCCCGACTAGTTTGAATTGATATTCAAAGGAGATTAAAGAATAAATTTAAAGAATTTATCTTTGATAAAATTAATGGGAACCTTTCCCAAAATATAAGAATAAAAGAATATTCTGAATTGGAAAGAGGCGTATGTTGTGTTTGTGTAACACCTGTTTATTATATACGCGAGTTATTCGGAAAGACCGGGTCTATCCCATTCTGAATAACTGATACGACGATAAGTCGAAGATGAAGATGGTGATTGAAGACCGGAAGTCTTCACGTCGTTTGGGTGATTACTGATGATCTTGATTGGGCTATACACCCAAGAAGATGGAAACAATTGGTGATCGTCCAGACGTACTTGGAGATCGATGGATATGCGGGGTACTAGGTGCCTCCGGTTTCGTTCAGACGCAGAACGAACTTGTAAATGGACTGTGTGTCTGACATTGGATTTTAGTCTGTGTGATTGATTTTTATTGAATATATATTTGTTTGGCGGCGGAGAATTTATTCTTTTGCTTAACGCCCTTCTCTGAGATGTACGAGCTCAGGGGTTATATACTGATGGAGATCAAACGCATAGAGTGAATTGCCTATGTGGCATGCCTAAGTGGCAAATGATCAAGGCTTCTGCTGAAAAGCAAAGTCTTGTGGTTGATGATCAAAGCACGGCCTTTGTGGCATAGCTTTTTGTAATGTTTACTTCGCGAGTTTCACACCCGGTATGAACCAGAAACGGGAGAGGACCTCAGGGAGGGCATGCGTTTCTTTCTAGTTAGAAGTGGCGTCAGTGGTTTTACACGCCCTGACGAGTTTGACTTATGTGGTTGTTGCTGTTGCGAGGCGCCTCGGTTTGATCGGACGATCCGGGTCCGATGGAGTCATTTAGTTGGCTCACCTACGCCCCCATAGGGCGGGGAAACGCATGTTCAGGCATTTTAATCCACATCGGTGGACCGACCCTGACGATCCAAGGGCTCACCTGTGTCTGGGTCCTGAGGCTCGGGCTAGAGAGTCTCGAATCGGTTGAGGACTATCTTTTGCCTTGGTTCATAGATGGAAATCCAATTTCCAAATACGTGACATTTGCGGTTTTATTTGTAAACCTATATATGGCGACATAGTGGCATGGGACGCTCATGTCGCCTATGATTGATACTTATGATTTGAAGTTGTTTTATACACTATGCACTTATAATTGTATCAAATGATTTGTTTTAAACGTATCAAGCATTCTTGGCTATTATAAGGTAAAAACCCTATTGTAACAACCCGAAAATCTGGGCCAGTTTAAATTTTTTATTTTGGCAATTTTAGCGAATTTGAACATTTAAAATGAATTATTTTAAATAATATCGACGAGAAATTTATTTTGAATAGAATTCGAACGTATATATTATATACGTCGTCGTTAGAATATAAATAATTATATATATAATTATAAATAGAATTGAAAATGGCGCGGTAGTTCGATAATTCGATTTCAAACTTCAATTGAACATACCGGGTGCAAAATAAACCGGATTTTAGTGAAACCAAAAACATTAGGATCTAATTGAGAATATCTTTCCAATGAATCCGAAAAATCAAAATTTCATAGGGGGAATCAGAAGATATGTCCAGTTGAAAATTCTGAATAGACGCTATGAAATTCAGGCCCTTAAAAATAGACATTTTGCAAACGACCTCGGATTTCGACGAAACCACTTTTGTTGGATCTGTGGTGTCAAATTATTGCTAGGTTTCAAATTTTCATTATTTTTCGAATCAATATGTGAGTGTGGCAAAGGAAAACGTGTTTGACCAGTTTCAGTTGATTTTAATCGACTGGAAAATGACCATTTTTCAAACGGTCTCAGAATTCGACAAAATTAGTTTTGTTAAGACCGTATCGTCAATACGAAGCTAGAAAATATTTTTCGGGGATTTTTCGAGTTAGTATGTGGCCCCGGTAAATTGAAATGCACGTTCAAATTCAATATATAGAGTTATATGTTGATTTTGACGAAAACTTATCGAAACGGCCAAATCAGCTTATGGTACATATCCCATTGTGTTCGGAATGGGGGTAATTAGCTATGGACGATAGGCGGTGGGCCTCGTTTAGAGGCCAAATGAAAAAGTCAACTTTTTTGTAAATAAAATAAATTAAAAATCCCCTTGCCCCTTTATCTATCTCCTCAGCCCCCGTTAAAGAATTCATTTTCAAAATAAAAAAAGGGAGAAAAGGGGCGACGGGGGGGGGGGGGGTGAACCGCCGCCGCCGCCACCGCCACCGCATCGCGCCCGCCTCCCTCCCAGCGGCGCGCCGCCGCGCCCCCTCCATCTTCCCCTTCTCCTCCTTCATCGCCTCCTTCTTCTCCCCCCTTCCTCTTCTTCAAATCGACCGCACCCCCCCTTAAACCCTCCTCCTGCCTGAACCGCCACCCGAAGCCACCCCCCTCCGCCTGCATCGCCCGCCGTCAGTGAACCCGCCTGTCGACAGCCCCCCTTCTTCCAATTTACAGTAAGTTTTCCCACTTTTTATTTTAGTTAAAACTGAATTTTTATATTAGTTGAAACTGAATTTTAATTCGATAGGAAAATTAGAGATAGAATTTTTATTCTATAGGAAAGTTAAAGATATGATTTTTATATGATAAGGAAGTTAAAAATATATTTTTTATCGTATGTAAAGGTTGAAAATATAATTTTCATATTATATAGATAATAAAAATATAATCTTTTATATTGTAGAAGTATAAAAATATAATTTTAAATAGGTAAGATAGTAAAAATATAATCTTTGTATATGTAGCGAAATAAAAATCTGATTTTTATTATATATACGTTGAAATAAAAATGTGATTTTTATAGTGATGAAATAAAAAGGCGAAATCATTATATTTGAAAAGGTGAAATCTTTATATTTGAAAAGGCAAAATCTTTATATAGAGAATAGCAAGATAAAAATATAATCTCTATTATATGAACACCGCTATAAAAATAGAATTATTTTATCTATACAGTAGCGGTGTAAAAATAGAATTTTTATCTATATAGTAGCGACGTAAAAATAGAATTTTTATCCATATGGAGTAAATATAAAATTATGATTTTTATATACATAGCAACAATATAAAAATGTGATTTTTATATATGTAGTGGCTACGGACGACGAAATAGACAAAAGGCGAGCACGGTGGAGATTTCCTACATATGAAGAGTCGTGGAGTTTGGATTAGCTAGTCGGTGAGAACTTCTCACTCTAAATTTCTTTTTCTAGTTATATATATATATATATATACTAGGATGCAGACGGTGCTTAGCAGCACCCGACACCCGTCATCCACAGACCATGGATGGCTTGTTTGTTTGATTGTTGTGTTGTGAAAATTGATTGTGTTGTGGAATGATTGAATAATAAAATATTCTTGTGTTGAAAGGAAATAAAATATTTATATAGTTAAAAATATTTTATCGTTAAAAATATAATTTTTAACGTGAAAGTGAATAAATAAATATTTATAAACAAATCGGCCGATTTGTTTATATACACTGATTTGACTGATATTGATTGGGATGATAAATTTTACACATCGCCCAACTGCACAAATAAAAATCTGTGTTTGTTGATTTGAAACCCCACACAGGTGTTGGGATGATATTTGGGTACACTAATCCCAATTATTTAATTGTATGTCGATCGATAGGTCGACAGACTGTGTAAGCGTCGATTATTTATATTTGATGCTTATGCAGTTGTGTGGTGCACTTTGGATGATGGTTGATTGTTTATCGTTGCTATTATATACATGTGTTGTATAGAACCCATATAATTAACATTACATGGTGATTGATTGGGCCTCATTCCAATTGGGAAAATAATGAATATTATAAAAGGAAATTCATGTGTTGAATATAAAAATAGTCATGTGTTGACGATGTGCATGTGTTGAAACTATTTATGTGTTGAGTGAAATATTTTAAATAATAAAATTTACATCTTTTTCATATTTACAATTAGAAGCTACTTCACGGTGGAGTCTGATTAAAAATCAAACGATAGATACCATAGTTTTATAAAATATTTTACATAACAAAACTAGTCGTGTGTTGACAGTATTCATGTGTTGGGATTAGTCGTGTGTTGGAAGAAATATAGATTCATGTGTTGAATAGAATAAATATTCATTTGTTGAATAGAATAACGAATTTATTGAAATATATAAAGCCGTGTTGATTAAAGTTGCGCTATTTTGACGTGAACGATATTTATATCGATTATATTCGTTTTTATAATGAATATTGAAAAGGAAGTGATTTCAGAATATAACGTTTTGAAAATATTATCATTTATATAGTAATGATACGCAATATTCAATTTTGATTTGAAATTGAATATAAAGTTGAAATGGTTTTGAAAACAAATTTAAAATGATTTATAAAATATGTTTTAAATGGAAATCGACGAAATATATATAATATATATTATATATAAATGGCCTGAATAAAACGCGCCGCGGCAGTTCGTGAATTTCGACCATTGACTTCGAATTGACGTTGCGGGAGATCCAACCGTCGGATTCTCCTAAAACTGGAACCGTTGGGTTCGTATCGAAAAGAGCTTTCCAATGAATATTAGAAATTTGAAATCTAACGGTTGGATTTGGAATTATGTCCAAATCAAATTTGGAAAAGGTCGCTGTAAGTGCAGTTCGTTGGCCGTTAATGGAAATCAACTGTACGGGCCTTGATAAAATTATTAAAAATATTAATAATTTGTGTAAAATCATAATATGTGAATTGGAAAGAACTGGGATGTAAAATTCCACATTTGAAAGGAGAAAAATATATTTTTGTCGAAATGAACTAGTTTTGAACTAGAATTAAAATCAATTTATTTTTGAAATAAATAAATTGAATTTGAAAGGGATTTTAAAAATAATCAATATTCTCAATACGTGAATTGGACTGGAGTGAATCGAAATTATTTTCGGAATATTTCGATGTTGGATTTCGTGACTATACAGATATTGTTATGGGAATTTGAAAGATATATTTTATATCGTTATTTCCAATACAATATTTTTTGGTTTCAGAATTTGATATTGAATATAAGCCGATATATTTTCTATTCAAAGCCTTGTATTTAATATCAAATGTGATTTGGGATTGTCGTGAATTGTTTTTTAGAAGACATTGGTTCTTTAACCTAGTTAAAGACAGGATGTTGATTTTTGAAAAGATTAAAACTAAGTGGAGTTTTAATGAATCTTTAATTAGATTAAAATGCGAATTGATAATTTAAATTATCAAATCTGAAAGGTGATCGAGAATGGAGTGCCACCAGTTTTGCTCCAAAGCGTTAGTTAAATCTTTAATTAGATTTGAACGTGAAATGGTAATTAATTTTACCGATAACACCGTGGTGTTAGGAATGGAGTATCACCAGTTTTGCTCCATGGGATATATAGGTTGGGATTGGGAAATAAAATAAATAATTACTTCGTTGTGATTCGCTAATCCCGACTAGTTTGAAATGATATCCAAAGGAAGATTAAAGAATAAATTTAGAAGAATTTATCTTGGATAAAATTAATGGGAAACTTTCCCTAAGAATGTGATTTTGTGAATAAAAGAATATTCTGAATAGGAATGAGGCGTTTGTTGTGTTTGTGTAACATTCGTTTATTATATATGTGGGTTATTCAGAAAGGCCGGGTTTATACCCATTCTGAATAACCGATTCGACGAGATGTCAAGATGAAGACGGTGGTTGAAGACCGGAAGTCTTCACATCATTTGGGTGATTACTGATGATCTCGATTGGACTGTACACCTAAGATGAGGGAAACAGTTGGTGATCGTCCAGACGTACTTGGAGATGGATGGATATGCGAGGAAAGTGCCTCCGGTTTCGTTCAGACCCAGAGCAAACTTGTAAATGGATTGTGTGTCTGACATTGGATTTTATTCTGTGTTGATTGATCTCTATTAAATATACATCTATTTGGCAGTGGAGAATTTATTCTCTTGCTTAACGCCCTTCTCTGAGACGCACGAGCTCAGAGGTTGTATATCGATGGACATCAGTCGCATGGAGTGAATTGCCAGTGTGGCACGCGTAAGTGGCAATTGATCAAGGCTTCTGTTGAAAAGCAAAGTCTTGTGGTTGATGATCAAAGCACGGCCTGTGTGGCATAGCTTTGTGTATAACGTGAATTCGCGAGCCTTACACCTCGGTATGAGTCAAAAACGGGATAGTGACTGCAGGGAGAGCACGACGTTTCTTTCTAGCTAGGGTGGTGTCAGTGACCTACCAGCCCTGACATTTATATACTTTTCACCTGTGTGGTTCTTGGATACGAGGCGCCTCGGATATAGGTCTGTAAGGACCGGGAAACGTGTGTTCAGGAATAATTAATCCTCAAAAGTAAGAGAGGACCGGCCCTGAAGATCCAAGGATCATAGTGGGGTCCTGGGACATTTGCTAGAGTGTCTCGAACGCGGAGAGGAGCTTGTCCCTTGCCTCGGCTTATAACGGAAATCCAATTTCCAATACGTGATATTGCGGTTTTAATTGTAGAACTAGTATGGCGACATGATAGATGGTACCCATGCCGCCTATGATTGATATTTATGATTTGAATTGTTTTGACACTATACACCTATTATAGTATCAAATGATTTGTTTTAAACGTACCAAGCATGTTTGGTTACTATAAGGGAAAACCCTATCCCCCGGCTTGCGTTGCATTGTATGATGGGACCTGGGTCTTATAATAGCTTCATTTTTCCAAAAAGCATTGCGCTGTTGTAAAAACCCGTAACTTCCCCGGTGAGGAAAGCGCGGATAGTTCGAGAACAAGACACAACAGAACGCAGACGGAAGAACATTTCATTGTATATTACAACAATGCACTAGAATACAAGAATATACAGAGTATAAATGAATATTACACAGAAATATCAGAGATTTAAATTACATTTAAATACATAGCAGCGGAAAATAATACAATACACAACTAGAAGAGATATACGGATACAAAGCTTTTCGGATATCCTTCCAGCTGTAAACCAGGATCCGGTGAATATAAATCTGCAAAACCAAAACTACTAGCTGCCCGTGTCAAAATAAGGGCACCCAGAGTTTAGGTTAAAACAATAAACCCCAGGTCAGTCATGGGACTGGTGTGAGAACTAAAACAGTTATTAATCTTTATTTTAAATCGTTAGGTAAATCAAGGGACCACGCCGTATAACACGGAACGGGTTTCCTCCCAAGAATACCAGTGCATAAAACGAACAACGTAATGCTAAATAGAGAAAAATGAAGCTATTATAAGACCCAGTTCCCATCACACAATGCAACGCAAGCCGGAGGATAGGGTTTTTACCTTATAATAGCCAAGAATGCTTGATACGTTTAAAACAAATCATTTGATACTATTATAAGTGCATATTGTATAAAACAATCTTCGAATCATAAGTATCAATCATAGGCGGCATGGGTACCATATATCATGTCGCCATACTAGGCTCTACAATTAAAACCGCAAATGTCACGTATTTGAAAATTGGATTTCCATCTATGAACCGAGGCAAAAGATAGTCTTCAACCGATTCGAGACGCTCTAGCCCGCCCCTCAGGATCAGAGCTCGAGTGACCCTTGGATCGTCAGGGCCGGTCCACCGATGTGGATTAAAATGCCTGAACATGCGCTTCCCCGCCCTTTGGGGCGTAAATGAGCCAACGAATGGCTCCATTGGACCCGGATCGTCCGATCTAACCGAGGCGCCTCGCAACAGCAACAACCACACAGGTGAAAAGTATATAAATGTCAGGGCTGGTAGGTCACTGACACCACCCTAGCTAGAAGGAAACGCATGCCCTCCTTGATGTCCTCTCCCGTTTTTGGTTCACAACCGGGGTGCGAGGCTCGCGAATTCACGTTACACAAAGCTATGCCACACAGGCGGTGCTTTGATCATCAACCACAAGACTTTGCTTTTCAACAGAAGCCTTGATCATTTGCATCTTAGCATGCCACACAGGCAATTCACTCTATGCGTTTGATATCCATCAGTATATATCCCCTGAGCTCGTACGTCTCAGAGAAGGGCGTTAAGCAAGAGAATAAATTCTCTGCCGCCAAACAGATATATATTTAATAGAGATCAATCACACAGACTAAAATCCAATGTCAGACACACAGTCCATTTACGAGTCCGTTCTGGGTCTGAACGAAACCGGAGGCACCTAGTACCCCGCATATCCATCGATCTCCAAGTACGTCTGGACGATCACCAACTGTTTCCATCTTCTTGGGTGTACAGCCCAATCAAGATCATCGGTAATTACCCAAACGACGTGAAGACTTCCAGTCTTCGACCACCGTCTTCATCTTCGACTTATCGTCGTATCAGTTATTCAGAATGGGATAAACCCGGTCTTTCTAAATAACTCGCGTATATTTTAAATAAGTGTTACACAAATACAACATACGCCTCATTCCAATTCATCAGTCACTAACCGTAAATTAATCAAGAGAATAATTTCCCAAATATTAACCCCGAAGGCCGAAACCAACATCAGATCAATATCCAGAAAACCATTCTGCTTGGCTAACCGACAGTTAGTTTCTAAATTTCACATTCATAGGGAAAGGTTCCCATTAATTTTATCCAAGATAAGTTCCTTGAATTTATTCTTAAATCTATTTTTGGATATCAATTCAAACTAGTCGGGATTAACGAACTTTACCGAAGTAATCATTTATTTTAATTTCCCTATCCCAACCTATTCATCCCATGAAGTAAAACTGGTAATACTTCATATCTAACACCACGGTGTTATCGGTAAATTCAAATACCATTTCATGTTCAAATCTAATTAAAGATTTAACTATCGCCTGGAGCAAAACTGGTGATACTCCATTCTCGATCATTTCAATCTAATTAAAGATTCATTAAAACTTCACTTAGTTTTAATCGCTAACTGGGTTAAAGAATCAGTGTCATTTAAAACACGGTTCACGATAAACCCAAAATCACATTCCATTAATTATCGGGTTAAAGAACGAGTGTTATTTAAAACACTATCCACGATAAACCCAAAAATCTATATCAATTCAATTCCAATTAAATATTATTTAATTGGTACACTTCATTAAATCTAAATAAAAAGATTTAATCTTTTCTCAACTGGGTTTAAGAACAGTGTTAGTCAAGACACCATTCACGACAAACCCAAATCACATTTGATATTAAATACAAGGCTCTGAATAGAAAATATATCGGCTTATATTCAATATCAAATTCTACGACCAACAGATATCGTATTGGAAATAACGATATATATATCTATATCTTTCAAATTTCCATAACAACATTTGTATAATCATGAAAACCAACATCGAAATATTCCGAAGACAATTTCGATTCAAATCCATTCCAATGCAATCATTGGAAATTCTGGTTATTTTCAAAACTATTTCAAATTCAATTTATTTACTTAAAAATAAATAGAATTATAATTCTAGTTCAAAACTAGTTCATTTCGATAAAAATCTATTTTTATCTTTTCAAATATGGAGTTTTTCATCCCAATTCTTCACAAATCATTTTTTATGATTTTACACAAATTATTACTATTTTTAATAATTTTATCAAGGCCCGTACAGTCGATTTCCATCAACGGCCATCGAACTGCATTTACAACGACCTTTTCTAAATTTGATTTGGACGTATGTCCAAATCCAACCGTTAGATTTCTAATTTCCAATATTCGTTAGAAAGCTCTTTTCGATACGAACCCAACGATTCCGCTTTCAGGAGAATCCGACGGTCGGATCTCCCGTAATATCCGTTCGAAGTCAATGGTCGAAATTCGCGAACTGCCGCGGCGCGGCGCGTTCTATTCATGCCATTATATTATATATATATAATATATATAATATATACTTCGTCGATTTCCTTTTAAAACGATTTTTAATTCAATTTCCATTCGTTTTCAATTCAATTTGAATTTCAAATTAATTAAATTTCATTTCAAATTTATTTCTATTCAATTTCTATTCGAATTCATTTTAAAACGATTTTAATTCTATTCGAATTCATTTCAAAACGATTTCAATTCTATTCGAATTCATTTCAAAACGATTTCAATTCTATTCGAATTCATTTCAAAACGATTTCAATTCTATTCAAATTCATTTCAAAACGATTTCAATTCTATTCGAATTCATTTCAAAACGATTTCAATTCTATTCGAATTCATTTCAAAACGATTTCAATTCTATTCGAATTCATTTCAGTTTATTTCGAATTTCAAATCAATTCAATTAAATTCGACTTTCAATTCACTTTAATATTCACTTCAATTTGAATAAAATCGATATAAATATCGTTCATGTCAAAATGGCGTCAATCTATCAACGCGGCTTCATATATTTCGATTTTCAAATATTCTACTTCAAATATTTTATTTCAAATATTTCTATTTCAGAACTGGAATGAGGCCCAAACAATTACCATATAATGTTAATTATATGGATTTTCTACAACACATGTATTTAATAACAACGATGAATAATCAACCATCATCCAAAGTGCATTCTACACTGTATAAGCATCAAATATAAATATTCAACGCTTATAACAGTTTGTCAATCTATCGATCGACATACAACTAACTATTGGGATTAGTGTATGTCATATATCATCCCAATACCCGTGTGGGGTTTCAAACAATCAAACACAGATTTTATTTGTGCAGTTGGGCGATGTGTAAAATTTATCGTCCCAATCAATATCAGTCAAATGTGTATATAAACAAATCGTCCGATTTGTTTATTTTTATTTCATTTTATATACACGTTAAAAATTCTATTTTTAACTATAAAATATTTTATTTCATTTCATATCACATCACACAATCAACTACACATCAACATCAAACAAACAAGCATACAAGCCGTCCATGGTCTGTGGACGATGGGGTGTCGGGTGCTACTAAACACCGTCTGCATCCTAGTATATATATATATATATATATATATAACTAGAAAATTAAATTAAAGAGTGAGAAATTCTCACCGAAAGCTATCCCAACTTCACGACACTTCAATTATAGAAATCTTCATCGTTCTCGCCTTTTTGTCACCTTCGTTACCCGTATTCTCGACATATGTAAAAATCGAATTTTTACTTCGCTATTCAATATATAAAAATCGAATTTTTACTTTGCTATTCAATATATAAAAATCTAATTTTTACTACGCTATTCAATATATAAAAATCGAATTTTTACTTTGCTATTCAATATATAAAAATCAAATTTTTACTTTGCTATTCAATATATAAAAATCGAATTTTTACTTTGCTATTCAATATATAAAAATCGAATTTTTACTTTGCTATTCAATATATAAAAATCGAATTTTTACTTTGCTATTCAATATATAAAAATCGAATTTTTACTTTGCTATTCAATATATCAAAATCGAATTTTTACTTTGCTATTCAATATATAAAAATCGAATTTTTACTTTGCTATTCAATATATATAAAAATTGAATTTTTACTCTGCTATTCAATATATAAAAAATCGAATTTTTACTTTGCTATTCAATATATAAAAATCGAATTTTTACTTTGCTATTCAAATCACATTTTTACTACTTACTAACATATATAAATTTCAATTCTTTTCACACATAAAGATCAAACCTTTTAACATAAAAACCATCTTCTACCATATTAAAAATTCTATTTTGATTCTATGCTATTTATCCTTTCTTTTCTTTTTCTTTTATTCAAAACAACTTTTCAAACAAACTTATTTATTTATTTTAAATCATGCTACTTATAAATAAATAAATAAAATATACTTTTAATTCGTAAAGCTTTATATCTTTTAAAAACTGAAAATAAATGTAAGCTATTTCTATTTGAAACCAATGTTATTTTTAATTCAAAACGATATTACTTTATATTTATAAACCATATTTTTATTATGCTAAATATATTTTATTTTTAAGATTTCAGATTTTAAATCATGCTATACATAAACCAGCATTCAGTTTTAAACAACTATAATAATAATAAAAACTCACTGTAAATCATCCTTCTTTTACAATGCATCTCCAGACCATCGCTCAACCTTTGCTCGCAGCCTAGGGTAGCTTCTTGCGCGCGGATCGAGGCATGAGGTGACGATCGGATGGCGCCTTCTGGTAGAGCTCCGAACAAGCTTCCCAACGCCACCAACCAGAGCCAGTTCGATGGCCTATAGCCACCGGAATCCGCCTCGAAGCGGCGGAACTTCGAGCAGCAGATTCGACGTCCACACTTGATGAGATTCGACAATCCTGGTATGGATTCGAAGATGAAGGAAAGCTCGACAAATCCCCCAAAGGAGTGCGGTTTAATTATGATCGTGGAAGGAGAAAAATGAGAGGGACGGGAAGAACGATTTCCGCCATCGGTTTTATTATAGGCGCGATTTTTTTTGTTTGACCGAGTGTTTTGACTTTGACTAGGGTTTAGGGGAAAGAAATTATATATATATTTATTTTATTTTATTCGCCAAAATGTTGACTTTTCTTTTGAACACCAAACGGGACCCAACGACTGTCGTCCCTAGCATAATACCCCTACTCCGAATGCAATGGGATGTGTATCGTTAGCCAATTTTATCATCTCGATCAGTTTTGATTTAAATTAAAATATAATTCAATGTATATTGAATTTAAACACACATTTCAATTTACCGGGGCCACATACTAACTAGAAAAGTTCCCGAAAAATATTTTCTAACTTCGTATTGACGATACGGTTCTAACAAAACTAATTTCATCGAATTCTGAGACCGTTTGAAAAATGGCCATTTTCCAGTCGATTAAAATCAACTGAAACTGGTCAAACGCGTTTTCCTTTGCCACACTCACATATTGATTCGAAAAATTATGAAATTTGAAACCTAGCAATAATTTGACATCGTGGATCCAACAAAAGTGGTTTCGTCAAAATTCGAGGTCGTTTGCAAAATTCCCATTTTTAAGGGCCTGAATTCCATAGCGACTATTCAGAATTTTCAACTGGACATATCTTTTGATTCCCGCTATGAAATCTCGATTTTTCGGATTCGTTGGAAAGATATTATCAATTAGATCCTAATGTTTTTGGTTTCACTAAAATTCGGTTTATTTTGCACCCGGTACATTCATTTGAATTTTGAAATCGAATTATCGAACTACCGCGCCATTTTCAATTCCTTTTATGTATAAATAAATTATATATATTCTAACGACGACGAATATAAATATATACGTTCGAATTCCATTCAAAATAAATTTTTCTCGTCGTTTTTATTTAAAATATTCATTTTAAATATTCAAAATTCATTAAAATTGCCAAAATAAAATTTTTAAATTGGCCCAGATTTCTGGGTTATTACAATCTCCTCCACTTAAAACTTTTCGTCCCCGAAAAGGAACAAAGTCGAAAGTGGTTTGATTAATCAACTCTACGTTCGATCTTTCTTCCATTCTCCAACTTTTCAGTTTCTGAGAATTTTCAAATTTTTCAAAAATTTGGCTAACACCCTAAATTTTCGAAAAATTTCGCCATAACCTCCCCTGCACCGGGAGCACGGGAAAATCGCGAAATTGCCATACAGGCCCTCTGATCTCAAAAAGAAAAAGAAAAAGCCAAGCGGCTAGCCAATCGGCTCATAAAATCATCATCACCCAAACAAAACAGTAAATTATGATAAACATGTACCTATTTGTCGGGCAAACAATTTTATTCTTCTGCTCTAGCCTCTTTGCTATGACTTGTTCAATATAAATACTCGTATATGCCAGCAAATGTGACCAAATTTCAATACAATTCACTATTCGGTTCAATTAGGCTAAATGGTTCAAAATTATCAAACAAATAGACAAACAACACAAACATCAATCAATTAGTGAATTAACGTTTCAAACACATAATTTTGCTATATAGTCAAAAATCACATGTTTGATGCCAAATCACAACAATAGGCCCTATCTAATTTTGGTTCTCACACCAGTCAATAGGAAATATATAAATATCACACCTTCGACACTCGAACACTAATTCTGATGATGAAGCTTCAATCATCAGAATCATCTCCGGGCGACTAGAGTGTGATTCTATATCTATCCAGTATATTAAAATCTCGAATACTCGTGGATCAGACGTGTATGCAAAATCTTTATATACTTGATTGTCCAAATCAATATAAATAAATAACCAAATACGGATAATTGATTTAAATTTTCAAAACAAAAATTTGTTTTCATTTTCAAAAATATACTCTTCTCACTCGTTCTAGGATACTACTGATCCCATCTCTAACGAGTCATTCCCATTGGATATTACTAATCCAATATCTGATGAATTCTTTCGTATGGTTCTAATGTTCCTTGTTCTCTGAGCTTTGTAAACCAAAGCTCTGATACCAACTATGAAAACCCGTAACTTCCTCGGTGAGGAAAGCGCGGATAGTTCGAGAACAAGCCACAACAGAACGCAGACGGAAGAACATTTCATTGTATATTACAACAATGCACTAGAATACAAGAATATACAGAGTATAAATGAATATTACACAGAAATATCAGAGATTTAAATTACATTTAAATACATAGCAGCGGAAAATAATACAATACACAACTAGAAGAGATATACGAATACAAAGCTTTTCGGATATCCTTCCAGCTGTAAACCAGGATCCGGTGAATATAAATCTGCAAAACCAAAACTACTATCTGCCCGTGTCAAAATAAGGGCACCCAGAGTTTAGGTTAAAACAATAAACCCCAGGTCAGTCATGGGACTGGTGTGAGAACTAAAACAGTTATTAATCTTTATTTTAAATCGTTAGGTAAATCAAGGGACCACGCCGTATAACACGGAACGGGTTTCCTCCCAAGAATACCAGTGCATAAAACGAACAGCGTAATGCTAAATAGAGAAAAATGAAGCTATTATAAGACCCAGTTCCCATCACACAATGCAACGCAAGCCGGAGGATAGGGTTTTTACCTTATAATAGCCAAGAATGCTTGATACGTTTAAAACAAATCATTTGATACTATTATAAGTGCATATTGTATAAAACAATCTTCGAATCATAAGTATCAATCATAGGCGGCATGGGTACCATATATCATGTCGCCATACTACGCTCTACAATTAAAACCGCAAATGTCACGTATTTGAAAATTGGATTTCCATCTATGAACCGAGGCAAAAGATAGTCCTCAACCGATTCGAGACGCTCTAGCCCGCCTCTCAGGATCAGAGCTCGAGTGACCCTTGGATCGTCAGGGCCGGTCCACCGATGTGGATTAAAATGCCTGAACATGCGCTTCCCCGCCCTTTGGGGCGTAAATGAGCCAACGAATGGCTCCAACGGACCCGGATCGTCCGATCTAACCGTGGCGCCTCGCAACAGCAACAACCACACAGGTGAAAAGTATGTAAATGTCAGGGCTGGTAGGTCACTGACACCGCCCTAGCTAGAAGGAAACCATGCCCTCCCTGATGTCCTCTCCCGTTTTTGGTTCACAACCGGGGTGCGAGGCTCGCGAATTCACGTTACACAAAGCTATGCCACACAGGCGGTGCTTTGATCATCAACCACAAGACTTTGCTTTTCAACAGAAGCCTTGATCATTTGCATCTTAGCATGCCACACAGGCAATTCACTCTATGCGTTTGATATCCATCAGTATATATTCCCTGAGCTCGTACATCTCAGAGAAGGGCGTTAAGCAAGAGAATAAATTCTCTGCCGCCAAACAGATATATATTTAATAGAGATCAATCACACAGACTAAAATCCAATGTCAGACACACAGTCCATTTACGAGTCCGTTCTAGGTCTGAACGAAACCGGAGGCACCTAGTACCCCGCATATCCATCGATCTCCAAGTACGTCTGGACGATCACCAACTGTTTCCATCTTCTTGGGTGTACAGCCCAATCAAGATCATCGGTAATTACCCAAACGACGTGAAGACTTCCGGTCTTCGACCACCATCTTCATCTTCGACTTATCGTCGTATCAGTTATTCAGAATGGGATAAACCCGGTCTTTCCGAATAACTCGCGTATATTTTAAATAAGTGTTACACAAACACAACATACGCCTCATTCCAATTCATCAGTCACTAACCGTAAATTAATCAAGAGAATAATTTCCAAAATATTAACCCCGAAGGACGAAACCAACATCAGATCAATATCCAGAAAACCATTCTGCTTGGCTAACCGACAGTTAGTTTCTAAATTTCACATTCATAGGGAAAGGTTCCCAATTTTATCCAGGATAAGTTCCTTGAATTTATTCTTAAATCTATTTTTGGATATCAATTCAAACTAGTCGGGATTAACGAACTTTACCGAAGTAATCATTTATTTTAATTTCCCTATCCCAACCTATTCATCCCATGAAGTAAAACTGGTAATACTTCATTTCTAACACCACGGTGTTATCGGTAAATTCAATTACCATTTCACGTTCAAATCTAATTAAAGATTTAACTATCGCCTGGAGCAAAACTGGTGATACTCCATTCTCGATCATTTCAATCTAATTAAAGATTCATTAAAACTCCACTTAGTTTTAATCGCTAACTGGGTTAAAGAATCAGTGTCATTTAAAACACGGTTCACGATAAACCCAAAATCACATTCCATTAATTATCGGGTTAAAGAACGAGTGTTATTTAAAACACTGTCCACGATAAACCCAAAAATCTATATCAATTCAATTCCAATTAAATATTATTTAATTGGTACACTTCATTAAATCTAAATAAAAAGATTTAATCTTTTCTCAACTGGGTTCAAGAACAGTGTTAGTCAAGACACAATTCACGACAAACCCAAATCACATTTGATATTAAATACAAGGCTCTGAATAGAAAATATATCGGCTTATATTCAATATCAAATTCTACGACCAACAGATATCGTATTGGAAATAACGATATATATATCTATATCTTTCAAATTTCCATAACAACATCTGTATAATCACGAAAACCAACATCAAAATATTCTGAAGACAATTTCGATTCAAATCCATTCCAATGCAATCATTGGAAATTCTGGTTATTTTCAAAACTATTTCAAATTCAATTTATTTACTTAAAAATAAATAGAATTATAATTCTAGTTCAAAACTAGTTCATTTCGATAAAAAACTATTTTTATCTTTTCAAATATGGAGTTTTTTATCCCAATTCTTCATAAATCATTTCTTATGATTTTACACAAATTATTACTATTTTTAATAATTTTATCAAGGCCCGTACGGTCGATTTCCATCAACGGCCATCGAACTGCATTTACAACGACCTTTTCTAAATTAGATTTGGACGTATCTCCAAATCCAACCATTAGATTTCTAATTTCCAATATTCGTTAGAAAGCTCTTTTCGATACGAACCCAACGGTTCCAGTTTCAGGAGAATCCGACGGTCGGATCTCCCGTAATATCCGTTCGAAGTCAATGGTCGAAATTCGCGAACTGCCGAGGCGCGGCGCGTTCTATTTAGGCCATTATATTATATATATAATATATATAATATATACTTCGTCGATTTCCTTTTAAAACGATTTTTAATTCAATTTCCATTCGTTTTCAATTCAATTTGAATTTCAAATTAATTCAATT
Organism: Allium sativum; assembly: GCA_030737875.1. Classification (NCBI taxonomy): domain Eukaryota; kingdom Viridiplantae; phylum Streptophyta; class Magnoliopsida; order Asparagales; family Amaryllidaceae; genus Allium; species Allium sativum. The sequence continues at coordinate 132,971,467 of CM060918.1, forward strand.
TCATTTCAAATTTATTTCTATTCAATTTCTATTCGAATTCATTTTAAAACGATTTCAATTCTATTCGAATTCATTTCAAAACGATTTCAATTCTATTCGAATTCATTTCAAAATGATTTCAATTCTATTCGAATTCATTTCAAAATGATTTCAATTCTATTTGAATTCATTTCAAAACGATTTCAATTCTATTCGAATTCATTTCAAAACGATTTCAATTCTATTCGAATTCATTTCAGTTTATTTCGAATTTCAAATCAATTCAATTAAATTCGGCTTTCAATTCACTTCAATTTGAATAAAATCGATATAAATATCATTCACGTCAAAATGGCGTCAATCTATCAACGCGGCTTCATATATTTCGATTTTCAAATATTCTACTTCAAATATTTTATTTCAAATATTTCTATTTCAAAACTGGAATGAGGCCCAAACAATTACCATATAATGTTAATTATATGGATTTTCTACAACACATGTATTTAATAACAACGATGAATAATCAACCATCATCCAAAGTGCATTCTACACTGTATAAGCATCAAATATAAATATTCAACGCTTATAACAGTTTGTCAATCTATCGATCGACATACAACTAACTATTGGGATTAGTGTATGTCATATATCATCCCAATACCCGTGTGGGGTTTCAAACAATCAAACACAGATTTTATTTGTGCAGTTGGGCGATGTGTAAAATTTTTCGTCCCAATCAATATCAGTCAAATGTGTATATAAACAAATCGTCCGATTTGTTTATTTTTATTTCATTTTATATACACGTTAAAAATTCTATTTTTAACTATAAAATATTTTATTTCATATCACATCACACAATCAACTACACATCAACATCAAACAAACAAGCATACAAGCCGTCCATGGTCTGTGGACGACGGGTGTCGGGTGCTACTAAACACCGTCTACATCCTAGTATATATATATAACTAGAAAATTAAATTAAAGAGTGAGAAATTCTCACCGAAAGCTATCCCAACTTCACGACACTTCAATTATAGAAATCTTCATCGTTCTCGCCTTTTTGTCACCTTCGTTACCCGTATTCTCGACATATGTAAAAATCGAATTTTTACTTCGCTATTCAATATATAAAAATCGAATTTTTACTTTGCTATTCAATATATAAAAATCGAATTATTACTACGCTATTCAATATATAAAAATCTAATTTTTACTTTGCTATTCAATATATAAAAATCGAATTTTTACTTTGCTATTCAATATATAAAAATCGAATTTTTACTTTGCTATAAAAATCGAATTTTTACTTTGCTATTCAATATATAAAAATCGAATTTTTACTTTGCTATTCAATATATAAAAATCGAATTTTTACTTTGCTATTCAATATATAAAAATCGAATTTTTACTTTGCTATTCAAATCACATTTTTACTACTTACTAACATATATAAATTTCAATTCTTTTCACACATAAAGATCAAATCTTTTAACATAAAAACCATCTTCTACCATATTAAAAATTCTATTTTCATTCTATGCTATTTATCCTTTCTTTTCTTTTTCTTTTATTCAAAACAACATTTCAAACAAACTTATTTATTTATTTATTTTAAATCATGCTACTTATAAATAAATAAATAAAATATACTTTTTAATTCACAAAGCTTTATATCTTTTAAAAACTGAAAATAAATGTAAGCTATTTCTATTTGAAACCAATGTTATTTTTAATTAAAAACGATATTACTTTATATTTATAAACCATATTTTTATTATGCTAAATATATTTTATTTTTAAGATTTCAGATTTTAAATCATGCTATACATAAACCAACATTCAGTTTTAAACAACTATAATAATAAAAACTCACTGTAAATCATCCTTCTTTTACAATGCATCTCCAGACCATCGCTTAACCTTTGCTCGCAGCCTAGGGTAGCTTCTTGCGCGCGGATCGAGGCATGAGGTGACGATCGGATGGCGCCTTCTGGTAGAGCTCCGAACAAGCTTCCCAACGCCACCAACCAGAGCCAGTTCGATGGCCTATAGCCACCGGAATCTGCCTCGAAGCGGCGGAACTTCGAGCAGCAGATTCGACGTCCACACTTGATGAGATTCGACAATCCTGGTATGGATTCGAAGATGAAGGAAAGCTCGACAAATCCCCCAAAGGAGTGCGGTTTAATTATGATCGTGGAAGGAGAAAAATGAGAGGGACGGGAAGAACGATTTCTGCCATCGGTTTTATTATAGGCGCGATTTTTGTTTGTTTGACCGAGTGTTTTGACTTTGACTAGGGTTTAGGGAAAAGAAATTATATATATATTTATTTTATTTTATTCGCCAAAATGTTGACTTTTCTTTTGAACACCAAACGGGACCCAACGACTGTCGTCCCTAGCATAATACCCCTACTCCGAATGCAATGGGATGTGTATCGTTAGCCAATTTTATCATCTCGATCAGTTTTGATTTAAATTAAAATATAATTCAATGTATATTGAATTTAAACACACATTTCAATTTACCGGGGCCACATACTAACTAGAAAAGTTCCCGAAAAATATTTTCTAACTTCGTATTGACGATACGGTTCTAACAAAACTAATTTCATCGAATTCTGAGACCGTTTGAAAAATGGCCATTTTCCAGTCGATTAAAATCAACTGAAACTGGTCAAACGCGTTTTCCTTTGCCACACTCACATATTGATTCGAAAAATTATGAAATTTGAAACCTAGCAATAATTTGACATCGCGGATCCAACAAAAGTTGTTTCGTCGAAATCCGAGGTCGTTTGCAAAATTCCCATTTTAAGGGCCTGAATTCCATAGCGACTATTCAGAATTTTCAACTAGATATATCTTTTGATTCCCGCTATGAAATCTCGATTTTTCGGATTCGTTGGAAAGATATTATCAATTAGATCCTAATGTTTTTGGTTTCACTAAAATTCGGTTTATTTTGCACCCGGTACATTCATTTGAATTTTGAAATCGAATTATCGAACTACCGCGCCATTTTCAATTCCTTTTATGTATAAATAAATTATATATATTCTAACGACGACGAATATAAATATATACGTTCGAATTCCATTCAAAATAAATTTTTCTCGTCGTTTTTATTTAAAATATTCATTTTAAATATTCAAAATTCATTAAAATTGCCAAAATAAAAATTTTAAATTGGCCCAGATTTCCGGGTTATTACAGCTGTTTTGTTATATGCACTAGTATTCTTGGGAGGAAACCCGTTTCGTGTTATACGGCGTGGTCCCTTGAATTACTCTCTTTTAAAGTAAAGTTTTAAACAACTGTTTTAGTTCTCACACCAGTCACATGACTGACCTGAAGTTTATTGTTTTAACCTAAACTCTGGGTGCACTTATTTTCGACACGGGCAGCTAGTAGTTTTGGTTTTGCAGATTTATATTCACAGGATCCTGATTTACAGCTGGAACGATGCTCGGAAAACTCTGTATCCGTGTATTACTTCTAGTTGTGCTTTTGTATTGTTTTCCGCTGCGATGTATTTAAATGTAATTTAAATCCCTGATATTTTTTGAATGTAATTTATTCATTTATACTCTGTATATTCTTGTATCTGATGGAATTGTTGTAATAAACAATGAAATGTTCTTCCGTCTGCGTTCTGATTCGTCTTGTTCTCAAAGTATCCATGCTTTCCTTACCGGGGAAGTTACGGGTCCTTACAGTGGTATCAGAGCTTTGGTTTACAGAGCTCGAGAACAAGACACATTAGAACCATACAAAAGAATTCATCAGATATTGGATTAGTAATATCCAATTAGAATGACTCGTTAGAGATAGTATCAGTAATATCCTAGAACGAGCGTGAAGAGTATATTTTTCAAATGAAAACAATATTGTTTTAAAAATTTAAATCGCTTTATACGTATTTGAATATTTATTTATTTTGAATATGGACAATCGTGTATATAAAGATTTCACGTATACGCGTCATGAACGTATATTCGAAGTTTTAATATACTAGATAGATATAGGATCACACTCTAGTTGCCCGGGGATGGTTCTGATAATGCTGCAGCGTTACCAGTATTTAGTTTCGAGTGACGAAGGTGTGATTTCTATATATTTCCATTAGACTGGTATGAGAACCAAAACAAATATAGCTAGAATACATTGTTGTGAATTGGCATCAAAAACATGATTTTCTGTATATATGTATCAAAATTATGAATTTGAAACTCTAATTCACTAATGGATTGATGGTTGTGTTGTTTGTTTATTTGTTTGATAATTTTGAACCATTTAGCCTAATTGAATCAAATATTGAACTGTATTGAAAATTGGTCGCATTTGCTTGCATATACATGTACTTACATTGAACAGGTCATAGCAAGGAGGCTAGAGCAGAAGAATAAAATTTGTTTGCCCGACAAATAGGCACATGTTTACTATAATTTACTGTTTTGTTTGGGTGATGATGATTTTATGCGCCTATTGGCTAGCCGCTTGGCTTTTTCTTTTTGAGAACAGAGGGCATATATGGCAATTTTGGGATTTTCCCGTTGCTCCCGGTGCAGGGGAGGTTATGGCGAAATTTTTCGAAAATTCCGGGTGTTAGCCAAATTTTTGAAGAATTTGAAAATTCTCAAAAACTGAAAAGTTGGAGAATGGAAGCCAGATCGAATGTAGAGTTGATTAATCAAACCACTTTCGACTTTGTTCCTTTTTGGGGACGAAAAGTTTTAAGTGGGGGAGATTGTAACAACCCGAAAATCTGGGCCAGTTTAAAATTTTTATTTTGGCAATTTTAGCGAATTTTGAACATTTAAAATGAATTATTTTAAATAATATCGACGAGAAATTTATTTTGAATAGAATTCGAACGTATATATTATATACGTCGTCGTTAGAATATAAATAATTATATATATATAATTATAAATAGAATTGAAAATGGCGCGATAGTTCGATAATTCGATTTCAAACTTCATTTGAACATACCGGGTGCAAAACAAACCGAATTTTACTGAAACCAAAAACATTAGGATCTAATTGAGAATATCTTTCCAACGAATCCGAAAAATCGAAATTTCATAGCGGGAATCAAAAGATATGTCCAGTTGAAAATTCTGAATAGTCACTATGAAATTCAGGCCCTTAAAAATAGACATTTTGCAAACGACCTCGTATTTCGACGAAACCACTTTTGTTGGATCCGTGGTGTCAAATTATTGCTAGGTTTCAAATTTTCATAATTTTTCGAATCAATATGTGAGCGTGGCAAAGGAAAACGTGTTTGACCAGTTTCAGTTGATTTTAATCGACTGGAAAATGACCATTTTTCAAACGGTCTCAGAATTCGACGAAATTAGTTTTGTTAAGACCGTATCGTCAATACGAAGCTAGAAAATATTTTTTGGGGATTTTTCGAGTTAGTATGTGGCCCCGGTAAATTGAAATGCGCGTTCAAATTCAATATATAGAGTTATATGTTGATTTTGACGAAAACTGATCGAAACGGCCGAATCAGCTTATGGTACATATCCCATTGTGTTCGGAATGGGGGTAATTAGCTATGGACGATAGGCGATGGGCCTCGTTTAGAGGCCAAATGAAAAAGTCAACTTTTTGTAAATAAAATAAATTAAAAATCCCCTTGCCCCTTTATCTATCTCCTCAACCCCCCCGTTAAAGAATTCATTTTCAAAATAAAAAAGGGAGAAAAGGGGCGACGGGGGGGAGGGGGGGTGAACCGCCGCCACCGCATCGCGCCCCCCCTCTCCCCCCAGCGGCGCGCCGCCGCGCCCCCTCCATCTTCCCCTTCTCCTCCTTCATCGCCTCCTTCTTCTCCCCCCTTCCTCTTCTTCAAATCGACCGCACCCCCCCTTAAACCCTCCTCCTGCCTGAACCGCCACCCGAAGCCACCCCCCTCCGCCTGTATCGCCCGCCGTCAGCGAACCCGCCTGTCGACAACCCCCCTTCTTCCATTTTGCAGTAAGTTTTCCCACTTTTTATTTTAGTTAAAACTGAATTTTTATATTAGTTAAAACTGAATTTTTATTCGATAGGAAAATTAGAGATAGAATTTTTATTCGATAGGAAAGTTAAAGATATGATTTTTATATGATAAGGAAGTTAAAAATATATTTTTTATCGTATGTAAAGGTTGAAAATATAATTTTCATATTATATAGATAATAAAAATATAATCTTTTATATTTTAGAAGTATAAAAATATATTTTTTAAATAGGTAAGATAGTAAAAATATCATCTTTGTATATGTAGCGAAATAAAAATCTGATTTTTATTATATATACGTTGAAATAAAAATGTGATTTTTATAGTGATGAAATAAAAAGGCGAAATCTTTATATTTAAAAAGGCGAAATCTTTATATTTGAAAAGGAGAAATCTTTATATAGAGAATAGCAAGATAAAAATATAATCTCTATTATATGAACACCGCTATAAAAATAGAATTTTTTTATATATATAGTAGCGGTGTAAAAATAGAATTTTTATCTATATAGTAGCGACGTAAAAATAGAATTTTTATCCATATGGAGTAAATATAAAAATATGATTTTTATATACATAGCAACAATATAAAAATGTGATTTTTATATATGTAGTGGCTACGGACGACGAAATAGACAAAAGGCGAGCACGATGGAGATTTCCTACATATGAAGAGTCATGGAGTTTGGATTAGCTAGTCGGTGAGAACTTCTCACTCTAAATTTCTTTTTCTAGTTATATATATATATATATATATACTAGGATGCAGACGGTGCTTAGCAGCACCCGACACCCGTCATCCACATACCATGGATGGCTTGTTTGTTTGATTGTTGTGTTGTGGAATGATTGAATAATAAAATATTCTTGTGTTGAAAGGAAATAAAATATTTATATAGTTAAAAATATTTTATCGTTAAAAATATTTTTTTTAACGTGAAAGTGAATAAATAAATATTTATAAACAAATCGGCCGATTTGTTTATATACACTGATTTGACTGATATTGATTGGGATGATAAATTTTACACATCGCCCAACTGCACAAATAAAAATCTGTGTTTGTTGATTTGAAACCCCACACGGGTGTTGGGATGATATTTGGGTACACTAATCCCAATTATTTAATTGTATGTCGATCGATAGGTCGACAGACTGTGTAAGCGTCGATTATTTATATTTGATGCTTATGCAGTTGTGTGGTGCACTTTGGATGATGGTTGATTGTTTATCGTTGCTATTATATACATGTGTTGTATAGAACCCATATAATTAACGTTATATGGTGATTGATTGGGCCTCATTCCAATTGGGAAAATAATGAATATTATAAAAGGAAATTCATGTGTTGAATATAAAAATAGTCATGTGTTGACGATGTGCATGTGTTGAAACTATTTATGTGTTGAGTGAAATATTTTAAATAATAAAATTTACATCTTTATCATATTTACAATTAGAAGCTACTTCACGGTGGAGTCTGATTAAAAATCAAACGATAGATACCATAGTTTTATAAAATATTTTACATAACAAGACTAGTCGTGTGTTGACAGTACTCATGTGTTGAGATTAGTCGTGTGTTGAAAGAAATATAGATTCATGTGTTGTATAGAATAAATATTCATTTGTTGAATAGAATAACGAATTTATTGAAATATATAAAGCCGTGTTGATTAAAGTTGCGCTATTTTGACGTGAACGATATTTATATCGATTATATTCGTTTTTATAATGAATATTGAAAAGGAAGTGATTTCAGAATATAACGTTTTGAAAATATTATCATTTATATAATAATGATACGAAATATTCAATTTTGATTTGAAATTGAATATAGAGTTGAAATGGTTTTGAAAACGAATTTAAAATGATTTATAAAATACGTTTTAAATGGAAATCGACGAAATATAATATATATATATTATATATAAAATGGCCAGAATAGAACGCGCCGCACCGCGGTTGTTCGTGAATTTCGACCATTGACTTTGAATTGACGTTGCGGGAGATCCGACCGTCGGATTCTCCTAAAACCGGAACTGTTGGGTTCGTATCGAAAAGAGCTTTCCAATGAATATTAGAAATTTGAAATCTAACGGTCGTATTTGGAATTATGTCCAAATCAAATTTGGAAAAGGTCGTTGTAAGTGCAGTTCGATGGCCGTTAATGGAAATCGACTGTACGGGCCTTGATAAAATTATTAAAAATATTAATAATTTGTGTAAAATCATAATATGTGAATTGGAAAGAACTGGGATGTAAAATTCCACATTTGAAAGGAGAAAAATATATTTTTGTCGAAATGAACTAGTTTTGAACTAGAATTAAAATCAATTTATTTTTGAAATAAATAAATTGAATTTGAAAGGGATTTTAAAAATAATCAATATTCCCAATATGTGAATTGGACTGGAGTGAATCAAAATTATTTTCGGAATATTTCGATGTTGGATTTCGTGACTATACAGATATTGTTGTGGGAATTTGAAAGATATATTTTATATCGTTATTTCCAATACAATATTTTTTGGTTTCAGAATTTGATATTGAATATAAGCCGATATATTTTCTATTCAAAGCCTTGTATTTAATATCAAATGTGATTTGGGATTGTCGTGAATCGTTTTTTAGAAGACATAGGTTCTTTAACCCAGTTAAAGACAGGATGTTGATTTTTGAAAAGATTAAAACTAAGTGGAGTTTTAATGAATCTTTAATTAGATTAAAATGCGAATTGATAATTTAAATTATCAAATCTGAAAGGTGATCGAGAATGGAGTGCCACCAGTTTTGCTCCAAAGCGATAGTTAAATCTTTAATTATATTTGAACGTGAAATGGTAATTAATTTTACCGATAACACCGTGGTGTTAGGAATGGAGTATCACCAGTTTTGCTCCATGGGATATATAGGTTGGGATTGGGAAATAAAATAAATAATTACTTTGGTGTGATTCGCTAATCCCGATTAGTTTGAAATGATATCCAAAGGAAGATTAAAGAATAAATTTAGAAGAATTTATCTTGGATAAAATTAATGGGAACCTTTCCCTAAGAATGTGATTTTGTGAATAAAAGAATATTCTGAATAGGAATGAGGCGTTTGTTGTGTTTGTGTAACATTCGTTTATTATATATGTGGGTTATTTAGAAAGGCCGGGTTTATACCCATTCTGAATAACTGATTCGACGAGATGTCGAAGATGAAGACGGTGGTTGAAGACCGGAAGTCTTCATATCGTTTGGGTGATTACTGATGATCTCGATTGGACTGTACACCCAAGATGAGGGAAACAGTTGGTGATCGTCCAGACGTACTTGGAGATGGATGGATATGCGAGGAAAGTGCCTCCGGTTTCGTTCAGACCCAGAGCGAACTTGTAAATGGATTGTGTGTCTGACATTGGATTTTATTCTGTGTTGATTGATCTCTATTAAATATACATCTGTTTGGCGGCGGAGAATTTATTCTCTTGCTTAACGCCCTCCTCTGAGACGCACGAGCTCAGAGGTTGTATATCGATGGACATCAGTCGCATGGAGTGAATTGCCAGTGTGGCACGCGTAAGTGGCAATTGATCAAGGCTTCTGTTGAAAAGCAAAGTCTTGTGGTTGATGATCAAAGCACGGCCTGTGTGGCGTAGCTTTGTGTATAATGTGAATTCGCGAGCCTCACACCTCGGTATGAGTCAAAAACGGGATAGTGACTGCAGGGAGAGCACGACGTTTCTTTCTAGCTAGGGTGGTGTCAGTGACCTACCAGCCCTGACATTTATATACTTTTCACCTGTGTGGTTCTTGGATACGAGGTGCCTCAGATATAGGTCTGTAAGGACCGGGAAACGTGTGTTCAGGAATAATTAATCCTCAAAAGTAAGAGAGGACCGGCCCTGAAGATCCAAGGATCATAGTGGGGTCCTGGGACATTTGCTAGGGTGTCTCGAACGCGGAGAGGAGCTTGCCCCTTGCCTCGGCTCATGACGGAAATCCAATTTCCAATACGTGATATTGCGGTTTTAATTGTAGAACTAGTATGGCGACATGATAGATGGTACCCATGCCGCCTATGATTGATATTTATGATTTGAATTGTTTTGACACTATACACTTATTATAGTATCAAATGATTTGTTTTAAACGTACCAAGCATGTTTGGCTATTATAAGGGAAAACCCTATCCCCCGGCCTGCGTTGCATTGTGTGATGGGACCTGGGTCTTATAATAGCTTCATTTTTCCAAAAAGCATTGCGCTGTTTTGTTATATGCACTAGTATTCTTGGGAGGAAACCCGTTCCGTGTTATACGGCGTGGTCCCTTGAATTACTCTCTTTTAAAGTAAAGTTTTAAACAACTATTTTAGTTCTCACACCAGTCACATGACTGACCTGAAGTTTATTGTTTTAACCTAAACTCTGGGTGCCCTTATTTTCGACACGGGCAGCTAGTAGTTTGGGTTTTGCAGATTTATATACAGAAGATCCTGATTTACAGCTGGAACGATGCTCGGAAAGCTTTGTATCCGTGTATTACTTCTAGTTGTGCTTTTGTATTATTTTCCGCTGCGATGTATTTAAATGTAATTTAAATCTCTGATATTTGTTGAATGTAATTTATTCATTTATACTTTGTATATTCTTGTATTTGATGGAATTGTTGTAATAAACAATGAAATGTTCTTCCATTTGCTTTTTTTTTTGTCTTGTCCTCAATTCTATCAGTGCTTTCCTACACGGGGAAGTTCAGGTCGTCTCACCTATCCTCCAGCTTGCGTTGCATTGTGTGATGGGACCTGGGTCTTATAGTAGCTTCATTTTTCTTTATTTAGCATTGCACTGTTTGTTTTATGCACTGGTATTCTTGGGAGGAAACCCGTTCCGTGTTATACGGCGTGGTCCCTTGATTTACCTAACTTTCAAATAAAGATTAATAACTGTTTTTGTTCTCACACCAGTCCCATGACTGACCTGGAGTTTATTGTTTTAACCTAAACTCTGGGTGCCCTTATTTTGACACGGGCAGCTAGTAGTTTTGGTTTTGCAGATTTATATTCACAGGATCCTGGTTTACAGCTGGAATGATATCCGGAAAGCTTTGTATCCGTATATCTCTTCTAGTTGTGTATTATATTATTTTCTGTTGCTATGTAATGTATTTTAAATCTCTGATATTACTGTGTAGTATTCATTTATACTCTGTATATTCTTGTATTCTGATGGAATTGTTGTAGTATACAATGAAATGTTCTCCCGTCTGCGTTATTCTGTGGCTTGTTCTCGAACTATCCGTGCTTTCCTTTACGGGGAAGTTACGGGTTTTTACAGTTGGTATCAGAGCTTTGGTTTACAAAGCTCAGAGAACAAGGCACATTAGAACCATACGAAAGAATTCATCAGTAATTGGATTAGTAATATCCAATGGGAATGACTCGTTAGAGATGGGATCAGTAGTATCCTAGAACGAGTGTGAAGGGTATATTTTTAAAACGAAAACAAGTTTTGTTTTGAAAATTTAAATCAATTATTCGTATTTGATTATTTATTTTAAATTGATTGGGACAATCCAATATATAAAGATTTTGCATATACGTCTTGCAAACGTGTATTCGAAGTTTTAATGTATTGGATAGTTATAGAATCACACTCTAGTACCCGGGGATAATTCTGGTGACGGGGCACCATCGCCAGTATTTATTTTCGAGTTTCGAAAGTGAGATTTCTATATATTTCCAATTGACTGGTGTGAGAACCGAAACTAGATAGGGCTTATTGTTGTGATTTGGCATCAAAAATCTGATTTTTAACTATGTATCAAAGTTATGAATTTCAAAAGCTAATCAACTAATTGATTGATGGTTGTGTTGTTGATTTTTGGTTGATTTATTAAAATTTGTACCATATAGCCCAATTGAACCAAATATTGAATTGTATTGGAAATTTGTCGCATTTGCTTGCATATACATGTACTTATATTGAATAGGTCATAGCAAGGAGGCTAGAGCAGAAGAATAAAATTTGTTTGCCCGACAAATAGGTACATGTTTACCATAATTTACGGTTTTGTTTGGGTGATGATGATTTTATGAGCCGATTGGCGTTTTCTTTTTCTTTTTGAGATCAGAAGGTCTGTATGGCAATTTCGGGATTTTCTCGTGCTCCTGGTGCAGGGGAGGTTATGGCGAAATTTTTCGAAAATTTAGGGTGTTAGCCAAATTTTTGAAAAATTTGAAAAGTTCTTAGAAACTGAAAAGTTGAAGAACTTAAGCCGTAGTGAAAATACTGGAAGTTGAGTTGAATTGTTAAACAACTTTCGGCTTCGTCCTTTTTGGGGACGAAAAGTTTTAAGTGGAGGAGATTGTAATAACCCGGAAATCCGAGCCAATTTAAAAATTTTATTTTGGCAATTTTATCGAATTTTGATTATTTAAAATGAGTTATTTTAAATAATATCGACGAGAAATTTATTTTGAATAGAATTCGAACATATATTTTATATAGATCGTCGTTAGAATATAAATAATTATTTATAATTATTAAAGGAATTGAAAATGGCGCGGTAGTTCGATAATTCGGTTTCAAAATTCAATTGAATATACCGGGTGCAAAATAAACCGGATTTTAATGAAACCAAAAATAATGGAATCTAACAGAGAATATCTTTCCAACGAATCCGAAAAATCAAAATTTCATAGCGGGAATCAAAAGATATGCCCAGTTGAAAATTCTGAATAGTCGCTATGGAATTCAGGCCCTTAAAAATGGAAATTTTGCAAACGACCTCGGATTTCGACGAAACCACTTTTGTTGGATCCGTGATGTCAAATTATTGCTAGGTTTCAAATTTCATAATTTTTTGAATCAATATGTGAGCGTGGCAAAGGAAAACGTGTTTGACCAGTTTCAGTTGATTTTAATCGACTGGAAAATGACCATTTTTCAAACGGTCTCAGAATTTGACGAAATTAGTTTTGTTAGGACCGTATCGTCAATACGAAGCTAGAAATTTTTTTTCTGGAATTTTTCGAGTTAGTATGTGGCCCCGATAAATTGAAATTCGCGTTCAAATTCAATTTATAGAGTTATATGTTGAATTTGACGAAAACTGATCGAAATGGTCGAATCAGCCTATGAAACATATCCCATTGTGTTCGGAATGGGGTAATTAGCTATGGACGACAGGCGGTGGGCCTCGTTTAGAGTTCAAATGAAAAAGTTAACTTTTTGAAATTAAACAATTAAATAAATAAAAAAATATATAACTCTCTTCCCTCTCTCCCCTTATTTCCTCTCAGCCCCCTCCCCACTCCGTGTTCAAATCGAAATAAAAAAAAAGAGAAAGAAAAGGACGGAGGGGCGCCGCCTCCTCCATAGCCGCAGCAGCGGCGCTGCTGCCACCGCCGCCGCCTCTCCTTCGTCGGAGGCCCTCCGACGTACCCCCTCTTCCCCCTCTTCGTTTCTCTCCCGCTCCCTCCCTCCTCGAATTAAACCGTGCCCCCACCCAATTCCGCCCCGTCGACTCCCCCTCAGGCCCCTCCGACCCCCTCCCTACCTCCGATGACCTGCACCTCCGCCTGCTCCTCCACCAAGCCGCAACTTATCTCAGCGAAGCCCCCCCACTCGCTAATTATACTGTAAGTATTTATATATTTCTTTTATGTTTTTTTTGTATGAAATCAGTTTTGAAAAATTAGTATTCCTTGTATAAAGTAGCAAGATAACAATATGGATTTTATGTATGATCTCAAAATAAAAAGCTAGGATTTTAAAAAACGCTCAAAGCTATGATTTTTAGCTGAGAACAAGTGATATTTTTACATTAGAAAGCAATGTTTTTTTTTCTTATATGAAGTTTTGATTTTTAATATAAAGAAAGTTTAGATTTTCATAGAAGCAAAGTTGTGATTTCTATCCATATAGCAAAGTAAAAAATTCGATTTTTATATATTGAATAGCAAAGTAAAAATTCGATTTTTATATATTGAATAGCGAAGTAAAAATTCGATTTTTATATATTGAATAGCGAAGTAAAAATTCGATTTTTATATATTGAATAGCGAAGTAAAAATTCGATTTTTATATATTGAATAGCAAAGTAAAAATTCGATTTTTATATATTGAATAGCGAAGTAAAAATTCAATTTTTATATATTGAATAGCGAAGTAAAAATTCGATTTTTATATATTGAATAGCAAAGTAAAAATTCGATTTTTATATATTGAATAGCGAAGTAAAAATTCGATTTTTATATATTGAATAGCGAAATAAAATTTTGATTTTTTATATATTGAATAGCAAAGTAAAAATTCGATTTTTATGTAGTGAATACGGATGACGAAGGTGACGAAAGAAGAAACGACGGAGATTTTCTACATGTGGAGAGTCGAGGCGTTTGGATTAGCTTTGGTGAGAACTTCTCACTTTTTAATTTAATTTTCTAGTTAAAATATATACTAGGATGCAGACGGTGTTTAGTAGCACCTGACACCCGTCGTCCACAGACCATGGACGGCTTGTATGCTTGTTTGTTTGATTTTGATGTGTAGTTGATTGTGTGATGTGATGTGAAATGAAATAAAATATTTAGATAGTTGAAATAAAATATTTTATAGTGGAAAATATTTTATAGTTAAAAATAGAATTTTTAACGTGTATATGAAATGAAATAAAAATAAACAAATCGGACGATTTGTTTATATATACACATTTGACTGATATTGATTGGGACGATAAATTTTACACATCGCCCAACTGCACAAATAAAATTTGTGTTTGATTGTTTGAAAACCCCACACGGGTATTGGGATGATATATGACATACACTAATCCCAATAATTAGTTGTATGTCGATCGATTGATTGACAGACTGTTATAAGCGTTAAATATTTATATTCGATGCTTATACAGTGTAGAATGCACTTTGGATGATGGTTGATTATTCATCGTTGTTATTGTATACATGTGTTGTAGAAAATCCATATAATTAACATTATATGGTTATTGATTGGGCCTCATTCCAGTTTGGAAAAAGAAATATTTGAAATAGAAATATTTGAAAAAGAAATATTTGAAAAAGAAATATTTGAAATAGAATATTTGAAAATAGAAATATATGAAGCCGTGTTGATTAGATTGACGCCATTTTGTCGTAAACGATATTTATATCGATTTTATTCATTTTTTAATGAATATTGAAATAGATTTGAAATTCGAATGAATATTGAAATAGATTTGAAATTCGAATTAAATTGAATAGATTTGAAATCGAATAGATTTGAAATTCGAATTATATTGAAATGAATTGAAATTCGAATTATATTTAAAGTGAATTGAAATTCGAATTAAACTGAATTGATTTGAAATTCGAAATACACTGAAATGATTTGAAATTCGAATAGAATTGAAATCCGAATTAAATTGAATATAATTGAATCCGAATTGAAATCGAAAGGAATTGAATTCAAATTGAAATTGAAAAGAAATTCGAATTAAATTGAAATCAATTTGAAATTAATTTAAAACGAAATTATATTGGAATATTCAATTTTGATTAGAAATTGAATATGAAGTTGAAACCGTTTTGAAAATGAATTTAAAACGATTTATAAAGCACGTTTTGAGTTGAAATCGACGAAATATATATATATTATATATATATATATATATATATATATATATATATATATATATATAATATAATGGCCTGAATAGAACGCGCCGCGCTGTGACAGTTCGCGAATTTCGACCATTGACTTCGAACGGATATTACGGGAGATCCGACCGTCGGATTCTCCTAAAACCAGAACCGTTGGGTTCGTATCGAAAAAAGCTTTCTGACGAATATTAGAAATTAGAAATCTAATGGTTGGATTTGGAATTATGTCCAAATCAAATTTGGAAAAGGTCGTTGTAATTGCAGTTCGACGGCCGTTGATGGAAATCGACTGTACGGGCCTTGATAAAATTATTAAAAATAGAAAGAATTTGTTTAAAATCATAAGAAATGATTTAGAAAGAATCGGGATGAAAAAAATCCACATTTGAAAAGATAAAAATAAGTTTTTATCGAAATGAACAAGTTTTGAACTAGAATAGTAATTTATTTATTTTTAAAATAAATAAATTGGATTTGAAAATGGTTTTGAAAATAACCAGAATTTCCAATAATTGCATTGGAATGGATTTGAATCGAAATTGTCTTCGGAATATTTCGATGTTGGATTTCGTGATTATACAGATGTTGTTATGGAAATTTGAAAGATATATATATATATATATATATATATATATACATATCGTTATTTCCAATACGATATTTGTTGGTCGTAGAATTTGATATTGAATATAAGCCGATATATTTTCTATTCAGAGCCTTGTATTTAATATCAAATGTGATTTGGGTTTGTCGTGAATGGTGTCTTCATTAACATTGTTCTAGAACCCAGTTGAGAAAAGATTAAATCTTTTTATTTCGATTTAATGAAGTGTACCAATTAAATAATATTTAATTGGAATTGAATTGATATTGATTTTTGGGTTTATCGTGAACCGTGTTTTAAATGACACCGATTCTTTAACCCAGATAGAGATTAAAACTAAGTGGAGTTTTAATGAATCTTTAATTAGATTGAAATGATCGAGAATGGAGTATCACCAGTTTTACTCCAGGCGATAGTTAAATCTTTAATTAGATTTGAACGTGAAATGGTAACTGAATTTACCGATAACACCGTGGTGTTAGATATGAAGTATGACCAGTTTTACTTCATTGGATGAATAGGTTGGAATTGGGAAATTAAAATAAATGATTACTTCGATGTGGTTCGCTAATCCCGACTAGTTTGAATTGATATTCAAAGGAGATTAGAGAATAAATTTATAGAATTTATCTTTGATAAAATTAATGGGAACCTTTCCCAAAATATAAGAATATTTGAATAAAAGAATACTCTGAATTGGAAAGAGGCGTATGTTGTGTTTGTGTAACACCTGTTTATTATATACGCGAGTTATTCGGAAAGACCGGGTCTATCCCATTCTGAATAACTGATACGACGATAAGTCGAAGATGAAGACGGTGGTTGAAGACCGGAAGTCTTCACGTTGTTTGGGTGATTACTGATGATCTTGATTGGGCTGTACACCCAAGAAGATGGAAACAGTTGGTGATCGTCCAGACGTACTTGGAGATCGATGGATATGCGGGGTACTAGGTGCCTCCAGTTTCGTTCAGACCCAGAACGAACTTGTAAATGGACTGTGTGTCTGACATTGGATTTTAGTCTGTGTGATTGATTTCTATTAAATATATATCTGTTTGGCGGCGTAGAATTTATTCTTTTGCTTAACGCCCTTCTCTGAGACGTACGAGCTCAGGGGTTATATACTGATGGAGATCAAACGCATAGAGTGAATTGCCTGTGTGGCATGCCTAAGTGGCAAATGATCAAGGCTTCTGTTGAAAAGCAAAGTCTTGTGGTTGATGATCAAAGCACGACCTTTGTGGCATAGCTTTGTGTAACGTTTACTTCGCGAGTTTCACACCCGGTATGAACCAGAAAAGGGAGAGGACCTCAGGGAGGGCATGCGTTTCTTTCTAGTTAGAAGTGGCGTCAGTGGTTTTACATGCCCTGACGAGTTTGACTTATGTGGTTATTGCTGTTGCGAGGCGCCTCTGTTTGATCGGACGATCCGGGTCCGATGGAGTCATTTAGTTGGCTCACCTATGCCCCATAGGGCGGGGAAACACATGTTCAGGCATTTTAATCCACATCGGTGGACCGGCCCTGACGATCCAAGGGCCCACCTGTGTCTGGGTCCTGAGGCTTGGGCTAGAGAGTCTCGAATCGGTTGAGGACTATCTTTTGCCTTGGTTCATAGATGGAAATCCAATTTCCAAATACGTGACATTTGCGGTTTTATTTGTAAACCTATATATGGCGACATAGTGGCATGGGACGCTCATGTCCCCTATGATTGATACTTATGATTTGAAGTTTTTTTTATACACTATGCACTTATAATAGTATCAAATGATTTGTTTTAAACGTATCAAGCATTCTTGGCTATTATAAGGTAAAAACCCTATCCTCTGGCTTGCGTTGCATTGTGTGATGGGACCTGGGTCTTATAATAGCTTCATTTTTCTTTATTTAGCATTGCGCTGTTTGTTTTATGCACTGGTATTCTTGGGAGGAAACCCGTTCCGTGTTATACGGCGTGATCCCTTGATTTACCTAACTTTCAAATAAAGATTAATAACTGTTTTAGTTCTCACACCAGTCCCATGACTGACCTGGAGTTTATTGTTTTAACCTAAACTCTGGGTGCCCTTATTTTGACACGGACAACTAGTAGTTTTGGTTTTGCAGATTTATATTCACAGGATCCTGGTTTACAGCTGGAATTATATCCGGAAAGCTTTGTATCCGTATATCTCTTCTAGTTGTGTATTGTATTATTTTCCGCTGCTATGTAATGTATTTTAAATCTCTGATATTTCTGTGTAGTATTCATTATACTCTGTATATTCTTGTACTCTGATGGAATTGTTGTAGTATATAATGAAATGTTCTCCCGTCTACGTTATTCTGTGGCTTGTTCTCGAACTATCCGTGCTTTCCTTTACGGAGAAGTTACGGATTTTTACACCATTATAAGGTAAAGCTCTATCCTCCGGTTTGCATTGCATTGTGTGATGGGAACTGAGTCTTATAATGGCTTCATTTTTATAAAAACATTGCGATGTTTAAAAGAATGATTTGTTTTAAAGCACTGTTAATCCAATGGAGTAAACCCGTTCCACGAAAGTGGCGTGGTCCTGTGATTGGCCATATTTTAAATGTGTTGAGTAGATTTCTCATACCAGTCCCATGACTGACTCGTAGTTTGTTTCACTTTCAAACTCGGGTGCCCCTTTTTCTACACGGGCAGCCTTGTATTCAGGTTTAGAAGTCTTTATCCGGATAGCTAGAGCTGAAGATGGATTCTATCACTTATCTCTTTTTATACTGTTCAGCTCCTATTGTACATATTATGTTTATTTCCGCTGTAGACATTTATGTATAGCTGAACTGTATTTGTACTAAGTATGATCCTGTTTACTGTGTAACTCTGATGTTTACGTTTATCCAGTATATTCTATTGTTCATTATCTGATGTATTTATTTATTTCTGCTCTGCTGTTATCTGTTTATGTGTTATATTCCAAGGATTACCCTTGCCGCCATCCGTACGGGGTTTGGGGTCGTCTCATAAATACGGACGGTTTTTACCTTATGATAACCCAATACATTTTGAAATCAATATCTTATTCTGACATTTCAATAGTGTCTAAATACTAATAAATAGAATCTAGCAGAATGCTTGCATCTCACGCTCCACATATATAATATACAAACAAAACCGCGGGCGCTTAATGGAGATTGGATTTCGACTATGACAAGGTATGGAACCACCTGCCGATAGTGTATCTCTAGAGGGGAATACAATGGGTTCAATAAGAACATCTTGCAACCCGGACCACACATGACCGACCACTCATTTCGCTTAAGTGTATCGAATGTATATCACCAACAGTTGGGAGCTATCCACCGTTCCCCAAAAGGGAACACAACATCAAAATAGATTAAAGAAGCAAAAGTAATTTATCTAGATAGGTGATTGTACACCCTAATGGGAGCGACCCACATAGCCATGCTGCCTGCCCGATTTTTATCATTTCCTGGTTGTTGAGGCTTGAGGTTTAAATTACACTTTGGAAAATCTGGTCACCATTCACTTTGAATGCCACATCATCAGGTCCTCCAGATATCACTAATTGATGTCCACAAAAATACTCTGGTCGTTAAGCTGAGAGAAGTGCCCTTCTCCGCCACTAACAGAAATACATTTGTAAAAATCAACGTACATGATCCCTTTGGAAATACCCTATCAGACATCCGTCCATACAAGTCATCCAGGAACAGGATGAACCGAAGGTACTTTCCTGCTGCATTCAATATAGGAATCACCCCATGGATCAGTAGTGAGAAGTCCTTGCAACCCTTAGATTCCAACCACGACAGAACCACAGTATATCTTTGGCTGCAGACCAGAGATTATTAGCGGTTCTTCCGTTTTATGAAGATCCACGGTCTTCAGTGCTCCATCTCGATCAACTCATGATATCTTCACGTATTTGTTGGTTGGAATGGTTTTCAAATATGAATTCGATCCCGGTCTTTCCGTACCAACAATCATATTGGACAGATTTGATAGTCGGTTATTTAACTATCAAAATAAACAGTGATTCAATCATGAAAATCTAATGAGTTCAGTGGTTCAGTATCACCTGGACTTTGTTAATTACAGACTAATTCACTTTTGTTTAATTAAAAACTTCTAACTCTTTTAATATTTTAAAACTATGATAATTGAATTCTTATTTAATATACTAATGCCCTCCAAACCATTTCATTATAATACTTAGTAAAATAACTTATAACCATATTCAGTTTCCACTTAATTCTCCTTTCAAAACACTCGTTACATCATTCTTTATTATTTAAATTTGGGAAATTCATTCAACTTATTATTCGTAAAACGGCATTACGAAATATCTTTTATTTTAAAATATCACTTCGTAAGCCCTCTTTTAATTCCTTTATTTCAGAATCCCACTATAAAATCCCACATTCCTCAAATTACGTTACATTATTATTCCACAAAATAAATTACTTCTTATATCTCCACCATTTCAACTAACATCATCTTTCGATAATCATGAAGTTGTTCAAGTTGGGGTATTTTAATTACCTCTCAGACCTTGATCAACATCGTTCTTATCTTAAGATAAGTATCAGTTGTAATACCGAAACTGATATTCATTTCCAATATCAAAACAAAATCCCATTTTAGTTGTCCCTTGGTGAAACATCATCTCTTATTTAATATAACAAATCTTGGTCGTAACTTTATAACTTAACTCGCCTTACTGCTTTATTTCAAATTTGAATTCCCATTTCGGTTTCCATTTTAAACTTCCATTAGTTCCTAACTGTAAATCAGTAAGAAAATAATTCTTTAAATATCAACCCCGAAGGCCGAAACCAAAGTCAGAAAATCATTTATCTCAACTAATCTCCAGATAGGTTCTATATTCTTAATTTCATATCCTGAATTTTTATTTTATAAACCATTTCTAATAACTCATTCCAGTAATACATTCGATAAATCTTGGATTTTATAACTCCGTCCAACTTGGATTTTTATAAAATAAACCTCAATAAGGATTTAATTTAAATTTCGAATTAAACTTAATTTATATTATTATTTATATAAACTTGCTTAAAAACATCACTTTACTATAAACAATGGTTTAAAACTTCATAACCCTTCATTTATACATTTAAATCCCAAGAGACCACTTGATCATTATTCAACAAATATCAACATTTAAAAATGGTTTAATTATCCATCCATTAATAATTAAATAATTCAATTTCTACACATGATTAACTCATTAATCAAATCTCAGTTCGTCTTTCCATTTTAATTTAGTTTCAAATTAAATTAATTTAAATAATTCCATTTGATTATTATTAAATAAATAGTAATCAAATCAATATAATCTCATTTTAAATTGCTACTTAAAAACAATTAGCCTCGGTTATTAAACATCACATTAATATTCGCTCACTCGCTAATCAGTCTTGTAAATATAAGAATCATCTTTATAAGATCATTTAATAATTGATATGAGGCGCGTGCTTCACACACGGATAGATTTTGGTACAAAAATGGTAATCGGTGGTTAACATAATCAATGTATATAAGGTTGGTTTATTTTCCTTTTTATAAACCCAATTTAAAATAATATATTTAAAAATCTATATTCATTTATAATTAAATTTCATAACTTCATTTCTATCGATTCACCTGACGGTAAATCAATCTCTATAAAACAGTTTGTGTTTTGGCCATCTGCTATAAATTCCTTAACCAATATTGCCTATTGGTTAATAATCAAACAAATGTTGAATTTGGGTTTAACAATCAATAATCAATTCAAAACTCCAATCATGTGGGTTCAACAGTTCATATGATGATGATAAACAATAAATTTAACTGATAACGGTCGACTAATAACAACCATTCAAGCATCCAATTTAATTTAATACGTTTTATTGTTATAAACGTAACCAACAAGGTAAGTTACCTTGTTTGGAAATCATCGCTAAAAATAACGATGTCATTTCATTTAAATTAAACAACCATTTAATTTAAATAAACAATATAGCAATATCTAACAACATCCAAACAATCATCAAATCAATCAACAATAAGCAAACATGGCATACAATAAGAAACCCGACTTATAATAATTATAAGTGGAAGAACTGAGTGAGTTTAACTCACCTTGGTTTCCATTCGTTGTTGAAACAGTTCGTTTTGATTAAATTAAACTATCATTTAATTTAATAAAAATCTCCAGTGGATTCCACCTCTGTCCAAACCAGCTTCAGCATGAGACACTCGTCGGGGTCCAATTCTGTTAACGTACGAACGAGTTAAAATTTATTATGAGTTAAATACTATTTAAATAGCAAACATCTAATTTTAACTTGTATAAAATCATTGTATTATATTAACATTTTAAACGATAACAGTTATTATGATGGTTAATTTGGCATTATAACAGCTACAATATATTCACCACAATGGACTATAATACCTAACGTCATATGTTGCAAGAATTAGAGTATTTACGGTTATAACCAATTAATTATGTTACTTAAAATGTTACTTAACATTAAATTTTTATTAGGCCACTTAACAAATTTGGCAGTTAAATAAAGCTTGCTCACCTTCATGTTGTTTCGAACCCAACCTATGTTCTCTTTTCCTTTTCCAGCGAAGAAGGCCTGTAGCACTCCCCCCTCCAAAACGTTAAGATGCCGACATCCCACCTTTTTTTTAATATAAATGTAAGTTGGCCCAAGCCCACTCACTAACAGTCCAAATTCCAAATGCCCAACCCGCTCCGCCCTTCTTCTTCCCCGATGAGGCTTTAAAAATCTGCTCCTCATGTACACCGTGCATAGCTTTCGCTAATACCCTCCAAACTTCACCAAATCACCGAAATAAATACACCACACGACTTCTCTTCTCTTCCGCATCTTGCCGACCATATCCATACCCCATACGCTACAGCAAACCGCCAACCAACGCTGGAGACCACCTTTCACGCACGACATACTTCAACTCTGAATTTCACCAAAAAATTCCCATTCGATCGACTTGCTTCAGTGATCGTTGCACCACCGTAAGAAAGGCCTATCGATTCCGTAATCTCGAAAAAACTTGAACCTTAAGATGCGACCTTCAATATTCATTGGCGTCGATCACAGTTTAGAGATAATGGAAATGTAGGGAAAAATTTTAGGAGTGTATTATAGCTAAAATCATGATTTTCGGATGGATATACAATTTTTGAAAATTTCCAAAAGACTAAGAATTCAAAACAAGGGAGGTTTTGTTTATTTTCCTCGCGGGTTAAAGCCTCAGGACTCCATCGTACTTATAAGGGAGATAACAGTGGCCATCACATAAAATGTTTGGGAGTCACGACATCGAGATTTCTTGGCAAGCAAGGGTTTTGTTTGGTCATCTCATATACAGCAGGATGGGTAGCTGTAGATGGTAGTGTAGACTAGGACTCCAGTGTTTCTACTGTATTGAAGTTTAGATGTTAGGGTAGCCTTTTCTTTTTCCTTTTTTTAAGTGTAGGAAGTACTGCTTCTTTACTTAAGGAGTAAAGATTGTGTCTGTACATCATATTAGATCTACACATATCAATTTTTATTTATTCATCACAATATACCTATCAACTGTCATTAATTCCTTAATTCCATTGTTCAGCCCATCCCAGTGATTAAAGTCCCCACATTTATGAGGTGCCAATGTTGTAGATCATTGGATTGGTCTTATTTGAGGCTGGATCCTAGCTTTAAAGTTACTCTTGTTTCCTAATCCATGGACTTCGGTATCGGTTTTATTTTTTCTTTGGATTTGTGATCGGTTAATCCTACTTAATGTGAAATCGTGGCATTGCATTTAGTTTACTTTTTGCGCATGTACAACTTTGATTTTGGATTGTATTTTACCTTTTTTTTCCGAGTCAACGATGCTAGTTTTTCTTATATTTTCAACGATTGTACAAGTGTTGTTCCTTCCATCCGTAGGTAGCTGTAATGTCGCTATGCTTTCATTTAGCTGTGACTCTATTTTGATTAGCATGTGTTGACAAAACAAATGAATGCAGGGTGTATTTGCATAGCTGGAAAGAAATAGAATCGGTAGAATATGCTTTTACCCATCTTTACATAGCATGTGGAAACAGTTCTTGCATGTGAGGTCAGCAATATTGTACAATAGAAGCTATCCATCATAAGGAGCAACAGTAGTGTTTATGTTACACTGATTTAGGAGATATCAATTGTGAATTTTTGAAGCTATGTTTCCGTGTATAGGTAAAGGAAAAGAATAGACAAATAGAACCTACACTAAATATTTTAGAAAGGTTATTTCTGGTGCAGGTCATGTTTATGGAGTGCACATCCTAGACTAGAAATATGCTAGTTTAGGCATGCGTAGGACTTGTAGTCTTTTAGGTTAGGAGAAGATTTAATGTACGTGTATGGTTTTATTTTCATAATTGATTTGATTTGATATGATGCGGTTATTTAATTCAACTATAAATGGTCATTGAATGTTCTTATATTTGTAGTTTTGCACACAAGCTCCACTCAGAAAAATAGACACGTCGCTATACTTGACATTTCAGATCCAATAAAATTCATTTCATCGAAAACGGAGATTTGTTCGAAAAACGAAGATTTCTAATGCTTATAAAATATCGATAAATTATAAACTAAATACAAAATAATTTAATTAAATAAATATTATTTATCAAATCTATCCAAATAAAATAATATATCACTAAAAATTAAACCAATATGGATTTAACTCAACATTAATATATTAAAGTAAAATGATGTCCAAATATATAAAAAAAACCTTTAAATAAATTAAATAAACGTTATAATTTATAAACGATTTCCATAGTGACTATTTTAAAATTTGAATTGGACATAACTTACAATATATAAACTGAAATTTTGATTTTTTTCTTTTGTTAGAAAACTATAATCAATCTGATTTTAACGTTTCTTGATTCACAAAATTCTGACTTAGAACGGATTATGTATATTCAATTGAAGTTCAAAATTCAATATTACGAACTACCGCGTTGTTTTGAGTTCGTTTTAAATTAAATATAATTATAAACGCTTAATCATCATTTTATAAACGAATTATATATTAAACTTAATTAATATTTCAAATATAATATTTAAAACCAAATTTAAATATTCAGTTCAAATGATCGAAAAACCCGGGTCGCTACAGTTATGATTTCCGTGAAGATTCCATTTTGATGGAAGATGGTTTTGGGTTATCGTGAACTGTGTTTTAAGTGACATTGGTTCTTTGACATGGTTAAAGGCAGGATTATTCCAGAATGTTGAATAATCATTAAGTAACGATTTTAGAGATTAAAACTAAGAAGAGTTTTAATAAATCTTTGATTAGATTTGGGAATAAATGGACGATAATTAAATTTACCAAAACACGAGAAGCGATGTAAACCGAATATGCTTGCTTGTTGATATTGATTTTGATTGATTGATTGTTTAGATTGCGCTCGACCAGTTTATGTGCAAAATATGCTTTTATATTTAGTATTGGGTTGAGCAGAAATATTTGTATGCTAACATCTTGTAAAACACTTCACGATTTGACTATGAGATGTTTGGCGATGTTGTTGAGTTCGATTTTGAAATGATATTTTTCTTAAGTGAAAAGAAATGTTTTCCCGATTTTGGATAGGGAATGTTTTATAAAAATGTTTTATAAAACAGAAAGGATTTCGAGGGCTGAACCGTTGTTTCTAAAATGATTTAGAAAGGTATTATGGTTTTACATTATAGTTCAGCACATAATCGATTAGTCGCTACTAATGATGTATCTGTTTGGTGGCGGAGAATTTATTTTCTTGCTTAACACCCTTCTTTGAGATGCACGAGCTCAAAGGTTACATGATTAATGGTGACTGATCATATGTGTAAATTGCTGATGTATCTGTATGGGTCGTTTCATGTACCTTTCCAGTTGTGCAACAGTCATGTGCTGTTTATTTTTGTACACGTATGTAATCATTTTACGACTTGATGGAGTAGCTACTATCAATTCTTATCATGGAAGTTGTCCGTAGCAGTAGCTAAAGCCATTTTATTTACTTGTTATTATAGTCTTGTACTGTGTAGCTTGTATTATGTAATTTCTCCCTACTTGGAGACGTCATATAGTAGTCTAGTAACTTAAACTAGCTCCGGGACTGTAATCTAGATTAGGCATAGTGGATGACCCACTATAAATGTCATTGATGGTGAACGGTCCAGCTTAAAAACCAAATTAGTAGACTGTGAAAACACAAACCCCCGTACCACGATGGCAAGGATAATCATTGGAATATAACACATTTATCACATCAGCAGATTAGAGATAATAGCATAACACATGAAATCATAGAATAATATTCATCATCATAAGAGTGGAATCATAAATGTCATCAACATCAGAGTTACACAGATATAGGATACTACTTAGTATATAAAAGGTTCCAACAAGTAGATAATAAGTCTAGAACATCATCCAATATAGCATAGATAAGGTGATGTCTAAATGTCCAAAATAAGGGATAAAAGATAGTCTTCGTCTTCAGCCAAAGAGCACCCCATGCTACAGTGCATATCCAAAATAAAGCCTGTTTACTTGGCCGCCCGTGTAAAATAAGGGCACCTGAGTTTGCAAGTGAAAACAAACTACGAGTTAGTCATGGGACTGGTATGAGAAATCTTACCTAACTTATTTAATAATAAGGCTAATCACAGGACCACGCCACTAACGCGGAACGGGTTTACTCCATTGGATTGCCAGTGCATAAAATAAGTAATCTTTTAAACAACGCAATGCTTTTTAGAAAAATTAAACCATGATAAAACTCAAGTCTCATCACACAATGCAACACAAACCGGAGGGTAGAGTTTTACCTTATAATGGACAAAAATGCTTGATACAAATAAAATGAAAATCATTTAATATTATTACTAGTGTATGAATAGTTTAAAACACTTTTCAATATAAATGTATCAATCCTAGACGGCATAGTACCCCATCCTACTATGTCGCCATATATAGTTACAATCAAATTCGTAATGTCGTATTGGAAATTGGGTTTCCATCGTGAGTCAAGGCTAGGGATGGCTCCTTCCGATTCGAGACACTCTAGCAAATGTCTCAGGATCCCCCGCAGTGAACCTTATGAACGGTAGGGTCGGTCCACACATATTTTAGTGGATTTATTATTCCTGAACAATACGTTTTCCGGTCCTGTCGGACCTATCACTTGGCCATTAGCGACCAATATCCGAGGCGCTTTGCAATCCATTATCCACATAAGTAAAAATGTTTGGGCTCCATACCATGACACCACTTCTAGCTAGAAAGAAACGGAAGTTCTCCCTACGGTCACGATCCCCTTTTTGACTCATACCGGGTGTGAGGCTCGCGAATTAACGTTATACACAAAGCTATGCTAATTAAAGATGTGCTTTGATCATCAACCACAAGGCTCTGCTTTTCAACAAAAGCCTTGATCGTTTGCATCTTAGCATGCCACATTGACGATCCATGCCATGCGACTGATATCTATCTATATATAACCTCTAAGATCATACGTCTCAGGGAAGGGTGTTAAGCAAGAGAATAAATTCTCCGCCACCAAACAAGATATATATTTAATAGAAATCAATCAACACAGAATAAAATCCAATGTCAGACACACATCCATTTACAAGTCCGTTCTGGGTCTGAACGAAACCGGAGACACCTTATTCCTCGTTCCATATCTCCAATATGGAAGAGAGGCCCTCACATATCCGGACAACCAACATGTACGTCCGGACAACTACCACTTTAACCCTTTCCTGGGAGCTAACCAATCCAGGGCATCAGTAGTCATCCATTCGATGTGAAGATCGTCGTTCTTCAACCACCGTATTCAATGTCTTCGATGTTTAGTCGTCGTATAATTATTTGAAATGAGATTTAACTCGGCCTTTTCAAATAATTCTCGAATATATACAATTCAGATCATTTCTTTTCTTTGGTTAATTTTAATTCAATTCTATAGATTAATGTCAAATAAATCTAACCGTCCATATTACTTTATAAACCAAGGGAAATTGGTTTATTTTCATTCCATATCGTTCATAATATTTTATAACAATTTATCGCTATTTTTATTTATATAAAAATAGCCCATTTAATTCGAACAACTTTTCGAGTCATTACGCGGCCCTGACGCTGTTTTTATTCAGATTTGAATTACACATTTCTTGAAATCTAACCATTGGATCTTAACAAATTTAATATCATTGGAAAGATCTTTCCAAAGTGAACCCAACGGTTCTTGTTTTGGGAAAGTCCGACGGTCGGATCTCTTGGTATAATCGTTCAGAGTTACGATTCCGAAACGCAAACTACTACGTGCGATTCGTTTTATTTCTATATATATATATATATATATATATATATATATATGTAATCCATTCGACGATTTCAAAACCATTTATTTCATTACATGTAAATTTTGTACACTTCGTATTCATGTTAAAAATTATATTTTTAACATACGAGCATTTATTTCAAGACATGTAAATTTTATACACTAATTTCAAGACATGTCTATCTTATACACTTTACATACATGTTAAAAATGATATTTTTAATGAACCGAAAATATTGTTTCAAGACATGTAAATTTTATACGCTCCCTATTCGTGTTAAAAATTATATTTTTAACACGCACAAACATTCATTTCAACATGTGACTATTTAGTTCACTTCATTAACATGTTAAAAATAATATTTTTATCTAACAAAAATATAATTCAACATATGACAATTTTTATTACTTCATTAACATGTTAAAGATGATATTTTTATCTAACAAAAATATAATTCAACATATGACTATTTTTATTACTTCACTAACATGTTAAAGACGATGTTTTTATCTAACAAAAACATAATTCAACATATGACTATTTTTATTACTTAACTAACATGTTAAAGACGATGTTTTTAACGAACAAAATATATTTTAACATATCATTCTTTTTAATACTCCCCTAACATGTTAAAGAAAATATTTTTAACGAACAAAATCATAATTCAATAAATGATTATTTTATTTTCATTAACATGTTAAAGATGACATTTTTAACTAACAAAATATATTTCAACATATGATTCCTTTTAGTACTCCACTAACATGTCAAAGACAATATTTTTAACGAACAAAATATACTATAACATATGATTCTTTTTAATACTCCACTAACATGTTAAAGACAATATTTTTAATGAACAAAATATATTTTAACATATGATTCTTTTTAATACTCCACTAACATGTTAAAGACAATATTATTAACGAACAAAATATATTTTAACATATGATTCTTTTTAATACTCCACTAACATGTTAAAGACAATATTTTTAACGAACAAAATATATTTTAACATATGATTCTTTTTAACACTCAACTAACATGTTAAAGACAATATTTTTAACGAAAAAAATATATTTTAACAAATGATTATTTTATTTTCATTAACATGTTAAAGATGACATTTTTAATGAACAAAATATATTTTAACATACGATTCTTTTTAATGCTCCACTAACATGTTAAAGACAATATTTTTAACGAACAAAATCATAATTCAACAAATGATTATTTTATTTTCATTAACATGTTAAAGATGACATTTTTATCAAACAAAAATGTAATTTAACACATGGTTCTTTTTATTGATTTATACATACAATAAAAATGTGATTTTTATTGTCAATATATTTATTTCAAACATGAATCTTTTTAGCGATTCCTACATATAATAAAAATGTAATTTTTATTGTCAAAATATTTTATTCCAAACATGAATCATTTTAGTGATTCCTACATACAATAAATGTTAAAATATTTTATTTCAAACATGAATCTTTTTAGTGATTCCTACATACAATAAAAGTGTAATTTTTATTATTAAAATATTTTATTTCAAACATGAATCTTTTTAGTGATTCCTACATACAATAAAAATGTAATTTTTATTGTTAAAATATTTTATTTCAAAAATGAATCTTTCTAGTGATTCCTACACAAAATAAAAATGTAATTTTTATTTTTAAAATATTTTATTTCAAACATGAATCTTTTTAGTGATTCCTACACAAAATAAAAATGTAATTTTTATTGTTAAAATATTTTATTTCAAACATGAATCTTTTTAGTGATTCCTACGTACAATAAAAATGTAATTTTTATTGTTAAATTATTTTATTTCAAACATGAATCTTTTTAGTGATTCTTACATATAATAAAAATGTAATTTTTATTGTTAAAATATTTTACTTCAAACATGAATCTTTTTAGTGATTCCTACATATAATAAAATATAATTTTAATTGTTAAAATATACTATTTTAAACATGAATCTTTTTAGTGATCCTACATACAATAAAAATGTAATTTTTACTGTTAAAATATTTTATTTCAAACATGAATCTTTTTAGTGATTCCTCGTACAATAAAAATGTAATTTTTATTGTTAAAATATTTTATTTCAAACATGAATATACCACAAAAAATCATTCATAATCACAATCAATTTCTACAACATAATCGTCACACAAACATCCATGGTTTGGCAGAAAGTGGTGTCGGGAGCTACTAAGCTCCGTCTGCAACCTAATATATTTTTAAAAATTTATGTTGAATTTAGATTGCTCAAATTGGGTTCCACTCCTTCAAAAATTGTAGATAGCTCTAAAATTTCTCCAGTCAATTCTAGAATGTAGCGCATGATGTCACGATCCCAATGCTTCCTGTTTCACTGGATTTCAACACCGTATAAACAAGTTGTGAATTTTTAAAGGTTTATGGCATTTTAAATTTAATTAATTAAGGAATTAAAAAAATCACCTTCTTCTTCACAGTAAACCAAGGCCGACGGTTTTCAGTTCCTGTTCAAAACTAGGGTTCAAATTTTCTCCCAAACCGTGCAGCTTGGCCAAGATCAGATTATACCACGTCGGAGAGCAAGGAGAGGCGCACCACCCCCTGGAACCGCGGCAGGTTCGAACTGCAGATGGAGGCGTGGCGGCGCTTCGAACGGCGCAAGTTCACGAAGGTGATTCAAGCAAAATATAGAACTCCAGACAATCTCACCGTATAGATTTATAGATTTGTCCGTGCTCAACAAATTTCACTCAAGAATCACGGGGATTCATTGAGCGAATCAAAAGATTTTAAGAAGAGAAGTTTGGAGTGTTTTATCGCGTCAGATTTTAGAGCGGCGGCTCCACGATGAAAAGAATTAGGGTTATGGAATTTTTCTATTGGCCGGGGTATATATAATTGAATTATTTAATTCCTTAATTTCAAAAAGGCCCGTTAATCCATATGAACTCCAAATCAAACCCAACGACTGTCGCCCCTAGCTAAATACGCCCATTCCGGACACAATGGAATATGTTACATAAGCCCATTCGACTGTTTCAGTCTGTTTTTCTTTAAACTAAAATATATAATGTTCAATATTAGATTTGAACGTACCTTTTAATTTACTGGGGCCACATACTGATTCCAAAAATTCCCGAAAAATAAATCTAGCTATGTTTTGACGATACGGTCCTAACAAAATTAATTTCATTGAATTTGGAGACCTTTTGAAAAATGATCTATTTTTAAGGGCTTTGTTATTATTTAAAAATGGAATTTTTAAATTTTGACATATTTTCTAACAAAATTTCCTTAAAATAAATTTTTAATTTGGTTCTGGTTCTCCGGGTTGTTACATAGACTTCTAACTATAGTCACCTATACTATATTATAATTTTATTATTAGTCATAATAAAAGAGTGTTAGGGAATAGTATAAAAACCGATCGGTTATGCCAAAAAAAATTAAGGGTATTTTCGTAAAGGTGTTCACTACGTCCCATAACAATTCAAAATATAACTGGAGTGCCCTTAAATTTGATCACCCCTTAATCAAAATTGGAGTGCGAATAACAATTCCCTTTTAATAATTAAACCAGAATCAAAGCGAAGCACTCTGATACTACATTAATGGCGACTTGGCCTCCCCACTTTTCTCCGCTTCTTCCAACCTTTCACCTACGTTCGATTTCAACTCGCTGCCTTTAGATTCCCCTTCTCCTTTCTTCTCTCCATTTGATCCTATCTTTGCCAAGCTTTCGTCAGCGTGTAATTTCAAATCTCGTCCTTTCCATCTCTAACCTAATCACCTCGATCATCTTGCCGAGCCACAAATTCGATGCTTGCCGACCCCAAGTTTTACTGCATTTCATGTTGTATCGCCCTATCTTGCTCTTGACTGGCCTTTGACCCTCTTTTGTGATCTCTCGCGACCCACTTTTAGACTCTTCTCTGAAATTCGATTGTAGTTCAGGAATAACATCGAAAGGTTCACCATAGTGTAGGCTACTAGTGTGGATCAAAGAAATTTTCGATGAGCTAGTGTGTATGCTTCTTACTGTGTACTTGTATCTTGTATTTGGTGTCTGAACTAGTTTGGTTGGGTTGTTGTCGAAGTTGTTTTTTATAAGCTCTTGAGTTTGGGGGAGTGGTTATCGACTTGTGTATATGTTACTTTGTTGCGGTTGTGTCATTTTGTATTGGTGATCGGTTGGTGAGATATGGTGGGTGTGAGTTTTGCTTGTTGTTGGTTATCTAAAGGTGCTTGTTTAATTTATCAGGTGTTCTTCTTGGTTGCTACGCATGGAATTTCTTGTTATTGGGGATGATTGGAGTGCGTGAGAAGAACTGATGTTATCATGTTTGAGTTTCGCAAGTGATCTCGTCAAATCATTGAGCATGGATTTGTGCAGTTGTGAATTGATTGGTAAGTTTGTTTGCCTATGTTATGTCCTTGTGGTTGTTTCTGCGGATTGTTGTTTCTTTTCCTGGGTATGCAATGTATTTTTCTCTGTCTACCCCTTTGGCGAATGCTTCGGCATCTGAGGTGGTAAGTGTTTACTTGGGGTCATGTACTGCTTTTGTTGCTGAATATTGTTGCAATCTTGTTGGCTCCACATTGTTATGTCATTCTATGATGTGATGCTACATTCTGGAGCACTTTTGGTCTTCTAAGTGTGTTACTTTGAAGCTTGTGTGATGTTTCATTGCTCTGTAGGTGACTTGGCTATGAGTATTTTATGTGATGCTCTACATTCTTCTTTTGAACAGCCTCTAAGTTAGTGATAGTTGATGTCCTAGTTTGCTAGGAAGTGAGTATATACAACCATGGGTTTTACTGCATAGGTTTTCACACTTTTGGGTGTTATGTCTATACTTTGTAATTTTTTACTGTGTCAGATTGTTACTTATCTCCCTACGTGGAGTATGGTATATGAGTTTTGCTCCTTGCATGGAGTCTGAAATGTATTGTAGTCTAGATAATATTCTAGCTCCAGAACTGTAAACTAGAATAGTTGCAGTGAACAGTTCACTATAAGAACCAATTGTAGTAGGTTGGTAATCTGCCAATCTCCTGTATTATTTGTAACTATTGTTTGATATAATAATAATTGTTACGGATCATTGTAAAATTGGTCGGCCATACCATTTCTTTTTTTTGGAAAAGATCAAAGTTTATCAAAGTTATGGGATCACATCTTGAAGGTGTGGAAAGATCATATTGGACCATATAATTAGATAAGATGACTTAGTAGCATATCATGTCATTGGAATACCATATAAACAACCATTTGCAAGTTCTACTCGATATATGAGTCACTAGAGAAAGC
This sequence comes from Allium sativum, assembly GCA_030737875.1. NCBI lineage: Eukaryota > Viridiplantae > Streptophyta > Magnoliopsida > Asparagales > Amaryllidaceae > Allium > Allium sativum. The sequence continues at coordinate 133,005,470 of CM060918.1, forward strand.
TCCACAAAGTGGAATAAGTACTATGGATATGGCAATAATTATATTTATTTTGCTATATGCATACATATTCTTCTATATTATTTCTTTTATATTACGAAAGAACATTATCATTAACACTTATTTATTTATTTATTTATTCATTCATTCATTTTGTATAAAAATAAAGGAGAACTATTAAACACGTATAGAGAGTTAGGAGATGGGACATTATTGAAATTTGAACATTGTTGACAAATAATGTAAAACAATGTATGGCTCAACTTACAAGCTTGTTCTTTAAAGAAAACAATGAATGCTAACATTAGTGCCTTTAACATTTCATCTCCATTAAGGCAAAAGATAAGTGAAATAACGTCTTATTTTGATACTAATCATGTGATGTGGATAATATATCAAGTGAAAAAAATCAATGATAATGATGGCCTTGAAGGACCATTAGGGAGAAAGGGTAGTAAGAATAAAAGGCGATGTTAATGAATTGAAGTGTTGTTAGAGGCATAAAAATAATTTTTAGTCTAGTTTAGAGCAACAGAACTTGCTTGCACAGCAAGATACAAAACTGAGACATCAACTATTGGAAAAGAATATTGAATTGAAGAAAAGAGGACATCAATTAAAGGTTGAAACTCAAGTAAGAAGCAAAAAATGGAAAAGAGGAAGGATACGAACGCATTCTAAAGATGAATCTAAATATTCTTCAACCTGCAATGAGAGCTTTCTGTGAAAAATCTGAACCCAAATATTAAAAGAAAGAGAATACAATGTTTTTTTTTGAAAAGGTTATGGATGAAGTTTGATATTTAGAGAATCTCTCTTAAAAATATTTATAATATTTCATACATGCATGTTGGTAATATATGTTTGGCAGTTGAACTTTTTTCCATTTCTATTTAGACATAATAATTTGTAATAGACTATAGTTTATGTGTTACCAATTATTTACTTTATTTATTTGTGATAGTGTTCCATCTCTATATTTTTATGTCAGCTCTAAGCAATATTGCTGAGTCCTCTTGCTTGTGTTGTTTTTGTCTATAGTTAACACTATTTACTTTTTAAGTGACCTTCATTTTTGTAATAATCTGGTAAGAGTTGGAGTATTTCTTACTAGTGCAAAATATTCTTAGCGGTTAAACTGTATTATATTTTTATTGCAGAGCAAATGATGTAATAGGTACTCTCAGTTGTACTTGCTAAATTTAACATGAACTTTGAAATACAACGGTCATGTAAGGAAAATAATACAAAATGGAGTAGTATTACAAATATGACAACTTTGTAAGATATGTTGTTTCCATTTCGCATTTTTTGCATAATATATCATATTTTCTCTATCACACGTGTGACCAAACTGCTATGGGAGAGATGTACAAGATTCAAACCTCCCATTGACTAAAAAATAAGTACTTGGTGCTTATTTGCAAATATCTTTTATTTCACAGTCCTGTTATAATTCCTAACACACAAAGTAAGATTTCACATGTGTGGTCATTAATAAAACAGGACATTCATGCTAGCATCATATAGATTGTGGATGAGACTAATTAATAGACATGATGTAAACTACCATTGGAGCTTTACTCACAATTATGAGGACTTGCTGATTTTACAGATATGGCCTCAAGAGAGATGAAATGACCATGTCTGGAATGATGTCAAAATTCAAATAAATAAAGTTAACTAAGGGAAGATTATAAGATGATTAATCAATTAACCAAAGTTCCTAATGTAGAATTCTATTTAAGATATATGACCTCATTTCAGCAAAAGAGAGAACCTGCAAGACAAAGGAAACTTTACAGAGAACATCCATGTATGATAATATCATGTGTTAGCATAATTAGGATATATACAGGACATGGGATAATTTGAGAGAGAGGGATCTTAAGGCAAGACTAACACTAGAGGGGAGTGAATAGTGTTTCTAAAGAATTTATGAAAATCTAAAACTTATATGAACAACCATATGAATCACATACAACAGAGATGATCATAGACATAAAATCAAACACGAACTCAGAAATAGATAAATATAAAATGCAGAAAAGGAAAGAACACACCAGATTTTATACTGGTTCGGATTACTCCTACATTTAGTCCCACGTAATGCTGGATTGCGCAGAGTTTTATTACTATTATCAATATCCAAGTACATCCCCTTGATTTCCCGGCTACAAGGTTAACACCGCTCCAACCACTCTTGATTTCATGGCTACAAGATTACCACCACTCCCTTTCCTTGATTTCAAGGCTACATGGAACATACCTTTTCCCAAACACTTTACAAATGATTACAACAACCCTATAACTCTTCATTAGCACTTCAATTCAGAGAGTAATGAGTAGAGAGTGAGAAAAGAAAAGGTTTTATGTAATTAGAATAGAAATCGACAAAGTAGAAGTGTAGAAATCAAGAAATTATGAAATATTAATGGTGGGATAAAGAGGGGTGAAGATGGAGAAAAAGAATGATTAAAAAATTCAAAACTGCCCTCTATTTATAGCATTTGTGTAAAGGCCCGCAAATCCGTGCTATCTGAATTGACTAAAAACACCACACGTCCAACCCAAATTGCACAGAAATACGAATCATTATTAGAAAGAAGTTAGAGGATGAGAAATAGAAAGAAAGAAATATTAGAATAGAAGAAAAACGAAGATCACAAACTCACAGCGGAACGAATAAAATATATTATATAACATAACTTTTGAAATACCAATCAGTAACTTTATATACATACCATCATCAGAGTACAACAGTCATTTCTGGAACAGTTATAAACACATGTTTCCAGATACAAACAAGGTCCACAGCGGAATATATGGTAGTCTATAGCTAACCGGTGAAGCCTCCTGCTTCCAGCTCCTTCAAATAAATCTGTGAAATCCCGACTACTTGACTGCCCGTACAAATTTGGGCACCCAAGAGTTTAGGGAAAACAAAACAAAATAAACTCTGGGTCAGTCATGGGACTGGTGTGAGTAAACTCCAACCACTTGTTTAACTTTCAAAAATCCTTTCAAAGGAAAAGATAATAGTAAGACCAGCCCACACATAAACATGGACGGTTTTTACCTTACTATAACCCAAAACACTTTGATATCAAATCCAATGATATTATAATAATGTCTACATCAAGTAAATAACCAAATAGCAGAACGCTTGCATCTCACGCTCCACATATATAGTATAAAATCAAAAACCGCATGGCGCTTATTGGAGATTGGATTTCCAACATGACAAGGTATGGAACCACCTTCCGATGATGTATCTCTAGAGGCGAATACACCTGGGTTCAACAAGAACATCTTGCAACCCGGCCCACACATGACCGACCACTCATTTCGCTTGAGTGTATCGAATGTATATCACCAACGGTTGGACTCAAACCACCGTTTCCCGAATAGGCAGAATCGATAGATTAAGAAACAAAAGGAATTTCTCTTGATAGGTGATTATACACCCTAATGGGTGCGACCCACATAGCCATGCTGCCTGCCCGATTTTTGTCCTTTCCCGGTTGTTGAGGTCTGAGGCTACGAATGCTTACCATTCATTGATAGCACAGTCACTTTGAATTCCACATCATCAGATCCGTTAATCACTAATTGATTTGCACAAATATTCTGGATATTATGCTAAGGGATAAATCCGTTGCAACCATATATATTCATACAGACCAACCCATTTGATCATTGGAAATACTCTGTCAGACATTCGTCCATATACGTTCGTTCTGGGGTTGAACGAAACCGAAGGCACAATTTCTAATAATAGAAAAAGCCCTTGCACTTCACTCCGTCTTCAATATATTCAGCATACTTGGTTCGCAACGCTTATGCCAATACGGAGTGGTTCTTCGGATAATAATCCAACCGGTCTCTCCATATTGACAACGATGGTCAAAACTTCGATAGTCTGTGATTTAACTATCGAATAAAAACAAGTGTTCATCCAAACATATCAAACAAATCACTGGGCTCTTTAATTAATATTTCATTAATTAAATCTCTTCTCCATTTCCTTATCAATATTTGTTATCCAAATATTTCAATAATCAATCTTGGCCCTTTACGCTATTTTTGATTTCGTTTCCTTATCGAATTCTATATATATCGATATATAGATTTCTAATTGTCAAATTTCTTAAAAATATTCTAACTCCTTAAATTTCCGGAAAATTTCGCCATAACCTCCCTTGTATCGGGAGCATCGGGAAATTTCAAATAGCTTCCCGGTCCTTCTTATCTCAAAAAGAAAAAGGAAAAGCCAAGCGGCTTGCCGATACGGCGCATAAAATCTCATATATGAATTGAACATGTACCTTTTTGTCGAGCACATAAATTAAAATCTTGATATACTTCCTCATGTACCTGTCTAACACATGTTCACCTGTTTTCAATTCAATTCAACACTATCTAATCGTTTGAATTCAGTTTCGCCCATTTATTCTTTAAATCGGCCATTTTGCCTATTTCACTTCTTTGTTGAACATAACATGCTCAAATTTGATTCTACTTGCTTATACAAATCAAATCCCTTTTTTTTTTTTCCATTTCTAGTTTCATATTTGGTTTGAATATGAAATCACAAGTCAATTCACTTATTCACAGTTTGCTCGATTCAATTGTTTTAACTAATTCATTTGTCAGTTTGCAAATTAACTCTTTTGCCTATATCACTTTGATATTTGAATATAGCCTATCCAAATATATTTCAACTTGATTATACTAATTGAATTTCATTTTCAATTCACGTTCTATATTCGATTTCAAATATATATTTACAAATTCCCTTCACCTTTCAAAGTTCATCTTCAAAATTCGATTCTCTTTGTCTTAGTCAACTCTATTCAATAATCAAAATATGATTATTGATTTAAAAACCATTTCTTTCACTTCACTTAAGTTCGCATATATTTTATAACTCAACTCTGAGATTTTCTAAATAGACATTCGGATTTTTATTGGTTAAAAATCCTTTTATAAAATGAAATGAACCGTTATGGTTTTTAAATAATGCTGGCGCTGTTTTTCTGAAAATTTGATTTTGACATAACTCAAAATCTATACGACGAAATCCAGATTTTTCTCCTTCATTAGAAAACTATTATCAAATCGGTCCTGACGTTTCTTGTTTTAAAGAATTCTGACTTCAATTGAGTCCTGTATACTCGATTGAAGTTCGAATTGCTATTTTACGAACTGCAGCGCTGCGGCGAGTTCGTTTTAATTATATTTATATATATAAACCTTTAAACTTCTTAAAATGAATTCAACTTCATTTTAACTTCTATTTGAATTCCTTGATTCAAATTCCCATCTCACTTTTGAATTCTATATTTCAAATTCCAATTCCTTTTCTATTTGATATTCAAATTCAATACTTGAATTTCTATTTCAATTCCATATTCAAATTCTATGTTTGAATTCATTTGAATTCTCTTATTCAAGCTCTATATTTAAATTCCATTGGAACTTCTATATTCCAATTTCTATATTTGAATTCTATTGGAATTCAAATATTCAAACTCCTTTTTAAATTCTATATTCAAAATTCCATAGTTTAAACCCATTTGAATTTCATATTCAAATCCCATAGATCAAATCCTATTTGAATTCAATTTGAATCTCTTATATTCAAATTTCATTTTCCATTTCCATTTGAATTCTAATATTCAAATTCATTTCCAACCCCATTTGAATTCTAATATTCAAACTTATTTTTAACACCATTTGAATTTCTTTACTCAAATCCATTTAAATTCCCTTGAATTTAAATTCCATTTCAAAACCATTTGGATTTTCTATTTTGAAATCCTATTTGAAATTCTATTTCCAATTCTACTTTGAAAATCCTATTTTCAAAGTTTATTTCAAATTCTATTTTTGAAATTCTACATGCCAATCTCTATTTGAAATTTCTTTATTCGAATTTCTTTGAATTCAAATTTTTATTTTAATTCCTTGAATTCAAATTCTATTTTCCATTCTAATTTCGTCTATTCAAATTCTATTTGAATTTCTATTTGAATTTCTAATATTCAATCTCCTTTTAAACTTCAAATATTTAAACTCCCTTTCTAATTCTATTATTCAAATGTTATACTCAAATTTCATTTGAGTTATATATTTGAAATTTTCATTTCACATCCTATTTTGAAATTTCATTTCAAACTCCAATTTCACACTTGTATTTCTATTTCTGAATTATCAAATGATAATTCTTTTCACTTCATTTATAACTTCGTTATAAAAGAATTATTTATAAACTTCGCTTATAAAGAAACTACTTGTTTTATTTTTCAAAAACAAGTCTATATTTTTATTTCCATTAAAAATTCAAATTCTATTTAAAAACAGAAATTTTCCCTTTTAAATCTCAAATATCCTTCCACGATATTTTAAATATCATTACTTAAGCCCAGTGATATTTAAACACACAAAGCAACGAATTATTTATTTTTCTAACACATCATATATAACAATATATATGCAAACAAATAAACAAACAGATAATATATTTTTGAGGAATCCAGTTGGATTCCTCCAACCTGTTTTCCTGCATCCACAGATGTTAGCACATAAATAATACCCATTCTGCTTCGTGGCAGAATATCGCGGTATAGAAGGTCATCCACTAATCATAGCGTGGGGCGTATAGGGTAATCATCCGCTATGAAACTGCGGGCATCCGCTAATGAGACTGCGGGAATCCAACCAATCAATCAACCCAATATATATATATATATATATAATAGCCTAAATAACTAATATATATAAAACCAGAAAGCATTCACACAAGCAACAAACAATTATTTTTATGAAGTAAAAATAATTATAAATAAAAGGTGAGTGAGATTTACTCACTGTAATTTTCCTTGCCAAATATCCTGCTAAATTACGCTTTATCTCTGCTATAGATCGTCTCGAGCAAACCTAGTTTGCACCTATGATTTATTAGATTTTTGTCTAAATGAAATAATTCAATTCTACTATGTAATTAAATTTACAAAAACATATACCTCACCGTCATTTAAATAATTCGATCAAGCGACGAAGTATTCCTCCGACAACTCCAAACGACTATCATAAGCCCCCGTAATATCCTGCTCCATCCTTTATGGCATTTCGTCGAACACCATATTGTCATCAAAAATTCCCATTTGTCCCCGAACTCTCGCCATTTCCCAGAACTCTTCCATCACCATCAGACCATTGTTAACAGCATGCCCACACCCATCATGAACAGCCCTCGAGTGTCTCGCACCCTTCACCAATCTTCGAACAGTCCTCGGCTCACGAAGACCGTTGAACCCATACTTCCATCAACTTCCTTCAGTAACCCCACTGTCGCAACCTTCCAGGATCGCACCCCCTTTACGCTCCAAATCCCACACCTGAATCCATTCGAGTAGAACCCCTCCTAATCGTGAGCTCCTCCTTGAATGAACTGCTACTTCGAAACCCCCAAAAGCCATAAACCTAGCATGCCTCAGCGAAGTTGAACACCGAGTCTTGGCATCGCACTTAAAACAGACAGTAGGAGAGTGAACGCTAGCTCCATACGAGCTTCAACAAATCGATTTCGTGGAGTTCCGAATTGCGATTTGATTAACTGGGAGGAAAAGAATCGAAAAAAAACATGAGAGGGTTTTCGGATTTTTAAGAATGAAAGCAACGGGGACAATGTATTTATACAGAAGTGAAAGAGAGACAGAAGTACGAGGCTATTAAGATTATGTCTGCTTGGTAGTGAAGCTTGGAGACAAAGCTGTTGGCTCGAGGAAGCTATAGTCCTGCGAAACGAAATGCTTAGGGTGGCTGTGGTACTTTGGTTGGCTTGATATCCAACACTTAGCTGGCCTAAATTTTTATTTTTTTATTTAATTTTAATTAATATGAATTTATTTGATTTAAAATTCCCGTTGATTACGAACTCTGCTTTTAGCGTAGTAACTGACACCCATAGGGTTATACTACTATTCTGAAAACACTAGAACAGATTCCATGGCCTAATTTGAACGTCTGGAAAAGATATCAATTTAACTAACTTTTTAAATTAAATTCAATTGCTTAAAATATAAATAGATTTTAAACAATTAAATTCATCGAAATTAAGTAATTAACTATTGTTCCAATTCAAATGAAATTTATTTTAATTGACTGAACTGTTTAAATTCAGATTTTAATTGTGAATTCAATTATTACCGTTTCATCTTTCGATAATTAAATATATTCTATGATAAATTCAATGTAAAGTCTATTTATATATCCAATTCAACATTTAAAATAAATTTAAATATCCAATATTAAATAGCTGAAAATCCGGGACGTTACATTCTTTCCCCCTTAAAAGAATTTCGTCCCCGAAATTACTAAGGTAGGAAAAGTGTTACAAACCCATTACTTTTCAAAAATTCACTTATGTTGAAACTCAACTCCTCATATTTCAACAAATTAACTCCAACCAAAACTTTTGGTCTTCCTTCATTTGATTCGAATGATCTACGATCAATCCATTTATATTCAATCTATATTCCAATAAACCTATTCAAATTGATTCTAATCAATTCACTCACTTCGACCCATTTAACTTGTTTAAGTTAAATTTCAATTCCAGAATTCAAATCCCTGGGTTTTTCTTTTCAAATTCTTTTGAAATCCCATAAATATATACATATATTTATTCCTATCACAAATTCAAAACATTTGAAATTTCAAACAAATTTCCAACAAAATTTTCTAAGGTAGCAATCCATCACTTAGAAACTCGAAAATGAACACTGATGATGTTGCAATCATCATCAGAATTATTTCCCAGCCACCGAAGTGAGTTCAGTGCTTAACAATTTCAAAGTCCATTTTAAATCCTTTTAAAACAAGCTATATTGCTCTAATATATTTCCAAAAATATTTCAAACTTCACAGGATTTTAAATTCCAAATTCTGGTTTGAATTTAACTTTAATTCATCTCATTTGTATATTTAATTCTTATACAAATTCTATTTTGGTTATATATAACCATTCAAATTTTATAATCTCGTTTGATTATAATCCTAACGATCAACACATCCATATATCATAATAATTTCAGGAAATTATTCTTTCTATATCAAAATAGAATTTTGGGTAAAATTATTTCACCCACTTTAAAACAATATCGTGTTCAATCTTCTGTTCCAGCGTTTAGAAATTCCTATCGACTTCGTGGCGTCCCACGATTCGACCAGAATTCATAAACCACTCAACAGACTAGCCAACACAATATAAAACAATTTTATATCAACTTACAAATACGCTCTCTCGTATATATACACTCAACTCATTCTAGGGTACTACTGACCCTATCTCTAATGAGCACATGCCACACAAGCCTAGGTATTCGCTCAACCTAAGCTCTGATACCAACTGAAACGGCCCTAGGCTTTGCAACCATCAGGCAGTGGGCTAACCTCCCACCGTGACATCCAGTGATACCTCAGAACTGATTTTACGGCCAGCCTCTCGACTCGACCAACCCACATTGTCGGGAGATGTAGGGGTAAGAGTCTCCCGTTCGCCACCAAACGCGAAGCGAGAACCCCCTATCATCCGTACCAATTAAGCAACCAGCTCTGATACCAACTGTAAAGGCCCGCAAATCCGTGCTATCTGAATTGACTAAAAACACCACACGTCCAACCCAAATTGCACAGAAATACGAATCATTATTAGAAAGAAGTTAGAGGATGAGAAATAGAAAGAAAGAAATATTAGAATAGAAGAAAAACGAAGATCACAAACTCACAGCGGAACGAATAAAATATATTATATAACATAACTTTTGAAATACCAATCAGTAACTTTATATACATACCATCATCAGAGTACAACAGTCATTTCTGGAACAGTTATAAACACCTGTTTCCAGATACAAACAAGGTCCACAGCGGAATATATGGTAGTCTATAGCTAACCGGTGAAGCCTCCTGCTTCCAGCTCCTTCAAATAAATCTGTGAAATCCCGACTACTTGACTGCCCGTACAAATTTGGGCACCCAAGAGTTTAGGGAAAACAAAACAAAATAAACTCTGGGTCAGTCATGGGACTGGTGTGAGTAAACTCCAACCACTTGTTTAACTTTCAAAAATCCTTTCAAAGGAAAAGATAATAGTAAGACCAGCCCACACATAAACATGGACGGTTTTTACCTTACTATAACCCAAAACACTTTGATATCAAATCCAATGATATTATAATAATGTCTACATCAAGTAAATAACCAAATAGCAGAACGCTTGCATCTCACGCTCCACATATATAGTATAAAATCAAAAACCGCATGGCGCTTATTGGAGATTGGATTTCCAACATGACAAGGTATGGAACCACCTTCCGATGATGTATCTCTAGAGGCGAATACACCTGGGTTCAACAAGAACATCTTGCAACCCGACCCACACATGACCGACCACTCATTTCGCTTGAGTGTATCGAATGTATATCACCAACGGTTGGACTCAAACCACCGTTTCCCGAATAGGCAGAATCGATAGATTAAGAAACAAAAGGAATTTCTCTAGATAGGTGATTATACACCCTAATGGGTGCGACCCACATAGCCATGCTGCCTGCCCGATTTTTGTCCTTTCCCGGTTGTTGAGGTCTGAGGCTACGAATGCTTACCATTCATTGATAGCACAGTCACTTTGAATTCCACATCATCAGATCCGTTAATCACTAATTGATTTGCACAAATATTCTGGATATTATGCTAAGGGATAAATCCGTTGCAACCATATATATTCATACAGACCAACCCATTTGATCATTGGAAATACTCTGTCAGACATTCGTCCATATACGTTCGTTCTGGGGTTGAACGAAACCAAAGGCACAATTTCTAATAATAGAAAAAGCCCTTGCACTTCACTCCGTCTTCAATATATTCAGCATACTTGGTTCGCAACGCTTATGCCAATACGGAGTGGTTCTTCGGATAATAATCCAACCGGTCTCTCCATATTGACAACGATGGTCAAAACTTCGATAGTCTGTGATTTAACTATCGAATAAAAACAAGTGTTCATCCAAACATATCAAACAAATCACTGGGCTCTTTAATTAATATTTCATTAATTAAATCTCTTCTCCATTTCCTTATCAATATTTGTTATCCAAATATTTCAATAATCAATCTTGGCCCTTTACGCTATTTTTGATTTCGTTTCCTTATCGAATTCTATATATATCGATATATAGATTTCTAATTGTCAAATTTCTTAAAAATATTCTAACTCCTTAAATTTCCGGAAAATTTCGCCATAACCTCCCTTGTATCGGGAGCATCGGGAAATTTCAAATAGCTTCCCGGTCCTTCTTATCTCAAAAAGAAAAAGGAAAAGCCAAGCGGCTTGCCGATACGGCGCATAAAATCTCATATATGAATTGAACATGTACCTTTTTGTCGAGCACATAAATTAAAATCTTGATATACTTCCTCATGTACCTGTCTAACACATGTTCACCTGTTTTCAATTCAATTCAACACTATCTAATCGTTTGAATTCAGTTTCGCCCATTTATTCTTTAAATCGGCCATTTTGCCTATTTCACTTCTTTGTTGAACATAACATGCTCAAATTTGATTCTACTTGCTTATACAAATCAAATCCCTTTTTTTTTTTCATTTCTAGTTTCATATTTGGTTTGAATATGAAATCACAAGTCAATTCACTTATTCACAGTTTGCTCGATTCAATTGTTTTAACTAATTCATTTGTCAGTTTGCAAATTAACTCTTTTGCCTATATCACTTTGATATTTGAATATAGCCTATCCAAATATATTTCAACTTGATTATACTAATTGAATTTCATTTTCAATTCACGTTCTATATTCGATTTCAAATATATATTTACAAATTCCCTTCACCTTTCAAAGTTCATCTTCAAAATTCGATTCTCTTTGTCTTAGTCAACTCTATTCAATAATCAAAATATGATTATTGATTTAAAAACCATTTCTTTCACTTCACTTAAGTTCGCATATATTTTATAACTCAACTCTGAGATTTTCTAAATAGACATTCGGATTTTTATTGGTTAAAAATCCTTTTATAAAATGAAATGAACCGTTATGGTTTTTAAATAATTCTGGCGCTGTTTTTCTGAAAATTTGATTTTGACATAACTCAAAATCTATACGACGAAATCCAGATTTTTCTCCTTCATTAGAAAACTATTATCAAATCGGTCCTGACGTTTCTTGTTTTAAAGAATTCTGACTTCAATTGAGTCCTGTATACTCGATTGAAGTTCGAATTGCTATTTTACGAACTGCAGCGCTGCGGCGAGTTCGTTTTAATTATATTTATATATATAAACCTTTAAACTTCTTAAAATGAATTCAACTTCATTTTAACTTCTATTTGAATTCCTTGATTCAAATTCCCATCTCACTTTTGAATTCTATATTTCAAATTCCAATTCCTTTTCTATTTGATATTCAAATTCAATACTTGAATTTCTATTTCAATTCCATATTCAAATTCTATGTTTGAATTCATTTGAATTCTCTTATTCAAGCTCTATATTTAAATTCCATTGGAACTTCTATATTCCAATTTCTATATTTGAATTCTATTGGAATTCAAATATTCAAACTCCTTTTTAAATTCTATATTCAAAATTCCATAGTTTAAACCCATTTGAATTTCATATTCAAATCCCATAGATCAAATCCTATTTGAATTCAATTTGAATCTCTTATATTCAAATTTCATTTTCCATTTCCATTTGAATTCTAATATTCAAATTCATTTCCAACCCCATTTGAATTCTAATATTCAAACTTATTTTTAACACCATTTGAATTTCTTTACTCAAATCCATTTAAATTCCCTTGAATTTAAATTCCATTTCAAAACCATTTGGATTTTCTATTTTGAAATCCTATTTGAAATTCTATTTCCAATTCTACTTTGAAAATCCTATTTTCAAAGTTTATTTCAAATTCTATTTTTGAAATTCTACATGCCAATCTCTATTTGAAATTTCTTTATTCGAATTTCTTTGAATTCAAATTTTTATTTTAATTCCTTGAATTCAAATTCTATTTTCCATTCTAATTTCGTCTATTCAAATTCTATTTGAATTTCTATTTGAATTTCTAATATTCAATCTCCTTTTAAACTTCAAATATTTAAACTCCCTTTCTAATTCTATTATTCAAATGTTATACTCAAATTTCATTTGAGTTATATATTTGAAATTTTCATTTCACATCCTATTTTGAAATTTCATTTCAAACTCCAATTTCACACTTGTATTTCTATTTCTGAATTATCAAATGATAATTCTTTTCACTTCATTTATAACTTCGTTATAAAAGAATTATTTATAAACTTCGCTTATAAAGAAACTACTTGTTTTATTTTTCAAAAACAAGTCTATATTTTTATTTCCATTAAAAATTCAAATTCTATTTAAAAACAGAAATTTTCCCTTTTAAATCTCAAATATCCTTCCACGATATTTTAAATATCATTACTTAAGCCCAGTGATATTTAAACACACAAAGCAACGAATTATTTATTTTTCTAACACATCATATATAACAATATATATGCAAACAAATAAACAAACAGATAATATATTTTTGAGGAATCCAGTTGGATTCCTCCAACCTGTTTTCCTGCATCCACAGATGTTAGCACATAAATAATACCCATTCTGCTTCGTGGCAGAATATCGCGGTATAGAAGGTCATCCACTAATCATAGCGTGGGGCGTATAGGGTAATCATCCGCTATGAAACTGCGGGCATCCGCTAATGAGACTGCGGGAATCCAACCAATCAATCAACCCAATATATATATATATATATAATAGCCTAAATAACTAATATATATAAAACCAGAAAGCATTCACACAAGCAACAAACAATTATTTTTATGAAGTAAAAATAATTATAAATAAAAGGTGAGTGAGATTTACTCACTGTAATTTTCCTTGCCAAATATCCTGCTAAATTACGCTTTATCTCTGCTATAGATCGTCTCGAGCAAACCTAGTTTGCACCTATGATTTATTAGATTTTTGTCTAAATGAAATAATTCAATTCTACTATGTAATTAAATTTACAAAAACATATACCTCACCGTCATTTAAATAATTCGATCAAGCGACGAAGTATTCCTCCGACAACTCCAAACGACTATCATAAGCCCCCGTAATATCCTGCTCCATCCTTTATGGCATTTCGTCGAACACCATATTGTCATCAAAAATTCCCATTTCTCCCCGAACTCTCGCCATTTCCCAGAACTCTTCCATCACCATCAGACCATTGTTAACAGCATGCCCACACCCATCATGAACAGCCCTCGAGTGTCTCGCACCCTTCACCAATCTTCGAACAGTCCTCGGCTCACGAAGACTGTTGAACCCATACTTCCATCAACTTCCTTCAGTAACCCCACTGTCGCAACCTTCCAGGATCGCACCCCCTTTACGCTCCAAATCCCACACCTGAATCCATTCGAGTAGAACCCCTCCTAATCGTGAGCTCCTCCTTGAATGAACTGCTACTTCGAAACCCCCAAAAGCCATAAACCTAGCATGCCTCAGCAAAGTTGAACACCGAGTCTTGGCATCGCACTTAAAACAGACAGTAGGAGAGTGAACGCTAGCTCCATACGAGCTTCAACAAATCGATTTCGTGGAGTTCCGAATTGCGATTTGATTAACTGGGAGGAAAAGAATCGAAAAAAAACATGAGAGGGTTTTCGGATTTTTAAGAATGAAAGCAACGGGGACAATGTATTTATACAGAAGTGAAAGAGAGACAGAAGTACGAGGCTATTAAGATTATGTCTGCTTGGTAGTGAAGCTTGGAGACAAAGCTGTTGGCTCGAGGAAGCTATAGTCCTGCGAAACGAAATGCTTAGGGTGGCTGTGGTACTTTGGTTGGCTTGATATCCAACACTTAGCTGGCCTAAATTTTTATTTTTTTATTTAATTTTAATTAATATGAATTTATTTGATTTAAAATTCCCGTTGATTACGAACTCTGCTTTTAGCGTAGTAACTGACACCCATAGGGTTATACTACTATTCTGAAAACACTAGAACAGATTCCATGGCCTAATTTGAACGTCTGGAAAAGATATCAATTTAACTAACTTTTTAAATTAAATTCAATTGCTTAAAATATAAATAGATTTTAAACAATTAAATTCATCGAAATTAAGTAATTAACTATTGTTCCAATTCAAATGAAATTTATTTTAATTGACTGAACTGTTTAAATTCAGATTTTAATTGTGAATTCAATTATTACCGTTTCATCTTTCGATAATTAAATATATTCTATGATAAATTCAATGTAAAGTCTATTTATATATCCAATTCAACATTTAAAATAAATTTAAATATCCAATATTAAATAGCTGAAAATCCGGGACGTTACATTCTTTCCCCCTTAAAAGAATTTCGTCCCCGAAATTACTAAGGTAGGAAAAGTGTTACAAACCCATTACTTTTCAAAAATTCACTTATGTTGAAACTCAACTCCTCATATTTCAACAAATTAACTCCAACCAAAACTTTTGGTCTTCCTTCATTTGATTCGAATGATCTACGATCAATCCATTTATATCCAATCTATATTCCAATAAACCTATTCAAATTGATTCTAATCAATTCACTCACTTCGACCCATTTAACTTGTTTAAGTTAAATTTCAATTCCAGAATTCAAATCCCTGGGTTTTTCTTTTCAAATTCTTTTGAAATCCCATAAATATATACATATATTTATTCCTATCACAAATTCAAAACATTTGAAATTTCAAACAAATTTCCAACAAAATTTTCTAAGGTAGCAATCCATCACTTAGAAACTCGAAAATGAACACTGATGATGTTGCAATCATCATCAGAATTATTTCCCAGCCACCGAAGTGAGTTCAGTGCTTAACAATTTCAAAGTCCATTTTAAATCCTTTTAAAACAAGCTATATTGCTCTAATATATTTCCAAAAATATTTCAAACTTCACAGGATTTTAAATTCCAAATTCTGGTTTGAATTTAACTTTAATTCATCTCATTTGTATATTTAATTCTTATACAAATTCTATTTTGGTTATATATAACCATTCAAATTTTATAATCTCGTTTGATTATAATCCTAACGATCAACACATCCATATATCATAATAATTTCAGGAAATTATTCTTTCTATATCAAAATAGAATTTTGGGTAAAATTATTTCACCCACTTTAAAACAATATCGTGTTCAATCTTCTGTTCCAGCGTTTAGAAATTCCTATCGACTTCGTGGCGTCCCACGATTCGACCAGAATTCATAAACCACTCAACAGACTAGCCAACACAATATAAAACAATTTTATATCAACTTACAAATACGCTCTCTCGTATATATACACTCAACTCATTCTAGGGTACTACTGACCCTATCTCTAATGAGCACATGCCACACAAGCCTAAGTATTCGCTCAACCTAAGCTCTGATACCAACTGAAACGGCCCTAGGCTTTGCAACCATCAGGCAGTGGGCTAACCTCCCACCGTGACATCCAGTGATACCTCAGAACTGATTTTACGGCCAGCCTCTCGACTCGACCAACCCACATTGTCGGGAGATGTAGGGGTAAGAGTCTCCCGTTCGCCACCAAACGCGAAGCGAGAACCCCCTATCATCCGTACCAATTAAGCAACCAGCTCTGATACCAACTGTAAAGGCCCGCAAATCCGTGCTATCTGAATTGACTAAAAACACCACACGTCCAACCCAAATTGCACAGAAATACGAATCATTATTAGAAAGAAGTTAGAGGATGAGAAATAGAAAGAAAGAAATATTAGAATAGAAGAAAAACGAAGATCACAAACTCACAGCGGAACGAATAAAATATATTATATAACATAACTTTTGAAATACCAATCAGTAACTTTATATACATACCATCATCAGAGTACAACAGTCATTTCTGGAACAGTTATAAACACCTGTTTCCAGATACAAACAAGGTCCACAGCGGAATATATGGTAGTCTATAACTAACCGGTGAAGCCTCCTGCTTCCAGCTCCTTCAAATAAATCTGTGAAATCCCGACTACTTGACTGCCCATTCAAATTTGGGCACCCAAGAGTTTAGGGAAAACAAAACAAAATAAACTCTGGGTCAGTCATGGGACTGGTGTGAGTAAACTCCAACCACTTGTTTAACTTTCAAAAATCCTTTCAAAGGAAAAGATAATAGTAAGACCAGCCCACACATAAACATGGACGGTTTTTACCTTACTATAACCCAAAACACTTTGATATCAAATCCAATGATATTATAATAATGTCTACATCAAGTAAATAACCAAATAGCAGAACGCTTGCATCTCACGCTCCACATATATAGTATAAAATCAAAAACCGCATGGCGCTTATTGGAGATTGGATTTCCAACATGACAAGGTATGGAACCACCTTCCGATGATGTATCTCTAGAGGCGAATACACCTGGGTTCAACAAGAACATCTTGCAACCCGACCCACACATGACCGACCACTCATTTCGCTTGAGTGTATCGAATGTATATCACCAACGGTTGGACTCAAACCACCGTTTCCCGAATAGGCAGAATCGATAGATTAAGAAACAAAAGGAATTTCTCTAGATAGGTGATTATACACCCTAATGGGTGCGACCCACATAGCCATGCTGCCTGCCCGATTTTTGTCCTTTCCCGGTTGTTGAGGTCTGAGGCTACGAATGCTTACCATTCATTGATAGCACAGTCACTTTGAATTCCACATCATCAGATCCGTTAATCACTAATTGATTTGCACAAATATTCTGGATATTATGCTAAGGGATAAATCCGTTGCAACCATATATATTCATACAGACCAACCCATTTGATCATTGGAAATACTCTGTCAGACATTCGTCCATATACGTTCATTCTGGGGTTGAACGAAACCGAAGGCACAATTTCTAATAATAGAAAAAGCCCTTGCACTTCACTCCGTCTTCAATATATTCAGCATACTTGGTTCGCAACGCTTATGCCAATACGGAGTGGTTCTTCGGATAATAATCCAACCGGTCTCTCCATATTGACAACGATGGTCAAAACTTCGATAGTCTGTGATTTAACTATCGAATAAAAACAAGTGTTCATCCAAACATATCAAACAAATCACTGGGCTCTTTAATTAATATTTCATTAATTAAATCTCTTCTCCATTTCCTTATCAATATTTGTTATCCAAATATTTCAATAATCAATCTTGGCCCTTTACGCTATTTTTGATTTCGTTTCCTTATCGAATTCTATATATATCGATATATAGATTTCTAATTGTCAAATTTCTTAAAAATATTCTAACTCCTTAAATTTCCGGAAAATTTTGCCATAACCTCCCTTGTATCGGGAGCATCGGGAAATTTCAAATAGCTTCCCGGTCCTTCTTATCTCAAAAAGAAAAAGGAAAAGCCAAGCGGCTTGCCGATACGGCGCATAAAATCTCATATATGAATTGAACATGTACCTTTTTGTCGAGCACATAAATTAAAATCTTGATATACTTCCTCATGTACCTGTCTAACACATGTTCACCTGTTTTCAATTCAATTCAACACTATCTAATCGTTTGAATTCAGTTTCGCCCATTTATTCTTTAAATCGGCCATTTTGCCTATTTCACTTCTTTGTTGAACATAACATGCTCAAATTTGATTCTACTTGCTTATACAAATCAAATCCCTTTTTTTTTTCATTTCTAGTTTCATATTTGGTTTGAATATGAAATCACAAGTCAATTCACTTATTCACAGTTTGCTCGATTCAATTGTTTTAACTAATTCATTTGTCAGTTTGCAAATTAACTCTTTTGCCTATATCACTTTGATATTTGAATATAGCCTATCCAAATATATTTCAACTTGATTATACTAATTGAATTTCATTTTCAATTCACGTTCTATATTCGATTTCAAATATATATTTACAAATTCCCTTCACCTTTCAAAGTTCATCTTCAAAATTCGATTCTCTTTGTCTTAGTCAACTCTATTCAATAATCAAAATATGATTATTGATTTAAAAACCATTTCTTTCACTTCACTTAAGTTCGCATATATTTTATAACTCAACTCTGAGATTTTCTAAATAGACATTCGGATTTTTATTGGTTAAAAATCCTTTTATAAAATGAAATGAACCGTTATGGTTTTTAAATAATTCTGGCGCTGTTTTTCTGAAAATTTGATTTTGACATAACTCAAAATCTATACGACGAAATCCAGATTTTTCTCCTTCATTAGAAAACTATTATCAAATCGGTCCTGACGTTTCTTGTTTTAAAGAATTCTGACTTCAATTGAGTCCTGTATACTCGATTGAAGTTCGAATTGCTATTTTACGAACTGCAGCGCTGCGGCGAGTTCGTTTTAATTATATTTATATATATAAACCTTTAAACTTCTTAAAATGAATTCAACTTCATTTTAACTTCTATTTGAATTCCTTGATTCAAATTCCCATCTCACTTTTGAATTCTATATTTCAAATTCCAATTCCTTTTCTATTTGATATTCAAATTCAATACTTGAATTTCTATTTCAATTCCATATTCAAATTCTATGTTTGAATTCATTTGAATTCTCTTATTCAAGCTCTATATTTAAATTCCATTGGAACTTCTATATTCCAATTTCTATATTTGAATTCTATTGGAATTCAAATATTCAAACTCCTTTTTAAATTCTATATTCAAAATTCCATAGTTTAAACCCATTTGAATTTCATATTCAAATCCCATAGATCAAATCCTATTTGAATTCAATTTGAATCTCTTATATTCAAATTTCATTTTCCATTTCCATTTGAATTCTAATATTCAAATTCATTTCCAACCCCATTTGAATTCTAATATTCAAACTTATTTTTAACACCATTTGAATTTCTTTACTCAAATCCATTTAAATTCCCTTGAATTTAAATTCCATTTCAAAACCATTTGGATTTTCTATTTTGAAATCCTATTTGAAATTCTATTTCCAATTCTACTTTGAAAATCCTATTTTCAAAGTTTATTTCAAATTCTATTTTTGAAATTCTACATGCCAATCTCTATTTGAAATTTCTTTATTCGAATTTCTTTGAATTCAAATTTTTATTTTAATTCCTTGAATTCAAATTCTATTTTCCATTCTAATTTCGTCTATTCAAATTCTATTTGAATTTCTATTTGAATTTCTAATATTCAATCTCCTTTTAAACTTCAAATATTTAAACTCCCTTTCTAATTCTATTATTCAAATGTTATACTCAAATTTCATTTGAGTTATATATTTGAAATTTTCATTTCACATCCTATTTTGAAATTTCATTTCAAACTCCAATTTCACACTTGTATTTCTATTTCTGAATTATCAAATGATAATTCTTTTCACTTCATTTATAACTTCGTTATAAAAGAATTATTTATAAACTTCGCTTATAAAGAAACTACTTGTTTTATTTTTCAAAAACAAGTCTATATTTTTATTTCCATTAAAAATTCAAATTCTATTTAAAAACAGAAATTTTCCCTTTTAAATCTCAAATATCCTTCCACGATATTTTAAATATCATTACTTAAGCCCAGTGATATTTAAACACACAAAGCAACGAATTATTTATTTTTCTAACACATCATATATAACAATATATATGCAAACAAATAAACAAACAGATAATATATTTTTGAGGAATCCAGTTGGATTCCTCCAACCTGTTTTCCTGCATCCACAGATGTTAGCACATAAATAATACCCATTCTGCTTCGTGGCAGAATATCGCGGTATAGAAGGTCATCCACTAATCATAGCGTGGGGCGTATAGGGTAATCATCCGCTATGAAACTGCGGGCATCCGCTAATGAGACTGCGGGAATCCAACCAATCAATCAACCCAATATATATATATATATATATATATATAATAGCCTAAATAACTAATATATATAAAACCATAAAGCATTCACACAAGCAACAAACAATTATTTTTATGAAGTAAAAATAATTATAAATAAAAGGTGAGTGAGATTTACTCACTGGAATTTTCCTTGCCAAATATCCTGCTAAATTACGCTTTATCTCTGCTATAGATCGTCTCGAGCAAACCTAGTTTGCACCTATGATTTATTAGATTTTTGTCTAAATGAAATAATTCAATTCTACTATGTAATTAAATTTACAAAAACATATACCTCACCGTCATTTAAATAATTCGATCAAGCGACGAAGTATTCCTCCGACAACTCCAAACGACTATCATAAGCCCCCGTAATATCCTGCTCCATCCTTTATGGCATTTCGTCGAACACCATATTGTCATCAAAAATTCCCATTTCTCCCCGAACTCTCGCCATTTCCCAGAACTCTTCCATCACCATCAGACCATTGTTAACAGCATGCCCACACCCATCATGAACAGCCCTCGAGTGTCTCGCACCCTTCACCAATCTTCGAACAGTCCTCGGCTCACGAAGACTGTTGAACCCATACTTCCATCAACTTCCTTCAGTAACCCCACTGTCGCAACCTTCCAGGATCGCACCCCCTTTACGCTCCAAATCCCACACCTGAATCCATTCGAGTAGAACCCCTCCTAATCGTGAGCTCCTCCTTGAATGAACTGCTACTTCGAAACCCCCAAAAGCCATAAACCTAGCATGCCTCAGCGAAGTTGAACACCGAGTCTTGGCATCACACTTAAAACAGACAGTAGGAGAGTGAACGCTAGCTCCATACGAGCTTCAACAAATCGATTTCGTGGAGTTCCGAATTGCGATTTGATTAACTGGGAGGAAAAGAATCGAAAAAAAACATGAGAGGGTTTTCGGATTTTTAAGAATGAAAGCAACGGGGACAATGTATTTATACAGAAGTGAAAGAGAGACAGAAGTACGAGGCCATTAAGATTATGTCTGCTTGGTAGTGAAGCTTGGAGACAAAGCTGTTGGCTCGAGGAAGCTATAGTCCTGCGAAACGAAATGCTTAGGGTGGCTGTGGTACTTTGGTTGGCTTGATATCCAACACTTAGCTGGCCTAAATTTTTATTTTTTTATTTAATTTTAATTAATATGAATTTATTTGATTTAAAATTCCCGTTGATTACGAACTCTGCTTTTAGCGTAGTAACTGACACCCATAGGGTTATACTACTATTCTGAAAACACTAGAACAGATTCCATGGCCTAATTTGAACGTTTGGAAAAGATATCAATTTAACTAACTTTTTAAATTAAATTCAATTGCTTAAAATATAAATAGATTTTAAACAATTAAATTCATCGAAATTAAGTAATTAACTATTGTTCCAATTCAAATGAAATTTATTTTAATTGACTAAACTGTTTAAATTCAGATTTTAATTGTGAATTCAATTATTACCGTTTCATCTTTCGATAATTAAATATATTCTATGATAAATTCAATGTAAAGTCTATTTATATATCCAATTCAACATTTAAAATAAATTTAAATATCCAATATTAAATAGCTGAAAATCCGGGACGTTACAATTTGAATGGTTGCAACGCTTCTGGAATGTTACAAAAAGTGAAAAGACACTTCCTTTGAAAATTAAAAAAACGACAGTTGTATGTCGATATAGCAGTGTATGTCGACATATGTATGTATAAAATATTTTCTAAACTATTTTTCAAGTGATTAACTATATATATTTCTGGAAATTCCTGAATTAAAGCTTAGTGATATAAATGAGTATTATAAAGTGTAAAACCATATGAAAACATACTTATATATTATATAAACATATTAATAAAATTATAAGGTTTAAAACTATATAACTATAAAAGTAAAAAAATATAAGTATAAAATTATACAAACTTATTTTTACTTAAATTTAAAACTTAAATTTGAAATCATAAGTAAGATTGAAAAACAATTTGAATGTAAAATTTGAATTTTAAAAATCAGAAATTGAATTTGAAGATCGGAATTTGAAGTTTTAAAATCAGAATTTGAATTTGAACCTGGAGTGCCATTCAGAGTCTAACATATAAATAAGACTATATTACTATATTTATCTGGAACTCTTGATAACTTGATTACTCATGAGTCTTGAGTCTCCTCTGAATTCTGAATCTCTTGAGACTCTAAAATTGTACAGTCTTCAGTACTTAAGTTCTGTATACAAATCCTGCATATATATATATATGTATATATATTCTAGATAGAGATGTTAGTATATATTTTATAATCAATGATAAGTGAAATAAGGCTGTTGTCATCAAAATTCCATTCTCCAACATTCTCCCCTTATTGATGATGACAACCTTGATTTATAAAATATTCATACCGGTTTATATATGTTGATTCTGATCTTTCTTATACTCCCCCTGTCATCATGAATCCTACATACTCTCTCTTAAACTAATCCTTATTTTATAATTTCTCCCCCTTTGTCATTATCAAAAAGAAATTCTAAACATACTCCTCCTAAATCCTGTACCTATCTATTTATTCATTTCCTATGAGTATACTAAGATAAATTACTCCCCCTAAATTCATAAAACGACCCAAAATTCCCCGTAAAGGAAAGCCCGGATTGAGTTGAGAACAAGACAAATGAGAACACAAACAGAAGAACATTTCATTACATATTACAACAATTTACATCGGAGTACAAGAATATACAGACTATGAATAAATAACATACATTTGATAAATATCAGAGATTTACAAGTTACAATGTAGCGGAAAATAATACAAAACACAACTTAAAGGAATATAGAGATACAGAGCTTTCCGAATATAGCTCCAGCTGTAAACCAGGATCCTGTAAATATAAATCTGCAAAACCAAAACTACTAGTTGCCCGTGTGGAAAATAGGGGCACCTAGAGTTTAGGTTAAAACAATAAACTCTAGGTCAGTCATATGACTAGTGTGAGAACTAAAACAGTTATTAAATCTTTACTTTAAAATCAGATATATCAAGGGACTACGCCGTTTAACACGGAATTGGTTTCCTCCCAAGAATACCAGTGCATATAACAAAACTTCGCAATGCTTTTTGGAAAAATGAAGCTATTATAAGACTCAGGTCCCATCACACAATGCAACGCAAGTCGGAGGTTAGAGTTTTACCTTATAGTAACCAAACATGCTTGGTACATTTAAAACAAATCATTTAATACTATTATAAGTGCATAGTGTATAAAACAACTTCAAATATAAATGTATCAATCATAGGCGGCATGGGTACTATCTATCATATCGCCAATAATAGGCTCTACAATCAAAACTTAAATGTCACGTATTGGAAGTTGGATTTCCATCTATGAACCAAGGCAAGGGATCGTCCTTACCGCTTCGAGACAATCTAGCCCATGTCTCAGGATCAGAACGCATCGACCCTTGGATCGTCAAGGACGGTCCACACAAAGTGGATTAAAATGCTTGAATAATACGTTTCCCCGCCCTGCGGGGAGTAAACTGGTCATATATTGACCAAACCATCCATCGGCACTGTAGTGACCGATATAACCGAGGCGCCTCGCTATCCATCATCCACATAAGTAAAACGTCTGGACTTTGCAAAACCCAGACACCACTCCTAGCTAGAAGGAAACACATGCCCTCACCGAAGTCCTCTCCCGTTTCTCGTTCACACCGGGGTGTGAAGCTCGCGAATTAACGCGATACACAAAGCTATGCAATATTAAAGCCGTGCTTGGATCATCAACTGCAAGACTCTGCTTTTCAACAGAAGCCTTGATCATTTGCATCTCCGCATGCCACATAGGCAATTCACGCTATGCAACCGATGTCTATCAATCACACAGAATGAAATCCGATGTCAGACACACATCCATTTACAAGTTCGTTCTGGGTCTGAAAGAAACCGGAGGCACCTTATTCCTCGTCCCATATGTCCAATGCAGGAGAGAGGTCCTTGCATATCCAGTCGATCTCCAAGCACGTCTAGACAATCAACACTTATTACCTCGTCTTGGGTGTATGGCCCAATCATGACATTAATAATCATCCAAACGATGTGAAGACCTCCGGTCTTCAACCACCGTCTTCATCCTCGACATATCGTCGAATCAATTATTCAGAATAGGATAAACTCGGTCTTTCCGAATAACTCGCGTATATAATAAACAAGTGCTATAAAAACACAACATACGCCTTATTCCAATCCAGAATATTCCTTTATTCAAATATTCTTATACTTTGGGAAAGATTCCCATTAATTTTATCAAAGATAAATTCTTTAAATTAATTCTTTAATCTTCCTTTGGATACCAATTCAAACCAAATTATGGTATATCCAAAATAGTCGGGATTAGCGAACCTTACCGAAGTAATCATTTGTTATATTTCCCAATCCTAACCTATTCATCCCATGAAGCAAAACTGGTAATGCTTCATATCTAACACCACAGTGTTATCGGTAAAGTTAATTACCATTTCACGTTCAAATCTAATTAAAGATTTAACTATCGCATGGAGTGAAACTGGTGATACTCCATTCTCGATCATTTCCAAAATTTGATAATTTAAATTATCACTTCCCATTTCAAACTAATTAAATATTCATTAAAACTCTAATTCAGTTTTAATCTCCAAAAATCATTGCTTAATGATTATTCAAAGTTAAGAAATTAATCTTATCTCTAACTGGGTTAAAGAACTAATGTCATTTAAAACACAGCTCATGATAAACCCAAAATCACATTGCACTAATTATGGAATCTTCACGGAAAACAGATCAATATATATAATCGATATAAAGTTCCATATCCGACTAATAATATAAATGGAATAACGGCAAAGCCTTTTAAATACTATATATATTAGCAGTCTTCCTCCACGGAAATTCACTTCGATCATTACCAATTTGAATTCCATTCCATTCCAATTTATTTTATTAAATTGGAAAAATTTACTTTGGAAAATCTCCTTTAAATCTTAACAAAAAAACTTATAAATTCCAAATCACATTTCACTGTAAATCGGGTTAAAGAACGAATGTCGTTAAAAACACTGTTCATGATAAACCCAATTTACATTAAATTTTATTCCAATTATTAAATATAATTGGAAACTCTAACAAACTTAATTACAAGATTTATTCTCTTCACATGGGATTCAGGAACAGTGTTACTGAAGACACCGTTCACGACAAATTTAAAATCCAATTTATTTATTCAATTCCAAATAAATATTAATTGATTGGAAAATTTCACTAAATCTTAATAAAAAGATTTATTCTTTCCTCAACTGGGTTTAAGAATGGTGTTATTTAAGACACCGTTCATGACAAACCCAAAATCCAATTTGATATTAAATACAAGGCTCTGAATAGGAAATATATCGGCTTATATTCAATATCAAATTCTGAAACCAACAAATATCGTATTAGAAATAACGATATAAAATATATCACCAAAATTTCCATAACCATATCCGTATAATTACGAAATCCAATACCAAAATATTCCAAAGATTATTTCCATTCAAATCCATTCCAATTCATATATTGGAAATTCTGGTTATTTTTAAAACCATTTCAAATCCAGTTTATTTATTTAAAAATATTGGATTATAATTCTAGTTTATAACTAGTTCATTTCGATAAAAATATATTTTTTTATTTTCAAATATGGAATTTTTCATCCCAATTCCTTTCAAATCATTTATTATGATTTTACACAAATTATTAATATTTTTAATAACTTTATCAAGGTCCGTACAGTCGATTCCCATAAATGGTCGTCGAACTGCACTTACAGCGACCTTTTTCACATTTGATTTGGACATAATTCCAAATACAACCGTTAGATTTCAAATCTCTTATATTCATTGGAAAGCTCTTTTCGATTCGAACCCAACGGTTCCGGTTATAGGAAAATCCGACGGTCGGATCTCCCGTAATGTCAATTCGAAGTTAATGGTCAAAATTCGCGAACTGCCGCGGCATGGCGCGTTCTATTCAGGCCATTAAATATATATAATATATATTTCATCGATTTCCATTTAAAACGTATTTTATATATTGTTTTAATTTCGTTTTAAAAATGATTCCAACTTCATTTTTCATTTTTCAATCAAAATTGAATTTTCCTTATCATTATAATATATAAATGATAATATTTTCAAAATATCAGATTTTGAAATCATTTCTTTTTCAATATTCAATATAAAAATGAATAAAATTGATAAAAATATCGTTCACATCCAAATGGCGTTAATCTAATCAACACGGCTTTATATATTTAAATATATTTGTGTCCATCCCAAATCGGACATCAAAATCAGATTTTGATCTTTTACTGAATATTAAGTTAAAATATTCATTTATTTAAAATATTCATTATTTAAAAAATGTTCATTCTTTCTGAACTGGAATCAAACACAGTCAATTACCATATAATGTTGTTTATATAGATTTCATACAACACATGTATAGAACAACAATCATAAACAATCAACCGTCATCCAGAGTGCATTCTACACTGCATAAGCATTAAATATAAATATTCAACGCTTACCACAGTCTGTCAACCAATCGACTGACATACAGCTAAACAATTGGGATTAGTGTACATCAAATATCATCCCAATACCTGTGTGGGGTTTCAGTCAACAAACACATATTTTATTTGTGCAGTTGGACGATGTGTAAAATATATTGTCCCAATCAATACCAGTCAAATGGGTATACATAAACAAATCGTCCGATTTGTAAATGAATATTTATTTTATTTTAGTAAGTATTTTATTTCATTCATTTATACAATAAAAATGATATTTTTATTGTTCTAACACTTTATTCAACACATGAATATTTTATATTCCATTCCATTCCACATCACAATCATAATTAATTTCCATAACACAATCAAATCAAACAAGTCGTCCATGGTTTGTGGACGACAGGTGTCGGGTGCTGCTTAGCACCGTATACATCCTAGTATATAATTTAACTATAAAAAAATTTAAGTGAGAAGGAGTTCTCACCTTTGGTTTCCACTCCGCCATTCTTTGATTGTCAATCTATACCGCATACCTACGTTAAAAATCATATTTTTAACCCATTAATAATTCTTTCAATATATGACTATTTTATTATTAGCTTATATAAGCTAAAATCATATTTGTAGCTTTCTAAAAATATTTTCATAGCTTAACTATTTTATATATAAAAAATCACATTTTTAAACTGTTCTATATATTTTTAAAGTTCAAAATTTTATCTACGGTATTTGTATATAAAAATCATATTTTATTTTGCCATTTCTATTCTAAATACAATGCTTTTTCTCTTCTTAAAACAACAATATTTATATTTTCAAATCAAAGATATTTATATTTTCAAATCAAAGATATTTATATTTTCAAATCAAAGATATTTATATAGAAACAAAATCATATTTTTATATATCATTATCATATTTTTATAGAAATGATATCATATTTTTATAGAAACAAATTCATATTTTTATAGTTCATTATCATATTTTTATAGATCATTATGGATCATTATCATATTTTTGTAGAAACAATACTAATTTTATTTTAAAAACCGATTTTATTTTATTTTATAAACTGATTTAATTAACAATGTATAAGTAAAATAAAATAAAAATAAAAAAACTAAACCTTTCACTGTAAAAAAAAATATGGAACCCCGAAACCGTGCTCGACTTGAAATTGCTGTCGTCACCGCCACGTGGGGCCACCGGACCCCCATCCACCGCGTCCCCCCTCTTCGCCGTCACCTGCTCCTCCTGCGCCTAAAGCGGCGTGAAGTCCGACGCCCCCAGTCGATGGGAAAACGTCCTTGAACGCTGGCGGTTCGCACGCTGAAATCGGCATGTCTGATGATCGAGACCCGATCAAACTCACACCATTGGAAAGATCTTGGAACACTCTTAAATTTTCATTTGAATTATTCCTTGAATTGATCAGTGGATTGTGTGGAAAAAGGGAAGAAATCTTGAAGAATTCCACCATTTATTTCGAAGGAGGCGCGCTATGTTGGGCGTGTTGACCACGACAATAAAGTATAAGGGTTTTGACCAATTTTTCTTTTAACCAAGGTTATATTTATTTTTAAAATATTATTTAATTCAAACATTTTCTGTTTAACGCTCTGAACTCTAAACAAGAACCAACAACTGTCGCCCCTGGCCAAATACACCCATTCCGAACACAATGGGATATGTTTCGTAACCCAATTCGGCTATTACGATTAGTTTTCATCAAAATTAAAATATAAATCAATATATATTGAATTTGAACGTACATTTTATTTTACCGGGGCCACATAATGACTCCAAAAATTGCAGAAAAATAAATCTGGCTATGTTTAGATGATATGGTCCTAACAAAACTAATTTCATCGAATTTGGAGACCATTTGAAAAATGGTCATTTTCTGGTCGATCCAAATTGATTAGAGCTGTCAAAGCATGTTTTCTTTTGCCACACTCACATATTGATTCCAAAAATTATGAAAATTAGAATCTAGCAATAATTTGACATTCCGGATCCAACAAAAGTGGTTTCATCGAAAACGGAGGTCATTTGCAAAATGGCTATTTTTAAGGGCTTTATTTCCATAGCGACTATTCTGAATTTTCGACTGCACATAACTTTTTATTCCCGCTATGAAATCTGGATTTTTCAGATTCGTTGGAAAGATATTTTCGAACAGATCCAAATATTTTTGGTTTCACTAAAATCTGGTTTATTTTGAATCCTGTACATTCATTTGAAGTTTGAAATCGAATTTTCAAACTACCGCGCCATTTCCAATTTCTTTTATAATTGAAATAAATATTTATATTCTAACTTCGATTTAAATAAATTTATACGTTCTAATCTATTCAAAATAAATTTCTAGTCGTTTTTATTTAAAATAAATCATTATAAGTATTTAAAATTCATTAAAATTGGCAACATATTTTTTTTAATTGGTTCTGATTTTTCGGGTTGTTACAATTCATGACTATAAATCAATACCAACTATTTAATAGTTGCAAGGATATCAAATCATATACATACATGTTTTAAATCCAAGCAGACCAATCCAAACATATTTACATACAAGGATTAAACAAATTCACATAAATTCAAACATAATTCAATCAAAACAAACCAATCAAATCATACCAAACAATCAAACATTTCTTGGAACTTCGACCCATCCGTCTTCTCCAAAGATCGGATCCTTCTTGATGACTTCCTAATCTTCATCTTCTTTTGTCGGTGGTGCCTTAACGAGATTGTTGTCTTCGTTTCTGAAAAGAGAGGATATTAGCCAACGAATGACATCTAAATGCTTCTCTTGTTGTTTAAACATCTTTATTTGGCTTAATTCGAGATGACGATAATTTCGTAGAATTATGGAGAGGATGTTCTTGAAGGAATTCAAAGTTTCTTCAGGATTTTTACTCAAATTATGTATTGGATTTGCCATAATTTGATAGTACTAGCTAAGAATTGAATAAAGAGGAAGGAGGAATGATAGAATAATTTCATTTGGAAGAAATATGTAGGATCAAGATTAACCTTAGAGGGGGATGAATAGGGTTTATTCGATATTTAAAACAATCACAGAAAAATAAGGAATGTAGTAAAAGAAAAATCACATGTAGAAATCACCCAGCTTCGGCAAACTGTGCCTACTGCTGCATTACAAAGATATCTACTAGGATTTAATACAGCCTACCGCTTACAAACACTCAATAAACTTGCAAACCCTGCTACTGCCTAAAGAGTTTTAGAAACACGCAACACCTGCTACTGATTTAAACCTATGCTCGAAATCTTAGACTGATCTAAAATCCGTAGACCAGATTTTCCCAGATCACAAAGCCGTAATCTGTAAACCCTACTTTAACGGACGTAACTAGTAAACCACAAATTATTTTTCAAATAGAAATAAACAAATTACATTAAAAATTAAAACACAAAGCCCTTAAATAAAAACCCCTTTATAAGTCTTCATTTGTCTTGTGAAAAGAATGGCTGTCCTCCTTTGTTTCTCCAGACAAAACATGGCGGCTTGGGTTTCTTCAGATCTGAATTGCCATGGCTTAGAATCACTCCACAATCCCGAATCTATCTTCTAGCTCGACTCTGAGATGATCTCTCTGCCTCGATCCAACAAGTAAGCTTTCTATGAATTGATTTTAGGGTTTTGATTGAATGTCGAATGGTTGGATTGATTTTCCAGTGAGGAAATCGTGTGTTTAAATAGGGGATTCATCACCCTTACCCTCTGATTTCGATTCAATGACTTGCCTATTTTGACATAGGAATATTTGGAAAAGATTTTGAATCGATTTGGCTTGATTTGTACTCGTTTCCTCTTTTGCTTATTGCTGTGATTTTCGAGATGAACCTAGTCTTGATATTAGACTTTCAATGTATCTCTAATTAGCTTGACTGCTGCGTGATCCCTTTTTTTGTTGCCGTGGTTTAAAAATAACATGAATGTTGAATGGTTCCTGGAATTTCTGGAATTAAATCATTTCCTCAAAAGAATGCTGAGTAGAAAAACTGGTTTCTTGTCCAAAAGAAATATATTCATTTCTGGAAAATGAATAGTGCTTTCCAAAAATGATTTCAACAAAAACAAACTAATTTAAATCATGCCCAACAGGGAATCGTGATTTCTGGAAATGTTTTCTTGCCTTAAACACTTGTTGATTTTCCAGAACCAATTGATTTCTACCTTGATTGCTCACATTTGTGGAGTGCACTTAAAAGGATTTCCAATTTGTTCTTTGTCCATATACGAAATGATAACTGGAAATCAATTTTTGATTTTAGAGAGCCTTTTACCAAAGAACTATTTGTTACCTGATTTCATTTGTACGGTTGGAAACAAAATGAAAATTGCCAAAGATTGATCACTGAATTTCTTAAATCCAATATGCAATTTCTGGAATATATCCTGCTATGTATGGTTCTCTGTAATTTTCTTTTGCTCAAACTGTTGCGATCCATTGATTCATCATCAAACTGTGTACTGATCATCCATGCTTACTTGATCCATTCATTTGTGTTCACACACATGCACTGTGTTGAACCACTTTGCTGAGTCATGAGCCATGTTTCATTGTTCCCTTGACTGATTACATGCACACTACTTTGATTTGCCTTCATGCTGATTTGCATTGCATTTGTTGCACTGCACCCTTGTTGAATGTTTGTAAAAATGAGTTGATATGCCTTGTCATTTTTTAACATAGCTGAACTGGTTTCTGCCTTCTTGCTGCCATGTATGCTTCTGTGACCCTATAATACAAAAACTAAAAAGAACAGATACCATT
Source organism: Allium sativum (assembly GCA_030737875.1). Lineage (NCBI taxonomy): Eukaryota > Viridiplantae > Streptophyta > Magnoliopsida > Asparagales > Amaryllidaceae > Allium > Allium sativum. The sequence continues at coordinate 133,037,845 of CM060918.1, forward strand.
CTTGATCCATTGGTATACACAAGTATTTTGGCTTTCTTGTTATACTTGATTGTTTCTGATCTTGTATAGTATTGTGCCATACTTGTAAAATATGTGTCAGACCAAGTCAGAAAAATGATGAGAAAAACACACAGAAAATCCAAGGCAAATAAAAATTTAAAAATAAATTTTTATTTGTTTAGTATTCATTTTATTTCTAGTCAACTGTGTGTATTTTATTTTTGTGATGGGTTTTAGGATGATGCAGCAGGAGCAAAACAAAATGTTGGTACAGTAAGAGTGTGCACAGATGTAACCGAGTGAGAGTGAGAAAGTGTAGTGAGGTCCATTCGTAAAGAAAAATGATTTGTGAATAGTTGTATATATAGAGCAGGAAATTCTGAAAAGATGTACTGAATTATTTGTGAAATAAAAATTGATTTTTGAATAATAAATTCTTTTGTGGATATTTCAATCTTGTGTATCAAAAATCAACTTCATTTTTGTATGATGTGGAGAATAGAGTTCAAACACATTTGTAAAAATAAAATATGTTTGTTATCATCAAACAAAAAATCATAGGTTCAACAATCTCCCCCTTTTGATGATGACAAGCATACTTTAGATTCTGAATATAGCAAAAGTGTTCAAAAATGAAATTATAGGAACTCCCCCTATATATGTTCTCCCCCTATAACACAGCTTCCCTACAACTGTAAACAGACATAACAAATATGAATGAAATATTTGAAAAAAAACAGAAAATAATTAAACAATTAGCATTAGTGGCAAAATAAATTCTATAGATGTCTGCATACGTAACGTATCAAAATCTTAACTCTTCTCCCCCTTTGTAATCATCAAAAGATGGAACAGGGCTGGACATTTGCAAAGAATATGGACCACAATAAGAGATCAAGTCATTTGATAGAATCAGTAGCCGCAAACCCCAATTAATCAAACAAAAAATTATAATAGCCCGTAAGATTGGAACAAATTTCACAATTTAGAAGATGGATTGGTGAGTTCGCTAATATATATCAGAGATGATTTTATATATAAATATTATTATATCTACATACGTATAACCTTTTATATATATATATATATATGTATATATCAAGAGCACACTAATCACGCATAATCAGAGCTTGGATTTTAAACGGGATTAGTTGCAACATGAAAATAAATAAGTAATCTCAACCTTGCATGAGTAGAGCTTGGATTTTAAATGAGGTCAGAGAATGACTTATTTTTTTTATTATTATATACAAAATCCCCTTAATATGTATATATATATATAACAACTATGATGAATGATAGAATGGTGATAGTGATAGAGATGGATGTGAAAAAAAAAATCCTAAATTACTCATATTATAAAATATATTCAATCAAATCAGGGCTATTGAGAAACTTTCAACCATCTCATATTTTGAAATCTAACACAGTCGCAGTTTTATTATAAATGTCCAAAATAAACTGTTCTTTTCTTGATGACTTGAAGATTGGTTTGAAATGTCAGAAAATGAAAAATGATAATAGAACACCTTAAGAAAAAATTTACTCAAAAATGCAAATAGATTAATTAATTTCTATAATTCCCAAATCCAATCGTAATCTGCAAAATCTTTCTTCCGGAAGGGGTTTAGTAAAAATATCAGCAAGTTGAGATTCAGTTGAAATAAATTCAATACAAATGTCCTCACTAGCAATATGATCTCTAATGAAATGGTGTCTCACATCAATGTGTTTTGCGCGTAATGATGTACAGGATTATTTGATAGGTCTATTGCACTCTTACTGTCATATTTCAAAGGAACTTATTTATAGAATAGGCAAAAATTAGATAGAGTTTGCATTATCCAAAAAATATGTGCATAACAACTTCCTAATGCAGTATATTCAGCTTCAGTGGTGGATAATGCAACACAATTTTGTTTACGACTTGACCAAGAAACAAGAGAATGCCCTAGCATAAAACAAGTTCCACTAGTGCTTTTCCTATCAGTGAGTGACCTAGCATAATCAGCATCAGCAAAACCAACTAAATCAAAATTATCACAAGATGGATACCACAAACCAAGTTTTAGTGTGTGCAATAAATATCTTAGAATCCGTTTTGTGGCTTTTAAATGAGATTCTTTAGGATTAGATTGAAAGCGAGCACACAAACAAACAGAGAACATAATATCGGGTCTAGAAGCAGAGAGATAGAGAAATGAACTGATTATACCATGATATTTTTTCTGATCAATAGCAACACCCTTTTCATCTTTGTCAAGCTTAGTTGTTGGACTCATTGGTGTTTTCATTGGTTTTCATCTTCAACTCCGAATTTCTTCAGCAGCTCCATCACATACTTCGTTTGGGAGATGAAATTCTTTTGCTGCTCTGTTTGATTTGAAATCCAAGAAAGTATTTCAGTTCTCCCACCAAGCTCATCTCAAATATGTCCTGCATAATTTTTTCAAATTTCTCACAGAAAATATCATTAATAGCACCATAAATGATATCATCAACATAAATCTGAACAATCAAGAAATCATTACCATCATGTAATAGAAACAGAGTAGTGTCAGCACACCCCTTTTTAAAACCATTTTCCAAAAGATATGAACAGAGACAGCCATACCAAGCTCGAGGAGCCTGCTTAAGACCATATAATGCTTTTTCTAGTTTGTACACATGATTTGAAAATTCATGACTCTCAAAACCAGGGGGTTGTTCAACAAAAACTTCTTCTTTCAGCTCACCATTCAAAAAGGCACTCTTAACATCCATTTGCTTAAGTTTATATCCTTTAAAACATGTGAAACTTAGCAAAATACTAATTGCTTCTAACCTAGCAACTAGAGCAAATGTTTCATCAAAATCAATGCCTTCAATTTGATTGTATCCCTTAGCAATCAACCTAGCTTTGTTTCTAATTACGTACCCAGATTCATCAAGTTTATTTTTAAACACCCATTTTGTTCCAATAATTGCATGTCTTTTGGCCTAGGCACCAAATTCCAGACTTTATTCCTCTCAAACTGGTTAAGTTCCTCTTGCATAACTAAAATCCAAGATTCATCATTAAGAGCAATATCATACGAGCTTGGTTCAATTTCAGAAATAAAAGCACTTTGAATACAGAAAGCACAAACATTCTTACTGAGAGAGGAACGGGTGCGAACGCCAGCTATTGGACTTCCAATTACCAAATCTAGAGGATGGTTGGGTTTAAATTCCAGCCTTTCAGCTTCAGCTATTGCTTCTGCGACTTCTTCATTGTTTGCCTCAACTTCATTGCTTTCGTTTTTTCCTTCTTGCACACCATCATCTTTATCATTTTCAGAAGCCATCTCCATATCTAATTCATTGAACTTCACATTAATGGTCTCCACAAATGTTCTTGACTGTTTATTGAAGATTCTGTAAGCTTTGCTCCTTGAAGAATAACCCATGAAAATCCCATCAACTGTTTTTGGTTTAGATTTTCCAAGATGATCTCCTGTGTTCAGAATATAACAAAGGCATCCAAAAACTCTAAAATATGAGATATTAGGCTTTTTTTCAGACCACATTTCATATGATGTTTTATTAAGTATTGGTCTGATCATGACTCTATTCATTACATAACATGAAGTATTGACTGCCTCGACCCATAAGGTATGGGGCAATTTATATTTACATAACATAGATATTGCCATCTCTTGTAATGTATGATTTTTCCTTTCGATTACCCCATTTTGTTGAGGTGTTCGAGGAGTGGAAATTCATGTTTAAAACCATTTTCTTCACAAAAAATTTTCAAGGTCTAAATTTTCAAATTCACCTCCATGATCACTTCTCAAAGTTTTAATTGAAACACCTTATTCATTTTGAACAAGTTTTGAAAACTTTGAAAAATAATTAAATGTTTCAGATTTTTTGGCTAGAAAGTAAACCCATGTAAATCTAGAGTAATCATCAACCAGTACATAACAATAATGTTTACCATTTAAACTAGCAGTATCAGTTGGTCCAAACAAATCCATATGAATCAATTCAAGAACACGTGTGTAAAGACCCGTAACTTCCCCAGTGAGGAAAGCGCGGATAGTTCGAGAACAAGCCACAACAGAACGCAGGCGGAAGAACATTTCATTGTATATTACAACAATTCCATCAGAATACAAGAATATACAGAGTATGAATCAATATTACACAGAAAAATATCAGAGATTTAAATTACATTCAAATACATAACAGCGGAAAATAATACAATACACAACTAGAAGAGATATACAGATACAAAGCTTTCCGGATATCATTCCAGCTGTAAACCAGGATCCTGTGAATATAAATCTGTAAAACCAAAACTACTAGCTTCCCGTGTCGAAAATAAGGGCACCTAGAGTTTAGGTTAAAACAATAAACTCCAGGTCAGTCATGGGACTGGTGTGAGAACTAAAACAGTTATTAATCTTTATTTTAAATTAGGTAAATCAAGGGACCACGCCGTATAACACGGAACGGGTTTCCTCCCAAGAACACCGGTGCATAAATCAACAACGCAATGCTAAATAAAGAACAATGAAGCTATTATAAGACCCAGTTCCCATCACACAATGCAACGCAAGCCGGAGGATAGGGTTTTTACCTTATAATAGCCAAGAATGCTTTATACGTTTAAAACAAATCATTTGATACTATTATAAGTGCATAGTGTATAAAACAACTTCAAATCATAAGTATCAATCATAGACGTCATAAGCGCCCCATCCCACTATGTCGCCATACTAGGCTCTACAAATAAAACCGCAAATGTCACGTATTTGGAAATTGGATTTCCATCTATGAACCCAGGCAAAAGATAGTCCTCTACCGATTCGAGACAATCTAGCCCATGTCTCAGGACCTAGACTCAGGTGGGCCCTAGGAGCGACAGGGCCGGTCCACCGATGTGGATTAAAATGCCTGAACAATACGTCTCTCCGCCCTATGGGGCGTAAACGAGCCAACGAATGACTCCATCGGACCCGGATCGTCCGATCAAACCGAGGCGCCTTGCAACAGCAACAACCACATAAGTCAAACTCGTCAGGGCGTGTAAAACCACTGACGCCACTTCTAACTAGAAAGAAACGCATGTCCTCCTTGAGGTCCTCTCCCGTTTTTGGTTCACCACCGGGTGTGAAACTCGCGAAGTAAACGTTACACAAAGCTACGCCACAAAGGTCGTGCTTCGATCATCAACCACAAGACTTTGCTTTTCAACAGAAGCCTTGATCATTTGCCACTTAGGCATGCCACACAGGCAATTCACTCTATGCATTTGATATCCATCAGTATATAACCCCTGAGCTCGTACGTCTCAGAGAAGGGCGTTAAGCAAGAGAATAAATTCTCCACCGCCAAACAGAAATATATTTAATAGAAATCAATCACACAGACTAAAATCCAATGTCAGACACACAGTCCATTTACAAGTCCGTTCTGGGTCTGAACGAAACCGGAGGCACCTAGTACCCCGCATATCCATCGATCTCCAAGTACGTCTAGACGATCACCAACTATTTCCATCTTCTTGGGTGTACATCCCAATCAAGATCATAAGTAATTATCCAAACGACGTGAAGACCTCCGGTCTTCATCCACCGTTTTCATCTTCGACTTATAGTCGTATCAGTTATTCAGAATGGGATAAACCTGGTGCTTCCGAATAACTCGCGTATGTAATAAACAAGTGTTACACAAACACAACATACGCCTCATTCCAATTCATCAGTCACTAATCGTAAATTAACAAGAGAATAATTCCCCAAATATTAACCCCGAAGGCCGAAACCAACATCAGATCAATATCCAGAAAACCATTCTGCTTAGCTAACCGACAGTTAGTTTCTAAATTTCACATTCATAGGGAAAGGTTCCCATTAATTTTATCAAAGATAAATCCTTTAAATTTATTCTTTAATCTAATTTTGAATATCAATTCAAACTAGTCGGGATTAACGAACCTTACCGAAGTAATCGTTTGTTTTAATTTCCCAATCCCAATCCTATTCATCCCATGAAGTTAAACGGGTCTTACTTCATATCTAACACCACGGTGTTATCGGTAAATTTAATTACCATTTCACGTTTAAATCTAATTAAAGTTTTAACTATCGCCTGGAGCAAAACTGGAGATACTCCATTCTCGATCATTTCAATCTAATTAAAGATTCATTAAAACTCCACTTAGTTTTAATCTTTAACTGGGTTAAAGAATTAGTGTCATTTAAAACACGGTTCACTATAAACCAAAAATCACATTACATTTCAATCAGTCCCTAACCGTAAATTAGCAAGAGAATAATTCCCCAAATATTAACCCTGAAGGCCGAAACCAACATCAGATCAATATCCAGAAAACCATTCTGCTTAGCTAACCTCCAGTTAGTTTCTGATTTTCTTAACTCCTTTAGGTCTAAGAACATTATTATTGAAGATAACGTTCACGACAACCCAAAATCCCATTCCATTAATTATCGGGTTAAAGAACAAGTGTTATTTAAAACACTGTTCACGATAAACCCAAAAATCAATATCAATTCAATTCCAATTAAATATTATTTAATTGGTACACTTCATTAAATCTAAATAAAAAGATTTAATCTTTTCTCAACTGGGTTCAAGAACAGTGTTAATAAAGACACCATTCACGACAAACCCAAATCACGTTTGATATTAAATACAAGGCTCTGAATAGAAAATATACCGGCTTATATTCAATATCAAATTCTACGACTAACAAATATCGTATTGGAAATAACGATATATATATCTTTCAAATCACCATAACAATATTTGTATAATCACGAAATCCAACATCGACATAATCCAAAGACAATTTCGATTCAAATCCATTCCAATTCAATTATTGGAAATTCTGGTTACCTTTAAAACCCTTTTTAAATTCAATTTATTTATTTAAAAATAAATAGAATTATAATTCTAGTTCAAAACTAGTTCATTTCGATAAAAATCTATTTTTATCTTTTCAAATATGGAGTTTTTCATCCCAATTCTTCCCAAATCATTTCTTATGATTTTACACAAATTATTACTATTTTTAATAATTTTATCAAGGCCCGCACAGTCTATTTCCATCAACGGCCATCGAACTACACTTACAACGACCTTTTTCAAATTTGATTTGGACATAATTCCAAATCCAACCGTTAGATTTCAAATTTCTTGTATTCGTTAGAAAGCTCTTTTCGTTACGAACCCAACGGTTCTGGTTTTAGGAGAATCCGACGGTCGGATCTTCCGCAATATCCATTCGAAGTCAATGGTCGAAATTCGCGAATTGCCGCGGGGCGGCGCGTTCTATTCAGGCCATTATATTATATATATAATATATACTTCATTGATTTCCTTTCGAAACGAATTTTATAAATCGTTTTAAATTCGTTTTCAAAATGATTTCAACTTCTTTTTCAAATTCAAATCAAAATTGAATTTCCCTTACAAATTCGTTTTAAATTCATTTCAAATTGATTTCAATTCAAATCGATTTTCAGTTTAATTTCAATACGTTTTAAATTCAATTCAAAACAATTTCAATTCTATTTCAGTCTAATTCGAATTTCAATTCTATTCAGTTTAATTCGAATTCATTTTCTATTCAATTTAATTCGAATTCATTTTCTGTTCAATTCAATTTCAATTTAAGTCGAATTTCTATTCTTTTCAATATAATTCGAATTTCATTTCAAAATATTCGATTTTGAAAGCACTTTTCAATATTCATTATAAAAACGAATATAATCGAAATAAATATCGTTCACGTCAAAATGGCGTCAATCTAATCAACATGGCTTCATATGTTTCTATTTTCAAATATTCTATTTCAAAACTGGAATGTGGCCCAACCAATTACCATATAATGTTAATTATATGGATTTTCTACAACACATGTATACAATAACAACGATGAATAATCAACCATCATCCAAAGTGCATTCTACACTGTATAAGCATCAAATATAAATATCTAACGCTCATAACAGTCTGTCAATCAATCGATCGACATACAACTAATTATTGCGATTAGTGTATGTCATATATCATCCCAATACCCGTGTGGGGTTTCAAACAATCAAACACATATTTTATTTGTGCAGTTGGGCGATGTGTAAAATTTATCATCCGAATCAATATCAGTCAAATGTGTGTATATAAACAAATCATCCGATATGTTTATTTTTATTTCATTTCATATACACTTTAAAAATTCTATTTTTAACTATAAAATATTTTCTACTATAAAATATTTTATTTCATTTCAAATCACACAATCAACTACACATCAAAATCAAACAAACAAGCATATAAGCCGTCCATGGTCTGTGGACGACGGGTGTCGGGTGCTACTAAACACCGTCTGCATCCTAGTATATATTTAACTAGAAAATTAAATAAAAGGTGAGGAGTTCTCACCGACTAGCTAATCCAAACGCCACGACTCTTCATATATAGGAAAATCTCGCCGTGCTCGCTTTTGAACTACTGAACATCTGGATTTGTTTGCAATTCCAATGCAGTTCTTTTCTACGCTGTTCATATTAGAAATCATATTTTTATTTCACTTCTGAACATATAAAGACCATATTTTTATAAATAAAAATTACTCCTTCAAAAATCACTTCTTTATGTGGTTAAAAATCACGTCTTTTCTGTAACCAAAAATCACAACTTTTTGTATTTAAAAATCACAACTTTTTGTATTTCATATTTTCATTACTTAAGAAATCATTAAAAATTGAATCTTTTTATTGTTGTTCATATCATAAAACTCTCATTTTTCTCAATCAAAAATCTCAGCGTTCTAAAATGTTTTTCTATACATTAAAATTGATTTAAATACTTTAATACTGATTTTCTATAAACATTTAAAACTGATTTATAAATTTATATAAATAAAAACAAAGGATAATAAACTTACAATTTGAATTGAAGCGAGGGAGAGGGGGGGGAGGGGGTTGTGCGCAGCGTCGAAGGGAGGGAGGGGCTGCAGGGGTAGGGTAGGGTTTCTCGATGGGCTTGGGGGGGGGGGGTGTCGCTGACTGGAAGGGGGGGGGGGAGAAAAGGAACAACCGGCGTCGCGATGCTCGAGGAGGGGGAGGATGGGGTCGGTGCGGGGACAAGGGGGTGGCGGCGCACTAGCTCGCGCGGCGGTGGGTTCTTCGAGGTGGCGACGGGTCTGAACTCGCGAGGGGATGCGAGAGCGAGGATGGCTTAGGGGGGGTGCCACCATCCACGGTCGGAGGGGGTGGGATCGCCGCCAGGTGCGGTGGACGGGGGAGGAGCTGGAGCAGATGTTCGGTCATTTTTTTTTCTTTTGGATCTGAGAAAGTATTGGGGAGAGAGAGTGAGGGGTGAGGATATATATTAATTAATTTAATTTAATTATTTTATCTTTCAAAAAGTTGACTTTCCTTTCGAACCCCAAACGAGACCCAACGACTGTCGCCCCTAGTTAATAACCCCCATTCCGAACTCAATGGGATATGTCCCGCAAGCCAATTCGGTTGTTTCGATCAATTTCCATTTAAATTAAAATATAAATCTATATATTCTATTTTAAACGTACATTTCAATTTACCGAGGCCAAATACAGCTTAAAAAATTCCCGAAAAATATTTTCTAACTTCGTATTGACGATACGGTCCTAACAAAACTAATTTCATCAAATTCCGAGACCGTTGGAAAAATGGCCATTTTCCAGTCGATTAAAATCAACTAAAACTGGTCAAACGCGTTTTCCTTTGCCACGCTCACATATTTATTCGAAATATTATGAAATTTGAAACCTAGAAATAATTTGACATCACGTATCCAACAAAAGTGGTTTCGTCGAAAACCGAGGTCGTTTGCAAAATGGCCATTTTCAAGGGCCGAAATTCCATAGCGACTATTCTGAAATTTCAACTGGACATATCTTTTGATTCCCGCTATGAAATTCCAATCTTTCGGATTCGTTGGAAAGATATTCACAAATAGATCCTAATATTTTTGGTTTCACTAAAATCCGGTTTATTTTGAATCATGTACATCCATTTGAATGTTGAAATCGAATTATCGAATTACCGCGCCATTTTCAATTCCTTATATATATATAAATAAATATTTATATTCTAACGACGATTCGAATAAATATATATGTTCGAATTCCATTCAAAACAAATTTCTCGTCGTTATTATATAAAATAATTCATTTTAAATAATCAAAATTCGCTAAAATTGCCAAAATAAAAATTTTAAATTGGCCCAAATTTCCGGGTTATTACAATCTCCCCCACTTAAAACTTTTCGTCCCCGAAAAGGAACAAAGCCGAAAGTTGTTTCACAAATCAACTCAACTTCCAGTGTTTTCACTACGGCTTAAGTTCTTCAACTTTTCAGTTTCTAAGAACTTTTCAAATTTTTCAAAAATTTGGCTAACACCCTAAATTTTCGAAAAATTTCGCCATAACCTCCCCTGCACCGGGAGCACCGGGAAAATCCTTAAATTGCCATATAGGCCCTCTGATCTCAAAAAGAAAAAGAAAAAGCCAAGCGGCTAGCCAATCGGGTCATAAAATCATCATCACCCAAACAAAACAGTAAATTATGGTAAACATGTACCTATTTGTCGGGCAAACAAATTTTATTCTCTGCTCTGACCTGTTCAATGTAAGTACATGTATATGCAAGCAAATGCGACAAATTTTCAATACAGTTCAATATTTGGTTCAATTAGGCTAAATGTTTCAAAATTATCAAACAAATAAACAAACAACACAACCATCAATCAATTAGTGAATTAGAATTCCAAATTCATAATTTTGATACGTATATACAGAAAATCATGTTTTTGATGCCAAATCACAACAATAAATCTATCTAGTTAAATTTTGGTTCTCACACCAGTCTAATGGAAATATATAGAAATCACACCTTCGAAACACGAAAATAAACCACTGATGCCGTACGTCATCTGTGGAATCATCCCCGGGCTACTAGAGTGCGATTCTATATCTATCTAGTATATTAAAACTTCGAATATACGTTCATGACGCGTATATGCGAAATCTTTATATATTGGATTGTCCAAATTCAATACAAATAAATATTCAAATACGTATAAAACGGTTTAAATTTCAAAACAAAATTGTTTTCATTAGAAAAATATACTCTTCACACTCGTTCTAGGATACTACTGATCCTATCTCTAACGAGTCATTCTAATTCGATATTACTAATCCAATATCTGATGAATTCTTTCGTTCGGTTCTAATGTGTCTTGTTCTCGAGCTCTGTAAACCAAAGCTCTGATACCAACTGTAAAGACCCGTAACTTCCCCGGTGAGGAAAGCGCGGATAGTTCGAGAACAAGCCACATCAGAACGCAGGCAGAAGAACATTTCATTGTATATTACAACAATTCCATCAGAATACAAGAATATACAGAGTATGAATCAATATTACACAGAAAAATATCAGAGATTTAAATTACATTCAAATACATAACAGCGGAAAATAATACAATACACAACTAGAAGAGATATACGGATACAAAGCTTTCCGGATATCATTCCAGCTGTAAACCAGGATCCTATGAATATAAATCTGCAAAACCAAAACTACTAGCTGCCCGTGTCGAAAATAAGGGCACCCAGAGTTTAGGTTAAAACAATAAACTCCAGGTCAGTCATGGGACTGGTGTGAGAACTAAAACAGTTATTAATCTTTATTTTAAAATTAGGTAAATCAAGGGACCACGCCGTATAACACGGAACAGGTTTCCTCCCAAGAACACCAGTGCATAAAACAACAGCGCAATGCTAAATAAAGAACAATGAAGCTATTATAAGACCCAGTTCCTATCACACAATGCAACGCAAGCCGGAGGATAGGGTTTTTACCTTATAAAATCCAAGAATGCTTGATACGTTTAAAACAAATCATTTGATACTATTATAAGTGCATAGTGTATAAAACAACTTCAAATCATAAGTATCAATCATAGACGGCAAAAGCGCCCCATCCCACTATGTCGCCATACTAGGCTCTACAAATAAAACCGCAAATGTCACGTATTTGGAAATTGGATTTCCATCTATGAACCGAGGCAAAAGATAGTCCTCTACCGATTCGAGACAATCTAGCCCATGTCTCAAGACCCAGACTCAGGTGGGCCCTTGGTGCGACAGGGCCGGTCCACCGATGTGGATAAAAATGCCTGAACAATACGTCTCTCCGCCCTATGGGGCGTAAACGAGCCAACGAATGACTCCATCGGACCCGGATCATCCGATCAAACCGAGGCGCCTCGCAACAGCAATAACCACATAAGTCAAACTCGTCAGGGCGTCTAAAACCACTGATGCCACTTCTAACTAGAAAGAAACGCATGTCCTCCCTGAGGTCCTCTCCCGTTTTTGGTTCACCACCGGGTGTGAAACTCGCGATGTAAACGTTACACAAAGCTACGCCACAAAGGCCGTGCTTCGATCATCAACCACAAGACTTTGCTTTTCAACAGAAGCCTTGATCATTTGCCACTTAGGCATGCCACACAGGCAATTCACTCTATACATTTGATATCCATCAGTATATAACCCCTGAGCTCGTACGTCTCAGAGAAGGGCGTTAAGCAAGAGAATAAATTCTCCACCGCCAAACAGAAATATATTTAATAGAAATCAATCACACAGACTAAAATCCAATGTCAGACACACAGTCCATTTACAAGTCCGTTCTGGGTCTGAACGAAACCGGAGGCACCTAGTACCCCGCATATCCATCGATCTCCAAGTACGTCTGGACGATCACCAACTGTTTCCATCTTCTTGGGTGTACATCCCAATCAAGATCATCAGTAATTATCCAAACGACGTGATGACCTCTGGTCTTCAACCACCGTCTTCATCTTCGACTTATAGTCGTATCAGTTATTCAGAATGGGATAAACCCGGTCCTTCCGAATAACTCGCGTATGTAATAAACAAGTGTTACACAAACACAACATACGCCTTATTCCAATTCATCAGTCACTAATCGTAAATTAACAAGAGAATAATTCCCCAAATATTAACCCCGAAGGCCGAAACCAACATCAGATAAATATCCAGAAAACCATTCTGCTTAGCTAACCGATAGTTAGTTTCTAAATTTCACATTCATAGGGAAAGGTTCCCATTAATTTTATCAAAGATAAATCGTTTAAATTTATTCTTTAATCTACTTTTGAATATCAATTCAAACTAGTCGGGATTAACGAACCTTACCGAAGTAATCGTTTGTTTTAATTTCCCAATCCCAATCCTATTCATCCCATGAAGTAAAACGGGTCTTACTTCATATCTAACACCACGGTGTTATCGGTAAATTTAATTACCATTTCACGTTTAAATCTAATTAAAGATTTAACTATCGCCTGGAGCAAAACTAGTGATACTCCATTCTTGATCATTTCAATCTAATTAAAGATTCATTAAAACTCCACTTAGTTTTAATCTTTAACTGGGTTAAAGAATCAGTGTCACTTAAAACACGGTTCACTATAAACCAAAAATCACATTACATTTCAATCAGTCCCTAACCGTAAATTAGCAAGAGAATAATTCTCCAAATATTAACCCCTAAGGCCGAAACCAACATCAGATCAATATCCAGAAAACCATTCTGCTTAGCTAACCTCCAGTTAGTTTCTGATTTTCTTAACTCCTTTAGGTCTAAGAACAGTATTATTGAAGATACCGTTCACGACAACCCAAAATCCCATTCCATTAATTATCGGGTTAAAGAACAAGTGTTATTTAAAACACTGTTCACGATAAACCCAAAAATCAATATCAATTCAATTCCAATTAAATATTATTTAATTGGTACACTTCATTAAATCTAAATAAAAAGATTTAATCTTTTCTCAACTGGGTTCAAGAACAGTGTTAATAAAGACACCATTCACGACAAACCCAAATCACGTTTGATATTAAATACAAGGCTCTGAATAGAAAATATACCGGCTTATATTCAATATCAAATTCTACGACCAACAAATATCGTATTGGAAATAACAATATATATATCTTTCAAATCTCCATAACAATATCTGTATAATCACGAAATCCAACATCGAAATAATCCAAAGACAATTTCGATTCAAATCCATTCCAATTCAATTATTGGAAATTTTGGTTACCTTTAAAACCCTTTTTAAATTCAATTTATTTATTTAAAAATAAATAGAAATATAATTCTAGTTCAAAACTAGTTCATTTCGATAAAAATCTATTTTTATCTTTTCAAATATGGAGTTTTTCATCCCAATTCTTCCCAAATCATTTCTTATGATTTTACACAAATTATTACTACTTTTAATAATTTTATCAAGGCCCGCACAGTCTATTTCCATCAACGGCCATCAAACTGCACTTACAGCGACCATTTTCAAATTTGATTTGGACATAATTCCAAATCCAACCCTTAGATTTCAAATATCTAGTATTCGTTAGAAAGCTCTTTTCGTTACGAACCCAACGGTTCTGGTTTTAGGAGAATGCGACGGTCGAATCTTCCGCAATATCCATTCGAAGTCAATGGTAGAAATTCGCGAACTGCCGCGGCGCGGTGCGTTCTATTCAGGCCATTATATTATATATATAATATATATAATATATACTTCGTCGATTTCCTTTCGAAACGAATTTTATAAATCGTTTTAAATTCGTTTTCAAAACGATTTCAACTTCTTTTTCAAATTCAAATCAAAATTGAATTTTCCCTTACAAATTCGTTTTAAATTCATTTCAAATTGATTTCAATTCAAATCGATTTTCAGTTTAATTTCAATACGTTTTAAATTCAATTCAAAACGATTTCAATTCTATTTCAATCTAATTCGAATTTCAATTCTATTCAGTTTAATTCGAATTCATTTTCTATTCAATTTAATTCGAATTAATTTTCTATTCAATTCAATTTCAATTTAAGTCGAATTTCTATTCTTTTCAATATAATTCGAATTTCATTTCAAAATATTCGATTTTGAAAGCACTTTTCAATATTCATTATATAAAATATAATCGAAATAAATATCGTTCACGTCAAAATGGCGTCAATCTAATCAACACGGCTTCATATGTTTCTATTTTCAAATATTCTATTTCAAATATTCTATTTCAAAACTGGAATGAGGCCCAATCAATTACCATATAATGTTAATTATATGGATTTTCTACAACACATGTATACAATAACAACGATGAATAATCAACCATCATCCAAAGTTCATTCTACACTGTATAAGCATCAAATATAAATATTTAACGTTCATAACAGTCTGTCAATCAATCGACCGACATACACCTAATTATTGGGATTAGTGTATGTCATATATCATCCCAATACCCGTGTGGGGTTTCAAACAATCAAACATAGATTTTATTTGTGCAGTTGGGCGATGTGTAAAATTTATCGTCCCAATTAATATCAGTCAAATGTGTGTATATAAACAAATCGTCCGATTTGTTTATTTTTATTTCATTTCATTTCATATACACTTTAAAAATTCTATTTTTAACTATAAAATATTTTCTACTATAAAATATTTTATTTCATTTCACATCACGTCACACAATCAACTACACATCAAAATCAAACAAACAAGCATACAAGCCGTCCATGGTCTGTGGACGACGGGTGTCGGGTGCTACTAAACACCGTCTACATCCTTGTATATATTTAACTAGAAAATTAAATAAAAGGTGAGGAGTTCTCACCGACTAGCTAATCCAAACGCCACGACTCTTCATATATAGGAAAATCTCGCCGTGCTCGCTTTTGAACTGCTGAACATCTGGATTTGTTTGCAATTCCAATGCAGTTCTTTTCTACGCTGTTCATATTAGAAATCATATTTTTATTTCACTTCTAAACATATAAAGACCATATTTTTATAAATAAAAATTACTCCTTCAAAAATCACTTCTTTATGTGGTTAAAAATCACGTCTTTTCTGTAATCAAAAATCACAACTTTTTGTATTTAAAAATCACAACTTTTTGTATTTAAAAATCACAACTTTTTGTATTTCATATTTTCATTACTTAAGAAATCATTAAATATTGAATCTTTTTATTGTTGTTCATATCATAAAACTCTCATTTTTCTCAATCAAAAATCTTAGCGTTCTAAAATGTTTTTCTATACATTAAAATTGATTTAAATACTTGAATACTGATTTTCTATAAACATTTAAAACTGATTTATAAATTTATATAAATAAAAACAATGGATAATAAACTTACAATTTGAATTGAAGTGAGAGGGGGGGGGGGGGGGGTTGTGCGCAGCGTCGAAGGGAGGGAGGGGCTGCAGGGCTAGGGTAGGGTTTCTCGATGGGTTTTGGGGCTTGAGGGGGGGGTGCTGTAACAACCCGAATTTTTATAACATGTTAAAACAAGAAATCAGGGTAGAATTAAATCATAAGTTAAGAATCAATGGGAACGGGTTACGCCATTGCGTTCGTCTCGAAATTCTGCTTGAAAACGGGTCCGAAATTTCGTAAATCGGAGTCCGTATGACCAAGATATGGCCCATAGAAGATTTCATTAAAATTCAAAATTCAGCCCGAAATTCAAATTCAGCCAGAAGCAGATTGGGCGGGAAAATTTCCCACCCAGCCCCAGGTCGACTGGGGGGTCGACTGGGGAGTCGACCTACCCCACCCCCCCAGGTCGACTGGGGAGTCGACCTGGGTGTCGACCTCCCTGGTCGGACCCTGTTGGTCTGGTGCACCAGTTTGCTCCTTTGGTCTGTTTACTTGGCCTGAGACGGGATTTGATGGTTCAGATCTAAACTAGGGTTAATCCTATGGCCTAAACTAGTCTGTACACCTATAAAAACACCCTAATACCTAGCCTAAACCATCATAAATCATCCTAACAACTAAATTCTGCCAAAATGCTCCCTAATCAGGGCCTCCATCTTCATCTTGAGAGCTTCTAAGGCAAAAAGGAGCAATCTTTCTTCATCAAATCAAAGGAGCCACTTATTCTCAAGTCTTCTAGTGTTGCTACATCATTCCTAGAGCTTCTACAACGTCTCTATCTTGTTCTATTTGGTTTTAGTTCTCATAGCCACGCTTTGTAAGCCCCACTCTACTCTTAGATTTAAACTATGAAGTTAATATGAACATGTAGCAAGTTGAAATTGGATTTTTGGTGTAATACTTGTCTTGGGGCTATATTTGTATGCATAGACCCATTTATGACTCTTTTGATCTATGATTGTGGAACTATCATGAACCTAGTACCGTTCACTTTTATTTTTGGGTAGAAAGCTATGAGCTTTGTTTGTGGATTATGCATAATGCAACATAGAACCCCTCATAACCTCGATGTTAACTTGCCTATGATGTTGAACTACATGCTACCCACAAGTTTATCACTCTATGTCAACTATTATCATGTTATCACCTTTGCCTATGATGTTGAACTACATGCTACCCACAAGTTTATTTGCTAAGTTTGATGTCATACATGTTTTGAGGCCAAAAATCTTATATGCTAGTTGTGATGAACACCTTTGCCTCAAATATCATCATGTTTAACTTATGACCAACTTTACCACCTTATGCCCATCTTGGTCATATTTTTATGTTCCTTGATTCACTTGTGTTGATGCGAATTTACGTGCGAATGGGAATACGTTATGGGTAGTTAAGAAAACTTGAAATGACATGAAAAACATGACTTGAAATGTGACATGAAACTTGATTATGCTTGAAAACTTGAATGTGGTCATGACATGTAGAAAACCATAAAGTGGCCAACTCGAGGTTGGGTTGAGTTTGTAGCGTAAATCTGCCCGGAACCGCCCGGTAAATCCAGTGGCTACAAACAATAGGACCCAATGTGAGAAGTTGGTCATATCGCGCTTGAAACCCGAGGTTAGACTAGGTTGTGGTGTAAAGCTGCCCGGACCTGCCCGGCATATCCAGTAACCACAACAAAGTCTAATGTGAGAGGTTGGGTGCATTAAATTAATTAATGCCACATGTTAGGGTTAAGTCATGAACCACTTGGATACACTTAACCAACTTGATACATGATTGGATAGGGTTAACCACACTTAACCTGTTAGAAACCCAAGTTACGTGGTCCTTTTCAGTAGTAACCCTCTTGGATGTATCACGATACCCTAGGGACTAGGCTAGGGTGGGGCACGATTACTGGGCTGATTGTAAGCGACCAGAAAGACGGCTGAGTAGGTGCACCGGTGTAGGTTCAGGCGGACTATGGTCGTGCACATAGTCCGGAGTTGAAAAAACAGACACGGGCACCAGTAGGTTCAGACTGTGCGTGCTTGATTTGTGTCAGTGGTTGGCACCTTAGGACTTGATACACCCTAAGGTGGACCTAACACAGTTGACTACATTTCGTGATTGGGCCGTATGACACCGACACTCGACGAGTTAGGCTTATAGGGAGCCGATCGACTAGATCGTGTAGTTGGACCTTGACTTTGGTCATCTCATGATATTGGGCCAAGGGATCATTTCTTGTTTATACTTGACATGGGTTAGAATACTAGTACTTTTGGTGCAAAACAAAACCTTGTATATGCGATGCCACACTTGATCTACCTTGTTATCTATTTATCATGCCAGTTAGTTACCATCTTTATGTTCCATCTCAGTTTCTCATGTTTAGTTAACTTTATTAGTTTTTATACTAATAGTAGGTAGGACTTACCAGTCTTTATGACTGACCCTTTTTCTTTCGCCTTTTTTATTCCGTTTTCCCCCCTAGGTTCTCAGGGAGGGAACACTAGTGCTTAGCTTGGACATTTGGCTTGCTTTCTTGACAGCTCATGTACGGTTTGGACTTGAGCTTGCTATGGCTTCACCACATCTATCTTGGGGATAGTTTACTTTATGTTATTTTCAGTTTATGTTTTCTAGACTTGTGGTAGTTGGAAAATAATGACTAAGTACTTTGATGTAAGTTGACTATTTGGTTTTGAAATGATGGTTTTTAAATTTCTACCGCTGCTTTACTTATTTATTTATCAATGTTCTGTCTTGTGATATCTCTGTGCATGTTTACCTAGACAACACCCCTCCAAAGCTAGTGCATTCTCTCGTGAATGGCCCTGGCGGAGGTGGGGTGTTACATTTGGTATCAGAGCATGAGGTTTTACTAGACCGGACAGAAGTTAAAAAAAAACCTTTTTGAAAAACTATTTTCAAAACCAATTAAGTATTTTTCCAAGGAAAGTCTAGTTTATTTTAAAAGGCTATTCCCCAAAAAGCCATTAGCACTATCCTTTGTTTCCTCGTTCTGAATCTATCTTTTCCTTTTTCAGCATTGCCGATCTTAACCTTCCCGAGGGAGTAACCATACCCGGATGGTTCCGAAGGTACTTGGAAGCTAGGGCCAACGATGCGGGCCCAGCAAACACTCCCACTCCTCCTCCCGTACCTGAGGTTCCTCCTCCTCCTCCTCCTCAGCGTCCGCAAGCGGATTTCGCAAAGATTTGCAAAGACTTTAAGGCGATGGGTGGCAAGAATTTTGTTGGGATAGAGACTTATGTTGAGGCAAGAAACTGGTTAAAGGAAACTGAAGATCTTTTTGCTATCTTTGAAGTAGAAGACCGTAGGAAAGTTCTGTTGGAAGTATGGCTATTGAAAGAGGAAGCTGCTTATTGGTGGGAAGTCACCAACGCTACTAGGCCTATAGAGACTTGGGCCAATTTTAGGATGAGGTTTGGGCTTAAGTTTCTATCATCTGCTGAGGAGAATCTGCAAATGGAGAAGTTTATATCTTTGAAGCAAGGGGACATGGCCGTGAGGGAGTATGTGAATAAGTTTAACCAGCTTGCTCGATTCGGTTTAGACATGGTTAACGCACCTCAGAAGAAGGCTCTACGCTTTGCTCGAGGATTGAATGAGCCATTTCAAGGATTGGCTATGTCTCATATACCCATGAGGGCCACTTTTAAGAGCTTAGTGGATATGGCCTTGCTTCAAGGAGATGATAAGAATGGCAAGAAAGAAGTTAAGCTTAATGAGACTCAAACCAAGAAGGCGGACTCCAAGTGGGGAGGCAACCAGAACAACCAGAACAACAAGAACAACAAGGGTAATAAGGCCAACAACAACAAGGCAAGGGAGACAAGGAAGTGCAACTTCTGTGGGATCACTGGACACATAGCCAAAGATTGTAGGGAGAAGAAGAGGAAGTTGAGAGAATGCTTTCATTGCGGAGAGTCTGGACACTTCCGTGAGGATTGCCCAAAGAAGCAAGGATAGGGGCAAGGACAGACTCAGCGAGCAGGACCTTATGGAGGGCAGATGCATGCTCTCAATACTACTCCAGCTCCGGACCGAGGTAGTATTTCTGTAGAAAGCCTTGTTTACATTCTGGTTTTCCTATTCGAACTTTATTTGATTCTAGCGCATCGCATACCTTTATTTCTTCGGACATTGTTGAAAGTTTGCACCTAAGTACTAGTCTAGTTGAGGATCCCGTTAGTGTTTCAAATCCAATTGGGGGTTCCGCCCATCTATCTATGATTTGTATGGATTTGAGGATTTCTATCTTGACCGTAGAATTCACATGTAATGCTTATGTTCTCGGGTTCATGGGATACGGGTTGGTTTTGGGCATGGATTGTTTGTCCAGTTATGGAGCCATTCTCGATTGTGAGCATAGGGTAGTGAGGCTTATGACTCGCCTTGGCAATACCCTAGAGATTTCTTGTAACCCTCTGGATCCCGTCATGTTATGTTATCTTGAATCCCTCGGCTCGTCTATCAACAATCTTCAATCTGTGAGGGTGGTCCGAGAATATCCTGATGTTTTTGATGAGGTGAAGGGGTTACCCCCTAAATGCGAGATAGACTTCCGTATTTATCTTGTTGATAATGCCAAGCCAGTTTCATTGCCTGTTAGGCACATGGCCCCGCGAGAAAGAAGAGAGCTTAGCAAGCAAATCAAGGAGTTGCTTGAGAAAAATTTCATTAGGCGAAGCATTTCTGAATGGGGTGCTCCTGTGGTATTCGCTACTAAGGCGGATGGTTCGCTTCGTCTATGTGTTGATTATCGTGAGTTAAACAAGCTGACAAAGAAGAATAGGCACCCGTTACCGATGATTGATGATCTCTTTGACCAGCTTGTTGGTGCTTCTGTTTTCTCTCAGCTCGATCTAGCCACCGGATTCCATCAGCTTAGAGTGGCTGAGGATAGTATTTACAAGACTGCGTTTAGGACTCCGGATGGATTCTTTGAATGGCTCGTCATGCCGTTCGGTTTGACTAATGCACCCGCGTACTTCGTTGATTTGATGAGTAGGGTGTTAAGGGAGTTCCTTAACAAGTTTGTGGTTGTCTTCATGGATGATATTCTGATCTTCTCGAAGGACGAGGAAGAGCATGCTACACATCTCAAGGAGGTTATGGATACACTTAGAGCTCATCAGTTAAAAGCCAAGTTCTCCAAATGCCATTTCTGGAGAAGTGAAGTTCGGTTCCTTGGGCATATAGTTTCTAAGCAAGGCATAGCTGTGGATCCCGCTAAAGTAGTGGCGGTTCAAGACTGGAAAGTCCCGAAGAATGCAACTGAAGTGAGAAGCTTTCTCGGTCTGGCAGGATTTTATAGGAAGTTCATTAAGGACTTCGCTAAGATTTCAGCCCCTCTTACTAAGTTAACGAAGAATAACTTAGTCTTTGCATGGGACTTAGAGTGTGAGCTTGCTTTTCAAAGGCTCAAGAAAGCCCTCACCACAGCTCCAGTTCTAGCATTACCCGATGGAGGGAAGTTGTTTACCGTGTACACCGATGCATGTGGCACGGGATTAGGCGCTGTCCTGATGCAAGAAGGGAGAGTGATATGCTTTAGGGGTAGGCAACTCAAAGTTCATGAGAAGAACTATCCCACTCATGATTTGGAGTTGGCGGCGATCGTCTTTGCACTCAAAGCTTGGCGCCATTATCTTCTAGGTGAAAGGTTTGAGCTATATACTGATCACAAGTCGCTCAAGTACCTCTTCTCGCAGAAAGATTTGAATCTAAGACAGCAGAGGTGTATGGAATTCTTGGCATCATATGACTTCGATATAGCTTATACCCCTGGCAAGGGTAATGTTGTGCCGGATGCGCTAAGTAGAAGAAGGTTGACTTTGAGTCCCTTGTTTGTTGAGATGAAGAGCCTAGAGTTCTTTGCAACCTTTGATTTTACACCTGCTGTTGAGTCTATGACTAGTTCGTTAGCATCCCTTGAGCTTAGACCTACACTTCTTGATCAAGTTGGGGCTTCACAGATGGAAGACCCGCAGATAGTCGAGATCATGGACAAGTTGATTCGTGGTGAGACGTCAAGTCACCTCACTAGATATACTATTGATGACAAGGGATGGCTAAGGCGTGATGGAAGACTATGTGTCCCACAAGTGGGAGACTTAGTAAATAAAGTTCTTGAGGAGGCGCATCACTCGAGGATGACCATACATCCCGGAGGGGATAAGATGTACCGGGATATGAAGCGCATTTTCTTTTGGGATGGGATGAAAAAGGATGTTGCAGAGTTTGTTTCTAGATGCATTGTTTGCCAACAAGTAAAGGCCGAGTCGAAGAAGCCCGGTGGACTACTGCATCCATTGGAGGTCCCGCAATGGAAGAGGGAAAGTATCTCTATCGATTTTGTGGATGGATTACCGAGATCAAGGAAGGGGAATACTAGCATATGGGTCATAGTGGATAGACTCACGAAGAGCGCCCATTTCATTCCAGTGAAGAGCAAGAGGACCGCATCATGGCTAGCATCTGTTTATCTTCGGGAGATAGTGCGATTGCATGGGGTTCCTTCTAGCATAGTGAGCGATCGTGACCCAATCTTCACTAGCCAATTTTGGAATAGTTTGCAAGAAGCGATGGGTACGCGATTGAATCTAAGTACAGCCTATCACCCACAGACGGATGTTCAGACCGAAAGGGTGAATAGGGTACTAGAAGATCTGTTGAGGCTATGCATTCTTGACTTTGGTGGCACCTGGGAAGACCACCTTTCTCTCGTAGAGTTTGCTTATAATAACAACTACCAAGCAAGCATAGGGATGGCACCATTCGATGCTTTGTATGGGAGGCCGTGCAAGTCACCAACATGTTGGTGGGAGACGACAGATAAGCTTATACTTGGGCCCGACATGATAAGGGACACATCCGAGAAGGTTGAGTTGATTCGAAGGCGGATGAAAACGGCCCAAGACAGACAAAAATCCTATGCAGACAAGCGAAGGACAGACTTAGAGTTTGAAGTTGGAGATATGGTCTTTGTGAAGGTTTCTCCCTTGCGAAATGTGGTTCGTTTTGGAGCAGTTGGAAAGCTAGCACCAAGGTTCGTAGGACCCTTCCCTATCATCGAGAAGATTGGGCAAATGGCTTATAGGGTGGAATTGCCCGAGAAGCTGGCTGGAGTGCACAATGTCTTTCATGTCTCGCATCTCCGAAAATGCCTACATGAATTAGGCTCAGCAGTTGAGCCTAACATTCTTGAAGACGTGGAGGTAGAGAAAGAGGCAACCCTGAGGCGAGCTCCGATTCTTATCTTGGGAATGGAGATCAAGAAGCTGAGGAATCGAGAAGTCAAGTTAGTAAAGGTTCAGTGGAGTGAAGCCGATGAAGATGCAACTTGGGAAACCGAGGAGAAGATGCGTGGGCTTTATCCATTTCTTTTTGAGGGTACATTCTCGATCTCTTTTCCTAGTTAGCATATCTTTCTTTTGCTATCCATGTTTATCTTGTTATCTCGTTAATCTTGTCATGAGAACCTTAGGTAGGAACCCTTTGAATGAAACATGTATTTGAAACATGTTAAGCTTGATGGTTGCAAATGGTTGCAAGTGTTTGCAAGTGGTTACTCGTGGATGCATGATACACGTTAGGCACTAAGATCGGCTCACACACTTTCATATTGTATATGCATGAGTGTTTATGCTTATTCATGGATGAAACTTGTTATGCTATCACGTGGATGTTGCATATGAATGAATGTTATGTGCACTCATGTAGAGATTATAAATTATGTTAGGAATCTGCATACATTTGGACTCATTTCACTAGCATATTCTGCATTAAGGAGGTTTACTGAGTCAGTAACCGCCTGATTTTCGCATTAGATAGGTGCATATACACACACTTTTGCATATGTTCATATAGCATTAGAAATCTTTTAAGGACAATGATTACTTGTGGATGATGTTTGAGTAGATGGATGATGGATGGTAGGATACGTTCTTCCTAACTTGGAGAATTCGGGGACGAAATCCTTTAAGGTGGGGGGAATGTAACAACCCGAATTTTTATAACATGTTAAAACAATAAATCAGGGCAGAATTAAACCATAAGTTAAGAATCAATGGGAACGTGTTACGCCATTGCGTTCGTCTCAAATTTTTGCTTGAAAACGAGTCCGAAATTTCGTAAATCGGAGTCCGTATGACCAAGATATGGCCCATAGAAGATTTCAGAAAAATTCAAAATTCAGCCCGAAATTCAAATTCAGCCAGAAGCAGATTGGGCGGGAAAATTTCCCGCCCAGCCCCAGGTCGATTGGGGGGTTGACTGGGGAGCGGACCTGCCCCCCCTAGGTCGACTGGGGAGTCGACCTCCCTGGTCGGACCCTGTTGGTCTGGTGCACCAGTTTGCTCCTTTGGTCTGTTTACTTGGCCTGAGACGGGATTTGATGGTTCAGATCTAAACTAGGGTTAATCCTATGGCCTAAACTAGCCTCTACACCTATAAAAACACCCTAATACCTAGCCTAAACCATCACAAATCATCCTAACAACTAAATTCTGCCAAAATGCTCCCTAATCAGGGCCTCCATCTTCATCTTGAGAGCTTCTAAGGCAAAAAGGAGCAATCTTTCTTCATCAAATCAAAGGAGCCACTTATTCTCAAGGCTTCTAGTGTTGCTACATCATTCCTAGAGCTTCTACAACGTCTCTATCTTGTTCTATTTGGTTTTAGTTCTCATAGCCACGCTTTGTAAGCCCCACTCTACTCTTAGATTTAAACTATGAAGTTAATATGAACATGTAGCAAGTTGAAATGGGATTTTTGGTGTAATACTTGTCTTGGGGCTATATTTGTATGTATAGATCCATTTATGACTCTTTTGATCTATTATTGTGGAACTATCATGATCCTAGTACCGTTCACTTTGATTTTTGGGTAGAAAGCTATGAGCTTTGTTTGGGGATTATGCATAATGCAACATAGAACCCCTCATAACCTTGATGTTAAATTGCCTATGATGTTGAACTACATGCTACCCACAAGTTTATCACTCTATGTCAACTATTATCATGTTATCACCTTTGCCTATGATGTTGAACTACATGCTACCCACAAGTTTATTTGCTAAGTTTGATGTCATACATGTTTTGAGGCTAAAAATCCTATATGCTAGTTGTGATGAACACCTTTGCCTCAAATATCATCATGTTTAACTTATGACCAACTTTACCACCTTATGCCCATCTTGGTCATATTTTTATGTTCCTTGATTCACTTGTTGTAACACCCAGCCTCCGCTAGGGTCACTCGCAAAAGAATGCACTAGCTTTAGAGGGGCATTATTGGTAAACATGCACAGAAATATCACGAGACAGAACATATATATATAAATAGCGGAAGTAAAATCAAACTTTCATAAACATGAATACATAAGGTCTAAAGCCTTTTACATCAGAGTACATCAAAACCTGTCTTGCAATAGTAAAGAAGCATAAAGACTTTTTAAGTAAATTATTCCCCAAGTAAAACCGTAAAGTAGCCATAGCCAAGAGAAGTCCAAGCCATCCATGATGACCTTCAAGCAGAAGAAGTCCGAACTAAACAGCATTGTTTCCTCCCTGAAACCTGGGGTGGGGGGAAACGGAAGAAAAGAGGCGAAACAAAACGGGTCAGTCAAAAAGACTGAGTAAGTCCTATCTACTTCCAGTATAAAAACAGGTAAAGGTAACATGACATGCATAAACTGAAAGTAAACATAAGGATAACTACAAGATAGATAAACCAGGGTAGCCGGTTGAACTACTGCGGCAAGATAAACTAAGGTATCATGATAAACTACGGTGTTAGGATAAGTCAAGGTATCACATCGTCAGATTTCTATCGAGTACATTATCCCAAGGTATCTACCCCGTCTAACATCCCACGGTATCTATTATGTATATTCTTCCTAGTTCTAACATGTATATTTGCTCTGCACCTCTCGTACTAGTATCTCTACCCGCGTCATGTGTTAACCATGAATGTCCCGTGCTCAAAGTCGTGTAATGGTCCATGTCAACCTAATATCGCATGTATAGGTTACTCAAATCATACGTTTCTTTCCGTGTATATAAGTTCAGTCCTTTGCCGTACCTCGTACGGGCTTCCTCATGTCGTATTATCCTTGAAATCGTTTGGACTGTCACCCTTGTTCTAGCTAGGCTCTTCCGTATGAATCATCGTTTGAACTACTAGGGCTTACGCCACCTAGCACCACTAGGGATTACGCTTACCTATTGCACGCTTTCGTATTTCGGTTTGGGTTAAACCACCTAGGCCACTAGGGATTACGCTAACCCTCAACCGCGCCCTTTTTCCCACGCATTCCTCGTGAATCGTTTTTCTATAACTGGATGCACATGTATCACATCGTGCCATCCGAGTCCTGTCACCGGCCAAAACAAGAAATACAGGACTCGGTCGGGAGCTTTAGATTTATCTGCCGATGCAGATGCTAAGGTCTGCTTTTCTACACGTGGCTATGGTCCCACGAGACCCCTCCCTCAACTAGTGAAAGGCAACACAAGAGAAAATCTTGCATGAGAACTACACTCCGGCCAGCCCACATCCTACGGCCTACCTCACCCATAATTAGATAGCAATTATGGTCTGTTGGGTGTTCCCTGCCTTTCCGTATGTACACGCTTGACTCAAGATGGTAGATGATCGACGAACTTGCTATCTCGGGCACCTTATGTATTCGTCGACTCACTGCTATCCACCCCAGTCTTTAGGTCGCTCGCATAGCAACCAAGGCATATTCTTGGTTCTTCTACCGCAGACCTCAACCTCTCGTGAGCCTAGTATAATGACCTGGCAGCTCACAGAGGGATCCCAAGAATATCCTCACGTTCCCCGAAGCCGCTGCTTCGTTACCCAGTTCGTTGGAGCCTTTATCTAAATCAGATAGCCTGCTCCTACACGCATACTTAAACGTTGACCTAACGTATCGGGTTACTGATCTATCTAAGAAATGGTCCAAATTTCCTTGACTAAGAATTATTACTTAGTTTCCCTTAACTAAGGTTTACCACTTAGCCTTATTTCCATAATCCTTGTTAACTATGGTTATTCACCTAATCTTCCGAATTAGGGTTTATCTAATGGGTTAAGTGTCATTTAAGTCCATAACTTAGCCCGTCTACAAACCATGTCAAAATTGGCTAAGTATCCAAGTCCAAGACCTAACCCTACAAACCATGTGTCAAGTTGGCTAAGTATATTAAGCAATCCATAACTTAACCTCGTCTAATTATCATTTTAGATTGGTTAATTATATAAATTAACTTGACCTTGTCTAATTACTGAGTCATATCGGTCAAGCGCATTCAAACGATTCGTGACTTAGCCTTATCATGTTTTCACGTTAGATTGGTTAAGTATAGGTTAACTTAACCACATCAATTTAACGAGTTAGATTGGTTAAGTATAGGTCACTTAACCTCATCAAATTAACGAGTTAGATTGGTTAAGTATAGGTCACTTAACCTCATCAAATTAACGAGTTAGATTGGTTAAGTATAGGTCACTTAACCTCATCAAATCATCGTGTTAAATTAGTTAAGTGTTTAACTTAACCCCATTAAATTACCAGGTTGGATTAATTAAGTCTAGGCTAACTTAACCCCATCGAATTACCGTGTTTAGATTAGTTAAGTGTGGATTACTTAACCCCATCCCCTAATTACCGTGGTTAGGTTAGTTAAGTCTTAATTACTTAACCTCATCTAATTACCCAGTCGGATTAGTTAGGTGTAAATTACTTAACCCCATCTCCTAATCATCTTGCATGGTTAAGTGTCATTAAGGTAATCAAGCCCGGTCCCACTTAACCTACCCATTCGTGTCATATCGGTTAAGTGTTATTAGTCAAATTTACTTAACCTTATCATGTGGCATTAATTTAATTAATGCACTCTTAACCTCTCACATTAGACCTTGTTGTGGTTACTAGTTAAGCCGGGCGGGTCCGGGTAGATTTACACCATAACCTAGTCTAACCTCGGGTCTTAAGCGCGACATGACCAACTTCTCACATTGGGTCCTATTGTTTGCAACTACTAGTTAGGCCGGTCGGTTCCGGGTAGTTTTACGTTGCAAACTCAACCCAACCTCGAGTTGGCCACACTCATATTATCTAAGTTCATCATGTTTCCAAAACATGTTACAAGTTTTCAAGCATTTGGGTAGACCTAACTTAATAGGTAAATTCCCAAAGGGTAGACCTAACTTAATAGGTAAATTCCCAAGCTCATGTTTTTATGCATACTTACATGCCAACTTCCATGTTATCTTTCAAGTCATATTTTCAAGTATAAACACATGTCATATTCAAGTTAAGATTTCGCGACATGTTCATGTTTATCTAACTACCCAAAATCGTGTCTTCCCAACGCAAGCAAAGCGAGTCAACATAGTAGGTATACTATGGCTACATGTAGACCCCAAAACATGCATGATGCCACAAAAGGGATTGGCTCCAAACATGCATGGCGTCGTAAGGGGGTTTGGCCTTAAAACATGCATGATAGAGTCATATAGGGATTGACCATAAGCATGCATACAATCATATAGGATTTGGCCACAAACTTGCATAATATCATAAGGAGGTTTTTGCCACAAACATGCATGAATCATAAGGGGTTTGTGTTCATATGCATGCATAAGCCCCAAAATCTTGTCTTAGCCAATGTTTCACAAGTAAAGTGGTTCCTAAAGGTTCATGCTAGCATTTCATGCATAAAGATCCAAACTTGCAAGTTAAACTAGGTTATGCATAGCATGAGAGACATGATTAAGTCACTCACATGGCCTAAAATCATAAACATGAACACAAGAGGCAAGGTAAGGTTCATATAGGTTCGCATAATCATGTTTAGCCTCATTTTATCCCATGTCAACATTAAAAATACCGTTTTGATCCAAAAGTATCTAGAACTTACATAGTATGGCAAGAGGACTAGGAGCATGAATCGTTTTGGCGAAGAAAGGTGGCTCCTTTGATAAAGATCCGTCATGAAACTCGCATTGCAACGTTGGTTTGGCCTCTATTTGGTGTAGCAAGCTTGCACCTTTTGATTTGAACCCGATTTGAATGCATAGGCTCTAGGGATTGGAGATGGAGGCCATGATCAAGGTTGATTTTGGCAGCACTTAGTTGCTAGGTTTGATTTTTAGGGATTTAGGTTAGGTTTAGGGTCTTTTTATAGAGATTAGGACAGTTTTAGGCCCTAGGATTAATCTAGGCCACAGAAATCGTCACAGGCCCATCAGACCAGACCAAGACTGCATCCAGGTGCACCAGGCCACAAAACACGGAGTTGTGTTTTTGGACCCAGTCGACACCCAAGTCGACAGCCCTGTCGACTTGGGGTCCAGGGGTGTCGACAGCCCTGTCGACTCCCCTGTCGACATGGGCTTTGGCGGGAAAATTCCCGCCTACCCCAAAACTTGAACTTCCTAGGTGATTTTCAAACTTGAAAACCCTGAAAACTTTGACGGATCATAACTTGGTCATACGGACTCCGATTCTCGAAAACTCGGACTCTATTTCGCGTATTTTTCCGAGACGAATGCAATGGCATAGCCTGTTTCACTTGATTCAGAATTTAAAATTAAATTCTACCTTGATTCTCGTTTTAACATGTTATCGAAAAATACGGGTTGTTACACTTGTGTTGATGCGAATTTACGTGCGAATGGGAATACGTTATGGGTAGTTAGGAAAACTTGAAATGACATGAAAAACATGACTTGAAATGTGACATGAAACTTGTTTATGCTTGAAAACTTGAATGTGGTCATGACATGTAGAAAACCATAAAGTGGCCAACTCGAGGTTGGGTGGAGTTTGTAGCGTAAATCTGCCCGGAACAGCCCGGCAAATCCAGTGGCTACAAACAATAGGACCCAATGTGAGAAGTTGGTCATATCGCGCTTGAAACCTGAGGTTAGACTAGGTTGTGGTGTAAAGCTGCCCGGACCCGCCCGGCATATCCTGTAACCACAACAAAGTCTAATGTGAGAGGTTGGGTGCATTAAATTAATTAATGCCACATGTTAGGGTTAAGTCATGAACCACTTGGATACACTTAACCAACTTGATACATGATTGTATAGGGTTAACCACACTTAACCCGTTAGAAACCCTAGTTACGTGGTCCTTTTCAGTAGTAACCCTCTTGGATGTATCACGATACCCTAGGGACTAGGCTAGGGTGGGGCACGATTACTGGGCTGATTGTAAGCGACCAGAAAGACGGCTGAGTAGGTGCGCCGGTGTAGGTTCAGGCGGACTATGGTCGTGCACATAGTCCGGAGTTGAAAAAGCAGACACGGGCACCAGTAGGTTCAGACTGTGCGTGCTTGATTTGTGTCAGTGGTTGGCACCTTAGGACTTGATACACCCTAAGGTGGACCTAGCACAGTTGACTACATTTCGTGATTGGGCCGTATGACACCGACACTCGACGAGTTAGGCTTATAGGGAGCCAATCGACTAGATCATGTAGTTGGACCTTGACTTGGGTCATCTCATGATATTGGGCCAAGGGATCATTTCTTGTTTATACTTGACATGCGTTAGAATACTAGTACTTTTGGTGCAAAACAAAACCTTGTATATGCGATGCCACACTTGATCTACCTTGTTATCTATTTATCATGCCAGTTAGTTACCATCTTTATGTTCCATCTCAGTTTCTCATGTTTAGTTAACTTTATTAGTTTTTATACTAATAGTAGGTAGGACTTACCAGTCTTTATGACTGACCCTTTTTCTTTCGCCTCTTTTCTTCCGTTCCCCCCCAGGTTCTCAGGGAGGGAACACTAGTGCTTAGCTTGGACATTTGGCTTGCTTTCTTGACAGCTCATGTACGGTTTGGACTTGAGCTTGCTATGGCTTCACCACATCTATCTTGGGGATAGTTTACTTTATGTTATTTTCAGTTTATGTTTTCTAGACTTGTGGTAGTTGGAAAATAATGACTAAGTACTTTGATGTAAGTTAACTATTTGGTTTTGAAATGATGGTTTTTAAATTTCTACCGCTGCTTCACTTATTTATTTATCGATGTTCTGTCTTGTGATATCTCTGTGCATGTTTACCTAGACAACACCCCTTCAAAGCTAGTGCATTCTCTCGTGAATGGACCTGGCGGAGGTGGGGTGTTACAGGTGTGTCGCTGACTGGAAGGGGGGGAGAAAAGGAACAGCCGGCGTCGCGGCGCTCGAGGAGGGGGAGGATGGGGTAGGCGTGGGGACAAGGGGGTGGCGGCGCACTAGCTCGCGCGGCAGTGGGTTCTTCGAGGTGGTGATGGGTCTGAACTCGTGAGGGGAGGGGATGCGAGAGCGAGGAGGGCTTATGGGGGCGGTGCCACCATCCACGGTCGGAGGGGGTGGGATCGCTGCCAGGTGCGGTGGACGGGGGAGGAGCTGGAGCAGATGTTCGGTCGTTTTTTTCTTTTGGATCTGAGAAAGTATTGGGGAGAGAGAGTGAGGGGTGAGGATATATATTAATTTATTTAATTTAATTATTTTATCTTTCAAAAAGTTGACTTTCCTTTCGAACCCCAAACGAGACCCAACGACTGTCGCCCTCAGCTAATAACCCCCATTCCGAACTCAATGGTATATGTCCCGCAAGCCAATTCGGTTGTTTCGATCAATTTCCTTTTAAATTAAAATATAAATCTATATATTCTATTTTGAACGTACATTTCAATTTACCGGGGCCACATACAGCTTATAAAAATTACCGAAAAATATTTTCTAACTTCGTATTGACGATACGGTCCTAACAAAACTAATTTCGTCAAATTCCGAGACCGTTGGAAAAATAGCCATTTTCCAGTCGATTAAAATCAACTAAAACTGGTCAAACGCGTTTTCCTTTGCCACGCTCACATATTTATTCGAAAAATTATGAAATTTGAAACCTAGCAATAATTTGACATCACGGATCCAACAAAAGTGGTTTCGTCGAAAACCGAGGTCGTTTGCAAAATGGCCATTTTCAAGGGCCGAAATTCCATAGCGACTATTCTGAAATTTCAACTGGACATATCTTTTGATTCCCGCTATGAAATTCCAATCTTTCGGATTCGTTGGAAAGATATTCACAAATAGATCCTAATATTTTTGGTTTCACTAAAATCCGGTTTATTTTGAATCCTGTACATCCATTTGAATTTTGAAATCGAATTATCGAACTACCGCGCCATTTTCAATTCCTTTTATATATATAAATAAATATTTATATTCTAACGACGATTCGAATAAATATATACGTTCGAATTCCATTCAAAATAAATTTCTCGTCGTTATTATTTAACATAATTCATTTTAAATAATCAAAATTCGCTAAAATTGCCAAAATAAAAATTTTAAATTGGCCCAGATTTCCGGGTTATTACAACATGAAGCACTGACAACGTCTTTTGGATGGAATGATGAACGACTAGGTTTGCCCATGGAACAAGCCTTACACACTTTGTTATTTTTAAATTTCTGATGTGGTAAACCCCTAACAAGCTCATTTGTTTCTAGTTTTTCAAGGAGGCCCATACTAGCATGTGCTATTCTTCTATGCCATAAAACTGCCTCTTCTTCTGTGGCTACCAAACATCTAGAAATAGTTACATCATCAAAAGAAAGTGTGTAACTATTTCCTTTTCTTTTGCCAGTAAAAACAACTTTTTCAGTGGACGTTTCAATGATTTTGCAAAACTCACTAGCAAAAACTACATTCATTCCTTTATCACACAGTTGGCTTATAGAGATGAGATTGTGATATAAATTATCAACATGTAAGGCATTAGTTAAGGAAAAAATGTTGTTACCTACTTTTCCTTTACTAATAATCTTACACTTGCTATTGTCACCCAATGTCACATTCCCACCTTTTTATTTTCTAGGCTAAGGAACAATCTCTTGTCTCTTGTCATATGTCTTGAGCAACCTGAACCCAAATATCAATTTTGTTGCTCCTTAGCCCGCCAGCATACCTACACAAGAAGAGAAGAAGATGACCTAGAGAAAATTCTAGGTCCAAGAATATCAATGACCGAAACATTGTGGAAATAAGAACTTTTTGGAACCCAGATTTGTTTTGTTCTTTTATTGGTGTTCCAACGATTATGATAATTGTATGCCAAATGCTTAGGAACCCAAACATGAGTGAGTCTTCTGATTTTGTTCTTATTTTTGCAATTTTCAATACTATGCCCAATTACCACATATTTAAGACATTTAGGAAAAATGCTTCTACCTTTTGCATTATCAGTCACATCATTCTGTATCTTTCCAAAACTAGTCCTTTTCTATTGTTAGCAAACAGTTAGTTTCCTAGCAGCATTTTAAACGATGTTTGACCAATTGAAAACTTGTTCAAAATAGTTTCAAGATCCTGGACTTTGGTTCTTAATGTTGTATTTTCAATCACAAGTGAGGTACATCGTTTAATGAAATTCTCCCTTTTAGGGTCACCATTTTCTTTCAAAGACTAATTTTCTTTTTCAAGACTTTCAATGTTGGACCTGAGTGTTGATAGTTCTAAACTCACACAGTTACAATTTTCACAACCTAGGTTTTGTATGTTTGAACCCTTTTCCAGGTCAGATTTCAACCTATCATTATCGTGAAAAAGCTTCGAATTATCGGATTTCAATATTTCAACTTCTGATTCTAGAACATCAATAATTTCAGAAAGACTTTGACACATCAAAAGTAAATCTTTATGACTGTATCCCTCACTAGATTCCTCTTCACTGTTTTCAGAATCTGATTTTGCCATAAAGCATAGATTAGCTTTCTCTTCGCTGCTATCAGATTCTTCTTCTCCTTCTTCGTCATCCCAAGTTATTGCAAAAGCCTTCTTCTTCTTTTTGTTCTTAACAAATGGACAATTCTGTTTCATATGTCCAGGCTTCTTGCATTTGTAGCAGATCGGCTCCTCATCTGAATTTTCAAAATTCCTTGGTTTGTTGACTTCAGATTTGTTCCTCCATGACTTAAATTTATTGAATTTTGTGAGATATCTCATGGCCATAACAATCTGTTCAACAGAATCTACTGAATCGTCATCACTGTCAATAGTATTAGTCAATGTTATTGACTTCTTCTTGGAATCTGAATTGTTGCGTTCTTCTCTTGCCTTCAACTCCATTTCATATGTTATCAGATTCCCAGTCAGCTCTTCCATTCTCAGTTTGCTTAGATCCTTTGATTCTTGAATTGCTGTGACATTAGCCTCATAGTTCATCGGAAGAATTCGTAATATTTTTCTTACTAGCTCCACTTCACTATAAGCTTTCCCAAGAGCCTTTGCATTGTAGACCAGCGTAGTGAATCGACCATACATGTCTTTAATGCTCTCATCCTTTGGCATCGTGAAGTTCTCATATTCATTGCACAACAGAGCAAGTCGAGGTTCCTTGACTTGAGATGTCCCTTCATGAGTACACTCCAAAGTGTGCCAGATTTCCTCTACAGTATTACACTGAGTAATTCTGTTAAATTCAGCTTTCTCAAGAGCACATATAATGGCATTCAAAGCTTTAGCATTTATAGAAAACTATTTTTTTTCCAGTGTCAACCCATCTATCTTTTGGTTTAGGAGTTTCAACACCATTACTTGTCACAGTGGGTTCCTTATAACTAGATTCAATAATACTCCACACATCATAGTCAACTGACAAAAAAATCATTCTAGCTTTCCAGTATGCATAGTCAGATCCATTAAACATAGGTGGCCTAATAGTTGACTGACCCTCAGAAAAAGCATAAGTGGATGAATCCATGACTCTAGAGTTATCTAAACACCCGCTATGATACCAATTGTAGGATCAATATTAACCCTAGAGGGGGGTGAATAGGGTTTATTCGATATTTAAAACAATCACAGAAAAATAAGCAATGTAGTAAAAGAAAAATCACACATAGAAATTACCCAGCTTTGGCAAACTGTGCCTACTGCTGCATTACTAAGATATGTACTAGGATTTAATACAGCCTCCCACTTACAAACACTCAATAAACATGCAAACCCTGCTACCGCCTAAGGAGTTTTGCAAACTCACAACACCTGCTACTGATTTAAACCTACGGTCCAAATCTTAGACCGATCTAAAATCCCTAGACCAGATTTTCCTAGATCACAAAGCCGTAATCTATAAACCCTAGTTTTACAGATGTAACTAGTAAACCACAGATTGTTTTTCAAATAAAAATAAACAAATTACATTAAAAATTAAAACGCAAAGCCCTTAAATATTAACCCCTTTATAAGTCTTCATTTGTCTTGTGCAAAGAATGGTCGTCCTCCTTTGCTTCTCCAGACAAAATACGGCGGCTAGGGTTTCTTCAGATCTGAATTGCCATGGCTTCGAATCACTCCACAATCTTGAATCTGTCTTCTAGCTTGACCCTGAGATGATCTCTCTGCCTTGATGCAACAAGTAAGCTTTCTCTGAATTGATTTTAGGGTTTTGATTGAATGTCGAATGGTTGGATTGATTTGCCAGTGAGGAAATCGTGTGTTTAAATAGGGGATTCGCCACCCTCACCCTCTGATTTCGATTCAACGACTTGTCTGTTTTGACTTGGGAATATTTGGAAAACATTTTTATTCGATTTGGCCTAATTTAATCGTTTCCACTTTTGCTTGTTGTCGTGATTTTCAAGATGAACCTAGTCTTGATATTAGACTTTCAACGTATCCCTTATTAGCTTGATTGCTGCGTGATCCCTTTTTTTGTTGCCTTGGTTTAAAAATAACATGAATGTTGAATGGTTCCTAGAATTTCTAGAATTAAATTGTTTCCTCAAAACAATGTTAAGTAGAAAAATTGGTTTCTTGTCCAAAAGAAATATATTCATTTCTGGAAAATGAATAATGCTTGCCAAAAATGATTTCATCAAAAA
This sequence comes from Allium sativum, assembly GCA_030737875.1. Lineage (NCBI taxonomy): Eukaryota > Viridiplantae > Streptophyta > Magnoliopsida > Asparagales > Amaryllidaceae > Allium > Allium sativum. Next base: position 133,074,089 of record CM060918.1, read on the forward strand.
CAAACCAATTTAAATCATGCCCAATAGAGAATCGTGATTTCTGGAAAGGTTTTCTTGCCTTAAACACTTGTTGATTTTCTGGAACCAATTAATTTCTGCCTTGGTTGCTCACATTTGTGGAATGCACTTAAAAGGATTTCCAATTTGTTCTTTGTCCATATATGAAATCATAAATGGAAATCAATTTTTGATTTTAGAAAGCCTTTTGCCTAAGAACTGTTTGTTCCTTGATTTCATTTGTACAGCTAGAAACAAAATAAAGCCTGCCAAAGATTAATCATTGAATTTCTTAAATCCAATATGCAATTTCTAGAATATATCTTGCCATGTATGGTTCTGTGTATTTTTCTTTTTCTCAAACTGTTGTGATCCATTGATTCATCATTAAATTGTGTACTAATCATCCATGCTTCACCCAAGCTTACTTGATCCATTTATTTGTGTACACACATGCATTGTGTTGCACCACTTTGCTGAGTCATGAGCCATGTTTCATTGTTCCCTTGACTGGACTGATTACGTGCACACTTGTACTTTGATCTGCCTTCATGCTGATTTGCATTGTATTTGTTGCACTGCACCCTTGTTGAATGTTTGTAAAAATGAGTTGATCTACCTTGTCATTTTTGACCTTGCTGAATTGATTTCTTCCTTCATGCTGCCGTGTATGCTTCTGTGACCCTATAATAAAAAAACTGAAAAGAACAAATGCCATTCTTGATCCATTGGTATACACAAGTATTTAGCTTTCTTGCTATACCTGATTGTTTTTTATCTTGTATAGTATTGTGCCATACTTGTAAAATATATGTCAGACCAAGTCAGAAAAATAATGAGAAAAACGCACAGAAAATCTGAGGCAAATAAAAATTTAAAAATAATTTTTTATTTGTTCAGTATTCATTTTAGTTCCAGTCAAATGTGTGTATTTTATTTTTGTGACAGGTTTCAGGATGATGCAGCAGGAGCAGAACTGAATGTTGGTACAGTAAGAGTGTGTATAGATGTAATTGAGTGAGAGTGAGAAAGTGCAGTGAGGTCCAATTGTAAAGAAAAATGATTTGTGAACAGTTGTATATATATAGCAGGGAATTATGAAAAGATCTACTAAATTATTTGTGAAATAAAAATTGATTTTGAATAATAAATTCTTTTGTGAATATTTCAATCTTGTGTATTAAAAATCAACTTCATTTTTGTATGATGTGGAGAATAGAGTTCAAACACATTTGTAAAAATAAAATATGTTTTTATCATCAAACAAAAAATCACAGGTTCAACAAAATAGGCTTACATAGGGTCTGGAATTCGTTGGATTTGAAGGGGCATGAGTTAGTTATTTAAATTTTAAATTTTGAATAAATTTGAAAATCTAACAGTTATATGTCGACATGAGCATTTATGTATGTCGACATGCATAAATAATTTTTTGAATTTTTTCAAATTTGAGTTAATTGTTACTATATTATATTAACATATTTAATTCTATTGTTTTTAACATTGACTTAAAGATAGTTTTGACATAAATAAAGCACCATTTCAACTTAAAAGCAAATACATCCATCTAACTACAAGACACTAAATACGAGATTCAAAAGAAAATACAAGCAAATATTAAAGATAACTTAAACTAGATAGGCTTAGATTTCAACAGATGATGAGGAGAAAGATGAAATTCCAAGTTTTCTTCCTATTTTTCCAATGAACTTTGATATATGAGTAAGCGTCTTTTTGAGTTTCTTTTGGTTCTTGACAATTTTCACTTGATTTTGAACAATCGTTTCTTTGGTAATGGTTCTAGTGTTGAGTGGACACTCTATATTTTCTAAAGAAGTTTCATTTTCTTCTTCGATATTCATAGGCTCTTGTTCTTGTTGCATTCGAGCTTGTTTGCCCTCATAATTCTTGAAAGTGAGTGGAATTTGCATAAGGTGTATATTTGTGGAGTCAAACACCTTTCTTGGTAGAAATTCTTCTCCCTTGAGATCAACTCCAAAATATTTGAAGATTTGAGTAAGGTAAACTCCATAATAAAGAGTGTTTTGTTTAGTTGACATTTCTTTGGGCTTAAGTTCTTTTAAGATCATATTGGCCCAATTAATGTCGTAACCACCAATAATAGCAAAGAGTGCTTTTTGGACTTTGAGAATTGGGTTGTTGAAGTTTCCGGAACAAGGAGTGATAGTATATCGAAGGAGTAGGTTTATAATTCTTGTTTTTGGGTAGAAAAACGATTTTTGGATTCCTAGTGAGTATCATTTTCAAATATGTGATGAAAGGTTTCCAAATCCATTTCATCGATTTCAAATTCTGAGAAATCCGAGCCCGTACTTTTTCTATTTAAGATATTTCCCAATATTTTACAATCTAGAATGATTTGTGTGCCTTTTATGCTACTCCATATTTGATTTTTAACTTCTTCGTAAAAGCCACGATTAAGATTTGCATAGAACATTTTGACGAGTTTTGGGTAACATACTTCGTTTTTACCCGAGCGTCAATCAAGCTCGATTATGATTGAAAAGAGAAGTGAGATCATAAGATGGAAAGTTTTCAAAGATAGCGAAAGCTCCCATATTGACTTTTGCATTTGCTACGTAGTCAACATAGGTGTTGATTGCTTCTCTATCATTATTGAGATATCCTTTGATGGTTTTGGATAGTCTCATTGTTTGAGGAGTGCTAAAGGAAGCCACTAGCGATTTTTTAAGAGTATAGATATGAAGAGAGTAGTTCGAATTTTGAATGAGAGGTAGAGAGAATAAAATTGAATATATATATATATATACAAATAGAGATTCAATGGGCATAACATTTCTAAAATCAATGACTCCTTTTCAATCCTTGGGAGTTGGTGAAAAGTTGGAGGGAAGTTTGAAAGTTTAAACCTTTAAAATTAAAAATTTGAATTTCATTTTCTGGTCATTATGTTGACATGACCATTTATGTATGTCGACATACATGCAGAAATTCAAATGACATGTTGTTTTGACTTCCTGATTTTATTACATTATCGATCTATATTTCAAGTCTTATTATTTCCTGGATTAATATTAATCCTTACAAACATCCAAAATTTATTTTATTATTTTACTAACTATTATTTTATTATTTTGTATTTCAAAATTCAAAATTCAAATGTGAATTTTAAATTTCAAGTTTGAATTTTAAAGTTTAAATTTCAAATTGAAAACAAAGTAATCAAACAAAGTAAACAAACATCCATTCAACAAAAAATTTAAAACTTAATTAAGGCGTACCCGTTTTTAGTTCCATTTCTTCGATATTTTCTGAATTCTGAATTGTGGTAAAACACATATTTGAATATCCGGTTTCTGGCCTTCATCACTTGATGATGAATCTGAATCGTCTAAAGTTGTTGTGTATGCCTCTTTCTTTTCTGCGATGAATTATTATTGTCTGTCTGTTGAATTGATTTATATGGATATGAACACATTTTCTTTATATGACCTGGTCCGTTGCAGTTATAACATTGATCGTCATTTCTTTTTGAACACCATTGATTATTTCTTTGAAAGTTATTTCTCCTTCTGTATCTCAGAAATTTTCTAAAATTTCTTATTATTAAGGTTGTTTCTTCATCGTCTTCTCTACTTGAATCAGAATCATTTGTTGTTTCTTTAAATGCTATAGATTTATTTTCAATTGGCTTATTTTCCTTTCTTTTCTGTAATTGGACTTCAAAAGACATCAAATTCCCAATTAAATCCTCAATCCTCATTTCACTGACATTATGGGCTCCTTCAATTGCCAATGTTTTCTGATCCCGTTGTGGAGTCAATGAACTCAGTATTTTTATGACTTGGTGTAACACCCTGTATTTTCTGTGAAAGTATAAGTAACAAATCAGAGAATAATTAATTTTTAAAATAAGAATCAAGGGAAACGGGTTGCGCCATTGTGTTCGTCTCGAAATTCTGCTTGAAAACGAATCCGAGTTTTCGAAAAACGGAATCCGTATAACCAAGTTATGACCCTCCGAAGTTTCAGGAATTTAAATTAAATAAAACAGCTCAAAAATAAAGCCAGAAATTCGAAATTCAAACCCAGAGAAGGCTGGCAGGAAAATTCCCGCCCATATACCCAGGTCGACTGGGGAGTCGACGCCCCCCAACCAGGTCAACTGGGGAATCGACTGGGGTGTCTACCTCCCCATGACCAGGTCGACTGGGGAGTCGACCTGCTCCCAAAACCCAGTTTTTGAACCTGGTTCATTCTGATGTATTCGGTCTCATTTTCTGTCTAGATTCGTCCGCCTAATCCTATATAAACAGCCCCTAGCCTCATTTTCTCTACACAATTTCATTCTGTCTATATTCTGCCTCTGTTCTAATTAAAAATAAAAATGGCATCGCTACTCTGCTGGAATCAAAACTTGGATTGATGCATCTTCTTCCAACCTGAATAGAATTAAAAGCTAAATCAAGTCTCAAATCAAAGTTTAGAGCTACAACAACAATTAAAGAGGAGTAATTCAACATTTCTGCATCAACAACAGTTTATTATCCTTTCTTAAAACCACGAAAGGCAAGTGCAGTTATTTTCCGATATAAACTTTAATTATGGTTGTGGCATGAATATAAATCTGAATCTGAGGTTATGTATATTCTTATCTGTCAGATCTGTTTTTCTGTGACTATTTTGTACCTCTTTCTTCTTTCTGTTCTATAGCCAGGCTACTACGAGCCTGTGCCGAATCTTATAAGAGATTAGCGCACGAACGCTAAATTTTGGGACAAATAATGAATAATGCATAATTGGACATGAAACTGATGCCGACGAGACTATTGCCTATGACTATAATTCACGCCTATGAGACTATTGCCTATGACTATGATTCATGACTATGAGACTACTGCCTATGACATTGAATAAGAAACTATCGTAATTAGTCGCCCATGACTATTGTGGTTAGTTGCCTATAACTATTGTAGTTAGTTTCTTATGCCTATTCCCTTAATGATGTTAGATCTCATATCTAGCATGTAACTTTGCTAGTTTATTCCCATTCACTGTTATGTACATCGAGCCTAGGGGGGCCATTATCATTGTATTTGGTTCATTATTGCATGCCTATTCTTTCTTGTGCTTATACCCTATTCCTTTTGCTAGGGCCATTTCATGAGTATTTAGAGAACTTGTGGAAACATGTTATACGGGGATTGGGCGTAACTTAATTAAGTTAATTTGGCATAGCAAATATGTTGGCATAATCTGAATTGGCTATAATAGAGAATGATTTACATGTGTATTAGTACTGGACATAAATGGTAAACTAGAATATTAAATCTAGTTTTGACATGAACTGTAAATGGGAATATTAAGGCTAAAATTTGGGGCATATATTTATAACCTTGATTTGGGCATGTAAGTTTAGGCTAAATTTATAATTAGGCAAGATATGTCAATGAAACTTTAAGGAATGATTAAATCTGTTATATTGCCTAATCTGCTAGTTCTGTTATATTGCCTAAACTGCTAATTAGATTGAATTGCCTAATCTGCTAATTATGTTAAAATTGCCTTATCTGCTAGACCTGCTAAATCACTAAATCTGCAAGATCTGTTATCTGTTTAATCTGTTAAATGGCGTAATCTATTGGAACTGAAATGCTGAAATTTGAAGTATGTAAATCTGTAGGCTCGATTTAAAATTGAGCAAAACTTGTTAATAGAACCTCGAATAATCTGTTGTAACTCGTACAGAAGTTAATTTGTTAAATTAGCATGATTAGTCTGATATTAGCACAGTCTGTGAATGAATGCATTGGCTAAACATGAAACATGGCTAACTCGAGGTTAGAATGAGTTTGCGGCTTAATCCTACCCGGAACCGCCCGACACATCCAGTGGCCGCAAACAATAGGTTCTAATGTGAGAAGTTTGTCATAACGTGCTTGAAACCCGTGGTTAGACTCAGTTTGGTGCAGAAACCTGCCCGGAACCAACCGGCCTAACCAGTGGCCGCAAACTGTCAGTCTAATGTGAGAGGTCTGCGCGTTAATTTTTAATTGATACAAATCTGAGATAAATATGATGTCTAAAACGTGTTGGGTGGGTAGTGTTAAACCAATTGGACTAATGAATTTAACAAACCCGTTTCGTGAATTTGTAGGCCCAATTACAAAGTTAGACAAATCTGTAAATCTGTTAAATCCGTATATCTGATCCGTTAGTCTGCAAACTTGTCTGATCTGTGAACTAGTCGATCTGAACTCTGCATGTCTGAACTTGTAAACAAGTTAATCTGAAATCTGTTAGTCTGGGGACACAAGGTTAGGAGGGAAATTACTTATGTCATCTGTTGTTTAGGACCCATATTAGTCAGTAACCCTTCCTGGTATCAAAACTTTGACCCAACAGTAGGTAGAGTCCGAGCACGCTTACTGAACTAATTATAAGCGGTTCATTCTGATAATGGCGATGGGTGTTGATGGTGCGTTCCAACCGGGTCATGTGCGTGCATGGATCCTAGTCTGCCTCTGAGGATGTAAGACGCCGTGACATCTGTAAATAGGTCTGTGCCAATTGGTTTCCACTTTAGGGAGTGATACACCCTACTGTGGGCCCGACACAGGGTATTTATGTATTAGGGAGCCGATCGCTTGGGGTATAGGGTACACTTAGTTCTGTCTGTTTCTGTTGGGTGGTAACACTTGTCTGTTTCTGCGTGGTACCGTCTGTTCGGGTGGTAAAGGCCCATTTACTAGTGTACACCAAATTCTACATTCCGTTTTCGTAGGGATTAATCTGTTTCTGTACTTTCTGTTCGGGTGGTAAAGGCCAATTATTAGCATTCTGTTTCTGTCTGTTTCTGTTGGGGTGGTAAAGGCCCATTACTAGCATTCTCTTCTGTGGAAATTATTCTGTTCCCGTTTCTGTTTCAGTTTAGACATTGGGGTGACACCTAATCCTGTTATACTAGTATTAGTGCAGAGAAATGAAAAGTAATATTATTCTGTTTCTTCTGTTTAACCTAAGTACATCTACTGCTACTGTTACTGTTATCTCTTATCCAGCTTATTTTCATGTCATAATTATTATTATCTATTCATATGATGAAAGTCACTGGACTTTCCAGACTTTATGTTTGACCTTGCTTGTTTTCGCCCCTTTTTCTTCCGTTTCCCCCCCAGGTTTTCCAAGGAGGGAATACTTTAGCTTGATCCGGATTTCTTCTGCTTGAAGTACTTAGAGTGCTTAAAGTATGGCTTGACTCCTTATGGCAGCTACTGTGGGGATTATGATTTTACAGTTTTGTACTCTGATGATTTTCTGAACAAGACTGATATTTATGTACTTGAGTTTTTGGTAAAGATGTAACCAAACTGATTTATGTTTTCCGCTGTAATAAAGTTATAATTTCTTTAGTATTGTTTATCTATCTTGTAAATTTCTGTTCTGTCTACTAAAATACTCCACCAAAGTTAAGGCATTCCCTTTGTGAGTGACCTTAATGGAGGTGGGGTGTTACACTTGGTCTTCTTCTGAATAAGTTTTACCCAATGTTATTAATGAATGTACTATCTCTTGAAATCTGCAATTCATATCGGAGATAGATTCATTCTCATTCATTTTGAATAACTCAAATTGATTAATTAACATTGATATCTTAGTTTATTTAACATTATTGGTTCCTTCATGAGTAACTTGTAATGTTCTCTAAATTTCATAAGCAAATTCACAAACTGACTCTCTATTAAATTCATTTCTATCTAATGAATAGAACAACATATTAATGGCTCTAGAATTGCTTTGTGTAGCAGCCTTTCGTTCATTTGTCCATTATGCAAAAATAGTTGTGGGTTCAACATATTCAGTATGTGTACAATTCCATATGTCTAATCCTACCGATTGTAAATATATTTTCATTCTACATGACCAATATAAATAATTACTGCCATTAAAGAGTGGTGATCTAACATTGAACTGACCCTCTACAAAAGAATTATTATTACAAGTGTTGGTTTCCATTTAATATTTTCAAAAATGAGATTTTGAACTTTTCGAAAACTTATGCTATGATACCAATTGTTAGGGAATGCGGGTCTTAAGGCATGACTAACACTCGAGGGCGGGGTGAATAGTGTTTCTAAAAAATTTATGAAAATCTAGAACTTATATGATCTACTATATGAATCACAAACAATAGAGATGATCACAGACACAGAACCAAATACAAACCCAGAAATAGATAAATATAAAATGTAGAAAAGGAAAGAACACAGGATTTTATACTGGTTCAAATTACTCCTGTGAACGCCCACCCCGCACCAACTGACATTTACTCCAAAGGTGCGCTGTACACATGTCCAGTTAGCATGGAACGAGTCGTCAGAAGGAAAGGGAAGAAGGAAATGAACTAACAAAGAACCTGTAGAATGTCTCACAGCGCATAGAATAAAATATAATAATAACATACTTGACATAAAACAGGTGAGACAGTGCATAAGCTGAAGCAACTAACATAGCAGCGGAAAATGTAAGTACAGCTTATGATCCAAAGTTAAACATTATTACAACTTTTCAAACTGTCTCAAAAGCAAAAGCAAGATAAAGGAGGTACACTACTAATGCCCAAGTAGCGACCACCAACGACACAGGGAGAATATCTATATATCATACGTGGAAGCCTCCTGCCCGCCTCCAAATCAGCTACTCGCGCATCACCAGCTAACCTGTCTCTAGTCTGCTCGTGTGAGCACCCAGAGTAATAAGAGGAGACATAAAACTGTGGGTCAGACATAAAGCCTGGTATGAGCGATAAGCATCTAAACAGAACAATAACAGGTAGACTAAAACATACCTAAACCTGGACCTGCAGCCAAAAGAGTTAGCACTACATACTGTATAATACTCTAAGGTGCCATATCAAACGGTGTAAAGATACGGAGGTGGGGGTGTGCATGTCATAGTGATGGCAAACAATCAAACATAGCAACCATCCTCACATCTCTCACTCAGTGCATAAAGCATACGATATTCACCACTTCGATCACCCAACGTACCTTGCTACGATCACTTTGCCCCATGAAGTCATAAATGGCTTCACTGCACTGATAACGTAGCCATAAATCCTTCGCTATGTCCACTTTGCCCCATGGAGTCACAAGGACCCCACTGCACTGGCTCATAGCCTTACTAATCCTTACTATGTCCACTCTGCCCCATGGAGTCACAATGACCCCATGGCACTGGCTCATAGTCTTACTACGCATCACCTTGCCCCTCGAGTCATAATGACTCTACTGCACTGATAACGTAGTCTTGCTACCATCACTTTGCCCCTCGAGTCATAGTGACTCTGCTGCACTGACAAGTAGCCCATCATCCATTTTCAGTGGTGAATCGAAGTTATGAACGTTGACAACTCCTTAGCACACGTACCGCAGCAAAGTCCAACTCATGAAGTCAACTCGTTGGTCCCCATCTGGATCCTGAGTCATAACTTCCAACTTGGACTACCTTTGCATCTCGGGTTATTGGTCTTCTCTCCTGTTCGGGTCGGTCGGTCAAGCACCTTTCATCCTGGTCGGTTTTCATCGTCCCTGGTCGGTCGGTATTGCCCCCCCTGGTCGGTCGAACACTTTACCAATCCTGGTCGGTCGTTGCCAGGGTCGGTCGGTCCTCCTCCACCATTCCTAGTCGGTCGTTCGATGTCAGGGTCGGTCGGTCCTCCTTCACTATTTCTGGTCGGTCGTTTGATGTCGGGGTCGGTCGGTCCTCCTTCACTATTTCTGGTCGGTCGTTCGATGTCAGGGTTGGTCGGTCCTCCTTCACTATTTCTGGTCAGTCGTTCGATGTCAGGGTCGGTCGGTCCTCCTTCACCATTTCTGGTCGGTCCAGGAACTCGGGTCGGTCAAAAACACCCCCTGGTCGGTTATCTCGACCCCAAACCTGCACCATTTCAGCAAGCTATTTTCGCCTCTCGACTGCGTTTTCGACCAATCTAACACTTCTAATCAGTCACAAAGCATACCATACAGTCATAGAAACATAGAGAATCAACCACAACATCAAAACATCAATATGATAGGTTAATATGGATCAAACATACCCAAAACCCTATATTTCCCCTTAAGCATGTTTAGGTGAAACTAATGATGTGATTAGCAAAACTTAACCAAATTAACCCAAATTCATATCAGAGGTCTAAAACATCATTTCGGATTTTATAAATATTTTTCCAGAATTTTATCATGTTTAAATTCGCTAATTAACACTAATTACCCTTAATTAGCCATAATTAGTGAGGAACTATGCAAATCACTCACCTTAGCCACAAATAAACTAAGATCTGAAATAAATCTCTGATTTGATGTGAATCCCAATGCTAAACAGCAGCTCCAATGTTGATTTAGTGTAGATCTCCCTTGATTTGATGTTGCTAAGCTTAATCCTTGATTAAAAGATGATTTGGGGGTGATTTAGAGGTTGGAGGCCATTTTTAGGGTTTCTTGGAGATAAGTGGAGGCTAGAAAACTGAAATGGAATGATTCTCTAACTCATTTCAGCCTCCCCATAACCCTAATCCCGAAATGGGTTATGGGCCTATTCACTAATCACCCTATTTGGCCCGATTAAGCAGTTTTTCACCTTCCAAACCTTATTTCAGCCATATCTCCCAAACGGTAAGTCCGTTTGGCTATTATGACCACTCTACGGAAAGATAAACCATCAAACGAGTCTAATGGAATTGGTTTCAGATCAAAATTCCTTTTCAATCAAAAGTTATGGCCAAAACAAGATCAGCTAGGGGCAAAACGGTCATTTAAAAATCGACAAAAATCATGAACATGGGAAATGAGTCTAATGGTTGTTTCCCAAAGTTACATGACCATAAAACTTCATATGGGAAAGAAATAAATATTTTACGATCCTCCGATGCGTAGAATGCGGGTTGTTACATTCTCCCCACTTAAGAAATTTCGCCCTCGAAATTCCCTGACCAAAACATACAAAGGGTCCCGCATGCCTATCAACCATAAAACAACAATCAAACATGCAAAACAGGCATAACAAGTCTATCCTAGCATGCGGAATAACTAAATTACAAAGTAAATCTTACCAGGCAAAGAGTTCTGGATACGTCTTCCTAATGCTCTCCTCTGTCTCCCAAGTGCAGTCATTCTCGTCCTCGCCCCACTGAACCTTGACTAGCCTCACCGCCTTCCTTCGAAGTTGCTTCGTATCGTGCTCGACAATACGGATCGGCTTGCGGTTCCCAACCGCCTCAGGTTCTACTTCGAAGTCCTCTAACTGATCAGGTGAAATAGTCATATCTGGGTCGTGAACGAATTTCCTTAGTTGGGAAACATGAAATACGTTGTGAACTCCAGCCATCTTCTCTGGTAAGTCAACTCTATATGCCAAATTCCCGACTAGTTCAAGAACAGGGAATGGGCCAACAAATCTTGGTGCCAATTTGCCTTTCCTACCAAATCATATCACGCCCTTCAACGGAGAACTCTTGACAAACACCAAGTCACCAACGGAGAATTTTAAGTCTCTTCTCCTCTTATCAGCATATCTTTTCTGCCTATCTTGGGTAGCCTTCATTCGTTGTTGAATGATCTTAATCTTATCTGAAGTTTCCCTCACCACATCTGGTCCAAGCATAAACTTCTCGCCAGTCTCTATCCAACATGATGGTGAGTTGCACGGTCTTCCGTACAAAGCTTCATATGGAGCCATACCGATACTGGATTGGTAGCTATTATTATACGCAAACTCTACTAGATGCAAATGGTCATCCCATGATCCACCAAAATCCAATATACAAGCTCTCAAGAGATCTTCCAATATACGATTCACCCTCTCCGTCTGACCGTCGGTCTGAGGATGATATGCGGTACTGAGATGTAATTCTGACCCTAGAGCCTCCTGTAAGCTCTTCCAAAACCCACTAGTGAACAACGGGTCTCGGTCACTCACAATGCTTTTAGGTACTCCATGAAATCTCACTACCCACTTCATATACAATTCTGCTAACTTAGCTGCCGTTCTGGTCGATTTGACTGGTATAAATCTTGCACTCTTAGTCAACCGATCCACAATTACCCAAATGCTATCATGTCCCGATCTAGTCCTTGGTAAACCATCGATGAAATCCATCGAGACTTGCTCCCATTTCCATTCGGGAATTTCTAATGGTTGCAACAACCCACTAGGCTTCTTTTGCTCGGCTTTAACTAGCTGGCAATTTATGCATTTGGATATAAACTTCCCAACGTCTCTTTTCATCCCTTCCCAGTAGTAAGTCTGCTTCATGTCTCGATACATCTTGTTACCACCGGGATGTATAGTTAGTTTTGAGTGATGACATTCTCTAAGTACTTCATCTCTCAACCCATTCACGTTGGGTACAACTAGTCTTCCATTCTTTCTAAGACATCCTTCTCGATCAAGCCCATACAAGTTCATCTCCTCACCGTTGATGTCCATCTCTATCTTGGAGTTGATTTCCAATAGATTAGGATCGTCCCTCTGGCTGTAACCAATCCGCTCTATCAAAGTGGGTCTGATCACCAAACTAGCTAGCATTTATGGATCCAATTCGCACTTTGTTCTGAAATCAAACCCTGCGATATACTCCAGTTGCTTCCATTCAAGAAACATAGAACCTAAAATGGCATGTATCCTACTCAAGACATCGGCTACCGCATTACCTTTCCCAGGTGTATATGCGATATCAAAATCATACGAAGCCAAGAACTCTGACCATCTTTGCTGACGGAGATTTAGATCTTTCTGGGAGAAGAGATACTTTAACGATTTATGATCGGTAAACAACTCAAATCTTTCTCCCAAGAGATAGTGTCTCCACATCTTCAGCGCAAACACGATCGCTGCTAATTCCAAATCATGGGTAGGATACTTCTTCTTATGCGGCTTCAGCTGCCGACTAGCATAAGCTACAACCCTACCTCCTTGCATCAATACCGCACCTAGTCCGGTACCACAAGCATCAGTGTATACCGTCATTTCTTCATTCCCTTTACGAATGACTAGCACTGGCGCACGCGTCAACTTTTCCTTTAGACTCTTGAATGCATTCTCACACACTCCGTCCCAGATGAAGGACTGATTCTTCTTAGTCAACTGAGTCAACGGTGCTGCTATCTTGGAGAAGTCCTGGATAAACTTACGATAATATCCAGCTAACCCCAATAAACTTCTTACATCTGTTGCATTCTTGGGCGTAGGCCAATCCTGTACCGTAGCCACCTTCGCAGGGTCCACGGCAATACCACTCTCTGAAACAACATGACCCAAGAATCTCACTTCCCTTCTCCAAAACTAACACTTAGAGAATTTCGCTTCCAATTGGTGTTTCCTCAACACCTCCATCACTATCCGCAAGTGTCCCTTGTGTTCCTCCTTTGTCCTTGAGTAAACAAGGATATCATCTACGAACACAAGAACAAACTTATTCAATTGATCTCTGAATACTCGATTCATAAGATCCACAAAGTAGGCTGGTGCATTGGTCAACCCAAATGGCATGACCAACCACTCATAAAATCCAGACGGCGTCCTAAATGCCGTTTTCGGAACACTCTAATCCGCTACTCGGAGCTGATGAAATCCTGTCACGAGGTCCAACTGGGAGAACACTCTTGCTCCTTCCAGTTGATCAAACAAATCATCTATCCGCGGTAGAGGACACTTATTCTTCCTCGTTACCTTATTCAACTCGCGATAGTCTACACACAAACGAAGGGAACCATCTGCCTTAGTGGCAAACACAACTGGTGCTCCCCACTCGGAGATACTTCTTCTAATAAATCCCTTCTTCAAAAGATTGCTGACTTGCACCCTGAGCTCTCGCTGCTCCCTTGGTGCCATACGACGAAGTGGCATCACTATAGGTCTAGCATCTTTCACTAAATCAATACAGATCTCAATCTCTCGGTGTGGTGGAAGCCCGGTCACCTCCTCGAAGACGTCCGGATACTGGCCAATCACGGGCACATCTGACAGCTCATCCTGCGGGATGTCGAGGGAATTTATAAAACTAGCCATTACCCCATCACTAGGTAGACTACCAAACACTACCCTCCGCCCATCATCTGCCCTAACTGTCACCAAAAAGCCCTCACGGTATACCACCACCCCGTATCTTTGGAGCCAATTGACTCCCAATATAATGCCATACCCAGTAAAGCCCAAAACAAAGCAATCACAAACAAACATACATCCATGACTCGATAAGACCAAATTTCTGCAAATCATACTAAGGCTAGTCGAACCACCAATCGGGTTCGTCACAACCAATGTCTATCGACTATCTCGGGTTCCAGTCCCAACCTATCTACCAGGTCACTAGATATGAAGGAAGGGGAAGCCCCAGTATCAAACAAAACTCGAACTGGTACATCATAAATAGAAAGCATACCTTGAATAACAACATTCTTTCCTTTCTCCGCCGCAGTTGGGGCATTCGACGAAGAAGGAACAGCATCAATAGCTTATGCTTTCACAATCTGCTTCTCCTTAAGAGGTTGCGGACACTTATCCTTATGATGTCCCACTTGACCACAGTTGTAGCACTTCCTTTCCGCTGGCTTGGCCCGACATTCTTTAGCATAATGGTCCTTCTTACCACAGTTGAAGCACTCAACATCCTTCTTGTTCTTTTTCTGGCCACCCTTAGATTGGTCTTGCTTCCTCTTATTCTGAGAGTTATTCTTGCATCCACTGCCCGCTTGCGGCTTTGGCCCTTCTGCAGATGCAGCCTCAGTCTTTGACTTAGGGTAAAGACTCTCTGATCTCAAAGCTTTCCCCACAATCGATTCAAAAGTCTCATCGATGTGGTTGATAAGCCTTTCCCCCAAGTATCCATCCAAACCAGTAATGAACTTCTCATTCTTCTTCTCAGGAGTATCGATAAGAGATAGTCCATACTTTGACAAGGTGTCGAACTCAGCAATATAGTCAGAGAATGCCCTACCACTCTGCTTGAGTTCCAAGAATCTCTTAAACAACACTGACTTCTAGGCAGCTGGAATAAACTTCTCGCTAAAGCGAGCCTTGAACTGATCCCAAGTAACCTGATCTTCTGGAGTAGCTGTTCTAATGGCATTCCACCAATTCATCGCTCGCCCTTGCAGCTGACGAGACGCTAGCCTTCTCTTCATCGCGTCCTCAAGACCCAAGTCATCGAAGATACGATCACGGCTATCCATCCAGTCCTGAACATCTGTGGCCGACTCCGTCCCATGGAACGACTTCCCACCAAGGTTAGTGTAATCCTTGCACAACTTGGCAAAATCGACCCTAGGCGCCTGCACTACTGGGCCAACACCAACTCCGGGATTGGGAACTGCCCCTTGCACTTCTCTAAGCATGTCTCTCATGAGGTCAGTAAACATCGCCCTCATGTCAGCAGCATTCCCATTATTGGCTCCCCTACCAGCACCTCTAGCATATCGGCTCATCGTCAATTTGTAAAAGAGAAACGATTAACGACGTCATAGTGGTGCTAGTGCAGTACGACTTCATTCTTATACTACTAATAGTATATACATGTAGCTTTTGAAAACCAAAGTAATCACAAATACACGCTTTCATATACGTACTATCTCTCCCTAGTGCCTTTCCCTAGGTTAACAACGCAACCTAGAGCCCTGATACCAAGTGTGAGCGCCCACCCCGCACCAACTGACATTTACTCCAAAGGTGCGCTGTACACATGTCCAGTTAGCACGGAACGAATCGTCAGAAGGAAAGGGAAGAAGGAAATGAACTAATAAAGAACCTGTAGAATGTCTCACAGCGCATAGAATAAAATATAATAATAACATACTTGACATAAAACAGGTGAGACAGTGCATAAGCTGAAGCAACTAACATAGCAGAGGAAAATGTAAGTACAACTTATGATCCAAAGTTAAACATTATTACAATTTTTCAAACTGTCTCAAAAGCAAAAGCAAGATAAAGGAGGTACACTACTAATGCCCAAGTAGCGACCACCAACGACACAGGGAGAATATCTATATATCATACGTGGAAGCCTCCTGCCCGCCTCCAAATCAGCTACTCGCGCATCACCAGCTAACCTGTCTCTAGTCTGCTCGTGTGAGCACCCAGAGTAATAAGAGGAGACATAAAACTCTGGGTCAGACATAAAGCCTGGTATGAGGGATAAGCTTCTAAACAGAACAATAACAGGTAGGCTAAAACATACCTGAACCTGGACCTGCAGCCAATGAGTTAGCACTACATACTGTACAACACTCTAAGGTGCCATATCAAACGGTGTAAAGATACGGAGGTGGGGGTGTGCATGTCATAGTGATGGCAAACAATCAAACATAGCAACCATCCTCACATCTCTCACTCAGTGCGTAAAGCATACGATATTCACCACTTCGATCACCCAACGTACCTTGCTACGATCACTTTGCCCCATGAAGTCATAAATGGCTTCACTGCACTGATAACGTAGCCATAAATCCTTCGCTATGTCCACTTTTCCCCATGGAGTCACAAGGACCCCACTGCACTGGCTCATAGCCTTACTAATCCTTACTATGTCCACTCTGCCCCATGGAGTCACAATGACCCCACTGCACTGGCTCATAGTCTTACTACGCATCACCTTGCCCCTCGAGTCATAATGACTCTACTGCACTGATAACGTAGTCTTGCTACCATCACTTTGCCCCTCGAGTCATAGTGACTCTACTGCACTGATAAGTAGCCCATCATCCATTTTCAGTGGTGAATCGAAGTTATGAACGTTGACAACTCCTTAGCACACGTACCGCAGCAAAGTCCAACTCATGAAGTCAACTCGTTGGTCGCCATCTGGATCCTGAGTCATAACTTCCAACTTGGACTACCTTTGCATCTCGGGTTATTGGTCTTCTCTCCTTTTCGGGTCGGTCGGTCAAGCACCTTTCATCCTAGTCGGTTTTCATCATCCCTGGTCGGTTTTCATCGTCCCTGGTCGGTCGGTATTGCCCCCCTGGTCGGTCGAACACTTTACCAATCCTGGTCGGTCGTTGCCAGGGTCAGTCGGTCCTCCTCCACCATTCCTAGTCGGTCGTTCGATGTCAGGGTCGGTCGGTCCTCCTTCACTATTTCTGGTCGGTCGTTCGATGTCGGGGTCGGTCGGTCCTCCTTCACTATTTCTGGTCGGTCGTTCGATGTCAAGGTCGGTCGGTCCTCCTTCACTATTTCTGGTCGGTCGTTCGATGTCAGGGTTGGTCAGTCCTCCTTCACCATTTCTGGTCGGTCCAGGAACTCGGGTCGGTCAAAACCCCCCCTGGTCGGTTATCTCGACCCCAAACCTGCACCATTTCAGCAAGCTATTTTCGCCTCTCGACGGCGCTTTCGACCAATCTAACACTTCTAATCAGTCACAAAGCATACCATACAGTCATAGAAACATAGAGAATCAACCACAACATCAAAACATCAATATGATAGGTTAATATGGATCAAACATATCCAAAACCCTATATTTCCCGTTAAGCATGTTTAGGTGAAACTAATGATGTGATTAGCAAAACTTAACCAAATTAACCCAAATTCATATCAGAGGTCTAAAACATCATTTCGGATTTTATAAATATTTTTCCGGAATTTTACCATGTTTAAATTCGCTAATTAACACTAATTACCCTTAATTAGCCATAATTAGTGAGGAACTATGCAAATCACTCACCTTAGCCACAAATAAACTTAGATATGAAATAAATCTCTGATTTGATGCGAATCCCAATGCTAAACAGCAGCTCCAATGTTGATTTAGTGTAGATCTCCCTTGATTTGATGTTGCTAAGCTTAATCCTTGATTAAAATATGATTTGGGGGTGATTTAGAGGTTGGAGGCCATTTTTAGGGTTTCTTGGAGATAAGTAGAGGCTAGAAAACTGAAATGGAATGATTCTCTAACTCATTTCAGCCTCCCCATAACCCTAATCCCGAAATGGGTTATGGGCCTATTCACTAATCACCCTATTTGGCCCGGTTAAGCAGTTTTTCACCTTCCAAACCTTATTTCAGCCATATCTCCCAAACGGTAAGTCTGTTTGGCTATTATGACCACTCTACGGAAAGGTAAACCATCAAACAAGTCTAATGGAAGTGGTTTTAGATCAAAATCCCTTTCCAATCAAAAATTATGGCCAAAACAAGATCAGCTAGGGGCAAAACGATCATTTAAAAATCGACAAAAATCATGAACATGGGAAAAGAGTCTAATGGTTGTTTTCCAAAGTTACATGATCATACAACTTCATATGGGAAAGAAATAAATATTCTACGATCCTCCGATGCGTAGAATGCGGGTTGTTACAACTCCTATGTCCAGTCTCATGCAATGCTGGATTGCGCAGATTTTTATTCCTATAATCAATATCCAAGTATAATCGCCTTGATTTCCCGGCTAAAAGGTTAACATCGCTCCAACACAACCACTCTTGATTTCACGGCTACAAGATTACACTGTTCCCTTTCCTTGATTTCAAGGCTGTAAGGAGCACACCTTTTCCCAAACACTTCCTAAATGATTACAACAGCCCTATAACTCTTCAATAGCACTTCAATTCAGAGAGTAATGAGTAAAGAGTGAGAAAAAAAGAAGTTTTATGTAATTAGAATAGAAATCGACAAAGTAGAATGGTAGAAATCAAGAAATTATGAAATATTAATAGTGGGATGAAGAGGGTGAAGATGGAGAAGAAGAATGATTAAAAAATTTGAAATCACCCTCTATTTATAGCATTCGAATAGTTGCAACGCTTCTGGAATGTTACAAATAGTGAAAAGACACTTCCTTTGAAAATTTAAAAAATTACAGTTGTATGTCAACATAGCAACATATGTATGTCGACATAAGTGTGTACAAAATATTTTTTAAATTACTTTTCAAGTGTTTAACTATATATATAATTTGGGAATTCTTTAATTAAAATTTAGTGATATAAATGAGTATTATAAAGTGTAAAAACATATGAAAACATACTTATATATTATATAAACTTATTTATAAAATTATAAGGTTTAAAACAAAAACTAAAAAATATAAGTATAAAATTATATAAACTTAAATTTAAAACTTATATATGAAATCACAAGTAAGAATGAAAAACAGTTTGAATTTAAAATTTGAATTTTGATAATTAGAATTTAAAATCTGAAAATCAGATTTTGAATTTGAACCTGGAGTGTTATTCAAAGTCTTACATATAAACTAGACTCTATTACTATTTTTGTCTTGAACTCTTGATAACTTGATTACTCATGAGTCTTGAATCTCCTCTGAATTCTAAATCTCTTGAGACTCTAAAACTGTACAGTCTTCAGTACTTAAGTCCTGTATACAAATCCTGCGTGTATACATATGTCTATATATTCTAAATAGAGATGTTAGTATATATTTTATAATCGGTGACAATTGAAATAAGGTTGTTGTCATCAAAACTCCATTCCCCTGTCTCTATCAACTTTGTTTTTAAGCATGCAAAGTCTTCACTACTTTGCACTTGAATGGAAATACCGAAGAAAGCTCGTGTGCATGAATGTTCCAACAAAAACTATCAAAATTATAACTAGTTGTATAATTTTTGTTCTATTTTTTACATGGATTCACATGAAGTACCAGAGTCTACACAAGCACCCTCCTTATTTTTCACTAGTACATTTTTTCCACATTTGTAGATAATTCTCTACGGCCTCTAGCAATTCAAAAAATAAACAAATCAATGAAGGAACTTTATATGAAAGAGCGAAGTGTGTTGCATCTGTTAACTTGCAACTTTGGATCTATGAAACTAGAGAAATTATTAATGGAGTTTATACTAAAAGCTCAGAGTATGACAAAATGCAATCATTTTGTTTATTTATTGCTTTAAGAAATTTGATTAACCATTAAACAGTTGCCAAACATGGTTACAACTTTAAACACCCTGCACCGGGAACATTAGATTAAAAAAATGGAAGCATCTTTCCTTGATGACAACATGACACATATATACTACTACAGGAGTAAACTATTACATGAGCTAAGCATAAATTTATTAAAAAAAGGTTTAACTAATAAAGAGCAAAAACATTGTATGTCAAGCTATCATGTAGTGAAAAAAGCCCACATTATTATTTTCCTCATTTGACTCATCTCCATATGTATTACATAAATGGTTGATAACGTAGAATACTAGAGAACCAAGCAAGTGTTCCTAAAATCAAGTGGTTTTAGGAACATTTGTTTGGTTCTCTAGTATTCTACATGGTATCAGAGCTTGTGTTTTGGCTCGTGTGACTTAGGCACGTCTTGGCCAGTGGTATCACACGTGCAGGGTTGTTGTTAGCCTTGTCCCACATTGAGAAATTTGTGACTTGTTTCCTATATATATACACTATGAGACCATTGTTCCTATAACAAGTTGGTTTTAGGAACCCTTGTTTGGTTCTCTAGTATTCTACATGGTATCAGAGCTTGGTTTCGGCTCGTGTGGCTTGGCCACATCTTGGACAGTGATGTCACACGTGCAGGGATGGTGTTAGTCTTGTCTCTGATCAAGCAATTTTTTCCCTCCATATATATACTATAAGACTGTTGTTCCTATTACCAATTGGTTTTAGGAACACTTATTTGGTTCTCTAGTATTCTATATGGTATCATAGCTTGGTTTCGGCTCGTATGACTTGGGAACGTCTTGGGCAGGGGTGGTGTTAGTCTTGTCCCACATCGAATAATTTGTGTCCTGTTTCTTGTATATATACTATGAGACCGTTGTTTATATTACTAATTGGTTTTAGGAACACTTGTTTGGTTCTCTAGTATTCTACAGATAAGACCCGTCTTTAATTGGTTGTGAGTCTCTTCATTTCTATTCTATTTTAGTTTATTAATCATGTTTGAAACAAGAAACGTGTAATCATGCTCTATGTTGACATTGTCAATGATTTCATTTATAGGAGCATCCCAGCGTCCAGGATTTAATCTTTCACGATACTCACTCTCTTTTATTATATTATACAAGATGATGCAAGTTTTTGTAATCTTTCCTACATTTTATGCCTTCCACATACGAGACAGTTCTCAGACTATGTTCCACCTGCATTGTAACACTCCAAAAGTCTTGTTCTATATCTTTTCTGACATCTTCTTGTCATTTCGCAAAAAGTTTTTCTTTTTAATTTGAAAGTTGAGTTGCATACTTAGGGTTATTGTCGTTAGAAAAATAATATTCTTTTGCTGGATTGTTGGTCATCGATTATGAAATTGCAAAATGGATCAACTCCATTATTGGTATCATTAAATAGTGGAGATCTATCAAAAACATTATTGTTATTTCTTGAACCAGTCATGTCAAAGAAGGCATGTCAAATTCATGAGTCTTATGATGCACCAACCTACAAAATGAGCGTAGGAACCCCTTTAAAGTCATTCATTTGTGTATCGCGTCTTGCTATAGGACAATGCTTCCATTGACAATGCATGCAATCTATATTATAGAGCATGCATGAAAAACCAAGACGTTCTCCTTCTTCAAGCAACCGCACAATATCTTCTTCGTGGGGTTTTCTTAGGTACTGTTCTTGAAATATTTCAGCTATAACATTACAAAAATGCTTGAGGCTTTCAATCACGATGCTTTCCCCTATTTGAATATATTCGTCAAGAAGAATAGCTGCACAACCATATGCAAGCATTTGAAGTGCGTCTTTCAATTTTTGTAAAGAACTTAACCTATAATTTTCTTTGCATCAATTTCTTGTGTAAAATGGTTATCAAATATTCCAAATTCATGTATATGCGATTGAAGATATTAATATCCATTTAAAAATGGCATTGAAATTTACCTGGTGTATATTTCAAGTATTCTCCTTTAAAATAGTCATTGATAATAAGACCGTGTCAAAACATCAATTATAAGGAATATAGTGCCTACCAAAAGTGAACCCGCGATGTGGTCTTTTTCCACGCATTATCACAATCATAAGTACCACCAGAAATGCAAGTGTGTTGAAGTTATCACATTCGTGTGTCCCATCCAAATCTAATATCTTTAGTGGTTGACAAATCACCCCTTGAGCATAAACTATCGATACCAGATTGTCGACTTGATAAGGACGTCAGCAGTTATACATCTGTATATGCTTAAGCAAATTTTTTTTTTGAAAATTGGTTCACTTTATTATGACTAAAAGCAGTAGAGTAGACAGGTTAGCATACTAACCGTTACAAAATGAAACAAAATAAAGGAAAACATGAAAAAAAAAACAAGTAACTCTAAATCTAATCTAAGATAAACCCACTCCATGATGAGGCTATCCCTCTTGTGACTCGCTACATCCGAGCAAAAAGCTCCATTCAGAATGCTCTCAGCACCGCAACCATCCATGCTCCTTGTGTACAATTGTTCTCGAAGCAACTTTTCTTATGCATTAAACGCATTGAGTAAACATCTTCTTAACTACTAAACAAAACTAATGTCATCTCCAAAACCGAAACAGCAATACATAGCCACTGCCTTGAATAAATAAACGGTCCCTTAAAACTGCAAGAATGCTTTCAGCCCAAAAAATTCTTCAATTTCATTTCAAACATTAAATCTGGTTGACGAATCACAAACGCCTATGAATCAGTCTTAATGCAAGAAACGACAGAACTTCTTATAATAATGCAGCAAGAACTGTATCCAACCACTGGCATATTATACATGCTGTAATCAATTATCACTGGAGTACTAGAAGTCAAGAAGAATCCAGCTGAAATCCATAAAATTTGCCCACTAGCTTTCATATAAATGTCTTCTTTACATACGAGATGAACACGAGCATGATCCTAAATCAATCATCTTCAAACCAGTATTGCCTTTTACTTCAGTATAGAGAAAAGAGAATCCATATGCAAATTCCTCAACAGAAAGTTCAATGTAACATTTCATCCAGCAACACTTATCAAATTAGGCTTCGGATGTAATAATTTTCTATTATCTGAAGGACTTAAAACCACCTTAGTTAACACTTGCTCATGCATATTTCCTCAAAAAACCATCTATATAAACCAAAGAAATATTTAAGCACGGTCTTCCAATCTCATAATGGGTTCACATGAGGTTGATAATGTGCGAAAATATTGATTAAACTTGATGAAACTCAATGATAATAGAAGATCATCTAAAAACAAAGACATAAGGAGCCAGATCTTCCACCGTTGATCCCCTATTTCTTAATATCCATAAGCCCATGTTAATCCACTGCTCATCACATAGAAGGTTATTGAGGATTTCCTGAAACAATATCATAAAGAAGATAATATCGGTAAATTAAATCTATTCAAATCGAAGACCAACTAAACCCGAAAACCCAAATGCAAATGTTCTAAATAATAGATCTAAATACATACCAGATCTCGAAAATATTTAAAGAACTGCAGAAACGGTTATGAAGAATCAGAAGTATTTTAACACTTGCGCCAACAATGTCAGATCCCAATTCTCTGGATGTCTTGTTCTCCAGCTTTTCTCCATATTCAAATTAGCTGTGGATCCCCTTTTAGGCACAGATGCATAGCGAAACTCAGGGATTAGCCTTTCGAATTGCAGAGAATAACATATCTTGTAAGAACCCGAAATTTTGGGGCCAATTTAAAATTTTTATTTTAGAAATTTTAATAGATTTTAATATTTAAAATAATCTATTTTAAATAATAACAACTAACAATTTATTTTGAAATGAATAAATTTAATTTAATTGTAAAAGGAGTTTAAAATAGCACGGTAGTTTGAAAATTTGAATTCGAACTTTGACTGATTGCACAGGATTCAAAATAAATCGAATTTCAGTAAAACCAAAAATATTTGAATCTGTTTAACCATATCTTTCTAACGAATCTGAAAAATTGAAATTTCACCTTGAAAATAGAAAGTTGTGTCCAGTTTAAAATTTAGAAAGGTCGTTGTAGAATATATATATATATATTTTAATATAATATATAAACCTTAAAAATAGCCATTTTGCAATCGACCTCGGTTTTCGACCAAACCACTTTTGTTGGAACCGGAATGTCGAATTATTGCCAGGTTTCAATTTTCATAATTTTTCAAACTAATATGTGAGCGTGGCAAAGGAAAATGTGTTTTGACTGTTTCAGTCAAATTTAATCGACTCGAAAATGACCATTTTTCAAACAGTCTCAGAATTCGACGAAATTAGTCTTGTTAGAACCGTATCGTCAAAACAAAGCTAGAAATAATTTTTCTGTAATTTTTAGAGTCCGTATGTGGTCCCGTTAATTTAAATTATACGTTTGAATTTAATAATTAAATGATTTATATATTAATTTAAATAAAATAAGTTGGAGATGATCAAACGGGCTGACGAGACCTAGCCCATTGCGTCCGGAATGTGGGTATTTGCCTAGGGTCAATTCTCGTTGGGCTGGATTTGGAGTTAATATGGGTATCAGGCTTTTTCTTCGAATTTAATAATTTAATTAATATAAAAATACGGTATAAAATACGGTACAAGTACAAACCCTAAATCCTATTTTGTTCCAGCCGCCGTATGCTTCTATGAATGGCCGATATTTTCATAACATGAATCCACGAAATCTTCCAATCCATGAATCATTTACAATAACTTTCCATTACAAAATCGAAGAGGGCATCATCGTCTAGAGTTTGAACGGTTGAGATCATTTTTATCGCTGTGGATTCCTCGATTTCCACGCTGGAACGCGCTGACTTTGGAGCCGATTTCAGAGGAGGAGGGGCCCGCGCATCGGACTGGGTCTCTGGCGAAGGTGGCCGACGTTGGACCCTTCGATGTGAGGTTATCGGATCGGGTGCTAATGACCTTGGTGAAGCACGGCAGGTGGATTTGTCATCGAAGAAGATGGGTTCATTTTTGGAGTAAACGTGAAAAGAAGAAGAAGAGAGGGGCGCGACCTGATTGGCCAAAACAATAATTAAGGTCAATAATTATTAGATTAATCACCTATTTAAATGTTCAAACTTTTAACCGATCATATCTTGTTCATACGACAGCGAAATTCAACGAAACGAAATGCGTTGCACTCGTGACAGAAAACTCTACATTATGGGACTGACTAGGACTGATTCTGAGCATATCCAATTTTGACCAAATTCCGAATCTGAATAAAACTATCGGTGAGAAATCTATTTATTTCTTTCTTTTATAATTAGAAATAATTTCTGAAATTATTGTTGTTAATCTACATTCGATTCAAGCTGTTATCGTCCTGTGTTAAATGTAGATTATACACCTGTTTGTTTGGTTTTGTGATGTGGAGATAGAATGATTGAAATTAACATTTCTGTAAATCTGAATTAGACTAAAACAAAATTATCATTTTGTTTATTGTACTGATGAGATTGAAACAATTCTGTTAATTAGAATTGGATTGAACAAATTTACTATTTTGTTCGTTGTATTGTTAAATTAACATTACGGTTAATTAGAATTTGATTTAGACAAAAATATATAATTTTTGTCTATATAAAAGAATGAAATTTCTAAAACATCAAAATTTGCAAATATATTGATTCAGTATTTTTCAACATATATGAAACACAGAATTTGGTTAATTTGTTAAACCAGCATTTTAACATTTACATGAATCAAACATTTTATTCAATTTTGTTGAGTCAAATTTTGGAATAAGATTTGAACAAATATGGTTATGTCATTTTGTTGGACTAGATTTTCAACAAAATAAAATACACATTTTTATGCAGTATTGTCTACATAAAAAGAATAGATTTTTAAAGATGCCTTTTTATTTTCAAATTAGAGACAATAAAGATGAACTGATTTCAAAGTTGCATTTTTATGTAATTTGTTTTCAAATAAAAAAAAAGATTACATTTTTAATGTAGTTATATTTTCATTTAAAAGATTTGGTTTTCAATATTACATTTTTGTGTAATATTATTTACATTTAAAAGATTAGAATTTCAAGTTATCTTTTTATGTAATGTTATTTACATATAAAAGATTAGAATTGCAATACATCATTTGTAGGTAATATTGTTTACATATAAAATAGTAGATTAAAAAAAAGTACATTTTTGTGAGAAAATGTATATTAGAATATAAAGTACATTTCTGTTAGAAAACGTAAATTAAAATAAGAAAGAAAAATTTAATATCTTTGTTAATTAGATTATAAAGGTCAAAATTAACATTTTGTTAATTAGATTATAAAGAACAAAATAACATTTTTGTTATGAAATGTTACACTAGACATAAAATAACATTTTGTTATGAAATGTTTATTGGATTAAAATCTGTTACTTTTGTGTTGAAATAGAAAATGTATATTTTCATACATTAAAGAAGATGAGTTGAAAATGTATATTTTCATACATTAAAGAAGAGGAGTTAAAAATGAATTAGTAATGGACATTTTTGTCACATTAACAAGATTGGACAAAATTCATTATTTTGTTTACATTAGAAAGATTGGACAAAATTCATTATTTGGTTTACATAAGAAAGATTAGACAAAACTGGCATTTTATTTACATTGAAATGAATTAGACAAAACTGGCATTTTATCTACATTGAAATGAATTAGACAAAACTGGCATTTTATCCACATTGAAATGAATTAGAAAAAACTGACATTTTGTTTACATTGAAATGAATTAGACAAACTGGTATTTTGTTTACATTGAAATGAACTAGATTTAAACATAATTTTGTTAGAAAGTAAAAGTACTCATTGAAAAAGGATTACACAAAGATAGGAAAGTTAATATTTTTATTTGACGATTAGTCACAATAAAAAGATCATGTGTTAAAATATGATGTTAATGATGGCTTGGAATATATGTATGTGTTGATGAAGTGTTGATTTATTTAATCTAATGTTATTGTATTCAAAACTGAATATTACACTTCCGTTTACAAGTCATCTGACTTGTTTATGTGATTGGGCCGATAATTTTCACACATCACCCAAGTGCACAAATAATTTATTATTTGTTTGATTGGATGAAACCCCACATGGGTGTTGGGATGATATTTGATCTACACTAGTCCCAATATTTAGTGTAGAATCCACTTTGGCTGATTAATTGGATGTTTGATAATTTTTTATCATGCTTGTTGATTTCATGCAGTGTATGTTTGTTGATTGAGTCACATTCCAATAAAGAATATTCTAGAAAAAGAATATTTTAGAAAATATCTTAGTAAAAGGAAATATCTTAGTAAAAGAATATATCTTAGTAAAAGAATATATTTTAGAAAAGAATATATTTTAAAAAAGAATATATTTTGGGAAAATATTTTTTTTGTTGAAATGAACTAGATATTAACTAGTATAAATCATTAAATTCAGATTTAATGAAGTTTTCCAATTTGTAATATTTAATTGGAAATTAAATTGAATAAATTGGATTTGGGTTTGTTGTGGATAGTGTCTTAAATAACACTGTTCTTAAACCCCGTATGAAAAGAATAACCTTTTAATTTAGATTATCAAAGTTTTCAAATATATTTTGTAATTGAAATAAGAAATGTGAGTTGGGTTTATTGTGAACTGTTTTTTAAGCGACATTTTTTCTTTAACTCAACTGACAGTGAAAATATGATTTGGAATTTATAAATCTTTTATTAAGATTTAAATGGAAATTTTCCAAAAGTAAAGTTTTCCAATTTAATATATTAAATTGGAATTGAATAGAATTCGAATTAATTATAACCGAGATAAGCTTCGGTAAAAGAAGACCGATACTACATGTGGAATTTAAGAGGCCTTGCCGTTATTCCATTTATATTATTGGTTGGATACAGAAATTTATAACGATTATATATTGATTTGGTTTATGTGAAGATTCCATATTTTATGGAGGACAATTTTGGGTTTACCGTGAACTATGTTTTAAATGACATTAGTTCTTTAACCCAGTTAAGAATAAGATTTATTTCTTAAATCTAAAGAATCATTTATTAATGATTTTTGATATTTAAAACCAAATGGTGTTTTGAATAAATGTAACGTCCCGTATTTTCTGACCATTTATTGAAATTATTTTATTTATTTAAAAAGGAATGTTTATACGTTTTTGATATCGTTCAACTCAAAATTTTGAATATTGAGTTGAAAATCCATCGTGATCTTATTTGTAGTTATACGGTACTCTATATACTTGATTTTATTAGGATATTTTTATCTAATTCTGTTTACATTATATAGACTGTTTTAAATTCAATAACAGTGTTTACTTTTAGTTTATCATGAAGTACCAACCAGATGTATAAACATACACATATATATGTTGAATTACAATAGGGTATTCGTAGACTGTTTTTAGATAATTTCAAATCGATATCGTTAGCTTGTACTAGACGTACATACGCGTATGTTTGTGGTATTCTCTTTGAAGGGTTTGCCAATGTGACTACTTCCGAGATGCAAAGCAAAATGAACAAACCAATCCATGTTATAACGGAGTACAGAGCGACTAAATGAAACAATAGAGAACAGCTAAGAAGTAGTGGTACAGCAACTAAAAATGCACATGAACAACTATAGGAAGAAAACTGAATTGTACAGTTAAATAACCAATATATATATATATATATATTTCCATTAATTCAAAACAGAAAATACAACAGAAAATTTGGAAAAAAATGATACATCACTATTTCGAAATTTTCAAATAGAATAGACAATTCCATGGCAATACAACCAAAATCTTCTCTGCATCAGCCTTCCATCATCTCGGAATCAACCTGAAAGGAAAAGAGAAAAGCAAGAGCTATGAGTAGCTAGAAATAGGTATAGATATGTGGATAGTTGAAAGATTCCCAATGAGAAACAAATACCACATGGAAACGGTGAAAACAGTACACTGACACTTTAAAAGAAAACTAAAACTCGAAAATATTCTGCAGCAAAACCATAATGCCGAATAGCCATACAGGGGCATCATAAATTCACAAGTAAGAGAAATAGGAAAATAATATACCATTCAGTCTTTTGAATCAAAGGAAATAGAGACAGTGAATCATCAGTGCAATAACTGAGAAGAAACATTGATTCAACCATTCAAGAAAACAATAGGGTACACAGCTAGGAACAGCTAGGAATTCATATATGAAGCTGAAGATTTCCAATAAAATACCACATGGAATCAAGAACATTGCACAACTCAAGAAACAATACGTTCAACTGTCAATATGTTTAGATAACCAAGAAATCCTGCACTGTATTTAAAGTGAAATAGGAATTGAGAAAAATATTTGCCATCAAATCTTTTGAATCAGAAAAAAAAACAGCAAGATCTTTAGCTGTACAAACTCATTTTTCCATATCAAATCTATTAAATTTATTTTTATTTAAGTACAGAAGGCCATGTCCTTGCTGAAATCAAAACAGTAGGAACCCAAGATTTTCAAACAAGATTCATCAGTTAAAAGTAAAAAAAAAAACCTGAAAACCCAATTAAATAACTGCTTGTACATAGACAAGTTGAATGGACAACTCGAACAGGCAAAATACAGTATGAACAAACAATATGTATAGGGTTACAGTCAACTATACGAACAGCTCATCCATGTGCGTTTCTAAGCACAAACAATACATGAAATCCATCACTGTTAAGAACATCACACGCAAACCATCAAACAGATCGTAGCAGAATCGAGACACCTAGGGTTTAGACACTACTAATTCTAGACTAAGATGTGACAATTCGGAATCACTGTAAGCAATTCTAGTATAAATAAGGGGTCGCGCATCACAAGTTTTCCCAGAACCAACCATGAACAAAGTAAATCAAAAAGGGAAATCAAAACAGAAATTTTAATTGTGGGAAAAGAATACTTAGCTTGGGTTCGGTCTTTGGCTTCGCTCTTCTCGTCTGTGTGGGTTGTCGGAGAACCTGAACAAGGCCGAGGCGAGGTAGGAAGGACGGAGGGGGGTTTGCTTCGTCAGGGAAGAGGTCTGGTTTCGATCGGTTGCAGGAGGGTTCCATTTTTTTTTCTTTTTTCTTTTTTCTCTGGAATTTTGAGGCGGCGGGTTTGTTTGGGGAATGAAGGGAGGACGAGGGTTTCAGGGTATAAAAGATGGGCGGGTTGGGCTATTTGGTAATGGGCTGGACAGAGAGGTAAGTAAAGCCCATTCCTTGTTTTTGGTTTTATTCAAGGTTTAATCAATTTAAAAGTTTATAAAACTTCGAATATATATTTCGAATGCATACTTAATCAGATTCAGACGAAACGAAAAATACCGTGACCCTGAAGACAAGTACGACACGATGGATAAGGGCAGAGCAGGGCAGGCAGCAGCTGGATTTTTCAAATGAATTAAACGCAGTTTAATTCGACTAAAATGGGCTGATCTATCGACGAACCAATCAAAGTGAGTTAACTTCACTCAGTTTCTTCCCGTTTATATTTGATATAAATTGGGTTCTTGTTTTATATACTCCGGTTGCTAGAAAGGGACTATCTGTTTGTTATATCTTGTTGATTTGAACAATGGAATTTAAACGGTCTTTTAAATTCAGTGAAATATAAAATCGTTATTTTTAACGATTAAACCCAATAAAGGAAATTTTCCTTGATTTGCCACGTTTATAAAATAAATTATTTGAATTGTTTGCGTGATCTGGTTGTTGGTTGAGAGTCGTCCTTTATTTCCAGATAAAGGGAATAGTTGTATTGGAAATTGATTTGATTGATGAACAGTTGGATTGAAATTCAACGTTTGATTTGGTTTAACTAGTGACAATATTGGTTGAGTAATTTGGTATCACTTTGCCTGTCAGGAAATCATGGATTTTTACCATCAAGTGGGTCAACCCTTATGATATTATACATTTATTTTATAATTTAAATAAGTTTAAGTATATTATTTTGAATAGAGCAATTTTAAAGAAAAAAATAAGAATTTTTATTATCCAGTTAATCGAATTAGGGTTTAATTGAATATTTGTTATTATATTGGAATTGATCGAATATAGTTATTTGAGACAGAGTTAGTCAAACATAGTTATTCAAGATAAGTACCATTTCGTAAGACTGCCAGCGTAATTCGCAGGGCTGCATATAGCCTACAGCGGTCAGATGTTTCCTGAGGGAATCAGGCGTAACCATTGTGATCGCTGCGATGTAGAGTCGAGCAAATGGTGTTAAATCAAATAGTAGTAAATCGATAAGTTAATTAAATCGAGTTAGTCAAAGTTGAGTTAATTAGGTCAAGTTGGCCAAATTTAGTTAAATAAGTCGAGTTAGTTGAGTAGAGTTAACCAGTTAGAGTTAATCAGTTAGAGTAACCAGTTAGAGTAAAATCAGGTGGAGTTAGTCAGGTAGAGTTAACCAGTTATGGTTAATCAATTAAAGTAAATTGATTGGAATTAAATCGGATTAGAGTATTCAAATAGGGTTAATCAGGTTTGAGTTAATCGAGTAGTAGTAATTGAATAAAGTTAGTAAAAAGAAATTAATCGAATAACTTATTCGAAGTAAAGTTACCAAATATAGTTTATTCTAGAAGTGAGTTAAATCGAATACAAGTAATTCGAAGAGATAGTTAATTGGATATAGTTTATTCGCAAGAGAAAGATTATCGAATACAGTTTATTCGGAAAAATGATAAATTGAATATGGTTATTCGAAAGGAAGTTGATAAAGATTTCGAAGATGAACTTTGTCTATTTCGAGGTTGGAAACGTTGTTCAGTTAAGGTCTGAGAGGTAATAATACCCCAACTTGATTGGCTTCGTTTTTAACTAAGGAATGGGTAAGGTTCTGTGGTAAAGATTGGTCAAGAAAATTGAGCCAATGAGTGAAAGGGGTTGAATTGGCTGGTGATGTTTTATTTAAACATCGGTTTAAATCAAATGAAAAAGTTGGGAGAACGAAATGTTTCAATATATATAGAAATAAGCAAAAGAAGTAAATTATGGAAATGTCCCAATGTTAATAAAGTATATTTTCTAAATGTAGGAAATAAGAATTTATATATATATATATATAAATGGGTAGATGACTAAGTCAAGGGTAATTTAATCTAAAAATAAGCATTGAATGCTGATTGGTCGATAGAATTTCCATCTGGAAATAATATCGTTGTTTGCACACCTGTTTTTATTTGATAGTTAAAACACCGACTATCAAACCTGACCAAATACGATTGTTGGTATGGAAAGACTGGGTTCGAATTTATATTCAAAAACCATTCCGACCAACAAATACGTAAAGACGTCGATTGAAGACGGAGCAAGTGAAGACCGTGGATCTTCATAAGCGGAAGGACTACTGGTCGAATCTCTCTGGCTTGCAACCAGAGTTATTCGATTTGTGATTCTGTCGTGGTTGAATCCACGGGTTGCAAGGACTACTCGCTACTGATCCATGGGGTGATTCCTATATGAGATGCAGTAGGAGGGTGCCTTCGGGTCATCCTGTTCCTGGATAACTTGTATGGATGAGTGTCTGACAGAGTATTTCCAAAGGGGTCACGTACGTTGATTTCTCCAAACGTACCATAGTTGATGGCGGAGAAATGGTTTTCTCTAGCCAAATAACTAGAGTATTTTTGTGGATATCAATTAGTGATATCCGGAGGATCTGACGATGTGGCATTCGAAGTGAATTGTGACCAGATATTCTGAAGATAAATTCTAGCCTCAAGCCTCATCAACCGGAAGATGACAAAAATCGGCCAGGCAGCATGGCTATGTGGGTCACTCCCATTAGGGTGTATGATCACCTATCTAGAGAATTCCATTTGCTTCTTTAATCTATGTTCGATGCTGTTCCATTTCGGGAGGCGGTTGCTGATCCCAACCGTCGGTGATATACATTCGATACACTCAAGCGAAATGAGTGGTCGGTCATGTGTGGGCCGGGTTGCAAGACGTTCTTGTTGAACCCAGTGTATTCGTCTCTAGAGATACATGATCGACAGGTGGTCCCATACCTTGTCAGAGTTGGAATCCAATCTCCAATAAGCGCATGCGGTTTTGATTTGTATACTATATATGTGGAGCGTGAGATGCAAGCGTTCCACTAGATTGATATTTACTTGTATTTAGACATTATCATAATATCAGAGAAGATATTGTTTTCAAAACTGTTTTGGGTTATCGTAAGGTAAAAACCGTCCGTGTTTATGTATGGATTCGGTCTTACGATTATCTTTTGTTTTTGAAAGATTTTGAACTTTAAAAATCATGATTGGATGATTTACCCTTAATACTGTGCGAGTTTATCTCACTCTGGTTCACCAGACTGACCCGGTGTTTTGTAAATGCTCGGGTTAGCCCGGAGTGTACAGGTTCAGGTATCGAATGCTGTGAAGAGACGGCCCAGAAGAGTTCAGACGTATGATATTATTCCGCTGTGTTGTATATAAGGGCAGGTTATTATAATTGTCCAGATGTGTTCACGTACTCTGATGATTGTAAGTTTTATTTAAATCTCTCAATAAAGATTTATTTCTGTATTATATTTTGTTCCGCTGGCAATGTGAGACTCTGTGTTGTGCTCTTCTTCTTCTTCTTCTGTTCTTATATTTCTTTCTTTCTTATCTCACCCTCTAATTTCTTTCATTGACAAATCCGGTGTTCTCGGTGTTTGAAAAGTCGGCATGAGATACAGTAAAGGTATTTATGTCGATTTTCGAGGCCGAAAACCCCAGGGTCGTTACAGTGGTATCAGAGCTATTGGTTTAGTGATAACCTTGGCTCTGTGGTGTAACTCGATAGAGATGGGGTTAGTAACACCCTAGATTGAGTTTGAGTATATATATATGAGAGCGTATTTGTAAATTTTATATACAAAGGTTTTGTATTGTGCTGTTGATCGGTTCAAGTGTTGAGAAGCATTGAACTGATAAGGGACACAATATCGTTTTGTAAAGAGGGTAGATGAAATAATTTTACCCAAAATTTATTTTTATATAGAAAAGAAATAATTTTATGAAATTATTGGGATATTGTGTGTTGATCGATTTAAATAAAATTCAAATATTTGAATGGAATTAACTGGGTAAAGTGAAATCATTAATAATTATATTGGAATTTATTTAAGAAATGGGGATGAAATTAAAAAAAGTTAATTCGAATTGGAAATTTAATAAACAATATAATAAATTGAATAAAAATTGGTTGATATCCCGGTATGTTGAATTAAATATTGAATGTGAATTTAGTTGATTTGATTGGGTTGTTGTGCCTTGATTGTTGATTAATTGTTGTTGCTTGTTAAATTGGTTGGATATGATCCATCCATGGGTTAATAAAAAAAAATTTAAATAAACCGAAAACCCATAAAATGAATTTCAGTATAATATAGTTGAAATGAACTGCATATAAGTTGAAACTAAATGATTCAGCTCTGTATTTGCAAAGAAAATTTGTAGCACCAGTTTGATTTTGAAAATCCATATAGTTACACTAGTCGATAAATGAAGTGTTATTAATTTTTTTTTTTAAATTAATAGGATTTACTACATTTCCTTACCTTAGCAATTTCGAGGACGAAATTATTTTAAGGGGGAAAGAATGTAACGTCCCGTATTTTCTGACCATTTATTGAAATTATTTTATTTATTTAAAAAGGAATGTTTATACGTTTTTGATATCGTTCAACTCAAATTTTTGAATATTGAGTTGAAAATCCATCGTGATCTTATTTGTAGTTATACGGTACTCTATATACTTGATTTTATTAGGATATTTTTATCTAATTCTATTTACATTATATAGACTGTTTTAAATTCAATAACAGTGTTTACTTTTAGTTTATCATGAAGTACCAACCAGATGTATAAACATTCACATATATATGTTGAATTACAATAGGGTATTCGTAGACTGTTTTTAGATAATTTCAAATCGATATCATTAGCTTGTACTAGACGTACATACGCGTATGTTTGTGGTATTCTCTTTGAAGGGTTTGCCAATGTGACTACTTCCGAGATGCAAAGAAAAATGAACAAACCAATCCATGTTATAACCGAGTACAGAGCGACTAAATGAAACAATAGAGAACAACTAAGAAGTAGTGGTACAACAACTAAAAATGCACATGAACAACTATAGGAAGAACAATGAATTGTACAGTTAAATAAACAATATATATATATATATATATATATATTTCCATTAATTCAAAACAGAAAATACAACAGAAAATTTGGAAAAAAATGATACATCACTATTTCGAAATTTTCAAATAGAATAGACAATTCCATGGCAATACAACCAAAATCTTCTCTGCATCAGCCTTCCATCATCTCGGAATCAACCTGAAAGGAAAAGAGAAAAGCAAGAGCTATGAGTAGCTAGAAATAGGTATAGATATGTGGATCGTTGAAAGATTCCCAATGAGAAACAAATACCACATGGAAACAGTGAAAACAGTACACTGACACTTTAAAAGAAAACTAAAACTCGAAAATATTCTGCAGCAAAACCATAATGCCGAATAGCCATACAGGGGCATCATAAATTCACAAGTAAGAGAAACAGGAAAATAATATACCATTCAGTCTTTTGAATCAAAGGAAATAGAGACAGTGAATCATCAGTGCAATAACTGAGAAGAAACATTGATTCAACCATTCAAGAAAACAATAGGGTACACAGCTAGGAACAGCTAGGAATTCATATATGAAGCTGAAGATTTCCAATAAAATACCACATGGAATCAAGAACATTGCACAACTCAAGAAACAATACGTTCAACTGTCAATATGTTTAGATAACCAAGAAATCCTGCACTGTATTTAAAGTGAAATAGGAATTGAGAAAAATACTTGCCATCAAATCTTTTGAATCAGAAAAAAAAACAGCAAGATCTTTAGCTGTACAAACTCATTTTTCCATATCAAATCTATTAAATTTATTTTTATTTAAGTACAGAAGGCCATGTCCTTGCTGAAATCAAAACAGTAGGAACCCAAGATTTTCAAACAAGATTCATCAGTTAAAAGTAAAAAAAAACCTGAAAACCCAATTAAATAACTGCTTGTACATAGACAAGTTGAATGGACAACTCGAACAGGCAAAATACAGTATGAACAAACAATATGTATAGGGTTACAGTCAACTATACGAACAGCTCATCCATGTTCGTTTCTAAGCACAAACAATACATGAAATCCATCACTGTTAAGAACATCACACGCAAACCATCAAACAGATCGTAGCAGAATCGAGACACCTAGGGTTTAGACACTACTAATTCTAGACTAAGATGTGACAATTCGGAATCACTGTAAGCAATTCTAGTATAAATAAGGGGTCGCGCATCACAAGTTTTCCCAGAACCAACCATGAACAAAGTAAATCAAAAAGGGAAATCAAAACAGAAATTTTAATTGTGGGAAAAGAATACTTAGCTTGGGTTCGGTCTTTGGCTTCGCTCTTCTCGTCTGTGTGGGTTGTCGGAGAACCTGAACAAGGCCGAGGCGAGGTAGGAAGGACGGAGGGGGGTTTGCTTCGTCAGGGAAGAGGTCTGGTTTCGATCGGTTGCAGGAGGGTTCCATTTTTTTTTCTTTTTTCTTTTTTCTCTGGAATTTTGAGGCGGCGGGTTTGTTTGGGGAATGAAGGGAGGACGAGGGTTTCAGGGTATAAAAGATGGGCGGGTTGGGCTATTTGGTAATGGGCTGGACAGAGAGGTAAGTAAAGCCCATTCCTTGTTTTTGGTTTTATTCAAGGTTTAATCAATTTAAAAGTTTATAAAACTTCGAATATAAATTTCGAATGCATACTTAATCAGATTCAGACGAAACGAAAAACACCGTGACCCTGAAGACAAGTACGACACGATGGATAAGGGCAGAGCAGGGCAGGCAGCAGCTGGATTTTTCAAATGAATTAAACGCAGTTTAATTCGACTAAAATGGGCTGATCTATCGACGAACCAATCAAAGTGAGTTAACCTCACTCAGTTTCTTCCCGTTTATATTTGATATAAATTGGGTTCTTGTTTTATATACTCCGGTTGCTAGAAAGGGACTATCTGTTTGTTATATCTTGTTGATTTGAACAATGGAATTTAAACGGTCTTTTAAATTCAGTGAAATATAAAATCGTTATTTTTAACGATTAAACCCAATAAAGGAAATTTTCCTTGATTTGCCACGTTTATAAAATAAATTATTTGAATTGTTTGCGTGATCTGGTTGTTGGTTGAGAGTCGTCCTTTATTTCCAGATAAAGGAAATAGTTGTATTGGAAATTGATTTGATTGATGAACAGTTGGATTGAAATTCAACGTTTGATTTGGTTTAACTAGTGACAATATTGGTTGAGTAATTTGGTATCACTTTGCCTGTCAGGAAATCATGGATTTTTATCATCAAGTGGGTCAACCCTTATGATATTATACATTTATTTTATAATTTAAATAAGTTTAAGTATATTATTTTGAATAGAGCAATTTTAAAGAAAAAAATAAGAATTTTTATTATCCAGTTAATCGAATTAGGGTTTAATTGAATATTTGTTATTAAATTGGAATTGATCGAATATAGTTATTTGAGACAGAGTTAGTCAAACATAGTTATTCAAGATAAGTACCATTTCGTAAGACTGCCAGCGTAATTCGCAGGGCTGCATATAGCCTACAGCGGTCGGATGTTTCCTGAGGGAATCAGGCGTAACCATTGTGATCGCTGCGATGTAGAGTCGAGCGAATGGTGTTAAATCAAATAGTAGTAAATCGATAAGTTAATTAAATCGAGTTAGTCAAAGTTGAGTTAATTAGGTCAAGTTGGCCAAATTTAGTTAAATAAGTCGAGTTAGTTGAGTAGAGTTAACCAGTTAGAGTAACCAGTTAGAGTAAAATCAGGTGGAGTTAGTCAGGTAGAGTTAACCAGTTATGGTTAATCAATTAAAGTAAATTGATTGGAATTAAATCGGATTAGAGTATTCAAATAGGGTTAATCAGGTTTGAGTTAATCGAGTAGTAGTAATTGAATAAAGTTAGTAAAAAGAAATTAATCGAATAACTTATTCGAAGTAAAGTTACCAAATATAGTTTATTCTAGAAGTGAGTTAAATCGAATACAAGTAATTCGAAGAGATAGTTAATTGGATATAGTTTATTCGCAAGAGAAAGATTATCGAATACAGTTTATTCGGAAAAATGATAAATTGAATATGGTTATTCGAAAGGAAGTTGATAAAGATTTCGAAGATGAACTTTGTCTATTTCGAGGTTGGAAACGTTGTTCAGTTAAGGTCTGAGAGGTAATAATACCCCAACTTGATTGGCTTCGTTTTTAACTAAGGAATGGGTAAGGTTCTGTGGTAAAGATTGGTCAAGAAAATTGAGCCAATGAGTGAAAGGGGTTGAATTGGCTGGTGATGTTTTATTTAAACATCGGTTTAAATCAAATGAAAAAGTTGGGAGAACGAAATGTTTCAATATATATAGAAATAAGCAAAAGAAGTAAATTATGGAAATGTCCGAATGTTAATAAAGTATATTTTCTAAATGTAGGAAATAAGAATTTATATATATATATATATAAATGGGTAGATGACTAAGTCAAGGGTAATTTAATCTAAAAATAAGCATTGAATGCTGATTGGTCGATAGAATTTCCATCTGGAAATAATATCGTTGTTTGCACACCTGTTTTTATTTGATAGTTAAAACACCGACTATCAAACCTGACCAAATACGATTGTTGGTATGGAAAGACCGGGATCGAATTTATATTCAAAAACCATTCCGACCAACAAATACGTAAAGACGTCGATTGAAGACGGAGCAAGTGAAGACCGTGGATCTTCATAAGCGGAAGGACTACTGGTCGAATCTCTCTGGCTTGCAACCAGAGTTATTCGATTTGTGATTCTGTCGTGGTTGAATCCACGGGTTGCAAGGACTACTCGCTACTGATCCATGGGGTGATTCCTATATGAGATGCAGTAGGAGGGTGCCTTCGGGTCATCCTGTTCCTGGATGACTTGTATGGATGAGTGTCTGACAGAGTATTTCCAAAGGGGTCACGTACGTTGATTTCTCCGAACGTACCATAGTTGATGGCGGAGAAATGGTTTTCTCTAGCCAAATAACTAGAGTATTTTTGTGGATATCAATTAGTGATATCCGGAGGATCTGACGATGTGGCATTCGAAGTGAATTGTGACCAGATATTCTGAAGATAAATTCTAGCCTCAAGCCTCATCAACCGGAAGATGAAAAAAATCGGCCAGGCAGCATGGCTATGTGGGTCGCTCCCATTAGGGTGTATGATCACCTATCTAGAGAATTCCATTTGCTTCTTTAATCTATGTTCGATGCTGTTCCGTTTCGGGAGGCGGTTGCTGATCCCAACCGTCGGTGATATACATTCGATACACTCAAGCGAAATGAGTGGTCGGTCATGTGTGGGCCGGGTTGCAAGACGTTCTTGTTGAACCCAGTGTATTAGTCTCTAGAGATACACGATCGACAGGTGGTCCCATACCTTGTCAGAGTTGGAATCCAATCTCCAATAAGCGCGTGCGGTTTTGATTTGTATACTATATATGTGGAGCGTGAGATGCAAGCGTTCCACTAGATTGATATTTACTTGTATTTAGACATTATCATAATATCAGAGAAGATATTGTTTTCAAAACTGTTTTGGGTTATCGTAAGGTAAAAACCGTCCGTGTTTATGTATGGATTCGGTCTTACGATTATCTTTTGTTTTTGAAAGATTTTGAACTTTAAAAATCATGATTGGATGATTTACCCTTAATACTGTGCGAGTTTATCTCACTCT
Source organism: Allium sativum (assembly GCA_030737875.1). Classification (NCBI taxonomy): domain Eukaryota; kingdom Viridiplantae; phylum Streptophyta; class Magnoliopsida; order Asparagales; family Amaryllidaceae; genus Allium; species Allium sativum. Next base: position 133,113,849 of record CM060918.1, read on the forward strand.
GGTTCACCAGACTGACCCGGTGTTTTGTAAATGCTCGGGTTAGCCCGGAGTGTACAGGTTCAGGTATCGAATGCTGTGAAGAGACGGCCCAGAAGAGTTCAGACGTATGATATTATTCCGCTGTGTTGTATATAAGGGCAGGTTATTATAATTGTCCAGATGTGTTCACGTACTCTGATGATTGTAAGTTTTATTTAAAGCTCTCAATAAAGATTTATTTCTGTATTATATTTTGTTCCGCTGGCAATGTGAGACTCTGTGTTGTGCTCTTCTTCTTCTTCTTCTTCTATTCTTATATTTCTTTCTTTCTTATCTCACCCTCTAATTTCTTTCATTGACAATCCGGTGTTCTCGGTGTTTGAAAAGTCGGCATGAGATACAGTAAAGGTATTTATGTCGATTTTCGAGGCCGAAAACCCCAGGGTCGTTACAATAAATCTTTAAAAGAAATATTTAAGAGTAAATGTAAAGAATTTATCTTTGATAGAATAATTTGAATCTTTTATTAAAAGAATATTCTGAATTGGAATGAGGCGTTGGATGTGTTTTTATAGCACTTGATTTTTAATTATAAAAATACGCGAGTTATTCGAAAAGACCGGGTTTAACCCATTCCGAATAATTACGACAACGATGAAGAGACGAAGATGAAGATGGTGGTTGAAGACCGACGATCTTCACATCGAATGGATGTGTTGCTACTGAGACCCATGATGGGAGTAGCTACCTTGAAGGGGATTCAGTGGTGGCCGTCTGGACTATTGTTGATTGCTCGGATTTCGTTTTCGCTCAGACCCAGAGCATAATCTAGTAAATGGATGCGTGTTTGACGTTGGATTTCGTTCCATGTGAATTGAATTGATTTTTATTAATGTATGTCTGATTGGTGGTGGAGAATTTATTCTTTACTTAACACCCTGTTATATATTAATAGTGATTGATCGCATGGCATGAATTGTCAATGTGGCACGCCAAGATGCAAATGATCAAGGCTTTTGTTGAAAAGCAGGGCCTTGTGGGATGATCAAAGCATAGCCTATTACGGCATAGCTTTGTGTATAGCGTGACTGCGCGAGCCTCACACCCTGGTATGAGTCAAAAACAGGATATGGTCCATAGGGAGTGCACACGTTTCTTTCTAGTTAGTGGTAGTGTCAGTGCTTAAACTGGCTGGCATTTTACTTATGTGGATGATGGATTTTGAGGCGCCTCGGAATTTTTATAGGCCGATAGTGGTCATAAAAGGAACCGGGAAGCGTGTGTTCAGGCATAATTAATCCACTGCCGATAGGCGGGGACCGGCCCTACCGCATCCAAGGGTTCTCTGCGGGTGATCCTGAGGCATTTGCTAGAGTGTCTCGAATCGGAGAGGAGCTTGCCCCTAGCCTCGACTCATGATGGAAATCCAATTTCCAATACGACCTTGCGGTTTTGATTGTAGTACTAGTATGGCGACATAGTAGGATGTGGTACTATGCCGTCTATGATTAATACATTATGATTGAAATTGTTTTTGAAATATATATACCCATAGATATACACACTAATACTAAATCCGTTTTATCGTATCAAGCATCTCTTGACCATTATAAGGTAAAACTCTATCCTCCGGTTTGCGTTGCATTGTGTAATGGGACTTGAGTCTTATAATGGTTTCATTTTTCTAAAAAGCATTGCGTTGTTTAACGATTTACTTTATTTTATGCACTGGTAATCCAATGGAGTAAACCCGTTCTGCGTTAGTGGCGTGGTCCTGTGATTAGCCTTATTATTAGATAAGTTAAGTTAAGATTTCTCATACCAGTCCCATGACTGACCTGTAGTTTGTTTCACTGGGGAACTCGGGTGCCCTTATTTTCCACACGGGCAGTCGAGTAGCTTTTTGCAGATATATTTACAGGATCCTGGTTTACAGCTGAAGTGGTATTCGGAAAGCTCTGTATCCGTGTATTCCTTTCAGTTGTATATTTGTAATATTTTTCTGCTGCTATTTAAATGTAATTTAAATCTCTGATATTATTGTATTCCTATTGTGTAATATATATTCATACTCTGTGATTTTCTTGTACTCTGATGTAATTGTTGTAATCAGCAATAAAATGTTCTTCAGTTTGTGCTCTGATGTGTGTTGTTCTCAAAGCAATTCAGGCTTTCCTTTATGGGAAGTTTGGGTCGTCACATGTGGTATCAGAGCTTTCGTTTACAAAGCTCGAGAACAAGGCACATTAGAACCGAACGAAAGAATTCATCAGAGATTGGATTAGTAATATCCAATGAGAATAACTCGTTAGAGATGGGATCGGTAGTATCCTAGAACGAGTGTGGAGATTATTATTTTCTTTATAAAAAAACAAATTTAATTTTGAAAATTTTATCTTAATTATACGTATTTGAGTATATTATTATATTTTAATGTGGACAATCGAGTATATAAAGGTTTGAAATATACGATTAATTAACGGATATTCGAAGTTTTAATATACTAGATAGATATAGAATCACACTCTAGTCGCCCGGAGATGATTCTGATGATCGGTGCACCATCATAAGAATTTATGTTCGAGTTTCGAAGGTGGTATACCTATATACTTCCATTGACTGGTATGAGAACAAAAACTTAGTTAGTACACATTGCTGTGATTTGCACTAAAAATATGATTTTTGGCTATACATAAAAGTTATATATATTTGAAAAGTTAATCACCTAATTGATTGCTGGTTGTGATGTTTGATAATTAGTTTCACTAATTAAAATATTAGAATGATAATTAATTGCAACCAATAATAAAAATTTAAAGTTGAGTTGGTTAATTAAACAACTTTTAGCTACGTTCCTTTTCGAGGACGAAAAGATTTTAAGTGGGGGTGATTGTAACAACCCGGAATTTTGGGGCCAATTAAATTTTTTTATTTTAGAGATTTTAATAGAGTTTAATATTTAAAATAATCTATTTTAAATAATAACAACTAACAATTTATTTTGAAACGAATAAATTTAACTTAATTATAAAAGGAGTTTAAAACAGCACAACAGTTTGAAATTTTGAATTTGAACTTTGACTAATTGTACAGGATTCAAAATTAATCGAATTTCAGTAAAACCAAAAATATTTGAATCTGTTTAACCATATCTTTCTAACGAATCTGAAAAATTTGAAATTTCACCTTGAAAATAGAAAGTTATGTCCAGTTTAAAATTTAGAAAGATCGCTGTAAAATAAATATATTTTAATACAATATATAGCCCTTAAAAATAGCCATTTTGCAAACGACCTCGGTTTTCGACGAAACCACTTTTGTTGGAACCGGAATGTCGAATTATTGCTACGTTTCAATTTTCATAATTTTTCGAACTAATATGTGAGCGTGGCAAAGGAAAATGTGTTTTGACTGTTTAAGTCAAATTTAATCGACTCGAAAATGGCCATTTTTCAAACAGTCTCAGAATTCGACGAAACTAGTCTTGTTAGAATCGTATCGTCAAAACAAAGCTAGAAATAATTTTTCTGTAATTTTTAGAGTCCGTATGTGGTCCCGGTAATTTAAATTATATGTTTGAATTTAATAATTAAATGATTTATATATTAATTTAAATAAAATAAGCTGGAGATGATCAAACGGGCTGACGAGACCTAGCCCATTGCGTCCGGAACGTGGGTATTTACCTAGGGTCAATTCTCGTTGGGCTGGATTTGGAGTTAATATGGGTATCAGGCTTTTTCTTCGAATTTAATAATTTAATTGATATAAAAATACGGTATAAAATACGGTACAAGTACAAACCCTAAATCCTATTTTGCTCCAGCCGTCGTATGCTTCTTTGAATGGCTGATATTTTCAGAACATGAATCCACGAAATCTTCCAATCCTTGAATCATTTACAATAAATTTCCATTACAAAATCAAAGAGGGCATCATCGTCTAGAGTTTGAACGGTTGAGATGATTTTTAACGCTGTGGATTCCTCGATTTCCACGCTGGAACGCGCTGACTTTGGAGCCGATTTCAGAGGAGGAGGGGCCCGCGCATCGGACTGGGTCTCTGGCGAAGGTGGCCGACGTTGGAGCCTTCGATGTGAGGTGATCGGATCGGGTGCTGATGACCTTGGTGAAGCACGGCAGGTGGATTTGTCATCGAAGAAGATGGGTTCAGTTTTGGAGTAAACGTGAAAAGAAGAAGAAGAGAGGGGCGCGACCTGATTGGCCAAAACAATAATTAAGGTCAATAATTATTAGATTAATCACCTATTTAAATGTTCAAACCTTTAACCGATCATATCTTGTTCATACTACAGCGAAATTCAACGAAACGAAATGCGTTGCGCTCGTGACAGAAAACTCTACATTATGGGACTGATTAGGACTGATTCTGAGCATATCCAATTTTGATTCCGAATCTGAATAAACTATCGGTTATAAATCTATTTATTTCTTTCTTTTATAATTAGAAATAATTTCTGAAATTGTTGTTTTTAATCTACAGTTGATTCAAGCTGTTATCATCCTATGTTAAGTGTAGATTATACACCTGTTTGTTTGGTTTTGTGATGTGGCGATAAAATGATTGAAATTATCATTTCTATAAATTTGAATTAAACTAAAACAAAATTATCATTTTTTTAATTGTACTGATGGGATTGAAACAATTTTGTTAATTAGAATTAGATTGAACAAATTTACTATTTTGTTCATTGTATTGTTAAATTAACACTTCGGTTAATTAGAATTTGATTTAAACAAAAATATATAATTTTTGTTTATATAAAAGAATCAAATATCTAAAACATCAAAATTTGTAAATATATTGAATTAGTATTTTTCAACATATATGAAACACAGAATTTGGTTAATTTGTTAAACCAGCATTTTAACATTTACATGAATCAAACATTTTATTCAATTTTGTTGAGTCAAATTTTGGAATAAGATTTGAACAAATATGGTTATGTCATTTTGTTGGACTAGATTTTCAACAAAATAGAATACACATTTTTATGCAGTATTGTCTACATAAAAAGAACAGATTTTTAAAGATACCTTTTTATTTTCAAATTAGAGACAATAAAGAAGAACTGATTTCAAAGTTGCATTTTTATGTAATTTGTTTTCAAATAAAAAAAAAGATTACATTTTTAATGTAGTTATATTTTAATTTAAAAGATTTGGTTTTCAATATTACATTTTTGTGTAATATTGTTTACATTTAAAAGATTAGAATTTCAAGTTATCTTTTTATGTAATGTTATTTACATATAAAAGATTAGATTTGCAATACATCATTTCTAGGTAATATTGTTTACATATAAAATAGTAGATAAAAAATAAGTACATTTTTGTGAGAAAATGAATATTAGAATATATAGTACATTTCTGTTAGAAAACGTAAATTAAAATAAGAAAGACAAATTTAATATCTTTGTTAATTAGATTATAAAGGTCAAAATTAACATTTTGTTAATTAGATTATAAAGAACAAAATAACATTTTTGTTATGAAATGTTACACTAGACATAAAATAACATTTTGTTATGAAATGTTTATTGGATTAAAATCTGCTACTTTGGTGTTGAAATAGAAAATGTATATTTTCATACATTAAAGAAGATGAGTTAAAAATGTATATTTTCATACATTAAAGAAGAGGAGTTAAAAATGAATTAGTAATGAACATTTTTGTCACATTAACAAGATTGGACAAAATTCATTATTTTGTTTACATTAGAAAGGTTGGACAAAATACATTATTTGGTTTACATAAGAAAGATTAGACAAAACTGGCATTTTATTTACATTGAAATGAATTGGACAAAACCAGCATTTTTTCTACATTGAAATGAATTAGACAAAATTGGAATTTTATCCACATTGAAATGAATTAGACAAAACTGGCATTTTATTTACACTGAAATGAATTAGACTAAACTGGTATTTTGTTTACATTGAAATGAACTAGATTTAAACATAATTTTTGTTAGAAAGTAAAAGTACTCATTGAAAAAAGATTACACAAAGATAGGAAAGTTAATATTTTATTTGACGATTAGTCACAATAAAAAGATCATGTGTTAAAATATGATGTTAATGATGGCATGGAATATATGTATATGTGTTGATGAAGTGTTGATTTATTTAATCTAATGTTATTGTATTCAAAACTGAATATTACACTTCCATTTACAAGTCATCCGACTTGTTTATGTGATTGGGTCGATAATTTTCACACATCACCCAAGTCCACAAATAATTTATTATTTGTTTGATTGGATGAAACCCCACACGGGTGTTGGGATGATATTTGATCTACACTAGTCCCAATATTCAGTGTAGAATCCACTTTGGCTGATTAATTGGATGTTTGATAATTGTTTATCATGCTTGTTGATTTCATGCAGTGTATGTTTGCTGATTGAGTCACATTCCAATAAAGAATATTCAAGAAAAAGAATATTTTAGAAAATATCTTAGTAAAAGGAAATATCTTAGTAAAAGAATATATCTTAGTAAAAGAATATATTTTAGAAAAGAATATATTTTAGAAAAGAATATATTTTGGGAAAATATTTTTTTATTGAAATGAACTAGATATTAACTAGTATAAATCATTAAATTCAGATTTAATGAAGTTTTCCAATTTGTAATATTTAATTGGAAATTAAATTGAATAAATTGGATTTGGGTTTGTCATGGATAGTGTCTTAAATAACACTGTTCTTGAACCCCGTATGAAAAGAATAACCTTTTAATTTAAATTAATAAAGTTTTCAATTATATTTTGTAATTGAAATAAGAAATGTGAGTTGGGTTTATTGTGAACTGTGTTTTTAAGCGACATTTGTTTTTTAACTCAACTGACAGTGAAAATATGATTTGGAATTTATAAATCTTTTATTAAGATTTAAATGGAAATTTTCCAAAAGTAAAGTTTTCCAATTTAATATATTAAATTGGAATTGAATAGAATTCGAATTAATTATAACCGAGATAAGCTTCTGTAAAAGACCGATACTACATATGGAATTTAAGAGGCCTTGCCGTTATTCCATTTATATTATTGGTTGGATACAGAAATTTATAACAATTATATATTGATTTGGTTTATGTGAAGATTCCATATTTTATGGAAGACGATTTTGGGTTTACCGTGAACTATGTTTTAAATGACATTAGTTCTTTAACCCAGTTAAGAATAAGATTTATTTCTTAAATCTAAAGAATCATTTAATAATGATTTTTGATATTTAAAACCAAATGGTGTTTTGAATAAATCTTTAAAAGAAATATTTAAGAGTAAATGTAAAGAATTTATCTTTGATAGAATAATTTGAATATTTTATTAAAAGATTATTCTGAATTGGAATGAGGCGTTGGATGTGTTTTTATAGCGCTTGATTTTTAATTATAAAAATACGCGAGTTATTCGAAAAGACCGGGTTTAACCCATTTCGAATAATTACGCCGATGATGAAGAGTCAAAGATGAAGACGGTGGTTGAAGACCGACGATCTTCACATCGAATGGATATGATGCTACTGAGACCCATGATAGGAGTAGCTACCTTGAAGGGGCTTCAGTGGTGGCCGTCCGGACTATTGTTGATTGTTCGGATTTGGTTTTCGCTCAGACCTAGAGCATAAGCTAGTAAATGGATGCATGTCTGACGTTGGATTTCGTTCCATGTGAATTAAATTGATTTTTATTAATGTATGTCTGATTGGTGGTGGAGAATTTATTCTCTACTTAACACCCTGGTATATATTAATAGTGATTGATCGCGTGGCGTGAATTGTCAATGTGGCACGCCAAGATGAAAATGATCAAGGCTTTTGTTGGAAAGCAGGACCTTGTGGGATGATCAATGTAAGAACCCGAACTTCCCCGTGAAGGAAAGCACAGATACTTTGAGAACAACACACAAAAGGACGCAGACGGAAGAACATTTCATTGTTATTACAACAATTCCATCAGATACAAGAATATACAGAGTAAAAATGAATAAAATACATTCGATGAATATCAGAGATTTAAATTACATTTAAATACATCACAGTGGAAAATAATACAAAAGCACAACTAGAAGTAAAGCACAGATACAGAGCTTTCCGAGCATCGTTCCAGCTATAAATCAGGATCCTGTGAATATAAATCTGCAAAACCAAAACTACTAGCTGCCCGTGTGGAAAATAGGGGCACCCAGAGTTTAGGTTAAAACAATAAACTCCAGGTCAGTCATGTGACTGGTGTGAGAACTAAAACAGTTATTAATCTTTATTTTAAAGTTAGGTAAATCAAGGGACCACGCCGTAACACGGAACGGGTTTCCTCGCAAGAATACTAGTGCATAAAACAAACAGCGCAATGCTAAATAAAGAAAAATGAAACTGTTATAAGACCCAGGTCCCATCACACAATGCAACGCAAGCCGGAGGATAGGGTTTTTCCCTTATAACAGCCAAAGCATGATTGATACATTAAAAACACATTATTTGATACTATTATAAGTGTATAGTGTCAAAACAATTTCAATCATAAATATCAATCATAGACGACATAAGTGCCCCATCCCACTATGTCGCCATACTATGCTCTACAAATAAAACCGAAATACACGTATTGGAAATTGGATTCCATCATGAGTCGAGGCAAGGGGCAAGCTCCTCTCCGATTCGAGACACTCTAGCAAATGTCCCAGGACCCCACTATGATCCTTGGATCTTCAGGGTCGGTCCTCTCTTACTTTTGAGGATTAATTATTCCTGAACACACGTTTCCCGGTCCTTACAGACCTATATCCGAGGCGCCTCGTATCCAACAACCACACAGGTGAAAAGTATATAAATGTCAGGGCTAGTAGGTCACTGACACCACCCTAGCTAGAAAGAAACGTCGTGTTCTCCCTGCAGTCACTATCCCGTTTTTGACTCATACCGAGGTGTGAGGCTCACGAATTCACGCTATACACAAAGCTACGCCACACAGGTCGTGCTTTGATCATCAACCACAAGACTTTGCTTTTCAACAGAAGCCTTGATCAATTGCCACTTACGCGTGCCACACTGGCAATTCACTCCATGCGACTGATGTCCATCGATATACAACCTCTGAGCTCGTACGTCTCAGAGAAGGGCGTTAAGCAAGAGAATAAATTCTCCGCCGCCAAACAGATGTATATTTAATAGAGATCAATCAACACAGAATAAAATCCAATGTCAGACACACAATCCATTTACAAGTCCGTCATGGGTCTGAACGAAACCGAAGGCACTTTCCTCGCATATCCATCCATCTCCAAGTACGTCTAGACGATCACCAACTGTTTCCCTCATCTTGGGTGTACAACCCAATCGAGATCATCAGTAACCACCCAGACGATGTGAAGACTTCCGGTCTTCAACCACCGTCTTCATCTTCGACATCTCGTCGAATCGGTTATTCAGAATGGGTATAAACCCGGCCTTTCTGAATAACCCGCGTATATGATAAACAAATGTTACACAAACACAACAAACGCCTCATTCCAATTCAGAATATTCTTTTATTCACAAAATCACATTCTTAGGGAATAGGTTCCCATTAATTTTATCAAAGATAAATTCTTCTAAATTTATTCTTTAATCTTCCTTTGGATATCATATCAAACCATATTATGGTTTTCCAAACTAGTCGGGATTAGTGAACCACACCGAAGTAATTATTTATTTTATTTCCCAATCCCAACCTATTTATCCCATGGAGCAAAACTGGTAATACTCCATATCTAACACCACGGTGTTATCGGTAAAATTAATTACCATTTCACGTTCAAATCTAATTAAAGATTTAACTATCGATTTGGAGCAAAACTGGTGGTACTCCATTCTCGATCACCTTTCAGATTTGATAATTTAAATTATCAATTCACATTTCAATCTAATTAAAGATTCATTAAAACTCCACTTAGTTTTAATCTTTTCAAAAATCAACATCCTGCCTTGTAACGACCCAGAAAATCTGAACCAATTTAAATTTTTTAAATTGGCTAAAATAATGGATTCTATCATTTATTTCCTTTTATGCTGTTCAGCTCCTATTGTACATATTTTGTTTATTTCCGCTGTAGACATTTATGTATAGCTGAACTGTATCTGTACTAAGTAAGATCCTGTATACTGTGTAACTCTGATGATTACTTTTATCCAGTATATTTTGTTGTTCATTATCTGGTGTATTTATTTAATTCTGTTCTGCTATTTTCTGTTTCTGTGTTATATTCCAAAGATAACCTTGTTTCCGTGAGAACGGGAAATCGGGTCGTCTCATGCCTTTAACTGGGTTAAAGAACCAATGTCATCTAAAACACGATTCACGACAAACCCAAATCATATTTGATATTAAATACAAGGCTCTGAATAGAAAATATACCGGCTTATATTCAATATCAAATTCTGAAACCAACAAATATCGTATTGGAAATAACGATATAAAATATATCTTTCAAATTCCCATAACAATATATGTATAGTCACGAAATCCAACATCGAAATATTCCGAAGATAATTTCAATTCAACTCCAGTCCAATTCACGTATTGGGAATATTGATTATTTTTAAAATCACTTTCAAATTCAATTTATTTATTTCAAAAATAAATTGATTTTAATTCTGGTTCAAAACTAGTTCATTTCGACAAAAATATATTTTTATCCTTTCAAATGTGGAATTTTTCATCCCAGTTCTTTCCAATTCATATATTATGATTTTACACAAATTATTGATATTTTTAATAATTTTATCAAGGCCCGTACAGTCGATTTCCATCAACGGCCATCGAACTGCACTTACAGCGACCTTTTCCAAATTTGATTTGGACATAATTCCAAATCCAACCATTAGATTTCAAATTTCTAATATACATTGGAAAGCTCTTTTCGATACGAACCTAACAGTTCCGGTTTTAGGAGAATCCGACGATCAGATCTCCCGCAACGTCAATTTGAAGTCAATGGTCGAAATTCACGAACTGCCGCAGTGCGGCACGTTCTATTCAGGCCATTATATATATAATATATATATATATATATATATATATTATATATATTTCGTAGATTTCCTTTTAAAACGTATTTTATAAATCGTTTTAAATTCATTTTCAAAACCATTTCAACTCTATATTCAATTTCAAATCAAAATTGAATATTTCATATCATTACTATATAAATGATAATATTTTCAAAACGTTATATTTTGAAATCACTACTTTTTCTATATTCATTATAAAAATGAATATAATCGATATAAATATCGTTCACGTCAAAATGGCGCAACTCTAGTCAACACTGCTTTATATATTTCAATAAATTCGTTATTCTATTCAACAAATGAATATATATTCTATTCAATACATGAATCTATATTTCTTTCAACACACGACTAATCTCAACACATGAGTACTGTCAACACACGACTATTTTTGTTATGTAAAATATTTTATAAAACTATGGTATCTATCGTTTGATTTTTAATTAGACTTCTACTGTAAAGTAGTTCTAAATTTAAATATGATAAAGATGTAAATTTTATTATTTAAAATATTTTACTCAACATATGAATAGTTTCAACACATGAACATCGTCAACACATGACTATTTTTATATACAACACATGAATTTTCTTTTATAATATTCATTATTTTCCCGATTGGAATGAGGCCCAATCAATTACCATATAACGTTAATTATATGGGTTCCATACAACACATGTATATAATAGCAATGATAAACAATCAACCATCATCCAAAGTGCACCACACAACTGCATAAGCATCAAATATAAATAATCAACGCTTACATAGTCTGTCGACCAATCGATCGACATACAATTAAATAATTGGTATTAGCGTATGCCAAATATCATCCCAACACCCGTGTGGGGTTTCAAATCAACAAACACAGATTTTTATTTGTGCAGTTGGGCGATGTGTAGAATTTATCGTCCCAATCAATATTGGTCCAACCAGTGTATATAAACAAATCGGCCGATTTGTTTATAAATATTTATTTATTCACATTCACGTTAAATTATATTTTTAACGATAATTAACTTATTTCAACCATCTACATTTTATTATCGATTTCACATCCACAATACAAACAAATTTCACAACACATCAAACAAGCATACAAGCCGTCCATGGTCTGTGGATGACGGGTGTCGGGTGCTGCTAAGCACCGTCTGCATCCTAGTATATATATATAACTAGAAAAAGAAATTTAAAGTGAGAAGTTCTCACCAAAGCTATCCCAATTTCACGACACTTCCAATGTAGGGAATCATCACTGTTCTCGCCTTTTGTCACTTTCGTTTCCCGTAGCCACTACATATATAAAAATCATATTTTTATATTGTTGCCATGTATATAAAAATCATATTTTTACACCGCTACCATATAGATAAAAATTCTATTTTTACATCGATGTTCATATAATAAAGATTATATTTTTATCATGCTATTCTCTATATAAAGATTTCAACCTTTCAAATATAAAGATTTCGCCTTTTCAAATTTAAAGATTTAATTTTTTTATTACATCACTATAAAAATCACATTTTTACTTCATTATATATATACAATAAAAATCAGATTTTTATTTCGTTACATATATAAAGATGATATTTTTACTATCTTACCTATATAAAAATTATATTTTTATACTTCTACAATATAAAAGATTACATTTTTATTATCTATATAATATGAAAATTATATTTTCAACCTTTACATACGATAAAAATTATATTTTTAACTTCCTTATCATATAAAAATCATATTTTTAATATGCCACTAGTATAAAAATTATATTTTTATTTGCTACATATGTAAAGATCAAATCTTTACCTCGCTACTCACATAAAAATTGAATTTTTATGTATAAAAATCGAATCTCAAATCACCAAAAATCGAGCCTTTAACCCTTTTAAAAATCTCGTCTTTAACACTTTAAAATTTTCGTTTTTAACACTTTAAAATTCTCTCCTTTAACAATATAAAAATTTGATCTTTATTTATATGAACATCATAGAAAAATCGCTTCTTCACTTATATAAACATCGGATTAAAACACAGTGCCTTAATATATAAAAATGAAATGAAATTAAAGGACTTACTGTTCGGTTTTACTACGAAGGGGGGGGGGCGTCAGCTGTGCATCAGAGGGCTGGAGGAAGGGGGTCCACGTCGGCTATCTTCAGGCGCGGGGGGTTTGGTCGCGATCGATTTGAAGAAGAGGAAGGGGAGAGAAGAAAGAGGCGACGAAGGAGAAGAAGGGGAAGATGGAGGGGGCGCGGCCACCTGAGGCGCGGCGGCGCGCCGCTGGGTGGGGGGGGCTCATCGTCGAGCTCCTCTCCCTTTTTTATTTATTTTTGATTTCTAATTTAAGTCGGGGGGGAGGCTGAATGGTTAAAGGAGATGGAGGGGGGGTATTTTTATATTTTATTTCAAAATTTTGACTTTTTTATTCGGCCTCGAAACGAGACCCACCGCCTGTCGTCCATAGCTAATTACCCCAGTTCTGAACACAATGGGATATGAATCGTAAGCTGATTCGATCGTTTCGACCAGTTTTCGTTAAAATCCAAATATAACTCTATATATTGAATTTGAACGCGCATTTCATTTTACCGGGGTCACATACTAACTCTAAAAATTGCAGAAAAATATTTTCTAGCTTCGTATTGACGATACGGTCCTAACAAAACTAATTTCGTCGAATTCCGAGACCGTTTGGAAAATGGCCATTTTCCAGTCGATTAAAATCAACTGAAATTGGTCAAATGCGTTTTCCTTCGCCACGCTCACATATTGGTTCGAAAAAATATGAAATTTGAAACCTAGGAATGACTCGACATCACGGATCCAACAAAAGTGGTTTCGTCGAAATCCGAGGTCGTTTGCAAAATGGCTATTTTTAAGGGCCTGAATTTCATAGCGACTATTCAGAATTATCAACTGGACATATCTTTTGATTCCCGCTATGAAATTCTGATTTTTCGGATTCGTTGGAAAGATATTCTCAATTAGATCCTATTATTTTTGGTTTCGCTAAAATCCGGTTTATTTTGCACCTGGTATGTTCAATTGAAGTTTGAAATCGAATTATCGAACTACCGCGCCATTTTCAATTCCTTTTATAATTATAAATAAATATTTTATATTCTAACGATGACGTATATAATATATACGTTCTGATTCTATTCAAAATAAATTTCTCGTCGTTATTATTTAAAATAATCTATTTTAAATGTTCAAAATTCACTAAAATTGCCAAAATAAATTTTTTAAACTGGCTCGCATTTCCGGGTTGTTACAATTAAAGCATAGCCTATTACGGCATAACTTTGAGTATAGCGTGACTTCGCGAGCCTCACACCCCGGTATGAGTCAAAAACGGGATATGGACCGTAGGGAGTGCACACGTTTCTTTCTAGCTAGTGGTAGTGTCAGTGCTTAAACTGGTTGGCATTTTACTTATGTGGATGATGGATTTTGAGGCGCTTAGGAATTTTTATAGGCTGATTGTGGTCATACTATAGGTTCAAAGGAACCGAGAAGCGTGTGTTCAGGCATAACTAATCCACTGCCGATAGGCGGGGACCGGCCCTACCGCATCCAAGGGTTCACTGCGGGGGATCCTGAGGCATTTGCCAGAGTGTCTCGAATCGGAGAGGAGCTTGCCCCTAGCCTCGACTCATGATGGAAATCCAATTTCCAATACGACCTTGAGGTTTTGATTGTAGAGCTAGTATGGCAACATAGTAGGATGGGGTACTATGTCGTCTATGATTAATACATTATGATTGAAATTGTTTTTGAAATATATATACCCATAGATATACACACTAATACTAAATCCATTTTATCGTATCAAGCATCTCTTGACCATTATAAGGTAAAACTCTATCCTCCGGTTTGCGTTGCATTATGTGATGGGACTTGTGTCTTATAATGGTTTCATTTTTCTAAAAAGCATTGCGTTGTTTAACGATTTACTTTATTTTATGCACTGGTAATCCAATGGAGTAAACCCGTTCCGCGTTAGCGGCGTGGTCGTGTGATTAGCCTTATTATTAGATAAGTTAAGTTAAGATTTCTCATACCAGTCCCATGACTGACCTGTAGTTTGTTTCACTGGCGAACTCGGGTGCCCTTATTTTCCACATGGGCAGTCGAGTAGCTTTTTGCAGATATATTTACAGGATCATGGTTTACAGCAGAAGCGGTATTCGAAAAGCTCTGTATCCGTGTATTCCTTTCAGTTGTATATTTCTAATATTTTTCCGCTGCTATTTAAATGTAATTTAAATCTTTGATATTATTGTATTGCTATTGTGTAATATATATTCATACTCTGTGGTTTTCTTGTACTCTGATGTAATTGTTGTAATTAGCAATAAAATGTTCTTCAGTTTGTGCTTTGATGTGTGTTGTTCTCAAAGCAATTCAGGCTTTCCTTTATCGGAAGTTTGGGTCGTCACAGATCTGGTCAAACGAATCGGGGATGAAGATGGAAATCGAAACCCAAATTAGGGTTGTGACGAAAAACAGATGGAAAACACAAGTTTTATCAACGATTTTTGTTGTTGTTGAAAGTTGGTTAAGTAAGGCGATGTAAGAAATCAGATAGAAGGTGAAGAAAAATGGAAAGGATACTCACATATGACGAAATCTGGTGAAGGTTTCACCAGTCACCATTAATGAGCATCTTGTATTTTAATATTTTCCTTGAGCAATATGTATTACATCAGCTACAGTATATAATCTTTTATTTTGAAAAAAAAGTAAACATTTTCAACATAAAAATAATACATAAACCGAAACAACTTTTATAGCAAAAATGTACAAAAAAGAGCAGTTTTTCTGGTGAACTTGCAGTCATGCATATTACAACATGAATTTGTTTTACTAAAATATATAATGATTCATTTGGATACACGAACTACAAACAATATAAGATAGGTTCATATTTTATGAGAGTTGCGTTGAATTCTCTCAAACTGGTCAATGCACAATATCTAGTCTGTTGAATTTTCTTCTTTACTGAAAAAAATGATTTAAAGATAATTTAAATGTTTAGTACAAAAACCATAGTGAAGTCGAATATTATGCAAAAAAAAAACTTAACATAGTTTGCATCAAAAGCACAGAACGATAATTAAAATAGTGTAAGGACATAACATAGTTGTTTTCGACTACTGCTAAAATAATTGTAAGAAAGCACATTGCAAAACTATTTCTAATAACTGTGCATGATCTTCCTACTCTAGTACTGGTATATTTTATCTTTCTTAAGCAAAAAAACATGTAAGAACTAAGAAATGATAAAAGGTATGTGCTTTCCTTCATTTAGAAATCAATTCAAAAGTGCAACACATAATCAAAGTCTATATTCTAAATTTTAACAAAAAACAAATGGCGGAATAGAAACTTTAGCAAAAGGCATCGTGGTAATAAAAAAATGACCAGATGTCGAGCATAATGGCTTGGTCAGATAAATAGACAAAAGATTTAATTTCTATGCAAATATATTAATATTTCTTATTCGATCAATATAAAATGAAGAAAAGAATGAATTCAAACACTCATGAAATACGTGACATATCTATTTGGCTGTAATAAATTGTTGATTGAGCTGTCAGTTTTTGTATGAATAAAAAGAGAGCTTTCAGTTCTCGATATAGTTCAATGTTGGAAAAGGGGACTTGCATTGCCTAAAAAATGAGAATTCTGTTGATCATAAGACTATTTTTTATAGCTGAGAAGAGAAGAACCATTTTTTAGCAGATAAAAGAGAAATAAAGAAGAGTGGTAACATAACGATGACATGATATGCAGGGCCAGTTTGGCATTGTGGGTTTCCCTAGGCAACACGCACATAAAGCAGAAAGTAACATGCGTTAAAAGCATAGAAACCTAGGAAATATTGCCCCTGCAAAAATATTAGGAGATATGCCATTTCCCAGAATTGAACTCCCCACCTCACAGCTGAAGAGAAGATGCACAACCACCTGAACTAGAACTTCATTGTTAAATATATGCCATTAACTCTTATGTATAGAAACTTTTACTTCATCACTTACCACCACCACCAACAGCAGTTGCCCCTGCCGAGGGGGTTGCCCCAGGCAGTCTCCTGCTCGGCCTACCCCCTCTACCAGCTCTGATGATATGTTGCAAAATGTGATGTAGAATGTCCAACAGTAGACATTTTACTTTACATTTTTATCTCTAAAGTTTTATTAATAACCCCATTGGAGAGGATATTTAATCATTTTGTTAATTGGTGACTTGACATTCACATTTTAATAAACCTTTAAATAGGTTGGAGATGCTCCAACACTCATTTTATTTTTAATCATTTACTGCCATCACTCTCCCTTTTGCTAGTCAAAACATATTATTCTCTCTCTCTTAAAATATTCAAATAATTAAATACAAACTAAAATTAAATAATCGTTGCCAGTAAGACAAATTAAAAACTAGCAACTTCAAGATTATTATGGGAGTCAAGGAGTTCATTTTTTCATTTCTGTGTACGAACTTTGGACTTATGAATAGTATGGTAATAGATTACTAAAACTTACACTTATCTAAAGGAATGTTGTATAATATATTGCTCCGTAAAAAGTTTCACGTAGCAGTATAACAATGGACTATCACACCTATTATATTATATAATTATTCATACGCTAAACTAATCTCTTTCTGCAACTTTAGTTAGCTACTATTTTACATTTAACCCCTTTAATCAACTCTAGTTTTAGAATTTACATTCATATATAAATAAATATAATTAATGAACATCAAATAAAGTGGGTTTAATGAAAATGCAATGTTCCAAACAATACTATATTAAATAGCTCTTCCATTTTCTATTTTAGCTATTCCAAAATATTCCACTTTCATCTTCTCTTCTTACTTTTGTTTTCAAAATTTCTTAACTAGATAATCATTTTCTATTTCAGCTATTCAGAAATGTTCCATGCTTAGTTTTTCTTCCTGCTTTCATTTTCTCAATTTATTATGTAAAATAAATCTATTTACTCTTTTTTTGGATAAGTACATTTATTTAAAGTTAATGTTTGAGAATTAAAGTTGCATTCCATAAACACAAGTACTAATAAATGTGAGATAAAAATAGTAGACCTCCATCGTCAAATGATAAGATCTGCGGATCAATCCCCTATTTACTCTATTTTATATAAAGTTCAACATTTGCCTTTTATCTCCTTCCCGATAATCATTTTTATGACAAATAAAGCTCTTTCAGCAACATGAGATGTTATTTTACATTTAACTCCTTTTAACAAATTTAAATGTTGTTGAGAGATCTTCATTTATCGTAAAATGGTTATGGAGAAGGGAGATAAAAAATTAAAATATTGAAATTTGTATACAAGTAGAATTAAAGGCCATAAATTTTCCACTTTCATCTTCTCTTCTTACTTTCATATTCACAACCTCTTATCTAGATAATCATTTTTTCTTTCATCTATTCGAAAATATTCCATTTTCTTCTTCTTGCTTTCGTTTTTTCATCTTATTATCTAAAATAAAATTTAAAATTTATAAACACTGTCATATCATATGTTTTTATCCTTGAATGCAAGTGGAAAATTTTCTTTACTGGATCTAGTAATAAAATTCCTTCTTCCATGTTTTGTTGGATCTACTAATAAAATTCCTTCTTCCATGTTTTACTGGATCTACTAATAGGTTAAATAAATATTTTTAAAATTTTAAGAAGCAGTATTGTGGTTGTAAAAATCAGGTCAACAATATCGTTCTCCAATAAAGTTACTCCAATCGTCTTTCTTGGGTTGCAAGTAAATAATTTTCACTACTACAAAACAAGTCATTTGCAACGGCCGTTACCCCTGTCGCTTCGGTTTATGACCGACGCAAATGAAGACGATGCAACAGGGAAATTTCTGTTGCATCGGTTGTTTGACCGACACAAATAAGCATTATTTGCGTCGGTCGTTTGTCAACGACCGACGTATAGTGCTTATTCGCGTCGGTTGTTTGGAAGCGACAGACGCAAATAGCTATCATATGTCTTGGTAATGTAACAACCACCGACGCAAATGCAACCTAAAGGAAAAAAAATGATACTGTTTCAGGTTTTGAAACCTGAAATGATATCAAATCACAGCTAAGAAATATGTAAATGTTTTGAAATAATTATGTCTATTGATGCTAAACCAACTCATAGACCATAACAATGTTCAAATTTCTGTGAAACTTCACTTTTCTGGTATATACATTCTGAAACGCAATGCAAATTATACAATCAAAACAAAACATATATAGAGACAATTATACAATCAAAACAATTATGCAATCAAAAGATAAATTGCTTGAAAAAATTGCTAATTTAGATGTTTTATCAAAAGATGCATAGAAAATAAATCAAAAAATAATGGATAATTTTTATGCTTATATAAACACGTGCAGATGTAACTTATTTAAGAGTATGAATACCTGGATCAACTTAGCAGCCTTGTGCTCTCTCAAAACTTGAATGTATGTTGAATAAAGAGTGCAAATATAAGACTAAATAAGTACAATAGCGGAGCACATATTACCATAAAATCGGCAAAATAAAAATTTATAGTGTTTTTCTGAATCAATATTGTTGTTGATACTTGCTTTTTTAGTTCAAATATGTTTCAAGCCAGATAACCTATAAAATAAACAAAAACTTGATAAAGATGAATAAAATAAGACATAAACAGTTGTATTTTATCCCCTTCAATACACACACACACAACCATGCAAATCCTTGGCAGTACACCATATCAGATATCCGAGAGACGTATACAAACTTACATTATTAATCACATCAATATTATTAGTGTTACATTAAATTACTAGTTTAAAATTGCTTGTCACCGACTTTAGTGTCGTAAACGATAGGAACAACTCAAGAACTACAACAAAAAACACTTTTTGCAACAGGCAATATCTGTTGCAGTAGATCTATTGCAACAGGCTAGCGCCCGTCTCTATAGCCGAAGTTGCAAAAGGTCATTCCTTTTTCGCAACAATTTTTGCCAGTTGCAATAAGAAGTTGCGCAACGGGCATTTGTTGCAACAAATCCTTATACAACAATTAAAAACTATTGTAATAAACTCTTTTGCAACATGTATTGACAGTTGCAAAAGAAAATAATAATAATACACAACAATACATTTCATAAATGAAATAAACAAATAAAATTATATATCATAAATGAAATAAACAAATGAAACTTTATTTCAACAAAAATACATTTCATAGAATTTTAATAATACACACAATTACAACAACTATTCCCATAACTTCCATATACTATTCATATACACAATTTCTATCACACAATACACTTTTTAAATACAATATTTTCTAATAACATTTCTTCTCTCGAACACAATCTGAACAAAGCACTACAGCAACCTAAAATTCTGCTCTCTCACACAACCTAAACAAAGCACAATAACAAGAAAACTTCACAAAAAAAAATAACATTAACGAGAGAGCATGTTGATTAAATGATTGTAATGATGTGATCCTTCAGCGTTGAGTTCACCAGCGCCATTTTTATGTCTAACATGCTCAATGAAATAACAAATAAATTAAGGAACGAAAGCAAAAGGAAACAAAGGTTGAAGAAGCAAACTGAACAAATAGAAATTCAATATATATACACTTACCATATTATCTTAGAAGTGGGGACATCAGAACTTGAACTGTATCATCTCGCTATCAGAACCTTTTCTCTAGCAACAAAACCACAAGTAAAGGATTAGACAACAGTGCTAATACTAGTGTCTAAAACATTCATAGGTAAGACGCCATTGACCATTGACATGTAATCTCACGTTACACAGCAAGAGACATTCATTTGACTAAGCAACATAGACGACTCATGTAAATTCAATCACTTTTACAAACCTCTATACATGTGGCTGTAACATATATTCACTGAAACCTCAAAACTACTCACATAATATGCATACCGTATACGCACACGAATATAAATATTTGAATATATCATTGCATACACTTATTTTATATAAGAAAGTGAACAATCCAATATAAAGTACATGGATAACTTACAGGGATGAAAATGAATATACATCCCAGGTATGATAGCTTTATAAATGTTACATATGTGTGCATGGGACACATAGATGGTATAGTCTATGTGAAAGTGAATATGAGCAACTTGCATGGAACATATAATCATCACTCCAAATGCTCACACGTGGAGAAGCATGAACACATAATTGAATATATAGATGCACAAATGAAACCAATATATATATATATATATATATATATATATATATTCTTGAGAGTCAACTTTCTCTTGAGAGTCGAACTCTACGACAGTGGAGTAAATATGGGAAAACAGTTAACTGTAATTTCCAATATATATCTTGAATGTTTTAGGTATGATTATAATATAATATAATTTGTTTTCAAACAGTTAAGGAGCAGCATAAAAGCTGCCCTTAATTACGTCCTTGCTCTTTGACTAAAATTGGTAGAGGTGGTCTAACTACATTTGACTATGTTTAGATGCATTCTAGTACAAACTTAAATAAAGAAGCTACACATAAGAAGGCATAAGAAGCTATACATACCTGAAGGCTCCCATTCATGAGTAGGGAAAAGGGTAAACATAACAAGGAGATCCAACAATAATATTCCAGTCAAGACCAGAGGTAGGAACCCATATATCGCATTGAAACAGGACATGAAAGCCTAACTTCACAACAAGTTTCCAAAGCCACTGTCGAACATCAAAAAAGTAAACCGGATCAGATCTGAATTCTTTAAGGTTTTTTTTTTTTTTTTGAAACTGGGTTTCATTTATTTTTCACACACAAGCACACATATATGTGTATATGTATAATATACACCACGTTTAGCACTCATAACCCTCTTCTTTCCAATAACTACCATTTTTATCCCCGAAAAAACACTTAACTACACATAAATACATCAGCACTTTTCTATCTTATTGTTAAAATTTTAAACTTATATATATTGTAGTGATATATGCCAAAATTTTCAAAAACATAATAAAATTTTGTACCATTTAGTAGTTCTAAAAGACTACAAAATGCTTATCATTATAAATATTCAATGGCATTGATCACTTTTAATGAAAACAAGCATAAGCTTTGGATTAGTGATTAGAAACATACACACGTCCATTGGGATATCTTTAAGACTTTAAGTAACAGATCTAACAGTAATGTGCGATATTTACCCAATCATGTCAGAGGAGAATTTCTACTCTAGAAACTGTCGCTAGGAGTTATCCGTTCGCCTTAGTAAAGTTATTTTGCAAATTGCAATAAAATACAAATATGTTAAGCTGGAAAAGGACATGAATTGTGCTTGTCAGAGTGTATAGAACAAAGCGAGCTGTAGACATGAGGGGATGAAGTCAGCATACAAATAATACATTGAATACAACAAAATAGCAAACAAAGCTCAACTTGGCAAACAAGTATCACACACAAACATTGAGTACTATACAGCTAAGCGTGAAAACATAGACCAATCTTAGTATTTGCATAGATGAGTGAATGGTGAGATATTGACATATGTAATTTTTTTATCAACTAGCACATACCTTGAAGGAGGTCCACATAAATTCAACATCACTGAAAGAAAAACAAGTCCATGCAAAAATCCAATGAGGACTAGAGCTAGATACATCTGAAAATAGTATACCACAAAAATTTATGATTTGGCAGTATGGTGATTGAATATCAACTTACAGGTAGAGGTACATCGTGAATGCACTGCTGAGAACAAACCAAAAAAACCTGATAATATGTATTGATAAAGCAAAGCCTCTAGCGAAGTGGTTAAAAAGCTTTCTTTGACTTCTAATGGATAATGATTCCATCATGCATTATGCCGATGACAAAGATAACGCTAATAAATAAACAAACCAGAATGATATTGTCGATCAAGTTAAGTTGAACTAAAATATTTCTGTTCTAAATCATCTGCCTGCTGATAATTCTTTTCAAGACAGTTCTGTATTCCCAAAAATTCCTCCTAACAGTAAAGACCTCAAAGTAGATTCTGAAAAAGATGTGTCTATCAACCTCAACTCCAGTAACAAAATTTGAAATGATAAGTTAAATCTTAACAATTTAAAAGAAATATAAAATTTTGTTATATTGAACCTTCTGTTGAGACTAATTCTTAATAAGCAGTCTCGCAGATTAAATCAAAATCTAAGTCAAAGAAATTGAAAGAAGACAATCGTCTGCCTGGGGGCATGAAAAACCAAGGGTACCTATAAGGCCCTCTTTTCGTGAATGTTAGAGGACCAGTACAGTCTGATAACTAGTAAGGACATCAACTTTATGTCAATTGTGGAGCATAAAATGTCTGATAATTCTATTACTTCGTATTTCAAGGCAAGTCTATTTACCCCAGTAACTACTTTTTCTTGTTTCGAATCCATATCTTCTTCAACCTTTTTGTCTAATTTCTTTTCTTCAAGTGTGGAAGCAGGCATAGGGCTTGCGATATTGCCAACCCATTGTCGGCAGCAGATCTGAGAAGAGTGAGAAATGGAGGCTTCTTTGTGAAAAGCGTGAGCTAAAAATTGTGAGAAAAGTTAGGATTTTTGGATGAAGTGAAGAGGGTAGTGGCAGGAGAAATTAGAAAAGATGAGGCAGCCATATAAGAGAGTATGGGAGGGTGAGCTTACAGATGGCAGCGAGGGTTGTCGCCAGAGGAATTTCTCTTCTCGACACCATTTCCGCCGTCGCCCTTTCCATTGTTGGATCTGGATATAGATCTACTGTTATCGAGGAAGTCAGAGCAAGAATTGGAGAGAACGGGGTTGGGGCTTTCAGAAATGGGGATTTTTCGTAAATAATGAAAAATTGATGGAGACGAAAGTTATGGCCGTCGCCTCGAGTGCGAAAAAAGAGGATCTGGATTATAGGGTTTTGGGGTAAAAGGCGGCAAATGAAATTTTCGCTGTAAGGCTTCAATACACATTAGATTTTGTAATACTAACTACTAATTATTAATTATTAATATTAGTAATAATCAATATTATAGATAAGTAATTATTAACTTTCAAAAATTAATAACTAAAATTTAATTATTACTTCTTAATTATTAATACTAATTATTTCTTCTTAAGCATTTATTATTAATATTATGTAGTAAAAACTAATTATAATTTATTAATTCTTAATTATTTTTAATTATCACTTATTATTAAATGTTGTTAATTATTTAGTTATCAGTTATGAATATTGAGATGCAATATAGCCATGATTTCACTATGTTATTAGTTATCAATTATCGTTTATTTATTATGCATTTATTTATTATTTATTTATTTAATATTTAGACATATTCATATTGCAAATAAATTATTATTTATTATCCATTAGTTTTATATTACTAATTTATTATTAATAATAATTATTTATTTATTATTATTTTTTAAATGTTAATTATTATTATTTGTTAATTAAATTACTTGTTAATTATTATTATTTAATAAACAGTCATAAATATCACTTTATAATACTTAAATTTATTATTAATTAATTATTATTACGATATAATTACTATTAGTTAATCATTTAATAGTAACTATTTGGAATTAACTATTAAAAGTTAATCATTAAACGCTGATATTTATTTTTTAGTATGGCTTTCGCAACTGCCTTTTCCAGTTGTAAAAAAAATATAGTTATTGCAAGGGGCGAAAACAGTTGCTAAAGATATTTATTCGCAACTGGCTTGGAAGCGTAGTTGCAAATAATATGTTAAAAGTATGTTTTTGCAACAGGAAGGGATGCGCAGTTGCTAAAAATATGTTTTTCGCAACAGAAAGAAAAGGTCTGTTGCTAAATCTCATCTATTGCAACTGTTATAATAGGTCTGTTGCTAAATATCATTTACTGCAACTGGCATATGTCGCCTGTTGCAAACAGCTAGTTGCAATAAGATATTTTTCTTGTAGTATAGGTTGAAAATCAACCTGTTAAACAGGACTAAGCCAACTAATTTTGTTTAATTGCTTAAACCTTCAAAGGTTACCGGTCTTAAATAAATGTTATGCAATTTTTAGAAAGGTATTTTGATGATATCAAGTTATGTTTCATTTACACTAAACTCTAACCTACCAAACTACGTTCAGACTAGCTACACCGACACTAAGGTACCGAGTCACTATTCAACTCCTACTGAACAAGCCTTGCTACTACAAGCATAATAATACGATATATTCATTAAACAACCATAATAATATAAAGATCCACATATCAACTTTACATCATGGAAAAAATCTAAAGGTGTGTTTGAGGGTAACAGAAATAGAGAATTATAGCGGGGTATTATAGTTAGCGGAGAATGTGTTTGGGGCTGTAAGCAAACCATTTAAATGGAGCATTTAAGTAGATCATTTTTTAATTTTGTTTCGTAATTTTAATTAATTTATGTTTAAAATAGAAAATTATCATTAATGAATACAACATAGTTAACCAAACAAACAATCCACAAAATAATATTACATAATAATACACAAACTAATAAAACGGAGAAATACAACTCATTAGTAACGCTAAAGGAAATTTCTCAGTTGATAACTTATATAACCAAGCAAGTCTAAGTCAGATAGTTTCTCCACCACATCCAAAATTGAGTGGTCGACATGAAAAATCTCAATAATCTCCCACTTCTCAACATTTGTAAAGGTAGAGAGAACAACGAAGCAACGTTCCACTGCGACTGTGAAATGATCTGTTTGAACGAATGAGAGTGGTGTGGGAGGTTGTCTACTAGACGTGCTACGCGATGTCTATCTGCGTGTAGACTGAACTAGTGGTGGACTCGCTCAAATCAGAAAATCACGATACGTAGCTGCATCGACCATAGTAAAGGGTTGTGGTGGAAGGGGAATCTGGTAACTGCAGGTGCCTTTCCTTATGATGCCCCCAAAAAGCTCATCTTGCTTTCAAAACTTCAGAGGAGTATTTCTCCTAAACGTCTAGTACAAGCATGCAGGCCCGCTCCACCATTCGTCTAAGCCGTCGAAGAGGTCCTAAGCAGCATCACATTCACCACCCAGAATTTGAAGCAGATCGTTCCAAATTTTCCAGTCCCTTTTTAGATTATCCCATTTGTTTTTTATCTGCGTCTACGTCTAATCATCATCGAACCGCACGTTGAATTCCATCTGAACAGCAGTCAAGAATCTTCCCATTCCTTTAAGGTGAATATTATTAAGAAAAATTTCTATGAAAGCCTCCATTCAATCCATTGGCCATGAAGCAATGAGTGCGGACGAAGAACCTGAACCAGAGGCAGAAGTGTGTGCCATTTAATTGAAAAAGGAATATTTTTTTGGAAATATATATATATATATATATATATATCGAATATACGAGTGTTTAAATATAATAACAAAGAAAATTACCTGAAACTTAGCTGGAATGGACCGGAAACAAGAAGCAGAAAAGGAGGAGAGAGCTAGAAACAGAGAAAAAGAAGGTGAAAAGAAGAAGAAGGGGGAATTTATAGGGGAAGTGAAGGCCAACGGCTGGAATTCCAGCCGTTGAGCCAACGATCCAAAATGGACCGTTGGATATCAGATGCGTTCGATGCGTCCGTTATCCTGACGGTCCATCGAACGGACCCTAAGTGTAATGAAACTAAAATCCAAAAATTTACAACAAAAAGCAGAGCAATTAATTTTATATAGGTCCATAATATAATAACTAATTTGACAAAATAAAAACCATGCGAAATTAATTATGTTTGTTGAGTAAGCCATTCTGAGAGAAAATGAATCTTTTTAACACCACAACATTTTACTACATAAGTATCATTAAACCTATATCCAAATTGCCTTATAAGTTGAGTTCTGTATAAATCTTGTCATTGTAGGAAAAAAGCAAACTCAAAGTCAGTTTGTTGAATAACAAGGTCCCAATCGTCAAACATGATTCTTAGATGGGCTTATCCTGACGCATATTAAAAGCATACACATTGTCTCAGATGATAAAAGGAATATATGTATATATAGTGAAAATTAGTCATACATCCCTAAAAGGAAACTTAATTAGTCTCACATCCGGTCATAGTTTATAATATAAACCCGCCCCTATTTTTGAATTGCCGCCTCCTATTTTGTAGGATCCATTTCCTACTTTTATGCATCCGCCTTTTTCTTCTTTGGTTACGCCTCTTCGTTTTGTGCTAGGAAAAAATGCGGCATTGAGTGTAAAAAAAAAAAAAATCTAAAATCTGGAAATAACAGCAGAAGTCCACACCAAGAAAAAAAAAGTTGCATATATCTATGCAAGTATTGCCAATACTTGCATACATATATGCAATTATTGCATAAAGGAAATTATGCTAATGGTTTGTCTGCAGATATGTTGCACACGTATGTGCATGTTTCAGATTTACTTGCACACTTGAATGCAAATAAAAATGAACTGAGCTGCACTGTTATGAAATATTGCATATTTTTATGCAAGAATGATGTAATACTTGCACAAAAATATGCTAAAAAATCAAACGCGGATGCAACACTGGAATACTAGCGCATATATATGCAAGAAATTGGAATTCATGCATAAAATTATGCATTTAACTGCACATTTTTGCTTTTTTTTTGTTTTTTTTGCGTGCTTTTAGATTTTTTTGAGTGGTTTTTTTGTCGAATGCGTAATTTATTTAAATATTAATTTTCATATTTTTTTTATTTGGTTTTTGATCTATTTCTGAAAAATAGGGACCTAATTTATAATAAGTTTGTGACTGGATGTGAGCCTAATTTTGAAACTTAATAGGGACCTTAAAAAATGCACCCATATATATATATATATTACTAAAAGAGGTAAAAAGGCAAACTTTGCTATCTTAATGGCAAGTTTTCGAGAATAGTTCCACTACAGTTGAGCCCCGCAGTTGCACTTTCTGCCTGAAAATAAGACAAACATGAAAATACTCAGGACATACTATTGCTTGCATATTTTACATATATATTGATCCATATTTACAAAGTAAAAGAGAAGTTATGACAACATATGTAATGGTCTGGTCTTTTTCAACCATCGGACAATGGCTATACTCTGTTGTGGCATTACAATGGTACCCCAACACCTTATTTTACGGTCAGCCTCTCGACTGTCGCGGCCTCATGCCTAACCAACCCCTCTTGAGACGTGTAGAGGTAAGAGTCTCCCGCTCGCCACCAGACCAAGAGCAAGAACCCCTTATCACGCTACCTCATGCCAAACAAGGACTAGTGTGAGAACACAAAACAGTTGTTTTTAAGGTTTATTTTAAAGTTAGGTAATTCATCGGACCATGCCGCTAATGCAGAGCAGGTTTACTCCATGCGAATACCAGTGTATAGAAATCCGCAATGACTTTTTGAAAAATGAAGCTATCATAAGCTCGTCCCACATCACACAATGCAAGCGCACACCAGATGGACTACTTTTGTCTTATGATTACCAAAAATGCTTTTGATATGTGAAAATCCTCTTTCATATTATTATTAGTGCATAGTGTGAAAACCTTTCGAAAATAAATATATTAAACTAGCCAACATAATGCCCCATCCCATTATACTGACGTAATCCTTCCAGTAACCAGCAGGAAATACAAACAAAACCATACGGGCTCGTAATGGAGATTGGGTTTCCAACATGATGGTTCCTGGTACAAAAGATCATTCGTGGGCTCACAAACTTTCTTTCGTGCATCATCCCAGTACTCGCGGTTAGCATTTAGGCTCGGACACCGTTATACTAGCCCACCCCACCATACATGAATAAGAGTACCCAACAAAAAGCGTCCCAGACTGGGGACTTCGTATTACCCTTTCATCATCATATCTTGGGGAACCGAACACACGAAATGAACATAAAAGTCTGGCCCTCATTTTACCATCAATCCAGGGTGTGAGGTTCATTGAGGTCACGATATACACAAAGCTACGCTTCAATAAGCCTTGCATTGATCATCCATAGCTCATCACATAACTTAAGTATGCCACATTGTCCATTCACTATGCATCACAGATTTCCATCAATATATTACCTTTAAGCTCATACGTCTTAGATAAAAGTGTTAAGCTGAGAGAATAAATTCTCTGCCACCAAACAGATATATATTTAACAGAAATCAATGCTACGCAGTCAATTACAATGTTAGACTCATAATCCATACATGTATGTTCTAGGTCTGAACAAAATAACGATCCGGAATTCCTTCACATACGTTCGGGCGTCTTGCCACTTAACTGATATAAAATCCATTTGCAAATGGGAGCTACCCGTCTGAGACATTCAACAAGTCATCCTTACGATATGAAGGATCCCGGTCTTCAATACCATCTTCAATGTCTTCAATTGCTCCACAATGTCGTATTATTACTTGTAATGGTTTTTCGAACATAATTTTGATCCCGTAATTTCCAAATAATAAGCGCAATAAAAAAACAAATACTTAACACACAGGCCTTCAACCAATCTCCTTTTATCTTAGATTTTTTAAATTAAACTTCTTTAAACCCATTCTCAAATTATCTTTAACAAAATCCATATTTTAACTTTTCTCCTTTAAAATACATCCTTTAAATCAAAGGTAATCTTGCCTTGAAACCTCAATTAACTTTCGGTTTGATAACTTGTTATCCAAATTCAGTTTCTATGGAAAACCCTTAATCCATATTTCAATCATTTTAAACATAGTTTCCATTTAAAATGATTTCCCAACATTCAATTCTTTAATCTTAATTAAAAGATTAGAATTCAATCCTTTACTCTAAATTTTCTCAAATCAAAGATTTGATTAAATCCCCAATTTACGATATGAATTTCCACAACTCAATCTCATCGGGTTTCAAGAATGATATTATAGAAGACACCATTCAAAACAAAATCCAAATCAATTGATATTAAACATAAGTTACACAAAAATTGTATTTACTTATATTCGATATTAATTCTTATAATCAACGAATACTATAATTGGAATAACGATATGATATTAATGTCTTCCAAATTCCTCAAATAGTATACATTTACACCACAAAATTTCATATCAAATACCTGAAGATTATTTCTATCCAACTATCTCAATCAAATTAGGAAACCCGTTTCATAATTAAAAGATTTATCCAACTCTTTGACATTAGATTTGCATAGAAATACCATCAACTTATCCTCAACATTAATCTCCATATCCAACTCACATTATAAGTGGAATAACGGTGAACTACCCTTTAAATTCCTCAAATAGTAAGAGTCCTCATCTACCGACTTAGTATCAAACATCCGAAGATTTATCTCCAACCATATCCAATTATTTAAAATTGAAAAACCCGCTTTAATATTAAATAAATATATTTAAATTCCATGTAAAATACTTCCAATACTTTTAAACCTTTGGAAACATTGCAAAAATCATTTAAAAATGATTACTTATAGTTTGGAAAAAAGTTTGCGGGTTAAAACTTCAAAATAGATTATTTCCAAAGAAAGCATTACAACAGCGTTTCAAAAGTGTTACAAAACAGTTATATTGGCTAACCTGATCAAAATAACCTTTATGTTATCCAAACCTTAAATTTTCCAATTCAAAACACTTTTAGTAAATTTATAATGATTTTACAACAAATTTCCATATTTTAAAACATTTAAAAATAGTTGTTTACATTTATGGTTGACAAATGTACTTACATCATCTTTTTCCCAAACTGTTTTAAACATTACTGAAAATTATAAGTCATAATTAAAATCTTCTTTGACTCATCTGAAAGCTCTTGTTAATAGAAATCAAATGTTTTTTGTTTCGCGTAAATCCGATTTGAATTGCAAAAGTTATAAACGTTTAAAGTTTGTATCTAAAATATGTGAATTGCCATTGTGCGACAAGCTCTATTTTGCCCGCAATAAAATTTATTCGACTATACTTCAAAATACCTTAAAAACCATTGTATACTTATATAAACCATTTAAATGAATTAAATTGTCTTTCCAAATTATTTCGAGTTTAAAATTTGACTTTTATTTTTCACTTAATCAATTAAATTCCAATTTATTTCTAAATTCAAATAATTTCAACTTCAAACTAAATTTTAAATTAACAATCCCGTCCGCTGGATCAGTTTGGGATAGCCAGGAAGAGCAGGAAACAATATTTTCCAAACCCAAGCCATGACACTATCCTCTCTGTCATCCTACAACGTTCCGATATTTATTTAATTCATTTTTCTTGAAAGAGACTTCATCAATATATTTGTATTCATACATACGTGTCTTTCCAATTATTAACCTCCAATTTCAATAATAATATTGCTTCTAATAATGAAGGAGTTTTCTGATCACCAATGTAATACCATAACTGTCGTGTCATAATGTATGCGAAACAACATCAACAAACATTATAAACATCCATTGCAACCATCATCAACATAATTAAATAAATAATAGTTGTGCACAAGCATTATAACACTAACGCTTAACATTGTGTGTTTAAAACTATTCAACCATCATCCATCACAACAACGTCAACCATTAACATCCATAGCCGGTTCAATCTGATTACACTAATTAACTATTCAAATTCTAACTAATTCTTCACTAATTTGTGTACAATAAACTAGTATAAAAGTTTATAGAGTTCTCAAAATCTCTTTCCCATTCTTCACGATAGGCGAGCCTAGCGAACGAACCACTTGACAGTATTTATGCACATCATCTTCTTTACCAAAATATATAAAATATAATATAGTATATATTAATCTCTCTCTATATAAGAGGAGGAGGAGGATAGAGAGGCTTTTGGCCGAACCAAGGTGGAAGAAGAAGGAAGCCATAGCCAAGTGCTTTAGAAATGTAATAACCTGGAAATCCGGGCCAATTTAAAATTTTTATATTGGCAATTTTAATGAATTTTGATTATTTAAATTAGATTATTTTAAATAATAACGACGAGGAATTTATTTTGAGTAGAATTCGAACGTATATATTTATATAGATCGTCGTTAGAATATAAATATTTACTTTAAAATATAAAAGGAATTGAAAATGGCGCGGTAGTTCGATAATTCGATTTCAAATTTCAAATGAATGTACATGATTCAAAATATACCGGATTTTGACGAAACCAAAAATATTTGAATCTATTTGAGAATATCTTTCCGACGAATCCGAAAAATTGAAATTCCATAGCGGGAATCAAAAGATATGCCCAGTTGAAAATTCAGAATAGTCGCTATGGAATTCTGGCCCTTAAAAATGGAAATTTTGCAAACGACCTCGGTTTTCGACGAAACCACTTTTGTTGGATCCGCGATGTCAAATTATTCCTAGTTTTCAAAATTCGTAATTTTTGAAATCAATATGTGGGCGTGGCAAAGGAAAACGCGTTTGACCAGTTTTAGTTGATTTTAATCGACTGGAAAATGGCCATTTTTCAAACTGTCTCAGAATTCGACGAAACTAGTTTTGTTAGAACCGTATCATCAATACGAAGCTAGAAAATATTTTTTGAGGATTTTTCGAGTTAGTATGTGGCCCCGATAAATTGAAATGTGCGTTCAAATTCAATATATAGAGTTATATTTTAATTTCGACGAAAACTGATCGAAACAGTCAAATCAGCCTACGATACCTATCCCATTGTGTTCAGAATGGGGGTAATTAGCTATGGACGATAGTCGGTGGGTCTCGTTTAGAGATCAAATTTTAAAGTCACTTTTTGGGATATAAAATAATATAATATATTTTTTAACAAAAGCCCCTATATCTTCCTCTCCCTCCTCCTTAACCCTTCATCCCCCCTTTCATTCACTCGAACGAAAGAAAAAAAAGAATTAAATCGCGCCGACCCCCCCTTTTCACCGTCGATCATCCACCGCCCCCCCTCTGGCAGCGCCTCCACCTCCTCTTCCCAGGCGCACCACCCGCCGCTCTCCCCCCTCGACTACTTCCCCCTCCGTTGCTCCTCCCTCTCTCTTCACGTGAACCCCAAAATGGCCGAGACTCCTGAGCCACTACCTACGAGTGCGCACCCCCCCTCCTCCTCAGTTCAACAGCAAACCCCCCCTCCGATTATAACGTTGTAAGTTTAGTTTTTTTATTTTTGCTTTTAATTTAATTATACACATTGTTTGATTTTCTGATTTTGTTTTTATTCATATAACGTAGTTAGATCAGTTTTTATTTACAGAAAATGGTATTAAAAATTTGATTTTTAATATATATAACCTTGTCTAAAAATACGATCTTTATATGTGTATCGTTAAAATAAAGATGCGATCTTTTATATGAATGTCCTTGAAATAAAGATTCGATTTTTATATGGATGAAAAAAATGCGATTGTTATACACATGCCATTAGAAGGAAAGAATTGACTTTTATATGCTAAAAGGCTTAATTTTTATATGTGTAAAAATATGATTTTTATATAGTAGAGATTATAAAAATATGATTTTTCTATTATAGAAAGAATAAAGATATGATTTTTATATGGTAGAGATTATAAAAATGTGATTTTTTATAGCGATGATATAAAAAAATAATTCGATCTTTATATTAGAAGTAGATATATAAAAAAATATAATTTTTATATAGAGAATAGCTTGAAAAGAATATAATCTTTATTATATGAATACCGTAGTAAAAATAGAATTTTTATCTATATAGTAGCGATGTAATAATAGAATTTTTATCCATATAAAGTGAATATAAAAATGTGATTTTTATATATGTAGTGGCTACGGACAATGAAATTAACAAAAAGCGGGCACGACGAAGATTTCTACATAAGAAAAGTCGCGGTGTATTGGTTAAGCTAATCGGTGAGAACTCCTCACTTTTATTTTAATTTCTAGTTGAAATATATACTAGGATGCAGACGGTGTTTAGTAGCACCCGACACCCGTCGTCCACAGACCATGGACGGCTTGTATGCTTGTTTGTTTGATTTTGATGTGTAGTTGATTGTTGTGATGTGATGTGAAATGAAATAAAATATTTATATAGTTAAAAATATTTTATATTTGAAAACATAATTTTTAACGTGTATTTAAAATGAAATAAATATAAACAAATCGGACGATTTGTTTATATACACACATTTGACTGATATAGATTGGGACGATAAATTTTACACATCGCCCAACTGCACAAATAAAATCTATGTTTGATTGTTTGAAACCCCACACGGATATTGGGATGATATATGACATACACTAATCCCAATAATTAGTTGTATGTCGATCGATTGATTTACAGACTGTTATGAGCGTTAAATATTTATATTTGATGCTTATACAGTGTAGAATGCACTTTGGATGGTAATTGATTGGGCCTCATTCTAGTTTTGAAATAGAATATTTGAAAAGAAATATTTGAATAAAATATTTGAAAAGAAACATTTGAGTAAAATATTTGAGAAGAAATATTTGAAACGAAATATTTGAATAGAATATTTGAAATAGAGATATATAAATCCGTATTGATTAGATATGCGCTATTTTGACGCGAACGATATTTATATCGATTATATTCGTTTTTATAATGAATATTGAAAAGTGATTTCAAAATCGAATATTTTGAAATGAAATTTGAATTAAATTGAATGGAAACGAATTAGAATTCGAACTGAATTGAGACGAATTAGAAATCGAATTGAAATTGAATGGAAATCAATTTAAAATGAATTCGAATCGAATTGAAATTGAATGGAAATCAATTTGAAATGAATTCGAATTGAAAGTGAATTCGAATTGAAATTGAATAGAATTCAAATCGAATTGAAATTGAATCGAATTGAAATCAAATAGAAATGAATGTAAAAAGGAATTTATAAAGGAAAATTCAATTTTGATTTGAAATCGAATAAGAAGTTAAAATCGTTTTGAAAACGAATTTAAAACGATTTATATAATACGTTTTAAAAGGAAATCGACGAAATATATAGAATATATTATATATATATATATATATATATATATAATGGCCTGAATAGAACGCGCCGCGCCGCGGCAGTTCATGAATTTCAACCATTGACTTCGAATGGATATTGCGGGAGATCCGACCGTCGGATTCTCATAAAACCGGAACCGTTGGGTTCGTATTGAAAAGAGCTTTCTAACGAATATTTGAAATTAGAAATCTAATTGTTGGATTTGGAATTATGTCCAAATCAAATTTGGAAAAGGTCGCTGTAAGTGCAGTTCGATGGCCGTTGAGGGAAATCGACTGTACGGGCCTTGATAAAATTATTAAAAATAGTAATAATCTGTGTAAAATCATAAGAAATGATTTGTGAAGAATTGGGATGAAAAACTCCATATTTGAAAAGATAAAAATAGATTTTTATCGAAATGAAATAGTTTTTGAACTAGAATAATAATTCTATTTATTTTTAAAATAAAGTGGATTTGAAAGGGTGTTGAAAATAACCAGAATTTCCAATACGTGAATTGGAATGGATTTGAATCGAAATTGTCTTCGGAATATTTCGATGTTGGGTTTCGTGATTATACAGATATTGATATGGAAATTTGAAAGATATATTTATATCGTTTTTTCCAATATGATATTTGTTGGTCGTAGAATTTGATATTGAATATAAACCGATATATTTTCTATTCAGAGCCTTGTATTTAATATCAAATGTGATTTGGGTTTGTCGTTAATGATGTCTTCATTAACACTGTTCTTAAACCCAGTTGAGAAAAGATTAAATCTTTTTATTTAGATTTAATGAATTGTACCAGTTAAATAATATTTAATTGGAATTGAATTGAAATTGATTTTTGGGTTTATCGTGAACAGTGTTTTAAATAACACTTGTTCTTTAACCCGATAATTAATGGAATGTGATTTTGGGTTGTCGTGAACATATCTTCAATAATACTGTTCTTAGACCCAAAGGAGTTAGGAAAATCAGAAACTAATTGGATATTAGTTAAGTTGAATGGTTTCTGGGGTATTGATCTGATGTTGGTTTCGACCTTCGAGGTTAATACTTAGGGAATTGCTCACTTGCTAATTTACGGTTAGGGACTGATTGAAATGTGATGTGATTTTGGGGTTTATCGTGAACCGTGTTTTAAATGACACTGATTCTTTAACCCAGTCAAAGATTAAAACTAAGTGGAGTTTTAATGAATCTTTAATTAGATTGAAAAGATCGAGAATGGAGTATCACCAGTTTTGCTCCAGGCGATAGTTAAATCTTTAATTAGATTTGAACGTGAAATGGTAATTGAATTTACCGATAACACCGTGGTGTTAGATATGAAGTATTACCAGTTTTACTTCATGGGACGAATAGGTTGGGATTGGGCAATTAAAACAAATGATTACTTCGGTAAGGTTCGTTAATCCCGACTAGTTTGAAGAGATATTCAAAGAAAGATTAAAGAATCAATTTAAAAGAATTTATATTTGATAAAATTAATGGGAACCTTTCCCTAAGAATGTGAAATTTGGAAACTAACTATAGGTTGGCTAAGATGAATGGTTTCTTGGGTATTGATCTGATGTTGGTTTCGTCCTTCGGGGTTAATATTTGGGGAATTGTTCTCTTACTAATTTACGGTTAGTGACTGATGAATTGGAATGAGGCGTATGTTGTGTTTGTGTAACACTTGTTTATTATATACGCGAGCTATTCAGAAAGACCGGGTTTATCCCATTCTGAATAACTGATTCGACGATGAGTCGAATATGAAGACGGTGGTTGAAGACCGGAGGACTTCACGTCATTGGGATAATTACTGATGATCTTGATTGGGTCGTACACCCAAGAGGAGGGAATCAGTTGGTGATCGTCCAGACGTACTTGGAGATCGATGGATATGCGAGGTACAAGGTGCCTCCGGTTTCGTTCAGACCCAGAACGGACTTGTAAATGGACTGTGTGTTTGACATTGGATATCATTCTGTGTGATTGATGGATATCGGTTGCATGGAGTGGTTTGCCTGTGTGGCATGCTAAGATGCAAATGATCAAGGCTTCTGTTGAAAAGCAGAGTCTTGTGGTTGATGATCAAAGCACAGCCTGTGTGGCACAGCTTTGTGTAGCGTTAACTCGCGAGCCTCACACCGTGGTTGTGAACCAGAAACGGGAGAGGACATTAGGGAGGGCATGCGTTTCCTTCTAGCTAGAAGTGGCATCAGTGGTTTTACACGCCCTGACGAGTTTGACTTATGTGGTTGTTACTGTTGTGAGGCGCCTCAGATATATCGGTGACTATGTGGAGCCGATGGAGTCATTCGTTGGTTCATTTACGCCCCAAAGGGTGGGGAAACGTATTATCCAGGGTTTAAGTTTAATCCACATCGGGTGGACCGGCCTTGACGCTCCAAGGGTCAATGCGTTC
This sequence comes from Allium sativum, assembly GCA_030737875.1. Taxonomy (NCBI): domain Eukaryota; kingdom Viridiplantae; phylum Streptophyta; class Magnoliopsida; order Asparagales; family Amaryllidaceae; genus Allium; species Allium sativum. The sequence continues at coordinate 133,151,285 of CM060918.1, forward strand.
TGTCCCTGAGACTCGTGCTAGACAGTCTCGAATCGGTAGAGGACGATCCCTGGCCTCGGTTCATAGATGGAAATCCAATTTCCAATACGACACTTTGCGGTTTTAGTTGTAAACCTATATATGGCGACATAGTGGTATGGGGCATTCATGCCGCCTATGATTGATACTTATGATTGAAATTGTTTTTGACACTATACACTTATAGTACTATCAAAATAATCTGTTTTAAACGTATCAAGCATTCTTTGGCTATTATAAGGTAAAACCCTATCCTTCGGCTTGTGTTGCATTGTGTGATGGGACCTGGGTCTTATAATAGCTTCATTGTTCTTTATTTAGCATTGCGCGGTTGTTTTATGCACTGGTGTTCTTGGGAGGAAACACGTTCCGTGTTATACGGCGTGGTCCCTTGATTTACCTAACTTTAAAATAAAGATTAATAACTATTTTAGTTCTCACACCAGTCACATGACTGACCTGGAGTTTATTGTTTTAACCTAAACTCTGGGTGCCCTTATTTTCGACACGGGCAGCTAGTAGTTTTGGTTTTGCAAATTTATATTCACAAGATCCTGATTTACAGCTGGAACGATACTCGGAAAGCTCTGTATCCGTGTATTACTTCTGGTTGTGTTTTGTATTATTTTCCGCTGCGATGTATTTAAATGTAATTTAAATCTCTGATATTTTCTGTCTAATATTTATTCATACTCTGTATATTCTTGTAATCTGATGAAATTGTTGTAATGTACAATGAAATGTTCTTCTGTCTGCCTTCTGATTCGTCTTGTCCTCAAAGTAATTCGTTCTTTCTCTTCTCTTCGGAGACCGGGGAAGTTCGGGTCGCTTCAGTTGGTATCAGAGCTTTGGTTTACAAAGCTCAGAGAACAAGACACGTTAGAACCATACGAAAGAACTCATCTGATATTGGATTAGTAATATCTAATGAGAATGACTCATTAGAGATGGGATCAGTAATATCCTAGAACGAATGTGAAGAGTATATTTTTGAAAATGAAAACAAATTTTGTTTTGAAATTTAAATCGTTTTATACGTATTTGAATATTTGTTAGTATTGATTTGGACAGTCTAGTATATAAAGATTTTGCGTATATGTCTGATCCGCGTGTATTTGAAATTTTAAAATACTGGGTAGATATAGAATCACACCCTAGTCGCCCGGGGACAATTCTGATGATGATTGCAACATCATCAGTATTTGTGTTCGAGTTTCGAAAGTGGGATTTCTATATGATTCCAATTGACTGGTGTGAGAACCAAAGCTAGATAGGGCTTATTGTTGTGATTTAGCATAAAAAATCTGATTTTTGGACTATGTATCAAAATTATGAATTTGAAATGTTAATCAACTAATTGATTGATGGTTGTGTTGTTTGATTATTGTTTGATTAATTAAATGTTGAACCATTTAGCCAAATTGAACCAAATAGTGAGTTGTGTTGAAAATTTGTCGCATTTGCATACATATATGTAACAACCCGTAAAATCTGGGTCAGTTTAAAATTTTTATTTTGGCGATTTTAGCGAATTTTGATTATTTAAAATGAATTATTTTAAATAATATCGACGAGAAATTTATTTTGAATAGAATACGAACGTATATATTTATACGCGTCGTCGTTAGAATATAAATATTTATATATAATTATAAATAGAATTGAAAATGGCGCGGTAGTTCGAAAGTTCGATTTCTAATTTCAAATGCATATACAGAATTCAATATAAGTCAGAATTGAACGAAACAAGAAATATTTGAATCTGTATAACTATGTCTTTGTAACGAAGTTAACAAACTGAGATTTCATCTTAGGAATGATAAGATATGTCCAGTTTAAAATTAGAAATAGTCGCTGTGGAATTTATATATATTTTTATATATATAAGGCCCTTAAAAATAGCAATTTTGCAAACGACCTCGGATTTCGACGAAACCAGTTTTGTTGGGTCCGTGATGTTAAGTTATTGCTAGATTCCAAATTTCGTAATTTTTCGAATCAATATGTGAGCGTGGCGAAGGAAAACGCGTTTGACCAGTTTCAGTTGATTTTAATCGACTGGGAAATGACCATTTTTCTAACGGTCTCAGAATTCGACGAAACTAGTTTTGTTAGGACCGTATCGTCAATACGAAGCTAGAAAATATTTTTCTGGAATTTTTCTAGTTAGTATGTGACCCCGGTAATTTGAAATGTACGTTTAAAATTCAATTTAGTGATTTAAATGTAAATTCAAAGGAAACTGATTGTAACGATCAAATCAGCTTGCGATGCATATCCCATTGTGTTCGGAATGGGGGTAAAACGCTATGGGCGACAGGCGGTGGGCCTCGTTTCGAGGTCGTATGTAAAAGTCAACTCTTTGCTAATTAAATAATTAATAAAAAAATAAATATAATAAAAAAAATTTTTATCTTCCCCCCCCCTTAAAACCGCTCTGGCCCCCCCCCCCCCCCCGTATTCCTTCAAATGCTCAGACGAGAAATAAAAAAAAAAAAAAAAAAAAAAAAAAAAAAAGAATGACGACCTCGACGGATCGCTACCACCGCCGCTCCAGGTGGAGCGCCTCCCCTCCCTAGACCGCACACCCCCTCCTCCGCCTAACCCCCATCACGAGCGTGAGCTCGAAGCCCCAAATCAGCCACCACACCCAAAAACTCCACCGACGCCCCGACGCCAGCACCACCCTCCAGCGCCCGTAGCTTCGCCCTCCCTTCCCCCTTCGAACCCCTAGCGAGCCGCCCATCCCCTCCATCTTGCGTCGACGCAGCACCCACGCCCCCTCCTTTTTCTGTAAGTTTTTATTTATTTATTTTATTTATTTATTTATTTTATTTTTATTTTAATTCTGATTTTTAAAAGTTGTTTAAAACTGATTTATACGAATTTAAAAACTGGATTTTTTAAAAGAAAATAAAAACTGGATTTTTTGAAAGAAAAGTAAAAACTGATTTTCTTTTTAAAATAAAAACTGATTTAGTTATTCATTAATAAAAACTGATTTTGTCATAAGAAAAAAAAAAAAACTGATTTGAAAAGGGATTTTGAAACTGATTCTTTTATTTTTAAAAGGTTTATAAAGATTAAAACTGTGTTTTTAATTAGGAATGTAAAACAGAAATTTTTAAAAAGAGAAAAACTGTTTTTTTTTTCAAAGATTTTAAAACTGAATTTTTAAAAAGAATATAAAAACTGATTTTTAAAATGATTTATAAACTAGAAAACGGATTTTGTTAAAGGTAAAAATCATATTTTTATATGTTGAAAGCAAAGGTAAAAATCATATTTTTATATGTTGAAAGCAAAGGTAAAAATCATATTTTTATATGTTGAAAGCAAAGGTAAAAATCATATTTTTATATGTTGAAAGCAAAGGTAAAAATTCGATTTTTATATATTGAACTTTGAAGTAAAAATATGATTTTTATATATTGAACTTTGAAGTAAAAATTCGATTTTTATATATTGAACTTTGAAGTAAAAATTCGATTTTTATATAGTGAACTTTGAAGTAAAAATTCGATTTTTATATAGTGAACTTTGAAGTAAAAATTCGATTTTTATATAGTGAACTTTGAAGTAAAAATTCGATTTTTATATAGTGAACTTTGAAGTAAAAATTCGATTTTTATATAGTGAACTTTGAAGTAAAAATTCGATTTTTATATATTGAACTTTGAAGTAAAAATATGATTTTTATATATTGAACTTTGAAGTAAAAATTCGATTTTTATATATTGAACTTTGAAGTAAAAATATGATTTTTATATATTGAACTTTGAAGTAAAAATTCGATTTTTATATATTGAACTTTGAAATAAAAATTTGATTTTTATTTATTGAATAGCGAAATAAAAATTCGATTTTTATATATATAGTGGCCTTGGGCAGCGAAGGTGACAAAAAGGCGAAACGACGAAGACTTCTGCAAAAGAAGAGCCGTGGAGCTAGGATAGCTAATCTGTGAGAATTTCTCACCTTTCAATTTCTTTTCTAGTTTTATATATATACTAGGATGCAGACGGTGCTTAGTAGCACCCGACACAATTGTCCACAGACCATGGACTTGTTTGTTTGGTTGCATAGATTAGTTGAATTATTTGTTTGAATTGAATTGTTTGGTGAGGTGAAATTGATTTGATTGATGTGTGAATGGCGTGGGCCTTCACTAGACCGGGGATAAGGCTAGGCCTCGTCCCGTTTCTAGTATCGTGCCGTTATGCCGCCGAAATTTTCTAAAATGTGTTAGAAAAATAAAAATATCATTTTATTTAAAGAATGAACTTAATAGAAATTCATATGTTGGAATAAAATGTTTTGTCGTTAAAAATATAATTTTTAACGTGAATGTGAATAAATAAATATTCATTTACAAACCAGACGGTTTGTTTATGTACACATATTTGAAGGACATCGATTGGGTCGATAAATTTTACACATCGCCCAACAGCACAAATAAAATATGTGTTTGATTGTTTGAAACCCCACACGGGTGTTGGGATGAAATTAGAAGTTCACTCATCCTGATTGATTAAATATGTCGATCGATTGATTGACATGCTGTTATAAGCGTTAGATATCTTTATTTGATGCTTATACAGTGTAGTGCACTTTGGTTGATGGTTGATTATTTTTCAATGCTATTATATACATGTGTTGTATGAAAATCCATATAATTAATTTTATATGGTAATCGATTGGGCCTCATTCCAGTTTAGAAATAGAAATATTTGAAATAGAAATATTTGAAATAGAATATTTGAAAATAGAAATTTATGAAGCCGTATTGATTAGATTGACGCCATTTTGACGTGAACGATATTTATATCGATTTTAAAACGATTTCGAAATGAATTGAATTGAAAACGAATTCAAAATGAATTGAAAACGATTTCGAAATGAATTGAATTGAAAACGATTTCGAAATGAATTGAATTGAAAACGAATTCAAAATGAATTGAAAACGATTTCGAAATGAATTGAATTGAAAACGATTTCGAAATGAATTGAATTGAAAACGATTTCGAAATGAATTGAATTGAAAACGAATTCAAAATGAATTGAAAACGATTTCGAAATGAATTGAATTGAAAACGAATTCAAAATGAATTGAAAACGATTTCGAAATGAAATGAATTGAAAACGATTTCGAAATGAATTGAATTGAAAACGATTTCGAAATGAATTGAATTGAAAACGATTTCGAAATGAATTGAATTGAAAACGAATTCAAAATGAATTGAAAACGATTTCGAAATGAATTGAATTGAAAACGAATTCAAAATGAATTGAAAACGATTTCGAAATGAATTGAATTGAAAACGAATTCAAAATGAATTGAAAACGATTTCGAAATGAATTGAATTGAAAACGAATTCAAAATGAATTGAAAACGATTTCGAAATGAAATGAATTGAAAACGATTTCGAAATGAAATGAATTGAAAACGATTTCGAAATGAAATGAATTGAAAACGATTTCGAAATGAATTGAATTGAAAACGAATTCAAAATGAATTGAAAACGATTTCGAAATGAAATGAATTGAAAACGATTTCGAAATGAATTGAATTGAAAACGAATTCAAAATGAATTGAAAACGATTTCGAAATGAAATGAATTGAAAACGATTTCGAAATGAATTGAATTGAAAACGATTTCGAAATGAATTGAATTGAAAACGATTTCGAAATGAATTGAATTGAAAACGATTTCGAAATGAATTGAATTGAAAACGAATTCAAAATGAATTGAAAACGATTTCGAAATGAATTGAATTGAAAACGATTTCGAAATGAATTGAATTGAAAACGATTTCGAAATGAATTGAATTGAAAACGATTTCGAAATGAATTGAATTGAAAACGATTTCGAAATGAATTGAATTGAAAACGAATTCAAAACTATTTATATAATTCGTTTTAAATAGAAATCGACGATATATATATTATATATATATTATATATAATATAATGGCCTGAATAGAACGCGCCGCGCCGCGGCAGTTCGCGAATTTCGACCATTTATTTCGAACGGACATTTCGGGAGATCCGACCGTCGGATTCTCCTAAAACCGGAACCGTTGGGTTCGTATCGAAAAGAGCTTTCTAACGAATATTAGAAATTTGAAATCTAACGGTTGGATTTGGAGATACGTCCAAATCAAATTCGAAAAAGGTCGCTGTAAGTGCAGTTCGATGGCCATTGTTGGAAATCGACTGTACGGGCCTTGATAAAATTATTAAAAATAGTAATAATTTGTGTAAAATCATAAGAAATGATTTGGGAAGAATTGGGATGAAAAACTCCATATTTGAAAAGATAAAAATGGATTTTTTTATCGAAATGAACTAGTTTTGAACTAGAATTATAATTCTATTTATTTTTAAATAAATAAATTGAATTCGAAAAGGGTTTTAAAAATAACCAAAATTTCCAATGATTGCATTGGAGTGGATTTGAATCGAAATTGTCTTCGGAATATTTCGATGTTGGAATTCGTGATTATACAGGTGTTGTTATGGAAATTTGAAAGATATATATTGATATCGTTATTTCCAATACGACATTTGTTAGTCGTAGAATTCGATATTGAATATAAGCCGATATATTTTCTATTCAGAGCCTTGTATTGAATATCGAATGTGATTTGGGTTTGTCGTGAATGGTGTCTTCACTAACACCATTCTTGAACCCAGTTGAGAAAAGATTAAATCTTTTTATTTAGATTTAATGAAGTGTACCAATTAAATAATATTTAATTGGAATTGAATGGATATTGATTTTTGGGTTTATCGTGAACAGTGTTTTAAACAACACTCGTTCTTTAACCCGATAATTAATGGAATGTGATTTTGGGTTTATCGTGAACCGTGTTTTTAAATGACACTGATTCTTTAACCCAGATAATGATTAAAACTAAGTGGAGTTTTAATGAATCTTTAATTAGATTTGAACGTGAAATTTAGAAACTAACTGTCGGTTAGCTAAGTAGAATGGTTTTCTGGATATTGATCTGATGTTGGTTTCGGCCTTCGGGGTTAATATTTGGGGAATTATTCTCTTGATTAATTTACGGTTAGTGACTAATGAATTGGAATGAGGCGTATGTTGTGTTTGTGTAACACTTTTATAAAATATACGCGAGTTATTCGGGAAGACCGGGTTTATCCCATTCTGAATAACTGATACGACGATAAGTCGAAGATGAAGACGATGGTCGAAGACCGGAAGTCTTCACGTCGTTTGGGTGATAACTGATGATCTTGATTGGGCTGTACACCCAAGAAGATGGAAACAGTTAGTGATCGTCCAGACGTACTTGGAGATCGATGGATATGCGGGGTACTAGGTGCCTCCGGTTTCGTTCAGACCCAGAACGGACTTGTAAATGGACTGTGTGTCTGACATCGGATTTCATTCTGTGTGACTGATATCGGTTGCATAGGATGGCTTGCCTGTGTGGCATGCTAAGATGCAAATGATCAAGGCTTCTGTTGAAAAGCAAAGTCTTGTGGTTGATGATCAAAGCACGGCCTTTGTGGCGTAGCTTTGTGTAACGTTTGATTCGCGAGTTTCACACCCGGTATGAATCAAAAACGGGAGACGGACCTCAGGGAGGGCATGCGTTTCTTTCTAGCTAGAAGTGGCGTCAGTGGTTTTACACGCCCTGACGAGTTTGACTTATGTGGTTGTTGCGGTTGCGAGGCGCCTCGGTTATATCGGTTTCGGCCGAATGCATTCTGGTCGGCTGACGGACCAGACTTACACCCCATAGGGTGGGGAGACGTATTGTTCAGGCATAATAATCCACTCCGTGTGGACCGGCCCTGACGATCTAAAGGCTTGCCTGCGCGCTTGCCTGTGGCTCGGGCTAGAGAGTCACGAATCGGTTGAGGACTATCTTTTGCCTCGGTTCATAGATGGAAATCCAATTTCCAAATACGTGACATTTGCGGTTTTATTTGTAAACCTATATATGGCGACATGATATATGGTACCCATGCCGCCTATGATTGATACTTATGATTTGAAGTTGTTTTATACTCTATGCACTTATAATAGTATCAAATGATTTGTTTTAAACGTATCAAGCATTCTTTGGCTGTTATAAGGGAAAACCCTATCCTCGACTGCGTTGCATTGTGTGATGGGACCTGGGTCTTATAACAGCTTCATTTTTCTTTATTTAGCATTGCGCTGTTTGTTTTATGCACTGGTATTCTTGGGAGGAAACCCGTTCCGTGTTATACGGCGTGGTCCCTTGATTTACCTAGCTTTGAAAATAAAGATTAATAACTGTTTTAGTTCTCACACCAGTCACATGACTGACCTGGAGTTTATTGTTTTAACCTAAACTCTGGGTGCCCCTATTTTGACACGGGCAGCTAGTAGTTTTGGTTTTGCAGATTTATATTCACAGGATCCTGGTTTACAGCTGGAACGATATCCGGAAAGCTTTGTATCCGTATATCTCTTCTAGTTGTGTATTGTATTATTTTCCGCTGCTATGTATTTAAATGTAATTTAAATCTCTGATATTTCTGTGTAATATTCATTTATACTCTGTATATTCTTGTAATCTGATGCATTGTTGTAATATACAATGAAATGTTCTTCTGTATGCGTTCTGTTGTGGTTTGTTCTCGAACTATCCGACGCTTTCCTTTACGGGGAAGTTGCGGGTCTTCACAGTTGGTATCAGAGCTTTGGTTTACAAAGCTCAGAGAACAAGGCACATTAGAACCATACGAAAGGATTCATCAGATAATTGGATTAGTAATATCCAATTAGAATGACTCGTTAGAGATGGGATCAGTAGTATCCTAGAACGAGTGTGAAGAGTATATTTTTCAAATGAAAACATTCTTTGTTTTGAAAATTTAAATCAACTATTCGTATTTGATTATTTATTTATATAGATTTGGACAATGCAGTATATAAAGATTTTGGGTATACGTCTGATCCACGTGTATTCGAAGTTTTAATATACTGGATAGATATAGAATTACACTCTAGTCGCACGGACCTGATTCTGATGGTTGACGCGTCATCATTAGGAATTAGCTTCGTGTTTCGAAGGTGTGATTTTCTATATATTTCCATTGGACTGGTGTGAGAACCAAAACTAATATAGTTAGAACACTTTGTTGTGAATTGGCATCAAAAACACGATTTTAGTATATGTATCAAAATTATGAATTTGAAACTTTAAATTCACTAATTGATTGATGTTTGTGTTGTTTGTTCAATTGTTTGATAATTTTGAACCATTTAGCCTAATTATATCAAATATTGAACTGTATTGAAAATGGGTTGCATTTGCTTGCATATACATATATATCTTTGAACAGGTCATAGCAAGGAGGCTAGAGCCAGAGAATAAAATTTGTTTGCCCGACAAATAGGTACATGTTTACTACATAATTTCCTATTTTGTTTGGGTGATGATGATTTTGTGAGCCTATTGGCTAGCCGCTTGGCTTTTTCTTTTTCTTTTTGAGATCTGAAGGACCGGGGAAGCTATTTGAAATTCCCCGATGCTCCCATTGCAGGGGAGGTTATGGCGAAATTTTTCAAAAATTTAGGGTGTTAGCCAAATTTTTGAAATTTTGAAAATTCTCAGAAACTAAAGAGTTGGAGAATGAAAGCCAGATCGAACGTGGAGTTGAATAATCAAACCACTTTCGACTTTGTTCCTTTTCGGGGACGAAAAGTTTTAAGTGGGGGAGATTGTAACAACCCGTAAAATCTGGGCCAGTTTAAAATTTTTATTTTGGCGATTTTAGCGAATTTTGATTATTTAAAATGAATTATTTTAAATAATATCGACGAGAAATTTATTTTGAATAGAATACGAACGTATATATTTATACGCGTCGTCGTTAGAATATAAATATTTATATATAATTATAAATAGAATTGAAAATGGCGCGGTAGTTCGAAAGTTCGATTTCTAATTTCAAATGCATATACAGAATTCAATATAAGTCAGAATTGAACGAAACAAGAAATATTTGAATCTGTATAACTATGTCTTTGTAACGAAGTTAACAAACTGAGATTTCATCTTAGGAATGATAAGATATGTCCAGTTTAAAATTAGAAATAGTCGCTGTGGAATTTATATATATTTTTATATATATAAGGCCCTTAAAAATAGCAATTTTGCAAACGACCTCGGATTTCGACGAAACCAGTTTTGTTGGGTCCGTGATGTTAAGTTATTGCTAGATTCCAAATTTCGTAATTTTTCGAATCAATATGTGAGCGTGGCGAAGGAAAACGCGTTTGACCAGTTTCAGTTGATTTTAATCGACTGGGAAATGACCATTTTTCTAACGGTCTCAGAATTCGACGAAACTAGTTTTGTTAGGACCGTATCGTCAATACGAAGCTAGAAAATATTTTTCTGGAATTTTTCTAGTTAGTATGTGACCCCGGTAATTTGAAATGTACGTTTAAAATTCAATTTAGTGATTTAAATGTAAATTCAAAGGAAACTGATTGTAACGATCAAATCAGCTTGCGATGCATATCCCATTGTGTTCGGAATGGGGGTAAAACGCTATGGGCGACAGGCGGTGGGCCTCGTTTCGAGGTCGTATGTAAAAGTCAACTCTTTGCTAATTAAATAATTAATAAAAAAATAAATATAAAAAAAAAAAAATTTTTATCTTCCCCCCCCCCTTAAAACCGCTCTGGCCCCCCCCCCCCCCCCGTATTCCTTCAAATGCTCAGACGAGAAATAAAAAAAAAAAAAAAAAAAAAAAAAAAAAAAGAATGACGACCTCGACGGATCGCTACCACCGCCGCTCCAGGTGGAGCGCCTCCCCTCCCTAGACCGCACACCCCCTCCTCCGCCTAACCCCCATCACGAGCGTGAGCTCGAAGCCCCAAATCAGCCACCACACCCAAAAACTCCACCGACGCCCCGACGCCAGCACCACCCTCCAGCGCCCGTAGCTTCGCCCTCCCTTCCCCCTTCGAACCCCTAGCGAGCCGCCCATCCCCTCCATCTTGCGTCGACGCAGCACCCACGCCCCCTCCTTTTTCTGTAAGTTTTTATTTATTTATTTTATTTATTTATTTATTTTATTTTTATTTTAATTCTGATTTTTAAAAGTTGTTTAAAACTGATTTATACGAATTTAAAAACTGGATTTTTTAAAAGAAAATAAAAACTGGATTTTTTGAAAGAAAAGTAAAAACTGATTTTCTTTTTAAAATAAAAACTGATTTAGTTATTCATTAATAAAAACTGATTTTGTCATAAGAAAAAAAAAAAAACTGATTTGAAAAGGGATTTTGAAACTGATTCTTTTATTTTTAAAAGGTTTATAAAGATTAAAACTGTGTTTTTAATTAGGAATGTAAAACAGAAATTTTTAAAAAGAGAAAAACTGTTTTTTTTTCAAAGATTTTAAAACTGAATTTTTAAAAAGAATATAAAAACTGATTTTTAAAATGATTTATAAACTAGAAAACGGATTTTGTTAAAGGTAAAAATCATATTTTTATATGTTGAAAGCAAAGGTAAAAATCATATTTTTATATGTTGAAAGCAAAGGTAAAAATCATATTTTTATATGTTGAAAGCAAAGGTAAAAATCATATTTTTATATGTTGAAAGCAAAGGTAAAAATTCGATTTTTATATATTGAACTTTGAAGTAAAAATATGATTTTTATATATTGAACTTTGAAGTAAAAATTCGATTTTTATATATTGAACTTTGAAGTAAAAATTCGATTTTTATATAGTGAACTTTGAAGTAAAAATTCGATTTTTATATAGTGAACTTTGAAGTAAAAATTCGATTTTTATATAGTGAACTTTGAAGTAAAAATTCGATTTTTATATAGTGAACTTTGAAGTAAAAATTCGATTTTTATATAGTGAACTTTGAAGTAAAAATTCGATTTTTATATATTGAACTTTGAAGTAAAAATATGATTTTTATATATTGAACTTTGAAGTAAAAATTCGATTTTTATATATTGAACTTTGAAGTAAAAATATGATTTTTATATATTGAACTTTGAAGTAAAAATTCGATTTTTATATATTGAACTTTGAAATAAAAATTTGATTTTTATTTATTGAATAGCGAAATAAAAATTCGATTTTTATATATATAGTGGCCTTGGGCAGCGAAGGTGACAAAAAGGCGAAACGACGAAGACTTCTGCAAAAGAAGAGCCGTGGAGCTAGGATAGCTAATCTGTGAGAATTTCTCACCTTTCAATTTCTTTTCTAGTTTTATATATATACTAGGATGCAGACGGTGCTTAGTAGCACCCGACACAATTGTCCACAGACCATGGACTTGTTTGTTTGGTTGCATAGATTAGTTGAATTATTTGTTTGAATTGAATTGTTTGGTGAGGTGAAATTGATTTGATTGATGTGTGAATGGCGTGGGCCTTCACTAGACCGGGGATAAGGCTAGGCCTCGTCCCGTTTCTAGTATCGTGCCGTTATGCCGCCGAAATTTTCTAAAATGTGTTAGAAAAATAAAAATATCATTTTATTTAAAGAATGAACTTAATAGAAATTCATATGTTGGAATAAAATGTTTTGTCGTTAAAAATATAATTTTTAACGTGAATGTGAATAAATAAATATTCATTTACAAACCAGACGGTTTGTTTATGTACACATATTTGAAGGACATCGATTGGGTCGATAAATTTTACACATCGCCCAACAGCACAAATAAAATATGTGTTTGATTGTTTGAAACCCCACACGGGTGTTGGGATGAAATTAGAAGTTCACTCATCCTGATTGATTAAATATGTCGATCGATTGATTGACATGCTGTTATAAGCGTTAGATATCTTTATTTGATGCTTATACAGTGTAGTGCACTTTGGTTGATGGTTGATTATTTTTCAATGCTATTATATACATGTGTTGTATGAAAATCCATATAATTAATTTTATATGGTAATCGATTGGGCCTCATTCCAGTTTAGAAATAGAAATATTTGAAATAGAAATATTTGAAATAGAATATTTGAAAATAGAAATTTATGAAGCCGTATTGATTAGATTGACGCCATTTTGACGTGAACGATATTTATATCGATTTTAAAACGATTTCGAAATGAATTGAATTGAAAACGAATTCAAAATGAATTGAAAACGATTTCGAAATGAATTGAATTGAAAACGATTTCGAAATGAATTGAATTGAAAACGAATTCAAAATGAATTGAAAACGATTTCGAAATGAATTGAATTGAAAACGATTTCGAATTGAATTGAATTGAAAACGATTTCGAAATGAATTGAATTGAAAACGAATTCAAAATGAATTGAAAACGATTTCGAAATGAATTGAATTGAAAACGAATTCAAAATGAATTGAAAACGATTTCGAAATGAAATGAATTGAAAACGATTTCGAAATGAATTGAATTGAAAACGATTTCGAAATGAATTGAATTGAAAACGATTTCGAAATGAATTGAATTGAAAACGAATTCAAAATGAATTGAAAACGATTTCGAAATGAATTGAATTGAAAACGAATTCAAAATGAATTGAAAACGATTTCGAAATGAATTGAATTGAAAACGAATTCAAAATGAATTGAAAACGATTTCGAAATGAATTGAATTGAAAACGAATTCAAAATGAATTGAAAACGATTTCGAAATGAAATGAATTGAAAACGATTTCGAAATGAAATGAATTGAAAACGATTTCGAAATGAAATGAATTGAAAACGATTTCGAAATGAATTGAATTGAAAACGAATTCAAAATGAATTGAAAACGATTTCGAAATGAAATGAATTGAAAACGATTTCGAAATGAATTGAATTGAAAACGAATTCAAAATGAATTGAAAACGATTTCGAAATGAAATGAATTGAAAACGATTTCGAAATGAATTGAATTGAAAACGATTTCGAAATGAATTGAATTGAAAACGATTTCGAAATGAATTGAATTGAAAACGATTTCGAAATGAATTGAATTGAAAACGAATTCAAAATGAATTGAAAACGATTTCGAAATGAATTGAATTGAAAACGATTTCGAAATGAATTGAATTGAAAACGATTTCGAAATGAATTGAATTGAAAACGATTTCGAAATGAATTGAATTGAAAACGATTTCGAAATGAATTGAATTGAAAACGAATTCAAAACTATTTATATAATTCGTTTTAAATAGAAATCGACGATATATATATTATATATATATTATATATAATATAATGGCCTGAATAGAACGCGCCGCGCCGCGGCAGTTCGCGAATTTCGACCATTTATTTCGAACGGACATTTCGGGAGATCCGACCGTCGGATTCTCCTAAAACCGGAACCGTTGGGTTCGTATCGAAAAGAGCTTTCTAACGAATATTAGAAATTTGAAATCTAACGGTTGGATTTGGAGATACGTCCAAATCAAATTCGAAAAAGGTCGCTGTAAGTGCAGTTCGATGGCCATTGTTGGAAATCGACTGTACGGGCCTTGATAAAATTATTAAAAATAGTAATAATTTGTGTAAAATCATAAGAAATGATTTGGGAAGAATTGGGATGAAAAACTCCATATTTGAAAAGATAAAAATGGATTTTTTTATCGAAATGAACTAGTTTTGAACTAGAATTATAATTCTATTTATTTTTAAATAAATAAATTGAATTCGAAAAGGGTTTTAAAAATAACCAAAATTTCCAATGATTGCATTGGAGTGGATTTGAATCGAAATTGTCTTCGGAATATTTCGATGTTGGAATTCGTGATTATACAGGTGTTGTTATGGAAATTTGAAAGATATATATTGATATCGTTATTTCCAATACGACATTTGTTAGTCGTAGAATTCGATATTGAATATAAGCCGATATATTTTCTATTCAGAGCCTTGTATTGAATATCGAATGTGATTTGGGTTTGTCGTGAATGGTGTCTTCACTAACACCATTCTTGAACCCAGTTGAGAAAAGATTAAATCTTTTTATTTAGATTTAATGAAGTGTACCAATTAAATAATATTTAATTGGAATTGAATGGATATTGATTTTTGGGTTTATCGTGAACAGTGTTTTAAACAACACTCGTTCTTTAACCCGATAATTAATGGAATGTGATTTTGGGTTTATCGTGAACCGTGTTTTTAAATGACACTGATTCTTTAACCCAGATAATGATTAAAACTAAGTGGAGTTTTAATGAATCTTTAATTAGATTTGAACGTGAAATTTAGAAACTAACTGTCGGTTAGCTAAGTAGAATGGTTTTCTGGATATTGATCTGATGTTGGTTTCGGCCTTCGGGGTTAATATTTGGGGAATTATTCTCTTGATTAATTTACGGTTAGTGACTAATGAATTGGAATGAGGCGTATGTTGTGTTTGTGTAACACTTTTATAAAATATACGCGAGTTATTCGGGAAGACCGGGTTTATCCCATTCTGAATAACTGATACGACGATAAGTCGAAGATGAAGACGATGGTCGAAGACCGGAAGTCTTCACGTCGTTTGGGTGATAACTGATGATCTTGATTGGGCTGTACACCCAAGAAGATGGAAACAGTTAGTGATCGTCCAGACGTACTTGGAGATCGATGGATATGCGGGGTACTAGGTGCCTCCGGTTTCGTTCAGACCCAGAACGGACTTGTAAATGGACTGTGTGTCTGACATCGGATTTCATTCTGTGTGACTGATATCGGTTGCATAGGATGGCTTGCCTGTGTGGCATGCTAAGATGCAAATGATCAAGGCTTCTGTTGAAAAGCAAAGTCTTGTGGTTGATGATCAAAGCACGGCCTTTGTGGCGTAGCTTTGTGTAACGTTTGATTCGCGAGTTTCACACCCGGTATGAATCAAAAACGGGAGACGGACCTCAGGGAGGGCATGCGTTTCTTTCTAGCTAGAAGTGGCGTCAGTGGTTTTACACGCCCTGACGAGTTTGACTTATGTGGTTGTTGCGGTTGCGAGGCGCCTCGGTTATATCGGTTTCGGCCGAATGCATTCTGGTCGGCTGACGGACCAGACTTACACCCCATAGGGTGGGGAGACGTATTGTTCAGGCATAATAATCCACTCCGTGTGGACCGGCCCTGACGATCTAAAGGCTTGCCTGCGCGCTTGCCTGTGGCTCGGGCTAGAGAGTCACGAATCGGTTGAGGACTATCTTTTGCCTCGGTTCATAGATGGAAATCCAATTTCCAAATACGTGACATTTGCGGTTTTATTTGTAAACCTATATATGGCGACATGATATATGGTACCCATGCCGCCTATGATTGATACTTATGATTTGAAGTTGTTTTATACTCTATGCACTTATAATAGTATCAAATGATTTGTTTTAAACGTATCAAGCATTCTTTGGCTGTTATAAGGGAAAACCCTATCCTCGACTGCGTTGCATTGTGTGATGGGACCTGGGTCTTATAACAGCTTCATTTTTCTTTATTTAGCATTGCGCTGTTTGTTTTATGCACTGGTATTCTTGGGAGGAAACCCGTTCCGTGTTATACGGCGTGGTCCCTTGATTTACCTAGCTTTGAAAATAAAGATTAATAACTGTTTTAGTTCTCACACCAGTCACATGACTGACCTGGAGTTTATTGTTTTAACCTAAACTCTGGGTGCCCCTATTTTGACACGGGCAGCTAGTAGTTTTGGTTTTGCAGATTTATATTCACAGGATCCTGGTTTACAGCTGGAACGATATCCGGAAAGCTTTGTATCCGTATATCTCTTCTAGTTGTGTATTGTATTATTTTCCGCTGCTATGTATTTAAATGTAATTTAAATCTCTGATATTTCTGTGTAATATTCATTTATACTCTGTATATTCTTGTAATCTGATGCATTGTTGTAATATACAATGAAATGTTCTTCTGTATGCGTTCTGTTGTGGTTTGTTCTCGAACTATCCGACGCTTTCCTTTACGGGGAAGTTGCGGGTCTTCACAATATACATGCACTTACATTGAACAGGTCATAGCAAGGAGGCTAGAGCAGAAGAATAAAATTGTTTGCCCGACAAATAGGTACATGTTTATTGTATTTCCTTGGGTTTGGATGATTTTATGAGCCGATTGGCTAGCTGCTTGGCTTTTTCTTTTTCTTTTGGATTGAAGAAGGCCATGGGAGGCTATATGAAATATCTCGAAGTCCCCGGTGCAGGGGAGGTTATGGTGAAATTTTTCGAAAATTTAGGGTGTTAGCCAAATTTTTGAAAAATTAGAAAAGTTCTCAGAAATTGAAAAGTTGATGAACTTAGGCCGTAATAAAAATAATGAAAGTTGAGTTAGTTTGTTAAACAACTTTCGGCTTCGTCCCTTTTCGAGGACGAAAAGTTTTAAGTGGGGGAGATTGTAATAACCCGGAAATCCGGGCCAATTTAAAATTTTTATTTTGGCAATTTTAATGAATTTTGATTATTTAAAATAGATTATTTTAAATAATAACGACGAGGAATTTATTTTGAATAGAATTCGAACATATATATTTATATTGATCGTCGTTAGAATATAAAAAATTACTTTAAAGTATAAAAGGAATTGAAAATGGTGTGGTAGTTCGATAATTCGATTTCAAATTTCAAATGAATGTATAGGATTCAAAATAAACCGGATTTTGACAAAACCAAAAATATTTGAATCTATTTGAGAACATTTTTCCAACGAATCCGAAAAATTGAAATTTCATAGCGGGAATCAAAAGATATGCCCATTCGAAAATTCAGAATAGTCGCTATGGAATTCTGTCCCTTAAAAATGAAAATTTTGCAAACGACTTCGGTTTTCGACGAAACCACTTTTGTTGGATCCACGATGTCAAATTATTGCTAGGTTTCAAAATTCGTAATTTTTCAAATCAATATGTGAGCGTGGCAAAGGAAAACGTGTTTGACTAGTTTCAGTTGATTTTAATCGACTGGAAAATGGCCATTTTTCAAACGGTCTCAGAATTCGACGAAACTAGTTTTGTTAGGACCGTATCGTCAATACGAAGCTAGAAAATATTTTTCAAGGATTTTTCGAGTTAGTATGTGGCCCCGGTAAATTGAAATGTGCGCTCAAATTCAATATATAGAGTTATATTTTAATTTTGATGAAAATTGATCGAAACAGTCGAATCAGCCTACGATACCTATCCCATTATGTTCGGAATGGGGGTAATTAGCTATGGACGACAGTCGGTGGGTCTCGTTTAGAGATCGAATTTTAATGTCACTTTTTGGGATATAAAATAATATAATATTTTTTTATGAAAGCCCATATATCTTCCTGTCCCTCCTCCTTAACCCTTCAGCCCCCCTTTCATTCACTCGAACGAAAGGAAAAAAGAAAATAAAATTAAATTGTGCCGACTCCCCCTTTTTCACCGTCGATCATCCACCGTGCCCCCCCTCTAGCAGCGCCTCCACCTCATCTTCCCAGGCGCACCACTCGCCGCTCTCCCCCCACGACTACTTCCCCCTCCGTTGCTCCTCCCTCTCTCTTCACGTGAACCCCAAAATGGCCGAGACCCCAGAGCCACTACCTGCGAGTGCGCACCCCCCTCCTCCTCAGTTCAACAGCAAACCCCCCTCCGATTATAACACTGTAAGTTTAGTTTTTTATTTTTGCTTTTAATTTAATTATACACATTGTTTGATTTTCTGATTTTGTTTTTATTTATATAACATAGTTAGATCAGTTTTTATTTATAGAAAATGGTATATATATAACCTTGTCTAAAAATACGATCTTTATATGTGTATCGTTAAAATAAAGATGCGATCTTTTATATGAATGTCATTGAAATAAAGTTTCAATTTTTATATTAATGAAAAAAATGCGATTGTTATACACATGCCATTAGAAGGAAAGATTTGACTTTTATATGCTAAAAGGTTTCATTTTTATATGTGTAAAAATATGATTTTTATATAGTAGAGATTATAAAAATATGATTTTTCTATTATAGAAAGAATGAAGATATGATTTTTATATGGTAGAGATTATAAAAATGTGATTTTTTATAGCAATGATATAAAAAAAATTCGATCTTTATATTAGATGTAGATATATAAAAAATATAATTTTTTTTATAGAGAATAGCGTGATAAAATATAATCTTTATTATTTGAATACCGTAGTAAAAATAGAATTTTTATCTATATAGTAGCGATTTAATAATAGAATTTTTATCCATATAAAGTGAATATAAAAATGTGATTTTTATATATGAAGTGGCTACGGACAATGAAATTAACAAAAAGCGGGCACGACGAAGATTTCTACATAAGAAAAGTCGCGGTGTATTGGTTAAGCTAATCGGTGAGAACTCCTCACTTTTATTTTAATTTCTAGTTGAAATATATACTAGGATGCAGACGGTGTTTAGTAGCACCCGACACCCATCGTCCACAGACCATGGACGGCTTGTATGCTTGTTTGTTTGATTTTGATGTGTAGTTGATTGTTGTGATGTGATGTGAAATGAAATAAAATATTTATATAGTTAAAAATATTTTATATTTGAAAGTAGAATTTTTAACGTGTATTTAAAATGAAATAAATATAAACAAATCGGACGATTTGTTTATATACACACATTTGACTGATATTGATTAGGACGATAAATTTTACACATCGCCTAACTGTATAAATAAAATCTATGTTTGATTGTTTGAAACCCCACACGGGTATTGGAATGATATATGACATACACTAATCCCAATAATTAGTTGTATGTCGATCGATTGATTTACAGATTGTTATGAGCGTTAAATATTTATATTTGATGCTTATACAGTGTAGAATGCACTTTGGATGGTGGTTGATTATTTGTCATTGTTGATATATACATGCGTTGTATGGAAATCCATAGAAATAAAATCTATGGTAATTGATTGGGCCTCATTCCAGTTTTGAAATAGAATATTTGAAAAGAAATATTTGAATAAAATATTTGAAAAGAAATATTTGAATAAAATATTTGATAAGAAATATTTGAAACGAAATATTTGAATAGAATATTTGAATAGAATATTTGAAATAGAAATATATAAAGTCGTGTTGATTAGATATGCGCTATTTTGACGCGAGTTCGTTTTTATAATGAATATTGAAAAGTGATTTCAAAATCGAATATTTTGAAATGAAATTCGAATTAAATTGAATGGAAACGAATTAGAATTCGAATTTAATTGAGACGAATTAGAAATCGAATTGAAATTGAATGGAAATCAATTTAAAATGAATTCGAATCGAATTGAAATTGAATGGAAATCAATTTGAAATGAATTCGAATTGAAAATGAATTCGAATTGAAATTGAATAGAATTCAAATCGAATTGAAATTAAATAGAAATGAATGTAAAAAGGAATTTATAAAGTAAAATTCAATTTTGATTTGAAATCGAATAAGAAGTTGCAATCGTTTTGAAAACGAATTTAAAATGATTTATATAATACTTTTTTAAAGGAAATCGACGAAATATATATAATATATATATTATATATATAATGGCCTGAATAGAACGCACCGCGGCAGTTCGTGAATTTCGACCATTGACTTCGAATGGATATTACGGGAGATCCGACCGTCGGATTCTCCTAAAACCGGAACTGTTGGGTTCGTATAGAAAAGAGCTTTCTAGTGAATATTTGAAATTAGAAATCTAACGGTTGGATTTGGAATTATGTCCAAATCAAATTTGGAAAAGGTCGCTGTAAGTGCAGTTCGATGGCCGTTGAGGGAAATCGACTGTACGGGCCTTGATTAAATTATTAAAAATAGTAATAATTTGTGTAAAATCATAAGAAATGATTTGTGAAGAATTGGGATGAAAAACTCCATATTTGAAAAGATAAAAATAGTTTTTTATCGAAATGAACTAGTTTTTGAACTAGAATAATAATTCTATTTATTTTTAAAATAAAGTGGATTTGAAAGGGTTTTGAAAATAACCAAAATTTCCAATACGTGAATTGGAATGGATTTGAATTGAAATTGTCTTCATAATATTTCGATGTTGGGTTTCGTGATTATACAGATATTGATATGGAAATTTGAAAGATATATTTATATTGTTATTTCCAATACGATATTTGTTGGTCGTAGAATTTGATATTGAATATAATCCGATATATTTTCTATTCAGAGCCTTGTATTTAATATCAAATGTGATTTGGATTTGTCGTGAATGATGTCTTCATTAACACTGTTCTTAGACCCAGTTGAGAAAAAGATTAAATCTTTTTATTTAGATTTAATGAATTGAGACGACCCCAAACCCCGTACTGACGATGGCAAGGGTAATCTTTGGAATATAACACAGAAACAAATAATAGCAGAACAAAAATAAGTAAATACACCAGATAATGCACAATAGAATATACTGGATAATCGTAATCATCAGAGTTACACAGTATACAGGATCAAACTTAGTACAAATACAGTTCAGCTATACATAAATGTCTACAGCGGAAAACAAACATAATATGTACAATAGGAGCTGAACAGCATAAAATAGATAAACGATAGAATCCATCTTCAGCTCCAGCTATCCGGATAAAGCCAGCTAAACCTGAATACAAGGCTGCCCGTGTAGAAAAAGGGGCACCCGAGTTTGAAAGTGAAACAAACTACGAGTCCGTCATGGGACTGGTATGAGAAATATACTCAACACATTTAAAATATGGCTAATCACAGGACCACGCCACTTTCGTGGAACGGGTTTACTCCATTGGATTGCCAGTGCTATAAAAACAAATTATTCTTTTAAACATCGCAAATGCTTTTTATAAAAATGAAGCCATTATAAGACTCAGTTCCCATCACACAATGCAACGCAAACCGGAGGATAGAGTTTTACCTTATAACGGCTAAAATATGCTTGATACAAATAAAACAATAGCATTTGATATTATTACTAGTGTTTTCATGTTTCTAAAACAATTTCGAATCATAACTATCAATCATAGACGGCTAGAGTACCATATATCATGTCGCCATATATATATACAATCAAAACTGCACAGTCACGTAATTAGAAATTGGATTTCCGTCATGAACCAAGGCAAAAGATAGTCCTTACCAAATTCGAGACTGCCTTGCCCGAGCGTCAGGATCAGAGCTCGATTGACCCTTGGATCGTCAGGGCCGGTCCACCGATGTGGATTAAAATTCCTGAACAATGCGTTTCCCCGCCCTTTGGGGCGTAAGTGAGCCAACGAATGACTCCATCGGACCTGGATCATCCGATCTAACCGAGGCGCCACGTAACAGTAACAACCACATAAGTCAAACTCGTCAGGGCGTGTAAAACCACTGACGCCACTTCTAGCTATGAAGAAACGCATGTCCCCCCTGAGGTCCTCTCCCGTTTATGGTTCATACCGGGGTGTGAGGTTCGCGAATTCACGTTGTACACAAAGCTACGCCACACAGGTGGTGCTTTGATCATCACCACAAGACTTTGCTTTTCAATAGAAGCCCTGATCACTGCATCTTAGCATGCCACACAGGCAATTCACACCGTGCAACTGATGGCTATCAATCACGCAGAATAAATTCCCATGTCAGACACACTGTCCATTTGCAAGTCTGTTCTAGGTCTGAACAAAACCGGAGGCACTATATACTTCGCAAACCCATCGACCTCCACGTACGTCTGGACGATCACCAGTCATTATCCATATTTCGGGATGCCTCCCAATCAGGACCTCGGTTACCATCCAAACGAGGTGAAGACCTCCGGTCTTCGACCACCGTCTTCATCTTCGATTTCTTATCGTCGATTCAGTTATTCAGAATGGGATAAACCCGGTCTTTCTGAGCAACTTGCGTATATGATAAACAAGTGCAACACAAATACACATACGCATCATTTCAATTTATTAGTCGCTAACCGTCAATCAGTAAGAGAACGATTTCCCAAATATTAACCCCGAAGGCCGAAACCAACATCAGATCAATACCCAAGAAACCATTCGACTTAGCCCACCTTCAGTTAGTTTCTAAATTTCACATCCATATCGTTTATAATATTTTATAACGAATTATCGCTATTTTTATTTATTTTAAAATAGCCAATATATTCAAAACGACGCTTCGGGTCATAACGCGGCCGTGGCGCTGTTTTTCTTCAGATTTGATTTACACATATCCGAAAATCTAACCGTTGGATCTTCACAAAATTTACATTATTAGAAAGATCTTTTCAAAACGAATCCAACGGTTCCTGTTTTGGGAAAATCCAACGGTCGGATCTCCCGGTATAATCGTTTGAAGTTTCGATTTCAAAATACAAACCGCAGCGTCGTTATTCGATTTAATATAAATATTTTTATATATATATATATAAATATAATCGATTCTGGCGCTGTTTTTCTTCAGATTTGAATTAAACATTCCAGACAATCCAACCGTTGGATTTTTACAAAGTTGGTGCCGTTGGAAAGATATTTCCAAAGCGAACCCAACGGTTGCGATTTCAGGAAAATCCAATGGTCGGATCTACCATACTAATCGTTTGAAATCACGGTTTCAAAATACGAACTGCAGCATCGTTATTCGATATATTTCAATTCTATTTATATATATATATATATATATATATATCGATTCTTCGATTTCAAACTATATGATTTTCATACTTTTGATAAAAATGATATTTTTATCAAACTGTCTTCTATTTCAACACTTCACTATTTTTAACAATTCATGTATGTAATAAAAATGTGATTTTTAATGTAAAACAATTTATTTCAAAACTCGACTATTTTATATAGTTAATATACGTGATAAAAATAGGATTTTTATTATAAAACAATTTATTTCAAAACAAGATTATTTTATATATCTCATATTGATGATAAAAATGGGATTTTTATTATAAAACAATTTCTTTCAAAACATGAATACCATTTAACCCATGAATTTCAATTCAACGAATGAATATTGATTCAACACATGAAGGTTTTCTATAGTTTATATATGTAGATAAAAATGGGATTTTTATATTCAAAACACGAATACCATTCAACACATGAATTTCAATCCAACGAATGAATTTCGATTCAACACATGAAGGTTTTCTATAGTTTATATATATATAGATAAAAATGTGATTTTTATATTTAATACACGAATACCATTCAACACATGAATTTCAATCCAACGAATGAATTTCGATTCAACACATGAAGGTTTTCTATAGTTTATATATATGGATAAAAATGTGATTTTTATATTTAAAACACGAATACCATTCAACACATGAATTTCAATCCAACGAAGTAATTTCGATTCAACACATGAAGGTTTTCTATTCAACGAATAAATATAGTTTCAACAAATGAAAATAATTCTAACACATGAATATTATTCAAAATTTCGGCAGCATAACGGCAGGGTAGTTAAAACCGGGACCGTCCCTAGTACGGCTCCTCGCTCTACCTTAAAACCTCGCGGTTTTTGACAATGGGGATTCATGCATCTTGTTCGCACGCAGGCGGCATGTATATTTATTTCATTTCCACAAACTAATCCTATGTGGTTTCAACCAAATATTTCTCAACCACAAACGAGTATTTTTCAAACACAATCAATCAATTCCAACCACAAACAATTTCAATCAACCATTCGCTATCAATCAATTTTCACAACAATCACAACCAATAAATATCGTCCATAGTTTGTGGACGATGGGCGTATATATATATATATAGCATTTCACTTCTATTTCAACACATATATAATTTTTACAACGCATATATAACTTATACATCGAACGTACAAATTATACAACGCTTATACAAGAGGTGTACAACGCTTATATAACTCATACATCGACTATATGATTTATACATCGTCGTTTTCCATATCGTTTATAAATTAGAAATCTCACTTTGGGTTCCACTCCACCAAAAATAGCAGAAGGCTAAAAAAAATATGCGGTCTCTTCTAGAATGTAGAAGACGTCCACACGAGTCCACTGTCTCTTGTTTCACTGGATTTCAACAAGAAACGAAAAAGACATGATTTTTCAAAGTTTGCAACAGTTTAAAGGTGTTAAAATAAGTTCAAAGAAAATCAGCCGTACCTTTCAGAGGAGGTTCAAAACTAGGTTTTGATTTTTCGTGAAATCTGTTGCTCGATACGACGATCGGCTTGTACAACGACGTAGAGGGAGGAGAGAGCTTCCAGCGCAAGGGGTGGCGGCCAGTTCGATCGAATCTGGCGATGGCGGCGGCGGCGGGAATACGTCGACTTCCAGGCGTCGATTCTCACTCCACAGGCCACAAAAATTCCAAACTATATATGGATTTGAAGATCTCGAGGAGCTCTACAAAATCTTCAACTGGAGGAGGGGCTAATTTTGCGTGGATTGATCGGAAAATGAATGGGAAGTGATGAACACCTTTCCGTCGTTCGTCGTTTTTAATCGGGAGAGAGAATAGGTTTCCTGACCAATGATTTTTTTTATATAATTTGAAATCTCTAAAATATCCTCTTCCACACACGAACACCAATCCAAACCCAACGACTGTCGTCCCTAGCATTTTACCCCCATTCCAAACACAATGGGATATTTTTCGAAGGCCCATTAGACTGTTTCAGTTAGTTTCCATTCAAATTAAAATATATAACATTCAATATTCGATTTGAACGTACATTTCAATTTGCCAGGGCCACAAACTGATTCGAAAAATTCCAGAAAAATAGATCTAGCTATGTTTTGACGATACGGTCCCAACAAAACTAGTTTCATCGAATTCTGAGACCGTTTGCAAAAAGGCCCATTTCTGGTCGATCCAATTTAACTGTAATTGACCAAAACACATTTTCCTTTGCCACGCTCACATACTAGCTTCAAAAATTATGAAATTTGAAACCTAGCAATAACTTCGCTACCTGGATCCAACAAAAGTGGTTTCGACGAATTCCGAGGTCGTTTGCAAAATGGCCAATTTCACGGGCTATATAAATTCCATAGCGACCTTTCTGAAAACTCATTTGGCCATAACTTTTGCTTTCCGCTATGAAACTTCGATTTTTCAGATTCGTTAGAAAGGTATTCACTAACAAATTTAAATATTTTTTGTTTAACTCAAATCCGTTTTGTTTTGCACCCGGTACAGTCCGTCAAAGTTTGAATTCAAATTTTGAAACTACCGTGCCATTTCAGGCCTTGTTTATAATTCAAAGTAATTATATTTATTTTCAAACGTCGATTCAAACTCACTTTTCATTGAAATATTTATTTAAAATATTTAAAATCCATTATTTTAGCCAATTTAAAATTTTTAAATTGGTTCAGATTTTCCGGGTCGTTACAATCTCCCCCACTTAAAACTTTTCATCGCCGAAAAGGAACAAAGTCGAAAGTGGTTTGATTAATCAACACTACGTCAAATCTGGCTTCAGTTCTCCAACTTTTCAGTTTCTGAGAATTTTCAAATTCTTCAAAAATTTGGCTAACACCCGGAATTTTCGAAAAATTTCGCCATAACCTCCTTTGTACGGGGAGAGGTTTGGAAATTTATTGGGCCTTAATAGGTACCCAATAAATCCTATAAAGCATACACATATTTATAGTGATATATTCTGGTGTTTACAGGGGAGTATGTATAGATAATAACTCCAGAGAATAAATTCTCGTCACCCTGTCAAAGCCTGAGGGAGTGTGTATTTTAATTGCTCCAGAGGATTAATCCTCGTCACCTCGTCCCGTGTGGGAAATAAATAGTCCATGTGCCGTATCTAATAACTAGAGAGATGTGATTATTGTCAACTCCAAACTCGTGTGGCGGTTTTATTAATCTGGCAATTTTATCGTTACGTTTTAAATAGTCCATATCAGTCATCAGTTCAACCTGTAAAATATAGTCATCGCCATACAAGCCTCTCGCTCGTATGGTAAATCTTCCACCTCGTCACACAAGCTCCAAATGATTATGTGGTATATGATGAAGTATGCCTATCTTAAAAAGTATGCCATGCAGTGTAGTTCAAAATTAATTGTTACTATCCTATGGCGACGTTTATTTTTAAACACAGAATAACCAGCACTCCGCATCCAATGGCATTCACAGGAGTTGATATAATATTATTTCGCATCCAACTCATTAAGGTTTACCTATTTGTCGGGCACACAAATAAATTCTTTACTCAACAGCTATCCAATTACCTGTTCAAACATATATAATGCACATGTATATATTTCTATCTATTTTCTAATCATTCAGTGTGTGATATATCGAATAAATCCTACCATTCATTCACTTGTTAATTAAATTAACTATCGTTTCAATAATTTAATTAATCCAATTTACTATCACACAAGGCAAACAACAAGCAATTTGTTTTTAACTTTTCAAATATATATCTTTTATATATTCAAAAATTATATTTCCAAAACTAGACTATATATATAATAACAAATATGTTATTTATAAACATATAACTCTCGACTCATTCTGAGGCACTTCTGACCCCATCTCTAATGAGCTATTCTGATTATGCTATACTCATACTAGGATATTACTGATCCTGTTTGTATTGAGTTACCCATCCTAGAACACTACTGGTTCTATTCTGACGAGTTCGTTCATATGTTATATTCCAGAACTAAGCTTAACCAAAGCTCTGATACCAAATGAGACGACCCCAAACCCCGTACTGACGGTGGCAAGGGTAATCTTTGGAATATAACAAAAAAACAGATAATAGCAGAACAGAAATAAGTAAATACACTAGATAATGCACCATAGAATATACTGGATAAACGTAATCATCAGAGTTACACAGTATACAGGATCATACTTAGTACAAATACAGTTCAGCTATACATAAATGTCTACAGCGGAAAACAAACATAATATGTACAATAGGAGCTGAACAACATAAATTAGATAAATGATAGAATCCATCTTCAGCTCCAGCTATCCGGATAAAGCCAGCTAAACCTGAATACAAGGCTGCTCGTGTAGAAAAAGGGGCACCCGAGATTGAAAGTGAAACAAACTACGAGTCAGTCATGGGACTGGTATGAGAAATCTACTCAACACATTTAAAATATGGCTAATCACAGGACCACGCCACTTTCGTGGAACGGGTTTACTCTATTGGATTGCCAGTGCTTTAAAAACAAATTATTCTTTTAAACATCGCAAATGCTTTTTATAAAAATGAAGCCATTATAAGACTCAGTTCCCATCACATAATGCAACGCAAACCGGAGGATAGAGTTTTACCTTATAACGGCCAAAATATGCTTGATACGAATAAAACAAAAGCATTTGATATTATTACTAGTGTTTACATGTTTCAAAAACAATTTCGAATCATAACTATCAATCATAGACGGCATGGTTACCATATATCATGTCGCCATATATATATATATATATATATATATATATATATATATATACACAATCAAAATCGCACAGTCACGTGATTGGAAATTGGATTTCCGTCATGAACCAAGGCAAAAGATAGTCCTTACCGAATTCGAGACTGCCTAGCCCGAGCCTCAGGATCAGAGCTTGAGTGACCCTTAGATCGTCAGGGCCGGTCCACCGATGTGGATTAAAATTCCTGAACAATGCGTTTCCTCGCCCTTTGGGGGGTAAGTGAGCCAACGAATGACTCCATCGGACCCGGATCGTCCGATCTAACCGAGGCGCCTCGCAACAGTAACAACCACATAAGTCAAACTCGTCAGGGCGTGTAAAACCACTGACGCCACTTCTAGCTAGGAAGAAACGCATGTCCCCCCTGAGGTCCTCTCCCGTTTCTGGTTCATACCGGGGTGTGAGGTTCGCAAATTCACGTTGTACACAAAGCTATGCCACACAGGCGGTGCTTTGATCATTACCACAAGACTTTGCTTTTCAACAGAAGCCCTGATCACTGCATCTTAGCATGCCACATAGGCAATTCACATCGTGCAACTGATGGCTATCAATCACGCAGAATAAATTCCCATGTCAGACACACTGTCCATTTGCAAGTCCGTTCTGGGTCTGAACAAAACCGGAGGCACTATATACCTCGCAAACCCATCGACCTCCACGTACGTCTGGATGATCACCAGTCATTATCCATAATTCGGGATGCCTCCCAATCAGGACCTCGGTTACCATCCAAACGAGGTGAAGACCTCCGGTCTTCGACCACCGTCATCATCTTCGATTTCTTATCGTCGATTCAGTTATTCAGAATGAGATAAACCCAGTCTTTTTGAGCAACTCGCGTATATGATAAACAAGTGCAACACAAATACACATACGCATCATTTCAATTCCTTAGTCGCTAACCGTCAATCAGTAAGAGAACGATTTACCAAATATTAACCCCGAAGGCTGAAACCAACATCAGATCAATACCCAAGAAACCATTCGACTTAGCCCACCTTCAGTTAGTTTCTAAATTTCACAACCATATCGTTTATAATATTTTATAACGATTTATTGCTATTTTTATTTATTTTAAAATAGCCAATTTATTCAAAACGACGCTTCGGGCCATAACGCGGCCGTGGCGCTGTTTTTCTTCAGATTTGATTTACACATATCTGAATATCTTACCATTGGATCTTTACAAAATTTACATCATTAGAAAGATCTTTTCAAAACGAATCCAACGGTTCCAGTTTCGGGAAAATCAGACGGTCGGATCTCCCGGTATAATCGTTTGAAGTTTCGATTTCAAAATACGAACTGCAGCGTCGTTATTCGATTTAATATAATTATATTTATATATATATATATAAATATAATCGATTCTAGCGCTATTTTTCTTCAGATTTGAATTAAACATTCCAGACAATCCAACCGTTGGATTTTTACAAAGTTGGTGTCGTTGGGAAGATATTTCCAAAGCGAACCCAACAGTTGCGATTTCAGAAAAATCTGATGGTCGGATCTCCCATACTACGAAATCACGGTTTCAAAATACGAACTGCAACGTCGTTATTCGATATATTTCAATTCTATTTATATATATATATATATATATATATCAATTCTTCGATTTCAAACTATATGATTTTCATACTTTTGATAAAAATGATATTTTTATTAAACTGTCTTCTATTTCAACACTTCACTATTTTTGACAATTCATGTATGTAATAAAAATGTGATTTTTAATGTAAAACAATTTATTTCAAAACTCGACTATTCTATATAGTTAATATACGTGATAAAAATAGGATTTTTATTATAAAACAATTTATTTCAAAACAAGATTATTTTAAATATCTCATATTGATGATAAAAATGGAATTTTTGTTATAAAACAATTTCTTTCAAAATATGAATACCATTCAACCCATGAATTTCAATTCAACAAATGAATATCGATTCAACACATGAAGGTTTTCTATAGTTTATATATATAGATAAAAATGAGATTTTTATATTTAAAACACGAATACCATTCAACACATGAATTTCAATCCAACGAATGAATTTCGATTCAACACATGAAGGTTTTCTATAGTTTATATATATAGATAAAAATGTGATTTTTATATTTAAAACACGAATACCATTCAACACATGAATTTCAATCCAACGAATGAATTTCGATTCAACACATGAAGGTTTTCTATAGTTTATATATATAGATAAAAATGTGATTTTTATATTTAAAACACGAATACCATTCAACACATGAATTTCAATCCAACGAATGAATTTCAATTCAACACATGAAGGTTTTCTATTCAACGAATAAATATAGTTTCAACAAATGAAAATAATTCTAACACATGAATATTATTCAAAATTTCGGCAGCATAACGGCAGGGTAGTTAAAACCGGGACCGTCCCTAGTACGGCTCCTCGCTCTACCTTAAAACCTCGCGGTTTTTGACAATGGGATTCATGCATCTAGTTCGCACGCAGGCGGCATGTATATTTATTTCATTTCCACAAACTAATCCTATATGGTTTCAACCAAATATTTCTCAACCACAAACGGGTATTTTTCAACCACAATCAATCAATTCCAACCACAAACAATTTCAATCAACCATTCGCTATCAATCAATTTTCACACCAATCACAACCAATAAATATCGTCCATGGTTTGTGGACGAGGGGCGTATATATATATATATAGCATTTCACTTCTATTTTAACACATATATAATTTTTACAATGCATATATAACTTATACATCGAACGTACAACTTATACAACGCTTATATAAGAGGTGTACAATGCTTATATAACTCATACATCGACTATATAATTTATACATCGTCGTTTTCCATATCGTTTATAAATTAGAAATCTCACTTTGGGTTCCACTCCACCAAAAATAGCAGAAGGCTAAGAAAAATATGCGGTCTCTTCTACAATGTAGAAAACGTCCACACGAGTCCACTCTCTCTTGTTTCACTGGATTTCGACAAGAAACGAAAAAGATATGATTTTTCAAAGTTTGCAACAGTTTAAAGGTGTTAAAATCAGTTCAAAGAAAATCAGCCGTACCTTTCAGAGGAGGTTCAAAACTAGGTTTTTATTTTTCGTGAAATCCGTTGCTCGATACGACGATCGGCTTGTACAACGATGTAGAGGGAGGAGAGAGCTTCCAACGCAGGGGGGTGGCGGCCAGTTCAATCGCCTTTGGCGATGGTGGCGACGGCGGGAAGACGTCGACTTCCAGGCATCGATTCTCACTCCACAGGCCATGAAAAATTCCAAACTATATGGCGATTTGAAGATCTCGAGGAGCTCTACAAAATCTTCAACTGGAGGAGGGGCTAATTTTGCGTGGATTGATCGGAAAATGAACGGGAAGTGATGAACACCTTTCCGTCGTTCGTCGTTTTTAATCGGGAGAGAGAATAGGTTTCCTGACCAATGATTTTTTTTAATTTATTTATATATTTTAAAATCTCTAAAATACCCTCTTCCACACACGAACACCAATCCAAACCCAACGACTGTAATCCCCAACGTTTTACCCCCATTCCAAACACAATGGGATATGTTTCGAAGGCCCATTCGACTGTTTCAGTCAGTTTCCATTCAAATTAAAATATATAACATTCAATATTCGAATTGAACATACATTTCAATTTGCCAAGGCCACAAACTAATTCGAAAAATTCCAGAAAAATAGATCTAGCTATCTTTTGACGATACGGTCCCAACAAAACTAGTTTCGTCGAATTCTGAGACCGTTTGCAAAAAGGCTCATTTCTGGTCGATCCAATTTAACTATAATTGACCAAAACACATTTTCCTTTGCCACGCTCACATACTAGCTTCAAAAATTATGAAATTTGAAACCTAGCATTAACTTCGCATCCTGGATCCAACAAAAGTGGTTTCGTCGAATTCCGAGGTCGTTTGCAAAATGGCCAATTTCACGGGCTATATAAATTCCATAGCGACCTTTCTGAAAATTCATTTGGCCATAACTTTTGCTTTCTGCAATGAAACTTCGATTTTTCAGATTCGTTAGAAAGGTATTCACTAAAAGATTTAAATATTTTTGGTTTCACTCAAATCTGTTTTGTTTTGCTCCCGGTACAGTCCGTCAAAGTTTGAATTCAAATTTTGAAACTACCGCGCCATTTCAGGCCTTGTTTATAATTCAAAATAATTATATTTATTTTAAAACGTCGATTCAAACTCACTTTTCATTGCTATTATTTAAAATATTTATTTTAAATAATTAAAATCCATTATTTTAGCCAATTTAAAATTTTTAAATTGGTTTAGATTTTCTGGGTCGTTACATGAATTGTACCAATTAAATAATATTTAATTGGAATTGAATTGAAATTGATTTTTGAGTTTATCGTGAACGGTGGTTTAAATAACACTTGTTCTTTAACCCGATAATTAATGGAATGTGATTTTGGGTTGTCGTGAATGGTATCTTCAATTATACTGTTCTTAGACCCAAAGGAGTTAAGAAAATCTGAAACTAATTGGAGATTAGTTAAGTTGAATGGTTTCTGGGGTATTGATCTGATGTTGGTTTCGGCCTTCGGGGTTAATACTTAGGGAATTGCTCACTTGCTAATTTACGGTTAGGGACTGATTGAAATGTGATGTGATTTTGGGGTTTATCGTGAACTGTGTTTTAAATGACATTGATTCTTTAACCCAGTCAAAGATTAAAACTAAGTGGAGTTTTAATGAATCTTTAATTAGATTGAAAAGATCGAGAATGGAGTATCACCAGTTTTGCTCCAGGCGATAGTTAAATCTTTAATTAGATTTGAACGTGAAATGGTAATTGAATTTACCGATAACACCGTGGTGTTAGATATGAAGTATTACCAGTTTTACTTCATGGGATGAATAGGTTGGGATTGGGCAATTAAAACAAATGATTACTTCGGTAAGGTTCATTAATCCCGACTAGTTTGAAGAGATATTCAAAGGAAGATTAAAGAATAAATTTAAAAGAATTTATCTTTGATAAAATTAATGGGAAACTTTCCTTAAGAATGTGAAATTTGGAAACTAACTGTAGGTTGGCTATGATGAATGGTTTCTTGGGTACTGATCTGATGTTGGTTTCTTTCTTCGGGGTTAATATTTGGGTAATTGTTCTCTTACTAATTTACGGTTAGTGACTGATGAATTGGAATGAGGCGTATGTTGTGTTTGTGTAACACTTGTTTATTATATACGCGAGCTATTCAGAAAGACCGGGTTTATCCCATTTTGAATATCTGATTCGACGATGAGTCGAAGATGAAGATGGTGGTTGAAGACCGGAGGTCTTCACGTCGTTGGGATAATTACTGATGATCTTGATTGGGTCGTACACCCAAGAGGAGGGAATCAGTTGGTGATCGTCCAGACGTACTTGGAGATCGATGGATATGCGAGGTACAAGGTGCCTCCGGTTTCGTTCAGACCCAGAACGGACTTGTAAATGGACTGTGTGTCTGACATTGGATATCATTCCGTGTGATTGATGGATATCGGTTGCATGGAGTGGTTTGCCTGTGTGGCATGCTAAGATGCAAATGATCAAGGCTTCTGTTGAAAAGCAGAGTCTTGTGGTTGACGATCAAAGCACAACACGTGTGGCACAACTTTGTGTAGCATTAATTCGCGAGCCTCACACCCTGGTTGTGAACCAGAAACGGGAGAGGACATCAGGGAGGGCATGCATTTCCTTCTAGCTAGAAGTGGTGTCAGTGGTTTTACATGCCCTGACGAGTTTGACTTATGTGGTTGTTGTTGTTGCGAGCCGCCTCGGATATATCGGTGACTATGTGGAGCCGATGGAGTCATTCGTTGGCTCATTTACGCCCCAAAGGGTGGGGAAACGTATTATCCAGGGTTTAAGTTTAATCCACATCGGGTGGACCGGCCTTAACGCTCCAAGGGTCGATGCGTTCTATCCTTGAGACTCGGGCTAGACAGTCTCGAATCGGTAGAGGACGATCCCTGGCCTCGGTTCATAGATGGAAATCCAATTTCCAATATGACACTTTGCGGTTTTAGTTGTAAACCTATATATGGCGACATAGTGGTATGGGGAATTCATGCCGCCTATGATTGATACTTATGATTGAAATTGTTTTTGACACTATACACTTATAGTACTATCAAAATAATCTGTTTTAAACGTATCAAGCATTCTTTGGCTATTATAAGGTAAAACTCTATCCTCCGGCTTGTGTTGCATTGTGTGATGGGACCTTGGTCTTATAATAGCTTCATTGTTCTTTATTTAGCATTGCGCGGTTGTTTTATGCACTGGTGTACTTGGGAGGAAACCCGTTCCGTGTTATACGGCGTGGTCCCTTGATTTACCTAACTTTAAAATAAAGATTAATAACTGTTTTAGTTCTCACACCAGTCACATGACTGACCTGGAGTTTATTGTTTTAACCTAAACTCTGGGTGCCCTTATTTTCGAAACGGGCAGCTAGTAGTTTTGGTTTTGCAGATTTATATTCACAACATCCTGATTTACAGATGGTACGATACTCGGAAAGCTTTGTATCCGTGTATTACTTCTAGTTGTGTTTTGTATTATTTTCTACTGCGATGTATTTAAATGTAATTTAAATCTCTGATATTTTCTGTGTAATATTTATTCATACTCTGTATATTCTTGTAATCTGATGAAATTGTTGTAATATACAGTGAAATGTTCTTCTATCTGCCTTCTGATTCGTCTTGTCCTCAAAGTAATTCGTTCTTTCTCTTCTCTTCGGAGACCGGGGAAGTTCGGGTTGCTTCAAGAAAGGAGAAGAGAAGAGAGGAAGTAAGAATGGATGAAAAAGGAGGAGGAAAAGGGTGCTTATATAGGAAAATGGGAAGCTTAATAGAGTGACACATCAATGGCACTTGTCCCCTAAGGAGGCCTCTCTTACATGCATGGTGACACATCAAGGGACACATGACATCATGCATGAAACGATGCATGCAAAAGACATGTGTCCTAAACACTTGTCTTAAGGAGGAAGATGAACTTTTGGTAGCATTTCCCTTAAACGCTATGAAAATTAAGGGCAACACTTAATTCTAATGCTAATAATTCATGTTATTGTTTGACAAATCTGATCAAACGATAAATCCGAACTTGTAATAATCATTCCCATCCATTACATTTATAGTCCAAATAAAATCTATCATTTAACTTATCAAAACTATTATATTAAATATTCTTAATCATATATATTTATATCAAATTCAAATTTAAATCAAATTAAATTTATTTTATATTTAGAAAATTCAAATTAAGTATTAAAAGTTTCAATTTTAAATTGGATAAAAATTATGGATCGTTACAACATATGGTCTGTAAAAGCAAGAATAACTAGCCATTTCAGTTTACAGATTAGAAATGTTAACAAACATTTCATTTATGACAGCATATGGTCCATAAATTTAAGTAACCACACAACAAACCACTGCCTTCATCTCATAAACAATTCCTTTGCGACAAATTCAATTTACGCCCCGTCTCTGACTATTCTAGACTTCGCGTGAATCACAAAAACCCACAACTAAACTTCTGTGAAACATCAAACCATTCGCACACTTCAATAATTGTACACAGCATAACCAAACCGCCTAATTTGACCGCAAAACACCTAATCCATACACCTAGCTTGGTCATGCAGTTCAACTCCAAGCAGCACCTCTTCATCTTACACATTCCTGCTCCTTGCTGAACACAAAGCCTCAACCACCAAAGCCCAAACTTCAACTACCAACTTTACTACACCTTGCCATCACCTGAAAGCAAACTTCATTTCATACTGCCACTAACAAGTTGAACCACATCTCCATTCTTTTCACAATAACATTGAGCCTACTCCAAATCCACTCCGTTACCTTCTTGTCAAGTCCTTCACAATCACTAGAACAATCTCCACCAACCATTTCCACTATATCACCCACAGCAGTAAATCAGTTTCCAACTACACAAGGCTTTACCTATGCTCGACAAATCCCATCTTCTACAACTAATCCACCTTTCCTGTAACTTTGTCACTCAATGCTACACCTAAACATCACTTTTCACCCATCATCCATGCCTTCATTAACAACCTGTAACTAATCAAATATTGAGATTTTTAACCCAATCAATCCGAAGAGCAGAAAAATTAGAGAATGACGGAAAAATTCAACTGGACCTTCAGATTTACAAGCTCAGCCTTTAGATCTGAAAGCTCTGTCTTTAATTTAGAGAAACTCCATTTTGACGCAGCTTCGATCAAACACGGTAGCTCCAGTAGTGAGATTAGCACGACATCATCAGTCTTAGATCGAGGTGAATTTAAGTTGATAGATCTTAACATTGGCGAGATCTAGAACAAAGTAGCCTAAGATATTAACTCAGCAGGAGAAGTAGCATTAAGATCGAGACATGTTTTTATTCTTAGGTATTTTTGGAGTGGTGTGTTATTTGAGGATAAAAGAAAGAAAATGATGCTAGAGGAGAAATAAAAGAAACGTTAAGCAGGAAATGTAAATTAATGGAGGGAAAGCGAAGGTATATTCAACAAGCTAAACAAAGCAGACGAAAGAAAGCCATTTTTTTATTGAAGTTGACATTATATCCCACCAGATCCACAATGTATCCCTAAGAAGACCCGAAACCCGCAACCACCTTTACACGACAAGATAATTTGGCAGTAAACCAAAATTTTAGGTGGAAAATATAGAATTGGATAATATCTCTGGTATGCACATTGGGGTCATTGGCAGTGAAACAAATAGTTATTTTAATTAGTTGTTTTAATTTCTCCAATTTTGATTTTTTTTATTTGCGATGGATTACCATTTTTTATGTTTTGTTTTTTTCCATTAATTTTTTTGTTTATTTTAAAATAAATAACAAATAAGATATACCGTGATGGGGCACTGCCCCCCTGGACCCTCGTGACATAACCGACTAGGTTGACCGCCATTTGGGACGTCCATCATTTAAGTAGACTTCCGTTCAAGTTTTAAATATAAAATAATTGAGTTAAAAAACAAAAATTATTCTACCTTCAGGACGTCCGTCATTTACTATGTTATTCTGCTTTAGTCATACTGTTCTGTTTTAACCACAAAGTAACTAAATTAAAAAAACAAAAATAAAATGGTTCGCTTAAATGGTCTGCTTAAACTCGCAAACGCATTCTCCGCTTAAGTATGTGATCCACTTAAATGGTCCGCTATAATTTCCCGCTTTCGGTTACCAAAAATGTACCCTTAGTTTGGAGGGTGTCCCCACAACCTGTCATACATTAAAAACCATAG
Source organism: Allium sativum (assembly GCA_030737875.1). Classification (NCBI taxonomy): domain Eukaryota; kingdom Viridiplantae; phylum Streptophyta; class Magnoliopsida; order Asparagales; family Amaryllidaceae; genus Allium; species Allium sativum. Next base: position 133,189,040 of record CM060918.1, read on the forward strand.
GTAGGATCCTTCGTAGTGCCCCCATATTTTGGACAGAAAACTGCTATTATATTACTCCAAGAGACTGAAAAACTAACATAAGACATAACATGGTCTTGCTACGAGATAACATAAGAAATGAATTATTGTTATAGGATTAAATTAAATGATTGTATTTGTTTAGTATTTTTAATTTTTGATTTTGTATCTACTCTAGACTTTTGATTGCGTTGAAATGTTTTGGTCAATTTTGTATCTGTTCTGTATTTTTTGTTCTGTATCTCTTTTACATTTTCAATTTTGTATATGTTTTTTATTTTTAATTCAATATTTTCAATGTATTTTCAAATCTGTATATACAATCCTGCATTCAAAGCACAATCAAAAATAAATAATATAACAAAAATATCATACATTTTAAAATTTATTAGTTATTAGAAGTAATTACACATAGGAATTATTAACATGTTATCATATAGTTATTAAAAATATAATATTTATTCTTAATTATTATATAATTATCAATAATTGATTATTTAATAGTAATTATTAATTATTGTCATATATTACTTATTACTTAAATTTTATACTTTATTTATTAAATTAACGACAATTATTATTAATTATAATTTTATATTAAATAACAATTATTAAATTTTAATCTTAAGGTTTTTGCTATGAACTATTGTTAATTATTAGTTTTTATTACTTAATTATTTATTAGAATTATTTGAAAATTAATAATCAACGATTAGTTAGTTAATGATAATAATTTAATAACATTTAAAAATTAATTATAAAATATTAATTATCAAATATTGATTATTAATAGTTAGTTATTTATTAGTATTTATTAATTTTTTTAAAAACCAATACTAAATATTAATTACTATTTAATAGTTAGTTTTTAATAATCATTAAAAGTAATTATATAATGGTAATTATTAACTAACAAAATTTAAATATTAAATGGCAAATATTTAATATTTGTCTTATTTGCTAAGTATTAATTAGTTTATTAACTATTACTTCTTAATTATTCAACAGTAAATGTTAATTATCAAATAATCGATATTATTCATTAAATATTGTTTAATAATTATTATTAATTAATAACAGTTTGTTATTATACAAAAACTGTTATTTATTATTAATTTTAATTATTAACTAGTAATTATTATTACAACTTAGTCATAATTAAATATTAATTAATAAAAGTTAATTATTTTGAATATGTTATCAATTTTGTATTATTATATATTTAATTGTGATAACGAAAAACTAATTACTATTTATTGTAAATTAGTTATTAGCTGCTATTTACTAATTATTATAATTAACAATAATAGATTACTGATTATCAGTTAACCATTACGTGTATTCAAAGTAATTAGCTAATCAGCTTCTTTTCGATGAGATGCCTGTTAATGGCGACATGCCCTAGTTCATTCTTCTCTTCTTTCCTTCTAATTGCATCTGGTTCTTCAATTTTAACTCTCATTCCTTCCAATCTTTCCTCAGTTACTTCCTGATTTCGTTTGCGTGGGCGCCTCACTAGAAACTACTAATTACTCTTCAAATCTAAGTTGATCCTTTCCTACCCTTCCTAAGACCATGATAGATCCTAATGATCCTTCCATCTTTCGAACTCCCCTTGTAATCAAGTGAAGTGGCCTTCCAGCCAATTTCATATCTTTTGGATTTCTTCACTATTTGCTTAACTATTTCCTTCCTTGTGTCATCCAATAATACGCATCATGAGGTGACCAGGTGATTTGGTGCATCATTGCCTGGCGAGTTTATTGTCCGTTGAATGTCTGACTTATGCCAGGTGGATAGGTAAGGATTGACTATCTGCTGAGTTGATTGTGGGGTTTGTTGGAAGTATGGTTTTCAACCGAGGTCATCTTGCTTTGTTATAATGGTTTTGTCGCTAGCGTGGAGTGCTTTTGATGTGTAGTAATAACAAGTCCTTCCAGCTGCCTTGCGATGCCTCAGCTTTTCCTGGTATGCCAAGTCTTTCTTAGCATTATCTAGTAGTTCAATTGTTTACTGGTGCTTTTTTTCTAGTTGGTATTCAATGTGCAACTTAAATTTTATCTTGTTAGCGACATTTGGAGTTTTTGTTAAGATTTGGGGTTAATTATTTGTGTTGTGGGTTTTGTGTTGTTTTGGAAGAAACTGCCTCAAGCGTCCGGTGTGGATGCCATGGTAAGCAGTAAGTAATTATTCTTAGGTATCATTTTGGTAAAGTACTACGGTATGGTATGCTTTCAGTTATTGTACTCTGTCTACTACGGCAAGACAGGTGAAGTTTTGCTCTCAAACTGTTGTTTTTGGCCGGTGAACACAAATATACTCCCATGCTACAGTGCCTTGCCAATGCAACCCTCAATGTCAAGTTGCAATGTGATGTTGTTGTCTCAGAGGTTTGGAGAACTGCTATGCTATTTTTGTTGCAGCCGTGTGGTTACATCAATGGAGTTGTCATGTGCAGCCTACCTTGTCTAAAGTTCGAATTCCCAGTGCTATGAATTTTATTTTCGGTTATACTCATATTAATCACTTTAGCGATGCTGTACTCCTACAATTAATGGTGATTTTATGTTTTTATAGTGTCTGTAAAGTGTAGATTGTGATTCGAGTTGTAATTCTATTCCTAGTGAAAATGCTATGTAATATGTTGAATCTCCTTGCGTAGAGTTTTAGTTCGTAGTCTAGAAACACTGTCAAGCTCCGGTCATGTAGTCTAATTTAGATATGGTGGACGAACCACCTTAAACTCCGATAGTGGTGAACGGTCCACCTTAAAAACCGTAGTAGGTTGGTTGTAGGATGTAAATTAACCCTAAAGGAGGGGTAAATAGGGTTTATCGTAGATTTTCATAGAGTAAATAAATAATAACAACACAGAAAATAATCAGAGTAAATGCAGAAAATAAATAACACACAGATATACCCAGCTTCGGTAAAACCCTGCCTACTGCTGCATTCCCCAAGGTTTCAACTACGAGTTAAAACAATCTCTACGCTTACAATCCCCTGTAAACTCGCGACACTCGCTCCCAAATATTCTTAACCCTACGCTCAAAACCCTGCACTGGTTTCTATCCCCAAAACCAGATTTCCCGGAATTACAAATCCCGTAATTCGTCTCCCTAGTTTTAGAGACAAACTAGAAAACTACGGATTAGATTACAAATTGAAATTGAAAAACACGAATAAGAAATAAAAACCCTTATAAAAAAAATTTAAAAAACTCTTAGGAGTTTAAATTATATGGGTTATCCCGTTTTGAAAAAAAATTGGCCGGCCCTTTAAAGTTGTTTCACCACTTCACTTTAGCCCGATCTCTTTTCTCTGAAATAAAAATGGCGGCGGCTTTGCTCCTAGGGTTTATTCAAATCCCAAAATCGCGATGGCTTTCTGATGCTTAAAATCTCGTTGATGTTCTTGATCGATCTCTGTTGCTCCTCTCTTCACGAGTTGGAAATTTGTTGATTTAGGGTTTCGATTCTTCTTAGATTAGAAGCTACTGCACTCACGTGTGATGCTCTTGAATTTTCAGTGTTGCTTATACGAGATGAAGCACTTCTATTTAATCCAAGCACTTTGTTGATAATCTGGTATGATTTAGATGAATTAATGCTTTTAATTTTGCTCGAGCTTGGATGAATTGAAAGCCTGTGATGATTGGTGTTTATATAGGATTGTAAATCCGAGATATATTCTCTGATTTCATGCTCAGACTTGGTCTTGGTTGTTGCGTAAATTTTGGGACTTTGAAATCTTCATATATGTTGATGATATTGCATGAGAATTAAGGACCTTTAACTTGCGTGTGAATTTTGGGCTTTTTCTTGATTGAATTCAAATTAGTAATTTGAATATTTCTACCTTCCTATTATATCTCTCTCACTGTCAAATTTAAACTTATGGTTTCAGGAGATTTTGAACTGTACTTTGAATCATTCAAACACCTTCAACATTTCTGTCTTTTGATAAAACTGCTTATACCCTTGAATATAAATATGATATGAACAGATGCTTCATTTTTCCAAGGCTGATTTCAATAGAATTTATTTTGAATCCATTGATTAACCGCTTATAAAAAACTGGTACGATCAGATGCTACTTTGTTACTCTCGACATGTTTTATGTTGAACTGCTACTACCCATACTTGTCTCGACTTTGAAATATTGCTTGATTAACAATTGCTGAACTTATATACTTGTGAATGTACTCTTGTATTTTCTTTGAAAAGAACTAGTACTTGAATACCCATTACTGTTTTTACACTGCTCGAGTTGATATAAACATATATTATTGTAATGGCCCGAATTTCCGTACTCTTTGAGTTGACTATTTACACACACGTCCAACCCAAATTGCACAGAAATACGAATCATTAATAGAAAGAAGTTAGAGGATGAGAAATAGAAAGAAAGAAAAGTTAGAATAGAAGAAAAACGAAGGACACAAATCTCACTGTGGAATGAATAAAATATATTAAATAACATAACTCTCAAAATACAAATCAATAAATGTGTATACATACCATAATCAGAGCACAATGGTTATCCCTGGAACAGTTATAAACACCTGTTTCCAGATACAAACATAGTACACAGCGGAAAATATAATAGTCTATGGCTAAGTGATGAAGCCTCCTGCTTCAAGCTCCTCCAAGTGAATCTGTAAAATCCCGACTACTTGACTTCCCGTACAAATATGGGCACCCAAGAGTTTAGGGAAAACAAAATAAACTCTGGGTCAGTCATGGGACTGGTGCTAGTAAACTCTAACCATTTGTTTAACTTTAATAATCATTTTGAAAGAAATGATAATTGTAAGACCAATCCACACATAAAAATGGATGGTTTTTACCTTACGGTAACCAAAAATGTTTTTGATATCAAATCCAGTGATATTATAATAATGTCTACATCAAATAAATAGAATCTAGCGGAATGCTTGCATCTCATGCTCCATATATAATATAAAATCAAAAACCGTAGGTCGCTTATTGGAGATTGGATTTCCAACATGACAAGGTATGGAACCACCTTCCGATAGTGTATCTCTAGAGGAGAATACACTGGGTTCAACAAGAACTTCTTGTAACCCGGCCCACACATGACCGACCACTCATTTCGCATGAGTGTATCGAATGTATATCACCAACGGCTGGGATCTGCAACCGTTTCCCGAAAGGGACAGCATCGATAGATTAAAGAAGAAAATTGAATTTCTCTAAATAGGTGATTATACATCCTAATGGGAGCGACCCACCTAGCCATGTTGCCTGCCCGAATTTTGTTAATTCTCAGTTGTGACGCTTGAGGTTTGAATTATCTTACAGAACATCTGGCCACCATTCACTTCGAATGCCACATCATCAGATCCATTGGAAATCACTAATTGATTCCCACAAAAATACTCAGAGTGTTAGACTAAAGAAGTTTCCCTTCTTTGCCACCAACTTCGTACGTTTGAAGGAATCAACATACGTAATCCCTTTGGAAATACTCTGTCATACACTCGTCCATACAAGTTGTCCTGGATCTGGATCCATCTTAGGCAATTTCTACCTAGGATTAAACAGCCCTTGCACTTTACTCCGTCTTCATAATCTTTTTAACATAAGTTGATTTGTAATGCTTATGCCAATACGGAGTGATTTTCAGATATTAAATCTGATCCATGTCTCTCCATATTGACAACGGAGGTATAAAATAAGTCAAAACTTTGATAGTCGGTGATTTAACTATCAAAGAAACAACCATACAATCAACGGTACTATTTCCAATTGGAAATTCTACCGATCAAGCATCACACAATACTGGCCCCTTTATATTGATTCCTTATTATATTATCGATTCTAATTTCCCATTTTCCCTTTTCCAGATTCTTTCAAAATTTAATTGTCTTTCTCGATTATTGGAAAGCATTTCCAATATCATACTTCCTTTATTCGAGAAAATATCTCTTATTTCAGTTATAAAACATTTCTAAATATTCACAAATCCTTATTTTCTATATTCTGAAAATATACTTCATTAATATCGAAAACATTTCCATATTCCATTTCATAATTCTTTATTCAACAATTCATTTCATTTTTCTATGCGTAGAAAATATCTCACATTTTATTTAGGAAAAACATTTCAAAAGTCCTTTAAAATTTATGCGATGTTATAAAACATCGTTATTATACTCAAACCATTAATCATATGTTAACTAACCATATTGCTAATCACTTTTCACTATCGAACCTTAACCATTCTCCATCAATCATGAAGCCAATCAAGTTGGGGTATAATTACCTCTCAAACCTTAACTGGACAACATTCTAGACTTTGAAACAAACAAGGCTCACAACTTTAAACAAAACATCGCTTACGCGACTCTCGGATTCAATCTAAGAATCCACTTCTTTTACATAAAAATATTGATTATAACGGTGGCGTTATAATCACTGTTTCCAAACATTTATTCTAACTGCAGCGTTAAAATCGCTGTTTAGATTTATGAAACATTTATTATAACAACAGCGTTACAATCGCTGTTTAGACTTATAAAACATTTATTATAACAACAAAGTTACAATCACTGTTTAGACTTATAAAACATTTATTATAACAATAGCGTTACAATCGCTGTTTATATTTACAAACTTTTATTATAACAACAGCGTTATAATCGTTGTTTGAATAAAGTACCGTGTGCGACGCACACGCTTCCGTTGTTCATTTTTAAAAGATAGTCAAAATGTCCGGATTTACACAATGGAGACATATACCATTCTATTTGTCGAAACGCATAAGAAAAAGGCTATATAAGGATAAAATCCGCTTTCCTCCTTTTTTTACAACAAGACCTCTTTACTTGGATTTTATTTCAAAAAAATCCATTTTTATCAATGTTTAACACAAACTGTCTTATGTGTTTTCCTTTGCGTTTAAATTTTTTATTTCAATTGCAGTGCTTTGCTCAATCCAATTAAAGTCGTCCAATTAAAGTCATCACTTTGGATTTAGAAACCTCATTAAAATTATTGTTTTAATTATTATTAATTAAAATAACAATTAATTTTATTATTAACTATATTAAAATTAGCTAACTTTGCTATTTACTAAAAATAGTATAATTATCACTTTTAAAATATTATTAAATAATAATTAACTTTATTAAGACTAACCAATTCGATAATTACTTTAATTATAGTTAATCGAATATTAACTAATATTTAACACCCTTCGTTAAATTCAAATTAATTTCATTATCAATTAAAATGGTTAATTTTTGTCAACCGTACATATCAGTCAACTGTTAACCAATTTACATTTTCGATATAAATTCAAATCTGAATTTATATTTCAATTTATTTCAAAATATTTTACTGAAAGTATACACATCATTAATGAATTAATCTTTTCAAATTATCTGTTAAAACAGATTTCCATATAAAATCCCTTTTAAAACCTTATCACGATTCTATATTTGATTATAAAATATCGATTTTAAGCCAAATATTAATTATATAATGATAATCCATATATATCGTTTATAAATTTAATTATTATTTTTATTCACTAAAACAAGCTTTTATTCTCAAATCTATTCGACATTCAATTTCCACCTTGGGAAAATTTTCCTTTTTAAAGTCTTAAATTCCCCCTTTTTTCTAAAAATATTTTATGATATTTTCAATACCAAATTCCTATGGCCAGAGTAATTCAACACAGAAAAATCAATCATAGTATATATCACAGTAAATAACAAACAATAATATAAATGTTGAGGGATCCAGTTGGATCCCTCCAACCTGTTTCCTTGCATCCACAGATGTTCACACAACATAAAATTTATTTCAATATGAAATATCATGGTAACTGGAATCAACATTTAATTAGTCAACCATTCATGCAAACAACCATCGCACAGTATAAAATTACTATAAATAAATTTAAAACTTGTTTATATAAAAATATAAATGAGTTATAGTTAGTGAGTTTACTCACCTTGTCCAGTAATCGTTGGATACTGATCATTTTCCAATTAAAAGAATCAGGTGTTTTTGTTTCCCAAAATTTCTCACAAGCTCCGAGTCATCCCAATTTTCACTAGCTTGTAGTTCTCGTCGATACAGTCCCGATGCTTCTTGTTTCTTCGAATTCTGATAATGTAGGACGAAATTATCAATTTTATTTGTTATAAATTGAATTAAATATAATTATATTCACTAATTATAATTATTATTAATTAAATTACTATTTAAATCCTAAGCACACACTTAATTACCTCCTTATTACCTTTCTTCTTCGTATCCACAGCTCTAGTAAAGGCCGCAAATATGATTCACTCCCCCTCCTTCATTCCTCAACCAATTCCAAAGTAATCGCCACCATTGACCTCTCCTCACCAAGCTCTCCGACTCTACCCCGTATATGAAATACTCGATCACCCCCTAGAAGTTGCGACCGAAGCTTTTTCCCCGTGCTACTGCCGACACTGTTGTACAAAAATTCCATGGACTTCCCAAAAACCCAGTGTATAGATGCGATTTTCCCTCCTTAATTCGAATATGACATCCATGTTGCAATTTAAAACTCGTATTATCCACAGTCCACCGCCTCTTCGTAAAATACCGACACTAATACTCACCAAATTTCATCAATCTTTGCCAGCCGGAGCAGCTCGCCACCAGGAACCCACCGTCACGCTCGACATTGCCAAACATCGCCTCCATAACCCGTGAAAGCAAACCCTAGCATCGTTGGGTTGAAAACTGTGATTACCAGAGTGGTGCACACCTCATAAAACTGATATAGGAATAGAGCTCGCGATTGCAATATTCCAATGAATCTAAAAGAATGCAATTTCATTTTATATCTTATTTTATATCATTTTCTTCCTCAAGTTTCTTTTTTTCTGGAGAATGAAAGCGTTGATGCCAGTATTTAAAGAGAAATTACTTGAGGAGCACGGTTTCAATGGCTTGACACTCACAGTGTACAAAAACTTGGCAAGCACGGGTGAAGGTTTGGATGACACGGAACTGAAATGGCATTGGAGAGCACGTTGTTTTGAAAAGCTTGGGAAGCATGGGTGTAAATACTTAGGAGGCACACAGTTGGACGTGTACAGGATTTTAGTCATTCCTGTACATGTGCGGTGGAACATGTATCAAAATGTAAACTAGTATGTATTTGCTTATTTAAAGGGCGCATAAATTTTCAGTTTTATAATTCCTTTGGAAAGTAATAACTCAATGTCTTTTGTTTTGTTACTAGTTTACAATAGATGGATTCTATGGAGTTTGGTAGCATTTTCTTCCAGAAATGATAATTCCAAAATGACCATCACTTGTCTTCATCTTGGCAATATTGTTACATGCTGTGGATAAATCAAACTTTTCTTGAATTGTGTTAGGCTTATAGACCGCTTATACAGAATGAGAGTCAATCTTGACATAAGACACGCACAAGATCAAACATGTTATAATGTATTTTGATTATTTCAGAATTAAATTTATTATTCCACTACTAATATTAATTAAATATCTGAAAATATCGAATTCAAGTTATTTAAATTACTAAACCACTATTCAGATAATTAAATTAATTAATTATTAAATCGCTAAAAATCTGGGACATTACATTCCTTCCCCCTTAAAATAATTTCGTCCTCGAAATTGCTAAGTAGTAAAAATGCTATAACTCTAAATCCATCTCATATTCAATATATTTATAACCCAGTTCTTACCCGACCTTTGAATTCTCATATCCTTACTCGACCTATCATAATTCTTTCCAAATGATATGTCCATCACTTTTGGTCAATCCATCCTCACATTCTCGTCTTCAGTGCTCTTCTGCATATCCACACCCATCCTAATTGATTTAAATCCATTTATCAATTTCATTATTCCACCTGAAATTTAATTAAACAATTCTGGTTTTCTTCTTTCAATTGCAATTAACCACTCGATTTTTTAAATTATCAAACATTTCTTGAAATTTTCTAACTCTTTGAATTTTCGAAAAATTTCGCCATCACCTCCTTTGCACGGCTCAATCGGTACAACCACAACTCGCCTTTATAGGCCTTCTCCAATCCAAAAGAAAATCAAAAAGGCAAGTGGCTTGCCCTATAGGCTCATAAAACCATCAAACCCAAGTAATAATGTAAATATATACCTTTTTGTCGGGCGTAATCCTATCTCTTGCATTTGCTCCCATTCAATATCTTCTCAGCATACATATATCCATTCCAATTGGTTTCCAAACAATTAAACTCTTGGTTTTCCAATTCACTAATCGACTTTCTAATTAGTTCTCTTCCATTTTATAATTCAAATTTGATTTCTATTTCCAAAATCAATTCACTTACCCTCAAAAATAACTTAACTTCAATTAACGTCATCCAATATATATGTATTCAACTTGTTTCGTATAGGTCGAATCTATTTTAGTAACTCAAATCTTAAATATTACCCTTATTACCATATTCAGTCTCAATCGAGATTATCTCAATCTAATTCAATTTTATTCAACTTGACACAAGTTAAATTCCAATCTATTTGATTTACTTTCACCATCTCAATTTATTCAACTTATACAAGTTAAATTTTAATTTCAGAATTTAATTTCCCGGGTTTTATTTCCAATCAGTTTATAATAGTACACATACTTATAATCATCTTCAAATTCAAAACATTTGAATTTATAACACAACTTTTCCTTTCTCAATCAAAATTTTCATTCTCAAATTACTATGGTAGCAATCAGTCACTCAGAAACTTGAAAATGAATACTGATAATGTCGCGATCCATTATTAGAATTATTTTCTCGCCACTGAAGCGATTTCAATGCTTAATTACTTTTAAAACCCATTTAAAACCATTTCTATTTAGAAAATCCTTTAAAGTAATGTTATATTACTATATAATATTTTCGGAAAATATTTACTGACCATTCAGGATCTAAATTCCAATTCCTGGTCTGAATTCAAATGTAATTCAGCTTATTTGTATATTCTATTCTTATACGAATTCAACTTGGTTTTATATAACCATTTCAGTATTATAATCTCATTTGATTATAATAACAACCAACCAAAGCAAAAATTTCAGAAAATTATTCCTTTATATCGAAAATAGTTTTTGGGCAAAATCATTTTATTACCCATTCTAAAACAATACTGTATCGAATTGCTTTGTTCGAGAGTTTAGAAACACCTGTCGATACAGTTGTACATCCTGTATCAACCAGAATTCATAAACAACTCAACAAACCAGTCAATACAATATAAAACAATTTTATATCAAATCTATAAAACGCTCTCATATATACACTCAACTCAACCTAGGGCATTACTAACCTCATCTCTAGTGAGTCACGCCATAGAGCCAAGTTTACTACTCAACCTTCAGCTCTGATACCAAGCACAATGGCCCGAATTTCCGTACTTTTTGTGTAACACCCCGTATTTTCTTTTAACGTCATAGTAACGAATCAAAGAATAATTAATTTCAAATGCGATAATTAAGGGATACGGGTTATGCCATTGCATTCGTCTCGGAATTCTGCTTGAGATAGAGTCCGAGTTTGCGTAAAACGGACACCGTGTGAAGGAGATATGGATGAATGAAGTTAAGCTGAAAACTAGAAGAGAAAAAAACAAAATGCACTGGCGCACTTGGGAAGTGCGTCAGTACAAAAATTGCATTAGCGCACCTGCCAAGTGCTCCCAGGCCAAGCAGAAAGCCTGCACAACATTCTAGTGTGATCTAATCCATACTGTGAGTCATTGCTGAGTCCTTTTTGACTCCCTGTTGAGTCATTAGGGCTGAGGTGTTACCCTATCCTGACTGAATGGTTGTGGTTAAATCTAGGATCATCCGACGGCTCTAATTAAATTGAAATTCTATATAAACAACCCAATGCTCAAACCTAAAAATCACACAAAAATAATCCTAGAACTATCATACCGTCAATAGAGAACTTGGAGTAGCCGTCACCAATTTAAAGAGAAGATAAAAACCTAAATCAAAATCAAAATTAAAGTAATCAAATTCAATGATCTACATCAAAGGCGAGCTTACCAATTTCAGAATTCAGATTTCAGAAATCAAGAGTTCCTTTTTAGTTTGTAAGTTGATTATTACACAGATTTAAACGTTCTTTCAAATGAATCATGATATGTTGTAATTCGAATATAGAATGATGCTTATGTATAAGATAAATAAAGTTTGATTCTTAAATTACCGTTGCGATTGATCATGTCTATATGTTTGTGATGATGAACGCACCATATTGAATGTTATTGGAATCTATTATGATTTGGTAATGGATTTATTATACCAACTAAATGGTGAAACATGTCATGTTATAATTTGGTGGTTACTTGCAAGTTTATGATCTAAAGCACATGCTTATATGTTAGATCAACATTCATGTATATTTAAATCCATGTTAAGTTGAATCTATTTATGTTGCAAGATTTGATTTGTAGCTCTCTTATGTTTAACACACATAAGTATCATGCTAAGTTGTGATTCAAATATGTTAATAGTAGCTTTCGTATGTTTAACACACAAAAGTCATCAAGCTAAAGTTGTGATTCGAATATGTTTATAATAGTTCTCTTATGTTTAACACACACACAAAAGTTAATATGCTAAGCTGTGATTTAAATATGTTTATAGTAGCTTTCTTATACATAAGTTAATATGCTAAGCTGTGGTTTAAAATTGTGTTTATATGTTAAACCTCCATGCTAGACCTATATCAAGTTGACATGATAATTCGATCCAACTTAGTCACAAGTTCACCTTTACATGACAAGTTTAATTTGTGTAGTTCTATGTAAATTCATATGCTATGATTCACGTTAATCGGATCTAAATTTGCAATTTCATTATCCTATGCCAAATCTATATATCACATATTTTTATGCTGTTAGAATATTTCATATTCTTCGCTTTTCCCTTTTGTGGTTATAAGTTAGGATAAAATATCGAGCCTAACATTCCTTGTAATTTTGCGAATGCACAAACGGGGGATATCGTTGGGGTAAACATGAAATTATATGTAATTGGCATGTTTGGCACATGCCAAAGATTAATGGCATTTAAATGGTATAATTTTTGTATATTAAAGATTATGAACATGATTTAGGGGGGAAGTGGGCCATGAAAATAATTGATTTATAATTTGCATATAAATATGAAGGATAAACATGAAAATTACATGGTATAGATTGGTTCATGAAATGGTATATTTAATATACCATTAATTGTGAGCATATTTAAAAGGATAATTATGGCATGATTAAATTAAGATTAATTTACATAAAGAATTAGACATATATAGAAAATATGTGAATTTAGAAAAGACGAATATGCCTAACACGAGGTTGGACTGAATTATGGGGTAAAACTGCCCGGAATCGACTGGCATATCCAGTGACCACAACAAGACCTGTCTAATGTGGGTGGTTAGTGCATCAAGCCCAAAAAGGACCCGAGGTTAGACTGAGTTGTGGTGTAAAACTGCCCGGAACCGATCGGCACATCCAATGTCCACAACAAGACCTATCTAATGTGAGTGGTTGGTGCTTTAATGAATAAATTAAAGCTAAGTCAGGATTGGTACGGTTAAGTAAATTTAGAACACTTAACCGTAATAACATGTTAACTAGGCAAGTGGGTGAGGATAAGTAAAATTAGAACACTTAACCGTTACAACATGTTAATTAGAGAGGTGGGTGAGGTTAAGTAAATTTAGAACACTTAACCCTTGTAACATGTTAATTAAGCAGATGATAGGGTTACGTTAACTAAGGTAACACTTAACCAAAATATATAATGACATGTGGTGGGGTTAAGTAATACAAGAGGAAAACCAATTATATAACATGATGTATGGGAAGGGTTAAGTTAACACGAGAACAACACTTAACCAATATAACATGATTTGAGGTAGGGTCAAGTCAAAACCAGAAGGAAACACTTAACCAACATGACATGACGGGTGGATGGGTTAAGTTAACTTGAATTGATTAATGACACTTGACCAGTACAACTTAATGAGCGAATGGGGTTAAGTTAAATGGGAAATACTTAACCAATAAAACCTGAAGAATGAACAGGGTTAAGTTAATAAGTCACACTTAACCAATCCAACATGATAAGTGAGAAAGGTTAAGTCAATAAGAACCACTTAACCCACACTACATGACGAGTAGGAGGGTTATCGGGTTGGTAGGTAATATTAGTAAATATAGGCCCACAAAAATTAACCATTATATAAACATGCTTGAATCCGTGGGAAGGTTAAGTACATGTCGGGTTGGTGGGTAATATTAGTAAATATAGGCCTACAGAACTTAACCATTATATAAACATGCTTGAATCAGTGGGAAGGTTAAGTACATATCGGGTTGGTGGGTAATATTAGTAAATATAGGCCCATAAACTTAACCAGTAGGAAACCCTAGTAACGGGGACCCATTTCAGCAGTAACCCACTTAGATGTATCACGGTACCCTGAGCTAGGAAGGGTGGGGCATGATTACAGGGTAGATTATATGCGGTCAACATAGCGGCTGGGGGTACGTCAGTGTAGGTTCCGGCGGATTACGGGCGTGCACGTACTCCGGAGTGGAAAAAGCAGGCACTGGGTACCAGTAGTTTTACACTGTGCGTTCTTGAATCGTGTCGGGGTCGCTATCCTAAATATTGATACACCTTATGGTGGGACCAGCACAAGGTAGCTACACACAAGAGAGGGCCGATTGTCACAGATACATGGCAAGTCAACTCAGGTAGGGAGCCGATCGATAGGGTAGTAAGGGTACATCTAACATATTCATGGCAATTGGGCTGATTGAGGTGGAATCCTCAAATATAGATGTACACATGAAGGCTACAACAACTGCGGGGATTGGGATTGTAACACCCCACCTCCGTTAAGGTCACTCACAAAGGGAATGCCTTAACTTTGGTGGAGCATTTTAGTAAACAGAACAGTAACTTACAAAACAGTACTTGAAAATTTTATAACTTTATTACAACAGAAACCGAAATAAGCTTGGTTACATCCTTTCAAATCACAATATCAGAATTCAAGTACAAAATATCAGTCTTGTACAAAAGCCTTCAAAATGCATAGTTTAAAATCATAATCCCCACAGAAGAAGACAAGCCATACTTTAAGCACTTCAAGCAGAAGAAATCTGGATCAAGCTAGAGTACTCCCATCTACAAAACCTGGGGGGGGGGGGAACGGAAGAAAGGAGGCGAAACAACAAGGGTCAGACAAAAAGTCTGGCAAGTCCAGTGATTTTCAGTTATGAACAGATAATAATAACATGACATGAAAATAAATCTGGATGATAGATAACAGTAACAGGTGTAGCGGATATTACAGAAGAACAGAATGACCTAAGCTATTTCTTTACACTTCTCTGCACTAATACTAGTATAACGGAATCAGGTGTCACCATAATGTCTAAACTGAAACAGAAACAGGTACAGAATAATTTCCACAGAAGAGAGTGCTAGTAATGGGCCTTTACCACCCGAACAGAAATAGACAGAAGCAGAAACAGATTAACCCCTACGGAAACAGAATGTAGAATTAGGTGTACACTAGTAATTGGCCTTTACCACCCCAACAGATGGTACCACGCAGAAACAGACAGGTGTTACCACCCAACAGAAACAGACGGTACCAACAGAAACAGACAGAACTAAGTGTACCCTAAAACCCTACCCCAAGTGATTGGCTCCATAATACATAAATACCCTGTGTCGGCCCCACAGTAGGGTGTATCACTCCCTAAAGTGACAACCAATTGGCACAGACCTATTTACAGATGTCATGGCGTCTTACATCCTCAGAGGCAGACCGAGATCCATGCACGCACATGACCCGGTTGGAACGCACCATCAACACCCCTCGCCATTATCAGAATGAACCGCTTATAATTAGTTCAGTAAGCGTGCCCGGACCCTACCTACTGTTGGGTCAAAGTTTTGATACCAGAAAGGGTTACTGACTAATATGGGTCCCACACAACAGATGATACAAGTAATTCCCTTCCAATCCTTGTGTCCCCAGACTAACAGATTTCAGGTTAACTTGTTTACAAGTTCAGACATACAGAATTCAGATCAACTAGTTCACAGACAAGTTTTCAGACTAACGGATCAGATATACAGATTTAACAGACTTACCGATTAACCAGTTACAGATTAACAGACTTACAGATTTGTCTAACTTTGTAATTGGGCCTACAGATTCACGAAACAGATTTATTAAATTCATCAGTCTAGTGGGTTTAACCCTATCCGCCCAACACGTTTTAGACATCATATTTATCTCAGATTTTCATTAATTAAATATTAATACCCAGACCTCTCACATTAGACTGACAGTTTGCGGCTATTGGTTAGACCGGTTGGTTCCGGGCAGATTTCTGCCGCAAACTGAGTCTAACCTCGGGTTTCAAGCACGTTATGACTAACTTCTCACATTAGAACCTATTGTTTGCGGCCACTGGATGTGCCGGGCGGTTCCGGGCAGAATTACGCCGCAAACTCATTCTAACCTCGAGTCAGCCATGTTTATCTTTGCGGCCAATTAATTAATAATTTACCATTTATGCCCACGCCTAATATACATGTCAATTATTCATAGCTAATTCAGATTATGTCAATAACAGAATGAATATATCAACTTAACAGATATAGCAGATAACAGATTTTCGCAGATTAGGCGACATAACGGATTCAGCAGATTAAGTAATTTAGCAGATTTATCATATAACAGATTTGGCATTTTCAGCAGACTTAGTAGATGACAGATTTGGCAGATGAATAGATCTAGCAGACTAGGCAGTAGAGTAGAACTAGCAGATTAAGCAATATAACAGAACTAGCAGATTAGGCAATATAATAGAACTAGCAGATTAGGCAAATATAGCAGAACTAGCAAATTAGGCAAATATAACAGATTTAATCATTCCTTAAAGTTTCACAAACATATCTTGCCTAATTATAAATTTGGCCTAAGTTTGCATTCCTAAATAGTTGTCATGATTCACACTATGATCATATACCCCACGTTTGCATTGAATTTACATGTCACAGATTATGGTCATAATTTACATGTCCCAATTTAGTTCAACTTGCCTAGTACAAAAGATTCACATATAAATTATACCAAATATAGCCATCGATTTCAATGCATGTCATATATTCAAAAATCTCCTACTTAGGTGTTATTCACATTTGATAGTTATCAAATCTTAATATAGATCTTCACACCTAAGTCATATTCTCTTTCAAATCATGAAGTGTTATATAAACAATATGCCAAACAAATCTTAATTCAAAATGTGCGTTATGTCCAATGTCTCAAGTCACAAGTTAACATACTATGGTTCCTCTTCTTCCAATTCACAGAATATGCATAGATCTAAATCTAGTTTACAACCTATGTCCTTTTTCTTAAATTAGTCACAGATTAGCCATGTCCAATTATGCCACATTCATTATTTGTCCCAAACATTTTAGCGTTCGTGCGTTAATCTCTTAGGAGATTGGCGCAGGCTCGTAGTAGCCTGGCTATAGAACAGAAAGAAGAAGAGATACAGAATAAAATAGATCAGAACAGAACATACACAATCTCAATTCAGATTTACAATCATGTCACAATTATGATTACAGTTTATATCGTAAAATAACTGCACTTGCCTTGGTTGGATTAAAGAAAGAACTTTAATTGTTGTAGAATCGTTTCAGAAGCTTTAATCTCTAGTTTGAATTGAGTTGCTTAGGTTGATGTTG
The DNA here is from genome assembly GCA_030737875.1 of Allium sativum. NCBI lineage: Eukaryota > Viridiplantae > Streptophyta > Magnoliopsida > Asparagales > Amaryllidaceae > Allium > Allium sativum. The sequence continues at coordinate 133,206,881 of CM060918.1, forward strand.
ATTAGCTTCTAGTTTTTATTTCGGCAGAGTGGCGACGCCATTTTTATTGTTATTTGGAACAGAGGCAGAGTAGAAGCAGAATAGAATTGTGTGTAGAGAAGGCTAGGTTTAGGGCTGTTTAAATAGGGTCAAGTCAACGAATCTAGACAGAAATCGGACCAGAAACATCAGAGTGAACTCTGACTCAAAAATGGGCTCGGGGACCAGGTCGACACCCAGGTCGACTGCCCAGTCGACCTGGTCAGGGGGTCGACTGCCCAGCCGACTCCCTAGTCGACCTGGGTCTGGGCGGGAAATTTCCCGCCCAGTCTGTTCTGGGTTTGAAATTCGAATTTTGAATTCGAATTCGTGCTGTTTCTAATTCTGAAAATTTCTGAAATTTTGGAAGGCCATAACTTCATATGGACTCCAATTTACGTAAACTCGGACTCGTTTTCAAGCAGAATTCCGAGACGAATGCAATGGCGCAACCCGTTTCCCTTGATTCTTATTATAAAAATTAATTATCCTTTGATTTGTTACTTATACGTTCATAGAAAATACGGGGTGTTACATTCTCCCCTCCTTAAAGGATTTCGTCCCCGAAATCTTCAAGTTAAGAAGAATGTGTCCTACCATCCAACATCCATCTACTCAATCATCAATCACTGGCGTCCATTGTCCTTAGAAACTTCTAATGTTGTATGAACATATGCAAAGGTGTGTGTATATATTCCTTATCTAATGCAAAGATCAGGCGGTCCACTGATTCAGTTGACCTCCTTAATGCGAATTATGCCAGTGCCATGAGTCCAACATGTATGCAAATTTTCCTATTTGATACATATCATTTCTATATGAGTGCACAACCATTCAGTCATATGCAACATCCATGTGTTGAGTCAATCATTTTGCATCCACAAAAATTGAAAAATGCTCACACATCCATATGCAGTATGAGAGTGCTTTCGAGCCGATCTAGTGCCTAGTGTGTGTATATGCATCCACGAGCAACCACTAGCAACCACTTGCATCCACTTGCAACCATCAAACATAACATGTCTCAAACACATGTTTACACCCATTAGTTTCTACCTAAAGTTCGAAGATTCGATCGATAGGATACAGTCGAATGATGGAAGCGAGTACAGATAAAACAAAAACTTGGTTCCTATTAGACATGGGTCCTAAGTATCGGCCCCGACGACCGAAACCAACATCAAATTGACACCCAGAGGATTACCCTCTTTAGATAATGTCAAAACTGGAAATCTTAACCTTATCGGGAATATTCAGATATTTACAGATTACTGGTACAGATCAGGTTACCGAACTAAACATGATAAAACCCAGAATGTATGCGTCCTACTTGACGCCTAACACAGATATCTCTCAAACCCCAATCTATCACAAACAGATTAGTCATAACCCTTATGGGTTTGAGTCTACAGGGGAATCAGAATCAATACTAGTATTAAAGTGCAGAGTATCGATTACAGAATCAAAATGCCAGAATCAGAAAGAGTTTTAACTCAACAATCAGATAAGAAACTTAAACCTTCTACTCAAATTTTCTTATTTCTATCCTATCCATTCGCCTGTCCTCCAGAAGTGGGTTCTGCCCTCTGTCCTTGCCCTCGTTTCTTCGGGTAGTCCCTAGTGAAGTGTCCCATCTCACCACAGTTGAAGCAAGTTCCCTTCCTTTTTCTGCAATCCTTGTTCAGATGAGTCGAGCTTCCACAAGTAAAGCATTTTTTTCCCTTCTTATCTTCAGACTTTTCATCCTTCTTTTGTGTTTCCTTTTTGGGCCCTGCTTTCTTATTCTGTGGTTCTTCCTTCTTTGTTTCTTTCTGGCCCTTGTCTTCCTCGTGCAGTAGTGCCATGTCCACCAATTTCTCGTAAGTCGCTCCCATGGGTACATGGGTCATGGCTAGGTTGTGCAGTGGCTCGTTCAATCCTTTAAGAAAGCGGAGAGCCTTTTTATACTGAGTGTTGACTAAATCCAATCCGAATCTAGCCAGTTGGTTGAACGGGTTGACGTATTCCTTGACCGTCATACTTCCTTGCTTAAGAGATAAGAACTTTTCCAGTTGTAGACTTCGTTCAGCTTGCGAGAGGAATTTTGTCTCAAACCTTGTTCTGAAATCCATCCATGTCTCAACCGGCCTCTCGGCGTTAGTGACTTCCCACCAATAGGAAGCTTCGTCTTTGAGCAGCCATACCGCCAACTATACCTTCTGCCTATCGTCCACCTCGAAGATAACGAATAGATCCTCAGTTTCTTTGAGCCAGTTCCTCGCTTCTACGAATGATTCAGTTCCCTTGAAATCCTTCCCACCCATGGCCCTAAAATCTCTATAGATATTTGAGAAAGCAATTTCACGAGGAGGGGGCGGAGGAGGGGGTCATTTGCTGAACCTGCGGCGACGGTCCTAGCCTCAAGATATTGACGAAACCAACCGGGTACATGAACACCCTCTGGTATCTCAGATGCTTCAGACATGCTGAAACGAAAAAGGAAAGATTCAATTACAAAAAGGACCGAAGGTAAGATATATGGATCTTGGGGATTATGTTTTTCAAAAATAGGCTTTACTTTCGAAAATACTTCCTTTTAAAACCTTTTTGAAAATAGTTTTCAAAAACTTTACCCAATCTAGTAACCTTCAGCTCTGATACCAAGTGTAACACCCCACCTCCGTTAAGGTCACTCACAAAGGGAATGCCTTAACTTTGGTGGAGCATTTTAGTAAACAGAACAGAAACTTACAAGACAGATAAAATAGTACTTGAAAATTTTATAACTTTATTTCAACAGAAGCTTGGTTACATCCTTTCAAATCACAATATCAGAATTCAAGTACAAAATATCAGTCTTGTACAAAAGCCTTCAGAATGCATAGTTTAAAATCATAATCCCCACATAAGAAGACAAGCCATACTTTAAGCACTGCAAGCGGAAGAAATCTGGATCAAGCTAGAGTACTCCCTTCTACAAAACCTGGGGGGAACGGAAGAAAGGAGGCGAAACAACAAGGGTCAGACAAAAAGTCTGGCAAGTCCAGCGATTTTCAGTTATGAACAGATAATAATAACATGACATGAAAATAAATCTGGATGAGAGATAACAGTAACAGGTGTAGCGGATATTACAGAAGAACAGAATGACCTAAGCTATTTCTTTACACTTCTCTGCACTAATACTAGTATAACGGAATTAGGTGTCACCCTAATGTCTAAACTGAAACAGATACGGGTACAGAATAATTTCCACAGAAGAGAGTGCTAGTAATGGGCCTTTACCACCCGAACAGAAACAGACAAAAGCAGAAACAGATTAATCCCTACGGAAACAGAATGTAGAATTAGGTGTACACTAGTAATGGGCCTTTACCACCCCAACAGATGGTACCACGCAGAAACAGACAGGTGTTACCACCCAACAGAAACAGACGGTACCAACAGAAACAGACAGAACTAAGTGTACCCTAAAACCCTACCCCAAGCGTTTGGATCCCTAATACATAAATACCCTGTGGCGGTCCCACAGTAGGGTGTATCACTCCCTAAAGTGACAACCAATTGGCACATACCTATTTACAGACCAATTGGCACAGACCTATTTTTAGACATCATATTTATCTCAGATTTTAATTAATTAAATATTAATGCCCAAACCTCTCACATTAGACTGACAGTTTGCGGCTATTGGTTAGACCGGTTGGTTCCGGGCAGATTTCTGCCGCAAACTGGGTCAAACCTCGGGTTTCAAGCACGTTATGACTAACTTCTCATATTAGAACCTATTGTTTGCGGCCACTGGATGTGCCGGGCGGTTCCGGGCAGAATTACGCCGCAAACTCATTCTAACCTCGAGTCAGCCATGTTTATCTTTGCGGCCAATTAATTAATAATTTACAATTTATGCCCACGCCTAATATACATGTCAATTATTCATAGCTAATTCAGATTATGTCAATAACAGACTGAATATATCAACTTAAAAGATATAGCAGATAACAGATTTTCGCAGATTAGGCGACTTAACGGATTCAGCAGATTAAGTAATTTAGCAGATTTAGCATATAACAGATTTGGCATTTTCAACAGACTTAGCAGATGACAGATTTGGCAGATGAACAGATCTAGCAGACTAGGCAATAGAGCAGAACTAGCATATTAAGCAATATAACAGAACTAGCAGATTAGGCAATATAATAGAACTAGCAGATTAGGCAAATATAGCAGAACTAGCAAATTAGGCAAATATAACAGATTTAATCATTCCTTAAAGTTTCACAAACATATCTTGCCTAATTATAAATTTGGCCTAAGTTTGCATGCCTAAATAGTTGTCATGATTCACACTATGATCATATACCCCACGTTTGCATTGAATTTACATGTCACAGATTATGGTCATAATTTACATGTCCCAATTTAGTTCAACTTGCCTAGTACAAAAGATTCACATATAAATTATACCAAATATAGCCATCGATTTCAATGCATGTCGTATATTCAAAAATCTCCTACTTAGGTGTTATTCACATTTGATAGTTATCAAATCTTAATATAGATCTTCACACCTAAGTCATATTCTCTTTCAAATCATGAATTGTTATATAAAAAATATGCCAAACAGATCTTAATTCAAAATATGCGTTATGTCCAATGTCTCAAGTCACATGTTAACATACTATGGTTCCTCTTCTTCCAATTCACAGAATATGCATACATCTAAATCTAGTTTACAACCTATGTCCTTTTTCTTAAATTAGTCACAGATTAGCCATGTCCAATTATGCCACATTCATTATTTGTCCCAAACATTTTAGCGTTCGTGCGTTAATCTCTTAGGAGATTGGCGCAGGCTCGTAGTAGCCTGGCTATAGAACAGAAAGAAGAAGAGATACAGAATAAAATAGATCAGAACAGAACATACACAATCTCAAATTCATATTTACAATCATGTCACAATTATGATTACAGTTTATATCGGAAAATAACTGCACTTGCCTTGGTTGGATTAAAGAAAGAACTTTAATTGTTGTAGAATCGTTGCAGATGCTTTAATCTCTAGTTTGAATTGAGTTGCTTAGGTTGATGTTGATTAGCTTCTTGTTTTGATTTCGTCAGAGTGGCAACACCATTTTATTTTTATTTAGAATAGAGGCAGAGTAGAAACAGAATAGAATTGTGTGTAGAGAAGGCTAGGTTTGGGGCTGTTTAAATGGGGTCAAGTCAACGAATCTAGACAGAAATCGGACCAGAAACATCAGAGTGAACTCTGACTCAAAAATGGGCTCGGGGACCAGGTCGACACCCAGGTCAACTGCCCAGTCGACCTGGCCAGGGGGTCGACTGACCAGTCGACCTGGGTCTGGGTGGGAAATTTCCCGCCCAGTCTGTTCTGGGTTTGAAATTCGAATTTTGAATTCGAATTCGTGTTGTTTTTAATTCTGAAAATTTCTGAAACTTTGGAAGGCCATAACTTCTTCATATGGACTCCGATTTACGCAAACTCGAACTCGTTTTCAAGCAGAATTCCGAGACGAACGCAATGGTGCAACCTGTTTCCCTTGATTCTTATGTTATAAATTAATTATCCTTTGATTTGTTACTTATACGTTCACAGAAAATACTGGGTGTTACATGGATCGTATTATACAGATTACTAGTTAAGACACTAGTTAGGTAGTGCAGAGATTATAGTAGTGGGTGCAATCACATATTCAACCTATCTTGTCTTATATTACGGTATGTCCTATGTTATGTTACTACTTTCATGATCCCTTTTCCTTGTTTAAATGCTAGTAATCACTGAACTTACCAGGCTAATTGTCTGACCCATTTTCTCTCGTCTTCTTTTCTTCCATTATGCCCCCCAGGTAGTCAGGGAGGGAATAGCTCAGGTTTGTTTAGACCGTCACTCTTTCCAAGCTTGAAGACTCTTTGACGTGTTGCCTTGAACTCTCTCTTCTACTACTATGGCTGGCTCATGCTTTATTCGGGGAAATCATTTTATGCCTCTTTATTTTTGTTAAACAAGACATGATACTTTGGTATTGTAAAACAATCTTTGTACAAGCTGTTTATCAATGAAATAAAGTTTTATTTATTTGTCGCTGCTTTAATTGTCTTCCTTGTAATTTATCTACATCTTTTACCTATAACTCTCCACCGAAGTTAAGGCATTCCCTCAGTGAGTGACCTTAACGGAGGCAGGGTGTTTCACTTGGTATAAGAGCTGAAGGTTACCGGATCAGATAAAAGATTTGAAAAATTATTTTCTAGACGATTTCAAAAGAAGCATTTTCAAAAGAAAAGTTTTGTTTTAAAGGCATATTCCCCAAAGCCATGTGCACAATCTTTTGACCCTCTGCTTGAATCCTTGTTTCCTTCTTTCTTGAGTCTCCGGGGCTCCTGGCTTTCTGGGAGGTAACCTTATCGCGACATGATTTTGTAGGTTTGATGAGACTACGACACTTGTCAAAAGGGCAATAAGTTCCTAACTTCCATCTGTAGCCGTAATTTTCTTTCGAGCTTTGTAGGATTCTCCGTGCGATGGAGACAGCTTTCGAGAGACATGTCAACGAGTTACACAAGGATGGAAAAGTTGAGAATGAGGGGGTTTGGTTAAGGAGCACGACACAAGGATGAAGAACCCATGGATATGGACTTAGTTCACAAAGGAGGGGAGGAAAGAATAGTAAAACCAAAAACAAGAGAAAGTATCTTTATTTTGGTATAACAGGTTGTATAATTAAGGGCAAGGGCAAGAACAAAGGACAAGGTTTTCTGGAAGGCAAGTGCATGCTCTCACCGCCAGCATACTCGAGAGAGGTGCAGTAAGATTTCTGTTGAAAGAGTTTTTCCTTTTTTATTATCCTATCAGTACTCCTTCTGATTTTAGCGCTTCACGTTCGTTTATATCTACTTCCATAGTTGAGTCTCTGCACCCTAGAGCTTGTATAGTAGAGGATCCCATTATTTTCTCAAATCCAGTCGGTGGTTCGGCTCATTTATCTTTGATGTGTAAGGATTTGAGAATAATTATATTAAGTACTGAGTCTAAGTGTAATGCTTATATTTTTGGGCTATGGGTTGATTCTAGGCATTGATTAGTTAGCTAGTAATTGTGAAACAAAGGTAGTTAAACTTTCGACTTGCCTCGAGAATACCCTTGAGATTTCGTATGATCCTAAGGGATCAGTTTGTCTTAGCTACCTAGAATCACTTTATTTATCTATCGACGATTTTCGATCCGTTGGAGTAGTCCATGAGTACACAAGATGTTTAGATTAGGGTAGGGGTTTTCCCCCTAAAATTCGAGACAGACTTCCGCATGTATCTAGATGACACTACAAACCCAGTTATGAGATCAACGATAATTCTGGAGCAAGATTGGCGAGGATACCCAGAGTCGGTAAAGTGCTCAATGGTTTGGTTGTTTTGTTAGTATCATCTCACATAGATCGTCCAAATTCGGAGGAGGTATCCCTTTGGTGCTTGTCTGATATTGGTTTAGGCTTTTGGTGTTTGTACTTGAGGGATGTCGAGTTCAGCTAGGATGGTTTGCGTGAGAAATAAATGGTTGGGGCTGGCACCCTAAGTAAGACTGACCTTAAGAGAGGTAAAAAGTACTAGCAACCTTTTGCTTTAGACCCTCAGAATTGTGACATGATTGATAAGCTAAGTAGAAGAGAGACCTCTAGTCATATACACCCGATATCGTGGTTAACATCTATTCATCTTGGAAAGATAGTTCGACAACATTGGATACCCTCTAGCATAGTAAGTGATCGAGGTCCTATCTTTACTAGTGGGTTTTGGAAATGGAAGTCAAGAAGCTTCGCAATCGTGAAGTTAAATTAGTTAAGGTACAATGGCATTTAAATGGTATAATTTTTATATACTAAAGATTAAGAACATGATTTAGGGCGAAAGTGGGCCATGACAATAATTGATTTATGATTTGCATATAAATATGAAGGATAAACATGAAAATTACATGGTATAGATTGGTTCATGAAATGGTATATTTAGTATACCATTAATTGTGAGCATAATTAAAAGGATAATTATGGCATGATTAAATTAAGATTAATTTACATAAAGAATTAGACATATATAGAAAATATGTGAATTTAGAAAAGATGAATATGCCTAATCGAGGTTAGACTGAGTTGTGGTGTAAAACTGCCCGGAACCGACCGGCATATCCAGTGACCACAACAAGACCTGTCTAATGTGGGTGGTTAGTGCATCAAGCCCAAAAAGGACCCAAGGTTAGACTGAGTTGGGGTGTAAAACTGCCCGGAACTGACCGGCACATCCAGTGACCATAACAAGACCTGTCTAATTGAGTGGTTGATGCTTTAATGAATAAATTAAAGCTAAGTCAGGATTGGTAGGGTTAAGTAAATTTTGAACACTTAACCGTAATAACTGTTAACTAGGCAAGTGGGTGAGGTTAAGAAAAATTAGAACACTTAACTGTTACAACATGTTAATTACACAAGTGGGTGAGGTTAAGTAAATTTAAAACACTTAACCGTTGTAACATGTTAATTAAGCAAATGATAGGGTTAAGTTAACTAAGGTAACACTTAACCAAAATATATAATGACATGTGGTGGGGTTAAGTAATACAAGAGGAAAACACTTAACAAATTATATAACATGATGTATGGGAAGTGTTAAGTTAACACGAGAACAACACTTAACCAATATAACATGATTTAAGGTGGGGTCAAGACAACACCAAAAGGAAACACTTAACCAACTTGACGTGACGGGTGGATGGGTTAAGTTAACTTGAATTGATTAATGACACTTGACCAGTACAACTTGATGAGCGAATGGGGTTAAGTTAAATGGGAAATACTTAACCAATATAACCTGCTGAATGAACAGGGTTAAGTTAATAAGTCACACTTAACCAATCCAACATGATAAGTGAGAAAGGTTAAGTCAATATGAACCACTTAACCAACACTACTGACGAGTAGGAGGGTTAAGTACGTATCGGGTTGGTGGGTAATATTAGTAAATATAGGCCCACAAAACTTAACCATTATATGAACATGCTTGAATCCGTGGGAAGGTTAAGTACATGTCGGGTTGGTGTGTAATATTAGTAAATATAGGCCCACAAAACTTAACCATTATATAAACATGCTTGAATCGGTGGGAAGGTTAATTACATATCGGGTTGGTGGGTAATTGTGACGGCCGGGAATTTCGCTCGATCTGAATCAGTCGTTAAACCGATCTAGACCGTTCGAAACCCCTGATCGTTTAGAACAAGACAAAACAGAACGCAGACGGGAGAACATTTCGTTGCTATTACAACAATTCCATCAGATACAAGAATATACAGAGTATAATTGAATAAATTACATTCGATAAATATCAGAGATTACAATAAATTACATAGCAGCGGAAAATAATAAAAAGCACAACTGAAGGTGATATACGGATACAGAGCTTTCCGGATATCATTCCAGCTGTAAACCAGGATCCTGTGAATATGAATCTGCAAAACCAAAACTACTAGCTGCCCGTGCGGAAAATAGGGGCACCCAGAGTTTAGGTTAAAACAATAAACTCCAGGTCAGTCATGTGACTGGTGTGAGAACTAAAACAGTTATTAATCTTTATTTTCAAAGTTAAGTAAATCAAGGGACCACGCCGTATAACACGGAACGGGTTTCCTCCCAAGAATACCAGTGCATAAAACAACAGCGCGATGCTAAATAAAGAAAAATGAAGCTGTTATAAGACCCAGGTCCTATCACACAATGCAACGCAAGCCGGGGGATAGGGTTTTCCCTTATAACAGCCAAAGTATGCTTGATACGTTTAAAACAAATCATTTGATACTATAATAAGTGTATAGTGTCAAAACATTTCAATCATAAATATAAATCATAGGCGGCATAACTACCATCTACTATGTCGCCATACTAGTTCTACAATTAAAACCGCAATACACGTATTGGAAATTGGATTTCCGTCATGAGTCGAGGCAAGGGGCAAGCTCCTCTCCGCGTTCGAGACATTCTAGCAAATGCCTCAGGGTTACGCACTCTGGGCAACCCCGGATCCTCCAAGGCCGGTCCTCACTTACGTTAGAGGATTGGCAATTCCTGAACACACGTTTCCCGGTCCTTACAGACCTATAATCGAGGCGCCTCGCATTCCAACAACCACATAGGTGAAAAGTATATGAATGTCAGGGCTGGTAAGTCACTGACACCACCATAGCTAGAAAGAAACGTCAAGCACTCCTTGGGTCCTTATCCCGTTTTTGACTCATACCGAGGTGTGAGGCTCGCGAATACACGCTATACACAAAGCTACGTGTAACGACCCAGAAAATCTGAACCAATTTAAATTTTTTAAATTGGATAAAATGATGGATTTTAAATATTTAAAATAAATATTTTAAATGATGGCAATGAAAACTGAGTTTGAATCGACATTTGAAAACGAATATAATTAATTATAATTATATATAGAATTGAAAATGGCGCGGTAGTTCGATAATTCGATTTCAAACTTCAATTGAATATACCGGGTGCAAAACAATCCGGATTTTAGTGAAACCAAAAATAATGGAATCTAATTGATAATATCTTTCCAATGAATCTGACCAATCGAAATTTGATAGCGGGAATCAAAAGATATGTCCAGTTGAAAATTTTGAATAGTCGCTATGGAATTCAGGCCCTTAAAAATGGACATTTTGCAAATGACCTCGGATTTCGACGAAACCACTTTTGTTGGATCCGCAGGGTCAAGTTATTGCTAGGTTTCAAATTTCATAATTTTTCGAATCAATATGTGAGCGTGGCAAAGGAAAACGCGTTTGACCAGTTTCAGTTGATTTTAATCGACTGGAAATTGGCCATTTTTCCAACGGCCTCAGAATTCGACGAAACTAGTTTTGTTAGGACCGTATCGTCAATACGAAGCTGGAAAATATTTTTCTGGAATTTTTCTAGTTAGTATGTGACCCCGGTAATTTGAAATGTACGTTTAAAATTCAATATAGTGATTTAAATGTAAATTCAACGGAAACTGATTGTAACGATTAAATCAGCTTGCGATACATATCCCATTGTGTTCGGAATGGGGGTAAAACGCTATGGACGACAGGCGGTGGGCCTCGTTGAGAGGTCGTATGTAAAAGTCAACTTTTTGCAAAATTAAATAATTAAATATATATATTTTATATAAACCCCCCCATTCCCTCTTCTCTCTCCTTATTTTCGCTCAGAAAAAAAAAAACCCGATGACCTAAACCCGTCGCCCCCTCAGCCTCCCCATCGATCGACGCGCCGCCCCTCCGACGAACTGCCCAACCCACCCCCTGACTTTCTCGCACCTCTTCCTTCTCCTCTGGAAACAAACGCGCCCCCAGCCTCCAAATCGAGACCTTAACCGATGCGACCTTCCCATCGTCGACCCCCGAAGCCATCGCAACCTCCCACAGCCCTGCGCTCGCCTGCTCCTCCTCCTGCCGCCGACTCTGACGACGCCTCCCCCCTTTTCTTCGCAGCACAGTAAGTTTTTGTTTTTATTTTATTTTTATTTTAATTCTGATTTTATTTTAGTAGAAAAGGATACTGTTTTTTTTGTTTAAATACTGTTTGTTTTTTTAGGTTTTAAAACCGATTTTTAAAAGCATTTAAAAACTGATTTTTAAAAGTTTATAAACTGATTTTATAAAGGTATAAAACTGATTTTTAAGAAGTTTTATACCTGATTTTAAACAGGTTATAAATTGGATTTTTAATTTAAACTTTAAAAAGAAAAAGGTTTAAACTTTAAAAAGAAAAAGGTTTAAACTTTAAAAAGAAAAAGGCTTGGACTTTAAATAGAAAAGATTTGAACTTGGATAATAAAGATCATATTTTTAAAATGGAAAAAAGACGGAATTTTATTAAGTAGAAGAAGTAAGTTATGATTTTTATATTTTTAAAGAAATAAAAATATAATTTTTACATCATAGGAATATTAAAAATATAATCTTTATATATTGAATAGCGAAGTCAAAATCCGATTTTTATATATTGAATAACATAGTAAAAATTCGATTTTTACATATGTAGAGAATACGGGCAACGAAGCGACAAAAGGCGAGATTGGCGAAGATTTCTATAAAGGAAGTGTCGTGCAGTTGGATAGCTATTGGTGAGATTTCTGATTTAAAAATATATATATATATATATGTGTGTGAAATAAAAGTGAATTGCTATATATAAATATATATATATATATATACGCCCCTCGTCCACAAACCATGGACGATATTTATTGGTTGAAATTGTTGTGAAAATTGATTGATAGCGAATGATTGTTTGGGATTGTTTGTGATTGATATTGGTTGATTGTGGTTGAAAAATACCCATTTGTGGTTGTGAAATATTTGGTTGAAACCACATAGGATTAGTTTGTGGAAATGAAATAAATATATACATGCCGCCTGCGTGCGAACTAGATGCATGAACCCCATTGTCAAAAACCGCGAGGTTTTAAGGTAGAGCGAGGAGCCGTACTAGGGACGGTCCCGGTTTTAACTACCCTGCCGTTATGCTGCCGAAATTTTGAATAATATTCGTTTGTTTGAATTATTTTCATATGCTTAAACTATATTTATCCATTGAATAGAAAACATTCATGTGTTGAATTGATATTCATTCGTTGATTAGAAATTCATGTGTTGAATGGTATTCATATTTTGAAATAAATTGTTTGATAATAAAAATCACCTTTTATCGACTATATGAACTGTGTAAAATAATCTCGTTTTAAAAGAAATTGTTTTATGATAAAAATCCCATTTTTATCACCAACTTGAACTATATAGAAAAATAGTGTTTTGAAATGAATTGTTTTACAATAAAAATCACATTTTTATTGTAGGCATAAATCGTTGAAATGTGAAGTGTTAAAAATAGCCACTTGTTCAAAATAAACATATATGAGTTGAAATATTCATTAATTAGCTAATGAAACGATTTGCACCTATTTATGTAACATTAGAATGAATGGTGTTTTTAAACCAAACAGAAATCAAATATGAAGTTGAATAGAAAATGATAAATGATAAGAACTGTATATATATGTACATGCATATTTATTGAACAGGTTATAGCAAAGGGGCTAGAGAAGAGGAATAAAATTTTGTGCCCGACAAATAGGTACACATTTACTGTTTTGTTTGGGTGATGATTTTATGAGCCTGTTGGCTAGCCGCTTGGCTTTTTCTTTTTCTTTTTGAGATTAGAAGGACCGGGAACGCTATTTGCGATTTCCCGATGCTCCCGGTGCAGGGGAGGTTATGGCGAAATTTTCCAAAATTTTAAGGTGTTAGAAAAATATTTGAAGTGAAAACGATATCGAAATCATTGAATGAACTATATTTATATAAATATATAAATATAAATAAAATTAAAACAAAACGAGGCCGTGCAGTTCGTATTTTGAAACCGTGATTTCAAACGACTAGTGCGGGAAATCCGACCATTGGATTTTCCCGAAACCTCAACCGTCGGGTTCGCCTTGGAAATATCTCCCCAACGGCACCAACTTTGTAGAAATCCAACGGTTGGATTGTCTGGAATGTTTGATTCAAATCTGAAGAAAAACAGCGCCAGAAATGATTATATTTATTTATATATATAAATATAATTATATTTAATCGAATAACGACGCTGCAGTTCGTATTTTGAAATCGAAACTTCAAACGATTGTACCGGGAGATCCGACCGTCGGATTTTCCCGAAACTGGAACCGTTGGATTCGTTTTGAAAAGACCTTTTTAATGATGTAAATTTTGTGAAGATCCAACGGTTAGATTTTCAGATATGTGTAAATCAAATCTGAAGAAAAACAGCGCCACAGCCGCTTTATGGCCCGAAGCGTCGTTTTGAATAAATAGGCTATTTTAAAATAAATAAAAATAGCGATAAATCATTATAAAATATCATAAACGATATGGAATGGAAATAAACTGAATTTGCTTGATTTATGTTGTATTTGATGGTTGAATGTGTTTGGTGTGAAAATAACATTAAAGAACGAAATTGGTGTTGTCGAATAATTTAACCATTGAAATAAATTGATTTGAAATTCTAAATATACGTGAATTATTTGAAAAGGCCGAGTTAATTCTCATTTCAAATAATCGACCGACGATTGAAAGTCGAAGATGAAGACGGTGGTCGAAGACCGGAGATCTTCACCTCGTTTGGATGGTAACCGAGGTCCTGATTGGGAGGCATCCCGAAATATGGATAATGAGTGGTGATCGTCCAGACGTACGTGGTGATCGAAGGGTTTGCGAGGTATTTAGTGCCTCCGGTTTCGTTCAGACCCAGAACGGACTTGTAAATGGACTGTGTGTCTGACATTGGATTTTATTCTATGTTGATTGATCTCTATTAAATATACATCTGTTTGGCGGCGGAGAATTTATTCTTTCGCTTAACGCCCTTCTCTGAGACGCATGAGCTCAGAGGTTGTATATCGATGGACATCAGTCGCATGGCATGAAGTGCCGGTGTGGCATGCTAAGATGCAGTGATCAGGGCTTCTGTTGAAAAGCAAAGTCTTGTGGTGATGATCAAAGCACCGCCTGTGTGGCGTAGCTTTGTGTATAACGTGAATTAGCGAGCCTCACACCCCGGTATGAACCTAAAACGGGAGAAAGACCTCAGGGAGGACATGCGTTTCTTTCTAGCTAGGGTGGTGTCAGTGACCTACCAGCCCTGACATTTATATACTTTTCACCTATGTGGTTGTTGCTGTTGCGAGGCGCCTCGGTTTGGTCGGACGATCCGGGTCCGATGGAGTCATTCATTGGCTCATTTACGCCCCAAAGGGCGGGGAAACGTATTGTTCAGGCACTATAATCCACATCGGTGGACCGGCCCTGACGATCAAAGGGGCAGTTGCGGCTGTTCCGGTGGCTCGGGCTAGAGAGTCACGAATTCGGTAAGGACTATCTTTTGCCTTGGTTCATGACGGAAATCCAATTTCCAAATACGTGACGATGCGGTTTCGATTGTATAGATATTTGGCGACATAGTGGCATGGGACGCTCATGTTGACTATGATTGATAGTTATGATTTGAAATTGTTTTCAAAACATATAAACACTAGTAATAATATCAAATGCCTTTGTTTTATTCGTATCAAGCATATTTTGGCCCATATAAGGTAAAACTCTATCCTCCGGTTTGCGTTGCATTGTGTGATGGGAACTGAGTCTTATAATGGCTTCATTTTTATAAAAAGCATAGCGATGTTTAAAAGAAAGATTTGTTTTAAAAGCACCGGCAATCCAATGGAGTAAACCCGTTCCACGAAAGTGGTGTGGTCCTGTGATTAGCCAATTATATATGTGTTGAGTGGATTTCTCATACCAGTCCCATGACTGACTCGTAGTTTGTTTCACTTTCAAACTCGGGTGCCCCTCTTTCTACACGGGCAGCCTTGTATTCAGGTTTAGCTGGTTCTTTCTGGATAGCTGGAGCTGAAGATGGATTCTATCATTTATTTCCTTTTATGCTGTTCAGCTCCTATTGTACATATTTTGTTTATTTCCGCTGTAGACATTTATGTATAGCTGAACTGTATTTGTACTAAGTAAGATCCTGTATACTGTGTAACTCTGATGATTATTTTTATCCAGTATATTTTGTTGTTCATTATCTGGTGTATTTATTTAATTTTGTTCTGCTATTATCTGTTTCTGTGTTATATTCCAAAGATAACCCTGTTTCCGTGAGAACGGGAATTCGGGTCGTCTCAACGTGGTATCAGAGCTTTGGTTAAGCCTAGTTCTGGAATATAACATGTGAACGAACTCGTCAGAAATAGAACCAGTAGTGTTCTAGGACGGGTAACTCAATACAGATAGGATCAGTAATATCCTAGTATGAGTAAAGCAGAATGAAATTACACCTCGATAGACACATTTACATTCAAGTATTTGTCTCTATATTTTGAAATATCTTTTCTGTTGACCTGACACTTGATCTGCTATTTGCAGAAGAACTAGAAAATGAGTGCCAGAAACAGAAGAAGTAATACTGACCCGGATATAGAAGCTCTATTCATGAAGTATAGAAATCTGGGTGGAAAGTCGTTCTCGGGCGAAGAATCTATTATGAGAACACAAGCTTGGATTCGTTCGGCTGAGAAAATCTTCGAAGCATTAAAGCTTAGGGATGACCAGAAAAGATTACTGGCCTCCTGGGCTCTCAAAGATGAAGCTTTTTTCTGGTGGGATTCGGTTATAGAGAATAATCCAGAAGGTGATATCACCTGGGACAGATTCAAAGTGATTTTCTTAGAAAGATTTACTCCTCCCGAAGCAACTGAGCGATTATGCGATGAATTTTCTTATCTGATACAAGGAGACATGACCATTCCCGAATATCATAAGAAATTCAATGAACTTTCTCACTTTGCTCCTCATCTAATTCAAAATCCGAAGAGGAAAAATATGAGGTTTATTCACGGGCTTCAAAGGAAATACCAGAATAAAGTATTGGGGCATGTAAAGCTTCCTTTTTCAGAAATGATTTATATGGCTTATCAATATGAAGATCTCCATAAGAAAGGCATGTTGTGCGACGAAGAGGAAGTCAGCTCTAGTAATAAAATTGAGTCTGAAACTGATTATCCTGAGGCAGGTACAATGTCTGAGATCAGTAAGAAGACCAGTGCCAAGAGAAAAAGGACCAAATCTGAGAAGAAACCAGTAACGACAACTGTATGCTCTAACTGCAATAAGCAAGGACATCTCTCGATGAGTTGCCGATCTCTAAAGAAACAAAGAAATAAAGGATCTAAGTCTATTAAGAAATTTCAAGAGACTAGAGAATGCAGCATTTGCCATCGGTTTGGCCATGTAAGACAGGATTGCCGGCTGTTAAAGGCAACCAAGGTGGTTCAAATAAATGAAATAGCAGAAGCTTCTGAGCCATCGGCTATTCAGGAAAGACCAGATGTTTTAGAAGGCACGCTAACTGTCAAAGACATCCCAGTTAAAGTACTGTTTGACACTGGCGCGTCACGCAGCTTCATTGCCAAGGATGCAGCTAAGAAACTGGATTTGAATTTGAAAAAGCTCAAAGAACCCATGACTGTCCAGAATCCGGTTGGGGGTTCCATTGATCTAAGTTGGGTTTGTGGAGTGCCGGTTTCTTTCTCTCGTTATCGGTTCCCTACCATCGCAGCCGTCATGAATTTTAAAGAGTTTGATCTTATCTTGGGGTTAGACTGGTTGACCAAATATGAAGCTGAAGTTAAATGCGCCGACAGAGTCGTAAAGGCGAAGATTAAATCAGGTGATTATATAACCATTCCCTGTGAAGGTCAGAATGCTAATAGAAAAGACTTCTGGGCAGCTTTGAATGTTTCTCCAGCCCAAGTAGAAAATATCCCTGAAATCACTGAGAATATTCCTGACCTCATTAAAGATATTCCTGTCGTCAAGGATTATGCGGATGTGTTCGAGGAAGTTGTTCGCTTACCTCCGCAAAGAGAAATAGATTTCAAGATTGCTTTAATTCCCAATGCAAGGCCGGTAGTTCACGCTATTCGAAGAATGTCCTTGAAAGAGAAGGAGGAATTAGACAATCAAACACGACAGCTAGTATGGAAAGGTCTGATCAGGCCTAGTTTCTCTGACTGGGGTGCAGCCGTGGTATTTGTCCCAAAATCTGACGGTACTCTACGGTTATGTGTGGATTATCGTGATCTGAACAAACAGACAATAAAGAACAAATATCCATTGCCGCGGATTGATGATTTGTTGGATCGATTAAATGGAGCACAAGTATTCTCACGAATGGACCTAGCTACAGGTTTCCATCAACTTCGAATTGCCGAAGAGTGTGTTCCAATGACAGCGTTCAGAGGCCCCGACCTATTCTACGAGTGGTTAGTAATGCCGTTCGGCTTATGTAACGCTCCAGCTTACTTCGTCGATCTGATGAATAGAGTATTCAGAGGAGTATTGAATAAATTTGTTCTGGTTTTCATTGACGATATTCTAATCTTCTCTAAATCAAAAGCCGAACATGAAAAGCATCTGGAACAGGTCCTAGAAATCCTCAGACGGAACGTGTTGAAAGCCAAATTTTCCAAATGTATCTTCTGGCAAGATGAAGTGAAATTTCTGGGCCACGTCGTATCGAAAGAAGGAATCGTTGTGGACCCAAGCAAAATCACGGCCATTCAGAATTGGAAACAGCCCAGTACCCCCACTGAAGTCCGCAGTTTTCTTGGATTGGCTAGCTATTACCGGAAGTTCGTTAAAAACTTTTCGAAGATATCTGGTCATTTAACGAAGCTTACAAAGAAGCATTCTAAATTCAAGTGGACTCCAGAAAGTGAGGAGGCTTTTGAAGAGCTGAAGTTGAG
Source organism: Allium sativum (assembly GCA_030737875.1). Taxonomy (NCBI): domain Eukaryota; kingdom Viridiplantae; phylum Streptophyta; class Magnoliopsida; order Asparagales; family Amaryllidaceae; genus Allium; species Allium sativum. The sequence goes on from CM060918.1 coordinate 133,225,310, forward strand.
ATTAACCACAGCTCCAGTGTTAACCATCATCGATGGCAACCAGGATTTAAAAGTCTGGACTGATGCTTCTAGAGAAGGCCTTGGCGCAGTGTTAATGCAAAGAGGCCAAGTAATTGCTTATGCTAGCCGTCAACTGAAACCACACGAGAAGAACTACGTAACTCATGATCTTGAGTTATTGGCTATTGTGTTCGCGTTGAAAATTTGGAGACACTATCTTCTGGGTGAGAGATTTGAACTGTTTACAGATCACCAGTCGTTAAAGTATCTGTTCACTCAGAAGGACTTGAACTTGAGGCAGCAACGTTGGCTGGAGTTTCTTGCAGCATATGACTTTGAAATTATATATACTCCAGGAAAAGCCAATGTCGTGGCTGATGCGTTAAGCCGAAAGAATGAAATGATCGCCAGTTTCATCATGGCGACTTCGTTGATTGATAAGATATCGGCTCTCCAAGAAGATGACCAATTTATCAAAGGAATAAGTCAGCGAATTCGTGAAGGCAATGCTTCGGATTTCCAGTTAGACAACGAAGGGATTCTGAGGTTAGAAGGACGAATTTGCGTTCCAGAAATTCCTGAACTCAGAAGAGATGTGCTTGATGAATGCCACAAATCTAAGCTCAGTATCCATCCAGGTGTGAATAAAATGTATAACGATATCAAACGCACATTCTGGTGGAAGTCGCTAAAAAGAGACATCTCGATATATGTGAGTCGATGCCCTACTTGCCAGCTAGTCAAAAGCGACCAGCAGAAATTGGCTGGATTATTACAACCACTGGAAGTTCCTGGTTGGAAGTGGGAGCATATTTCTATGGATTTCATTGATGGTCTGCCCAGGACCAGAAAAGGAAATGACAGTATTTGGGTGATCGTAGATCGTTTCACGAAGACCGCCCATTTCATACCTGTCAGATCAAACAGAACTGCTCAGAGTCTGGCGCAGATATACTTCAGGGAAATAGTTAGACTACATGGAGTGGCGCTCAGCATAGTAAGTGATAGAGATACAATATTCACTAGCAAATTCTGGGAAGCATTTCAAGTCGAGCTGGGAACGAAGTTGAACTTGAGCACCGCTTATCATCCTCAGACAGACGGTCAGACTGAGAGGGTGAATCGCATTTTAGAAGATCTATTGCGGGCTTGTGTTCTAGATTTCAGTGGATCATGGGAAGACCATCTGCATTTGGCTGAATTCTCTTATAACAACAGCTACCAGGCGAGTCTGACAATGTCGCCATTCGAAGCATTATATGGTAGACCGTGCCGATCTCCTGCTTGTTGGGTCGAGCCTGGGAATAGACTTGTGTTGGGTCCTGATATGATTCGAGAAGCTGCCGACAAAGTCGATTTTATTAAGAAGCGATTACTCGCCGCTCAAAGCCGACAAAAGAGCTATGCCGATAGAAGAAGAAGAGATATATCCTTTGAAGTTGGCGACTATGTATATTTGAAAGTATCGCCGATGAGAGGAGTTATCCGGTTCGGTAAAACTGGAAAGTTGGCACCCAAATTCATTGGTCCGTTTCCTATTCTGGAACGGATTGGAACTCTCGCTTACAGGGTCAAACTGCCTGACTGGTTGCCTGGAGTGCATGATGTATTCCACATATCTCAACTTCGAAAGCACGTTCAAGATCCAGACTTGATCGTGGAAGAAGCAGCTCAGCAGGATATTGAAATTACTCCAGAATTAGCTGTGAGGCGAGAGCCGCTAAAGATTATCGGCAAAGAAACCAAAGAGCTGAGAAACAAGAAGGTTCACTTAGTCAAAGTGCAATGGAGTGGAGATCCGCGAGATTGTACTTGGGAAACTGAGGAGAGCATTCAGAAAGCTTATCCTAGATGCCGAGTAGATATCTCTGAATGACTCTGGTGCAAGGTACATTTAACCTACTTTGCATTACCATTCAATTCTCTACTCTATTGTTATCTTCTTTTCGTAGATGTGCACTTTTAATTATATAGTATGAATGATTTTTAAGGGGCATAGGATTTGATTAGTATATTTTTGAAAGGTTAAAAACAATTGGATTGGTTGTTGTGTTGTGTGATTGTAGATTTATCAAACCACTTTCGACTTTATTCCTTTTCGGGGACGAAAAGTTTTAAGTGGGGGAGATTGTAACGACCCAGAAAATCTGAACCAATTTAAAATTTTTAAATTGGCTAAAATGATGGATTTTAAATATTTAAAATAAATATTTTAAATGATGGCAATGAAAACTGAGTTTGAATCAACATTTGAAAACGAATATAATTAATTATAATTATATATAGAATTGAAAATGGCGCGGTAGTTCGATAATTCGATTTCAAACTTCAATTGAATATACCGGGTGCAAAACAATCCGGATTTTAGTGAAACCAAAAATAATGGAATCTAATTGATAATATCTTTCCAATGAATCTGACCAATCGAAATTTGATAGCGGGAATCAAAAGATATGTCCAGTTGAAAATTCTGAATAGTCGCTATGGAATTCAGGCCCTTAAAAATGGACATTTTGCAAATGACCTCGGATTTCGACGAAACCACTTTTGTTGGATCCGCAGGGTCAAGTTATTGCTAGGTTTCAAATTTCATAATTTTTCGAATCAATATGTGAGCGTGGCAAAGGAAAACGCGTTTGACCAGTTTCAGTTGATTTTAATCGACTGGAAATTGGCCATTTTTCCAACGGCCTCAGAATTCGACGAAACTAGTTTTGTTAGGACCGTATCGTCAATACGAAGCTGGAAAATATTTTTCTGGAATTTTTCTAGTTAGTATGTGACCCCGGTAATTTGAAATGTACGTTTAAAATTCAATATAGTGATTTAAATGTAAATTCAACGGAAATTGATTGTAACGATTAAATCAGCTTGCGATACATATCCCATTGTGTTCGGAATGGGGGTAAAACGCTATGGACGACAGGCGGTGGGCCTCGTTGAGAGGTCGTATGTAAAAGTCAACTTTTTGCAAAATTAAATAATTAAATATATATATTTTGTATAAACCCCCCCATTCCCTCTTCTCTCTCCTTATTTTCGCTCAGAAAAAAAAAAAACCCGATGACCTAAACCCGTCGCCCCCTCAGCCTCCCCATCGATCGACGCGCCGCCCCTCCGACGAACTGCCCAACCCACCCCCTGACTTTCTCGCACCTCTTCCTTCTCCTCTGGAAACAAACGCGCCCCCAGCCTCCAAATCGAGACCTTAACCGACGCGACCTTCCCATCGTCGGCCCCCGAAGCCATCGCAACCTCCCACAGCCCTGCGCTCGCCTGCTCCTCCTCCTGCCGCCGACTCTGACGACGCCTCCCCCCTTTTCTTCGCAGCACAGTAAGTTTTTGTTTTTATTTTATTTTTATTTTAATTCTGATTTTATTTTAGTAGAAAAGGATACAGTTTTTTTTGTTTAAATACTGTTTGTTTTTTTAGGTTTTAAAACCGATTTTTAAAAGCATTTAAAAACTGATTTTTAAAAGTTTAAAAACTGATTTTATAAAGGTATAAAACTGATTTTTAAGAAGTTTAAAAACTGATTTTAAACTGGTTATAAATTGGATTTTTAATTTAAACTTTAAAAAGAAAAAGGTTTAAATTTTAAAAAGAAAAAGGTTTAAACTTTAAAAAGAAAAAGGCTTGGACTTTAAATAGAAAAGATTTGAACTTGGATAATAAAGATCATATTTTTAAAATGGAAAAAAGACGGAATTTTATTAAGTAGAAGAAGTAAGTTATGATTTTTATATTTTTAAAGAAATAAAAATATAATTTTTACATCATAGGAATATTAAAAATATAATCTTTATATATTGAATAGCGAAGTCAAAATCCGATTTTTATATATTGAATAACATAGTAAAAATTCGATTTTTACATATGTAGAGAATACGGGCAACGAAGCGACAAAAGGCGAAGATTTCTATAAAGGAAGTGTCGTGCAGTTGGATAGCTATTGGTGAGATTTCTGATTTAAAAATATATATATATATATATGTGTGAAATAAAAGTGAATTGCTATATATAAATATATATATATATATACGCCCCTCGTCCACAAACCATGGACGATATTTATTGGTTGAAATTGTTGTGAAAATTGATTGATAGCGAATGATTGTTTGGGATTGTTTGTGATTGATATTGGTTGATTGTGGTTGAAAAATACCCATTTGTGGTTGTGAAATATTTGGTTGAAACCACATAGGATTAGTTTGTGGAAATGAAATAAATATATACATGCCGCCTGCGTGCGAACTAGATGCATGAACCCCATTGTCAAAAACCGCGAGGTTTTAAGGTAGAGCGAGGAGCCGTACTAGGGACGGTCCCGGTTTTAACTACCCTGCCGTTATGCTGCCGAAATTTTGAATAATATTCGTGTGTTTGAATTATTTTCATATGCTTAAACTATATTTATCCATTGAATAGAAAACATTCATGTGTTGAATTGATATTCATTCGTTGATTAGAAATTCATGTGTTGAATGGTATTCATATTTTGAAATAAATTGTTTGATAATAAAAATCACCTTTTGTCGACTATATGAACTGTGTAAAATAATCTCGTTTTAAAAGAAATTGTTTTATGATAAAAATCCCATTTTTATCACCAACTTGAACTATATAGAAAAATAGTGTTTTGAAATGAATTGTTTTACAATAAAAATCACATTTTTATTGTAGGCATAAATCGTTGAAATGTGAAGTGTTAAAAATAGCCACTTGTTCAAAATAAACATATATGAGTTGAAATATTCATTAATTAGCTAATGAAACGATTTGCACCTATTTATGTAACATTAGAATGAATGGTGTTTTTAAACCAAACAGAAATCAAATATGAAGTTGAATAGAAAATGATAAATGATAAGAACTGTATATATATGTACATGCATATTTATTGAACAGGTTATAGCAAAGGGGCTAGAGAAGAGGAATAAAATTTTGTGCCCGACAAATAGGTACACATTTACTGTTTTGTTTGGGTGATGATTTTATGAGCCTGTTGGCTAGCCGCTTGGCTTTTTCTTTTTCTTTTTGAGATTAGAAGGACCGGGAACGCTATTTGCGATTTCCCGATGCTCCCGGTGCAGGGGAGGTTATGGCGAAATTTTCCAAAATTTTAAGGTGTTAGAAAAATATTTGAAGTGAAAACGATATCGAAATCATTGAATGAACTATATTTATATAAATATATAAATATAAATAAAATTAAAACAAAACGAGGCCGTGCAGTTCGTATTTTGAAACCGTGATTTCAAACGACTAGTGCGGGAAATCCGACCATTGGATTTTCCCGAAACCTCAACCGTCGGGTTCGCCTTGGAAATATCTCCCCAACGGCACCAACTTTGTAGAAATCCAACGGTTGGATTGTCTGGAATGTTTGATTCAAATCTGAAGAAAAACAGCGCCAGAAATGATTATATTTATTTATATATATAAATATAATTATATTTAATCGAATAACGACGCTGCAGTTCGTATTTTGAAATCGAAACTTCAAACGATTGTACCGGGAGATCCGACCGTCGGATTTTCCCGAAACTGGAACCGTTGGATTCGTTTTGAAAAGACCTTTTTAATGATGTAAATTTTGTGAAGATCCAACGGTTAGATTTTCAGATATGTGTAAATCAAATCTGAAGAAAAACAGCGCCACAGCCGCTTTATGGCCCGAAGCGTCGTTTTGAATAAATAGGCTATTTTAAAATAAATAAAAATAGCGATAAATCATTATAAAATATCATAAACGATATGGAATGGAAATAAACTGAATTTGCTTGATTTATGTTGTATTTGATGGTTGAATGTGTTTGGTGTGAAAATAACATTAAAGAACGAAATTGGTGTTGTCGAATAATTTAACCATTGAAATAAATTGATTTGAAATTCTAAATATACGTGAATTATTTGAAAAGGCCGAGTTAATTCTCATTTCAAATAATCGACCGACGATTGAAAGTCGAAGATGAAGACGGTGGTCGAAGACCGGAGATCTTCACCTCGTTTGGATGGTAACCGAGGTCCTGATTGGGAGGCATCCCGAAATATGGATAATGAGTGGTGATCGTCCAGACGTACGTGGTGATCGAAGGGTTTGCGAGGTATTTAGTGCCTCCGGTTTCGTTCAGACCCAGAACGGACTTGTAAATGGACTGTGTGTCTGACATTGGATTTTATTCTATGTTGATTGATCTCTATTAAATATACATCTGTTTGGCGGCGGAGAATTTATTCTTTCGCTTAACGCCCTTCTCTGAGACGCATGAGCTCAGAGGTTGTATATCGATGGACATCAGTCGCATGGCATGAAGTGCCGGTGTGGCATGCTAAGATGCAGTGATCAGGGCTTCTGTTGAAAAGCAAAGTCTTGTGGTGATGATCAAAGCACCGCCTGTGTGGCGTAGCTTTGTGTATAACGTGAATTAGCGAGCCTCACACCCCGGTATGAACCTAAAACGGGAGAAAGACCTCAGGGAGGACATGTGTTTCTTTCTAGCTAGGGTGGTATCAGTGACCTACCAGCCCTGACATTTATATACTTTTCACCTATGTGGTTGTTGCTGTTGCGAGGCGCCTCGGTTTGGTCGGACGATCCGGGTCCGATGGAGTCATTCATTGGCTCATTTACGCCCCAAAGGGCGGGGAAACGTATTGTTCAGGCACTATAATCCACATCGGTGGACCGGCCCTGACGATCAAAGGGGCAATTGCGGCTGTTCTGGTGGCTCGGGCTAGAGAGTCACGAATTCGGTAAGGACTATCTTTTGCCTTGGTTCATGACGGAAATCCAATTTCCAAATACGTGACGATGCGGTTTCGATTGTATAGATATTTGGCGACATAGTGGCATGGGACGCTCATGTCGCCTATGATTGATAGTTATGATTTGAAATTGTTTTCAAAACATATCAACACTAGTAATAATATCAAATGCCTTTGTTTTATTCGTATCAAGCATATTTTGGCCATTATAAGGTAAAACTCTATCCTCCGGTTTGCATTGCATTGTGTGATGGGAACTGAGTCTTATAATGGCTTCATTTTTATAAAAAGCATAGCGATGTTTAAAAGAAAGATTTGTTTTAAAAGCACTGGCAATCCAATGGAGTAAACCCGTTCCACGAAAGTGGCGTGGTCCTGTGATTAGCCAATTATATATGTGTTGAGTGGATTTCTCATACCAGTCCCATGACTGACTCGTAGTTTGTTTCACTTTCAAACTCGGTTGCCCCTCTTTCTACACGGGCAACCTTGTATTCAGGTTTAGCTGGTTCTTTCTGGATAGCTGGAGCTGAAGATGGATTCTATCATTTATTTCCTTTTATGCTGTTCAGCTCCTATTGTACATATTTTGTTTATTTCCGTTGTAGACATTTATGTATAGCTGAACTGTATTTGTACTAAGTAAGATCCTGTATACTGTGTAACTCTGATGATTATTTTTATCGAGTATGTTTTGTTGTTCATTATCTGGTGTATTTATTTAATTTTGTTCTGCTATTATCTGTTTCTGTGTTATATTCCAAAGATAACCCTGTTTCCGTGAGAACGGGAATTCGGCTCGTCTCAACACGCCACAAAGGCCGTGCTTTGATCATCAACCACAAGACTTTGCTTTTCAACAGAAGCCTTGATCCATGCAACTCAGCATGCCACACAGGCAATTCATGCCATGCGATTGATATCTATCGATATATAACCTCTAAGCTCGTACGTCTCAGAGAAGGGCGTTAAGCAAGAGAATAAATTCTCCGCCGCCAAGCAGATATATATTTAATAGAAATCAATCAACACGGAATAAAATCCAATGTCAGACACACAATCCATTTACAAGTCCGTTCTGGGTCTGAACGGAACCGGAGGCACTTTCCTCGCATATCCATCCATCTCCAAGTACGTCTGGACGACCACCAACTATTTCCATCCTTTTGGGTGTACAGCCCAATCAGGATCGTCAGTAATTATCCAAACGATGTGAAGACTTCTGGTCTTCGACCACCGTCTTCATCTTCGACATATCGTCGAATCGGTTATTCAGAATGGGTGTAAACCCGGTCTTTCCGAACAACCCGCGTATATTGAAAACAAATGTTACACAAACACAACATACGCCTCATTCCAATTCATTAGTCACTAACCGCAAATTAGCAAGAGAACAATTTCCCAAACATTAACCCCGAAGGCCGAAACCAACATCAGATCAATACCCAGGAAACCATTCTTCTTAGCCAACCTACAGCTAGTTTCTAAATTCCACATTCTTAGGGAAAGGTTCCCATTAATTTTATCCAAGATAAATTCTTTAAAATTTATCCTGTACTCTTCCTTTGGATGTCGTTTCAAACCAAATTATGGTTTTTCTAAACTAGTCGAGATTAGCGAACCACACCGAAGTAATTATTTATTTTATTTCCCAATCCCAACCTATTCATCCCATGAAGCAAAACTGGTAATACTCCATATCTAACACCGTGGTGTTATCGGTAAAATTAATTACCATTTCACGTTCAAATCTAATTAAAGATTTAACTATCGCTTTGGAGCAAAGCTGGCGATACTCCATTCTCGCTCATTTCTAAATTTGATAATTTAGATTATAGATTCACATTTCAATCTAATTACAGATTCATTAAAACTCCTTTTTCTGGGTTAAAGAGCTAGTGTTATTTAAAACACAGTTCACGACAAACCCAAATCACATTCTATTTATTATCGTGTTAAAGAACTAGTGTTATTTAAAACACAGTTCACGATAAACCCAATTTAAATCCAATCAAATATATTAGAAGTTTCGATTATTTAAAACCCCTTTTTAAATCTAATTTATTTATTTAAAAATAATTGGGTTTTAAATTTAGTTCAAAACTAGTTCATTTCGATAAAAATCTATTTTTATCTTTTCAAATATGGAGTTTTTCATCCCAAATTTTCCCAAATCATTTCTTATGATTTTACACAAATTATTACTATTTTTAATAATTTTATCAAGGCCCGTACAGTCGATTTCCATCAACGGCCATCGAACTGCACTTACAGCGACCTTTTTCGAATTTGATTTGGATGTGTCTCCAAATCCAACCGTTAGATTTTGAATTTCGAATATTCGTTAAGAAGCTCTTTTCAATACGAACCCAACGGTTCCGGTTTTAGGAGAATCCGACGGTCGGATCTCCCGTAATGTTCGTTTGAAATAAATGGTCGAAATTCACGAACTGCCGCGGCGCGGCGCGTTCTATTCAGGCCATTATATTATATATATATAATATATATTTCGTCGATTCCTTTTTAAAACGAATTATATAAATAGTTTTGAATTCGTTTCAAAAACAATTTCAACCTTTATTTCAAATCAAATCAAAATTGAATTCTTCCTTCTAAATTCGTTTTAAAATTCATTCCTATTCAATTCAATTTGAGTTCATTTCAACATGTTTCCAATTCAATTCGAATTCGTTTTCAATTCAATTCGAATTCACTATATATTCAATTCATTTCGAAATCGTTATATATTCAATTCATTTCGAAATCGTTATATATTCAATTCATTTCGAAATCGTTTTCAATTCAATTCATTTCGAAATCGTTATATATTCAATTCATTTCGAAATCGTTTTCAATTTAATTCATTTCGAAATCGTTATATATTCAATTCATTTCGAAATCGTTATATATTCAATTTAATTATATCGTTCAACACATGACTAATCTCAACGGATGAGTACTGTCAACACATGAACCTTTATTTTATAGAGAAAAAGATATAAATTTTGTTATTAAAATATTTCGTTCAACACATGACTAATCTCAACGGATGAGTACAGTCAACACATGAACCTTTATTTTATAAAGAAAAAGATATAAATTTTGTTATTAAAATATTTCGTTCAACACATGACTAATCTCAACGGATGAGTACAGTCAACACATGAACCTTTATTTTATAATATTCTTTATCCTCTAAATTGGAATGAGGCCCAATCAATCACCATATAAAATTATATGGATTTTCATACAACACATGTATCTAATAGCATTGAAAAATAATCAACCATCAACCAAAGTGCACTACACTGTCTAAGCATCAAATATAGATATCTAACGCTTATGACAGCCTGTCAATCAATCGATCGACATATTTAATCAATCAGGATGAGTGAACTTCAAATTTCATCCCAACACCCGTGTAGGGTTTCAAACAATCAAACACAGATTTTATTCGTGCAGTTGGGCGATGTGTAAAATTTATCGACCCAATCAATGTCCTTCAAATAGGTGTACATAAACAAACCGTCTGGTTTGTAAATGAATATTTTATTTTATTCACTTTCACGTTAAAAATTATATTTTTAACGATAAAACATTTTATTTCAACATATGAATTTCTATTCAGTTCATTTATTCAATAAAAATCATATTTTTATTTTTCTAACATATTTTAGAAAATTTCGGCGGCATAACGGCACGATACTAGAAACGGGACGAGGCCTAGCCTTATCCCCGGTCTAGTGAAGGCCCACGCCATTCACACATCAATCAAATCAATTTCATTTCACCAACCAATCCAAATACAAATCAAATCATCTAACTAATTTATGCAACCAAACAAACAAGTCCATGGTCTGTGGACGATTGTGTCGGGTGCTACTAAGCACCGTCTGCATCCTAGTATATATATAACTAGAAAATGAAAATGAAAGATGAGAAATTCACACCGAAAGCTATCCAATCATCTTGACTCTTCTTTTGCAGAAACCTTCGTTGTTCTCGCCCTTTTGTTACCTTCGTTGCCCGTATTCTCTACATATATAAAAATAACACATTTTTATATTTGATGTCTTTAAAATAAAAATCACATTTTTATTTATTCACTTTCAATTTAAAAATCATATTTTCACTTCGCTATTCAATATATAAAAATCGAATTTTTAGTTTGTTATTCAACATATAAAAATCGAATTTTTACATCGTTATTATCTAGATAAAAATTCTATTTTTACATCGCTGCTATATATAAAAAGGTTTCGCCTTTTCAAATATAAAGATTTCGCCTTTTCAAATATAAAGATTTCGCTTTTTCAAATATAAAGATTTCGCCTTTTCAAATATAAAGATTTCGCCTTTTCAAAAAATATAGATTATAAAAATCACATTTTTATTTTGCTACATATACAAAGATGTTATTTCTAACATTCCTAAATCCAAAGATCATATTTTTATCTTTCTTCAATATAAAAGATTATATTTTTACTGCTTTAAAAATATAAAAATCATATTTTTATTACTTTAAAAATAAAATAAAAAAATCATTACTCTTTCTTTATAAAAATCATGGCTTTTCTATAAATTAAAAACTGATTTTTTTAACCCATGTTTTTCCTTTAAAAATCTCCCCTTTTTATATAAGTAAAAATTATAACTTTATAAAAATAAAATCGAATTCAAAAAATAAATGCTATAAACATTTTCCCACAATCTAAAAATGAAATCAATCTAATTTATTGTTAAAACACGTTTTTTTTTATACAATGACCTAATTTAAAAATCATGTTTTTAATTACCTAGAGAAATAAAACCAAAGTAAAAACTCACGTTTTTCACTGTTGGAAGGGGGGGAAGAGGAGGCAGGGCGTCGGAGGCTAGAGAGGGGGGGGGTTACTGTCGGAATTGGATGGAGCTAGGAGGATCTCGCGGTTAGGTGCTAGGCGGAGCGTGGCTCGTGCGGTGGTGGGTTCGTCAGTGGGTGCGGGAGGCTCTTCGAGGCGGCGGCGGTGGTCTCGGGAAGCGTGTGACTCGAAGAACGAAGGGGGGGAGAAGAAGGGGACGGAGAGGAAGTGGAGGAGGGGGGTGCTGCGCTTGGCGCGGCGGCGCCAGGAGGCTGGGCGGCGGCCTCCCTGGAGGAGCGATTCGTCTTTTTTTTTTTCCGATTCGAAATGAATAGTGGGGGGGGGGGGGGGGGGGTAGAGTGGATGTAGGTGGAGGGAGAGAGAAATTAAATTTTTAATTTATTTAATTAATTTATTTTCAAAAAGTTGACTTTTACATACGACCTCGAAACGAGGCCCACCGCCTGTCGTCCATAACGTTTTACCCCCATTCCGAACCCAATGGGATATGTATCGTAGGTTGATTCGATTGTTTGAATCAATTTTCGTGGAATTTACATTTAAATCACTATATTGAATTTTAAACGTACGTTTCAAATTACCGGGGTCGCATACGAACTTTAAAAATTCCAGAAAAATATTTTTAGCTTCTTATTGACGATATGGTCCTAACAAAACTAGTTTCGTCGAATTCTGAGACCGTTGGAAAAATGGCCAATTTCCAGTCGATTAAAATCAACTAAAACCGGTCAAACACGTTTTCCTTTGCCACGCTCACATATTGATTCGAAAAACTATGAAATTTAAAACCTAGCAATAATTTGACACTGCGGATCCAACAAAAGTGGTTTCGTCGAAATCCGAGGTCGTTTGCAAAATGTCCATTTTTAAGGGCCTGAATTCCATAGCGACTATTCAGAATTTTCAACTGGACATATCTTTTGATTCCCGCTATGAAATCTCGATTTTTGGGATTCGTTGGAAAGGTATTCACAATTAGATCCTATTGTTTTTGGTTTCACTAAAATCCGGATTGTTCTGCACCCGGTACATTCAATTGAAGTTTGAAATCGAATTATCGAACTACCGCGCCATTTTCAATTCTATTTATAATTATATATAAATATTTATATTCTAACGACGACGTATATAATATATACGTTCGAATTATATTCAAAATAAATTTCTTGTCGATTTTATTTAAAATAATTCATTTTAAATATTCAAAATTCACTAAAATTGCCAAAATAAAAATTTTAAACTGGCTCGGATTTTGCGGGTTATTACAATCTCCCCCACTTAAAACTTTTCGTCCCCAAAAAGGAACAAAGTCGAAAGTGGTTTGATTAATCAGCTCTACGTTCGATCTGGCTTCCATTCTCCAACTTTTCAGTTTCTGAGAATTTTCAAAATTTCAAAAATTTGGCTAACACCCTAAATTTTCGAAAAATTTCGCCATAACCTCCCATGCACCGGGAGCATCGGGGAATTTCAAATAGCTTCCCCGGTCCTTCTAATCTCCAAAAAGAAAAAGAAAAAGCCAAGCGGCTAGCCAATAGGCTCATAAAATCATCATCACCCAAACAAAACAGTAAATTATGTAGTGAATATGTACCTATTTGTCGGGCAAACAAATTTTATTCTTCGACTCTAGCCTCCTTGCTATGACCTGTTCAATGTAAGTATATGTATATGCGAGCAAATGCAACCAATTTTCAATACAGTTCAATATTTGATTCAATTAGGCATAATGGTTTAAAATAATCAAACAAATAAACAAACAACACAAACATCAATCAATTAGTGGATTAGAGTTTCAAATTCATAATTTGATATATATACAAAAATCATGTTTTTGATGCCAATTCACAACAATGTGTTCTAGCTATATAAGTTTTGGTTCTCACACCAGTCTAATGGAAATATATCGATATCACACCTTCGTTACTCGAACATGAATACTAATGACGACTAGTCAATCATCAGAATCATCTTCGGGCCACTAGAGTATGATTCTATATCTATCCAGTATATTAAAACTTCGAATATACGTTCATGACGCGTATATGCAAAATCTTTATATACTCGATTGTCCATATTCAAAATAAATAAATAATCAAATACGTATAAAATGATTTAAATTTTCAAAACAAAAATTGTTTTCGTTTGAAAAATATACTCTTCACACCCGTTCTAAGATACCACTGATCCTATCTCTAACGAGTCATTCTAATTGGATATTATTAATCCAATATCTGATGAATTCTTTCGTATGGTTCTAATGTGTCTTGTTCTCGAGCTCTGTAAACCAAAGCTCTGATACCAAATGTGACGGCCGGGAATTTCGCTCGATCTGAATCAGTCGTTAAACCGATCTAGACCGTTCGAAACCCCTGATCGTTTAGAACAAGACAAAACAGAACGCAGACGGGAGAACATTTCGTTGCTATTACAACAATTCCATCAGATACAAGAATATACAGAGTATAATTGAATAAATTACATTTGATAAATATCAGAGATTACAATAAATTACATAGCAGCGGAAAATAATAAAAAGCACAACTGAAGGTGATATACGGATACAGAGCTTTCCGGATATCATTCCAGCTGTAAACCAGGATCCTGTGAATATGAATCTGCAAAACCAAAACTACTAGCTGCCCGTGCGGAAAATAGGGGCACCCAGAGTTTAGGTTAAAACAATAAACTCCAGGTCAGTCATGTGACTGGTGTGAGAACTAAAACAATTATTAATCTTTATTTTCAAAGTTAAGTAAATCAAGGGACCACACCGTATAACACGGAACGGGTTTCCTCCCAAGAATACCAGTGCATAAAACAACAGCGCGATGCTAAATAAAGAAAAATGAAGCTGTTATAAGACCCAGGTCCTATCACACAATGCAACGCAAGCCGGGGGATAGGGTTTTCCCTTATAACAGCCAAAGTATGCTTGATACGTTTAAAACAAATCATTTGATACTATAATAAGTGTATAGTGTCAAAACATTTCAATCATAAATATAAATCATAGGCGGCATAGCTACCATCTACTATGTCGCCATACTAGTTCTACAATTAAAACCGCAATACACGTATTGGAAATTGGATTTCCATCATGAGTCGAGGCAAGGGGAAAGCTCCTCTCAGCGTTCGAGACACTCTAGCAAATGCCTCAGGGTTACGCACTCTGGGCAACCCCGGATCCTCCAAGGCCGGTCCTCACTTACGTTAGAGGATTGGCAATTCCTGAACACACGTTTCCCGGTCCTTACAGACCTATAATCGAGGCGCCTCGCATTCCAACAACCACATAGGTGAAAAGTATATGAATGTCAGGGCTGGTAAGTCACTGACACCACCATAGCTAGAAAGAAACGTCATGCACTCCTTGGGTCCTTATCCCGTTTTTGACTCATACCGAGGTGTGAGGCTCGCGAATACACGCTATACACAAAGCTACGCCACAAAGGCCGTGCTTTGATCATCAACCACAAGACTTTGCTTTTCAACAGAAGCCTTGATCCATGCAACTCAGCATGCCACACAGGCAATTCATGCCATGTGATTGATATCTATCGATATATAACCTCTAAGCTCGTACGTCTCAGAGAAGGGCGTTAAGAAAGAGAATAAATTCTCCGCCGCCAAGCAGATATATATTTAATAGAAATCAATCAACACGGAATAAAATCCAATGTCAGACACACAATCCATTTACAAGTCCGTTCTGGGTCTGAACGGAACCGGAGGCACTTTCCTCGCATATCCATCCATCTCCAAGTACGTCTGGACGACCACCAACTATTTCCATCCTTTTGGGTGTACAGCCCAATCAGGATCGTCAGTAATTATCCAAACGATGTGAAGACTTCTGGTCTTCGACCACCGTCTTCATCTTCGACATATCGTCGAATCGGTTATTCAGAATGGGTGTAAACCCGGTCTTTCCGAACAACCCGCGTATATTGAAAACAAATGTTACACAAACACAACATACGCCTCATTCCAATTCATTAGTCACTAACCGCAAATTAGCAAGAGAACAATTTCCCAAACATTAACCCCGAAGGCCGAAACCAACATCAGATCAATACCCAGGAAACCATTCTTCTTAGCTAACCTACAGCTAGTTTCTAAATTCCACATTCTTAGGGAAAGGTTCCCATTAATTTTATCCAAGATAAATTCTTTAAAATTTATCCTGTACTCTTCCTTTGGATGTCGTTTCAAACCAAATTATGGTTTTTCTAAACTAGTCGAGATTAGCGAACCACACCGAAGTAATTATTTATTTTATTTCCCAATCCCAACCTATTCATCCCATGAAGCAAAACTGGTAATACTCCATATCTAACACCGTGGTGTTATCGGTAAAATTAATTACCATTTCACGTTCAAATCTAATTAAAGATTTAACTATCGCTTTGGAGCAAAACTGGCGATACTCCATTCTCGCTCATTTCTAAATTTGATAATTTAGATTATAGATTCACATTTCAATCTAATTACAGATTCATTAAAACTCCTTTTTCTGGGTTAAAGAGCTAGTGTTATTTAAAACACAGTTCACGACAAACCCAAATCACATTCTATTTATTATCGTGTTAAAGAACTAGTGTTATTTAAAACACAGTTCACGATAAAACCAATTTAAATCCAATCAAATATATTAGAAGTTTCGATTATTTAAAACCCCTTTTTAAATCTAATTTATTTATTTAAAAATAATTGGGTTTTAAATTTAGTTCAAAACTAGTTCATTTCGATAAAAATCTATTTTTATCTTTTCAAATATGGAGTTTTTCATCCCAAATTTTCCCAAATCATTTCTTATGATTTTACACAAATTATTACTATTTTTAATAATTTTATCAAGGCCCGTACAGTCGATTTCCATCAACGGCCATCAAACTGCACTTACAGCGACCTTTTTCGAATTTGATTTGGATGTGTCTCCAAATCCAACCGTTAGATTTTGAATTTAGAATATTCGTTAGGAAGCTCTTTTCAATACGAACCCAACGGTTCCGGTTTTAGGAGAATCCAACGGTCGGATCTCCCGTAATGTTCGTTTGAAATAAATGGTCGAAATTCACGAACTGCCGCGGCGCGGCGCGTTCTATTCAGGCCATTATATTATATATATATATAATATATATTTCGTCGATTCCTTTTTAAAACGAATTATATAAATAGTTTTGAATTCGTTTCAAAAACAATTTCAACCTTTATTTCAAATCAAATCAAAATTGAATTCTTCCTTCTAAATTCGTTTTAAAATTCATTCATATTCAATTCAATTTGAGTTCATTTCAACATGTTTCCAATTCAATTCGAATTCGTTTTCAATTCAATTCGAATTCACTATATATTCAATTCATTTCGAAATCGTTATATATTCAATTCATTTCGAAATCGTTATATATTCAATTCATTTCGAAATCGTTTTCAATTCAATTCATTTCGAAATCGTTATATATTCAATTCATTTCGAAATCGTTTTCAATTTAATTCATTTCGAAATCGTTATATATTCAATTCATTTCGAAATCGTTATATATTCAATTCAATTATATCGTTCAACACATGACTAATCTCAACGGATGAGTACTGTCAACACATGAACCTTTATTTTATAGAGAAAAAGATATAAATTTTGTTATTAAAATATTTCGTTCAACACATGACTAATCTCAACGGATGAGTACAGTCAACACATGAACCTTTATTTTATAGAGAAAAAGATATAAATTTTGTTATTAAAATATTTCGTTCAACACATGACTAATCTCAACGGATGAGTACAGTCAACACATGAACCTTTATTTTATAATATTCTTTATCCTCTAAATTGGAATGAGGCCCAATCAATCACCATATAAAATTATATGGATTTTCATACAACACATGTATCTAATAGCATTGAAAAATAATCAACCATCAACCAAAGTGCACTACACTGTCTAAGCATCAAATATAGATATCTAACGCTTATGACAGCCTGTCAATCAATCGATCGACATATTTAATCAATCAGGATGAGTGAACTTCAAATTTCATCCCAACACCCGTGTAGGGTTTCAAACAATCAAACACAGATTTTATTCGTGCAGTTGGGCGATGTGTAAAATTTATCGACCCAATCAATGTCCTTCAAATAGGTGTACATAAACAAACCGTCTGGTTTGTAAATGAATATTTTATTTTATTCACTTTCACGTTAAAAATTATATTTTTAACGATAAAACATTTTATTTCAACATATGAATTTCTATTCAGTTCATTTATTCAATAAAAATCATATTTTTATTTTTCTAACATATTTTAGAAAATTTCGGCGGCATAACGGCACGATACTAGAAACGGGATGAGGCCTAGCCTTATCCCCGGTCTAGTGAAGGCCCACGCCATTCACACATCAATCAAATCAATTTCATTTCACCAACCAATCCAAATTCAAATCAAATCATCTAACTAATTTATGCAACCAAACAAACAAGTCCATGGTCTGTGGACGATTGTGTCGGGTGCTACTAAGCACCGTCTGCATCCTAGTATATATATAACTAGAAAATGAAATTGAAAGGTGAGAAATTCTCACCGAAAGCTATCCAATCATCTTGACTCTTCTTTTGCAGAAACCTTCGTTGTTCTCGCCCTTTTGTTACCTTCGTTGCCTGTATTCTCTACATATATAAAAATCACACATTTTTATATTTTGATGTCTTTAAAATAAAATTCACATTTTTATTTATTCACTTTCAATTTAAAAATCATATTTTCACTTCGCTATTCAATATATAAAAATCGAATTTTTACTTTGTTATTCAACATATAAAAATCGAATTTTTACATCGTTATTATCTAAATAAAAATTCTATTTTTACATCGCTGCTATATATAAAAAGGTTTCGCCTTTTCAAATATAAAGATTTCGCCTTTTCAAATATAAAGATTTCGCTTTTTCAAATATAAAGATTTCGCCTTTTCAAATATAAAGATTTCGCCTTTTCAAAAAATATAGATTATAAAAATCACATTTTTATTTTGCTACATATACAAAGATGTTATTTCTAACATTCCTAAATGCAAAGATCATATTTTTATCTTTCTTCAATATAAAAGATTTTATTTTTACTGCTTTAAAAATATAAAAATCATATTTTTATTAGTTTAAAAATATAAAAAAAAAATCATTACTCTTTCTTTATAAAAATCATGGCTTTTCTATAAATTAAAAACTGATTTTTTTTTAACCCATGTTTTTCCTTTAAAAATCTCCCCTTTTTATATAAGTAAAAATTAGAACTTTATAAAAATAAAATCGAATTCAAAAACAATGCTATAAACATTTTCCCACAATCTAAAAATGAAATCAATCTAATTTATTGTTAAAACACGTTTTTTTTTATACAATGACCTAATTTAAAAATCATGTTTTTAATTACCTAGATAAATAAAACCAAAGTAAAAACTCACGTTTTTTTCACTGTTGGAAGGGGGGGAAAGAGGAGGCAGGGCGTCGGAGGCTAGAGGGGGGGGGGGGGGGTTACTGTCGGAATTGGATGGAGCTAGGAGGATCTCGCGGTCAGGTGCTAGGCGGAGGGTGGCTCGTGCGGTGGTGGGTTCGTCAGTGGGTGCGGGAGGCTCTTCGAGGCGGCGGCGACGGTCTCGGGAAGCGTGGGACTCGAAGAACGAAGGGGGGGAGAAGAAGGGGACGGAGAGGAAGTGGAGGAGGGGGGGTGCTGCGCTTGGCGCGGCGGCGCCAGGAGGCTGGGCGGCGGCCTCCTTGGAGGAGCGATTCGTCTTTCTTCCTTTTTTTTCCGATTCGAAATGAATCGTGGGGGGGGGGGGGGGCAGAGTGGATGTAGGTGGAGGGAGAGAGAAATTAAATTTTTAATTTATTTAATTAATTTATTTTCAAAAAGTTGACTTTTACATATGACCTCGAAACGAGGCCCACCGCCTGTCGTCCATAACGTTTTACCCCCATTCCGAACCCAATGGGATATGTATCGTAGGTTGATTCGATTGTTTAAATCAATTTTCGTGGAATTTACATTTAAATCACTATATTGAATTTTAAACGTACGTTTCAAATTACCGGGGTCGCATACGAACTTTAAAAATTCCAGAAAAATATTTTCTAGCTTCGTATTGACGATACGGTCCTAACAAAACTAGTTTCGTCGAATTCTGAGACCGTTGGAAAAATGGCCAATTTCCAGTCGATTAAAATCAACTAAAACTGGTCAAACGCATTTTCCTTTGCCACGCTCACATATTGATTCGAAAAATTATGAAATTTAAAACCTAGCAATAATTTGACACTGCGGATCCAACAAAAGTGGTTTCGTCGAAATCCGAGGTCGTTTGCAAAATGTCCATTTTTAAGGGCCTGAATTCCATAGCGACTATTCAGAATTTTCAACTGGACATATCTTTTGATTCCCGCTATGAAATCTCGATTTTTCGGATTCGTTGGAAAGATATTCACAATTAGATCCTATTGTTTTTGGTTTCACTAAAATCCGGATTGTTCTGCACCCGGTACATTCAATTGAAGTTTGAAATCGAATTATCGAACTACCGCGCCATTTTCAATTCTATTTATAATTATATATAAATATTTATATTCTAACGACGACGTATATAATATATACGTTCGAATTATATTCAAAATAAATTTCTCGTCGATTTTATTTAAAATTATTCATTTTAAATATTCAAAATTCACTAAAATTGCCAAAATAAAAAATTTAAACTGGCTCGGATTTTGCGGGTTATTACAGTAATATTAGTAAATATAGGCCCATAAACTTAACGAGTAGGAAACCCTAGTAACGAGGACCCATTTCAGTAATAACCCACTTAGATGTATCACGGTACCCTGAGCTAGGCAGGGTGGGGCACGATTACTGGGCAGATTATAAGCGGTAAACATAGCGGCTGGGGGTACGTCAGTGTAGGTTCCGGCGGATTACGGGCGTGCACGTACTCCGAAGTGGAAAAAGCAGGCACTGGGTACCAGTAGTTTTACACTGTGCATTCCTGAATCGTGTCGGGGTCGCTATCATAAGGATTGATAAACCTTATGGTGGGACCAGCATAGGGTAGCTATATGCAAGAGAGGGCCGATTGACACAGACACATGGCAAGTCAACTCAGGTAGGGAGCCGATCGATATGGTAGTAAGGGTACATCTAACATATTCATGGCAATTGGGCTGATTGAGGTGGAATCCTCAAATATAGATGTACACCTGAAGGCTACCGCAACTGCGGGGGTTGGGATCGTATTATACAGATTACTAGTTAAGACACTAGTTAGGTGGTGCAGATATTATAGTAATGGGTGCGATCACATATTCAACCTATCTTGTCTTATATTAGGGTATTGTCCAATGTTCTGTTACTCCTGTCATGATCCCTTTTCCTTGTTTAAATGCTAGTAATCACTGAAATTACCAGACTTATTGTCTGACCTATTTTCTCTCGTCTTCTTTTCTTCCGTTTCCCCCCAGGTAGTCAGGGAGGGAATAGCTCAGGTTTGTTTGGACCGCCACTCTTTCCAAGCTTGAAGACTCTTTGACGTGTTTCCTTGGACTCTCTCTTCTACTGCTATGGCTGGCACATGCTTTATTTGGGGAAATCATTTTATGCTTCTTTATTTTTGTTAAACAAGACAAGATACTTTGGTATTGTAAAACAATCTTTGTACAAGCTGTTTATCAATGAAATAAAGTTTTATTTATTTGCCGCAGCTTTAATTGTCTTCCTTGTAATTTATCTGCATCTTTTACTTATAACTCTCCACCGAAGTTAAGGCATTCCCTCAATGAGTGACCTTAACGAAGGCGGGGTGTTTCACTCTGAGTTTACTATTTACACACACGACCAACCCAAATTGCATAGAAATACGAATCATTAATAGAAAGAAGTTAGAGGATGAGAAATAGATAGAAAGAAAAGTCAGAATAGAAGAAAAACGAAGGACACAAATCTCACAACGGAACGAATAAAATATATTAAATAACATAACTCTCGAAATACAAATCAATAAGTGTGTATACATACCATAATCAGAGCACAATGATTATCCTTGGAACAGTTATTAACACCTATTTCCAGATACCAACATAGTCCACATAGGAAAATATAATAGTCTATGGCTAACTGTTGAAGCCTCCGGCTTCAAGCTCCTCTGAGTGAATCTGTAAAATCCCAACTACTTGACTGCCCGTACAAATATGGGCACCCAAGAGTTTAGGGAAAACAAAATAAACTCTGGGTCAGTCATGGGACTGGTGTGAGTAAACCCCAACCATTTGTTTAATTTTAAAAATCATTTTTAAAGAAATGATAATCGTAAGACCAATCTACACATAAACACAGATGGTTTTTAGCTTACAATAACCAAAAATGTTTTTGATATCAAATCCTGTGATATTATAATAGTGTCTACATCAAATAAATAGGATCTAGCGGAATGCTTGCATCTTACGCTCCATATATAATATAAAATCAAAAACCGTAGGGCGCTTATTGGAGATTGGATTTCCAACATAACAAGGTATGGAACCACCTTCCGATAGTGTATCTCTAGAGAGGAATACACTGGGTTCAATAAGAACTTCTTGTAACTTGGCCCACACATGACCGACCACTCATTTCGCTTGAGTATATCGAATTTATATCACCAACAGTTGGGATCAGCAACCGTTTCCCGAAAGGGACAACATCTATAGATTAAAGAAGCAAATTGAATTTCTCTAGATAGGTAATTATACATCTTAATGTGGGCGACCCACCTAGCTATGCTACCTGCCCGATTTTTGTCAATTCCCGGTTGTGAGGCTTGAGGTTTGAATTATCTTCCAGAACATCTGGCCACCATTCACTTTGAATGCCACATCGTCAGATCCATCGAAAATCACTAATTGATTCCCTCAAAAATACTCAGAGTGTTAGGCTAAAGAAGTTTCCCTTCTTTGCCACCAACTTCGTACGTTTGAAGGAATCAACATACGTAATCCCTTTGGAAATACTCATTCAGACACTCGTCTATACAAGTTGTCCTGGGTCTGGACAAACCATAGGCACCATTCTATTAATCCATCTTAGGCAATTTCTACCTAGGAATAACAGAACAACCCTTGCACTTTACTCCGTCTTCATAACCTTTTCAACATAAGTTGATTTGTAACGCTTATGCTAATACGAAGTGGTTTTCAGATATTAAATCTGATCCCGGTCTCTCCATATTGACAACGGAGGTATAAAATAAGTCAAAACTTTGATAGTCAGTGATTTAACTATCAAAGAAACATCCATACAATCAATGTTCCTATTTCCAATTGGAAATTCTACCGATCAAGCATCACACAATACTGGCCCCTTTATATTGATTCCTTATTATATTATCGATTCTAATTTCCCATTTCCCCTTTTATAGATTCTTTCAAAATTTAATTGTCTTTCTCGATTATTGGTAAGCATTTCCAATATCATACTTCCTTTATTCGAGAAAATATCTCTTATTTCAGTTATAAAACATTTCTAAATATTCGCAAATCCTTATTTTCTATATTCTGAAAATATACTTCATTAATATCGGAAACATTTCCATATTCCATTTCATAACTCTTTATTCAAAAAGTCATTTCATTTTTCTATGCGTAGAAAATATATCACATTTTATTTGGGAAAAACATTTCAAAAGTCCTTTAAAATTTATGCGATGTTATAAAACATCGTTATTATACCCAAACCATTAATCATTTATTAACTAACCATATTGCTAATCACTTTTCACTATCGAACCTTAACCATTCTCCATCAATCATGAAGCCAATCAAGTTGGGGTATAGTTACCTCTCAGACCTTAATTGAACAACATTCTCAACTTTGAAACAATCAAGGCTCACAATTTCAAACAAACATCGCTTACGCGACTCTCGGATTCAATCTAAGAATCCACTTCTTTTACGGAAAAATATTGATTATAACGGTGGCGTTATAATCGCTGTTTCCAAACATTTATTCTAACTGCAGCGTTACAATCGCTGTTTAGACTTATAAAACATTTATTATAACAACAGTGTTACAATTGCTGTTTAGACTTATAAAACATTTATTATACCAACAGCGTTACAATCGCTGTTTAGATTTACAAACTTTATTATAACAATAGCGTTATAATCACTGTTTGAATAAAGTACCATGTGCGACGCACACGCTTCCGTTGTTCATTTTTAAAAGATAGTCAAAATGTCCGGATTTACACAATGTAGACATAAACCATTCTGTTTGTCGAAACCCATAAGAAAAAGGGTATATAAGGATAAAATCCGCTTTCCTCCTTTTTTTTACAACAAGACCTCTTTACTTGGATTTTATTTCAAAAAAATCCATTTTTATCAATGTTTAACACAAACTGTCTTATTTGTTTTCCGTTGCGTTTAATTTTTTTATTTCAATTGCAGTGCTTTGCTTAATCCAATTAAAGTCGTCATTTTGGTTTCAAAAACCTCATTACAATCATTATTTTAATTATTGTTAAATAAAATAACAATTAATTTTATTATTAACTATATTAAAAATAGTTAACTTTGCTATTAACTAAAAATAGTATAATTATCCCTTTTAAAATCTTATTAAATAATAATTATCTTTATTAACACTAACCAATTGGATAATTACTTTAATTATAGTTAATCGAAGATTAACTAATATTTAACACCCTTCGTTAAATTCAAATTAATTTCATTATCAATTAAAATGGTTAATTTTTGTCAACCATACATATCAGTTAACTGTCAACCAATTTCCATTTTCGATATAAATTCAAAATAGAATTTATATTTCAAAATATTTTACTGAAAGTATACACATCGTTTATGAATTAATCTTCTCAAATTATCTGTTAAAACAGATTTCCATATAAAACCCCTTTTAGAACCATATCACGATTCTATATTTGATTATAAAATATCGATTTTAAGCCAAATATGAATTATACAATGATAATCCATACTATCGTTTATAAATTTAATTATTTGTTTGATTCACCAAAACAAGTTTTTATTCTCAAATCTGTTCGACATTCAATTTCCACCTTGGAAATTTTTTCCTTTTTAAAGTCTTAAATTCCCCCTTTTTTCTGAAAATATTTTACGATATTTTCAATACCAAATTCCTAGGGCCAGAGTAATTCAACACAGAAAAATCAGTCATAGTATACATCACAGTAAATAACAAACAATAATATAAATGTTGAGGGATCCATTTGGATCCCTCTAACCTGATTCCTTGCATCCACAGATGTTAACACAACATAAAATTTATTTCAATATGAAATATCATGGTAACTGGAATCAACATTTAATTAGTCAACCATTCATGCAAACAACCATCACACAATATAAAATTACTATAAATAAATTTAAAACTTGTTCATATAAAAATATAAAAGAGTCATAGTTAGTGAGTTTACTCACCTTGTTCAGTAATCGTTGGACAATGATCATTTTCCAATTAAAAGAATCAGGTGTTTTTATTTCCCAAAATTTCTCACAAGCTCCGAATCATCCCATATTTCACGAGCTTGTAGTTCTTGTCGATACGGCCCCGATGCTTCTTGTTTCGTCGAATTCTGATAACGTAGGACGAAATTATCAATTTTATTTGTTATAACTTGAATTGAATATAATTATATTCACTAATTATAATTATTATTAATTAAATTACTATTTAAATCCTAAGCACACACTTAATTACCTCCTCATTACCTTTCTTCTTTGTATCCACAGCTCGAGTAAAGGCCCCAACTTAGATTCACCCCCCCTCCTTCATTCCTCAACCAATTCCAATGTCATCGCCACCGTTGACCTCTCCTCACCAAGCTCTCCGACTCTACCCCGTATATGAAACACTAGATCACCCCCCTAGAAGTTGCAACCGAAGCTTTTCCCCCCTGCTACAGCCGACACCATTAAACAAAAATTCCACGGACTTCCCAAAAACCCAGTATATAGATGCGATTTTCCCTCCTGAATTCGAATATGACATCCATGTTGCAATTTAAAACCCGTATTATCCACAGTCCATCGCCTCTTTGTAAAATATCGACACTAATACTCACCAAATCTCATCAATCTTTGCCAGCCGGAGCAGCTCGCCACCAGGAACCCACCATCACGCTCGACGTTGCCCTACATCGCCTCCATAACCTTCGAAAGAAAACCCTAACATCGCTGGGTTGAAAACTATGATTTCCAGAGTGGTGCGCACCTCATAAAACTGATATAGGAATAGAGCTCACGATTGCAAAGTTCCAACGGATCTAAAAGAATGCAATTTCGTTTTATATCTTATTTTATATGATTTTCTTCCTCAATTTTGTTTTTGTCTAGACAATGAAAGTGATGATGTCAGTATTTAAAGAGAAATTACTTGAGGAACACGTTTTCAATGGCTTGACACTCACGGTGTACAAAAACTTGGCTAGCACGGGTGAAGATTTGGATGGCACGGAACTGAAATGGCGTTGGAGAGCACGCTATTTTGAAAAGCTTGGGAAGCACGGGTGTAAATACTTAGCAGGCATGCGGTTGGAAGTGTACAGGATTTTAGGCATTCTGGTACATGTGTTGTGGAACATGTATCAGAATGTAAATTACTATGTATTTTCTTGTTTAAAGGGCGCATAAATTTTCAGTTTTATAATTCCATTAGAAAGTAATAACTCAATGTCTTTTGTTTTGTTACTAGTTTACAATAGATGGATTCTATGGAGTTTGGTAGCATTTTTTTCGGAAATGGTAATTCCAAAATGACCATCACTTGTCTTCATCTTGACAATATTGTTACATGCTGCGGATAAGTCAAACTTTTCTTGAATTACGTTAGGCTTATTGTAACACCCCGTATTTCAGTTAATATTAATGTTCACAAATTAAAGAATAAATAATCTCAGATGTGAGAATTAAGGGAAACGGGTTGCACCATTGTGTTCGTCTTGAATTCTGGTTGAGATAGAGTCCGAGTTTGCGTGAATTGGACTTCGTATGAAGAAGTTATGGCCATCGGAAGTTTCATAAAATTTAAAACAGTTTTCAGAAAATTCAAAATTTCAGAGTCAGATGGGCTAGGCAGGAAAATTCCTTCCAGGGCCAGGTCGACCATAGGGTCGACCTACCCTGACCAGGTCGACCATGGGTTGACCTGGGGGTCGACCTGCCCCTCCCCGGGCAGATTTGATTAGTGACCTATTAATGACCGTGTGCTGACTCATTAGGGTTTCTAATCTGCTTTGATTGGCTGGGATTAATTCTGGGTTGATCGGACGGCTTAAACTAATCCTAAACTCTATAAAAACACCTAAAGAATCAAACCCTAAAACCAAAATAAAATTAGACTCATGGCCTCCATGCCGTCATCTTACAACTCAGAATAGCCACCACCAATTAGAGAGGAAGAAAGCAAATCAAATTCAATTCTATTCAACCCTAACAACGAATCTTCTTCAAAGGAAAGCTAATACAACTTCAGAACTCAGAATTCAGAACTCATGACCTTCTTTGAGTTGTGAGTTCGATTGCTTTAATAAAATAATTAGCAATTTAATTGGATTAAGTTATGATGTGGCATATATGGATATGATGTGAATTATTGACTGCATGTTATAATTATGTTGTAAAATTTTGATGTTATCATACATATTGTAAATTCTATGATGTTATGTTGTGATGTTATGACTTAAGTTGTAAAGTTATGATGCTACCATCTATGTTGTAATTCTATGATTGGCTTATGTATAATCAAATCATCATGTTGTTCATATGCTAGTTTGGTTATGTTGATTCATATGATAAATCATATGTATGTATGCAAGTTTAGATATTGATTTAGACATGAACCATATGCAAGTTAGCAAAGATTATGTATAACCTTACATGATTCGTGACATCTATTTTAGATCTAAAGTTAGGCTATGACATGTGTGAGTTATATGCTAAATTCTACATGCTAGTTTACATGTTTAGATGTAAGTTTACACCATCGTTATGTTGCATAAATCACATATGCAAGTTTATATAAATATATGTGTTTGGAATATAAATCATGTTATGCAAGTTTGTGGTTATTGCCAATGCAAGTTTACAACTTTAGATGTAGATCTATGACTTACATGATTTATGCAAGTTTGTGACCACTACCTAAACAAGTTTGCACTTTAGATTTGGATCTATGACATATGTAGTTTTATGCAAGTTGTAACTTTGGCATATGCAAGTTTTAGATGTAGAACCTCATTTACACATCCAAGTTCACCCCTTATGTTTAGATCTAGTTTTAATTATATGTATTTTGTGATGTTTTCTCTTTATTCCATGAGTTAGACTATTCGAGTCTAATGTATATTTTACGTTAAGCGAACGAACGTACAACGTGGGGGTAAGCGGATAATATAAAAGATTTAATATTAAGAATTGGCATAAATGCCTTAAATGGCATAAAATAAATTTGTGATGAAAATTGGTATGATTTTGCATACCATAAATGGATGGACATAATTGAGTCAATTATGGCCATAGTTAAATTTGGAATTGATTGATAATTAGAATAGGGAAAGTAATTCAAATTGGGGAATGATTAATTAGGAGTAATTAATCGTCTAAGACACGAGGTTAGGCTCTTTTGTGGTGTAAGACTGCCCGAACCCGCCCGGTAAATCCAGCTGCCACAAATGCCAGTCTAATGTGGGAGGTCTTAGGCATAAACTAAATACATAACAGTTGTAAAGATACGAGGTTAGGCTCTTTTGTGGTATAAAACTGCCTGGACCCGCCTGGAAAATCCAGCTGCCACAAATGCCAGTCTAATGTGAGAGGTCTTTATAAGGTTACGGTCTTATTGAATTAAGAAACACTTAACTAGATAAACATGTAGTGGGACATGAGGGGGTTAAGTGGGTGCCTTGGGTGGCATGTGGAATCTAGTGGGTGCCTTGGGTGGCATTTGAAATACAATTTGAAATATTTAACCAAAATTGAAACATGTAAGTGAACATGAATAAGAAGAGGGTTAAGTGGGATGTACTAGAGGGGACCAAGCTTAGGTGGTTAGCTTGTGTCAAATAATGGCGGCCCATTTCAACCAGTAACCCATACGTATCTTTGTCGGCTCGAACCAAGTCGAGGACGGGACACACATAGTAGGCTTGGCTGTAAGAGGCCAAAACGGTTAGCAGTGGCAACGCAAGTCCAACGGGTTCATATGCGTGTGTGGACCCAGGATGGTAGGTAAGACGTTGTTGCATCATGTAGGTATAAGCCGTGCATCATTGGTGGTATCGGGTTGCCACACTGGGGAGTGATACACCCCACTGTGGGGCCAACATGGGTATCTACGAGTTAGGGAGACGATCGCATGGGGGTAGTGGGTACACCTAGTGGAGATAGGGCAGGTGGCACCTATGAAGGCAACTAGGGGTGCACGAAACTACCATTATCATTGTTAATGTCTTGTAGGCGGGATCAACCTTAGGGTGACTAGTGGTGGTGCAGTATAGTGGTGGTGGTGCAGTATAGTAATTATCTTGTAGTGGTTTAGGTGCGCTTTAACGTTATCATAGTTCAACCTTATTTCCTTGTTTACTCTGTCTTACTCAACTGTTCATAGTCATTTCCTTATTTTCCAACTTATTCCTTAGCCTAGTTATTTTGGTAATTATATTGTTGAAGTTATTGCACTCGCCAGAGTTTATGTCTGACCCCCTTTGTTTCCTCCTCTTTTCTTCCTTTCCCCCCAGGTGCTCAGGTTGGAACTAGCACCAGTGGAGCTTGATTTTGGACAGCTGTATTTCTTGCTTTTAGAAGTTGCTTGGATCGCTGAAGTAAAGTTCAGCCTCTCTTATTTATGTCTATTTTGTACTGGGGTTATGTCTTTCAATTTATGTACTTTGATTTAGTCAAGATGGATAATGTGTACTTTGACTCTGGTTTTGATGATGAAATCAAACTTATGTATTTTCCGCTGCAATGAAATAAAGTTTTAAAGTTTTAGTACTGCTTATATCTGTCTTTTTGTTAAGTTTTTATTCTATACACACTTAAAATGCTCCATGAAAGTTAATGCATTCCCTTTGTGAGTGACATTAATGGACGTGGGGTGTTACACGCGGTATCAGAGCTGAAGGTTAAAAACAGATATGAATTTTGAAAACTGTTTTTGAAAAACAACTTTTATAAAGAAGTACCTTCAAAAGTATGTTTTAAGGAAAGTATTTTCAAGAGAAAAGCTTATTTTAGAAAGCATAACCCCAAGAGCCATATATCTTTCCTTCGGTTCTTTTGTATTGAATCTTTCCTTTTTCGTTTTAGCATGTCTGGAGCATCTGAGATACAATAGGGTATTCATGTACCCGGTTGGTTTCATCAATATCTCGAGGCTAGGGCTGCTACCACGGGTCCAGCCAATGTTCCTCCTCCCCCAGCTCTAGTCATTCCTCCGCGTGGAGATACTTTCTCCAAGATATGTAAGTACTTTCGTTCGATGGGTGGAAAATCTTTTACTGGGACTGAAACGTAAATTGAAGTTAGAAATTAGTTGAAAGAAGTTGAGGATCCGTTTGGCATTTTCGACTTGAACGACTGTAAGAAGGTCCAATTGGCTGCTTGGTTGATGAAAGACGAAGCTTCGTTTTGGTGGGAAGTCACTAATGGAGAGCGTCCAGTTGATACATGGCCAGATTTCAGGTGTAGGTTTGAGGCAAAGTTTCTCTCACGGGCTGAAGAGAATCCATAGATGGAAAGATTTTTGGCATTGAAGCAAGGGAATCTATCGGTGAAAGAATACGTCAACAACTTCAATCAGTTGGCAAGATATGGCTTGGACTTGGTGAATACACCAGAAAAGAAAGCCCTGAGATTTGTTAAGGGTTTGAACAAGCCGCTTCATGGGTTAGCTATGACCCACATCCCCATGGGGGCTACCTTTGAGAGACTAGTTGACATGGTGCTTATGCATGAAGAGGAGAAGGGCGCCAATGCTAATAAGGCACCTGAGAAGAAAGGGGATCAAAAGAAGCCGCAACAGCAACAATAGAACAAGAAAGGTGGTAAAGGCAACAATGGTAAGGGAAAGAAGAGATGCTTTAACTGTGGGATACCAGGCCATCTAAGCAAAGATTGTAGGAAGAAAAAGAAGACTGGTTGTTTCCACTGTGGCGAAGCAGGACATCTGATTAAGGACTGCCCAAAGAAAGGGCAGAGGGAAGGGTCTACCTCGGGAGGACAGGTGTAGGCTCTCATGGCACTAGGGCAGGCAAGGGGACAAGTTCAGGCTCTCGTGGTCCCACCGCTGCAAGAATGAGGTAGAGCAATTTCCGTTGAAAGTTTAGTTTGTCTGTTTGATCATCCTGTCCGTACTTTATTCGATTCTGGTGCATCACATTCGTTTATTTCTGCATCATTAGTTGAAACACTACACCTAGATACTAGTTTAGTTATAGATCCCTTAGTAGTCTCAAATCCTATTGGTGGTTCGGCTCATCTTTCTATGATTTGTTGGGATCTGAGAGTGTTTATCTTAGGCGTGGAGTTTGAATGCAACGCCTTTGTTCTTGGCTTCATGGGCTACGGCTTGATTCTAGGTATGGATTGGCTAACTTGATATGGGGCCATCCTAGATTGTGAAAGAAGGGTAGTTAGATTGTTGACTCGTTGTGGAAAGACCCTTGATATTTCTTGTGACCCTAGAGGTCCAGTAATGCTTAGCTACCTAGAATCCCTTGACGCATCCGATGATGATTTACATTTTGTTCGTATAGTCCGTGAATATGTTGATGTCTTTGATAAGGTGAGGGGTTTACCCCCAAAACACGAGATAGACTTTCGAATATATCTAGTAGATAATGCAAAGCTAGTTGCATTGCCAGTGCGCCATATGGCTTCAAGAGAAAGAAGAGAACTCGGTAAGCAAGTGAAAGAATTGCTTGAGAAGGGGTTCATCAGACGTAGTATATCGGAGTGGGTTGCTCCAGTAGTATTTTCCATGAAGGCAGATGGGTCCCTTAGACTTTGTGTGGACTATAGAGAACTTAATAATTACTAAGAAGAATAGGCACCCACTACCGAGAATTGACGATCTCTTCGATCAGTTAGTTGGCGCCTTAGTGTTTTCGCAGTTGGACATAGCCACTGGTTTCCATCAATTGAGAGTGGCCGAGGATAGCATAGACAAGACTGCCTTTAGGACTCCGGATGGTTTATTCGAGTGGCTTGTGATGCCCTTCGGTTTGACAAACGCCCTCGCATACTTTGTTGACTTGATGAGTAGGGTGTTTAGGGAGTACCTTAATAAATTCGTGGTAGTCTTTGTGGATGACATCTTGATCTTTTCTAAAAATGAGTAAGAGCATGCTCTACATCTTAGGGAAGTGTTGGAGAGTCTTCGAGTGCATAGCCTTAAAGCTAAATTTTCTAAATGTCACTTTTGGAGGAAGGAAGTGCAATTCTTAGGGCACGTGGTTTCCAAAGAAGGGATAGCTGTGGATCCCGCGAAGGTAGTGGCCATCCATGATTGGAAGGTCCCTAAAAACACTACCGAGGTGAGGAGTTTCTTAGGGTTGGCTGGCTACTATAGGAAGTTTATCAAAGACTTTACAAAAATATCAGCCCCATTAACACGCTTGACGAAGAAGAACCTAGTTTTCGCATGGGACATAGATTGTGATGATGTGTTCCAACGTTTAAAGAGAGCTTTGACCACTGCCCCAGTCTTAGTGTTGTCAGATGGGAGTAAGCCATTTACCGTTTATACCAATGCTTGTGGGACAGGACTAGGCACAGTCTTAATGCAAGAGGGAAGGGTAATAGCCTATGGTGGAAGGCAGTTGAGAGTGCATGAGAGAAATTACCCTACACATGATCTAGAGTTGGCCGCTATTGATTTATCGCTTAAGTCTTGGCGCCATTATCTTCTTGGCAAGAAATTAGAATTGTTCACTGACCACAAATCGCTAAAATACTTGTTCTTTCAGAAGGACTTGAACTTAAGGCAGCAAAGGTGGATGGAATTCTTAGCATCCTATGACTTCGAGATAGCATATACCCCTGGCAAGGGTAACGTGGTGGCAGACGCCTTAAGTAGGAAGAGGTTATCCTTGAGTCTGTTGTTTATTGAGCGGCGAAGCTTAGAGTTCATCTCAACGTTTGACTTTAGACCTTCCGTTGACTTTGTACCCGGTTTGCTAGCATCCTTGGAGGTCAGACCTACGCTTTTTGGACGGATTGGTGAGGCACAGCGAGATTACCCACAGTTGGTTGAGTTAGTAGAAAAGCTAAAAAGGGGGGAGTCATCGAGCCATCTCAGTAGGTATACCCTAGATGATAAGGGTTGGTTATGTAGGGACGGTAGACATTGTGTACCACGGGACGAGAATTTAAGGAAGACCATTCTTGATGATGCACATCGTTCGAAGATGACCATCCATCCCGGCAGGGACAAGATGTACATGGACATGAGACGAGTTTACTTTTGGACAGGCATGAAGAGAGATGTGGCCGAGTTTGTCGCTAGATGCTTGGTGTGCCAACAAGTAAAAGCAGAGCAAAAGAAGCCCGGTGGGTTGCTTCACCCATTGGAGGTCCACAATGGAAGTCGGAAAGTGTCTCGATGGACTTTATCGATGGGTTACCGAGATCAAGGAAGGGTAATACAGGGATTTGGGTCGTGGTAGACAGACTTACTAAGAACACCCATTTCATTCCCGTGAAGAGTAAGAGGACTGCTTCATGGTTAGCCTCTGTATACATTCGAGAGATAGTTCATTTGCACGGTGTTCCTTCTAGCATAGTGAGCGACCGCGATCTTATATTCACTAGCGAGTTTTGGAAGAGCTTGCAAGAGGCGGTAGTGACTCAGTTATGTTTGAGCACCGCATATCATCCTCAGACGGATGGCCAGACCGAGATGGTGAATCGTATTCTAGAGGACTTATTGAGGTTGTGTGTCTTAGACTTCGGAGGTACATGGGAGGAACATCTTCCGCTGGTGGAGTTTGCATATAATAATAGCTTTCAGTCTAGCATCGGCATGGCACCGTTCGAGGCTCTTTATGGATGACCGTGTCGTTCGCCTACATGTTGGTGGGAATCTATAGATATGATCTTGCTTGGACCCGATATGATTAGAGAGACTTCAGAAAAGATCAATCTGATTCGAAGGAGGATGAAGACGGCGCAAGATAGGCTGAAATCGTATGCGGACAAGAGTAGGACAGATCATGAGTTTGATATTGGGGACATGGTCTTTATCAAGGTGTCTCTATTACGGAATGTGGTTCGGTTTGGGTCCGTTGGGAAGTTAGCACCAAGGTTCATAGGGCCGCTTCCTATTAAGGAGAGGATTGGACAGATGACGTATAGAGTGGAGTTGCCCGAGAGACTTAGTGGTGTACATGATGTATTCCATGTATCACATTTGAGGAAGTACTTGCATGAGACCGCAGAAGTGGTAGAGCTGAGCTTACTTAGAGAGGTGGAGATAGAGCGTGATGCGACGATTCGACAAGCTCCTACGTGCATTCTTGGGTCAGAGATTAAGAAGTTGAGGAATCGAGAGGTCAAGCTAGTCAAAGTGCAATGGGGAAATGACGAGAGCAACGCTACTTAGGAGACGGAAGAGAAGATGCGTTCATTGTACCCTTTTCTTTTTGAGGATATGTCTTTTAATTTCTCCTTTATCGCTTAGCTTGTACTTATCTTATCTTTAGAATGTCCTCTCGTTAGTACCTTTGACCTTTAGATAGGGTAATCCAATAGTTGAAACATGTGTTTGAGACATGTTATGTATGATGGATGCATGTGGATGCAAGTGTTTGCTAGTGGTTGCTCGTGGATACATATACACACACTTTAGGCACTATATCGGCTCAGTCACTTCATATTGCATATTGCATATAAATGTGTGTACATATTTAAGTTAATGGATGTATACTGGTTGTGCGATCACATGGATGTTGCATTTTGGTGAATGGTTGTGCACACATGTAGAAATAATATGTATCGATAGGATTCCTTTGCATACATAATGGACGCATGGCACTATCATGGTTTGCATTAAGGAGGTCAATTGAATCAGTAGACCGCCTGATTTTGCATTAGATAGAGAGCATATACACACACTTCTTGCATATGTTCATACAGCATTAGGAATTTTATAAGGACAATGGATGTCGGTGTTTGATGGTTGAGTAGATGGTTGTTTGGATGTTATGATATGCATTCTCCTTAACTTGGAGATTTCGGGGGCGAAATCCTTTAAGGAGGGGAGGATATAACACCTCGTATTTCTGTTAATATTAATGTTCACAAATTAAAGAATAACTAATCTCAGATGTGAGAATTAAGGGAAATGGGTTGCGCCATTATGTTCGTCTCGGAATTCTGGTTAAGATAGAGTACGAGTCTGCGTGAATTGGACTTCATATGAAGAAGTTATGGCCATCGGAAGTTTCAGAAAATTTAAAACAGATTTCAGAAAATTCAAAATTTCAGAGTCAGATGGGCTAGGAGGGAAAATTCCCGTCAGGGCCAGGTCGACCATAGGGTCGACCTGGTGGTCAACCTGGGGGTTGACCTACCCTGACCAGGTCGACCACAGGGTCGACCTGCCCCCCTCGGGCAGATTTGATTAGTGACCTGTTAATGAATGTGTGCTGACTCATTAGGGTTTCTGATCTACTCTGATTGGCTGGGATTAATTCTGGGTTGATCGGACGGCTTAAACTAATCGTAAACTCTATAAAAACACCTATAGACTCAAACCCTAAAATCAAAATAAAATTAGACTCAAGGCCTCCATGCCATCACCTTACAACTCAGAATAGCCGCCACCAATTAGAGAGGAATAAAGCAAATCAAATTCAATTCTATTCAACTCTAACAACGAATCTTCTTCAAAGGAAAGCTAATACAACTTCAGAACTCAGAATTCAGAACTCAAGACCTTCTTTGAGTTGTGAGTTCGGTTTCTTTAATAAAATAATTAGCAATTTAATTGGATTAAGTTATGATGTGGCATATATGGATATGATATGAATTATTGACCGCATGTTATAATTATGTTGTAAAATTGTGATGTTATCATACATGTTGTAAATTCTATGATGTTGTGTTGTGATGTTATCATCTAAGTTGTAAAGTTATGATGCTACCATCTATGTTGTAATTCTATGATTGGCTTATGTATAATCAAATCATCATGTTGTTCATATGCTAGTTTGGTTATGTTGATTCATATGATAAATCATATGTATGTATGCAAGTTTAGATATTGATTTAGACATGAACCACATGCAAGTTAGTAAAGATTATGTATAACCGTACATGTTTCATGCCATCTATTTTAGATCTAAAGTTAGGCTATGACATGTGTGAGTTATATGCTAAATTCTACATGCTAGTATACATGTTTAGATGTAAGTTTGCACCATCGTTATGTTGCATAAATCACATATGCAAGTTTATATAAATATATGTGTTTGGAATATGAATTATGTTATGCAAGTTTGTGGTTATTGCCTATGCAAGTTTACACCTTTAGATGTAGATCTATGACATACATGATTTATGCAAGTTTGTGACTACTACCTAAACAAGTTTACAATTTAGATTTGGATCTATGACATATGTAGTTTTATGCAAGTTGTAACTTTGGCCTATGCAAGTTTTAGATGTAGAACCTCATTCACACATGCAAGTTCACCCCATATGTTTAGATCTAGTTTTAATTATATGTATGCTGTGATGTTTTCTCTTTATTCCATGATTTAGACTATTCGAGTCTAACGTATATTTTACGTTAAACGAACGAATGTGCAACGTGGGGTAATGGGATAATATAAAAGATTTAATATTAAGAATTGGCATAAATTCCATAAATGGCATAAAATAAATTTGTGATGAAAATTGGTATGATTTTGCATACCATAAATGGATGGACATAATCGAGTCAATTATGGCCATAGTTAAATTTGGAATTGATTGATAATTTGAATGGGGAAAGTAATTCAAATTGGGGAATGATTAATTAGGAGTAATTAATCGTCTAAGACACGAGGTTAGGCTCTTTTGTGGTGTAAGACTGCCCAGACCTGCCCGGCAAATCCAACTGCCACAAATGCCAGTCTAATGTGGGAGGTCTTAGGCATAAACTAAATACGTAACAGTTGTAAAGACACGAGGTTAGGCTCTTCTGTGGTGTAAGACTGCCCGGACCCGCCCGGCAAATCCAGTTGCCACAAATGCTAGTCTAATGTGAGAGGTCTTTATAAGGTTACGGTCTTAATGAATTAAGAAACACTTAACCAGATAAACATGTAGTGGGACATGAGGGGGTTAAATGGGTGCCTTGGGTGGCACGTGGAATCTAGTGGGTGCCTTGGGTGGCATTTGAAATACGATTAGAAATACTTAACCAAAATTGAAACATGTAAGTGAACATGAATAAGAAGAAGGTGAAGTGGGATGTACTAGAGGGGACCAAGCTTAGGTGGTTATCTTGTGTCAAGTAATGGGGGCCCGTTTCAACCAGTAACCCATACGTTTCTTTGTGGGCTCGACCCAAGTCGAGGACGGGACACGCATACTGGGCTTGACTGTAAGAGGCCAAAACGGGTTAGTAGTGGCAATGCAAGTCCAACGGGTTCATATGCATGTGTGGACCCGGGCTGGTAGTAAAAACGTTATTGCATCGTGTAGATATAAGTCGTGCATCATTGGTGGTATCGGGTTGCCACTTTGGGGAGTGATACACCCCACTGTGGGGCCGGCACGGGTATCTACGAGATAGGGAGCCGATCACATGGGGGTAGTGGGTACACCTAGTGGAGATAGGTGCAGACGGCACCTATGAAGGCAACTAGGGGTGCATGAAACTACCATTATCATTGTTAAAGTCTTGTAGGCGGGATCAACCTTAAGGTGACTAGTGGTGGTGCAGTATAGTAGTGGTGGTGCAGTATAGTAATTATCTTGTAGTGGTTTAGGTGCGCTTTAATGTTATCTTAGTTCAACCTTATTTCCTTGTTTACTCTGTCTTACTCAATTGTTCACAGTCATTTTCTTATTTTCCAACTTATGCCTTAGCCTAGTTATTTTGGTAATTATATTGTTAAAGTTATCGCACTCGCCAGACTTTATGTCTGACCCCCTTTGTTTCCTCCTCTTTTCTTCCTTTCCCCCCAGGTGTGCAGGTTGGAACTAGCATCAGTGGAGCTTGATTTTGGACAGCTGTATTTCTTGCTTTTAGAAGTTGCTTGGATGGCTGAAGTAAAGTTCAGCCTCTCTTATTTACGGCTATTTTGTACAGGGGTTATGTCTTTCAATTTATGTACTTTGATTTAGTCAAGATTGATAATGTGTACTTTGACTCTGGTTTTGATGATGTAATCAAACTTATGTATTTTCCGCTGCAATGAAATAAAGTTTTAAAGTTTTAGTACTGCTTATATCTTTCTTGTTGTTAAGTTTCTGTTCTATACACACTTAAAATGCTCCATGAAAGTTAATGCGTTCCCTTTGTGAGTAACATTAATGGACGTGGGGTGTTACACTTATAGACCGCTTATACAAAATGAGAGTAAATTTTGACATAAGACACACACAAGATCAAACACGTTATAATGTATTTTGATTATTTCAAAATTAAATTTATTATTCCACTACTTATATTAATTAAATATCTGAAAATATTGAATTCAAGTTATTTAAATTACTAAACCACTATACAGATAATTAAATTAATTAATTATTAAATCGCTAAAAATCCGGGATGTTACAATTATACCATAAACATAGGTACTGCACTTGGTCATTTCTTGCTTGCACGGACTTGCCTTGAACCATACTTGAAATTGAAAATGCATTACACTTTGCTTGTTGCACCATCTTTGTGTACCTTCTCCCTTATTTTAAGTGGTGTTACATTTATGTACATTGATTTGTGTTAAGCTTTTCATTGTGTTCTTTGCACTCGGCATGCTATTGTGCTGCTGCTAAGAACTGATGCTATTTTTGATACTTGATACTATACTTGAGCTTTGTACCATATTGTATAAACTACCTTGTGACCATTCGAGTCCATGCATGAGTCACCTGTGTTTGACCATGTATTTGTGCCATGACCTTGTTGTACCATCTTTGCATTGTTGTTGTTTACTATTGGCCATTTATGTACATGCACTTTGATCATTTTGGATTATTTGGCATTTGGCATTTGGCATGTTTTTTTATGTTGATTTGTGCTTGTAGTTGTTTCACTTGTCCATGATGTCTATGCTGCACCAGTGAGTTGTTTTGTTTCTTTTTGTTGTGTCCCATATGTTCATATCTCCACCTTTGCATGCTGGTGTAACACCCCGCCTCCGCTAGGGTCACTCGCAAGGGAATGCACTAGCTTTAGAGGGGCATTATTGGTAAACATCCACAGAAATATCACAAGACAGAACATATAAAAATAGCGGAAGTAAAAACAAACTTTCATAACATTAATAATTAAGGTCTAGAGCCTTATACATCAGAGTACATCAAAACCTGTCTTGCAATAATAAAGAAGCATAAAAACCTTTTCATAAATTATTCCCCAAAGTAAAGCGGTGAGGCAGCCATAGCCAAGAGAAGACCAAGCTATACATCAAGCCATACATGATGACCTTCAACAGAAGAAGTCCGAACTAAACAGCATTGTTTCCTCCCTAAGACCTGGGGGGGGGGGGAAACGGAAGAAAAGAGGCGAAACAAAACGGGTCAGTCAAAAAGACTGAGTAAGTCCTATCTACTTCCAGTATAAAACAGGTAAAGGTAACATGACATGCATAAACTGAAAGTAAACATAAGGATAACTACAAGATAGATAAACCAGGGTAGCCGGTTGAACTACGGTGGCAAGGTAAACTAAGGTATCATGATAAACTACGGTGTTATGATAAGTCAAGGTATCACATCGTCAGATTTCTATCGAGTACATTACCCCAAGGTATCTACCCCGTCTAACATCCCACGGTATCTATTATGTATATTCTTCCTAGTTCTAACATGTATATTTGCTCTGCACCTCTCGTACTAGTATCCCTACCCGCGTCATGTGTTAACCATGAATGTCCCTTGCTCAAAGTCGTGTAATGGTCCATGTCAACCTAATATCGCATATATAGGTTACTCAAATCATATGTTTCTTTCCATGTATATAAGTTCAGTCCTTTGCCGTACCTCGTACGGGCTTCCTCATGTCGTATTATCCTTGAAATCGTTTGGACTGTCACCCTTGTTCTAGCTAGGCTCTTCCATATGAATCATCGTTTGGACTACTAGGACTTACGCCACCTAGCACCACTAGGGATTACGCTTACCTATTGCACGCTTTCGTATTTCGGTTTGGGTTAAACCACTTAGGCCACTAGGGATTACGCTAACCCTCAACCGCGCCCTTTTTCCCACGCATTCATCGTGAATCGTTTTTCTATAACTGTATGCACATGTATCTCATCGTGCCATCCGAGTCCTGTCACAGGGCAAAACAAGAAATACAGGACTCGGTCGGGAGCTTTAGATTTATCTGCCGATGCAGATACTAAGGTCTGCTTTTCTACACGTGGCTATGGTCCCACGAGACCCCTCCCTCAACTAGTGAAAGGCAACACAAGAGAAAATCTTGCATGAGAACTACACTCCGGCCAGCCCACATCCTACGGCCTACCTCACCCATAATTAGATAGCAATTATGGTCTGTTGGGTGTTCCCTGCCTTTCCGTACGTACACGCTTGACTCAAGATGGTAGATGATCGACGAACTTGCTATCTCGGGCACTTTATGTATTCGTCGACTCACTGCTATCCACCCCAGTCTTTAGGTCGCTCGCATAGCAACCAAGGCATATTCTTGGTTCTTCTACCGCAGACCTCAACCTCTCGTGAGCCTAGTATAATGACCTGGCAGCTCACAGAGGGATCCCAAGAATATCCTCACGTTCCCCGAAGCCGCTGCTTCGTTACCCAGTTCGTTGGAGCCTTTATCTAAATCAGAT
Source organism: Allium sativum (assembly GCA_030737875.1). Lineage (NCBI taxonomy): Eukaryota > Viridiplantae > Streptophyta > Magnoliopsida > Asparagales > Amaryllidaceae > Allium > Allium sativum. The sequence continues at coordinate 133,266,017 of CM060918.1, forward strand.
AGCCTGCTCCTACACGCATACTTAAACGTTGACCTAACGTATCGGGTTACTAATCTATCTAAGAAATGGTCCAAATTTCCTTGACTAAGAATTATTACTTAGTTTCCCTTAACTAAGGTTTACCACTTAGCCTTATTTCCATAATCCTTGTTAACTATGGTTATTTACCTAATCCTCCGAATTAGGGTTTATCTAATGGGTTAAGTGTCACTTAAGTTCATAACTTAGCCTGTCTACAAACCATGTCAAAATTGGCTAAGTATCCAAGTCCAAGACTTAACCCTACAAACCATGTGTCAAGTTGGCTAAGTATATTAAGCAATCCATAACTTAACCTCGTCTAATTATCATTTTAGATTGGTTAATTATATAAATTAACTTGACCTTGTCAAATTACCGAGTCAAATCGGTCAAGCGTATTCAAGTGATTCGTGACTTAGCCTTATCATGTTTTCACGTTATATTGGTTAAGTATGGGTTAACTTAACCTCCATAAATTCACGAGTTAGATTGGCTAAGTATAGGTCACTTAACCACATCCAATTAACGAGTTGGATTGGTTAAGTTTAGGTCACTTAACCACATCAAATTAACGAGTTAGATTGGTTAAGTTTAGGTCACTTAACCACATCAAATTAACGAGTTAGATTGGTTAAGTTTAGGTCATTAACCACATCAAATCATCATGTATAATTGGTTAAGTATAAGTTGCTTAACCCCATTAAATTATCACATTAAGTTGGTTAAGTATTGGTTACTTAACCTCATTGAATTACCAAGTTTAAATTGGTTAAGTGTTTAACTTAACCCCATCGAATTACCGTGTTTAGATTAGTTAAGTCTTAATTACTTAACCTCATCTAATTACCAAGTCTAAATTGGTTAAGTGTCATTAAGGAAATCAAGCCCGGTCCCACTTAACCTACCCATTCGTGTCATATCGGTTAAGTGTCATTAGTCAAATTTACTTAACCTTATCATGTGGCATTAATTTAATTAATGCACTCTTAACCTCTCACATTAGACCTTGTTGTGGTTACTAGTTAAGCCGGGCGGGTCCGGGTAGATTTACACCACAACCTAGTCTAACCTCGGGTCTTAAGCGCGACATGACCAACTTCTCACATTGGGTCCTATTGTTTGCGACTACTAGTTAGGCCGGTCGGTTCCGGGTAGTTTTACGTTGCAAACTCAACCCAACCTCGAGTTGGCCACACTTATATTATCTAAGTTCATCATGTTTCCAAAACATGTTACAAGTTTTCAAGCATTTGGGTAGACCTAACTTAATAGGTAAATTCCCAAAGGGTAGACCTAACTTAATAGGTAAATTCCCAAGCTCATGTTTTTATGCATACTTACATGCCAACTTCCATGTTATCTTTCAAGTCATATTTTCAAGTATAAACATATGTCATAATCAAGTTAAGGTTTCGCGACATGTTCATGTTTATCTAACTACCCAAAATCGTGTTTTCCCAACGCAAGCAAAGCGAGTCAACATAGTAGGTATACTATGGCTACATGTAGACCCCAAAACATGCACGATGTCACAAAAGGGATTGGCTCCAAACATGCATGGCGTCATAAGGGGGTTTGGCCTTAAAACATGCATGATAGAGTCATATAGGGATTGACCATAAGCATGCATACTATCATATAGGATTTGGCCACAAACTTGCATAATATCATAAGGAGGTTTTGCCACAAACATGCATGAAACATAAGGGGTTTGTGTTCATATGCATGCATAAGCCCCAAGGTCAAGTATTTGCCTATGTTTCACAAGTCAAATGGTTCCCAAAGGTTCATGCAAATCTTCCATAGACAAAGATCCAAACTTGCAAGATAAACTAGGCTAAACATAACATGAGTGACATGATTAAGTTGCTACATCTTAGTCTAAGGTCATAGATCATAGAAAAGGGACAAAGTTAGGTTCACATACATGCATACTTATGCTTTATCTCATTTTATCCCATGTCAACATTAAAAATACCGTTTTGATCCAAAAGTAGCTAGAACTTACTTAGGCAAGGCTTAGAAAAGGGGTCATGCATCATCTTGACGAAGAAAGGTGGCTCCTTTGAAGAAGAACCTTCATGAAACTCGCATAGCAATGTTGATTTGGCCTCTATTTGGTGTAGCAAGCTTGCACCTTTTGATTTGAACCCGATTTGAATGCATAGGCTCTAGGGATTTGAGATGGAGGCCATGAGAGTAGAAATTTGGCCATAGTTTAGTTACATGAGTGAATAATGAGGGTTTAGGGGTAGGTTTAGGGTCTTTTTATAGAGATTAGGATAGTTTTAGGCCCTTAGATTAACCCTAGGACCAACCTGAACCGTCAGATTTCAAACCAGGCCCAAAAACCTAGCCAAGATAGAAAATAGGTGCACCAGACCAGAATCAGCCGACAAGGCAAGTCGACAGCCCTGTCGACATGCCTGTCGACTTGCAAGTCGACAGCCCTGTCGACAGCCCAGTCGACTTGTCTAGGCGGGAATTTTCCCGCCTGGCCCCATTTCTGCATGTTTCGAAATTCAAATTTCCCGAAAACTTCTTTGGGCCTTAACCGGGTCATACGGACTCCGATTTTCGAAAACTCGGACTCTATTTCGCGTATTTTTCCGAGACGAACGCAATGGCATAGCCCGTTTTACTTGATTCAGAATTTAAAATTAAATTCTGCCTTGATTTTCGTTTTAACATGTTATTGAAATACGGGTTGTTACATTCTCCCCACCTTTTTGGATTTCGTCCCCGAAATCTCTAAGTTAGGAAGAACATATCCTACCATCCATCATCCATCTACTCAAACCATCATCCACAAGCAACCATTGTCCTTAGACGACTCCTAATGCTTTATGAATGTATGCAAAACGTGTGTGTACATGTTCCTTAGCTAATGCTAATGATCAGGCCTGAAAAATCTTTTGAATGCAAGAATATGTTTAGTGCTATGAATCCATCATGTATGCAAATAGTCCTAGTCATATACACTATATGCGTGCACAAACATTCAACCATATGCAACATCCGCATGATAACACATTCAATTTCATCCATAAACAAGTATAAATACTCGTGCATATGCAATATGAAATGTGACCGAGTCGAGCTAATATCTAATGTAAATTCGCGCATCCACGAGCAACCACTTGCAACCATTTGCAACCATATCAACCATAACATGTTTCAAATACATGTTTACATCCATAGGGTTCTACCTAAGATTCCCTGAAACAGGGTCGAGAAGATAAACAAAACAAACTCCGTACGGGATTTGTAACAGAGACAGGACCGAGAGGATATCCATAAAAGATAGCCTACAAGCAAGCTCTACAGAAAAACAGGGATCGAGGATATATTCCCAAAAGAGATATCATGCACGTATTTAGTCTTCAGTCTCCTGAGTCGCATTACCTTGAGCTTAGTTCCATCGTGCCTTGACCGCCCCTTTTACTTCACGATTTCGCAGCTTCTTATTTCCTGTTTCCATAACATGAGTTGGAACTCATTTCCTCGTCGCCTCTCGTTCCACTTGCACTTATTCTCCTTCTAGAATACTTGGCGCAAACAGGACTGCGTACACATTATTCCATGCGAGCCCTGAAAATTCACTTGTGAATCCTGGACCTTGTACCATAAGGTATTCCACGTAGAAAAATTTTCTCTTGAAAGTAAACAAGTTACCGTGCGCACTTACTAGGGTAATTCCCATAACCCATACATAATCGAAGTGAACCATCCGTCTTATTAGCGAACACCATTCGATCGGGTTTCTAATTTCCAACAAAGGCATCTAGGGATTCTAAGTAACTAATCATGACAGAACCCAAAAGGTTACGCGATACTTCAAGGGTATTACCAAAGCAAGCCAAGAGTCTAACTACCCTCCTTCTAAAACCGAGAGTGGCACCCCTTACTGGATAACCACTTCGTCCCTAGAATCCATCCACAACTTATAAACATAAGCATTATTTCCAAGCTCAACACTTGATATAGACATTCTCAAATCCAAACAAGCCATGAGTAAATGGACCGATCTTCCAATAGGACTTGAGACAAAAACGGGATCCTCTACTACGCTAATACTAAGGTGCAGAGACTCAACTATCGAAGCGGACTTAAAAGATGCGGTGATCAAAACAAAGTTCCGACAGGATGATAGAGAAGAAAAGCTAAACCTTTAACAAGATCGTTACCCTCCTTCTGAGGTACCCTAGAAATGAGAGCATACTATTGCCCTCCGAATGATCTTGTCCCTGTTCCAGGATACTTAACTATCCGTCCCGTTTCACCATGCCAAAGGTACTCTCTCGTCATGGGTTTCATTGTTCATCTTTCTCCCTCCTTTTAGGACTCAACCATACCAACATGTTGCTTATCCCTGAGCTCGTATCCTTTATCCTTGTTCTGGCTATCCTTTCATGCATAACTCTGCAACGGTCTCTCGAGAACCACCTCCATCGTACGGGAAACACTTACGCAGCTAGAAATACTAGTCGCAGTCAAAACCACTGTGACTACAGATGGAGGAAAGAAAGGAAAAGAGATTCAATCAAAGAAACAAGGATAATGCTAATGGCCTTTGGGGAATAGCCTTTTTCTTTTTAAAAGAAAATTTTCTTGAAAAATGCTTCTTTGTAAACGGTTTTTCAAATAATTTTCAGAAGGTCTTTAAAAACTTTTGCCCAGTCCAGTAACCTGGCTCTGATACCAAATGTAACACCCCGCCTCCGCTAGGGTCACTCGCAAGGGAATGCACTAGCTTTAGAGGGGCATTATTGGTAAACATCCACAGAAATATCACAAGACAGAACATATAAAAATAGCGGAAGTAAAAACAAACTTTCATAACATTAATAATTAAGGTCTAGAGCCTTATACATCAGAGTACATAAAAACCTGTCTTGCAATAATAAAGAAGCATAAAAACCTTTTCATAAATTATTCCCCAAAGTAAAGCGGTGAGGCAGCCATAGCCAAGAGAAGACCAAGCTATACATCAAGCCATACATGATGACCTTCAACAGAAGAAGTCCGAACTAAACAGCATTGTTTCCTCCCTGAGACCTGGGGGGGGAAACGGAAGAAAAGAGGCGAAACAAAACGGGTCAGTCAAAAAGACTGAGTAAGTCCTATCTACTTCCAGTATAAAACAGGTAAAGGTAACATGACATGCATAAACTGAAAGTAAACATAAGGATAACTACAAGATAGATAAACCAGGGTAGCCGGTTGAACTACGGTGGCAAGGTAAACTAAGGTATCATGATAAACTACGGTGTTATGATAAGTCAAGGTATCACATCGTCAGATTTCTATCGAGTACATTACCCCAAGGTATCTACCCCGTCTAACATCCCACGGTATCTATTATGTATATTCTTCCTAGTTCTAACATGTATATTTGCTCTGCACCTCTCGTACTAGTATCCCTACCCGCGTCATGTGTTAACCATGAATGTCCCTTGCTCAAAGTCGTGTAATGGTCCATGTCAACCTAATATCGCATATATAGGTTACTCAAATCATATGTTTCTTTCCATGTATATAAGTTCAGTCCTTTGCCGTACCTCGTACGGGCTTCCTCATGTCGTATTATCCTTGAAATCGTTTGGACTGTCACCCTTGTTCTAGCTAGGCTCTTCCATATGAATCATCGTTTGGACTACTAGGACTTACGCCACCTAGCACCACTAGGGATTACGCTTACCTATTGCACGCTTTCGTATTTCGGTTTGGGTTAAACCACTTAGGCCACTAGGGATTACGCTAACCCTCAACCGCGCCCTTTTTCCCACGCATTCATCGTGAATCGTTTTTCTATAACTGTATGCACATGTATCTCATCGTGCCATCCGAGTCCTGTCACAGGGCAAAACAAGAAATACAGGACTCGGTCGGGAGCTTTAGATTTATCTGCCGATGCAGATACTAAGGTCTGCTTTTCTACACGTGGCTATGGTCCCACGAGACCCCTCCCTCAACTAGTGAAAGGCAACACAAGAGAAAATCTTGCATGAGAACTACACTCCGGCCAGCCCACATCCTACGGCCTACCTCACCCATAATTAGATAGCAATTATGGTCTGTTGGGTGTTCCCTGCCTTTCCGTACGTACACGCTTGACTCAAGATGGTAGATGATCGACGAACTTGCTATCTCGGGCACTTTATGTATTCGTCGACTCACTGCTATCCACCCCAGTCTTTAGGTCGCTCGCATAGCAACCAAGGCATATTCTTGGTTCTTCTACCGCAGACCTCAACCTCTCGTGAGCCTAGTATAATGACCTGGCAGCTCACAGAGGGATCCCAAGAATATCCTCACGTTCCCCGAAGCCGCTGCTTCGTTACCCAGTTCGTTGGAGCCTTTATCTAAATCAGATAGCCTGCTCCTACACGCATACTTAAACGTTGACCTAACGTATCGGGTTACTAATCTATCTAAGAAATGGTCCAAATTTCCTTGACTAAGAATTATTACCTAGTTTCCCTTAACTAAGGTTTACCACTTAGCCTTATTTCCATAATCCTTGTTAACTATGGTTATTTACCTAATCCTCCGAATTAGGGTTTATCTAATGGGTTAAGTGTCACTTAAGTTCATAACTTAGCCCGTCTACAAACCATGTCAAAATTGGCTAAGTATCCAAGTCCAAGACTTAACCCTACAAACCATGTGTCAAGTTGGCTAAGTATATTAAGCAATCCATAACTTAACCTCGTCTAATTATCATTTTAGATTGGTTAATTATATAAATTAACTTGACCTTGTCAAATTACCGAGTCAAATCGGTCAAGCGTATTCAAGTGATTCGTGACTTAGCCTTATCATGTTTTCACGTTATATTGGTTAAGTATGGGTTAACTTAACCTCCATAAATTCACGAGTTAGATTGGCTAAGTATAGGTCACTTAACCACATCCAATTAACGAGTTGGATTGGTTAAGTTTAGGTCACTTAACCACATCAAATTAACGAGTTAGATTGGTTAAGTTTAGGTCACTTAACCACATCAAATTAACGAGTTAGATTGGTTAAGTTTAGGTCACTTAACCACATCAAATCATCATGTATAATTGGTTAAGTATAAGTTGCTTAACCCCATTAAATTATCACATTAAGTTGGTTAAGTATTGGTTACTTAACCTCATTGAATTACCAAGTTTAAATTGGTTAAGTGTTTAACTTAACCCCATCGAATTACCGTGTTTAGATTAGTTAAGTCTTAATTACTTAACCTCATCTAATTACCAAGTCTAAATTGGTTAAGTGTCATTAAGGAAATCAAGCCCGGTCCCACTTAACCTACCCATTCGTGTCATATCGGTTAAGTGTCATTAGTCAAATTTACTTAACCTTATCATGTGGCATTAATTTAATTAATGCACTCTTAACCTCTCACATTAGACCTTGTTGTGGTTACTAGTTAAGCCGGGCGGGTCTGGGTAGATTTACACCACAACCTAGTCTAACCTCGGGTCTTAAGCGTGACATGACCAACTTCTCACATTGGGTCCTATTGTTTGCGACTACTAGTTAGGCCGGTCGGTTCCGGGTAGTTTTACGTTGCAAACTAAACCCAACCTCGAGTTGGCCACACTTATATTATCTAAGTTCATCATGTTTCCAAAACATGTTACAAGTTTTCAAGCATTTGGGTAGACCTAACTTAATAGGTAAATTCCCAAAGGGTAGACCTAACTTAATAGGTAAATTCCCAAGCTCATGTTTTTATGCATACTTACATGCCAACTTCCATGTTATCTTTCAAGTCATATTTTCAAGTATAAACATATGTCATAATCAAGTTAAGGTTTCGCGACATGTTCATGTTTATCTAACTACCCAAAATCGTGTTTTCCCAACGCAAGCAAAGCGAGTCAACATAGTAGGTATACTATGGCTACATGTAGACCCCAAAACATGCACGATACCACAAAAGGGATTGGCTCCAAACATGCATGGCGTCATAAGGGCGTTTGGCCTTAAAACATGCATGATAGAGTCATATAGGGATTGACCATAAGCATGCATACTATCATATAGGATTTGGCCACAAACTTGCATAATATCATAAGGAGGTTTTGCCACAAACATGCATGAAACATAAGGGGTTTGTGTTCATATGCATGCATAAGCCCCAAGGTCAAGTATTTGCCTATGTTTCACAAGTCAAATGGTTTCCAAAGGTTCATGCAAATCTTCCATAGACAAAGATCCAAACTTGCAAGATAAACTAGGCTAAACATAACATGAGTGACATGATTAAGTTGCTACATCTTAGTCTAAGGTCATAGATCATAGAAAAGGGACAAAGTTAGGTTCACATACATGCATACTTATGCTTTATCTCATTTTATCCCATGTCAACATTAAAAATACCGTTTTGATCCAAAAGTAGCTAGAACTTACTTAGGCAAGGCTTAGAAAAGGGGTCATGCATCATCTTGACGAAGAAAGGTGGCTCCTTTGAAGAAGAACCTTCATGAAACTCGCATAGCAATGTTGATTTGGCCTCTATTTGGTGTAGCAAGCTTGCACCTTTTGATTTGAACCCGATTTGAATGCATAGGCTCTAGGGATTTGAGATGGAGGCCATGAGAGTAGAAATTTGGCCATAGTTTAGTTACATGAGTGAATAATGAGGGTTTAGGGGTAGGTTTAGGGTCTTTTTATAGAGATTAGGATAGTTTTAGGCCCTTAGATTAACCCTAGGACCAACCTGAACCGTCAGATTTCAAACCAGGCCCAAAACCCTAGCCAAGATAGAAAATAGGTGCACCAGACCAGAATCAGCCGACAGGGCAAGTCGACAGCCCTGTCGACATGCCTGTCGACTTGCAAGTCGACAGCCCTGTCGACAGCCCAGTCGACTTGTCTGGGCGGGAATTTTCCCGCTTGGCCCCATTTCTGCATGTTTCGAAATTCAAATTTCCCGAAAACTTCTTTGGGCCTTAACCGGGTCATACGGACTCCGATTTTCGAAAACTCGGACTCTATTTCGCGTATTTTTCCGAGACGAACGCAATGGCATAGCCTGTTTTACTTGATTCAGAATTTAAAATTAAATTCTGCCTTGATTTTCGTTTTAACATGTTATTGAAATACGGGTTGTTACACCTGGAATGTACACTCTTGTCCACTTGCTTTAAAACCTTATTACATGTTCCTTGAACTCTAAGCATGTATTCATGCCTTTTCACCTTTGTGCTCAACCATGATTGTTGAGCAGTCTTGACAAACTGTTGTGTACACCTCCATGTATTGCTGAACCACTTGAAACATGATGTACACACTCCATCTTCACGCTGGCTTGACCTTCTTGTACATGTGTTGCTGCCTCAACTGATTTTGCCAGTCCTTGTTGATGCCTTGTGCCTGACCATTTGCTTTTGCACCATGCTTGCTTAATGATTATGCATACAGTCTTGAGCTCGACCATTACCATGTATATGTTGAGTTGTTTTTCACTTTGGCTTGATTATGAACTGTGCACTGAGTCGAGATGGTCCACGTGGCTACTCCTCAGTTGCTCCCTGATTGGTGAGGCAGTGCACACGTGTATATCTATACACGTGTGTACATGCAGCCATCAGACAATTTTTCCTGTCACTGCATATCAGACCAAGTCTAGAAAAATGATGAGAAACACATCGTAATTCTAAGGCAAATAAAATTTAAAAATAAATTTTTATTTGTTTGTTTATAATTTTATTTTTGTTCCAGTTTACCGAGTGTGTGTTTATGTGACGGGTATGGAGATGATTGGACTGGATTGGAAAGCAGTGAAGACTGAAGACTGAAGATGATGATGTTCATGTGCCAGTATATATGAGTGAACTGTATAGAAATGTAATGAGAAATCTGTATATATGAGAGTGGTTGTAGATACGACTGAATATAATTGTACTATTATTTGTAACGATCAATATTGATTGAAATAAAAATATATTTTTGCAGTTCAATTCAATCTGTTTCATTTTGTTTGAATCTTTTAATAGTACAATTTCTGTGATGTATTAAATGTGTCATGTCAGAAATATTCAAAAATATTTGAATCGTAAATAGTGGAGTGATGTATACATACCATTTCAACTGTAAAAATAAATTATTTATTCGAATAAACACACTATTTGGATATTTATTTCTGTATAGTAGTGTTATATTCAATAAATATTTATTTCAATATGTAAAATATAGAATGGTACTGCTTACGAACAATAATATATATATATATATATGTTTGTTATCATCAAACAAAAATCATACCGTTATACTCAACAATCTCCCCCTTTTGATGATGACAAACATATACAAGATTTTGGATGTGTTAAATGTGTTTGTACGTGAAATATATTAGTCCCCCTATTTGTTTGCTCCCCCTACAACTGAACTCCCCCTATATATGTGGAAAATATAAATAATGAAATTTATTCAACAATTCTGCCTCTAGATATTTAATTTCCAATTTTAAAATAATTTTGAATTATATACCCATCAATCAAAATCTTGACAATTCTCCCCCTTTTGTTATCATCAAAAGGATAATAGAAACGAAATAGTGATGAATATAGACTAAAAAAAATATAAATTCAAATCAAGAGAGAGAATATATATCGTAAAACCCATTTAATCAAAAAAAAAATCATAATAATCTTTAAATCAGAAGAAAAATTCACTTTCGGAATGAATGGATTTACAATGGATTTTATAGAATAAGGAGAGTTCAGTTAAATATTAGAATATGGATTTCAAAGATTTTAAATAAACTTAAAATGTGTTAAGCACCTGCTAACCACGCATAGCCCAAAGGTCTTTTAAATGGAGTTAGTAGTAACTTAACTTTATCCTCTCTAATGAGTTCCATCCATGCACTGCCCAAAGGTCTTTTAAGTGAGAATGGAAGCACATAGAAATTAAGGTAATTCACCCACGCATAACTGCGAGGACTTTTAAATGGGAGTGAATACCAATGATAAATTGTTTATTTATTTTTATTTTATTTTTAATTCCAAGAATAATTATAGCTCCTCAAATTAAATAAAACCATGATGAATGACAGAAATATGGTAGATATAGAAGATGGTCGTGAAATAAGCTCTAATTCAAAGATATTATAAAATCTGTCCAATCACCACGAGATTTAAAATAATATTACCTCTAGTTATGAATTATACCATTGCCACAACTCATCACAAATTCATCTATTAATAATTTTGGTGAGTCACAAAACGGTTCAAATCAATAAATAATTTCAATTTTTGAATAAATAATCAAAAAATAATTTTAAAATTGAAAATATCAATTTCAAGAGGAGTTTTGAAAAATATCAATGCAAGTTTGAAAAACAGTTTTAAAAATCAATCAGTAGGATATGGAATTTTCTAATATTTTTAACACTGATTGCTCCTAGACAATTTTAATATATTTAGTTCAAATTGTCTATGGAAATTAAAGATATTTAATCACTGATTTTTCAACTCACCGTCCAATCACCAAGATATTCAAACAAATCAAATCAATTTCCTTATTAGAACAGCACAAGATCATTTTCAAAGAGAGAACACAAGTGACATTTTCAGAGAAATTTTAAACAAGCACAAGAAACATTCAACGATCAAATCTGAATATTATTATTTGAAATTACTTAAAAAAATCAAAATTTTAAAATCTAAGGATTTCAACAATTAATAACGAATGATTTCAAAAACAGCTAAGTAAAAAATAAAAAATGAAATTTTCTCAACTAATCAATCATGGCTTTCAAGTAGTCCGCTGTACTGAATTTAGTTTTTCAATATTTTTCCAAGTGAATATGAAGAAACTCAAAACAACAAAAATGTGTGAAATTTCATTAGTCACTCAAGAGCATCATAAATTTTAAAATTCTGATTTACAGTGTTCAAGATGTGCTCAAAAATGTTATGACCCTGTAAACATAAATCAACATAAAATAAAATAAGAAAAATAAAATTAAAGGAAAAAAACAAGAGTTTAGAGATCATACCTATCTTACCATAACCAATGTGAACCAATGAATCTCCAACTTAGAATCTATGTCTAGGGAACTTCAAACAATTCAATAAAATTGAACAATTTGAATTTTTATCTTTTAAACACAGTTGTCCCTTAGCCTATCCTTGGTACCTAAATGTTTATAACATCGAGTGGTCTAACAAAACTATTTTACCACTCTTATCTTCGTTTACACGTTTTGGTACCCAAACCCATTTATATAACAATCCATTATTATCCACTAACGTACCCTTTGGAACCCAAATTAGTTTAAACTTGTTCAAATTCATTTTGTTATTTTTTGGAATCTAAATTCGTTTAATTGAATTGTTTCTAAACGAGTGTTCATATTGTTTATGATTTAAAAACCTTTTAAAATTATTAGAATTATAAATTTCAATTTGATCAATTTCAAAGCAATTTAAAGGATTTTTAAAATCATTAGGATTTTGTTTTTCAACTTGATTGATTTTCCCAAAGCGGTTTGAAGGATTTTTAAAATCACATTTTTCAATTTGATCAAATTTATCAAAACCGAGTCCTTTCTTATTCTTAACAAAATATTGGTTTTTAACAACATATTCAATGATTTTTCTCCTTTAGAAAATTTAGCCAATATTGACTCAAGTCGTTGAATTTTAGATTTAAGATCATTATTTTCTTTTATTATATTCGAACAACGATTTGTAGCGATTTTTCTCTTTTCAGAATCATTTTGTTTCAAATCCATATTTTCCTTTTCAAGCATTTTAATTTTCGCATTATACTCAAAAATCTCACTTTCAAATTTTTACGCTTTTCAATTTCAAGTTTTTCAAAATCCTTGAATTTTTCAATTTTTTTCCCAAAATCGTGATTATATGAGTAATTTCAAATTCGTTATTTTTCAAAATCACATTTTCATTTTCAAGGTCTTTGAAATTTTCTTTTATTTCAAATAATTCTTTTTGAAAAGTCATACAATTATTGCACTTGAGATTTTTGATTTTCTCGGTTTCAATTTCAAGCTTATTCAAAATCGATTCAGTTTTCAACAAACTCCCTTTCTCTAAAAATTCGTATTTGAAATTTTTAGCCTTCTTAAACTTATCCAGCTCTTTTTGCAAAAAATCAATTTTGTTTTTAGTTCAATCTCGTTTATTTTTAGAAACACAGTTCCTTTTTCAAGCTTTTGAAAATTTTCATTAAGATGAACTAAATCATTTTCCAAATCTAAACATTTTTTGCAATTCGAGTTTTCAATCTTTTTATTGTTTTCAAGTTTTAATTCAAAATCATGATTTTTATTGCTCAACTCAACATTTTTAGATTTTAAATTTTTATTTGTCAGTTTGAGATTCTCAACGGTATTAGTCAATTTGTCACAAAGAAAAATTAACTTTTTAAAAGGAAATTCACCGTGGTCGTCATCTTTTGAGTCTTCATTACTGTCATCGTCTGATCCATCTTCTGTATATCCTATCTAGCATATTTCTGAAACGGAGTTGGCAATCGGGGGTTTTGAGATATTGTTTTCTTTTCTTCCATACAATGTGTCGAGAGATTTCCAGATTTCCTGTGTAGTTAAACAATGAGAGATATGGTTATACTGATCATCGTTAATATAAGAATATAAAAGTGAGTAGCATGAGAGTTAGTTACGATATTATTCTATCTACCATATCAGACCCATTTTTAATAATATCCCCATATTTGATATTAACAGATTTTAAATAAAATTCCATTTTTAATTTCCAATTTAAAAAATTTGTTCCATCACAAATAGTTGGGGTTATATTGGAAAATTTCTCGCTAGATTGACAACTAGAAAACTCATCGTTAGGGAAATCCATGACTCTAGAGTTATTTTGAAATAAAAAATACCTGCTCTGCTGCCGCTTGTAGGATCTAAATTAACCCTAGAGGGGGTGAATAGGGTTTATCGCAGATTTTCATAGAGTAACAACACAGATAATAATCAGAGTAAATGCAGAAAATAAATAACACACAGATATACCCAGCTTCGGCAAAACCCTGCCTACTACTGCATTTCCTAAGGTTTCTACTAGGAGTTAAAACAATCTCTACGTTTACGATCCCCTGTAAACTCGCGACACTCGCTCCCAACTGTTCTTAACCTACGCTCAAAACCCTGCACTGGTTTCCATCCCCAAAACCAAATTTCCTCGAATTACAAATCCCGTAATTCGTCTCCCTAGTTTTAGAGATAAACTAGAAAACTACAGATTCGATTACAAATTGAAATAGAAAAACACGAATAAGAAATAAAAACCCTTATAAAACAAATTTAAAAAACCCTTAGGAGTATAAATTAGATAGGTTATCCCCTTTTGAAAACAAAATTGTTGACCCCTTAAAGTTGTTTCACCACTTCACTTTAGCCGATCTCTTTTCTCTGAAATAAAAATGGCGGCGGCTTTGCTCCTAGGGTTTCTTCAAATCCCAAAAACGCGATGGCTTTCTGATGCTTGAAATCTCGTTGATGTTCTTGATCGATCTCTGGTGCTCCTCTCTTTATGATTTGGAAATTTGTTGATTTAGGGTTTCGATTCTTCTTGGATTAGAAGCTGCCGCACTCTCGTGTGATGCTCTCGAATTTTCAGTGTTGCTTATACGAGATGAAGCACTTCTATCTGATCCAGGCACTTTGTTGATAATCGGTATGATTTTAGATTTGAATTTATGATTTTAATTTTGCCCGAACTTGGATGAATTGAAAGCCTATGATGATTGGTGTTTATATAGGATTGTAAATCCGAGATATATGCTCTGATTTCATGCTTAGACTTGGTCCTAATTGTTGCGTAGATTTTGGGACTTTGAAATCTTCATATATGTTGATGATATTGCATGAGAATTCTGGACCTTTGACTTGCGTGTGAATTTTGGGCTTTTTCTTGATTGAATTCGAATTAATAATTTGAATATTTCTACCTTCCTATTATATCTCTCACTGTCAAATTTAAACTTCTGGTTTCAGGAGATTTTGAACTATACTTTGAATCATTCAAACACCCTCAATCTTTCTGTCTTTTGATAAAACTGCTTATACCCTTGAATATAAATCTGATATGAACAGATGCTTCATTTTGCCAAGGCTGATTTCAACAGAATTTATTTTGAATCCTTTGATTGACTTCTTACAAAAATCTAGTACGAGCAGATGCTACTTTGATACTCTCGACATGTTTTATGTTAAACTTCTACTACCCATATTTGTCTCGACTTTGAAATATTGCTTGATTAACACTTGCTGAACCTATATACTTGTGAAATTGTAACACCCCCCGTCCACTAATGTCACTCTCAAAGGAATGCATTAAATTTCATGGAGTATTATTGGTGAATAGAACAGAATATAACAAGACAGATACATATATTGGTACTTGAAAATTTTCAAAACAACATTTATTGCAGCGGAGAAATAATTTGATTACAACAACAACATAAACCAACCGAAAAACCAAGTACACTTAGTAACTATCTTGACAAATTGTTTTCTGAGTACATAAAATAAAAAGCATAACCCTAACATAAGTAGCCATAAAAGAGATGAGTTGGACTTTACTCTCAGCAATCCAAGCACTTCCAAAAGAGAGAAAAAGATCTTGATCAAGCTCCACTAGTACTAGTCCCACCCTGAGAACCTCGGGGGAGGAAGAAAAGAGGCGAAAACAAATGGGGTCAGATGTAAAGTCTGGCAAGTACCATAACTTTAACAATACAATTATGAAAGTAATTAGGATAAGGCATAAACTGGTAGTATAAGGAATGACTGTGAAATAAGTTTGCATGACAAAGCAAACCGATACCACCAAAGATGCACGACTTATATCTACACGATGCAACAACGTCTTATCTACCAGCCCGGGCCCACGCACACATATGACCCCGTTAGACTTACGTTGCCACCGTTAACCCGTTTTGACCTCTTACAGTCAAACCCAGTAAGCGTGTCCCGTCCTCGATCTAACTCGAGCTCACAAAGATACTTAATGGGTTATTGGTTTGAAATAGGTCCCATGTTTGAAACAAGCTTTCCACCTAGGCTTGGTCCCCACTAGATCTTCCCACTTAACCCCTTCTTATTCATGTCTTCTTACATGTTTTCAACTTGGTTAAGTGTTTCTAATCGTATTTCACATGCCACCCACTTAACCCCCTGTCCCACCACATATTTATCTGGTTAAGTGTTTCTAAATTCGTTAGAACCGTAACCTTGTAAAGACCTCCCACATTATACTACCGTTTGTGGTTGCTAGACTTGTCGGGCGGGTTTGGGCAGTCTTATACCGCAAACGAGCCTAACCTCGTGTCTTTACAATTGTTACGCATTTAATTTGTACCTTTGACCTCTCACATTAGACTACTGTTTGTGGTTGCTGGATTTGTCGGGCGGGTCCGGGCAGTCTTATACCACAAACGAGTCTAACCTCGTGTCTTAAGCGGTTAATTATTACACATAATTATTTAACACCAAATTGGATTAATATCCCTATTCAAATTTGTCAATAAATTCCAAATTAATTATGTCCATAATTGTCACCTAAATTATGTCCATACTTTTTAGGCATAAAAAATATACCAATTAAGTCTCAATTTAATTATATGATTTTAAAGCCATTTTATGCCAATTCACAATTTACATAATTAGTATTTTCCCATTTGTCCCCACACTATTCGTACGTTCAAATATAAAATACGTTAGACTCGCAAATTGTCTAACTTATATATAAAAAAAACATCACACTTGCATAACACATAAAAACAGATCTAACTTGCAAATGGGAATAAAATTGCATAGCCAACAATGTCATAAAGAATCATATATTTTAATAAACCACCCTGGATCTAAATATAGATCTAAACATGAAATTGTGAACTTGCATATATAAATTATGGGTCTCGCTTAACTTGCATATGTGAATATAATTTTAACCCAAAAATGTGAATATAGTTTTTCACCTAAACTTGCATATGGATCTCTACAACTTGCATATGAATTTCTACAACTTGCATATGAATTCATCACATGATTTTGCATATAAACTAGCATATGTATATACATGATTCACATATAAACTTGTGTACAATTCACATATAGACTTGCATAAGATTGATATTCAAACTAACATACAATTTAACATCCCAAACTTGCATAAGATTCACATATGAATTAACATATGATTTAACAACCCAACTTACATAAGATTCACATATGATTTAACAACCCAACTTGCATAAGATTCACATATGAATTAACATATGGTTTAACATCCCAAACTTGCATAAAATGAAACAAGTTAAATATGAAATAGATCTACAAAGTTAAATAACCTCATGCAATTCAATAGACATGTTCTCATAATCCAATTATAACCCATCATAATTATTTAATAATTATATTGCGAAAGAAATAGTACTCACTAACAAAAGAACAGTCTTGTTTTTTCTGGGATCTGTATTCTGAAACTGAATTGCTCGCCTTTGATGTAGACTAATTGTTATTCTAATTTAGATTAGATTTGATTTTGATTCTTGCTTCTATCTTGTTTTTGAGTTGAAAGAGAACAACGGCTACTCTAGGTTCTCCATTGACGGCATGGAGGCTCTTGGTATGAGTTAGTGTGATTTTAGGTTGAGATTTAGGTTGCTTATATAGAATTTTAATTAATTTAGAGCCGTCAGATTAACCTAGAAGCTATCAAGACCATCCAGTAAATATAGAATAACACCTCAGCCCTAATGACTCAGCAGTGAGTCAAAATATCCTCATCTTTCAGATCTGCCTGGGGGAGGGGTGTGGGAGGGGACAGGTCGACCCCCTGATCGACCTGTATAGGGAGGTCGACCCCCTGGTCAACCTGTATAGGGAGGTCGACCCCCTGGTCGACCTGGCCTTGGGTAGGAATTTACCCGCCCAGCCCGCTCTCCTGTTTGAAATTTGAATTTCAAATTTTCTGAAACTGAGCTGTTTTTAATTTATTTAAATTCTGAAACTTCGGAAGGCCATAACTTCTTCTTACAAAGTCCAATTTATGCAAACTCGGACTCTATCTCAAGCAGAATTCCGAGACGAACGAAATGGCATAACCCGTTTACCCTTAATTCTCACATTTGAAATTAAGTATTCTTAAATTCGTTAATTTTTAATATTTAAAATCATGGGGTGTTACATTTTCCCCTCCTTAAAGGATTTCGCCCCCGAAATCTCCAAGTTAAGGAGAATGTATATCCTATCATCCAATCATCCATCTATTCAACCATCAAACACAGGCATCCATTGTCCTTACAAGATTTTTAATGTCGTATGAACATATGCAAAAAGTGTGTGTATATGTCCCTTATTTAATACAAAATCAGGCGGTCTACTGATTTAGTTGGCCTCCTTAATGCAAATCATGATAGTGCCATGCGTCCATTATGCATGTAAAAGAATCCTAACGATACATATTACTTCTACATGTGTGCACAACCATTCATCAGAATGCAGCATCAATATGATAACACAACCATTATACATCCATTAATTTAAATATGCACACACATTTATATGAAATATGAAAGTGATTGAGCCGATCTAGTGCCTAAAGTGTGTGTACATGCATCCACGAGCAACCACTTGCAACCACTCGCAACCATCAATCATAACATGTTTCAAGCACATGTTTACATCCATCGGTTCCTACCTAAGGATAAAGAATAGGACTGAGGAGATATACTTGAAAGATAGATATAAGCATGAAAAAACTTATGGAAAAAGAGATCAAGGAGGTACCCTCAAAGAGAAAAGGGTAGGCTGCACAAATTTTCCTCTCAGTTTCCTAAGTCGCATCTTCCTCAACATCACTCCATTGAACTTTAACAAGCTTGACTTCACGTTTGCATAGCTTTTTGACTTCCGTACCCAAGATACGAGTTGGAACTCTTCTCACGGTCGCTTCTCGTTCCACTTCTACTTCCTCTAGTATATTCGGCTCCACTAATTCCGCAGATTCATGTAAGGACTTTCATAGTTGAGAAACATGAAAACCATTGTGAACTCCAGCCAGTCTCTTGGGTAGCTCTACTCTGTAAGCCATCGTCCCAATCCATTCAATGATAGGAAATGGACCTACAAGTCTTGGTGCAAGCTTTCCAACGGACCCAAAGCGAATGACGTTCCTCAAAGGAGATACTTTAAGGAACACCCTATCTCCAACCTTAAACTCAAGGTCGGTCCTTCTTTTGTCTGCGTAGGACTTCTGTCTATCTTGTGCAGCCTTCATCTGTCTCCTTATCAAGTCCACCTTTTCTGAGGTCTCTCTAATCATGTTTGGCCCAAGTACGAGCTTGTCTGTAGACTCCCACCAACAAGTTGGTGATTGGCACGGTCTTCCATATAAAGCTTCGAAGGGCGCCATTCCTATGGTGGCTTGGTAGCAATTGTTGTAGGCGAATTCCACCAAAGGAAGATGATCCTCCCATGCCCCTCCAAAGTCAAGAATGCACAATCTCAAGAGGTCTTCTAATACCCTGTTCACCCTTTCCATTTGACCAACGGTTTTGAGGTGATAAGCCATGCTTAAGCATAATTGGGTGCCTACTGCCTCTTGCAAACTCTTCCAAAACTCACTCGTAAAGATAGGATCTCGATCACTCACTATGTGGAGGGTATCCCATGGAGTCGAACTATTTCTTTGAGATAAATGGATGCTAAGGACCGGGCAGTCCTTCTACTTTTAACAGATATAAAGTGAGCGCTTTTAGTGAGCCTATGCACTATTACCCAAATACTGGTATTGCCCCTTCTTGACTTAGGAAACCCATCAACAATGTCCATCGAAATGCTATCCCAATTCCACCGTGGGACCTCGAGAGGATGAAGCAGACCACCGGGCTTCTTCTGCTCCGCTTTGACTTGCTGGCATATCAAACACTTAGCGACGAACTCAGCTACATCACTCTTCATGCCATTCCAAAAGAAAACTCTTTTTATATCTTTATACATCTTGTCTCCACCTGGGTGTATGGTCAGTTAGGAATGGTGCGCCTCTTCGAGAACCGTCTTCACTAAATCCCTTACTTGTGGGATGCATAACCTTCCATCCCGTCTCAACCAAACCCTATCATCGATGGAGTATCTATTGAGGTGACTAGAAGTCTCACCCTAACTAGCTTTTCCATCACATCAACTAGCTGAGGGTCTTCTCGTTGCGCGGTTCCTATTGAGTCCAAAAGAGTAGGCAGCGACACTAGTGATGCTAACAGACTAGGCACAATTTTTGAGGAGGGTCTAAAACTAAAGTTTGCTATATACTCCAAGCTTTTCCTTTGTACAAAGAGAGGAGTCAAGGTCAGCTTCTTTCTACTTAAGGCATCCGCTACCACATTTCCCTTGCCTGGGGTAGAGGAAATCTCAAAATCATAAGAGGCCAAAAATTCCATCCACCTTTGTTGTCTTATGTTAAGATCTTTCTACGAGAAAAGGTACTTCAACGATTTATGGTCAGTATGCAATTCAAACTTCTCACCTAGGAGATAATGGCGTCAAGACTTAAGCGCAAAGACGATGGCAACCAACTCTAGATCGTGGGTTGGGAAGTTTTTCTCATGTACTTTCAACTGTCTGCCTCCATAAGCTACTACCATCCCTTCTTGCATCAAGACAACACCTAGTCCCGTACCACATGCATCCGTGTATACGGTAAACATCTTGCTCCCATCCGACAATGTCAGTACTGGGGCTATTGTTAGAGCATTTTTCAAACGTTGGAAAGCAATATCGCAATCCAAATCCTAAGCGAAAGTTAGGTTCTTCTTCATTAATCTTGTGAGTGGGGCTTGAGATTTTAGCAAAGTCTTTAATGAATTTTTGGTAAAAGCCCACTAGTCCGAGAAAACTTCGGACTTCGGTTGCATTCCGTGGAACATTCTAATCTTGCACCGCAGCTACTTTTGCGGGGTCCACGCGTAACAACCCGGAAAAACCGAGCCAATTTAAAAATTTTACTTTGGCAAATTTAATGAATTTTGAATATTTAAAATGGATTATTTTAAATAATAACGACGAGAAATTTATTTTGAATAGAATTGGAACGTATATATTTAGTTGAATCGTCGTTAGAATGTAAATATTTGATTTTAAATATAAAAGGAATTGGAAAAATGGCGCGGTAGTTCAAAAAGTCGATTTCAAAGTTCAAATGAATGCACAAGATTCAAAATAAACCGGATTTTAACAAAACCAAAAATATTTTAATCTAATTGATAATATCTTTCCAACGAATCCAAAAAATCAAAATTTCATAGCGGCGATAAAAAGTTATGCCCGGTTGAAAAATCAGAATAGTCGCTATGGAATTCTGGCCCTTAAAAATGGAAATTTTGCAAATGACCTCGGTTTTCGACGAAACCAATTTTGTTGGATCCGTGATGTCAAGTTATCGCTAGATTCCAAAATTCATAATTTTCTGAATCAATATGTGAGCGTGGCGAAGGAAAACGTGTTTTAATAGTTTCAGTCAATTTTGATTGACCAGAAAATGACCATTTTTCAAACGGTCTCAGAATTTGGCGAAATTACTTTTGTTAGAACCGTATCGTCAATACGAAGCTAGAAAATATTTTTCTAGAATTTTTAGAGTTTATATATGGCCCTAGTAAATTGAAATGCGCGTTCAAATTCAATCTATAGATTTATATGCTAATTTTGACATAAACTGATCGAAACAGCCGAATTAGCTTATGATACATGTCCCATTGTGTTCGGGATAGGGGTATTTAGCTAGGGACAACAGTCGGTGGGTTTCGTTTAGAGGTCGAAAAAAAAGTTGCTTTTTGAGATAATAAAAATAAAATAAATTATATTATATTATAAAGCCACACTACATTCCCTCCCTCTCCACTCAGTCAAACTAGGTCAAAAAAAACCCAATAAAACAAACCCCGTCGCCCCCATTGCCAAAGCCAGGCGTCGCGCCGCCAGTCGAAGGCGCCGCCCCCCTTTTCTTCCTCCGCCGCCTCTACTCCATCGCACCCCCCAGGTCTCCACTCCATCGCGGTCGAAGCCCTCCACGAGCCAAACCCTAGCAACAGCCGCCCGCCACAAAACCCGCACCCCTGACGCCTGCTGCCGCCACCTGACCTCACCGCCGACCCCACCCTTCACCTCAGACCGGCCATCGCCTTCTCCATTACCTAAAACCGACGTGAACACCCCTCTTTCTTCCGATTGCTGTAGAAAACAATGTGTGCTTTCTATTATTATTTTTATCCTTTAAGTTTATATTTTTAGTTAGAGTAAAGATATGATTTTTACCTTAGGAAAGATTATATTTTTAAGTTGGAAAAGTTATGACTTTCATTTAACATAAAGATTTGGTTTTTATCAATGAAAAGATTAGATTTTTGATATGATAAAGATTTGATTTTATTTTTATAATAGAAAAGTTTATATTTTTATGTGAACTATATTAGAATAAAAATATGATTTTTATCATAAGGATAACGATATAAAAATATGATTTTTATATACTAAAGGATATAAAAATGTGATTTTTATATGAGTGGCGACATAAAAATATAATCTTTATTAGAAGGAGAGTGATATAAAAATATAATTTTTATTATGAAGTTAGAGTGATAAAAATATGATCTCTATTATATGAATACCAGTATAAAAATAGAATTTTTATCTATATAGTAGCGGTATAAAAATAGAATTTTTATCTATATAGTAGCGGTATAAAAATAGAATTTTTATCTATGTAGTAGCAATATAAAAATGTGATTTTTTATATATATAGCGAAGTTATAAAAATGTGATTTTTATATACTAGAGAGAGAATATAAAATTGTGATTCTTATATATGTAGTGGTTACGGACAACGAAAGTGACAAGAGGCGAGCATGACGAAGATTCCTACATATGAAGAGTCACGGTGAATCGGTTTAGCTAGTCGGTGAGAACTCCTCACTTTAACTCTTGTTTTCTAGTTAAAGATATATACTAGGATGCAGACGGTGCTTAGCAGCACCCGACACCCGTTGTCCACAGACCATGGACAACTTGTTTGATTTTGTTGTGTGGTGAAAATTGATTGTGATGTGTTGAATGATATAAATATTCATGAGTTGAAATAAATTATTTATCGTTAAAAATATAATATTTAACGTGAATGTGAATAAATAAATATTCATTTACAAATCGAACGATTTGTTTATGTACACCCATTTAAAGGATATTTATTGGGACGATAAATTTTACATGTCGCCCAACTGCACAAATAATATTCAGTGTTTGTTGATTTGAAACCCCACACGGGTGTTGGGATGAGATTTGGCGTACACTAATCCCAATTATTTAGTAGTATGTCAATCGATTGGTTGACAGACTGTGTAAGCGTTAATTATTTATATTTAATGCTTATGCAGTTGTGTGGTGCACTCTGGATGATGGTTGATTATTTATCGTTGCTGTTATATACATGGGTTGTATGGAATCCATATAATTAACATTATATGGTAATTGATTGGGCCTTATTCCAATTGGGAAAATAAAGAATATTATAAAATAAATATTCATGTGTTCAATAGGATAAATATTCATGTGTTGAATAAAGTAAATATTCATGTGTTGAATAGGATAAATTTTCATGTTTTGAATAAAATAAATATTCATGTGTTGAATATGTTGAATAAAATAAATATTCATGTGTTGAATAAAGTAAATATTCATGTGTTGAATAGAATAAATATTCATGTGTTTAATAAAATATATATTCATGTGTTGAGTAAAATATTTTAACAATAAAATTTACATCTTTATCATATATAAGATTAGAAACTAACTGGAAACTAGTTAAGATGAGTGGTTTCCTGGGTATTGATCTGATGTTGGTTTCGGCCTTCGGGGTTAATACTTAGGGGGTTGTTCTCTTGCTAATTTACGGTTAGAGTCAGATTAAGAATTAAACGATATAAAACACAATTTTATCAAATATATTAAATAACAAAAATAGTCATGTGTTGACAATACTCATGTGTTGAGAATATTCATGTGTTGAAAGAAATATATATTCATGT
The DNA here is from genome assembly GCA_030737875.1 of Allium sativum. Classification (NCBI taxonomy): domain Eukaryota; kingdom Viridiplantae; phylum Streptophyta; class Magnoliopsida; order Asparagales; family Amaryllidaceae; genus Allium; species Allium sativum. The sequence continues at coordinate 133,290,113 of CM060918.1, forward strand.
GTTGAATAAAATATTCATTTGTTGAATAAAATAACTAAGTTATTGAAATATATAAAGCCGTGTTGATTAGATTAGCGCCATTTAGACGCAGACGATATTTATATTGATTATATTCGTTTTTAGAATGAATATAGAAAAGGAAGTGACTTCAAAATCTAATATTTTGAAAATATTATCATTTATATATTAATGATATGGAATATTCAATTTTGATTTAAAATTGAATATGAAGTTGAAATTGTTTTGAAAACAAATTTAAAACTATTTATAGAATATGTTAAGAATTGAAATCGATGAAATATATAATATATATGTATATATTATATATATTAAATGGCCTGAATAGAACGCGCCGCGCCGTGGCAGTTCGCGAATTTCGATCATTGACTTCGAATTGACGTTACGGGAGATCCGACCGTCGGATTCTCCTGAAACTGGAACCGTTGGGTTCGTATCGAAAAGAACTTTCTAATGAATATTTGAAATTTGAAATCTAATGGTTGGATTTGGAATTAAGTCCAAATCAAATTTGGAAAAGTCGTTGTAAGTGCAATTTGGTGGCCTCTATTGAAAACCGACTGTACAGGCCTTGATAAAATTATTAAAAATATTAATAATTTGTGTACAGGCCTTGATAAAATTATTAAAAATATTAATAATTTGTGTAAAGTCGTAATAAATGAATTTGAAAGAACTGGGATGAAAATTCCACATTTGAAAGGATAAAAATATATTTTTATCGAAACGAACTAGTTTTGAACTAGATTTGAAGTGGTTTTAAAAATAATCAGAATTTCCAATATACGAATTGGAATGGATTTGAATCAAAATTATCTTCGGAATATTTCGATATTGGATTTCGTGATTATACAGATATAGTTGTGGAAATTTGAAAGACATATTTATATCGTTATTTCCAATACGATATTTGTTGGTTTCAGAATTTGATATTGAATATAAGCCGATGTATTTTCTATTCAGAGCCTTGTATTTAATATCAAATGGGATTTTGGGTTCGTCGTGAATGGTGTCTTAAAGAACACTGTTCTTGAACCCAGTTTAAAAAAGAATAAATCTTTTAATTAAGATTTAGTGAAATTGTCCAGTTAATCAGTAATTAATTGGAATTGAATTTAAACTGGTTTTTGGGGTTTATCGTGAGCGGTGTTTTTAATAACACCTGTTCTTTAACCCGATTTAGAATAGAATGTGATTTTGGGTTTATCGTGAACCATATTTTAGATGACATTGGTTCTTTAACCCAGTTAAAGACAGGATATTGATTGTTGAGAAGATTAAAACTAAGTGGAGTTTTAATGAATCTTTAATTAGATTAAAGTGATCGAGAATGGAGTATCACCAGTTTTGCTTCAAAGCGATAGTTAAATCTTTAATTAGATTTGAACGTGAAATGGTAATTAATATTTACCGATAACATCGTGGTGTTAGATATGGAGTATTACCAGTTTTTCTCCATGGAATGAATAGGTTGGGATTGAGAAATAAAATAAATAATTACTTCGGTATGGTTCGCTAATCCCGACTAGTTTGGAAAACCTTAACATGGTTTGAAGTGATATCCAAAGGAAGATTAAAGAATAAATTTAGAAGAATTTATCTTTAATAAAACTAATGGGAACCTTTCCCAAAGAATGTGAATATTTGAATAAAAGAATACTCTGAATCGGAATGAGGCGTATGTTGTGTTTGTGTAACATGTGTTTATTATATATGCGGTATATTCATAAAGGCCGGGTTTATACCCATTCTGAATAACCGATTCGACGATAAGTCGAAGATGAAGACGGTGGTTGAAGACCGGAGGTCTTCACATCGTTTGGATGATTACTGATAATCTTGATTGGGCTGTACACCCAAGAGAAGGGAATTCATTGGTGATCGTCCAGACGTACTTGGAGATCGATGGATATGCGAGGAATAAGCTTCCTTCGATTTCGTTCAGACCCAGAACGAACTTGTAAATGGACTATGTGTCTGACACTAGATTTTATTCCGTTTGATTAATTTCTATTAAATATATATCTGTTTGGCGGCGGAGAATTTATTCTCTTGCTTAACGCCCTTCTCTGAGACGTACGAGCTTAGAGGTTATATATTGATGGATATCAATCGCATGGCATGAATTGCTTGTGTGGCATGCCTAAGTGGCAAATGATCAAGGCTTTTGTTGAAAAGAAAATTCTTGTGGTTGATGATCAAAGCACGACCTGTGTGGCATAGCTTTGTGTATAGCATGAATTCGCGAGCCTCACACCTCGGTATGAGTCAAAAACGAGATAAGGACCCAAAGAGTGCACGACGTTTCTTTCTAGCTACAGGTGATGTCAGTAACCTACCTGCCCTGACATTTATATACTTTTTACCTGTGTGGTTGTTGGATGTGAGGCGCCTCGGATATAGGTCCTATAGGACCGGGAAACGTATGTTCAGGAATTGCCAATCCACAAAAGTAAGAGAGGACCGACCTTGGAGGATCCAAGGATCGCTGTGTGTGGTCCTGAGACATTTGCTAGAGTGCCTCGAATGGAGAGGAGCTTGCCCCTTGCCTCGACTCATGACGGAAATCCAATTTCCAATACGTGATAATTCAGTTTTATTTGTAGAACCTAGTATGGTGACATAGTAGATGGTAGCTGTGTCGCCTATGATTGAAACTTATGATTGAAATTGTTTTGACACTATACACTTAAATTAATAATAAAAGATGGAATTTAGCGTATCAAGCATTCTTTGGCTATTATAAGGTAAAACACTATCCTCCGGCTTGCGTTGCATTGTGTGATGGTACCTGGGTCTTATAATAGCTTCATTTTTGTTTATTTAGTATTGCGCTGTTTGTTTTATGCACTGGTATTCTTGGGAGGAAACCCGTTCCGTGTTATACGGCGTGGTCCCTTGATTTAACTAACTTTAAAAATAAAGATTAATAACTGTTTTTAGTTCTCACACTAGTCACATGACTGACCTGGAGTTTATTGTTTTAACCTAAACTCTGGGTGCCCTTATTTTCCGCACGGGCAGCTAGTGGTTGGGTTTTGCAGATTTATATTCACAGGAACCTGGTTTACAGCTGGAACGATACTCGGAAAGCTCTATATCTGTATACCGCCTTCAGTTGTGTTTTGTATTATTTTTCCGCTGCTATGTATTTAAATGTAATTTAAATCTCTGATATTTGTCGAATGTATATTTATTCATACTCTGTATATTCTTGTATTCTGATGGAATTGTTGTGATAAGCAATGAAATGTTCTGTTGTTTGTGTTTCTGATTGGTCATGTTCTCATAGCAATCCGGGCTTTCCTTCACGGGGAAGTTCAGGTCTTTATAAAGCTAATCCCTCTTTGGACACCACATATCCAAGAAACCTCACCTCTTCTCTCCAGAAATGGCATTTGGAGAATTTGGCCTTCATCTGATGTGTGCGAAGAGTATCCATGACTTCCTTTAAATGCAAAACATGCTCTTCTTCATTCTTCGAGAAGATCAAAATGTCATCTGCAAAGACCACCACAAACTTATTAAGGAATTCTCTAAACACCCTACTCATCAAGTCAACGAAGTAACCGGGTGCATTTGTCAAGGAGAAAGGCATGACAAGCTATTAGAAGAAACCATCCGGGGTTCTGAACCCGGTTTTATCAATGCTGTCTTCAGCCACTCTTAGCTGATGGAACTCGGTAGCCAAATCTAGTTGGGAGAAAACAGACGCACCTACAAGCTGATCAAACAAGTCATCTATTCTAGGAAGTGGGTGCCTATTCTTCTTGGTCAGCTTTTTTAGCTCCCTATAATCAACGCATAGGCGAAGTGAACCATCCGCTTTGGTTGCGAATACTTCTGGAGCACCCCATTCAGAAATACTCCGCCTTATAAACCCCTTTTCGAGCAGCTCTTTGACTTGCTTACTGAGCTCTTTTCTCTCCCTAGGAGCCATGTGTCTAACGGGTAAAGCTACGGGTTTTGCATTATCAACAAGGTATTTGCGGAAGTCTATCTCCCTCTTTGGAGGTAAGCCCTTCACCTCTTCAAATACATCTGAGTATTCACGGACTACTCTAACAGACTGCAAGTTTTCAACAGACGCATCAAGAGATTCTAGGTAACTAAGCATAACAGAATGTATGGGGTTACAAGAGATTTCGAGAGTGTTGCCAAGGCGAGTCATAAGTCTAACCACTCTCTTTTCACAATCGAGGACGACACCATTACTGGATAAACAATCCATGCCTAGAATCAATCCATAGCTCGTGAAGCCAAGAACGAAGGCATTGCATTCAAACTCAACGCTCAAAATAGAAACTCTCAAATCCCGACAAATCATTGAAAGATGAGCCGAACCACCAATATGATTTGAGACTACTATGGGATCTGTAACTAGACTAGTATTTACTGCAGTGTTTCAATTAACGAAGCAGACACAAATGAGTGTGAAGCGCCAGAATCAAATAAAGTACGAACCGGATGATCAAACAGAAAAACCAAACTTTCAACAGAAATGTTTCTACCTCTCTCCTGTCCTGGTGCCATGAGAGCCTGAATCTGCCCTCTTGCCTGCCCTGGCGCCATAAGAGCCTGAATCTGCCCTCCATAAGTGGACCCTGTTCTTTGCCCTTGCCCCTGTTTCCTCGGGTAGTCTTTAATTAGATGTCCTGCCTCTCCACAGTGGAAATAGCCAGTCTTCTTCTTCTTCCTACAGTCCTTGCTCAGATGGCCTGTTGTTCCACAATAAAAGCACCTTTTCATTCCTTTGCTATTGCTGTCCTTACCACCTTTCTTAGGTTGCTGTTGTGACTTCTTTTGATCCCCTTTCTTTTGTGGTGCCTTATTAGCGTTAGCGCCTTTCTCTTCTTCATGCATAAGAGCCATGTCAACTAGTTTCTCAAAGGTAGCCCCCATAGGAATGTGGGTCATAGCTAACCCATGTAGGGGCTCATTCAAACCTTTAACAAACCTCAGGGCCTTCTTTTCAGGTGCGTTCACCAAGTCTAAGCCAAACCTGGCCAACTGATTGAACTTGTTGACGTACTCCTTTACTGATAAATTCCCCTGCTTCAATGCCAAGAATCTTTCCATGTATAAATTCTCTTCTGCTCGTGAGAGAAATTTCATTTCGAACCTATGTCTGAAATCCATCCACGTCTCTACTGGACGCTCTCCATTCGTGACCTCCCACCAAAACGAGGCTTCGTCCTTCACTAACCAAGTGGCCAATTGTACCTTCCTTCCATCTTCTACCTCGAAGATACCAAACAATTCTTCTACCTCCTTAAGCCAATTTCGAGCTTCAACAAATGTCTTTGATCCGTGAAAAGGTTTTCCGCCCATTGCTCGAAAGTCTTTGCATATCTTTGAAAAAGTATCAACACGGGGAGGGGGAGGAGCGGCTACAGCTGGGGGAGGAGGGATGTCTGCTGGGCCTACGGCGGTGGCCCTAGCCTCCAGATACCTTCAGAACCAGGTTGGTATCGGTATTCCCTCGGGTATCTCGAGTAACCCAAACATGCTGAAAAGAAAATGAAGAGATTCAAAACGGAGAATTCGAAAGAAAGATATAAGGCTCTTGGGGGTTATGTTTTTAAAACAAACTTTTCTCTTGAAAATACTCTCCTTAAAACATACTTTTGAAAGTATTTCTTTATAAAACGCTTTTGAAAAACAGTTTTTCAAAATCTCTTATCTGTTCTGTTAACCTGGCTTTGATACCATGTGTAACACCCCACGTCCATTAATGTCACTCTCAAAGGGAATGCATTAACTTTCATGGAGTATTAATGGTGAATAGAACAGAATATAACAAGACAGATACATATATTGGTACTTGAAAATTTTCAAAACAACATTTATTGCAGCGGAGAAATAGTTTGATTACAACAACATCATAAACCAACAGAAACACCAAGTACACTTAGTAACCATCTTGACAAATTGTTTTCTGAGTACATAAAATAAAAAAGGATAACCCTAACATAAGTAGCTATAAAAGAGATGAGCTGAACTTTACTTTCAGCAGTCCAAGCACTTCCAAAAGAGAGAAAAAGATCCTGATCAAGCTCCACAAGTACTAGTCCCAACCTAAGAACCGGGGAAGGGGGAAGGAAGAAAAGAGGCGAAAACAAAGGGGGTCAGACGTAAAGTCTGGCGAGTACCATAACTTTAACAATACAATTGTGAAAGTAATTAGGATAAGGCATAAATTGGTAGAATAAGGAATGGCTGTGAAATAAGTGGGCATGACAAAGCAAACAAGAGGAATATTCTGGTGTTAATCTCGTTCCTAATCACTATAGGATAATTACTATACTGCACCACTACTAGCCATCCTAAAAGTTGATCCCGCCTACTGAATACAATAATCATAATGGTAGTTTCGTGTACCCCTAGCTGTCTTCATAGGCGCCGCCTGCCCCTATCTCCACTAGTTGTACCCACTACCCCCATGCGATCGGCTCACTAACTCATAGATACCCATGTTGGTCCCACAGTGGGGTGTATCACTCCCCAAAGTGGCAACACGATACCAATAAAGATGCATGGCTTATACCTACATGATGCAACAACGTCTTATCTACCAGCCCAGGCCCACGCACGCACATGACCCCATTGGACTTGCGTTGCCACCGTTAACCCATTTTGACCTCTTACATTCAAACCCAGTAAGTGTGTCCCATCCTCGATCTGACTCGAGCTCACAAAGATACTTAATGGGGTACTGGTTTGAAATGGGTCCCCATTTTTGACACAAGCTTTCCACCTAGGCTTGGTCCCCACTAGAACTTCCCACTTAACCCCTTCTTATTCATGTCTTCTAACATGTTTTCAACTTGGTCAAGTGTTTCTAATCGTATTTCACATGCCAACTAGGCCACCCAATTAACCCCCATGTCCCACCACATGTTTATCTGGTTAAGTATTACTTAATTCATTAGAACCGTAACCTTGTAAAGACCTCCCACATTAGACTACCGTTTGCGGTTACTGGATTTGCCGGGCAGGTCCGGGCAGTCTTATACCTCAAACGAGCCTAACCTTGTGTATTTACAATTGTTACGCATTTAATTTGTGCCTTTAACCTCTCACATTAGACTACCGTTTGTGGTTGCTGGATTTGTCGGGCAGGTCCGGGCAGTCTTATACCACAAACGAGTCTAACCTCGTGTCTTAGGCGGTTAATTATTACACATAATTGTTTAACCCCAAATTGGATTAATATCCCTATTCAAATTTGTCAATAAATTCCAAATTAATTATGTCCATAATTGTCACCTAAATTATGTCCATACTTTTTAGGTATAAAAATTATACTAATTAAGTCACAATTTAATTATATGTTTTTAAAGCCATTTTATGCTAATTCACAATTTACATAATTAGTATTTTCCCATTTGTCCCCACGTTATTCGAACGTTCAAATATGAAATACGTTAGACTCGCAAATAGTCTAACTTATATATAAAAAAACATCACAATTGCATAACACATAAAAACAGATCTAACTTGCAAATGGGAATAAAATTGCATAGCCAACAATGTCATAAAGAATCAAATATTTGCATAAACTACCCTGGATCTAAATATAGATCTAAACATGAAATTGTGAAATCGCATATATAAATTATGGGTCTCGCTTTATTAGCATATGTGAATAAAATTTTCACCCAAAAACGTGAATATAGTTTTTCACCTAAACTTGCATATGGATCTCTACAACTTGCATATGAATTTCTACAACTTGCATATGAATTCATCACATGATTTTGCATATAAACTAGCATATGTATATACTTGATTCACATATAAACTTGTGTACAATTCATATATAGACTTGCATAAGATTCATATTCAAACTAACATACAATTTAACATCCCAAACTTGCATAAGATTCACATATGAATTAACATATGATTTAAGAACCCAACTTGCATAAGATTAATATATGAATTAACATATGATTTAACAACCCAACTTGCATAAGATTTACATATGAATTAACATATGGTTTAACATCCAAAACTTGCATAAAATGAAACAAGTTAAATATGAAATAGATCTACAAAGTTAAACAACATCATGCAATTCAAAAGACATGTTCTCATAATCCAATTACAACCCATCATAATTATTTAACAATTATATTGTGAAAGAAATAGTACTCACTAACAAAAGAACAGTTTTGTTTTCCTGGGATCTGTATTCTGAAACTGAATTGCTCGCCTTTGATATAGACTAATTGTTATTCTAATTTAGATTAGATTTGATTTTGATTCTTGCTTCTATCTTGTTTTTGAGTTGAAAGAGAAAGGCGGCTACTCTAGGTTCTCCATTGACGACATGGCGGCTCTTGGTATGAATTAGTGTGATTTTAGGTTGAAAGTTAGGTTTCTTATATAGAATTTTAATTAATTTAAAGCCGTCAGATTAACCTAGAAGCAATCAAGACCATCCAGTCAAGATAGAATAACACCTCAGCCCTAATGACTCAGCAGTGAATCAAAATATCTTCATCTTTCTGATCTGCCCAAGGGTGGGGGCAGGTCGACCCCCTGGTCGACCTGTATAGGGAGGTCGACCCCTTGGTCGACCTGGCCTTGGGCGGGAATTTTCCCGCCCAGACTGCTACCCTGTTTGAAAATTGAATTTCAAATTTTCTGAACCTGAGCTGTTTTTAATTTACTTAAATTCTGAAACTTCGGAAGGCCATAACTTCTTCATACGAAGTCCAATTCACGCAAACTCGGACTCAATCTCAAGTAGAATTCCGAGACGAACGAAATGGCGTAACCTGTTTTCCCTTAATTCTCACATTTGAAATTAATTATTTTTAAATTCGTTAATTTTTAATATTTAAAATCATGGGGTGTTACATGAATGTACTCTTGTATTTCCTTTGAACAGAAATAGTACTTGAATACCCATTACTATTTTTACACTGCTCGATTTGATAGAAACAGATATTATACCATAAACATAGGTACTGCACTTGGTCATTTCTTGCTTGCGCGGACTTGCCATGAATCTTACTTGAAATTGAAAATGCATTACACTTTGCTTGTTGCACCATCTTTGTGTACCTTCTCCCTTATTTTAAGTGGTGTTACATTTATGTACATTGATTTGTGTTAAGCTTTTCATTGTGTTATTTGCATTCGACATGTTGTTGTGCTGCTGCTAAGAACTGATGCTATTTTTGATACTTGATACTACACTTGAGCTTTGTACCATATTGTATAAACTGCCTTGTGACCATTCGAGTCCATGCATTAGTCACCTGTGTTTGACCATGTATTTGTGCCATGACCTTGTTGTACCATCTTTTCACTATTGTTTACTATTGGCCATTTATGTACATGCACTTTGATCATTTTTGGATTATTTGGCATGTTTTTTTATGTTGATTTGTGCTTGTAGTTGTTTCACTTGTCCATGATGTCTATGCTGCACCAGTGAGTTGTTTTGCTTTTTTTTGTTGTGTCCCATATGTTCGTGTCTCCACCTTTGCATGCTGAAATGTACACTCTTGTCCACTTGCTTTAAAACCTTACTACATGTTCCTTGAACTCTAAGCATGTATTCGTGCCTTTTAACCTTTGTGCTCAACCATGATTATTGAGCGGTCTTGACAAACTGTTGTGTACACCTCCATGTATTGCTGAACCACTTGAAACATGATGTGCACACCCCATCTTCACACTGGCTTGACCTTCTTGTACATGTGTTGCTGTCTCAACTGATTTTTCTAGTCCTTGTTGATGCCTTGTGCTCGACCATTTGCTTTGGCACTATGCTTGCTTAATGATCATGTATACAATCTTGAGCTCGACCATTACCATGTATATGTTGAGTTGTTTTTCACTTTGGCTTGATTATGAACTGTGCACTAAGTCGAGATGGTCCACGTGGCTACTCCTCAGTTGCTCACTGATTGGAGAGGCAGTGCATACGTGTATATCTATACACGTGTGTACATGCAGCCATCAAACAATTTTTCCTGTCACTGCATATCAGACCAAGTCTAGAAAAATGATGAAAAACCCACACTGCAATTCCGAGGCAAATAAAATTTAAAAATAAATTTTTATTTGTTTGTTTATAATTTTATTTTTGTTCCAGTTTACTGCGTGTGTGTTTTTGTGACGGGTATGGAGATGACTGGACTGGAGAGTAGTGAAGACAGAAGGCTGAAGATGATGATGTTCATGTGCTAGTATATATGAGTGAACTATATAGAAATGTAATGAGAAATCTGTGTTTATGAGAGTGGTTGTAGATATGAATGAATAGAATTGTACTATTATTTGTACTGGTCAATATTGATTGAAATAAAAATATATTTTTGCTGTTCAATTCAATCTGTTTCATTTTGTTTGAATCTTTTAATAGTACAATTTCTGTGATGTGTTAAATGTGTCATGTCAGAAATATTCAAAAATATTTGAATCGTAAATAGTGGAGTGATGTATATGTACTATTTCAACTATAAAAATAAATTATTTATCGAATAAAAACACTATTTGGATATTCAATTCTGTATAGTAGTGTTCTACTCAATAAATAATTATTTCTGTGTGCAAAATATAGAATAGTACTGCTTACAAACAATAATATATATATATATATGTGTGTTTGTTATCATCAAACAAAAATCATACTGTTATACTCAACATTGGTAACCACCAACCTTCTATTTTTTCTTGTATTTATTATTGGTTATAATAATAGTGTTTGCGGTCACTATAAAAACTGGTCGACTTTACCAAAAACCAATTACATGTACTAACTAATTACTACTTATTTACTTCTAATTTATTAATTGTTTTTATAAATAATTAATTAGTTTTATTAATTATCAATTACTTACAATAATAATAAAATTAATAGTTATTTACTAATTTTTAGTTTATTAACTATAATTTATTAATTTACATCTTGTTTATTACCTATTATTTATTAATAATTCTTATTTACTTCTACTTTATTAATAATTAATTATATTATTGACTCCTAATAATTTATCATTAATTTTTTTACTACTCATAATTAACATATAATTTTTCAACTTAATTATTATTCTAAATATCACTTTATTTAATATTATTTGTTTATTAATTCTTAAATGTAATTCATAAATATTAATTAAAATTTATTAATTATTAGTACTTAAATATAAAAACATATTAAATATAAAAAATAATGAGTAATTATAAGTTATTTGTTGATAATCATTAATTATAGTAAATTATTTATCATAACATATATAAGCTATTGTTTATTATTATTGATATGTATGTTTGCTTTGATTATAATAATTTCTAGTTGTTTCGAGGCATTTGCTTCAGTTCCTAAGGAAAATGTAAGTAAAGCCATTTTCTTCAGTGCATTTGCTTCTGTTCCTGAGGAACACATGCAAATAACAGTATTTGCGTCAGTTATAAGGACAACCAAAGCAAATAACACTATTTGCTTCGGTACACTTGCTTCAATTGTTATAAAACCGAAGCAGTTGATATTATTTGCTTTGGTTATGTACACAACTGAAGCAAATGCATCTAAGTAATTTCAAATTACACTTCTTGCTTCAATGTATTTGCATCGGTTATGGTCACAACCGAAGTAAATGATACTATTTGTTAAGGCTATTGGCAAAACCAACGTAAATGAACCGAAGCAACATGCCATTTTTGTACTAATGTTGAATTTATTTTCATGGTATCATCAGTACAATTAGTCTTTTGAAATTTTCATTATCTATAATTTGATTCCATTTATTAATAGTTTTGAACTTTACAATATTCTACAATTATTTATGATTTTACTAACGTATTTGTATTTCTGCCTTGTTTTCAACATCACAGAACTAGGTAGTCTCCAAAAATCTTGGATGAGTAGATCATGAAGCTTGATGTAACGACTTGGTTTTTGAATGACTTTGTAATACAATTTATTAAGAAATATTTCAGTAATTGATTTAAATTAAATAAATTTAGAATAATAAATATTAGGAAATTCCAAGTATATATTTTAATGGTCTAAAATTCTTTAACCAATGCATATATGTATATAAATTAATTAAGTAATGTTTTGTTATTTTGTTTCCTATTTTAAAGTTATTTTAACTCCTGTAAATATAAAGTATATTGGATATAAAATTAGAATAATAATTATTTAAAAATCCCATGTGTATATTTTAACTTGTGATATTACAAAAACATATATATATATACACACACACACCCACACACACATACACATACACACAAGTAAAGGTCATTTAACATTTTATATGCATTAAAACTTGTTTTTAACTTATGTAAATATAGATTACATAGAATTATAAATAAGAATATTTAAAGTAAAATTAAATTACTTCACATCTAATTATAAGAAGGACATGGCTATCAAATGAAAAGGGATATAACATTAAATTGATAGGAAAAGAGGAGTACACAACCACTTAATTATTTGAATTACTTGGGTGCTAAGTATGAATTGAAAAGGGCACATACATGTACAAAATGGTACAACATGAACATGGTTTAGTTTACTTAAGGGCCAAGTATTGGCTATTTAAAGCAATTAATACATAGGAAACTAAATGTTTAGATTACTTAAAGGCAAAGGTTGGTTTTTAAAACCCCAGAAGTACATATGTTGAGTACATATACATGTGCTCTAATTGTTGGCCATGCATGAAAGCTGGGGAAAATTAATGGATAAAACCTTAAGCACATGTTCTTTCTAATCAAAATATAGGTAGCCTGAGCAACCTCTTTTCCATCTTAAATATAGACAGCCTATAATTGCCTATGACATGCCTATCCAAACCTAGATGTTAAGCAGTATTTTATCATTGTTTCACTTTATAAATACACCTAGAGACCCTCACCAATTCATGCCTAAATCTGAAGAAAAACTCGAACACAAAGGAAAATCATATAGTTAAGAATGGCAGCAAACTCAAAACAAAAACCTGTAGCCTAAAGCTGAAAATAGTGAATACTTATGTGTAAACTCCTTCCCTTCTTCTTTTGAATAAATGAATTATATACATGCTTGCATATCCTTTACACTGTTATCTACCTGATTTACATAATGATTAATATATATGTGCTTTTGATTAGATCAATATCAAGTATCTATAGTGAAAAACAGTTGTGTTCAAACATATATAGAAAACTTTAAAAATCATTTGCTCTAATTCTAGTTAGAGTTAGGGTGTGCCATTAAAATAAGAATTTTTCCAATAAAGATGATTTAAAAAATGGTTTCAGCCTTAGTAAATGTGTATACTCTTGGATATATGGAACAAACAATAAGGAGTTTTGAAAATTAAAATTTTTTATCATCGTAATTTTTAGATTCATCCATATGAATGTGCTTGTATGTGGAAACTATGTTTTCAAACCAAGTTTCAAAAATTTTAATATCCTATATCTCGAGTTAGGATTTAATTATGATTTGGGTAAAAATATTAAATTCGTGAATTGTGGATAAAAGAATTGAAAATTGTCGTTGGTGAAGCTCCCTAGGGGTAGCAGGAGGTGTGGGTGAAGTGACAGGTTTTCCGATGGTCGGAGGAGGCCAGGCGAAGTCGGTTTAGGTATTTGGGGTAGTTTTGGTTATGTGTTTTTAAATTAGTCATAAGGATGCCAAGGTGGATCGATTGGGCCCATTTTTGGTGAGAAGGTGAGTGTGGATGTGAGCTTTGATGCGGTGGTGGGTGTAGGCAATCTAGTTGTCGGAGTTGGCCTAGGGAGGTGGGTTTACAGTGAAAACATGGAACTGGGTATTCGGATTGTAATAATGGAAGGGTGATTTCGAGAAGGAGATGTTTTAAGGTCATGGCAGTGGGTCGTGGGCGATCTTGAGCAATGATGTGACATGCGGGTATGGTTGCGGTGGCTGATGCAGATTGGCAGCCGTTAACGATAATTTTCATCAACACCAGAGATAGGTCTACGAAAGTGGACCTAAGGCAAAATAAGTTTATTTAGCTTTCACAAGATTGAGTTAGTTCATCGTTTCCTAGATATCAAGGTTTTGAACCTGAAAGATTAGTTAATCTTCCCTTAATGGGATGAGCATCACGCTTAAGCGACTCAAGAACCAACAGTTATCTTGGGATACGGGTTTCCTATGCACAACCCTCGGTAAGGGCTAAATGGATCGATGGAAAGGGTTTCGCACTGACTTTGCGGAAGGATTTAGGCTTGGGCAAGAACTTGTAAGCATGTAGAAAGCACACAACATACAACACGAGCAATAACTAACAAATTACATGAGAAACTCATAAGGGAATGTACTAAGTATTGATTCACTCTTTATTGATATTTGATTTAAAATATACAAGTGATTACCACCAAAATCCCCAATTTGATTTTGGAATTAGGGTTTACTCTAGAGAAAAGAGTACAAGAATAAGAATGAGAAAAATTGTCCTCAAAATGAGACCCCTGGGGTCTTATTTATAGACAAATCAGGGTCCCTTTTGTTATTAGGCTAGTAGAAGCCTCTGTCGGCCGCTTTTCCTTTTAGTTCTAGAAGTTCTGGCTCTCGACTGCCATTTCTTTAGGTTCTGAAGGCTTTGCCTACGACTTTTCGAAGTGCCGGCTCATAGTCTCGGGAAGAGGATTCTGGTCTGTGGAACTCTTTTTGATTGCTTGTTCACCCATCTTGTGTTGGTCCTGAGTTTGTCGATGCGAATGGCTTTCGGAAGACTTTGGCTTCCGGATGTGGGCCTCTGGGTGTAGGCTCTCAGTCTTGCTACAAACACTTTGTAGAGTTCGTCTTTTTGATTTAAGTGAAAGGATGTCGGGTCCATCACTCTTATCGGTACAGACACTAAGTAGATTAATGTGGATAGCTTATCTCTTTTTGGGGTTCCGGCTTGCCCGTCGGTAGACTCCCGAAGCGTATCCTTGCTTTTCTGGGATGTTGCTTCTGGTGTTTTTCTTAGTTGTTTATTAGGGTAGCTTCTCAAGGACCAACTAATGGAGGTCCCGATAATTGGCTCTCAGATAACCTCCCCATGCGTTAACCTTGGTTACTTAAGTGCTTCTGTCTCTTTATGTATCGATATTAAGAAAATTAACACCGATAGCCTTTTCGTTCTTCTTGGTCCCGGCTGATGGGATCACTGATTTTTCTCTTCATTGGCTTCTGATCTTGGGTGACCTTCCACTTCTTTTCCACCGTGTCAGGTCCATCCTTTTGATACCCCTTCTTTGTTCAGACTTTGAGCTCTACTGGTGGTATCGGTTGTGCAGCTCCCAGATCGCTCCCTTGTGCTGTCGGCGTCTTCCTCTGTTGAGCCTTTGCCGACGGAAGATTCTTTTATGTTTATGTCGGTCTTCTTACCCTTCACCACCTGCCTGTTTTGGAGGTAATTCTGGTTGTAACATTTTCCCATCTGGTGAACGGGTAATTTTGACTTTTCAAGTCAAACCTTCCTTGGTTTTGATGTTGTACGATTCTGTTATGTAGGAATCCGATTTTTCGACTTTTTGAGGGTAGATCTGGTCCATAAACTCGTTCTTACTTGTGTGGTTGAGATTAAAAGCTAGTTTTTTGTTAGAAGTTCATCCTTCTTCCTCTTCTTTCCTGCATAATACATTTCTCAAACAAGATTACTATTCATTGTAATTCCTTAAGCTCTTTCAATGTTTCAAACTCGATCCTTCATAAGTATTTCACATTCAACATAGATGCAAGCCTACACCGTTTTTCAAACTTGTTTGAGGAAATTAAACAGAGTTTTTCGTATCTAACACATTTCAATCCTTTGATGATTATTGGGATAATGCCTAGTGGCGGATCTAACAAACTATATATACACACTTTTTTTTAAAGTGTGGCATTTTGACTTAGGGTCCGCTTGTATCGGACTTCGGGACGAACTAGACTTTTGGTAATGATTCAGCTAACCATTTCGTTCCAAAGGCCTAATTGTCCTTCAACATGAGTGGTTTACGCATAAGCCTAGCTAATATTAACTCTCATAGTACTTATTAGAAAATTCCCATGTTATATACATATCTATACGTGGCTTGTATGTACTTTTATTAAAAGAAAACAGAACTGAGTTGTATATTATGGTATGATATCACCTGGCAGGATAATGTCTGTAGCTCGACAATTTGGTAGTTCCTAGCCAGGAAGGTCCATTGAATCTCACCAGAAGAAGGCTTCCTTTCCTAAATGCTTTGACGACCCAGTTGCCGCAGGTGTCGATGCATGTCGCGATTCGGCCTTATTCGAGAAAAGGCCAACTTATTTTGTTGATGATGTTCCCTCTAAGAGGCATAAATATGCGAATTTTGGATCTTGTTCCTTTGGTAGAGGGATTGTTGTTGTGTCTGGTAGTCAACCGTCATTCAGTCCTATCGTGCCTTCCTTTGACAATATCTCCAACGTGGATTTTTTCCCTAACTGAGACTATAGGAAGTGACTTCATTGCAGGCATCTTAGTGTCTGGTTCTCAAGATGTTTCGGATTTGAGAGGATGCGAGCCGACCTTACTTCGTTCTTATCATTATGGCAATCCTTTAGATCCTCCTTTGTCAGCTTCCGACTTCGATGGTATCGTTAAATCTATTCTTCCTTCTGTTGATGTTTCCAATATATAAGAGTCGACTCCTTCAGATTGCTCGGATTTCTTCTTTCATCTCATTAAGCAAGAGCTTTTGGTTTATCCTTTGCTCTTTCTAATTTCTTGTCATTCATTTTCACATAAGAATTGACATTTATATGATTCTTTTTCGGATATTTAAAGATTGGCATATTTCTTGGACAATGGTTGCCTCATCCTCTCTTGAGGCGAATAAGCTCAAAGAAGAAAATGTTGTGCTGGCATCCCATGTCCATGATTTAACTATGGCGAAGAGAAAAAGCGTGGAGATATGATAGCAACTGAGGACATCTTTAGGAAAAGAAAGACATCATAATCGTGCTTTGGCTGTCGAGGTTTCAGCATTTGAAAGTGAGCTGGCAGATGTACTGGCTGAGTATGCAAAGGAGTTGGGGGTAAAGGAAAAAGCACTTGCTATTGCTAAACGGATAACTTATGAAGCGTCGGATATGATTTCCTCATTTTTGAAAACACATCCCCCGAATGTGGTGGCAGAATATTACGAGAATGCTCTTTTCCTAGCTTATCGTGACAATTTTGAAAAATTTCCAAACATGGATTTTCCTTCTATTCACTCTTTTATCCGAAGCATAGTTATGGAAAGAATAGATTTATCCAAGCAAGGTATTGAGGTCCTTGGGAAAGATATGGTGAGGCTCAAGGATTTCCTATTTATTGAGGAACCGCCAGAAAACCCAGAAACTGGTGGTGAGGAAGAATTGATGCTGGATATCGGTAGCGATGATAGAGACGAATGTAGTAACGGACTTAGCCCTGAGAGTAAAAGCTACCCGGGCAACAAAGTTAATGGCACATTTTATTTGTCCATGGGCGATTCCTTGGGATTTGGAGATCAAATGCTGACTCTTTGTGTACCCTCATTATACTTTATAGGGATGGGCGTCTGGTAAAGGGATGGACTTCTCAGAATTTATCGAAAGGGGGCAAATATTGCAGCCCATCTCCCCTATTTCTGAGGTGCGAATTTTAGTCGTCGAGCGACTCCTTTTTCCTGCATTGGGCTAGTTTGCTTTGTCCTAAAATTCATTGATATTTGCTAAATATCACAATATGACTTTGTATTTCAGAAGTGATTTCTTTTATCTATCATTATTACAGTAAAACCTTGTTCTTACTAACGACGCTACTTTCAAGGACGACTTGCGTTCTTTCTCTAGGTTGAGGAGGAATTTCTCACAACATCTCTTTTTAAGTCCAGCCGGGAACGCTTTTTAAAAGAAATTAAGCTTAGCAATATGAAGTATCCTCAGTTCTCCTTTAATTTCTTGGGAGATAAGAGGAAGATGATACTAAAGAGACTTAGAGCTCACTATACATAATTGATATGCAATATGAACACAAAATGTAATGGAGGGGCTGATTAAACCACTATGATTTCTATAATTAACGTTTGTCTGCATGAATGTTGGGTGACATCTGTACTAACCGCTTTGAACGAGTAGTGTTATGGTGTGTTATTATTACCTATTTTCTGGAAATAAGTCATATGAGTTGTCACTCATATATTTGTAAAAATAGGAGGAATCGACCAAGGACCTTCCCTCTTTTTCCTAAAGGGATACGCAACCGACCGTGAGCTGGGAAGAATTTTCAAAGCGCCACCCTGTTAGTGCTGATGATGGGTCTTCTTTGCTCAGAGAACCGTCTATGGAGCACTTGAGTGAACAAATAAGTGTCTTGGAAGATCTACTAAAGAAAAAAGATAAAGTTGTTCACGCGCTAAAGAGAGAGGTGAAGGCAAATTCATCCATTGATTTTGATCAAGAAAGGGACGAGTTACATCATCAAATTGTTGATTTAGAAATCGAATGTGACCATGCATTAATAGAATGTAGAGCATGGGACTCCATTTTTGGGTGGACCACTGAATCCACTGTATTTGATTCTCTACAAGCTTCAATGGAGTTTGGGGACCCAAAATTTGAAATAAGCCGTGATATGAGGGACCTCCCCTCCGTGTTAGACGATTCTTTTGCTAGTAGGTGGTATCAGCGAGTTAAGGTCGACATGAAAGGTCTTTACGACAAAAAGTATAGTGAGGAAATGCTCTGACGCATTGAATTTTATGCCTCCAAAGTCAATCAACTACGAAAGGAAAAAAAATGCCTTAGGAATGGATGCTCGTAGCCTGGAAAGGGAAAATAAATTTTGTGCGCCATGGGTAAGGCCTACAATTGGGACTTGAAACTACAACTTAAGCCCTTAGATGATCTGTGTAAAATTATGGAGAAGTAGAAGAAGATTAATGAATTTTTATGTACTGTGGTTTGTCATGCTAACACTTCTCCCTTACCTGAGGGCAGGGAGCTTTTAGGAAAATGTATTAAGTTTCCTTTAATTGTTCGATTTCCTTTTGAATAGCTAGCAACACTACTTTGTAACTTAACTTATAAATGAGATGCATATCTACTTGATATATGACTCTGTTCTATGTTTTGCATAAATAAAGTACGCTAGATGTAAGGGGTTTGAGGAACTTCCTTGAGTAATACAAAAGGTTCCTGTCCTTGCTTGGAGACCTTTTAGGTAATCGGGCTTCAGTCTTGGTTCGATTGTATATCCCCTTCACAATGATTAGAGCTACGTGGCCCAGATTAGGGTATTCAAAATGGATTTCCAAAAATAACCTCCTAATAATATTAGGGTTTTAATCCACCTCTCAAACTAGGGTGCAAGACTAGGTATCTGCTTTCGATAGTAATGGAAATCTGATTGCCAACTAGATTCATATTATTAAGAAAATCAAAAATCTTTTTTAACCATAACTAAGCTTCTAAACCGACCTAAAATCGGCTAGTTAAGACAGGGCCATAAACCCCTTTCCAGCATTGATTGAGATCTGAATCAACCCAGATTTGGGTGGAAGTCCCGAATTAACCCAGATTCGGGTATTTAATAGATTAAAGACCAGAATCCCACTATTGGTATTAATAGAAGCCCCGAACCAACATGTATTCGGGCAATAAAGGTTGAAGACTAGAATTCCTTTTCTGGTATTAATGTTTCATTATCCCCTTTGGGTTTTATTTATGAATCAGAGGTTGTACGTACTTCTTGAGCCACTCTCTAGGCATTTGATTATCAATGCGGAGGTTGTACATGCTTTGTTGGCCACTCTCTGTGCCTGTGTGTCCGGTGCTCTTGGCTAGCTTATCCACAAGTTGGGCCTAAGGACTTACCCGACCTCCCTCCAGAAGGCGCCTTATCCTGACCATTGTAGGCGATGATAAGGTCTTATAGGCTTAAACCGGACCATCTTAGATGTGGAATTAAGGCTTACTCTTTTGATGCTCTACCCTGGCCGTCGTAGGCGGTGATCGAGGATTACACCCTACCCCCTCCAAGGGGTGCCCTATCCTGACCATCGTAGGCGATGATAGGGGGTTTGCGCTCCCTTCTGCGAGTAACGCGTAACATAAGCAGAGGTAGAACATGATCTTCTACGAGAAAAGGTAGGACGTGCTTAGTTCGTAGAGAGGAAAGGCGTACTCTTCTATGAGCAGAGTCAGGGCGTGCTAATTAGATGCTCTGTCACGACAGTTCCGGTGTAGGTCAGAGACTTATGCTTTTGATGCTTTAACCTGGCCCTTTCCGGTTTGGGAGCGAAGAAAGGCTTACACACCACCCCCTCCGGGGAATGCCTTGCCCTGGCCAATTTGGCGGCGACAAGGATTTTTATCCCTTTGTGAGTTAACCCATCTTTGGTTACCTCGATTCTTGGGAGGGTTTCTATAATCTGAGCAACGTAGGCAATCCTTTTCTTAAGGATCTTTATTGGACTTAGTTTGATCCTTTTATGAATTTCTATAGTTAGTCCTGATTGAAGAACTTAATGATCATCCCTTTGAGAATTCTACAGCAATTAGTCTCATGTCCATTTATCACGTGATAGTGATAATAAGGCCCTCCCAATCTCCTTTTTTATTTGGGCTTCTTTTTTGTAGATGGCCAATAATTGAGATCATGCCTGGTTAGGAAATAAATATTTTCCATTGAAGTGGTAAGGTAGTATCCTTTAGGTAGCCTTGGTGTGAACTTCTTTTCTTATTGCGGAGACTTGGCTCTTCTGTCACCGGACCTTATTGTTCCATTCATACACTTGTTTTCTCTTTCCAAGATAGGCTGGGATTGGAGATCTATCCTTCTAGACCATTTGGAAGAGAAGTCGTTAAAATCTTCTGTTATTTCTTCCTCGAACATCATTCCTTTGATTTGTTTATGGAGAGCCTTCCTTATAAGAGAGAAGATGTTATAATCCTTAGATGTAGAGTCGTTTATAGGAAAGGTTAGGGTTTGTATTAGGCAGGAAGGGCTACTACTCCAATAACTAGAATCATATTGCTCTACTTCATTTTTCTGCTTAACTACTAGTAGAGCTTCCATTCTTAACCTTTGTTCTTCCGTCACTCTTGGGTCAGTAGTGCCTGACATATCCATTTGAGCTCCAGAATACTCTCGTTGGGACATCTTGCCATGGTATTGCTTCTTCAAAGTCTAGTCCAACCTCAGATTGAACAACACAGTTAGATACGAGGGAAGGTTAACCATAGGATCGAAGGTTCAGGCCCTCATTCTAGCGCCAAAATGTTAATGATATTTTTCTTGAACACCGGAGATAGGTCTATGGAAGTGGACCTAAGTGAAAATAGGTTTACTTAGCTTTAACGAGTTTGAGTCAGTTCATCATTTCCAAGATATCAAGGTTTTGAGCCCGAAAGATTAGTTACTCTTCCCTCAACGGAGTGAACATCACACTTAAGTGACTCAAGAACCAACAATTATCTTGGGATAAGGGTTTCCTAAGCACAACCCTCAGTAAGGGCTAAATGGATCATCGAAAAGGGTTCTGCACTGACTTTGCAGAAGGGTTCAGGCTTAGGCAAGAACTTGTAAGCATGTAGAAAGCACACTACATACAACATAGGCAATAACTAACAAATTACGTGAGAAACTCGTAAGGGAATGTACTAAGTATCGATTCCCTCTTTATTGATCTTTGATTTATAATATACAAGTGATTACCACCAAAATCCCCAATTTGATTTAGGAATTAGGGTTTACTATAGAGAAAAGAGTACAAGAATAAGAATGAGAAAAATTGTCCTCAAAATGAGACCCCTGGGGTCTTATTTATAGACAAATCAGGGTCCCCTTTGCTATTGGGCCAGCAGAAGCCTCTGTCGGCCGCTTTTCCTTTTAGTTCCTGAAGTTTTGTCTCTCGACTGCCTTTTCTTTAGGTTCTTAAGGATTTTCCTACAACTTTTCGAAGTTCTGGCTCATGCTCTCGGGAAGAGGATTCTGGTTTGCAGAACTCTTTTTGATTGCTTGTCCACCCATCCTATATTGGTTTCGAGTATGTCGATGCGAATGTCTTTCGGAAGACTTAGCTTCTGGATGTGGGCCTCCGGGTGTAGGCTCTAGGACTTTCTAGTAACACTTTGTGGAGTTCTACTTTGTGATTCAAATGAAAGGTTGTCGGGTCTGTTACCCATGTCGGTACTGACACTAAGTAGATTAATGTGGATAGCTTGCCTCTTTTTGGGGTTCAGGCATGCCTATCGGTAGACTCCGAAGCGTATCCTTGCTTTTTCGGGATGTTGCTTCCGATGTTTTGCTTAGTTGTTTGTTAGTGTGGCTTCTCGAGGACCAATTAATGGAGGTCCTGGTAATTGGCTCTCGGATAACCTCCCCGTGTGTTAACCTTCGTTACTTAAGTGCTTCTGTCTCCTTATATATCGATATTCAGCAAATTAATACCGATAGACTTTTCGTTCTTCTTGGTCTCTACGGATGGGATCACTGATTTTTTTTTTCATTGGCTTCCGGTATTAGGTGGCCTTCCACCGCTTTTCCACTGTGTCGGGTCCATCCTGTTGATATCCCTTCTTTGTTCAGACTTTGAGCTCTATTGATGGTATCGGTTGTGCAGCTCCCGGATCACTCCCGTGTGTTGTCGTTGTCTTCTTATGTTGAGCCTTTTCTGACGGAAGATTCTTCTATGTTTATGTCAGTTACCACTTCACCACCTACCTGTTTCGGAGGTAATTTTGGTAGTAACAGCAGCAATGTGCATGTGCACGGAGAGGCAATCATGTTGGAAATGGATCATGTTTTTCTTAGTATAGTTGTGTCTTGCTTTGGGTAAATGGGTTGCATTTTGAATTGGAAGAGAGGGGCGTGTTGTGTTAGGGCGTTAGCTAGTTAGGTTTGGGCTTGGCCCATATAAAGGAAAAGAAAAAAGGAGGAGCAAGAAAAGAGAAGGGGAGGCGGTAGAAAAAAAACAAGAAAAAATTATAGGGGGAAAGGGAAAAGAAGTATGGGCTGAAGTGTTGGGCCTTGAACGGCCTGTGATTGCAACGGTTCAAATTTTTAACCAATTTAAAAACTAAAATTTTGAATATAATTTGAATTTTCTAGGTATAAAATGGATTTAATATAATTTAAACATGGATTTGGGGTAACTATAAAATAAATTTAATATAGGGTGTGTTTGGCTCAAGTCCTTAATAAGTTTCAAAATTAGGCTCACATCCGGTCCAAAACTTATTATAAATTACATCCCAATTTTCAGAAAATTTATCAGAAAATCACGAAAAAATATAAAAAAATCACGAAAATTGATAATTAAATAAAACAACAAATCATCATCAAATTAGGTGTTAAAACCACGAAAAAACAACTCAAAAACCGAAAAAATGAAAAAACTGCGAAACAACACTATACTGCATCTAAAGATGCACTTATTTGTAAATAGTTGCATACATTTATGCATATATTTCAGTTAGCACCAAACTGCACTATATATTCATACATATATGAAGTTAAACAGCAATATATGCATCCTTTTATGCATATATTCATTCTTGGGTTGTTTTTTCAAGCATTCACGGTTCTTAGATATTGTTGCATACATGTGTGCACTTATACAGAATACATGTATACATTCAGTAGCCTTCATCCCATTTAAATTTGTTGCATACATGTATACATATATACGGAATATATGCATACATGTATGCAACTATTGTTAATAGTTGCATACATGTAACGACCCGCATTCTACGTATTGGAGGATTATAGAATATTTATTTTATTTTCATACGAGGTCGTATGGTCGTGTAACTTTGGGGAACGACTATTGGGGTCATTCCCTATGTTCAAGATTTTTTCCGAATTTTATATGACTATTTTTCCCCTGGCGAATCCTTTTTCTCCTATAACATTTGATTAATAAGGAGTTTTGACCTGAGACCACTTCCATTGGATTCAGATGATGATTTACTTTTCATAGAGTGGTCATATTAATCAAACGGACTTACCGTTTGGGAGATATGACTGAAAAAAGGTTTGGAAGGTGAAAAACAACATAATTGGGCTTAACCGGGTGATTAGCAGCCTAGCCCATAACCCATTTTGGAATTAAGGGTATGAGAGGGCTGATAGGGTTGGGAAATCAGTTTTATTCATTTTTCTAGCTGTCATTTACCATGCTCTAACCCTAGCAATAGCCTCCAACTCCCAAATCACCTTTTAATCACTTTCTAATCACATATTAAGCAAAACTACGTCAAATCAAGATGGATTAGCATCAAAACAGAGATAGAGCTGCTGGAACACATAAGAATTCGATCCAAATCACTGGGATTTTCAGATCTATAATTTATTTGTGGCTAAAGTGAGTGATTACATGTTTTTACACTAATTACGACTAATTAGGGGTGATTAGTGATAATTAGCGAAATTATGACTCAGAATAATTTGGAAAAATATGTAAAAATTCTAGAATATTATTTTATGTCACTGATAAAAATTTGGGTTAATTTGGATTAAGTTTTCTAACCCTATGGTTAAACATGGTTAAGGGGAAAATCATGGCTTTTGGGTATGGTTGATCTAAATAACCTATATGCTTAATGTTTTGACTTTGTTGATTGATTATACATGTTATTACTATTTTTTGAGATGTTTTGTGATTGTTTAGTAAAGTTAGAATGGTTGAAAATGCCGTCGTATGGTGAGAATGGACGAAGAATGACTTGTGGAAAAAGTGCCAGGATTCCGAATCGGATAGGAGGAGGGGGATCGAATCAAATCTAATCGATCGAACCGGAGTGGTGGCATCTTCAGCAGCGTGCGAATGCAAGGGCAACAAGGAAGGTCCAGCTAGGATCAAACTGGAATGGAGCTGGAGTGGGATCGGGCTGGAGCAGAGTGGACTGGAGCCTGGTGTGGGATTGGATTGGAGTACCGAACCAAACCCGAAGACCGAGCCAACCCAATGGAAAAGTACGACCGACCCGAACCGGTGTGATGACCACGAACCCAACTAAGGACCTAAACCGAACAGAGGAAGTGATCCAATGATGACTCGAACCTAGCCCTGGTGACAAGCCGAACCGGATGTGTACTTATATTTATACGCGATGACTCTTCTGAAAACCAACTCCAATTCGGCTAAAACCCGAGATGCAAAAGAAGTCCAAATGCGAAGCTATTTCCCAAGATCCAGAAGGGAACCAACGAGTTAACTTCATGAGTTGGATTTTGCTACGGAACGTATGCAAAGAGGTTATCGATATCTATAACTTTGATTCACTATTGATGGGAGGGGCATTGACTATGGACCAGTATAGTGGGGTCAAAGTTGTTTGGAGTCGAACTCCATCAGGACCCCCAAGGGAAAAATGGTCCTTGTAAGGTTTGGATGGATCAGGGCTCCGTCATGGCCCCAAATGGTTCTGGTAACCAAAGTGGTGGATATCGTACGCTGTACGCACTGAGTGAGATATGTGAGGATGAATGCTATGTTTGATGTTTTTTATCACCATGACATGCACACTCCCCTTTGACACTTTATGTTAGTGTTACCATAGAGTACTATACATCTTGTTGTGCTAACTCTTTGGTTGTAGGTCCAGGTTTAGGTATTCTGTCCTATTGCTATCGCTCATACCAGACTTTCGTATGACCCAGAGTTTTATGTCTCTTCTTATTACTCTGGGTGCTCCTAAACGAGCAGACTAGAGATGTTAGGTGGTATGCACGAGTAGCTGTCTGGAGTCGAGCCGAGCCTTCCATGTACTATTTACATATGTTCTCCCTGTGTTGTTGTTGGTCGCTACTTTGGGCATTAGTAGTGTAACTTTTCTATTTCCTTTTTAGAGACAGTATTTTGAAGTTGTAATAATGGTTTGGATCATAAGCAGTATTTTGGATTCCGCTGCTATGATGGTTTAGTTTCAGCTTATGCACTGTCTTGCCTGTTTTATTTCAAGTTATGTTATTATTATATTTTATTCCATGCGCTGTGAGATATACTATGACAACCCGGAAAATCTGAGCCAACTTAAAAATTTTATTTTGGCAATTTTAGTGAATTTTGAATATTAAAAAGGAATTATTTGAAATAATAACGACGAGACATTTATTTTGAATAGAAGTAGAATGTTTATATTTATAAAGATCGACGTTAGAATATAAATATTTTATTTTAATTATAAAAGGAATTGGAAATGTCGTAGTAGTTTGAAATTTCGATTTCAAATTTCAAATGAATGTACAGGATTCAAAATAAACTGGATTTTAGTGAAACCAAAAATATTTGAGTCTATTTGAAATTAACTTTCAAAGAATCCGAAAAAATGAAATTTCATAGCGGGAATAAAAAGTTATGCCTAGTTGAAAATTCAGAATAGTCGCTATGGAATTATAGCCCTTAAAAATGGAAATTTTGCAAATGACCTCCGTTTCGATGAAACCACTTTTTTTCGATCCGGGATGTATAATTATGGCTAGATTCCAAAGTTCGTAATTTTTGGGATAAATATGTGAGCATGGCGAAGTAAAATGTGTTTTGACAGTTTCAGTCAATTTAGATCGACAAGAAAATAACCATTTTTCAAATGGTCTCCAAATTTGATGAAATTAGTTTTGTTAGAACCGTATCGGCAATACGTAGCTAGAAAATATTTTCGGTAATTTTTAGAGTCCGTATGTGGCCCCGGTAATTTGAAATGTGCGTTCAAATTCAATATATAGATTTATATTTTGATTTTGATGAAAACCGATCGGAACAGCCAAGCTGGCTTACGAAACATATCCCATTGTGTTCGGAATGGGGGTAATTACTTATGGACGACAGTCGGTGTGTTGGATTTCGAGTTCAAAATAAAAAGGTACTTCTGAAAATAAATAATAAAATATATAAATAAATAAAATATTTCTATATCCTCTCTCAGCCCTCTCCCCCCATTCATTTTTTTTCAAATCGAACAAAATAAACCGCCAGAGCCCCCCCCCCCCCCCGGTCGACATTCATCATTGCGCGCGCCCCCTAGGTTGCGCCGCCGCCGCCCAGGTGGGCCACCGCACCCCCTCCTCCCTCCTACGCGAACCCTAGCCCCTCTTTTACCAGAAAACCATCGCCCCTTCTTCTCTTGCACCACCGAACCACCGCCTGTGGGCCCCCGCAGGCTCCGTCGATGGTCAGAGGCGCTGCGACCCCTCCTCCCTCCTCCGATCAAATCACAGTAAGTTTTCAGATTTTTATTTTAGTTTGTTTTAATAAAATTCCGATTTTTACCATACAAATAACATTAGAAAATTAGGATTTTTATTATCTAAAGACTATATTTTTATTAATCTAAAGATTGCATTTTTATTTATTAAAAAAATGAGATTTTGATTAAATAAAAATATGATTTTTATATTATAGAGATAATAAAATATGATTTTTATGTTATAAAGATAATAAAAATACGATTTTTATATTATAGAGATAAAAAAATATTATTTTTATATGGAAAGTAGCGGGATAAAAATGTGATTTTTAATATGTAAACATCATATTAGAAATGTGATTTTTGATATGAACAGCGTAGAGAAGACTGCGTGGGCATGTCAGGCAAATCCCGACTGTTTTGAAATTCAGAAATAAAACCGACGGAGTGGAACCCAAAGGTGAGAACTTATCACTTTTCTTTTATTTTCTAGTTAAAATATATACTAGGATGCAGACGGTGCTTAGCAGCACCCGACACCCATCGTCCACAAACCATGGATGACTTGTTTGTTTGATTGATGTGTTGTGAAAATTGATTGTGTGATGTGGAATAAATAAATAAAATATTCATAAATGGAAATAAAATATTATATAGTTAAAAATATAATTTTTAACGTGTATAGGAATGAAATAAATATTTATAAACAAATCGGATGATTTGTTTATGTACACACATTTGACTGATATTGATTGGGACGATAAATTTTACACATCGCCCTACTACACAAATAAAATTCATCATTTGTTGATTGAAACCCCACACGGGTATCGGGATGATATATGACATACACTTGTCCTAATAATTAGTTGTATGTCAATCGGTTGGTAGACATACTGTTATAAGCGTTGAATATTTATAATTAATGCTTATGCAGTGTAGAATGCACTTTGGATGATGATTGACTGTGTGTGATTGTTGTTGTGTACATGTGTGTATGAAATCCATATAAATCACATTATATGGTAATTGATTGTGTCTGATTCCAGTTCAGAAAGAATGAATATTTTAAAATAACGATTATTTTAAAATAACGAACATTTTAAAATTAATATTCACCAAAAGATCAAAATTTGATTTTGATGTCCGATTTGGGATGGACGCAAATATATTTAAATATATAAAGCCGTATTGATTAGATTAATGCCATTTTGATGTGAATGATATTTATATCGATTTTATTCATTTTTATAATGAATATCGAAAAGGAATTGATTTCAAAATCTAATGTTTTGAAAATATTATCATTTATATATCTATGATATAGAATATTCAATTTTGATTAGAAATTGAATATGAAGTGGAAATCGTTTTGAAAATGAATTTAAAACGATTTATAAAATACATTTTAAATGGAAATCAACGAAATATATACTATATATAATGGCTTGAATAGAACGTGCCGCACTGCGGCAGTTCGTGAATTTCGACCATTGACTTCAAACAGTCATTATGGGAGATCCGACCGTCGGGTTCTCCTAAAACCGGAACCGTTGGGTTCGTATCGAAAAGAGCTTTCTAAAGTATTAGAGATTTGAAATCTAACGGTTGGATTTGGAATTATGTCCAAACCAAATTTGGAAAAGGTCGTTGTACGTGCAGTTCGATTGCCGTTTATGTAAATCGACAGTACGGACCTTGATAAAATTATTAAAAATATTAATAATTAGTGTAAAATCATAAGAAATGATTTGGAAAGAATTAGGATGAAAAATTCCATATTTGAAAATATAAAAATAGATTTTAATCGAAATGAACTAGTTTTGAATTAGAATAATAAATCCAATATTTTTAAAATAAATAAATTGGATTTGAAATGGTTTTAAAAATAACCAAGATTTCCAATATATGAATTGGAATGGATTTGAATCGAAATTATGCTCGGAATATTTCGATATTGGATTTCGTGATTATACGGAGATTGTGGAGGAATTTGGAAGATATATATATATATATCGTTATTCCAATACGATATTTTTTGGTTTCAGAATTTGATATTGAATATAAGCCAATATATTTTCTATTCAGAGCCTTGTATTTAATATCAAATTGGATTTTAGGTTTGTCGTGAATGGTATCTTTAATAATACTGTTCTTGAACCGAATGGAGTTAAGAAAATTAGAAACAGATTGGAGATTAGTTAAGTTGAATGGTTTCCGGGGTATTGATCTGATGTTGGTTTCGGCCTTCGGGGTTAATACTTAGGGGATTGTTCACTTACTAATTTATGGTTAGAGGCTGATATGAATTGGGTTTATTATGAACTGTGTTTTTAACGACATTCGTTCTTTAACCCGATTTATAGTGAAATGTGATTTGGGATTTATAAATCTTTTTATTAAGATTTAACGGTAATTTTCTGAGGTAACGTTTTCCAATTTAATATATTAAATTGGAATTGAATGGAATTCGATTTGATAATAATCGAAGTGAACTTTTGTGTAGGAGGACTGTTAATACATATGGTATTTAAAATGCCTTGTCATTATTCCATTTATATTATCAGTTGGATATGGAAGTTTATATCGTTTATATATATATATATATATCAATTTGTTTTCCATGAAGATTCCATTGTTAATGGAATGTGATTTTGGGTTGTCGTGAATGGTATCTCTAATAACACGGTTCTTAGACCCAACAGAGTTAAGAAAATCAGAAACTAATTGGAGATTAGTTAAGTTGAATGGTTTCCTAGGTATAGATCTGATGTTGGTTTCGGCCTTCGGGGTTAATACTTATGGAATTGTTCACTTGCTAACTTATAGTTAAAGAATGATGGAATGGAATGTGATTTTGGGTTTATCGTGAACCGTGCTTTAAATGATATTGGTTCTTTAACCCGGTTAAAGACAGGATATGATTTCCCAAGTTAAACAATCGTTAATATTGATTTTTGGGAAGATTTGAACCAAGTGGAGTTTTAATGCATCTTTAATTAGATTGAAATGACATCCAAAGGAAGATTAAAGAATAAATTTAAAGAATTTATCTTTGATAAAATTAATGGGAATCTTTCCCAAAGTATATGAATATTTGGATAAGGGAATATTCTGGATTGGAATGAGGCGTATTTGTGTTTTTATAGCACTTGTTTATTACATACGCGGGTTATTCAGAAAGACCAGGTTTATCCCATTCTAAATAACTGATTCGACGATGTGTCGAGGATGAAGACGGTGGTTGAAGACCGGAGGTCTTCACATCGTTTGGATGATTATTGATGTCTTGATTGGGTTGTACACCCATAGCGAGGTAATAAGTGGTGATCATCCAGACGTGCGTGGAGATCGAGGGATATGCGAGGGCCTCCCCCCTGTATTGGACATATGGGGAGGAATAAGGTGCCTCTGGTTTTGTTCAAACCTAGAACGAACTTGTAAATGGATGTGTGTCTGACATCGGATTTCATTCTATGTGATTGATAGACATCGGTTGCATAGCGTGAATCGCCTGTGTGGCGTGCTGAGATGCAAATGATGAAGGCTTCTGTTGAAAAGCAGAGCCTTGTGGTTGATGATCAAAGCACGGCTTTGATATAGCGTAGCTTTGTGTAGCATTGATTCGCGAGCCTCACACCCCAGTGTGAACCAGAAATAGGAGAGGACATCAGGGAGGATATGTGTTTCCTTCTAGCTAGGAGCGGTGTCAGCGTTTTACTGGCCCTGACATTTTACTTATGTGGATGATGGATTGCGAGGCGCCTCGGTTATATCGGCGATCCAGGACCGATGGAGTCATTTGGCTCATTGACGCCCCATAGGGCGGGGAAACGCAGTGTTCAAGCTTTTTAATCCACTCCATGTGGACTAGCCCTGACGATCCAAGGGACGATGCGTTCTATTCCTGAGGGGCGGGCTAGAGCATCTCGAAGCGGTAAGGACGATCCCTTGCCTTGGTTTACAAAGGGAAATCCAACTTCCAATACGTGACATTTGCGGTTTTGAATGTAGAGCGTAGTATGGCGACATGATATATGGTACCCATGCCCTCTATGATTGATACATTTGTATTTGAGGTTGTTCTCTTCACTTATAGTAATAATAAAAGATGAAATTTAGCGTATCAAGCATTCTTTGGCTATTATAAGGTAAAACCCTATCCTCCGGCTTGCGTTGCATTGTGTGATGGGACCTGGGTCTTATAATAGCTTCATTGTTCTTTATTTAGCATTGCGCTGTTTATTTTATGCACTGGTATTCTTGGGAGGAAACCCACTGCGTGTTATACGGCGTGGTCCCTTGATTTATCTAACTTTAAAAATAGAGATTAATCACTGTTTTAGTTCTCACACTATAACAACCCGTATTTTCAATAACCTGTTATAACATAAATCGAGGCAGAATTTAATTCTAAAATCTGAATCAAGGGAAACGGGCTGTGCCATTGTGTTCGTCTCAGAAAAATACGCGAAATAGAGTCCGATTTTTCGAAAATCGGAGTCCGTATGAAGAAGATATGGACGAACGAAGTTAGGCAGAAAAACCGAAAATCAAGCCAGAATGCACTGGCGCACTTGTGAAGTGCGGCAGCACAAAAATACACTGGCGCACTTGGGAAGTGCGCCCGTGTCGAGCCAGAAGCCTGCACAGCTTTCTGGCTTGACCCTGGCTGGCTTGGTGCACCTGTTTTGGTTCTCTGGTCTGTTCTGCTGGCCTATGACGATTTTTGATGGTTTAGATCTAAACTAGGGTTAATCCTATGGCCTAAACTAACCTAAACTTCTATAAAAGGACCCCTAAACCTAGCCTAAATCATCATTATTCATTCATACAACTAAACTATGGCAAAATCAATCCTCTCATGGCCTCCACTCTCTTCATAAAATTCCTAAATAAATTTCTAAGTGATTTTCCATGCATACAAGTGTTTTCAAACTTGTATGAGCATCATTAGCTTGCATTCAAGTCAAGTTTCTATATTTGCATCATAAAGAAAGAGTTTTGATCATTTTGGCTTAAGGGTTTTTATGTTAGAGCTTGCATTTTGGGTCTATTTGATTGCATAAGGGCTTTGTCATATCTTTTGTGCCTTCATAAGTATTGTAAGCCCTATTCTACTTTCATACTTAAACTCTAAAGTTAAATGTATGATATGCAAGTTTGCCATAATATGCAAGTTTACTATGATGTGTTATGCAAGTTCATCAAGTTATGTTATGCAAGTTCATCAAGTTATGTTATGCAAGTTCATCAAGTTATGTTATGCTAGTTTGATATGTTATGATATGCAAGTTTGCCATGCTATGTTATGCAAGTTAATCATGTTATGATATGCAAGTTTATCATGTTATGTTATGCAAGTTTGATATGCAAGTTTGTCATATGATATGCAAGTTATGTTATGCAAGTTTGGGTTGATCATTTGGTTCATGTTATCATGTTATGCAAGCTTATCTTGAGTATATGAACATAAAGCTCCAAGCTTTATGCTAAAGGTTGCATTTTGGCAACATGTAAGTTATCATATCTCTTATGATAACTTGCATGTGAGGCTAAATGCGAACTTATGGCCATGTCTACATGTCATTTAGCACCATGTATCACCAATATGCCAAGTTTGGTTTTATGCATGCTTTTGAGGCCTAAAAATGTAATATGCAAGTATATGAACATATGTACATTTCTTATGCCACCATGTTGAACTTGTGGCTTCAACACCTTTATGTCACGATTATGCCAAGTTCCCTCTTTCTATCCTTTATGCGCTATTGCGATATGTAAGCGATGGGATTGCGTTTGGGGTTGGGTAAACTTAAAAGACATAAAAACATAAGCTTGGGAATTTACCTATTAAGTTAGGTCTACCCATTAGGAATTTACCTATTAAGTTAGGTCTACCCAATTGCTTGAAAACTTGTAACGTGTTTTGGAAACATGATGGACATGACACTTAGAAAAGATAAGTGTGACCAACTCGAGGTTGGGTTGAGTTTGTAGCGTAAACCTACCCGGAACCGACCGGCTTAACTAGTTGCTACAAACAATAGGACCCAATGTGAGAAGTTGGTCATGTTGTACCTTGAACCCGAGCTAAGACCAAGTTGTGGTGTAAAGCTACCCGGAACCGACCGGCTTAACTAGTAACCGCAACAAAGTCTAATGTGAGAGGTTAAGGCGCATTAAAAATTAATGCCTCATGATTAGGGTTAAGTCATGGACCGCTTGAATACTTAACCAATTAAACACGATGGGTTGGTAGGGTCAAGTCATGAACCTTGGGTACACTTAACCAACTTGGTACTTGAATGGGTTGGGTTAACCACGTTTAACCCATTAAGGAAACCCTAGTTACGTGGTCCTTTGCACCAGTAACCCTCTTAGTTGTATCATGATACCCTAGGGACTAGGCTAGGGAGGGGCATGATTACTGGATGCCATGTAAGCGACTAAAACGACGGCTGAGTAGGTGTACCGGTGTGGGTTCAGGCGGGCCATTGTCGTGCACATGGTCCGAAGTTGAAAAAGCAGGCACGGGCACCAGTAGGTTTAGACTGTGCGTGCATTGATTTGTGTCAGTGGTTGACACCCTAGGACTTGATACACCCTAGGGTGGACCTAGCACAGTTTAGCTACACTTTGTTGTATATAACGATGTTGTATACACAATTATATGATTTTTGTTTGATGATAACAACCAAATAAATATTACTTTAATGTGTTTGATATTATACTGTTATTATACATCACAGACTGGAATATAATATTTATATTTAATAAAATACGACTGTACAGAAATTTAAATATTCACAGGGTATTTTATTTAAATATAATATTTTATTTCAATATCAAACAGTACAGAATTACAACTCCACTATTTGTACACTTCACTAATATTTTTCATTCAACTCTTTATACAGTCACATATACATTCATCTACACAGACTCATATATATATATATATACTGACACATGCTACTTTCTCTCTTCTGTCTTCATTTTTCTGTTTTTGTTTTCTGCTGTCTGTCTTCAGTCTTGTCTGTCTTCTGCCAGTCAGTCCAGTCATCATCTTCATACCTGTCATACACAGAAACACACACACAGTATCTGGAACAGAGATAATTTCATACTAGCAAATATTATTAAAAATATATATATATATATATTTGCCTCAGTTTTCTGGTGTGTTTCTCATCATTTTTCTGACTTGATCTGATTTGATAATCCGACTGTGTGTAGACAGTATATATATATAGTGCAGGGACAGGAGAATTCTTCTGATGGCTGCAAATACACACGTGTATATATACACGTGTGCACTGCCTCGCCAATCAATGTCGCGACTGAGGAGTAGCCACTTGGACCATCTCGACTCAGCGCAACATACTCATGAACATGAACAAAGTCAAAACTAGAATGACCAAGTCAAAGAAATGTGATCAAACAAGTTAAATGGTGAAAGCAACATCAATACATGGATGAGCAAGGCACAAACAGTCCAGACCAAAGGTCAAGAATGCATGGTCATGCAAACAGCAAGGGGAAATGGAGTTCAGCAAGTATACAGCTAACAAAGTGGTGCAAATACGTGTGGTTTCTGGATACAAGTACATGATACAAGATACTGGACAATGCATGGATGATCACATATAACAGAAATGACATGGTGTTCACAGCAAATATCATAGTGGTCTGAATATAGATGCAGCAAGTAACAAACTCAGCCAACATGGATAGTTCAAACTTAAGCATGGACAGAATAATGTTTTCAGCATATACATACAAGGCAGCTTTCACATGGTAAGCAATCACATGAGAAGAAATACATTGGTAATGTGCACAAGGCAAGAACAGTAAATGGCATGGTCGGTGCATATACAAATCAAGGAAATTATAACATGAATACAAGATAGCATGTATACATTTTTTTCGTGCAATTCAGTGATGTAAATGGGGTCAAGAACAACAATCAACATGAAGTATAGCAAATGGTCAGTATGGAGCATGAAGCAGCTACAAGATGAAACCCTTATACAAAGCAGTTCATGTATGTATGCAGCGTGCACAGCAAAGGTTTTCAATCAGGAGCATTAATTTGGCAAGAAAGGCATTTGAAAATTGGACAATGAACAGAAATGGGCAAATATCAAATCCAAGTGGTATGGCAAGCATATTTGGCAACTATTTTTTTAACCAAACAAATCAGTGAGCCACGAATTTGGCAAGTGTTAATTTGCAAACATTTTTTAGCAAGAGAAAATCAACATCATGCAGAAAACCATTTCTGCTAAATCTGTTTTGGTAAGAAATTTAGTGCTTTTATTTTTGGCATTGATTTACATTCCTGAAAGTAAATACCAAGTCTCAGCAATCAAGTTTTTAAGGCAAGATTCATTTCAGAGAAACATATATGGCGTGATTTTAACACTGCAATCTCGGCAACTATATTATGACATACAAGCAGTTTTATTGGTCACTGATTTCAAGCAACAGTTCAAGATTTAGTCGAGAAAAAGGGGAAATTTGATTTCAGTTATTTTAGCAACTATTCAAGAACTTATTTCCAGCATTCATCATGCAGGAAAAAATCTGTAATGTTAATTCAGGAAACAATCTTTTTCATTCAATATTTTCCTGAAGTTTTCTCAATCACACAAGGCATTTTCAAATCAAGGAAACACATTTATTTGTTTCTGTAAAAAGAAATTCGAGCATGACAAATATGTTTTTGGCAAGTAAATTATCTTCTGGAAATCAAGCATCATGTATCAAGGGCTAACAAATCTTCGGGAATCATTTCAACATATATGGGAACAGGTTCACACATGTGCAAAACTTAATCAAGGCCGATTCAATCCAGGCACCAAAGGGAAGAAATCACGCAACAATTCAAGTCTCATTCTTCCATTCAAAGTCGAGCAAATTCAGGCAACAAATAAAAAGGGGAACCCAATTAATCAGTCAAGTCAATATAATGAAATCAGAGTTTTTAGGGTTTCAAATTACCCTACAAATTAACACCAAATTCATCATCGGCGGTCAAGGGAAAAAACTAACAAAACATACAGATCGAAGAACTACAATCAACTCGAGAGCAGAAAATTTCAAATCAGAGAAAACTCACATTTTTTCAATCGTTTTCGACCGAACAAATTCCAGATCGAAGTAGCAGAAAGCAACAGAGAAGTCGAGCATCAGAGAACTTCATTTCATCAAGAGATCGATTCGATTTGGGGTGTATTGAAGAAACCCTAGCCAAATTTCCAGCCGCCATTATTTTTCCCAGAGCTAAAGCAAAAGGATCGGGCAAATAAATTACAAAGGGGGCCGGCCTGTTTTTCCTTTTGACTTAGCCATGACTCAAAAGAAAAAGGGGATAACCCTCTTTATTTAATTCCTTGGGTTTCAATTCCTTCTAATTTGTTTTTATTTTTGGTTTTAATTCGAGTTGTAAATTCAAACAATCATCTGAACAGTTTTCTAGTGTCTGTATAAACTAGAGTTAATCAGTCAGGGTGTTGACTGTCAGTCTCAGAGTCTGTAAAATCTGGGTTACGGATTACAGGGGTGTAATTCGGGGAAATCTGATCGAGGGGATATCGATCAGTCTATGGTTTTGAGCGTAGGGTTAGTACAGGAGCAGGGAGTGCGAGTTTACAGTGTCTGTAAGCGGGATCTGTTATTAACACCTAGTAAAAACCTTAGGAATGCAGCAGTAGGCAGGAATTTGCCGAAGCTGGGTATCTCTTGTGTCATTTACTTTCTGCATTTCTGTTTCTGCTATTATCTGTGATCTGTTTATTGTTGTTAATATCCCGTAATATTTGAACTCTGCGAAAAATTGTAATAAACCCTATTCACCCCCCCTCTAGGGTTAATCTAGATCCAACAAGTGGTATCAGAGCCAGGTATTTTTTTTAACTCTAGAGTCATGGGTAACCATAGTTGTCTGTCTAGCGAAAGTCAGTCCAGTTCATCTCCAACTATTTTCACTGGAACAGATTTTTTAAACTGGAAATCCAAAATGGAATTTTATTTAAAATCTGTTAATATTAAATGTTGGGATACTATTATAAATGGGAGTGATATGTCTGATAATAGAAACATTGTTTTCGATTCACGTACTATGAATATCATATTTGATTATCTCAGTACCGAACAGTTTATTCACGTATCTCATTGTTTGACTGCGCAGGATGTCTGGAGAACTCTCAACAAGCTCTATGGAAAAACTGATGACTGCTCAAAACCCCAGAATGTCAACTCAAATTCAGATCTGTGCTTGAAAGGAGAAACAGATGGATCAAACGATGGAGAATCAACAGATGCTGAAACTGAAAATTTCTCATACGAAGATTTAGTTTATATGTGCGTTGATTTGACTAAATCTGTTGATAAACTCAAATCTAAGAACAAGTCTTAGAAATCTAAGAACTCTGAGATGACCAGCAAAATTGATAATTTGGAATCACAACTTGAATATTTTAAAAACCTTTCAAATTCAGATTGTAAAAATTGTTTGAAATTGAAAATCAATCTTGTTCATCTCAATAAAAATATTCAAAAATTTGAAAATGAAATTCTGATCTTAAAAGAGAACAAGATTGAGTTATCAAATTTGAACAATCTTCTACAAAAGGAATTTGAAGTTTTTAAGACTGACATAAATTTCAAACTTGAAATTGCTGAAAATGAAAATCTGGTGAAAAGTGATTTGATTTTGAAAGAACTTGTAAATGAGATTGAAAAGTCCAGGAATTTTGAGTCTGAAAAACAAAAACGATTTGAATTTGAAATCTCGGAATCACAAGCCAAAATTAAATTTCTTAAAGATGAAAACTTGGTTTTGAAAACGGATTATGAAAGGAATAAGATCACAAAAAGCCGTTGTTCAGATTTAACAAAAGAAAATGGTGATCTTAAATTTAAAATTCAACAACTTGAAACAACATTGAGAAATTTTTCTAATGGTGAAAAATCTTTGAATATGTTGTTGAAAAATCAATTTTCTTCTAAAAACAAATATGGCCTTGGCTTTGGGAAGAATAATGTTTTTGAAAAACTGAATTCAAACGATTT
This sequence comes from Allium sativum, assembly GCA_030737875.1. Taxonomy (NCBI): domain Eukaryota; kingdom Viridiplantae; phylum Streptophyta; class Magnoliopsida; order Asparagales; family Amaryllidaceae; genus Allium; species Allium sativum. The sequence goes on from CM060918.1 coordinate 133,328,358, forward strand.
GAAAAGTTCTTCAAACTGCTTTGGAAAGAATCAACTTGAAAATTCAAACTTTGATAATCTTGGAGGTTTGTTGAATCATAAACGTGATGAAAACTTGTTTTATAATAATCCATCTAAACAATCTTGGATCCAAAAAGGAAATAAAGCAAACTTCGTCAAGTTCAAACAGATTTGGGTTCCTAAGGGTACAAAAGTTAATTCTGATGGTTTGTTATACAAACAGGTTTGGGTACCAAAAGTGGTAAACATATTTCAGAGTGGTTTTACAAATTTTGTTAGACCACTTAATTCACTCAACTGCTAGGTACCAGTGAAGGCTGAGGAATTGCTGTGCTGAAAAGAAATTTGAAATCAAGATTGTCTAAAATTCTGTGTCATTTACAGTTCCTTAGGCCAAGATTTGTTGAGTTAGAGATTCTGATTTACACTGAATTCTGGTATGATCTCTGGACTCACCTCTGTAAATATTTTTCTGTTTTGTTTCTTTTTCTTTTGTTTATTTCTTCTTCTTCTCCCTTCTATCTCTTTCTTCTGTCTATTCTGATTTGATTTATCACTGCCATATTTTTTTTGTGCTCCTTGAATTGCAGTATTCATGATATTCTGGAAATTTGTTTTGCGTGTATAGAACTCTGATGTTTTTATTATTTCCAGATCTTGTACTTAATCTTGTAAATATCTGCAATTGTTTTTGAAGTATATTCTTATTTCTGAATTCATAACAGTGTTGATGTATTCGTGCCATATCTTGAACACTGTTAATTTGAATTCTAAATTTTTGAAGATCTGAAAGTTTAATGGAAATTCACACATCTTTGCTGTTTTGAGATTCTTCTAATTCATTTTAGAAAAGCTTGAAATATTACACTCATTACAGCACTCTATTATTTATCAGTTGTGATATTTTCATTATTTTTCAGATTGGCTTGAAAATTTTAAATTGTCTAGAATCTCAGTGATACATCTTGAAAATCATTGTTATTCATGATCATTATGGTTAGAATTTGTTTGTTTGAAATCATCTGAAATTATTAATATTTTGAATAATCACACACCTCCTAAATTTGAAATTATCAACCTTGTGTGACTGATTCATTATATTTCAAAACTTAACATTGATTCAAGTGATCCCAAATAAATTATTTTGGATCATGAATATCTATCAAACCTGATGTAAATGATCTAATTTTTTTTGGGTTTGTCAGAAATACTTGTGAAAATTTCTTTGAAAATATGGTCTTAAAATTCTCTATTATTTCATGGTTATTTGATTTTAATATATGTTTGTTTAAAATCATTTGAAATTTATTGAATCACATACATATCTTGAATCTGAAATATAATATTGTGTGATTGATTCATTAAATCCTGATATATTCACATTTCTTCAAATGATTTAAAATAAACTAAATTTTCATAATCATGGATCATGGAATACATTGTTTTTGTGATCTTCAGAAACATCGTCTGACAAGTCTGTTGTGATACTGATTTCTCTGTGCTGCTCTGATACTGTTTTTGAAAAATGTTTGTTTTGGAATCATGCTGCTCTGATTATAAGAAATTGATTTGTAAATATTTTTTGGTGACTGCTTGTTTTGGAATCAAATACATACCATGCTCTGATACATGAAATTAATTTGCTTGATCTGACTGGGCTTTGTATTTAAGATTCTTTTGTCTGTGGTATACTTGTTTGTCTCAAATGTCTTGTTACCATTCCTCGTAAATAGAGACACCAAGTGGTATCAGAAGCGCCTTATATTTGTCTCACCCATCTGTACTTAGATTCAAATCTTCACCATGTATAAATCCACACACTCTTTTTGTCTTGTACACATTTTTTCCCTCTTGTCGTGTATAGATCAGCATATTCCTCTTGTTATTGATTTTCAATTTTAAAATTATTTATTTATTATTCATTCAGAAATTGAAATCAATATTCAAATTGAACTGTATTTATAATTCATCAAAATTATAATCAGAATTTGAAATTGTGATGAATTATGACTACAATATATTTCACAACAAGAGGAGATTTTATTTAAATTTTCATGAAGGCTGAACATTTATTATAATATCTTTGAATTGGCAATTATTTCACGACCATCTCCTTTATCTATCACCCGTCTGCCATCCATCATGTTTTTATATTAATGTGGAGAGTTTATTTTTAAAAAAAAAGAAAAAAAAAAAGAAAAAATCATCTTGTGTTTAAAACAGTGAAAATTATTTGTGATAGAAATGGGACTATATTATTATTCAGAATTAGTGATAATTGAAAATTTTCAATAATCCCGGTACAGTCGAGCTTATTTCATAATATAATTAATTTAGAAATTTATTTCACAGTCCATTTCTGTACCTACCACATTTTCTATCATCCATATATTGGTTTTATACCGAGAAGTCTTTCTTTTTAAAAGCTGAAATGATAAACATATATAATAAATATATAAGTGTGTCTCTAACCTCATTTAAAAATCCAAGCTCTGGTCATGCATGGTTAAGAGACAACTTATAATTTAAGCTGCGACTGACCTCATTTAAAAATCCAAACTCTGGTTATGCGTGGTCAGTGTGCTCTTAAATAAAAGATAAAAGAAAAGGAAGTAAAGTGCTAAAAATAGAAATAAATTTGAAATTCTCCTCTCTGTATAAAAACCAGCCTATCAATCCATCTTCTAATCTGTGAAATGTGTTGAAATCTTATGACGTATTATGATTTGTTGATTGATAGAGATTGGGATTTGAGATTATACGATTTTATCATTTAAATTGAATTATTAATTATAGTCCAAATCCATCACTGTTTTTGTGCTTCATTTTTATAAAATCCTTTTTGGAAATAATTGGAGAATATTCATATTTTTAAACTCTCTCCATTTTTATAAATTCATTATAAACCTGTCATTCTCTAAAATGTGAAATATGCCACCTGTTCTCAGAATATTATGATTTTTGTTTGACTGGTTGAGATGTATGATGATCGTTCCTCCTCTTATGCTAAAATTTTAGTCATTTTTCATCAGTATTTTAAAATTCTGTATCCTTTTGATGATAACAAAAGGGGTAGAATGGGTTAAGATTTTGATTTATGAGTGAATATTTTATAAATATTTTTAATTTTTGAAAATTTATTATTCCTACATTTCACTCATGCACAGTTATAGGGGGAGTTGTCTGTTGTAGGGAGAGCTAATAAATAGGGGGAGTTCAATATTCACTTTCAATATTCACTGTCAAACACATCTATTGTAAACAAAATCTTTTATTTGTTTGTCATCATCAAAAGGGGGAGATTGTTGTATATAACGATGTTGTATACACAATTATATGATTTTTGTTTGATGATAACAACCAAATAAATATTACTTTAATGTGTTTGATATTATACTGTTATTATACATCACAGACTGGAATATAATATTTATATTTAATAAAATACGACTGTACAGAAATTTAAATATTCACAGGGTATTTTATTTAAATATAATATTTTATTTCAATATCAAACAGTACAGAATTACAACTCCACTATTTGTACACTTCACTAATATTTTTCATTCAACTCTTTATACAGTCACATATACATTCATCTACACAGACTCATATATATATATATATACTGACACATGCTACTTTCTCTCTTCTGTCTTCATTTTTCTGTTTTTGTTTTCTGCTGTCTGTCTTCAGTCTTGTCTGTCTTCTGCCAGTCAGTCCAGTCATCATCTTCATACCTGTCATACACAGAAACACACACACAGTATCTGGAACAGAGATAATTTCATACTAGCAAATATTATTAAAAATATATATATATATATATTTGCCTCAGTTTTCTGGTGTGTTTCTCATCATTTTTCTGACTTGATCTGATTTGATAATCCGACTGTGTGTAGACAGTATATATATATAGTGCAGGGACAGGAGAATTCTTCTGATGGCTGCAAATACACACGTGTATATATACACGTGTGCACTGCCTCGCCAATCAATGTCGCGACTGAGGAGTAGCCACTTGGACCATCTCGACTCAGCGCAACATACTCATGAACATGAACAAAGTCAAAACTAGAATGACCAAGTCAAAAAAATGTGATCAAACAAGTTAAATGGTGAAAGCAACATCAATACATGGATGAGCAAGGCACAAACAGTCCAGACCAAAGGTCAAGAATGCATGGTCATGCAAACAGCAAGGGGAAATGGAGTTCAGCAAGTATACAGCTAACAAAGTGGTGCAAATACGTGTGGTTTCTGGATACAAGTACATGATACAAGATACTGGACAATGCATGGATGATCACATATAACAGAAATGACATGGTGTTCACAGCAAATATCATAGTGGTCTGAATATAGATGCAGCAAGTAACAAACTCAGCCAACATGGATAGTTCAAACTCAAGCATGGACAGAATAATGTTTTCAGCATATACATACAAGGCAGCTTTCACAAGGTAAGCAATCACATGAGAAGAAATACATTGGTAATGTGCACAAGGCAAGAACAGTAAATGGCATGGTCGGTGCATATACAAATCAAGGAAATTATAACATGAATACAAGATAGCATGTATACATTTTTTTCGTGCAATTCAGTGATGTAAATGGGGTCAAGAACAACAATCAACATGAAGTATAGCAAATGGTCAGTGTGGAGCATGAAGCAGCTACAAGATGAAACCCTTATACAAAGCAGTTCATGTATGTATGCAACGTGCACAGCAAAGGTTTTCAATCAGGAGCATTAATTTCGCAAGAAAGGCATTTGAAAATTGGACAATGAACAGAAATGGGCAAATATCAAATCCAAGTGGTATGGCAAGCATATTTGGCAACTATTTTTTTAACCAAACAAATCAGTGAGCCACGAATTTGGCAAGTGTTAATTTGCAAACATTTTTTAGCAAGAGAAAATCAACATCATGCAGAAAACCATTTCTGCTAAATCTGTTTTGGTAAGAAATTTAGTGCTTTTATTTTTGGCATTGATTTACATTCCTGAAAGTAAATACCAAGTCTCAGCAATCAAGTTTTTAAGGCAAGATTCATTTCAGAGAAACATATATGGCGTGATTTTAACACTGCAATCTCGGCAACTATATTATGACATACAAGCAGTTTTATTGGTCACTGATTTCAAGCAACAGTTCAAGATTTAGTCGAGAAAAATGGGAAATTTGATTTCAGTTATTTTAGCAACTATTCAAGAACTTATTTCCAGCATTCATCATGCAGGAAAAAATCTGTAATGTTAATTCAGGAAACAATCTTTTTCATTCAATATTTTCCTGAAGTTTTCTCAATCACACAAGGCATTTTCAAATCAAGGAAACACATTTATTTGTTTCTGTAAAAAGAAATTCGAGCATGACAAATATGTTTTTGGCAAGTAAATTATCTTCTGGAAATCAAGCATCATGTATCAAGGGCTAACAAATCTTCGGGAATCATTTCAACATATATGGGAACAGGTTCACACATGTGCAAAACTTAATCAAGGCCGATTCAATCCAGGCACCAAAGGGAAGAAATCACGCAACAATTCAAGTCTCATTCTTCCATTCAAAGTCGAGCAAATTCAGGCAACAAATAAAAAGGGGAACCCAATTAATCAGTCAAGTCAATATAATGAAATCAGAGTTTTTAGGGTTTCAAATTACCCTACAAATTAACACCAAATTCATCATCGGCGGTCAAGGGAAAAAACTAACAAAACATACAGATCGAAGAACTACAATCAACTCGAGAGCAGAAAATTTCAAATCAGAGAAAACTCACATTTTTTCAATCGTTTTCGACCGAACAAATTCCAGATCGAAGTAGCAGAAAGCAACAGAGAAGTCGAGCATCAGAGAACTTCATTTCATCAAGAGATCGATTCGATTTGGGGTGTATTGAAGAAACCCTAGCCAAATTTCCAGCCGCCATTATTTTTCCCAGAGCTAAAGCAAAAGGATCGGGCAAATAAATTACAAAGGGGGCCGGCCTGTTTTTCCTTTTGACTTAGCCATGACTCAAAAGAAAAAGGGGATAACCCTCTTTATTTAATTCCTTGGGTTTCAATTCCTTCTAATTTGTTTTTATTTTTGGTTTTAATTCGAGTTGTAAATTCAAACAATCATCTGAACAGTTTTCTAGTGTCTGTATAAACTAGAGTTAATCAGTCAGGGTGTTGACTGTCAGTCTCAGAGTCTGTAAAATCTGGGTTACGGATTACAGGGGTGTAATTCGGGGAAATCTGATCGAGGGGATATCGACCAGTCTATGGTTTTGAGCGTAGGGTTAGTACAGGAGCAGGGAGTGCGAGTTTACATTGTCTGTAAGCGGGATCTGTTATTAACACCTAGTAAAAACCTTAGGAATGCAGCAGTAGGTAGGAATTTGCCAAAGCTGGGTATCTCTTGTGTCATTTACTTTCTGCATTTCTGTTTCTGCTATTATCTGTGATCTGTTTATTGTTGTTAATATCCCGTAATATTTGAACTCTGCGAAAAATTGTAATAAACCCTATTCACCCCCCCTCTAGGGTTAATCTAGATCCAACACACTTCGTAGTTGGGCCGTATGACACCGACACTTGACGAGTTAGGCTTATAGGGAGCCGATCGACTAGACCGTGCTAGTTGGACCTTGGTTTAGGTCATTCATGATGTTTGGGCCAAACTTGGGCCTGGGTGTAACAACCCGTATTTTTGAATAACATGTTATAACATAAATGGAGGCAGAATTAAACTGTAAAATCTGAATCAAGGGAAAACGGGCTATGCCATTGCGTTCGTCTCGGAAAAATACGCGAAATAGAGTCCGAGTTTTCGAAAATCGGAGTCCGTATGACCAAGATATGGCCTCGCGAAGTTTCACGAAAAATTCCCAAATTAAAGTATACTTCATTAAGTGAAATGGGTTGCGCAGAGAAATATATATATTGATATATACATATATATATAATTGAAAATTAAATAAATAAATATGCAAAAATGTTCAAAACAGCGAATTGGGAGAGGGGAATAACCGAACCGGCTGATTTTTGAGGTCGACCCGAGCTCGCTGGGTCGACTAGGCGTTAATCCAGGGTGTTTGGCTGTCAACCCGTGGGCCGATTCGCTCAAATGCAGATTTTGCATTTGGATGGTTCTCATGGTTCATCTTTAATCTAAAGGCCCTAGATGGTTCCTACACTTGACTTCTTCCCCAAGACATGCTTTGATGGCTTGGATTGAATCTAGGTTTAATCCTATGGCCTAAAACACTTGCCTACTCTATAAATAAGACCCTAACCTACCCTAAATCATCATTATTCATTCATACAACTAAACTATGGCAAAATCAATCCTCTCATGGCCTCCACTCTCTTCATAAAATTTCTAAATCAAATTTCTAAGAGATTTCCATGCATACAAGTGTATTTAGGCTTGTATGATCCTCTTTAGCTTGCATTAAAGTCTTGTTTCTCTATTGGCATCATAAAGGAGGAGTCTTGATCAAGTTTGCTTGCATTTTGGGGTTTTAATTTGTTGCATAAGGGGTTTCTTACATTTGCTATACTCATTTGAGTCCACATAAGCATTGTAAGCCTATTTCTACTCTTGTATTTTAACTATGAAGTTAATATGTTATGTTGCAAGTTGAGTTTGGGGTTAATCATGATATGTGCTTTGATCTTATGATTTTATGCATAAGCTTACTCTATGCATGTTAGTAAAGTCATTACCTTGGCTTTATGCATAGAAAGATGTGATCTTTGGTTGGAAATGTTGCATGATGCAACTTTGAAACTCTCATAAACCTTGTATTAACATGCATATAATGTTATATGCATGTTACTAGTCCTTATCTCATGCTATCTATGGCCATGTTCCGCCTATTTGCCAAGTTTGATGTTATGCATGCATATGAACCTTATGCAAGTTGAAACCATGTTATGCATGCATATGAACACTATGCAAGTTAAAATGATGTTATGCATGCTTAGGAATATTTTGCAAGTTGATAACATGATATGCAAGTTTGTGATCACATCTTTGTCTCATATGCCACCATGTTTAACTTGTGGCTCCAACACCTTTATGTCATGATTTTGCCAAGTTCCCTCTTTCTATCCTTTATGCGCTATTGCGATATGTAAGCGAGGGGATTGCGTTTGGGGTTGGGTAAACTTAAAAGACATAAAAACGTAAGCTTGGGAATTTACCTATTAAGTTAGGTCTACCCATTGGGAATTTACCTATTAAGTTAGGTCTACCCAATTGCTTGAAAATTTGTAATGTGTTTTGGAAACATGATGGACATGACACTTAGAAAACATGAGGATGGCCAACTCGAGGTTGGGTTGAGCTTGTAGCATAAACCTACCCGGAACCGACCGGCTTAACTAGTGGCTACAAGCAATAGGACCCAATGTGAGTAGTTGGTCATGTTGCACGTGAAACCCGAGGTTAGACTAAGTTGTGGTGTAAACCTACCCGGACCCGCCCGGCCTAACTAGTAACCACAACAAGGTCTAATGTGAGAGGTTGGGTGCATTAAATTAATTAATGCCACATGGTAGGGTTAAGTCATGGACCGCTTGAATACTTAACCAATTAAACACGATGGGTTGATAGGGTTAAGTCATGAACCTTGGGTACACTTAACCAACTTGGTACTTGGATGAGTTGGGTTAACCACGTTTAACCCATTAAGGAAACCCTAGTTACGTGGTCCTTTGCACCAGTAACCCTCTTAGTTGTATCATGATACCCTAGGGACTAGGCTAGGGTGGGGCACGATTACTGGGATGACATGTAAGCGACCAAGACGACGGCTGTGTAGGTGCGCCGGTGTAGGTTCAGGCGGGCCATGGTCGTGCACATGGTCCGGAGTTGAAAAAGCAGGCACGGGCACCAGTAGGTTTAAACTGTGCGTGCTTGGTTTGTGTCAGTGGTTGACACCCTAGGACTTGATACACCCTAGGGTGGACCTAGCACAGTTTAGCTACACTTCGTAGTTGGGCCGTATGACACTGACACTTGACGAGTTAGGCTTTAGGAGAGCCGATCGACTAGACCGTGCTAGTTGGACCTTGGTTTAGGTCATTCATGATGTTGGGCCAAACTTGGGCCTGGGGATCACTTCTTGTTTACACTTGACATGACTTGTGATACTAGTACACTTGGTGCAAACCTCAACCTTGTATATGCGGTGCCACACTTGATCTATCTTGTTGACTTTTTCCATGCCAGTTATCATCCTATGACTCATCCTTGTTTACATATACAGTTAACTTTATTAGTTGTTGTACAATAGTAGGTAGGACTTACCAGTCTTTTGACTGACCCATTTTCTTTCGCCTCTTTTCTTTCGTTGCCCCCCCCCCAGGTTTACAGGGCGGGAATACCAGTACTTAGCTTGGATCTTAGCTGCTTTTCCTGGATAGCTCATGTATGCTTTGGACTTGAGCTCGCTATGGTTTTCTACCTTGGGGATAGCTACTTTATGTTTTCCTTTCCAGTTTCCAGTTTTATGTTTCTAGACTTTGTTTATGGAAAATAATGATCAAGTACTGTGTTGTAACTTAACTTATGGTTTTGATATGCTAGTTTTTATCCGCTGCTATATTTACTCTGTTTTTTTTTTTTACTTATATGTTCTGTCTTGTGATATCTGCATGCATGTTTACCTTGTTTAAACGCCCCTCCAAAGTCAGTGCCCTTGCAAGAGTGGCACTGGCGGAGGTGGGGTGTTACATTTGGTATCAGAGCATAAGGTTTACAAGATTGGAGCAAAAAGGGTTTTAAAGTTACTTTTAAAAGCTATTTTCAAAACCAATTAAGTATTTTCCAAAGAAAAGTCTAGTTTATTTTGAAAGGCTATCCCCCAAGAGCCATAAGCACTATCCTTCGTTTCCTCGTTCTAAATCTATCTTTTCCTTTTTTTTCAGCATGGCCGATCTCAATCTTCCTGAGGGAGTCACCATTCCCGGATGGTTCCGGAGGTACTTGGAAGCTAGGGCCAACAATGCAGGTCCAGCAACCACTCCCACTATCACTGAGGTTCCACCCCCTCCTCCTCCTCCTCAGCAACCACAAGCCGATTTCGCCAAGGTTTGCAAGGACTTCAAGGCAATGGGTGGCAAAAATTTTATTGGGACGGAGACTTTTGTGGAAGCAAGAAATTGGTTGAAGGAGACCGAAGATCTCTTTGCCATCTTTGATGTAGAGGACCGTAGAAAGGTTCTGTTGGCGGTTTGGCTACTAAAGGAGGAAGCTTCTTATTGGTGGGAGGTCACCAGTGCTACTAGGCCCGTAGAAACCTGGGCCGACTTTAGGGCAAGGTTTGGGCTTAAGTTTTTATCGTCTGCGGAGGCAAATTTGCAACTAGAGAAGTTCATAGCCTTGAAGCAAGGAGACATGACGGTGAGAGAATATGTGAATAAGTTCAACCAGCTTGCCCGATTCGGTTTGGACATGGTCAATACCCCCGAGAAGAAGGCTCTACGTTTTGCACGAGGGTTAAATGAGCCATTACAAGGTCTAGCCATGTCACACATACCCATGGGGGCCACTTTCGAGAGCCTAGTAGACATGGCATTGCTGCAGGGAGAGGATAAGAATGGGAAGAAAGAAGTCAAGCCCAATGAGACTCAGCCTAAGAAGGCAGACTCCAAGTGGGGAGGGAATCAGAGTAATCAGAACAACAAGAACAACAAGAACAACAAGGGCAACAAGAACAAGGCAAAGGACACAAGAAAGTGCCACTTCTGTGGGATTGTTGGGCATGTGGCCAAGGACTGTAGGAAGAAGAGAATGAAATTGGGTGGATGCTTTCATTGTGGAGAGACGGGACATTTTAGCAAGGATTGCCCTAAGAAGCAGGGGCATGGACAAACTCAGCGCGCAGGTTCATCTGGAGGGCAAGTGCATGCTCTCAACACCACTCCAGTTCAGGACCGAGGTACTATTTCTGTGGAAAGTCTTATTTATATTTCTGGTTTTCCTGTTCGCACTTTGTTTGATTCTGGCGCATCGCATACCTTTATTTCTTCTGATGTTGTTGGAAGTTTGCACCTAAGTACTAGTCTTGTTGAGGATCCCGTTAGTGTTTCAAATCCGATTGGGGGTTCAGCCCATTTATCTATGATCTGTATGGATTTGAGGATTTCTATCTTGACCGTAGAATTCTCGTGTGATGCTTATGTTCTCGGGTTCACGGGATACGGGTTGATCTTGGGCATGGATTGGTTGTCCCGCTATGGAGCCATTCTCGATTGTGAGCATAGGGTGGTGAGACTCATGACTCACCTGGGTAATACCCTAGAGATTTCTTGCAACCCGCTAGATCCCGTCATGCTATGTTATCTTGAATCTCTTGACTCGTCCATCGATGATCTGCAATCTGTAAGGGTGGTTCGAGAATACCCTGATGTCTTTGAAGAAGTTAAGGGGTTACCCCCTAAGCGAGAGATAGATTTCCGCATTTATCTGGTTGATAATGCTAAGCCAGTCTCCTTACCAGTTAGGCACATGGCCCCGCGTGAAAGGAGAGAGCTCAGTAAGCAAATCAAGGAGCTACTTGAGAAGAATTTTATTAGGCGAAGCATTTCTGAATGGGGTGCTCCTGTAGTGTTCGCTACTAAGGCGGACGGCTCGCTTCGTCTATGTGTTGATTATCGAGAGTTGAACAAGCTGACCAAGAAGAATATGCATCCATTACCGAGGATAGATGACCTCTTCGACCAGCTTGTTGGTGCTTCTGTTTTCTCTCAGCTTGATTTAGCCACCGGATTTCATCAGCTTAGAGTGGCCGAAAACAGCATTGATAAGACTGCATTTAGGACTCCAGACGGATTCTTTGAATGGCTTGTTATGCCATTCGGCTTGACTAATGCACCCGCCTACTTCGTAGATTTGATGAGTAGGGTGTTCAGGGAGTTCCTTAACAAGTTTGTTGTTGTCTTCGTGGATGATATTCTGATCTTTTCAAAAGACGAGGAAGAACATGCTAGACACCTCAAGGAAGTGATGGATACGCTTAGAGGCCATCAGTTGAAAGCCAAGTTCTCCAAATGCCACTTTTGGAGAAAGGAAGTCCGATTTCTTGGGCATATAGTTTCTAAGCAGGGTATAGCTGTGGATCCTGCGAAAGTGGTTGCAGTTCAAGACTGGAAGACTCCTAGGAATGCAACCGAAGTGCGAAGCTTTCTCGGTCTGGCAGGCTACTATAGGAAGTTCATTAGAGACTTCGCTAAGATTTCGGCCCCTCTCACTAGATTGATGAAGAAGAACTTAGTCTTTGCATGGGACTTAGAGTGTGAGCTTGCTTTTCAAAGGCTCAAAAGGGCCCTTACCACAGCTCCGGTTTTGGCATTACCCGATGGCGGTAAAATGTTTACCGTGTATACCGATGCATGTGGCACGGGGTTAGGCGCTGTTCTGATGCAGGAGAGAAGAGTGATATGTTATGGGGGTAGGCAACTTAAAGTTCATGAGAAGAACTACCCCACTCATGACTTGGAGTTAGCGGCGATTGTCTTTGCACTCAAGTCCTGGCGCCACTATCTTTTAGGCGAAAGGTTTGAGTTGTATACTGATCACAAATCACTCAAGTATCTCTTCTCGCAGAAAGATCTGAATCTTAGGCTGCAAAGGTGGATGGAATTCTTGGCATCATATGACTTCGAGATAGCTTATACCCCTGGCAAGGGTAATGTTGTGGCGGATGCACTAAGCAGAAAGAGGTTGACCCTAAGTCCTCTATTCGTTGAGATGAAGAATTTAGAGTATGTGGCAACCTTTGATTTCTCTTTGGCAATTGAGTCGATGACCGGTTCATTAGCATCTCTGGAACTCAGACCTACCCTTCTTGATCAAGTTGGGGCTTCGCAGAAAGAAGACCCTCAGATAGTTGAGATTATGGATAAGCTGATTCGAGGAGAGACGTCTAGTCATCTCGCTCGATATTCTATTGATGACAAGGGTTGGCTGAGGAGAGATGGAAGGTTATGTGTTCCAGTGGTAGGAGATCTAGTAAGAAAAATTCTTGAGGAAGCGCATCGCTCTAAGTTGACTATACATCCAGGCGGAGATAAGATGTATAAAGATATGAAGCGTATTTTCTTTTGGCCTGGGATGAAGAAGGATGTGGCAGAGTTTGTTTCTAGATGTATCATTTGCCAGCAAGTTAAGGCCGAGTCGAAGAAGCCCGGTGGGCTATTGCATCCTCTAGACGTTCCACTTTGGAAGTGAGAGAGTATTTCCATGTATTTTATTGATGGGCTACCAAGGTCAAGGAAAGGGAATACGAGCATTTGGGTTATTGTGGACAGACTTACGAAGAGTGCTCATTTCATTCCGGTAAAGAGCAAGAGGACCGCATCTTGGCTAGCGTCTGTATATCTTCGTGAGATTGTGAGACTTCATGGAGTCCCTTCTAGTATAGTCAGTGACCGTGACCCAATCTTTACAAGTCAGTTCTGGAATAGCTTGCAAGAAGCCATGGGCACGAGGTTGAATCTAAGTACTTCTTATCACCCACAGACGGACGGTCAAACCGAAAGGGTGAATAGGGTACTCGAGGATCTGTTAAGGCTTTGTATTCTGGATTTTGGTGGTACTTGGGAAGACCATCTTCCTCTTGTTGAGTTTGCATATAATAACAGTTATCAAGCAAGCATAGGGATGGCACCATTTGAAGCTTTATATGGGAGGCCGTGCAAGTCGCCTACATGTTGGTGGGAGACTACAGATAAGCTTATACTTGGGCCTGATATGATCAGAGATGCATCCGAGAAGATCGAGTTGATTCGAAGACGGATGAAAGCGGCCCAAGACCGACAGAAATCCTATGCTGATAAGCGAAGATCTGATTTGGAGTTTGATGTTGGAGATATGGTTTTCGTGAAGGTTTCTCCTTTGCGGAATGTGGTCCGATTTGGAGCCGTTGGGAAGTTAGCACCGAGATTTGTTGGACCCTTCCCTATTATAGAGAGGATCGGGCAGATGACTTATAGAGTGAAATTGCCCGAGAAGCTTGCCGGAGTACACGATGTTTTTCATGTCTCGCATCTCCGGAAGTGTTTACATGAGTCAGCAGAGGTTGTTGAGCCAAGTGTTCTGGAAGATGTGGAAGTGGAGAAAGAAGCTACTTTGAGGAGAGCTCCGATTCGTATCTTGGGGAGGGAGACCAAGAAGCTAAGGAATCGAGAGGTCAAGTTGGTGAAGGTTCAATGGGGTGAAGCCGAAGAAGACGCAACTTGGGAAACCGAGGAGAAGATGCGTGGGCTTTATCCATTCCTTTTTGAGGGTACACTCTCAATCTCTTTTCTTTGTTAGCATATCTTTCTCTTTGCTATCCATGTTTATCTAGTTATCGTGCTAACCTTGTCATGAGAACCTTAGGTAGAAACCCTTTGGATGAAACATGTATTTGAAACATGTTATGCTTGATGGTTGCAAGTGGTTGCAAGTGGATACTCGTGGATGCATGATACACATTAGGCACTAAGATCGGCTCACACACTCTCATATTGCATATGCATGAGTGTTTATGCTTATTCATGGATGAAAATTTTTGTGTTATCACGTGGATGTTGCATATGGATGTATGTGATGTGCACACATATAGATGTTATACATTATGTTAGGAATTGCATACATATGGATTCATTTCACTAACATAATCTGCATTGATGATATTTGCATTAGATAAGTACATATACACACACCTTTGCATATGATCATACAGCATTTAGAACCTTTTAAGGACAATGATTGCTCGTGGATGATGTTTTGAGTAGATGGATGATGGACGGTAGGATACGTTCTTCCTAACTTGGATATTTCGGGGACGAAATCCTTTAAGGAGGGGAGAATGTAACAACCCGTATTTTTGAATAACATGTTATAACATAAATGGAGGCAGAATTAAACTGTAAAATCTGAATCAAGGGAAACGGGCTATGCCAATGCGTTCGTCTCGGAAAAATACGCGAAATAGAGTCCGAGTTTTCAAAAATCGGAGTCCGTATGACCAAGATATGGCCTCGCGAAGTTTCACGAAAAATTCCCAAATTAAAGTACACTTAATTAAGTGAAATGGGTTGCGCAGAGAAATATATATATTGATATATATATATATATATATATATATATATATATATAATTGAAAATTAAATAAATAAATATGCAAAAATGTTCAAAACAGCGAATTGGGAGAGGGGAATAACCGAACCGGCTGATTTTTGAGGTCGACCCGAGCCCGCTGGGTCGACTAGGGGTTAATCCAGGGTGTTTGGCTGTCAACCCGTGGGCCGATTCGCTCAAATGCAGATTTTGCATTTGGATGGTTCTCATGGTTCATCTTTAATCTAAAGGCCCTAGATGGTTCCTACACTTGACTTCTTCCCCAAGACATGCTTTGATGGCTTGGATTGAATCTAGGTTTAATCCTATGGCCTAAAACACTTGCCTACTCTATAAATAAGACCCTAACCTACCCTAAATCATCATTATTTATTCATACAACTAAACTATGGCAAAATCAATCCTCTCATGGCCTCCACTCTCTTCATAAAATTCCTAAATCAAATTTCTAAGAGATTTCCATGCATACAAGTGTATTTAGGCTTGTATGATCCTCTTTAGCTTGCATTAAAGTCTTGTTTCTCTATTGGCATCATAAAGGAGGAGTCTTGATCAAGTTTGCTTGCATTTTGGGGTTTTAATTTGTTGCATAAGGGGTTTCTTACATTTGCTATACTCATTTGAGTCCACATAAGCATTGTAAGCCTATTTCTACTCTTGTATTTTAACTATGAAGTTAATATGTTATGTTGCAAGTTGAGTTTGGGGTTAATCATGATATGTGCTTTGATCTTATGATTTTATGCATAAGCTTACTCTATGCATGTTAGTAAAGTCATTACCTTGGTTTTATGCATAGAAAGATGTGATCTTTGGTTGGAAATGTTGCATGATGCAACTTTGAAACTCTCATAAACCTTGTATTAACATGCATATAATGTTATATGCATGTTACTAGTCCTTATCTCATGCTATCTATGGCCATGTTCCGCCTATTTGCCAAGTTTGATGTTATGCATGCATATGAACCTTATGCAAGTTGAAACCATGTTATGCATGCATATGAACACTATGCAAGTTAAAATGATGTTATGCATGCTTAGGAATATTTTGCAAGTTGATAACATGATATGCAAGTTTGTGATCACATCTTTGTCTCATATGCCACCATGTTTAACTTGTGGCTCCAACACCTTTATGTCATGATTTTGCCAAGTTCCCTCTTTCTATCCTTTATGCGCTATTGCGATATGTAAGCGAGGGGATTGCGTTTGGGGTTGGGTAAACTTAAAAGACATAAAAACGTAAGCTTGGGAATTTACCTATTAAGTTAGGTCTACCCATTGGGAATTTACCTATTAAGTTAGGTCTACCCAATTGCTTGAAAATTTGTAATGTGTTTTGGAAACATGATGGACATGACACTTAGAAAACATGAGGATGGCCAACTCGAGGTTGGGTTGAGCTTGTAGCATAAACCTACCCGGAACCGACCGGCTTAACTAGTGGCTACAAGCAATAGGACCCAATGTGAGTAGTTGGTCATGTTGCACGTGAAACCCGAGGTTAGACTAAGTTGTGGTGTAAACCTACCCGGACCCGCCCGGCCTAACTAGTAACCACAACAAGGTCTAATGTGAGAGGTTGGGTGCATTAAATTAATTAATGCCACATGGTAGGGTTAAGTCATGGACCGCTTGAATACTTAACCAATTAAACACGATGGGTTGATAGGGTTAAGTCATGAACCTTGGGTACACTTAACCAACTTGGTACTTGGATGAGTTGGGTTAACCACGTTTAACCCATTAAGGAAACCCTAGTTACGTGGTCCTTTGCACCAGTAACCCTCTTAGTTGTATCATGATACCCTAGGGACTAGGCTAGGGTGGGGCACGATTACTGGGATGACATGTAAGCGACCAAGACGACGGCTGTGTAGGTGCGCCGGTGTAGGTTCAGGCGGGCCATGGTCGTGCACATGGTCCGGAGTTGAAAAAGCAGGCACGGGCACCAGTATGTTTAAACTGTGCGTGCTTGGTTTGTGTCAGTGGTTGACACCCTAGGACTTGATACACCCTAGGGTGGACCTAGCACAGTTTAGCTACACTTCTTAGTTGGGCCGTATGACACCGACACTTGACGAGTTAGGCTTTAGGAGAGCCGATCGACTAGACCGTGCTAGTTGGACCTTGGTTTAGGTCATTCATGATGTTGGGCCAAACTTGGGCCTGGGGATCACTTCTTGTTTACACTTGACATGACTTGTGATACTAGTACACTTGGTGCAAACCTCAACCTTGTATATGCGGTGCCACACTTGATCTATCTTGTTGACTTTTTCCATGCCAGTTATCATCCTATGACTCATCCTTGTTTACATATACAGTTAACTTTATTAGTTGTTGTACAATAGTAGGTAGGACTTACCAGTCTTTTGACTGACCCATTTTCTTTCGCCTCTTTTCTTTCGTTTCCCCCCCCCCCCCAGGTTTACAGGGCGGGAATACCAGTACTTAGCTTGGATCTTAGCTGCTTTTCCTGGATAGCTCATGTATGCTTTGGACTTGAGCTCGCTATGGTTTTCTACCTTGGGGATAGCTACTTTATGTTTTCCTTTCCAGTTTCCAGTTTTATGTTTCTAGACTTTGTTTATGGAAAATAATGATCAAGTACTGTGTTGTAACTTAACTTATGGTTTTGATATGCTAGTTTTTATCCGCTGCTATATTTACTCTGTTTTTTTTTTACTTATATGTTCTGTCTTGTGATATCTGCATGCATGTTTACCTTGTTTAAACGCCCCTCCAAAGTCAGTGCCCTTGCAAGAGTGGCACTGGCGGAGGTGGGGTGTTACACTGGGGATCACTTCTTGTTTACACTTTGGACCTCGTATTGGGGTCACTACATGTTATTGGGCCAAAGCTTGGGCCAAGGGATCAATACTTGTTTATTCAAGTCATGTTAGTTTGCTAGTACACCTGTGGTGCAAAACCTTAAACCTGATTATGCGATGACACCTTTATCTACCTTGTTAGTTAATCACCATGCTAGTATGTTGTTATCCTTATGATCATACCTACTTCTCATGCCAGTTAACTTTATCAGTTTACATTGATTGTAGTAGGGCTTACTCAGTCTTTTTGACTGACCTGTTTTCTTTCGCCTCTTTTCTTCCGTTCCCCCCCCCCCCCCAGGTTCTCAGGGAGGGAATATTGGAGCTTAGCTTGGATTTCTGACCGCTTGCTTGTGGGATTTTAGCTCATGTACGGTCTTGACATGAAGCTAGCTATGGTTATCACTTATTTTGGGGATAGTACTTATGTATTTCAGTTTTTCAGTAATGTTGTTTTTATCTAGACTTTTGTATTTGGAAAATTGACATTATGTTGTACCAGACTTGTTTTGAAATGGTTTGAAATCTTCCGCTGTTTTTATCTATGTTATTTACTCTGTTTACATATATACATATGTTCTTGTTCTGCTTTGATATATCATTATGCATGTTTACCTGATTCGAACGCCCCTCCAAAGTCAGAGTGCTTGCAACAGTTACCCTGGCGGAGGTGGGGTGTTACATTTGGTATTAGAGCATATGGTTTACGAGAAGGAACAAAAAGGTCTTTAAAACTTTTGGAAAACTATTTTCAAAACCAAGTATAAAGTATTTTTCAAAGAAAAGTCTAGTTTATTTTAAAGGCTATTCCCCAAAAAGCCATTAGCAAAAATTCCTTCGTTTTTCTCCATTCTGAATCTGTCTTTTTCTTCGTTTTCAGTATGGCCGATAACTTTGCTATTCCGGAGGGAGTACACGTACCTGTTTGGTATAGGAGACTTTTGGAGGCTAGGGCGACCGAAGCCGGCCCCGCAGATGTTCCTCCTCCTCCAGTAGTTAATGTTCCTCCTCCTCCTCCGGTAGTTAATGTTCCTCCTCCTCCTGTCGCTGAGGTTCCTCTTCCTCCTCCCCCTCAGCATCCTCAAGCTGACTTCGCAAAGACTTGCAAAGATTTCAAAGCAATGGGTGGCAAGAACTTTCAAGGCACTGAGACTTTTGTAGAGGCCAGAAATTGGTTGAAAGAGACCGAGGATTTATTTGCTATCTTTGGGTTAGACGGTCAGAGGAAGATCTTGTTGGCGGTTTGGCTTATGAAGGATGAGGCCGCTTATTGGTGGGAAGTCACCAATGGTACTAGGCCTGTTGAGACTTGGGCCGATTTCAGGGCAAGGTTCGTGCTTAAGTTTCTATCTTCTGCTGAGGAGAATCTGCAAATGGAGAGGTTCATAACTTTGAAACAAGGAGATATGTCTGTCAAAGAATATGTGAACAAATTCAATCAGTTAGCTCGTTTTGGCTTGGATATGGTGAATACTCCTCAGAAGAAGGCTCTTCGTTTTGCTAGAGGATTGAATGAGCCGTTGCAGGGATTGGCTATGTCACATATTCTCCATGGGGCCACGTTTGAGAGCTTGGTTGATATGGCGTTACTTCAGGGAGATGTCAAGAAAAATGATACTCAAGCCAAGAAGACTGATTCCCAGGGAAAAGGAAATCAGGGTAATCCAAGTGGTCAGAGCAGTCAAGGCAATCAGAACAACAAGAACAACAAGGGCAACAAGAACAAGGCAAAGGAAACAAGAAAGTGCAACTTCTGTGGGATTGTTGGGCACATAGTCAAGGACTGTAGGAAGAAGAGAAGGAAATTGGGTGGGTGCTTTCACTGTGGAGAGACGGGACATTTTAACAAGGATTGCCCTAGGAAGCAAGGGCAAGGCCAGGGTCAGCCTCAGCGTGCTGGACCTTCAGGAGGGCAAGTTCATGCTCTCAATGCCGCTCCAGTTCCCGATCGAGGTAGTATTTCTGTTGAGAGCCTTGTATATATTTCTTACCTTGTTTGATTCTGGTGCATCGCATAGCTTTATCCCATCTGATCTAGTTGAAAGTTTGCACCTAAGTACTAGTCTAGTTAATGATCCCGTGTGTGTTTTAAATCCAATTGGGGGTTCCGCCCATTTGTCTGTTATCTACGTGGATCTGAAAATCTCTATCTTTAGTGTAGAGATCTCGTGTGATGCTTATATTCTCAGTTTCTTGGGGTATGGGTTGATTTTGGGCTTGGATGGGTTGTCCAGTTTTGGAGCCATCCTTGATTTTTGAGCATAGGGTTGTGAGGCTCATGACTCGCCTCGGTGACACCCTAAAAATTTCTTGTAACCCTATGAGTCCCATCATGTTGTGTTATCTTGAATCCCTCAAACTCGTCTATCGATAGTTTGCAATCGGTGAGGGTGGTCCGAGAATATCCTGATATCTTGGGTGAAGTGAAGGGGGGGTTACCCCCAAGCGAGAGATTGATTTCCGCATTTATCTGGTTGATAATGCCAAGATAGTTTCGTGGCCGGTTAGGCACATGGTCCCGCAAGATGAGAGTTATGAAAGCAAGTCAGGTAGTTGCTTGAGAAGAACTTCATTAGACGAAGTATATCTGAATGGGGAGCGCCTGTAGTATTTACTACCAAGGCAGATGGTTCTCTTCGACTTTGTGTTGATTATCGTGAGTTAAACGAAGAGAATAGACAACCATTGCCAAGGATCGATGATTTGTTTGATCAGCTTGTAGGAACATCTGTTTTCTCTTGATCTTGCTACTGGATTCCATCAGCTCAGAGTAGCTGAGGATAGTATAGACAAGACTGCGTTCAGAACTCCGGACGGATTCTTAGAATGGCTGGTCATGCCATTCGGTTTGACTAATGCACCCGCCTACTTCGTGGACTTGATGAGTAGGGTGTTCAGGGAGTTCTTAAACAAGTTTGTCGTGGTCTTCGTAGACGAAATTCTGATCTTCTCTAAGGATGAGGAAGAGCACGCAAGGCATCTCGTGGAGGTGATGGATACGTTTAGAGCGCATCAGTTGAAGGCCAAGTTCTCCAAGTGTCATTTTGGAGAAAAAGGAGTTAGATTTCTTGGGCACATAGTTTCTAAGCAAGACTTAGCGGTGGATCCCGCTAAGGTAGTTGCAGTTCAGGATTGGAAGACTCCAAGGAATGCAACTGAAGTAAGAAGCTTTCTCAGTTTAATTAGTCAGTTAGCGTCCCTTGAGTTTAGACCTACCCTTCTGGATCAAGTAGGGACTTCACAGAAAGAAGACCCGCAGTTAGTCGAGATCATGGACAAGTTGATTCGAGGCGAGATGTTAAGACACCTCGCTATAGATAACAAGGGATGGCTAAGACGCGATGAGAGAAAGAAGGTTCTTGAAGATGCACATCACTCGAGGAGGTGGCCAAGTTTGTCCCAAGGTGCATGTGGTGCCAACAGATTAAGGCCGAGTTATAGAAGCCCGGTGGCCTATTATATCCATTGGAGGTCCCCGCCATGGAAGAGGAGTATATCCTGCTTATCTTCCCGATCTCTTTGTAGCATATCTTTTGCTATCCATGTTTGTCTTGATTATCTAGTTTATCGTGTTAATCTTGTCATGAGAACCTTAGGTAGAAACCCTTTGGATGAAACATGTGTTTGAAACATGTTATGCTTGATGGTTGCAAGTGGTTGCAAGTGTTTGCAAGTGGTTACTCGTGGATGCATTATACACGTTAGGCACTAGATCGGCTCACACACTCCTCATATTGCATATGCATGAGTGTTTATGCTTATTCATGGATGGAAATTTTTGTGTTATCACATGGATGTTGCATATGGATGTATGTTATGTGCACATATATAGATGTTATACATTATGTTAGGAATTGCATACATATGGATTGATTTCACTAACATAATTTGCATTGATGATATTTGCATTAGATAAGTACATATACACACACCTTTGCATATGTTCATGCAACATTTAGAATCTTGTAAGGACAATGATTGCTCGTGGATGATGTTTTGAGTAGATGGATGTTGGATGGTAGGATACGTTCTTCCTAACTTGAAGATTTCGGGGACGAAATCCTTTAAGGAGGGGAGAATGTAACAACCCGTATTTTCAATAACCTGTTATAACATAAATCGAGGCAGAATTTAATTCTAAAATCTTAATCAAGGGAAACGGGCTGTGCCATTGCGTTCGTCTCGGAAAAATACGCGAAATAGAGTCCGAGTTTTCGAAAATCGGAGTCCGTATGAAGAAGATATGGACGAACGAAGTTAGGCAGAAAAACCGAAAATCAAGCCAGAATGCACTGGCGCACTTGTGAAGTGCGCCAGCACAAAAATACACTGGCGCACTTGGGAAGTGCGCCCGTGTCGAGCCAGAAGCCTGCACAGCTTTCTGGCTTGACCCTGGCTGGCTTGGTGCACCTGTTTTGGTTCTCTGGTCTGTTCTGCTGGCCTATGACGATTTTTGATGGTTTAGATCTAAACTAGGGTTAATCCTATGGCCTAAACTAACCTAAACTTCTATAAAAGGACCCCTAAACCTAGCCTAAATCATCATTATTCATTCATACAACTAAACTATGGCAAAATCAATCCTCTCATGGCCTCCACTCTCTTCATAAAATTCCTAAATAAATTTCTAAGTGATTTTCCATGCATACAAGTGTTTTCAAACTTGTATGAGCATCATTAGCTTGCATTCAAGTCAAGTTTCTATATTTGCATCATAAAGAAAGAGTTTTGATCATTTTGGCTCAAGGGTTTTTATGTTAGAGCTTGCATTTTGGGTCTATTTGATTGCATAAAGGCTTTGTCATATCTTTTGTGCCTTCATAAGTATTGTAAGCCCTATTCTACTTTCATACTTAAACTCTAAAGTTAAATGTATGATATGCAAGTTTGCCATAATATGCAAGTTTACTATGATGTGTTATGCAAGTTCATCAAGTTATGTTATGCAAGTTCATCAAGTTATGTTATGCAAGTTCATCAAGTTATGTTATGCAAGTTCATCAAGTTATGTTATGCTAGTTTGATATGTTATGATATGCAAGTTTGCCATGCTATGTTATGCAAGTTAATCATGTTATGATATGCAAGTTTATCATGTTATGTTATGCAAGTTTGATATGCAAGTTTGTCATATGATATGCAAGTTATGTTATGCAAGTTTGGGTTGATCATTTGGTTCATGTTATCATGTTATGCAAGCTTATCTTGAGTATATGAACATAAAGCTCCAAGCTTTGTGCTAAAGGTTGCATTTTGGCAACATGTAAGTTATCATATCTCTTATGATAACTTGCATGTGAGGCTAAATGCGAACTTATGGCCATGTCTACATGTCATTTAGCACCATGTATCACCAATATGCCAAGTTTGGTTTTATGCATGCTTTT
This sequence comes from Allium sativum, assembly GCA_030737875.1. NCBI lineage: Eukaryota > Viridiplantae > Streptophyta > Magnoliopsida > Asparagales > Amaryllidaceae > Allium > Allium sativum. The sequence continues at coordinate 133,351,709 of CM060918.1, forward strand.
GAGGCCTAAAAATGTAATATGCAAGTATATGAACATATGTACATTTCTTATGCCACCATGTTGAACTTGTGGCTTCAACACCTTTATGTCACGATTATGCCAAGTTCCCTCTTTCTATCCTTTATGCGCTATTGCGATATGTAAGCGATGGGATTGCGTTTGGGGTTGGGTAAACTTAAAAGACATAAAAACATAAGCTTGGGAATTTACCTATTAAGTTAGGTCTACCCATTAGGAATTTACCTATTAAGTTAGGTCTACCCAATTGCTTGAAAACTTGTAACGTGTTTTGGAAACATGATGGACATGACACTTAGAAAAGATAAGTGTGACCAACTCGAGGTTGGGTTGAGTTTGTAGCGTAAACCTACCCGGAACCGACCGGCTTAACTAGTTGCTACAAACAATAGGACCCAATGTGAGAAGTTGGTCATGTTGTACCTTGAACCCGAGGTTAGACCAAGTTGTGGTGTAAAGCTACCCGGAACCGACCGGCTTAACTAGTAACCGCAACAAAGTCTAATGTGAGAGGTTAAGGCGCATTAAATTAATTAATGCCTCATGATTAGGGTTAAGTCATGGACCGCTTGAATACTTAACCAATTAAACACGATGGGTTGGTAGGGTCAAGTCATGAACCTTGGGTACACTTAACCAACTTGGTACTTGAATGGGTTGGGTTAACCACGTTTAACCCATTAAGGAAACCCTAGTTACGTGGTCCTTTGCACCAGTAACCCTCTTAGTTGTATCATGATACCCTAGGGACTAGGCTAGGGAGGGGCACGATTACTGGATGCCATGTAAGCGACTAAAACGACGGCTGAGTAGGTGCGCCGGTGTGGGTTCAGGCGGGCCATGGTCGTGCACATGGTCCGAAGTTGAAAAAGCACGCACGGGCACCAGTAGGTTTAGACTGTGCGTGCATTGATTTGTGTCAGTGGTTGACACCCTAGGACTTGATACACCCTAGGGTGGACCTAGCACAGTTTAGCTACACTTCGTAGTTGGGCCGTATGACACCGACACTTGACGAGTTAGGCTTATAGGGAGCCGATCGACTAGACCGTGCTAGTTGGACCTTGGTTTAGGTCATTCATGATGTTTGGGCCAAACTTGGGCCTGGGGATCACTTCTTGTTTACACTTTGGACCTCGTATTGGGGTCACTACATGTTATTGGGCCAAAGCTTGGGCCAAGGGATCAATACTTGTTTATTCAAGTCATGTTAGTTTGCTAGTACACCTGTGGTGCAAAACCTTAAACCTGATTATGCGATGACACCTTTATCTACCTTGTTAGTTAATCACCATGCTAGTATGTTGTTATCCTTATGATCATACCTACTTCTCATGCCAGTTAACTTTATCAGTTTACATTGATTGTAGTAGGGCTTACTCAGTCTTTTTGACTGACCTGTTTTCTTTCGCCTCTTTTCTTCCGTTCCCCCCCCCCCCCCCCAGGTTCTCAGGGAGGGAATATTGGAGCTTAGCTTGGATTTCTGACCGCTTGCTTGTGGGATTTTAGCTCATGTACGGTCTTGACATGAAGCTAGCTATGGTTATCACTTATTTTGGGGATAGTACTTATGTATTTCAGTTTTTCAGTAATGTTGTTTTTATCTAGACTTGTGTATTTGGAAAATTGACATTATGTTGTACCAGACTTGTTTTGAAATGGTTTGAAATCTTCCGCTGTTTTTATCTATGTTATTTACTCTGTTTACATATATACATATGTTCTTGTTCTGCCTTGATATATCATTATGCATGTTTACCTGATTCGAACGCCCCTCCAAAGTCAGAGTGCTTGCAACAGTTACCCTGGCGGAGGTGGGGTGTTACACACACCAGTCACATGACTGACCTGGAGTTTATTGTTTCAACCTAAACTCTTGGTTCCCCTATTTTCCATATGGGCAGCTAGTAGTTTTGGTTTTGCAGATTTATATTCACAGGATCCTGGTTTACAACTGGAATGATATTCGAAAAGATCTGTATCCGGATATTCCTTTCAGTTGTGTTTTGTATTATTTTTCCGCTGCATTGTAATTTGTAAATAACTGATATTTAGTAAATGTGTAATATGTAATTTATACTCTTTATATTCTTGTATTCTAATGTAAATTGTAGTAATAAGCAATGAAATGTTCTTCTGTTTGTGTTCCGATTCATCTTGTCCTAAAGGAAATCCGTTCTTCCTTTTCTCTTCGGAGACCCGGGAAGTTCTGGGTTCTTACATTTGGTATCAGAGCTTTGGTTTACAGAGCTCGAAGAACAAGACACGTTAGAACCAAACAAAAGAATTCATCAGAAATTGGATTAGTAATATCCAATGAGAATGACTCGTTAGAGATAAGATCAGTAGTATCCTAGAACGAGTGTGAAGAGTGATATTTTTAAAATAAAAGTGAAAATAAATTTTGATTTTAAAATTTAAATCATATTATACGTATTTGAATATTTATTTTAAATTGATATTGGCAATCCACTATATAAAGATTTGGCATATACGTCTGATCCATGTATATTCGAAGTTTTAATATACTGGATAGATATAGAATCACACTCTAATGGCCTGGAGATGATGCTGATAATGACCATGGCATCATCAGCATTTGTGTTTGAGTTTCGAAAGTGGGATTTCTATATGTTTCTAATTGACTGGTGGAAGAACCAAAATATAATTTGAATATATTGTATGAATTGGCATCAAAAACATGATTTTCTATATATGTATCAAAATTATGAATTTGAAACATTAATTCACTTATTGATTGATGATTGAGTTGGGTGATTATTCATTTAAACCATTATGTGAACGAATGGTAAAGGTAGCCAAATTGTACCAAATATTGAGCTTTATTAAAAATCTATCGCATTTGCATACATGATTATTGAACAGGTCATAGCAAAGAGGCTAGAGCAGAAGAATAAAATTGTTTGCCCGACAAATAGGTACATATTTATTGTATTTCTTGGGTTTTTTGATGATTTTATGAGCCAATTGCTTAGCCGCTTGGCTGTTTGTTTTTCTTTTTGGATTGGAGAGGCCTGTATGGCAATTTCAGGATTTTTCCGGTGCTCCCGTGCAGGGGAGGTTATGGCGAAATTTTTCGAAAATTTAGGATGTTAGCCAAATTTTTGAAAAATTTGAAAAGTTCTTAGAAACTGAAAAGTGGAAGAACTTAAGCCGTAATGAAAATAATGAAAGTTGACTTGGTTTGTAAAACAACTTTCAACTTCATTCCTTTTTGGGGACGAAAAGATTTTAAGTGGAGGAGATTGTGATAACTCGGAAAATCTAAGCCAATTTAAAATTTTTATTTTGGCAATTTTAGTGAATTTTAAATATTTAAAAGGAATTATTTTAAATAATGACGATGATAATTTTATTTTGAATAGAATTAGAACGTATATATTTATAAAGATCAACGTTAGAATATAAATATTTTATTTTAATTATAAAAGGAATTGGAAATGGCGCGGTAGTTTGAAATTTCGATTTCAAATTTCCAATGAATGTACAGGATTCAAAATAAACCGGATTTTAGCGAAACCAAAAATACTAGAATCTATTTGAAATTATCTTTCCAACGAATCCGAAAAATTGAAATTTCACAGCGGGAATAAAAAGTTATGCCCAGTTGAAAATTCAGAATAGTCGCTATGGAATTATAGCCCTTAAAAATGGAAATTTTGCAAACGACCTCCATTTTTAACAAAACCACTTTTGTTGGATCCGGGATGGCTAATTATGGCTAGATTCCAAAATTCATAATTTTTGGGATTAATATGTGAGCGTGGCGAAGTAAAACGTGTTTTGACAATTTTAGTCAATTTGGATCGAGCAGAAAATAGCCATTTTTCAAACGGTCTTCAAATTTGACGAAATTAGTTTTGTTAGAACCGTATCTTCAATACGAAGCTAGAAAATATTTTTTGATAATTTTTAAAGTCCGTATGTGGCCCCGGTAAATTGAAATGTGCGTTCAAATTCAATATACAGATTTGTATTTTGATTTTGACGAAAACCGATCGAAACAGCCAAACTGGCTTATGAAACATTTCTCATTGTGCTCGGAATGGGGGTAATTATTTATGGACAACAATCGGTGGGTTGGATTTCGAGTTCAAAATAGAAATGTAAAATAAATAATAAAATATATAAATAAATAAAATATCTCTATATCCTCTCTCAGCCCCCCCCCCCCTCATTCATTTCTTTTCTAATCGAATAAAAAAACCGCTAGAGCCCCCTGTCGACGTTCAGCATCGCGCGCCCCCCCAGGTAGCGCCGCCGCCGCTAAAGTGGGCCACCGCACCCCCTCCCCCTAGCTCCTCCTCCCTCCTGTGCAAACACTAGCCCCTCTTTTACCAGAAAACCGTCGCCCCCTCTCCTCTTGCACCACCGCCTATGGGCCCCCACTTCCTCCGTCGATGGTCAGAGGCGATGCGACCTCTCCTCCCTCCTCCGATCAAATCACAGTAAGTTTTTCAGATTTTTGTTTTAGTTTATTTTAATAAAACTCTGATTTTTATCATACAAATAACATTAGAAAAGTAGGATTTTTATTATTTAAAGATTAGATTTTTATTAATCTAAAGATTGCATTTTTATTTATTAAAAAAATGAGATTTTGATTAAATGAAAATATGATTTTTATATTGTAGAGATAATTATGATTTTTATATTGTAGAGATAATAAAAATATGATTTTTATATTGTAGAGATATAAAAATATAATTTTTATACGGAAAGTAGCGGGATAAAAATGTGATTTTTAATATGTAAACATCATATTGAAAATGTGATTTTCAATATGAACAACATAGAGAAGACTGCGTGGGCATGTCAGGCAAATCCCGACTGTTCTGAAATTCAGAAATAAAACTGGCGGATTGGAACCCAAAGGTGAGAACTTCTCACTTTTATTTTATTTTCTAGTTAAAATATATATTAGGATGCAGACGGTGCTTAGCAGCACCCGACACCCGTCGTCCACAGACCATGGATGACTTGTTTATTTGGTTGATGTGTTGTCAAAATTGATTATGTGATGTGGAATGGATAAATAAAATATTCATAAATGGAAATAAAATATTTTATAGTTAAAAATATAATTTTTAATGTGTATAGGAATGAAAAAAATATTTATAAACAAATCGGACAATTTGTTTATGTACACACATTTGACTGATATTGATTGGGACGATAAATTTTACACATCGCCCAACTGCACAAATAAAATTCATAATTTGTTGATTGAAACCCCACACGGGTATCGGGATGATATTTGACATACACTAGTCCCAATAATTAGTTGTATGTCAATCGGTTGGTTGACAAACTGTTATAAGCGTTGAATATCTATATTTAATGCTTATGCAGTGTAGAATGCACTTTGGATGATGGTTGACTGTGTGTGATCGTTGTTGTATACATGTGTGTATGAAATCCATATAAATCGCATTATATGGTAATCGACTGTGTCTGATTCCAGTTCAGAAAGAATGAATATTTTAAAATAACGATTATTTTAAAATAAAGAAATTTTAAATTTAATATTCAGCAAAAGATCAAAATTTGATTTTGATGTCCGATTTGGAATGGACGCGAATATATTTAAATATATAAAGCCGTGTTGATTAGAATAACGCCATTTTGACGTGAATGATATTTATATCGATTTTATTCATTTTTACAATGAATATCGAAAAGGAATTGATTTCAAAATCTAATATTTTGAAAACATTATCATTTATATATCGATGATATGGAATATTCAATTTTGATTAGAAATTGAATATGAAGTGGAAATCGTTTTGAAAACGATTTTTTTTTTTTTATAAAATATGTTTTAAATGGAAATCGATGAAACATACATAATATATATATATATATATATTATATAATGGCCTGAATAGAATGCGTCGCGCTGCGGCAGTTCACAAATTTCGACCATTGACTTCAAACGGACATTACGGGAGATCCTACCGTCGGATTCTCCTAAAACCGGAACCTTGGGTTTGTATCGTAACGAGCTTTCTAATGAGTATTAGAGATTTGAAATCTAACAGTTGAATTTGGAATTATGTCCAAAATAAATTTGGAAAAGGTCGTTGTAAGTGCAGTTCGATGGCCATTTATGGAAATCAATTGTACGGGCCATGATAAAATTATTAAAAATATCAATAATTAGTGTAAAATCATAAGAAATGATTTGGAAAGAATTAGGATGAAAAATTCCATATTTGAAAAGAAAAAAAATAGATTTTTATCGAAATGAACTAGTTTTGAATTAGAATAATAAATCCAATATTTTTAAAATAAATAAATTGGATTTGAAATGGTTTTAAAAATAACCATGATTTCCAATATATGAATTGGAATGGATTTGAATCGAACTTATGCTCGGAATATTTCGATATTGGATTTTGTGATTATACGGAGATTGTGGAGGAATTTGGAAAATATATATATCGTTATTCCAATACGATATTTGTTGGTTTCAAAATTTGATATTGAATATAAGCCGATATATTTTCTATTCAGAGCCATGTATTTAATATCAAATTGGATTTTAGGTTCGTCGTGAATGGTATCTTTAATAATACTGTTCTTAAACCGAATGGAGTTAAGATAATTAGAAACTGACTAGAGATTAGTTAAGTTGAATGGTTTCCTGGGTATTGATCTGATGTTGGTTTCGGTCTTCAGGGTTAATACTTAGGGGATTGTTCTCTTACTAATTTACGGTTAGAGGCTAATGTGAATTGGGTTTATTGTGAACTGTGTTTTTAACGACATTCGTTCTTTAACCCGATTTACTATGAAATGTGATTTGGGATTTATAAATCTTTTTATTAAGATTTAACGGGAATTTTCCAAGGTAATGTTTTCCAATTTAATATATTAAATTGAAATTGAATGGAATTTGATTTGATAATAATCGAAGTGAAGTTCTGTGGAGGAGGACTGTTAACACATGTGGAATTTAAAAGGCCTTGTCGTTATTCCATTTATATTATCGATTGGATATGGAAGTTTATATCGATTATATATGTGTGTGTGTATATATATATATCGATTTGTTTTCCATGAAGATTCCATTATTAATGGAATGTGATTTTGGGTTGTCGTGAATGGTATCTTTAATAACACTGTTCTTAGACCCAACGTGTAACACCCCGTATTTTTAATGTAATTAAAAATGTATATATATCCACAGATAGGATTAATATGGTGATGTATAATGAAAATTAATTAATATATGAATGAAAGAAAAGATTGGTTGCATGCGATGTAAATATGTTGCATGCACTGATTTGCAAACATAATGCATTAACATTAAAAGAAAAAGATTCATGCATTGGTATTGTAACTAACATGAAAAAGAGAAGTAAGGAAAGAACAATAATTATCATTGTTCTAAGACTTGTTAACAAAAGACTTTGTAGCTCAGTTGGTTAAGGCATTGGATTTGTAACATGGAGGTCGAGGGTTCGAACCCCGACGGCAGCATAATTTTTATCTCTGTTTTAAAGAGGGCCAACTGAACATGCATATATATGTACATATAAAAATTCAAAATTTGAAAGGATAAGAACGTACATATAAGGAAATAAAGAAAATATATGTATATACATGAGAATATATATATATATATATATATATGCAGAAATATATGTATACGAAAGATAAAATTTAAGATAAGGCTATAGTAAATGAAATATGGCAAGAATTAAATAACGGTGCAACATCGTTTGAATTTTGAAAATAAAATGAAAGTTGTGCGTATATATATATACGCGTAAAATGGTCGTTAAAGGAATTGTGTACATATAAGAATATTTCATGTGAATAAAACAGTTAAATAAATTCCAAAAATTCAAAAGTTCGAAATTCAAATTTCTGCGCCAAAACAGCTTATGGGACCCAATGCTGACTTAGCACTGCATGTACGATAAGATTTGGCTAGATTCATCTGCGAACCTGGACTATTTTCTTAACTAGGTTCAATGCTGACTCAGCGCTGCGTGTACGATAAGGTTTTGAGCAACTATATAAACAGCCCTAGCCTCCTCCTCTATTCACAATTCTTTTCTACCCTTATGCTGCAAAGATGCTTGGCGAACATGGCTTCTTCTCCTCCTCTTAATTAAATAATAAATAAAATAATATATAAAATAAATCAAGACAAGGAGGTGCTGCTCAAAGACTTTCAAAGAGGAGATTCAATCTAGAATTCAAGTGAGGATTCGAACGACTACAACGACTGTTTTTCTACGAATCATAGCAACGCCATCTTTCTGTTCTAATCTTATCTCGGTAAGTCAGTTATTTATAGATTTGAACGTTTCTCCTTTCGTGACATGAAATTAAAGGAATAAAAGAATATGCCAAACCTTTCTATTCGAATCTGTGCCTATGTCTTTGGACTTAATTAAGAACTGTTATGATTCGATGACCGATAAGACTATGAAACTATGGACCTTAGAACCATATGCCTCTTTGACTATGAACATTGCCTATGACTATGAACATTGCCTATGACTATGAACATTGCCTATGACTATGGACATTGCCTATGACTGTGACTGTGACTATGAGAATTATTTCCATGACTATGAACACAAACCTATACCTTTGATTAGGAAGCAAAACTATTGTCTATGACATAAATGGGACAACTGTGATTAAGCACCTATGGTTCATGACTAGGAAAATGTTCAAGTTTTGTGACGGTGAAATTGGGTCTAAACCCGATTATCTATCCTGCTTGTCCTTGGTTTTCTTTGGTTTTAGACCATGGGAATTTACCTATTAAGTTAGGTCTACCCATGTTCTTGAACCTGCATCTCTATTCTGTCTATCCGTGGTTTTAGACCTTGGGAATTTACCTATTAAGTTAGGTCTACCCATGTTCTCGAACCTACGTCGTTATTCAAACCTCTTCATGCCAGTTAGTATGTCTATCTTTTGCATAGCATCTTTGGTTCATTCCCTATTTTCTACGAACCTAGCTTTATTTATAATCTAGAATGAATCACGATTATACGAACGGTGGGAATGCGGTTTAGGCAAAATATGAAATGTACTAAAAACGTAGTTTAACTTGGAAATTGGCATAAATTGGGAACATGTATTATGGCATGTTCATAGAAATACAAATTGGATAAATTTGACATGAATTATAAGATGTGTAATTTGAATCTAGTATTGACGTGTAAATCTAGCATTTACATGAATAAAGAACTAGAGTAATAAGTCTAGTTTGACGTGAATTAGAATGTTAAATCAGGATTGGATTAGCTAATTTCGCGTAATAAGTATATTGGTATAAAATTTGAGATTTTCCATAATTGGGAATAACCGTCAGGTTTAGCAAAATCATGGTTAGTGACAGTTAATTGGTATAGTTTACATATCAAAAAGCATAAATATGATTTAGGAAGGGAAATGGGCCATAGAAATAAATGTAGACAATTTACAGAGTAATTGGGAAATAAGTAAATTAGGAATAATTTACCTATAGAATCTGGACTAAATGAGGAAATGTGAATTTAGACAAATTAAAGGTTTATTAACGACATCTTTTTTAATAATAAGCCAGAAAGTTCTAGGGTGACAGAGAGGATAGTGTCTAGGCTTGAGTTTGGAAAATACAAGTTTCCTGCTCTCCCTGGCTATCCCTAACTGATCCGACGGACAGGATGGTTACTTTCAAAACCTAATTTGAAAACTAATCAAAACCCCTTTGAACTTAGAAAACACGAATATGCCTAACCCGAGGTTAGACTGAGTTGCGATGTAAACCTGCAGGGAACCAACCGGCACATCCAGTATTCGCAACAATATCTGTCTAACGTGAGTGGTAGCGGCTTTAATTTATTTAGATAAAGCTAGAACAAGAATGGTAGGGTTAAGTTAACTAAGACACTTAACCGGTTCAACATGATAACTAGACTGATGGGTGGGGTTAGGTTCAGACTGACACTTAACACAGTTAAGCTAGAATGGGAGGGTTAAGTCCATAGGAACACTTAACCAATTTAACACAGTTAAGCTAGGATGGGAGGGCTAAGTCCATAGGGACACTTAACCAACTTTACATGGTAACAAGACAAGATTTGTAGGGGTTAAGTAACTAAGGATACACTTAGCCAAATTAACATGTTAATTAGACTAGAGGTTGGGGTTAAGTAAAATCTAATACACTTGGCCAATTTTGATATGTTAGCTGGGCTAGACTGTAGGGTTAAGTAAACCTGAACACTTAACCATCAGGTTGCGATAAAGGAATGAGAATAAGTCTAAAACATGAAGGGATAATACTTAACCATTAATAACATGTTAGTTAAGATAGACGGGCAAGGTTAAGTTAAAAAGAACACTTAACCAATACAGGTTGAATGGGTAGGGTTAAGTAATAAGAAATACTTAACCAATATAACTTGGTTTGTGGTGGGGTTAAGTCAACATGAATTAGTGATAACCCTTAACCGGTATAACAGGATGAATGAAGAGGATTAAGTTGGCTTGAACTGACTAATGACACTTAACCAATCCAAATTGACGGGAAAGAGAACTAAGTAGTAAACCTTAGTTAAGAAAACAACGATTCTGGAAACTAAGTGGTAAATCTTAGTTAGTAAAACTAAGTAGTAATTCTTAGTACAACACGGAAAGGAGCGAATGTCCGTCTAAGTAAAAAGGAGGCTCCAACGAATTGGGTTATGAAGCCCAAGGCTTCGAGGGGACGTGAGGGTACTCTTGGTATCCCTCTGTGAGGCTGCAGATGATCCGCCCGGGCCCACAGAGGTTAAGGTCTGCGTAGAAGAACCAGGGGTATGCCTTGGTTGCAATACATGGCAACCTAAAGACTAGGATGGACCAGCGTGATTCGGCGAGCAAACGGTAGCCTTGTGATAGCGACTCGTCGTCTACCATCCATCTTGAGTCAATCGAGATACGTGAAGCGGAAAGGCGGAGAACTCCAAAAGACCATATACTTGCTATCTAGTTATGGTTGAGGATGGCCATAGGATAGAGGGGCACCGGGGGCCGGCGTATAGTTCTCATTTTACAAGGTGTGCCTTTCATTAGTTGAGGGAGGGGTCAAGTGGGACCATAGCAACTGGAATAAAAACAGACCTTAGCATCTGCATCGGCAGATATCTGAAAGCTCCCGACCGAGTTCTATATTCCTTGACTTGCCCTGACACAGGACTCGGACTGCACATTACAGGACATGTGCATCTAGACAAGCGATAACGGTTCGCGATACATGCATGGGAAGTATAAGAACATATACCACTCTAGGTAGTGTGTCCTAGACTTGGGGGCATCGATTGGACTAGGGGGCATAAACCCTGAATCCGAGAAGCATTCAGCAGATAGCGTAAACTCTAGTTGAAACTAGAAAGCACTTGATAGAAAACCCTAGATTAGATCCAGGTAACAAATAATAAATGTATGCCTGAAGGCGATGGAAACTATAGGGATTGGGATCACGTTATCGTTACTAGTTGGGACACTAGTTAGGCGGTGCAGAGATATAGAAACCAGTATAACAAGGAAATAGAGAAGCGGCGAAAGTATTACAGAATATCCAGTTTATCTTATCTTAGCATATCTTGTGATTATCTTGTCTAATCTTGCTGACCCTATGGTCATGGTGTAATCTTGTATTCAGTTAATTCATGTCGTTTTGTTTTTCCATGTTCACATGCTAGAAGTTACTGAACTTACTCAGGCTTTATGTCTAACTCTGTTTTTCTTTCGTCTTCTTTTCTTCCGTTCCCCCCCAGGTAGTAAAGGAGGGAATAGTTTAGCTCAGGTTAAGTTGGACTGCCACTCTTTCCCAGCTTGAAGATTTGTCGAAGTTTGCTTGGATTCTCTTTTCAGATGCTATGGCGGGCTCTTGCCAAAATCGGGGAATATAAATGTTGTTTTTATGCTTCTTTATTTTGTAAGAAAGATGATACTCTGATATTGTGAAGAAACCATTGTACAAACTATTTTATCAATAAAGAAAAATTTCATTTTCCGCTGTTTAATTTCTGTCTGTCTTGTAATTTATCTGCATCTTTTACCCTAAATGCTCCACAGAACTTAGTGCATTCCCTTTTTGAGTGACACTAACGGATGTGGGGTGTTACACGTGGTATCAGAGTTGAAGGTTACCAGATCAGATAAAGGATTTGAAAAATTATTTTCAAAACGGTTTCTAAAGAAGCATTTTCAAAGAGAAAAGATTTGTTTTAAAGACATATTCCCCAAAGCCATACGCACTATCTTCTCTTCCTCTTTTTAAATTCTTGTCTCCTTCTTTCTTGAGTCTCTGGGGCTCCTGGCTTTCTGGGAGGTAACCTCATCGAAGGGCAAAGTAGTACCCGACTTCCATCCATAGCCGTAGTTGTTTCATCTACGGGCAGTTTTCTTTCGAAGCTTATAGGGTTTTCCGGACGATGGAGGCAGTTTTCGAGAGATTTGTCAACATGACTACACACGGAAGGGGATGAGTAGTTTGGCTAAGGAGCATAACCCTAGGATAAGGAATTCAGGGATGTAGACTTAGAACACGAAGGAGGAAGAAATTATAAAACTTAAGACAAGAGGAAGTATCTTTACTAGGGTATGATAGGACATATACTTAAGGACAAGGGCAAGAACGAGGACGAGATTTTCAGAAGGACAAGTACATGCTTTCGCCACCAAGCGCACTTAGGAGAAAGGTAGTCCGGATGGAAGAGTCTAGTTTTCTGTTCGTACTATTTCCTTAGGTTCCAGCGCTTCTCAATTGTTCATACCCACTTCCATAGTTGAGTCTCTGCACCATAGTACTTGTATAGTAGAAAGATCCCACTAGAGTCTCAAATCCAATTGGTGGTCCGACCAGTTTATTTTTGGTTAGTAGGGATTTGAGAATAGCTATCGAGTTTGCTTATATCATCTCACGTAGATCGTCTAAATTCGGGGGAGATATTCCTTGGGTGCTTGTCGGATATTGGTTTAGGCCTTCGGGGCTTGTACTTGAGGAATGTCGAGTTCGGTTTGGATGGTTTGCGTGAGAGATGAATAGTTGTGGCAGGCACTCCAAAGAGCACGTAGTGACCTTTCGACTCTTATAGTTATGCCATGGCGGATAAGAGGGAAACCTCTAATCATCTTAGTACATATACTTGGTACCGTGATTGACATCTGTTTATTTTGGAAATGGAGATCCGGAACTTCACAATCGTGAAGTTAAATTAGTTAAGATACAGTGGAGTAAAGCTCAAGAAGGCTAGATACTAGCATCGTACCCTTTTCCTTGAGGGTGCATCCTTGATTTCTTTGTTTTAAGAGCTTTACGCATAATTGTTTCTCTTTTTCCAAAGTATATCACCTATGTCGTATCTTCGATCCTTAGGTAGAAGCCAATGGATGTAAACATGTATTTGAAACATGTTATGGTTGATGATTGCAAGTGGTTGCTAATGGTTGCTCGTGGATGCATATGCATACGTATTAGGCACTAGCTCAGTTCGGACGTTTTCATATTGCATTTACAGATATGTATTTAAGTTGAGCCTGATATGTTATCATATGGATGTTGCATATGGATGAATGGCCGTGCACGCATGTAGTATTTACATAACTAGGGATGCTTGCATACATGATTGGACGCATGGCACTGACATGATTCGCATTAAGGAGGTCAACTGAATCAGTAGACCGCCTGATTTTGCATTAGATAAAGACATATACACACACTATGCATATGAACATGAAAGCATTAGAAATCTTTTAAGGACAATGGATGCCTGTGATTGTATGGTTGAGTAGATGGGTGATTGGATGGAAGGACACATTCTTCCTAACTTGGAGATTTCGGGGACGAAATCCTTTTAAGTGGGGGAGAATGTAACACCCCGTATTTTTAATGTAATTATAAATGTATATATATCCACAGATAGGATTAATATGGTGATGTATAATGAAAATTAATTAATATATGAATGAAAGAAAAGATTGGTTGCATGCGATGTAAATATGTTGCATGCACTGATTTGCAAACATAATGCATTAACATTAAAAGAAAAAGATTCATGCATTGGTATTGTAACTAACATGAAAAAGAGAAGTAAGGAAAGAACAATAATTATCATTGTTCTAAGACTTATTAACAAAAGACTTTGTAGCTCAATTGGTTAAGGCATTGGATTTGTAACATGGAGGTCGGGGGTTCGAACCCCGGCGGCAGCATAATTTTTATCTCTGTTTTAAAGAGGGCCAACTGAACATGCAAATATATGTACATATAAAAATTCAAAATTTGAAAGGATAAGAACGTACATATAAGGAAATAAAGAAAATATATGTATATACATGAGAATATATATATATATATATATGCAGAAATATATGTATACGAAAGATAAAATTTAAGATAAGGCTATAGTAAATGAAATATGGCAAGAATTAAATAACGGTGCAACATCGTTTGAATTTTGAAAATAAAATGAAAGTTGTGCGTATATATATATATATACGTGTAAAATGGTCGTTAAAGGAATTGTATACATATAAGAATATTTCATGTGAATAAAACAGTTAAATAAATTCCAGAAATTCAAAAGTTCGAAATTCAAATTTCTGCGCCAAAACAGCTTGTGGGACCCAATGTTGACTTAGCACTGCATGTACGATAAGATTTGGCTAGATTCATCTGCGAACCTGGACTATTTTCTTAACTAGGTTCAATGCTGACTCAGCGCTGCGTGTACGATAAGGTTTTGAGCAATTATATAAACAGCCCTAGCCTCCTCCTCTATTCACAATTCTTTTCTACCCTTATGCTGCAAAGATGCTTGGCGAACATGGCTTCTTCTCCTTCTCTTAATTAAATAATAAATAAAATAATATATAAAATAAATCAAGACAAGGAGGTGCTGCTCAAAGACTTTCAAAGAGGAGATTCAATCTAGAATTCAAGTGAGGATTCGAACGACTGCAACGACTGTTTTTCTACGAATCATAGCAACGCCATCTTTCTGTTCTAATCTAATCTCGGTAAGTCAGTTATTTCTAGATTTGAACGTTTCTCCTTTCGTGACATGAAATTAAAGGAATAAAAGAATATGCCAAACCTTTCTATTCGAATCTGTGCCTATGTCTTTGGACTTAATTAAGAACTGTTATGATTCGATGACCGATAAGACTATGAAACTATGGACCTTAGAACCATATGCCTCTTTGACTATGAACATTGCCTATGACTATGAACATTGCCTATGACTATGGACATTGCCTATGACTGTGACTGTGACTATGAGAATTATTTCCATGACTATGAACACAAGCCTATACCTTTGATTAGGAAGCAAAACTATTGTATATGACATAAATGGGACAACTGTGATTAAGCACCTATGGTTCATGACTAGGAAAATGTTCAAGTTTTGTGACGGTGAAATTGGGTCTAAACCCGATTATCTATCCTGCTTGTCCTTGGTTTTCTTTGGTTTTAGACCATGGGAATTTACCTATTAAGTTAGGTCTACCCATGTTCTTGAACCTGCATCTCTATTCTGTCTATCCGTGGTTTTAGACCTTGGGAATTTACCTATTACGTTAGGTCTACCCATGTTCTCGAACCTACGTCGTTATTCAAACCTCTTTATGCCAGTTAGTATGTCTATCTTTTGCATAGCATCTTTGGTTCATTCCCTATTTTCTACGAACCAAGCTTTATTTATAGTCTAGAATAAATCACGATTATACGAACGGTGGGAATGCGGTTTAGGCAAAATATGAAATGTACTAAAAACGTAGTTTAACTTGGAAATTGGCATAAATTGGGAACATGTATTATGGCATGTTCATAGAAATACAAATTGGATAAATTTGACATGAATTATAAGATGTGTAATTTGAATCTAGTATTGACGTGTAAATCTAGCATTTACATGAATAAAGAACTAGAGTAATAAGTCTAGTTTGACGTGAATTAGAATGTTAAATCAGGATTGGATTAGCTAATTTCGCGTAATAAGTATACTGGTATAAAATTTGAGATTTGCCATAATTGGGAATAACCGTCAGGTTTAGCAAAATCATGGTTAGTGACACTTAATTGGTATAGTTTACATATCAAAAAGCATAAATATGATTTAGGAAGGGAAATGGGCCATAGAAATAAATGTAGACAATTTACAGAGTAATTGGGAAATAAGTAAATTAGGAATAATTTACCTACAGAATCTGGCCTAAATGAGGAAATGTGAATTTAGACAAATTAAAGGTTTATTAACGACATCTTTTTTAATAATAAGCCAGAAAGTTCTAGGGTGACAGAGAGGATAGTGTCTAGGCTTGAGTTTGGAAAATACAAGTTTCCTGCTCTCCCTGGCTATCCCTAACTGATCCGACGGACGGGATGGTTACTTTCAAAACCTGATTTAAAAACTAATCAAAACCCCTTTGAACTTAGAAAACACGAATATGCCTAACCTGATGTTAGACTGAGTTGTGATGTAAACCTGCCCGGAACCAACCGGCACATCCAGTATTCGCAACAATATCTGTCTAATGTGAGTGGTAGCGGCTTTAATTTATTTAGTTAAAGCTAGAACAAGAATGGTAGGGTTAAGTTAACTAAGACACTTAACCAGTTCAACATGATAACTAGACTGATGGGTGGGGTTAGGTTCAGACTGACACTTAACACAGTTAAGCTAGAATGGGAGGGTTAAGTCCATAGGAACACTTAACCAATTTAACACAGTTAAGCTAGGATGGGAGGGCTAAGTCCATAGGGACACTTAACCAACTTTACATGGTAACAAGACAAGATTTGTAGGGGTTAAGTAACTAAGGATACACTTAGCCAAATTAACATGTTAATTAAACTAGAGGTTGGGGTTAAGTAAAATCTAATACACTTGGCCAATTTGGATATGTTAGCTGGGATAGACTGTAGGGTTAAGTAAACCTGAACACTTAACCATCAGGTTGCGATAAAGGAATGAGGATAAGTCTAAAACATGAAGGGATAATACTTAACCATTAATAACATGTTAGTTAAGACAGATGGGCAAGGTTAAGTTAAAAAGAACACTTAACCAATACAGGGTGAATGGGTAGGGTTAAGTAATAAGAAATACTTAACCAATATAACTTGGTTTGTGGTGGGGTTAAGTCAACATGAATTACTGATAACCCTTAACCGGTATAACAGGATGAATGAAGAGGATTAAGTTGGCTTGAACTGACTAATGACACTTAACCAATCCAAATTGACAGGAAAGAGAACTAAGTAGTAAACCCTAGTTAAGAAAACAACGATTCTGGAAACTAAGTGGTAAATCTTAGTTAGTAAAACTAATTAGTAATTCTTAGTACAACACGGGAAGGAGCGAATGTCCGTCTAAGTAAAAAGGAGGCTCCAACGAATTGGGTTACGAAGCCCGAGGCTTCGAGGGGACGTGAGGGTACTCTTGGTATCCCTCTGTGAGGCTGCAAATGATCCGCCTGGGCCCACAGAGGTTAAGGTCTGCGTAGAAGAACCAGGGGTATGCCTTGGTTGCAATACATGGCAACCTAAAGACTAGGATGGACCAGCGTGATTCGGCGAGCAAACGGTAGCCCTGTGATAGCGACTCGTCGTCTACCATCCATCTTGAGTCAATTGAGATACGTGAAGCGGAAAGGCAGAGAACTCCAAAAGACCATATACTTGCTATCTAGTTATGGGTGAGGATGGCCATAGGATAGAGGGGCACCGGGGGCCGGCGTATAGTTCTCATTTTACAAGGTGTGCCTTTCATTAGTTGAGGGAGGGGTCAAGTGGGACCATAGCCACTGGAATAAAAACAGACCTTAGCATCTGCATCGGCAGATATCTGAAAGCTCCCGACCGAGTTCTATATTCCTTGACTTGCCCTGACACAGGACTCGGACTGCACATTACAGGACATGTGCATCTAGACAAACGATAACGATTCGCGATACATGCTTGGGGAATTATAGGAACATATACCACTCTAGGTAGTGTGTCCTAGACTTGGGGGCATCGATTGGACTAGGTGGCATAAACCCTGAATCCGAGAAGCGTTCAGCAGATAGCGTAAACTCTAGTTGAAACTAGAAAGCACTTGATAGAAAACCCTAGATTAGATCCAGGTAACAAATAATAAATGTATGCCTGAAGGCGATGGAAACTACAGGGATTGGGATCACGTTATCGTTACTAGTTGGGACACTAGTTAGGCGGTGCAGAGATATAGAAACCAGTATAACAAGGAAATAGCGAAGCGGTGAAAGTATTACAGCATATCCAGTTTATCTTATCTTAGCATATCTTGTGATTATCTTGTCTAATCTTGCTGACCCTATGGTCATGGTGTAATCTTGTATTCAGTTAATTCATGTCGTTTTGTTTTTCCATGTTCACATGCTAGAAGTTACTGAACTTACTCAGGCTTTATGTCTGACTCTATTTTTCTTTCGTCTTCTTTTCTTCCGTTCCCCCCCCTCCCCAGGTAGTAAAGGAGGGAATAGTTTAGCTCAGGTTAAGTTGGACTGCCACTCTTTCCCAGCTTGAAGATTTGTCGAAGTTTGCTTGGATTCTCTTTTCATATGCTATGGCGGGCTCTTGCCAAAATCGGGGAATATAAATGTTGTTTTTATGCTTCTTTATTTTGTAGGACAGATGATACTCTGATATTGTAAAGAAACCATTGTACAAACTATTTTATCAATAAAGCAAAATTTCATTTTCCACTGTTTAATTTATGTCTGTCTTGTAATTTATCTGCATCTTTTACCCTAAATGCTCCACAGAACTTAGTGCATTCCCTTTGTGAGTGACACTAACGAATGTGGGGTGTTACACAATGAAGTTAAGAAAATCAGAAACTAACTAGAGATTAGTTAAGTTGAATGGTTTCCTAGGTATAGATCTGATGTTGGTTTCGGCCGTCGGGGTTAATACATAGGGAATTGTTCACTTGCTAATTTATGGTTAAAGGCTGATGGAATGGAATTTGATTTTAGGTTTATCGTGAACCGTGTTTTAAATGACATTGGTTCTTTAACCCAGTTAAAGACAGGATATGTTTTCCCAAGTTAAACAATCGTTAATATTGATTTTTGGGAAGATTAGAACCAAATGGAGTTTTAATGCATCTTTAATTTGATTGAAATGATATCCAAAGGAAGATTAAAGAATAAATTTAAAGAATTTATCTTTGATAAAATTAATGGGAACCTTTCCCAAAGTATATGAATATTTCGATAAGGGAATACTATGGATTGGAATGAGGCGTATGTTGTGTTTTTATAGCACTTGTTTATTATATACGCGGGTTATTCAGAAAGACCGGGATTATCCCATTCTGAATAACTGATTCGACGATGTGTCGAGGATGAAGACGGTGGTTGAAGACCGGAGGTCTTCACATCGTTCAGATGATTACTGATGTCTTGATTGGGCTATACACCCAAGGCGAGGTAATAAGTGGTGATCGTCCAGACGTACTTGGAGATCGATGGATATGCAAGGGCCTCTCCCCTGTATTGGACATATGAGGGAGGAATAAGGTGCCTCCGGTTTCGTTCAGACCCAGAACAAACTTGTAAATGGATGTGTGTATGACATCGGATTTCATTCTATGTGATTGATAGACATCAGTTGCATAACGTGAATTGCCTGTGTGGCATGCTGAGATGCAAATGATCAAGGCTTATGTTGATAAGCAGAGTCTTGTGGTTGATGATCAAAGCACGGCTTTGATATAGCGTACCTTTGTGTAGCGTTGATTTACGAGCCTCGCACCCCGGTGTGAACCAGAAACGGGGGAGGACATCTGGGAGGCCATTTTTTTCCTTCTAGCTAGGAGTGGTGTCAGCGTTTTACTAGCCTTGACATTTTACTTATGTGGATGCTGGATTGCGAGGTGCCTTGGTTATATCGGTCGATCCGGGACCGATGGAGTCATTTGGCTCATTGACGCCCCATAGGGCGGGGAAACGCAGCGTTTAGGCATTTTAATCCACTCCATGTGGACCAGCCCTGACGATCCAAGGGGTGATGCGTTCTGTTCCTGAGGGGCGGGCTAGAGCGTCTCGAAGCGATAAGGATGATCCCTTGCCTTGGTTCACATGTGGAAATCTAAATTCCAATACGTGACATTTGCGGTTTTGATTATAGAGCCTAGTATGGCGACATGATATATGGTACCCATGCCGTCTATGATTGATACATTTATATTTGAATTTGTTTTCTTCACTTATAGTAATAATAAAAGATGAAATTTAGCGTATCAAGCATTCTTTAGCTATTATAAGGTAAAACCCCATCCTCCGGCTTGCGTTGCATTGTGTGATGGGACCTGGGTCTTATAATAGCCTCATTGTTCTTTATTTAGCATTGCGCTGTTTATTTTATGCACTGGTATTCTTGGGAGGAAACCCACTCCGTGTTATATGGTGTAGTCCCTTGATTTACCTAATTTTAAAAATAAAGATTAATCACTGTTTTAGTTCTCACACCAGTCACATGACTGACCTGGAGTATATTGTTTTAACCTAAACTCTGGGTGCCCCTATTTTCCCGACGGGCAGCTAGTAGTTTTGGTTTTGCAGATTTATATTCACAGGATCCTGGTTCACAACTGGAATGATATTCAGAAAGCTCTGTATCCGGATATTCCTTTCAGTTGTGTTTTGTATTATTTTTCCGCTGCATTGTAATTTGTAAACCTCTGATATTTAGTAAATGTGTAATGTGTAATTCATACTCTGTATATTCTTGTATTCCGATGTAAATTATTGTAATAAGCAATGAAATGTTCTTCTGTTTGTGTTTCGATTCGTCTTGTCCACAAGGAAATTCGTTCTTCCTTTTCTCTTCGGAGACCAGGAAGTTCTAGGTTCTTACATATACTACAGGTTCTTTAATGATTCATATAGTTTCAAATCTCTTTCCTTGACGACCGTCCCATGCTAGTTGGGCATTGTCACAACACATTTCGGGGAAATGTCGACTGGTTCGGGGCGGGCCGTCACAATACATGTATGCATAAATTCATCCAGATTTTCAATAGAAAACACTAGATGAATATATGCATATACGTATGTAACTATTGGTAACAGTTGCATACATGTATGCAACTTTTTTTTTATGAATGCTTCTGGGAATATTTACAATTTTTTGAATTTTTTTTATATAGCAGCGCATTTTTTTTCTTAACAAAACACGTAACTTCCCAAAATAGGGACCCGCTTTGAATTATAAACATGGGCCATTTGTACTTGCAACGTTTTTAGTGATGTGCCCCTTATTTTCACTTTAATATATATGTACAAATGTTTAAATAATGAAATTGATGTTTTTGTCAAAAATTTAATGGTATAAGTTTAGTAAGAATTTATCAAGTTTTGTTACAACAAAATTTCCAAATACTTATTTTTAAATGTGTTCTTTTCTAGTTAAATAAATATATTTTAAAATATAAATGAATAATATATAAATATATATGGATAATACAATAAAAATAATTATATAAACAAGTTGACCATATTTAATCATCAATGTTTAAATCAACAATACTACTTTTAAGTGATCTACTATCAAATTATATTTGTTAAGTAATGATTATTAAAACACAATTTATAGTTTAATTTGTTAATGAAACATCGTCATATTTTGTCAATAATATGTTAACTATTATCGCATTTTGTCATATTAATCGTTGAACGTTTGAATTGATAAACAACCTGCTAGACTATTTTGAAATTTGAAACGGTTGCGAGGCATGGTGAAATAGAAACATCTTAAAAGTGTGGCAAATAAAACTATGGTATATGCACATGGTTTTAGAGATGCACATGGTTTAGGGAGACATGGTTTGGTTGTTGGCGATGTGCATACATAGGAAGGACCTTAGGAAGATAAGTGTTCCTTGGAAATTTACTAAAAAGCCCTTAAAGTGTGGCTATATAGAAAGGTACAAACCTCACATTTTTACACCATTCCTTCTTCCCTTATCTCCCTTCCTCACCTCGCCTCCCCACATGGCCTGCGCCACCCACCACCAACCAGCTACCGTCGGCCTCCCTCCCTACCACCAACCTCCGGCTATCTCCACCACCATCTTCCCCTCTAAAAACTCCACTTCCCTTCTCCTTTTGATCGATCTCCCCCTCCTTTGTGTGCCACGTGCGCCACCGCAGGCCCTACTAGCGCCATCCCAACCCTCCTCCCATCTCAGCCCGTTGACTCTACTCCCGTCCTCCGAAGCTCAGCTCTCCAATAAAAAATATAAACTTATATATGTACACGTTTATATATACGCATACGTATTTTGTCGAAGTATTGCTGTAAAGGAAGCCCTGTCAGACAGCGTCCGCTAGGCTCACCTACCACGAAGAATTTGGAAAGCTATGAGGGTGAGAACTATTTAATTTTTATACATTAGTTAGTGAGGATACCTTAAACTATATTAGTATTGTTAATTAGTATTGCAAATTGAATTAGTGATGGATGATTAATGGTTGATGATTGTATGTATGCGATGATGGATGATGATTGTGTAGTTAGCAAACACAACTGCACCATTCAGCGTTAATTATTATAACACTTACACTTAGTCATTACTGCTTCCTTGATGATGTTGATAATGGTTGTTATGGATGTTTACAATGTTTGACAATGATGTATGACACACTATGACACTCCAATTATGGCATTGTACAAGTAATCGATTGAATCACCTTCTTAGTTAGAAATGTAAGCAATATTATATTATTATAATATTAAGAATTTGGTTGAAAACTTTATTTTCAAATTCGATATTAAAACAATTTGGAAATGAAACGGGAATGTATACAAATAATTTTCGTAAAGGTGAACGTTTTATCAGATGAAAGGTGTTTAATTATAGAATCGATTTCATTTTTGAAAAGTGAAATTTAGTTTTCCTGTCTAGAAGATGTTTTAACTCAAACCAATTGTGCTAATGGTCTTATATTATTTTTATATTAGCTTCTGCAAATTTTGAAGATAATCGGATTATTTTTTGGAAAATAGTATTATTTTATTAATATAATAATATAATGATGTTCGATTTAAATTTAAATTGAATTTGAAGTCAAATATTTGAAATATTGTTTTCAAATAAAAGCATACATGTTTATTAAGGTTTATAATCATATTAGAAGTAAATCAGATGCACTTTTATTATATGTCACAATTTGGTCTGAATAAGACTAGTCGTGTGGCGACAATCCGCGAATTTCGACCAATAATTTTTAAATGCTTATTTTGTCTAACATCCGTGGATGCAGGAAAAACAGGTTGGAGGGATCCAACCGGATTCCTCAAAATTATTACTTTTTATTTTCATATATTGTGATATATGATGTGGTAGACGTTCTTTGATAGATTTTGGTGTGTTTGGATGTTTGGATAGCACTGTCCCTGAATGTTGATATTTAAAGTATCATTGAAGCGACCCGAACCTCCCCATGAAGGAAAGCCCGGACTGAATTGAGAACACGACAAATCAGAACACAAATAGAAGAACATTTCATTGCTTATTACAATAATCTCATCAAAATAAAAGAATATACAGAGTATGAATAAATATTACACATTCACTAAATATCCGTCAAATGTGTGTACATAAACAAATCGTCCGATTTGTTTATAAATATTTTATTTATTTATATACATGTTAAAAATTATATTATTAACTATAAAATATTTTATTCCATTCCACATCACACAATCAATTTTCACAACAAAATCAAACAAACAAACAAGTCGTCCATGGTCTGTGGACGACGGGTGTCGGGTGCTGCTAAGCACCGTCTGCATCCTAGTATATATTTTAACTAAAAAATAAAATAAAAGTGAGGAGTTCTCACCTTTGGGTTCCACTCCTTCATTTTATTTCTGAACGGTTCGGATTCCTTTTTGATTTCAGTCCGCTCCATCACACTCCTTTTCACGCTGTTCATAGCAAAAATCATATTTTTATCGCTTTATTCAAATAGATAAAAAAATCATATTTTTATTTCTATTTCATATATTTTTACAACGTTTCTTTCTACATAAAAGTCATATTTTTGATATCTCTATATTATAAAAATCATATTTTTATTATCTCTATAATATATAAAAATCATATTTTTATTATCTCTATAATATAAAAATCATATTTTTATTATCTCTATAATATAAAAATCATATTTTTATTTATAAAGATCAAACCTTTTTACTATGAAAAATCTATTCTTTCTACTTAGAAAAAAAATCAAATCTATCTAATTATAAAGATCTAATCTTTTATACGTTTTCATATTATAATAAATCATATTTTTATTTTTAATTCATTATGTAAAAATCCTATTTTTATTTTCAATCCTATGCTTTTTATCTCGTATAAACAAGTAAAAATGGAGATAAAAACTTACATAGTTTTCCCGTTTGAAGAAGTTCCCAAATAGAAGCATTGAAAGCTTTCAACACCTCAAGAGCACGTTGGAATCACTTTCAATGAGTATCAAATTTATTTGGGAGTTTCAATCGCCGGAGACATCAGAGGTGGGAGTGCTCAGGGTTGGGGTGGTGTTGCGTTGGAGCTGGCGGCGCTAGGGTTTGGGTTGGGTGCGGATTTGGTCGAGGTTTTCGATGGAAGGGGCCTGGGCTTCGCATGACAGGAGGGGTAGGGGAGAAGAAGGGGTGGTGCGGCGTTGGGGAGGGGGTCGCGGTGGCAGATCGCGCGTCTGCTGCTGCGCGTCGTCTTCCTCTCTTTTTTTCTCTGAAAAGTGAATCGATGAAAGAGAGTGAGAGAGGGAAAGGGTATATAATTATATATATATATATATTATTATTATTAATTTCAAAAAGTACCTTTTTATTTTGAACTCGAAATCAAACCCACAAATTGTCATCCCCAGCTAATTACCCCATTCCGAACATAATGGGATATGTATCACAAGCCAACTCAGCTGTTTTGATCAGTTTCCATCAAAATCAAAACATAAATCTCTATATTGATTTTTGAATGCACATTTCAATTTACTGGGGTCATATACGGTCCCTAAAAATTCCAGAAAAATTATTTCTAGCTTCGAATTGATGATACGGTCCTAATAAAACTAATTTCGTCAAATTTGGAGACCATTTGAAAAATGGCCATTTTCTGCTCGATCCAAATTGACTGAAACTATCAAAACACATTTTCCTGCGCCACACTCAAATATTGACCCACCAAAATTATGAATTTTGGAAACTAGCAATAACTTGACATCCCAGATCCAACAAAAGTGGTTTCGTCGAAAACGGAGGTCGTTTGCAATATGGCTATTTTTAAGGGCTATATTTCCTTTGCGACTATTCTGAATTTTCAACCGGGCGTAACTTTTTATTCCCGCTATGAAATTTCAATTTTTCGGATTTGTTGGAAAGATATTCTCAAATAGATTCTAATATTTTTAGTTTCGCTAAAATCCGGTTTATTTTGAATCCTGTACATTCAATTGAATTTTGAAATCAAATTTTCAAACTACCGTGCCATTTTCAACTCCTTTTATAATTTAAAATAAATATTTATATTCTGACATCGATTCAAATAAATATATACATTCTAATTCTATTCAAAATAAATTTATCGTCGTTATTATTTAAAATAATTAATTTATATATTCAAAATTCATTTAAAATTGCCAAAATAAAAAATTTAAATTGGTTTTGATTTTCCGAGTTGTTACAATCATAATAAGGGATTCTGAGATTTTATAATAAACTCTATTGTTTCCAAACTTGTTTTTAATAATAAAAACAAGTAGTCTAATTTATAAATGGAGTGGAATAATTATCATTGGGATAATTTGGGAATGTAAATTCAAGAGTGAATTTAAAGTGAAACAGGAAATCATTTAAAAAGGAAACGATGAAATTTATTCTGATGTTCAAAATGTAAATGGAATTTAAATAAATCCATAAGGATTAATAATTGGAATTCTATCGAATTTTATAAAAATATTTTATTTTCAGAAATTATATATTATATAATTCAGAACTTAACAAGATAATTTATACTTGGTTTTGAACCAATAATTTATAATCGAATATGAAGTCGATATTAAGTTACGAACTTGATAGATAATTAGCAAGAGTGGACTTATAAATGAGACGTATGAATAAAGTGTAATATGATGTGAATTTTAAAGCGACTCGATAAATAGGATTTGAAACTATAATAGTATTTACAAATAAAATCAAGATTGATTCGGTAAATGAGTCCAGATTTCTATAAAGGAATAATGTTCATATTTTAAAGGGGGTAATGGTTTAAAAGAAAACGCTTTTCATATTTGAGTGGTTATAAAGGAAATTGGCAAAGATTTGGAAATGATAAATTCAAAGGTGAATTTAGAATGAAGATAGAAATTGAGTTGACTTGAAACAGTAAATTTATTCCGAAGTTCGGAACGTTAATCAAATAGAGATTGTTCGAAGATAGTTATACATTGGAGTTCAACTATATCGAATTCAGGGAAGTACTATTTACTTTTCGTTTTAAATAAAGATTTAATTATTTACTTATTTATCTACTTACTTATTTATTCAAAGAAATGAATAAAAGCTATATTTTGAAGTTAATATCTCGGAGCATGGATTTAACGTTATTGTTATAATTGATGGATTTTGTTAAAGAAGTGGATTCTTAAATTGAATCTGAGAGTTGCGTAAGCGATGTTTTGTTGGTATTCGAAGTTAACTTTGTCCACTTCGAAGTTAAGGATGTTGTTCAGTTATGGTCTGAGAGATAGTAATATCCCAACTTGATTGATTTCCGTAACACCCCAAAATTTAATACACTATAACATACTTTAAGATAATAAATTGGGCGTTAATTAAAATAATCAGAATTAAGTAAAACCGACATTACTGTTGCGTTCATCTCAAAATTTTGTTTCAGATACACCCCAAGTTTTCATAAAACAAATAAAATATGAAGAAGTTATAGGCATTAGAAGTTTGTATACATATAAGGAGCTTATGCATAAATAAAATATAAAAATATTCAAACAAAAATCAATGTGGGCTTAAGCGGTAAATTAGACCTTTGTAGGACGACCCATGATCGGCCTTGGTCGACCCAAGTTCGGTTGGGTCGACCCCATGAGTCGGTGGGTTGATCCACTGACGATCTGGGCAGGTGCGATCTATGAATCTGGACTGTTTTCTGACCGGGTTTATTGCTGACTCGGTACTACATGTACGGTTAAGATTAAAACCCTAGAATCAAAGGCTGAGGTTGTCTCTATGAATCTATAAATATGTGGCTTCTCCCATTCCAATACACACCATTTCTTCATATCTTCTGCCACTATGAAATTATTCTAAAAATATAAACATATAATTAGGGAATGCTTCTGAAACCGAGATCTATAGAGACAACATTCAGGACTTGCATACATAAAACAAATAAAAGGATTGAATTGGACTTTTCTATGGCATATAGTTATATACATATAAGATAGACCCACCATGAGTTCCCTGTTATTTTTAGATCTTATTTCTTAGACTATAACATGATAGTTAAAATAAAATTGGGTTAGGATTACGACATTTATAAGATAATTTGCTATACATGTTTTCCGTTGTTAATCACCTATGTCGTTACGTTGAGTAAAACATATGCCTTTGTTGTTGAATAATTAATAAGTTATATGCATCTATCTTCCTTTTCCATGTTCCTATGTTTTATGATTATTTCCAGTCTTACCTATATGTCTATGTGATTTGATTCTATCTTCCTTCCTCTGTTTTCCCTTTTTATTTACGCTAAGCTTAGACCTTTGGAAGCCCAGTTTGTACCCGAATAGAGTATGCGTATAATTGGGGAAATAATGAATGACATAAAAAGAGGAATTTAGGCATGTCATTAGATTGGGACTCTTTAACTGTAGTTTGGGAAAGGGATAATATACACATGTTTAGACTTGTTGTAAACTGATAAAATGGGAATAATGTGTATATACTTGCTGTAAATTGATAAAAATGGATAATATGCATAAACCTGTACATGTTGTAATTTGGGAACAAAGTTGATGAATAGTATGCATATGTATTGGACATGTTAGATTTGACTTAATACAGATATTACGTAAATGACATGTTAGAATATTGTAAGTACCAGATGTAGGCTGATAATATGAACTGCTATAGTGACAATACATACATTTGGGTAGGTGTTTTGGGGAAAGGTTGTACACACATAATGACATGTAATACTACAACCACACTTATTAGTAGACCTAAAACTACTAGGTTATACTTGAGTATTAATAAGCTAAGAGGTTCCTCGTTCTGCTACTGTATCTGGTTTTGGGGACTCTTAAATCCTATTTTTAGGGGCACAAGCTTAGGGGGTTTGGCTTGTGTCAATCTACTGTTTGTAGCCCATATCAGTCAGTATCCCTGTTGGTATTTTGTTAGAGGGCCTCGCACTAGGTAGGGGACATGACATGCTTTATTGAACTGGTTAGTAAGAGATTCACAAGGGGAAGGTGTGTACGGGTGTGTTCCGGCGGAGTCATGAGCGTGCATGAGTCCGATTAGAGAAACTAAGCCAATGTAACACCAGTAAATAGTTATGTGTTATATAGTTGCTGGGTTTGGAGTGATACACCCTACTACTGGGGTTGACACAGGGTATTTACGTAGTACAGAGCCGGTCGCATGGGCCGTAATTAGGGTACACCTAATCTTGCTGTTATATAAATAGGGTAACACCTAATCTTGTTATGTAATTAGGGTACGCCTAATCCTGCTGTTGATACTGTTGTTGTATAATTAGGTTAAACACCTAATCCTGTTATACTAGCATTGGTACAGACATATCTGTTTTAGGATATAAATGTGAAGCATTACTCGATCATAGTTTATCCTTGTTATTCCTGTCTATCTTGATGTTCTGTTTAGTTTAGTTTACCTTATATGACACTGTACCTTTCTCATCCTGTCTTATTTACTTGTCTTGGCATTTCTATTTTATGCATATTTAAAAATCACTGGAACTTGCCAGACTTTATGTCTGACCCTTTTTCTTACGTTCTTTCTTCCTTTTCCCCCACAGGTCCTTCAAGTGGAAGCACTCAATAGTAACTAGGACTTTCTCTTATTGCTTAGACTTGGATTTCCTAAGATGTACCGTTTTTGACTTGCTCTCTATTCTATTACGGCTTACGGCAAGGGATATGATTTTATGTACTCTGATGCTTTGTTTTATGAGATGTTTTATGACACAAATTTGATGTAATTGGTTTTGTTGTAACCTATTTGAGACTATGTTTTATTTTTAATAATGAAGTTGAAATTTTTCGCTGCTTATTTTATATCTGTCTTGTGAATTTCTGTACTGTTTACCTATTGTGCTTCATCAAACTTAATGCATTCTCTTATGACTAACATTAACGGACGTGGGGTGTCACATTTGGTATCAATATTAAAGGTTACAAGACCAGAGAAAAAGTTTTTTAAATTGTTTTCAAAAGAAAAGTGTTTTAAAAAAAATCTGTTTTTGAAAAGCATATCGCCTCAAGTCATATCCAATATTCTCTCGATCTCTTGTTGAATCCTTTTTCTTTTCTTTTCAGCATGTCTGGGGCACCCAATCTTCTTAAGTGCATTCCTGTAGTGTCATGGTTTCGTTGGTATCTTGAGGCTACGACACCTGCCAAAGGTCAAGGAGACTCCCTACTCCTAACTGCAGTCATTGTTGCTCCACCTTCACGAGCAGATAACTTTTCTAAGTTATGTGAAGACTTCTGCGCTATGGGAGGAAAACCATTACGTGGTACCAAGAGCTTTGCTGAAGTATGGAATTGTCAACGAGAGACGAAGAATGTGTTTGGCCTTTTCGAGATCGACAACCGAAGGAAGTTACAATTAGTCGCATGGAAACTAAGGGACGAAGCTACTTTATGGTGGGAAGTAACGCAAGCAGGACAACCAGTAGCTACTTAGGATGATTTCAGGAAGAGACTCGAAATGAAGTTTTTGTCTCAGGCGGATGAGGGATTACAGATGGAAATATTCTTGGCTTGAAACAAGGGGACATGTCTGTTAAGGATTATGTGAATAGTTCAATCAGTAGGCGAGATTTGTACAGGACTTGGTGAATACGCCCTATAAGAAGGTGCTTAGATTTGCGAGAGGGTTGAATCAACCCTTCCAAAGACTTGATTTATCTCATATACTGATGGGGGCGACATTTGAAAGGCTGGTCGACTTGGATCTTATTCATGAAGATGGCAAGGAGGTGAAGAAAGACAATAAGACTGAAGAGGCATAAGCTAAGGCCAAGAAACAGAAATGGTGGCCCAGGAAAGGAAAGCAAAAGAAAGAGAAAGGCGGAAAGCCTAACAAGGTTAATATCAAGAAAGATATCAAGTGTCATGGTTGCGGAGCTATGGGTCATTTTGTGAAGGACTGCAGAAAGACGAAGAAAGGCTGCTTTAGTTGTGGACAAGTGGGACATTTCAGTAAGCAATAACCTAGCAAGCAAGGATAAAGGGCAGGAACTTCTGGACAAGTACATGCTTTAGAGGCTAATGGTCCTGATCGATATAGTAAAGTCAAAGTTGAAGATTCGATTTCCCTTTTTGACTATCCTGTTAGAACCCTGTTTGATTCCGGTGCTTCACATTCACTTATATCCAGTTCTGTAGTAGATAGTCTGCACCTTAATACTAGTATATCTGATCTTGTAGTAGTCTCAAGCCCCATAGGAGGATCGTCTCATTTAACTTTGATGTGTAGGGGTTTGAGAATTTATATCTTGGGCATCGAGTTTGAATGCGATGCATACATGCTGGGCTTTATGGGATATGGTTTGATTCTAGGCATGGATTGGCTAGCCATGTATGGTGTCATTCTTGATTGTGAAAAGAGAGTAGTTATACTTCTTACTTGTCATGGTAGAACTCTCAAAATTTCCTGTAACCCACGAGGGTCAGTGATGCTTAGTTTTCTAGAATCACTTGATACTTCTGTTAACGGTTTACGATCTATACCCATAGTCAGAGATTATGCGGATGTGCTTGAGGAGGTTAAGGGGTTACTTCCAAGGCATGAAATAGACTTTTGGATTTACTTAGTAGAGAATGTAAAGCTAGTTGCTCTACTAGTGTGCCACGTGGCTCTTAAAGAGAGGAGGGCGCTTAGGAAGCAAGTAGGAGAGCTCTTCGAGAAAGGTTTTATTAAGCGAAGCATCTAAGAGTGGGAAGCTCTAGTCATCTTTGCAACTAAGGCAGATGACTCACTTCATCTATGTGTGGATTATGGGAGCTAAATAAGCTCACCAAGAAGAATAGGCACCCGCTACCGAGAATTGACGACCTGTTTGATCAACTAGTAGGCGCATCAATTTTCTCGTAAATGGATTTGTAAACCGGATTTCATCAACTGAGGGTGGCAGAGGACAACATTGATAAGACTACATTCAAAACTTCAGATGGCTTCTTTGAATGGTTGGTTAGCCTTTTGGGATAGCCAACGCACTCTCCTATTTTGTGGACTTGATGAGTATGGTGTTTAGGGAGTTTCTGAACAAGTTTGTGGTGGTCTTTGTGCATGACATTCTGATCTCAAAGAATGAGGAGGAGCATGCCGAAGACTTAGGGGAAGTTCTAAGCTCTCTCACATCTCATCAGCTCAAGGTAAAATTTTCTAAGTGTCACTTTTGATCAAAGGAAGTAAAGTTCTTAGGGCTAGTGGTCTCCAAGGATGGGACATCAGTGGACCCCGTTAAAGTCACAGTTTTTCAAGATTGGAAGGCTCCAAAGAATGCGATAGAGGTGAGAAGTTTTCTAGGGTTAGCGGGTTATTATAGAAAGTTTATCAAGGACTTTGCACAGGTATCGTCCTCGCTTACCCGATTGACGAAGAACTACCATATTGACGGAGCATTGATTGTGAGGATGTCTTTTAGAGATTGAAAAGGGTTCTGACAACAGTCCCAGTTCTGACTCTCTCAAATGGAAGTAAGATGTTCATGTTCTACACAGATGCTTATGGCATAGGAATTTGTGTCGTTCTAATGCAAGAGGGAAGGGTAGTATGCTATGGTAGTAGACAGTTGAGGGTTCATGAGAAGAACTAACATACCCATGATCTAGAGTTGGCTGCAGTAGTGTTCGCATTGAAGTCTTGGATACACTATCTACTTGGAGAGAGATTTGAGCAATACATGGATCATAAATCGCTCAAATACTTGTTATCACAGAAGGATCTCAACCTAAGGCAGCAACGGTGGATGGAATTCCTAGCGTCCTACGACTTCGAGATAGCTTATACCCCGGGCAAGTGTAATGTAGTGGCGGACGCGTTGAGTGGGCAGAGGATGACTATGAGTCCTCTATTCATAGAAAGGCATAGCTTTGAGTACACCTTGACCTTTTATTTTAAGCCATCTATGGATTTCACATTAGGATTGTTAGCATCACTGGAGGTGCGACCTACTCTATTGGAGCGAGTTAGATCCATATAACGAGAGGACCTCCAAATTTCAGACATCTTGGACAGGCTTGGTAGAGGAGAAACTTTTAGTCAACTTGATAGATAGATCATGGACGAGAAAGGGTGGCTAAGAAGAGATGAAAGGCTTTATGTCCCTAAGATTGGTGAATTGCTAAAGGCAATGCTTGAGGAAGCTCATCATTCTCAGATGACTATCCATCCGGGTGGCGATAAAATATATCGAGACATAAAGAGGGTTTTCTTTTGCACTGGAATGAAAAAGGATATGACAGAATTTGTAGCTCGATGCTTGACTTGCCAGCGAGAAAAGGCTGAACAAAAGAAACTAGGCGGATTGCTTCAGCCCGTGGATATCCCATAGTGGAAGTGGGAGAGCGTCTCTATGGATTTCATCGATGTATTCCCCTGATCAAGGAAGGGCAATACAAGTATTTGGGTGATAGTAGATAGACTTACGAAAAGCACTCACTTTATTTCTATTAAGAGTA
Organism: Allium sativum; assembly: GCA_030737875.1. NCBI lineage: Eukaryota > Viridiplantae > Streptophyta > Magnoliopsida > Asparagales > Amaryllidaceae > Allium > Allium sativum. The sequence goes on from CM060918.1 coordinate 133,384,745, forward strand.
AAAGGACGACGTCTTGGTTAGCATCAATATATCTTCGAGAGATAATTCGATTGCATGAGGTACCTTCCGTCATAGTAAGTGGTCGTGACCCCATAATTACTAGTGAGTTTTTGGATGAGTTTACAAGAGGCGTTGGGTACACATCTATGTTTGAGCACATCATACCATTGTCAAATAGATGGGTATACTGAGAGGGTGAATAAAGTTCTTGAGGATCTTCTAAGATTGTGTATCCTAGACTTCGAAGGGACTTGGGAGGAGCATCTCCCATTGGGTGGAGTTCTCCTATATCAACATTTACCAGTCGAGCATAGGCATGGCACCCTTCGAAGCGCTATATGGACAATTTTGTAGATTGCTGACTTGTTGGTAGGAGTTTACAGACAGAATTTTACTTGGACTTGAGATGATTTGAGATACTTTCGAGAAGATTGATCTTATCCGTTGAAGAATGAAAGCCGCTCAAGACAGACAAAAATCATATGCTGACAAAAGAAGGACTGATTTAGAATTCGAAGTGGGAGATATGGTCTTCATTAAAGTATCCCGCTAAGGAATGTAGTTCGCTTTGGCTCAATAGGGATTCTGGCGCCGAGATTCATAGGGCCATTTCCTATATTGGAGAGGATAGGCCGAATGGCTTATAGGATTAAGATGTCGGATAGACTGGCAAGCGTACACGATGGGTTTCACGTTTCCCATTTGAGGAAATGTCTCTATGATATGGCATAGATAGCAGAGCCGAGCACACTTGAAGTCATGGAAGTTGAGAAGGAAGCATCGGTGAGAAGTGTTCCTACTCATATCATTGGTTCAGAAATCAAGAAGGTACGTAACAAGGAGATCAGATTGGTGAAAGTACAGTGGGGAGAAGATCGCGAAGATGCAACGTGGGAACCCGAAGATAGGATTTATGCTTCTTATCCTATTCTTTTTGAATGTACGTTCTTGACTTCTTTTCTAAGCATTCACTTTGCATTTGCTTCTATCATTCAAGTTTATTTATACTATCATTCGAACCTTTCGATCCTTAGGGTAGAATCCAACGGTTGGAAACATGTGTTTGAAACATGTTATGATTGATGGTTGCAAGTGGATGCAAGTGTTTGCTAGTGGTTGCTCGTTGATGCATGTACACACACTAGGCACTAGGTCGGCTCAAGCACTTACATATTGCATATGGATGTGTGTGCATTAAAATTTTCTGTGGATGGAAATGGTTGAATCATCATATGGATGTTGCATATTGATGAACGATTGTGCACATATATAGAGTTATTTATTATACTAGGATTATTTGCATACATTTTAGACTCATGGCACAAACATATATTGCATTAAGGAGGTCAACTGAATTAGTCGACCGCCTGATTTTCGCATTAGTGTAAGAACATGTACACACAACACCTTTGCATATGTTCATACAAGTATTAGAATTTTCTTAAGGACAATGGATGACTGTGGATGATGTATGAGTAGATGGTTGTAGGTAAGTGTTAGGATAGCAACATTTTTCTTAACTTAGAGATTTCGGGAACGAAATCCTTTAAGTAGGGGAGAATGTAACACCCCAAAATTTAATATACTATAACCATACTTTAAGATAATAAATTGGGTGTTACTTAATTAAAACAATCAGAATTAAATAAAACCAGCATTACCGTTGTGTTCATCTCAGAATTCTAGTTCAGACAGACCCCAAGTTTGCGTAAAACAGATAACGTAGGCTTATGAAGTTTCTTGAGTATTTTTATTCTTGGTGTCTTTGGTTCTAGACTTCCTTTTATCTATGTTAGCTACATGGAAGCTCTACTTATCTTGCTGATATGGTTTATTTATTACGTTCCAATTTCAACAAGGATGAACTACTCATGAGAGTGAAGGGCTTGCCCTCTTGCAGATGAACTTCAAAATGTGATGTTTGGTTACTGCAATTGTCTATTTGCAGTTTGCAGGGTAATGGTCATCTACGTTGTAGCCTCTAAGGGATGTACACTGTAGGTCTCCTGTAGCATATACTAGGAAGTTACATTTGGCACTAGGTGATGATAAACACTGTACATGGCATGGAATTACTTTCCAGCATTTATATTTTGCTCCATGCGTGGAGTACAAAATGTAATAAAGTAATCTAGTAAGTCAGCTAGGTCCTGTACTGTAATCCTATATAGATACAGTGGACGGGACACTATAAACTCCGTAGGTGGCAGACTATCCACCTTAAAAACTGAATTAGTTGATTGTAACCACAATCACCTGCACTATACTGTATTTTTATTATTGGTTATAATAAAAAGTGTTACAGATCACTATAAAACCGGCCAGCTATGCCAAAAAAGGATAACGTATGAAGAAGTTATGGGCATTAGAAGTTTATATACACATAAGGAGCTTACGTATAAATATAATACAAAAATATTTAAACAAAAATCAACGCGGGCTTAAACGGGAAACCAGACCATTGTAGGACAACCAACAATCGGCCTTGGTCGACCTATGGGTCGACCCAAGGTCGGTTGGGTCGACCCTATGGGTCGGTGGGTCGATCCACTGACGATCTGGGCAGGTGCGTTCTGTGAATCTGGACTATTTTCTAACCGGGTTCGTTGCTGACTCAATACTACATGTACGGTTAAGATTAAAACCCTAGAATCAAAGGCTGAGGTTGTCTCTATGAATTTATAAATAGGTGGCTTCTCCCATTCCAATACACACCATTTCTTCATATCTTCTGCCACTATGAAATTATTCTAAAAATATAAACATATTATGGGGGAATGCTGCTGAAGTCGAGATCTATAGAGACAACATTCAGGACTTGCATACATAAAGCAACTAAAAGGATTGAATTGGACTTTTCTATGGCTTATAGTTATATACACATAAGAGATTTAATCTCTTCTTCACCAAGACCCACCATGAGTTCCCTATCATTTTTAGATCTGATTTCTTAGACTATAACAAGAGAGTTAAATAAAATTGGGTTACGATTTACGATGTTTATAAGATAAATTGCTCTACATATTTTTTCACTGTTAATCACCTATGCCGTTATGATAAGTAAAACATATGCCTTAACGAAATTCCAGTTAGGTGAAATCAATCTTGTCTAAAAGAAAGTCTTATATTATAAAGGATTTAAGTTTTTTCGCTTGCTATTGGATAATTAATAAGTTATATGCATGTATCTTCCTTTTCCATGTTCCTATGTTTTATGTTAATTTCCAGTCTTTCCTATATGCCTATGTGATTTGATTATGTCTCTCCTTCCTCTGTTTTCCCTTTTTATTTACGCTAAGCCTAGACCTTTGGAATCCCAGTCTATACCCGATTAGAATGTGCGTATAATTGCGGCTATAATGAATAACATAAAAAGAGGAATTTAGGCATGTTGTTAGATTGAGATTGTTTAACTATAATTTGGGAAAGGGGCAATATACACATGTTTAGACTTGCTGTAAACTGGTAAAAAGGAAATAATGTGTATATACTTGCTGTAAATTGATAAAAATGGATAATATGCATAAACCTGTACATGTTGTAATTTGGGAACATAGTTGATGAATAATATGCATATGTACTAGACATGTTAGATTTGACTTAATACAGACATTAAACAAATGACATGTTAGAATATTGTAAGTACCAGACGTAGGCTAATAAACTGAACTATTGAAGTGATTATACATACATCTGGGCAGGTGTTTTGGGGAAGGGTTGTACACACATAATGACATGTAATACTATAACCACGCTTATTAGTAATCCTAAACCTGTTAGGTTAAACATTAGTATTAATAAGCTAAGAAGTCCCTCGTTCTGCTGTTGTATCAGGTTTTGGGGGCTCTTAAATCCAGATTAGGGGGCACAAGCTTAGAGGGTTTAGCTTGTGTTAATATGCTGTTTGGAACCCATATCAGTCAGTATCCCTGTTGGTATTTTGTTAGAGGGCATCGCACTAGGTAGGGGTCGGGGAATGCTTTATTGAACTGGATAGTAAGTGGTTCACATACGTAGGGAGGGTACGGGGACGTTCTAGCGGACTCATAAGCGTGCATGAGTCCGATTAGGGAATCTAAGCCTCTATAACACCAGTAAATAGGTATGTGTTATATAGTTGTTGGGTTAGGGAGTGACACACCCTACTGTCAGTGCTGACACAGGGTATTTACGTAGTACGGAGTTGATCACATGGGTCGCAATTAGGGTATACCTAATCCTACTGTTATGTAATTAGGGTAACACCTAATCTTGTTACATAATTAGGTACACCTAATCTTGATATTAGTCCTGTTGTTAATTCTGCTATTAATTCAGCTGTTGTGTAATTAGGTTAAACACCTAATCATGTTAATCATGTTAATCATGTTATACTAGTATTGGTACAGACATACCTGTTTTCGGATATAAATGTGAAGCATTACTCGATCATAGTTTATCCATGTTATTCATGTCTATCCTAATGTTCTGTTTAGTTTACATTATATGACTCTGTACCTTTTTCTTCCAGTCTTATTTACCTGTCTTGGCATTTCTATTTTATGCATATATGAAATTCACTCGAACTCGCCAGGCTTTTTGCCTGACCCTTTTTCTTTCGCTTCTTTCTTCCTCCCCCCCCCCCCAAGGTCTTCAAAGTGGAAGCACTCAACAGTGACTAGGACTTTCTCTTATAGCTTGGACTTGGATTTCCTGACACTACAAGAAAAACGATTTTTTGTAGCGCCCAAAAACCGCCACTAAGTATTTTTAGTGTCGTTTCGATAATCATTACGAGAAAACATACCACTAAAAATAATTATTTTTTGTTGCAGTTAATTTAAACGCCACGAATAAAATCTTTTTCACGGCGCTTTTTTTAACGTTACCATTTTTTGAGGCGTTAATTAAACGCCACCGAAAGGGTTTTTGCATTACGCCTGTTTTTTTGTTGCGTTCTTTTAGCTTTTTTGTAGCAATTAAAATGCGCCAACATAACTGTTTTTTTGTTCTATGACAATTTATTTGTAGTGGTTTTTAAACGCTGTGAATGAATTTAATATTCTGTAGTGTTTTCCCTGCCACCTTTTGTTACCAAATTTGTATTATAATATTTCGAACATACCTATAATTTTGCCGCCAATTAAATAACATAATCCACAAACACATACATTTTTCAACATAACATATTATAGAACCACAACATACACCGTCAAACATCCGCAAGATAATCATACAAACATCCACAAGTTCAATCGTTCACACCATTCACAAAAAAACTACCAGTAATGCTGTCATAACCACAACATAGACAACCAAACTACCAAGTTCAAATAATCTGTAACACTATCATAACCAAGTACACTAAATACTGAAATAAACACCTGAAATAACCAAGTTACCAAGCAAATATTGTAGTGTTGCTGTCATCAAACCACCTGAAATATTGTTGACCTACCTGTAAAACAAATAACATAACTTAACTTAAGAATAGAAATAGCATAAACCTTTAAGACACTACATAACATAATCCTTTCGGACACAAGCTCTTAACGTAACACTACATAACATAAACCTTTCAGAAACGCTCATTTTCCTGCACATTATGGACACAACAAAACACAAACACCTGAACCATGTAATGCAATTCTGTGACCATGTAATTCTGAACCATGTAATGCAATTCTATGACCATGTAATTCTGTGACTGAGTAATTCAGAGATGACAGTGCCTCCCCATTAAGGTGAATGTATGATTTCATATATGATTTCTGAGATGACTATGTAATATGAGATGACACGTAATTCTGGGATGACCTGTAATTCTGAGATGACATGTGCCGTCTCCTCGAGTATATTTCATATATGATTTCTCTCCAATTAAGATGAATGCTTATTGGTATCTTTGCATTAGTACACATTATCTTGATAATATTTTAACCATGTACATAACAGTTTAACCATGTATCTTTGCAAGTCATCTAAGATATCTCACCAAATTGGCTTTAAAAGCATTAATAAACATTAAGTGGGAGTTTTGTCTGGTACTACTACATGTTTGAATTATAATGAGAGTGAGACAACACACTTATTGCCCAAAATAACCTGACTCAATTATTTTCAGTCGATCATGTGCTTTTGATGGTCGTAACTCCTAAATGTATATTAAAGTACCTTTCATTTTGTGTCAATAATGATTTTTCCCACTGGCCAAGCTATTGGAACGCCGAAGGCATCTTCCATGCATGTCAGAGCTGATGTTGGTCTCCATAGCTCTGCAGTTGGAATTGTCACATGTTCAACCGAACCCTTTACAGCATCCTTTCCCAATGGATGACAATGGACCATCGCTAACGGATCAGTTGATGCAATAGATCCTTTAGCCACTATGTCTGTTCCATCCACATGTATCAACTTGCATTTGGCATCTTTTGTCATATTTGCAATAGGGTGAAACAAAAAAAGATTATTATGAAGAATGTATATACTTACACAGTGTCAATGTTGAAAATAAATACTTACATGTTTTGATTTATTTGTGAACACATATGTGGATTTCGAGGGAGAAGTCGCATGATTCTCGCTTTCATCACGACTCTTAGTTGGATTTTCTTTGTCCGCTTCTGCTTTTGATCTTGGCCATGCTACTTTCCTACCAATTTCATCTCCAATGCATGACATATCAGATGTGGGTCGCCACAAATAAGCATCTTTCTTTATTGCGTTGTCCGCCTAAATGAAAACAGCAGACGAACCGAGTGGAATACCATTAATAGTGCACTTTGGATCATCGACATGGATTCTTCCATGGGCAACTACGCCTTCGCCCTCACTCTAATCATAAATCTTGCAAATATTGTGAATGCTATCGGTACTCTAAAAATGAGAGTATACTTCAATATTAGCAATTATACACACACATAACTGCTAATAGCTTCACGCGTAACTATAAATAAATATTGTATTATACACACACAAAATAGCTATAAATATAATATGAGAAGTTTAAAATTTACCGTACTGGCTTTATCAAAGTTCAAGCATGTCTGCAGCGATACCTTGACGCAAACTGATGGCCAAGCAATTACCTTATTCACAGCATGTCCTAATACATCCATTTTACGTGTAGGCCACCATAAATAAGTATTTGGCTTACCCACAAAATCTATAACAACGCTCATAGCATTTGGTCCAAGATGAATGTCATTGACAGTGTCATTTGGGTCCATGGACAACAGCCTCCCATAGCCAACAACTCCAGAGGTTCCATCCCAATTCAGCAATGAACATACTTCGTCGTCACTCTAGAGTTATTCAACCAAAAGTAATATCAAATAATGGATTAAAAAATTAAAAAATAAATTTTATTTATTGAGTAATATAATTAATACTTTTACTGATTCAGGTGAGATCTTTCCTGAGCTTTCTTTACCCTGTTGAAAAGCACAAATACCATGATATTTTAATCTAAGGAGCTCTCAAGTGGATGCCAGTATGCCGCAGTACTTAAAATAAAACATTACTGGATCAAAATATTTATTAGGTAACATAATTATTATTTTTACCATTTCATGTGTGCTCCCTTGCAAACTTTCTTTACCCTGCAGTAAAGCACCAAAATTTATTCTTTTTAGTATTTAAATTATAGAGTGTGCTAAATATTATATTTAATGAATAAAAATTAAGTTTAGAGGTTTACCTTCTGGTCCATCAGAGTCTGTATCATTCCCTTCAATTCTGATATTTCCTCTCGACACCGTGAGACTTGTTTACCTTTGGACTGAGCCACAGCTACCTTGGTTAAAGCTCAACCCTTTCCCAATGCCCTTAACCTTCCCGGTCTATCTTCTCCCAATACATGTGCAAGAGCATCTCCACTAACAATCTGTGTCGAGCTAGACTAGGTTACGCTACCAAACTTTTTAATCTCCTCCTACATAAATAAAAACACATAGATGATGTACAATGGTAAAAATACCACAGTTTCAAAAAAAATTCAGATAAAATAAAAAAATATATACAATAGTATTTGCAGCTTCCATGGACATCGGTTGACCATTTTCTCTTATGTGAGATTTGACCACACATCAGCTCTCGTTATGGACGATGGATCTACACTTTCGTTTTTCTAAATTTAGGATAACATTAAATAAGTAAAATGATAGGTATAAAATAATATTAAATAAAGCTATAGTTATTAATATAACCATGTCTTCAGTCATTCTAGCCATTCCCTTATGACTAGTTGTATGTGGAAGTTGTGTGTACCTAAGGGCCGAATATTTCTCATTTTTTTACTGGAAATATAGAAAGATGTTAAAATTATCATGCTAATAAAGATGAGCGTAGGAATGATTTGCTGTTGAAGTATTGAATTTTATCTTAAATTTACCTTAAACTCTACACTTGTTTTCGCCTTCACAAACTTTCTCCATTCGTTCATGTTTTTGATGTTGGTTGGTTTCAGTTCAAGTCTTTCCTTTTCATTCTCCATTTTTTTTAAAGTTCGAACCAATTTGCTTTTTGACAATCTCCACAGTACTCCCATTTGCTGAAATATGGCTTTTCTTTGCCATTCCTCTTCCAGTTTAAATCGAACCTGAATCAGTTCATGAAAACATGATATTAAAATCAAATAATTCACCTGTTCATACGGTCCGAACTGGAGTACATAGCTTTAGAATATTAAAATTTGTTGCATGAATTCTGAGACTTCTCTCATGTAATTAAGTAACCAAAATTAAGTCTTAATTCATACCTGAACCGACTGCCACAAAACTTCTTTTAAATCATCATTCATATTCCACCAATCATAGATAGTGTATGGAACCTGCCCCCGCACAAGCGGTCCAAGAAAAGAGGATAAATATACGGACCCTTGCCCTATCGGTATACCTAAATCATTGAACTCAACTTCAATTCGATCCTGACTGCATAACGGGAGCCTTTTTGCTTTTGCTGGATCTCTACTGCCTCTTTTCCGAGAAGTAGTTTTAATGTCAGGTACACTTTGTTTTCCACTTTCCAGCTCAACATCATCAGTTTGTTCAGGACAGGCTTGATTTTATTAGCATAGACCTTCTTCATTTTGGTCATTCAAGACAGTTTCTTCTTCGCCTTCATTATGAACAATGGCTTGCTTCTTATTAGAACTTACTGGTTGATCTTCGCATTGAATCTTACGCTTTAGCTTTGACTTACGCTTCCGATCTGGCTTATTCTTTTGGGATTCCATTGCAGCCTTTATTTGGTTGCGAGTACGTACATTGCATGTCGACATCATTTCCTGCAAATGAAATAAAATACATAATTTGAATTGTATATACAGTCATAAATATACTATATAATTTAAATTGTGTGGTTTGATGTAAACAAATGCAAGATCAGACAAGGCAGTACAATGTATATATATATAGATATATTTATATAAAGTATACACATGTGTGTGTACTAGTGCATATGCTTGTAATATGTGCATATGCAAAAGCAGACCAGACCAAACACATCTCAAGTTTAATGGGAAGACAAGGAAACACAATGTACTAGTGCATGTACGTGTAACATGAAAAACAGGTCAGACCGCATGGCTATGAAATGCCAAAATTTCTGGTACAACATAAATGTATATAACATAATTTCAGGTGCAACACCAGTAAACAACCAAACGTACAGAAAATCTATACGATCACAATGAACAACCAACACTAAAGCAAATGAACAACCAACACTACAGAAAATCAAAACGAGTACAATAAACAACGATGCTCAAGTAGGACATATAATCTGCTCAAGTATGCCCTCGCAATCCTCTCTAACATAGCTAACTTCTTCATCATTCACTTCGGTTATTTCATCTTCCATCACTTGGATATCTTCCTCGATGAATCGGGATCCTCTAAATCAGTAAAACTTCTTGATGGTGCTTTCATTACAACATACCAATTAGAATCATCGTCCTCTCTTGAATAAAATACTTGTTTAGCTTGAGATGCGAGTATGTATGGGTCTCGTGAAAATGATGCTTGATGTAAATTAACAAGAGTGAACCATCATCATCAACTTTTACTCCATTTCCTTTATACAGTCAACGACACTTAAAAACTAGAATATAAAACAAATGATAATCTAATAAAATTATATCTGTTAATATTCCATAATAAGTGACTACATCAACCACTTGGGACATATCTTTTGCACTTGCTCTACACATAGTAGCCGCATCAAAAGACATCCCCATAATTCTAAGTCTGTCTCCCTAAATCTTTTACATGAAAACATTGCTCATTGATGATATATCCTTTGTAAGACACAGCATCGTCCTTCAGACCGTAAGCAATCCATTTCAACATGTCTTTATGATCCTTGGAGGACATAGGTATCTACATAGAATTTCATTTAGCATGTAAATTTTATATATAGTATATTAATAGTCATATGAGAATATATTTGAAATCTAACTAACCTTCCTTTTAATCCAATCAACAAAATTTTTGGTATGTGTTTCCCAAAGTAAGGTCGCATTTTTTTTTCATGCGCTGGTCTGAATTATCTAATTCCTCTAAATGCAAACTAGTATTTGTAACACCTCGCATTTTTAATGCAATTAAAAATGTGGAAATATGAATAAACATTATATGTATGAATATTTAGGAGAAAAATTAAATGAAGATAACGTACAATTGAAATCAGTTCATACATTGAAGAGAAGGGAAATAAATAAGACGATAATGTATGTAATGGAAGAGATGGGAAAATAAAGACACTTAAATTAAATATCAGGAATTAAGGGAAACGGGCTGTTCATTGCGTTCGTCTTGGAATTCTACATGAAATAGAGTCCAAGTTTTCATAAATTGGACTTCGTATGAAGTTATGACCTCTAGAAGATTCAACAAAAATTCAGAAAATAAAACAGCTCAGAATTCAGTTCAAAATTTGAAACAGGACCCAGAGGCGGGCTGGTCGGGAAAATTCCCATCCAGGGGCCAGGTCGACAATAGGGTCGACCTGCCCCAAACCAGGTCGACCACGTCGACCTGGCGGTCGATCTCCCTGGCCAGGTCGACCTGATGGTCGGGCCTGGTGTGTCTAGTGCGATTTTGGGTCCTGTGACGTGTTTTGACGGTTCAGATCAGTTCTAGGGTAGTCTAAAGGCTCTAAATTACTTCCTACACCTATAAATAAGTATGTAACCTAACCCTAATTCATTAGAAATTATCTGTGACACCATTATGTCGCCAAACTCTTTCTTAAAACCTAGCCGCCGCCTCTAAAACAAATGTCAAGTGTTCATCAACCCTTCAAAACAAAGATTAGAACTTCAACAACAATTAATTAGAGAAATTTGTCAAAACCAATTCAAGTTCTGCATCAATAATCAAATAAGAAGATTAAATCAGCGTTCTACATCAACAACAAATCATTTATTTCTTCAATCCAGTCAAGGTGAGTGGTTTAAAATACAGTTGTTGTATAATTATGCCTCTATCGTTCACCATTCCCCATGATGAATATAATGAGTATGATGATAATTTAATGAAATCATTTATTTTATTTATGCTTGCGATTGGGTTCTCTCCTTTTTATTCTTTCCCCTTTTTATTTTTATAGTTAGGCTATCTCGAGCCTACGTCGATCATGAATTTATGCGTTCTAAGAATGAATGAGAAATTAAACAGGGAAAAGGGGTTATGTGGACATAATATGGGCTGGAAGGTTTTGTATATGATTTGAAATAGAATTATGGGCATAATTATATTGTAACGGTGAATTTGTGTAAGCTTGGCATAATTGTGGTTGGATATGGAATCGATATAATTTAGTATGAACAACATGAAATATTGGATAATATGGGTTGGTGAAATCTATTTGTGACTTGAAAATAAAGTCTAAAAGGCGAAATTAGATAATATATATGAACGCGGGAACATTGGAGAATATGTTGGGGAAATATTGATTATATAAAATTAGGTATTATTGGATAATTGGAATATATATGAAATTGGCATATTTGGGTATAATTGTATAATTGGAAATTGGCATGTATGGGTTTGAATAACAAGAAATTTGTAAATTTTCCTATAAATGGAATTTTATAATTGGGACTAATTAATATGTAATTAGTAGGATTAATGACAAGTTAGGATAGGCAAAGTTGTAAACATGACTATATGTTGAATTAAGAAACACTTGATATGAAAAATTGGGGTTTGGGTAAAATACGATGTTAATGAACCTTTGACATGAGGTTAGACGCAATTGTGGTGTAAGACATCCCAGAACCGCCCGGAAAATCCAGCTACCACAATTGGACGTCTAATGTGAGAGGTCGAAGGCAAGAACTGTAGGCGTAACGGTTGGTGACACGAGGTTAGACTCGGTTTGTGGCGTAAGACTGCCCAGAACCGCCCGGCAAATCCAGCAGCCACAAAATGTTCGGTCTAATGTGGGAGGTTATGCACCATTCGTCATAAGGAATGAATTAAGGAAGACCAACCATAATAAGACATGGGTATGGTTAGAGGGTTAGGTTGGGTGACATGTAAATTATGACATGTAAATATGGACCTAACCGGAATAGGACAAGACATGTAAGACATGACTAATGTGGACTTAACCGTGGTAAGAATATGATGAAGAACATGACTAATGTAGACTTAACCGTAGTAAGGCATGTGTAAGACATGGAAACCATGATAAAAGGGGTTAAGTGGACATGGGTGATATGAGAGACATAAATAAATGAATGCTTAACCAAATGGGACCCGTAATGGTATCACAAATCAATTGAATTAAGCAAAGTTGAAGTAACGGGTTAAAGAAATGGAAGGGTTAAGTAAATTTAAATTAATAACAGAATATGGGGAATGGTAAATAACCTATTATGAATGAATTTGAATAAGAAAAAGGAAGAATAATAGGTTAGACTTGTCCCAGGGACAAGTGGAAATTATAACTTACGGAATAAGATAAGTTATAAGAAACGATAGAGGAAAATAAGATAACTTATATGTGAAGATATACTTAATTATAAATTAAGTGGTTTGGGAAGGCAAAATGTGAAATTTAAGATGATATAAGTTATATGAATGGAAAAGAAGTAAATTAAAATCATATATGTAGGTTGGGCTGAGTAATTCTCTGGGTGCCAGTCTGATGTTGATTTCGGTCTTCGAGGCTGGTGTTTTGGGGGTTACTCTTCTAATCAGTATATATGTGGGATAATGCATACTTAACTATGAATTAAGTATAACATGTTGTTGTAACCCAAAAAGGGGAATAATTTATGAAATTGGAAAATAACATGTGATGGGCTTATTAATGGACTTAAATGGATCAAGTACAAATTGAATTAATAAGCGAGGGTAACTTGGTAAATTTGAAAAGGAAGTAAATGTGAATAAAGAATAGAAACTGACGAAGAGACATAAGCGCGTAAGAAGATGATTAGATGTAGGGTCTAATGACATATAAAAATTAAGGCGCTTGGGGCAGTCCGTACATTGTAGGATGAATAACCCAACGAGGTATATCATCATGGTGTCATAAGGCACGAGGGGAGCACACATTCATTATTTTGGTGGCTCCAACGGACTGGAAGGGGAAGCACGCAGCTTCCTGAGACGTTAACGGTGCTCCTAGTAGTCCTCTATGTGGTGGCAGATGTTTCAGGCTGTGCCTGCAGAGGTTGAGCCTGCGCGTAACTACTAGGTGGGTGGGCCTTGACTGCAAGAATAGCTAGTAGTCAGAATGATGTTCGAGGTGAGGGAAAAGGTGATTCGGCAGCTGCCTCAATGGAGGTGGAGGGTCAGGACCAACAAGGATAGTAGGCCGTCGAGTGCCTGTCACCACAGCCAGTAGGATGCAGAAAGACTAGAGCTAGACCCAATATACCATTAACCATTCACTATCGTGGGACGGTGGTTGAGGGGAGACGCCATATGGATGTTTAGATTGGTTGCTTAGGGGCTTGTCGCCTAGCTTTCGTAGTCTTTGCCAGTTATGGGAGGGGCCGAGGTGGGGCCATAACCACCATAGAAAACAAACCCTAAGGATATTTGTGTGGGAGGCTCTTAAAGGCGGGCCTTGCACAAATATAAGGAAAGCTCCCGACCGAGTTCCGTGTTTCTTGTATAGCCCGGCCACGGGACTCGGGCACGCACACACGATGGGTGTGCGGGTTAGGTAACGAATACATTGGATAATACGTACGTGGGAGAGCCTAGATATAACCATGTCTGCTCTGGGTGGTGTATCGTAGACTGGTGGGCATTATTCGATAACGGCAGTCAATATACTTACGTAACTAGAGTGATCCTATGCGGAAGAAGTATTGTATTATATACAAAAGGAATGTACGTTACTATGACATAGGATAGGGGACTGCGTATATCACTATGAGGATATGGTGGAGACCGTGCGAGTGGGGTACCACGGGGTGTACTTCAGTCTGGGGATAGCTACATATACATGGTATTAGGTTAATCTACAAGGGGTAGATGGTTGCGACGTGCGTGTAAGCCTTGAGTGCTAATAACACGATAAACCCAAAAAAAAAGTAATAGAACGGTATATGTAGGATTATCCAAGAAGTGCATTTTAAATTCATTCACATAGAACTTATGTTCTGACCCCCTCCTCATAACATTCACAAGTTAGAATCAGGACAGAGACTTATAGCTTTGGGGATACTGGTTTAGCAGTATTGTAATTAAGGTAAAGCTATGTTTTAAATATATTATATTTTTTTCCTTCCGCTGTGAGGTGTTTTCCGAACTCTGACATATTTCTTGTCTCTGTCTTTTTCTGCAGGATACCAGAGCAACCAACACGGATTTCGAGGGATTGGATTTTTGAAAAAAATCGGTTTATCGGAATTCAGGTTGTTACATTTGGTATCGGAGCATAGGTTTACGAGTCCTATATAGATAATGGGAGAGCGTATTTGTATTTTCAAAAATATAAACATATTATATATAAACCAAGATCCATAAGGGAGCCCACTAGGTGGAAAGAGTAAAATGTGGAAAGAAATGGGATATATGTTTTGTATACTAAAGGAATGAACATAGAAATTTTAAGGCCCTTAGGTGGTTTGGGTGGAAGGTGTACAATATGTTTTATAGAAAGACGAATCCCATATAACTGAAATGTTAGTATTAGTGGGTTCAGAAGTGAAACCTTATAAATTAGAAAAAAGTTAAAAAGTGGAAAATGGATTAGGAATATATATATGGATGGGATAATTGACTTTGCGAAAGTGTCTAGGAAAGCCTAGCTGAGTTGGAGACCCACTTTGAGTCTAACCCAATGATTAACTTTTAGGAACTTGAAAATTTTAAAGTTTTGGCAAAAGAGTTTGTGCTGTTTTCAAATTGTAATCTTAAAAGTATCTATAATATTTATAATTTGCATATTGGGTTTTAAAGTAAAGTGTGGTATACTTTGAAAAGTAATGATTTCTTGTTTTGAAAGAATTCTTTCATGAAAAAGTATACGTTATAGAGCATGTATAGCTCATTAGTTTTCATATTATAATATATGAAGAGATAAGAAAGTTTTGGAATCTGTACTCTATTAATTATAAATTTTGACTACTGATTTGAAAATAATTTTGTTGGGCAGATGAAATGAGTTGTAAAGAGTAAAGATAGATTAGAAATTTACACCGTGTAGAAAGCAATTAAAATTAACATTGTAGGTAGAAACAGTGTAACCCGATAGTTATCCTTGTCTACTCCAGTTTTGTGATTTGAAAAAACAAAGATGTTTTGCATTTTATTTTGAGACATACTTTATGGTTTATTAAAAGCAAGTTTTGGAAAAGAAAATCAAGTTTTAACACTTTTAGTTTTTGAAAGGAAAATGTAATGAAAAGAAAAGAGGCCAAACCATGTTTTGAAAAAAATGGAGTCGGTAAGGATTGGTGTTTAGAAAGAATGAGTTTGAGGCTAGGAAGTAAATAACAATGACCATCCTAGAATAATTAAAGTAAATTCCCGTAGAATGCATAAGCATTGTAAAGCCTAGAATTGTTGCTTGAAAGAATGTAGGCTAGTAAATACACAGCAAGAACTAGTAGTGACTACTAGATAGTGGAAGGGCAAGTAAGTGTTGAGAGTTGGCGGTTGGACTTTTCCTTAGAGAAATAGTCTTATGATTTCTGGCCCTTGGTAGTAGCTGTGTAGGACGCTGTTTGGGTCGAAAACAGAAAAACTTATTTAGATAATAAATTTGAGTAATTGAAGTAAGCCAAATAAGTTAAGAAAGAGAATAACCTAATTAAGAAGAAAATGAAAACTTTAAGAAAAAGATGGGTAAAAAACTAAAATTTACCAAGATAAGTTGAAAAGAAAGAAAATTTTCTTATGTAGGTGGTGCTGGGATAGGAAAATAGGAAATCTTTATAGAGTAGTTACATAAATTCCAAGTACAATTCGAAAAGATACATAAAAGAAAAACAGAAGATGCGAATTTTTTCGTTTATACCTTTTTATAACATAAGAAATCGAATTTAGAAAATTAGGTTTTTCTAAATTTCGGAATTTCATGATGATTGGTAGGATTTTGGATGCAACAGTTGGATGAACTATGCTCTTATTTTGTAAGAGTATGAGAAAATTTAGACGAAAAATGTTTTGATTTTCAAAAATATTTCATTCATATAGAACTGCAAGTATATTTAGGATGTGAGCATCATGTTTTTCAAATGAGTTTTTGAAATTTTGCATACATATAGGTGGTACCAATTAGGCATACATGCATTACTATGATGTATTTCACTTTGCACCAGCGCACAATGTTTGCAAAAAAAAAAAAATTGGATGCACACATCATTGGATGTTAGGATACGTTCCTCTTAACTTGGAGATTTTGGGGACGAAATCCTTTAAGGAAGGGAAAATGTAACACCCCGCATTTTTAATGCAATTAAAAATGTGGAAATATGAATAAACATTATATGTATGAATATTTAGGAGAAAAATTAAATGAAAATAACGTACAATTGAAATCAGTTCATACATTGAAGAGAAGGGAAATAAATACGATGATAATGTATGTAATGGAAGAGACGGGAAAATAAAGACACTTAAATTAAATATTAGGAACTAAGGGAAACGGGCTGTTCCATTGCGTTCGTCTCGGAATTCTACATGAAATAGAGTCCAAGTTTTCGTAAATTGGACTTCGTATGATTAAGTTATGACCTCTAGAAGATTCAACAAAAATTCAGAAAATAAAACAGCTCAGAATTCAGTTCAAAATTCGAAATAGGACCCAGAGGCGGGCTGGGCAAGAAAATTCCCGCCCAGGGGCCAGGTCGACAATAGGGTCAACCTTCCCCAAACCAGGTCGACCATAGTGTGGACCTGGGAGTCGACCTCCCTAGCCAGGTCGACCTGATGGTTGGGCCTGGTGTGTCTAGTGCGATTTTGGGTCCTGTGACGTGTTTTGACGATTCATATCAGTTCTAGGGTAATCTAAATGCTCTAAATAACTTCCTACACCTATAAATAAGTATGCAACCTAACCCTAATTCATTAGAAATTATCTATGACACCATTATGCCACCAAACTCTTTCTTGAAACCTAGCCGCCGCCTCTAAAACAATTCTCAAGTGTTCATCAACCCTTCAAATCAAAGATTAGAACTTCAACAACAATTAATTAGATAAATTTATCAACGCCAATTCAAGTTCTGCATTAATAATCAAATAAGAAGATTAAATCAGCGTTCTACATCAACAATAAGTCATTTATTTCTTCAATCCAGTCAAGGTGAGTGGTTTAAAATACAATTGTTGTATAATTATGCCTCTACCGTTCACCTTTCCCCATGATGAATATAATGAGTATGATGATAATTTAATGAAATCAGTTATTTTATTTATGCTTGCGATTGGGTTCTCTCCTTTTTATTCTTTCCCCTTTTTATTTTTATAGTTAGGCTATCTCGAGTCTACTTCAATCATGAATTTATGCGTTGTAAGCGTGAATGAGAAATTAAAAAGGGAAAAGGGGTTATGTGGACATAATATGGGCTGGAAGGTTTTGTATATGATTTGAAATAGAATTATGGGCATAATTATATTGTAATGGTGTAACGACCCGTATTTTTAGCAGTCAAATATTTAATTTAATTTATTTATTTTAAATATTTTATTTAGAATATTGATGGATTTTAATATTTAATTCGTATTTAAAACAAAGTTTGAACACTATAGTTTATATATAATAAAGCGAGCTTGAAAATGGCGTGCAGTTCGTAATGTGGAGTTTTGAACTTCAACGGAATATACAGAGTCCAATATAGGTCAGTTTTCTGTGAAACGAGAAACGTTGGAAGCGTGTTGATTATAATTTTCATATGGAAGAGAAAAATCTAGACTCCGTATTATAATTTGTAAGTTATGACCAAATCAAATTTCAAAATAGTCGCTATGCAAATCGTTAATAAACGATAACGTTTGTTTATGTAATTTAAATGGAATTACACGTAATTGGGATATCCTTTAACCCAGGAAAAAATGTAAACATGGAGATTTAGATCTAGGTTGGTTTATTTTGAAGTTTTACCAAATTCCATTTGGACATATTAGATAATATTGATTTGTTTTTATCCTAGATATTATCGCTTAGGTTTCCAGTTTATAAATGAATATGGATGGTAAAACAACTACTTCTCATTTTAACGTTAAAATTAAAATTTCCATTTAATTTATAAATATTATTATTAAATAACTATTATTATTTTTTATTATATTCTTAGATATAAAGAATACAATGTACTTCTTTTCAGTGGATTGTTGTTTTACACAGATGACAATACACTAGTTTGGTCAACTGTGAGACAAATATCATATGCTGGAAAAGAATGAATCAATAGTACAAGGGAAAGTTGCCAAAAGATCTAGCGTTCTATCTTATATTATCAAATAAACCTCTCATAGATGACAACTTCCAAGGACACAACGCCTACCCTAAATAATGCCCAACTACATTACAGCATAAGATTAACATGTACATCACGATTTACAGAATATCGAAAACAACCCAAATATATATATATAATTTATATCATCAGAATCGAAACAACTAGATTTTTATATATTCAAATCTCTATAGATTATGAATAGTTAAATAAAACAGTACAATGAACAAGGAAATAAATACATGAGTACATCAAAATCTACAACGAACCGTTGCATATATTTATACATATAATCGAAATCTCATAAACCAAATCCACACTAGGATTGTCCTGCCACACATTAAATATAGAATGTATAGGTTACAAACCAAATCTTCAAATGGAATTAAAATTCAAACAGCCACAGGAATAGCTCACAGCTAGAAGACCTCTGTCCCAAATTTCTGAATTGAACAATCAGATCATAGGCAGTATCACAGTTCGATCACAACTGAAAAGAAAATATAAAATGAACATAAGATCATTTAACGGCTATAGAAATGATAGGGACAGCTAAGAAAAAAACAGTGCATTGTATAGCTGAAATGAAACAGATAGGTATGTATGTTCATACATAAATTCTGGGAAATACAATGAACAGATAAGTAGAAATCAAATATATGTATATATATTTTTCTCTATACATCAACTCTACGATCGAACAGCTAATAAGTATGCATACAGTAAAATTTCACGTGCAAGGTTCACTGTTGAAAATCCTAATATAAAATCTAAAATACAGTTTCAAATCTTTGAATTGAGTTAACCACTCAGTCTTAGCCTCACCTAACATATACCTATTTGATCACTATAGCATTTCGAATAAACCAATAGTGTTGTAAATCCATTACTTAGCTCAGTAGAAATCTCCTGCCAACCCATCACGTATCCATTCAAGTCCCATCATCAGCACATACAACCTGGAAAGGGTAAGGACGCATATGGTCTAAGCTGAAATAGCTGAACTACCTACGATTAATCCACTGATGGACATTCATCTCAAATCAAATACTATATATACATTCACAGATTGTTTCAACAATTTCCAGAACCACGAGAATAAACGTAAACAGAAAACCTTTTTGAACCACTTGAAAAAAAAATCAAAAACAAAAATCGTACAGCGAAAGAAAATCAAATAAAATACTTATCTAGATCTGCAGATACACCCTCTTTAAATAGGTATTTTTGTCGAAGAGCTTTGTGATGGAATCTGAAACACCCCACCTCCATTAGGGTCACTCTCAAAGGGAATGCCCTAATTTTGGTGGAGGTTTATAAGTACAAGTCACAGATATACAAGACAGATATAAGAACACATATTTGTAAACAGCGGAAGAACAACAAACTTTATTTCATAAAGTCAAATACGTGTTACAACAACATCCTTTCCAAAAACATAACATAACACTTTCATAATCTGTCTTGAGTACATTAATTAAAGAAGCATAAATATAACATAGATAAACTGCAAAAGCCCCATAGTGGATTGTCCAAAGCCATAGTTCAAAACAGGAAAGTCCAAGCAATACATTTCTCTCTTCAAGCTGGATGTTGAGACTGGTCAAGCTGCTGTGTTCCCTCCCTGTGGACCTGGGGGGGAAACGGAAGAAAGAAGACGAAAGAAAAGTAGAGTCAGACATAAAGCCTGAGTAAGTCTAGTACTATTTTGTCTATGAATAAAGAACTGGGTATGATAAGTATAAACAAGAAGTGGGCATGCACTATAAACTTGGTTAAGTTGTCTAGGGTCGAATATACTATCGTACCCCATGTTGATCTCTGAACCCATATAAACTAGTTTCCAACTGACACCCCAAAATCAGGGTGATGTGATCCATTCTATGATGATCGGCTCCTACTCGCATAGTTACATGTGTCTTACGGCCCCCGATGTTGTAGTTACCTATGCTGGTCCCACCATGGGGTGTATCAAGTCCCATAGTGGCGGCCCGACACAACCTTAGAGTGCACAGGTATGCTACTGGTGCCCAGTGCCTTATTTTTCTGCGCCGGAGTGTGTGCACGCCCGCACTCCGTTAGAACCTACACTGCTACACCACCGCCGTCGCTTTGACCTCTTACAATCAGCCCAGTAATCGTGCCCCACCCTGCCTAGTTTCAGGGTATCCTGATACACCTTCTAGGGTTACTGCTGAAAAGGGTCCCCCGTTACTAGGTTTTCTATCTCTAGCCAACATGCTAAGTTGGTTAAGTGTTTCCTAACCTAACCCCCACCAGTCCGTTTTGTTTAGCATGTTCCATTTTGATTAAGTCTTTAGTTCACTTAATCCTATCAATCCTGACTCAGCCTTAATTGTCTTATTAAGGCCCTGACCTCTCACATTAGACAGGTGTTGTTGTGGCTGCCTGTTGCCGGTTGGTTTCGGGCAGTCATACGGCACAACTCAGTCTAACCTCGGGTCCTTGCTGGGCTCCATGTTTAACCTCCCACATTGGATAGGTATTGTTGTGACTACTGGACAGCCGGGCGGTTCCGGGCAGGTTTACATCACAACTCAATCCAACCTCGGGTTAAACACATCGTATGTTCTACATTTACATATTTTGTCATTCCTCTTTATTTCTTATATGTAAATATTTGCGGCCCATTATTAAGTTAATGGTGTAAAGGTTACACCAATCATGGGCCCAACCCATACCTGAATTTGGGCCCTTCTATTTTATATTTTCATTCATTAGTAATTTTAACCCAACGTTATTTTCCCCCGTTTTACACGTTCGTTTAATATATATATATTGGGCTTAGCCTTTTAAAGCCCAATTTAGCCATGCGAAAAGGGGAGGCTTAAAGCGTAATTACATACACAAAGAGGGGAATGTGAGCGCATGAACTTGCAATACGACGTTGGAAATACAAAATAGAAACTGGTGTACTTGCATAGTGGTAACATAGGTGACATGAATCAAAGCATGTGAACTTGTGATTGAGATATCATTATTGTCACATGAACCTATATTTTTATTTAGGCATAATGTCAAACATAAGCATGGCATAAATATTTCTAGCATAAGCATGGCATAATGTCAAACATAAGCATGGCATAATATCAAACATAAGCATGGCATAAGTATAGTTAAATTTGTTCACATAACCATGGCATAAATATTTCTAACATGAAATCATGATTCTTACTTTAGCCATGTAAACTTACAAAAAGGGACCTTTTGAACCTAACCTAGCCATGTACCACATATGTCATCATATAATTCTTGTAAACAAGATAGACCTAATCATGGTTTTCAATTATGCCAAATATCATTCATAGCCTAGCCATATTCATAAATTTGCAAATAGGTTTTCTAGTACAAAAGCATGGCTTAAAACATAATGCCAAATTCTCAACATAATTTCATATGGATAATAACCAAACTTGTTCCAATTACTTACAAAATGATTTATGCACAAAATTATACATCATGGTGGCATAGAAGCAAACCCCAAACTTGCATGAATTTAAATCAACTACATACATGTAGCTTCAACATGGATTACATAATTTGCGAAATATTCCAAACGAATACTTGCATAGAACTACCGCATGTAGTTCTTTATAATGAATAACATAATTCATAAATATCCAAACGTATATAATATTTCAAATTGATAAGAACGCACAAATATGAATTACTTTATTGCCACAATTCAAGCATACAAACCAACACAATTGTTTATTCATACCAAAGTAATACTCTACTTACAATGGTGTGATGAATTCTCTAGTTTAGGGATTGAAGACGCAAATTCCTTTGTTGAATTGATTTGTTTAGGTTGCTTTAAGCTTTAGAATCTTCCTCCTAATCCTCTCTCCAATTTGGTGGCTACTCCTAGTCGTTCCTCAACAACATGGCGGCTATGTTCTTATTTTTGAATGAATAGATTAGGGTTTAGTCTAGGGTTGTTTATATAGAGGTTAGGAACTGATTAGGACCATTGATGTTGCCTGGATTGATCGTAGCCATTCATTCGATAGAGAGACCAATTAAAACTTGCCACCTAGCCCTAGTGACAAAGCAGACCACAGAAAATCGGCCAAACACAGACCTGGCCAGCCAGGTTGGCTGGGCTCGACCAGGTCGACACCCCTGTCGACAGGGCTGTCGACAGCCCTGTCGACATGGGTAGCCCAGGTCGACAGCCCAGTCGACCTGGGTGGCCTAGACGGGTGTTTATCCGCCCTGGCCCATTGGGCCCGATTTTTAATTATTTTATTCTGTTTGAATTTAAACTTGATTCTCAAACTTCCGAAGGCCATATCTTCTTCATACGGACTCCGTTTTTCGAAAACTCGGACTCTATTTCGCGTATTTTTCCGAGACGAACGCAATGGCGTATCCCGTTTCCCTTGGTTCTTTGATTTCAGATTAATTATACTTTAATTTGTTAATTTCACAGTTATAGAATTTTCGCGGTGTTACATTCTCCCCCACTTAAAAGGATTTCGTCCCCGAAATCTTCAAGTTAGGAGGAATGTATATCCTAACATCCAATCATCCATCTACTCATCCATCAAACACGAGCATCCATTGTCCTTAAAAGACTTCTAATGCTTCATGATCATATGCGAAGTGTGTGTGTACATGAACTTATCTAATGCAAAATCAGGCGGTCTACTGATTCAGTTGACCTCCTTAATGCGAATTATGTAAGTGCCATGAATCCATTATGTATGCAAATTTTCCTACTCATGATTCTACATGAGTGCACAATCATTCAATACAAATGCAACATCCACATGACAACACATTAAAGTTCAACCATATACGAATGCAAACATATATGCATATGCAATATGAAGTGACTGAGCCGATCCAAAACCTAGATTGTGTGTGTATATGCAACCACGAGCAACCACTAGCAATCACTTGCAACCACTTGTAACCATCATCCATAACATGTTTCAACTACATGTTTCCATCCAAAGGGTTTCTACCTAAAAGATACGGTCGAGGAAATATACCTAAAAAGATAGATAAAAGCGCAACTTAAGGAAAAAGAAAGATCAAGGATGTACCCTCGAACAGAAAAGGGTAGGTAGTACGTATTCTAGCTTCAGTTTCCCAAGTCGCGTCTCCCTCGGCGTCGCTCCACTGAACTTTGACGAGCTTAACTTCGCGGTTGCGTAGCTTCTTCACTTCCGTTCCTAAGATGCGGGTTGGAACTTTTCTTATGGTTGCTTCGCGTCCCACTTTGGCCTCTTCGAGGATATTTGGCTCTACCACTTCAGCAGACTCATGCAGACATTTTTGGAGATGTGAAACGTGAAAAACGTTGTGGACTCCAGCCAACTTCTCGGGTAGCTCTAACCTATAGGCCATTTTCCCAATTTTCTCGATAATAGGGAATGGCCCTACGAACCTTGGTGCCAGCTTTCCTGTGGTTCCAAAGCGAACAACGTTTCTTAGCGGTGATACCTTGAGAAAAACTCTGTCTCCAACCTCGAATTCAAGGTCGGTCCTCCTCTTGTCGGCGTAGGACTTTTGTCTGTCTTGGGCCGTCTTCATCCTTCTTCGTATTAAGTCTACTTTCTCTGAAGTCTCTCGGATCATATCTGGTCCAAGTATGAGCTTATCAGTAGACTCCCACCAACAAGTGGGCGATCGGCACGGTCTTCCATATAAGGCTTCGAAGGGCGCCATTCCGATGGTTGCTTGATAGCTGTTGTTGTAGGCAAATTCCACCAAAGGAAGGTGGTATTCCCATGTCCCTCCGAAGTCAAGGACGCATAGTCTTAAGAGGTCTTCCAAAACTCTATTCACTCTCTCTGTTTGGCCGTCGGTTTGGGGATGATAGGCTGTGCTCAAGCATAACTGCGTTCCTACTGCTTCTTGCAGACTCCGCCAAAACTCACTGGTGAAGATGGGGTCTCGGTCACTAACAATGCTAGATGGTATTCCATGGAGTCGAACGATTTCCTTGAGGTAAAGTGATGCTAGGGACGAGGCAGTTCTTTTACTTTTGACAAGTAAAAAGTGGGCGCTTTTAGTAAGCCTATCCACTATTACCCAAATACTAGTGTTGCCTCTCCTAGACCTAGGCAGCCCATCGATGAAGTCCATTGAGATGCTATCCCACTTCCACTGCGGGACCTCCAGAGGATGTAGCAGTCCGCCAGGCTTTTTCTGTTCCGCCTTAACCTGTTGGCACACCATACACTTAGAAACGAATTCTGCCACGTCCTTTTTCATGCCGTTCCAGAAGAAAGTCCTTTTTATGTCTTTGTACATTTTATCTCCGCCTGGGTGTATCGTCATCTTGGAGTGATGTGCTTCCTCGAGAACCTTCTTTATTAAATCTTTTGTCTGTGGGACGCATAGTCTTCCGTCTCGCCTTAGCAAACCCCTATCGTCGATGGAGTATCTGTTGAGGTGACTTGAAGTCTCACCCCTAATTAGCCTATCAATCATTTCCACAAGCTGAGGGTCTTCGCGTTGTGCTGCCCCTACTGAATCCACTAAAGTCGGGTGCACTTCGAGAGATGCAAGCAAGCCCGGTACGAAATCGGAGGAAGGCCTAAAGTCGAAGCTGGCTATAAACTCTAGGCTTTGTCTTTCAACAAACAACGGGCTTAGGGTCAATTTCTTTCGGCTCAACGCGTCTGCCACTACGTTGCCTTTGCCCGGAGTATAGGAGATTTCGAAATCGTACGAGGCAAGAAACTCCATCCATCTTTGTTGCCTCAAGTTAAGATCCTTCTGCGAGAAAAGATATTTCAACGATTTATGGTCAGTGTAAAGTTCGAACTTCTCACCTAGGAGATAGTGTCGCCAAGACTTGAGTGCAAAGACGATGGCGGCTAACTCAAGATCGTGGGTTGGGTAGTTCTTTTCGTGCACCTTCAATTGCCTCCCGCCATAAGCTACTACCCTTCCTTCTTGCATTAAGACGGCGCCTAGACCTGTCCCACATGCATCCGTATAAACAGTGAACATCTTGCTCCCATCTGGCAGCGTCAAAACTGGGGCTGTTGTAAGAGCCCTTTTTAGTCGTTGGAAAGCAAACTCGCAATCCAAGTCCCAATTGAACACTAGATTCTTCTTAGTCAATTTTGTGAGCGGAGCTGAGATTTTCGCAAAATCCGTTATGAACTTTCGATAGAAACCTGCTAGTCCTAGAAAGCTTCGGACCTCAGTTGCATTCCTTGGTGTCTTCCAATCTTGTACCGCCACTACCTTAGCGGGGTCCACCGCTAACCCTTGTTTGGATACTATGTGCCCAAGGAACCTCACCTCTTCTCTCCAAAAGTGGCATTTGGAGAATTTGGCTTTTAGTTGATGGACTCGCAAAGTTTCCATGATTGCCCTTAGGTGCTGAGCATGTTCCTCTTCACTCTTTGAGAAGATAAGGATATCATCTACGAAGACCACTACGAATTTGTTGAGGAAATCTCTAAATACCCTACTCATCAGGTCCACGAAGTAAGCAGGTGCATTTGTCAAGCCGAAAGGCATGACAAGCCATTCAAAGAAACCGTCTGGGGTTCTGAACGCCGTTTTATCGATGCTATCTTCAGCCACCCTTAGCTGATGAAAACCGGTTGCTAAATCGAGTTGGGAGAAAACAGACGCTCCTACAAGCTGGTCAAACAAATCGTCAATTCTAGGGAGAGGGTGCCTATTCTTTTTCGTTAGCTTGTTGAGCTCCCTATAGTCAACACATAGACGGAGTGAACCATCCGCCTTTGTAGCGAACACCACTGGAGCGCCCCATTCTGAAATGCTCCTCCTAATGAACCCCTTTTTCTAGAAGCTCTTTAATCTGTTTACTGAGCTCTTTCCTTTCTCGTGGAGCCATATGTCTAACGGGCAACGCAACGGGCTTTGCATTATCTACAAGATATATGCGGAAGTCTATTTCCCGCTTCGGAGGCAAGCCCTTCACCTCTTCGAAGACATCCGGATATTCCCGGACCACTCTAACTGATTTCAAATTTTCAACAGAGGCATCTAGCGATTCAAGATAACTAAGCATAACCGCATACGAGGGATTACAAGAAATTTCCAAAGTATTACCGAGCTGGGTTAGGAGCCTAACAACCCTTTTCTCACAATCAAGGATGGCCCCATTACTGGATAGCCAATCCATACCCAAAATCAAACCATACCCCGAAAAGCCCAAAACAAAGGCACTACATTGAAATTCAACACTTAGAATAGGAATTTTCAATCCCAAACAGATCATAGACAAATGAGTTGGGCCCCCAATTGGGTTTGAAACAATTAAGGGGTCCTCTACCATACTAGTTTTTAGGTGCAGAGATTCTACTAAAGCAGACGAGATAAAGGAGTGTGATGCGCCAGAATCAAATAAAGTGCGAACGGGGTGATCGTAAAGATAAACTACACTTTCTACAGAAGTGTTTGTACCTCGCTGTTGCAAAGGTGGCGCTTCCAGCACATGAATCTGTGCCCCTGGGGTGGATCCAGCGCCCTGCCCCTGTCCCCGTTTCTTTGGGCAGTCCTTAGCCCTATGGCCCGTCTCACCGCAAGAAAAGCACCCACCATTCTCCTTGGCCTTCTTTTTCCGGCAGTCCTTTACTAAGTGCCCCACTTTGCCACAGAAATTACACGTCCTCTTCTCTTTGTTGCCTTCCCCGCCTTTTTTAAAGTCTGTCTTCTTAGGCTGCAAACCCTCTTTCTTCCCTTGAGAGCTTTCTGCCTTTGTCTCCTTCTTGCTCTTATCCTCTTCATTCAGCAATGCCATTTGCACCAATCTTTCATACGTGGCTCCCATGGGTATATGGGTCATGGCCAAACTGTGTAATGGCTCATTCAACCCTTTGACGAAACGGAGAGCCTTCTTGTGCGGGGTGTTGACTAGGTCAAGCCCAAACCTAGCCAGCTCATCAAACTGATTCACATACTCTCTGACTGTCTTGTCCCCTTGCTTAAGAAATAAGAATTTTTCCAACTGCAAACTTCTTTCCGCATCTGAGAGAAATTTAGTCTCAAACCTTGCCCTAAAGTCCTCCCATGTCTCCACTGGTCTTTCAGCATTAGTGACTTCCCACCAGTAGGAAGCCTCGCCCTTCAATAGCCACACTGCCAATTGTACTTTTTGTCTATCCTCTACCTCAAAGATGATGAATAGGTCCTCCGTTTCTTTCTGCCAATTTCTAGCTGCTACGAAGGACTCAGTTCCATGGAAATCCCTTCCTCCCATAGCTTTAAAATCTTTACATATCTTAGCAAAAGTGTTTCCCCGAGGAGGAGGTGGAGGAAAAGGTGCCGCTGCGGCTGGATGATTTCCTTCAGCTGGGGGAGGAGGAATGGTAGGACCTGGTTGAGTGGCCCTTGCTTCTAAGAACCGTCTAAACCAACTAGGTATTGGCACCCCTTCTGGCAAGTTAAGTTCTTGGGACATGCTGAAACAAAAAGGATAGATTCAAAACGAAGGATAAGAGATAGTTCCTATGGCTTTGGGGAGTGGACTTTGCCTTTTAGAATAAAATAATATTTTTCTTTTAAAAATGCTTCTTTAAATTTCCTTTTTGAAAATAATTTTTCAAAACTTTTTATCTTATCTGGTAAACCTATGCTCTGATACCAAGTGAAACACCCCACCTCCATTAGGGTCACTCTCAAAGGGAATGCCCTAATTTTGGTGGAGGTTTATAAGTACAAGTCACAGATATACAAGACAGATATAAGAACACATATTTGTAAACAGCGGAAGAACAACAAACTTTATTTCATAAAGTCAAATACGTGTTACAACAACATCCTTTCCAAAAACATAACATAACACTTTCATAATCTGTCTTGAGTACATTAATTAAAGAAGCATAAATATAACATAGATAAACTGCAAAAGCCCCATAGTGGATTGTCCAAAGCCATAGTTCAAAACAGGAAAGTCCAAGCAATACATTTCTCTCTTCAAGCTGGATGTTGAGACTGGTCAAGCTGCTGTGTTCCCTCCCTGCGGACCTTGGGGGGGGGGGAAACGGAAGAAAGAAGACGAAAGAAAAGTAGAGTCAGACATAAAGCCTGAGTAAGTCTAGTACTATTTTGTCTATGAATAAAGAACTGGGTATGATAAGTATAAACAAGAAGTGGGCATGCACTATAAACTTGGTTAAGTTGTCTAGGGTCGAATATACTATCGTACCCCATGTTGATCTCTGAACCCATATAAACTAGTTTCCAACTGACACCCCAAAATCAGGGTGATGTGATCCATTCTATGATGATCGGCTCCTACTCGCATAGTTACATGTGTCTTACGGCCCCCGATGTTGTAGTTACCTATGCTGGTCCCACCATGGGGTGTATCAAGTCCCATAGTGGCGGCCCGACACAACCTTAGAGTGCACAGGTATGCTACTGGTGCCTAGTGCCTTATTTTTCTGCGCCGGAGTGTGTGCACGCCCGCACTCCGTTAGAACCTACACTGCTACACCACCGCCGTCGCTTTGACCTCTTACAATCAGCCCAGTAATCGTGCCCCACCCTGCCTAGTTTCAGGGTATCCTGATACACCTTCTAGGGTTACTGCTGAAAAGGGTCCCCCGTTACTAGGTTTTCTATCTCTAGCCAACATGCTAAGTTGGTTAAGTGTTTCCTAACCTAACCCCCACCAGTCCGTTTTGTTTAGCATGTTCCATTTTGATTAAGTCTTTAGTTCACTTAATCCTATCAATCCTGACTCAGCCTTAATTGTCTTATTAAGGCCCTGACCTCTCACATTAGACAGGTATTGTTGTGGCTGCCTGTTGCCGGTTGGTTCCGGGCAGTCTTACGCCACAACTCAGTCTAACCTCGGGTCCTTGCTGGGCTCCATGTTTAACCTCCCACATTGGATAGGTATTGTTGTGACTACTGGACAGCCGGGCGGTTCCGGGCAGGTTTACATCATAACTCAATCCAACCTCGGGTTAAACACATCGTATGTTCTACATTTACATATTTTGTCATTCCTCTTTATTTCTTATATGTAAATATTTGCGGCCCATTATTAAGTTAATGGTGTAAAGGTTACACCAATCATGGGCCCAACCCATACCTGAATTTGGGCCCTTCTATTTTATATTTTCATTCATTAGTAATTTTAACCCAACGTTATTTTCCCCCGTTTTACACGTTCGTTTAATATATATATATTGGGCTTAGCCTTTTAAAGCCCAATTTAGCCATGCGAAAAGGGGAGGCTTAAAGCATAATTACATACACAAAGAGGGGAATGTGAGCGCATGAACTTGCAATACGACGTTGGAAATACAAAATAGAAACTGGTGTACTTGCATAGTGGTAACATAGGTGACATGAATCAAAGCATGTGAACTTGTGATTGAGATATCATTATTGTCACATGAACCTATATTTTTATTTAGGCATAATGTCAAACATAAGCATGGCATAAATATTTCTAGCATAAGCATGGCATAATGTCAAACATAAGCATGGCATAATATCAAACATAAGCATGGCATAAGTATAGTTAAATTTGTTCACATAACCATGGCATAAATATTTCTAACATGAAATCATGATTCTTACTTTAGCCATGTAAACTTACAAAAAGGGACCTTTTGAACCTAACCTAGCCATGTACCACATATGTCATCATATAATTCTTGTAAACAAGATAGACCTAATCATGGTTTTCAATTATGCCAAATATCATTCATAGCCTAGCCATATTCATAAATTTGCAAATAGGTTTTCTAGTACAAAAGCATGGCTTAAAACATAATGCCAAATTCTCAACATAATATCATATGGATAATAACCAAACTTGTTCCAATTACTTACAAAATGATTTATGCACAAAATTATACATCATGGTGGCATAGAAGCAAACCCCAAACTTGCATGAATTTAAATCAACTACATACATGTAGCTTCAACATGGATTACATAATTTGCGAAATATTCCAAACGTATACTTGCATAGAACTACCGCATGTAGTTCTTTATAATGAATAACATAATTCATAAATATCCAAACGTATATAATATTTCAAATTGATAAGAACGCACAAATATGAATTACTTTATTGCCACAATTCAAGCATACAAACCAACACAATTGTTTATTCATACCAAAGTAATACTCTACTTACAATGGTGTGATGAATTCTCTAGTTTAGGGATTGAAGACGCAAATTCCTTTGTTGAATTGATTTGTTTAGGTTGCTTTAAGCTTTAGAATCTTCCTCCTAATCCTCTCTCCAATTTGGTGGCTACTCCTAGTCGTTCCTCAGCAACATGGCGGCTATGTTCTTATTTTTGAATGAATAGATTAGGGTTTAGTCTAGGGTTGTTTATATAGAGGTTAGGAACTGATTAGGACCATTGATGTTGCCTGGATTGATCGTAGCCATTCATTCGATAGAGAGACCAATTAAAACTTGCCACCTAGCCCTAGTGACAAAGCAGACCACAGAAAATCGGCCAAACACAGACCTGGCCAGCCAGGTTGGCTGGGCTCGACCAGGTCGACACCCCTGTCGACAGGGCTGTCGACAGCCCTGTCGACATGGGTAGCCCAGGTCGACAGCCCAGTCGACCTGGGTGGCCTAGGCGGGTGTTTATCCGCACTGGCCCATTGGGCCCGATTTTTATTTATTTTATTCTGTTTGAATTTAAACTTGATTCTCAAACTTCCGAAGGCCATATCTTCTTCATACGGACTCCGTTTTTCGAAAACTCGGACTCTATTTCGCGTATTTTTCCGAGACGAACGCAATGGCGTATCCCGTTTCCCTTGGTTCTTTGATTTCAGATTAATTATACTTTAATTTGTTAATTTCACAGTTATAGAATTTTCGGGGTGTTACAGAATCGTTCGAACAATGGAACTAGGGTTACGGTTTGTTGGCCATAGGGATGTCGATAGAAGGGGTTGTCTGAGTGAAGTAGGAGAGGAGAAGGTGGCACAGCTATGGAAGGTGGTTCGAAGTGCTGAAATTATCCATGGCGAAGCTGGATGGTTGTTAAAGGGGTCGTTGGGGAGCAACAAACCAATCGGAGATGAGGGGTGAAGGATGATCAATAAGGTGGTGGCATAGGGGAGGGTTGCGACGCCCTAATCTTGGGTTTTGCTGATGATTTAAAAAGGGTTCTGGTCGGCCATTGAAGAATTTGTGGAGGTGGTGATGATTTGGGGAATTAGGGATCTAGATAAGGGTTTTTGAAGGGGAAATGTGCTGGGTTATGCAGGCTGAACGGAGATAAGGGTAAAAGCCCACTTAAAATTTAAATAATACAAGTTTTTTTGATTTAATTAGTTTATAAATATGTTAATATGATTTCCCGCGAATACGTTAACAGATTTTAGCATGGTCTATCTCGTTGGGACCGTAGAGACGAGGGCTTCGAAATGGAGCAGGCTTAGTCAGGATCGAATGGAGCTGGAAATTCAAGCCAAATTAAATGTCAGTTTAATTTGGCTAAAACGAGCTATTTATCAACGAATTCTAACCAATGTGAGTTAAACTCACTCAGTTTTTCCCCATTTATATTTTATATAAATTGGGTTTTTATTTTATGTGCTCTGTTTGCTGAGGGTTGACTGTTTGCTAGCTATAAATTATTTGCTGATTTAACTGATGAAATTAAACTGTGTTAATTTCAATAAAATAACAAATCGTTATTTTAACGATTTGATCCAATGAAGTTAACTTACCTTATTGGTCACGTTTATTTATAAACGTGTTTAATTGTCTGAGTTGTTTGAATTATTCTGTTAAGTGGTTGATGTTGAATAGTGTTATTTATTGTTATAGAAATTATCAGTTAAGTGACAATGATTGATTTGATTGTGATTATTGACTGAAAATTCAAAATCTGTTTAAGTTTAAACCAATGAGTGTTGTTGATTGAGTATTTGGTAACATGGCCTATGAAATCAATTATTTTATAAATGTTGAATTACCGTCAAGCAGATCAATAGAGATGAAGTTATAAAACTTATTTTATAACTGGAAATAGAATGGGAAATATATTTTATTTTGAATAATAGTTTTAAAGGAAATAGGTACTTATTTTTCAAATTTATAATTAATTATAAATTGATTTTATAAAGTAAATTCCGATGTTAATCAGATTATAAACAAATGGATAAGAATTGACTTAATTGCTAAAAGTTGAATAATTGTTTTTAAGAAACTATTAATGGAATTATTTAAAATTAATTATATTTTTAATTAATTTAAAAGAGAACTAATTAGAATCAGTTAACGAGATAACCGTGTTTAGAGTTGACTAAATTGACCATTTTTAATTGGAATTAATTATTGAATTAATTTGTTTGGATTAATCTAATATAATTGTTAAGAATATTGTTTAAATTTAAATAAGATATTTACAAAGGGATTTACTATTTATTTTAGTTAATTAAGGAATTAACTATTTTTACAGTAGTTAATGATCGAAGTGAATTATTCTTTTAATTAATAATAATTTAGAAAGTTACTTTTTAAAAAGAAAATTCATTTTAAAGGGTATTGATGTTGAAACCAAATCTAGTTGGATAGTGAAAAGGAGTTTATGTACGGATCTTATATTTAAACCCAAAATTTTATAATGAAATTATAAAAGGAACTTCAAGCGAAGACAATAGCTTGAAACAAATGTTACTTGATTATATGAATTAAGTCAAAGGAGATTAGGAAAAATAGTTTATATTAAACCAGAGTTAGATAAGTGAAGCTTAAAGTGTTAAAGCGTTAATTTTACATTAACATTACGTAATAATGGATTAAGTAAAAGTGAGGATTTGAAATGTGAATTCCAAGCGGGAAATGGTCGAAAGGATTTGAAAAGGAGTTGGAAGAGTGATTTTGATAAAAGAAGTGGGTCGCAGGATTTTGTAAATAAATCCAAATGTATAAAAATGAATTTGTACAAAGAAAATCTTATATTAAGTAAGAAGAGAAGTTATATTCATAATATTGAAAGCTTTAAGAGTTTTGAATTTATATTTTTTTAATTAAAAGGCCAATTGATGCTGAATATTGAACCAGTGGACTCACTGGGTTGTTATGATTGAATCACTGATTATTTTGATAGTTAAATCACCAGCTATCAAATCTATCCAATACGATTGTTGGTACGGGATGACCGGGATCGAATTTATTCGAAAACCATTCCGACCAACAAATACGTGAAGATATCAGAAGATGATCGAGATGGAGCATTGAAGACCGTGGATCTTCATTAAACGGAAGAACCGCTACTAATCTCTGGATCGCAACCAGAGATAAACTGTGGTTCTGTCGTGGTTGGAAGTCTACGGGTTGCAAGGACTTCTCGCTACTAATCCATGGGGTGATTCCTATATTGGATGCAGTAGGAGGGTACCTTTGGTTCATCCTGTTCCTGGATGACTTGTATGGACGGATGTCTGACAGAGTATTTCCAAAGGAATTACGTACGTTGATTTCTTCAAACGTACCATAGTTGATGGCGGAGAAATGGTTTTTCTCTAGCCAAATAACTAGAGTATTTTTGTGGACGTCAATTAGTGATATCTGGTGGATTTGACGATGTGGCATTCAAGGTAAATGGTGAACAGATGTTTTAGAGAAAATTCAAACCTCAAGCCTCACAGCCAAGAAATGACAAAAATCGGGCCGGCAGCATGGCTATGTGGGTCGCTCCCATTAGGGTGTATAATCACCTATCTAGAGAAAATCCTTTTGCTTCTTTAATCTATTTCGATGCTGTCCCTTTTCGGGATGGTTTGAGCCCAACCGTTGGTGATATACATTCGATACACTCAAGCGAAATGAGTGGTCGGTCATGTGAGGGCCGGGTAGCAAGACGTTCTTATTGAACCCAGTGTATTCGCCTCTAGAGATACACTATCGACAGGTGGTCCCATACCTTGTCATAGTCGGAATCCAATCTCCAATAAGCGCCTGCGGTTTTGATTGTATACTATATATGTGGAGCGTGAGATGCAAGCGTTCCACTAGATTCTATTTACTTGTATTTAGACATTATTATAATATCAGACAAGATATTAGTTTCAAAAAAATGTTTTGGGTTATCGTAAAGTAAAAACCGTCTGTATTTATGTGTGGATTTGGTCTTAAGATTATCCTTTTTTTTCGAAAAGATTTTTGAACTTTCAAATCAAGTTGGATGATCCCCTTAATGCTGTGCAATTTTTTTTCTCACTCTGGTTCACCAGACTGACCCGGTATTGGTAATGCTCGGGTTAGACCGGGTTGTACAGGTCCAGGTTATCGGATGCTGCGAAGTCCAGAGACGAGATGGAGGAGTTCAGACATATTATATATATGATGTGTATTTCGTTGTGTGTAGTATATGAGGACAGACTATTAGCACTATCCAAATGTGTTGATGTACTCTGATATTGTAAGTATTTTTTTTAAAAGCTTTCAGTAAAGATTTATTTCTGTCTTATGTTTTGTTCCGCTGCGATGTGAGACTCTGTGTTGTGTTGGTTTTTCTCCTTCTTCTATTCTAATATTTCTTTCTTTCTTATCTCACCCTCTAAATTCTTTCTAATAACTATCCAGTGTTTTTCAATGTTTGGAAGGTCGGCATGTGATACGGTAAAGGTATTTGTGTCGACTTTCGGGCCGAAAATCCTTGGGCCGTTACTGTGGTATCAGAGCTGGTTACTTAGTTGGTACGGATGATAGGGGGTTCTCGCTTTGCGTTAGGTGGCGAACGGGAGACTCTTACCCCTACATCTCCCGACAATGTGGGTTGTTCGAGTCGCGAGGCTGGCCGTAAAAGCAGTTCTGAGGTACCAGTGTAAGCCATGGGGGGAGGTTAGCCCTTTGCCTTGGGGGTTGAGGGATGGTTGAAAAGCCTACCGAAATTCCTTGGGTCGTTACAGTGGTATCAGAGCTATTGGTTTAGTAATAACCTTGGCTCTGTGGTGTAACTCGATAGAGATAGGGTGAGTAGTACCCTAGATCGAGATTGAGTGTATAGATATGAGAGCGTATTTGTTAATTTTATATACAAATGTTTTGTATTGTGTTGGTTGATCAGTTCAAGTGTTGAGAAGCATTGAATTGCCAATGGATGCAATATTGTTTTGTAAAGAGGGTAAATGAAATAATTTTGCCCAAATTATATTTCTGTATAGAAAGAATTAATTTTATCCAATTATTGAGATATTAGTGTGATTTATCGATTTGAATGGAATTCAAATCAGATTGGAAATTTGAATTCAGACTTAACCTAGTTAAGTGTAATTTAATCAAGAATGATATCAAATTTAATTAAATTTGGAAAATGAAAATTTGATGAATAAATAATAATCCAATAGAAATCAATCGGATAGTAATCGATTGATGTTCAAATATGAAAAACCATGGTAAAATATTAATATTGAATGTAAAATTCAATTAATTGGTTGTGTATTGATTGTGGATTATGAATTGATTGTTATTGGATGATAGTTTGTTTGAATGGGAATAATCAAAAATTTAATGGAGCTAAGTGAATTTTGAACTAAAGAATAAATTCCGGTGAAATTAAACTGGAATGAATCAGCATATGAATTGGAATTTATGGTTTAACCCAGCATTTGATAATGAATTGATGCAATGTGTTTAATTTTGGAATTGGTGCGGTTGTATTGGTTGGATTAGTGAAATATTACTTAAGAATTTCAAATATTTATTACTAATATGTGAACTGAGTTAAGTACAGATGCCTGATGGCTAGGCAAATTGGTATTGGTTGAGAAATCGCAAATACGTTGAGCAGATATGCTCAATAGCGCTCGTAAAAGGTACGCCTACGCGAAACATGAAAATTTTGGGGTTTGATTTTTGTTTTCCGGCCGTGTGGGTCAATATATACATATTATTTGTTCCTGCGATATCGCAGATGTCACTCCGTGCAGGGGAGACTCTGCCGAATTTTTCCGGGAATTTAAAGTGTTAGAATTTTTTTCGATATTTTTGAAAATATTTATATATGGTATTTAATTGTTTTCGATTTTAAAATAAATTGGATTTGGAAATAAATTGATTTGTAATGTTCTTTCTTACCTTAGCAATTTCGAGGACGAAATTATTTTAAGGGGGAAAGAATGTAACGACCCGTATTTTTAGCAGTCAAATGTTAAATTTAATATATTTATTTTAAATATTTTATTTAGAATATTAATGGATTTTAATAGTTAATTCGTATTCAAAACAAAGTTTGAACACTATAGTTTATATTTAATAAAGCAAGCTTGAAAATGGCGTGCAGTTCATAGTGTGGAGTTTTGAACTTCAACGGAATATACAGAGTTCGATATAAGTCGGATTTCTGTGAAACAAGAAACTTTGGAAGCGTGTTGATGATAATTTTCATATGGAAGAGAAAAATCCAGACTCCGTATTATAATTTGTAAGTTATGGCCAAATCAAATTTCAAAATAGTCGCTATGCAAATCGTTAATAAACGATAACGTTTATTTATGTAATTTAAATGGATTTACACGTAATTGGGATATCCTTTAACTCAGGAAAAAATGTAAGCATGGAGATTTAGATCTAGGTTGGTTTATTTTGAAGTTATACCAAATTCCATTTGGACATATTAGATAATATTGATTTGTTTTTATCCTAGATATTATCGCTTAGGTTTCCAGTTTATATATGAATATGGATGGTAAAACAACTGCTTCTCATTTTAATGTTAATATTAAAATTTCTAGTTAATTTATAAATATTATTATTAAATAACTATTATTATTTGTTATTATATTCTTAGATATAAAGAATACAATGTACTTCTTTTCAGTGGATTGTTATTTTACACACATGACAATACACTAGCTTGGTCAACTGTGAGACAAATATCATATGCTGGAAAAGAATGAATCAATGGTACAAGGGAAAGTTGCCAAAAGATCTAGCGTTCTATCTTATATTATCAAATAAACCTCTCATAGATGACAACTTCCAAGGACACAACGCCTACCCTAAATAATGCCCAACTACATTACAGCATAAGATATACATGTACATCATCGATTTACAGAAGATCGAAAACAGCCCGAATATATAT
Source organism: Allium sativum (assembly GCA_030737875.1). NCBI lineage: Eukaryota > Viridiplantae > Streptophyta > Magnoliopsida > Asparagales > Amaryllidaceae > Allium > Allium sativum. Next base: position 133,422,711 of record CM060918.1, read on the forward strand.
ATAATTTATATCATCAGAATCGAAACAGCTAGATTTTTATATATTCAAATCTCTATAGATTATGAACAGTTAAATAAAACAGTACAATGAACAAGGAAATAAATACATGAGTACATCAAAATCTACAATGAACAGTTGCATATATTTATACATATAATCGAAATTTCATAAACCAAATCCACACTAGGATTGTCCTACCATACATTAAATATAGAATGTATAGGTTACAAACCAAATCTTCAAATGGAATTAAAATTCAAACAGCCACAGGAATAGCTCACAGCTAGAAGACCTCTGTCCCAAATTTCTGAATTGAACAATCAGATCATAGGCAGTATCACAGTTCGATCACAACTGAAAAGAAAATATAAAATGAACATAAGATCATTTAATAGCTATAGAAATGATAGGGGCAGCTAAGAAAAAAACAGTGCATTGCATAGCTGAACTGAAACAGATAGGTATGTATGTTCATACATAAATTTTGGGAAGTACAATGAACAGATAAGTAGAAATCAAATATATTTATATATTTTTTCTCTATACATCAACTCTACGATCGAACAGCTAATAAGTATGCATACAGTAGAATTTCACATGCAAGGTTCACTGTTGAAAATCCTAATATAAAATCTAAAATACAGTTTCATATCTCTGAATTGAGTTAACCACTCAGTCTTAGCCTCACCTAACATATACCTATTTGATCACTATAACATTTCGAATCAACCAACAGTGCAGTAAATCCATTACTTAGCTCAGTAGAAATCTCCTACCAACCCATCATGTATCCATTCAAGTCTCATCATCAGCACAAACAACCTGGAAAGGGTAAGGACGCATATGGTCTAAGCTGAAATAGCTGAACTACCTACGATTAATCCACTGATGGACATTCATCTCAAATCAACTACTATATATACACTCGCAGATTGTTTCGACAATTTCCAGAACCACGAGAACAAATAGTAAACAGAAAACCTTTTCGAACCACTTGAAAAAAAAATAGAAAACAAAAATCATACATCGAAAGAAAATCAAATAAAATACTTATCTAGATCTGCGGGTACACCCTCTTCAAATTGGTATTTTTGTCGAAGAGTTTTGTGGTGGAATCGTTCGAACAATGGAACTAGGGTTACGGTTTCCTGGCCATAGGGATGTTGATAGAAGGGGTTGTCTGAGGGAAGTAGGAGAGGATAAGGTGGCGCAGCTATCGAAGATGGTTCGAAGTGCTGAAATTATCCACGGTGAAGCTGGATGGTTGTTAAAGGGGTCGCTGGGGAGCAACAAACCAATCGAAGATAATGGGTGAAGGATGATCAATAAGGTGGTGGCATAGGGGAGGGTTGCGACGCCCTAATCTTGGGTTTTGCTGAAGATTTAAAAAGGGTTTTGGTCGCCCATTGAAGAATTTGTGGAGGCGGTGATGATTTGGGGGATTAGGGACCTGGATAAGGGTTTTTGAAGGGGAAATGGGCTGGGGTATGCGGGTTGAACGGAGATAAGGGTAAAAGCCCACTTAAAATTTAAATAATACAAGTTTTTTTGATTTAATTAGTTTATAAATCTGTTAATATGATTTTTCGCGAATACGTTAACAGATTTTAGCATGGTCTGTCTCGTTGGGACCATAGAGACGAGGGCTTCGAAATGGAGCAGGCTTAGTCAGGATCGGATGGAGCTGGAAATTCAAGCCAAATTAAATGTCAGTTTAATTTGGCTAAAACGAGCTATTTATCAACGAATTCTAACCAATGTGAGTTAAACTCACTCAGTTTTTCCCCATTTATATTTTATATAAATTGGGTTTTTATTTTGTGTGCTCTGTTTGCTGAGAGTTGACTGTTTACTAGTTATAAATTATTTGCTGATTTAACTGATGAAATTAAACCGTGTTAATTTCAATAAAATACCAAATCGTTATTTTAACAATTTGATCCAATGAAGGTAACTTACCTTATTGGTCACGTTTATTTATAAACGTGTTTAATTGTCTGAGTTGTTTGAATTGTTCTGTTAAGTGGTTGATGCTGAATAGTGTTATTTACTGTTATAGAAATTATCAGTTAAGTGACATTGATTGATTTGATTGTGATTATTGACTGAAAATTCAACATCTGTGTAAGTTTAAACCAATGGGTAGTGTTGATTGAGTATTTGGCAACATGGCCTATGAAATCAATTATTTTATAAATGTTGAATTACCGTCAAGCAGATCAACAGAGATGAAGTTATAAAACTTATTTTATAACTGGAAATAGAATTTGAAATATATTTTATTTTGAATAATAGTTTTAAAGGAAATAAGCATTTATTTTTCAAATTTATAATTAATTATAAATTGATTTTATAAAGTAAATTCCGATGTTAATCAGATTATAAACAAATGGATAAGAATTGACTTAACTGCTAAAAGTTGAATAATTGTTTTTAAGAAACAATTAATGGAATTATTTAAAATTAATTATATTTTTAATTAATTTAAGAGAGAACTAATTAGAATCAGTTGACGAGATAACCGTGTTTAGAGTTGACTAAATTGACCATTTTTAATTAGAATTAATTATTGAATTAATTTTTTTGGATTAATCTAATATAATTGCTAAGAATATTGCTTAAATTTAAATAAGATATTTAAAAAGGGATTTACAATTTATTTTAGTTAATTAAGGAATTAACTATTTTTACAGTAGTTAATGATCGAAGTGAATTATTCTTTTAATTAATAATAATAATTAAAAAGTTACTTTTTAAAATGAAAATTCATTTAAAAGGGTATTGAAGTTGAAACCAAATCTATTTGGATAGTGGAAGGAGTTTATGTACGGATCTTATATTTAAACCCAAAATTTTATAACGAAATTATAAAAGGAACTTCAAGCGAAGATAATAGCTTGAAATAAATGTTACTTGATTATATGAATTAAGTCAAAGGAGATTGGGAAAAATGGTTTATATTAAACCAGAGTTAGATGAGTGAAGCTTAAAGTGTTAATTTTACATTAACTTTACGTAATAATGGATTAAGTAAAAGTGAGGAACTGGAATGTGAATTTCAAGCGGGAAATGGTCGAAAGGATTTGAAACGGAGTTGGAAGAGTGATTTTGATAAAAGAAGTGGGTCGCAGGATTTTGTAAATAAATCCAAATGTATAAAAATGAATTTGTATAAAGAAAATCTTATGTTAAGTAAGAAGAGAAGTTATATTCGTAATATTGAAAGGTTTAAGAGTTTTGAATTTATATTTGTTTAATTAAAAGGCCAATTGATGTTGAATATTGAACCAGTGGACTCACTGGATTGTTATGATTGAATCTATGATTATTTTTATAGTTAAATCACCAACTATCAAATCTATCCAATACGATTATTGGTACGGGAAGACCGGGATCGAATTTATTCAAAAACCATTCCGATCAACAAATACGTGAAGATATCAGAAGATGATCGAGATGGAGCATTGAAGACCGTGGATCTTCATTAAACGGAAGAACCGCTACTAATCTCTGGATCGCAACCAGAGATAAACTGTGGTTCTGTCGTGGTTGGAATCTACGGGTTGCAAGGACTTCTCGCTACTAATCCATGGGGTGATTCCTATATTGGATGCAGTAGGAGGGTACCTTCAGTTCATCCTGTTCCTGGATGACTTGTATGGACGGATGTCTGACAGAGTATTTCCAAAGGAATTACGTACGTTGATTTCTTCAAACGTACCATAGTTGATGGCGGAGAAACGGTTTTTCTCTAGCCAAATAACTAGTGTATTTTTGTGGATGTCAATTAGTGATATCTGATGGATCTGACGATGTGGCATTCAAGATAAATGGTGACCAGATGTTTCAGAGAAAATTCAAACCTCAAACCTCACAACCAGGAAGTGACAAAAATTGGGCCGGCAGCATGGCTATGTGGGTCGCTCCCATTAGGGTGTATAATCACCTATCTAGAGAAAATCCTTTTGCTTCTTTAATCTATTTCGATGCTGTCCCTTTTCAGGTAATGGTGGTTTGAGCCCAACCGTTGGTGATATACATTCGATACACTCAAGCGAAATGAGTGGTCGGTCATGTGAGGGCCGGGTTGCAAGACGTTCTTGTTGAATCCAGTGTATTCGCCTCTAGAGATACACTATCGACATGTGGTCCTATACCTTGTCATAGTCGGAATCCAATCTCCAATAAGCGCCCGCGGTTTTGATTTTATACTATATATGTGGAGCGTGAGATGCAAGCGTTCCACTAGATTCTACTTACTTGTATTTAGACATTATTATAATTTCAGACAAGATATTAGTTTCAAATAAATGTTTTGGGTTATCGTAAGGTAAAAACCGTCCGTATTTATGTATGGATTTGGTCTTACGGTTATCCTTTTCTTTCAAAAAGATTTTTGAACTTTCAAATCAAGTTAGATGATCCCCTTAATGATGTGCGAGTTTTTTTCTCACTCCGGTTCACTAGACTGACCCGGTATTTGTAATGCTCGGGTTAGACTGGGTTGTACAGGTCCAGGTCATCGGATGCTGCGAAGTCCAGAGACGAGATGGAGGAGTTCTGATGTATTATATATATGATGTGTATTCCTCTGTGTGTAGTATATGAGGACAGACTATTAGCACTGTCCAAAGGTGTTGATTTACTCTGATATTGTAATTATTTTTCAAAAGCTCTCAGTAAAGATTTATTTCTGTCTTATATTTTGTTCCGCTGCGATGTGAGACTCTATGCTGTGTTGGTTCTTCTACTTCTTCTATTCTAATATTTCTTTCTTTCTTATCCCACCCTCATAATTCTTTTTAATAACTATCTAGTGTTTTTCGGTGTTCGGAAGGTCGGCATGTGATACGGTAAAGGTATTTGTGTCGACTTTCGAGCCGAAAATCCTTGGGTCGTTACAAATGGTGAATTTGTGTAACTTGGCATAATTGTGGTTGGATATGGAATCGGTATAATTTAGTATGAACAACATGAAATATTGGACAATATGGGTTGGTGAAATCCATTTGTGACTTGAAAATAAAGTCTAAAAGGCGAACTTAGATAATATGTATGAACACGGGAACATTGGAGAATATGTTGGGGAAATATTGATTATATAAAATTATGTATTATTGGATAATTGGAATATATATGAAATTGGCATATTTGGGTATAATTGGAAATTGGCATGTTTGGGTATGAATAACACGAAATTTGTAAGTTTGCCTATAATTGGAATTTTATAATTGGGACTAATTAATATTTAATTATAGGATTAAAGACAAGTTGGAATAGGCAAAGTTGTAAACATGACTATATGTTGAATTAAGAAACACATGACATGAAAATTTGGGGTTTCGGTAAAATACGATGTTAATGAACCTTTGACATGAGGTTAGACGCAATTGTGGTGTAAGACTGCCCGGAACCGCCTAGCAAATCCAGCTACCACAATTGGACGTCTAATGTGAGAGGTCAAAGGCAAGAACTGTCGGCGTAACGGTTGGTGACACGAGGTTAGACTCGGTTTGTGGCGTAAGACTGCCCGAAACCGCCAGGCAAATCCAGCAGCCACAAAGTGTTTGGACTAATGTGGGAGGTCGTGCACCGTTCGTCATAAGGAATGAATTAAGGAAGACCAACCATAATAAGACATGGGTATGGTTAGAGGGTTAGGTGGGGTGACATGTAAATTATGACATGTAAATATGGACCTAACCGGAATAGGACAAGACATGTAAGACATGATTAATGTGGACTTAACCGTGGTAAGAATATGATGAAGAACATGACTAATGTAGACTTAACCGTAGTAAGGCATGTGTAAGACATGGAAACCATGATAAAAGGGGTTAAGTGGGACATGGGTGATATGAGAGACATAAATAAATGAATGCTTAACCAAATGGGACCCGTAATGGTATCACATATCAATTGAATTAAGTAAAGTTGAAGTAACAGGTTAAAGAAATGGAAGGGTTAAGTAAATTTAAATTAATAACAGAATATGGGGAATGATAAATAACCTATTATGAATGAATTTGAATAAGAAAAAGGAAGAATAATAGGTTAGACTTGTCCTAGGGATAAGTGGAAAGTATAACTTATGGAATAAGATAAGCTGTAAGAAACAATAGAGGAAAATAAGATAACTTATATGTGAAGATATACTTAATTATAAATTAAGTGGTTTGGGAAGGCGAAATGTGAAATTTAAGAAGATATAAGTTATATGAATGGAAAAGAAGTAAATTAAAATCATATATGTTGGTTGGGCTGAGTAATTCTCTGGGTGCCAGTCTGATGTTGATTTCGGTCTTCGGGGCTAGTGTTTGGGGGCTTATTCTTCTAATCAGTATATATGTGGGATAAGGTATACTTAACTATGAATTAAGTATAACATGTTGTTGTAACCCAAAAAGGGGAATAATTTATGAAATTGGAAAATAATATGTGATGGGCTTATTAATGGACTTAAATGGATCAAGTACAAATTGAATTAATAAGCGAGGGTAACTTGGTAAATTTGAAAAGGAAGTAAATGTGAATAAAGAATAACCAAGTTAAATGTAGAAACTGACGAAGAGACACAAGCGCGTAAGAAGATGATTAGACATAGGGTATAATGACATATAAAAATTAAGGCGCTTGGGGCAGTCCGTACGTTGTAGGATGAATAACCCAACGAGGTAGATCATCATGGTGACATAAGGCATGAGGGGAGCACACATTCGTTATTTTGGCGGCTCCAACGAACTGGAAGGGGAAGCACGCGGCTTCCTGAGACGTTAAAGGTGCTCCTAGTAGTCCTCTGTGTGGTGGCAGATGTTTCAGGCTATGCCCGCAGAGGTTGGGTCTGCGCGTAACTACTAGGTGGGTGGGCCTAGACTGCAAGAATAGCTGGCAGTCAGAATGTTGTTCGAGGTGAGGGAAAAGGTGATTCGGTGGCTGCCTCAACGGAGGTGGAGGGTCAGGACCAACAAGGATAGTAGGTCGTCGAGTGCCTGTCACCACAGCCAGTAGGATGCGGAAAGACTAGAGCTAGACCCAATATACTATTAACCATTCACTATCATGGGACGATGGTTAAGGGGAGACGCCACATCGATGTCTAAATTGGTTGCTTAGGGGCTTGTCGCCTAGCTCTCGTAGTCTTTACTAGTTATGGGAGGTACCGAGGTGGGGCCATAGCCACCATAGAAAACAGACCTAGGGATATTTGTGTGGGAGGCTCTTAAAGGCGGGCTTGCACAAATATAAGGAAAGCTCCCGACCGAGTTCCGTGTTTCTTGTATAGCCCAGCTACGGGACTCGGGCACGCACACACGATGGGTGTGCGGGTTAGGTAACGAATACGTTGGATAATAGTACGTGGGAGAGTCTAGATATAACCATGTCTGCTATGGGTGGTGTATCGTAGACTGGTGGGCATTATTCGATAACGGCAGTCAATATACTTACGTAACTAGAGTGATCCTATATGGAAGAAGTGTTATATTATATACAAAAGGAATGTACGTTACTATGACATAGGTTGGGGGACTGCGTATATCACTGCGAGGATACGGTGGAGTCCGTGCGAGTGGGATACCACGGGGTGTACTTCAGTTTGGGGGTAGCTACATATACATGGTATTAGGTTAATCTACAAGGAGTAGATGGGTGCGACGTGTGTGTAAGCCATGAGTGCTAATAACACGAATAACCCAATTTTTTTTTAATAGAACGGTATATGTAGGATTATCCAAGAAGTGCATTTTAAATTCATTCACACAGAACTTATGTTCTGACCCCCTCCTCATAACATTCGCAGGTTAGAATCAGGACAGAGACTTATAGCTTTGGGGATACTGGTTTAGTAGTATTGTAATTAAGGTAAAGCTATATTTTAAATATATTATATTTTATTCCTTCCGATGTGAGGTGTTTTCCGAACTCTGACATATTTCTTGTCTCTGTCTTTATCTGCAGGATACCAGAGCAACCAACTCGGGTTTCGAGGGATTGGATTTTTGAAAAAAATGGGTCCGTCGGAATTCAGGTTGTTACAGTATTGAACATTTGATTATAAGTTACATTTATCATTACGAATACATAAAAATAATTAAAACAATATATAACATGAATTTACTCCATAAATGGTTCCACCGTAGCCATATTCATTAACATGGCTAAATGAGCCATTTCTTTCTCATTAGCCGGCAATGTAATTGTCTTCGATGTTGAAATTGGACGTCCCTCAAGTATTACACTACTTTCATACTCTTCATTTCGAGTTCCTTTCTCCTCTATATGTCCTGATTTTTCCATTGAAGAACAACATGCATTCTGCTGCTAGATACGATTCTACAATACATCCATCTAGTCATGCATAGTTTCTGACATAATCTTTGAGTGTCTTTATGTATCTTTCGAATGGGTACATCCAACGAAAATGAACCGGTCCATACATTAATGCTTCTTTTCCGAGATGAATGGATAAATGTACCATTATATCAAAGGAAGATGGTGGGAAAAAAATTTCAAGTTCACGTAAAACGTAAATAATCTCAACATTGATTTGTTCTACCTTCTCTCCATAAAGAACACATTGACATAATTTGTTGAAAAAAGAACATAAGCGAATTATTGCATTTCTTGCCTTCTTTGCCAGTAATCCCCCCGATGCTACTGGCAATAAATGTTGCATTAATCATGATAATCATGTGACTTAAATCCACTAATTTTACAATCTGACAACGAAATCCGATTTTTTTAATTTGAACAGTAGCCATCCGGTTCTTTGAAATCGTACAATCTTTTATAAAATATTTTTCTCTCGGATTTTGACAACAAATATGGAGCCGATGGAAGATATGTTTTATTCCCACAAGGTTGTGTATGAAGCTCACGTCGAATTCCCCAATCCTCTAAATCCTTCCTACAGTTGGTTCCATCTTTGGATTTACTGCCATGCAACATCGTGCCCAATAAGCTTTCACCAATATTCTTCTCCGCATGTAATGGAGGTTCCTACGAAAACAATAACTATAACGCATTATTGGGTTTTTCTTATACTAAAATAGTAAAAATTGAACATATTAACCACTAACCTCCCAATAAGGCAAACCAAAGAAAATTGATCATTTTTTCCATTTTGCTATCTCCATTTTCGTGGAAGTGTTAGTATCATCAATTTCATTTTCTTCATCATAAACACACTTTCTTTTATTAATTTTGTCTTCTTTTCCTTTTCCAAAAGCATTCGGATAATCCTTCAATAATGCATAGATGTTTCTCCTAGTAAGCAATCTAGAAGCACTATATGTCTTTATGGTGTTATCAAACAATACTTTTTGTTTCCTACGTGAATCTGAAGGAAGTAGAAATCTTCTATGTCCTATGTAGGCGAACTTTTTACTATGATTCAACCAATGAGAATGGGTATTGACACCACATAATGGGCAAGCTTTTTCCCCTTTCACACGACATCCAGCAAAATTTCCATAAGCAGGAAAATCATTAATCGTCCATAGCAAATTTGCATTCAATTTAAATAAAGTTTTGCTAAACGTGTCATAAGCATTAACTCCGTAAGACCACAAGTGATGCAAATCTTCCACCAAAGGCGCCAAATATACATCAATATCATTCCCGGGTTGCTTCGGGCCTGGAATAAGTAAAATCAACATAATATTTTCCTTCTTCATACACAACATAGGCGAGAGATTGTATGCCACTAGCATTACCGGCCATCAACTATATTTTGAACTAAACATGGAAAATTGGTTGAATCCATCTATAGCAAGACACCAAGCCTAAGATTGCGTGGATCCGATGAAAAAGATTTATAATTTTCATCCACCATTTTTCATGTCATAGAATCCACGGGATGACACATTTTTCCATCGCTACTTTTATTAGTAAAATGCCATCTTAAAAACTTCTGCCATCTTTTGAGATCTATACATTCTTCTAAATATCGGAATGATTGGAAAATATCTCAATACTTTAACTGGAAACCTTGTATAACCTCTTCAGTATATTGATTTTTCTTCCATCTCGAAGAACCACATTTTGGACAATTTTTTACATCTTTGTATTCTTTTCTGAAAAGGCAACAGTCATTCACACATGCGTGTATCTTTTCAAAACCCATGTTGAACACTTTAAGGAATTTCTTGTCTTCATATAAGCTTTTGGGAAGCACGTTTTCTTTCAGCAGAAATAGATGTTGCACAGCTAAAAGCTTATTGAACTCACTATCAGACAAGCCAGTCTCACATTTAAGATTATACAAGACGGCGATAGCAGATAATTTTGTGTGATCTATGAAACCAGGGTATAATGGAGTTTCTGCATCTTCCAAGTTCTTGAGTAACTCATCCTTGTTTCTACGAAAATCAACATTACCTTTATCATCATCAAAAAAAGCATTATTCATAAAATCTTCATCTTCATAGTGAATCATCTTTAATAGATCATATATGTCAAACGTATTTGTTTTGTTCTCTACATTTATCTCTTCACCATGATTAAACCATTCACCATTAATGTATCTAGGATCCATTCCTTTTATAATTAAATGGTCAACAATAGTTTGGTCATCATGGCGACTAAGATTCCGACAGTCTCTGCATGGGCATAGCATTTTTTTCTACATTTCTTATGTTCCTCTTTGCATCGTGCACAAAATTCACTTTCCCTTGTCGTTACTCTATACTAGTTCTATGATAGAAGTAAAAAACATAAAAAATTTAGTTTTAATATTAGATTATATGTTCTAAATATCAAAATATGTATTAAGCAAAGCATTGTTTTATCACCTGTTTAAACAAACCCAATCTTTGTCTAACATCGACTTATAAAGGCAAATAAGTATCCAATCTTTGACGTATAAACTGCTTATCTGTTGTTAGAAAAAAAATTAACCACATGTTGAAGTTATTACCCAAAAAGGCATCCTAGCATCTTATAAATGATGCACTAACTACCTAATTCTACTTCAGTGAATCTGTGTATATGTTCAAATACAAATCCGCTAGGAACAATTATAAGAGAGAAGGAAAAGAAGTTCCAACACTACTATTGTCTAAAATTTTATATATTATGCGCTTCGCTTTACTGAAGCGCGCACTTCACGTTTGCGCATTGCGCTTATGCTCCAAGCGTGGCGCTTCGGCATTCTTTTCGCGTCTAATAACACTGGGTACCAGTACTATTATCAGTTATAATAGTACAAATCTCCATTCAAATACTAAATAAGCATGCTCATTTAAAGATGACAGCAATCAAGCAAAATGTTACAGAACCATATAGGAATATCTTAACTGCTAAATGTTTCAGGAGATTTGAACAAGGCCAAGACAAATCCTAGATTCACATATAAGACATGGTATCAATTAGTGTGACTGCATACGCCACTGCTTATACCCGTGTACGCCATACATGATATCATTAACGTATTATTATACATTAACCAAATCTCACAAATCCTAGATTCACTAAAAGAGAGGAAAATTTGTCTATTCAAAACTCCTGAATGGTTTTCATGTCTCATTACTCCCCATAACTAAATAAAAATCCATCACATCAAAAGCGTACAGCATGAAAATAACATATCAGAAAAGCATCCAAATAGAACATGAAAATCAAGCAGTTATAACATAACTGAGCCCTGCAAGATAGGAGATGAGAAAATGACAGAATACAAAATTACAGATCAATGAGCGATTGCAATTAGGGTTAATCAGCTATACTATCAAACCCTAGCAAGATAGGAGATGAGAAAATAACTTGCATTCAAATATTATATACACAAGTCGAGTAGAATCACAAAATCGAGTTAAGGAATTTATACCTAAATTTACGTATACCGTGACGGAGATTTTCGCCATCTTCCGCGACGTTGTTGAGAGGAGTACGAGGAGTTGACGATGACACGAGAAACGTTAATCGGTGCGATTTCTTCGGCAGAGAGCGATTTGGGGGAAATTGAATTTTTCGGCAGAGGGATTTGGAGGGAAAGGGAACAAGGGTTAAATTTTCGAAGTATGAGTGGGATAGGAATAGAAAATAGGTGGTCACGTTTGTTTTTGACCATGCGGACTAATTTTTGTTAGGCGGGGAGATGAAATTTTTTTTATCGCGTTAATAATAGGAGTGAAAACACTATTTCTTGCATTTACAAATAAACGCCACTGATTTTTGCAAAAAAAAAAAAAAGAAAAAAAGAACATTTTCCTTGTAGCGTGAGATGTACCGTTTTCGACTTGCTCTCTATTCTATTATGGTTTATGGCGAGAGATATGATTTTATATACTCTGATGCTTTATTTTATGAGACAGATTTGATGTAACTGGTTTTGTTGTAACCTGTTTGAGACTACGTTTTATTTTTAATAATGAAGTTGAAATTTTCCGCTGTTTATTTTATATTTGTCTTGTGAGTTTCTGTACTGTTTACCTATCGCGCTTCACGAAACTTAATGGATTCTCTTATGAGTGATATTAACGGACGTGGGGTGTTACAATTTCATTTTTGACTAAAGAACGGCTAAGGTTCAGTAGCGAGGATTGAATAGTGATACGGTTAGTTAATGAGTGATTAATGGATTGAGTTGTCATAACGATGTTGTATACAACATTCTTTTATATCCATATAAATGTGTTTTGAAAATGTTTTCAAAATATTATTAGAGATGTTTTCTAAGCATAGAAAATGAAATGAGTTGGCTGATGAAAATAAGAAATGCATTTGTATGGAAATGTTTTCCGATGTTAATAACGTATAATTTTTAGATATAGAAAATTAGAATTTGTGAATATATTGAAATGTTTTCCAACTAGAATAAGAGATATTTTCTGGAATATAGAAAATAAATTGTAATGATATATGGAAATGTTTTCCGAGAATCATGAGAGGCTAAACGAGTTTTTAAGAATATCTAGGTAAAGATATGGAAAGAAGGTTGGGAAATGAATGAATTAATAAGAAATTAATTTAAAGGGATCGGTGTTGATTAAAGCCTGATCAATAAAATTTCCATTTGAAAATAGGATCGTTGGTTATATGGATGTTTCTTCTGATAGTTAAATAACCGAATATCAAAGTTTTGGCCCATTTTATATTTCCTTGTCAATACGGAGAGACCGGAACCAGGTTTATTATATGGAAACCACTTCGTATGGGCATAAGCGTTGTGAATCAAATTATACTGAAGATGGTTGAAGACGGAGTAAAGTGCAATGGTTTTTTCTGTTAATCCTATGTAGAAATAGTCTAAGACGGATTGACGCGATAGTGCCTTTGGTTTGTCCAGTTCCAGGACAAACTGTATGGATGAATGTCTGACAAAGTACGCATAACGGATCATGTACATTGATCTCTTCAAACGTATTTACGTTTGGTGGTGGAGGAATTCGTTTCTATTAGCTTTATGCCCATGATATTTTTTGGGAAATCAATAAATGATTTAGCGGGTTTGGCGATGTGGCATTCAAAGTGAATGATTCTTTGGCGTTATAAAGGTAAGTATGGCCTCAAGCCTCACAACCAGGAAATGACAAAAATTGGGCAGGCAACATGGTTATATCAGTCGCTTCCATTATGGTGTATTATCACCTGATCAAGAGAAAAATCCATTTGCTTCTTTATTCTATCGCTGCTGTATGCTTCGGGAATAGTTGCTAATCCCAACCATTGGTGATAAGACATTCCATACACTCAAGCGAAATGAGTGGTCAGTCATGTGTAGCCTAGGTTGCAAGATGTTCTTGTTAAACCAAGTGTATTCCTCTTTAGAGAAAACTATCGGAAGGTGGTTCCATACCTTGTCACAATTGGAAATCCATTCTTCAACAAGCGTTCTGCGGTTTTTGATTGTATACTATGTATGTGGAGCGTGAGATGCAAGCGATCAGCTAGACTGTTATTTACTTGATTTAAACACTATTATAATAACATAATAGTATGAATTAAAAGAATATTTTGGGTTATCGTAAGGTAAAAACCATCTGTGTTTATGTGTGGATCGGTCTTAAGATTATCCTTTCTTTAAAAGGAGTATTAAAAGTTAAATCAAGTGGTTGGAGTTTACTCACACCAGTCTCATGACTGACTCATAGTTTATTTTGTTTTGTTTTACCCTAAACTCTTGGATGTCCAAATTTGTACGGACAGTCAAGTAGTTAGGATTTTATAGATACGCTTGGTGGAGCTTGCAGTAGGAGGCTTCAACATTAGATAACTACTGTTTATTTCCGCTGTGATGTTTTATGTTGTACTCTGATGATGGTATGCATATACAGACAAAATTGTATTTTGAAAGTTATGTTATATAATATATTTTATTCATTCCCCTATGAGATTTGTGTTTGCTCTGAATTTGTGTTATTGTGATCTTCTTTCTTCTATTCTAACTTTTCTTTCTTTTTATTTCTCACTCTCTAACTTCTTTCTATTATTGATCCGGTAAATTATTGGTGCTTGATTAGTCGACATGGTGTTTGTGTCAATGATCAGGATCGGAAATTTTCGGGCCGCTACAAAACTAAATTCAAAGCGGATCCCTATTTTACTGTAGCAACGTATTTCCGTGATTTTTGCGCTACTGCCTAAAAGTATTTAAAAATTGTAAATATTAATGGAAGATTACTGAAAAAGAAGACAAAGCTGCTAAAATGTCTGTGCTTATTGTGAAAACGTGCAGACATATCAACATCTACTTTATAGTGTATTTTTTATGTTGAAAAAAGAAAATAAGTTGCTGAAAAATCTGCATTTATTGTGGAAAATTGCAAATATATCGACAACTATTTCATAGTGTATTACATTAAGGAAAATAAATTGCTGATATATCTGCACTTATTATGAGTAAGCGCTGGTATATCTGCAATAATCTCTCAGTGTATTATGTCTCAGTTTATCAAACAACTGCAAATGTGTCTTCAATTCTTCAAAATAGTTGATGCTGTTTTTGAAATTTTGCTGGAATTCTTATATTTATCATTTGTATCCGATGTACATCATTTTTTTGATGATTTTTCTACAATAATGTGCCTTTTGAATAAGTTTACACATTGAATTTGAAAGTTTGAACTAATCAGCAAAATTGCATCAACGCATGTAATTTTTTTTATAGAATTGCGGTGATGCCTGTAATTTTTCGAAAAATTACAGGTTTCCATGCATCTTCACTGTAGCATATGTATTTTTTTTTTTTTTTGGCAAGGAGCGTATGTTTTTTTTTTTTTTTTTTGAAGCATCTTTGATGTTTTTTTCTTACGTGGACGGAGATGATCATATATTGAATCAAGTTTTGAAGTTTGGTAGTTTTTTACGTTGATTTTAGGTGTTTTTCGAAAAAAGAAGACCTAATTTATTAGGATTTAAGACAGCAAGTTTTTGGGCATTTTGAAACTTAATAGGGGCCTTAGCCAAATTGTCCCAATAATTAAACTCCATACAAGGTTTGTCCTAGACTGGATGTAGGGAAATCCGAGTTAGTATAAAATCTTTGGTGTGTTCTATCCATCTATTTTATTGCATTTACTTTTATCTGTTTTTTGATTCTCCAATTATATGTATAATTGTTAATTGCATCATTTAAAGTATAATCTTAAAAGATATCAAGAAAAAAAAATCATATAAATTAGAAAAATTATTCACCTCCGTCTGATGTCAATATTAGCCTCAAAATCCTTATTTTGCATTCCAACACTCATGAGCCATATCAAATTAACATAATGATTTAATTTATGATATTCACTTTGGTGCCAAATAGAAAATTTGATGTTAATGTAAGTTTGTTATGTGAAAATTTGATAGCCTATACTGCTCAAAACAATTAATTATGCTTAATTAAATGCAAACACAAGTTGTTTTTCCATCTACATATGATTTTGACGATAAAAATGAAACTAGAATCAAAATTGAATACTCTGCATTACTAATTAAACAGTAAGTAGATAATACTTATTTTTATGTCATTTTCATGAGTTTGTAAGTGAATCGGAGGTTATATTAGAATTCGATGGTTAAAACGGTTAAAATTGTCCCTGTTGGTTACACAATTAACTATAATTATAATAAATACATATATTAATTGTCAAATGAATAACCATCATTAGCAGAGGCGTTGCACCTCATCCCCGCTTAACCAGTAGGAGTTTGTTCATACTTTTTTAAGGTAAGTGAACAAAACACTCAACCCCTATTTGTGGAAATCAGGGAAACCCATATGGATTCCCCTGATTTCCACCAATAGAAACCGAGTGTTATGGTCACTTACTTTATAAAGTGTGGACAAATTCGCACTCCCCGCTAAACAAGATCGCCATCCTTGGATGCTTCATCCTAGTGGCAATCATTTTTGATAATTTTATAAAATATTTCTGATGTGGAACTAGTTTGAACTGGATTCAAACAAATTGAAATCTTGTAATTTACCTTAAAAAAATTGTTTATTCTAATGAAATTTTATGATTCGCTTTGTGTTATTTATAATTGTTAAACGCATGTTACACTATTAAAAATGAATAATTAACTGTAAACCAATTAAGCTAAAAATCACCAATTAAAATACGGTTTAAATGTCATGTTCATAGCCGCAGAAGCATATCACGTTTACCCATCTTCTCCCCTAAAATATCCCCATCAAAATGCTCTGTTGTCGTTCTTCGCAAACACACTTCTACTGTCATCCTAAAGTGCCATGACCAGGGCAGGTACTGAAATACAAGCACCAACAAAATAATACAATCATCTTACTTCAAATTATTAATATCCAGCCAAAAAGTATAAGATACCATTAAATTGATCAGACCAAAAGTAGATGGAAAAAAATCGTGCTATTTATCAATTGTAAAAATAGAAATAAATTAGAAAATTAAATTGTTATAGGAGGTGAAAATCATAATCAACCAATAAAATTATGGACTAAACCCTATTAGCCTGATCTCTCAGTCGGTAGTATATGCGTTCTCTCTTTCCCTCCAGGCTTTGACGATGCGTTTCCATACCATATCATTCCAACAACAGCTAAAATCATGCCTATAACAACATGTACATTCAACCCTTCTCTTCCAAATAAGAAGAAACCAAGTAAAAGTACGAGTATCGTTTTCATATGACCAAGAACTTGAAATGAGACGGCGGTGAACCTTCCGATGCAAATGAACTGACTGAGGTTCGTTCCGATAGCAATAGTGCACGATAGCAGTATGAAGAAAACAGAAGTTACAGTATAGTCAAATTTGTCTACTCTTCGGTTAGTGAGCCAGTAATCGAAAAAAGGACCTAACAGAAGAAGAGACGCTGCCTGTACTGGAGCTGTATGGCCCAAGAGACTGAATGAACTAAGTGAGTACTTCCTTTGAAGAGAGTGGACATACTGTACAGTAAAACCATCATTATTAGTGCAAGAGTCTATTACAATGGTACATTCTTAACAGATTTATTTCACAAATAGACCTTACCTAAATTTTAGAACTAAAATTGTTCTTGTTTTTTGATCAATATATGCATCTTTGAGCTATATTAACTTGAAAACGAGGTATGTTTTTGTAAAAAGTTTCAACAGAGCCATTCTTACAAGAGTTTTTCTAGGTGGTCTATCAGTGAAATAAGTATCTGGAATAAGCTATGATATAATATGTACAAGTATCTGCTTTGCTGAATTAGCTCTTACATATTGTTGAAGTGAAGTGCTCCAAACTGCAATTGTGGCAGCAATTAGACCTTTAAAATTGACGCTAACATCGGTGACAGTACACACTGCTACACCAGTAAGAACTACGAGTATGCTCAGCTTGGTGTCTCTGGAATACCGAACCTTGTCGAACAAAACTTCTAGAAGACACGATACGGGTATCATACATAGCTTTGCTATCTGAAAATAATGTACAAGATTACATTGTTATCAGTTAGTTTTCAGAGTTCATTGCGCATAATCACCAACTTGCCATAATCCCAACACATGGTCACACATAATGCACGAACAATCATGAGAGGATTCTGTTTTCAAGTTTCGTCTATTCTCCATTCTCAAAATATTGTGGTTCTACCTATGACCATCCTAATTATTGTTCTTTCTCTGTTCTATAGATCTATGACATCATTAGTCGAATATATTTTGATTACAATTAGTTAAAAAAAAAATCTAAAAATAGTGAGAACCAAAACTAACTGAGTTATAAAGATTATTATAAAGAAAACAGCCGAAGGCTTGCAAAACATATAAAAAAAGTTGTTATAGAAATTGTTAGAATGAATCACCTGATAGAATCCGACTGAGTTCCACATGAGACTCACATTCATCCCAACAATCGATAAGTTCGCAAAAATCACAAACTTTATAAGCTCGGGCAGTGGTAGATGGGAAGGTTGAATGTATCCAAAATATCTTAGACCAGCAGTCATGAGTGTAGTTGTGGCAAAATGAAGCCCAGTTAGTGTTGTAGCTGTGCAGAAATACAATAACACGATTACAAAAAAGGTAACTTTATACGCGTAAAGAGAAACTCAATGGCGCCACAACCATATAAACGTAACTTTTATGTATCTTATAAAGCGCAGAACATTTTTTTTATTAGGGAAAAAAAATCTACAATCTACATCTCTTCCCCCCACTATACCACACAGCACATATAGCGTTAATTTGTATGGTCAAGAGAACAAAGGCATAGGCTATTGCAGGATGCTAAGTGTCATATAAAGCATAAAGATCGTGGATGGTGAGATCCAAACATTCCCAAAATCAGCTTGTATGTTTGATAACTAGGTAGAACATGCAATGGAAGAGGTGCTTAATATAGAATGCTAGTTTCAATACAAAATTGTTTAAACAAATTTCCTATTGGTGGCAACTATAACTTAGACGTCGTTTATTTTTCCACAACAAAACAAATCATAGAAACACATGTTGCAAATTATATTACAGTGATATAAATGTTCTACGTTAACATTAAGCCAAATATAAGCACAAAAGATCACAGTTTGACGATGCAAAGAATATCAACTTCCTAAAAGAATTACAAAACTCTACTCAAAAGAGTGCAAACAAATGAACAGCAAACGTTTCTTACAGAAGCGAAAATCGTGTACTGGAAGAGACAGTTAGGAAAGCTGAAACAGGACTTACCAAATGTGAAGTGGTGCGTAGCCATTAAAGCTTTATTCACCATGATGACTCCAACTGATGTCGATACATTAAACATCCAGCAGGCTGTGTCCATTGCTGCCTTCCTTTCCGTCCTACTTGTAGGGGCCATTTCTTTGTCCAAACTTTGTTACAACTGCCAGTTTATCATATATGCTTACAGACCTCAGAAAGGGTATCATACACCAAAAATCTATTCAAAACAGAATTTTATCATCATTAAAACAACAGAAGTAATCGGTAAACTGTCATTGTAGAAGTAATTGGCTTCAAAGAGTTAATTGAGTACTATGTCCATGGAAGGAAATAACAATATTAAACAGTAAAGTGCCACGCTTTTCACATTTCATTTAATGATATAAACAAGCATTTAAACACGCTTGAACAACGATTTATAGTCTCAGATTATCTTATGTGCAGATTATATGCATTAAGCGACATCCTCAATGGTATGTATTTTTATTTCGTGTTCCTGCTTTTCTTTCAAGCCAACTCTACTTAATTCGCAAAATAGTTTTCCGTATTGCAGTAATTTTACTTAGTTTTGAAACCATACCGTTCACTTATTGTATTCTATTGCTTTACCAATTCAACTCTTCTTCAAACCCATATATTCATTCCACATCCTATATTCACGTTAAATTTATGAATTTTGAACCACTTGGTAAGCTCTTTTAGATAAATGGTTTCATTGTTGTGTTTTCATACTCAGGCTAAACTCGATAGAGTCCGACGAAAAAATGTATTTGAAAATTCATGTTTAATGTTTGTGAATGACATAACTTCATTTTTCACCTTTGAATATTCTGATTACACAAATTTCCTAAAGAATTTGTAAGGAATTCATGTGTAATTTGAATTTTATGATTTTAATAATTTGCATCTGAAGTTGAAAGCAAAAATTAATGAATTAATGAAAACAGGATAATATTTCGGTCATGCAATTTCCACTTTTATAATGGGCGTACATAAACTATCAAAGGGATCCAAGTAGAATTACACAACTAATCATGTCGAACAAGTCGTTAAGTATTGTTGAAAAATGTTTTGAATGAATGTGAATTATTAAAAATTGACAAAGTGTAAGAATAGCTTCTATATGTGAATAGTCTCACATCATGAGATTGCATGAAAGAATCAAGTATTTATACTTGATTCTTAGTAGCTAGTTGGAGCCTTGGGGCTCCCACATGTGTGCTTTGTTATGAGGAGGGAAACCATGCTTGACCATCACACATGCGCAACCGACCAACCCGGGTCGGGCTTGGGCTAGGCTAGGCGGTGTGGTGTATACTTATATTTTTGAACGAAAATTGTTTACTATTTCTGTCCGTTATTTATTTTTACACGGTAAAACTAAGATTGATTCTTTCGTCTCAGATCCGACTTTCCTCCAACTAACACAGTAACGTGTTCAGTTTTGTATTCCGTCTATATCTTTATAGGGTATAGACAAGACAAACCGGAACAACATTTTTATTTTTCTCTGTTGCAAACAAAAACGAAAACCAGAAAAACCGAGCAATACAATTTTATTTCTAATGCAAATTTGAGTCGGTTCGTTTGTGCAAGCGAATTGATTTCGAAGAAGAGACTGTTTTATCC
The DNA here is from genome assembly GCA_030737875.1 of Allium sativum. Lineage (NCBI taxonomy): Eukaryota > Viridiplantae > Streptophyta > Magnoliopsida > Asparagales > Amaryllidaceae > Allium > Allium sativum. Next base: position 133,443,439 of record CM060918.1, read on the forward strand.
TAGAGGTGGCGGCGAAATGTTCGAACTGCTTTGCACCTCCGAACAGATCGCCGGAACGTCTTCTATAGAGTGACTTTGTCCACACTCAACCATTTTTCATTCGATTAGGTAAATTGTATATTTAGGGTTGAAAAAAATAAAGATGCTTAAGTTTTATTATGTTACACAATAGACTTTTTAGCTCGACAAGTCTATCATCTAAGATAACCAAGATTATAAATCTTGAATGTTCAAGTGTCACTCTACCAGACCCAACGTAATCACGATTTACATATCTCTCGTGTAGTTGATTTTCATATGTTACTATCAGCCATGATACCATGTTGAAATTTTATGCTCCGTCCGCACATCCATCCGTTTGGGCAACATATATATGAGTTTGGTCAACATTTTTTAACAAAATGAATCTCTTATTGTTACGTGCGACCAAACTTATATATATAAGAGGGTTATATGACACCTATTTTGCACCTCAATTATAGCTACTCGTTTATATTTAAATAATGTGCAAGTGAAAGGGAGAGTTAGTAGGAGGAGAGGGAAAGAAGATTGTGTAGTGAAAATTAGGGAAGCTAAAGGGGGTGCGGCACTATTTGAGGTGCTCTTAATTCTATCATACATATATATATATATATATACACACACACACACACACACACATATCACTATCTTTATTATTTTAGCCGATGTGAGACAACTCTATTTTTCTCAATGCATGCTCAATGCAAGACATCCAAATAGATCTTCACTTTGGCTCGCATCCAACCATGTGTCTTCCAATATGCTAACACGATGTCTATGCCATATCCAGACTGTTCCGTGTGATTCTACTAAATCCAACGTAACCAAGATTTACAAATCTCCAACGCATTGTCCATTATCACAGACGTTATCATCGGCTCTGATACCATGTTGAAGTCTTAGGATTCGTCCACACGTCCCTACGTTGGGGCAACATACGAGAATGGTCAAAGCCTCTTAACATGTTATTATTCCACCTCTATTATTTCACGATGTAGGATAATTCTTTTCCAATGTGCGTCCAATACCCACACACAATGTGACACTCCAACAATCTCCATCTTGGCTCGCATCCACCCATGGATCTTCCAATACAACAGCGCTGATGATGATGCCTGCATCTTATCGAGACCTTGTTCCTGTGTCATTCTATCAAACCCTATGTAACCATGATTTACAAATCTCTTATACATTTTCCATAGTTGCATTTCTGTCGGCTCTGATACCATTTTGAAGTTCTAATATTCGTCCGCACATCCTTACATTGTGGCAACATATGAGTTTGATCAACACTTTTTAACAAAAGAAATCCCTTTTTGTTACATGCTACTAAACTCATATGTGTATCATACCATCTGTATTAAATTTCATGACGTGTGACTAATAATATTCTTTTTTCAACTTGCGTCCATTTTCCAATACGACAACACGAAACATGCACCATATCGGGAATGTTCATGTGTCATTCTACTAGACCCAACATAACCGCAATTTACATATCTTCTCGCACATTGTTAATATTCTCATAAATTACCATCGACTCTGAAGTTTTATGATCCCCCCGCACATCCATCCGTTGGAGCAACATATGAGTTTAATCGACATTTTTTAACAAAAGGAATCCCTTATCGTTACGTGCGACCAAACATATATATACCACATCATATTTATTATTTTACACGATGTAAGACAATTCTATTTTTCCTGATGTGTGCCCATTATTATACACAACGCGAGACACACCAATAGATCTTCACCTTGTCTCGCATCCAACCATGAGTTTTCCAATATGCTTACACGATGTCCACGTCATACTGAGATTGTTCCGTGTCATTCTACTAAATCCAACATATCCAAGATTTACAAATCTCCGACGCATTGCCCATTGTCATAAGCATTATCGACTCTGATACCATGTTTAATTCTAGGATTTGTCCGCACATTCCTACATATGGGTACAGTCAATACATTTTAGCAGGAGTCTTTTGTTATTATATGCAACTAAACTCATATATATATATATATACATATATATGTATATATACATATATATATATGTATGTATATGTATATATCACTCCACCTTTATTATTTTTCACGATGTAGGACAATTCTTTTTCAATGCGTGTTCATTAGCGCGTTCATTACCCACGCACAATGTGAGACTACAACAAAACTCCATTTTGGTTCGCATTCATCCATGCGTCTGTCTACCAATACGACAACGTTGACGATGATGTCTGCATCTTATCTAGATTTCGTTCCTGTGTCATTCTATTAAACCCTATGTAATCATGATTTACAGATCTCTTGGGCATTGTCCATTGTCTCAGGCATTACCATCGCTTTGATACCATATTGAAGTTCCAGGATACATCCGCACATTCCGACGTTAAGGCAACATATAAGTTTAATCAACACGTTTTAACAAAAAAGAATCCCATGTTGTTGCATACGACAAAACTCATATATATACTAGGGATGGCAAAAAAATCCGTACCCGCGATTATCCGCGGGTAAAATCCGTCATGGATATGAAACGGATAGTTAAATGGGTATCCATGGTTAAAATAAACGGGTATTTTTAATATCCGTTAATTAATGGGGCAGGTACGGATAGTAAGATATCCATGTCCGCGGGTACCCATGCCCGTATTGAATGTGATTTATTATCAATAGTCAATAAAAAAATATTGTTGTTGGTTGTTCGGTATTTTTGTGCATGCTTTTACTCAACAATTTATAATTGGCTATTGATATTTTGATGGATACTTCTGTTGTTGTCTCTTCTTTTTTGGATGTTGGTTTAAATATGTATTCGTATTTTGAGGTTAGCATTTAAGGATTGGTCTAATTTGTTTTTTTTACCAAATGTACTTTTGAATAATTTCAATAAATGGCCAAAAAATAAATTTAATAAATATAATGGATACCCACGAATACCCGCCATTACCCGCAACATGTTTAAAACCCATTTAATGGATACCCGTGCGGGTATGGGGCGGGCACGGAGCAAAAAATCACCCAATGGGGCGGGTGATGGGGTAGTACTACCCGCGCCCGCCCCGCCCCATTGCCATCCCTAATATATACCACACCATCTTTATTTATTTTTCACGATGTGGAAATAATATTTTTTATCGAATGTGCGGCCATCACACAGTATGAGACACCCAACAGATCTTCCAATATGCCAACACAGTGTATGCACCATATCGAGACTATTGCCATGTCATTTTACTAGATCCAGCATAACCACGATTTCCATATTTTCTCTCGCGTTGTTAATATCTCAAGTGTTAACATCGGCTCTGATACCATATTAAAGTTTTATGATCCGTCCACACGTCCCTCCGTTGGGGCAACAATACGAGTTTGGTAAACACCTTTTGACAGAAGGAATCCTTTACTGTTACGTATCAACTATTTTAACTTGAACATACATCTCGATGAGGATATCGAAAATTTAATTATGTAGCAATTACACTATGAAAGAACTAATGTTAAAATTGTAAATAGAGTACCAATCAAATAATTAATGAAATATTGTTGTTTATTGTTACTTGATATACTAATAAATTTCATACAAACTACCAATTTTTTTATTTTTGCATTACTTGAAAAAAAAAACAAGTTTCTAAAAATAATAACAAGTGAGGTACAAAAAAAATGTGTCTGTGTGTGCAAAATAACCAAAATATTGTTTCTCAACCAACTCTAAATTCTTGGTTGCCCAACATTTTGTATTCCATCTCGCATATTTCACAAATGATATATTTGACAGGATTACAAGGTTCGAAGCATTGATAATAACATAGCACAGTAACACTTCTATCGAATTGCTATGTATGGCCTTTTCTTATTCTATGCATATGACACGTGAATTGTCCTCAAATTTTATTTGATAAGAGGTGTTTCTTTTTTTCACGCAATATTGCAAAAAACAGAATGAAGTTCAACTTTTATAAAGCTCACCATCAGCATGCAAAGTATTTAATAATACTTAATCCCAATCAATATGTAATTTTTTTAAACACTCGTAACATTTTGGAAAGTAAAACAAAGATAAAATCAAGACAAATTATCTTTTTTGATTCAACTAGTAAGTCAATTCATATTCCATTAACATAAACTCCAATTGAATATAAATTATCAGAAATATATAAAAACACTTTAAATCCATAATTACAAATGACTTTAGTTCAACACAAAACTTAACTGAAAATCCTATGAAATACATAAGATTCTGTGTGGACTATGTTTTTCTTGTCACTTTTTGTTGGTGTTAGTCAAAATTATATTAAAAGAAATGATCGTTTTCACCAAAAATTTCATAAATATACACTTTTAAAAATGTTAAACATAAAAATAAAATAAAAGATCTAACATACGCAAGACAGCCTTGGAGTGGTCAAGGTGGTGCAACCACACAAAGCACCTTGTGCTGGTGAAGCCCTTGTTTAAAACAAAAATGCACATGTGTGTGCATGCACGCTGCACGCATACGAACACACACACACACGAATTTGTGCATGCACTATAACTTGCAATTATATATCAAATGATTACTTAGCTCAGTTGACCATGGTTATAAAATTCGAGCAACCACGTTTGGATCCTTTCATATGAATATGACGGATTTTTTTTCTCTTTGAACCATTAACTCTGGACAAATCATAATAGACGTAATACAATGAATATGTTCAAGTTCTCTTCATTTGAAAGTTTATATGAATGCAGATGAAATAACATCTACATAATTTGGTGTCACATGCACCATTGACGTTAATGACTAAAATATTGTCTAAACAACAAAGAACTAGACAAACTACACTCTTATTTTCTACTCAAATACAGTAGCTATTGATTTGGTTTTGAACATCCAACCAATCTATAATATCATTATCACTGTACCTATTCAAAAGTGTAAGTGCATGTAGTCAAGAATGAAGTTATCGCTTTTCCTTTTCCTCGCCTAATTAATTATTCATCGATTCATCACAAGTATAACCAAGGTATTTATTAAATGATCTATTGATTTTGTTATAAAAAATGAGTGAACCTGTAATTTTAGGGAGAACAAAACAAAAGTTGATTTCCCTTCAATTAAAATTAATCAAATCATATTCTGATAAATTAAAATTCAAATCTAATTGTATTCTTCATTTTCTTCCCTATACTTTATGCTCGGAAATCTTTAACTCATGTTTCATTAGTTTAAATAAGAGTTTCTATTCGTTAACCTCAAAATTTCAAAAATGGAAGTGTGATTTTCTTAACTTGGGTGATTAAGTTTTTGAATTTTGAAAGTTGATTTAGGTTTTAAAGATTTATCAAAATTGAATGATTGAAATATCGATTTGATGTAGTCAAGTAGGGTCTGAGTTTTGTAATATATATTTTTTGAAGGATTTTCAATCAGCAATGAAACTAGGGTGTTTGAAAGTAGAATTTGATGCACATGGTTTAGAAAGTTAATTTATGAATGGTACAAAATTCACATTTAATGTTTTCATTTCCATGTCATTTATAACTACTAGTATATTAAAATAGACAAGTAAAAATAAATTTCATGTTCATTTATTTTCATGTCAACGATATAGGAAAGTGCGTGTTGTTTGAACAGACTTCAGACTTAGTCAAAATTTTAACAACTAAGAATCAAAATCTTCAAATAATATTAGTATTTTCTGGAAGCAATTAAATTTAAACCAAAGCAAATTTGAAAATAAATAGACATATTAGTTGAGGATTTCCAGTATCTATAATTACCTAAATTTTACATGCAAACATATGACAGTAAATTAGATGTTGCCTGTGTTGTACCAGATTCAATAGTATAAATAAAACCATCCTAAAATATTCTCAGATCTTCTGAAACACCAAACTGAGAAATATTCTCAAAACTAGTACCTTGACATGTGTGATGCAAACCTTTTTAAAAAAAAGCCAATGGGTATATTCAACTCAAAGTTTCTATTTCCACGTCATTTATAACTACTAGTATATTAAAATAAACAAGTAAAGATTAATTTGATGTTCATTTATTTCATTTTAACGATATAGGAAAATGTCTGTTGTTCGAAGAGACTTCGGACTTACTATGCCAAAATTTTAAACCAAAGCAAATCTGAAAATAAATGGACATATTAGTTGAGGGTCTCCAGTATCTATAATTTTACCTAGATTTTACATGCAAACATATGACAGTAAATTAGATGTTGCCTGTGTTGTACTAAATTCAATAGTATAAATTAAACCCTGCTAAAATATTCACGTGTGATGCAAACATTTTAAAAAAAAAACTATGGGTATATTCAAATTATTGATGTTTATTTTTGTATATGTTGGTTTTAGTTATTTATAATTTGACAAAACTTATGATATAAGCAATATTCATTATTTGAGATAATTTCAAAACATTTGTTCTGGATAAAATATTAAAAGATGTAAAGGGAAAAATAGACGATAACTAATTTACCTAAAATCCAGTTTTTATTTTTATTTTTAAAACAACCCTTAACGAGGGGAAGATATATAAGTAATGTTTTTTACGAAATTAAATTTTATTCAGAAAATTGATTTCCAAAAGCAAGTTAACATAAAGAGTCATCCAATATAATCCCAAAAAACAAAGTAAAAAGAATCTAGTGACAAACTATTTATTCAAGTACCTAAAAAGCAAAATTTTGCATTTAATACCAATTACTTATATTTAGAAATAATATAAAAGATAGATAGTTCGAAGTGGCTTCAACATTGCCTAAGTTAAAGAAATTTTTGAGTTTAAATGAACTTAAAAATATAACAATAATACTTACATTTATAAAATTTCAACTTAGACAGAATATCTGTATTTTCTGAAATTTTAATAAAATGCTATTTTCAGAAGATATGTACCTGACTAATAAATTTAGTTCACAGCATAGTAAGTTAGTAACAGATGAAGAATTATATATCATTGTGACCGACTGTGTGTTAGGGATATCATAATTTAATTTTGAAAAATTCCATTTTGATATCACAAATGTTGCATAAAAAGGTTGTGACACCATGCACCTATCACGAAACCAAGTCCAATATAAGTATATATAAAAAGACACTGAATAAAAATAAAATGGTTAACTTTATAAAATAATAAAACACGAGTAACAATTAATATATAATTTGGATTGACTTCAAGAACAAAATACTTAAATAACCATATAAGAAAACTGTAGAAAACAAAATAAAGTATATCAAAATCGAAGAATGAAGGATATCTCATATTGGCAAAGCAGTGCGATGTCAATGAGAATTACAAAGCAAATCCCAGGAATGACAATACATCCCTTTCCTAATTATCCAGAGCGTGTGTTATTAGGTTGACGCATACTATTAAAATAAAATCCAAAATTATAAAAGAACCGTTAGCCATAATGGTTTTCTAAAAGATAATTATTTTATATGAAGATAGAAGTTAAACTAAACTGGATTTTGATTATGCGAATATTAATCGTAGTTATGAAGATCGAAGAATGAAAAATTAGAAGAAGGAAAAGTGTATGCACCGATATTAAAAATAGAAAAAGAACATAAAAGTGGAAACATAAGAATTATGATATAAGTTGCTAAAATTGCATTACACTAAAAATTGAGCTTAATTTTTTATTCAATGTAAAATATATTCTTCCAAATTTAAAAGAGTGCTTTACTCTAATAAACACATTACATAATCCATACCCAACTTGTTTTTGTTTCAATTTTCTCCTTAACCTAATCCAGAGGAATCTGAACCGAAACCCACATATAAACTCCAAGTAAGCGGAAGTGCCTTAAGAATTACGTGTGCAGTCGAACTAGAAACCTTCTTTGTATTTTTCTTGTGCCTTAACACTTGGCCATCCTAAGATGTTGCCTCAATTTCTTATTTTAAATTATGCCACAATATCCTTGGTTAGATTCAGATTGTTTTATAGATCATTGTTAATATTTGCTTCTCATGTTAATTTATATTTGAATTTTATCTTTTCTGTTTATGTATTTATTATGTACTCTCCTTAAATATTTGTCATTCTATCTTCTTTGTATGCAATCATACCATCTAAATCTACTTTCCTTAAATTTTTCCCATTTATAAGCATCATTTTTAGTTTCTCTTACTCTATGATTTTAAATTCATTTTTTTCTTGTAATTTTAACCATTCCCTTAGCAGTCAAATTCCTCGAACATTTATTTTTTTGAAGACCAACATTCCTCGAACATAACATAGTTGATCAAATAATTACTTGACTAAATTTCCCTTTCAATTTATCGGCTGTTTTCTTCTCAAATAAATTGGTATAGCCTCAATTGCATCAATCATCTATTAATTCGACTCGTCATGTCAGTCCTTCTAAATCTCTTCAATCATAGATCATACACATTTAGCGTATTTTTTTGTTTATCGTCAAATTTGAATATTGGTCAAATTATTATCATCACCATCTTTACTGACACACATACCTAGTTATAGTGCTAATAAGTTTCGACCTTTTATTCCAATGCACTTCCTCGTTTTCTAATTCTTGCTCTATTCTTTCATTTAAGATACTGACTAGGATAACATCATATCCAAACAATATGCATCATGATAAATCATCTTGAACTTCCTATTTTCCGGTTGTTTCATTCAAGGCCAACATAAATAAGTGCTAACGTAGAACTAATCCATTGATTAATCATACTTTAACTAAAAACTCTTCTCGAGATCCCCAATACATGCGGACTATAATTTTCTTTCAAATTCACAAATATCTTAAATAAGCCATATTATATTTGCTGAAACTTTTTTTTAACTTAAAAATCCACCAAATTACATATTTTGGTCCTCTATCACTTGGTTTGTCTAAATCTACAAATACAACCTGTAGATCTTTTTGTTTACTCCTAAATTGTTCTGAAAACCATTTAATTGTGTATAGCTTCTATCATAATCTTAATTTATTTACTATAATCCTTCAATTATTGTAAATTATGCCTACTGGTACTCTATCGTTTACTTCCGATTGTCCTTAAATATTTTCTACATTAGCAAAATAATTGAAATCCTAATTTGTTTAGCATTGCATAGTAGCGTAAAAATGCTAAACCTAAGGATGGAAGCTTCCTAACAATCCCTAGAATTTATGCATCATGCAAGTTCACATATAAAAACCGAAAGTCGTGAATTTAACTATTTGAACAATCTATTGTGCCATTAAAAACTAAAATTGAAGAATAAATTCATATGCCGGTAACCCAACTTAACAGAATATTCAACAGAAACTTTAATGAGAAGGAATATGAACACCTTAGGCTAGATAAAAATAGTTGAATCATTGATTGCAAGTAATCACTGAGATTGAATTGAGCCTCTGAATCATATATTTCATTATCTCTGTTCATTTTATTTTAATGGGGAGAGATCAAATATTGATATTTCTATGTTGCTATAAAAAGAAATCTTTAGTTTTTCTCTCCCTTCTTGATTCTCTGTAATTTCTCGATAAAGAATATTGGTAAATTGTATTTTAATGTTTTTATTTTCTAACGAACAAGACAAATTTTATCTTCTTAGCTACTAAATTTGAAGAAGATACTTTTGATAACTTTCTAATACTAAATTAAAAATGAGACATGTTTTTTTACAAATAATAATAATAATAATAATAATAATAATAATGTGTTATTCATGCTTCATGTCCAATTTATATTATTTATAGTAATATGATTTGCCTTTCGAAAATATAGTTCTGGTATTTGCTTTCCTACATAAACTATAGAACATAGATTGAAAGTTGATTAATAAGTTGAATGCTATAAATGATGTTGCATATCTAAAAAAATTAAGTTGCATTTATAACATAGTATTTAATAATATAGCATAAGTTATAAATACGACTAGCACAAATCCTACATCCAACCTCACCTTAAAACTTGTTATCCTTAAACATTTTCATCTCCAAATCTACATTTGTGAAATTGTAATCAAATGTGCCTTTATAAACTAATTGAAAAGCTTATAGTTTCTTAACATATTTTCCAAACTACTGATTTCATATGCATAATCGCATAAGAATGCAACAAACTGGAAATCTTACAAAATAGTAATAACATGCTTATATCAGCGTATTAATCATGCAATAAATATATTAAGAAACCACTCTTTACACTAACAATTTTTTTGGTGATAATAAATGGTTTTTATATGATTTTGAAGCAACATTAATCCTTATGTATAACCACTGCGCTATAGTTATGAAAGGCGCGCGTAGGCGCGTGCCATGGGGCATGGCGCGGCACGGCACTTGCACCATTTTTGCTTGCGCCGCAGCGCATATGAAAAGGCGCGCCTTTTTTTCTTTTATGTTTTTTTTTTTCGCATTTCAAACTGCAATAACTACTACTACAAATACTCTTACCATCACTACAACCACCATCACTTACTATTTCTATTATTATCATAATGACATGAAATTTGAATAACTTTGTTAATATTTTTTTCTAGTTATATGAAAATATAATTACATCATTACTATTTCCTATTCGATTATCATCAGCGAGTTAATAACCTTACAATTATGTAATTGGTCGACCTTAGAATTCCGGCATTTAGAACTGACATATGTTTTATTATTCAACGTAGTTTAGATTCATTTTAATACAATTGCTGAAGACGCTGAAATTTATGAATCTTGATGTTATAGACATTGATTTGGAAAATATAATTGCTGTCTCAGATTCAGATTTCTAGTTTATCAGTAATGTGTATTCTTATTTTGCATTTGAAAACTATTGTGCTTGAAATTTTATGCTTTATGTTTTTTTTTTTTGTAAAATGCATAAAAATCCTTGTTGCGTATGTTTCACCTAAAAATATTGATTATTTTTCAAAAAAACTGTTAAAATATTAAATTTATTTAAAAAACAACATACGCAATAAATTAAAAAGGCGTGCGCCAAGGCTCCAGAGAGAATTGTGTCTTTTTGCGCCATGCACCATTAATAACACTGCACTTCGCTATCTCCATGTTATTGCATATAAATGAACATGTGTTTAGTAGATTCATCACATGTGGGGAAGGGTCGATAATAGTCTCACACAGTACAGTTAATAGTTTAAAATAAATATTAAAATATCATACCCCCTATCGCTGATTTATTTGTGATGATAAATGGTTATTTAGTATCTGACACAAATATACATGAATTTTTATAGGTGGTGTTTGTTCATAGAGTTTTGACTTCTTACTATTGAATGTTGATTACTTAATGTTGAAGGTGGAATATCGAAATAGTTGTGCAGATTTTCTTTTAATAAATTAAATAACAATTAGACATTATTACCTCTAATATATGAATAAACAATGGAAAAATTAATTTCAAAATGACATAATCTAATATATAATCAAATAATGAAAAGAGCGAAACAATATTTTGTTTAAAAACCAGAGAAATCATTGTGATTTATGATCAAATTAAAGGTAATTGGTCTTTTTGACAACAAAATCTTAGGTCGTATCTTTCAAAATTAACTAATAAATTATAAAAAAATGCAATGATAATTCAGTTGAATTTGAAAAAAGAGAAGGGAAAAAAGATTCGGAGAATAAAAGTATGCTGAGAAAGTGATTAAAGTAGTTAAATACAAAATATTAACACTCAAGCGCTACTTAAATTTGTAATTTAGACATTCAGCTGAACTTTTCATTCAACATTTTAACATATATCACTTATTATAAATAAGCAAACATTTTGACAAATGTATTGCTTTTATTTTTCTATATAGAACCACTTACTGCATACAAGCACACCCATCCAGAAACTCGAATCTGTGCAGTTGAGCTAAAAAAAGGTTTTGCATCTCGTCATAAATGAGGCCACCATTGATTACAAAAATCACGAGATCGTACTTTCCAAAGAGCATTTGGAAGGGATCGCAGCCTTCCCGATCCAAGAATTAAATTGGATCGCAACCCGCCTAGAATGTGCGATTCTATTTCAGAACGAAAACAGTGGAGCCCAACACTGAATCGCGATTTCAAATTAAACATCGAATTGAAACAAAACTAAAAGAGATTTTTAGTTCGGCATCGCGATCTCGAGTCATCAAAAAAAGAAAAAAGAGAAAACACTAAATGAGGAATAGGAAGAAGCAGCAGCAGCAAACCTGAATTTTTCAGAAACGGGAAGATGATTGGCAGAAAGTATTAAGATTTAGGTCGGCGTTATATTAGTCACCAAATTATCACTTAAGCCCACTCGTCCTCCCATACACCCAAATAGAGTCAAATTTCTTATGTTCTCCCATCGTTATTTTTTTATAGAATAGATAGGTAGAGGAGAGGGGATTAAGTCCTCTCGTCCGAAATACCTTGGTCGCGGTCAGATATATTAGTCTTGCCCATTAATTTTACGGGGGACCACGTGAAATCAGCAGACAAGATTTATTTGTCTTACCAAGTCCAGGAAATTGCGGATCAAATAATTATTTGTCAGAGGAGAGACTGAAGCGAAAATTGAATAGAATCATATGGGTTGACATGCAATTGTCGTTATTATCTACTACTATAAAACACATTTATTTCAAATTCTTTTATAAGTGAACAAATACATGTTTTGTAAGTGTAAAATTTTTAAGAGTTAAAACTCTTATTTTAAAATATTTTATTTGTGATGTCGATGAGATTGATGGTATAATTCTTTTATTAACACACTTTATTTCTTACTTCCACCTTGTCTTATCTGTCAAATTTGATGGTTATTGTCATATTATATTTTATAAAATTAAGAGTTGATAAGCCATGCATATGTACTATAAAATCTGATAAGCCATGCATATGTACTATAAAATCTGATAAGCCATGCATATCAGATTTTATAGTACATCGAATCTATAAGAAACTATTATCTAGGATTAAGAATATTCAAATTGATAGGATTAGAAGTATGTCATAGGAGCAACCATGTAATTTGTTATATGTATACAACTCGATGATCGGTCATGTTGAGTATATATGTATAGTGGTTATATTAATTATTCAAAAGTGTGTGTTTATGTACACACACGTATGTATGTATATGTATATATAATTCATAAATGTACGGTATACTATACTAGTTACAAAGTGTTGTAGCTGCAATTAATTTATCATAGTACAAACCAAATATATCATTTTAAATATTCACAGTCCTTATGCATCGAGACTAGTGTCGATGTGTCGAGACTGTAATGCATAACACTCTCCAAATGTTGAGTAGTATATCATTCATGACTACTGAGGGCACAAAAAAATTGCTTAATAATGGTTATTGGATAACCATAGAATGAATGATTCACTTGATAGTTCTATGTTGATTAATATAACTAAAATCAAACAGAAAATATCGACATTACGTATTTGTTAAGGACTAGGATGTTAATGATGATGGTTTTGACAACAACCTTATTTCTACTTTATTTCAATTATTATTGTTATAAATAAATAAATATATATATATATAAACATTATTTTCTAAAATATATATGTATGTATATACAGGAAAACTATGTAGGTATTTATTACTGAAGACTGTACAGTTCACAAGAATCACGATTTCAAATAGAAGAGTTCAAGTTTCAAGACTCATGAGTATCAAGAAATCAAGAGTTCAAGAATTATAAAGTAGATGTGTCTAGAATTTCTGTTAAAACTCTGGTTAGCACTTGATTCAAATTTCAAAATTTAAATTCTGATTTTAAATTTAAATCCTGATTTCAAAATAATTTCTAAATTATTTACTTGGTTTTAAATTTTGTTTTCAAATGATTTCAAAATTACTTCCTTATTTATAAATATATACTTCTTTATTTGAATAAATATTTTAACTCCTTTATATTTGTCCGCAGCATTGGCCCAGCGGTTACGGACTTGTGTCGAGTTAACAACAATGCGAGTTCGAAACCCGGAATAACATGCTAAAATGGTTTACCAAGTGTATACGCTACGACTAGCCACTTATGATGACATACTAGCCATTAAGTGATTTTTTAAATTTTGAAAAGAGGTGTCTTTTGAATTCAAACCTTTTCAGAAATGTTGTGACTATTGAAAACCTATAAATACCTTCTAGAATTCGAATTTTTTAATATCTTTTCATCTTTTTATTCCTCTCTTAACATCCTACCATTATAATACTCTATTTCTTGACTTTCTGCACTTATACTCTACCGATAAATCGTATTATTATTCTTCTCTTTCAATTTTAAATCAAAATCTTTTTGAATTCAAGTGCTACGTTATAAGATATTTATAATCAAAGATCTCAAGATTAATTCCTATAGAGTCAATATTACAAAATCTGAAAAGAGAAGGGTGTGGTCCTGTCACGTTTAAAGTGACTGGGTGCTATTGTGTCCTGAAAATCGATTGGGTGTAAAATTGTGGTCCGGAAATCAACTAAGTCTCACTGTACTTGGAATCAGTTGGGGATGTTTCCTTGTAGCCCTAAAATTAAGGATTGTAATTGGATATTGTTCAATAAAAATTTGTATCAATCCAGCGTTGTGTGGGACTAGATGTAGGGGAGTCCCGAACCGGTATAAAATCCCGATGTGTACTTTCTTTATATTGCTTTTACTTTTATTTTCTGCATTCTGTGATTGATTCTGTATTTCTTACTATTCGTGATTTGCATACTGTTTTGTTTGATTCAAAAAGATTTCAAGAAATTAATAAATTCTATAAAATACTATCACCCCCTCTAGTGTTTAACTTGCCTTAAGATCCTCAATCCACATCTCCAATAATTGGTATCAGAACATTGGTTGTCAAAAATTTCATAATTTGAATTTTGTAAAGTTTAAATGGCAAATTTTGAAGATTTTCATAACACTAGTTCAAAAGTATGCATTTCATCATTATTTCATAAGTATACATTGAATTATTATGAAAAGTCAAGTTGTATACCGAACTAGTGTGTTGTACAGGAACAGAGGTGTTACATGGCTATTGATGATTCAAAATTTAATGGTTAATTGGTGCAAATAAAAAGAGATAAATGGATAGTGGGTAGTGGCTATTCGAGGCATATGACGGGAAATCCAAACTTGCTGAATAATACAGTCTATAAAGATGGAGGAATGGTCAATTTTGGTGATAACTCGAAAGGATATGTGATAGGCATCGGTAATGTCGGTAACTCTAAAACTCTTACTATTTCTGATGTTTTATTAGTCAGGATTTCAAAACACAACTTGCTAAGTATAAATCAATTATGCGATAAAGGCTATAAATTTAAATTTGAAAAAGATAAGTGCTTTATCGTAGATATTAAAATCAATTTGAAAAATAATGACATGCATGATTTGGACAGTTGCGATAGATTTAACACGCAATGATAGAAAAGGAAAAACGTTTAAGAAAAATACCTACAATAGCGAATAACGAGACTACGGTTCGGCAATTGGGATCTGGACAGTTGGGAGCGACGATCGAAGATGAGAAAGCGAAGGCTATCAACTATGAGTCGCCACAATAGGATTCGGCTCTGTGATTTGGCATGAAATCAGCGTTGAAATGAATGAAATCGAGGGCGGTAGATCTAGGGCACAAAATTTTGAGTTCGGAGAGGAAGAAGGGAAAGTCGGTGGGAAATGAAATTTTAGGAGGCAGAGGAATGAAAAGAACCCGTGTTTTGTCTGTAGAGCGCTTGTCTTAAATTTAATTACAAATTTATGCTTGTATAGCGTTCCGTTTGTATGATTATTACTCATTATTATTTGATAACTATTTAAATTTAATAATTTTATTAAACATCAATTCATAAATATTAATTTTTACTATTATTTATGAAATACTAGTCTTAATTACTAAATAATTATTAATAATTAATGATTTATAGTTTTTAATATTTAATAATAGGAGCGACTATATGAACACAAAATTAGACACAAACATGGAGACACAAAGCCTCAACCGTTAGATCTTTTTGTCTCTATGTGGAGAGGTGGAAATCATGGGGGAATCATATGGTTGAGATACATTGTGTCACCAATTGTGTCTAAATAGACTTTCCCTTTAATAATATATAAAAAATAAATTATTAACTATTACTCCTTAAATAATAAATACTACATATTAATTAAATATTATTTTTCAAACATTGTTAATTAAATATTGATTATTAATTTATAATTAAATAGTATTAATTGATAATTAAATATGCAATTATTAAATATTAACCATAAAATTGATAATAAATTATTAAATATAAAAAATAACTATTGATTATATTTATAATAATTAGTAGTCATAAATATCACCAGTTCAGCGCGGGGGCACCGGCAGGAGAGCACCGGTAGAAAATATCACCAGTTCAGCATGGGGGGAGGACGAAAACTGAAGCGGGAAACTGAAAAACAATTAAATACTGTTTGTTATGTGCATATTAGTAAATATCAATTATCAGCAATAATTAGTAACTATTAAAGATATAGTATTAAATAGTAAATTAAATATTATTATTAATTTTAGATATTAAATGATAATAAATAAGTAAAATGTTAAACACAAACACTGATAATTAAATATTAATTATTGAATGTTGGTTATTAGTATTATTTAATATTAATTATTAAGTATGAATTGTATTTACTAATAAATGTAAATAAATATTAAATGTAATTTATTATAGTAAACTGATATTTACAATGTTTAGGGGAAAATTTGTAAATAAAATCAACTGATGTTGGTTTTGCGATCTACTAATTACAAGTCAATAATTGTTAAAAATGACTCATGACTATCAATATTAAATAAAAATTATTATTTAATAATTTCAATTTTTTTATTTTTTAGACAAATATTAAATATAATTATTGATGTATGCATTTGCTCGATTAACATTCGCTTCGATGCATTTGCATCCGTTCCAAAAAAACCAATGCGAATTAAACTATTTGCATCAATGCATTTACTTCAGTTCTTAAGGAACAGATGCAAATAGCACTATTTGGATGTAAGAAGAACCGATGCATATAACTCAATATGCTTCGAGGCACTTGCTTCGGTTGGTAGTAGAACCGAAGCAAATAGGATATTTGCTTCGGTTGTGAGTACAACCGAAGAAAAAACAGAGAAGCAACTGGAAATAACAATATTTGCATCGATATATTTGCATCGGTTGTTAAAATAACTGATGCATATCATATCGTTTGCTTCGGTTTTATTAATAACCGATGCAAATGAGGCGAAGCAACAGGCCTTTTTTGTACTAGTGATGGTTTGAATTGATATCCAAAGGAAGATTAAAGAATAAATTTTAAAGAATTTATCTTTGATAAAGTTAATGGGAACAAATCCCTAAAGATGTGAATATTTAAATAAAAGAATATTCAGAATTGGAATGAGTCGTATGTTGTGTTTTTATAGCACTGTTTTATTATATACGCGAGTTATTCGGAAAGGCCGGATTTATACCCATTCTGAATAGCTGATTCAATGATATGTCGACGATGAAGACGGTGGTTGAAGACCGGAGGTCTTCACATCATTTGCATGATTACTGATGTCTTGATTGGGTTGTACACCCAAGACGAGGTAATAAGTGGTGATCGTCCAGATGTACTTGGAGATCGACGGATATGCGAGGACCTCTCTCCTGTATTGGACATATAGGACAAGGAATAAGGTGCCTTCGGTTTCGTCCAGACCCAAAACGAACTTGTAAATGGATGTGTGTCGGACATTGGATTTTATTCTGTGTTGATTGATTTCTATTAAATATATATAACTGTTTGGAGGCGGAGAATTCATTCTCTTGCTTAACGCCCTTCTTCGAGACGTACGAGCTCAGAGGTTATATATCGATAGATATCAATCGCATAGCATGAATTGCCTATGTGGCATGTTGAGATGCAAATGATCAAGTCTTCTGTTGAAAAGCGGAGTCTTGTGGTTGATGATCAAAGCACAGCTTTAATATAGCATAGCTTTGTGTATAGCGTTAATTCGCGAGCCTCACACCTCGGTATGTGTTATAAACGGTATAAAAGAACCCAAGGAGGACATGACGTTTCTTTCTAGCCATGGGTGGTGTCGGGGCTTTGCAAGCCCTGACATTTTTATATTTTTACCTTTGTGGATGTTAGAATGCGAGACGCCTCGGATATATCAGTATGTACGGAGCCGATAGATATAGGTCCTATAGGACTGGGAAACGTGTGTTCAGGAATTGTGTAATGTCCCGTATTTTTACGGTATTATAATTTATTTATTTAATTATATAAATAGTGGTTTAGAGGATTTAATGGTGGTTTAATTAAATAACTTTGAATATTTAATTAAAATAGTATATTTAATTCTGAAATAATCAGAATTAGCTGAAACAGCAATATGGTGTGAATTGGGCAATTTAAAATATATAATTCACTTTAGAGTTGAATTATAATAACGAATACATTATTTAAACTAAGTTTGAACGTATAATTATAATATAATTATAATCGAGCTCGAAATGGCGCGGCAGTTCGCTATTTGGCGATTTGAACTTCAAACGAATATACAGAATCCGTTTTAAGCCAGATTTTCATGAAACATGAAACGTTCGGAGCTGGTGAAGTATATCTTTCTAATGAAAGAGAAAAATCGGGATTTCATTGGGTAGATTTTGATTTATGTCCAAATCAAATTTTAGAAAAGTCGTTATGGAATTCCTTTGAAATTTATAATTGTATATTTATATTATAAAATGATTTAAATATAAATTGAATATCGATATAACTGAGAACTTTGAAATATCGAGTGATAAATCCAATTGGAGCTGCATGATATTCTACTATGGATATATATGATAATATTTATTTTTAAATATTTAATTTAATTGTTTTTAAATATATTTATATATTTAAAAGGGTTATTTAGAGCTTTAAAAATAGCCAGTTTTGCAAACGACCTCCGTATTCGATGAAACTAATTTTGTTGGATCCGCAATATTAAATTATTGCTAGATTCCAATTTCCATGATTTTTGAAGTCACTGTGTGGCCGTACGAATTTTTAATGTGAAAAACAATCAGTATTTTTACAGTTAAAAATACGCTGTGTGAGCAAACGGAGTCGGAATTCGACGAAACCAGTTTCGTTGGGTTTGTAATGTCGAACTCTAGCTGCATGTCCAGCTTCATGATTTTTGGGTATTGTATGTGATCACAAGGATTTTTAAACAAGGATTCCAGATAAAGGTTGGTTATAAATAAATAAAATAATTAATAAAAGAATAATAAAAACTTCCTATAAATACCCTTCCATCTTCTAAACCCTAAAATCATTTCTCTTTGGTCAAATTCAGTAGCCGCCGCATTCTTTTCCCTGGAAAATACATTTTTCGTGATCTTTCCAAAATCAAATCAAATAGAATAAAATGCCATAAATTCCCAAACTCATGTATTTGTGACCTTGTCAACTTCCTCTTCGATTCTGTATGTGTTTTAGGGAGTTCGGTGGTTTCTATTTTCGCTAAAAATTCACAGCGTTAGTTTTTGAGTCTAGTGTTCCAGAACGCAAGGGGATTGGGGCTTTAATCCGCGAATTGATGGTGATATTTGGGTTCGCGACATCATTAGAGCTCGATTGCAGTGTTTTTGTGGAGTTTGTTGATATATATTTTTTTGTCGTAGGGTTCCTGTGGCCGAGCATTTGAAGCTCGAAGTCGCAATCGAAAGGAGGACGTCGGTCTTGGCCAAATGGTGATGTAAGTGATCGGCGCTTGAAGTGAAGGTTAATGGTGCGGTTAGAGGAAGATTCCGTGAATTGTGGGAGGAGAAAGGGAGCGGTTGAAGTTAGCTGTAATGGTGAATGGTGTAGGAGGAACCCGCGTTATTCAGTTCTGGAGGAAGAAGGTTTTAGGCGGGCTTCTATTAATTCTAAATGGGCCGATGTGTTTATGAAGGGTGAGGCCCATTAAAATAAATAATTTAGTTTTATGTAATGACCCGCATTGGCAGAGGTATTATAATTAATTTATTTAATTATATAAATAGTGATATAGTAAATTTAATGGTGGTTTAATTTAAATAATAGTGAATATTTAATTAAAATAAGAAATTAAATAATATATTTAATTCTGAAATAATCAGATTGGGCTGAAATGGCGATATGGTGTGAAATGGATCATCTGTGATATTGAATTCAGCTTGGAATTTAATTTGAATAATGAATATATTATATAAACGACAGTTTGAACATATAATTATATTATAATTAAAATCGAGCTTGAAATGGCGCGGCAGTTCGTTAATTGGCGATTTGAACTTCAACTGAATGTACAGGATTCGTTTTAAGCCGGATTTCTGTGAAACAAGAAACGTGTGGAGCTGGTGGAGTATATCTTTCTAGTGGAAGAGGAAAATCGGGATTTCGTCGTGTAGATTTTGATTTACGTCCGAATCAAATTTTAGAAAAGTCGCTGTGGAATTCCTTTATAATTTATAAAGGGATTTTTTATATTTTAAAAAAGGAATTTCAAAATAAATCGAATATCGGGTTAACCCAGATTTGGGATATCGAGTTATAAATTCCAGTGGAACTGTATGATATTCTGCTACGAATATATACAATAATATTAATTTATTAATATTTTATTTAATTATATTTAAATATATTTATATATTTAAATGGGTCATCCAGAGCTTTAAAAATAGCCACTTTGCAAACGAAGTCGGAATTCGACGAAACTAATTTTGTTGGATCCGCAATGTCAAATAGTTGTTAGATTTCCAGTTTCGTGATTTTTAGAGTCACTGTGTGGTCGTACGGATTTTTAGAGTGTAAAACAGTCGATAAATAGACAGTTAAAAATACGCTGTGTGAGCAAACGGAGTCGGAATTCGACGAAACCAGTTTCGTTGGGACCGTAATGTCGAACTGTAGCTGCATGTCCATTTTCGTGATTTTTGAATACTATGTGTGATCACACGGATTTTTAGAAAGGCAAAAACGAATATAATGTAAACAAATAAAAATATCCTAACTAAATACCTAAAGAAAAAATATATCATTGCCTATAAATAGGCGTTCATTTTCCTATGACCTAAAAGAAAATTCAACAGACAAAAAAATGAGCCGTCAGTTTCCTCCCTCACAAACAAAAACACCAACTCAGAAAATCATAACAATTCGAATAAATTCCTAGAATTCTCAAAACAACTATCTTTGAATTCATCTTCTATTCCTCTTCAACCCCATATGCGATTTGCTAGGATCGAACCTGTCTGGTTCGCTGTTTATTTTTACAGCGTATGGTTTCTAGTTCCTAGGGTTGACGATTTTGGGTAGTATGAGCATCTAGGTGGAATTTCGATATCGGATTTGAGTTCCTGGTTGTGAGAAGCATTTGTCGTGAAATTCTAGTCAAATTCGGAGTAGAAAAGTGACGCAACTGTCACTTTCTCGTGCGATACAGTGGTGCGTCGGATCTGGGGTGAGGGGCTCGAGTTGGGTGATAATGGCACCAGTAGATGGAGGAGCTCAAGAGAAGGATTTTGGTGATGTCGGATCTGACTTCGGTTGAATGGTGAGGGAGTTAAGGATCGAAGAAATGGCCGGTTTTGGGTTCCTGGAGCTTTCGGTTTTTAGATTTGGGATCGGGGAAGAAACATACGGTGGGGGGTCGGGTTTTAAAGTGGGAGATGGGCCAAGAAAGTGGGGTAAGGCCCAAGGGTTTAAATTAAAGTTTTATTTTATTTTAAAAATGTACGTCAACTTATAAATTAAATATCTTTATCATACATGATCGGTTTTCAGCGAAACAAGATTTATCGGAATCGTATGGACGGACACTATCCAATGGTACTGACCGGGAGTGGATTCGAGCTCGTTTGAATTTATGGCGAATTAAACTGTTTGATTCAAATCAAACAACAATTTATCGTTCTTTAACGATGAACTGCCAAAGTGAGTAAATCTCACCAACTCTGAACAGTTTATAATTTCATATTGTATTTTTAGAACTGTTAAATATTGGCTGATTGACTCTGTGTTGATTGTTTGATTGAACTGCTTGTCAGTTAGTTGAATTTCTATATTGATTCTGTTTAACAGAATATATCATATGGAACTGAAAGTGATGTTATCTATATTGTTTAACATCTGTGATGCAGGGAAACAGGTTGGAGGAATCCGACTGGATTCCTCAACATTTATTTTACTGTGATTCATATATTGTGATATATGATGTGATATATAATCTGTTGTCGATTATATGTGTTTGAACGATACTGATCATCGTGATTTGATATGTTGAATACCATAACATACCGAAATGTTGATAAGGGAATATTTTCAAAGTGATATTTGAAAATAAAACATTTATAAATAAAAAATATTTATAAATTGGAATATTTATAAATAGGAGATATTTAGAAAAGGGAAATTATAAAATCAAAGAATAGATTTGAAAAGGAAATATTTGCAAACCATTTGCAAATAGAATAATAGAAAAGGAAATATTTGTAAATCATTTACAAATAGAATTGATAGGAAATATTTAGAAAATAAATAGAGTTATAAAAAGGAAATTTGTTTATAACCGAATAGGATGTTATAAAAAGGAAAACGTTATAAAAAGGAAAACGCTACTAAAAAGGAAATCATTTGTAAAGTGAAGAACCGTTACTAAAAGTAAAATCTTTATAAATGAATAGTTTATTCGAAAAGGAGTTAATCGAATATTAGTTATTCGAATATTAATTTATTCGAATAGAGTTAAAGGAAAGGAATTATCGATTATTAGTTAATCTAAAGGAGTTATCGATTATTAGTTAATCGAAGGAGTTATCGATTATTAGTTAATCGAAAGGAGTTATCGATTATTAGTTAATCGAAGGAGTTATCGATTATAGTTTAATCGAAAAGAGTTATCGATTTGTTTAATCGAAGTGAGTTATAGAATATTGGTTATTCGAAGGAGTTATCAAATATTAGTTATTCGAATAAGAGTTAAATAGAGTTATCGAATATTAGTTATTCGAATAGGGTTAAATGGAGTTAAAGGAATAAATCGAATATAGATTATTCGAATGGAATTAAACGAGTAAATCGACTAGAGTCAAATCAAATAGAGTTAATCCAATAGCGTTAGTCCAATAGAGTAAATTGAATAAAGTTATCGAATATACCTTATTCGAAGGAAAGAATTTATTGAATAGAGATGATTCGAAAGAGAGTTACGTAAGGAAGTTTGTTAAAGAATTTAAAAGGTGAACTTTGTCTATTTTAAGGTTAGAAATGTTGTTCAGTTAAGGTCTGAGAGGTAGTATTACCCCAACTTGATTGACTTCATTTTTAACTAAGGAATGGTTAAGGTTTGATAGTGAAGGTGGGTTAAAGGAATTTAGTTAATAAGCGTAATGGTTTGAGTTGGCATCGCGATGATTTGTTTAAAACATCTGTCTAAGTCCAATGAAGGAGTTTTGGAAATGTTTTCCAAATAAGAACCAGAAATGTTTTCTGATATAGAAAACAAGAAATTGAAATGTTTTCCACTGGTAATAACATATATTTTCTAAATTTAGAAAATAAGAAATGTTGAATATAGGGAAACAGGAGATGAAAAATGAACTAAGGAGATAAATGTTAAATGATGTTTGATCAATATAAATTTCCATCTGGAAATAATATCGTTGTTTGCACACCTATTTTTCTTTGATAGTTAAATCACAGACTATCAAAGTTTTGACCATTTTAACGTTGTTAATATGGAGAGACCGGTTGGATTATTATCCAAAGAACCACTCCGTATTGGCATAAGCGTTGCGAATCATACAAGCCAAGGATAATTGAAGACGGAGTAAAGTGCAAGGGCTATTGTATAAGTCATAGATAATAGTGCCTAAGATGGATGTACTGAATAGTGCCTTTGGTTCATCCTGTTCCTGGATGACTTGTGTTAGATCAAAATTTGACTCTAACACCCAAATTGTTCTGATTCGTAGAAAATTATAACTGAAAAATGAGGAAAAAGCAGAGAACACACAAGGTTTATAGTGGTTCGGCGTTAACGAGCCTACGTCCACTTTATATGCTATTGATTATACTTTGAATGCTAGTACAACCAATGATTTCTCTCAAACTCACTCTTACAATTATGATTTCTCTCAGTAACCTTGAAGTAAAACTGATAAGAAATAGTGGTATGACAATAATGGTGGAATCAATACTCAATACTGCCAATAGATCCCGAAAAATGCCAATCTCTGGGCTATTTATAGCTGATTCTGTCAGGCGGATCGCGGTCACACGTGGCGCAAATCCCGAGAATATCGGATCAAATCGAGGCTTGATGAAGAATTGGTCAATATGACAGTTGTGGACAGGTGTCGCGAGATCCATGCATCACGGATCGTGATGGACTTAGTCAGGAGCTTCGCCACGTCCTCGGGGATCGGATCGGTTCGTGATGGCGAAGGAGGGATCGGGTCGCGACCCGCTATAGCGATCCGATGGTGTGATCCAAAGGGGCGCGATCTGCATGGACGATCCGCCTTTCTGTGGACTAGAGGAGAAAAATCTCATACTTTCTTCTTATGTGTTGAACCTTGGTGGCTTGGTCAAAAAGCTAGCCAACATTTTGCCCCATCGAAGTATGTTTTATCGAGAATGGAACATGCTTCGAAGCTACAGAGACATCTCTTCATAGAGAGATGCAAATCAATGGTTGCGTTTGACTGGAATGTCACGTTACTTCAAAGGGTCGTAACCTTTGACAAGTATAAATATTGGTTAAATCTTCAATCATTCCTTGTTCGTTGGATAATTCCTTTCTGGAATTTTTTGGAGACTTCGTTGTCGAATTCACCAGGTAAATTTCTGAATTTTCTCAAGTATTTCTGAATTTTAACTTCCGTCTATTATTCGATGGTTCGGATCGCACAAGTATGCCACGGTCCGAGTGGTAAGGTGCTCGCCTCGAGCTTTGGTGAGAATTTGGGCTTCTTCGCGAAACGTAGCGGGCTTTGGTTCGCGGACCGTCTACTTCCACGGTCCGAATGCGACAAAAAGAGGGAGACTAACGGTCGCCCCCTAGTCTATATAAGCTGGTCCCCATCTTCATTCTTCTCTTCTTCTTCCTTCTTTCGCAGCCGCCGTCAGTTTTTCCAAACTTTTCCCAAAGAAAAATCCACTCGTTTCTAATTTTACAAAGGTAATCATGATAAAAATATTCCCATGCTATCTCACCTTCGTTTCTCTAGAGAGAAAAGAGCGGAATCTCGTAGTTTTTTTTTTTGGGTTTTGGAGGCGGTGAGGATACCATGGCCGATGGGTCTCGGTTGCTCGAGAGGAAAAGGAGAAAGGAGAAGAAGGAAGGGAAAGAGCAGGTTGGTTCGTTTCGTGAGCGAGGCTGGAGGTCGGTGCGATGGTGAGGCGATGGGAGAAGGGATAAGAATGGAATACGGGTTTAACTTAGCGGATCGGGTCGCGGAAATAGTGGAGCTTCGGATCGCGGGGAATAGATGGTGGGACGGATCGCCATGTTGTTACCACGATCCGTTTGAATGAAGAAAACGAGTCGGAGCGCTTCACGATCCGAAGCCCTTCCTTTAACTTGTGCCTTTCCGCGCACCGATCCGTTTACCACGAACCGACCATATATCGCGATCCTGACCCTGCCTCGCGATCCATTCTCCGCGATCCGAGTCTTGGTGCACGATCCAATGAATTTGTTAAATTCTCACTGCAAGTTAATTCTAATAAACCAATGGACAGTTAGGTTAGAGCCTTTGGGACGAACTTTCTGGACTGAAGAATGATAGGACTTAGCAGCATAATCTATCCGCTTTGTGACTTTACTTTTCCGTATCATACACACTTGCACGCACAAACACTTGCACATGCACGGGGTACGGGCAATTATATTCTTATTTCTCATGTTTACTCGCCTAAACAGTAATGTCGGATAACCGTTCCCCTTCAAGATCTGATACAAAGATGGATCCCGAGGTGTCTGAGCACCACAACCCCGAGGCTCTTCCAATTGATCTAGAGGGTGAGGAATCTGGATCTGAATATGAGGCAGAAACGGGATCGGATTCCTCTGAGAGTACCTCGCTTGAGGAGGAGTCTGAGGTAGACGACCGAGCTCCCGACGTGATTCCTGGTGCACTAGAAATAAATAAATTCACTGACTCTTTAGCTTCTAAACTTGATGACATAAAGCTTAAGAAAATTTGCTTGAGACACGGGATCCCCTGGGATGATGTGAGGACACCTGGTAGCGAAGATAGACCTCATCTGGCTCCGGAGGGGTATATGACAGTTAGCCGACTCATGTGCTGGGTAGGCGCTATTCCTCCGTTTCCTCCCATCGTCATTGAAACCTTAAAACGATTGGGTATTGCTCCGATGCAGCTTCATCCCAATGCCTACGCAGCCTTATACACTCTATACATTGCATATGCGGAAATCCTGCGAACTGAGCTCACGTTTAAAGATTTGACATTCTATTACCTTTTCAAGCATCGCTCTACGGCAACCCCAAATTTTTCTTTCTTCGAATCGATAGCAAATAGGAAGGTCTTATCTGATGGTTACAACAACATAGGGGATCCCAAGGACGATTGGTTCTATATAAAGAGACACGCCGGGTGTGCAAGAAGATGGCTTAAATCAAGTAAATTTTAAACCTTTGAATGAATAACTTGCTTAAGAAATCAGAACGCTAACATGCTTCTTTTCTCTACGCAGATCACATCTTTCCAAAGACGGAAGGCTCGGTGCACAACAATCGACTATCCCTCCTTTTGAAGAGAAAATCCGACTTCTTAAAGATCAAAAAATGTATTACTGACGAGAATCTTCATAAGCACCGCCTTCTAGATATAAGGTTTGGACTTGGCGTGGGTGGCAAACCTTACAAATACGTGCCCCCGACCGATGGAGAAGGAACGTCGCAGGCAGCAGAAACAACTAAATTTCGTAAGAGTCCTTCGTCGATAATTATCCAGGACGACGAAGAGTTAAATGTATATAGAGGAGATGAGGCCCGTGCTGACGAGTCTAAGGAAATCCCAGCCTCTCCGGGGGGTTTCTCCTCAAGGGCCTCTCTACCGGTTGAACCTGCTGCTCCCGATGATTTAACAGAGGAGCAGTTATTTAAAGAATTGAGCAAGATTCCTATACCCGACGATGTATATACATAGGAAGACTTCGAAAGAGAGCCATTTTTCTCTATTTCGGAGGAAACAACTGTTCCAGTTGAAGAACGAGAGACTGCCAAGACGAGCCTAACTCCGGGCCCTGGTCTGTTAGGGGGAATTATATGGGATGCACAAATCACATGCACTATCTGACCCCACACTTTTATACCAATAGTATTCAAGATTTTAATATGTACTTGTTTCTTTTGCACGAAGGATGTCTCGCAAACGATCTTATTCCTATCGCTCTCTTCGCGAAGGCACAACTAGTCTTCATCCAAATCCTGAGCGTGCCCGTAGCAGCAGTCGAGGGGGAGACAGCCACTGGTCCCGGGATTCTCACAAGCCTCGCTCTTCACCGTCTAGATCTCCGTCAAAACTAACCTCTGGAGAGCCTCCCAGCCATCCAGTGCCACCTACAGGGGAAAACAACTTCCCAAAGACTTAACTCCTCCGAAGAGCGCGCCATCTCACAGTAGATCATCCAAAAAGCACCATGAGCCTAAGGATAAAAACAAGGATCCAAACAAGGATTCTATGAAGGAGAAAACTGACATTGTCCCTTCCAGCCAACAAGGTTTGAGTGCCCCCGGGGCACGAGACTATATCCATGGTCCTGAGACTCAGGCCAAGCTGGAAAAATTACGAGAACAATTCCCTGATATCTACTTCGAAAGGATGATGTTCGTTCCAACTCTGGAACCAGTCCCTGGGAATTGGGATACTGAAGTCATCAGACCCGTTCGCCATCTAGCTAAGCAATATGAGGTGATGAAGAAACATGCTGTCAATCTTTCAGACGTCGTCCGAATGCTAGAGATGGAAGCGCACATGTAACGACCCGGGAAAAGACGACCTTGATTATCCGATATACAACACCTATCGAACAATCAAAAGTCGAAATTACCGGATAGTCCAAGGAAGAAATTAGAGGGTGAGGATAGATAAGATAGAAAATTAGAACAGAAGAAGAAGAAGAACACAACAACATCAGAGTAACACGAAACTCACAGCGGAACGAATAAAATATAATAGACAACATATCTTGAAATCAAAGCAGTATATGTATATCATACCATTATCAGAGTACACCACTTTCATCACAGCGGAATAATCAATAGCCAGAAAAATCTTGAAGCCTCCTGCTCCAAGCTCTTCAAGCATACCTGTAAATCCTGACTACTTGACTGCCCGTACAAATTTGGGCACCCAAGAGTTTAGGGAAAACAAAACAAAATAAACTTTGGGTCAGTCATGGGACTGGTGTGAGTAAACTCAAATCATTTGGTTTAACTTTCAAAATCCTTCCGAAAGAAAAGATAATCGTAAGACCAATCCACACATAAACGCGGACGGTTTTTACCTTACGATAACCCAAAACACTTTGGAAATCATATATTATCTGATATTATAATAATGTCTAATCACAAGTAATTAAAATATAGTAGAACGCTTGGATCTCACGTTCTACATATATAGTATACAAATCAAACTCGCGGGCACTTATTGGAGATTGGATTCCGACTTTGACAAGGTATGGGACCACCTGCCGATAGTGTATCTCTAGAGGCGAATACACTGGGTTCAACAAGAACATCTTGCAACCCGGCCCTCACATGACCGACCAGTCATTTCGCTTGAGTGTATCGAATATATACCACCAACGGTTGGGATCAGCAACCGTCTCCCGAATGGGCAGCATCGATAGATTTAAGAAGCAATTGGAATTTCTCTAGATAGGTGATTATACATCCTAATGGGTGCGACCGACATAGCCATGCTGCCTGCCCGATTTTTGTCATTTCCCGGTTGATGAGGCTAGAGGCCACGCTTATCTCTGACAGATCATTCACTTTGAATGCCACATCGTCATACTCGCCAAATCACAAATTGATTTCCCCAAAAACACCATGGGTATAAAGCTAAGAGAAACGAATTCCTCCGCCACCAAACATAAGTATGTTTGAAGAGATCAACTTACGCGATCTATTGAATATACTCTGTCAGGCATTCTTCCATACACGTTTGTCCTGGGACTGGACAAACCGAAGGCACTATTCTGTAAACATAATAGCCCTTGCACTTTACTCCGTCTTCAATATATTCAGCATACTTGATTCGCAACGCTTATGCCAATACGGAGTGGTTCTGTGGATAATAATCCAACCGGTCTCTCCATATTAACAACGTAAAATGGTCAAAAACTTTGATAGTCGGTGATTTAACTATCAAATGAAAACATGTCTGTGTGCAAACAACGATATTATTTCCAGATGGAAATTCTATCGATCAATCATCAATCATCATTAATTCTTAAATTAAATTATCATAAATTTATTCTTTTCCTTATTCCTATATCCCTATATTTCTTATTTACTATATTTAGAAAATATACGTTATTAACAATGGAAAACATTTCCACTTCTTGTTTCCTATATTAGAAAATATCCTGATCTTATTTGGAAAACATTTCCAAATTTCCTTCATTGGGTTTAAACAGATGTTTGAATAAACATCGCTATGTCAACACAGACCATTATGCTCATTAACTAAATTCACTTAACCACTTTTCACTATCGAACCTTATCCACTTCTTAGTTAAAACGAAGTCAATCAAGTTGGGGTATAATTACCTCTCAGACCTTAACTGAACAACATTTCTAACTTCGAAATAGACAGAGTTCAAACTTCACTCTTTAAGAAACTTCCTTGCGAACTCTCGGATTCTATTTATGAATCCACTTCCTTTACTGAATCATTTGATTATAACTATAAATGTTATAATTCCATGCTTTCAAAATATGTTAACTTAAATATATTTCCATATCTTAATTTGGATAAATAAACAACCAACTACTTTATTAACAGATTATTAAAACTTGATTTGAAGTGGAAAGTAAACATTACTTCCCTTGATTCGATATAATCGAATTTCCATGTATGTTTCTCTCTCGAATAATCACTATCCGATAATTCTCTTTCGAATAAACTATATTCGATTCCCCTGTTCGAATAACTAATATTCATAATCCTTTTCTTCGAATAACTAATATTCAAAAATTCTCTCTTCGAATAAACCATATTCGATAATTCTCTCCTTCGAATAACTATACTCGATTTAACACACTTCGAATGAACTATATTCGATTACTCTTCTCGAATAAACTATATTCGATAACTCTACTTCGAATAGGTGATATTCGATTAATTCCCTTTTTGACTAACCCTACTTAATTTACTAATACTCGACTAACTTGACTTAATTAACTTCTATTGATTAATTACTATTTGATTTAACACCATTTGCTTGACTCTAGATCGCAGCGATCACAATGGTTACGCCTGATTCCCCCAGGAAACATCCGACCGCCGTAGGCTATCTGCAGCCCTGCGAATTACGCTAGCAGTCGTGCTAAATGGAAATTCATCCTTAAATAACTTTGTCTATTTTTAACTCTATCTCGAATAATTAGATTCGATCAATTCTAATTGAATAACTAATATTCAATTAACCCTTATTCGATTACTATATTTGAATAACTCTAGTTCGATTTGACTCAAAACAATTAACTCTAACTGATTAACTCTAACTGGTTAATTCTAACTGAATAACTCTAACTGGATAACTCTAACTGAATAACTCTAACTGGTTAACTCTAACCAACTAACTCTAACTGTTTAACTTTACGGTTTAACTCTGACAGTTTAACTTCAACGGTTTAACTCTAACAGTTTAACTCCAACTGTTTAACTCTAACAGTTTAACTCCAACTGTTTAACTCTAACAGTTTAACTCCAACGGTTTAACTCTAGTTGATTAACTCTTTTGAATTAATCCCTTTGACTTTTCTCTTTTGAATAATTCCTTTGGAATAATTCCCTTGAATTACCTCCCTTGAATAGATTCTTTTTCTATTCGTTTACTCAACAAATAACTATTCTCTTTCCGCTTCTATTTACTTAACAAATAAATATTCCCTTTAACTTTTCTATTTATTCAACAAATAAATATTTCTTTTAACTTTTCTATTTATTTAACAAATAAGTACTTCTTTCAACTTTTCTTTATTCCCTACATGAATATTCCCTTTTCAATTTCATTTGTAAATACTTTTACGAATGTTTCCCTTTTTATTTCTATTTGTAATCGTTTCACAAATATTTCCCTTCTATTTGATTTCACCAATATTTTCCCTTCTATTTGATTTCACCAATATTTTCCCTTCTATTTGATTTCACCAATATTTTCCCTTCTATTTGATTTGCAAATATTTTCCTTTACATTTGTTTTACAAATGTATTTCCTCTATGTTTGTTTTTCTTTTCAAATCTTCTCCTTTATATTTGATTTCACAAATATTTTCCTTTACTCAATTTCTTTGATTCTATAATTATTTTCCTCTATGAAACTCTTTTTTCCTTTTATATATAAAATCTATTGATTTTATATAAATAATTTATTTTCAAAATATACTTTGAAAATTCCTTTTCACTTCCCGTTATCATTTATGGTATAAAAATACCAAATCAAAAGGTTTGATCATCATCCAAACACACGGGTTCAACGACAGATGATATAACACATCATATAACAGAATATATGAAAAACGGTAAATAAATGTTGAGGAATCCAGTTGGATCCCTCCGACCTGTTTCCCTGCATCCACAGATGTTACACAATATAATTCACATCAATTTCATTTCAATATGAGGTATTCTGATAAACAAAATCAACATCGGTTAACGATATATATAACTATATCGGTATTTTCAACCAATTGACTAGCAGTTCAACCAAACAATCAACACTCAGCAATTCAACCAATAATTATCAGTTCTAAAAATACTTTATAAAAATATAAAGTGTTCAGAGTTAGTGAGATTTACTCACCTTGGACGGTTTATCGTTGAATAACGATAATCGGTCATTGATTTGGTTCAGACGTTAAATTTCACCATAAATCCAAACGAGCTTCAATCCACTTGCGGTCAGTTCCATTGCGTAGTGCTCGTCCATACGATCCCAACGGATCCTGTTTTGTTAAATTTCGTTAATGTATGCAAAAGTTATGCTATTTACAATATTTACCTAATTTAAATGAATATATATTTAATTAAATTAATTAAATTATTTTTATCTTAATTAATTTCTAATTGCGTTATAAGCCAAATTACCTTCCCTGCCCTTCTAAAAAATCCTACTTTCCCATCTCTAGCCATATCCAATTTTTCTTTAAAATTGAAAAACCATTTTAATATTAATTAAATTTAATTTTCAAATAAAATATTTAAAAATATTCATTTAATTATAACTTAAAAATTTTAACCCGGATCAAAAATCTGCTCCACTCATTTTAAAGTATTTTTCGATAAGAATCCAACGGTCCTTGTTTCGGGGAAATCCGACTTGTTTTGAAAAAATTATAAGCTTTTAAAGTTTATGGTTAAAAATTACGAAAATGCCCCTGGTCTGTTTTAAATTAAAATTAAATTTAAAATTTAAAATTTAAAATTTAAATTAATCATCCCATTCGTCGGATCAGTTAGGGATAGCCAGGGAGAGCAGGAAACTATATTTTCCAAACTCAAACCTTAGACACTATCCTCTCTGTCACCCTTAGAATGTTCTGATATTTATTTTTACAAATTCTATTTTAATTATAATATATATATATATATATATTACACAAATAAATAAATAAATAAATATTATTTAAAAACTTACCCCGTGAAGCCTAAGCCTCTGCCTAAGAGTCCCTAGCTCCCCGTCTTGCCCTCCTTTCTCCCTTCCTTCCCTTTTCCCTATTTCCTAATATTTTATTATTATTTCTGCCATTGCCAAAGCTTGAAAGAGGAGGAGGAGTGAGTTTAAAATGAAGGGGGGGGGCTATTTATAGCCGAAGGAGTCACATGGATTGCTGAGATGGCGCGAATCCAACGGTCGAAAATGGATGGCTAGGATTAATCCTTAAATTAATTAAATTATAAATAAATTTAATAATTTATGAATAGTAAAGTGTGTTTTCTCAACCCTATTCGGATGTTAATTTGACTTACTTATTGATAACTTATCCGAAATCTTTTTCAATCATATTGTTCGATTTTTCTTGCTCTTCAATACTATATAAAAATATATCAATTTTGAATTTGTTTGAACTTTCAAATAATTTAAATTCAAATTCAAAATAGTGTTTTGTGTTAGTTTCAACACCTTCCGGTCTCATGTTGGAGTATCAAACGATAACAGTTTTCAAAAATTCTTCCACCATCTGGTCCGGTTTTTAACGTACTTCAATCCTATGTATTCAAATCAAAAATCGGAGTTCGTTTAGATTTTCAAATAATTTATTTAAATTTTGTTTCCTTAATAACCTTCTATATCCGTTATAGGATTTTCCCAGATTTCATATATAGCTAATATCCTATGTTTAGAATTTTCCTGGATAGGTCTCAGGTTCCAGTTTTGCCGTTAGCATTAGCAAATTCCAATTACCGTCAAAATTTAGTTCAAATTTTGGCCTTTTATTTTTTTCTTTTCCACATACGGATGCCATTTTTGACGTAACTTGGTTGGTTACCTAATTTCATCACTTCGGATTTAATGAAACTGATTTCATCGAAATCCGAGTTCGTTATCTACTACATCCTTTGTAAACGTACTATTTTAAATTAAAAATTTATCCTTTTATACTGCCAGTTCACATTATATTGCAGATCCACTAAATTTCTACCATTTCGGAATAAAATAAAATATTCAAAATTATTGAAATTAAACCATTTAAAATTCCAAAACAATAAAAACATTTTTAAATATTAAACTAAATGGTCAAAAAAATCTGGGTCGTTACAGCACAGGTCCAAAGTGAGGATAGATAACAATGAAAGGGCCAGGGAAAAAATGGAAAAGGACTTGGAAGATGCACAATCTTTGCTTGCCTTGGCTCAACGAGATGCTAAAAATTACAAGACAGAGCTGGAGGAGGCCAGGCAACGTTTTCATAATGAGCTCGATTCTAACAGCAAAGAGCGCGCTTCATTGAAGAAAGAGGTGGAAGATCTCAGGATGGCCAACACCAAATTGAAAACAACACACGATCATTTCGAGGCTGAAAGAGCTGCTTGGGAGAAAGAAAAGGCAAGCTTAAAAGATAGTTTAGCTCTGGCCGAAAAAGAGAGGGCTATTCTGAATGATCAACTCGCGCGTGAAGAGAAGCGCGCGATTCTAGCTGAAAGTAATGTGGAAAGTGCCATTGAAATGGCCACTGCTTCTAATGAAAAGCTCCTTGAGAGAGAAAAGGATATTGAAGGATTTTAAGAAATTCTATTTGACTTTCTCGGCCAGGTCGTAACATCTCCTGGATCCCGGACTACCACGTCACTTTGTCTAACATATGGGATGCAATCGTCCAGGACGAGAAACGGCGATTAGGAGCCGACGAGATTGATGAGAATGTACTGATGCGGGCCATTCTCAGGGATAACGAACCTGAGGATTTAGAGAAAGGCAGACGTTTACTCCAAGAATAGATGGATAAGGAGAAAACTCTGGCCAAGGGCAAAAATAAAATTGAAGAAGGCTCGAGCTCGGCTGCAGAGCCCAAGGACTCTGAAATTGAGGAATACAATCCCGATGATCCATTGATTCCTCTGGGTCCGACTCCTCCAGTTGCATGAGTTTCCACTGCCAGCTTGGATGGAGGATCAGCGGAAGGTATCTCTATATTTTCTCCGCAATTTGTCAAAGCAATTTCCACTTGTCGTCGTCTCGTTGGACAATCAACCGAGCACACCGCATTCTCTCCTGAAATAACATTTGTTTCTCATGATGCAGGTGGCAGGCCAGTCGATAAGGATGCTGAGAAGAAGGCAGAGGCAGAGAAGGTTGACATCCCGCCAAGTATTGGTGCTGATGTCCCCCTAGATGATGAGCCCATCGAGGCTTTGAGAGATATGGACGGGCGCCATGAAGATGAGGAAGTGGAAGTCACTATTACTGAAGAAATCAAAGACGATGATGAGGAAACCTTGGCTAAGCAACAGGCTGAAGAGGAGAGGAAATTGCTCCTTATGAGAGGGGAACAGGACCCAGTATATGTGCCCCCTATTTCTGAGATCGATCCCAAAACTGGGTTAGTCATTAGATTTTCCTCCCGATCGATAACTTCACAACTAGCCTCTCAATCCTCTAGTTCTTCGCCAGAGCCCCTTGTTGACAAGAGGAAGAGGAAAAAGGTGATCGTTCGGATGTTGACAAGGAGGAGTCGGGGAAGAAGAAGAAGAGCAAGAAGCCCACATAGCCCCCTCCCCCCCGGCATGGGTAGGATGCAGACATCAGTTCCTATTTTGTCCTTAGGGTTTTTAGGCTTTCCACCGGCCATGAAATGTACTTGTGAGACTGGCCCTCACTTTTGTTTAGGTTCCTCTTTATCTTGTAAGCTTGCAGTTTATGAATGAAAGTTTATTTCTTTTGCGTCATCGTGTACCTGCATTCAATAAACTCTTCACACTTAGTCACAAGTCATTTGACTATAATCAAGTGGAAATTATATTACAAATCCTTCAAGCGACAGGAAAAACTTAAAAATAAAAATTTCTATGCACGTTGCCCCCTATCTCTAAATACGGGGGACTTGGAATTTTTTAGTGGGATTATAGTCCTTGAGGCACCAAATCACCGTTACCTCTATACTTTCCCGATCCGTCAGCGGGTTAAAGTTCGAACTCGTATCATGATCTGCTCACCGATCCTTCAGCCGGGCATAAATTCTGGGGATGCTGAGTCTCCAGGATCCTTCTCAACGCTTAATCACAGACACTTTTATACTCTCCTAGTAGTCACCAAGGTTAGAGTTCGAGCTCGGCTGGTCAGTCGCCCCCCGTTCCTTCAGCGGGGTAAGAGCTCTTTCTCAGCGCTTAATCATAGACGCTTTTATACTCTCCTGGCAATCACCAAGGTTAGAGTTTGGTCAAGGCGGTTTTCATTATGGTACGTCGCCTCGCCATATGGACGTTATTTTCGAGTCCTTTACTTTCTCTCTTGGCTCTGGAGAGTTAGAGTGTAATCAATGGTGAGACTCACTTTATTGCACCTTCGGCGCTCTGGCTATGGATTACTCTCCATTCTGATGGAAGGCACTTAGAATTACAAGTTTCTGTGATTGCTATATGGTATTACAACAAACTTTATAAAGATAGAAGAGCAGATAAATAATAGTGCAAATAAAGGTAAACGACACACAATATTTTTATAGTGGTTCGGTCGAATCGTGACCTACGTCCACTTTATAATCCTTTGCTCAAAACATTGGACTATTCTAGGAATGTCATGCCTTTTACATGGTCCTATGAAACAAAAGGATAAATCTGACAACTTTACATCAGATAGGGCCACAAATGTTGGGCATTCCACACTCTGGGGATTTCTTCTCCATCCACGGTTGCTAGCTTGAAAGTTCCATTATCAAGCCTTCGTAGAACGGAGTATGGTCCTTCCCACTTCGCACCCATATAAGTTGGGAGTGGAAATACACGCTTCAGAACCAAGTCTCCGGGTTCAAAGTTTTGGGCTTGAACCCTTTTGTTGTAGTATCTAGCGACCTGTTGCTTGTGTCTTAAGGCACACAGGTCTGCTTCATCCCTCTTCTCCTCTATTGTATCTAGGGACTCAAGGAGCAACTCGTTATTAGTCATCGGATCGTAATAAGTGACTCGGTGAGATGGTATTTTTAGTTCAACAGGGATGACTGCCTCTGCTCCAAAAGCAAGAGAGAAGGGGGTATGGCCCGTCGCCGATTATACGTTGTCCTGTAGGCCCATAATGCCAAGGGTAATTCATCTACCTACATGTCTTTGGCCCGCTTCAATCTTCTTTTGATAATGGACTTAATCACTTTATTTGCTGCTTCGACCTGTCCGTTCGACTGCGGATGTGCCACAGAGGTGTACCGTTTCTCAATGTGGTACTTCTGGCAGAAGTCCCTGAACTCGTTGCTATCAAACTGGGTTCCGTTGTCAGTTATGACGATCTTCGGGATCCCAAATCGGCAAATAATGTTCCTAACAATGAAATTAATCACTCGCTTAGTTGTGATCGTAGTTAATGGCTCAGCCTCGACCCATTTGGTGAAGTAGTCTACAGCTAAAATAACGAACTTTGCTCCGCCCTTTGCTATAGGGAGGCTTCCGATGATATCAATTCCCCACATAGTGAAAGGCCATGGACTCATCATTATCTTCAATTGGCCAGGAGGCGCCCTGGGAATTTTTGAAAATCTTTGACATGCATCACAACGTCGTGCGTATTTTGCTGCATCTTTGTTTATGGTAGGCCAGAAGTAGCCATACCACAATACCTTTTTTGCCAATGTTTGTCCTCCAGTATGGTCACCGCATTCACCCTCATGTACTTCCTGCAGTACACGTTTGATTTCGTCATGGGCTATACACCGGAGAAGGGGCATCGAAAATCAATGTTTGTACAGGACTCCGTCTTGCAGAACGTATCGGGAAGCTTTACGGATTATTTTACGCCTCTCGCTCTTCTTGGCCGGAAGCGTTCCATTCATCAAGTAATTCTTTAGGGGGGTCATCCATGACTCCCTTTCTGGCTCAGTCTCTAGTATCGGATTAACTTCCATCTGACCTATGCTAGGGAACTGAAGTACTTCAACTGGGGTCAGCCCAGCTTCTTCAGGATCGCCGGAACTAGCCATCTTCGCTAACTTGTCCGCCTGTTGGTTCTCTGACCGCGGAATATTAGATATACTGTAATGATCAAAGCCAGTTAGCAACTCCTTCACTTTCTCCAAATACGAAATCAATCTTGAGCTCTTAGCTTGGAACTTTCCAGTGACCTGATTTACAACCAACTTGGAATCACAAAATATGTCCAGCTTCGCGATCTCTAATTCCTTTGCGATCCTCAGCCCGGCTATCAGGGCTTCATATTCGGAGTCGTTGTTGGTGGCGCGAAATTCCAACCGGATAGCATAGGATATCAGCCGTTTCTCAGGAGTTTCAAGCACCACTCCGGCACCGGACCGTTTATCATTCCTAGCACCATCAGTATATAATTTCCAGGCGCTAGGATCGAGAAGCAGTTTTGGTTGGTCAGCCTCTTCATTTACTAGGTCATCTTCCAGGACAGTAAATTCTGCTATGAAATCTGCTAGCACTTGTCCCCGTATCGATCGTCGGGGCTGAAAATTCAGATCAAATTGACTCAATTCAATATTCCATTTGAGCAATCTTCCGGAGGCTTCCGGTCTCTTAGAACTTGCTTGAGCGGGTGATCAGTGTACACGGTGATAGGATGAGCTTGGAAATAATGCCGAAGCTTCCTAGATGCAATCAATAAACTGTATGCCAGCTTTTCTATCCTCGGATAATTGCGCTCAGCTGCCACCAATTTTTTACTTACGTAGTACACTGGCCTTTGAACTTTGTCTTCTTCCCTTACTAATGCTGAGCTGATTACGTGGGACGACACTGCTAAGTACACGAATAAATCCTCGTGGTCCACTGGCTTAGACAATATCGGAGGCCTCTCCAAATGATTCAACATGTTCTGAATTGCTTCTATGCAATCAGGAGTCCATTTAAAATTGCGTTTTCCTCGCTTTATCAATTCAAAGAATGGAATGCATTTGTCTGTCGCTCTAGAGATGAATCTGCTTAATGCTGCTACTTTCCCTGCAAGGCTTTGCACATCTTTGATTTTTCTAGGCTCCTGAATGCCTCTGATTGCGGCGATCTGGTCTGGATTAATCTCAATCCCGCGCGAGCAGACAATGAATCCCAAGAATTTCCCGGAGGCAACCCCAAATGAGCATTTCGTTGGGTTGAGTTTCATCCCATACTTACGAAGGATACCAAACATCTTGGCCAAGTCTGTAGTGTGATTGGATGATTGTCTGGACTTAACCAACATGTCATCAATGTATACCTCCATCGTTTTCCTAATCTGGTTATAGAACATTCTGTTCACTAACTATTGATATGTAGCGCCTGCGTTCTTCAAACCAAAAGGCATTACCACATAGCAGTATAATCCCAGATCCGTAATGAAGATAGTGTGTTCTTGATCTGGAACATGCATAGGGATCTGGTTATATCCTGAATAAGCGTCCATGAAAGAGAGAAGCTCATGACCTGCCGTTGAATCTACCAACTGATCAATTCTGGGTAACGGAAAGCTATCTTTTGGGCAGGCTTTATTCAAATCCGAAAAATCAATGCATGTACGCCACTTTCAATTGGCCTTCTTTACCAAAACTGGATTTGAAATCCAATCTGGGTAGGTTGAGTCTCTGATGAATCCATTACTTCTTAACTTTTCAACTTCTTCTTTCAAGGCCGCGGACCTCTCTGGGCCCAGCATTCGCCTTTTTGTTTTACAAGGGGATGCTTTGGGTTAATGCTTAATGAGTGACTCATGATTGATGGGGATATCCCACACATGTCCGCGTGGGTCCAAGCAAATACATCCAAGTTATTTTTTAGGAAATCCGTCAATTCTTTAGCTCGAACCGAATCCAACTAGGATCCAATCTTCAGGACCTTCTCTGGGTCACTGTCATTGATCGGTACATCCACAATCATTTTGTTGGGTGCCGCCATTCTTCCCCCAGTTTCTTCGTCCTCTCTGGGATCTATATCCTCGGGCAGTTCCCCATAGTCATTCTCTTTAATTGCTATGATGCCTCTTCCCTTGCGGGGGAAGAAGCATCTTTAGTTTCTATATCCCTTCCTTTACGGAGTAACTTTAGCTCTGCAATATAACATGCTCGTGCGACAACCTGATCTCCTCTGACTATGCCGACACCAGCTTCCGTAGGAAACTTCAATAACAAGCACCAGGGGGCTATACAAGCTCTAAACTTTGCTAGGGCCGGTCGGCCTAAGAAGGCATTATAAGGCAATTCAATACCCAAAACCACGAAGGGAAGAATTCTCACTCTCTGGCATTCTCCTTCCCTAAGTGTTACCGGCAGTTCTATATATCCCATTGGAGTGGTTGAAGCTCGGTTAAATCCACTGATCCATCCTTTACACGGCTTTAAATCTTTCAATTCAAGGTTCATTTGATCGAACGTCTTTTTGAATAGAATGTTGACTGAACTCCCGTTATCCACTAGAACTTTATGAACAGTGGCCGAGCCAATAGGAACTGTGATTACAAATGGATCTTCGGTTGGAGCGTGGACTCCAATACTCTCTCGATTGCGGAAAATGACGTCATCTGACATCATCTTTTGCTGTTATACCGGGACAATGTCCTGAGGGTTGCTACACTCTCCTACCTCAAGATGCTACTTTGCTGCGTTTACGTACTGATCCATCGCCTTGAAGCTATGCCCGGCTAGGTGAAGCCCTCCGATTATGGTATTGATAACAAGATCCTTTCCTTTTTGCTGGGCAGTTGGCCTAGCAGTAGGTTGGTTTTGGTTTTGGTTTGGGGTCTGAATAGTTTGCCCCCTGTCTCTAGGAGTCACCCTATACTCATCCAATTTCCCTTCCCGGAGCAACCTTTCAACTACATCTCTTAGATGACGACACTCATTTGTAGAATGGCCGTGAGTCTGATGGAAGAGACAAAACTTCCCTGTCTCACGTTCTTTCTCCGTCGAATCTCTTGGAGGAGGCCTTTTATGCTAAAGAACGTTGTATGAGTCTACGATGATATTCTCCAAAGTATCATTTATTGGCGTATAATTTTCGAAAGACCTGGGACGGGTCCTTCTCAGGGAGTCGTTCCCCCGATTTCTTTTCCGATTATTGCCGTTACTGTTATTATCATTATTTCCTGACTGGTGGCCACCGCCCTGGTTTCGGTTTCCAACATTAACTTCAACCTTCCCCGAGCTGTCTCCTGTTTTCTTAATGGCGACATTGCTTTGGATTTCCTCCTTATCTGCTACTTTCGTCTTCCGATTAGCATACACCTCCTCTCGACGTAAGCGTACGTTGGCTTTCTCGTAGAACAATTCTCTAATATGAGGTGGCTTGCCAACCAGGTATCTTCCGAATTCAGTATCTTTATCTACCCCATCGATCAGGGCTGCCACAACAGTTGGCTCATGGGGATCCTTGACTTCAGTGGCCGCTAGGTTAAAACGATCCAGATACACCCTCAAGCTCTCGCCTGGTCGTTGTTTGACAAGGAACAGATCAATGACACTCTTTGTCCTCTGGGCATAAATGCGGAACTGTTCCACGAACCTCTCACTCAACTCCCTGAAACTGGAAATTGATCTTGTTGGTAAGTGAGTAAACCATAATAACACCACATCCTCCAGGAATATAGGGAATGCTTTGCACTTTACAGCGTCAGAGGCTGCAGCAGCGGTCATTAACCAAGAGTATCTCATTAGATGTTGGATTGGATCAGATCTACCCGCGTAACGGTTCATCTATGGCATATTGAAGCGTCTCGGGAATGTTACGTCTAGAATGTCATCAGTAAAAGGGGTGTGACTGCGGTCAATCCCCCAATCTTCATTCCTTTGTCCACGGCTATCGGCCAGGATTTGATGAACCATAGCTGCAACATTTGCACTGGTCATCGGAAGCTCGGGATCAGCGCTTCTTGCTCGGTGGAATTCTCCGATCTCTCTTCTAGGAACATCCACGAAATCCGGAGCTCGGATTGGGCTTCGTTGCCCCCTGTTACCATGAGTATTTTTACGGCGAAGGGGCTGAGGAGGTCTATTCTCAACAGGATTGTCCACAACTTGAGATCTAGGAGTTGCAGCACGATTATTCAGGTTGCGGTTCGAGGGTCCTACACCAAGTGTCTCTTCCTCTTGTGATGGCAGGGTTCCAAATCGGAGCTGCTCTATGTTTTCAGCCCTCCCATACGGTCGCCGCGGAGGTCTTGGCGATTCTTCTGATGAAGAAGAGTACTCAGGGGTGAGCGGACGAACTGGGAGTGTTCTTTGCCTTGCGAGATCATCGAGCCTTCTATCCATAGTAGTCAAGTTCTGTCGCAACACAGAGCTCTCCTGCCTTTGAGCAGCTAATTCATCAAACAGCCTATCCCATATTTCAGAGAAGCGAGAGAGGTCTCCTTCAGTGACCGGAGCAGAGGGGTCATATTGATCATCAACATTTTCTCTTATGCGCAGAGAACTTGAGCCAGGCCGAACAGAGGTACCGGGACGGGAAGAGCGAGCCATAACTTCCTTTCCAGGTCGAATTGTAGTCTGGTCATCACTTCGGATCGCAGTAGACTTGTGTATGTGGCTCGTAGCGCCCCCCTGGGGTCGGATCGTGGTAACATTAGGGGGAGGGTTCGTGGTGTTGTCTCGGGATCGAGTGACAACCCCTTCAGATGCTCGGTTCGTGCTACCCTCAGATCGGATCGTGGCGCCACGTTCGGGTCGGATTGCCCCTACGTCTCCGCGATCCGCGAAGCCTTCCTCGACCTGTTCATGCACACTTTCTTCAACTGCTTCATTCGCCTGCGAAGCTCGTACTTCCTTAGACTTCTTTCCAGCCATGGTATCAGATGCCGCTGGAATCTTCAAAAATCTGAACAGTGAAGTTTTGGG
Source organism: Allium sativum (assembly GCA_030737875.1). Classification (NCBI taxonomy): domain Eukaryota; kingdom Viridiplantae; phylum Streptophyta; class Magnoliopsida; order Asparagales; family Amaryllidaceae; genus Allium; species Allium sativum. The sequence continues at coordinate 133,486,183 of CM060918.1, forward strand.
ACTGTTTTCTTCGGACTTGAATATCCAAACAACGGAACAACAATCCAATATGCTGAGAAGTCAATTCTCAGTGAAAACACCAAAATGTTAGATCAAAATTTGGCTATAACACCCAAATTGTTCTGATTCGCAGAAAATTATAACTGAAAAATGAGGAAAAAGCAGAGAACACACAAGGTTTATAGTGTTTCGGCATTAACGAGCCTACATCCACTTTATATGCTATTGATTATACTTTGAATGCTAGTACAACCAATGATTTCTCTCAAACTCACTCTTACAATTATGATTTCTCTCAGTAACTTTAAAGTAAAACTGATAAGAAATAGTGGTATGACAGTAATGGTGGAATCAATACTCAATACTGCCAAAAGATCCCGAAAAATGCCAATCTCTGGGCTATTTATAGCTGATTCTGTCAGGCGGATCGCGGTCACACGTGGCGCAAATCCCGAGAATATCGGATCGGATCGAGGCTTGATGAAGAATTGGTCAATACGACAGTTGTGGACAGGTGTCGCGAGATCCATGCATCTCGGATCGTGATGGACTTAGTCAGGAGCTTCGCCACGTCCTCGGGGATCAGATCGGTTCGTGATGGCGAAGGAGGGATCGGGTCGCGACCCGCTACAGCGATCCGATGGTGCGATCCAAAGGGGGGCGATCCGCATGGGCAATCCGCATTTCTGTGAACTAGAGGAGAAAAATCTCATACTTTCTTCTTATGTGTTGAACCTTGGTGGCTTGGTCAAAAAGCTAGCCAACAACTTGTATGGATGAATGTCTGACAGAGTATTTCTAGAAAGGTCACGTACATTGATTTCTTCAACCGTACCAAGAGTGGAAGCGTAGAAGGAAACTTCTTTTAGCTGACACGTAATGTATGGTTGTAGACGTCAATCGGTGATTTGATGGATTTGACGATGTGACATTCGAAGTGAATCTGGTGTGATGATGAATCGTAACCTCAAGCCTCATCAACCGGTAAATGACAGAAATCGGGCCGGCAGCATGGCTAAGTCGGTCGCTCCGAAGTAGGGTGTATAATCACCTGATCTAGAGTTTCATTTACTTCTAAAAATCTATTGTTGATGCTGTCCCATTCCGGAAACGGTTGCTGATCCCAACCGTTGGTGATATACATTCGATACACTCAAGCGAAATGAGTGGTCAGTCATGTGTGGCCGGGTTGCAAGATGTTCTTGTTGAACCCAGTGTATTCCTTTCTAGAGGTAAACTAGCGAAAGGTGGATCCATACCTTGTCATAGTTGGAAATCCATTACCCAATACGTGCTTGTGGTTTTGATTGTATACTATATATATAGAACGTGAGATGAAAGCATTTCTGATAGATGATTATTATATATTGTGGTTGATAGACATTATTATAATATCAAAAGGTTTTTGATATAAAGATAATTTGGATTCTCATAAGGGAAAAACCCGTTCCATTATACGGCGTGGTCCTATGAGATATCATTTACCTGCTTGAACTGTTTTAAACTGTTTTACTCACACCAGTCCCATGACTGACCCGGAGTTTATTTTGTTGTTTTCCCTAAACTCTTGGGTGCCTAAATTTGTACGGGCAGTCAAGTAGTCGGGATTTTTCAGATATATTTGAAGAGCTGGAGCAGGAGGCTTCAGGATCATGTAGCTATAGTTTATTTCTGCTGTGTTGTAAGTGTTGTACTTTGATAATGATGTATATTCAAGTACAGATTTATATTTCAAAGTTATGTTACATATATTATATGTTATTCGTTCCGCTGTAAGATTCGTGTTACTCTGATGTTGTGTTCTTCTTCTTCTTCTTCTATTCTAAGTTTCTATCTTATCTATCCTCACCCTCTCAATTCTTTCCATTAATTTCCTGATTTTCAGTTTAATTTGGGGTTGGACTTGTGTTTTTGGTCAACTCAAATTGGATCGGAAATATGGGTCATTACTATTGGTATCAGAGCTTAAGTTAAGTGATTTACCTTGGCTCTGTGGCGTGACTCAGTAGAGATAGGGTTAGTAATGCCCTAGATTGAGTTTGAGTGTATATATACGAGTGAACGTATTTGTTATTGATATAGAAATTTGTTTTATATTGTGTGGATTTATTGGTTGAGTTGTTTATGAGTTCTGGTCGATCAGTTTGATCCACTGTATCGATAAGGGGTTACTAAACACTTGAATACGATGGGTCGGCACGATATGTTTTGAAAAGAGGGTAAATGTAACAACCCGAATATTAATAACATGTTAAAATCATAAATCAAGGCAGAATTAAACTTTAAGATCAGAATCAAGGGAAACGGGTTGCGCCATTGCGTTCGTCTCGAAATTTTGCTTGGAAACGAGTCCGAGTTTGCGAGAATCGGAGTCCGTATGAGGGAGATATGACCCTCCGAAGTTTTAGGAATTTTCAGAGTTCAAAACAGTTCGAATTCGAGTTCAAAATTCGAATTTCAAAACCCAGACAGACTGGGCGGGAAATTTCCCGCCCAGCACCCAGGTCGACTGGGGAGTCGACTGGGCAGTCGACAACCCCAGGACCAGGTCGACTGCGCAGTCGACTTGGGTGTCGACCTGGTCTCCGAATCTGCTTTTGGACCAGGGTGCATTCTGATGTACCTGGTCTCGTTTTCTGCCTAGGTTCGTCCGCCTAATACTATATAAACAGCCTCTCGCCTCATTCTCTCTACACCATTTCATTCTATCCTTATGCTGCCTTTGAGAAAATGAATAAAATAATATATAAGTCTGAGACGAGGATATGTTGTTCAAGTCTTTCAAGAGGAGATTCAAATCTAGTTAGGATTCAAGTAAAGATTCAACGGCTTCAAGCAACGACGCCTAGACCATATTGAATCAAATCAGAAGATTAATCAAGTTAGACGTTTCAACGCGACAACGAAACAATTTGTCCTCTCTTAGCCAATCAATGTAAGTTCTAGTTACTTTTTAGATTGAAATGCTTAATTATAATATGGCCATGGAATAAAGTGTAATTGGATGTAAGCATGTTCATCGGTTCAAGTCTATTTCTGTTTTCTCTTGAATCTTGAGTTTTGGGCTTTTCTATCTTTATTCTTTTGTCAAGTTCATGATCTATTCAGCCTGTTGTAAATCAGTTCATGTTAATGTTATTCTCAAGATCTATCTATTATACCTGAGATGATGTTTTTATGCCAGTTTCCTCTCTATACCTATTGTTATACAAATTCTACCTCCCCCTATTTATTTTCTTTGATGAACCTAGATCAATTTCGGATCTAGGCCTAAACCGCGATTTGCGTACGATTGAATACGGGGGAATCTTGGGATAATACCTATTTGGATATATGTGTTTGGTGGAATTGATAGCATAACATAAAAACTGGATATTTGGGTATTACTACCATTAACATGAAATTGAATATTTGGGTATTATCACTATAATAGTAATTGCAAGAATGGGGATTGACATATATATAATTTGACATGGATTATGATATATGTAATATGGCATGGATCTTGATATATGTAATTTGGCTAGAACTCGTTATGGGTAAATTGGTGTAAACATGTTATACATGTAATTTTGGGTATAAAACTGGATCTATGTAAATTGAGCATAACTTTGTAAACATGTAAATCATGAATCTTGACATATGTAAAACGACATGAATTGAACATATGTAAATTTGGTATGAATTGGGCATATGCAAAACTGACATGTAACCTAGAACTTGGGCATATGTTAATTATGTAAAATTTGGAGTAGAAACATATAGGATAATTTATGACTTGGAGAAAGTTTAATATGAACGTGCCTAAGTTGGGTTTTGGGTAGTTGGTATGTATTGGACATCTAGAAGGCATGTAAACATGCTTGTGAACTTGAAACATGAATTGGTTATGAATATGAATCATTAACTTGATAATAGGCATAAGTGAAAACATGAAACTTGACATGAAACTCGCAATGAAACTAGACACGAACTTGACATGAAACTTGAACATGGACATGACATTTAGAATGAACTAGAAAATGGCCAACTCGAGGTTGGGTTGAGTTTGCAGTGTAAATCTGCCCGGAACCGCCCGGCAAATCCAGTTACTGCAAACAATAGGATCCAATGTGGGTAGTTGGTCATATCGCGCTTGAAACCCAAGGTCAGACAGAGTTGTGGTGTAAATCTGCCCGGAACCGCCCGACATATTTAGTGACCACAACAACAGGTCTGATGTGATAGGTTAGGGTGCATTAATGAATTAATGCCACTTGATAGGGTTAAGTCATGAACCGCTTGACTATACTTAACCAATTTGACACGATGACTTGATAGGGTTAAGTCATAAACCGCTTGACTATACTTAACCAATTTGACACGATGACTTGATAGGGTTAAGTCATAAACTGCTTCACTATACTTAACCAATATGACACGATGACTTGATAGGGTTAATGTAGGATCTAAATTAACCCTAGAGGGGGGGGGGGGTGAATAGGGTTTATCGTAGATTTTTGCAGAATAATTAAATAAAAACAGCACAGATAATAGTCAGAATAAATGCAGAAAATAAATAACACACAGATATACCCAGCTTCGGCAAAACCCTGCCTACTGCTGCATTCCCCAAGGTTTCTACTAGGAGTTAAAACAATCTCTACGCTTACAATCCCCTGTAAACTCGCGACACTCGCTCCCAACTGTTCTTAACCCTACGCTCAAAACCCTGCACTGGTTTTTATCCCCAAAACCAGATTTCCCCGAATTACAAACCCTGTAATTCGTCTACCTAGTTTTAGAGACAAACTAGAAAACTCTAGACTTGATAACAAATTGAAATTAAAGACGAACAAAAACAAAACAATAAAAGACCCCTTAAAAACTTTGAAAAACCCTAGGAATTAAATAGGGGTTATCCCCTTTAGTTAAAAACTTGGCCGGCCCCTTTCTTATTTGCTTCACCCTTTTTCTATCGAGCCCAATCACTTTTGTTATTCTCTGAAAAATAGCGGCTAGAAAATAGGGTTTCTCCAAATCCCTAAATCGCGATTGTATGACTAATTCTATGATGCTCGAGTCTGTTTGGCTTCGATATCTGGAGGCTGGCGCTTTTTCTAGGGTTTGTGCTTCTCGTTAAACTCGACTTCGACAGCTCTAGGGTTTCGATTCTATTCAACTTGAGGTCGCCACTTTCTCATGTGATGATTTCGAGTTATTCAATGGCTATCCTCTTCTTCGATCGAACGTTGATGAGTGTTGAACTGGATCCAAGTAATCTCCTTTTTACTGGTATGAATTTAATTCGAATTTTTGCTTTTTGCTTCTTCGAACTTGGATGATTTACTGCCGATGAGGATTGGGTGTTTATATAGGATTAAAAGTCCTTAAATTTTGCTCTGATTTCGTATGGATTAGACTTGGTTTGATTTGGATTGATATATGCTGAAATATTGGGTTGACTTTGAATTGATCTGTTGCCTCTTGATACTTCTTCGATTTAAAGCCTGAATGTATATTGCTTAAATCGTGATTTCTGGAATTTGAAATCTTCAACCTTGTGTGAGAAATTCTTCAATTTTGAAATGGTCTCTAAAAAAATTCCGTATATATTTTCAGGAAACAAAACTCTTGTTTGTGCGTGTATCCTTTACTGTGTGATACTGCTTGATCATTTGAATTCCTTGTTTATATTAGTGTAGTCCATGCTGTTGCTCCTCTTTGTGACTGAACTTGTAAATGCTCCTATGTACTTGAGCTACACCACCATATCACTTTGAAATGACCTATAAACTCTTATATGCCTTGCACACTCGACCTAGAACTGTTGCTATTCTCGACTTGTTTAAACACTTTTCTCGGATGCTACATGAACACTTGAAAAACTTTGTACGACTTTGCCTTGAAATTGTGCTTGTGTCCTGGCTTGTATCGTATATTTGCTGAACTGTTGCACCCATTAGTTGTGTAACCTGAGCCATGTAATTGAGCACCCTTACCTGGTGTTGTAGTTGTTTCATCATTTGCTTGAGACTGTGCTTGCACCCATACATATTTGCATGTAGATCTATTTTGGCTACCTTGACTATTTGAAATATGTCCATAAATAAGAACTGATATTGTATTTGACTTGCCACTGAACATGTGATCTTGTTAAAAAGCTGCACATCTACGTTCTGCAGTTAGGTCTCCATGTATATTTGCTGAGATCAATTTCACTTGGATATATAATGTTGCTTCTCTGCTTTGTACATGTGAATGCTTGATAAAAAAAACTGATACGAACAAATGCCACATTTTGATTTTACTTATGCTCGTGTATTTTCACTCTTAGCCTGCTCTTGCTTGAATCCATGTCTTATTGAAATACTTGTAGTGCTTGCTTCTTGCTTAACCCCTTTGTGCCAGTGTAATAACTTGTTGCACCCTTATTGTTGCTAGTTGAACTGCTCCCATAAAAGTTGATCCGACTTGTGATTTTCCTTGCCATCACTTGTACCTTGCTGAGTTTAATCTGATTTGCCAAATTACCATGTTTGAGCTGCCATGATAAATCACTTGAATTTGAAGTGATCTTGTATGTTTGTCCACTAGTTTTGATCTTATTTGTCTTGTCAAAAGAAACTTGCTGGTTCGACCATGTATGTTTGACCCTTGCACTTGACCACTGTTTTATTCATGTTGTAGTGACTTTCTTTCCATTGCTGCTTGTATTTGTGGTTGCATACCGGTATGTTTGCTACTGTCTCAACTGATTTTCCAGTCCTTGTTGATGCCTTTCTTTCACCATGTTGCTAACCTTTTGCTTCCTGTATTAGTCTCGACTGAACTAAAACTGTCATTCTTCTTTGTTGTTTGATCACTTATACATGCTTTGATTATTTTTGTCCATTTTCAGTTTGCATTTGTTCTTGGTTAATTTTATTTGATGTGCACTGAGTCGAGACGGTCATTGTGGCTACTCCTCAGTTGCTCACGATATTGGCGAGGCAGTGCACACGTATATACGTGTGTACATGCAGCCATCAGACAAGATTTTTCTGTCCCTGCATATCAAACCAAGTCTAGAAAAATGATTAGAAACACACCGTAATTCTGAGGCAAATAAAATTTAAAAATAAATTTTTATTTGCTTTTATTCTATTTTATTCTTGTTGCAGTCTACTGTGTGTTCTTCTTGTGACAGGTATGAAGACATGACTTGACTGAAGGCTGTGAAGACAGAAGATGGAAGACAGAAAAAAATAACAGTGTCAATGTATGAGAGTATCTGTATATGTGAATGTAAATGTAGTTGTATAGAGTGAGTGACAGAGTTGTATGAATGAAATGTAGTATGTCAAATAGTGGAGTTATAAAAGATGTACTTTTTGATATTGAAATAAAATATTTTTATTTAAATAAAATACTGTGATTTTTTAAATTTCTGTACAGTTATATTTTATTTAAATAAAAATATTATAATCCTATCTATCAGTTATATTTTATTTAAATAAAAATATTATAATCCTGTCTGTTGTGTAGTATACCAGTACAGTTACAAACACATTCAATAATAAAATATATTTGGTTGTTATCATCAAACAAAAATCATATAATTGTGTACACAACACTGTTATATACAACAATCTCCCCCTTTTGATGATGACAATCAAATAAAAGATTTTGAATGTGTTTGAACTTGAAATATATTACTCCCCCTATTTGTATGCTCCCCCTACAACTGAACTCTCCCTATATATGTGGAAAAATTGAATGTATTAAATTCAATTGACCATTCTCCCTCTAGATATTTAATTTCCGATCTTAAAATATTTTTGAATTAATTCTCAACAATCAAAATCTTGACCATTCTCCCCCTTTTGTTATCATCAAAAGGATAATAGAAATTGAAGCAGTGATAACTATAAATATAAATTCAAATCAAGAGAGGGAATATATATCGTAAAACCCATTTAATCAAACAAAAATCATAATAATCTTTAAATCAGAAGCAAATTTCACTTTCAGAGTGAATGGATTTACGATGGTTTTTATAGAATGAGGAGAGTTCAATAAAAATTGAATATTTTAATACGAATTTTGAAGATTTTAAATATGCTCAAAATGCGTTAAGCACTTGCTAACCACGCATAGTCCAAAGGTCTTTTAAATGGGATTAGTAGTAACTTAACTTTATCCTCTCAATGAGTTCTATCCATGCACAGCCCATAGGTCTTTTAAGTGAGAATAGAAGCATATAGAGATTAAGGTAATTCACCCACGCATAACCGCGAGGACTTTTAAATGGGAGTGAATACCAAGGATAAATTATTTATTTATTTATATTTTTATTATTTTTTAATTCCAAGAATAATTAGAACTCCCCAAATTAAATAAAACCATGATGAATGACAGAAACATGGTAGATATAGAAGATGGTCGTGAAATAAGCTCTAATTCAAAGATATTATAAAATTTGTCCAATCATCATGTGATTTAAAATAATATCTCCTCTAGTTAAGAATTATACCATAGTCACAACTCATCACAATTTCATAAATCTATTAACGATTTTGATGAGTCACAAAATGGTTCAAATTAATCAATAATTTCAATTTTCTGAATAAATAATCAAAAATAATTATAAAATTGAAAATATTAATTTCAAGAGAAGTTTTTGAAAATGCAAGTTGAAAATCATTTACATATTTTTAACACTGATTGCTCCTAGACAATTTTTAAAACCATTTATATATTAATTCAATTCAAATTGCCTATGAATTTTAACTAAATCCAGTCACTGATTTTCCAACTTATCATTTAATCACCAATGAATCAAATCAATTTCCTTATCAGAGCAGCACAAGATTATTTTCAAAGCAAGAATCACAAGTGATATTCTCTGAGAATTTTTGGACAAACTCAAGAAACAGTCAACTTATCAAATCTGAAGATAATTATTTGAAATCACCTAAAAAAATTCAATTTTTTATAATCCAAGAATTTCAACAATCCATAACGAATGATTTCACAAATAGCCAAGTAAAAATAAATTAAAAGGAATAAAAGTACGAGTTTAGAGATCATACCTGACTTACCATAATCAACGTGATGCAATGAATCTCCAACTCTGAATCTATGGCTAAGGAACTCCAAATAATTCGATATATGAATCAACTTGAATTTTATCTCACTTAAGCACAGTTGTTCCTTAGCCTCCTACGATACCTAAATGTTTATATGATCGAGTGGTCTAACAAAAGTTGTTTTACCACTCTTATCTTCGTTTACACGTTTTGGTACCCAAACCCGTTTATATAACAATCCATTACTATTCACTAGCGTACCCTTAGGAACCCAAATTTGTTTAGATTTGCTTAAATTTATTTTGTTAATTTTTGGAATCCAAACCGATTTAAATGAATTGTTTTTAAACGAGTTATCAATTTGTTTATGATTTAAAAACCCTTTGAAATTATTAAATTTCAAAAATTCAATTTGATTGTTTTCAAAGCCAATTAAAGGATTTTTAAAATCATTAAAATTTAGTTTTTTAACTTGATCAGATTCAAATCCAAGTCCCTTTTTATTCTGAACAAAAAATTGATTTTTTAACAACATATTCAATGATTTCTCTCCTTTAGAAAATTTAGTCAAAGCTGACTCAAGTCGTTGAATTTTAAATTTAAGATCGCTATTTTCTTTCATTAAATTTGAACAATGATTAATAGCGATTTTCCTCTTTTCAGCATCAGTTTGTTTTAAAATCAAATTTTCGTTTTCAAGTGCTTTGATTCTAGCATCGGACTTGGAAATTTCAATTTCAAATTGTTTTCGCTTTTCAAAATCAAGTTTTTCAGATTCTCTAAACATTTCAATCACCTTTTCAAAATCATGATTTTCATTTTTCAAATTCATGTTTTCACTTTTAAGTAACTCAAGATTAGTTTTTAATTTCAAAAAATCGTTACTCAAAAATTGACATTTTTCGCATTCTGAAAACGGTGAATTCTTAACTTTTTCAAGTTTTGTTTCTAAACTGTTATTTTCTTGAACTAGTTTTGACCTATCAGATTTTAATTTCTTAACTTTTAGTTCAAGAGAATCAATGGTTTTTGTGAGATCGTGACACATTAAAATTAAATCTTTATAAGTAAAATTCGATACCTCACTTGAATCCTCTTCACTACTTTCTGAATCAGATTGAGCCATAAGACACAAATTAGCTTCCTCTTCTTCACTTTCAGAAACTTCTTCTCCTTCTTCGTCATCCCATGTAGCAGCAAAAGCTTTCTTCTTTCTTCTGAACTTCTTCTTTTCATTTTTGAGCTGTGGACAATTTGGTTTGATATGTCCGGGTTTTTTGCAGTTGTAGCAAAATACTTCATCGTCTGAACTTTCAGAACTTTCGGATTTGACAGTTTTCTTCTTCTGTGGCTTGTATTTTCCTTTGGCCCACTTTCTCAAAACCATGGCTAGCTCTTCAGCGAGATCATCATCATTACTTTCAACAGAATTATTTAGAGCGATCGCCTTCTTCTTTGATTCAGAATCTTTTCGTTCTTCTCTTGCTTTCAACTCCATCTCGTAAGTAATCAGATTTCCGATCAACTCTTCCATGCTTACTTTATTCAAATCTTTTGATTCTTGAACCGCCGTCACCTTTGCCTCAAAATTCATCGGTAGCACTCTCAGTATTTTTCTGATCAATTCCACTTCGGTATAGGTTTTGCCAAGAGCTTTTGCATTGTAGACCAGTGATGAGAAGCGTCCATACATCTCTTTTATATCTTCGTCTTTTTGCATAGAAAAATTTTCATATTCGTTGCTGAGTAGAGCGAGGCAAGATTCCTTTACTTGAGATGTACCTTCGTGTGTGACCTCCAACGTATGCCATATTTCTTGTGCAGTTTCACAAAGAGAAATTCGATTAAATTCTGTTTTATCAAGAGCACAGATTAAAGCATTCATCGCTTTGGCATTGGTTGAAAATAATTTTTTATCATTAGCATCCCACCTATCTTTTGATTTAGGAATTTCAACACCACTAACAATAACAGTGGGAGATCTATAACCCATTTCAATAATATCCCACACATCATAATCGATTGAACTCAAATAAATTTTCATCCTAGCTTTCCAATATGCATAATCAGTTCCATTAAACATTGGTGGCCTAGCTATGGACTGACCCTCAGAAAACGCGTTATTAGATAGATTCATGACTCTAGAGTTAAAATAAAATAAAAAAATAAAATAAAATAAAAAAATACCTGCTCTGATACCACTTGTAGGATCTAAATTAACCCTAGAGGGGGGGTGAATAGGGTTTATCGCAGATTTTTGTAGAATAATTAAATAAAATCAGCACATATAATAATCAGAATAAATGCAGAAAATAAATAACACACAGATATACCCAGCTTCGGCAAAACCCTGCCTACTGCTGCATTCCCCAAGGTTTCTACTAGGAGTTAAAACAATCTCTACGCTTACAATCCCCTGTAACCTCGCGACACTCGCTCCCAACTGTTCTTAACCCTACGCTCAAAACCCTGCACTGGTTTTTATACCCAAAACCAGATTTCCCCGAATTACAAACCCTGTAATTCGTCTCCCTAGTTTTAGAGACAAATTAGAAAACTCTAGACTTGATAACAAATTGAAATTAAAGACGAACAAAAACAAAACAATAAAAGACCCCTTAAAAACTTTGAAAAACCCTAGGAATTAAATAGGGGTTATCCCCTTTAGTTAAAAACTTGGCCGGCCCCTTTCTTATTTGCTTCACCCTTTTTCTCTCGAGCCCAATCACTTTTGTTATTCTCTGAAAAATGGCGGCTGGAAAATAGGGTTTCTTCAAATCCCTAAATCGCGATTGTATGATTAATTCTATGATGCTCGAGTCTGTTTGGCTTCGATCTCTGGAGGCTAGCGCTTTTCCTAGAGTTTGTGCTTCTCGTTAAACTCGACTTCGACGGCTCTAGGGTTTCGATTCTATTCAACTTGAGGTCGCCACTTTCTCGTGTGATGATTTCGAGTTATTCAGTGGCTATCCTCTTCTTCGATCGAACGTTGATGAGTGTTGAACTGGATCGAAGTAATCTCCTTTTTACTGGTATGAATTTATTTCGGATTTTTGCTTTTTGCTTGTTCGAACTTGGATGATTTACTACCGATGAGGATTGGGTGTTTATATAGGATTAAAAGTCCTTAAATTTTGCTCTGATTTCGTATGGATTAGACTTGGTTTGATTTGGATTGATATATGCTGAAATATTGGGTTGACTTTGAATTGATTTGTTGCCTCTTGATACTTCTTCGATTTAAAGCCTGAATGTATATTGCTTAAATCGTGATTTCAGGAATTTGAAATCTTTAACCTTGCGTGAGAAATTCTTCAATTTTGAAATGGTCTCTAAAAAAATGCCGTATATATTTTCAGGAAACAAAACTCTTGTTTGTGCGTGTATCCTTTACTGTGTGATACTGCTTGATCATTTGAATTCCTTGTTTATATTAGTGTAGTCCATGCTGTTGCTCCTCTTTGTGACTGCAATTGTAAATGCTCCTATGTACTTGAGCTACACCACCATATCACATTGAAATGACCTATAAACTCTTATATGCCTTGCACACTCGACCTAGAACTGTTGCTATTCTCGACTTGTTTAAACACTTTTCTCGGATGCTACATGAACACTTGAAAAACTTTGCACGACTTTGCCTTGAAATTGTGCTTGTGTCCTGGCTTGTATCATATATTTGCTGAACTGTTGCACCCATTAGTTGTGTAACCTGAGCCATGTAATTGAGCACCCTTACCTGGTGTTGTAGTTGTTTCATCATTTGCTTGAGACTGTGCTTGCTCCCATACATATTTTCATGTAGATCTATTTTGGCTACCTTGACTATTTGAAATATGTCCATAAATAAGAACTGATATTGTATTTGACTTTCCACTAAACATGTGATCTTGTTAAAAAGCTGCACATCTACGTTCTGTAGTTAGGTCTCCATGTATATTTGCTGAGATCAATTTCACTTGGATATATAATGTTGCTTCTCTGCTTTGTACATGTGAATGCTTGATAAAAAAATCTGATACGAACAAATGCCACATTTTGATTTTACTTGTGCTCGTGTATTTTCACTCTTAGCCTGCTCTTGCTTGAATCCATGTCTTATTGACATACTTGTAACACCCCGAATTTCAGTTAACACTGATATTAACTAATTACAGAATAAATAATCTCAGATGTGAGAATCAGGGGAAGCGGGTTACGTCATTGTGTTCGTCTCGTAAAAATACGCGAAATAGAGTCCGAAATTTTGTAAATCGGAGTCCGTATGACCCGGTTAAGGCCCAAAGAAGTTTTCGGAAAATTTGAATTTCGAAACATGCAGAAATGGGGGCCAGGCGGGAAAACTCCCGCCCAGCCAAGTCGACTTGGCTGTCGACAGGGCTGTCGACTTGCCTGTCGACATGCCTGTCGACTTGGCTGTCGACAGGGCTGTCGACTTGCCCTGTCGGCTGATTCTGGCCTGGGTGCACCTGGTTGAGTTTTGGGCTGGGTTGGAGGGCTTGGGACGAAATCTGACGCACCTAAACTAAACTAGGGTTAATCTAAGGGTCTAAAACACAACCTAATCCTATAAATACACCCTAAGACTACCCTAATCCATACTAAAAATGGAAACTATGCCATCATGCCGCCAAAATGCAACTTAGAAGGAGCCTCCACTAATTAGAGAAGAGGGTTGCAAGTTAATCAACCACTAATCCACCTCTACTTCAACTCTAGCAACTATCTAAGGAGCTAATCTTGGAGTTTGTGAGTTTCTATCACTTTAATAATCAATTGCTAAACTAAGTAGATGAGATATGATGAGATCATATGGTTTTGCTTGCGGATCAATGGGTTTTAGGTCATATGTTATGATGCTAGTTTGCTAATCACTATGTTTAACACTTATTCATGATGACACTATGTTTATGCAAGTTAAGTGTTTGGGTTTATGCATGTTAAGTGGTGGGTTTTATGCATGCTAAATATTTGGTTTTATGCATGCTAAATATTTGGTTTTATGCATGCTAAGTGTTTGGTTTTATGCAAGTTATGATGCAAGTTCATATGCAAGTTATGATGCAAGTTCATATGCAAGTTATGATGCAAGTTCATATGCAAGTTTGCCTCTAAGTATGGCATGTTATGCAAGTTCATATGCAAGTTATGATGCAAGTACATATGCAAGTTATGATGCAAGTTCATATGCAAGTTTGTCTCTTTTTATGATATGCATAATATATGCAAGTTTGCCTCTATGTATGACATAAGTACATGTGCAAGTTCATCCCTTTTAGACCTATGACATATATGCAAGTTGACACTTTTATGATAGGTCTATGACATGAACATTTAAGCAAGTTACCATCTTTATGACATATGTGATTCATGCAAGTTTGGGTTGGTTATTTATGCAAGTTGGGTTTATGGTCATATATGCAAGTTGACACCTTTTAAACCCATGATAATGCTAATGATATGCTAAGTTGAACCCATTGTGTGTATGATGAATCTTCTCTTTTGAAGTATGTCATGTTAACGTATTTACGTGGGGACGATGGGGTAAAAATTAATGAACACATAAAATTGTGTGAAGTGGGTATGATTAAACATACCATAAAGTGGATGGACATAATTGGGAATTTACCTATTAAGTTAGGTCTACCCATATTATGGAATTGGGAATTTACCTATTGAGTTAGGTCTACCCATATTCTTAAATATTTGTAATTAATTAGGGACAATTAATACAAATTATGGGGGTGATTAATTGGGTGTAATTAATCGACTAAGACACAAGGTTAGACCCTTTTGTAGCATAAGACTGCCCGGAACCGATCGGCAAATCCAGCGGCTACAAATGATTGGCCCAATGTGAGAGGTCTTAGTCATAAACTAAATACGTGACAAGTGTAAAGATACGAGGTTAGACTCTGTTATGGTGTAAGGCTGCCCGGAACCAACCGGCATATCCAGCTACCATAAAAGACGGTCTAATGTGAGAGGTCTTTACAAAGGTTACGATCTTAATTAATTAAGAAACACTTAACCAAATTAGCATGTAGTGAGGCATAAGGGGTTAAGTGGGTGCCTTGGGTGGCATGTAGTAACTAGTGGGGGTGCCTTAGGTGGCATGAGGAAACTAGTGGGTCGCCTTGGGTGGCAATAGAAAATACGATTAGAATACTTAACCAAAGTGGAACATGTAATTAAACATGATTAAAGGGTTAAGTAAGTGCCTTGGGTGGCATGGGGGAATCAAGTAAGTGCCTTGGGTGGCATGTGGAAATCTAGTGGGTGCCTTAAGTGGCAATTGAAATATAATTAAATGACAAGCTTAAGTAGTAGCTTGTGGGTGCCTTAAGTGGAAATTGAAATATGATTAAATGACAAGCTTAAGTAGTAGCTTGTGGGGGCCTTAAGTGGCAATTGAAATATAATTAAATGACAAGCTTAAGTAGTAGCTTGTGGGTGCCTTAAGTGGAAATTGAAATATGATTAAATGACAAGGTTAAGTAGTAGCTTGTGGGGGCCTTAAGTGGCAATTGAAATATGATTAAATGACAAGCTTAAGTAGTAGCTTGTGGGGGCCTTGAGTGGTAATTAAAATATGATTAAAAGACTTAACCAAAATTTATAACATGTAAGTGGACATGGTTAAAGGGTTAAGTGGGATTCACTAGAAATGACAAGCTTAGGTGGGTAGCTTGTGGGGGCCCATTTCAACCAATATCCCAAACGTATCTTTGTGGGCTCGACCCAAGTCGAGGACGGGACACGCATATTGGGCTTGACTATAAGAGGCCAAAACGGGGTAGCGGTGGCAACGCGAGTCCAACGGGTTTCATATGCGTGTGTGGACCCGGGCTGGTAGGTAAGACGTTGTTGCATCGTGTAGGTATAAGCCGTGCACCATTGATTATCGGGTTGCCACTTTGGGGAGTGATACACCCCACTGTGGGGCCAGCACGGGTATCTACGTTAGAGAGCCGATCGCTTGGGGAGTAGTGGGTACACCTAGTGGAGATAGGGGCAGACGGCACCTATGTAGTCAGCTAGGGGTACACGAAACTACTATTAAAAATTACTAAGTACACTTAGTGGGATCAACCTTAAGTAGGAATTACCCTTGGGTGGGTAGAACTGGTGTGGTGCAGTGTAGGAATTACCATTGGGTGGGTAGATCTGGGGTGGTGCAGTGTAGTAATTATCCTTGGGTGGGTAAATGCGTCTTTACGGTTATCTTAGTTCATCCTAAGTCTAGTTGGCTGCTTAGTGTAGCCATTTATCCCCAGTCGTTACCGTATATCAAGCTCATGTCTTGCTCTGGTTACTTTAATGATTGTATTGTTAAAGTTATAGGACTCGCTCAGACTTATGTCTGACCCCGTTGTTTTTATCTTTTTCCCAACCCTCAGGTTATCAGAGTGGGCCTAGCACCAGTGGGCTTTGATCAGACTGCTTTATCTATCTTTTGGAGCTTGGACCGTGGATGTAAAGCTCAGTTTATCTTTTCTATTATGGCTATTAAGTTATGTAGTGGGATTATGTACTTTTGTTTTATCAGGATGGATATTATGTACTTGACTCTTGTTTATGGTTTTGGTGTAACCAAACATGTTTTACTTTCCGCTGCAATGAAATGATGTTTTAAATTCTCAAGTATTACTTATATCTGTCTTGTTGTAATTTTTCTGTTCTATATTCACTTAAAATACTCCACCGATGTTATGGCATTCCCTTAGTGAGTGACCGTAGCGGGTGTGGGGTGTTACACGTGGTATCAGAGCTTAAGGTTACCAGAACAGAATTTTTTTATAGAAAAACTATTTTCTAAGAATATTTTTGAAAGGAGTATTTTCAAAAACATGTCTTTTAAGAGAAAAGTTTTTGAAAGAAAAGCATAATCCCCGATAGCCATATCTTTATCTTTCGAATTCTCCATTTTGAATCTCTTCCTCTCTCGTTTTGAGTTTCCCCTTCGTGTATAGATGATCTTTCTAAGATAGATAAGAATGGAAAACCACTTCAAGGGACTTAGACGTTAGTCGGATTAGAAGTTGGTTCAAGAAGGAGGAGGACTGGTAGGTACCTATTGGATAGACGATGGGAGGAAGGCTCAAATAGTTGTTTGGTTAATGAAGGGTGAAACCTCATTGGTGGGAGGTTACGAGTGGAGAATGGGAAGAAGAAGGCGAGTAGTTATCCTTTTGGGAGTAATAGGACACCTTATTAGGGTTGTCCAAAGGGGCAAGGGCAAGGTATGGAATCTTCTGGAGGGTAGTTGTATTCCCTCACGGCTAGTGTACCAGATGGGGATAAGACTGTCTAGGTTGGGATTTGGATTTCTTTATTATCCGGTTCGAACTTTATTTGATTCTGACGCATCGAGTTTGTTTATCTCATCATTGTTAGTTGAGTCACTGCACTTAGACACCAGTTTGGTAGATGATCCCTTAGTTGTTTCAAACCCAATTGGGGCTCCATGATGTGTTTGGGTTTGAAAGTTTCTATACTTAGCGTTGAGTTTAGATGTGATGCTTTTTGGGCTTCACGGGCTATGGGATAGTTTTGGGCATGGACTGGTTATCCAGTAGGGGTGCCGTTCTTGATTTTGAAGCGAGAGTTGTTAGGTTTATGACCCGCTTGGGTAACACTCTCGAGATCTCTTGTAATCCCATGGAATCTGTTATGCTAAGTTATCTAGAATCGCTTGACACGTCGGTCTAGAGTTTGCGATCTGTTAGAGCGGTCCGGGAATACTCGGATGTGTTTGAGGAGGTGAAGGGCTTACCTCCGGAGCGGGAGATTGACTTCCGAATATATCTGGTAGACAATGTCAAACCAGTATCTTGGCCAGTGTGCCACATGGCTCCTCGTGAGAGGAGGGAACTCCATAAGTAAGTAGGCGATTTGCTTGAGAAGGGGTTCATAAGACGAAGTATGTCGGAGTGGGGTGCTCCAGTAGTTTTTGCCACGAAGGCGGATGGGTCCCTCAGACTTTGTGTAGGCTAAAGAGAACTAAATAAACTCACAAAGAAGAATAGACACCCATTGCCGAGGATTGATGATCTCTTTGATCAGTTAGTTGGCGCCTCAGTATTTTCGCAGTTGGACTTAGCCACGGGGTTTCATCAGTGAGAGTGGCTGAGGATAGTATAAAGAAGACTGCCTTTAGGACTCCGGATGGTTTTTTATGAGTGGCTGGTGATGCCATTTGGTTTGACAAACGCCCCCGCATACTTTATTGATTTGATGAGAAGGGTGTTTGGGGAGTACCTAAATAAGTTCGTGATGGTCTTTTCTAGGAGCGAAATAAGTTTTCGTATGTGCTCAATAGGTTGAGCAAAGCCAGTTATGGGATAAACGGTGGTATTGGAGCGAGACTGGCAAGGACATCCAGAGTTGGACAAGGGCTTAATTAGTTAGCCGTTTCTACTAGTATCATCTCACGTAGGTCGTCTGAATTCGAAGGAGGTATCCCTTGGGTGTTTGTCTGATATTGGTTTAGGCCTTTGGGGCTTGCATTTGGGGGATGTCGAGTTCGACTAGGGTGGTCTGCATGAGAGATGGACAGTTGTGATGATTTTGGATGGGATTCTTAGCATCCTATGAGTTTGAGATAGCGTATGCCCATGGCAAGGGTAACGTGGTAGCGGACGCCTTAAATAGAAAAAGGTTGTCCTTGAGTTCATTGTTCGTTGAACGACGGAGCTTAGAGTTTATTTCTATGTTTGATTTTAGACCTTCCGTTGACTTTGTACCCTGTTTGCTAGCTTCCTTGGAAGTTAGACCTACTCTTTTGGGACGGATTGGTGAGGCACAGCGAGACGACCCACAGTTGGTTGAGTTAGTAGAGAAGCTCATAAGGGGGGAGTCGTCCAACCATTTGAGTAGGTACACCCTAGATGATAAGGGGTGGTTGCGTAGAGACGGTAGATTTTGTGTACCGCAAGACGAGGGTTTGAGGAAGGCTATACTTGATGATGCACATCGGTCGAAGATGACCATTCATCCCGGTGGGGACAAGATGTACCAAGACATGAAGCGAGTTTTCTTTTGGGCCGGTATGAAGAAAGATGTGGCCGAGTATGTCGCTAGATGCTTGGTGTGCTAGCAAGTGAAAGCGGAGCAGAAGAAACCCGGTGGGTTGCTTCACCCATTGGAGGTTCCGTTATGGAAGTGGGATAGTGTCTCGATGGATTACCGAGATCGAGGAAGGGTAATACGGGAATTTGGGTTGTGGTAGACAGGCTTACTAAGAGTGCCCATTTTATACCCGTGAAGAGTAAGAGGACTGCTCAATGGCTAGCTTCAATCTACATTCGAGAGATTGTTAGATTGCATGGTGTACCTTCCAGCATAGTGAGTTTGATATTGGGGACATGGTCTTTGTCAAAGTATCTCCGTTACGGAATGTGGTTCGCTTTGGATCTGTTGGGAAGTTAGCACCAAGGTTAGTTGGACCGTTTCCTATTAAGGAAAGGGTTGGACAGATGGCCTATAGAGTGGAGTTGCCCGACAGACTTAGTGGTGTACATGATGTATTCCATGTGTCACATTTGAGGAAGTGCCTACATGAGACCGCAGAGGTGGTAGAGCCGAGCTTGCTTAGAAAAGTGGAAGTAGAGCGTGATGCGACTATTCGACGAGCTCCTACTCGCATCCTTGGGTCAGAGACTAGGAAATTGAGGAATCGAGAGGTTCAACTAGTCAAAGTACAATAGGGAGAAGATGAGGGCAACGCTACTTGGGAGACGGAAGCGAAGATGCGTTCATGGTACCCATTCCTTTTTGAGGGTATGTCTTTTAACTTCTCCTTTATCGTTTGTCTAGTACTTATCTTATTTTTATATGTCCTCTCGTTAGTACTTTTGACCTTTAGATAGGGTAAACCTATGGTTGAAACATGTGTTTGAGACATGTTATGGTTGATGGATGCATGTGGATGCAAGTGTTTGCTAGTGGTTGCTCGTGGATGCATATACACACACTCTAGACACTAGATCGGCTCAGTCACTTCATATTGCATATTGCATAAAATTGTGTGTAGGAAGCTATATTTATGGATGTATAATGATTGTGTTATCATATGGATGATGCACTTTGGTGAATGATTGTGCACTCATGTAGATATTGTATGTGTCGATAGGGTTCTCTCGCATACATAATGGATGCATGGCACTATCATGGTTTGCATATGTTCATACATTAGATAGGGAACATATACACACACTTTTTGCATATGCTCATACATCATTAGAAATTGTTTTAAGGACAATGGATGCCCGTGTTTGATGGATTGAGTAGATGGTTGTTTGGATGGTAGGATATGCATTCTCCTTAGCTTAGAGATTTCGGGGACGAAATCCTTTAAGGAGGGGAGAATGTAACACCCCGAATTTCAGTTAACACTGATATTCACTAATTAAAGAATTAATAATCTCAGATGTGAGAATCAGGGGAAGCGGGTTACGTCATTGTGTTCGTCTCGGAAAAATACGCGAAATAGAGTTCGAAATTTTGTAAATCGGAGTCCGTATGACCCGGTTAAGGCCCAAAGAAGTTTTCGGAAAATTTGAATTTCGAAACATGCAGAAATGGGGGCCAGGCGGGAAAACTCCCGCCCAGCCAAGTCGACTTGGCTGTCGACAGGGCTGTCGACTTGCCTGTCGACATGCCTGTCGACTTGGCTGTCGACAGGGCTGTCGACTTGCCCTGTCGGCTGATTCTGGCCTGGGTGCACCTGGTTGAGTTTTGGGCTGGGTTGGAGGGCTTGGGACGAAATCTGACGCACCTAAACTAAACTAGGGTTAATCTAAGGGTCTAAAACACAACCTAATCCTATAAATACACCCTAAGACAACCCTAATCCATACTAAAAATGGAAACTATGCCATCATGCCGCCAAAATGCAACTTAGAAGGAGCCTCCACTAATTAGAGAAGAGGGTTGCAAGTTAATCAACCACTAATCCACCTCTACTTCAACTCTAGCAACTATCTAAGGAGCTAATCTTGGAGTTTGTGAGTTTCTATCACTTTAATAATCAATTGCTAAACTAAGTAGATGAGATATGATGAGATCATATGGTTTTGCTTGCGGATCAATGGGTTTTAGGTCATATGTTATGATGCTAGTTTGCTAATCACTATGTTTAACACTTATTCATGATGACACTATGTTTATGCAAGTTAAGTGTTTGGGTTTATGCATGTTAAGTGGTGGGTTTTATGCATGCTAAATATTTGGTTTTATGCATGCTAAATATTTGGTTTTATGCATGCTAAGTGTTTGGTTTTATGCAAGTTATGATGCAAGTTCATATGCAAGTTATGATGCAAGTTCATATGCAAGTTATGATGCAAGTTCATATGCAAGTTATGATGCAAGTTCATATGCAAGTTTGCCTCTAAGTATGGCATGTTATGCAAGTTCATATGCAAGTTATGATGCAAGTTCATATGCAAGTTTGTCTCTTTTTATGATATGCATAATATATGCAAGTTTGCCTCTATGTATGACATAAGTACATGTGCAAGTTCATCCCTTTTAGACCTATGACATATATGCAAGTTGACACTTTTATGATAGGTCTATGACATGAACATTTAAGCAAGTTACCATCTTTATGACATATGTGATTCATGCAAGTTTGGGTTGGTTATTTATGCAAGTTGGGTTTATGGTCATATATGCAAGTTGACACCTTTTAAACCCATGATAATGCTAATGATATGCTAAGTTGAACCCATTGTGTGTATGATGAATCTTCTCTTTTGAAGTATGTCATGTTAACGTATTTACGTGGGGACGATGGGGTAAAAATTAATGAACACATAAAATTGTGTGAAGTGGGTATGATTAAACATACCATAAAGTGGATGGACATAATTGGGAATTTACCTATTAAGTTAGGTCTACCCATATTATGGAATTGGGAATTTACCTATTGAGTTAGGTCTACCCATATTCTTAAATATTTGTAATTAATTAGGGACAAGTAATACAAATTATGGGGGTGATTAATTGGGTGTAATTAATCGACTAAGACACAAGGTTGGACCCTTTTGTAGCATAAGACTGCCCGGAACCGACCGGCAAATCCAGCGGCTACAAATGATTGGCCCAATGTGAGAGGTCATAGTCATAAACTAAATACGTGACAAGTGTAAAGACACGAGGTTAGACTCTGTTATGGTGTAAGGCTGCCCGGAACCAACTGGCATATCCAGCTACCATAAAAGACGGTCTAATGTGAGAGGTCTTTACAAAGGTTACGATCTTAATTAATTAAGAAACACTTAACCAAATTAGCATGTAATGAGGCATGAGGGGTTAAGTGGGTGCCTTGGGTGGCATGTAGTAACTAGTGGGGGTGCCTTGGGTGGCATGAGGAAACTAGTGGGTCGCCTTGGGTGGCAATAGAAAATACGATTAGAATACTTAACCAAAGTGGAACATGTAATTAAACATGATTAAAGGGTTAAGTAAGTGCCTTGGGTGGCATGGGGGAATCAAGTAAGTGCCTTGGGTGGCATGTGGAAATCTAGTGGGTGCCTTAAGTGGCAATTGAAATATAATTAAATGACAAGCTTAAGTAGTAGCTTGTGGGTGCCTTAAGTGGAAATTGAAATATGATTAAATGACAAGCTTAAGTAGTAGCTTGTGGGGGCCTTAAGTGGCAATTGAAATATAATTAAATGACAAGCTTAAGTAGTAGCTTGTGGGTGCCTTAAGTGGAAATTGAAATATGATTAAATGACAAGGTTAAGTAGTAGCTTGTGGGGGCCTTAAGTGGCAATTGAAATATGATTAAATGACAAGCTTAAGTAGTAGCTTGTGGGGGCCTTGAGTGGCAATTAAAATATGATTAAAAGACTTAACCAAAATTTATAACATGTAAGTGGACATGGTTAAAGGGTTAAGTGGGATTCACTAGAAATGACAAGCTTAGGTGGGTAGCTTGTGGGGGCCCATTTCAACCAATATCCCAAACGTATCTTTGTGGGCTCGACCCAAGTCGAGGACGGGACATGCATATTGGGCTTGACTATAAGAGGCCAAAACGGGGTAGCGGTGGCAACGCGAGTCCAACGGGTTTCATATGCGTGTGTGGACCCGGGCTGGTAGGTAAGACGTTGTTGCATCGTGTAGGTATAAGCCGTGCACCATTGATTATCGGGTTGCCACTTTGGGGAGTGATACACCCCACTGTGGGGCCATCACGGGTATCTACGTTAGAGAGCCGATCGCTTGGGGAGTAGTGGGTACACCTAGTGGAGATAGGGGCAGACGGCACCTATGTAATCAGCTAGGGGTACACGAAACTACTATTAAAAATTACTAAGTACACTTAGTGGGATCAACCTTAAGTAGGAATTACCCTTGGGTGGGTAGAACTGGTGTGGTGCAGTGTAGGAATTACCCTTGGGTGGGTAGATCTGGGGTGGTGCAGTTTAGTAATTATCCTTGGGTGGGTAAATGCGTCTTTACGGTTATCTTAGTTCATCCTAAGTCTAGTTGGCTGCTTAGTGTAGCCATTTATCCCCAGTCGTTACCGTATATCAAGCTCATGTCTTGCTCTGGTTACTTTAATGATTGTATTGTTAAAGTTATAGGACTCGCTCAGACTTATGTCTGACCCCGTTGTTTTTATCTTTTTCCCAACCCTCAGGTTATCAGAGTGGGCCTAGCACTAGTGGGCTTTGATCAGACTGCTTTATCTATCTTTTGGAGCTTGGACCGTGGATGTAAAGCTCAGTTTATCTTTTCTATTATGGCTATTAAGTTATGTAGTGGGATTATGTACTTTTTTTTTATCAGGATGGATATTATGTACTTGACTCTTGTTTATGGTTTTGGTGTAACCAAACATGTTTACTTTCCGCTGCAATGAAATGATGTTTTAAATTCTCAAGTATTACTTATATCTGTCTTGTTGTAATTTTTCTGTTCTATATTCACTTAAAATACTCCACCGATGTTATGGCATTCCCTTAGTGAGTGACCGTAGCGGGTGTGGGGTGTTACAATACTTGTAGTGCTTGCTTCTTGCTTAACCCCTTTGTGCCAGTGTAATAACTTGTTGCACCCATATTGTTGCTAGTTGAACTGCTCCCATAAAAGTTGATCCGACTTGTGATTTTCCTTGCCATCACTTGTACCTTGCTGAGTTTAATCTGATCTGCCAAATTACCATGTTTGAGCTGCCACGATAAATCACTTGAATTTGAAGTGATCTTGTATGTTTGTCCACTAGTTTTGATCTTATTTGTCTTGTCAAAAGAAACTTGCTGGTTCGACCATGTATGTTTGACCCTTGCACTTGACCACTGTTTTATTCATGTTGTAGTGACTTTCTTTCCATTGCTGCTTGTATTTGTGGTTGCATACTGGTATATTTGCTACTGTCTCAACTGATTTTCCAGTCCTTGTTGATGCCTTTTTTTCACCATGTTGCTAACCTTTTGCTTCCTGTATTAGTCTCGACTGAACTAAAACTGTCATTCTTCTTTGCTGCTTGATCACTTATACATGCTTTGATTATTTTTGTCCATTTCAGTTTGCATTTGTTCTTGGTTAATTTTTTTTGATGTGCATGAGTCGAGACGGTCATTGTGGCTACTCCTCAGTTGCTCACGATATTGGCGAGGCAGTGCACACGTATATATGTGTGTACATGCAGCCATCAGACAAGATTTTTCTGTCCCTGCATATCAAACCAAGTCTAGAAAAATGATGAGAAACACACCGTAATTCTGAGGCAAATAAAATTTAAAAATAAATTTTTATTTGCTTTTATTCTATTTTATTTTTCTTGCAGTCTACTGTGTGTTCTTCTTGTGACAGGTATGAAGACAGGACTTGACTGAAGGTTGTGAAGACAGAAGATGGAAGACAGAAGACAGAAAAAAATAACAGTGTCAATGTATGAGAGTATCTGTATATGTGAATGTAAATGTAGTTGTGTAGAGTGAGTGACAGAGTTGTATGAATGAAATGTTGTATGTCAAATAGTGGAGTTATAAAAGATGTACTTTTTGATATTGAAATAAAATATTTTTATTTAAATAAAATATTGTGTGATTGTTTAAATTTCTGTACAGTTATATTTTATTTAAATAAAAATATTATAATCCTGTTTGTCAGTTATATTTTATTTAAATAAAAATATTATAATCCTGTTTGTTGTGTAGTATACCAGTACAGTTACAAACACATTCAATAATAAAATATATTTGGTTGTTATCATCGAACAAAAATCATATAATTGTGTATACAACACTGTTATATACAATAGTTAAGTCATGAACCGCTTGAATATACTTAACCAATTTGACACGATGACTTGATAGGGTTAAGTCATGAACCGCTTGAATATACTTAACCAATTTGACACGATGACTTGATAGGGTTAAGTCATGAACCGCTTGAATATACTTAACCAATTTGACACGATGACTTGATAGGGTTAAGTCATGAACTGCTTGAATATACTTAACCAATTTGACACGAAGACTTGATAAGGTTATTTCATGAACCGCTTGAATATACTTAACCAATTTGACACAATGACTTGATAGGGTTAAGTCACGAGCCGCTTGAATATACTTAACCAATTTGACACGATGGTTTGGTAGGGTTAAGTCACGAACCGCTTGAACATACTTAACCAACTTGACACATGATTCGTAGGGCTAAGCCATGAACTTGAACGACAACACTTAGCCAATTTGACATGACACGTAGATGGGTTAAGTCACGAACTTGAATGACCACACTTAACCAACTTGACACGCTAGACTGATGGGTTAAGTCTCGAATTTAAATGACAACACTTAACCTGCTGGACGGAAACCCTAGTTACGCGGTCCTTTTCAGCAGTAACCCACTAGGTGCATCATGGTACCCTGGAACTAGGTAGGGTGGGGCACGATTACTGGGCTGATTGTAAGCGACTAGAACGACGGCTGAGTTGGTGCGCCATTGTAGGTTCAGGCGGACTATGGTCGTGCACGTAGTTCGGAGTTGAAAAAGCAGGCATTGGGCACCAGTAGGTTTACACTGTGCGTGCTTGATTCGTGTCGGTGGTTGACACCCTAGGGCTTGATACACCCTATGGTGGACCTAGCACAGGTGACTACATTCGTGATAGGGCCGTATGACACAGACACATGAACGAGATAGGACTTGTAGGGAGCCGATCGACTAATAGTTCGTTTCATGGGACCAAGTAATGGGTCATTTCATGACATTGGGCAAGGGATCATTTTATAGTCAACACATGACATGGGTTGGGATACTAGTACGGGTGGTGCAGAGCAAATAGATATCATAGAAATATTTTAATGGTAAAGCAAAGAAATCTTGCGATGTTTGATAGAAATCTTGCGAAATTATACTTAGTTTATCTTGAATGGAAACCTGGCGTTGTTATACTTGACAAAAACCATATGAGGTTATTCTTAGTTATCTTTCCTGTAGCTTATCTTGTCATCATGCTTATGTTTATTTTCAGTTTATTCATGCCATGTTATCTTTACCTGTTTTTATGCTGAAAGTCACTAGGACTTACTCATGTTTTATGACTGACCCGTTTTGTTTTGCCTCTTTTTTTTCCGTTTCCCCCCCCAAGGTTCATAGGGTGGGAATACAGCTTAGTTCGGATCATACCAAGCTCCAAAGCTCTTTCATGTACGGCTTGGATTTCTCTTGGCTATGGCTTGCTTTGCTTTATTGGGGAATGATTTATAACTATGGTTTTATGCATCTTTACTATTGTAAGACAGATTTCGATGTAATTGACTTAATAGCATTTTGATGTAAAAGGCTTTAGACCTTACTAGATTTTAAAGCAATGAAATTTGGGTTTTCCTTCCGCTGTTTTATTTATGTTCTGTCTTGTAATATTTCTGTGTATGTTTACCTAGATAATACTCCACCAAAGCTAGTGCATTCCCTTTGTGAGTGACCATAGCGGAGGTGGGGTGTTACATTTGGTATCAGAGCAGAAGGTTACCAGACTGGGCAAAAGCTTTTAAAGACCTTCTGAAATTATTTTCAAAACGTTTACAAAGAAGCATTTTTCTAAGAAAAGTTTTGTTTTACAAAAGGCATATTCCCCAAAGCCATAAGCACTATCTTTTGATTCTCTCTTGAAATCTCTTCTCTCTCTTTTCACCATAGTTTCGTAGGTATCAACATATGTCGGAGGGCAAAGAAGTGCCCAACCTCCATCTGTAGCAGCAGTAGTTCCATCTGCGTCTAATCTTATTTCAAGCTTTGTAGGGTTGCCGTGCGATGGAGGTAGCTTTCGAGAGACTTGTCAACAAGCTATACAAGGATAGTAGGAACATAAAGAACACAAGCCTAAGAATGAGAAACTTGTTGAAATGGCTTAATCCACGAAGGAGGAATAAGGTGAAAGGAAAGAGGCCAAAGTGAAAGAATAATAAAACCCATGACAAGAAAGAGTATCGTTAGTATAGTAAAAAGGGACATGTAGTTAAGTGTTATAGGACAAGCACAAGGGCAAAGGACAAGATCATCGAGAGGGCAATTGTATGCTCTCGCTACTAGCGTACCTAAGAGGGGTGGTAACGTTGATGTTAAAGGTTTAGTTTATCTTTTCTATCATCCCGTTAGGACTTTGTTTTTGTACATCGCATCCTTTTTATTCTGCTTCGATAGTTGAGTCTCTGCACCTTAGTACTAGCTTATTAGAGGATCCCGTTTTTGTCTCAAATCCTATAGGGAAATTGGCTCATTTATTCTTGACTTGTTTGGATTTGAGAATGTCTGTGAAGTAATGCTTATGTTTTCGGGCTATGGGTTGATTCTAGGGACGGAGTGGTTATCCAGTAAGGGTGCCGTTCTCGGTTTTGAATAGAGGGTAGTTAGACTCTTGACTTGCCTCGGTAATACCCTCGAGGTCGCGTGTAACCTTTAGGGTTCTATCAGGATTTGTTACCTAGATTCTCTTAACACATTTATTGGTAATTTATTGATCCGCTCGAGTAGTGTTCGCCACTAAGGCGGATGGTTCATTTCGCTTATGCATGAGTTATAGAAAATCTCCTTAGTAAGTACCTTTGGCAACATGGTTGATATTTGTTATTTTCAAGAGATAATTCATCTATGTGAAATACCTCCTAGTAAGTGAACGAGATCCAAGATTCACTAGTGAATTTTGGAGAGCTTGCATGAAACCATGAGTACGTAGTTATGATTAAGCCGAATATACTAGAAGAAAAATAAGTAAAAAGTGGAACGAGAGGCAATTCCAACTCATATTTTGGAAACATGAATTAAGAAGCTACAAATTGTGAAGTTAAAGACGGTCAAAGCACAATGGAGTTAAGCTCAAGGAAATGCGACTCAAAAGATTCAAGACTAGATACACGTATCATATCTCTTTTTAAGAGTATAGCCTTGATCCCTCTTTTCCTGTAGAGCTTATTTGCATGCTATCTTTCAAGTATATCCTCTCGGTCATATTCTCAATCCCATTTCTGTTAGAAACCTCATAGGGAGCATGACTCATCTGTTAGTAATACATGTTGGGGCTTGAGGGTGTCTGTTGGATTGACTAAACTTTTTGGGTTTTATAGGATACGGGTTGGTTTTAGGAAGGGATTTTCTTGTGACCTAAAAGGAGTCCATCATGCTTAGTTTCCTAGAAACATATATATTGGTTGGGTTGAGAAATTCTTTGGGTGTCAGTCTGATGTTGATTCCGGTCTTCAGGGCCGGTGCTTAGGGAGTTCTTCTCCTAATCAGTATATATGTGGCGTAGATTTCCATTTCTGACATTGCCTAATGGGCACAAAGTGTTTACTTGCTTCTACCATTCGACTATACCTTTAGGTAGGGACAATTGGGTGTAAACATGTGTTTGAGACATGTTATGATTGATGGTTGCAAGTGGTTGCTAGTGGTTGCTCGTGGATGCATTTACACCTTAGGCACTAGATCGGCTCAGTCACCTTTCATGTTTCATATGCATGAGTGTTTATACTTGTTTATGGATGAAATTGAATGTGTTATCATGTGAATGTTGCATATGGATGGATGTTTGTGCACACATATAGTGTTTATATGACCATGACGATTTGCATACATGTTAGACTCATGGCACTAAACATATTTTGCATTAAGAGGATCAATCAGGCCTTATCATCTGCATTAGACAAGGAACATATACACACACTTCTTGCATATGTCCATACAGCATTAGAAATCTCTTAAGGACAATGAATGCCTGTGACTGATGATTGAGTAGATGGATGATTGGATGGTAGGACACATTCTTCTTAACTTGGTGATTTCGGGGACGAAATCCTTTAAGTAGGGGAGAATGTAACAACCCCAATTTTAATAACATATTAAAATCATAAATCAAGGCAGAATTAAATTTTAAGATCAGAATCAAGGGAAACGGGTTGCGCCATTGCGTCCGTCTCGAAATTTTTCTTGGAAACGAGTCCGAGTTTGTGAGAATCGGAGTCCGTAAGAGGGAGATATGACCCTCCGAAGTTTCAGGAATTTTCAGAGTTCAAAACAGTTCGAATTCGAGTTCAAAATTCGAATTTCAAAACCCAGACAGACTGGGCGGGAAATTTCCCGCCCAGCACCCAGGTCGACTGGGGAGTCGACTGGGCACTCGACACCCCCAAGACCAGATCGACTGCGCAATCGACTTGGGTGTCGACCTAGTCCCCGAATCTGCTTTTGGGCCTGGGTGCATTCTGATGTACCTGGTCTCCTTTTCTGCCTAGGTTCGTCCGCCTAATCGTATATAAACAGCCTCTCGCCTCTTCTCTCTACACCATTTCATTCTGTCCTTATGCTGCCTCTGAGAAAATGAATAAAATAATATATAAGTCTGAGACGAGGATATGCTGTTCAAGTCTTTCAAGAGGAGATTCAAATCTAATTAGGATTCAAGTAAAGATTCAACGACTTCAAGCAATGACGCCTAGACCATATTGAATCAAATCAGAAGATTAATCAAGTTAGATGTTTCAACGCGACAACGAATCGATTTGTCCTCTCTTAACCAATCAATGTAAGTTCTAGTTACTTTTTAGATTGAAATGCTTAATTATAACATGGCCATGGAATAAAGTGTAATTGGATGTAAGCATGTTCATCGATTCAAGTCTATTTCTGTTTCCTCTTGAATCTTGAGTTTTGGGCTTTTCTATCTTTATTCTTTTGTCAAGTTCATGATCTATTCAGCCTGTTGTAAATCAATTCTTGTTAATTTTATTCTCAAGATCTATCTTTTATGCCTGAGATGATGTTTTTATGCCAGTTTCCTCTCTATACCTATTGTTATACAAATTCTACCTCCCCCTATTTATTTTCTTTGATGAACCTAGATCAATTTCGGATCTAGGCCTAAACCGCGATTTGCGTACGATTGAATACGGGGGAATCTTGGGATAATACCTATTTGGATATATGTGTTTGGTGGAATTGATGGCATAACATAAAAACTGGATATTTGGGTATTACTACCATTAACATGAAATTGAATATTTGGGTATTATCATTATAATAGTAATTGCAAGAATGGGGATTGGCATATATATAATTTGACATAGATTTTGATATATGTAATATGGCATGGATCTTGATATATGTAATTTGGCTAGAACTCGTTATGGGTAAATTGGTGTAAACATGTTATACATGTAATTTTGGGTATAAAACTGGATCTATGTAAATTGAGCATAGCTTTGTAAACATGTAAATCATGAATCTTGACATATGTAAAACGACATGAATTGAACATATGTAAATTTGGTATGAATTGGGCATATGTAAAACTGACATGTAACCTAGAACTTGGGCATATGTTAATTATGTAAAATTTGGAGTAGAAACATATATGATAATTTATGACTTGGAGAAAGTTTAATATGAACGCGCCTAAGTTGGGTTTTGGGTAGTTGGTATGTATTGGACATCTAGAAGGCACGTAAACATGCTTGTGAACTTGAAACATGAATTGGTCATGAATATGAATCCTTAACTTGATAATAGGCATAAGTGAAAACATGAAACTTGACATCAAACTCGCCATGAAACTAGACATGAACTTGACATGAAACTTGAACATGGACATGACATTTAGAATGAACTAGAAAATGGCCAACTCGAGGTTGGGTTGAGTTTGCAGTGTAAATCTGCCCGGAACCGCCCGGCAAATCCAGTTACTGCAAACAATAGGATCCAATGTGGGTAGTTGGTCATGTCGCGCTTGAAACCCGAGGTCAGACTGAGTTGTGGTGTAAATCTTCCCGGAACCGCCCGACATATCCAGTGACCACAATAACAGGTCTGATTTGAGAGGTTAGGGGGCATTAATGAATTAATGCCACTTGATAGGGTTAAGTCATGAACCGCTTGACTATACTTAACCAATTTGACACGATGACTTGATAGGGTTAAGTCATGAACCGCTTGAATATACTTAACCAATTTGACACGATGACTTGATAGGGTTAAGTCATGAACCGCTTGACTATACTTAACCAATTTGACATGATGACTTGATAGGGTTAAGTCATGAACCGCTTGAATATACTTAACCAATTTGACACGATGACTTGATAGGGTTAAGTCATGAACCGCTTGAATATACTTAACCAATTTGACACGATGACTTGATAGGGTTAAGTCATGAACCGCTTGAATATACTTAACCAATTTGACACGATGACTTGATAGGGTTAAGTCATGAACCGCTTGAATATACTTAACCAATTTGACACGATGACTTGATAGGGCTAAGTCATGAACCGCTTGAATATACTTAACCAATTTGACAAGATGACTTGATAGGGTTAAGTCATGAACCTCTTGAATATACTTAACCAAATTGACACGATGACTTGATAGGGTTAAGTCACGAACCGCTTGAATATACTCAACCAATTTGACACGATGGTTTGGTAGGGTTAAGTCACGAACCGCTTGAACATACTTAACCAACTTGACACATGATTCGTAGGGCTATGTCATGAACTTGAACGACAACACTTAGCCAATTTGACATGACACGTAGATGGGTTAATTCACGAACTTGAATGACCACACTTAACCAACTTGACACGCTAGACTGATGGGGTTAAGTCTCGAATTTAAATGACAACACTTAACCTGCTGGACGGAAACCCTAGTTACGCGGTACTTTTCAGCAGTAAACCACTAGGTGTATCATGGTACCCTGGAACTAGGCTGCGTGGGGCACGATTACTGGGCTGATTTTAAACGACCAGAACGACGGCTGAGTTGGTGCGCCATTGTAGGTTCAGGGGGACTATGGTCGTGCACGTAGTCCGGAGTTGAAAAAGCAGGCATTGGGCACCAGTAGGTTTACACTGTGCGTGCTTGATTCGTGTCGGTGGTTGACACCCTAGGGCTTGATACACCCTATGGTGGACCTATCCCAGGTGACTACATTCGTGATAGGGTCGTATGACACAGACAAATGAACGAGATAGGACTTATAGGGAGCCGATCGACTAATAGATCGTTTCGTGGGACCAAGTAATGGGTCATTCCATGACATTGGGTAAGGGATCATTTTATAGTCAACACATGACATGGGTTGGGATACTAGTACGGGTAGTGCAGAGCAAATAGATATCATAGAAATATTTTAATGGTAAAGCAGAGAAATCTTGCGATGCTTGATAGAAATCTTGCGAAATTATACTTAGTTTATCTTGAATGGAAAACTGGCGATGTTATACTTGACAAAAACCGTATGAGTTTATTCTTAGTTATCTTTCCTGTAGCTTATCTTGTCATCATGCTTATGTTTATTTTCAGTTTTTTCATGCCACGTTATCTTTACCTGTTTTTATGCTGAAAGTCACTAGGACTTACTCAGTCTTTATGACTGACCCGTTTTGTTTCGCCTCTTTTTCTTCCGTTCCCCCCTCAGGTTCGCAGGGTAGGAATACAGCTTAGTTCGGATCTTACCAAGCTCCAAAGCTCTTTCATGTACGGCTTGGATTTCTCTTGGCTATGGCTTGCTTTACTTTATTGGGGAATGATTTATAACTATGGTTTTATGCTTCTTTACTATTGCAAGACAGATTTCGATGTAATTGACTTAATAGCATTTTGATGTAAAAGGCTTTAGACCTTACTAGATTTTAAAGCAATGAAATTTGGGTTTTCCTTCCGCTGTTTTATTTATGTTCTGTCTTGTAATATTTCTGTGTATGTTTACCTAGATAATACTCCACCAAAGCTAGTGCATTCCCTTTGTGAGTGACCCTAGCGGAGGTGGGGTGTTACAGTAAATAAAAATAATTTTACCCAAAGTATATTTTGATACATATTGGATATATTGGTTGTTATTATAATCGAGTAAGATTATAACATGTGAAATGGTTCTATATAACCAATCAGAATTCATATAAGTGAAATACGTGAAATCAGATGAGTTAAATCTAAAATTTAAACCAGGAATTGAATTAAAATGCTAGAAAATTGGATAAGTGTTTTTAAATTGATGTGGATAAAAAAATAAGGAAAATTTAAGATCCTGGGAGATTTTAAATTGTTTTACAAGAAGTGTGAATTATATTTTGAAATGAATTTCAAAGTGGAAATGTTTAGAAATGGTTTTATAGTATTGTACTCACTTCGATCGCTGGAAAAATAGATTCCGATGATGACAGCTACATCATCAGTATTCATTTTCGAGTTGTAAGTGACGAATTACTACCAGAGATACTATTTTGAATTTTTTTTGGGAAAGACAAGTTGTGTTGAATTTCAAAATGGGATTTATAATATAGAATTTGATATATAGAATTTGAATAATAGAATTTGATATATAGAATTTGATATATAGAATTTGATATATAGATTTGAATAATAGAATTTGATTAATAGAAGTGATATAAAATTTGAATAGAAATTGAATAGAATTAACTAAGTCGAAGAGGAATTAGTTAATCGAGTTTTGAATTGGAAGTTGAACTTTGAAAGGTGAATCGGATTTGTAAATGGATATTCAAAATCGAATATAGAACTTAAATTTGAAATTTGGATTCAAATTAGTTAATAAGCAAGTTAAAATATATTTGAACATGTCATGTTCAAATATGAAAGTGAAATAGACTAAAGAGTTAATTAACAAATTAATTAACGAATTGAGTTAAAACGATCAGGTATAGTTAAAATAGATTGGGCAGGTATAAATATACATGAGATAGGTATGGATAAGGTATGAAGGTATATAAATAGAATGCTCAACGAAAAGGTATGTATTTAATTCATATATGAGATTTTATGCGCCGTATCGGCAAGCCGCTTGGCTTTTTCTTTTTCTTTTGGATTGGTGAGGGCCATGGGAGGCTATTTGGAATATCCCGAGGCTCCTGGTACAAAGGAGGTTATGGCGAATTTTTCCGGGAATTTAAGGAGTTAAAATATTTTGAAGATAATTTGATAGTTAGAAATCAACGTATCGATATATATATAGAAGTCGATAAGGAAACGAACTTAGAAATAGAATAGTAAAATCAAAAAGGAAGACTAAGAAAAAAATCTAGTTAGAATAGAAATAGGAAGCATATACATGTTTAAAAGTGAATAAGTTGTTGTATGGTATTGATTATTCGAGTAAGTAGTCATATCTGTTTTGACGTTATAAATGTTATTCAGTCAAGGTCTGAGAGGTAGTTATACCCCAACTTGATTGATTTCATTATTAACAAATAAATAGTAAGATTTCAGGCTCGAAGATCAATGTTGAATAAGAGTTAGTTGAATATAGTATTTGGGTTGTCGTAAAGGTGTTTTACACAACATCCGTTTTAACCCAAATAAGTGTAAGCTTGGAAATATATTAAAGAATATTTCCTAAGTATAGAAATAAACGAGATCGAAAAAGAGATAAGTAATTGGAATATTTTCCAATTATAAATAGCATATATTTTCTAAAGTTTAGAAAATAAAGGAAGGCGATATTTAGAAATGTTTTCCAAATAACATAAAAGGCCAATATGGTTATTGAAAATATTTGGTTAACAAATATTGATAAAGAAAGAGAGAAGTGATTTAACAAATGGAATATTAATTAAGGGCTCAGTGACATGTTCAAAAAGGAAAATTCGATTTTTGAAAAGAGTAAAATGTTTAAAAAATTCCCAGGGAAAGACTGTTTGAATTAAAAACAAATTTAACATGAATTTGTGAAAGCAAAATTTAATTAAAGTAAAGCAAGTAAAGTGGTAACTGAGGTTGAATTAGAATGATATCAAGACAAATTGGATTGTGAGATTCAAAGTTGAAGTGTAGTGGGATAATCAAGTTAAGAGTTGGGAATCGAGAAGAAACTCGAGTTAAAATGATATTTGGCTCGGATATGAGCGAATGGTTGTGTTGTGGATAACAGCAGATTGGAATTTGATTGGGATGACCCTTGTATCCGCTGGATTGATAAAGGTGGAAAGGATATAATGATATGCCCGACAAAAAAGTACAAGTTTATATTTCTATTGGATATAAGATGTATAAGCCGATCTGACAAGCCGCTTGGCTGTTTGATTTTCTTTTGGGTTGGAGATGGCCCAAGGAGGCGAGTTGGAGTTTGACCAATTGACCGGTACAAAGGAGGTGCTGGCGAAATTTTTCGAAAAGTTAAGGAGTTAAAAAATTTTCATTGATAAGAATTAATTAATAATTTAATTGAAATTTAATTGGTTCAGTTGAAACTGAAGTTAAGAAGTGAACAAATATGTTCTAACCAGTCGATAGTGTCGTCCTCTACCTTTTAGCAATTTCGAGGACGAAATTATTTTAAGTGGGGAAGATTGTAATGACCCGCATTGGCAGAGGTATTATAATTAATTTATTTAATTATATAAATAGTGATATAGTAAATTCAATGGTGGTTTAATTTAAATAATAGTGAATATTTAATTAAAATAAGAAATTAAATAATATATTTAATTCTGAAATAATCAGATTGGGCTGAAATGGCGATATGGTGTGAACTGGATCATCTGTGATATTTAATTCAGCTTGGAATTTAATTTGAATAATGAATATATTATATACACGACAGTTTGAGTGTATAATTATATTATAATTAAAATCGAGCTTGAAATGGCATGGCAGTTCGTTAATTGTCGATTTGAACTTCAATTGAATGTACAGGATTCGTTTTAAGCCGGATTTCTGTGAAACAAGAAACGTGTGGAGCTGGTGGAGTATATCTTTCTAGTGGAAGAGGAAAATCGGGATTTCGTCGTGTAGATTTTGATTTACGTCCAAATCAAATTTTAGAAAAGTCGCTGTGGAATTCCTTTATAATTTATAAAGGGATTATTTATATTTTAAAAAAGGAATTTCAAAATAAATCGAATATCGGGTTGACCCAGATTTGGGATATCGAGTTATAAATCCTAGTGGAATTTTATGATATTCTGCTGCGAATATATACGATAATATTAATTTATTAATATTTTATTTAATTATATTTAAATATATTTATATATTTATATATTTAAATGGGTCATCCAGAGCTTTAAAAATAGCCACTTTTGCAAACGAAGTCGGAATTAGACGAAACTAATTTTGTTGGATCCGCAATGTCAAATAGTTGTTAGATTTCTAGTTTCGTGATTTTTAGAGTCACTGTGTGGTCGTATGGATTTTTAGAGTGTAAAACATTCGATAAATTGACAGATAAAAATACGCTGTGTGAGCAAACGGAGTCGGAATTCGACGAAACCAGTTTCGTTGGGACCATAATGTCGAACTATAGCCGCATGTCCATTTTCGTGATTTTTGAATACTATGTGCGATCACACGGATTTTTAGAAAGGCAAAAACGGATATAATGTAAACGAATAAAAATATCCTAACTAAATATCTAAAGAAAAAATATCTCATTTGCCTATAAATAGGCGTTCATTTTCCTATGACCTAAAAGAAAACTCAACATACAAAAAAATGAGCCGTCAGTTTCCTCCCTCACAAACAAAAACACAAACTCAGAAAATCATAACAATTCGAATAAATTCCTAGAATTCTCAAAACAACTATCTTTGAATTCATCTTGTATTCCTCTTCAACCCCATATGCGATTTTCTAGGATCGAACCTATCTGGTTCGCTGTTTATTTTTACAGCGTATGGTTTCTAGTTCCTAGGGTTGACGATTTTGGGTAGTATGAGCATCTAGGTGGAATTTCGATATCGGATTTGAGTTCCTGGTTGTGAGAAGCATTTGTCGTGAAATTCTGGTAAGATTCGGAGCAAAAAAGTGACGCAACTGTGACTTGCTCGTGCGATACAGTGGTGCGTCGGATCTGGGGTGAGGGGCTCGAGTTGGGTGATAATGGCACAATTAGATGGAGGAGCTCAAGAGAAGGATTTTGGTGATGTCGGATCTGACTTCGGTTGAATCATGAGGGGGTTAAGGAACGAAAAAATGGCCGGTTTTGGGTTCCTGGAGCTTTCGGTTTTTAGATTTGGGATCGGGGAAGAAACAAGCGGTGGGGGATCGGTTTTAAAGTGGGAGATGGGCCAAGAAAGTGGGGTAAGGCCCAAGGGTTTAAATTAAAGTTTTATTTTATTTTAAAAATGTACGTCAACTTATAAATTAAATATCTTTATCATACGTGATCGGTTTTCAGCGAAACAAGATCCATCGGAATCGTATGGACGGACACTATCCAATGGGACTGACCGGGAGTGGATTCGAGCTCGTTTGAATTTATGGCGAATTAAACTGTTTGATTCAAATCAAACAACGGTTTATCGTTCTTTAACGATGAACTGCCAAAGTGAGTAAATCTCACCAACTATGAACAGTTTATAATTTCATGTTGTATTTTTAGAACTGTTAAATATTGGCTGATTGACTCTGTGTTGATTGTTTGATTGAACTGCTAGTCAGTTAGTTGAATTTCTATATTGATTCTATTTAATAGAATATATCATATGGAACTGAAAGTGATGT
The DNA here is from genome assembly GCA_030737875.1 of Allium sativum. Taxonomy (NCBI): domain Eukaryota; kingdom Viridiplantae; phylum Streptophyta; class Magnoliopsida; order Asparagales; family Amaryllidaceae; genus Allium; species Allium sativum. The sequence continues at coordinate 133,524,219 of CM060918.1, forward strand.
TATCTATATTGTTTAACATCTGTGATGCAGGGAAACAGGTTGGAGGAATCCAACTGGATTCCTCAACATTTATTTTACTGTGATTCATATATTGTGATATATGATGTGATGTATAATCTGTTGTCGATTATATTTGTTTGAACGATACTGATCATCGTGATTTGATATGTTGAATACCATAACATACCGAAATGTTGATAAGGGAATATTTTCAAAGTGATATTTGAAAATAAAATATTTATAAATGGAATATTTATAAATAAGAAATATTTATAAATTGGAATATTTATAAATAGGAGATATTTAGAAAAGGGAAATTATAAAATCAAAGAATAGATTTGAAAAGGAAATATTTGCAAACCATTTGCAAATAGAATAATAGAAAAGGAAATATTTGTAAATCATTTACAAATAAAATTGATAGGAAATATTTAGAAAATAAATAGAGTTATAAAAAGGAATTTTTTTTATAACCGAATAGGATGTTATAAAAAGGAAAACGTTATAAAAAGGAAAACGTTACTAAAAAGGAAATCATTTGTAAAGTGAAGAACCGTTACTAAAAGTAAAATCTTTATAAATGAATAGTTTATTCGAAAAGGAGTTAATCGAATATTATTTATTCGAATATTAGTTTATTCGAATAGAGTTAAAGGAAAGGAATTATCGATTATTAGTTAATCGAAAGGAGTTATCGATTATTAGTTAATCGAAGGAGTTATCGATTATTAGTTAATCAAAGGAGTTATCGATTATTAGTTAATCGAAGGAGTTATCGATTATTAGTTAATCGAAAGGAGTTATCGATTATTAGTTAATCGAAGGAGTTATCGATTATAGTTTAATCGAAAAGAGTTATCGATTTGTTTAATCGAAGTGAGTTATAGAATATTGGTTATTCGAAGGAGTTATCGAATATTAGTTATTCAAATAAGAGTTAAATAGAGTTATCGAATTTTAGTTATTCGAATAGGGTTAAATGGAGTTAAAGGAATAAATCGAATATAGTTTATTTGAATTGAATTAAACGAGTAAATCGACTAGAGTCAAATCAAATAGAGTTAATCCAATAGCGTTAGTCCAATAGAGTAAATTGAATAGAGTTATCGAATATACCTTATTCGAAGGAAAGAATTTATCGAATAGAGATGATTCGAAAGAGAGTTACGTAAGGAAGCTTGTTAAAGAATTTAAAAGGTGAACTTTGTCTATTTCAAGGTTAGAAACGTTGTTCAGTTAAGGTCTGAGAGGTAGTATTACCCCAACTTGATTGACTTCATTTTTAACTAAGGAATGGTTAAGGTTCGATAGTGAAGGTGGGTTAAAGGAATTTAGTTAATAAGCGTAATGGTTTGAGTTGGCATCGCGATGATTTGTTTAAAACATCTGCCTAAGTCCAATGAAGGAGTTTTGCAAATGTTTTCCAAATAAGAACCAGAAATGTTTTCTGATATAGAAAACAAGAAATGGAAATGTTTTCCAATGGTAATAACATATATTTTCTAAATTTAGAAAATAAGAAATGTTGAATATATGGAAACAAGAGATGAAAAATGAACTAAGGAGATAAATGTTAAATGATGTTTGATCGATATAAATTTCCAACTGGAAATAATATCATTGTTTGCACACCTGTTTTTCTTTGATAGTTAAATCACAGACTATCGAAGTTTTGACTATTTTAACGTTGTTAATATGGAGAGAACGGTTGGATTATTCTCCGAAGAACCACTCCGTATTGGCATAAGCTTTGCGAATCATATATGCCAAAGATAATTGAAGACGGAGTAAAGTGCAAGGGCTATTGTATAAGTCTTAGATAACAGTGCCTAAGATGGATGAATGTCTGACAGAGTATTTCCAGAAAGGTCACGTACATTGATTTCTTCAACCGTACCAAGAGTTGAAGCGGAGAAGGAAACTTCTTTTAGCTGACATGTAATGTATGGTTGTAGACGTCAATCGGTGATTTGATGGATTTGACGATGTGACATTCGAAGTGAATCTGGTGTGATGATGAATCGTAACCTCAAGCCTCATCAACCGGTAAATGATAGAAATCTGGCAGGCAGCATGGCTAAGTCGGTCGCTCCGAAGTAGGGTGTATAATCACCTGATCTAGAGTTTCATTTACTTCTAAAAATCTATTGTTGATGCTGTCCCATTCGGGAAACGGTTGCTGATCCCAACCGTTGGTGATATACATTCGATACACTCAAGCGAAATGAGTGGTCAGTCATGTGTGGCCGGGTTGCAAAATGTTCTTGTTGAACCCAGTGTATTCCTTTCTAGAGGTACACTAGCGAAAGGTGGTTCCATACCTTGTCATAGTTGGAAATCCATTACCCAATACGTGCTTGCGGTTTTGATTGTATACTATATATGTAGAACATGAGATGAAAGCATTTCTGCTAGATGATTATTATATATTGTGGTTGATAGACATTATTATAATATCAAAAGGTTTTTGATATAAAGATAATTTGGATTCTCATAAGGGAAAAACCCGTTCCGTTATACGGCGTGGTCCTATGAGATATCATTTACCTGCTTGAACTGTTTTAAACTGTTTTACTCACACCAGTCCGATGACTGACCCGGAGTTTATTTTGTTGTTTTCCCTAAACTCTTGGGTGCCTAATTTTTACGGGCAGTCAAGTAGTCGGGATTTTTCAGATACATTTGAAGAGATGGAGCAGGAGGCTTCAGGATCATGTAGCTATAGTTTATTTCCGCTATGTTGTAAGTGTTGTACTTTGATAATGATGTATATTCAAGTACAGATTTATATTTCAAAGTTATGTTACATATATTATATGTTATTCGTTCCGCTGTGAGATTCGTGTTACTTTGATGTTGTGTTCTCCTTCTTCTTCTTCTATTCTAAGTTTCTATCTTATCTATCCTCGCCCTCTCAATTCTTTCTATTAATTTCATGATTTTCAGTTTAATTTGGGGTTGGACTTTTGTTTTTGGTCAGCTCAAATTGGACCGGAAATATGGGTCATTACACTTATTTTTAATTTAAAAAGTGTATAAACTTCAAAAGTATGTAACTTTAACATATGTTATCCAAACTCAGCCAAACAAGATCCGATAGGATCGTATGGATGGACCCTACCAAATGGAACTGACTGGGAATGGATTGGAGCTCGTTACAATTTATTGGGAAAATAAATAGTCCGTCTGAATCAAGCGATGGTTATCGTTATTAACGATGATAGTCCAATGTGAGTAAAACTCACCAACTCTGAACAGTTATATTTTCATAACATATTTTTAGAACTGATAATTATATGTTGATTGTTGTGTTTTAACTGTTTGGTTGAATTGCTTATGTATTGGTTGAAATTATAGATAAAGATATATATATAAATCATTAATCAAATATTGATTCTATTTAGCAGAATAATTCATAGTGAAATGAAATCGATGTTAATTATATTGTTTAACATCTGTGATGCAGGGAAAACAGGTTGGAGGGACCCAACTGGGTTCCTCAATATATAAAATATTGTTTTGTTTCATATATTGTGATATATTATGTGATATATAATCTGTTGTTGATTATGTGTGTTTGAATGATATCGATCACTATTGTTTGGTATTTTAAATACCGTAAGAAAACCCTAGGATGAAAAAGGAAATTTTCAATTACTATATTGAAATAAAATATTATGTAAAATCGAAAGATTTTATATAGAAGGAAGATTTCAAACTGTATATTGGAATAGAATATTTATAAAATCAAGGGATTTTATAAAGGAAATTATTTGTAAAAACAATATAAAAGAAAATATTTGTAAAACAAATATAAAAGGAAAATATTTGTAAAACAAATATAAAGGAAAATATTTGTAAAACAAATATAAAGGAAAATATTTATAAAACAAATATAAAAGGGAAATATTTGTAAAACAAATAGAAAGAGAAATATTTGTAAAACATGTACAAATAAAACAGAAAGAGAAATATTGGTAAAACATTTATAAATAGTGTTATAAAAAGGAAATGTTTATTTAGAAAATAAATAGAGTTATAAAAAGGAAATGTTTATTTAGAAAATAAATAGAGTTATAAAAGGGATTTATTGGGAAATGAAAAAGAATGTCATATAAGGAAATATTTCGCAAATGAATAGAATTTTACATTAGGAAAGTTTATACCCGTGCTTCGCACACGGGTATAACGTGACATGGGTTTAAAGCAAAGATTTTAAATAGAATCTATCGTAAATGATAAATTGAGAAGATTAATTTATAAACAACATTTTATAAATTAAATAAAACATTTATCATTGGATAAATAGAATATATAAGTCAGGGCTTATATAGAGAAGTAAGAATTGATTTCAACATCGATATTTGAAACTGAATATGGACGTAGAGTAAATCAAAGGAGTTAATCAAAATGTTTTAATCAAAATGAGTTAGAGGAGTTAATAGATTAGAGTTAGAGTTAATCGATTAGAGTTAGAGTTAACCAGTTAGAGTTAATCAGTTAGAGTTAATCGAATAGAGTTAATCGAACAAGAGTTAGTCGAATATTTGTTATATCGAATAGAGTTAATCGAACAAGAGTTAGTCGAATATTTGTTATATCGAATAAAGTTCATTGAATTAGATTTAATCAGATTAGAGTTATTCGAATATAGTTTATTCGAAGAAAAGAGTTATCGAATAAGGTTATTCGAAGAAGAGAATTAATCGAATATAGTTTATTCGAATAGAGAAAGGAGTTATCGAATATTAGTCATTCGAAAGGAGTTATCGAATATTAGTTATTCGAAAGGAGTTATCAAATATTAGTTATTCAAAAGGAGTTAATCGAATATTAGTTATTCGGAAGGACTTAATCGAATATAGTTTATTCGAAAGGAGTTAATTGATAAGAGTAAATTAGTTAGAGTTAATTAAATAGAGTTAATCCAATAGAGTTAATCAAATAGAGTTAATAGAATTGAGTTAATCAAATAGAGCGAACTGATAAGAGTAAATCGATTAGAGTTAACCGAATAGTGTTAATTGAATAGAGTTAATCGAATAGGGCTATTCGAAGAGAGATTATCGAATATAGTTTATTCGAAGGAAAGAGTTATCGAATAGAGATTTATTCGAAAGAGAGTTACGTAAGGAAGTTTGTTAAAGATTTAAAAGATAAACTTTGACTATTTCGAAGTTAAAACATTGTTCAGTTAAGGTCTGAGAGGTAATTATACCCCAACTTGATTGACTTCCTTCTTAACTAAGGAATGGTAAGGTTTGATAGTGAATGATGGTTAAGTGAATTTAGTTAATGAGTGAAATGGTTTGAGTTGGCATGGCGATGTTTGATTTAAACATCAATTTAAATCCAGTGAAGGAGTTTTGGAAATGTTTTCCAAATAAGAATCAGAAATGTTTTCTAATAATAGAAAATAAGAATTTAGAATATATGGAAACAGGAGATAAGTAAATTAATGAACTAAAGAGATAAATGTTAAATGATGATTGATCGATAAAATTTCCATCTGGAAATAATATCGTTGTTTGCACACGTGTTTTTCTTTGATAGTTAAATCATAGACTATCAAAGTTTTGACCATTTTTCCGTCGCCAATACGGAGAGACCAGTTGGATTCTTATCCAAAGAACAACTCCATATGGGTGTTAGCGTTTCGAATCAAATGGATCAAAGACAAATTGAAGACGGAGTAAAGTGCAAGGGCTGTTGTATAAGTCCAAGGTAGAGATTGCCTAGGATGGATGTACGGAATAGTGCCTTCGGTTTGTCCAGTCCCAGGACAACTTGAAAGGATGAATGTCTTACAAAGTATATCTGGTAGATCGCATAAGTTTGATCGTTTCAAACGTATTTACGTTGGTGGCGGAGGAATTCGTTTCTCTTAGCTTATACCCATGGTATTTTTGGGGAAATCAATTTGTGATTTGACGGGTATGATGATGTGGCATTCAAAGTAAATGAAGACGTGATCTGTATAGAGATACGTTATAACCTCAAGCCTCATCAACTGGGAAATGACTGAAATCGGGCAGGCAGCATGGCTAAGTGGGCCGCACCCAATTATGGTATATTGTCACCATCTAGAGAATATTCATTATTTGTACTTCTTTCAATTATGTATCTCCCGGGAACGGTTATGTTGGAATACTAACCGAGGGGTGGCAATATACCCATGGTAAGTTGATCATTTCATACGTATTTACGTTGGTGGCGGAGGAATTCGTTTCTCTTAGCTTATACCCATGGTATTTTTAGGGCAATCAATTTGTGATTTGACGGGTATGACGATGTGGCATTCGAAGTAAATGGAGGAGTGATCTGTTAAATGATACGTTTTGACCTCGAGCCTTATCAACTGGGAAACGACAGAAATCGGGCAGGCAGCATGGCTAAGTGGTTTGCAACCAAGTAGGGTATATTGTCACCATCTACAGAATATTCATATTTGTTACTTCTTTCAATTTTGTATCTCCCGGGAATGGTTATGTTGGTTTACCAACTGTAAGGTGACAATATATTCGATACACTCAGGCGAAATGAGTGGTCGGTCATGTGTAGCCGAGTTGCAAGATGTTCTTGTTGAACTCCAGTGTATCGCTTCTAAAGTACACTGAGCGGAAGGTGGATCCATACCTTGTCATAGTTAGAATCCATTCCCCAAATAAGATCCCGCGGTTTTGATTGTATATTGTATATGTAGAACGTTAGATGCAAGCGTTTCTACAAGATTGATATTACTTGTGTTAGACATTATTATAATATCAGAATAATATTGTTTTACTAATTATTTGGGTTATCGTAAGGTTAAAACCATCCGTGTTTATGTGTGGATCGGTCTTATGATTATTCTTTCTTTTGGAAGGATTTTTAAAGTTAAACAAATGATTTGAGTTTACTCACACCAGTCACATGACTGACCCAGAGTTTATTTTGTTTTGTTTTCCCTAAACTCTTGGGTGCCCAATTTTGTACAGGCAGTCAAGTAGTCGGGATTTACAGATACTTGAAGAGCTCGGGCAGGAGGCTTCAGAATTATATAGCTATGGTTTTTCCGCTATGTTGTAAGTGCTGTACTTTGGAAATGATATGTATATTCAAGTACGGATTTATATTTCAAAGTTATGTTATGAAATATATTTATTCGTTCCGCTATGAGATTCGTGTTTACTTTGATGTTGTATGTTCTTCTTCTTCTTCTATTCTAATTTCTATCTTATCTATTCTCACCCTCTAATTTCTTTCATGGACTATCCGGTGTTTTCCGATGCTTGAATAATCGACATTGAGTTTATGTCGAGTACTCCGGATCGCAAAATCCCCGGGTTGTTACAAATTGACAATCTACTAACGTAATTGTGGACCGGCCTTGGAGGATTCAAGGGTCTATTGCGGGAGATCCTGAAGCATTTGCTAGATTGTCTCGAAGCCGGCGAGGAGTACATCCCTTGCCTCGACTCATGATGGAAATCCAATTTCCAATATATGACATTCGGTTTTATTTGTAGAGCATAGTATGTCGACATAGTGGGAGGGGGCACTATGCTGTCTATGATTGATACATTCATATTTGAAGTTGTTTTCATACACTTTACACTATAATAGTATCAAAATGATTTGTTTTAAACGTGCCAAGCATGTTTGGCTATTATAAGGTAAAACTCTATCCTCCGGCTTGCGTTGCATTGTGTGATGGGACCTGAGTCTTATAATAGCTTCATTTTTCCAAAAAGCATTGCATTGTTTGTTTTATGCACTGATATTCTTGGGAGGAAACCCGTTCCCTTTTATACGGCGTGGTCCCTTGATTTACTTTATTTTAAAGTAAAGATTTAATAACTGTTTTAGTTCGCACACCAGTCACATGACTGACCTGGAGTTTGTTGTTTTAACCTAAAATCTGGGTGCCCCTATTTTCCACACGGGCAGCTAGTAGTTTTGGTTTTGCAGATTTATATTCATAAGATCCTGGTTTACAGCTGGAATGATATTCGAAAAGCTCTGTATCCGTATATTTGTTTCAGTTGTGTTATGTATTATTTTTCCGCTGCATTGTAATTTAAATCTTTGATATTTCTCTAATGCATAATATTTATTTATACTCTGTATATTCTTGTACTCTGATGTAAATTGTTGTAATAAGCAACGAAATGTTCTTCTGTTTGTGTCCTGATTTGTCGTGTTCTCAACTCAATCTGGGCTTTCCTTTACGGGGAACTTTGGATCGTGTAAGTTTAGTATCAGAGCTTTGGTTTACTGAGCTCGGAGAACAAGACACGTTAAAACCAAACGAAAGAATTCATCAGAGATTGGATTAGTAATATCCAATAAGAATGACTAGTTAGAGATAGGGTCAATAGTATCCTAGAACGAGTGTGAAGAGTGTTGCTTTAAAATAAAAATAAATAAAAAACGAATTTTGTTTTGAAAATTTAAACCTTATTCAACGCATTTGAATATTTATTTTAAACTGAATTTGGACAATCGACTATAGAATTTGCATATACGCCTTGCAAACGTGTATTCGAAGTTTTAATATATTGGATAGATATAGAATCACACTCTAGTCGCTCGGATATGATTCCGGTGATGCCTAGGCATCATCAGTATTTATGTTCGAGTCTCGAAGGTGGGATTTCTATATATTTCCAATTGGCTGGTGTGAGAACCAAAACGAGATAGAATTATTGTTGTGAATTGGCATCAAACACATGATTTTGTATATGTATATATATATATGCATTAAAGTTATGCATTTGAAAAGCTAACCAACTAATTGATTGCTGGTTGTGTTGTTTGATTAGTGGTTTGATTAATTAAAATTTTGAACCATTAAGCCAAATATTGAACTGAATTGAAAATTGCATGAAATTGCATGCATATACATGTATATACATTGAACAGGTCATAGCAAGGAGGCTAGAGCAGAGGAATAAAATTGTATGCTCGACAAATAGGTATATGTTTACAAATTTCTTGGGTTTGGATGATTTTATGAGCCGATTAGTTAGCCGCTTCGCTTTTTCTTTTTGAAATGAGAGGGCCTATGTGGCGGTTTGGGGATTTTCCCGATGCTCCCCATACAAAGGAGGTTATGGCGAAATTTTTCTAAAAATTAGGGTGTTAGCCAAATTTTTGAAAAATTAGAAATTCTTAAAAAATGAAAAGTTGAAGAATGAAAGCCAGAATGAAGGTTGAGTTGGTTAATTAAACAACTTTCAGCTCCGTTCCTTTTCGAGGACGAAAAGATTTTAAGTGGGGGAGATTGTAACAATCTGGAAATCAGAACCAATTTAAAATTTTTATTTTGACAATTTTAATGAATTTTGAATATTTAAAATGATTTATTTTAAATAATAATGACTAGAAATTTATTTTGAATAGAATTAGAACGTATATATTTATTTGAATCGAAGTTGGAATATAAATATTTATTTTAATTATAAAAGGAATTGAAAATGGTGCGGTAGTTTGAAAATTTGATTTCAAATTTCAAATGAATGTACAAGATTCGAAATAAACCGGATATTAGTAAAACCAGAAATATTTGAGTCAGTTTGAAAATATCTTTCCAACGGATCCGAAAAATCCAAATTTCATAGCGGGAATAAAAAAGTTATGCCCAGTTGAAAATTCAAAATAGTCGCTATGGAATTTTAGCCCTTAAAAATAGCGATTCTGCAAACAACATCCGTTTTCAACGAGACCACTTTTTTGAATCCAGAATGTCAAATTATTGCTAGATTTCAATTTTCTTAATTTTTGGAATCAATATGTGAGCGTGGCAAAAGAAAACGTGTTTTATCAATTTCAGTCAATTTGGATCTACCAGAAAATGGCCATTTTTCAAACTATCTCCAAATTTGACGAAATTAGTTTTGTTAAGACCGTATCATCAAAACATCACCAAATTTTTTTTTGTAGAATTTTTGGAGTACGTATGTGGCCCCAGTAAATTGAAATGTACGTTTAAAATTGAATATATAGATTTATATTTTAATTTCAACGAAACAGCCGAACTGGCTTACGAAACATATCCCATTGTGTTCGGAATAGCGGTAATTAGCTTGAGGCGAGAGTCGTCGGGTTTGGTTTGGAGTTCGAATGGAAAGTCAAATTTTTGGGAGGATTAATAAAAATAAATAAAATAATATATATATTTCCCTTCCTAAACCTACCCTCCCCCCCCCCCCCAAATCAAAAAAAAAAAAAAACAATCCCTCTAGTTCAACTCAAAACCGCGCCCCCTTTTTTCAACCCCGTCGCTCCCTCCTATTGGCCACCACCGCCCGTCGAAGCCAGCGCCGCCACCCTTCCCCAGCGTCGCCGTCCCCCTCTGACCCTCCTCTAGCCAACCGCTACACCCCCTCGCCCTCCTCCTCTCCCCTTTCCCCCAAACGAAACCCAAGCCCCATCCGCCCATATCCGGGACTGTAGGGCCCACCTCGACCTTCAACGACCGGCGCCGCCTCCCCTCCCCACCAGTGACGCCCCGCGCCGCCTACCCCGCCTCTGATCCCCTCATCCATCTTCGTTCGGCAAAAAGGAGCAATTTAATTATTTTTATTTTCTTTCATGCAATTAATTTAGATAATTTCATGATTAAACATTGTTTATAAAAATAAAAATAGCGATTATAAAGAGTTGATTCTTATGTTGATAAAAATATGATTTTTATTAGAGTAAAGATATGATTTTTAAAAGAGAAATGTTATGACTTTTTAAAGAGAAAAGATTAGGTTTTTAGAAATGGAATAAAAATAATTTTACATATGAAAAGATAAGATTTTTAATATAGAAAAGGAACGATCTTTAGAAATGAAAAAGAAGTGATTTTTAAAATGAAGAAGACATGATTTTTTTTAAAAATGAAATGGTAAGATATTTCTTTGAACGACATATAAAAATATGATTTTTATATATGAAAACATAGAATAAAAAAATTCGATTTTTATATATAGCAAAGTAAAAATATGATTTTTAATATATGAACATCATATTAAAAACATGATTTTTACTATGAACAGTGTGAAAAAGAGTGCGATGGAATGGACTGAAATCAAAACAAAATCCGAACCGTTCAGAAATAAAGAATGGAGAAGTGGATCCCTATAACGACCCGCATTCTACGTATCGAAGGATCGTAGAATATTTATTTCTTTTTCATATGATGTCGTATAGTCGTGTAACTTTGGGGGACGACTATTGGGGTCATTTTCCATGTTCAAGATTTTTGCCGATTTTTAAATGACAGTTTTTCCCCTAGTTGATATTGTTTCAGCCATAACTTTTGATTGGTAAGGAGTTTTGACCGGAATCCACTTCCATTGAATTCGGATGATGGTTTACAATCCCGTAGAGTGGTCACATTAGCCAAACGGACTCACCGTTTGGGAGATATGGCTGAAACAAGGTTTAGAAGGTGAAAAACTGCTTAAGTGGGTTGATTAGGGTAATTAGCAAATGGGCCCATAACCCATTTCGGGATTATGGTTATGGGGAGGCTGAAATGAGTTAGGTTTTCATTCTATTTCAATTTTCTAGCCGCCATTTACCTCTTAGAAACCCTAACAATGGCCTCCACCATCTAATTTCATCTCAAATCGCTCTCTAATCAAGGATTAAGCTAATCTACGTCAAATCAAAGAGAAATTGCACCAAATCAGGGTTGGAGATGTTGTGTTGCATAGAGATTCGACCCAAATCATAGATAGTTTCAGATCTAAGTTTTTTTTATGGCCAAGGTGAGTGATTTGCATTGTTTTTCACTAATTACGGCTAATTAGGGATGAATAGTGATAATTAGCGAAATTATAACTCAGAAAAATCTGGAAATTTTTCTAAAATTTTAAAATATTATTTTAGGGCTCTGATAGAATTTTGGTCTAATTTGGATAAGTTTTGCTAATTGTATGCTTAAACATGGTTAAGGGAGATTAAGGTTAAAACATGAGTTTTTGGGTATGTTTGATCCATTTTAACATATCATATTCTTGTTTTGGTGTTTGTGGTTGATTATACATTTTCTATGACTGTATGGTATGCTATGTGATTGATTAGAAAAGTTAGAATGGTCGTAAACGCCGTTGTGTGGCATAAACCAGTTGTTGGATGAGTTGTAGGAAATTGTGCAGGAACCAGATCGTATTGCCTCCCCCTCCGAACCGACCCGATCATGACACCCTACTCATGGTCAGTGACCACGAACCAACTTGATGATTTGGAAGACGCAGAGCACCATGGACCAGAAGCTCACGACCAGTCTGAAGCACCCCGACCCGGTGGAAGAAGCTCGAACCCGGACTGATGAAGGCTTGACCCACGAGCCAATGGAGAATCCCGACCCGAAGAGACTCACGATCCGAAGTTGGAGCCACTACCCGACGCTCTGGAGAGAACACCACGAACCAAGGAGCTTGATCCGACCCAATGGGGGCAATCACGGCCAAAACGAACCGAAGATGGAAGAGAGACCGATCTGAATGGAAGCTTGTTTCCGAACCAACCAGGAGGAGAACAAACCCGAGATGCAAAGATAGTCCAAATAGGAAGTAGAACTCAGGATCCAGTTGGGAACCAATGAGTTAGCTTCATGAGTTGGGCTTTGCTGCGGGACGTGTGCTAAGGGGTTATCGACGTCCATAACTTTGATTCACCACCAAGACAGATGTTAGACTACGGGTCAGTGCAGTGGGGTTATTATTACTCCATTGGACATGGTGATCGTAGCATGGCTATGAGCCAGTGCAGTGGAGTCGTCATGACTTCATGGGGCAGAGAGGACATAGCAAGGGATTATTAGCTATGGATCAGTGCAGTGGAGCCATCATGACTCCATGGAGCAGAGTGATAGTAGCAAAGGATTTGGGTGGTCAAAGCAGTGGATATCTTATGCTTTACGCACTGAGTGAGAGTTGTGAAGATGGTTGCTATGCTTGATTGTTTGATATCACTATGACATGCACACCCCTTCCCCGTGTCTTTTCACCATATGTTAGTGTCACCTTAGGGTATTGTACATCCTGTTGTGCTAACTCTTTGGTTGCAGGTCCAAGTTTAGGTATGGTTATGTATACCTGTTATTGTTCCGTTCTGCTGCTTATCGCTCATACCAGACTTTTGTCTGACCCAGAGTTCTATGTCTCTTCTTATTTGTAACACCCCGAAAATTCTATAACTGTGAAATTAAAAAATTAAAGTATAATTAATTTCAAATCAAAGAACTAAGGGAAACGGGATACGCCATTGCGTTCGTCTCGGAAAAATACGCGAAATAGAGTCCGAGCTTTCGAAAAACGGAGTCCGTATGAAGAAGATATGGCCTTCGGAAGTTTGAGAATCAAGTTTAAATTCAAACAGAATAAATCAGGTTTAAATTCGGAAATGGGGCCCAATGGGCCAGGGCGGAAAAACACCCGCCTGACCCACCAAGTCGATTGGGCTGTCGACCTGGTCTAACCAGGTCGACAGGCCTGTCGACAGGGCTGTCGACAGGGGTGTCGACCTGGTCCAGACCCAGGTCGAGCCCAGTCTAACCCGGCTGGCCTATTCTCTATGTGGTCGATTTTCTGTGGTCTGCTTTGTCACTAGGGCTAGGTGGCAAGTTTTAATTGGTCTCTCTATCGAATGAATGGCTACGATCAATCCAAGCAACATCAATGGTCCTAATCAGTTCCTAACCTCTATATAAACAACCCTAGACTAAACCCTAATCTATTCATTCAAAAATAAGAACATAGCCGCCATGTTGCTGAGGAACGACTAGGAGTAGCCACCAAATTGGAGAGAGGATTAGGAGGAAGATTCTAAAGCTTAAAGCAACCTAAACAAATCAATTTAACAAAGGAATTTGCGTCTTCAATCCCTAAATTAGAGAATTCATCACACCATTGTAAGTAGAGTATTACTTTGGTATGAATAAACAATTGTGTTGGTTTGTATGCTTGAATTGTGGCAATAAAGTAATTCATATTTGTGCGTTCTTATCAATTTGAAATATTATATACGTTTGGATATTTATGAATTATGTTATTCATTATAAAGAACTACATGCGGTAGTTCTATGCAAGTATACGTTTGGAATATTTCGCAAATTATGTAATCCATGTTGAAGCTACATGTATGTAGTTGATTTAAATTCATGCAAGTTTGGGGTTTGCTTCTATGCCACCATGATGTATATTTTTGTGCATAAATCATGTTGTAAGTAATTGGAACAAGTTTGGTTATTATCCATATGAAATTATGTTGAGAATTTGGCATTATGTATTAAGCCATGCTTTTGTACTAGAAAACCTATTTGCAAATTTATGAATATGGCTAGGCTATGAATGATATTTGGCATAATTGAAAACCATGATTAGGTCTATCTTGTTTACAAGAATTATATGATGACATATGTGGTACATGGCTAGGTTAGGTTCAAAAGGTCCCTTTTTGTAAGTTTACATGACTAAAGTAAGAATCATGATTTCATGTTAGAAATATTTATGCCATGGTTATGTGAACAAATTTAACTATACTTATGCCATGCTTATGTTTGATATTATGCCATGCTTATGTTTGACATTATGTCATGCTTATGCTAGAAATATTTATGCCATGCTTATGTTTGACATTATGCCTAAATAAAAATATAGGTTCATGTGACAATAATGATATCTCAATTACAAGTTCACATGCTTTGATTCATGTCACCTATGTTACCACTATGCAAGTACACCAGTTTCTATTTTGTATTTCCAACGTCGTATTGCAAGTTCATGCACTCACATTCCCCTCTTTGTGTATGTAATTACGCTTTAAGCCTCCCCTTTTCGCATGGCTAATTTGGGCTTTAAAAGGCTAAGCCCAAAATATATAAACGGACGTGTTAAACGGGGGAAAATAACGTTGGGTTAAAATTACTAATGAATGAAAATATAAAATAGAAGGGCCCAAGTTCAAGTATGGGTTGGGCCCATGATTGGTGTAACCTTTACACCATTAACTTAATAATGGGCCGCAAATATTTACATATAAGAAATAAAGGGGAATGACAAAATATGTAAATGTAGAAAATACGATGTGTTTAACCCGAGGTTGGATTGAGTTGTGATGTAAAGCTGCCCGGAACCGCCCGGCTGTCCAGTAGTCACAACAATACCTATCCAATGTGGGAGGTTAAACATGGAGCCCAGCAAGGACCCGAGGTTAGACTGAGTTGTGGCGTAAGACTGCCCGGAACCAACCGGCAACAGGCAGCCACAACAATACCTGTCTAATGTGAGAGGTCAGGGCCTTAATAAGACAATTAAGGCTGAGTCAGGATTGTTAGGATTAAGTGAACTAAAGACTTAATCAAAATGGAACATGCTAAACTAAACGGACTGGTGGGGGTTAGGTTAGAAAACACTTAACCAACTTAGCATGTTGGCTAGAGATAGAAAACCTAGTAACGGGGGACCCTTTTCAGCAGTAACCCTAAAAGGTGTATCAGGATACCCTGAAACTAGGCAGGGTGGGGCACGATTACTGGGCTGATTGTAAGAGGTCAAAGCAACGGCGGTGGTGTAGCAGTGTAGGTTCTAACGGAGTGCGGGCGTGCACACACTCCGGCGCAGAAAAATAAGGCACTGGACACCAGTAGCATACCTGTGCACTCTAAGGTTGTGTCGGGTTGCCACTATGGGACTTGATACACCCCATGGTGGGACCAGCATAGGTAACTACAACATCGGGGGCCGTAAGACACATGTAACTATGCGAGTAGGAGCCGATCATCATAGAATGGATCACATCACCCTGATTATGGGGTGCCAGTTGGAAACTAGTTTATATGGGTTCAGAGATTAACATGGGGTACGATAGTATATTCGACCCTAGACAACTTAACCAAGTTTATAGTGCTTGCCCACTTCTTGTTTATACTTATCATACCCAGTTCTTTATTCATAGACAGAATAGTACTAGACTTACTCAGGCTTTATGTCTGACTCTATTTTTCTTTCGTCTTCTTTTCTTCCGTTTCCCCCCCAGGTCCACAGGGAGGGAACACAGCAGCTTGACCAGCCTTACCATCCAGCTTGAAGAAGAGAAATGTATTGCTTGGACCTTTTCGTTTGAACTATGGCTTTGGACAATCACTATGGGATTTTGCAGTTTATCTATGTTTTATTTATGCTTCTTTAAATAATGTAATCAAGACAGATTATGAAAGTGTTATGTTATGTTTTTGGAAAGGATGTTGTTGTAACACGTATTTGACTTTATGAAATAAAGTTTGTTGTTTTTCCGCTGTTTACAAATATGTGTTCTTATATCTGTCTTGTATATCTGTGACTTATACTTATAAACCTCCACCAAAATTAGGGCATTCCCTTTGAGAGTGACCCTAACGGAGGTGGGGTGTTTCACTTGGTATCAGAGCATAGGTTTTACCAGATAAGATAAAAAGTTTTGAAAAATTATTTTCAAAAAGGAAATTTAAAGAAGCATTTTTAAAAGAAAAATATTATTTTATTCTAAAAGGCAAAGTCCCCTCCCCAAAGCCATAGGAACTATCTCTTATCCTTCGTTTTGAATCTATCCTTTTTGTTTCAGCATGTCCCAAGAACTTAACTTGCCAGAAGGGGTGCCAATACCTGGTTGGTTTAGACGGTTCTTAGAAGCAAGGGCCACTCAGCCAGGTCCTACCATCCCTCCTCCCCCAGCTGAAGGAAATCATCCAGCCGCAGCGGCACCTTTTCCTCCACCTCCTCCTCGGGGAA
Organism: Allium sativum; assembly: GCA_030737875.1. NCBI lineage: Eukaryota > Viridiplantae > Streptophyta > Magnoliopsida > Asparagales > Amaryllidaceae > Allium > Allium sativum. The sequence continues at coordinate 133,540,967 of CM060918.1, forward strand.
ACACTTTTGCTAAGATATGTAAAGATTTTAAAGCTATGGGAGGAAGGGATTTCCATGGAACTGAGTCCTTCGTAGCAGCTAGAAATTGGCTGAAAGAAACTGAGGACCTATTCATCATCTTTGAGGTAGAGGATAGACAAAAAGTACAATTGGCAGTGTGGCTATTGAAGGGCGAGGCTTCCTACTGGTGGGAAGTCACTAATGCTGAAAGACCAGTGGAGACATGGGAGGACTTTAGGGCAAGGTTTGAGACTAAATTTCTCTCAGATGCGGAAAGAAGTTTGCAGTTGGAAAAATTCTTATTTCTTAAGCAAGGGGACAAGACGGTCAGAGAGTATGTGAATCAGTTCGATGAGCTGGCTAGGTTTGGGCTTGACCTAGTCAACACCCCGCACAAGAAGGCTCTCCGTTTCGTCAAAGGGTTGAATGAGCCATTACACAGTTTGGCCATGACCCATATACCCATGGGAGCCACGTATGAAAGATTGGTGCAAATGGCATTGCTGAATGAAGAGGATAAGGGCAAGAAGGAGACAAAGGCACAAAGCTCTCAAGGGAAGAAAGAGGGTTTGCAGCCCAAGATGACAGACTTTAAGAAGGGCGGGAAAGGAAACAAAGAGAAGAGGAAGTGTAATTTCTGTGGCAAAGTAGGGCACTTAGTAAAGGACTGCCGGAAAAAGAAGGCCAAGGAGAATGGTGGGTGCTTTTCTTGCGGTGAGACAGGCCATAGGGCTAAGGACTGCCCAAAGAAACGAGGACAGGGGCAGAGGGCTGGATCCACCCCAGGGGCACAGGTTCATGTGCTAGAAGCGCCACCTCTGCAACAGCGAGGTATAAATACTTCTGTAGAAAGTGTAGTTTATCTTTATGATCACCCCGTTCGCACTTTATTTGATTCTGGCGCATCACACTCCTTTATCTCGTCTGCTTTAGTAGAATCTCTGCACCTAAAAACTAGTATGGTAGAGGACCCCTTAATTGTTTCAAACCCAATTGGGGGCCCAGCTCATTTGTCTATGATCTGTGTGGGATTGAAAATTTCTATTCTAAGTGTAGAATTTCAATGTAGTGCCTTTGTTTTGGGCTTTTCGGGGTATGGTTTGATTTTGGGTATGGATTGGCTATCCAGTAATGGGGCCATCCTTGATTGTGAGAAAAGGGTTGTTAGGCTCCTAACCCAGCTTGGTAATACTTTGGAAATTTCTTGTAATCCCTCGTATGCGGTTATGCTTAGTTATCTTGAATCGCTAGATGCCTCTGTTAAAAATTTGCAATCAGTTAGAGTGGTCCGGGAATATCCGGATGTCTTTGAAGAGGTGAAGGGCTTGCCTCTGAAGCGGGAAATAGACTTCCGCATATATCTTGTAGATAATGCAAAGCCCGTTGCGTTGCCCGTTAGACATATGGCTCCACGAGAAAGGAAAGAGCTCAGTAAACAGATTAAAGAGCTTCTAGAAAAGGGGTTCATTAGGAGGAGCATTTCAGAATGGGGCGCTCCAGTGGTGTTCGCTACAAAGGCGGATGGTTCACTCCATCTATGTGTTGACTATAGGGAGCTCAACAAGCTAACGAAAAAGAATAGGCACCCTCTCCCTAGAATTGACGATTTGTTTGACCAGCTTGTAGGAGCGTCTGTTTTCTCCCAACTCGATTTAGCAACCGGTTTTCATCAGCTAAGGGTGGCTAAAGATAGCATCGATAAAACGGCATTCAGAACCCCAGACGGTTTCTTTGAATGGCTTGTCATGCCTTTCGGCTTGACAAATGCACCTGCTTACTTCGTGGACCTGATGAGTAGGGTATTTAGAGATTTCCTCAACAAATTCGTAGTGGTCTTCGTAGATGATATCCTTATCTTCTCAAAGAGTGAAGAGGAACATGCTCAGCACCTAAGGGCAATCATGGAAACTTTGCGAGTCCATCAACTAAAAGCCAAATTCTCCAAATGCCACTTTTGGAGAGAAGAGGTGAGGTTCCTTGGGCACATAGTATCCAAACAAGGGTTAGCGGTGGACCCCGCTAAGGTAGTGGCGGTACAAGATTGGAAGACACCAAGGAATGCAACTGAGGTCCGAAGCTTTCTAGGACTAGCAGGTTTCTATCGAAAGTTCATAAGGGATTTTGCGAAAATGTCAGCTCCGCTCACGAAATTGACTAAGAAGAATCTTGTGTTCAATTGGGACTTGGATTGCGAGTTTGCTTTCCAACGACTGAAAAGGGATCTTACAACAGCCCCAGTTTTGACGCTGCCAGATGGGAGCAAGATGTTCACTGTTTATACGGATGCATGTGGGACAGGGCTAGGCGCCGTCTTAATGCAAGAAGGAAGGGTAGTAGCTTATGGCGGGAGGCAATTGAAGGTGCACGAAAAGAACTACCCAACCCACGATCTTGAGTTAGCCGCCATCGTCTTTGCACTCAAGTCTTGGCGACACTATCTCCTAGGTGAGAAGTTCGAACTTTACACTGACCATAAATCGTTGAAATATCTTTTCTCGCAGAAGGATCTTAACTTGAGGCAACAAAGATGGATGGAGTTTCTTGCCTCGTATGATTTTGAAATCTCCTATACTCCGGGCAAAGGCAACATAGTGGCAGACGCGTTGAGCCGAAAGAAATTGACCCTAAGCCCGTTGTTTGTTGAAAGACAAAGCCTAGAGTTTATAGCCAGCTTCGACTTTAGGCCTTCCTCCGATTTCGTACCGGGCTTGCTTGCATCTCTCGAAGTGCACCCGACTTTAGTGGATTCAGTAGGGGCAGCACAACGCGAAGACCCTCAGCTTGTGGAAATGATTGATAGGCTAATTAGGGGTGAGACTTCAAGTCACCTCAACAGATACTCCATCGACGATAAGGGTTTGCTAAGGCGAGACGGAAGACTATGCGTCCCACAGACAAAAGATTTAATAAAGAAGGTTCTCGAGGAAGCACATCACTCCAAGATAACGATACACCCAGGCGGAGATAAAATGTACAAAGACATAAAAAGGACTTTTTTCTGGAACGGCATGAAAAAGGACGTGGCAGAGTTCGTTTCTAAGTGTATGGTGTGCCAACAGGTTAAGGCGGAACAGAAAAAGCCTGGCGGACTGCTACATCCTCTGGAGGTCCCGCAGTGGAAGTGGGATAGCATCTCAATGGACTTCATCGATGGGCTGCCTAGGTCTAGGAGAGGCAACACTAGCATTTGGGTAATAGTGGATAGGCTTACTAAAAGCGCCCACTTTTTACCTGTCAAAAGTAAGAGAACTGCCTCATCCCTAGCATCACTTTACCTCAAGGAAATCGTTCGACTCCATGGAATACCATCTAGCATTGTTAGTGACCGAGACCCCATCTTCACCAGTGAGTTTTGGCGGAGTCTGCAAGAAGCAGTAGGAACGCAGTTATGCTTGAGCACAGCCTATCATCCCCAAACCGACGGCCAAACAGAGAGAGTGAATAGAGTTTTGGAAGACCTCTTAAGACTATGCGTCCTTGACTTCGGAGGGACATGGGAAGACCACCTTCCTTTGGTGGAATTTGCCTACAACAACAGCTATCAAGCAACCATCGGAATGGCGCCCTTCGAAGCTTTATATGGAAGACCGTGCCGATCGCCCACTTGTTGGTGGGAGTCTACTGATAAGCTCATACTTGGACCAGATATGATCCGAGAGACCTCAGAGAAAGTAGACTTAATACGAAGAAGGATGAAGACGGCCCAAGACAGACAAAAGTCCTACGCCGACAAGAGGAGGACCGACCTTGAATTTGAAGTTGGAGACAGAGTTTTTCTCAAGGTATCACCGCTAAGGAACGTTGTTCGTTTTGGAACCACAGGAAAACTGGCACCAAGGTTCATAGGGCCATTCCCTATTATCGAGAAAATTGGGAAAATGGCCTATAGATTAGAGCTACCCGAGAAGTTGGCTGGAGTCCACAACGTTTTTCACGTTTCACATCTCCGAAAATGTCTACATGAGTCTGCTGAAGTGGTAGAGCCAAATATCCTCGAAGAGGCCGAAGTGGAACGCGAAGCAACCATAAGAAAAGTTCCAACCCGCATATTAGGAACGGAAGTGAAGAAGCTACGCAACCGCGAAGTCAAGCTCGTCAAAGTTCAGTGGAGCGACGCCGAGGGAGACGCGACTTGGGAAACTGAAGCTAGAATACGTGCTGCCTACCCTTTTCTGTTCGAGGGTACATCCTTGATCTTTCTCTTTCCTTAAGTTGCGCTTTTATCTATCTTTTTAGGTATATTTCCCCGACCTTATCTTTTAGGTAGAAACCCTTTGGATGGAAACATGTAGTTGAAACATGTTATGTATGATGGTTGCAAGTGGTTGCAAGTGATTGCTAGTGGTTGCTCGTGGTTGCATATACACACACAATCTAGGTATTAGATCGGCTCAGTCACTTCATATTGCATATGCATATATGTTTGCATTCATATGTGGTTGAACATTAATGTGTTGTTATATGGATGTTGCATTTGTATTAAATGATTGTGCACTCATGTAGAATCAAGAATAGGAAAATTAGCATACATAATGGATTCATGGCACTTACATAATTCGCATTAAGGAGGTCAACTGAATCAGTAGACCGCCTGATTTTGCATTAGATAAGTACATGTACACACACACTTCGCATATGATCATGAAGCATTAGAAGTCTTTTAAGGACAATGGATGCTCGTGTTTGATGGATGAGTAGATGGATGATTGGATATACATTCCTCCTAACTTGAAGATTTCGGGGACGAAATCCTTTTAAGTGGGGGAGAATGTAACACCCCGAAAATTCTATAACTGTCAAATTAACAAATTAAAGTATAATTAATTTCAAATCAAAGAACTAAGGGAAACGGGATACGCCATTGCGTTCGTCTCGGAAAAATACGCGAAATAGAGTTCGAGCTTTCGAAAAACGGAGTCCGTATGAAGAAGATATGGCCTTCGGAAGTTTGAGAATCAAGTTTAAATTCAAATAGAATAAATCAGGTTTAAATTCGGAAATGGGGCCCAATGGGCCAGGGCGGAAAAACACCCGCCTGACCCACCAAGTCGACTGGGCTGTCGACCTGGTCTAACCAGGTCGACAGGCCTGTCGACAGGGCTGTCGACAGGGGTGTCGACCTGGTCCAGACCCAGTTCGAGCCCAGTCTAACCCGGCTGGCATATTCTCTATGTGGTCGATTTTCTGTGGTCTGCTTTGTCACTAGGGCTAGGTGGCAAGTTTTAATTGGTCTCTCTATCGAATGAATGGCTACGATCAATCCAAGCAACATCAATGGTCCTAATCAGTTCCTAACCTCTATATAAACAACCCTAGACTAAACCCTAATCTATTCATTCAAAAATAAGAACATAGCCGCCATGTTGCTGAGGAACGACTAGGAGTAGCCACCAAATTGGAGAGAGGATTAGGAGGAAGATTCTAAAGCTTAAAGCAACCTAAACAAATCAATTCAACAAAGGAATTTGCGTCTTCAATCCCTAAATTAGAGAATTCATCACACCATTGTAAGTAGAGTATTACTTTGGTATGAATAAACAATTGTGTTGGTTTGTATGCTTGAATTGTGGCAATAAAGTAATTCATATTTGTGCGTTCTTATCAATTTGAAATATTATATACGTTTGGATATTTATGAATTATGTTATTCATTATAAAGAACTACATGCGGTAGTTCTATGCAAGTATACGTTTGGAATATTTCGCAAATTATGTAATCCATGTTGAAGCTACATGTATGTAGTTGATTTAAATTCATGCAAGTTTGGGGTTTGCTTCTATGCCACCATGATGTATATTTTTGTGCATAAATCATGTTGTAAGTAATTGGAACAAGTTTGGTTATTATCCATATGAAATTATGTTGAGAATTTGGCATTATGTATTAAGCCATGCTTTTGTACTAGAAAACCTATTTGCAAATTTATGAATATGGCTAGGCTATGAATGATATTTGGCATAATTGAAAACCATGATTAGGTCTATCTTGTTTACAAGAATTATATGATGACATATGTGGTACATGGCTAGGTTAGGTTCAAAAGGTCCCTTTTTGTAAGTTTACATGACTAAAGTAAGAATCATGATTTCATGTTAGAAATATTTATGCCATGGTTATGTGAACAAATTTAACTATACTTATGCCATGCTTATGTTTGATATTATGCCATGCTTATGTTTGACATTATGTCATGCTTATGCTAGAAATATTTATGCCATGCTTATGTTTGACATTATGCCTAAATAAAAATATAGGTTCATGTGACAATAATGATATCTCAATTACAAGTTCACATGCTTTGATTCATGTCACCTATGTTACCACTATGCAAGTACACCAGTTTCTATTTTGTATTTCCAACGTCGTATTGCAAGTTCATGCGCTCACATTCCCCTCTTTGTGTATGTAATTACGCTTTAAGCCTCCCCTTTTCGCATGGCTAATTTGGGCTTTAAAAGGCTAAGCCCAAAATATATAAACGGACGTGTTAAACGGGGGAAAATAACGTTGGGTTAAAATTACTAATGAATGAAAATATAAAATAGAAGGGCCCAAGTTCAAGTATGGGTTGGGCCCATGATTGGTGTAACCTTTACACCATTAACTTAATAATGGGCCGCAAATATTTACATATAAGAAATAAAGGGGAATGACAAAATATGTAAATGTAGAAAATACGATGTGTTTAACCCGAGGTTGGATTGAGTTGTGATGTAAAGCTGCCCGGAACCGCCCGGCTGTCCAGTAGTCACAACAATACCTATCCAATGTGGGAGGTTAAACATGGAGCCCAGCAAGGACCCGAGGTTAGACTGAGTTGTGGCGTAAGACTGCCCGGAACCAACCGGCAACAGGCAGCCACAACAATACCTGTCTAATGTGAGAGGTCAGGGCCTTAATAAGACAATTAAGGCTGAGTCAGGATTGTTAGGATTAAGTGAACTAAAGACTTAATCAAAATGGAACATGCTAAACTAAACGGACTGGTGGGGGTTAGGTTAGAAAACACTTAACCAACTTAGCATGTTGGCTAGAGATAGAAAACCTAGTAACGGGGGACCCTTTTCAGCAGTAACCCTAAAAGGTGTATCAGGATACCCTGAAACTAGGCAGGGTGGGGCACGATTACTGGGCTGATTGTAAGAGGTCAAAGCGACGGCGGTGGTGTAGCAGTGTAGGTTCTAACGGAGTGCGGGCGTGCACACACTCCGGCGTAGAAAAATAAGGCACTGGACACCAGTAGCATACCTGTGCACTCTAAGGTTGTGTCGGGTTGCCACTATGGGACTTGATACACCCCATGGTGGGACCAGCATAGGTAACTACAACATCGGGGGCCGTAAGACACATGTAACTATGCGAGTAGGAGCCGATCATCATAGAATGGATCACATCACCCTGATTATGGGGTGCCAGTTGGAAACTAGTTTATATGGGTTCAGAGATTAACATGGGGTACGATAGTATATTCGACCCTAGACAACTTAACCAAGTTTATAGTGCTTGCCCACTTCTTGTTTATACTTATCATACCCAGTTCTTTATTCATAGACAGAATAGTACTAGACTTACTCAGGCTTTATGTCTGACTCTATTTTTCTTTCGTCTTCTTTTCTTCCGTTTCCCCCCCAGGTCCACAGGGAGGGAACACAGCAGCTTGACCAGCCTTACCATCCAGCTTGAAGAAGAGAAATGTATTGCTTGGACCTTTTCGTTTGAACTATGGCTTTGGACAATCACTATGGGCTTTTGCAGTTTATCTATGTTTTATTTATGCTTCTTTAAATAATGTAATCAAGACAGATTATGAAAGTGTTATGTTATGTTTTTGGAAAGGATGTTGTTGTAACACGTATTTGACTTTATGAAATAAAGTTTGTTGTTTTTCCGCTGTTTACAAATATGTGTTCTTATATCTGTCTTGTATATCTGTGACTTATACTTATAAACCTCCACCAAAATTAGGGCATTCCCTTTGAGAGTGACCCTAACGGAGGTGGGGTGTTTCATTATTACTCTAGGTGCTCTTAAACGGACAGACTAGAGATAGGTTAGGTGGTATGCACGAGTAGTTGTACCGGAGACGAGCATGAGGCTTCCACGTATGATACATATATTCTCCCTGTGTCGCTGTTGGTCACTACTTTGGGCATTAGTAGTGTACCTCTCATATTTTTCTTTAGAGATAGCATTTTAAAGTTGTAATAATGATGTTGGATCATAAGTTGTATTTTGGATTCCGTTGCTATGATGGTTTAGTTTTTAGCTTATGCACCGTCTCGCCTGTTTTATGTCAAAGTATGTTATTATTATATTTTATCCCATGCGCTGTGAGACATTCTACAGGTTTCTTGTTAGTTCAAAGTCCTTACTTTTCTTTCCTTTGGTGACCGTCCCGTGCTAGATGGACATCTGTACAGCGCATTTAGGGGAAATGTCGGCTGCTGCGGGGCGGGCCGTCACACTTGGTATCAGAGCTCTAGGTTGCGTAGTTAACCTAGGGAGAGATAGTATACGTATACGAGAGCGTATATTTGTGATATTTTGGTTTTCAAAAGTTATATATATATTATTAGTATATCTAAGGATGGAGTCGCACTACACTGGCACCACTGAAGAGATGGTTAATCGTTTTCTCCTTACAGATTGAATGATGAGCCGACATACGAGGGGTACTGGTAGAGGAGCTAATAATGGTCCAGATATGAGGACGATGTTCACTGACTTCATGAGAGAGATGCTTAGGGATGTTCAGAGGGTAGCTCCTAATGCTGCAAATGGTGGTGGTGCAGTGGTGCAGGCGCCTAGGGCCGATTTCGCCAAGGTCTATAAGGACTACACTACTCGTGGTGGGAAGCCGTTCCACGGAACGGACTCGGCTACAGAAGTTCAGGATTGGCTGGATAGTTGTGAGCGCATCTTCGAGGACTTAGGGATCGATGATGCGATGAAAAGGAAGCTAGCATCCCATCAGCTGTAAGGACGGGCTATGAATTAGTGGAATGCTATTAAGGCAGCTACCCCTGAGGATCAATTTACTTGGGATCAATTTAACGCCCGATTCAGTGATAAGTTTATCCCAGCTACTCAGAAATCAGAATTGTTTAGGAAATTTTTGGAGCTTAAGCAGAATGGTAGGGCAGTCTCGGAGTACATTGCTGAGTTCGATACTTTATCAAAGTATGGATTATCTCTTATTGACACTCCGGAGAAGAAGAATGAGAAGTTCATAACAGGCTTAGATCAATACTTGGGGGAAAGGCTTATAAACCATATCGATGAGACTTTTGAATCGATTGTTGGGAAAGCATTGAGGTCAGAGAACCTTTATCCTAAACCCAAGACTGAAGTCGCTGTTGCATCTGCAGAAGGGCCAAAGCCTCAAGCAAGCAGTGGAGGCAAGAATAATTCTCCGAATAAAAGGAAACAGAATCAGACTAAAGATGGTCAGAATAAGAGTAAGAAAGATGTTGAGTGCTTTAGGTGTGGCAAGAAGGGCCATTATGCTAAAGAATGTCGAGTAAAGCCAGCGGACAAGAAGTGCTTCAACCGCGGCCAAGTGGGGCATCACAAGGATAAATGTCCACAACCTCAGAAAGAGAAGCAGATTGTGAAAGCATATGCTATCAATGTTGTTCCTTCTTTGTCGAATGCCCCAACCGCGGCGGAGAAAGGAAAGAATGTCATCATTCAAGGTATGCTTTCCATTTATGATGTTCCTGTTTGAGTATTGTTTGATACCGGGGCTTCCCGTTCCTTCATATCTAGTGACCTGGTAGATAGGTTGGGATTGGAACCCGAGATAGTTGATAGACCTTTAGTGGTGACGAACCCGATTGGTTGTTCGACTAGCCTTAGTATGATTTGTCGTAATGTGGTCTTATCGAGTCATGGATGTATGTTTGCTTGTGATTGCTTTGTTTTGGGCTTTACTGGGTTTGGCATTATTTTGGGAGTCGACTGGCTCCAAAGGTACGGGGTGGTGGTAGACTGTGAAGGCTTTTTGGTGACAGTTAGAGCGGATGATGGGCAGAGGGTAGTGTTTGGTGGTCTACCTAGTGATGGGGTAATGGCTAGTTTTCTAAATTCCCTCGACATCCCACATGATAAGTTGTCAGATGTGCCCTTGGCTGGCCAGTATCCGTACGTCTTCGAGGAAGTGACCGGACTTCCACCACACTGAGAAATTGAGTTTCGGATTGATTTGGTGAAAGATGTCAGGACTATAGTGATGTTACTTCGTCGTATGGCACCAAGGGAGAAGCGAGAGCTCGAGGTGCAAGGGAGCGGTCTTTTGAAGAAGGGATTTATCAGAAGAAGTGTTTTTGAGTGGGGAGCACCAGTTGAGTTTGCTACTAAGGCAGATGGTTCCCTTCGATTGTGTGTGGACTACTGTGAGTTGAATAAGGTGACGAAGAAGAATAAGTATCCTCTACCGCGGATAGATGATTTGTTTGATCAGTTGAGTGGTGCGAGAGTGTTCTCCCAGTTGGATCTCGCGACATATTTTCGTCATCTTAGGATGGAAGCTGAGAGTATAGCTAAAACGACCTTTCGGACGTTGTCTAGATTCTATGAGTGGTTGGTCATGCCATTCGGGTTGACCAATGCACAAGAATATTTTGTGGATCTTATGAATAGAGTATTCCGAGATCAATTGAATAAGTTTGTTTTTGTGTTCGTAGATGATATCTTAGTCTATTCGAGGACAGAGGAAGAACACAAGGAACATTTGAGGATAGTGATGGAGGTGTTGAGAAAACACCAATTGAAAGCAAAGTTTTCTAAGTGTCACTTCTGGAGGAGGGAAGTGAGATTCTTGGGCCATGTTGTTTCAGAGAATGATATTGTCGTGGATCCTGCGAAGGTGGCTACGGTACAAGATTGGTCTACACCCAAGAATTCGACAGAAGTAAGTAGTTTCTTTGGGTTAGCTGGATATAATCATAAGTTTATCCAACACTTCTCCAAGATAGCGGCACCGATAACTCAGTTAAGCAAGAAGAATCAAGCTTTGGTTTCGGACGAACGGTGTGAAAATGCATTCAAGAGTCTAAAGGAATAGTTGACATGTGCACCAGTGTTAGTCATTCCTAAGGGGAATGAAGAGATGACAGTATATACAGATGCATGTGGTACCGGACTAGGTGTTGTATTGATGCAAGGAGGTAGGGTTGTAGCTTATGCAAGTCGGCAACTGAAACCCCTCAAGAAAAGATATCCTATCCATGATTTGGAATTGGCAGTGATAGTATTCGCATTGAAGATATGGAGACATTATCTCTTGAGAGAAAGATTTGAGTTGTTTACTGATCATAAATCGTTAAAGTATCTTTTCTCTCAGAAGGATTTAAATCTTTGTCAGCAAAGACGGTTAGAATTTTTGGCTTCATATGATTTTGATATCGCATATACACCAGGAAAAGGCAATGCGGTAGCTAATGCATTGAGTAGAAAACATGCTAGTTTAGGGGAATGGAAGCAACTGGAGTATATCGCTGGGTATGATTTCATACCAAAGTCAGAATTGGACCTAGAAATGTTAGCAAGTTTGACGATCAGACCCACTTTAACTGAGCGGATTGGTTCCAGTCAGAGGGATGACCCTAACTGAAACGACCCGAACTTCCCCGGTGAGGAAAGCCCGGATTGAGTCGAGGACAAGCCACAAAAGAGCGCAGACGGAAGAACATTTCATTGTATATTACAACAATTCCATCAGATTACAAGAATATACAGAGTATAAATGAATAAATATTACACAGAAAATATCAGAGAATACAATACATTAAATAGCAGCGGAAAATAATACAATACACAACTAGAAGTAATACACGGATACAAAGCTTTCCGAGTATCGTTCCAGCTGTAAATCAGGATCCTGTGAATATAAATCTGCAAAACCAAAACTACTAGCTGCCCGTGTCAAAATAAGGGCACCCAGAGTTTAGGTCAAAACAATAAACTCCAGGTCAGTCATGGGACTGGTATGAGAACTAAAACAGTTATTAATCTTTATTTTAAAGTTAGGTAAATCAAGGGACTACGCCGTATAACACGGAACGGGTTTCCTCCCAAGAATACCAGTGCATAAAACAACAGCGCAATGCTAAATAAAGGAAATTGAAGCTATTATAAGACCCAGGTCCCATCACACAATGCAACACAAACCGGACGATAGGGTTTTCCTGTATAATAGCCAAAGCATGCTTGATACGTTTAAAACAAGTCATGTGACACTATAATAAGTGTATAGTGTGTAAAACAATTTCAAATCATAAGTATCAATCATAGACGGCATAAGCGCCCCATCCCACTATGTCGCCATACTAGGCTCTACAATCCAAACCGCAAAGTCATGTATTGGAAGTTGGATTTCCATCTGTGAACCGAGGCAAAAGATAGTCCTCTACCGATTCGAGACTCTCTAGCCCGAGCCTCAGGCTACAGCCGAAACTGCACCTAGGAGCCACATGGCCGGTCCACCGATGTGGATTAAAATGCCTGAACACTACGTCTCCCCGCCCTATGGGGCGTAAATGAGTCCAATGACTCCATCGGTTCGAGAACGACCGATATATCCGAGGCGCCTCGCAACAGCAACAACCACATAAGTCAAACTCGTCAGGGCATGTAAAACCACTGACGCCACTTCTAGATAGAAAGAGACACATGCCCTCCCTGGATCCTTCTCCCGTTTCTGGTTCACAACCGGGGTGTGAGGCTCGCGAATCCACGCTACACAAAGCTATGCCACACAGGCCGTGCTTTGATCATCAACCACAAGACTTTGCTTTTCAACAGAAGCCTTGATCATATTGCCACGTAGGCATGCCACACAGGCAATTCACTCCATGCGTTTGATATCCATCAATATATAACCTCTGAGCTCGTACGTCTCAGAGAAGGGCGTTAAGCAAGAGAATAAATTCTCCGCCACCAAACAGATATATATTTAATAGAAATCAACCACACAGAATAAAACCCAATGTCAGACACACAGTCCATTTACAAGTTCGTTCTGGGTCTGAACGAAACCGGAGGCACCTAGTACCCCGCATATCCATCGATCTCCAAGCACGTCTGGACGATCACCAACTTTTTCCATCCTCTTGGGTGTACATGCCAATCAAGATCATCAGTAATTATCCAAACGACGTGAAGACCTCCGGTCTTCAACCACCGTCTTCATCTTCGACACCACGTCGAATCAGTTATTCAGAATGGGATAAACCTGGTCTTTCTGAACAACTCGCGTATATATATAATAAACACGTGTTACACAAACACAACATACGCCTCATTCCAATTCAGAATATTCTTTTATTCAAATATTCTTATATTTTGGGAAAGGTTCCCATTAATTTTATCAAAGATATATTCTTAAAATTTATTCTTTAATCTCCTTTTTGAATATCAATTCAAACTAGTCGGGATTAACGAACCACACCGAAGTAATCATTTATTTTATTTCCCAATCCCAACCTATTCATCCCATGACGTAAAACTGGTAATACTTCATATCTAACAACACGGTGTTATCGGTAAATTCAATTACCATTTCACGTTCAAATCTAATTAAAGATTTAACTATCGGTTGGAGAAAAACTGGTGATACTCCATTCTCGATCTTTTCAATCTAATTAAAGATTCATTTAAACTCCACTTAGTTTTAATCTTCAACTGGGTTAAAGAATCAGTGTCATTTAAAAAACGATTCACGATAAACCCAAAATCACATTCCATTAATTATCGGGTTAAAGAACAAGGGTTATTTAAAACACTGTTCACGATATGTAACACCCCGCCTCCGCCAGAACCACTCTTGCAAGTACATTGGCTTTGGAGGGGCGTTAAACGAGGTAAACATGCATGCAGATATCACAAGACAGAACATATAAGTAAAAACAGAGTAAATTAAGCAGCGGGTAAAACTAGCATTTCAAAACCATAGTCAAATTACATCAAAGTACTTGTTCATTATTTTCCCATAAAACAAAGTCTAGCACATAAACTGAAAACTGAAAAAGAAATACAAAGTAACTATCCCCAAAGTAGCATAAGGCCATATCATGCTCAAACCATACGTGAGCTATCCAGAAAAGCAGCAAAAGATCCAGCTAAGTAACAGTGTTCCCACCCTGCAAACCGGGGGGGGGGGGGGGAAACGGAAGAAAAGAGGCGAAAGAAAACGGGTCAGTCAAAAAGACTGGTAAGTCCTATCTACTATTAGTATAAAAACTAATAAAGTTAACTGAACATGTAAACAGAAATGAGGTGTAGGGTAATAACTAGCATGGTGAAAAGTTAACAAGATAGATCAAGTGTGACATCACAATTACAAGGTTAAGTTGCACCAAGTGTGTACTAGTATCCTAATCCATGTCAAGTATAGACAAGAAATGATCCCTTGGCCCAAAGCTGGCCCATATCATGAGATGACCTAAATCAAGGTCAAACTACTCGGTCTAGTCGATCGGCTCCCTATAAGCCTAACTCGTCGTGTATCGGTGTCATACGGCTTAATCATGAAATGTAGTTGACTGTGCAGGGTCTACCCTAGGGTGTATCCGGCCCTACGGTGTAACCCTCAAACACAATTCAAGGATGCACAGTCTAAACCTACCGGTGCCCATGTTCAACTCCGGACTTAATGTGCACGACCATGGTCCGCCTGAACAACCGGTGCACCATTCAGCCGTCTCTTTTGGTCTCTTACAATCAGTCCAGTAATCGTGCCCCACCCTAGCCTAGTCCAGGGTCCCCGTGATACTTCCAAGTAGGTTACTGCTGAAAAGGACCACGTAACTAGGGTTTCAAGCGGGTTAAATGTGGTTAACCCTATCCTAACCATGTATTGAGTCGGTCAAGTGTGTCCAAGCAGTTCATGACTTAACCCTATCAATACATCGTGTTCAACTGGTTAAGTATATTCAATTAGTCCATGACTTAACCCTACCAATCCGTCGTGTTTAATTGGTTAAGTATTCAAGTAGTCCATGACTTAACCCTACCATGTGGCATTAATTAACTTAATGCACCCCAACCTCTCACATTAGACTTTGTTGTGGTTACTAGTTAAGCCGGGCGGGTCCGGGTAGCTTTACACCATAACCTAGTCTAACCTCGGGTTTTAAGTGCGACATGACCAACTACTCACATTGGGTCCTATTGCTTGTAGCTACTAGTTAAGCCGGTCGGTTCCGGGTAGATTTATGCTACAAACTCAACCCAACCTCGAGTTGGCCATTCTCATGTTTTCTAGAAGTCATGTCCAAGTCCATGTTTCAAGCATAAACATATGTCAAACTTTCATGTCACAATTTCAAGTCATGTTCTCATGTTATTTAAGTTTGCCCAACTACCCATACGTATTCCCATCGCACGTAAATTCGCATCACGCAAATAGATCAAAGAGGGAACATACCAACATGACAAGGTGGGTATAAGATGGCAAAGTCTATCACAAGTTAAACATGGTGATATTTGAGGCAAAGGTGTTCAACATACTAGCATATGGCCTCAACATGTATGATGGCATAAAAGGTGACTTGGCCTCATACATATCAAATAGCATATGGGTGATTTGGCCACAAGCATGCATACTAGCATAAAGGTGCTTTGGCCACAAGTTAAACATGGTGGCATATGAGGCAAATGTGTTCATAAACTTGCATATTATAGGCCTCAAAACATGCATGATATCAACTTTAGCCAATAAGTGAAACATGATCATAAATGGCATAGGATGATAGCTAGAGATTCGCATATAACATTATATGCAAGATAACATAAGGTTTATGAGATATCATAAACTCACATATTACATTATAAGCCTCAAAACATACATAACATTCAAACTTAGCGAATAGGTGATACATGGTCGTAGATGACATAGAATGATGACTAGAAGTTCGCATATAACATTATATGCAAGTTATCATAAAGGTTATGAGAGTTCTCATGTTGCATAATGCAACATTTCAAATCAAAGGTCATAGCTTTCTATGCACAAAGTCAAGGTGAGATCTTTACAAACATGCATAGGATAAATCTATGCATAACATGATAAAATCAAAGCACAAATCATACTTAGGCCCAAACTCAACTTGCAACATGTCATATTTAACTTCATAGTTAGAATCTAAGAGCAGTATAGGGCTTACAATGCTATGAAGACTAGAATTAATATATATAAAGATTGAGACGAAGCCACTAGCAAATCCGTAAATAAAATAAGATCCAATCCAAGCTTTGAGAGAATAAGATGCTTCTTTGATTTGATATGAAGAAAGATGGATTCTTTATGGAAGAAAGAGGGCTCTTTTACTTGATTTGAACACTCAAACTTTCATGAAGAGGATGGAGGCCATGATATGAAGATGGAGGCCATGATCAAGAAACATTTGGGCAGCATTTAGTTGTAGGAATGATTAATGAGGGTTTAAGCTAGGTCTAGGGGTCTTTTTATAGATGATTAGGTTAATTTAGACCATAGGATTAACCCTAAAACACATCAGGTCCGTCAATCCCATCAGAAACTTCTGGAACAAGACTCAGCATGTCACAATTGGTGCACCAGGAAAACTGGTCCGACAGGGGGGGTCGACCCCTGGGTCGACATAGGTGTCGACCCCTGGGTCGACATGGGTGTCGACCCATAGGGGGGGTCGACAGGGGTGTCGACCCCTATGTCGACCCTGCCTGGGGCGGGAGAATTCCCGCCTATCCTGAAATTCGAATCTGAATTCGAATTTGAACTGTTTTCGGGCTTGAAATTTTCTGAAAACTTCATTGGGCCATAACTTGGTCATACGGACTCCGTTTTTCGAAAACTCGGACTCTATTTTGCGTATTTTTCCGAGACGAACGCAATGGCACAAGCCGTTTCCCTTGATTCAGATTTTACAGTTTAATTCTGCCTTGATTTATGTTATAACATGTTATTCAAAAATTCGGGTTGTTACATTCTCCCCACCTTAAAGGATTTCGTCCCCGAAATCTCCAAGTTAGGAAGAACGTATCCTACCATCCATCATCCATCTACTCAAAACATCATTCACGTGCTGTCATTTTCCTTAAAGGGTTCTAAATGCTGTATGAACATATGCAAAAGTGTGTGGACATGTACTTATCTAATGCGAAAATCATGCGGTTACTGATTTAGTAAACCTCCTTAATGCAAAACATGTTAGTGAAATGAGTCCATATGTATGCGAATTCCTAACATAACTTATAGTCTCTACATGAGTGCACATAACATCCATCCATATGCAACATCCACGTGATAGCATACAAGTTTCATCCATGAATAAGCATAAACACTCATGCATATGCGGTATGAAAGTGTGTGAGCCGATCTTAGTGCCTAACGTGTGTCATGCATCCACGAGTATCCACTTGCAAACACTTGCAACCACTGGCAAACATCAAGCATAACATGTTTCAAATACATGTTTCAACCAAGGGTTTCAACTAAGGTTCCCATGACAAGATTTACGAAACAAGATAAACTAGATAAACATGGATAGCAAAGGAAAGATATACCAACTAGGAAGAGAGATTGAGAATGTATCCTAAAAAAGAAATGGATAAAGCCCACGCATCTTCTCCTTGGTTTCCCAAGTTGCGTCTTCCTCTGTTTCACTCCATTGCGCCTTAACAAGCTTAACTTCTTTGCTTCTTAGCTTCTTTGTCTCCGTTTCCATGATACGAATCGAAGCTCGTCTCAGGGTCGCCTCTTTCTCTACCTCCATATCTTCAAGAATACTTGGTTCAACCACTTCGGCGGATCTGTGCAAACACTTCTGGAGATGCGAGACATGAAAGACATTATGCACTCCGGCTAGCTTCTCGGGCAATTCCACCTTATAAGTCATCTTCCCAACTCTTTCCATAGTAGGGAAGGGTTCTACGATCCTTGGTGTTAGCTGCCCAAAATGAACCATATTTCGCGAAGGAGAAATCTTCACAAGGACCATATCTCCCACTTTAAATTCTAAGTCTATCCTTCGCTTGTCTGCATAGGATTTCTGTCTGTCTTGGGCCGTCTTTTATCCGCCTTCGAATCAACTCAACCTTCTCGGGTGTGTCCCTTATCATGTCGGGCCCAAGTATAAGCTTATCCATCGTTTCCCACCAACATGTTGGTGACTTGCACGGCCTCCCATATGAAGCTTCGAATGGTGTCATTCCTATGCTTGCTTGGTAGCTGTTATTATAAGCAAACTCTACGAGAGGAAGGTGGTCTTCCCAAGTACCACCAAAGTCAAGAACACAAAGCCTCAAAAGATCTTCTAGCACTCTATTCACCCTTTCGGTTTGGCCATCCGTCTGGGGGTGATAGGTTGTACTCAGGTTCAATCGCGTACCCATCACTTCTTGCAAACTATTCCAGAACTGGCTAGTGAAAATTGGGTCACGATCGCTAACTATGCTAGAAGGAACTCCATGCAACCGCACTATCTCTCGAAGATAAACAGATGCTAGCCATGATACGGTCCTCTTGCTTTTCACTAGAATAAAATGGGCTCTCTTTGTAAGTCTATCAATTATTACCCACATCTCATAAAGCCCAAATAGTTTGTTGACGAACATCTTCACCCCAACCATTAATCACAAACAGGCGAGTCATACTCCTTATGGGGTTTGCAACAGAACTAAGATTGAGGATAGGACCGAGAGGATATACTTAAAAGATAGCATGCGAGTAAGCTCTACGGAATAATAGGGATCAAGGATATACTCTTAGAAGGAGATTTGATGCGCGTATCTAGTCTTCAATCTTCTAAGCCGCATTTTCTTGTGCTTAATCCCATCGTGCCTTGACCGTCTTTTAACTTCACAACTCTATAGTTCTTAATTCTTATTTCCAAAATATGTGTTAGAACTCATTTCACCGTTGCCTCTCGTTCCACTTCCACTTATTCTTTGCTTAAAATATTTGGCTTCCACCCAACTGCGTACTCATGGTTTCATGCAAGCTTTCCAAAATTCGTTAGTGAATCTTGGATCTCGTTTATATACTATACGGTATCCCACGCAGAAAACTATTTCTTGAAAACAAGTGCCAATCCATGTTGCCAAATGTACTTACTAGGGTGATTTCTCTAACCCATGATTAAGTGAAATGGACTATCCGCCTTAGTAGCGAATACCGCCGGAGCATCCCATTCTGAAATGCTTCGCCTAATGAAATTTTTCAAGCACTCCTTGATTTGCTTGCCAAGCTCTCTTCTTTCTCGCGGGGCCATGTGCCTAACGGGCAATGATACTGGCTTGGCATTATCGACTAGATAAATGCAAAAATCTATCTCTCGTTTAGGGGGTAACCCCTTAACTTCTTCAAAGACATCAGGATAGTCTCGGACCACCCTTATAGATTGCAGATCATCGATGGACGAGTCAAGAGATTCAAGATAACATAACATGACGAGACCTCTAGGGTTACAAGAAATTTCTAGGGTATTACCGAGGCGAATCATGAGCCTCACCACCCTATACTCACAGTCAAGAATGGCTCCATAACTGGACAACCAACCCATGCCCAAAATCAACCCGTATCCCGTGAACCAGAGAACATAAGCATTACACATGAATTCTACGCTCAAGATAGAGATTTTCAAATCCATACAAATCACAGGTAGATGGGCGGAACCCCAAATTGGATTTGAAATTCTAACGGGACCTCAACTAGACTAGTACTTAGGTGCAAACTTTCAACAAGATCAGAAATAAAACTATGCGATGCGCCATAATCAAATAAGGTATGAACAGGGAAATCAGGAATGTAAACATGACCTTTTTACAGAAACACTACCTTGATCAAAAGCTGGAAGAGTGAGGAGAGCCTGCAACTGCCCTCCAGAGGGTCCTGCTTGCTGAGTTTGCATCTTCCCTTGTCCTAGCTTTTTCGGGCAATCCTTGCTATAGTGTCCAGACTCTCCACAATGAAAGCATTCTCCCAACTTCCTTTTCTTCTTCCTACAGTCTTTAGCTATGTGCCCAGTAATCCCACAGAAGTTACACTTCCTCCTTTTTCTTGACTTGTTGTCCTTGCTATTGTTGTTCTTGCCTCCTTTTCCGGAATCTACCTTCTCGCCTTGAGACTCATTTGCCTTGACCTCCTTCTTGCCACTCTTATCTTCTTCTTGAAGCAGGGCCATATTCACCAAACTCTCGAAGGTCGCACCCATGGGTATATGAGATATGGCCAAACCGCGCAATGGCTCATTCAATCCTAGAGCAAAGCGTAGGGCCTTCTTCTGAGCTGTGTTAACCAAGTCTAGACCGAACCGAGCAAGTTGATTAAACTTATCCACGTATTCTCCAACGGTCATGTCCCCTTGCTTTAGTGATAGGAACCTCTCCATCTGAAGGTTCTCTTCTGTCGATGATAGAAACCTTAGTCTAAACCTTCTCCTAAAGTCATCCCAAGTCTCAATTGGTCTAGTAGTGGTGGTGACTACCCACCAATATGCAGCTTCCCCTTTTAATAGCCATACCGCCAACAGAAGTTTCCTACGATCTTCCACATCAAAGATAGCAAAGAGGTCTTCAGTTTCCTTTAACCAGTTTCTTGCCTCCACAGAAGTCTCCGTTCCGACAAAATTCTTGCATCCCATCGCCTTAAAGTCCTTGAAAACTTTTGCGAAATCTGCTTGTGGATGCTGAGGAGGGGGAGGAGGAGGAGGAATCTCAGTTATATTGGGGGTATTTGCTGGGCCCGCATCGTTGGCCCTAGCTTCCAAGTACCTCCGGAACCATCCGGGAATGGTCACTCCCTCGGGAAGGTTAAGATCGGCCATACTGAAAAAGAAAAAGATAGATTCAGAACAAGGGAACGAAGGATAGTGCTAATGGCTTTTGGGGAATAGCCTTTTAAAATAACTAGACTTTTCTTGGAAAATACTTAATTGGTTTTGAAAATAATTTTTCAAAAGGTAAGTTTTAAAAACACTTTTGCTCAGATCTTGTAAACCATGCTCTGATACCAAATGTAACACCCCGCCTCCGCCAATGCCACTCTTGCAAGTACATTGGCTTTGGAGGGGCGTTAAACGAGGTAAACATGCATGCAGATATCACAAGACAGAACATATAAGTAAAAACAGAGTAAATTAAGCAGCGGGTAAAACTAGCATTTCAAAACCATAGTCAAATTACATCAAAGTACTTGTTCATTATTTTCCCATAAAACAAAGTCTAGCACATAAACTGAAAACTGAAAAAGAAATACAAAGTAACTATCCCCAAAGTAGCATAAGGCCATAGCATGCTCAAACCATACGTGAGCTATCCAGAAAAGCAGCAAAAGATCCAGCTAAGTAACAGTGTTCCCACCCTGCAAACCTAGGGGGGGAAACGGAAGAAAAGAGGCGAAAGAAAACGGGTCAGTCAAAAAGACTGGTAAGTCCTATCTACTATTAGTATAAAAACTAATAAAGTTAACTGAACATGTAAACAGAGATGAGGTGTAGGGTAATAACTGGCATGGTGAAAAGTTAACAAGATAGATCAAGTGTGACATCGCATATACAAGGTTAAGTTGCACCAGGTGTGTACTAGTATCCCAATCCATGTCAAGTATAGACAAGAAATGATCCCTTGGCCCAAAGCTGGCCCATATCATGAGATGACCTAAATCAAGGTCTAACTACTCGGTCTAGTCGATCGGCTCCCTATAAGCCTAACTCGTCGTGTATCGGTGTCATACGGCTTAATCATGAAATGTAGTTGACTGTGCAGGGTCCACCCTAGGGTGTATCCGGCCCTACGGTGTAACCCTCAGACACAATTCAAGGATGCACAGTCTAAACCTACCGGTGCCCATGTTCAACTCCGGACTTAATGTGCACGATCATGGTCCGCCTGAACAACCGGTGCACCATTCAGCCATCTCTTTTGGTCTCTTACAATCAGTCCAGTAATCGTGCCCCACCCTAGCCTAGTCCAGGGTCCCCATGATACTTCCAAGTAGGTTACTGCTGAAAAGGACCACGTAACTAGGGTTTCAAGCGGGTTAAATGTGGTTAACCCTATCCTAACCATGTATTGAGTTGGTCAAGTGTGTCCAAGCAGTTCATGACTTAACCCTATCAATACATCGTGTTCAACTGGTTAAGTATATTCAAGTAGTCCATGACTTAACCCTACCAATCCGTCGTGTTTAATTGGTTAAATATTCAAGTAGTCCATGACTTAACCCTACCATGTGGCATTGATTAACTTAATGCACCCCAACCTCTCACATTAGACTTTGTTGTGGTTACTAGTTAAGCCGGGCGGGTCCGGGTAGCTTTACACCACAACCTAGTCTAACCTCGGGTTTTAAGTGCGACATTACCAACTACTCACATTGGGTCCTATTGCTTGTAGCTACTAGTTAAGTCGGTCGGTTCCGGGTTGATTTATGCTACAAACTCAACCCAACCTCGAGTTGGCCATTCTCATGTTTTCTAGAAGTCATGTCCAAGTCCATGTTTCAAGCATAAACATATGTCAAATTTTCATGTCATAATTTCAAGTCATGTTCTCATGTTATTTAAGTTTGCCCAACTACCCATACGTATTCCCATCGCACGTAAATTCGCATCACGCAAATAGATCAAAGAGGGAACATACCAACATGACAAGGTGGGTATAAGATGGCAAAGTCTATCACAAGTTAAACATGGTGATATTTGAGGCAAAGGTGTTCAACATACTAGCATATGGCCTCAACATGTATGATGGCATAAAAGGTGACTTGGCCTCATACATATCAAATAGCATATGGGTGATTTGGCCACAAGCATGCATACTAGCATAAGGGTGCTTTGGCCACAAGTTAAACATGGTGGCATATGAGGCAAATGTATTCATAAACTTACATATTATAGGCCTCAAAACATGCATGATATCAACTTTAGAAAATAAGTGAAACATGATCATAAATGGCATAGGATGATAGCTAGAGATTCGCATATAACATCATATGCAAGATAACATAAGGTTTATGAGAGATCATAAACTCGCATATTACATTATAAGCCTCAAAACATGCATAACATTCAAACTTAGCGAATAGGTGATACATGGTCCTAGATGACATAGAATGATGACTAGAAGTTCGCATATAACATTATATGCAAGTTATCATAAAGGTTATGAGAGTTCTCATGTTGCATAATGCAACATTTCAAATCAAAGGTCATAGCTTTCTATGCACAAAGTTAAGGTGAGATCTTTACAAACATGCATAGGATAAATCTATGCATAACATGATAAAATCAAAGCACAAATCATACTTAGGCCCAAACTCAACTTGCAACATGTCATATTTAACTTCATAGTTAGAATCTAAGAGTAGTATATGGCTTACAATGCTATGAAGACTAGAATTAATATATATAAAGATTGAGACGAAGCCACTAGCAAATCCGCAAATAAAATAAGATCCAATCCAAGCTTTGAGAGAATAAGATGCTTCTTTGATTTGATATGAAGAAAGATGGATTCTTTAAGGAAGAAAGAGGGCTCTTTTACTTGATTTGAACACTCAAACTTTCATGAAGAGGATGGAGGCCATGATATGAAGATGGAGGCCATGATCAAGAAACATTTGGGCAGCATTTAGTTGTAGGAATGATTAATGAGGGTTTAGGCTAGGTCTAGGGGTCTTTTTATAGATGATTAGGTTAATTTAGACCATAGGATTAACCCTAAAACACATCAGGTCCGTCAATCCCGTCAGAAACTTCTGGAACAAGACTCAGCATGTCACAATTGGTGCACCAGGAAAACTGGTCCGACAGGGGGGGTCGACATAGGTGTCGACCCCTGGGTCGACATGGGTGTCGACCCATAGGGGGTCGACAGGGGTGTCGACCCCTGTGTGGACCCTGCCTGGGGCGGGAGAATTCCCGCCTATCCTAAAATTCGAATCTGAATTCGAATTTGAACTGTTTTCGGGCTTGAAATTTTCTGAAAACTTCATTGGGCCATAACTTGGTCATACAGACGCCGTTTTTCGAAAACTCGGACTCTATTTCGCGTATTTTTCCGAGACGAACGCAATGGCACAACCCGTTTCCCTTGATTCAGATTTTACAGTTTAATTCTGCCTTGATTTATGTTATAACATGTTATTCAAAAATTCGGGTTGTTACACGATAAACCCAAAAATCAATACCAATTCAATTCCAATTAAATATTATTTAATTGGTACACTTCATTAAATCTAAATAAAAAGATATAATCTTTTTCTTCACTGGGCTTAAGAACAGTGTTAATGAAGACACCATTCACGACAAACCCAAATCACATTTGATGTTAAATACAAGGCTCTGAATAGAAAATATATCGGCTTATATTCAATATCAAATTCTACGACCAACAAATATCGTATTGGAAATAACGATGTAAATATATCTTTCAAATTCCCATAACAATACCTGTATCATCACGAAATCCAACATCGAAATATTCCAAAGACAATTTCGATTCAAATCCATTCCAATTCAATTATTGGAAATTCTGGTTATATTTCAAAACAATTTCAAATTCATTTTATTTATTTCAAAAATAAATGAATTACAATTCTAGTTCAAAACTAATTCATTTCGATAAAAATCTATTTTTATCTTTTCTTTTCAAATATGGAGTTTTTCATCCCAATTCTCCATAAATCATTTCTTATGATTTTACACAAATTATTAATATTTTTAATAATTTTATCAAGGCCCGTACAGTCGATTTCCATCAACGGCCATCGAACTGCACTTACAACGACCTTTTCCAAATTTGATTTGGACATAATCCCAAATCCAACCGTTAGATTTCAAATCTCTAATATTTGTTAGAAAGCTCTTTTCGATACGAACACAACGGTTCTGGTTTTAGGAGAATCTGACGGTCGGATCTCCGGCAATATCCATTCGAAGTCAATGGTCGAAATTCACGAACTGCTGTGGCGCGGCGCGTTCTATTCAGGCCATTATATTATATATATAATATATATAATATATACTTCATCGATTTCCTTTTAAAACGTATTTTATAAATCGTTTTAAATTCGTTTTCAAAACGATTTCAACTTCCTTTTCAAATTCAAATCAAAATTGAATTTTCCCTTACAAATTCGTTTTACATTCATTTCAACTCGATTCAATTCAAATCGGTTTCAATTTCAATACGCTTCAAATTCAATTCAAAACGATTTCAATTCTATTTCAATCTAATTCGAATTTCAATTCTTTTCAATATAATTCGAATTTCAATTCTTATCAATATAATTCGAATTTCAATTCTTTTCAATATAATTCGAATTTCGAAATCACTTTCAATATTCATTGAAAGATGAATAAAATCGATATAAATATCGTTCACATCAAAATGGCGTCAATCTAATCAACACGTCTTCATATATTTCTATATTCAAATATTCTATTTCAAATATTTCTATTCCAAATATTTCTTATTTCAAATATTTCTATTCAAATATTGGAATGAGGCCCAATCAATTACCATAGATTTTAT
This sequence comes from Allium sativum, assembly GCA_030737875.1. Lineage (NCBI taxonomy): Eukaryota > Viridiplantae > Streptophyta > Magnoliopsida > Asparagales > Amaryllidaceae > Allium > Allium sativum. The sequence goes on from CM060918.1 coordinate 133,566,486, forward strand.
TTCTACGGATTTCCATACAACGCATGTATATATCAACAATGACAAATAATCAACCATCATCCAAAGTGCATTCTACACTGTATAAGCATCAAATATAAATATTTAACACTTATAACAGTCTGTCAATCAATCGATCGACATACAACTAATTATTGGGATTAGTGTATGTCATATATCATCCCAATACCCGTGTGGGGTTTCAAACAATCAAACATAGATTTTATTTGTGCAGTTGGGCGATGTGTAAAATTTATCGTCCCAATCAATATCAATCAAATCAGTGTATATAAACAAATCGTCCGATCTGTTTATATTTATTTATTTTATATACACGTTAAAAATTCTATTTTCAACTATAAAATATTTTTAACTATATAAATATTTTATTTCTTTTCACATCGCATCACACAATCAACTACACAGCAAAATCAAACAAACAAGCATACAAGCCGTCCATGGTCTGTGGACGACGGGTGTCGGGTGCTACTAAACACCGTCTGCATCCTAGTATATATTATTAACTAGAAAACAAAATTAAAAGGTGAGAAGTTCTCACAGAGGGTTCCACTCCGCCGTGCTTTGCTTTTGAACTGCTGAATCGACTGCATCTGTTTGAATTTCCACTGCAGTCCTTGTCCTGCTGTTTATAATAAAAATTATATTTTTATTGCTTCATTTCAATAAATAAAAATCATGTTTTTATTTTACTTCATATACTTTTACAACGCTTCTTTCTATGATAAAAATTATATTTTGCTAGCAATATAATAAAAATCATACTTTTACATGGCTACTTCTATAAAGATTACATCTTTATTATTCCTACATTATATAAAAATTATTTCTTTCTATGATGAAAATCATAATTTCTCATGTTAAAAATCACTACTTTTTACAATTAAAAATCGTATCTTTATTTATAGGATAAGAACAAACAAAATAAAATTTTACTTATCCTAAAATAGAAGAAAACCGAAAATAAAATTAGAAGTATAAAATGCACTTTAAAAAAGGAGGGTGGAGCAGTAAAAGAGGGCTTCAGGTCGTCGAAGGAGGGGGGGTGGTTTCATGTCGTCGCTGGCCAGTGGTAGGGGGGCTCGGAGGTGGCTCGCTTGGTCGGAGGGTGGTGAAAAAGGGGTGTCGGCTGTAAGAGGGCGTGGGTCTCGATCAGAGAAGGAAGGAGAGAGGAAGGAGAGAGGAAGGAGTGGGGTGCGATGGGAGAAGGGCGGCGGCCTATCGCCGGAGGTGGGGTTGCTACCGATGGCGGCGGCGATGAGGGGAGAGGGGCGACGGGTCAACGCAATGGGGGGGTTTTGTTTTTCTTTTTTTTCTTTTCCTTATTGATCTGTAAAGTGAAAAAGGGGGAGAGAGGATAGAGGGTAAGGGAGTTATTATATATTTTATTATTTTTAAATTCCAAAAAAGGTAACTTTTTATTTCGAAATCAAAATCGAACCCACCGACCGTCGTCCCTAGGGTAATACCACCATTCCGAACACAAAGGGACATGTATCGCAAGCTGATTTGATCGTTTCGATCAGTTTCCATCAAAATCAACATATAACTCTATATATTGAATTTGAACGCGCATTTCAATTTACCAGGGCCACATACTAACTCGAAAAATTCCAGAAAAATATTTTCTAGCTTCGTATTGACGATATGGTCCTAACAAAACTAATTTCGTCGAATTTTGAGACTGTTTGAAAAATGGCGATTTTCCAGTCGATTAAAATCAACTGAAACAGGTCAAATGCGTTTTCCTATGCCACGCTCACATATTGATTCAAAAAATTATGAATTTTGGAATCTAGCAATAACTTTACATCCTGGATCCAACAAAAGTGGTTTCGTCGAAATCCGAGATCGTTTGCAAAATTCCAATTTTTAAGGGCCAGAATTCCATAACGACTATTCTGAAAATTCATTTGGACATAACTTTTGATTCCCGCAATGAAATTTCAATTTTTCGGATTCGTTGGAAAGATATTCCCAATTAGATTCAAATATTTTTGGTTTCACTAAAATCCAGTTTATTTTGCACCCAGTACATTCAATTGAATATTAAAATCGAATTATCGAACTACCGCGCCATTTTCAATTCCTTTTATATATATAAATAAATATTTATATTCTAACGACGATTCGAATAAATATATACGTTCGACTTCTATTCAAAATAAATTTTTCGTCGATATTATTTAAAATAATTCATTTTAAATTATCAAAATTCGCTAAAATTGCCAAAATAAAATTTTTAAATTGGATCAGATTTCCAGGTTATTACAATCTCCCCCACTTAAAACTTTTCGTCCCCGAAAAGGAACGAAACCGAAAGTTGTTTTAAAAACCAACTCAACTTTCATTATTTTCTTTACGGCTTAAGTTCTTCAACTTTTCAGTTTATAAGAACCTTTCAAAATTTTCAAAAATTTGGCTAACACCCTAAATTTTCGAAAATTTCGCCATAACCTCCCCTGCACCGGGGACTTCGGGATATTTCATATAGCCTCCCATGGCCTTCTTCAATCCAAAAGAAAAAGAAAAAGCCAAGCGGTTAGCCAATCGGCTCATAAAATCATCATCACCCAAACAAAACAGTAAATTATGGTAAACATGTACCTATTTGTCGGGCAAACAAATTTTATTCTTCTGCTCTAGCCTCCTTGCTATGACCTGTTCAATATGAGTACATGTATATGCATGCAAATGCGACTAATTTTCAATACAATTCACTATTTGATTCAATTTGGCTAAATGGTTCAACATTTAATTAATTCAAACAATAATCAAACAACACAACCATCAATCAATTAGTTGATTAGCTTTTCAAATTCATAACATTGATACATAGTCAAAAATCATATGTTTTATGCCAAATCACAATAATAGACCCTATCTAATTTTGGTTCTCACACCAGTCAATTGGAAATATATAGAAACCTCACTTTCGTTACTCGAACATAAATTCTAATGATGGAGCTCCATCATCAAAATCATCTCCGGGCGATTAGAGCGTAATTCTATATCCATCAAGTATATTAAAACTTCGAATACACGCGGATCAGACGTATATGCAAAATCTACATATACTGGATTGTCCACATCAATATAAATAAATATTCAAATACGTATAAAAGGATTTAAATTTCAAAACAAAATTTGTTTTCATTTTCAAAAATATACTCTTCCCACTCATTCTAGGATACTACTGATCCCATCTCTAATGAGTCATTCCCATTGGATATTACTAATCCAATATCTGATGAAATTCTTTCGTATGGTTCTAATGTGTCTTGTCCTCTGAGCTTTGTAAACCAAAGCTCTGATACCACGATGAAACGACCCGAACTTCCACGATGAGGAAAGCCCGGATTGAGTCGAGGACAAGCCACAAAAGAGCGCAGACGGAAGAACATTTCATTATATATTACAACAATTCCATCAGATTACAAGAATATACAGAGTATAATTGAATAAATATTACACAGAAAATATCAGAGAATACAATACATTAAATAGCAGCGGAAAATAATACAATACACAACAAGAAGTAATACACGGATACAAAGCTTTCCGAGTATCGTTCCAGCTGTAAATCAGGATCCTGTGAATATAAATCTGCAAAACCAAAACTACTAGCTGCCCGTGTCAAAATAAGGGCACCCAGAGTTTAGGTTAAAACAATAAACTTCAGGTCAGTCATGGGACTAGTGTAAGAACTAAAACAGTTATTAATCTTCATTTTAAAGTTAGGTAAATCAAGGGACCACGCCGTATAACATGGAACGGGTTTCCTCCCAAGAATACCAGTGCATAAAACAACAGCGCAATGCTAATTAAAGGAAAATGAAGCTATTATAAGACCCAGGTCCCATCACACAATGCAACACAAACCGGAGGATAAGGTTTTCCCTTATAATAGCCAAAGCATGCTTGATACGTTTAAAACAAGTCATTTGATACTATAATAAGTGTATAGTGTGTAAAACAATTTCAAATCATAAGTATCAATCATAGACGGCATAAGCGCCCCATCCTACTATGTCGCCATACTAGGCTCTACAATCCAAACAGCAAAGTCACGTATTGGAAGTTGGATTTCCATCTGTGAACCGAGGCAAAAGATAGTCCTCTACCGATTCGAGACTCTCTAGCCCGAGCTTCAGGCTACAGCCGCAACTGCACCTAGGAGCCATAGGGCCGGTCCACCGACGTGGATTAAAATGCCTTAACACTACGTCTCCCCGCCCTATGGGGCGTAAATGAGTCCAATGACTCCATCGGTTCGAGAACGACCGATATATCCGAGGCGCCTCGCAACAGCAACAACCACATAAGTCAAACTCGTCAGGGCGTGTAAAACCACTGACGCCACTTCTAGCTAGAAAGAGACGCATGCCCTCCCTGGATCCTTCTCCCGTTTCTGGTTCACAACCGGGGTGTGAGGCTCGCGAATCCACGCTACACAAAGCTATACCATGAAGGCTGTGCTTTGATCATCAACTACAAGACTTTGCTTTTCAACAGAAGCCTTGATCATATTGCCACTTAGGCATGCCACATAGGCAATTCACTCCATGCATTTGATATCCATCAATATATAACCTCTGAGCTCGTACGTCTCAGAGAAGGGCGTTAAGCAAGAGAATAAATTCTCCGCCGCCAAACAGATATATATTTAATAGAAATCAATCACACAGAACAAAACCCAATGTCAGACACACAGTCCATTTACAAGTTCGTTCTGGGTCTGAACGAAACCGGAGGCACCTAGTACCCCGCATATCCATCGATCTCCAAGCACGTCTGGACGATCACCAACTGTTTCCATCTTCTTGGGTGTACAGCCCAATCAAGATCATCAGTAATTATCCAAACAACATGAAGACCTCCGGTCTTCAACCACCGCTTCATCTTCGACACCACGTCGAATCAGTTATTCAGAATGGGATAAACCCGGTCTTTCTGAACAACTCACGTATATATATAATAAACACGTGTTACACAAACACAACATATGCCTCATTCCAATTCAGAATATTCTTTTATTCAAATATTCTTATATTTTGGGAAAGGTTCCCATTAATTTTATCAAAGATAAATTCTTAAAATTTATTCTTTAATCTGCTTTTTGAATATCAAATCAAACTAGTCGGGATTAACGAATCACACCGAAGTAATCGTTTATTTTATTTCCCAATCCCAACCTATTCATCCCATGAAGTAAAATTGGTAATACATATCTAACATCACGGTGTTATCGGTAAATTCAATTACCATTTCACGTTCAAATCTAATTAAAGATTTAACTATAGCCTAGAGAAAAACTGGTGATACTCCATTCTCGATCTTTTCAATCTAATTAAAGATTCATTAAAACTCCACTTAGTTTTAATCTTCAACTGGGTTAAATAATCAGTGTCATTTAAAACACGGTTCACGATAAACCCAAAATCACATTCCATTAATTATCGGGTTAAAGAACAAGTGTTATTTAAAACACTGTTCATGATAAACCCAAAAATCAATACCAATTCAATTCCAATTAAATATTATTTAATTGGTACACTTCGTTAAATCTAAATAAAAAGATATAATCTTTTTCTTCACTAGGCTTAAGAACAGTGTTAATGAAGACACCATTCACGACAAACCCAAATCACATTTGATATTAAATACAAGGCTCTGAATAGAAAATATATCGGCTTATATTCAATATCAAATTCTACGACCAACAAATATCGTATTGGAAATAACGATATAAATATATCTTTCAAATTCCCATAACAATACCTGTATCATCATGAAATCCAACATCGAAATATTCCAAAGACAATTTCGATTCAAATCCATTCCAATTCAATTATTGGAAATTCTGGTTATATTTCAAAACCATTTCAAATTCATTTTATTTATTTCAAAAATAAATGAATTACAATTCTAGTTCAAAACTAGTTCATTTCGATAAAAATCTATTTTTATCTTTTCTTTTCAAATATGGAGCTTTTCGTCCCAATTCTCCACAAATCATTTCTTATGATTTTACACAAATTATTAATATTTTTAATAAATTTATCAAGGCCCGTACAGTCGATTTCCATCAACGGCCATCGAACTGCACTTACAACGACCTTTTCCAAATTTGATTTGGACATAATCCCAAATCCAACCGTTAGATTTCAAATCTCTAATATTCGTTAGAAAGCTCTTTTCGATACGAACTCAACGGTTCCGGTTTTAGGAGAATCCGACGGTCGGATCTCCCGCAATATCCATTCGAATTCAATGATCGAAATTCACGAATTGCTGTGGCGCGGCGCGTTCTATTCAGGCCATTATATTATATATAATATATATATATATATATATATAATAAATACTTCGTCGATTTCCTTTTAAAACGTATTTTATAAATCGTTTTAAATTCGTTTTCAAAACGATTTCAACTTCCTTTTCAAATTCAAATCAAAATTGAATTTTCCCTTACAAATTCGTTTTAAATTCATTCAACTCGATTCAATTCAAATCGGTTTCAATTTCAATACGTTTTAAATTCAATTCAAAACGATTTCAATTCTATTTCAATCTAATTCGAATTTCAATTCTTTTCAATATAATTCGAATTTCAATTCTTTTCAATATAATTCGAATTTCGAAATCACTTTCAATATTCATTGAAAGATGAATAAAATCGATATAAATATCATTCACGTCAAAATGGCGTCAATCTAATCAACACGGCTTCATATATTTCTATATTCAAATATTCTATTTCAAATATTTCTATTCCAAATAATTCTTTTTTCAAATATTTCTATTCAAATATTGTAATGAGGCCCAATCAATTACCATAGATTTTATTTCTATGGATTTCCATACAACGCATATATATATCAACAATGACAAATAATCAACCATCATCCAAAGTGCATTCTACACTGTATAAGCATCAAATATAAATATTTAACGCTTATAACAGTCTGTCAATCAATCGATCGACATACAACTAATTATTGGGATTAGTGTATGTCATATATCATCCCAATACCCGTGTGGGGTTTCAAAAAATCAAACACAGATTTTATTTGTGCAGTTGGGCGATGTGTAAAATTTATCGTCCCAATCAATATCAATCAAATCAGTGTATATAAACAAATCGTCCGATCTGTTTATATTTATTTATTTTATATACACGTTAAAAATTCTATTTTCAACCATAAAATATTTTTAACTATATAAATATTTTATTTCTTTTCACATCGCATCACACAATCAACTACACAGCAAAATCAAACAAACAAGCATACAAGCCGTCCATGGTCTGTGGACGATGGGTGTCGGGTGCTACAAAACAGCGTCTGCATCCTAGTATATATTGTTAACTAGAAAACAAAATTAAAAGGTGAGAAGTTCTCATAGAGGGTTCCACTCCGCCGTGCTTTGCTTTTGAACTACTGAACCGACTGCATCTGTTTGAATTTCCACTGCAGTCCTTGTCTTGCTATTTATAATAAAAATTATATTTTTATTGCTTCATTTCAATAAATAAAAATCATGTTTTTATTTTACTTCATACACTTTTACAACGCTTCTTTCTATGATAAAAATTATATTTTGCTAGCAATATAATAAAAATCATATTTTTACATGGCTACTTCTATAAAGACTACATCTTTATTATTCCTACATTATATAAAAATTATTTCTTTCTATGATGAAAATCAAATGAAAATCATAAATTCTCATGTTAAAAATCACTACTTTTTACAATTAAAAATCGTATCTTTATTTATAGGATAAGAACAAACAAAATCAAATTTTACTTATGCTAAAATAGAAGAAAACCTAAAATAAAATTAGAAGGATAAAACTCACTTTAAAAAAGGAGGGTGGAGCAGTAAAAGAGGGCTTCAGGTCGTCGAAGGAGGGGGGTGGTTTCATGTCATCGCTGGCCAGTGGTGGGGGGGCTCGGAGGTGGCTCGCTTGGTCGGAGGGCGGTGAAAAGGGGGTGTTGGCTGTAAGAGGGCGTGGGTCTCGATCAGAGAAGGAAGGAGAGAGGAAGGCGGAGGGGGGGTGCGATGGGAGGAGAAGGGCGGCGTCCTATCGCCGGAGGTGGGGTTGCCACCGATGGCGGCGGCGACGAGGGGAGAGGGGCGACATGTCAACGCGATGAGGGGGGGTTTTGTTTTTCTTTTTTTTCTTTTCCTTATTGATCTGTAAAGTGAAAAAGGGGGAGAGAGTATAGAGGGTTAGGGAGATATTATATATCTTATTATTTTTAAATTTCAAAAAAGGTAACTTTTTATTTCGAAATCAAAATCGAACCCATCGACTGTCGTCCTTAGGGTAATACCCCCATTCCAAACACAATGGGATATGTATCGCAAGCTGATTCAATCGTTTCGATCAGTTTCTGTCAAAATCAGCATATAACTCTATATATTGAATTTGAACGCGCATTTCAATTTACCAGGGCCACATACTAACTCGAAAAATTCCAGAAAAATATTTTCTAGTTTCGTATTGACGATACGGTCCTAACAAAACTAATTTCGTCGAATTCTGAGACCGTTTGAAAAATGGCGATTTTCCAGTCGATTAAAATCAAGTGAAACTGGTCAAACGCGTTTTCCTATGCCACGCTCACATATTGATTCAAAAAATTACGAATTTTGGAATCTATCAATAACTTTACATCCCGGATCCAACAAAAGTGGTTTCGTCGAAATCCGATATCGTTTGCAAAATTCCCATTTTTAAGGGCCAGAATTCCATAGCGACTATTCTGAAAATTCATTTGGACATAACTTTTGATTCCCGCTATGAAATTTCAATTTTTCGGATTCGTTGGAAAGATATTCCCAATTAGATTCAAATATTTTTGGTTTCACTAAAATCCATTTTATTTTTCACCCGGTACATTCAATTGAATATTAAAATCGAATTATCGAACTACCGCGCCATTTTCAATTCCTTTTATATATATAAAAATAAATATTTATATTCTAACGACGATTCGAATAAATATATACGTTCGACTTCTATTCAAAATAAATTTCTCGTCGATATTATTTAAAATAATTCATTTTAAATATTTAAAATTCGCTAAAATTGCCAAAATAAAAAATTTAAATTGGCTCAGATTTCTGGGTTATTACACTAACCTATTGGAAATCATCTCCAAGTTAGAGATGGGAATCGACGAGGAGATGAACAAATATGGGCTTGATCGAGATGGATGGCTTAGAAAGAATGGGAGATTAGTTGTACCCAATGTTAATGGATTGAGAGATGAAGTGCTTAGAGAATGTCATCACTCAAAACTGACTATAACCCCGGTGGTAACAAAATGTATCGAGACATGAAGCAGACCTACTACTGGGAAGGGATGAAAAGAGACGTTGGGAAGTTTATATCCAAGTGCATGAATGGCCAGTTAGTTAAAGATGAGCAAAAAACCTAGTGGTTTGTTGCAACCATTAGAAATCCCCGAATGGAAATGGGAACAAGTCTCAATGGATATGAAGTGAGTAGTGAGATTTCATGGAGTACCCAAAGGCATTGTGAGTGACCATGATCCGTTGTTTACTAGTGGATTTTGGAAGAGCTTACAAGAGGCGTTAGGATTAGAATTACATCTCAGTACCGCATACCATCCTAAAAACAACGGTTAGAGAGGGTGAATCGAGTATTAGAAGATCTCTTGAGAGCTTTCATATTAGATTTTGGTGGATCATGGGATGACCATTTGCATCTAGTGGAGTTTGCATATAATAATAGTTATCAATCCAGTATCGGTATGGCTCCATTTGAAGCTTTGTACGAAAGACCGTGCAACTCACCGTCCAGTTGGTTAGAAACCGGTGAGAAATTTGTGCTTATGCCAGATGTGATAAGAGAAACCTCAGATAAGATCAAAGTTATCCGACAATGATTGAAGGCTGCCCAAGGTAGGCAAAAGAGTTATGCCGATAAGAGGAGAAGAGATTTAAAATTCTCCATTGGTGACTTGGTGTTTTCAAGATTTCACCATTAAAGAGCATGATACGATTCGGTAGGAGAGGCAAGTTGACACCAAGATTTGTTGGTCCATTCCCAGTTCTCGAACAAGTTGGGAATTTGGCATATAAAATTGGGTTGCCTAACAAGATGGCGGGAGTTCATAACATATTTCATGTTTCCCAGTTAAGGAAATTCGTGCACAACCCCGATGAGACTATTTCACCAGATCAGTTGGATGATATCGAAGTAGAACCTGAGGCGGTTGGGAACCGTAAGCCAATTCGTATTGTCGAGCACGATACGAAGAAACTTCGAAGGAAAGCTGTGAATCTAGTCAAGGTACAATGGGGCGAAGATGATAATGACTGTACTTGGGAGACAGAGGAGAGAATTAAGGAGACGTATCCAAAACTCTTTACCTGGTAAGGTTTTCATTTCGATTTAATATTTTCGCATGCTAGGATAGATTTGTTTTGTTTGTTTTGCATGTTTGATTGTGGTATATGGCTGATAGGCATGCTGTAACACCCTGTGATTTTAAATATTAAAAATTAACGAATTTAAGAATACTTAATTTCAAATATGAGAAATAAGGGAAAAGGGTTACACCATTGCGTTCGTCTCGGAATTATACTTGAGATAGAGTCTGAGTTTGCGTGAATTGGACTCCATATGAAGAGTTATGGCCTTCCGAAGTTTCAGAATTTAAATAAATTAAAAACAGCTCAGGTTCAGAAAATTTGAAATTCAAATTCAAGCAGGGGAGCAGGCTGGGCGGGAATTCTCCCTCCCAAGGGCCAGGTCGACCAGGGGGTCGACCTAGGGGTCGACCAACCCATACAGGTCGACCAGGTGGTCGATCTGGGGATTAACCTGTCCCCCGGGCAGATCTGAAAGATGGGACATTTTGACTCACTGCCGAGTCATTAGGGATGAGGTGTTACTCTATCTTGACTAGATGGTCTTGATCGCTTCTAGGTTAATATGACGGCTCTAAATTAATTAAAATTCTATATAAGCAACTTAACTCTCAACCTAAAATCACACTAATTCATACCAAGAGCCGCCATGCCGTCGATGGAGAACCTAAAGTAGCCACAATTCTCTTTCAACTATAAAGCAAGATAGAAGCAAGAATCAAAATCTAATCTAAATTAGAATTACAATTAGTCTACATCAAAGGCGAGCAATTCAGTTTCAGAATAAAAATCCCATAAAAACAAGACTGTTCTTTTGGTTGTGAGTACTATTTCTTTCACAATATAATTATTAAATTAATTATGATGGGTTGTAATTGGATTATGAGAACATGTTTGTTGAATCGCATGATGTTGTTTAACTTTGTAGATCTATCTCATATTTAACTTGATTCGTTCTTATGCAAGTTTGGGTTGTTATGTTAATTCATATGTGAAACTTATGCAAGTTTGGGTTGATAAATCATATGATAATATGTGAATCTTATGCAAGTTTGGATGTTAAATCATATGCTAATTCATATGTGAATTTTATGCCAGTTTGGGATGTTAAATCGCATGTTAGTTTGAGTAATGAATCTTATACAACTTTATATGTGAATTGTACACAAGTTCATATAGGAATCAAGTATATACATATGCTAGTTTATACGCCAAACATGTGACACTAATTTACATGTTTAGATCCATATGCAAGTTTATAGGAATCTATATATAAGTTCACAATTTATGTAAGTTCAGGTGAAAACCCATATTATGTGCAAGTTCACATTTTTATATTTAGATCTATATTCAGATCCATGATAGTTTATGCAAAATTATGTTATGTATGTTCATTGCCTATGCAAGTTCTTGGCTACGAAACTTATGCTATAATTCTTAGAACTATTTTATGTGTTATGCAAGTTGTGATGTTGCCTTTTCTTTTTATAAGTTAGACTATTTGCGGGTCTAACATATTTTATGTTAAAACGTAAGAACGACGTGGGGATAATGGGAAAATATTAATTATGTAAATTGTGAATTGGTATAAAATGGCCTTAAAGGCATATAAATTAATTGGAGACATTAATTGGTATAATTTTTATACCTAAAGAGTATGGACATAATTTAGGTGATAATTATGGACATAATTAATTTGGAAATTATTGGAAATTTGAATAGGGATAATTAATTCATTTTGGGGTGAAATAATTTGTAATAATAAACGCCTAAGACACGAGGTTAGACTTGTTTGTGGTGTAAGACTGCCCGGACCCACCCGGCAAATCCAGCAACCACAAACGGTAGTCTAATGTGAGAGGTCAAAGGCACAAATTAAATGCGTAACAATTGTAAAGACACGAGGTTAGGCTATTTTGCGGTATAAGACTGCCCGAACCCGCCTGGCAAATCGAGCAACCGCAAACGGTAGTCTAATGTGGGAGGTCTTTATAAGGTTACGGTTCAAATGAATTAAGAAACATTTAACCAGATAAACATGTGGTGGGACATGGGAGTTAAGCGGGTGGCTTGGGTGGCATGTGAAATACGATTAGCAACTTAACCAAGTTGAAAACATGTAAGAATACATGAATAAGAAGGGGTTAAGTGGGAAATTCTAGTGGGGACCAAGCATAGGTGGAAAGCTTGTGTCAAGTATGGGGACCCTTTTCAAACCAGTAACCCATTAAGTATCTTTGTGAGCTCAAGTTAGATCGAGGACGGGACACCTTACTGGGTTTGATTGTAAGAGGTCAAAACGGGTTAACGGTGGCAACGCAAGTCCAACGGGGTCATGTGCGTGCGTGGGCCCGGGTTGGTAGGTAAGACGTTGTTGCATCATGTAGATATAAGCTGTGCATCTTTAGTGGTATCGGGTTGCCACTTTGGGGAGTGATACACCCCACTATGGGACCAGCACGGGTATCTACGATTTAGGGAGCCAATCGCATGGGGGTAGTGGGTACAACTAGTAGAGATAGGGGCAGGCGGCACCTATGAAGACAGCTAGAGGTACACGAAACTACCATTATGATTTGCTGTTCAGTAGGCGGGATCAACTTTTAGGGTGACTAGTAGTGGTGCAGTATAGCAATTATCCTATAGTGATTAGGAGCGAGATTAACGCCAGAATATTCCTCCTGTTTGTCTTGCTTTGCCCACTTGTTTCGCAGTAATTCCTTATTTTACCAATTTATACCTTATCCTAGTTACTTTCATAATTGTATTGTTAAAGTTATGGTACTCGCCAGACCTTATGTCTGACCCCCTTTATTTTCGCCTCTTTTCTTCCTTCGCCCCCTCAAGGTTCTCAGGGTGGGACTAGTATTAGTGGAGCTTGATCAGGATCTTTCTCTCTCTCTTTTGGAAGTGCTTGGATTACTGAAAGTAAAGTTCAGTTCATCTCTTTTATGGCTACTTATGTTGGGGTTATGCTTTTTATTTTATGTACTCAGAAAACAATTTGTCAAGATGGTTATTAAGTGTACATGGTTTTTCTGTGGATTTATGATGTTGTTGTAATCAAACTATTTCTCCGCTGCAATAAGTGTTGTTTTGAAAAATTTCAAGTACCAATATATGTATCTGTCTTGTTATATTCTGTTATATTCACAAATAATACTCCATGAAATTTAATGCATTCCCTTTGAGAGTGACATTAATGGACGTGGGGTGTTACACGTGGTATCAGAGCTGAAGGTTAACAGAACAGATAAGAGATTTTGAAAATTTGTTTTTCAAAAGCGTTTTATAAAGAAATACTTTCAAAAGTATTTTTAAGGAGAGTATTTACAAGAGAAAAGTTTGTTTTAAAAACATAACCCCCAAGAGCCATATATATTTCTTTCGAATTCTTCGTTTTGAATCTCTTCATTTTCTTTTCAGCATGTCTGGGTTACCCGAGATACCCGAGGGAAAACCGATACCAACCTGGTTCAGAAGGTATCCAGAGGCTAGGGCCACCGCCGCAGGCCTAGCAGACATCTATAACACCCCATAATTCTGTTAGTATTAATATTCACAAATTAAAGAATAACTAATCTCAGACGTGAGAATGGTGGGAAACGGGTTGCGCCATTGTGTTCGTCTCGGAATTCTGGTTGAAATAGAGTCCGAGTTTGCGAGAATTGGACTTCGTATGAAGAAGTTATGGCCATCGGAAGTTTCAAAAAATTCATTACAGATTTCAGAAAATTTAAAATTCAAAATTCGAAGTCAAACAGGCAAGGCGGGAAATTTCCCGCCCAGCACCCCAGGTCGACTGGGGTGTCGACTGGGCAGTCGACACCCCCCCCAGGTCGACTGGGCAGTCGACTTGGGTGTCGACCTGGTCCAGTTGGCTAGGATTTGGCTGAGCCCAATCTTGAGCTGCTGATGTGTCTTTAGGGCTGAGTTGGCAAATTTAACTGTTCAGGTTAGTTCTGAGTTGATCTGACGGTCTAAATAAACCCTAAACTCTAAAAATACCTAGGTAGTCTCTCACTCTAATTCACATGAAAAATAGAGTAGCCACTGTCATGCCGTCGCCATGGAACTCAGTCTAGCCGCCGCCAACTAAGAAGGAAGAAAGCTAATCAAAACCCTAATTCTACTCAACTCTAAAGCAACTCAAGACTCTCTTTCTTCCCTAATTGTGAGTATGATGATCTTAACAAGATTATTATTAAACTAATTAGATTAAGTTATGAATGGATTATAAGTGAATGATGTGAATTGTCATATATGTTGTTGTAAACCTTATGCTATCATGTATGTTGTAAATCCTATGTTATGTGATGATGATATCCTATATGTTGTAAATCATGCTACGATGATATTATATATGTTGCAAGTTTCTATGCTAAGTTGCGATGTTACAAAGCCTTGATGTTATTATGTTGTAGTTAGCTTATGAATCATGGTGTTGATTAAATATATTTGGGCTATGATGATTCACATGATAAGTCACATGTACCTATGCAAGTTTAGATTTATTAGTATGTATAATCTCACATATGCTACGACATCTATTTAGAACTAGAATTATGACATCTATTTAGATCTAGAATTATGCTATGACATGTGTGAGTTCTATGTGTTACACGCTAGTTCACACCATCATTATGTTGCATAAAACCCCATATGCAAGTTTGTACATGAACTTGGGTTATGATCATATTATGTAAGTTGTGACATTTAACCAAACAAATCCATGACATGTGTAGTTTTATGCAAGTTTCACCCCTATTATGATTAGATCTATTTTATTTGTCTATATGTTGTGATAATTTATCTTTGTGCTATGAGTTAGACTATTGAGTCTAACATATACTTTGCATTGAATAAGCGAACGTATAGCGTGGGGTAGGGGTAATATTAAGGATTTAATATTGAGAAATTGGGGTGTAATTGATATGATTTTGCATGCCATAAGTGTATGGCCATAACTGAGTCAATTATGGACATCATTAAAATTGGAATTAATTAATAATATTGAATAGGGAATTGTCAAAACTGGGGTAAAAGATTATAAGTGATAATCAATGCTTAGGACACGAGGTTGGACTCGTTTGTGACGTAAACCTGCCCGGACCCGCCCGGCAAATCCAGTAGTCACAAATGTCAGCCCAATATGAGAGGTCCTAGGCCCAAATTAAAGCGTAACAGTTGTAAAGACACGAGGTTAGACTCTTTTATGGTGTAAGACTGCCCGGACCCGCTCGACAAATCCAGCTGCCATAAATGCCAGTCTAATGTGAGAGGTCTTTATGAGGTTATGGCCTGAATGAATTAAGAAATACTTAACCAGATAAACATGTAAGGTGGGACATGGGGGTTAAGTAGGTGCCTTGGGTGGCATGAGGAATCTAGTGGTTGCCTTTAGTGGCATTTGAAATACGATTAGTAAGACTTAACCAAACACACATGTAAATGAACATGACTAAGAAGAGGGTTAAGTGGGATATACTAGTGGGGACAAGCTTAGGTGGATAGCTTGCGGGGGCCCATTTCAACCAGTAACCCAAACGTATCTTTGTGGGCTCGACCCAAGTCGAGGACGGGACACGCATACTGGGCTTGACTATAAGAGGCCAAACGGGTTAGCGGTGGCAACGCAAGTCCAACGGTTTTCATATGCGTGTGTGGACCCGGGCTGGTAGGTAAGACGTTGTTGCATCGTGTAGGTATAAGCCGTGCATTCTTTTGCTGTATCGGGTTGCCACTTTCGGGGAGTGATACACCCCACTGTGGGGCCAGCACGGGTATCTACGAGTAGGGAGCCGATCGAAAGTGGGTAGTGGGGTACACCTAGCGGAGATAGGGGCAGACGCCACCTATGTAGTCAGCTAGGGGTACACAAAGCCATTTATATAATTTCTAAGTTCGGTGAGTGGGATCAACCTTTAGGGTGACTGGTGTGGTGAAGTGTAGTAATTATTCATTAGTAATTAGGTGTTCCTTTAACGTTATCTTTATCCGCTCTTCCATGCCCAATAGTTCATAGACATTTCCTTGTTTTCCAGCTCATGCCTTAGTCTAGTTATTTTGATAATAGTATTGTTAGAATTATCATACTCGCCAGACTTTATGTCTAACCCCCTCTATTTCTATCCTTTTTCCCCCTCCAGGTCCTCAGGGTGGGCCCAGCTCTAGCGGAGTTTGATTGGATTGCTTTATCTCTCTATTGGAAATCTTGGACCGTTGAAGTAAAGTCCGGCTTGTTATCTTCTTTAATGGCTATTTATGTAATGGGATTATGTATTTTGTTTTATTAAGATGGATATTGTACTTGACTCTGATTTATGGTTTTATGATGTAACAAACATGTTTAACTTCTGCTGCAATGAAATAAAGTTTTAAATTTCCAAGTACTGCTTATATCTGTCTTGTTGTAATTTTTCTGTTCCATATTCACTTAAAACCTCCATGGAAGTTAATGCATTCCCCTTGTGAGTGACATTAATGGACGTGGGGTGTTACACGTGGTATCAGAGCTTAAGGTTATCAGAACAGATAAAATTTTTAGAAAGAAAAAAAACTATTTTTCTAAAGTATTTTTGGAAGAAGTGTTTTCAAAAACATGTCTTGATGAGTAAATTTAAGAGGAAAGTTTTTAAGAAAAACATAATCCCCAATAGCCATATATCTTTATCTTTCGAATTCTCCATTTTGAATCCTTCCTTTTTTCGTTTTAGCATGGCTGAAGATCTTAACCTTCCAGAGGGTGTGCCGGTACCCGGATGGTATAGGAGGTTATTAGAGGCTAGGGCCGCTGCAGGTCCAGCCAATGTTCCTCCACCACCAGTTGCACCCACTCCTCCTCCTCCTCCTCCTCGTGTTGATACTTTTGCAAAGACATGCAAGGAATTTAAGGCTATGGGTGGAAAACCTTTTCAAGGGTCAGAAACGTTTGTGGAACCTAGAGATTGGCTTAAGGAGGTGGAAGAATTGCTAGAAATCTTTGAAGTAGAAGAAGGGAGGAAAGTCAAATTAGCAGCTTGGCTAATGAAGGGAGAGGCCTCGTTTTGGTGGGAGGTCACTAATGGGGAGCGTCCTGTTGATTCTTGGGCGGATTTCAGGCGTAGGTTTGAGGCGAAGTTTCTCTCAAGGGCAGAAGAGAATCTATATATGGAAAGGTTCTTGACATTAAAGCAAGGAAGCTCATCAGTGAAAGAATATGTCAACAAATTTAATCAGTTAGTAAGGTTTGGCTTGGACTTAGTGAACACGCCGGAGAAGAAGGCTCTGAGGTTCGTTAATGGCTTGAACGAACCGTTGCAAGGGTTGGCTATGACCCACATCCCTATGGGGGCCACCTTTGAGAAGCTAGTAGACATGGCACTCATGCACGAGGAGAAAGGCGCTAATGCTAATAAGGCACCCAAGAAGAAAGGGGATCAGAAGAAACCACAACAGCAAAACAAGAAGGGTGGTAAAGACAATAATGGCAAGGGAAAGAAGAAATGCTTTAACTGTGGGACACCAGGCCATCTCAGCAAGGATTGCAGAAAGAAAAAGAAGACTGGCTGTTTTCACTGTGGTGAAGCGGGACATCTAGTGAAGGACTGCGCAAAGAAGGGGTAGAGGGCAGGGTCTACCTCGGGAGGATAGGTGCAGGCTCTTATGGCACCAGGGAAGGCAAGGGGACAAGTTCAGGCTCTCGCGGTCCCACCGCTGCAAGAACGAGGTAGAACCATTTCTGTTGAAAGCTTAGTTTTTCTATTTGATTATCCTGTCCGTACCTTATTCGATTTGGGCGCATCGCATTCTTTTATCTCTACGTCATTAGTTGAATCACTGCACTTAAACACCAGTTTAGTAGAGGATCCCTTAGTTGTTTCGAATCCAATTGGGGGCTCAGCTTATTTGTCCATAATGTGTTTGGATTTGAAAATTTCTATACTTAGCGTTGAATTTAGATGTGATGCTTATGTTTTGGGCTTCACGGGCTATGGGCTAATTTTAGTAATGGATTGGTTATCCAGAAATGGGGTTGTTCTTGATTGTGAAAGGAGAGTAGTTAGGCTCATGACTCGCCTTGGCAACACTCTCGAAATCTTTTGTAATCACATAAATTCTATTATGCTAAGTTATCTAGAATCCCTTGACGCGTCTGTGGAGAATCTACGATCTGTTAGAGTGGTCCGAGAATACTCGGACGTGTTTGAGGAGGTGAAGGGCTTGCCTCCGAAGAGGGAGATAGATTTTCGAATATATCTTATGGATAATGCAAAACCAGTATCTTTGCCAGTATGCCGCATGGCTCCTCGTGAAAGGAGGGAACTCGATAAACAAGTGAAGGAGTTGCTTGAGAAGGGGTTCATAAGACGAAGTATATCGGAGTGGGGTTCTCCAGTAGTATTTTCCACGAAGGCGGATGGGTCCCTTAGACTTTGTGTGGACTATAGAGAACTTAATAAACTTACTAAGAAAAACAGACACCCACTACCGAGGATTGACGATCTCTTCGATCAGTTAGTTGGCGCCTCAGTGTTTTCGCAGTTGGACTTAGCCACTGGTTTCCATCAGTTGAGAGTGGCTGAGAATAGCATTGATAAGACTGCCTTTAGGACTTAGGACGGTTTCTATGAATGGCTAGTGATGCCCTTCAGTTTGACAAACGCCCCCGAATACTTTGTTGATTTGATGAGTAGGGTGTTTAGGGAGTACCTTAACAAATTCGTGGTAGTCTTTGTAGATGACATCTTGATTTTTTCTAAGGATGAAAAAGAGCATGCCCTACATCTTAGGGAAGTGTTAGAGACCCTACGAGCACATAACCTTAAAGCTAAATTTTCTAAGTGTCACTTCTGGAGAGAGGAAGTGTGATTCTTAGGGCACGTGGTTTCCAAAGAAGGGATAGCTATGGATCCCGCGAAGGTGGTGGCCATCCAAGATGGGAAGGTCCCTAAAAATGCTACCGAAGTAAGAAGCTTCTTGGGGTTGGCTGGCTACTATAGGAAGTTTATCAAAGACTTCACAAAGATATCAGCTCCATTAACACGCTTGACGAAGAAGAACCTAGTTTTCACATGGGACGTAGATTGTGATGATGCGTTCCAACGTTTGAAGAGAGCTTTGACCTCAGCTCCAGTCTTAGTGCTGCCAGACGGGAGTAAGCCATTTACTGTTTATACCGATGCTTGTAGGACAGGTCTAGGCGCAGTCTTAATGCAAGAGGGTAGGGTAATAGCCTATGGTGGAAGGCAGTTGAGAACGCATGAGAAAAATTACCCTACACATGACCTAGAGTTAGCCGCAATTGTTTTCGCGCTTAAGTCTTGGCGCCATTATCTTCTTGGGGAGAAATTCGAATTGTTCACTGACCACAAATCGCTAAAATACTTGTTCTCTCAGAAGGACTTGAACTTAAGGCAGCAAAGGTGGATGGAGTTCTTAGCATCCTACGATTTCGAAATAGCATATACCCCTGGCAAGGGTAATGTGGTGGCAGACGCCTTAAGTAGGAAAAGGTTGTCCTTGAGTCCGTTGTTTGTTGAGCAGCGAATCTTAGAATTCATTTCGATGTTTGATTTTAGACCTTCCGTTGACTTTGTACCCGGTTTGCTAGCATCCTTGGAGGTCAGACCTACGCTTTTGGGACGGATTGGTGAGGCACATCGAGACGACCCACAGTTGGTTGAGTTAGTAGAAAAGCTCAAAGGAGGGGAGTCATCAAGCCATCTCCATAGATATACCCTAGATGATAAGGGTTAGTTGCGTAGGGATAGTAGACTTTGTGTACCTCGAAATGAAGGTTTGAGGAAGGCTATACTTGATGATGCACATCATTCGAAGATGACCATTCATCCCGGCGGGGACAAGATGTATAAAGACATGAAGCGAGTTTTCTTTTGGGCCGGTATGAAGAGGGATGTGCCGAGTATGTCGCTAGATGCTTGGTGTGCCAACAAGTAAAAGCAGAGCAAAAGAAACCCGGTGGGTTGCTTCACCCATTGGAGGTTCCACTATGGAAATGGGAAAGCGTCTCGATGGACTTCGTGGATGGATTACCAAGATTAAGGAAGGGTAATACGGGGATTTGGGTTATAGTAGATAGACTTACTAAAAGCACCCATTTTATTCCCGTGAAGAGTAAGAGGACTGCTCCATGGTTAGGTTCTGTATACGTCCGAGAGATAGTTCGTTTGCATGGTGTTCCTTCTAGCATAGTAAGCGACCGCGATCCTATCTTCACTAGCGAATTTTGGAAGAGCTTACAAGAAGCGGTAGGGACTCAGTTATGTTTGAGCACCGCATATCATCCTCAGACGAACGGCCAAACCGAGAGGGTGAATCGTATTCTAGAGGACCTTTTGATGCTATGTATCCTAGACTTTGGGGGTACATGGGAAGAGCATCTTCCATTGGTGGAGTTCGCATATAATAACAGCTTTCAGTCTAGCATTGGCATGGCACCTTTCGAAGCTCTTTATGTACGGCCTTGTCATTCACCTACATGTTGGTGGGAATCTACGGATAAAATCTTACTTGGGCCCGATATGGTTAGGGAGACTTCGGAGAAGATCGACTTGATTTGAAGGAGGATGAAAGCAGCGCAAGATAGGCAGAAATTTTATGCAGATAAGAGGAGGACAGATCTCGAGTTTGATGTTGGGGACATGGTCTTTATCAAAGTGTCTCCATTACGGAACGTTGTTCGCTTTGGGTCCGTTGGGAAATTAGCACCAAGGTTCGTAGGGCCATTTCCTATTAAGGAGAAGATTGGACAGATGGCGTATAAAGTGGAGTTGCCTGAGGGACTTAGCGGTGTACACGACGTATTCCATGTGTCACATTTGAGGAAGTGCCTACACGAGACCGCGGAGGTGGTAGAGCCGAACTTGCTTAGAGAGGTGGAGATAGAGCGTGATGCGACGATTCGACGAGCTCCTACATGCATTCTTGGGTCGGAGATCAAGAAGTTGAAGAATCGAGAGGTCAGACTAGTCAAAGTACAATGGGGAGATGATGAAAGCAACGCTACTTGGGAGATAGAAGAGAAGATGCGTTCACGATACCCTTTTCTTTTCGAGGGTATGTCTTTCAATTTCTCCTTTATCGCTTATCTTGTACTTATCTTACCTTTAGAGTATCCTCTCGCTAGTATCCTTGACCTTTAGATAGGATAGTCCTATGGTTGAAACATGTGTTTGAAACATGTTATGTATGATGGATGCATGTGGATGCATATACACACACTTTAGGCACTAGATCGGCTCAGTCACTTCATATTGCATATTGCATATAAATGTGTGTACATATTTAAGTAAGGGATGAATAATGGTTGTACCATCATATGGATGTAGCATTTTGTTGAATGGTTGTGCACACATGTAGAAATAAAATGTATCGATAAGGAACTTTTGCATACATAATGGACGCATGGCACTATCATGATTTGCATTAAGGAGGTCAACTGAATCAGTGGACCGCCTGATTTTGCATTAGATATGGACATATACACACACTGTGCATTTAAACATGAAAGCATTAGAAGTCTATAAGGACAATGGATGCCTGTGTTTGATGGTTGAGTAGATGGACGATTGGATGTTAGGATATACATTCTTGTTGACTTGAAGATTTCGGGGTCGAAATCCTTTAAGGAGGGGAGAATGTAACACCCCGTAATTCTGTTAGTATTAATATTCACAAATTAAAGAATAACTAATCTCAGACGTGAGAATGGTGGGAAATAGGTTGCGCCATTGTGTTCGTCTCGGAATTCTGGTTGAAATAGAGTCCGAGTTTGCGTGAATTGGACTTCGTATGAAGAAGTTATGGCCATCGGAAGTTTCAGAAAATTCAAAACAGATTTCAAAAAAATTAAAAATCAAAAATCGAAGTCAAACAGGCTAGGCGGGAAATTTCCCTCCCAGCACCCCAGGTCGACTGGGGAGTCGACCGGGCAGTCGACACCCCCTAGGTCGACTGGGCAGTCGACTTGGGTGTCGACCTGGTCCAGTCGGCTAGGGTTTGGCTGAGCCCAATCTTGAGCTGCTGATGTGTCTTTAGGGCTGAGTTGGCAAATTTAACGGTTCAGGTTAGTTCTGAGTTGACCTGATGGTCTAAATAAACCCTAAACTCTATAAATACCTAGGTAGTCTCTCACTCTAATTCACATGAAAAATAGAGTAGCCACCGTCATGCCATCGCCATGGAACTCAGTCTAGCCGCCACCAACTAAGAAGGAAGAAAGCTAATCAAAACCCTAATTCTACTCAACTCTAAAGCAATTCAAGACTCTCTTTCTTCCCTAATTGTGAGTATGATGATCTTAACAAGATTATTATTAAACTAATTAGATTAAGTTATGAATGGATTATAAGTGAATGATGTGAATTGTCATATATGTTGTTGTAAACCTTATGTTATCATGTATGTTGTAAATCCTATGTTATGTGATGATATCCTATATGTTGTAAATTATGCTATGATGATATTATATATGTTGCAAGTTTCTATGCTAAGTTGCGATGTTACAAAGCCTTGATGTTATTATGTTGTAGTTAGCTTATGAATCATGGTGTTGATTAAATATATTTGGGCTATGATGATTCACATGATAAGTCACATGTACCTATGCAAGTTTAGATTTATTAGTATGTATAATCTCACATATGGTATAACATCTATTTAGAAATAGAATTACGACATCTATTTAGATCTAGAATTATGCTATGACATGTGTGAGTTCTATGTGTTACATGCTAGTTCACACCATCATTATGTTGCATAAAACCACATATGCAAGTTTGTACATGAACTTGGGTTATGATCATATTTTATAAGTTGTGACATTTAACCAAACAAATCCATGACATGTGTAGTTTTATGCAAGTTTCACCCCTATTATGATTATATCTATTTTATTTGTCTATATGTTGTGATAATTTATCTTTGTGCTATGAGTTAGACTATTTGAGTCTAACGTATACTTTGCGTTGAATAAGCGAACGTATAGTGTGGGGTAGGGGTAATATTAAGGATTTAATATTGAGAAATTGGGGTGCAATTGATATGATTTTGTATGCCATAAGTGGATGGCCATAATTGAGTCAATTATGGACATCATTAAAATTGGAATTAATTAATAATATTGAATAGGGAATTATCAGAACTGGGGTAGAAGATTATAAGTGATAATCAATGCTTAGGACATGAGGTTGGACTCGTTTGTGACGTAAACCTGCCCGGACCCGCCCGACAAATCCAGTAGTCACAAATGTCAGCCCAATGTGAGAGGTCCTAGGCCCAAATTAAAGCATAACAGTTGTAAAGACACGAGGTTAGACTCTTATATGGTGTAAGACTGCCCGGACCCGCCCGACAAATCGAGCTGCCATAAATGACAGTCTAATGTGAGAGGTCTTTATGAGGTTATGGCCTGAATGAATTAAGAAATACTTAACCAGATAAACATGTAAGGTGGGACATGGGGGTTAAGTAGGTGCCTTGGGTGGCATGAGGAATCTAGTGGTTGCCTTTAGTGGCATTTGAAATACGATTAGTAAGACTTAACCAAACACACATGTAAATGAACATGACTAAGAAGAGGGTTAAGTTGGATATACTAGTGGGGACAAGCTTAGGTGGATAGCTTGTGGGGGCCCATTTCAACCAGTAACCCAAACGTATCTTTGTGGGCTCGACCCAAGTCGAGGATGGGACACGCATACTGGGCTTGACTATAAGAGGCCAAACGGGTTAGCGGTGGCAACGCAAGTCCAACGGGTTTCATATGTGTGTGTGGACCCGAGCTGGTAGGTAAGACGTTGTTGCATCGTGTAGGTATAAGCCGTGCATTCTTTAGCTGTATCGGGTTGCCACTTTAGGGGAGTGATAAAACCCACTTTGGGGCCAGCACGGGTATCTACGAGTAGGGAGCCGATCGAAAGTGGGTAGTGGGGTACACCTAGCGGAGATAGGGGCAGACGACACCTATGTAGTCAGCTAGGGGTACACAAAGGCATTTATATAATTTCTAAGTTCGGTGAGTGGGATCAACCTTTAGGGTGACTGGTTTGGTGCAGTGTAGTAATTATTCGTTAGTAATTAGGTGTTCCTTTAACGTTATCTTTATCCGCTCTTCCATGCCCAATAGTTCATAGACATTTCCCTCTTTTCCAGCTCATGCCTTAGTCTAGTTATTTTGATAATAGTATTGTTAGAATTATCATACTCGCTAGACTTTATGTCTGACCCCCTCTATTTCTATCCTTTTTCCCCCTCTAGGTCCTCAGGGTGGGCCCAGCTCTAGTGGAGTTTGATTGGATTGCTTTATCTCTCTATTGGAAAGCTTGGACCGTTGAAGTAAAGTCCAGCTTGTTATCTTCTTTAATGGCTATTTATGTAATGGGATTATGTATTTTGTTTTATTAAGATGGATATTGTACTTGACTCTGATTTATGGTTTTATGATGTAACAAACATGTTTAACTTCTACTGCAATGAAATAAAGTTTTAAATTTCCAAGTACTACTTATATCTGTCTTGTTGTAATTTTTCTGTTCTATATTCACTTAAAACCTCCATGGAAGTTAATGCATTCCCCTTGTGAGTGACATTAATGGACGTGGGGTGTTACAACATCCCTCCTCCCCCAGCTGCAGCCGCTCCTCCTCCTCCCCCTCCCCGTGTTGATACTTTTTCAAAGGTATGTAAAGAATTTCGAGCAATGTGCGGAAAACCTTTTCATGGATCAGAGACATTTGTTGAAGTTCGAAATTGGCTTAAGGAGGTAGAAGACTTGTTTGGTATCTTCGAGGTAGAAGATGGAAGGAAGGTCCAATTGGCCGCTTGGTTAATGAAGGACGAAGCCTCGTTTTGGTGGGAGGTCACGAATGTAGAGCGTCCCGTAGAGACATGGATGGAATTCAGACATAGGTTCGAGATGAAATTTATCTCACGAGAAGAAGAGAATTTATACATGGAAAGATTCTTGGCATTGAAGCAGGGGAATTTATCAGCAAAGGAGTACGTCAACAAGTTCAATCAGTTGGCGAGGTTTGGCTTAGACTTGGTGAACATACCTGAAAAGAAGGCCCTGAGGTTCGTTAAAGGTTTGAATGAGCCCTTACATGGGTTAGCTATGACCCACATTCCTATGGGGGCTACCTTTGGGAAACTAGTTGACATGGCGCTTATGCATGAAGAGGAGAAAGGTGCTAATGCTAATAAGGCACCAGAAAAGAAAGGGGATCAAAAGAAGCCACAGCAGCAACCTAAGAAAGGTGGTAAGGACAACAATAGCAAAGGAAAGAAAAGGTGCTTTAATTGTGGAACACCAGGCCATCTGAGCAAGGACTGTAGAAAGAAGAAGAAGACTGGCTGTTTCCACTATGGAGAGTCAGGACATCTAATTAAAGACTGCCCGAGAAAACAGGGACAAGGGCAAAGAACTGGGTCTACTTCTGGAGGACAGATTCAGGCTTTCATGGCACCAGGGCAGGCAAGAGGGCAGGTTCATGATCTCATGGCACCAAGACAGGAAAGAGGTAGAAACATTTCTGTTGAAAGTTTGGTTTTTCTGTTTGATCATCCTGTTCGTACTTTATTTGATTCTGGTGCTTCACACTCGTTTGTGTCTGCTTCGTTAGTTGAAACACTGCACCTAAATACTAGTCTAGTTACGGATCCCATAGTAGTCTCAAATCCTATTGGTGGTTCGGCTCATCTTTCAATGATTTGTCGGGATTTGAGAGTTTCTATTTTGAGCGTTGAGTTTAAATGCAACGCCTTCATTCTTGGCTTCACGGGCTATGGATTGATTCTGGGCGTGGATTGGTTATCCAATAATGGTTCCATCCTCGATTGTGAAAAGTGAGTGGTTAGACTTATGACTCGCCTTGGCAACACTCTCGAAATCTCTTGTTACCCCATACATTCTGTTATGCTTAGTTACCTAGAATCGCTTGATGCGTCTGTTGAAAACTTGCAGTCTGTTAGAGTAGTCCGTGAATACTCAGATGTATTTGAAAAGGTGAAGGGCTTACCTCCAAAGAGGGAGATAGATTTCCGCATATACCTTGTTGATAATGCAAAACCCATAGCTCTACCCGTTAAACACATGGCTCCTAGGGAGAGAAAATAGCTTAGTAAGCAAGTCAAAGAGCTACTCGAAAAGGGGTTTATAAGGCGGAGTATTTCTGAATGGGGTGCTCCAGCAGTATTAAGCGGATGGTTCACTTCGCCTATGCGTTGATTATAGGGTGCTAAACAAGCTGACCAAGAAGAATAGGCAACCACTTCCTAGAATAGATGACTTGTTTGATCAGCTTGTAGGTGCGTCTGTTTTCTCCCAACTGGATTTGGCTACCGGGTTCCATCAGCTAAGAGTGGCTGAAGACAAGTACAAGATTGGATTTTATTCTGTGTTGATTGATTTCTATTAAATATATATCTGTTTGGCGGTGGAGAATTTATTCTCTTGCTTAACGCCCTTCTCTGAGACATAAGCTCAGAGGTTATATATCGATAGATATCAGTCGCATGGCATGAATTTCCAATGTGGCATGCTGAGACGCAAATGATTAAGGCTTCTGTTGAAAAGCAGAGTCTTGTGGTTGATGATCAAAGCATGGCTTTAATATGGCATAACTTTGCGTATAGCGTTAATTCACGAGCCTCACACCTCGGTATGAGTTATAAACGGGATAAGGGAACCCAAGGAGGACATGACGTTTCTTTCTAGCTATGGGTGGTGTCGGGGTTTTGCAAGCCCTGACATTTTTATATTTTTACCTTTGTGGTTGTTGGAATGCGAGGCGCGTCGGATATATCGGTCTCTACGGAGCCGATGGATATAGGTCCTATAGGACCAGGAAATGTGTGTTCAGGAATTTCCAATCCACTAACGTAAGTGTGGACCGGCCTTGGAGGATCCAAGGGTCTACTGCGGGAGATCCTGAGGCATTTGCAAGAGTGTCTCGAAGCCGGCGAGGAGTACATCCCTTGCCTCGACTCATGACAATTTCCAATATGTGACATTCGGTTTTATTTGTGGAGCCTAGTATGGCGATATAGTGGGATGGGGCATTATACCGTCTATGATTGATACATTTATATTTGAAGTTGTTTTCATACACTTTACACCATAATAGTATCAGAAATGATTTGCTTTAAATATACCAAGCATGTTTGGCTATTATAAGGTAAAACTCTATTCTCCGGCTTGC
The DNA here is from genome assembly GCA_030737875.1 of Allium sativum. Lineage (NCBI taxonomy): Eukaryota > Viridiplantae > Streptophyta > Magnoliopsida > Asparagales > Amaryllidaceae > Allium > Allium sativum. The sequence goes on from CM060918.1 coordinate 133,594,111, forward strand.
ATTGCATTGTGTGATGGGACCTGAGTATTATAATAGCTTCATTTTTCCAAAAAGCATTGCGCTATTTGTTTTATGCACTGTTATTATAGGAAGGAAACCCGTTCCGTGTCATACGGTGTGGTCCCTTGATTTACTTTATTTTAAAGTAAAGATTTAATAACTGTTTTAGTTCTCACACCAGTCACATGACTAACCTGGATTTTATTGTTTTAACCTAAACTCTAGGTGCCCCTATTTTCCACACGAGCAGCTAGTAGTTCTGGTTTTGCAGATTTATATTCACAGGATCCTGGTTTACAGCTGAAATGATATTCGGAATGCTCTGTATCCGTATATTTGTTTCAGTTGTGTTATGTACTATTTTTCCGCTGCATTGTAATTTAAATCTCTGATATTTCTCTGATGTATAATATTTATTCATACTCTGTATATTCTTGTACTCTGATGTAAATTGTTGTAATAAGCAATGAAATGTTTTTCTGTTTGTGTCCTGATTTTTCGTGTTCTTAACTCAATCCGGGCTTTCCTTTACGGGGAAATTTGGGTCGTGTCAGAAATCTTCGTGTGTACTTTCCTTTTATTGTTTTTACTTTTATTTTATGCATTCTATGATCGATTATATGTCTATTATTATCTATGATCTACATACTATTTTATTTGATTCAAAAAGATTTCAAGTAATTAATAAATTCTATACAACGCTATTCACCTCCTCTAGTGTTTAACTTTCCTTAAGATCCTTAATCTGCTTCTCGAACATTATTTATGTTGTTCTCTCGATTAGAGAACACCATCAATCTACAGTATCAAAGCTCTATTTTGATTATAGTCAAATCATGATATGAAGTCTCCGAGTGTAGTCTTGGCAATGAGGCAGGTTGAGGTGGGTGTTTTGCCCCAGACCTAGCCTAGGTTTTTTGATCCTCGCCCAGTAGGCCCAGTGCAGGCGGGGACATTTGCTCGAAATTCGAAACCCGGACGGGTCAATGTAGACCCGATTCGCCCCAAGACTCGATGAAATTTTTTACTAATATATACAAATTTATTTATTTATATTTTTTGTCATTAAATGATAAATTAAATACAAATAATAATGTGTTTATAATGATGTGGGAATATAATAAAAATGAGTTGTACGATAGCAGTTTAAATGGTATGCATTTGCTATTATATAATTATCATTGATGCAACTTACTACAACAGAAAATTTATAGTTTACTCAAATAAAGTATATAATATTCATGTCATAACTACTTCTACCTAAATTGATTAACATACAGTCATTATAGTAATAAGGCAGTTTCATGAAGTTTCAATAATGTGGATCGGGTTCGGGTGGGTTAGCTATGCCCCGACCCTAGACCTGGGCCTCTCAAAAGCAGGTTGCGGATATACCCGCCAAAAAAACCCAATGGGGAGGGTCTAAACGGACCAAAATAAGGGTAAGTCAACAGAGCTTGGACCATAACCCCTCCCCCCCCCCAATTCTCATCCCTAATCGAGTGACTATTATTGGTTAGACAGAAGCATTGGAAGCGAATCATTATTCAAGAGAGGATCTGTCTCCTCGGTTATATCAAATTGGCGTCACGGTCTGCTTAAAGTCAAAACCTCTAATTAGAGAGTGCCATGATTAATATTAATTGTCTTTATTGAACTAAAGAGTTTTATTCGGACTATAAAGTTGAATATAAACTATATTAGAATTCTGATCAATTTCATAACTTCAAAGTGGTATTGTTTTGACAAAGAGAAGTGATATGAATAAAAGTCACAACCAAATCATGCTTAGCAATATCAAATTGGATTTTATCGAAAATAAGTAAGTGGTAAATTTAGCCAAAATGTCACTTCATTTTCTACATGATGTGTAAACGTTAATATTTGAAAAGTTCAATGTTAGTTGCTAATCAAATTCACACATGATGGGATACTCAACCGAAACATTGAATTCTGATTTGACTAAATAATTTAATTAATTTCAAATTATCAAAATTAATAAATGTTTATTAATTAATTATAAATTTTGATTTTTGTCTAATGAAAAAATATTACTAAATATACATTTATAATAGTTATAAATTGTTGGAGAATGGAATTTTGATAACAACAACCTTGTTTCAATTGATAACATTATTAATTATAAAATATATACTAACATCTTTGTCCAAAATATATGTATGTATATTCAGGATATATATGTAGGATATAAATATTGAAGACTGTGCAGTATTAGAGATTCAAGATACCAAGGAATTCAAGACTCATAAGTATCAAGGTATCAAGATTTCAAGAGCTAGAGATTATCAAAGTAATAGAGTCTAGATTATATGTAAAACTCTGGTTAGCACTTTCAAATTCTGTTTTCAAAATCTATTTTCAATTCTATTTTCAAATTCCTTTTCAATTTGATTTCAAAATTATTTCAAACTCATTTTCTAAAAATGATTTCAAATTATTAAGATTTTACTTTTGATTTCAAATATAAATGTGTTTATAGTTTATAAGGTTTTATAATGTAGATGTTTATAATATATATGTTTTATAGTTTTATATTATATAATTATATATATATTTATATTATGCACTATTATATTTTATATGTTTTTACACTTTAGAAAATTCATTTTGAAACATTAGTTTTGATTCAAGAATTTCCAGAATGTATATATTGATTTAAACATTTGAAAATTGATTTTAAAAATCAAAACAATAAGCATATGTTGACATACATATTTCGACATGTCGACATATAACTGTCATTTTTTTGTTTCAAATTTCAAAGGAAGTGTCTTTTCATATTTTGAAACGCTTCAGAAACATTGCAACCTTTCAAACACTATAAATAAGGGTTAATTTCGATTTTTTTATAACTTTTTCATCTCCTTCATCCCTCCTTTTACCACCATTATCATACATTAATTTCTTGGTTTCTACACTCATACTCTGCCAATTTCTACTCAAATTATATCAAACTTCTTCTTTTCTCAATCTCTATCAAATACTCTCTGATGGAAGTGTTATTCAAGAGTTCTAGCGTATTGTAATCATTTAAGAATTGTTTGGGAAAGGGTGTGTTCTTTGTAACCCGGAAATTAAGGAAAGGGAGTGGTGTGAACCTTGTAGCCGTGAAATTAACGGTGGTGGGATCGGTGTTAACCTTATAGCCGTGAAATCAAGGGTGTTGTAAGATTGATACTAGTATTAATAAAAGTCTGCGCAATTCAGCGTTGCGTGGGACTGGACGTAGGAGTAATCCAAACCAGTATAAAATCCGGTGTGATCTTTCCTTTTCTACATTTTATATTTACTTATATCTGTGTTTGTGATCATTTCTAGTGTTATAATCATTGTATGATTCATGTAATAATCCAAGTTAGTTAAATATTTCTATAAATTTCCTATAAACACTATTCACCCCTTTCCAGTGTTAATTTTTCCTTAAGTTCCTAAATCTGCATCCTTAACAATTGGTATCATTTCAAAATTTCATTATTTGAATTTTGGAAATATTAAATGGCAACCAACACTGGAATTACTAATAACAATAGTTCATTGGAAGAGGGTCAGTCCACCGTTAGACCACCATTATTTAATGGTAGTAATTATTCTTATTGGGTATATAGGATGAAAATATATTTGCAATCCGTAGGATTAAACACTTGGAATAGTACACAAACTGCATATGTTGAACCCACTACTAATTTTGCACAATGGACTAATGAACAAAAGGCTACGAAACAGAGTAATTCTAAGGCTATGAATATGTTATTCTGTTTATTATATAGAAATGAATTTAATAGAGTGTCAGTTTGTAAATCTGCTTATGAAATATGGAGAACATTGCAAGTTACTCATGAAGGAACAAATAAAGTTAAACTGACCAAGATATCTATGTTAACTAATCAGTTTGAGTTATTTAAGATGAATCGGAGTGAATCTGTCTCCGATATGTACTACAGATTTCAGGAAATCGTGCATTCATTAATGGCTTTAGGGAAAACTTATTCTAAGGATGATCAAGTTAGAAAATTTCTCAATTCACTAACTCCGGAATGGGATCAGAAAACACTGGCCATAGAAGAGCAAATAATGTTAGTAAAATGAAGATTGAGGAGTTAATAGGAAATTTGATGTCATTCGAAGTTCAGTTACAGAAAAGAAAGGAAAATAAATCGATAAAAAAGAAATCTATAACATTCGAAGCAACGAATGACAGTCCTGATTCAAGTAGTGAGGATGATGAAGAAACTGCCTTAATGACAAGGAATTTTAGAAAATTTTTGAGGTATAAAAGGAGAAATAATTTTCCGAGAAATAATCAAGGAAGTTTGGGAAGAAATGATGACAGATGTTATAACTAAAACAGACCAGACCATATAAAGAGAATGTGTTCATATCCAGATAAATCAAATAAAAAGCCATATAATAATAATTCGTCAAAGAAGAGGAAAAGGGAATTTGCAGCAACTATAGATGATTAAGAATCATCATCAAGCGATGAAGAGCCAGAAATAGGAAATTCGAATTTGCGCTTCACAACGATTCAGAATTCAGAAAATATTGAAGAAATGGATCTAAAAACCAGGTACGCCTTAATTAATTTTGATTGAATTGATTGAATGGATGTTTTATGATATTTTTGATTGCTTGCCTTGTTTGAATTTAAAATTTAAATTCTAAAAATTCAAACTTGAGCTTTAAAATTCACATTTGAAATTTGAATTTTGAAATTCAAAATAATAATAATAAAATAATAAAAATTAATTTTAAATGTTTGTTAAGATTAATATTATTTCAGGAAATAATAACCTAAAAATATAAAATGTTAAAATGTTAAAACAATAAAACAAAGTCAAAAAGCAACATGTCTTTTGAAAACACACATATATGTCGATATACCAGAATCGACATGTCGATATATGTACCAGTAATTGAAATTAAATTTTTAATTTCAAATTTTCAACTTCCCTCCATATTTTCACCAACTCCCAAGGTCTGAAAAGGTGTCCATATTTTCAGAAAAGTTATGTACATTCACTCTCTATTTATTTATCTATTCAATTCTATTCTCTCTAGCTATCATTCAAAATTCAAAACAACTTTCTTTATTCTGTTCTCATCAAAACTTATCTCCTTTGGCTTCCTCAAGTACACGAAAAATAATGATACTGACCAAAACTCTCAAAGGTCATCTCTACAATGATCTGGAAGCTATTTATGCCTATATTGACTATGCCACTAATGGAAAAGTCAATACTTGAGCCTTTGCTATCTTTGAAGATTTCCCTTCTTATGAACTTCATTCTCTTTTTCATCAAAATGATGTTCTAAGTTTGATTGACTCTCGGGATAACGATGAAGTATGTTACCTAAATCTCGTCAAAATGTTTTATGCGAATTTGAATCGCGGCTTTACAAAGAAAATGATAATCAAGTTTGGATTATTGTAAAAGGCACTCAAATTGTTTTAGATTGTGAAATTTTGGGTACCATTTTAAACTGTAAGAACACGGGCTCGTATTTTTTTGGAATTTGAAAATTATGAAATGGATTTGGAAACTTTTCATCACATTTTTGAAGCGATGAACATTTGGAATTAAAAAATCACTTTTTCTGCCCAAAAGAAAGAATCATCAACCTCCTTCTTCAGCATACCCTCACTCCTCGTTCCATATATTTCAATAACCCTACACACTCAAAGTCCAAAAAGCTCTTTTTGCCATCTTTGGCGCTTATGATATTAATTGGGCCGACGTAATTTTAGAAGATTTTAAGCCCAAAAGAAATGTCCACCTAGGAAAACATTCTCTATCATAGAGTTTATCTTACTCGGATTTTTAAATATTTTGGAGTGGATCTTAAAGGAAAAGAATCTGTGTCAAGAAAGGTTTTTAACTCGGGAAATATAAACCTTATGCAAATCCCAATAACTTTTAAGCATTATGAAACATTTGAGGAAAAACAAGCTTGAATGGAACAAGAAGAAAATCTAATGGAAATCGATGAAGAAGAAGAATCCTCTTTGGAAAGTATAGAGTGTTCAACAAATAGTAGGACCATAACCAAAGAAACACTTGTTAAAAACCAAGCCAAGTTAGCTAAGAACCAAAAGAAGATCAAGAAGACTCTTACCCAAATGTCTTCTAAAATGAACAAGTTATTTGGCAAAGTAGGAAGAAAACTTGGATTATCATCTTCATCCGCTGAAATCTAGGTTTATTAGTTTAAGTTATACTTTAGTATTTGCTTATATTTCCATTTTGAATCTCATATTTAGTGCCTTATATCGTTTGTATGTATTTGCTTTCTTGTAGTAATGAATGACATTTATTTATCTTCAATTTACTGCAAAAATACATTAGAACTAAATTAATTAACATAATATATTAATAAATATCTCAAAATAGTGTAAATACTCAATATACCCAAAAATCAAAAAGGGGTATGTCGACATGTATAAATGGACATGTCGACATATAACTGTCAGGAAATTCAAATTGTTTCAAATTTGAATTTTTAACTAAATACTTTATGTCTCTTCATTTTAAATGAATTCCAGCCTCTATAAATACCTTTACTTCCAGAAAATTTTATTTTAAACTTTCTCCTTCTTCTCTAATCATTCCTTATCTAATAATCAATTAATGGTAAATCCTATTCATAATTTGAGTGAGAATCTCGAAGAAACACTCAATTCATTTAAGAATATCCTTTCTATAATACTTCGTAATCTGCGCCACCTAGAATTGAGACAAAAAAATGTAACAACCCAGAAAATGAGAACCAATTAAAAAATTTTATTTTGGTGATTTTAACGGATTTTGAATATTTAAAATTATTTATTTTAAATAATAACGACTAGAAATTTATTTTGAATAGAATTAGAATGGATATATTTATTTGAATCGAAGTTAGAATACAAATATTTATTTTAATTATAAAATAAATTGGAAATGGCGTGGTAGTTTGAAATTTCGATTTCGAATTTCAAATGAATGTACAGGATTCAAAATAAACCGGATTTTAGTGAATCCAAAAATATTGGAATCTATTTGAGAATATCTTTCCAACGAATCTGAAAATTCCAAATTTCATCGTGGGAATAAAAAGTTATGCCTAGTTGAAAATTCAGAATAGTCGCTATGGAAATATAGCCTTAAAAATAGTCGTTTTGCAAACGACCTCCGTTTTTGACGAAATCACTTTTATTGGATCCGAGATGTCAAATTATTGCTAGATTCCAATTTTCATAATTTTTGGAATCAATATGTGAGCGTGGTGAATTTAAACGTGTTTGGTCAATTTAGTTTGAATTTAATCGACTGGAAAATGACCATTTTTCAAACGGTCTCCAAGTTCGACAAAATTAGTTTTGTTAAGACCGTATCGTCAATACGAAGCTAGAAATAATTTATTTTGGAATTTTATAATTAGTATGTGGCCTCGGTAATTTAAAATGTGCGTTCAAATTAAATATATATCGATTTATATTTTAATTTTGACGAAAACTGGTCATAACAACCGAATGGGATTACGAAACTTGTCCCATTATGTTCGGAATGGGGGTAATTATCTAGTGGCGACAGTCTTTGGACTCGGTTTGGAGTTCATATGAAAATTCAACATCTTTGGAGAAAAAGAAAAGAAAATATATATTATAATATAAGGCCCAAGCTCTTTATCTCCTCCACAAACTTCCCCCGTCAGTTTTCTTTGAAAAGAATAAAAAATCAATGGATCGAGGGAGTCGCTCCACCCCATGTCGCGCCACCTCACCGGAGACCCAGCGCCGCCGCCCAGGGGTGCGCCTCCTCCCCCCAACGTCAGCCGCACCTCCCTTTTCCTCCTCCCGAAGCCCTAACGCCCCCCAATCATCTGAAACTCGTTGCAGCACCCCTCCCATCGCGAACCACCGCCATCAAAACGGCCTGAGCTGCCTCTCCCCGCCTCCGACCGCCCCTACGACGTCGAACATCCCCCTCCTCTGAAAATGGAAAAGTAAGTTATTTATTTATTTATTTAATTTTATTTTCATGTTTTTAATTAGATTTAGCATAGGTAAAAATCTAATTTTTATTTATATGTAGCTTTAGTATAAAAAAGTGATATTTATTCTATGTATGAAATATTTTTAGTTAATAAAAATATGATTTTTATAATACAGAGAAAATAAAAATATGATTTTTGTAATATAGGGATAATAAAAATATGATTTTTATATTATATAGATAATAAAAATATGATTTATATTATAGAGATAATAAAAAATATGATTTCTATATGAAGAGATATGAAATAAAAATTTGATTTTATTGTATGAACATCGAAATAAAAATATTATCTTTATAATGTAAACATCGTGTTAAAGATGTGATTTTTACACATATGGTTTTGAAGTAAAAATATAATTTTTAGCAAAATAAAAATATAATTTTTTTTTAAAAATTGAAATAAAAATGTAATTTTTACTATGAACAGCGTGAAGAAGATTGCGTTCGAATTTTGAACAGAATCCAAACCATCGTCCGTTGAAGAATGGCGGAGTGGATCCCAAAGGTGAGAACTCCTCACTATAATTTTCTTTATATAGTTATTTATTTTATAACTGCATACATGAACTACTCCCCATCGTCCACAGACCACGGACGACTTGTTTGTTTGATTATATTGTGTTGTTGTGATTGATTGTGATGTGGAATGGATTGTAAAATATTCATCAGTTGAAATAAAATATTTTATCATTAAAAATATAATTTTTAACGTGTATGTGAATAAAAAAAAATATTCATTTGCAAATTGAAAGATTGGTTTATGTACACCCATTTTACAAATTTTGATTGGGACGATAAATTTTACACATCGCCCAACTTCACAAATAAAATCTGTGTTTGTTGTTTGAAAACCCCACACGGGTGTTGATATGATATTTGATGTACACTAATCCCAATTATTAGTGGTATGTCAATCGATGGGTTGACAGACTGTTGTATGCGTTAATTATTTATATTTAATGCTTATGCAGTGTAGAATGCACTCTGGTTGATGGATGATTGTTGATTATGGTTGTTATATACGTGTGTTGTATGAAATCCATATAAACAACATCATATGGTAATTGACTGTGTGTGATTCCAGTTCAGAAGAAATAAATATTCTAAAATAATGAATAATTTAAAATAATGAATATTTTAAAATAATATTCAGTAATGAATCAAAATCTGATTTTGATGTCCGATTTGGGATGGACATGAAAATATTTAAATATATAAAGCCGTGTTGATTAGATTAACGTCATTTTGAAGTGAACGATATTTATATCGATTTCATTCATTTTTAACGAATAACGAAAAGGAAGTGATTTCAAAATCGAATGTTTTGAAAATATTTTCATTTATATATTAATGATATGGAATATTCAATTTTGAATTGAAATTGAATATGAAGTTGAAATCATTTAAAATACGAATTTAAAATGATTTATAAAATATGTTTTAAATGGAAATCGACAAAATATATATTATATATATTATATATATAATATAATGGCCTGAATAGAACGCGCTGCGATGCGGCAGTTCGACAATTTCGACCATTGACTTCGAATGGAAATTACTGGAGCTCCGACCGTCGAATTCTCCTAAAACTAGAACCGTTGGGTTTGTATCGAAAAGAGCTTTCTAACGAATATTAGATATTTGAAATCTAACGTTTGGATTCGTAATTATGTCCAAATCAAATTTGGAAAAGGTCGCTGTAAGTGCAGTTCGATGACCATTTATGAAAATTGACTGTACAGGCCTTGATAAAATTATTAAAAATATCAATAATTTGTGTAAAATCATAATAAATGATTTGGAAAGAATTGGGATGAAAAATTCCATATTTGAAAAGATAAAAATATATTTTTATCGAAATGAACTAGTTGTGAACTAGAATTATAATCCAATATTTTTAAACAAATAAATTGGATTGGGAATGGTTTTAAAAATAACCAGGATTTCCAATATATAAATTGGAATGGATTTGAATCAAAATTGTGTTCGGAATATTTAGATGTTGGATTTCGTGATTATACAGATATTGTTATGGAGACTTGAAAGATATATTGATATCGTTATTTCCAATACGATATTTGTTGGTTGTAGAATTTGATATTGAATATAAGTCGATATATTTTCTATTCAGAGTCTTGTGTTTAATAACAAATGGGATTGTGGGTTTGTTGGGAATGGTGTCTTCAGTAACACTGTTCTTGAACCCCATGTGAAGAGAATAAATCTTTTTAATTAAGATTGTTAGAGTTTCCAATCATATTTAATAATCGGAATAAAATGGAATGTGAATTGGGTTTATCGTGAATTGTGTTTTTAACGACATTCGTTCTTTAAACCGATTTACAGTGAAGTGTGATTGGGAATTTATAAATCTTTTGTTAAGATTTAAAGGAGAATTTCCAAAGTAAAGTTTTCCAATTTAACATATTAAATTGGAATTGAATGGGATTCGATTTGGTAATAATCGAAGTGAGCTTCTGTAAAGGATGACTGTTAATATATATGGAATTTAAAAGGCTTGGCCGTTATTCTATTTATATTATCGGTTGGATATGGAAGTTCATATCGATTATATATATTGATTTGTATTCCGTGAAGATTCCATAATGAATGGAATGTGATTCTGGGTTTATCGTGAGCTGTGTTTTAAATGACACTAGTTCTTTAACACAGTTAAAGATAAGATTAATTTTTGAGCTTTCAAAAATCATTAAGTAATGATTTTTGGAAATTAAAACTGAATTAGAGTTTTAATGAATCTTTAAATAGATTGAAAGGTGAATTTGATAACTAAAATTATCAAATTCAATAAATGATCGAGAATGGAGTATCACTAGTTTTGCTCCAGGCGATAGTTAAATCTTTATTTAGATTTGAACGTGAAATGGTAATTAATTTTACCGATAACACCGTGGTGTTAGATATGAAGTACTACCAGTTTTACTTCATGGGATGAATAGGTTGGTATTGGGAAATTAAACAAATGATTACTTTTGTAAGGTTCGCTAATCCCGACTAGTTTGGATAAACTATAATTTGGTTTGAATTGATATCCAAAGAAAGATTAAAGAATAAATTTAAAGAATTTATATTTGATAAAATTAATGAGAACCTTTCCCAAAGGATATGAATATTTAAATAAAAGAATATTCAAAATTGGAATGAGGTATATGTTGTGTTTTTATAGCACTTATTTATTATACACACGAGTTATTCAGAAAGACCGAGTTTATCCTATTCTGAATAAATGAATCGGCAACGAGTCGACGATGGAGACGGTGGTTGAAGACCGAAGATCTTCACGTCGTTTGGATGAGTACTGATGTGTTGATTGGGCTGTACACCCAAGACAAGGTAATAAGTGGTGATCGTCCTGACGTACTTGGAGATCGACCGGATGTGCTGGGACCTCTCTCCTGTATTGGACGTATGGGACGAGAAATAAGGTGCCTCCGGTTTCGTTCAGACCCAGAACGAACTTGTAAATGGATGTGTGTCCAACATCGGATTTCATTCTGTGTGATTGGTAGACATCGGTTGCATAGCGTGAATTGCCTGTGTGGCATGTTGAGATGCAAATGGTGATCGTCTAGACGTACTTGGAGATCGACCGGATGTGCAAGGACCTCTCTCCTGTATTGGACGTATGGGACGAGGAATAAGGTGCCTCCGGTTTCGTTCAGACCCAGAACGAACTTGTAAATGGATGTGTGTCTGACATTGGATTTCATTCTGTGTAATTGGTAGACATCGGTTGCATAGCGTGAATTGCCTGTGTGGCATGCTGAGATGCAAATGATCAAGGCTTCTGTTGAAAAGCAGAGTCTTGTGGTTGATGATCAAAGACGACTTTAATATAGCATATCTTTTTTTAGCGTTTTATCGTGAGCCTCGCACCCCGATGTGAACCAGAAACAGGAGAGGACCTCAGAGAGGGCATGCGTTTCCTTCTATCTAGGAGTGGTGTCCGTGTTTTTGCACGCCCAGATGTTTTACTTATGTGGATGATGGATAGCGAGGCGCCTCGGTTATATCGGTCTTTGCGGAGCCGATGGATGGTATGGTCTTTATACAGACCAATTTAACGCCCCATAGGACAGGGAAACGCAGTGTCTAGGCATTTTAACCCACTCCGTGTGGACCGGCCCTGATGATCCAAGGTCCAATTGCGTCTGTTCCTGGGACATGGGCTAGATTGTCTCGAAGTGGTAAGGACGATCCCTTGCCTTGGTTCACAGACGGAAATCCAACTTCCAATACGTGACATTTGCAGTTTTGATTGTAGAGCCTATTATTGACGACATGGTATATGGTACCCATGCCGTCTAGGATTGATACATTTATATTTGAAGTTGTTTTATACACTATGCAATTATAATAGTATCAAATGATTTGTTTGAAACGTACAAAGCATGTTTGGCTATTATAAGAGAAAACCCTATCCTTCGGCTTACGTTGCATTATGCGATGGGACCTGGGTCTTATAATAGCTTCATTTTTCCAAAAAGCATTGTGATGTTTATTCTATGCACTGGTATTCTTGGGAGGAAACCCGTTCCGTGTTATACGGCGTGGTCTCTTGATAATACTCCATTTTAAAGTAAAGTTTTAAATAACTATTTTAGTTCTCACACCAGTCGCATGACTGACCTGGAGTTTATTGTTTTAAACTAAACTCTGGGTTCCCCTATTTTCCACACGGGGAGCTAATAGTTTTGGTTTTGCAGATTTATATTCATAAGATCCTGGTTTACAGCTGGAATGATATTCGGAAAGCTCTGTATCCGTTTATCTCTTTCAGTTGTGTTATGTACTATCTTCCACTGCTATGTAATGTAATTTAAATCTCTGATATTTTTTGAATGTATATTATTTATTCATACTCTATTATATTCTTGTATTCTGATTGAATTGTTGTAATAAGCAATGAAATGTTCTTCTGTTTGTGTTTTGATTCGTCATGTTCTCAACTCAATACGGGGTTTCCTTTACGGGGAAGTTTGGGTCATCTCATTTGGTATCAGAGCTTTGGTGTACAGAGCTCGAGAACAAGGCACATTAGAACCGAACGAAAGAATTCATCAGAGATTGGATTAGTAATATCCAATGAGAATGATCCGTTAGAGATGGGATCAGTAGTATCCTAGAACGAGTGTGAAGAGTGTTGTTTTTAAAAATAAAAATGAAAACAAATTTTGTTTTGAAAAATTAAACTCAATTTTTCGTATTTGAATGTTTATTTTATATTGAATTTGGACAATTGAGTATATAGAGGTTTTAACATACGTCTGATCCACGTGTATTTGAAGACTCAAATATATTCGATAGATATAGAATCACACTCTAGTCGCCCGGAGATGATCTTGATGATTACTATAGTATCATCAGCATTTATGTTCGAGTTTCGAAAGTGGGATGTTTAGATATTTCCATTAGACTGGTGTGAGAACCAAAACTAGATAGGGTTTATTGTTGTGAATTGGCATCAAAAACATGATTTTTTGTGTGTGTATATATATATATCCAAAGTTATGTGTTTGAGACGATAATCACTAATTGATTGTTGATCGTGTTGTTTGATCATTGGTTTGATTAAGTAAAATTTTGAACCATTAAGCCAAATATTGAACTGACTTGAAAATTGTTTGGAATTGCATGCATATACATGTATATACATTGAATAGGTCATGGCAAGGAGGCTAGAGAAGAGGAGTAAAATTGTATGCCCGACAAATAGGTACATGTTTACTAATTTATTGAGTTTGGATGAATTTATGAGCCGATTGGCTAGCCGCTTGGCTTTTTCTTTTTATTTTTGAGATGAGAGGGCCTTTGTGGTGGTTTGGGGATTTTCCCGATGCTCCCGGTACAAAGGAGGTTATGGCGAAATTTTTCAAAAATTTAGGGTGTTAGCCAAATTTTTGAAAATTTTGAAAAGTTTATAGAAACTGAAAAGTTGAAGAACTTAAGCCATAATTTAGATAATGAAAGTTGAGTTGATTAGTTAAACAACTTTCAGCTTCGTTCCTTTTCGAGGACGAAAAGATTTTAAGTGGGGGAGATTGTAACAACCCGGAAAATGGGAACCAATTTAAAATTTTTATTTTGGCGATTTTAACTAATTTTGAATATTTAAAATGATTTATTTTAAATAATAACGAATAGAAATTTATTTTGAATAGAATTATAATGTATATATTTATTTGAATCAAAGTTAGAATATAAATATTTATTTTAATTATAAAATAAATTAGAAATGGCGCGGTAGTTCGAAAATTCGATTTCGAATTTTAAATGAATGTACAGGATCCAAAATAAACTGGAATTTAGTGAAACCAAAAATATTGGAATCTTTTTGAGAATATCTTTCCAAAGAATCCGAAAAATCCAAATTTGATGGCGTGAGTAAAAAGTTATGCCCAGTTGAAAATTCAGAATAGTCGTTAAGGAAATATATCCCTTAAAAAAAGCCGTTTTGCAAACGACCTCCGTTTTCAACGAAACCACTTTTGTTGGATCTGGGATGTCAAATTATTGCTAGATTCCAATTTTCATAATTTTTAGAATCAATATGTGAGCATGGTGAATTTAAACATGTTTGGTCAATTCAGCTTGAATTTAATCGACTAGAAAATGACCATTTTTCACATGGTCTCCAAATTCAACGAAATTATTTTTGTTAAGAGCATATCGTCAATACGAAGCTAGAAATATTTTTTCTAGAATTTTTAGAATTAGTATGTGGCCTCGGTAATTTAAAACTTGCGTTCAAATTAAATATATACTGATTTATATTTTAATTTTGACGAAAACTGATCGTAACAGCCGAATGGGGTTACACAACTTGTCCCATTATGTTCGGAATAGGGGTAATTAACTGGAGGCGACAGTTGTTGGACTCGGTTTGGAGTTCAAATGAAAACCAACATCTTTGGAGAAAAAGAAAAGAATATATATATATTATAATATAAGGCCCAAGCCCTTTATCTCCTCCACAAACTTCCCCCGTCAGTTTTCTTAGAAAAGAATAAAAAAACAATGGATCGACGGAGCCGCTCCACCCCACGCCGCGCCTCCTCACCGGAGACCCAGCGTCGCCGGCCAAGGGCGCGCCTTCTCCCCCCAACGTCAGTCGCACCTCCCCCTTCCTCCTCTCGAAGCCCTAGCGCCCCCCAATCCTATGAAACTCGCCGCAACACCACTCCCATCGCGAACCACCGCCACCAGAACGGCCTAAGCCGACTCTCCCCACCTCTGACCGCCCCTACGACGTCGAACTTCCCCCCTCCTCTGAAAATGGAAAAGTAAGTAAGTTTTTTATTTATTTATTTTATTTTCAGTTTTAATTAGATTTAACATAGGTAAAAATCTGATTTTTATTTATACGTAGCTTTAGTATAAAAATGTGATATTTATTCTATGTATGAAATATTTTTAGTTAATAAAAATATGATTTTTATATTATATAGATAATAAAAATATGATTTTATTTTATAGAAATAATAAAAATATGATTTTTATATTATAGAGATAATAAAAAAATACGATTTCTATATGCAGAGATATGAAATAAAAATATGATTTTTACTGTATGAACATCGAAATAAAAATATTATCTTCATAATGTAAACATCGTGTTAAAGATGTGATTTTTACACATATGGTTTCGAAGTAAAAATATAATTTTTAGCGCAATAAAAATATAATTTTTTTAGAATTGAAATAAAAATATGATTTTTACTATGAACAGCATGAAGAAGATTGCATTGGAATTTTAAACAGATTCCAAACCATCGTCCGTTAAAGAATGGCGGAGTGGATCCCAAAGGTAAGAACTACTCACTATAATTTTCTTTATACAGTTATTTATTTTATAACTGCTCCCCGTACTCCACAGACCATGGACGACTTGTTTGTTTGATTGTATTGTGTTGCTGTGATTGATTGTGATGTGGAATGGAATGTAAAATATTCATCTGTTGAAATAAAATATTTTATCGTTAAAAATGTAATTTTTAACATGTATGTGAATAAAATAAATATTCATTTGCAAATCGAACGATTTGCTTATGTACACCCATTTGACTGATATTGATAGGGACGATAAATTTTACACATCGCCCAACTGCACAAATAAAATATGTGTTTGTTGTTTGAAAACCCCATAAGGGTGTTGGGATGATATTTGACATAAACTAATCCCAATTGTTTAGTGGTATGTCGATCGATGGGTTGACAGACTGTTGTAAGCGTTAATTATTTATATTTAAAGTTATATAGTGTAGAATGCACTCTGGATGATGTATGATTGTTGATTATGGTTGTTATATACGTGTGTTGTATGAAATCCATACAAACAACATTTTATGATAATTGACTGTGTCTGATTCCAGTTCAGAAGGAATAAATATTTTTTAAAAAATGAATATTTTAGAATAATGAATATTTTAAAATAATATTCAGTAATGGATCAAAATCTGATTTTGATGTCCGATTTGGGATGGACACGAAAATATTTAAATATATAAAACCGTGTTGATTAGATTAACGCCATTTTGACGTGAACGATATTTATATCGATTTTATTCATTTTTATAATGAATAACGAAAAGGAAGTGATTTCAAAATCGAATGTTTTGAAAATATTATCATTTATATATTAATGATATGGAATATTCAATTTTGATTTGAAATTGAATATGAAGTTAAAATCGTTTTGAAAACGAATTTAAAACGATTTATGAAATATGTTTTAAATAAAAATCAATGAAATATATATTATATATATTATCTGTATTATAATGAGGATACCTTGAAATGAAGCTTTTGAAATGTCCAAAACACCCTTCCATGCCTAGGTTGTGTTCGTGTGGCTGTTCCGTCATTTTTCCTCTCTCTCCGTACCCATTTATCTCCTGTTTCATCCCATGTCGTCTTCTCCATCACGTTCTCCACACATCTCAAAGCACGTTCTTTTCCATTTAGTTTTTCTTTCTAATTATAGTTTGCCACCCCTGATCATCGTCTTTTCGTATGCCCTAATCAATTGTGGGATAAACGGGAAAAGATGGTCCACAACCAGGAGAGTATGGCCTTTCATCTACGCTTTCTACAAGTACACCCTAATTTATCATCTTTTCTTCGCCTCCAATGGTACACCGTAATTTATCAATTAAACATTGTTCAAATCCTAATTTCACTTATGTGAAATCATAAATTAATTCTTTTATAGAATTTATACAAAATTCTAGGGTGCCAATTAAGTTTTCAGTGAACTCCAGTAATCATATGATGAACAAGCTGAGGTGAGCTCAATGATGCGTTGGAAGGCAGACAGCCTAATTAGTTAAGTGAAGAATCGAAAGACGATAAATAGGTATTATTTCTTTATATATTTTCAATTAAATTTTCGTTATTTTTTTATTTGTACTAGAAATCATCTGTGGCTGTGTTGATGAAAAATCATTCCTTTGATGCTTGTTATTTTTGCCTCGCTTTAATTCGATCTTAATCATTTTTCAGTTTATCCTTTCTTTAATTTGATTTGTGTTTTGATGCTTTTTGTAGGCTACCTGATCAGACTATTACAGTAAATCTAATAATTCTCAACCCTCACCTTTATAGGTAGATAACTATTATTCATTTGATAAGGTTTGCAGCTGTGATTTATGGTTTTCAGTACTTAATCATGTTGAATATTAATAGAAGGTTTTGATTATTTACAGCCTCCTTTGGTTTACCATATCATTCGTTGCGTAATTGACAAGTAGATGTTAAGCATGGTTAAACACTAGCATAATGGCCCTACAGCTACGATGAATCCCTTGGAACTTCGAGCGGTAGCGGACTACCCTTCTACATCAGCCGACAGTTTGTTGCCTTCTGAATCTTCGACAACTCTCAGGTTTAATCCTTTTATCTCTTAATTATTCAGTTTGAACTTAACAATTTGTTACTTATATAGTTGCATGTTTAATGGTTTTATTGGTGTATTCAATGCGGTGCTGTTAGAATTCATTGGTACAAAAAGATTAAAAAAGTAGTATGAAATAATATTATGATATCATGAATAATTTTGTCTTGTTGAGTGATTTAGATCATTTAAATATACGAACTTTCTGTGCTTAAATAAGCCAAGATTTGGTGTTTTCGAAAAAGATTCACTTTAAATGTTTTTATAAGCTATACATGGCTTTTATTCGAGTGTCAAACTGAAGCATTTTTGTATTTTGTTATTTCAGATATATGGTAATCCTACAACATGATACCTAATTCTCATTTGTCTATTTATTGTTTCGGCCAAAGTCCAGAATGTTATGTGTATTCATGTTTTAAACATTCATTAGTGGATCTTTCCACCTTAATCCCACCTCTTTCCACCGCTTCTTAGCCTATCTCATCTTCAATTCGGGTTCATTTGAAAAACTGAGTAGTTTTTGTATCGAATGCCAGATTATTAAACGAATCATGCTCAGATATTTTCCATCTCAGCTGATGTTTGAAGATTATGTAACAACATTCTAAGATCAATAGCATCCGACAAGTAAAGTGAACTACGACTAAATGGTACGGAAAGAATCGGTTTAAATTAATCTGATATGATAAATTTCTCGTGTTTGAGTGTAATAATGGTTAGGATTTTGTTTTACCGTTCTTGATATTGATTGTAGACATGCAAATTGGGTTGATGAAAGAGGACATGTGGCATGGACAGAAGGTAACAATTTTAGCCGCACCTTTTGTCTTTTGCAATGTTGTTTTGTAAATTATGGTGAAACATTGGTCAATCCACTAAAATGTGAGGCATATGTTGTGTGCTTTAATTCTTAGATAAATGATAAAAAAAGTAAAAGTTAACATGTTGGATATCTCAAAGTCTTTTAATACTTTGTTTACTCTTATTAGCATATTTTTTCCTTTCATTCTACTAAAGTAGTTTGTATTATTCAAAGCACAAATGCATTTCCACTGGCCAAAAGTTTACCATTTCGAGAACTATTGCATTTGCAGGTGCCCAAAAGTGAATACTGAGGGCTATCTTCTAGAGTAAAAATATATATTTGAATATGATGTTGGTTAATTACCGTCCTTGCAGGTATGAAAAGTTACGAACTTATTTCGATCTATAAGAATAAATGTGACGATCCCAAAACCCCGTACCACGGTGTTAAGGATAATCATTGGAATATAACACGTTAATCATCATTAGCAGATCATAGATAATAGCATAAACAAGAAATAGAATAATTTACACAATATGACAGCGGAATCATATATAAATATCACCACATCAGAGAGCACAGTACAGGATACTACTTAGTGCATAATAATACATAATCAGTCACCATCGCGAGAGACGGAATCATACATAAAGAGTACACAAATAAATATCAGTCTACATCGCCGATGGCGGAATCATAATACAGATACAATAATGGCGGAAAGAGTCAAAGTCATCTCAATGTAGTCAAGCCTCGCCATAGCCAAAAGTGCGCCAGATACTTGTAACTAGGCTGCCCATGCGAAAATGAGGGCACCCGAGTTTGCAAGGTGAAACAAACTACGAGTCAGTCATGGGACTGGTATGAGAAATCTACTTAACTTATTAAACAACAGTAATAAGGCAAATCAAAGGACCACGGCACTTTCGTGGAACGGGTTTACTCCAATGAGTGCTAGTGCATATAATAAAGTACACGGTTAAATCATCGCAATGCTTTTTATCAAGATGAAGCCATTATAAGACTCAGGTCCCATCACACAATGCAACGCAAGCCAGAGGATAGAGTTTTACCTTATAATGGCCAAAAATGCTTCATACGTTTAAAACCAAAGTGTTTGATATTATTACTAGTGCATATATGTTTCAAAAGAAAATTCAATCATAAATATCAATCCTAGGCGGCATAGCTACCATCTACTATGTCACCATACTAGTAATACAATCACATCCGCAATTTCGTATTGGAAATTGGATTCCATCATGAGTCGAGGCAAGGGGCAAGCTCCTTTCCGTTCGAGACACTCTAGCAAATGTCCCAGGATCGCACACAGCGGTCCTTGGATCTTCAGGGCCGGTCCTCTCTTACTTTTGAGGATTGGCAATTCCAAAACACACGTTTCCCGATCCTTAAATACCTATATCGAGGCGCCTCGCATTCCAACAACCACACAGGTGAAAAGTATATATAATGTCAGGGCTGGTAGGTCACTGACACCACCCTAGCTAGAAAGAAACGTCGTGTTCTCCCTGTAGTCACTATCCCGTTTTTAACTCATACCGAGGTGTGAGGCTCGCGAATTCACGTTATACACAAAGCTACGTCACACAGACCATGCTTTGATCATCAACCACAAGATTTTGCTTTGCAACAGAAGCCTTGATCACATGCCACTTAGGCGTGCCACACAGGCAATCCACTCCATGCGACTGATTTCTATCTATATATAACCTCTGAGCTCGTACGTCTCAGAGAAGGGCGTTAAGCAAGAGAATAAATTCTCCTCCGCCAAACAGATATATATTTAACAGAGATCAATCAGTGCAGAACAAAATCCAATGTCAGACACACAGTCCATTTACAAGTTCGTTTTGGGTTTGAACGAAACCAGAGGCACCAATTCCTCGCATATCCGCACAATCAACAATATGTCCGGACGGCTACTACCTCAGCTCCTTCAAGGTAGCTACTCCAATCACGAGCATCAGTAGCGCCCATCCATCCAATGTGGAGATCGTCGGTCTTTATCCATCTTCAACTTTTCGACTTCACATCGCCGATCGATTATTTGAATTGAGAATAAACTCGGCCTTTTCAAATAATCCACGTATATTTAGATTGTCAAATCATTTCATCACATGGTTAAATCATTCCACATTCACATTTCAGTTCATTAGTATAATTTTCATGTTAAATACATTCAACCATCACATATCAAGCAAACCAAGCAAAATCGGTTTATTTCCATTCTATATCATCAATAATATTTTTCAACGATATATCGCCATTTTTATTTATTTAAAAACGGCCATATTCTATTAAACGACATTTCAGGTCGTGCCGAAGCACTGGCGCTGTTTTTCACTAAATTTGTTTTACACATATCTGAAAATCTAACCGTTGGATCTTCACAAATTTTATATCATTAGAAAGATCATTTCAAAACGAATCCAACGAGTCCAGTTTTGGGAAAATCTAACGGTCGGATCTCCCACACTAGTCGTTTGAAATCACGATTTCAAAATACGAACTGCAGCGTCGTTATTCGATTTAATTTAATTATATTTATATATAAATATAATCGATTCTGGCGCTGTTTTTCTTTAGATTTGAATTAAACATTCCAGACAATCCAACCGTCGGATCTTCACAAAGTTGGTGCCGTTGGAAAGATATTTCCAAGGCGAACCCAACGGTTGCGGTTTAGGGAAAATTCAACGGTCGGATTTCCCGCACTAGTCGTTTGAAATCACGGTTTCAAAATACGAACTGCACGACCACGATTCATTTTAATTTAATTATATTTATATATTTATATAAATATAGTTCATTCGACGATTTCAATATCGTTTTCACTTCAAATATTTCACTAATGCCTTTAAATTTTGGAAAATTTCGCCATAACCTCCTTTGTACGGGAGGGCTGCGAAAATTCCCAAATAGCCACACGGGCGTCTCATGTCAAAAAGAAAAAGAAAAAGCCAAGCGGCTAGCCAATAGGCTCACAAAATCATCACCCAAACAAAACAGTAAACATGTTCCTATTTGTCGGGCACATAATTTTATTCCTCTTCTCTAGCCTCTTTGCTATAACCTGTTCAATAAATATGCATGTGCATATATGCAATTTTCACCACTTATCATTTTCAATTCAATTTCTTTTTCGGTTCACTTTGGTTCAAAGTCACTATTCACTCTAATGTTGCATACATAAGCAAAAATCACATCATTAGCTAGTTAATGAATATTTCAACTCATGCATATTTATTTGAACAAGTGGTTATTTTTAACACTTCACATTTCAATAAAAATGATATTTTTGGTGAACTAAAATATATTTCAACACATGACTATTTTATTTAGTTCCTTTACATGTTAAAAATAATATTCACTTCACAAATATTTATTTCAACACTAGTATATCTTTAGCAAATCACATATATGATAAAAATGGTATTTTCATCATCTAAATATTTATTCAACACATGGGTTTCAATTTCACACATCACTTCTCAATACATGAGCATTTCCACACATGGATAGTTTATATAGTTTGTTCATATAAGAAAGATGGGATTTTTATTGTTGAAACTATTTATATATAAGGCGAATATTTTACATACTTCATATATATTATAAAAATGTGATTTTAATGTTTAAACACTTTATTCATTCACACATGAATTTACTTTTCACACTTCACTTCTCAACACATGAGCATTTCCACACATGGATATAGTTTCAACACATGATTTTAATTTCAACACATTAATGTAATTTCAACATATGAAAATAATTCTAACACATAAATATTATTCAAAATTTCGGCAGCATAACGGCAGGGTAGTTAAAACCGGCACCGTCCCTAGTACGGCTCCTCGCTCTACCTTAAAACCTCGTGGTTTTTGATAATGGGGATTCATGCATCTAATTCGCATGCAGGCGGCATGTTTTATTTTTATTTCCATAATTATTTCCAATTCATTTCAATCACCAATGGGTATTTTTCAACCACAACCAAACAATATCAACCACAAACAATTATTCAACCATTTGAATATTTCACCCAATATTTCACACCAATTCACAACAATAAATATCGTCCATGGTTTGTGGACGAGGGGAGTGTGTATATATATATATATATATATATATATATATATATATATATTTCACTTGCATTTCAACACACATATCATTTAAACAATGCATGTATAATTCATACTTCGCTCATACAATTTATACTACGCATGTATATGTGGTATACAACACGCATATAAATAATATTTCGTTTATATAATTTATACATGACATTTTCTATCAATTTCATTTTAAATTTAGATATCTCACATTGGTTTTTGGAGTGCTAAAAATCGTAGATGACTCAAAAAAATCCGTGGTCTCTTCTATGTGGTAGAGAGCTTCCTTGCGGTCCCGATGTTTCCTGTTTCATCGAATTTCGTCAACACACCATAAAGATATGATTTTTCAAAGTTCAAACATAATAAAGGACTCACCTTTCACGATGGTTCAAAACTAGGTTTTCAGTTTTCGCGAAAACCGGGGCACGATACGATGATCAGAGGGTATGACGTGAAAGAGGGGAGTGAGGCGGTCCTGTCGGTGGTCGGAGGAGCAGGTACGATCGCCTCTGGCGATCGTAGCGTCGACGCGAAGTCGACTACTTCTTGGGCGTCGTTCTCGACGCTGGCGAAGGGAGAAAGGGCGGGGGTTGGTCGGATTTGAAGAGGGGAGGAGGGCGCGTCGAGTCAGGGTGGTGGCGCTGGCTATCGTCGCCTGTGGCGGCGGGATTTTGGCCGGGAAGTGGTGAAAACGGGGCACCGTCAGTCGAGATAGAGAGCGGGTTTTTTTTTTATTTATGAAAGAAATTATCCTATTCGCCGGAATATATATATATTTCAGAAAATTAGGGTTTTCACCTACGAACTCCTTTTCAAACCCAACGACTGTCGTCCCTAGCTAAATACCCCCATCCCGGACACAATGGGATATGTTTCGTTGGCCAATTCGACTGTTACAGTCTGTTAGTTTTCAAATTAAAGTATAAAACATTTAATTTTAACTTTGAACGCACATTTCAATTTGCCAGGGCCACAAACTGATTCGAAAAATTCCAGAAAAATAAATATGGCTATGTTTTGACGATACCGTCCCAACAAAACTAGTTTCATCGAATTCTGAGATCGTTTGAAAAACGGCCATTTTCTGGTCGATCCAATTTAACATAAATTGACCAAACACATTTTCTTTTGCCACGCTCACATACTAGCTTCAAAAATTATGAAATTTGAAACCTAGCAATAGTTTGACATCCCGGACCCAAAAAAAGTGGTTTCGTCGAATTCCGAGCTCGTTTGCTAAATGTCTATTTTCAAGGGCTATATATTCTATATAGCGACCTTTCTGAAAATTCATTTGGCCATAACTTTTGATTCCCGCTATGAAACTTTGATTTTTCAGATTCGTTAGAAAGGTATTCATAAACAGATTTAAATATTTTTGGTTTCACTAAAATCCGTTGTATTTTCCACCCGGCACTGTCAGTCAAAGTTTGAATTCAAATTTTCAAACTGCCACCCTATTTCTAATTCATTATTTTATTGAAATATTCTATTTCAATTGTTCAAATTGCATTGAAATATCCAATTTAAAAATTTTAAATTGGCTCGTATTTTCCGGGTTGTTACAATAAAATAGGTATCAATATATTTGTATTAGTTTGACCGTCTTCTATCCAATTATCTGATGTGCACGTATATCTATGTTTGATATTATGCAAGCAATTGTGCATTCAAAATTTGTTCAAATGATAAAAAAAAGTTTCAAGTGTGTTTGACCAAAATATAGATAATTGGACACGTACTATTGCTTTAACTTTCCCATGTCCATGTATTATAGCTTCTAGTTGATTTTGCTTAATACTACAACTTTGCTTAATAGATTAACTATAATTTTTTTGCAACATCCTTACTTTTGGTATTATTGCGATTGGATGCACAGTCAGTATTTGATAGAAGATTTATTTTAATAAAATTGAAAAATATAGCATAAAATCCTTATGTTCATGTTTGTAACTTTGGCTCCTATTTTATGCGCACGTCCATACGATGTTTGAATATAGATTTAATAAGAATAAGAAGTTTGCATTCATTTATTTCATTGCCAATTATATGCATATATGATTAATGTACATATACGGTTCATGATAGTTAAACTAAAATTTACCATACATTGACATTTAAATGTACATAGAGAGCATGACTCACACTGAATGATGGCAACAAGACGTGGTGGAAGAGGATTAAGCACAAACATGGCTAAGGTATTAAAATGATTAACAACCATCTATATATTTAAGTTTGGTATCTTCCTAGAAAACTATTTGTAAAAAATTAACCTATTAAACATGGACTAAAATTTAAATTATTTGGACAGTATGGGTATATTACATTATCAGGCTTAAGTATTTTCAAAATATATATTCTTCTATCATATGCATCATTTTACTTTACTGAATTTGATATAAGTGCAACTTATTACATTTCATGAAAAGATATATTTTTTCTTCCACATACAACGCATGACACAAAATCAAAATTAATTTTGCATTGCATTAAATATGATGCATGAGTTATACCTACAAATATGGCGCACAATTCTAGTAATCATTCATTATTCATTTTTAATTAAAATGTGCAATTGTTCTCTGTTTGTATTATTAAATGTGTGAAAAAAAATACAAGTGGTGATAATTTAGTAGGTATGTTCTTCAATTTCTGTGACGGCCCGCCCTGCACCAGCCGACATTTCCCATGAAAGTGCGTTGTGCCGATGTCCAACCAGCACGGGACGGTCGCCAAAGAAAGGAAAACGAAGAGAACTTAGTGGTGAACTAACAAAGAACCTGTAGAATATCTCACAGCGCATGGAATAAAATATAATAATAACATACTTTGACATAAAACAGGTGAGACAGTGCATAAGCTGAAAATTAAACATCATAGTAGCGGAAAATCCAATTACAGCTTATGTTCCACATCATCATTATTACAACTTTAAAACTATC
The DNA here is from genome assembly GCA_030737875.1 of Allium sativum. NCBI lineage: Eukaryota > Viridiplantae > Streptophyta > Magnoliopsida > Asparagales > Amaryllidaceae > Allium > Allium sativum. The sequence goes on from CM060918.1 coordinate 133,619,976, forward strand.
TCTAAAGCAAAAGAAAGGAAAGGTAAACTATTAATGCCCAAAGTAGTGACTAGCAGCGACACAGGGAGAATATCTATATTTATCATATGTGGGAGCCTTCTGCTCGTCTCCGGTACAACTACCCGTGCATACCACCTAACATGTCTCTAGTCTGCCCGTTTAAGAGCACCCAGAGTAATAAGAAGAGACCTAAATCTCTGGGTCAGACAAAAGTCTGGAATGAGCGATAAGCATCAAAACAGAACAATAACAGGTATACTAAACCATACCTGAACCTAGACCTGCAACCAAAAAGTTAGCACAACATACCGCTCAATACTCTAAGGTTCCACTAACATATGGTGTAAAGAATACGAGGTTGGGGGTGTGCATGTCGTAGTGGAAGCAAACAATCAAACATAGCAACCATCCTCACATCTCTCACTCAGTGCGTAAAGCATACGACATCCACCACTTCGATCACCCTGTTCCTTGCTATGATCACTCTGCCCCATGGAGTCATGATGACACCACTGCACTGATCCATAGCCACTAGTCTTTGCTATGTCCACTCTGCCCCGTGAAGTCATAAAAACTCCACTGCACTGGCTCATAGCCGTGCTATGATCACTCTGCCCCATAGGGTAATAACTACCCCACTGCACTGATACATAGCCTAACATCTGTCTTGGTGGTAAATCAAAGCTATGGACGTCGATAACCCCTTAGCACACACCCCGCAGCAAAGCCCAACTCATGAAGTTGACTCGTTGGTTCCCAACTGGATCCTGAGTACAAACTTCCCACTTGGACTATCTTTGCATCTCGGGTTTTGGTCTTCTCCGGATCGGTTCGGTTCTTCACTTTACTTTGCTTCAGATCGTGCTCCTTGAAGTAGTCCTGTTCGTGATCGCCCACGTCGGGTCGGTTCGTGCCCCCCCTTTGTCGGATCGGGTCGTGGTTCCCCAGCTGGATCGGGTCAGTTGCATCCTCCCAGGCCTTTGCTTCCATCCGGGTCGGAGCTTCTGGTTCGTGGTTGGTACTTCAGTTCGGGTCGTGGTGTGTAGGCCACGAGTGGGTCGGGTCGGAGATTTTCAGATGCGAGCGGTTCGGATTGTGTGGCTCTCCAGGTGAGCGGGTCGGTTTGGTGGCACTATCCACGAGCAGCTCAGATCGGGTAGTGCTCCACGATCGGGTCGGGTCGGAGCTTCATGGTGCCCCACGGTTCGGTTTGTGTTCCCCTCCTCCAATCTGATCCGGTTCGGCTAATTTCCTGCACTTCCTCCCAGCGACTGTTTTACGCCATTCGACAGCGTTTTCGACCAATCTATCTTTTCTAATAAATCACAAACATACCATACAGTCATAGCAACATATAGAATCGACCACTAGCATCAAAACGACAATTTGGTAGGTTAAAACGGATCAAACATAGCCAAAATCTCATATTTTCCCTTAAGCATGTCCAAGCAAAACTAATGATAGGATTAGTAAAACTTAACCAAAATAACCAAATTTTCTAACAGAGGCTTAAAACAATATTTTGAAATTTATCAATATTTTTCTATATTTTTAACATGTATAATTTCACTAATTATCACTAATTACCCTTAATTAACCATAATTAGTGAGGAATTATGTAAATCACTCACCTTTGCCACAAATAAACTTTCAAAACTGAACTATCCTCTAATTTAGCGCTGTTCTCAAGACAACACAGCAGTTCTAACCTTGCTTTGGTGCTATTTCCCTTTGATTTGATGTAGATTAGGCTAAAACTTGATTAGAAAGTGATTAGAGGTGATTCTAGATGTTGGAGGCCATTGTTAGGGTTCCTAGAATGAAAGTGGCGGCTAGAAAACTGAAATGAAATGAAAACCTAGCTCATTTCAGCCTCCCCATAACCCTAATCCCGAAATGGGTTATGGGCCCATTCGCTAATCACCTCATTTGGCCCGGTTAAGCATTTTTCATCTTCCAAACCTTATTTCAGTCATATCTCCCAAACGGTAAGTCCGTTTTTCACATATGACCACTCTATGGAAAGGTAAACCATCATCCGGACCTAATGGAAGTGGTTTCAGGTCAAAACTCCTTTACAATCAAAAGTTATGGCCAAAACAAGATCAGTTAGGGGCAAAGTGGTCATTTAAAAAATCGGCAAAAATCATGAATTTGGGAAATGACCCCAATAGTCGTCTCCCAAAGTTACATGACCATACAACTTCGTATGTGAAAGAAATAAATATTCTATGATCCTTCAATACGTAGAATGCGGGTCGTTACATTCTTCCCCCCTTAAGAAATTTCATCCCCGAAATTCCTTAACCCAAAACATACAAGGGATTCTGCATGCCTACCAGCCATATACAACAATCAAAGATGCAAAACAAACAAAATAAACCTATCCTAGCATGCGGAAAGACTAAATTGAAACTGAAATCTTACTAGGCGAAGAGTTCTGGATACGTCTTCCTAATGCTCTCCTCTGTCTCCCAAGTAAGTCATTCTCATTCTCGCCCCATTGAACTTTGAATAATTTCACCGCCTTCCTTCGAAGTTACTTCGTATCGTTCCCAACAATATGCATAGGCTTGCGGTTCCCAACCGCCTCGGGTTCAACCTCGATATCATCCAACTGATCAAGTGAAATAGTCACATCGGGGTCGTGCACGAATTTCCTTAACTGGGAAACATGAAATACGTTATGAACTCCTGCCATCTTCTCTGGTAATTCAACTTTATATGCCAGATTCCCAATTTGCTCAAGAACTGGGAATGGACCAACAAATCTTGGTGTTAACTTGCCTTTCCTGCCAAATCGAATCATGCTCTTTAACGGAGAAATCTTGACAAACACCAAGTCACCAACGGAGAACTTTAAATCTCTTTTCCTCTTATCAGCATAACTCTTCTACCTATCTTGGGCAGCCTTCATTCGCTGTTAAATAATCTTGATCTTGTTTGAAGTTTCTCTTATCACATCTGGTCCAAGCACAAACTTCTCTCCAGTTTCTAACCAACATGAAGGTGAGTTGCATGGTCTTCCATACAAAGCTTCAAATGGAGCCATACCAATACTGGATTGATAACTATTATTATATGCAAATTCTACTAGATGCAAATGGTCATCCAATGGTCCACCAAAGTCCATTATGCAAGCTCTCAAGAGATCTTCTAACACTCGATTCACCCTCTCTGTCTGATCGTCGGTTTGAGGATGATACGCGGTACTGAGATGTAATTCTGATCCTAACGCCTCTTGTAAGCACTTCCAAAAGCCACTAGTAAACAACGGATCTCGGTCACTCACAATGCTTTTAGGTACTCCATGAAATCCCACTACCCATTTCATATATAGCTCAGCTAACTTAGCTGCCATTCTATTCGACTTGACGGGTATAAATCTTGCACTCTTGGTCAATCGGTCCACAATCACCCAAATGCTATCATGGCCCGATCTAGTTCTTGGTAACCCGTCGATGAAATCCATCGAGACTTGTTCCCATTTCCATTCTGGAACTTCTAATGGTTGCAACAAACCACTAGGCTTCTTTTGCTCAGCTTTAACTAGTTGGCAATTCATGGATTTGGATATAAACTTCCCAACGTCTCTTTTCATCCCTTCCCAGTAGTAGGTTTGCTTCATGTCTCGATACATTTTGTTACCACCAGGGTGTGTAGTCAGTTTTGAGTGATGACATTCTCTAAGCACTTCATCCCTCAATCCATTGACATTGGGTACAACTAGTCTTCCATTCTTTCTAAGCCATCTATCTTGATCAAGCCCATACTTATTCATCTCCTTATCGATACCCATCTCTAACTTGGAGATGATTTCTAATAAGTTAGGGTCGTCCCTCCAGCTGGAACCAATCCGCTCAATCAAAGTGGGTCTGATCGTCAAACTTGCTAACATTTCTAGATCCAATTAACACTTTGATCTAAAATCATACCCAGCGATGTTGTAACACCCCGTAATTCTGTAACACTAAGATTCACAAATCAAGGCAGAATTAAATTTTAAAAATCAAAATCAAGGGAAACGGGCTGCGCCATTGTGTTCGTCTCGGAATTCTGCTTGAGATAGAGTCCGAGTTTGCGTGAATCGGACTCCGTATGAAGGAGTTATGGTCTTCAGAAGTTTCAGAATTCGATTTAAAATTCAACCAGGTCAAAAACGAGTTCAAATTCGAAAAACAGACCCAGAATGGGCTGGGCGGGAAAATTCCCGCCCAGGACCCGGGTCGACTTGGTAGTCAACCTGGGGACACCCAGGTCGACTGGGTAGTCGACCTGGCCCCTGAGCCAGGTCGAACCCGGCCCCCTTCTGGCTGGCCTGGTCAGTGTTGGTCGAATTTCTAAGCCCTGGAGTGTCACTAGGGCTGAGTTGTCTTCTTTTGATTGGCTTCTCTTTAGAACGGACGGCTTGTATTAATCTTGGCTTCATCGTCGGCTCAAATCAATTTACAACTCTATAAAAAGGACCTAAGACTCAAGCTAATTCACACAAATAAAATAAAGAAGGAGACGTCATGCTGCTAAGGCAAAACTAGGAATAGCCGTCAAGTTAGAGAGAAAGCTTAGATACGATCGATTCCAATTCAAACTAAAGCTTAAGTATAATCTAATCAACGTCTTCCCAAAGGAGAGAATCTCCAAATTCAGAAATTCAGAATCCGGAATTGAAGATTCGTCATATGTAGTAAGTAGAGTGCTATTCCGATATGAATGAAAATTGGAACTTGATTTGTGTAGAATGATAATGGAATTGTACTGTAAATGTAATGATGTTAATTCATAATTCTAGGTTGCTATGATTTACTATGAATGGATTTGGGATGTTGTAGTGTAATTAACATGATATTGGATCTATTGAATAGTTGCAATCCAAGTATACGATTCATGTTGGAAATTAATACTTATACGTTTTGGTTAATAAAAGCTGTACACATATTTTGTTACAACAAAGTTGAGACTTATGCAAGTATGATCCACTATTATGACTACATGATTTAAACCCTTGTATATAAATGCCTATGTTCATCTCTAGTGTAGTTGGATCCATTTGGGTATTATGATTCATATAAGTTTATGTTGGAATAAGCCTCATAATTCTAGTTGAACCATACTTTTGTATTAGTAACAAAAGTAAGCACCTTTGTGAACATATAGTAGCTTTATGAACATGACTAACTTATGTCTGACATTATGCCTAAATAAAAATATAGGCTTATGTTGTAGTCAAGATCATATAATAATATATGTGACACATAATTAAGTTAGATACATATTTTAAATGCAAGTTTACATGATTAGATTAAAACCCATGATTCATGTTTAGGTATGCTTTATGTCCAAAGTATATGCACAATGCAAGTACACCAGTCCCTAATTTGTGGTTAAATCGCTATGTTGCAAGTTCATGCGTTCACACAACCCTTTTATGTTATTTGGAATATATATATACATCATGTTCTAAGCCTTCCCTTTTTCATGTGGCTAAGTTGGGCTTAAATGTTAAGCCCAAACATATGTTATCATATAGCAAACGTATAAGACGGGGGTAGTGACGTTGGGTTAAAAATAATAAAACATATGTGTTGGCATGTTTGACACATGCCAACGACTTGAGAACATTTAAGTGGTAATAATAATTATTATACCCAAAGAAAGATAAATTTGAATAATGGGACGCAAACTTCTACATATAAAATTGAAAAGAGACAAATATATGTAAACCTAGAAAATACGATGTGCTTAACCCGAGGTTGGATTGCGTTGTGATATAAACCTGCCCGGACCCGCCCGGCTGTCCAGTAGTCACAACAATACCTATCCAATGTGGGTGGTTAAGCGTTGAGCCCAATAAAGACCCGAGGTTAGACATGAGTTGTGGTGTAAACCTGCCCGGAACCGACCGGCTGTCCAGTTACCACAACAATACCTATCTAATGTGAGTGGTTGGTGCTTTAATTAATAAATTAAGGCTAAGTCAGGATTGATAGGATTAAGTAAATTGAATTAATACTTAATCAAATTCAACATGTTAACTGTACATACTAATTGGGGATTAGGCTTATACGGACACCTAACCAATTTAATATGTTTACTATGGGAGTGGGTAAGGTTAAGCAAATTTTTAACCATTATAACATGATTAACTGGACTAGTGATTGAGGTTAAGTTAATTAGAATACTTAACCATGGAAACATGTTAGTTAGACAAGTGATTGAGGTTAAGCAAAAGTTTGAACTCTTAACCATGATAACAAGTTGATGTGACAAGTGGGTTAGGTTAGGTAAGTTAGAAACACTTAACCACTGTAACAGGTTAGTTGAACAGAAGGTGAGGTTAAGTTAAGACCAGGAGGCAACGCTTAACCAGAGTAATATGATAGGTAGGAGGGTTAAGTTAACTGAAATTGACTAATGACACTTAACCAACTTAACACAGTTAAGCCGAAATGGGAGGGTTAAGTCCATAGGAACACTTAACCAACTTAACCTGGTAACAAGACAAGACTTGTAGGGGTTAAGTAACTGAGAATACACTTAGACAAATTAACATGTTAACTAGACTAGAGGTTGGGGTTAAGTAAAATTTAATACACTTAGCCAATTTGATTTGTTAGCTGGGGTAGACCATAGGGTTAAGTAAACTTGAACACTTAACCATCAGATTGTGATAAAGGAACAGGGTTAAGTCTAAAACATAAAGTGATAATACTTAAACATTAATAACATGTTAGTTAAAACAGACGGGCAAGGTTAAGTTAAAAAGGAACACTTAACCAATACAGGATGAACGGGTAGGGTTAAGTAATAAGAAATACTTAACCAATATAACTTGGTTTGTGGTAGGGTTAGGTCAACATGAATTACTGATAACACTTAACCAGTTTAACAGGATAAATGAAGAGGGTTAAGTTAGCTCGAATTGACTAATGACACTTAACCAATCCAAATTGACGGGAAAGAGAACCAAGTAGTAAACCTTAGTTAAATAAGATAAGTAGTAAACCTTAGTTAAGAAAACAACGATTCTGGAAACTAAGTGGTAAACTTTAGTTAGCAAAACTAAATAGTAATTCTTAGTATAACACGGGAAGGATCGAATGTCTGTCTGAGTAAAAAGAAGGCTCCAACGAATTGGGTTACGAAGCCCGAGGCTTCGAGGGGACGTGAGGGTACTCTTGGTATCCCTCTGTGAGGATGCAGATGATCCTCCTGGGCTCACAGAAGTTAAGGTCTTCGTTAGAAGAACCAAGGGTATGCCTTGGTTGCAAAATATGGCAACCTAAAGACTAGGATGGACCAGCGTGATTCGGCGAGAAAACGGTAGCCCTGTGATAGCAACTCGTCGTCTACCATCCATCTTGAGTCAGTCGAGATACGTGAAGCGGAAAGGCGGAGAACTCTAAAAGACCATATACTTGCTATCTAGTTATGGGTGAGGATGGCCATAGGTTGGTGGGGCATAGGGGGCCTGCGTACAGTTCTCATTTTTCAAGGTGTACCTTTCATTAGTTGAGGGAGGGGTCGAGTGGGACCATAGCCACTGGAATAAAAACAGACCTTAGCATCTGCATCAGCAGATATCTGAAAGCTTCCGACCGAGTTCTGTGTTTCTTGATTTGCCCTGCCACAAGACTCGGGCCGCACATTACAGGACATGTTCATTTAGACAAGCGATAACGATTCGCGATACATGCGTGGGGAAGTATAGGAACATATACCACTCTAGGTAGTGTGTCCTAGACTTGGGGGCATCGTTCGACAGGTAGCATAATCCCTAGTTGGACTAGGTGGCATAAACCCTGAATCCGAGAAGCGTTCAGCAGATAGCGTAAACTCTAGTTGAATCTAGAAAGCACTTGATAGAAAACCCTAGATTTGATCTAGGTAATAAATAATAAATGTAGGCCTGAAGGCAATGGAAACTACAGGGATTGGGATCACGTTGTCGTTACTAGTTGGGACACTAGTTAGGTGGTGCAGAGACATAGAAACTATAATAACAGGTTAATAGCGAAGCAGGGAAAATGTTAAAGCATATCCAGTTTATCTTGTCATAGCGTATCTTGTGTTAACCTTATCTTATCTTATCTTGATTAGTATGGGGCACGATAGTATATTCGGTCCTAGACAACTTAACTTAGATTATGGTGCTTTCCCATTTCCAGTTTATACTTATCATGATTTTTTTCTAATCCATAGACTGAATAGTCACTAGACTTACTTAGGCTTTATGTCTGACTCTACTTTTCTTTCGTCTTCTTTTCTTCCGTTTTGCCCCCCCCCCAGGTAGTTGACGAGGGAATAGTATAACCCAGGTTATATTGGACCGTCACTCTTTCCAGGCTTGAAGATTCTTCGGCAAAGTGCTTTAGACTCTCCTTTTCGCTGCTATGGCTGGCTTATGCTACATTGAGGAATATAAATGTATTTTTATGCTTCTTTATTTTGTAAGACAGATGATACTTTGATACTGGAAAACAATTGTTGTACAAACTATTCTATCAATAAAGCAAAGTTTTATTTTCCCGCTGTTTCAAATTATGTCTGTCTTGTAATTTATCTGCATCTTTTACCTATAATGCTCCACATAACTTAGTGCATTCCCTTTGTGAGTGACACTAACGGGTGTGGGGTGTTACACATGGTATCAGAGATGAAGGTTACCAGATCAGATAAACGATTTGAATTTTTTTTTCTTTTCAAAACGGTTTTAAAAGAAGCATTTTCAAGAGAAAAGATTTGTTTTAAAGGCATATTCCCCAAAGCCGTACGCACTATCTTCTCTTCCTCTGTTTGAATTCTTGTCTCCTTCTTTCTTGAGTCTCTGGGGCTCCAGGATTTCTGGGAGGTAACCTCATTGATGGGCGAAGACGTGCCTGGCTTCCATCCATAGCCGTAGTTGTTTCACCTACGGCCAGTTTTCTTTCAAGCTTATAGGGTTTTCAGTACGATGGAAGCAGCTTTTGAGAGATTTGTCAACATGACTACACACAGAAGAGGACGAGGAATTCATGGATATAGATTTAGCTCACAAAGAAGGAAGGAATTATAAAACCTAAGACAAGAGGAAGTATCTTTACTATGGTGTAATAGGGCATGTAATTAAGGGCAAAGGACAAGATTTTCAGAAGGGCAAGTACTTACCTTCGCCACCAAGCGTACCTAGGAGAGAGGTATTAAAGTTCTGTTGGAAGAATCTTGTTTTGTTGTTCGTACTCTTTCCTTTGGTTTTAGCGCTCCGCATTTGTTCATATCCACTCCCATAGTTGAGTCTCTGCACCATAGTACTTGTATAGTGAAAGATCCCAATTAGTCTCAAATCCAATTTGTGACTCGGCCCGTTTATTTTTGGTTAGTAGGGATTTGAGAATAGCTATCGAGTTTGCTTATATCATCTCATGTAGATCGTCTAAATTCGGAGGAGATATTCCTTGGGTGCTTGTCTGATATTGGTTTAGGCCTTTGGGGCTTGTACTTGAGGAATGTGGAGTTCGACTAGGATGGTTTGCGTGAGAAATGAATAGTTGGGGCAGGCACCCTAAAAAGCACGTAGTGACCTTTTGACTCTTATAGTTATGGCATGGTGGATAAGAGGGTGACCTCTAATCATTTTAGTACATACACTTGGTACCGTGATTGACATCTGTTTATTTTGGAAATGGAGGATAGAAACTTCAAAATCGTGAAGTTAAATTAGTTAAGATACAGTAGAGTAAAGCTCAAGAAGGCTAGATACTAGCATCAAACCCTTTCCCTTACGGGTGCATCCTTGATTTCTTTTATTTGTAGGAGCTTTACGCGTAGTTGTTTCTCTCTTTCCAAAGTATATCCTCTAGGTTGTATCTTCGATCCTTAGGTAGAAACTCTTTTGGATGTAAACATGTATTTGAAACATGTTATGGTTGATAGTTGCGAGTGGTTTCTAATGGTTGCTCGTAAATGCATATACATACGTATTAGGCACTAGATCAGTTCGGACGCTTTCATATTGCATTTACAGATATGTATTTGTTTGTAAGTTGAAATTGATATGTTATCATATGGATGTTGCATATGGATGAATGGCTATGCACACATGTAGTATTTACATAACTAGGGATGCTTGCATACATGATTGGACGCATGGCACTGACATGATTCGCATTAAGGAGGTCAACTGAATCAGTAGACCGCCTGATCTTACATTAGATAAAGACATATACACACACTATGCATACGAACATGACAACATTAGAAATCTTTTAAGGACAATGAATGCCTGTGATTGAATGGTTGAGTAGATGGGTGATTGGATGGTAGGAAACATTCTTCCTAACTTGAAGATTTCGGGGACGAAATCCTTTTAAGTGGGGGAGAATGTAACACCCCGTAATTCAGTAACACTAAGATTCACAAATCAAGGCAGAATTAAATTTTAAAAATCAAGGGAAACGGGCTGCGCCATTGCGTTCGTCTCGGAATTCTACTTGAGATAGAGTCCGACTTTGCGTGAATCGGACTCCGTATGAAGGAGTTATGGTCTTCAGAAGTTTCAGAAATCGATTTAAAATTCAAACAGGTCAAAAACGAGTTCAAATTCGAAAAACAGACCCAGAATGGGCTGGGCGGGAAAATTCCCGCCCAGGACCCAGGTCGACTGGGTAGTCGACCTGGGGGTCGACTGGGTAGTCGACCTGGGGGTCGACTGGGTAGTTGACCTGGCCCTTGGGCCAGGTCGAACCCAACCCCCGTCTGGCAGGCCTGGTCAGTGTTGGTCGAATTTCTGAGCCCTGGAGTGTCACTAGGGCTGAGTTGTCTTCTTTTGATTGGCTTCTCTTTAGAACGGACGGCTTGTATTAATCTTGGCTTCATTGACGGCTCAAATCAATTTACAACTCTATAAAAAGGACCTAAGACTCAAGCTAATTCACACAAATAAAATAAAGAAGGAGCCGTCATGCTGCTAAGGCAAAACTAGGAATAGCCGTCAAGTTAGAGAGAAAGCTTAGAGACGATCGATTCTAATTCAAACTAAAGCTTAAGTTTAATCTAATCAACGTCTTCCCAAAGGAGAGCATCTCCAAATTTAGAAATTCAGAATCCGGAATTGAAGATTCGTCATATGTAGTAAGTAGAGTGCTATTCCAATATGAATGAAAATTGGAACTTGATTTGTGTAGAATGATAATGGAATTGTACTGTAAATGTAATGATGTTAATTCATAATTCTAGATTGCTATGATTTACTATGAATGTATTTGGGATGTTGTAGTGTAATTAACATGATATTGGATCTATTGAATAGTTGCAATGCAAGTATATGATTCATGTTGGAAATTGATACTTATACGTTTTGGTTAATAAAAGTTGTACACATATTTTGTTACAACAAAGTTGAGACTTATGCAAGTATGATCCACTATTATGACTACATGATTTAAACCCTTGTATGTATATGCCTATGATCATCTCTAGTGTAGTTGGATCCATTTGGGTATTATGATTCATATAAGTTTATGTTGGAATAGGCCTCATAATTCTAGTTGAACCATACTTTTGTATTAGTAACAAAAGTAAGCACCTTTGTGAACATATAGTAGCTTTATGAACATGACTAACTTATGTCTGACATTATGCCTAAATAAAAATATAGGCTTATGTTGTAGTCAAGATCATATAATAATATATGTGACACATAATTAAGTTAGATACATATTTTAAATGCAAGTTTACATGATTAGATTAAAACCCATGATTCATGTTTAGGTATGCTTTATGTCCAAAGTATATGCTATTACAATGCAAGTACACCAGTCTCTAATTTGTGGTTAAATCGCTATGTTGCAAGTTCATGCGTTCACACACCCCTTTTATGTTATTTGGAATATATATATACATCATGTTCTAAGCCTTCCCTTTTTCATGTGGCTAAGTTGGGCTTAAATGTTAAGCCCAAACATATGTTATCATATAGCAAACGTATAAGACGGGGGTAGTGACGTTGGGTTAAAAATAATAAAACATATGTGTTGGCATGTTTGACACATGCCAACGACTTGAGAACATTTAAGTGGTAATAATTATTATTATACCCAAAGAAAGATAAATTTGAATAATGGGCCGCAAACATCTACATATAAAATTGAAAAGAGACAAATATATGTAAACTTAGAAAATACGATGTGCTTAACCCGAGGTTGGATTGCGTTGTGATATAAACCTGCCCGGACCCGCCCGGCTGTCCAGTAGTCACAACAATACCTATCCAATGTGGGTGGTTAAGCGTTGAGCCCAATAAAGACCCGAGGTTAGACATGAGTTGTGGTGTAAACCTGCCCGGAACCGACCGGCTGTCCAGTTACCACAACAATACCTGTCTAATGTGAGTGGTTGGTGCTTTAATTAATAAATTAAGGCTAAGTCAGGATTGATAGGATTAAGTAAATTGAATTAATACTTAATCAAATTCAACATGTTAACTGTACATACTAATTGGGGGTTAGGCTTATACGGACACCTAACCAATTTAATATGTTTACTATGGGAGTGGGTAAGGTTAAGCAAATTTTTAACCATTATAACATGATTAACTGGACTAGTGATTGAGGTTAAGTTAATTAGAATACTTAACCATGGAAACATGTTAGTTAGACAAGTGATTGAGGTTAAGCAAAAGTTTGAACTCTTAACCATGATAACAAGTTGATGTGACAAGTGGGTTAGGTTAGGTAAGTTAGAAACACTTAACCACTGTAACAGGTTAGTTGAACAGAAGGTGAGGTTAAGTTAAGACCAGGAGGCAACGCTTAACCAGAGTAATATGATAGGTAGGAGGGTTAAGTTAACTGAAATTGACTAATGACACTTAACCAACTTAACACAGTTAAGCCGAAATGGGAGGGTTAAGTCCATAGGAACACTTAACCAACTTAACCTGGTAACAAGACAAGACTTGTAGGGGTTAAGTAACTGAGAATACACTTAGACAAATTAACATGTTAACTAGACTAGAGGTTGGGGTTAAGTAAAATTTAATACACTTAGCCAATTTGATTTGTTAGCTGGGGTAGACCATAGGGTTAAGTAAACTTGAACACTTAACCATCAGATTGTGATAAAGGAACAGGGTTAAGTCTAAAACATAAAGGGATAATACTTAACCATTAATAACATGTTAGGATTGATAGGATTAAGTAAATTGAATTAATACTTAATCAAATTCAACATGTTAACTGTACAGACTGATTGGGGGTTAGGCTTATACGGACACCTAACCAATTTAATATGTTAACTAGGGGAGTTGGCAAGGTTAAGCAAATTTTTAACCATTATAACATGATTAACTGGACTAGTGTTTGAGGTTAAGTTAATTAGAACACTTAACCATGGAAACATGTTAGTTAGACATGTGATTGAGGTTAAGCAAAAGTTTGAACTCTTAACCATGATAACAAGTTGATGTGACAAGTGGGTTAGGTTAGGTAAGTTAGAAACACTTAACCACTGTAACAGGTTAGTTGAACAGAAGGTGAGGTTAAGTTAAGACCAGGAGGCAACGCTTAACCAGAGTAATATGATAGGTAGGAGGGTTAAGTTAACTGAAATTGACTAATGACACTTAACCAACTTAACACAGTTAAGCCGAAATGGGAGGGTTAAGTCCATAGGAACACTTAACCAACTTAACCTGGTAACAAGACAAGACTTGTAGGGGTTAAGTAACTGAGAATACACTTAGACAAATTAACATGTTAACTAGACTAGAGGTTGGGGTTAAGTAAAATTTAATACACTTAGCCAATTTGATTTGTTAGCTGGGGTAGACCATAGGGTTAAGTAAACTTGAACACTTAACCATCAGATTGTGATAAAGGAACAGGGTTAAGTCTAAAACATAAAGGGATAATACTTAACCATTAATAACATGTTAGGATTGATAGGATTAAGTAAATTGAATTAATACTTAATCAAATTCAACATGTTAACTGTACAGACTGATTGGGGGTTAGGCTTATACGGACACCTAACCAATTTAATATGTTAACTAGGGGAGTTGGCAAGGTTAAGCAAATTTTTAACCATTATAACATGATTAACTGGACTAGTGTTTGAGGTTAAGTTAATTAGAACACTTAACCATGGAAACATGTTAGTTAGACATGTGATTGAGGTTAAGCAAAAGTTTGAACTCTTAACCATGATAACAAGTTGATGTGACAAGTGGGTTAGGTTAGGTAAGTTAGAAACACTTAACCACTGTAACAGGTTAGTTGAACAGATGGTGAGGTTAAGTTAACACCAGGAGGCAACGCTTAACCAGAGTAATATGATAGGTAGGAGGGTTAAGTTAACTGAAATTGACTAATGACACTTAACCAACTTAACACAGTTAAGCCGGAATGGGAGGGTTAAGTCCATAGGAACACTTAATTTGGTAACAAGACAAGACTTGTAGAGGTTAAGTAACTGAGAATACACTTAGCCAAATTAACATGTTAACTAGACTAGAGGTTGGGGTTAAGTAAAATTTAATACAATTAGCCAATTTGATATGTTAGCTGGGCTAGACCATAGGGTTAAGTAAACTTGAACACTTAACCATCAGATTGTGATAAAGGAATAGGGTTAAGTCTAAAACATAAAGGGATAATACTTAACCATTAATAACATGTTAGTTAAAACAGACGGGCAAGGTTAAGTTAAAAAGGAACACTTAACCAATACAGGATGAATGGGTAGGGTTAAGTAATAAGAAACACTTAACCAATATAACTTGGTTTGTGGTAGGGTTAGGTCAACATGAATTACTGATAACACTTAACCAGTTTAACAGGATAAATGAAGAGGGTTAAGTTAGCTTGAATTGACTAATGACACTTAACCAATCCAAATTGACGGGAAAGAGAACTAAGTAGTAAACCTTAGTTAAAAAGAGCTAAGTAGTAAACCTTAGTTAAGAAAACAACGATTCTGGAAACTAAGTGGTAAACCTTAGTTAGCAAAACTAAGTAGTAATTCTTAGTATAACACGGGAAGGAGCGAATGTCCGTCTGATTAAAAAGAAGGCTCCAACGAATTGGGTTACGAAGCCCGATGCTTCGAGGGGACGTGAGGGTACTCTTGGTATCCCTCTGTGAGGCTGTAGATGATCCTCCTGGGCTCTTAGAGGTTAAGGTCTACGTTAGAAGAACCAAGGGTATGCCTTGGTTGCAAAATATGGCAACCTAAAGACTAGGATGGACCAGCGTGATTCGGCGAGAAAACGGTAGCCCTGTGATAGCAACTCGTCGTCTACCATCCATCTTGAGTCAGTCGAGATACGTGCAGCGGAAAGGCGGAGAACTCCAAAAGACCATATACTTGCTATCTAGTTATGGGTGAGGATGGCCATAGGTTGGTGGGGCATAGGGGGCCTGCGTACAGTTCTCATTTTTCAAGGTGTGCCTTTCATTAGTTGAGGGAGGGGTCGAGTGGGACCATAGCCACTGGAATAAAAACAGACCTTAGCATCTACATCGGCAGATATCTGAAAGCTCCCAACCGAGTTCTGTGTTTCTTGATTTGCCCTGCCACAGGACTTGGGCCGCACATTACAGGACATGTGCATCTAGACAAGCGATAACGATTCGCGATACATGCGTGGGGAAGTATAGGAACATATACCACTCTAGGAAGTGTGTCCTAGACTTGGGGGCATCGTTCGACAGGTAGCATAATCCCTAGTTGGACTAGGTGGCATAAACCCTGAATCCGAGAAGCGTTCAGCAGATAGCGTAAACTCTAGTTGAATCTAGAAAGCACTTGATAGAAAACCCTAGATTTGATCTAGGTAATAAATAATAAATGTAGGCCTGAAGGCAATGGAAACTACAGGGATTGGGATCACGTTGTCATTACTAGTTGGGACACTAGTTAGGTGGTGCAGAGACATAGAAACTATAATAACAGGTTAATAGCGAAGCAGGGAAAATGTTAAAGCATATCCAGTTTATCTTGTCATAGCGTATCTTGTGTTAACCTTATCTTATCTTATCTTGATTAGTATGGGGAACGATAGTATATTCGGTCCTAGACAACTTAACTTAGTTTATGGTGCTTTCCCATTTCCAGTTTATACTTATCATGCTCTTTTTCTTATCCATAGACTGAATAGTCACTAGACTTACTCAGGCTTTATGTCTGACTCTACTTTTCTTTCGTCTTATTTTCTTCCGTCCCCCCCCCCCAGGTAGTTGAGGAGGGAATAGTATAGCCCAGGTTATATTGGACCGTCACTCTTTCCATGCTTGAAGATTCTTCGGCAAAGTGCTTTAGACTCTCCTTTTCGCTGCTATGGCTGGCTTATGCTACATTGAGGAATATAAATGTACTTTTATGCTTCTTTATTTTGTAAGACAGATGATACTCTGATATTGGAAAACAATTGTTGTACAAACTATTCTATCAATAAAGCAAAGTTTTATTTTCCCGCTGTTTTAAATTATGTCTGTCTTGTAATTTATCTGCATCTTTTACCTATAATGCTCCACAGAACTTAGTGCATTCCCTTTGTGAGTGACACTAACGGATGTGGGGTGTTACAGATGTACTCCAATTGCTTCCATTCTAGAAACATTGCCCCTAAACTGGTATGTCTTCTACTCAATGCATCAGCTACCGCGTTGCCCTTTCCTGGTGTGTATGCGTTGTCAAAATCAATGGAAGCCAAGAATTCTACCATCTTTGCTGTCGGAGATTTAGATCCTTCTGAGAGAAAAGATACTTTAACGATTTATGATCGGTACAACTTGAATCTTTCTCCCAAGAGATAATATCTTCACATCTTCAACACGAATACGATCGCTGCTAATTCCATATCATGGATAGGGTATCTTTTCTCATGCGGTTTCAGTTGCCGACTAGCATAAGCTACAACCCTACCTCCTTGCATCAATACAGCACCTAGTCCGGTACCATAGGCGTCCATGTATACCGTCATCTATTCATTCCCTTTAGGAATGACTAACACTGGTGCACATGTCAACTTGTCCTTTAGACTCTTGAATGCATTCTTACCCTTTCCACCCCAGACGAAAGCTTGATTCTTCTTGGTCAACTGAGTCAACAGTGTCGTTGTCTTGGAGAAGTCTTGGATAAACTTACGGTAATATCCAGCTAATCCCAAGAAACTTCTTATGTCCGTTGCATTCTTGGGCGTAGAGCAATCTTGTACCGTAGCCACCTTCGCAGGGTCCACGATGATACCATTCTCTGAAACAACATGGCCCAAGAATCTCACGTCCCTGCTCCAGAAGTGACACTTAGAAAACTTTGCTTTCAATTGGTGTTTTCTCAACACCTCCATCACTATCCTCAAGTGTTCCTTGTGTTCTTCCTTTGTTCTTGAATAAACAAGTATATCGTCCACGAATGCAAGAACAAACTTATTCAACTGATCTTTGAATACCCTATTCATAAGATCTACAAAATATGTTGGTGCATTGGTCAACCCGAACGTCATGACCAACCACTCATAAAACCCAGACGGCGTCTGAAAGGCCGTTTTATCTACAGCTTCCACTCTAAGCTGATGAAAACCTATCGCGAGATCTAACTGGGAGAACACTCTCGCGCCACTCAACTGATCAAATAAATCATCTATCCACGGTAGAGGATACTTATTCTTCCTCGTCACCTTATTCAATTCACGGTAGTCCACACACAAACGAAGGGAACCATTTGCCTTGGTAGCAAACAAAACTGGTGCTCCCCACTCAGAAACACTTCTTATGATAAACCCCTTCTTCAACAGAAAGCTTACTTGCACCTCGAGCTCTCGCTGCTCCGTTGGCGCCATACGACGAAGTGGCATCACGACAGGTCTGGCATCTTTCACTAAGTCAACACGGAACTCCATCTCTCGATATGGTGGAAGTCCGGTCACTTCCTCGAAGACGTCCGGATACAGGCCAGCCACGGGCACATCTGACAACTCATCATGTGGGATGTCGAGGGAATTTAGAAAACTAGCCATTACCTCATCATTAGGTAGACCACCAAACACTACCCTCTGCCCATCATCCGCTCTAACTATCACCAAAAAGCCCTCACAGTCTACCACCACCCCGTATCTTTGGAGCCAATCGACTCCCAAAATAATGCCAAACCCAGTAAAGCCCAAAACAAAGCAATCATAAACAAACATGCATCCATGACTCGATAAGACCACATTACGACAAATCATGCTAAAGCTAGTTGAACCGCCAATCGGGTTCGTCACTACCAAAGGTCTATCGACAATCTCGGGCTCCAATTCCAACCTATCTACCAGGTCACTAGATATGAAGGAACTGGAAACTCCGGTATCAAACAATACTCGAACAAGAACATCATAAACAGAAAGCATACCTTGAATAACAACATTCTTTCCTTTCTCCGCCGTGGTTGGGGCATTCGACGAAGAAGGAACAACATTGAAAGCATATGCTTTCACAATCTTCTTTTCTTTAGGGGGTTGCGGACACTTATCCTTGTGATGTCCCACTTGGCCACAGTTGAAGCACTTCCTATCCGCTGGCTTGGCTCGACATTCTTTAGCATAGTGGTCGTTCCTACCACAGCTAAAGCACTCACCATCTTTCTTATTCTTTTTCTTATGGCCATCCTTGGTCTGGTTCTGCTTTCTCTTATTCTGAGAACCATTCTTGCCTCTACCGCTTGCTTGCGGCTTTGGCTCCTCTGCAGATGCAACCTCAGTCTTCGACTTATGGTAAAGACTCTTTGACCTCAATGCTTAACCCACAATTGATTCAAATGTCTCATCGATGTGGTTAATAAGCCTTTCCCCCAAGTACTGATCTAAGCCTGTTATGAACTTCTCGTTCTTCTTCTCGGAAGTGTCGATAAGAGATAATCCGTACTTTGATAAAGTATCGAACTCAGCAATATACTCTGAGGCAGCTCTACCATTCTGCTTTAGCTCCAAGAACTTCCTAAATAACTCTGACTTTTGAGCAGCTGGGATAAATTTTTCACTGAATCGGGCCTTAAACTGATCCCATGTAACTTGGTCCTCTGGAGTACCTGCCTTAATAGCGTTCCACCAATTCATCGCCCGTCCTTGCAGCTGACGGGACGTTAGCTTTCTCTTCATCGCATCCTCGATACCTAAGTCTTTGAAAATACGCTCACAGCTATCCAACCAATCCTGAACATCCGTGGCTAATTCCGTTCCGTGGAACGGCTTTCCACCAAGACTAGGGTAACCCTTGCACAGCTTGGCGAAATCGGCCCTAGGCGCCTGCACTGCTGCACCACCACCATTTGCAGCATTGGGAACTGCTCCTTGCAAATTTCTAAGTATCTCTCTCATGAAGTCAGTAAACATAGTCCTCATGTCAGGAGCATTCCCATTATTGGCTCCTCTACCAGCAAACCTCGTATATCGGCTCATCGTTCAATCTGTAAAGAGAAATGATTAACCATCCTCTTTGTGGTGTCAGTGCAGTGCGACTTCAACCTTAGCTATACTAATAGTATATATATAGCTTTTGAAAACCAAAATAATCAGAAATATGCATTCTCATATACGTATTATCTCTCTCTGGTGTCTTTCCCTAGGTTAACTACGCAACCTAGAGCTCTGATACCAAGTGTGATGGCCCGTCCTGCACCAGCTGACATTTCCCATGAAAGTGCGCTGTGTCGATGTCCAACCAGCACGGGATGGTCGCCAAAGAAAGGAAAAAGAAGAGAACTTACTGGTGAACTAACAAAGAACCTATAGAATGTCTCACAGCGCATGGAATAAAATATAATAATAACATACTTTGACATAAAACAGGTGAGACAGTGCATAAGCTGAAAATTAAACATCATAGCAGCGGAAAATCCAATTACAGCTTAAGTTCCACATCATCATTATTGCAAATTTAAAACTGTCTCTAAAGCAAAAGAAAGGAAAGGTACACTACTAATGCCCGAAGTAGTGACTAGCAGCGACACATCGAGAATATCTATATTTATCATACGTGGGAGCCTCCTGCTCGTCTCCAGTACAGCTACCCGTGCATACCACCTAACATATCTCTAGTCTGCCCGTTTAAGAGCACCCTGAGTAATAAGAAGAGACATAAAACTCTGGATCAGACAAAAGTCTGGTATGAGTGATAAGCATCAAAACAGAACAATAACAGGTATACTAAACCATACCTGGACCTGGACCTGCAACCAAAGAGTTAGCACAACATACCGCTCAATACTCTAAGGTTCCACTAACATATGGTGTAAAGAATACGGTGGTGGGGGTGTGCATGTCATAGTGGAAGCAAACAATCAAACATAGCAACCATCCTCACATCTCTCACTCAGTGCGTAAAGCATACGACATCCACCACTTTGATCACCCTATTCCTTGCTATAATCACTCTACCCCATGGAGTCATGATGGCACCACTGCACTGATCCATAGCCACTAGTCTTTGCTATGTCCACTTTGTCCCGTGAAGTGATATCAACTCCACTGCACTGGCTCATTGCCATGCTACAATCACTCTGCCCCATGGGGTAATAACTACCCCACTGCACTGATACGTAGCCTAACATCCGTCTTGGTGGTGAATCAAAGCTATGGATGTGGATAACCCCTTAGCACACGTCCCGCAGCAAAGCCCAACTCATGAAGTTGACTCGTTGGTTCCCAACTGGATCCTAAGTACAAACTTTCCACTTTGACTACCTTTGCATCTCGGTTTTTGGTCTTCTCCGGATCGGCTCGGTTCTTCACTTTACTTTGCTTCAGATAGTGCTCCTTGAAGTAGTCCTGTTCGTGATCGCCCACGTCGGGTCAGTTCGTGCCCCCCTCCGTCGGATCGGGTCGTGGTTCCCCAGCTGGATCGGGTCGGGTGCATCCTCCCAGGCCTTTGCTTCCATCCGGGTCGGAGCTTCTGGTTCGTGGTTGGCACTTCGGTTCGGGTCGTGGTGTGTAGGCCACGAGTGGGTCGGGTCGGAGATTTTCAGATGCGAGCGGTTCGGATCGTGTGGTTCTCCAGGTGAGCGGGTCGGTTCGGTGGCACCATCCACGAGCAGCTCGGATCGGGTAGTGCTCCACAATCGGGTCGGGTTGGAGCTTCATGGTGCTCCACGGTTCAGTTCGTGTTCCCCTCCTCCGATCCGATCTGGTTCGGTTAATTTCCTGCACTTCCTCCCAACGACTGTTTTACATCATTCGACGGCGTTTTCGACCAATCTATCTTTTCTAATCAATCATAAACATACCATACAGTCATAGCAACATATAGAATCGACCACTAACATCAAAATGACAATTTGGTAGGATAAAACGGATCAAACATAGCCAAAATCTCATATTATCCCTTAAGCATGTTTAAGCAAAACTAATGATAGGATTAGTAAAACTTAACCAAAATAAACAAATTTTCTAACAGAGGCCTAAAACAATATTTTGAAATTTATCAATATTTTTCCATATTTTTAACATGTATAATTTCACTAATTATCACTAATTACCCTTAATTAACCATAATTAGTGAGGAACTATGCAAATCACTCTCCTTTGCCACAAATAAACTTTCAAAATTGAACTATCCTCTGATTTGGCGTTGTTCTCTAGACAACACAACAGTTCTAACCTTGCTTTGGTGCTTTTTCCCTTTGATTTGATGTAAATTAGGCTAAAACTTGATTAGAAAGTGATTAGAGGTGATTCTAGATGTTGGAGGCCATTGTTAGGGTTCCTAGAATGAAAGTGGTGGCTAGAAAGCTGAAATGAAAACCTAGTTCATTTCAGCCTCCCCATAACCCTAATCCCGAAATGGGTTACGGGCCCATTCGCTAATCACCTCATTTGGCCCGGTTAAGCAGTTTTTCATATTCTAAATCTTATTTCAGCCATATCTCTGAAACGGTATGTCCGTTTTTCACATATGACCACTCTACGGAAAGGTAAACCATCATCTGGACAAAATGGAAGTGGTTTCAGGTCAAAACTCTTTTCCAGTTAAAAGTTATGGCCAAAACAAGATCAGCTTGGGGCAAAATGGTCATTTAAAAAATCGGCAAAAATCATGAATATGGGAAATGACCCTAATAGTCGTCTCCCAAAGTTACATAACCATACGACTTCGTTTGTGAAAGAAATAAATATTCTACGATCCTTCGATACGTAGAATGCGGGTCGTTACAATTTCATACAAGAGTTGTTCACCAGCTCAAAAACCACTAGGGTCATGACTATTTTAGAAAAGTCAGTAGCTTCCTTTTGCTCTTATTTAAGCGTATGAGGTACTTTGATAACAAAGTTTTTTGTCATAATCTCTTACAGTTGTAGCTGAAACTAACATACACTCCCAGGTTAATTTCTCTTCTAGAAAAATGGAAGATCAAAATGATAAAAATCGCACTATGATCAAATAAAGAAGAAAAGAAGGCTCGGATTTTAAATAAGGATTCAACCAACAAATATTTTTGGCTTCGGGGATGTTTGGGTTGAGTTGATCAATTTGATGAGTAGGTTAACAGATTATTTACTACAGATGAAAACTGGCATGTACAAGTGAAAAGAATAGTGGAGGAGATAAGTGGGTAGAAGATGATGATGTTTTGAAGGTGAGAATGCGATGTAAGAAGGTATATCACATGACACTGAATCTTTTCTGGGATGAGCATGTGAGCTGTAATTGGTGGTACAGGGGAGGTGAGATCTATAATGTTCCAGAGATAAGCGATTGTGATTGAGAGTGTGTGTTAAAGGAAAGGCAGCAATCGACGTAGTATGCAACCCATTAGGAAAATCGGGTGGTGCATTAATACAACAATTCATGATTATGTCATTTGGGTCTCTAGCAAACTGACTCCATATATTGGAGGAATACTCCTTATCATAGTTGTTGCGTGGTTAGGTGCAGCTAATTCTTTAGATTCTTACTGTTTATACTGTTTATTTTTTGCATGTTTATAACTTGATGAATATGTAGCTATTGTAATCAACTACTATGATGTATATAACAGGTTACTGCAGGAAAGGAAACAGATGGTATTGGTTGAACATCAGAAGATATGGAAGAATTTATTCACAATTTTATATTTTTGGGTATAATTTGTTCTTATGAGTGGAAGGAGGAAATGCAAAATGGAGAAATATATAGTGGAGATCGTGAGTGATGTGATACTTTTGTTATATGATATAAGCTCTTTATTGGATTATACTTCACGATCCATTTTTTCTAGATATTTTGTTTCCTTCAATATACTAAATTTGTCACGTTATCTCTAAGTGAGTTGGAGCAAAGTGTTTCCCTTATCCTATAACTATTTTCTTCTTCTTTGGGGTACTGATTTTTATTAATCGCGGAGCTGTACTAAGTTATAATCGGTTATGTTCTGCAACTCTGCAAGAATATTTGTATTTGATATCTGCACCATTTGTTTTATCTTAACTGCATGTTATTTTGCGTTTATATTTTTATATGAAAAAATATCAATACAAGTTTACTCATGTATTTCCTTACGTGTTAGTTTCAGTTCCAGTATTGTGTGATGATTGTACAAAATAGTACCATTTACAATATATTATCAATTGCATGGTTAAAGCTTGCCATTGTCATAAACGCTTTTGCAACATGTGTGTACTACGTCCTTTGCACTTTGCAGTGTTTATTTTAATTGCATTCGCTAACGTGTGCCACATGACATGTATAATAAGGATTAACCTATGATTTGAAGCTTTTAGAATTACGAAAAGCCTTAATAGTTAACTTAGTAGAAGTAATCATTTTGTCTTTGTAAATAAAATAAATCACATCTTTCAATGGTTACTGTTTGATCTACATTATCATGCAATCCAACTTTATATTTCGGCTATCTTTTCTGTTTATTTTCCATTTATGATGATGTTCATATCAGTGTTACCCTACCATTTTAGTGATACCACGACGAAATTTGATCCTATGTTTTTGAGAAGCTGTAATTTTCCGGTGACATTGTGCTCGATTGGGGTTGATTGGGTATTCAATTTACTTGAATCAATATTTTTAGCTTTTTTTATTGCACTCGATTAGAATTGGCAACATATTTAATTTCGTATCATTTACCTAAATCAAATATTTTTCTTCCAATTTAATATCTTTAATATTGAAAATCAACAAATGCACGTGTGACTGTTAGTTTGATGTTTACACAAGTAAGCTTTCGTTCAAATATTTATGTAAAGCACAAACTCTCGATATTCTCATTTAATTTCATTATAAATATTGTTCGAATTTGTCAGTGGTCTTTATAATTGTTGATTTCTCCTTAAATTTCAATATAAAAGCTTTGGTGCTGACTCTTTGTTTTTTTTAATTTAGGTTTGAAGGTTATGCTCCTTGGCTTGCATATGAACTTTTTTTCTTTTTTTCTGTTTCTCTTTACGCTTGCTTTTGACTTCGCTGTTTGCTACTATTTCTGGATGGCATGATTATGGTCATCGTTCTGTTTTTGAATGAGTCGTTTGCTTCTGTTTTTACATACACATCATGTCGAATATTAGACTTATTTAACAATTCTACATAATTTGAAATTTTCTTAATAATATTATAGATTTGGTGGATATAAATAGAATATTGGGATTAATTATGCATGCTAACAAGAAAATATTCTACTTATATGGTGCCATCTTCTCATAAAGCACCATCTTGCATCCCATAGATCTCTTTTTAATTAACGAGACGATTGATGTTTATACATTAAATTAAAAATAATATAAACTTACGACAGGGCTTGGAGAGAAAAATCAATTTTTGATATATCTTCAATATAGGAAAAGATGGAAGGACAAAAAAGCGCACCAACAAAAAAATTGAAAAGTGCTATCTACAAGCTAGGCTTTTTATCGTTGGTTTTCACCTATTTTCATTAATCGTATATTTCTCCTTAAATTTTAATATAAAAAGCTATTATCACTTATGGATGGTTCTTACTAAAATTTTCTTATATGGATATATTATATTGACATGACAGTAATATTACATAATAATATTATGGCATATACTCCAAAGGATACCATTTTGATCCATATCCTTTTGGTTCTTAATGTCAGTTTATGACTAGATAAATGGAGGACAGAAAACAACGCTTGCCATTTATATACTATCATGTTAGTTTAAAAGACATTTGTGTTTCACATGTCTATTTATGCATTTGCATTTCCAATTAGTGAAAATGGACAAATTTTCACATAAAATGAATATAGAAGTTTTATGCATGTTCATATATATCATTTTGTACCAAAAGGAAGTTAATTTACATTTTTATTTACACACGTCCAACGAACATGCCATATGTACAGGTATATATAATATAATGGCCTGAATAAAATGCGTCGCGCCACGACAGTTCGCGAATTTTGACCATTGACTTCGAATGGACATTACAGGAGATCCGGCCATCGAATTCTCCTAAAATCAGAACCGTTGGGTTCATATTGAAAAGAGCTTTCTAAAGAATATTAGAGATTTGAAATCTAACGGTTGGATTTGGAATTATGTCCAAATCAAATTTGGAAAAGGTCGTTGTAAGTGCAGTTTGATGACCGTTTATGGAAATCGACTGTACAGACCTTGATAAAATTATTAAAAATATCAATAATTTGTGTAAAATCATAATAAATGATTTGGAAAGAATAGGGATGAAAAATTTCATATTTGAAAAGATAAAAATACATTTTTATCGAAATAAACTAGTTATGAACTAGAATTATAATCTAATATTTTTAAACAAATAAATTAGATTGGGAATGGTTTTAAAAATAACCAGGATTTCCAAAATATAAATTGGAATGGATTTGAATCGAAACTGTCTTCGGACTATTTCGATGTTGGGTTTCGTGATTTTTGTTATGGAGATTCGAAAGATATATTGATATCGTTATTTCCAATACGATATTTGTTGGTTGTAGAATTTGATATTGTTTATAAGCCGATATATTTTCCATTCAGAGTCTTGTATTTAATATCAAATGGGATTGTGGGTCTGTCATGAACAGAGTCTTCAGTAACACTGTTCTTGAACCCCATGTGAAGAGAATAAATCTTTTTAATTAAGATTATTAGAGTTTCCAATTATATTTAATAATTGGAATAAAATGGAATGTGAATTGGTGTAACGACCCAGAAAATCTGAACCAATTTAAAAATTTTAAATTGGCTAAAATAATGGATTTTAAATATTTAAAATAAATATTTTAAATAATGGCAATGAAAAGTGAGTTTGAATCGATAATTGAAAACGAATCTAATTAATTATAATTATAAACAAGGCCTGAAATGGCGCTGCAGTTTCAAAAAATTGAATTCAAACTTTGTCGGACTGTACCGGGTGCAAAACAAAACGAATTTTAGCGAAACCAAAAATATTTAAATCTGTTAGTGAATACCTTTCTAACGAATCTGAAAAATCTAATTTTCATAACGGAAAGCAAAAGTTATGGCCAAATGAAATTTCAGAAAGGTCGCTATGGAATTTATTTAGCCCGTGAAATTGGCCATTTTGCATACGACCTCGGAATTCGACGAAACCACTTTTGTTGGATCCGGGATGTGAAGTTATTGCTAGGTTTCAAATTTCGTAATTTTTGAAGCTAGTATGTGAGCGTG
This sequence comes from Allium sativum, assembly GCA_030737875.1. Lineage (NCBI taxonomy): Eukaryota > Viridiplantae > Streptophyta > Magnoliopsida > Asparagales > Amaryllidaceae > Allium > Allium sativum. Next base: position 133,646,585 of record CM060918.1, read on the forward strand.
GCAAAGGAAAATGTGTTTTGGTCAATTACAGTTAAATTGGATCGACCAGAAATGGGCCTTTTTGCAAACTGTCTCAGAATTCGACGAAACTAGTTTTGTTGGGACCGTATCGTCAAAACATAGCTAGATTTATTTTTCTGGAATTTTTCGAATCAGTTTGTGGCCCTGGCAAATTGAAAAGTACGTTCAAATTAACTATTGAATGTTTTATATTTTAATTTGAAGGAAAACGGACTGAAACAGTCGAATGGGCCTTCGAAACATATTCCATGTGTTCGGAATGGGGGTAAAACGCTAGGGACGATAGTCGTTGGGTTTAGATTGGTGGTCGCGTCAGAAAACCCCTTATAAAATCTCCCGGCCAATCAGAATTTAATAAAAAAAAGAAAGAAAATATCATTTTCTCTCTCCCCGATTAGCAGCGATCGACGACGGCCGACATTCCATTCTTCCCTTCCATTTTTTGGTGAATCCGTTCACCAGTAGCCCCCACTCCAGTTAAGGTTTTTGTAGTACTCCTCGAGGCCTTCAAATCCATACCACCCTCGACCTCCACCGTGCGCTGTGCTTCGAGAATCGGGCCCAGGAAGATCCGAACTTCCCGCCGCCGATACCCCCTCCTCGCCTGATCGAGTTCGACGAAACCCCCGGCGCCGCGAAGCCCTTTCCACCCTCTTCGACGTCATACAACCTGATCGGGACGAAGTGCTACGTATTTCACGAATTTTCAAAACCTAGTTTTGAACATTTATTGAGGGTAACGGCTTTAATTTATTTTCAGCTGTTTTAACACCTTTAAACCGTTGCAAACTTTGAAAAATCATATCTTTTTCGTTCGTTAACGAAATTCAGTGAAACAGGAAACATCGTGACCGTGTGGACGTCTTCTACATTTTAGAAGAGACCGCATATTTTTCTGAGCCTTCTGCTATTTTTGGTGGAGTGGAACCCAATGTGAGATTTCTAATTTATAAACAATATGGAAAACGACGATGTATAAATTATATAGTTGATGTATGAGTTATATAAGCATTGTACACCTCATGTATAAGCGTTGTATAAGTTGTACATTCGATGTATAAGTTATATATGCGTTGTAAAAATTATATATGTGTTGAAATAGAAGTGAATTGCTATATATAAATATATATATACGCCCCTCGTCCACAAACCATGGACGATATTTATTGATTGTGATTTGTGTGAAAATTGATTGATAGCTAATGGTTGTTTGGGATTGTTGGTGGTTGATATTGATTGATTGTGGTTGAAAAATACCCATTTGTGGTTTAGAAATATTTGGTTGAAACCACATAGGATTAGTTTGTGGAAATGAAATAAATATATAAATGCCGCCTGCGTGCGAACTAGATGCATGATCCCCATTGTCAAAAACCGCGAGGTTTTAAGGTAGAGCGAGGAGCCGTACTAGGGACGGTCCCGGTTTTAACTACCCTGCCGTTATGCTGTCGAAATTTTGAATAATATTCATATGTTTGAATTATTTTTATTTGCCGAAACTATATTTATTCGTTGAATAGAAAACCTTCATGTGTTGAATTGATATTCATTCGTTGATTAGAAATTCATGTGTTGAATGGTATTCGTGTTTTAAATATAAAGATCACATTTTTTATCTATGTATATAAACTATAGAAAACCTTCATGTGTTGAATCGATATTCATTCGTTGATTAGAGATTCATGTGTTGAATGGTCTTTGTGTTTTAAATATAAAAATAACCTTTTTATCATCTATATGAACTATATAAAATAATAGTGTTTTGAAATAAATTGTTTTACAATAAAAATCCTATTTTTATCCCCTATATTAACTATATAAAATAATAGTGTTTTGAAATGAATTGTTTTACAATATAAAAATCACATTTTTATTATATACATGAATTGTTGAAATGTGAAGTGTTAAAAATAGCAACTCGTTCAAATAAATATGCATGAGTCGAAATATTCATTAATTAGCTAATGATATGATTTTTGCCTATGCATGCAACATTAGAATGAATGGTGTTTTTAAAACAAATGGAATCAAATATGAAGTTGAATGGAAATTGATAAATGATAAGAACTGTATATATGTACATGCATATTTATTGAACATGTTATAGAAAAGGGGCTAGAGAAGAGGAATAAAATTTTGTGCCCGACAAATAGGTACACATTTACTGTTTTGTTTGGGTGATGATTTTATGAGCCTGTTGGCTAGCCGCTTGGCTTTTTCTTTTTCTTTTTGACATGAGACGCCCGTGTGGCTACTTGGGAATTTTCCCAGCCCCTCCCGTACAAAGGAGGTTATGGCGAAATTTTCCGAAATTTAAAGGCTTTAGTGAAATATTTGAAGTGAAAACGATATTGAAATTGTTGAATGAACTATATTTATATAAATATATAAATATAAATGAAATTAAAACGAAACGTGGCCGTGCAGTTCGTGTTTTGAAACCGTGATTTCAAACAACTAATGCGGGAAATCCGACCATTGGATTTTCTCGAAACCACAACCGTTGGGTTCGCCTTGGAAATATATTTCCAACGGCACCAACTTTGTAAAAATCCAACGGTTAGATTGTCTGGAATGTTTAATTCAAATCTGAAGAAAAACAACGCCAGAAATGATTATATTTATATATATATATAAATATAATCATAATTAATCGAATAACGACGCTGCAGTTCGTATTTTGAAATAGAAACTTCAAACGATTGTACCGGGAGATCCGACCGTCGGATTTTCCCGAAACTGGAACCGTTGGATTCGTTTTGAAAAGATCTTTCTAATGATGTAAATTTTGTGAAGATCCAACGGTTAGATTTTCAGATATGTGTAAATCAAATCTGAAGAAAAACAGCGCCACGGTCGCGTTATGGCCCGAAGCGTCGTTTTGAATAATTGACTATTCTAAAATAAATAAAAATAGCGATAAATCATTATAAAATATTATAAACAATATGGATGTGATTTAGAAATTAACTGATGGTTGGCTAAGTCGAATGGTTTCCTGGGTGTCGATTTGATGTTGGTTTCGGCCTTCGGGGTTAATATTTGGGAAATCGTTCTCTTACTGATTGACGGTTAGTGACTAATGAATTGAAATGATGCGTGTATATGTTAGTGTTGCACTTGTTTATTATATACACGAGTTGCTCAGAAAGACCAGGTTTTTTCCCATTCTGAAAAACTGAATCAACGATAAGAAGTTGAAGATGAAGACGGTGGTCGAAGACCGGAGATCTTCACCTCGTTTGGATGGTAACCGAGGTCCTGATTGGGAGGCATCCCGAAATATGGATAATGAGTGGTGATCGTCCAGACGTACGTGGTGATCGATGGGTTTGCGAGGTATTTAGTGCCTCCGGTTTCGTTCAGACCCAGAACGGACTTGTAAATGGATTGTGTGTCTGACATTGGATTTTATTCTGTGTCGATTGATCTCTATTCAATATACATCTGTTTGGCGGCGGAGAATTTATTCTTTTGCTTAACGCCCTTCTCTGAAATGCACGAGCTCAGAGGTTGTATATCGATGGACATCAGTCGCATGGCAGAATTGATAGTGTGGCATGCCTAAGTGGCAAATGATCAGGGCTTCTGTTGAAAAGCAAAGTCTTGTGTTGATGATCAAAGCCCCGCCTGTGTGGCATAGCTTTGTGTATAACGTGAATTCGCGAACCTCACACCCCGATACGAACCAGAAACGGGAGGAAGGACCTCAGGGAGGGCATGCGTTTCTTTCTAGCTAGGGTGGTGTCAGTGACCTACCAGCCCTGACATTTATATACTTTTCACCTGTGTGGTTGTTGCTGTTGCGAGGCGCCTCGGTTTGATCGGACGATCCGGGTCTGATGGAGTCATTCGTTGGCTCGTTTATGCCCCAAAGGGCGGGGAAACGTATTGTTCAGGAATTTTAATCCACATCGGTGGACCGGCCCTATCGCTCCTAGGGTCACTCGAGCTCTGATCTTGTGGCTCGGGCTAGAGAGTCACGAATTCGGTAAGGACTATCTTTTGCCTTGGTTCATGACGGAAGTCCAATCTCCAAATACATGATTGTGCGGTTTTTCGATTGTATATATATATATATATTTATATATTTGGCGACATAGTGGCATGGGACGCTCATGTCGTCTATGATTGATAGTTATGATTCAAATTGTTTTCGAAACATATAAACACTAGTAATAATATCAAATGCCTTTGTTTTATTCGTATCAAGCATATTTTGGCCATTATAAGGTAAAACTCTATCCTCCAGTTTGCGTTGCATTGTGTGATGGGAACTGAGTCTTATAATGGCTTCATTTTTATAAAAAGCATTGCGATATTTAAAAGAAGATTTGTTTTTAAAGCACTGGCAATCCAATGGAGTAAACACGTTCCACAAAAGTGGTGTGGTCCTGTGATTAGCCATATACTAAATGTGTTGAGTAGACTTCTCATACCAGTCCCATGACTGACTCGTAGTTTGTTTCACTTTCAAACTCAGGTGGCCCTTTTTCTACATGGGCAGCCTTGTATTCAGGTTTAGCTGGTTCTTTCTGGATAGCTGGAGCTGAAGATGGGTTCTATTATTTATCTCTTTTTATGCTGTTCAGCTCCTATTGTACATATTTTGTTTATTTCCGCTGTAGATATTTATGTATAGCTGAACTGTATTTGTACTAAGTAAGATCCTGTATACTGTGTAACTCTGATGATTATTTTTATCCAGTATATTCTATTGTTCACTATTTGGTGTATTTATTTAATTATGTTCTGCTATTATCTGTTTCTGTGTTATATTCCAAAGATAACCCTTGTCTCCGTCAGTACGGGATTTGGGGTCGTCACAACGTGGTATCAGAGCTTTGGTTAAGCTTAGTGCTGGAATATAACATATTAACGAACTCGTCAGAAATAGAACCAGAAGTGTTCTAGGATGGGTAAATCAATACAGATAGGATCAGAAATATCCTAATATGAGTAAAGTAGAATGAAATAGCACCTCGATAGGCACATTTACATTGAAGTATATGTTTATATATTTTAAATTATCTTTTCTATGACCTGACACTTGATCTGTTGTTTGCAGAAGTACTAGGAAATGAGTGTCAGAAATAGAAGGAATACAGAAACGGATATTGAGGCCCTATTAATCAAATATCGAAATATGGGTGGAATACCGTTCTCTGGTGAAGAATCTATTATGAAGACATAGGCTTGGATTCGTTCGGCTGAAAAGATCTTTGATGGTTTAAAGCTGAGGGATGACCAGAAAAGATTACTGGCCTCCTGGGCACTCAAAGACGAAGCTTTGTTCTGGTGGGATTCGGTTATAGAGAATAATCTGGAAGGTGATATCACCTGGGACAGATTCAAAGTGATTTTCCTAGCATGATTTACTCCTCCAGAAGCGACCGAGCGATTATGCGACGAATTTTCTTATCTGATACAAGGTGATATGACCATCCCAGAATATCATAAGAAATTCAATGAACTTTCTCACTTTGCTCCTCATCTGATCAAGGACCCAAAGAGGAAGAATCTTAGATTTATTCACGGGCTTCAAAGAAAATATCAGAATAGTGTAATGAGGAACGTGAAGCTCCCCTTTTCTGAAATGATATACATGGCTTATCAGTACGAAGATCTAGACAAGAAAGGTACGCTATAGTACGAAGAAGAAGTCAGCTCTAGTAATAAAATTGAGTCTGAAACTGATCGTCCTGAGGCCGGTACAATGTCTGAAGTCAGTAAGGGGCCCGAAGTGAATCGAAAAAGGGCCAGATCTGAAAAAGAACCAGTAACGACGGTTGTATGCAGTAACTGCAATAGGCAAGGGCACCTTTCGGTAAGTTGCAGATCTCTCAAGAAACGAGTAAAGGATGGATCTAAATCCGGTAAGAAGTTTCAAGAGAATAGGAAGTGCAGCCAATGCCATCAGTCCGGTCATCTTTCAAAGGCCTGCCCGCTATTCAGAAAACCTAAAGCAGTACATGTAAATGAAGTGGTAGAAGTACCTGCATCTTCGTCTGCTCAGGAAAGGTCTGATGTGTTAGAAGGCACGCTCAATGTCAAGAACATCCCAGTTAAAGTACTGTTTGACACATGCGCGTCATGAAGCTTTATTGCAAAGAGTGCAGTCAAGAAACTGGATTTGAATTTGAAAAAGCTCAAGGAACCAATAACTGTCCAAAATCCGGTTGGGGGTTCCATCAATCTCAGTTGGATTTGTGCAGTACCTGTCTCTTTTTCTTGCTACAAATTCCCTATTATCTCTATCGTCATGAATTTTAATGAATTCGATCTTATCCTGGGATTGGATTGGCTAACTAGATATGAAGCTGAGGTTAGATGCGCCGAGAGAGTTGTTAAGGCAAAGGCACAATCGAGGAATTATATAACCATACCATGTGAGGGCCCGACTTCAAATAGAAAGGACTTCTGGGCAGCTTTGGATGTTTCTCCAGTCCAAATAGAAAATATCCCTGAAGTCACAGAGAATATTCCTGACCTCATCAAAGACATTCCTGTCGTCAAAAATTATGCGGATGTGTTTGAAGAAGTTGTTCGCTTACCTCCGCAGAGAGAAATAGATTTCAAGATTGCTTTGATTCCGAATGCAAGGCCGGTAGTTCACGCTATTCAAAGAATGTCCTTGAAAGAGAAGGAGGAATTAGACAATCAAACACGACAGCTCGTATGGAAAGGTCTGATCAGGCCTAGTTTCTCTGATTGGGGTGCAGCAGTGGTATTTGTCCCAAAATCTGACGGTACTCTACGGCTATGCGTGGACTATCGTGATCTGAACAAGCAGACAATAAAGAACAAGTATCCATTGTCGCGGATTGATGATTTGTTGGATCGATTAAATGGAGCACAAGTATTCTCAAGAATGGACCTAGCTACAGGCTTCCATCAACTTCGAATTGTCGAAGAGTGTGTTCCAATGACAGCATTCAGAGGTCCCGACTTATTCTACGAGTGGTTAGTAATGCCGTTTGGCTTGTGTAACGCTCCAGCCTATTTCGTTGATCTAATGAACAGAGTATTCAGAGGAGTTTTGAATAAATTTGTTCTGGTTTTTATTGACGATATTCTAATCTTCTCTAAATCAAAAGCCGAACATGGAAAGCATCTGGAACAGGTTCTAGAAATTCTGAGACGGAATGTATTAAAAGCCAAATTTTCCAAATGTATCTTCTGGCAAGATGAAGTAAAATTTTTAGGCCACGTAGTATCGAAAGAAGGAATTGCTGTGGATCCAAGCAAAATCACAGCTATTCAGAATTGGAAACAGCCCAGTACCCCCACTGAAGTCCGCAGTTTTCTCGGATTGGCTAGCTATTACCGGAAGTTCGTTAAAAACTTTTCGAAGATATCTGGTCACTTAACGAAGCTTACGAAGAAGCACTCTAAATTCAAATGGACTCCAGAAAGTGAGGAGGCTTTCGAAGAGCTAAAGTTAAGACTAACGACAGCTCCAGTGTTAACCATCATCGATGGCAACCAAGATTTAAAAGTCTGGACTGATGCTTCTAGAGAAGGCCTTGGCGCAGTGTTAATGCAAAGGGGTCAAGTGATTGCTTATGCTAGCCGTCAACTGAAGCCTCACGAGAAGAACTACGTAACTCATGATCTTGAGTTATTGGCGATAGTATTCGCTTTGAAAATCTGGAGGCACTATCTTCTGGGTGAGAGATTTGAACTGTTTACAGATCACCAGTCGTTAAAATATCTGTTCACTCAGAAGGACCTGAATCTGAGGCAGCAACGTTGGCTGGAGTTTCTTGCAACATATGACTTTGAAATTATATACACTCCAGGGAAAGCAAATGTCGTGGCGGATGCGTTAAGCCGAAAGAATGAGATGATCGCCAGCTTTATTATCACGACTTCATTGATAGATAAAATATCTGCTCTTCAAAAGGATGATCACTTCATTCAGAAGATCAAAGAGATAATTCAACAAGGCGAACCCTCGAGTTTTCAAGTTGATAATGAGGAGATTCTAAGGCTAAAGTGTCGAATATGTGTTCCTAACATTGCTGAGCTCTGAAAAGAAGTTCTGGATGAATGCCACAAGTCAAAACTTAGTATCCATCCGGGAGTAAGCAAAATGTATAATGACATCAAACGCACTTTCTGGTGGAAGTCGATGAAGAGGGACATTTCTTTATATGTCAGCCGATGCCCTACTTGCCAGCTAGTTAAGAGCGACCAACAGAAACTAGCTGGATTGTTACAACCGCTAGACGTTCCTGGTTGGAAGTGGGAGCATATTTCTATGGATTTCATTGATGGTCTGCCCAGAACCAGAAAAGGGAATGACAGTATTTGGGTGATCGTAGATCGCTTCACAAAGACCGCCCATTTCATACCTGTCAGATCAAACAGAACTGCTCTGAGTCTGGCGCAGATTTATTTCAAGGAAATAGTTAGACTACATGGAGTGCCGCTCAGTATAGTCAGTGATAGAGATACAATATTCACTAGCAAATTCTGGGAAGCATTTCAACTCGAGCTGGGAATGAAGTTGAACTTGAGCACCGCTTATCATCCTCAGACAGACGGTCAGACTGAGAGGGTGAATTGTATTTTAGAAGATCTATTGCGGGCTTGTGTTATAGATTTCGGTGGATCATGGGAAGACCATCTGCATTTGGCTGAATTCTCATATAAAAACATCTACCAAGCGAGTCTGACAATGTCGCCATTCGAAGCATTGTATGGTAGACCGTGCCGATCTCCTTCTTGTTGGGTCGAACCCGGTAATAGACTTGTGTTGGGTCCTGATATGATCAGAGAAGCTGCCGACAAAGTCGATTTTATTAAGAAGCGATTACTCGCCGCTCAAAGCCGACAAAAGAGCTATGCCGATAGAAGAAGAAGGGATATGTCCTTTGTTGTTGGCGACTATGTGTATTTGAAAGTATCGCCGATGAGAGGAGTTATTCGGTTCGGTAAAACTGGAAAGTTGGCGCCCAAATTCATAGGTCCGTTTCCTATTCTGGAACGGATCGGAACTCTCGCTTATAGGGTCAAATTGCCTGACAGGTTGCCTGGGGTTCATGATGTATTTCACATATCTCAACTCCGAAAGCACGTTCATGATCCAGACTTGATTGTGGAAGAAGAAGCTCAACAGGACGTTGAAATTACTCCAGAATTAGCTGTGAGAAGAGAGCCGCTAAAGATTATCGGCCAAGAAACCAAAGAACTGAGGAACAAGAAGGTTCACTTAGTCAAAGTGCAATGGAGTGGAGATCCGCGAGATTGTACTTGGGAAATTGAGGAGAGCATTCAGAAAGCTTATCCTAGATGCCGAGTGGATATCTCTGTTTGACTCTGGTGCAAGGTACATTTACCCTACTTTGCATTACCATTTAATTCTCTACTCTGTTGTTGTTTTCTTTTCATGGATGTGCACTTTTAAATTCTATAGTCTGAATGATTTTAAAAAGAGTATAGAAGTTGATCAGTATATTTTTGAAAGGTTAAAACGATTTGATTGTTGGTTGTGTTGTGTGATTGCAGATTTATCAAACCACTTTCGACTTTGTTCCTTTTCGGGGACGAAAAGTTTTAAGTGGGGGAGATTGTAACGACCCAGAAAATCTAAACCAATTTAAATTTTTTAAATTGGCTAAAATAATGGATTTTAAATATTTAAAATTAATATTTTAAATAATGGCAATGAAAAGTGAGTTTGAATCGACAATTGAAAACGAATCTAATTAATTATAAACAAGGCGTGAAATGGCGCTGCAGTTTCAAAAAATTGAATTCAAACTTTGTCGGACTGTACCGGGTGCAAAACAAAACAGATTTTAGCGAAACCAAAAATATTTAAATCTGTTAGTGAATACCTTTCTAACGAATATGAAAAATCTAATTTTCATAACGGAAAGCAAAAGTTATGGCCAAATGAAATTTCAGAAAGGTCGCTATGGAATTTATATAGCCCGTGAAATTGGCCATTTTGCATACGACCTCGGAATTCGACGAAACCACTTTTGTTGGATTCGAGATGTGAAGTTATTGCTAGGTTTCAAATTTCATAATTTTTGAAGCTAGTATGTGAGCGTGGCAAAGGAAAATGTGTTTTGGTCAATTACAGTTAAATTGGATCGACCAGAAATGGGCCTTTTTGCAAACGGTCTCAGAATTCGACGAAACTAGTTTTGTTGGGACCGTATCGTCAAAACATAGCTAGATTTATTTTTCTGGAATTTTTCGAATCAGTTTGTGGCCCTGGCAAATTGAGATGTACGTTCAAATTAACTATTGAATGTTTTATATTTTAATTTGAAGGAAAACGGACTGAAACAGTCGAATGGGCCTTCGAAACATATTCCATTGTGTTCGGAATGGTGGTAAAACGCTAAGGACGACAGTCGTTGGGTTTAGTTTGGTGCTCGCGTCAGAAAACCCCTTATAAAATCTCCCGGCCAATCAGAATTTAATAAATAAAAAAATCATTTTCTCTCTCCCCGATTAGCAGCGCTCGACGACGGCCGACATTCCATTCTTCCCTTCCATTTTCTGGCGAATCCGTTCACCTTTATCCCCCACTCCAGTTAAGGTTTTTGTAGTACTCCTCGAGGCCTTCAAATCCATACCACCCTCGACCTCCACCGCGCGCTGTGCTTCGAGAATCGGGCCCAGGAAGATCCGAACTTCCCGCCGCCAATACCCCTCCTCGCCTGATCGAGTTCGACGAAACCCCCGGCGCCGCGAAGCCCTTTCCACCCTCTTCGACGTCATACAACCTGATCGGGACGAAGTGCTACGGATTTCACGAATTTTCAAAATCTAGTTTTGAACATTTATTGAGGGTAACGGCTTTAATTTATTTTCAGCTGTTTTAACACCTTTAAACCGTTGCAAACTTTGAAAAATCATATCTTTTACGTTCGATAACGAAATTCAGTGAAACAGGAAACATCGTGACCGTGTGGACGTCTTTTACATTTTAGAAGAGACTGCATATTTTTCTGAGCCTTCTGCTATTTTTGGTGGAGTGGAACCCAATGTGAGATTTCTAATTTATAAACAATATGGAAAACGACGATGTATGAATTATATAGTCGATGTATGAGTTATATAAGCGTTGTACACCTCATGTATAAGCGTTTTATAAGTTGTACATTCGATGTAAAAGTTATATATGCGTTGTAAAAATTATATATGTGTTGAAATAGAAGTGAATTGCTATATATATATATATATATATATATATATATATATATATATATATATATATATACACGCCCCTCATCCACAAACCATGGACGATATTTATTGATTGTGATTGGTGTGAAAATTGATTGATAGCGAATGGTTGTTTTGGATTGTTGGGGGTTGATATTGATTGATTGTGGTTGAAAAATACCCATTTGTGGTTGAGAAATATTTGGTTGAAACCACACAGGATTAGTTTGTGGAAATGAAATAAATATATACATGCCGCCTGCGTGCGAACTAGATGCATGATCCCCATTGTCAAAAACCGCGAGGTTTTAAGGTAGAGCGAGGAGCCGTACTAGGGACGGTCCCGGTTTTAACTACCCTGCCGTTATGCTACCGAAATTTTGAATAATATTCATGTGTTTGAATTATTTTTATTTGCCGAAACTATATTTATTTGTTGAATAGAAAACCTTCATGTGTTGAATCGATATTCATTCGTTGATTATAAATTCATGCGTTAAATGGTATTCGTGTTTTAAATATAAAGATCACATTTTTTATCTATGTATATAAACTATAGAAAACCTTCATCTGTTGAATCGATATTCATTCGTTGATTAGAGATTCATGTGTTGAATGGTCTTTGTGTTTTAAATATAAAAATCAACTTTTTATCATCTATATGAACTATATAAAATAATAGTGTTTTGAAATAAATTGTTTTACAATAAAAATCCTATTTTTATCCCCTATATTAACTATATAAAATAATAGTGTTTTGAAATGAATTGTTTTACAATATAAAAATCACATTTTTATTATATACATGAATTGTTGAAATGTGAAGTGTTAAAAATAGCAACTCGTTTAAATAAATATGCATGAGTCAAAATATTCATTAATTAGCTAATGATATGATTTTTGCCTATGCATGCAACATTAAAATGAATGGTGTTTTTAAACCAAATGGAATCAAATATGAAGTTGAATGGAAATTGATAAATGATAAGAACTGTATATATGTACATGCATATTTATTGAACAGGTTATAGCAAAGGGGCTAGAGAAGAGGAATAAAATTTTGTGCCCGACAAATAGGTACACATTTACTGTTTTGTTTGGGTGATGATTTTATGAGCCTGTTGGCTAGCCGCTTGGCTTTTTCTTTTTCTTTTTGACATGAGACGCCCGTGTGGCTACTTGGGAATTTTCCCAGCCCCTCCCGTACAAAGGAGGTTATGGCAAAATTTTCCGAAATTTAAAGGCGTTAGTGAAATATTTGAAGTGAAAACGATACTGAAATTGCTGAATGAACTATATTTATATAAATATATAAATATAAGTGAAATTAAAACGAAACGTGGCCGTGCAGTTCGTGTTTTGAAACCGTGATTTCAAACAACTAATGCGGGAAATCGACCATTGGATTTTCTCGAAACCGCAACCGTTGGGTTCGCCTTGGAAATATCTTTCCAACGACACCAACTTTGTAAAAATCCAATGGTTGGATTGTCTGGAATGTTTAATTCAAATCTGAAGAAAAACAGCGCCAGAAACGATTATATTTATGTATATATATAAATATAATTATAATTAATCGAATAACGACGCTGCAGTTCGTATTTTGAAATAGAAACTTCAAACGATTGTACCGGGAGATCCGACCGTCGGATTTTCCCGAAACTGGAACCGTTGGATTCGTTTTGAAAAGATCTTTCTAATGATGTAAATTTTGTGAAGATCCAATGGTTAGATTTTCAGATATGTGTAAATCAATTCTGAAGAAAAACAGCGCCACGGTCGCGTTATGGCCCGAAGCGTCGTTTTGAATAATTGACTATTCTAAAATAAATAAAAATAGCGATAAATCGTTATAAAATATTATAAACAATATGGATGTGAATTAGAAATTAACGGAAGGTTGGCTAAGTCGAATGGTTTCCTGGGTGTTGATCTGATGTTGGTTTCGGCCTTCGGGGTTAATATTTGGGAAATCGTTCTCTTACTGATTGACGGTTAGTGACTAATGAATTGAAATGATGCGTGTATATGTTAGTGTTGCACTTGTTTATTATATACACGAGTTTCTCAGAAAGACCGGGTTTTTTCCCATTCTGAAAAACTGAATCAACGATAAGAAGTCGAAGATGAAGACGGTGGTCGAAGACCGGAGATCTTCACCTCGTTTGGATGGTAACCGAGGTCCTGATTGGGAGGCATCCCGAAATATGGATAATGAGGGGTGATCGTCCAGACGTACGTGGTGATCGATGGGTTTGCGAGGTATTTAGTGCCTCCGGTTTCGTTCAGACCCAGAACGGACTTGTAAATGGATTGTGTGTCTGACATTGGATTTTATTCTGTGTCGATTGATCTGTATTCAATATACATCTGTTTGGCGGCGGAGAATTTATTCTTTTGCTTAACGCCCTTCTCTGAAACGCACGAGCTCAGAGGTTGTATATCGATGGACATCAGTCGCATGGCATGAATTGCTAGTGTGGCATGCCTAAGTGGCAAATGATCATGGCTTCTGTTGAAAAGCAAAGTCTTGTGTTGATGATCAAAGCCCCGCCTGTGTGGCATAGCTTTGTGTATAACATGAATTCGCGAACCTCACACCCCGGTACGAACCATAAACGGGAGGAAGGACCTCAGGGAGGGCATGCGTTTCTTTCTAGCTAGGGTGGTGTCAGTGACCTACCAGCCCTGACATTTATATACTTTTCACCTGTGTGGCTGTTGCTGTTGCGAGGCGCCTCGGTTTGATCGGACGATCTGGGTCTGATGGAGTCATTCGTTGGCTCATTTACGCCCCAAAGGGCGGGGAAACGTATTGTTCAGGAATTTTAATCCACATCGGTGGACCGGCCCTGTCGCTCCTAGGGTCACTCGAGCTCTGATCCTGTGGCTCGGGCTAGAGAGTCACGAATTCGGTAAGGACTATCTTTTGCCTTGGTTCATGACGGAAATCCAATCTCCAAATACGTGACTGTGCGGTTTTTCGATTGTATATATATATTTGGCGACATAGTGGCATGGGACGCTCATGTCGTCTATGATTGATAGTTATGATTCAAATTGTTTTCGAAACATATAAACACTAGTAATAATATCAAATGCCTTTGTTTTATTCGTATCAAGCATATTTTGGCCATTATAAGGTAAAACTCTATCCTCCGGTTTGCGTTGCATTGTGTGATGGGAACTGAGTCTTATAATGGCTTCATTTTTATAAAAAGCATTGCGATATTTAAAAGAAAGATTTGTTTTTAAATCACTGGCAATCCAATGGAGTAAACCCGTTCCACTAAAGTGGCATGGTCCTGTGATTAACCATATACTAAATGTGTTGAGTAGACTTCTCATACCAGTCCCATGACTGACTCGTAGTTTGTTTCACTTTCAAACTCGGGTGCCCCTTTTTCTACACGGGCAGCCTTGTATTCAGGTTTAGCTGGTTCTTTCTGGATAGCTGGAGCTGAAGATGGATTCTATTATTTGTCTCTTTTTATGCTGTTCAGCTCCTATTGTACATATTTTGTTTATTTCCGCTGTAGACATTTATGTATAGCTGAACTGTATTTGTACTAAGTAAGATCCTGTATACTGTGTAACTCTGATGATTACTTTTATCCAGTATATTCTATTGTTCACTATTTGGTGTATTTATTTAATTCTGTTCTGCTATTATCTGTTTCTGTGTTATATTCCAAAGATAACCCTTGTCTCCGTCAGTACGGGATTTGGGGTCGTCACAATTGGGTTTATCATGAACTGTGTTTTTAAAGACATTCGTTCTTTAACCCGATTTACAGTAAAGTGTGATTGGGAGTTTATAAATCTTTTGTTAAGATTTAAAGGATATTTTCCAAAGTAAAGTTTTCCAATTTAACATATTAAATTGGAATTGAATGGGATTCGATTTGGTAATAATCGAAGTGAGCTTCTGTAGAGGAAGACTGTTAATATATATGAAATTTAAAAGGCTTGGTCGTTATTCCATTTACATTATCGGTTGGATATGGAAGTTCATATCAATTATATATATTGATCTGTATTCCGTGAAGATTCCTTAATGAATGGAATGTGATTCCGGGTTTATTGTGAGCTGTGTTTTAAATGACACTAGTTCTTTAACCCGGTTAAAGATAAGATACAAACTGGTACCTTTTTGTCGAGCATATCATTATATCCTTTACACCTGCTACCAATTTAGCATATACCAAAGTCCTTCCGGTCAAACTCCAATCACTTTTATCTCAATACAACCATTCACTTTTAACTAAGCCAAATTCCATTTTCAATTCAATCGTTTGGTTTTATCCGAGCCAAACTTCATTTCAAATTCAAGTATTATCCTTGAATCCAAATTCCTAACAATCCAACTTACTTGATATCATTCTAATCCAATTCAGTTACCACTTATCTGGCTTTATTTTTAATTCCAATTTGCTTTCACAAATTTCTATATAATCTGGTTTTTAATTCGAACAATCTCTTCCTGGGAATTTTAAACAGCTTTGCTTTTCAAAATCAAATATCTCCTTTTTGAAATTCAACACAACTTGTTTTTCCAAAATCAAATTCAAAACAGTATCTCTGGTAGTAATCCGTCACTTACAAACTCGAAAATGAACACTGATGATGTGGCCAGCATCATCAAGGTTATTTCCCAGCTGCTGAATTGAGTTCAATACTATATCACTTTTCAAAATCATTTATAAACACTTCTATTTTGAAATACATTTCAAAATATCATTCACAATGCTGTAAAACAATTTAAAATCGCCCAGGATTTTAAAATTCTCGTATATTTGATCCAAATTCATTTTCAAACATTTTACAAATTTCCAGAGTTTTAATTTCATTTCTGATTTAAATTCAGATTTAATTCATCTGATTCCACGTATTTCACTTATATGAATTCTAATTAGTTATTTACGTAACTGTTTAATTTATAATCTTACTCGATTATAATAACAACCAATATATCCAATATATATATCTTCCTTATATCAAAATATACTTTGGGTAAAATTATTCTATTTACCCTCTTTTCAAAACATATCATGTCGACCCATCGTATTCGAGTGTTTAGAAACTCCTACCGATACAGTGGATCAAACTGATCGACCAGAACTCATAAACAACTCAACCAATAAATCTACATAATATAAAACCACTTTATATTAAATAACAAATACGATCTCTCGTATATATACACTCAAATCAATCTAGGGTATTACTAACCCCATCTCTACTGAGTCTCGCCACAGAGCCAAGGTAATTACTAAACATTAAGCTCTGATACCAACTGTAACGACCCGGTTTTTGTCGACTTTGTTTATCGCCATAAACTCAATGATGACTAACCAGACATCTAAAAATACCGGAAAGTTAATAGAAAGAAGTTAGAGGGTGAGAATAGATAAGATAGAAACTTAGAATAGAAAAAGAAGAAGAAGATACAACATCAGAGTAACACGATTCCCACAGCGGAATGAACAACATATAATAGATAATATATCCTTGAAATAAATCAGTATATGTATACAGTAACATTATCAGAGTACAACACTTACAACACAGCGGAAATAACTATAGCTATATAATCCTGAAGCCTCCTGCTCCAAGCTCTCCAAGTATATCTATAAAATCCTGACTACTTGACTGCCCGTATAAAATTGGGCACCCAAGAGTTTAGGGAAACAAAACAAAATAAACTCCGGGTCAGTCATGGGACTAGTATGAGTAAAACAGTTAAAAACAGTTTGAACAAGTAAACGATATCTCATAAGACTACGCCGTATAATGGAACGGGTTTTTCCCTTATGAGAATCCAAAACATCTTTATATCAAAAATCTTTTGATATTATAATAATGTCTATCAACCACAATATAATAATCATCTAGCAGAAACGCTTTCATCTCACTTTCTACATACATAGTATACAATCAAAACCGCAAGCACGTATTGGGTAATGGATTTCCAACTATGACAAGGTATGGAACCACCTTTCGCTAGTGTACCTCCAGAGAGGAATACACTGGGTTCAACAAGAACATCTTGCAACCCGGGCACACATGACCGACCACTCATTTTGCTTGAGTGTATCAAATGTATATCACCAACGGTTGGGATCAACAACCGTTTCCCGAATGGAACAACATCGACAATAGATTTTTAGAAGTAAATGAAACTCTAGATCAGGTGATTATACACCCTAATAGGTGCGACCTACATAGCCATGCTGCCTGCCCGATTTTTGTCATTTCCCAGTTGTGAGGCTAGAGGCCATGCTTATCTCTAACAGATCACACATTTATTCACTTTGAATGTCACATCGTCATACCCAACAAATCACAAATTGATTTCCCCAAAAATACCACGGGTATACAGCTAAGAGAAACGAATTCCTCCGCCACCAAACGTAAATCGTTTGAAGAGATCAACTTACGCGAGCTATTAAATATACTCTGTCAGACATTCTTCCATACAGGTCATCCTGGGACTAGACAAACCGAAGGCACTATTCAGTACAACCATCTTAGGCAATCTTTACCAAAGATTTATACAACAGCCCATGCACTTTACTCCGTCTTCAATTATCTTTGGCATATATGATTCGCAATGCTTAGGCCAATACGGAGTGGTTCTTCAGATAATAATCCAACCGGTCTCTCCATATTAACAACGTTAAAATGTTCGAAAACTTTGATAGTCGGTGAGTTAACTATCAAAGAAAAACATGTGTGCAAACAACGATATTATTTCCAGATGGAAATTATATCGATCAATCACCATTTAACATTTAACCCTTTTAATTTAATTTAACATTAATTTATTCCTTTCCTTATTTCCAACTTCCATATATTCGTAAATTCTTATTTTCTAAGTTTAGAAAATATACGTTATTAATCACTGAAAAACATTTCCATATCTCTCTCATTTCCTGGTTTCTATTATTAGGAAACATTTTTTATTCTGATTTGGAAAACATTTCCAAAACTCCTTTATTGGATTTAAACAGATGTTTAAATAAAACATCGCTATGCCAACTCAAACCATTTACTAAATTCACTTAACCATCATTCACTATCAAACCTTACCATTTCTTAGTTAAGAAGGAAGTCAATCAAGTTGGGGCATAATTACCTCTCATACCTTAACTGAACAACGTTTTAACTTCGAAATAGTCAAAGTTTATCTTTTAAATCTTTAACAAATTTCCTTACGTAAATCTCGGATTCTATTTACGAATCCACTTCTTTATTGAAAACATTGGTTATAACGCTAACGTTATAAACCCTACTTCTGAAATATCTAACTTAACATCTAACATTTTACTTCTTACTTTGAATAATTCACCAACTCTAATTTATTTATAAATAAATAAATCTTGATTTAAAAACCAAAAGTAAATAATACTTTCCCGAATTCGATATAATCGAATTTGACGATTTCTCTCTTCTGAGTAATTTCTATTTGATTAACTCTTCTTCGAATAACCTATATTCGATTTTCTCTCTTTGAATAACTTATTCGATTATCTCACTCTTCGAATAACTTATTCGATTAACTCACTTCGAATAAATTATATTCGATTAACTCACTTCGAATAACTTATATTCGATTAACTCACTCTTTCGAATAAATTATATTCGATCTCTTTCATTCGAATACGCTATATTCGATAATCTTCTTTCTTTCGAATACACTATATTTGATAACCTCCTTTCGAATAACTTATATTCGATATTCTCACTTTCGAATAACTAAAATTCGATTAACTCCTTTCGATTAAATTAACATCGATAACTCCTTTCGATTAAACTAACATCGATAACTCCTTTCGATTAAACTAACATCGTTAACTCCTTTCGATTAAACTAACATCGATTAACTCCTTTCGATTAAACTAACATCGATTAACTCCTTTCCATTAAACTATAATTGATACCCTTTCCTTTAACTCTATTCAAATAAACTATATTCGATTAATCTCCTTTAACTCTATTCGATTAACTAATATTCGATTAACTCTATTTAACTCCATTCGAATAACTAATATTCGATAACTCCTTTTAACTTTATTCGAATCACTAATATTCGATTAACTCAAATTTGATTAACTCTATTTAATTAACTCTATTGATTTAACTCTAACTGGTTAACTCTAACTGATTAACTCTAACTGATTAACTCTTATTGGTAAACTCTACTTGATTAACTCTAACTGATTAACTCTAATTGATCAACTCTAATTGGTTAACTCTAACTGATTAACTCTAATTGATCAACTCTAATTGGTTAACTCTAACTGATTAACTCTAACTCAAATCGATTAACTCCTCTAATTCATTTTGATTAACACATTTTGATTAACTCCTTTGGTTAACTCTACGTCCATTTTCAGTTTCAAATATCGATGTTAAAATCGATTCTTACTTCTCTATGTAAGTCCTGACTTATATATTCCAATTATCCAAAAATAAATCTTTTACTTAATTTATAAAATATTGTTTATAAATTAATCTTCCCAGTTCATCTGTTAAAACAGATTTCTATTTAATTCCACTTTAAATAAATCTTTTCCATTTATCTGTAAAAATCAGATTTCCATTTTCTATTCATTTTCTAAATATTCCTTTGATTTAATTCTATTTATTTACCGAATAAATATTCCTCTTTATAACTCTATTTGTAAGTGTTTTACAAATATTTCCTTTCCAATTCTATTTGTAAATGGTTTACAAATATTCACTTTTCAATTCGTTTCACAAATATTTTCCTTTTATACTTGTTTCACAAATATTTTCCTTTAATATTTGTTTCACAAATATTTTCCTTTTATATTTGTTTCACAAATATTTTCCTTTTATATTTATTTTCTAAATATATATTCCTTTGATAATTCTATTTACTTTCTAAGTAAATAATCCTTTTTATACCTTTATTTACTTTCTAAGTAAATAATCCTTTTTATAAAATTCTTTGATTTTATAAATATTTTCTTTATTAAATTACTTTTTTATAAAATCCCTTGATTTCATAAATATTCTATTTCAATACACAGTTTGAAATTTCCCTTTTCTATTCCAATATTTCTTTTGGTATTCAACGGTACCAAATAACAGAACCAGTGTCATTATAATCAATCATTGATTATACATCACATCATATAACACAATATATGAAACAAACAGTATTATAAATATTGAGGAATCCTGCTGGACCCCTCCAACCTATTTTCCTGCATCACAGATGTTAAACAACACCAATAACACAAATATAAAATATTCGTATAATAGAATCAACATTCGATTAACGATTTATATATATATCGTTGTCTAAAATTTCAACAAATACACAAGCAATTCAACCAAACACTTAACACGCAGCAATCCACAGAAAATTACCAGTTCTAAGAATACGTTATAAAAATAGAATTATTCAGAGTTGGTGAGTTTTACTCACATTGGACGATCATCGCTAATAACGATAACCATCGCCCGATTCAGACAGACAATTTATTTTGCTATAAATTGTAACGGACTCCAATGGGCTTCTAGTCAATTCCATCGTGTAGTGTCCGTCCATACGATCCCAGTGGATCTTGTTTTGCCCAATTCTGATAAAGTATGATA
The DNA here is from genome assembly GCA_030737875.1 of Allium sativum. Lineage (NCBI taxonomy): Eukaryota > Viridiplantae > Streptophyta > Magnoliopsida > Asparagales > Amaryllidaceae > Allium > Allium sativum. Next base: position 133,667,426 of record CM060918.1, read on the forward strand.
TAGTTATTGAGTTTCGAAGTTTATACACATTTTAAATTAAATTAAAACTTCAAATTGAGCTCACCCTTATACCCAAAGCCCAAACCCGTATTTACTAAATCTCCTTCTTCCCCGAATGACTTGCGACCTCCAGTTATACCCAAATCAAATGGCCGAACTTCGTCCCCAAACCACACCATCTCCTCTCGATGATAAATCACCAAAAAAATACCAAAACTCTTCTCACCAAAAACCGCTCCTCACCATACCAATTTGATGGAACTCGCATCACCCTTGTCGACCGCGACTTCAGCCCTCAGCGTACAGGTCGCGACATCCAGATCCACTGAATCCACCCAAATTTCAATCGCAAGTTCCATTAGACCCCCTCACTCCATTTACGAACTCGAAATCAATCATTGATGCCTATAATTCCCCAATATACGAACCCTAGTTTTCTACTCAAACTTGAGCAACTCAAAAACTGCATCGCTCCCAATAAGATTGGCACCGAAATGAAGAGCATCACTCAATGAAGAGCAACTCAAAATCCATGTGATCACACACGATATTCAAAAATCGTGAAAATGGTCATGTAGCTATAGTTCGACATTACGGTCCCGATGAAACTGGTTTCGCCGAATTCCGACTTTGTTTGCTCACACAACATATTTTTAAAGGTCCAATTATCGACTGTTTTTCACATTAAAATCGCCCACGGCCACAAACTGACTTCAAAAATGATGGAAATTTAAATCTAATAATAATTTAACATTGTGGATTCAACAAAATTAGTTTCGTCGAATTCTGAGGTCGTTTGCAAAACTGGCTATTTTTAAAGCCCTAAATAAACCTTTTAAATATATTAATATATTTAAAAACAATTAAATTAAATATTTATAAATAAATATTCTCATATATATTCACAACAGAATATCATACAGCTCCACAATATTCCTATATGAATTTCTAACTCGATATTTAAATCCTGATTAAATCGATATTTGATTTATAATGAAATCCCTTTTTAAAATATAAATAATTCCTTTATAAATTATAAAGGAATTCCACAACGACTTTTCTAAAATTTGATTTGGACATAAATCAAAATCTGCACGATGAAATCCATAATTTTCTCTTCCATTAGAAAAATATACTCCACCAGCTCCACACGTTTCTTGTTTCACAAAAATCTGACTTAAAACGGATCCTGTATTTCTAGTTGAAGTTCAAACCGCCAAATCGCGAACTGTCGCGCCATTTCGAGCTCGATTTTAATTATAATATATATTATACGTTCAAACTTCGGTTAAATAATATATTCATCAATACAATTCAATATAAACTGAATTATATATTTTATATCGTCCAATTCACACCATATATTTTTTCTATTATTTATATTAATTAAATATAAATATTATTTAATTTCAGTTATCGATATCATTAAATCGATAATTAATAATTAAATAAATTATTCGACAGCTAAAAATGTAGGTCATTACAAATAAAAAGAGAATTTTATTTGTAGAACAATTTCTATGTTATTCCAATGTTTACATTTGTACAATAAAATGAGAGTTTTATTTATATAACAAATTTCTATTATTAACATATACAATATATTGTACGTACAATTCTAACAATTTCATGATTATATATACAATAAAAAGAAATATTTTTATTATACGATCAATTCTAACAATTTCATGATTATATATACAATAAAAAGAATTTTTTTAATTGTACGATCAATTCTAACAATTTCACGATAATATATACAATAAAAAGAAATGTTTTTATTGTACAAACAACCATGACAATTTTCACTACCTAATTCAATCGTCACAACCAAAATCATCCAATTCAAATATCATACAACACCAATATGAAATTTTACAGCGAATATAAATAAATTTCTCAATACAATAACGATTAATTTTGATTTAAATAAGAGATCTCACCTTGATCGGTTTCAGAAATTGATAAAATGATTAATTTTAATAAAATTGAACATATGTTTAATTTTATCAAAAATCCATAAGGCCTCTGTTTCAGTTCTGATTTGCTCCATGTTGTAGATCTCGATTTTACGGTTTCAACGGATCCTTGTTTATAGAATTCTGTGTTCGTTTACAAAAGTTATCAAGGTTTAAACATTTATAACATTAACAAACGTAATTAAAATAATTAATTAATTAACCTAATCCATGAATTTAGGCCACTCATTCCCTTTCTCTTTGTTATTATTGGAACCGCAAAAAGGAACCCATCGCTGTCTTCGAAACTTCCACCGCCGCATCACCTAGAAGCCGTCGAACCATCATCATAACCATTGAAGAGAAAGAGCTCGAAGAGCTGATCATTATTACTGCTGGAAGTTTATGGAATTGATGCTTGGATTGAGAGAGGAATGAGGGAGAAAAGGAGAGCGTCACATCCATTGAAAGCTTCTGCCGGTGGCTGTTTGTTTTGAGAATTAGGGTTAGGGGTATTTAGTCTTGTTTATTTATTGGAAAATAGAATATTATTATTTAATCCTTTAATTTCAAAATGGCTTGTTAATCCATATGTTGTAAAGGAAATAAATTGGCTGAGGTGGCGTATTTATTTCTTATTTCTTATTGTCGTCACTTACATTAGTTAAAAAATATATTTTTAACTAACTAATGAATATTTCATTTCATGACCATTTTATATATTGCATATATGTATGTTCATATGTCGTATATGTATATTTTCATACAACGCCTGTAATGACCCAGATTTTTGACCGTTCAAATCAATAATAAACCAGACATGTCGACCCAAACAAATCATCAACACAGTTAGTTATTGGGAAAAAGAAGAAAAAGAAGAAAGAAGAAAGAAGAGGAAACAATCACATAATCTCACAGCGGAAGGTCAACATATGATACACCAATAATGATTCAAAAACATTTAAAACATATATATCCGAGTTACATTTTTCAGTCATCAGAGTTACACTAATACAAGTATATAAGGTAATGCAGCGGAAATAAAGTGCAGCGAAAAAACATACATATAATTGGTATATACCAAATCCTCGTCTTCATCCTCCAAGCTAGTGCAATCTTCGCTAACTGCAACTTCTGCTGACCCGAGCGTATTGCATAAAAAGAAAACACAACAAACACTTGGATCAGCACTAAATCATTATCATATAAGTCAAATTAAAATACGAAATAACTTGAGTGTCATGGGTGTAGTAACTCAACAGATGTTACGGGTTTTTCCATCTCTCGAGGATCCGTTAAACTAATACATAAATAGTATAATACACTATTATGATAGTTTTTATCTAGTAAAGTAAATATCATAAAAATAGCGTAAGCGGGAATACCATATTACCCTTATGCCATTTACAGGCACAACAGTCTATACAATACTGTAAATTCACCATACCGGTGTTATCAGAGGGCACTCTATAGAAGGCAATGCTAAATCAAAATCGTATGGGGCTCGATATGGATCAATATGACAAGGCACTCGAGGCAATGCCCAGGGTAGGATTCTACCAATTGCACTCCCGGACCGGTGGTAACGCATAGCAGCCACTACCGCCCACCTCGGAACACACTCCCATAGTCAAAAAGGTGCCCAAATCATCATCATCAATCATAGTCATAGAAATAGTATCGAAGGAGTGAGTCCGATCAAAGGTGCTACCTCAATTAGTCACGGTATAGCTTTTGTTTTAGTCATTTTAATTCTGACCCGAAGGTCAGGGCTATTTCGTCGTCGTTCATCTTCTTCAATCCAATAATCGTCTCCAAGTCATCATATTTCATTCTGGATGCGTCATACGTTCAAAGTTGTTAAAGTGGTATTAACACTGACAGAGAGTATGTCACTTGTCGACTCCGGTCTCCTTAACAACCAACGCTTATATTTTCCACATCGATCAGTTCTTTTACATTTCACAAAGGTTCGCTTTCATATCCCAAAATATCATATTTTATTTCGAACCAATTTATATTCAAAATGTAGAATATAATTTCATATCAACGTATCTCGATCATTCCAAACCGATTATATTCAAAGCTAGAATATATTTCCATACCCTTATATTATAATCATATAATATTTCAAGATCAACTTATATTCAAAAATAGAATATAATTTATATCCAAGATTATACTTATCTCAAAACCGATTTATGTTCAAAATCCCTTCATATTCAAATAGAATATATACTTCATAACCCATTTTAAATCCCTTAGGATATAAATCGAATAGGATATAATTCACATTTCCATATAAAAATCGGTTGAAAATCGATTCATGCTCAAAGAGGATATAACTTTAAATCTCAACTCCATTTGAAACATTGGTTTAAATCCAAACACCTTTCATTCGGAAGAAAATTATGATCATTTAATACTTATGAAAAATAGATTCTTATAAGAAATCTTTACAATATAAATAAATATATATATATATATATATAATATATTGATTTAAAATGAATAAGTTAATTTAAAATGTTAAGTGTACATAAATTAAAAGTTTACTAGATAGTTTTGAATAATAAAATATAAAGAAAGTTTATTTATAACAAAGTAGTTTACAGGTAAAGGTTAAATAATAAATTTTAAGTAAAGAATAATTTATTTGAAATTAACAGCGTAAATATATACATACATACATATATATATATATATATATAATAAAATTCTTTAACCATAATCGTTCCTTTCTTCCGAACTTCAAGTACTTGAACCCATACCCCAGTCTCAATTGAGTTACATAGTTCAATATCTTATTTCAAACGCCATTTTAACAAACCTATCAATTTAAAGAATTCGAACCCATATTCATATTAAATTTTTAAACAACTCGGAGTCTCCTCGATTAACTTTATTCCAATTAAATTCCATGAGAATTTATTACATTCAAATCTACACCATTTATTTGAATAATTCCGAATCATATTCAAACCCAAATTTAAGAATTTCCAATTTTTGAGATAATTACCTTAACCCTTTTTAATCAACATTCCCAAGTTCATATTTTTAAAGCAAAAGGCTTTATCAAATATCGACACACTTCTTTTAATAAAATCTCCAATCCCGAATATTTAAATCATTTAACCGACCGAGGTCTATATATAATTTTCTATCCTATAGCCAAGTGAGATTAAATTTAATTTCTCAATATTTCAGGGATCGATCTATCATTTCAATCCAAATCAGGGTCACAGATGTTTATCATTTCAGTCTGTGTTCTTAATTTATTTTCATCGATAAATCCCGGGTTTATTGGATGCCCGTAACATCAGGGTAAATGGGATTTATCGATCAAACAACATACACATTCATATACTGAGTAACGGAACATGACAATATCCACTCAGAAATCAAACCAAAGCATCCATCCCAACATTCATCCAATTATGCAGTATAAATTTGTTTCATGGTTTTGCAAGGGTCAAATTTCCAACTAGTAATCTAATTAAATTAAATAACTAATTTTTGTCCTAAATTTCCTAATTAACATCCTTACTTCTCAGTTTTTAGACAACAATCATCAGTTAAAACACCACCGTCCAACCAAACTATTTCATTATCTAATTTAATAAATATGGGAATAATTCAGTATTTCGTAAGTGAGAAAATCACTCATCTTTGGGTCTTAATTGGATTGGACGTCCAAAAGAAGCCCAAAATTTGATAGTCTCCAAACGCCACCAAACTAGCGCCAGAACATCCGCAATTCCGCCACGATCGCAACGCACCCAACCGCGCCCAAATCCGAGTTAATATGAGGAAGTTATCAGTGTTTTACCTTTTTAACTTTGAAATATATGAAAATTAATATTCCTCACCAACTACCTCTCGACACGTCAGCACCTAGATTTGTCCTTCCCGCCCCTACCTTTTCACGTGAACAGTAACGAATGTGGAGACCCAATTTTGCACCGTCTTTGACCATAACCAGTGCCCTCCTCCGACCAAGATAAGAACTCCGGCCACCCTTGTTCGAACCCCACTACTGAGGCGCATTAACCAACAATGGACTCACCACCTCCGGTGGTCCCCTCCACCGCCACCAGCTCGAAGAACGGAACCTATATTCGAACCGCCTTTGACCACTAAATTCTCCCCACTCCGACCACTTCATGACCCGAGACCACCTCCATTCTCTTCCTGCCATCGAGTCACATCCTCCAGCACCCATAAGACCTCCTCTGGTCGAGCCTCCTGTCACTGATGAGTCCAAGAACGAGAGGGTTTTCAAACCCTAGAACACCAATTCCAACCCCCCTAGAGCAGCGTAGATCACCCAATCGCTATGGCTCAACTCACATCGTCGATCTCTCCAATACCCAGATCTCTGATTTCGCGATTGAAGCTTAGATCGAAAACACCCAAATTCAAGCTTAGGGTTTCACGAATCAGCAACTTTGACTACGAATTCTGGAGAATCTACTCACTGCATGTCACAATAAATCGTACTAGCAGCTTTGTATTGTCGAGAGCTTCGAATCGATATATAATACGTTGGGTTTTGAGGAGATTTGATTTCAAAGTTTGAATTTTTGTTTGAACTAGGGTTCATGAAATATTTCAGCCATTAGAGGAAAAAGATGGAGGAAGTATACGTAGTGAAAATAGGCTAATGGGTGGAAATGGATTATTATTTATATATAGATATGGAAGGACCAAATATTAGAAACAAACAATTATCATATTCATTAATTCCTTACACACTTTCTCTCGTACAGTCAAACGACTAGTCCGTTTGTAACGCAAATTGAAATCCTACCATAATTCAACGTTTCGGCTCCGATGACGCTGGTTTCGCTGAATTCTGAGGCAGTTGTCAAAACCGTTAAATTTCACAATTAATTAAATAAATAAATATTCAATTAACTGTTTTCATTCAATTGAAATATTCATTAAATTCCATTTTAATCCAATTTCAACTTAAATAAATTTTATAATTAAATTTCACACATTTTAAATCTAAATTTGATTATTTGAATCTTTGATTTGAATTTTAGTTATTATTTCCCAACTTAGAATTCTCCATTTACCAATTTAAATTTGAATTTCCATTATAACTAAATGACTCAAATTTATTAAATAAATAAAATATAAATTTTCAAATTGCAACAATTCTAAATATAAACTAAATTTAAAATCTATTTATACTCCATTCAAATAATCATCATCATTATAATCAACAAAATTTGATTTTTATCCAATATTATTCTATTTTATTTAAATTAAAAATTAAATATACAGAAAATATGGGATGTTACAATGCCTATACATATTTTTGTATAATGTATATATATATATATATATATATTTCGCACAATGCTTACATAGTTTACACAAAGCGTATATATTTTCTATACGGCTTACATATGTTAAAAATCATATTTTTAACGAACTAGAAATTTTTCCTTAGCATGACTATATTTTTTTACATAGCATAGTAATGTTAAAAAAAAATCATATTTTAATGATCTAATGATTTTTCTATGTCTATTTTATATGACTCATGTATATGTCAAAGATAATAAATCAACTAGCATTTATTTCGTTTCCCTGGTGTGTCTCTCTATATATAGTAGGTTACAAAGGAATTAAATTAGCTGACTAGGCATGATGGGACAATATTTATTTTTCATTCAAATTTCGAAAGTAAATGATAAAGAGAGAGAGAGAAAGAGAATAAATGGAATGAAGTGAATGCTGGATTAATTATTTAATGCTAGTTGTTATAAAGTTTGCAACTTTTCAAATTTCAAAACATATAGTATTAAATATCATGTGTTATTACATAGATAACATTAAAAGTTCTACGGTATTTTATATATATATATATATATATTTTGTTTGCTTCTGAATATAAAGAACAAAATAAAAAAAAGGGAATACATATATTTAACAAAATGGAGAAAGGAGATCTAAAGGGATGTAGATTTAAGAAATGAGAATACAAATTAAGATACATGTAAATAGATTGTAGGGAAGGAAATAAATGAATGCTGCATTAAAGAACAATGAAGAGGCGAGGTCATTGAAAACAAATGCAGCCGTTAACATTTTAAAATTTATTAATTAATGATCGTTACACTTTGGATAGACAAGGAAAGTATGAAAGATGAGATTTTTTTTATCTAACAATGAAAGATTTACAAAATGACATTTTTCTCTAACAATGCCTATTATAACATAACGACATTTTGTCATAATTTATTTCATTTAGAATCTACGTATTATTTTAAGTTAGCATATATTAATAAATCTCATTAATAACATCATAATTATGCTTTAAAAAAATTCCTTTTTTTCTTCTTTTTATTAAATTCAATAATTTAATTTAAAAATGGAAATTTTAAATTCTGATGCATTTTCTAACAAAATTTCCTTAAAATATTTTTTTTTAAAATTGGTTTTGATTTTCCGGGTTGTTACAATCTCCCCCACTTAAAATCTTTTCGTCCTCGAAAAGGAACGGAGCTATAAGTTTTTTAATTTACCAAATCAACTTTCATTCTTTTATTGCTTTCAATAATTTTATTAGTTGAACTAATAATCACACAACACAATCATCAATCAATTAGTTGATTAACTTAATCACAAATACGTTTATTATAAACTTGTCACTCTCAACTCATTCTCGGGCATTTCTAACCCCATCTCTAACGAGTTTTCTCATTCTAGGATACTACTAATCCTATCTCTAATGAGTATTCTTTTATAGGACATCACTAATCATACCTTTGATGAGTCTTTTGTTCAGTTCTAATGAGTTGTACCCCAAAGATTTGAGTTAACCAAAGCTCTAATACCACATGTAATGTCCCGCAAATCACCGTCCTAAGAATCGACCGCAAGGGCCTATCCCAAAGTCGGAAATCTTTGGTTCACTAACTTTGGGCGCACAACACATCAGAACAATAACAGAAGACTTTTATTACATCATAATAACATAACATCATAGTTCAGAATATAACAGAGTACATCGAAAAACAATTCAATGGAAGATTAATTTACAATGATTTTAATACAATGCAGCGGAAACAAATAAACCAACATAGCGGAAGACTATTAATGCTCTGAACACCGCTTTAAGCTTCGATCCAGAATCCCGCTCAATAAATTAATATCTGCAAAACAAGCCACTCGACTGCCCGTATGGAAAATAAGGGCACCCGAGTTTGCAAGTGAAACAAACTATGAGTCAGTCAGGAGACTGGTATGAGAAATCTTTCTTAACTTATCTACAATAAGGCTAATCACAGGACCACGCCGCTAACGTGGAACAGGTTTACTCAACTAACACAATGCTTTTTAGAAAAATGAAACCATTATAAGACTCAAGTCCCATCACACAATGCAACGCAAACCGGAGGATAGAGTTTTACCTTATAATGATCAAACATGCTTGATACGTATAAAACTTGATATTATTATTAGTGTCTAGTCAGTTTAAAACACTTTAAAAATAAATGTATCAATCCTAGACGGCATAGCTACCATATACTATGTCGCCATATATAGGATTACAATCAAATCCGTAATGTCGTATTGGAAATTGTGTTTCCATCATGAGTCGAGGCTAGGGATGGCTCCTCCTAATTCGAGACACTCTAGCAAATGTCTTAGGATCACACATACGGGCAACCCTTGGATGCGGTAGGGCCTGTCCACAAATACTTTAGTGGATTGGCAATTCCTGAATAATACGTTTCCCGATCCTATCAGACCTATCACTTGGCCAGTAGCGACCAATATATCGAGGCCTTGCAAACTATCATTCACATAAGTAAGAATGCCTGGGCTCCATACATGACACCACTTCTAGCCAGAAAGAAACACAAATTCTCCCTACGGTCCCTATCCCATTTTTGACTCATATCGGGTTGTAAGGCTCGCGAAGTTACGCTGTACACAAAGCTATGATAATTATAGATATGCTTTGATCATCAACCACAAGGCTCTGCTTTACAACAAAAGCCTTGATCATTTTCATCTTGGCAGGCCACATCGACAATCCATGCTATATAACTGATGTCTATTAATATATAACTTGTGAGCTTGTACATCTTAGAGAAGGGTATTAAGCAAGAGAATAAATTCTTTGCCACCAAACAGATATATATTTAATAAAAATCAATTAACACATAATGAAATCCAATGTCAGACACACATCCATTTACAAGTCCGTTCTGGGTCTTAACGAAACCGGAGTGTAACAAGTCGAATATCGCTCGGTCTGAATCGATCGCTAAACCGACCAAGACCGTTCGAAACCCGGATTGCTTTGAGGACAACACACATCAAAACGTAGACAGAAGAACATTTCGTTTTTTATTACAACAATTCCACCAGAACACAAGAATATACAGAGTATGAATAAATAGTACACATCATAAATTATCAGAGATTACAATACATTACACAGCAGCGGAAAAATAATACAATACACAACTGAAAGAGATATACGGATACAAAGCTTTCCGGATATCGTTCCAGCTGTAAATTAGGATCCTGTGAATATAAATCTGCAAAACCAAAACTACTAGCTGCCCGTGCCAAAATAAGGGCACCCAGAGTTTAGGTTAAAACAATAAACTCCAAGTCAGTCATGTGACTGGTGTGAGAACTAAAACAGTTATTTAAAACTTTACTTTAAATCAGATATATCAAGGGACCATGCCGTATAACACGGAACGGGTTTCCTCCCAAGAATACCAGTGCATATAACAAAACAGCGTAATGCTTTTTGAAAAAATGAAACTATTATAAGACCCAGGTCCCATCACACAATGCAACACAAGCTGGAGGATAGGGTTTTCCCTTATAATAGCCAAACATGCTTGGTACGTTAAAAACAAATCATTTGATACTATTATAAGTGTATAGTGTCGAAATAATTTCAATCATAAATATCAATCATAGACGACATGGGTACCATATCTCATGTTGCCATACTAGGCTCTACAATCAAAACCGCAAATGTCACGTATTGGAAGTTAGGTTTCCATCTGTGAACCGAGGCAAAAGATAGTCCTCACCAATTCGAGACTGTCTAGCCCAAGTCTCAGGAACAGAACGCATTGCCCCTTGGATCGTCAGGGCCGATCCACTGTTGTGGATTAAAATGCCTGAACATTGCGTTTCCCCACCCTTTGGGGCGTAAATGAGCCAAAATGACTCCATCGGCTCCACACAGTCACCGATATATCCGAGGCGCCTCGCAACAGCAACAACCACATAAGTCAAACTCGTCAGGGTGTGTAAAACCACTGACGCCACTTCTAGCTAGAAGAAAACGCATGCCCTCCCTGATGTCCTCTCCCATTTCTGGTTCACCACCGGGGTGTGAGGCTCGCGAATCAACGCTACACAAAGCTATGCCACACAGGCCGTGCTTTGATCATCCACCACAAGACTCTGCTTTTCAACAGAAGCCTTGATCATATTGCCACTTAGGCATGCCACACAGGCAATTCACACCATGCGTTTGATATCCATCAATACAGAACCTCTGAGCTCGTACGTCTCAGAGAAGGGCGTTAAGCAAGAGAATAAATTCTCCGCCTCCAAACAGATATATATTTAATAGAAATCAATCACACAGAATAAAATGCAATGTCAGACACACAATCCATTTACAAGTTCGTTTGGGTCTGAACAAAACTGGAGGCACCTAGTACCCCGCATATCCATCGGTCTCCAAGTACGTCTGGACGATCACTAACTGATTCCCTCCTCTTGGGTGTACGGCCCAATCAAGATCATCAGTAATCACCCAAACAACGTGAAGACCTCCGGTCTTCGACCACCGTCTTCATCCTCGACACCACGTTGAATCAGCTATTCAGAATGGGATAAACCCGGTCTTCCTGAATAGCTCGCGTATATAATAAACAAGTGTTACACAAACACAACATACGCCTCATTCCAATTCAGAATATTCTTTTATTCAAATATTCTTATACTTTAGGAAAGGTTCCCATTAATTTTATCAAAGATAAATTCTTTAAATTTATTCTTTAATCTTCTTTTGAATATCAATACAAACTAGTCGGGATTAGCGAACCACACCAAAGTAATCATTTATTTTATTTCCCAATCCCAACCTATTCATCCCATGAAGTAAAACTGGTCATACTTCATATCTAACACCACGGTGTTATTGGTAAATTCAATTACCATTTCACATTCAAATCTAATTAAAGATTTAACTATCTCCTGGAGCAAAACCGGTGATACTCCATTCTCGGCCATTTCAATCTAACTAAAGTTTCATTAAAACCCCACTTAGTTTTAATCTTCACAGAAATCAATATCCTGTCTTTAACTGGGTTAAAGAACCAATGTCATCTAAAACACGGTTCACGAAAAATCCAAAATCATATTCATTAATTATCGGGTTAAAGAACAAGTGTTATTTAAAACAATGTTCACGATAAACCCAAAAATCAATTCAAATTCAATTCTTGGAAATTCTGGTTACTTTTAAAACCCTTTCAAATCCAATTTATTTATTTAAAAATAAATAAATTATTATTCTAGTTCAAAACTAGTTCATTTCAATAGAAATCTACTTTTATCTTTTCAAATTTAGAGTTTTTCATACCAATTCTTCACAGATCATTTCTTATGATTTTACACAAATTATTACTATTTTTAATAATTTTATCAAGGCCCGTACAGTCGATTTCCATCAACGGCCATCGAACTGCACTTACATCGACCTTTTCCAAATTTGATTTGGACATAATTCCAAATCCAACTGTTAGATTTCAAATCTCTAATATTCGTTAGAAAGCTCTTTTCGATACATACCCAACGGTTTCGGTTTTAGGAGAATCGGACGGTCGGATCTCCCGCAATATCCATTCGAAGTCAATGGTCAAAATTCGCGAACTGCCGCGGCGCGGCGCGTTCTATTCAGGCCATTATATATATAATATATATATTATTTATATTTCGTCGGTTTTCTTTTAAAACGTATTTTATAAATCGTTTTAAATTTGTTTTCGAAATGATTTCAACTTCATATTCAATTTCGAATCAAAATTGAATATTCCACATCATCGATATACAAATGATAATATTTTCAAAACGTTAAATTTTGAAATCACTTTCTTTTCTATATTTATTATAAAAATGAATAAAATCGATATAAATATCGTTCACGTCAAAAATGGCGTCAATCTAATCAACACGACTTTTATTCAACACATGAATATTTATTCTATTCAACACATGAATGTTTATTCTATTAAACATATGAATGTTTATTCTATTCAACACATGAATTTATTTTCAATTCAACACATGAATTTATTTTCTATTCAACACATGAATTTATTTTCAATTCAACACATGAATTTATTTTCTAAGTTGGAATGAGGCCCAATCAATTACCATATAATGTTAGTTACATGGACTTGCTACAACACATGTATATAATAACAACGATAAATAATCAACCATCATCCAGAGTGCACCACACAACTGTATAAGCAATAAATATAAATAATGAACGCTTACACAGTCTGTCAACCCATCGATTGACATACAACTAAACAATCGGGATTAGTGTACGTCAAATATCATCCCAATACCCGTGTGGGGTTTCAAATCAACAAACACAGATTTTTTTTATTTGTGCAGTTGGGCGATGTGTAAAATTTATTGTCCCAATCAATATCAGTCAAATCAGTGTATATAAACAAATCGTCCGATTTGTTTATTACTATTTATTTTATATACACGTTAAAAATCATATTTTTAACTATAAAATATTTTCCACTAAAAAATATTTCATTTCATTCCACATCACACAATCAAATTTCACAACACAACAATCAAACAAACAAGTCATCCATGGTCTGTGGACGACGGGTGTCGGGTGCTGCTAAGCTCTGTCTGCATCCTAGTATATATTTCAACTAGAAATCAAAATAAAAGTGAGGAGTTCTCACCGAAGGTTCCACTCCTCCATTCTTTATTTCTGAATGGTCTGGATTCTGTTCTGCTTTCGGTCAATTCCATCGCGCTCTTATCCACACTGTTCATAATAAAAATCACATTTTTATTTCAACGCTATAAAAATCACATTTTTATTTCACTTCATATATATAAAAATCGAATTTTTAACTTCCTTCATATATATAAAAATCGATTTTTTATCTTCAGTTCTATAAATAAAAATCGAATTTTTATCTTCACTTCATGTATATAAAAATCGAATTTTTATCTTCACTTCATATATATAAAAATCAAATTTTTATCTCGCTACTCTCCATATAAAGATTATATTTTTAAAAATCGAGTCTTTACATAGCTAAAAATCGAATCTTTATATGCTATATATATATATATAAATCACATTTTTATGCCACTACTATGTACATAAAAATCATATTTTTATTTTAAATCTACATTCATAAAAATCGAATTTTTCCCCGTGTTTTTTATACATAAAAATTAAATCTTTTCCATGATAAAATCTAATTTTTTTTATTTTAAAATTCATACCTTTTCAGTTTAAAAATAAATAAAATAAATGAATAATAAAAAGAAAAAAGAAGAAAACTTACATCGTTCAAATGGAAGAAAGGGGGGCGGGGTTGCTGTGCGCGTCGGTCAGCAGGGTGGGCTCGCCGGAGTCAGTTGGAGGCGGGGGAAACCGCGGCGTCAGGAGGTGGGTCCAGGAGTCGCGGCGCTCACTGGTGTGGTACTCGATTATGGGATGCTCGGTTTTGGGTTGGGGGGGTTTCGCTCGAAGCTGGAGGGTAGAAGAAGGAGAGGGGCGGTGGAAAGGGGGATGGACGGAGTGCGGCGTCAGGGGGGGGTTGGTCGGTGGATCGGGTTTTTTCTTCTGATGTCGGGTTTTGGATCTGAGAAAATGAAATGGGGGGTAAGGGTATAAACGAGAATATATATTAATTATGTAATTTTTTTCCTTTAATCCAAAAATGTTGACTTTAAATCCGAACCCCAAACGAGACCCAACGACTGTCGCCACTAGCTAAATACCCCCATTCCGAACGCAATGGGATATGTTTCGTAACCCAGTTTGGCCGTTTCGATCAGTTTTCGTCAAAATCAAAATATAACTCTATATATTGAATTTGAACGTACATTTCAATTCACCGGGGCCACATATTAACTCTAAAAATTACCGAAAAATTATTTCTAGCTTCGTATTGACGATACGGTCCTGACAAAACTAATTTCATCAAATTCTGAGAACGTTTGAAAAATGGTCATTTTCCAGTCGATTAAAATCAACTGAAACTGGTCAAATGCGTTTTCTTTTGCCACGCTCACATATTGATTCAGAAAATTACGAAATTTGAAACTTAGCAATAGCTTGACATCAAGGATCCAACAAAAGTGGTTTCGTCAAAAACCGAGGTCGTTTGCAAAATTTCCATTTTCAAGGGCCAGAATTCCATAGCGATTATTCTGAATTTTCAACTGGACGTAACTTTTTTATTCCCGCTATGCAATTTCAATTTTTCGGATTCGTTGGAAAGATATCCTCAATTAGATTCTAATATTTTTGGTTTCGATAAAATCCGGTTTATTTTGAATCCTGTACATTCACTTGAATTTTGAAATCGAATTTTCAAACTACCGCGCCATTTTCAATTCCTTTTATAATTATAAATAATTATTTATATTCTAACGACGATCTATATAAATATATACGTTTGAATTCTATTCATTTTAAATTTCTCGTCGTTATTATTTAAAATAATTCATTTTAAATATTCAAATTTGCCAAAATAAAAATTTTAAATTGGCTCAGATTTCCGGGTTATTACACGGAGACACCTTATTCCTCGTCTCATATGTCCAATATGGAAGAGACGTTCTCGCATATCCGAACAATCGACAAGTACGTCCGGTGTAACACCCCATGTCCATTAATCTCACTCACAAAGGGAATGCATCAATGTCCATGAAGCGTTATTGTTGTATAGAACAGATAAAGACTGTAACCTCATAAAGACTGTAACCTCATAAAGACCTCTCACATTAAACTGACATTTGTGGCAGCTGGATTTGCCGGGCGGGTCCGGGCAGTCTTACACCACAAAAGAGCCTAACCTCGTGTCTTTACAACTGTTACGTATTTAGTTTGTGCCTAAGACCTCTCACATTAGACTGGCATTTGTGGCAGCTGGATTTGCCGGGCGGGTCCGGGCAGTCTTACACCACAATAGAGCCTAACCTCGTGTCTTAGACGATTAATTTCTCCTAATTAATCCTTCCCCAAATTTGAACTACTTTCCCTATTCAAATTATCAATCAATTAACGATGTCCATAATTGACTCAATTATGTCCATCCATTTATGGTATGTAAAATCATACCAATTTTCACCATAATTATACTTTATGCCTTTTTAAGGCATTTATGCCAATTAAATATTTTTAATATTATCCCCTTTTTACCCACGTAGTACGTTTGTTCGCTTAACGTAAAAATATATGTTAGACTCGAATAGTCTAACTCATAAAATAAAAGAAAACATCACAAATCTAACATAGGGGTAAACTTTCATATATGAATGATGTTCTACATCTAAAACTTGCATAGGCCAAAATTACAACTTGCATAAATAACATATGTCATGGATACAAATCTAAAGGTGTGAATTTGATGAGATAATGGCCACAAACTTGCATAAATATCATATGTCATGGATCCAAATCTAAGGTGTGAACTTGATGAAATATTGGCCACAAACTTGCATAAATAACATATGTCATAGTTCTATATTTGCATAGGTAATAATCCTAAACTTGCATAGCATGATTCATATCCAACTCATAAACTTACATATGTGATTCATACAACGCAACGATGGTGTAGACATGTAAAGTAGCATATGGCATAGCCTAACTTTCAATTAAATTCTCACATAAACTAGGTGCCATAGCCATGCAAGGTCACATATAATTCTACCCAAACTTGTATATGGTTCATGTTTACATCAAAGTCTAAACTTGCATACATATGATTTATCATATGAGTCAATATAACAAACTAGCATAAGAAACATGATGATTTAACTAGACATAAGCCAATCATAGGATTATAACATGGGTGATAGCATCATAACTTTACATCGTAGATGATAGGATCATAGCATAATATCATAGAAATTACAACATAATTCTACAACATAATTACAACATGAAATCAACAATTCATATCACATCCAAATTATCAGCATTATAACTCAATCCAATTCATTTATTAATTATCTTATTAAAACTATCGAACTCACAACTCAAAAGCAGTCTTGAGTTCTGAATTCTGATTTCTGGAGTTGAATTAGCGCTCCTTTGATGAAGATTCGTTGTTAGAGTTGAAAAGGATTGAATTTGATTTGCTTTCTTCCTCTCTAGTTGGTGGCGGCTATGATGAGTTGCTAGGTGACGGCATGGAGGCCATGAATCCAATTTTATTTTGATTTTAGGGTTTGGGTCTATAGGTGTTTTTATAGAGTTTAGGACTAGTTTAAGCCGTCCGATCAACCCAGAATTAATCCCAGCCAATCAGAGCAGTTCAGAAACCCTAATGAGTCAGCATCTAGTCACAAACAGGTCATCATTCAAATCTGCCTGGGGGGGCAGGTTGACCCCCAGGTCGACACTATGGTCGACCTGGTCAGGATAGGTCGACCCCCAGGTCGACACTATGGTCGACCTGGCCCTGGCGGGAATTTTCCCACCTAGCCTGTTTGAATCTGAATTTTCGAAATTTGAAATCTGTTTTGAATTTTTAGAAACTTCCGATCACCATAACTTCTTCATACGAAGTCCAATTCATGCAAACTCGGACTCTATCTCAACTAGAATTCCGAGACGAACACAATGGCGCAACCCGTTTCCCTAAATTCACACGTCTGAGATTAATTATCCTTTAATTTAGTTAATTCGATTATTCAAAAATCCGGGGTGTTACATTCTCCCCTCCTTAATGGATTTCACCCCCGAAATCTCTAAGTTAAGGAGAATGCATATCCTAACATCCAAACAACCATCTACTCAACCATCAAACACGAGCATCCATTGTCCTTATAAAATTTCTAATGTTGTATGAGCATATGCAAGAAGTGTGTGTATATGTTCCTTATCTAATGCAAAATCAGGCGGTCTACTGATTCAGTTGACCTCCTTGATGCAAACCATGATAGTGCCATGCGTCCATTATATATGCAAAGAACCCTATTGATACATATCATTTCTACATGTGTGCACAACCATTCACCAAAATGCAACATCCATATGATGGTACAACCATTATACATCCATTCCTTAAATATGTACACACATTTATATGCAATATGCAAAAATGAAGTGACTGAGCCGATCTAGTGCCTAAAGTGTGTGTATATGCATCCACGAGCAACCACTAGCAAACACTTGCATCCATCATACATAACATGTCTCAAACATATGTTTCAACCATAGGACTATTCCTATCTAAAGGTCAAAGATACTAACGAGAGGACATACTAAAGATAAGATAAGTACGAGATAAGCAATAAAGGAGAAATTAAAAGACATACCCTCAAAAAGAAAAGGGTATAATGAACGCGTCTTCGCTTCCGTCTCCCAAGTAGTGTTTCTCTCATCATCTCCCCATTGCACTTTGACCAGTTTGACCTCTCGATTCCTCAACTTCTTAATCTCCGACCCAAGAATGCGCGTAGGAGCTCGTCGAATCGTCGCATCACGCTCGTTCTCCACCTCTCTAAGCAAGCTCGGCTCTACCACTTCCGCGGTCTCATGCAAGCACTTCCTCAAATGTGATACAAGGAATACGTCGTGTACACCACTAAGTCTCTCGGGCAACTCTACTCTATACGCCATCTGCCCAATCCTTTCTTTAATAGGAAACGGTCCTACGAATCTTGGTGCTAACTTCCTAACGGACCCAAAGCGAACGACGTTCCGTAATGGAGAAACCTTGACAAAGACCATGTCCCCAACATCAAACTCAAGATCTGACCTCCTCTTGCCCGCATAAGAATTCTGTCTATCTTGCGCTGTTTTCATCCTCCTTCGAATCAAATCGATCTACTCCGAAGTCTCTCTAATCATATCGGGCCCAAGCAAGATCTTATCCGTAGATTCCCACCAACATGTAGGCGAACGACACGGTCGTCCATAAAGAGCTTCGAACGGTGCCATGCCAATGCTAGACTGAAAGTTATTATTATATGTGAACTCTACCAACGGAAGATGTTCCTCCCATGTACCTCCGAAATCTAAGACAAATAACCTCAATACGTCCTCTAGAATACGATTCACCCTCTCGGTCTGGCCGTCCGTCTGAGGATGATATGCGGTGCTCAAACATAACTGAGTCCCTACCGCCTCTTGCAAGCTTTTCCAAAATTCGCTAGTGAAAATAGGATCGCAGTCGCTCACTATGCTAGAAGGAACACTGCGCAAACAAACTATTTCTTGAATGTATACGAAGGCTAACCATGGAGCAGTCCTCTTACTCTTCACGGGAATGAAATGGGCGCTCTTAGTAAGTCTGTCTACCACGACCCAAATCCCCGAATTACCCCTCCTCGATCTTGGTAATCTGTCAATAAAGTCCAGCGAGACGCTTTCCCACTTCCATTGTGGGACCTCCAATGGATGAAGCAATCCACCGGGCTTCTTTTGCTCTGCCTTTACTTGTTAGCACACCAAGCATCTAGCGACATACTCAGCCACATCTTTCTTCATGCCGGCCCAAAAGTAAACTCGTCTCATGTCCATGTACATCTTGTCCCCGCCGAGATGAATGGTCATCTTCGAACGATGGGCATCATCAAGAATGGTCTTCCTCAAATTTTCGTCCCGTGGTACACAAAGTCTATCGTCCCTACACAACCAACCCTTATCATCTAGGGTATACCTACGGAGATGGCTCGATGACTCCCCTCCTTTGAGCTTTTCTACTAACTCAACCAACTGTGGGTCGTCTCGCTGTGCCTCACCAATCCGTCCCAAAAGCTTAGGTATAAACGGTAAATGACTTACTCTCATCTGGAAACACTAAGACTGGGGCTGTGGTCAAAGCTCTCTTTAAACGTTGGAATGCATCATCACAATTTACGTCCCATGTGAAAACTAAGTTCTTCGTCAAGCGTGTTAATGGAGCTGATATTTTTGCGAAGTCTTTGATAAACTTCCTATAGTAGCCAGCCAACCCTAAGAAACTTCTCACCTTGGTAGCATTTTTAGGAACCTTCCAATCTTGGATGGCCACTATCTTCGCGGGATCTACAGCTATCCCTTCTTTGGAAACCACGTGCCCTAAGAATCGCACTTCCTTTCTCCAAAAGTGACATTTAGAAAATTTAGCTTTAAGGCTATGCGCTCGAAGAGTCTCCAACACTTCCCTAAGATGTAGGGCATACTCTTCCTCGCTTTTAGAAAAGATCAAGATGTCATCTACAAAGACTAACACGAATTTATTAAGGTACTCCCTAAACACCCTACTCATCAAATCAACAAAGTATGCGGGGGCGTTTGTCAAACCGAAGGGCATCCCCAGCCACTCCAAGAAACCGTCTGGAGTCCTAAAGGCAGTCTTGTCTATGCTATCCTTAGCCACTCTCAACTGATGGAAACCAGTGGCTATGTCCAACTGCGAAAACACTGAGGCGCCAACTAATTGATCGAAAAGATCGTCAATCCTCGGCAGTGGGTGTCTATTCTTCTTAGTAAGCTTATTAAGTTCTCTATAGTCCACACAAAGTCTAAGGGACCCATCCGCCTTCGTGGCAAACACTACTGGAGCACCCCACTCCGATATACTACGTCTGATGAACCCCTTCTCAAGCAATTCTTTCACTTGCTTACTGAGTTCTCTCCTCTTCCTTGGAGCCATGTGGCGCACTGGCAATGCAACTGGATTTTCATTGTCCACTAGATATATTCGAAAGTCTATCTCACGTTTTGGGGGTAAACCCCTCACCTCATCGAAGACATCGGCATACTCACGGACTATGGGATCAGAATGTAAATCAACATCGGATGCGTCAAGGGATTTTAGGTAACTAAGCATTATTGGACCTCTAGGGTCATAAGAAATATCAAGGGTCCTCCCATAACGAGTCAACAATCTAACTACCCTTCTTTCACAATCTAGGATGACCCCATATCTAGTTTGCCAATCCATACCTAGAATCAAGCCGTAGCCATGAAGCCAAGAACAAAAGCGTTGCACTCAAACTCAACGCCCAAGATAAACACTCTCAAATCCCAACAAATCATAGAAAGATGAGCCGAACCACCAATAGGATTTGAGACTACTAAGAGATCAGTAACTAGACTAGTATCAAGGTGCAGTGTTTCAACTAATGATGTAGAAATAAACGAATGCGATGCGCCAGAATCGAATAAAGTACGGACAGGATGGTCAAACAGAAAAACTAAACTTTCAACGGAAATTGCTCTACCTCGTTCTTGCAGCAGTAGGACCACGAGAGCCTGAACCTGTCCCCTTGCCTGCCCGGGTGCCATAAGAGCTTGCACCTGTCCTTCCGAGGTATACCCTGCCCTCTGCCCTTTCTTTGGGTAGTCCTTAATAAGATGTCCTGCTTCGCCACAGTGGAAACAACCAGTCTTCTTTTACTTCCTACAATCTTTGCTTAGATGGCCTGGTATCCCACAATTAAATCACTTCTTCTTTCCCTTAGCATTGTTGCCTTTGCCACCTTTCTTGTTCTGTTGTTGCTGTTGCGGCTTCTTTTGATCCCCTTTCTTCTCGGGTGCCTTATGTAACAACCCGTATTTCTAATAACATGTTATAATGTAAATCAAGGTAGAATTAAATTATAAAATCTGAATCAAGGGAAACGGGCTATGCAATTGCGTTCGTGTCGGAAAAATACACGAAATAGAGTCCGAGTTTTCGAAAAACGGAGTCCGTATGACCAAGTTATAGCCCAATGAAGTTTTCATAAAATTCTAAGCCCGAAAACAGTTCAAATTCGAATTCAGATTCGAATTTCAGCCAAACAGGATGGGCGGGAATTTTCCCGCCCTAGGCAGGGTCGACACAGGGGTCGACACCAGTGTCGACCCCTCCCCCAATGGGTCGACACCCATGTCGACCCGTGGGTCGACACCCATGTCGACCCAGGGGTCGACCCCCCTGGTCGGACCAGTTTTTCTGGTGCACCATTTGTGACCTGTGAGTCTTGCTCTAGAAGTTTCTGACGGGATTTGACGGACCTGATGTGTTTTAGGGTTAATCCTATGGCTAATAACACCCTAATCTTCTATAAGAAGACCCCTAGACCTAACCTAATCACTCATTAATCATTCCTACAACTAAACTATGCCAAAATGTTCTCTCATGGCCTCCACTCTCTTGCTAAAGTTTCTACCTTCATTCATATGAGAGTTTGAGTGTTCAAATCAAGTAAAAGAGCCCTCCTTCTTCCTTAAAGAATCCATCTTTCTACATAGCAAATCAAAGAAGCATCTTATTCTCTCAAAGCTTGGATTGGATCTTATTTTATTTGCGGATTTGCTAGTGGCTTCATCTCAATCTTTATATATATTAATTCTAGTCTTCATAGCATTGTAAGACCTCTTCTACTACTAGATATAAACTATGAACTTAAACATGACATGTTGCAAGTTGAGTTTGGGCTTAAATATCATTTGTGCTTTGAATCTATCATGTGAGGCTTAGATCTATCCTATGTATGATTGTGAAATCATCACCTTATCTTCTTGGGTTGAAAGCTCTTACCTTTGTTTAGAAATGTTGCATGTAGCAACATAAAGACTCTCACTTGACCTTAATGTTAACTTGTCATGATAGGATCTATATGCTAGTTTAGATCTTCGTGCTTTCACCTATTTGCTAAGTAACAAATATGCATATTTTGAGGCCAAATATGATATATGCAAGTTTTTAGATGAACACCTATGTCTCATGAGCCACCATGTTTAACTTGTGGCCAAATATCACCTTATGCCCACCTTGTCATATCATTATGTTTCCTTTTTTTTCATCTATCTTGTGTTGATGCGAACATAGGAGCGTTGGGGTTACGTTATGGGTAAACTTAAATACATGAAACATGAACGTGAAATATGACATGAAGCATGACTTTAAAACATGACATACGATTATGCTTGAAAACCATAGTTTTATGATAAACACAAATATGGTCATGACACTTAGAAAACATGAAATTGACCAACTCGAGGTTGGGTTGAGTTTGCAATGTAAGACTACCCGGAACCGCCCGGCTTAACTAGTAGTTGCAAACAATAGGACCCAATGTGAGTAGTTGGTCATGCCGCACCTAAAACCCGAGGTTAGACTAGGTTGTGGTATAAACCTACCCGGACCCGCCCGGCTTAACTAGTAACCACAACAAGGTCTAATGTGAGAGGTTGGGGTGCATTAAGTTAATTAATGCCACATGATAGGGTTAAGTTAAGTTGACGTGGTTACTTAACCGATATAACATGAATGGGTAGGTTAAGTAAAACCAGGCTTGATTTACTTATTGACACTTAACCATGTAATACGATTAGTGGATGGGGTTAAGTTAACTTATACTTAACTAATCCGACTCGATAATTTAATGGGGTTAAGTTAACCTACACTTAACCAATTTGACTCGATAATTTAATGGGGTTAAGTTAACCTACACTTAACCAATTTGACTCGATAATTTAATGGGGTTAAGTTAACCTACACTTAACCAATTTGACTCGATAATTTAATAGGGTTAAGTTAACCTACACTTAACCAATTTGACTTGATAATTTAATGGGGTTAAGTCAACCTTCACTTAACCAATTTGGCAAGATAATATTGACAGGGTTAAGTCATAGATCACTTGAATATACTTAACCACTTGAACACGATTGGCTGGTAGGGTTAAGTCATGAACCACTTGGGTACACTTAACCAACTTGATACATGTTTGGATAGGGTTAACCACACTTAACCCGTTAGAAATCCTAGTTACACGGTCCTTTTCAGCAGTAACCCACTAGAGAGTATCGGGATACCCTAGGGACTAGGCTAGGGTGGGGCACGATTACTGGGCTGGATTGTAAGTGACCAAAAAGACGGCGAAAGTAGGTGCGCCATTCGTAGATTCCGGCGGACCATGGTCGTGCACATGGTCCGGGGATGAAAGACAGACATGGGCACCAGTAGGTTTGGACTGTACGTGCTTGTTTTCGTGTCAGTGGTTGGCACCCTAGGGCCCGGATACACCCTAGGGTGGACCTAGCACAGTTTGACTACATTCCGGTTTTAGGCCGTATGACACCGACAATTGACGAGTTAGGCTTATAGGGAGCCGATCGACTAGAACGAGTAGTTGGACCTTGACATAGGTCACCTCATGACTTGGGCGTATTGGGCCATGGGATCAATTCTTGATTTTACTTGACATGGATTAAGATACTAGTACTATATTGGTGCAACACTTAACCTTGTATATGCGATGTCACCCTTGATCATGTTCTGTTATCTTGTTTACCATGCTAGTTAATCACCATCATCATGTTCATCTCAGTTTCTCATGTTAAGTTAACTTCATTAGTTTTTAGACTAATAGTAGGTAGGACTTACTCAGTCTTTATGACTGACCCGTTTTCCTTTCGCCTCTTTTCTTCCGTTCCCCCCCCCCCCCCCCAGGTTTGCAGGGTGGGAACACTGTTACTTAGCTGGATCTTTTGCTGCTTTTCTGGATAGCTCACGTATGGTTTGAGCATGCTATGGCCTTATGCTACTTTGGGGATAGTTACTTTATATTTCTTTTTCAGTTTTCAGTTTATGTTCTAGACTTTGTTTTATGGGAAAATAATGAACAAGTACTTTGATGTAACTGGACTATGGTTTTGAAATGCTAGTTTTATCCGCTGCTTTATTTACTCTGTTTTACTTACATGTTCTGTCTTGTGATATCTGCATGCATGTTTACCTCGTTTAACGCCCCTCCAAAGTTAGTGTCCTTGCAAGAGTGGCACTGGCGGAGGTGGGGTGTTACATTTGGTATCAGAGCCAGGTTTACGAGATTGGACAAAAGGTTTTTAAAACTTACCTTTTGGAAAACTATTTTCAAAACTAATTAAGTATTTTCCAAGAAAAGTGTAGTTTATTTTAAAAGGCTATTCCCCAAAAGCCATTAGCACTATCCTTCGTTTCTTCGTTCTGAATCTATCTTTTTCTTCGTTTTAGTATGGCCGATCGCATTAACATCCCGGAAGGAGTACAAGTACCCGTCTGGTTCCGGAGATTTATGGAGGCAAGGGCGAATGAAGCCGGCCCCGCGAACATTCCTCCTCCTTTCCCCGTCGCTAACATCTCTCCTCCTCCCGTAGCTGAGGTTCCTCCTCCTCCCCAGCATCCGCAAGAGGATTTCGCAAAGGTTTGCAAGGACTTTAAGGCGATGGGTGGCAAGAATTTTGTCGGGACGGAGACTTTTGTTGAGGCAAGAAATTGGTTGAAGGAAATTGAAGAACTCTTTGCTATCTT
The DNA here is from genome assembly GCA_030737875.1 of Allium sativum. Lineage (NCBI taxonomy): Eukaryota > Viridiplantae > Streptophyta > Magnoliopsida > Asparagales > Amaryllidaceae > Allium > Allium sativum. Next base: position 133,692,951 of record CM060918.1, read on the forward strand.
TGATATAGAAGACCGTAGGAAAGTTCTGTTAGCGGTATGGCTGCTGAAAGGGGAAGCTGCATATTGGTGGGTGCTCACCACAACTACTAGGCCAATTCAGACTTGGGATGACTTTAGGAGAAGGTTTAGACTGAGGTTTCTATCATCGACAAAAGAGAACCTTCAGATGGAGAGGTTCCTATCACTAAAGCAAGAGGACATGTCCGTTAGAGAATACGTGGATAAGTTTAATCAACTTGCTCAGTTCGGTCTAGAATTGGTTAACACAGCCCGGAAGAAGGCCCTACACTTTGCTCTAGGATTGAATGAGCCATTGCGCAGTTTGGCCATGTCTCATACACCCCTGGGGGCGACCTTCGAAAATTTGGTGAATACGGCCCTACTTCAAGAGGAAGATAAGAGTGACAAGAAGGAGGTCAAGGCAAATGAGTCCCAAGGCAAGAAGGGAGATTCCGGAAAAGGAGGCAAGAACAACAACAGCAAGGACAACAAGTCAAGAGAGAAGAGGAAGTGCAACTTCTGTAGGATCACTGGACACATAGCTAAGGACCGTAGGAAGAAGAAGAGGAAGTTGGGCGAGTGCTTTCTCTGTGGAGAAGTTAGACATCTCAGCAAGGATTGCCCCAAAAGGCAAGGGAAAACTCAGCAAGTAGGACCCTCTGGAGGGCAGTTGCAGGCTCTCGCTCTTCCATCTCTTGATCGAGGTAGTGTTTCTATAGAAAGTCTTGTTTACATTTCTGGTTTTCCTGTTCGTACCTTATTTAACTCTGGCGCATCGCATAGTTTTATTTCTCCTGATCTTGTTGAAAATTTGCACCTTAGTGCTAGTCTAGTTGAGGATCCCGTTTGTGTTTCAAATCCAATTGGGGGTTCCGCCCGTTTATCTATGGTTTGTATGGATTTGAAAATTTCTATCTTTAGCGTAGAATTCATGTGTAATGATTATGTTCTCGGGTTTATGGGGTACGTGTTGATTTTGGGCATGGACTGGTTGTCCAGTTAGGGAGCCATTCTCGATTTTGAGCATAGGGTAGTGAGGCTTATGACTCGCCTTGATAATACCCTAGAGATTTCTTGTAACCCTATGGGTCCCGTCATGTTCTGTTATCTTGAATCCCTCGACTCGTCTTTTGACAATCTTCAATCGGTGAGGTTGGTCCGAGAATATCCTGACGTCTTTGATGAGGTGAAGGGGTTACCCCCTAAACGCGAGATAGACTTCCGAATTAATCTAGTTAGTAATGCCAAGCCAGTTTCATTGCCAGTTAGGCACATGACCCCGCGTGAAAGAAGAGAGCCCTTACCACAGCTCCAGTTTTGGCATTTGTTTTCAAGAGATAGATCTTCTGCGGGGAATACCGTATGGTATGTACACGAGATCCAGGATTCACTAACGAATTTTGGGAAGCTTGCATGAAACCATGAGCACGCAGTTATGTTTGAGCCAAGTATTTTAGGCAAAGAATAAGTGGAAGTGAAACGAGAGGCAACGATGAAATGAGTTCTAACTCATATTTTGGAAATAAGAATTAAGAGCTACAAAATTGTGAAGTTAAAAGGCGGTCAAGGCACGATGGGATTAAGCACAAGAAAATGCGGCTTAGAAGATTGAAGACTAGATACGCGCATTAAATCTCCTTCTAAGAGTATATCCTTGATCCCTATTATTCCGTAGAGCTTACTCGCATGCTATCTTTTAAGTATATCCTCTCGGTCCTATCCTCAATCTTAGTTTTGTTACAAACCCCATAAGGAGTATGACCCGCCTGTTTGTGATATATAGTTGCGGTGAAGATGTTCATCACCAAACTATTTGGGCTTTATGGGATATAGGTAATAATTGATAGACTTACAAAGAGAGGCCATTTTATTCCGGTGAAAAGCAAGAGGACCGTATCATGGCTAGCATCTATTTATCTTCGAGAGATAGTGTGGTTGCATGGAGTTCCTTCTAGCATAGTTAGCGATCGTGACCCAATTTTCACTAGCTAGTCCTGGAATTGTTTGCAAGAAGCGATGGGTACATGATTGAATCTGAGTACAACCCATCACCCCCAGACGGATGGCCAAACCGAAAGGGTGAATAGAGTACTAGAAGATCTTTTGAGACTTTGTGTTCTTGACTTTGGTGGTACTTGGGGAGACCACCTTCCTCTCGTAGAGTGTGCTTATAATAACAGCTATCAAGCAAGCATAGGGATGGCACCATTCGAAGCCTTATATGGGAGGCCGTGCAAGTCACCAACATGTTGGTGGGAAACGATGGATAAGCTTATACTTGGGCCCGATATGATACGGGACACATCCGAGAAAGTTGAATTGGTAAGAAGACGAATGAAAGCGGCCCAAGATAGACAGAAATCCTAGGCTGACAAGCGAAGGGCAGATTTGGAATTCGAAGTGGGAGACAGGGTTTTCGTGAAGGTTTCTCCTTTGCGTAATGTGGTACGTTTTGGAGCAAATGGGAAGCTGGCACCAAGGTTCGTAGGACCCTTCCCTATCATAGAGAGAATTGGAAAGATGGCCTATAAGGTGGAATTGCCCGAAAAGCTAGCCGGAGTGCATAATGTCTTTCATGTCTCGCATCTCCGAAAGTGCCTACATGAGTCCGCTGAGGTGGTTGAACCAAGCATTCTAGAAGACATTGAGGTAGTGAAAGAGGCAACCTTGAGAAGAGCTCCGATTCGTATTTTGGGAACAGAGATCAAGAAGTTAAGGAATCGAGAAGTCAAGTTGGTGAAAGTTCAGTGGAGTGAAGCCGATGAAGACGCAACTTGGGAAACCGAGGAGAAGATGCGTGGGCTTTATCCATTCCTTTTTAGGGTACATTCTCAATTTCCTCTCCTAAGTAGCATATCTTTCTTTTTGCTATCCGTGTTTATCCTGTTTATCTTGTTATCTCGTTAACCTTGTCATAAGAACCTTAGGTAGAAACCCTTTGGATGAAACATGTATTTGAAACATGTTATGCTTGATGGTTGCAAGTGGTTGCAAGTGTTTGCACGTGGATACTCGTGGATGCATGATACACATTAGGCACTAAGATCGGCTCACACACTTTCATGTTGCATATGCATGAGTGCTTATACTTATTCATGGATGAAAATTGTTATGCTATCACGTGGATGTTGCATATGGATGAATGTTATGTGCACTCATGTAGAGATTATAAATTATGTTAGGAATTTGCATACATATGGACTCATTTCACTAACATGTTTTGCATTAAGGGGGTTTACTGAATCAGTAACCTCCTGATTTTCGCATTTAGATAAGTACATATACACACACCTTTGCATATGATCATACAACATTTAGAATCATTTAAGGACAATGACTGCACTTGGATGATGTTTTGAGTAGATGGATGATGGATGGTAGGATACGTTCTTCCTAACTTGGAGATTTCGGGGACGAAATCCTTTAAGGAGGGGAGAATGTAACAACCCGTATTTCTAATAACATGTTATAATGTAAATCAAGGCAGAATTAAATTCTAAAATCTGAGGCAAGGGAAACGGGCTGTGCCATTGCTTTCATCTCGGAAAAATACGCGAAATAGAGTCCGAGTTTTCAAAAAACGGAGTCCTTATGACCAAGTTATAGCCCAATGAAGTTTTCAGAAAATTCTAAGCCTGAAAACAGTTCAAATTCGAATTCAGATTCAAATTTCAACCAAACAGGATAGGCGGGAATTTTCCCGCCCCAGGCAGGGTCGACACAGGGGTCGACACCAGTGTCGACCCCCCCTAATGGGTCGACACCCATGTCGACCCATGGGTCGACACCCATGTCGACCCAGGGATCGACCCCCCTGGTCGGACCAATTTTTCCGGTGCACCATTTGTGACCTGTGAGTCTTGCTCTAGAAGTTTCTGACGGGATTTGACGGACCTGATGTGTTTTAGGGTTAATCCTATGGCTAATAACACCCTAATCTTCTATAAAAAGACCCCTAGACCTAACCTAATCACTCATTAATCATTCCTACAACTAAACTATGCCAAAATGTTCTCTCATGGCCTCCACTCTCTTGCTAAAGTTTCTACCTTCATTCATATGAGAGTTTGAGTGTTCAAATCAAGTAAAAGAGCCCTCCTTCTTCCTTAAAGAATCCATCTTTCTTCATAGCAAATCAAAGAAGCATCTTATTCTCTCAAAGCTTGGATTGGATCTTATTTTATTTGCGGATTTGCTAGTGGCTTTGTCTCAATCTTTATATATATTAATTCTAGTCTTCATAGCATTGTAAGCCCTCTTCTACTACTAGATATAAACTATGAACTTAAACATGACATGTTGCAAGTTGAATTTGGGCTTAAATATCATTTTGTGCTTTGAATTTATCATGTGAGGCTTAGATCTATCCTATGTATGATTGTGAAATCATCACCTTGTCTTCTTGGGTTGAAAGCTCTTACCTTTGTTTAGAAATGTTGCATGTAGCAACATAAAGACTCTCACTTGACCTTAATGTTAACTTGTCATGATAGGATCTATATGCTAGTTTAGATCTTCGTGCTTTCACCTATTTGCTAAGTAACAAATATGCATATTTTGAGGCCAAATATGATATATGCAAGTTTTTAGATGAACACCTATGTCTCATGAGCCACCATGTTTAACTTGTGGCCAAATATCACCTTATGCCCACCTTGTCATATCATTATGTTTCCTTTTTTTTCATCTATCTTGTGTTGATGCGAACATAGGAGCGTTGGGGTTACGTTATGGGTAAACTTAAATACATGAAACATGAACGTGAAATATGACATGAAGCATGACTTTAAAACATGACATATGATTATGCTTGAAAACCATAGTTTTATGATAAACACAAATATGGTCATGACACTTAGAAAACATGAAATTGACCAACTCGAGGTTGGGTTGAGTTTGCAATGTAAGACTACCCGGAACCGCCCGGCTTAACTAGTAGTTGCAAACAATAGGACCCAATGTGAGTAGTTGGTCATGCCGCACCTAAAACCCGAGGTTAGACTAGGTTGTGGTATAAACCTACCCGGAACCGCCCGGCTTAACTAGTAACCACAACAAGGTCTAATGTGAGAGGTTGGGGTGCATTAAGTTAATTAATGCCACATGATAGGGTTAAGTTAAGTTGACGTGGTTACTTAACCGATATAACATGAATGGGTAGGTTAAGTAAAACCGGGCTTGATTTACTTATTGACACTTAACCATGTAATACGATTAGTGGATGGGGTTAAGTTAACTTATACTTAACTAATCCGACTCGATAATTTAATGGGGTTAAGTTAACCTACACTTAACCAATTTGACTCGATAATTTAATGGGGTTAAGTTAACCTACACTTAACCAATTTGACTCGATAATTTAATGGGGTTAAGTTAACCTACACTTAACCAATTTGACTCGATAATTTAATGGGGTTAAGTTAACCTACACTTAACCAATTTGACTTGATAATTTAATGGGGTTAAGTCAACCTTCACTTAACCAATTTGGCAAGATAATATTGATAGGGTTAAGTCATAGATCACTTGAATATACTTAACCACTTGAACACGATTGGCTGGTAGGGTTAAGTCATGAACCACTTGGGTACACTTAACCAACTTGATACATGTTTGGATAGGGTTAACCACACTTAACCCGTTAGAAATCCTAGTTACGCGGTCCTTTTCAGCAGTAACCCACTATAGAGTATCAGGATACCCTAGGGACTAGGCTAGGGTGGGGCACGATTACTGGGCTGGATTGTAAGTGACCAAAAAGACGGCGAAAGTAGGTGCGCCATTCGTAGATTCCGGCGGACCATGGTCGTGCACATGGTCCGGGGATGAAAGACAGACATAGGCACCAGTAGGTTTGGACTGTGCGTGCTTGTTTTCGTGTCAGTGGTTGGCACCCTAGGGCCCGGATACACCCTAGGGTGGACCTAGCACAGTTTGACTACATTCCGGTTTTAGGCCATATGACACCGACACTTGACGAGTTAGGCTTATAGGGAGTCGATCGACTAGAACGAGTAGTTGGACCTTGACTTAGGTCACCTCATGACTTGGGCGTATTGGGCCATGGGATCAATTCTTGATTTTACTTGACATGGATTAAGATACTAGTTCTATATTGGTGCAACACTTAACCTTGTATATGCGATGTCACCCTTGATCATGTTCTGTTATCTTGTTTACCATGCTAGTTAATCACCATCATCATGTTCATCTCAGTTTCTCATGTTAAGTTAACTTCATTAGTTTTTAGACTAATAGTAGGTAGGACTTACTCAGTCTTTATGACTGACCCGTTTTCCTTTCGCCTCTTTTCTTCCCCCCCCCCAGGTTTGCAGGGTGGGAACACTGTTACTTAGCTGGATCTTTTGCTGCTTTTCTGGATAGCTCACGTATGGTTTGAGCATGCTATGGCCTTATGCTACTTTGGGGATAGTTACTTTATATTTCTTTTTCAGTTTTCAGTTTATGTTCTAGACTTTGTTTTATGGGAAAATAATGATCAAGTACTTTGATGTAACTTGACTATGGTTTTGAAATGCTAGTTTTATCCGCTGCTTTATTTACTCTGTTTTACTTACATGTTCTGTCTTGTGATATCTGCATGCATGTTTACCTCGTTTAACGCCCCTCCAAAGTTAGTGTCCTAGCAAGAGTGGCATTGGCGGAGGTGGGGTGTTACACCTGATTAGCATTGGCGCCCTTCTCTTCTTCATGCATGAGTGCCATGTCAACTAACCTCTCAAAGGTAGCCCCCATGGGAATGTGGGTCATAGCTAACCCATGAAGCGGCTTGTTTAAACCCTTAACATTTCTTAGGGCCTTCTTTTTTGGATTGTTCACCAAGTCTAAGCCAAACCTTGCCAATTGGTTGAATTTGTTAACGTACTCTTTCACCGATAGATTCCCTTGCTTCAGTGACAAAAATCTTTCCATGTATAGATTCTCTTCAGCTCGTGAGAGAAACTTCGCCTCAAACCTTTGCCTAAAATCTGGCCACGTATCGATTGGACGTCCCCCATTAATGACCTCCTACCAAAACAAGGCCTCATCCTTCATTAGCCAAGCAGCTAGCTGGACTTTCCTTCCATCATCCACTTCAAACATTCTAAACAATTCTTCCACCTCCTTTAGCCAGTTATGAGCTTCAACAAATGTCTCCGTCCCGTGAAAAGGTTTTCCACCCATTGCTCTAAAGTCGTTACATATCTTTGCGAAATTATCGACACGAGGAGGAGGAGGATTTGCTGGACCTACAGCGGCGGCCCTAGCCTTAAGATATTGACGAAACCAACCGGGCACATGAACGCCCTCTGGTATCTCCGATGCTTCAGACATGCTGAAACGAAAAAGGAAAGATTCAACATAAAAAGGACTGAAGGAAAGATATATGGCTCTTGGGGTTATGCTTTCTAAAATATACTTTTCTCTTCAAAATACTTCCCTTCAAACATACTTTTGAAAGTACTTCTTTATAAAAATTGTTTGAAAAATAGTTTTTCAAAAATTCATATCTGTTCTGGTAACCTTCAGCTCTGATACCACGTGTAACACCCCACGTCCATTAATGTCACTCACAAAGGGAATGCATTAACTTCCATGGAGCATTTTAAGTAAGTATAGAACAGAAAATCACAACAAGACAGATATAAAGCAGTACTTGAAAATTAAAACTTTATTTCATTGCAGCGGATAAACCCATATGTTTGATTACTTCATCAAAACCATAAAACCAAAGTCAAGTACATCATATCCATCTTGATAAAACAAAGTACATAAACTGAAAGACATAATCCCCAACATTAAAATAGCCATAAATAAAGAGAAGCTGAACTTTACTTCAGCGGTCCAAGAAATCTTCTAAAAGCAGTCCAAAATCAAGCTCCACTGGTGCTAGTTCCAACCTGAGCACCTAGGGGGGGGGAGGAAAGAGATTGAAAAAGGGGGGGTCAGACATAAAGTCTGGCGAGTGCGATAATTCTAACAATACAATTAACAAAGTAACTAGACTAAGGCATAAGTTGGAAAATAAGGAAATGATCATGAACCATTGAGTATAACTGAGTAAACAAGGAAACAAGATGAACAACGATATCGTTAAAGCGCACCTAACCCACTAAGATAAATTTATTAAACTACACCAACACTATAGGATAATTGCTATACTGCACCGCCAGTAGTATACTGCACCACCACTAGTCATCCTAAGGTTGATCCCGCCTACAGACTTAATAATGATATTGGTAGTTTCGTGCACCCCTAGCTACCTTCATAGGTGTCGTCTGCCTCTATCTCCACTAGGTGTACCCACTACCCCCAAGCGATCGGCTCCCTAACTCGTAGATACCCGTGCTGGCCCCATAGTGGGGTATATCACTCCCTAAAGTGGCAACCCGATACCACCAAGAATGCACGGCTTATACCTACACGATGCAACAACGTCTTACCTACCAACCCGGGTCCACACACGCATATGAACCCGTTGGACTTGCGTTGCCACCGCTAACCCGGTTTGACCTCTTACAGTCAAGCCTAGTATGCGTGTCCCGTCCTCGACTTGGGTCGAGCCCACAAAGATACGTATGGGTTACTGGTTGAAATGGGCCCCCATTACTTGACACAAGCTATCCACCTAAGATTGGTCCCCTCTAGTACATCCCACTTAACCCACTTCTTATTCATGTTTCAATTACATGTTTCAATTTTGGTTAAGTGTTTCTAATCGTATTTCCAAATGCCACCCAAGGCACCCACTAGATTCCACATGCCACCCAAGGCACCCACTTAACCCCCTCACGTCCTACTACATGCTTATCTGGTTAAGTGTTTCTTAATTCATTAAGACCGTAACCTCATAAAGACCTCTCACATTAGACTGACATTTGTGGCAGCTGGATTTGCGGGGCGGGTCCGGGCAGTCTTACACCACAAAAGAGCCTAACCTCGTGTCTTTACAACTGTTACGTATTTAGTTTGTGCCTAAGACCTCTCACATTAGACTGGTATTTGTGGCAGCTGGATTTGCCGGGCGGGTCCGGGCAGTCTTACACCACAAAAGAGCCTAACCTCGTGTCTTAGACGATTAATTACTCCTAATTAATCCTTCCCCAAATTTGAATTACTTTCCCTATTCAAATTATCAATCAATTAACGATGTCCATAATTGACTCAATTATGTCCATCCATTTATGGTATGTAAAATCATACCAATTTTCACCACAATTATATTTTATGCCTTTTTAAGGCATTTATGCCAATTAAATATTTTTAATATTATCCCCTTTTTTCCCACGTAGTACGTTTGTTCGTTTAACGTAAAAATATACGTTAGACTCATATAGTCTAACTCATAAAATAAAAGAAAACATCACAAATCTAACATAGGGGTAAACTTGCATATATGAATGATGTTCTACATCTAAAACTTGCATAGGCCAAAATTACAACTTGCATAAATAACATATGTCATGGATCCAAATCTAAAGGTGTGAATTTGATGAGATAATGGCGACAAACTTGCATAAACATCATATGTCATGGATCTAAATCTAAGGTGTGAACATGATGAAATATTGGCCACAAACTTGCATAAATAACATATGTCATAGTTCTATATTTGCATAGGTAATAATCCTAAACTTGCATCGCATGATTCATATCCAACTCGTAAACTTACATATCTGATTCATACATCGCAACGATGGTGTACACATGTAAAGTAGCATATGTCATAGCCTAACTTTCAATTAAATTCTCATATAAACTAGGTGCCATAGCCATGTAAGGTCACATATAATTCAACCCAAACTTGTATATGGTTCATGTTTACATCAAAGTCTAAACTTGCATACATATGATTTATCATATGAGTCAATATAACAAACTAGCATAAGAAACATGATGATTCAACTAGACATAAGCCAATCATAGGATTATAACATGGGTGATAGCATCATAACTTTACATCGTAGATGATAGCATCATAAGATAATATCATAGAAATTACAACGTAATTCTACAACATAATTACAACATGAAATCAACAATTCATATCACATCCAAATTATCCGCATTATAACTCAATCCAATTCATTTATTAATTATCTTGTTAAAACTATCGAACTCATAACTCAAAAGCAGTCTTGAGTTCTGAATTCTGATTTCTGGAGTTGAATTAGCGCTCCTATGATGAAGATTCGTTGTTAGAGTTGAAAAGGATTGAATTTGATTTGCTTTCTTCCTCTCTAATTGGTGGCGGCTATGCTGAGCTCCTAGGTGACGACATGGAGGCCATGAATCCAATTTTATTTTGATTTTAGGGTTTGGGTCTATAGGTGTTTTTATAGAGTTTAGGATTAGTTTAAGCCGTCCGATCAACCCAGAACTAATCCCAGCCAATTAGAGCAGTTCAGAAACCCTAATGAGTCAGCATCTACTCACAAACAGGTCATCATTCAAATCTGCCCGGGGGGTAGGTCGACCCCCAGGTCGACACTATGGTCGACCTGGTCAGGGTAGGTCGATGCCCAGGTCGACACTATGGTCGACTTGGCCCTGGCGGGAATTTTCCCGCCTAGCCTGTTTGACTCTGAATTTTCGAAATTTGAAATCTGTTTTGAGTTTTCTAAAACTTCCGATCGCCATAACTTCTTCATACGAAGTCCAATTCACACAAACTCGGACTCTATCTCAACCAGAATTCCGAGAAGAACACAATGTCGCAACCCGTTTCTCTTAATTCTCACGTCTGAGATTAATTATTCTTTAATTTAGTTAATTCGATTATTCAAAAATCCGGGGTGTTACACTACTAATGTAGTTAATGGTTGAAATAAATTATTATCATGATTAATAATAATTTAGAAAATAACTTTTTAATGGGAAATCATTTAAAAAGTGATCTAAGTTAAAATGGAATTCAATTGAATGACGAAAGGAGAGTGTGAACAGGTTTTGTTTAACACTTGAGTTTTATAACGAAGTTATGTAAGAAATGGTTAAGCAAATTTGATAGAGTAAACTAAATGTTACTTAATTATTCGAATTAAGTAAAAGGAAAGTAAGATAAAGAGTTTGAGGATAAACCAGAGTTATATAAAAAAAGGGTAAAGTGGTAAATCGTTAATTTGATATTAACATTACTTAATAATCGGATTAAATGGAATTGAGAGTTGAAATGAGATTTCCAAAGCGGGATATGGTTGAATGGATTTGAAACGAGATTGTTAAAAGTGATTTTGATAGAAGAAGTAAATCATATGAGTTGTAAACCAATCCAAATTATAAAGTGAATGTCTTTGAAAAGAGGAAGGTGTTAAAAGTAGCATTTTTTTATAAGAAGTTGCTTAATTATTAAATTAAGGAATAATGGTTATAACCGAGAAAGAGAATTTCAAAATAATAAGAAGGGTTTTGAAACCGTATTTTGAATAAAATAGTTCAATGGTATTTGTATTGGGATTAGAATGAAATATTGGTTTTCGATTACAACTTATATTTATTTGAAGGTATGAACGTTGTTGATCAAGGTCTGAGAGGTAACAGAAATACCCCAACTTGAACGACTTTGGGATCATCTTAGAATGATATGAGTTATAATGGTAAATGTGGTTAATAAACTTTATTATTTCACTAGTGAAATGATAACAGAATATTTTTGGTGAAAATATATATATATATATATAAATGATGATTTCAAAGAAAAAGGGGAATAAAGGAGATTGCGTCAAATTATAACGATATCCGCAAGGTTAAAAAGGAAATGTAAAGTTGAGTATTGAAATAGATTTACTCTATATTAATAAGCATTTGTTATCGTTGTCAAGTAATGAACGAAGATGTTTCGTAAAGTTATGGTATGATTAGTAAGTTGAATTAATTTCCCAATATTATATGATAATGTGGTAAATGTTTTGAAATTGGAAATAGAAAACTAAATATGATAAAGGATTATCCTAAGTAATGAATTAGTTTAAAGAAGAATCTCATGTCAAATAAGAAGCTAGAAAACTATATTTATAATATCGAAAGATTTAAGATTTTAAAATTTACATCTGTTTAAATTAAAAAGCCAAGTGGTGCTGAATACTGAACCAGTGAACTCACTGGATTGTCATGATTGAAACACTGTTTATTTTGATAGTTAAATAAGCGACTAACAAATCTGTCCAATGCGATTGTTGGTACGAAAAGACCGGGATCGAATTTATATTCGAAAAACCATTCCGACCAACGAATACGTGGAGATATAAAGAGATGATCGAGATGGAGCATTGAAGACCGTGGATCTTCATTAAATGGAAGAATCACTAATAATCATTGGTTAGCTCCCAGAGATAAGTTGTGGTTCTATCGTGGTTGGAATCTACGGGTTGCAAGGACTACTAGCTACTGATCCCTGGGGTGATTCCTATATGAGATGCAGTATGAGAGTGCCTTCGGTTCATCCTGTTCCTGGAGGACTTGTATGGACGAATGTCTGACAGATTATTTCCAAAAGGATCGCGTACGTTGATTTCTTCAAACATGCCATAGTTGGTTAGCTCCCAACTAGAGTATTTATGTGGACTTCAATTAGCGATATCTAGTGGATTTGACGATGTGGCATTCAAAGTGAATGGCGATCAGATGTTTCAAAGTAAATTCTAGCCTCAAGCTTCACAACTGGTAAATGACAAAAATCGGGCAGGCGACATGGCTATGTGGGTCGCTCCCATTAGGGTGTATAATCACCTATCTAGAGAAAATCTTATTTGCTTCTTTAATCTATTTCGATGCTGTCCCTTTTTGGGAAACGGTGGGTCGCACTCAACCGTTGGTGATATACATTCGATACACTCAAGCGAAATGAGTGGTCGGTCATGTGAGGGACGGGTTGCAAGACGTTCTTGTTGAACCCAGTGTATTCGCCTCTAGAGATACACTATCGGCAGGTGGTCCCATACCTTGTCATAGTCGGAATCCAATCTCCAATAAGCGCCCGCGGTTTTATTTTTATACTATATATGACGAGCGTGAGATGCAAGCATTCTACTAGATTCTATTTACTTGTACTTAGACATTATTATAATATCAGACAAGATATTGGTTTTAGAAATGCTTTGGGTTATCGTAAGGTAAAAACCGTCCGTATTTATGTGTGGATTTGGTCTTACGATTATACTTTTCTTTTGAAAAGATTTTAACTTTTAAAAATCAGGTTGTGTGATACCAGTAATACTGTGCGAGTTTTTCTCACTCTGGTTCACCAGACTGACCCGGTGTTTTGTAAATGCTCGGGTTAGCCCGGGGTGTATAGGTTCAGGTTATCAGATGCTGCGAAGTCCAGAGACGAGCTGGAGGTGTTCAAACATATTGTATCTAGTATTTATTCTGCTGTGTGATTGTATATGAGGACATATTATTATCACTGTCCAGATATGTAATGTACTATGATGATTGTAAGTTTTATTTAAAGCCCTCAATAAAGTTATTTCTGTATTATATTTTGTTTCGCTGTGATGTAAGTCTCGGACTCTGTGTTGTGGTGTTTCTTCTTCTTCTATTCTAATATTTCTTCCCCTCTTATCTCACCCTCTAGTTTCTTTCTTCTAGTAATTTGGGTTTCCAGTACTATTTGGGTTGGACTGGTGTTGTTAGGTCAGCTCAAAGGGTACCAGAAATTTGGGTCGCTACATTTGGTATCAGAGCTATTGGTTTAGTGATAACCTTGGCTCTGTGGCGTAACTCGATAGAAATGGGGTCAGTAATATCCTAGATTGAGTTTGATTATATATATGAGAGCGCGTATTTGTAATTTGATATAAAATTATTTTTGAAATTATTTTTTCCCAATTTATTTTATAATTAAAGTAATGATTTTCTCAATTTATTATAATATGGGAAATCGATTGATTTGTCAATGTTGATTTGAGTGATATGTTTGGATTGTGTTGTTGATTGCTTGAATATAAATCTGAAAATGATAGACTTGGCTTAAAACCAATATGAAATAAATAAGTTGGATAAATCAATCTAGATTAATAAACCTGAAGGGATAATTAAAGGAATGAATGAAGTGATTATAAATAATTATGATCTCGTGTGGATTAGATTGTGTGTAGAACTGGTTGGATCGTCTGATATGGATATTTGAAACTAATTGATGTTGTTTTGGGGACTAATGAAATTTATTGGAGTTGAGAACAGGTGCAGGAGTGCCAATTCAGCTTTAAAATCCATCCAAGAGAAAATTCTGGAGTTAATTGAATCCAGTTTAAATAGAGCTGCATAATAACTAAGCAAGCTCGAATATAAAATATTGCTTACCACATAATAACGCTCGCAAAAAGGTATGCCTATGCATAATATAAAATTTTGGTTTTTACTTGGGTTTTGAGTTTGGTTTTTGAATTTTTTCTGACTCTGTTGGTCGATGTATATATATTTCTTGAACCTGCGATATTGCAGATGTCCTCCGTACAGGGGAGACTCTGCCAAAAAATTAAGGTGTTTGAATTTTTTTGAAGATTTTTGGAAAATTCTTTTATTTGGAATAAATTGGTTTTAAAACCAATTAGATTAGTTTTGGAAATAAAAATCGAGTTTTAAATTTATGATTTTGTAAAGATAATGGGTTTGTAACGTTCTTTCCTCCCTTAGCAATTTCGAGGGCGAAATTATTTTAAGGGGGGAAGAATGTAACGACCCGTATTTTTGCCGTCAAATATTTTATTTAATTGATTATTTTAAATATTATATTTGGAGTATTTATGGATTTTAATATTTAATTCGTTATTTAAAAGGAAGTTTGAACGTTAAATTTATTTATAATATAAAACGAGCTCGAAATCGCGCGGCAATTCGTAATATGGAGTTTTGAACTTCAACTGATTATACAGGATCTGATATAAGTCGGATTTCTGTGAAACAAGAAATGTTGGGAGCGTGTTGATGATAATTTTCAAATGGAAGAGAAAAATCCAGATTTCGTGTTATAGTTTGTTAATTATGGCCAAATCAAATTTTAAAATAATCGCTGTAGGAATCGTTATTAAAATATACGCGTTAAAATAGCCGTTTTGCAAACGGACTCAGATTTAGACGAAACTAGTTTCATTGGAACCGTATCGTTAAATTATTGTACAGTATTGAATTGCATGGCAAACCGATGTCGTATGTGACCACGGTGGCCATAAACGCCCGTTCAATTTCTATAGCGCGTAATTAATTTAATAAAGGGTTATTTGGGTATAACTTGAACAGAAGATCGAACTAGGCCGCGAAACTAATTCCGTTGAGTTCGTATCATCGATTATAGTCAGGATAGGTACTTAGCTTTTTATTTTTGGTGACCGGCTAATTTGGTGTCCGAAATGGCATTGCGGTGCGCGTAAAAATAGCCTAACGGAAAAACGGTCTTAGAATGCAATGAAACTGGTGTCGTTGGGTTCGTATTGATTAATTATTTTAGAATTTCAAGGTTTCAAGTTGATTTGATTTATCTAGTGATCGTGGAAAATTTAAATGCGTGTTTATTTCTGGTTTTATAAAGGAATTTTTTTCAAACGATGTCGAAATTTGACGAAACTTGTCCCATTGGATCCGGAATACCTTTTTACACCAAGATTAGCCTTTTTATCAGAAAACAGAAATCATATGTGGTGCTTTTTACGTGTTACTGTATGCGTAAGTTTCGCGAAAATATAATAATATTTAACTTCTCCTATATATACAGTTCCAACACTGAAAACCCTAAATGTCTCGGTCAAAACTGTTTGAGTGGTCAATGCTCCTATATTTTCCGCCTCCACTTTCTCATCATGGACGGCTGAAATGTTCGAGGCATTCTTCCACTAATTCCCCAAATTTCCTCAGCCATTTGTTATAATTATAATAGCTAAACGATAGAGCTCGGAGAGCTCTCCAAACTCAACGGTTGCGATCTGAGACGATTAGGCATGGAGGCCGGAATTCCATCATGAAGTCTGCGAGGTTTGGAGCCATTTGTTTTAACGTGAGTTCAAGGGTGCTGAAGTACTGAAGCACGGTTCTGGGAAGATGACAGTATCGGTCGTTGTTTGCTGGGTATAAAATGGGTTAATTAAGTTCCAATTAAACTATTTGATTTCACTAAATTATTAATCCAAATATTTATAACCTGTGTGTTTATTTTAGAAGGCAAGAACAAAGGGTCAACGTAAAGAGCGTGAGCAGTTTTTGGATGTGAGCAAACGAAAGGGTTAAGATTGGATATTAACGTTGGGGAATTTGCTGATTCAGTTGAAGTCTGCGTGGAAGAACCATTTGGAATGAGCAGAACCACACTTTTGAATTAGGGTAAAATGAAGTTATTTAAGAAATCAACTGTCTAATTAAATTATTGATTAAGGATGTTAATTATTCAAACTAAATCACGCAAGTCAGGTGAACGAACATGAGAATCAAGGGACCGAGGGAATAATAAAAACAGTAGTTCGGCTGATGTTTCAAACGTAATCAAAGTTTAATTATGTGTTAATTTAATTATATTAATTAATATTAGTGATTAGGATTAAACCATTATTTAATTAAATTATGTACAACAAAATTTTTGATAACAAATTCATATTTGATCAGAACTGAACCAAACAAAAGGGATTGGGACCGTAATGCTGAACGCTCCATTTTGGAACTGACTGGAACAGAACTGGACGCTATCGAAATCAACCAGGATTTATAATTAAATTAAACGACAGATTAAATTAATTTTAAATGAGTCGTTCAATAGAAATCAGATCAAGGTGAGTTAAACTCACTCAATATCTTTCCCATTTATATTTTATATAAATTGGGTTTTTATTTTGTGTTCTCTTTTTCTATGGTTGACTGTTCGTTAGTTATATATCTATTTATTGATTTAACTGATGAAATTAAACTGTCGTTTAATTTCAGTGAAATACCAAATCGTTATTTTAACGATTTGTTTTCAATAAAGGTAACTTACCTTGTTGGTTGCGTTTATAACATAAACGTGTTCAAATTATTTGAATTTCTTGTGAATTGGTTGATGGTCATTATTTATTTTATCAGTTAAATAGAATTGAATGATCTGTTTGGAGATAACCGTTTGAATACAGGGAAGAACAGGTTGGAGGGATCCAACTGGATTCCTTAAATATATTATTTACTTTCATGTTATCATATACGAACTGTTCTATTTGGGTGATTGATTTGATTTGTGATCATTGACTGAAAATTCAACCTATGTTTTGTTTTAACCAATGGGCAATATTGGTTGAGTAATTGGTAGTAAATGGCCTAAAAGTAAATTGTTTTATTTATATCGATTTACCGTCAGGTAAGTTGATAAAACTGAAGTTATAAAATTAATTTTATAACTATAAATAAATTTTGAAATATATATTTTGAATAAAAACTTATTTAAAAGGAAATAAATATTTATGTTATAATTAAGTGTAAATTGATTTTATAGAGTCAAATCTGATGTTAATCAGATTTGTAAATGTGAGGATAAGGAAATTTATCTAAACATTAATTTGGATAATTGTGTTGTTGAGAAACAATTTAATGAAATTATTTAAATTAAATAATTATATTATTAATTAATTCAAAGGAAAGAACGAATTGGAATCCATTAATAAGATAATCGTGGTTTGAGTGAATAAATTGGCTCGTTAATTGGATTGATTACTAAATTAATATGTTTGAATAGAAATAGTTTAATGAATATCGTTTAGATTATAATAAGATTTTTAAAAGGGATTTACTGTTTATTTTAATAAATAAAGAGATTAACTACTAATGTAGTTAATGGTAGAAATAAATTATTATCGTAATTAATAATAATTTAGAAAATAACTTTTTAATGGGAAATCATTTAAAAAGTGATCTAAGTTAAAATGGAATTCAATTGAATGACGAAAGGAGAGTATGAACAGGTTTTGTTTAACACTTGAGTTTTATAACGAAGTTATGAAAGGAATGGTTAAGCAAATGTGATAGTGTAAAATAAAGGTTACTTAATTATTCAAATTAAGTAAAAGGAAAGTAAGATAAAGAGTTTGAGGATAAACCAGAGTTCTATAAAAAAAAGGGTAAAGTGGTAAATCGTTAATTTGATATTAACATTACTTAATAATGGGATTAAGTAGAACTGGGAGTTGAAATGGGATTTCCGAAGCGGGATATGGTTGAATGGATTTGAAACGAGATTGGTAAAAGTGATTTTGATAGGAGAAGTAAATCATAAGAGTTGTAAACCAATCCAAATTATAAAGTGAATGTGTTTGAAAAGTGGAAGGTGTTAAAAGTAGCATTTTTATAAGAAGTTGCTTAATTATTAAATTAAGGAATAATGGTTATAACCGAGAAAGAGAATTTCAAAATAATAAGAAGGGTTTTGAAACCGTATTTTGAATAAAATAGTTCAATGGTATTTGTATTGGGATTAGAATGAAACATTGGTTTTGGATTACAACTTATATTTATTTGAAGGTATGAACTTTGTTGATCAAGGTCTGAGAGGTAACTGAAATATCCCAACTTGAACGACTTTGGGAGTATCTTAGAATTATATGAGTTGTAATGGTAAATGTGGTTAATAAACTTTATTATTTCATTATTGAAATGATAACGGAATATTTTTGGTGAATATATATATATATATAAATGATGATTTCAAAGAAAAAGGGGAATAAAGGAGATTGCGTCAAATTATAACGATATCCGCAAGGTTAAAAAGGAAATGTAAAGTTGAGTATTGAAATAGATTTACTCCATATTAATAAGCATCTGTTATCGTTGTCAAGTAATGAACGAAGATGTTTCGTAAAGTTATGGTATGAGTAATAAGTTGAATTAATTTCCAAATATTATATGATAATGTGGTAAATGTTTTGAAATTGGAAATAGAAAACTAAATATGATAAAGGATTATCCTAAGTATTGAATTGGTTTAAAGAAGAATCTCATGTTAAATAAGAAGCGAGAAAACTATATTTATAATATCGAAAGATTTAAGAGTTTAAAATTTACATCTGTTTAAATTAAAAGGCCAAGTGGTGCTTAATACTGAACCAGTGAACTCATAGATTGTCGTGATTGAAACACTGTTTATTTTGATAGTTAAATAAGCGACTAACAAATCTGTCCAATGCGATTGTTGGTACGGAAAGACCGGGATCGAATTTATATTCGAAAAACCATTCCGACCAACGAATACGTGGAGATATCAAGAGATGATCGAGATGGAGCATTGAAGACTGTGAATCTTCATTAAACGGAAGAATCGCTAATAATCTTTGGTTAGCAACCAGAGATAAGCTGTGGTTCTATCGTGGTTGGAATCTACGGGTTGCAAGGACTACTAGCTACTGATCCCTGGGGTGATTCCTAAATGAGATGCAGTAGGAGAGTGCCTTCGGTTCATCCTATTCCTGGAAGTAGTGACCCGTAACTTCCCCGGTAGGGAAAGCACGAGTTGCTTTGAGGACAAGACCAATCAGAACGCAAACAGAAGAACATTTCATTGTTTATTACAACAATTCCATCAGAATACAAGAATATACAGAGTATGAATAAATATTACACATTTCACAAATATCAGAGATTTAAATTACATTTAAATACATAGCAGCGGAAAAATAATACAACACACAACTGAAAGGAGATATACGGATACAGAGCTTTCTGAATATCATTCCAGTTGTAATCCAGGATCCTGTGAATATAAATCCGCAAAACCAAAACTACTAGCTGCCCGTGTCGAAAAAAGGGGCACCCAGAGTTTAGGTTAAAACAATAAACTCCAGGTCAGTCATGTGACTGGTGTGAGAACTAAAACAGTTATTAATCTTTATTTTAAAAGAGAGTAATTCAAGGGACCAAGCCGTATAACACGGAACGGGTTTCCTCCCAAGAACACTAATGCATATATCAAAACAGCGCAATGCTTTTTTGAAAAATGAAGCTATTATAAGACCCAGGTCCCATCATACAATGCAACGCAAGCCGGAGGATAGGGTTTTCCCTTATAATAGCCAAACATTCTTGGTACGTTTAAAACAAATCATTTGATACTATTATAAGTGTATAGTGTCAAAACAATTTCAATCATAAATATCAATCATAGACGGCATGGGTACCATATATCATGTCGCCATACTAGGCTCTACAAATAAAACCGCAATGTCACGTATTGGAAATTGGATTCCATCATGAGTAGAGGCAAGGGGAAAGCTCCTCTCCGATTCGAGACGCTCTAGCAAATGTCTCAGGACCACACACAACGATCCCTTGGAACCTCCAAGGCCGGTCTTCTCTTACTTTTGAGGATTGGCAATTCCTGAACACACGTTTCTCGGTCCTATAGGACCTATATAATGGTCTGTACGTCGGCTCACATAGTGCTAGTTATCGACCATATATTTGAGGCGCCTCGCGTTCCAACAACCACACAGGTGAAAAGTATATGAATGTCAGCCAGTTTAAGCACTGACACCACCACTAGCTAGAAAGAAACGTCGTGCACTCCTTGGGTCCTTATCCCGTTTTTGACTCATACCGAGGTGTGAGGCTCGCGAATTCACGCTATACACAAAGCTATGCCACATAGGCCGTGCTTTGATCATCAACCACAAGACTTTGCTTTTCAACAGAAGCCTTGATCATTTGCCACTTAGGCATGCCACACAGGAAATTCACTCCATGCGACTGATGTCCATTGATATACAACCTCTGAGCTCGTATGTCTCAGAGAAGGGCGTTAAGCAAGAGAATAAATTCTCCGCTACCAGATAGATGTATATTTAATAGAGATCAATCAACATAGAATAAAATCCAATGTCAGACACACAGTCCATTTACATGTTCGTTCTGGGTCTGAACGAAACCGGAGGCACTTTCCTCGCATATCCATCGATCTCCAAGTACGTATGGACAATCACCAACTGATTCCCTCCTCTTGGGTGTATAGCCCAATCAAGATCATCCATAATCATCCAAACGATGTGAATACTTCCGGTCTTCAACCACCGTCTTCATCTTCGACATATCGTCTAATCGGTTATTCAGAATGGGTATAAACCCGGCCTTTCCGAATAACCCACGTATAAAATAGACAAGTGTTACACAAACACAACATATGCCTCATTCCAATTCAGAATATTCTTTTATTCAAATTTTCACATTCTTAGGGAAAGGTTCCCATTATTTTTATCAACGATAAATTCTTCTCAATTTATTCTTTAATATTCCTTTGGATATCATTTCAAACCATGTTATGGTTTTCCAAACTAGTCGGGATTAGCGAGCCATGCCGAAGTAATCATTTAATTTATTTCCCAATCCCAACCTATTCATCCCATGGACAAAAACTGGTAGTACTCCATATCTAACACCACTGTGTTATCGGTAAATATTAATTACCATTTCACGTTCAAATCTAATTAAAGATTTAACTATCGCTTTGGAGCAAAACTGGTGATACTCCATTCTCGATCATTTCAATCTAATTAAAGATTCATTAAAACTCCACTTAGTTTTAATCATTCCGCAAATCAATCCTGTTTTTAACTGGGTTAAATAACCAATGTCATCTAAAACACGGTTCGCGATAAACCCAAAATCACATTCCATTGTTAATCGGGTTAAAGAACAGGTGTTATTCAAAACACCGCTCACGATAAACCCCTAAAACCAATTTAAATTCAATTCCAATTAAATACTAATTAACTGGACAATTTCAAAGTATCTTAATTAAAAGATTTATTCTTTTCTAAACTAGGTTCAAGAACAGTGTTATTCAAGACACCATTCACAACGAACCCAAAATCCCATTTGATATTAAATACAAGGCTCTGAATAAAAAATATATCGGCTTATATTCAATATCAAATTCTGAAACCAACAAATATCATATTGGAAATAACGATATAAATATATCTTTCAAATTTCCACAACCATATCTGTATAATCACGAAATCCAACATCGAAATATTTCGAAGATAATCTCGATTCAAATCTATTCCAATTCACGTATTGGAAATTCTGATTATTTTTAAAACCACTTCAAATCTAGTTCAAAACTAGTTCATTTCGATTAAAATCTATTTTTATCTTTACAAATGTTGAATTTTTCATCCCAGCTCTTTCCAATTCATATATTATGATTTTACACAAATTATTAATATTTTTAATAATTTTATCAAGGCCCGTACAGTCGATTTTCAATAACGGCCACCAAACTGCACTTACAACGACCTTTTACAAATTTGATTTGGACATAATTCCAAATCCAACCATTAGATTTCAAATTTATAATATTCATTGGAAATCTCTTTTCAATACGAACCCAACGGTTCCGGTTTCAGGAGAATCCGACTGTCGGATCTCCCGCAACGTCAATTCGAAGTCAATGGTCGAAATTCGCTAACTGCCGCGGCGCGGCGTGTTCTATTCAGGCCATTTAATATATATAATATATATATTATATATATTTCGTCGCTTTCAATTCAAAACGTATTTTATAAATCGTTTTAAATTCGTTTTCGAAACGATTTCAACTTCATATTCAATTTCGAATCAAAATTGAATATTCCACATCATCGATATACAAATGATAATATTTTCAAAACGTTATATTTTGAAATCACTTCCTTTTCTATATTCATTATAAAAACGAATATAATCGATATAAATATCGTTCGCATCAAAATGGCGCATCTCTAATCAACACGGCTTTATATATTTCAATAACTTCGTTATTCTATTCAATAAATGAATATTTATTATATTCAACACATGAATCTATATTTCTTTCAACACATGAATATTCTCAACACATGAGTATCGTCAACACATGACTATTTTTATTATTTGATATATTTTATAAAATTATGTTAAAGATGTTAATTTTATTGTTTAAAATATTTTACTCAACACATGAATATATATTTTATTCAACACACGAATGTTCTTCATTCTATTCAACACATGAATATATATTTTATAATATTCTTTATTTTCCCAATTGGAATGAGGCCCAATCAATTACCATATAATGTTAATTATATGGATTCCATACAACACATGCATATAATAGCAACGATAAATAATCAACCATCATCCAAAGTGCACTACACAACTGCATAAGCATTAAATATAACTAATTAACGCTTACATAGCCAGTCAATCAAACGATCGACATACCACTAAACAATTGGGATTAGTGTACGTCAAATATCATCCCAACACCCGTGTGGGGTTTCAATCCACAAACACTGAATAATATTTGTGCAGTTGGGCGACGTGTAAAATTCATCGTCCCAATCAATATCCTTCAAATGGGTGTACATAAACAAACCGTCCGGTTTGTAAATGAATATTTATTTAATTCACATACACGTTAAAAATTATATTTTTAACGATAATTAATTTTTTTCAACACATGAATGTTTTATTATCCAGTTCACATTAACATCACAAACAAACTTCACAACACATCAAACAAGCAAACAAGTCATCCATGGTTTGTGGACAACGGGTGCCGGGTGCTGCTAAGCACCGTCTGCATCCTAGTATATATTTTTAACTAGAAATCAAGATTTAAAGTGAGATTCTCACCGACTAGTTAAACCAAACGCCACGACTCTTCTTATGTAGAAATCTTCGTCGTGCTCTCCCTTTTATCAATTTCATTGTCCGTAGCCACTACATATATAAAAATCACATTTTTATATTGTTGCTATGTATATAAAAATCACATTTTTACTTCGACATATATATAATAAAAATCAAACCTTTCTTGTATATAAAAATCAAATTTTTATCACGGCATACATAGAATAAAAATCATATTTTTACTCTACTTCTATATAAGTAAAAATCGTATTTTTACTTTAAAACCACTTATATAAAAATCATCTCTTTTCTACATTAAAGGTCAAATCTTTTTATTTATAAAAATTCAACCTTTTTCTAAGCTAAAAATCTAAAAAAAAATTATAATAAAAATCTTACCTTTTCTCTAATAAAAATCTTATCTTTTCTCTAATAAAAATCTTATCTTTTCCCTCTTGCTTTTAAACACATAACAAAACTGATTTTATAAATTCTATCATATTTTAAAACTGATTTTTATTTAATGAAAAAATTATTTAATCTAAATAAATAAATAAAACTCACCTTAGCAGTTGAAGGAAGTGGGGTGAAGTTTGCTGACTGAATCAGAAGAAGGGGAAACGCCGGCGGCAAGGCAGAGGTGGTGGTCGGTGATGCGCGCGGCGGCGCAGGAGGTGGTGTCGGCGTTTAGGAGGATGCGGCGGTCTCAGGGCTGCTAGGGCGTGGGTTTCGGGGTTTAGGAGGAAGGGGGAGGCGCATTGAAGAGGAGAGAGAGGGGAAGAGGTGGGTGGAGGCGGCGTGATGGGGGTGGGTGGCGGCGTGGTCATCCATGGCGAGGGGGGGCTGGAGCGACGGCGGCTCCTCCTCCTCTTTTTTTTTTTTTTTTGATTTCTGTTGAAATGAAACGGGGGGGGCTAAGAGAGAATAGGGAGAGAGAGGGAGGTTTTATTTTTTTTATTTATTTAATTATTTAATTTCAAAAAGCAACTTTTTATTTCGATCTCGAAATCGAACCCACCGACTGTCGTCCATAGCTAATTACCCCCATTTCGAACACAATGGGATAGGTATCGCAGGCTGATTCAATCGTTTCGATCAGTTTTCGTAAAAATCAAAATATAACTCTATATATTGAATTTGAATGCGCATTTTAATTTACTGGGTCCACATGCATACTCTAAAAATTATCGAAAAATATTTTTAGCTTCGTATTGACGATACGGTCCTAACAAAACTAATTTCGTCAAATTCTAAAACCGTTTGAAAAATGGCCATTTTCTAGTCGATTAAAATCAACTAAAACTGGTCAAACGCATTTTCCTTTGCCACGCTCACATATTGATTCGAAAAATTATGAATTTTGGAATCTAGCAATAACCTGACATCACGGATCCAACAAAGGTGGTTTCGTAAAAAACCGAGGTCGTTTGCAAAATTTCCATTTTTAATGGCCAGAATTCCATTGCGACCATTTTGAATTTTCAACTGGACGTAACTTTTGATTCCCGCTATGAAATTTCAATTTTTCGGATTCGTTGGAAAGATATTTTCAATAAGATTCTAATATTTTTGGTTTCGTTAAAATTCGGTTTATTTTGAATCCTGTACATTCATTTGAACTTTGAAATCGAATTTTCAAACTACCACGCCATTTTCAATTCATTTTATAATTAAAAATAAATATTTATATGCTAACGACGATTCAAATAAATATATACGTTCTAATTCTATTCAAACTAAATTTCTCGTCGTTATTATTTAAAATAATTTATTTTAAATATTCAAAATTCATTAAAATTGCCAAAATAAAAAAATTTAATTGGCTCAGAATTTCCGGGTAGTTACACTGGATGACTTGTATGGACGGATGTCTGACAGAGTATTTCCAAAAGGATCGCGTACGTTGATTTCTTCAAACGTGCCATAGTTGGTTAGGTCCCAACTAGAGTATTTTTGTGGACGTCAATTAGAGATATCTAGTGGATTTGAAGATGTGGCATTCTAAGTGAATGGCGATCAGATGTTTCAAAGTAAATTCTAGCCTCAAGCTTCACAACCGATAAATGACAAAAATCGGGCAAACAACATGGCTATGTGGGTCGCTCCCATTGGGTGTATAATCACCTATCTAAAGAAAATCTTATTTGCTACTTTAATCTATTTCGATGCTGTCCTTTTTCGGGAAACGTTGGGTCGCACCCAACCGTTGGTGATATACATTCGATACACTCAAGCGAAATGAGTGGTCGGTCATGTGAGGGCCGGGTTGCAAGACGTTCTTGTTGAACCCAGTGTATTCGCCTCTAGAGATACACTATCGGCAGGTGGTCCCATACCTTGTCATAGTCGGAATCCAATCTGCAATAAGCACCCGTGGTTTTATTTGTATACTATATATGTGGAGCATGAGATGCAAGCGTTCTACTAGATTCTATTTACTTGTACTTAGACATTATTATAATATCAGACAAGATATTGGTTTTAGAAATGCTTTGGTTTATCGTAAGTTAAAAACTGTCCATATTTATGTGTGGATTTGGTCTTACGATTATCCTTTTCTTTTGAAAAGATTTTAACTTTTAAAAATCAGGTTGTGTGATACCAATAATATTGTGCGAGTTTTTCTCACTCTGGTTCACCAGACTGACCCAGTGTTTTGTAAATGCTCATTTTAGCCCGGGGTGTATAGGTTCAGGTTATCAGATGCTGCAAAGTCCAGAGACGAGCTGGAGGTGTTCAGATGTATTGTATCTAGTATTTATTCCGCTGTGTGATTGTATATGAGGACAGATTATTATCACTGTCCAGATGTGTAATGTACTCTGATGATTGTAAGTTTTATTTAAAGCTCTCAATAAAGTTATTTCTGTATTATATTTTGTTCCGCTGCGATGTGAGACTCTGACTCTGTGTTGTGGTGTTTCTTCTTCTTCTATTCTAATATTTCTTTCTCTCTTATCTCACCCTCTAATTTCTTTCTTCTAGTAATCTGGGTTTCCAATACAATTTGGGTTGGACTGGTGTTGTTTGGTCAGCTCAAAGGGTACCGAAAATTTGGGTCGCTACACCCAGGTCGACCAGAGGGTCGACCAAGCCACATAGTTCGACCATGGGGTCGACCTATGGGTCGACCTCCCCCCTTTTCCAGATCCTAGGACAGATCCATTTTTCTGCATTTAGACGCCCGTTCTGACCAAATCGTTGCTCCTAAGCTATTTAAACACCACCAAACCTCACTTTCTCTCCACACAACTTCATTTCGCCTATACTCTGCCATAATTCATATTAAAATAAATCAATGGCGTCGCTACTTTGCTGAAACCTAAGCTAGAACTAGTGCTTCTTCTTCTTCCAATCTGAATAGGATTAAAAGATAACAAATCAACGCCTACATCAACGGAAAGCTAAATGAATTCCAGAAAATCAGATCCCAGAATTGTTCTTCTCTTTCTTAAACCATAATTTTTTAGTATAGTTATTTTTAGATATGAAATTTAATTATGACCTTGACATGGTTATGAATTTGAATTGGAGATTATGCATCAGATCTGTTTTTCTATGTAGATCTATCTTATTAATACTATTGTAACTATTTTGTATCTCTTCCTTCCTTCTGTTCTATAGCCAGGCTACCACGAGCCTGAGCCAAATCTCATAAGAGATGAATGCACGAACGCTAAATTTGGGGAAAATATTGAATGATGCATTATTGGGCATAACTGATTTGTGACTAAATTGAGAACACAACATATGTTGTAATTTAAGGTCTAGATCTAGGCATACTACATATGACGGTTTATGATTTGGAAGAAGGAGAATTATTGTATGACAACATATGACTTGTAATTTGGGAACATAATGCATGTTATAATTCAAAATCTGATTTTAAGGACATAAAATATGTTGTAATTTAAGATCTAGATTTGGGGGCATATTTTATATGACGATCTATGACTTGAAAGAAAAAGGATATATGATATAGGCGTAAAAGGTCTATATTAAAATAGGATAACTATTCATTGTGAATACGCCTAAATGGCGATTTTTGATATTTACATACGCTGAAATCAAAGGCTATAATTTGGCATAATTCATATTGTATATCATGATTTGGGGTTTTTGGAGAATATTCTGTACTATGTAAGTTTAATTAGAAATTTGGGGCACATGTTGTATTATGAATTATGACCATAATTTGAGCATGAGAAATTAGGCTTAATTTTATGATTAAGCGAGGTATGTCAATGGAATTTTAAGGGATGATTAAATCAGTTAAATTGTCTAATCTGCTAAATCTGTTGAAACTAAATACGGTAACTTGGGGTATGAAAATCTAAAGACTCGATATAAAATTGAGCAAAACATGTTAACACAACTTTGGATAATCTGTTGTAACTTGTAAAGAAGTTAATTTGTGGAATTGGCATAATTAGTCTAATATTGACATAATCTGTGAATGAATACTTTAGCTAAAATAAGAATGCTGAGACACATGGTTAGACTCTGTTTGCGGTAGAACCTGCCCGGACCCAACCGGCTTAACCAGCAACCGCAAATTGTCAGTCTAATGTGTGAGGTCGTAGGCATAAAAATGCTTAGATATGAGGTTAGGTCTGGCTTGTGGCAGAAGTCTGCCCGGAACCGCCCGGCACATCCAGCAGCTACAAGCTACCGACCTAATGTGAGAGGTCTGTGCATTAATATTTAATTAATGCAAATCTAAGATAAATATGATGCCTAAAACGTATTAGGTAGATAGGGTTAAATCAACTGGAATGATGACCCTAATAAACCCGTTTGAAAGTCTGTAGGCCCAATCAAGGTTAGGTGAAACAATCTGTAAGTCTGTTAATCTGTAATCTGACCCGTTAAGTCTAAAAACTTGTTAATCTGTATATCTGATCTGTTAGTCTAAAAAACTTGTAAACTTGTGTGTCTGGTCTGAGAAGTAGTTAATCTGAACTTTGTACATCTGAAATCTATAAGCAAGCTAATCTGAAATCTGTTAGTCTAGGGACACAAGGTTAGGAGGGGTAATTACTTGTGTCATCTGTTGTTTGTGACCCATATTAGTCAGTAACCCTTTCTGGTATCAAAATTATGACCCAACACTAGGTAGGGGTCCAGGGCATGCTTACTGAACTAATTGTAAGAGGTTCACTATGATAATGGCGAGGGGTGTTGATGGCGCGTTCCAACAGGGTCATGTGCGTGCATGGATCTGGTCTGCTCTGAGGATGTAAGACACCGTGACATCTGTAAATAGGTATGTGTCTATAGGTTTCCACTTTAGGGAGTGATACACCCTTTTGTGGGGCCGACACATGGTATTTATGTATTAGGGAGCCGATCGCTTGGGGTAAAATTTAGGGTACATTTAGTGTTGTCTGTTTCTGTTGGGGTGGTAACATCTGTCTATTTCTGTGTGGTACCGTCTGTTGGGGTGGTAAAGGCCCATTATTGGTGTACACCTAATTCTAATATTCTATTTCCGTAGGGGTTATTTTGTTTCTGTCTCTGTTCGGGTGGCAAAGGCCCATTACTAGCATTCTGTTTCTGTAACCGTCTGTCTCTGTTCGGGTGGTAAAGGCCCATTACTAGCATCGTGTTTCTGAAGAGATCGATCTGTTTTCTGTTTTGACATTAGGACAACACCTAATTCTGTTATACTAGTATTAGTGCAGAGAAGTGAAAACCAAGTAAGAAGCTTAGTTTAGCCTATATCATTATGTCTCTTCTGTTAACCTGCTACTCGTGTTATGGTTATCTCTCATCCAGTTTTATTTACATGTCATGATACTATTATCTGTTTATATGCTGAAAGTCACTGGACTCACCAGACTTATGTCTGACCTAGTTTGTTTCGCCTCTTTTCTTCCGTCCCCCCCTCCAAGGTTCTCAGGGTGGAAACGTAGGAGCTTGATTCAGGTTCCATCTGCTTGAAGTGCTTGAAAATATTGCTTGGCTTTGATTCTACCTATTTATGGCATTCTCTGTTGGGTAATATGGCATTAAAATTATGCATTCTGAAGGATTTTGTATAAGACTGATATTTGTGTACTTGGGTTTTGATATTGTGATGTAACCAAACTTATTTCTGTTCTGCTGTAATAAAGTTATAAAATTTTCAAGTACTACTTTACATATCTATCTTGTAAATTTCTGCTCTGTTTACTTATAATGTTCCACCGAAGTTAAGGCATTCCCTTTGCGAGTGACCTTAAAGGAAGTGGGGTGTTACAGTTGTGATGTTGCCTTTTCTTTTTATAAGTTAGACTATTTGCGAGTCTAACATATTTCATGTTAAAACGTACGAACAACGTGAGGATAATGGGAAAATATTAATTATGTAAATTGTGAATTAGTATATAATGGCCTTAAAGGCATATAAATTAATTTGAGACAGTAATTGGTATAATTTTTATACCTAAAGAGTATGGACATAATTTAGGAGACAATCATGGACATAATTAATTTGAAAATTTGAATAGGGATAATTAATTCATTTTGGGGTGAAATAATTTCTAATAATAAAAACCTAAGACACGAGGTTAGACTCGTTTGTGGTGTAAGACTGCCCGGAACCGCCCGGCAAATCCAGCAACCACAAATGATAGTCTAATGTGAGAGGTCAAAGGCACAAATTAAATGCGTTGTGAAGACACGAAATTAGGCTCGTTTGCGGTATAAGACTTCCCGGACCCGCCCGGCAAATCCAGCAACCGCAAACGGTAGTCTAATGTGGGAGGTCTTTATAAGGTTGCGGTTCTAATGAATTAGGTAACACTTAACCAGATAAACATGTGGGGGGACATGGGAGTTAAGTGGGTGGCTTGGGTGGCATGTGAAATACGATTAGAAACACTTAACCAAGTTGAAAACATGTAATAAGACATGAATAAGACGGGGTTAAGTGGGAAATTCTAGTGGGGACCCAGCATAGGTGAAAAGCTTGTGTCTATTATGGGGAACCTTTTCAAACCAGTAACCCATTAAGTATCTTTATGAGCTCGAATTAGATCGAGGACGGGACACGCTTACTGGGTTTGATTGTAAGAGGTCAAAACAGGTTAGCGGTGGCAACACAAGTCCAACAGGGTCATGTGTGTGCGCGGTCCTGGGCTGGTAGGTAAGACGTTGTTGCATCATGTAGATATAAGCCGTGCATCTTTAGTGGTATCGGGTTGCCACTTTGGGGAGTAATACACCCCACTATGGGACCAGCACGGGTATCTACGAGTTAGGGAGTCGATCGCATGGGGGTAGTGGGTACAACTAGTAGAGATAGGGGCAGGCGTCACCTATGAAGACAGCTAGAGGTACACGAAACTACCATTATGATTATTATGTTCAGTAGGCGGGATCAACTTTTAAGGTGACTAGCAGTGGTGCAGTATAACAATTATCCTATAGTGATTAAGAGTGAGATTAACGGCAGAATATTCTTCCTATTTGTCTTGCTTTGCCCACTTGTTTCGCAGTCATTCCTTATTTTACCAGTTTATGTCTTATCCTAATTACTTTCATAATTGTATTGTTAAAGTTATGGTACTCGCCAGACTTTATGTCTGACCCCCTTTGTTTTCGCCTATTTTCTTCCTTCCCCCCCCCCTGGTTCTCAGGGTGGGACTAGTACTAGTGGAGCTTGATCATGATCTTTCTCTCTTTTGGAAGTGCTTGGATTGCTGAAAGTAAAGTTAGGCTCAGCTCTTTTATGGCTACTTATGTTAGGGTTATGCTTTTTATTTTATGTATTCAAGAAAACAATTTGTCAAGATGGTTACTAAGTGTACTTTGTTTTTCTGTGGATTTATGATGTTGTTGTAATCAAACTATTTCTCCGCTGCAATAAATGTTGTTTTGAAAATTTTCAAGTACAAATATATGTATCTGTCTTGTTATATTCTGTTCTATTCATCAATAATACTCCATGAAAGTTAATGCATTCCCTTTGAGAGTGACATTAATGGACGTGGGGTGTTACAACCAGTCTTCAAACACCGACTTCAATATCTTCGATTTATATTTAAAATGAGTGTAACAACCTGGAAAATCCAAGCCAATTTAAAAAATTTATTTCGGCAATTTTAATGAACTTTGAATATTTAAAATGAAATATTTTAAATAATAATGACGAGAAATTATTTTGAATGGAATTCGAACGTATATATTTATATAGATCGTCGTTAGAATATAAACATTTATTTAAATTATAAAAGGAATTGAAAATGGAGCGGTAGTTCGATAATTCGATTTCAAACTTCAATTGAATGTACCGGATGCAAAATAAACCGGATTTTAGTGAAACAAAAAATATTAGAATCTATTTGAGAATATCTTTCCAACGAATCCGAGAAATCAAAATTTCATAGCGGGAATCAAAAGATATGTCCAGTTGAAATTTTAGAATAGTCGCTATAGAATTCAGCCCTTTGAAAATGGGAATTTTGCAAACGACCTCGGATTTCGACGAAACCACTTTTGTTGGATCCGGGATGTAAAGTTATTGCTAGGTTTCAAATTTCATAATTTTTCGAATCAATATGTGAGCGTGGCAAAGGAAAACGCGTTTGACCAGTTTAAGTTGATTTTAATCGATTGGAAAATGACCATTTTTCAAACGGTCTCAGAATTCGACGAAATTAGTTTTGTTAGGACCGTATCGTCAATACGAAGCTAGAAAATATTTTTCTGGAATTTTTCTAGTTAGTATGTGGCCCCGGTAAATTGAAATGTGCGTTCAAATTCAATATATAGAGTTATATGTTGATTTTGACGAAAACTGATCAAAATGATCGAATCCGCTTACGATACATATCCCATTGTGTTCGGAATGGGAGCAATTAGCTATGGACGGCAGGCGGTGGGTTTCGTTTTGCAACAACCCGCATTCTACGCATCGGGGGATCGAAGAATATTTATTTCTTTCCCATATGAAGTTGTATGGTCATGTAACTTTGGGAAACAACTATTAGAGTCATTTCCCATGTTCATGATTTTTGTCGATTTTTAAATGACCGTTTTGCCCCTAGCTGATCTTGTTTCGGCCATAACTTTTGATTGGAAAGGAATTTTGACCTGAAACCACTTCCATTTGATTCGTTTGATGGTTTACCTTTCCGTAGAGTGGTAACATGTGAAAAACGGACTTACCGTTTGGGAGATATGGTTGAAATAAGGTTTGGAAGGTGAAAAACTGCTTAACCGGGCCAAATAGGGTGATAATTTAATAGGCCCATAACCCATTTCAGGATTAGGTTTATGAGGAGGCTGAAATGAGTTAGAGAATCATTCCATTTCAGTTTTCTAGCCTCCACTTACCTCTTAGAAACCCTAAAAATGGCCTCCAACCTCTAAATCACCTCCAAATCACTTTCTACTTGAAGATTGGGCTTAGCAACATCAAATCAAGAGAGATCAACACCAAATCAACATTAGAGCTGCTGTTTAGCAGTGGGATTCGCATTAAATCAGAGATTTATTTCAGATCTAAGGTTTACTTGTGGCTAAGGTGAGTGATTTGCATAGTTCCTCACTAATTATGGCTAATTAAGAGTGTTAATTAGCGAATTTAGACATGATAAAATTCTGGAAAAATATTTATAAAATTTGAAATGATGTTTTAGACCTCTGATATGAATTTGGGTTAATTTGGTTAAGTTTTGCTAATTATATCATAAGTTTCACCTAAATATGCTTAAGGGAAAATATGGGGTTTTGGCTATGTTTGATCCATTTTAACCCATCATATTTATGTTTTGGTGTTTGAGGTCACTTGTACATGTTGCTATGACTGTATGATATGCTTTGTGATTGATTAGAAAAGTTAGAATGGTCGAAAACGACGTCGAGAGGCGTATAGACAGTCGCTGGACAAAGTGCAGGGATTTACCCCGGATCGGATCATAGGAGAGAGCCACCGAACCGACCCGTTCATGGAAACACCCCACAACCCGAACCACTCGCACTCGTTACGAACCGAACCGTGCCACTCGATCGCGAGACCCTTTCACGATTCGCCAGCAGCCCTCATACCCGATCCGCTCTCGTGCTTCGCACCCCGATCCGACCCAGATGATCACGATCCGACGGGGAAAGGAGCTCGAACCCGAACCGCGTCACAAGCTGGAGGTCACGATCCGAGTTGCTATGCGATCCGCACCGTCATGTGGAGGAGGCAGGGGATCCGAACCGAACTATCTTGGAGAGCACGAGCTGACACCATAGGCGTTCCGCGAGTCACGATCTGACCCGAGCGAGGGTGATGACCAACGATCTGAAGCAAGGAAGTGAAGACCGATTCGGGGAAAGAAGACCAAAAACCCGAGATGCAAAGGTAGTCCAAATGGGAAGTTGTAACTCAGGATCCAGACGGGAACCAATGAGTTCACTTCATGGTTGGGCTTTGCTGCGGGACGTGTGCTAAGGAGTTGTCGACGTTCATAACTTCGATTCACCACTGAAAATGGATGATGGGCTACTTATCAGTGCAGTAGAGTCATTATGACTCGAGGGGCAAGGTGACGGTAGCAAGACTACGTTATCAGTGCAGTAGAGTCATTATGACTTGAGGGGCAAAGTGATGCGTAGTAAGACTATGAGCCAGTGCAGTGGGGTCATTGTGACTCCATGGGGCAGAGTGGACATAGTAAAGGATTAGTGAGGCTATGAGCCAGTGCAGTGGGGTCATTGCGACTCCATGGGGCAAAGTGGACATAGCAAAGGATAGTGGCTATGTATCAGTGCAGTGAAGCCATTTATGACTTCATGGGGCAAAGTGATCATAGCAAGGTATGTTGGGTGATCGAAGTGGTGAATATCGTATGCTTTACGCACTTGAGTGAGAGATGTGAGGATGGTTTCTATGTTTGATTGTTGCCATCACTATGACATGCACATCCCCACCTCCATTATCTTTACACTATTTGAAATGGCACCTTAGAGTGTTGTACAGTATGTAGTGCTAACTCTTTGGTTGCAAGTCCAGGTTCAGGTATGTTTTAGTCTACCTGTTATTGTTCTGTTTAGATGCTTATCGCTCATACCAGGCTTTATGTCTGAACCAGAGTTTTATGTCTCTTCTTATTACTCTAGGTGCTCACACGAGCAGACTAGAGACAAGTTAGCTGGTGATGCACGAGTAGCTGATTCGGAGACGAGCAGGAGGCTCCTACGTACGATATCTACATATATTCTCCCTGTGTCGTTGGTGGTCACTACTTGGGCATTAGTAGTGTACCTTCTTCATCTTGCTTTTTGCTTTAGAGATAG
This sequence comes from Allium sativum, assembly GCA_030737875.1. Taxonomy (NCBI): domain Eukaryota; kingdom Viridiplantae; phylum Streptophyta; class Magnoliopsida; order Asparagales; family Amaryllidaceae; genus Allium; species Allium sativum. Next base: position 133,727,817 of record CM060918.1, read on the forward strand.
TATTTTAAAAGTTGTAATAAGCTGTATTTTGGATTTCCGCTGCTATGATGCTTAGTTCTGGTTTTCAGCTTATGCACTGTCTCGCTTGTTTTATGTCAAGTATGTTGTTATTATATTTTGTTCTATGCGCTATGAGACATTCTATAGGTTCTTTGTTGATTCTTCGTCTTCTTTCCTTTCTTTGGCGACCGTCCCGTGCTAACTGGACATGTGTACAACGCACTTTTGGAGTAAATGTCGGTTGGTGCGGGGCGGGCCGTCACATTTGGTATCACAGCTCTAGGTTGCGTAGTTAACCTAGGGAGAGATAGTACGTATATGAGAGCGCGTATTTGTGATTACTTTGGTATTCAAAAGCTATGTATATATATACTACTAATAATATAAGAATGAAGTCGTACTGCACTAGCACCACTATGGGGTCGTTAATCGTTTTCTCTTTACAAATTGAACGATGAGTAGAGACACCAGGGGTGCTGGTAGAGGGACCAACAATGGGAATGCTCCTGACATGAGGGCAATGTTCACCAACTTCATGAGGGATATGCTTAGGGATGTTCAAGGGGCAGTTCCCAATCCCGGAAATGGTGGTGGTCCAGTAGTGCAGGCGCCTAGGGTCGATTTCGCCAAGTTGTGCAAGGATTACACTAATCTTGGTGGGAAGCCGTTCCACGGAACGGAGTCGGCCATAGATGTTCAGGATTGGTTGGATAGTTGTGATCGTATCTTCGATGACTTGGGTATCGAGGATGCGATGAAGAGAAGGCTAGCGTCTCGTCAGCTGCAAGGGCGAGCGATGAATTGGTGGAATGCCATTAGAACAGCTACTCCAGAAGATCAAGTTACTTGGGATCAGTTCAAGGCTCGCTTTAGCGAGAAGTTCATTCCAGCTGCCCAGAAGTCAGTTTTGTTTAAGAGATTCTTGGAACTCAAGCAGAATGGTATGGCAGTCTCTGACTATATTGCTGAGTTCGACACCTTGTCGAAGTATGGACTATCTCTTATCGATACTCCTGAGAAGAAGAATGAGAAGTTCATTAATGGTTTGGATGGATACTTGGGAGAAAGGCTTATCAACCACATCGATGAGACTTTCGAAATGATTGTGGGGAAATCTTTGAGATCAGAGAGTCTTTACCCTAAGCCAAAGACTGAGGCTGCATCTGCAGAGGGGCTGAAGCCGCAAGCAGGCGGTGGAGGCAAGAATAACTCTCATAATAAGAGGAAACAGAACCAATCTAAAGATGGCCAGAAAAATAGTAAGAAAGATGTTGAGTGCTTCAGCTGTGTAAAGACGGGCCATTATGCTAAAGAATGTCGGGCTAAGCGAGCAGAAAGGAAGTGCTACAACTGTGGCCAAGTTGGACATCATAAGGATAAGTGTCCGCAACTCTTAAGGAGAAGCAGATTGTGAAAGCATATGCTATTGATGTTGTTCCTTCTTCGTCGAATACCCCAACTGCGGCGGAGAAAGGAAAGAATGTCGTCATTCAAGGTATGCTTTCTATTTATGATGTACCAGTTCGAGTTTTGTTTGATACTAGGGCTTCCCGTTCCTTCATATCTAGTGACCTGGTAGATAGGTTGGGACTGGAACCCGAGATAGTCGATAGACCGTTGGTTGTGATGAACCCGATTGGTGGTTCGACTAAGCTTAGTATGATTTACCGAAATTTGGTCTTATCGAGTCATGGATGTATGTTTGTTTATGATTGCTTTTTTTTGGGCTTCACTGGGTATGGCATTATATTGGGAGTCGATTGGCTCCAAAGATACGGGGTGGTGGTAGACTGTGAGGGCTTTTTGCTGACAGTGAGGGCGGATGATGGGCGGAGGGTAGTGTTTGGTAGTCTACCTAGTGATGGGGTAATGGCTAGTTTTATAAATTCCCTCGACATCCTGCATGATGAATTGTCAGATGTGCCCGTGGTTGGCCAGTATCCGGACGTCTTCGAGGAGGTGACCGGGCTTCCACCACACCGAGAGATTGAGTTCCGTATTGATTTAGTGAAAGATGTCAGACCTATAGTGATGCCACTTCGTCGTATGGCTCCAAGAGAGCAACGAGAGCTCGGGGTGCAAGTCAGCAATCTTTTGAAGAAGGGATTTATTAGAAGAAGTGTCTCCGAGTGGGGAGCACCAGTTGTGTTTGCCACTAAGGCAGATGGTTCCCTTCGTTTGTGTGTGGACTATCGCGAGTTGAATAAGGTGACGAGGAAGAATAAGTATCCTCTACCGCGGATAGATGATTTGTTTGATCAACTGGAAGGAGCAAAAGTGTTCTCCCAGTTGGACCTCGCGACAGGATTTCATCAGCTCCGAGTAGCGGATGAGAGTGTTCCGAAAATGGCATTTAGGACGCCGTCTGGATTCTATGAGTGGTTGATTATGCCATTTGGGTTGACCAATGCACCAGCATATTTCGTGGATCTTATGAATCGAGTATTCAGAGATCAGTTGAATAAGTTTGCTCTTGTGTTCATAGACGATATCCTTGTTTACTCGAGGACAGAGGAGGAACACAAGGGACATTTGAGGATAGTGATGGAGGTGTTGAGGAAACACCAATTGAAAGCGAAATTTTCTAAGTGTCACTTCTGGAGGAGGGAAGTGAGATTCTTGGGCCATGTTGTTTCAGAGAATGGTATTGTCGTGGACCCTGCGAAGGTGGCTACGGTACAGGATTGGTCTACGCCCAAGAATGCAACAGACGTAAGAAGTTTCTTGGGGTTAGCTGGATATTATCGTAAGTTTATTCAGGACTTCTCCAAGATAGCAGCACCATTGACTCAGTTGACTAAGAAGAATCAGGCCTTCGTCTGGGACGGAGTGTGTGAGAATGCATTCAAAAGTCTAAAAGAAAAGTTGATGCGTGCGCCAGTGCTAGTCATTCCTAAAGGGAATGAAGAAATGACGGTATACACGGATGCTTGTGGTACCGGACTAGGTGCAGTATTGATGCAAGGTGGTAGGGTTGTAGCTTATGCTAGTCGGCAACTAAAGCCGCATGAGAAGAAGTACCCTACCCATGATTTGGAATTAGCAGCGACCGTGTTTGCGCTGAAGATGTGGAGACATTATCTCTTGGGAGAAAGGTTCGAATTGTTTACCGATCATAAATCATTAAAGTATCTCTTCTCTCAGAAAGATCTGAATCTCCGTCAGCAGAGATGGTTAGAGTTCTTGGCTTCGTATGATTTTGATATCGTATACACGCCTGGGAAAGTTAATGCGGCAGCCGATGCATTGAGTAGGAGACATGCCAGCCTAGGGGCTATGTTTCTTGAATGGAAGCAACTGGAGTATATCGCAGGGTTTGATTTCAGACCAAAGTGCGAATTGGATCCAGACATGCTAGCTAGTTTGACGATCAGACCCACTTTGATTGAGCGGATTGTTTCCAGTCAGAGGGACGATCCTAATCTATTGGAAATCATCTCCAAGTTAGAGATGAATATCGATGGTGAGGAGATGAATTTGTATGGGCTTGATCGAGATGGATGGCTTAGAAAGAATGGAAGACTAGTTGTAACCAACGTAAATAGTTTGAGAGATGAAGTGCTTAGAGAATGTCATCACTCAAAACTGACTATACATCCAGGTGGTAATAAGAGGTATCGAGACATGAGACAGACTTACTACTGGGAAGGGATGAAAAGAGACGTTGGGAAGTTTATATCCAAATGCATGAATTGCCAGCTAGTTAAAGCTGAGCAAAAGAAGCCTAGTGGGTTGTTGCAACCATTAGAAATTCCCGAATGGAAATGGGAGCAAGTCTCGATGGATTTCATCGATGACTAGATCGGGATACGATAGCATCTGGGTAATTGTGGATCGATTGACTAAGAGTGCAAGATTTATACCAGTCAAATCAACCAGAACGGGAGCTAAGTTAGCAGAATTGTATATGAAGTGGGTAGTGAGATTTCATGGAGTACCTAAAAGCATTGTGGGTGACCGAGACCCGTTGTTCACTAGTGGGTTTTGGAAGAGCTTACAAGAGGCTCTAGGGTCAGGATTACATCTCAGTACCGCATATCATCCTCAGACCGACGGTCAGACGGAGAGGGTGAATCGCATATTGGAAGATCTCTTGAGAGCTTGTATATTGGATTTTGGTGGATCATGGGATGACCATTTGCATCTAGTAGAGTTTGCATATAATAGTAGCTACCAATCCAGTATCGGTATGGCTCCATATGAAGCTTTGTACGGAAGACCGTGCAACTCACCATCATGTTGGATAGAGACTGGCGAGAAGTTTATGCTTGGACCAGATGTGGTGAGGGAAACTTCAGATAAGATTAAGATCATTCAACAACGAATGAAAGCTGCCCAAGATAGGCAGAAGAGTTATGCTGATAAGAGGAGAAGAGACTTAAAATTCTCCGTTGGTGACTTGGTATTTGTCAAGATTTCTCCGTTGAAGAGCGTAATTCGATTTGGAAGGAGAGGCAAGTTAGCACCAAGATTCATTGGTCCATTCCCAGTTCTCGAACAAGTTGGGAATTTGGCATATAGAGTTGACTTACCAGAGAAGATAGTGGGAGTTCACAACGTATTTCATGTTTCCCAATTAAGGAAGTTCGTTCACGACTCAGATATGGCTATTTCACCGTATCAGTTAGAGGACTTCGAAGTAGAACCCGAGGCGGTTGGGAACCGCAAGCCGATTAGTATTGTCGAGCACGATACGAAGCAACTTCGAAGGAAGGCGATGAAGCTAGTCAAGATTCAGTGGGGCGAGAACGAGAATGATTGTACTTGGGAGACAGAGGAGAGCATTAGGAAGACGTATCCAGAACTCTTTGCCTGGTAAGACTTACTTTGCGATTTAGTTATTCCGCATGCTAGGATAGACTTGTTTTGCATGTTTGATTGTTGTTTTATGGCTGATAGGCATGCGAGACCTTTGTGTGTGTTTTGATTAGGGAATTTCGGGGGCGAAATTTCTTAAGGGGGGGAGAAAGTAACAACCCGCATTCTACGCATCGGTGGATCGTAGAATATTTATTTCTTTCCCATATGAAGTTGTATGGTCATGTAACTTTGGGAAACATGTAACACCCCGTAATTTTATAACATTAAAATTCACAAATTAAAGTATACTTAATTTTTAGAAAAGAATTAAGTGAAATGGGTTGCACAGAGAAATATATATATATATATTGATATATATATATAAATTAAAAATTAAATAAATAAATATGCGAAAAAGTTCAAAATAGCGAATTGGGAGGGGAAATAACGGAACCGGCCCATTTTTGAGTTCGACCCGAGCTCTGCTGGGTCGACTAGGGGTTAATCCAGGGTGTTTGGCTGTCAACCCGTGGGCCAATTCGCTCAAATGCAGATTTTGCATTTGATTGGTTCTCATGGTTCAGGGTTAATCTAATGGTCCTAAATAACTTCCTACACCTATAAATACATCCTAATGCTAACCCTAAACCTAATTAAAATAGAATAGTTACCGTCATACCGTCGCCATGGAAATCAATAGAGCCGCCGCCAACTAAGAAAGAAGAAAAGCAAATTCAATTATAATTCTCTCAACCCTAAAGCAAAGCAAAACTCTCTCTTTTCTTCTCTAAATTGTGAGTATGATGATCTTAACAAGATTATTATCATTTTAATTAGGTTGAGTTATGAATGGATTATGAGTAGATAATGTGAATTATCATATATGTTGTTGTAAACCCCTTTTGCTATCATGTATATTGTAAATCCAATGTTAAGTGATGATGATATCTTATATGTTGTAAATCATGCTATGATGATGTTATGTATGTTGAAAGTTTCTATGCTAAGTTGTGATGAATCATACATGTTAAAAAGGCCATGATGTAACCACCTATGCTTGTTAGTTCATATTAATTAAATCATCATGTTTGGGTTATGTTGATCTATATGACAAGTCACATATGCAAGTTAGATTGATTAGAAAAGTTATGAACATATGCCAAGACATCTATTATGACATCTAGAATTATGCTATGACATATGTGATATCCTATGCTAGTTCACACAATAATTATGTTGCCTAAAAACCCCATATGCAAGTTTATGTATAGATTTGGGCAATGATCATATCATGTAAATTGAGACATTTAACAAGTTGACACCTTTTGATCCTTAACATGTGTAGTTTATGCAAGTTTCACCCCTATTATGATTAGATTTATTTTAATTGTCTATATGTTGTGATAATTTATCTTTGTGCTATGTGTTAGACTATTCAAGTCTAGCCTATATTATGCGTTGAATAAGTGAACATATAAACGTGGGGTAGGGGTAATATTAAGGATTTAATATTAAAAAGTTGGGGTGCAATTGATATGATTTTGCATGCCATAAGTGGATGACCATAATTGAGTCAATTATGGACATCATTAAAAGTTGACTTAATTAATAATTTGAATAGGGAATTATTAAAACTGGGGTAAAAGAATTTAAGTGTTAATCAATGCTTAGGACACGAGGTTGGACTCGTTTGTGACGTAAACCTGCCCGGAACCGCCCGGCAAATCCAATGGTCACAAATGTCAGCCCAATGTGAGAGGTCCTAGGCCTAAACTAAAGCATAACGGTTGTAAAGACACGAGGTTAGACTCTTTTATGGTGTAAGACTGCCCGGACCCGCCCGGCAAATCCAGCAGCCATAAATGCCAGTCTAATGTGAGAGGTCTTTATGAGGTTATGGCCTGAATGAATTAAGAAATACTTAACCAGATAAACATGTAAGGTGGGACATGGGGGTTAAGTAGGTTCCTTGGGTGGCATGAGGAATCTAGGGGGTGCCCTTAGTGGCATGTGAAATACGATTAGTAAGACTTAACCAAACACACATGTAAATGAACATGACTAAGAGGGTTAAGTGGGATATACTAGTGACAAGCTTAGGTGGGTAGTTTGTGGGGGCCCATTTCGACCAGTATCCCAAACGTATCTTTGTGGGCTCGACCAAAGTCGAGGACGGGACACACATGCTGGGTTTGACTGTAAAAGGCCAAAACGGGGAGCGGTGGCAACGCAAGTCCAATGGGTTTCATATGCGTGTGTGGACCCGGGCTGGTAGGTAAGACGTTGTTGCATCGTGTAGGTATAAGTCGTGCATTCTCAAGTTGTATCGGGTTGCCACTTTAGGGGAGTGATACACCCCACTGTGGGGCCAGCACGGGTATCTACGAGTAGGGAGCCGATCGAAAGTGGGTAGTGGGGTACACCTAGTGGAGATAGGGGCAGACGACACCTATGTAGTCAGCTAGGGGTACGTAAGGCTATTTATAAAGTTTCTGTGTGAAGCAAGTGGGATCAAACAATAGGGTGACTGGTGTGGTGCAGTGTAGTAATGTGCGGTGCAGTGTAGTAATCATTCGTTAGTAATTAGGTGTGCCTTTACCGTTATCTTTAACGTTATCTTAAACGCTATCTTTATCTTCCTAAGAGTTCATAGACATTTACTTGTCTTCCAGCTTATGCCTTAGTCTAGTTATTTTGATAATAGTATTGTTAGAATTATCATACTCGCCAGACTTTATGTCTGACCCCCTCTATTTCTATCATTTTTCCCCCTCCAGGTCCTCAGGTTGGGCCCAGTTCTAGTGGAGTATGATTAAATTGCTTCATTTCTCTTTGAAAGCTTGGACCGTTGAAGTAAAGTCCAGCTTGTTATCTTTTTAATGGCTATTTATGTAATGGGATTATGTATTTTGTTTTTATGAAGATGGATATTGTACTTGATTTTATGATGTAACAAACATGTTTAATTTCCGCTGCAATAAAATGAAGTTTTAGATTTCCAAGTACTATTTATTATCTGTCTTGTTGTAATTTTTCTGTTCTATATTCACTTATAACCTCCATGGAAGTTAATGCATTCCCTTTGTGAGTGACATTAATGGACGTGGGGTGTTACACGTGGTATCAGAGCTTAAGGTTACCAGAACAGATAAAAATACTTTAGAAAAATAGTTATTTTTGGAAGAAGTGCTTTCAAAAACATGTTTTAATGAGAAATTTAAAGAGAAAAGTTTTTAAGAAAAAAAAACATAATCCCTAATAGCCCATATCTTTATCTTTCGAATTCTCCATTCTGAATCTTTCCTTTTTCATTTCAGCATGGCTGAAGATCTTAATCTACCTAACGGTGTAACGATACCAGGATGGTATAGGAGGTTATTAGAGGCTAGGGCCGCTGCAGGTCCAGCCAATGTTCCTCCACCACCAGTTGCACCCGTTCCTCCTCCTCCTCCTCGCGTAGATACTTTCGCAAAGACGTGCAAGGAATTCAAGGCTATGGGTGGAAAACCATTTCAAGGGTCAGAAACGTTTGTGGAAGCTAGAGATTGGCTTAAGGAGGTGGAAGAATTGCTAGAAATCTTTGAAGTAGAAGAAGGGAGGAGAGTTCGATTAGCAGCTTGGTTGATGAAGGGAGAGGCCTCGTTTTGTTGGGAGGTCACTAATGGGGATCGTCCCGTTGACTCTTGGGCGGATTTCAGACATAGGTTCGAGGCGAAGTTTCTCTCAAGGGCGGAAGAAAATCTATATATGGAAAGGTTCTTGACATTGAAGCAAGGAAGCTCATCAGTGAAAGAATATGTCAATAAATTTAATCAGTTAGCAAGGTTTGGCTTGGACATAGTGAACACGCCGGAGAAGAAGGCGCTGAGGTTTGTGAATGGCTTGAATGAACCATTGCAAGGGTTGGCTATGACCCACATCCCTATGGGGGCCACCTTTGAGAAGTTAGTAGAAATGGCGCTTATGCATGAGGAGAAAAGCCCTAAAGCTGATAAGGCACCCGAGAAGAAGGGGGATCAGAAGAAACCACAACAGCAAAACAAGAAGGGTGGTAAAGACAATAACGACAAGGGAAAGAAGAAATGTTTTAACTGTGGGACACCAGGCCATCTCAGCAAGGATTGCCGAAAGAAAAAGAAGACAGGCTGTTTTCATCGTGGCGATGCGGGACATTTAGTGAAGGACTGCCCAGAGAAGGGGCAGGGGGCAGGAGCTACCTCGGGAGGACAGGTGCAGGCTCTTATGGCACCAGGGCAGGCAAGGGGACAAGTTCAGGCTCTCGCGGTCCCACCGCTGCAAGAACGAGGTAGAACCATTTCTGTTGAAAGCTTAGTTTTTCTGTTTGATCATCTTGTCCGTACCTTATTCGATTCGGGCGCATCACATTCGTTTATCTCTACATCATTAGTTGAATCACTGCACTTAAACACCAGTTTAGTAGAGGATCCCTTAGTTGTTTCGAATCCAATTGGGGGCTCAGCTTAGTTGTCTATGATGTGTTTGGATTTGAAAATTTCCATACTTAGCGTTGAATTTAGATGTGATGCTTATGTGTTGGGCTTCACGGGCTATGGGCTAATTTTAGGAATGGATTAGTTATCCAGAAATGGGGCCGTTCTTGATTGTGAAAGGAGAGTAGTTAGGCTCGTGACTCGTCTTGGCAACACTCTCGAAATCTTTTGTAATCCCATAAATTCGGTTATGCTAAGTTATCTAGAATCATTTGACGCATTTGAGAAAAATCTACGATCTGTTAGAGTGGTCCGAGAATATTCGGATGTGTTTGAGGAGGTGAAGGGCTTGCCTCCGAAGCGGGAGATAGATTTTCGAATATATCTTGTGGATAATGCGAAACCAGTATCTTTGCCAGTACGCCACATGGCTCCACGTGAAAGGAGGGAACTCGGTAAGCAAGTGAAGGAGTTGCTTGAGAAGGGGTTCATAAGACGAAGTATATCGGAGTGGGGTGCTCCAGTAGTATTTGCCACGAAGGCGGATGGGTTCCTTAGACTTTGTGTGGACTATAGAGAACTTAATAAGCTTACTAAGAAGAACAGACACCCACTGCCGAGGATTGACGATCTCTTCGATCAGTTAGTTGGCGCCTCGGTATTTTCGCAGTTGGACTTAGCCACTGGTTTCCATCAGTTGAGAGTGGCTGAGGATAGCATTGACAAGACTGCCTTTAGGACTCCGGACGGTTTCTATGAATGGCTAGTGATGCCCTTTGGTTTGACAAACGCCCCCGCATACTTTGTTGATTTGATGAGTAGGGTGTTTAGGGAGTACCTTAACAAATTTGTGGTAGTCTTTGCAGATGACATCTTGATCTTTTCTAAGGTTGAAGAAGAGCATGCCCTACATCTTAGGGAAGTGTTGGAGACCCTACGAGCGCATAGCCTTAAGGCTAAATTTTCTAAATGTCACTTCTGGAGGAAGGAAGTACGGTTCTTGGGGCACGTGGTTTCCAAAGAAGGGATAGCTGTAGATCCCGCGAAGGTGGTGGCCATCCAAGATTGGAAGGTTCCCAAAAATGCTACCGAAGTGAGAAGTTTCTTGGGGTTGGCTGGCTACTATAGGAAGTTTATCAAAGACTTCGCAAAGATATCAGCTCCACTGACACGCTTGACGAAGAAGAACCTAGTTTTCACATGGGACGTAGATTGTGATGATGCGTTCCAACGTTTGAAGAGAGCTTTGACTTCAGCCCCAGTCTTAGTATTGCCAGACGGGAGTAAGCCGTTTACCGTTTATACTGACGCTTGTGGGACAGGACTAGGCGCAGTCTTAATGCAAGAGGGCAGGGTAATAGCCTATGGTGGAAGGCAGTTGAGAGCGCATGAGAAGAATTACCCCACACATGACCTAGAGTTGGCCGCTATTGTTTTTGCGCTTAAGTCTTGGCGTCATTATCTTCTTGGCGAGAAATTCGAACTATTCACTGACCACAAATCTTTAAAATACCTATTCTCTCAAAAGGACTTGAACTTAAGGCAGCAAAGGTGGATGGAGTTCTTAGCGTCCTACGACTTTGAGATAGCATATACCCCTGGCAAGGGTAACGTGGTGGTCGATGCCTTAAGTAGAAAAAGATTATCCTTAAGTCCTTTGTTTGTTGAGCGGCAAAGTTTAGAATTCATTTCGATGTTTGACTTTAGACCTTCCGTTGACTTCGTACCCGGTTCGCTAGCATCCTTGGAGGTCAGACCTACGCTTTTGGGACGGATTGGCGAGGCACAGCGAGATGACCCACAGTTTGTTGAGTTAGTAGAAAAGCTCAAAGGAGGGGAGTCATCAAGCTATCTCCGTAGGTATACCCTAGATGATAAGGGTTGGTTACGTAGGGACGGTAGACTTTGTGTACCAAAAGACGATGACCTAAGGAAGACTATTCTTGACGAAGCACATCGTTCGAAGATGACCATTCATCCCAGCGGGGACAAGATGTACAAAGACATGAAGAGAGTTTACTTTTGGGCCGGCATGAAGAAAGACGTGGCCGAGTATGTCGCTAGATGCTTGGTATGCCAACAAGTAAAAGCGGAGCAAAAGAAACCCGGTGGGTTGCTTCACCCATTGGAGGTTCCACTATGGAAGTGGGAGAGTGTCTCGATGGATTTAGTGGATGGATTACCGCGATCGAGGAAGGTTAATACGGGAATTTGGGTTATAGTAGATAGACTTACTAAGAGCGCCCATTTTATTCCCGTGAAGAATAAGAGGACTGCTCCATGGTTAGCTTCTATATACGTTCGAGAGATAGTTCGTTTGCACGGTGTTCCTTCTAGCATAGTGAGCGACCGCGATCCTATTTTCACTAGCTAATTTTGGAGAAGCTTACAAGAGGCGGTAGGGACTCAGTTATGGTTGAGCACCGCATATCATCCTCAGACGGACGGCCGGACTGAGAGGGTGAATCGCATTCTAGAGGATCTGTTGAGGCTATGAATCCTAGACTTTGTGAGTACATGGGAAGAGCATCTTCCATTGGTTGAGTTCGCATATAATAATAGCTTTCAGTCCAGCATTGGTATGGCACCATTCGAAGCTCTATATGGACGACCTTGTCGTTCACCTACATGTTGGTGGGAATCTACGGATAAGATCTTACTTGGGCCCGATATGATTAGGGAGACTTCGGAGAAGATCGACTTGATTCGAAGGAGGATGAAAGCAGCGCAAGATAGGCAGAAATCTTATGTGGATAAGAGGAGGACAGATCTCGAGATTGAAGTTGGGGACATGGTCTTTGTCAAAGTGTCTCCATTACGAAACGTTGTTCGCTTTGGGTCCGTTGGGAAATTAGCACCAAGGTTTGTAGGGCCGTTTCCTATTAAGGAGAGGATTGGACGGATGGCGTATAGAGTGGAGTTGCCCGAGAGATTTAGTGGTGTACATGGCGTATTCCATGTGTCACATTTGAGGAAGTGCTTGCACGAGACCGCGGAAGTGGTAGAGCCGAGCTTGCTTAGAGAGGTGGAGATAGAGCGTGATGCGACAATTCGACGAGCTCCTACGCGCATTCTTGGGTCGGAGATCAAGAGGTTGAGGAATCGAGAGGTCAGACTAGTCAAAGTGCAATGGGGAGATGATGAGAGCAACGCTACTTGGGAGACGGAAGAGAAGATGCGTTCACGATACCCTTTTCTTTTTGAGGGTATGTCCTTTAGTTTCTCCTTTATCGCTTAGCTTGTACTTATCTTATCTTTAGTATATCCTCTCGCTAGTATCTTTGACCTTTAGTTAGGATAATCCTATGGTTGAAACATGTGTTTGAGACATGTTATGTATGGTGGATGCAAAGTGGATGCAAGTGTTTGCTAGTGGTTGCTCGTGGATGCATATACACACACTATTAGGCACCAGATCGGCTCAGTCACTTCATATTGCATATTGCATATATATGGATGTATTTAGTAAAATGGATGTATAATGGTTGTATTATCATATAGTTGCTGCATTCGGGTGGATGGTTGTGCATGCATATAGAATTAATATGTATCATTAGGAATCTTTTGCATACATATTGGATGCATGGAACTATCATGAATTGCACTAAGGAGGTCGACTGAATCAGTAGACCGCCTAATTTTGCATTAGATATGGACACATACACACAATGTGCATATAAACATTAAAGCATTAGAAGTCTTTTAAGGACAATGGATGCTGGTGTTTGATGGTTGAGTAGACGGACGATTAGATGGTAGGATATACATTCTTCTTGACTTGAAGATTTCGGTGACGAAATCCTTTAAGGAGGGGAGAATGTAACACCCTGTAATTTTATAACATTAAAATTCACAAATTAAAGTATACTTAATTTTTAGAAAAGAATTAAGTGAAATGGGTTGCGTAGAGAAATATATATATATATTGATATATATATAGATTAAAAATTAAATAAATAAATATGCGAAAAAGTTCAAAACAGCGAATTGGGAGGGGAAATAACTGAACCGGCCCATTTTTGAGGTCGACCCAAGCTTTGCTGGGTCGACTAGGGGTTAATCCAGGGTGTTTGGCTGTCAACCCGTGGGCCGATTCGCTCAAATGCAGATTTTGCATTTGATTGGTTCTCATGGTTCAGGGTTAATCTAATGGTCCTAAATAACTTCCTACACCTATAAATACATCCTAATGCTAACCCTAAACCTAATTAAAATAGAATAGTTACCATCATACCGTCGCCATGGAAATCAATGGAGCCGCCGCCAACTAAGAAAGAAGAAAAGCAAATTCAATTCTAATTCTCTCAACCCTAAAGCAAAGCAAAACTCTCTCTTTTCTTCTCTAAATTGTGAGTATGATGATCTTAACAAGATTATTATCATTTTAATTAGGTTGACTTATGAATGGATTATGAGTAGATGATGTGAATTATCATATATGTTGTTGTAAACCCCTTTTGCTATCATGTATATTGTAAATCCAATGTTATGTGATGATGATATCTTATATGTTGTAAATCATGCTATGATGATGTTATGTATGTTGAAAGTTTCTATGCTAAGTTGTGATGAATCATACATGTTAAAAAGGCCATGATGTTACCACCTATGCTAGTTAGTTCATATTAATTAAATCATCATGTTTGGGTTTTGTTGATCTATATGACAAGTCACATATGCAAGTTAGATTGATTAGAAAAGTTATGAACATATGCCAAGACATCTATTATGACATCTAGAATTATGCTATGACATATGTGATATCCTATGCTAGTTCACACCATCATTATGTTGCCTAAAAACCCCATATGCAAGTTTATGTATAGATTTGGGCTATGATCATATCATGTAAATTGAGACATTTAACAAGTTGACACCTTTTGATCCTTAACATGTGTAGTTTATGCAAGTTTCACCCCTATTATGATTAGATTTATTTTAATTATCTATATGTTGTGATAATTTATCTTTGTGCTATGTGTTAGACTATTCAAGTCTAGCCTATATTATGCGTTGATTAAGCGAACGTATAAACGTGGGGTAGGGGTAATATTAAGGATTTAATATTAAAAAGTTGGGATGCAATTGATATGATTTTGCATGCCATAAGTGGATGGCCATAATTGAGTCAATTATGGACATCATTAAAAGTTGACTTAATTAATAATTTGAATAGGGAATTATTAAAACTGGGGTAAAAGATTTTAAGTGTTAATCAATGCTTAGGACACGAGGTTGGACTCGTTTGTGACGTAAACCTGCCCGGACCCGCCCGGCAAATCCAGTGGTCACAAATGTCAGCCCAATGTGAGAGGTCCTAGGCCTAAACTAAAGCATAATGGTTGTAAAGACACGAGGTTAGACTCTTTTATAGTGCAAGACTGCCCGGACCCGCCCGACAAATCCAGCTGCCATAAATGCCAGTCTAATGTGAGAGGTCTTTATGAGGTTATAGCCTGAATGAATTAAGAAATACTTAACCAGATAAACATGTAAGGTGGGACATGGGGGTTAAGTAGGTTCCTTGGGTGACATGAGGAATCTAGGGGGTGCCCTTAGTGGCATGTGAAATACGATCAGTAAGACTTAACCAAACACATATGTAAATGAACATGACTAAGAGGGTTAAGTGGGATATACTAGTGACAAGCTTAGGTGGGTAGCTTGTGGGGGCCCATTTCGACCAGTATCCCAAACGTATCTTTGTGGGCTCAACCCAAGTCGAGGACGGGACACGCATGCTGGGTTTGACTGTAAGAAGCCAAAACGGGGAGCGGTGGCAACGCAAGTCCAATGGGTTTCATATGCGTGTGTGGACCCGGGCTGGTAGGTAAGACGTTGTTGCATCGTGTAGGTATAAGCCGTGCATTCTCAAGTTGTATCGGGTTGCCACTTTAGGGGAGTGATACACCCCACTGTGGGGCTAGCACGGGTATCTACGAGTAGGGAGCCGATCGAAAGTGGGTAGTGGGGTACACCTAGTTGAGATAGGGGCAGACGGCACCTATGTAGTCAGCTAGGGTACGTAAGGCTATTTATAAAGTTTATGTGTGAAGCAAGTGGGATCAAACAATAGGGTGGCTGGTGTGGTGTAGTGTAGTAATGTGCGGTGCAGTGTAGTAATCATTCGTTGGTAATTAGGTGTGCCTTTACCGTTATCTTTAACGTTATCTTAAACGCTATCTTTATCTTCCTAAGAGTTCATAGACATTTACTTGTCTTCCAGCTTATGCCTTAGTCTAGTTATTTTGATAATAGTATTGTTAGAATTATCATACTCGCCAGACTTTATGTCTGACCCCCTCTATTTCTATCCTTTTTCCCCCTCCAGGTCCTCAGGTTGGGCCCAGTTCTAATGGAGTTTGATTAAATTGCTTCATCTCTCTTGGAAAGCTTGGACCGTAGAAGTAAAGTCCAGCTTGTTATCTTTTTAATGGCTATTTATGTAATGGGATTATGTATTTTGTTTTTATGAAGATGGATATTGTACTTGGTTTTATGATGTAACAAACATGTTTAATTTCCGCTGCAATAAAATGAAGTTTTAGATTTCCAAGTACTATTTATTATCTGTCTTGTTGTAATTTTTCTGTTCTATATTCACTTATAACCTCCATGGAAGTTAATGCATTCCCTTTGTGAGTGACATTAATGGACGTGGGGTGTTACAAAACAACTATTAGAGTCATTTCCCATGTTCATGATTTTTGTCGATTTTTAAATGACCGTTTTGCCCCTAGCTGATCTTGTTTCGGCCATAACTTTTGATTGGAAAGGAATTTTGACATGAAACTACTTCCATTTGATTCGTTTGATGGTTTACCTTTCCGTAGAGTGGTCACATGTGAAAAATGGACTTACCGTTTGGGAGATATGGCTGAAATAAGATTTGGAAGGTGAAAAACTGCTTAACCGGGCCAAATAGGGTGATTAGTGAATAGGCCCATAACCCATTTCGGGATTAGGGTTATGGGGAGGCTGAAATGAGTTAGAGAATCATTCCATTTCAATTTTCTAGCCTCCACTTACCTCTTAGAAACCCTAAAAATGGCCTCCAACCTCCAAATCACCTCCAAATCACTTTCTACTTGAAGATTAGGCTTAGCAACATCAAATCAAGAGAGATTAGCACCAAATCAACATTAGAGCTGCTGTTTAGCATTGGGATTCTCATTAAATGAGAGATTTATTTCAGATCTAAGGTTTACTTGTGGCTAAGGTGAGTGATTTGCATAGTTCCTCACTAATTATGGCTAATTAAGGGTAATTAGTGTTAATTAGCGAATTTAGACATGATAAAATTCTGGAAAAATATTTATAAAATTCGAAATGATGTTTTAGACCTCTGATATGAATTTGGGTTAATTTGGTTAAGTTTTGCTAATTATATCATAAGTTTCACCTAAACATGCTTAAGGGAAAATATGGGGTTTTGGCTATGTTTGATCCATTTTAGCCCATCATATTTATGTTATGGTGTTTGAGGTCACTTGTACATGTTGCTTTGACTGTATGGTATGCTTTGTGATTGATTAGAAAAGTTAGAATGGTCGAAAACGCCGTCGAGAGGCGTATAGACAGTCGTTGGACAAAGTGCAGGGATTTACCCCGGATCGGATCGCATGAGAGAGCCACCGAACTGACCCGTTCATGGAAACACCCCACGACCCGAACCACTCGCACTCATTATGAACCGAACCGTGCCACTCGATCGCGAGACCCTTTCACGATCCACCAGCAGCCCTCATACCTGATCCACTCTCGTGCTTCGCACTCCGATCCGACCTAGATGATCACGATCCGACGGGGAAAGGAGCTCGAACCCGAACCGCGTCACAAGCTGGAGGTCACGATCCGAGTTGCTATGCGATCCGCACCGTCACGTGGAGGAGGCAGGGGATCCGAACCGAACAATCTTGGAGAGCACGAGCTGACACCATGGGCGATCCGCGAGTCACGATCTGACCCGAGCGAGGGTGATGACCACGATCTGAAGCAAGGAAGTGAAGACCGATTCGGGGAAAGCAGACCAAAAACCCGAGATGCAAAGGTAGTCCAAATGGGAAGTTGTAACTCAGGATCCAGACGGGAACCAATGAGTTCAATTCATGGTTGGGCTTTGCTGCGGGACGTGTGCTAGGGAGTTGTCGACGTTCATAACTTCGATTCACCACTGAAAATGGATGATGGGCTACTTATCAGTGCAGTAGATTCATTATGACTCGAGGGGCAAGGTGATGGTAGCAAGACTACGTTATCAGAGCAGTAAAGTCATTATGACTTGAGGGGCAAAGTGATGCGTAGTAAGACTATGAGCCAGTGCAGTGGGGTCATTGTGACACCATGGGGCAGAGTGGACATAGTAAAGGATTAGTGAGGCTATGAGCCAGTGCAGTGGGGTCATTGCGACTCCATGGGGCAAAGTGGACATAGCAAAGGATAGTGGCTATGTATCAGTGCAGTGAAGCCATTTATGACTTCATGGGGAAAAGTGATCATAGCAAGGTATGTTGGGTGATCGAAGTGGTGAATATCGTATGCTTTACGCACTTGAGTGAGAGATGTGAGGATGGTTGCTATGTTTGATTGTTTGCCATCACTATGACATGCACACCCCCACCTCCGTTATCTTTACACTATTTGAAATGGCACCTTAGAGTGTTGTACAGTATGTAGTGCTAACTCTTTGGTTGCAGGTTCAGGTATGTTTTAGTCTACCTGTTATTGTTCTGTTTAGATGCTTATCGCTCATATCGGGCTTTATGTCTGACCTAGAGTTTTATGTCTCTTCTTATTACTCTGGGTGCTCACACAAGCAGACTAAAGACAGGTTAGCTGGTGATGCACGAGTAGCTGATTCGGAGACGAGCTGGAGGCTCCTACGTATGATATCTACATATATTCTCCCTGTGTCATTGGTGGTCACTACTTGGGCATTAGTAGTGTACCTTCTTCATCTTTCTTTTGGCTTTAGAGGCAGTATTTTAAAAGTTGTAATAAGCTGTATTTTGGATTTCCGCTGCTATGATGCTTAGTTCTGGTTTTCAGCTTATGCACTGTCTCACCTGTTTTATGTCAAGTATGTTGTTATTATATTTTGTTCTATGCGCTGTGAGACATTCTACAGGTTCTTTGTTGATTCTTCGTCTTCTTTCCTTTCTTTGGCGACCGTCCCATGCTAACTGGACATGTGTACAGCGCACTTTTGGAGTAAATGTCGGTTGGTGCGGAGCGGGCCGTCACACGTTTCGAGTTCGAATGAAAAAGTTACTTTTTAGAAATAAAATAAAATAAAATATATAAATTTACATATAGCCCCCCCCCCATTTTCTTTCCCCTCCTCCCCATCATTCAACCAAAGAAAAAAAAGAAATGGGGCGACGGAGGGGGGCGATTCGCCGCCGCCGCCACTTCATCGCGGCCCCAGGTGGCGCGCCGCCCCCCCTGCTGCGCCCTCCTTCTCCTTCTTCCTCGGCGTCCTCCCCCTCGTTCCTCCAGCAAATCGAACCCCCCCCCAATTCGAGAACCACGCGAGCACCCCCACCCTAAACCCGACAACCACAACACCTCCTATCGCCGCCCCTCCTCTTCTTCTTCTCCACCTCCTCCCACTTCCTCCCCCCCCCCCCCCCCGCTCGCGATTGGAAGCCGCGCCTGAAACCCTAGCACCCCCGCCTCCCCGTTAAGTGACAAACATTGTAAGATTTTAATTTAATTTATTTTCTATTTCTACTTTATTTATTCCTTATTTATATATAAACCATATAATTTATTTTCAATTTTTAATGTGATATGAAGTAGTGGAATTGATTATCACTATATCATTGTGGATAGAATTGATCATTATTACATAATAAGAATGGTATGAAATCAGTTTTTATATGAGAAAAATTAGATTTTTACCTTCTAAGAAGAGTTATAAAGATTAGTTTTTTTAAATATCTAAAGATGTGATTTTTATCATCATAAAGATGAGATTTTCAAGAAACTAAAAACGTGATTCTTATCCATACAAAGATTTGATTTTTAACATTAAAAAGGTTCGATTTTTATGGTTGAAAAGAAAAAATATGATTTTATATAGTGGCGATAATAAAAATATGATTTTTATTATATTTGAAAAGGCGAAATCTTTATATTTGAAAAGGCGAAATCTTTATATTTGAAAAGGCGAAATCTTTATATAGAGAATAGCATGATAAAAATATAATCTTTATTATATGAACACCGTTGTAAAAATAGAATTTTTATCTATATAGTAGTAGTGTAAAAATAGAATTTTTATATACATAGCAACAATATAAAAATATGATTTTTATATATGTAGTGGCTACGGACGATGAAATAGACAAAAGGCGAGCACGATGAAGATCTTCTACATATGAAGAGCCGTGGCATTTGGTTTAGCTAGTCGGTGAGACCTTCTCACTTTAAATTTCCTTTTTTAGTTTAAATTATATACTAGGATGCAGACGATGCTTAGCAGCACCCGACACCCGTCATCCACAGACCATGGATGGCTTGTATGTTTGATTGTTTGTTGTGGTGAAAATTGATTGTGTGATGTGAAATGAAATAAAATATTTATATAGTTAAAAATATTTTATTGTTAAAAATATTAATTTTAATGTGTGTGTGTGAATAAAAATATATGTTTGTTGATTTGAAACCCCACACGGGTGTTGGGATGATATTTGAAGTCCACTCATCCCGATTGATTAGTTGTATGTCGATCGATTGATTGACAGGCTGTTATAAGCGTCAGATATCTATATTTGATGCTTATACAGTGTGGTGCACTTTGGATGATGATTAATTAATTATTGTTGTGATTATATACATGTGTTGTATGGAATCCATATAATTAACATTATATGGTAATTGATTGGGCCTCATTCCAATTGGGAAATAAAGAATATTATAAAGAAATATAGATTCATGTGTTGAATAGAATATAGTCATGTGTTGACGATGCTCATGTGTTGAGAAAAATCATGTGTTGAAAGAAATATTTTAACAATAAAATTTTCATCTTTATCATATTTAAAGTTAGAAACTAACTGGAAAATAGATAAGATGAGTGGTTTCCTGGGTATTGGTCTGATATTGGTTTCGGCCTTCGGGGTTAATACTTAGGGAATCATTCTCTTACTACTTTACGGTTGGAGTCTGATTTGAAAATCAAACGATAGCTACCATGATTTTATAAAATATATTAAATAACAAAAATAGTCATGTGTTGATAGTGCTCATGTGTTGAGAATATTCATGTGTTGAAAGAAATATATATTCATGTGTTGAATAGAATAAATATTCATTTGTTGAATAGAATAACGAATTTATTGAAATATATAAAGCCGTGTTAATTAGAGATGCGCCATTTTGACGTGAGCGATATTTATATCGATTTTATTCATTTTTAAAATGAATATAGAAAAGGAAGTGATTTCAAAATATAACGTTTTGAAAATATTATCATTTGTATATCGTTGATGTGGAATATTCAATTTTTATTCAAAATTGAATATGAAGTTGAAATCATTTCGAAAATGAATTTAAAACGATTTATAAAATACGTTTTAAAAGGAAATCGATGAAATATATAATATATATTATATATATAATGGCCTGAATAGAACGCGCCGCGCTGCGGCAGTTCGTGAATTTCGACCATTGACTTCGAATGGACATTACGGGAGATCTGACCGTCGGATTCTCCTGAAACCGGAACCGTTGGGTTCGTATCGAAAAGAGATTTCCAATGAATATTAGAAATTTGAAATCTAATGGTTGGATTTGGAATTATGTCCAAATCAAATTTGGAAAAGGTCGTTGTAAGTGCAGTTCGATGGCCATTGATGGAAATCGACTGTACGGGCCATGATAAAATTATTAAAAATATCAATAATTTGTGTAGAATCATAAGAAATGATTTGGGAAAAACTGGGATGAAAAATCCCACATTTGTGAAGATAAAAATAGTTTTTTATCGAAATGAACTAGTTTTGAACTAGAATTAAAATCAATTAATTTTTGAAATAAATTGAATTTGAAGTGAGTTTAAAAATAATCAGAATTCCAATACGTGAAGCGGAAATAGATTTGAATCGAAATTATATTTGGAATATTTCGATGTTGGATTTCGTGATTATACAGATATGGTTGTGGAGATTTGAAAGATATATTTATATCGTTATTTCCAATACGATATTTGTTGGTTTCAGAATTTGATATTGAATATAAGCCGGTATATTTTCAATTCAGAGTCTTGTATTTAATTTCAAATGTGATTTGGGTTTGTCATGAATGGTGTCTTCATTAACACTATTCTTAAGCCCAGTTGAGAAAAAGGTTAAATCTTTCTATTTAGATTTATTGAAGTGTATCAATTAAATAATATTTAAATGGAATTGAATTTTAATTGGTTTTTGGGTTAATCGTGAGCGGTGTTTTGAACAACATCTGTTCTTTAACCCGATTAACAATAGAGTGTGGTTTTGGGTTTATCGTGAATCGTGTTTTAAATGACATTGCTTCTTTAACCCGGTTAAAGGCAGGATATTGATTTGTGAAGAGATTAAAACTAAGTGGAGTTTTAATGAATCTGAAATTAAATTGAAAAGTGAATTGATAATTTAAATCATCAAAATTGGAAAGTGATCGAGAATGGAGTATCACCAGTTCTGCTCCAGAGCGATAGTTAAATCTTTAATTTGATTTTAACGTGAAATGGTAATTAATATTTACCGATAACACCATGGTGTTAGATATGGAGTATTACCAGTTTTGCTCCATGGGATGAATAGGTTGGGATTGGGAAATAAAATAAACAATTACTCCGGTGTGGTTCGCTAATCCCGACTAGTTTGAAATGATATCCAAAGGAAGATTAAAGAATAAATTTAGAAGAATTTATCTTTGATAAAATTAATGGGAACCTTTCCCTAAGAATGTGAAAATTTTAATAAGAGAATATTTTGAATTGGAATGAGGCGTTTGTTGTGTTTGTGTAACATTTGTTTATTATATACGTGGGTTATTCAGAAAGGTCGGGTTTATACCCATTCTGAATAACCGATTCGGCGATATGTCGAAGATGAAGACGGTGGTTGAAGACCGGAAGTCTTCACATCGTTTGGGTGATTACTGATGATCTTGATTAGGCTGTACACCCAAGATGAGGGAATCAGTTGGTGATCGTCCAGACGTACTTGGAGATCGATGGATATGCGAGGAAAGTGCCTCCGGTTTCGTTCAGACCCAGAACGAACTTGTAAATGGACTATGTGTCTGACATTGGATTTTATTCCGTGTTGATTGATCTCTGTTAAATACACATCTGTTTGGCGGCGGAGAATTTATTCTCTTACTTAATGCCCTTCTCTGAGACGTACGAGCTCAGAGGTTGTATATCGATGGACATCAGTCGCATGGAGTGAATTGCCAGTGTGACACGCGTAAGTGGCAATTGATCAAGGCTTCTATTGAAAAGCAAAGTCTTGTGTTTGATGATCAAAGCACGGCCTGTGTGGTGCAGCTTTGTGTATAGCGTTAATTCGCGAGCCTCACACCTCGGTATGAGTCAAAAACGGGATAGTGACTGCTGGGAGAGCACGACGTTTCTTTCTAGCTAGTGGTGGTGTCAGTGCTTAAACTGGCTGACATTTATATACTTTTCACCTGTGTGGTTGTTGGATACGAGGCGCCTCGGATATAGGTCTGTTAGGACCGGGAAACGTGTGTTCAGAAATAACTAATCCTCCAAAGTTAGGTGAGGACCGGCCCTGAAGATCCAAGGATCATAGTGGGGTCCTGAGGCATTTGCTAGAGTGTCTCGAATCGGAGAGGAGCTTGCCCCTTGCCTCGACTCATGATGGAAATCCAATTTCCAATACGTGATATTGCGGTTTTATTTGTAGAACCTAGTATGGCGACATAGTGGTATGGGTCATTCATGCCGCCTATGATTGATATTTATGATTGAAATTGTTTTGACACTATACACTTATAGTAATATCAAAATAATGTATTTTAAACGTATCAAGCATGCTTTGGCTATTATAAGGTAAAAACCCTATCCTCCGGCTTGCGTTGCATTGTGTGATGGGACCTGGGTCTTATATTAGCTTCATTTTCCTTTATTTAGCATTGTGCTGTTTGTTTTATGCACTGGTATTCTTGGGAGGAAACCCGTTCCGCGTTATACGGCGTGGTCCCTTGATTTACCTAACTTTAAAAATAAAGTTTTAACTAACTGTTTTAGTTCTCACACCAGTCACATGACTGACCTGAAGTTTATTGTTTTAACCTAAACTCTGGGTGCCCCTATTTTCGACACGGGCAGCTTGTAGTTTTGGTTTTGCAGATTTATATTCATAGGATCCTGATTTATAGCTGGAACGATCCTCGGAAAGCTCTGTATCTATGTATTACTTTCAGTTGTGTTTTGTATTGTTTTTTCGCTGCTATGTAATTTATGGTAATCTCTGATATTTTTCTATGTAATATTTATTCATACTCTGTATATTCTTGTATTCTAATGGAATTGTTGTAATAAGCAATGAAATGTTCTTCTGTTTGCGTTCCGATGTGGCTTGTTTTCATCTCAATCCGGGCTTTCCTTAATGGGGAAGTTCGGGTCGTTATAGAGTGGTATTAGAGCTTTGGTTTACAGAGCTCGGAGAACAGGACACATTAGAACCATACGAAAGAATTCATCAGATATTGGATTAGTAATATCCAATTAGAATGACTCGTTAGAGATAGGATCAGTAGTATCCTAGAACAAGTGTGAAGAGTATATTTTTCAAATGAAAACAATATTGCTTTGAAAATTTAAATCGTTTTATACGTATTTGAATATTTTATTGGTATTGAATTTGGACAATCCAATATATAATGATTTCGCGTATACGCATCATGAACGTATATTCGAAGTTTTAATATACTGGGTAGATATTGATTCACACTCTAGTCGCTCGGAGATAACTCTGGTAATGCGGCCGCATTATCAATATTTATGTTCGTGTTTCGAAGGTGTGATATCTATATATTTCCATTAGACTGGTGTGAGAACTAAAACTAGATAGATTTATTGTTGTGATTTGACATCAAAAACATGATTTTATGTATATATATATATATATATATATATCAAAATTATGAATTTGAAATTCTAATCCACTAATTGATTGATGGTTGCGTTGTTTGTCTATTTGTCTAATTAAATTTTGAACCATTATGCCTAATTGAACCAAATATTGAATTGTATTGAAAATTTATCGCATTTTCTTACATATACATGTACTTACATTGAACAGGTCATAGCAAGGAGGCTAGAGCAGAAGAATAAAATTGTTTGCCCGACAAATAGGTACATGTTTACCATAATTTACTGTTTTGTTTGGGTGATGATGATTTTATGAGCCGATTGGCTAGCCGCTTGGCCTTTTCTTTTTCTTTTGGATTGAAGAAGGCCATGGGAGGCTATATGATATATCCTGAAGTCCCTGGTGCAGGGGAGGTTATGGCGAAATTTTTCGGAAATTTAGGGTGTTAACCAAATTTTTGAAAAATTTGAAAAGTTCTTAGAAACTGAAAAGTTGAAGAACTTAAGCCGTAAAGAAAATAGTGGAAGTTGAGTTGATTTGTTAAACAACTTTCGGCTTCGTTCCTTTTCGGGGACGAAAAGTTTTAAGTGGGGGAGAATGTAACAACCCGGAAAATCCGAGCCAATTTAAATTTTTTATTCCGGCAATTTTAATGAATTTTGAATATTTAAAATGAAATATTTTAAATAATAATGACGAGAAATTATTTTGAATGGAATTCGAACGTATATATTTATATAGATCGTCGTTAGAATATAAACATTTATTTAAATTATAAAAGGAATTGAAAATGGCGCGGTAGTTCGATAATTCGATTTCAAACTTCAATTGAATGTACCGGGTGCAAAATAAACCGGATTTTAGTGAAACCAAAAATATTAGAATCTATTTGAGAATATCTTTCCAACGAATCCGAGAAATCAAAATTTAATAGCGGGAATCAAAAG
Organism: Allium sativum; assembly: GCA_030737875.1. Lineage (NCBI taxonomy): Eukaryota > Viridiplantae > Streptophyta > Magnoliopsida > Asparagales > Amaryllidaceae > Allium > Allium sativum. The sequence continues at coordinate 133,753,125 of CM060918.1, forward strand.
ATATGTCCAGTTGAAATTTTAGAATAGTCGTTATGGAATTCAGGCCCTTGAAAATGGGAATTTTGCAAACGACCTCGGATTTCGACGAAACCACTTTTGTTGGATTCGGGATGTAAAGTTATTGCTAGGTTTCAAATTTCATAATTTTTCGAATCAATATGTGAGCGTGGCAAAGGAAAACGCATTTGACCAGTTTCAGTTGATTTTAATCGACTGGAAAATGACCATTTTTCAAACGGTCTCATAATTCGACGAAATTAGTTTTGTTAGGACCGTATCGTCAGTACGAAGCTAGAAAATAATTTTTTGGAATTTTTCTAGTTAGTATGTAGCCCCGGTAAATTGAAATGTGCGTTCAAATTCAATATATAGAGTTATATGTTGATTTTGACGAAAACTGATCAAAATGATCGAATCATCTTACGATACATATCCCATTGTATTCGGAATGGGGGCAATTAGCTATGGACGGCAGGCAGTGGGTTTCATTTCGAGTTTGAATGAAAAAGTTACTTTTTAGAAATAAAATAAAATATATAAAAAATTACATATAGGCCCCCCCATTTTCTTTCCCCTCCTCCCCGTTATTCAACCAGAGAAAAAAAAGAAATGGGGCAACTGGGGGTCGATTCGCCGTCGCCGCCACTTCATCGCGGCCCCAGGTGGCGCCCCGCCCCCCTTGCTGCGCCCTCCTTCTCCTTCTTCCTCTACGTCCTCCCCCTCGTTCCTCCAGCAAATCGAACCCCCCCCCCCAATTCGAGAACCACGCGAGCACCCCCACCCTAAACCCGACCACCGCAACACCTCCTGCCGCCGCCCCTCCTCTTCTTCTTCTCCACCTCGCCCCCTCCTCCCACTTCCTTCCCCCTCGCGATTGGAAGCCGCGCCTGAAACCCTAGCGCCCTCTCCTCCACGTTAAGCGACAAACACTATAAGATTTTAATTTATTTTATTTTCTATTTCTACTTTAGTTATTCCTTATTTATATATAAACCATATAATTTATTTTCAATTTTTAATGTGATATGAAGTAGTGGAATTGATTATCACTATATCATTGTGGATAGAATTGATCATTATTACATAATAAGAATGGTATGAAATCAGTTTTTATATGAGAAAAATTAGATTTTTACCTTGTACGAAGAGTTATAAAGATTAGTTTTTTTAAAATATCTAAAGATGTGATTTTTATCATCATAAAGATGAGATTTTCATGAAACTAAAAATGTGATTCTTATCCATACAAAGATTTGATTTTTAACATTAAAAAGGTTCGATTTTTATAGTTGAAACGAAAAAATATATGATTTTTATATAGTGGCGAAAATAAAAATATGATTTTTATTATATTTGAAAAGGAGAAATCATTATATTTGAAAAGGCGAAATCTTTATATTTGAAAAGGCGAAATCTTTATATAGAGAATAGCGTGATAAAAATATAATCTTTATTATATGAACACCGTTGTAAAAATAGAATTTTTATCTATATAGTAGTAGTGTAAAAATAGAATTTTTATATACATAGCAACAATATAAAAATATGATTTTTATATATGTAGGGGCTACCGACGACGAAATAGACAAAAGGCGAGCACAATGAAGATCTTCTACATATGAAGAGTCGTGGCGTTTGGTTTAGCTAGTCGGTGAGAACTTCTCACTTTAAATTTCCTTTTCTAGTTTAAATTATATACTAGGATGCAGACGGTGCTTAGCAGCACCCGACACCCGTCATCCACAGACCATGGATGGCTTGTATGTTTGATTATTTGTTGTGGTGAAAATTGATTTTGTGATGTGAAATGAAATAAAATATTTATATAGTTAAAAATATTTTATCGTTAAAAATATTATTTTTAACGTGTGTGTGTGAATAAAAATATGTGTTTGTTAATTTGAAACCCCACACGTGTGTTGGGATGATATTTGAAGTCCACTCATCCCGATTGATTAGTTGTATGTCGATCGATTGATTAACAGGCTGTTATAAGCGTTAGATATCTATATTTGATGCTTATACAGTGTGGTGCACTTTGGATGATGATTAATTATTTATTGTTGTGATTATATACATGTGTTGTATGGAATCCATATAATTAACATTATATGGTAATTGATTGGGCCTCATTCCAATTGGGAAATAAAGAATATTATAAAGAAATATAGATTCATGTGTTGAATAGAATATAGTCATGTGTTGACGATGCTCATATGTTGAGAAAAATCATGTGTTGAAAGAAATATTTTAACAATAAATTTTACATCTTTATCATATTTAAAGTTAGAAACTAACTGGAAAATAGATAAGATGAGTGGATTCCTGGGTATTGGTCTGATATTGGTTTCGGCCTTCGGGGTTAATACTTAGGGAATCATTCTCTTACTACTTTACGGTTGGAGTCTGATTTGAAAATCAAAACGATAGATAACATGATTTTATAAAATATATTAAATAACAAAAATAGTCATGTGTTGACAGTGCTCATGTGTTGAGAATATTCATGTTTTGAAAGAAATATATATATATTCTTGTGTTGAATAGAATAAATATTCATTTGTTGAATAGAATAACGAATTTATTGAAATATATAAAGCCGTGTTAATTAGAGATGCGTCATTTTGACGTGATCGATATTTATATCGATTTTATTCGTTTTTAAAATGAATATAGAAAAGGAAGTGATTTCAAAATATAACGTCTTGAAAATATTATCATTTGTATATCGATGATGTGGAATATTCAATTTTGATTCAAAATTGAATATGTAGTTGAAATCGTTTCGAAAATGAATTTAAAACGATTTATAAAATACGTTTTAAAAGGAAATCGACGAAATATATATATTATATATATATTATATATATAATGGCCTGAATAGAACGTGCCGCGCTGCGGCAGTTCGTGAATTTCGACCATTGACTTCGAATGGACATTACGGGAGATCTGACCGTCGGATTCTCCTGAAACCGGAACCGTTGGGCTCGTATCGAAAAGAGCTTTCCAATGAATATTAGAAATTTGAAATCTAACGGTTGGATTTGGAATTATGTCCAAATCAAATTTGGAAAAGGTCGATGTAAGTGCAGTTCGATGGCCATTGATGGAAATCGACTGTACGGGCCTTGATAAAATTATCAATAATTTGTGTAAAATCATAAGAAATGATTTGGGAAAAACTGGGATGAAAAATCCCACATTTGTGAATATAAAAATAGAGTTTTATCGAAATGAACTAGTTTTGAACTAGAATTAAAATCAATTTATTTTTGAAATAAATTGAATTTGAAGTGAGTTTAAAAATAATCAGAATTCCAGTACGTGAAGTGGAAATAGATTTGAATCGAAATTATCTTCGGAATATTTCGATGTTGGATTTCGTGATTATACAGATATGGTTGTGGAGATTTGAAAGATATATTTATATCATTATTTCCAATACGATATTTGTTGGTTTCAGAATTGGATATTGAATATAAGCCGGTATATTTTCTATTCAGAGTCTTGTATTTAATTTCAAATGTGATTTGGGTTTGTCGTGAATGGTGTCTTCATTAACACTGTTCTTAAGCCCAGTTGAGAAAAAGATTAAATCTTTCTATTTAGAGTTAATGAAGTGTATCAATTAAATATTTAATTGGAATTGAATTTGAATTGGTTTTTGGGTTTATCGTGAGCGGTGTTTTGAACAACACCTGTTCTTTAACCCGATTAACAATAGAGTGTGGTTTTGGGTTTATCGTGAATCATGTTTTAAATGACATTGGTTCTTTAACCCAGTTAAACGCAGGATATTGATTTGTGAAGAGATTAAAACTAAGTGGAGTTTTAATGAATCTGAAATTAAATTGAAATGTGAATTGATAATTTAAATCATCAAAATTGGAAAGTGATCGAGAATGGAGTATCACCAGTTCTGCTCCAGAGCGATAGTTAAATCTTTAATTAGATTTGAACGTGAAATGGTAATTAATATTTACCGATAACACCGTGGTGTTAGATATGGAGTATTATCAGTTTTTCTCCATGGGATGAATAAGTTGGGATTGGGAAATAAAATAAATACTTACTTCGGTGTGGTTCGCTAATCCCGACTAGTTTGAAATGATATCCAAAGGAAGATTAAAGAATAAATTTAGAAGAATTTATCTTTGATAAAATTAATGGGAACCTTTCCCTAAGAATGTGAAAATTTGAATAAGAGAATATTTTGAATTGGAATGAGGTGTTTGTTGTGTTTGTGTAACATTTGTTTATTATATACGTGGGTTATTCAGAAAGGCCGGGTTTATACCCATTCTGAATAACCGATTCGGCGATATGTCGAAGATGAAGACGGTGGTTGAAGACCAGAAGTCTTCACATCGTTTGGGTGATTACTGATGATCTTTATTGGGCAGTATACCCAAGATGAGGGAATCAGTTGGTGATCGTCCAGACATACTTAGAGATCGATGGATATGCGAGGAAAGTGCCTCCGGTTTCGTTCAGACCCAGAACGAACTTGTAAATGGACTGTGTGTCTGACATTGGATTTTATTTTGTGTTGATTGATCTCTGTTAAATATACATATGTTTGGCGGTGGAGAATTTATTCTCTTGCTTAACGTCATCTCTGAGACGTACGAGCTCAGAGGTTGTATATCAATGGACATCAGTCGCATGGAGTGAATTGCCAGTGTGACACGCGTAAGTGGCAATTGATCAAGGCTTCTGTTGAAAAGCAAAGTCTTGTGGTTGATTGAGACGACCCCAAACCCCTGACTGACGGTGGCAAGGGTAATCCTTGGAATATAACACAAAAACAGACAATAGCATAACACAATTAAATAAATATCGCAGATAATGGACAAATAATACACTGGATAAACGTAATCATCAGAGTTACACAGTATACAGGATCATATTTAGTACAAATATAGTTCCGCTATACATATATGTCTACAGCGAAAAAACAAACATAATGTACAATAGGAGCTGAACAGCATAAAAAGAGATAAATGATAGAATCCATCTTCAGCTCCAGCTATCCAGAAAGAACCAGCTAAACCTGAACACAAGGCTGCCCGTGTAGAAAAATGGGCACCCGAGTTTGAAAGTGAAACAAACTACGAGTCAGTCATGGGACTGGTATGAGAAATCTACTCAACACATTTATAATATGGCCAATCACAGGACCACGCCACTTTCGTGGAACGGGTTTACTCCATTGGATTGCCAGTTCTTTAAAACAAATCTTTCTTTTAAACATCGAAATGATTTTTATAAAAATGAAGTCATTATAAGACTCAGTTCCCATCACACAATGCAACACAAACCGGAGGATAGAGTTTTTACCTTATAACGGCCAAAATATGCTTGATACGAATAAAACAAAAGCATTTGATATTATTACTAGTGTTTATATGTTTCAAAAACAATTTCAATCATAACTATCAATCATAGATGGCATTAATGCCCCATACCACTATGTCGCCATATATAGGTATACAATCAAAACCGCACAGTCACGTATTTGGAAATTGGATTTCCGTCATGAACCAAGGCAAAAGATAGTCCTTACCGACTTCGAGACAATCTACTCCATGTCTCAGGGTCAGAGCGCATCGATCATTGGATCATCAGGGTCGGTCCACCGATGTGGATTAAAATGTCTGAACAATGCGTTTCCCCGCCCTTTGGGGCGTAAACGAGCCAACGAATGACTCCATCGGACCCGGATCGTCCGATCAAACCGAGGCGCCTCGCAACAGCAACAACCACATAAGTCAAACTCGTCAGGGCATGTAAAACCACTGACGCCACTTCTAACTAGAAAGAAACGCATGTCCTCCCTGAGGTCCTCTCCCGTTTCTGGTTCATACCGGGGTGTGAGGCTCGCGATTTCACGTTATACACAAAGCTACGCAACACAGGCGGTGATTTGATCATCACCACAAGACTTTGCTTTTCAACAGAAGCCCTGATTACTGCATCTTAGCATGCCACACGGGCAATTCACACCATGCAACTGATGGCTATCAATCACACAGGATAAATTCCAATGCCAGACACACTGTCCATTTGCAAGTCCTTCTGGGTCTGAATGAAACTGGAGGCACTATATACCTCGTAAACCCATCTATCACCACGTACGTTTGGACGATCACCACTCATTATCCATATTTCGGGATGCCTCCCAATCAGGACCTCGGTTACCATCCAAACGAGGTGAAGATCTCCGGTCTTCGACCACCGTCTTCATCTTCGATTTTTTTATTGTCGATTCAGTTATTCAGAATGGGATAAACCCGGTCTTTCTGAACAACTCGCGTATATAATAAACAAGTGCAACACTAACATACACACACATCATTTCAATTCATTAGTCACTAACCGTCAATCAGTAAGAGAACGATTTCCCAAATATTAACCCCGAAGGCCGAAACCAACATCAGATCAACACCCAGGAAACCATTCGACTTAGCCAACCTTCAGTTAATTTCTAAATCACGTCCATATCGTTTATAATATTTTATAACGATTTATCGCTATTTTTATTTATTTTAAAATAGCCAATTTATTCAAAACGACGCTTCGGGCCATAACGAGACCGTGGCGCTGTTTTTCTTCAGATTTGATTTACACATATCTGAAAATCTAACCGTTGGATCTTCACAAAATTTACATCATTAGAAAGATCTTTTCAAAACGAACCAACGGTTCCAGTTTCGGGAAAATCCGACGGTCGGATCTCCCGGTATAATCGTTTGAAGTTTCAATTTCAAAATATGAACTGCAGCGTCGTTATTCGATTTAATATAATTATATTTACATATATATATAAATATAATCGATTCTGGCGCTGTTTTTCTTCAGAATTGAATTAAACATTCCAGACAATCCAACCGTTGGATTTTTACTAAGTTGGTGCCATTGGAAAGATATTTCCAAAGTGAACCCAACGGTTGTGATTTCGGGAAAATCCGATGGTCGGATCTCCCACAATAATCATTTTAAATCACGGTTTCAAAATACGAACTGCAGCTTCGTTATTCGATATATTTCAATTCTATTTATATATATATATATCGATTCTTCAATTTCAAAAACCATATTCTTTTCATACATTTGATAAAAATGATATTTTTATCTAACTGTCTTCTATTTCAACACTTCACTATTTTTAACAATTCATTTATATAATAAAATTGTGATTTTTATTGTAAAACAATTCATTTCAAAACACTATTATTTTATATAGTTCATATAGGAAGTAAAAGTATGATTTTTATAATAAAACACTTTATTTCAAAACGAGATCATTTTATATAGTTCATATCGATGATAAAAATTGGATTTTCATTATAAAACACTTTCTTTCAAGACATGAATACCATTCAACACATGAATTTCAATTCAACGAATGAATTTTGATTCAACACATGAAGGTTTTCTATAGTTTATATATATCGATAAAAAGGTGATTTTTATATTTAAAACACAAATACCATTCAACACATGAATTTCTATCCAACGAATGAATATCGACTCAACACATGAAGGTTTTCTATAGTTTATATATATCGATAAAAAGGTGATTTTTATATTTAAAACACGAATACCATTCAACACATGAGTTTCTATCCAACGAATGAATATCGACTCAACACATGAAGGTTTTCTATTCAACGAATAAATATAGCTTCAACAAATGAAAATAATTCAAACACATGATTATTATTCAAAATTTTGGCAGCATAACGGCAGGGTAGTTAAAACCAGGACCGTCCCTAGTACGGCTCCTCGCTCTACCTTAAAACCTCGCGGTTTTTGACAATGGGGAATCATGCATCTAGTTCGCATGCAGGCGGCATGTATATTTATTTCATTTCCACAAACTAATACTATATGGTTTCAACCAAATATTTCTCAACCACAAACAGGTATTTTTCAACCACAATCAATCAATATCAACCACAAACAATTCCAATCAACCATTCGTTATCAATCAAATTTTTTTTCACACCAATCACAACCAATAAATATCGTCCATGGTTTGTGGACGAGGGGCGTATATATATATATATATATATATATATATATATATATATATAGCATTTCACTTCTATTTCAACACATATATAATTTTTACAATGCATATATAACTTATACATCGAACGTACAACTTATACAACGCTTATACATGAGGTGTACAACGCTTATATAACTCATACATCGACTATATAATTTATACATCGTCGTTTTCCATATCTTTTATAAATTAGAAATCTCACTTTGGGTTCCACTCCACCAAAAATAGCAGAAGGCTCAGAAAAATATGCGGTCTCTTCTAGAATGTAGAAGACGTCCACACGGTCACGATGTTTCCTGTTTCATCGAATTTCGTCAATACACGAAAAAGATATGATTTGTCAAAGTTTGCAACGGTTTAAAGGTGTTAAAACTGTTGAAAATAAATATAGCCGATACCTTCAGCAAACTGTTCAAAACTAGGTTTGCATTTATCTCGAAAACCGTGTAGCTATTCGTCGATCGGCCTTCGCAGCGCCGAAGGGGGAGGAGAGAGCTTCCAGCGCAGGGGGGTGGCGGCCAGTTCGATCGTCGGAATCGCGGTCGGCGGCGAGATGAAGGCGTCGACTTCTCGACGTCCGTTCTCCCAAAATACACAATGAAAAAATCGAAACCAGGTATGGATTTGAAGATCTCGAGGAGCTCTACAAAATCTTCAACTGGAGGAGGGGCTAATTTCGCGTGGATTGATCGGAAAATGAAGGGGAAGCGATGAACACCCTTCCGTCGTTCGCCGCGATATTTCGGGGAGAGAGAAGGAGTGGATTGACCAATGAGATTATTATATTTATTTATATATTTTTAAATTTCGAAAATACCCTCTTTCACTCACGAACCCCAATCCAGACCCAACGACTGTCGTCCCCAGCGTTTTACCCCCATTCCGAACACAATGGGATATGTTTCGTAGGCCCATTCGACTGTTTCAGTCAGTTTTCCTTCAAATTAAAATATAAAACATTCAATATTTGATTCGAACGTACATTTCAATTTGCCAGGGCCACAAACTGATTCGAAAAATTTCAGAAAAATAAATCTGGCTTTGTTTTGACGATACGGTCCCAACAAAACTAGTTTCGTCGAATTCTGAGACCGTTTGCAAAAAGGCCCATTTCTGGTCGATCCAATTTAACTGTGATTGACCAAAACACGTTTTCCTTTGCCACGCTCACATACTAGCATCAAAAATTATGAAATTTGAAATCTAGCAATAACTTCACATCCCGGACCCAACAAAAGTGGTTTCGTCGAATTCCGAGGTCGTTTGCAAAATGGCCAATTTCACGGGCTATATAAATTCCATAGCGACCTTTCTGAAAATTCATTTGGCCATAACTTTTGCTTTCCGCTATGAAACTTCGATTTTTCAAATTCATTAGAAAGGTATTCACTAACAGATTTAAATATTTTTGGTTTCAATCAAATCCGTTTTGTTTTGCACCCGGTACAGTCCGTCAAAGTTTGAATTCAAATTTTGAAACTACCGCACCATTTCAGGCCTTGTTTATAATTAGAATTAATTATATTCCTTTTCAATTGTCGATTCAAACTCTGTTTTCATCTTTACTATTTAAAATATTTATTTTAAATATTTAAATTCCACTAATTTAGCCAATTTAAAATTTTTAAATTGGTTCAGATTTTCCGGGTCGTTACATTGATGATCAAAGCATGGCCTGTGTGGCACAGCTTTGTGTATAGTGTTAATTCGCGAGCCTCACACCTCGGTATGAGTCAAAAACAGGATAGTGACTGCAGAGAGAGCACGACGTTTCTTTCTAGCTAGTGGTGGTGTCAGTGCATGAACTGGCTGACATTTATATACTTTTCACCTGTGTGGTTGTTGGATACGAGGCGCCTCGGATATAGGTCTGTTAGGACTTGGAAACGTGTGTTCAGGAATAACTAATCCTCTAATGTTAGGTGAGGACCGGCCCTGAAGATCCAAGGATCATAGTGGGGTCCTGAGGCATTTGCTAGAGTGTCTCGAATCGGAGAGGAGCTTGCCCCTTGCCTCGACTCATGACGGAAATCCAATTTCCAATACGTGATATTGCGGTTTTATTTGTAGAACCTAGTATGGCGACATAGTGGTATGGGTCATTCATGCCGCCTATGATTGATATTTATGATTGATTTTTTTTTGAAACTATACACTTATAGTAATATCAAAATAATGTGTTTTAAACGTATCAAGCATGCTTTGGCTATTATAAGGTAAAAACCCTATCCTCCGGCTTGCTTTGCATTGTGTGATGGGACCTGGGTCTTATAATAACTTCATTTTCCTTTATTTAGCATTGCGCTGTTTGTTTTATGCACTGGTATTCTTGGGAGAAAACCCGTTCCGCGTTATACGGCGTGGTCCCTTGATTTACCTAACTTTAAAAATAAAGTTTTAACTAACTTTTTAGTTCTCACACCAGTCACATGACTGACCTGGAGTTTATTGTTTTAACCTAAACTCTGGGTGCCCCTATTTTCGACACGGGCAGCTAGTAGTTTTGGTTTTGCAGATTTATATTCACAGGATCCTGATTTACAGCTGGAACGATGCTCGAAAAGCTCTATATCCGTGTATTACTTTCAGTTGTGTTTTGTATTGTTTTTCCGTTGCTATGTAATTTATGGTAATCTCTGATATTTTTCTGTGTAATATTTATTCATACTCTGTATATTCTTGTATTATGATGGAATTGTTGTAATAAGCAATGAAATGTTCTTCTGTTTGCGTTCCGATGTGGCTTGTTTTCATCTCAATCCGGGCTTTCCTTAATGGGGAAGTTCGGGTCGTTATAATGAGATTGAACTCGGTCTTTTCAAATAATTCCCAAATGTATATAATTTAAATCATTTCATATCATTAATATTATTTTATAACGGTTTATCGCTATTTTTATTTATATAAAAATAGCCCAATTTGATTTAACGACGCTTCAGGTCCATATGCGGCCCTGACACTGTTTTTATCGAAATTTGAATTACACATTTCTCAAAATCTAACCGTTGAATTTTAACAAATTTAATATAGTTGGAAAGATCTTTCCAAAGCGAACCTAATGGTATTAGTTTTGGAAAAATCCGACAGTCGGATCTTTCGGTATAATCGTTTAAAGTTACGATTATGAAACACAAACTACCGCACGCGATTCGTTTAATTTTAACTTATATTTATATTATATATATATATATATAAATCATTCGACGATTTCACTGACATGTTAAAAGTTATGGTTTTCAATCAAACAAAATATATATTAGCATATAACCACTTTTCCTACTTTGTTAACAGATTAAATGACAAGTCCATTTTAATATGTCGTTCTTTTTAATCTAAATGAACACTTAAAATGTAACATTTTTGGATACAAATTCTATTTTAATATACATTCCTTTTTATCTAAATAAATAGGTAAAATTTTATTTTTGATGGAACTAAATAAACATTAAAATGTCCTTTTTAATCTCTATACCATTTCTAATGAATATGTCAATATAAATAATGAATCATTTTTAACGTACTAAATATACATTAAAAATGTTTCTTTTAATGTTTACACAATTTGCAAATAAACATGTCACTTTAAATAACGAGTCATTACATACATTAAAAATGTTTCTTTTTTAATGTTTACACAATTTGCTAATAAACATGTCACTTTAATTAATGAGTCATTACATACATTAAACATGTTTCTTTTTAAATGTTTACACAATTTGCTAATAAACATGTCACTTTAAATAATGAGTCATTACATACATTAAAAATGTTTCTTTTTTAATGTTTGCACAATTTGCTAAAAGCATGTCACTTTAAATAATGAGTCATTACATACATTAAAAATGTTTCTCTTTTAATGTTTACACAATTTGCTAATAAACATGTCACTTTAAATAATGAGTCTAAATATACATTAAAATTTACATTTTTGATGTTTCAACATTTTTCCTAAAAATGTCTAATTTAAATAATGAATCTAAATATACATAAAAATTTACTTTTTTAATGTTTCAACATTTTTCCTAAAAATGTCTAATTTAAATAATGAATCTAAATATACAATAAAAATTACATTTTTAATGTTTCAATAGTTTTCCTAAAAATGTCAAATTTAAATAATGAATCTAAATATACATTAAAATTTACATTTTTAATGTTTCAACATTTTTCCTAAAAATGTCTAATTTAAATAATGAATCTAAATATACATTAAAAATTACATTTTTAATGTTTTAATTTTTTTTCTAAAATTGTCTAATTTAAATAATGAATCTAAATATACATTAAAATTTACATTTTTAATGTTTCAACATTTTTCTAAAAATTTCCAATTTAAATAATGAATCTAAATATACATTAAAATTTACCATTTTAATGTTTTAACATTTTTCATAAAAATGTCTAATTTAGGATTCATATATATATATATATACACACATATATAAATATATACATATATACAATAAAAGGTAATTTTATTGTATAACCAATTTCCTATGTTTCACATATACAATAAAAAGATAATTTTACTGTATGAATATACCTAACAATTTCTATGTTTACATATAAAATAAAAAGCTAATTTTATTGTATGAGCATTTCTAACAATTTCTATTATTAGCATGTACAATAAAGTAGAACATTTTTATTGTATGACAAATGTAACAAATATTATTTTTAACATGTACAATAAAAGACTATTTTTATTGTTCTACAAATTCTAATATTATTAATTATAAACATGTGCAATAAAAAGGTTATTTTTTATTGTTTTACAAATCCTAGCATTTTTTATTATAAACATGTACAATAAAAATGATCTTTTTATTGTTTTACAAATTCTATGATTTACATGTACAAATAAAAAGAGAATTTTATTTATACAAAAATTTCTATGTTTCATTGTACAAATAAAAAGAGAATTTTATATGTATAGCAATTCCTATGTTTACATATGTACAAATAAAATGAGTTTTATTTATATAACAATTTTCTACATTTCATATGTATAAAATAAAAAGATATTTTATTGACTACATAACTTCTACATTTCATATGTATAAATAAAAAGAATGTTTTATTGTCTACATATTTTATATGTTTCATATGAAAATAAAAAGAAAAGAATTTTTATTTGTATAACAATTTCTATGTTTCTAATGACAAATAAAAAGAGAATTTTATTTGTAGAACAATTTCTATTTTTCTAATGACAAATAAAAAGAGAATTTTATTTGTATAAATAAAAAGAGAATTTTATTTGTAGAACAATTTCTATGTTTTTAATAACAAATAAAAAGAGAATTTTATTTGTAGAACAATTTCTATGTTATTCCTATGTTTACATTTGTACAATAAAATGAGAGTTTTATTTGTATAACAAATTTCTATTATTAACATATATAATAAAAAAATATTTTTAATTGTACGTACAATTCTAACAATTTCATGATTATATATACAATAAAAAGAAATATTTTTATTATGCGATCAATTCTAACAATTTCATGATTATATATACAATAAAAAGAAATATTTTTACTGTACGATCAATTCTAACAATTTCGTGACCATATATACAACAAAACGAAATATTTTTATTGTACAAACAACCATGACAATTTTCACTGCCTAATTCAATCCAATATATCGTCACAACCAAAATCATCCAATTCAAATATCATACAACACCAATATGAATTTTTACAGCGCATATAAATAAATTTCTCAACGCAATAACGATTAATTTTAATTTAAATAAGAGTTCTCACCTTGATCGGTTTCAGAAATTGATAAAATGATTATTTTTAATAAAATTAAACATATGTTTAATTTTATTAAAAATCCATACGGCCTCTTTTTCAGTTCTGATCTGCTCCATGTTGTAGATCTCGATTTTACGGTTTCAACGGATCCTTGTTTGTAGAATTCTATGTTCGTTTACAAAAGTTATCAAGGTTTAAACATTTATGTAACGACCCAGCTTTCGAACACATCCGAAGTTGTGCCATTAATATGAATAAGAATAGATAGAAGATAAAATCACAGGAAACATCATAATCTCACAGCGGAATTTTTACAAAAGATAATACTTCATAATATTACACAACAATACATATTACATCAGAGCATCACAGATCTAGGGATACAAGCCACTTCGTAGTACATCTTTAATTATACATATCATTGATGACTAACTTGCAGACTTATAATTATACAGTAGATATGATAAGTAGACCAGCACACAGAAAGTTCCATTCCAGCTTTCCAAGTTTTTTCCTAACCTGATTCACTTGTCTACTCATAACAAGTGTTATGAGTACCCAAGTGTTTAAGGTAAACACAGAAAAATAAACTCCGGGTCAGTCAGGGGACTGGTATGAGTAAACGATTTTAAATCACATTAAATAAAAAAAATATCTCATAAGACCACGCTGTGAATACGGAATGGGTTTTTACCTTATGAGAACAAAATACTTTGTATACTTAAAACAGATATTATCATAGTGTCTAGTGGTTTTTCACAAATAATTTAGAATCTAGAAGAATGCTTGCATCTCACATTCTCCTATATAGTATACAAATAAAACCTGCTTGGCGCGTATGGATAATGGATTTCCAACTATGACAAGGTATGGAACCACCTTCTGATAGTGTATCTCTAGAGGCGAATACACTGGGTTCAACAAGAACGTCTTACAACCCCGCCCACACATGACCGACCACTCATTTCTCTTGAGTGTATCGAATGTATATCACCAATGGTTGTGTACGGCAACCATTTCCCGAATGGGACAGAATCGATAGAGTAAGAACAAAAGGAATTTCTCTAAATAGGTGATGCTACATCCTAATGGGAGCGACCCACATAGCCATGCTGCCTGCCCGATTTTTGTCCTTTCCTGGGTGTGAGGTTTAAGGCTAGACTTACCTTTTCATCATCACTACTTATTTCTTTGAATTCCACATCGTCAAAACTTGCCAATCACGAATTGACTTCCCCAAAAATATATTATAGGTATAAAGCGAGAGAAACGAATTCCTCTGCCACCGTATAAATACGTTTGAAGAGATCAACGTACTGATCAATTAGAATTACTTTGTTAGACATTCGTCCATACAAGTTGTCATGGGATTGGACAAACCGGGGGTACTATTCAAGAATAGTCCTTGTATATCGCCGTCTTCAATTTAGAAATCTCTGACGTGCAGCATGTAATCAAATCAAAGTGAAATATTTATTTCGGTCTCTTTGAAATGATTAGCGAACATTTTTCCTTTAAATTATTAATCTAAAAAGATTAAATGTAATTTAAATTACAGATATAGCTTCAGCCAAACCAACAGTATATAATTATTATTTTTATATCTGGGTCTTTTGATTATCTCTGAAAAATGGACAATTTCTATGTGTGCGTCGAACACGGGTTTCCTTTCCATTTTTGTTCGTCAAATTTAAAATGAATACTTACATTTTTCTTTAGTGAATTATTTCTCATTTATTTATTTCTTACTCTAATTATTTATAAATAAATCAAATTTAAATTTTAAAATTTATTTAAATTTTAGCTTTAACACTTTTCTTTTTAACTTTGGTCAAAACTTTTACTCGATCTCCAAACCTGATTCACTTCATTTCCCCCCTTGCTAATTTTAAATAAAAATTCTATTTTTTTATTTTATTTCTACTTTTTAATTAATTTACTTTCTTCTTTAAACTAATTTTTAAATCAAGTTTATATTCAAAATACTCCTTTGAAACATATTGCCAAGGTACCGATACTACTTCGAAAACCATGGGATGCGCACGTAGAAATCAGCCCAAAACCCAGCATTCTCTTGTGTGATCAGCCCCAACCTTCTCGCGCCAAGCCAAAAAACCAAGCACTTGATCAGCCAAAGCACCCACCCCCTGAACACGGCTGATCACTCCAAAATCCTGATATTTCCACGCCCGATCACTTCAAAAAAACTGGTGCCACTTCTTCTTCTTCCTCTTCCCTTTTTGGACACGCCCGTGCACATGCACAGCCACCAGCGCCACCTTCCACCACCGACGACCATCCCCACAAGTCACGTCGCTCCCCCTGATCACATTGCCACCCTTCGATCACCTCCCCCCTTGATGCTAAAGTGATTTTGTCGTGGCATCCCCCACTACCAGAAAAAGACCCATCCAAGAAAAACTCCACCTCGCCTCGTCCTCTGGCCACCGCCCACTTCCTGCAACGTCACCACACCACCCTGACGCCTCTTTTCCCCCTGGACCGCACCCCCTAGCGTCGCCGTCGAGGAGCAGCTCCGGCGTGAACCCCAGGTACCCAAAAACCCATTTTAACCCTATTTTCTCTTTGTTTTCAAAATCCACTTATTTAAAAATTAAATTTATATTTTTCCTGTAATCTCTAGCCTCCCCTACCCCTTCAAGCCGAACCCCACCGCGTGTCGATGAGTAGTTCGTCAGAGGTTCACCAAAATGCCTTTTCTGACCATCTCTCTTTTTCTCACGATCTATGCTTCTAAAAATCTTGATGTTTCTTTTAAAAATCCTCATTTCGACCCACAATTACATTTATATAATCAAAATGATTTTTCATGAGGTTTGAAAATCCACTTTGATTTTGAGATTACAGAGAGGTACTGCTGATTTCTGTTTTCAGGTTCTGTATGGTCTTTGAATAGGTTGCTTTATTTCTAAACACTTATGGGACTATGTAGAGGGTTTAAAACTAGTATGGCATACTATTCTTAGTCTTCTAACATAGGTTTACTGATCAAGGATCATCAGTTTAATTTATTTAGAGCTGGAACAAACAACAAGACTTGATATCCTATCAGTTTAAATTCCTAAACAAATGATACTTAATAGATTACAAGTGCCTACCACTAGTTCTTTGATTAGGCAAAGTAGGATATACAAACAAAGTTTGCACTCAACAAGGAACATACTACAGACAGATAAGTTCAACTTTGACAGTTCAAAACTGCAAAATGCAAGAACTTTAAAACGGGAAATTAAAATCAGTTTACTCACCTTCAAAGTTTTGAACTCTCAGCTTCCTTTTCTCCTTACCGGTCTAATTTAGTTTGAATGGTTTTGTTGTGAGGAAAAGAGTGCATGGCTAGGTCTTTATATAGGAGAGAAAAATTATAAAATATTGGTAGCAATAAATGCAAGACTGCAAAATAGTTTCAGTTTTCATTTGTGACAAATGATTGACCATATTAAAAACCCTTTTCTCTCTCAAAATCCATGCACCATCTCCTAAATTCACATGGCTTTACTCAGCCAATTCAAGCTTTGAAAAATTCCCTGCGCACAACTCCATTCACTCTCATTAGCCTACTAGGAACCATCACATTTAATGCCAATTGTACATCCATGTTTTCACTAAATCTTTCCATGGTTTTAACCAAATATGGTAGCCACAATTTGTACCATAAATGCTCAGAATTCCTTGGGTTTTTAAACCACATTTCTCACATGACATTGTGATTTAACAAGAAATCATTTAAAACTTTTACTTGCATTCCAAGGTGATATAAAATCTGAAAGTTTTGGTTAAAAAAATCAATGGCCATGTGATGAATGTGCCTAGAATTTCTTTAGAAAATCCATGTAACAGCCCTGATTTTTGGGGTTAATTTTAAAATTTTATTTTAAGAAATTTTAATGAATGAATATATTTAAAATTACTTATTTTAAATAATAACGATGAAAAACTTATTTTATTTCGAGCGCGAACTTGAAATTTATATTAAATCCATTCCGAGCCTGAAAACGGCGCGGTAATTTCAGATTTGAAATTCCAACTTTGAAAAATTAAATAAAATATAAATCGGAATTGGACGAAACAAGAAACGCTAGGACCGTATTGAAAATATCTTTCCAAAGAGTTTCAGAAATTAAGATTCCAGTTTATAAATTGTAAGTTATGAGAAAATTAAATTTTCAGAAAAACGCTATAGAATTTGTATATATTATATATAAGGCCCGAAACGTAAAATTTTTGCAGAATAAGGAATTAGGACCCGAAACCATCTCCATTGGTTTCAGAATGTTGTTTACATATAAAAATGACTATAAGAACTTATATTTTTGAGTTTCGGAAAAATTCCACTATTTTTGGTATTTTTAAATATTAAAAATATACGCCTGAAAAATGGAATTTTTGCAAACGAACTCCGAATTCGACGAGACCAGTTTCTATGGATTCGGAATATTAAAATAAGGTTAAATTCTAAAATTTATAATTTTTGGAATTATTTTGTGGCCGGTATAATTTTTACAGTGAAAGATAGCATATTTTCAGACTTCGGAAATTCATAATAAATTCATACGGACTCGGAAAATTACGAAATCAGGTTCGTTGGATTCGTAATGACTTGAAATAATTATGTTTAAAATTTTATTAATTTTGAAATCAGCATGTATTTATAAGAATTTTTGAATTGAAGAAAACAGTTGAAAATTTAGTAATTGGACACGTAATGATATTTGGGCCCAAACCAAAATTAAACCAATAGTATATATTATCTTTTTCCTCAGAATTTAGGGCTGAAATTCGAAATACACAGCAGCCACTTCTCTTTTCCATCATTTTTCTCAATTTCCATGGCGACTCTCTCTTCCTCTAAAATTTGTCGAAAATAAAATCTCTTCAAACCATAGCAAATTATATGTCCACTCGAAGGTGTCGACGATACGAAGCTAATGGTGTCGTCGGTTTCGTCAAACAGCGCTCGGATTCGCCGGAATCTCGTCTTAAAGCTCGCTGTTTTCGAAATTCAGAAGCTCAAAACGTAAATCAAGAAATTCCCGTGAATCGAGGAAGAATTAGACAAAGTCACGAACACGGAAGTTCTTCGTCTACGTGAGGTGGAGGTGTTCGCCAAATTTCAGGCAGTTTGGAGGTGTGAGACGGCCTGTGGGACCCGCGAGGCGAAATCGGTCGTAGGCGATTTCCCGATGATCGGAGAAGCTTTAGGGGCGGCTCTTTCTGGTGGTGATGCGTCTCGCCAAGACGAAGACGTTGGCGGTGGTCCCGTGGCGTCAGGTGGCCTGAAGCAGCGGCAAATGGCGGTCAAAGTTCTGCGGTGAATAGTGTTTCGCGGTCAACGGACTGAGGGTATTTTCTATTTTATTTTTTAATTATTTAATTAATTTCCAGATCTTTAAAAATTCATATCTCGCTCATACGAAGTCGAAATTCGACGATTTCAGGTGCGTTGGGATCGTGGCGACGAGATGGACGCGTGGACACTAATTTTGTCCAATTCTGAGACAGTGAAATTTTTAGGTATTTTCACGAATATTAATTAATTATTTAATTATTTCCAACTTTAATAAATCATAACTCTCTCGTACAAGGTTCGATTGACGAACCGTAAATTGCGTTGGACTCGTCTTTCCGAGCTCTTCGCGATGGCGCAGACCAGAGCTGAATCCGAGACAGTCAAATTTTCAGCAAAAATCAAAGTGAGAATTCTATTTTTAAAATAAAATTATTTATTTATTTAGTTCACTGCAAAATCTATATTCATATCATATGAAATTCATGTTGTTGCTGCATGTATGATTATTTCCATGTTGATTGTTTGTGATGATTGTGCGTATTTATGTTGACATGATTTTGTGTGCACGACGAAGACAAACATTTTAGTTAATATATAAAATGTATAATATTCATGTTTGTAAAAGAAAATTTTGTGCAAACCATAAAAATCATATATTTATATTGTGTATATATATAACGGAGATGTTACATGTTAGAAAGGGAATTTATATATTGTGAAGAAAAAAAAAAGTATTCTTTGTTTATTATGTTGGAATTTTCATTTTATGAATTACCCACATAAAATATTCATTTTTATGTTATGTTGAATTAGAACCGTCAACATAAGTATGTTCATTTGGTTAATAACGTTATGCTAACATAAGAACATCGCTTGTGTTAATAATGTTATGTTAATATAAAAACTGTCATTGTATTAAAATGAACAAAATGGATGTGTCATTTATGTTGTATATAAAATTGACAAAATAAACATGTCATTTATTTAGTAAATTACACATGCCATTTTCATAAGGAATGTTAATATTAGATTAGAACAGACACTTTTGTCAATATAATTAAGTAGCGATGAATTCACTTTTGTCAATATAATTGAAGTAGCGATGAAATCACTTTTGTCAATATATTGAAGTAGCGACAAAAATCAAATTTTTGTAAATGTAGAAGAAAGATTAAATAACAAAAGATTCATTTTGACAATTGAAGAAGAATGACAATAGAAATTTCATTTTTATTTAATGTAATAAAAGAAAATACTTTTATTTTGTTAATGACATAGCACTACATATGAATGATATATATTTATTTTGTTAATGACATAGCATTGCATATGAATGGTATATATTTATTTTGTTAATGACATAGCATTGCATATGAATGTTATATATTTATTTTGTTAATGACATAGCATTGCATATGAATGATATATATTTATTTTGTTAATGACATAGCATTGCATATGAATGATATATATTTATTTTGTTAACGTGACATAGCATTGCATATGAATGAAATATATTTATTTTGTTAACGTGACATAGCATTGCATATGAATGAAATATATTTATTTTGTTAACGTTGCATAGCATTGCATATGAAATGAAATATATTTATTTTGGTTAATGTAAAGTGTATGACAACTTCAATTTTTGTTAAGGTAAAGAATAGCGACAAATTCCTTTTTATATGTAAAGAGAAAGATGAAATAAGCTTGCGTATATATTAATTCACTTTTATATGTAATGAGAGAAATGAAGTAAAATTTGTTTACATATACATTCAGTTTATATGTCAATTGTAATGGAAGGTTTGTTAACATGTACATTCATAGTTGTATATGGATAGAATAAAAGAAAGATTCATTTTTATAAAAATAGATAAAAAGAATGGCAAAACATTCATTTTGTCAAATATAAAAGAAAGATAGAAAATATAAGGATGACAAGATACTCATTTGTCAAGAGTAAGAAATATGCATTTTGATCAAACGAAAAAGGATGACAAAATATTCATTTGTTAGAAATTAAATTGACATTGTTTTGTACTGACAAGTTTTGTTAAAGGAAATTACATTTCATGTGATCAAAATAAAAAGAAACGAGAATTACATTTTTTTTATGTAATTATATGATTGGAATGTCACTTATATTAGAAGTGTTAAACTAGATAAACATGTCCCTTTGTTTAAAAGAGGTTATTTAGGATAAGAAGGACATTTTATTAATTAAAATTACACTTTTATTTGAAACTATGATATGAAATGTGGTAAGCGAATAAAATTTACACTTTTATATATGTAACTATAAATGAGGATTTGCACTGTAAATTAGAATTACATTCTTATTATGTAATTAAGGTATGATATTATATTTTATATTAAAAATTATATTTGCATGACGTCACCTAAGAAGGAAATTTGCATTGCTAATATAAAATAGCAAAAATCATTTTTTTTTGGTTTGCATTGAAAGAGATAAGAAATATATTCGTTCGTATAGAAATGAAGTTAACACCAAAATATATTTCGTTTTGGCTAGGAATTGAAATGACACAAAAATACTCATTTTTTGTTAAATTATGAAGGACGTACAAAAATATTCATTTTTGGTTGTAATTGGAATGATACACAAAATACATTTTTGTGTGTAGGATATGTATGGAAATTGAAGAACATTAATAAAAGAAACCATTGTTTGGTGTGATGAGTTATTGCATATAAATAAGAAGATTGGTTGTTAGGAAAATATAGTAAGATGAAATGGATGGAGGAATTATATATATAATTATATATATAAAAATTTAAAATCAAACGATATGAAATGATTTCCAACTTATATATACACGAGAATTGTTTGGGAAGTCCGAGTTTATCTCATTCCAAACAATTTAAACGACGTTTAAAAATTGAAGATTTAAAGACGACGATAGAAGACCGACGGTCTTCACATCGAATGGACGACGACTGCTGATGCCCATGATTGGAGTAGCTACCTTGAAGGGGCTACAGTGGTTGCCGTCCGGACGTAGTGTTGATTTGTACGGATTTGACTTTCGCTCAGACCCAGAGCATAAGTTTTAAATGGATTGTGTGTCTGACGTTGTACTCCGTTAATATCATGTTATTGATTTTCTGTCTATATATAAATGATTGGTGGTGAAGAATTTATTCTTTACTTAACACCCGTTTATATATTGATGGACGATCAATGGCACGGTATGGATTGACAATGTGGCACGCTAAGATGAGGATGATCAAGACTTTGTTGAAAAGCAGGCCTTGTGGTTATGACGTAACTTCGCGAGCCTCACAAACCGGTAGAGTCTAAAACGGGCGAAGGGAACGCAGGGAGAGCAGCACGTTTCTTTCTAGCTAGAAGTGGTGGTTGGGTTTTATCACGGCCTGACATTTTACTTATGTGGATGATGGAATGAGGCGCGCCTCGGATAGGTCCTATAGGACCGGGAAACGTGTGCTTAGGAATTGCCAATCCTCTAAGCTGTATTTGAGGACCGGCCCTGCCATTTCCAAGGGTTAACTGCGGGTAATCCTGGGACATTAGCTAGAGTGTCTCGAATCGTTAAGGTGCTCCGCTCTAGCCTTGACTCATGATGGAAATCCAAATCTCCAATACGCCCCATGCGGTTTTGATTGTATTACTAGTACGGAGGCATAATATATGGTACCTGTGCTTCCTATGATTGATATTATGATTGAAGTGTTTTATTAAAACATATACACACTAATAATAATATCGTTTTTACGTATTTATCATCTTTTAATCACCATAAGGTAAAACTCTATCCTCTGGTGTGCGTTGCATTGTGTGATGGGACCTGAGTCTTATGGTGGTTTCATTTTTCTAAAAAGCATTGCGTTATTTGACGATTTACTTTACTGTTATGCACAACAGTCTATTGGAGTAAACCCGTTCCGCGTTAGCGGCGTGGTCCTTGGATTTGCCTTATTAGTAGTTATGTTAGTTAAGAATTCTCACACCAGTCTCACGACTGACCCGTTGTTTGTTTCCACCTTTGCAAACTCGGGTGCCCTCTTTTCCACACGGGCAGTCGAGTAGTTTGTCTGCAGACTTATCTCTTGAGCAGGATACTGGATTGAAGCATAAAGCTGTGTCCAGAATATAGAAAAGACTTCCGCTGTATTAGTTTTGTTCAGCTGCAATGTATTATAAATTAAATGTAAAATTTATCTTCCGCTGCAATTATTTTTATTCGATGTACTCTGATATTCTGTACTCTGATGTAAACATTTTGTACTGTTTATAAAAGTCTGCTGTTTTGTTCTGATGATTGTTGTATTCCCAAAGTTAAAGTATTCGGGATTTGAACGGTCTTGGTCGATTTTGCGATCGATCGGGTCGGGCAAAGCCCGGGTCTTTACAGTTGGTATCAGAGCTTTGGTTAGCTCAAATCTTTGGGGTACAACTCGTTAGAACTGAACAAAAGACTCATCAGAGAATTGGATTAGTAATGTCCAATAAGAATACTCATTAGAGATAGGATCAGCAGTATCCTAGAATGAGAAAACTCATTAGAGATGGGGATAGTAATGCCCTAGAATGAGTTCAGAGTGATAAGCTTATGATTAGCGTATTTTTGATTATATAATCTATTTTTGAAAATATGATTTTTAAATATATAAAAGAGTATGTATATTTGATAAGTTAGTCAACAAATGAAATTAATAAGAGAAATTAAAATTTAGTTAGTTAATTAAACAACTTTTACCTTAGTTCCTTTTCGAGGACGAAAAGATTTTAAGTGGGGGCGACTGTAACAGCCCTGATTTTTGGGGTTAATTTTAAAATTTTATTTTAAGAAATTTTAATGAATGAATATATTTAAAATTACTTATTTTAAATAATAACGATGAAAAACTTATTTTATTTCGAGCGCGAACTTGAAATTTATATTAAATCCATTCCGAGCCTGAAAACGGCGCGGTAATTTCAGATTTGAAATTCCAACTTTGAAAAATTAAATAAAATATAAATCGGAATTGGACGAAACAAGAAACGCTAGGACCGTATTGAAAATATCTTTCCAAAGAGTTTCAGAAATTAAGATTCCAGTTTATAAATTGTAAGTTATGAGAAAATTAAATTTTCAGAAAAACGCTATAGAATTCGTATATATTATATATAAGGCCCGAAACGTAAATTTTTTGCAGAATAAGGAATTAGGACCCGAAACCATCTCCATTGGTTTCAGAATGTTGTTTACATATAAAAATGACTATAAGAACTTATATTTTTGAGTTTCGGAAAAATTCCACTATTTTTGGTATTTTTAAATATTAAAAATATACGCCTGAAAAATGGAATTTTTGCAAACGAACTCCGAATTCGACGAGACCAGTTTCTATGGATTCGGAATATTAAAATAAGGTTAAATTCTAAAATTATAATTTTTGGAATTATTTTGTGGTCGGTATAATTTTTACAGTGAAAGATAGCATATTTTCAGACTTCGGAAATTCATAATAAATTCATACGGACTCGGAAAATTACGAAATCAGGTTCGTTGGATTCGTAATGACTTGAAATAATTATGTTTAAAATTTTATTAATTTTGAAATCAGCATGTATTTATAAGAATTTTTGAATTGAAGAAAACAGTTGAAAGTTTAGTAATTGGACACGTAATGATATTTGGGCCCAAACCAAAATTAAACCCATAGTATATATTATCTTTTTCCTCAGAATTTAGGGCTGAAATTCGAAATACACAGCAGCCACTTCTCTTTTCCATCATTTTTCTCAATTTCCATGGCGGCTCTCTCTTCCTCTAAAATTTGTCGAAAATAAAATCTCTTCAAACCATAGCAAATTATATGTCCACTCGAAGGTCTCGACGATACGAAGCTAATGGTGTCGTCGGTTTCGTCAAACAGCGCTCGGATTCGCCGGAATCTCGTCTTAAAGCTCGCTGTTTTCGAAATTCAGAAGCTCAAAACGTAAATCAAGAAATTCCCGTGAATCGAGGAAGAATTAGACGAAGTCACGAACACGGAAGTTCTTCGTCTACGTGAGGTGGAGGTGTTCGCCAAATTTCAGGCAGTTTGGAGGTGTGAGGCGGCCTGTGGGACCCGCGAGGCGAAATCGGTCGTAGGCGATTTCCCGATGATCGGAGAAGCTTTAGGGGCGGCTCTTTCTGGTGGTGATGCGTCTCGCCAAGACGAAGACGTTGGCGGTGGTCCCGTGGCGTCAGGTGGCCTGAAGCAGCGGCAAATGGCGGTCAAAGTTCTGCGGTGAATAGTGTTTCGCGGTCAACGGGCTGAGGGTATTTTCTATTTTATTTTTTAATTATTTAATTAATTTCCAGATCTTTAAAAATTCATATCTCGCTCATACAAAGTCGAAATTCGACGATTTCAGGTGCGTTGGGATCGTGGCGACGAGATGGACGCGTGGACACTAATTTTGTCCAATTCTGAGACAGTGAAATTTTTAGGTATTTTCACGAATATTAATTAATTATTTAATTATGTCCAACTTTAATAAATCATAACTCTCTCGTACGAGGTCCGATTGACGAACCGTAAATTGCGTTGGACTCGTCTTTCCGAGCTCTTCGCGATGGCGCAGACCAGAGCTGAATCCGAGACAGTCAAATTTTCAGCAAAAATCAAAGTGAGAATTCTATTTTTAAAATAAAATTATTTATTTATTTAGTTCACTGCAAAATCTATATTCATATCATATGAAATTCATGTTGTTGCTGCATGTATGATTATTTCCATGTTGATTGTTTGTGATGATTGTGCGTATTTATGTTGACATGATTTTGTGTGCACGACGAAGACAAACATTTTAGTTAATATATAAAATGTATAATATTCATGTTTGTAAAAGAAAAATTTGTGCAAACCATAAAAATCATATATTTATATTGTGTATATATATAACGGAGATGTTACATGTTAGAAAGGGAATTTATATATTGTGAAGAAAAAAAAAAAGTATTCTTTGTTTATTATGTTGGAATTTTCATTTTATGAATTACCCACATAAAATATTCATTTTTATGTTATGTTGAATTAGAACCGTCAACATAAGTATGTTCATTTGGTTAATAACGTTATGCTAACATAAGAACATCGCTTGTGTTAATAATGTTATGTTAATATAAAAACTGTCATTGTATTAAAATGAACAAAATGGATGTGTCATTTATGTTGTATATAAAATTGACAAAATAAACATGTCATTTATTTAGTAAATTACACATGCCATTTTCATAAGGAATGTTAATATTAGATTAGAACAGACACTTTTGTCAATATAATTAAGTAGCGATGAATTCACTTTTGTCAATATAATTGAAGTAGCGATGAAATCACTTTTGTCAATATATTGAAGTAGCGACAAAAATCATATTTTTGTAAATGTAGAAGAAAGATTAAATAACAAAAGATTCATTTTGACAATTGAAGAAGAATGACAATAGAAATTTCATTTTTATTTAATGTAATAAAAGAAAATACTTTTATTTTGTTAATGACATAGCACTGCATATGAATGATATATATTTATTTTGTTAATGACATAGCATTGCATATGAATGGTATATATTTATTTTGTTAATGACATAGCATTGCATATGAATGATATATATTTATTTTGTTAATGACATAGCATTGCATATGAATGATATATATTTATTTTGTTAATGACATAGCATTGCATATGAATGATATATATTTATTTTGTTAACGTGACATAGCATTGCATATGAATGAAATATATTTATTTTGTTAACGTTGCATAGCATTGCATATAAAATGAAATATATTTATTTTGGTTAATGTAAAGTGTATGACAACTTCAATTTTTGTTAAGGTAAAGAATAGCGACAAATTCCTTTTTATTTGTAAAGAGAAAGATGAAATAAGCTTGCGTATATATTAATTCACTTTTATATGTAATGAGAGAAATGAAGTAAAATTTGTTTACATATACATTCAGTTTATATGTCAATTGTAATGGAAGGTTTGTTAACATGTACATTCATAGTTGTATATGGATAGAATAAAAGAAAGATTCATTTTTATAAAAATAGATAAAAAGAATGGCAAAACATTCATTTTGTCAAATATAAAAGAAAGATAGAAAATATAAGGATGACAAGATACTCATTTGTCAAGAGTAAGAAATATGCATTTTGATCAAACGAAAAAGGATGACAAAATATTCATTTGTTAGAAATTAATTTGACATTGTTTTGTACTGACAAGTTTTGTTAAAGGAAATTACATTTCATGTGATCAAAATAAAAAGAAATGAGAATTACATTTTTTTTATGTAATTATATGATTGGAATGTCACTTATATTAGAAGTGTTAAACTAGATAAACATGTCCCTTTGTTTAAAAGAGGTTATTTAGGATAAGAAGGACATTTTATTAATTAAAATTACACTTTTATTTGAAACTATGGTATGAAATGTGGTAAGCGAATAAAATTTACACTTTTATATATGTAACTATAAATGAGGATTTGCACTGTAAATTAGAATTACATTCTTATTATGTAATTAAGGTATGATATTATATTTTATATTAAAAATTATATTTGCATGACGTCACCTAAGAAGGAAATTTGCATTGCCAATATAAAATAGCAAAAATCATTTTTTTTGGTTTGCATTGAAAGAGATAAGAAATATATTCGTTCGTATAGAAATGAAGTTAACACCAAAATATATTTCGTTTTGGCTAGGAATTGAAATGACACAAAAATACTCATTTTTTGTTAAATTATGAAGGACGTACAAAAATATTCATTTTTGGTTGTAATTGGAATGATACACAAAATACATTTTTGTGTGTAGGATATGTATGGAAATTGAAGAACATTAATAAAAGAAACCATTGTTTGGTGTGATGAGTTATTGCATATAAATAAGAAGATTGGTTGTTAGGAAAATATAGTAAGATGAAATGGATGGAGGAATTATATATATAATTATATATATAAAAATTTAAAATCAAACGATATGAAATGATTTCCAACTTATATATACACGAGAATTGTTTGGGAAGTCCGAGTTTATCTCATTCCAAACAATTTAAACGACGTTTAAAAATTGAAGATTTAAAGACGACCATAGAAGACCGACGGTCTTCACATCGAATGGACGACGACTGCTGATGCCCATGATTGGAGTAGCTACCTTGAAGGGGCTACAGTGGTTGCCGTCCGGACGTAGTGTTGATTTGTACGGATTTGACTTTCGCTCAAACCCAGAGCATAAGTTTTAAATGGATTGTGTGTCTGACGTTGTACTCCGTTAATATCATGTTATTGATTTTCTGTCTATATATAAATGATTGGTGGTGAAGAATTTATTCTTTACTTAACACCCGTTTATATATTGATGGACGATCAATGGCACGGTATGGATTGACAATGTGGCACGCTAAGATGAGGATGATCAAGGCTTTGTTGAAAAGCAGGCCTTGTGGTTATGACGTAACTTCGCGAGCCTCACAAACCGGTAGAGTCTAAAACGGGCGAAGGGAACGCAGGGAGAGCAGCACGTTTCTTTCTAGCTAGAAGTGGTGGTTGGGTTTTATCACGGCCTGACATTTTACTTATGTGGATGATGGAATGAGGCGCGCCTCGGATAGGTCCTATAGGACCGGGAAACGTGTGCTTAGGAATTGCCAATCCTCTAAGCTGTATTTGAGGACCGGCCCTGCCATTTCCAAGGGTTAACTGCGGGTAATCCTGGGACATTAGCTAGAGTGTCTCGAATCGGTAAGGTGCTCCGCTCTAGCCTTGACTCATGATGGAAATCCAAATCTCCAATACGCCCCATGCGGTTTTGATTGTATTACTAGTACGGAGGCATAATATATGGTATCTATGCTTCCTATGATTGATATTATGATTGAAGTGTTTTATTAAAACATATACACACTAATAATAATATCGTTTTTACGTATTTATCATCTTTTAATCACCATAAGGTAAAACTCTATCCTCTGGTGTGCGTTGCATTGTGTGATGGGACCTGAGTCTTATGGTGGTTTCATTTTTCTAAAAAGCATTGCGTTATTTGACGATTTACTTTACTGTTATGCACAACAGTCTATTGGAGTAAACCCGTTCCGCGTTAGCGGCGTGGTCCTTGGATTTGCCTTATTAGTAGTTATGTTAGTTAAGAATTCTCACACCAGTCTCACGACTGACCCGTTGTTTGTTTCCACCTTTGCAAACTCGGGTGCCCTCTTTTCCACACGGGCAGTCGAGTAGTTTGTCTGCAGGCTTATCTCTTGAGCAGGATACTGGATTGAAGCATAAAGCTGTGTCCAGAATATAGAAAAGACTTCCGCTGTATTAGTTTTGTTCAGCTGCAATGTATTATAAATTAAATGTAAAATTTATCTTCCGCTGCAATTATTTTTATTCGATGTACTCTGATATTCTGTACTCTGATGTAAACATTTTGTACTGTTTATAAAAGTCTGCTGTTTTGTTCTGATGATTGTTGTATTCCCAAAGTTAAAGTATTCGGGATTTGAACGGTCTTGGTCGATTTTGCGATCGATCGGGTCGGGCAAAGCCCGGGTCTTTACAGTTGGTATCAGAGCTTTGGTTAGCTCAAATCTTTGGGGTACAACTCGTTAGAACTGAACAAAAGACTCATCAGAGAATTGGATTAGTAATGTCCAATAAGAATACTCATTAGAGATAGGATCAGCAGTATCCTAGAATGAGAAAACTCATTAGAGATGGGGATAGTAATGCCCTAGAATGAGTTCAGAGTGATAAGCTTATGATTAGCGTATTTTTGATTATATAATCTATTTTTGAAAATATGATTTTTAAATATATAAAAGAGTATGTATATTTGATAAGTTAGTCAACAAATGAAATTAATAAGAGAAATTAAAATTTAGTTAGTTAATTAAACAACTTTTACCTTAGTTCCTTTTCGAGGACGAAAAGATTTTAAGTGGGGGCGACTGTAACAGCCCTGATTTTTGGGGTTAATTTTAAAATTTTATTTTAAGAAATTTTAATGAATGAATATATTTAAAATTACTTATTTTAAATAATAACGATGAAAAACTTATTTTATTTCGAGCGCGAACTTGAAATTTATATTAAATCCATTCCGAGCCTGAAAACGGCGCGGTAATTTCAGATTTGAAATTCCAACTTTGAAAAATTAAATAAAATATAAATCGGAATTGGACGAAACAAGAAATGCTAGGACCGTATTGAAAATATCTTTCCAAAGAGTTTCAGAAATTAAGATTCCAGTTTATAAATTGTAAGTTATGAGAAAATTAAATTTTCAGAAAAACGCTATAGAATTCGTATATATTATATATATGGCCCGAAACGTAAATTTTTTGCAGAATAAGGAATTAGGACCCGAAACCATCTCCATTGGTTTCAGAATGTTGTTTACATATAAAAATGACTATAAGAACTTATATTTTTGAGTTTCGGAAAAATTCCACTATTTTTGGTATTTTTAAATATTAAAAATATACGCCTGAAAAATGGAATTTTTGCAAACGAACTCCGAATTCGACGAGACCAGTTTCTATGGATTCGGAATATTAAAATAAGGTTAAATTCTAAAATTTATAATTTTTGGAATTATTTTGTGGCCGGTATAATTTTTACAGTGAAAGATAGCATATTTTCAGACTTCGGAAATTCATAATAAATTCATACGGACTCGGAAAATTACGAAATCAGGTTCGTTGGATTCGTAATGACTTGAAATAATTATGTTTAAAATTTTATTAATTTTGAAATCAGCATGTATTTATAAGAATTTTTGAATTGAAGAAAACAGTTGAAAGTTTAGTAATTGGACACGTAATGATATTTGGGCCCAAACCAAAATTAAACCCATAGTATATATTATCTTTTTCCTCAGAATTTAGGGCTGAAATTCGAAATACATAGCAGCCACTTCTCTTTTCCATCATTTTTCTCAATTTCCATGGCGGCTCTCTCTTCCTCTAAAATTTGTCGAAAATAAAATCTCTTCAAACCATAGCAAATTATATGTCCACTCGAAGGTCTCGACGATACGAAGCTAATGGTGTCGTCGGTTTCGTCAAACAGCGCTCGGATTCGCCGGAATCTCGTCTTAAAGCTCGCTGTTTTCGAAATTCAGAAGCTCAAAACGTAAATCAAGAAATTCCCGTGAATCGAGGAAGAATTAGACGAAGTCACGAACACGGAAGTTCTTCGTCTACGTGAGGTGGAGGTGTTCGCCAAATTTCAGGCAGTTTGGAGGTGTGAGGCGGCCTGTGGGACCCGCGAGGCGAAATCGGTCGTAGGCGATTTCCCGATGATCGGAGAAGCTTTAGGGGCGGCTCTTTCTGGTGGTGATGCGTCTCGCCAAGACGAAGACGTTGGCGGTGGTCCCGTGGCGTCAGGTGGCCTGAAGCAGCGGCAAATGGCGGTCAAAGTTCTGCGGTGAATAGTGTTTCGCGGTCAACGGGCTGAGGGTATTTTCTATTTTATTTTTTAATTATTTAATTAATTTCCAGATCTTTAAAAATTCATATCTCGCTCATACGAAGTCAAAATTCGACGATTTCAGGTGCGTTGGGATCGTGGCGACGAGATGGACGCGTGGACACTAATTTTGTCCAATTCTGAGACAGTGAAATTTTTAGGTATTTTCACGAATATTAATTAATTATTTAATTATGTCCAACTTTAATAAATCATAACTCTCTCGTACGAGGTCCGATTGACGAACCGTAAATTGCGTTGGACTCGTCTTTCCGAGCTCTTCGCGATGGCGCAGACCAGAGCTGAATCCGAGACAGTCAAATTTTCAGCAAAAATCAAAGTGAGAATTCTATTTTTAAAATAAAATTATTTATTTATTTAGTTCACTGCAAAATCTATATTCATATCATATGAAATTCATGTTGTTGCTGCATGTATGATTATTTCCATGTTGATTGTTTGTGATGATTGTGCGTATTTATGTTGACATGATTTTGTGTGCACGACGAAGACAAACATTTTAGTTAATATATAAAATGTATAATATTCATGTTTGTAAAAGAAAAATTTGTGCAAACCATAAAAATCATATATTTATATTGTGTATATATATAACGGAGATGTTACATGTTAGAAAGGGAATTTATATATTGTGAAGAAAAAAAAAAAGTATTCTTTGTTTATTATGTTGGAATTTTCATTTTATGAATTACCCACATAAAATATTCATTTTTATGTTATGTTGAATTAGAACCGTCAACATAAGTATGTTCATTTGGTTAATAACGTTATGCTAACATAAGAACATCGCTTGTGTTAATAATGTTATGTTAATATAAAAACTGTCATTGTATTAAAATGAACAAAATGGATGTGTCATTTATGTTGTATATAAAATTGACAAAATAAACATGTCATTTATTTAGTAAATTACACATGCCATTTTCATAAGGAATGTTAATATTAGATTAGAACAGACACTTTTGTCAATATAATTAAGTAGCGATGAATTCACTTTTGTCAATATAATTGAAGTAGCGATGAAATCACTTTTGTCAATATATTGAAGTAGCGACAAAAATCATATTTTTGTAAATGTAGAAGAAAGATTAAATAACAAAAGATTCATTTTGACAATTGAAGAAGAATGACAATAGAAATTTCATTTTTATTTAATGTAATAAAAGAAAATACTTTTATTTTGTTAATGACATAGCACTGCATATGAATGATATATATTTATTTTGTTAATGACATAGCATTGCATATGAATGGTATATATTTATTTTGTTAATGACATAGCATTGCATATGAATGATATATATTTATTTTGTTAATGACATAGCATTGCATATGAATGATATATATTTATTTTGTTAATGACATAGCATTGCATATGAATGATATATATTTATTTTGTTAACGTGACATAGCATTGCATATGAATGAAATATATTTATTTTGTTAACGTTGCATAGCATTGCATATGAAATGAAATATATTTATTTTGGTTAATGTAAAGTGTATGACAACTTCAATTTTTGTTAAGGTAAAGAATAGCGACAAATTCCTTTTTATATGTAAAGAGAAAGATGAAATAAGCTTGCGTATATATTAATTCACTTTTATATGTAATGAGAGAAATGAAGTAAAATTTGTTTACATATACATTCATTTTATATGTCAATTGTAATGGAAGGTTTGTTAACATGTACATTCATAGTTGTATATGGATAGAATAAAAGAAAGATTCATTTTTATAAAAATAGATAAAAAGAATTGCAAAACATTCATTTTGTCAAATATAAAAGAAAGATAGAAAATATAAGGATGACAAGATACTCATTTGTCAAGAGTAAGAAATATGCATTTTGATCAAACGAAAAAGGATGACAAAATATTCATTTGTTAGAAATTAAGTTGACATTGTTTTGTACTGACAAGTTTTGTTAAAGGAAATTACATTTCATGTGATCAAAATAAAAAGAAATGAGAATTACATTTTTTTTATGTAATTATATGATTGGAATGTCACTTATATTAGAAGTGTTAAACTAGATAAACATGTCCCTTTGTTTAAAAGAGGTTATTTAGGATAAGAAGGACATTTTATTAATTAAAATTACACTTTTATTTGAAACTATGGTATGAAATGTGGTAAGCGAATAAAATTTACACTTTTATATATGTAACTATAAATGAGGATTTGCACTGTAAATTAGAATTACATTCTTATTATGTAATTAAGGTATGATATTATATTTTATATTAAAAATTATATTTGCATGACGTCACCTAAGAAGGAAATTTGCATTGCCAATATAAAATAGCAAAAATCATTTTTTTTGGTTTGCATTGAAAGAGATAAGAAATATATTCGTTCGTATAGAAATGAAGTTAACACCAAAATATATTTCGTTTTGGCTAGGAATTGAAATGACACAAAAATACTCATTTTTTGTTAAATTATGAAGGACGTACAAAAATATTCATTTTTGGTTGTAATTGGAATGATACACAAAATACATTTTTGTGTGTAGGATATGTATGGAAATTGAAGAACATTAATAAAAGAAACCATTGTTTGGTGTGATGAGTTATTGCATATAAATAAGAAGATTGGTTGTTAGGAAAATATAGTAAGATGAAATGGATGGAGGAATTATATATATAATTATATATATAAAAATTTAAAATCAAACGATATGAAATGATTTCCAACTTATATATACACGAGAATTGTTTGGGAAGTCCGAGTTTATCTCATTCCAAACAATTTAAACGACGTTTAAAAATTGAAGATTTAAAGACGACCATAGAAGACCGACGGTCTTCACATCGAATGGACGATGACTGCTGATGCCCATGATTGGAGTAGCTACCTTGAAGGGGCTACAGTGGTTGCCGTCCGGACGTAGTGTTGATTTGTACGGATTTGACTTTCGCTCAGACCCAGAGCATAAGTTTTAAATGGATTGTGTGTCTGACGTTGTACTCCGTTAATATCATGTTATTGATTTTCTGTCTATATATAAATGATTGGTGGTGAAGAATTTATTCTTTACTTAACACCCGTTTATATATTGATGGACGATCAATGGCACGGTATGGATTGACAATGTGGCACGCTAAGATGAGGATGATCAAGGCTTTGTTGAAAAGCAGGCCTTGTGGTTATGACGTAACTTCGCGAGCCTCACAAACCGGTAGAGTCTAAAACGGGCGAAGGGAACGCAGGGAGAGCAGCACGTTTCTTTCTAGCTAGAAGTGGTGGTTGGGTTTTATCACGGCCTGACATTTTACTTATGTGGATGATGGAATGAGGCGCGCCTCGGATAGGTCCTATAGGACCGGGAAACGTGTGCTTAGGAATTGCCAATCCTCTAAGCTGTATTTGAGGACCGGCCCTGCCATTTCCAAGGGTTAACTGCGGGTAATCCTGGGACATTAGCTAGAGTGTCTCGAATCGGTAAGGTGCTCCGCTCTAGCCTTGACTCATGATGGAAATCCAAATCTCCAATACGCCCCATGCGGTTTTGATTGTATTACTAGTACGGAGGCATAATATATGGTACCTATGCTTCCTATGATTGATATTATGATTGAAGTGTTTTATTAAAACATATACACACTAATAATAATATCGTTTTTACGTATTTATCATCTTTTAATCACCATAAGGTAAAACTCTATCCTCTGGTGTGCGTTGCATTGTGTGATGGGACCTGAGTCTTATGGTGGTTTCATTTTTCTAAAAAGCATTGCGTTATTTGACGATTTACTTTACTGTTATGCACAACAGTCTATTGGAGTAAACCCGTTCCGCGTTAGCGGCGTGGTCCTTGGATTTGCCTTATTAGTAGTTATGTTAGTTAAGAATTCTCACACCAGTCTCACGACTGACCCGTTGTTTGTTTCCACCTTTGCAAACTCGGGTGCCCTCTTTTCCACACGGGCAGTCGAGTAGTTTGTCTGCAGGCTTATCTCTTGAGCAGGATACTGGATTGAAGCATAAAGCTGTGTCCAGAATATAGAAAAGACTTCCGCTGTATTAGTTTTGTTCAGCTGCAATGTATTATAAATTAAATGTAAAATTTATCTTCCGCTGCAATTATTTTTATTCGATGTACTCTGATATTCTGTACTCTGATGTAAACATTTTGTACTGTTTATAAAAGTCTGTTGTTTTGTTCTGATGATTGTTGTATTCCCAAAGTTAAAGTATTCGGGATTTGAACGGTCTTGGTCGATTTTGCGATCGATCGGGTCGGGCAAAGCCCGGGTCTTTACAATCCATATGTTTAGTAAAGATCTAGGGTAGGCAAGGTTTATGGTTTATATGCAAGATTTTGTAAAATCTTTATGCACATGTCTTAGGACAAATGTAGACATGTTTTGAAAAATGAAAAAGGAAAGTATTTTCAGAAAATCACATGTGAGAGAAGAGAAAGATTTTAAAAACTGAAAATATTTGATCCAAAATGATTTTGCCATGTGAAGATATTTTCTCCTAGATCCTCTCTACTAGCCTATTTCTAGTGTAGCTTGTATTCTCAAGTATATGAAAACATGTTTGCAAAAGAGAATGGCACTCCATGTTTTGGTTTGATGCTTATGTGAACAAAGGGTTTTCACTTGAACTTGTATAGCAAAGGAAGTGGTACCCTTGTATAAAAATTTGTTTAAGTGTCTTGTCTTTTATTTACTCAAGAAATTTGCAAAAACCCGAATTTTGAATCCTTTGAAAAAATGAACAAAACATGTGAAATTAAAAAAATGGCATTTTAAAAACTTGCTATGTATAAGTGTTGTCCTACCTACATGTATAAAAAAGTTGAATTTAAACAAATGTTGTCTTATACGTGTTATCATACATGTAAAGGAAAATGGCAATTAAACCTTTTACATATTTGAAATATTTTAAAGTATGGATTTTTAAATCATATTTGTAGATACGTACTTATGATTAATTAATATTTGTGTTAGCGATATGTGTAAAAACCGGGTCATTACAATTTATAACATTAACAAACGTAATTAAAATAATTAATTAATTAACCTAATCCATGAATTTAGGCCGCTCATCCCGTTTATCTTCGTTATTATTGGAACCGCAAAAAGGAACCCATCGCCGTCTTCGAAACTTCCACCGCCGCATCACTTAGAAGCCGTCGAACCATCATCATAACCGTTGTAGAAGAAGAGCTCGAAGAGCTGATCATTATTACTGTTGGAAGTTTATGGAATTGATGCTTGGAATTAAGAGAGGAATGTGGGAGAAAAGGAGAGCGTCACCGCCATTGAAAGCTTCTAGCTGCGGCTGTTTGTTTTGAGAATTAGGGTTAGGGGTATTTTGTCTTATTTATTTATGGGAAAATAGAATATGATTATTTAATCCTTTGATTACAAAAGGCTTGTTAATCCATATGTTGCAAAGGAAATAAATTGGCTGAGGTGGCTTATTTATTTCTTATTTCTTATTGTCATCACTTACATTAGTTAAAAATATTTTTAACTAACTAATGTTCATTTCATGACCATTTTATATATCGCATATAGGTATGTTCATATATCGTATATGTATATTTTCATACAACGCCTATACATATTTTCATATAATGCATATATATTTTTTCGCACAATGCTTACATAGTTTATACAACGCGTATATATTTTCTATACGGCCTACATACATTAAAAATCATATTTTTAATGAACTAGAAATTTTTCCTTAGCATGACTATTTTTTTATAGCATATTAATGTTAAAATAAAAATCATATTTTAACGATCTAATGATTTTTCTATGTCTATTTTATATGACTCATGTATATGTCAAAGATATTAAATCAACTAGCATTTATTTCATTTCCCTAGTGTGTCTCTTCATATATAGTAGGTTACAAAGAAATTAAATTAGCTGACTAGGCATGATAGGACAATATTTATTTTTCATTCAAATTTCAAAAGTAAATGACAATGAGAGAGAGAATAAATGGAAAGAAATGAATGCTATATTAATTATTTAATGCTAATTGTTAGAAAGTTTGCAATTTTTCAAATTTCAAAACATATAGTATTAAATATCATGTGTTATTACAAAGATAACATTAAAAGTTTTACGGTATTATATATATAATGTTTGCTTCTGAATACAAACAACATAATAAAAAAAATAAGGGAATACTTATATTTTATAAATGAATATTTATTTTCATTTTAGGAGAATTTTATGCCGTTCACATATACGTTAAAAATTATATTTTTAACGATAAAATATTTATTTCAACACATGAATATTTTTAATAGTCCATACATTCAACAAAAATAATATTTTTACTATTCAAACATTTTATTCAACACATGAATATTTTATATGGTTCATATACACATTAAAAATTATATTTTTAATGAATAAATATTTATTTCAGAGGCATTATAACGGTGCGATATTAAAACCGGAGTAATGTCTAGCATTACCCATCTCCTGATACTGGCTCGCGCCATACACAACATTCAATCCAATCAACCAAACCACAATACAATCAATAATCACAATACAGTCAATTTTCCATAATACAACCCAAACAAACAATCATGGTTTGTACAATAAATAGTGTCGGGGGCTTCTAAGCCCCGTCTGCATCCTAGTATATATTTAACTATAAAATAATTAGAGTGAGAAGGACTTCTCACTTTGGGATCCACTCTGCCATGCTTTTCTAACGTTCTGATTTACTGTTTTGATCCCAGACTTTGCAAACGAGCTCCAATCTTCACATCGTTTTTCTTTCTAGCATAAACGCGCCATTCTGGACAACTTTCTCCTAGGGGCTTTTCTTCCGAAAATGCTTCAATTCGCCAGAATTTGCGAAATGACAGTATTTGGATAGCAGACTTTGGACGCATTTTCCAGATGACTACGCAATCCAAAATATGACTTCCATATACTCAAATCGAAGAGAAAATCGTGCTCTTCGATTTTGGCACTGTGGAGTTTTGTCCATGGGGGCTTGGTTTGGGAGATATGGATTATGGAAGCTCATGGTGTTTTTTGCAAACATGAAAATATATAAAAATTAGATTTTTAAGTGGAGAGGGGGTCCACGGTAAGAGGTGGAGGCTGAGAAGGGAGGCAGGGTTCGCTGATGGTCGGGGGTGGAGGCATAGATGCTTTAGTGGGTCCAGGTTGGCTGTGGTGGCGGGTTGAGACGACCCGAACTTCCCCATAGAGGAAAGCACGGATAGAATTGAGGACAAGACAAAATAGAACGCAAACAGAAGAACATTTCATTGTTATTACAACAATTCCATCAGATACAAGAATATACAGAGTATAAATGATTAAATTACATTCGACAAACATCAGAGATTACAATAAACTACATAGCAGCGGAAAAATATACAAAACACAACTAGAAGTGATACACGGATACAGAGCTTTCCGAGCATCGTTCCAGCTGTAAATCAGGACCCTGTGAATATAAATCTGCAAAACCAAAACTACTAGCTGCCCGTGTGGAAAATAGGGGCATCCAGAGTTTAGGTTAAAACAATAAACTCCAGGTCAGTCATGGGACTGGTGTGAGAACTAAAACAGTTATTTAAAACTTTACTTTCAAGATAGTAATTCAAGGGACCACGCCGTATAACATGGAACGGGTTTCCTCCCAAGAATACTAGTGCATATAACAAAACAACGCAATGCTTTTTGGAAAAATAAAGCTATTATAAGACCCAGGTCCCATCACACAATGCAACGCAAGCCGGAGGATAGGGTTTTCCCTTATAATAGCCAAACATGCTTGGTACGTTCAAAACAAATCATTTGATACTATTATAAGTGTATAGTGTCAAAACAATTTCAATCATAAATATCAATCATAGGCGGCATGGGTACCATCTATCATGTCACCATACTAGTTCTACAATTAAATCCGCAATATCACGTATTGGAAATTGGATTCCATCATGAGTCGAGGCAAGGGGCAAGCTCCTCTCCGCGTTCGAGACACTCTAGCAAATGTCCCAGGACCCCACTTTGATCCTTGGAATCGGCTGGGCCGGTCCTCTCTTACTTTTGAGGATTAGTTATTCCTGAACACACGTTTCCCGGTCCTTACAGACCTATATCCGAGGCGCCTCGCATTCCAACAACCACACAGGTGAAAAGTATATAAATGCCAGGGCTGGTAGGTCACTGACACCACCCTAGCTAGAAAGAAACGTCGTGCTCTCCCAGCGGTCCGTCTCCCGTTTTTGACTCATACCGAGGTGTGAGGCTCGCGAATTCACGTTATACACAAAGCTACGCCACGCAGGCCGTGCTTTGATCATCAACCACAAGACTTTGCTTTTCAACAGAAGCCCTGATCAATTGCCACTTACGCGTGCCACACTGGCAATTCACTCCATGCGACTGATGTCCATCGATATACAACCTCTGAGCTCGTACGTCTCAGAGAAGGGCGTTAAGCAAGAGAATAAATTCTCCGCCGCCAAACAGATGTATATTTAATAGAGATCAATCAACACAGAATAAAATCCAATGTCAGACACACAATCCATTTACAAGTTCGTTCTGGGTCTGAACGAAACCGGAGGCACTTTCCTCGCATATCCATCCATCTCCAGGTACGTCTGGACGATCACCAACTGATTCCCTCATCCTGGGTGTACAGCCCAATCAAGATCATCAGTAATCACCCAAACGATGTGAAGACTTCCGGTCTTCTACCACCGTCTTCATCTTCGACATCTCGTCGAATCGGTTATTCAGAATGGGTATAACCCGGCCTTTCTGAATAACCCACGTATATGATAAACAAAGGTTACACAAACACAACGAACGCCTCATTCCAATTCAGAATATTCTTTTATTCACAAAATCACATTCTTAGGGAAAGGTTCCTATTAATTTTATCCAAGATAAATTCTTCCAAATTTATCCTATAATCTTCCTTTGGATATCATTTCAAACTAGTCGGGATTAACGAACCACACCGAAGTAATTATTTATTTTATTTCCCAATCCCAACCTATATATCCCATGGAGAAAAACTGGTAATACTCCATATCTAACACCACGGTGTTATCGGTAAAATTAATTACCATCTCGCGTTCAAATCTAATTAAAGATTTGCCTATCGCTGTGGAGTAAAACTGGTGGTACTCCATTCTCGATCACCTTTCAAATTTGATAATTTAAATTATCAATTCACATTTTAATCTAATTAAAGATTCATTAAAACTCCACTTAGTTTTATTCTTCTCAAAAATCAATATTCTGTCTTTAACTGGGTTAAAGAACCAATGTCA
The DNA here is from genome assembly GCA_030737875.1 of Allium sativum. Taxonomy (NCBI): domain Eukaryota; kingdom Viridiplantae; phylum Streptophyta; class Magnoliopsida; order Asparagales; family Amaryllidaceae; genus Allium; species Allium sativum. The sequence goes on from CM060918.1 coordinate 133,794,106, forward strand.
TCTAAAACACGATTCACGATAAACCCAAATCACATTTGATATTAAATACAAGGCTCTGAATAGAAAATATACCGGCTTATATTCAATATCAAATTCTGAAACCAACAAATATCATATTGGAAATAACGATATTAAATATATCTTTCAAATTCTCATAACAATATCTGTATAGTCACGAAATCCTACATCGAAATATCCCGAAGATAATTTCGATTCAACTCCAGTCCAATCCACGTATTGGGAATACTGATTATTTTTAAAATCACTTTCAAATTCAATTTATTTATTTCAAAAATAAATTGATTTTAATTCTAGTTCAAAACTAGTTCATTTCGATAAAAATCTATTTTTATCCTTTCAAATGTGGAATTCTTTAGCTCAATTTTTCCCAAATCATATATTATGATTTTACACAAATTATAGATATTTTTAATAATTTTATCAAGGCCCGTACAGTCGATTTCCATCTACGGCCATCGAACTGCACTTACAGCGACCTTTTCTGAAATTGATTTGGACATAATTCCAAATCCAACCGTTAGATTTCAAATTTCTAATATTCATTGGAAAGCTCTTTTCGATACGAACCCAACGGTTCCGGTTTTAGGAGAATCCGACGGTCGGATCTCCCGTAATGTCCGTTTGAAATAAATGGTCGAAATTCACGAACTACCGCGGCGCGGCGCGTTCTCTTCGGGCCATTATATATATATATATAATATAATATAATATATATTTCGTCGATTTCCTTTTAAAACGAATTTTATAAATAGTTCTACATTCGTTTCAAAACAATTTCAACTCTATCTTCAATTTCAAATCTATTTGATTTCAATTCAATTCAAGTTCATTTCAATTCAATTCAAATTCAAATTCGTTTCAATTCAATTCAATTCGAATTTACCTTCTATTTGATTCAATTCGAATTCGTTTCAAATTGATTTCAATTCAATTTTAGTTCGTTTTAAATTTCAATTTCAATTTAATTCAATTTGAATTCATTTCTATTTTATTCGAATTCAAATTCGCTTCCTATTCAATTCGAATTTTAATCTAATTCAATTTGAATTTCATTTCAAAATATTTAATTTTGAAATCACTTTTCAATATTCATTATACAACGAATAAAATCGATATAAATATCGTTCGCATCAAAATAACGCATCTCTAATCAACACGGCTTTATATTTTTCAAAACTTCTTTATTCTATCCAACAAATGAATATTTATCCCATTCAACACATGAATCTATATTGCTTTCAACACACGACTAATCTCAACACATGAGTACTGTCAACACATCACTATTTTTGTTATGTAAAATATTTTATAAAACTATGGTATCTATCGTTTGATTTTAATTAGACTCCACCGTAAAGTAGATTCTAATCGTAAATATGATAAAGATGTAATTTTTATTATTTAAAATATTTCACTCAACACATGAATAGTTTCAACCCATAATCATCGTCAACACATGACTATTTTTATATTCAACACATGAATTTTCTTTTATAATATTCATTATTTTCCCGATTGGAATGAGGCCCAATCAATCACCATATAATGTTAATTATATGGATTTTCAGACATCCCACGTATATAATAGCATTGAAAAATAATCAACCATCAACCAAAGTGCACTACACTGTATAAGCATCAAATATAGATATCTGACGCTTATAACAGCTTGCCAATCTATCGATCAACATATTTAATCAATCAGGATGAGTAAACTTCAAATTTCATCCCAACACCCTTGTGGGGTTTCAAACAATCAAACACAGATTTTATTTGTGCAGTTGGGCGATGTGTAAAATTTATCATCCCAATCAATGTCCTTCAAATAGGTGTACGTAAACAAATCGTCCGGTTTGTAAATGAATATTTTATTGTATTCACTTCCACGTTAAAAATTATATATTTAACGATAAAATATTCTATTTCAACACATGAATTTCTATTCAGTTCATTTACACAAATAAAATGATATTTTTATTTTTCTAACATATTTTAGAAAATTTCGGCGGCATAACGGCACGATACTAGAAACGGGACAAGGCCTAGCCTTATCCCCGGTCTAGTGAAGGCCCACGCCATTCACACATCAATCAAATCAATTTCAATTCACCAAACAATTCAATTCAGCCCAAATCATCTAACTAATTTATGCAACCAAACAAACAAGTTCATGGTTTGTGGACGATTGTGTCGGGTGCTACTAAGCACCGTCTGCATCCTAGTATATATATATATAACTAGAAAAAGAAGTTGAAGAGTGAGGAGTTCTCACCAAAAGCTATCCAATCATCTTGACTCTTCTTTTATAGAAATCTTCTTCATTCTCGCCTTTTATCATCTTCGTTGCCCGTAGTCACTACATATATAAAAATCACACATTTTTATATTTTGATGTCTTTAAAATAAAAATCACATTTTTATTTATTCACTTTCAATTTTAAAAATCATATTTTTATAATCACTTCATATATTTTAAAATCGAATTTTTCTTTGTTATTCAATATATAAAAATCGAATTTTTACTTCAAATCCATATGGATAAAAAATCGCATTTCCATACCGCTAATATATAGATAAAAAATCTATTTTTATAACGCTCTTCTCTATATAAAGATTTCGCCTTTTCAAATATAAAGTTTTGCCTTTCCATAATATATAATTTATATTTTTCTCGAAGTAAAAATCATCTTTTTACTTCACTACTCATCTCAAAATATCTTCTTTTCATATCTAAAAATATCGTCTTTTCATATTTAAAAATATCGTCTTTTCATATTTTCAAAAATCTAATCTTTTCTATTTTAAAAATCTAATCTTTTCTATTTTAAAAATCTAATAAAAATCAGATTTTTAATGCAAAGCCATTTGAATAAAATCCTAATTTTATTCCTAAGTTAAATCCCACTTAATCAAATAACAAAATAAAATAATAAAAAAACTCACATTTTCTGCTTTTAACTGGGAAGAGGGGTGCTTGGCTGTTGGAGGCGGAGGAGGATGGTGGAGAAGATGAAGCAGCGGTGGCGCAGCACAGGAGGGGGGGTGCGGCTTGGAAAGGGGGCGTCGCGACTGGAGATGGGGCTCGGGCTTCTCGGGGGGGGGGGGTGTGGTTTGAACGGAGCAAGGCTGGAGGAGGAGGGGTTCTCGCGCGGGCGCGCCACCTGAGGCGCGATACGGTGGCGGCGGTTAATCCCCCCCCCCCCCCGCCCGTCGCCCCTTTCGTCTCTCTTTTCCTTTTTTTTTATTTTATTTCAAAATGAATTTGAGAAGGGGGGCCAGATGAGTTACAGAGGGGAGATTTAATTATTTTTTTAATTAATTTAATTATTTTATTTTTCAAAAAGTTGACTTTCACATACGACCTCTAAACGAGGCCCACCGCCTGTCGTCCATAGCGTTTTACCCCTATTCCGAACACAATGGGATATGTATCGTAGGCTGATTCGACTGTTTGAATCAGTTTCCGTTAAATTTACATTTAAATCACTATACTGAATTTTAAACGTACATTTCAAATTACCGGGGTCACATACTAACTCTATAAATTGCAGAAAAATATTTTCTAGCTTCGTATTGACGATACGGTCCTAACAAAACTAGTTTCGTCGAATTCTGAGACCGTTGGAAAAATGGCCAATTTCCAGTCGATTAAAATCAACTGAAACTGGTCAAACGCGTTTTCCTTTGCCACGCTCACACATTGATTCGAAAAATTATGAAATTTGGAATCTAGCAATAATTTGACACTGCGGACCCAACAAAAGTGGTTTCGTCGAAATCCGAGGTCGTTTGCAAAATTTCTATTTTTAAGGGCCTGAATTCCATAGCGACTATTCAGAATTTTCAACTGGACATATCTTTTGATTTCCGCTATGAAATTTTGATTTTTCGGATTCGTTGGAAAGATATCATCAATTAGATCCAAATGTTTTTGGTTTCACTAAAATCCGGATTGTTTTGCACCCGGTACATTCAATTGAAATTTGAAATCGAATTATCGAACTACCGCGCCATTTTCAATTCTATTTATAATTATATATAAATATTTATATTCCAACGATGACGCGTATAATATATACGTTCTAAATATATTCAAAATAAATTTCTCGTCGATATTATTTAAAATAATTCATTTTAAATGTTCGAAATTCGCTAAAATTGCCAAAATAAAAATTTTAAACTGGCCCAGATTTCCGGGTTATTACACGGGTTTTTTTGGTGGGTTGGGGGTTTGGGCGTGGTTTTCAAATCGGAGGAGGAGAAGAGAGAGAGAGAGGGGAGGAAGGGGGCGGCGCGATGGCCGGAGTGGGGGCACTCGACGGTCGACGGCGATGGAGCTGGAAGGGTTGGGCGATGCGATTTGGGGGGGGGAGGTTTTACTTTATTTTTTTCCTTCTTTGACGGTCGAATGGAGAGAAAGGGTTGACCAAGCCCATATATATATTAATTTAATTTAATTTAAGTTAAGTCACCAAAAAGTTATTTTTTTACCCGAACTCTAAATCGAACCCAATGACTATCGCCCCTAGCCAAATACCCCTATTCCGAACACAAAGAGATATGTTTCGTAAGTCAATTCGATTGTTTCAATTAGTTTTCATCAAAATTAAAATATAAATTAATATAACGATCAAAATTGAATTCAACGTACATTTTAATTTACCGGGGCCACATACTAACTCCAAAAATTCCAGAAAAATAAATGTAGCTATGTTTTGACGATACGGTCCTAACAAAACTAATTTGATCGAATTTAGAGACCGTTTGAAAAATGGTCATTTTCTGGTTGATTAAATTCAAGATGAAATTACCAAACACGTTTAAATTCACCACGCCCACCTATCAATTCCAAAAATTATGAAAATTGGAATATAGAAATAATTTGACATTCCGGATCCAATAAAAGTTGTTTCGTCTAAAACGGAGGTCGTTTGCAAAATGGTTATTTTTAGGGGCTGTATATTATATAAAATATATATAAATTCTATAGCGACTATTTTAAACTTTAAACTGGACATATCTTTCAATTTATATTATGAAATCTTAGTTTTTCACATCCGTTAGAAAGATATTGTTAAACAGATTCAAATATTTCTTGTTTTACTGAAATCCGATTTATTTTGAATCCTGTACATTCGTTTGAATTCGAATTTTCAAAATACCCCGCCATTTCAAGCTCGTTTTATAATTAAAATAAATTTATATGTTCTAACTTCGATTTAAATAAATTTTTAATCATTATTATTTAAAATAAATCATTTTAAATATTCAAAATCCATTAAAATAGCTAAAATAAAATTTTTAAATTGGTTCAGAATTTATGGGTTGTTACATCACATTTATATCTTCATTTGGCACGTAAATTCTTGTCCTGCTTCTTTCACCTGCTACCGGTATATTTAAATATGTACATTAAATTTAAGTGGCGTGTTATATTAAAGATTAGCACATTAATCTATACTTATACATATTTAATTATAATTAAACTTTAATTTAAAATAAAATGGTCTATACCCAACAAATCTAGGCCTAACACTCCACTGTGCTATAAATCAGTCCCACTTCCTTTCTATGCTTTCATCCCTTCTGATAGTTTGCCCCACTGCAACTTTCCACCCACAAATTTCAGTTCCAGTATTTTTTTATTACTTGAAAGCCCAATCGGGCCCAAGCCCACTTGCAAGCCTATGCTTACATCCACCACCATGCCTAGACAAATAAGACAGTCGATCCCCATTTCCTCCTAGTAAAACTTAGACGCATTTCTTCCTTCAGATTTTCAAAACACGGTAGCCTCCATAATTTTCAAATGGTCGCCGCCGCCCCCCTATACGACCGGAACCTCAATGAACCCCCGCCTGATATCGCCACCGTCCAAGCTTCCGTCGCCGACCCCCTTTACCTCCGAATGACCTCTATAGACCCCAGTACTCACAAAAACACGAAACTGTACAGATTCTGGTCATTAAAGCCTAGTGCTGCCTATGCTCCACCGCGCGCCGCCGCACCGCCACCAACTCGGCCGCCACACATCAGGCTTCATTTCCTCTTTTGATCCGAAGATCTAAAACTGCCTCAATTGATCACACACAAAAAACAAATCCGAAAGAACCCCAAAACTAAAATAGGCGGCTTTAAACCCCTCTAACCACCACCTCTGACCGCCGCATCGCCAGCGGCCACCACCATCGGATCCACCTCCCTCCATGCTTCATATTTCTCGTTGACACCACCTTCTAATTCTCTACCTATTAACTGTGAAAAATCAAAAACAAAATGTCACCGAAAACTGAAAATCGGATATATATTCGCCCACCACCACCACCACAGTCCACCGCGCCTCCCTAGATTTTGGTCGTGCATTCCCCTGCTTCTCCCCGACATTTTCTCTGTTGAGGCCATTAGCTAATTCTTACGGGATTGGGTTTTAAAAAAATTGTTTTAGGAAGAATGTAATTTGCAAAGCAGGAAGAACGAAATGAACGAGAGTGAGTGGTTTTATAGTGTTAGGGACCGTGGAAGCAAAGTATACGTGGGGATGAAGTTTACTTGGTGCTGAAGGTTTAGATGGTGTAGCTTGCAAGGAATTGGAGTGATTATTTTATCCTTTTATTTTTAATATTATTAAAATTAGTTGAATTATTACCATACAACATTCACATTTAATAACCGCACCGCCACATACGATCTCCAAACGTAGTGAAAATTGACATACTGCAACGTCTTGATGATATGGTCCCAGTAAAATTTGTTTGATTGAATTCCGACTCCGTTTGGAAAAATAGCTTATTTTAATTTCAAATTATTTCATAGGTTCACGGTTAAAATTTCGTTACAGACAAAATAACTCTAATTGGCTCCAAACTGGAAAACTAGCAATAATTGACCATACATATTCCAATAAAATTCGTTTCGTCGAAAGCGGAGGTTGTTTGGAAAATAATTATTTTTAACGCTTATATAATATCGATATAATATTATAAATTAAATCCAAAACAATTAAATTAAATAATAATAATTTATCATCAAAAATATATCCAAATAAAATAATATCTCACTTCAAATTAAACCAATATAGGATTACAACTCGATATTAATATTCCTGAGTTAAACAATATCAACATATATAAAAATTCCTTTTAAATAAATTAAATAAATGATATAATTTATAAACGATTTTCATAGCGACTATTTTAAAATTTGAATTGACCATAACTAACTATTTATAATGCTAAATCCGGATTTTTCTCTTCCATATGAAAATTATAATCAACAAGATTCCAATGTTTCTTGTTTCACAGAATTCTGACTTAAAACGGATCCTGTATATTCAATTGAAGTTCAAAACTCAATATTACGAACTACCGTGCCATTTCGAGCTCGTTTTAAATTTATATAAATTTAACATTCAAACTCGTTTTTATTTAATGAATAAAATATTAAAATCCATTTAAAATTCAAATTACATGTCTAAAACAATATAACAAATTAGGTATTTACCCACCCGAAATATGGGACATTACATTATTTCATTTACCCTCTTTACAAAACAATATTGTATTAATTTGTCAGTTTAACTTGAACCGATTAAATATCACAATACAAAACATTTGTATATAAAATCTACAAATACGCGCTCTCATATATACACTTAACTCGATCTAGGGTATTACTAACTGAATCTCTATCGAATTATGCCATAGAGCCAAGGTTATTCCAAAACAATTGCTCTGATACAAACTGTAGTGTCCTCGGGAATTTCGACACCCGAATCTCGACACAAATACATCTCGGTTCTAAACTCAAGTATCGAAAATCCAAAAAGCTAGGAGAAAGAAGTTAGAGGGTGAGACAAGAAAGAAATAAAGTTAGAATAGAAGAATAAGAAGGAGAACCAACGTACATTTTAAACTCTATATTAAAAAATTTGTGTTGAACGATATTCAAATTTATAAAGAAATCCTTTTATAAATTATTAAATAAACGCTATAGTTTTTAATCGAAATCCATAACGACTATTTTAAAATTTGAAATGAATACAACTTACAATATATAAGCTGAAAATCTGAATTTTCTCTTCCATTAGAAAATTATAATCAAACTAATCCCAACATTTCTTATTTCATAGAATTTTGACTTATAATGGATTAGTATAATCAATTGAAGTTCAAAACTCAATATTACGAACTACCGCGAAGTTTCGAGTTTGATTAACATTAAATATATATTTAATCATTCCATTGTCGTTTTATAAACGAATTAAATATTAAAACCATTAATATTCCATATATAATATTTAAAACAAATTTAAATATTCTATTTCAAAGGATCAAAAATTTTGGGTCATTACGGGAAGTGTCTTTTCATATTTTAAAAAGCTTCAAAAACATTGCAACCTTTCAAACACTATAAATAGGGGTTAATTTCGAATTTTTTATAACTTTTTCATCTCCTTCTTTATCCCTTCTCTTACCACCATTATCATACATTAATTTCTTGATTTCTACACTTATACTCTGCCGATTTCTAGCCAAATTATATCAAACTTCTTCTTTTCTCAATCTCTTTCAAATACTCTCTGATTGGAAGTGTTATTCAAGAGTTATAGAGTGATGTAATCATTTGGAAATTGTTCGGGAAAGGGTACGTTCATTATAGCCTGGAAATCAAGGAAAGGTAGCGGTGTGAACCTTGTAGCCGTGGAATCAAGGGTGGTGAAATCGGTGTTAACCTTGTAGCCGTGAAATCAAGGGTATTGTAAGATTGATACTAGTATTAATAAAACTCTGCGTAATCCAGCGTTGCATGGGACTGGATGTAGGAGTAATCCGAACCAGTATAAAATCCCGTGGGTTCTTTCCTTTTCTGCGTTTTATATTTACTCATGCCTGTGTCGGTGATTGTTTTTGTGTTTGTGATCATTTCTGGTGTGATAACCATTGTGTGATTCATATAGTAATTCAAGTTAGTTAAATATTACTATAAATTTCTTATAAACACTATTCACCCCCACCCCTCTAGTGTTAATTCTACCTTAAGATCCTTAATCTGCATCCTATAAATATATTAATCAATATGCGATATCGATAAGAATTTAATTGGAATTAGTTGAAAAATATTTTGTTGGCCATTAAATGATTTCAAATCCCATGGAAAGAGCTAGAAATTTTGGCCATAATAAGGGTAATATGTAGCCATAATTTGGTGCAGCAAAATCTTTGAGATAGGCAGCTAAGATGGATATTGATCCGATAAGAAATAATATGGAATATTGATCCCAAAATATCTTCAAGTTCTCTATATAAGCATCTTTATACTCGACCGTTAGATTACTTCTGAAGCCTCGAAATCCCTCTTAGAGCAAGTAGAAATTATCTTTCCTTACATTGATCCAAAATCAAATCATTTGCTACTTGATAGTCATTGGTTAACCATTCATAGACTGGCATACTATTGGGTCTGAAACCGTTCAAAGGTTTAAAAAAACATATTTTCATGGTGTACTTCAAGGGATTGGGTTAAGGTATGTTCTTAATTAGATCATAAATATTATTTATCGGTGTAATGTTTTATTATACGTGTATGTATTATATATTGTTAGTCGGGTGACAATTCTGATTGCAACTAATATTATCATAGAGTTGTTTGGTTATATGTATATGTATATAATTTTAACAAAAATATATTTTTGTCATGTATGTGTGTGTATATATATTAAGTCAATGTAGCTTTGAGTAAAAAAAATAATTTCATTAAATTAATATGTATTTTTTAATCACATATATATGGTTTATAACTAATTATGACATCATACTACAATCAAAAAAATAGTTGAAAAATTACATATGTATATAATGAATTAGATAAATAATTTTTGATATAATATTTTTTATAAATATCTTATTATTCTTATATTATTTAAATCAATTTATTAAATAAACATATTATATTAATTCATATATGTTACAAAAAATATATTTGATACTTTATAAAATTATATATAAATCAGAGAATCTCTTGGTAGAAAAATAAAAAACTATTTTATTTGAAATAAGATATCATTTGGGATTACAATTAAGTATTTTATTGGAAAAATATTTTATTCTAAAATTGATTTATCGAAAAAAATTATGGAATTTTTTCAAGCATAAAATATCATTTAGGATTTACTAGAAATTTAAAATTTGAAATAAAGTTTGAAACTTAATTTCTAAATAATATTTTATTAATTTTTGAATGAATGTTATAAGGAAAAATCATTTTAAAATTAATTTAAACTAAAATATTCAAAGTAGAAAATATCGTTTTATCAAAATTTTAAAATTTAAAATACAACTTCAAAATTAATTTTTACTAATCTTTGAATGGATATATATTCAAAAATAAAATAAATTATTCTTTTGAGCTCTACGCAAGTCTGGAGTTTTATATTAAGAAATACTATTGTTCTACGTGAATTTAGACATAAGCAATCTCAACCTTTAGATCTCTCTGTGAATTCCACCTTCTATATAAAGACAAACTAATCAAATGGTTCAGAATTTTTCATCTAATTTTAGGTTAAATTTTATGTCCCAATAGCCGTTAATATTATATGTATGTATGTATGTATATATGTATGTGTGTGTGCACGCCGTATTTGTGCGTATGTGTATTACTCACGCTTTTGTAAAAAAAGTTAATATTTATAAGTTATTAACTTATATTTAAATAATTTTATTATATGATAAGTATATATCGTGCTATTAATTTATACCAAAGATTCTAACTAAAATCATGGAATGTACGTATTTTCCACCGGTTGTTTTGTTTTCACTTCTTGTGATGGATATGGAAAATCCATTTCATATTTTGAGATTGGATATTAAATCAACAAAATTATCACTTACGAACTTTATAATTGCAGATCGAATTCACGTGTACCAATTTTACGAACTTGAGAAGCAGACATGGGTTTTCTTTTGAGATGGCTGACTGGTTTTCTCTACATATGATACATTCACATGAATCTATAATTTATATAAATCCAACACTGTGAAGAAATAGGTAACAAGAAGAGCACTTGGTTAAAAGAACGGTTATTGTAAGAAGTTATGCTTAGAGGCTTGGAAAGATCATGGAATGTTACTACTGAACGTGTGAAGCAGTTTGTTTGTTGTATTGTGAAGTGCAGGACTATGCACGAAAATGAGGGATTGAACCAAAACCGATCTCATCATGGATCTAGCTTTATATCATTACTTATTTTTATTTCTGGTTGTACTTCCGTTTATGTATTTCATGATTTATTTCTCGTTTTATGTTAGTCGGTTTTAGGTTTAAGCAGGTCAATATGCTAACTTGGCTATGCACTGTTGTTTAGAATCTAATAAAAACTAGTGTGAACCCGTGCTAAGCACACGGGGTTCACCATATATTTTCTTAGCAGTGTATTTTTAATTTTTATTTAATTTATATGAATGTTATGTAACATGTTTATGGAATGTAAGTTTTGATTAAATATTCCTAAAATATTATTAACTATTGTTATTTGTTAATCAAATTGAATAATCGTGAAGCACATAAAGTATAATTGATACTTATACAACATGATGGTTTATACAACAAATAACATCAATTATCAGTTATTCATAAGATGTTAACCGTTTAAGTACTACACACCCGTATTTATTATTTTTCTAATAGCGCCAAAGTACTACATACATCATTCCAATGTAATTTTTTTTGGAATAACCAATGTATGTTACTCTTTAATTCAAATATTCATGAAAATCTAATAAATGAGAAAATATGATATAAGATACGCTAGAAGATAAATAATGTCACAACACAAAAATATTTTTGGATAAACATGAAGACACTATAGAAGAATATCTCCAATCACTATTTTAAAAATGTTTTATAATATTCTAAGGATCGTTTGACGTATTTTGAGGATCATATGACGTTACTGCATTTTAGAGCACGAAGAATCTTTACCACATATTCTTTTTAAGGTTACAAACAATCATTAATTAGTATGATGCCGAGGTGGTTGAATTTTTTTTTCTGAAACCTACATAACTTAATACATTATTATCTCCAATTACTATGAAAATTTTAATTTACATTGAATATAAAAAACTGAGGACATAAAATTGAAATTAAAGATATTAACTAATTTTTGATTAAATCCAAACTATTAGGAAATTATTAACAATTTGAATTTAATGTTATATTCATACAAAATATGTTTAGATATTAACAATTTTTCCTTCACACTATTTTCCTATTTAGGATTAATCAATGACATGGTGACCTGAATATTCTATTTGTTCATAGTTAAAATAATTAATTGGAATCAATTTGAGAATTGAATTATAGTTAACACTTTAATATTAAGGACATATAGTAAGAGAATATTCATTTCTCTCTGAAGCAAAGCTAAAAGTCATTTATCAAACTAATATTTAACTAAAAATGTAAGGTCTCAAACTAACATCATATAACGACCCGAACTCCCCCGGTAAGGAAAGCCCGGATTGAGATGAGAACAACACACATCGGAACGCAAACAGAAGAACATTTCATTGTTTATTACAACAATTCCATCAGATACAAGAATATACAGAGTTTAAATGAATAAATTACATTCGACAAATATCAGAGATTACAATAAATTACATAGCAGCGGAAAAACAATATAAAACACAACTAGAAGTAATACACGGATACAGAGCATTCCGAGCATCGTTCCAGCTGTAAATCAGGATCCTGTGAATATAAATCTGCAAAACCAAAACTACTAGCTGCCCGTGTGGAAAATAGGGGCACCCAGAGTTTAGGTTAAAACAATAAACTCCAGGTCAGTCATGCGACTGGTGTGAGAACTAAAACAGTTATTTCAAACTTTACTTTAAAAAGAGTAATTCAAGGGACCACGCCGTATAACACGGAACGGGTTTCCTCCCAAGAATACTTGTGCTAATAACAAAACAACGCAATGCTTTTTCGAAAAATGAAGCTATTATAAGACCTAGGTCCCATCACACAATGCAACGCAAGGCGGAGGATAGGGTTTTCCCTTATAATAGCTAAACATGCTTGGTACGTTAAAACAAATCATTTGATACTATTATAGGTGTATAGTGTCAAAGCAATTTCAATCATAAATATCAATCATAGACGGCATGGGTACCATATATCATGTCGCCAAACTAGTTCTACAATTAAAACCGCAATATCACTTATTGAAAATTGGATTTCCGTCATGAGTCAAGGCAAGGGGAAAGCTCCTCTCCGATTCGAGACACACTAGCAAATGCCTCAGGACCACACACAGCGATCCCTTGGATCCTCCAAGGTCGGTCCTCTCTTACTTTTGAGGATTGGCAATTCCTGAACACACGTTTCCCTGTCCTATAGGACCTATATCCGAGGCGTCTCGCATTCCAATAACCACACAAGTGAAAAGTATATAAATGTAAGCCAGTTTAAGCATAGACACCACCCATAGCTAGAAAGAAACGTCGTGCACTCCTTGGGTTCTTATCCCGTTTATGACTCATACCGAGGTGTGAGGCTCGCGAATTCACGCTATACACAAAGCTATGCCACATAGGCCATGCTTTGATCATCAACCACAAGACTTTGATTTTCAACAGAAGCCTTGATTAATTGCCACTTACGCGTGCCACACTGGCAGTTCACTCCATGCGACTGATGTCCATCGATATACAACCTCAAAGCTCGTACGTCTCAGAGAAGGGCGTTAAGCAAGAGAATAAATTCTCCGCCGCCAAACAGATGTATATTTAATAGAGATCAATCAACACAGAATAAAATCCAATGTCAGACACACAGTCCATTTACAAGTTCGTTCTGGGTCTAAACGAAACCGGAGGCACTTTCCTCGCATATCCATCGATCTCCAAGTACGTCTGGACGATCACCAACTGATTCCCTCATCTTGGGTGTACAGCCCAATCAAGATCATCAGCAATCACCCAAACGATGTGAAGACTTCCTGTCTTTAACCATCGTCTTCATCTTCGACATGTCGTCGAATCGGTTATTCAGAATGGGTATAAACCCGGCCTTTCTGAATAACCCATGTATAAAATAAACAAATGTTACACAAACACAACAAACGCCTCATTCCAATTCAGAATATTCTTTTATTCACAAAATCACATTCTTAGGGAAAGGTTACCATTAATTTTATCAAAGATAAATTCTTCTAAATTTATTCTTTAATCTTCCTTTGGATATCATTTCAAACCATATCATAGTTTTCCAATCTAGTCGAGATTAGCGAACCACACCGAAGTAATTATTTATTTTATTTCCCAACCCCAACCTATATATCCCATGGAGCAAAACTGGTAATACTCCATATCTAACATCACGGTGTCATCGGTAAAATTAATTACCATTTCACGTTCAAATCTAATTAAAGATATAACTATCGCTTTGGAGCGAAACTGGTGGTACTCCATTCTCGATCACCTTTCAGATCTGATAATTTAAATTATCAATTCACATCTCAATCTAATTAAAGATTCATTAAAACTCCACTTAGTTTTAATCTTTTCAAAAATCAATATCCTGCCTTTAACTGGGTTAAAGAAACAATGAAGCGACCCGAACTTCCCCGGTCTCCGAAGAGATGAGAAAGAACGAATTACTGTGTGGACAAGACAAATCAGAACGCAGACGGAAGAACATTTCATTGCTATTACGACAATCCCATCAGATACAAGAATATACAGAGTATAAATGAATAAATTACATTCGATAAATATCAGAGATTACAATAAATTACATAGCAGCGGAAAAATAATACAAAGCACAACTGAAGGTGATATACGGATACAGAGCTTTCTGGATATCATTCCAGCTGTAAACCAGGATCCTGTGAATATAAATCTGCAAAACCAAAACTACTAGCTGCCCGTGTCGAAAATAGGGGCACCCAGAGTTTAGGTTAAAACAATAAACTCGAGGTCAGTCATGTGACTGGTGTGAGAACTAAAACAGTTATTTAAAACTTTACTTTGAAAGAGAGTAATTCAAGGGACCACGCCGTATAACACGGAACGGGTTTCCTCCTAAGAATACCAGTGCATAGAATAAACAACACAATGCTTTTTTGAAAAAAATGAAGCTATTATAAGACCCAGGTCCCATCACACAATGCAACGCAAGCCGGAGGATAGGGTTTTACCTTATAACAGCCAAACATGCTTGGTACGTTTAAAACAAAACATTTGATACTATAATAAGTGTATAGTGTCAAAACAATTTCAATCATAAATATCAATCATAGACGGCATAGCATCCCATGCTACTATGTCGCCATACTAGGCTCTACAAATAAAGCCGAAATATCTCGTATTGGAAATTGGATTTCCGTCATGAGTCGAGGCAAGGGGCAAGCTCCTCTCCGCTTTCGAGACACTCTAGCAAATGCTCAGGACTACACACTCTGGGCAGCCACTTGTATCGGTTGGGCCGGTCCTCTCTTACGTTTGAGGATTAATTATTCCTGAACACACGTTTCCCGGTCCTTACAGACCTATAATCGAGGCGCCTCATTCCAACAACCACAAAGGTGAAAAGTATATAAATGTCAGGGCTGGTAAGTCACTGACACCACCAAAGCTAGAAAGAAACGTCGTGTTCTCCCAACGGTCCGTATCCCGTTTTTAACTCATACCGAGGTGTGAGGCTCGCGAATCCACACTATACACAAAGCTTTGCCACAAAAGCAGTGCTTTGATCATCAACCACAAGACTTTGCTTTTCAACAGAAGCCTTGATCCATGCAACTCAGCATGCCACACAGGCAATTCATGCCATCGATTGATATCAATCGATATATAACCTCTAAGCTCGTACGTCTCAGAGAAGGGCGTTAAGCAAGAGAATAAATTCTCCGCCGCCAAACAGATATATATTTAACAGAAATCAATCAAAACAGAATAAAATCCAATGTCAGACACACAATCCATTTACAAGTTCGCTCTGGGTCTGAACGAAACTGGAGGCACTTTCCTCGCATATCCATCGATCTCCAAGTACGTCTGGACGACCACCAACTATTTCCATCCTCTTGGGTGTACAGCCCAATCAGGATCGTCAATAATTATCCAAACGATGTGAAGATTTCTGGTCTTTGACCACCGTCTTCATCTTCGACTTATCGTCGAATCGGTTATTCAGAATGGGTATAAACCCGGCCTTTCCGAACAACCCGCGTATATTAAAAACAAATGTTACACAAACACAACATACACCTCATTCCAATTCATTAGTCACTAACCGTAAATCAGTAAGAGAGCAATTCCCCAAATATTAACCCCGAAGGCCGAAACCAACATCAGATCAATACCCAGGAAACCATTCTTCTTAACTAACCTTCAGCTAGTTTCTAAATTTCATATTCTTAGGGAAAGCTTCCCATTAATTTTATCCAAGATAAATTCTTTAAAATTTATTCTTTAATCTTCCTTTGGATGTCATTTCAAACCAAATTATGGTTTTCCAAACTAGTCGAGATTAGCGAACCACACCGAAGTAATTATTTATTTTATTCCCCAATCCCAACCTATTCATCCCATGAAGCAAACTAGTAATACTCCATATCTAACAACCCGGTGTTATCGGTAAAATTAATTACGATTTCACGTTCAAATCTAATTAAAGATTTAACTACCGCTTTGGAGCAAAACTGGTAATACTCCATTCTCGCTCATTTTCTATATTTGATAATTGAGATTATCAATTCACATTTCAATCTAATTGTAGATTCATTAAAACTCCTTTTACTGGGTTAAAGAACTAGCGTTATTTAAAACACAGTTCACGATAAACCCAAATCACATTCTATTTATTATCGGGTTAAAGAACTAGTGTTATTTAAAACACCCTTCACGATAAACCCATAAATCAATTCTATTTAAAAGTCATTTCAAATCCAATTTATTTATTTAAAAATAAATGGGTTTAATTTTAGTTCAAAACTAGTTCATTTCGATAAAAATCTATTTTTATCTTTTCAAATATGGAGTTTTTCATCCCAATTTTTCCCAAATAATTTCTTATGATTTTACACAAATTATTACTATTTTTAATAATTTTATCAAGGTCCGTACAGTCGATTTCCATCAACGGCCATCGAACTGCACTTACAACGACCTTTTTCAAATTTGATTTCGACGTATCTCCAAATCCAACCGTTAGATTTCAAATTTCTAATATTCTTAGAAAGCTCTTTTCGATACGAACCCAACGGTTCCGGTTTTAGGAGAATCCGACGGTCGGATCTCCCGTAATGTCCGTTCGAAGTTAATGGTCGAAATTCACGAACTACCACGGCGTGACGCGTTCTATTCAGGCCATTATATTATATATATATATAATATATATTTTGTCGATTACTATTTAAAACGAATTTTATAAATTGTTTTAATTTCGTTTTCAAAACAAATTCAACTTCCTATTCAATTTCGAATCAAAATTGAATATTCCATATAATTCGCTTTAAATTCACTTCAAATTCGTTTTCTATTCAATTCAATTCGAATTCGGTTTCTATTCAAATTGGTTTTCTATTCAATTCTATTCAATTTGGTTTTCTATTTGATTCTATTCAAATTGGTTTTCTATTCGATTCAATTTCTATTTGATTCTATTCAAATTGGTTTTCTTTTCGATTCAATTCAAATTGGTTTTCTATTCGATTCAATTCAAATTCATTTCAAATTGATTTCAATTCAATTCAAGTTCGTTTAAATTTCATTCAAAACGATTTCAATTCGTTTTTAATTCAATTTAAATTTAATTCAATTTGAATTCATTTCTATTTAATTCGAATTCAAATTCACTTTCTATTCAATTCGAATTTGGTTTCTATTCAATTCGAATTCATTTCAAATTGATTCAATAAAATTTCAATTTGAATTTTTAATCTAATTTAATTTGAATTTCATTTCAAAATATTAAATTTTGAAATCACTTTTCAGTATTCATTGTAAAACGAATAAAATCGATATAAATATCGTTCACGTCAAAATAGCGCAACTCTAATCAACACGGCTTTATATATTTCAATAATTCCGTTATTCAATTCAACAAATGAATATTTATTTTTGTCAACACATGACTAATCTCCACGAATGAGTACTGTCCACGTGTGACTATTTTTGTTAGTTAATATATATTATAAAAATTATGGTATCTATCGTTTGATTCAAAATCAGACTCCAACCGTAAATTAGTAAGAGAACGATTCCCTAAATATTAACCCCGAAGGCCGAAACCAACATTAGATCAATATCCAGGAGACCACTCATCTCATCTATTTTCCAGTTGATTTCTAATTTCATATATGATAAAGATGTCAATTTTATTGTTAAAATATTTCGTTCAACACATGACTAATCTCAACGGATGAGTACTGTCAACACATGAACCTTTATTTTATAATATTAAAGATGTAAATTTTATTGTTAAAATATTTCGTTCAACACATGACTAATCTCAACGGATGAGTACTGTCAACACATGAACCATTATTTTATAATATTAAAGATGTAAATTTTATTGTTAAAATATTTCGTTCAACACATGACTAATCTCAATGGATGAGTACTGTTAACACATGAACCTTTATTTTATAATATTCTTTACCTTCTAAATTGGAATGAGGCCCAATCAATTACCATATAAAGTTAATTATATGGATTCCATTCAACACATGTATATAATAGCAACGATACATAGTCAACCATCATCCAAAGTGCACTACACTGTATAAGCATCAAATATAGATATCTAACGCTTATAACAGCCTGTCGATCCATCGATCGACATACAACTAATTATTGGGATTAGTGTATACCGTATTTTATCCCAATACCCGTATGGGGTTTCAAATCAACAAACATAGATTTTTATTTGTGTAGTTGGGCGATGTGTAAAATTTATCGACCCAATCAATATCAGTCAAATCAGTGTATATAAACAAATCGGCCGATTTGTTTATAAATATTTATTTATTCACTTTCACATTACAAATTATATTTTTAACAATAAAATATTTTTTTAACTATATGAATATTCTATTCGGTTCATTTATCAAATAAAATGATATCTTAATTTTTTTCTAACTTATTTTAGAAAATTTCGGCGGCATAACGGCACGATACTAGCAACGGGACAAGGCCTAGCCTTATCCCCGGTCTAGTGAAGGCCCATGCCATTCACACATCAATCAAATCCATTCATTTCACCAAACAATTCAATTCAACCCAAATAATCTAACCAACTACACAGCCAAACAAACAAGTCCATGGTCTGTGGACGATTGTGTCGGGTGCTACTAAACACCGTCTGCATCCTAATATATATATATAACTAGAAAAAGATATTTTGAGTGAGAAGTTCTCACCAAAGCTATCCCAATTCCACGACTCTTCTTATGTAGAAAATCTTGTCGTTCTTGCCTTTTGTCACTTTCGCTGCCCGTAGTCACTACATATATAAAAATCACATTTTTATATGCTGATGTCTTTAAAATAAAAATCACATTTTTATTTGTTTACTTTCAATTTAAAAATCATATTTTTATAATCACTTCATATATTTAAAAATCGAATTTTTACATCGCTATTCAATATATAAAAATCGAATTTTTACTATGCTATTCAATATAGAAAAATCGAATTTTTTACTATGCTATTCAATATATAAAAATCGAATTTTTACTATGCTATTCAATATATAAAAATCGAATTTTTACTATGCTATTCAATATAGAAAAATCGAATTTTTACTATGCTATTCAATATATAAAAATCCTATTTTTACATCGTTCTTTATAGATAAAACTCTATTTTTTACACCGCTATCTTCACAGTAAAAATCGAATCTTCCTTTTTAAGAATCATATCTTTCACCATATAAAAATCTATTCTTTTCGATTATAAAATTAAATCTTTGCGATGTTAAAAAATCAAACATTCTTTTCTGCGATGTTCATATATTAAAAATCGTAATTTTTAAATCACTAAAAATCTTATCTTTTTATTTAAAATAAAAAAATAAAAAAAAATCGCGTCTTTAATTTACAATGTAAAATAAATAAAACTGATTTTCTATGTTTGCTAATCATATATAAAAGAAATAAATAAATTAAATTAAAACAAATAAAAACTTACTGTTTTTCAGCAAAGAAAAGGAGGGGAAAGGATCTGCCGCGACTGGAGGGGGAGGAGGACACGCGACAGAAGGAGGGGAGCGGAGGGCGGTGGCGGTGGGGGTCGCAGCGTCGATGTGGGGTGGCGGGTTTGGGTGGCTCGCGGGTTTCAACGGGGAGGAGGAGAAGAAGGATCGAAGGGGGGGGGGGGTCTGCGAGGCCGAGGTGGAAGGGGGGGTTCGGAGGTGGCGCCCCACCTCTGAGGCGGCGGCGATCGATCAGGGGGGGTGCGGCGGCGGGTTCCCCCCGTTGTTCTCTTTTTCCTTCTTTTTTTTCGATTCTGATTTCCTGAAATGAGGGGAGGGTAGAGAAAGAATAGAGGGGGCTATATAAATATTTTATATTTTAATTTCCAAAAAGTTGACTTTTACATACGACCTCTAAACGAGGCCCACCGCCTGTCGTCCATAGCATATTACCCCGATTCCGAACACAATGTGATATGTATCGTAAGCTGATTCAACTGTTTCGATCAGTTTCCGTTAAAATCAACATATAACTCTATATATTGAATTTGAACGCGCATTTCAATTTACCGGGGTCACATACTAACTCGAAAAATTCTAGAAAAATATTTTCTAGCTTCGTATTGACGATACGGTCCTAACAAAACTAGTTTTGTCGAATTCCGGGACCATTGGAAAAGTGGCCATTTTCCAGTCGATTAAAATCAACTAAAACTGGTCAAACGCGTTTTCCTTCGCCACGCTCACATATTGATTCGAAAAATTATGAAATTTGGAATCTAGCAATAATTTGACATCACGGACCCAACAAAAGTAGTTTTGTCAAAATCCGAGGTCGTTTGCAAAATTCCCATTTTTAAGGGCCTGAATTCCATAGCGACTATTCAGAATTTTCAACTGGACATATCTTTTGTTTCCCGCTATGAAATTTCAATTTTTCGGATTCGTTGGAAAGATATTATCAATTAGATCCTAATGTTTTTGGTTTCACTAAAATCCGGATTGTTTTGCACCCGGTACATTCAATTGAAGTTTGAAATCGAATTATCGAACTACCGCGCCATTTTCAATTCTATTTATAATTATATATAATTATTTATATTCTAACAACGACGTATATAATATATAAGTTCAAATTCTATTCAAAATAAATTTCTCGTCGATATTATTTAAAATAATACATTTTAAATATTCAAAATTCGCTAAAATTGCAAAAATAAAAAATTTAAACTGGCCCGGATTTTCCGGGTTATTACAACCAATGTCATCTAAAACAGGATTCATGATAAACCCAAAATCACTTTCTATTGTTAATCGGGTTAAAGAACATGTGTTATTCAAAACACCGCTCACGATAAACCCAAAACACATTCGATATTAAATACAAGGCTCTGAATAGAAAATATATCGGCTTATATTCAATATCAAATTCTACGACCAACAAATATCGTATTGGAAATAACGATATAAATATATCTTTCAAATTCCCATAACAATATCTGTATAATCACGAAATTCAACATCGAAAAAGTCCGAAGATAACTTCGATTCAGATCCATCCCAATTCACGTATTGGGAATTCTGATTATTTTTAAAACCACTTTCAAATTCAATTTATTTATTTCAAAAATAAATTGATTTTAATTCTAGTTCAAAACTAGTTCATTTTGATAAAAATCTATTTTTATCTTTTCAAATATGGAGTTTTACATCCCAATTTTTCCCAAATCATTTCTTATGATTTTACACAAATTATTACTATTTTTAATAATTTTATCAAGGCCCGTACAGTCGATTTCCATCAACGGCCATCGAACTGCACTTACAACGACCTTTTCCAAATTTGATTTGGACGTATCTCCAAATCCAACCGTTAGATTTCAAATTTCTAATATTTGTAGAAAGCTCTTTTCGATACGAACCCAACGGTTCCGGTTTGAGGAGAATCCGACGGTCGGATCTCCCGTAATGTCCATTCGAAGTGAATGGTCGAAATTCACGAACTGCCGCAGCGCGACGCGTTCTATTCAGGCCATTATATATATATTATATATATTTCATCAATTTCCTTTTAAAACGTATTTTATAAATCGTTTTAAATTCGTTTTCAAAACAAATTCAACTTCATATTCAATTTCAAATCAAAATTGAATATTTCATATCATTACTATATAAATGATAATATTTTCAAAACGTTATATTTTGAAATCACTACATTTTCTATATTCATTATAAGAACGAATATAATCGATATAAATATCGCTCATGTCAAAATGGCGCATCTCTAATCAACACGGCTTTATATATTTCAATAAATTCGTTATTCTATTCAATAAATGAATATTTATTCTATTCAACACATGAATATATATTTCTTTCAACACATGAATATTCTCAACACATGAGCACTGTCAACACATGACTATTTTTGTTATTAAATATATTTTATAAAATTATGGTATCTATCGTTTGATTTTTAAATCAGACTCCAACTGTAAAGTAGTAAGAGAATGATTCCTTAAGTATTAACCCCGAAGGCCGAAACCAATATCAGATCAATACTCAGGAAATCACTCATCTTATCTATTTTCCAGTTAGTTTCTAACTTTAAATATGATGAAGATGTAAATTTTATTGTTAAAATATTTTATTCAACACATGAATATACACTTATCCTATCCTTTATTTTCCCAATTGGAATGAGGCCGAATCAATTACCATATAATGTTAATTATATGGATTCCATACAACACATGTATATAATCACAACGATAAATAATCAATCATTATCCAAAGTGCACCACACCACTGCATAAGCATTATATATAAATAATTAACGCATATAACAGCCTGTCAATCAATCGATCGACATACAACTAATTATTGGGATTAGTGTATGCCAAATATCATCCCAACACCCGTGTGGGGTATCACATCAATAAACACACATTTTTATTCACACACACACGTTAAAAATAATATTTTTAACGATCAAATATTTTTTACCTATATAAATATTTTATTTCACATCACACAATCAATTTTCAAAACACATCACACAATCAATTTTCAAAACACATCAAACAATCAAACATACAAGCCATCCATGGTCTGTGGATGACGGGTATCGGGTGCTGCTAAGCACCGTCTACATCCTAGTATATATTTTAACTAGAAAAAGAAATTTAAAGTGAGAATTTCTCACCGACTAGCTAAACCAAACGCCACGACTCCTCTTATGTAGAAATCTTCGTCGTGCTCGCCTTTTTGCCAATTCCACTGTCCGTAGTCACTACATATATAAAAATCACATTTTTATATTGTTGCTATGTATATAAAAATCACATTTTTATATTGTTGCTATGTATATAAAAATCACTTTTTTATACTACTACTATATAGATAAAAATTCTATTTTTATACCGCTGTTCATATAGTAAAGATCAAATCTTTACTATCTATATAATATAAAAATCGTATTTTTATTATCTCTACTATATAAAAATCAAATTTTTATTCTTTCTATAATATAAAAAATATATTTTAATATACTTCATTCTTCAAAAACCGTAGAAGCTTTAAAACGGAGAAAACTCACATTTTTTTCTAACGTCCGGATTCGCTGTTTTGGTTCCAGAATTTGCAAACGAGCTTCAATATTAACACCATCTTTTTTTATAGCTTAAACGCGCCATTCCGGACAACTTTCGCCTAGTGGCCTTCCTCCCGAAAATGTGCCATTTCGCCGGAAATCGCGAAAAGATAGCATTTTGACAGTGTTTGGACAGCAGACTTTGGACGCGTTTTCCCGACAACTCCGCAATGCAAAATACGACTATCATATACCAAATCGAAGAGAAAATTGTGTTCTTCGACCTTAGTCTTGAGGAACTTTGTCTAGAAACGCATGGTTTGTGAGTTATTTGCAAAATAAGGACAGGGTGTTATGCAAAACGGGATTTTTGTGAAAAATGCAATTTTTGAGGAGGAGGGGCCCACGGCTGGAATTGGGTGGCCTGAGGGGGGCGCTGGACCTGATTGGAGGTGGGGAGGCGGCTAAGGGGCAGCGAAAGTGGTGGTCGGGCCCTTGGTGGTGGTTTGGGTTATTGGGCTTGCTAGTTGAAAGAGGGAAAGAGGAGGAAGAAGAAGAGGAGGAGGGGAAGAGGAGGAGGTGGGGGCGTGCGGCGGCCGACGACGGTGGTGGAGGTGGGGGCGAGATGCGGCAGCCAAGGGAAAGGGGGAGGAGGCCATTTTTGAGTTTTTTTGAAGAAGAAGAGAGAAGTGAGATTATGAAGAGAGAAATGGAGTAAAGGTGATTATATGCTAGTTTCTCGCCTATCGTCTGAATGCCAACGATCTCCAATCGCCGTGGATTTCGGACACGACATAGTAGACATGAAGACGAGTCCAACGAAACAAGTTTCGTCGAATTCCGAGTTCGTTTGACCGTCCGTTAAAAATAACAAAAATGCTCAGATAAGCTCTAAAAATGCGATTTTGGCGCACTTTTTCTTCTTGCATGCTCACATGCTAACTCCAAAAATCATGTCCTCATGGATTTAACCATTATTACACGATACGAATCCAGAAAAAAAAGTAGAATCGAATTCCGAGGTCGTATCAATAATGTTCCTTTGTAAAATGACTGCCCGCTTTTGAACAAATGGTTTTGCTTCGCACGGCCACATACTGACTCCGTTCGACGCGCACTTTGGAACTCAATAATAATTTGTCATTGTGAATCCAGAAAAATTTATCTCGTCGAATTCTGAGCTCATAAGCAAAATTTCACTTTTTAAGGGGTTATGTTTTGCTAACCGAAAAGCTCAAGCCAATTGCCACTATTCCGGATATCGGAATATATCGAAGCTTATACTTTTCAGAGTTCTAAATGGCATTTTTGAACTCAATGGAAGTGGTTTCGAGTCCAAATTCATCGGTATGCAAAATTGACTTTTTGGGCCATGTATAATTTACATAGCGACTATTTTGAATTTTCAACTGGGCATAACTTTTGATTCCCGCTATGAAATTTCGATTTTTCAGATTCGTTGGAAAGATATTCTCAACTAGATTCTAATATTTTTGGTTTCGCCAAAATCCGGTTTATTTTGAATCCTGTACTTTCATTTGAACTTAGAAATCGAATTATCGAACTATCGCGCCATTTTCAATTCCTTTTATAATTTAAAATAAATAATTATATTCTAACGACGATCTATACAAATATATACGTTCTATTTCTATTCAGAATAAATTTCTCGTCGTTATTATTTAAAATAATTCTTTTTAAATATTCAAAATTCATCAAAATTGCCAAAATAAAAATTTTAAATTGGCTCAGAATTTCCGGGTTGTTACATTCTCCCCCACTTAAAACTTTTCGTCCCCGAAAAGGAACGAAGCCAAAAGTTGTTTTAAAAACCAACTCAACGTTCATTCTGGCTTCCATTCTCCAACTTTTCAGTTTCTGAGAATTTTCAAATTCTTCAAAAAATTGGCTAACACCCGGAATTTTCGAAAAATTTCGCCATAACCTCCTTTGTACGGGGAGGGGTTTGGAAATTTATTGGGCCTAATTAGATATCCAATAAATCCTATAAAGCATGCACATATTTATAGTGATATATTCTGGTGTTTACAGGGGAGCGTGTATAGATAATAACTCCAGAGAATAAATTCTCGTCACCCTGTCAAAGCCTGAGGGAGTGTGTATTTTAATTGCTCCAGAGAATAAATTCTCGTCACCTCGTCCCGTGTGGGAAATAAATAATCCATGTGCCGTATCTAATGACTAGAAAGATGTGATTATTGTCAACTCCAGACCCATGTGGGGTTTTTATTAATTTGGCAATTTTACCGTTACAATTTTATATTGTCCATATCAGTCATCAGTTCAACCTGTAATATATAGTCATCGCCATACAAGCTTCTCACTCGTATGGTAAATCTTCCACCTCGTCACACAAGCTCCAAATGCTTGTGTGGTATATGATGAAGTATGCGATATTAAGAAGTATGCCATCTTCAGGAAGTATGCCATGCAGTGTAGTTCAAAATTAATTGTTACTATCCTACGGCGACATTTATTAATTACACACAGAATAACCAGCACTCCGCATCCAATCGCACTCACAGGAGTTGATATAATAATAAAAGTGCGCATCCAACTCATTAAGGTTTACCTATTTGTCGGGCACGCAAATAAATTCTTTACTCAACAGCTATTCCATTTACCTGTTCAAACATATATATGTATATGCATGCATTTGCAAATAATTTACAATACAATTCAATATTTGGTTCAATTAGGCCTAAATTCACCATTCATTCACATAATGGTTTAAATAAATAATCATACAACACAACCATCAATCAATTAGTGAATTAGCTTTTCAAATTCATAATTTGATATATATACAGAAAAACATGTTTTTGATGCCAAATCACAACAATAAACCTATATAGTTTTGGTTCTCACACCAGTCTAATGGAAATATATAGATATCACACCTTCGAAACTCGAATATGAATACTGATGATGATGCACCATCACTAGAATCACCCCCGGGTGTCTAGAATGCGATTCTATATCTATCCAGTATATTAAAACTTCGAATATATGTTCATGATGCGTATACGCGAAATCTTTATATATTGGATTGTCCAAATTCAATATAAATAAATATTCAAATAGGTATACTTGAATTTAACTTTCAAAACAAAATTGTTTTCCTTTGAAAAATATACTCTTCACACTTGTTCTAGGATACTACTGATCCCATCTCTAATGAATTATTCTCATTGGACATTGCTAATCCAATTTCTGATGAATTCTTTCGTATGGTTCTAATGTGTCTTGTTCTCGAGCTCTGTAAACCAAAGCTCTGATACCACTCTATAACGACCCGAACTCCCCCGGTAAGGAAAGCCCGGATTGAGATGAGAACAACACACATCGGAACGCAAACAGAAGAACATTTCATTGTTTATTACAACAATTCCATCAGATACAAGAATATACAGAGTATAAATGAATAAATTACATTCGATAAATACCAGAGATTACAATAAATTACATAGCAGCGGAAAAACAATACAAAACACAACTAGAAGTAATACACGGATACAGAGCTTTCTGAGCATCGTTCCAGCTGTAAATCAGGATCCTGTGAATATAAATCTGCAAAACCAATACTACTAGCTGCCCGTGTGGAAAATAGGGGCACCCAGAGTTTAGGTTAAAACAATAAACTCCAGGTCAGTCATGCGACTGGTGTGAGAACTAAAACAGTTATTTCAAACTTTACTTTAAAAGAGAGTAATTCAAGGGACCACGCCGTATAACATGGAACGGGTTTCCTCCCAAGAATACTTGTGCTAATAACAAAACAACGCAATGCTTTTTCGAAAAATGAAACTATTATAAGACCCAGGTCCCATCACACAATGCAACGCAAGGCGGAGGATAGGGTTTTCCCTTATAATAGCCAAACATGCTTGGTACGTCAAAACAAATCATTTGATAATATTATAGGTGTATAGCGTCAAAGCAATTTCAGTCATAAATATCAATCATAGACGACATGGGTACCATATATCATGTCGCCATAGTAGTTATACAATTAAAACTGCAATATCACGTATTGAAAATTGGATTTCCGTCATGAGTCGAGGCAAGGGGCAAGCTCCTCTCCAATTTGAGACACTCTAGCAAATGCCTCAGGATCACACACAGTATACCTTGGATCCTCCAAGGCCGGTACTCTCTTACTTTTGAGGATTGGCAATTCCTGAACACACGTTTCCCGGTCCTATAGGACCTATATCCGAGGCGCCTCGCATTCCAACAACCACACAGGTGAAAAGTATATAAATGTCAGCCAGATTAAGCACTGACACCACCCATAGCTAGAAAGAAACGTCGTGCACTCCTTGGGTCCTTATCCCATTTTTGACTCATACCGAGGTGTGAGGCTCGCGAATTCACGCTATACACAAAGCTACGCCACATAGGCCGTGCTTTGATCATCAACCATAAGATTTGCTTTTCAACAGAAGCCTTGATCAATTGCCACTTACGCGTGCCACGCAGGCAATTCACTCCATGCGACTGATGTCCATCGATATACAACCTCTGAGCTCGTACGTCTCAGAGAAGGGCGTTAAGCAAGAGAATAAATTCTCCGCCGCCAAACAGATGTATATTTAATAGAGATTAAGCAACACAGAATAAAATCCAATGTCAAACACACAGTCCATTTACAAGTTCGTTTTGGGTCTGAACGAAACCGGAGGCACTTTCCTCGCATATCCATCGATCTCCAAGTACGTCTGGACGATCACCAACTGATTCCCTCATCTTGGGTGTACAACCCAATCAAGATCATCAGAAATCACCCAAACGATGTGAAGACTTCCGGTCTTCAACCACCATCTTCATCTTCGACATATCGTCGAATCGGTTATTCAGAATGGGTATAAACCCGGCCTTTCTGAATAACCCACGTATAAAATAAACAAATGTTACACAAACACAACAAATGCCTCATTCCAATTCAGAATATTCTTTTATTCACAAAATCACATTCTTAAGGAAAGGTTCCCATTAATTTTATCAAAGATAAATTCTTCTAAATTTATTCTTTAATCTTCCTTTGGATATCATTTCAACCCATATCATGGTTTTCCAATCTAGTCGGGATTAGCGAACCACACCGAAGTAATTATTTATTTTGTTTCCCAACCCCAACCTATATATCCCATGGAGCAAAACTGGTAATACTCCATATCTAACATCATGGTGTCATCGGTAAAATTAATTACCATTTCACGTTCAAATCTAATTAAACATTTAACTATCGCTTTGGAGAAAAACTGGTGGTACTCCATTCTCGATCACCTTTCAGATCTGATAATTTAAATTATCAATTCACATTTCAATCTAATTAAAGATTCATTAAAACTCCAATTAGTTTTAATCTTTTCAAAAATCAATATTCTGCCTTTAACTGGGTTAAAGAACCAATGTCATCTAAAACACGATTCACGATAAACCCAAAATCACTTTCTATTGTTAATCGGGTTAAAGAATAGGTGTTATTCAAAACACCGCTCACGATAAACCCAAAACACATTTGATATTAAATACAAGGCTCTGAATAGAAAATATATCGGCTTATATTCAATATCAAATTCTACGACCAACAAATATCGTATTGGAAATAACGATATAAATATATCTTTCAAATTCCCATAACAATATCTGTATAATCACGAAATTCAACATCTAAAAATTCCGAAGATAACTTCGATTCAGATCCATCCCAATTCACGTATTGGGAATTCTGATTATTTTTAAAACCACTTTCAAATTCAATTTATTTATTTCAAAAATAAATTGATTTTAATTCTAGTTCAAAACTAGTTCATTTTGATAAAAATCTATTTTTATCTTTTCAAATATGGAGTTTTTCATCCCAATTTTTCCCAAATCATTTCTTATGATTTTACACAAATTATTACTATTTTTAATAATTTTATCAAGGTCCGTACAGTCGATTTACATCAACGGCCATCGAACTGCACTTACAACGAACTTTTCCAAATTTGATTTGGACGTATCTCCAAATCCAACCGTTAGATTTCAAATTTCTAATATTCCTTATAAAGCTCTTTTCGATACGAACCCAACGGTTCCGGTTTCAGGAGAATCCGACGGTCGGATCTCCCGTAATGTCCATTCGAAGCCAATGGTCGAAATTCACGAACTACCGCAGCGCGGCGCGTTCTATTCAGGCCATTATATATACAATATATATATTATATATTTCATCGATTTCCTTTTAAAACGTATTTTGTAAATCGTTTTAAATTCGTTTTCAAAACAAATTCAACTTCATATTCAATTTCAAATCAAAATTGAATATTTCATATCATTACTATATAAATGATATTATTTTCAAAACGTTATATTTTGAAATCACTACCTTTTCTATATTCATTATAAGAACGAATATAATCGATATAAATATCGCTCACATCAAAATGGCGCATCTCTAATCAACACGGCTTTATATATTTCAATAAATTCGTTATTCTATTTAATAAATGAATATTTATTCTATTCAACACATGAATATATATTTCTTTCAACACATGAATATTCTCAACATATGAGCACTGTCAGCACATGACTATTTTTGTTATTAAATATATTTTATAAAATTATGGTATCTATCGTTTGATTTTTAAATCAGACTCCAACTGTAAAGTAGTAAGAGAATGATTCCTTAAGTATTAACCCCGAAAGCCGAAACCAATATCAGATCAATACTCAGGAAATCACTCGTCTTATCTATTTTCCAGTTAGTTTCTAACTTTAAATATGATAAAGATGTAAATTTTATTGTTAAAATATTTTATTCAACACATGAATATCTTCAACACATGAATATACACTTATCCTATCCTTTATTTTCCCAATTGGAATGAGGCCCAATCAATTACCATATAATGTTAATTATATGGATTCCATACAACACATGTATATAATCACAACGATAAATAATCAATTATTATCCAAAGTGCACCACACCACTGCATAAGCATTAAATATAAATAATTAACGCTTATAACAGCCTGTCAATCAATCGATCGACATACAACTAATTATTGGGATTAGTGTATGCCAAATATCATCCCAACACCCGTGTGGGGTTTCACATCAACAAACACACATTTTTATTCACACACACACGTTAAAAATAATATTTTTAACGATCAAATATTTTTTACCTATATAAATATTTTATTTCACATCACACAATCAATTTTCAAAACACATCACACAATCAATTTTCAAAACACATCAAACAATCAAACATACAAGCCATCCATGGTCTGTGGATGACGGGTGTCGGGTGTTGCTAAGCACCGTCTACATCCTAGTATATATTTTAACTAGAAAAAGAAATTTAAAGTGAGAAGTTCTCACCGACTAGCTAAACCAAACGCCACGACTCCTCTTATGTAGAAATGTTCTACGTGCTCGCCTTTTTGCCAATTTCATTGCCCGTAGTCACTACATATATAAAAATCACATTTTTATATTGTTGCTATGTATATAAAAATCACATTTTTATATTGTTGCTATGTATATAAAAATCACATTTTTATACTACTACTATATAGATAAAAATTCTATTTTTATACCGCTGTTCATATAGTAAAGATCAAATCTTTACTATCTATATAATATAAAAAGCATATTTTTATTTTCTCTACTATATAAAAATCATATTTTTATTCTTTCTATAATATAAAAATGATATTTTTATATACTTCATTCTTCAAAAACCATAGAAGCTTTAAAACGGAGAAAACTCACATTTTTTTATAACGTCCAGATTCGCTGTTCTGGTTCCAGAATTTGCAAAGAGCTTCAATCTTCACACCACCTTTTTTTCTAGCTTAGACGCGCCATTCCGGACAACTTTCGCCTAGTGGTCTTCCTCCCGAAAATGTGCCATTTCGCCGGAAATCGCGAAAAGACAGCATTTTGACAGTGTTTGGACAGCAGACTTTGGACGCGTTTTCCCGACAACACCGCAATGCAAAATATGACTATCATATACCAAATCGAAGAGAAAATCGTGCTCTTCGACTTGGTCTTGAGAAACTTTGGCTAGAAACGCACGGTTTGGGAGTTATTTGCGAAATAAGGACATGGTGTTTTATGCAAAACGGGATTTTTGTGAAAAATGTGATTTTTGAGGAGGGGCCCACGGCCGGAATTGGGTGGCCTGAGGGGGGGCACTGGACCTGATTGGAGGTGTGGAGGCGGCTAAGGGGCAACGGCGGTGGTGGTGGGGCCCGTGGTTGTGGTTTGGGTTATTGGGCTTGCTAGTTGAAAGAGGGAAAGAGGAGGAAGAAGAAGAGGAGGATGAGAGGAAGAGGAGGTGGGGACGTGCGGCGGCCGACGGCGGCGGTGGAGGTGGGGGAGAGATGCGGCAGCCAAGGGAAAGGGGGAGGAGGCCATTTTTGAGTTTTTTTGAAGAAGAAGAGAGAAGTGAGATTATGAAGAGAGAAATGGAGTAAAAATGATTATATGCTAGTTTCTCGCCTATCGTCTGAATGCAAACGATCTCTAGTCGCCGCGGATTTCGGACATGACATAGTAGACATGAAGACGAGTCCAACGAAACATGTTTCGTCGAATTCCGAGTTCGTTTGACCGTCCGTTAAAAATCACAAAAATGCTCAGATAAGCTCTGAAAATGCGATTTTGGCGCACCTTTTCTTCTTGCACGCTCACATGCTAACTCCAAAAATCATGCCCTAATGGATTTAACCATTATTACACGATACAAATCCAGAAAAAAAAGTAGAATCGAATTCCGAGGTCGTATCAATAATGTTCCTTTGTAAAATGACTGTCCGCTTTTGAACAAATGGTTTTGCTTCGCACGGCCACATACTGACTCCGTTCGACGCGCACTTTGGAACTCAACAATAATTTGTCATTGTGAATCCAGAAAAATTTATCTCATCGTATTCTGAGCTCATATGCAAAATTTCACTTTTTAAGGGTTATGTTTTGCTAACCGAAAAGCTCAAGCCAATTGCCACTATTCTGGATATCGGAATATATCAAAGCTTATACTTTTCGGAGTTCTAAACGGCATTTTGAACTCAATGGAAGTGGTTTCGAGTCCAAATTCATCCGTATGCGAAATTGACTTTTTGGGCCATGTATAATTTACATAGCGATTATTCTGAATTTTCAACTGGGCATAACTTTTGATTCCCGCTATGAAATTTCGATTTTTCAGATTCGTTGGAAAGATATTCTCAACTAGATTCTAATATTTTTGGTTTCGCCAAAATCCGGTTTATTTTGAATCCTGTACTTTCATTTGAACTTAGAAATCGAATTATCGAACTACCGCGCCATTTTCAATTCCTTTTATAATTTAAAATAAATAATTATATTCTAACGACGATCTATACAAATATATATGTTCTATTTCTGTTCAGAATACATTTCTCATAGTTATTATTTAAAATAATTCTTTTTAAATATTCAAAATTCATCAAAATTGCCAAAATAAAAATTTTAAATTGGCTCGGAATTTCCGGGTTGTTACACATCAATATCTTTGGGATTATAATTATAAATCTACTGATAAATTTGTTAAACACATGGAATCTGATAGAGGCAAGTCAGCTTTGTTCCCCTTTTAGTAGAAAAAAATTAAATTAACTAAATTATACATATTCTCTAATTTATGTATAATTTGTGTACAAAATATTAGCATGTTTTTTTGTTGTTTTAAAATTTAATAATGTGAGAAATAAGAATTAAAAAACATATACATTTAAAAAATATAACATTATGGTACTTTAAAGCTTGGACTCTACATAATTTATATTTTCAGTAATTTGTCGACCTTGCTTGTGAAGAAAATGTTCACAATTTTGATTTATAGTTATTATACTCAAATCATTATTTTTCGAGTAAATATACTCAAATCACTATGCATCAAAAAAGTTGAACAAAATAAATAAATGATATAAATGTAATTCAATTTATAAATTATTAATGACATTAAAATTTTACATATAAATAAATGCAAACATATAGTCACTGTGAGAATGAATATGAATTTTTAGGATATAAAGTTGTTAGTAATATTGAATTAATGTATTTAATATTTTAAATTTGATAGATTTATTATAATTGAGGTAAATATAATTACCATTAATATGATAACTAAAGGAAAACATAATTATTATTAATTACCATAAGTATGTTAATTAAAAGGAAACATATGTGTGTGTGTATATAATTATTCCTAAAAATTATATTTTGATTCAATTAACAAATTAGAAATTATGGAATAACTTAACCCAAATTTATGTTAAAAATTCCCCTATTATGTTTTGTTATTGTACATAAAAGACATATATGATAACTCTTGTAATTTCATGTTTCAAGCACATGATGTGTTTCAAAAAATCACTTGCCTTTATTGGAAACATATTTTACTATTTGTTTTCAACATACAAATACTAATATATCCATTTTTACAATGGTAAATATATAATGAATTAGTTCATTACCATAATTGATTGTGTTTAAAAGAATTAAAAAATAAAGAAGAAAAACAAAGTTATAACACCCAGCTGATAAGAAAAATCCACTCATACTACAATTTAACTAACCTTGTATATCATTTTAATATCGAACCTTGCTAAAAAAATGCAAATAAGAAAATTGTTTACATGTACTAAAAAATGAAAATCAAGTAAGGTGTTAATTGAGATATTTATACCATAATATTAGAAAACTCAACATACAAAAAAAATTAAAATCAAGAGCTAATATTTAAAAAAAAAATCAATTTTGATGGAAATAATATTTTTTCTTAGAATTTCGAAAAAACTTTTTATCATTACCGGTGTAAGATGGAACATAAGGCACACAAATTATCCAAGAGAAAAGTTAAGATTTCAATGAACAAAACAATGAGTCAGTCAAAATGAATTCACAAGAATATTTTCCCTTTTTTATAAGCAAAGAATAATAATGGCCTCATTTTCTTTATACATACATACATACATATACATATACATACATACATACATACATATATATATATATATATATATATATATATATATATATATATGTTACAATAGGTACACGTGATTAACAATAATTTGAACTTGTAGATGATAAAAATATAGAGATGAAACATTTGAATAGTAATTGTTCAATTTATATCCAAATAGACAGTGTTAAGAAGTGAAACTAAGAAACCAAACAATAAAGAAAAGTTCTTAGACTTAAAGAATTTATATATATTACTATAGCTTATGTATATATAACAAAATAAATAATAAGAATGATAAAGAAGCATTCAGTTGAAAATGATTTTAGTAAGTATACGAAAATGAATTTGGGACTAAGAATTATTAACATTAATAGTGGAATTTTTAAATTGTGACTACCTAAAAGGGGATGGAAGACACGCTGCTATGGAAAACTGAGCGAGGCACATGTCTGAACTCACTTTTCCATTATTATTTTCCTTTGAACACATGTCAGTATAGTGTTTTTATGGTAGAAACAGAACCTAAAGGTTTTCAAAGGAACACGGGTCTTTCATGTACTTTGAAACTGGAAAGTTTATTTTTATAAGTTTAGTAATTTGTTAATCTTGTTTATGAAGCAAATGCATATAAATTTAGTTTACAAATAATATGTCAAAATGCTTATGAATATTATTTTTTGTGCACGCAGCTATTTATAAACATGAATTAAGATACTTTTAATTTTGAATTTTGAATTCAAAACTAATTAATCTATGAAAATAATTAAGTAAATTAGTTAACATTAATGTGATTATTGAATGCAAGCATAATTCCTATTACCATTAATAATATTATTAAAGGTAAACATAATTGCCATTAATACGCTAATTAAAAGGAAATGTAACGTGTCTATAAATATATAAATACTTTTAAATATTAATACTCTAATTCAATTTTATGTTGAAAATCTCATTATAGTTTTTGTTATTACACTCAAAAGACATATATAATCCCTCTTGTAAATTCGTATTTGAAGCATATGATATTAGATTTAATAAAATCACTTTCCTTCATTGAAATCATATTATGTTATTTATTGTCGATATACAATTATTAGCATGCTATTATTCATAATGGTAAATATACAATTAATTAGTTCATACATGATCGATTTTAAGTTTAAATTAATTAAGGAAAACATATTCATCACGCCTATCAAAATAAGAAAAATTTACTCATATGGTAATTTATCCAACCTTATATACCACTTTGATATTGAATCCAACTGCAAACTAAAAAAATCAATTACATGCACTGAAAAACAAAAGTCAAGTAAGGCGTTAATTGTGATGTCTATACAATAAAATTAGAAAACTCATTAAATTGAAAATATTGAAAATCATAACCTAATTTAAAAAAAAAAAAACAATTTTGATGGAGATAATATTTAGCTTATAACTAAAGGAAAATAAATTACCTTCACCGATGTAAGATGGAATAGAAGGCACAAAGATTTTGCATGAGAAAAGTTGAGTTTTCAATTCATAAAACAAATATTATTCATAATGAATTCATCATAAATTATTTTAATTTTTGATTTTATTTTTTATTTTAAAGCAATAGAATTAGGGAGGTATGAAGCATACAATATAGTCTGTGTATAGAGAAGATGTAATTAATGTTATGGAAGTACGGATAGGAGAAAATGAAATGTTTTTTCTAAGTAAAATTGAGAGAAATCATAGTAAAAAATTAATCCAAATAACTAAAAGAAAGTGTGACCTTTCAGTTCTCCAAAATTAATAAATAGTGTTAATATTTATTTTAGAAGTAGTAAAGATAATGATTTTTCTAGAACTAATAAGCTGTGAGTGTTTAATCTTAGATTGATTGAAAAGTAGAGAATACTATTACATTATATATATACACACATACACACATATATATATAATTGAATATACGCATGTGCCTAGATATAGAAATGAACACTTTCGAATATTAATTGTGGAATTTATATTTGAATGGAGTAGTGTTAAGAAGGGAAAATGAGGAGTCATACTACGGTGAGAAAGTGCTTGATTACTAAAAAATTAAAATTAATTCTATTTAACTTTATGTATATAATAAAACTAATAATAAGAATGATAAAGAAGCATTCAGTTGGTATTAATTATAGCAAGTCTGTGAAATGAATTTGGGGAATGTAAACTATAAAAATTAATCGGGATTCTTCAAATAGTGAATGTCTAAAAGTGAATGGAATGCACATTACTGTAGAAAACCAAGAGACATATGCTTAAACTCTTTTTTCCACCATTGATTTATTTCTCAGGGCAAATGTCAGGATATTGATTTTTCGGAAGAAACGAAACTGAAAGGTTTTAGAGGAAGAGCATTTATATAATAGAATATATAATAGATTTGTATTTGAAGCATATGATATTGCATTTTATAAAATCACTTTCCTTTGTTAAAATTCATATTTTGTTATTTATTGTCAATATACAATTAGTGGCATACAATTTTTAATAATGGTAAATACATAATGAATTAGTTCATGCATGATTGATTTAAGTTTAAACTAATTAAGGAAACCAAATTCATCATGCATAATTAAATAAGAAAAATTCACTAAGAAATGCAAATAAAAAATAAATTACATATACTGAAACAAAAATCAAGGTGTTAATCGAGATATTTGTACAATGAGATTAGAAAATTCATTATACTAAAAAATTGAAAATCAAAACCTAATATTGAGAAAAAAAATGATGTAGATAATATTTATCTTAGAACTTAAGGAAAAGAAATATCTTCACCGATGTAAGATGGAATAGAAGGAACATTGATTATGCATGAGAAAATTTGCTATTTCAATGCACAGAACAAAGAAATAGTCATAATGAATTCATTAGAATTTTTTTTATTTTGTTATTTCTTTAGAAGCAAAGAAATTAGGAAGATACAAAGCATAAAATATTTTTTTTGTAAAGAAAAGATGTAACTAAACCATAGGAGTAAGGACATGAGAAATGAAATATTTTTTCAGAGTAGTAAATTTAAGAGAAAGCATATAAATAAATTAATCCAAATAACTCAAAGAATAGGTGAAAAAAAATAAAGGCGTTAATTTAGATATTTATACAATATTATTAGAAACTCATCTTACTAAAAAGTTGAAAATCAAAACCTAATTTTGAAAAAAAAAACAATTTTGTTAGAGATAATATTTAGCTTAGAATTTAAGGAAAAAATTACCTTCGTTGGTGTAAGATGGAATAGAAGGCACATATATTTTGCATGAGAAAAGTTGAGATTTCAATCCATAGAACAAAGAATTAGTCATAACGTATTCATCTGAAATTTATTTTACTTTTTGATTTTGTTTTTTAGAAGCAAAACAATTGGGAAGAATTAAGCATAAAATATTTTTTATGTATAGAGAAAACAAATATTCAACTACATAATTGGGAAGTATAAAGCATAAAATATTGTTTATGTATAGATTATCATCCAAATATTACCATATGTTTGAACGAATAACCAAAAGACAATGTAAGAAATAAAATATACAGAAATTGCACTAAAGTCTTTCTTATGAATTTTAGGATGTAGTAATACCTTACAGTGAGGACACAACAACAGAAGAGAAAATTAAAGAGAAGTAGATACTGTTAGATCTAGTGGTTTAGGTAGCTTTTCATCCATACGGCGAAGAGATAATGAAAAGGAGGAAAGATAAAAGGGGATGGTGGTTGAATAGAGTTTTTCTATAGTGGCTGGAAAAAGCATAGAAAGAGATAGTTTTTTTTCGTATTCGTTGAGAATGGGGTAGAGCATGGATGAAGGAAAGTGGAAGTTTTTTTTGGGAGCTGGTGAAAGTTTGTGTATGGAGAGAAAGGCAACCGTTCGGTCTGCATAGTTACACATTGTAGAATCTTGCTTTATTGAAGCAAATGGAACCGAAAGGACTTGAAATGAACAATGCGCTTTCATATAATATAATAGATACTATATAAATAAATTTTAAACTTTAGGATGCATAGAAATCTAGAAAAGAAAATAGACGATATTGTGAAAAAATTAAGTGGAAGTGAAAGAATTAGAAAATGAAAAATATACAAATTGATTTTTTTTTAAATATATAATACTAAGACAATCTACAAAACGTTAATGAGTCCATTAGAATCTCTTCAAAAAATACCTGTAGTTATGAAGATAATCTACGAACATTAATAAGTCCAATAGAATTCTTTAAAGAAACAATGGTAGTGAGCAAAAAGTAATGATAAATTGATGACAATTGAAATGCCGTGACACATGGCAATATGTGTGCTTTTTAATAAATTAGAACCGAAAGGTCTCCAATGGAACATTGTGCTTTCATATAAACTTAAAAACATTTGAAAATTGACTTTTTTACATGCATATATATATAATAGAGTGAAATAGATACATGTGATTGGTGAAAATTTGACTGTATAGAAGATAAAAATATTTGAATATTAATTGTTGTTAATTCTACATATGTGACTTTTTTAAAACTAATATAGAAAATTTCTTAAACTTAAAAGCATTAAAATTAATTATACCGAACAATATACCAGATATAGTAATAATAAAAATGATAAAGAACAGTGCAACTGACAGTAATATTAGCAAGTATGTGAAAAAGACTTTAGGTCAGTTACTTTTTAACATTAATTAAGGAAGTTATTCAATTGTAAACGTCTAAAAGTTGTGGAAGTTACTTGTTATAGTAAATCAAAAGACCCACATGTATGAGATCACATCAAGTGGGCACTAAAGAGATAAGGGCGGTTACTCTATTGTATGGCGAGGATTGAAACATTGTACACGTGTCAACCTGTGAATTTTTTGGAGAATCTGGATCTGAAAGGTCTTTAGAGAAAGGTTGTGCTTTCATATAATATAATAGATATATCAATTTTTACTATACGTGTATCTATGTGTATATATACATATATATATATATATATATATATGTATGTACCTACATACTTTTGAACCAACATATTTGTGATTGGTGTGTGCTAATTGTCCCTTGCGATGTAAATCTCAACATATATACACCATGCAAGATATACCTTTCACATGTCGATATGTTGCGCAAGCGCGCACACAAAAAAAAATTACATACACACACCCCTACACACACACACTCACAAACACACACACGGATACACACACCACATATATATATATAAGAGATAAATCAAATAAAACGTATAATTTATAAAATTTAATAAATTTGTTTTATATTAAAAAAGGATCTAGAAGTGTTATAAACACATTAAATTTTTAACAAAAAATTGGTCGTTACATCCTTGATGTCAAGCAAAGTGGGACACCTCCGATTTACTCTTTCAAAAGATAAACAAAATAATTTTGTTTTGAGTTCGTTTGAATTTTAAAAGAGAGCTCATCATGCTTGACTAAATATAAAGTGAATAGACTCAAAATGGATTAGAGTGCCTATGAACACTTGCAGCATAGGTTAATAAATGTGTTTCAACCTGAAGACGAAACACTTTAAATACGGTTTGAAACACATGTTTCAACCCTAGGGCAAAACGGCTTGAAACATAAGACGCTAGGATGAAGAATCAAATCTCAAAACATAGTCCAAATGTTAAAAACCTCTCGATATGATTTGTGTTGAATCCTTTTGAGGGCCCATGACATATGATTTAATGAAATTAGGTACTAATTTTAGAGCGAAGCCCATCCATTCACCTTGTTAATGGGTGAGTTATGCAATTCTCATTGTTCACCATTCCATGTCTATTCGACGTGAGTTAAACATATTGCAACACACCGTAATTTTAACAATACAAAAAGAGGATAAATTAAAATAATAATTAATTTTATATTCAGAATTAATGGAAATGGACTATGCCATTGCGTCGGTCTCGAAGTTTTGGTCAAGATAGACATTTGGTTTGTGTAAAACGGACATCGTATGAAGAAGTTGTGAGGGTTTGAAGTTTGTATATGCGTAGATGAATATTATATATATAATTAAATCAGAAAAATCAAAAAACCATTTGAAAATAAAAAATCTGGAGGCGGCAATCTTCCCGTCCCAGGGGAGTCAATCCCTTAAAGGAGGGTGTCGACCCAGGGGTCGACCCCTCAAGGGGGTGTCGACGCGTGGGTCGACCCCCTAAGGGGGGGTCGATCCCCCTAGGGCTGAGGTGGCAGTCGAATTCTCGGGGATGGAAGCTATATATACGGCTTCATTTTTTGGTTTTCTTACACTAAAAATCAATGGAGGCCTTAGTGCTGCTAGTTCCTGGACTGAATCAAAATTCTTTCTTCTTCTGCAATCAAATTTAGAGATTCAAGTGTAGATCTGAGATTCATCAACTTCTTTTCTCCTTCTATTTCTTTAGATCCGAACACTATGAGTTTAAGTTATTTTTAGATTTAAATAACTAAAAGTATAACATGATATGACTATACTTTGGATGTCAACCTTTATCATATCAGATATATTGAAATTGATGAACCTATGATATTCTAAATTAACTATGACTCATATCTAAATCTTTATCATGTCATATCTACTTTTAATTATAGATCTAATCTATTATTCAGTCATCTTGTACCTATCATGTTGTAGTTAATTTGGATCTGTCAAGTGTTGAACATCTAAATCCTTATTTAGGTCTAATTATGCCTATTATGGCATCCCTACTATGTTAGAACCTGTTTTATTATCACAAGTTCACCGATCTGTGCTTATATGTCCATTTTATCATTATGCCATCATATGCTTATGTATGTTTTGTTAGAATAATTATTTCTATCATCTTCCCTTCACCCTTTCCCTTTTATTTTATATAGCCAGGCTACTTCGAGCCTAGGCATGCCGCTAAATTATGTGAATGCGTAAGTTTGGGAAGGAGGGGGAAAAACAGTGGGCGTAACCTGTAAATTGGGAATTTGGGCATAACTGGTAAATGGGGAATTTGGCATAACTTGAATAATGGTTATGTATATGAATTTGGACATAAAATTCACTGTGAACATAATTGGGGGAAAAGGGGCATGAAACCTATAACCTATAACGATATAGGTTAAAATTGGCTAATAATGAAATACCTAGGATTACAATAATTAGAAACTGTAATTGCGCCTAGACATGAGGTTAGATTACACTTGTGGTGGAAGTCTTCCCGGAACCGCCCGGTTTATCCAGCAACCACAAGTGGTGAATCTATGTGAGAGGTCTAAATGCAGAAATATGAGACGTGCAAAGGCACGAGGTTAAGCCCGGTTTGTGGAATAAGCCTACACGGACCCGCCCGGCATGTCGAACATCCACAAATGGTAGGCTTAATGTGGGAGGTCTAGCATACTGTAACCATAAAAGAAAATATGGTAATAAACCTTGAATACTTAACCTAGTTGAATCCATAGTGATTGTATGAATAGGAACTTAAATTGGGGTTAAGTAAATTTGGTTGAACAAAGGGTGGGTAATTAAATCTGTGGGGGTGGGTAATATTTACATATAGGCCCACAAACTTAAAAAGATAGGGTTATGTAATTAAAGTCACCTAGATGTAAGCGTAACCTGTGAAAATGTTGAAGTTATGTAATTAAAGACCCCTTTTTAGGGTAAGCATAACTGGTAAAAATGATAGGGTTATGTAATTAAAGACACCTAGTGGTATACAAAACCGATGGAAATCATAGTGGGGATACAAGGCAAGGGGTAGCTTGTATCATATTGGGTATGACCCATTTCAGTCAGTAACCCTTAATAGGTATTAAACGAGTACTCCGAACAAGGTCGGAGTTGGGGCACGCTTACTGGGATGAATGTAAGAGATCCAAACGAGGATGACGGTGTGGGAGGTGCAAACCGACCATGAACATGTGCGTGCATGGGCCGTGTAGAGGGGGACTAGGACGACCGTGACACCAGTAGGTATGGCTGTGCACATCCACGAAGGGTTGCCACTTTAGGAAGTGATACCTCCTACTGTGGGGCCGGCACAGAGTATCTACAGAGTAGGGAGCCGATCGACTAGGGTAGTAGTTAGGGTACATCTAGACGTATGTCTAAGTCTACCATTAGATAGTTGTTGGGATCATCTCATTCTAGTTATACTAGTATTAGTGCAGAGTAATCATTAGAGAAGCGTATACACTCTATCATGTTTACATTGTCATACCTACCTTTTGTGGGGTTATCTTTCTTGTCCACTTTATATCTTTGTCAGGCTACTTT
This sequence comes from Allium sativum, assembly GCA_030737875.1. Lineage (NCBI taxonomy): Eukaryota > Viridiplantae > Streptophyta > Magnoliopsida > Asparagales > Amaryllidaceae > Allium > Allium sativum. The sequence continues at coordinate 133,837,193 of CM060918.1, forward strand.
TACATATATACTCGCTAAAATTAACTGGACTCTCCAGACTTTATGTCTGACCTTTTTGTTTCCTCTTCTTTCTTCCGTTCCACCCCTAGTTCTCAGGGCGGGAATACTCAGGATTGACCGTGATTCTTCTTTCATTTTTCTGGAGCTGCTTAGATGTATGGCTCAAGCTCCTATCCTTGCTACTATGGCTATATTTTATTTAGGGAATTTTGCTTCTTTTATGTACTCTGATGTTTTAAAGTAGAAGACAGTAGTTTTTATGATGTAATGGTTTTTATGTAGTTCCAGACTTGTGATATTTTGGACCACAGTGCTATGAATTATTTTTGAAACAAAATTTTAAATTCCTCTGCTATCTTTTACATCAGTCTTGTAATGTTCTGTGTCTGTTTACCATAACGCTTTATGAAACTTAATGCATTCTCTTAATGAGTGACATTAACGGACGTGGGTTGTCATGCTTGGTATCAGAGCTGAAGGTTACCAGACTAGATGAAAGTTTTTGGAAATTATTTTCAAAAAGGTTTTAAAAGAAAGCATTTTTCAAAAAGAATAGTCTGTTTTGAAAAACATATTCCTCAAAGCCATATGTTATATCCTTTGACCCTTTGTCTAAATCTCTTTCCTTTTCGTTTCAGCATGTCTGGGGAACCTAACATTCCAGAGGGCGTTACGATACCTGGGTGGTTCCGTAGGTATTTAGAGGCTACGGCGCCTGCCGAAGGGCAAGGAAACGTTCCTCCCCTAGCTGCACCCGTCATTCCTCCTCCTACTCTAAGAGCAGACAATTTCTCTAAGATCTGCAAAGAATTTTGTGCCATGGGAGGGAGCCATTCCGTGGAACCGAAACATTCGTAGAGGCAAGGAATTGGCTCAAGGAGACCGAGGACTTATTTGTAATATTTGAAGTGGAAGATCGAAGGAAGATTCAGTTAGCTACCTGGCTACTGAAAGATGAATCTTCTTTCTGGTGGGAAGTAACCCAAGCTGGATTTCCGATGGGGACTTGGGATGATTTTAGGCAGAGGTTTGAAATGAAGTTTCTTTCCCAAGCTGAGAAAAGTATGTGTGACGACCCCAAATCCCGTACTGACGGCGACAAGGGTAATCATTAGAATATAACACAGAAACAGATAACAGCAGAACAGAAATAAATAAATACACCAGATAATGCACAATAGAATATACTGGATAAACATAAACATCAGAGTTACACAGTATATAGGATCATACTTAGTACAAATACAGTTCAGCTATACATAAATGCCTACAGCAGAAAACAAACATAATATATACAATAGGAGCTGAACAGCATAAAAAGAGATAAATGATAGAATCCATCTTCAGCTCCAGCTATCCGGATAAAGCCTGCTAAACCTGAATACAAGGCTACCCGTGTAGAAAAAGGGGCACCCGAGTTTGAAAGTGAAACAAACTAAGAGTCAGTCATGGGACTGGTATGAGAAATCTACTCAACACATCTAAAATATGGCCAATCACAGGACCACGCCACTTTCGTGGAACGGGTTTACTCCATTGGATTGCCGTGTTTTAAAAACAAATCATTCTTTTAAACATCGCAATGCTTTTTATAAAAATGAAGCCATTATAAGACTCAGTTCCCATCACACAATGCAACGCAAACCAGAGGATAGATTTTTTTACCTTATAACGGCCAAAATATGCTTGATACAAATAAACATAGGCATTTGATATAATTACTAGTGTTTATATGTTTTGAAAACAATTTCAAATCATAACTATCAATCATAGACGGCGTTAATGCCCCATACCACTATGTCGCCATATATAGGTATACAATCAAAACCGCACAGTCACGTATTTGGAAATTGGATTTCCGTCATGAACCAAGGCAAAAGATAGTCCTTACCGAATTCGATACTGTCTAGCCCGAGTCTCAAGCACAGCCGCAACCGTACCTTGGATCGTCAGGGCCGGTCCACACGAAGTGGATTATAATGCCTGAACAATGCGTTTCTCCGCCCTTTGGGGCGTAAGTGAGCCAACGAATGACTCCATCGGACCCGGATCGTCCGATCTAACCGAGGTGCCTCGCAACAGCAACAACCACATAAGTCAAACTCGTCAGGGCGTGTAAAACCACTGACGCCACTTCTAGCTAGAAAGAAAACGCACGTCCCCCTGAGGTCCTGCTCCCGTTTCTGGTTCATACCGGGGTGTGAGGCTCGCGAATTCACGTTATACACAAAGCTACGCCACACAGGCGGTGCTTTGATCGTCTCCACAAGACTTTGCTTTTCAACAGAAGCCCTGATAACTGCATCTTAGCATGCCACACAGGCAATTCACACCGTGCAACTGATGGCTATCAATCACACAGAATAAATTCCAATGTCAGACACACTATCCATTTGCAAGTCCGTTCTGGGTCTGAACGAAGCCGGAGGCACTCTATACCTCGCAAACCCATCGATCACCATGTACGTCTGGACGATCACCACTCATTATCCATATTTCGGGATGCCTCCCCATCAGGACCTCGGTTACCATCCAAACGAGGTGAAGATCTCCGGTCTTCGACCACCGTCTTCATCTTCGATTTCTTATCGTCGATTCAGTTATTCAGAATGGGATAAACCCGGTCTTTCTGAGCAACTCGCGTATATAATAAACAAGTGCAACACTAACATACACACGCATCATTTCAATTCATTAGTCACTAACCGTCAATCAGTAAGAGAACGATTTCCCGAATATTAACCCCGAAGGCCGAAACCAACATCAGATCAACACCCAGGAAACCATTTGGCTTAGCCAACCTTCAGTTAATTTCTAAATTTCTCATCCATATCGTTTATAATATTTTATAACGATTTATCGCTATTTTTATTTATTTTAAAATAGCCAATTTATTCAAAACGACGCTTCGGGCCATAACACGGCCGTGGCGCTGTTTTTCTTCAGATTTGATTTACACATATCTGAAAATCTAACCGTTGGATCTTCACAAAATTTACATCATTAGAAAGATCTTTTCAAAACGAATCCAACGGTTCCAGTTTCGGGAAAATCCGACGGTCGGATCTCCCGGTATAATCGTTTGAAGTTTCGATTTCAAAATACGAACTGCAGCGTCGTTTTTCGATTAAATATAATTATATATATATATAAATATAATCGATTCTGGCGCTGTTTTTCTTCATATTTGAATTAAACATTCCATACAATCCAACCGTTGGATTTTTACAAAGTTGGTGTCGTTGGAAAGATATTTCCCAAGCGAAGCCAACGGTTGTGATTTCAGGAAAATCCGATGGTCGGATCTCCCGTACTAATCGTTTGAAATAACGGTTTCAAAATACGAACTGCAGCGTCGTTATTTGATATATTTTAATTATATATATATATATAATCCATCCTTTGATTTCAAAACCATTTCCTTTTCATACATTTGATAAAAATGATATTTTTATCTAACTGGCTTCTATTTCAACACTTCACTATTTTTTTTACCAATTCATGTATATAATAAAAATGTGATTTTTAATGTAAAACAATTTATTTCAAAACACGACTATTTTATATAGTTAATATAGGTGATAAAAATAGGATTTTTATTATAAAACAATTTATTTCAAAACAAGATTATTTTATACATTTCATATTGATGTTAAAAATGGGATTTTTATCATAAAACAATTTCTTTCAAAATATGAATACCATTCAACACATGAATTTCAATTCAACGAATGAATATTGATTCAACACATGAAGGTCTTCTATAGTTTATATAAATAAATAAAAAAGGTGATTTTTATATTTAGAACACGAATACCATTCAACACATGAATTTCAATTCAACAAATGATTATCGATTCAACACATGAAGGTTTTCTATAGTTTGTATATATAGATAAAAATGTAATTTTTATATTTAAAAACACGAATACCATTCAACACATGAATTTCAATTCAACGAATGAATATCGATTCAACACATGAAAGTTTTCTATAGTTTGTATATATAGATAAAAATGTGATTTTTATATTTAAAAACACGAATACCATTCAACAAATGAATTTCAATTCAACGAATGAATATCGATTCAACACATGACAGTTTTCTATACAACGAATAAATATAGTTTCAACAAATGAAAATAATTCAAACACATGAATATTATTCAAAATTTTGGCAGCATAACGGCAGGGTAGTTAAAACCGGGGCCGTCCCTAGTGCGGCTCCTCGCTCTACCTTAAAGCCTCGCAGTTTTTGACAATGGGGAATCATGCATCTAGTTCGCACGCAGGCGGCATGTATATTTATTTCATTTCCACAAACTAATCCTATGTGGTTTCAACCAAATATTTCAACCACAAACGGGTATTTTTCAACCACAATCAACCAATATCAACCACAAACAATTCCAATCAACCATTCGCTATCCATCAATTTTCACACCAATCACAATCAATAAATATCGTCCATGGTTTGTGGACGAGGGGCGTGTGTATATATATATATAGCATTTCATTTCTATTTCAACACATATATAATTTTTACAACGCATATACAACTTATGCATTGAACGTACAACTTATGCAACGCTTATACAAGAGGTGTACAACGCTTATATAACTCATACATCGATTATATAATTTATACATCGTCGTTTTCCATATCGTTTATAAATTAGAAATCTCACATTGGGTTCCACTCCACCAAAAATAGTAGAAGGCTCAGAAAAATATGCGGTCTCTTCTAGAAGGTAGAAGACGTCCACACGAGTCCACTGTCTCTTGTTTCACTGAATTTCGATCACATACGAAAAAGTTATGATTTTTATACTAAAAATATGGTTCGCGATGGTTTTAGAATGCTGAAAACAGTTCAGAATAAAACAACCGTATGTTTTCTATACCTCTTCAAAGCTAGGTTTTGTTTTTTCACCCAATCCGTTCCGCCTGGAGATGATCAGGTTATACAGCGTCGAGGAGGACGGAAAGGGCTTTCGGCGACCGGTGGTGGGGTCAGGTGCGGTGCACCCTGGTGGCGGCGGCAACGCTCGAAACGTCCGGCCTTTGGAGGCTCGATTCGCGACGATGACTCAACGAGAGGTGGTGAAACGCATATGGATTTGAAGCTCTCGCCGAGCTCTTCAAAATGGTACCAAGTTTGCGTGATTTCGTTTAGAAATGAAAGAGAAAATGAAGAGAGAAGTTCGAAATGGTTTTCCGCGTTGCGTGAGGGGGTTTCTGGAAGAAGACGGGGAGAGAGAAGAAGTGACCGGCCAATAGGATTTTTTTTATATTTATTAATTTTTAAAATCCGAAAATACCCCTTGTCACATACGAACTCCAATCCAAACCCAACGACTGTCGTCCCTAGCTAAATACCCTTATCCCGAACACAATAGGATATGTTTCGAAGGCCCATTCGAATGTTTCAGTCAGTTTTCCCTCAATTTAAAATATACAACATTCAATATTTAATTTGAACGTACATTTCAATTTGCCAGGGCCTCAAACTGATTAGAAAAATTCCAGAAAAATAAATCTAGCTATGTTTTGACGATACGGTCCCAACAAAACTAGTTTCGTCGAATTCTGAGACCGTTTGCAAAAAGGCCCATTTCTGGTCGATCCAATTTAACTGTAATTGATCAAAACACGTTTTCCTTTGCCACGCTCACATACTAGCTTCAAAAATTATGAAATTTGAAACCTAGCAATAACTTCACATCCTGGACCCAACAAAAGTGGTTTCGTCGAATTCCGAGGTCGTATGCAAAATGGCCAATTTCACGGGCTATATAAATTCCATAGCGACCTTTCTGAAAATTCATTTGGCCATAACTTTTGCTTTCCGCTATGAAACTTCGATTTTTCAGATTTGTTAGAAAGGTATTCACTAACAGATTTAAATATTCTTGGTTTCACTCAAATCCGTTTTGTTTTGCACCCGGTACAGTCAGACAAAGTTTGAATTCAAATTTTGAAACTACAGGGCCATTTCAGGCCTTCTTTATAATTAAAATTAATTATATTCGTTTTCAAACGTCGATTCAAACTCACTTTTCATCGCTATTATTTAAAATATTTATTTTAATTATTTAAAATCCATTAGTTTAGCCAATTTAAAATTTTTAAATTGGTTCAGATTTTCTGGGTCGTTACAGTATGCAAATGGAGAGGTTCTTGGCACTCAATCAAGGAATCATGACTGTTGAAGAATATGTGAACAAATTCAACCAGTTAGCAAGATTTGGATTGGAATTGGTAGATACTCCACATAAGAAAACTTTGCGGTTTGCTAAAGGGCTGAAGAACCCCTTCATGGGTTAGCTATGTCCCACATCCCAATGGGAGCGACTTTTGAATGGTTTGTTGATATGGCCCTGATGCATGAGGAAGACAAGGGAGAAAAGAAGGAAGTAAAAGTTGAGGAAACAACGGAAGACAAAAAGGTATGGCCTAAGAAAGGACAGCGGCAACAACAACAACAACAGAAGAATGGTGGAAATAATGACAAGGCTAAGGATAAGAGGAAATGTCATAGTTTTTGATGAGAAGGTCACTTAGTCAAGGACTGCAAAGAAGGAAGAATACTTGCTTCAATTGTGGAGAGATCGGACACTTTGCTAGGGAGTGCCCAAAGAAACAGGGATCACAGGGACAAGGTCAAAGGGAAGGAGCTTCTGGAGGGAAGGTGCATGCTCTCGCGATCGGTGCTCCAGATAGAGGTCGGAAAATTTTCCATGGAAGGCTTGATTTCTCTTTCCAGTTATCCTGTTAGAACTCTCTTTGATTCTGGCGCTTCACATTCATTTATATCTAGTTCTATGGTTGAATCTCTGCACTTAAATACTAGTATTGTAGTGGATCCCGTAGTTGTCTCAAACCTCATTGGTGGTTCGACTCATTTATCTATGATTTGTCGGGGTTTGAGAATATCTGTGTTAGGCATCGAATTTGAATGTGACACATATGTGCTTAGGTTTATGGGCTATGGGTTGATTCTAGGAATGGATTGGCTAATCACGTATGGTGCCATTCTAGGTTGTGAGAGGAGGGTCGTTAGGCTTCTGACCTGTTATGGGAGGGCTCTCGAGCTTTCTTGTGACCTACAAGTGTCTATCATGCTTAGTTTCCTAGAGTCTCTTAATGCATCTATCGATGATCTACAATCTGCTCCAGTAGTCCGAAATTATTCTGATGTCTTTGATGAGGTTTGGAGTTTACCCCCAAGGTACGAGATAGAATTTCGCATATATTTGGTAGATAATGCAAAGGCAGTGCATTACCTGTGCACCATATTGCTCCAAGGGAAAGGAGGGAGCTTAGCAAGGAAGCAGGGGAGCTATTTGAGAAAGGGTTTATCAGGCGAAGCATATCTGAAAGCGGTGCTCTAGTGGTACTCGCAACTAAGGCGGATGGATCGCTTCGCTTGTGTGTGGACTATAGAGAGTTGAATAAGCTCACCAAGAAGAACAAGCACCCACTTCCGAGGATAAATGACTTGTTCGACCAGCTTGTTGGTTCCTCGGTATTTTCTCAGTTAGACTTGGCCACATGGTTTCATCAGTTGAGCGTGGCTGAGGACAATATAGATAAGACCGCTTTTAGGACTCTAGATGGTTTCTTTGAATGGCTCGTAATGCCTTTTGGGTTGACGAATGCACCCGCCTATTTTGTTGATCTAATGAGTAGGGTGTTTCGGGAGTTTCTAAATAAATTTGTCATGGTCTTTATTGATGATATCTTGATCTACTCAAAGAGCAAAGAAGAGCATGCCCAACATTTGAGGGAAGTTTTGAAAACTCTCTATGCACATCAGCTTAAGACAAAATTCTCCAAATGCCACTTTTGGAGAAAGGAGGTGAGATTCCTAGGGCATGTAGTTTCTAAAGAAGGGATAGCAGTAGATCCCGCAAAGGTAGTTGCAGTTTAGGACTGGCAGATTCCAAACAATGTAACGGAGGTGAGAAGCTTTTTGGGGTTAGCAGGTTACTATAGGAAGTTCATTAAGGACTTCACAAAGATATCAGCCCCACCCACCAGGCTGACGAAGAAGAACTTGGCATTTTCATGGGATATAGATTGTGATGTTGCTTTCCAATGACTAAAGAGGGCTCTGACAACAACCCTAATCTTGACCTTGCCTGATGGAAACAAAGTATTTACAGTATACACCGATGCATGTGGTACAGGGCTTGGTGCGGTTCTGATGCAAGAAGGAAGGGTGGTATGTTATGGAGGAAGACAACTAAGAGTCCATGAGAAGAACTAACCAACCCATGATTTAGAGCTAGTTGCCATAGTATTCGTGCTTAAGATGTGGCGTCATTATTTGCTTGGAGAGAAGTTCGAGTTGTACACTGATCATAAATCTCTCAAAGTAATTGTTTTTGCAAAAAGATCTTAATCTGAGGCAGCAAAGGTGGATGGAGTTCTTAGCATCCTATGACTTTGAGATTGCTTATACCCATGGCAAGGGTAATGTGGTGGAAGACGCTCTGAGTAAGCATAGGATGACATTAATTCCTTTATTTGTGGAAAGGAAAAGCTTAAAGTTCATATCAACTTCCGACTTTAGACCCTCACCGAGCTTTTGCCTAGTTTGTTTGCATCGCTAGAGATACAACCTACTCTTATGGATCAGATAGGAGCTTCACAGCGACATGATCCACAGATTTCAGACATCTTGGATAGGCTCAGTAAATGGGAGACTTCTAGTCACCTCAATAGATATTCCATTGACGATAAATGGTGGTTGCGACGAGATGGAAGGCTTTGTGTTCCTCAAACTGGAAGTCTATTAAAGGCAGTCTTAGAGGAAGCCCATCATTCTAAGATGACTATTCATCCAGGCAGTGATAAGATGTATAGAGACATGAAGAGGATTTTCTTTTGGGCTAGGATGAAGAAAGATATGGCAGAGTTTGTTTCTCAATGTTTATTTTGTCAGCAAGTCAAAGCAGAGCAAAAGAAACCCGGTGGTTTACTTCATCCTTTGGAGGTTCCACAATGGAAGTAGGAGAGCATCTCTATGGATTTCGTAGATGGTTTGCCTAGATCAAAAAAGGCAACACCAGTATTTGGGTGGTAGTATATAGACGAACTAAGAGCGCTATTTCATTCCAATTAAGAGTAAGAGGACGACAACATGGTTGGAGTAGTATATGTTCGTGAGGTAGTCCGTCTTCATGGAGTACTTTCCAGCATCGTAAGCGATCGTGACCCCATCTTCACTAGTGAGTTTTAGAGGAGTTTGCAAGAAGATTAGGTACACATTTATGTTTGAGCACCGCTTATCATCCTCAGACCGATGGGCAAACGGAGAGGGTGAACAGAGTTCTAGAAGCACTTTTAAGGTTGTGTATCATAGACTTCGGAGGGACTTGGGAAGAGCATCTTCCTTTAGTAGGGTTTGCCTATAACAACAGTTACCAAGCTAGCATTGGCATGAAACCCTTCAAAGCATTATACGGACGACCTTGTAGGTCACCAACTTGTTGGTGGGAATCTACAAAAATGCTATTGCTTGGACCAGATATGATTAGAGAAACGTCCGAGAAGATTGATCTTATTAGACGACGAATGAAGACCGCTCAAGATAGGCAAAAATCCTATGCAGACAAGAGAAGTACTGACATTGAATTCAAAATAGGAGATATATTTTTCATTAAACCGTCACCTTTGAGGAATGTGGTTTGCTTCAGATCTGTAGGGAAGTTGGCACCAAGATTCGTAGGGCCATTTCCCATAACAGAAAGGATTGGCCAAATGGCCTATAGAGTAAAGCTGCCAAAGAGAATATCCGGCATTCATGTTTTTCTACATTTCTCATTTGCGGAAGTGCTTGCATGATACAATAGAAGTAGCTGATCAATGTATATTCGAAGAAGTAGAGGTGGAACGGGAGGCGACAGTCAGACGAGTTCCTTCCCGTATTCTTGGCTCAGAAGTTAAGAAGCTATGCAATAAAGAAATCAAGTTGGTGAAGGTTCAGTGGGGAGATAACCCAAAGGATGCAACTTGGGAGACCAAAGACACGATTCGTGCTTCATATCCTTTTCTTTTCGTTGGTATGATCATAACTTCCTTTTCCAAAAGCATTTATTTATGCTTGTTTCTATCATTTAAGTGTATCCTATTGATAGAATCTTCGACCTTTAGGTAGGAATCCCATGGATGTAAACATGTGTTGGAGACATGCTATGTTTGGTGGATGCAAGTGTTTGGTAGCGATTGCTCGTGGATGCATATACACATACATTAGGCACTAGATCGGCTCAATCACTCTCATATTGCATATGGATATGTGTGCATTTTCTTTTCTTTTTATGGATGAAATTGAATGTATCATCATATGGATGTTGCATTTGGATAGATGTTTGTGCACCCATGTAGAACTTACATATTATAATAGGATTGTTGCATACGTGTTGGATTCATGGCACTAACATATATTGCATTAAGGAGGTCGACTAAATCAGTAGACCGCCTGATTTTTCGCATTAGTATTGGGACATATACACACACCTTTGCAAATGTTCATATAAGCATTAAGAAACCTTTAAGGACAATGGATACCTGTGATTGGCGGATGACTAGATGGGTGATGGATGGTAGGAAATACATTCTTCATAACTTGGAGATTTCGAGGACGAAATCCTTTGAGTAGGGGAGAATGTAACACCCCGTAATTTTAACAATACTAAAAGAGGATAAATTAAAATAATAATTAATTTAACATTCAGAATTAAGGAAAACGGACTGCGCCGTTGCATCCGTCTCGAAATTCTGGTCAAGCTAGACATTTGGTTTGCATAAAACAGACATCGTATGAAGAAGTTATTAGGGTTTGAAGTTTGTATATGCGAAGAAGAATTATATATATATATACATATAATTAAATCAAAAAAAATTAGAAAACCGTTTGAAAATCAAAAATTCAGAGGCGGCAATCTTCCCGCCCCTGGGGGAGTCGACCCCTTAGGGACGTGCCGACCCCGGGGTCGACCCATGGGTCGACTCCCTAGGGCTGAGGTAACAGTCGAATTCTGGGGGCTGATAGCTATATATATGGTTTCATTTTCTGGTTTTCTCACGCTGAAAATCAATGGAGGCCAAAGTGCTGCTGGTGCCTGGATTGAATCAAAACTCTTTCTTATTCTGCAATTAAATTTAGAGATTCAATTGTAGATCTGAGATTAATCAACTGCTTTTCTCCTTCTATTTCTTAAGATCCGAACAATGTGAGTTTAAGTTATTTTTAGATTTAAATAACTAAAAGTATAACATGATATGACTATACTTTAGATCTGAACCTTTATCATATCAAATCTATTGAAATTGGTGAAGCTATGATATTTTGAATTAACTATGACTCTTATCTAAATTTTTATCATGTTAGATCTATTTTGATTATAGATCTAATCTATTATTTAGATCATCTTGTAACTATCATGTTGTGGCTAATTTGGATATGTCAAGTGTTGGACATCTAAATCCTTATTTAGATCTAATCATGCCTATTATGACATCCCTACTATGTTAGAGCCTGTTTTATTATCACAAGTTCATCGATCTGTGCTTATATATCCATCTTATCATTATGCCATCATATGCTAATGTCAGTATTGTTAGAATAATTATTTCTGTCATCTTCCCTTCACCCTTTCCCTTTTATTTTATATAGCTAGGCTACTTCGAGCCTAGGCATGCCGCTAAATTGTGCGAATGTGTTAGTTTGGGAACGAGGGGGGAAAAACATTGGGCATAACCTGTAAATTGGGAATTTGGGCATAATTGGTAAATGGGGAATTTGGCATAACTTGAACAATGGTTATGTATGTGAATTTGGACATAAAATTCATTATGAACATGATTGGTGAAAAATAGGCATGAAACCTGTAACCTATAACGACATAGGTGAAAATTGGCTAATAATGAATGCCTAGGATTACAGTAATTAGAAACTGTAATTGCGCCTAGACACTGGGTTATATTACACTTGTGGTGGAAGTCTACCCGGAACCGCCTGGCATATCCAACAACCACAAGCGGTGAATCTAATGTGAGAAGGCTAGGTGCACAAATACAAGACGTGCTAAGACACGAGGTTAAGCCCGATTTGTGGAATAAGTCTGCCCGGAGCCGCCCGGCATGTCCAGCATCCACAAATGGTAGGCTTAATGTGGGAGGTCAAGCATACTGTAACCATAAATGAAAATACGGTAATAAACCTTGAATACTTAACCTAGTTGAATCCATAATGATTGTATAAACAGGAACTTAAATATGGGTTAAGTAAATTTGGTTGAACAGAGGGTGGGTTAAGTAAATCTGAGGAGGTGGTTAATATTTGCATATAGGCCCACGAACTTAATCAGATAGGGTTATATAATTATAGACACCTAGTGGTAAGCATAACCTTTGATAATGTTGAAGTTATGTAATTAAAGACACCTTTTAGGGTAAGCATACTTGGTAAAAATGATAGGGTTATGTAATTAAAGACACCTAGTGGTATACAAAACCGATGGAAATCCTAGTGGGGATACAAGATAAGGGGGAGCTTGTATCATATTGGGTGGTACCCATTTCAGTCAATAACCCCTAATAGGGTTCAAACGAGTACTCCGAACTAGGTCCGAGTTGGGGCACGCTTACTGGGCTGATTGTAAGAGATCCAAACAAGGAGGACGGTGTGGGCGGCGCAAACCAACCGGGGACATGTGCGTGCATGGGCCGGGTAGAGGGGGACTAAGAAGACCGTGACACCAGTAGGTATGGCTGTGCACATCCACGAAGTGTTGCCACTTTAGGAAGTGATACCTCCTACTGTGGGGACGGCACAGAGTATCTACGGAGTAGGAGCCGATCGATTAGGGTAGTAGTTAGGGTACATCTGGATGTATGCCTAATTCTACCATTAGATAGTTGTTGGGATCATCTCATTTTGGTTATACTAGTATTAGTGCAGAGTAATCACTAAAGAAGCGTATACACTCTATCACGTTTGCCTTGTCATACCTACATTTTGTGGTGTTATCTTTCTTATCAACTTTATGTGCCTGTCATGCTACTTTTACTTTTTTACTTGCTAAAAGTAACCGAACTTGCCATACTTTATGTCTGATCCTTTTTGTTTCCTCTTCTTTCTTCCGTCCCCTCGTTCTCAGGGTGGGAATACTCAGGCTTGACCGTGATTCTGCTTTCATTTTTCAGGAGCTGCTTAGATGTATGGCTCAAGCTCCTATCCTTGCTACTATGGTTATATTTTATTTAGGAAATTTTGCTTCTTTTATGTACTCTGATGATTTAAAGTACATGACAGTAGTTTTTATGATTTAATGGTTTTTATTTAGTTCCAGATTAGTGATATTTTGAACCACGATGCTATGAATTATGTTTGAAATAAAATTTTAAATTCCGCTGCTATCTTTAATATTTTTCTTGTAATGTTCTATGTCTGTTTACCTATAACGCTTCATGAAACTTAATGCATTCTCTTAATGAGTGACATTAACGGACGTGGGGTGTCACACATATGAAAGTCCATTTCGTCCTAAGTCAAAAGGAAATATACAATACAAGTCCATGTTGAATATGTTCAATATAAAAAATCAAAGCCAAAGTTGTAGTCCAAGTTCATATACTGTATGACATAAGGTAAAATTACAATTCCCAAATCAAAATTGGCTATTTGTTCCAATTTCAATTCAGGGTTTTATAGGGAAATGTAGATGTAGAGAATGAAAAGAGAAATTTTGACCCTTTGTTAGGAATCCCTCTGCCACTTTTATATATGAGGTTCTGGCTTCATGTCATCTCAGCGTGTGTCAACCCTTTTTGCATTGTCTTTGGTTGTATTAGGTTCCTCCAGCGCCTTCGTAGTTAGGCGACAACACCAATAGATTGCTTGGATTGCTTGCTTTGAGTCATTAGAAAACAAGAGGAATCATGATGAAGCAAAGAGATACACTCATGGATTGCTGGAGAAGCATGATGTTATAGGTGACCTGCGGTCGACACAACTCCTTGGATATCTGATTCACCTTCTCCATCTAGTAGACTGATACAGTTATGTAGGTCAAGATATAATGATACATGTCGATAAGGGGAAGAAAAATACATCTTTCTCTTCATAACAAGGCGATACGATTTAATGAAGTAGTTGGAGTAAACATTGTCCTTCTAGTCGAAGTGAAGCAACATAATCTGTTGAGACGAGTCAATATAGCTCGATCCAAGTAAGAGGCAATACTACTTACTATGGCCTTGTTGATTGAGGTAAGAAAACGTATCATTGATTAGAGAAGGCGATACCATCTAATATATTGGGAAGAGGGGCGAACCAACTTTTTTAGTTTTATGGAGGTGATACAGAAGCTACACAACTATTTTTTATCATGAATACGGTGACATGGGCTTATTGGTAGAAAAAGGCGACACATTTTCTTAGACACGATAGCTGGATCTCAAGGTGATGCAATCTATGGTTTACGAGAAAGCAACACTATCATCCTTGTGTGACTCGCCTTTTCTTTTTCTAACCAAGAAGAGACGCTACGTCCGTTTTATGAAGTCATCCAAAGAAGTACTCACCCTTGCAGATGCAGGGATAATATTTCCCCCACCTTTATATAGAAAAAAATGTTACTCTTCAAGATAAGACCAATTTTGTAACGTCCCGCGAATTTGGCCACTTCATATCGGTGATTAACCAACTTAGAACGTCCAAATCGATGGATCGTTATTTAGCTTACAGAATTTAAAACATAGAATCAACATAGAAAAACCAGAACAAATACATAACCGATTATGGAATAATGGAACAAAACTTTTATTTATTTATCAAAATTTTAAATCCAAAATTTTCCATACAGCGGAACTAAAAATACAATATAAACATAAAAAAATATGTTTACTGGTTTAAAATCTTTAGAGCGCGCAAGCCGTCGGAATCCCAGCTTTTCCAATCTTCAAATCATAAGCGGAAATCTTTAAATCTATAACACTCGGGTTTGACCTGAGTGTTCCATGCAAAACATAAAACACTCGAGTCAGGATTAATCATTTGTTCAAATAAATTAATTTCAATGGAAACTGAAATAAAGAAGTTAATACTAGCTTCTCGAGTTCAAGATATCTAATGCATATTTATTTTCGACATGCATTAAATAGATATGGTTAAATATATGCCTCTCGACTTACAACTCAAGTAATAGTGTGGAAACTCTCATACCCCAAGTATACAACAAGGTTTCAATGCATCATGTAAATAAATAACAGAGTGACGAGCTATGGTGAATGTAATAAATAACAGTGGCATAGCAGATAAATAACAAGGTGGCATAGCAAAGAGGCGTGCCTTGATGATGAGGCATGCAACATGTAAATAAATAGCAAGTGATGAGCTATACAGCATGTAAATAAATGACAAGTGATGATACATACAGTATATTCAACTCATAGAGTATTTACCTATGTTACTTAGCCACAACATATATTATCAGTATAAACCCTTCTTCAAAAACCGTTCCTACGATTTGTTATCAAGCAACTTACCACGCATACTATACATTGGCCAATATTTAAAATTTATTTGCTTAAGGGGTACAATGATCAATTGGAAAAATGCATGGCAGACTTGCAATAGTTAAACCTGTGTATTTTATTAAAGTAGCGCAACCATCTTCCAACGGATAATTACCATATTTACAAAATTTTGAGTTCTGCAAACACTACTCTGAATAGGAGGACTAGAAAGAAAAAAATAAACTATTATGCAGCATGGGTACTCAGTACGGGTAGTTACCTATGTGAATAGAAAATGGTCATTTAAACAACTACAAAACTTAATGTGTCCTACAAGAACTAAACAATGAAGATTCACAAACTATCACTCAACCAACAGTTGAATATCAGAATTTTCACGCATCATATAAGCAGCTAATAGAAGCCATTTATCTTATTTCAACACAAACACAAACCGCTAATTTATTCAAACATTACGCAATACTCCAACATTATTTGATGTCAATTCATTTAAATATATGTTCGCTAGTGTTCAATTCAAATAGCAAGACACACAGAACATCGAATAAAACAGTTTATTTACTTTTCATATTTTAAATTTAACCGCTGATTCACCCAAGCCTCAAATCTTGACCCAGTAATATTATATCAAAAATTGTTCTAGAATTTGGGTAATTCAATTAATAACAATTTTTTTTATTGTAACTAATTACTCTCCAGGGTCCAAGAGAGAAATACGAATGCCTTTTTAACACAAAGGATTTGTTTGAAATTTCTTTTTCTAAAACAAATGACTGAAATCAGAATGGTACAGATTATGAAAAGTTAATTAATTAGTAGAAATCATTTAACTATATTCTTTCAAGGTCTCAGGTAAGTCTAAACCATTCGTTCACACTGATACATGCAACCTTGGAAGTTTCAAGCTCATCTGCATATCGATCGAACTCGTGCGTAAATCATTTGGAACTATATAAACAAATACAAGCACTGTACAAATACATTTAAATGTCATTTGAACTCATAAATGAATATAATCTGAACATCTCTTTGTATTATCAGATAAGATCTTTATGTGTGGTTGGTCTTATTTTAATATATAGTCGATTAAAATCAAGATTTTATAAAGCATATAAACTAACTAAAGTACAGGTTGAGATTTTAAAATTAACTTATCAACGTAGAAATGATCTAAGTTTTAGAAATCAGTGAAATATTATAAGTGACCCAAGTATTTATAGAAATAATCATGGTCCATGATTCTATAGAACAAAATATACTTGTTATTACAATCAAATTGGTAACTAACAGTATTGTCAAAATAAATGCATCCAGTTAGGAAAATCTTATGTCTGAGCAGCTCGCCAATTAAAAAGGGTACATGGTTTCAAAAAGGCAACAGAGGAGATAAGCTCCGCATTACCCCATTAGGACCGTACAACGTATTCCGACAACATAATTATCCACTGACATGTGTAACGAATAAGCATGTAAATCTCAAAATGCCAAACAATCACATAACCGATCCAAGAAAAAAACACAGTAGTCACCACAAGTGAAACCAAGCATTTCAGTTTAATATTGATGTTTAAGTTCTTGAATTAAGTAAATCGTGAGTTTAACAAAACTCACCTTGACTCAGTGGATGGAAAGCGATAGCGATGAAAGGCTAAAGCTTAGCTTTGATTTGGAGGGGCAACGCAAACGTGATTTGTGAGCTAAAGGTTTCTCCTTTGACTTCTGGAAGGGATTTCAACTTGATTTGGTAGCGATGGTGAACGCGCGGTGGCTTTAGTCACACGCGGTCGCTCTAATTTCAATTTGGGAAGAACTGATTTGGGGAAGAAACCATGAAAAGGGGAAGGCTTCGGGAAGGTTTGGGAAAAGAGGAGCAAATCATTCAACCTTGAAAAGGGGGAGCGATTATTTTTCTGAAGAGGTTTGGGGGAGAGATTGAGGTTCGGACATAAAAATGAAGGAAATGAAATGTTTTTCTTCTGAAGAAATTGGGGACACGAGAGTGATTTTTATAACAGCGAAGTGAGGAGATAAGAATGACGTTCCATCGAATAAGAACAGGATAGTTGTGTGTATTACAGAAGTAGGTCTACTTGATAACGATGGTTCGCTGAATATTAACCGAGGGAGGTTTTATTTAGGGTACATGATAACGCGGTTAAACTGTACTGCGAATAACCACATACCTTTTGATTCCGTGTTGCAAACAAGACCTCCTAACGTAACAAATATCATACGTACCTTGTCGTTTCAACGTTCAGAATTCAATAAAATTCTCTGGTTGTACTCTGACTTCGATTTTATACGATATTATTTTTAACTCTAAATTATTTATTGTTTCGCAGATTCAACTCGGTTCAGCCATTAACGACCCTTCGATTCCAAATTTAAAACATAAAATTCATGTTCTTTATATGCGCGCAAATACACACAGTCAAGCCAATTTCCATACATTTTTAACAAATAAAATCTCTGATTTATTTAACGTCAATAACGTTTATTTTTAAATTTTAAAGCGACTTAAATATCCAACCAATTTAATTAAAATATTCGATAATAAATAATTGATTTCCAACCAACCATTCTAAATTTAATCCATACACAAAACAATATATTTGATTCTCTGGTTCCAGTGTCGATATAATGTTAATTGTTCGTAATTAATATTTAATTATTTCATATTCAGTTGTCGAAAATTCTGGGACGTTACAATCTTCCCCCCTTTAAAAAATTTCGTCCCCTAAAAGGAGAAATTGTTATAGTTATCCCAACGTACACTTTTAAATTTTCCTATATTCATATGAAATTCTTCCACAACTAATTTAAATATCGATATTTAAGTCATTGATCCCTTTGTTTATTCATCATATTCAATTAACTCGGAAAATGATTTTTCCTTCCTTATAGACCCGATTTCTTTTATCTTCCGAATCCGGTTTTATTTTTTTCTCATGTTCTTCAAACTATATTCAATTCTCTTAGAACAATTTATATCTCAAACTATTTTGAGATATCTCCCAAATTCTCATTCTACCTAACCTTCAAACAAATTTAAAATCATAACTAATCTCGTTTAAATTTCCATTACTGCACTTATTGAATTTTATGCATCCCAAACTATTATCAATTCCTTTATAACCCTCATTCGTCAATATTCACTTATCCATTATTCTACTTAATTCCTTACAATCTCAGTTTAACCAAATCTCCTTACATTTAACCCGTTTAATCTTTCCAACCACTCACTTAAGAGCGTAAATAACATCTCTTCAAGTTACAATTCATCGACTTGAAAATACTTTGAAATCCTTTAATTTATCAAATTAAGTATCTTAATTTCAAATTATTTATTTTAACAATACTTGATAACTAGAATTTTGACAAGTCTATCGCCGTTCTCACAGATGTTAGGCATACGCTGGCCAGATGCAAGACTAAAATCTCCAAGTACTAAGTATCCTTGTGTAATGTCCCGTATTTTCTGACCATTTATTTAAAATATTTTTATTTATTTAAAATATTGATTTGAGTTTAAATAATGGGATTTGGCCATTTTCATTTGAATATTTAATTTTTTTTATAATATTTTATTTTCGGGATATTGGGAAAATGTTGAATTTGCGGTATAATGTGAGCAAGCAATTTAAAGTGATTTAAATATTGTTTATATTAAATTATATAAATATATTCGTTATTAAAACGACGTCAGAACGTTTAATTTATAATTATATTATAAATGAACTAGAAATGGCGCGGTAGTTCGTAAATTTCGTTCTGAACAACTTTAACTGAGTATACAGAATTCGTTTTAAGTCGGAATTCAGTGAAAACAGAAACGTTGCAATCAATTTGATTATATTTTTTCATATGAAAGAGAAAAATCGAGATTTCGTGTTATAATTTGTTAGTTGTGTCCAGTACAAATTTTTAAATGGTCGCTATGAAAACCATTATAAAACGATAAGGTTTATTTAATTAAATTTTGATTTATATATGTTTTTGATATCGTATAACCCAAATTTCCTCGATTTACTTTGAAATTATACAAATTGTACGTTCGCATTTTAATCAAAATTAATTAAACTTAAGTTAACATTTAAAAACACTATATATATATGTTTTCTAATAGTATAACAATTTAGTCTAGTTCATTTTCCTTTTAAAAGTTTATTGGCCCTTCGAGCAAACTAGATTAGGCGTGAGAATCTCGAGGTCACCATAGTACATTTACATGTACATCTAACATAAGTAACGGCACAATTGAAAACAAGAAAAATAGCAATGAAATATAGTAAAGCAACAGTAAACTGAAATTTCCAATATCAATAGTAACATGAATATATTTGACACCATCAAATCCGCATACAAAATTAAGCTAAACATTTAAAGGTTGATATCATGTACAGACCTAAGGCTATGTTACCCCACATATACACAGAGGAGAAAAAAAAGAAAAAGAAAAAAAATGTAAAACACTATCCTAAATCCACAAAGTTCTCTGCTGTCCATCAAGCGATTTCAACTATTCCATCATCAGAAGATCAACCTGGAAAAAGGAGAAACAACTATTAATAGCTAGTATATATATAGATATGTAAAGTGAAAGATTTGAATAAGAAAGATACCACATGTAAACAGTAAAATGCAAAATTAAATCAAACAAAAACAGCACACAGATCATATAAAAGAGAATTAAATTCTGAATATATTCTGCATCGAATCCACAGTACCGAATAACCAAGTAAGAAATGGTGTATTATCAATGCACAGGTAAGTGATACAGAAAAGGTACCACCAAATCTTTATACAATCAAAACAGATGACATATCTATAGTCAGAAATCTCATATAAAAGATACAGGCACATGGCAAGTTCAATCTGAAAATCATAAATCAAATTTAAACAATTTTATAACTGTACTTAGACAACCCAATACAAACTGTCTATATGAATAAAAAAATTCTTAGCTGCGCCTAATCTACATAGGAACAGTAGGATTTTGTGTATTTCTGACCTAAGACAATACATGAAAAATCCTATTGCAAATCTACACATTCACTATTAAACATCACACAAACCAAGTTCCATCACAAAGATCATAGCAGAACCGGAAATCACCTAGAACCTAAGCACTGTAAAGTCTAGCTAGGATGTAACAATTCGTAAATCACTGTAATCGTTCGCTAGTATAAATACACAAGCAGAGTGATGAAGTTGCCACAACAAACCGTATTAACACAGCAAAGAGGAAAACCGAAAAGAAAATCAAAATAGAAATTAAATTGGGGAAAATACTTAGCTTTTGGGGAGGGAGGCTTCGTTCTGGGTTGAATCGAGTGGAAGGAGGATGGCGGAGCAACTGAAGGTGAGGCCGAGGCAGCGGGCGTCGCGGTGGTCATTAGCGGAAGCGACGGACTAGGGTTTCAGGAGGGTTTCCATTTCCTTTTTTCTCTCTGGAATGTTTGAGGCAGCTACGATTGTGAAGCAATGAAGGGGATCGGAGGGTTTTGATGTTGTTTTAGGGTGGAAAAAGTGGACGGGTCCAATTGGGGTTGGGCTGAGGGAAAAACTAGGTAAGGCCCAATTTGGTTTAGTTAAAAATTTATGTTTTATAAACTTTAAATATTAATTTCGGGAACTCACGTAATCAGATTTCGACGAAACGAAAAACGACGGGACCGTAAAGATGAGTACTACGTGATGAAAGGGAACCGAGCAGGGCAGACAACAACTGGATTTCTCGGTTAAATTAAACGCCGTTTAATTTAGCTAAAATGAGCGGATTTAACGACGGAGTCAAATTCTAAGGTGAGTTAAGCTCACTCAGTAATTCCCGCTTATATTTTATAAGTTGGGTTTTTATTTTGTGTGTTATGGTTGCTTATGATTGACTGGTTGATGATATATTCACATATTGTTTGAACTGACGAAATTAAACGTCGTTTAATTTCAGTAAAATCCAAATCGTATTTTTAACGATTGGTTCCAATTGAGATAAGATACCTTATTGGTCACGTTTATAAAATGAAATGTGTTTTAATTGATTGTTGTGGTTGATATTGAATTGTCGTTATCGACTGTATGAGACGATTATTGAATTGTTTTGATTTGATGGTTGAATATTGACCTGAAACTCACCATTTGTTTGGTTTAAACCAATGGGTATTATTGGTTGAGTGATTGGCAGCACATGGCGTATGAATTAACCGTTTTACAAATATCGATCTACCGTCAGGTAAATCGACAAGATAAAGTTATAAAATTTATTTTATAACTGAAAATAGATTTTTAAATCTATTATTTGAATTAAAATTTGTAAAAGGAAATAAATATTTATTATTTATTTATTGAATTTATAATTGATTTCCAATGAATTTATAAAGGAAATTCCTTATATGTATTAGAGTTATAAGTGAATAAGCAAAGGTTAACTTAATGTGATAGATTCGAATAATCGTTTTTGAGAGATAAAGAAGAAGGAATTATTTTAATTAATTAATTTAAATAAAGGATTATTTGGAACTGGTTAATGAAGTAATCGTATTTTGGATTGGCAAAGTCAATTATTTGACTAAGTTGACTTTTAGACCAATTATTTTGAATTAATCCAACGAGAGGGGTTAACGAATGATGGTTCAATTTTAATAAGATTTTAAAAGGGAAATTTATTATTTATTAGCCAATAAATAAGTTAATGGTAAAGTGAATCATTTATTTTAAATTAAGAGATTACTATTTAAATGAGAATGATTATGGAAGATAATCGGAGTTGAAATGAAATATGGTTTCATTGTGAAGGAATTCATGAACGGGTTTATATAAAACCCAAGTTTTTGTAACAAAATGAAAGAGGAAAATTTAAGCAAATGTGACATTATGTTTGCTTAATGTTTAAATTTAGTAAAAGAAGGAAATCGATAATGAAAGAGTTATATTAAACATGATTTATAAATAAAGTTTATAACAAGGAAGTGAGGTGTAAAGCGTCAATTAATGTTACTTAGTGGGGGAATCAAGTAAAATGGGAGAAATAAGATGAGTCGTTTACCTAATATGGATAATGAGAGATAAATAGTGAATGAGTTCGTAACAATGTTAGAATAAAGATTTTAATATGATTTTAGAATATTTCTTAAATATAAAAGTGGAATATTTTGGAGTGATAACTTTACGTCAAATAGATTTTATTTGAAGTGTTGAAATATTTAAGAATTTGAGATTAACCATCGTTAATCATTGTAATTAAAGAGGCCATGTGGTGTTGTACTGAACTGGTAAACTCATGTTATTCACACGATTACTTATTTGATAGTTAAATCACCGACTATCAAACCTGACCCATACGATCGTTGGTACGGAAAGACCGGGATCGAATTTATATTCGAAAACCATTCCATCCAGCGAATACGTGAAAGAAGATTATTGAAGATGGAGCAGTGGAAGACCGTTGATCTTCATGAGCGAAAGAACTACTGATTGGATTTCTCTGGTTTAGCGGCCGGAGATATTTCAACAGTGATTCTGTCGTGATTGGAATCCACGGATTGCAAGGACTTCTCGCAACTGATCTGTAGGGTGATTCCTAGGATGCAGTAGGTGGGTGCCTTCGGTTCATCCTGTTCCTGGATGACTTGTATGGACGGATGTCTGACATAGTATTTCCAAAGGAATTACATGCGTTGATTTCTCCAAACGTACCATAGTTGATGGCGGAGAAATGGTTATTCTCTAGCCAAATAAACTAGAGTATTTTTGTGGACGTCAATCAGTGTGATATCTGGCGGATCTGACGATGTGGCATTCAAAGTGAATGGTGCCAGGTGCTGTAAAGGAAATTCTGACCTCAAGCCTCATCAACCGGGAGATGGAAAAAAAAATCGGGCAGGCAGCATGGCTATGTGGGTCGCTCCCATTAGGCTGTATAATCACCTATCTAGAGTAATTCCATTTGTTTCTTTAATCTATATTCGATGTTGTCCCTTTTCGAGAGGCGGTTGCTGATCCCAACCGTCGGTGATATACATTCGATACACTCATGCGAAATGAGTGGTCGGTCATGTGTGGGCCGGGTTGCAAGACGTTCTTGTTGAACCCAGTGTATTCGTCTCTAGAGATACACGATCGACATGTGGTCCCATACCTTGTCAGAGTTGGAATCCAATCTCCAATAAGCGCCTACGGTTTTGATTGTATACTATATATGTGGAGCGTGAGATGCAAGCGTTCCACTAGATTGTTATTTACTTTTATTTAGACATTATTATAATATCAGAAAAGATATTTTTTTAAAAACTGTTTTGGGTTATCGTAAGGTAAAAACCGTCCGTGTTTTTATGTGGATTTGGTATTACGATTATCCTTATCTTTTGAAAAGATTTCAAACTTTAAAATCATGATTGGATGATTTACCCTTAATACTGTGCGAGTTTATCTCACTCTGGTTCACCAGACTGACCCGCTGTTTTGTAAATGCTCGGGTTAGCCCGGAGTGTACAGGTTCAGGTTAGCGAATGCCGTGAAGAGACGGGCTGGAAGAGTTCAGACATATGATATTATTCCGCTGTGTTGTATATAAGGGCAGATTATTATAACTGTCCAACGACGTTGATGTACTCTAATATTGTAAATGTTTTTCAATGGCTCTCAATAAAGATTTATTTCTATATTATATTTTGTTTCGCTGCGATATGAGATTGTATGTTGTGTTCTTCTTCTCCTATTCTTATATATCTTTCTTTCTTATCTCACCCTCTAAATTCTTTCATTAACAACCCGGTGTTCTCGGTGTGTGAAAGGTTGACAAGAGATACAGTAAAGGTATTTATGTTAATTTTCGAGGTCGAAAACTCTGGGTCGTTACACCTTGCTTCAACTCCCAGTGAAAATATTTCAAAAATTCTTTCAAAACCGATACGGAAAGTACCAATGTGATATTGATATGTTAATTGTTCATGAATCGCAGATACACAATGGTTTCATCTGGATCCCCCAGAAAACATCTGTATCTGTAGGAATTCACTTCCTTGCGAATTTTGTTATGGACAAATCAATGGAAGATATTTACGAATCAAAAGAAAAACTGAGGTCACTGAGCGTTGGCTGCTCTATCTCAAGGTCACGAAAACAAATCATCAAAATAGATCAAGACACCAAGTCACAAAGATAGATCAATTCACAAAGACAAATCATGTCATAAAGACACTGTGCTGCATCAACCAGGTGGCTCTACATCATTAATACATCTCAACATCGCATGGCTCCATTCTACCTTTAGAAACTCTAGTGGTTACATCTCTTTCACTTGTAGATACGCCATGTGGACCGCAGATACACAATGGTTACGCTTGATTCCCTCAGGAAACATCCATACCCGTAAGCTCTCACGGCTCTGTAGATTACTCCATTATCACGACTGTAGATCGCAGCAGACACAATGGTTACGCTTGGTTCCCCCAAGAAACATCCGCCCGTCGTAGGCCATCTACAGCCCTACGAATTACGCTACACGTTCATGTTCTTTCAGACAACTCAAGTTTTATGTTCGGACAACCTACTACCACCAGCAGCACATCTCAATTCTCAACTAAGATCGAAATTCAAAGAAGAAAGGTACTTCCCTTATCTTAACTTGAAAACATATAGTATTTTATTTCAAACTTCTCATAAATCATACATAAAATTCTCCTTTTCAAATCATATTTCCAAACATCTCTCTTATATAAATTTTGATATATAAGATTTTATCACAAATCAATTACCGTCCAATGCAATAGTTTTTGAATTCACTGAATTCTTATATATTTTCCCATATAAGTTTCGGAACTTCTATATTTAAATATTAAAATCTAATATCCTCGAACTTCGATTCAAATTTCAAAATTTCATTTTTGATCTTTTAACCAATTTGATATCCTTTCAAACTCATCCTTATAAATCCATTCGTTATAAACCAAATTTCCTCCAAATTTCCAATTATTAAGTTCATTACTAAATTTCAATCTTGCCGATTAAAATTTTCCATTCGAATCTAATAGGTTTCATACATCCCCGTATTGATAAATTCCTATCCAAAATTCCTTGCTTTTTCTTTCAGTTTCTCACAATTTTCATTTCTATGGAAATTTATTCATTTCTGCTTATAATATCTTACTCGTTTCCCACTTATTTGAATTGAATCTCAATTTAAATTTCAAGGCTTATTGAACTATTCACTAACCGACAATTCACCTTCTAATTCAATAATTCAGAATTTACGAACTTAATCCTTTTCCTCAGTACATTTCTCAGATGTACAATCTCATTATTCCAATATATCAGATTACCTTACAACCAATCTCGATGATCAATTCTAGGTTTTTACTTCAAGTATTCGAAAATATAAATAAACATATATATATATATATATATATCCATATTACGAAATCAAGTTGTTTTGTTCTATTTTCTTTTATTTGCAAATAATCCTATTCAAAAATACATATATACTGTAAATTCTCAAATTATTAAAAATCAATTTTCGAAATTTTCTGGAATTGAGTTCTCAAATCTCGTCAAGCGACCTCCTTAACTGTAATCAAATTAGTATGCAATTTATTTCATTTTGGGTTCTTTTCAAATACATACCTTTTACTATGTTCAACGGTTTCCTTAATTATAACCAATTTGACAGGTTATTCTATTCCATCATTTAAATTATTTGGAATATACTCCATTTTATCTCATTCAAATCCATTCACGTATATACTTCTTACTTCATTTCGATGGAACTCGCAAACGAGAATATATCTTCTTAGATTCCTTTTTCAAAGAAAAATAATTTGTTCAACAATTTTCCTTAATTAATTGGGATCTACAATCATTAATGATTGTCTGCTTTTCGATCGGTAACCCATATCCTCACATAACCGACTTCACGGTATTCACCTTTCTTATTTATCGAAATTTCCAAAATTTTATGATCTTCAACAAATCTTCTCATATTATTATCTTTTCCCCAATTTACATTATTTTCATTTCTTGAAAATATCACTATATATACTTAACCCAATGGTTAGGCGTATTATCACACATTTCTATTCTTCCGTATTCCTCAATCCCTGACCGAAAATTAGCGAGTGAATGATTCCCTAAGTATCAACTCCGAAGTCTGAAACCAACATCAGATTAACACTCAGGAAATTATTCAACTTAACCAATTTCCAGTCAATTTCTAATTTCCCTTAACTCCATTCTTAATTTCTTATCTAATCGTTTCTTTCACCATTCTCGAATTCGGTTTACCAATCCACTTCTCTTACATTATGTCGTCCTTTGTTCTTGACGTGGAGCTCTTTGTTCTTCAGTTTTTACCACCCGTTAGCCTCTCACAATCTTTGAAAAACATTTCCAATTATCAAATTTATCTTCTATAATTGTAGAAAATCTCTTATTACCATTGAAAACATTTCCATATATTTGCAAACCTTTATTTTCCATACAAATTATACTTTATTCATCGTGGGAAACATTTCTAAATTCGTTATTTGGACTAAAACATATATTAAATAAAATACCGCTATTTATACTCAACTGCTGACACTCATTACTTACTTCACCTAACAAACTCTTGTTATCGAATCTTAATCATTTCTTAGTCAACAATGAAGTTAATCAAGTTGGGGTATATTTACCTTTCAGACCCTAATTGAACAACATTATTAACTTTGAAATCAACAAAACATTCATTCTCGTAATTTCCGATTTCAAGTTAAGAAACCACTTCTTTCCCAGAAATCGTTGATTATAAGAATAATTCACGCCTTTGAAATAATAACATTTAAAAATATATGTTATTCTTTAATCTGAATGCATAAATAATTTATTAAGTTTTGAATTAAAACGAAAAGTAAATAATAACCTCTTTTCGAATAATCCTTTATTCGATAATACATTCCGAACTTCGGACAAATCTCATTTGATTTATATTCTGAACTTTAGAATACTCCCACCGCACTGGTCAATTCCATTTCCTTTATCCAAATTTATTTGTAACATTCTTGCTTTCATGCATTATCTACATCCAAAAAGTAATATTATTTCTTTTATACGAATCTGGACTCGTCACATCAAATTAACTTTGATTTCACTTGAACAACTATTCAAATCTCTTTAAAATCTTCATTCACATTCCACTCCATTTACACCTCTCGTTCACAATTTACTTCTTGTAAATTAATTAATAAGTTTATAAATTTCTGTCGAAATCGTATATTCGATTATACACTACTGGTTCGAAACCAATATAATTTACCTTACCAAGTTCTGAATAATTCAAATAAATTAGTAATACTATTTGACCTGATTAAATTCCAATTATAACCTTCTTGATTTTATTATTATTCATTTATATTCCGTATATCCAAATAAATTCATCGTTTCAATTTTGAAGCGATTTCTAATTTCCCCTTTATCATTCAAATTTCTAATTGAATTCTTACAATAAATTTTAGTTATCTTTTATTGCTAAAATACATGATTAGAGAATTACTTCGTCGATTCTCTTATACTTATCTTTCTTGGATACCATTCGATGGTGGATTCAAGATTCAAATATAAGGGGATCTTATCAAAGAATAATTCCCGCAAACCTGGATTCGAAGACTTCTAAAGACTGGGGATTCCGAACAAAATTTTAAATCTCAAAGTACTTTTTCCGCTGTATTAGTTTCAAAATAATAGTCTCAAAAATATTTTTTCCAAAATATATTTTTTTCTTAAAAATCTATTTCAAAATTATTTTCATTTTCAAAATTCATATTTCGAAACCTTTTTACTTTCAAAATTCTCTTTTCTAGTGTCGATCCTACTCATTTAAACTCGATAAGCTAAGCTTTGAATAAACCAAAGCTCTGATACCACTTGTAACGTCCCGCCAATTTAGCCACTTCATATCGGTGATTAACCAACTTAGAACGTCCAAATCGATGGATCGTTATTTAGCTTACAGAATTTCAAACATAGAATCAACACAGAAAAACCAGAACAAATACATAACCCAGTATGGAATAATGGAACAAAACTTTTATTTATTTATCAAAATTTTAAATACATGATTTTCTATACAGCGGAACTAAAAATACAGTATAAATACAAAAAAAATATGTTTATTGGTTTAAAATCTTTAGAGCGCGCGAGCCGTCAGAATCCCAGCTTTTCCAATCTTCAAATCATAAGCGGAAATCTTTAAATCTGTAACACTCGGGTCTGACCCGAGTGTTCCATGCAAAACATAAAACACTCGAGTCAGGATTAATCATTTGTTCAAATAAATTAATTTCAATGGAAACTGAAATAAAGAAGTTAATACTAGCTTCTCGAGTTCAAGATATCTATCGCATATTTATTTTCGACATGCATTAAATAGATATGGTTAAATATATGCCTCTCGACTTACAACTCAAGTAATAGTGTGGAAACTCTCGTACCCCAAGTATACAACAAGGTTTCAATGCATCATGTAAATAAATAATAGAGTGACGAGCCATGGTGAATGTAATAAATAACAGTGGCATAGCAGATAAATAACAAGGTGGCATAGCAAAGAGGCATGCCATGATGATGAGCCATGCAGCATGTAAATAAATAACAAGTGATGAGCCATACAGCATGTAAATAAATAACAAGTGATGAGCTATACAGCATATTCCACTCACAGGGTATTATTACCTATGTTACTCAGCCACAACATATATTATCAGTCTAAACCCTTCTTCAAAAAACCGTTCCTACGATTTGTTATCAAGCAACTTACCACGCATACTATACATTGGCCAATATTTAAAAATTATTTGCTTAAGGGATACGGTGATCAATTGGAAAAATGCATGGCAGACTTGCAATAGTTAAACCTGGGTATTTTATTAAAGCAGCGCAACCATCTTCCAACAGATAATTACCATATTTACAAAATTTTGAGTTCTGCAAACACTACTCTGAATAGGAGGACTGGAAAGAAAAAATAAACTATTATGCAGCATGGGTAGTCAGTATGGGTGATTACCTATGTGAATAGAAAATGTTTATTTAAACAACTGCAAAACTTAATGTGTCCTACAAGAACTAAACAATGAAGATTCACAAACTGTCACTCAACCAACAGTTGAATATCAAAATTTTCACACATCATATGAGCAGCTAATAGAAGCCATTTTTCTTATTTCAACACAAACACAAACCACTAATTTATTCAAACATTACGCAATACTCCAACATTATTTGATGTCAATTCATTTAAATATTTGTTCGCTAGTGTTTAATTCAAATAGCAAGACACACAGAACATCAAATAGAATAGTTTTTTTACTGTTCATATTTTAAATTTAACCCTGATTCACCTAAGCCTCAAATCTTAACCCAGTTATATTATATCAAAAACTGTTCTAAAATTTGGGTAATTCAATTAATAACAGTTTTTTATTGTAACTAATTACTCTACAGGGTCCAAGAGAGAAATACGAATGCCTTTTTAACACAAAGGATTTGTTTGAAATTTCTTTTTCTGAAACAAATGGCTGAAAGCAGAATGGTACAGATTATAAGAAGTTAATTAATTAGTAGGAACCATTTACCTATATTCTTTCAAGGTCTCAGGTAAGTCTAACCCATTCGTTCACATTGGTACATGCAACCTTTGAAGTTTCAAGATCATCTGCATATCGATCGAACTCGTGTGTAAATCATTTGGAACTATATAAACAAATATGAGCACTGTACAAATACATTTGAACGTCATTTGAACTCATATATGAATATAGTCTGAACAGCTCTCGATATTATCAGATAAGATCTTTATGTGTGGTTGGTCTTACTTTAATATATAGTCGATAAAAATCAAAATTTTATAAAGCATATAAACTAACTAAAGTGCAGGTTGAGATTCTGAAATTAACTTATCCACATAGAAATGATCATAGTTTTGGAAATCAGTGAAGTATTATAGGTGACCCGAGTATTTATAGAAATAATCATGGTCAATGATTCTATAGAACAAAATATACTTGGTATTACAAATCAAACTGGTAACTAACCGTATTGTCAAAATAAATGCATCCAGTTAGGAAAATCTTATAAGTCTGAGCAGCTCACCAATTAAAAAGGGTACATGTTTTCATAAGGGCAACAAAGGAGATAAGCTCCGCATAACCCCATTAGGACCATACAATATATTCCAACAACATAATTATCCACTGACATGTGTAATGGATAAGCATGTAAATTTCAAAATGCCAAACAATCACATAACCGATCCAAGAAAAAAACATGGTAGTCACCACAAGTGAAACCAAGGGTTTTAGTTTAATATTGATGTTAAAGTTCTTGAATTAAGTAAATCGTGATTTTAACAAAACTCACCTTGACTTAGTGGACGGAAAGCGATAGCGATGAAAGGCCAAAGCTTGGCTTTGATCTGGAGGAGCAATGCACACTTGATTTGTGAGCTAAAGGTTTCTCCTTTGACATCTGGAAGAGATTTAAACTTGATTTGGTAGCGATGGTGAACGCGCGGTGGCTTTAGTCACACGCAGTTGCTCTAATTTCAATTTGGGAAGAACCGATTTGGGGAGGAAACCATGGAAAGGGGAAGGCTTCGGGAAGGTTTGGGAAAAGAGGAGCAAATCATTCAACCATGAAAAGGGGGAGCGATTATTTTTCTGAAGAGATTTGGGGGAAAGATTGAGGTTCGGCCATAAAAATGAAGGAAAGGAAATGTTTTTCTTCTGAAGAAATTAGGGACACGAGAGTGATTTTTATAACAGCGAAGTGGGGAGATAAGAATGACATTCCATCGAATAGGAATAGGATAGCTGTGTGTATTATAGAAGTAGGTCTTCTTGATAACGATGGTTCGCTGAATATTAACAGAGAGAGGTTTTATTTAGGGTAGGTGATAACGCGGTTAAACTGTACTGTGAATAACCTCGTACCGTTCTGATTCCGTATTGCAAACAAGACCTCCTAACGTAATAAAAATCATACGTACCATATTGCTTCAACGTTCATAATTCAATAAAATTCTCTGGTTTTACTCCAACTTCGGTTTTATACGATATTATTTTTAACTCTAAATTATTTATTGTTTCGCTGATTCAACTCCGTTCAGCCACTAACGACCCTTCGATTCCAAATTTAAAATGTAAAATTCATGTTCTTTATATGCACGCAAATACACATAGTCAAGCCAATTTCCATATATTTTTAACAAATAAAATCTCTGATTTATTTAACATCAATAACGTTTATTTTTAAATTCTTAAAGCGACTTAAATATCCAACCAATTTAATTTAAATATACGATAATAAATAATTGATTTCCAACCAACCATTCTAAATTCAATCCATACACAAAACAATATAGTCCCAGTGTCAATATAACGTTGATTGTTCGTAATTAATATTTAATTATTTCATATTCTGTTGTCGAAAATTCTAGGACGTTACAAATTTGCTAATGTTGTATCCTAAAACATCAAATAACATTAAAAAGATTTTCATAATAATAGTAATCTTACTTTGGCAATATGGAAAGAGTTAGAATTATTATTGAAAAGGCAAATGGTTTGTAATTCTTTCAATAATTGATGTACGTGGCCATAAATCTTGGAAAAATCATCTAAAGTACCATAATAGAAGTTTCGAATGATAAATAAAATTATGAAGAATAGGAATAATTTGGATAATACTTGCCTAGAAAACTTTACTTGGAATTATATAAATCCTTACTTATACCTATATAAATCCAAAATTTATGAAAGACCATAAATTCATATTCTATGATAGTGGAAATTTGGAATAATATAGGAATAGAAATTCATGCATAGAAACAATTAAAATTCGGATTAGTAGTTGGCTCAAAACCCTTGTTTGGCAATAATAGAAAACTAGAACATCCAAATTCCAAAGAAAACCAGAAATAGGGTTGTCAACGGATACTTCCGAATATGGATAGTGCTATATATCCGTATCTGTATCCGAAATCATTTTCGGATATCGGATATCCGTATCCACGGATATGGACGGCTATCGGATAATTATCCTATCCACCAGTGATCATTAAATCAAGAAATATAAATGAAATTTTTTTAGTTTAACATAAACGTTTTTCAGTTCCATTGATCGTTACAGTGTTAAAAATAAATATACATAATGAAGTTAAATAGATTTGAGTAGCTAATATGCATTTAATGCATATAATATAAAAATTTAACTTAATAAAATAATAAACAAATCTTATTCATTGTACTAAAATACATATAATTTGAGCATAATCTTAAAATAAATCAGATGGAAATTTTTTGAATGCGGATATCTACGTATCCATATCCACACCCGTTTTTCGGATATCAGATATTTATCCACCTTTTGGATACGGATGCAGATGGATTTTGAATTTTTCGGGTATCCATTGACAGCCTTATCCAAAAATCAATATTTGATAATAATAGAATATTAGCAAATAAATATCCCAGTCTATTAAATAAAGAAGATCATAAATCCATTTCTAGCAATAAAATAAGGATAGAAAACTAGAATTCCTTTCTGGAATTTTTAGAATACTAGAAATCTATATATGGCAACAATTGAAGACCATAAAACTAGGATTTCACTCTGGGAATAATAGAAAACCAGAAATCCATATCTAGCAATAAAAAAGAGCCAAAAAAAAATATGAATAATAAAAGACCAAAAACTCATACCTAGCAATAAAAGAAGACTGGGAAACCAGGGTTCCTCTCTAGGAGTAATAGAATACAAAAAATCCGTATCTGGCAATGAAAGAAGAACATGAAATCTTGTTTGGTAATGATTGGCTGACGATTAAAGACTTTTATCCATTAATGCTTAATTAGTTGGCCAGAAACTCCTATAAGCAGCAATTGATTTGATGATTGCCTTCCCTTAAGAGGTAATTATGGTAAACATTTTGTACTTTTGATGTACCTAGAGCGTCCAACCTTTAGGAGGTGAATAGATGTTCTAGAAATTCGCATTGAAACCGGTCAAGAGCTTCCCCGCTGTAGGAGGTACTTTAGTGGGGCCATACGGATGGAATTAAAGGCTTGGTATATTGGATGTGCTAAGGAATTCCTCCCTCTAGGATGTATTCAAATGTTTTGAGACTTCATCTTGAAACAAGTCTTGGACTTCCTCTTTATAGAAGGTGATTTGATAAGGCCATGTGGGCAATACAAAAGGCATAGTTTCCTAGGATTTGCTAAGGCTTCCCTTCCTGTAGGATTGTAATGACCCGAAAATCCCCGCCTTTTGAATCGACCATAAACCACACAGGTCTGAACCAAAAGTTGGAAATCTTCGAATATTTTAACTTTGGGCATACAACACATCAGAACAATAACAGCAGACCTTTATAAACATCATAATAATGTTACATCAGAGTACAGTATATCATAGTACATCGGATAAATAATACAGCAGAAGGTTTAATTACAATAATTTACTACAATACACAGCGGAAGACCTTCTATGCTCTGGACACAACTTTAAGCTTCGATCCAGAATTCTGCTTAAGAGATAAATATCTGCAAAACAAGCTACTCGACTGCCCGTGTGGAAAAGAGGGCACCTGAGTTTGCAAAGTGAAACAAACTACGTGTCAGTCATGGGACTGGTATGAGAAATCTTACTTAACTAATTTAATAATAAGGCTAATCACAGGACCACGCTGCTAACGCGGAACAGGTTTACTCCATTGGATTGTCAGTGCATAAATAAAGTAAATCATTAAAACAACGCAATGCTTTTTATAAAAATGAAACCATTATAAGACTCAAGTGCCATCACACAATGCAACGCAAACCGGAGGATAGAGTTTTACCTTATAATGGTCAAAAATGCTTGGTACGATAAAACGAATTTGATATTCTTATTAGTGTGTATATGTTTTAAAAAAAACATTTCAATCATAATATCAATCATAGACGGCATAGCTACCATATACTATGTCGCCGTACTAGTTATACAATCAAAACCACATGGGTCGTATTGGAAGTTGGATTTCCATCATGAACCAAGGCAAGAGATAGTCCTTACCGAATTCGAGACAATCTAGCCCATGTCTCAGGATCAGAGCTCGAGTGACCCTTAGGAGCCACAGGGCCGGTCCCTAACTTACGTTGGTGGATTATATATAAATTCCTGAACAATACGTCTCCCCTCCCTATGAGCGTAAATAGATTACTAGGGACTCAAATACCGAGGCGCCTCATTCCATCATCCACATAAGTAAAAATGTCAAGCCTTGTAAAAACCATGACACCAATTCTAGCTAGAAAGAAACATATGTCCTCCATGGATCCTTCTCCCGTTTCTGGTTCATACCGGGGTGTGAGGCTCACGAAGTAACGCTACACAATGCTATGCTATTTAAAGCTGTGCTTTGATCATCAACCACAAGGCCCTGCTTTTCAACAAAAGCCTTGATCATTTGCATCTGGCATGCCACATTGTCAATCCATACCATACCATTGATTTCTGCCAATATATAAACTCTAAGCTCATACATCTTAGAGAAGGGTGTTATGCAAGAGAATAAATTCTTCGCCCCCAACAGATATATATTTAGCAGTGATCGACGAATACAGTATAAAGGAATACAACGTCAGACATACAATTCATTTACAAGTCTGTTCTGGGTCTGAACGAAATCGGAGGCACTTTATACCTCGTATATCCGAACGATCAACAATACGTCCGGACAACTACCACTAGAACGTTCTCAAGGCAGCAACTCCAATCAAAGGCATCAGTAGTCCTCATCCATTCAATGTGAAGATCGTCGGTCTTCAACCACCGTCTTCATCTTCGAATTTTAATCGTCGTAGTAATTATTCAGAATGGGTTAAACCCGGTCTTTCCGAATAACTCGCGTATTTTATAATAAAAATCAAGTGCTATAAAACACATCATACGCTACATTCCAGTTCAGAATATTCTTTTAATAAGATATTCACATTATTAGGGAACAGGTTCCTATTAATTTTATCAAAGATAAATTCTTTAATTTATTCTTTTAACCCCCCTTTTAAAGATTCATTAAAACCCCAATTTGGTTTTATAATCCAAAACATTACTTTATGATTATTCAGATTTAAGAAATAAATCTTATCTTTAACTGGGTTAAAGAACAAATGTCATTTAAAAACATTGTTCACGATAAACCCAAAATCATCTTCCATAAAATATGGAATCTTCAAAGAAATCAGATCAATATATAATCGATATAAATTTCTGTATCAGACTAATAACATAAATGGAATAACGGAAAAGCGTCTTAAATTCCATATATAGTAACGGTCTTCATTCACGAAAACTCATCTCGATTATTATTAAATCGAATTCCATTCAATTCCAATTTAATATATTAAATTGGAAAACTTTACATTTGGAAAATTTCCAATTAAATCTTATTAAAAGATTTATGAGTTCCAAATGATATTTCCACTGTTAATTGGGTCAAAGAACAAATGTCATTTAAAACACAGTTCACGATAAACCCAATTCACATTTCAATTTATTCCAATTACTAAATATAATTAGAAACTATAATAATCTTAATCAAAAGATTTATTCTTTCATTCGGGGTTCAAGAACAAATGTCATTTAAAACATCCTTCACGACAAACCCAAAATTCCGATTTATCTTATTTAATTCCAATTAAATATCAATTAATTGGAAACTTCATTAAATCTTGATTAAAAAGATTTATTCTAGTTAATAACTAGTTCAATTCGATAAAAACATATTTTTATCTTTTCAAATATGGAATTATTTCATCCAAACTCTTTCCAAATCATTTATTATGATTTTACATAATTTTTTCATATTTTTATTAATTTTATTATCGCTCGTACAGTCGGTTCCCAATAACAGCCATCGAACTGCTTCCATAGCGACCTTTTCTGAAATTGATTTGGACATAATTCCAAATCTAACTGTTAGATTCCAAAACTCTTATATTCATTGGAAAGCTCTTTTCGATACGAACCCAACGGTTCCAGTTTTAGAAGATTCCGATGGTCGGATCTTCCATTACGTCAATTTGAAGTTAATGGTCGAAATTCGCGAACGGTCGCTGTGTGGCGCGTTCTATTCAGGCCATTAAATAAATATATAATACATATCGTTGATTTCTATTTAAATCGTTTTATAAAATGTTTATAATTTCGTTTAAAACGATTTTAACTTCATTTTCAATTTTAAAGCTAAATTGAATATTCTATATCTTTATTATATTAAAATAATAATATTTCAAAATTTTGGATTTTGAAATCCCTTCCTTTTTGATATTCATTATAAAATGAATTAAATCGATCGAAAAACCCTTTTGGGTTAAAATAGCGTTTATATAATACGGCTTCATATTTCAAATTTATATAAAATATTCGTTATTGAAAAATATTCTGTAAAGGAAATATTCCTTATATCAAAATGTTCTTTATATCAAAATGTTCTTTATATTAAAAGGAATTCTGAATCGGAATGCGACTCAATCAATTACCATACAATTCCTGTTATATGGATTTCATACATCGCATGTATACATATAACAATAATAATAAGTAATCATTAAACAATCCATTCACAACCAGAGTGAGATTCATAATTGTGTGAGCGTTAAGATAAATAAATAAATAACGCTCAACACAAACTGTCAATCCATCGATTGACATAAAGTTAAATATTGGGACTAGTGTATGTCATCCCAACACCCGTGTGGGGTTTCCAAACAACAACAGTTCATCTAAATAGATTATTGGTTAATAAGTTTAACCAATTTTCACTGTTTACATTATAAATGAATATTTATAATTTACTTTCAACAAACCATATATTTAATGTAACATGGCATGGTCTATTACATATTTATTTGACTAACATAAATGACATGTTTATTTAACATGGACATGATCTAAATATAAGGCCTTTTTAATGTAACATGACATTAATCTAAATATATGACATTTTTAAATAAAATGACATAAATTACAATTTTAATTCTATGATAAATGACATGATTCTAATATATTAATATTTTTAATTTACATGACATTTTTAAATAAAATGATATTTCTAATATAATGGCACTTCTAATATGATGACATTTCTAATTCACTGACATATTGATAATAATGTTTTTGAATAAACAAAACATATAATGGTTTTTCTTCTACTACATGTAAATGGTAATGTTTTGAATGAACAAAACATACAACTACAAATGATTCTTTTTAACCAAAGGTGACATTCCTATATAAGATGTTATTTTCTTACGTTGACAATTCTAGTATGACATAACTAATAAAAATATTGTTTTCATTTTGACACAAATCTAATATGGCAAAAATGTATTTTATTTTCACAAATCTAATATGACAATTTTATTCTAATGGAACATTTATCACCAAAAATGACATTTTAATTCTAATGAAACATTTACCATAAAATGACATTTCAATTCTAATGAAACATTTTTAATAATAAGAATGTTTTTTTACTTTATGTAATAATTTACAACAAAATGTTTATTTACCTTTTGTTTGTAAATCTATAATATGAAAATAAATTGTTTATTTTCATTTGGTATACAAAATATAATGTAACTTTTCTTAACAAAAATGTTATTTTAATCTACCTCAACAAAATGCTATGTTATTTTCTCCAATGTCATATTTTATAACAAAATGCTATTTTATTTCCAATGCATATTTTATAACAAAACAGGGTGTATCATATATTTCATATGCACAATAAAAATATGGTTTTTATTGTATACACAATTCTGACAAACATGAATACACACAATTCAAATCAATGGTGCATCGCAATCACAACACAAATCAAAGGAAAAAAAAAAGTATACAACATCACATGAATTTTATATGAAATAAATATAAATTTCACATTTCAGTAAACAATTAATTTTAAATTATAAAATAGAAATCTCACATCGATTTTAATTCTGAATAAACCAGATCTGAATTTTCCTGAATCGCTAAAGTGCTCCGTCTAAGATCTGGTCAGTTCCAGGTTGTAGATCTCCTCTTCACGATTTCAGCGGATATGAAATCGTTCAATTCCGTTCTGATTTGAAGAAGTTATCGTTATTCAAAACTTAAATCTTCAAATAAATTATTAACATTAGTAATTAATTAAAATCTTTACTTAACCCATTAAAACATCGGCCTCCTTCTTCCATCGTTTGAAACCGTTCGCTGTAACCCATACCACCATTTTAGGGTTCAAATTAGCACACATCCCAAGGCGTTTGAGGTCGATCCGGAGTTGCCACTCGAAAGCCAACGTCGCCCCCAGCTAATAACCCCCGTGCCGGACCCAATGGACTAGGTCTCGTCAGCCCGTTCGATCGTCTGAGCCCAGTTTTCTTTAATTTAATATATAAATCATTTATTTATTTATTTTGATCGTACATTTAAATTTAGCGGGGCCACATACGGACTCTAAAAATTACAGAAAAATTATTTCTAGTTATGTTTTAACGATTCGCTCCTAACAAAACTAATTTCATCGAATTCCGAGAACGTTTGAAAAATGGCCATTTTCAAGTCGATCGAATTTGACTGAAACTGACAAAAAATATTTTCTTTTGCTATAACGATACGCATTTTGCCCGACCTTAATCGATCGCAAGATCGATCAAAATCATTCAAAAACCCACATACGTTAACTTTGATTTAAAATGGTAATTTATTTGTTAAAAAATTTCTAATTAACCAAAAATGACATTTTGGTTTCAACAATTTTATCTTAATGAATATGAGATATTCTTTTCAACACAACAAACAGGATGTATTGGTTTTCAACTAAACAAACATGAGATGTTCATTTTCAACTATTTTAAAATCCGTTAAAATTTCTAAACTAAAAATTTTAAATTGGTTTAGAATTTGCGGGTTGTTACAATCTCCCCACTTAAAATCTTTTCGTCCTCGAAAAGGAACAGAGCTAAATATTGTTTAATTAACCAATTCAATTATTTTTAGTTGATTAACTTTTAAAACATATATATAACTTTTATATATTCAAAAATTATATTTTCTAAGATCATATTATATATAATCAGAAATACGTTAATTATAAATCTGTAACGACCCAAGGATTTTCGGTCCTGAAAATCGACATAACTACCTTTACCGTAACTCATGCCGACCTTCCAAACACCGAAAACACTGGAACGTTTTTAGGAAGAATTCATAGGGTGAGATAAGAAAGAAAGAAATACTAGAATAGAAGAAGAAGAACCAACATAACACAGTCTCACATCGCAGCGGAACAAAATGTAATATGGAAATAATTTTATTGAGAGCTTGGAATAACTTACAATCATCAGAGTACATCAACATCATCGGACAGTTATAATAATCTGTCCCATACACAGCGGAATAGTAATTATATAATTTCATACGTCTAGACTGTAACAACCCGGAAAATCTGAGCCAGTTTAAAAATTTTATTTTGTCAATTTTAGCGAATTTTGAATATTTAAAATGGATTATTTTAAATAATATCAACGAGAAATTTATTTAGAATTGAATTCGAACGTATATATTATATACGTCGTCGTTAGAATATAAAATTTTATTTTAATTATAAAAGGAATTGAAAATGGCGCGGTAGTTCGATAATTCGATTTCAAACTTCAATTGAATGTACCGGGTGCAAAATAAACCGGATTTTAGTGAAACCAAAAATATTTGAATCTAATTGAGAATATCTTTCCAACGAATCCGAAAAATCAAGATTTTATAGCGGGGATCAAAAGATATGTCCAGTTGAATTTTCAGAATAGTCGCTATGGAATTTCAGCCATTAAAAAATAGCCATTTTGCAAACGACCTCGGAATTCGACGAAACCACTTTTGTTGGATCCGTGATGTCAAATTATTGCTAGGTTTCAAATTTCGTAATTTTTCGAATCAATATGTGAGCGTGGCAAAGGAAAACGCGTTTGACCAGTTTTAGTTGATTTTAATCGACTGAAAATTGGCCATTTTTCAAACGGTCTCAGAATTCGATGAAATTAGTTTTGTTAGGACCGTATCATCGATACGAAGCTAGAAATATTTTCTGGAATTTTTTGAGTTAGTATGTGACCCCAGTAAATTGAAATGCGCGTTCAAATTCAATATATAGAGTTATATGTTGATTTTGACGAAAACTGATCGAAACGATCGAATCAGCCTACGATACATATCCCATTGTGTTCGGAATGGGGGTAATTAGCTGTGGACGACATGCGGTGGGCCTCGTTTCGAGGTCGAAATAAAAAGTCAACTTTTTGAATTAAAATAATATAAAAATAATGCACCCTCTCTCTTTAACTTCTCAGACCCCCCCTTTGACTTTTCAGAATCGACTTAGAAAAAAAAAGTGACGGGCTCCTCGTCGCGGGCCCCCCACAGCGCCACCGTCGGCGTGACCGCCCCCCTCCAGTAACCGCGCCGCCCCCTCTTCTTCTCCTCCTCTACAGACCCTCCGCCTTCCCCCCTTCCTTCCTCCATCTCGATTAACCCCCCCCTCAGCCGATCGATCTCCTCCTCCCTCTGCCAGGAACCGCGACCTCAACCCCCTCCATCTGAACGACGCCCAGCCCACTCTCCATGCGAGCAACCACCATCTCCACCCCAATTATCCACTGTAATTTTTTAATTGATTTTGTCTATAAATTAGTGTTAATAAAAATCTGATTTTGTTTATAGATTCAGGTTAACTAAAGACTATATTTTTATTCGCTTAAAGGTTTGAATTTTATCATCAAAAAGATTTGATTTTTATAAATAAAAAGGGACGATTTTTATAATATAGTAAATGGATAAAGTTTAGATCTTTGTCGTTCAAAGATATGATTTTTAACTCAACAAAGCTATGATTTTGTTTAGCGAGAAGATTGGATTTTTGTTAGCGAAAGGATATGGTTGATAGAAAGGTAAAAATATAATCTTTTATATTGTAGAAGTATAAAAATATAATCTTTTATATTGTAGAAGTATAAAAATATAATTTTTATATAGGTAAGATAGTAAAAATATCATCTTTATAGATATAGCGAAATAAAAATCTAATTTTAATTATATATGTTTTAAAATAAAGATGTGATTTTTATTGTGATGAAATAAAAATTAAATCTTTATATTTGAAAAGGCGAAATCTTTATATTTGAAAAGGCGAAATCTTTATGTAGAGAATAGTGTGATAAAAAAATAATTTTTATCTATATAGTAATGATGTAAAAATAGAATTTTTATCTATATAGTAGCAGTATAAAAATGTGGTTTTTATATACATGGCAACAATATAAAAATGTGATTTTTATACATGTAGTGAATACAGGCAACGAAATTGACAAAAGGGCGAGAACAGTGATGACTTCTACATAAGAAGAGTCATGGCGTTTGGATTAGCTAGTCGGTGAGAACTTCTCACTCTAAATTTCTTTTTTCTAGTTATATATATATACTAGGATGCAGACGGTGCTTAGCAGCACCCGACACCCGTCGTCCCCGGACCATGGACGGCTTGTATGCTTGTTTGATGTGTTGTGAAAATTGTTTGTGATGTTGATGTGAAATCGATAACAAAAGGTAGACGGTTGAAATAAATTAATTATCGTTAAAAATATAATTTTTAACGTCAAAGTGAATAAATAAATATTTATAAACAAATCGGCCGATTTGTTTATATACACTAGTTTGACTGATGTTGATTGGGTCGATAAATTTTACACATCGCCCAACTGCACAAATAAAAATCTGTGTTTGTTGATTTGAAACCCCACACGGGTGTTGGGATGATATTTGGGTACACTAATCCCAATTATTTAATTGTATGTCGATCGATTTGTCGATAGACTGTGTAAGCATTGATTATTTATATTTGATGCTTATGCAGTTGTGTGGTGCACTTTGGATGA
Organism: Allium sativum; assembly: GCA_030737875.1. Lineage (NCBI taxonomy): Eukaryota > Viridiplantae > Streptophyta > Magnoliopsida > Asparagales > Amaryllidaceae > Allium > Allium sativum. The sequence goes on from CM060918.1 coordinate 133,879,726, forward strand.
TGGTTGATTGTTTATCGTTGCTATTATATACATGTGTTGTATGGAACCCATATAGTTAACGTTATATGGTAATTGATTGAGCCTCATTCCAATCGGGAAAATAATGAATATTATAAAAGAAAATTCATGTGTTGAATATAAAAATAGTCATGTGTTGACGATGTTCATGTGTTGAAACTATTTATGTGTTGAGTAAAATACTTTAAAAATAAAATTTACATCTTTATCATATTTAAAATCATTCTCTTACTACTTTACAGTTGGAGTCTGATTTAAAAATCAAACGATAGATACCATAATTTTATAAAATATATTAAATAACAAAAATAGTCATGTGTTGACAGTGCTCATGTGTTGAGAATATTCATGTGTTGAAAGAAATATATATTCATGTGTTGAATAGAATGAATATTCATTTGTAGAATAAAGTAACGAATTTATTGAAATATATAAAGCCGTGTTGATTATAGTTGCGCTATTTTGACGTGAACGATATTTATATCGATTATATTCATTTTAAAAATGAATATAGAAAAGGAAGTGATTTCAAAATATAACGTTTTGAAAATATTATCATTTATATAATAATGATATGAAATATTTAATTTTGATTTGAAATTGAATATAGTATTGAAATGGTTTTGAAAACGAATTTAAAACGAATTATAAATACGTTTTGAATTGAAATCGATGAAATATATATAATATATATATTAAATGGCCCGAATAGAACACGCCGCGCCGCGGCAGTTCGTGAATTTCGACCACTGACTTCGAATTGACGTTGAGGGAGATCCGACCATCGGATTCTCCTGAAACCGGAACCGTTGGGTTCATATCGAAAAGAGTTTTCCAATGAATATTAGAAGTTTGAAATCTAACGGTTGGATTTGGAATTATGTCCAAATCAAATTTAGAAAAGATCGCTGTAAGTGCAGTTCGATGGCCGTTGATGGAAATCGACTGTACGGGCCTTGATAAAATTATTAAAAATATCAATAATTTGTGTAAAATCATAAGAAATGATTTGTGAAGAATTGGGGTGAAAATTTCCACAGTTGAAAAGATAAAAATAGATTTTTATCGTAATGAACTAGTTTTGAACTAGAATTAAAATCAATTTATTTTTGAAATAAATAAATTGAATTTGAAAGTGGTTTTAAAAATAATCAAAATTCCCAATACGTGAATTGGACTGGAGTTGAATCGAAATTATCTTCGGAATATTTCGATGTTGGATTTCGTGATTATACAGATATTGTGATGGGAATTTGAAAGATATATTTATATCGTTATTTCCAATACGATATTTGTTGGTTTCAGAATTTGATATTGAATATAAGCCGGTATATTTTCTATTCAGAGCCTTGTATCTAATATCAAATGTGTTTTGGGTTTATCGTGAATCGTGTTTTAGATGACATTGGTTCTTTAACCCAGTTAAAGGTAGGATATTGATTTTTTTTTTGTCAAAAGATTAAAACTAAGTGGAGTTTTAATGAATCTTTAAATAGATTGAAATATGAATTGATAATTTAAATCATCAAATTTGGGAAGTGATCGAGAATGGAGTATCACCAGTTTTGCTCCAAAGCGATAGTTAAATCTTTAACTAGATTTGAACGTGAAATGGTAATTAATTTTACCGATAACACCGTGGTGTTAGATATGGAGTATTACCAGTTTTGCTCCAGGGGATGAATAGGTTGGGATTGGGAAATAAAATAAATAATTACTTTGGTGTGGTTCGCTAATCCCGACTAGTTTGAAATGATATCCAAAGGAAGATTAAAGAATAAATTTAGTAGAATTTATCTTTGATAAAATTAATGGGAACCTTTCCCTAAGAACGTGATTTTGTGAATAAAAGAATATTCTGAATTGGAATGAGGCGTTTGTTGTGTTTTTGTAACATTTGTTTATTATATACATGGGTTATTCAGAAAGGCCGGGTTTATACCCATTCCGAATAATCGATTCGACGAGATGTCGAAGATGAAGACGGTGGTTGAAGACCGGAAGTCTTCACATCGTTTGGGTGATTATTGATGATCTTGATTGGGTTGTACACCCAAGATGAGGGAAACAGTTGGTGATCGTCCAGACGTACTTGGAGATCGATGGATATGCGAGGAAAGTGCCTCCGGTTTCGTTCAGACCCAGAACGAACTTGTAAATGGATTGTGTGTCTGACATTGGATTTTGTTCTGTGTTGATTGATCTCTATTAAATATACATCTATTTGGCGGCGAAGAATTTATTCTCTTGCTTAACGCCCTTCTCTGAGACGTACGAGCTCAGAGGTTGTATATCGATGGACATCAGTCGCATGGAGTGAATTGCCAGTGTGGCACGCGTAAGTGGCAATTGATCTAGGCTTCTGTTGAAAAGCAAAGTCTTGTGGTTGATGATCAAAGCATGACCTGTGTGGCGTAGCTTTGTGTATAGCGTGAATTCGCGAGCCTCACACCTCTGTATGAGTCAAAAACGGGATAAGGACCCAAGGATTGCACGACGTTTCTTTCTAGCTATGGGTGGTGTCAGTGCTTAAACTGGCTGACATTTATATACTTTTCACCTGTATGGTTGTTGGATACGAGGCGCCTCGGTTATAGGTCATATAGGACCGAGAAACGTGTGTTCAGGAATTGCCAATCCTCAAAAGTAAGAGAGGATCGGCCTTGGAGGATCTAAGGGATTACTGTGTGCGGTCCTGAGGCATTTGCTAGAGTGTCTCCGATCAGAGAGGAGCTTGCCCCTTACCTCGACTCATGATGGAATCCAATTTCCAATACGTGATATTGCGGTTTTATTTGTAGAACCTAGTATGGCGACATAGTAGATGGTAGCAATGCCGCCTATGATTGATACTTATGATTGAAATTGTTTTGACACTATACACTTATAGTAATATCAAATAATGTGTTTTTGACGTATCAAGCATGCTTTGGCTATTATAAGGTAAAAACCCTATCCTCCGGCTTGCGTTGCATTGTGTGATGGGACCTGGGTCTTATAATAGCTTCATTTTTCTTTATTTAGCATTGCGCTGTTTGTTTTATGCACTGGTATTCTTGGGAGGAAACCCGTTCCGTGTTATACGGCGTGGTCCCTTGATTCACCTAACTTTAAAATAAAGATTAATAACTGTTTTAGTTCTCACACCAGTCACATGACTGACCTGGAGTTTATCGTTTTAACCTAAACTCTGGGTGCCCCTATTTTAACACGGGCAGCTAGTAGTTTTGGTTTTGCAGATTTATATTCACAGGATCCTGATTTACAGCTGGAACGATGCTTGGAAAGCTCTGTATCCGTGTATTTCTTTCAGTTGTGTTTTGTATTATTTTCCGCTACGATGTATTTAAATGTAATTTAAATCTCTGATATCTATCAGATGTGCATATTATTCATTTATACTCTGTATATTCTTGTATCTGATGGAATTGTTGTAATATACAATGAAATGTTCTTCGGTTTGCGTTCTGTTATGTCTTGTCCTCAAGGTAATCCGTGCTTTCCTCACCGGGGAAGTTACGGGCTATCACAGTGGTATCAGAGCTTTGGTTTACAGAGCTCGAGAACAAGACACATTAGAACCATACGAAAGAATTCATCAGATATTGATTAGTAATATCCAATTAGAATGACTCGTTAGAGATAGGATCAGTAGTATCCTAGAACGAGTGCGAAGAGTATATTTTTCAAATGAAAACAAGTTTTGTTTTGAAAATTTAAACCATCTTATACGTATTTGAATAATTTATTTATATTGATTTGGACAATCTAGTATATAAAGGTTTTGCACATACGCGTCATGATCGTATATTCGAAGTTTTAATATACTGGATAGATATAGGATCACACTCTAGTCGCTCGGAGATGATTTTGATGATGGAGCTCCATCACCAATAATTATGTTCGTGTTTCGAAGGTGTGATATCTATATATTTCCATTAGACTGGTGTGAGAACCAAAACTAGATAGATTTATTGTTGTGATTTGGCATCAAAAACATGATTTTCTGTATATATATCAAAATTATGAATTTGAAACGATAATCCACTAATTGATTGATGGTTGTGTTGTTTGTTTATTTGTTTGAAATTTTGAACCATTTAGCCTAATTGAACCAAATAGTGAGTATATTGAAAATTGGTCGCATTTGCATGCATATACATGTATATCTATTGAACAAGTCATAGCAAGGAGGCTAGAGCAGAAGAATAAAATTGTTTGCCCGACAAATAGGTACATGTTTACCATAATTTACTGTTTTGTTTGGGTGATGATGATTTTATGAGCCGATTGGCTAGCCGCTTGGCTTTTTCTTTTTGATTGAAGAAGGCCATGTGAGGCTATACGAAATATCCCGAAGTCCCCGGTGCAGGGGAGGTTATGGCGAAATTTTTTGAAAATTTAGGGTGTTAGCCAAATTTTTGAAAATTTTGAAAAGTTCTTAGAAACTGAAAAGCTGAAGAACTTAAGCCGTAAAGAAAATAAAGGAAGCTGAGTTGATTAGTTAAACAACTTTCGGCTTCGTTCCTTTTCGGGGACGAAAAGTTTTAAGTGGGGGAGAATGTAACAACCCGAAAAATCTGAGCCAGTTTAAATTTTTTATTTTGGCAATTTTAGCGAATTTTGAATATTTAAAATGGATTATTTTAAGTAATATCGACGAGAAATTTATTTAGAATTGAATTCGAACGTATATATTATATACGTCGTCGTTAGAATATAAAATTTTATTTTAATTATAAAAGGAATTGAAAATGGCGCGGTAGTTCGATAATTCGATTTCAAACTTCAATTGAATGTACCGGGTGCAAAATAAACCGGATTTTAGTGGAACCAAAAATATTTAAATCTAATTGATAATATCTTTCCAACAAATCCGAAAAATCAAGATTTCATAGCGGGGATCAAAAGATATGTGCAGTTGAATTTTCAGAATAGTCGCTATGGAATTTCGGCCCTTAAAAAATAGCCATTTTGCAAACGACCTCGGAATTCGACGAAACCACTTTTGTTAGATCCGTGATGTCAAATTATTGCTAGGTTTCAAATTTCGTAATTTTTCGAATCAATATGTGAGCGTGGCAAAGGAAAACGCGTTTGACCAGTTTTAGTTGATTTTAATCGACTGGAAATTGGCCATTTTTCAAACGGTCTCAGAATACGATGAAATTAGTTTTGTTAGGACAGTATCGTCGATATGAAGCTAGAAAATACTTTTCTGGAATTTTTCGAGTTAGTATGTGACCCCAGTAAATTGAAATGCGCGTTCAAATTCAATATATAGAGTTATATGTTGATTTTGATGAAAACTGATCGAAACGATCGAATCAGCCTACGATACATATCCCATTGTGTTCGGAATGGGGGTAATTAGCTATGGACGACAGGCGGTGGGCCTCGTTTCGAGGTCGAAATAAAAAGTCAACTTTTTAAATTAAAATAATATAAAAATAATGCACCCTCTGTCTTTAACTTCTCAGACCCCCTTTTGACTTTTCAGAATCGACTTAGAAAAAAAAAAGAGTGACGGGCTCCTCGTCGCGGGGCCCCCACAGCGCCACCGTCGGCGTGACCCCCCCAGTAACTGCGCCACCCCTTCTTCTTCTCCTCCTCCTCTCCAGACCCTCCGCCTTCCCCCCCTTCCTTCCTCCATCTCGATTAACCCCCCCTCGGCCGATCGATCTCCTCCTCTATCTGCCCGGAACCGCGACCTCACCCACCTCCATCTGAACGATGCCCAGCCCACTCTCCACGCGAGCAACCACCAACTCCACCCTAATTATCCACTGTAAGTTGTTAGTTGATTTTGTTTATAAATTAGTGTTAATAAAAATCTGATTTTGTTTATAGATTCAGGTTAACTAAAGACTATATTTTTATTTGCTTAAAGGTTTGAATTTTATCAACAAAAAGATTTGATTTTTATAAATTAAAAGGGACGATTTTTATATTATAGTAAATTGATAAAGTTTAGATCTTTGTCGTTCAAAGATATGATTTTTAACTCAACAAAGCTATGATTTTGTTTAGCGAGAAGATTGGATTTTTGTTAGCGAAAGGATATGGTTGATAGAAAGGTAAAAATATAATCTTTTATATTGTAGAAGTATAAAAATATAATCTTTTATATTGTAGAAGTATAAAAATATAATTTTTATATAGGTAAGATAGTAAAAATATCATCTTTATAGATATAGCAAAATAAAAATCTGATTTTTATTATATATATATGTTAAAATAAAGATGTGATTTTTATAGTGATGAAATAAAAATTAAATCTTTGTATTTGAAAAGGCGAAATCTTTATATTTGAAAAGGCGAAATCTTTATATTTGAAAAGGCGAAATCTTTATATTTGAAAAGGCGAAATCTTTATGTAGAGAATAGCGTGATAAAAATATAATTTTTATCTATATAGTAACGATGTAAAAATATAATTTTTTATCTATATAGTAGCAGTATAAAATGTGGTTTTTATATACATGGCAACAATATAAAAATGTGATTTTTATACGTGTAGTGAATACATGCAACGAAATTGACAAAAGGGCGAGAACAGTGATGACTTCTACATAAGAAGAGTCGTGGCATTTGGATTAGCTAGTCGGTGAGAACTTCTCACTCTAAATTTCTTTTTTCTAGTTATTTTTATATACTAGGATGCAGACGGTGCTTAGCAGCACCCGACACCCGTCGTCCACAGACCACGGACGGCTTGTATGCTTGTTTGATGTGTTGTGAAAATTGTTTGTGATGTTGATGTGAAATCGATAACAAAAGGTAGACAGTTGAAATAAATTAATTATCGTTAAAAATATAATTTTTAAAGTGAAAGTGAATAAATAAATATTTATAAACAAATCGGTCGATTTGTTTATATACAATGGTTTGACTGATATTAATTGGGTCGATAAATTTTACACATCGCCCAACTGCACAAATAAAAATCTGTGTTTGTTGATTTGAAACCCCACACGGTTGTTGGGATGATATTTGGGTACACTAATCCCAATTATTTAATTGTATGTCGATCGATTGGTCGACAGACTGTGTAAGCGTTGATTATTTATATTTGATGCTTATGCAGTTGTGTGGTGCACTTTGGATGATGGTTGATTGTTTATCGTTGCTATTATATACATGTGTTGTATGGAACCCATATAATTAACGTTATATGGTAATAGATTGGGCCTCATTCCAATCGGGAAAATAATGAATATTATAAAAGAAAATTCATGTGTTGAATATAAAAATAGTCATGTGTTGACGATGTTCATGTGTTGAAACTATTTATGTGTTGAGTAAAATACTTTAAAAATATAATTTACATCTTTATCATATTTAAAATCATTCTCTTACTACTTTACAGTTGGAGTCTGATTTAAAAATCAAACGATATATACCATAATTTTATAAAATATATTAAATAACAAAAATAGTCATGTGTTGACAGTGCTCATGTGTTGAAAGAAATATATATTCATGTGTTGAATAGAATGAATATTCATTTGTTGAATAGAGTAACGAATTTATTGAAATATATAAAGCCGTGTTGATTGTAGTTGCGCTATTTTGACGTGAACGATATTTATATCGATTATATTCGTTTTAAAAATGAATATAGAAAAGGAAGTGATTTCAAAATATAACGTTTTGAAAATATTATCATTTATATAATAGTGATATGAAATATTAAATTTTGATTTGAAATTGAATATAGTGTTGAAATGGTTTTGAAAACGAATTTAAAACGAATTATAAATACGTTTTGAATTGAAATCGACGAAATATATATAATATATATATTAAATGGCGCGAATAGAACGCGCCGCGCCGCGGCAGTTCGTGAATTTCGACCATTGACTTCGAATTGACGTTGCGGGAGATCCGACCGTCGGATTCTCCTGAAACCGGAACCGTTGGGTTCATATCGAAAAGAGTTTTCCAATGAATATTAGAAGTTTGAAATCTAACGGTTGGATTTGGAATTATGCCCAAATCAAATTTAGAAAAGGTCGCTGTAAGTGCAGTTCGATGGCCGTTGATGGAAATCGACTGTACAGGCCTTGATAAAATTATCAAAAATATCAATAATTTGTGAAAAATCATGAGAAATGATTTGTGAAGGACTGGGGTGAAAATTTCCACATTTGAAAAGATAAAAATAGATTTTTATCGTAATGAACTAGTTTTGAACTAGAATTAAAATCAATTTATTTTTGAAATAAATAAATTGAATTTGAAAGTGGTTTTAAAAATAATCAAAATTCCCAATACGTGAATTGGACTGGAGTTGAATCGAAATTATCTTCGGAATATTCCGATGTTGGATTTCGTGATTATACAGATATTGTAATTGGAATTTGAAAGATATATTTATATCGTTATTTCCAATATGATATTTGTTGGTTTCAGAATTTGATATTGAATATAAGCCGGTATATTTTCTATTCAGAGCCTTGTATTTAATATCAAATGTGTTTTGGGTTTATCGTGAATCGTGTTTTAGATGACATTGGTTCTTTAACCCAGTTAAAGGTAGGATATTGATTTTTTTTGTGAAAAGATTAAAAATAAGTGGAGTTTTAATGAATCTTTAAATAGATTGATATATGAATTGATAATTTAAATCATCAAATTTGGGAAGTGATCGAGTATGGAGTATCACCAGTTTTGCTCCAAAGCGATAGTTAAATCTTTAACTAGATTTGAACATGAAATGGTAATTAATTTTATCGATAACACCGTGGTGTTAGATATGGAGTATTACCAGTTTTGCTCCAGGGGATGAATAGGTTGGGATTGGGAAATAAAATAAATAATTACTTCGGTGTGGTTCGCTAATCCCGACTAGTTTGAAATGATATCCAAAGGAAGATTAAAGAATAAATTTAGAAGAATTTATCTTTGATAAAATTAATGGGAACCTTTCCCTAAGAACGTGATTTTGTGAATAAAAGAATATTCTGAATTGGAATGAGGTGTTTGTTGTGTTTGTGTAACATTTGTTTATTATATACGTGGGTTATTCAGAAAGGCCGGGTTTATACCCATTCTGAATAATCGATTCGACGAGATGCCGAAGATGAAGACGGTGGTTGAAGACCGGAAGTCTTCACATCGTTTGGGTGATTACTGATGCTCTTGATTGGGCTGTACACCCAAGATGAGCGAAACAATTGGTGATCGTCCAGACATACTTGGAGATCGATGGATATGCGAGGAAAGTGCCTCCGGTTTCGTTTAGACCCAGAACGAACTTGTAAATGGATTGTGTGTCTAACATTGGATTTTATTCTGTGTTGATTGATCTCTATTAGATATACATCTGTTTGGCGGCGGAGAATTTATTCTCTTGCTTAACGCCCTTCTCTGAGACGTACGAGCTCAGAGGTTGTATATCGATGGACATCAGTCGCATGGAGTGAATTGCCTGTGTGGCACGCGTAAGTGGCAATTGATCAAGGCTTCTGTTGAAAAGCAAAGTCTTGTGGTTGATGATCAAAGCACGGCCTGTGTGGCGTAGCTTTGTGTATAGCGTGAATTCGTGAGCCTCACAACTCGGTATGAGTCAAACACGGGATAAGGACCCAAGGAGTGCACGACGTTTCTTTCTAGCTATGGGTGGTGTCAGTGCTTAAATTGGCTGACGTTTATATACTTTTCACCTGTGTGGTTGTTGGATACGAGGCACCTCGGTTATAGGTCCTATAGGACCGGGAAACGTGTGTTCAGGAATTGCCAATCCTCAAAAGTAAGAGAGGACTGGCCTTGGAGGATCCAAGGGATTGCTGTGTGCGGTCCTGAGGCATTTGTTAGAGCGTCTCGAATCAGAGAGGAGCTTGCCCCTTGCCTCGACTCATGATGGAATCCAATTTCCAATACGTGATATTGCGGTTTTATTTGTAGAACCTAGTATGGCGACATAGTAGATGGTAGCTATGCCGCCTATGATTGATACTTATGATTGAAATTGATTTGACACTATACACTTATAGTAATATCAAATAATGTGTTTTTGACGTATCAAGCATGCTTTGGCTATTATAAGGTAAAAACCCTATCCTTTGGCTTGCGTTGCATTGTGTGATGGGACCTGGTCTTATAATAGCTTCATTTTTCTTTATTTAGCATTGCGCTGTTTGTTTTATGCACTGGTATTCTTGGGAGGAAACCCGTTCCGTGTTATACGGCGTGGTCCCTTGATTCACCTAACTTTAAAATAAAGATTAATAACTGTTTTAGTTCTCACACCAGTCACGTGACTGACCTGGAGTTTATTGTTTTAACCTAAACTCTGGGTGCCCCTATTTTAACATGGGCAGCTAGTAGTTTTGGTTTTGCAGATTTATATTCACAGGATCCTGATTTACAGCTGGAACGATGCTCGGAAAGCTCTGTATCCGTGTATTACTTTCAGTTGTGTTTTGTATTATTTTCCGCTGCGATGTATTTAAATGTAATTTAAATCTCTGATATTTATCAAATGTGTATATTATTCATTTATACTCTGTATATTCTTGTATCTGATGGAATTGTTGTAATATACAATGAAATGTTCTTTTGTTTGCGTTCTGTTATGTCTTGTCCTCAAGGTAATCCGTGCTTTCCTCACCGGGGAAGTTACGGGCTATCACATAGACTCTTCCAGCTTGTCTCTTCACAGCATTCGATAACCTGTACATCCCGGGCTAACCCGAGCATTTACAATACACCGGGTCTGTCTGGTGAACCAGAGTGAGATAAACTCGCACAGTATTAAGGTATCACACAACTTGATTTTATAGTTAAAATCCTTTCGAAAGAAAATGGTAATCGTAAGACCAAATCCACACATAAATACGGACGGTTTTTACCTTACGATAACCCAAAATAGTTTTGAAATCAATATCTTGCCTGATATTATGATAATGTCTAAATACAAGTAATATTAAATCTAGTAGAACGCTTGCATCTCACGCTCTGCATATATAGTATACAAACAAAACTGTAGGCGCTTAATGGAGATTGGATTCCGACCATGACAAGGTATGGGACCACCTGTCGATAGTGTATCTCTAGAGGCGAATACACTGGGTTCAACAAGAACGTCTTGCAACCCGGCCCTCACATGACCGACCACTCATTTCGCTTGAGTGTATCGAATGTATATCACCAACGGTTGGGTGCGATCCACCATCTTCCCGAAAAGGGACAACATCGATAGATTAAAGAAGCAAATAAGAATTCCTCTAGATAGGTGATTATACACCCTAATGGGAGCGACCCACATAGCCATGCTGCCTGCCCGATTTTTGTCATCTACCTGCTGTGAGGCTTGAGGTCAGAATTTTCTTCGAAACATCTGATCGACATTTACTTTGAATGCCACATCGTCAAATCCACTAGATATCGCTAATTGACGTCCACAAAAAACACTCTAGTTGGGAGCTAACCAATTATGGCACGTTTGAGGAAATCAACGTACGCGATTCTTTTGGAAATACTCTGTCAGACATCCGTCCATACAAGTCATCCAGGAACAGGATGAACCGAAGGCACCCTCCTACTGCATCTCATATAGGAATCACCCCAGCGATCAGTAGCGAGTAGTCCTTGCAATCCACAGATTCCAATCACGACAGAACCCCAGTATATCTCCGGGTCGAATCAGAGATTGTAAGTGGTTCTTCCGTTTCATGAAGATCGATGGTCTTCAAAGCTCCATCTCGATCGTCATCTGACGTCCTCTATATTTTCTTATTTGTTGGACGGAATGGTTTTCGAATATAACTCGATCCCAATCTTCCCGTACCAACAAATGTATAGGCCAGATTTGATAGTCGGTGATTTAACTATCAAATAAACAACCATTCAACCATAAAATAAAAATAGAATTTATTGTTCAGTATTCAGCATCACTTGCCCTTCTAATTCAAATAATTAAAAACATCTTATTTCCCAATATCTTGGAGACTCATTATTTACTTCTTATTTAACAAAATTTATCTATAAAAAATCTCTCAATTTCCTTTCTTCTAATGTTTGCAAAACATTGGCTAAACATTATTTAAAAATCCATAATAGAGGAATCAAATCAACTTATTATTCGTAAAACATTGTGAAATATATTTCATTTATTTATTTCACATCTTCCAGTGTTTATTCTTATTGAATAAAACCAAATCTTACGTTTCCTTCTGTAGTAATTCTCTTATATTTCCTTTTTGCCCTTTTGGGATTCTCATTCTGTATGTTTATATCCCGATGTTTCACTAAACATTACATTATCATTTCTAAATGAAATGATAAACTCTTACTGTCCTTTATACCACCATGACTAATATCATCTTCAGAAAATTTTGAAGTCGTTCAAGTTGGGGTATTTTAATTACCTCTCAGACCTTGATCAACAACGTCCTTATCTTCAGATAAATATGAGTCATAATCCAAAACCCAATTTCTTATTCAAATATCAAATCAAATTCAAATTAACTATTTAATTCAAAACTATAGCTTTATAGTTTTACTTTACCCTTCAGAAGTCTCCTTTCAAAATATAATTTATATTTCTCAATTCCTCGACTACTTAGTTCCTTATCAAACATTACTCTTATTAACCTCATATATATTCAATTACCTTGTTCCCTAGCTGGGTTATTACCTCAAACCTTTTTACCAAACTCAATTTGCAAATTCCTTTATAAGTTCATTGAGTCCAAATATAACACTAGTTCATAATCCCTCCCCAAAGTTTAACTAAATCCCATTCTGAAATTGGTTACTTCTCTAAAGTATCTTATTTAAGAAGTAATCTCATAAATTAATCAAATAATTTATTTCAACATTTACTACCTTAAATCAGTTAACTGCTTTATTTCCTAAAATAAATCTTTTTACAATTTAACAATTCATTTGTTAAGTTATTTCGTTTAGTTCATTATTTATTAACTAATTCAAAAGTCGATCTCGGTTTACTGAACTCAATTAACTCCAACACACTTATTTCTTTAATTAATTCCAGTAAATTCTTCTTTAAATTAATTCATAATATAATTAATTTAAATAACTTCTTTTAATTGTTCTTAGAAAACAATTAATCGAGTTCTCAATTGTTAGAGTATTTTCTGCTCACCTGCTTACATATCCTACTAATATAAACATTTATTTTATCAAACAACTTAAAAATAACTTATAAACCCTTGAATGGAAACTCTTATTTTCTTTTAAAAATTTCTCTATTCAAAATAATATAACTAAAACTAAAATAAATTTATATCCTCATAAGGGTCGACCCACTTAATGATAAAAATCCATACTTGTGTAATGATTGATTTACCAACAACGAGATGCCGAATTATTCAACCAATATTCCTACTGGTTAGAACAAATCAAATGTTGAATTTCAATCCAAAGGTTATTGATTAATTCAACTGTCCAACCAGAACTGTTCTATTTATCTGATAATACATGACGACCATCAATCAGCAAACATCTCAAGCAATTCAACCAATTTCAAAATACGTTTATTTTATAAACGTGATCAATCGAGGAAAATTACCTTTATTGGATTTAATCATTAAAAATAATGATTATGTAATTCATTGAATTTAAATGACCGTTTAAAATTCATTGTTCAAATCAATAATAGACAACCAGCAGACGGTCAATCACTAGCAACAAGAGTGCATAAAACAGAAACCCAATTTATATAAAATATAAACGGGGAGAAACTGATTGAGGTTAACTCACATTGACTGGTTTGGGTCGTTCAGCGCTGGTTTTTCAATTAAATTAAATAGCGTTTAATTTAATTAAAAAATTTCCGTCCTTCCAGTCCTGACAGACACTGCTCCATCTCGATCTTCTCGTCTCTACGGTTCCAACGAGCCTGATTTTGTCAAAATCCGTTAACGTACGAACGAAATATGGTAAAAACAAAATTTAAACTTTAAAAACATTAATTTAATTAAATTAAATTGGTCCCTTACTCATTGTTGTTCGGCCCGTATAAAACCAGCCCCATTTAAAACCCTTCATCCCAATCCAACATATCTCGAACCCTCAGGAAAAACACTCCACCGCCACCAAATTATTCCCCCATGGCCGAAACCCTACCCGTCCTCCCCCTTTGTCCTTCAACCGGAATTGAAACCGGTAGCGTCACATCTCCCCTCCGCTACCTTCTTCGTTCTTCCTTCGTATTCCTCCTCAATCGATGTGACAAACCCCCAAAACAATTCCTCCAGCCCCTCCCCCCCAACGTTATTACCACTTCGCTGAATAACCCCTACGCCCTTCCGGATCAACTGCAGGCGGTCGACGAACAACTCGAAGCAGTTATTCGAAGATGGATCGGATCCTGGTCTTCCGCTCCAACAAAAACGCCAAGGCATTCGTAGAAGCAACTCCAAAAGAAGAGCGTGGATCTGCGGACGCAGATAAGTTCTATTATCTGATTTATATTTGCCGTATTTCTTGTTTTGCTTTTATAAGAGGTTTGAACAATTTTGTTTCTTTTTCTTTCTTCTTGTTTACTGTAATGTTCAAACCGTTTGGAATTGATGAAATCCCTTTGTGCGATACACGTATTTATAGCAGTAGATTGAGATGAGATCAAAGTCTATCAACCCATCCCAGATAGGTTCGGGCAACCCCCCCCACATAGGCCATTGGGTTTTCTTCCTTTAGATTGTGTACTGGTGATTTGGGGTTGATGGATAGTGATCACTGCGTGATGGATTTTTAGTAAAGATTTTGTTCAGTATGTTGTTGTATTGTCATACGGCTATTCTATAGTGATTGAAAGGCATAGATTAGGTGGGATTTTGGTGAAGATTTTGTTGGATTGAGTATTTAATTTCCAATACCGTTGTTCTGTTCAAACAGTGATCGAACTGTGTGAGTATGTATAGACTAGGTGAGGTACGGCTATGACTTGTTTACTTTACCCAAATATTTGAAAACTGTAGATTATGATTTTTTCAGATTTTCAAATATATTACACAGTAAATGGATTTGAGGTTCCCTGTATATATGAACATATATATCTGTTTGATCAGTCTGTACAGATTTATGTAAAAATATATACCTATATTGGTTTTCTTTTTCTTAGTTGTTCTTGTGTTTTCAGATTAACATATTCATAGCTGTTCATCTCTATACAGCCTTGATGTATGACTATATATGTTTATATATATTTGGCTTGTTTCACTGTTTCCTTTCTATTCTCATTCCTATTTTTATGAATATATATATATATATATATATTAGTTGTTCATTGATTTGTCTACTTTAATTGACTGCAACTTATTTCCCTTAGCTGTTCATACGCGTCCTTTAGTTGTTCAAGATTTAACTTCCTTATATGTTCCTTAGCTGTTGGGAAATTTCTTCTTAGCTATTACTTATAGCTGTTTATTGTTTTACTGTTCCAGGAAAAGAACAGGACATGATCAACACATGGAGGAGAAAATTTTGCTGAACGGTCACGTTCCTTTGATTTTGTATCCAAAGATTTTCATATATCTTTCCTTTTGTACCATCAGTTATATATACAAATATGTTATTCTCTTTGTACGAATCATGTATGGATGTGAGTGTTTATTCAGTGTATTGTCACTTCCAGTTTTTTGTTGTTGTAGTATATATTTCATGTTTATTTACTTATGAATTGCTAGTTGTGATTGACTTTAGTAATATAGTAGTTCTGTAATCATTTGATAGCCATGATGATAGATGATAGTCGATATTGATAATTCCTTCATGCAAGAGAACAAATATATAATGTAACAAAAAATGAAAAGGTTAGATTGCGCTATCTTTTTAGTAACCTTATTTTAAATGCTTAGATGATCTGAAACCATTGAAGTAACAAAGTGTAGATTAAAAATCAAATAATCGGTACTTATACACAGGAATGGTTTAAATTTATATATTCAATCAAAACAACATATAGCTTTAAATTCAACTAATATAAAATTATAACTTAACGTTACTATTTCGGGTTAAACAAAGAAAGAAATATATAAAAATCCTTATTTAAATTATTAAGTAATCATTATTGTTTATTTACGATTTCTATAGCGACTCTTTAAAAATTTGAATCAGCCATACTAACAATCCATAAGTTGACATTTCTATTCTCCCATACCATATTAAAATTTTATTCAAATCGACTTAGACATTTTTGTTTTTCACAGAATTCTAATCTAAAATAGATTAGTTAAATTCAATTGAGGTTCGAGGCGAAATTCACGAACTGCCGTGATGTTACGGCTTGATTTGTAATTATATGTCCATATATTATTTAATAAACAAATCATATATAGTAAATCTATTTAAAATTCTAAATCAATATCTGGATAATAAAATACATTAAATATTTTACAGTCAAAAAATACGGGTCGTTACAAAATCTTTCACTCTCAACTCATTCCGGGGCATCGCAAACCCCATCTCTAATGAGTTTTCTCATTCTAGGATACTACTGATCCTATATCTAATGAGTATTCTTATTGGATATTACTAATCCAACCTATGACGAGTCCTTTGTTTAGTTCTAACAAGTTGTACCCCAAAGATTTGAGCTAACCAGAGCTTTGATACCAGCTATAATGATACGCATTTTGCTCGACCTTAATCGATCGCTAGATCGATCAAAATCATTCAAAAACCCGCATACGTTAACTTTGATTTAAAATGCTAATTTATTTGTTAACAAATTTCTAATTAACCAAAAATGACATTTTGGTTTCAACAATTTTATCTTAATGAATATGAGATATTATTTTCAACACAACAAACAGGATATATTGGTTTTCAACTAAACAAACATGAGATATTCATTTTCAACTATTTTAAAATCCGTTAAAATTTCTAAAATAAAAATTTTAAATTGGTTCAGAATTTGCGGGTTGTTACAAGGATGTTCCTGGAAGTGATGATGACTTGGTTCTTCAGATGTTCCAAAGATTTTTTCTTTCAAAAGATGGCCCAAAAGTGTTGGGGACCTAGTGCTTTAGATGTGCCAAAGATCTTTACCTTTCAAGAGATTCCCCGAAAATGTTGTGGACTTATGCTTTATGGACAAACCTTTATTCATTTGATGTAATTCCTCTTAAAGTCACTTTGTTTTAATCTTTTTTTCCATGTCGGCAATATGACTTGGTCAAAACTATGCCACCAGGTCGACATATTTTTTATGTTCTAGGTAGAATTACCTTATGAATGATTAATGATCCTTCGCAGTTTGGAGTGTTTCGTCTGCTGGGTTCCTTGCATTTGGCATGATCTTTCAGAGAATTTAATCATACTTGTGAAATGTTCTTCTTTTGACTTTGGAGTTAAAGCAATTTGTTATTCTTTATTGATATTCTGATGTCTTTATGACTGCCTTGTCTCTTAATACATTTCTCAAGTCCAACGGTTCTATTTTAACTCTTCGTTTGGATCGAACATATATGCTACTCTCTTATAAAAGAAAGTGTGTCCCATCGTAGTTCTGGTAGTAGTTTGGAAGGCCCACAAAAATAAGGGTAAAGCCTCCAACCAGTTATCTTTTGTTTTATCTAGTTATTTCTTAAGGATAGTTTTGATTGTTTTACTAGTGACTTCAACAACCTCATTTGTCCGTGGGTAAGCCACAAATAAGAAACCTGTAATAATTGCGTTTTGATTACAGAACTGAGCGAATTCTTCGCTTTTAGATTGAGTTCCATTATCAAATATTATCTTTTGGGGAATCCCAAATATATTGTTGAGGACCTTCCTAGATGTAATGTTTCATAAGGGTTTGGCTTCAAGGCATTTAGTGGATTAATCGGTAACTATACTGCATAGTTAGCTACTCTTTAGGTAGGAAATAGATCTGTCAAATTGATTCCCCATACGTCGAAGGCTATGGACTTGAGATTGAGGTTTGTTCACTTGGAGGAAATCAAGGCATATAGAGAATTTCTAATGCTCATCACATCTCTTAATGTAGTCGATTACATATTTAGTCATCTAAGGCCAACAAAATCTTTTCCTCATGATTTTCTTAGTTGATTTTATTCCATTAGAATGGTCGTCATAGAATCCTTTGTGGGCCTCACTTAGCAGTTATAAACCAACTTTCAAGCTAACACATCGTAAATAAGGAAGAGAGTATCCTTTTTGTTTAGAATACCATTAATGATGACGAAAGTTGGAGTGTGACGTTTCCATTGTCTTGCCTCATTTTTGTGCGTTTGTAGTTCGTACCATCAAAGTATTTCATGGTCGTTTCTTGCTTGTACGTGCAGCGATCCTGTCGAGTGTAGTTTCTCCATTCCCTTTTTCCTTATGTAATTAAGCTTGAGATAATGTTAACACCATTAATTCTATTCCTTTTTAGGTTGTTTTCTCGTTTATTCTAGGGTAAACCTGGTAGACCACCATTCTAAATTTAGCCTCTAGTGCTCCTGTTCGACGACGAATATTCTATGAATTAGAATATCGTCGTGAAGTGTAATAAACCGCAAGCGCACGACATACACTTGTAGTATGTTAGCGAATACGAGTCGATCCACAGGGAAAGAATAATTTTAAATTCTATTCAATCAAATTAAACCAAACTTAAAAAATGTTAACTAAAATTTAACAAAATTAACGACTAAGTTGAGAATACAACTATTGGCTAAGAGCAACTTAGAGGTATTTTCACTCTCTAGATCACACAAATCAACATGATGAAGTTATGATCTCTGTTTGTTTGGTCATAAGTGAGGTTAGATATTGTGTTTATCATAATTATGACATATTTATGCTATTAATTAGCATAACATAAGTCATCAAACTATGGCACAAATCTAATTCACTATTCAATTCTCATGAAAAAGACAACAAGTTAAAAGCAATATCAATTTTAATAATACTCTATTTTATTAGTTAGTAAAATAGAATATCAAATGTTGATTAACACTTCCTCTTTTTGCCAAAATCATATATAGATGAAAAGGCAAATTTTGTTATGTCATTTAATCAAGCATGATCTATCCTCTATTAATTAGAAGCATAGATCATCAAAACCAGGCATGATTAACAAAATACACTAAACATCCATTCTTCAATAAGTACAAATAGAGAGCATGAAAAATAAACTATGTTGAATCTATGTGATTAGAGAGCTTCATCACCCCTAAAATAAAGGGATTAGCCTCTCATGTTTATTATTCTAACAATGAATGTAGATTGCAACATAGAACAAAAATAAGAAAATAAAATAAAGGAAATCTACTTACAGAAAAGAAAATAATATGTATATAAATAAACTAAAACTAAAGAGAATAGGGAAGAAGAATTTTATTCCAAGCAAAGAATTATAGAATAAAACCTAATGTTGAATGAATCCAAATGAACTAAATACAAGTGTATTTATAGTTGCCCGGGCCAAGACTAAAAGGCCTATTACATAATGTGGGACAAAAGCCCTTATTCAAAATAACTCATAAACCAACTAGCTAAATGTGAACGCATAAGAATGGATTTTCAAGTGTCATAGCTTATGGGCATCAACTCCAACTGTTTTGAGCATGAATAGGAACTCCATAATATCTGCGACAAGCTATCTTTATGAAAAGGCGTTGAATCTTTAAAATATGCGGCAGAAGTTGGTTGAACAACAATATTTCTTTAAGCTTTATTCAGTTCTCAAAATCAGCACTCTTCTTATATCAAATCTTCAAGCTTTTCAACGATCAAGTGCATCAATTCCATTCATCTTAAAAAAACCTGAAAACACAACTATAAATACACAGTATCAATTATTTTTAAGAGAAAACAAGATAAATAAGCGGATAAAATATACACATTTGCGTGTGTATCAAATACCTCCACACTTATATTTTTATTCGTCCTCGAATAAAGTAAAAAAAACTAAACTAAATCCGTTTTTGTAGGGAGCACGATTGTATTGAGCGTATGCAACAAGCCGTTAAACCTCCGGGTGTCCCCAGTAGGACGAGTGTTGTCTCGTGAGGGTTTTCAGCGAATACTACCCACGAAATCCAGAAGTTGAACGTAAAAAATATTTACAAAATGCAAGATTAGAAAACATTTACTAGATGAATGCAAGCTTTTAAAAGAATATTTACAAGTGGATAATTTACTTTTAAATATTACACGAATGAGTTAACACAAATTTGGGTCGTCACTATGAAATTTGAGTCCGTTACTAATCAAAACTTAAAGCAGAAGTCATGTTATCATAAAAAACTCCTCCAGCTTGGCCAGTTATTTTGGTAGAAACATAGTGCAACTATGAAATGAATTCTGTAATCGATATCAACAGTCGTATAACGGCATTTCAACTTCCTTTTTTTAAAAAGTTAGGTCGAATAAGTGAAGAGTGTGCTTGGATTTCAAGTGCTAACTCTCTCTTTATTACAAAATATTTACATTATTACTGTTTACAAACACCTAACCGAAAAGACCAAGGTATACCAGCCGTGAGAGTTTGGGACAGAGCTTGGCGGATTGTGCAGACCGACGCTGACTTTGTCAATAAGATGTCGGTAATCCTTAAGTGTCCAACTCATAAAATGAGACCAAGAAATACCAACGCTGACATTTTCAACAAGGTGTCGGAAAGAGCTTGGCGGATTTGCACACCAACGCGAGATGTACTAGCAATGTTGGATAATACCCTTGGATTATTAATATATACATACATTCTTTTTTTCTTTTATTTTCTTTTCTTTTCTTTTTCTTCTTACCTTTTTTTTGCAACAGAGAGAGAGTTAAGCGAGGACATCTTAGCATAACTTCACTTAAGAGATATAAAATGCTATCATAAGTAGTCTAAATCAACCATTCATTTAATCGGATAACAATTCAGAAAACATTTCAAACTCCTCACCTAAGAATTTCCTAATATACCAGTTACACCAAATTTGCTCATAATTCAAACTTTCCTTTCGTTATTCGCTAAGAGAAGTGAATCTCCAAATATTTTAATTGAACAACCAAAATTTTATGCAAACTCCAACATGTCTTATTTAAAAGTAAATAGAAATGTGAAATTCCTTTTTTTTTAAAGAAGAAGGAAAAAAATGCACAAAGAAAAAGGAAAAAAAATGCAAACTTAAACTATGGAAAACAGAATAAAAATGAGCTTCCCCCCACACTTGATTTCGACTGTGTCCCCACAGTCAATGCATGACACAATGAGTGAACGGAAGAGAAAATTTTATATATGTACAAAAGAGGGTTAGTGCGTCTATCCGATTGTCCGTGCAGAAAATATGCAGTCATCGAATAGATGAACTGGTCCACAATGGACTAATGGAGCAGCCTCATTAAGATTACGAGACACAACTTAAGCACAGAAAACCAAATCATAAAGGATTTTATATTACATTTCAGATTTGGAAAAACAAATTTTGTTTTTTCAAAAGTTTGAGTTGCTAATTTAAAAATTTTGAGCTTACAATTGATCCGAAAATCGAATTGAATTTTTGTAGCAACTAAAGAGAGGTCATCAAGCCGGGGTTTAATAAAGGTTTCAAAAACAAAGTTTAATTTGTTCAGATGATGTATAAATTGAGAGACGTTTGCATCGTTCTCACCCCCACACTTATTTTGAGAAATATTGTTTGGTATTGCTTTGATATTTGAAATTTTGTTAATTAAAGGTTCATTCGCAAACCTAAAGTCAAAACCAAACAAATGAATTTTCAGTAAATTTCGAAATTGTGCTTTCTCAAAAACAGCGTTATTCCGGAAAGAGTTCATATACCGGAGAAATTTATCATTGAAAAACAAGTGATCAAAGTGATGTTTAGTTGAAACGATCAAGTCGCAAGGAGTTTCAATAGTTTCAGAAAAATCGTTATTGTGCTTTAGATCACATTCAACAGTTTTGTTGTTTTCAACCTCAAAAATTTCAAAATTTTCAAATGTTTCAATTTCAGTTTCAAACCCAAAAACATTATCGTCAATTAGTTTAAGAAGTTTTCGCTCATCAAAGTCGTCCTCACCAAAACAGTTATTAACAACTTCATCATTTTTGTTATGTTGACAATCTAAAGTTGCTAAATTTTCAAATTTTTCAGAATTTGAGAGGGGAAGATCAAATTGAAGATTGACGTCTTCGTTTTCAAGTGAATTTATATTCAAAACAATTACAAAGTTTTCAACAACTTCATTAAGATTTTCATCAATTTCAAAAGTTGTTAGTTGAAAATCATCAATTGTGGGCAAAGGTGGATCATCGGTGGAATCGTCACACATTAGGTTTTGATTAGTTTGTTTTTCACGAAAATTCAAGTAGTCTTCAAATAAAAAATTCGTGTGATTATCATGAATTTCATTCATTTGCTCAACAAAATCAAATTAATTATTTATATGAGAATTTTCAATTTGAAATTGCTGAGAACAAAAATTTTCAGTGGCACCACAATTGAAATTATTCCCATTGCCAAAATCATGTGTAATGTGATTCACATTTTCATTATGAATTTGAAATTCATTTTGGATATCGAAATTGATTTGGCTGGGGTTATAATCAAAGCTGTTTGAATTTGGAAGTGAATTTGAATTTTGGTTATTTTGAAAACTTTGACTTGAATTATTGCACATTAATTCATTTAATCTTTTTCTTGATTCATTAAAATTTTGACTTTCTTCAAGTAGAGATTGAATACTTATTTCAAGACTTGAGGGTTGATCATCATTTTGAAAATTTTGTGGTGTAAAATCAGAATTATTTTGAAAATTTTGAAAAGTTGGTGGTGTAAAATCCAAATTATTCGTACAATAGTTGTCTTAAAAATATCCATATGAATTTGCTGTAAAATTATATGGATTATATTGATTTTCACAACTATCGTAAAATTCATGAGGATAAGGAAATTGGGACATTTTCAAGAAGCTCTAAAAAAATATGTTAAAATTAACAACTTCGGATTATATGAATACAAGTCTACGCCAGGTTCGAACAAGGGTTATTAGCGTGCCACGAATCTCCGTAGAAATACGACTGAAGGTTTAAGAACCTGTTTGAGTTCTAGACTCTACCGTTCCTTAGACACCTAAAGAGTATTAATCCTAATTGTCAATTTAACGAATATTTTGTCCAATGAGCTTTGGTGAATTCTCGATATAATTTCAAAAATAATTCATTCCACATTTGTTTTAAAATTTCCAACCACACATCAACAGTTAAAATAATCAATCACAGACAGTCAAAGAATAATAAATTGCGGAAATAAAATTTTTACAAGCAAGCCGCTGCCCCTGTAGAAGATTTTTACAAGCAATTTCTATATTTTTCTTTGTAGCAGAGCACCTATAGTGTTTAGAAAATTTAACAGTGATCGGCAGTCCGTCCAGTGCAACTGAGTATTACTAGCGTGTTCACACCCCACTTGGTGTGCAACCGCTCCAACCAAATCAAATTCTGGTTGCAAATTTGTTGCCTTTTGGAATTTTATTCGATTGCTTGAACTTCGTTTTTCTTATCCTTTGATTTTTTTAATAAAGAAAAAAGAAACAAATATAACAAACAAAAGAAGAAAAAAAACTAAATTGAAAATAAAACTAAAACTAGACTAAAAGGATTTTTTTAAGGTTTGAAAAACTAAAACTAGTTCAAAATCTAAACCAAATAAAACAACGAAAAAAAAGCAAAAGAAACAAAAACAGTCCCCTTTAAATCAGACTCACACTCCCTTCATATTTCAAGAAACAAATAGTCACCACATGAATAATAAAATAAAGAAAATGTTGGCCCTCTTTTTAATACTCGCCCAAATCAAACCCAAAAGAAACATTCAATGACCCCCAAAGCTAAATTTATGCTTCTTTTATTTTTGGAAGCAGATCATGCGAGGATGGAGAAAAAAATTCAATCAAATTTTAAATTTCAGAAGAAAAGTTCACGCCCACTTGTTCGAACTGGATGCGATTGGAGTTTTTTATTGTGATGGGGTATAAACTGGTCTGCGTGATGCTTTGAATTGGGGAATCTGGACCTCTGGAAGGTTTCAATTGAAGGGGTATGCGTGGTTGTTAAGTGAGGTTTGATGGTAGTGAAGGTTTGGCTTTTGCGGGTTTTGGGTGGGAGATTTGGTGTTAAAGGAGAAGGTGATGCTGATGGTTCTGTGGTGGGATTCGAAATTAGATGTATGGGTTCGTCACTTACAAGATTTGTCGAAGTCAAGGTCCAGATCATGTTAAAGAAGTTAGTTCTGAAAGTTTGGTCTGGTGTGGGAGATGGATAAGTAGGAGATGGATGTGAGGCTTTTTCTGGAGTGAAGAGGGTGCTATGGAATTGGAGTGAAAGTTTGAGAGAGGTCGGGTAGATGTTGTATAGCAGGGAAGTAGATAATGTTTTTTTTATGAGTGCTGTTTAGGGGACTGCGGTGTGAAGGAGGGGTGGGTAGATGTGAGAACTGAGTGGTGTTTTGGTTGGACGTGGTGGAGATTTGCAGAGGATGGAGACTCAGGAGTAGTTCTGGGGATTACGGTAATGATTTGTTCATAGTGGTTCTGGGGTGCAGGGTGTTTTGTGAGTTGTTATTCATGGTTGTGAAGTGTGGCAATGTTGGATTGACTGGGTTGAGTTGTTAAGGCTTGACAGTAGGGGATTGAAGGCAGGGAGATTAGTTCTGGGATGCAGAGCACAGGGAATTTTTGATGAGGCGATGGTGTAATGGATGTTGTTGATAAGGTATGACGACAGTGTATAAGGGGGTGGAAACTTGCGTATGGTGTCGGCTTTACGGGGCTATCTTTGAGGATGGGTTGTGGCAAGTTCGATGGGGGTCAATTGTCATAGTGTAATGAAGTGGAGCAGGGTATGGTGGTGAAAGGATAATGGGTTTTGTGGTAATCCGTGATTTACAGAGTGGAGGTCTATGAACAGGTTGTGATAAAGAGTTTGGTAGATTATGAGCGTGAACTGGTGTTGTGAGTGAGAGGGTGTGAGCAGTATTGAATGGATGTTGGGGTACTGTTTTGCTTTTATGGACTGGAATTGAGTTGTGATCTGACCGAGCGAAGAGGAAGTAGATGAAGGCAAAGGAAGAAGGAAATCAAATTGCAAAAGGAAATGTTTTATTGGTGTGAAGTGGGATTGGTTTATTTCAGGAATTGTTGGATGATGATTATGGCAGAAAGGGGAAAGAAATTACAGAGGAAAGAAGGATTTTAGAAAGATATTTATTTAATTTTGTTTTGTTTTAGAAAAAAGGAGAGTAATTATGAAGAGAATTTGGGAAAGAAATCAAAGAGAGGAAAGAAAGGAAGAATCTAAAAGCAATAAATTTAATTAATTAGTGGAAAGAAAAGGAGTAAGACAATTAGGAAATATAAGGTAGAGAAAGGAAAGAAAATTAAAGAGGGAGTAAAAGGAAAGAAATTTAAAAAAATTAAAAAAGGAAGAAAATCACAAATGGAAACACCAAAAAAAAAAGATTGCACGATTGAATACACACGTCCCACATGGCTTTGCATTCCTTAATTACAACATTTCCACTCCATTAGTTCCACACAGTTCGCCTATAAATAGCCCATTTCTCCACCATTCAAAGGACCGATCTGAGCCACCCCGAAGTGCTGTCATTTCGGTTCTCCACCATCCTCATGCACTCTAAGCTATCTCCAAGCTCTATTAATGGCTACCCAAACTCATTCCATCCTTCTCCATTGACAACTCGATCGGATCCAAGTCATCTTCCATCTCCATTTAAGATCTACTCAATCTCTTTCCATCCTTTTCCATCGACAACTTGATCGGATCTCCTCCAATCTCCTTTAGAGGTCTTCTCAAGTTCCGTTCAAGTTCTCTCCAATTGCCATCAATCCTTCTTCAAGCTTCGATTCACATCTTAACCGCCACGGATTCGTCAACGATCCTCTAAGTGCTCAAACCGTGGAAGACACACTCCCACGATCATCACATTCATAAGGATCTAGCTATTTCCATGATGGATTAGAGAGAATCAAGTAATTAAAGAGAGGAAAATCATTCTAAAAAAAGGGAATGATTTAAAATGGAAGAGACATGCATTTTGTAATATCACATATGATAATGAAATCGCTTCCAAAGTGGACGTAGATCTAATCTAGACCGAACCATTATAAAATTTTCGTGTTTTTTACTTGCTTTTATTTATCGTGGCTCCATTTGCTAATTCTAACCATTTAGTGAAGTACTACCAGAGTATCTTTGGTGTTTTAACCAATTTCGGTTTAAACATTTGGCACCTACCGTGGGGTTGCATTCACTCTTCTCTCAATTCTAAAAGCCTTGCATTGAAGTTTAAGACTACTTCTACCATATATTCTACAAGTCTAAGATCTAGGCCAATCGACGAGCTCGCTTCTAAATTCAAGTCCTTGTCCGAGATAATGGCTAAATCTAAGAAAACCTCAAGTAAAGCCGTTGAAGAAAATGACAACATTGCTAACAACGAATCTACACCACTAACTAGCCGTTTCGAAGTTGGCGAAAATTCAATAAGTGGAGCCGGGGTAACCAAAGCTGAATTAGATGTCGTCATTGCTAACTTGAGTCAACGAATGGAAGCCTCCAACAAAGCTATAATGAATGGTAATAAAACATTAATGGATGCTAATCAAGCTTTAATGGATAAAATGAGTGCTCTCCTAAATGCTCAAGAGAATCCCACTCCTACTCCGAAGGTCCATGTCAACCTTGAAGAGAATGCAAATTCGTTAGCCTTCAATCATCATCATAATGACAACTTGGAAGGACTTATTGACAAAAGCAATGCTAATATCGAAGACACAAAGTTGAAAGCTAAAAACCATTTTGATCGAAATAACCGACGAGTTGCAAGTCCGGTTACGGGAGCACCTTCCCATAGTGGAAGTAAAAGACCTAGATCCTTTAATCACGATCGCTCAAGAGATCGAAGTCCGCTCTCCAGATCGAAACAACTCGAAGGAATATATAGCGGATATGGTAAAGAAAATCATCAAAGATAACATTGCTCACAAGGATAGTGAAATGGAATGGGACTTCTCCCTCAGCAAAAGTCCATTCACGGAAAGGATCCGCAAAGCAGAATTCCCCAAAAAGTTCACTAATCCTACTCTACCTCCATACAACAAAACTTATGATTTGAATCACTTCCTATATAAATACGAGTGGCATATGAATGTAGCGAAGGTGTTGGACGAGATCAAATGCTTTTGCTTCCCTCTCTATCTTGAAGGCGTCGCATCATTATGGCTAACAAGATTGCCACCCAAA
This sequence comes from Allium sativum, assembly GCA_030737875.1. NCBI lineage: Eukaryota > Viridiplantae > Streptophyta > Magnoliopsida > Asparagales > Amaryllidaceae > Allium > Allium sativum. Next base: position 133,906,964 of record CM060918.1, read on the forward strand.
TCCATCCACCAATTCGATGATTTGACTTTGAAATTCAAAGACCAATGGCCCAGAATAAGCAATCATCATCACCATCATTTTACTTCATGGTTCACTTACTTGGTATATTCAGAATACTTGTAAATAAGTTTGTAATATCTTACAAACATTGTTCTGAACAGTATCTTTAAAGCACACCTGCTTGAATAAATCTCTTACTTGCAAAAATTTTTGTCAAATCAAAATGTGCTTAAGAGTTATTTCATATTGCAGGTCATCCGCCGAGCGCTTGTTCCATTGAAATTCGACACTACTTCATGACCCTAACAACATTGATCCAAGCGCTAAGTGCCTTAAACATCAATATGCACAATTGCAAAAATAAAGAGCACCGCCTTGAAAAGTGAATGAAGGAAGTCGCGAAGAGTCAAACAATGAACAAGCACCGCAACAAATAAACCCAAGAGTCCTAAGTTTCATCAAAGGGACATCTCCCTGAATAAGAGGACCAAGGCCCTACTCCTTTAACTAAGATCGCTTGCCAAACCAAGCATCCGATAAAGCAAGTGGCATCTGACCTGTGATACGATACATTAACAAAATATAAGACCTCCCCGAGCGGGGGCACCACATCCCAAGACCTCCCCGAGCGGGGGAACTAAATCCAAAGACCTCCCCGAGCGGGGGCACTAAATCCAAAGAGTTCCCTGAGCGGGGGCATTAAATCCCAAGACCTCCCCGAGCGGGGGCACTAAATCCAAAGATCTCCCCAAGCAGGGCAATAAATCCCAAGACCTCCACGAGCAGGGGCACCAAATCCTAAGACCTTCCCGAGCCGGGGCGCAAAATCCAAAAGTCCTCTCCTAGAGGGGTACAAGATATAAGTCCTCCCCTAACAGGGGCACAAAGATATCGAAATTTATCCGAGTAGAAGCACTGAACTAGTCAATAAAAGTCGGAATCCCTATTATATTTACAAAGCTCAGAAGCTTCATACATGTTGGCAAGCAAAAATAGCTTCAACTGACAAAGTTAAAGCTTCCAGTACAACAATTACAATCAGGGAAAACTCGACAAATTGATAACATCGAGCTCTCGAGATTCATGACAATACATAAGAGTTGAATGATGCCCGGAAAAATACCACGGGTCCATCGTGACATTGCAACGAGCCAAAAACTAATATTTTCCTGTCAAAGGAACCTATACACTTGGCTTGATCTTGCCTTCAAAATGAGGCATTTAAAAAACTCAGCAAAGTCAGTATGCTTGATATGTTGATAAAGATCACTGCACCAACAAAGATCAACTCGGGAAAGTCTGTTAGAATCTCTCAACGCAAAGGCTTCCTCATCTGCAAATCTCCAACCGTAAATATCTCACATTTCAACATGAGATATAAAAAAGAGATTGAGAAAAAATTATGCGCTGAGGCAAGCCATCGTCAAATGGAGATTCAAAATTTTATACATCCCGGGATGATCCATAGTCTTAAAGTGAATTCAAATTCGAATTTCTAGATCTAACTGAGTTAATGCATCGGGTCTAGAAATAGACCGTCAGTAAACTTTCCTTTCGTGGACAATCTTGCCACAAATTCGGGAATGCTAAAATAAGTGTGTAGTAACCCGAAATTCTGGTCCAATCTGAGTTGACCAAATAACACAAGTCCAACCCCAATTACACTGGAAAATCAGAAAACTAATAGAAAGAAAACAGAGGGTGAGGATAGATAAGGTAGAAACTTAGAATAGAAGAAGAAGAAGAACACAACATCAGAGTAACACGAATCTCACAACGGAACGAATAACATATAATATATGTAACATAACTTTGAAATATACATCTGTACTTGAATACACATCAAACCAAAGTACAGCACTTACAACACGGCGAAAATAACTATAGCTATATAATCCTGAAGCCTCCTGCTCCAGCTCTTCAAGTATTTGTAAATCCCGACTACTTGACTGCCCGTACAAAATTGGGCGCCCAAGAGTTTAGGGAAAACAAAACAAAATAAAACTCCGGGTCAGTCATGGGACTGGTATGAGTAAAACAGTTAAAAATAGCTAGAACAAGTAAACGATATCTCATAAGACCACGCCGTATAATGGAACGGGTTTTTCCCGCATGAGAATCCAAACTATCTTTATATCAAAAAAACCTTTTGATATTATTATAATGTCTATCAACCACAATATAATAATCATCTAGCAGAAACGCTTTCATCTCACGTTATACATATATAGTATACAATCAAAACCGCAAGCACGTATTGGTTAATGGATTTCCAACGTATGGAACCACCTTTCGCTCGTGTACCTCTAGAGAGGAATAAACTGGGTTCAACAAGAACATCTTGCAACCCGGCCACACATGACCGACCACTCATTTCGCTTGAGTGTATCGAATGTATATCACCAACGGTTGGGATCAGCAACCGTTTCCCGAATGGGACAACATTAACAATAGATTTTTAGAAGTAAATGAAACTCTAGATCAGGTGATTATACACCCTAATAGGAGCGACCTACATAGCCATGCTACCTGCCCGATTTCCATCATTTACCGGTTGATGAGGCTTGAGGTTACGCCTTATCATCACATCAGATTCACTTCGAATGCCACATTGTCAGATCCATCGAAAATCACTAATTGACGTCTACAACAGTACATTACGTGTTAGCTAAAGAAGTTTCCTTCTCCGCTTCCACTCTTGGTACGGTTGAAGAAATCAATGTACGTGACCTTTTTGGAAATACTCTGTCAGACATTCATCCATACAAGTCATCCAGGAACAGGATGAACCGAAGGCACTATTCAGTACATCCATCTTAGGCACTGTTATCTAAGACTTATACAATAGCCCTTGCACTTTACTCCGTCTTCAATTATCTTTGGCATATATGATTCGCAACGCTTATGCCAATACAGAGTGGTTCTTTGGATAATAATCCAACCGGTCTCTCCATATTAACAACGTTAAAATGGCCAAAAACTTCGATAGTCTGTGATTTAACCATCAAAGAAAAACAGGTGTGCAAACAACGATATTATTTCCAGGAGGAAATTATATCGATCAATCATCATTCAACATTTATCTCTTTATTTCATTAATTTACTTATCTCCTGTTTCCATATATTCTAAATTCTTATTTTCTATTATCAGAAAACATTTCTGATTCTCATTTGGAAAACATTTCCAAAACTTCTTAATTTGGGATTTAAACAGATGTTTAAAACTTTATTGCGATGACGACTCAAACCACTATACTAAAATACTAATCCACTTAACCACTTCACACTCGTACCGTAACCATTTCTTAATTAAAAACACAGTCAATCAAGTTGGGGTATAGCTACCTCTCAGACCTTAATTGAACCACCTTTCAAATCTCGAAATAGATAAGATTCATCATTTTTTAACTCTTTAACACTTCCTTACGAACCCACGGATTTCTATTTATGAACCTCATTCTTTTACAAGTTTACGTGATTATAACAATGGTGTTATAATCTCTTGCATTCGAAATATATTATCTTTAATATGAATTTTATTTCCTAACTCGAATAATATAACGATCAACTAATTTATTGACTCCTATTTGGTTAACTCTAAGCTATAACTCTTATTTGAATAACTCCAACCTAATAACTCTTACTGGATTAACTCTTATTCGAATAATGTAACACCCCGTATTTTCTGAGAATATTAAAAAAAATGGTTAATTATGAAGAAGTTATTAAGCCATGAAGTTTGTATGCATATGAGAGAAATATATATAGAAATATATAAAAATTAAATAAATAAACATGCAAAAAAGGTTCAAAACAGCGAATTGGGAGGGGGAATAACCGAACCGGCCCATTTTTGAGGTCGACCCAAGCTCCGCTGGGTCGACTAGGGGTTAATCCAGGGTGTTTGGCTGTCATCCCGTGGGCCGATTCGCTCAAATGCAGATTTTGCATTTGAACGGTTCTCATAATTCAGGGTTAATCTAATGGTCCTAAATAACTTCCTACACCTATATATACATCCCTAACCTAAACCTAAATCTCATATACAATTCTCTAGCCTCCATTGCTCTCTTCCTCTCTAAAAATAAATAAATCAATGGCGTCTCTACTCTGCTGAAACCTAAGCTAGGACTTGTGCTTCTTCTTCCTCCAATTCTGATTAGGATTAAAAGAGAACAGCTACAACACCTTTTTCTTTTAGAATCCAACCAAGGCAAGTGCATGTATTTTCCGATATAAACTTTAATTATAATTGTGACATGATTGTAAATCTGAATTTGAGATTGCGTATGTTCTGTTCTGATCTATTGTATTCTATATCTCTTTCTTCTTTCTGTTCTATAGCCAGGCTACCCCGAGCCTGCGCCAAATCTCATAAGAGATTAACGCACGAACGTTAAACTTTGGGACAAATAATGAATGATGGCATAATTGGACATGGCTAATCTGTGACTAAAGGACATAGCTTGTAAACTAGACTTAGATCTGTGCATATTCTGTAAATTGGAAGAATAGGAACCATTGTATATTAACATGTGACTTGAGACATTGGACATAACGCATATTTTTGAATTAAAGATCTGTTATAATTTAAAGTTCTAGATTGTTGGGCATATTGTTTATATAGAGATTCATGATTTGGGATAAAAAGGGAATATGACTTAGGTGTGAAGATTTATGTTAAGATTTGATAACTATTAAATGTGAATAACACCTAAGTGGGAGATTTTTGAATATATGACATGCATTGAGATCGATGGCTATATTTGGTATAATTTATATGTGAATCTTTTGTACTAGGCAAGTTTAACTAAATTTGAGACGTGTGTTATATGGTAAATTATGACCATAATCTGTGCCATGTAAATTCAATGCAAACGTGGGGTATATGATCATAATGTGAATCATGACAACTATTTAGGAATGCAAACTTAGGCCAAATTTATAATTAGGCAAGATATGTTTATGAAACTTTAAGTAATGAATAAATCTGTTATATGGCCTAATCTGCTAGTTCTGTTATATTGCCTAATTTGTTAGTTCTGTTATATTGCCTAATCTGTTAGTTCTGCTATAATATGCTATATCTGTTCATATACCAAATCTGTCATCTGCTAAGTCTGCTGAAGATGCCTAAACTGTTATATGCTAAATCTGCTAAACTGCTTAATCTGCTGAATCCGTTAAGTCGCCTAATCTGCTAAATCTATTATCTGCCATATCTGTTGAGTTGATATATTTTGTCTGTTATTGACATAATCTGAATTGGCTATAATTATGAAAATTGACATGTATATTAGGCGTGGGCATAAATGGTAAATTAATAATTAATTGGCCGCAAAGATAAACATGGCTGACTCGAGGTTAGAATGAGTTTGCGGCGTAATCCTTCCCGGAACCGCCTGGCTCATCCAGTGGCCGCAAACAATAGGTTCTAATGTGAGAAGTTAGTCATAACGTGCTTGAAACCCGAGGTTAGACTCAGTTTGCGGCAGAAATCTGCCCGGAACCAACCGGCCTAAGTAGTCGCAAACTGTCAGTCTAATGCGAGAGGTCTGGGCATTAATATTTAATTAATGAAAATCTGAGATAAATATAATGTCCAAAACGTGTTGGGCGGATAGGGTTAAACCCACTAGACTGATGAGTTTAATAATCTGTTCCGTGAATCGGTAGGCCCAATTACAAAGTTAGACAAATCTTTAAATCTGTTAAATCCGTATATCTGATCCGTTAGTCTAAAACTTGTCTGACCTGTGAACTAGTTGATCTGAATTCTGTATGTCTGAACTTGTTAATCTGAAATCTGTTAGTCTGGGGACACAAGGATAGGAGGGGAATTACTTGTGTCATCTGTTGTTTGGGACCCATATTAGTCAGTAACCCTTTCTGGTATCAAAACTTTGACCCAACAGTAGGTAGGTTCCGGGCACGCTTACTGAACAAATTATAAGCGGTTCATTCTGATAATGGCGAGGGGTGTTGATAGTGCGTTCCAACCGGGTCATGTGCGTGCATGGATCCCGGTCTGCCTCTGAGGATGTAAGACGCCGTGACATCTGTAAATAGGTCTGTGTCATTCAAAGGTTGCCACTTTAGGGAATGATACACCCTTCGGTGGGGCTGTCACAGGCTGTTTATGTATTAAGGAGCCGATCGCTTGGGGTAGGGTTTTAGGGTACACTTAGTTCTGTCTGTTTCTGTTGGTACCGTCTGTTTCTGTTGGGTGGCAACACCTGTCTGTTTCTGCGTGGTACCGTCTGTTCGGGTGGTAAAGGCCCAATTACTAGTGTACACCTTATGCTACATTTTGCTTCTGTCTGTTTCTGATCGGGTGGTAAAGGCCCATTACTAGCGTGGAAATTATTCTGTACCTGTTTCTGTTTTAGTTTAGACATTAGGGTGACACCTAATTCTGTTATACTAGTATTCGTGCAGAGAAGTGTAAAGCAAAAGCTTATATCATTCTGTTCTTCTGTCATATCTGCTACATCTGTTACAGTTATCTCTCATTCAGTTTTATTTTCATGTCATGTTATTATTATCTGTTCATAACTGAAAATCACTGGACTTGCCAGACTTTTGTCTGACCCTTGTTGTTTTGCCTCCTTTCTTCCGTTTCTCCCCCCCCCTCTAGGTTTTGTAGAAGGGAATACTCTAGCTTGATCCAGATTTCTTCCACTTGCAGTGCTTAATGTATGGCTTGTCTTCTTCTGTGTGGATTATGATTTTAAACTATGCATTCTGAAGGCTTTTGTACAAGACTGATATTTTGTACTTGAATTCTGATATTGTGATTTGAAAGGATGTAACCAAGCTTCTGTTGAAATAAAGTTATAAATTTTTCAAGTACTGTTTTATCTGTCTTGTAAGTTTCTGTTCTGTTTACTAAAATGCTCCACCAAAGTTAAGGCATTCCCTTGTGAGTGACCTTAACGGAGGTGGGGTGTTACACTTGGTATCAGAGCTGAAGGTTACCAGATTGGGTAAAGTTTTTGAAAACTATTTTCAAAAAGGTTTTGAAAGGAAGTATTTTTAAAAATAAAGCTTATTTTGAAAAACATGATCCCCAAGGGCCATATATCTTTCCTTCAGTCCTTTTTTTTGTATTGAATCTTTCCTTTTTTTTCATTTCAGCATGTCTGAAGCATTTGAGATACCAGAGGGTGTTCACGTACCCGGTTGGTTTCGTCAATATCTTGAGGCTAGGACCGCCGCCGCAGGTCCAGCAAATGATCCTCCTCCTCTACCACCACCTCGTGCAATTATTTTTTCAAAGATCTGTAGAGATTTTAGGGCCATGGGTGGGAAGGATTTCAAAGGAACTGAATCATTCGTAGAAGCGAGGAACTGGCTCAAAGAAACTGAGGATCTATTCGTTATCTTCGAGGTGGACGATAGGCAGAAGGTACAGTTAGCGGTATGGCTGCTCAAAGACGAAGCTTCCTACTGGTGGGAAGTCACTAACGCCGAGAGGCCGATTGAGACATGGATGGATTTCAGAACAAGGTTTGAGACAAAATTCCTCTCGCAAGCTGAACGAAGTTTACAACTGGAAAAGTTCTTATCTCTTAAGCAAGGAAGTATGATGGTCAAGGAATACGTCAACCAGTTCAACCAACTAGCTAGGTTCAGATTGGATTTAGTCAACACTCAGCATAAAAAGGCTCTCCGCTTTGTGAAAGGATTGAACGAGCCACTGCACAGCCTAGCCATGACTCATGTACCCATGGGAGCGACTTACGAGAGATTGGTGGACATGGCACTACTGCACGAGGAAGACAAAGGCCCGAAAGAGACAAAGAAGGAAGAACCACAGAATAAGAAAGCAGGGCCCAAAAAGGAAACGCAAAGGAAGGATGAGAAGTCTGAAGATAAGAAGGGGAAAAGTTATTTATTTGTGGAAGCTCGACTCATCTGAACAAGGATTGCAGAAAAAGGAAGGGCGCTTGCTTCAACTGTGGGGAGATGGGACAGTTCACTAGGGACTGCCCGAAGAGACGAGGACAAGGAGGGCAGGCGAACACTCTTGAGTCTAGTGGCTAGGATAGAAGTAGGAAAATTCCTATAGTAGGTTTAATTTCTTTATATGATTATGGAGTTAAGACTCTTTCTGATTCTGGTATTTTGATTTTGTAATTGATACTCTGCACTTTAATACTAGTATTGTTTCTGATTCTGTTGTAGACTCAAAGCTATAAGGTTTATGACTCATCTGTTTATGATAGATTGGGGTTTGAGGGATATCTGTGTTAGACGTCAAGTATGACGCATACATTCTGAGTTTTTGTGGGATATGATTTTATCATGCTTAGCTTCCTAAGAATCATTAAGGAACCCGATCTGTACCAGTAGTCTATAAATATTTGAATAATTCTGCTTTCCAGTTTTGACATTGTCTAAAGGAGGTAATCCTCTGGGTGTCAATCTGATGTTGATTTCGGACTTCGGGGTTGATACTTAGGGGAATTATTTTCTCAACCAATGTCTAATGGGAACCAAGTCTTTGTCTTATCTGTACTCGCTTCCATCATTCGATTGTATCCTATCGATCGAATCTTCGAACTTTAGGTAGAAACTAATGGGTGTAAACATGTGTTTGAGACATGTTATGTTTGATGGTTGCAAGTGGATGCAAGTGGTTGCTAGTGGTTGCTCGTGAATTCATATACACACACTAGGCACTAGATCGGCTCAAAAACACTCTCATACTGCATATGGATGTGTGTGCATTTTTCAATTTTTGTGGATGCAGAATGATTGACTCCTCACATGGATGTTGAATTTGGATGAATGGTTATGCACTCATATAGAAATGATGTGCATCAAATAGGATTTCTTGCATACATATTTGGACTCATGACACTAACATGATTCGCATTAAGGAGGTCAACTGGATCAGCAGACCGCCTGATTTTGCATTAGATAAGAAACATATACACAAACTTTGCATATGTTCATATGGCATTAGAAACCTTTTAAGGACAATGGATGCCTGTGATTGAATGGTTGAGTAGATGGATGTTGGATGTTAGGATACATTCTTCTTAACTTAAAGATTTCGGGGACGAAATGCTTTAAGGAGGGGAGAATGTAACACCCCGTATTTTCTAAGAATATTAAAAAAAATGGTTAATTATGAAGAAGTTATTAAGCCTTGAAATTTGTATGCATATGAGAGAAATATATATATAAATATATATATATATATATATAAATTAAATAAATAAACATGCAAAAAAGGTTCAAAACAGCGAATTGGGAGGGGGAATAACCGAACCGGCCCATTTTTGAGGTCGACCCAAGCCCTGTTGGGTCGACTAGGGGTTAATCCAGGGTCTTTGGCTGTCATCCCGTGGGCCGATTCGCTCAAATGCAGATTTTGCATTTGAATGGTTCTCATGATTCAGGGTTAATCTAATGGTCCTAAATAACTTCCTACACCTATATATACATCCGTAACCTAAACCTAAATCTCATATACAATTCTCTAGCCTCCATTGCTCTCTTCCTCTCTAAAAATAAATAAATTAATGGCGTCTCTACTCTGCTGAAACCTAAGCTAGGACTTGTGCTTCTTCTTCCTCCAATTCTGATTAGGAGTAAAAGAGAACAGCTACAACACCTTTTTCTTTTAGAATCCAACCAAGGCAAGTGCAGTTATTTTCCGATATAAACTTTAATTATAATTGTGACATGATTGTAAATCTGAATTTGAGATTGTGTATGTTCTGTTCTGATCTATTTTATTCTATATCTCTTTCTTCTTTCTGTTCTATAGCCAGGCTACCCCGAGCCTGCGCCAAATCTCATAGGAGATTAACGCACGAACGTTAAACTTTGGGACAAATAATGAATGATGGCATAATTGGACATGGTTAATCTGTGACTAAAAGGACATATCTTGTAAACTAGACTTAGATCTGTGCATATTCTGTGAATTGGAAGAAGAGGAACCATTGTATATTAACATGTGACTTGAGACATTGGACATAACGCATATTTTTGAATTAAAGATCTGTTATAATTTAAAGTTCTAGATTGTTGGGCATATTGTTTATATAGAGATTCATGATTTGGGATAAAAAGGGAATATGACTTAGGTGTGAAGATTTATGTTAAGATTTGATAACTATTAAATGTGAATAACACCTAAGTGGGAGATTTTTGAATATATGAAAAGCATTGAAATCGATGGCTATATTTGGTATAATTTATATGTGAATCTTTTGTACTAGGCAAGTTTAACTAAATTTGAGACGTGTGTTATATGGTAAATTATGACCATAATCTGTGCCATGTAAATTCAATGCAAACGTGGGGTATATGATCATAATGTGAATCATGACAACTATTTAGGCATGCAAACTTAGGCCAAATTTATAATTAGGCAAGATATGTTTATGAAACTTTAAGGTATGATTAAATCTGTTATATGGCCTAATCTGCTAGTTCTGTTATATTGCCTAATTTGTTAGTTCTGTTATATTGCCTAATCTGCTAGTTCTGCTATAATCTGCTATATCTGTTCATATACCAAATTTGTCATCTGCTAAGTCTACTGAAGATGCATAAACTGTTATATGCTAAATCTGCTAAACTGCTTAATCTGCTGAATCCGTTAAGTCGCCTAATCTGCAAAATATGTTATCTGCCATATCTGTTGAGTTGATATATTTAGTCTATTATTGACATAATCTGAATTGGCTATAATTATGAAAATTGACATGTATATTAGGCGTGGGCATAAATGGTAAATTAATAATTAATTGGTCGCAAAGATAAACATGGCTGACTCAAGGTTAGAATGAGTTTGCGGCGTAATCCTGCCCGGAACCGCCCGGCACATCTAGTGGCCGCAAACAATAGGATCTAATGTGAGAAGTTAGTCATAACATGCTTGAAACCCGAGGTTAGACTCAGTTTGCGGCAGAAATCTGCCTGGAACCAACCGGCCTAACCAGTAGCCGCAAACTGTCAGTCTAATGTGAGAGGTCTAGGCATTAATATTTAATTAATGAAAATCTGAGATAAATATAATGTTTAAAACATGTTGGGCGGATAGGGTTAAACCCACTAGACTGATGAGTTTAATAAATCTGTTCCGTGAATCGGTAGGCCCAATTACAAAGTTAGACAAATCTGTAAATCTGTTAAATCCGTATATCTGATCCGTTAGTCTAAAACTTGTCTGACCTGTGAACTAGTTGATCTGAATTATGTATGTATGAACTTGTTAATCTGAAATTTGTTAGTCTGGGGACACAAGGATAGGAGGGGAATTACTTGTGTCATCTGTTGTTTGGGACCCATATTAGTCAGTAACCCTTTCTGGTATCAAAACTTTGACCCAACAGTAGGTAGGTTCCGGGCACGCTTACTGAAATAATTGTAAGCGGTTCATTCTGATAATGGAGAGGGGTGTTGATGGTGCGTTCCAACTGGGTCATGTGCGTGCATGGATCCCGATCTGCCTCTGAGGATGTAAGACGCCGTGACATCTGTAAATAGGTCTGTGTCATTCAAAGGTTGCCACTTTAGGGAATGATACACCCTTCGGTGGGGCTGGCACAGGGTATTTATGTATTAGGGAGCCGATCACTTGGGGTAGGTTTTTAGGGTACACTTAGTTCTGTCTGTTTCTGTTGGTACCGTCTGTTTCTGTTGGGCGGCAACACCTGTCTGTTTCTGCGTGGTACCGTCTGTTCGGGTGGTAAAGGCCCAATTACTAGTGTACACCTTATGCTACATTCTGCTTCTGTCTGTTTCTGATCGGGTGGTAAAGGCCCATTACTAGCGTGGAAATTATTCTGTACCTGTTTTTGTTTCAGTTTAGACATTAGGGTGACACCTAATTCTGTTATACTAGTATTAGTGCAGAGAAGTGTAATGCAATAGCTTATATCATTCTGTTCTTCTGTCATATCTGCTACATCTGTTACAGTTATCTCTCATCCAGTTTTATTTTCATGTCATGTTATTATTATCTGTTCATAACTGAAAATCACTGGACTTGCCAGACTTTTGTCTGACCCTTGTTGTTTCGCCTCCTTTCTTCTGTTTCTCCCCCCAGGTTTTGTAGAAGGGAATACTCTAGCTTGATCCAGATTTCTTCCGCTTGTAGTGCTTAAAGTGTGGCTTGTCTTCTTCTGTGGGGATTATGATTTTAAACTATGCATTCTGAAGGCTTTTGTACAAGACTGATATTTTGTACTTGAATTCTGATATTGTGATTTGAAAGGATGTAACCAAGCTTCTGTTGAAATAAAGTTATAAATTTTTCAAGTACTGTTTTATCTGTCTTGTAAGTTTCTGTTCTGTTTACTAAAATGCTCCACCAAAGTTAAGGCATTCCCTTGTGAGTGACCTTAACGGAGGTGGGGTGTTACAAATAACTCATTCGAATAACTTATATTCGATTTGCTTACTTTCGAATACTTAAATTCGATAATCTCTTTCTTCAAATAAATCTTATTCGATTTAACTCCTGTCGAATAACTAGATTCGATCAACTCACTTCGAATATTTCTGATTCGATTATCTCACTTCGAATATCTCTGATTCGATTATCTCACTTCGAATAACTAAATTCGATTAACTCATTTCAACTCTATTCGAATAAACTAAATTCGATTAACTGCATTTGAATAACTCTAGTTCGATTTAACTCTATCAATAACTCTAGTTCGATTTAACTCTATTCAATAACTCTAGTACAATTTAACTCTATCGATTAACTCTAACTGATTAACTCTAACTGGTATAACTCTACGGTTTAACCTAACTGGTTAACCATAATGGTTTTACTCTAATTGGTTAACCTTAACTAATTAACTCTTTGTCCTTATTCAGTTTCAAACATCGATGTTGAAATCGATTCTTACTCCTTTATATAAGTCCTGACTTATATATCCCATTTATCAAATGATAATATTTAACTTAATTTATAAATCTCATTTATAAATCAATCTGCTCCTTTTATCTGTTTACTTCTTCATATATAAGTTCAGACTTATATATATCTATTTATCCAAAGATAAATATTTCCTTTATAATCTATTTGTTTCTAAATGCCTTTACCCATATTTCCTTTTCAACTCTATTTGCAAATGCATTGCAAATATTTCCTATATAATATCTTATTTGTTTTCTAAACAAATATTCCTTTTATCTTATTCTATTCATTTAACAAATAAATACCCTTTTCTTATCCTATTTATTTAACAAACTAATATCCTTTATAACCTATTTGTAAATGTTTTACACATATTTCTCCTTCTATTTTATTTGTAAATGGTTTACAAATATTTCTTTATTCATTCTCTAAATAAATAACCCCTTTTTATAACTTATTTATTTTCTAAGTCAATATCTCTTTATCTTATTCTATTTATTTAAAAAATAAATAATCCATCTAAATATCTAATTTATTTATTCTAAATAAATAATTAACTTTATAAATATTCCATTTATAAAGATTTCCCTTCATATAAAATCCCACTTTAAAAAGATTTCCTATTTATAAATATTCCCATTTATAAAATCTTATGATTTTATATTCTATTTATAAATATTCTCTTTTATAAAATCCTCTGATTTTATAAATATTCTCTTTTCAATATCCCGGTATGTTATAGTGTTTAACATATCAAGTTACGATGTCCAATATCGTCCATACACATATAATCAACAACAGATTATAAACCACGTCATATATCACAATTTATGAAAATAATAAAATAACTGTTGAGGAATCCAGTCGGATTCCTCCAACCTGTTTCCCTGCATCCACAGATGTTACACAATAAAATCAACATCAATTTCAGTTCCATATTATATATTCTGCTAAACAGAATCAATATAGAAATTCAACTAACTGACTAGCAGTTCAATCAAACAGTCAACACACAGTCAATCAGCCAATATTTAACAGTTCTAAAAATACAACATGAAATTATAAACTGTTCAGAGTTAGTGAGATTTACTCACATTGGCAGTTCATCGTTAAAGAATGATAAACTGTTGTTTGATTTGAATCAAACAATTTATTTCGCCATAAATTCAAACGAGCTTCAATCTGCTTCAAGTCAGTTCCATTGCGTAGCCAACGTCCATACGATCCCAACGGATCTTGTTTCGCTGAATTCTGATACCGTATGGCGAAGTTATGACCTTACGAAGTTAATACATATTATAATTAAATAACATGGATTTAAAATAAAAAGATGGGCCTTAACTTATTACTCCGGCCCAATAACAATCCCTTAAAGCCCAACCACCGACCCGTTCTTTCTTCTCCTCTGTAAAATCCCACGCGAGTTGTTCATGGCCATTTTCGAATTTAAATCTCCTCACTGCTCCTTTATTTCAACATTTTTCGCCAAACCGACACTTCCATTAAGCTTCTCATCACCTTCTCCATCCTTCCGCAACAACTGACCGTAACTCGAGCTCAACGCAAATGTCGCGGTTTCCAGGCTCTCGTTCGAGCTACACAGTACCTGTTCGAACCTTTTTAACACAAAACTCACCCAGGTTTTACAAGAAAGCTCGGTTTTAACGTCTTAACACCAGTACCCTATCCAATTCGACCAAAAATCACTACACATCAAAAGATCTCGAACCCTAGGTTCGCTGAAGCTTACGATGTTTATTTGAGCGACAAGCGGAAAGTTCGAACCTCATGAAAACAGCATAGAAACGTAGAGGAACTCAGCAGAAGCCCGATTAAACTTATTTCCAGATTTATCGATTTATTTTGGGTTTTATATGAATTTTTGAAGCTCATGTAGTTTTTCTGGAAAAATGAAAAACGACGGCGCTTGTTTCTTTTACCAGAGAAAACTTGAAGAGATTAGGTTTAGAATTTTGAAGGGGTATTTATAGGGTTTTCAAAATATATAGATATTTTTGTGTTGAGATATTTTAGTTTAATATTCATTTTATATTCGTTTTAGCCTTCTAAAAATCCGTGTGATCACATACGATGCCCAAAAATCACGGAAATGAACATACACCTTCAGTTCGACATTACGGTCCCAACGAAACTGGTTTCGTCGAATTCCAATTTCGTATGCTCACACAGCGTATTTTTAACCGTCAAAATACTGATTGTTTTTCACATTAAAAATCCGTACAGCCACCCACTGACTCTAAAAATCACAAAAATTGAAATCTTACAATAATTTTATATTGCGGGTCTAACAAAATTAGTTTCGTCGAATTCTGAGGTCGTTTGCAAAAGTGGCTATTTTTAAAGCTCTAAATAGCCCTTTTAAATATATAAATATATTTAAATATAATTAAATTTAATATTAATAATTTAATATTATCGTATATCTTCATATACGATATCATTCAGCTCTAGAGAAATCATATCAGAGTTTATACTCAGTATTCCAAACTTCCAGATTTATCGATATTCAATTTATATTGAAATTCCTTTTATAACGTAAATAAAGCGTTGCAAATTATAAAGGAATTTCACGGCGACTTTTCTGAAATTTGATTTGGACGTAAATCAAAATCTACACGACGAAATCCCGATTTTTCTCTTCCACTAGAAAGATATACTCCACCAGCTTCACACGTTTCTTGTTTCACAGAAATCCGATTTAAAACGAATCCTGTACATTCAGTTAAAGTTCAAATCACCAAATCGCGAACTGCGCGCCATTTCGAGCTCGATTTTAATTATAATGTAATTATACGTTCAAACTGTCGTTCAAATAATATACTCGTTATTCTAATTCAAGTCTAAACTGAATTAAATATCACAGATGATCCAGTTCACACCATATCGCCACTTCAGCCAATTCTGATTATTTCAGAATTAAATATATTATTTAATTTAATATTTTAATTAAATATTCACCATTATTTAATTCCACGACCATTAAATCCTTTTAATCACCTTTTAAATAATTAAATAAATTAATTATTATATCGCTGAAAATGCGGGTCATTACAAAGTGCATGCTTGATTAAAAGTATATTGAGTTAGCACAGACTAATCCTTTTACAATCCAAAAGCTACAGTCGCTCTAGCTTAAGGAACTCAAATCGGATCTCCAATTTGAACAGGTACACGTTTCATAAAATGTAAAATTTGTTAGAAGAGCAAGGCTTGGAATCTGTATTTAATATATATATTGATTAGCAGAGCTCTAGTGTCGTTGTCAATTCAAATTAAAGTATCGTTTTTATGCGGACAATGTTAAACAAATTATAAATAGTTAACCAAAATAGCTCTGCATAAGTACGTTATTCAACCCTAGTCACAAAATTCACTATAATTCGTTTTAGTGATTAACTAATCTGTTATTGATGTGGACGATTAATAACAAAGTATAAGTCTGAAATCGTGCAAGTGCTTTTTTTGATTATAGAACAGGTGGCATTAAGCATATAAACACAACCAACCAATTCTGCGCTTGGATCATTTGAAATCAATAAGTCAAAGGATTAAAGCATGATTTACCAGCAAGCAAACAAAATATATCAACATCGTTCATTTTGATGCCCGCATTTCTTGCAAGCAAAAAATACAAGCTTCGAGGGGCAAATGTTAACAATGTTTTAAACACTTAGTTCTTAAACAAGTGCAATAACGAGATGGATCAAGTCTGAGGCATGCATGAACCATCAACATGAGACCACCTCATTCGCTCATATCTTCACAAGGATAGATTGCCCGCACACGTCAATGAAGCATGACTCGCTCACTATTAGTCAAGCAGCACCACATGAACACAAAAGCTCGTTCATGCACGACTCGCTATCTCCACATGATCGAGCAACTAGCGGAGGGGTAGAGTAGTGATGTTGCTTCAGAGGTCGATCACTTTAGTTCACTCTGGTCGTGCACACATTAGCAGGCCTGGTCGAGTAGAATATGAAATAATGGTTCGAACACCATGGAGCACCTTTACTCGTTCAAACATAAACATGTTCGCACATAATGATTCGCTTATGCATGAAACTAGACCATCAAGTCGTGCATCACCAAACTGATTACTCGAGCAGCTTGCACAAAGAACATGATGAGCACAACATTTCCACTATGCTTGAGTGGTTGAGCACTGCCTAAAAGTATCATGGACGAGCGCCCCGAAGTTGTAGCAGCATAGCCGGTCATGCACGCCAATAAAGGGGTCATTCACTCCATCATTGAATTGCTCGATCGAACACGGATCACACATCACGTCTGGATTGAGGGGTAGAGCATGGTGCTTGAGCACTGTTCACATCATCATGTGGTCGGGCAGAACATCACGAAGGGTCGAGCATCTTCTCCAGGTCGAGCAGCTTTTGACATTTAGTGGTCGAGCGAATTCACATAAAAGAAAGAAATGGCAAACTCATAATTCCTGATCCCCGTTTTGCACAGTAATACATAATATAAGAAAGGGATGGCACGATGGTAATTATTGTTCCTCATTTTGAATAGTATCAGTGCACAAATATGTGTAGTCACTTGTTCACGTGAAACTGAGCGCTCGTGCATTTGGATAAGGGACACTCATGCACTGCTTTTTGAGGTCGCTCGCACCTTAGGGGTCGCTCGCGCATGAATTGGGTGCATTATTTCCTGGAAGTGCAAGTTGGAGTTGAGCTGGTGACAGCTATAAAGTGCTCACTGCTAGCTGTCCAACATGGCTTTGCACCCCTTAATTACAACATTGCCACTCCATTAGCTCCACACAAACTTCACATATAAATAGCCCACTTCTCCACCATTCAAAGGATCGATCTAAGCCATCCCGAAGGACTGCCATTTCGGTTCCCCCACCATCCTCAAGCACTCTAAGCTCTCTCCAAGCTCCACTAATGGATACTCAAGCTCATTCCATCCTTCTCCATTGACAGCTCGATCAGATCAAAGTCATCTTCCATTTCCATTAGAGATCTACTCAAGCTCTTTCCATCCTTCTCCATTGACAACTCGATCAGATCTCCTCCAATCTCCATTAGAGGTCTTCTCAAGTTCCATTCAAGTTCTCTCCAACTGCCATTAATCCTCCTCCAAGCTTTGATTCACATCTCAACCGCCATGGATTCGTCAGTGATCCTCTAAATGCTCAAACCGTGGAAGACATACTCCTACGATCATCGGATTCATCAAGATCTAGCTATTTCCCTGACGGATTAGAGAGAATAATGTCATTAAAGAGAGGAAAATCATTGTAAAAAGAGAGAATGATCAAAAATGGAAGAGACATGTATTTTGTAATATCATATATGATAAAGAAATCGCTTCCAAAGTGGACGTAGATCTTTTCTTGATCAAACCACTATAAAATTCTCGTGTTTATTACTTGCTTTTATTTGTCGTGGCTCCATTTTCTAATTATAACTATTTGGTGAAGTACTACCAGAGTACCTTTGGTGTTTAAACCAATTTTGGTTTAAACACACTATTGAGATTTGCTTAGAACATTTTGAAAAGTTTCAGGTAACATAATTCATCGTTATCCCGAGCATCAATCAAGCTCAACACTTCATTTTTATTGAAAAGAGAAGTAAGATCATAAGATGGAAAGTCTCCAAAGATGGCGAAAGCACCCGTATTGGCTTTTGCATTCGTACGTAGTCAACATAGGTATTGGTTTCTTCTTTATCATTGTAAAGATACCCTTGGATGGTTTTGGATAATCCCACGGTTTGAGTATTACTAGAGGTAGCCATTAGAGAGTTTTGAAGAGTATAGATATGAAGAATGATTTGAATTTTGAATGAAAGGTAAAGAGAATAAGATTGAATAGAAATAAATTGAGATTGAATATATATGAATTGAATGGGCATAACTTTTCCGAAATCAATGACAACTTTTTAGACCTTGGGAGTTGGTGAAAGTTGGACGGAAGTTTGAAAGATTAAACCTTTGAAATTCAAAATTCGAATTTCATTTTACAGGCTTATATGTCGACATATGGACATATGTATGTCGACATACACGTATAAATTTCAAAGGAAATATGTTTTTGTGACTTTTGGTTTTAAATTATCGATTTATATTTCAGGTTTAACTATTTTCTAGAATATTATTAATCCTAGCAAACATCCAAAAACTTATTTTATTATTATATTTATTTTATATTATTTTATTAATATTTTGAATTTCAAATTTCAATTTTGAGTTTAAAATTTCAATTTTGATTTTTAATGTAACAACCTGAATTATAAGTGTATTTTTAATTTAATTTAAATTTTGATTTTATTTTATTTTATTCGTTTAAAACTCGATATGTTTGTATTTATTTTTATTTTTGGTTTAAAAACTGAATTATTTTGGATTTTATAACAAATGAATTTGTTTTGATATGAATTTATTTTAATAATGCAAATTTTGTTTGCTATTTCATATCTTTGTATTTTATTTATTTAATTTGATCGAGTTATATTATTTGAATTTAAATTTTTTTTCCTTTGATTTTAATTTAAAATGTTAAATTTGTATTATTCTATAATTCATTTTTCAATATTGATAAAATATATCTTTGGTTTAATTTCAATATATTTCTCTTATTGATCTGCCACTTATAACGATCGATTGTTGTTATAAACATCATTCGAATTTTTAATTGTCAAATTCATTTCTTTGGTATTTTAAACCGTTCATTTTTATTTAATCACTTTCTATATTTTGAACGTTCGTTTTCCTTTTATTTAAATACCATTCATTCATTTTTAGTTCCAAATCCCTTCGTTCACTTTTTAATTAAACCGTTCGTTCCTCCACTAAACGGTCACTTTTGGTTCCATATTTTACCACATCCGATCTGCCATTTTGAAATTTTAACCAAACAATTTAGCTTAATGGTCAGTTGCGATTTTAAAAATATTATTTGATTTCCATGGCATGGCTTGGGTAATGTAAAAAGGAAAACTTAATGTGCTCTTTCTTCTTACCGTCTGTTTCCCTTCCCACTGCTATTTGTCCTTCCCAATACATCTTCCCACTACCATATATAACAAAGAGACATCACCATTTATTTATTTTCCTACCACTTTTCATCGCGATTCCCCCCCTCGACTGCGATTTCCCCCTCACCTCGATGGGCTGCAGACACCCCAACTCGCCTAACACCAAAACCGCACCCCACCTGTTCGCCTCCCGTTTAGGCCCCAAGTCGCGGGCTTACCTGCTTTGCCCTCCCCATCAACTCGCGAGGCCACCACCAAGACGAACCACCTTACTATCGAGTCCCTCCCTCTGCCTTGACCCACTCGCCAACTCGACCTGCTCCTTCAACTGTACCCCCCATTCGGACTGTGACGACCTTCCCCTCTGTCCAGTCTTCGCCCAAGCAAAACTCTACCGACCCCAGACCACCCTTTTTTCCCGACCTGAAGCCCACCGTGATGGGAGCCATGCCTCTCTGTTTGCGTGAGTTTTGGGTGAATTCTTGTGAGTTGTGTTTTGGCATGAATTTGGTGTGTTTGTGTTCTGATTTTATGCGTGAGTTGCGTGGTATGTTGCGTGAGTTATATGGCTTGTGTGTGTTGGTATGGGTGTTAGTTTATATATTTTTTATATGTTTGTGTTAATTCATATTTACCTTATTTGTGTGTGTGTGTGTATACACACACACACAATTTACATGGTTTTTTTGTATGGTTTATATTTGGTGTATGTGCATGAGTTATAAATGCATAAGTATGTGTTTACTTATATTTCATATATTTGTTTGTATACAAATTTTTGTTGTTGTTTGCGTATGTGTTTGTAATGTGTGAAATTTCTATTTTATATATACAAATATATCTATAGAAATATTTATGGTTTTAGTGTGTTATAGTATATATATATATATATATACACACACACATATGAAGACGCTTTTGTTGTATTGTGGTGTGGATATTTTAA
The DNA here is from genome assembly GCA_030737875.1 of Allium sativum. Classification (NCBI taxonomy): domain Eukaryota; kingdom Viridiplantae; phylum Streptophyta; class Magnoliopsida; order Asparagales; family Amaryllidaceae; genus Allium; species Allium sativum. The sequence continues at coordinate 133,927,836 of CM060918.1, forward strand.
ATTATAAATATACATAAATATACGTGTATATTATAAGTTTTATGTATATATATATAGAAATATATATATTATTTTGTAAGTTTATTGCGTTTATTTTTTAGTTGAGTATGGTGTTGAGTTCGAAAACCATTCCCGAAACCCCATAGCCAGATCGATTCATTCCTCCTCTTATAAAATAAAATAAATATTGAGTGATCATTGAGTTGAATCTATTCTAAATCGTGCTTGGAAGTCATCGTTTCAGTCTGTCTCAATCCATTTGTTGTCTCCAGTTCCGTGCCATGAAAGGTGAATTTATCTCACACTTGACCTACATTGTTTCATGGTTGTTAGATCAGCACAAATGAACTGTTATGAAATGTATAGGATTATTAGTAGAAATTGTTTGTTTAGTATGTACACTTTCATATATGACACGTAGGTGCACTGATGATATGATTGATGCTATGTAACAATTTTTTTATGTTATTGATACCCCTAGTTTAGAAAAACCACTAAAGGTTGAAATGATACATACCCGAATGGACATTAGATTAGGCAAAAATCGTTATGGGTTGAAATGCTAAACCTGAACGATTTTTATTGAATTTGGGATCGCGGGTTGAAATGATAGACCTGTAGAAATTTTATAAATTGCGAGTTGAAATGATAAATATCTGTATCACTTGACCATAGGGTTGAACACTATATATGGATGTCGTTGATCGTGTTTTCGAAGTAAATGATTTGGAATTTGATTTTAACTTAAGATTATATATATATATATACATTTTAAAGAATTAAACTTAAATTTTATAAATTTTAAATTACATGTTTTAAAATGATTTTTTATGAGTAAATATAGATTTAAATACTTTTTAAGATTTTACTTATAATTTTATTTATTTTAAACCATATAATTTAATTACATAAATATTTTAAACTTTTTATTATAATAAATATTTCTTTTAAACCTATTTCTATATTATTTTAAAACTTGTATATGTTTATAATCTTTTTTCTAATTAATTTTAGAATTTTGTAAACTTATATATATATTTCAAAGTTGAATTTCTTTATATACATATTTTACAACTTTAATAATAAACTCAAAAAATGGATAAGTTAAGGTTTTCGTGGTTTGAATTCGAGATTTAAGATTTTAAAATTTATATAGCGATAGTTGATTTAATGAATGAACTGATATAAGATATGAATATGAATTCGAATTGATATAAACTTAAGAGATGAGCGTGAACTATGAAATTGTCTTTGAAATTGAGTTTCCAAATTTAAGGAATGAATTTGAAACTATAATGGATATGAAATGAATTCGATTTTAAATCAACTGAATACGAATTTGAATTAGCTTAAATATTGAACTCTTATAAGAAATGAATATGAATTGCATAAATCAATTTTAATTTGAATTATAATTGATATGAAATAAATTCGGTTCTACGCGACCGAATGTGAATTTGAATATATAAATGTTATATATGGAATTGACTTTATAAATCATTTGGTTTGAACTAAGAAATTTGTTAAATTGAATTTATAAGAATGGTTTGGAATCTTGTAAAGTGCTCGACTTGAATATAAGACCTTGATTTGAATTTACAAGTAATGAATTTGAATGGTTCTACTTGGGTTATAATATTTGATATGATTTAGTCTAAATTAAAGAATAAGATTTCAATTTGAAGTGTATAAAAATTGAATTTGAACCAAAGTGATTTGGGATTTTTAATCGACTCAAACAAATCTTATAAAAGATGAAACTAGATTTTTTTGATTTGTTTAACTTGGAATATAAGTCTTGATATGAGTTATATATTTTGAACGCGAACCAATACTGAATTTATGAGTCGACTTAAAGCGAATTCTTGAAAAGATGAAATTAGCTATTTGAATAGTTTGAAAAATTGGATTTTTCGAATATAAATCGAACTAAAATATCCTCGAAATTAAATATTTTAGTATTAAGTTAAATGGTAATCGAGACCTTTAAGGTATGATTAAATATACGTTAATTTGGTTTGAAAATCGTGAATAGTTTCAAAAATTATATGAACCGAAGTTAAATAGTATAATATTGGTTTATACTAAATTTTGAGATATTTTCGATATGATTTTATAATTCGATTGATTAAAGCAATTTAAATGAGTTGTTTGCAAAATTAAGTATAATCGAAGTTAGATATTTAAATTTGATTTCAAAATTCGAATATGAGGTTTCATATAAACTATTTTATAAAGCAATTTATAAAATAATGACCACGGTGTGAAAAATGTAAACAGTTGGTTGTTAAAGAGACCGGGATCGGCTATTGTCATACTCTCTGCCAATATCGAAAACCACTTTAACAACTATGTACGCGGGGGAGTTCCAGAATAAAGTAGGATGGTTTAGCGAACGACTATATTTTCTATTTGTAACGGCTGCAAATTTTCGACTCCTCGAGAGTCGAAAATTCCGAGATGTTAGTGAAAGAAAGTAGAGGGTGAGGAAGAAAAGATAGAACTAATAGAATAGAAGAAGAAGAAGAACTTACATCATCAGAGTAAACACGAATCTCACAGCGGAACGAATAAAATATAACATAACTTTGAAATACAAATCAGTACTCATATATACATACCATTTCAAAGTACAACACTTAACAACACAGCGGAATAATAATAGCTATAATCCTGAAGCCTCCTGCTCCAAGCTCTCCAAGTGTATCTGTAAAATCCCGACTACTTGACTGCCCGTACAAATTTAGGCACCCAAGAGTTTAGGGAAAACAAACAAAATAAACTCCGGATCAGTCATGGGACTGGTGTGAATAAAACTCCAACACTTGGTTAAATAAAGGATATCTTTCTGATATTATAATAATGTCTAAATACAAATAGATATCAATCTAGCAGAACGCTTGCATCTCACGTTCCACATACATAGTATACAAATAAAACCGTGAGCGCTTATTGGAGATTGGATTCCAACAGACAAGGTATGGGAGCACCTTCTGATCAGTGTACTCTAGAGGAGATACACTAGGGTTCAACAAGAACGTCTTGCAACCCGGCCACACATGACCGTCCACTCATTTAGCTTGAGTGTAACGAATATATTATCACCGATGGTTGGGATCAGCAACCATCCTTCCCGATAAGGGACAGCATTGAAATAGATTATAAAGAAGTACAATTGAATATTCTCTAGATGGTGATAATACACCCTGCTTGGGTATGGCCCAACTAGCCATGCTGCCTAGCCCAACTTCTGTTATTTCCCGGTTGTGAGGTTTTGAGGTCACGTTTATTACTTTGACAGATTATTTCTTCAATTACTTTGAATGCCACATCGTCATACCCGCCAAATCATTATCGATTTCTCAAGGCATCACAGGTATAAAAGCTAAGAGAAACGAATTTCTCCGCCACCAACGTAATACGTTTAAAGAGATCAACATATATGATTCGTAAGAATACTTTGTCAGACACTCGTCCATATACGTGGTCCTGGGACTGAACAAACCGAAGGCACTATTCAGTGAATCCATCCTACCTAGGCTTTTCACAATAGCCCTTGCACTTCACTCCGTCTTCAATTATCTTCAGCGTACTTGATTCACAACGCTTATGCTAATCCGGAGTGGTTCTTCGGATAATAATCCAACCGGTCTCTCCATATTTACAATGTACATATGGTCAAAACTTTGATAGTCTGTGATTCAACTATCAAATGAAAACATGTCGGTGTACAAACAACGATCTTATTTCCAAATGGAAATTCGATCGATCAATCATCATATGTTCATATTTCCTTATTTCATATATTTAGAAAATATATGTTATTAATCATTTGAAAACATTTCCATAGCTTATTTTCACATCACTATTATTTCGCAACTATCAGTCCCTAACTGTAACTAGTATGAGAACAATTCTCTAAGTATCAATCTGGAAGGTCGAAACCAACATCAGATCGTCACTTAGAAAACCGTTCAACTTACCCTCTCCAGTCAGTTTCTGAATTTGCTTAACTCTATTTCTTAAATTCTTATCATGAAAACATTTCATTTTCTATGTTTAGAAAACATATCTGACTATATTTGGAAAACATTTCCAAAACTCATTTACGGATTTCCAATGAACGTTGTATAAAACATCGTTTCGCTTAATCCATTTATCGCTTATTCCTTAACTTTATTCCTAATCAACCTTTTAGATCGAACCACAACTATTCCTTTGTCAATTCTGAAGTCAATCAAGTTGGGGTATAATTACCTCGCAGACCTTAATTGAACAACGTCCTTTACTATGAAATAGATGAAGCTCATCACTCATTTTTACAATCATCTGTTTACGCAAATTCTCGGATTCAGGTTACGAATCCACTTATTATATGACAACGTTTGATTATAACTATAACGTTATAATTCCTACCCCTAAAATATCTAACCTAAATTATAAATTTATTTCCTAACTCGAATAATTTAACAGACACCTAATTTCTATATCAATAACTAAATCTTGATTTAAACCCTGGAAAGTAAATAGTACTTTCCCGAATTCGCTATAATTGAATTCGACGTATAACTCTCTTTCGAGTAATCTCTATTCGATTAACTCTCCCTTTTTAATAACTGATATTCGATAAACTCTATATCGATTAACTCCTGTCGAATAACTAATATTCGAATAACTCTTCTTGGTTGGCTCTATTTCATTAACTCTTATCGAATAACAAATATTCGATTTTCTTAAATGTGTCAATTCTTATCGAATAACTAACATCCGATTAACTTAAATGGATTTACTCTTATCGAATAACTTTTTCGATTAACTTAACTTGATTTTCTTAACTCGATTATCTCAACTCGATTACTTAACTCGATTACTTAACTCGGTGAATCTTAACTCGATTACTTAACTCGATAACTTAACTTAACCCAAATCGATTAACTCAACTCTAATCGATTAACTTAATTTGATTTACTCCTTCGAATAACTAATTCGAGTAACTTATTTGATTAACTCCTTCGAATAACTAATTCGATTTAACTCTTCTCGAATAACTAAATTCGATTAACTCAAATTGAATAACTAATATACAATTAACTCTTACGTGTCTAACTCTATTCGAATAACTCTAATGTGTTTAACTCTATTCAAATATCTAATTCGAATAACTCATTTCGAATAACTAAATTCGATTCACTCCTTTTTATAACGTTTATTCATTTCAAAAGATTTCCTTTTTACAACGTTAATCCATTTATAAAGATTTATTTTTTTAGTAACGGTTCTTCACTTTATAAATGTCCTTTTAATAACGTTTCTCCCCTTCTAAGGATTTCCCTTTAACAGCGTTTATTTACTTTATCGGTGTTAAAAACAATTTCTACTTCTCAATATAAGTTCAAACTTATATATCCCATTTATCAAACAATAAATATTTTATTTAATTTATAAAACATTATTTATAAATTAAATCTTCTTACTTTATCTGTTAAAAATAGATTTCCTATTTAATATCTCCTTAAAATCCATATCGTGTTATACTTGTGTGCGAAGCACGTGTTTAAATCTATCCTTGTATAATTCTATTTATTTTCCGAACAAGTGTTCCTTTATTTATTCCCTAAATAAATATTCCTTTATTCCATTTATTTAAAATCTAAATAAATGTTCCTTTATTTATTTCCTAAATAAATATTCCTTTATTCCATTTATTTATAATCTAAATAAATGTTCCTTTATTTATTTCTTAAATAAATATTCCTTTATTCTAATTCATTTATTTTCTAAATAAATGTTTCTATTTTATTTCATTTATTTTCTAAATAAATGTTTCCTTTTTCATTTATTTATTTTCTAATTAAAAAAATGTTTTCCTTTTATAAAATCCTATTGATTTTATAAATAAGATTCATTTTCAATATAAACATTGAAAATCCCCTTATCAACATTTTGGTATGTTATGGTATTCAATCATATCAAATCACGATGTTCAATATCGTCCAAGCACATATAATCGCCCACAGATTTTATATCACATCATATAACAATATATGAAAAACAATAAAATAACTGTTGAGGAATCCAGTCGGATTCCTCCAACCTGTTTCCCTGCGTCACAGATGTTTGACAATATAGATAACATCACTTTCAGTTCCATATGATATATTCTGTTAAACAGAATCAATATAGAAATTTAACTAACTGACTAGCAGTTCAATCAACTAATCAACACACAGTCAAACAGACAATTTTAACAGTTCTAACAATGCAACATGAAATTATAAACTGTTCAGAGTTAGTGAGATTTACTCACATTTGGACGATCATCGTCAATGACGATAACCATCGCTTGATTCAGCCGATTTATTTTGCTATAAATTGTAACGGACTCGGATTGACTCGCGGTCAGTCCCATTGTGTTGCTCCCGTCCATACGATCCCAACGCAACTTACGGTTCGTGATTCTGATATAATATGATCAAGTTATGCATTTCTGAAGTTAGTACACAAATCTCTTTTAATTAATAACTTAAATAAATGGTCTATTTGGCTCACCTTCAACAACCCCCCCGGCCCATGAAGCCCAACTCTTTTTAATTAAAAACCGGCCCTCCCTTTAGTCCGTTATTTTCCCAAATTCACTTCGCTTCCTACAGGAAATCACCCCCCTTTTGACCGCCACTTTGACCGGCTGTTCCTCCTCCATCGTCCACCAGTCGAGGCCGCAACCATCACCCATGACTTCGCCATCAAATCCCGCTCCATCCTCACACCCTATCGTCGAACTCGACTTCCACTCCAGTCGCGTCCTCCATCAACCACCAGCTACAGTCGCGGCGTCCTCTAACCCATCGATGACCACCAGACTTTGCCAGACACTCGAGTTGCCTCCCCTTCTCCTTATCGACACCACCAGTTCACCTCCGGCTCCCCGCCTCGAAATCCGACCTTAGCCCTAGCCTTGAATACACGTACTGTGTATTTCTCCAGCGTCGAAAATCATCACCGAGCCTGACAAAAACCATATCAGATCGAAGCTCAGAGCTTCACGATCTCAACGAATCGGGGCTTGTGATTTATAGGATTATGGTTGAATTGATTTTGATTTTCTATTTGATTTATGAAGGTTGAAATGTTGTTGTAGAAGAACTTGTGGCGGCTCATTCCCTTTCTTGCGTTTATATACATGATGGTGAGACTGAGAGAGAGTGAACGTGTACTGTTTATATCCAGTTAAGAATGATAGGTCCAGTTCATTACATGTGATTCACAGAAAAAGGATGCAAGGTAAAAGGATGCAAGGTGGAGGATATTTCAAGGATCCGAGGTCTTGGTTTGGTCACAAAAATTTGCCAATGTTACGTTATTTTTGATGTAAACTAAGTTTGGATTTTCTCTTTTATGTTTAACGTTATAATTCAGAAAAACTTACTAAGTTAGGCTTCACATGAATGCAAAGGATTGTGGATATGAATTTACTATTCGATTGGTCTCCAGCTATATAGTGTTTGAGTTGTAGGGTACCCCGTTATATAAAATTCTCTTCGCATACAACTGCTATGGACAGAAATAAAAATGTAGTCAAGTTGAGTATTTCACCATGATCCCAAAAATATAAAAATATCGGTAGTTTAACTCTTATTGTGAAACCCCCAAATGTTGATACAGGGTGCCAAATACCCCAAATAAAAAGTTGCTCATTTAATTAATTAAAAATTACAGTAAAATTCTAAAAATTAAATTATCACTACGCCTTAAAAGAATCTTGTCTAAATTCAAATCCGATATTCAAATATATTGAAAACCCTTTTATAACGTAAATAAAGCGTTACAAATTCTAAAGAAATTCCACAGCGACTTTTCTGAAATTTGATTTGGACATATCTCAAAATCTACACAACGAAATCCCGATTTTTCTCTTCCACTAGAAAAATATACTCCACCAGCTCCACATGTTTCTTGTTTCACAGAAATCCGGCTTAAAATGAATCATGTACATTCAGCTGAAGTTCAAATCGCCAAATTGCTAACTGCCGCGACGTTTCAGGTTCGTTTTAATTATAATTATAAATTATAAGTTCGAACGTTGTACTTTAAGTTATCGATATCGCCAAATCGATATACAAATAATTAAATAAATTAATTATTCGACAGCAAACAAAACGCGCCATTACACTATTTCATATTAATTACAAGACCCTGACTACCTTGAGTCATCTTGATGTGACTAAAACAGGAGCTACGCTGAGACCTAGTGAGGTCATACCTCCTATCGAGCGCACTTCTTCGATACTATTCTATTACTGTTGAGATTCGATTGGGCCCTTTTGATTATGGGAGTGTGTCTCGAGGTGGGCGGTAGTAGTTGTTATGCGTTACCACCAGTACGGCTCTGAAAACGATGAATCCACCCTGGCATTCCTCGCGTGCCTTATCACATGCCTTATACGAGCCCACTACAACTTTAATTTGTGCTGTTTTATATGGAGTGCATCTGATCAACCTCCAGTTTACGTAAGAATTACGGTACTGTATATACTATGGGAATATATAAACGATGTAAAGGTAATATTGTAATCCTACTTATGCTATTTTGATATTTTTACTTTACTGATAGACACTATTGTATATAACATATTATACTATATAGTATTAGTTTGACGGATCCTTAGAGGATGGTGATCCCAAACATCCTTTAAGTTACTGACTGCATTTCATCGAACATATTTGAGTTGATTTACTTTCATGAGAATGTTAGTCCTGATCCGAGTTGTTTTGTTTTGCATTATTGCTCGGGTCAGATCGAGTATTCCAGTTTTGAGATTTACTCTTGGATTTTGGAGATTATCGGGTTTTGCTCATCTATATCTACGTGTTCAGTTGATCCAGTTACAGCTATTCTTGTTATCTCTGTTTTATATAGTTATCTTTCACTTATGTATAAGAAATTTATAGTGTTAGACTTCCGCTGTATTATTTATGTAAACTCTTATGTAAAATTTATTAAGTAGCTTCTTGAACTACTATTGTATTATTTTTTTTCCGCTGTGAGATATCATATTGCTCTGTATCTGTGTCTATGATATGTGATTATGTGATTTTTTCTATTTACCCCAGAAGATAATAACAATTTGTCATTTTGGACGGTTCAAGTTGACATGTTTTGTTGATTCGGAACAGTCAAAATTGCGGGGCGTGACATATGGCATCAGAGCTTTAGCCTATGGGTTAAAAACTAATTAGAGATACAGTAGTGATACCCTAGAATGAGTGGGATTAGTCGCAGAATCCTTCTTGAGAGAGAGAGCATATTTTGAAAGTATAAATTATTTTTAAAATGATTTTAAATTTTTTTAAAACAAATAATTTCGAATATAAATTTTTGTTTAGTATTTGAATCCTTTTCTGAAATTTCCTTTCCATCCATTTTCCTTCGTAGATCCTCTTTGATTAGGTTCTCCGTTCAGCTTTTAACTCGAATTCTATCACTTATCCTTGTCCCTAACAAGATAAGAACTAGAAGGAGAGTATAAATCTTATAGCGAGTTCTTTTTTTTCAATATTGGTTTGAAATTAGTATTTTGAAAGGTATTATAGTATAAGATCCTCTTGAAGCTATATTGAATTTTGATATATATTTTTGGAAGATATATATTTGCAGATAACATTTTGTTTGGTAATACCAATATTTTGAAAAGATTTGATATTTATACTTTAAGATTTTATATTTTATAAACTATATATTTTAAATGAGATTTAAAGATGTAGATTTTACAAGAAAATGACTTTACCTCGGTTGAAATCCATAATAGTATAGTTTATAAATGTATGTATATATATAGGAATTTATAAATTTAAACGGGTTTGTAAATTTTTATTTTATGTTGTATATATGTTAAACTTATAGAATTAATAAGTTTTATAAGTTAAATATAGATAATATGGGTTTGTAACCATTTATGTATAGTATAGAATAATATTGTTATATACTTGATTTGGTAATAATATTATTTGTATATTTATTAAGGATTGAGATTAAATTATAATTAAAAAAATGAGAGGGGGAGAGATATAATTTTTCCCGATGTGAAATTTTAAGGATTTGATACATATTATTTATAGTATATGATTTTGAATTCGGTATATATTCTGTTTAAATATATAAATATGTTTTGAGTACTTACGTGACATTAAAGTGGCCTATCAAATACCTAGTGATTTCGGTATATGTCTGATCAACGTATATGTTAATCCTATATGTATCAGATAGATATAGAGTCACACTCTAGTCACTTGATAATGATTCCGGTGATGACCGCGGCATCATCGATATCTATTTTCGAGTGTCGAAAGTGGGATAACTATATGTAGTCAATCGAGACGTCGAGTGAATACTTAAAACTGTTTTGAAATATTTGAAAATATTTTAACTTCTGATTTATATATATTTCAAATTTTATATATATATGTATGTGGATAAATATGAACCATTTGGTTTAAATAAAATATTAAATTTATTTAGTTACTATTTTCCTGCCTTGTTCCTTTTCGGGGACGAAAAGGTTTGAGTGCAGAAGATTGTAACAACCTGAATTATAAGTGTATTTTTAATTTAATTTAAATTTTGATTTTTATTTTATTTTATTCATTTAAAACTCAATATGTTTGTATTTTATTTTGATTTTTGGTTTAAAAACTAAATTATTTTGGATTTTATAACAAATGAATTTTTTTGATATGAATGTATCTTAATAATACAAATTATGTTTGCTATTTCAGATCTATTGTATTTAATTTATTTTATCGAATTATATAATTTGGATTTAAAATTTATTTCCTATGATTTTAATTTAAAATATTAAATTCGTATTATTCTATATTTCATATTTCAATATTGATAAAATATATCTTTGGTTTAATTTAAATATATATTTCTCTTATTGATCTACCATTTATGTAGATCGATTGTTGTTGTAAACATCGTTCGAATTTTTAGTTGTCAAACTCATTTGTTTGCTATTTTAAATCATTAATATTTATTTAATGTTCGTTCACTTTCTTTATTTTAAACGTTCGTTTTCCTTTTATTTAAATACCGTTCATTCATTTTTAGTTCAAAATCCCTTCGTTCACTTTTTAATTAAACCGTTCGTTCCTCTACCAAACGGTCACTTTTGGTTCCATATTTTTCCACATCCGATCAGCCATTTTGAAATTTAAACCAAACAACTTAGCTTAATGGTCACTTGCGATTTTAAAAATATTGTTCGATTTCCAAGGCATGTCTTGGGTAACGTAAAAAGGAAAACTTAGTGCGCCCTTTCTTCTTACCCTCAGTTTCCCTTCCCACTACTATTTATCCTTCCCAATACATCTTCCCACTACCGTATATAACAAAGAGCCATCACCATTTATATATTTTCCTGCCACCTTTTCATCGCAAGTTTCCCCCTCGACAGCCATTCCCCCTCACCACGATGGGCTGCCGATACCCCAACTCGCCCAGCACTAAAACCGCACCTTACCTGCTCGCCTCCCCTTCCAAACCTAAGCTGCGGACTCACCAGCTTTGCCTTCCCCATCAACTCGCGAGGCCACCACCAATCTGAACCACCTTACTGCCGAGTCCCTCCCTCTTCCTTGACCCACTTGCCAACTCGACCTGCTCCGCCTGCTGTACCCCCCTCCCCCCATTCTGACTGTGACAACTTTCTCGACCTTCTCCTCTGTCCAGTCTCCGCCCGAGAAAAACACTATTGACCTTAGACCACCCTTTCTTCCTGACCTGAAGCCCATTGTGATGGGAGCCATTCCTTTCTGTTTGCGTAAGTTTTGGTTGAATGCTTATGAGTTGTTTTTGCATGAATTTGGTGTGTGTGTGTGTGTCTGATTTTATGGGTGAGTTGCGTGAGTTATATGGATTGTGTGTGTTTGTATGGATATTAGTTTATATTTTTTTTATATGTTTGTGTTAATACATATTTACCTTATTTTTGTGTATATATATATATACAATTTATATGGTTTTTTTGTATGGGTTATATTTGGTGTGTGTGCGTGAGTTATAAATATATAAGTGTGTGTTTACTTATATTTTATATATTTGTTTGTACACAGTTTTTTGTTGTTGTTCGCGTATGTGTTTGTACTGTGTGAAATTTCAATTTTATATATACAAATATATCTACAGAAACATTTATGGTTTTAGTGTGTTATATTATTTATACATATACATATATAAACATGCTTTTGTTTTATTGTGGCGTGTGTATTTTAAATTATAAATATATATAAATATATGTGTATATGGGTTTGATAAGTGTGTGTAGTTGGAGTTGTGTTGATTTCAAATATTTGTATTATAAGTTTTACCGTGTGTATATATAAAGAAATATATATTATTTTGTAAAATTTATTACGTTTATTTTTTAGTTGAGTATGGCGTTGAGTTCGAAAACCACACCTGAAACCTAGTAGCCTAATCGATTCCTTCCTCCTCTTATAAAATAAAATAAATATTGAGTGATCATCGAGTTGAATACATTCTGAATCGTGCCTTGAAGTCATCATTTTAGTTTGTGTCAATCCGTTTGCCGTCTCCAGTTCTGTGCCATTGTGACACCCCACATCCGGTAACGTCACTCTTTATCAGAATGCATTACGTTTCATGAAGCGTAATAGGTAAACGGAAACATTACAAGATAAATATAAAATAACAACGGAATTTAAAACTTTATTAAACAAAGAACATCATGGTCCAAAACATAGTTACATCATAAGTTTGAAATACAGAAAACCCATTACATCAACTTAAAACTTATGTCTTGCACTAAAATCATCGAAGTACGGTTATAAAAGAAGTACAGTTCCCCCTAAATATGGCCATATCAGAGAAGACAGGAAATCAAAGCGGTATGTCTAAGAAGCTCCAAGTAGAATGAAAGAGAGAATTCAAATCAAGCCTGAGTATTCCCACCCCGAGAACCTTGGTGGGTTGGGGGGGGACGGAAGAGAGAGAAGAGGAAACAAAATGGGTCAGACATAAAGTCTAGCGCGTCCAGTAACTTTTAGCATATAAATAAGTAAAAGCATCATGACATGCATATAAACTAGATGAGAGAGATAACAATATCATAGGACAGGTAAACCAGACTGAGTAGGATAAACAAAATAAACATGATGGAATATATTGCGCTGCTTAAGTACTTTTCTCTACACCAATACTAGCATAACAAGAACAAGATCATCCCAACTAGAACAAGATGGTAGACTTAGGTTTATTTCTAGTGACATATTTTACCCCAATAAGAATAATAGGTAGCCCAACAGGACTGACTGGTGTTACCCCCAACAATAATAACAGGCTCCCAACAAGAAAGACCGATGTACCCTAATTACTACCCCCAATCGATATGGTCCCAACCCGTAGATACCTTGTGCTGGGCCCATAGTAAGATATATCACTCCCTTAAGTGGCAACCTCGTTATTTTCGAGATACACAACCAAATCTACTAATGTCATAACGTCTTAATTTCCCCAAGAAAACAGGACCCATGCACGCACATGACCCCATCGTAATGCGCCATCAACACCCTCACAAAAGTGACCTCTTATAATCAGCTCAGTAAGCGTGCCATGACCCCAACCTAGTTCAGAGTACTCGTTTGATACCAAGATGGGTTACTGACTGAATCGGGTCCCACACAACAGATGATACAAGCTTTCCTCCTACGGCTTGCTTCCCCACTACTAGGATTTTAACAGGTTAAGACTAACAGTTTAACAAGGTTGCATAACCCCCACATGTAAAACAAGTTAAGTTTGTCGTGTGTGTGTGTGTGTGTGTATAACCCGCCCCCACATATTTAACAAGATTAACTTAACCCCCATTGATTCAAACAAGTTTACTTAACCCCTAACCGATTTAACAGGTTCATGTAACCCCTCACAGATTTAAACAAGTTAAGTATTACAGGTTAATGAGTTATCCACTTATGGCTTAATAATGGACTAGACCTCTCACATTAATTCTACTACTTGTGGATGCTGGATATGCCGGGTGGTTTCGGGCAGACTTCTACCATAAGTCGGACTTAATCTCGTGTCTCAGTACCGTTACGTGTACATTTATGCACTCGATACCCTCACATTAGATTAACCACTTGTGGACGCTGGATTTGCTCGGCAGTTCCGGGCAGACTTCTACCACAAGTGTAATTTAACCTCGTGTCTAAGTGCGGTTACAGTTTCTAATTACTTTAAATCTAAGCATGTTCATTATTAACCAATTTTCATGTTTATCCAAGATTATGCCCCAAATCCTAGTTTGATTCACAATACAAGTTATGACCCTAAATTAAAGTTTTGGATCAAGGTATAAATTATGCCCAAATCCCAATCATGTTTTAATATAAGTTATGCCCCAAATTAACATTCCCCACCATTCCTAATTTCGTGCGCTCGCATATTTTAGCGATAGGCCTAGGCTCGAACGTTTCCTGGCTATGAAAATAAAAAGGGAAAGAGGGAGAGAAGGGAACAAGAATAGGCATAATAGCAAGACATGCATATGATGATAGAAGTAAGCATACTAACAGGATAGGCATATGGTGACATGATTAGGCATACTAACAAAATGAGCATAATAAAGATAGGCATGCAAGAACTAAACAGTGGATCAGGTGTATAAGTAAAGGCAGATCTGTTTAGTTATGATTCAGGTTACTAACAGGCACAAGTTTAGATCTAACTTATAGACATGTCAAGATTACTATTAATTGTTTATATCTAAAAATAACATCAACTCATAGTGACTGGATCTAAAGAACAAAAAATTGACTTTTGGTGTTGTAGCAGAGATTCTTAAATACGTATAAATTGTTGTTGCAGAAGAATAGGCTGTTTTAATTTGAGTTAGGGCAGCACCTCGCTGTCTCCATTGTTTTTGGGTGAATAATACATAGAAATGAGGTCCTATTTACAGCTTAAAGTCAATGAACCTGGTCAATAAATGAGTCTACGTACACAGAAAAGGATCTGCCTAGATTTGGCTGAAGTCGACATAGGGGTCGACCCATGGGTCGACCCCTAATGGGCCGATTTCCCCCCTTTTTTCTCGCTCTGTGATTTCGAATTCAGGATTAGTTATATATATATTATGCCTATATGTTTACAAACTTCAAACCTTAATATCTTCTTCATACGGTGTCCGTTTTACGCAAACTCGAAATCTATCTTAAGCACAATTCCGAGACGAACGCAATGGTGTAGTCCGTTTTACTTAATTCCAAATATTTAATTTAGTATTATTTAGTTTATCATTATACTGTTCTAAAAAAATATGGGGTGTTACATTCTCCCCTACTAAAAATTACGAGGTGTATATCCTAACATCCATCATCCACCTACTTATCCACCAATCACAGGCATCCATTGTCCTTAAAAGACTTCTAATGCTTATATGAACATATGCAAAGGTGTGTGTATATGTCCCTATACTAATGGGAAATATCAGGCGGTCTACTGATTCAGTCGACCTCCTTAATGCAATGTATGTTAGTGTCATGAATCCAACATGTTTGCAAATAATCCTACTATAACATGTAAGTTCTATATGTGTGTACAATCATTCATACAAATGCAATATCCACATGATGATACACACACTTTCATCCATTAAAAGCAGAAAAATATGCACATGCATCCATATGCAGTATGAGAGTGATTGAGTCGATCTAGTGCCTAATGTGTTTATATTCATCCACTAGCAAACACTTGCATCCACTTACATCCATCAAACATAACATGCTTCAAACACATGTTTACATCCATGGGTTCCCTACCTGAAGGCCGAAGATTCGGTCAATAGGATATACTTAAACAATAGAAACAAGTACAATTAAAAGCTTTGGAAAAAGATGTTAAGAACATACCGTTGAAAAGAAAAGGGTACGAAGCACGAATATTGTCTTCAGTCTCCCAAGTTGCATTCTTGGGGTCTTCTCCCTATTGAACTTTCATCAACTTGACCTCTCGGTTTCCTAGCTTCTTAACGTCTGATCCAAGAATAAGGGTAGGACCTCATCTGTCACCTCCCATTCCACCCCTACTTCCTTAAGCATACTCGGCTCAACTACTTGTGGTATCATGCAAGCACTTTCGTAAATGAGAAACATGGAAAACATCATGAACACCGGACAATCTCTCTGGTAGCTTTACTCTATAGGCCATTCGACCAATGCTTTCTATTATAGGAAATGGCCCTACAAATCTTGGTGCCAATTTCCCTACAGATCCAAAACGAATCACATTCCTTAATGTTGATACCTTGATGAAAACCATGTCTCCTACTTCATACTTAATATCGGCCCTTCTCTTATCTGCGTAGGACCTATGCCTGTCCTGAGCTATCTTCACGCGCCTTCGAACAAGATCAATCTTTTCTGAAGTTTCTCCAATCATCTCAGGTCCAATTAGAAGCCTTTCTGTAGACTCCCACCAATAAGTCGGTGATCTGCAGGGTCATCCGTACAATGCCTCGAAGGGTGCCATGCTAATACTAGCCTGATAACTGTTGTCGTAGGCGAACTCTACCAAAGGAAGATGCTCTTCCTAAGTCCCTCCGAAGTCTAGGATACACAGTCTTAAAAGATCCTCAATAACTCTATTCACCCTCTCTGTCTGTCCATCGGTCTGAGGGTGATAAGAAGTGTTCAAACACAACTATGTACCTAATGCCTCTTGTAAGCTCCTCACTGGTGAAAATGGGGTCATGATACTCACAATACTGGAAGGTACTCCATGTAGACGGACTATCTTATAAATATGAACTGCTGCCAACCATGTTGTCGTCCTCTTACTCTTAATAGGAATGAAATGAGTGCTCTTAGTAAGTCTGTCAACTATAACCCTAATACTGGTGTTGCCTTTCCTCGATCTAGGCAATCCATCAATGAAATCCATAGAGACGCTCTCCCACTTCCACTTTGAGACTTCCAAAGGATGAAGTAAACCCCCGGGTATCCTTTGCTCGTACTTGAATTGCTGGCAGATCAAACATCGAGAAACAAACTCCGCTACATCTCTCTTCATCCTGGCCCAAAAGAAAATCCTCTTCATATCTCTATACATCTTATCACCGCCTGGATGGATAGTCATCCTAGAATGATGGGCTTTCTCATGGATTGTCTTCAACAAACTCCCAACCCGCAGAACACAAAGCCTTCCATCTCGTCGTAGCCATCCCCTATCATCCGTGGAATACCAACTTAGGTGGTTGGAAGTCTCCCCTCTACTGAGCCTATCCAAGATATCTACTATCTGTGGGGTCCTCTCGCTGCGAAGTTCCTATCTGATCCAACAGAGTAGGTCGCACATCTAATGATGCCAATAAACGAGGTGTGAACTCGATGGAGGGTCTAAAAGCAAAAGTCGATATAAACTCCAAGCTCTACCTCTATAAAACAGATGACTCAATGTCATCATCTGCCTACTCAACGCGTCTGCCACCACATTACCCTTGCCAGGGGTATAAGCTATCTCAAATTCATAGGAAGATAGGAACTCCATCCATCTTTGTTGCCTCAAATTGAGATCCTTCAACGAGAACAAGTACTTGAGAGATTTATGATTGGTGTACAACTCAAACTTCTCTCCAAGTAGATAATGGCGCCAAGTCTTAAGCGCGAATACTATGGCAGCCAACTCTAAGTCATGGGTAGGGTAGTTCTTCTCATGAACCCTTAATTGTCTACATCAATAACATACTACCCATCCCTCTCGCATCGGAACCGCACCAAGCCCTTTACCACATGCATCAGTGTATACTATGAACATCATGTTCCCATCAGGCAAAAGTCAAGACTGGGGCTATTGCCAGAGCCCTCTTCAATTGCTGGAAACCATCCTCATAGTCTATACCCCAAGAAAATGTGTAACACCCCACGTCCATTAATGTCACTCACGAAGGGAATGCATTATCTTCCATGGAGGTTATAAGTGAATATAGAAAAGAAAAATTACAACAAGACAGATAGTAAATAGTACATGGAAATCTAAAACTTCATTTTATTGTAGCGGAAATTAAACATGTTTGTTACATCATAAAACCATAGATCATAACCAAGTACAATATCCATCTTCATAAAAACAAAATACATAATCCCATTACATAAATAGCCATTAAAAAGATAACAAGCTGGACTTTACTTCAACGGTCCAAGCTTTCCAAAGAGAGATGAAGCAATTCAATCAAACTCCACTAGAGTTGGGCCCAACCTGAGTACCTGGAGGGGGAAAAAGGATAGAAATAGAGGGGGTCAGACATAAAGTCTGGCGAGTATGATAATTCTAACAATACTATTATCAAAATAACTACACTAAGGCATAAGATGGAAGACAAGTAAATGTCTATGAACTCTTAGGAAGATAAAGATAGCGTTTAGGATAACGTTAAAGATAACGGTAAAGGCACGCCTAATTACTAACGAATGATTACTACACTGCACCGCACATTACTACACTGCACCACACCAGTCACCCTATTGTTTGATCCCACTTGCTTCACACAGAAACTTTATAAATAGCCTTACGTACCCCTAGCTGACTACATAGGTGTCGTCTGCCCCTATCTCCACTAGGTGTACCCCACTACCCACTTTCGATCGGCTCCCTACTCGTAGATACCCGTGCTGGCCCCACATTGGGGTGTATCACTCCCCTAAAGTGGCAACCCGATACAACTTGAGAATGCACGGCTTATACCTACACGATGCAACAACGTCTTACCTACCAGCCCAGGTCCACACACGCATATGAAACCCGTTGGACTTGCGTTGCCACCCCTCCGCGTTTTGGCCTCTTACAGTCGAACCCAGCATGCGTGTCCCGTCCTCGACTTGGGTCGAGCCCACAAAGATATGTTTGGGATACTGGTCGAAATGGGCCCCCACAAGCTACCCACCTAAGCTTGTCACTAGTATATCCCACTTAACCCTCTTAGTCATGTTCATTTACATGTGTGTTTGGTTAAGTCTTACTAATCGTATTTCACATGCCACTAAGGGCACCCCCTAGATTCCTCATGCCACCCAAGGCACCTACTTAACCCCCATGTCCCACCTTACATGTTTATCTGGTTAAGTATTTCTTAATTCATTTAGGCCATAACCTCATAAAGACCTCCCACATTAGACTGGCAATTATGGCAGCTGGATTTGCCGGGTGGGTCTGGGCAGTCTTACACCATAAAAGAGTCTAACCTCGTGTCTTTACAACCGTTATGCTTTAGTTTAGGCCTAGGACCTCTCACATTGGGCTGACATTTGTGACCACTGGATTTGCCTGGCGGGTCCGGGCAGGTTTACGTCACAAACAAGTCCAAACTCGTGTCCTAAGCATTGATTAACACTTAAAATCTTTTACCCCAGTTTTAATAATTCCCTATTCAAATTATTAATTAAGTCAACTTTTAATGATGTTCATAATTGACTCAATTATGGCCATCCACTTATGGCATGCAAAATCATATCAATTACACCCCAACTTTTTAATATTAAATCCTTAATATTATCCCTACCCCACGTTTACACGTTCGCTTATTCAACGCATAATATAGGCTAGACTTGTATAGTCTAACACCTAGCACAAAGATAAATTATCACAACATATAGACAATTAAAATAAATCTAATCATAATAGGGGTGAAACTTGCATAAACTACACATGTTAAGGATCAAAAGGTGTCAACTTGTTAAATGTCTCAATTTACATGATATGATCATAGCCCAAATCTATACATAAACTTGCATATGGGGTTTTTAGGCAACATAATGATGGTGTGAACTAGCATAGGATATCACATATGTCATAGCATAATTCTAGATGTCATAATAGATGTCTTGGCATATGTTCATAACTTTTCTAATCAATCTAACTTGCATATGTGACTTGTCATATAGATCAACATAACCCAAACATGATGATTTAATTAATATGAACTAACTAGCATAGATGGTAACATCATGGCCTTTTTAACATGTATGATTCATCACAACTTAGCATAGAAACTTTCAACATACATAACATCATCATAGCATGATTTACAACATATAAGATATCATCATCACATAACATTGGATTTACAATATACATGATAGCAAAAGGGGTTTACAACAACATATATGATAATTCACATCATCTACTCATAATCCATTCATAACTCAACCTAATTAAAATGATAATAATCTTGTTAAGATCATCATACTCACAATTTAGAGAAGAAAAGAGAGAGTTTTGCTTTGCTTTAGGGTTGAGAGAATTAGAATTGAATTTGCTTTTCTTCTTTCTTAGTTGGCGGCGGCTCCATTGATTTCCATGGCGACAGTATGACGGTAACTATTCTATTTTAATTAGGTTTAGGGTTAGCATTAGGATGTATTTATAGGTGTAGGAAGTTATTTAGGACCATTAGATTAACCCTGAACCATGAGAGCCAATCAAATGCAAAATCTGCATTTGAGCGAATCGGCCCACGTGTTGACAGCCAAACACCCTGGATTAACCCCTAGTCGACCCAGCGAGGCTCGGGTCGACCTCAAAAATTGGCCGGTTCGGTTATTTCCCCTCCCAATTCGCTGTTTTGAACTTTTTCGCATATTTACTTATTTAATTTTTAATTTATATATATATATATATCAATATATATATATATATATTTCTCTGCGCAACCCATTTCACTTAATTCTTTTCTAAAAATTAAGTATACTTTAATTTGTGAATTTTAATGTTATAAAATTACAGGGTGTTACATTCTCCCCTCCTTAAAGGATTTCGTCCCCGAAATCTCCAAGTCAAGAAGAATGTATATCCAACCATCTACTCAACCATCAAACACCAGCATCCATTGTCCTTAAAATACTTCTAATGCTTTAATGTTTATATGCACAGTGTGTGTATATGTCCATATCTAATGCAAAATTAGGCGGTCTACTGATTCAGTCGACCTCCTTAGTGCAATTCATGATAGTGCCATGTGTCCAATATGTATGCAAAAGATTCCTAATGATACATATTAATTCTATATGCGTGCACAACCATCCACCCGAATGTAGCAACTATATGATAATACAACCATTATACATCCATTTTACTAAATACATCCATATATATGCAATATGCAATATGAAGTGACTGAGCCGATCTGGTGCCTAATAGTGTGTGTATATGCATCCAAGAGCAACCACTAGCAAACACTTGCATCCACTTTGCATCCACCATAAATAACATGTCTCAAACACATGTTTCAACCATAGGATTATCCTAACTAAAGGTCAAAGATACTAGCGAGAGGATATACTAAAGATAAGATAAGTACAAGCTAAGCGATAAAGGAGAAATTAAAGGACATACCCTAAAAAAAAAAGGGTATCGTGAACGCATCTTCTCTTCCATCTCCCAAGTAGCGTTGCTCTCATCATCTCCCCATTGCACTTTGACTAGTCTGACCTCTCGATTCCTCAACCTCTTGATCTCTGACCAAAGAATGCGCGAAGGAGCTCGTCGAATTGTCGCATCACGCTCTATCTCCAGCTCTCTAAGCAAGCTCGGCTCTACCACTTCCGCGGTCTCGTGCAAGCACTTCCTCAAATGTGACACATGGAATACGTCATGTACACCACTAAGTCTCTCGGGCAACTCCACTCTATACGCCATCCGTCCAATCCTCTCCTTAATAGGAAACGGCCCTACAAACCTTGGTGCTAATTTCCCAACGGACCCAAAGCGAACAACGTTTCGTAATGGAGACACTTTGACAAAGACCATGTCCCAACTTCAAACTCGAGATCTGTCCTCCTCTTATCTGCATAAGATTTCTGCCTATCTTGCACTACTTTCATCCTCCTTCGAATCAAGTCGATCTTCTCCGAAGTCTCCCTAATCATATCGGGCCCAAGTAAGATCTTATCCGTAGATTCCCACCAACATGTAGGTGAACGACAAGGTCGTCCATAAAGAGCTTCGAATGGTGCCATACCAATGTTGGACTGAAAGCTGTTATTATATGCGAACTCCACCAATGCAAGATGCTCTTCCCACGTACCACTAAAGTCTAGGATACATAGCCTCAACAGATCCTCTAGAATGCGATACACCCTCTCAGTCTGGCCGTCCGTCTGAGGATGATATGCGGTGCTCAAACATAACTGAGCCCCTACCGCCTCTTGTAAGCTTCTCCAAAATTCGCTAGTGAAAATAGGATCGCGGTCGCTCACTGTGCTAGAAGGAACACCGTGCAAACGAACTATCTCTCGAACGTATACAGAAGCTAACCATGGAGCAGTCCTCTTACTCTTCACGGGAATAAAATTGGCGCTCTTAGTAAGACTATCTACTATAACCCAAATTCCCGTATTACCCTTCCTCGATCGCGGTAATCCATCCACAAAATTCATCGAGATGCTTTCCCATTTCCATAGTGGAACCTCCAATGGGTGAAGCAACCCACCGGGTTTCTTTTGCTCCGCTTTTACTTGTTGGCACACCAAGCATCTAGCGACATACTCGGCCACGTCTTTCTTCATGCCGGCCCAAAAGTAAACTCTCTTCATGTCTTTGTACATCTTGTCCCCGCCGAGATGAATGGTCATCTTCGAACGATGTGCTTCGTCAAGAATAGTCTTCCTTAGGTCATCGTCTTTTGGTACACAAAGTCTACCGTCCCTACGTAACCAACCCTTATCATCTAGGATATACCTACAGAGATAGCTTGATGACTCCCCTCCTTTGAGCTTTTCTACTAACTCAACTAACTGTGGGTCGTCTCGCTGTGCCTCGCCAATCCGTCCCAAAAGCGTAGGTCTGACCTCCAAGGATGCTAGCAAACCGGGTACGAAGTCAACGGAAGGTCTAAAGTCAAACATCGAAATGAATTCTAAACTTCGCCGCTCAACAAACAAAGGACTTAAGGATAATCTTTTTCTACTTAAGGCGTCTGCCACCACGTTACCCTTGCCAGGGGTATAGGCTATTTCGAAGTCGTAGGACGCTAAGAACTCCATCCACCTTTACTGCCTTAAGTTCAAGTCCTTTTGAGAGAATAGGTATTTTAAAGACTTGTGGCCAGTGAATAATTCGAATTTCTCGCGAAGAAGATAATGACGCCAAGACTTAAGCGCGAAAACAATAGCGGCCAACTCTAGGTCATGTGTGGGGTAATTCTTCTCATGCGCTCTCAACTGCCTTCCACCATAGGCTATTACCCTGCCCTCTTGCATTAAGACTGCGCCTAGTCCTGTCCCACAAGCGTCAGTATAAACGGTAAACGACTTACTCCCGTCTGGCAATATTAAGACTGGGGCTGAAGTCAAAGCTCTCTTCAAACGTTGGAAAGCATCATCACAATCTACATCCCATGTGAAAACTAGGTTCTTCTTCGTCAAGCGTGTCAATGGAGCTGATATCTTTGCGAAGTCTTTGATAAACTTCCTATAGTAGCCAGCCAACCCCAAGAAACTTCTCACTTCGGTAGCATTTTTAGGAACCTTCCAATCTTGGATGGCCACCACCTTCGCGGGATCTACAGCTATCCCTTCTTTGGAAACCACGTGTCCTAAGAACCGTACTTCCTTCCTCCAAAAGTGACACTTAGAAAATTTACCTTTAAGCTTATGCGCTCGAAGAGTCTCCAACACTTCCCTAAGATGTAGGGCATGCTCTTCTTCATCCTTAGAAAAGATCAAGATGTCATCTACAAAGACTACCACAAATTTGTTAAGGTACTCCCTAAACACCCTACTCATCAAATCAACAAAGTATGCGGGGGCGTTTGTCAAACCGAAAGGCATCACTAGCCATTCATAGAAACCGTCCGGAGTCCTAAAGGCAGTCTTGTCAATGCTATCCTCAGCCACTCTCAACTGATGGAAACCAGTGGCTAAGTCCAACTGCGAAAACACTGAGGCGCCAACTAACTGATCGAAGAGATCGTCAATCCTCGGCAGTGGGTGTTTGTTCTTCTTAGTAAGCTTATTAAGTTCTCTATAGTCCACACAAAGTCTAAGGGACCCATCCGCCTTCGTGGCAAATACTACTGGAGCACCCCACTCCGATATACTTCGTCTTATGAACCCCTTCTCAAGCAACTCCTTCACTTGCTTACCGAGTTCCCTCCTTTCACGTGGAGCCATGTGGCGTACTGGCAAAGATACTAGTTTCGCATTATCCACAAGATATATTCGAAAATCTATCTCCCGCTTCGGAGGCAAGCCCTTCACCTCCTCAAACACATCCGAGTATTCTCGGACCACTCTAACAGATCGTAGATTTTCCTCAGACGCTTCAAGCGATTCTAGATAACTTAGCATAACCGAATTTATGGGATTACAAAAGATTTCGAGAGTGTTGCCAAGGCGAGTCACGAGCCTAACTACTCTCCTTTCACAATCAAGAACGACCCCATTTCTAGATAACCAATCCATTCCTAAAATTAGCCCATAGCCCGTGAAGCCCAACACATAAGCATCACATCATAATTCAACGCTAAGTATTGAAATTTTCAAATCCAAACACATCATAGACAAATAAGCTGAGCCCCCAATTGGATTCGAAACAACTAAGGGATCCTCTACTAAACTGGTGTTTAAGTGCAGTGATTCAACTAATGATGTAGAGATAAACGAATGCGATGGGCCCGAATCGAATAGGGTACGGACAGGATGACCAAACAAAAAAACTAAGCTTTCAACAGAAATGGTTCTACCTCGTTCTTGCAGCGGTGGGACCGTGAGAGCCTGAACTTGTCCCCTTGCCTGCCCTGATGCTATAAGAGCCTGCACCTGTCCTCCCGAGGTAACTCCTGCCCTTTGCCCCTTCTTTGGGTAGTCCTTCACTAAATGTCCCGTATCGCCACAATGAAAACAACCTGTCTTCTTTTTCTTTCGGCAATCCTTGCTGAGATGGCCCGGTGCCCTCACAGTTAAAACATTTCTTCTTTCCCTCGCTGTTATTGTCTTTACCACCCTTCTTGTTTTGTTGTTGTGGTTTCTTCTGATCCCCCTTCTTCTCGGGTGCCTTATCAGCTTTAGCGCTTTTCTCCTCATGCATAAGCGCCATTTCTACTAACTTCTCAAAGGTGGCCGCCATAGGGATGTGGGTCATAGCCAACCCTTGCAATGGTTCATTCAAGCCATTCACGAACCTCAGCGCCTTCTTCTCCGGCGTGTTCATTAAGTCCAAGCCAAACCTTGCTAACTGATTAAATTTATTGACATATTCTTTCACTGATGAGCTTCCTTGCTTCAATGTCAAGAACCTTTCCATATATAGATTTTCTTCCGCCCTTGAGAGAAACTTCGCCTCGAACCTACGTCTGAAATCCGCCCAAGAGTCAACAGGACGCTCCCCATTAGTGACCTCCCACCAAAACG
Source organism: Allium sativum (assembly GCA_030737875.1). Classification (NCBI taxonomy): domain Eukaryota; kingdom Viridiplantae; phylum Streptophyta; class Magnoliopsida; order Asparagales; family Amaryllidaceae; genus Allium; species Allium sativum. The sequence goes on from CM060918.1 coordinate 133,953,255, forward strand.
AGGCCTCTCCCTTCATCAACCAAGCTGCTAATCGAACTCTCCTCCCTTCTTCTACTTCAAATATTTCTAGCAATTCTTCCACCTCCTTAAGCCAATCTCTAGCTTCAACAAACGTTTCTGACCCTTGAAATGGTTTTCCACCCATAGCCTTGAATTCCTTGCACGTCTTTGCAAAAGTATCTACGCGAGGAGGAGGAGGAGGAACGGGTGCAACTGGTGGTGGAGGAACATTGGCTGGACCTGCAGCAGCCCTAGCCTCTAATAACCTCCTATACCATCCTGGTATCGTTACACCGTCGGGTAGATTAAGATCTTCAGCCATTCTGAAATGAAAAAGGAAAGATTCAAAATGGAGAATTCGAAAGATAAAGATATGGGCTATTGGGGATTATGTTTTTTTTCTTAGAAACTTTTCTCTTTAAATTTCCCATTAAAACATGTTTTTAAAAGCACTTCTTCCAAAAATAACTATTTTTCTAAAGTATATTTATCTGTTCTGGTATCCTTAAGCTCTGATACCACGTGTAACACCCCACGTCCATTAATGTCACTCACGAAGGGAATGCATTAACTTCCATGGAGGTTATAAGTGAATATAGAACAGAAAAAATACAACAAGACAGATAGTAAATAGTATTTGGAAATCTGAAATTTCATTTTATTGCAGCGGAAATTAAACATGTTTGTTACATCATAAAACCATAGATCATAACCAAGTACAATATCCATCTTCATAAAAACAAAATACTTAATCCCAATACATAAATAGCCATTAAAAAGATAACAAGCTGGACTTTACTTCAACGGTCCAAGCTTTCCAAAGAGAGATGAAGCAATTCAATCAAACTCCACTAGAGCTGGGCCCAACCTTAGGACCTGGAGGGGGAAAAAGGATAGAAATAGAGGGGGTCAGACATAAAGTCTGGCGAGTATGATAATTCTAATAATACTATTATCAAAATAACTAGACAAAGGCATAAGCTGGAAGACAAGTAAATGTCTATGAACTCTTAGGAAGATAAAGATAGCGTTTAAGATAACGGTAAAGGCACACCTAATTACTAACGAATGATTACTACACTACACCGCACATTACTACACTGCACCACACCAGTCACCATATTGTTTGATCCCACTTGCTTCACACAGAAACTTTATAAATAGCCTTACGTACCCCTAGCTAACTACATAGGTGACGTCTGCCCCTATCTCCACTAGGTGTACCCCACTACCCACTTTCGATCGGCTCCCTACTCGTAGATACCCGTGTTGGCCCCACAGTGGGGTGTATCACTCCCCTAAAGTGGCAACCCGATACAACTTGAGAATGCACGGCTTATACCTACACGATGCAACAACGTCTTACCTACCAGCCCGGGTCCACACACGCATATGAAACCCGTTAGACTTGCGTTGCCACCGCTCCCCGTTTTGGCCTCTTACAGTCGAACCCAGCATGCGTGTCCCGTCCTCGACTTGGGTCGAGCCCACAATGATACGTTTGGGATACTAGTCGAAATGGGCCCCCACAAGCTACCCACCTAAGCTTGTCACTAGTATATCCCACTTAACCCTCTTAGTCATGTTCATTTACATGTGTGTTTGGTTAAGTCTTACTAATCGTATTTCACATGACACTAAGGGCACCCCCTAGATTCCTCATGCCACCCAAGGAACCTACTTAACCCCCATGTCCCACCTTACATGTTTATCTGGTTAAGTATTTCTTAATTCATTCAGGCCATAACCTCATAAAGACCTCTCACATTAGACTGGCATTTATGGCAGCTGGATTTGCCGGGCGGGTCCGAGCAGTCTTACACCATAAAAGAGTGTAACCTCGTGTCTTTACAACCGTTATGCTTTAGTTTAGGCCTAGGACCTCTCACATTGGGCTGACATTTGTGACCACTGGATTTGCCGGGCGGGTCCGGGCAGGTTTACATCACAAACAAGTCCAAACTCGTGTCCTAAGCATTGATTAACACTTAAAATCTTTTACCCCAGTTTTAATAATTCCCTATTCAAATTATTAATTAAGTCAACTTTTAATGATGTTCATAATTGACTCAATTATGGCCATCCACTTATGGCATGCAAAATCATATCAATTGCACCCCAACTTTTTAATATTAAATCCTTAATATTACCCCTACCCCACGTTTATACGTTCGCTTATTCAACGCATAATATTGGCTAGACTTGTATAGTCTAACACCTAGCACAAAGATAAATTATCACAACATATAGACAATTAAAATAAATCTAATCATAATAGGGGTGAAACTTGCATAAACTACACATGTTAAGGATCAAAAGGTGTCAACTTGTTAAATGTCTCAATTTACATGATATGATCATAGCCCAAATCTATACATAAACTTGCATATGGGGTTTTTAGGCAACATAATGATGGTGTGAACTAGCGTAGGATATCACATATGTCATAGCATAATTCTAGATGTCATAATAGTTGTCTTGGCATATGTTCATAACTTTTCTAATCAATCTAACTTGCATATGTGACTTGTCATATAGATCAACATAACCCAAACATGATGATTTAATTAATATGAACTAACTAGCATAGATGGTAACATCATGGCCTTTTTAACATGTATGATTCATCACAACTTAGCATAGAAACTTTCAACATACATAACATCATCATAGCATGATTTACAACATGTAAGATATCATCATCACATAACATTGGATTTACAATATACATGATAGCAAAAGGGGTTTACAACAACATATATGATAATTCACATCATCTACTCATAATCCATTCATAACTCAACCTAATTAAAATGATAATAATCTTGTTAAGATCATCATACTCAAAATTTAGAGAAGAAAAGAGAGAGTTTTGCTTTGCTTTAGGGTTGAGAGAATTAGAATTGAATTTGCTTTTCTTCTTTCTTAGTTGGCGGCGGCTCCATTGATTTCCATGGCGACGGTATGACGGTAACTATTCTATTTTAATTAGGTTTAGGGTTAGCATTAGGATGTATTTATAGGTGTAGGAAGTTATTTAGGACCATTAGATTAACCCTAAACCATGAGAGCCAATCAAATGAAAAATCTGGATTTGAGCGAATCAGCCCACGGGTTGACAGCCAAACACCCTGGATTAACCCCTAGTCGACCCAGCGAGGATCGGGTCGACCTCAAAAATGGGCCGGTTCGGTTATTTCCCCTCCCAATTCGCTGTTTTGAACTTTTTCGCATATTTATTTATTTAATTTTTAATTTATATATATATATATATATATCAATATATATATTTCTCTGCACAACCCATTTCACTTAATTGTTTTCTAAAAATTAAGTATACTTTAATTTGTGAATTTTAATGTTATAAAATTACGGGGTGTTACAAAATGTCAAATTCTTCTTCATCGGTCTGGTGGGTGGGCTGGTATCTTTGCAAAGTCCATAATGAACCTCTTATAATAGCCCGCTAAACCAAGAAAACTCCTTACCTCCGTTGCATTCTTTGGAATCTGTTAATCTTGAACTGCAACTACTTTCGTGGGATCTACTGCTATCCCATCCTTAGAGACCACATGACCTAAAAATCTCACTTCTTTTCTCCATAAATGACATTTGTAGAATTTTTCCTTAAGTTGGTGCGCACAAAGAGTTTTCAAAACCACCCTTAAATGTTGGGCATGCTCTTCCTCTCTCTCTTCGAGAAAATTAAGGTGTCATCAACAAAGACCATAACAAACTTATTTAGGAATTCCCGAAACACCCTACTCATTAGATCCACAAAGTAGGCGCGTGCATTCTTCAATCGAAAAGGCATGACGAGCCACTCAAAGAAACCATCTGGAGTTCTTAAAGCGGTCTTGTCTATACTGTCCTCGACCACCCTCAACTGATGAAATCATGTGGCCAAGTCTAATTAGGAGAAAACAGATGCACCAACAAGATGGTCAAACAGATCATCTTTCCTCGGAAGTGGGTACTGCCTATTTTTCTTAGTGAGTTTATTCAACTCTTTGTAATCCACACATAAGCAAAGTGAACCATCCGCCTTAGTGGCAAATACTATTGGAGCACCCCATTCAGATATGCTTCGCCTAATAAACCCTTTTTTAAGTAGATCCCCTACTTGCTTGCTGAGCTCCCTCCTTTCTCTCGGAGCCATATGGTGCACAGGCAATGCAACTGTCTTTGCATTGTCCAGCCAAGTGTATACGAAAATCAATCTTGCGCTTCGGAGTTAATCCCCAAACCTCCTCAAAAACATCAGAATACTCACAAACTACTGGTATAGATCGTAGATCATTGATAGATGCATCAAGCGACTCTAGGAAACTAAGCATGACGGACCCTTTAGGGTCACAAGAAATCTCGAGGGACCTCCCATGGTTTTTGGATCCATTTCTTCGATATTTTCTGATATTCAAATTGCTGTGAAGCACATGTTTGAATTTCCGGTTTCTGGCTCTTCACACTTGATGACTAATTTGAATCGCTTAAAGTTGTCGCGTATGCTCTCTTTCTTTTCTTTGATGAATTTCTATTGTCTGTCTGTTAAATTGATTTATCTGGATATGGACATATTCTCTTTATATGACCTTGTTTATTGCAGTTATAACGTCGATCATCATTTCTTCCTGAATTCCTTGGTTATTTCTTTTGAAAATTATTTCTCTTTTTGTATTTTAGAAATTTTCTGAAATGTCTTGTCATTAAGAATGTTTCTTCATCATCTTCACTAATTGAGTCCAAACCATTTGTTGTCACTTTGAATGCAATAGATTTCTTTTCAGTTAGTCAATTTTCTTTTCTTTTCTGTAATTGGACTTCAAAAAACATCAAATTTTCAAATTAACTCCTCAATCTTCATTTCATTGACATTATTAGCTTCTTTAATTGCCAATGTTTTCTGATTCCATTCTGGTGTCAATGAACTCAATATTTTTCTGAATTGATCTTCTTCTGAGTAAGTTTTTCCTAATGCTATTAAAGAATGTGCCATCTCTTGAAATCTGCAATACATATCAGAGATAGATTTATTCTCGTACATTTAAAAAAATTCAAACTGATTAATTAACATTAATATCTTTGTTTGTTTAACTTTACTAGTTCCTTCATGAGTAACTTGTAAAGTTCTCCAAATTTCGTATGCAGTTTTATATACTAACCTCAATTAAATTCATTCCTATCTAATGAACAGAACAACATATTCATGGCTTTAGAATTGTTTGTGTAGAAGCCTTTTGTTCATTAGTCGTTAAGCAAAATTAGTTGTGGGTTCAATAAACTCGTTCTGTGTACTATTCCATGTGTCTAATCCTACTGATTGTAAATATATTTTCATTCTACATGCCCAATACTAATAATTACTACCATTAAACAGTGGTGGTCTAACAGTGGGCTGACCCTCTACAAAAGAAATATTATTACCAGTGTTGGTTGCCATTTAATATTTTCAAAAATCAGAATATGAACTTTTTGAAAAACCTTGCTTTGATACCAATTGTTAAGGAATGCAGATGTTAAGGCAAAACTAACACTCGAGGGGGAAGGGGTGAATAGTGTTTTCAAGGAATTTAAGAAAATCTAAAACTTATATGATCTACTACATGAATCACACACCACAGAGATGATCACATACATAGAATCAAACACAAACATAGAAATAAACAAAAATAAAATGATGAAAAGGAAAGAACATATTAGATTTTATACCGGTTCGGATTACTCCTACGTTTAGTCCCACGCAACGCTGTATTGCGCAGAGTTTATTACTATATCAATATCCAAGTACAATCCCCTTGATTTCACGATTATAAGGTTAACACGGCTCCAAACTCCCATGATTTCACGGCTACAAAGTTAACACTGATTCCAACACCCTTGATTTTATGGCTACAAGGTTAACATCGATTACTTTCCTTGATTTCAGGGCTACAAGGAACAAACCCTTTCCCAAACAATCCCAAATTATTATTAATAACCCTATAAGTCTTCAATAGCACTTCAATTCAGAGAGTAATAAGTAGAGAATGAGAAGTGAAGAAGTTTTATCTAATTGGAATAGTAATCGGCAGCGTAGAAGTGTATAAATCAATAAAATAAATGAAATAATAATGGAGGATTGGAAAGGGGTGATGATGGAGAAGAAGAATGGTTAAAAATTCGAAATTAACCCCTATTTATAAGATTTGAAAGGTTGCAATGCTTCTGAAATGTTACAAATAGTGAAAAGACACTTCGTTTCAAAATTGAAAAATCGACAGTTGTATGTCGACACATACATATATGTATGTCGACATATGTGTATTAAAATTTTGAATTTTTAATATTTTCAAGTGTTTAACTATATATATAATTCTGAAAATTCTTAAATTAAAACATAGTGATATAAATGAGTATTATAAAGTATAAAATCATATGAAAACATAAATATAAATTATATTAAACATATTTATAAAATTATAAGGTTTAAAACTATATAGATATAAATTTATACAAGTATATAACTATATATAAATATATATAAACTTATAAACTCTAAAACTTATGTTTGAAATCAAAAGTAAGATAGAAAACTATTTGAACTTAGAAATTTTTAAAACAGAATTTGAAATTTGAAAATCATAATTTGAAAAACTGAATTTGAATTTGATCCTGGAGTGCTATTCAGACTCTTACATATAAACTAGACTCTATTACTGTATTTGTCTTGAACTCTTGAACTTTAGATAACTTGATTACTCATGAGTCTTGGATCTTCTCTGAATTCTGAATCTCTTGAATCTCTAAAACTGTACAGTATTCAGTATTAATTCCTATATACAAATCCTGCATATATGTGTGTGTGTGTATATATATTCTAGATAGAGATGTTAATATATATTTTATAATCAACTAATATTGAAATAAGCTTGTTGTCATCAAAACTTCATTCTCCAACGTATTTTGGAATAATTTTTATATTATATTCATATATAAACCCCTTATATGTATACAAACTTCTAAGGTTCATAACTTATTCATATGTTATACGTATTACACAAACTTGTGGTCTATCTAAACCAAAATTCTGAGACGAACGCAACGGTAAAGACGGTTTTACTTAATTTTGAATGTTTTAATTAAGTAAATCCCATTCTACTATCTGTAAACTATGGTTACATTGTATTAAATTTTGGGGTGTTACAAATATAATATTACATATAACTTTACAGCAGAAACTTTTAAAATCTGAACAACATACCATGGATAGTTATAAACACCATCCTCATATAGCACAACCACGACATCCAAGTATAGATAGTAGAATACGTCCTCCTTCTGACAAAGATCACTTTCTTTTCTTGAATCGTCCGGGAACTTCTCAAATCCTATTTAAACCTGAAATACACTCGGATTTAACCCAAGTATCAAACACTCAAGTCAGAATTGGATTAACCAGCATGAGAACTAGATAACCAGTCATATAAATCTCAAAACCATTATAAAAAAGGGTTGTCAAATCTTCATGCATGCTTTTTGGAAACTGAAGTTACCATAAGACCTGCATCCCATCACACAATGCAAACACACACCATTAGGAGCAGGTTTTGCCTTATGATGACTAAATATGCTTGGTACGAGAAAATTGTTTGATATTATCATTAGTGTCTATCTTTTAAAACTTTTCAAAATAAATGGATTAATCCTAGTAGACGTATGTACCATATATTATGTCTACATACATAGATTACAACTAAAACCATAAAGCTTCATGTTGGAAGTTGAGTTCCAAAAATGACCAAGGCAAAAGATCTTCCTTAACCGCGATTCAGGCACTCCTCTTGTAACACCCTACACTTTTGTGAGTACAAATTTCAACAAAAATCGAAATTCGAACACATCCAAGGATGGAGCGTGTAAATCTGGTACATGCAAATTAATGAGCATGAGCATAATCAAAGTACGATAAAAATATAACTCACTGCGAAAACAAAATAGGATAGACTAGTATTAACCCAAGTAACTATCTTATTAAAGTGAGTCATCATGTCAATACCAAGCTTGAGAGAGAATGAGAACCGAAAGCCAAACCTGGACACCTGTGAGAACCCGGCCTTCTCTAGGAAAATGGGTGGTTGTAATGAGGAAGGGGTCAGAATGACAAGTTTTGGTGAATAAGAAAAGTGCAACATAGATTACAATACAAAGATGCATCCCGTTCGATTCAATCTGCCATGGTATATGCCTGCCAAGGCCAGTAATTCTAACCAAACCTTGTAAACATTTACACACGACTCTAACTACCCTTCCCAATGTAGTATTCCTAATGATATTGATACCAAGGTAGAATGTTTACGCATACATTTATTAAGCCTTTTTATCATCATTAGATAATTATTAAACCGAGAAGTGAACTCCTAACCACAAAGTTTATTTACTCATGTGCGTTTACTTAGCCACTTAACGCCTCACTATCGAATGATAGATAGGGGTGGATTCCATCAATCACCTAAGACTCTAGACGGACCTATTGATCATTTGATACCTCTTAATGATTTACTCAACGTTATTATAAACTAGTGGACACTAGATACATGGCCCTACTAGTTAAGGCTTCTGTCATTCAAGCATATAAACCCATACCCCGCATAAGGTGAGAGATAGTATCTCATCGCTTAAGACCGATAGGACTAGGTAGACGACATCTCGTATTTAAGACCTTCCTATTGGTGAAATCTGGTTGTACCATCTAGATGACCTTATTGAATAATCTCCTTAGACGCTTAATACTTTATGTAGAGTAGGTAACTCTATAGAATAACCATCCCAGACATTTAATCTCAAGGTTTTGGTAGGATTCACACACCATTTAAGACCCTTAACTAGATGATCTATTCCTAGGTGGACTCCTCGACCCAAAGCCAATAAAGACCTAAGGAAGTGGACTATTCGCGAAGATTATCAAGCTCGTTCCTAATTAGCCTTTAATGCTTCTATTTATTGGAGGTGGGCTACACGGTCTCTAAATACCTTTTTATAGGTGGATCTAACCACTTAAGACCTTAATCCCGAAGCAGAATACGTTATTGAGTTATTTTTGTTTAGTTTCTATTTACGAAAATCCAATACGTACACAACTATCATCACTGGTTCCTATGGTTAATGATATTTTATATTAATAAACAACCAAGTCCTATTATAACCTTTAGTTATAGGTTCTAGATTAACTAGCATAAGATAAAGAAAGTTATATCCTTCTTAACCTAGGATATTTATTTAATTATTTCCCTAATTGGACTTAGTATTTAAAATGATAATCAATACTAATTAATCCCATTATTATTTCATTTATTTCTATTTTATAGCGTTACTGCCATTTATGACCATAAGGATCATATTTTCCTAAGGAAACAATTAATCTTTAAATTCCATTTATTCTCATTGATTATAATTAATGTCACTTATGAACCTAATGTTCATAATTCCCTAAGATATTAATTATCCTTAATTATCAGTCTCGGAATATCTATTTTATTGTACCTCAACATACATTACTAATTCATTTATTAATTACCTATCGTACCTACATATATATATATATAATTATGCACCAGACCCCCCACATTAAGCTGATCACTTGTGGATGCTGGATTTGCTGGGTGGTTCTAGGCAAACTTCTACCATATGTTGAGCTTAACCTGTCTTAGTGTGGTTATATTTTAATTTCCTAATTGGGGTTTGCAACATTAATCCTATCCAATTTAAAATTGTAACAATTAGGCTTAGCTGCGTAATTAAATTTGTTTTCCCCAATCAATGTCGGTTACGATAGATATTTATTTATTTATGGCCTTATTTATAGAATTTAATTACACTAATTGCTATAACGGTCACCACAAATATATTCGTTTAATATGGATTAGATTTACATGTGTAATCCCATAAAATGAATACCATTCAAACGTTCATTAGAATGTATTTTTCATTGTTTGCGTAGATTTAGACAAATAATGTATATATATTTATTTTTATATTTTCACATGGTTAACGTAGTTATTTTATTTTATTCTTATTTTTTTATCATTGAGTTTAATAATTTGGTTCAACTAATAAACAAACATTCCTTTTTGTATTAAATCTTGCAATGAGGTTCTAAATCTTACAAAAAGACTATCAACTACAATGGTTGTAAATTATGCCTAAATATTGGAATAAAAAAATTTCAAGCCACAAGAAATATATATTATGTATGTTTTGGAATAGTTAATGTAGATTACGCACAAATAAATCTATTTATATTTATACATGAATTCACACAACTTCACCCTTTTCAATTTTTGACATATTTCTTAGTGGTTTCAAATAATGTCTTTTTTATTTAAAAAGAACAAAAAGGAACAAATTACAACAACTAAGTTAAACTACAAAAAAATTGAACACAAATAGGTTTGTTTCTTTTTAATCAAAATTACATAATTCACCGTTTAACACTGAAACTAGAGATCTGGAATAAAACTACATCTTATCAATGTTTTATGGAACTGATTTCCAGATCTACGGTGTTTTCAATAATCCCAATACATTTTCGAATAAAATTGTGGGCAATATGTAAAAATAATTAAGTACAAATAATATTATCAAAAACCACAAATCTATAATTTCAGGGATTTGACAACATTCAAAAGCAAATCTGATAGGAATTGTTTTCAATTTTACGATATTATGAACAGATCTGATAAATGTTAGGCATATATTAAGATCTAGTACAAATGAAATAAATAAGCTATTGTAACTGTTGAGTATAATAGTATGATTTTTGTTTGATGATAACGAACATATATACATATATATATATTATTTTATAAATGTGTTTGTAAGCAATACTATATACATAATTGAATATCCAAATAGTGTTTTTATTCGAATAAATATTTTATTTTTACAGTCGAAATAGTACATATACATAACTCCACTATTTACAATTCAAATATTTTTGAATATTTCTGACATAACACATTTAACACATCATAGAAATTGTACTATTAAAAGATTCAAACAAAATGAAACAGATTGAATTGAATAGCAAAAATATATTTCAATCAATATTGATCATTACAAATAATAGTACAATTCTATTCAGTCGTGTTTACAACCACTCTCATATACACAGATTTCTCATATACATATATACACAATCACTCACTTATACAATCATTTTTATACACTAACACTATCACTCAGTTAACATTTCAAATACAAACACATACTAACACTGTTCTTGTCTTCATCTTCAATCTTCTGTCTTCACAGCCTTTAGTCAGTCCTGTCTTCATACTTGTCACATACAGAAGAACACACACAATAGACTACAACAACAAAATTAAATAAAAGCAAATAAAAATTTATTTTTAAATTTTATTTGCCTCAGAATTACAGTGTGTTTCTCATCATTTTTCTAGACATGGTCTGATATGCAGGAAAAAGAAAAATTGTCTAGACGGCTACATATACACACGTGTATATATATATATATATATATATATGTGTGCACTGCCTCGCCAATCCAGTGTGCAACTAAGGAGTTGTCGCATGGACCTTCTCAACTCAGTGCAGCATGGTCAACATAGTCAACAACTCAAACTGGTCGAGACTGCTCGACACAAATGGCCGAGAAAAGTTCAAATCAAAATGGCCAAGAACAAAAGTAGAGCATGGAAATAAAAGTGATTAACATATTGATGCAACTGGTGTTTCATGTTCAAGTATGTAAATGGTGCAACCCACAATTCAAAGATGGTCAAAGCAATTGGATATGTAAGCATAGTCAACAGCAAACCAAGTGGTGCATGATACAAGCAGCTCAGTGTATACAATTGTTGATAAAGATGGCTGAGCAGTATTGATATGGTTTAACAAGCGCAAAACAGGTTTAAGGACTGAAAGTGATAAATATGGCCGAGCTAAAGTTAAAAACCAAAATATCACACATGATACACACAGCAATTACAAACAGAGCTGGTGCATATATAAAAAGCAAGTGCCACATCGAAGCAAGGTCGACAAAATGCCAAAGCTCATAAAGATCAACTCTAGTACGAGTTCTTATCAATAAAATATACAAGCAAGGAAAACATAAGAAAATGGAGTATCAATGCAAATTCAAGTGATCAACACAAGTCAAAAGGGTATGCAGCAAACACATATATAGTGCTGCTGAAATGATGTGTACAAGTGCAGCAGAATAAGTTTTTTTTTTTTTTGACATAAACAAGGCAGTGTACATGGAAGGTACATGGCTAAACAAAGTGATTTCCACAAGCTTAAGCCAAATGAGTGATGCACAAGATTTTCAGCAACATTCATGTACAAGTACAAGTGATCTTAACAGCATATACAGATGGCACAAGTAAACCAAGTATGCAATTCAGTGAACATATATGGACATCACAGCAATGCATACAAAAGTACAACAAGTTTATGGTCACAAAGATGCAACAATAGACGCATGGCAAGTACCAGTTCAAGTGTTTGACAAAATTATAGTATCTATCCAGGTTTGCAAATAAAATGGAGTAGCAAAAGGTTTCAGGTTGCTATGTCTTAAGCAAGTAAAGCAATAGAATTAAACTCTGTTCAAAAATACAAGCAGATAAACATGTTTGGCATAGAAACAATGTGATACTGGTGGAGCAACAGCAAACAGCAAGTGTGAAGTATAAATGTATGGTAAGAATTTTCATGGAATCAGTGAAACATATTTGGTAATCAATCAGAAAATTCAAACTCGACAGAAAATGTTTATGTCCAAAATTTCAGCAACGAAGTCACACACAAGTATTACAAGTTTGAAGTTTTCAAATCCGTAAAATAAGAGGTCAAAGATTTCAAAAACAACAATATTGCTGAAAGGAATGTTTCCAGAATTTAGAGATCAATTCAGAGCATTCATCACGCAAGTATCCAGAAGTATAAAATCAATTAAAACCCGATTTCCAAAAACCCCAGAATTCACGCAAGAAATACTAAGGACAAGTTCAAATCAATATTTTTCAAGAAACTAAAATTGCCAAACTATTCTCAGGGAGGATCAATTCAAAATCAAAGATTTCAAGCCCAAAAAATATCCAAATATCAAACCAAGTCCCAACGTCGAAATCAGAGCAAATATTTAGGAGTTTTAATCCTATAAATAGCACCAATCATCATAGGCAAAATCTCATCCAAGTTCAAGCAAATTGAAACAAGAAAACTCGAATTTAAAAATCATACTAGGAAATCACTTGGATCGAATTAAAGCTTAAAGCAACGAAGATAGCAACTGGAGATTCAATAGCATCAAAGAAGAGAGAGCATCGGCTTCTACTATAGGGAGATTGCAAACCCTAGATCGCCATCACTTCTTGAATCTCAGGAAACCCTAGAATATTATCGTGCCAGAGTCGTTGCCATTTTTAATTCTCAGAAGAAAAGAAAAGGATTGAACCAAATTACAAAGGAGGCCGGCCAAGTTTTCAACTATAGGGGATAACCCTTATTTTAAATCCTAGGGTTTTCTATTTTTTTAATTTATATTTTTTTTGTTTCAAATTGTAAAAACAAACGAATAGTTTCTAGATCTGTAAAATCTAGGGGAGACGAATTACGGATTTGTAATTCGGGGAAATCTGGTTTTGAGGATAGAAACCAGTGCAGAGTTTTGAGCTAGGGTTAAGAACAATTGAGAGCGAGTGTCGCGAGTTTACAAGGGATTGTGAGCATAGAGATTGTTTTAACTCCTAGTAGAAACCTTGGGGAATGCAGCAATAGGCAAGGTTTTGCTAAAGCTGGGTATATCTATGTGTTATTTATTTTCTGCATTTATTCTGATTATTATCTGTGCTGTTATTATTTAATTACTCTGTGAAAATATGTAATAAACACTATTCACCCCCTCTAGGGTTAACCAAGAACCTACAAGTGGTATCAGAGCAGGTATTTTTTTTATTTTTTTTAACTCTAGAGTCATAAATCTGTCTAATAACGCTTTTTCTGAGGGTCAGTCTATAGCTAGGCCACCAATGTTTAATGGAACTTATTATGCATATTGGAAAGCTAGGATGAAAATTTATTTAAGTTCAGTCGATTATGATGTGTGGGATATTTTGAAACGAGTTATAGATCTCCCACTGTTATTGTTAGTGGTGTTGAAATTCCTAAATCAAAAGACAGATGGGATGCTAATGATAAAAAATTATTTTCAACCAATGCCAAAGCGATGAATGCTTTAATTTGTGCTCTTGATAAAATTGAATTTAATCGAATTTCTCATTGTGAAACTACACAGGAAATATGGCATGCGTTGGAGGTTACACACAAAGGAACATCTCAAGTGAAGGAATCTCGTCTCGCTCTTCTCAGCAACGAATATGACAATTTCTCTATGCAACGAGGTGAAGATATAAAAGAGATGTATGGACGCTTCTCATCACTAGTCTATAATGCAAAAGCTCTTGGAAAAAATTTATATCGAAGTGGAATTGATCAGAAAAATATTGAGAGTGTTACCAATGAATTTTGAAGCAAAAGTTATGGCGATTCAAGAATTAAAAGATCTAAATAAAATAAGCATGGAGGAGTGGATTGGAAATATCATCACTTACGAGATGGAGTTAAAAGCAAGAGAAGAACGAAAGAATTCTGAATCAAAGAAAAAGACGATCGCTCTAAATAATACTGTTGAAAGTGATGATGAAGATCCCGCTGAAGAGCTAGCCATGGTTTTGAGAAAGTGGGCCAAAGGAAATTACAAGCCACGAAAGAAGGATTCAAGAACCGACAAGTCCGAAAGTTCAGATAGTTCAGACAATGAAGTGTTTTGCTACAATTGCAAGAAATCCGGACATATCAAACCGAATTGCCCATAGCTCAAAAATGAAAAGAAGAAGAAGTTTAGAAGAAAGAAGAAGGCTTTTGCTGCTACATGGGATGACGAGGAAGGAGAAGAAGTTTCTGAAAGTGATGAAGAGGAGGCTAATTTGTGTCTTATGGCTCAATCTGATTCGGAAGGTAGTGAAGAGGATTCTAGTGAAATATCATAACGGTCTTATTAATGGATGCCCTATGAAACTTCTTAATTTTTTCCCTCTTTCTCTTTTGCGACTGGATCTCTGTTTATTTCTCTGCTGCTCGCTCCCTACTTCTTTGCGTTCTCGAGTTCTCTGTCTGTTCTTCGATTTCAAGGCTTCGCTTTGCCTTTTTACAGGGATGCCATCTTGTTCCCATTCCATCGAGTTCGTGGTGGAAGGGTCTTGCCTGAAGCCCTTTCTGTCTTTCGCGTTGCTCGCGGAAGCGATTTTAGAGGTGGCGGCTCCTCCTCTTTCGCTGATTTTGTCCAGTAGCACCACTTTCGAAGTTACCATATATTCTTTAGAAGCTTTCGTGGATCTGTCGAGTTGCAGATTCCTGTTAGTTGAGGGAAGCTTTGTGGAGCTTTCGCCGAAATACTCTGGCTCTTTGGCTTCTTGCCTTCCGCCTCGTCGAGCTGTAGGTGTTATGAGTGGTTCAGATGCTGAGATTGGCCCTAACCTTAGCCAAGAGAAGCGAGATTTCACCACCCGTTTTCTACCTCGGCTGAGCTTCTGGGGTGCTTCGTCTGCTATTGTTGTTCATGGATTTCTTGTTGGATCGCTGCTTTGTGGAGGGGTTTTTGGACCAGATTTCGGTCATGTGGTTGATGCTCTTGGATGTGATGGTGGAGAGTTGACCACTCCACCCCATACTGGTCTGATTTTCGGCTCTGCGGATGAAACAGTGTTGCCTGATTGTGCTCGTCGGTCTCCTATGTGGACTAGTCGTCGTTCTTCTCGGCTTCGCCTGAATGCCAAGGTAATTTCTGCTCCAGCTAAGGCCGGTTCCCCTTTATTTTGTGAGGCGGAGGCTGGTTACCTTAAGACTCCTCCGGCTGTTGAGCTGAACAACGCTCTTTGTCCTCTCCTGCTCGCCGAGGCCGAGGCCAGCTCTGTTTCAGATCCCATCATCGTGGTGCAACATGAAGTGGAGGATTTCACCGCCTCAACTTCAGCTGCTAACGAAGCCGGAAGTCTTTTGCAATCCGCTTGTTGCTCGCTTTGTTCGGTGCAACCTTCTTTGGTCGATCCAGCGATGGAAGGATTTGTAGCCAGCCTCGAAACTGGTTCGGAAGTTTCTGTCAGGTTGCTTTTCAGTCAGGGTCTGCTCCATCCTTTCCTCTCAAGGTATGTATCTTTTAGCGTTGGTTTTGGTTTTCATGTTTCGTATTTCGGTGGTGGTGTGTTCTTTTCTATGAGCCATGTCACACTTGTGTGTGAGCTTCCCATCATTACTTCTTCCTTTTCGGAAGTTGTAAAGAAGGGTCATGGGTGTGTTGTTCTGAATGTGTGTGACCTCCTCTATTTCGTGTCTTTGGTCCCTTGCTTGAAGTGGGACTTTCTTTTGGTAATAACTGATTTTGGTTACTGTGGCTATTCCTTGATCGCTACTGGTTTGCCCTATTGGTTTTTTGCTTTTTGGTTTGGTCCTATATCCTTTGGGATTTGTTGGACTGTTTTCGGCCTTTCAGCTTTTGGGTCTGTCAGCTCCTTGTTTTGGGGAATTTGTTGGCTTCTCGGTTTTCTTTGTGCGCTGCTAGGTGTTTTCAAGCTTCTTGTTCTGGCTCCGTTTGATAGGCTACCCCTTTGTGGCCTCTGTTGGTTCGGTTTCTGTAACACCCCAGCTCCGCTAGGGTCACTCACAAAGGGAATGCACTAGGTTTGGTGAAGCATTATCGAGGTAAACATGCACAGAAATATTACAAGACAGAACATATATAAAACAGTGGAAGTAAAACAAATTTCATTACCTTATAAAATAAGGTCTAAAGCCTTTTACATCAGAATACATCAAAACCTGTCTTGCAATAGTAAAGAAGCATAAAACCATTTCATAAATTATTCCCCAAGTAAAACAGTAAAGTAGCCATAGCCAAGAAAAGTCCAAGCCATGCGTGATGATTTTCAGGCTGAAGAAATCCGAACTAGATAACAGTGTTTCCTCCCTGAAACCTGGGGGGGAAACGGAAGACAAAGAGGCGAAACAAAACGGGGTCAGTCATAAAGACTGGTAAGTCCTATCTACTTCCAGTATAAAAACAGGTAAAGGTAACATGACATGCATAAACTGAAAGTAAACATAAGGATGACGACAAGATAGATAAACTAAACTAGGGTAACAGGCTGAACTACTGTAGCAAGGTAAACTAAGATATCATGATAAACTACGGTGTCATGATAAATCGAGGTATCACATCGTCAGGTTTCTATCAAGTATACTATCCCAAGGTATCTATCCTGTATAACATCCCACGGTATCTATCATGTATATTTCTCATGGTTCTAACATGTATATTTGCTCTGCACCTCTCGTACTAGTATCCCAACCCGTGTCATGTGTTAACTATGAATGTCCCTTGCCCAATGTCATGTAATGGTCCATGTCAACCTAATATATAGCATATGTAGGTTGTCCCAACTCGTATGTTTCTTTCCATGTATAAGTTCAGTCCTTTGCCGTAGGCCATACGGGCTTTCCCATGTAAATGTTTTATCCTTGAGGTTATTTTGGACTGCTACCCTTGATCTGGTTATGTTCTCTTACCATGAACTATCGCGTGTTCACTTAGGATTTATGCCACCTAGGACCACTAGGGATTATGCTACCTAATGAACGTTCCCGTGTCTCGGTTTGGGTTCAGCCACCTAGGGCCACTAGGGATTATGCCACCCGTCAACCGCGCCCTTTATCCCGCGTATGTATCGTGAATCGTTTTCCATGTCTAGACGCACATGTTCCTCAATGTGTCATCCGAGTTCCGTGCCAGGGCAAGTCAAGAAATACGGAACTTGGTCGGGAGCTTTAAGTCGTCTGCTGATGCAGATATCAATGTCTATTTTTGTATCTGTGGCTATGGTCCCACGTGACCCCTCCCTCAACTACTGAAAGGCAATCCAAGAAAAATCATGTATGAGAACGACATCCCGGCCCCACTATAGCCCCACTTTCCTATAGGCCAACCTCACCCATGACTTGATAGCAAGAACATGGTCTGTTGGGAGTTCTCTGCCTTTCCGTTCGTATACGATTGACTAAAGATGGTAGGTAGTCGGCGACGTGCTATCCAGGGCAAAATCAAGTATCGTCGACTCCACGCTAATCCATCCCAGTCTTTAGGTCGCTCGCATAGCAACCAAGGCATACTCTTGGCTCTTCTACCGCAGACCTTAACCTCTGTGAGGCCGGGTTTCATGGACCACCTGCCACCTCACAGAGGGATACCAAGAGTACCCTCACGTCCCCCGAAGCTACCGCTTCGCTACCCAGTTCGTTGGAGCCCTTATCCAAGTCGGATAATTTGCTCCTCCTCGTGTGTTTAAGCGATGACCTACCATATCGGGTTACTCATCCATTCATGAACTAGTCCCATGTCCTTGGCTAAGAATTATTACTTAGTTATACTTAACTAAGGTTTACCACTTAGCTTCTTTTACCCGTTACCCTTGATTAACCACGATTTTCTACCTAGTTCCTGTCACTAGGGTTTTGTCTATTGGGTTACGTGTTGTTATTCAGGTTCATGACTTAGCCCGCCTATGAATCATGTCAAGATTGGCTAAGTATTTAAGTTCAAGGTTTAGCCCTACAAGTTGGTTAAGTATACCAAGAAGCTCATGACTTAACCCTATCAAGTCAAATTGGTTAAGTATTTATTTGTCTTAACCCTATCAGATTATCATGTTAGATTGATTAAGCATATATTATCTTAATCCCATCAGATTATCGAGTCGGATTGGTTAAGTATAGGTTAACTTACCCCTATCCACTAATCGTATTACAATGGTTAAGCCTAATTTAAAAGGTCTTGTGACTTAACCCTACCAGGTCCACATATTAGATTGGTTAAGTGTAGGTTACTTAACCTCATCAAGTCATCATGTATAATTGGTTAAGTATAAGTTACTTAACCCCCTTAAATTATCATGTTAAATTGGTTAAGTATTGGTTACTTAACCTCGTTGAATTACCAAGTTTAGATTGGTTAAGTGTTTAACTTAACCCCATCGAATTACCGTGTTTAGATTGGTTAAGTATAGGTTACTTAACCCCATCTAATTACCGTGTTTAGATTAGTTAAGTCTAAATTACATAGCCCCATCTAATTACCAAGTCGGATTAGTTAAGTGTGAATTACTTAACCCTATATAATTACCAAGTCGGATTAGTTAAGTGTAAATTACTTAACACCATTTAATTACCAAGTCGGATTAGTTAAGCGTAAATTACTTAACCCCATCCCCTAATTGTCTTGTATGGTTAAGTGTCATTAAGAAATCAAGCCCGGTCCCACTTAACCTACCCATTCGTGTCATATCGGTTAAGTGTCATTAGTCAAATTTACTTAACCTTATCATGTGGCATTAATTTAATTAATGCACTCTCAACCTCTCACATTAGACCTTGTTATGGTTACTAGTTAAGCCGGGCGGGTCCGGGTAGTTTTACACCACAACCTAGTCTAACCTCGGGTCTTAAGCGCGACATGACCAACTTCTCACATTGTATCCTATTGTTTGTAGCCACTAGTTAAGCCGGGCGGGTCCGGGTAGATTTATGCTACAAACTCAACTCAACCTCGAGTTGGCCACTTTCATGTTTGGTCTAGTGTCATATTACACTTACAACCCCCGTGTCTAGTTTCAAGTCCCATGTTTACCCCACATGTCATGTCCCCATTTAGGTGTATCATGAGTGTCATATTTTCATGGAATCTCATATCAAATTTTTGTGTCATAATCACGCTCGTCTATCCTACCCAAATCGTGTTTCCAACCCAAGTAAAAGCGAGTCCGCATAGTAAGGATACTATGCTACATATTGGCCTCAAAACATGCACGATGCCAAGAAGGGATTGGCCACAAACATGCATAGTATCATAACGGGATTTGGCCTCAAAATATGCATAGCATCATAAGGGGTTTTTGGCCACAAACATGCATAGTATCATAGGAGAATTTGGCCACAAACATGCATGATAACATAAGGGGTTTGGGTTCATTTACATGCATAAGCCCCAACGTCCAATCTTTGCCAATGTTTCACAAGTCAAATGGTTCCCAAAGGTTCATGCTAGCATTCCATAGATAAAGATTCAAACTTGCAAGATAAACTAGGTTAATCATAACATGAATAGCATGATTTAGTCACTAAGCATAGCCAAAAGTCATAGGTTCAAGCAAAAGAGGCATGACAAGGTTCGTATAGGCTAGCATACTTAGTTTAATCTTGTTTTATTCCATGCCATCATTAAAACTACCGTTTAGATCTAGAACTAGCTAGAACTTACATAGCGAGGCTTAGGGAATGAGCACGATCCGTCTTGACGAAGAAAGGTGGCTCCTTTGTCGAAGAATCGTCATGGAATTTGCGTAGCAACGTTGATCGAGCCTCGATTTGGTGTAGCAAGCTTGCACCTTTCGATTTGGATCCGATTTGCATGCATAGTCTCTTGGAGTTGGAGATGGAGGCCATGATCACTTGGCATTTGGGCAGCACTTCGTGGCATGAGTGATTTGTGTGGGTTTAGGGTAGGCTTAGGGGTCTTTTTATAGAGATTAGGAGTAGTTTAGGCCGTAGGATAAACCCTAGGATAGATCTGAACCCTCAAAAATCGTCACAAGCCTCCAAAACCGAGCCAACATGACAAGCAGGTGCACCAGGTCGCTGGTTCGACCAGGGGGGGTCGACCTAGGGGTCGACACCCATGTCGACCCCCTGGAGGGGGGTCGACCCAAGGGTCGACACCCTGTGTGTCTGGCGGGAATTTTCCCGCCTTCTCTTTCTGGGCTGAATTTCAAATCTGTTTTCGGATTTGAATTTTCGTGAAACTTCGTTGGGCCTTAACTGGGTCATACGGACTCCGATTTACGAAATTTCGGACTCTATTTCGCGTATTTTTCCGAGACGAACGCAATGGCGCAACCCGTTTATCCTGATCTAGATTTTATAATTTAATTCTTCCTTGATTCTTGTCTTAACACGTTGTTAAAAATTCGGGTTGTTACAGTTTCGCTCGGATTTTCGGTCCTGTTGTCATTGATGGGCTTTCGGTTTCCAAGGTGTTCGTCTTCTTGAGTCTTAGCAAGGCCTTTCTTGTGTTGCCTGAGACTCACTTCTTCTGGCCTTTGTTGTTGTGGCCGCATGTGGGCCATGTCTTGCGTCCCCCCAGTCTTGCGTCTCCGTGGGATGGGTGGCCTCTCTACCATAGGCGTATAGTGGTCACTTCCATGTGCCTCTATACGGTGTACCCGAGAGGTGGCCTCCCACGTCTGACCCTTTCTTCCGCTGGCTCCCATTGTTCTTTCCCGCGAACTTTACCGGTAGTGCGGGCCAGTCAATCTAATGACAGACCGGCTTTGGTAGAGTTCCTTCAGTGTCTGGTATTGTCTCCTTTGAGCAACCCTTCATTTCCCTGTCCGTCCTCTGTGTCGCTACCCTTGGTTTCCCCGTCTTCGTCCTGTCCGTCGTTCGTTGCTTCCTTCTCCATTCCCCTTCTTAGTAAGAACGAGATAGCGATCATTAATGATCGCCTATCACGTCTTACTAAGAATTCTTATCCGGTCGGGCTTGGCAGATCTGTCAGTGCTCCAGACAGAGATGCCCGTCTCTATCTTGTTCCTTCTGTTTCTGTCGAGCCTCCCGTTAGGCCGTCTGCTCGGGCCCTTCGTCGTAGGTAGCGGCTTGGCCCGCGCACCCCCCGCACCATCCGTACACGCTCTATAGCGGCGTCCGAGCAGATCGTTAGATCTACTCGCCACACTTTATATTTTGCCTGATCTGTGTGGTCTGGTGTCTTCGGCCGTCTTTGCTCTGCGGGTCTTTTTTTTTTTTTGGTTTTTGATGGCGAACTTTCTCTTTTGGAACGTTAGAGGGATAGGAAATGATGCGTCGGTAGCTAGGCTTAAACGCATTATTCGTAAACACTCTATCTGTTTGGTAGCTCTTCTGGAACCACTAGTGGGACCGGACGCAATCTCCACTTTGGTCTTCTCTCTAGGCTTTGGTGGGGCCTTAGCTAATGTTTCCAACAAGATTTGGATCCTCTGGTCCAAAGATGTTGTCGTTCACCCTATTTTCGATTCGGTCCAACTACTATCTGTGGCTTGTTCGTTTCCCTCTCTTTCTTCGTCCTTCCTCTTTTCTGCGGTTTATGCGAAGTGCGATAGGATTGAGAGGCAAGCATTGTGGTCGGATGTTATTTCTCTGTCTGACTTGGGTTTTTCTATTTCCGTGCTTGGTGGCGACTTTAATGTTGTCGCCAGTCAAGCAGAAAAGCGCGGGGGAAATGTCGTTAACCGTTTGGCGGTTGCGGATTTCAACGCTTTCATCGTTCAATCGGGTCTCTTAGAAGTCTCTTTTGTTGGGTCGGCTTTCACCTGGTGTAACAACCAAGAAGGCCCTAACCGGATTCTGTCTAGGCTAGACAGAATCTTCACTTCTGAGGGTTGGTTTAGCCTTCCTTTCTCGTTTTCTATCTCTCATCTGCATCGCACCTTTTCTGACCATGCCCCTATGCTCCTTAGCTTCTCCCTCCGCTCCCAGTCCGGCCCGTCCTCCTTTAGGTTCCAAAGCATGTGGCGTTCTCACCATTCCTTCCTCATTGTTGTTTCCGACTCCTGGTTATCTCCGGTGAGCGGTGCCCCCTGTGTTGCCTTCTCTCGTAAGCTAAAAAGGCTTAAGTCTTGTCTAAAGGCGTGGAACCCCTAGTTTTCAAGAATATTTTCGATCGTGTCAGAGCAGCTGAAGAAATTCTTATCTTAGCGGAAGCGACTTTTGATGAGGAGCCTAATGCGGTCCATAAGGAGGCTTGGGCGTTGGCCCAGCTCGCTTTCTCCTCTGAACTTCGTATCGAACACGACCACCTTCGGCAGAAGGCTAGAATCAAGTGGATTGTGGATGGAGATATGAACTCCAAGTTCTTTCACTCGACTATTCGTAAGAAGAATAGTCTTCTCTGCATCCGTCAGATTCGGCGCCCAGACCTTTCTTTCGCTTCCTCTCCTAGTGAAGTCAAAGATACAATTCTTTCCCACTTCCAATCCTTTCTCTCCTTTCCCTCGGTTTCGTCGCCTGACCCGTCCCTTCTAGCTTTCATTCCTAGATTGATCCTTCCGTCGGACAGTTCCGACCTAGCCGCACCCCCTAACTTGGAAGAAATACGTGCTTGCGTATTTGCTCTAAGCAAGGACAGTGCGAGTGGGCCAGATGGTTTCAACGGGGTTTTTTATAGGAGTGTGTGGCCTATCATTCAGGCGGACTTTTGTCTCGCCGTTCAGTCCTTTTTCTCTGGTGAAGATCTCCCATCTGGTTGGACTTCCACCAATTTAGTTCTCATACCAAAGAGTGGTCATCCTTCCTCCCGTGCGGACTACAGACCGATCAGCTTGTGTAATTTCTCTAACAAGGTCATTTCTAAGATCCTAACCTCTAAACTAGCACCGTTTCTTGATTGCCTTATTTCTTCTTCGCAGGCTGGGTTCGTAAAAGGACGGCTTATCACTGATAACGTCCTTTTAGCCCAGGAGCTGATATCTCAGATCGACAAGAAGGTTCGAGGCTCGAATGTGGTCATCAAGCTAGACATGGCTAAGGCTTACGACCGCATGTCGTGGTTCTTCATCATCAAGGTTCTCAGGGCTTTTGGTTTCCCGGAAACCCTTATTGATTTGATCTGGAGGCTTATCTCCAATTGTTGGTTTTCCGTCCTCATTAATGGCTCGGCTACCGGTTATTTCAGGTTCGGTAGAGGTCTCCGGCAGGGTGATCCCCTATCCCCTTCCCTTTTTGTCCTTGCTGCCGAGGCTTTTGTTCGTGGGCTCCACTCCCTTACGATAGCTGGACAAATCCACAGGTTCGGTATCCCGAGGGGTTGCCCTTTCATCTCTTCCTTATCTTTCGCTGACGACATCATCATTTTCACTAATGGTTCTCGTAGTTCTATCCGTAGTCTTCTTGATTTTATTAGACGGTACGAGAATTGTTCGGGGCAACTCGTGAACACCGCCAAAAGCTGTTTTGTGCCAGCTAAAGACCTTTCTTCGATAAGATCCTCCTGGATCGAATCCACCTCTGGCTTTAAGGTTACTTCCCTTCCGCTTCCTTATCTTGGTATAGTTCTATATCGAGGTAGGAATCTCAATGCCATTTTCGATCCCTTAACTGACAAAGTTAGGAGTAAGATTATTAGATGGAATGCTTCTCTCATCTCTCAGGCAGGTAGACTTGTTCTCATTAAGTCTGTCCTTGACTCCATGGGTTCTCATATCTTTGCGGCTATGACACCCACTGCTGCCTTCTTCTGCTCCTTCCGTTCTTTGGCCTCTTCCTTTTTCTGGGGCAATAAGGACAATGTTTCTCGCCATCACTGGATCTCTTGGAACGTCATTTGTCGTCCCAAACTTGAGGGTGGTCTTGGCCTCCGTAATCCAAAGGACATATGTGTGGCCTTTGCTTGCAAACTTTGGGCAAGGTTTGGAGCGAACAACTCCCTTTGGGCGACGTTTCTCCACGCCAAGTACCATAGGCTTGCAACCACGAATTACAGCGGTATCCCGTCTTACGCTAGTGAGACATGGAAACGTATGCAATCCGTGAAGGCAATTACGGATGGCCATGGAGATGGTATCATTTGGGACGTCAACCCTTTCTCTATCAAGGCTGCGTGGGAAACAGTGCGGACGCCTGGTCCACGTCTTCGTGTTTTCAGCTTTATCTGGAATGTCCGAATTCCGCCAAAGGTTTCTCTGTTTATGTGGAAAACATTGCACGATGGTTTACCAATAGATGAGAACATTCAGCGTATCGACATCCCACTCGTGTCCAGATGTAGTTGTTGCAACACTGGACGCTTTGAGTCCTCTTTTCACTTGCTTATCTCTGGTGCCTGTGCCAGAGCTATCTGGAATTACTTCGGGAACCTGATGGGTTGCCGAGGTAATGCCATCTCATTGGAAGGTTTGCTGAGTTTCTGGTGGTCTGGGAACTCTAGTAAATCCCTTCGGTCTATTCTACTTCGTCTGATTCCTTGTCTTATCTACTGGCACATCTGGTGCTCTAGGAATAAGGCAATTTTTGACGAAGTGGCAATGGATCCTCCGTCGATTATCCGGAAAGTTAGGAACGATGTGTTCCTAGCATTCTGGGGCCGTCCTTTCAGAGGTGTCTTAGGTGCCCGCTCTAGGAGATTGGCCATTACCTTTGATATTTTACCGTATTCGGCCAATCTGAGGGTTGGCATCGGTTGATTTTGGATTTCTTGGTTTTTTTTCTACAACCCCCCCCCCCCCCCCCCCCGTCTTATGATCTTTGTTAGTTGTGCAGAATTTTAGGTCAATGGTTGGGACTGCTAGGAGCGTAGGTCCTTCTGTCGTAGGATTCTGGAGCAGGTTCTACTGAAAAACTGTTGGAGTTTTGGAAGATGGGACGACTTATGGGTTCTGGGGCCCATCTTTTATGGGACCTTTGGAAGCTATCGGTTATTGGGTTGCCAGAGTTTCATCGTTGACTATGGAGTGTTCTCAGCCATGGCTTTTGGGCTTTCTTGGAGGCTTGTCCACTACTCATGAGTTCTTCATCTTCATCTTCGTCTATTGGAGAGTTGGTCTCATCGCGGTTCGTCGTATGCTGACGATCCTTCTGCCTCGTCAGACGATTTGATTGGAGCTGTCTTTCCTTTGTTTATTGCTTTTCACCTTTGTTCCTTTTGTTGTATTAAGGTTTTGTCTCTAGTTTGTGTGTGCACGGTTTCTGTTATTCAGAAATCGTTTTTGTGAGCCATTGGAGAATGGCTTGATTCTCCCTTTTGGTATGTTATTATCTTTGAAAAAAAAGAGGATTCTACTGAGGTATCGAATTTTAACTATAAAGAATTAATTTTAATGTGTCACGACCTCACAAAAACCGTTGATTCTCTTGAACTAAAAGTTACGAAATTGAAATCTGATAGGTCAAAACTAGTTCAAGAAAATAACAGTTTAGAAAGTAAACTTGAAAAGTTAAGAATTCACCGTTTTCAGAATACGAAAAATGTCAATTTTTGAGTAATGATCCTTTGAAATTCAAAACTGATTTTGAATTACTCAAAAGTGAAAATGTGAATTTAAAAAACGAAAATCATGATTTTGAGAAGGAAATTGAAAAGCTTAGAGAATCTGAAAAACTTGATTTTGAAAAGCGAAAACAATTTGAAATTGAAATTTCTAAGTCCAATGCTAAAATCAAAGCACTTGAAAACGAAAATTTGGTTTTGAAACAAACTGATGCTGAAAAGAGGAAAATCGCTATTAATCGTTGTTCAAATTTAATGAAAGAAAATAGCGATCTTAAATTTAAAATTCAACGACTTGAGTCAACTTTGACTAAATTTTCTAAAAGAGAGAAATCATTGAATATGTTGTTAAAAAACCAATTTTTTGATCAGAATAAAAAGAGACTTGGCTTTAGATCTAATCAAGTTGAAAAACAAAATCCTAATGATTTTAAAAATACTTTAAACGGTTTTAAAATTGATCAAATTGAAATTTTGAACTTTAATAATTTCAAAGGGTTTTTAAATCATGAACGATATGAAAACTTGTTTAGAAACAATTCGGTTAAACGAATTTGGATTCCAAAAATCAATAAAATGAATTTGAATAAATCTAAACGAATTTGGGTTCCAAAGGGAACGCTAGTGAATACTAATGGATTGTTATATAAACGGGTTTGGGTACCAAAACGTGTAAACGAAGATAAGAGTGGTAAAATAGTTTTTTTTAGACAACTCGATCCTATAAACATTTAGGTACCGGGGATAGGCTAAGGAACAATTGTGTTTAAAAGATAAAAATTCAAATTGTTCCATTTTATTGAATTGCTTGAAGTTCCTTAGCCATAGATTCAGAATTGGAGATTCATTGGATCACATCGATTATGGTAAGTCAGATATGATCTCTAAACTCATATTTTTATTTCAATTCCTTTTTAGTTTATTTTCCTTTTTATTTTTTATTTCTTTTATTTTCTTTATTTTTTACTTGGCTGATTTTGAAATCTTTCATTATTGGTTATTGAATTTCCTAGATTATAAAAAATTTGATTTTTTTTCAAGTGATTTCAAATAATTATCTTCAGATTTGATCGTTGAATGTTTCGTGTGCTTGTCTAAAAATTCTTTGAAAAATTCACTTGTGATTCTTGTTTTGAAAATGATCTTGTGCTGCTCTGATGAGGAAATTGAGCTGATTTGGTGATTGAATGATGAGTTGAAAATTCAGTAATTAAATCCCATAGACAATTTTAATTAATTATATAAGTTGTTTTAAAATTGTCTAGGAACAATCAGCATTAGAAATATTAGATAATTTCATATTCTACTGATTGATTTTTGAAACTGATTTTCAAACTTGCATTGATATTTTCAAAAACTCCTCTTAAATTGATATTTTCAATTTTAAAGTTATTTTTTGATTATTTATTCAGAAATTGAAATTATTGATTGATTTGAACCATTGTGTGACTCATCAAAATTATTAATAGATGTATGAAATTGTGATGAGTTGTGACTATGATATAATTCATAACTAGAGGAGATGTTATTTTAAATCTCATGATGATTGGACAGATTTTATAATATCTTTGAATTAGAGCTTATTTCGCGACCATCTCTATATCTACCATATTTCTGTCATTCATCGTGGTTTTATTTAATTTGGGGAGTTATAATTATTCATGGAATTAAAAATAAAATAAAAATAAATAAATAATTTATCCTTGGTATTCACTCCCATTTAAAAGTCCTCGCGATTATGCATGGGTGAATTACCATAATTTCTATGTGCTTCCATTCTCACTTAAAAGATCTTTGTGCTGTGCAAGGATGGAACTCATTAGAGAGGAGAAAGTAAAGTTACTACTAGCCCCATTTAAAAGACCTTTGGGCTATGCGTGGTTAGCAAGTGCTTAACACATTTTAAGCTTATTTGAAATCTTTGAAATTCATATTCAAATATTCAATTTTATTGAACTCTCCTCATTCTATAAAATCCATTGTAAATCCATTCATTTTAAAAATGAAATTTGCTTCTGATTTAAAGATTATTATGATTTTTGTTTGATTAAATGGGTTTTACGATATATATTCTCTCCCTTGATTTGAATTTATTTATTTTAGTCTATATTCATCACTATTTCGGTTTCGATTATCCTTTTGATGATAACAAAAGGGGGAGAATTGTCAAGATTTTGATTAATGGGTATATAATTTAAAAATATTTTAAGATTGGAAATTAAATATCTAGAGGCAGAATTATCAATTAAATTTCATTATTCATATTTTCCACATATATAGGGGAAGTTCAGTTTTAGGGGGAGCAAACAAATAGGGGGAGTAATATGGTTCATGTACAAACACATTTAACACATTCAAAATCTTGTATATGTTTGTAATCATCAAAAGGGGGAGATTGTTGAGTATAGCAGTATGATTTTTGTTTGATGATAACATACATATATATATATCATTTTATAAATGTGTTTGTAAGCATTACTATACACAGAATTAAATATCCAAATAGTGTTTTTATTCGAATAAATATTTTATTTTTACAGTTGAAATAGTACATATACATCACTCCACTATTTACAATTCAAATATTTTTGAATATTTCTGACATGACACATTTAACACATCACAAAATTTGTACTATTAAAAGATTCAAACAAAATGAAACAGATTGAATTGAACAGCAAAAATATATTTCAATCAATATTGATCATTACAAATAATAGTACAATTCTATTCAGTCGTGTCTACAACCACTCTCATATACACAGATTTCTCATATACATATATACACAATCACTCACTTATACAATCATTTTTATACACTAACACTATCACTCAGTTGACATTTCAAATACAGACACACACTAACACTGTTCTTGTCTTCATCTTCAATCTTCTGTCTTCACAGCCTTTAGTCAGTCCTGTCTTCATACCTGTCACATACAGAAGAACACACACAATAGACTACAACAACAAAATTAAATAAAAGCAAATAAAAATTTATTTTTAAATTTTATTTGCCTCAGAATTACGGTGTGTTTCTCATCATTTTTCTAGACATGGTCTGATATGCAGGAAAAAGAAAACTTGTCTGGACGGCTGCATATACACACGTGTATATATATACATGTGTGCACTGCCTCGCTAATCCAGTGTGCAACTAAGGAGTAGCCGCGTGGACCTTCTCAACTCAGTGCAGCATGGTCAACATAGTCAACAACTCAAAGTGGTCGAGACAGCTCAACACAAATGGCCGAGCAAAGTTCAAATCAAAATGGCCAAGAACAAAAGCAGAGCATGGAAATAAAAGTGATTAACATATTGATGCAACTGGTTTTTCATGTTCAAGTATGTAAATGGTGCAACCTACAATTCAAAGATGGTCAAAGTAATTGGATATGTAAGCATAGTCAACAGCAAACCAAGTGGTGCATGATACAAGCAGCTCAGTGTATACAATTGTTGATAAAGATGGCTGAGCAGTATTGATATGGTTTAACAAGCGCAAAACAGGTTTAAGGACTGAAAGTGATAAATATGGCAGAGCTAAAGTTAAAAGCCAAAATATCACACATGATACACACAACAATTACAAACAGAGTTGGTGCATATATATAAAGCAAGTGCCACATCAAAGCAAGGTCGACAAAACGCCAAAACGCCAAAATGCCAAAGCTCATAAGGATCAACTCTAGTACGATTTCTTATCAATAAAATATACAAGCAAGAAAAACACAAGAAAATGGAGTATCAATGTAATTCAAGTGATCAACACAAGTCAAAACGGTATGCAGCAAATACATATATAGTGCTGCTGAAATGATGTGTACAAGTGCAGCAGAATAAGTTTTTTTTTTTTTTTTTGACATAAACAAGGCAGTGTACATGGAAGGTGCATAGCTAAACAAAGTGATTTCCACAAGCTTAAGCCAAATGAGTGATGCACAAGATTTTCAGCAACATTCATGTACAAGCACCAGTGATCTTAACAGCATATGCAGATGGCACAAGTAAACCAAGTATGCATTTCAGTGAACATAGATGGACATCACAGCAATGCATACAAAAGTACAACATGTTTGTGGTCACAAAGAAGCAACAATGGACGCCTGTCAAGTACCAGTTCAAGTGTATGACAAAATTATAGTATCTATCCAGGATTGCCAATAAAATGGAGTAGAAAAAGGTTCCAGGTTGTTATGTCTTAAGAAAGTAAAGCAATAGATTTAAACTCAGTTCAAAAATACAAGCAGATAAACATGTTTGGCACAGAAACAATGTGATATTGGTGGAGCAACAGCAAAGAGCAAGTGTGAAGTATAAATGTATGGAAAGAATTTTCATGGAATCAGTGAAACATATTTGGCAATCAATCAGAAAATTCAAACTTGACAAAAAATGTTTATCTCCAAAATTTCAGCAACGAAGTCACACACAAGTATTACAAGGTTGAAGTTTTCAAATCCATAAAATAAGAGGCCAAAGATTTCAAAAACAACAATATTGCTAAAAGGATTTTTTCCAGAACTTAAAGAACAATTCAGAGCATTCATCAAGCAAGTATCCAGAAGTATAAAATTAATTTAAATCCGATTTCCAAAAACCCTAGAATTCACGTAAGAAATATTAAGGACAAGTTCAAATCAATATTTTCAGGAGAACTAAAATTGTCGAACTATTCCCAGGGAGGATCAATTCAAAATCCAAGATTTCAAGCCCAAAAATTATTCAAATATCAAACCAAGTCTCAATGTTGAAATCAGAGAAAATATTTAGGAGTTTTAATCCTATAAATAGCACCAATCATCACAGTCATAATCTCATCCAAGTTCAAGCAAATTGAAACAAGAAAACTCGAATTTAAAAATCATACCAGGAAATCACTTGGATCGAATTAAAGCTTAAAGCAACAAAGATGACAACTGTAGATTCAAGAGCATCAAAGAAGAGAGAGCATCGGCTTCTAATATAAGGAGATTGCAAACCCTAGATCGTCATCGCCTCTTGAATCTCAGGAAACCCTAGAATATTATCGTGTCAGAGTCGCCGCCATTTTTAATTCTTAGAAGAAAAGAAAATGATTAAACCAAATTACGAAGGAGGCCGGCCAAGTTTTCAACTATAAGGGATAACCCTTATTTTAAATCCTAGGGTTTTCTATTTTTTTATATTTGTTTTGTTTTAAATTGTAAAAACAAACGAACAGTTTATAGATCTGTAAAATCTAGGGGAGACGAATTATGGATTTGTAATTTGGGGAAATCTGGTTTCGGGGATAGAAACTAGTGCAGGGTTTTGAGCGTAGAGTTAAGAACAATTGGGAGTGAGTGTCACGAGTTTACAGGGGATTGTAAGTGTAGAGATTGTTTTAACTCCTAGTAGAAACCTTGGGGAATGCAGCAGTAGGCAGGGTTTTGCCGAAGCTGGGTATATCTGTGTGTTATTTATTTTCTGCATTTATTCTGATTATTATCTGTGCTGTTATTAATTAATTACTCTGTGAAAATATGCAATAAACCCTAGTCACGCTCCCCTCTAGGGTTAATCTAGAACCTACAGTAACTTTTTACGTAAATTTCCCACTCACCTGAAAGCATCCAAATCTGAAAAATCCTTTAGCACTACCATCCGTAAATTCTTATAGATCTACAGTTATTCTGAATTGGGGATACTCTCCGATTCGTAGATCTGCAAGAAAATAGGTAAAAAGGGGATAATATGATGAAGAATAGCTTAATCGTCCATTCATATATTTTTCCACTTGAATCTGATTACCCCTTTCAAATCTATGCGATTAATGTTTGATTGATTGTATATGAATCTATTTTTGATTTTGAAATTTATTTGAAGAGAAGGGAAATGGTAGAGCTTCGCTGTTGCCTGCAGATTTGTGCAAAAAAGAATGAGGCTTTACCCTTTATTTATAGGAGTGGAGTCGGCCATGAACGGATAGATTTATTTTAATTAACATCCGGCCGTTTATATAATATTTTTTATAAATAATGTATAACCCTGGTCGTCACTGGGCTGTAACTCCTCGAAATGGTCGATCGCTCCTCCCTAAAGTGTTGACAGCCGTTCCGCTAATTTTCCCAGCGAAGGCGGGTTGCAACTGGTATTAAATATTTACAAATGTTGGTTTATTTATTTTTCATCCATTATCGTATTTCGTCCGTAACTTTTTCATACGAACTTCGTTCGCGAAACTCCAAACATGAAAGTTGACCAGAATTCTGAGACAAACGAACGGTTAAAGTTTCGTATTCAAATTCCATCATGTAACACCCCACGTCCATTAATATCACTCACAAAGGGAATGCATTAACTTCCATGGAGCGTATCTAGTGTATAGAACAGAATATAACATGACATATATAAATAATGGTACTTGAAAAATTTAAAACAACTTTTATTGCAGCGGAGAAATAGTTTGATTACAACAACTTCATAAACCAAGTACACTTAATATCCATCTTGATAAATTGTTTCAGAGTACATAAAATAAAAAGCATAACCCTAAACACAAGTAGCCATAAAAGAGATGAGATGAACTTTACTTTCAGCAATCCAAGCACTTCCAAAAGAGAGAGAAAGAGATCCAAGATCAAGCTCCGCTAGTACTAGTCCCACCCTGAGAACCTGGGAGGAGGAAGAAAAGAGGCGAAAACAAGGGGGGTCAGACATAAAGTCTGGCGAGTATAATAACTTTAACAATATAACTATTAAAGTAACTAGGATAAGACAAAAACTGGTAAGATAAGATATGAACATGAAACAAGTGGGCATGACAAAGCAGATAAGAGGAATATTCTGGCGTTAATCTCGTTCCTAATCACTATAGGATAATTACTATATTGCACCACCACTGGTCACCCTAAAAGTTGATCCCGCCTATAGAACTTAATAATGATAATGGTAGTTTCGTGAACCCTTAGCTGCCTTCATAGGTTCCGTCTGCCCCTATCTCCACGAGTTGTACCCGCTACCATCATTCGATCGGCTCCCTAACTTGTAGATATCCGTGCTGGCCCCATAGTGGAGTGTATCACTCCCCAAAGTGGCAACCCGATACCACCAAAAATGCACGGCTTATATCTACACGATGCAACAACGTCTTACCTATCAGCCCAGGCCCACGCACGTGCATGACTCCGTTGGACTTGCGTTGCCACCGCTAACCCGTTTTAACCTCTTACAATCAAATCCAGTAAGCGTGTCCTGTAATGACCCGCATCTTCAGCGATATAATAATTAATTTATTAAATTATTTAATGGTGATTAAGAGGATTTAATGGTCGTTTAAATTAAATAACTTTGAATATTTAATTAATATAATAATTTAATAATATATTAAAATTCTGAAATAATAAGAATTGGCTGAAATGACGATATGGTGTGAATGAGGCAATTCAAAATATATAATTCAGTTTAGAATTGAATTTGAATAACGAATATATTATATAAACGACAGTTGAACGTATAAATTATAATATAATTAAAATCGAGCTCGAAAGGCGCGGCAGTTCGCTATTTGGCAATTTGAACTTCAACCGAATATACAGGGTTCGTTTTAAATCGGATTACTGTGAAACAAGAAACGTTAGGAGTTGGTGAAGTATATTTTTCTAGTGGAAGAGAAAAATCGGGATTTCATCGTGTAGATTTTGATTTATGTCCAAATCAAATTTTAGAAAAGTCGTTGTGGAATTCCTTTATATTTTATAAAGGAATTATTTATATTTTAAAAAGGAATTTCATTATAAATCGAATATCGATTTAATCGGGATTTGAAATATCAAGTTAGAAATTCATAGAGGAATATTCTAGAGCTGTATGTTATTCCACTGTGAATATATACGATAATATAAATTTATTTATATTTAATTATTTATATTTAAATATATTTATATATTTAAATGGGTCATTCAGAGTTGTAAAAATAGCCAGTTTTGCAAACGACCTCAGAATTCGGCGAAACTAATTTTGTTGGATCCGCAATATTAAATTATTTCTAGATTTCAATTTCCGTGATTTTTGAAGTCAGTATGTGGCCGTACGGGATTTTAATGTAAAACACAGTCGATATTTAGACGGTTAAAAATACGCTGTGTGAGCAAACGAGGTTGGAATTCGACGAAACCAATTTTGTTGGGACCGTAATGTCGAACTGAAGGTGTATGCCAATTTTCATGATTTTTGGGTGCCGTGTATGATCACATGGATTTTTAGAAGATAAAAACAAATAGATAATAAATAAAAAAATAAAATATCCTAACTTATAGTTGAACCTAAACAAGCCACGCGGCCTCTCTTTTCAGCCACACAAGATTTCTTATCCCGTTATATAATCTCTTTCTTGGCCGCCACTTTGTTGTTTCAGGAAAATAAAATGGTGAGCTTCATAAATCCATCAAAAATCATACAAAATCCCATAAATCAAAACGTAAATACATTTGGATCCACCATGAGAAGCTCTTCAACCTGATATTCTCTTTATTGCGTTCGATCTACATTTAATTCGCTGCAAATTGATACAGTGACTCCTAGGGTTCGGATTTTAGGGGATTACAGTCGGAGATGGGTGAAACGAGGTCGAGATTTAGGTTTAGGAGATCGGTTAGCAGCTGTTTACAACATTTTGTTGATATTCAAAACAAAAATTGTCGATCGAACTGTCAGAGCTGCTGCTCGACGCCGTTGTCACGGTGAGTTCGAGTGCTGTGTTTTGGGTTTGGGAGGGAAGATTTTTTGTAGGAGAAGATGTTGGTGAGATTTGTTTGCGAATTCATGAAGAAAGGAGGGTCAGAGGAGGATGTAAAGTTCGGCAATGGCAAGGATTTGCCTAGAGCGGTGTTCGTATGGTAATTTGGAGAAGAAGAGGAGTTTTCAGCGAGTTGGGTATTTGCTTGATGGGCCGGAAGTTTGGGTGAGGCCTGGATTTTAAATTGCTTAAGTTTAATTCAATTTAAATAGTCATAACTTGTAATAACCTTAACTATCACATATGTTATCGGAAATTGACAAAACAGGACATGTTGGAATCATATCGAAAAATACAATGCATACAAATTGGTTGGAAATGACTTGGAGCTTGTCTGGGTTTATGACAAAATAAATTGTCCGATCCGAATCAACGGTCGTAAATCGTTATTTAACGATTACGAACAAGGTGAGTAAATTTCACTAACTCTGAATAGTTTATAATTTCATGTTGTATTTTTAGAACTGTTAAATATTGGTTGATTGACTGTATGTTGACTGTTTGATTGAACTGCTAGTCAGTTAGTTGAATTTTTATATTGATTCTGTTTAACAGAATATATCATATGGAACTGAAAGTAAATGTTGATTTTATTGTGTAACATCTGTGGATGTAGCGAAACAGGTTGGAGGAATCCGACTGGATTCCTCAACAGCTATTTTATTATGTTCATATATTGTGATATATGTTTATAATTTGTTGTTGATTATATGTGTATGGACGATATTTGACATCATGACTTGATATGTTAAACACCATAACATACCGAAATGTTAAAAAGGGGAAATTTCAAATGGTATTTTAAAATAAAATATTTATAAAATCAAAAGGGTTTTATAAGTGAAATGTTTATAAATGAAATATTTATAAATGAAATATTTATAAATAGAAATCTTTATAGGTGAAACTATATAGAAAGGGAAATATTTATAAAGAAAAGGGAATATTTATAAAATCATAAGATTTTATAAATGAGATATTTATTGATTAAATAAATAGGAGATGTTAAACGAGATACTTATTTGTTAAGTAAATAAGTTGTAAAAGAGATATTGACTTAGGAAACAGAATAAGTTATTAAAAGGGTTATTTATTTGTTAAATAAATAGAATAAGAAAAGGAGATATTTATTTGTTAAATAAATAAGATATTAATAAAGGAAATACTTAGGATAAACAAATAAGGTTAATAAAGGGAATATTTGCAAATAAAATTTGAAAAGGAAATATTTGTAAACCATTTACAAATAGGATTAAAATGGAAATATTGGTAAAGGCATTTAGAAATAAATAGATTATAAAGGAAATATTTATCTTGGATATACATATATATATATATATATAAGTCAGGACTTATATATGGAGAAAACAGATAAAAGGAGAAGATTGATTTATAAATGATATTTATAAATTAAGTTAAATATTTACCATTCGGATAAATAGAATATATAAGTCAGGACTTATATAAAGAAGTAAAAATCGGTTTCAACATCGATGTTTGAAACTGAATAAGGACAAAGAGTTAATCAGTTAGGGTTAACCAGTTAGAGTAAAACCATTAGGGTTAATCAGTTAGAGTTAAACAGTTAGAGTTAATCGGTTAGAGTAAATCGATAGAGTTAAATCGAACTAGAGTTATTCAAATGGAGTTAATCGAATTTAGTTTATTCGAATAGAGTTCAAATGAGTTAATCGAATTTAGTTATTCGAAGAAGTGAATCAAATCAGAAATATTCGAAGTGAGTTGATCGAATCTAGTTATTCGACAGGAGTTAAATCGAATAAGATTTATTCGAAGAAAGAGATTATTGAATATAAGTATTCGAAAGTAAGCAAATCGAATATAAGTTATTCGAATAAGAGTTAATCCAGTAAGAGTTATTAGGTTGGAGTTATTCAAATAAGAGTTATAGATTAGAGTTAACCTAATAGGAGTAAATAAATTAGTTATCGTTATATTATTCGAGTTAGGAAATAAAAGTCATATTAAAGATAATATAATTCGGATGCAGGAGATTATAACACCATTGTTATAATCACGTAAATTTGTAAAAGAAGGGGGTTCGTAAATAGAATGCGAGAGTTCGTAAGGAAGTGTTAAAGGGTTAAAAGATGAACTTACCCTATTTCGAGATTTGAAATGTTGTTCAGTTAAGGTCTAAGAGGTAGTTATACCCCAACTTGATTGACTTCGTTTTTAATTTAGAAATGGTTAAGTTTCGAGTGTGATGTGGTTAAGTGGATTTAGTATTTTAGTATAGCGGTTTGAGTCGTCATCGCAATATAGTTTTAAACATCTGTTTAAATCCCAATTAAGAAGTTTTGGAAATATTTTCCAAACGAAAATCAGAAATGTTTTCTGATAATATAAAATAAGAATTTAGAATATATGGAAACAGGAGCTAAATAAGTTAATGAAATAAAGAAATAAATGTTGAATGATGATTGATCGATATAATTTCCTCTTAGAAATAATATCGTTGTTTGCACACCTGTTTTTCTTTGATGGTTAAATCACAGACTATCGAAGTTTTGACCATTTTAACGTTGTTAATATGGAGAGACCAGTTGGATCATTATCCAAAGAACCACTCTGCATTGGCATAAACGTTGCGAATCATATATGCCAAAGATAATTGAAGACGGAGTAAAGTGCAAGGGCTATTGTATAAGTCTTAGATAACAGTGCCTAAGATGGATGTACTGAATAGTGCCTTCGGTTCATCCTGTTCCTGGATGACTTGTATGGATGAATGTCTGATAGAGTACTTCCAGAAAGGTCACATACATTGATTTCTTCAACCGTACCAAGAGTGGAAGCAGAGAAGGAAACTTCTTTAGCTAACACGTAATGTACTGTTATAGACATCAATTAGTGATTTTCGATGGATCTGACAATGTGGCATTCGAAGTGAATCTGATGTGACGATAAAGCGTAACCTCAAACCTCATCAACCGGTAAATGACAGAAATCGGGCAGGTAGCATGGCTATGCAGGTCGCACCTATTAGGGTGTATAATCACCTGATCTAGAGTTTCGTTTACTTCTAAAAAATCTATTGTTGATGTTGTCCCATTCGGGAAACGGTTGCTGATCCCAACCGTTGGTGATATACATTCGATACACTCAAGCGAAATGAGTGGTCAGTCATGTGTGGCCAAGTTGCAAGATGTTCTTGTTGAACCCAGTGTATTCCTTTCTAGAGGTACACTAGCGAAAGGTGGTTCCATACCTTGTCATAGTTGGAAATCTATTACCCAAAACGTGCTTGCGGTTTTGATTGTATACTATATATGTAGAACGTGAGATGAAAGCGTTTCTGCTAAATGATTATTATATTGTGATTGATAGACATTATTATAATATCAAAAGGTTTTTTTGATATAAAGATATTTTGGATTCTCATAAGGGAAAAACCCGTTCCGTTATACGGCGTGGTTTTATGAGATATCGTTTACTTGTTTGAACTATTTTAAACTGTTTTACTCATACCAGTCCCATGACTGACCCAAAGTTTATTTTGTTTTGTTTTCCCTAAACTCTTGAGTGCCCAATTTTGTACGGGCAGTCAAGTAGTCAGGATTTACAGATACTTGAAGAGCTGGAGCAAGAGGCTTCAGGATCATATAGCTATTGTTTATTTCCGCTGTGTTGTAAGTGCTGTACTTGATGATGATATGTATATTCAAGTACAATCTTTTATTTCAAAGATATGTTATATATTATATGTTATTCGTTCCGCTGTGAGGTTCGTGTTACTCTGATGTTGTGTTCTTCTTCTTCTTCTATTCTAAGTTTCTATCTTATCTTTCCTCACCCTCTAATTTCTTTCATTAACCATCTGGTATTTTTTCGATGTTTGGTTAGTCGTCGGTGAGTTTATGGCGATAACCAAAGTTGACAAAATCTGGGTCGTTACAGTTGGTATCAGAGCTTAAGGTTAAGTGAATTACCTTGCCTCTTTGGCATGACTCGGTAGAGCTAGGGTTAGTAATACCCTAGATTGAGTGTATATATACGAGTGAACGTATTTGTAGATGATATAAAAAAATAATTTTATATTGTGAAGATTTATTGGTTGAGTAGTTTATGAGTTCTGGTCGATCAGTTTGATCCACTGTATCGGTAGGAGTTTATAAACACTCAAATACGATGGGTCGGCATGATATGTTTTGAAAGAGGGTAAATGAAAATAATTTTACCCAAATTATATTTTGATATAAAGGATTTATATCAGAGTGATTATAATATATTAGATATATGGGTTGTTATTATAATCGAGTAAGATTATAATGGAGTTGGTTATATATATATAACCAAATAAAATTCGTACAAGTGTTACGAAATGAATTAAATCTGAATTTGAATCAAAATTGAAATTAAAACACTGGAAATTTGGAATAGAGTTTGTAAATAGACTTGGATTAAGTATATGTAAATTTTAAGATCGTGGGAGATTTTAAATTGTATTCCAAACATTGTGGATGATATTTTGAACTGATTTCAAACTAAAAGTGTTTAAGAATGATTTTGAAAGTGATATAGCATTGAACTCACTTCGATAGCTGGGAGATAACCCTGATGATGAATCACGACATCATCAGTGTTCATTTTCGAGTTGTAAAGTGACGGATTACTACCAAAGAGATTGTTTTTGAAATTGTTTAGAAAAACAAGTTGTTTTGAACTTCGAAAGGGAAGTTTGATTTTTGAGAAAAACAAAGATGTTTAAAAACTCCCAGAAATAGATGGTTTAATTTAAAACAAATTAAATGTGAATTTGTGAAAGCCAATTGAAAACTGGAGTTGAAACCAGTTAAGTGGAAATTGAATTGTAATAGAAAATATCAAATAAAATGTGATTGGGAGGTATCTGGACTTATGTTGAATTGATAAGTTAAGTGTTGGATTTAAGAATGGAATTTGGCTTGGTTATAAGCGAGTGATGTGGTTTTGAGGATAAATTGATTGGAGTTCGATTAGGATAACATGGGTATATGCTGAATTAATGGCAGATGGAAGTGTTAAAGTTGATATGCCCGACAAAAAGGTACAAGTTTATATTTGATATAAGCATGAGATTTATGAGCCTGATTGGCAAGCCGCTTGGCTGTTTGATTTTCTTTTGGGTTGGAGATGGCCCAGAGAGGCGAGTTGGAGTTTGACCAATTGACCAGTACAAAGGAGGTGCTGGCGAAATTTTTCAAAGAGTTAAGGCATTAGAAAATTTTCAGGATTTTTGAAAATTTTTGTTAATAAGAATTAGTTAATATTTAATTGAAATTAAATTGGTTCAGTTGTAACTGAAATCAAGAAGTGAACATATAAGTTCTAACCAGTCAATAGGGTTTGTTTCCTACCTTAGCAATTTCGAGGACGAAATTATTTTAAGTGGGGAAGAATGTAATGACCCGCATCTTCAACGATATAATAATTAATTTATTTAATTATTTAAAGGTGATTAAGAGGATTTAATGGTCGTTTAAATTAAATAACTTTGAATATTTAATTAATATAATAATTTAATAACATATTAAAATTCTGAAATAATTAGAATTGGCTGAAATGGCGATATGGTGTGAATGAGGCAATTCAAAATATATAATTTAGTTTAGAATTGAATTTGAATAACGAATATATTATATAAACGACAGTTGAACGTATAATTATAATATAATTAAAATCGAGCTCGAAATGGCGCGGCAGTTCGCTATTTTGCGATTTGAACTTCAACTGAATATACAGGGTTCGTTTTAAATCGGATTGCTGTGAAACAAGAAACGTTAGGAGCTGGTGAAGTATATTTTTCTAGTGGAAGAGAACAATTGGGATTTCATCATGTAGATTTTGATTTATGTCCAAATCAAATTTTAGAAAAGTCGTTGGAATTCCTTTATAATTTATAAAGGAATTATTTATATTTTAAAAAGGAATTTCATTATAAATCGAATATCGATTTAATCGGGATTTGAAATATCAAGTTAGAAATTCATAGAGGAATATTCTAGAGTTGTATGGTATTCCACTGTGAATATATACGATAATATAAATTTATTTATATTTATATTTAATTTATTTATATTTAAATATATTTATATATTTAAATATTTAAATGGGTTATTCAGAGCTGTAAAAATAGCCAGTTTTGCAAACGACCTTAGAATTCGACGAAACTAATTTTGTTGGATCCGCAATATTAAGTTGTTGCTAGATTTCAATTTCCGTGATTTTTGAAGTCAGTATGTGGCCGAACGGGATTTTAATGTAAAATACAGTCGATATTTAGACGGTTAAAAATACGCTGTGTGAGCAAACGAGGTCGAAATTCGACGAAACCAGTTTCGTTGGGACCGTAATGTCGAACTGAAGGTGTATACCAATTTTCATGATTTTTGGGTGTCGTGTATGATCACACGGATTTTTAGATGGTAAAAACAAATAGATAATAAATAAATAAAAATATCCTAACTTATGGTTGAACCTAAACAAGCCACGCGGCCTCTCTTTTCAGCCACACTAGATTTCTTATCCCGTTATATAATCTCGTTCTTGGCTGCCACTTTGTTGTTTCAGGAAAATAAAACGGTGAGCTTCATAAATCCATCACAAATCATACAAAATCCCGTAAATCAAAATGTAAATACATTTGGATCCACCATAAGAAGCTCTTCAACCTGATAAGCTCTTTATTGCGTTCGATCTACATTTGATTCGCTGCAAATTGATACAGCAACCCCTAGGGTTCGGATTTTAGGGGATTACAGTCGGAGATGGGTGAAACGAGGTCGAGATTTGGGTTTAGGAGATCGGTTAGCAGCTGTTTACAACATTTTATGGATATTCGAAACAAAAATTGTCGATCGAACTGTCAGATCTGCTGCTCGACGCGGTTGTCACGGTGAGTTCGAGTGTTGCGTTTTGGGTTTGGGAGGGAAGAGTTTTTGTAGGAGAAGATGTTGGTGAGATTTGTTTGCTAATTCATGAAGAAAGGAGGGTCAAAGGAGGATGTAAAGTTTGGAAATGGCAAGGATTTGCCTGGAGCGGTGTTCGTATGGTAATTCAGAGAAAAAGAGGAGTTTTCAGCGGGTTGGGTATTTGCTTGATGGGCCGAAAGTTTGGGTGAGGCCCGGATTTTAAATTGCTTAAGTTTAATTCAATTTAAATAGTCATAACTTGTAATAACCTTAACTATCACATATGTTATCGGAAATTGACAAAACAGGACATGTTGGAATCATATCGAAAAATACAATGCATACAAATTGGTTGGAAATGACTTGGAGCTTGTCTGGGTTTATGACAAAATAAATTGTCCGATCCGAATCAACGGTCGTAAATCGTTATTTAACGATTACGAACAAGGTGAGTAAATCTCACTAACTCTGAACAGTTTATAATTTCATGTTGTATTTTTAGAACTGTTAAATATTGGCTGATTGACTGTGTGTTGACTGTTTGATTGAACTGCTAGCCAGTTAGTTGAATTTCTATATTGATTCTGTTTAACATAATATACCATATGGAACTGAAAGTAAATGTTGATTTTATTGTGTAACATCTGTGGATGCAGGGAAACAGGTTGGAGGAATCCGACTGGATTCCTCAACAACTATTTTATTATTTTCATATATTGTGATATATGACGTGGTTTATAATCTATTGTTGATTATATGTGTATGGACGATATTTGACATCATGACTTGATATGTTAAACACCATAACATACCGGAATGTGAAAAAGGGGAATTTTCAAATGGTATTTGAAAATAAAATATTTATAAAATCAAAAGGGTTTTATAAATGAAATGTTTATAAATGAAATATTTATAAATAGAAATCTTTATAGGTGAAATTATATAGAAAGGGAAATATTTATAAATGAAATATTTATAAAGAAAAGGGAATATTTATAAAATCATAAGATTTTATAAATGAGATATTTATTGGTTAAATAAATAGGAGATGTTAAACGAGATACTTATTTGTTTAGTAAATAAGTTATAAAAGAGATATTGACTTAGGAAACAGAATAAGTTATTAAAAGCGTTATTTATTTGTTAAATAAATAGAATAAGAAAAGGAGATATTTATTTGTTAAATAAATAAGATATTAATAAAGGAAATACTTAGGATAAACAAATAAGGTTAATAAAGGGAATATTTGCAAATAGAATTTGAAAAGGAAATATTTGTAAACCATTTACAAATAGGATTAAAAAGGAAATATTGGTAAAGGCATTTAGAAATAAATATATTATAAAGGAAATATTTATCTTGGATATATATATATAAAAAAAAGTCAGGACTTATATATGGAGAAAACAGATAAAAGGAGCAGATTGATTTATAAATGATATTTATAAATTAAGTTAAATATTTACCATTTGGATAAATAGAATATATAAGTCAGGACTTATATAAAGAAGTAAAAATCGATTTCAACATCGATGTTTGAAACTGAATATGGACAAAGAGTTAATCAGTTAGGGTTAACCAGTTAGAGTAAAACCATTAGGTTTAATCAGTTAGAGTTAAACAGTTAGAGTTAATCGGTTAGAGTAAATCGATAGAGTTAAATCGAACTAGAGTTATTCAAATGGAGTTAATCGAATTTAGTTTATTCGAATAGAGTTGAAATGAGTTAATCGAATTTAGTTATTCGAAGAAGTGAATCGAATCAGAAATATTCGAAGTTAGTTGATCGAATCTAGTTATTCGACAGGAGTTAAATCGAATAAGATTTATTCGAAGAAAGAGATTATCGAATATAAGTATTCGAATGTAAGAAAATCGAATATAAGTTATTCGAATAAGTTATTCGAATAAGAGTTAATCGAGTAAGAGTTATTAGGTTGGAGTTATTCATGTTTGCTTACATGTTTCAATCTTGGATAAGTGCATCTAATCATATTTCACATGCCACCTAAGGCACCCCCATAATTTCACATGCCACCCAAGGCACCCACTTAACCCCCCATGTCCCAACACATGTTTATCTGGTTAAGTGTTTCTTAATTCATTAAAACCGTAACCTAGTAAAGACCTCCCACATTAGACTGGCATTTGTGGCTGCTGGATTTGCCGGGCGGGTCCGGGCAGTCTTACACCACAAATGAGCCTAACCTTGTGTCTTTACAATTGTTACCCATTTAATTCGTGCCTTTGACCTCTCACATTAGATTGGCATTTGCGGCTGCTGGATTTGCCGGGCGGGTCCGGGCAGTCTTACACCACAAAAGAGTCTAACCTCGTGTCTTAGGCAGTTTATTATCATACACCTTTATTTAACCCTAAATTAGATTAATATCCCTATCAAAATTCCAAATTTATTTATGTCCATAATTGCCTCTTAAAATTATGTCCATAAATACCAATTATGCCAATTAATGTCTCAAATTAATTATATGCCTTTTTAAGGCTATTTATACCAATTTACAGTTTTATGTATATTCAATATTATCCCATCGTCCCCACGTTATTCGTACGTTTTCATATGACATATGTTAGATTCGCAAATAGTCTAACTCATAAAAAGAGAAACAACATCACATAACTCATAAAATAGATCTACGGATCATGACATAAGATTACATAGCCAATAACTTGCATATGAATTTCATTCAAACTAGCATATGATACAAAACTAGCACAGGTGATGGACATAAACTTGCATAACTTATGTATTGCTATAGATCCAAACATAAAGGTGTGAACTTGCATATGGATCTAATCATAAATGTGTGAACTTGCATATGGATCTAAACATAAAGGTGTGAACTTGCATATGGATCTAAACATAAAGGTGTGAACTTGCATATGGATCTAAACATATAGATTAATGTCAAATAAACTAGCATGTGCATATACATGTCTCACATATATTTTAACCTAAACTTGCGTAAGATTCATATGAGAATATATGATCCAATCACCACAAACTTGCATAAGATATATGATTCAACTTGCATAGGATTCACATAAGAACTAACATATGATCCATCTTGCATAAAGTTCACATAAGAACTAACATACGATCCAACTTGCATAAAA
This sequence comes from Allium sativum, assembly GCA_030737875.1. Lineage (NCBI taxonomy): Eukaryota > Viridiplantae > Streptophyta > Magnoliopsida > Asparagales > Amaryllidaceae > Allium > Allium sativum. The sequence goes on from CM060918.1 coordinate 133,998,194, forward strand.
TTCACATAAGAACTAACATATGATTCAACACCATAAACATACATATAATTTACATGACATGATTCAAAATCATATTCTTATGATTCCCACTTATATCTTATCATAATTAAATTAACGAATTATCTTGTGAAAGCTATCATACTCACAATAAAAAAGAATAGTCTTGTCTTTCTGGGATCTGTATTCTGAAATTGATTTGCTCGCCTTTGATGTAGACTTAGTTGTTATTTAGATTTGATTTGATTCAAGCCTTCTATCTTGCTTTAGGGTTGAAAGTGTATGGCGGCTACTCTAGGTCCTCCATTGACGGCATGGCGGCTCTTGTTATGAATTTGTGTCATTAGGATTAGGGGTTTTAGGGTGTTTTTATAGAAGATTAGTTAACTAAGAGACGTCAGATTAATCTAGAATCAATCAAGACCATCCAGTCAAGATAGAATGACACCTCAGCCCTAATGACTCAGCACTGAGTCACAAAATCGTCATCTTTCATATCTGCCCGGGGGGGCAGGTCGACCCCCAGGTCGACACTAAGGTCGATCTGTATAGGGGGAGGTCAACACTAAGGTCGACCCCCGGGTCGACCTGGTCCCTGTTATATATATATATATATATATATATTCTGAACCTGAGCTGTTTTTAATTTAATTTACTTAATTTCTGAAACTTCGGAAGGCCATAACTTCTTCATACGAAGTCCAATTCACACAAACTCGGACTCTATCTCAAGAAGAATTCCGAGACGAACACAATGACGCAACCCGTTTCCCTTAATTCCCACATTTGAAATTAAGTTTTCTTTAATTTGTTAACTTTAATTTTTAAAATTACGGGGTGTTAAATTCTCCCCTCCTTAAAGGATTTCGCCCTCGAAATATCCAAGTTATGGAGAATGCATATCCTAACATCCAATCATCCATCTACTCAACCATCAAAAACAGGCATCCATTGTCCTTACAAGATTTCTAATGTTGTATGAACATATGCAAAGTGTGTGTGTATATTTTCCTTATCTAATGCAAAATCAGGCGGTCTACTGATTCAGTTGACCTCCTTAATGCGAATCATGATAGTGCCATGCGTCCATTATGTATGCGAAAGAATCCTATCGATACATATTATTTCTACATGTGTGCACAACCATTCATCAAAATGCAGCATCCACATGATAACACAACCATTATACATCCATTAATTTAAATATGCACACACATTTATATGCAATATGAAGGTGATTGAGCCGATCTAGTGCCTAAGGTGTGTGTACATGCATCCACAAGAAACCACTAGCAACCACTTGCATCCATTTGCATCCATCAAACATAACATGTCTCAAATACATGTTTGCATCCATAGGGATCTTCCTAACTAATGATCGAAGATGTCATCGCAAAGATAATACTAAAAGATAGGACAAGTATCAACAAAACGGTAGGAAAAGGAGAAATTAAAACATACCCTCAAAAAGGAAAGGGTACAACATACGCATCTTATCTTCCGTCTCCCAAGTCACGTCTCTTTGATCATCTCCCCATTGCACTTTGAACAACTTGACCTCTTTGTTGCGAAGCTTTTTGACCTCCGATCCGAGAATGCGTGTAGGAGCTCGTCTGATCGTGGCATTGCACTCTACTTCAACTTCTTCGAGCGTGCTCGGCTCTACCACTTCCGTCGTATCATGTAAACACTTACGCAAATGCGAAACGTGAAACACGTCATGAACTCCGCTGAGCTTTTCTAGTAACTTTACTTTATACGCCATCTGCCCAATCCTCTCTGTAATTGGAAAGGGTCCTATGAACCTTGGTGCCAACTTCCCTACCAATCCAAAACGGACTATGTTTCTCAATGGTGACACCTTAATAAAAACCATGTCCCCAACATCGAACTCAAGATCAGTTCTTCTCCTATCAGCATATGACTTTTGTCGTCCTGCGCCGTCTTCATTCGCCGCCGAATCAGGTCTATCTTCTCCGAAGTCTTCCTAATCATGTCGGGTCCAAGCAAAACCTTATCCGTGGATTCCCACCAACATGTAGGTGATCGGAACGGTCGTCCATAAAGAGCCTCAAAAAGTGCCATGCCAATGCTAGCCTGAAAACTATTATTATAGGCGAACTCTACTAGTGGAAGGTGCTCTTCCCATGTTCCTCCAAAGTCTAGGATGCATAGCCTTAGAAGGTCTTCTAGAATCTGATTCACCCTCTCGGTCTGGCCGTCCGTTTGAGGATGATAAGAGGTACTTAAGCATAACTGCATCCCAACCGCCTCTTGTAAGCTTTTCCAAAATTCGCTTGTGAAAATGGGATCTCTATCGCTCACAATGTTGGAGGGTATGCCATGCAAATGAACTATCTCTCGAAAGTAAACTTATGCTAACCATGTGGCGGTCTTTCTACTTTTAATGGGAATAAAATGGGCACTTTTAGTAAGTCGGTCTACAATTACCCAAATCACCGTATTACCCTTTCTTGATCTTGGTAACCCATCTACAAAATCCATGGAAACGCATTCCCATTTCCAAAGCGGAATCTCTAAAGGATGGAGCAATCCTCCGGGCTTCTTTTGATCCGCCTTGACTTGTTGGCACACTAAGCATCTAGCAACGAACTCGGCTACGTCCTTCTTCATTCCGTCCCAAAAGAAAACTCGCTTCATATCCCTATACATCTTATCACCATCGAGATGTATGGTCATCTAAGAGCGATGTCAGTCTTCAAGAATTGCCTTCTTCAAACTCTCATCTTGTGGTACGCAAAGTCTCCCATCTCTATGTAGCCAGCCTCTCTCATTTATAGCATATCTATCAAGATGTCTTGAGGATTCCCCTCCTATAAGCTTGCCTACTATCTCAACCAATTGTGGGTCGTTTCGCTGTGCCTCTCCAAATCGACCCAAAAGTGTAGGTTGCACCTCTAACGATGCCAATAATCCGGGTACATAATCGACAGAGGGTCTGAAGTCAAAGGAAGATATATACTCCAAACTCTGCCGCTCTACGAACAAAGGACTTAAAGTTAACTTCTTTCTACTTAAGGCGTCAGCTACAACGTTACCCTTGCCAGGGGTATATGCAATCTCAAAATCGTAGGATGCCAAAAACTCCATCCATCTTTGTTGGCTCAAGTTTAGGTCCTTCTGAGAGAATAAGTACTTTAGCGATTTATGGTCTGTATACAACTCAAACTTCTCGCCAAGCAAATAATGACGCCATGACTTAAGCACAAAAACTATGGCCGCCAACTCCAGGTCGTGGGTAGGGTAATTTTTCTCGTGGGCTTTCAACTGTCTTCCACTATAGCATATCACCCTTCCCTCTTGCATTAAAACTGCGCCAAGCCCTGTCCCGCAAGCATCGGTATATACAGTGAATGTCTTACTCCCGTCTGGCAAAACTAAAACTGAAGCTGTCGTTAAAGCCCTCTTCAGACGTTGGAAAGCATCATCACAGTCAACGTCCCAAGTAAAAGTCAAATTCTTCTTCGTTAATCGAGTGAGAGGGGCTGATATCTTCGCGAAGTCCTTAATGAACTTCCTATAATAGCCAGCCAGCCCTAAAAAGCTTCTTACTTCTGTTGCGTTCTTAGGTGTTTTCCAATCTTGGATTGCCACTATCTTAGCGGGATCAACAGCTATCCCTTCCTTAGAGACCACATGTCCTAAGAACCTCACTTCTTTTCTCCAAAAATGGCGCTTGGAGAACTTAGCTTTAAGTTGATGAGCTCGTAGGGTCTCTAAGACTTCCCTAATATGTAAGGCATGCTCTTCTTCATTTTTAGAGAAAACCAGAATATCGTCTACAAAGACTACCACAAACTTGTTCAGAAACTCCCTAAACACCCTACTCATTAAGTCAACAAAGTATGCGGGTGCATTCGTCAAACCAAAAGGCATGACGAGCCACTCAAAGAAACCGTCAAGAGTTCTAAATGCAGTCTTATCGATGTTATCTTCAGCCACCCTTAGCTGATGAAACCCTGTTGCCAAATCCAGTTGCGAGAAAACTGAGGCACCCACCAACTGATCGAATAAATCGTCTATCCTCGGTAACGGGTGTTTGTTCTTCTTTATTAGCGTATTCAGTTCTCTATAGTCCACGCATAATCTAAGTGAACCATCAGCTTTCATAGCAAAGACGACTGGAGCACCCCACTCCGAAATACTTCTTCTTATGAACCCCTTCTCAAGCAACTCTTTCACTTGCTTACTGAGTTCCCTTGTCTCTCTCGGAGCCATGAGGCGCACTGGTAATGCAACTGGCTTTGCATTATCTACTAAGTATATTCGAAAGTCTATCTCATGCCTCGGGGGTGAACCTCGAACCTCATCGAAGACGTCATTATATTCTCGGACCACACGAACAGATTTCAAATCATCATTGGATGCGTCAAGGGATTCTAGGTAGCTAAGCATTACCGTACCTCTAGGGTCACAAGAAATATCAAGGGTCTTTCCACAATGAGTCAACAATCTAACTACCCTTCTTTCACAATCTAGGATGGCCCCATATCTAGTTAGCCAATCCATGCCTAGAATCAACCCGTAGCCCATGAAGCCAAGAACGAAGGCGTTGCATTCAAACCAACGCCCAAGACAGACACTCTCAAATCCCGACAAATCATAGAAAGATGTGCCGACCCACCAATAGGATTTGAGACTACTATGGGTTCCGTAACTAGACTAGTATTTAGGTGCAATGTTTCAACTAACGAAGCAGTTACAAACGAGTGTGAAGCGCCAGAGTCAAACAAAGTACGAATAGGATGATCAAACAGAAAAACTAAACTTTCAACGGAAATGTTTCTACCTCTCTCCTGTCCTGGTGCCATGAGAGCCTGAATCTGCCCTCTTGCCTGCCCTGGTGCCATGAGAGCCTGAAGCTGCCCTCCAGAAGTTCTTTGCCCTTGCCCCTGTTTCCTTGGGCAGTCCTTAACTAGATGACCTACCTCTCCACAGTGGAAACAACCAGTCTTCTTCTTTTTCCTACAGTCTTTGCTCAGATGGCCTGGTATCCCACAATTAAAGCACTTCTTCTTTCCTTTGCCATTATTGTTCTTCCCGTCTTTCTTATTTTGCTGTTGTGGTTTCTTTTGGTCATCTTTCTTCTCCGGTGCCTTATTAGCATTAGCACCCTTCTCTTCTTCATGCATAAGCGTCATGTCAACCAATCTCTCAAAGGTAGCCCCCATCGGAATGTGGGTCATAGCCAACTCATGTAGTGGCTCATTCAAGCCTTTAACGAACCTTAGGGCCTTCTTCTCAGGTGTGTTTACCAATTCCAAGCCAAATCTCGCCACTGATTAAACTTGTTGACGTACTCCATTACTGATAAATCCCCTTGCTTCAACGCTAAGAACCTTTCCATATATAAATTTTCTTCTGCTCGTGAGAGAAATCTCATTTCGAACCTACGCTTGAAATCTATCCATGTCTCCACCGGACACTCTCCGTTCGTGACCTCCCACCAAAATGAGCCTTCGTCCTTCATTAAGCAAGCAGCCAATTGGACCTTCCTACCAACTTCCACCTCGAAAATACCGAATAGATCTTCCATGTCCTTAAGCCAATTTCGAGCTTCCACAAAGGCCTATGATCCGTGAAAAGGTTTCCCGCCCATTGCCCTAAAATCCTTGCATATCTTTGCAAAAGTATCAACACGGGGAGGAGGAGGAGGAGGGGGAGGAGGAGGAGGAGCATTTGCTGGGCCTGCGACATTGGCCCTGGCTTCCAGATACCTTCTAAACCATCCTCGTATCGGTATCCCCTAGGGTATCTCGGGAATTTCAGACATGCTGAAAAGAAAATGAAGAGATTCAAAATGGAGAATTCGAAAGAAAGATATATGGCTCTTGGGGGTTATGTTTTTAAAACAAACTTTTCTCTTGAAAATACTTTCCTTAAAACATACTTTTGAAAGTATTTCTTTATAAAATGCTTTTTTTTTGAAAAAAATAGTTTTTCAAAATTCATATCTGGTCTGGTAACCTTCAGCTCTGATACCATGTGTAAAACCCCACGTCCATTAATGTCACTCACAAAGGGAATGCATTAACTTCCATGGGTGTATTTAGTGTATAGAACAGAATATAACAAGACAGATATAAATAATGGTACTTGAAAAAATTAAAACAACTTTTATTGTAGTGGAGAAATAGTTTGATTACAACAACTTCATAAACCAAGTACACTTAATATCCATCTTGATAAATTATTTCAGAGTACATAAAATAAAAAGCATAACCCCAAACACAAGTAGCCATAAAAGAGATGAGCTGAACTTAACTTTCAGCAATCCAAGCACTTCCAAAAGAGAGAAAGAGATCCAAGATCAAGCTCCGCTAGTACTAGTCCCACCCTGAGAACCTGGGGGGAGGGGGGAAAGGAAGAAAAGAGGCGAAAACAAGGGGGGTCAGACATAAAGTCTGGCGAGTATAATAACTTTAACAATATAATTATTAAAGTAACTAGGATAAGGCATAAACTGGTAAGATAAGATATGACCATGAAACAAGTGGGCATGACAAAGCAGATAAGAGGAATATTATGGCGTTAATCTCGTTCCTAATCACTATACTGTACCACAACTAGTCACCCTAAAAGTTAATCCCACCTACAGAACTTAATAATGATAATGGTAGTTTCGTGTACCCCTAGCTGCCTTCATAGGTGTCGTCTGCCCCTATCTCCACTAGTTGTACCCACTGCCCCCATTCGATCGGCTCCCTAACTCGTAGATACCCGTGATGTCCCCACAGTGGGGTGTACCACTCCCCAAAGTGGCAACCCGATACCACCAAAAATGCACGGCTTATATCTACACGATGCAACGACGTCTTACCTACCAGCCCGGGCCCACGCACGCACATGACCCCGTTGGACTTGCGTTGCCGCCGCTAACCCGTTTTGAGCTCTTACAATCAAATCCAGTAAGCGTGTATCATCCTCGACTTGGGTCGAGCTCACAAAGATACTTAATCGGCTACTGGTTTGAAAAGGGCCCCCAGGCATGACACAAGGTTTCCACCTAGGCTTGGTTCCCTCTAAGGTTTTCCCCACTTAACATCATTCTTATTCATGTTTTCTTACATGTTTCAATCTTGGTTAAGTGCATCTAATCATATTTCACATGCCACCTAAGGCACCCCCTTAATTTCACATGCCACCCAAGGCACCCACTTAACCCCCCCCATGTCCCACCACATGTTTATCTGGTTAAGTGTTTCTTAATTCATTAAAACAGTAACCTTGTAAAGACCTCCCACATTAGACTGGCATTTGTGGCTGCTGGATTTGCCGGGCGGGTCCAGGCAGTCTTACACCACAAACGAGCCTAACCTCGTGTCTTTACAAATGTTACGCATTTAATTCGTGCCTTTGACCTCTCACATTAGACTGGCATTTGTGGCTGCTGGATTTGCCGGGCGGGTCCGGGAAGTCTTACACCACAAAAGAGTCTAACCTCGTGTCTTAGGCGGTTTATTATTACGCATCTTTATTTAACCCAAATTGGATTAATATCCCTATCAAAATTCCAAATTTATTTATGTCCATAATTGTCTCTTAAAATTATGTCCATAAATACCATGTATGCCAATTAATGTCTCAAGTTAATTACATGCCTTTTTAAGGCCATTTATACCAATTTACAATTTTATGTATATTCAATATTATCCCATCATCCCCACGCTATTCGTACGCCTTCATATGACATATGTTAGACTCGCAAATAGTCTAACTCATAAAAAGAGAAACAACATCACATAACACATATAATAGTTCTAAGGATCATGACATAAGATTACATAGCCAATAACTTGCATATGAATTTCATTCAAACTAGCATATGACACAAAACTAGCATAGGTGATGGACATAAACTTGCATAACTTATGTATTGCTATAGATCCAAACATAAAGGTGTGAACTTGCATATGGATCTAATCATAAAGGTGTGAACTTGCATATGGATCTAAACATAAAGGTGTGAACTTGCATATGGGTCTAAACATAAAGGTGTGAACTTGCATATGGATCTAAACATATAGATTAATGTCACATAAACTAGCATGTACATATACATGTTTCACATATATTTTAACAACCTAAACTTGCATAAGATTCATATGAGAATATATGATCCAATCACCACAAACTTGCATAAGATATAAGATTCAACTTGCATAGGATTCACATAAGAACTAACATATGATCCATCTTGCATAAAGTTCACATAAGAACTAACATATGATCCAACTTGCATAAAATTCACATAAGAACTAACATATGATTCAACACCACAAACATACATATTATTTACATCACATGATTCAAAATCATATTCTTATGATTCCCACTTATATCTTATCATAATTAAATTAACGAATTATCTTGTGAAAGCTATCATACTCACAATCAAAAAGAATAGTCTTGTCTTTCTGGGATCTGTATTTTGAAATTGTTGCTCGCCTTTAATTTAGACTTAGTTGTTATTTAGATTGGATTCAAGCCTTCTATCTTGCTTTAGGGTTGAAAGTGTATGGCGGCTACTCTAGGTCCTCCATTGACGGCATGGCGGCTCTTGTTATGAATTTCTACCAATAGGGTTAGGGGTTTTAGGGTGTTTTTATAGAAGATTAGTTAATTAAGACCCGTCAGATTAACATAGAATCAATCAAGACCATCCAGTCAAGATAGAATGACACCTCATCCCTAATGACTCAGCACTGAGTCACAAAATCTTCATCTTTCAGATCTTCCCGGGGGGGTGAGGTCGACCCCCTGGTCGACACTAAGGTCGACCTGTATAGGGGGAGGTCGACACTAGGGTCGACCCCCTGGTCGACATGGTCCCTGTTATATATATATATATATATATATATATATATATATATATATATATATATATATATATATATATATAAACCTGAGCTGTTTTTAATTTAATTAATTTCTGAAACTTCGGGAGGCCATAACTTCTTCATACGAAGTCCAATTCACACAAACTCGGACTCTATCTCAAGCAGAATTCCAAGACGAACGCAATGGTGCAACCCGTTTCCCTTAATTCCCAAATTTTAAATTAAATTTTATTTAATTTGTTATCTTTAATTTTTAAAATTATGGGGTGTTACACATCATTTGCAGAAATTCTTAACTTTGAAATCTAATTAATTAACTATTTAATTTATTATCAAAATTTTGGATTCTTACATTCTTCCCCCTTTAAAAGGAATTTCATCCCAAAACTCTGACACCTACTTATCCTATTCTATACAACCAATTTGTCTACGTTCACTTTGCAACCACGTGCACATGTGCACAATGTACGTAATGTATTTCAACCACAAAACATGTATGCACTGTGATTCTAAATCGGGCCCTCCTACATGTATGCATTAAACTTTTAAAACACTTTGGAAAATATGATGCAAGACATCCTAAATATACTGATAGTTCTATATGAATGCAAATTTCAAAAACCTTTTTTCATCCATAACCCTCACACGATTACGAATAAAAGTGTGAAACAGCCAATTTTGCATCCAAATCCTACCATCTAAACATCAACGCATCTAACTGCTTCCTATTTTATTTCTCCCAAACAGAAAAAAGAAAATCAAAGTGAATAATTTTAACGTTCCCTTGCTTATAAATATTCAATTTCCCATCCTACAGTGGAAATATCACCTCAGTTACCCAAAATACTCTAAAAATTTCCATCTGTAGCCTGTAAAGGAGGCTCAAAATAAACTCTAAAACATAAAATGGAGTATGGAAACAACATTTCCAAGGCTAAAATAGCTTTCCCATTGTTATCGTTAACGCTTTTATCGCATCGTCGGTCCTACTGCACAGCTAAAACACGCACACAAACCATCTAGAAATCTTCCTTATGCTGTTCATGTGACCAAAAATCGAGATTTTTCACAAAATTAATTTCCGCTTTAAAACTTCTTATATTTATTTTGAAAAATTCTTTTCAACACCGTTCCACTTTCCATATGTGATTCGCATGAAAACTAAAATTTTGGTGACGTGTGCTTTGCGCCGATCAAATCATCTATTTTAATGTAAAATAGATTTTTAAACACATGCAAACTACCATAGTCAAATTCTGCGTTTTCACGCAAACCGAAATAAAAGAAAGTAAATTAGTAAAAATTTAAGAACGATATTTTTTTTTTCAAACAACGTTTTCCAAAAATTTCAAAAATGTGTTTTCGGAAACTTTAGCTATTCAAGTTACATGTTGGCCAAAAAGAAAGTCAACCACGCAAAAATGCAAAAAAAAAAAAAAAAACCACACCATAAAAGAAGGCAACAAATTTTATCTTAACAAGAAACGGTGATTTATTTATACCCATCATGGAAAAACAACACAAAACTGATCCTCTGCTAAAGTTTATTCAACACAGAATTCTATTCTTTCCAGCTCCAGGACAACTACTAGTTAGATAAGAAAAATGAGATTTCATTCAAATAGGCATGCGTGAATGACATAAATATTTCTAAGATTAGAAATCTCATTAAAAAGAAGACGTGCAATCTAAACAACAATCCTAATAGTTACGAGCATGAATCACAACAAAGCCAAGAACCAAATGTTGAAAAAGGAAAATAACCAAAACAATAACCAAAAAACAACTCCGAAACTCTCAATACAATGGCTATAAACAACGCGATGTCTTTCTCTGCGACTGGGGCTCAAACCATTTTTATGACCTTTGATTAGTCATATCAGGGTAGTAAAATGCTAAATCTCGTGTTACCAACACTGCTGGTGTTGTTGGAGGTTCCCACGCCACCACCTTTTCTAAGAGAGAATTTGCAATGAAAAAAGAAACCTACCACAAAACTTCTTCTCATGGAAATCTACCTAATATTGTCTACAGACAAAAATGGATGGGTGAAATTACCGAAAGTAACTCCATGAGACAACACGCAAAAACAAGTTGAATCAAATATAATGCGACACCAAATGATAGTTACGCCATCGATCAAAGAAAAGATTGATTTTCGCATCACGAGATAAATCTAGTCATAACTTCCCATTATCGGAACAATATGTTAAATGGGGCGCACATCAACATGGGTAGTTCCATCATATATTCTCAAAAATCAAAAACCAACGTTAAGAAAAAGAGATTAGCTGCAAAATCTCCAAAGCCGGTCAATCCAAAGACAATTCAAGTGTGCGTAAAACACGGATGCCTCTAAAATATCATCAAGTTCTCCATAGAAAAACCATTCAAAGAAAGCTAAATCATCATTTCCAAAATGAGGTCGCCTTCACCAATATCTATTCCAACAAGATATAACGAAGGAAGACGCAGCACAAACAACAATCCTATTCTAAGATCTCGAAGTAAGGGGTCGGTGCAAGCCCCACTGCCATAACCAATTTTCTTAGCCCTAAAGCGGTGAGATCTTTTTGCTCATTCTGATCGAACCAAATGATCTCTTCCTGAGGATGAGACTTAAATGGTACGGATAAGATTGGATAGCGCAATTAGGTATTATCGAATAAGAAATGGTCGGAGAGGAGAAATTGGATTTAGATCTTGGAGTACAAGTGGGGTAAAATCTAATGCGCAAACTAGCATGGAAAAGGAGGAGATGCAGCGACGATAAAGAAATGAAAGAAGGATAAGAATATGGTTCAGCAAGATGGGGAAGAAATGATGAAAGGAAGAAGTTAAGGGGGTGATTTGGAAGCAACTTTTACGTTTGAGTCCTAGGTCCAAGTTGTACCAAAACTCATCAACAAGTTGATCCCTCTAGGTATAACGTTTAACAGTCAAATGTCAAATGGGTTTTGGGAAAAGGTTGAACCTTGACCTTATGAGGTCGGATTAAAATATTAATCATCCTACGTCATCTTATAAGATTTAACGCGGTCCGACAAACAATTATCCTAATCACGACGATATCTTAAACCGCAGTCAAAACCCCAAACCAACTCCAAGGATTTGAAGTGGTCTCAACAACGATGCTGCGACCACAAAACGAATGAATGAACTCCCAAATAATTCAGCTAGAAATCCGTAATTAAGTTAAAACAGATTTTCCCCTTACCTAGCTGACAACAAACAAACGATTCAAAATCAAATACCCCAAAAATCAAGATGAAAGATTTTACATAGCCTTTTCGAAGGAAAATATAAAACTTTGAAAAAATGGAATTTATTATAAACTAACGGTTTCGTATATATAAATCCAATTTATTATTACTACTATTATTATTTATATTCCAGTTCATATTACAATCTGAAAACCTTTTTGTGTTAAAAAATGTTGGAACTTTGAAACCTCGAGGATTTAATTGTAATAATTTCGATAAAACATCCAATATATATAAAAAGTGGGATGCTAAAAATACAAGTAATGGGTATTAATTATTTTTAAGTTTCAGGGCATATTCCTTGTCATTCTAAATTCCCTTCTTTCTACTAACTGGATTATTTATTAAAATCACAAAAAGCCTGAATAATTATGAAACACGAATAGATTAAAATTTTAAAACCACATCTTTATCAAACATGTCTTTATAAAACGTTTTCCAAAACTGTAATTTCAGAGCTTCTGAAATCCATTTTTGTTTTTCCAAATAGTTTAAAAATAAAATTCCCTCGAACATAAGGCCAAGAACTCAAATGAATATTTCAGTAAAGGAGTAACGAATATACGATATACCTCGTAATTATATTTTCGAATGGGTACAACATATTAACATAGATTTCCCGTTTCAAGACCAAGGAAAGGTCTTTGAACGGAACTGCCAAACGAAACCAAAAACCAGAAGTTGCAACTGCCTCAGTTATAGCTAGATTTTTGACCACTCTTTAAACTCGAATCAACGGAATGCTTCATATGTCATCCTCGTGCTCTTCACAACGAAATCGCCAACTGGGTAAGGCACAAGTGGCTAGAAACCTGAACCTATTATATTTCAACTCTTAGTCGCTTAAGACCCATTCTATATAATTAGGCCCATGACTAATTCATCATTAAAATAAATTAAAGTCAAGTACGAAAGACAAAAAAAATTGAAATGAAAATCAAATTACATTCTCTTACAAGTCTTAAATTAACCGATTCCTCTGATCGTCTAACTGATGATATGATACCAAATGTAACACCCCATAATTTTCTGAATTCAAATTTTGACAAAAATCGAAATTCGAACACATCCAAGCATGGAGCACGTAAATCTAGTACCTACAAATAAATGAGCATGAGCATAATCAAAGTACGATAAAAATATAATTCACAACGGAAACAAAATTGGATAGACTATTATTAACCTAAGTAAATACCTTATCAAAGTGAGTCAATGTGTCAATACTGAGCATGAGAAAGAACGAAAACCGAAAGCCAAACTTAAACACCTGTGAGAACCCGTACTTCTCAAGAAAAATGGGTGGTTTTAATGAGGAAGGGGTCAGAACAACAAGTTTTGGTAAATAAGAAAAGTGCAACACAGATTACAATACAAAGATGCATCCCGTTTGGTTCAATCTGCTAAGTTAACTTGCCAAGGCTAGTAATTCTAGCCCAACCTTGTAAACATTTACGCACGACTCTAACTGCGCTTCCCATAGTAGTATTCCTAATGATATTGATATCGACATAGAACATTTACGCATTCATTTATGAAGCCTTTATATCATCATTAACCGATTATTAAACCGAGAAGTGAACTCCTAACCACAGAGTTTATTTACTCATGTACGTATACTTAGCCACTTAACGCCTCGCCATCGAATGGTAGATAAGGTGGATTCCCTAGATCACTTAAGACCCTAGGCAGACCTATTGGTCATTTAATATATCTCGATGATTTACTCCACGTTATTATAAACTAGAGGACACGAGCTACAGGGACCTACTAGTTAAGACTTCTATCATTCATGCATATAAACCCATACCTTGCATAAGATGAGAGATGGTATATCATCGCTTAAGACCGATAGGACTAGGTAAGCGACATCTCGCCATTTATGAACTTCCTATTGGTGGAATCTCGTTGTACGATCAAGATAACCATATTAGATAATCTCCTTAGATGCTTAATACTTCCCGTAGGATAGGTAACCCTATGGAATAATCATACCGGACATTTAATCTCCAGGTTTAGGTAGGATTCACAAACCATTTAAGACCTCTAACTGGATGACCTATTCCCATGTGAACTCCTCGACCCAAAGCCACTTAAGACCCAAGGAAGCGGACTATTTGCAAAGATTAGTAAGCTCGTACCCAATTAGCCTTTAATGCCTCTATTTATGTGAGGTAGGCTATGCAATCTCTTAATACTGTTTTATTGGTGGATCTAACCACTTAAAACTTTAATCCCGAAGTAGGCTACGTTGCTGAGTTATATCCGTTTAGTTTCTCTTTACAGAAATGCTATACATACACAACTAACTATTGTCATGGCTTCTTATGGTTAATGATATTTTACATCAGTAACTTACCAAGTCCAATTCTAACCTTTAATTATAGGTTCTAGATTAACTAGCATAGGATAGGGGAAGTTATATCCTTATTAACCTAGGATATTTATTTAATTATTTTCCTAATTAAACATAGTATTTAAAACGACAGTCAACACCTATTAATCCCTTTTTATTTCATTTATTTCTATTTTATAGGGTTATTGCCATTTATGACCATAACAATCATATTTTCTTAAGGCAACAATTAGTCTTTAAATGCTTGTATTCCCATTGATTATAATTATTGTCATTTATGGACCTAAGGTCATAACTCCCTAAGACATTAATTATCCTTAATTATTAATCCTGAAATATATATTTGTTGTACCCCAACAGACATTACTAATTTAATTAATTATTTATTTATTTATTGCTTGTTGTGTGTGTGTGTATATATATAATTATGCACCAGACCCATCACATTAAGCCGGTCACTTGTGGATGCTGGATTTGTCGGTGGTTTCGGGCATACTTCTACCACAAGTTGAGCTTAACCTCGTGCCTTAGTGCAATTATATTTTTATTTCCTAATTAGGGTTTACAACATTAATCCTAGCCAATTAAGAAATTGTAACCATTAGGCTTAGCTACCTAATTAAATTTGTTTTCCCCAATCAGTGTTAGTTACACTAGCTATTTATTTATTTATGGCCCTATTTATAGTAATCAATTACATTAATTGCTACAATGGTCACCCTAAATATATTCATTTAATATGGTTTACATTTACATGTATAATTCCATAAAATAAATACCATTCAAACATTCATTATAATGTATTTTTTATTATTTACGTAGATTTAGACGGATAATGTATATGTATTTATTTTTATATTTTTGCACAGTTAACATAGTTATTTTCTTTTATTCTTATTTTTTTGTCGTTGAGTTCAATAATTTGTTTCAATTGATAACCAAACATTCCTTTTTGGGTTAAATCTTGCAAAGAGGTTCTAAATCTTACAAAAAGACTGTCAACTACAGTGATTGTAAATTATGCCTAAATATTGGAATACACACATTTCAAACCAAAAGAAATATATATTATGTATGTTTTGGAATAGTTTATGTAGACTATGCACAAATATATCTATTTATATTTATACGTCAATTCACACAACTTGTCCCTTTTTCAATATTTGACATATTTCTTAGTGGTTTCAAATAATGTCCTTTTTTATTTGAAATGAACAAAAAGGCACGAATTACAATAACTAAGTTAAATCCCAACAAAATTGAGCACAAACAAGTTTGTATCTTTTTAATCAAAATAACATAATTCACAGTTTAACACTAAAACTGGAGATTTGGGATAAAACTACATCTTATATGTGTTTGATGGGATTGATTTCCAGACCTACAGTATTTTCAATAATCCCAATACATTTTCAAACACAATTGTAGACAATATGTAAATACAATTAAGTAAACCTACAAATAATATTATCCAAAACCACAAATCTATGCTTTCATATTTTTGACGACATTCACTAGCAGATCTTATATGCATCATTTTCGACTTTACAATATTATGAACAGATCTGATAAATGCTAGGCTTACGTTTAAGATCTGGTACAAAAGAAATAAATAAGCTATTGTAACTTTGTATGTAAATTTCCTACTCACCTGAAAGCACCCAAATCTGAAATCTGAAAAAAATAAAGGCCAACAATCCCCAAATCCTTACAAATCTGCAGTTACTATGAAAAGGGGATACTCTCAGATTTGTAGATCTGCAAGAAAATAGGAAAAGAGAGGAGAATCTAATGAAGAATACATTAGCCATCAATTCATATC
Source organism: Allium sativum (assembly GCA_030737875.1). Taxonomy (NCBI): domain Eukaryota; kingdom Viridiplantae; phylum Streptophyta; class Magnoliopsida; order Asparagales; family Amaryllidaceae; genus Allium; species Allium sativum. The sequence goes on from CM060918.1 coordinate 134,014,490, forward strand.
CTTTTCCAGTTGAATCTGATTATAAAATATATGCGATTTATGTTTGACTGATTGTATATGAATCTATTTTTGATTCGGAAATTTATTTGAAGAGAAGGGAAATGGAAGAGCTTCTCTATTGCCTACATATTTGTGTGGAAAAGGATGAGGCCTTACCCCTTTATTGCTAGGAGTGGAATTGTCCATGAACCTTTAGATTTATTTTAATTAACTTCCATCCGTTTATATAATTTTAATATATTAAAAACCCGTATAACCCTAGCCGACACTGGGCCCGAAATGGTTGACCGCTCCTCCCTAGGATGTCGACCGCCCTTCGGCTAATTTTCCTAGTGAAGGGGGTTTAGAAATGGTATTTAATGTTTATATATTCTAGTTTATTTATTTTCCATCCGTTATCGTAATTCGTCTATAGCTTTTCATACAGACTCCTTTCGCGAAACTCTAAACATTAAAGTTGACCAGAATTCCAAGACGAATGCAACGATTATTTTGTTGTAACACCCCACATTTTCAATGAAATTAAAAATGTGGAATACGTATATATATTGTATGCATAGATATATTTTAGAGAGAAATTAAATAATGACAATAAAATTACATGTAATAAGTTAATGTAGTGAAATGAAGAAAAAGATTAATAAAAGAAATTACATGCAATACATGAAATGCGAAGAAATACATGCGAACATTTAAAAAGAAATAAAAAGGAGAATTTGAAGAGCCTCCAAAAAAAAATTCATGAAATTAGTGTCATTGCGTTCTTGGCGATTTTTTGATCAATTTAGACCAATAGTTTGTAGAAAACTGATTTAAAATGAAGATATTTTTTAATTAAATATTGCAACAAAACATGAAAAAGAGGAATGAAAAAAGAATAATGGGTAGCATTGTCCTAAGTATAGTTAGTAAAAGACTTAGTAGCTCATTTGGTTAGTACATGTGACTTGTACACAAAAGGTACAGAGTTCGATCCCCACCAGCGTCATATTTTTGTTTTAGGGGAATGGCTAAATAGTGGCTTAGTGTGAACGCAGTTCAAAAAGCGGTTTAGTGTGAAAAGGGTTAATTGGAAAGATAATTAAAAAGAATATATATATATATATATATATATATGACATGTGGGTGTCAACACCCCTGCTGCTGCGCATCATGTCGCAAACATGGCGCATTTTTGTTGGTTAGTGACGTTTTTGATGGTTTTAGGGCTTATGTCGCTTGTTCTGATTGGCTTGATGACATGTCTTTTTGGTTTGAAGGAATCCTAGACTAATCTAAAGGCTCTGATTAATCAAATACTTCTTTATAAGCACACATAAACCTAAACCCTAATCAAAACTAAATTCATTCATAAGCCACCATGCTGTTACATCCTAAACTAAGCTAGTCTCTTCTCCAACAAATTAAAGCTAATGAATTATGAAAAGGGATTATAGAACAACAACGAACGAATCTATTCTTTCTTTTATCACTATGAGTACAGTCACTTTCACAAGATAATTAATTAAAATAATTATGATAAGTTATGGTCTGGGATGTATGAATATGCATGTTGAATCATATGCTATTAGCTAGTTCTGTTATCATATATTCTATTAATATACGCCGATTTTGTTATCATATGTAATTGAATTCATTTTATGATGTTAATTCCTATGTCTAGTTACATATGCTTGATTAGATTCATTCTATGCAAGTTTATATGCAAGTTATGTTTTGATCCATGCAAGTTATGCAAGTTTATATGCAAGTTATGTTTTGATCTATGAAAGTTTATATGCAAGTTATGTTTTGATCTATGCAAGTTATGTTTTGATCTATTCAAGTTTATATGCAAGTTATGTTTTGATCTATGCAAGTTTATATGTAAGTTATGTTTTGATCTATGCAAGTTTATATGCAAGTTATGTTTTGATCTATGCAAGTTATGCAAGTTATGCAAGTTATGTTCATCTACGCAAGTTTATGCTTATATGTTTAGATCTATGCCAGTTCATATGTTTAGATCTATGTCAGTTCACATTGCATATGTTAATTGGACCTATCTTATATGCTAGTTCACGTTTATATGTTTAATTAGAATTATGTTGTTCTATGTCAAGTTTATGTTACACATGCTTAATTAGATCTATATTGTTTCATGCCAGTTTGAATGTCATATGTCTCTTTCCTTTCCTTTTTATTATGAGTTAGGCTAACAGCGAGCCTAACGTATTATGTGAATTATACTTATGAACAATGTGGGGATGTTGGGGAATAGTTTGGGAAAACATTAATATTCGATATTATGTAATTGGCATAAAATGGTTAGTAACCATGTAATTAACTTGAGACATAAATTGGTATAGTTTATATACACGGAAATTATGGACATAATTTAGATGATAATTATGAACATAACTTGAATTGACTACACTTGTGGATAATTTACATATAAACTTGGACATGAATGATAAATATGTAAATTGATTAAAAGATGAACATGCCTAACCCGAGGTAAGATTGAGTTGCGGTGTAAGACTGCCCAGAACCACCCGGCACATCCAGCAACCGCAACAACAGGTCTAATGTGAGAGGTTAGCGCATCAAGCCCAAAACCCGAGGTTAGAATGAGTTTGCAGTGGAAGTCTACCCGGAACCGCCCGGCACATCCAACAACCGCAAACAATAGTTCTAATGTGAGAGGTTGATGCACTAATAAATCAATTAATGCCAGTGAACAGACATGCTAACAATGGTAATGTTAAGTAACATATGAATAGGCGACACTTAACCAATACAACATGTTAATTAAATAAATTGGTGGGGTTAGGTTAAATTGAGAACACTTAACCGTTATAACATCTTGGTTAGGAAACCCAAGTAACAGGGACCCATTTCAATAATAACCCACATAAATGTATCATGGTACCCTGAACTAGGCAGGGTGGGGCACGATTATTGGGCTGATTATAAGTGGTCAAATTAGCGGCGGGTGGTGCATCGGTGTAGGTTCCGACGGAGTACGGGCGTGCACGTGCTCCGGAGTGGAAAAATCAGGCACTGGGCATCATTAGTTATGCACTGTGCATCTTGAATTGTGTCGGATTGCCATCATAGGGATTGATACACCCCCTAGTGGAACCAACACAGGTATCTACAAACAAGCGGGGCCGAATGACACTAGTAATAAATACATACGAGTTAGGGAGCCGATCACATGGGGAGGGTAGTGGGTACAACTAGTGGAGATAGGAGCAGGCGGCACCTATGACAGCAGCTAGGGGTACACGAAACTACCATTATTATTATCATTATGATTAGTAAGAGGGATCAACTTTCAGAATGGGACTAATAATGGTGTGGTGTATTTAGCATTGGTGCAGTGTAGTAATTATCCTATAGTGATTAGAAGCGCAATCAACGTTTATCTTATTCATCTTGCCTACCTTGTCTTGCATGCTTATGTTACAGTCATTTCTTACTTTCCAGTTTATGTTCTTATCCTGTTACTTTAATAATTATATTGTTAAAGTTACTGGACTCGCCAGACTTTATGTCTGACCTCGTTTGTTTCACCCCTTTTCTTTCCGTCCCCCCCCCCCGGGTTCTCAGGGTGGGACTAGTGGAGCTTGATTTGGATCTCTTTCTCTCTCTTTTGGAAGTGCTTGGATTGCTGAAAGTAAAGTTCAACTTATCTCTTTTTATGGCTATTTTTGTTGGGGTTATGCTTTTTGTTTTATGTACTAGAAAATAATTTGTCAAGATGGATATTAAGTGTACTTGGTTTTATTGTTGGTTTTGGTGTTGTAATCAAACTATTTTTCCACTGCAATGAACTTATTTAAAATTTTAAAGTACCAATATATGTATCTGTCTTGTTATATTCTGTTCTATACACTTATAATACTCCATGAAAGTTAAAGCATTCCCTTTGTGAGTGACATTAATGGACGTGGGGTGTTACACGTGGTATCAGAGCTGAAGGTTACCAGAACAGATAAAACATCTTGAAAACCGTTTTCAAAAGCATTTTTTATATATAAGTATTTTCAAAAACATGTTTTAAAGAAGGAGTTTTCTAGAGAAAGGTTTATTATGAAAACCATAATCCCCAAAAGCCATATATCTTTCTTTCGATTATTTGTTTCGAATCTCTTCCTTTTTCCTTCTTGAGTCTCTTTCCCCGCGTGTAGATGCTTTTTCTAAGATATGTAAAGACTTTCGTGCGATGGGCGGAAAACCGTTTCATAGGACTGAGACATTTGTCGAAGCTACTATTGGATCAAGGACGTGGAGGACTCGTTTGGTATCTTTAAGATAGACGATGGAAGGAAGGTTCAGCCAGCTGCTTGGTCGATGAGGGAGTATAGGCTAAGAAGCACAACCCAAGGATGGGGAATTTGTTGATATGGCTTTAATCCATGAAGAAGGTAAAGGAGAAAGTGGAAAGAATAATTAATCCCGTAACAAAAGAAAGGCGGTAAGGATAACAAGAGCCAAAAGAAAAGGAAGTGCCACAATTGTGGAATACCTGACCACTTAAAGAAAGACTGTAGAAAGAAGAAGAAGAAGAAGAAGAAGACTGGCTGTTACCATTTTGGTGAGGCAGGACATGGTGTATCAATCCTTATGATAGCAACCCGACACGATTCACGATGCACAGTGTATAACTGCTGGTACCCAGTGCCTGCTTTTTCCCACTCCGGAGTACGTGCACGCCCGTAATCCGTCGGAACCTACACTGACGTACCCCCTGCTGCTATTTTGACTGCTTATAATCAGCCTTGTAATCGTGCCCCATCCTGCCTAGTTTCAGGGTACCTTGATACATCTATGTGGGTTACTGTTGAAATGGGTCCCCGTTCTTAGGGTGTCTTACTGGTTAAGTTTGTGGGCCTATATTTACTAATATTACCCACCAACCCGATATGTACTTAACTCTCCCACTGATTCAAACATGTTTACTTAATGGTTAAGTTTGTGGGCCTATATTTACTAATATTACCCACCAACCCGATATGTACGTAACCCTCCCACACATTATGTCATATTGGTTAAGTGTTGTCCATTCATGTTAATTTAACCCACCCACTCATCATGTCATGTTGGATAAGTGTTTCTTATTAACCCTTCTCACTCGTCATGTTGAATTGGTTAAGTGTTTCCTATTAACTTAACCCCGTTCATTCATCATGTTATATTGGTTAAGTATTTCCCATTAACTTAACCCCATTCGTTCATTAAGTTACATTGGTTAAGTGTTTCTTATTAACTCAACCCCACCCGTTCATCATGCTGTATTGGTTAAGTGTCATCAATCAATTCAAGTTAACTTAACCCACCCACTTGTCTTGTTACATTGGTTAAGTGTTGCCTTCTTATGTTAACTTAACCCTCCCCATTCATCAGGTTATATTGGTTAAGTGTTGCTCTCTTTTTTAACTTAACCCTTCCACGCATCCTGTTATATTGGTTAAGTGTTGCTCTCTTGTTTTAACTTAACCCTACCCATTCATCATGTCATATTGGTTAAGTGTTCCTAAATTTACTTAACCCCACCTTCTTGTCTAATTAACATGTTATAACGGTTAAGTGTTCTAAATTTACTTAACCCCACCTTCTTGTCTAATTAACATGTTATAACGGTTAAGTGTTCTAAATTTACTTAACCCTACCATTCTTAGCATGTCTATTTATTGGCATTAATTAATTTATTAATGCCCCAACCTCTCACATTAGAACTGTTGTTTGTGGTTGCTGGATGTGTCGGGCGGTTCCGGGTAGATTTCTACCGCAAACTCATTCTAACCTCGGGTTTTGGGCTAAATGCGCTAACCTCCCTCATTAGATCTGTGTTGTTGCGGTTACTGGATGTGCCGGGCGGTTCCGGGAAGTTTTATACCGCAACTCAATCTAACCTCGGGTTAGGCATGTTTATCTTTTAGCACATTTTACATATTTGTCATATATGCCCAAACCTAAATTTTTGTATACTAATTATCCCAAATTCACCAAACTAGTCATGTTCCAATTCTCAAGTTATGCCCAACCAAGTCAATTACAAGTTATGCCCCCACAAATTCAAATTCAAATTATCACTCAAAATAAGTTACACTCAATCTTCCCAAATTTGCAATAATAGTCATGCCCCAAAATCACAATATACATTATGCTTGGTGTCCTGACCAATAGTTATGCCCAATCTAGATTAATATTCCAATTTACAGCTTATGCCCAATCTAGATTTAATATTTCAATTTACCCCAAGTTCGCAATAATAACAATTATGCCCCAAATCATAAGTTACAAATTATGTTCCATTATTACCAAATAGATTATTCCCCAATACACCCATATTCCAATCGCACGTATAACCAAGTTTAGTCTAGGTTCCGAGTGAACCTAGTATTCATAAAATAAAAACAAGAAAGGGGAAGAAAGAAGGAACATAAATGAGAGTAGGCATAAAACAGGCGTTACAATGATAGATCTATCAAATATAGCATTATGGACCTAAGAGGATTACCGATCTGTTAGAATTGAGGTATAACAAAGATGGATCTGAAATAAACTGATAAAAAAACATCGTGGGCATATAGAATCATAGACTTGACAATATCATGAACATAAAAAGATTATAGATCTGATAGATCTAACAAAATAACAACATGGACATGAGAAGACTACAGATTCGATGTACAACAAAAGATAGGTCTGAATAAGTAGATAAAATAACATCTCAGGCATAGATTCTGATAAAAGGGAAGGAACAAATCTGAAAGGATTAACTTATAATCAAGCATAGATCTAAATTCACTCTATTACATGTCAGAATAACAATTAGGTATTTAAATCTGAAGAGTAACTGAACTTACATTGCTAGGATTAAGAAAAGGTAATGGAATTGTTGTTGTTGTTGCAAAACTAATCTTCTAATTTGATGTTGATTAAACCTCAAAGGTGATTGTTGATGAAGAACATCATGATTTAAGTTTTAGAGGCGGCGGCTAAGAGAATTGAGAGTTCAGCAGCATATAGGCGTCATAAGGAATTATTATGAACTAGGGTTAGGCCTAGGCACTAATTTATAGGTGTAGAGAGTGTTTTAGAGCCATTAGATCACCGTAGATGCCGTCAGGTCCGTCCAGCACATCAAAAACCGTCACTGCCCAGATCTGGCCGATGGGGTCGACCCCTATAAGGGGGGTCGACACCTATGTCGACCCCGGTGTCGACCCCAAAGTGTCTGGGTCGACACTGGTGTTGACTCAGCGGGACTCGGGTCGACATCCCAAATGTGGTCGGTTCTGTGTTTCCACCTTCCGCCTTGGCTGTTTGAATATTTTTGAATTTAAATTGATTTTATTTTATTTATTTATACAAACTTCCAACATCAATAACTTCTTCATATTGTATCTGTTTTACGCAAACTTGAACTCTATCTCAAGCGGAATTCCGAGACGAACGCAATGGAGCAACCCGTTTCACTTAATTCTTCTTCTAAAAATTAATTATTCTTTAATTATCTCTTATGTCCCATTTTAAAATTACAGGGTGTTACATCATATTTTTCAGAGAAGGGTGTTAAGCTAAGATAATATATTCTCCACCACCAAATAGGTGTATATATAGTAGAGATCAGTAAATACAGCATAAAATACAATGTCAGACACACAATCCATTTGCAAGTTCGTTTTGGGTCTGAACGAAACTAGAGGCACCTTATTCCTCGTACCATATGTCTAATACAGGAGAGAGGCCCTCGCATATTCGGTCGATCTCCAAGTACGTATGGAAAACCACCACTTATTACCTCGTCTCGAGTGTATAACCTATTGAGACATCAGCAATATCCCAAACGATGTGAAGATCTTCAGAATTTAACCACCATCTTTAATATCTTTGACTTTTAATTGTCGTATCAGTTATTCAGAATGGGTTAATCCCGGTCTTTCTGAATAATTCGTGCATCTTTAAAACCAAGTGATATATAAACATATCATCAATTCCATTCCAATCCAGAATATTCTTTTATTCAAATATATTTTACTTTGGGTATTAACCCCATAAATCTTATAAAAGATTTATATCATTTAAACTCTTGTTTAAATCTTTCCTTGGAAATCATTGCAAAAGATTTTACAACATCTTTTCGCACTTTAAGGTTTTTAAGTCTTATTGGAATCAACGAGCCTTACACGAAAGATAATATTTTGTATCATTGTCCCATTCTAAACTATTCATCCCGTGGAGAAAAACTAGTAGTACTCCATATCTAACACTTGTTGTATTTCTATAAATTTAATTACCACTTTACATTCCAAATCTAATTAACGATTTATCAAAACCCAAGCACAGTTTTAATTCTTACAAATCATTATTTAATGATTGTTCAACTTAAGGAAATTAATCATGTCTTTAACTAGGTTAAAGAATAAATGTTATTTGAAACATTGTTCACGATAAACCCAAAATCAATCTTTCATTCAATTCCAATTTAATTTATTGAATTGGAAAACTTCACTTTGGAAGTTCCGTTAAATCTTAATTAAAAAAATTATTTTATAAATCCCATTCTCAACTGTGTTTAGGAACAGTGTTATTAAAGATACTATTCACGACAAACCCAAAATCCAATTTGATACTAAATACAAGGCTTTGAATAGAAATCATATCTACTTATATTCAATACCAAATTCTGAAACCAACAGATACCGTATTGGGAATAACGATATATATCTTCCAAAATCCTCAAAACAATATCCTTATAATCAAGGAATCCAATATCGAAGTATCCGAAGATTCCATTCAAGTCCAATCCAATTCATCTATTGGAAACCTCTAGTTATATTCAAACCCTCACAATCCAATAGGTTAATTTAAAACCACTGAATTCATTACTCTTGTTGTTAACAAGCTCATTCCAATTAAATAACTTACACCTTTTCAAAGCTTGGAGTATTCAATCCAAAATATTTTAAAATCATTTATTATGACTTAACATAATTTATCCATATTTTTAATAATTATATTAAGGCCCTTACAGTCGGTTTCCTATTTCAGATCACCGAACTACATTCACAACGACCTTTTCCAAAATAGGGAATTATATCAAAATAAAACCATTAAGTTTCAAAACTTCTTATTTCATTTGAAAACCTATTTCATTTTGGACCTAACGTTTCCCTTTTCAGGAGAATCCGACAGTTGGATCTTCCAGTACGTCCATTTAAAGTTACGGGTTGAACTTCGCGAACTATCGTTGTGCAACACGTTCTATTAGAGCCCAAATCAATTTATAAATAAAAATAAATCGAATCACTTCCAAAAATATTTTATAAATTATATAAAATATATACAATCAACACTGGAAATTTTATTTCAGTCGTTTTTCTTCAAAATCAAACATTTCTATATTAAATCATTTCAATATTATTTTAATCACTAAATAATATTATTTTTCAAAACTCGTTATTTTAAGCTCAAACTATCCTAACATTCGTCATAAAAAATAAAAAAAGAAACTTTTGAAAAGAAACTTATTTTAAAATGCTTTCTACATAGCCTAACTGAACTTCACTTTTCAATGTTACTATTCATTTCGAATTAAAAACTTTGATAAGCCAAAACCATATGAAAATTAATTCAAAACCACTTGGTATACTTATGAAAATTCATCGATATTTCAATATCTTCGCGTCCAACCAAAATCAGATGTCAAATTCAAAATTTGATTTTTCGTCGAATATTATACTATTAAAATATTCAAAAAAAAATTTGGTAAGGCCGACCGGTTTTTATAGTGATCTGTAACACTCTTTTATTTAATTAAAAATAAAAGATACATTAAAGTACAGGTGATATGAATAATACATATCAAGTACTAGAGCTTCCACGCAGGGAAGTGGTAACTTGACCTACATAAAAGTGCAGACACATAGCCTATCGTTTATAACATAAGGAATTACATTGTTGATGATATCTCTAGATAACATGAACTCTAAAGCAGATCGAAGATCACAATTTCTTCAACCTTTATCGTCGTCGAGCCCTTTCAAAAGCTCAATCTTTTTGCTTCTAGTTATAGGGTCACTACCCAAAATACGCCCCGATGTAGACACATCGATAGGCATGTTGATGTTCAAATCAGGCGGTGCTTTATAACCAGGCGGAGGCAATATGTGGTCGTAAGGTCCAGGTTTTCTTGGTGTAGTGTCTTTATTTTTGACGTCAGCAGCAGGTGAGACTGGATTAGTTTTGCATGGTGAGGGAGATTGTTTTTACGTAGGGCTGCTTTCTTTAGTGCCTGCTTTATTATCATATCTATTATTGAGGAAATCATGCTTTAGCTCATTTGTAGAACTCTTTGTCTTTGCCACAATAATAGTCGAAATCATGCCTTCTTTCGGTCGTTCAACTGCAACCTTTTGCAAGGAGGTATAATTTTTAATCATGATGTCCATCAGTTTTGTCTTCTCGAAGCATACTTTAACTGTCCAGTTTGCCGTAATCGATTTCTTTTCTAAGCTTTTCTATAGTGGCAAGCATACCTGCTTCATATCCATTTTTCATTGTTGGCACAACAGGTTGATTATTCTTCCTATTCATCACAAGGTCTTCCACATCAAAACAATCGAAGTTCCCTAGTAAAAAGCATAGAGGGATGCAGTACCAGATTGATTCACTTCCACCTTGTCGCAAGTGCTCGCCAGCATACTTCCTATTTCAGAACAGTTCTTTTCAGCACTGACAGAGCCTGTATCCTTTTGAGCTAAATAATGTTCAGTTTGCATTTCCTCAACGTTATCCGAACTTACTAAGTTTTCCGTATTCACCAAATTAGAATTCTCCACTTTATCCATATTGCAAACATGAACTAATTTACTTGAGCATGCCCCAAACAAGGCATTCACTTTATCACCAGCACTAAGATGATGCGGGAATACTTTAGCTAGAAAATCACTCACTTGTCGAATTTCTCCCTCTTCGAAATCTGCAACTACTTCAAACCAAGTAACTTCATCATTTTGCTCCAGTAGTGCAGCGAACATGTTACCTGCACTTGTCACCACCTTATTTCTATCCAGATCAGGATTCTTATGTTGCTCAGAAGCTATTTTATTTTTGTGTGTCACTCTCATCCATCGTTATTACGCCTCACCTATGTGTCAATAGCACGTTTCATACTGATATATGTTCTACCTCTCGCATAGAAATCATCCACATTTGGTGAGGCTTCTCCTTACCGGTGTTACTCTCATTAGTGTTATTACTATGTAACTTACAATTATCCGTCGTGTGACCAAATGTACAACATTCAACACACACTTCAGGTCACCACAAATAACTAACATACACCATCTGCTCACTCCTATCCGATAACATCACTGGAAACTCAGTGGGCATATCATTTTGTGTTGTAACCTCAACCATGCATTTGGCATACTCTAGTCGTTCTAACCTCTCGGTACATGACTCCATCCATATAAATTTGCCTACTCTCAAAGCCAACCAACTTACACCTGTCTTAGAATACCCGTATAAAGGTAAATTGGTTAATCAGATCCAAACCGGGACTGACTTAATGGTTTTAGTTAAATCCCCTAAATCTACAGCCCAAGATCTAACAATAAATAACTTACTTTGAATTATCAATGGGTCTGCTCATAGAATTCGATCTCTGTCTTCCACAAAATTGATGTAAAATAAAAATACCTTCCCAGTCGATCTGATTTTTATGCCTCCAGCGGGATGCCAGATATTTTTCAATTTTATTCTGAATTGGAATGAAATTCAATCAACTACCATATAATTACATTTATATGGATTTCATACATCATATGTATACAACAATAGTTGCGAACAACTATTCAACATACAATTCACATCCAGAGTGCAACTTAACCCTTATAAGCCTTAAATAAATAAATAACGCGTATGTCGGTCTGTCAGTCAACCGATTGACATACAAACTAAACAATTGGGTGATGTGTCAATCAAATATAATCCAATACCCATGTAGGTTTCATCACAAACTAGTGATTATTGTCTACACACTCGGGAGATGTGTAAAATTATCATCCCAATTCCCGTGTGGGTTTTACATCACAATTCATGTGAACTTATCTACACACTTGAGAGACGCGTGGGATAATTGTCATCCCAAAACCCGTATGGGGTTTTCAACCAATAAACAATAATTAAAAAATTACTCAACCATTTCAGATCAATCACAAGTGCAAGCAATCAACAATAACTTGTTCATTTCAAGTTATATTTTTACCAAATCGATTTCACTTAAATATGTGATTATAAATGCGTCTTTCGACTTGTAAATGAGTATTTAACCCTACAACGACCATTCGGAACATATTAACAGTGTTTTAACATGATAATTAACTTGTTTTAATTTTCAATTCATATCGAATTTCAATACTAACTCAAACATACATATCAACCAAACAATTCATAGTTTAACTAACATGTAAACAACATTTAACTATCTATTTAACTTAATTAATTTAAGGAACTCGCACCCCAAGCACCCTTACACCTCGGCACTTCTTATTAGGACCTTACAAGCTTCCTACGGACTAAAGATTGTTCATTTCTACCTCGATTTACCTAGATACTCCGCGAATACTTTCTATCACCCCTTTTTTTAGGTATTTAGTAGGAAAGTTGGAATTTTTACTGGTCTAGGTTTTGAAGGGGGCTATGGGACTCACAGTTTGGACTGGTAAGAGGGTATGGTGCACAGTGGTGGTGGTGGTGGTGGGAAAGGCATGGGGTGTGGGGTCCACTAGAAGAGGCAGGAGGTGGCAGAACTAGGTTTTAGGCTTAAAAGAGGAAGCTTTTGCAATTAAAAAGGAATTAAGGGGTTTAGGCTTCTAGGAGGGTCCCACGACTTTGAGGAGGGATGGAGGGGTGGTGGTGGAGCTGCACATGGCGGGAGGTGGCCGGTGGTGGCATGAGGCTAAAGGGAGGAGGGGATGTGTAAAAATGGAATTTAGCTTAATGGTTAAGGAAGAAATAGTTTTAAATGGAAATGGAAATAAAAAGAAAATTAAAATAGCCTTTAAGTACAATGAATAAAAAGTTTAGGAAGAATTTGACACATGTATAGAAGCACAATGAGTTTACTAATTTCCATTGGTCATGCGATTTAGTGATAAATGGTTTAATTAATTCTATGACTTAAACTTCGTTCTGGTTGTACGACAACATACTAAGTCTAAAAATTAGAAAATTTGAAATCTCGCTACATTACGGAATTACAGTTCCAACGAACCAAGTCTCGTCGAATTCGGAGTCAGTTTGAAAATTTGTCTTATTCCTTGCTTAAACCAAAAATTGACGGGATTTTCAACTTACGTTTATATGTCGTATGCTTACATATGAACTCCATTTGACTTGAAATTTTAAATCCTAACATATTTCGACATTCTGCATCCAATATAATTGATTTTGTCGGATTTCGAGACTGTCTCAAAAATGGTCCTTTTACAAGTCATCAAAATAGCATTAAAATATTAATTTTCAAAATCTTCACTTTTAAGTCGATTTAAAAAGTTTACTGACCCTGTTTTTAAGTCAAATAGAACATAAAACCAAGTTTAAAATTATTTTCAAACTTATAGGTCGAAAATCAACATTTTCCATTTTAAAAGTTCATTAAAATAGACTAAAATTCAAATTTTAAATTGACCAAAATTACTGTTCATCATAATCTCCTCCACTTAAAAACTTTTCATCCCATAAAGGAACGAAGCAAGAAGAGAAAATAAAAGGAATACTAAAACAATAATGAAACTTCTTAAAATAAAAAGCATCATATCATATATCGTCATAACCAAAATTTCAACTATATCACAGACATAACATATACCCTAGCGTATAGTGCCACTTAAGGTATAAGCTATGTATATGCATCTCACTATACCAAGCTGAGTGCAGCTATGTAAGTAAGATGGTCAATACAATGCCAAAAGGTCATACCCAAAATATACATCTAGTGCCTAGATCGCATCAAAATGAAATCTACTGCATATACACTATATATACAAGTGACAATTAACAACCCACTACTCCTTTCGGGAGCTATGAACTGAAGGTCCAGACAAGGATAACTCCTCCGGCTCCTGAGAAAATTCATCATCCACATCCTGAGGCAAATCAGCCTAGCCAGGGGCTATCTCCTCATGTCAGAAATCATCTGGCCCATCATCATCCTCTACATCTGCATCGTAGCCTGCCTCATCAACCTCTATCTCATCTGGCAGCACCATCTGCGGCTCGACTTCCTCCTCTACATGTGGATCCTATGGCTTAGGAAATACTGGAGTAACTGGTGGCTCGACTACATCATGTAACACTTGGGCAACTGGTGGCTCGAGTGGATCCTGAAACTCAGGAGCAAGATCCCTAGAAGGTTTCTGCTCTGGTGCCATATAGCGAGCTAAGTCATCCATAATAACATCCACCTCAGGTACCAACGTCATCTCTTTCCATATGAGCACATTTAACTTAGGCTGTGGAAAGAGGGGTAATCCAAAACCGCCATTATGATATACTATATCAAGGGAAGCCTCCCGGAAGTAATCCAGAATAATCTCTACTGTAGGAGGCGGCTGCTCCATAACTGCTGGAGGTGGTACAGGGACTAGATCCCCCATAACTACATGCCCATACTCATCTAATACAAATCCGTCATCGTGCTATAACTTCCAATCATTGTATGCTAAAGAATCCTCGGACTCATCAGAGTCCAAGTCTATGGAGGCATCATCAGAATCGGAGTCTGTGTCCATGATCTCAAGTGGTAATACGCAGAAGTAGCATCTGACATATAATCTCTATCACTGCCATAGCTAGAAATGCTATCAGTGTTATCAGTATATAGGGAGTCTGAAGATGAAGAGCTGTCATCCAAATTACGGACAAACTACTAGAAGAAGATGAAGACTGCACAACCTGTGCCACGTACTGCCGAACTGGCACATGCTTACCTCTCTATAAGTTGAAATAAAGAATTTCAAATTAGAACATAAGATCAAACTAACTCTTTTAAGTAAAACAATTAATGGTTTCATGTATGTTCACTATCCAAAATTGCAAATATAATTTCCTATATAAGTTTAACTTAATGTGCCAGAATTTATCGATTGTCCAAAATCGCTGAAAAATCCATTTACTTATCCTAACTAGACATTTTAAATTCATAATCAAATCTCAAGTAGTTGAAATAGTAATCAAACATTACATCCAACAATCAATTGATTAACTTTTAAAATCATGTATGTCACCAAAACATAAAAATATACCCAATGTATAATTCCAAAGTCAGATTATATATAATAATCACAAATACGCTTCTTATAAACACATAACTCTCAACTCATTCTGGGGCATTACTAACCCCATATCTAATGAGTTACTCATTCCAGGATACTACTGATCTTATCTGCAGTGAGCATTCTTTTATAGGATGTTACTAATCCTACCTCTAATGAGTTCTTTCATCTCGTTCTAGTGTGTCTTATTCTCAAAGCTTTGTAAACCAAAGCACTAATACCACTCTGTAACGACCCGCCTCTTGGCTCGATTCAAATCAATCGTTAGACCGACTCAAACCGATTGAGAAGGCATATCGTTATGAGAACATGGAATATCATAACACAGAACAAGAGAACTTTTCATTGCTATTACAAAAATTTACATTAGTGTATAAGAATATCAGAGAACGAATAACAGGTGTGCAATAGAAAAATAACATCAGCGAATAATAAATTATAAACGGCGGAAATAGAAATACATAAATACAAACAGCGGAAGACCATAAAATAATCCAGAGTATAGCTCCAGCCATAATCCAGGATCATGTTGAAGAATATCCACAAAACCAAAACTACTAGATGCCCATGTGGAAAATATGGGCACCTAGTGTTTAGATGAAAACAATAAACTCCATGTCAGTCATGGGACTGGTGTGAAAACTAAAAACAGTTATTCAAACTTTATTTTGAAGTAGAGTAAATCACTGGACCACGCCGTATGGCATGGAACGGGTTTCCTACACATGAATACCATATAACAAAACTCGCAATGCTTTCTAAAAAATGAAACCATTATAAGACTGGGGTCCCATCACATAATGCAAGCGCAAGCCGGAGGATAGAGTTTTACCTTATAATAGCCAAACTTAATTGATACATGAAACTTCTCTTTTATTATTGCTAGTACATAGTGTAGAAAACAATTTCAAAAATAAATGTATCAATCTTAGATGGCATAATACCCCATCCTCGCTACACCAAAACAGTAAATTTGGCAAAACCAGATGCTGAGATTTGATACGGCTTTTAGGTTTTTAAGGCTTATCGGGATCAAACGAGCCTTACGCGAAAGATAGTATTTTGTATCGTTATACCATCCCAACCTATTCATCCCATGGATCAAAATTGGTAGTACTTCATATCTAATACCCATTGTGTTTCGACAAATTTATTTACTACTTTACATTCCAAATCTAATTAAAGATTCATTAAAACCCAAACACAATTTTAATTCTCACAAATCAGTATTTAATGTTTATTCAACTTCAGGAAATTAATCCTGTCTTTAACTAGGTTAAAGAATAAATGTTATTTGAAACATTATTCACAATAAACCCAAAATCAATCTTTCATTCAGTTCCGATTAAATTTATTAAATTGGAAAACTTCACTTTGGAAAGTTCCATTAAATCTTAATTAAAAAGTTTATTTTATAAATCTCATTCTCAATAAGGTTTAAGAATTGTGTTAATAAAGGCACTATTCACGACAAACCGAAAATCCAATTTAATAAGAAATATAAAGCTTTGAATAGAAATCATATTGACTTATATTCAATACCAAATTCTGAAACCAATAGATATTGTATTGGGAATAACGATATCTGTATCTTCCAAATTCCTCAAAACGGTATATGTATAATCATGGAATCCAATATCGAAATATCCAAAGATTATTGCCATTCAAATCCAATCCAATCATATGTTGAAAACCTCTGGTTATATTCAAAACCTCAAAATCCAATATGTTAATTTAAAACCACTAGATTCATTACTCTAGCTGTTAACTAGCTCATTCCAATAAAATAACTTCTATCTTTTCAAAGCTCAGAGTATTCCATCCAAAATATTTTTAACTCATTTATTATGGTTTAACATAATTTATTATATTTTTAATAATTATATTAAGGCCCCTATAATCGATATCCAATTTTGGGCCACCGAACCACATCCATAGCGAATTTTTCCAAAACAGATTTGGACTTATAATAAAATCAAATGGTTGCAATTCAAAACTTCTTATTTCATTTGAAAACTCATTTCATTTCTGACCTAACGTTTCTCGTTTCAGGATAATCCGACGATCGGATCTCTCGGTACGTCCATTTAAATTTACAGGGCTGAACTTCGGGAACTGTCGCTGCACGAGACGTTCTATTCAAGCCGAATCGATTTATAAATAAAAATAAATCGAATCGCTTCCAAAAATATTATATAAAATATATATAGTCAACATTGGAAATTCTATTTAAATCATTTTTCTTCAAAATCAAACATTTATATTTTAAGTCATTTTAATATTATTTTAATCATTAAAATAATAATATTTTTCGAAACTCGTTATTTTGAGCTTAAACTTTCCTGGCATTCTCATAAAAGTAAACAAGAAACTTTCGAAAAGATAATTCTTTTAAAATGCTTTCTACATAGCCTAACAGAACTTCACTTTTTGATGTTACTATTTATTTCGAATTAAAAACTTTGATCAGCCAAAAGTATAAGAAGATTAATTCAAAACCACTTGGTACAGTTATGAAAATTCATCGATATTTCAATATCTTCGCATGCATCCAAAATCGGACGTCAAATTCAAACTTTTATTTTTCATCGAATATTGTATTACTAAAATATTCAATTTTATTCTGAATTCGAATGAAATTCAATAAACTACCATATAATTCCATTTATAGATTTCATACATCATATATATCCAATAATAGTTGCGAACAACTATTCAACATCTAATTCACATCAAGAATGCATGTTCACCCGTATAAGCCTTAAATAAATAAATAACGCTTATATCGATCTGTCAATCAACCAAATTACATAAAAACTAATCAATTGGGCAATGTGTCAATCAAATATCATCCCAATACCCATGTGGGATTCTCATCACAAACTAGTGATTATTATCTACACACTCGGGAGATTTGTAAATTTAGCATCCCAATACCCATGTGGAGTTTACATCACAATTCATATGAACTTATCTACACACTTGGGAGACGTGTGGGCTAATTGTCAACCTAGACCTCGTGGGGGGGGGGTTTCAACCAATAAACAGTAATTAATAAATTACTCAACCAATTCAGATCAAACACAAACTCAAGCAATCAACATTAACTTGTTCATTTCAAATTATATTTTTACCAAATCAATTTCACTTGTATAGGTGATTATAAATGCGCCGTTCGACTTGTAAACGGGTGTTTAACCCTACAACGACTATCTTGAACATATTAAAAGTGTTTTAACATGATAATTAACTCGTTTTAACTTTCAATTCATATTGCATTTCAATACTAACTCAAACTTGCATACCAAACAATTCATAGTTTAACTAACATGTAAACTACATTTAACTGTCTATTTAACTGAATTGTGTTAAGGATCTCTCACTCCAAGCATCCTTGCACGTCGACACTTCTTAGTAGGACATTACAAGCTCTCTACAGACCAAAGATTGTTCCTTTCTACCTCGATTCACCTAGATATTCCACAAATACTTTCTAACACTCTTTAATTCACGTATTTAGTAAGAAAGTTGGATTTTTTAGTGGTCTAGGGTTTCAAGGGGGCTAAGGGACTCACGTGTTGGACTGGCCAAGGGGGTATAGAGCATGATGGTGGTGGTGGAGGGCAAGGCATGAGGGTGTGGCGTCCATTAGAGAAGGTAGGAGTTGGTAGAACTATGTTTTAGGCTTAAAGGCGGAAGCTTTTGCAATTAAAAAGGAATTAAGAGGTTTAGGCTTGGAGGAGGGGCCCACGACTTGGAGGAAAGCTGGAGAGGGTGGTGGAGGAGCTGCTTATGGTGGCAGGTGGCTGGTAGGGCCGTCAATTTCTAACACGACTCTTAACCTGCACAAAAACAACCAACCGGACCCATTTATAAACGGGTCAATTTCGGGTCAACCCGCTCTGACCCGTTTAATAAACGGGTTGACCCAACCCGTGAACCCGTTTCTAACCCGTCATGACCTGTTTAATATAAAACATATTTTTATTACTCTACAATCTACAAAACATAGGCCCAGTCCACCAGCCATTTGCCGCTTCACCCTAATTTACCAATTACCAAGCCGCCACTCATTTAGTCATTTTAATTTCTGCGGTTCTACCTCTTCACTGATTCACTCCTTCTTGTTTTCATGTTTATTCCCACATTAACAACTTTTTACATTTTTATTCTCATCTTAGCTTGCAATAAGTGAATGATGACAATAACTTTCTTTCATGTTTTCATCTTTTTATACATATATTTTTCTTAACGGGTTACACGAATCAAACCCGAAACCCGCACGATTATAAATGGGTCAACCCTAAACCGACCTATTTAATAAACGGGTTGAGCTGACATAACCCGAACTCAACTCAAACACGACTTGACTCGAACCCGACCCATTGACAGCCTTAGTGGCTGGTGGTGGGGCTTAGAGTGGCGGCATGAGGCTAAAGGGAGGAGAGGAGGTGTAAAAATGGAGTTTAGCTTAATGGTTAACGAAGAAATGGTTTTAAAAATGAAAATAAAAAGAAAAAGAAAAATAAAATAGCCTTTAAGTACAATGAATGATAGGGTTAGGAAGAATTCGACACATGTATGAAGCATAGTGAGTCTACTAATTTCCATTGGTTATGGGTTTTAGTGATAAATGGTTTAGTTAATCTCTTAATTAATTTTAAGACTTAAACTTTGTTCTGGTCGTACGACCACATACTAAGTCCAAAAATTACGAAATTTGAAACTTATACGTTATGGAATTACGGTTCCAACGAACCAAGTCACGTCAAATTCGGAGTCCGTTTGAAAATTTGCCTTATATCTAGCTTAAACCGAAAATTGACTAGATTCGACTTATGTTTATATATCGTATGCTTACATATGAACTCCATTTGACTTGAAATTTTAAATACTTACATATTTCGACATTCTGGATCCAATAAAAATGGTATCATCGGATTCCGAGACTGTCTCAAAAGTGGTCCTTTTACAAGTCATTAAAATAGCATTAAAATATTAATTTTCAAAATCTTCACTTTTAAACTGATTTAGAAAGTTTATTGACCCTGTTTTTAAGTCAAATAAAACATAAAACCAAGTTTAAAATTGTTTTCAAATTACATTCCTCAGTATTGCTTCTATAAATGTCCATTATGACCATTTTATTTACTGAATGATGCTCATTCTTTTAACCCAGATTCGAATATTAATACTTATGCATAAATAGCCTTAATTACTTCCTCGGTGTTTTCCGTTTTCACTTATCGACCATTTATTGCTCTATTGAATTTCAAAATCCCATACTTACAAATACGGAAAATATTCTATTTAACTAAAGATATCCTTCCGTTATTCTTGAAACCTTAGTATATTCTTAAGCTATGGATGTTAATTTGTCCTAGTTACTGGCTATCCCAATGGACACTTATTCCAAAGTCTTTCTATTCATTTCTCCCTTATCTTTTCCATAAATGATAATTAAATCACCACTTGATTTCCAATAATTTCCTAATAAATTTGGGAGTTTCTTTCCTCTTCACTATATCATCATGACACATTCCTTGTATGTTAATAAGCCTCTAAATCGACAAGGAAGTTGCTATATCATTATATGGTCTCCAGATTATTTTTAGAACTTAATGCCAAGTCTTTCTTAAAAAGACCTATAGATGCTCTTTCCTAAAGATATGCGTACTTTAAAAATACATATATACTTATATATATATATTAAACTTTTGAAAATCCTTTTTCAAAATAAAAAGTATACCTCTCATACAAATGTATTTCCCCGTAATCGGGTAACCTATCCTTTAATGCTAAATGTAACAACCCACCCGGAACGGGCCTAAATTTCGACCCAAAAAGGCAAATCGAAGCTTAGAGCCATTCTAAATGGATCGTCGGTTCCTATAATGAAATGTATAACAGATATAATAGAGCATACTAAACGAAATCAGAATCTCACACAGCTAAAGGGATAAAATATAATAATATAAAGTAGATGTATCTTTAGTTTAAAACCATCATAAATATCAGTTACAACGAATCTCATGCAATAATGAGTACATCAGCATTAATTACCCTAACATAAGAATATTGTCATAACGCCTAATAGCTATGGATCCTCCATCGTTATGCTACATCTCTAAAATGTCATTGATCCAAGCGTTCCCACCTACCGTCCTGTTTATATCTTAAGAGGAAGGAGGTCAGAACACAAAGTTCTGGTGACTGAAAATAATGTATTTAAAGACTATACTCTAGATTTTGCAGGTTATATACTTCAAAGTATGTCTACGTAAACAAATAAGCATGCACACACAAAGGGTATATTTTAATTAATGAGGTGGATATCCGAGTCAATCGCTCAAGACCTTCATTAATGCATTTAGGGTCGATCATCGATCAATTAAGACCCAACGAGGTTGACATTCTTGGTCCCTTAAGGCCTATTCTAGTATATATGTTAAGGGTGGATTCTTATGATCTCTTAAGACCCTACGGCGGACCTTAGCTACTTAAGACCTCTTCCTAACACATCAACGATCATATATATATATATATATACATATATATATATATATATTCTCACAAATAATATGAGAAGTAATACCTCGCCGCTTAATACCAGTTTAGGGTAGGCCCGCATATTGCCATTTAAGACCCCTCCGGCGGATGTCTCATGTTACTACTCAACTGATATTACGGTAGTAGACTATGTCGCTTAAGACTTCCCTTAAACGGTTGGTTAATTAAATTGCATGCTACGTCCTACATATACCAAACTTGTCCTAGGTTGGCCTTCACAATGCTTCTAGAGGAAGTGGACATTCTGGTATAATACCCTACTCTGTTATCGCCATGGCTAAACCACTTTTTTAGAGAAGGAGGACCCATAGACCACTTCAAATCTAATAAGGGAGGGTCCAATGACTTTGGTTCAAATCCAAGGAATAAACCTTCTGGATAGTCCTAGTTTTAACCACTTAAGAACCAACTAGATAAGAAGAGAGTCTGCCACTTAAGATGTTCTCAAGGCGGTAGGAAGCCTACTTATTTACACACGTAATAATTATATATACATACACACACACACACACACACTAGACCTCTCACATTAAACCGACTATTTGTAGATGCTAGATATGTCTGGTGGTTCCAAGCAGACTTCTACTGCAAGCGGGCTTAACCTCATGACATAGTGTACTAAGTTTATTGGCCTATGGCACCCAGATCTCTCATATTAGCCAGACTCACTTATGGTTACTGGATTTGCTAGTTGGTTCCGGGTAGACTTCTACCACAATTGACGACTAACCTCGTGCCAATGTATCGTTATTTAATATATATATATATAAGCCATTTATACACACACATAAGCAACAATTCATATGCGGACATTTCAAATTTCTAACCTTATTTTAAAGTATTTATTACGTCATTATTACGTTTGATTATGTTGATTACGCTATATAAATATATAATTTAATACGTGCTATAAATGCTAATTTACGTTTAAATTAATAAACGTTTTAACGATGTAAATTGTCGATCCTGTTCACATTAAAGGTATACAAGTCCAATTCCCATACTAAACTACTTAATTCATGGCATAATCAATAATAAGCATCAAATGGGAAAATAACAACATAACTATTCAAATTTGTATCCTAGGTTTGTTAGAATAATTTACGTAACGAAAGAGAAACAAAGTGTTAAATACGTACTTATATATACATATATATACACATATATACATAAACCTTTATTTAAATCAAATTTACCCTTTTTCTATGATGCACATAAAAACATTAACATTTGATATTTCAAATCTGAATACATTCAAATTATCCATTTTAGAATGGAAATATAAACCTATTCAAATAATAGAAACCAAACCATATCTTAATCTTTTTACATCACAAACACTTTTTAAATAAAAAGAAGTAACACCAATTAAAAAAGGTAAAATCACCAAACTATTCCTCAAACATAACCCAAGCAACTCACAAACCAAAAAAATATTGATTGACAACATTGCGATATATACAAAATAGGAGATTTTGGGGTTTTACATTATGATGTTATCATGAAACAAAACCTACTTAGGCATACAAATCAATATGAAATCTACAAGATTTGGAATTTAGCCAAAACAAGTATTATTTCAGCTCACTGTGATTTGACTGTATGGAAATGTCACAGATTTGATGATGTTTGCCTATTAGATCTGAAAACCTTCAAGAACGAACACGAATGTGAACTCCAATCCCTTAGAAATTTATATATATAAGAATTAAACAGTTGGAATATTTATATATATATATATATATATATCTTATGATTCCATATTCAAATCCTATTCAAATTCTATAAGAAAATTGATTAGAAAAGAAAATAGATTTAAAAGAGGAAGAAGAAAACCTAAAATTTATTTTCTTTGGAATCAATGGCAGAGTGGAGGCAAGGAAGGAGGAGAAGACTAGGTTTAGGTTTGAAGTTTAAGGTGTTATTTATTGGTGTGTGAGTAAATAATAGCCGTATGCTTATTTAACTTAAATCTTGACCATTAATCTATAAACAAACACCAAAAGCCCAAACCAGGCCAAACTGGGCACTAGTAGCCCCAAGCGGTCGACACCCTCTCTAGGAAGATGGTCGACAGGCGGTTGACACCCCTTTTAGAGTGGAGGTCGACCTCTAGGTCCCCAAAATGGCCAGTGAACATAAATGATGGAGGGAAATATTTTATTATTAAACATTACCTATTTTATTGGATTTTTTTCATTTAATCAATATTCTTGTCCCTTCTTATATGTAGATATATATATACACACAAAATGGAATATTCTAATCAACCATTAAGTAGATATTTTTATTCCATATATTTGTATTTTCAATTCAAAATTCAAACGTTTGTGTATATATATTTACGCACAACATTTTTAAATGTGAATTTTTCATACGGACTCCTTTTTGACATATTATATATGAAACCGTATCAGAATTTCACCATGAATACACTATGATATTTTCGTGGCCAAATTCCTAATTTCTCGAAATTCCATTTTTCAGCCCATTAATATATATTATTATTTTATTGTTGATTTTATTACTTGTTTTTATTTATTTTTAAATTAGATTATCTTAAGTCTATTTAGGTATATTTTACGGGGTGTTACAGTAACATGCAATTGTAGGATATAATTTTTTCTTTTCTTAATTGACGAATAGTACAAAATACGGTAACATCCATATTTTGCGCTAACCTTGCTTTTCTTACCTTTTTTATTCTTGTAGTTACATTTATCGTCTTTCCTACAATATTAAATTATGGAAATATATCATCTTCTCTCAACCAACCAACTAACCCAATAGTAACTTCCAAATAAATTTATTTATTAGAATCCCCTTTTTATCTCAATTTCCATGTTTTGACATTTTACTGTAAATTTATCACTTTTTGGCTTATTCCACATTTTCACAATTCTCAAACCCAACATTACTTTTATTTGTTTATTTGAGTTTTACAATAATATCAATTTCATATAAGTATTCTTCTAACCATTTACAGTTTAACTCGAAATAACTTGCATAAACAACTATTATAATTATCCCAAACACGGCTTATGTAAAATTCAACATTTAATGGGATTCTAATGATATTATATACCATTAATAGAAAAGATATATAATTTAACTCCACTCACTGGAAAAAAGCACTCGGAGTTCAAGATCTGATTTGAATCCAGATTTACTATTCGTAGTCTTTACCTTTTGTAAAAAACTATTCAAATCTACAAACATGAACACAGATTCATAGATCTAGAGCTAAAAGAAAATAAAATAAACTATTTAAAATTAGATCTGAAGAAATTACCTCGTACGAACAGTGAATTTGAATATTATTTTCCAGATCTACCGTTGATACCTCTAAATCTTGAATCAGAAAAGCTAAATCTAATCTTTTTATTTTCAAAGGAATAGGGGGAGAAAGAAAATGGCAGAGTTTCTGCGCCAACTCGAAAAAATATGAGTTTAGAGGCTAGCCCTACATGTTTATTTATAGATGTCTGAATGAACCATGTCTGTCCGATTTAAAATGAAATAAATCTCACCGTCTAAACAAACATAACATGTAACATCTCGTAAAAATAGACATATATTAACATATAATAATGTAATTTAAAACAAGTCAAATCAATAATAAGCTAATGGGATGAAAAATAAAATTTTAAGTAATTAAGAATCGAGCCATGAAAGTATTGTAGTTGCGTTCGTGGTGAGATTCTAATCCGTTTTCATATTTTATTTACTGAAAACGGAGTCTGTATGCAAACTATATTATAAATTAGGTTGTGCATTCATATTAATGTACAAAGTTTGAATTTCAAACAAATAAACATACAAACCTAGAAAATATTAATTTAGGTAAGCATGAAAATAATATTCCTTTTGAATTCAAATTTGTGTGTATATATTTATACAGATGGGGACAAGAATAATTAATATAAGGCAAGCAATCAATTAAAATGGATAAGCATGAAAAGAATAGTCCTTTTGAATTCAAATTTGTGTATATTTATATACACGATGGGACAAGAATAATTGATAAGGCAAGCAATCAATCAAAATAAATCAAGGAATTAATAAAAAAAAGTAACGTACATGAGAAATCATCTCCTGGGCTCGACCCTAGAAGGGGGATCGACCTCCCCGTAGAAGGAGGGTCGACCGATTTCCTACAGGAGCGATCGACTGCCCTGCTGTAGGGAGCCCAATGAGGGTTGTTTTAAAGAAAGACTTATTTATATTTTTCGTTAAACAGATCGCTTATATTTAATCTATTGAATCTAACGGCCTGTATACATGATGCCAACTATAAATATGACCCTCAAGCCTCACTAAAACCCTACAACCATTCTTATCCATGTCTTTATGATGTCTTTCTACCATTTCTAATTCCGAAAAAGAAAAAGGGTTTAGGTTCTTCTACTATCTTCCTAACCTATTATATCTCTTCTATTCTATTCTAGTTTAGATTTAGACATATACTGGAATTAAGATTTATATCTATATAAAATTCTAGTATGTGGTTCTTATATATATATATATATATATATATATATATATATATATATATATATATTTGAACGGTTGGAGCACGATTGTTTACGAAGGCCAAATCCAAAACCTATTCTACTCAATTCTATATTTTCTCATTCTTACAACACTGTGAGTGGAATTCATTGAAGAAACTATTTTCTAGTATTTGCTAGTCTAAAGTTGGATTATTGAGCCTAGGAAGATTTGAGTATTAAGAAAAGAAAACAATGTAAAACCCCTCAAATCTTCCATTTGTTTATTGTTTGTATGAAGGAATTGTCAATCTATTTGTATATATGGTTTTGAATTATAGTAATAATAAAACAAAAACATGATTAGTGTTGTATAATTCTCTATGCTGGTCGGATTCATTTTATTTTATTTTGTGTAAATTCATATACATATATATGGTTTTATGCAAAAGGTTAAGATTTGGATGGAACTGTAAGTTTGAATAGGTTTAAATCTCTATTTTTCTAAATGGAGTATTTGAGTGTATTGTTTGCAAGATGTCCAAATATTAAGGTTTTGCGCGTAAACGTACATAAAAGTGAATCCCTTTAAAATATAAATTATATATATACCTTGGATATATGCCACTTTGTTTATCTTTTATTATTGATATAGTCAGGTCAAAACCAGGTTGCAAATTATGTGTCGCTATTGTTGTTTTCCTATTTTGATTGTTACATGTTAATATGTACATTTATGCCATGATTGAAATGAATATGGGAAATAATTTGTACACCTTTAATTTAAGATAGGGATTGACATTTCAAACGTGGTTAGGATGTTAATTTCATTCGCTTAATTCACGATTATATATATATATAGTAAATAACATAAATAGCAAAATATTAATATGTATTAAGTGTGTAAAAAATACTGTTAAATTTGGAATTTGAATTCAAATGTCCCCATAGGAAATTGTATGTTTGTGTGTGTTAATGGCTTTAGATATATTAATGACATAGAGACACGAGGTTAACCGTTATTTGTAGTAGAAGCCTGCCCGGAACCGACCGGCATATCCATCATCTACAAGTCAACTCGGTTAATGTGAGAGGTCTAAGTGTCATAGCCATTATAATTAGTATACTATGATACGAGGTTAGGCTCAACTTATAGTTGAAGCCTGGCCGGAACCGCTCGGAAAATCCAACATCTATAAATCGTTGTTCTAATGTGAGATATCTAGTGTGTGTGTGTGTGTGTGTGTGTGTATATATATATATATATATATATATATATATATATATTTGTGTGTGAAGTAGGCCTGCTTTGGAGAAAAGTTATTAAGTTGCTGACCTACCTTGATTTGGGTATGAAGTAGTTAGGACTAGGTCCACTCCTAAGGTTCACTCCTTGGTTTAGGACCCAAGACATGGGACACGCTCTTACAAAGGTCTTAAAGGGTCATTGGGTCCGCCTTCCTCCTATAAGGTATTTAATGGTCTTGGTAGACGATAACGTGAGTAGGGTGGTTCTTCAAGTAATGCTCGCTTTTTATCTAGGGGATAGTGAGGGTTGACCTAGGGACGGATTATATATATGCCCTAAAGGAACCACCGTCTAAGGGAAGTATGAGGTGACTAGGAGTTCACCTGTAGGGACAGCTAGATAGTAACAAAAGGGTTCACTGGGAGGGTTATCTTAAAATTAAGTTGAGTTCCTGACCGAAACCTACTAGTATGTGACTGTTACTATTTCTCGATCTACAAGAGATATTATTTATGACTTTGACGCTAGAGGTGAGGTCTTAAGTGGCTAAGGTCCGCCATAGGGTACTAAGTGACTGTAGGGAAGTCCACCTTTAATAAATTAGTAAATGGCCTTAAGTGACTAGGAACAGTCCGCCTCGTGGGGTATTAAGTGGCCGAAAGAATCTCCGCCTTAAAATGATCTTGTAGGGTATTAAGTGACTATAAGCACATCTGCCCTTCGGTTTACACATATAGGCCTTAAGTGACCGTTAGGATGTCTGCCTCATATGTTTAATTTTTTGTATGCTTATTACATAGACATAACATGAAAAGATTATACTGCAAAATATAGGAAATAGTTATTCCTAATCTTATTTGTATTTCATTCACCAGAACTTTAAGTTCTGACCTCCCTCCTCTTAACATTAACATGTTAGTAGATAAGACTGTTGATTGAGGATGAGGAACGATTGCTTAGAGAAGGAGCCTCTCGAAGATTTAGTTATTATAGCAGTAGCCTTATTATTGTTGTTGTTATGTACTTGGGATAATAAATGATGTGCCTGTTATCATCTGTGAGACTTGTTGTATCATAATTTGTTATTTTAATAATGGTATGTCTATTTTATGCTATTATATTTTATCCCTTCCGTTGTGTGTGATTCAGACTTTTTCGTTTAGACTTCTCTATATATCTGTTTTGTAATTCCTTATAGGAACCAACGATCCATTTAGAGTGGCTCTAAGTTCCAATAGGCCTTTTCAAGGTCGGAATTTAGGCTCATTTCGAGCGGGTTATTACATAACACGTCATTATTGACACGGTTGGGTCGACCCAACCCATAGGTGGGCCAACCCTGGGTTAACCCAACCCAAACATGGGTCGATCCAAACTCATTCAAACGCATTTTCTTGTGTGGCTTTTCTTTTTTGTATTGTCGTATTTAATTATTTAAATGTTGTAATTTAACATAATTAATTTCCGTTTCTTTCTTGATTTAATTCCTTTTATTAACAAATTTATTTTGAATTTCAAACACAAGTTATTTTTGAAATTAATATGCGCATATATTTGTAAAATAAATATATTCACGCACATTTGCATACATAATTATTTTCCGATATAGAACGTCGAACGTTGATAACTTTTTGATATAAACTTTGTTTGAAATATAACATATATATAAATTAATTAGAAGTTTACCACGAATGCAATGGTATAACTATCGAGGCCAAATTTCAACGATGCCAAAAAATGCTTATTTTTGCACAAATTATTTTATTATTTAAAATTGTGGCATGCTACAAGCAGAATGGGTTTAAATGACGATTAGCATTTAGTATTCTCCGTGATAGGAAATTCAACAAAAGTTTAAATGAAAGCTCTACGGAACAACAATCAGGCCAGCGATGTCATACGATGTAGAATGTAGGCTTACTAAAAGCAAACACGTTGAGAAGATAAGTATAGCAGAGATGTGTACTCTGCGATAGAGCTGTGAGCATACCAAATGGGATCGAATTAGAAATGATGATAGTCATAACAAACTTGAAGTTGTATTGTAACGACCTGCATTCTACGCATCGAAGAATCGTAGAATATTTATTTCTCACATACGAAGTCGTATGGTCATGTAACTTTGGGAGACAACTATTGGGGTCATTTCCCATGTTCATGATTTTTTCTGATTTTTAAATGACCATTTTGCCCCTATCTGATCTTGTTTCGGCCATAACTTTTGATTGGAAAGGAGTTTTGATCTGAAACCACTTCCATTAGATCCGGATGATGGTTTACCTTTCCGTAGAATGGTCATATGTAAAAAACGGACTTACCGTTTGGGAGATATGGCTGAAACAAGATTTAGGAGGTGAAAAACAGCTTAACCGGGCTTAGTTGGGTAGTTAACAGCTAGGCTCATTGGGGGATTTCGGGATTAGGGGTATATAGGGGCTGATTAGGGTTAGAAAACATTTCTTTAGACACTTTTCCAGCCGCCACTTTCATTCTTGGAACCCTAGTAATGGCCTCCAACATCTAGAATCACATCTAATCACTTTCTAATCAAGTATTAGCCTAATCTTCATCAAATTAAGGAGATATAGCACCCAAGCAAGGTTAGAACTGCTGTTAGACATCAGTATTCGTGCCAAACAGAGAATCATTTCAGATCTACAGTTTAATTGTGGCAAAGGTGAGTGATTTGCATAGTTCCTCACTAATTATGGTTAATTAAGGGTAATTAGTGTTAATTAGTGAATTCAAACATGGTTAAATTCTAGAAAAATATTCATAAATTTCGAAATATGGTTTTAGGCCTCTGTTAGAAAATTTGGTTAATTTGGTTAAGTTTTACTAATCCTATCATTAGTTTTGCTTAAACATGCTTAAGGGGAAAATATGGGATTTTGGCTATGTTTGATCTGTTTTAACCTATGAAATTGTCGTTTTGGTGTTAGTGTCAATTCTATATATTGCTATGACTGTATGTTATGTTTTGTGATTGATTAGAAAAGTTAGATTGGTCAAAAACACCGTCGAGTGGCGTAAAACAGTCGCTGGGAAAAGTTGCAGGAAATGTGCAGAGTTTCGGACCGGATCGGATCGGGTATGGGGCTCGGATCGGATAAGGGAACTGAGTAAGGGGATTCGATTTGGATCGGAACTTGGCACAAGAGGCTTGGCAAGAAGGAAGGCCATTTTCATCAGAGTTGGAGTTGGGTTCGGATCAGAAGTAAGGGCGTGGAGATCGGATCGGAAACAAGGGCATGGAGATCGGATCGGACTGAAGCTAGGGAGTGGGATCGGATCAATGTAAGTGGAGCTGGAAATGAAGGAGCTGAACAAAACCACAATGGAGAATTCGAACCGTACAGGATGGGGAGACCCGAGCCGAACCAGAGGACCCGAACCGAACGAGAAATCTGAAGATGATGTATAGCCGAACCGAACCAGAATTAAGCTACTTCTACGCGACGACTCTTCTGAAGACCAACTCCAATTCGACGAAAACTCGAGATGCAAAGGAAATCCAGATAGGAAGTAGAGCTCAGTATCCAGATGGGAACCAACGACTTAACTTCATGAGTTGGGCTTTGCTGCGGGACGTGCACAAAGGGGTTATCGACGTCCATAACTTTGAGTCACCACCAAGACGGATGTTAGGCTACGGATCAGTGCAGTGGGGTAGTTATTACTCCATGGGGCAGAATGATCGTAGCATGGCTATGAGCCAGTGCAGTGGAGTCTTCATGAATTCATGGGGTAGAGTGGACATAGCAAGGACTAGTGGCTATGGATCAGTGCAGTGGAGTCGCCATGACTCCCTGGGGCAGAGTGATCATAGC
Source organism: Allium sativum (assembly GCA_030737875.1). NCBI lineage: Eukaryota > Viridiplantae > Streptophyta > Magnoliopsida > Asparagales > Amaryllidaceae > Allium > Allium sativum. Next base: position 134,045,964 of record CM060918.1, read on the forward strand.
AAGGAATAGGGTGATCAAAGTGGTGGATATCGTATGCTTTACGCACTGAGTGAGAGATGTGAGGATGGTTGCTATGCTTGATTATTTTCCATCACTATGTCATGCACACACCACCCCCGTATTCTTTATACCATATGTTAGTGGCACCTTAGAGTATTGTACAGTATGTAGTGATAACTCTTTGGTTGCAGGTCCAGGTTCAGGTATGGTTTAGTATACCTGTTATTATTATGTTTTGCTGCTTATCGCTCATGCCAGACTTTTGTCTGACCCAGATTTTTATGTCTCTTCTTATTACTCTAGGTGCTCTTAAACGAGTAGACTAGAGACAAGTTAGGTGGTATGCACGAGTAGCTGTACCGGAGACGAGCAGGAGGCTCCCACGTATGATATATATGTATAGATATTCTCCCTGTATCGCTGCTGGTCATTACTTTGGGCATTAGTAGTGTACCTTTCTTATTTTCTTTTGAGATAGTTTTCAAAAGTTGTAATGATGGTTATGGATCATAAGCTGTATTTTGGATTTTCGCTGCTATGATGATTATGGTTTAGTTTTCAGCTTATGCACTGTCTCGCCTGTTTTATGTCAAGTATGTTATTATTATATTTTATTCCTTGCGCTGTGAGACATTCTTTAGGTTCCTTGTTAGTTCAAATACCCTTCCTTTCCTTTCTTTGGCGACCGTCCCGTGCTGGTTAGACATTGGCACAACGCTCTTTCATTGAAATGTCGGCTGGTGCGGGGCGGGCCGTCACACTTGGTATCAAAGCTCTAGGCTGCGTTGTTAGCCTAGGGAAAGACACCAAAGAGAAATAATACGTATATGAGAGCGCGTATTTGTGATTATTTTGGTTTTCAAAAGCTATATATATACTATTAGTATAGCTAAGGATGAAGTCGCACTGTACTGACACCACAAAGAGGATGGTTAATTGTTTCTCTTTACAGATTGAACGATGAGCTGATATACGAGGGGTGTAGGTAGAGGAGCTAATAATGGGAATGCTCCTTACATCAGGACTATGTTCACTGACTTCATGAGAGAGATGCTTAGGGACATTCAGAGGGCAGTTCCTAATGCTACTAATGGTGGTGGTGCAGCAGTGCAGGCGCCTAGAGCCTATTTCGCCAAGCTTTGTAAGGATTACACTAGTTTTGGTGGGAAGCCGTTCCACGGGACGGAATCGGCCACAGAAGTTCAGGATTGGTTGGATAGCTGTGAGAGTATCTTCGAAGACTTGGGTATCGAGGATGCGATGAAGAGGAAGTTAGCATCCCGTCAGCTGCACGGACGGGCAATGAATTGGTGGAATGCTGTTAAGGCAGCTACTCCAAAGGATCAAGTTATATGGGATCAGTTTAAGGCCCGATTCAGTGATAAGTTTATCCCAACTGCTCAGAAATTAGAATTGTTTAGGAAGTTCTTGGAGCTTAAGCAAAATGGTAGGGCAGTCTCGGAGTATATTGTAGAGTTCGATACTTTGTCAAAGTATGGATTATCCCTTATCGATACTGCCGAGAAAAAGAACGAGAAGTTGATAACTGGTTTAGATGAGTACTTGGGGGAAAGGCTTATTAACCACATCGATGAGACGTTTGAATCGATTGTGGGGAAAGCTTTGAGATCAGAGAGTCTATACCCTAAGTCGAAGACTAAGGCTGCATCTTCAGAGGAGCCAAAGCCGCAAGCAAGCGGTGGAGGAAAGAATGGTTCTCAGAATAAGAGAAAGTAGAATCAGACCAAGGATGGCCAGAAGAAAAAGAATAAGAAAGATGTTGAGTGCTTCAGCTGTGGTAAGAAGGGCCACTATGCCAAAGAATGTCGGGCCAAGCCAGCGGATAGGAAGTGCTTCAACTGTGGCCAAGTGGGACATCACAAGGATAAGTGTCCGCAACCCCCTAAAGAAAAGCAGATTGTGAAAGCATATGCTATCAATGTTGTTCCTTCTTCATCGAATGCCCCAACTGCGGCAGAGAAAGGAAAAAATGTCGTCATTCAAGGTATGTTTTCTGTTTATGATGTTCCTGTTCGAGTATTGTTTGATACCGGAGCTTCCCGTTCCTTCATATCTAGTGACCTGGTAGATAGGTTGTGATTGGAACCCAAGATAGTCGATAGACCTTTAGCAGTTATGAACCCGATTGGTGGTTCGACTAGCCTTAACATGATTTGTCGTAATGTGGTCTTATCGAGTCTTGGATGCATGTTTGTTTGTGACTGCTTTGTTTTGGGCTTTACTGGGTTTGGCATTATTTTGGGAGTCGATTGGCTCCAAAGATACGGGGTGGTGGTAGACTGTGAGGGCTTTTTGGTGACAGTTAGAGCGGATGATGGGCGGAGGGTAGTGTTTGGTGGTCTACCTAGTGATGGGGTAATGGCTAGTTTTCTAAATTCCCTCGACATCCCGCATGATGAGTTGTCAAATGTGCCCGTGGCTGGCCAGCATCCGGACGTCTTCGAGGAAGTGAACGGACTTCCACCACACCGAGAGATTGAGTTCCGTATTGATTTAGTGAAAGATGCCAGACCTATAGTGATGCCACTTCGTCGTATGGCACCAAGGGAGCAACGAGAGCTCGGGGTGCAAGTGAGCGATCTTTTAAAGAAGGGATTTATCAGAAGAAGTATTTCTGAGTGGGCAGCACCAGTTGTGTTTGCTACTAAGGAAGATGGTTCCCTTCGATTATGTGTGGACTATCACGAGTTGAATAAGGTGACGAGGAAGAATAAGTATCCTCTATCGCGGATAGATGATTTGTTTGATCAGTTGAGTGGCGCGAGAGTGTTCTCCCAGTTGGATCTCGCGACAGGTTTTCATCAGCTTAGAGTGGGAGCAGTGAGTATAGCTAAAACGGCATTCCAGGCGCCGTCTGGATTTTATGAGTGGTTGGTCATGCCATTCGGGTTGACCAATGCACCAGCATATTTTGTGGATCTTACGAATAGGGTATTCAGAGATCAGTTGAATAAGTTTATTCTTGTGTTCATGGACGATATACTTGTTTATTCGAGGACAAAGGAAGAACACAAGGAACGCTTAAGGATAGTGATGGAGGTGTTGAGAAAACACCAATTGAAAGCAAAGTTTTCTAAGTGTCACTTCTGGAGGAGGGAGGTGAGATTCTTGGGCCATGTTGTTTCAGAGAATGGTATTGCCGTGGATCCTGCGAAGGTGGCTACGGTACAAGATTGGTCTACGCCCAGGAATGCAACAGATGTAAGAAGTTTCTTGGGATTAGCTGGGTATTATCGTAAGTTTATCCAAGGCTACTCTAAGATAGTAGCACCGTTGACTCGGTTGACCAAGAAGAATCAAGCTTTCGTCTGGGACGAAAAGTGCGAGAATGCATTCAAGAGTCTAAAGGAAAAGTTGACATGTGCACCAGTGTTAGTCATTCCTAAGGGGAATGAAGAGATGACAGTATATACAGATGCATGTGGTACCGGACTAGGTGTTGTACTGATGCAAGGAAGTAGAGTTGTAGCTTATGCAAGTCGGCAACTGAAACCGCACGAGAAAAGATATCCTACCCATGATTTGGAATTGACAGCGATCGTATTCGCGTTGAAGATGTGGAGACATTATCTCTTGGGAGAAAGATTCGAGTTGTTTACCGATCATAAATCGTTAAAGTATCTTTTCTCTCAGAAGGATTTAAATCTCCGACATCAAAGTTGGTTAGAGTTCTTGGCTTCCTACGATTTCGATATCGCATACACACCAGGAAAGCGAAATGCGGTAGCTAATGCATTGAGTAGAAGACATGCCAGTTTAGGGGCTATGTTTCTGGAATGGAAGCAACCGGAGTACATTGTTGGGTATGATTTCAGACCAAAGTGCGAATTGGATCCATAAATATTAGCAAGTTTGACGATCAGACCCACTTTGATTGAGCGGATTGGTTCCAGCTAGAGGGACGATCCTAACCTATTGGAAATCATCTCAAAGTTAGAGATGAGAATCGACGAAGAGATGAACAAGTATGGGCTTGATCAAGATGGATGGCTTAGAAAGAATGGAAGACTAGTTGTACCCAATGTCAATGGATTGAGAGATGAAGTGCTTAGAGAATGTCATCACTCAAAACTGGCTATACATCCCCGTGGTAACAAAATGTATCGAGGCATGAAGCATGCCTACTACTGGGAAGGAATGAAAAGAGACATTGGGAAGTTTATATCCAAATGCATGAATTGTCAGCTAGTTAAAGCTGAGCAAAAGAAGTCTAGTGGTTTGTTGCAACCATTAGAAGTTCCAGAATGGAAATGGGAACAAGTCTCAATGGATTTCATTGATGGGTTACCAAGGACTAGGTCGGGCCATGATAGCATTTGGGTGATTGAGGACCGATTGACCAAGAGTGCAAGATTTATACCAGTCAAGTCGAATAGAACGGCAGCTAAGTTAGCTGAGATATATAAGAAATGGGTAGTGAGATTTCATGGAGTACCTAAAAGCATTGTGAGTGACCGAGACCCGTTGTTTACTAGTGGATTTTGGAAGAGCTTACAAGAGACGTTAGGATTAGAATTACATCTCAGTACCGCATATCATCCTCAAACCGACGGTCAGTCAAAGAGGGTGAATCGAGTGCTAGAAGATCTCTTGAGAGCTTGCATATTAGATTTTGGTGGATCATGGGATGACCATTTACATCTAGTGGAGTTTGCATATAATAACAATTATCAGTCCAGTATTGGTATAGCTCCATTTGAAGTTTTGTACGGAAGACCGTGCAACTCACCATCATGTTGGTTAGAAACTGGTGAGAAGTTTGTGCTTGGACCAGATGTGATAAGAGAAACCTCAGATAAGATTAAGGTTATCCAACAGCGAATGAAGGCTTCTCAAGATAGACAGAAGAGTTATGCTGATAAGAGGAGAAGAGATCTAAAATTCTCCATTGGTGACTTGATGTTTGTCAAGATTTCTCCGTTAAAGAGCGTGATTCGATTTGGCAGGAGAGGCAAGTTAACACCAAGATTTGTTGGACCATTCCCAGTTCTCGAGCAAATTGGGAATTTGGCATATAAAGTTGAATTACCAGAGAAGATGGCAGGAGTTCATAACATATTTCATGTTTCCCAGTTAAGGAAATTCATGCACGACCCCGATATGACTATTTCGCCGGATCAGTTGGACGATACCGAGGTTGAACTCGAGGCGGTTGGGAACTGCAGACCTATGCGTATTGTTGGGAACGATACGAAGCAGCTTCGAAGGAAGGCGGTGAAACTAGTCAAAGTTCAGTGGGGTGATGATGAGGAAGACTGTACTTGGGAAACAGAGGAGGACATAAGGAGGAAGTATCCAGAACACTTTGTCTGGAAAGGTTTTTATATCGGCATAGTACTCCCTTATTAGTAAACCGCATGCTAGGATAGACTTGTTGTGTTGTTTTGTATGCTTTATTGTTTTGTTAATGATTGGTAGGCATGTGGGATCCTTTGTATCTTTTGGGTCGAGGAATTTCGAGGACGAAATTTCTTAAGGGGGGAAGAATGTAATGACCCGCATTCTACGCATCGAAGGATCATAGAATATATATTTCTCTCACATACGAAGTCGTATGGTCATGTAACTTTCGGAGACGACTATTGGGGTCATTTCCCATGTTCATGATTTTTGCCGATTTTTAAATGACCGTTTTGCCCCTAACTGATCTTGTTTCGGCCATAACTTTTGATTGGAAATGAGTTTTGACCTGAAACCACTTTCATTAGATCTGGATGATGGTTTACCTTTCCGTAGAGTGGTCATATGTGAAAAACGGACTTAAAGTTTGGGAGATATTGCTGAAACAAGATTTAGGAGTTGAAAAACAACTTAGCCGGGCTTAACTAGGTAGTTAACAGCTAGGTCCATTGGGGGATTTCGGGATTAGGGGTATATAGTGGCTGGTTAGGGTTAGAAAACATTTCTTTAGACACTTTTTCAGCTGCCACTTTCATTCTTGAAACCCTAGTAATGGCCTCCAACATCTAGAATCGCCTCTAATCACTTTTTAATCAAGTATTAGCCTAATCTTCATCAAATTAAGGAGAGATAGCACCCCAGGCAAGGTTAGAACTGCTGTTAGACATCAGTATTCGTGCCAAATAGAGAATCATTTCGAATCTACAGTTTAATTGTGGCAAATGTGAGTGATTTGCATAGTTCCTCACTAATTATGGTTAATTAAGGGTAATTAGTGTTAATTAGCGAATTCAAACATGTTAAAATTCTGGAAAAATATTCATAAATTTTGAAATATTGTTTTAGGCCTCTGTTAGAAAATTTGGTTAAGTTTTACTAATCCTATCATTAGTTTTGCTTAAACATGCTTAAGGGAAAAATATGGGATTTTGGCTATGTTTGATCCGTTTTAACCTATCAAATTGTCGTTTTGGTGTTAGTGGTCAATTCTATATGCTGCTATGACTATATGGTATGTTTTGTGATTGATTAAAAAGGTTAGATTGGTCGAAAACGCCGTCGAGTGGCGTAAAACAATCGCTGGGAAAGTTGTAGGAAATGTGCAGAGTTTCGGACCGGATCGGATCGGGTATGGGGCTCGGATCGGATAAGGGAACTGAGCAAGGGGATTCGATTTGGATCGGAACTTGGCACAAGAGGCTTGGCAAGAAGGAAAGCCATTTTCATTAGAGTTGGAGTTGGGTTCGGATCGGAAGTAAGGGTGTGGAGATCAGATCGGAAACAAGGGCATGGAGATCGAATCGGACCGAAGCTAAGGAGTGGGATCGGATCAATGTAAGTGGAGCTGGAAATGAAGGAGCTGAACCAAACCACGATGGAGAATCCGAACCAAACCGGATGGGGAGACCCGAGCCGAACCAGAGGACCCGAACCGAACGAGAAATCTGAAGATGATGTATAGCCGAACCGAACCAGACTTAAGCTACTTCTACGCGACGACTCTTCTGAAGACCAACTCCAATTCGACCAAAACCCGAGATGCAAAGGAAGTCCAGATAGGAAGTAGAGCTCAGTATCCAGATGGGAACCAACGAGTTAACTTCATGAGTTGGGTTTTGCTGCGGGACGTGTGTAAAGGGGTTATCGACGTCCATAACTTTGAGTCACCACCAAGACGGATGTTAGGCTACGGATCAGTGCAGTGGGGTGGTTATTACTCCATGGGGCAGAGTGATCGTAGCATGGCTATGAGCCAGTTCAGTGGAGTTTTCATGACTTCATGGGGCAGAGTGGACATAGCAAGGACTAGTGGCTATAGATCAGTGCAGTGGAGTCGCCATGACTCCATGGGGCAGAGTGATCATAGCAAGGAATAGGGTGATCAAAGTAGTGGATATCGTATGCTTTACGCACTGAGTGAGAGATGTGAGGATGGTTGCTATGCTTGATTGTTTACCATCACTATGTCATGCACACCCCATCCCCGTATTCTTTATACCATATGTTAGTGGCACCTTAGAGTATTGCACAGTATGTAGTGCTAACTCTTTGGTTGCAGGTCCAGGTTCAGGTATGGTTTAGTATACCTGTTATTATTATGTTTTATTGCTTATCGCTCATACCAGACTTTTGTCTGACCCAGAGTTTTATGTCTCTTCTTATTACTCTGGGTGCTCTTAAACGAGCATACTAGAGACAGGTTAGGTGGTATGCACGAGTAGCTGTACCGGAAACGAGCAGGAGGCTCCCACGTATGATATATATATATATATATATATATATATATATATATATTCTCCATGTATCGCTGCTGGTCATTACTTTGGGCATTAGCAGTGTACCTTTCTTATTTGCTTTTGAGACAGTTTTCAAAAGTTGTAATAATGGTTATGGATCATAAGCTGTATTTTGGATTTCTGCTGCTATGATGATTATGGTTTAGTTTTCAGCTTATGCACTGTCTCGCCTGTTTTATGTCAAGTATGTTATTATTAAATTTTATTTCTTGCGTTGTGAGACATTCTACAGGTTCTTTGTTAGTTCAAATACCCTTCCTTTCCTTTCTTTGGCAACCGTCCCGTGCTGGTTAGACATTGACACAACGCACTTTAATTGAAATGTCGGCTGGTGCGGGGCGGGCCGTCACATGTATTTATTGAAGTGATGTTAGCCTATCACCGCTTAAGATGGTTTGGATTTCTCCAACAGAGACCTCACGATGCATCTATGCGCGTTGGAATTATAGGCCCGCACTGAATGCTCAAAGAAATGTAGAGGTCGACCAAGGATGACATGCAAGGAAGTAGTAAAAAGAAACTTGAGAAATTTGAACATATCTGAATAGCCGGTGCTGAACAGAAACGCATGAAAGTTAGCGATCCATTTACCAAAATCTTGAGCTTTCGGTTAGTTTAAGGAGAGTGTTATTAGTTTTAGATGATAGGACTAGTGTATAAGGCGTAGTGTTGGTCTTCAATATCTATTACTACTGGTACTATTGTTATTATCATCATCGTCGTTAGGAGTGAGCAATGTTCTGGTCAAACCGAATTAACCGACCAAGCCGGTTCATTTCGGTCGGGTTTGGTTCGGTTTTAAAACTAAATCGGCTTGAATTTGGTTTGTAAAATATATTTTTCCGGTTATCGGTTTAACCGAATTAACCGAACTTTTAATTTATTATCTAATTTTACGGTATTGTTGTACCTTAAATAATTAGTTTAGTTATATAGTACAAAGACATTTATTGCAAATAGATCAAATATTATCATAAACATAAAATTTACTGCATAAAATTTCTTCAAACATGAATTTATGTTTTATTTTAAGTAAATTTATCATTTGAATTATAGTACATTCTTCAAGTTCGGTTAAATCGGTTACCAACCGAATTAACCAAAATTAATTTGATTTGGAAAATTTTCGGTTTCAATTCGGTTTGAGTTTTTTTATGTTTAAACCAATCGAACTGACCGAACACTCACTCCTAGTCGTCGTTATTTATTTATTTATTATTATTACTATTATTATTTGTTTAATTATTTAAAAAAAATATTTTTATTCATGTTTTTAATTTCTAACCTTTTATTGTTATTATTACATTTATATGAACTTTGTCTTTTGGTTTTTGGTTCCATATCTAGTTAATCCAACTTGTTTGGAATTAACGACTTAGTTGTTATAGTTGCCGTCATTTGAACACTTCATGGTCTGACATACGTCACAAAACATTTTGAAGAATTTGGCCATAATTATTTTACTATCATTACTATTTTAATTAGGATGCTGGCACAATAAATAATTAATAAGTACATAACACTTATAAATTTTATTATTTAACGAGTGGAAACCCGTGCGATGCACGGGAGCATAGACTTTAAGTGTTTTAGTTTGCATGTATCAATAAGCGGTGAGAGCGTATTATATAGTGGCAAAATACATAATGTAAGTGATATATGTATGTGTTGGGATTCTGCTGTGTAAACTAAATTTTGCAGCAAAAAGTAAATAATGCATGTATAGGGAGTAGGGACAGGTTGCACGTAAGGTAAACAGTATAAAATTTTGTGTGTCTCTATTGAGTTGACAAAAAGATATATGCATTAATTGATGAATTAAGCAACATTATGCGATTGCTGGCAAGTAATGAAACTAAACTCAGGGTACAAAATATGTATCTCAACATATTGGTACAAAGTTTATAGCAATGTTATCCATAATAACATACTGGTACAAAATATAAGATTTGATTTTTGTTGGCTTGCTGGCAAGTAATTAAACTAACAGAGTTATCAGTACCATTAGTGAAATGGTAGAGCTTTGCAATTCTTGGCATTTCTGTATTTAACATCCATATGAACATCAGATTGCTTCAACTACAGCATTTCTGTCTAGCATTTCATCGAAGGAATTTATAATCTTTTGGCTAGCATGTCTGAAGCGTTCACATCATATGATACTTCATTTTAGCCTTCAACCTCTATCTTACCACCATCTTCTTCATATCTTGCTCACGTACTCATTTTATTTGATATCATTTGATGATAGTTCTTTCTTTTCTTTGCTTTAGATTTATTATCCCATCTTATTCGATGTTCCCCGTGCTTGCAATCTCTTTTCCTCCAATTATTTTATATCCCTTTACATAAGAGGGGGAAAAATCACATAATTATTACTGATTCTTTGAGGCATGCACCATTCAGGCACTAAAGATCTTGTTTTTAATTATGTAAATCATTATTAGAATGTAAATAGTACTTCGTCAAACTAACACCACTGGCAATTACCACCTAATGACAAACGTGTAGATTGTTTCTCATATTTAGCAAATGTAATAAATTGGCTAACAAATAAAACATGACAACACAAACTCATCAACTGCAATATCAGAACTACAATTATTAATTTTTTTGAAAATGCAATCTTTTCTTCAATTTAACGGTTCAAGAGGAGGCTTGAATTTAAAAATGTGGACAAATATGCCAGTTATATAAGCTATAACAGTTATATAGCTATAACAGTTCCACTGGATGCAATGATGCACAAAAAGGTTAGTTTGCTACTCTTGAGATGTGGTTGTCATAAATTCGGTATGAATGAATGAATCGCCGTATAATTATATTGAAAGAGACAAATCTATATGCCAAATAATTAGTGGATATGGTTTTACGTGGTTGAAGTAGCAAAAAATACCCCTTTCAATTATCTTGGTTAAATCAAAGCAATCCGCCCAGTAGTGTTTTTTTTTACCTTATATAGGGAATTACTCACTTGAAAATTTGATGCTTCTTTAGATAATTATGTATGTAAATATCTAAAATAAATCAGTAAATAAATATTAGGACTGTTGGAAATGAACCAATAAATTGATGAATTGACGATGCTTTGACAGAAACTAAAAAAACGATAAATGACTGTTGTGATATTAGGAAAAGAATTATAAAAGAGAAAAAATATGGATGAAATCGAAGAGGGAATTCTAGGCAGGATCAAAATTATAATGGAAAGAAATCATTGGAAAATTAAAGGAAATGAAGATAATAAGAAAAGAATGAAAAACAGTAGATGTAATAAGGAAAGTTGTGAGGTTCCGTATGAGCAATAAAGATTTAGGAATGATCCTGTTTTTTCTTAATTGTGCCAAAAATATATTACATATTCATGATTTTACCTCAAATTCTTCAACTTTAATCTCCATGATTTTGTAGTCAAACTCTTGATCCTCCAAAACTACACCCGACCTGAAGGAATGAAAAAATGGATGTTTAATTAGTCACATGTTGAAAATAATAAGAAAATGAGCTTTTAATGTGTTAAAACATGTTTGATATTTTTACAACCTTTTTCAGTAGCATTTTCTTCCCTACAAAATAAATAGTTACTAAAAGGAGAGTATCTCAAGAATCTTACCTGGTTGACAGTCTCAGTACGAAATGAAGTTTGACTTCGTCGTGAACCTCATATGTGATATCAAACTAAAAAAAAATAATCATCAATATTAATAACCTGGTAGAAAGACAAATACATGGCCATATTTAAATTTCATAATTGTGCCAAAAATATATTACATGTTCATGATTTTACCTCGTATTCTTCGACTTTAATCTCCATGATTTTGTAGTCAAACTCTTGATCCTCCAAAACTACACCCGACCTGAAGGAATGAAAGAAATGGATGTTTAATTAGTCACTCAATTACTGTCATGGCTATTCAAATTATGAAATTCTTAATTCGAACGTTAATGGATTTAAAAGAATTAAAAACGTACATACTTTGTAATTAATTATTTTTTTCCAAATTTTATTCCTTTTTAAATAAAATTAATTGTGTGAAACTAATTGTGTTTATAGATAAGGGTTGAAATATTCAATTCGAAATGAAGGTATATGTAGTAACAGTCATGTCTATTCAAATTTTATTCCTTTTTTAACGTTAATAAGTTACCTTAATTGCCAAATTAATGCGATGATGTGTCATAAGCTTTTCAAATAAGATATTTTTTAAAAGGAATGAGAGCATTAACTTTTAAACGTTATTAATGTTTCCCATTTACTGTCAATAAATTCTTAATTCGAACGTTAACAGATTTAAAAGAATTAAAAACGTACATACTTTGTAATTAATTAATTTTTTCCAATTTCACCTCCAATTACATAAAATAAATTGTGTGAAATTAATTGTGTTTATAGATAAGGGTTGAAATATTCAATTCGAAACGAAGGTATGTGTAGTAACAGTCATGGCTATTCAAATTTTATTCCTTTTTTAACGTTAATAAATTACCTTAATTACCAAATTAATGCGCTGATGTGTCATAAGCTTTTCAAATAAGATATAATTACCAAATTAAGGCGGGTGGAATTAAATCAACCTATTCAATGCTCATGCAAGAATAATGACATGTTTATGGGATGTGTTTAAATTAGGACGGTGGATTTGTTTTTGCGGGATTAAATCTGAACCGTTCTTTGTCTTGTTGTTTGTCTCCTGATTTGTCTAGGGGGGATTGAAATTAATTGTGTTTATAGATAAGGGTTGAAATATTCAATTCGAAACGAAGGTATGTGTAGTAACATAAACCTTTTGCTCTGTCTCATAAACCTTTTGCTTGCTGGGCTTGCAAGCTTTCCATGCATCTTTTTGAACATTAACATAAATACACTATGTGAAGACATTAATCATATAAAAATTTCTAGCTCTTACAATTTGCTAAAACTCCATGGAGAGAATTTTATTACATTTCGTGGAATAATTTCAAAAAGCATTGAAGTATATTAATAACATAACAGTTAAATGATATTTCTAAACAATTAAATGTGTATATGAATGATAAAGTATTTTTTTGTTCTTGCAAATTAGACATTCCTGTGAAGTGTAATGTGATCACAACACTCCAATTTTACTTCATATTTGATGTTGAGTAATTAATGCTTCATAGGCTTGTGATATCATATGTTTGCATCCATTTACCTAATGAAAAGATTATTAAGTGCTAAATAAGATATACTGATAATAATATAGGTACCGTAATAAAAGGCAAACTCTGAATTAGTGCAAGTTGATTCATAAATAGCAATTCCTAATTGGTGGAATACTGAAAGTTGAAAACAAAAGTATGGTGTTAAATAACATGCAAAGAAACAAATATTTATGATTTTACATAGTTGCTCGACAACAACTTGGTCAAATTATATATGGGTGAAGAAGACAAATAACATTAAAAAGACATAGTTTATATGAAATAAAGAAAATAATTATAGCAATATTTCAAAACTTTCTAAGGAGTTATATGATATTTTTAGGAATCCAAATTAGAAAATGGAAATCTAGCAAGAGTAAAAGCTCAAATCCTATTGAACTAACTATTTCTTTAAAAATGCCTAATTTTTATAGGTGGAATAAGAAAACACCTATATCAGAAAACTACAACATGTTGACCAAAATTTGGTAAGCCAAACTATCCAAAGTTGAAACCACAACGCCAATTTCGGATGCAAGACCTAGCATAAAGACCTCATTAAATAATGATTAATTTACATATTTTGGGCTAAATCTAATTGAAATTCAGTTTTTTTTTAACCAAGAGAAGAATAATATGAGGAAGATATGCTAAAATGAAAGTTACGATAGTTTTCAACCTAGGATGCCATGTAACATAAGTACATAATTATTTCAAAAATATAAAGCTGATCCTTTAGTATCTAGTTGTATTCCTACTACGTTCATCAACTAATTTAGTAAATGCAAACTGTGTTCAATAATAGGGTATTCTCTTTATAAGTAAAGACGTTAAATATGCTAAATAATACGGGTATTAAATTTTATAGAAATTCAAAGAGTGCTAGAGAAAAACGTATTTTCTTTTTATATACAGACGTTGGATACGTTTGATAGAAATTCAAAAAGCATTAGAGAATGACACTCTTTGTTTTTAAGGAAAGACGTTAAATGTGCTAATCGTACGAATATTAAATTTTGATTGAAATACTATGCTATATTTAATAAACCTTTATATCCCTGCATGCCCTGTTGCCTTATATCAAAGATTAAAATTACAGAAAATTATTATATACTTTTACCATGGATGCTAATATCCACCAACATTTATGTAATGACAACGTTTTGAAATGTAGAACACATGTTTGGACGAAATTTAATGCCATAATCGTAAAAGCAATGACTTGTATTGAATTGTATAAAATTCAAACTCAAATTATCAAATATATCAGTTATGTTCTTTGTATTCATTGGTTGCATTTGATTAAAATAGATTTGAATCAACAAAGGATATAATCAAGGTTTTATTGGATAACATTAATGTAAAGAAAGGAAAATGCACATTAAAGGAAGAGAAATTTAATTTCCCTATGTTGAAGATTACTAATTTTAATGTTCATAAAAAAATGAAATCAAACTCTAAGCCACTTGCCTGATAAAATTAGATTACAAACTGAACATCATTTACCAAAATCAAGTACCACTTATATGATGCATTTAAAGACTAAAAAAATAAGTTGAGAGTATAAGGAAAATTTCATGTGGTCCAATATTTTAATGTCAAATATCAATTAACTGACAAATTTATCAAGCGGATTTCAACTTGCATGTTACTCCATTTCCTAAAACCTTAACTATTTAATGTAACATATATTTTAGAAAATGAAAACGGTATAGATCAATCTTTTATAGCAAGTTTTAATACATTATTATATTTCAGCTGTGCTGTAGACTATAACTTAATAAATTTCAATCACTAAAAATTCCATTCAAAAATAAAATAAAAAAACATGAAATGGTATTGGGCAAGAACTATTTTGAATTGTTTCCAGTTTTGATCAACATTTTTGGGGCAAGAAAACATACGACATACATTCAAAGGGCTATAAAATCATACAAATTGATTCCATATATCACGCAAGCTTTCAATGCCAATTCAATCCAAATAACTGCAAACAATCATGCAACAAAATCCACCGTTCCTCAATTATAGGGGATGTGTTTAAATTAGGATGGTGGATTTGTTTTTGCGGGATTAAATCTCAGCCGCTCTTTGTCTCCTTGTTTGTCTAAGGGTTTGTCTAGAGGGGGAATTTTATTATATAGATATTTATCCTCCCCAATATCAGAAAAGGACAGTAAATAAATTAACACAACCTTTATATCATATTTTCTCCAATTTCGTACAATTTTTATAAGTTATTTCATTAAATTGATTTTATTGCAAAACGTTATGTATATACAACTTTTGATCTCACCCTTTTGTTGTCAAATGTCAATCGCTTTTTTCTTCATGTACTTATAAACAGTCCTTGTACTTATTACTAGGATAGCCACTAGGTTTAAAATAGAAAGACTCTTGATGATTTAATGAAAATTGCTCTTGCAATTTATTTCATGACATACCACGCCATATTGGACTCGTCCACCATGATTTACAAAAGTATTTACATCACTCTACATATGTAACTCAATTTCCCTAAACAAACTACGACAATACACACGCTACTAAACGGGTTAAACCTGGAAAATCTATACAGAATGCACACAGTTCATGCACATAAGACACACACACTAACCTATGCTTAACTTCATTTTGCACGAATAGTAAGAATCAACCCATAATGATCGCTAGGCAACAATGGTAGCTTCTTCCCACCATTACTCTTGCACAAAACACCCTTTATTGCTTCTGTTCCAACAATCTCAATATCGATCATATCAAAATCCTCGAGTCTGCAAACAAACCTATCTAGTCTTTTCTGCACTACATATCGTCTGCCTCCGAGCATTGCATTCGACTCTGTATCGTAGGTATACCCATCTTCTTCGGGTTTTAAATCAGACCATGCATCGCACCATCCACTGGTCAAAGGAAAAGGACCATCGGTGGATTCGTCCCAGTTCATGTCTCCTCCAAGCACAACGTTTGGTGAGGATTTTAGAACGTCGATCGCTTCTTTTGCTTGACTCGTCCGCTCTACGTCGTATGTGCATGCACCATCCGGACTTTTGAGATGGCAAGTTGCAACTGCCAGTGTTTCCTTTGGATTTGAAGTGAACTTTGCTACTGAAACACCCTTGCAGGTCTTCGTGTTGACAAATCGCTTGTAGAAGTATTCATTTACAGGCAGTTTGCTCAACTGCATTTTAAATTGTAATGCATGAAGAAGTAAGTGTTAATTTTTGAATATGGTTTGTAAAAGAAACTTAAAGCACCTTATTTGAAATCAGGATTCAAAATAGCCTAAATGGGTGCAAATTACAAAACACTCCATATGACTTGAACCTCAAGTTACCACAAACATGGATTCAAAATTTTAGGCCTTGTTTTAAATCATGCATCTCCCAAGTGAAAAACAAAATTAAATAAATAAATAATGAGTAATAAGATGGCTTTTGGAAATGCTTTATGAGAAAAGAACGTACCATCATACAGAAGAATTGTTTGATAGTTTGTTTCTTTTTGATAGAGCATTCGTATATACCCCACCATTTGCAACTTTGGAAATATATGTAAACCTCAGGTGTAACTTCCTGAAAGAAGCGCCAGCATTATATCATTATAAACCGCCTTTGACATTAGCAAACTATTAATGAAAAAGAAAAAAAGTATTACCTGGAGGAGAATTATGTCAGGAGAGTGCTGCTCAATGAGATGGTTGACAGCATTCATTCTCTTCTTTTTTTTGTAATACTTAATACTCCAAATGTTATAAGTCATGATTTTAATTGTCCCTGAATATATTGATTATAAGCAACATGTCACGATTGTTGATTAAAAAAAAAAAATCCTTCAGTTAAGAAATATAATATTCATAGCTATCAAACACGCATAAGTTCTAACAATTTTCCAAAATAACAACAGGAAAAAAAAAACCCGGAAATTATGCTAGAGGAAAAACCTGAGTTTAAAATTTAGTCTGAAGGACAACAAAATGATATATTCGTATAGCATTATATTTTATATAAGATGTTTAAGCTTTAAATTTTATAAAATGAATATATCATTTTATATTCATATAGCATCAATGCCTTTGCACATTTGTGGATGGTGCCCCTACTCAGCTCCTTTTTGCCATCAACCAAAACAACTTTAAGCCCTACTGTTTGCAGTTTCAGGCTTCTCCCCTTACCAGCTATAAAGGTAAGTTC
Organism: Allium sativum; assembly: GCA_030737875.1. Classification (NCBI taxonomy): domain Eukaryota; kingdom Viridiplantae; phylum Streptophyta; class Magnoliopsida; order Asparagales; family Amaryllidaceae; genus Allium; species Allium sativum. The sequence goes on from CM060918.1 coordinate 134,063,038, forward strand.
TTTCACTAAACATTGTTATGAAGGATACCATGTATTTTTATTTGTGTGTGGATGTAAATATGTATGTATGTGTATACTGAGGCGTGTGTGCAATGCTGTGTATATCATATAGGCAATGCAGGAGCTGGATCCAAGACTGTTTCTGTAGCTGGGTGCAGCTGTCACTGCATTCTATACTTAAATGTTCTTATTTGTTGCTTTGATGCACAGATTTATACTGTTTGTTACTAATATGGTTTGTACTGCATGAAGATGTAATGTGAACTATTTATTAGAAATTTAGCATCTAAACATCTTATATAAAATGTAATACTTTCCTAAGGACTGTATAACAATGATACATTCATATATCCTAATTTTAACGTCTTACATACAATGATAACTGAATATATCACTATATTTTCAAAGTGCTATATGTATATATCATTTTATTGTCTTTCAGACTAAATTTTAAAACTTACTTCTTATGACTAAATTTGTTCTTGGGTTTTTCCTTCCGTCTAATAAATTATATATGTATAAAAAAATCATGAATTACCTTGGAGACAAATTCTAGGCGTTAAATGCCTCGAAATTTGGTCATCACCATCAACTTTTAGCTTCCTCTTCCGTTTTAATATTCTGGGTTTTTTATTACCTGAATGTTTGCTCTTCTGTAATCTATGCTTCTTTAAAGAGAGGGGCGTCTTTTTTTTGCTACCAACCAGGAAGGAGCTGGCTTGTACTCCAGTATCTTCATAAGATCTATCAAACTGTATTTTGTGCTGCCTTTCTGAGTTGTCAACTGCAGTTATATTTAACCATGAACGAAAAATAAACATTAGGACAATGTTTGATACCCAAGCTAATATTATCCTAGCAGCAGAAAAAATCTATTGTTAGAGAAAATGCAATATACGTTATTAAATCGACCATTAAAAGTAGAATTCATCATATATCTGTAAATGAAAATAAAAACTTACCATTGTTATAGGAACTAGGAGTTAAATGCTTTGGGATTTGCCTATTTGCATCGTCCTTTAACTTCTGTTTAGCTTTTGATCTCCGAGAGTTTGGATCATGTACTACCTCCTTTTGTTTGCAGCTTTCCTCTGACTCGAAATGGTAGCAAACATCCTTAACTATAATCCACAACAGAAAAAAAAATATATATATATATAAACCGATGGTGGTGAATATGGTCGAGGCAATAAACATTAGGACAACGTTTAATACTCAAGCTAATATATCCTAGCAGCAAAAAAATTTATTGTTAGAGAAATTGCAATACATGTTATTAAATTGACTATTAGAAGTAGAATTCATCATATATCTGTGAATGAAAATAAAAACTTACCACTGTTATAGGAACTAGGAGTTAAATGCTTCGGGATTTGCCTATTTGCATCGTCCTTCAACTTCTGTTTAGCTTTTGATCTCCGAGAGTCTGGATCATGTACCACCTCCTTTTGTTTACAGCTTTCCTCTGAGTCGAAATGGTAGCAAACATCCTTAACTATAATCCATGACAGAAAAAAATATAAATTGATGGTGGTGAATATGGTCGAGGCAATAAACATTAGGACAATGTTTGATACTCAAGCAAATATATCCTAGCAGCAGAAAAAATCCGTTGTTACAGAGAATGCAATATATGCTATTAAATCGACTATTAAAAGTAGAATTCATCGTATATCTGTAAATGAATATACAAACTTACCACTGTTATCGGAACTAGGAGTTAAATGCTTCGGGATTTGCCTATTTGCTTCGTCCTTTAACTTCTGTTTAGCCTTTGATCTCCGAGAGTTTGGATCATGTACCACCTCCTTTTGTTTGCAGCTTTCCTCCGACTCGAAATGGTAGCAAACATCCTTATCTATAATCCACGACATGAAAAAATATAAATTGATGGTGGTGAATATGGTCAAGGCAATAAACATTAGGACAACGTTTGATGCTCAAGCTAATATATCCTAGCAGCAGAAAATTTCTATCGTTAGAGAAAATGCAATATATGTTATTAAATCGACTATTAGAAGTAGAATTCATCATATACCTGTAAATGAAAATAAAAACTTACCACTGTTATAGGAACTAGGAGTTAAATGCTTCGGGATTTGCCTATTTGCATCGTCCTTTAACTTCTGTTTAGCTTTTGATCTCCGAGAGTCTGGATCATGTACCACCTCCTTTGGTTTGTAGCTTTCCTCTGACTCGAAATGGTAGCAAACATCCTTAACAATAATCCATGACAGAAAAAAATATAAATTGATGGTGGTGAATATGGTTGAGGCAATAAACATTAGGACAACGTTTGATACTCAAGCTAACATATCCTAGCAGCAGAAAAATTCTGTTGTTACAGAGAATGCAATATATGCTATTAAATCGACTATTAAAAGTAGAATTCATCGTAGATCTGTAAATGAAAAATAAAAACTTACCACTGTTATCGGAACTAGGAGTTAAATGCTTCGGGATTTGCCTATTTGCTTCGTCCTTTAACTTCTGTTTAGCCTTTGATCTCCCAGAGTTTGGATCGTGTACCACCTCCTTTTGTTTGCAGCTTTCCTCTGACTCGAAATGGTAGCAAACATCCTTAACTATAATCCACGACAGAAAAATAATAATATAAATTGATGGTGTTAAATATGGCCAAGGCAATGAATCCTAGCGACTAATGAATGCAAGGCTATCATATTCAGAAACATACTCCACAGCATTAATAACTCTGGAGATAAGAATTGAGAATGTAATGTTATTTGAGTATTAGTATCGGTCACCGACCAATATGCACATCATTAATTAGTTTAGAAGCGCGGTAGTGTTCTTCGAGAACGGATAACTTTTGATGCTTGTAAACGGTCAAGCTGAGTATGGGTGGTAAAATGAATTTCGAACCCTTAAATTATGTGCAGATTAGTACATACTTCATTTCCTGATAAACGCTATACCCATTACAGTTATTCAACTTAATAGAAGCAGTCTACAGTGAATTTGATATTTCAGTACCTTGAACCAGTGCTAATACATCTATGCATTTAACTACAGTTTGGAACAAACCAGATATATCGCTGTATTTTCCAATAATTACAAGATCCTCTAGATTCTATCTATTTTTTAAATTTCAATTGTTCAACTTCTACCTTATCTGCAGTCTTAAGGGGATATTTTTTTTTTTTTCGTTTTCCTTTCTAAAACAAAATTTGAATCTAAGAATGGTAACGTTAGACAGGTTTTTAGCCAAACAAGTCTAACACCGTAAATAGTATAACTACGGATCACAAATCAAAATCAACAAACCACGGCCATAGATTCAATCACAAAATAATGAGAAAAGGTAGTTAAAGCAGCAGAGAAAGCATAATATTTATAGTGATGCGGCAAACTCTGATCTACATCTACTTGTAGTAATCTTTATTTATGCTAATGATTACAAGTGCAGTTGATAATTTGAGTTAATGAAGAGTAGTATAGAAGGTGTTGTGTTAAAGGAATGACAAAACTTTTGAGTGGATAAGAGAATATCCTTTTTCAAAACTGGTCTATTTATAGCTGAAGATTACGATGGATCGGTCTTAAATTATGTAGGGCCCACCAAAGCAGGACGACCGAACCTTGGAAGTGGGGCCATATCGCCCCACCATATAACGATCGATACCAATTCTTGAAGAGGGATCAGTACCGAACCCGAGAGGTTGCACCTAATAAGGATGCAACTCCGTAGAGAGGTTCCCCCCTTGAAGTCCCTTTGCTCTTGTGTGTTTGATTATTTAGTTTGTCCTTCGATTTTTGAGTTGTTAACGTAGTTTTGACGAATTTTGTAATTGGAGGTTTAGTGCTTCAAATCCATACCGATACTTGACTTTCTCATAATCTCGTAATCTTTTTCCGACTTAGCTAATTCCAAAAGTGCTATTCAAGTGAATCCAGCTGTTCATTGCTTTATATATGCATACATACTCGATTCCCGAAGATCCAACCATTTTTTTTGGCTGTTCGCCTCGATGGTTGTGTAATCCGAGGATCCGAGTCAACCACCTTGTAAGGTGGGTTAACAGGAAATTTCAAACCGATATTCACAACCATACCTATTTCAAAAGAAGAAAAAACACATATTCTCAGGCTATTTCATTATTATAACATCCGTACTTATGTCTATCCATATTTTACAATCCTTGACAGTAACAAATGTTGTTACATTTCTAATGACCACTTATTTTAAGCTGTAATTAAGGCTTCTAACTTGGGTTGTTAATCCCCTGTGCATACAGTAAGAATCAATACTATTAAAAATAATTTTTAAAAAATAGAATGTTTTTTATTCTTTTATAGTTGGCCAATGATTTTCAATTATCATAAGCTGACAAATTTTTATGCATTGTGATTGTTGAATTAGCAGACTGATTATATTTAGCTTAATATATTGGACAAATTTTATCTTTAATCTACCAGACCAAACCAACCTTTTAGTCTAGTACTAGTACAAAATTCCCAAAAGATTGAGATGGTAAAATCCTAAAAATAAAATACAGGAGCCTCACCAGATGACGATCCACTTTGCAACTCATGTTGCGCTGACGATCCACTTTGAAACTCAAAGTGCGCTGACGATCTATTGTGTGAGTCTGCTGGCTCCGATGATAAGTACGAAGACAACACCCATGCTGCTGCCGTCGTAGCAGCGGCAACGGTAACAGCAACGGTGACAGCAGCAGCCTTAGATGAACTATTAGAATTCCCCATTTTCCTCTATTTTCAGACTTTTTTATTGAATTATTAGACCAGGAAGCAAAGGATCAATTCCGAAGAAAAGCAAAAGCACGGAGCTGTGTACCTGTGGAATGACAAAAGAAGAAGGGCCCACGCTTTTGGTCTACGCAGCGCCTTTTCCTTTTTTAAACTGTCGAGCGACAATTGGCAATGGGAAATTCTAGACGATGGGAGATAATAAGAGGAATCTTTTGTTCGGGTTAGAAAGTGAAAATTATGAAAAAAATAACCTCTATTGTGTTTTGGGTGTATTTTCATTTATTTCTAAATATTGTATAATATTTATAATAACTAGCGTGTAACCCTTAGGTTGCACACGATAACATTATAAAATATAGCTTTTAAAATTTTGGTGTTAAAATTGGAACTTTACTGTACAACGTTCCATGAATCCGACAAAATAAATATAATATAAATTATTATTATTGTTGTATATATATGATGTGTTATGTGATTTAAATTTCTTTGAAGTAAAACGATACTTTTAGTGTACTACGTAGTACGAACTAGTATTCTAGTTGAAATTGACATATTATAATTAGAGAGTTTGGCTCAGGTCCAGTTTAAGTTTTAAAATATATACATACATACATACATACATACATACATATATATATATATACATATATATATATATATATATATATATATATGTATATGTATATGTATATGTATATGTATATGTATAACTGTTTTAAAACTTTGTAAATTAGACTTCTAATTTGGTGCTAAAAGGGAGCTCTTGGATAAAAGAGTTATGGCTTTCGGCTTGTTTATTTCGATGCTAATACTGAGCTTTCGTAGGTTTTTTTGCCTTTATACCACCGAAAGGTTATTGTCACTTGAATGAGGTTCTCCGCCACTGAAGATCTTTGTTCTAGAACCCATACCCTTTCGATCTTTGCCAAAAGGGGCTTTTCTTTGTCTAAAGTACTTCTAACTTGGAATACTTCAGTGCTACCAGTTGTAGATGGAGGCCCTTTAATTCCATAGAAGGGGCTTCTTTCTGTAGAAAGATGTTCTTTTTTCTACTCGATTAGCTGGGGTGTTCCTGATGAAGTAGTGCCTTCATGGCTCCAAGTAACCTTTCGGTACTATTGAAGCTTTCTCTCCGAAAGATGATACCTTCAGTTCTAATGAAGGCAGCTCATTGTTTGCTTTTGAGTCACCTTGGGATTTCCTCCTGAGCTTGATATTAACGTAGTGCTCCTTTCAGTTTTTCCGGAAGGGTGATGATATTTTCCAGAAGTCTTGTCTTACCTTTTCATTATCTTCTTGCTGAGTACGTAGTTGCCCTTGTAAATATGGATGAGTGCTTTTGACCATCCTAAGGACTTCTCCTACTGTTGTCCAACTTTATATGGACTCTAGAACCATCCTCGGCATTGTAGCGATGCTTTCGCTGGTGCAAAAGGCTTATTCTACTTCCATATTGATGGTTGTTGAGTACATCTTTATGATCTTTGATGGTTTTTGCTTTGGTGCTTTCGTCAACCTATACTTGGTAACTTCTGAGGCTTTTGCCCTTCTAGAAGCTTTTTTTTTATAGCTTTTCTCCTTAGTGTCGTTGGTTACGTTCCTCTGCCATTTCTGGAAGGTCTTTCTGGTCTTCCTGTAAGCTATCATATTGCCTTTGTTCTAACGCTTTCAGTATCTTGTATTCAGCATCACAAGAAGCTTTTCTGCTTTCTTTGAAGGGTCGTTACCCTGATGCCTCAGGTAATCTCATCATGTTGTCCCTAGACTTATCTCCTTTGCTAATCTTCTTTCATACTTTTCGCCCGGAGAATATTTTGGCTAACAGTTTATTGTAGCTATGATTTTATGATATATATATATATGTGTGTGTGTGTGTGTATGTATATATGTATTGAAAACAAAAATGTGTGATCTTCAAAAAAGAAGAGAGCACACATATATAATAAAAAACAAGAATGCTACAAGATCCGACTACACAACCAAAAAGAGACAAGAGCAATAAAACTCATGACTATAAGAATGTAAAGGAAAGTAGATAGATGAATTCCGGATAAACCACCGCCCATCATACCTCAATATCGAATTCCGGCAAAGCCACCACCCGATAATGAAGTATATCTACCCCGATACAAAACTAGTCACTCCAAACTAAATACAACTAAAATAGAAACATAACACCCCCAAAAACTCTCCGGATCGCACACAATAAAAGCTCCAAAGAAAATATCAACCACCAATCCAGACAGCTTCCAAAAAGCTCCACATCTATAATCAACAACCTGAAAACAGAAAGAAAATAGGCAAACCATTAGTAACCATCACACACACACACACACACACACACACACACACATATATATATATATATGAGTATATGTGTGTGTGTGTATATATCTAAGAATATATATTTATATACATATATATATATAATAATATACCCATACATATATGTGAAGAAGAAGAAAAAAGAAAAGGGACAAAAACGCTATACCAAAAAATGGAAATTAACAACAAATGCGAGATCTATTATATCTAAAATAACTATTGATTCTAATAAATAAACTCCTATTAGATCTAACCCTAGTCAAAAAAAAACCTCAAAACTCGATTCACCAAAAAACTTAAAGTGCGAGCATGACATCCTATCCAAGCAGAAATTAACAATCGTAATGATTAAATTATCATTAGAAACCGAAATAGAATGAAAAAAATCTATGATTCCTCTCCAACCATAAGAACCAACAAATGATAGAAACTAAAGAATCCAACACATATCTCTGTCCAGAATTAAAAACAAATCTACTACAAACACAATAATCAACACAACTACTAAAAGAATTAAAACCACCAAAAACAAAAATCCTTAAAACCATATTTAAAATATAATTGGTAAAATTGCAAGAGAAAAATAAATGATCAACATCTTCATCCAAAATACTACAAAAACAACACTTAACATCAAAAATAATATTCTTCTTTTTTAAAAGATCAACCGTATTGAGCTTCTTATGAATAATCAACCACATAAGAAACTTAGCTTTAGGAGGAGAATTAGAATTTCAAAGAAACTTAAAAGGGTACAAAGAAACACCAGAGAAATTAATAAAATTATACATAGACTTAACTGAATACACTAAACTCTTATAAATACCCCCAACTAATACAATCAACATTCTCATCCAAATGATACAAAGCTAACTTGGCTTTTAGTAAGGCTAATTGCCTTAACATACCCCCTTCTAAAATATTATCAAAGGAAAACTCCCACGGGGGATATAAATCCCCTCTATAAACATCAATAATCAAAGCATTCTTAAAGCAGCAATTATTATAAAGCTCACTAAATTCGAACTTAAGCGACAATCGAGAAATCCAAGTATCATGCCAAAAGAAAGTAAAGTTCCCCGAATGAACAGTCAACTTACAACCTAAATTAAAAAAATCAAAACAATTCAAAACAGACTTCCAAAAATAAGATAATCTATTAATCCAACTCAAACTAGTACCAACAATAAACTCACCCCCAGAATAATAAAATTTAGAAACAATAATCTTCCAAAGTATCCGACACATCTAGGCACCTAAATCTCCATAACCATTTGGCTAACAAGGAAGAATTAAAGTTATATAAATTAATGACTTCAGGCCCCCATCCTTCTTGGGTTTACAACAAACCTTCCAGTTGACTAAACATTTATAACCTCTACAATTTGAAACACCACTCCAAAGAAATTTACGCCTAATTCTGTCGATTTTCTCAATAACCCATTGAGGAAATCGATGAACGACCATCTAATAAGTAGGAATAGCAGACGACACTGAATTAACAAGAACTAGTCTACCTGCTCTAGACATAAATCTGTTATTCCAACTAGATAATCTATTATTGATCTTATCAATAATAACTAACCAATCGTCCTTCTTAAGTTTCGAAGGCCTAATCTTAAAATCCAGATAATCAGAAGGAAATTTAATAACCGAACAGTTCAAAGTGTCTGCAACCAGAGACTCGACATTATCACGATCATTATGAACCATTAAAGCACTCTTATCAAAATTGATTCTGAGACTAGATAACATCTCAAAACGATAGAGAATAAACTTCAGAGCAATAATGTGCTTGGGCAAGTGAGAAGAAAATAATAATGTATCATTTGCAAATTGGAGAATAGATAATTCATTATTAAATTCCTCATTACCAATATAACCTAAAACACCTAATCTAACAGCTCTCTTAATAATTCTAGTAAAAACATCAGCCGCTAAATTAAAGAGAAGAGGTGATAGGGGATCACCTTGCCTAAGACCTCTCTTAGATTGAATCTTGTTTCCCATAACCTCATTAACAACAATATTAGAGCAACCAGACCTAAGCAAAAGTATGATCCAGTTAATCCATCTAACACCAAAACCCCTAGCAAGACATAACTCACAGATAAAATCTCAGTCAACAGAATCAAATGCCTTCTCAAAATCTAACTTCAAAATAGCACAAGAAAAATTATTTTTACAACAGACATTAATATACTCCTGCACAGCGGCCACACCGTCCGCTATGTTTCTTCCCTTTATAAAGGTTATTTGAGAACAATCAATAAGATCATTCATCTTAATACTAAGCCTATTAGCTAGGACTTTAGAAATAATCTTGACTGGACAATTAATTAAGGAAATAGGCCTAAAATCCTTAAGAGAATTAGCACACTCTCTTGTGAATAAGAATAACATTAGCAAAGTTAAAACTACCTAAACGTAAATCACCACTATAAAAATCATTAAAAAGGTTAATAATAACAAAATTTCAGGACCCCCCAAAATTGCTTATAAAAAAGAATGGAAAAACCATCAGGCCCAGCAGCTTTGTCACTAGGCATATCACAAATAGCCTTCCAAATCTCTCGTTCAGTAAAAGGTTTATCTAAATCTACTAACTCAACCTTAGTATTAGGCAGATAAATGTCATTCCATTTAACATTAGTCCTTCTCTTAGTCCTAGCTCCAAAAATCTGCTTATAATAAGTAGTAAAAGCCTCATTTAATTCCCTCTGAACAGACACCTCCATATCATTAGTAACAATAGAATGAGTCAAATTTTCACGCCTCCTCTTATTAGCCACACTATGAAAGAACATCGTGTTGTTATCCCCTCCTTAATCCATTGAACACGGGCCCTTTTGTTTCCACATGATCTCTTCTTTTTATAAAATCAACTTTAGATCATTTCTGAGGTTGCAAAGTCTATCCCTCTCATTGGAGTTAAGAATCCTGGACTCACTAATCTTGTCTAAATCAAATATCTCACACATAATCTTATCCTTCCTAATTCTAACGCTACCAAAAATATACTTACTCCAACGCTTGAGAAAAAATCTTAACTTACGTAGCTTCGCAACAAAAATCTTCGCAAAATTACCCCTATATAAATCATTAAAATAAAACAATGAATTCCACTTAACAGAAATAAGATTAATAAAACTAGAATCCAATAACCACATCTTCTCAAATCAGAAACTGTTACTAATAGAAATATTCGAATCTCACAATACAATGAGGGACAATGATCAGAATATAAAAAAATCAAAACCTTAACTCTACAAATATAAAATCTATCCTCCACCTCAGAACTAATAAAAAATCTATCTAATAAAGCAAAAGAAGGACAATCTCTGACGTTAGACCAAGTAAAAGATCTATTGCTGAGAGGAATCTCAATCAAATTATTATCTAAAATGAAATCATTGAATTCCTCCATGTTAGAGAAATCACCTTCTCGAGGTGATCTCTCCCCTAGAAACCTAGTGACATTAAAATCTCTCCCTACAATCCATTGATTGGGGATAAGATCCCTGAACTCAGAACATTCAACCCACAAGAGCCTCCTTTCTACTTTAGTATGAGGACCATAAACATTAGAAATGCCTAACAAAGAATTATCAGTAAGAGAGGCCAAAATAATGTGAAGAGAAAATAATTTAGGAATCTCCTGAATGAGCCTAAATTGATTATACTTCCAACCTATCATAAGTCCCTCGGCACTACCATTGGCCGGGAGACAAGCCCAATTACGGAAAAGAGACCCACCTAACCTCAAATAAAAACTAAGTTTGGGGTTCTCAATTTTAGTTTCCTGAAGCAAAACAATATCAACATGGTAATCTTTAAAAAAGGTCCTAACCTTAACACATTTTTTAGGATCGTTCAAATCCCTAATATTCCAACAGACAATCCTCATCATCTCAAAGAATGCACACGCTCTAATTCCCTACTCCTAATGTAATCTGCATCTAACTCAACATTAGTAAAGATAAAAGCAGTATCATTAGCCAGCTGAAATAACTAACTAGACGAAAGGCTACTCAAAGCAAAAGGTGAATAATCGGTACCATAAACAGGAACCAAACCTGAGCCGAAACTCGAAGTGCTACTACCAGCACTCAAGTTTGGGAACCTACCATAAGATGCCGAAGAGTAGGATCTAATCCTAGCGCTGTGACGAACCAATCCAGAAATGGGTGTTGCTCTCTTGCGCCTCCCCCTCCTAGATGAAGAAGTGGAAACAACCCTATCCGTAGAAACCCCGCTACCATCCTCAAGCAAGCAACATTATCTGAACCATCAAACTGGACACGAGACACAAGTGCCGAACCAGACCACCCACTCTCCCCACGAAAAACACAAAACTCCGGATTCAAACACAATGAAAAGAAACTCACACCTGATTCACTTCCAAGCAACGTACAACGACCACCATTAAAGAGGACTTTAAAGCCGCACATATTAACTCCAAGCAGCCAATTTACTCCGGACCTCTCACGTCCTTTCCATTTGTCAACCAATCCACTACCAAGAACTCCATCCGAGAAAACCTGTCCATCCACCTGAACAACCCTAGCGAAAGCTACAACACCTCCATTACTCAAACAAAGACAGTCCTCTCTACCCTTCTTCATACCATCAACTGGTCCATCCACATTACCAGACAAACCCCTGCGATTAACTGAATCAATACCAGTAACAGCAATACAATTAGAAAGACAAACCGTCCTAGCCACTTTCTTATATGCCGAACTTCCAAAACTGGTCGAAGAGTCTACTTCCCCATGCAACCACGGCCGCCGAATCACCTTAGCATTATCAGAACCATAAGAGACTTTACTATGATTCTTACATGAATTATCAGCCTCCACATGACTAATCCCCGAACCAGATGGAGGTATCTCACTCCCAATCAACATTTCTTTATCGCCCAATTGATTTAAAATCTCAAAATTATTGAACAATAAAATATCCTCAGCCACGGCCCAACCATCCTTATCTAGACCACCACCTACTTCCAAAACAGCTGCTTCAACAATAGGATCATACTCAAACATGACATTCAAATAAAATCTTGAAACGAATTCCTCCACATTGCAATCAATCATGTCATCTCCTGCTATCACCTCCTCCAACAAATTAACCCTCTTATCCCCCAAAAACACAACCGAGCATGAATTAGATTAAGTCAAACAATTCAAAACAAATGGATCCAATAGCATGCAATCCACATCATTCCTATTAGAAACCCAAAAACTACACTCTTATCCACAACCAGTCCAAACGATTTAAAGAGCATAGAAGAATTTTTAATCAAACCACTAGTATCAACAGAACCCTCATTGGAATCGGTAGTAGCCCCATCAAGAACCTCAACAACCTCACCAGATTCAATCAACAATGATGCATCATCAATCCCCTTAGTATCACCATTAATTACAATTGAATTTTGTCCCACTGTAGTATTCCGAACCTCCATTGTATTCAACCGAGGATCACAATTAATTGCCGAATTAATAACATCAAAGTGAGACAAAATTTCATTCAACAGATAGAAGCCTCGATCCTTCTTCACAGTGATAGAATCAGAGAAAATGGACTTTAATCTCAGAAAAGCAACACAGAAAGAAACAGCGTTTTCCTTTCTGTCTAATGGCGCAAGTAATAGAGGGAACACTCTATCCAATCTTGAATTGGGAGTGTTGTTTTTTTCCCATAAAACACCATCTACCAATCCTTCCAAATGCCATCCCAAAACCAGCAACAAATAATCGTCATCTTTTTTCTGATTAGAAGCGGCCTGATCGAAAATATCGATGAACATACTCAATTTGCGGCAGAACATCAAACAGTTAAATTGCATTAACTCAAAACGTGATTTCCCTGTAAAAAGAACAGGACAATGGAATTTGCGATGTCTGATTTTATTGCAATGGAAACAACGAATCGTTTCTCTACAAAACCTCGCAAAATGATCAAGACCACCACACCTAAAGCATTTCCTAATCCCTCTGGATCGACCAAACACGATCTTCTTCTGAGGCCCATTCTTTGATTGAACACGATTATGTGGATAAGATGACCTAACCACCTATGCAAACGATCTAGAATAACCAAAAAAGGGAATTGGATTTTCAAAGATAGGAAAATGAGAACAAGAAAGAGGGATATTGGACGAAGAAGAAAAGAAGCAAGAACCCATGTTCGCCATTATTTTTTCGTTTATTGTGGAAATGTAATATTCTATATATATATATATGAATTAATAAGGATCTAACAATATATATATATATATACACACACATATGAATTAAATAGGATGTAACAAATTTGTATGATCTCAGTTTATTAGTATTACAATTTTTGAATGAGTTTTGTATAAAGGAAAATTTCAATACTTCATGGTCAGACCAAAGTTTACGCTTCCAAGATAACCATTAATAAAGAAACTATTTTCCCATATTTATATCGTATTTAAATTTAAATATCATATTTCACAACTTAATTACCAAACAAATTTATCAGATAAATCACTAAATTCCAATTTAGATAGTTAAACTACTATTACTAACTTAACTTATTTATTATTTAAAAATAGATTTGTTATAAAAGTTATGCATGAGTTTCAAAAAAAAAGTATCTTGCTAGATCTTTATTGAACTTATGCAATTTGTTATCCCTATATTTGCAATGGTGATAACTTCCTTGGATGGCATCATAAAATAGTTGTGTCGCTCCTCCTTGATTGAAAAAGGAAAAGCTGAGTCATGCAACGAAAATTGTGTTGCCTTCCCATAAACCATAGATTTTATCACCTTGAGATCCATCAGGCATGTCGCCCCTCCTTCATTAACCAATGTCCATCACCTTCTTCTATCAATAAGATTGTGTCGTTGCACTCATGATTAAAAAAGATTGTGTCGCGTCTGTACCGCTACCATAAAGCTAAAACAAAATTGCTTCGCCCTGCTTCCTACTCAGTTAGATGGTATCACCCTCTCTAATCAACCATGATGTGTCACCTTATCTAAATCAGGAAGGATCATAATAAGTATTATCGTTTCCTTACCGAAATTGAGTTGTACTGAATCGTGTCAATAAGTTATGCTGCTTTGATTTGATCAGAAGAACCATGCCACCTTCAAACACTTCACCAGACCATATTACATCATTATGAAGAGACGGATGTATTGCCGCATCCTTATATCAACATATATCATTTTGCTTTGACCTACAAAATTATGTCAATATCCTATATGCAAACAATGAATCATTAATCTAAGGAGTTGTGTCAACCTCCAGTCATCTGCAACGTCATGCTTCTCCACCACCCTATGAGTTTATCACTGTATTTTATAGTGACTCGAACTAAGCTATTAGTGGCACCGCTTGTAGATACTCAAAAATAGGAATTTATGCAAATGACGGAATTTGATCATGAAACTTTAATCGATGCGTTCATCTCGGAATTCTAGTCAACTTTCATGTTTGTAGTTTTGTGAACGGAGTCCGTATAAAAATGCTACGGATGAAATAGGAAAAATATACGGAGATAAATAAATGTAATAATTAATGTATATCTTTCCCTCTTTGACCAGCCCAGTGACGGCTAAGTTTTGAGGGGCAATTTCATTGTCTTATATAATATAAACGGACGGATGTTTATTTAAATAAATCTAACGGTTCATGCCCAATTCCACTCCTATAAATAAAGGGGTAAGGCCTCATTCTTTTCCACACAAAACTATAGGCAGCAGTGAAGCTCTGTCATTTCCCTTTCTCTTCCAATCAAATTTCTTAATCAAAATTATTTTCATATACAATCAATCAAATATAAATCATATAGAATTGAAAGGGATTACCAGATCTAAATGGAAAAGAACATGAAGTGACGGCTAAGCTATTCTACATCAAGTCCTCCCCTCTTTTCCTATTTTCTTGCATATCTACAGATCTGAAAGTATCCTCTTTTCAGATTAATTGTAGATTTATAAGAATTTGAGAATCTTAGGCCTAAAAGGTTATTAAGATTTCAGATTTGGATCCTTTCGAATGAGTGGGAAATTTACATACAAAGTTATAATAGCCTGTTTATCTCGTTTGAATTAGATTTCAAAATATATGCCTATTATCATCAGATTTGTTCATAATATTATTGAATTTTAATTGGCACCTATCAGATTTGTTAATAAATATTGCCAAAACTTGGAAATTGTGAATTGTGGTTAAGAATAACATAAATTGCAAGTTTACTTAAATTGTTTATACATATTGCCTACTATTATATTGAAAATTATATTGTGGTTGTTTAAAACACTGAAGATTTGGAAATCAGTCCCAATAACATTGTTTAGATGTAATTTTCTTCCAAATCTCTAGTTTCAGTGTCAAAAAGATAAATTATGTGATTTTGATTAAAAAAGACACGCCTATTTGTGTTCAATGTTGTTGAGGTTTTGGTTTGATTGTTGTAAATATGTCATTTTCCTCTTTTTGAACAAAAAGACATTATTTTGAATTCACAAGGAATAGGACAAAAATATTGAAAAAGGGAAAGGTAATGCAAATGTATGTATAAATATAAATGTAAGTATTTGTGCGTAGTTTGCATCAACTATTCCAAAATATACATAACATATATATATATATATATATATATATATATATATATATATATATATATATATATATATTTCTTGTGATTTTGAAATATGTCTATTTCATTTATCAAGCATAATTTACAATAGTTATACTAACGGTCTTTTTGTAAGATTTGAAACCTTATGGCAAGATTGAATACAAAAGGGAATGTTTGGTTATTGATTAAACCAAATTATTAAATTTTAAAATAAATAATAATAATAAAGAAAGATAAATACATTGACCGTGCAAAAATATAAATATAAATATGTAGCTACCATCCGTCTGAATCTACATAAACAACGAAATATATGTACAAAAATGGGTGTTTGAATGTTTGAACGGTATTCAGTTTATGGAAACATACACATGAATGTAATCCATATTAAATGAATATATTGTAATGACCATTGTAGAAATTAATATAATTTATTACTATAAATAGGGCCGCAAATAAATAAATAACAATTGTAACCGACGTTGATTAGAGAAATGTGAATTTGACGAAGTAATGGTTACAATTTCTAAATTTACTGGGATTAATATTGTAAACCCCAGTTAGGAATTTTGAATTATAACTGCATTAAGACATGAGGTTAAGTTCAACTTGTGGTAGAAGTCTGTCCGGAACCGCCGGGCGAATCCAGCATGCACAGGTGGTCAGCTTAATGTAAGGGCTTTAATGCAAAAATATAACTATACTAAGACACGAGATTAAGTTCAACTTGTGGTAGAAGTCTATCCAGAACCGACCGACAAATCCAGCATCCACAAGTGGTTAACTTAATGTGAGAGGTCTGGTGCACAAATATATATGTATATATAACAGGCAACAAATAAATAAATAAGAATAGTAATGTCTATTTGGGTACAACAAATAGATACTTCGGGATTGATAAGATAAGGATATCTATTGTTAATTAATGTCTTAGGAAAATTATGGTTGTCAGGCTCATAAACGATGTTAACTGAAATCAATGGCAATAAAAGTAAATTAAAGATAAATTGTTCCCTTAGGAAATATGACCGTTATGGTTATAAAAAGCAATAAACATATGAATAGAGGACAAAATAAAAAGGGGATAAATGGGTATTGATTGTTGTTTAAATACTAAGTCGAATTATGGAAATAATCATATAAATATCCTAGGGTAAGGAGGATATAACTTTCCTTATTTATAATAATTAATATATAATTTATAATTAAAAGTTAGAATTGGGCTTAGTAGGTTAATGATGTGAAACATTATTAATCATAGGAACCCACGATGATAATTAACCGGGTACATATAGTATTTTCGTAAAGTGAAACTAAATGGGAATGACTCAGTAACGTAGCCCACTTCATTCTCGTAAGAAGAGGTATTAAAGGCTAATGAGGCACGAACTTAATAATCTTTGTGAATAGTCCGCTTCCTTGGGTCTTAAGTGGCTTGGGTCAAGTAGTCCACTTGGGAGTAGGTCTTTCAGTTTAGGGGTCTTAAATGGCGTGTGTGTGTGGAGCCTACCCAAACCTAGAAACTAAAAATGTCAGATATGGCTATCTATCCTATGGAAAGTAGTAAGCGACTAAGAAGATTATCCATAAGGTCAGTTAGATGGTATAGCGAGCGATGAAGTACCGTCTCTAACCTCACACAGGGTATGGGTTAATGCGTGAATGAGGATGCCTTAACTTGTAGGGCCCGTAGCTAGTGCCCTTTTGTTTATGTTAACGTTGAAAAAAATCTTCGAGGAATAGTAAGTGACCAACATGTTCACCTAGGGTCTTAAGTGATTAGGGAGAGTCCACCCTAAATCTATCATTAATAGTGAGGCATTAAATAATAAAGGATGAGCGAATGAATATGTATATGTATATATATATATATATATATATATATATATATATAAACTCCGTACGGAAAGGCCTCATTAATGGCGACTGATGAAACTTTCACCAGTTTTCGTCATGCGTGAGTGCCTTTCTTTCTTTACTTTCCTTACCTGATCTTTTATATTTATTTTACTTCATCAACCTTCAACGAGGTTCTTCGTTGATAATACGTTTACTTTCCATCTATTTTTCACAATTAAATTCAGATCTGAAAACCACAAAATGCTAGATCTGTTAATCTATTAGGAGATCTACATGCTGAGCAACTCCACCTACCCAATCTCTATGGATTTTAATAGCTTGAGTATGGATTATCAAGACATCGTTAATTTGGGATTCAACATTGCCGGCGTAACTGAGTCAAATTCATTTCCAAGTTATCCAACCAATTTTCAATGGTTCCGCTAGATCGAGTTCAGTTCTGCATTGGGTAAGATTACTTTGATTTGGATCTAAGGTTAATGGATTCCGCATTTTTTGGGTTTTTGTTCAGATCTGGTTAAGTTGTTTAGTCGTATACCTTCTTTAAAGATTTTCTTTAGTCTCATAAATATATCTGGTTTACCGATTTTAGAAGCAGTTATCTACTTCATGATATTGTTCAAGAAAGTCCCAATAACCTTCTATGTGATGTGTAGTAGATGAATACGGGCTTATTGATATTTATAAATTGGGGATCGGCGAATGATGGATACTGGTTCCATATTTCTTTGTTCAAGATGGTTTTCTGCTAACATCCAGATTCATCATATTTAATCAATATTTTTGCATGTTAATCAATCTCATGTGAAACCGCTTATGAGATTGAAAGACTATATTTAAATATTGTTTTTAGTTTAATAGATGGTTTTTGAGGAAATATTCATGAGCAGATGTTAACTTTAGTGGTTTTGAACCTATTTTGAGTCCTTCAGAAAACCGAATTCCATTATATCCAAAGCCTAATTTACCTCTTGATGATTCCTTGATGAATTTGACCAACGATTAGTCGTACTGGAGTGAGAATAAAATTCCACCTTTGATGATTCATAGTTAAAATAGCAGTGCGGTTTTAGCTGTTATACTTAGAAGTTGGCACTGGGTTATTACAGGTTTAATGAAATCCATAATTCAACTTGTCAATTTTAGCCCTAGGATTGATTCCTAAATGTTTGTAAATCATCAACCAGACCTAGGGATCGGAATTGTATGTCATATGGGGTTTCATTAGCAAGGATTCCTAGCATAATTTTGGTGCTATCTATATATGTAAGCTACTGGTGATGGATACAAATTTTGCTGTAATAACAACATTGAAGTTTAAAGCTGATATGTAGTGTCCATCCTTAGTTTTTCATCAGCTATTAGATTTTGGGAAGCAATTCATTTAGAATATAAACACAGATGCATTCAGTTTATCATATTATTGGCATTGTAACTTGCTTATGGTTTGGATGGGATGTTCACTGTAATGAATTAAACATGCTGGCTAGGATGGACAACTATGATCGGTTATACTTCTTATTTGTTTAACGGCTGATGCTTTTATGAATTCATGCTAAAACTTGAAGTTGATCAGATGACAATGATTAGTTGATCAGTGGTATTGGATGAAATGCTACACTGTATTTTCTGCTGTGAGATTTTCTTTTGGTTTCTTTACTGTCTATACTGAAGTAAAAGGCTTCATTGGATTGATCTTTTATGGGAGATGATCGATTTATGATCTTGCTCATGATGAGCTTTGCTCACGAGTGCAGCGTGGTGCATGCCAGCGGGATGGCTTACCTAATCATGGGTGGATATATGTTTACGTTTTTGTTACTTGTATTTTCATGTTTTTCGCTTTGTTTATGTAATGGTTAGTATGCTAACCTTTCTCCTATACATTTTTTTCGGAAATAATAAAGTGAACCAATTTTCCAATTAAAAATAAAAATAGAAACTCCGTAATTTGGGGTCCACCCTCAATTAAATAACCAGCCATGTTTTGGTATAAAGGTTTCATAAATATATGCGTAACCATTCTATCTCGGTATCATATTTTGGGAATACTACCTTGGGAAGAGTAGTAGAGTCGTGCGTAAACATTTACAAGGTTAAGATAGAATCACTAACCTTGGTAGGCATACATCTTCGGTTGAACCAAACGGGATACATCTGTGTAGTATAATATGTGTTGTACATTTCCTCTTCACCACAATCTTGTTGTTCTGACTCCCTCCTCATTACAACCACTCAAGTTTTCTAGAGAAGATCGGGTCCCCAAAGGTGTTAATTAGGTTTGGCTTTCGGTTCTCGTTCTCTCTCCTGCTCGGTATTGGCAAAGTGACTTACTTTAAACAGTAGTTACTTGAGTTAATACTAGTTGATCCTATTTTGTTTCCGCTGTGAGTAATCTTTTCGTACTCTAATTTTTCTCATGCTCATTTATTTGCAGCTACCAGATTTACACGCTCCATGCTTGGGTATATTCGAGTTTCGATTTTTATCAAAATTTGGGCACAGAAAAGTGTAGGGTGTTACATTTGGTAACAGAGCTTAGGTTAAACAATTAGTGGCATTAGTTAAATTAAGACTCGTGAGAGAACATAATTTGATTTGATTTTCTGTTTTTTTTTCATCTTTCTTACTCGACTTAAATTTATTTCGATGATGAATTAGTCGTGGGCCTAATTATATGAAATGGACTTTAAGCGACTAAGAGTTGAAGTATATTGAGTTCGGGTTTCTAGCCAATTCTGTCTTACCCCACAGTACGTTGGCGATTTCGTCTTGAAGAGCATGAGGATGACATATGGTAGATTCCGTTGATTCAAGTTTTGGAGACTGAACAAAAATCTAGCTACAACTGAGATAGTCACGATTTCTGATTTTTGGTTTCGTTGGTAGTTCCAGTTAAAACCATTGCTCGATCCAAAATGGGAAAAGTTCACGTTAGCATGTCGAATCCATTTCGGAAATATAAATACGAGGTATATCCATTTGTTACTTCGTTAAAATTCCAAATACTCCTTCCTTGAAAATATTCATTTGAGTTCTTAGCCTTGTATTCGAAGAAATTTATTTTTGAAACTATTTGAAAAAATAAAAATGGGTTTTGTAAGTTTTGAAATACGGTTTTGAAAAATAGTTTTATAACGACCTAGTTTTATAAGGATATGTTTTTAGTTTTAAATCCATTTCGTGTTTCAAACTTTTTTAGGGATTTGTGTAATTTTAATAAATATAATCCGATTGGTAAGAAGAAAGGAATTAAAAATGACAAGGAATATGCCACTAAACTTAAGAATAATAAATTTCAATTCCTTGTGATTTTTGGTGTTCCTCTCTTTTTATATATATTGGAAGATTTATTGAAATTATCACAATTATTCCTTAAGATTTTGAAGATCCAACATTTTTGAACACAAAAAGGTTTTTCAGTTTGTAATATAAACTGGAATATAAATAATAATAGCGATAGTAAATTGGATTTATAAATATGAAACTGTTAGTTTATAATAAATTTTATTTTTGGAAAAAAATTAAATTTTCCTACAAAAAGGCTTAGGACAATCTTTCATCCGGATTTTTTTGGGTATTTAATTTCGAATCGTTTAGTTTTATGTCAGCTAGTTAAGGGGAAAATCCGTTTTAATTATTATTTCGGATTTCTAGCTGATTTTCTATTTTAAATTCGTTCGTTTTATGGTTGCAGCATCGTTGTTGGGACTATGAATCTTTGGAGACGGTTCGGAGTTTGACTGCGGTCTTTGATACCACCGTGATGAGGATAATTGTTTTTGGGATCGTGTCAAACCTTAAAAAGATGATGCGGGACAATTACTATTTTAATCTAGCTTAATAAGGTCAAGGCTCAACGTTTTCCCGAAGTCCAGTTTATAATTGATCGTTTAGCATATGATAGAATGGTCAACTAGTTGATGAGTTTTGGTACAACTTGGACCTAGGACTTAACCGTAAAAGTTGCGTCCAAATTACCCCCCTTAACTTCCTTTTTTCGTCCTTCCTTCCTCATCTAGCCCAACCATATTCTTATCCTTCTTCTCTTTCTTTGTCGACGCCTCATTTCCTCCGTTTTTGCGCTAATTTGTGCATTAGATCTTACTCCACTAGTACTCCTAAATCTAATTTCTTCTCTCTGATCAATTCTTAGTCCACAATACCTAATTGCGCTATCCGACCGTACTCGTACCATTTACGTCTTGTCCTTGGGGAGAAAGGTCATTTGGTTGGATCAGAATGAGCAAAAAGGTCTTACTGTTTTAAGGCTAAGAAAATTTATCATGGCAATTGGACTTGCATCGATCCATTGTTTCGAGATCTTAGAATAGGATTCCTTGTTTGTGCTGCATCCGCCTTTGTTATATCTTGTTGAAATATATTTTATAAAGGCGATTGTCATTTTGGAAATGAAGACTAAGCTATCTTTGGATGGTTTTTTTGAGGAGAATCTCGATGAGATTTTAGAGGCATCCGTGTTTTCGTGGACTTGAGTGGTCTTTTGTTGATTGGCTTTGGAGGTTTTACAGCAAATCTCTTTTTCTTGATGTCGGTTTATGTTTCTGAGAATCTATGTACGAACTGCCCATGTAGACGTGTGACTCGTTTAACACATCGTTCTATAAATGAGAAGTTATGACTAGATTTATCTCATGGTGCGAAAATTAATCTTTTACTTTATCGATGGCGTAACCATCATTTAGTGCCGCATCATATTCGATTCAGCTCGTTGTTCTTGTGTGTTGTCTCATGGAGTTACTTCCTATAATTTCGCCTATTCATTTTTTTCTTAGACAATATTTGGTGGATTTCCATGAGGAGAAGTTTTGTGGTAGGTTTCTTTTTTCATCATAAATTCTCTCTTAGAAGAGGTGGCGATGTGGGAACCTCCAACAACACCAGCAATGTTTGTAACACGAGATTGAACATTATGCTACCATGATATGGTTAATTAAAGATCATAAAAATTGGGTTGAGCTCCAGCCGCAGAGCAAGACATTTTGTTGTTTATAGCCATTGTATTGGGAGTTTCAGTGTTGTTGTTTTGTCGTCGTCTTTATTGTTTTTCCTTTCCAGCATCGGGTTTTTGGCTTTGTGGTGATTCGTTCTTGTAATTGTTAGTGTTGTTTAAATTGCACGACTTTAGTTAATGGGATTTCTATGTTTGAAAATGTTTGTGTCATTCACGCATATTTATTCGAATGAAATCTCATTTTTTTAAATCTAAAATAACAGTTATCCCAGAGCTGGAAAGAATAGAATTCTATGTTGGATAAATTTTAGTAAAGGATCGGTTTTGCGTTGTTTTCGTCACAGGTATATAAATAAATAAATCATCGTTCCTGGTCAAGCTAAAAATTATTTTGGTCATTTGTATGTGATTTCAGTTTTTCGCATTTTTGCGTGATTAACTTCCTTTTTCGCCAACTTGTGACTTGAATCGTTTAAGTTTCCGCAAAATACATTTTTGAACTTTTGGAAAACATTGTTTGAAAAAAAAATCTTTTATCATTTTTAAATTTTTATTGAATTACTTTATTTTATTTCGGTTCGCGCGAAAACGCCAAATTTGAATACAACAATTTGTGCATATTTAAACGTCTATTTTACATTAAATAGACGGTTTGAATGGCGCAAAGTGCACGTTACCGAAATTTTGATTTTTCATATGAAACACATATAGAGAGTGAAACAGTAATTAAAAGGAAAAATTTAAAGTAATAACTCGATGTTATAAAAGCGGGAATTTATTTTTATGAACAATTTCGATTTTTGGTCATATGAACAGCGTAAGAAAGATTTTTGGATGGTTTGTGTGTGCGTTTAGCGGTACAGTAGGACCAACAATACGATAAAAAAGATAACAACAACAAGGAAAAAACTGTTTTAGCTTTGGAAACATTGTTTTCATACCTTGTCAACGATGCGCGCGAGTTACTAATTAACTCGTTCTACGTTTTAGAGCTTGTTTTAAGCCTCCTTTACAGTCTACAAATGGAAAATTTCGGAATATTTGCGCAACTGAGGTGAAAATTCTACTGTAGGGCGGAAAATGAAATATTTGTAAGCGAAGGAAATGTTGAAGTTCTTCGCTTTGATCTCCTTTCTCCGGTTTAGGAGAAATTAAATAGGAAACGATTAGATTACATGACGTTTTGGATGGTAGGATTTGGATGCAAGAATGGTTGCTTCACACTTCTATTCATCGTTGTGTGAGGGTTATGCCTGAAAAAGAATTTTCGAAATTTGCATTCATATAGAACTGCCATTATTTTTAGGACGTTTTGCATCATGTTTTAAAATTTTCAATGCATACATATAGAGGGCTCGATTTAGAATCATTTTGCATACATGTTTTATGCACTACACCGTAGATTGCATATGGCAACCCCAGAGAAGTGATGCAAGAAGTGCAAAAAAATGTTGCTATAGGCCAAAAATGATTTGTGACAACACTTTTTTGGGGTTGCCTTTTGCCGCGTTGCCTTAGAGTCAAAGGCAACGTCTTTGCTATCCTAAGGTAACATCGCTACAGGTGTTGCTACATGTACTACATTTACAAAAATGTGGGGCCCACTAAATTCTTAATCCCGGGTTCACGGATTCCTGTTGTGCCACTAAATTCTATAGCCGGGTTCACGGAATCCTTTTTTGGGGCCTACATGCATTAATTTATGGCAACACTATATCATAGCCAGGGACGGAGGGAGCTTATAGCTGGTGAGGTCACGTGACCTCACCAGAAAAAGCAACTCAAATTAAAAAAAAAAATCCCACCAACCAAAAACGCAGCAGACCAAAAAATGGCGACCAACTCTCCACAGAAACTGAAATACGCATGGCAAATACAATCGGGCCCTCTCCCTCCGTTGTGCCTGCCTTCCCCTCCTCCTCCAAGACAGTCACCGCCACCTAATAACCCTACAGGCCTTGTAGACCCCAATTCTTCTCGGTCGACCTCGTTCAGCGCAATTGAAGAAGGTGATTTTCAGATAGCATCTCACCGGAAAAATCGACCACGTCGGAAAATCAGTTGATAGGAACGGAATCAACTCCGATGTCATGGCCATACAGGCGAAGAGCTCGCAACCAGTGGGTGATGAAATTAATTGTTTAGTAGCTCAAAACATAGAGAATCGACTAAACCAGCAGCCAATACAGACAAACCCTAGATGCTCTGCTTCGTCGAAGACAAGTTTTCAGGTGCATTAGAAGACAGCCTCTGCAGATTTTAACCAGGAGGTAAATTCTAATATATATTTCGCTTATGTTTTATGTCACAAAGGATTTAGATAATCTGAATTGTGCTAAAAAAATTTTTTTTGGGGGCTGTCGCCCCCAAAACCCCCTCGCTTTTCCCTAATGTGACCTCACCAATATTATTTCCTGGCTCCGCCACTGATCATAGCTATGGCAACATTTAACATTACATACTGAAACATTATATCATAGCTATTGCAACATTATATAACATACTGCAACATAACAACAATTAACATCACACACTGAAATTAATAAATAACTTTTCATTTCAAATTAACCAGTAACACAAGTACTACTTAGTCAACTACAGAATAACAAAACATAGCAAATAAATTGAGTTTTATAGAGTACCTACAAACATAATCGGTACTAAATTCATGTTTACATCAAACTAAAATAGTTTCAAATTAATAAACCGTGAGCCTCTAGTGCATTCAGTACCTCTACTGCCTCCATTACCTGCAAAATAAAGCAGTTTCAAAAGTCATGCATTTCAGCAAAAGCCTTTAGTACAACTAATGTATTTCAGCACAACCAAAGTCATGTATGCTTCGGTTACAAACTGATGCAATGCCTCGTTTACATTGCAACACAAAATGGATGACATGCTTGCCTCAGTTGCATTCCCGCACAAACTCTGGTCATAGTATAACTGACTTACACTTCATCACAAAGACATTTCAGCACAAACTATGACCAGAGTTTGTTTTCAGCACAGAGTTGCATTTCACAATCTATAGCTGAGTTGCAAATTGATGCAATGACTCAACTTGTTCAAAGCATGAACGATATCAAGGAATGCAATTGTATGCCTGAGGCACTGCTTTAGTGTGATACAATTTGAAGAAATGCCTCTTTTTGCTTCAGCAAAAATTTAGACATGCCACGACTCGTTCAAGTACAAACTCAACCATTGCATCAATTACGAATTGACACGATCATTACTGACTGAAGAGAAAACAGAATTCCTAAAATTCTATAGTTCATTACTGAAGCATCAGCCTTGTACATGATCAGTTACATACCAGCATTGAACTACTGAATTGTAAGAATTAGACCGATGCTTCAGCAAGCGGAAATTGTAAGAATTTTGAAGCATACCTCTAACCAACCATAAAATTAGCAAAAATACATACCAGCATTTTGTTTTTGTATACGATCTCCGATTTGCACAATTTGTAAGGGCATTGGACTACAAAAAATTGAAATTAAGAAGCCTTGTTTTTCACTTTGCTAGGTGGAAGGCAGATTCGTCTTATTAGGACATCATCTCTATAACAACGAACATCAAAATCTTGATTTTCCATTCCATAAGCAGACTGGATATCATTCAAATCGTCATTTTCATACTCTCTTTCGAGTCCACACCGGTTTTCAGCAATTTCTTGATAACATTGTGGCACATCTTATCAATTGGATCTTCTATATAAAACATCTGTTTTACTTGTGAAGCCATAACGTAAGGATCAGATTTCTGGCATAATCGATTAAAATTGATACGAGTCAGCCCATATAAATCTTTCTCTTCTTGGTACCAACAACACTTAAATAAAACCACACTAAATTCTCCCCAGTAAACTAGTTCTAATATTTCTTCAATTGATCCACAGTGATTAACTTCACCAACCAATGGATTTTGATCTTTCGAACTTGCAAAGCTAGTAGTCAAGGCTGTCAAAAATACACCACTTTTTTGTGTTGTACATTTGGCATCTCTGAACCTTGTATAAAATCTGTATCCATCGATAACATATCCAGTAAACCGCTTAGCTGTTGGAAGAGGCCCCATTACAAGCAGTTGTACTTCTTTTGAAATGTCCTCCTTTTTCCCAACCTCTTCCTTTAACCACTTCCAAAATTCTTCACTGTATTCAATCTTTCTTTTATATTTTTTTTGATAATGCATGATCATCAATTAAAGCAGGATGTTCCCTAGAATAAAGACCAGGTTAATAAAAGGTAGAAACAAATTTGGCTAGATCTATTACTAAAGCTGAAACTGACCATACCAAAAACAATCCTGTATGAATGAGAACATAGCTTAAGTACAAATCACGCCTGAAATCCCTGAAAGTGCTGAAACTTGGAATTTCCAACTATCAATACGTGAGGCTAGAATCAATAACATGTTTGTAGATTGTTTAAAAGAACTGATTTTGCTGGCAAAAGGATGACATCAAAAATAGTTTTTTTTTTAAATCTAGTTGACATCAATTCACAGGCTATGCTAAGAATATTATTACTAATGTTAACCAAATTGTCCACTTTTGTAATTAAATAAACCATTGTAAACTTTAATTGCATAAAATTCCAACTGTCAGGTTCAAAAAGGAAAACATTATTTATTATGAAAAAGGTGAAGCAAAGAAAAAACTGCAAGGAACAAAATAACTAATAAAGGATTCATAAAGATAAGGATAATACTTCAATACTTACTAAAATAAAAATACTTACCAACTCTCTATTTCCTTGTTACCACAATTGAATAGAATGTAACAGTGACATTCCTTCCATTGGGAATTTTTAAGATGAATAGCTTTTCCATCTTTTTTTCTTCTTGTGCCAATAAGATATTCCAGATTTTGAGGACATGTTTCAAATTGCATTTTTCCTGCTCCATCGCCACTTAAGTACCTTGAACAGAATATCAAACATTCCTCTGCAAGATAACCTTCAGTAATGGACGCCTCGGGTTTACTTTTGTTGCGAACATATGATTTTAGTTTACAAAGATAACGCTCAATAGGAAACATACAACGAACATGTGCAGGTCCACCATATTCAAGTTCTTTGCATAAATGAACTAGCAAGTGCACCATTGTATCGAAGAAAGCATTTGGGAATATCATTTCAAATTGACAACGAATTTCCACAATTTCCTTTTGTACCCTCTTGATATCATCCAAATCGACACTTTTACTCCAAAGACTTCTTAGAAATGCACCTAATCTTATCATAGATATTGCAACTTAAGATTTTACAGATTTTTTCATGGCAAACTGCAGCAAGTAGTGGAGAAGAAAATGAGCATCATGGCTCTTATACCCTGCAATTTTCCTCTCTTTCTTGTTTATATACCGGCTGATATTAGCTGCACAACCATAAGGCAGTTTAGCATTCTCCAACACCGAGCAAAATAGTTCTTTCTCCTTGTTTGTCATTTCATATATAGCAGCCCTCATCTCAAGGTAATTCCCATCAGTTGATAGAACCGGATGAAGGACCTCCCTAATGCCTATCTCTTGTAAATCATATCGAGCATTTAAATGGTCTTTCAACTTCCCATCATTATTTAGTAAAGCACCAAGTATGTTATCACAAATGTTTTTCTCTATGTGCATAACATCAAGGTTATGTCGACATACATTTTGACTCCAATATGGTAAATTAAAAAATATTAACTTTTTTTAAAAAGGAAATTCATTTTTATGCTTCTTGACCTCTTTCTTCCCAAAAATATTTTCATAACCAGCCAACAATTCTTCAATGTCAGTCCCGGATAAAATACCGAGAGGTGTTCCCATTTCAATTTCACCATTGAACCTTTTCTTATCAAACCTCCACATGTGTCCTGGGTCTTAAAATTTCCTATGATTCATGTAGCATATTTTTTTTTTACTATGTTTCAAGTAAGTTGAAGAAGTCTCGAAATGGCATACGGGACAAGCTAAATAACCCTTTGTGCTCCAGCTGGATAACATTGCATAGCCTGGAAAGTCGATGATCGTGCATAACACGCTTGCACGTAATGTGAAATTATCATCAGTTAAGGCATCATAAGTTTGTATGCCAAGGTCCCATAATTCTTTCAATTCTGTGATAAGAGGCTACATGTAGACATCAATGTAATTGTTAGGAGATTCTGGACCAGGGACAAGAGTTGAAAGTATCAAATTTTCTGTCTTCATGCATAACCAAGGTGGAAGGTTATAATTTACCAATACAATCGGCCATGTGTTGTGCTGTGTAGTCATTGTACGAAAAGGACTGAATCCACCAGATGCTACTCCTAACCTGATATTTCTATTTTCTGGTGAAAAATGGGGATAATTGGCATCCATCATCTTCCATACCTTGCCATCAGCTGGATGTCGAAGTCTGTCATCATTTTTTCGTCCCACTGCATGCCATAACATAAGTTCTGCGTACTCCTTGGACATGAAAATCCTTTGCAACCTTAGTTTTAGTGGAAAGTAACGCATCACTTTTGCTGATACTTTATGAATCTGCTTCTCCGAATCTTTGTCAATAGCCACTTTCTCTTCCAGTATAACCCACTTTGAAAAACCACAACTTTTGCATTTATTTTCCTTTTCATTTTCTGCCCAATATAGCATGTAGTCATTTGGACAAGCATATATTCTTTGGTAATCGAGGCCTAAATATTTAATGATATTTTTGGTAGCATTGAAAGATAAAGGGATGTGGGCTTGTGCAAAAGCTTCTTTCATCAACTCTAATAAATCACTGAATGCAGACTCAGTATTCTATATAGGCATTTTAAAGAATAAAGCCTGACAATGAAACTTAATCGTTAAAATTTAGTACACCCAGGATATAATGGTTGCTTTCCCTCTTCAACACTTTGATGAAATTTTCTAGCATCGACATCTATTCCATTTGACCTATCAGAAGATACATCTTCATTGTTCTGCATATTTCCACAAGTACGTTGCAACATCTCATCGAGGTTATCTCCAAAATTTATTCCTGCTTCACAATCCATATTGTTATCGCTCCTTCCAGTATCTAAACAAGAAACCTCACAAATCCATTTCATGTACAATTCAGATGGACCATTCCAAATCAGATGGTTGTAGACTACTTCTTGACAATGCCACTTGCGATTATGACACTTTTTGCATGGGCATGTAATTTCATCACCTACCGCAAATTTAGAAAAAGTATTTCGAATAAAAAGTTTCACTCCACTGATATACCCTTCATTGAACTTAGGAAGTTTTGCACATAGTTTTTCCTCGTCGTCCATTGAGTGATACCTTAAAGTAGTAAATTAGGCACAAGTAAAGAAGTACATTATGGAATACAACAATCAAATCAGAAAAAATTGAAATATACATTGAGTGATGCCTTAAGTAGCATATAGAATCGAACCCCTAACTGAAATATGAAACCCAAACGAACCCCAATTGAAGACCTAATTGAAACACTGAAGCCCTAATTGAACTTGAACTCGAACCTGCCCTAATCGAACCCTAATTAAGCTTGTAAACTTGTACTTTTAACCCTAATTGAACCTGAGAGCGAGTGTTTGAGAGGTTGAGCGACAGAGTATTTTGTTAAATTTCGATTGAAACTTTCAATATTTTGTTAGTTTTCCCCATTTTTTTTTGCTTCCCACCGTAAACATTATTTCATGCGCGGATTGCTAATCTGAACTAAACATTTTTCACACGGGTCGCTAACCAGGACCGTTGGATTGTGTTGACGTGGATTGATAATTTTATTCACGCGGCTACTGCAACACATGTTGATTTATATGCTAACACATTTAAGCGTGCATTGCAATAGAAAAAATACAACATAGCAATGGAAACATTGTAGCTAGCAACACCATGGATTTTTATTGCGATAGGCCATCTATGGTGTAGTGATGGTTGAAATGCATTATGTACATCGTGCACATATACACATGGTTGTAAAGTGGATGTACACAAATTGGTTGTGTAAGGTAGGATAATTAGGTGTCAGAATTTCGAGACAAAATTCCTTTTAAGGGGGGAAGGATGTAACAACCTAAAATTTTGACAATAGATTAGTTATTTAATTAGATTCTCAAAAATAGGAATTTCTGCAAATGATGGAATTTGACCATGAAACTTTAACCGATGCATTCGTCCCGAAATTCTGGTCAACTTTCATGTTTGGAGTTTCGCGAACGAAGTCTATATGAAAAAGTACGGACGAAATACGAAAAACGGATGGAAATAAATAAATGTAATAAATAATATATATCAATCCTGTGATAACCCCAAACTTCCACGGGATGAAAGTTAGGAATAATCATTTGGAATACAACATAAATACAATAATACAAATCACAGATACAACATAACATAGGAAATTCATAGAGTAACAACATCATAGCAGCGGAAATATAATGTCATCAACCACAGAAAGTCCACAGTCATAGAATTCTAAATTATTACATCAAGTTTGCAGAAAATGAAATAAGTTCCAACTCCAACATAAACAACGTGAAATGAAACAAGTTTGATGTCTGAAATTAAAGAGAGAAAAATGCAATAGTAGCAAATGATAGATGTCTTCAAGCTCCAAGTCATAACCTCTCCACGAAAGCAAATCCAAGAAAGATAATAAGCAGCTCCAAAGAAAAGACCCCAAGCAAAAGGATGAACCTGTTTACTTGGCTGCCCGTGTAGAAAGGAGGGCACCCGAGTTTGCAAAAAGGTGAAACAAACTTCGAGTCAGTCATGGGACTGGTGGGAGAATCTTTAACTATTTTAACCAAAAGAAATAAGGCAAATCCAAAGACCACGCCGCTAACGCGGAACGGGTTTACTCCAATGGATCGCCGTGCAGAATTTAAAGTGTCATAACAACAGTAAATAAATCGTAAAATAACGCAATGCTTTTGGAAAAATGGAATCACCATAAGACCCAAGTCCCATCACACAATGCAACGCAAACCAAAGGATAGGGTTTTACCTTATGGTGATTAAACATGCTAAATACGGTAAATACGAACCTAGTATTATCATTAGAGTATATAAGAAAAACGTTTCAAAGTAAATGTATAAATCCTAGGAAGAATAGTATCCCATACTACTATGCCTCCATACTAGTAATACAATCAAATTCGTAGGGTCGTATTTGGATTTTGGTTTCCATCATGAGCCAAGGCTAGGGAGGAGCTCCTTACCGATTCGAGACACTCTAGCTAATGTCTTAGGATCCCCCGCAGTGAACCCTTGGATCCTGCAGGGCCGGTCCGCACATACGATTTTGCGGATTGGCAATTCCTGAACACATATTTCCCGGTCCTATAGGACCTATCATCCGAGGCGCCTCATTCCATCATCCACATAAGTAAAATATCAGCCAATTTAAGCACCGACACTACTTCTAGCTAGAAAGAAACGTGCTGCTCTCCCTGCGTTCCCTTCTCCCGTTTTAGACTCCACCGGGTTGTGAAGCTCGTGAAGCTACGTAATACACAAAGCTATGCTTATTCAAGTTGTGCTTTGATCGTCACCACAAGGTTCTGCTTTTTAACAAGAAACCTTGATCATTGCATCTTAGTATGCCACATTGTCACTCCATATCATACTACCAATTCTTTGCCAAAATATACGAAAGGGTGTTAAGCGAGAGAATGAATTCTCTGCCACCAATCATTCGTACACTCGACAGAAAATTAATAACATGATATTTAACGGAGTACGATGTCAGACACACAATCCATTTATCAGCTTATGCTCTGGGTCTGAGCGAAAACCAAACCCGTGAAATCAACATGTTCGTTTGGGCAATGACCATGACCCTTGAATTGGGAGCAAGTCAAATCAGGGCCTCGATCGTTGTCCTCTCGATGGAAGATTTACGGTCTTCATACGCCGTCTTCATACTTCGATTCTTAACGTCGTTTGATAATTTGGAATGAGAGAAACTCGGACTTTCCAAATAATTCTCGTATATACATACTTATTAAAAATCATTCTTATTCGTTAATATTATTTTAATTCATTTGAAAATGACGATAATATTACAGCATCCTAAATTCATTTTTTATTTACATTAGGAATGTAAATTCCATCCTTTTCTTTAATTTACATGTAAAAATGTAAATTTGATTACATGTCAAATTTCTATTTTTAATTTACATATAAAAATGTAAATCTGATTACATTGCAAAATCCTACTTTTAATTCACATATAAAAATGTAAATTTTATTACATTGAAAAATCCTACTTTTAATTCACATATAAAAATGTAAATTTTATTACATTGAAAAATCCTACTTTTAATTCACATACAAAAATGTAAATTTTATTACGCTGAAAAATCCTACTTTTAATTCACATACAAAAATGTAAATTTTATTACAATGCAAACTCTTCTTCTTATTTACATTATAAAAATGTAATTTTCTATTCTATGCTAATTCTCATTTTTATTTACATATAAAAATGTAAATTTTCTTTACTATGCTAATTCTCATTTTTATTTACATATAAAAATGTAAAATTTATTTACTATGCTAATTCTCATTTTTATTTACATATAAAAATGTAAATTTTCTTTACTATGCTAATTCTCATTTTTATTTACATATAAAAATGAAAATTTTATTTACTATGCTAATTCCTACTTCCTCATTACATAAAAAAAATGTAAATTTTATTTCAATGCAAATTCATGTCTTAACTTACATTATAAAAATGTAAATTTTATTTTATATGTCACATTCCTTCTTTTATTTACATGTAAAAATAGAATTTTACCTACTATGTAACTTCTACTTTTCACTTAAATAATAGAAATGAAATTTTTCTTACTATGTAAATCCTCGTCCTTAATTCACATATAAAAATGTGAATTTTCATTCTTTATGCAAATTTTATTCTTTAGTTGACATAAAAAAAATGATTTCTTATTTTCAATGTAACCTGTTATTCTAAGTTACATAAAAAAAATCTTTGTTTTCAATATAAATTGTCATTCTTAAAAAAAATGATTTTTATTCACATCATCAATTTCATGTTCTAGAATTACATATAAAATGTAATTTTATTCGCACCATAAATTTCATGTTCTATAATTACATATAAAATGTAATTTTATTCGCATCATAAATTTCATGTTCTATAATTACATATAAAATGTAATTTTATTCGCATCATAAATTTCGTGTTCTACTATTTCTAATTTACACAATTGTAAATTTTGAATGCAACAAAACTAAAGGAACCAATCATATATATTTTTATATAAATCTCAATAATGAGATTTTGATCGCATTAACAAATCTACAATAATAGAGCTGAAAACAAGAGAAAAATAACAACCCAACATCAGATCTAAATGATTGATCTGGAATCATACATACATGCAAACCATCATTCATAATATTATCACATTTTAGATTTACTTCATTCTCTATTCAACCATTAAATAACATTAATAATTTAATTTAATAAATTATTTAAAAATAGAATCTCACCTTGCTATTGCACGAATCTACAATCAACAGAGAGTCAGAAAACGTTCCAATCAATTTCAGCAAAATCTATTCGTCGTCACGGTTCCGTCGGATCTGAAATTTTCAAATTCGGAGTTTGTATGAATTAACTATAAATTTTTAAATTAACAATCGCTTTTCACAACTGCCGCTGTAACGGACAGAAGCGTGGCAAAATCTGAAATTGTTCATACCTTAAGTTCTTAGTTTGTTCAAAATTTTGATTTAGAATAACTCGAGATTGGATCGATGGTTTCAGGTGTCGTTTGTTGGAGATGGAAGGCCTAGGGGAGGGGTATCGGCGCCTAGAAGGGAGGAGAGTGCGGTTCAACGTGGTGGGGCCGAGGGGGCTGCGACGGCGGCGGTTTCAGAGGGTCGGGGCGGCGGCTACAGGGTACGGGAGGTGGTGATTTCGGTATGGATAGGAAGCTCTCTCGAAGGGCTTCGGAAAACTCAACTACATCCCGGTCTAATTCTCTACGGATTGGGAGAGAAGGAGGAGAGAAGTTTTGAATGGAATGGGTTTTGGCGGCTGTGACTAACGGGGAAGAAAGGGGACTGTAGCGCGTATTTATACGCGTATTGAGGCGTATTTTCTTTTTTATTTTTAATTAATTTAATCCGAAAATTAGAGTTTTTCGTCCGATCACCAAATGGAGCCCAACGACTGTCGAACAATAGGTTTTGACGTCTTCTGAATGCAATGGCGCTAGTGCCGAGGTCTAATTCTGAAGTTTACAGCATGTTTATTTTATTTTTAAATAAATCTTTAATATTAAATTCGAACGTACTTTCTAATTTTACCAGGGTCACATACGAAGTCGGAAAAATCCGGAAAAATTATTTTTGGTTATTTTTTGATGATACGGTCCTAACAAAACTAATTTCGTCGAATTCTGAGATCGTTTGAAAAATGGTCATTTTCTGGTCGATCCATTTTAACTGTAATTGACCAAAACACATTTTCCTTTGCCACGCTCACATATTAACTTCAAAACTTATGAAATTTGAAACCTAGCAATAATTTGACATCCCGGATCCAACAAAAGTGGTTTCTTCGAATTCCGAGGTCGTATGCAAAATGCCTATTTTCAAGGGCGATATATTCTCTATAGCGACCTTTCTGAAAATTCATTTGCCCATAACTTTTGATTCCCGCTATGAAACTTCGATTTTTCAGATTCGTTAGAAAGATATTCATTAACAAATTTAAATATTTTTCGTTTCACCAAAATCCGGTTTATTCTGCATCCTTTGCAGTCAGTCAAAGTTCAGGTTTGACTTTTCAAACTACTGTCCTTTTTCTAATTCCTTTTATAATTAAATTAAACATATTCGTACTAAACCAATCAAAATAAATTTCTAGTCATTTTTATTTAAAATAATTCATTTCAACTATTTAAACACCTTTAAAATCTCTAAAATGAAAATTTTAAATTCGCCCTAAATTCCGGGTTGTTACAATTCCCTCTTTGACCAACCCAGTGATGGCTAGGTTTTGAGGGGCAATTTTGTTATATTATATAATATAAACGGGCGGATGTTTATTTAGATAAATCTAAGGATTCATGGTCAATTCCACTCCTATAAATAAAGGGGTAAAGCTTCATTCTTTTCCACACCAATCTATAGGAAACAACGAAGCTCTGCCATTTCCCTTTCTCTTCCAATTAAATTTCTTAATCAAAATTATATGTATACACAATCAATCAAATATAAATCATATAAAATTGAAAGGGAATATCAGATCTAAATGGAAAAGAACATGAACTAACGGTTAAGCTATTCTACATCAAATCCTCCCCTATTTTCTTATTTTATTGCATATCTACAGATCTGAAAGTATCCCCTTTTCAGATTAATTGTATATTTATAAGAATTTGGGAATTGTAGGCCTAAAAGGTTATTCAGGTTTCAGATTTGTATCCTTTCAGGCAAGTGGGAAATTTACATACAAAGTTATAATAGCTCATTTATCTCGTTTGAATTAGATTTCAAAATATATGCCTATTATCATCAGATTTGTTCATAATATTATTGAATTTGAATTGGCACCTATCAGATCTGTTAATAAATATTGTCAAAACTTGAAAATTGTGAATTGTGCTTAGCAGTAATATAAATTGTAGGTTTACTTAAATTGATTATACATATTGCCTACAGTTATATTGGAAATAATGTTGTGTTTGTTGTAAAACACTGAAGATTTGGAAATTAATCCCAATAATATTGTTTAGATGTAGTTTTCTTCCAAATCTCTAGTTTCACTGTTAAAAAGATAAATTATGTGATTTTGATTAAAAAAGATACATCCCTATTTGTGTTCAATGTTTTTGAGGTTTTGGTTTAATTGTTGTAAATATGTCGCTTTCCTTTTTTTGAACAAAAAGACATTATTTCGAATTCACAAGGAATATGACAAAAAGATTGAAAAAAGGAAAAGTTGCGCAAATGTACGTATAAATATAAATGTATGTATTTGTGCGTAGTTTGCATCAACTATTCTAAAATATACATGATATATATATATATATATATTTCATGTGATTTTGAAATATGTCTATTCTATTTATCAGACATAATTTACAGTAATTATCACTAACGGTCTTTTTGTAAGATTTGAAACCTTATGGCAAGATTGAATAGAAAAAGGAATGTTTGGTTATTGATTAGACCAAATTATTAAATTTTAAAATAAATAATAATAAAGAAAGATAGCTACGTTGACCGTGCAAATATATAAATATAAATATGTATTTACCATCCCTCCGAATCTACATAAACAACGA
This sequence comes from Allium sativum, assembly GCA_030737875.1. Classification (NCBI taxonomy): domain Eukaryota; kingdom Viridiplantae; phylum Streptophyta; class Magnoliopsida; order Asparagales; family Amaryllidaceae; genus Allium; species Allium sativum. Next base: position 134,099,865 of record CM060918.1, read on the forward strand.
AATATATGTACAAAAATGGATGTTTGAATGTTTGAACAATATTCATTTCACGGAAACATACATATGAATGTAATCCATATTAAATGAATACATTGTAATGAGCATTGTAGCAATTAATATAATATATTGCTATAAATAGGGCCGCAAATAAATAAATAACAATTGTAACCGAGTTGATTGGAGAAAGGTGAATTTGACAAAGTAATGGTTACAATTCCTAAATTGATTAGGATTAATGTTGTAAACTTCAATCAGGAAATTTGAATTATAACCGCATTAAGACACGAGGTTAAGTTCAATTTGTGGTAGAAGTCTGTCCGGAACCGCCTGGCGAATCCAACATCCATAGGTGGTCAATTTAATGTGAGGGCTCTAATGCGCAAATATAACTGTACTAAGACACGATATTAAGTTCAACTTGTGGTAAAAGTCTGCCGGAACCGACCGGCAAATCCAGCATCCACAAGTGGTCAACTTAATATGAGAGGTCTGGTGCACAAATATATGTGTATATATTATAGGCAATAAATAAATAAATAAGAACAATAATGTCTATTAGGGTACAACAAATAGATACTTTGGGACTGACAAGATAAGGATATCCATTGTTAATTAATGTCTTAGGAAAATTATGGTCGTTAGGCTCATAAATGACGTTAATTGGAATCAATGGCAATTAAAGGAAATTATAGATAAATTGTTGCCTTACGAAAATATGACTGTTATGGTTATAAAAACCAATAAACATATGAACAGAGGACGAAATAAAAAGGGGATAAATGGGTATTGATTGTTGTTTTAATACTAAGTTGAACTAGGGAAATAATCAAATAAATATCCTATGGTAAGGAAGATACAACTTTCCTTATTTATACTAGTAATCATAGAACTTATAATTAATAGTTAGAATTGGGCTTAACAGGTTAAAGATGTGAAACATTATTAATCATAGGAACCCGCGATGATAATTAATCTTGTAAATTTAGTATTTTCGTAAAGTGAAACTAAACAGGAATAACTCAGTAACGTTGCCCATTCATTCTCATAAGAAGAAGTATTATAGGCTAATGGGGCACGAACTTAATAATCTTCGCATATAGGGCTAATGGGGGCACGAACTTAATAATCTTCATGTATAGTCCGCTTCCTTGGGTCTTAAGTGGTTCATGTCGAGGAGTCCACTTAGGAGTAGGTCTTTCAGTTTAGGGGTCTTAAATGGCATGTGTGTGGGGCCTACCCAAACCTAGAAACTAAAAACGTCAGATATGGCTACCTATCCTACGGAAAGTAGTAAGCGACTAAGAAGATTATCCAATAAGGTCAGCTAGATGGTATAGCGAGCGAAAAAGTACCATCTCTCACCGTATACGGGGTATAGGTTAATGCGTGAATGACAGAAGCCTTAACTAGTAGGGCCCGTATTTAGTGCCCTCTAGTTTATGTTAACGTTGAATAAATCATCGAGGAATAGTAAGTGACCAACATGTCCACCTAGGGTCTTAAGTGATTAGGGAAAATCCACCCTAAATCTATCATTAATAGTGAGACGTTAAATAATAAAGGATGAGCGAATCAATGTGTGTGTGTGTGTGTGTATATATATATATATATATATATATATATATACATACTCCGTAATTAGGGGTCCACCCTCGATTAAATAACCAATCATGTTCTGGTATAAAGGCTTCGTAAATATATGCATAAAGATTCTATCTCGATAACATATTTTGGGAATACTACATTGGGAAGAATAGTAGAGTCGTGCGTAAACATTTACAAGGTTAGGCTTGAATCACTAACCTTGGTTGGCATACATCTTGGGTTGAACCGAACGGGATACATCTGTGTATTATAATCTGTGTTGTACAATTCCTATTCACGACAACCTTGTTGTTCTGACCCACCTCCTCATTACAACCACCCAGGTTTTCTAGAAGGTCGGGTTCCTACATGTAACAACCCGAAATTTCCGAAATAATTTTAAATTTTTATTTAAGCTATTTTAGTGAATTTAGAAGAGAAAATGACTATTTTTGCTAAATAAAAATTAAGAATAATTTTAAAATTAGTTTTTATGTTTTATTTGACTAAAAATAAACTTAGTACAATTGTTAAAACAATTTAATAATCCAAATTTTGAAAACTTGATTTTTAAATCAACACATAGCCCTTAAAAAGTGAGATTTTGCTGGCAAGCTCAGAATTCAATGAGGTAATTTTTTTTGGATTCATAATGACAAATCATTGTTGAGTTCCAAAATGCGCATCGAACGTAGTTAGTATGTGGCCGTGCGAAGCAAAACCATTTATTAAAAAACAGGCAATCAATTTACAAAGGAACATTATTGATACGATCTCAAAATTTGATTCTGGTTTTTTTGGATTCATATCGTCAAATAATGGTTAAATCCAAAAGGTCATGGTTTTTGGAGTTAGCCTTTGGGCGTACAAGAAGAAAAAGTTACGCTAAAATTGCATTTTTGAAGCTTATTTGAGCCTGTTTGAGAAATTAAACGGAAGGTCAAATAAACTCGTAATTAGACGAAACTTTATTCATTGGATTCGTCTTGGCATGTATTATCTCGTGTCCGAAATCCATGGCAAATGGAGATTGTTTGCAGTCGGGTGATCGGATGGAAAAAGAGATAAAATCACTTTTCCTTCTTTTACTTCTTCACTTTCCTCTCTTTTCTTCATTTTCCCTTTTAATGGAGAGCTCCTCCCCCTTTTGCCGCTGCTGCACCCCTCCTCCCCCGCTACAGCCGATCACCACCTCCTCCTCCTCTCCCCCTACCTGTCCTCCTCCTCCTCTTCTCCTTCCTCCTCTTTCTCTCTTCCTCTTTACAAAACCTAACCCTAAATCACCCAAAACCACCACCATGGACCCCACCCCGCCACTATCACCTCCCCTCCAGCCAGTCAGGCCCCTGCGCAGCCTCAGACCACCCACCTCCGGCCGTGAGCCCCACCATGGCCAAAAACCCCTCTTTTACAAAATTTCCCGTTTGCAAATAACACCCTCCTCTTCTTTCCTCAATAACTTTCATTCCGTGCATTTATGGCCGAAACTCCACAAAACCAAAGTTGTAGATCACGTTTTTCTCTATAATTTTGATATATCACAATCGAATTTTGGAGTTCGGAGCTACCAGGAAAAAGCATTTGAAGATTGCAGATCTGAAGCGAAGATTTGCGATTTCTGGCAAATTGGTACATTTTTGGAAGAAAGTCCACTAGGAAAAGTTGTCCGGAATGACGCATTTGTGCTAGTAGCATTGTTTGGTGAAGATTGGAGGTCGTATGCAAATTCTAGAGCCAGAAAGGTGAATTCGAGTGCGAAAAACGACAAACGGTGAGTGCGCGACAAGAGAAATTTCTACACAAGAAAAGTAGCGACAATTAATTTAGCTTGGGTAAGAACTTCTATCTTAAATTGGTATGTTCGATTAATTAGTTAGTTATGCATTTTAAGTTGCAAGTTAGAAATTGCATCATGTAGTTATATTACCCATTTTGTAGTTTAACACTTGAACTATTCACAAATCCCTTGCATTAGAAGCATTGTATGAATATGTGACACTCGCATGACATACGATGTAAGAACCCATAACTTCCCCGTGAGGGAAGGAGCGGATACTTTTGAGAACAACACACAAAAGAATGCAGACGGAAGAACATTTCATTGTTATTACAACAAGTCCATCAGATACAAGAATATACAGAGTATAAATGAATAAATTACATTCGATAAGTATCAGAGATTACAATAAATTACATAGCAGCGGAAAATAATACAAAGCACAACTGAAGGTGATATACGGATACAGAGCTTTCCGGGTTATTACAATCTCCCCCACTTAAAACTTTTCGTCCCCGAAAAGGAACGAAGTCGAAAGTGGTTTGATTAATCAACTCTACGTTCGATCTGGCTTCCATTCTCCAACTTTTGAGTTTTTGAGAATTTTCAAATTTTCAAAAATTTGGCTAACACCCTAAATTTTCGAAAAATTTCGCCATAACCTCCCCTGCACCAGGAGCCACGGGAAAATCCCGAAATTGCCATACAGGCCTTCTGATCTCAAAAAGAAAAAGAAAAAGCCAAGCGGCTAGCCAATAGGCTCATAAAATCATCATCACCCAAACAAAACGGTAAATTATAGTAAACATGTACCTATTTGTCGGGCAAACAAATTTTATTCTCTGCTCTAGCCACCTTGCTATGACCTGTTCAATGTAAGAATATGTATATGCAACCAAATGCGACTAATTTTCGATACATTTCAATATTTGGTTCAATTAGGCATAATGGTTCAAAATTATCAAACAAATAAACAAACAACACAAACATCAATCAATTAGTGGATTAACGTTTCAAATTCATAATTTTGATATATAGTCGAAAATCATGTTTTTGATGCCAAATCACAACAATGTATTCTAGCTATATTAGTTTTGGTTCTCACACCAGTCTGATGGAAATATATAGAAAATCACACCTTCGAAACACGAGCATAAATATTGATGATGCCATAGTCATTATCAACATCATCTCCGGGTGTCTAGAATGTGATTCTATATCTATCCAGTATATTAAAACTTTGAATATACGCTCATGACGCGTATATGTAAAACCTTTATATACTCGATTGTCCAAATTCAAAAAAACAAATACGTATAAAACGATTTAAATTTTAAAACAAAATTGTTTTCATTTGAAATATATACTCTTCACACTCGTTCTAGGATACTACTGATCCTATCTCTAACGAGTCATTCTAATTGGATTTTACTAATCCAATATCTGATGAATTATTTCGTATGGTTCTAATATGTCTTGTTCTCGAGCTCTGTAAACCAAAGCTCTGATACCAAATGTGACGGCAAGGAATTTCGCTTGATCTGAATCAGTCGTTAAACTGGCCCAGATTTTCGGGTTATTACATACGATGTGAATGGACACTTGTGACGCCTTAAATGGCAGTTGATAGTTGAGTATTTATTTATTTATGATTACAGTGTGTGCATTATATCGAGTGATTATTCATTAAGTAATTGTTGTTGGTCGGAAACCCCATACGGGTCTTGGTATGATTTTTGACTCACACATCTCCCTTGTTGAATTTGCGGTTAATCAATTGATTGACGGATTTATGTAAGCGTCAATTATTTGATTGAAGCTTATATAAAAATAAAATGCACATTGGATGTTGTTAGTTGTATGCAATTATTGTTGGGTGTTTATGGTGAATGTAATCCATATAAATTTATTTATATGGATATTGGTTGAGATTTTATTCCAATCCGGAATGAACATGAATATTTTTGAAATGTGATATCCAGTGAGAATTAGAAGTTGATTTTGATGTCCAATTTTGGATGGACACGAAAATATAAAAATATGAAGCTAAGTTAAGTAGAAAAAGCTATTTCAACTCGAACGGATTTCTATATCGATTTTATTCATTTTTAAAATGAATATTGAGAAGATTGAATTTCAAAATATTACATTTTGATAATATTATCATTTTGAGATCATAACAAAATGCAATGTTCAAGTTTAATTTAAATTGGTAATGGAAGTGAAATCGTTTTGAAATGAATGTATGATAAGTTTTATAAAATTCGTTTTTAAATAGAAATCGGCGATATATATATATATATATATATATATATATATATATATATATATATATATATATATATGGTTTGAATCGAACGTACCGCACAGCGACCGTTCGCGAATTTCAACCATTGACTTTAAAGGGACGTGATGGGAGATCCGACCGTCGGATTCTCCTAAATTTGGAACCGTTGGGTTTGTATCGAAAAGATCTTTCCAAGGAATATATGAGATTTAAATTTGAATGGTTAAATTTTATAATATGTCCAAATCAGTTTTGAAAAAGGTCGCTGTGGATGCAGTTCGGTGGCCGATATTGGAAACCGACTGTTAGGGCCTTGGTAAAATTATTAAGCATATGAATAAGTTATGTAAAATCACAATAAATGATTTGGAAAGATTTTGAATGAAATATTCCACATTTGAAAAGATAAAAGGTATTTTTATCTGAATGAACTAGTTAATAACTAGAATAATAATCAAATGATTTTTGGAAAGAACAAATTGGATTTGTGAACGGTTTTGTCATAACAAGAAGTTTCCAAAATATAAATTGGAATTAAATGGAAATTTGGGTTTGTCGTCAATGGAATTTTCACTAATACTATTCTTAAACCAATTTATGTATGGAATAAATCTTTTAATTAAGGTTTAAAGAAGTTTCCATTTTATTTAATTAAATTGGAATTGAATGAAATTTGATTAATAATAATCGAGATGAGTTTATGTGAAGGAAGGCGTTTACTATTTATGGAATTTAAAAGGCTTCGCTGCTATTCCACTTATAGTACTGGTTGGATATGGAAATTTATATCGATTATAAATTGTTCAAATGTCCAAGAAGATTCCATATTAATGGAAGATGATTTTGGTTTTATCGTGAACGATGTTTTACATAACATTTGTTCTTTAACCCAAGTAAAGACAAGATAAATTTCCAAAGGTTGCATTATCATTAAGTAATGATTTTCGAAGATTAAAAATAAGTTGGAGTTTTAAGGATTCTTTAAATAGATTGAAAGTTAAATGGTAATTAAATTTACCAAACATGAGAAGTATGCGAGATGGAGTATCACTAGTTTCACTCCATGTGTTAGTTAAATCTTTAATTAGATTTGAACGTGAAGTGGTAATTAAATTTACCAATAACACAATGGGTGTTAGATATGGAGTACTACAAGTTTTGCTCCATGGGACGAATAGGTTGGGATTTGGATTAATAAATTAAATGATTACTTCGATAAGGCCTGATAATCCCGACTAGTTATATAAACCTTAATTTGGTTTGAGATTGTTAAAAGATATAACAAAATCTTTTGAAATGGTTTTCAAAGAAAGATTTAAACAAGGGGTTTAAATGAATTAAATCTTTGACGAGATTAATGGGAATAATTCCCATTAAAAAGAATATTTGAATAAAAGAATATTCTGAATTAGAATGAGGCGTATGATGTGTTTATATTTCACATGGTTATAAGATGCGCGTGTTATTCGGAAAAACCGGGTTTAACCCTTTTTGAATAACTGTGACGACGATTAAAAGTCGAATATATTGAAGACGGTGCAAGGCCGACAATCTTTACATCGAATGGATGGCTACTGATGCCCTTGATTGGAGTTGCTGCCTTAAAGGGGTTATAGTGGTAGTAGTCCGAATGTACTTGTTGATTGTTCGAATATGCGAGGGCCTCTCTCATGTATTAGACCTATGGGACGAGGAATAAGGTGCATCTGGTTTCGTTCAAACCCAGAACGGACTTGTAAATAGATTGTGTCTAACATTGTATTGTGTGATGTATTCGCTGATCTCTGCTAAATATATATCTGTTTGGTGGCGGAGAATTTATTCTCTTGCTTAACACCCTTCTCTAAGATGTACGAGCTTAGCGGTTATATATTGGAAGAAATCAATGGTACGGTATGGATTGACAATGTGGCATGCTAAGATGTAAATGATCAAGGCTTTTGTTGAAAAGAAGGGCCTTGTTGTTGATGATCAAAGCACAACTTTAAGTAGTGGAGCATTGTGTATAGCGTTAATTCGCGAGCCTCACACCCCAGTGTGAACCAATAACGGGAGAGGACCACAGGGAGGACATGTGTTTCTTTTTAGCTATAAGTTCTTTCATGGTATGCAGCCCGGATATTTTTACTTATGCGGATATTGGAAAGCGAGGTACCTCTGATATAGATCCGACTAAAAGGCTCGAGTGATAGGTCCCATACGACCGGGAAACGCAATGTTCAGGAATAACTAATCCACAAATGTTAGGTGTGGACCGACCCTACCGCTCCTAGGGCTCACCTGAGTCTAGGTCCTGAGACATGGGCTAGATTGTATCGAATCAGATGAGGAAGACACCTTGCCTCGGTTCATAGATGGAATCCAACTTCCAATACGCGACTTTCGATTTGAGTTGTAAAGTAATATGGTGACATAGTAGGATGGGGTTCTATGCCATCTATGATTGATACATTTATATTTGAAGTTGATTTCTTCAATATGCACTAATAATAATAATAAAAGATAAATTTTGCGTATCAAGAATATTTTTCCATTATAAGGTAAAACTCAGTACTCTATTTTTTTGTTTGCATTGTGTGATGGGAACTGAGTCTTATAATGGCTTCATTTTTTCCTTTTTAGCATTGCATTGTTTGTTTTATGGTATTTGTGGGAGAAATCTCGTTCCATGTTATACGGCATGGTCCTTTGATTTACCCTACTTTGAAATAAAGTTAATAATTGTTTTAGGTTCTCACATTAGTCTCGTGACTGACCTGGAGTTTATTGTTTTCGCTTAAACTCTGGGTTCCCATATTTTCCACACGGGCAGTCAGTAGTTATGGTTTTGGAGATTTCTATTTAACGAGATCCTAGTGTATAGCTGGAGCTATATTCAGAAAGCTTTGTATCTGTGTATTTCTTTCAGTTGTGCTAGTTGATGTGTTTCCGCTGTGCATTATATTTATACATTTTATTTCAGCTTCTATGTAATTTATTATTTGATATTGTTTTTCCGTTGTATATTATTTATTTTTACTCTGGTATTCTTGTACTCTGATGTAAATTGTTGTAATAGCAATGAAAAGTTCTCGTGTTTGTGTTCCGATGCGTCGTGTTCTCAAAGCAATCCGCCTTCTCGTTCGGTCTAGGCCGGGTAGGGAGTTCGGGTCGTTTCAGTTTGGTATCAGAGCTTTGATTTACAAAGATCGAGAACAAGACACATTAGAACTGAACGAAAGAATTCATCAGAGGTAGAATTAGTAACATTCTATTTAAGAATACTCATTAGATATAGGATCAGCAGTATCGTAGAATGGGAAACCCATTAGAGATGGGTCATTAATTCCGTAGAATGAGTTGAGAGTGACACAGTTATAAGTAATGTATTTGTGATTATATATATAATCCGATCCTAGAAAATATTTTTTTTTGAGTATATAAAAATTATATGTTTAGAAAGTTAAATAGTCAATTGATTGTTTGTGCGATTGTTTGATTTCTTGTTTGATTATTCATAACGTCTGATTAAAATGAATTAGACGAAATTTTTGGCTATTTTGGACATTGAATATACAAACACACTTGTTATTTATTTTAATTGAGTTAAATTAAATTGAATTGAAAATTTAATTAGAATTATATATATACATTTACATATATATATATATATACATACATGTGTGTGTATGTGTTGACCAGGTTAATGGCTTAGCGTTGAGTAGAGAAATAAATTGTGTGCCCGATAAATAGGTGCACCTTATTGAGTTGGTTTCGCAATTTTATTATTATATTAAACTATTATGAGTGATTTGTATGCGCTGTGATGGTTGTTCTGTGTGAGATTTAAAACATACGCAGGATAGTAACAAATAAATTATGGATCACATTGCATATCATACTACTGAAGATGGTATAGCATATCATATTCCATATAAGCATTTGGCTCTTATATGAGTTTGGAATATCATATGAGCAAATGCTTGTATGGCGATGACTGAATTACAGGTTGTACCAAGGACTGATTATTGACTTAACCTATAACGGAAAATTGCAAGATTTAATAACAAATCCTACACGGGTTAGGAGATGATAAAAATACACATGTCACTCTTGTTTTAGATATGGCACATGAATTATGATTGATTCCCGTCACCGAGTCAAGGAATGATTTTTTTTTACATATCTCCCTTGAGCACAGATAACTCACATTTGTTATGTATGTAATTTATTGATTTATTGGGTAACTAATACGGCCCAATAAATTTTTCAGACCCTCCAAATACAAAGGAGGTTATTGTAACACCCCGTGTATTCTATAACTGTGAAATTCAAAAATTAAAGTATAACTAATTTAAAAACAAAGTATTAAGGGAAACGGGATACGCCATTGCGTTCGTCTCGGAAAAATACACGAAATAGAGTCCAAGTTTTCGAAAAACGGAGCCCGTATGACCAAATTATGGCCCGATGAAGTTTCAGAAAATTCAAATTTCGAAAATAGAATTTAAATTCAGCCCAATCAAAGCAGGCGGGAAAATTCCCGCCCAAACCCACCAGGTCGACCTGGGGGTCGACCCTAGGGTCGACCTGCCAGGCCAGGTCGACCTGGGAGTCGACCTAGGTGTCGACCTGCCCAGGCAGGTCGACTCCCCAGTCGACCTGGGGGTCGACCTGGGAGTCGACCTGGCCCCTGAGCCAGGTCGAACCCAGCCCACCCTAGCTGGCCTAGTCTGTGTTTGGTCGATTTTCTGAGCCCTGCCTTGTCACTAGGGCTAGGTGTCAGCTCCTGATTGGCCTCTCCTTCAAACGAACGGCTATTATTAAACCAAGCTCCATCGACGGTCTAAATCAACTCAAAACTCTATAAAACGGACCTAAGTCTAACCCTAATTCACATAAACTAAAATGGAGATGAGACCGTCATGCTGCTGAGGAGAGACTGAGGATAGCCGTCAGAAAATAGAGAGACAATTAGGAGATAAATCAAAAGCTTAAAGCAACGTTAATCAAATTAAAGCAACGCCTACAACAAAGGATAGCATCTCCAAATTCAGAATTCAGATTCCTGAATTGAAGATTCGTCATACACAGTAAGTAGAGTGCTATTCCGATGTGAATTAAATAATTGTGTTGATTTGTGTAATGTAAGAAATGGAATTGTGGCGATAATAATTTACATGTTGCTTTGATGCTAAACGATTTGGGAATATTATGATATACGATTGGATATTTGCAAGTACGCGATTTGCGTTGAAAGTTAACAACGAAATGGAATTGTGGTGATAGTAACTTATGTTTGCATGTTATTTTGATTTGGCAATGCTATGGTGTACGATTTGATTCACATAAGTATATGGTTTATGTTGACAACCACATGTTGTGGAATTTTAATTGGGATTCATGCAAGCATATGATTCAAATTGAAAACTACATGTTTGTGGTGGTTATTTACAACACCCATTTGATAATTGCAAGTGTATAATTCATGTTGAAAATAACAACTATATGTTGTAAGAGTTTATTTGAAATTCATGCAAGTTTATGATTTATTGTTATGCCAACATGATGTATAATTCTATGGTCACCTTTAGTGTAATTTGATCCACTTAAGTATCATGATTCATATGAAAGTTATGTTGGAATTGGCATCATAGTTCAAGTGTAAAAATCATGATTTTGTGATAAAAGCAAGCGTTTTTGTAAGCTTGTATTAATTTTATGAACATGACTAAACTATGTTTGTTATTATGCCTAGTTAAAAACATGTTTCTAGGCTTATGTTGTTATCATAATCATATGATAATATATTTGGCACATAAGTTACGTTAGAAATTATACTAGGATTACATCCCACTTACAAGTTACATAGGTATGATAAAAACCATGATTATATGAATAGTAGGATTCATGTTCAATTATGTTTATGCCATGACTATATGAATAAAAGGACTCATGTTCAATTATGATTATGCCATAATTATATGATTAGAAGGGTTCATGTTTAAGTATCATTTATGCCATGACTACACGAATAGAATGATTCATGTTTTGTTTATACCATGATTATGTGAATAGAATGATTCATGTTTAAGTATTGCTTATATTATATGTTGTTACAATTGCAAGTTCACATGTGCCTACCTTATGTTAATTGAATCGTTATGTTGCAAGTTCATGCGTTCACACTCCCCTTTTTATGTTACCTTATAAACACCATGTTATAAGCCTCCCCTTTTCATATGGCTAAATTGGGTTTAAGTATTAAACCCAACACACCTTATATTTGAACGAACGTGTAAAACGGGGGTAATGACGTTTGGGCTAAAATATAGAACATGTGTGTTGGCAGGTTTGACGCATGCCAACAACCTTGAAAAACAATTAAGTGGCATAAATAAAATCTTAACCAATAAAGATAAATTTGAATAATGGGCCGCAAATATTTACATATAAAAAGAAAAGAGACAAAATATGTAAATGTAAAAAATACGATGTGTTTAACCCGAGGTTGGATTGAGTTGTGATGTAAACCTGCCCGGAACCGCCCGGCTGTCCAGTAGTCACAACAATACCTATCCAATGTGGGTGGTTAAACACGGAGCCCAATAAGGACCCGAGGTTAGACTGAGTTGTGGTGTAAGACTGCCCGGACCCAACCGGCAACAGGCAGCCACAACAATACCTGTCTAATGTGAGAGGTCAAGGCTTTAATAAGACAATTAAGGCTGAGTCAGGGTTGATAGGATTAAGTGAATTAAGACTTAATCAAAATAGAACATGCTGAACTAAACAGACTGATTGGGGGTTAGGTTTATAAGACACTTAACCAACTTAGCATGTTGGCTAGAAATAGAAAACCTAGTAGCGGGGGACCCTTTTCAGCAGTAACCCTACAAGGCGTATCATGATACCTTGAAACTAGGCAGGGTGGGGCACGATTACTGGGCTGACTGTAAGAGGTCAAATCGACGGCGGTGGTGCAGTAGTGTAGGTTCTAACGGGGTGCGGGCGTGCACACACTCCGGCGCAGAAAAATAAGGCACTGGGCACCAGTAGCATACCTGTGCATTCTAGGGTTGTGTCGGGCCGCCACCATGGGACTTGATACGCCCCATGGTGGGACCAGCATAGGTAACTACAACATCGGGGGCCGTAAGACACATGTAACTATGCGAGTAGGAGCCGATCATCATAAAATGGATCACTTCACCCTGATTATGGGGTGCTTGTTGGGAACTAGTTTATATGGGTACAGAGATTAATATGGGTTACGATAGTATATTCGACCCTAGACAACTTAACTTGGTTTATGGTGCTTTCCCATTTCTAGTTTATACTTATCATACCCAGTTCTTTATTCATAGACTGAATAGTCCTAGACTTACTCAGGCTTTATGTCTGACTTTACTTTTCTTTCGTCTTCTTTTCTTCCATTCCCCCCCAGGTCCACAGGGAGGGAATACCGCAGCTTGACCAGCCTTCATATCCAGCTTGAAGAGAAAGAATGTATTGCTTGGATCTTTTCGTTTTGGACTATGGCTTTGGACAGTGATTATGGGGCTTTTGCAGTTTATTTATGTTTTCTTTATGCTTCTTTAAATAATGTAATCAAGACAGTTATGAAGATGTTATGTTTTTTTGGAAATGTTGTAAGACAATTATAGTACGGTTGGTGTAACATGTATTTGAATGAAATAAAAGTTGTTGTTTTCCGCTGTTCAAAAATATGTGTTATTATATCTGTCTTGTATATCTGTGATTTATACTTATAAACCTCCACCAAAATTAGGGCATTCCCTTTGAGAGTAACCCTAACGGAGGTGGGGTGTTTCACTTGGTATCAGAGCATAGGTTTACCAGATAAGATAAAAAGTTTTGAAAATTTATTTTTCAAAAAAAATTTAAAGAAGCATTTTTAAGATAAAATATTATTTTAAAAGGCAAAGTCCCCCCAAAGCCATAGGAACTATCTCTTATCCTTCGTTTCTAATCTATCCTTTTTGTTTCAGAATGTCCGAAGAACTTAACTTGCCAGAGGGTGTACCAATACCTGGTTGGTTTAGACGGTTCTTAGAAGCAAGGGCCACTCAGCCAGGTCCTACCGTTCCTCCTCCCCCAGCTGCAGCAGCACCTCTTCCTCCGCCTGCTCCGCGGGGAAACACCTTTGCTAAGATATGTAAAGATTTTAAAGCTATGGGAGGAAAGGATTTTCATGGAACTGAGTCCTTCGTGGCAGCAAGAAATTGGCTGAAAGAAACCGAGGACTTATTCATCATCTTTGAGGTAGAGGATAGACAGAAAGTACAACTGGCAGTATTGCTACTTAAAGGCGAGGCTTCCTACTGGTGGGAAGTCACTAATGCAGAAAGACCAGTGGAAACATGGGAGGACTTTAGGGCAAGGTTTGAGGCTAAATTTCTCTCAGACGCGGAAAGGAGTTTGCAGTTGGAAAAATTCTTATTTCTTAAGCAAGGGAACAAGACAGTCAAAGAGTATGTTAATCAGTTCGATGAGCTGGCTAGGTTCGGACTGGACCTAGTCAACACCCCGCACAAGAAGGCTCTTCGTTTTGTCAAAGGGTTGAATGAGCCATTACACAATTTGGCCATGACCCATATACCCATGGGAGCTACGTATGAAAGGTTGGTACAGATGGCGTTGCTGAACGAAGAGGATAAGGGCAAGAAGGAGGCAAAAGCAGAAAACTCTCAAGGGAAGAAAGAAGGTTTGCAGCCTAAGAAGACAGACTTTAAGAAGGGCGGGAAAGGCAACAAAGAGAACAGGAAGTGTAATTTCTGTGGCAAAGTGGGGGCACTTAGCGAAAGATTGCCGGAAAAGAAAGGCCAAGATGAATGGTGGGTGCTTTTCTTGCGGTGAGACAGGCCACATGGCAAAGGACTGCCCAAAGAAACGAGGACAGGGGCAGAGGGATGGATCCACCTCGGGGGCACAAGTTCATGTGCTAGAAGCGCCACCTCTGCAACAGCGAGGTACAAATACTTATGTAGAAAGTGTAGTTTACCTTTATGATCACCCCGTTCGCACTTTATTTGATTCCGGCGCATCACACTCCTTTATCTCGTCTGCTTTAGTAGAATCTCTGCACCTAAAAACTAGTATGGTAGAGGACCCCTTAATTGTTTCAAACCCAATTGGGGGCCCAGCTCATTTGTCTATGATCTGTTTGGGATTGAAAATTTCTATTCTAAGCGTAGAATTTAAATGTAGTGCCTTTGTTTTGGGCTTTTCGGGATATGGTTTGATTTTGGGCATGGATTGGCTATCCAGTAATGGGGCCATCCTTGATTGTGAGAAAAGGGTTGTTAGGCTCCTAACCAAGCTCGGTAATACTTTGGAGATTTCTTGTAATCCCTCGTATGCGGTTATGCTTAGTTACCTTGAATCGCTAGATGCCTCCGTTGAAAATTTGCAATCGGTTAGAGTGGTCCGGGAATATCCGGATGTCTTCGAAGAAGTGAAGGGCTTGCCTCCGAAGCGAGAGATATACTTCCGTATATATCTTGTAGATAATGCAAAGCCCGTTGCGTTGCCCGTTAGACACATGGCTCCACGGGAAAGGAAAGAGCTCAGTAAACAGATTAAAGAGCTTCTAGAAAAGGGGTTCATTAGGAGGAGTATTTCAGAATGGGGCGCTCCAGTAGTGTTCGCTACAAAGGCGGATGGTTCACTCCGTCTATGTGTTGACTATAGGGAGCTCTACAAGCTAACGAAAAAGAATAGGCACCCTCTCCCCAGAATTGACGATCTGTTTGATCAGCTTGTAGGAGCGTCTGTTTTCTCCCAACTCGATTTAGCGACCGGTTTTCATCAGCTAAGGGTGGCTGAAGATAGTATCGATAAAACGGCATTCAGAACCCCAGACGGCTTCTTTGAATGGCTTGTCATGCCTTTCGGCTTGACAAGTGCACCTGCTTACTTCATGGACCTGATGAGTAGGGTATTTAGACATTTCCTCAATAAGTTCGTAGTGGTCTTCATAGACGATATCCTTATCTTCTCAAAGAGTGAAGAGGAACATGCTCAGCACTTAAGGGCAATCATGGAAACTCTGCGAGTCCATCAAGTAAAAGCCAAATTCTCCAAATGCCACTTTTGGAGAGAAGAGGTGAGGTTCCTTGGGCACATAGTATCCAAACAAGGGTTAGCAGTGGACCCTGCTAAGGTAGTGGCGGTACAGGATTGGAAGACACCAAGGAACGCAACTGAGGTCCGAAGTTTTCTAGGACTAGCAGGTTTCTATCGAAAGTTCATAAGGGATTTTGCAAAAATCTCAGCTCCGCTCACGAAGTTGACCAAGAAGAATCTAGTGTTCAATTGGGACTTGGATTGCGAGTTTGCTTTCCAGCGACTGAAAAGGGCTCTTACAACAGCCCCAGTTTTGACGTTGCCAGATGGAAGCAAGATGTTCACTGTTTATACAGATGCATGTGGGACAGGGCTAGGCGCCGTATTAATGCAAGGAAGGGTAGTAGCTTATGGCGGGAGACAATTGAAAGTGCACGAAAAGAACTACCCGACCCACGATCTTGAATTAGCTGCCATCGTCTTTGCACTCAAGTCTTGGCGACACTATCTCCTAGGTGAGAAGTTTGAACTTTACACTGACCATAAATCGTTGAAATATCTTTTCTCGCAGAAAGATCTTAACTTGAGGCAACAGAGATGGATGGAGTTTCTTGCCTCGTATGATTTCGAGATCTCCTATACTCCGGGCAAAGGCAACGTAGTGGCAGACGTGTTGAGCCGAAAGAAACTGACCTTAAGCCCACTGTTTGTTGAAAGACAAAGCCTAGAGTTTATAGCCAGCTTCGACTTTAGGCCTTCCTCCGATTTTGTACCAGGCTTGCTAGCATCGCTCGAAGTACGCCCGACTTTAGTAGACTCGATAGGGACAACACAACGCGAGGACCCTCAGCTTGTGGAGACGATTGATAGGCTAATTAGGGGTGAGACTTCAAGTCACCTCAACAGATACTCCATCGACGATAAGGGTTGGATAAGGCGAGACGGAAGACTATGCGTCCCACAGACAAGGGATTTAGTAAAGAAGGTCCTCGAGGAAGCACATCACTCCAAGATGACGATACACCCAGGCGGCGATAAAATGTACAAGGACATAAAAAGAACTTTCTTTTGGAACGGCATGAAGAAGGACGTGGCAGAATTCGTTTCTAAGTGTATGGTGTGCCAACAGGTTAAGGCGGAACAGAAAAAGCCTGGCGGTCTGCTACATCCTCTAGAGGTCCCGCAGTGGAAGTGGGATAGCATCTCAATGGACTTCATCGATGGGCTGCCTAGGTCTAGAAGAGGCAACACTAGCATTTGGGTAATAGTGGATAGGCTTACTAAAAACGCCCACTTTTTACCTGTCAAAAGCAGAAGAACTGCCTCATCTCTAGCATCTCTTTACCTCAAGGAAATCGTTCGACTCCATGGAATACCATCCAGCATTGTTAGCGACCGAGACCCTATCTTCACTAGTGAGTTTTGGCGGAGTCTGCAAGAAGCGGTAGGCACACAGTTATGCTTGAGCACAGCCTATCATCCCCAAACTGATGGCCAAACAGAAAGAGTGAACAGAGTTTTGGAGGACCTTTTAAGACTGTGCATCCTTGACTTCGGAGGGACATGGGAAGACCATCTTCCTTTGGTGGAATTTGCCTACAACAACAGCTATCAAGCAACCATCGGAATGGCGCCCTTTGAAGCTTTATATGGAAGACCGTGCCGATCGCCCACTTGTTGGTGGGAGTCTACTGATAAGCTCATACTTGGACCAGATATGATCCGAGAGACTTCAGAAAAAGTAGACTTAATACGAAGAAGGATGAAGACGACCCAAGACAGACAAAAGTCCTACGCCGACAAGAGGAGGACCGACCTTGAATTTGAGGTTGGGGACAGAGTTTTTCTTAAGGTATCTCCGCTAAGGAACGTTGTTCGTTTTGGAACCACAGGAAAGCTAGCACCAAGGTTCGTAGGGCCATTCCCTATCATTGAGAAAATTGGGAAAATGGCCTATAGATTAGAGCTACCCGAAAAATTGGCCGGAGTTCACAGAGTCTTTCACGTTTCACATCTCCGAAAATGTCTACATGAGTCTGCTGAAGTGGTAGAGCCAAATATCCTAGAAGAAGCTGAAGTGGAACGCGAAGCAACCTAAGGAAAGTTCCAATCCGCATATTAGGAGCGGAAGTGAAGAAGCTAAGCAACCGCGAAGTCAAGCTCGTCAAAGTTCGGTGGAGCGACGCCGAAGGAGATGCAACTTGGGAAACTGAAGCTAAAATACGCGCAGCCTACCCTTTTCTTTTCGAGGGTACATCTTTGATCTTTCCTTTTTCCTTAAGTTGCGCTTTTATCTATCTTTTTAGGTATATCTTCTCGACCTTATCTTTTAGGAAGAAACCCTTTGGATGGAAACATGTAATTGAAGCATGTTATGGATGATGGTTGCAAGTGGTTGCAAGTGATTGCTAGTGGTTGCTCGTGGTTGCATATACACACACAATCTAGGTTTTAGATCGGCTCAATCACTTCATATTGCATATGCATATATGTTTGCATTCGTATATGGTTGAACTTTAATATGTTGTCATATGGATGTGGCATTTGTATGAATGATTGTGCACTCATGTAGAATCATGAATAAGAGGATTTGCATACATAATGGATTCATAGCACTTACATAATTCGCATTAAGGAGGTCAACTGAATCAGTAGACCGCCTGATTTTGCATTAGATAAGTACATGTACACACACACTTCGCATATTATCATGAAGTATTAGAAGTCTTTTAAGGACAATGGATGCTCGTGTTTGATGGATGAGTACATGGATGTTTGGGTGTTAGGATGTACATTCTTCCTGAACTTGAAGATTTCGGGACGAAATCCTTTTAAGTGGGGGAGAATGTAACACCCCGTGTATTCTATAGCTGTGAAATTCAAAAATTAAAGTATAACTAATTTAAAAACAAAGTATTAAGGGAAACGGGATACGCCATTGCGTTCGTCTCGGAAAAATACGCGAAATAGAGTCCGAGTTTTCGAAAAACGGAGCCCGTATGACCAAATTATGGCCCGATGAAGTTTCAGAAAATTCAAATTTCGAAAACAGAATTTAAATTCAGCCCAATCAAAGCAGGCGGGAAAATTCCCGCCCAAACCCACCAGGTCGACCTGGGGGTCGACCCTAGGGTCGACCTGCCAGGCCAGGTCGACCTGGGAGTCGACCTAGGTGTCGACCTGCCCAAGCAGGTCGACTCCCCAGTCGAACTGGGGGTCGGCCTGGGAGTCGACCTGGCCCCTGAGCCAGCTCGAACCCGGCCCACCCTGGCTGGCCTAGTCTGTGTTTGGTCGATTTTTTGAGCCCTGCCTTGTCACTTGGGCTAGGTGTCAGCTCCTAATTGGCCTCTCCTTCAAACGAACGGCTATTATTAAACCAAGCTCCATCGACGGTCTAAATCAACTCAAAAACTCTATAAAAAGGACCTAAGTCTAACCCTAATTCACATAAACTAAAATGGAGATGAGACCGTCATGCTGCTGAGGAGAGACTGAGGATAGCCGTCAGAAAATAGAGAGACAATTAGGAGATAAATCAAAAGCTTAAAGCAACGTTAATCAAATTAAAGCAACGCCTACAACAAAGGATAGCATCTCCAAATTCAGAATTCAGATTCCTGAATTGAAGATTCGTCATACACAGTAAGTAGAGTGCTATTCCGATGTGAATTAAATAATTGTGTTGATTTGTGTAATGTAAGAAATGGAATTGTGGCGATAATAATTTACATGTTGCTTTGATGCTAAACGATTTGGGAATATTATGATATACGATTGGATATTTGCAAGTACGCGATTTGCGTTGAAAGTTAACAACGAAATGGAATTGTGGTGATAGTAACTTATGTTTGCATGTTATTTTGATTTGGCAATGCTATGGTGTACGATTTGATTCACATAAGTATATGGTTTATGTTGACAACCACATGTTGTGGAATTTTAATTGGGATTCATGCAAGCATATGATTCAAATTGAAAACTACATGTTTGTGGTGGTTATTTACAACACCCATTTGATAATTGCAAGTGTATAATTCATGTTGAAAATAACAACTATATGTTGTAAGAGTTTATTTGAAATTCATGCAAGTCTATGATTTATTGTTATGCCAACATGATGTATAATTCTATGGTCACCTTTAGTGTAATTTGATCCACTTAAGTATCATGATTCATATGAAAGTTATGTTGGAATTGGCATCATAGTTCAAGTGTAAAAATCATGATTTTGTGATAAAAGCAAGCGTTTTTGTAAGCTTGTATTAATTTTATGAACATGACTAAACTATGTTTGTTATTATGCCTAGTTAAAAACATGTTTCTAGGCTTATGTTGTTATCATAATCATATGATAATATATTTGGCACATAAGTTACGTTAGAAATTATACTAGGATTACATCCCACTTACAAGTTACATAGGTAGGATAAAAACCATGATTATATGAATAGTAGGATTCATGTTCAATTATGTTTATGCCATGACTATATGAATAAAAGGACTCATGTTCAGTTATGATTATGCCATAATTATATGATTAGAAGGGTTCATGTTTAAGTATCATTTATGCCATGACTACACGAATAGAATGATTCATGTTTTGTTTATACCATGATTATGTGAATAGAATGATTCATGTTTAAGTATTGCTTATATTATATGTTGTTACAATTGCAAGTTCACATGTGCCTACCTTATGTTAATTGAATCGTTATGTTGCAAGTTCATGCGTTCACACTCCCCTTTTTATGTTACCTTATAAACACCATGTTATAAGCCTCCCCTTTTCATATGGCTAAATTGGGTTTAAGTATTAAACCCAACACACCTTACATTTGAACGAACGTGTAAAATGGGGGTAATGACGTTTGGGCTAAAATATAGAACATGTGTGTTGGCATGTTTGACGCATGCCAACAACCTTGAAAAACAATTAAGTGGCATAAATAAAATCTTAACCAATAAAGATAAATTTGAATAATGGGCCGCAAATATTTACATATAAAAAGAAAAGAGACAAAATATGTAAATGTAGAAAATACGATGTGTTTAACCCGAGGTTGGATTGAGTTGTGATGTAAACCTGCCCGGAACCGCCCGGCTGTCCAGTAGTCACAACAATACCTATCCAATGTGGGTGGTTAAACACGGAGCCCAATAAGGACCCGAGGTTAGACTGAGTTGTGGCGTAAGACTGCCCGGACCCAACCAGCAACAGGCAGCCACAACAATACCTGTCTAATGTGAGAGGTCAAGGCTTTAATAAGACAATTAAGGCTGAGTCAGGATTGATAGGATTAAGTGAATTAAGACTTAATCAAAATAGAACATGCTGAACTAAACAGACTGATTGGGGGTTAGGTTTATAAGACACTTAACCAACTTAGCATGTTGGCTAGAAATAGAAAACCTAGTAGCGGGGGACCCTTTTCAGCAGTAACCCTATAAGGCGTATCATGATACCCTGAAACTAGGCAGGGTGGGGCACGATTACTGGGCTGACTGTAAGAGGTCAAATCGACGGCGGTGGTGCAGCAGTGTAGGTTCTAACAGGGTGCGGGCGTGCACACACTCCGACGCAGAAAAATAAGGCACTGGGCACCAGTAGCATACCTGTGCATTCTAGGGTTGTGTCGGGCCGCCACCATGGGACTTGATACACCCCATGGTGGGACCAGCATAGGTAACTACAACATCGGGGGCCGTAAGGCACATGTAACTATGCGTGTAGGAGCCGATCATCATAAAATGGATCACTTCACCCTGATTATGGGGTGCCTGTTGGGAACTAATTTATATGGGTACAGAGATTAATATGGGGTACGATAGTATATTCGACCCTAGACAACTTAACTTGGTTTATGGTGCTTTCCCATTTCTAGTTTATACTTATCATACCCAGTTCTTTATTCATAGACTGAATAGTCCTAGACTTTCTCAGGCTTTATGTCTGACTCTACTTTTCTTTCGTCTTCTTTTCTTCCGTTCCCCCCCCCCAAGGTCCATAGTGAGGGAATACCGCAGCTTGACCAGCCTTCATATCCAGCTTGAAGAGAAAGAATGTATTGCTTGGATCTTTTCGTTTTGGACTATGGCTTTGGACAGTGATTATGGGGCTTTTGCAGTTTATTTATGTTTTCTTTATGCTTCTTTAAATAATGTAATCAAGACAGTTATGAAGATGTTATGTTTTTTTGGAAATGTTGTAAGACAATTATAGTACGGTTGGTGTAACACGTATTTGAATGAAATAAAAGTTGTTGTATTCCGCTGTTAAAAAATATGTGTTATTATATCTGTCTTGTATATCTGTGATTTATACTTATAAACCTCCACCAAAATTAGGGCATTCCCTTTGAGAGTGACCCTAACGGAGGTGGGGTGTTTCAGTTATGGTGAAATTTTTCAGAAATTTAGGGTGTTAGCCGAATTTCAGAGAAATTAAGAAATTCTTAGGAACTGAAAAGTTGAAGAATGAATGCCTGAATGAAAATTGAGTTGGTTAGTTAAACAACTTTCAGCTCTGTTTCTTTTTCGGGACGAAAAAGCTTTAACCGGGGGAGGGTGTAACAACCTGGAATTTCTCAACCAATTTTAATTTTTTTTAAGCTATTTTGGGGAATATAGAAGAAAAAATACTATTTTTGCTAAATAAAATTTTAGAATAATTTTAAAATTAGTTTTATGCTTTATTTGACTTAAAATAACATAGTAAGATTGGTTAAGCAATTTAAAAATCCTGATTTTTAAAACTTGATTTTTAAATCAACACATAGCCCTTAAAAAGTGAGATTTTGCTAGCAAGCTTAGAATTCGATGAGATAATTTTTTTTGGATTCATAATGACAAATCATTGTTGAGTTCCAAAATGCTAGTCGACCAGAGTCAGTATATGGCTACGCGAAGCAAAACCAATTGTTCAAAAATAGGCAATCAGTTTACAAAGAAACATTATTGAGACGATCTCAGAATCCGATTCCTTTTTTTGGATTTGTATTGTCAAATAATGGTTAAATCCAAAAGACCATGATTTTTGGATTTAGCGTTTAGGCGTACAAGAAGAAAAGGGACGCTAAAATCGCATTTTTGAAGCTTATTTAAGTCTATTTGAGAAATTAAACGGAAGGTCAAACGAACTCGGAATTCAATGAAACTTGATTCGTTGGATTCGTGTTAGCATGTATTTTCTCGTATCCGAAATCCATGGCAAACGGAGATCGTTTGCAGTCAGGTGATCGGATGGAAAAAGAGATAAAATCACTTTTCCTCCTTTTCTTTCTTCACTTTCCTCCTTCCTCTCTTTTCTTCATTTTCCATTTTAACGCCGAGCTCCTCCCCCTTTTGCAGCTGCCATACCCCTCCTCCCCCGTTGCCTCCGGCCACCACCTCCTCCTCCTCTTCCCCTCTTCCTCCTCCTCCTCCTCCTCCTTCTCTCCCCCTCTTTCTCTCTTGCTCTTTACAAACCCTTTCCCTAAATAACCCAAAACCACCCAAAACCACCACCATGACCCCACCTCGCCACCACCACTTCCCCTCCGACCAGTCAGGCCCCTGCGACGCCTCAGACCAGGCACCTTCGGCCGTGGGCTCCACCATGGACAAAAACCCCTCTTTTACAAAATTTTCCATTTGCAAATAACACCCTCCTTTTCTTTCCTCAATAAATTTCAATTCGTGCATTTATGGCCAAAACTCCACAAAACCAAAGTTGTAGATTACGTTTTTCTCTATAATTTTGACATATCACAATCGAATTTTGGAGTTCGGAGCTGCCTAGAAAACGCGTTTGAAGATTGCAGATCTGAAGCGAAGATTTGTGATTTCTGGCGAATTGGTGCATTTTTGGGAGAAAGTTCATTAGACAAAAGTTGTCCAGAATGACGCGTTCATGCCAGTGATAATGTTTAGTGAAGATTGGAGGTCATATGCAAATTCTAGAGCCAGAAAGGCGAATTTTGAGTGCAAAAAATGACAAACGGCGAGTGTGCGACAAGAGAAATTTCTACATATGAAGAGTCACGACGATTGATTTAGCTTGGGTGAGAACTTCTATCTTAAATTATTATGTTATAGTAGTTAGTTAGTTATGCATTTTAAGTTGCAAGTTAGAAATTGCATCATGTAATTATATTACTCCTTTTGGAGTTCAACACTTGAACTATTCACAAATCACTTGCATTAGAAGCGTTGTATGAATATGTGACACTCTAATGACATACCATGTGTATAGACACTTGTTGTGCCTTAAATGGCATTTGATAGTTGAGTATTTATTTATGTATGTATGATTATGGTGTGTGCATTATATGCGAGTGATTATTCATTAAGTAATTGTTGTTGGTTGAAAACCCCACATGGGTCTTGGGATGATTGTTGACTCACACATCTCCCTTGTTGAATTTATAGTTAATCGATTGATTGACGGATTCATGTAAGCGTCAATTATTTGGTTGAAGCTTATATAAAAATAAAATGCACACTGGATGTTGATAGTTGTTTGCAACTATTATTGGGTGTTTATGGTGAATATAATCCATTTAAATTTATTTATATGGATATTGGTTGAGATTTTGTTCCAACCAGAATGAACATGAATATTTTTGAAATGTGATATTCAGTGAGAATTAGAAGTTGATTTTGATATCCGATTTTGGATGGACACGAAAATATAAAAATATGAAGCCGAGTTAAGTAGAAAACGCTATTTCAAATCGAACAGATTTCTATATCGATTTTGTTCATTTTTAAAATGAATATTGAGAAGACTGAATTTCAGAATATTACATTTTGACAATATTATCATTTTGAGATCATAACAACATGCAATGTTAAAGTTTAATTTAAATTGGTAATGAAAGTGAAATCGTTTTGAAATGGATGTATGAAAACGTTTTATAAAATTCGTTTTTAAGTAAAAATCGACGATATTATATATATATATATATATATATTTAAATGGTTTGAATAGAATGTACCGCACAACGATCATTCGCGAATTTCAACCATTGACTTGAAAGGGACGTGACGGGAGATCTGACCGTCGGATTCTCCTAAATTCGAAACTGTTGGGTTCATGTCGAAAAGATCTTTCCAACGAATATGTGAGATTTAAATTTATATGGTTAGATTTTAAAATATTTCCAAATCAATTTTGAAAAATGTCATTGCGAATGCAGTTCGGTAGTCAATATTGGAAACCGATTGTTAGGGCCTTAGTAAAATTATTAAGCATATGAATAAATTATGTAAAATCATAATAAACGATTTGGAAATATTTTGGATGAAATATTCCACATTTTATAAGATAAAAGGTATTTTTATCCTAATGAACTAGTTGATAACTAGAATAATAATCCAATGATTTTTGGAAAGAATAAATTGGATTTGTGAACGGTTTTGTCCTAACAAGGAGTTTCCAACATATAAATTGGAATTAAATGGAAATTTGGATTTGGGTTTGTCGTCAATGGTATCTTCACTAATATTTTTCTTAAACCAATTTATGTATGGAATAAATCTTTAGAGAAGTTTCTAGTTTATTTAATTAAATTGGAATTGAATGGAATTCAATTAATAATAATTGAGATGAGTTTCTGTGAAGGTAGGCGTTAACTATTTATGGAATTTAAAAGGCTTCGCCGCCATTCCACTTAGAGTACTGGTTGGATATGGAAATTTATATAGATTATAAATTGTTCATATTTCCGTGAAGATTCCATATTATTTGAAGATGATTTTGGGTTTATCATGAACGATGTTTTACATGACATTTGTTCTTTAACCCTAGTAAAGACAAGAATAATTTCTGAAGGTTGTATAATCATTAACTAATATTTTTAGAAGATTAAAACCAAGTTGGAATTTTAAGGAATCTTTAATTAGATTGAAAGTTAAACGGTAATTAAATTTACCAAACATTAGAAGTATGCAACATGGAGTATCACCCAGTTTCACTCCATGCGATAGTTAAATCTTTAATTAGATTCGAAAGTGAAGTGCTAATTAAATTTACCAATAACACAGTGGGTGTTAGATATGGTGTACTACCAGTTTTGCTCCAAGGGATGAATACGTTGGGATTTAGATTAATAAAATAAATGGTTACTTTGTTAAGGCACGATAATTGTAATGACCCGGATTTTGAGCGACTTTGGTTATCGACATAAGCTCGATGTCGATAACCAAAACATCGAAAAATCCCGGTAATTAATGAAAGAAATTAAAAGGTGAGAATAGATAAGATAGAAACTTAGAATAGAAGAAGAAGAAGAACACAACATCAGAGTAACATGAACCTCACAGCGGAATGAATAACATATAATAGACAACATAACTTTGAAATATAACAGTTATGTATACAATAGCACTTATCAGAGTACAACACTTACAACACAGCGGAAATAACTATAGCTATATTATCTTGAAGCCTCCTGCTCCACGCTCTTCCAGTATATCTGTAAATTCCTGACTACTTGACTGCTCGTACAAAATTAGGCACCCAAGAGTTTAAGGAAAACAAAACATATAAACTCCGGGTCAGTCATGGGACTGATATGAGTAAAATAGTTTAAACAGGTATATGAACAAGTAAATGATATCTCATAAGACCACGCCGCAGAACGGAACGGGTTTTTTCCCTTATGAGAATACAAAATATCTTTATATCAAAAACCTTTTGATATTATAATAATGTCTATATACAAATAGATATCAACTAGCAGAAACGCTTTCATCTCACGTTCTACATATATAGTATACAATCAAAATCCGCAAGCACGTATTGGGTAATGGATTTCCAACTATGACAAGGTATGGAACCACCTTCCGATCAGTGTACTCTAGGAATGATACACTGGAGTTCAACAAGAACATCTTGTAACTCAGCCACACATGATCGACCACTCGTTTCGCTTGAGTGTATCAAATGTACATCACCAACGGTTGGGATCAGCAACCGTTCCCGTATATATATGGGACAGCATTGATAGATTTAAGAAACAAATGAATATTCTCTAGATAGGTGATTATACACCCTACTTCGGTGCAACCGACTTAGCCATGCTGCCTGCCTGATTTCTGTCATTTACCGGATGATGAGGCTAGAAGCTACGCTTTATCATCACATCAGATTCACTTCGAATGCCACATTGTTAGGTCCATCGAAAATCACTAATTGACGTCTACAACAGTACATTACGTGTTAGCTCAAGAAGTTTCCTTCTCCGCTTTCACTCTTGGTACGGTTGAAGAAATCAATGTACGTGACCTTTCTGGAAATACTCTGTCAGACATTCATTAATACGAGTCATCCTCATTCACTTAGAATGTCACATCGTCATACCCGCCAAATCACAAATTGACTTATCCAAAAATAACACGGGTATACAGCTAAGAGAAACGAATTCCTCCGCCACCAAACGTGAATACGTTTGAACTGATCAACTTACGCGATCCATTGGATATACTCTGTCAGACCTTCGTCCATACAAGTTGTCCTGGGACTGGACAAACCGAAGGCACTATTCCGTATATCCATCTTAGTCATTGTTATCTAAGACTTATACAACAGCCCTTGCATTTTACTCTGTCTTCAATTATCTTTGGCATATATGATTCGCAACGCTTATGCCAATACAGAGTGGTTCTTTGGATAATAATCCAACCGGTCTCTCCATATTAACAACGTTAAAATGGTCAAAACTTCGATAGTCGGTGGGTTAACTATCAAAGAAAAACAAGTGTGCAAAACAACGATATTATTTCCAAATGGAAATTATATCGAACAAACATCATTTAACATTAATCTCTTTAGTTCATTTATTTACTTATCTCCTGTTTCCCTATATTCTAAATTCTTATTTTTCTTTTATCAGAAAACATTTCTGATTCTCGTTTGGAAAACATTTCCAAAACTCCTTTACGATCAAACCTTACCATTTCTTAGTTAAGAAGGAAGTCACTCAAGTTGGGGTATAATTACCTCTCAGACCTTAACTGAACAACGTTATAACTTCGAAATGGTCAAAGTTTATCTTTTAATCTTTAACAACTTCTTTACGCCTTTCTCGGATCCAATTTTACTAATCCACTTCTATATTTAAAACATTGGTTATAACGATAACGTTATAATCCCTCCATTCGAATTATCTAACTTTAATTATAACTTCTATTCTTATTAGTGAATAATTAACCTAATTCTTATTTATTTATAAGTAAATAAATCTCTATTTAAACACTGGAAAGTATAAGTACTTTCCCGAATTCGATATAATCGAATTTGCCGATTAACTCTCTTCGAGAAATCTCTATTTGATTAACTCTTCTTCGAATAACCTATATTCGATTAACTCCTTCTCGAATAAACGATATTCGATAATCTCTCTTCGAATAACTAATATTCGATAACTCTTCCTTTTCAAATATCTCATATTTGAAAATCTCACTTCGATTAAACTATAATCGATAACTCCCTTCGATGAAACTAACATCGATAACTCCTTTCGATGAAACTAACATCGATAACTCCTTTCGATGAAGCTAACATCGATAACTCCTTTCGATGAAACTAACATCGATAACTTCAACTCGACGAACTTAACTCGACTAACTTAACTTGACTCGACTAACTCGACTTACTTGGTTCGACCAATTCGATTCGATTAACTAGGCTCGACTAACTTGACTAACTTAACTCGACTTACTTGGTTCGACCAATTCGATTCGATTAACTAGGCTCGACTAACTTAACTCGACTTACTTGGTTCGACCAATTCGATTCGATTAACTAGGCTCGACTAACTTGACTAACTTAACTCGACTTTCTTGGTCGAACCACCCGATCAACTCAACTTATTTAACTTAACTTATTTCTTAACTCGATCAACTCGATTAACTCCTATCGAATAACTAATATTCGATTAAACTCCATTCGCTTGACTCTAGATCGCAGCGATCACAATGGTTACGCCTGATTCCCTCAGGAAACATCCGACCGCCTTAGGCTATGTACAGTCCTGTGAATTACGCAAGCAATCGTACGAGATGGCAACTTATCCTGAATACTATGTATGACTAACTCTGTCTCAAATAACCATATTTGATTAACTCTAGTTCATTTTAACTCTAATCGATTAACTCTAACTAATTAACTCTAACTGGTTAACTCTACCTAATTAACTCTACTGAACTGGTTAACTCTACTGAACTGGTTAACTCTATTCAACTAACTCGACTCGACTAACCCCTTTCGAATAGCATATTCGTTTTACTAACTTTCGAATACCATATTCGATTAACTAACTTCGAATACCATATTCGATTTCTCCTTTTCGAATGTCTATATTCAATTAACTAACTTCGAATACCATATTCGATTAACTCCTTTCGAATACCATATTCGATTAACTAACTTCGAATACCATATTCGATTAACTAACTTCGAATACCATATTCAATTTCTCCTTTCGAATACCATATTCGATTTCTCATTTTTATAACGTTTATCCATTTTTAAAAAGATCCCCTTTTTAACACGTTTATTCACTTATAAAGATTTACTATTAGTAACGGTTCTTCACTTTATAAATGTCCTTTTAATATCGTTTTCCTTTTTATAACGGTTTCCTTTATAAACCAATTTCCTTTTTATTAACTCTATTTATTTTCTAAATATTCCCCTTTCAATTCTATTTGTAAATGGTTTACAAATATTTCTTTTCTCTATTTTATTCTATTTGCAAATGGTTTGCAAATATTCCCTTTTCAAATTTATTCTTAAAAATATTCTAACTCCTTAAATTCTCGGGAAAATTCGCCATAACCTCCTTTGTATCGGGAGCATCGGGAAAATCCCCAAACTCGCCACACAGGCCCTTTCCATTCAAAAAGAAAATGGTTTGAAATTATTTCCTTTTTGAATATCTCCTATTTATAAATATCCCATTTTATAAATATTCTATTTATAAATATCACTTTGAAAATCCCCTTATCAACATTCGGTATGTTATGGTATTCAATCACATCAAATCACGATGTTCAATATCGTCCATACACACACAATCAACAACATGTTATAATTCACATCATATATTAAAATATATGAAAAACAATAAAATAACTGTTGAGGAATCCAGTCGGATTCCTCCAACCTGTTTCCCTGCATCACAGATGTTAGACAATATAGATAACATCACTTTCAGTTCCATATGATATATTCTGTTAAACAGAATCAATATAGAAATTTAACTAACTGACTAGCAGTTCAATCAAACAATCAACACACAGTAAATCAGACAATTTCTAACAGTTCTAAAGATACAACATGAAATTATAAACTGTTTAGAGTTGGTGAGATTTACTCACATTTGGTCGATTATCGTTAAAGAACGATAATCGATTGTCGATTCAGACCGGACGTATAAATTTTCCATAAATCCAGACAAACTCCGCATCACTCACAACCAATTCCAGAATGTAGCCGTCGTTCTGACAATCCTATCGGATCCTAGTTTTCTGAATTTCGTCAACGTATGAATTTGTTATAGCATTTCAAAGTATATATATACTAATTCGAATTAAAAATAAACCAACCATTTCTCAAATTGGGCTTAACTTTCAAATAAGGCCCATCGCCCCTTTTAATTAGCAGACCCGCCCACTGTTGCTTCTCCCCCTAATCTGAAATCGCGATCCTCCAGAAAGTGTTTCCCCGTTTGACCCCCAGTTGACCAACGCCCACCACCTCGTCAGCCAACGGCCGACCCCGCAACAACCACCCATAGCTTCGCCAGCTCAACCTCTACCCGAAGGTCACCCTGAAACCCCACTCGATCTCGTGTATCCCCAATCTGTCGCATCACTCCCAGGTTTCCACCGCCAAACTGTGCCCCTCCGATCACCGAAGTTGACTGTACCAGCACCGCTTGGTGCGTCTCCGCCTCCACTACCAATCTCCTTCCGAAAGTCCTCCTTGAACCCCCTTCATCAGTTGCTAGCCGCAACCCTAGGTCCGACTGCCTACTTTTGAGCTCCCTCAAAATGGATCGCACCTATCAATAACTACACGGAATTGAAGCTCTTGCTTCGCTGATTCAATATATGTTTGATTTGGGATTTATTGAATTATTTTTGGATTTCCTGTAATTTTTCTGAAGTTGGTTTCTTACTGTGGAAATTTGTGGCGGCGGCTTACTTTTGATTTTATAGGAGAGGGTTGTTGAGAGTTGTGGTTGAAAAGAATTGGCAGTGGCCTTTGTTTTGACCTTAGAAATTAGGTAGGATATTTTTTTATATTTTATTTTATTCTTGTTTCAATCTTCTAAAAATTCCTGTG
Organism: Allium sativum; assembly: GCA_030737875.1. Classification (NCBI taxonomy): domain Eukaryota; kingdom Viridiplantae; phylum Streptophyta; class Magnoliopsida; order Asparagales; family Amaryllidaceae; genus Allium; species Allium sativum. Next base: position 134,130,912 of record CM060918.1, read on the forward strand.
ACCATCTATGATACCCAAAAATCACCAAATTGGACATGCAGCTAGAGTTTGACATTACGGTCCCAACGAAACTGCTTTCGTCGAATTCCGACTTCGTATGCTCACACAACGTATTTTTAACTGTCAAAATACTGACTGTTTCTCACTTTAAAAATCCGTACGGCCACACAGTGACTCTAAAAATCACAAAACTGGAAATCTAACATCTATTTGACATTGCGGATCCAACAAAATTAGTTTCGTCGAATTCCGACTTCGTTTGCAAAAGTGGCTATTTTTAACGCTCTAAATAACCTATTTAAATATATAAATATATTTAAATACAATTGAATTAAATATTTAAAATTAAATATTATCGTCTATATTCACAGTGGCATACAACACAGCTCTAGAATATTCTTGTATGTATTTACAACTCGATATTCACTTCTGGGTCAACCCGATATTTGATTTATATTGAAATCCCTTTTAAAAATATAAATAATTCCTTTATAAATTATAAAGGAATTCCACAGTGACTTTTCTAAAATTTGATTTGGACATACATCAAAATCTACACGACGAAATCCTGATATTTCTCTTCCACTAGAAAGATATACTCCACCAGCTCCACACGTTTCTTGTTTCACAGAAATCCGATTTAAAATGAACCCTGTATATTCAGTTGAAGTTCAAATCGCAACTCGCGAACTGCAGCACCATTTCAAGCTCGATTTTAATTATAATATAATTATATGTTCAAACTGTCGTCGATTGAATATATTCGTCAATATAATTCAACTCTAAGCTGAATTAAATCTAAGGGACGACCCCGTTCACAGAATATTGTGATTTCCAATATTTTTGATTATTTCTGAATTATATATATTATTTAATTATTTATTTTAATTAAATATTCACTATAATTTAATTAACGACGATTTAATTCCCTAAATCACTATTTATATAATTAAATAAATTAATTATAATACCCCTGGCAATGTGGGTCATTACATTCTTCCCCACTTAAAATAATTTCGTCCTCGAAATTGCTAAGTTAGAGGACGACCCTATCTATTGGAATTCCTAATATTTGTTTACCCCTTATTTCTGATTTCAACTTAACCAATTAATATCGACTAAAATATTTATTCATTCCGACTAACTAAAATTTTCAAAAATTCTGAAAATTTTCGAACACTTTAAATTTTCGGAAAATTTCGCCAGCTCCTCCTTTGTACTGGTCAATAGCTCAAACTCCAACTCGCCTCTCTGGGCCTTCTTTAACCCAAACGAAAATCAAATCGCCAAACGGCTTGCCAATTCGGCTCATAAATTCCAAACTCATATAAAATATAAACTTGTACCTTTTTGTCGGGCATATTAACCTTATCACTTTCACCTGCTGTCAATTCAGCATATACCAATGTATTTCCAATCAAACTCCAACCAAGTTATTCTTAACACAACCATTCGCTTATTCAAGCCGAATTCAATTTCAAATTCGAGTTTCAAATTCCAAACTCTTAACTTATCATTTCAAATCCAAATCCAGATTATCCGCTAATCAAGTCCATTTTCATTTAACTTAGTCAAGGTTAAATTCTAATTTATTATTCACTTTCACCATTTAAATCCATTCAACTTCATAAGTTAAATTTAAATTTCAAATTTCAAATTCCTGGGTTCATTTCAAATTAATTTGAAATCACAATACCAATTCAAAACATTTGAATTTCTAAACACCTTGTTTTCTCAAAACAATTCAAATCAAAATCTTTGGTAGTAATCCACCACTTAGAACTCTAAAATCACACCGATGATACTGCGCAGTCATCATCGGAATTATTTTCCAGCGACCCAAGTGACTTCAATACTATATCATTTCCAAAACCATTACTGAATACTTCCATTTTGAAAACATTTCAAAATCTCCCAGGAACTTAAAATCTCCTTATTTTAATTCCAAATCTGATTTAATTTCATATTTAATTCATCTTATTTCATATACTTTACTTATATGAATTCTGATTGGTTATATATAACCATTTCACATGTTATAATCTCATTCGATTATAATAACAACCAATATATCTAATATATGATAATATATTACATATCCATACTGTGTCGGTTCATCGTATTCAAGTATTTATTTATTCCTACCGATACAGTGGATCAAACTGATCGACCATAACTCATAAACAACTCAGCCAATGAATCTCCACAATATAAAACCATTTTTATATCAAATACAAATACGCACTCGTATATATACACTCAAACTCAATCTAGGGTATTACTAACCCAATCTCTACCGAGTCATGCCACAGAGCCAAGTAATTCTTAACCTAAGCTCTGATACCAACTGTAACGACCCGGATTTTGAGCGACTTTGGTTATCGACATAAGCTCGATGTCGATAACCAAAACATCGAAAAATCCCGGTAATTAATGAAAGAAATCAGAAGGTGAGAATAGATAAGATAGAAACTTAGAATAGAAGAAGAAGAAGAACACAACATCAGAGTAACACGAACCTCACAGCGGAACGAATAACATATAATAGACAACATAACTTTGAAATATAACAGTTATGTATACAATAGCACTTATCAGAGTACAACACTTACAACACAGCGGAAATAACTATAGCTATATTATCTTGAAGCCTCCTGCTCCACGCTCTTCCAGTATATCTGTAAATTCCTGACTACTTGACTGCCCGTACAAAATTAGGCACCCAAGAGTTTAGGGAAAACAAAACAAATAAACTCCGGGTCAGTCATGGGACTGGTATGAGTAAAACAGTTTAAACAGGTATATGAATAAGTAAACGATATCTCATAAGACCACGCCGCAGAACGGAACGGGTTTTTTCCCTAATGAGAATCCAAAATATCTTTATATAAAAAACCTTTTGATATTATAATAATGTCTATGTACAAATAGATATCAACTAGCAGAAACGCTTTCATCTCACGTTCTACATATATAGTATACAATCAAAATCCGCAAGCACGTATTGGGTAATGGATTTCCAACTATGACAAGGTATGGAACCACCTTCCGATCAGTGTACTCTAGGAACGATACACTGGAGTTCAACAAGAACATCTTGTAACTCAGCCACACATGACCGACCACTCATTTCGCTTGAGTGTATCGTACGTACATCACCAACGGTTGGGATCAGCAACCGTTCCCGTATATATATGGGACAGCAATGATAGATTTAAGAAACAAATGAATATTCTCTAGATAGGTGATTATACACCCTACTCCGGTGCGACCGACTTAGCCATGTTGCCTGCCCTATTTCTGTCATTTACCGGATGATGAGGCTAGAAGCTACGCTTTATCATCACATCAGATTCACTTCGAATGCCACATTGTTAGGTCCATCGAAAATCACTAATTGACGTCTACAACAGTACATTACGTGTTAACCAAAGAAGTTTCCTTCTCCGCTTCCACTCTTGGTACGGTTGAAGAAATCAATGTACGTGACCTTTCTGGAAATACTCTGTCAGACATTCATTAATACAAGTCATCCTCATTCACTTAGAATGTCACATCGTCATACCCGCCAAATCACAAATTGACTTATCCAAAAATAACACGGGTATACAGCTAAGAGAAACAAATTCCTCCGCCACCAAACGTGAATAAGTTTGAACAGATCAACTTACGCGATCCATTGGATATACTCTGTCAGACCTTCGTCCATACAAGTTGTCCTGGGACTGGACAAACCGAAGGCACTATTCCGTATATCCATCTTAGTCATTGTTATCTAAGACTTATACAATAGCCCTTGCATTTTACTCCGTCTTCAATTATCCTTGGCATATATGATTCGCAACGCTTATGCCAATACAGAGTGGTTCTTTGGATAATAATCCAACCGGTCTCTCCATATTAACAACGTTAAAATGGTCAAAACTTCGATAGTCGGTGGGTTAACTATCAAAGAAAAATGTTAGCCTACTTTGTGAACTAGGCAACACAAAGTCAAGAAACCAACCATTGAAGAATATTTCAAGATATAAGACTCCGGTTCGGATCGGAAGGAAACACCACAATTCAGATTGATAGCAGCATATCGGTTCGGATCGGGTAGGATTCTCTGTTCGGATCGGGTGTCTCTTACTGGATAGATTGGCAAAGCATACCTGATCGGATCGGAAGGCCAATAAATCTCAAGTGGATCGGAAAGCCGTCTGCTTGCCACGACGCTGGAGCGGAGCGGAGTATGATTAGAGAAGAAGAGACGTCCAAGCTACTCCGGTTCGGATCGGGTATTCCGATCCGAACCGCCAACCTGCACGTCTCCGACCCGCACCCATGATCCAGGAAAATCTCCTATAAAATAGCCTGGAGAACCGGACCGGCTATGACTGATTCCTACCCCTAACGTCCATCTCTTTGATGTGTTGTCAGCTTGATAGTTCATCCGAACCCGAAAAGAGTGCGATGGATGACACGTGTTCCGACCCGGATTGAATCTCAGGCAAATTCACACCTATAAATACCCCAGCTTGAGACAAAGAGAAGGATCTTTTTCAGCACTTTTGAGAATCCAAGTTCCTCCATCATCCGAACTCCATTACTCCCGGAGAATCCAAATCATCTTTCATTTCTTGTTTTAATCATTTGAGTGAACAAAAGTGAGCTGTGAGTGAATCTTACATTGCATTTGTAACTGAATTACTGAATATAGTGAAAACTAAGTGGACGTAGGCATTTCTTCGCCGAACCACTATAAATCTTGTGTGTTCTTTTTTATTTCTGTTTTATTTTACCTTGTTTCTAATCAATTTGGGTGTTAGAACCACATTTGGGTCTAACATTTTGGTGCTTTCACTGAGAACCCTCATCTAAATTCTTTATTTTCCGGGATCTCTTTCTACTTTTTGGACCGTTGAGTTCAAAGAAGTGAATCCTTAAGTTTCTCCACTTTTTTACATTCGTTGAAGTAATTGTCAAAGACTAATGGCCAAAGGAAAAGGCAAAGAAGTTCAGTCTGTTCAAGGAAATGGAGCTGGCGAAGATCAGCAACATGCTGTTGTAACAAGGTCTCGGGGGCAGAGTTCAGCAGCAGGGAGAATCAATGCAGGAAATCCGAACCGACAGCAAGGGGAGAGCTCCGATCCGATCCGGGTAGGAGACTCCGAAGCCGTGCACTCCCCCAGTCTGAACCGACCCGAGTTGCTCGCTGCACACCGATCCGACCAGGCACCCCAGCTCCGATCCGACCCGACTTCCTACCTCCGATCCGACCCGATGCTTGGTGAAGCTGGAACATCTACTCGAGTCCCCGCGAATGCTCCAATTCCAGCTGCCAGGGTTGGAGACCAGGTCAATCCATCTGCTCCCATCACTCAAGGAGATTTCTCGCGCTTGCTTGATATGCTTGAGAGCACGAGGGAAGCTATGAGAGTTCATGAGCGCACTAATCTCATGATGCAGGAAAATATGAGGCTCATGAGTCGGGAGATCAATGAGCTCCGCCGGTAGAGAACTCCGTCACCGGTTCGTCACACACCCGTAGATCAATCTTCATCTTCCGAGGAAGAGAGGCCCCGTGAGCGAAGGCCACTCGAACGACCTCAGAACGTGGAGCAGCTAACGTTTGGATCTTTGGGATCTCGCGAGGATATCGCACGAGCATTAGGAAACGATAGCCCTACTCGGGGGCAAAGACTCCAGTCCCCTCTTCCCGAGATCGACCGGGAACACAGGGAAAGGAATCGAGTAGAGGCAGCTCGAAGAAGAAGGGCATCTCCAGAGCAAGAGCCCCGAAGGAACTCGGACACTAGGGCCAGGGAACCTGAGCAGCCCCTAACTAGTGCCGATGTGCAGGCGATGGTTCGCCGAATTATGTCCGAGAGCCGGAATTATACGAATGAAGACTATGGCATTGAGCGAAGCCATACACCGTTCACTGATGATATCCTAGATTTCCAGTTTCCCCGACGCTTTAACTTGCCGCAGATGGACAAATACAACGGAAGGACTGATCCGGGACAGCATTTGATGCGGTATTCGTGGCTCATGAACGCTGCTGCTGCCCCTGATGAAGTAAAGTGCAAAGCATTCCCAATCTACCTGGAAGATGTGGCATTGTTCTGGTTTACCCGGCTTCCTCCTCGTTCAATTTCTAATTACAAAGAACTAAGCGAGCGTTTCATGAACCAGTTTCGACTACATGCCCGCAAGTCCAAGAGTGTTATTGAATTGTCGAGGATCAAACAGGCACCAGGAGAGTCTTTAAGGGCATATTTAGATCGTTTTAACCAAGCTGTAACTGAGGTCAGTGACCCGCATGAGCCCACTATTCTGATGGCATTGAAGGAAGGAGTCGATCCTGAATCTGAATTTGGAGACTACCTTTCTGGGAAGACACCCCCCACAATGGCGATATTCTACGAAAAAGCCGATATTTATCTAAGACGAGAGGAGGCCCGGGCAAACCGGAAAAGAAAGTCTGAGACAGCTTCAAAGGAGAATGTGCAGAGTAATATTGCCGTGAAGCAGTCTGGGGAAAGTTCTGGCAAGGTTGAAGTAAATGTAGGAAATAAGGGTGGAAACAGCAATACTGGAAATGGGGGAAACAACAACAACCATAATTCGAACGGTAACAGGAGAAACAGAAATAGGGGAAGTGACCCTAACAAAAGGCCCCGATTCCAGAACTACGAGGACTATACACCCTTGAATGACACCCTGGAAAATATCTACCTGGATACGTACAATGTGTTGCAGTACAAAAGACCGCCACCTCGTGATTCGACCGAGAAAGAAATGGCGACAGGGAAATTTTGTTTGTTTCACGGAACACACGGACATTCAACCAATGAATGTCGGCATTTAAGGGATGTAATCGAAAAGCTGCTGCGTGAAGGAAAATTGGATGAGTACAAGGTTGCCCCGAGGGACAGGGGGCAAGGAGAGCAGGCTCCAAAACAGATCCTACCTGCTCCTAAGCCTACCGCGCAGCAGAAAGGTAAAGGGATTGTCATCAACTCTATAGTAGGCGGACCTCACCCGGCAATCCGAAGTTTTAGGTCAATGGACCAGTATGTGAATGCTGCCAAGCATCTGGATGTGAATGAAGGTGACGATTTGGAAGATGTCACCCCTATAAAACAACAAAAAACCATGTTCGATGACGTGGTATTTCGCAGCCGAGACAACACGGGGATACAATCTCCCACCAATGATCCGTTGGTTATTACTACCACCATTGGGCCGGCCTTGGTCCATAAGGTATTAGTAGACAACGGAAGTTCCGTTAATATTTTGTTCAAGAAGTCGTTTGATCAGATGAAGCTCGAGCCCGAAGATCTGAAACCTTGTGAAGGATGGATTAGAGGTTTCAACGGAGCGACGACGTCTCCCATGGGATATATAGAGTTGCCTGTAACCCTAGGGCAAGGAGAACGTAGAAGAGTGCGAATGCTTCAGTTCGTAGTATTGGACGTAGATTCGCCATATAACGCATTTTTAGGGAGACCTGCCCTCGCTGAATTCAGAGTTTGTATCGCCCCTTGGTGCTTGTTACTGAAGTTCCCAACTGAAGCTGGAACTGGAGTAATAAGAGGGGATCAGGTCTCTGGACGGGCCTGCTACGTGGCCGAACTGAAGATGTTGATGAAAGGAGTTAATGCTGAGAGTAAGGATGCCTCGTCTCCCTCAAAGGGGGACTCGGCATAGCAATTAGAGAAATTGACCCCAAAGGAGTTGCCCAAAGGAACACCTGAAGACCTGGATCCTAGAAAAGACGAGGAACCAGAGGCTAGGAATGCAACTCCTAATGAAACGACAGTGGAAATTCCTGTTGATAAAGCTGATCCGACGAAAGTTTTGAAGATTGGTTCTCAATTGGATCCACGTCGTGCTGAGGAACTGACGGACTTCTTGAAGGCAAACTTAGATGTGTTCGCCTGGACCCATGCTGACATGTGTGGGATATCACCTTCCATTATCAGTCACAAATTGAATGTAAATCCGAAGCATCCGTCTGTGAAGCAAAAGAGACGCACGCTGGGCCCAGAGAGGTCGGCTGCCCTCAAAGAGGAAGTAGAGAAATTGAAGCAAAATGGATTTATTCGAGATTCGACCTATCCCGACTGGATATCGAATCCCGTCCTGGTAAAGAAGCCAAACGGAAAGTGGCGAACTTGTATTGACTTTTCAGATTTAAATAAGGCTTGCCCAAAAGATAGTTTCCCACTTCCCAGGATTGACCAGCTCGTAGACTCGACAGCAGGTCATGAACTTCTCTCTTTCATGGATGCATACTCTGGATACAATCAAATTCCTATGCATGTACCAGATCAAGAGCATACAAGTTTCATCATGAATTTGGGGTTATATTGTTATGTTGTAATGCCATTCGGATTAAAAAACGCTGGAGCTACTTATCAGCGGTTGGTAAATAGAATGTTTTATGATCAAATAGGAAAAACTATGGAAGTTTATGTGGATGATATGCTTGTTAAATCAAAGCAGTCCTCCAGTCATACGCAAGACTTAGCAGAAATGTTTGGTATCTTGCGAAAATACCGTATGAAATTGAATCCTTTAAAATGTTCATTTGGAGTGGCGTCGGGAAAGTTCCTTGGCTTCATTGTGAGTTCCCGAGGAATTGAGATCAACCCTAGCCAGATAGCGGCGATTAGAAATATCAGAGAACCAAGGAGAATTAAAGACGTCCAAAGTCTGGCAGGGAAGGTAGCGGCGCTGAGTAGATTCATCTCCAAAGCCACCGATAAATGTGTTCCATTTTTTGATTTGATAAAAAGGGGAAAGAAGAACTTCCAGTGGACTCCCGATTGTGTCGAGGCTTTCCAAAATCTGTTAGAGCTGTTAGAGAAACCGCCAATCTTATCGAAGCCCGTAGATCACGAAGAACTATTTGTTTATCTAGCAGTCTCGGCTCACGCTGTCAGCACAGCCCTGGTTCGAGAGGAAGACAAAGTACAAAGGCCAGTATACTATGTGAGTAAGAAATTAGCAGCGGCAGAGCGCAACTACCCAAAGATCGAGAAGCTCGCTTACAGCCTCCTGATTGCATCCCGAAAACTTCGTCACTACTTCCAAGCCCATCCAATAACCATATACACCGATCAGCCGTTAAGACAGGTGTTGCAGAGACCCGAAGTGTCGGGAAGGTTGATTAAATGGAACATAGAACTAAGCCAGTTTGATTTGAATTTTCAACCACGAAAGTCAATCAGGGGGCAAGCTCTAGCAGACTTTATTGCGGAGTTCACCATTCCAGAGGAAGAAATAATCAATGACCAAGTGGTCAAATCTGATGATATGAATAAAGGTCTAAAAAGTGGATGTAGGCTATGACTTAGCTGAACCACTATAAAAATATTGTGTGTTATTTACTTTTCTGCATTTACATTCGTTAGTTGTTCTGTTGTGATTATAAAATACAGGATAACTTAGAGCCTAAAAAGGTTGAAACAGTTTGGACATAAAAAGAAGCACAATACTTATTTGTGCAATAAGACATAAAAGAATGAGAAAACGACATTCTTAACTCTAACTCTCCAGAGAAAGAGAGAGAGTATAAAAGCGTCTCCGACTGAGCGCTGAGAAAGAGGTTCAACTTCGAACTCTAACTTTCCAGAGAGAAAGAGAGTATAAAGGCGTCTCCGACCGAGCGCCGAGAAAGAAATCTTTTCCCGTTGAACAACCGGGGAATAAACAAATAACTGAACTCGAACTCTAACTCTCAAGAGAATGAGAAAGAGTATAAAAGAAATGCCAGGAAAAACAACAGATATTGATGACACAGGAAATGCTATCCCGTTAGAGAATCGGGAGCGTTCAGATTGCATTGTTAGGCACTGAATAACCTATGGAGATTGACTGGGGACACATATATATATATACATAAATCCCCTCTCCACAACTTTGTTTCATAACCATAGATATGCATTTTTACATAAGTGCAGAACTGCTAACAAATAAACATTGCAAAAAGTGAATTATTTTTATTTACAAATGAATGAATTTGTACAGGGAAATAACTGGAAAAGAAAGTGCGGAAGCTGTTGGTGTAGCAGCACTTATTGGTTTATAAAGATGCTAAAAAGATACAGGGGAACCCACTATTTGGGTTTGGGATGAGCCTTCGATTTTTTGGCAGCTTTTTCCGCATCTTTTGCTTCCTTCTCGGCTTCAGTCAAGATCCGCTTTGATTTCTTTTTCCCTGAAGATGTAGTACTGGAGCCAGCAGACTTCTTCCCGGAGGGCGGGGCGCTGAAATCAAGAGAAGATTTTTTAGCAAGTTCTTCGGTAATAGATCTAGTTGAGAGCTTAACCACTAACCTTGAACCTGCATCCACCACTGCGAGGGGCTTGAGAACCTCAGGGTCTAATTCTTCAGCCTTTAATTGCAAGCGCTTGTCTTGATCAGCCTTCATGGCCGCCAAGGTAACGTCATCAGCGCTCTTTGACTCTCCGGTTATTGTAACCTCCGGTTCCTCATCATGCCCCTCGTCTCCTCCGTCGTCTTTTAAAGCTGCAATCATTTCTTCATCATGGGGAGTAGTGACCTTAATTGGCTCACTTCTTTCCCCCAGGTCTGTTGAAGCAGCCTTGTCTTCCCCTTCTTTGACCCTATCAGCGGGTTGTGTCCTAGCGGTAGCTCCTTGAGCTACATCTGTCTTCGTGGATGATTCAACGCCTACAAAATGAGAAACATTGGTTATCAACTCAGGCGAGAGCAAAGGATTTCTCATCGAACGTTCGGTTATGTAGCCAAAGGTAGTAGTAGCCTTGACAAATTGAGGAGAAAAGATAGGGATACCTTCTGAAGACTTTTCAGCGGGGGTAACTACTACCTCTGGAGTTATTTCAGGAATAGGAGATAGCAAAGTGGTTCGGGAAATTCCCGGGTTTTCGGGATCATACCCCTCTACTTCGGGAGTTACAGGAGCAGAAGAAGAAGAACCAGCTTCAGGAATGGTTTTCTGTTTAGACTTCCGCCTCTCTTCTTCCATGGCCTCAGCAATTAGACGGCGCCCTTCAGCTAGACGCTCCGGTTCGTCGTCTCTCAAGTACTTCTCCATCAGCTTATCTTCATCGAGGGAATCAACCTTAAGCTCTTCTTTTTCCCACTCGACGATTTGATTCCACACATGAACCAAAGTGGATGGATAGTCCTCGATCCAGGAAATGTTTCGACGACGAATAATGTGCGCGAAGAATTCGATCATTAGCTCGCTGAAGCCCTGAATATCGGCCTCAGCCTCTGATAGTTGTTTGCGGGTTTCCTCCGCAGATTTAATAGCGCATTCCACATTGCCCTCAGCCAGGGCAGCCCTGTTTTCCGCCTCCAACAATTTTGAAGCCAAGTCTGCGTTTTTCTTTTCTAACTCAGCACTCCTTTTTGTTAACTCGGCGTTTTTCTGCTCAAGCTCAGCATAAGCAAGACGCGTCTTAGCAGCCTCTGATTTGGCTTCGTCAGCTTGCTTCTTCAAATCAGAACGCTCCTGAGTGTGGGATTCTAGCAAATCATGATAGCGCTTTTGCATGTCCTCAAACTGTTGTTTGAAGTTGGAAGCGTTCTTCTGAGCGATAGCTAGTTGAGCTTGAGTATCTTCTAAATTTTTTCCTAAGGTTTTTAGGGCCTTAGCATCCTCCTCTGCAGTCTTTTGCATTGAGTTAGCATTTGTCGTTAGAGTGCGGATGATTCTAGAAAGAGTGCGGGAATACTTGAACATCTCGGTATATTGTTTTTCCACCAAATCAATCTTTGCTCTGGCCTCCTCTGCCCAATTAGAAGAAATAGGTTCAAGGGAAGGTAGAAAGGTCAGAGTCTCGAAGTAGTGCTCGGGAAATTGCTCCTTTAAATATGCCAGCCTTACTGCGGTTCCCGCATCTGGTGGAGGAGGGGCGAGGATTGTTAGTTCAGTGTCCCTTCCTGAAGGAGATTCTGTAGAACCCTTGTCTGTCCGAGGTCGCTTAGTGGCAGGGATTTTTTGCTTACTTCTAGACCCAGTTTCCTTTGGAGGCGTTTTCTCTCTACTCCGCTTTTCATGGGAGGAAGTGGAATCCCTAGATTGTGGTCTATCCTCCTCCCTACGACCTTGATAGCTTTTGTATTTTTCTTGTTCCGGTCGAACTGGTGAGCGGGAGCGTGAGGATCGAGATCGATAAGGATCATAGGGTCTTCTTTCCTCCCTACCACGGTCATCCCGGCGATCATACTCAACATCTTGAGGAGGATTGGACATGCTGCGGCGAAGCTTTCTTATATCATAAGAGGATCGAGACATTGTACCTGCACGATAAGTTAAATGAAGTTTAGAATCGACGAATCCATGGAGAAAGAAGTGCAATGAATGCCAGTGCTACGGTGTGAAGTGCATCCTAAGTGGTGTGTGTGTCCCCCCAACCAACCCGAGTCTGAAGCTAGACTGATGCGGGCAGGCTCTTTGGCCTTAGCAGGAGTAGTTTCTTCAGAAGAAGTGAAGACTAAAGGGTCCTTTCTGAAATCTTCTGAAGTATATATCGTCTCGGGTAAGGGGAGATCCCCTAAACCCTGAAATATGTGCTCGTCGGTGCTAGGAACATCCCCTTCGGAAGCGTGAAGTGGTGACCCTTGGGGAGATTTTGATTTGTCTAGCGAGGTGGTTTCCTCGGGGGCAATATACCCTTCACGATGTCTTTTGGCCAGATTAGCCAGTTCATCGTCTTGAGTGGAAGAGGGAGAGGGTGAAGTCTGAAGAGAAGCTGCAGGAATTCCCGAGCCTTCTCCTATTTCTGGGATTGTTTCCACTGGAGGAATGTACGCGTATGGAACCGTCCCATGTCCAATGCTGCGAAAAACAGATAGCAGCCCATGAAAGTGAAGGTATTCATCTTTAAGGACCTCGTCAATGGTAAGGAATTTTTGGTCGCCGTTGAGGAGACGGTGCATTCGATCAAAGAACGCTTGGTCTGATACCTGTTTGGGATTGTCGACTGCAAATAAAAAGGAAAACAGGTCAGGGTGATGATTCAAGTGTATAGAGCCCGGGTTCAGGAGATCAGTGCTTTACTTGATTTTGTCCATCTTCTGGCGCATCCAGACTGTTGCTTTATATAGAACCACTCTAGTCTGGAATCTCCAGCTTTGCTGCTAAACGGCGTAGAGATTATCTTCCTCTTTGGGACCGACTCAAAGTAACAGAAAGAAGGGGTTTCTCTAGTCCGATGTTTGAAATTATAGAAGAAATGAACATCGTCAAACGTAAGCTCCACGCCTAGAATTTCACGATATGCTATGAATAAGGTATGCAGATAGGCATATGAATTGGGATGCAGCTGCATGGGGGCAATCCGCATTTGTCTTAAGAAGTCGACGATGAAAGGCGAGAATGGAGGAATGGCGCCAACCATGCACATCAGACGGGTGACCGTCATATATCCTTCTGGAGGGTTATGGGGACGGTCAGAGCGTGAGGGCACTAAAGTGTCTCTCTTCATTATTCCATACTTCAAGCAAATTCTCACGAGTCGGTCATTGTCAATTGTTGATTCTACAGAATCTGGAGGTGATTCCAATATAATGGCTGAGTCAAATTCATCGGGTGCTCGATTGTCACCAATCCCCCCTTCCTCCTCAAAGCCTAGGAAAACTTCATTTTCTGAAGACATTTCATCGCTTTCCCGATGACCAACTCCGTAATCCGGACCCTTGCTGTCCCATTCTGGGTCGGATGAAGAAGATATATCCTCGAGAGTGGTTTTGTTGGAAGTTTCTGGAGCTTCTTTCCTCTCAGCTAAACGAGAAGAGCGTCTGGGCCTCATTGTCATGGAACTATTGAAGAAGCAATAGCACGGATTAGAGTGAATTATCCCGTGTTCCCTTTTTGTGTATGTGTGTGAACTAAAGTGTGTGCAACAAATGTGGGAAATACAAAATAGAAGTACAGCAATGTAAGACGAAGCTTTAAAGAGAAAGTAATGGTCAGAGTTGTCCTTGATTCTCGTTTATGTTCGCAAGGCACTATCCTAACTGTTCGCGAAGCATATTCGTCTAGAGTAAGCGTTAGTTGAATTGATTGGGTAGTCTTTATGTGCCAAGTTTGATATATTCGGTTCGGTTCGGATATACGTATGATGGCTGGCTCAATACAAATACAGATAGTAATCGGTTCGGATGCGTCATTAAAGCAGGGCCAGTTCAAGACAAGGGAAGCAATGGGTTCGGAAGCAGGACTGATCTGATCGGATCGGATGGCCCGATCCGAACCGAAATAGCACCACTCAGCCGATCCATTTACTTCAGCCTTCACTTCTCCGACCCGAACCGACGTTTTCTTTCCTCCCATCTCCACTTCCACGCTTCTTTACCCGAACCGGTTCCCCATAATCTTCTTCTTCCTCCTCCTTAACATCGAACCCACTTCCGTGCTAGGAGCCCCAATTGAAATTAAGTGCTCGTGTGTTCAAATATTCAACGAGTGCTCGTGTGTTCAAATATTCGACGAAGGACCCTAACACTCTCCATCGCTGCCTTGAGATGACGATTGATGCCATTAACGACGACGGTGGTGGGTGGAAGGCGCCGCGATGTAAGAATTACGCAAATACCATGCTCATATCGTTCGATTTAACTACAAGTCCAAACTGAAAACAACTATAGCAAAGCGATTCGAGATTATAAAGCTACCTATGAATTTTGACTCGAGGATTAAAACGAGAGTTTTGGAGTTTTTTAAAGGTTAGGGTTTTGGTGCAGGTTTTCTTAGCCGAGAGCAATAAAGGAAAGGGAGAAAGAAGGAAAGAGGTAGCGAATTTATATGGGTTCAAGGCGACTCTTAGTATTCCTGGCCTCTGATTTTGTTCGGACCGGAATTGAAGCCCATATTGATAAATCAAGCCCATCCATTCGGTAACGATGGAGAAAGGAAAAAATTGTTTGGTCTGGTGGAGCTCACCCCATTGATTCTTGCTCTGTTCGGATCGGATATCGAGCCCGCCAACACATTCTGGCCTGTTGGACCAGCGCTAAACAATACAAAGGGAAAGCATGTTGGGCTCGGGTCCGAACCGAAAGGAACTAAGCACAATGACTTGACATGCAAGTTGAATTTGAAGAAAAGTAAAGAAAAAAAAAAGCTTACCTGGAAGAATCAGTGGACGTTAAATAAAAGCTATCAAAGTTGTTTGAAAATGAAGGAAGTAATTCATATCGATTATGATATATTAAGCAGTAAAAGCCACGATGTTATAAAGCGACACGGTACTATAAGTAGATGGAAGTGATCATTCAACCGTTCTTATTCAAAGGATGTTTTGTAAAATGCTTCAAAGCACACTTTATCTTAAATAAGAGTGTACTTCGAGGGGGCAAAATGTTAGCCTACTTTGTGAACTAGGCAACACAAAGTCAAGAAACCAACCATTGAAGAATATTTCAAGATATAAGACTCCGGTTCGGATCGGAAGGAAACACCACAATTCAGATTGATAGCAGCATATCGGTTCGGATCGGGTAGGATTCTCTGTTCGGATCGGGTGTCTCTTACTGGATAGATTGGCAAAGCATACCTGATCGGATCGGAAGGCCAATAAATCTCAAGTGGATCGGAAAGCCGTCTGCTTGCCACGACGCTGGAGCGGAGCGGAGTATGATTAGAGAAGAAGAGACGTCCAAGCTACTCCGGTTCGGATCGGGTATTCCGATCCGAACCGCCAACCTGCACGTCTCCGACCCGCACCCATGATCCAGGAAAATCTCCTAAAAAATAGCCTGGAGAACCGGACCGGCTATGACTGATTCCTACCCCTAACGTCCATCTCTTTGATGTGTTGTCAGCTTGATAGTTCATCCGAACCCGAAAAGAGTGCGATGGATGACACGTGTTCCGACCCGGATTGAATCTCAGGCAAATTCACACCTATAAATACCCCAGCTAGAGACAAAGAGAAGGATCTTTTTCAGCACTTTTGAGAATCCAAGTTCCTCCATCATCCGAACTCCATTACTCCCGGAGAATCCAAATCATCTTTCATTTCTTGTTTTAATCATTTGAGTGAACAAAAGTGAGCTGTGAGTGAATCTTACATTGCATTTGTAACTGAATTACTGAATATAGTGAAAACTAAGTGGACGTAGGCATTTCTTCGCCGAACCACTATAAATCTTGTGTGTTCTTTTTTATTTCTGTTTTATTTTACCTTGTTTCTAATCAATTTGGGTGTTAGAACCACATTTGGGTCTAACAAAAAACAAGTGTGCAAAACAACGATATTATTTCCAAATGGAAATTATATCAAACAAACATCATTTAACATTAATCTCTTTAGTTCATTTATTTACTTATCTCCTGTTTCCCTATATTCTAAATTCTTATTTTTCTTTTATCAGAAAACATTTTTGATTCTCGTTTGGAAAACATTTCCAAAACTCCTTTACGATCAAACCTTACCATTTCTTAGTTAAGAAGGAAGTCACTCAAGTTGGGGTGTAATTACCTCTCAGACCTTAACTGAACAACGTTATAACTTCGAAATGGTCAAAGTTTATCTTTTAATCTTTAACAACTTCTTTACGCCTTTCTCGGATCCAATTTTACTAATCCACTTCTATATTTAAAACATTGGTTATAACGATAACGTTATAATCCCTCCATTCGAATTATCTAACTTTAATTATAACTTCTATTCTTATTAGTGAATAATTAACCTAATACTTATTTATTTATAAGTAAATAAATCTCTATTTAAACACTGGAAAGTATAAGTACTTTCCCGAATTCGATATAATCGAATTTGCCGATTAACTCTCTTCGAGAAATCTCTATTTGATTAACTCTTCTTCGAATAACCTATATTCGATTAACTCCTTCTCGAATAAACGATATTCGATAATCTCTCTTCGAATAACTAATATTCGATAACTCTTCCTTTTCAAATATCTCACATTTGAAAATCTCACTTCGATTAAACTATAATCGATAACTCCCTTCGATGAAACTAACATCGATAACTCCTTTCGATGAAATAACATCGATAACTCCTTTCGATGAAGCTAACATCGATAACTCCTTTCGATGAAACTAACATCGATAACTTCAACTCGACGAACTTAACTCGACTAACTTAACTTGACTCGACTAACTCGACTTACTTGGTTCGACCAATTCGATTCGATTAACTAGGCTCGACTAACTTGACTAACTTAACTCGACTTACTTGGTTCGACCAATTCGATTCGATTAACTAGGCTCGACTAACTTGACTAACTTAACGCGACTTACTTGGTTCGACCAATTCGATTCGATTAACCAGGCTCGACTAACTTGACTAACTTAACTCGACTTTCTTGGTCGAACCACCCGATCATCTCAACTTATTTAACTTAACTTATTTCTTAACTCGATCAACTCGATCAACTCGATTAACTCCTATCGAATAACTAATATTCGATTAAACTCCATTCGCTTGACTCTAGATCGCAGCGATCACAATGGTTACGCCTGATTCCCTCAGGAAACATCCGACCGCCTTAGGCTATGTACAGCCCTGTGAATTACGCTAGCAGTCGTACGAGATGGCAACTTATCATGAATACTATGTTTGACTAACTCTGTCTCAAATAAACATATTTGATTAACTCTAGTTCGTTGTAACTCTAATTGATTAACTCTAACTAATTAACTCTAACTGGTTAACTCTACCTAATTAACTCTACTGAACTGGTTAACTCTATTCAACTAACTCGACTCGACTAACCCCTTTCGAATAGCATATTCGTTTTACTAACTTTCGAATACCATATTCGATTAACTAACTTCGAATACCATATTCGATTTCTCCTTTTCGAATGTCTATATTCGATTAACTAACTTCGAATACCATATTCGATTAACTCCTTTCGAATACCATATTCGATTAACTAACTTCGAATACCATATTCGATTAACTAACTTCGAATACCATATTCGATTAACTAACTTCGAATACCATATTCGATTTCTCCTTTCGAATACCATATTCGATTTCTCCTTTTTATAACGTTTATCCATTTTTAAAAAGATCCCCTTTTAACACGTTTATTCACTTATAAAGATTTACTATTAGTAACGGTTCTTCACTTTATAAATGTCCTTTTAATAACGTTTTCCTTTTTATAACGGTTTCCTTTATAAACCAATTTCCTTTTTATTAACTCTATTTATTTTCTAAATATTCCCCTTTCAATTCTATTTGTAAATGGTTTACAAATATTTCTTTTCTCTATTTTATTCTATTTGCAAATGGTTTGCAAATATTCCCTTTTCAAATTTATTCTTAAAAATATTCTAACTCCTTAAATTCCCAGGAAAATTCGCCATAACCTCCTTTGTATCGGGAGCATCGGGAAAATCCCCAAACTCGCCACACAGGCCCTTTCCATTCAAAAAGAAAATGGTTTGAAATTATTTCCTTTTTGAATATCTCCTATTTATAAATATCCTATTTTATAATTATTCTATTTATAAATATCACTTTGAAAATCCCCTTATCAACATTCGGTATGCTATGGTATTCAATCACATCAAATCACGATGTTCAATATCGTCCATACACACACAATCAACAACAGGTTATAATTCACATCATATATTAAAATATATGAAAAACAATAAAATAACTGTTGAGGAATCAAGTCGGATTCCTCCAACCTGTTTCCCTGCATCACAGATGTTAGACAATATAGATAACATCACTTTCAGTTCCATATGATATATTCTGTTAAACAGAATCAATATAGAAATTTAACTAACTGACTAGCAGTTCAATCAAACAATCAACACACAGTAAATCAGACAATTTCTAACAGTTCTAAAGATACAACATGAAATTATAAACTGTTTAGAGTTGGTGAGATTTACTCACATTTGGTCGATTATCGTTAAAGAACGATAATCGATTGTCGATTCAGACCGGACGTATAAATTTTCCATAAATCCAGACAAACTCCGCATCACTCACAACCAATTCCAGAATGTAGCCGTCGTTCTGACAATCCTATCGGATCCTGGTTTTCTGAATTTCGTCAAAGTATGAATTTGTTATAGCATTTCAAAGTATATATATACTAATTTGAATTAAAAATACACCAACCATTTCTCAAATTGGGCTTAACTTTCAAATAAGGCCCATCGCCCCTTTTAATTAGCAGACCCGCCCACTATTGCTTCTCCCCCTAATCTGAAATCGCGATCCTCCAGAAAGTGTTTCCCTGTTTGACCCCCAGTTGACCAACGTCCACCACCTCGTCAGCCAGCGGCCGACCCCGCAACAACCACCCATAGCTTCGCCAGCTCAACCTCTACCCGAAGGTCACCCTGAAACCCCACTCGATCTCGTGTATCCCCAGTCTATCGCATCGCCCCCAGGTTTCCACCGCCGAACTGTGCCCCTCCGATCACCGAAGTTGACTGTACCAGCACCGCTTGGTGCGTCTCCGCCTCCACTACCAATCTCCTTCCGAAAGTCGTCCTTGAACCCCCTTCATCAGTTACTAGCCGCAACCCTAGGTCCGACTGCCTACTTTTGAGCTCCCCCAAAATGGATCGCACCTATCAATAACTACACGGAATTGAAGCTCTTGCTTCGCTGATTCAATATATGTTTGATTTGGGATTTATTAAATTTGTTTTGGATTTCCTGTAATTTTTCTGAAGTTAGTTTCTTACTGTGGAAATTTGTGGCGGCGGCTTACTTTTGATTTTATAGGAGAGGGTTGTTGAGAGTTGTGGTTGAAAAGAATTGGAAGTGGCCTTTGTTTTGACCTTAGAAATTAGGTACTATATTTTATTATATTTTATTTTATTCTTGTTTCAATCTTCTAAAAATTCCTGTGACCATCTATGATACCCAAAAATCACCAAACTGGACATGCAGCTAGAGTTTGACATTACGGTCCCAACGAAACTGGTTTCGTCGAATTCTGACTTCGTATGCTCACATAGTGTATTTTTAACTGTCAAAATACTGACTGTTTCTCACTTTAAAAATCCGTACGGCCACACAGTGACTCTAAAAATCACTAAACTGGAAATCTAACATCTATTTGACATTGCGGATCCAACAAAATTAGTTTCGTCGAATTCTGACTTCGTTTGCAAATGTAGCTATTTTTAACGCTCTAAATAGCCTATTTAAATATATAAATATATTTAAATACAATTGAATTAAATATTTAAAATTAAAATGTATCTTCTATATTCACAGTGGCATACCACACAGCTCTAGAATATTCCTGTATGTATTTACAACTCGATATTCACTTCTGGGTCAACCCGATATTTGATTTATATTGAAATCCCTTTTAAAAATATAAATAATTCCTTTATAAATTATAAAGGAATTCCACAGCGACTTTTCTAAAATTTGATTTGGACATACATCAAAATCTACACGACGAAATCCCGATATTTCTCTTCCACTAGAAAGATATACTCCACCAGCTCCACACGTTTCTTGTTTCACAGAAATCCGATTTAAAATGAACCCTGTATATTCAGTTGAAGTTCAAATCGCCAATTCGCAAACTGCAGCGCCATTTCAAGCTCGATTTTAATTATAATATAATTATATGTTCAAACTGTCGTCAATTGAATATATTCATCAATATAATTCAACTCTAAGCTGAATTAAATCTAAGGGACGACCCCGTTCACAGAATATTGTGATTTCCAATATTTTTGATTATTTCTGAATTATATATATTATTTAATTATTTATTTTAATTAAATATTCAATATAATTTAATTAACGACGATTCAATTCCCTAAATCACTATTTATATAATTAAATAAATTAATTATAATACCCTTGGCAATGCGGGTCATTACAATAATCCCAACTAATAATATAAACCTTAATTTGGTTTGAGGCTGTTAAAAGATATAATAAAATCTTTTGCAATGGTTTTCAAAGAAAGATATAAACAAGGGGTTTAAATGAATTAAATCTTTGATAAGATTAATGGGAATAATTCCCAGTAAAAAGAATATTCTGGATTGGAATGCGGTGTATGATGTGTTTATATTTCACATGATTATAAGATGCACAAGTTATTCGGAAAGACCTTGTTTAACCCATTCTGAATAACTGTGACGACGATTAAAAGTCGAAAATATCGAAGACGGTGCAAGACTGACAATATCCACGTCGAATGGATTGCTACTGATGCCCTTGATTAGAGTTGCTTCCTTGAAGGGGTTATATTGGTAGTTGTCCGGACGTACTTGTTGATTGTTCGGATATGCGAGGGCCTCTCTCCTGTATTGGACATATGGGATGAGGAATAAGGTGCCTCCAGTTTCATTCAAACCTAGAACGGACTTGTAAATGGATTGTGTCTGACATTGTATTGTGTGCTGTATTCGTTGGTCTCTGCTATATATATATATATATATATATATATATATATATATATATATATATATTTGGTGGCGGAGAATTTATTCTCTTGCTTAACACCCTTCTCTAATTTAAGACATATGAGCTTAGATGTTATATATTGGGAGAAATCAATGGTACGGTATGGATTGACAATGTGACATGCTAGGATGCAAATGATCAAGGCTTTTGTTGAAATGCAGGGCCTTATGGTTTATGATTAGAGCACAATTTTAAGTAGCGCAGCTTTGTGTATAGCTTTAATTTGCGAGCCTCACACCCTGGTGTGAACCAAAATTGGGAGAGGACCGCAGGGAGAGATGCATTTCTTTCTAGGTAGAAGTGGTGTCATGGTATGGAGCCTAGACATTTTTACTTATGTGCATATTGAAAAGTGAGGTACTCGGATATAGAGCTGACTAAAAGGCTCGAGTGATAAGTTCCATAGGACCGGGAAACACATTATTCAGGAATAACTAATCCGGAAACATTAGGTGTGGACCGATCCTGCCGCTCCTAGGGCTCACCTGAGTCTGGGTCATGAGACATGGGCTAGATTGTCTCGAATCGAATGAGGAAGATCCCTTGCCTCGGTTCATAGATGGAATACAATTTCCAATACGCGACTTTCGATTTCAGTTGTAAACATATATGTCGACATAATAGGATAGGTAACTTTG
The DNA here is from genome assembly GCA_030737875.1 of Allium sativum. Lineage (NCBI taxonomy): Eukaryota > Viridiplantae > Streptophyta > Magnoliopsida > Asparagales > Amaryllidaceae > Allium > Allium sativum. Next base: position 134,152,985 of record CM060918.1, read on the forward strand.
CCGTCTATGATTGATACATTTATATTTGAAGTTGATTTCTTCACTATGCACGAATAATAATAAAAGATAATTTTCGTGTATCAAGCAGATTTGGCCATTATAAGGTAAAATTCTATCCTCTGGTTTGTGTTTGCGTTGTGTGATGGGAACTGAGTCGTATAATGGCTTCATTTTTTTCTTTTTAGCATTGCGTTGTTCGTTTTATGGTATTCTTGGGAGAAATCTCGTTTCGTGTTATACAGCATGGTCCCATGATTTACCCAACTTTAAAATAAAGCTAATAACTGTTTTTGGTTCTCATACTAGCCCCATGACTGAGTTGGGGTTTATTGTTTTCGCCTAAACTCTGGGTGCCCATATTTTCCACACTAGCAGTCAGTAGTTTTGGTTTTGGATATTTCTATTTAACAGGATCCTAGTGTACAGCTGGAGCTATATTCGGAAAGCTTTGTATCCGTGTATTTCTTTCAGTTGTGTTAGTTGATGTATTTCTGCTGTGCATTATATTTATACATTTTATTTCCATGTCTATGAAATTTATTATTTGATATTGTTTTTACGTTGTATATTATTTATTTGTACTCTGGTATTCTTGTACTCTGATGTAAATTGTTGTAATAGCAATGAAAAGTTCTTGTGTTTGTGTTCCGATGCATCGTGTTCTCAAAGCAATCCGCCTTCTCGTTCGGTCTAGGCCAGGCAGGGAGTTCGGGTCGTTTCAGTTTGGTACCAGAGCTTTGATTTACGAAGCTCGAGAACAAGACACATTAGAATCGGGTGAAAGAATTCATCAAAGGTAGAATTAGTAACATTCTATTTAAGAATACTCATTAGATACAGGATCAGCAATATCCTAGAATGAGAAATTCATTAGAGATGGGGTTAGTAGTTCCTTAAAATGAGTTGACAGTGACACATTTATAAGTAACATGTTTGTGATTGTATATGTAATCCGATCTTCGAAAATATATATTTTTGAGTATATAAAAGTTATATTTAGAAAGTTAAATAGTCAATTGATTATTTGTGTGATTGTTTGATTTCTTGTTTGGTTATTCATGACGTCTGATTTAAATGAATTAGACGAAATCTTTGGCTATTTTGGACATTGAATATAAAAACACACTTGTTATTTATTTTAATTGAGTTAAATTAAATTGAATTGCAAATTTAGTTAGAATTAGACATATATATATATCTGTATATATATATATATGTGTATATATATATATGTGTGTGTATATATATATATATGTGTGTGTGTGTTGAGTAGGTTAATGGCTTAACGTTGAGTAGAGAAATAAATTGCATGCCGGACAAACAGGTGCACCATAATGAGCTGTTTGCACAATTTTATTATTATATTAAACTATTATGAGTGATTTGGATGTGCTGTGATGGTGGTTCTGTTTGAAATTTAAAACATACGCCATAGGATAGTAACAAATAAATTATGGATCACACCGGAGATCATACTACTAAAGATGGTGTAGCGTATCATATTTCATTTAAGCATTTGGTGCTTATATAACGAGCTTTGGAATATCATATGAGCAAGATGCTTGTATGGCGATGACTGAATTATAGGTTGTACCGAGGACTGATTATGGACTTAATAACCTATAACGGAAAATTGCAAGTTTTAGTAACAAACCCTACACGGGTCAGGAGATGATAAAAATACACACGTCTCTCTTGTTTTAGATAAGACACATGAATTATGATTAATTCTCGTCACCGGGTCAAGGAATGATTTTTTTTACACATCTCCCTTGAGCACGGATAATTCACATTTGTTATGCATGAAATTTATTGATTTATTGGGTACCTAATACGGCCTAATAAATTTTTCGGACCCTCCCCGTTCAAAGGAGTTTATGGCGAAATTTTTCAGAAAATTAGGGTATTAGCCAAATTTCAGAGAAATTTAGAAATTCTTAGAAACTGAAAAGTTGAAGAATGAACGCCTGAATGAAAGTTGAGTTGGTTAGTTAAACAACTTTCAGCTCCGTTTCTTTTTCGGGACGAAAAGGCTTTAAGTGGGGGAGGTTGTAACAACCTACAATTTCCAAACCAATTTTTAAAATTTTATTTAAGCTATTTTGGTGAATATAAAAGTGAAAATGACTATTTTAGCTAAATAAAATTTGAGAATAATTTTAAAATTAGTTTTTATGTTTTATTTGACTTAAAATTAACTTAGTAAAATTGTTAAAATAATTTAAATCCAGATTTTGAAAACTTTATTTTTAAATCAACACATAGCCCTTAAAAAGTGAGATTTTGTTAGCAAACTCAGAATTCGACAAGGTAAAAAATTTTGGATTCATAATGAAAAATCATTGTTGAGTTCCAAAATACGCGTCGAACGGAGTCAGTATGTGGCCGTGCGAAGCAAAACCATTTGTTCAAAAATAAGCGATCAGTTTATAAAGGTACATTATTGAAACGATCTTAGAATTCGATTCCATTTTTTTTTGGATTCGTATCTTCAAATAATGGTTAAATCCAAAAGGCCATGACTTTTGGAGTTAACGTTTGGGCGTACAAGAAGAAAAGGTACGCTAAAATCGCATTTTTGAAGCTCATTTGAGCCTGTTTGAGAAATTAAACGGAAGGTCAAATGAACTCGGAATTCGACGAAAGTTGATTCGTTGGATTTGTCTTAGCGTGTATAATCTCGTTCCCAAAATCCATGGCAAACGGAGATCGTTCGTAGTCGGGCGATCAGATGGAAAAAAAGATAAAATCACTTTTCCTTCTTTTCTTTCTTCACTTTCCTCCTTCCTCTCTTTTCTTCATTTTCCCTTTTAATGGAGAGCTCCTCCCCCTTTGGCCACTGCCACACCCCTCCTCCCCCGCTGCCACCGGCCACCACCTCCACCTACTCTCCCACTCCCCTCCTCCTCCTCTCATCCTTGTAACACCCCGTAATTCTATAACATTAAGTTTCACAAATTAAAGTATAATTAATTCTAAATAAAAGAATTAAGTGAAACGGGTTACGCCATTGCGTTCGTCTCGAAATTTTGCTTGAGATAGAGTCCGAGGCTAAGCTTCTTACTTAGTTTTCACTTCTCTGCAGTCAAACTAGTATAACAGAGTTAGGCGTTGTCTTAATGTCTAAACAGAAAACAAAACGATCTCTTCAGAAACATGATGCTAGTAATGGGCCTTTACCACCCAAACAGAGATAGACGGTACAGAAACAGAATGCTAATAATGGGCCTTTACCACCCCAACTAATGGGCCTTTACAAACCCAACAGAGACAGACATACAAAAACAGAAGCAGGAACGGAATCAGAGACGGAAACAGAATAATCCCTACGGAAACAGAATATTAGAATTAGGTGTACACTAGTAATGGTCCTTTACCACCCCAACAGACGTTACCACATAGAAACAGACAGGTGTTACCACCCCAACAGAAACAGACGGTACCCCAACAGAAACGGACAGAACTAAGTGTACCCTAAATTCTACCCCAAGCGATCGGCTCCCTTATACATAAATACCCTATGCCGGCCCCACAGAAGAGTGTATCACTCCCTAAAGTGGCAACCTATAACACAGACCTATTTACATATGTCACGGTGTCTTACATCCTCAGAGCAGACCGGATCCATGCACGCACATGACCCGGTTGGAATGCGCCATCAGCATCCCTCACCATTATCAGAGTAAACCTCTTAATATTAGTTCAGTAAGCGTGCCCGGACCCCTCTTAGTGTTGGGTCATAGTTTTGATACCAGAAAGGGTTACCGACCAATATGGGTCCCAAACAACAGATGACACAAGTAATTACCCCTCCTAACCTTGTGTCCCCAGACTAACAGGTTTCAGATTAACTTCCTTACGGATTTGAGATGTACAAAGTTCAGATTAACTAGTTCTTAGATCAGACATACTGGTTAACAAGCTTTCAGACTAACGGATCAAATATACACATTAATTAGTTTTCAGACTAACAGATCAGATATACAGATTAACAGACTTATCGATTGTTTCACCTAACCTTGTATTGGGCCTATAGATTTACGAAACGGGTTTATTAGATTAATCAGTCCAGTTGTTTTAAACCTATTCACCCAACACATTTTAGGTATCACATTTATCTTAGATTTGCATTAATTAAATATTAATGCATAGACCTCTCACATTAGGTCGGTAGGTTGTGGCCGCTGGATGTGTCGGGCGGTTCCGGACAGACTTCTGCCACAAGCACAACCTAACCTCGTGTCTAAGCATCTTTATGCCTATGACCTCTCACATTAGACTGACAATTTGCGGTTGCTAGTTAAGCCAGTTGGTTCCGGGCAGGCTTCTACGGCAAATGGAGTCTAACCTCGTGTCTCAGCATTCTTATTTTAGCCAATGTATTCCATTACAGATTATGCCAATATCAGACTAATTATGCCAATTCAACAAATTAACTTCGTTACAAGTTACAGCAGATTATTCAAAGTTCTATTAACATGTTTTTGCTCAATTTTAGATCTAGCCTAGAGATTCTCATACTCCAAATTACCGTATTCGGTTTTCAATAGATTTAGCAGATTAGGCGATTTAACATATTTATTCATCCCTTAAAGTTCCATTGATATATCTCACCCGATCATAAAATTAAGCCTAATTTCAACAAGACCAAATTATGGTCATAATTCACAATATAACATATGCCCCAAATTTTAGTTAAATTTGCACAGTACAGAATATTCTTTAAAAACCCCAAAATCATGATGCACAATATAAATTATGCCAAATTATAGCCTCTGATTACCGCATATGTCAAATATCTAAAAGTCCAAATTAGGCATATTTGCATTAATAGTTATCCCTATTTTAATATAGGTTTTTTTTCCAGGCCTAAGTCACATATCCTTTTCTTCCAAATCATAAATCGTCATATAAAATATATGTTACACTATCTTTTGGCAAAGATCGTCTCAACACCAATTTCTATCATCTGGAACGACTCATGACTTGGGTGTAGACTGGCAATCACTTGGATGAAGTGGAGGAGCATTGCTACCATGTAGTTTGTATCATCTCTCACCTTCATGGACCGACTGACCATCCTAGGGATCGCACCCCTAGGTTTCGTGACCTTCCTAAGGATTGCACTCCTAGGTCACGATCCGTTCCTAGGGGTCGCACTCCTAGGTCACGATCCGTTCCTAGGGGTCGCCCCCTAGGTCGCGATCCGATCATAGGGGTCGCGCTCCTAGGTCACGATCCGTTCCTAAGGGTCGCACTCCTAGGTCACGATCCGATCGTGGAGCACATGGGGACCGCGAACCGCCTGCAGTTCGCACTGTTTTGACCTATTCTGATGGCTATTTTTACTCCAACTTGCATGGATCTGATTACACATGTCACATGACGATTTGGAGATGATGTCTGGACGTTTTCCACCTCTTTTCGAGATTTTTGGGATGCGTGTCATGTGTCCCCCGATCCGCCTGCTATAAACGGCTATAAATAGACCATTCAGAGGATTTTTCAAGGACTTTTGGCCATTCTTCTTCATTGCTTCCACCATTACTGAAGTGCAAGGATTTTGCACCCTTCTCCACATAAATTCTCCTCTTCTAATCTCAATTAACACACGGATTGTGTGTCTGCATGTAACTGATTCCTGTAATCTGTCAGTATAACAACAAGATTATAAAATGGATGTAGGCTACAGCTACAGCCGAACCACTGTAAAAATCTCGTGTGTCTCCTCTTAATTTACTATTTTCTGCATTTGTGTGATCTGCGATCTACATTTGGGTGTTAGGCCCAATTTTTGGTCTAACATTTTGGCACGCCAGGTAGGGGGGGTACACAAAAACTTCAACTTCTAGCTTGAAAGGAAACTCAATGGCGAACAAAAGGAAGAAGACTGGAACTTCTTCTCATGCCGATGATGCTGACGCTGAAGGAGCAAGGAATGAGGCAAGCCTGGAGGCTTCCTCCCACGAATACCCATCAGCATACCTGACTAGAGACGAGATGGATGGAATTCTCACTGAATTGAGGACCCAGATGGCAAGGCAGGACGATCTCCTCCAGAAACAACCGGAAATGATCAACCAATTCTTTGCTCGGATGGATGGAAGGCCGAGTAACGCTCAAGTCACTGGAAACGAAGCCATTGACGCGGCTCGAGTATCACCCGGACTCAGGGGCAACCCCCCATTCAACAGCAGAACTCGTCTCGTGATACACCTCTGGACCGCGACCCGGATCGTGGAACACTACTAGGCTCACGAGCCGAGCCCAACAACTCGCTCCCGCCTGCTCAACAACAACCAGTTCATGACCTACCTCCGGGACCCAGTCGGATCGCCCCCCGACTCCACGATCCGGCCTCACGAGCTGGACTTCACGAACCTACCTCACGAACCATCCCCCTCGAACCGGGTCGGGTCGCTCCCCTCGATCCACGATCCGTGAACCGCGATCCCCAGGCGATAGCTCACCAACTTCCATCTTCTCCTGCATTCAACGCTGGGGGCACCGGCTCTGATTTTGGCAATTTGCAACAACTTTTTGAAGGAAATAGGCTATCAGATCTCATTCAACGCCTCACGAGAGGCCACACTTACCAAAATGACGTGGATGACGTCAATCACAACCCATTCACTCAGAAAATCGGAAATTCCCGCAATCCACCGGATTTCAAACTTCCACAACTGGAGCCCTACAACGGTAGGACAGATCCTACCGTGCACCTGATGCGCTACAAACGACATATGGAAGTTCAAATGGCATCGGAAAACGTCATGGCTAAATGTTTTCCTCTCTTTTTGACTGATATAGCAACCATGTGGGTTCGGCAGCTGGAAACAGAATCGATCAACAGTTGGAACATATTGGTCGCACGCTTCCTTGAACAGTTTCGGGTCCACATCGCACGGCCCAAGAACGTCATGTCCCTCACTACAATCAAGCAGAGGCCTAGAGAAACTCTGCGTTCCTTTCTGGAAAGATTCAACGTTGCAGCAGCATCAGTGGATCGCCCTGAGCAATTGATGGTACTGATGGCTACGGTATCCGGCGTTCTGGATAACATGGAATTCAAGAAATCTTTTTACCGAGATCCACCACGAAATCTCGGCGAATTCTACCTTAAAGCAGATAGATTTCTGCAGGAAGAAGATGCAACTTCCGAGAAGAAAACCCTTGAAGTCAACATGCTCGGAGATGAAGAACCGCCCAATTCTGGAAAAGGCAATGACAAGGGTAAAGGAAAGACCCCTGCTACAAATGATCGTAATGCTCCACCCCGGAGAGGGTCCAGATACGACAAATACACTGAACTGAATGACACTCTGAGCAACATATACATGGATACAGGAGGTGCTGCCTCCTATCCGAGACCTCCCAAGAGGGAGCCGACACTAGCACAATGCAATTCTGGCAGACACTGCATATTTCATGACATTGATGGTCATAACACTGATGACTGCAAACATTTGCGAGACCTTATTGAGGACCGGGTTAGGCGAGGAGAACTACCCGAGTATATCATTCAACCAACTACGCCAGCACCTGCGCTGCCACCACCTATTCCCCAGAGAGGGAACGATCCTGGATCGAGCAATCGCGGGATTATCATTCGCTGATCCCACTTAGCGGATCCCTTCAGTTTGCCGGACTCCGGTTCGTAGTTCATGTTTTTAGGCTTTTAGGCGACTCCACGCCCCCCTTTGTTTTCCATGCATGTAATAAGAGTTGTCACATCAGCCCACACGCGCGGAACCTACTTGTGGTCTCCAGTCGTGTCCGGCAAACGACCGCTGCGTTTTCATGAATTAACAATAAGCATCGAGCTCCGGCTCCCAACTGGATCCGTCCAGTATAAACATGAGTTCCGGCTCCTAACTGGATCCGTCCAGTATAAACAAATTTTCATGTGCTTTTCCTTTGTAGTCTTACTCCGGTAAGGCCTTCATGTGCTTCTCATCGGTCGTCTTACTCCGGTAAGGCCGTCTTGGAACCTTCATGTGCTTTTCCTTGGTCGTCTTACTCCAGTAAGGCCGTCTTGGAACCCTCATTGCTTCTCCTCGGTCGTCTTACTCCGGTAAGGCCGTCTTGGAACCCATCTAACATCTCCTCGGATGGTTTACTCCGGTAAGGCCATCTAGGAAATATTTTTGCATTGTTTGGTTTATCTTATTGCAGGTACAAATTCCTTGTCTTCTTGGATTTCTCTGGCCTTAATACAATCCCGTATGATCGTCGGTTTTCTGGCCTTAATACGATCCGGCGTGATCGTCGCATTATGGATTTGGATTTCTCAGATTATCCAGAACACATCTTCCCTCAATCAGCAAGATATGTTCTGGGGGCAACTTGTTACACTATCTTTTGGCAAAGATTGTCTCAACACCAATTTCTATCATCTGGAACGACTCAAGACTTGGGTGTAGACTGGCAATCACTTGGATGAAGTGGAGGAGCATTGCTACCATGTAGTTTGTATCATCTCTCACCTTCATGGACCGACTGACCATCCTAGGGGTTGCACCCCTAGGTTTCGTGACCTTCCTAGGGATCGCACTCCTAGGTCACCATCCGTTCCTAGGGGTCGCACTCCTATGTCACGATCCGTTCCTAGGGGTCGCCCCTAGGTCGCGATCCGATCCTAGGGGTCGCACTCCTAGGTCATGATCCGTTCCTAGGGGTCGCACTCCTAGGTCGCGACACGATCCTAGGGGTCGCGCTCCTAGGTCGTGATCCGTTCCTAGGGGTCGCACTCCTAGGTCACGATCCGATCGTGGAGCGCATGGGGACCGCGAACCGCCTGCAATTCGCACTGTTTTGACCTATTCTGATGGCTATTTTTACTCCAACTTGCATGGATCTGATTACACATGTCACATGACGATTTGGAGATGATGTCTGGACGTTTTCCACCTCTTTTCGAGATTTTTGGGATGCGTGCCATGTGTCCCGCGATCCGCCTGCTATAAACGGCTATAAATACACCATTCAGAGGATTTTTCAAGGACTTTTGGCCATTCTTCTTCACTGCTTCCACCATTACTGAAGTGCAAGGATTTTGCACCCTTCTCCACATAAATTCTCCTCTTCTAATCTCAATTAACACACGGATTGTGTGTCTGTATGTAACTGATTCCTGTAATCTGTCAGTATAACAATAAGATTATAAAGTGGACGTAGGCTACATCTACAGCCGAACCACTATAAAAATCTCGTGTGTCTCCTCTTAATTTACTATTTTCTGCATTTCTGTGATCTACGATCTGCATTTGGGTGTTAGGCCCAATTTTTGGTCTAACAATATACCTAGATCTAGATCCTAAATTATAACATGTATTTTGTCCGCAAAATAAGATCTTGAATTATACCATGCATTATGTCCCCCAAATTACAAGTCATATATTACCATACAATAATTCTCCTTCTTCCAAATCATAAACCATCATATACAGTATGCCTAGATCTAGATCTTAAATTACAACTTATGTTGTGTTCTCAGTTTAGTCACAAATCAGTTATGTTCGATTATGCATCATTCAATATTTTCCCCAAATGTAGCGTTCACGTGTCAATCTCTTATGAGATTTGGCTCAGCTCGTGGTAGCCTGGCTATAGAATAGAAAGAAGGAGAAGATATAGAATATTTACAATAAGATAGATCTACAAATAATACAACAGATCTGATAAACATGAATAAGATAGATCTACACAGAATAAAACATATCTGATAAACAGGAATATGCATAATCTCCAATTCATATTTATAACCATGTCAAGATCATAATTAAATTTCATACCGGACAATAACTGCACTCACAATAAGAGAAGAACGATTCTGGGATCTGATTTTTTGGAGTTGATTTAGCTTTCCGTTGATATAGGCGTTGATTTGTTATCTTTTAATCCTATTCAGATTTGAAGAAGAAGAAGCACTAATTCTAGCTTAGGTTTCAGCAGAGTAGCGACGCCATTGATTTATTTTAATATCAATTAGAGCAGAGTATAGGCGTAATGAAATTGTGTGGAGTGAAAGTTAGGTTTGGGGGTGTTTAAATAAGTGTTTGATCAACGTACGAAGTCAGAAATCGCGTCCAGGTGCAGAAAATGAATTCTGCCCAGATATGGGGGTGGGACGACCCCTAGGTCGATCTCTCTGGGTAGGTCGACCACCAGGTCGACCCCTAGGTCGACCTCCCTGGGTAGGTCAACCCCCAGGTCGACCTGCCTAGGTATTTTCCTATGTAAATTCTGAATTTTTGTTGAATCTTCCGAAGGCCATAACTTCTTCATACGATGTCCGATTTACGCAAACTTGGACTCTATTCCAAGCAGATTTCAGAGACGAACGCAGTGGCGTAACCCATTTCCCTTAATTATTCTTCTAAAAATTAAGTATACTTTGTCTTATTACTTTATGTTCACAGAAAATTCGGGGAGTTACATTCTCCCCTCCTTAAAGGATTTCGTCCCCGAAATCTTCCAGTTAAGAAGAATGTGTCCTACCATCCAATCACCCATCTACTCAACCATCATCCACAAGCATCCATTGTACTTAGAAAACTTCTAATGTTGTATGAACATATGCAAAAGTGTGTGTATATGTCTCTTATCTAATGCATGGATTAGGCGGTCTACTGATTCAGTTGACCTCCTCAATGCGAATTATGTTTGTGCCATGAGTCCAATTATGTATGCAAGAAATCCTATTTGATACACATCATTTCTATATGAGTGCATAACCATTCATCCAAATGCAACATCCATGTGATGAGTCAATCATTTCTCATCCACAAAAATTGAAAAGTGCACACACATCCATATGTAGTATGAGAGTGCTTTTGAGCCGATCTAGTGCCTAGTGTGTGTATATGCATCCACGAGCAACCACTTACATCCACTTGCAACCATCAAACATAACATGTCTCAAACACATGTTTACACCCGTTAGTTTCTACCTAAAGGTCGAAGACTCGATCAATAGGATACAGCCGAGTGATAGAAGCAAGTACAATTAAAACAAAAGCTTTGTTCCCATTAGACATCGGTTTAAGAGAATAACCCCCTAAGTATCAACCCCGAAGACCAAAATCAACATCAGATTGACACTCATATAATTACTCCCTTTAAACAAATGTCAAACTAGAAATCTACTTCATGCTTTGAGTAAAAACCCCTAACCTTTTCAGAAATATTCAGATACTTACAGACTACTGGTACAGATCAGATTATCAAATGATTCTTAGGAAACTAAGCATGATAAAACCCCACCATATTCCACAAAACCCAGAATGTATGCATCATAGTCAACTTAACACCTAACACAGATACCCTCAAACCCCAACCTATCACAAACAGATGAGTCATTACCCTTATGATGTTTGGGACTATAGCGGGATCAGAAACAATATTAGTATTAAAGTGCAGAGTTTCAATTACAGAATCAAAATGCCAGAGTCAAAAAGAGTTTTAACTCCATAATTAGATAAGGAAATTAAACCATCTACAGAAATTTTCCTATTTCTATCCTATCCACTAGCCTCAAGACTGTTCGCCTGCCCTCCATAAGTGGGTCCTGTCCTCTGCCCTTGCCCTCGTTTCTTCGGCTAGTCCCTAGTGAAGTGTACCATTTCACCAAAGTTGAAGCAAGCGCCCTTCCTTTTTCTGCAATCCTTGTTCAGATGAGTAAACTTCCACAAGTAAAGCACTTTTTCTCCGTCTTATCTTTAGACTTTTCATCCTTCTTTTGTGTTTCCTTTTTGGGCCATGCTTTCTTGTTTTGTGGTCCTTCGAGCTTTTCTGCTTTCTTCTCGCTTTTGGCTTCCTCTTTATGCATTAATGCCATGTCAACCAATTTCTCGAAGGTAGACCCCATGGGAATGTGGGTCATAGCCAACCCGTGTAGCGGCTCATTCAAACCTTTAACGAATCTCAGGGTCTTCTTTTCAGGTGTGTTCACTAAGTCTAAGCCAAATCTCGCCAACTGGTTGAACTTGGTGATGTATTCCTTTACCAATAAATTCCCTTGCTTCAATGCTAAGAACCTCTCCATGTATAAATTCTCTTCTACTCGTGAGAGAAATTTCGTCTCGAACCTATGCCTGAATTCCCTCCATGTCTCCACTGGATGCTCTTCATTCGTGACCTCCCACCAAAACAAGGCTTCGTCCTTCATTAACCAAGCAGCTAGTTGGACCTTCCTTCCGTTTTCTATCTCGAAGAAACCAAATAAATCTTCCACCTCTTTAAGCCAATTTTGAGCTTCAACAAACGTCTCTGACCCATGAAAAGGTTTCCCGCCCATCGCCAGAAAGTCCTTGCATATCTTCGAAAAAGTATCAACGCTGGGGAGGGGGAAGAGGAGGAGAAGCGTCTACTCGGCCTGCGGCGGTGGCCCTAGCCTCCAGTACCTTCTGAACCAAGTTGGTATTGTTATGCCCTCGGGTATCTCGGGTAACCCAGATATGCTGAAAAGAAAAAAGAAGAGATTCAAAATGGAGAATCGAAAGAAAGATACATGGCTCTTGGCGATTATGTTTTAAAATAAACTCAACTTTTGAAAGTACTTCCTTTTTAAAACCTTTTTGAAAATAGTTTTCAAAAACTTTTTATCAAATCTGTTAACCTTCAGCTCTGATACCTTGTGTAATACCCCACTTCCGTTAAGGTCACTCGCAAAGGGAATGCCTTAACTTCAGTGGAACGTTATAAGTAAACATAACAGAAATTTACAAAATAGATAAAGTAGCACCTGAAAAATTTATAACTTTATTACAGCAGAAACAAAAATAAGTTTGGTTGCATCTTTCAAAACCACAATATCGGAATTCAAGTACATAAATTTCGGTATTGTACAAAAACCTTTAGAATGCATAGTTTTTAAAGCCATAATCCCCAACATAAACTGCCATGGAAAGATAGAGTCAAAGCCAAGCAATACTTCAAACACTTCAAACAGAGAGAGTCTGAATCAAGCTCCTCCGTTCCACCTTGAGCACCTGGGGGGGAACGGAAAGAAAAAAGGCGAAACAAACTAGATCAGACATAAGTCTGGTGAGTCCAGTGACTTCCAGCTAATAAACAGACAATAGTACCATGACATGTAAATAAAACTGGATGAGAGATAACCGTAACAGGAATAGCAGGTTAACAGAAGAAACTGAATGATATAGGCTAAGCTAAGCTTCTTACTTAGTTTTCACTTCTCTGCACTAATACTAGTATAACAGAATTAGGTGTTGTCTTAATGTCTAAACAGAAAACAGAATGATCTCTTCAGAAACATGATGCTAGTAATGGGCCTTTACCTCCCAAATAGAGATAGACGGTATAGAAACAAAATGCTAATATTGGGCCTTTACCACCCCCAACTAATGGACCTTTATCAACCCAACAAAGACAGACGTACAGAAACAGAAGCAAGAACGGAATCAGAGATGGAAACAGAATAATCCCTACGGAAACAGAATATTAGAATTAGGTGTACAGTAGTAATGGGCCTTTACCACCCAAACAGACGGTACCACACAGAAACAGACAGGTGTTACCACCCCAACAAAAACAGACGGTACCCCAACAGAAACAGGCAGAACTAAGTGTACCCTAAATTCTACCCCAAGCGATCGGCTCCCTAATACATAAATACCATATGCCGGGCCCACAGAAGGGTATATCACTCCCTAAATTGGCAACCTATAGACACAGACCTATTTACAGATGACACAGTGTCTTACATCCTCAGAGCAGACCGGATCCATGCACGCACATGACCCGGTTGGAATGCGCCATCAACACCCCTCGCCATTATCAGAGTGAACCACTTACAATTAGTTCAGTAAGCGTGCCCGGACCCCTCTTAGTGTTGGGTCATAGTTTTGATACCAGAAAGGGTTACTGACTAATATGGGTCCCAAACAATTGTTGACACAAGTAATTACACCTCCTAACCTTGTGTCCCCAGACTAACAGATTTCAAATTAACTTGCTTACCGATTTCAAATGTACAAAGTTCAGATTAACTAATTCTTAGATTCGACCTACAGGTTAACAAGCTTTCAGACTAACGGATCAGATATACAAATTAACAAGTTTTCAGACTAACAGATCAGATATACAGATTAACAAACTTACAGATTGTTTCACCTAACCTTGTATTGGGCCTACAGATTTACGAAACGGGTTTATTAGATTCATCAGTCCAGTTGTTTTAACCCTATTCACCCAACACGTTTTAGGTATCACATTTATCTAAGATTTGCATTAATTAAATATTAATGCATAGACCTCTCACATTAGGTCGGTAGCCTGGGGCCGCTGGATGTGACGGGCGGTTCTGGGCAGACTTCTGCCACAAGCTAGACCTAACCTCGTGTCAAAGCATCTTTATGCCTACGACCTGTCACATTAGACTGACAGTTTGCGGTTGTTGGTTAAGCCGGTTGCTTCCGGGCAGGCTTCCACCGCAAACGGAGTCTAACCTCGTGTCTCAGCATTCTTATTTTAGCCAATGCATTCCATTACAGATTATGCCAATATCATACTAATTATGCCAATTCAAAAAATTAACTTCGTTACAAGTTACAGCAGATTATTCAAAGTTCTATTAACATGTTTTTGCTCAATTTTAGATCTAGCCTACAGATTCTCATACTCCAAATTACCGTATTCGGTTTTCAACAGATTAGGCAATTTAACATATTTAATCATCCCTTAAACTTTCATTGATATATCTCACCTAATCATAAAATTAAGCCTAATTTCAACAAGCCCAAATTATGGTCATAATTCACAATATAACATATGCCCCAAATTTTAGTTAAATTTGCACAGTACAGAATATTCTATAAAAACCCCAAAATCATAATGCACAATATAAATTATGCTAAATTATAGCCTCTGATTACAGCATATGTCAAATATCTAAAAGTCCAAATTAGGCGTATTCACATTAATAGTTATCCCTATTTTAATATAGGTTGTTTTTTCCAGGCCTAAGTCACATATCCTTTTCTTCCAAATCATAAATCGTCATATAAAATATACCCAGATCTAGATCCTAAATTATAACATGTATTTTGTCCACAAAATCAGATCTTGAATTATAACATACCTTATGTCCCCAAATTACAAGTTATATGTTATCATACATTAATTCTCCTTCTTCCAAATCATAAACCATCATATACAGTATGCCTAGATCTAGAACTTAAATTACAACTTATGTTGTGTTCTCAATTTGGTCATAAATCAGTTTTGTCTGATTATGCATTATTCAATATTTTCCCCATATTTAGCGTTCGCGTGTTAATCTCTTATGAGATTTGGCTCAGGTTCGTGGTAGCCTGGCTATAGAACAGAAAGAAGAAAGAGATATAGAATATTTACAATAAGATAGATCTACACAAAATACAACAGATCTGATAAAGAAGAATAAGATAGATCTACATAGAATAAAATAGATCTGATAAACAGGAATATGCATAATCTCCAATTCAGATTTATAACCATGTCAAGATCATAATTAAATTTCATATCTGAAAATAACTATACTCACAATAAGAGAAGAACGATTATGGGATCTGATTTTCTGGAGTTGATTAAGCTTTCCGTTGATGTAGGCGTTGATTTTTTATCTTTTAATCCTATTCAGATTGGAAGAAGAAGAAGCAATAGTTCTAGCTTAGGTTTCAGCAGAGTAGCGACGCCATTGATTTATTTTAATATGAATTAGAGCAGAGTATAGGCATAATGAAATTGTGTGGAGAGAAAGTGAGGTTTGGGGGTGTTTGATCAACGTACGAAGCCAGAAATCGCGTCCAGGTGCAGAAAATGAATTCTGCCCAGATCTGGGGGTTAGGTCGACCCCTAGGTCGACCTCCTTGGGTTGGTCGACCCCCAGGTCGACCTGTCTGGATATTTTCCTATGTAAATTCTGAATTTTCGTTGAATCTTCCGAAGGGCATAACTTCTTCATACGAAGTCCGATTTACACAAACTTGGACTCTATTCCAAGCAGAATTCCAGGATGAACGCAATGGCGTGACCTGTTTCCCTTAATTCTTCTTCTAAAAATTAAGTATTCTTTGTTTTGTTACTTTATGTTCACAGAAAATTCGGGGTGTTTCAAATCCCTTCTTCAAAAGATCACTTACTTGCACCCCGAGCTCTCGTTGCTCCCTTGGCGCCATACGACGAAGTGGCATCACTATAGGTCTGGCATCTTTCGCTATGTCAATATGGAACTCAATCTCTCGGTATGGTGGAAGTCCGGTCACTTCCTCGAAGACGTCCGGATAATGGCCAGCTACGGGCACATCTGACAACTCATCATGCGGGATGTCGAGGGAATTTAGAAAACTAGCCATTACCCGATTACTAGGTAGACCACCAAACACTACCCTCCGCCCATCATCCACTCTAACTGCTACCAAAAAGCCCTCACAGTCTACCACCACCCCGTATCTTTGGAGCCAATCGACTCCCAAAATATAGCCAAACCCAGTAGAGCCCAAAACAAAGCAATCACAAACAAACATGCATCCATGACTCGATAAGACCACATTACGACAAATCATACAAAGGATAGTTGAACCACCAATCGGTTCGTCACTGCTAAAGGTCTATCGACTATCTTGGGTTCCAATCCCAACCTATCTACCAGGTCACTAGATATGAAGGAACGGGAAGCTCTAGTATCAAACAATACTCGAACAGGAACATCATATACAGACAACATACCTTGAATGACGACATTCTTTCCATTCTCCGCCACAGTTGGGGCATTCGACGAAGAAGGAACAGCATTGATAGCGTATGCTTTCACAATCTGCTTTTCTTTAGGGGGTTGCGGACACTTGTCCTTGTGATGTCCCACTTGGCCATAGTTGAAGCACTTCCTATCCGCTAGCTTGGCCCGACATTCTTTGGCATAGTGGCCCTTCTTACCACAGCTGAAGCACTCAACATCTTTCTTATTCTTTTTCTTCTGGCCATCCTTGGTCTGATTCTGCTTTCTCTTATTCTGAGAACCATTCTTGCGTCCACCGCTTGCTTGCGGCTTTGGCTCCTCTGTAGATGCAACCTCAGTCTTCGACTTAGGGTATATACTCTCTGACCACAAATGCTTTCCCTACAATCGATTCAAACATCTCATCGACATGGTTTGTAAGCCTTTCCCCCAAGTACTGATCTAAGCCTGTTATAAACTTTTCATTTTTCTTCTCAGCAGTATCAATAAGGGATAATCCATATTTCGATAGAGTATCGAACTCTGCAATGTACTCCGAGACTGCCCTACCATTCTGCTTAAGTTCCAGAAATTTCCTAAACAATTCTGACTTCTGGGCAGCTGGGATGAACTTATCACTGAATCGGGCCTTAAACTGATCCCACGTAACTTGATCCTCTAGAGTAGCTGTCTTAATAGCATTCCACCAATTAATCGCCTGTCCGTGCAGCTGACGGGATGCTAACTTCCTCTTCTTCGCATCCTCGATACCCAAGTCTTCGAAGACACGCTCACAGCTATCCAACCAATCCTGAACTTCTGTGGCCGATTCCGTTCCATGGAACGGCTTTCCACCAAGACTAGTGTAGTCCTTGCATAGCTTGGCGAAATCGGCCCTAGGCGCCTGCACCGCTGCACCACCACCATTTGCAGCATTGGGAACTGCCCCTTGCACATTTCTAAGCATCTCTCTCATGAAGTCAGTGAACATAATCCTCATGTCAGGAGCATTCCCATTATTGGCTCCTCTACCAGCACCCCTTATATATCAGCTGATCGTTCAATCTGTAAAAAGAAATGATTAACCATCCTCTTTGTAGTGTCAGTGCAGTGCGACTTCATCCTTAGCTATACTAATAGTATATATATATAGCTTTTGAAAACAAAAAATATCACAAATACACGCTCTCATATACGTACTATCTCTCTCTGGTGTCTTTCCCTAGGTTAACTACGCAACCTAGAGCTCTGATACCAAATGTGACGGCCCGCCCCGCACCAGCCGACATTTCCAATGAAAGTGCGCTGTGCCGATGTCCAACCAGCACGGGACGGTTGTCAAAGAAAGGAAAGGTAAGGAATTTGAACTAACAAGGAACTTATAGCATATCTCACAGCCCATGGAATAAAATATAATAATAACATACTTTGACATAAAATAGGCAAGACAGTGCATAAGCTGAAAACTAAACATCTCAGCAGCGGAAAATCCAAATACAGCTTATGTTCCCCATTATCATTATTACAACTTTAAAACTGTCTCTAAAGCAAAAGAAAGAGAAGGTACACTACTAATGCCCAAAGTAGTGACCAGCAGTTACACAAGGAGAATATATAAAGAATAGTACGTGTATGCCTCCTGCTCATCTCCGGACAGCTACTCGTGCATACCACCTAACCTATCTCTATTCTGCTCGTTTAAGAGCAACTAGAGTAATAAGAAGAGACAGAAAACTCTGGGTCAGACAAAAGTCTCGTATCAGCGATAAGCAGCAAGACAGAATAATAATAGGTATACTAAACCATACCTGAACCTAGACCTGCAACCAAAGAGTTAGCACTACATACTGTACAATACTCTAAGGTGCCACTAACATATGGTGTAAAGAATACGGGGGTGGGGCTGTGCATGACATAGTGATGGCAAACAATCAAGCATAGCAACCATCCTCACATCTCTCACTCAGTGCGTAAAGCATATGATATCCACCGCTTTGATCACCCAAATCCTTGCTATGATCACTCTACCCCATGGAGTCATGGCGACTCCACTGCACTGATCCATAGCCACTAGTCTTTGCTATGTCCACTCTGCCCCATGAAGTCATGACGACTTCACTGCACTGGCTCATAGCCATGCTACAATCACTCTGCCCCCATGAAGCCATGATGACTTCACTACACTAATCCGCAGCCAATATCCGTCTTTTCATGGTGAGTCAAAGCTATAGACGTTGATAACCCGTTTGCACACGTCCCGCTGTAAAGTCCAATCATGAAGTTAACTCGTTGGTTCCCAACTGGATCCTGAGTTCTACTTCCCATATGGACTGCCTTTGCATCTCGGGTTTTGGTCTTCTCCGGATCGGTCTTCATCTGGTTCAGAAACAAACTTCCTTTCGGATCGGTTCTCTCCCACTTGTTCAGTCTGTAGTCATCAGCCTCCTTTTGGTTGGTTCGTGCTTTCTCTATCGGATCGGGTCATGGTGCCCAAGCTGGATCGTGGTAAGGGTAGGTGGCCCATGGTTTGTGACTTGCTTCATGCCTGCTCCAGATCGGTTCGGGTCGTGACCAAGCTTCGGGTCGGATCGAAGCTTCTGGTTCGTGATCCTCCTTGGTCATCGGTTCCTTAGCTTCTAAAGCAGTTCGTGATGGATGGAGCGTGGTGTCTCATGAAGGGGTCTCACGATTGGGTCGGGTCATGGAAGGGAGGGGCGATCCAATCCGGGTCCTGCACATTTCCTTCAACTCTTCCAGCAACTGTTTTACGCCATACGACGGCGTTTTCAACCATTCTAACTTTTCTAATCAATCACAAAGCATACCATACAGTCATAGCAACATGTATAATTATCCACAACAACAAACAACACTATGATATGTCCAAATGGATCAAACATACCCAAAAACCCTTATTTTCCCTTAAGTATGTTTAAGCATAACTAAAGATATGATTAGCAAAACTTAACCAAACTGACCAAATTTTCTAACAGAGGCCTGAAACAATATTTCAAAATTTATAAATATTTTTCCAGAATTTAATCATGTTTAAATTCGCTAATTAACACTAATTACCCTTAATGAACCATAATTAGTGAGAAACTATGCAAATCACTCACCTTGGCCACAAATTAACTTTAGATCTGAAATAATCTCTATTATGGAACCGTTTCCAAAGCAATACAGCAGCTATATTCCCAATCCTATGCTAATCCTCTTCAATTTGATGTACTTTAGCCAAATCTTCGATTATAAAGTGGTTTAGAGGTGTTTTAGATGTTGGAGGCCATTACTAAGTTGAGAGGGATGATAAGTGGCGGCTGAAAAATGAGAAAAGGGTGTTCTCTAAACCCTAACGGCCCTTAAATACTCCAAATCCCGAAATCCCCCTCTGGGCCTAGCTGTTAATTACCCAATCAAGCCCGGTTAAGCAGTTTTTCACCTTCTAAACCCTATTTCAGCCATATCTCCCAAATGGTAAGTCCGATTTTCACATATGCCAAATCTACGGAAATGTAAACCATCATCCGGATCTAATGGAAGTAGTTTTAGGTCAAAACTCCTTTCCAATCAAAAGTTATGGTTGAAACAAGATCAGCTAGGGGTAAAACGGTCATTTAAAAATCAACAAAAATCTTGGACATGGGAAATGACCCCAATAGTCGTCTTCCAAAGTTACATGGCTATACGACTTCGTATGACAAAGAAATAAATATCCTACGATCCTTCGATGCGTAGAAAGCGGGTCGTTACATAAAATTTATTTTATAACTAAATATAGAATTTTAAATATATTATTTAAAATGAAGTTTATAAAAACAAAAATATACCGTGTGGGAAGCACACGCATATATTGATCGTTTTAACCATAAATACCATTTTTGTACCAAAAATATACCGTGTGCGAAGCACACGCATATATTGATTGTTTTAACCATAAATACCATTTTTGTTTCAAAAATATACCGTGTGCGAAGCACACGCATATGTTGATCGTTTTAACCATAAATACCATTTTTGTATCAAAAATATACCGTGTGCGAAGCACGTGCATATATTGATTGTTTTAACCACAAATGCCGTTTTTGTACCAAAAATACACCGTGTGCGAAGCAAGTGCCTCATCGTAATTATCAAATGATTTATAAAACTAATTCTTATATTAATAAGATGGATAAGCCAGGGAGTAAGGATAAATGTAACGATTAATAATTGGGATTTATTATTAATTAAAGTGGGATTACATTAATCGATTATTATCTATTTAATAATAATCGAAGCAAATGGATAATTTAAATTAATTATATTATTAATTAATTTAAATGAAAAGAAGAATTAGAGTTGATCAACGAGTGAATGATGTTTTAAAGTTGACCAAGACAACTTAATGGAAATTGATTACTAAATTATATTAGTTTATGCTGATTAATCTAATGGGATAATTTAACGAATAGTCGTTTAACTTAATAAGGTTTTTAAAAAGGAAATCGAGATGAAAAAGAGTTTTATATTAAACTAGAGTTGTGTAAACAAGCTTATAAAGAGAGATGTGAATTTAAAGCGTTAATTTTAAATTAACGTAACCAAATGATGGCGTTAAGTTAAATGGATGGAATTTGAAACAAGATTTTTCCTAAAGGAAATAATTAAAAGGTTTAAGGAAAAAGTATTCTTGTAATTGAATTTGGTAAAAGTTTTGGAAATGCAATTTGTAATAAGGACCTAGATAATAAAAGTAAATAGTTTAAAGAATTTGAAGTTTAAAGGTTGATGTTTTATTTATCATTTACCAAATGGATGAATTTAGATAATAATAATATATTTAAAAGGGAGATTTCAAAAGTAAGAAGGTTGTATAAAACTGTATTTTAAATAAAATAGTGAATTGGTATTGGACGGTATTAGAATGAATATGGGTTTTTGAATTACAACTCGTATTTATCTTAAGATAAGAACGTTGTTGATCAAGGTCTGAGAGGTAATTAAAATACCCCAACTTGAACGACTTCAGGATTATCGGAGGATGCATTAGTTGTAATGACAGATATATTAGAAGTGAATTATCTTATGAAATAATAATGTTACGTTATTTGAAGAAGTTGGGAATGTACATATATTGGAATTCCAAAGTAAAGAAAATTAATAAGGATTTGAGAATATTAATATATTAAAATTAATATATTATTTTTCGTATTACAACCAATATATTATCTTTAAAGGCCAAGTGACGTTGTGTACTCAACCAGTAGATCCATTTCATTTTTTTTATTTGATAGTTAAATAACCGACAATCACATCTTGCCCATATGATTGTTGGTACGGAAAGACCGGGATTGAATTCATATTCGAAAACTATTCCGACTAATAAATACGAATAAGTGGAAGATGTTAATCAAGCTGGAGAAATAGAAGACCGTGCATCTTCATAAGCGGAAGAACTATTGTTAGATATCACTGGCTGATCCCTAGAGTTAACAATGATTCTGTCGTGATTGAAATCTATGGATTACAAAGACTACTCGCTACTGATCCATGGGGTGATACCTATATTGGATGCAGTAGGAGAGTGCCTTCCGTTCATCTTGTTCCTAGATGACTTGTATGGTCGAATGTCTGTGAAAGTATTTCTAACAGAGTCACACACATTAATTTCTTCAAACGTACTATAGTTGGTTAGCTCCCAACTAGGGTATTTTTGTGGACATGAATTAGTGATTATCTGGAGGATATGACAATGAGGCATTCAAAGTGAATGGTGACCAGACGTTCTAAGAAGATTATGACCTCTAGCCTCATCAACCGGGAATGGCATAAAATCAGGTAGGTCGCATGGCTACGTGGGTCGCACCCATCAAAAGGGTATATCATTTCCTGATCTGGAGAAATCAAATGCCTTTGGTTGTCCCTTTTTATTTTCTGTATGTTTGTTATCGGTTCGGTTTGCTGGCCCCCAACCGTGGTAATGATATATTCGGTACTCTCAAAGTATAGTGTTGGGTCGGTCATGTTTATCCTGGATTGCAAGATGTTCTTGTTGAACCCCAATGTATTCATCTCCGGAGGTACATTGTCGGGAAGGTGGTCTCATACCTTGCCAGGAAATCCATTCTCCAATAAGCACCCGTGGTTTTGATTGTATACTATATATGTGGAGCGAAGATGCAAGCGTTCTGCTAGATTCTATTTAATTGTATTTAGACACCATCATAATATCAAAATAATATTATTTACAAAAGTGTTTTGGGTTATCGTAAGGTAAAAAGCGTCCGTATTTATGTGTGGATTTGGTCTTATGATTACCCTTTTCTTACGAAAAGATTTTGACGTTAAAATCAAGTTGTGTGCTGCCTTTAAACTTAGTGTGTTTTTCTCATTCTGGTTCACCAGACTGACCCGGTGTTTGTAATGCTCGGGTTAGATCGAGCTGTATAGGTTCAGATTATCGGTTGCTATGAAGAGACGCGATAAACGAGTTCAGACGTATGATATTATATATTCCGCTGTGTGTTGTATATGAGGACAGGTTATTATAACTATCCAGATGTGTGATGTACTCTGATGATTGTAAGTTTTATTTCAAGCTCTCAGTAAAGATTTATTTCTATATTATATTTTATTCCGCTGCGATGTGAGAATCCATGTGTGGTGTTGTTCTTCTTTCCATTCTTCTACTCTATTATTTCTTTCTTTCTTATCTCACCCTCTAAATTCTTTCTAATAACTATCTGCTTTTCTCTGCAATTTGGGTTGGATGTGACTTGTGATTGTCAACTCAAAGGGTACGAGATAGTCGGTATGTTACAGTGGTAATATAGCTATTGGTTTAGTAACAACCTTGGCTCTATGGAGTAAATCGATAGAGATAGGGTTAGTAATACCCTAGATCGAGTTGAGTGTACATATATATGAGAGCGTATTTGTAATTTTTATATACAAATGTTTTGTATTGTGTTGGTTGATCGGTTCAGGTGTTGAATAGCATTGAACTGGTAATGGATACAATATTGTTTTGTAAAGAGGGCAGATAAAATAATTTTACCCAAACTATATTTTGTATAGAAAATAAACAATTTTGTTAAATTATTGTGATATTATATGTTTGATTGATTTGAATGGAATTCAAATTTGGATTTAAAATTTGAATTGAAACCTAACTTGGATAAGTGGAATTAAGAAATGATTTTGAAATTAAATAAATTAGTTTTGGAATCTAGAAAATTTAATGAATAATAATTAAATAGAAATAAATCGGATATTAATCGATTGCAGTTCAAATATGTTAAACCAAATTAAATATTATTAAATGAAAATTCAGTTGATTTGATTGTGTATTGGTTGAGTTGATTGTGTGATATTTGTTATTCGAATGTTAGATAGGTTGAGTATAAAAAAATCTCATCGAGGGTTTAATAAAAAACTAAATGAATAATAAACCAAAGAAATGAATTCCAGTATAAACAATTGGAAAGGAACCAAATATGAATTAAAACTTGATGATTTAACCCTGTATGTGCAAATGAATGATGTTTAGTTTATTTCTTGAAATATAGATACTTATACCTGTTAATTAATGAAATGTTATTTGAAATTTCATTGTCACTTATATGTTGAATTAAGTAAGCACAGGTGCCAGATGGCTTGAGAATTAATTTTGTAGAGTCAATCACAATAAATTGAGCAAGTACGCTCAATAGCTCTCGCATAAGGTACACCTACGTGAAAATATAAAATTTTGGATTTTTGTTTTTCGACCGAATGGGTCGATGTATATATATTATTTGTTCCTGCGATGTCACCCCGTGCAGGGGAGACTCTGCCGATTTTTTTCATAAATTTAAAGTGTTAGATTTTTTTTTTTATATTTTTGAAAATATATATTAGCAATATTAATTGGGTTTTTGACCTATATTAAGATGGATTTTTGAAATTAGTGAGTTTGTAACATCTTTCTTACCTAGATAATTTCGGGGACGAAATTCATTTAAGGGGGGAAGATTGTAATGTCCCGTATTTCTGGTAGTCAAATATAATTCGTTATACTGTTTTAAATATTTAATTTGAATTTTAAATGGATTTAAATATTTTATTTGTTTATAAAAACGAGTTTGAACATTAAATTTATATATAATATAAATCGAGCTCGAAATGGCGCTGCAGTTTGTAATATTGAGTTTTGAACTTCAATTGAATATACAGAATCCATTATAAGTCGGATTTCTGTGAAACGAGAAACGTTGGAATCTTGTTGATTATAATTTTCATATGAAAGGGAAAAATCTGGATTTCGTGTTATAAATTGTTAGTTATGGACAAATCAAATTTTAAAATAGTTGCTGTAGAATTCGTTTATAAATTATAACGTTTATTTAATTTATTTAATAAGGAATTTCTATGTATTTGAATACTATTCAATTCAAAAATATTAAACGTCGAGTTATAAAACCATATCGGGTAAATTTGTAGTGATATATATATATATTTGTATTCGATAATAATAATTTATTTTTATTTTATTTAATTGTTTTGAATTAAATTAAGGATTAATTGACATAAATAATCCAAAGTTTAACGTCTCCACCCATATTAATCTCAAGTTTGCGTTATTTAAAAATAATCCCAAGTTTGGGGGGTGTCTTCCAAAATTGATCCCATTTCCCCGATGACCTTCTATAGCAGGTTTCAAGTTTTAATCGTTTTCTAATTAATAACCTTTGTTAACTAATAATCTTTGTTAACTTAATAAACTCGTTTAAGTCGTTCAAGACTAATTAAAAACCTTTGTTAACTTAATCCCTTACATAATCTTCTTCCTCCTGGTGTAAATCGTTTGCCTAGTGGCCAAAGCTGCAACCTTCATCATCGAATTCTTCTCCTCACTTTCACCAAGCAGTCGAACTCCACCAGACTCCTCACATTAATGACATTCATAACATCAACATTAATAACCAAATTGCGAATTACCAGAAATAACATTCATAACACTCATAACATTCATAACAGCAACATTAATAACTAAACTCCTCACTTTCACTTTCACCAAGCAATTGAACATTAATAACCAAATTCCTCACTTTCTTCTCACTTTCACTTTCACTTTCACCAAGCAATCAAACTGTGAATTGCCAGCAATTAAACCAAGCAATCGACATACCATCATTACACAAGTTGCTACGAACACCACCGAAACATGAAACCCAAAATCAGCAAAAACAAACTACCACCCAACCAAAACGAGCCTACCAGAAACATAACTCACCAGAAAACAACAATTTGAACATAATAATTTGTCAAATTAGCTTCGACCAAGACCAGTGACCAGAGCCACGGTCAGCCTTCACTGAGAGAACAGACGATGCAGATCTGGTGCGCAATAATTGGGTACAAAAATCCACCAAATCACTCCAACTCGTGTGCCATGCCTTCGCAAACACCACGCCATCGTTCGTTCCACCCAGATCAGCTCCAAGCTTCGACAGCGCTTCTCTCTAGCTTGGTTTTCGAACATGAGGTCTAAAAAGAAAATCAATATGGGAAGGGACGGGAATGATGGAAGAGAGTGGGTTTCGAATCAGAGAGATGGGAATGGTTTGTGAAATTTATGGATTGGAGAGGACAGAAGGAATTGGGTTTTGAGTTAGAGAGACGGGAACGATGTGTCCTGAGAGAGAGGAGATAAACTGGCAGTAACAGGTTAAAAAGTCACCGGGATCAATATGGGAAGGGACGCCCCAAAGTTGGGATTATTTATAAATAACGCAAACTTGGGATTAATATGGGTGGAGACGTTAAACTTTGGATTATTTATGTCAATTAATCCTTAAATTAATAATTTATCAGTGTTATATAAGCTGTAAAAATATTTGTTTTCCAAATAACCTCTGTTTTCAACAAAACGAAATTTATTGGGTTTGGAATTTCAAGACATTGTAGTGTGTCTGTTTTTGTTGCGGTTGGAGTTTGCATATGGTGGAGCATATATTTATCATGCAATGTTAAATGACTGTAAACTAAAATTTAACCGTATAAAAGCTTCTACTCTAAGCAAAAACAAACTTAATAAATAAAATAAAAGTAAAAGGCTACCGGCTGGCCAACAACAAACATACATGCTTAGCTTTAAAGCAATGGAAAATATATGACGTACATAATTTAAAATATATGGGCCCCTAATTTTTACCATATAAAAAGAATATCCTATCCTAATAATGTACAAATGTAGGCCTTAAGCAAAGAAGAATGCGCCAGCGTATCCTATAGTATATATGTTGTACACACACCACTGATAATGAAAGTGAAATCTAAACAGCCAAAGGTCCAATAACCAACACAATGTTACATCACATTATAGTTTTAGAACACCGAACTAATGTTAGATTAATGCAAAAATATCTGCACCATTTCTACAAGTGTCAACTACCCTAAGAGTACCCACGGCACATGCAGTGGTACAACCTACTCTCCAGCTAATGAAAATGCAGACTATCCTATTGTTAGTACTGAGCCTATGCACATAGGGTAAATATAAAAATATAAAATAAAACTTGGCTACCACATATAATATTCTATAAATTGAGCACTGTTGCGTTCTTTTTATTTTGGATTCCTGAGCATCTCTTTTCCAGCTCCATTCACAAAACCATTTCAAACTAAAATCGCTCTTCATCAAAATAGCAGCTCTTTATTTAAAACAAACTGGAAATGAAAATAATAATAATTAACATAACGTAAAGAAGAAAAGAAAGAGAAGCAGGTTAGCATGTATGGGCAGTCGGCGGTGCTCCACTGATGTTGAGAAAATGGTGGCGCATTTTCCGGTGGGCGGAGCGTTGAGGTGGGTGGTACTCCGGCAGCTTGAGGTTGGATCAGTGAAGCAAATAACAGTGGTGTGGTGGTCCAACATCGGCGCGGTTCGTGATCGGCGACAGGAAGTAGAGGATTCTGTGTTTTTCTGAAGTGACGGGAATGTTTGAATGGAGCATTTGGAGTAAGTAGCAGTAATAGACTTTGGATCGGACTGTTTTGAAGAACGGTAGTAGGCAAGTGAATAAGTGGTAAGAAAAAGTTTGAAGCAGTGGAGAGAAATGGCAGGAGATTGAGTTGTGAGGTAAGTGGTGGGTCGAGGTGGAGACAGGAGAGGCAGGCGCTTGGGTAGTACGTTCATTGGTGCGCAGGTGGGGTCAGAGACCAGTGAGGGCGAAGGGACTCCGATGACTGGAAGCATGCAGAGCAAAACAATAGCAGTTTATATATAAAAAAAAAAATTGTTAAAAAATACATAAATGGTGTGAGCAATAGTATTAGCTGTTGGGAGGGATGGCACAACAACATGGGAAGAAAGGGGAGCCTGCTGTTTTCGGTAGGAAGAAATATGAGGCGTGAGACTTTTTGGGTCTGGCCCTTTTACTATTAAAAAAATGGAAAAAGAATAGAAAAAAATGGAATTGGTAATCATGAACTAACATATGGAAGAGCTGCATGCTCATGAAGGGGAAGGGTAGAGATATGTGGTGGAGTTTTACTTATGGGTTACCAGTACAACATGGAGAGAAAACATATAGGAACTTGGGCTTTGAAACAACTGGGCTTTGGGCCTTATATTTAAAGAAAAAAAATGGGCTGAAACAAATAAAAAAGTATGGATGCATGGAGGGGTGCGGGAGTTAAATGATGGTAGGAGATTATACATCAGGGTATAGGAAGTTGAAATCAGTTGAATGCGAAAGGAATGTGTGGGACTGTGCTTTGTTTTAGACGTTGGGCTGAAGTAGGCTTCAGGCTTTTAAACGAAAAAAAATAGAATAAAATAGAAAGGTAGTGAGCCGATAGTGTTAAAGGGTTCAAGTAGATTGGATACGGACGTGGAAGGTACATGTTACATTTTTATGCCTAACCAAGTAATTAATTTAAAACGTTAATGGTCATTAGCTAATATTTATTATTTTAAATCAAACGTACTGGAAATGTAAATATTTTATGCATACATTAACAGAATCCAACCAAACCAAGCGACATTGGAATCAACTCAACGAGCTCTACAGCCTGAAGCGGAACTGGGCGCGATTGGAATCAACTGTGGTGTCCAGCTAAATTAAACAGTTAACGAATCGTTTTAATCGACGAATAAAACCAAGGTGAGTTAAACTCACTCAGTTTCCCACTTATATTTATATGAGTCGGGTTGGAATATTTTTGTGCTATGCTTGCTATTTGTTGGCTGATTGATGATTGTTTGGTTGTTTGCTGAATTTAAATATATATTATTCAAATTAAACGGTTGTTTAATTTAAATGAAATCGCTATTTTGGACGATTAATTCCAACATAGGTAACTTACCTTGTTGGTTACGTTTATAATAATATAAACGTTAAAAATTGAAATGGGTGCTTGAATGGTTGTTAGTTGTCCGTTACCAGTTGAATTAATTATTCATGTTTATTACAGATTGTCGTATTGAATACAGGGAAGAACGGGTTGGAGGGATCCACCCGGATTCCTCAAATTTATTGTTTATTTTCATGTTATATCACATGTACTGCTTAATAACCTGATTGGATGATGGATTGATTGTTGATTACTGTTGAACCCTTGATACTAAATAATGAGAAATATTGGTTGAGAAATTGAGAGTAGATGGGCTAAAATTATAATCAGTTTATAAAGATTGATTTACCGTTGGGTGAATCGTTAGAAATGAAGTTATAAAATTTATTTCATAACTAAATATAGAATTTTAAATATATTATTTAAAATGAAGTTTATAAAAACAAAAATATACCTTGTGCGAAGCACACGCATATATTGATCGTTTTAACCACAAATACCATTTTTGTATCAAAAATATACCATGTGCGAAGCACACGCATATATTGATCGTTTTAACCATAAATACCATTTTTGTATCAAAAATATACCGTGTGCGAAACACACGCATATATTGATTGTTTTAACCACAAATACCATTTTTGTATCAAAAATTTACCGTGTACGAGGCACACGCATATATTGATCGTTTTAACCACAAATACCATTTTTGTATCAAAAATATACCGTGTGCGAAGCACACGCATATATTGATTGTTTTAACCACAACTTCCATTTTTGTAACAAAAAAAACACCATGTGCGAAGCACGTGCCTCATCGTAATTGTCAAATGATTTATAAAATAATTCTTATATTAATAAGATGGATAAGCCAGGGAGTAAGGATAAATGTAACGATTAATAATTGGGATTTATTATTAATTAAAGTGGGATTACATTAATCGATTATTATCTATTTAATAATAATCGAAGCAAATGGATAATTTAAATTAATTATATTATTAATTAATTTAAATGGAAAGAAGAATTAGAGTTGATCAACGAGTGAATGATGTTTTAAAGTTGACCAAGACAACTTAATGGAAATTGATTACTAAATTATATTAGTTTATGCTGATTAATCTAATGGGATAATTTAACGAATAGTCGTTTAACTTAATAAGGTTTTTAAAAAGGAAATCGAGATGAAAAAGAGTTTTATATTAAACTAGAGTTGTGTAAACAAGCTTATAAAGAGAGATGTGAATTTAAAGCGTTAATTTTAAATTAACGTAACCAAATGATGGCGTTAAGTTAAATGGATGGAATTTGAAACAAGATTTTTCCTAAAGGAAATAATTAAAAGGTTTAAGGAAAAAGTATTCTTGTAATTGAATTTGGTAAAAGTTTTGGAAATGTAATTTGTAATAAGAACCTAGATAATAAAAATAAATAGTTTAAAGAATTTGAAGTTTAAAGGTTGATGTTTTATTTATCATTTACCAAATCGATGAATTTAGATAATAATAATATATTTAAAAGGGAGATTTCAAAAGTAAGAAGGTTGTATAAAACCGTATTTTAAATAAAATAGTGAATTGGTATTGGATGGTATTAGAATGAATATGGGTTTTTGAATTACAACTCGTATTTATCTTAAGATAAGAACGTTGTTGATCAAGGTCTGAGAGGTAATTAAAATACCCCAACTTGAACAACTTCAGGATTATCGGAGGATGCATTAGTTGTAATGACAGATATATTAGAAGTGAATTATCTTATGAAATAATAATGTTACGTTATTTGAAGAAGTTGGGAATGTACATATATTGGAATTCCAAAGTAAAGAAAATTAATATGGATTTGAGAATATTAATATATTAAAATTAATAAATTATTTTTCGTATTACAACCAATATATTATCTTTAAAGGCCAAGTGACGCTGTGTACTCGACCAGCAGATCCATTTCATTTTTTTTATTTGATAGTTAAATAACCGACAATCACATCTTGCGCATACGATTGTTTGTACGGAAAGACCGGGATTGAATTCATATTCGAAAACTATTTCGACCAATAAATACGAATAAGCGGAAGAAGTTAATCAAGCTAGAGAAATAGAAGACCGCGCATCTTCATAAGTGGAAGAACTATTGTTAGATAACTCTGGTCGATCCCTAGAGTTAACAATGATTCTGTCGTGATTGAAATCTATGGATTGCAAGGACTACTCGCTACTGATCCATGCGGTGATTCCTATATTGGATGCAGTAGGAGAGTGCCTTCGGCTCATCCTGTTCCTGGATGACTTGTATGGACGAATGTCTGACAATGTATTTCTAACGGAGTCACGCACACTGATTTCTTCAAACGTACTATAGTTGGTTAGCTCCCAACTAGGGTATTTTTGTGGACGTCAATTAGTGATTATCTGGAGGATATAACAATGTGGAATTCAAAGTGAATGGTGACCAGATGTTCTAAGAAGATTATGACCTCTAGCCTCATCAACCGGGAATGGCATAAAATCAAGTAGGTCGCATGGCTATGTGGGTCGCACCCATCAAAAGGAATCGAATGCCTTCGGTTATCCCTTTTTATTTTATGTCTGTATGCTATCGGTTTGGTTGGCTGGCCCCCAACCGTGGTAATGATATATTCGGTACTCTTAAAGTATAGTGAGTGGTCGGTCATGTTTAGACTGGGTTGCAAGATGTTCTTGTTGAACCCCAATGTATTCATCTCCGGAGGTACACTGTCGGGAAGATGGTCCCATACCTTGCTAGGAAATCCATTCTCCAATAAGCGCCCGCGGTTTTGATTGTTTACTATATATGTGGAGCATGAGATGCAAGCGTTCCGCTAGATTCTATTTATTTGTATTTAGACACTATCATAATATCAGAATAATAATGTTTTCAAAAGTGTTTTCGGTTATCGTAAGGTAAAAACCATTTGTATTTATGTGTGGATTTGGTCTTACGATTATCCTTTTCTTTCGAAAATATTTTGACGTTAAAATCAAGTTGTGTGCTGCCTTTAAACATAGTGTGTTTTCTCACTCTGGTTCACCAGACTGACCCGGTGTTTGTAATGCTCGGGTTGGACCGAGATGTACAGGTTCAGATTATCGGTTGCTATGAAGAGACGAGATGGACGAGTTCAGACATATGATATTATATATTCCGCTATGTGTTGTATATGAGGACAGGTTATTATAACTATCCAGATATGTGATGTACTCTGATGATTGTAAGTTTTATTTCAAGCTCTCAGTAAAGATTTGTTTCTACATTATATTTTGTTCCGCTGCAATGTGAGAATCCATGTGTGGTGTTGTTCTTCTTTCCATTATTCTACTCTATTATTTCTTTCTTTCTTGTCTCACCCTCTAATTTTTTTCTAATAACAATCTGCTTTTCTGTGCAATTTGGGTTGGACGTGACTTGTGATTGTCAACTCAAAGGGTACGGGAAAGTCAGTATGTTACAGTTCACCCCCTTTAGTGTTAATTTTGCCTTAAGATCCGTATTTCGAATTCCTTAACAAAAGATTCAAATGAAACAAGTGGGAGAAAGAGTGGGAAACCAGACTGTTGTGGGACAACCCGCATTCGGCTAGGTTGACCTATGGTCGGTTGGGTCAACCCAATGGGTCGGTGGGTCGACCCACCCAGATCCGAGGAAGATTTTGAATTACGAATCTGGATAGTTTTATGGCTAGATTCGTGCTAACTTAGCGCTACATGTACGGTTTGGATTAAAACCCTAGAATCTAAAGGCTGAGGTTGACTCTGTGAATCTATAAATAGGTGGCTTCTCCATTTCCAATATACACCATTTCTTCATACCTTTTGCCTCTGTAAATCTATTCTAAATATATGTATACAATCGGGGAATGCTGCTGAAGCCTAGATATACAGAGATAACCTTCAGGATTTACATACAACAGCAAAAAGGGATTGGATTGGACTTTTCTACGGCATATAATTATATATATAAGTGATTTAATCTCTTCTTCATCAAGACCCACTGTGAGTTCCCTGTCATTTTCAGATCTGATTTCTTAGACTATAACATGATAGTTAAATAAAATTGGGTTAGGATAAACAGTGTTTATAAGATAATTGCTATACATGTTTTCACTGTTAATCACCTATGTCATTGTGATATGTAAAACATACGTCTTTACAGTTGGTTTATTAAGAAGTTATATGTATATATCTTTCTTTTCTTTGTTTCTATGTTTTAGTTTATTTCCAATCTTACCTATATGCCTATGTGATTTGATTCTATTCTCCTTCATCTGTTTCCCCTTTTTGTTTATGCTAAGCCTAGGCCTATAGAAGCCTAGGATATATTCGATTAGAGTTTGCGTATAATTGGGGTGTTAATGAATGATATAAAAAGGGGAATTTAGGCATGTTGTTAAATTGGGGACTGTTTAACTATAATTTGGGAAAAGGGATAATATGCACATGTTTAGACTTGCTGTAAATTGATAGAAAAAGGGGGTAATGTGCATATACTTGATGTAAATTGATAAAAATGGATAATATGCATAAACCTCTACATGCTGTAAATTGAGGACATAGTTGGATGAATAAAATGCATTTGTATAAACATGTTAGGTTTGACTTAATATAGACATTGAGTAACTGACATGTCAGACTATTGTAAGTACCAGATGTAGGCTAATAAACTGAATCATTATTGTAGTTATACATACATCTGGGCAGGTGTTTTGGGGATGGGTTGTACACACATAATAACATGTAATATTATAACCACGCTTATTAGTAAACCTAAACCTTCTAGGTTAAACATGATTATTAATAAGCTAAGAGGTCCCTCGTTCTGCTGTTATATTGGGTTTTGGGGACTCCTAGATCCTAGTTACTTTGGGGGACAAGCTTAGGGGATTTGGGTTGTGTCAATCTGTTGTTTGGAACTCATATCAGTCAGTACCCTTGTTGGCATTTTGTTAGAGGGTCTTGCACTAGGTATGGTCCAAGGCGCGCTATATTGAACTGGATAGTAAGAGGTTCACATGGGGAAGGTGGGTACGGGTGTGTTCCGGTGGAGTCATGAGCGTGCATGAGTTCGATTAAGGAAACTAAGCTGATGTAACACCAGTAAATAGGTCTGTGTTATATATGTTGCTGGGTTAGGGAGTGATACTCCCTACTGCTAGGGCTAACACAGGGTATTTACGTATTAGGGAGTCGATCGCATGGGTAGTAATTAGGGCACACCTAATCCTACTGTTATGTAATTAGGGTAACACCTAATCTTGTTATGTAATTAGGGTACGCCTCATCATGCTGTTAATTCTACTGATATGTAATTAGGATAAATACTTAATCCTATCTAATCTGTTATACTAGTTTGGTGCATACATACCTGTTTTAGGGATATAATTGTGAAGCATTACTCGATCAAGGTTTATTCATGTTATTCCTGTCTATCCTGTTATTCTGCTTAGTTTATCTATTACCTTATATGATATTGTATTTCTGTGACACCCCACGTCCGTTAATGTCACTCACTAAGGTAATGCATTAAGATTCGTGAAGCGCTATTGGTAAGCAGACACATAATAATTACAAGACAGATATAAATAAGGCAGCAGCGGAAAATTTAAATTTTTATTTCAGCTATAAAGCATAATACTGTGGTCCACAATTTCATAAGTCACAAGAACCATTACAATAAAATAATTTATGTCTTGCACCATCTGAGTACATAAGTAAATAAAAAGCATGATTCCCCAATTAAAAGAGTTAAGCCATAGTAGAGACAAGAACTTGAGCCATACTTCAGAAGTAGCTCTTAGCAAGATGATATTTGAGTCCTGATTAATCTGAGTGTTTCCTCCCTTTAGAACCTGGGGGGAACAAAAGAAAGAAGGAGAAACAACAGGATCAGACATAAAGTCTAGCGAGTCTAGTTACTTTTATTCAGTAGATAAATAACAGCAACATGATAGGCATATAAAGTGAAAAAGAAAGAGATCACTTCATAAATGGCAGGTGTGACAAGGTAAGCAAGATAAGGGGTATGTGCCTCACTAATGATTACTCGGCACTATTACTAGTATAACTAAAATGAGATGATCCCTTCCACTATAAGTTGGTAGACTTAAGGCATACGTCCGAGTGTACCCTAACCACTACCCTAATTGATCGGCTTTCTACTCCGTAGATATCCTGTGTTGGCCCCACAGTAGGAGGTATCACTTCCTAAAGTGGAAACCCAAGATGTGCACAACCATATCTACAGGTGTCACGGTAGTCTTAGCCCCCTCTGCCTGGCCCATGCACGTACCTGTCCCTGGTCAGTTTGCATCGCCCACACCGTCCGTCTCATTTGGATCTCTTACAATCAATCAGTAAGCGTGCCCCTTCTCCGCCTAGTACGGAGTTCTTAATTTGATACCTACTCCGGGTTACTGACTGAAATGGGTCCCACACAATATGATACAAGCTCTCCCACCTTGTCTTGTATCCCCACTAGGCTTTCCATTGACTATGTATACCCTTAGGTGTCTTTAATTACATAGCCCTATACCAGTTATGCTTAACATAAAGGGTGTCTTTAATTACATAACTTCGTTACATTATCTACCGATTATATATACCACTAGGTGTCTTTAATTACATAACCTTATTGGGTTAAGTTCGTGGGCCTATATATAAATATTACCCACCCCCTCTAACTTACTTAACCCACCCACTACCCATCCAACTTTACTTAACCCTAACTTAAGTTCATAATCACACAATCTTTAAATTAGGTTAAGTAGTCCAATTACCATGTCCAATTATGGTTATAATGGGCTAGACCCCCCGCATTAGGCCTACAACGTGTTGATGTTGGATATGCCGGTCGGGTCCGGATAGTCTTATTCCACATTTGGGCCTAACCTTGTGTCTTAGCCCGATTCGTATTTACGTACTTAGACCTCCCACATTAGGTTCGGCATTAGTGGCTGCTGGATATGCCGGTCGGGTCCGGATAGACTTCCGCCACTAATGCAACCTAACCATGTATCATAAGTACGATTACAGTTTCTAATTGTAATTACTAAACATTCCATTTTTATCCAAATCTACCTATGTCATTATAGGTAATTATTTCTATGTTTCTCATTTGAATTAAATATCCAATATTACATATGTTAGCCTACTTTGTGAACTAGGCTACACAAAGTTAGAAGATCGATTATGAAGGATGTTGACTAAAAAGCATGCCCTCGAAATCCAGATCGGATCGGTGGTCTCTAACAGAGCCAAAACAATAAAGAGAAGGAAGTGCTAAAATCTCAGCAGAATCGGATTGGATCGGTGTATACCGACCCGTACCCCTCACTTACACTTCCGACCCGATCCGAACTCAGATGACAGAAGCAGTAACGAACGTGACCCACGACACCCTGAAGACTCGGAGCGGTTGCGCACCCACTCACCCACGTTCGCGCACTAACCTGATGTTTTGTCACCATCATGCTCTATCTGAACTCGACTTCTATGGGATGGAGGCCATGTGTACTCGAACCGGAGCCGCTTCAGAGGCATTTTCCACCTATAAATAGACCACCAATAGTCATTTGAAAGGATCTTTTGGCATTTTCAGAGTTGAAACCCCTTTGAGAACCGAATTCCATCACCATTTTCATATTGCAATCATCTTATAAAGTATGTTTCAGAGAAGATTGAGTGAATCTATGTATGATATAAGTGAAAGTGAGTAAGAATCATTGTTGTATCTACGTTCAAGTCATCAATACAAAGAGTAGAAAGTGGACGTAGGCTATTTAACGCCAAACCACTATAAATTGTGCGTTTTCTTCATTTTTAGTTTTATTTCAGCAGAAATTGTTCCTAGTTTGGGTGTTAGAGCCATTTTTGGATCTAACATTTTGGTGCTTTCACTGAGAAATCTTTGAATTCTTCGCTTTTTGGGATTATCGTTCTACTATTTGGACCTTCAAGTTCAAAGACGTTAATCCTCTATTTTCGACACTTTCAACCATTTGCTAATTAATTACTAAAGGATTGGAAATTATGTCTAAAGGAAAAGGCAAAGAAATCCAGAGCAATCGAGAGAATGAAGTTAGCGAAGACCAGCAAACCATGGCCGTGACGAGGTCGCGTGGTCAAGATTCTGGACCAGGCCGATCCGGTCCGGAAGATCCGAACCGAACTGATGAACTGGATCCGATCCGATCCGAACGTGTTGAGGCCACTCACACTCCCCCTCCGAACCGGTCTGGCACTACCACCCTGCTCCGATCCGACCCGAACCAGACTGAGGCTGGTACTTCTACTCGAGCACCCACCAATGCTCCAATGCTAGCCACAAAACCTGGTGATCAACCTGCTCCATCCGCACCCATCACGCACCGGGATCTTTTGCGTTTTCTTGACATGCTGGAGAGTACTAGAAATGCATTGGAAGCCCATAAACGTGATAGTCTTCGCATGCAAGAGAACATGATCATAATGAGTAGGGAACTCAATGAGCTCCGAAGGCAAAAGACACCTTCCCCAACACGCCGCCTTGCTGTAGACTATTCATCTTCTTCGGATGAAGAACGTCCTCATGAAAGAAGGCCACTTGAGCGACCTCAAAATCTTGATCAGTTGACCTTTGGATCTTTAGTATCCCGTGAAGATGCTGCTCGTGTGTTAGGACCTAATGACCCGAGCCTGCGAGAGCCTATGTTGCTACCCATGCATGGATCCCATGTTCTACCCAAGGATCCTAATATTACTAATCCTACGCAACAACAACTTCTCCAACCACTTCCTCCTGAGATCGACCGGGAGCATAGGGAGCAGTGTAGGGCCACCGCCGCTAGAAACAGGAAGTTATCCCCTAATCAGGAACCCAGGGGAAATCCGAATATCAAACCTAGAGAACCTGTGCAAACATTAACAAAAGCCGATGTATGGGCAATGGTGCGTCAAATCATGTCCGAAAGCCGACGATACACTAATGAGGACTGGGGCATTGAGCGGAGTCATACCCTCTTCACAAATGATATATTGGACTTCCAGTTCCCTCGACGATTCAACTTACCACATATGGACCGATATTCAGGGAGAACGGACCCAGGACAACATCTGATAAGGTTTGCATGGTTCATGAATGCCGCAGCAGCTCCAGATGTTGTAAAATGCAAGGCCTTTCCGATTTATCTAGAAGACGTGGCGTTAATGTGGTTCACAAGACTTCCTCCACGGTCGATATCAAATTTCACAGAATTGAGTGAGCTTTATGAACCAGTTTCGACTTCACTCCCAAAAATCCAAAAGCGTCATAGAGTTGTCAAGGATTAAACAGGCTCCAGGTGAATCTCTGAAATCATATTTAGACCACTTCAATCTGGCTATCACCGAAGTTAGTGACCCTCATGAACCCACTATTCTGATGGCCTAAATAGAAGGAGTTGACCCAGACACAGAATTCAGGGATTATCTATCTGGGAAACCACCCCCTACTAGGGAATTGTTCTTCGAAAAGGCCAATATTCGCTTAAGGCGAGAAGAAGCTTATGCAAATAGGAAGAGAAAGTTTGAAGGGGCCTCGAGGGAAGGTGTCCAAAGTAATGTTGCTGTGAAGCAATCCGGTGATAGTTCGGGGAAGGTTGAGGTGAACGTCGGCAACTAGAACGGAGGTAATAACAACAGGAATGGAAACGGCAATAAGAGGAGTAGGAACCGAGGGAACAATTCCATCAAAAGACCTCGATTCCAAACTTTTGAGAACTATTCGTCGTTGAATGATACCTTGGAAAATATTTATTTGGACGCATACAACATATTGCAATATAAGAAGTCGCCACCCAGAGACTCCATTGAAAAAGAGATCGCAACGGGAAAGTTTTGTTTGTTCCATGGAACCCACGGTCATTCTACCAACGAATGCCGTCATTTGAGAGATGTGGTGGAGAAATTGCTGCGGGAAGGGAAGTTAGACGAGTACAAGGTTGCCCCACGGGACAGGGGGCAAGGAGGGCAAGCCCTGAACCAAAACCAGCCTACTTCTAAACCCACAGCCCAACAGAAAGGTAAGGGGATCGTTATCAATACCATTATAGTCAGACCCCATCTAGCTAGCCGTAGTTTCAAAGCGATGGATCAGTACGTGAATGCCGCCAAGCACTTTGAGGTAGGAGAATGCAGTAACCTCGAAGACATTACTCTAGTAAAACAACAAAAGACGATGTCATACGACATCATATTTCGTAGTAGAGATGATACCGGAATTCAATCACCAACTGAAGACCCACTGGTAATTACCACGGCCATCGGCCCCGCCTTAGTCCATAAGGTGTTGGTGGACAATGGAAGCTCAGTCAATATCCTCTTTCAGAAAGCTTTTGAA
Organism: Allium sativum; assembly: GCA_030737875.1. NCBI lineage: Eukaryota > Viridiplantae > Streptophyta > Magnoliopsida > Asparagales > Amaryllidaceae > Allium > Allium sativum. Next base: position 134,192,397 of record CM060918.1, read on the forward strand.
CAAATGAGACTCGAAGCAAAAGATCTAAAGCCGTGCGAAGGATGGATACGGGGCTTCAATGGGGCGTCAACAGCTCCGATGGGCTACGTAGAATTACCAGTGACGTTAGGACAAGGAGATCACTAGAGAGTGAGAATCCTGCCATTTGTAGTTGTAACACCCCGTAATTTTATAACATTAAAATTCACAAATTAAAGTATACTTAATTTTTAGAAAAGAATTAAGTGAAATGGGTTGCGCAGAGAAATATATATATATAAATTAAAAAAAATATGCGAAAAAGTTCAAAACAGCGAATTGGGAGGGGAAATAACCGAACCGGCCCATTTTTGAGGTCGACCTGAGCTCCACTGGGTCGACTAGGGGTTAATCCAGAGTGTTTGGCTGTCAACCCGTGGGCCGATTCGCTCAAATGCAGATTTTGCATTTGATTGGTTCTCATGGTTCAGGGTTAATCTAATGGTCCTAAATAACTTCCTACACCTATAAATACATCCTAATGTTAACCCTAAACCTAATTAAAATAGAATAGTTACCGTCATACTGTCGCCATGGAAATCAATGGAGCCGCCGCCAACTAAGAAAGAAGAAAAGTAAATTCAATTCTAATTCTCTCAACCCTAAAGCAAAGAAAAACTCTCTCTTTTCTTCTCTAAATTGTGAGTATGATGATCTTAACAAGATTATTATCATTTTAATTAGGTTGAGTTATGAATTGATTATGAGTAGATGATGTGAATTATCATATATGTTGTTGTAAACCCCTTTTGCTATCATGTATATTGTAAATCCAATGTTATGTGATGATGATATCTTATTTGTTGTAAATCATGCTATGATGATGTTATGTATGTTGAAAGTTTCTATGCTAAGTTGTGATGAATCATACATGTTAAAAAGGCCATGATGTTACCATCTATGCTAGTTAGTTCATATTAATTAAATCATCATGTTTGGGTTATGTTGATCTATATGACAAGTCACATATGCAAGTTAGATTGATTAGAAAAGTTATGAACATATGCCAAGACATCTATTATGACATCTAGAATTATGCTATGACATATGTGATATCCTATGCTAGTTCACACCATCATTATGTTGCCTAAAAACCCCATATGCAAGTTTATGTATAGATTTGGGCTATGATCATATCATGTAAATTGAGACATTTAACAAGTTGACACCTTTTGATCCTTAACATGTGTAGTTTATGCAAGTTTCACCCCTATTATGATTAGATTTATTTTAATTGTCTATATGTTGTGATAATTTATCTTTGTGCTAGGTGTTAGACTATACAATTCTAGCCTATATTACGCGTTGAATAAGCGAACGTATAAACATGGGGTAGGGGTAATATTAAGGATTTAATATTAAAAAGTTGGGGTGCAATTGATATGATTTTGCATGCCATAAGTGGATGGCCATAATTGAGTCAATTATGGACATCATTATAAGTTGACTTAATTAATAATTTGAATAGGGAATTATTAAAACTAAGGTAAAAGATTTTAAGTGTTAATCAATGCTTAGGACATGAGGTTGGACTCGTTTGTGACGTAAACCTGCCCGGACCCGCCCGGCAAATCCAGTGGTCACAAATGTCAGCCCAATGTGAGAGGTCCTAGGCCTAAACTAAAGCATAACAGTTGTAAAGACACGAGGTTAGACTCTTTTATGGTGTAAGACTGCCCGGACCCGCCCGGCAAATCCAGCTGCCATAAATGTCAGTCTAATGTGAGAGGTCTTTATGAGGTTATGGCCTTAATGAATTAAGAAATACTTAACCAGATAAACATGTAAGGTGGGACATGGGGGTTAAGTAGGTGCCTTGGGTGGCATAAGGAATCTAGGGGGTGCCCTTAGTGGCATGTGAAATACGATTAGTAAGACTTAACCAAACACATATGTAAATGAACATGACTAAGAGGGTTAAGTGGGATATACTCTTGACAAGCTTAGGTGGGTAGCTTGTGGGGGCCCATTTCGACCAATATCCCAAACATATCTTTGTGAGCTCGACCCAAGTCGAGGACGGGACACGCATGCTGGGTTTGACTGTAAGAGGCCAAAACGGGGAGCGGTGGCAACGCAAGTCCAACGGGTTTCGTATGCGTGTATGGACCCGGGCTGGTAGGTAAGACGTTGTTGCATCGTGTAGGTATAAGCCCTGCATTCTCAAGTTGTACCGGGTTGCCACTTTAGGGGAGTGATACACCCCACTGTGGGGCCAGCACGGGTATCTACGAGTAGGGAGCCAATCGAAAGTGGGTAGTGGGGTACACCTAGTGGAGATAGGGGTAGACAACACCTATGTAGTCAGTTAGGGGTACATAAGGCTATTTATAAAGTTTCTGTGTGAAGAAAATGGGATCAAACAATAGGGTGACTGGTGTGGTGCAGTGTAGTAATGTGCGGTGCAGTGTAGTAATCATTCGTTAGTAATTAGGTGTGCCTTTACCGTTATCTTAAACGCTATCTTTATCTTCCTAAGAGTTCATAGACATTTACTTGTCTTCCAGCTTATGCCTCAGTCTAGTTATTTTGATAATAGTATTGTTAGAATTATCATACTCGCCAGACTTTATGTCTGACCCCCTCTATTTCTATCCTTTTTCCCCCTCCAGGTCCTCAGGTTAGGTCCAGCTCTAGTGGAGTTTGATTGAATTGCTTCATCTCTCTTTGGAAAGCTTGGACCGTTGAAGTAAAGTCCAGCTTGTTATCTTTTTAATGGCTATTTATGTAATGGGATTATGTATTATGTTTTTATGAAGATGGATATTGTACTTGGTTATGATCTATGGTTTTATGATGTAACAAACATGTTTAATTTCCGCTGCAATAAAATGAAGTTTTAGATTTCCAAGTACTATTTACTATCTGTCTTGTTGTAATTTTTCTGTTCTGTATTCACTTATAACCTCCATGGAAGTTAATGCATTCCCTTCGTGAGTGACATTAATGGACATGGGGTGTTACACGTGGTATCAGAGCTTAAGGTTACCAGAACAGATAAAAATACTTTAGAAAAATAGTTATTTTTGGAAGAAGTGCTTTCAAAAACATGTTTTAATGAGAAATTTAAAGAGAAAAGTTTTTAAGAAAAAAAAACAAAATCCCCAATAGCCCATATCTTTATCTTCCGAATTCTCCATTCTGAATCTTTCCTTTTTCGTTTCAGCATGGCTAAAGATCTTAATCTACCCGACGGTGTAACGATACCAGGATGGTATAGGAGGTTATTAGAGGCTAGGGCCGCTGCAGGTCCAGCCAATGTTCCTCCACCACCAGTTGCACCCGTTCCTCCTCCTCCTCCTCGCGTAGATACTTTTGCAAAGACGTGCAAGGAATTCAAGGCTATGGGTGGAAAACCATTTCAAGGGTCAGAACCGTTTGTGGAAGCTAGAGATTGGCTTAAGGAGGTGGAAGAATTGCTAGAAATCTTTGAAGTAGAAGAAGGGAAGAGAGTTCGTTTAGCAGCTTGGTTGATGAAGGGAGAGGCCTCGTTTTGGTGGGAGGTGACTAATGGGGAGCGTCCTGTTGACTCTTGGGCGGATTTCAGACGTAGGTTCGAGGCGAAGTTTCTCTCAAGGGCGGAAAAAAATCTATATATGGAAAGGTTCTTGACATTGAAGCAAGGAAGCTCATCAGTGAAAGAATATGTCAACAAATTTAATCAGTTAGCAAGGTTTGGCTTGGACTTAGTGAACACGCCGGAGAAGAAGGCGCTGAGGTTCGTGAATGGCTTGAATGAACCATTGCAAGGGTTGGCTATGACCCACATCCCTATGGGGGCCACCTTTGAGAAGTTAGTAGAAATGGCGCTTATGCATGAGGAGAAAAGCGCTAAAGCTGATAAGGCACCCGAGAAGGAGGATCAGAAGAAACCACAACAGCAAAACAAGAAGGGTGGTAAAGACAATAACGGCAAGGGAAAGAAAAAATGTTTTAACTGTGGGACACCAGTCCATCTCAGCAAGGATTACCGAAAGAAAAAGAAGACAGGTTGTTTTCATTATGGCGATGCGGGACATTTAGTGAAGGACTGCCCAAAGAAGGGGCAGAGGGCAGGAGCTACCTCGGGAGGATAGGTGCAGGCTCTTATGGCACTATGGCAGGCAAGGGGACAAGTTCAGGCTCTCGCGGTCCCACCGCTGCAAGAACGAGGTAGAACCATTTCTGTTGAAAGCTTAGTTTTTTTGTTTGATCATCCTGTCCGTACCTTATTCGATTCGGGTGCATCACATTCGTTTATCTCTACATCATTAGTTGAATCACTGCACTTAAACACCAGTTTAGTAGAGGATCCCTTAGTTGTTTCGAATCCAATTGGGGGCTTAGCTTATTTATCTATGATGTGTTTGGATTTGAAAATTTCCATACTTAGCGTTGAATTTAGATGTGATGCTTATGTGTTGGGCTTCACGGGCTATGGGCTAATTTTAGGAATGGATTGGTTATCCAGAAATGGGGTCGTTCTTGATTGTGAAAGGAGAGTAGTTAGGCTCGTGACTCGCCTTGGCAACACTCTCGAAATCTTTTGTAATCCCATAAATTCGGTTATGCTAAGTTATCTAGAATCGCTTGACGCGTCTGAGGAAAATCTACGATCTGTTAGAGTGGTCCAAGAATATTCGGATGTGTTTGAGGAGGTGAAGGGCTTGCCTCCGAAGCGGGAGATAGATTTTCGAATATATCTTGTGGATAATGCGAAACCAGTATCTTTGCCAGTACGCCACATGGCTCCACGTGAAAGGAGGGAACTCGGTAAGCAAGTGAAGGAGTTGCTTGAGAAGGGGTTCATAAGACGAAGTATATCGGAGTGGGGTGCTCCAGTAGTATTTTCCACGAAGGCGGATGGGTCCCTTAGACTTTGTGTGGACTATAGAGAACTTAATAAGCTTACTAAGAAGAACAGACACCCACTGCCGAGGATTGACGATCTCTTCGATCGGTTAGTTGGCGCCTCAGTGTTTTCGCAGTTGGACTTAGCCACTGGTTTCCATCAGTTGAGAGTGGCTGAGGATAGCATTGACAAGACTGCCTTTAGGACTCCGGACAGTTTCTATGAATGGCTAGTGATGCCCTTCGGGTTTGACAAACGCCCCCGCATAATTTTTTGATTTGATGAGTAGGGTGTTTAGGGAGTACCTTAACAAATTTGTGGTAGTCTTTGTAGATGACATCTTGATCTTTTCTAAGGATGAAGAAGAGGATGCCCTACAACTTAGGGAAGTGTTGGAGACTCTTCGAGCGCATAAGCTTAAAGCTAAATTTTCTAAGTGTCACTTTTGGAGGAAGGAAGTACGGTTCTTAGGACACGTGGTTTCCAAAGAAGGAATAGCTGTAGATCCCGCGAAGGTGGTGGCCATCCAAGATTGGAAGGTTCCTAAAAATGCTACCGAAGTGAGAAGTTTCTTGGGGTTGGCTGGCTACTATAGGAAGTTTATCAAAGACTTCACAAAGATATCAGCTCCACTGACACGCTTGACGAAGAAGAACCTAGTTTTCACATGGGACGTAGATTGTGATGATGCGTTCCAACGTTTGAAGAGAGCTTTGACTTCAGCCTTAGTCTTAGTATTGCCAGACGGGAGTAAGCCGTTTACCGTTTATACTGACGCTTGTGGGACAGAACTAGGCGCAGTCTTAATGCAAGAGGGTAGGGTAATAGCCTATGGTGGAAGGTAGTTAAGAGCGCATGAGAAAAATTATCCTACACATGACCTAGAATTGGCCGCTATTGTTTTCGCTCTTAAGTCTTGGCGTCATTATCTTCTTGGCGAGAAATTCGAATTATTCATTGACCACAAGTCTTTAAAATACTTATTCTCTCAGAAGGACTTGAACTTAAGGCAGCAAAGGTGGATGGAGTTCTTGGCGTCCTACGACTTTGAGATAGCATATACCCCTGGCAAAGGTAACGTGGTGGCTGATGCCTTAAGTAGAAAAAGATTATCCTTAAGTCCTTTATTTGTTGAGCGGCGAAGTTTAGAATTCATTTCGATGTTTGACTTTAGACCTTCCGTTGACTTCGTACCCGGTTTGCTAGCATCCTTGGAGGTCAGACCTACGCTTTTGGGATGGATTGGCGAGGCACAGCGAGACGACCCACAGTTAGTTGAGTTAGTAGAAAAGCTCAAAGGAGGGGAGTCATCAAGCTATCTCCGTAGGTATACCCTAAATGATAAGGGTTGGTTACGTAGGGACGGTAGACTTTGTGTACCAAAAGACGATGACCTAAGGAAGACTATTCTTGACGAAGCACATCGTTCGAAGATGACCATTCATCTCGGCGGGGACAAGATGTACAAAGACACGAAGAGAGTTTACTTTTGGGCCGGCATGAAGAAAGACGTGGCCGGGTATGTCGCTAGATGCTTGGTGTGCCAACAAGTAAAAGCGGAGCAAAAGAAACCCGGTGGGTTGCTTCACCCATTGGAGGTTCCACTATGGAAATGGGAAAGCATCTCGATGAATTTTGTGGATGGATTACCGCGATCGAGGAAGGGTAATACGGGAATTTGGGTTATAGTAGATAGTCTTACTAAGAGCGCCAATTTTATTCCCGTGAAGAGTAAGAGGACTGCTCCATGGTTAGCTTCTGTATACGTTCGAGAGATAGTTCGTTTGCACGGTGTTCCTTCTAGCACAGTGAGCGACCGCGATCCTATTTTCACTAGCGAATTTTGGAGAAGCTTACAAGAGGCGGTAGGGACTCGGTTATGTTTGAGCACCGCATATCATCCTCAGACGGACGACCAGACTGAGAGGGTGTATCGCATTCTAGAGGATCTGTTGAGGCTATGTATCCTAGACTTTGGGGGTACGTGGGAAGAGCATCTTCCATTGGTGGAGTTCGCATATAATAATAGCTTTCAGTCCAGCATTGGTATGGAACCATTCGAAGCTCTATATGGACGACCTTGTCGTTCACCTACATGTTGGTAGGAATCTACGGATAAGATCTTACTTGGGCCCGATATGATTAGGGAGACTTCGGAGAAGATCGACTTGATTCGAAGGAGGATGAAAGCAGCGCAAGATAGGCAGAAATCTTATGCGGATAAGAGGAGGACAGATCTCGAGTTTGAAGTTGGGGACATGGTCTTTGTCAAAGTGTCTCCATTACGAAACGTTGTTCGCTTTGGGTCCGTTCGGAAATTAGCACCAAGGTTTGTAGGGCCATTTCCTATTAAGGAGAGGATTGGACGGATGGCGTATAGAGTGGAGTTGCCCGAGAGACTTACTGGTATACATGACGTATTCCATGTGTCACATTTGAGGAAGTGCTTGCACGAGACCGCGGAAGTGGTAGAGCCGAGCTTGCTTAGAGAGGTGGAGATAGAGCGTGATGCGACAATTCGACGAGCTCCTTCGCGCATTCTTGTGTCGGAGATCAAGAGGTTGAGGAATCGAGAGGTCAGACTAGTCAAAGTGCAATGGGGAGATGATGAGAGCAACGCTACTTGGGAGACGGAAGAGAAGATGCGTTCACGATACCCTTTTCTTTTTGAGGGTATGTCCTTTAATTTCTCCTTTATCGCTTAGCTTGTACTTATCTTATCTTTAGTATATCCTCTCGCTAGTATCTTTGACCTTTAGTTAGGATAATCCTATGGTTGAAACATGTGTTTGAGACATGTTATGTATGGTGGATGCAAATTGGATGCAAGTGTTTGCTAGTGGTTGCTCGTGGATGCATACACACACACTATTAGGCACCAGATCGGCTCAGTCACTTCATATTGCATATATATGGATGTATTTAGTAAAATGGATGTATAATGGTTGTATTATCATATAGTTGCTGCATTCGGGTGGATGGTTGTGCACGCATATAGAATTAATATGTATCATTAGGAATCTTTTGCATACATATTGGACGCATGGTACTATCATGAATTGCACTAAGGAGGTCGACTGAATCAGTAGACCGCCTAATTTTGCATTAGATATGGACATATACACACACTGTGCATATAAACATTAAAGCATTAGAAGTCTTTTAAGGACAATGGATGCTGGTGTTTGATGGTTGAGTAGATGGACGATTAGATGGTAGGATATACATTCTTCTTGACTTGGAGATTTCGGGGACGAAATCCTTTAAGGAGGGGAGAATGTAACACCCCGTAATTTTATACCACTAAAATTCACAAATTAAAGTATACTTAATTTTTAGAAAAGAATTAAGTGAAATGGGTTGAGCAGAGAAATATATATATATATTGATATATATATATATATATATAAATTAAAAATTAAATAAATAAATATGCGAAAAAGTTCAAAACAGCGAATTGAGAGGGGAAATAACCGAACCGGCCCATTTTTGAGGTCGACCCGAGCCTCGTTGGGTCGACTAGGGGTTAATCCAGGGTGTTTGGCTGTCAACCTGTGGGCCGATTCGCTCAAATGCAGATTTTGCATTTGATTGGTTCTCATGGTTCATGGTTAATCTAATGGTCCTAAATAACTTCCTACACCTATAAATACATCCTAATGCTAAACCTAAACCTAATTAAAATAGATTAGTTACCGTCATACCGTCGCCATGGAAATCAATGGAGCCGCCGCCAACTAAGAAAGAAGAAAAGCAAATTCAATTCTAATTCTCTCAACCCTAAAGCAAAGCAAAACTCTCTCTTTTCTTCTCTAAATTGTGAGTATGATGATCTTAACAAGATTATTATCATTTTAATTAGGTTGAGTTATGAATGGATTATGAGTAGATGATGTGAATTATCATATATGTTGTTGTAAACCCCTTTTGCTATCATGTATATTGTAAATCCAATGTTATGTGATGATGATATCTTATATGATGTAAATCATGCTATGATGATGTTATGTATGTTGAAAGTTTCTATGCTAAGTTGTGATGAATCATACATGTTAAAAAGGCCATGATGTTACCATCTATGCTAGTTAGTTCATATTAATTAAATCATCATGTTTGGGTTATGTTGATCTATATGACAAGTCACATATGCAAGTTAGATTGATTAGAAAAGTTATGAACATATGCCAAGACATCTATTATGACATCTAGAATGACATCTAAAATATTGTGCATGGCATCATTGTTTGTGGTAATTCTTGAAAATAAATTAACTTTTTATGCCGGTTTAACCAATTGGTTCGATTTTTGAATATTGAAACCAAATCAAACCAATAAACCAAAATAATATAGAGTAGAAAATCAAAATCAAGCGATTACCTAATAAAATCAAATTAAACAAGCCAAATTTAATAGATTTGTCTGGTTAATTCGGTTTTAATAGATAAATGCTCAATTTGTTCTACCAGCAGATGCCAAGAATTCACTAAAATTGGCGACTTAATTACTTACTGTTTTTAATGCTTTTTGGACGGCCACGAATCTTTTTCTAGGAAATTTCTACTTTGAATGATGGTCTTTTTTGTCATTTTAGAAACCTTCTGAACGAAGCATTTGCATTATAATACAGAAGCAAGACTTCTTCTGACCATGAGTCCACAGCTCACTTACTTTTGCTTTTCTTCCTTGTAGATCCTTTTCTTCATTGCCGAGTTCAAGGGAAAAAATTCTGAAAATAGAGGGAGATGGGGAATTCCAGTTCAATGGTGATCGCCGCTGCTGCTGTCGCTGCTACGGCAACAGCAGCATGGGTTCTCTGTTCATCCTTTTCGTCGGAGACAATGGACTCACAAAATAGGTCGTCGGCGACAAAAGATTCACAAAATCAAAGTAGATCGTTGGAGACGATGGAGGATCTGGATTTCCCGCATGTGGATGTTAATATTGGGGATAGTCCGATAAATGATCCTGAAACTGAAGCCAGTTTATTTGGTGAGGCGACTTTTTTTTCTTCTCTTTTTTGTTCCAATTTATTTGTATTCGTTTATCTATAGCAGTGGCAGTACATTGGGTCAAGGCGCTGAAGTTATGTCTCCAAAGTTATTAATGTTGTGAAGTATATTCTGAATATGATGGCCTTGCGTTCATTAGTCACTAGGATTCATTGCCTCGACTGTATTCACCATTGATTAATAATTTTTCTGCCTTGAATTATAGTTAAGGATGTTCTTTACCGTGTCGAGTCAGAGGGTTGCAAACAAAAGGAGGAGGTACATGATCAAAACACTTTGAGGTCGAAAGCTAAACCAAAGTTAAAGGCCGATGCTAATAAACAAATTTCTAAACATTTAACCCTTAATTCCTACAATTATGGTAAGTTTTCACTTTTATTTAGATTATATGAATTTTACCTTCAGTAGATGATTTAATAACTTATATTGCATTTTCTCAAACAATAAAATTTTGTTGTTGCTGGTTTATACTAGCTACGGTATAAACTGTTGTCCAAATATTTATCTTGTGTTCATGGTTAATTGTAACTGCAGTCGTGAACTCAGAGGGGAACAACAAAATACATTCCCATAAATCTTATGAAGACGCAGTAGCAGAAGCCGCCTCTCAGGTTGGTAGCAAAATAGAGTCACCCCTTTGTTTAAGGAAGCATAGAAGACCGAAGAGCAAGCATTCAGAGAATCAAAAACCCCGAAAATTAAAACGGAAGAGGAACCTAAATGCTGATGGTGATGCTCAAATTTCGAGGCATTTAACCCCTATAATTCATTTCCAAGGTAAGTCATGTCTCTCTATTTTTTAGTTTTTTGGGTGTTTTCTAACCCTCCTTTAGCAGCTTTTGTTATGTTTTATTCTTCTCACCTTCTAATTTTACCTGAACATTTTAGAGCATAGATGGCACATTTGGTAGCTATGAATATTACATTTCTTAACTGAAGGGTATTTTTTTTTAATCAACAATTGTGACATGATGCTATAGTCAAATATATTCAAAGACAATCAAAATCATGAGTTACAACATTTGGAGTATCAAGTATTACAAAAAAGAGAAGAGAATGAATGCTGTCAACCATCTCATTGAGCAGCAATCTCCTGACATAGTTCTCCTCCAGGTCATATGTTTTTTCTCATACTCTGCCTTCGAGAGGCAATTGATAATAATATATGACACAAAATGTTAGATCTTCTTTCAGGAAGTTACACCTGAGGTCTACATATATTTCCAAAGTTGCAATTGGTAGGACGTATACAAATGCTCCGTTAAAGAGAAACAAGCCACCAAACAAGTCTTCTGTACGATGGTACATTATTTCCTCTTAGAGAATCGCCAAAGCCTCCTCCTAATCATTATTTATATATTTTTTGTTTTTTCACTAGCAACGCCCATGTTTTAGACAATGCTGAAAATTTTGAATCCACGATAGTGATAAGTTGCGGTTTTACTCATAATTATGGATTGTTTTGTATCCATTTTGAATCCTGATTTCAAATTATGGCTTTGAGATGCTTTTACAGACCATATTCAAAAGTTTAGACAATCGCCTTTTTACATTGCAATTTAAAATTTTAAAATGCAGTTGAGCAAACTGCCTGTGAAGAAATTCTTCCACAAACACTTCGTTAACACCAAGACCTGCAAGGGTGTTTCAGTAGCGAAGTGCACTTCAAATCCAAAGAAAGCACTAACCGTTGCAACTTGCCATCTCAAAAGTCCAGATGGTGCATGCACATACGATGCAGAGCGGACGAGTCAAGCAAAAGAAGCGATCGACATCCTAAAATCCTCACCAAACGTTGTGCTCGGAGGAGACATGAACTGGGACGAATCCACCGATGGTCCATTTCCTTTGACCAGTGGATGGTGCGATGCATGGTCTGATTTAAAACCCAAAGAAGATGGGTACACCTACGATACAGAGTCGAATGCAATGCTCCGAGGCAGGCGGTCTGTAGTGCAGAAAAGACTAGATAGGTTTGTTTGCAGACTCAAGGATTTTGATATGATCAACATTGAGATTGTTGGAACAGAAGCGATAAAGGGTGCTTCGTGCAAGAGTTACGGTGGGAAGACGCTACCATTGTTGCCTAGCGACCACTATGGGTTGATTCTTACTATTTGTGCAAAATGAAGTTAAGCATAGGTTAGTGTATGTTATGTAACCGTAGGTGTGTCTTATGTGCATGAACTATGTGCATTATGCATAGATTTTCTAGGTTTAACATGTACATTCTGTATAGATTTTCCTGGTTTAACCCGTGTAGTAGCATGTGTATGGTTGTATGGTTTGTTTTAGGAAATTGAGTTATATTTGTGGAGTGATGTAAATACTTTTGTAAATCAGTGGACCAGGCCAGTATGGCTTGGTATGTCATAAAATAAATTGTAAGAGCAATTTTCATTAAGCCGTCATGAGTCTCTATTCTAAGCCTTGTGGCTATCCCAATAATGAGTACGAGGACTGTTTATGTACATGAAGAATAGAGCGATTAACATTTGACAACAAAGGGGTGAGATCAAAAGGAGTCCGAGTTTGTTAACACTTTATCCACAAGTGTGAACATAACTCTCGGATCTATTGGTGGAAATCAGGGGGTCCCTCTGATTTTTCTTGATTTCCACAACAAAATCAAAGGAATTCCTGATTTCCACCAATGGAATTTGAGAGTTATGTTCACATTTGTGGATAAAGTGTGAACAAACTCCTACTGGATCGAAAGTTGTATATACATAACGTTGTGTACTTTCAAGGTAGGTGAACAAAACACTTTGAACTGATTGGTGGCAGTCAGTGGATCCCTTACGGGACCCTTCTGATTTCGACCAATCAGCCTCCGCTGCTTTGTTCACCTAAGAGGTGAACAAACTCAGCCTCCATAATGTTTTGTAATAAAATCAATTTAATGAAATAATTTATAAGAATTGTACGATATTGGAGAAAAAATGAAATAAAGGTTGTGTTAATTTATTTACTATCGTTTTCTGATACTGGGTAAGATAAATATTAATTAATAAAATTTATAACTGTTATGTACTTATTAATTATTTATTGTGCCAGCATGCTAATTAAATAGTAATGATAGTAAAATAACTATGGTCAAATTCTTCAAAATATCTTGTGACTTATGTCGGACCATGAAGTGATGAAATGACGACAGCAACAATGGCAGCAAGAACAACAACTAAGCCGTACAGATTGGGTTAGCTATATGAAACCAAAAACCAAAAGGCAAAATTCACATAATGGTGATAATAACAAAAAATGATTTAAAAGTAAAAACATAAATAAAATGAAAAATAAAACAAAATAAAAAATAATTATTTAAACAAATAATAATAGTCATAATAATGAATGGATAAATAATGATGATGTTGTTGATGATGATGATAATAATAATAGCAGAACTAGTAGTAATAGATATTGAAGAGCAACGCTACGCCTTATACACCTATACACTAGTTTTGTCATCTACAATGAATAACACTCTCCTTAAACTAATCAAAAACACAAGATTTTGGCTAACTTTCATGCTCTCATATTCAACACCACTCTTCACATATATTCAAATTTCTCAAGTCTTTTTTTACTAATTCCTCTTTGTCATACTTAGTCGATCTCTACCTTTTTTGAGTATTTGGTGTGGGCCTATAATCCCAATGCGCACAGATGCATCATGAGGTCTCTATTGGAGAAGTCCAAACCATTTTAAGCAGTATTGGACTAACGTCTATTCAAATATTGCAACTTCAAGTTCGTCCCGACTATCGTTATTTCTAATTCGGTCTCATTTGGTATGCCCACAGCTCTATCGCCGCATACGCATCTCTGTTATACTTATCTTCTGGATGTGTTTGCTTTGGTAAGCCTACATTCTGCATTATATGACATTACTCTATCAAATTTCCATCTAAATCTTTATGGGATTTTTCTATTATAGAGAATACTAGATGCTAGTCGTCATTTCACTCATCCCGCTTGTAACACCCACATTTTTAAATAATAAAATAATTGAGAATAATTAAAATAAGCATCTTTGAAAATGTTGGAATTTGGCCTCGAAACACTTGCAATCGTGGCAAATTTTCGATTAATTTACACTATAATATGTTTCCAATGAAATTTGTATTGAAAAGTTATTAATATTCGAAGTTTTATGTCGAAAAATAATTATAAGTGTAGATGTGTATGAATATATTTATTTTACAAATATATGCGTGCATTACTTCCAAAAATAACGTGTGTTTGAAATTCAAAATAAATGTGTTAATAAAAGGAATTAAATCAAGAAAGAAACAGAAAATAATTACACTAAATTACAAAATTCAAATAATTAAATACGCTCAAAACAAAAAGGGAAAGCCATGTAAGAAAACCCGTTTGAATGTGTTTGGGTTGACCCATGTTGCGTCAGGTTAACCCTGGGATTAACCCATCTATAGGTTGGGTCGACCCAACAACGTTAATAATGACTTGTTTTGTTTGTTTTGAATTAACTTATTTCATTTTGAATCAGATGGACAAGGTTCACTCAGACATCTATAAATAAACGTGCAGGGCTACTCTCCAAACTCATAATTTTTTGAGTGGACCTGGAAGCTCTGTCATTTCCTTTTTCTGATTCTTCAAAACATAAAAAGTCATATTTATGTTTTTCAATTCAATATCTGGAGATACCAACGGTAGATCTAGAAAGTAGATATTCAAATTCATTGTCCGTACGAGGTAAGTTCTTCAGATTTGATTTTAAATAGTTTATTTTATCTTAGACTTAGATCTATAAATCCGTGTAAGTTCTAGTTGGTTGATTCAAATAGGTTTACAAAAGGTAAAGATTATGAATAATAAATCTGGATTCAAATCAGATCTAGAACTTGGAGTGCTTTTTTCAGGTGAGTGAATTTAAATTATATATCTTTTCTATTAATGGTATATAATATCATCAAATTCCCTTGTAATTATTGAATTTGATATAAGCCATGTTTAGGATAATCATAATAATTGTTTATGCAAGTATTCCTAATCGAATTGCAAATGGTTAGAAGAATACTTATATGAAATTGGTATTATTGTGAAATGGAATTTAAATAAACAAAAATAAGTAATATTGGGTTTGAAAATTATGAAAAAGTGGCATAAGCCTAAAAGTGAGAAATTTACAATAATATGTCAAAACTTAAGAATGAGATAAAAAAGAGATGCTAAATGAATAAATTAATTTGGAAGTTACTATTAGGTTAGTTGACTAGTTGAGAGAAGGGGATAAATTTCCATAATTTAATATTGTAGGAAAGATGATAAATATAACTGCAAAAAGTAAAAAGGGTAATAAAACGGGGTTAGCGCAAAATAAGGATGTTACTATGCACTATCCGACAATTAAGAAAAGAACAAAAAAGAAGATCGTGCAATTGTGTGTTTTATGGAGGCAATATTAAAATAAGGAAATAGTTTTTAATGCAGTTTCAGTAACCAACCAAGTGGAGGTAACACTACTTCCTAGAAATAGGCTAACAATAACTATAAAGTAAGTATATATGTAATGAAAGAAAGTAACAGATGAGAAGCGACAATTCAGTTATTTACAATTTTCTACGGTTAATTACATATTTTCTTAAAAGTGCATAGATATGTATATGTTAGTTAAAAGACGCAGATTTAATCATCTTTTTGCGCGTGAAAAACAGAATAAAAAATGTAACTTTGCAAGTACGGAATAAATTAAAGAGAACTAAATTTATAGTAAACATATGTACAAAATGAAATAAAAAGGAATTAGATTAAATTAGGAAAATTTAAAAGGATTTGCAGTAAATTATGACAAGTGTTATAACTTAAAAAGTAACAAAAAATGAACAGATTATTATGATTAATAAAAACTATGTTGACATGTTAAGAAATCATAATAAAAAAAAGAGAAAGAAGATAACCTTTTACGATGAAAGTAGAATATCATTGGCTCTGGCTAGGAACTGGGTCAATAGGTTAGGCTCGGATTTAAGATTGAGCAAAAAAGAAAGAAAGAGGAGTTAAGCAAATCTGAATATTTTTAAGAAAAATTATAACAAGAGGGTTGTAATTAAAAAAATAAAAGAGAAAATAAGAAAGGCTTATTAGAAATAAAACATAGATTTGGGATTTAGTTTAATAAGCATGTAACAGTAGTGGTTCATTCCTGCAACAAATGTTTATTGGGGAAAATAAGTGACCAATAAAGGTAATAAGCAAGTAAATAAGGCCCACATTACATGAAACTATGCAGATAACGCTAGCTAGTGTTATAATAAGAGAGAAGAAAAGTACGCTAAAAGCATAATGAAAGATTAGACATATGGTCTAATAAAATGGTGAGATGATGCATTTGAAAAGCCTAACGAAGCAGATCACCACAGATGCTTTAGTATAGTTAACACACGTCCAACATGTGTTCCGCGAGGCTGGAGAAAAGTGCGAGACTTCTACAGAACTTAAGGATACTCTATGATGACCCTCTAGAGTAGGCCCAAAAAGCCGCACCTCTGGAGATAGGTCTGCATGGTTTCACAAAAAGTGTATGCCTTGACATGTTGGTATCGTGGGCCTAACGAAGATGTCCTTTACTAACGGTCAGAAGACTGATAGATGACTTAAGGATTTGGCGGTTGCCTCGGCTTTGGGAGCAGGCTTCGTGGTCAGGACCTAGTAAGGGCAGCAACCGTTCGGATACCTATCATCATCAGTCAGAGTGCAAACGGGAAAGATTGGGGCTAAACCAAAACGCCAATGATTTTTGTGACGGCAAGGAATTTCGCTCGGTCTGAACCAGTCGCTAAACCGACCCAGACCTCTCGAAATGCCCTATCGTTTGAGAACAAACCACAAAATTTGGAGTAAGAGTCTAACCTAGCCTTACTCCTTCGCCTTATAACGGCGCACGTCTAATCCTAACCAATTTATCGATTCGATTTTTCACACCACAAACCACATTCAAATCAAATCATATAACTAACTACACAACCAAACAATTTAACAAACAAGCCATCCATGGTCTGTGGATGACGGGTGTCGGGTGCTACTAAGCACCGTCTGCATCCTAGTATATATATAACTAGAAAAATTAAATTGAAAGGTGAGGAGTTCTCACCGATAGCTATCCTAGCTCCACGGCTCTTCTAATGCAGGAAATCTTCGCCAACTCGCCTTTCGTCGCTTTCGCCCGCATTCTCTACATATGTAAAAATCGAATTTTTACTATGTTATTCAATATATAAAAATCGAATTTTTATTATGTTATTCAATATATAAAAATCGAATTTTTATTATGTTATTCAATATATAAAAATCGAATTTTTATTCTGTTATTCAATATATAAAAATCGAATTTTTATTCTGTTATTCAATATATAAAAATCGAATTTTTATTCTACTAAAAAATCTTATCATTATATTTTGCTTTCTAAAACAAAATATAATTTTCTTTCAAAACACATGTATATTTTCTCCTTTCAAAACAATGTTTCTTTTATATAGAAAATCCTCCTTTTGAAACAATATATATCCATATATAATTTCTGATCTTCGTGACTCAAAATGTCATCTTTATATGATAAAAATATCATTTTTATCATATTATAAAAATATAATCTTTTAACTTATAAAGTTTAAATCTTTTCAAAAGTTAGTTTTTAAACTTTTCAAAAATCAGTTTAAAAATCATTTTTAAAAATCATTTTTCAAAATCAGCTTTTAACATTAAACAAAAATCAGTTTTTAACTTTAAAAACAAAATCAGTTTTCTATTTTAAGAACAAAATCAGTTTTCTATTTTAAGAACAAAATCAGTTTTCTATTTTAAAAACAAAATCAGTTTTCTTTTTTAAAACAAAATCAGTTTTCTGTTTTTTTTTTCTTAAACAAAATAAAATAAAAATAAAAATAAATAAATTAAAACAAAACTTACAGAGGGGGGGTGCCTACAACGGAGGTGGCGGTCGGGGAGGATGGCGTGGGGTCAGAGCGGTTCGTCGGAGGGCAAGTGGCGGTGGACAGGTGGTTCGATCCTGGGCATTGGCGGTGAGGCGCGGCTGACGGGAGTTTAGGGCGCGATGGTCTGCGTCGAAGAAGCAGCGAAGGGGAGGAAGGGGCTCTGGTGATCGGCGAGGAGGGGAGGGGGTTGCGCGACGAGGTGGAGGGCTGAACCTCGATCCGGGCGGCTGCGATTTACTTTTAGGTTTTGTTTGCTTTTTTTTTTCTACTGAATTCAATCGGGGGGGGGGGGGGGGCAGAAGATAGGAGAAAAGGGTTTTTTTTTTTTATTTAATTATTTTAACCGCTAAAAAGTTGACTTTCACAAACGACCTCTAAACGAGGCCCACCGCCTGTCGTCCATAGCGTTCTCCCCCCATTCCGAACACAATGGGATATGTATCGCAAGCTGATTTGATCGTTTCGATTAGTTTCAGTTGAATTTACATTTAAATCACTATATTGAATTTTAAACGTACATTTCACATTACCGGGGTCACATACTAACTCTAAAAATTCAATAAAAATATTTTCTAGCTTCGTATTGACGATACGGTCCTAACAAAACTAGTTTCGTCGAATTCTGAGACCGTTTGAAAAATGGCCAATTTCCAGTCGATTAAAATCAACTGAAACCGGTCAAACGCGTTTTCCTTTACCACGCTCACATATCGATTCGAAAAATTATGAAATTTGGAATCTAGCAATTACTTGACACTGCGGATCCAACAAAACTGGTTTCGTCGAAATCCGAGGTCGTTTGCAAAATGTCCATTTTTAAGGGCCTGAATTCCATAGCGACTATTCAGAATTTTCAACTGGACATATCTTTTGATTCCCGATATGAAATCTTGATTTTTCGGATTCGTTGGAAAGATATTCACTATTAGATTCCATTATTTTTTGTTTCACTAAAATCCGGATTGTTTTGCACCCGGTACATTCAATTGAAGTTTGAAATCGAATTATCGAACTACCGCGCCATTTTCAATTCTATTTATAATTATATATAAATATTTATATATTCTAACGACGACGTATATAATATATACGCTCGAATTATATTCAAAATAAATTTTCGTCGATATTATTTAAAATAATTCATTTTAAATAATCAAAATTCGCCATAATTGCCAAAATAAAAATTTTAAACTGGCCCAGAATTTACGGGTTGTTACAATCTCCCCCACTTAAAACTTTTCGTCCCCGAAAAGGAACAAAGTCGAAAGTGGTTTGATTAATCAACTCTACGCTCGATCTGACTTCCTTTCTCCAACTTTTCAGTTTCTGAGAATTTTCAAAATCTCAAAAATTTGGCTAACACCCTAAATTTTTGAAAAATTTCGCCATAACCTCCCCTGCACCGGGAGCATCGGGGAATTTCAAATAGCTTCCCCGGTCCTTCAGATCTCAAAAAGAAAAAGAAAAAGCCAAGCGGCTAGCCAATAGGCTCACAAAATCATCATCACCCAAACAAAACAAGAAATTATGTAGTAAACATGTACCTATTTGTCGGGCAAACAAATTTTATTCTCTGGCTCTAGCCTCCTTGCTATGACCTGTTCAATGATATATATGTATATGCAAGCAAATGCAACCAATTTTCAATAAAATTCAATATTTGACTCAAATGAACTAAATGGTTCAAATTTTAATTATTCATACAATAATCAAACAATACAACCATCAATCAATTAGTTGATTAGTTTTTCAAATGCATAACTTTGATATATATACAGAAAATCATGTTTTTGATGCCAATTCACAACAAAGGGTTCTAGCTATATAAGTTTTGGTTCTCACACCAGTCTAATGGAAATATATAGATATCACACCTTCGAAACACAAACATAAGTTCTGATGATGATCGATCAATCATCAGAACCATCTCCGGGTGTCTAGAGTGTAATTCTATATCTATCCAGTATATTAAAATTCCAAATACACGTGGATCAGACGTATACGCAAAATCTATATATACTGGATTGTCCACGTCAATATAAATAAATAGCCAAATACGAATAATTGATTTAAATTTTCAAAACAAAAATTGTTTTCATTTGAAAAATATACTCTTCACACTCGTTCTAGGATACTACTGATCCTATCTCTAACGAGTCATTCTCGTTGGATATTACTAATCCCATATCTGATGAATTCTTTCGTATGGTTCTAATGTGCCTTGTTCTCTAAGCTTTGTAAACCAAAGCTCTGATACCAACTGTGACGGCAAGGAATTTCGCTCGGTCTGAACCAGTCGCTAAACCGACCCAGACCTCTCGAAATGTCCTATCGTTTGAGAACAAACCACAAAATTTGGAGTAAGAGTCTAACCTAGCCTTACTCCTTCGCCTTATAACGGCGCACGTCTAATCCTAACCAATTTATCGATTCGATTTTTCACACCACAAACCACATTCAAATCAAATCATATAACTAACTACACAACCAAACAATTTAACAAACAAGCCATCCATGGTCTGTGGATGACGGGTGTCGGGTGCTACTAAGCACCGTCTGCATCCTAGTATATATATAACTAGAAAAATTAAATTGAAAGGTGAGGAGTTCTCACCGATAGCTATCCTAGCTCCACGGCTCTTCTAATGCAGGAAATCTTCGCCAACTCGCCTTTCGTCGCTTTCGCCCGCATTCTCTACATATGTAAAAATCGAATTTTTACTATGTTATTCAATATATAAAAATCGAATTTTTATTATGTTATTCAATATATAAAAATCGAATTTTTATTATGTTATTCAATATATAAAAATCGAATTTTTATTCTGTTATTCAATATATAAAAATCGAATTTTTATTCTGTTATTCAATATATAAAAATCGAATTTTTATTCTACTAAAAAATCTTATCATTATATTTTGCTTTCTAAAACAAAATATAATTTTCTTTCAAAACACATGTATATTTTCTCCTTTCAAAACAATGTTTCTTTTATATAGAAAATCCTCCTTTTGAAACAATATATATCCATATATAATTTCTGATCTTCGTGACTCAAAATGTCATCTTTATATGATAAAAATATCATTTTTATCATATTATAAAAATATAATCTTTTAACTTATAAAGTTTAAATCTTTTCAAAAGTTAGTTTTTAAACTTTTCAAAAATCAGTTTAAAAATCATTTTTAAAAATCATTTTTCAAAATCAGCTTTTAACATTAAACAAAAATCAGTTTTTAACTTTAAAAACAAAATCAGTTTTCTATTTTAAGAACAAAATCAGTTTTCTATTTTAAGAACAAAATCAGTTTTCTATTTTAAAAACAAAATCATTTTTCTTTTTTAAAACAAAATCAGTTTTCTGTTTTTTTTTTTCTTAAACAAAATAAAATAAAAATAAAAATAAATAAATTAAAACAAAACTTACAGAGGGGGGGTGCCTACAACGGAGGTGGCGGTCGGGGAGGATGGCGTGGGGTCAGAGCGGTTCGTCGGAGGGCAAGTGGCGGTGGACAGGTGGTTCGATCCTGGGCATTGGCGGTGAGGCGCGGCTGACGGGAGTTTAGGGCGCGATGGTCTGCGTCGAAGAAGCAGCGAAGGGGAGGAAGGGGCTCTGGTGATCGGCGAGGAGGGGGAGGGGGTTGCGCGACGAGGTGGAGGGCTGAACCTCGATCCGGGCGGCTGCGATTTACTTTTAGGTTTTGTTTGCTTTTTTTTTCTACTGAATTCAATCGGGGGGGGGGCAGAAGATAGGAGAAAAGGGGTTTTTTTTATTTATTTAATTATTTTAACCGCTAAAAAGTTGACTTTCACAAACGACCTCTAAACGAGGCCCACCGCCTGTCGTCCAGAGCGTTCTCCCCCCATTCCGAACACAATGGGATATGTATCGCAAGCTGATTTGATCGTTTCGATTAGTTTCAGTTGAATTTACATTTAAATCACTATATTGAATTTTAAACGTACATTTCACATTACCGGGGTCACATACTAACTCTAAAAATTCAATACAAATATTTTCTAGCTTCGTATTGACGATACGGTCCTAACAAAACTAGTGTCGTCGAATTCTGAGACCGTTTGAAAAATGGCCAATTTCCAGTCGATTAAAATCAACTGAAACCGGTCAAACGCGTTTTCCTTTACCACGCTCACATATCGATTCGAAAAATTATGAAATTTGGAATCTAGCAATTACTTGACACTGCGGATCCAACAAAACTGGTTTCGTCGAAATCCGAGATCGTTTGCAAAATGTCCATTTTTAAGGGCCTGAATTCCATAGCGACTATTCAGAATTTTCAACTGGACATATCTTTTGATTCCCGATATGAAATCTTGATTTTTCGGATTCGTTGGAAAGATATTCACTATTAGATTCCATTATTTTTTGTTTCACTAAAATCCGGATTGTTTTGCACCCGGTACATTCAATTGAAGTTTGAAATCGAATTATCGAACTACCGCGCCATTTTCAATTCTATTTATAATTATATATAAATATTTATATATTCTAACGACGACGTATATAATATATACGCTCGAATTATATTCAAAATAAATTTTCGTCGATATTATTTAAAATAATTCATTTTAAATAATCAAAATTCGCCATAATTGCCAAAATAAAAATTTTAAACTGGCCCAGAATTTACGGGTTGTTACAATTTTTCACTATCGAGACATCAGATGAGGGACAATAGTAGTTGGATATTTAGATTGCTTGCTGTAGGATATTTTTTTTGTTAACTTTTGATGGATCTTTCAATTAGTTGAGTGGAAGGGGCTGTGAAGGGGAAATAACCACAGAGAAAGAGATAGACCAAATAGAATATCTGTATTGTAGACTTAAGGAAGTTGCTCCTTACAGATATAAAAATCCCTGACTGAGTTTCGTACGAGGGTAAGCCTTGTTATCGGAACCCAGGTAGTAGATGGTACGAGTACATGTAAGTCCTCAGTGCAAGCATTGGGTGTAATATCATGAATATCTGAGCATTGGAGCGAGCTGATGTGGATGTGGTTTCACACTTTCTTTTCAAACGATGAAGCATCTGTATTTATAGACATCATGAAGTCATCCTCTACAAATGTAAATGTAGTATTATTTCGTAGCTAGACGATAGAGTTCTGTTTAGGAGGATATAAAAGGTACCATGGGTAGTATCTAGGACTACAATAGTCAATTAGGCATATAGCTACATATATATTGGTTATTATGCTTGGTCTACTTGGGAGTAGATAGGTACAGATTATGCATGGATGCGAGAGTATTGTAAAACCAAATAACCTAACAAAATTAAAATGGTAATAAAACGGTATATGTAGTGTTAAACTTAAAAGTATATAATTTGCACATTCACCAGAAATTTAGTTCTGACCCCTCCTCATAACAATCCACATGCTAGGTGACAGACAAAGATTATTCACCTTAGAGACAATAATTTAGAACGTGTGAATATTTTCGTAAGTATTTATCTAATATTATATTTTAATTATTTCCACTGTGAGTCTCTTATTTTTGCTATGATATATTTATTTTTACCTATTCGCAAGATACCAAATACCCAAATTGGCTTCAATATACTTGATTTTAGCATTTTGTGAAAAATTCAGACCCGATGGATTTTTGGTTGTTACATTTGGTACCAGAGCCTAGATTTAGTGGTCCTAAATAGATAGTGAGTGAAAATATTTGTATTTTTTAATATATCTATATATATATATGTGTGTGTGTGTGTGTGTGTGTGCGTGTTTGTGTATGTATGTGTGTATGTGTGTGTGTGTGTATTTTACCTAGTTCCATAAAGGAAACCCACTTTTAAGAGGAAAGACATTTGAAAAGATTGTGGTAACGTTTCTATACATCAAGTTTAGGATTATTGGAATCCAAGAGCTATAGGTTGTAGTGTTACCATGGTAGAAGATTTACAGTTACTTTAATAGTTATGGAAAATTCATATATCGATATCTAGAAATTGTAGTTATTTTAGATTAGTGGATGAGACGATAGTGCCTTGTTTAGAAAATATCTCTGGTTATATTTGGAAAACGTTCCAAAACTCATTTATATGGATTTAAACAAATGTCGTATAAACCATCGCTTCGACAATTTCAGCATTTACGACACGAATTAACTCACCACACTTAATCCAACCCTAGTTATCGAACTTTAACCATTCTTCAGTCAACAGTGAAGTCAATCAAGTTGGGGTATAATTACCTCTCAAAACTTAACTGAATAACATTTTTAATTTCGAAATGGACAAAGGTCACAACTCTAAACTTTAAAAAACACTGCTTACATAACACTCGGATTCAATTTAAGAATCCGCTTTTTTTTCGGAAATCATTGATTAAAGCAATAGCGTTATAACCCATACTCTGAAATTTTAACTTTGAAATATACTTTTATTCATTAATTTGAATAAATAATAATTAAATAAATGAATGAATAATTAATTAATCTTTATTAAAACAGAAAGTAAATAGTACTTTCCTGAATTCGACATAGTCGAATTTCAATGTATAACCCTCTTCGAATAATTTCTATTTGATTAACTTCCAAACCCTTACCAATTTCTGTAACACTCCGTTTTTTCCGTGAATATTAAAATGACAAAATTAAGAACACTTAATTTTTAGAAGAGGAGTTAAGGAAAACAGGTTACGCCATTTCGTTCGTCTCGGAATTCTGCTTGAGATAGAGTCTGAGTTTCGTGAATCGGACTTCGTATGAAGAAGTTATGGAGGTTAGAAGTTTTCAAGTTTAAGCAAAAATTAAATTAAAATAATAATTAAATAATTAAAGCAGATTTGAATTTCAAAACTTTAGAAAACAGCTGAGCGGGAAATTTCCCGCTCAGGGGTGTCGACCCCCCCAAGGGGTGTCGACATGGGTGTCGACCCCCGTAGGGGTGTCGACTTGGGTGTCGACCCCCTGTAGGGTCGACACTTGTGAACTGATCTAGACAGTGACGATTTTTTGAGGTGTTAGGGCATATGTGTCATGTTCTGGTTGGCTCTCTTGGGTTTGGATGCCTTTGATGACTCCTAGGTTGATCTAAAGGCCCATATTAATCCTAAACTTCTATATAATCACCCCAAACCTCAACCCTAGACCGCATAACCCTATTCTATGAAGCCGTCATGCTGTCCATGTCTAAGCTAGCCTAGCCTCCATCTTCTCCAAACTAGAAATAAAGTTAGAAAGCTCCAAACCAAATCCAAACTAGAGAATCAAACGTCTACATCAAGGGTTAAGCTTAACAAATTCAGAAATCAGATCCCAGAATACAAGATCCATTCTTTTTCTATAAGTTCAGTTATTATTCAGATTTGAACACCTAACAGAAATCTGTTGAGTCAAAGCTTCACGGATTATTTTGATTTATGACAAGAAGAAGCTTCTACATCGACAAAAAGAAGACGAGATGCCTTCATAGGTTAGAAGTTGATTATTTAGAGTCATAAATGTTAAAATCTATCCTCAAATAATCATACTTCTTTTTGGCTTTCAAAAATTACTTATAAAACCTTTTTTTATGCATATCATCAAAAACATGTCGACCTACACTTTTTTATAGGTCAACAGGTTTTCAAAATATAACGGTCGAAAAAAGGTCGACCTATATTTTTTTATAGGTCAACAGGTTTTTAAATTACAACGGCTAAAACATGTCGACCTATAAATTTTTATAGGTCAACAGCTTTTTGAAATTTTGTGAAAAGTCATCTTCTTTCTTGAAGAGTTACATCCATTTCTTCTCAAGAATAATCACTTCTTTTGAGAGCAACTTTTCACCAACAATTGCATCTTCTCGATTACTATAAATACATCGATTTTCATTCATTCAAATTACCGAATCTTCTCTCCATTCTCTGATCTATATTGCATTATTCTTAGCATTCAAAAGCACTCAAAATCATTATATTATCGTTTGAATCTCCAAGCATATTTTATACACTTGTGATTCAAAACGATAATCCACTTCCTAATTTTTGCAAACATCATATTATATTTGAGGATAAGATTATAGGAAGGTTGTACTCAATCATTGACTAATCAGCGTTGAAGAAAGAACACATTCAAGGTCAAACTCTTGTAATCGTCTTGTGGGTAAGCTTGTAGCCCGTGAAATCAAGTGGGTAAGCTTGTAGCCCGTGAAATCAAGTGGGTAAGCTTGTAGCCCGTGAAATCAAGTGGGTAAACTTGTAGCCCGTAAATCAAGTAGTTGTGAACCTGTTCCTCCGGGTGAAGAGAGGGTGTTGTTTAGTGAAAAGCTGAAGAGGAGCTTCGGGACTGGACGTAGGACTGGAGGTCCGAACCAGTATAAAAATCCTGGTGTCGTTACTCTACTTTACTTTACTGCATTTACAGTTATTTGTGATATATATCTTGTTTGCGAATTTTTACGTGCATAACTATTGAATAGCTTAAGTTATCACATACATTCCGCATAGCCATATTATAGATCCTGCACAAGTCGTACACACAACCGATTTTTCAATTGGTATCAGAGCAAGGTCATCATATAACCGTAACACAATTATTTGATATATTCTAGTAATATGGCAAATAACGCAAGTACAAGTAACACCACTTACACAGAAGGTCAATCGACACAAAGACCTCCTTTCTTTAATGGCCTAAACTATAGTTATTGGGCAACACGTATGACTTTTTATATGCAATCAACTAGCTATGATGCTTGGAATGTTACTCAGAAAGAGATAATAAATCCAACTACTGAGTATGCAGAATGGACTCCTGCTGAGAAAACAGCAGCTAGTGTAAATGAAAAAGCAATGAATATGTTGTTTTGTGCATTAGACCAAAATGAGTATAACCGTGTTAGTATCTATACCACTGCCTATCAAATTTGGCTAACACTAAAGACCACTCATGAAGGTACTAACAAGGTTAAACAAGCAAAAATAGCTTTGTTGAAAAGTCAATTTCAAAATTTCAAAATGAAGCCAAATGAAACAATCAATGAGATGTATTCAAGGTTTCAAACTATTCATCATGCTCTTATCGGGTTAGGACAAAAATATTCTGACTTCGATTTAGTTTCAACAGTCCTACATTCACTGACTAATGACTGGGAAGGAAAGGTATTAGCCATAAAAGAAGCTAATGATCTTTCCACCATAAAGCCAGATGAATTGATAGGAAATCTTATGTCCTATGAAGCTAACTTGCAGGCTCGAAAAGAACAAAAAGAAGAAAAGAAAAATGTAGCTTTTCATGCTGATGAAGACATCTCAGATTATGAAGATGAGGATCTAGCATTCATTGCAAAAGGATTCAAAAAATTCTTAAAGCAACGAAAAGCTAGTCGATACAACAGAAAAAAGTTCGTATCAAACAGACCATCATCATCGAATGTAGAATGCTTTAACTATCATAAGAAGGGACATATGCAAAATGATTGTCCAGAACAAAATAAGAAGACAGAAAAGGACAAGTCAAAGAAACGGGCATTCTCAGTAACTTGGGATGATTCAGATTCATCTTCATCCGAAAGTGAAAGCGACTCAGATAATGAACAAGCAAATGTATGTTTTATGGCAACAGAGGATGAGGTACAAATTCCTGCCCTTGAGGATATGCTTGATATTTATGATAAATTAATGATTAAATTTAAAGATACAAAACATCAATTAAAAGAAGTCAAGGCAATGTTGAATAGATCAGAATTAGAACGAGATATGTTAAAAGATGAAAAAAACATATTAGAGGAGGAACTTGAAAAGGCTCAAGAATCATCATCTGATAATAATTCTCAACTATCTCTTCTGAGTCAAGAAATTGAAATTCAAAAAGAGAAAAATGACACTCTTACTGCTGAGAATTATGAGCTTAAAGCAAAAGTAAAATCTCTAGACCTTGAAAAAGCTAGTTTACAAACAAAGTTAGACGACATTTCTAAAATTGTTTCTAACTTTAACAAAGGTCGAGAAAATTTGACAAAAATTATTGAGAGTTCACAATCAGCTACAAACAAGCAAGGATTGGGATATAAGAAACAAGTTATCAAGAAACATCTTGGTAAAAGAAAAAGAAAAAATAAGAAAGCTCAAGAAACTGAAGCTAAGAAAAATCTTAGTTTATTATATTCCAAACCAAAACCGATTGTGAAATCTCAAAAGAAGAATGTCAAATCTATAA
Source organism: Allium sativum (assembly GCA_030737875.1). Taxonomy (NCBI): domain Eukaryota; kingdom Viridiplantae; phylum Streptophyta; class Magnoliopsida; order Asparagales; family Amaryllidaceae; genus Allium; species Allium sativum. The sequence continues at coordinate 134,220,395 of CM060918.1, forward strand.
AAATATGGGTTCCTAAAACAAATAATAGTTTGATTAGGAACAAGTACATTCAATTTTTTTTGAATACTGTGCATTATAATCCAAATTATTTGTATAAAGGAGATACCGGACCTGTATGGGTTTGGACTCCTAAGACCTAACTCTTAGGACCCTATAAAAAGTGGGTACCATGGACTTAACTTTATTTTTTGCAAGTCCCACTTAAGAAAAGAGGAAAGTGGATATTGGACAGTGGTTGCTCAAAGCATATGACTGGAGACAAGAGCTTATTAACAAATATTACTTATTCAGATGGTGGCTCAGTCACTTTTGGAGATAATTCAAAAGGCTATATCATCGGCAAAGGCGATGTGAGCAATTATGGTACATCTAACTTACTTCTTATCACAAATGTCTTTCCTTATTACTATATATAGAAGAGAATTTTTCTACGGTTAATCAAATACAAACCATCTCTTTTCTTTCTCTAAAAATAGAAAACTCTTTCTATATATATACACGTTTGTATTTTTTAGTGCTCTCAGACAACAATTCTCTCAAACCTCAATTATTTTTAATTCATGGCACACATTTGTGAAAAATGTGCTGAAAACTCCCATATTTCAATCACGAGTTCCGAACCAACGGAATACAACTCCCCGAAAACACCAGAACATCCACCTGGATTTCATCCACCTTCTCGAACACCAGGAACCACACCAACTTCTAAGAAAAGCAAGAAAGTTTTGTTTTTCTCTCCACGAACAAAAGAAAAGATCGACGAAATGCATTATTATCAGCAGCAAATGTTCTATGAGCAAAAATTGACGACTTCTCGTTTGACGTATCTCGAACGACTAGCCTCTTTCTTCTGCAGCTCTGACAGGCATAATGTACATGAGCCAATACCTATACCATCATCTTCGCGAACTCCTAACTCATTGGATAGGAATTACCTCAACAATGAAGGAGCAAGTGAAAAATACAATCCTTGGGAACCAAAGAATTCTTGGGAACCAAGGAGATAATTTTTTTTTATCGTTTAAATTTTCTGAAAATAAATTTGTATTTAACCTTCAAAGCATCTGTTTTTGAATTCATATTGTTTTGAATAAAATATTTTTTTATATATATAGTTCATTTCATCTCAAAAAACCAGAAAAACAAAAGTATTCAGCACCTGTCGACCGCCCAGTTCTATGCTGTCGACCGGTCTAGTCTTTTTTGGTTTTTTATTTTCAACCAGAGAATTAACCTGTCGACCGCTCCAAAAAAACTCTGTCGACCGGTTAGGCTAAAAATATAATTCAAATTTCTTCCAGAACTCTTACCTGTCGACCGCCCCAAATACTCCCTGTCGACCGATCAACATATAAATGGTGGCATATATTCTTCCAGAACTTTAAGCTGTCGACCACCCTAATTTATCCTGTCGACCAGTTAAGTTAAAATATATTGTATCGATTCCTCCAGAACTAATTCCTGTCGACCACCCCAAAATTTTCTGTCGACCGGTATCGGGAATTGCTGTTTCCCCTTCTTTCAGACACGTCGATTCATTTTTTAATCCTTACAACCCTTCATCAAGATCATATCTATTCATTCTCTTCACCTTTTAAAACCGTCACATCTTTTCATCAAACACCCATATTTATTTATTCCTCATCTCCACAACCCAAATCTCTTAAAAATTCTCAATCTCTCTAAAATTCTAAAATGGCTCCTAAGCAAAAGAAATCAAAAACTTCATCCTCTCAAGCACCAGTCCAACCCATTGATTCTCAAATCAAACAATGGCTTATGGATCCACTAGCGGTGAAAAAGTGGAACAAAATGAAAGATTATACAATTCACCATGGATCTTTCATCAATTTCTCTGATTTTGTCTACTACGAAGTTCGAGAGATATCAAACCGAGCAGGTATTGAATCTCTTCTTTCTTTTGAATACAACAATGTTGAGATTAGTCACATTTTGATAAAGCTATTCTACGCTAATCTCAACTTAGAAAAATTTAAACCCCAAAACTCAGAAGATTGCTTATGGTCAGTGATATGTGGACAACACATTTTTCTTTCTAAAGATAGAATGGCAGAAATTCTTCGATCTCACACTGATGGTATACAATTCACTACTGATTTCTACCCTATTCATATTCGTGATAAACATAGTCACTTATTCATTGAAGACCATAAGTCAAGTACCAAAGGAGTCAATTTGAGACCCTCGGCTAGAATTCTTCATCTTTGTATCACGCATTCTCTACTTCCAAGGACTGGAAATTTTGATGCTGTTTACAGAGAAAACTTTAAGGCATTGTACGCTATCTTTGGGAATATCAAGGTAAATTGGGTTAAGATGATTTTTGACGAAATTTCAATGGTGAACAAACGCTCTAGGCCACATCTGTTTTATAACGAGTATATTATGCGTTGCCTCATGGACTGTGGAATAAGATCCCCCACGTCCAAAATTTCAATACCAAAATGTATTGATAAAGCGTCTAAAAAGAGGATGAAGCTACCCGATCCGTGTTTTACCATTATTCCTTTTGAGCAATATGTCGAACTAGGTCCTCAGGAGACTTCTTCTTCACAAATCCCTAGGCAAAGGCCTGAAGACGTTACAATTCCACCACCTACTTCTTCAACTAAAGAAACTCTTGAGCAAATTGCACGTAATCAATTTTTACTCGAAGCAAGACTGAAACGAACCGATAATAAGCTTGACCGCTTGGACACTAAACTTGATAAGCGTTTCAACAAATTAAAGTCTTTCTTCGGAACAATTTGAGAAGCAATCTCCTGTGCCTCAACTTCAGCAACACTTGCACAAGATCCCGGAAAACGTCCTATGCCTCCTACTTTTACATGGTCCTCGTCGGAAGAAGGTACCAGTTCTGGAGCAAGTACCCAACATAATCGTGGTCGTGGAATGTCGCATATTGAAGAAGGAGCTCATGACGATGATGACGGAAACAATGAGGAACAAGAGGAGGAAGGAGACAAAGACGAAGAAGATAGTGATTCGGACTGGCCACCACAATAGTCTTTACATTTTTTATCTCTTTATCTTCAAAAACTTAATTATGACTGGTGTATGTAATTATGCCACTATCTAGTACTTCTGGTGTGCTTGGTTTGGTTTGTAATATACGGAACAATTTACATATTCTTGTATTATGGTACTAGCCTTATGCAATTCTTCTGGACACCCTTTTTGTCGATGACAAAGGGGGAGAAAATATTACTAACGACTGTTGTGCAGATTATATATAATTCAGGGGGAGCTTATATACAGGGGGAGCATATATACAAGGAGAGATAACCATTTTAATCCATTTTGTCATCAATCAAAAAGGGGGAGAATGTTGAGTCAAAGCTTCACGGATTATTTTGATTTATGACAAGAAGCTTCTACATCGACAAAAAGAAGACGAGATGCCTTCATAGGTTAGAAGTTGATTATTTAGAGTCATAAATGTTAAAATCTATCCTCAAATAATCATACTTCTTTTTGGCTTTCAAAAATTACTTATAAAACCTTTTTTTATGCATATCATCAAAAACATGTCGACCTACACTTTTTTATAGGTCAACAGGTTTTCAAAATATAACGGTCGAAAAAAGGTCGACCTATATTTTTTTATAGGTCAACAGGTTTTTAAATTACAACGGCTAAAAACATGTCGACCTATAAATTTTTATAGGTCAACAGCTTTTTGAAATTCTGTGAAAAGTCATCTTCTTTCTTGAAGAGTTACATCCATTTCTTCTCAAGAATAATCACTTCTTTTGAGAGCAACTTTTCACCAACAATTGCATCTTCTCGATTATTATAAATACATCGATTTTCATTTATTCAAATTACCGAATCTTCTCTCCATTCTCTGATCTATATTGCATTATTCTTAGCATTCAAAAGCACTCAAAATCATTATATTATTGTTTGAATCTCCAAGCATATTTTATACACTTGTGATTCAAAACGATAATCCACTTCCTAATCTTTGCAAACATCATATTATATTTGAGGATAAGATTATAGGAAGGTTGTACTCAATCATTGACTAATCAGTGTTGAAGAAAGAACACATTCAAGGTCAAACTCTTGTAATCGTCTTATGGGTAAGCTTGTAGCCCGTGAAATCAAGTGGGTAAGCTTGTAGCCCGTGAAATCAAGTGGGTAAGCTTGTAACCCGTGAAATCAAGTGGGTAAACTTGTAGCCTGTAAATCAAGTAGTTGTGAACGTGTTCCTCTGGGTGAAGAGAGGGTGTTGTTTAGTGAAAAGCCGAAGAGGAGCTTCGGGACTGGACGTAGGACTGGAGGTCCGAACTAGTATAAAAATCCTGGTGTCGTTACTCTACTTTACTTTACTGCATTTACAGTTATTTGTGATATATATCTTGTTTGCGAATTTTTACCTGCATAACTATTGAATAGCTTAAGTTATCACATACATTCCGCATAGCCATATTATAGATCCTGCACAAGTCGTACACACAACCGATTTTTCAAAATCATGACTATAATAATCTGATCTAGAACTATGCCTAATTCTGATTCATGCTTATCCTTTTGGTCAAATCTGAATTGCCTATGCCTATGAGACTGTTGTGATTGACATAATGAAACCTATCATGCCTATGATATTGTTGTAATTGACATAATGAAACCTATCATGCCTATGAGACTGTTGTTATTGACATAATGGAACCTATCATGCCTATGAGACTGTTGTGATTGATATGATGGAACCTATCATGTTGTACATCCTATGACAATGAGACTATTGTGATTGATATAAGGAACTTATCATGTTGTACATCAAAATTAGTGATTCTCTTAAATCCAATTCTATCTAATCTTTATACCTATGGTGTAAATTGCTTAGCTTGCCTACACCTATTGTTAATGTACAACATACCTATTGGAAACATGATTCTTGAATTTGATACACCTTTCCTTATGTCAATTCTTATGCTCCTTCTCTATTTTTCCCCTTTTTATTTTCTTTTATGAATACTAGGTTCATTCGGAACTTAGATTGAATCTCGTTGTACGTGCGATTATGATACGGGAAAATTGGGTATAATTTAATTGAGTAAATTTTGGGCATAACAAGTGAATGTGGCATAAAAATTGTACTGACTACACTTAGGGAGTATTGACATAAAAAGACCTAAACTTGGACACATATAGCAAATATGTAAACTGGCTAAAGATGAACATGCCTAACCCGAGGTTAGATTGAGTTGCAGTGTAAGACTGTCTGAAACCGCCTAGCACATCCAGCGACCACAACAATATGGATCTAATGTGAGAGGTTAACGCATTAAGCCCAAAAACCCGAGGTTAGATTGAGTTGCGGTGTAAGGCTTCCCGGAACCGCCCGGCACATCCAGCAACCGCAACAATATAGATCTAATGTGAGAGGTTGGTGCTTTAATGAATAAATTAAAGCTAAGGGACGGACAGGCTAAAAATGGTAGGGTAATTAAGGCAACACTTAACCAATACAAGATTTTAATTAAACAAATGTGTGGGATTAGGTTAATTTGAGAACACTTAACCGCTATAGCATGTTGATTAGGAAACCCTAGTAATGGGGACCCATTTCAGCAGTAACCCACATAGATGTATCACGGTACCCTGAACTAGGCAGGTTGTGGCACGATTACTGGGATGATTATAAGCGGTCAAAATAGTGGCACGTGGTGCAGTAGTGTAGGTTCCGACGGAGTATGGGCATGCACGTACTCCGGAGTGGAAAAAGCAGACACTGGGCATCCGTAGTATACACTGTGCATCTTGAATTTGTGTCGGGTTTCCACCATAGGAATTGATACACCCCATGACGGGACCAACACAGGTATCTACAATCAAGCGGGGCCGAATGACACAAGTAGTAAATGCATGCAAGTAGAAGCCGATCGGAAAAGGGATCACTTTGTTATGAACACATGATGGTAGTTGAAACATTTGTTAGTAGATGCAGAGAAATGGAAATGAGTGCGATAGTATATTCAGTTTATCTTGCCTTATCTTATGTTATCTTATTGCTATGGTATTGTCCTATGTTCAGTTTATTCATGTCATGATCCTTTTACCTGTTTACATGCTCAATAATCACTGGATTTACCAGGCTTATATCTGACCCGTTTCCTTTCGCCTTCTTTTCTTCCGTTTCCCCCCTCCCAGGTCCGCAGGGAGGGAATACTTCAGCTTGGTGTAGGCCTTTTCCATCTTGAAGAGAGTAGATGTATTGCTTGGATTCTCTTTTCTTAGGCTATGGCTGTGGTTACACTTTTATTGGGGATTTATGCTGCTTTACTACTGTTTTTTGCTTCTTTATGTACTTGGAGTTTTAAATCAAGACAGATGTTCTATTGTAATACTTTAGAAGTTGGATTTTGAGACAATGCTTGTAATGTTTTGACTGAACCACGCTATTAATGAAATGATTTTCATTTTTCCGCTGTTTGTATGTTTGTCTTGTAAATTATCTGTGCCTTTTACCTAAAATGCTTCACCAAAATTAATGCATTCCCTTTGTGAGTGACCTTAACGGAGGTGGGGTGCCATCTTGAAGAGAGTAGATGTATTGCTTGGATTCTCTTTTCTTAGGCTATGGCTGTGGTTACACTTTTATTGTGGATTTATGCTGCTTTACTACTGTTTTCTGATTCTTTACGTACTTGGAGTTTTAAATCAAGACAAATGTTTTATTGTAATAATTTAGAAGTTGGGTTTTGAGACAATTCTTGTAATGTTTTGGCTGAACCACGCTATTTATGAAATGATTTTCATTTTTCCGCTGTTTATATGTCTGTCTTGTAAATTATCTGTGCCTTTTACCTAAAATGCTTCACCAAAGTTAATGCATTCCCTTTGTGAGTGACCTTAACGGAGGTGGGGTGTTTCACTTGGTATCAGAGCGATGATTTACCAGATCAGATAAAAGTTTTTGAAAACTATTTTTCAAAAAGAAGTTTAAAGAAGCATTTTCAAGAAAAGTGTTGTTTTAAAAGGCATAGTCCCCAAAGCTATATGCACTATCTTTCTATCCTTTGTTTTGAACCTTTTCTTCTCGTTTCAGCATGTCTAGGGATCTTAATCTTCTCGAGGGTGTACCGATACCTGGCTGGTTCAGAAGGTATCTGGAGGCTAGGGCTAATGACGCAGGCCCAACAGACGTTCCTCCTCCCCTAGCTGTAGCTGTTCCTCCTCCTCCTCCGCGTGTGAATGCTTTCTCAAAGATATGTAGAGACTTTCGAGCTATGGGTGGAAAGAACTTTAATGGGACTGAGTCATTTTTGGAAGCAAGAAACTGGCTCAAGGAAATAGAAGATTTGTTTGTTATCTTCGAAGTGGACGATAGGCAGAAGATACAATTGGCTGTATGGTTACTTAAGGACGAAGCCTCTTACTGGTGGGAAGTTACTAATGCTTAAAGACCGGTTGAAACATGGGAGAATTTCAGAATGATATTTGAAATGAAGTTCCTCTCGCAAGCTGAACGAAGCCTACAGATGGAGAAGTTCTTAGCACTCAAACAGGGAAGCCTATCGGTTAAGGAATATGTCAACCAATTCAACCAGCTAGCTAGGTTCGGACTAGAGTTAGTAAACACTCCACATAAAAAGGCTCTCTGATTCGTTAAAGGGTTAAATGAGCCACTACACAGCCTAGTTGTGTACCATATACCTATAGGTGTGACTTTTGAGAGACTGGTGGACATGGCACTGTTACAGGAGGAAGACAAGGATGGCAAGAAAGAGGCAAAGGTGGAAGAATCTCTAGACAAGAAAGTGGAGGGATCGCAGAATAAGAAGACGGATTCCAAGAAAGGCAGGAAGAATAACAAACCTCATGATAAGAGGAAGTGTAAATTTTTAGGCATACCTGGACATCTAATAAAAGACTGCAGGAAGAAGAAGAGGAAGATGAGTGGTTGTTTTCAATGCAGCGAGACATGACATATGGCTAAGGAATGACCAAGAAGGCAAGAGCAGAGGACTGGATCTACTTCTGGAGTGAAAATTCAAGCTTTCATTGCACCTCCGCAAGAAAGAGGTAGAAATATTTCTGTTGAGAGTTTAGTTTATCTTTCTGATCATCCAGTTCGTACTCTTTTTGATTCTGGCGCATCGCACTCTTTTATATCTACTACTTTAGTTGAATCTCTACACCTATATACCAGTATAGTAGAGGATCCCATGGTTTTTTCAAATCCAATTAGGGGTTCGGCTTATTTGTCAATGATTTGTTTGGATTTGGAAATTTCTATACCGAGCGTTGGGTTTAGATGTAATGCTTATGTTTTGGGTTTCACGGGCTATGGGTTGATTCTAGGCATGGATTGGTTATCCAATAATAGTGCCATCCTTGATTGTGAAAGGAGAGTGCTTAGACTTATGACTCGCCTCGGTAACACTCTCGAAATCTCTTGTAATCCCATGAATTCTGTTATGCTTAGCTATCTAGAATCTCTTGATGCGTCTGTCGAAAACTTGCAATCAGTTAGAGTAGTCCGTGAATACTCGGATGCCTTTGATGAGGTGAAGGGTTTACCTCCGAAGCGAGAGATAGACTTCCGCATATACCTTGTTGATAATGCAAAACCTATTGCTTTACCCGTTAGACACATGGCTCCAAGGGAAAGGAAAGAGCTCAACAAGCAAGTTAAAGAGTTTCTTGAAAAGGGGTTCATAAGGCGGAGTATTTCTGAATGGGGTGCTCCAGTGGTGTTTGCAACCACAGTGGATGGTTCACTTCGCCTGTGCGTGGACTATAAGGAGCTAAACAAGCTGACCAAGAAGAATAGGCACCCACTTCCTAGAATAGACGACTTGTTCGACCAGCTCGTAGGTGCCTCGGTTTTCTCCTAACTAGATCTGGCCACCGGATTTCATCAGCTAAGAGTGGCTGAAAACAACATAGATAAGACCGCGTTCAGGACCCCGGATTGTTTCTTCGAATGGCTTGTCATGCCTTTCGGCTTAACAAACGCACCCGCCAATTTCATAGCACTACTACAAAACAGGTCATTTGCTTCGGTTGTTTACCCCCTGTTGCTTCGGTTCAGCAACTGAAGCAAATGCAGAAGACGCAACAGACCAAAACCTATTGCTTCGGTTGTTTAACTGAAGCAAAATCATGTTTTCTTGCTTCGGTTGTGCTAACAACGGGAGCAAAAAGTCCAACTCAGGTGAAAATAATGACTATACTTATTGCTTCAGTTTTGGTAACAACTGAAGCAAAACACTTCCTCAACCCAACAAAATATAAATCACTACAGCTCTGAAATATGCGGGAATATGAATATATATCAAAACAAATAGTTATCGCATGCTATGTAATCAAACAAGATAAACAATATGATTCAGAAAATACAATAAACAAATAATGGTAATTCATTAATAATGATAATAATCCATGTATTTACAAATAACGACATAATTGAAAACAATATAATCCATAGGTAGTGCTAATAATCTTATCTTAATACAACAAAATGGAGCACCTAATAACATAAAAGTTGTACAAATGAGGTGCACCAACAATTTATAGGAAAATAACGAAATAGAAACTAAATATTCTAACTTATTAACAAAATCACAACTCCAAAAAAAAAAGGAAAATAATGCAGTATTTACAAAAAGCAACTCCCACTAAAGGCGAACTTTCAAAAACAAACCGATCTCCCACTGAATATAGTGCCCCGACTCCATTGTGCTTTAAAATATCCCTGCGAATAGACACTTATAAATTATTAACTCAGAACACTAAGGAAACAATAAAAGACGAACTGCCTCAATAGTAATAAAAATAAAATTATGTTGTACCTCAAAATTAATACTAATAAAGCCAAACAGCCTCTTTATAGCTCAGGACACATTAACCATCTATGTGCTGTTATAACTACAGTTGAGATAAAATGGCTCATAAACAATCATTTCTACATGCAAAGAATCAATTAATTGGAGTCTAAGCAGCTGCAGTAAGTCAGCAATTATCAAAACCATAACACTTCTGTGATTACCTATATTAATATGTAATATATGATAGCTACATGATTATAGCAGGCTAGCTAATTATAGTATTTGTAGGCTTCAACTTCTTCAAAGTTAAAAAACTTTATTAAAAATTAATCAATCCAAAAGCAAACCATGGACAAAAAACCAAAAATAGGTTAAAATGCTTTCATTGTATTAAGTCTTTCTGTATATAACACGTAAAAGAATCGAAGTTGATCAAAAAGATGGGAAATGCATGAAGTAATTGTGATAGGTTTAGCTGAAAAACTTATCAGTGATCAAAACAGTATGTTTTTTCAAAAGCCTTTAATTAAGAATGCTACAAACGTAAAGTTAAAAAACTCAAAACAACATGTTTTTTTTCAACTTATATTATGTACTGATAAATCATGTACCAACAATAATGTAACTAAAATAATTCATGACTAAATTCGTATTAATATCAATCTATAGTGTAGATTGCGTCAATCTAACATGAAATGTATTTTAATAACCAAGCAAGTTGGCTCTTTAACATATTTAAGTAATTTTGTGTGCAAATGGTTATTCTTAGGCATTAAATAATCAAGCATTTGAACTTAATAGGAAAGGAAACTTATTTAATAAACTACAAAAAAAGACTATTTCAAATAATCAAAAGTAATGTAGAATATAAAACTGAATACGACTTAAGTTAGAACATAACCGTTAGCGTGCTCACGAATAATTAATGACATTTAAAGGAAGGAGAAAATAGTTGAATGGCTGATCAATAAAATAAGATATTTAACTTAAAAAGAACATACCATGTAAAGAAGTAGTATCCCGATACTCTTCCTAGAGTAAAACATTATCTACTTTGACTAGTCATTGTGGTGGTTAAATCTTTATATGAATATCCCTGTAATTAAACTAAGTGGAACCTCAGAAAAATAGTTTAAAGATAATTCAATGTCAAACTGTCTTTGTTTGGGGGAACATAACTAATTATATACACTCGACTACATGTTCACTATTTGGTGAAAAATTACAAAGCTGAAGAGACTGAAATAAACATGTCTTGTCCGAAATTAGTACAAAATTATAACTTAGAAGTTCATGAGCAACACTGAATTGCAGATCATTAAACAAGACTAGCAAAATCATTCTTTAAATGTCATGATTGCTACTATTTTTGAATAAAGAAAGAATCCATCGATGATTTAATCTGGTATTAGCTAAATGGAAAATGGAGATAATTAAATTGCATAGCATAGTTTAAAAATATTCAAACTAATATGTTTGGAAACTTACTAAATTTGATTATTGGAATCGGAATATTTATCATAGATACTACAAAATTTGATGAACTTTCTAAATTGTTGTCCTAGCATTCCTCGAAGAATAATTTCCAAAGTATAAGGCGTGTTCCTACATAGTACATTAAAAATTATATGGTCAGAACTAACTTGGAAGCATAGCGAGAAAATTTTGCAAAGAAAAAACATGGTACCATCACTACATTCCAGGAAACTGACACCTGTAGCTAACGTAGAAGTTTATATATTTGCTATGACAAATAAATGGTGAACAATAAGCCAATTATTGAATTGTTTAAACGTTGTCTAACTTGAAGTGTTAAGAAGTTTAACAGACAAAAACAATATCTTATAAATTAAAATAGAAAAGAAAAAAAACAGAGAGAGGCTCAAAACTATTGATCAAATGGGGTAAGGAAAAAATGATAATTGCTATAGATAAAACCAGAAAGAAGCTTTTACTTTTTACATCAAATTTTTGTACAACACACACGAAAACATATGCTTAACTTTCATTTCTCATCTTCCACCGAGTCAAAAAACACCAAAAATACATATGATGTATATAGACTCATTGTCTCATAGTTCTGAAACACCTATGTGCTCAAGTAAACAATGGATGTAAAAATCAATGTTGTACAGTTCAACTACAGCTATGGAAACCTAGCAAACCTAGGATGCATGTCAGATGTACCATGTTACAATTTGTCACATGTCAACGTGATGAAAATGTATTAACCATGTATGTAAAAATCTAGTACTCGGGTAAAAAAACTAACCTAGAAAATCCAGAAGTTGGGATAGAAAGATGTGCCCAATAACTAGAAATTTTGCAAAACAAATTAAGCAAAAATCACAAAAAATAACAAACATGTTACATTATGGACAATCTGTCATCACTAAAGGGGACCTGACGTAACACTTGGTGCGTTTGTGCATTCAAATGCAAATTGTAGTAGTTTCTGGCAAAATTGTTTCCCTGAGTGTTGTTCGAATATCTACCATAGGTCATTTCCAGGCTGCCCCCGAAAGTTTCTAAACCCATTCAGCAAGCAATATACTCGCCACTCAGTAGTTCCTTATATTGAAAAACAGACTAGTTGTTACAAATCCAAACAAGTAAACATACGAAATAAAATGAAAGATGATGCCTGATTCCTTGTTTTCCCAGCACATTCCATTGATTAAATTAATTTAAATCCTTGCTCTGTGCATCTAGCAAAGTCGACAGAACTGCAACGCGATGAGGGCCGGAAGAGAGATTTTTCGCAATGAAATAAGGAGCTAAAAGCACGAGAGGATTTGAAGAGAAAGAATTAGAAGAGAGAGGGCACCATTGTTTTCGCTGCTGTGATTTTCAGAAGATAAATGTAGGAGGCGGCTAGAACTGCAATGCGATAGGGTTTATAATGGGTATTCAGGTCGAGTGATTACCTGTTTGCCTACCGTATTCAATTGCAGTCTTAAATAAAAATCAAAAAGAGGAACGTAGTGGCAACGTAAAATGAAGGAAAGAAGGAACTTAACAATATTTTATGATAATATTTATTGATTTTTAGGACAAATTTACTTGCAAAAAACAATTTTTTTGGTGAAAAGTACATTTCAATCTTAATTGAATAATTTTTGAAAATATTTTTTTTTTCAAATGATAACTAATCTAACTTAACCATTTAAATTTCAGATTTATTGGTTTGCTTGCTTAGTCCAAAACACAGATAATGCCAAATAGTGGCAATTAATTATTGAAAATTAAGAATTACTTCTTAATGATCAAATATTGTCTATTAATAACTAAATGTTAAGCATTAACCATTCAATATTAATTATTTTTTTACTATAATTAACTGATTATCAATAAATATTAATTATGTTTTAATATTTAATTATTATTATTTTGGCAAGACCGACCGGTTTTTGTAGCAAACCATTCACATTTTTATTATAATAAATGATAAATACAAAAACATATAGGAGATTTGTGTTTTTTATAGTGGACCACCCACTTTTTTATTATTAATAATTATTATTGTAATATTTAAAGTAATAGTAAGTATATATAAAAATTGTATTACGTTACAAGAAATTTATGTTATAAAACCGTTGGACTGGCACTTTGAAAATAATTAATTACATTTATTAATTATTTAGTATTAATTATTTATAATTAAATAATAATAAATATTTATAACTAATTATAACTTATTAATTAATCGCCTACCCTTCTTCGTTTCTTTTCACTCTTCTAGTTGAAGTAATCTGCTGATTGTATCTACAGCTTGTGATATTTTCTTATGCTTTGTCTGGTGAGGTGTTTTAATTCATGTTTTCATTTTGAGTGCTCTCTCCCTGCTGGACTTTTGGAATTTTAAGTGAGATAGCCTTGTGCTATTGTTTTCTCTTGTAAACTTGTAATTTCGCTCTCTGCGTGGAGTGAGTGATTGTGTTGTTGTTGTATTAATTTTACTTCACTCCCTTCGTGGAGTAAGATAATCGTTAGTTGCATCTATGTTTCTATGTTGCACCCTACGTGATGAAATACTGGTTAGTCTATATAGTTTTGATTATGGCTTAGAACTGTAAAATGCCAATAGCATATAGGAAAATTGTCTATCTCATGTATATTAGTGTACTCATTATTTGTTGAAATGAAAAAAGCGTTAAGGATCACCAAACAAACAAGTTGGCCTTGCTAATTTTTTTATTAATCATTAAAAATTAATAATTAAGTATTGCTTGTTACTCATTAAATGTAATTTATAAATTAAATATTAAATGTCAAACATTAATGAATAAATTCTGATTATTGGTTATTAATTATTAATTTTTAATATTAATTATTAAATGTAATATTAGAAATATAAAAATAGTTATTGATAATTTATAATAACTAATAATTATAAATTATTTATTGATAATCATTAATCATGTTAAATTATGGATAATGATGCATGTAAGCTTTTATTTATGATCATAGATACGTGCATTTGCTCCTGTCAAAATAATTTGCAATTGCTTCAGTTTATAAGGATGCAAATAACATTACTTGCTTCGACGCATATGCTTCGATTCCTAAGAAACAGATGCAAATGACATTATTTGCTTCGATTGTAAGGACAACCGAAGCAAATAACATTATTCGCTTCGCTGCATTTACTTCGGTTGTCAAAGGAACGGAAGCAAACGATACTATTTGCATCGGTTGTGAGCATAACCGAAGCAAATAACAGTATTTTCTAATATTTGCTTCTGTGCATTTGCTTCGGTTGCTAACACAACCGAAGCAAATGGTACTATTTGCTTCGGTTATGAGCATAACCGAAGCAAATGAGGTGATGCAACAGACACATTTTGTACTAGTGTAGACTTGATGAGTAGGGTGTTCAGAGAGTTCCTTAATACATTTGTAGTGGTCTTCGTGGACGACATTTTGATTTTCTCAAAAAGTGAGGAAGAACATGCTTTGCATTTAACGGAAGTTATGGATACTCTTCGAGCACATCGGTTGAAAGAAAAATTCTCCAAATGTCATTTTTGGAGAGAAGAAGTAAGGTTTCTTGGACATGTGGTATCCAAAGAGGGGATAGCTGTGGATCCCGCAAAAGTAGTTGTAGTGCAAGATTGGAAGATTCCACGGAATGCAACCGAAGTATGAAGTTTTCTCGAGCTAGCGGGCTTTTACAGAAAGTTCATTAAGGACTTTGCGAAGATCTCAGCCCCACTTACTAGGTTGACGAAGAAGAACCTAACTTTTTCCTGGGATTTGGATTGTGATGTTGCTTTCCAACGACTGAAAAGGGCTCTAACAACGGCCCCAGTTCTGACATGGCCTGATGGGAGTAAGATGTTTACGGTATACACAGACACATGCGGTACCGAATAGGCGATGTCTTGATTCAAGAAGGCAAGGTAGTTTGTTATGGGGGAAGGTAGTTGAAGGTACATGAGAAGAACTACCCAACTCATGATTTAGAACTAGCTGCCATTGTTTTAGCTCTTAAGTCATGGCGGCATTACCTGCTAGGAGAAAGGTTTGAATTGTTTATTGACCATAAATCGTTAAAGTATCTTTTCTCATAGAAAGATCTTAACTTAAGACAACAAAGGTGGATGGAATTTCTTGCCTCATACGATTTTGAGATTGCTTATACCCCTGGCAAGGCCAATGTGGTAGCAGATGCCTTAAGTAGGAAAGAGCTGATCTTAAGTCCTCTCTTTGTAGAAAGGAAAAGCTTGGAGTACATGGCAAACATTGACTTTAGACCCTCCTTTGAATTTGTACCTAGTTTGTTAGCATCCCTAGAGGTGCGGCCTACTCTTTTGGACTCAATAGGAACCACGCAACATGAAGACCCTCAGCTAGTTGATGTGATGGATAAGCTAATTGGAGGTGAGACTTCTAGTCACCTCAGTAGATACTCCATCGATTACAAGGGTTGGTTGAGACGGGACGGAAGGCTATGCGTTCCACAAGCAGTGAAAACTATTCTCGAAGAAGCACACCATTCTAATTTGACCATACACCCAGGTGGGGACAAGATGTATAAAGACATAAAATGGGTTTTCTTCAGGAATGGCATGAAGAAGGATGTAGCTGAGTTTGTCTCTAAATGCTTGATATGCCAGCAAGTCAAGGCAGAGCAGAAGAAGCCTGGTGGTCTGCTTCATCCTCTAGAGGTCCCACAGTGGAAATGGGATAGCATTTCGATGGACTTTATTGATGGGTTGCCTAGGTCAAGAAGGGGCAATACCAGTATTTGGGTAATAGTGGACAGGCTTAATAAAAGTGCTCACTTTATACCTGTTAAGAGTAGGAGGAATGCCTCATCGTTATCATCCATTTATCTTAAAGAGGTGGTTCGACTGCACGGAATACCCTCTAGCATAGTAAGTGATCAAGATCCTATCTTTACGAGCGTGTTTTGGTAGAGTTTGCAAGAGGCTGTAGGCACACAGCTATGCTTAAGCACTGCCTATCACCCTCAAACCGATGGTCAGACGGAAAGGGTGAACAGAGTATTAGAAGATCTTTTGAGATTGTGCATTCTTGATTTTGGAGGAACATGGGAGGATCATCTTCCTTTGGTGGAGTTCGCCTACAACAATAGCTACCAAGCCACCATAGGCATGGCACCCTTTGAGGCTTTATATGGAAGACCATGTCGATCACCAACTTGTTGGTGGGAGTCTACAGACAAGCTCGTACTTGGGCCTGACATGATCAGAGAAACTTCAGAGAAGCTGGACTTGATACGAAGACGAATGAAGACCGCACAAGATAGACAGAATTCCTACGCTGATAAAAGAAGGACCAACCTTGAGTTTGAGGTTGGAGAAAGAGTTTTTCTTAAAGTATCCCCTTTGAAGAATGTCGTTCTCTTTGGGTCCGTAGGAAAATTGGCACCAAGATTTGTAGGGCCATTTCCTATCATTGAGAGGATTGGGAAGATGGCTTGTAAAGTAGAGCTGCCCGAAAGATTGGCTGGAGTTCATAATGTTTTTCATGTCTCTCATCTACGAAAATGCTTACATGAGTCTATGGAAGTTGTGGAGCTGAGCATACTAGAGGAACTAGAAGTGGAGCGAGAAGCGACGGTGAGAAGAGTTCCAACTCGTATCTTGGGTACAGAAGTTAAAAAGCTACGCAATCGTGAGGTCAAGCTAGTTAAAGTACAGTGGAGTGGCGGTGAAGGAGACGCGACTTGGGAGACTGAAGACAAGATACACTCATCTTACCCTTTTCTTTTTGAGGGTACATCCTTGATCTCTTTTTCCATAAGTTTATGCAGGGTTGTATCTATGTAAGTATATCTCCTCGGTCCTATTCTTGATCCTTAGGTAGAAACCAATGAATGTAAACATGTATTTGAAAACATGTTATGATTGATGGTTGCAATTGGTTGCTCGTGGATGCATATACACACACACTAGGTACTAGATCGGCTCAGTCACTTTCATATTGCATATGCATATATGTATTTATATATGGATTGAAACTTGATGTGTTATCATGTGGACGTTGCATTTGTATGAATGATTGTGCACTCATGTAGAAGTTACAAAATACGATTAGGAATAATTGCATACATAATGGACTCATAGCACCAACATGATTCGCATCAAGGAGGTCAACTGAATCAGTAGATCGCCTGATTTTGCATTAGATAAGGACATACACACACTATGCATATGATCATGAAAGCATTAGAAATCTTTTTAAGGACAATGGATGCCTGTGATTGATGGTTGAATAAATGGATGTTGGATGTTAGGATGCATTCTTTTTAACTTAGAGATTTCGGGTACGAAATCCTTTAAGGAAGGAAGAATGTAACACTCCATATTTTCCGTGAATATTAAAATAAAAAAATTAAGAATACTTAATTTTTAGAAGAGGAATTAAGGAAAAAGGGCTACGCCATTTCGTTCGTCTCGAAATTCTGCTTGAGATAGAGTCCAAATTTTGCGTGAATCGGACTCCGTATGAAGAAGTTATGGAGGTTAGAAGTTTTCAAGTTTAAGCAGAAATTAAATTAAAATAATAAATAAATAATTAAAGCAGATTCGAATTTCAAAACTTCAGAAAACAGCTGAGAGGGAAATTTCCCGCTCAGGGGTGTCGACCCCCCCAGGGGGTGTCGACCACCCTAGGGGTGTCGACATGGGTGTCGACCCCCCCAGTAGGGTCGACACCTGTGAACTGATCTAGATTGTGATGATTTTCTGAGGTATTAGGGCATATGTGTCATGTTCTGGTTGGCTCTCTTGGGTTTTGATGGCTTTGATGACTCCTAGGTTGATCTAAAGGTCTATATTAATCCTAAACTTCTATATAATCACCCCCAAACCTCAACCCTAGACCTCATAACCCTATTATATGAAGCCGACATGTTGTCCATGTCTAAGCTAGCCTAGCCTCCATCTTCTCCAAACTAGAAATCAAGTTAGAAAGCTCCAAACCAAATCCAAACTAGAGAATCAAACGTCTACATCAAGGGTTAAGCTTAACAAATTCAGAAATAGATCCCAGAATACAAGATCCGTTCCTTTTCTGTAAGTTCAGTTATTATTCAGATTTGAACACCTAATAGAAATCATGACTGTAATTATCTGATCGATAACTATGCCTAATTGTGATTCATGCTTATCCTTTTGGTCAAATCTGAATTGCCTAAGCCTATGAGATTGTTGTGATTGACATAATGAAACCTATCATGCCTATGAGACTGTTGTAATTGACATAATGAAACATATCATGTCTGTGAAACTATTGTGATTGATATGATGGAACCTATCAAGTTGTACATCCTATGCCTATGAGACTATTGTGATTGATATAATGGAACTTATCATGTTGTACATCAAAATTAGTGATTCTCTTAAGTCCAATTCTATTTAATCTTTATACCTATGGTGTAAATTGCTTAGCTTACCCACACCTATTGTTAATGTACAACATGCCTGTTGGAAACATGATTCTTGAATTGGGTACACCTTTACATGCCTATTTTTCCTTATGTCAATTCTTATGCTCCTTCTCTATGTTTTCCCCTTTTATTTTCTTTAATGAATACTAGGTTCATTCGTAACTTAGATTGAATCTCGTTGTACGTGCGATTATGATGCGTGAAAATTGGGTATAATTTAATTGAGTAAATTTTGGGTATAACAAGTGAATGTGGCATAAAACTTGTACTGACTACACTTGGGGAATATTGACATAAAAAGACCTAAACTTGGACACATATGACAAATATGTAAATTGGCTAAACATGAACATGCCTAACCCGAGGTTATATTGAGTTGCGGTGTAAGACTGCCTGGAACCGCCTGGCACATCCAGCGACTGCAAGAATATAGATCTAATGTGATAGGTTAGCGCATTAAGCCCAAAAACCCGAGGTTAGATTAAGTTGCGGTGTAAGACTGCCTAGAACGGCACATCCAGCAACCGCAACAATATAGATCTAATGTGAGAGGTTGGTGCTTTAATGAATAAATTAAAGCTAAGGGACGGACAGGCTAAGAACGGTAGGGTTAAATTAATTAAGGCAACACTTAACCAATACAACATGTTAATTAAACAGATGGGTGGGGTTAGGTTAATTTGAGAACACTTAATCGTTATAACATGTTGATTAGAAAATCCTAGTAATGGGGACCCATTTCAGCAGTAACCCACATAGATGTATCACGGTACCCTGAACTAGGCAGGGTGGGGCACGATTACTGGGCTGATTATAAACGATCAAACTAGCGGCAGGTGGTGCAGTAGTGTAGGTTCCGGTGGAGTATAGGCGTGCACGTGCTCCGGAATGGAAAAAGCAGGCACTGGGCATCATTAGTATACACTGTGCATCTTGAATTTGTGTCGGTTTGCCACCGTAAGAATTGATACACCCCATGGCGGGACCAGCACAGGTATCTACAATCAAGCGGGGTAGAATGACACAAGTAATAAATGCATGCGAGTTGAAGCCGATCGGAAAAGGGATCACTTTGTTATGAACACATGATGGTAGTTGAAACATTTGTTAGTAGATGCAGAGAAATGTAAATGAGTGCGATAGTATATTCAGTTTATCTTGCCTTATCTTATGTTATCTTATTGCTATGGTATTGTCCTACGTTCAGATTATTCATGTCATGATCCTTTTACCTGTTTACATGCTGAATAATCACTGGACTTACCAGGCTTATGTCTGACCCGTTTTCTTTCGCCTTCTTTTTTCCGTTCCCCCCTGGTCCGCAGGGAGGGAATACTTCAGCTTAGTGCAGACCTTTTCCAGCTTGAAGAGAGTAGATGTATTGCTTGGATTCTCTTTTCTTGGGCTATGGCTGTGGTTACACTTTTAATGGGGATTTATGCTGCTTTACTACTGTTTTATGCTTCTTTATGTACTTGGAGTTTTAAATCAAGACAGATGTTTTATTGTAATAATTTAGAAGTTGGGTTTTGAGACAATGCTTGTAATGTTTTGACTGAACCACGCTATTTATGAATTTTTTTTCAGTTTTCCGCTGTTTATATGTCTGTCTTGTAAATTATCTGTGCCTTTTACCTACAATGCTTCACCAAAGTTAATGCATTCCCTTTGTGAGTGACCTTAACGGAGGTAGGGTGTTTCAATTTCTTTTAAAATCATTCCAATCTGCAAAATGTTCGCTTTTGAACCATTATCTGCTTTAAAATGTGAATATTATCCCTTTATAGAAATCTGGACTTGCTTTATCAAATAAATCTTGATTTACACATGTAAATATTATTATGGGTTCCAATTCTATCTATATGTCACTTTTTACATTCACATTTATACTACACTTCATTCGTAAACCTCGTTTACACGTCGAATTTCTTGTCGATTTATTTAACAAGTTTGTAACTTTATAGCGATTTCAAATCCAACTATAAATTATTGGTTTCAAACCAATATAAATTTCCATGTCATTTATAATTTCTAGACTCATTCGTAAATTCAAATTAAACAAAACAAAACGTTTTGTATTCTATGGCTCAGTGTTACTATAGCTCTACATACGTCGATTCACACCAATCATAACAAACACAACATCAAATAAATAATATAATAATATCCGTCAATTATATTGAGGAATCCAGTTGGATTTCTCTAACTTGTTCTCCTGCATCCATAGATGTTAGTCAACATCAATAATACCAATTTCGTTTGAAGAAGGAATATCGCGGTAGTGCATAGGGTTTTATCCGCTAAAATATGCTGGAATATCCAATTACCAATCATATATATATATGTATATAACTATATATATAATAGCAACAATTGACAATAATATATCAATTCATCCAAACATCATCACAAATCATTCATTCATCATTAATCAACTCTAAATTACATTTACAAAATTATAAACTGGACAGAGTTTGTTATTTTACTCACCTTGGTCGTTTATTGTTGAATAACGATAAACTGCTGATAAATCTGATCAGGCATTTTATTTCGCCACAAATTCCAATGGGTTCCAAATCACTCCAAATAATTTTCATTGCGTAGCATGCGTCCATATGATTCCAATGCTTCTTATTTATCAGATTCTAGTAATGTATGGAAAAGTTATACATTTTACAAGTTTGTATATGACTTAAACATTATTACTAATTAAGTAATTATAATAAACCTTTCAAATTACTAATCTCCCTCTAATACTTCCTTCCCTAAACCCGCTGCTCCAGGAAGCGAACTACACTTGCCAGAGACGTGCGTTCACAAGCCAATCACTCCTTCCACACTCCGAAATAAATTAAACAAAAAATACCACAATTCCCCTCTCCTAAATCTCTTTTACCTCTACCCATCTTCCTCAACTCGGCCTCACCATGGAGAGTCCGACCTCAGCCTCATCCCAGTGCAGCAGTAATAGTGTGCGACAGCTTTTGTGGCCAAACTCCACTAAAAATTCTCATACATCGCAAAACTCCACCCATAACACCAATCTATACTTCGTTTCCTTAATTAAAGCCCCACTTTCCCAAAGCAATAAACCCTAGGTGAACGTCTTTAATTTTCAACGAACAAATTTTTATTTGAACCGAACAAAACTTATATGAGGTTGAACAGAACTTTATCAAGGATTTGAATATGTTTGTTTTGAGATTTTTAGCGGAGGATTGAATTTGTTATAAATTTTTGAACGTATTTAAGAAAACTCGGTTTTGATTATTTTCCTTCCTGAAGCAAAAATGAAGGTTGTGTGTTATATATAGGCAATGTCTTACTTAGGTGCTAAGGAAACAAAAGGACAAGCATTTAATTTATGTTGGCAAAAGTATACACCAAGTAAATTGGATTTGATTTTGATTTTTAATCTACTTTAATTAATGAGATTTGATTTTAAAAAGTGTTGATTTGATATTTTGTTAATACGATTCGATATTCGAAGAGATTTGTATTTTAACTAAAAAGATATCGATTTGATTTCGATACGATTTATATACATATAATATACACATGAAACTTATGCATGAAGTAACATGCCTAAATGACCACATATGAGTTCCAAACCCAGTGAAAATTGTAATCCTACAATAATTTAATATTTCAGACACGATGGAACTGGTTTCGTCAAATTCCAAGATCGTTTGTAAAAAGTCTTTTTAATTTCACAACGTGAATCGATATGCGTTTAAATTACACACGATCACAAAATAATTTCAATTGGTACGAAACTGAAAATCTTACAATAATTAACCATTACGGATTTTATAAAATTATTTTCATTAAAATCCGACATCGTTTGAAAATTGGTTATTCTTAAATTCCATATTAAATCAATAAAATATAAATCGATTCCAAAATAAACAATTCTATTAATAATAAAATATTATTATCATATATATTCAAATAGTGTTTATATAGCTTCAAATTATAAACTTTACTTGATTTTGAACTTGAGATTTTAAATTTCAAGTTAAAATGATATTCGTTTATTTAAAACCCTTTTATTTTATTAAATAAATCATTATGGTTTATAAACGATTCCACAGCAACTTTCTTAAAATTTGATTTGGACATAATTAAAAATCTACACCATTTTTCTCTTTCATTAGAACAATATAATTCAATGGATTCGAACCTTTCTTGTTTTAACGAATTCCGACTTATAATGGATCATGTACACTTAATTGAAGTTCGAATCGTAAAACTACGAACTACTACACCGCTGCGAGCTCATTTTTAATTAACATAAGTTTATACGTTCAAACGTCGTTTAATTAATAAATTTTATATAAAAATCCATATATATATATATATATATATTACCAATTAAACATTTAAAACTAATTTAAAAGTTTGAACTTTAATGCTTAAAAATTCGGGTCGTTACATTAAGGAGGGAGGCATGTTAATAGCTGGGTTCGGTCAATGTAGCCTTAGTTGAATATTTAAATTATTTTATTCTTTGAATTCAAACTCTCCTTTATGTCAAAGAAAATCGATGAATGTTTTATTTTCGCACGGACAAACGGCTCATCCAAATGCTACGAAATTTTATAGAGCTTATCACCCTGACAAAACGGTTCTGATGGTACAAGTTTCATCGGAATTCGAGAATGTGCCACTGGAATGACTATTTACACATATTTCAAGATCGATATGACCGCCAACGGTCTGGACCCGAAATATAGTGATCCATATACTTATTCTCCACATGATGAATAGTCCAGACTTAATGGAACTGGTCCTAAGTCCTGATTCGATCGTTTGTGAAAAATCACCTTTTGGAACCGTCAATTAAAAAGTTAATGATCAATATTTAAATACACAATCAGTAAAAATATGGGTTGTTACATGTTGCTTCGACTTTCCATCATTAGTATGGATCTATGTGCTTATTATTATTTCTATATTTCATTATTCTTTATTTCTAGATTTTCAAATATTTTCACCATTTTGTTGATGTTGATTACGCGCGCGCGTGTGTGTGTATAGCCTTAGAGCTATTTTGTTTATTATATAGGGTGATCACATTTATGTTGTTTGAAATCTTGAATGAGTTCTACTTGTCAATACAATGTTAGTTTCCATTGTTGTTGTCTCTATGCATCTGAGATATCATATTTACATAGCTTAGACTTAGGGCTTAAGAAACTTGTTGTTAATGGAAACATTTATCTTTGTTGTTGTTGCTTAATACATGAAACCATATATGTTGAGTTAGTTGAAACTATCTCATGTGCCATAAATTAATTCGAGATTATGTTGCATCTTCTATATTGAGAAGAGTTATCAACATATGACATTATACTTCACCTATCATATTCTAATCATCTTGTTTATGCTAAACATACCCATGTATTATATAAACTCGGGGAAGACCAAGTTGTTTCAGGATAGACATACTTATTGGGACCTGCTTTGCTTGCTCATGTTATGGACATTTCTATCGACTTTTGGGATGCTTAGGCATACTTTGTGCAGTCAACGGTAGTTTATTTATGTAACTCTGATATATCAATATATGTAATATATCTTTATATAACTGTATTTGTTGTTCTGTATTCTTGTTATTTGTCATTATAGTTTGTTTTGGAACATCCCTCAACCACCATAGTTTTGTATTAAACTAGAATTAATTTCGTCGATCCATATAAGGTAAGAGAAAAATAAAGCACTAAATCAATGTATTCTGTACTTGCTTAATACAAGATTCATGGATGGTCACTTCTAACTAGCCATGTCATCTGCACTAATAGATGATATTACATAGTAATACTCTTTATTAGTGTGGGTCTTGGGGCGGGGCGTCACAGCTTGGTATCAAAGCTGAATTCAGAAACAAGTATGATGAACACATATTATAGTACATCGAAGTATAATATATGTTCTAACATAGTCCCAAACTATTAGTACCCCAAATCATGTCCTTAAACTCTTTGTGTCCTTAGGGATAAATATGAGCTAGGAATACGTATAGGAATGCATTTTTTAATTTCGTAGTATTTCATATGGTGAGTTCGATAAATAATATCTTAACCCTGTAAATAATTCTTATCTTATCTTATTCTTTCATCTCATGGTTGAAAAGGGATATAGTGGCAGTTCTAGCGCTAGCAATCCAGCAGTCTACACCTAGATAGAGTCTATATGTCTTTCAAACAGTTCATGGAGCTTTTTTGTAGTACTCAGCCTCCAGCTTCTATCCATTCATCCCCTTCTCACTAAAGCAATTATTGCTTCAACCAAAGATTTTTATTAAAGAACCTATTCACTAGTCCCTTCTCCTTGAAGCATCAAGAAAAGAAAGGATGGTTGTAGTAAACTAGAAGTTTGAAAGAATCCGAATAAGAAGCGGTCCCCTTTCCATAGATCCAAATCCTTTCAACATAACAATAAGAAAAATCATATTAGTCCTAGTCCTTATTCTGGTGTAGCATTTTGTAGACCGAAGATATGCTACCACTATGTTTCACAAGGTCATTTATCAAAGAGTGTCCTAAGCTTAGCATGTGTTGCCTTTGAAAGCAAGTGGGACATCGGTCTACCTCATGTATCAAAAATCTAAAGATCCCTAACTCAGGTGAACCCATTATGGTAGATGCTTATGGTGGGTCTTCTCAGCTTAAGGGTATCTTCTCCTATTTTTGAAGGTTCCATCTTGTTTCATGAGTCATTCCATTTGATTTCTTTTTGATACGAGTGCATCGCAATCATTTTTATCGAAGAACTTATAAATGATGTTCCTTTAGATATATCTTGCTTTATGAGTTCTTTATAGATTGTGAATCATGTTAGAGGGTCCATAACATGTTTTCGCTTATGGAAATATTGAAACTATCCCATGTGGTTTATCTTCTCATGTAAATTACAATGTAAATTACCGTCTTAGATTTTATATGGGTTCGGGGATAGAATGGTTTATTTGATATGAAGTCGAATCCTATGTTCGAAAGAATTTTGCATCTTGTGCACTCTGATTCAAGTAATCACCGACCTTTTATACTTCGTATAATGATCGATATTTCGAAGTTCCTTTGTTTTTCGTTGAATCTTGATATGATGATGACATATCTAGGATTTTATTTGTTTTGAATCTTTTTATATGTTTGGAACCGTCTCGGGTTTGCTACCTGTGATGACCCCAAACCCCCATGCTACGGAAGCAAGGATAATCATTGGAATATAACACATAAATAATAACAATAGAAAAGAATTATAGAATCACAGCAGATTATGTACATCAAATTACACTGGGAATAATATATCATCAGAGTTACACAACATAATAGGATCATACTTAGTACATAATACAGTTTCAGCTTAATATACTAAATGAAATCTGAACAACATAATAGAAATGATAGGATCCATCTTCAACTCCATAGCTATCCAGAACGAGTCTGCTAAAACCTGAATACAAGGCTGCCTGTGTGGATAAGAGGGCACCTGAGTTTGCAAAATGAAACAAACTACGAGTTGGTCATGGGATTGGTATGAGAAATCTTACTTAACCTATTTAATAATAAGGCTAATCACAGGACCACACCGCTAACGCGGAACGTGTTTACTCCATTGGATTGCCAGTGCATAAATAAAGTAAATCGTTTAAACAACGCAATGCTTTTCAGAAAAATGAAACCATTATAAGACTCAAGTCCCATCACACAATGCAACTCAAACTGGAGGATAGAGTTTTACCTTATAATGGTCAAAAATGCTTGATACAATAAAACAAATTTGATATTATTATTAGTGCATATATGTTACAATTTTTTTTTCAATCATAATGTATCAATCACAGACGACATAGCTACCATATACTATGTCGCCAAATATAGGTTTACAATCAAAACCACATGGGGTCTTATTGGAAGTTCGATTTCCATCATGAACCAAGGCAAGGTATCGTCCTTACCGAATTCGAGACTCTCTAGCCCGAGCCTCAGGACAAGTACTCAGTCACGCCCTTAGGAGCGCCAAGGCTGGTCCATACATATGTTAGTGGATTGGTTATTCCTGAACAATACGTTTCCCCACCCTATGGGGCGTAAATCAAGAGCCACTAGGGACTCAAATCCAAGGTATCTCGCTTTCCATCATCCACATAAGTAAAAATGTCTTGGCTCCATACCATGACACCACTTCTAGCTAGAAAGAAATGCATGTTCTCCCTGGGGTCCTCCTCCCATTTTTGGTTCATACCAGGGTGTGAGGCTCGCGAAGTAATGCTATACACAAAGATATGCTAATTAAAGCTGTGCTTTGATCATCAACCACAAGGCTCTGCTTTTCAACAATAAGCCTTGATCATTTGTATCTTGGCATGCCACACTGACAATTCATGCCATGTCACTGATATCTATCAATATATAACCTCTGGTCTCGTACGTCTCAGAGAAGGGTGTTAAGCAAGAAAATAAATTCTACGTCACCAAACAAATATATATTTAATAGAAATCAATCGACAGAGAATAAAATACAATGTCAGACACACATCCATTTACAAGTCCGTTCTGGATCTGAACGAAACCGGAGACACTTATTCCTCGTTCCATATGTCCAATACGGAAGAGAGACTCTCTTATATCCAGACAATCAACAAGTACATCCGGACAACTACCACTATAACCCTTTCAAGGCAGCAACTCCAATCAAAGGCATCAGTAGTCATCCATTCGATGTGAAGATCGCCAGTCTTCAACCACCGTCTTCAATCCTTCGACTTCTAATCGTCGATCAATTATTTGAAATGAGAATTAACTCAGCCTTTTCAATTAATTTGTGAATATATATAATTCAAAATCATTTCTTTTCATTCCATATCGCTTATATATTTTATAACGATTTATCGCTGTTTTTATTTATATAAAAATAGCCACTTTTAATTAAAGGATGCTTCAGGACATTACATGGCCCTGGCGCTGTTTTCATCAAAATTTGATTTACACATTTCTCAAAATCTAACTGTTGGATCTTAGCAGATATTAAATTACTGGAAAGATCTTTCCAAAGCAAACCCAACGGTTCTAGTTTTGGGAAAATCCAACGGTCTGATCTTTGGTATAATCGTTTGAAGTTATGATTCCAAATCGCGAACTACCGCGCACGATTCATTTTATTTTAATTTATATATAAAAATATAATTCGTTCGACGATCTTAAATTATTTATCCTTCATACACATGCTAAAAAAAGAATATTTTTAATGATTCCTACTTATATTAAAAATGTGATTTTTAATGTAAGCACATTTTTATCAAACAATGCATATTTTACTGATTCCTATTTACATTAAAAATATGATTTTTAAAGTAAAAACATTTTTTCCTTTCGAGAATCTTTCTAAATGATTCATTCTCACATAAAAATGTGATTTTATTGTTACAACAGTTTTATCATTTCACTTGAATCTTTTTAATGATTCAATCTTACATTAGAAATGTAAATTTTAATGTCAAAACATTTTTATTTCATTTGAATCTTTTTAATGAATTCATCTTTACATTAAAATGTGATTTTCAGTGTTGCACATTCTTTCCATACTTGAATCTTTTTAAAGAATTCGTCTTTACATTAAAATGTGAATTTTCATGTTGCACGTTCTTTTCACACTTGAATCTTTTTAAAGAATTCATCTTTACATTAAAATGTGAATTTTCATGTTAACACATTCTTTTCATACTTGAATCTTTTTAAAGAATTCATCTTTACATTAAAATGTGAATTTTTACCTCATTTCTCATATACAATAAAAATGTAAATTTTTATTGTTAACTTCTCTTTTTCAAAACAATGATCATTTTGAAGCATTTCTTATATACAATAAAATTGTAAATTTTTATTGTTAACTTTTTAATGGTAACATATTTTTAACAAACAATGAATCTCTTTTAAATATTTCATTCATACAAAAAATGTAACTTTTTAAAGTTAACATGTTTTTAACAAACAATGAACCACTTTTAAATCTTTCATTCATACATAAAAAAATGTAACTTTTTAATGTTAACATGTTTTTAACAAACAATGAATCTCTTTTAAATCTTTCATTCGTACAAAAAAAATGTAATGTTTTAATGTTAACATGTTTTTCATTTCATATAATGATCGTTTTTCATATTTCTACATACACAATAAAAGTGAAATTTTTATTGTTAATATATTTTCCTTTCCGAATAATAATCACCTTTAATCTTTTCTTATATACAATAAAATGTGAATTTTTATTGTTAATATATTTTCATTTCAAATCAATGAATATTTTTAATCTTTTCTTATATTCAATAAAATGTGAATTTTTATTGTTAATATATTTTCATTTCAAATCAATGAATATTTTTTTTCTTTTCTTATATTCAATAAAATGAGAATTTTTATTGTTAATATATTTTCATTTCAAATCAATGAATATTTTTAATCTTTTCTTATATTCAATAAAATGTGAATTTTTATTGTTAATATATTTTCATTTCAAATCAATGAATATTTTTTTTCTTTTCTTATATTCAATAAAATGTGAATTTTTATTGTTAATATATTTTTATTTCAAATCAATGAATATTTTTTTCAACTTTCATTTACATTAAAAAATAAATAAATTTCAATGTAAAATCATTTTTATTTAACAATGATCGTTTTTAATTTACAATAAAAAAAATGTGAATTTATTGTTAAACAATTTTCATTCTGAATAATGATCATTTTTAATTTTATATATACAATAAAAATCTAATTTTTATTGTTCAAACAATTTTATATCATAACATGAATATTTTACAACACATGAGTTTTTCAGAAAATTTCGGCAGCATAACAACAGGGTAACTAAAACTGGCACCGTCCCTAGTACGGCTCCTCTGCTAACCTAGGCCACACGGTGATACAAGGATTTAATTTTCCTAATACAATTTCTTTTCACTATACAATGAATTTTCCACAAATACAATCGATTTCGTTTCAACCACAATCAGTCAACCACAATCACAATCAATTTCACGCCACAATACAATTAAGTCGTCCATGGTCTGTGGACGACGGTGTCAGGAGTTACTAAACTCCATCTGCAACCTAATATAATTTTATTTATTTATTTTGGATTCAGAAATCTCACTTTGATTTTTATTCCTTCTAAAATTGTAGAAAGCTCCAAAATTTCTCCGGTCTCTTCTGAAATGTAGAAGACGATTCAATGATTCGAACGCATCTTGAATTATTGAATTCTGATTCAAAATGGCCAAATTATGACAGTTTGAAGCTTAATCATATTAATAATATAATTAAATATATAATTAATATTTTAATTACATTGATTAAGAAATAAAGTGGCCTCTTCTTCTTCGTTCAATATAGGTATAGTCGTGAACCCAAAACTTCGCCCAAACCTCCCCTATCGCACGCCACTCAGAAGCCTTTGATCCTGATCTAGCACTGCCACTTTGTAGCCACCAACACCCTCTCCTCGCGCCTCGACCAGATCGGAACTCGGTGGTCCTGGTCTCCCTTAGTTGGTGTGCGAACGACTGACCTTCAGGCCTCTAGAACTCGCTAAACACTTGCTTAAAAATAATCATAACTGTATAGGATTGAAGCTCGAACTTAGTTGTTGAATTTTTTCTTTAAAACGATCTGGAACTAGCAAGTGGATTGGGAGGATATGGGAAGCGATTTTTGGAAGACTGTGACCATCGATTTCTTAAAAGGGCGGCTTCTATTTGATTAGGGTTTTCTTTTTAGGATTTTAATATATATATATAGATATATTATTTAATAAAATTTATAATTTACAAATTATTTTTTTATTGTTTTTAGACTCCAAACGAGGCCCAATGATTGTCGCCCCTAGCTAATTACCCCTATTCTAAACACAATGGACTAGGTCTCATATGTCCATTTGATCATTTCAGCCCATTTTTCCTTAAATTAAAATATAAGACGTTTAATTATTTAATTGATCGTACATTTAAATTTACTGGGGCTACATACTGACTCCAAAAATTCCCGAAGAATAAATCTAGCTATGTTTTGACGATATGGTCCTAACAAAATTAATTTCGTCGAATTTGGAGACAGTTTGAAAAATGGCCATTGTTCGACGCTTTCCTATGAACTAGAAAAGCGCAGATTTAGAAATAAATTACTGCAAGCGCACAGGTGTGTAGCATACAGGTCGAACACAGGGAGGCAAATTAAATCAAATTATTTAAATAATTTCTTGGGCGAGTTAGACAAACTTTGGAGGTTGATTATGAAAGCAACGAAATTGAAACTGCGATCCGATTCAGAACAAATCTAATTGAACCGACGATCAAATCACAATTATCAATTGGAAATTAAAATGCAAAACAGAAATAAAATGCAGAAATTAAAATTGCAGGAAAAGAAGAACAACAAAAAATAAAGTTAGGATTGTCATTGAAACTAATCAAACGACTAATCGCTAATAAAAAAATGTAAAATACAATTGGTGTTCTTCCAAAACTAATTGTGAAAACAACACCGATTGCTAAGAAAAAGAAAAATGCAGAAAAATAAAAGAGAACTAGAAACTTTATTAATTGAGAAGGAGAGAAAATAGGATACAGAATAATGGATATCCCTGTTACAATGAGTATACATGTGCTTATATAGGTGAACTGAAAAACTCTAATCCTCTAATGGGCCATGACTCAACCTCTTGAAAATAATATATTCACAAATAAAAGAGATAAGATAAACTTGAAATATTCCATGCAGCTTCCCTCTTTTGATTGGTCATGTGGCAAATTGATTGGCATTTTCCAAGAGATTTGAAGTTGATTGGTAAATTTATTGGCATCATGATTGGCATCTATCTAATCAAATCTTCATCTTTATGGAGAGTAAAAATGAATGATTCCCTTTGATTTATCTATGAAGAATACTTCCAATTCTTGAAATATTTATTAGTGTATATCATATATTGATACATGTGAATATATATATATACACCATAAATCACTAATCCATAAATTTTTCAAAACAAGGGAGGCAGTGTGAACGCGTTCCATTCTTCAGCAAAAAGAGAGTTTGATGGGAATCGAACCCAGATCTTTCTGTACAGATTTCCATGCCTTAACCAATGTGCTACGGCTTCCTTTGTGATTGAAAACTTGTTGAGATGGGAAAGTAGCTTCTTTTTCTTATCAGTGGTCTTTTATTTAATGAAGGAGACAATTAATCAATGACCTGTAAAAACACAGAAAATACCCAAAGTAGCATTTATTTATATACAATAAAGATAAGATATAAGCATAAAAATAAACACATTTATGTGCTAATCAAATACCCCCACACTTATCTTTTACTCGTCCTCGAGTAAAAAGAATATAAAAATGAAAAACTAGCTAGATAGATCACACTTTCGTAGGAAACACGATTGCATTGAGCGTATGCAACAAGCCGTTAAACCTCTAGGTGTCCCTAGTAGGACGAGTGTTGTCTCGTGAGGGTTTTCAGCGGATACTACCCACAAAATCCAAGGCGTCTTAAGTAAGCGGATTAATCAAACCATATATTTAAGGTCTTTCTCATTCCAAGGATTTCACTCAAATTCAACAATAACTGTTTAGTCCCAAATTGTCTATCCCATAATTAGTGCAAAAATGAACAAAATTTTCCAAGCTGAATCGTAATTCCTTGATAACACTGTAATTGTCTTGAAGGTCAAGAGCGTGGTGTCAACCAAAGTTCTGTATATCGATAATGTGCACCCAATCATTTCTTTTTATTTTTATTTTGAATAATTTTTGCACCAGTTTAACTGTAATGTATTGGATGTGAGTTATGCATAGATGAAGGAGAATTTTTGTAAGTTCTAAAATATTATAGATAAGAGGGAAAGTGTATTAGTTGAATTTCAAGCTACAAAAGATAAAGTAATACTAAGGCACATATAGACGTTTTGTTTCCTTTCATCTCCTCAACTACAATCCTCGCTTCTTAGTACGGTATGATGGATGTGGAAATCAATTCTTTATAGTCAAGAATGATGAATGACTATTTTATTTTGAGAGACTCTCTTTTTTTTTCAATTTTTTTTTTCTATTTTTTTCTATTTTTTTTTTCACATTCATGATGAATGATGAGTGGAGATGAAATGGAATGATACCGTATATTATTTCATTTGATTCCTCCTCTACTAAGCGAATCATAACCAACACTTCTTGAAAGGAAAGTTTTTGTGCCTTAGTTACTCTACTTCTATAACTCTAATTCAACACACAAGTCTGGATTGATGTTATATGAAAAGCTGAAAGGAGAGATAACAAAGTTTCGTAAGATAGATAACCCATATAAAATAAGATGTGGTATATGGTTATCCTATCTTAAAACAAGTACGGAGTGGGTAGTGTAATATTGGTATAAAAAGTGACGTTCTTAACCTTTGAAAATAAATCAGTGAAAAGGTTCTAAAGTATACCAATATAAGAAAAACTTGTCGAAACATGATGTAATCGACTAAAACTTGGGTTTGAATAATGTGGGGTATCGAAGAAGAACGCTATAATGAGTCGTTTCTCCATAAGTGGGCCAAGTGGAATTTAGAACTTACAAGTTTGAAAATTTGAGTGGAAAAATATTATGCATGAAAACGAACTCAGAAATTCCAACAAATGTAGGTGCAAAATCATTTTTATTTGATTTTTTTTTGATTTTTTTACTTGCACATTCTAACATATATAACAAGGGTTGACACGCTTACTCCATAACACGACTAATGTCTGCACAGTCTCAAGCTAGCATCTTAAAAAGACACATTACAACTCAATGAATAAATAATGTTTATTCCCATCACCCAAAAATTCAACTTATCAAACAAGGACCAAGGTGTTATTTATGAATTTTAAGTTGATCCTTGTTCAATGAATGACCTAGTTCATGAAGTTTGATTACCGATGCAATATAAATCCCCCCCCACACTAGATTGAGACAGTGTCCCAACTGTCTAAGGTATGCAAATAAAAATGGCTGAAAAAAACATAAAAAAAATTGAAAAATAAAAGAAAAAGAACGTGTACCACCTGATTTCACGGTGGATGATCAGGCTCATGAAGATCGATAAGATCATCTTCATAATATTGCTCGAATTCTAGAAATGGTTTCAGTCATTGACCGTTTACTTTGAAGACTTTTCCATCCTTAGGATTTTCAATTTCAATCGCTCCATGAGGATATACTGTTTTCACAACATAAGGTCCAGTCCATCGAGATCTGAGTTTTCCTGGAAACAAGTGAAGTCTAGAGTCGTATAAAAGAAATTTTTGACCTACATTGAATTCCTTACGAAGTATGTTTTTGTCGTGTTGGGCTTTGGTTCTTTCTTTGTAGATTTTAGAATTTTCATACGCCTCATTTCTTAATTCCTCTAATTCAGAAATTTGTAACTTCCTATGTGAGCCTGCTTTTTCTAAGTCAAAATTCAAAAAAATTATGGCCCAAAGAGCACGATGCTCCAATTCAAGGGGTAAGTGGCAAGCTTTTCCAAAGACTAATCGATATGGTGACATCCCTAGATTGGTTTTATAAGCAGTGCGAAAAGCCCAAAGTGCATCAATCAGTTTTAAGGACCAATCTTTTCTATTGGAATTCACGGTTTTCTCAAGAATCTGTTTGATTTGTCTATTGGAAACTTCTACTTGGCCACTAGTTTGTGGATGGTAAGGGGTCGACATCTTGTGTGTGATTGAGTATTTCTTGAGCAAGGATTCAAAAGCACGATTACAGAAATGAGTGCCATTATCGCTAATGATAGCTCGAGGTGTGCCAAAGCATGAAAAGATGTTTTCTTTGAGGAATTTGATAACAACCCTGTTATCATTGGTTTTGGTCGGGATGGCTTCAACCCATTTTGAAACATAGTCTACCGCAAGCAAGATGTAAAGATTCCCAAATGAGTTAGGAAATGTTCCCATGAAATCGATGCCCTAAACATCGAATAGCTCAATCACCAGAATGGGGTTGAGAGGCATCATGCTTCGCTTAGTAATTCGACTCGTTCGTTGACATCGATCACATTTAGAGCAAAAATCGAAAGCATCACGAAAGAGTGTGGGCGAGTAAAAACCGCTTTGCAATACTTTTGCAGCAGTTTTTCTTGCTCCAAAATGACCGCCACAAGCATGGTCATGTGAGAAAGAGAGAATACTTTGGTGTTCATGATCGGGCACACACCTTCGAATGATTTGATCCGGACAGTATTTGAAAAGATATGGGTCGTCCCAATAGAAGTTTCGAACTTTCGAGAGAAATTTTTGTCTATCTTGTTTCGTCCATTCAGCGGGTGTTTGCTGTGTGACGAGATAATTCACAATGTCATCATACCAAGGTGTGTTAGAGATGGAAAGGATTTGCTCGTCAGGAAAATAGTCATCGATTTGGGTTTTATCGACATTTTCGTGCACAATTCGAGAGAGATGGTCAGCTACAACATTCTCAGAACCCTTTTTATCTCGTATTTCTATGTCAAATTCTTGAAGAAGAAGGATCCAATGGATCAAGCGGGCCTTGGCATCCTTTTTAGAAACCAAATATCGTAAGGCAGCATGGTCAGTGTAAACTATGACTTTGGATCCTATGAGATATGGTCTGAATTTCTCAAGGGCGAAGACAACTGCCAAAAATTCCTTTTCAGTAGTTGAGTAATTCAATTGGGCCTCGTTTAAGGTTTTGCTAGCATAATAAATGACTCGAGGGAGTTTATCAATTCACTGACCCAAGATGGCTCCAATCGCAAAATCAGAAGCGTCACACATAAGTTCGAAGGGTTGAGTCCAATCAGGGGGGTGAATGATGGGAGTTGTGGTCAAGATTGACTTAAGAGTTTCGAAAGATGTTTTGCAATCATTGGAAAATTCAAATTTGACGTCTTTGGCAAGTAAATTCGAGAGAGGTTTTGAAATTTTCAAGAAATCCTTAATGAATCTTCTATAGAATCCTGCGTGGCCAAGAAATGAACGAACATCCTTAACAGACTTAGGAGGAGGTACATTAGCAATCAAATCAATTTTGGATTTATCGACTTCAAGGCCATCTTTTGAGATGACATGACCTAGAACTATCCCCCTTTTCACCATGAAATGACATTTTTCCCAATTAAGCACGAGTGATTTCTCCTTACAACGCTTAAGGACGAGTTCTAAATGAGTGAGGCATTGGGAAAAAGATGATCCATAGATTGAAAAATCGTCCATGAATATTTCCAAGAATTCTTCCACCATATCAGAGAAAATACTCATCATACACCTTTGGAAAGTCGCGGGGGCATTACAAAGACCAAAAGGCATGCGACGATAAGCAAAGGTTCCAAAGGAACAAGTAAAGGTGGTCTTATGTTGATCTTCTAATGCAACAGCAATTTGGTTATAGCCAGAGTATCCATCGAGAAAACAGTAGTACTCATGTCCCGCTAAGCGTTCGAGCATTTGGTCAATAAAAGGCAAGGGAAAATGGTCTTTCCGTGTGGCTGAGTTAAGCTTTCGATAGTCAATACACACACGCCATTTTGTTTTCATTTTTGTTGGGACGAGTTCATTACTTTCATTTTTGATCACTGTGACTCCCGACTTCTTTGGTACAACTTGTACTGGACTCACCCAAGTACTATCAGAGATGGGATAGATGATGTTATTGTCTAGACATTTGATTATCTCCTCCTTGACCACTTCTCTCATGTTTGGGTTTAATCGCCTTTGAGCCTCACGGGTGGGTTTAGCCTCATCAATTAAATGTAACACCCCGTATTTTCTGAGAATATTAAAAATACAAATTAAAGAATAATTAATATGAAAAAGAGGAATGAGAAAAGAATGATAGCATTGTTCTAAGTTTTGTAAGCAAAAGATTTAGTAGCTCATTTTGTTAGAACATGTGACTTGCATACAAGAGGTACAGAGTTCGATCCCCGCCAGCGCCATATTTTTGTTTTAGGGGAATGGCTAAAAAGTGGCTTAGTGTGAAAGCAGTTCAAAGAGTTGTTTAGTGTGAAAATGGTTAATTATGAAGAAGTTATTAAGCCTTGAAGTTTGTATGCATATGAGAGAAATATATATAGATATATATAAAAATTAAATAAATAAATATGCAAAAAAGTTCAAAACAGCGAATTGGGAGGGGGGGAAAACCGAACCGGCCCATTTTTGAGGTCGACCCAAGCCCTGCTGGGTCGACTAGGGGTTAATCCAGGGTGTTTGGCTGTCATCCCGTGGGCCGATTCGCTCAAATGCAGATTTTGCATTTGGATGGTTCTCATGATTCAGGGTTAATCTAATGGTCCTAAATAACTTCCTACACCTATATATACATCCCTAACATAAACCTAAATCTCATATACAATTCTCTAGCCTCCATTGTTCTCTTCCTCTCTAAAAAAATAAATCAATGGCGTCTCTACTCTGCTGAAACCTAAGCTAGGACTTGTGCTTCTTCTTCCTCCAATTCTGATTAGGATTAAAAGAGAACAGCTACAACACCTTTTTCTTTTAGAATCCAACCAAGGCAAGTGCAGTTATTTTCCGATATAAACTTTAATTATATTTGTGACATGATTGTAAATCTGAATTTGAGATTGCGTATGTTTTGTTCTGATCTATTTTATTCTATATCTCTTTCTTCTTTCTGTTCTATAGCCAGGCTACCCCGAGCCTGTGCCAAATCTCATATGAGATTAACGCACGAACGTTAAACTTTGGGATAAATAATGAATGATGGCATAATTGGACATGGATAATCTGTAACTAAAAGGACATAGGTTGTAAACTAGATTTAGATCTGTGCATATTCTGTGAATTGGAAGAAGAGGAACCATTGTATATTAACATGTGACTTGAGACATTGGACATAACACATATTTTTGAATTAAAGATCTGTTATAATTTAAAGTTCTAGATTGTTGGGCATATTGTTTATATAGAAATTCATGATTTGGGATAAAAGTGAATATGACTTAGGTGTAAAGATCAATATTAAGATTTGATAACTGTTAAATGTTAATAACACCAAGTGGGAGATCTTTGAATATATGACATGCATGGCTATATTTGGTATATAATCATAATTATGAATCATGACAATTATTTAGGCATGCAAACTTAGGCCAAATTTATAATTAGGCAAGATATGTCAATGAAACTTTAAGGAATAATTAAATATGTTATATTGCCTAATCTGTTAGATCCGTTATATTGCCTAATCTGCTAGATATGTTATACTGCCTAATCTGCTAGATCTGTTATATTGCCTAATCTGCTAGATCTGTTATATTGCCTAATCTGCTAGATCTGTTATATTGCCTAATCTGCTAGTTCTGTTATATTAACTAAACTGCTAATTAGATTGATTTGCCTAATCTGCTAATTATGTTAATTTTGCCTCGTCTGCTAAATCTGTCAAATCGCCTAATCTGCAAGATTTGTTATCTGTTTAATCTGTTGAATGGCGTAATCTGTTGGAACCGAAATGCTGAAATTTGAACTATGTAATCCTGTAGGCTCGATTTAAAATTGAGCAAAACTTGTTAATAGAACCTCGAATAATCTGCTGTAACTTGTAAAGAAGTTAATTTGTTAAAATCTGTGAATGAGCACATTTGTTAAACATAAAACATGGCTAACTCGAGGTTAGAACGAGTTTGCGGCGTAATTCTGCCTGGAACCGCCCGGCACATTCCAGTGGCCACAAACAATAGGTTCTAATGTGAGAAGTTAGTCATAACGTGCTTAAGACCCGAGGTTAGACTCAGTTTGCGGCAGAAACCTGCCCAGAACCAACCGGCCTAACCAGTGGCCGCAAACTATCAGTCTAATGTGAGAGGTATGAGCATTAATGAAAATCTGAGATAAATATGATGTCTAAAACGTGTTGGGTGGATAGGGTTATACCAACTGGACTGATAAATCTAACAAACCCGTTTCGTGAATCTGTAGGCCCAATTACAAAATTAGACGGTCAGTAAGTCTGTTAAAACAGTACATCTGATCCGTTAGTCCGAAAACTTGTTAACTTGAATGTCTGATCTGTGAACTAGTAAATCTGAACTCTGTATGTCTGAAACCTGTAACAAGTTAATCTGAAATCCGTTAATCTGGGGACACAAGGTTAGGAGGGGAAATACTTGTGTCATCTGTTGTTTGGGACCCATATTAGTCAGTAACCCTTTCTGGTATCAAAACTTTGACCCAACAGTAGGTAGGGTCCGGGCATGCTTACTGAACTAATTATAATCGGTTCATTCTGATAATGGTGAGGGGTGTTGATGGTGCGTTCCAACCGGGTCATGTGCGTGCATGGATCCCGGTCTGCCTCTGAGGATGTAAGACGCCATGACATATGTAAATAGGTCTGTGTCATTCAAAGGTTGCCACTTTAGGGAATGATACACCCTTCGGTGGGACTGGCACATGGTATTTATGTATTAGGGAGCCGATCGCTTGGGGTAGGGTTTTAGGGTACACTTAGTTCTATTTGTTTCTGTTGGTACCGTCTGTTTCTGTTGGGTGGTAACACCTGTCTGTTTCTGCGTGGTACCGTCTGTTCGGGTGGTAAAGGCCCATTTACTAGTGTACACCTAATTCTACATTCTGTTTCCGTAGGGATTAATCTGACTGTTTCTGTTCGGGTGGTAAAGGCCCATTATTAATATTCTGTTTCTGTCTGTTTCTGTTTGGGTGGTAAAGGCCCATTATCAGCATTCTGCTTCTGTCTGTTTCTGTTGGGGTGGTAAAGGCCCATTACTAGCATTCTCTTCTATGGAAATTATTCTGTACCCGTTTCTGTTTAGACATTAGGGTGACACCTAATCCTGTTATACTAGTATTAGTGCAGAAAAGTGTAAAGCAATAGCTTATATCATTCTGTTCTTCTGTTATATCTGTTACATCTGTTACGGTTATCTCTCATCCAGTTTTATTTTCATGTCATGTTATTATTATCTGTTCATAACTGAAAATCACTGGACTTGCTAGACTTTTTGTCTGACCGTTGTTGTTTCGCCCCTTTTTCTTCCGTTTCCCCCCAGGTTATCCAAGGAGGGAATACTTTAGCTGGATCCGGATTCCCTCTGCTTGAAGTGCTTAAAGTATGGCTTGGCTCTGTATAGCTTCCGTTCTGTGGGGATTATGATTTTAAATTTTGTACTCTGATGGCTTTTGAACAAGGCTGATATATATGTACTTGAGTTTTTGGTAAAGTTGTAACCAAACTGATTTCTGTCCGCTGCAATAAAGTTATAAAGTTTTTCAAGTACTATTTTTATATCTATCTTGTAACATTCTGTTCTGTTTACTAAAATGCTCCATCAAAGTTAAGGCATTCCCTTTGTGAGTGACCTTAACGGAGGTGGGGTGTTACACTTGGTACCAGAGCTGAAGGTTACCAGATTTGATAAAAAGTTTTGAAAACTATTTTAAAAAAGGATTTAAAAAGGAAGTATTTTCAAAAGTAAAGCTTATTTTTGAAAAAACATAATCCCCAAAAGCCATATATCTATCTTTTGATCCTCTGTTTGAATCTTTGTTTCCTTCTTTCTCCGGGGCTCCCTGCTTTCTGGGAGGTAACCTCATCGCGGCATGGTTCTGTAGGCTTGATAAAACTACGACACCGGTCAAAGGGCAAATAAGCGCCCGACTTCCATCTGTAGCCGCAGTAGTCTTACCTACGGCTAATTTTCTTTCGAGCTTTGTAGGATTTTCCGTGCGATGGAGGCCGCTTTCGAGGGACTTGTCAACGTGTTACACACGGATAGTAAAGATGAGAATGAGGGAGTTTGGCTAAGGAGCACAACCCAAGGATGAGAAACTCATGGATATGGACTTGGTTCACAAAGTAGGCAAAAAGGAAACACAAAAGAAGGAAGAAAAGTCTGATGATAAAGGAGGAGAAATGTGCTTTACTTATGGAAGCTTGACTCATCTGAACAAGGATTGCCAAAAGAGGAAGGACACTCACTTCAACTGTGGTGAGATGGGATACTTCACTAGGGACTGCCCGAAGAAACGGGGGCAAGGACAGAGGACATGACCTACTTCAGGAAGGCAGGCGAATGCTCTCATAGTTGGTGGATATGATATAAGTAGGAAAATTTCCGTAGAGAGTTTAGTTTCCTTATCTGATTATTGAGTTAGAACTCTTTCCGATTATGGCATTCTGATTCTGTAGTCGAGTCTCTGCACTTTAATACTAGTCTTGTTTCTGATCTGGTTATAGTCTCAAACCCCATAGGGGTTACGACTCATCTGCTGGTGATAGGTTGGGGTTTTAGAGATATCTGTGTTAGGCGTCAAGCAGGATGCATACATTCTGGGTTTTATCATGCTTAGTTTTCTAAGAATCATTTGGTAATCTGATCTATACTAGTAGTCTGTAAATATCTGAATATCTCTGATAAGGTTAAGATTTCCGGTTTTGACATTGTC
Source organism: Allium sativum (assembly GCA_030737875.1). NCBI lineage: Eukaryota > Viridiplantae > Streptophyta > Magnoliopsida > Asparagales > Amaryllidaceae > Allium > Allium sativum. Next base: position 134,261,589 of record CM060918.1, read on the forward strand.
TAAAGAGGGTAATCCTCTGAGTGTCAATCTGATATTGATCTCGGTCTTTGGGGTTGATACTTAGGGGAATTATTCTCTCAACCAATGTCTAATGGGAACCAAGTTTTTGTTTTATCTGTACTCGCTTCCATCGTTTGACTGTATCCTATCGATCGAATCTTCGAACTTTAGGTAGAAACTAATGGGTGTAAACATGTGTTTGAGACAAGTTATGTTTGATGGTTGCAAGTGGATGCAAGTGGTTGCTAGTGGTTGCTCGTGGATGCATATACACACACTAGGCACTAGATCGGCTCAAAAACACTCTCATACTGCATATGGATGTGTGTGCATTTTTCAAATTTTGTGGATGCAGAATGATTGACTCCTCACATGGATGTTGCATTTGGATGAATGGTTATGCACTCATATAGAAATGATGTGTATCAAATAGGATTTCTTGCATACATATTTGGACTCATGGCACTAACATGATTCGCATTAAGGAGGTCAACTGGATTAGTAGACCGCCTGATTTGGTATTAGATAAGAAACATATACACACACTTTACATATGTTCATACGGCATTAGAAACCTTTTAAGGACAATGGATGCCTGTGATTGAATGGTTGAGTAGATGGATGTTGGATGTTAGGATACATTCTTCTTAACTTGAAGATTTCGGGGACGAAATCCTTTAAGGAGGGGAGAATGTAACACCCCGTATTTTCTGAGAATATTAAAAATACAAATTAAAGAATAATTAATTTGAAAAAGAGGAATAAGGAAAGAATGATAGCATTGTTCTAAGTTTTGTAAAAGATTTAGTAGCTCATTTGGTTAGAACATGTGACTTGCATGCAAGAGGTACAGAGTTCGATCCCCGCCAGCACCATATTTTTGTTTTAGGGGAATGGCTAAAAAGTGGCTTAGTGTGAACGCAGTTCAAAGAGTGGTTTAGTGTGAAAATGGTTAATTATGAAGAAGTTATTAAGCCTTGAAGTTTGTATGCATATGAGAGAAATATATAAAGATATATATAAAAATTAAATAAATAAATATGCAAAAAAGTTCAAAACAGCGAATTGGGAGGGGGAAAAACCGAACCGGCCCATTTTTGAGGTCGACCCAAGCCCTACTGGGTCGACTAGGGGTTAATCCAGGGTGCTTGGCTGTCATCCCGTGGGCCGATTCACTCAAATGCAGATTTTGCATTTGAATGGTTCTCATGATTCAGGGTTAATCTAATGGTCCTAAATAACTTCCTACACCTATATATACATCCCTAACCTAACCTAAATCTCATATACAATTCTCTAGCCTCCGTTGCTCTCTTCCTCTCTAAAAAAATAAATCAATGGCGTCTCTACTCTGCTGAAACCTAAGCTAGGACTTGTGCTTCTTCTTCCTCCAATTCTGATTAGGATTAAAAGAGAACAGCTACAACACCTTTTTCTTTTAGAATCCAACCAAGGCAAGTGCAATTATTTTCCAATATAAACTTTAATTATAATTGTGACATGATTGTAAATCTGAATTTGAGATTGCGTATGTTCTGTTCTGATCTATTTTATTCTATATCTCTTTCTTCTTTCTGTTCTATAGCAAGGCTACCCCGAGCCTGCGCCAAATCTCATAAGAGATTAACGCACGAACGTTAAACTTTGGGATAATTAATGAATGATGGCATAATTGGACATAGTTAATCTGTGACTAAAAGGACATAGTTTGTAAACTAGATTTAGATCTGTGCATATTTTGTGAATTGGAAGAAGAGGAACCATTGTATATTAACATGTGACTTGAGACATTGGACATAATGCATATTTTTGAATTAAAGATCTGTTATAATTTAAAGTTCTAGATTGTTGGGCATATTGTTTTTATAGAAATTCATGATTTGGGATAAAAAGAGAATATGACTTAGGTGTAAAGATCTATATTAAGATTAGATAACTGTTAAATGTGAATAACACCTAAATGGGAGATCTTTGAATATATGACATGCATGGCTATATTTGTAATATAATCATAATTATGAATCATGACAATTATTTAGGCATGCAAACTTAGGCCAAATTTATAATTAGGCAAGATATGTCAATGAAACTTTAAGGAATAATTAAATCTGTTATATTGCCTAATCTGCTAGATCCGTTATATTGCCTAATCTGCTAGATATGTTATACTGCCTAATCTGCTAGATCTGTTATATTTCCTAATCTGCTAGATCTGTTATATTGCCTAATCTGCTAGATCTGTTATATTGCCTAATCTGCTAGTTCTGTTATATTAACTAAACTGCTAATTAGATTAATTTGCCTAATCTGCTAATTATGTTAATTTTGCCTCATCTGCTAAATCTGTCAAATTGCCTAATCTGCAAGATTTGTTATCTGTTTAATCTGTTGAATGGCGTAATCTATTGGAACTGAAATGCTGAAATTTGAAGTGTGTAATCCTGTAGGCTCGATTTAAAATTGAGCAAAACTTGTTAATAGAACCTCGAATAATCTGCTGTAACTTGTAAAGAAGTTAATTTGTTAAAATCTGTGAATGAGCACATTTGTTAAACATAAAACATGGCTAACTCGAGGTTAGAATGAGTTTGCGGCGTAATTCTACCCGGAACCGCCCGGCACATTCCAGTGGCCGCAAACAATAGGTTCTAATGTGAGAAGTTAGTCATAACGTGCTTAAAACCCGAGGTTAGACTCAGTTTGCGGCAGAAACCTGCCCGGAACCAACCGGCCTAACCAGTGGCCGCAAACTGTCAGTCTAATGTGAGAGGTCTGAGCATTAATGAAAATCTGAGATAAATATGATGTCTAAAACGTGTTGGATGGATAGGGTTATACCAATTGGACTGATAAATCTAACAAACTCGTTTTGTGAATCTGTAGGCCCAATTACAAAATTAGACGATCTGTAAGTCTGTTAAAATAGTACATCTGATCCGCTAGTCCGAAAACTTGTTAACTTGAATGTCTGATCTGTGAACTAGTAAATCTGAACTCTGTATGTCTGAAACCTGTAACAAGTTAATCTGAAATCCGTTAATCTGGGGACACAAGGTTAGGAGGGGAAATACTTGTGTCATCTGTTGTTTGGGACCCATATTAGTCAGTAACCCTTTATGGTATCAAAACTTTGACCCAACAGTAGGTAGGGTCCGGGCACGCTTTCTGAACTAATTATAAGCGGTTCATTCTGGTAATGGCGAGGGGTGTTGATGGTGCGTTCCAACCGGGTCATGTGCGTGCATGGATCCCGGTCTGCCTCTGAGGATGTAAGACGCCGTGACCTCTGTAAATAGGTCTGTGTCATTCAAAGGTTGCCACTTTAGGGAATGATACACCCTTCGGTGGGGCTGGCACAGGGTATTTATGTATTAGGGAGCCGATCGCTTGGGGTAGGGTTTTAGGGTACACTTAGTTCTGTCTGTTTCTATTGGTACCGTCTGTTTCTGTTGGGTGGTAACACCTGTCTTCCGTCTGTTCGGGTGATAAAGGCCCATTTACTAGTGTACACCTAATTCTACATTCTGTTTCCGTAGGGATTAATCTGAATGTTTCTGTTCGGGTGGTAAAGGCCCATTATTAATATTCTGTTTCTGTCTGTTTCTGTTTGGGTGGTAAAGGCCCATTATCAGCATTCTGCTTCTGTCTGTTTTTGTTGGGGTGGTAAAGGCCCATTACTAGCATTCTCTTCTGTGGAAATTATTCTGTACCCGTTTCTGTTTAGACATTAGGGTGACACCTAATCCTGTTATACTAGTATTAGTGCAGAAAAGTGTAAAGCAATAGCTTATATCATTCTGTTCTTCTGTTATATTTGTTACATCTGTTACGGTTATCTCTCATCTAGTTTTATTTTCATGTCATGTTTTTATTATCTGTTCATAACTGAAAATCATTGGACTTGCCAGACTTTTTGTCTGACCGTTGTTGTTTCGCCCCTTTTTCTTCCGTTTCCCCCCCAAGGTTATCCAAGGAGGGAATACTTTAGCTGGATCCGGATTCCTTCTGCTTGAAGTGCTTAAAGTATGGCTTGGCTCTTTATAGCTTCCGTTCTGTGGGGATTATGATTTTAAAGTTTTGTACTCTGATGGCTTTTGAACAAGGCTGATATATATGTACTTGAGTTTTTGGTAAAGTTGTAACCAAACTGATTTCTGTCCACTGCAATAAAGTTATAAAGTTTTCAAGTACTATTTTTATATCTATCTTGTAACATTCTGTTCTGTTTACTAAAATGCTCCATCAAAGTTAAGGCATTCCCTTTGTGAGTGACCTTAATGGAGGTGGGGTGTTACATTAAATGTATGCGATGTTCCACAATTGATGGGCTAATTCCTTTTATATCGCTAATTTCCCATCCCAAGGCGTCTTTATTCTCCCACAAAATTTCTAAGAGTTTTTCTTCTTGGTCCTCGGTAAGATCAGAGGCCAAGATTACGGGAAAAGTTTTTGAGGAGTCTAAGTATGCGTACTTAAGGTATTGTGGCAAGGGTTTGAGGTCTAACTTAGGATGTTGTTGAGTGTTAACATTGCTCAACATTCCTTGGTTAGATTCAGATGACGAAGGATTGGAGTCAAGAAATTCATTCAGTTCAGAAATGTATTCAAGTTCATCGAAATCGGAGTCGAAATGGTCAAGACACATTTTCAAGGCTTCAGAAGTGTCATTAGAGGTTTCATCAACTGTGGTTTGAATCATGTCAATTTCATCGATCTCAAAATCCCTAGGTTGTTTGTTGAGATTAAAGATGTTTAGTTCAATGGTTAGGTGCCCGAAGGAAAGTCGAAGCTGAACATTCCTACAATTAATGACAGCATTTGAGGTTGCTAAGAAGGGGCATCCTAAAATCAATGGTATTTGAACTTTGGGATTTGAGACAGGCTCTGTTTATAGAGCTGTAAAATCGACAGGGAAGTAAAATTGTTCGATCTGTATCAAGACGTCTTCGATAATTCCCAATGGCTTTTTGACAGATCGATCGGCTAGTTGAAGAGTGATGTTTGTTGGTTTAATTTCCCCTAGTCCAAGTTGACGATAAACAGTATAAGGAAGAAGATTTACACTGGCACCAAGATCAAGAAGGGCACGAGAAATGTGAGTGTTTCCTATTTTGCAATCAATCGTAGGGCAGCCAGGGTCTTTATACTTGACTGGGGCAAGACTCGAAAGAATGGAGCTTGTATTCTCAGTTAGAAAGGCGGTTTTTGGGACATTGGTCGCACGTTTTTGTGTGCACAATTCTTTAAGACATTTATCATATTGAGGAATTTGTTCAATGGTGTCTAAAAGAGGAATGTTCACACGAACTTGTTTGAAAATTTCCAAAATTTTATCGAAATTTGCCGCTTTCTTCTTATTATTGAGTCTATGGGGAAATGGAGCTATTGGTTTTTCGACTCTGTGATCAGTTTCATCATTCGAAGAAGATGGTTTATCCAAGGAAAAAGAAGGTGGTAAGGTCGTAGAAGATGGAATGTTGGTATTGCCAACATCAATTTTCGAAGGTGAGTCGGGTTTGCCGACACTGGGAGAAGAACCGTTGGGATTGCCAACATTTAAGGGAACTTGACGTTTAGAAGAATTGGCATTCGAAGCCAATGGGTGATCATCAAGATTGGGCATTGGGGACGAGTTAGAAGGTTCGCCAGGGTTGCCCACATTATTATCAATCCTCTTTCCAGATCGAAGGGTTGTAATAGCGTTGACCGGATTATGATTTTCGTCCTCACAAGAATTTACAGCACGAGAGCTATACTTTGGATTCACCTCAGGTTGACTAGGCAATTTTCCCCTCTCATTATTTTTCATTATCTCCTTCATCATATTAAACATTTGGTCGAGTTTAGCGTCTTGTGAGTTCATTTTAGCTTCGTGAGAGCTCAACTGTTTTTCTAAACGCACAATTTCGCGTGATGGTTGAGAAGATTGAGAGGATTGGTTCGATGATTGAAAATTGGGGTGCCTATAAGGTTGTTTGGATGGAGGTGCAGTTTGAAAGGTTTGAGAATTGGGAGAAGGAGCTTGGTAATTCGGATTGGGAATAAAGGGTTGCATGTGAGATGGGTTTGCCGAATTATTGGGGTTTGACCAAGAAAAGTTTGGGGGGTTCCTCCAACCAGGATTGTATGTAGCTGAGTAAGGGTTATTTTGAGCTATAGCATTGGCTTGGTCCTGAGAGTAATAGTGGGGTAACCCTTCTCCGGCTTGAGGAGTTTGATTTTCTAAAGGAATTTGACTTGGGTCCACGACATGCACTCCTCTAGTAGAAGTACGAATGGGAACGCGAATTGATTCTCGTTGCATGTCCTTTTCAGAATAATCTTCTAAGAACCGCCAAGCTTCATCGGCTGTTTTAGACATAAAGTCTCCTCCACACATTGATTCAAGTTGAGTTCTAGACTGATAGTTAAGCCCTTCATATGCAATTTGACACAAGTGATATTTTAGAATTCCATGATGAGGACAACTATACAGTAGTTGGTTGAATCTCTCAAAATATTTTGAAAAAGTTTCCCCCTCATTTTGACAAAATTGGTTTATCTCAGTTCGAATTTTAAGAGTTTTATGGAAAGGGAAAAACTTTTTCAAGAATATAGTGAAAAATTCATCCCAACTTCTTATGGAATGTTTTGGAAGAGAATTAAGCCATCTTTTAGTGCTTTCAAGTAATGCAAATGGGATTAGCCTTAGCTTGATCGATTCGTTAGACAATTGTTGCATTTTTGTTGTGGATGCATACAATTCAAATTCACTTAGAAATTCATAAGCATTTTCAGACCCAGTAAATTTTGGTACCCCTTGAATAAAAGAATGTTTTAGCTCAAAATTGTTTCCTTTAGCTGGTGGGAATACGATGACAGAGGGTTGGACGGTCCTAGTCGGATAACATCGATCACGAAGAGACAAGGGTCTATCCATTTGGATATTGAGATTTTGAAAATTTGGATTTACTCGATTTTGATCCCCAAGGTTTGGAAAGTTTTGGTTTACTCGATTTTGATCCAACTCGTTTGGAATATTTTGGTTGATTCGAGAACCTCTAGGAGAATTGTTTTGGCTAACACTTTTTTCACTCATTGTTGTTAAATGCAAGCACAGAAATCTGCTACAATGAAATTTTCTGTCCTTATTGGCTCCTAACCCAAAATTATAAAGTGACGCGTTTGATTACTTAGATCAAAAGATTTCTCATCCAGTTAACGGACAGGAGTTATCGGTGCACCAGGAATCACCCTAGCAATGCAGCCGAAGGTTTAAGTACCTTCAGAGTAACAACTGATATAATATTTACGAATCACCGTAATATTTATAAATGGTTATTTCTTTGCCGTAGTCTAGACACCAAGAAATAATTCGTTCCAAATGAATCAATTATCACAATACAATTAAGCCCTAGATGAGCCCGTGACTCCCTTAAGTCCAACGTCTAACCGTTATTATTAGTCAGATTCTACGATGAAATGCAATTTGTGGGCTAAGGAAAGGGTGACGAAATCCCTCACCTTATGTGAATTGGGGTATTGCCCTTAACAGAATGAATGAAAAGTTCAGAAATAACAACAATCACACAATTTAATTGCAGAATTTAAAATTTTTACATTCAAGCCGCTGTCCCTGCAGAATTTTTTTACAACAGTTGTCTATATATTTTTTCTTTTGCAGCAGAGCACCTGTAGTGTTTTAAAACTTTCTCACCTTGATCGGCAGTCCGTCCAGTGAATTTGGGTAGCGCTAGCGCGTTCACACCCCACTTGGTGTGCAACCGCTCCAACAATCAAATTCCGTTTGCAAGTTGACTGATCTTTGAATCCCTTGTTCGTTTACTCGACTGTGTTCCTTCAGTTTGGCCTTGATTTTGATTTTTTTTTTTTGTTTTTTTTTTGAAAAGAAATGAAATAAACAAACGAAAAGAGAAGAAGAAAGAAAAAAATAGAACTAAAATAAAAACTAAAAACTGAGTAGACGAAATAAAAGAACAAAACTCAACTCAACATAATTTTTTTTTCTTTCTCTTTTTTTTTAAACAATTTAAACTATACTAAACAAGACCAACTCAAAGTAGAAAACAGGCGCAATAATATTAGCCTTGAAACAAGGATCATGCGTTCACAAGTACACCCGTCCCTGATAAAAAATATCACAAATAAATACGCAGAGGCCCACTTCTGAGTTACGGAAACAGAAATTCACGTCCTTCAATTTCAGAAACAAATCACGCCACTGCAAACTCTTCAGGAAAAAAAATCCCCTTCTTCCTATACAGTTTCTTTCCCTCGAAACTGACGAGATGACAATTCAAACTCCCCCTCTTCTCTCTATTTTTTTTCGTTTTCCGAACTCAAGTTGGGGTTCGACTAGGGCACCGTGGGTTTCAGATCTGGTATATGGCGGTAGTGGCTTTTGTGTTTGACAGGATAGTGATGTTTGAAGGGAAAGGTGCGGATTTGTGTGTGGATTGGCTTGCGTGTTGTGATTCAAGAGGGAGGGTTTTGAGGATTGAGGAGGTGTGATTGGCGATATTGTGGTGAGTGTAGGAATTGGGGTGGTTGGTTATGAAATTGCGCAGGTAACGTTTGAAGATGGAGGGTCGTTTGTTGAGGGGATTTGTTGGTGCAAGGGTTTCGGGTCTGTTTGTGGTGGGCGGATATTGTGTGATGGTGGTGAATATGATGGTGATTGCGGACTTGAGGAGAAGGGTTTTTAAGTGTGGGGGTATGGTGTTATTCGAAAATTGATGAAAGGAGAGGCGGCCTTGATTTGGGTGAAGGACTGGTGGTTCAACTTTTATTTTGGGGAAAGGGAACGATTTTGGGAATGATTCAATTTAGGATGGAGGCCATGATTTCGTTTGGGAAGGTGGCCATTGTTATGGGGTTTGGGGAATTGAACCATATACAAATTATCAAGGATGCAGCGATTAAAGTTATGGTGCGGTGATCGAAAAATTTGAGGGAACGAAGGCGGGAATTAAAAGTTTGGAGGTCCAACGTGGTAAACAAAGGCGAGAATTAAAAATTTGGAGGTCCAACGTGTAAATAATATATTACCAGCGCTAAACAATTGAAAAGGTATTAAATATGATAATTTATTACAACAGTTAGAAAAAAAGTTGTAAAGGGACTTTATTACAGAGGGAAGTGGACCACTAATCTCGTCCACTAATTACTATTTTGAAAGTTAATTAATATGGTAAGTTAAATAATATATAATAGCTAGTTATTAATCTTATAATTTTACTTTTTTTATTTTATGAAAAAATGTAATAGAATATTATATAAATTGATTGAAATTTTTATTAAAATATTTAAAAGTAATTATTTAAGTATTACTTCTTAATTAGTGATTCTAACTTCTTATTTATTGATTACAAAAATTAATTATTCATTACAAAAAACTAATTTTTATTTATTTATTTTTAATTTCTAATAACAGTACATAATTAATATTTATTAATTATTATATAGCGAAAAGAAATTATTAATATTACTTATTACATATTTTCAAATAAACTATTTATTATTATTATTAAACAATAGTTATTGAGTATTAATATTTTTATTAATTATCGAATTACTTTTATTAATTATTAATATGGTATTTTTGTTGTAGTGTAGTCATATATTACAACAGACAAAAAATAAAAGTTGTGATATGCTTTTATTACAACTGTCAAAATTACACAGTTGTTAAAAATAAGTTTATTACAACTTTTCTAGAAAAAAGTTGTAAAAAAACTTATATTGCAACGGTCATTTTACCACCGTTGTAAAATTAAAGTTGTAATATGGTGTTTTTGTTGTAGTGATTTAAAACAAACTGGAAATAAGAATAATAATAATTAACAGAATGTAAAGAAGAAAAGAGAGAGAAGCATGTTAGCATGTATGGGCATCGGCGGTGCTCCACTGATGTTGAGCAAATGGCGGCGCATTTACCAATGGGCGGAGTGTTGAGGTGGGTAGCGCCCCGACGGCTTGAGGTTGGATCAGTGAAGTAAATGGCAGTGGTGTGGTGGTCCGACATTGGCGCGGTTCGTGATCGGCGGCAGGAAGTAGCAGATTTTGCGTTTTCCTAAAGTGATGGGAATGTTTGAATGGTGCATTTGGAGTAAGTAGCAGTAATAGACTTTGGATCGGACAGTTATGAGGAACGATAGTAGGAAAGTGAATGAGTGGTAAGGAAAAGTTTGAAGTAGTGGAGAGAAATGGAAGGAGATTGCGTTGTGAGGCAAGTGGTGGGTCGAGGTAGAGACAGAAGAGGCATTCACTCGGGTTGTACGTTCATTGGTGCGCAGGTGGGGTCAGAGGCAGATGTGGGCGAAGGGACTCCGGTGACTGGAAGCATGCGGAGCAAAACAGCAGCAGTTTATATATAAAAAAATTGTGTTAAAAAAGACATAAATGGTGTGAGCAGTAGTATTAGCTGTTGGGAGGGATGGCACAACAACATGGGAAGAAAGGGGAGCCTGCTGTTTTCGATAGGAAGAAATATGAGGCATGAGACATTTTGGGTCTGGCCCTTTTACTATTAAAAAAAAAAGAAAAAAAAAAGAAAAAAAGGAATTGGTAATCATGAACTAACGTATGGAAGAGCTGCATGCTCATGAAGGGGAAGGGTAGAGACATGTGGTGGAGTTTACTTGTGGGTTACTGGTACAGCATGGAGAGAAAACATATAGGAACTTGGGCTTTGAAACAACTTGGCTTTGGGCCTTATATTTAAAGATAAAAAAAAGGGCTGAAATAAATAAAAAAGTATGGACGCATGAAGGGATGCGTGAGTTAAATGATGGTGGGAGATTATACAGCAGGGTATGGGAAGTTGAAATCAGTTGAATGGGAAAGGAATGTGTGGGACTGTGTTTTGTTTTAGGCGTTGGGCTAAAGTGGGCTTCGGGTTTATAAACGGGAAAAAAATAGAAAGGTAGTGAGCCGATTGTTGTTAAAGGGTTCAAGTAGATTTCATACGGACATGGAAGGTACATGCTACATTTTTATACCTAACCAAGTAATTAATTAAAAACATTAATGGTCATTAGCTAATATTTATTATTTTAAATCAAACGTACTAGAAATGTAAATATTTTATGCATACATTAACAGAATCCGACCAAACCAAGCGACATTGGAATCAACTCGACGAGCTCTAGAGTCTGAAGCGGAACTGGGCGCGACTGGAATCAACTGTGGTGTCCAGCTAAATTAAACGGTTAACGAATCATTTTAATCGACGAATAAAACCAAGGTGAGTTAAACTCACTCAGTTTCCCACTTATATTTATATGAGTCGGGTTTGAATATTTGTGTGTTATGCTTGCTATTTGTTGACTGATTGATGATTGTTTGGTTGTTTACTGAATATTAAATATATATTATTTAAATTAAACGGCTGTTTAATTTAAATGAAATCGTTATTTTTGACGTTTAATTCCAATAGAGGTAACTTACCTTGTTTGTTACATTTATAATAATATAAACGTTTAAAATTGAAATGGATGCTTGAATGGTTGTTAATTGAACATTACCAGTTGAATTAATCATTCATGTTTATTACAGATTGTCGTATTGAATACAGGGAAGAACAGGTTGGAGGGATCCAACCGGATTCCTCAAATTTATTGTTTGTTTTCATGTTATATCACATGTGCTGTTTAATAACCTAATTGGATGACGGATTGATTATTGATTACTGTCGAACCCTTGATATTAACCAATGAGAAATATTGGTTGATAAATTGACAGTAGATGGCCTAAAATTATAATCGTTTTATAAAGATTGATTTACCGTTGGGTGATTCGTTAGAAATGAAGTTATAAAATGTGACGGCCCGACCCGCACCAGCCGACATTTCCAATGAAAGTGCGTTGTGCTGATGTCCAACCAGCAAGGGATGGTCGTCAAAGAAAGGAAAGGTAAGGAATTTGAACTAACAAGGAACCTGTAGCATATCTCACAGCGCATGGAATAAAATATAATAATAACATACTTTGACATAAAACAGGCAAGACAGTGCATAAGATGAAAACTAAACATCTCAGCAGCGGAAAATCCAAATATAGCTTATGTTCCCCTTTATCATTATTACAACTTTAAAACTATCTCTAAAGAAAAAGAAAGGAAAGGTGCACTACTAATGCCCAAAGTAGTGACCAGCAGCGACACAAGGAGAATATATAAAAAATAGTACGTGTAAGCCTCCTGCTCATCTCCGGACAGCTACTCGTGCATACCACCTAACCTATCTCTAGTCTGCTCGTTTAAGAGCAACCAGAGTAATAAGAAGAGACAAAAAACTCTAGGTCAGACAAAAGTCTCGTATCAGCGATAAGCAACAAGACAGAATAATAATAGGTATACTAAACCATACCTGAACCTGGACCTGCAACCAAAGAGTTAGCACTATATACTGTACAATACTCTAAGGTGCCACTAACATATGGTGTAAAGAATACGGGGGTGGGGCTGTGCATGACATAGTGATGGCAAACAATCAAGCATAGCAACCATCCTCACATCTCTCACTCAGTGCGTAAGCATAAGATATCCACCGCTTTGATCACCCAAATCCTTGATATGATCACTCTGGCCCATGGAGTCATGGCGATTCCACTGCACTGATACATAGCCACTAGTCTTTGCTATGTCCACTCTGCCCCATGAAGTCATGACGACTTCACTGCACTGTCTCATAGCCATGCTACGATCACTCTGCCCCCTAAAGCCGTGATGACTTCACTGCACTGATCTGCAGCCAATATCCGTCTTTTCATGGTGAGTCAAAGCTATAGACGTCGATAACCCCTTTGCACACGTCCCGCAGCAAAGTCCAATCATGAAGTTAAATTTTTGGTTCCCAATTGGATCCTGAGTTCTACTTCCCATATGGACTACCTTTACATCTCGGGTTTTGGTCTTCTTCGGATCGGTCTTCATCTGGTTCAGAAACAAACTTCATTTCGGATCGGTTCTCTTCCCCTTGTTTAGTCCGTAGTCATCAGCCTCCTTCTGGTCGGTTCGTGCTTCCTCTGTCGGATCGGGTTGTGGTGCCCAAGCTGGATCGTGGTGAGGGTAGGTGGCCTACGGTTCGTGACTTGCTTCATGCCTGCTCCAGATCGGTTTGGGTCGTGACCCAGCTTCGGGTCAGGTCGGAGCTTCTGGTTCACGATCCTCCTTGGCCATCGGTTTCTTAGCTTCTGAAGCAGGTCGTGATGGATGGAGCATGGCGTCTCGTGAAGGGGTCTCACAATCGGGTCGGGTCGTGGAAGGGAGGGGCGATCCGATCTGGGTCCTGCACATTTCCTACAACTCTTCCAGCGACTGTTTTATGCCATACGATGACGTTTTCGGCCATTCTAACTTTTCTAATCAATCACAAAGCATACCATACAGTCATAGCAACATGTATAATTATCCACAACAGCAAACAACACTATGATATGTCAAAACGGATCAAACATACCCAAAAACCCTTATTTCCCCTTAAGTATGTTTAAGCATAACTAATGATATGATTAGCAAAACTTAGCGAAATTGACCAAATTTTCTAACAGAGTCCTATAACAATATTTCAAAATTTATAAATATTTTTCCAGAATTTAATCATATTTAAATTCGCTAATTAACACTAATTACCCTTAATTAATCATAATTAGTGAGGAACTAAGCAAATCACTCACCTTGGCCACAAATTAACTTTAGATCTGAAATAATATCTGTTATGGCACTGTTTCCAAAGCAATACAGCAGCTCTATTCCCAATCATATGCTAATCCTCTTCAATTTGGTGTAATTTAGCCAAATCATCAATTAGAAAGTGGTTTAGAGGTGTTTTAGATGTTGGAGGTCATTACTAAGTTGAGAGGGATGATAAGTGGCGGCTGAAAAATGAGAAAAGGGTGTTCTCTAAACCCTAACAGCCCTTAAATTCTCCAAATCCCGAAATCCCCCTCTGAGCCTAGCTGTTAATTACCCAATCCAACCCGGTTAAGCAGTTTTTCATCTTCTAAACCCTATTTCAGCCATATCTCCCAAACGGTAAGTCCGTTTTTCTCTTATGAACACTCTACGGAAAGGTAAACCATCTTCCGAATCTAATGGAAGTGGTTTCAGGTCAAAAATCCTTTCCAATCAAAAGTTATGGTTGCAATAAGATCAGCTAAGGGCAAAACGGTCATTTAAAAATCGGCAAAAATCATGGATATGGGAAATGACCCCAATAGTCGTCTTCCAAAGTTACATGGTAATACGACTTAGTATGAGAAAGAAAGATATCCTACGATCCTTCGATGCGTAGAAAGCGGGTCGTTACATTCTCCCCCCCTTAAGAAATTTCGTCCCCGAAATTCCTTAACCCAAAACATACAAAGGATCCCGCATGCCTACCAATCTTTAACAAAACAATAAAGCATACAAAACAACACAACAAGCCTATCCTAGCATGCGGTTTGCTAACAAGGGAGTACTATACCGATATAAAAACCTTACCAGGCAAAGAGTTCCGGATACTTCCTCCTTATGTCCTCCTCTGTTTCCCAAGTACAGTCTTCCTCATCATCACCCCACTGAACATTGACTAGTTTCACCGCCTTCCTTCGAAGCTGCTTTGTATCGTTCCCAACAATACGCATAGGTCTGCGGTTCCCAACTGCCTCGGGTTCAACCTCGATATCGTCCAACTGATCCGATGAAATAGTCATATCGGGGTCGTGCACGAATTTCCTTAACTGGGAAACATGAAATACGTTATGAACTCCTGCCATCTTCTCTGGTAATTCAACTTTATATGCCAAATTCCCAATTTGCTCAAGAACTGGGAATGGTCCAACAAATCTGGGTGTTAACTTGCCTCTCCTGCCAAATCGTATCACGCTCTTTAACGGAGAAATCTTGACAAACACCAAGTCGCCAATGGAGAACTTTAAATCTCTTCTCCTCTTATCAGCATAACTCTTTTCCTATCTTGGGCAGCCTTCATTCGTTGTCGGATAACTTTGATCTTATCTGAGATTTCTCTTATCACATCTGGCCCAAGCACAAATTTCTCACTAGTTTCTAACCAACATGACGGTGAGTCGCACGGTCTTCCATACAAAGCTTCAAATGGAGCCATACCAATACTGGATTGATAACTATTATTATATGCGAACTCCACTAGATGTAAATGATCATCCCATGATCCACCAAAATCCAATATGCAAGCTCTCAAGAGATCTTCTAACACTCGATTCACCCTCTCTGTCTGACCGTCAGTTTGAGGATGATACGCGGTACTGAGATGTAATTCTGATCCTAACGCCTCTTGTAAGCTCTTACAAAACCCACAAGTAAACAAAGGATCTCGGTCACTCACAATGCCTTTGGGTATTCCATGAAATCTCACTACCCACTTTACATATAGTTCCGCTAATTAGCCGTCGTTCTATTCGACTTAACGGGTATAAACCTGGCACTCTTGGTCAATCGGTCCACAATCACCCAAATGCTATCATGGCCCAACCTAGTCCTTGGTAACCCATCAATGAAATCCAATGAGACTTGTTTGCATTTCCATTTTGGAACTTCTAATGGTTGCAACAAACCACTAGGCTTCTTTTGCTCAGCTTTAACTAGCTGACAATTCATGCACTTGGATATAAACTTCCTAACGTCTCTTTTCATCCCTTCCCAGTAGTAGGTCTGCTTCATGTCTCGATACATTTTGTTACCACCGGGGTATATAGTCAGTTTTGAGTGATGACATTCTCTAAGCACTTCATCTCTCAATCCATTGATATTGGGTACAACTAGTCTTGCATTCTTTCTAAGCCATCCATCTTGATCAAGCCCATACTCGTTCATCTCCTCATCGATGCCCATCTCTAACTTGGAGATGATTTCCAATAGGTTAGGATCGTCCCTCTGACTAGAGCCGATCCACTCAATCAAAGTGGGTCTGATCGTCAAATTTGCTAATATTTCTGGATCCAATTCGCACTTTGGTCTGAAATCATACCAAGCGATGTACTCCAGTTGCTTCCACTCAAGAAACATAGCCCTAAACTGGCATGTAACCTACTCAAGGCATCAGCTACTGCATTGCCTTTTCCTGGTGTATATGAGATATCAAAATCATATGAAGCCAAGAATTCTAACCATCTTTGTTGTCAGAGATTTAGATCCTTCTGAGAGAAAAAAAATACTTTAACGACTTATGGTCAGTAAACCACTCGAATCTTTCTCCTAAGAGATAATGTCTCCACATCTTCAATGCGAACACGATCGCTGCTAATTCCAAATCGTGAGTAGGATACCTTTTCTCGTGAGGTTTCAGTTGTCGACTTGCATAAGCTACAACCCTACGTCCTTGCATTAATACAACACCTAGTCAGGTACCACATGCATCTGTATATACTGTCATCTCTTCATTCCCCTTAGGAACGACTAACACTGGTGCACATGTCAACTTTTCCTTTAGACTCTTGAATGCATTTTCACACTTTTCGTCCCAGACGAAAGCTTGATTCTTCTTGGTCAACTGAGTCAATGGTTCTGCTATCTTGGAGAAGTCTTAGACAAACTTCCGATAATATCCAGCTAATCCCAAGAAACTTCTTATATCCATTGCTTTCTTGGGCGTAGACCAATCTTGTACCATAGCCACCTTCGCAGGGTCCACGGTGATACCAGTTTCTGAAACAACATGGCCCAAGAATCTCACTTCCCTCCTCCAAAAGTGACTTAGAAAACTTTGCTTTCAATTTGTGTTTTCTCAACACCTCCATCACTATACTCAAATGTTCCTTGTGTTCTTCCTCTGCCCTCGAATAAACAAGTATATAATCCACGAACACAAGGACAAACTTATTCAACTAATCTCTGAATACCCTATTCATAAGATCCACAAAATATGCGGGTGCATTGGTCAACCCGAATGGCGTGGTTAACCACTCATAAAATCCAGACGGCGTCCGAAATGCCGTTTTAGCTATACTCTCAGCTTCCACTCTAAGCTGATGAAAACCTTTCGCGAGATCCAACTGGGAGAACACTCTCGTGCCATTCAACTGATCAAAAAAACCATCTATCTGCGGTAGAGGACACTTATTCTTCCTCGTCACCTTATTCAATTCGCGTTAGTCCACACACAATCGAAGGTAACCATCTGCCTTGGTACCAAACACAACTAGTGCTCCCCACTCAGAAACACTTCGTCTGATAAATCTTGTAACACCCCACTTCCGTTAAGGTCACTCGCAAAGGGAATGCCTCAACTTCGGTGGAACGTTATAAGCAAATAAAAACAAAATTTTACAAAACAGATAAAGTAGTACCTAAAAAATTTATAACTTTATTACAGTAGAAACAGAAATAAGTTTGGTTACATCTTTCAAAACCACAATATCGGAATTCAAGTACATAAATTTCGGTCTTATACAAAAACTTTTAGAATGCATAGTTTTTAAAGCCATAATCCCCAACATAAACTGCCATGGAAAAATAGAGTCAAAGCCAAGCAATACTTCAAACACTTCAAACAGAGAGAGTCTGAATCAAGCCCCTACGTTTCCACCCTGAGCACCTTGGGGGGAACGGAAAGAAAAGAGGCGAAACAAACTAGGTCAGACATAAGTATGGTGAGTCCAGTGACTTCCAGCATATAAACAGATTATAGTACCATGACATGTAAATTAAACTGGATGAGAGATAACCGTAACAGGAATAGCAGGTTAACAGAAGAAATAGAATGATATAGGCTAAGCTAAGATTCTTACTTAGTTTTCACTTCTCTGCACTAAAACTAGTATAACAGAGTTAGGTGTTGTCTTAATGTCTAAACAGAAAACGGAACGATCTCTTCAGAAACATGATGCTAGTAATGGGCCTTTACCACCCAAACAGAGATAGACGGTACAGAAACATAATGCTAATAATGTGCCTTTACCATCCCAACTAATGGGCCTTTACCAACCCAACAGAGACAGACGTACAGAAATAAAAGCAGGAACGGAAATAGAATAATCCCTACAGAAACAGAATATTAGAATTAGGGTACACTAGTAATGGGCGTTTACCACCCCAACAGACGGTACCACACAGAAACATTCAGGTGTTACCACCCCAACAGAAACAGACGGTACCCCAACTGAAACAGACAGAACTAAGTGTACCTAAATTCTACCCCAAGCGATCGGCTCCCTAATACATAAATACCCTGTGCCGACCCCATAGAATGTTGTATCACTCCGTAAAGTGGAAACCTATAGACACAGACCTATTTACAGATGTCACGGCCTCTTACATCCTCAGAGCAGACCGAATCCATGCACGCACATAACCTGGTTGGAATGCGCCATCAACACCCCTCGCCATTATCAAAGTGAACCTCTTTCAATTAGTTCAGCAAGCGTGCCCGGACCCCTCTTAGTGTTAGGTCATAGTTTTGATACCACAAAGGGTTACTGACTAATATGGGTCCCAAACAACAGATGACACAAGTAATTACCCCTCCTAACCTTGTGTCCCCAGACTAACAGATTTCAGATTAACTTGCTTACAGATTTCAGATGTACAAAGTTCAGATTAACTAGTTCTTAGATCAGACAAACAGGTTAAAAAGTTTTCAGACTAACGGATCAGATATACAGATTAACAAGTTTTCAGACTAACAGATCAGAAATATAGATTAACAAACTTACAGATTATTTCACCTAACCTTGTATTGGGCCTATAGATTTACGAAACGGGTTTATTAGATTCATCAGTCCAGTTTTTTTAACCCTATTCACCCAACACGTTTTAGGTATCACATTTATCTTAGATTTGCATTAATTAAAAATTAATGCACAGACCTCTCACATTAGGTCGGTAGCTTGTGGCCGCTGGATGTGCCGGGCGGTTCCGTGCAGACTTCTGCCGCAAGCCAGACCTAACCTTGTGTCTAAGCATCTTTATGCCTACGACCTCTCACATTAGACTGACAGTTTGCGGTTGCTGGTTAAGCTGGTTGGTTCCGGGCAGGCTTCTACGCAAACAGAGTCTAACCTCGTGTCCTAGCATTCTTATTTTAGCCAATGTATTCCATTACAGATTATGCCAATATCAGACTAATTATGCCAATTCAACAAATTAAATTCGTTACAAGTTACAGCAGATTATTCAAAGTTTTATTAACATGTTTTTGCTCAATTTTAAATCAAGCCTACAGATTCTCATACTCCAAATTACCGTATTCGGTTTTCAACAAATTTAGCAGATTAGGCGATTTAACATATTTAATCATCCCTTAAAGTTCCATTGATATATCTCACCTAATCATAAAATTAAGCCTAATTTCAACAAGCCCAAATTATGGTCATAATTCACAATATAACATATGCCCAAATTTTAGTTAAATTTGCACCGTACAGAATATTCTTTAAAAACCCCAAAATCATGATGCACAATATAAATTATGCCAAATTATAGCCTCTGATTACCGCATATGTCAAATATCTAAAAGTCCAAATTAGGCGTATTCACATTAATAGTTATCCCTATTTTAATATAGGTTTTTTTTAGGCCTAAGTCACATATCCTTTTCTTCCAAATCATAAATCATCATATAAAATATACCCAGATCTAGATCCTAAATTATAACATGTATTTTGTCCGCAAAATCAGATCTTTAATTATAACATGCATTATGTCCCCCAAATTACAAGTCATATGTTATCATACAATAATTCTTCTTCTTCCAAATCATAAACCGTCATATACAGTATGCCTAGATCTAGATCTTAAATTACAACTTATGTTGTTTTCTCAATTTAGTCACAAATCAGTTATGTCCGATTATGCATCATTCAATATTTTCCCTAAATTTAGCGTTCGCGTGTCAATCTCTTATGAGATTTGGCTCAGGCTCGTGGTAGCCTGGCTATAGAATAGAAAGAAGGAAGAGATATAGAATATTTACAATAGGATAGATCTACACAAAATACAACAGATCTGATAAACAAGAATAAGATAGATCTACACAGAATAAAACAGATCTGATAAACAGGAATATGCATAATCTCTAATTCAGATTTATAACCATGTCAAGATCATAATTAAATTTTATATCTGAAAATAATTGTACTCATAATAAGAGAAGAACGATTCTAGGATCTGATTTTCTGGAGTTGATTTAGCTTTCCGTTGATGTAGGTGTTGATTTGTTGTCTTTTAATCCTATTCAGATCGGAAGAAGAAGAAGCACTAGTTCTAGCATAGGTTTCAGCAGAGTAGTGATGCCATTAATTTATTTTAATATGAATTAGAGTAGAGTATAGGCGTAATGAAATTGTGTGGAGAGAAAGTGAGGTTTGGGGGTGTTTAAATAGGTGTTTGATCAACGTACGAAGTCAGAAATCACGTCCAGGTGCAGAAAATGAATTCTGTCCAGATCTGGGGGTAGGTTGACCCCCAGGTCGACCTCCCTGGGTAGGTCGACCCCCAGGTCGAACTGCCTAGGTATTTTCCTATGTAAATTCTGAATTTTTGTTGAATCTTCCGAAGGCCAAAACTTCTTCATACGAAGTCCAATTTACGCAAACTTGGACTCTATTCCAAGCATAATTCCGAGATGAACGCAATGGCGTAACCCGTTTCCCTTAATTCTTCTTCTAAAAATTAAGTATACTTTGTTTTGTTACTTCATGTTCATAGAAAATTCGAGGTGTTACATTCTCCCCTCCTTAAAGGATTTCGTCCCCAAAGTCTTTAAGTTAAGAAGAATGTGTCCTACCATCCAATCACCCATCTACTCAACCATCATCCACAAGCATCCATTGTCCTTAGAAAACTTTTAATGTTGTATGAACATATGCAAAAGTGTGTGTATATGTCTCTTATCTAATGCAAGGATTAGGCGGTCTACTGATTCAGTTGACCTCCTCAATGCGAATTATGTTAGTGCTACGAGTATAATTATGTATGCAAGAAATCCTATTTGATACACATCATTTCTATATGAGTGCATAACCAATCATCCAAACGCAACATCTATGTGATGAGTCAATCATTTTTCATCCACAAAAATTGAAAATGCACACACATCCATATGTAGTATGAGAGTGCTTTTGAGCCGATCTAGTGCCTAGTGTGTGTATATGCATCCACGAGCAACCACTTACATCCACTTGCAACCGTCAAACATAACATGTCTCAAACACATGTTTACACCCGTTAGTTTCTACCTAAAGGTCGAAGACTCGATCGATAGGATACAGCCGAGTGATGGAAGCAAGTACAATTAAAACAAAAGCTTTGTTCCCATTAGACATCGGTTTAAGAGAATAACCCCCTAAGTATCAACCCCGAAGACCGAAATCAACATCAGATTGACACTCAGAGAATTACTCCCCTTAAACTAATGTCAAACTAGAAATCTACTTCATACTTTGAGTAAAAAACCGCTACCCTTTTCAGAAATATTCAGACACTTACAGAATACTGGTACAGATCAGATTATTAAATAATTCTTAGGAAACTAAGCATGATAAAACCCCACCATATTCCACAAAACCCAGAATGTATGCATCATAGTCAACTTAGCGCCTAACACAGCTACCCTCAAACCCCAACCTATCACAAATAGATGAGTTGTAACCCTTATGGGGTTTGGTAATATAGCGGGATCAGAAACAAGACTAGTATTAAAGTGCAGAGTTTCAATTATAGAATCAAAATGCCAGAGTCAGAAAGAGTTTTAACTCCATAATCAGATAAGGAAATTAAACCTTCTACAGAAATTTTCCTATTTCTATCATATCCAGTAGCCTCAAGAGTGTTCGCCTGCCCTCCAGAAGTGGGTCTTGTCCTCTGCCCTTGCCCTCATTTCTTCGGGCAGTCCCTAGTGAACTATCCCATTTCACCACTGTTGAAGCAAGCACCCTTCCTTTTTCTACAATCCTTGTTCAGATGAGTCAAGCTTCCACAAGTAAAGCACTTTTTCTCCTTCTTATCTTCAGACTTTTCATCCTTTTTTTGTGTTTCCTTTTTGGGCCATGCTTTCTTGTTCCGTGGTCCTTCGAGCTTTTCTTCTTTCTTCTCGCTTTTGGCTTCCTCTTCATACATTAATGCCATGCTAACCAATTTCTCGAAGGTAGCCCTCCTGGGAATGTGGGTCATAGCCAACCCGTGTAGCGGCTCATTCAAACCTTTAACGAATCTCAGGGCCTTCTTTTCAGGTGTGTTTACCAAGTCTAAGCCAAATCTCGCCAACTGGTTGAACTTGTTGACGTATTCCTTTACCAATAACTTCCCTTGCTTCAATGCTAAGAACCTCTCCATGTATAAATTCTCTTCTACTCGTGAGAGAAATTTCATCTCAAACCTATGCCTGAAATCCCTCCATGTCTCCACTCGACGCTCTCTATTCGTGACCTCCCACCAAAACGAGGCTTCGTCCTTCATTAACCAAGCAGCTAGTTGGACCTTCCTTCCATTATCTATCTCGAAGATACCAAATAAATCTTCCACCTCCTTAAGCCAATTTCGAGCTTCAACAAACGTCTCTGGCCCATGAAAAGGTTTCTCGCCCATCGCGCGAAAGTCCTTGCATATCTTCGAAAAAGTATCAACGCGGGGAGGGGGAGGAGGAGGAGCATTTGCTGGGCCTGCGGCGGTGGCCCTAGCCTCCAGATACCTTCTGAAGCAAGTTGGTATTGGTATGCCCTCGGGTATCTCGGGTAACCCAGACATGCTGAAAAGAAAAAGGAAGAGATTCATAATGGAGAATCGAAAGAAAGATACATGGCTCTTGGGGATTATGTTTTAAAATAAACTCTACTTTTGAAAGTACTTCCTTTTTAAAACCTTTTTGAAAATAGTTTTCAAAAACTTTTTATAAAATCTGGTACCCTTCAGCTCTAATACCAAGTGTAACACCCCACTTCCGTTAAGGTCACTCGCAAAGGGAATGCCTTAACTTCGGTGGAACATTATGAGTAGACAGAACAGAAATTTACAAAACAGATAAAGTAGTACCTGAAAAATTTATAACTTTATTACAGCAGAAACAGAAATAAGTTTGGTTACATCTTTCAAAACCACAATATCGGAATTCAAGTACTTAAATTTCGGTCTTATACAAAAACCTTTAGAATGCATAGTTTTTAAAGCCATAATCCCCAACATAAACTACCATGAAAAGATAGAGTCAAAGCCAAGCAATACTTCAAACACTTCAAACAGAGAGAGTCTGAATCAAGCTCCTATGTTTCCACCCTGAGCACCTGGGGGGGAACGGAAAGAAAAGAGGTGAAACAAACTAGGTCAGACATAAGTCTGGTGAGTCCAGTGACTTCCGGCATATAAACAGATAATAGTACCATGACATGTAGATAAAACTGGATGAGAGATATCCATAACAGGAATAGCAGGTTAACAGAAGAAATAGAATGATATAGGCTAAGCTAAGCTTCTTACTTAGTTTTCACTTCTCTACACTAAAACTAGTATAACAGAGTTAGGTGTTGTCTTAATGTCTAAACAGAAAACAGAACTATCTCTTCAGAAACATGATGCTAGTAATGGGCCTTTACCACCCAAACAGAGATAGACGGTACAGAAACAGAATGCTAATAATAGGCCTTTACCACCCCCAACTAATAGGCCTTTACCAACCCAACAGAGACAGACATACAAAAACAGAAGCAGGAACGGAATCAGAGACGGAAACAGAATAATCCCTACGGAAACAGAATATTAGAATTAGGTGTACACTAGTAATGGTCCTTTACCACCCCAACAGACGTTACCACACAGAAACAGACAGGTGTTACCACCCCAACAGAAATAGACGGTACCCCAACAGAAACAGACAGAACGAAGTGTACCCTAAATTCTACCCCAAGCGATCGGTTCCCTTATACATAAATACCCTATGCCGGCCCCACTGAAGAGTGTATCACTCTCTAAAGTGGAAACCTATAACACAGACCTATTTACAGATGTCACGGTGTCTTACATCCTCAGAGCAGACTGGATCCATGCACGCACATGACCCGGTTGGAATGCGCCATCAGCACCCCTCACCATTATCAGAGTAAACCTCTTAATATTAGTTAAGTAAGCGTGCCTGGACCCCTCTTAGTGTTGGGTCATAGTTTTGATACCAGAAAGTGTTACTGACTAATATGGGTCCCAAACAACAGATGACACAAGTAATTACCCCTCCTAACCTTGTGTCCCCAGACTAACAGGTTTCAGATTAACTTCCTTACGGATTTGAGATGTACAAAGTTCAGATTAACTAGTTCTTAGATCAGACATACAGGTTAACAAGCTTTCAGACTAATGGATCAAATATACACATTAATTAGTTTTCAGACTAATAGATCAGATATACAAATTAACAGACTTATAGATTGTTTTACCTAACCTTGTATTGGGCCTATAGATTTACGAAATGGGTTTATTAGATTAATCAGTCCAGTTGTTTTAAACCTATTCACCCAACACGTTTTAGGTATCACATTTATCTTAGATTTGCATTAATTAAATATTAATGCATAGACCTCTCACATTAGGTCGGTAGCTTGTGGCCGCTGGATGTGTCGGGCAGTTCCGGGCAGACTTCTGCCACAAGCCAGACCTAACATCGTGTCTAAGCATCTTTATGCCTATGACCTCTCACATTAGACTGACAGTTTGTGGTTTCTAGTTAAGCCAGTTGGTTCCGGGCAGGCTTCTACGCAAACAGAGTCTAACCTCGTGTCCTAGCATTCTTATTTTAGCCAATGTATTCCATTACAGATTATGCCAATATCAGACTAATTATGCCAATTCAACAAATTAACTTCGTTACAAGTTACAGCAGATTATTCAAAGTTCTATTAACATGTTTTTGCTCAATTTTAGATCTAGCCTACAGATTCTCATACTCCAAATTACCGTATTCGGTTTTCAACAGATTTAGCAGATTAGGCGATTTAACATATTTATTCATCCCTTAAAGTTCCATTGATATATCTCACCCAATCATAAAATTAAGCCTAATTTCAATAAGACCAAATTATGGTCATAATTCACAATATAACGTATGCCCCAAATTTTAGTTAAATTTGCACAGTATAGAATATTCTTTAAAAACCCCAAAATCATGATGCACAATATAAATTATGCCAAATTATAGCCTCTGATTACCGCATATGTCAAATATCTAAAAGTCCAAATTAGGCGTATTTGCATTAATAGTTATCCCTATTTTAATATAGGTTTTTTTTTTCCAGGCATAAGTCACATGTCTTTTTCTTCCAAATCATAAATCGTCATATAAAATATATGTTACACTATATTTTGGCAAAGATCGTCTCAACACCAATTTCTATCATCTGGAACGACTCAAGACTTGGGTGTAGACTGGAAATCACTTGAATGAAGTGGAGGAGCATTGCTACCATGTTGTTTGTATCATCTCTCACCTTCATGGACCGACTGACCATCCTAGGGGTCGCACCCCTAGGTTTCGTGACCTTCCTAGGGATCGCACTCCTAGGTCACGATCCGTTCCTAGGGCTCGCACTCCTAGGTCACGATCTGTTCCTAGGGGTTGCCCCCTAGGTCGCGATCCGATTCTAGGGGTCGCACTCCTAGGTCACGATCCGTTCCTAGGGGTTGCACTCCTAGGTCGCGACACGATCCTAGGGGTCGCGCTCCTAGGTCACGATCCATTCCTAGGGGTCGCACTCCTAGATCACGATCCGATCGTGGAGCGCATGGGGACCGCGAACCGCCTGCAGTTCGCACTGTTTTGACCTATTCTGATGGCTATTTTTACTCCAACTTGCATGGATCTGATTACACATATCACATGACGATTTGGAGATGATGTCTGGACGTTTTCCACCTCTTTTCGAGATTTTTGGGATGCGTGTCATGTGTCCCGCGATCCGCCTGCTATAAACGGCTATAAATACACCATTCAGAGGATTTTTCAAGGACTTTTGACCATTCTTCTTCACTGCTTCCACCATTACTGAAGTGCATGGATTTTGCAACCTTCTCCACATAAATTCTCCTCTTCTAATCTCAATTAACACACGGATTGTGTGTCTGCATGTAACTGATTCCTGTAATCTGTCAGTATAGCAATAAGATTATAAAGTGGACGTAGGCTACATCTACAACCGAACCACTATAAAAATCTCGTGTGTCTCCTCTTAATTTACTATTTTCTGCTTTTGTGTGATCTGCGATCTGCATTTGGGTGTTAGGCCCAATTCTTGATCTAACATTTTGGCGCGCCAGGTGGGGGGGCACACAAAAACTTCAACTTCTAGCTTGAAAGGAAACTCAATGGCGAACAAAAGGAAGAAGACTGGAACTTCTTCTCATGCCGATGATGCTGACACTGAAGGAGCAAGGAATGAGGCAAGCCTGGAGGCTTCCTCCCATGAAGACCCATCAACATACCTGACTAGAGACGAGATGGATGGAGTTCTCGCTGAATTGAGGACCCAGATGGCAAGGCAGGACAATCTCCTCCAGAAACAACAGGAAATGATCAACCAATTCTTTGCTCGAATGGATGGAAGGCCGAGCAACGCTCAAGTCACTGGAAACGAAGCCATTGACGCGGCTCGAGTATCACCCGGACTCAGGGGCAACCCCCTCATTCAACAGCAGAACTCGTCTCGTGATACACCTCTGGACCGCGACCCGGATCGTGGAACACTACTAGGCTCACGAGCCGAGCCCAACAACTTGCTCCTGCCTGCTCAACAACAACCAGTTCATGACCTACCTCCTGGACCCAGTCGGATCGCCCCCCGACTCCACGATCCGGCCTCACGAGCTGGACTTCACGAACCTTCCTCACGAACCGTCCCCCTCGAACCAGGTCGGGTCACTCCCCTCGATCCACGATCCGCGAGCCGCGATCCCCAGACGATAGCTCACCAACTTCCATCTTCTCCTGCATTCAACGCTGGGGGCACCGGCTCTGATTTTGGCAATTTGCAACAACTTTTTGAAGGAAATAAGCTATCAGATCTCATTCAACGCCTCACGAGAGGCCGCACTTACCAAAATGACGTGGATGACGTCAATCACAACCCATTCACTCAGGAAATCAGAAATTCCCGCAATCCACCGGATTTCAAACTTCCACAACTGGAGCCCTACAACGGTAGGACAGATCCTACCGTGCACCTGATGCGCTACAAACGACATACGGAAGTTCGAATGGCATCGGAAAACGTCATGGCTAAATGTTTTCCTCTCTTTCTGACTGATATAGCAGCCATGTGGATTCGGCGGCTGGAAACAGAATCGATCAACAGTTGGAACATATTGGTCGCACGCTTCCTTGAACAGTTTCGGGTCCACATCGCACGGCCCAAGAACGTCATGTCCCTCACTACAATCAAGCAGAGGCCTAGAGAAACTCTGTGTTCCTTTCTGGAAAGATTCAACGTTGCAGCAGCATTAGTGGATCGCCCTGAGCAATCGATGGTACTGATGGCTGCGGTATCCGGCGTTCTGGATAACACGGAATTCAAGAAATCTTTGTACCGAGATCCACCACGAAATCTCGGCGAATTCTACTTTGAAGCAAATAGATTTCTGCGGGAAGAAGATGCAACTTCTGAGAAGAAAACCCTCGAAGTCAACATGCTCGGAGATGAAGAACCGCCCAATCCTGGAAAAGGCAATGACAAGGGTAAAGGAAAGACCTCTGCTACAAATGATCGTAATGCTCCACCCCGGAGAGGGTCCAGATACGACAAATACACTGAACTGAATGACACTCTGAGCAACATATACATGGATACAGGAGGTGCTGCCTCCTATGCGAGACCTCCCAATAGGGAGCCGACACTAGCACAACGCAATTCTGGCAGACACTGCATATTTCATGACATTGATGGTCATAACACTGATGACTGCAAACATTTGCGAGACCTTATTGAGGACCGGGTCAGGCGAGGAGAACTACCCGAGTATATCATTCAACCAACTACGCCAGCACCTGCGCTGCCACCACCTACTCCCCAGAGAGGGAACGATCATGGATCGAGCAATCGCTGGATTATCATTCGCTGATCCCACTTAGTGGATCCCTTCAGTTTGCCGGACTCCGGTTCGTAGTTCATGTTTTTAGGCTTTTTGGCGACTCCTCGCCCCCCTTTGTTTTCCCTGCATGTAATAAGAGCCGTCACATCAGCCGACACGCGCGGAACCTACTTGTAGTCTCCAGTCGTGTCCGGCAAACGACCGCTGCGTTTTCATGAATTAGCAATAAGCATTGAGCTCCGTCTCCCAACTGGATCCGTCCAGTATAAACATGAGCTCCGGCTCCTAACTGGATCCATCCAGTATAAACAAATTTTCATGTGCTTTTCCTTGGTCGTCTTACTCCGGTAAGGCCGTCTTGGAACCTTCATGTGCTTCTCCTCGGTCGTCTTACTCCGGTAAGGCCGTCTTGGAACCTTCATGTGCTTTTCCTCGGTCGTCTTACTCCGGTAAGGCCGTCTTGGAGCCCTCGTTGCTTCTCCTCGGTCGTCTTACTCCGGTAAGGCCGTCTTGGAACCCCTCTAACATCTCCTCGGATGGTTTACTCCGGTAAGGCCATCTAGGAAATATTTTTGCATTGTTTGGTTTATCTTATTGCAGGTACAAATTCCTTGTCTTCTTGGATTTCTCTGGCCTTAATACGATCCCGTATGATCGTCGGTTTTCTGGCCTTAATACAATCCGGCTTGATCGTCGCATTCTGAATTTGGATTTCTCAGATTATCCAAAACACATCTTCCCTCAATCAACAAGATATGTTCTGGGGGGCAATTTGTTACACTATCTTTTGGCAAAGATTGTCTCAACACCAATTTTTATCATCTGAGACGACTCAAGACTTGGGTGTAGACTGGCAATCACTTGGATGAAGTGGAGGAGCATTGCTACCATGTAGTTTGTATCATCTCTCACCTTCATGGACCGACTGACCATCCTAGGGGTCGCACCCCTAGGTTTCATGACCTTCCTAGGGATCGCACTCCTAGGTCACCATCCGTTCCTAGGGGTCGCACTCCTAGGTCACGATCCGTTCCTAGGGGTCGCCCCCTAGGTCGCGGTCCGATCTTAGGGGTCGCACTCCTAGGTCACGATCCGTTCCTAGGGCTCGCACTCCTAGGTCGCGACACGATCCTAGGGATCGCGCTCTTAGGTCACGATCCGTTCCTAGGGGTCGCACTCCTAGATCACGATCCGATCGTGGAGCGCATGGGGACCGCGAACCGCCTGCAGTTCGCACTGTTTTGACCTATTCTGATGGCTATTTTTACTCCAACTTGCATGAATCTGATTACACACGTCACATGACGATTTGGAGATGATGTCTGGATGTTTTCCACCTCTTTTCGAGATTTTTGGGATGCGTGCCATGTGTCCCGCGATCCGCTTGCTATAAACGGCTATAAATACACCATTCAGAGGATTTTTCAAGGACTTTTGGCCATTCTTCTTCACTGCTTCCACCATTACTGAAGTGCAAGGATTTTGCACCCTTCTCCACATAAATTCTCCTCTTCTAATCTCAATTAACACACGGATTGTGTGTCTGCATGTAACTGATTTCTGTAATCTGTCGGTATAACAATAAGGTTATAAAGTGGACGTAGGCTACATCTACAGCCGAACCACTATAAAAATCTCGTGTGTCTCCTCTTAATTTACTATTTTCTGCATTTCTGTGATCTGCGATCTGCAATTGGGTGTTAGGCCCAATTTTTGGTCTAACAATATACCTAGATCTAGATCCTAAATTATAACATGTATTTTGTCCACAAAATCAGATCTTGAATTATACCATGCATTATGTCCCCCAAATTACAAGTCATATATTACCATACAATAATTCTCCTTCTTCCAAATCATAAACCGTCATATACAGTATGCCTAGATCTAGATCTTAAATTACAACTTATGTTGTGTTCTCAGTTTAGTCACAAATCAGTTATGTCCGATTATGCATCATTCAATATTTTCCCCGAATTTAGCGTTCGCGTGTCAATCTCTTATGAGATTTGGCTCAGCTCGTGGTAGCCTGGCTATATAACAGAAAGAAGGAAGAGATATAGAATATTTACAATAAGATAGATCTACAAATAATACAACAGATCTGATAAACATGAATAAGATAGATCTACACAGAATAAAACAGATCTGATAAACGAGAATATGCATAATCTCCAATTCAGATTTATAACCATGTCAAGATCATAATTAAATTTCATATCGAAAAATAACTGCACTCACAATAAGAGAAGAACGATTCTGGGATCTGATTTTCTGGAGTTGATTTCGCATTCCATTGATGTAGGCGTTGATTTGTTATCTTTTAATCCTATTCAGATTTGAAGAAGAAGAAGCACTAGTTCTAGCTTAGGTTTCAGCAGAGTAGCGACGCCATTGATTTATTTTAATATGAATTAGAGCAGAGTATAGGCGTAATGAAATTGTGTGGAATGAAAGTGAGGTTTGGGGGTGTTTAAATAGGTGTTTGATCAACGTACGAAGTAAGAAATCGCGTCCAGGTGCAGAAAATGAATTCTGCCCAAATATGGGGGTAGGTCGACCCCCAGTCGACCCCTAGGTCGATCTCTCTGGGTAGGTCGACCACCAGGTCGACCTCTAGGTCGACCTCCCTGGGTAGGTCAACCCCCAGGTCGACCTACTAGGTATTTTCCTATGTAAATTCTGAATTTTTGTTGAATCTTCCGAAGGCCATAACTTCTTCATACGATGTCCGATTTACGCAAACTTGGACTCTATTCCAAGCAGAATTCCAAGACAAACGCAGTGGCGTAACCCATTTCCGTTAATTATTCTTCTAAAAATTAAGTATACTTTGTCTTGTTACTTTATGTTCACAGAAAATTCTGGGTGTTACATTCTCCCCTCCTTAAAGGATTTCGTCCCCGAAATCTTCAAGTTAAGAAGAATGTGTCCTACCATCCAATCACCCATCTACTCAACCATCATCCACAAGCCTCCATTGTACTTAGAAAACTTCTAATGTTGTATGAACATGTGCAAAAGTGTGTGTATATGTCTCTTATCTAATGCATGGATTAGGCGGTCTACTGATTCAGTTGACCTCCTCAATGCGAATTATGTTTGTGCCATGAGTCCAATTATGTATGCAAGAAATCCTATTTGATACACATCATTTCTATATGAGTGCATAACCATTCATCCAAATGCAACATCCATGTGATGAGTCAATCATTTCTCATCCACAAAAATTGAAAAGTGCACACACATCCATATGTAGTATGAGAGTGCTTTTGAGCCGATCTAGTGCCTAGTGTGTGTATATGCATCCACGAGCAACCACTTACATCCACTTGCAACCATCAAACATAACATGTCTCAAACACATGTTTACACCCGTTAGTTTCTACCTAAAGGTCGAAGACTCGTTCAATAGGATACAGCCGAGTGATAGAAGCAAGTACAATTAAAACAAAAGCTTTGTTCCCATTAGACATCGGTTTAAGAGAATAACCCCCTAAGTATCAACCCCGAAGACCAAAATCAACATCAGATTGACACTCACATAATTACTCCCTTTAAAAAAATGTCAAACTAGAAATCTACTTCATGCTTTGAGTAAAAAACCCTAACCTTTTCAGAAATATTCAGATACTTACAGACTATTGGTACAGATCAGATTATCCAATGATTCTTAGTAAACTAAGCATGATAAAACCCCACCATATTCCACAAAACCCAGAATGTATGCATCATAGTCAACTTAACACCTAACACAAATACCCTCAAACCCCAACCTATCACAAACAGATGAGTCATTACCCTTATGATGTTTGGGACTATAGCGGGATCAGAAACAATATTAGTATTAAAGTGCAGAGTTTCAATTACAGAATCAAAATGCCAGAGTCAAAAAGAGTTTTAACTCCATAATCAGATAAGGAAATTAAACCATCTACAGAAATTTTCCAATTTCTATCCTATCCACTAGCCTTAAGAGTGTTCGCCTGCCCTCCATAAGTGGGTCCTATCCTCTGCCCTTGCCCTCGTTTCGTCGGCCAATCCCTAGTGAAGTGTACCATTTCACCAAAGTTAAAGCAAGCGCCCTTCCTTTTTCTGCAATCTTTGTTCAAATGAGTAAGCTTCCACAAGTAAAGCACTTTTTCTCCGTCTTATCTTCAGACTTTTCATCCTTCTTTTGTGTTTCCTTTTTGGGCCATGCTTTCTTGTTTTGTGGTCCTTCGAGCTTTTCTTCTTTCTTCTCGCTTTTGGCTTCCTCTTCATGCATTAATGCCATGTCAACCAATTTCGTCTCGAACCTATGCCTAAATTCCCTCCATGTCTCCACTAGATGCTCTTCATTCGTGACCTCCAACCAAAACAAGGCTTCGTCCTTCATTAACCAAGCAGCTAGTTGGACCTTCCTTCCGTTTTCTATCTCGAAGATACCAAATAAATCTTCCACCACTTTAAGCTAATTTCGAGCTTCAACAAACGTCTCTGACCCATGAAAAGGTTTCCCGCCCATCGCCAGAAAGTCCTTGCATATCTTCGAAAAAGTATCAACGCGGGGAGCGGGAAGAGGAGGAGAAGCGTCTAATCGGCCTGCGGCGGTGGCCCTAGCCTCCAGTACCTTCTGAACTAAGTTGGTATTGGTATGCCCTCGGGTATCTCGGGTAACCCAGATATGCTGAAAAGAAAAAAGAAGAGATTCAAAATGGAGAATCGAAAGAAAGATACATGGCTCTTGAGGATTATGTTTTAAAATAAACTCAACTTTTGAAAGTACTTCCTTTTTAAAACCTTTTTGAAAATAGTTTTCAAAAACTTTTTATCAAATCTGGTAACCTTCAGCTCTGATACCATGTGTAATACCCCACTTCCGTTAAGGTCACTCGCAAAGGGAATGCCTTAACTTCAGTGGAACGTTATAAGTAAACATAACAGAAATTTACAAAATAGATAAAGTAGCACCTGAAAAATTTATAACTTTATTACAGCAGAAACAGAAATAAGTTTGGTTGCATCTTTCAAAACCACAATATTGGAATTCAAGTACATAAATTTCGGTATTGTACAAAAACCTTTAGAATGCAAAGTTTTTAAAGCCATAATCCCCAACATAAACTGCCATGGAAAGATAGAGTCAAAGCCAAGCAATACTTCAAACACGTCAAACAGAGAGAGTCTGAATCAAGCTCCTACGTTTCCACCCTGAGCACCTGGGGGGAACGGAAAGAAAAGAGGCGAAACAAACTAGATCAGACATAAGTCTGGTGAGTCCAGTGACTTCCAGCATATAAACAGACAATAGTACCATGACATGTAAATAAAACTAGATGAGAGATAACTGTAACAGGAATAGCAGGTTAACAGAAGAAACATAATGATATAGGCTAAGCTAAGCTTCTTACTTATTTTTCACTTCTCTGCACTAATACAAGTATAACAGAATTAGGTGTTGTCTTAATGTCTAAACAGAAAACAGAACGATCTCTTCAGAAACATGATGCTAGTAATGGGCCTTTACCTCCCAAATAGAGATAGACGGTATAGAAACAGAATGCTAATAATGGGCCTTTACCACCCCCAACTAATGGACCTTTATCAACCCAACAGAGACAGACGTACAGAAATAGAAGCAGGAACGGAATCAGAGATGGAAACAGAATAATCCCTACGGAAACAGAATATTAGAATTAGGTGTACACTAGTAATGGGCCTTTACCACCCCAACAGACGGTACCACACAGAAACAGACAGGTGTTACGCCCCCAACAAAAACAGATGGTACCCCAACATAAACAGACAGAACTAAGTGTACCCTAAATTCTACCCCAAGCGATCGGCTCCTTAATACAAAATACCATATGCCGGGCCCACAGAAGGGTATATCACTCCCTAAAGTGGCAACCTATAGACACAAACCTATTTACAGATGACATAGTGTCTTACATCCTCAGAGCAGACCGGATCCATGCACGCACATGACCCGGTTGGAATGCGCCATCAACACCCCTCGCCATTATCAGAGTGAACCTCTTACAATTATTTCAGTAAGCATGCCCGGACCCCTTTTAGTGTTGGGTCATAGTTTTGATACCAGAAAGGGTTACTGACTAATATGGGTCCCAAACAATTGATGACACGAGTAATTACACCTCCTAACCTTGTGTCCCCAGACTAATAGATTTCAAATTAACTTGCTTACTGATTTAAAATGTACAAAGTTCAGATTAACTAATTCTTAGATCAGACCTACAGGTTAACAAGCTTTCAGACTAACGGATCAGATATACAAATTAACAAGTTTTCAGACTAACAGATCAGATATACAGATTAACAAACTTACAGATTGTTTCACCTAACCTTGTATTGGGCCTACAGATTTACGAAACGGGTTTATTAGATTCATCAGTCCAGTTGTTTTAACCCTATTCACCTAACACGTTTTAGGTATCACATTTATCGAAGATTTGCGTTAATTAAATATTAATGCACAGACCTCTCACATTAGGTCGGTAGCCTGGGGCTGCTAGATGTGATGGGCGGTTCTGGGCAGAATTTTTGCCACAAGCTAGACCTAACCTCGTGTCTAAGCATCTTTATGCCTACGACCTGTCACATTAGACTGACAGTTTGCGGTTGTTGGTTAAGCCGGTTGGTTCCGGGCAGGCTTCCACCGCAAACGGAGTCTAACCTCGTGTCTCAGCATTCTTATTTTAGCCAATGTATTCCATTACAGATTATGCCAATATCATACTAATTATGCCAATTCAAAAAATTAACTTTGTTACAAGTTACAGCAGATTATTCAAAGTTCTATTAACATGTTTTTGCTCAATTTTAGATCTAGCCTACAGATTCTCATACTCCAAATTACCGTATTCGGTTTTCAACAGATTTAGTAGATTAGGCGATTTAACATATTTAATCATCCCTTAAACTTCCATTGATATATCTCACCTAATCATAAAATTAAGCCTAATTTCAACAAGCCCAAATTATGGTCATAATTCACATTATAACATATGCCCCAAATTTTAGTTAAATTTGCCCAGTACAGAATATTCTATAAAAACCCCAAAATCATAATGCACAATATAAATTATGCCAAATTATAGCCTCTGATTACAGCATATGTCAAATATCTAAAAGTCCAAATTAGGCGTATTCACATTAATAGTTATCCCTATTTTAATATAGGTTTTTTTTTCCAGGCCTAAGTCACATATCCTTTTCTTCCAAATCATAAATCATCATATAAAATATACCCAGATCTAGATCCTAAATTATAACATGTATTTTGTCCGCAAAATCAGATCTTGAATTATAACATACCTTATGTCCCCAAATTACAAGTTATATGTTATCATACATTAATTCTCCTTCTTCCAAATCATAAACCGTCATATACAGTATGCCTAGATCTAGATCTTAAATTACGACTTATGTTGTGTTCTCAATTTGGTCACAAATCAGTTATGTCTGATTATGCATTATTCAATATTTTCCCCAAATTTAGCTTTCACGTGTCAATCTCTTATGAGATTTGGCTCAGGCTCGTGGTAGCCTGGCTATAGAACAGAAAGAAGGAAGAGATATAGAATATTTACAATAAGATAGATCTACACAAAATACAATAGATCTGATAAAGAAGAATACGATAGATCTACACAGAATAAAATA
Source organism: Allium sativum (assembly GCA_030737875.1). Taxonomy (NCBI): domain Eukaryota; kingdom Viridiplantae; phylum Streptophyta; class Magnoliopsida; order Asparagales; family Amaryllidaceae; genus Allium; species Allium sativum. The sequence goes on from CM060918.1 coordinate 134,297,278, forward strand.
GATCTGATAAACAGGAATATGCATAATCTCCAATTCAGATTTATAACCATGTCAAGATCCTAATTAAATTTCATATCTGAAAATAACTATACTCACAATAAGAAAAGAACGATTATGGGATCTGATTTTCTGGAGTTGATTTAGCTTTCCGTTGATGTAGGCGTTGATTTCTTATCTTTTAATCCTATTCAGATTGGAAGAAGAAGCAATAATTCTAGCTTAGGTTTCAGCAGAGTAGCGACGCCATTGATTTATTTTAATATGAATTAGAGCAGAGTATAGGCATAATGATATTGTGTGGAGAGAAAGTGAGGTTTGGGGGTGTTTGATCAACGTACGAAGCCAGAAATCGCGTCCAGGTGCAGAAAATGAATTCTGCCCAGATCTGGGGGGTAGGACGACCCCTAGGTCGACCTCCTTGGGTTGGTCGACCCCCAGGTCGACCTGTTTGGATATTTTCCTATGTAAATTCTGAATTTTCGTTGAATCTTCCGAAGGGCATAACTTCTTCATACGAAGTCCGATTTACGCAAACTTGGACTCTATTCCAAGCAGAATTCCAGGATGAACGCAATGGCGTAACCCGTTTCCCTTAATTATTCTTCTAAAAATTAAGTATACTTTGTTTTGTTACTTTATGTTCACAGAAAATTTGGGGTGTTTAAAATCCCTTCTTCAAAAGATCACTTACTTGCACCCCGATCTCTCGTTGCTCCCTTGGCGCCATACGACGAAGTGGCATCACTATAGGTCTGGCATCTTTCACTAAGTCAATATGGAACTCAATCTCTCGGTATGGTGGAAGTCCGGTCACTTCCTCGAAGACGTCCGGATAATGGCCAGCTACAGGCACATCTGACAACTCATCTTGCGGGATGTCGAGGGAATTTAGAAAACTAGCCATTACCCGATTACTAGGTAGACCACCAAACACTACCCTCCGCCCATCATACGCTCTAACTGCCACTAAAAAGCCCTCACAGTCTACCACCACCCCGTATCTTTGGAGCCAATCGACTCCCAATATAATGCCAAACCCAGTAAAGCCCAAAACAAAGCAATCACAAACAAACATGCATCCATGACTCGATAAGACCACATTACGACAAATCATACAAAGGATAGTTGAACCACCAATCGGTTCGTCACTGCTAAAGGTCTATCGACTATCTCGGGTTCCAATCCCAACCTATCTACCAGGTCACTAGATATGAAGGAACGGGAAGCTCTAGTATCAAACAATACTCGAACAGGAACATCATAAACAGACAACATACCTTGAATGACGACATTCTTTCCATTCTCCGCCACGGTTGTGGCATTCGACGAAGAAGGAACATCATTGATAGCGTATGCTTTCACAATCTGCTTTTCTTTAGGGGGTTGCGGACACTTGTCCTTGTGATGTCCCACTTGGCCATAGTTGAAGCACTTCCTATCCACTGGCTTGGCCCGACATTCTTTGGCATAGTGGCCCTTCTTACCACAGCTGAAGCACTCAACATCTTTCTTATTCTTTTTCTTCTGGCCATCCTTGGTCTGATTCTGCTTTCTCTTATTCTGAGAACCATTCTTGCGTCCACCGCTTGCTTGCGGCTTTGGCTCCTCTGTAGATGCAACCTCAGTCTTCGACTTAGGGTATAAACTCTCTGACCACAAATGCTTTCCCTACAATCGATTCAAACATCTCATCGACATGGTTTGTAAGCCTTTCCCCCAAGTACTGATCTAAGCCTGTTATAAACTTTTCATTTTTCTTCTCAGCAGTATCAATAAGGGATAATCCATATTTCGATAGAGTATCGAACTCTGCAATGTACTCCGAGACTGCCCTACCATTCTGCTTAAGCTCCAGAAATTTCCTAAACAATTCTGACTTCTGGGCAGCTGGGATGAACTTATCACTGAATCGGGCCTTAAACTGATCCCACGTAACATGATCCTCTGGAGTAGCTGTCTTAATAGCATTCCCCCAATTAATCGCCCGTCCGTGCAGCTGACGGGATGCTAACTTCCTCTTCTTCGCATCCTCGATACCCAAGTCTTCGAAGACACACTCACAGCTATCCAACCAATCCTGAACTTCTGTGGCCGATTCCGTTCCATGGAACGGCTTTCCACCAAGACTAGTGTAGTCCTTGCATAGCTTGGCGAAATCGGCCCTAGGCGCCTGCACCGCTGCACCACCACCATTTGCAGCATTGGGAACTGCCCCTTGCACATTTCTAAGAATCTCTCTCATGAAGTCAGTGAACATAATCCTCATGTCAGGAGCATTCCCATTATTGGCTCCTCTACCCGCACCCCTCGTATATCAGCTCATCGTTCAATCTGTAAAAAGAAATGATTAACCATCCTCTTTGTAGTGTCAGTGCAGTGCGACTTCATCCTTAGCTACACTAATAGTATATATATAGCTTTTGAAAACAAAAATATCACAAATACACACTCTCATATACGTACTATCTCTCTCTGGTGTCTTTCCCTAGGTTAACTACGCAACCTAGAGCTCTGATACCAAATGTGACGGCCCGCCCCGCACCAGCCGACATTTCCAATGAAAGTGCGCTGTGCCGATGTCCAACCAGCACGGGACGGTTGTCAAAGAAAGGAAAGGTAAGGAATTTGAACTAACAAGGAACCTATAGCATATCTCACAGCCCATGGAATAAAATATAATAATAACATACTTTGACATAAAACAGGCGAGACAGTGCATAAGCTGAAAACTAAACATCTCAGCAGCGGAAATTCCAAATACAGCTTATGTTCCCCTTTATCATTATTACAACTTTAAAACTGTCTCTAAAGCAAAAGAAAGAGAAGGTACACTACTAATGCCCAAAGTAGTGACCAGCAGCGGCACAAGGAGAATATATAAAGAATAGTACGTGTATGCCTCCTGCTCATCTCCGGACAGCTACTCGTGCATACCACCTAACCTATCTCTATTATGCTCGTTTAAGAGCAACCAGAGTAATAAGAAGAGACAGAAAACTCTGGGTCAGACAAAAGCCTCGTATCAGCGATAAGCAGCAAGACAGAATAATAATAGGTATACTAAACCATACCTGAACCTGGACCTGCAACCAAAGAGTTAGCATAACATACTGTACAATACTCTAAGGTGCCACTAACATATGGTGTAAAGAATACGGGGGTGGGGCTGTGCATGACATAGTGATGGCAAACAATCAAGCATAGCAACCATCCTCACATCTCTCACTCAGTGCGTAAAGCATATGATATCCACCGCTTTGATCACCCAAATCCTTGCTATGATCACTCAGCCCCATGGAGTCATGGCAACTCCACTGCACTGATCCATAGCCACTAGTCTTTGCTATTTCCACTCTGCCCCATGAAGTGATGACGACTTCACTACACTGGCTCATAGCCATGCTACGATCACTCTGCCCCCATGAAGCAATGATGACTTCACTGCACTGATCCGCAGCCAATATCCGTCTTTTCATGGTGAGTCAAAGCTATAGACGTCGATAACCCCTTTGCACACGTCCCGCAGCAAAGTCCAATCATGAAGTTAACTCGTTGGTTCCCAACTGGATCCTGAGTTCTACTTCCCATATGGACTGCCTTTGCATCTCGGGTTTTGGTCTTCTCCGGATCGGTCATCATCTGGTTCAGAAACAAACTTCCTTTCGGATCAGTTCTCTCCCCTTGTTCAGTCTGTAGTCATCAGCCTCCTTCTGGTTGGTTCTTGCTTCCTCTGTCGGATCGGGTCATGGTGCCCAAGCTGGATCGTGGTGAGGGTAGGTGGCCCACGGTTTGTGACTTGCTTCATCCCTGCTCCAGATCGGTTCGGGTCATGACCAAGCTTCGGGTCGGATCGGAGCTTCTGGTTCGTGATCCTCCTTGGCCATCGGTTCCTTAGCTTCTAAAGCAGTTCGTGATGGATGGAGCGTGGTGTCTCATGAAGGGGTCTCACGATTGGGTCGGGTCGTGGAAGGGAGGGGCGATCTGATCCGGGTCCTGCACATTTCCTACAACTCTTCCAGCAACTGTTTTACGCCATACGACGGCGTTTTCAACCATTCTAACTTTTCTAATCAATCACAAAGCATACCATACAGTCATAGCAACATGTATAATTATCCACAACAACAAACAACACTATGATATGTCAAAATGGATCAAACATACCCAAAAACCCTTATTTTCCCTTAAGTATGTTTAAGCATAACTAAAGATATGATTAGCAAAACTTAACCAAACTGACCAAATTTTCTAATAGAGGCCTGAAACAATATTTCAAAATTTATAAATATTTTTCCAGAATTTAATCATGTTTAAATTCGCTAATTAACACTAATTACCCTTAATGAACCATAATTAGTGAGAAACTATGCAAATCACTCACCTTGGCCACAAATTAACTTTAGATCTGAAATAATCTCTGTTATGGAACTGTTTCCAAAGCAATACAGCAGCTCTATTCCCAATCCTATGCTAATCCTCTTCAATTTGATGTAATTTAGCCAAATCTTCGATTATAAAGTGGTTTAGAGGTGTTTTAGATGTTGGAGGCCATTGCTAAGTTGAGAGGGATGATAAGTGGCGGATGAAAAATGAGAAAAGGGTGTTCTCTAAACCGTAACGGCCCTTAAATACTCCAAATCCCGAAATCCCCCTCTAGGCCTAGCTGTTAATTACCCTATCAAGCCCGGTTAAGCAGTTTTTCACCTTCTAAACCCTATTTCAGCCATATCTCCCAAATGGTAAGTCCGATTTTCACATACGACAAATCTACGGAAAGGTAAACCATCATCCGGATCTAATGGAAGTGGTTTTAGGTCAAAACTCCTTTCCAATCAAAAGTTATGGTCGAAACAAGATCAGCTAGGGGTAAAACGGTCATTTAAAAATCGACAAAAATCTTGGACATGGGAAATGACCCCAATAGTCGTCTTCCAAAGTTACATGGCTATACGACTTCGTATGACAAAGAAATAAATATCCTACGATCCTTCGATGCGTAGAAAGCGGGTCGTTACATAAAATTTATTTTATAACTAAACATGGGATTTTAAATATATTATTTAAAATGAAGTTTATAAAAACAAAAATATACCGTGTGGGAAGCACACGCATATATTAATCGTTTTAACCATAAATACCATTTTTGTACCAAAAATATACCGTGTGCGAAGCACACGCATATATTGATCGTTTTAACCATAAATACCATTTTTGTTTCAAAAATATACCGTGTGCGAAGCACACGCATATGTTGATCGTTTTAACCATAAATACCATTTTTGTATCAAAAATATACCGTGTGCGAAGCACGTGCATATATTGATTGTTTTAACCACAAATGCCGTTTTTGTACCAAAAATACACCGTGTGCGAAGCAAGTGCCTCATCGTAATTATCAAATGATTTATAAAACTAATTCTTATATTAATAAGATGGATAAGCCAGGGAGTAAGGATAAATGTAACGATTAGTAATTGGGATTAATTATTAATTAAAATGGGATTATATTAATCGATTATTATCTATTTAAAAATAATCGAAGTAAATGGATAATTTAAAATAATTATATTATTAATTTATTTGAGTGAAAAGAAGAGTTAGAGTTGATCAACGAGTGAATGATGTTTTAAAGTTGACCAAGCCAACTTAATGGAAATTGATTATTAAATTATATTAGTTTATGCTGATTAATCTAATGGGATAATTTAACGAATAGTCATTTAACTTAATAAGGTTTTTAAAAAGGAAATCGAGATGAAAAAGAGTTTTATATTAAACTAGAGTTGTGTAAACAAGCTTATAAAGAGAGATGTGAATTTAAAGCGTTAATTTTAAATTAACGTAACCAAATGATGGCGTTAAGTGAAATGGATGGAATTTGAAACAAGATTTTTCCCAAAGGAAATAATTAAAAGGTTTAAGGAAAAAGTATTCTTGTAATTGAATTTGGTAAAAGTTTTGGAAATGCAATTTGTAATAAGAACCTAGATAATAAAAATAAATAGTTTAAAGAATTTGAAGTTTAAAGGTTGATGTTTTATTTATCATTTACCAAATCGATGAATTTAGATAATAATAATATATTTAAAAGGGAGATTTCAAAAGTAAGAATGTTGTATAAAACCGTATTTTAAATAAAATAGTGAATTGGTATTGGACGGTATTAGAATGAATATGGGTTTTTGAATTACAACTCGTATTTATCTTAAGATAAGAACGTTGTTGATCAAGGTCTGAGAGGTAATTAAAATACCCCAACTTGAACGACTTCAGGATTATCGGAGGATGCATTAGTTGTAATGACAGATATATTAGAAGTGAATTATCTTATGAAATAATAATGTTACGTTATTTGAAGAAGTTGGGAATGTACATATATTGGAATTCAAAAGTAAAGAAAATTAATAAGGATTTGAGAATATTAATATATTAAAATTAATATATTATTTTTCGTATTACAACCAATATATTATCTTTAAAGGCCAAGTGACGCTGTGTACTCGACCAGCAGATCCATTTCATTTTTTTTATTTGATAGTTAAATAACCGACAATCACATCTTGCCCATATGATTGTTGGTACGGAAAGACCGGGATTGAATTCATATTCGATAACTATTCCGACTAATAAATACGAATAAGTGGAAGATGTTAATCAAGCTGGAGAAATAGAAGACCGTGCATCTTCATAAGCGGAAGAACTATTGTTAGATATCACTGGCTGATCCCTAGAGTTAACAATGATTCTGTCGTGATTGAAATCTATGGATTGCAAAGACTACTCGCTACTGATCCATGGGGTGATACCTATATTGGATGCAGTAGGAGAGTGCCTTCGGTTCATCTTGTTCCTAGATGACTTGTATGGTCGAATGTCTGAGAAAGTATTTCTAACAGAGTCACGCACATTAATTTCTTCAAACGTACTATAGTTGGTTAGCTCCCAACTAGGGTATTTTTGTGGATGTGAATTAGTGATTATTTGGAGGATATGACAATGTGGCATTCAAAGTGATTGGTGACCAGACGTTCTAAGAAGATTATGACCTCTAGCCTAATCAACCGGGAATGGCATAAAATCAGGTAGGTCGGATGGCTACGTGGGTCGCACACATCAAAAGGGTATATCATTTCTTGATCTGGAAAAATCAAATGCCTTTGGTTGTCCCTTTTTATTTTCTGTATGTGTGTTATCGGTTCGGTTTGCTGGCCCCTAACCGTGGTAATGATATATTCGGTACTCTCAAAGTATAGTGTTGGGTCAGTCATGTTTAGCCTGGATTGCAAGATGTTCTTGTTGAACCCCAATGTATTCATCTCCGGAGGTACATTGTCGGGAAGGTGGTCTCATACCTTGCCAGGAAATCCATTCTCCAATAAGCGCCCGTGGTTTTGATTGTATACTATATATGTGGAGCGAAGATGCAAGCGTTCTGCTAGATTCTATTTAATTGTATTTAGACACCATCATAATATCAAAATAATATTGTTTACAAAAGTGTTTTGGGTTATCGTAAGGTAAAAACCGTCCGTATTTATGTGTGGATTTGGTCTTATGATTACCCTTTTCTTACGAAAAGATTTTGACGTTAAAATCAAGTTGTGTGCTGCCTTTAAACTTAGTGTATTTTTCTCATTCTGGTTCACCAGACTGACCCAGTGTTTGTAATGCTCGGGTTAGATCGAGCTGTATAGGTTCAGATTATCGGTTGCTATGAAGAGACGCGATAAACGAGTTCAGACGTATGATATTATATATTCCGCTGTGTGTTGTATATAAGGACAGGTTATTATAACTATCCAGATGTGTGATGTACTCTGATGATTGTAAGTTTTATTTCAAGCTCTCAGTAAAGATTTATTTCTATATTATATTTTGTTCCGCTGCGATGTGAGAATCCATTTGTGGTGTTGTTCTTCTTTCCATTCCTCTACTCTATTATTTCTTTCTTTCTTATCTCACCCTCTAAATTCTTTCTAATAACTATCTGCTTTTCTCTGCAATTTGGGTTGGACGTGACTTGTGATTGTCAACTCAAAGGGTACGAGATAGTCGGTATGTTACAGTGGTATCAGAGCTATTGGTTTAGTAACAACCTTGGCTCTATGGAGTAAATCGATAGAGATAGGGTTAGTAATACCTTAGATCGAGTTGAGTGTATATATATGAGAGCGTATTTGTAATTTTCATATACAAATGTTTTGTATTGTGTTGGTTGATCGGTTCAAGTGTTGAAAAGCATTGAACTGGTAATGGATACAATATTGTTTTGTAAAGAGGGCAGATAAAATAATTTTACCCAAACTATATTTTGTATAGAAAATAAACAATTTTGTTAAATTATTGTGATATTGTATGTTTGATTGATTTGAATGGAATTCAAATTTGGATTTAAAATTTGAATTGAAACCTAACTTGGATAAGTGGAATTAAGAAATGATTTTGAAATTAAATAAATTAGTTTTGGAATCTAGAAAATTTAACGAATAATAATTAAATAGAAAAAAACCGGATATTAATCGATTGCAGTTCAAATGTGTTAAACCAAATTAAATATTATTAAATGAAAATTCAGTTGATTTGATTGTGTATTGGTTGAGTTGATTGTGTGATATTTGTTATTCGAATGTTAGATAGGTTGAGTATAAAAAAAACTCATCGAGGGTTTAATAAAAAACTGAATGAATAATAAACCAAAGAAATGAATTCCAGTATAAACAATTGGAAAGGAACCAAATATGAATTAAAACTTGATGATTTAACCCTGTATGTGCAAATTAATGATGTTTAGTTTATTTCTTGAAATATAGATACTTATACCTGTTAATTAATGAAATGTTATTTGAAATTTCATTGTCACTTATATGTTGAATTAAGTAAGCACAGGTGCCAGATGGCTTGAGAATTAATTTTGTAGAGTCGATCACAATAAATTGAGCAAGTACGCTCAATAGCTCTCGCATAAGGTACACCTACATGAAAATATAAAATTTTGGATTTTTGTTTTTCGACCGAATGGGTCGATGTATATATATTATTTGTTCCTGCGATGTAACCCCGTGCAGGGGAGACTCTGCCGATTTTTTTCATAAATTTAAAGTGTTAGATTTTTTTTTATATTTTTGAAAATATATATTAGCAATATTAAATGGGTTTTTGACCTATATTAAGATGGATTTTTGAAATTAGTGAGTTTGTAACATCTTTCTTACCTAGATAATTTCGGGGACGAAATTCATTTAAGGGGGGAAGATTGTAATGTCTCGTATTTCTGGTAGTCAAATATAATTCGTTATACTGTTTTAAATATTTAATTTTAATTTTAAATGGATTTAAATATTTTATTTGTTTATAAAAACGAGTTTGAACATTAAATTTATATATAATATAAATCGAGCTCGAAATGGCGCTGCAGTTCGTAATATTGAGTTTTGAACTTCAATTGAATATACAGAATCCATTATAAGTCGGATTTCCGTGAAACGAGAAACGTTGGAATCTTGTTGATTATAATTTTCATATGAAAGAGAAAAATCTGGATTTCGTGTTATAAATTGTTAGTTATGGACAAATTAAATTTTAAAATAGTTGCTGTAGAATTCGTTTATAAATTATAACGTTTATTTAATTTATTTAATAAGGAATTTCTATGTATTTGAATACTATTCAATTCGAAAATATTAAACGTCGAGTTATAAAGCCATATTGGGTAAATTTGTAGTGATATATATATATATATTTGTATTCGATAATAATAATTTATTTTTATTTAATTTAATTGTTTTGAATTAAATTAAGGATTAATTGACATAAATAATCCAAAGTTTAACGTCTCCACCCATATTAATCTCAAGTTTGCGTTATTTAAAAATAATCCCAAGTTTGGGGGGTGTCTTCCAAAATTGATCCTATTTCCCCGATGACCTTCTATAGCAGGTTTCAAGTTTTAATTGTTTGCTAATTAATAACCTTTGTTAACTAATAATCTTTGTTAACTTAATAAACTCGTTTAAGTCATTCAAGACTAATTAAAAACCTTTGTTAACTTAATCCCTTACATAATCTTCTTCCTCCCGGTGTAAATCGTTTGCCTAGTGGCCAAAGCTGCAACCTCCATCATCGAATTCTTCTCCTCACTTTCACCAAGCAGTCGAACTCCACCAAACTCCTCACATTAATGACATTCATAACATCAACATTAATAACCAAATTGCGAATTACCAGAAATAACATTCATAACACTCATAACATTCATAACAGCAACATTAATAACTAAACTCCTCACTTTCACTTTCACCAAGCAATTGAACATTAATAACCAAACTCCTCACTTTCTTCTCACTTTCACCAAGCAATCAAATTGTGAATTGCCAGCAATTTCACCAAGCAATCGACATACCATCATTACACAAGTTGCTACGAACACCACCGAAACATGAAACCCAAAATCAGCAAAAACAAACTACCACCCAACCAAAACGATCCTACCAGAAACATAACTCACCAGAAAACAACAATTTGAACATAATAATTTGTCAAATTAGCTTCGACCAAGACCAGTGACCAGAGCCACGGTCAGCCTTCACTGAGAGAACAGACGATGCAGATCTGGTGCGCAATAATTGGGTACAAAAATCCACCAAATCACTCCAACTCGTGTGCCATGCCTTCGCAAACACCACACCATCGTTCGTTCCACCCAGATCAGCTCCAAGCTTCGACAGTGCTTCTCTCTAGCTTGGTTTTCGAACATGAGCTCTAAAAAGAAAATCAATATGGGAAGGGACGGGAATGATGGAAGAGAGTGGGTTTCGAATCAGAGAGATGGGAATGGTTTGTAAATTTATGGATTGGAGGGGACAGAAGGAATTGGGTTTTGAACTAGAGAGACGGGAACGAAGTGTCCTGAGAGAGAGAAGGAGATAAAGTGGCAGTAACAGGTTAAAAAGTCACCGGGATCAATATGGGAAGGGACACCCCAAAGTTGGGATTATTTATAAATAACGCAAACTTGGGATTAATATGGGCGGAGACGTTAAACTTTGGATTATTTATGTCAATTAATCCTTAAATTAATAATTTATCAGTGTTATATAAGCTGTAAAAATATTAGTTTTCCAAATAACCTCTGTTTTCAACAAAACGAAATTTATTGGGTTTGGAATTTCAAGACATTGTAGTGTGTCCGTTTTTGTTGCGGTTGGAGTTTGCATATGGTGGAGCATATATTTATCATACAATGTTAAATGACTATAAACTAAAATTTAACCGTATAAAAGCTTCTACCCTAAGCAAAAACAAACTTAATAAATAAAATAAAAGTAAAAGGCTACCGGCTGGCCAACAACAAACATACGTGCTTAGCTTTAAAGCAATGGAAAATATATGACATACATAATTTAAAATATATGGGCCCCTAATTTGTACCATATAAAAAGAATAGCCTATCCTATCCTAATAATGTACAAACGTAGGCCTTAAGCAAAGAAGAATGCGCCAGCGTATCCTATAGTATATATGTTGTATACACACCACTGATAATGAAAGTGAAATCTAAACAGCCAAAAGGCCAATAACCAACACAATGTTACATCACATTATAGTTTTAGAACACCAAACTAATGTTAGATTAATGCAAAAATATCTGCACCATTTCTACAAGTGCCAACTACCCTAAGAGTACCCACGGCACATGCAGTGGTACAGCTTACTCTCCAGCTAATGAAAATGCAGACTATCCTATTGTTACTACAGAGCCTATGCACATAGGGTAAATATAAAAATATAAAATAAAACTTGGCTACCACATATAATATTCTATAAATTGAGCACTGTTGCGTTCTTTTTATTTTGGATTCCTGGGCATCTCTTTTCCAGCTCCATTCACAAAACCATTTCAAACTAAAATCACTCTTCATCAAAATAGCAGCTCTTTATTTAAAACAAACTGGAAATGAAAATAATAATAATTAACATAACGTAAAGAAGAAAAGAGAGAGAAGCAGGTTAGCATGTATGGGCAGTCGGCGGTGCTCCACTGATGTTGAGAAAATGGTGGCGCATTTTCCGGTGGGCGGAGCGTTGAGGTGGGTGGTACTCCGGCAGCTTGAGGTTGGATCAGTGAAGCAAATGGCAGTGGTATGGTGGTCCAACATCGGCGCGATTCGTGATCGGCGGCAGGAAGTAGAGGATTCTGCGTTTTCCTGAACTGATGGGAATGTTTGAATGGAGCATTTGGAGTAAGTAGCAGTAATAGACTTTGGATCAGACTGTTTTGAAGAACGGTAGCAGGCAAGTGAATAAGTGGTAAGGAAAAGTTTGAAGCAGTGGAGAGAAATGGCAGGAGATTGCGTTGTGAGGCAAGTGGTGGGTCGAGGTGGAGACAGGAGAGGCAGGCGCTCGGGTACTACATTCATTGGTGCGCAGGTGGGGTCGGAGACCGGTGAGGGCGAAGGGACTCCGATGACTGGAAGCATGCAGAGCATTAGCTGTTGGGAGGGATGGCAATACAACATAGGAAGAAAGGGGAGCCTGCTGTTTTCAGTAGGAAGAAATATGAGGCGTGAGACTTTTTGGGTCTGGCCCTTTTACTATTAAAAAAATGGAAAAAGAAAAGAAAAAAATGGAATTGGTAATCATGAACTAACATATAGAAGAGCTGCATGCTCATGAAGGGGAAGGGTAGAGATATGTGGTGGAGTTTACTTATGGGTTACCAGTACAGCGTGGAGAGAAAACATATAGGAACTTGGGCTTTGAAACAACTGGGCTTTGGGCCTTATATTTAAAGAAAAAAATGGGCTGAAACAAATAAAAAAGTATGGACGCATGGAGGGGTGCGTGAGTTAAATGATGGTAGGAGATTATACATCAGGGTATAGGAAGTTGAAATCAGTTGAATGGGAAAGGAATGTGTGGGACTGTGCTTTGTTTTAGACGTTGGGCTGAAGTGGGCTTCAGGCTTTTAAATGAAAAAAAATAGAATAAAATAGAAAGGTAGTGAGCCGATAGTGTTAAAGGGTTCAAGTAGATTGCATACGGACGTGGAAGGTACATGCTACATTTTTATGCCTGACCAAGTAATTAATTTAAAACGTTAATGGTCATTAGCTAATATTTATTATTTTAAATCAAACGTACTGGAAATGTAAATATTTTATGCGTACATTAACAGAATCCAACCAAACCAAGCGACAATGGAATCAACTCAACGAGCTCTACAGCCTGAAGCGGAACTGGGCGCGATTGGAATCAACTGTGGTGTCCAGCTAAATTAAACAGTTAACGAATCATTTTAATCGACGAATAAAACCAAGGTGAGTTAAACTCACTTAGTTTCCCACTTATATTTATATGAGTCGGGTTTGAATATTTTTGTGCTATGCTTGCTATTTGTTGGCTGATTAATGATTGTTTGGTTGTTTGCTGAATTTAAATATATATTATTCAAATTAAACGGTTGTTTAATTCAAATGAAATCGCTATTTTGGACGATTAATTCCAACATAGGTAACTTACCTTGTTGGTTACGTTTATAATAATATAAACGTTAAAAATTGAAATGGGTGCTTGAATGGTTGTTAGTTGACCGTTACCAGTTGAATTAATTATTCATGTTTATTACAGATTGTCGTATTGAATACAGGGAAGAACGGGTTGGAGGGATCCACCCGGATTCCTCAAATTTATTGTTTATTTTCATGTTATATCACATGTACTGCTTAATAACCTGATTGGATGATGGATTGATTGTTGATTACTGTTGAACCCTTGATACTAAGTAATGAGAAATATTGGTTGAGAAATTGACAGTAGATGGGCTAAAATTATAATCGGTTTATAAAGATTGATTTACCGTTGGGTGAATCGTTAGAAATGAAGTTATAAAATTTATTTCATAACTAAATATAGAATTTTAAATATATTATTTAAAATGAAGTTTATTAAAACAAAAATATACCGTGTGCGAAGCACACGCATATATTGATCGTTTTAACCACAAATACCGTTTTTGTATCAAAAATATACCATGTGCGAAGCACACGCATATATTGATCGTTTTAACCATAAATACCATTTTTGTATCAAAAATATACCGTGTGCGAAACACACGCATATATTGATTGTTTTAACCACAAATACCATTTTTGTATCAAAAATTTACCGTGTGCGAGGCACACGCATATATTGATTGTTTTAACCACAAATACCATTTTTGTATCAAAAATATAGCGTGTGCGAAGCACACGCATATATTGATTGTTTTAACCACAACTGCCATTTTTGTAACAAAAAAAAACACCATGTGCGAAGCACGTGCCTCATCATAATTGTAAAATGATTTATAAAACTAATTCTTATATTAATAAGATGGATAAGCCAGGGAGTAAGGATAAATGTAACGATTAATAATTGGGATTTATTATTAATTAAAGTGGGATTACATTTATCGATTATTATCTATTTAATAATAATCGAAGTAAATGGATAATTTAAATTAATTATATTATTAATTAATTTAAATGAAAAGAAGAATTAGAGTTGATCAACGAGTGAATGATGTTTTAAAGTTGACCAAGATAATTAATGGAAATTGATTACTAAATTATATTAGTTTATGCTGATTAATCTAATGGGATAATTTAACGAATAGTCGTTTAACTTAATAAGGTTTTTAAAAAGGAAATCGAGATGAAAAAGAGTTTTATATTAAACTAGAGTTGTGTAAACAAGCTTATAAAGATAGATGTGAATTTAAAGCGTTAATTTTAAATTAACGTAACCAAATGATGGCGTTAAGTGAAATGGATGGAATTTGAAACAAGATTTTTCCCAAAGGAAATAATTAAAAGGATTAAGGAAAAAGTATTCTTGTAATTGAATTTGGTAAAAGTTTTGGAAATGTAATTTGTAATAAGAACCTAGATAATAAAAATAAATAGTTTAAAGAATTTGAAGTTTAAAGGTTGATGTTTTATTTATCATTTACCAAATCGATGAATTTAGATAATAATAGTATATTTAAAAGGGAGATTTCAAAAGTAAGAAGGTTGTATAAAACCGTATTTTAAATAAAATAGTGAATTGGTATTGGACGGTATTAGAATGAATATGGGTTTTTGAATTACAACTCGTATTTATCTTAAGATAAGAACGTTGTTGATCAAGGTCTGAGAGGTAATTAAAATACCCCAACTTGAACGACTTCAGGATTATCGGAGGATGCATTAGTTGTAATGACAGATATATTAGAAGTGAATTATCTTATGAAACAATAATGTTACGTTATTTGAAGAAGTTGGGAATGTACATATATTGGAATTCCAAAGTAAAGAAAATTAATAAGGATTTGAGAATATTAATATATTAAAATTAATATATTATTTTTCGTATTACAACCAATATATTATCTTTAAAGGCCAAGTGACGCTGTGTACTCGACCAGCAGATCCATTTCATTTTTTTTATTTGATAGTTAAATAACCGACAATCACATCTTGCCCATACGATTATTGGTACGGAAAGACCGGGATTGAATTCATATTCGAAAACTATTTCGACCAATAAATACGAATAAGCGGAAGAAGTTAATCAAGCTAGAGAAATAGAAGACCCGCATCTTCATAAGTGGAAGAACCATTGTTAGATAACTCTGGCCGATCCCTAGAGTTAACAATGATTCTGTCGTGATTGAAATCTATGGATTGCAAGGACTACTCGCTACTGATCCATGCGGTGATTCCTATATTGGATGCAGTAGGAGAGTGCCTTCGGCTCATCCTGTTCCTGGATGACTTGTATGGACGAATGTCTGACAATGTATTTCTAATGGAGTCACGCACACTAATTTCTTCAAACGTACTATAGTTGGTTAGCTCCCAACTAGGGTATTTTTGTGGACGTCAATTAGTGATTATCTAGAGGATATAACAATGTGGCATTCAAAGTGAATGGTGACCAGATGTTCTAAGAAGATTATGACCTCTAGCCTCATCAACCGGGAATGGCATAAAATCAAATAGGTCCCATGGCTATGTGGGTCGCACCCATCAAAAGGAATCGAATGCCTTCGGTTATCCCTTTTTATTTTATGTATGTATGCTATCGGTTTGGTTGGCTGGCCCCTAACCGTGGTAATGATATATTCGGTACTCTCAAAGTATAGTGAGGGGCCGGTCATGTTTAGCCTGGGTTGCAAGATGTTCTTGTTGAACCCTAATGTATTCATCTCCGGAGGTACACTGTCGGGAAGATGGTCCCATACCTTGCTAGGAAATCCATTCTCCAATAAGCGCCCGCGGTTTTGATTGTATACTATATATGTGGAGCATGAGATGCAAGCGTTCCGCTAGATTCTATTTATTTGTATTTAGACACTATCATAATATCAGAATAATATTGTTTTCAAAAGTGTTTTGGGTTATCGTAAGGTAAAAACCATTTGTATTTATGTGTGGATTTGGTCTTACGATTATCCTTTTCTTTCGAAAAGATTTTGACGTTAAAATCAAGTTGTGTGCTGCCTTTAAACATAGTGTGTTTTCTCACTCTAGTTCACCAGACTGACCCGGTGTTTGTAATGCTCGAGTAGGACCGAGCTGTACAGGTTCAGATTATCGGTTGCTATGAAGAGACGAGATGGACGAGTTCAGACGTATGATATTATATATTCCGCTATGTGTTGTATATGAGGACAGGTTAGTATAACTGTCCAGATATGTGATGTACTCTGATGATTGTAAGTTTTATTTCAAGCTCTCAGTAAAGATTTGTTTCTACATTATATTTTGTTCCGCTACAATGTGAGAATCCATGTGTGGTGTTGTTCTTCTTTCCATTCTTCTACTCTATTATTTCTTTCTTTCTTGTCTCACCCTCTAATTTTTTTCTAATAACAATCTGCTTTTCTGTGCAATTTGGGTTGGACGTGACTTGTGATTGTCAACTCAAAGGGTACGGGAAAGTCAGTATGTTACAGTTCACCCCCCTCTAGTGTTAATTTTGCCTTAAGATCCGTATTTCGAATTCCCTAACAAAAGATTCAAATGAAACAAGTGGGACAAAGAGTGGGAAACCAGACTATTGTGGGACAACCCGCATTCGGCTAGGTTGACCTATGGTCAGTTGGGTCAACCCAATGGGTCGGTGGGTCGACCCACCCAGATCCGAGGAAGATTTTGAATTACGAATCTGGATAGTTTTATGGCTAGATTCGTGCTGACTTAGCGCTACATGTACGGTTTGGATTAAAACCCTAGAATTTAAAGGCTGAGGTTGACTCTGTGGATCTATAAATAGGTGGCTTCTCCTTTTCCAATATACACCATTTCTTCATACCTTTTGCCTCTGTAAATCTATTCTAAATATATGTATACAATCGGGGAATGCGGCTGAAGCCTAGATATACAGAGATAACATTCAGGATTTACATACAACAGCAAAAAGGGATTGGATTGGACTTTTCTACGGCATATAATTATATATATAAGTGATTTAATCTCTTCTTCATCAAGACCCACTATGAGTTCCCTGTCATTTTCAGATCTGATTTCTTAGACTATAACATGATAGTTAAATAAAATTGGGTTAGGATATACAGTGTTTATAAGATAATTGCTATACATGTTTTCACTGTTAATCACCTATGTCATTGTGATATGTAAAACATACGTCTTTACAGTTGGTTTATTAAGAAGTTATATGTATATATATTTCTTTTCTTTGTTTCTATGTTTTAGTTTATTTCCAATCTTACCTATATGCCTATGTGATTTGATTCTATTCTCCTTCATTTGTTTCCCCTTTTTGTTTATGTTAAGCCTAGGCCTTTAGAAGCCTAGGCTATATTCGATTAGAGTTTGCGTATAATTGGGGTGATAATGAATGATATAAAAAGGGGAATTTAGGCATGTTGTTAAATTGGGGACTGTTTAACTATAATTTGGGAAAAGGGATAATATACACATGTTTAGACTTGCTGTAAATTGATAGAAAAAGGGGGTAATGTGCATATACTTGATGTAAATTGATAAAAATGGATAATATGCATAAGCCTCTACATGCTGTAAATTGAGGACATAGTTGGGTGAATAAAATGCATTTATATAAACATGTTAGGTTTGACTTAATACAGACATTGAGTAACTGACATGTTAGACTATTGTAAGTACCAGATGTAGGCTAATAAACTGAATCATTATTGTAGTTATACATACATCTGGGCAGGTGTTTTGGGGATGGGTTGTACACACATAATAACATGTAATATTATAACCACACTTATTAGTAAACCTAAACCTTCTAGGTTAAACATGATTATTAATAAGCTAAGAGGTCCCTCGTTCTGCTGTTATATTGGGTTTTGGGGACTCCTAGATCCTAGTTACTTTGGGGGACAAGCTTAGGGGATTTGGGTTGTGTCAATCTATTGTTTGGAACCCATATCAGTCAGTACCCATGTTGGCATTTTGTTAGAGGGTCTTGCACTAAGTAGGGTCCAAGGCACGCTATATTGAACTGGATAGTAAGAGGTTCACATGGGGAAGGTGGGTACGGGTGCGTTCCGGTGGAGTCATGAGCGTGCATGAGTTCGATTAAGTAAACTAAGCTGATGTAACACCAGTAAATAGGTCTGTGTTATATATGTTGCTGGGTTAGGGAGTGATACTCCCTACTACTAGGGCTAACACAGGGTATTTACGTATTAGGGAGCCGATCGCATGGGTAGTAATTAGGGCACACCTAATCCTGCTGTTATGTAATTAGGGTAACACCTAATCCTGTTATGTAATTAGGGTATGCCTAATCATGCTGTTTAATTCTGCTGTTAATTCTACTGATATGTAATTAGGTTAAATACTTAATCCTATCTAATCTGTTATACTAGTTTGGTGCAGACATACCTGTTTTAGGGATATAATTGTGAAGCATTACTCGATCAAGGTTTATTCATGTTATTCCTATCTATCCTGTTATTTTTCTTAGTTTATCTATTACCTTATATGATATTGTGTTTCTGTGACACCCCACGTCCGTTAATGTCACTCACTAAGGTAATGCATTAAGATTCGTGAAGCGCTATTGGTAAACAGACACATAATAATTACAAGACAGATATAAATAAGGCAGCAACGGAAAATTTAATTTTTTATTTCAGCCATAAAGCATAATACTATGGTCCACAATTTCATAAGTCACAAGAACCATTACAATAAAATAACTTATGTCTTGCACCATCTGAGTACATAAGTAAATAAAAAGCATGATTCCCCAATTAAAAGAGTTAAGCCATAGTAGAGACAAGAACTTGAGCCATACTTCAGAAGTAGCTCCTAGCAAGATGATATTTGAGTCCTGATTAATCTGAGTGTTTCCTCCCTTTAGAACCTGGGGGGAACAAAAGAAAGAAGGAGAAACAACAGGATCAGACATAAAGTCTAGCGAGTCTAGTTACTTTTATCCAGTAGATAAATAACAGCAACATGATAGGCATATAAAGTGAAAAAGAAAGAGATCACTTCATAAATGGCAGGCGTGACAAGGTAAGCAAGATAAGGGGTATGCGCCTCACTAATGATTACTCGGCACTATTACTAGTATAACTAAAATGAGATGATCCCTTCCACTATAAGTTGGTAGACTTAAGGCATACGTCCGAGTGTACCCTAACCACTACCCTAATCGATCGGCTCTCTACTCCGTAGATATCCTGTGCTGGCCCTACAGTAGGAGGTATCACTTCCTAAAGTGGCAACCCAAGATGTGCACAACCATATCTACAGGTGTCACGGTAGTCTTAGCCCCCTCTGCCCGGCCCATGCACGCACCTGTCCCTGGTCAGTTTGCATCGCCCACACCGTCCGTCTCATTTGGATCTCTTACAATCAATCAGTAAGCATGCCCCTTCTCCGCCTAGTACGGAGTTCTTAATTTGATACCTACTCCGGGTTACTGACTGAAATGGGTCCCACACAATATGATACAAGCTCTCCCCCCTTATCTTGTATCCCCACTAGGCTTTCCACTAACTATGTATACACTTAGGTGTCTTTAATTACATAGCCCTATACCAGTTATGCTTAACATAAAGGGTGTCTTTAATTACATAACTTCATTACATTATCTACCGGTTATATATACCACTAGGTGTATTTAATTACATAACCTTATTGGGTTAAGTTCTGGGCCTATATATAAATATTACCCACCCCCTCTAACTTACTTAACCCACCCACTACCCATCCAACTTTACTTAACCCTAACTTAAGTTCATAATCACACAATCTTTAAATTAGGTTAAGTAGTCCAATTACCATGTCCAATTATGGTTATAATGGGCTAGACCTCCCGCATTAGGCCTACAACGTGTTGATGCTGGATATGCCGTTCGGGTCCGGGTAATCTTATTCCACATTTGGGCCTAACCTTGTGTCTTAGCCCGATTCGTATTTACGTACTTAGACCTCCCACATTAGGTTCAGCATTAGTGGCTGCTGGATATGTCGGTCGGGTCCGGGCAGACTTCCGCCACTAATGCAACCTAACCACGTATCATAAGTACAATTACAGTTTCTAATTGTAATTACTAAACATTCCATTTTTATCCAAATCTACCTATGTTATTATAGGTAATTATTTCTATGTTTCCTCATTTGAATTAAATATCCAATATTACTTATGTTAGCCTACTTTGTGAACTAGGCTACAAAAAGTTAGAAGATCAATTATGAAGGATGTTGACTAAAAGAACATGCCCTCGAAATCCAGATCGGATTGGTGGTCTCTAACAGAGCCAAAACAATAAAGAGAAGGAAGTGCTAAAATCTCAGCAGAATCGGATTGGATCGGTGTATACCAACCCGTACCCCTCACTTACACTTCCGACCCGATCCGAACTCAGATGACAGAAGAAGTAACGAACGTGACCCACGACACCCTAAAGACTCGGAGCGGTTGCGCACCCACTCACCCACGTTCGCGCACTAACCTGATGTTTTGTCACCATCATGCTCTATCTGAACTCGACTTCTATGGGATGGAGGCCATGTGTACTCGAACCGGAGCCGCTTCAAAGGCATTTTCCACCTATAAATAGACCACCAATGGTCATTTGAAAGGATCTTTTGGCATTTTCAGAGTTGAAACCCCTTTGAGAACCGAATTCCATCACCATTTTCATATTGCAATCATCTTATAAAGTACGTTTCAGAGAAGATTGAGTGAATCTATGTATGATATAAGTGAAAGTGAGTAAGAATCATTGTTGTATCTACGTTCAAGTCATCAATACAAAGAGTAGAAAGTGGACGTAGGCTATTTAACGCCAAACCATTATAAATTGTGCGTTTTCTTCATTTTTAGTTTCATTTCATCAGAAATTGTTCCTAGTTTGGGTGTTAGAGCCATTTTTGGATCTAACATTTTGGTGCTTTCACTCAGAAATCTTTGAATTCTTCGCTTTTTGGGATTATCGTTCTACTATTTGGACCTTCAAGTTCAAAGACGTTAATCCTCTATTTTCGACACTTTCAACCATTTGCTAATTAATTACTAAAGGATTGGACATTATGTCTAAAGGAAAAGGCAAAGAAATCCAGAGCAATCGAGAGAATGAAGTTAGCGAAGACCAGCAAACCATGGTCGTGACGAGGTCGCGTGGTCAAGATTGTGGACCAGGCCGATCCGGTCCGGAAGATCCGAACCGAACTGATGAACTGGATCCGATCTGATCCGATCTGAACGTGTTGAGGCCACTCACACTCCCCCTCCGAACCGGTCTGGCACTACCACCCTGCTCCGATCCGACCCGAACCAGACTGAGGCTGGTACTTCTACTCGAGCACCCACCATTGCTCCAATGCCAGCCACAACAACTGGTGATCAACCTGCTCCATCCGCACCCATCACGCACCGGGATCTTTTGCTTTTTCTTGACATGCTGGAGAGTACTAGAAATGCATTGGAAGCCCATAACGTGATAGTCTTCGCATGCAAGAGAACATGATCACAATGAGTAGGGAACTCAATGAGCTCCGAAGGCAAAAGACACCTTCCCCAACATGCCGCCTTGCTGCAGACTATTCATCTTCTTCGGATGAAGGACGTCCTCATGAAAGAAGGCCGCTTGAGCGACCTCAAAATCATGATCAGTTGACCTTTGGATCTTTAGTATCCCGTGAAGATGATGCTCGTGTGTTAGGACCTAATGACCCGAGCCTGCGAGAGCCTATGTTGCTACCCATGCATGGATCCCATGTTCTACCCAAGGATCCTAATATTACTAATCCTACGCAACAACAACTTCTCCAACCACTTCCTCCTGAGATCGACCGGGAGCATAGGGAGCA
The DNA here is from genome assembly GCA_030737875.1 of Allium sativum. Lineage (NCBI taxonomy): Eukaryota > Viridiplantae > Streptophyta > Magnoliopsida > Asparagales > Amaryllidaceae > Allium > Allium sativum. Next base: position 134,319,624 of record CM060918.1, read on the forward strand.
GTGTAGGGCCGCCGCTGCTAGAAACAGGAAGTTATCTCCTAATCAGGAACCCAGGGGAAATCCGAATATCAAACCTATAGAACCTGTGCAAACATTAACAAAAGCCGATGTATGGGCAATGGTGCGTCAAATCATGTCCGAAAGCCGACGATACACTAATGAGGACTGGGGCATTGAGCGGAGTCATACCCTCTTCACAAATGATATATTGGACTTCCAGTTCCCTCGGTGATTCAACTTACCACATATGGATCGATATTCAGGGAGAACAGACCCAGGACAACATCTGATAAGGTATGCATGGTTCATGAATGCCGCAACAGCTCCAGATGCCGTAAAATGCAAGGCCTTTCTGATTTATCTAGAAGACGTGGCGTTAATGTGGTTCACCCGACTTCCTCCACGGTCGATATCAAATTTCACAGAATTGAGTGAGCGCTTTATTAACCAGTTTCGACTTCACTCCCGAAAATCCAAAAGCGTCATAGAGTTGTCAAGGATTAAACAGGCTCCAGGTGAATCTCTGAAATCATATTTAGACCACTTCAACCTGGCTATCACCGAAGTTAGTGACCCTCATGAACCCACTATTCTGATGGCCTAAATAGAAGGAGTTGACCCGGACACAGAATTCGAGGATTATCTATCTGGGAAACCACCCCCCACTAAGGAATTGTTCTTCGAAAAGGCCAATATTCGCTTAAGGCGAGAAGAAGCTTATGCAAATAGGAAGAGAAAGTTTGAAGGGGCCTCGAGGGAAGGTGTCCAAAGTAATGTTGCTGTGAAGCAATCCGGTGACAGTTCGGGGAAGGTTGAGGTGAACGTCGGCAACCAGAACGGAGGTGATAACAACAGGAATGGAAACAGAAATAGGAGGAGTAGGAACCGAGGGAACAATTCCATCAAAAGACCTCGATTCCAAACTTTTGAGAACTATTCGTCATTGAATGATACCTTGGAAAATATTTATTTGGACACATACAACATACTGCAATATAAGAAGTCGCCACCCAGAGACTCCATTGAAAAAGAGATCGCAATGGGAAAGTTTTGTTTGTTCCATGGAACCCACGGTCATTCTACCAACGAATGCCGTCATTTTAGAGATGTGGTTGAGAAATTGCTGCGGGAAGGGAAGTTAGACGAGTACAAGGTTGCCCCACGGGACAGGGGACAAAGAGGGAAAGCCCTAAACCAAAACCAGCCTACTTCTAAACCCACAGCCCAGCAGAAAGGTAAGGGGATCGTTATCAATACCATTATAGTCAGACCCCATCTAGCTAGTCGTAGTTTCAAAGCGATGGATCAGTACGTGAATGCCGCCAAGCACTTTGAGGTAGGAGAATGCAGTAACCTCGAAGACATTACTCTAGTAAAACAACAAAAGACGATGTCAAACGACATCATATTTCGTAGTAGAGATGATATCGGAATTCAATAACCAACTGAAGACCCACTGGTAATTACCACGGCCATCGGCCCCGCCTTAGTCCATAAGGTGTTGGTGGACAATGGAAGCTCAGTCAATATCCTCTTTAAGAAAGCTTTTGAACAAATGAGACTCGAAGCAAAAGATCTAAAGCCCTGCGAAGGATGGATACGGGGCTTCAATGGGGCGTCAACAGCTCCGATGGGCTACGTAGAATTACCAGTGACGTTAGGACAAGGAGATCGCAAGAGAGTGAGAATCCAGCCATTTGTAGTTGTAACACCCCGTAATTTTATAACATTAAAATTCACAAATTAAAGTATACTTAATTTTTAGAAAAGAATTAAGTGAAATGGGTTGCGCAGAGAAATATATATATATATAAAAATTAAAAATTAAATAAATAAATATGCGAAAAAGTTCAAAACAGCGAATTGGGAGGGGAAATAACCGAACCGGCCCATTTTTGAGGTCGACCCGAGCTCCACTGGGTCGACTAGGGGTTAATCCAGGGTGTTTGGCTGTCAACCCGTGGGCCGATTCGCTCAAATGCAGATTTTTCATTTGATTGGTTCTCATGGTTCAGGGTTAATCTAATGGTCCTAAATAACTTCCTACACCTATAAATACATCCTAATGCTAACCCTAAACCTAATTAAAATAGAATAGTTACCGTCATACCGTCGCCATGGAAATCAATGGAGCCGCCGCCAACTAAGAAAGAAGAAAAGCAAATTCAATTCTAATTCTCTCAACCCTAAAGCAAAGCAAAACTCTCTCTTTTCTTCTCTAAATTGTGAGTATGGTGATCTTAACAAGATTATTATCATTTTAATTAGGTTGAGTTATGAATTGATTATGAGTAGATGATGTGAATTATCATATATGTTGTTGTAAACCCCTTTTGCTATCATGTATATTGTAAATCCAATGTTATGTGATGATGATATCTTATATGTTGTAAATCATGCTATGATGATGTTATGTATGTTGAAAGTTTCTATGCTAAGTTGTGATGAATCATACATGTTAAAAAGGCCATGATGTTACCATCTATGCTAGTTAGTTCATATTAATTAAATCATCATGTTTGGGTTATGTTGATCTATATGACAAGTCACATATGCAAGTTAGATTGATTAGAAAAGTTATGAACATATGCCAAGACATCTATTATGACATCTAGAATTATGCTATGACATATGTGATATCCTATGCTAGTTCACACCATCATTATGTTGCCTAAAAACCCCATATGCAAGTTTATGTATAGATTTGGGCTATGATCATATCATGTAAATTGAGACATTTAACAAGTTGACACCTTTTGATCCTTAACATGTGTAGTTTATGCAAGTTTCACCCCTATTATGATTAGATTTATTTTAATTGTCTATATGTTGTGATAATTTATCTTTGTGCTAGGTGTTAGACTATACAAATCTAGCCTATATTATGCGTTGAATAAGCGAACGTATAAACTTGGGGTAGGGGTAATATTAAGGATTTAATATTAAAAAGTTGGGGTGCAATTGATATGATTTTGCATGCCATAAGTGGATGGCCATAATTGAGTCAATTATGGACATCATTAAAAGTTGACTTAATTAATAATTTGAATAGGGAATTATTAAAACTGGGGTAAAAGATTTTAAGTGTTAATCAATGCTTAGGACACGAGGTTGGACTCGTTTGTGACGTAAACCTGCCCGGACCCGCCCGGCAAATCCAGTGGTCACAAATGTCAGCCCAATGTGAGAGGTCCTAGGCCTAAACTAAATCATAACAGCTGTAAAGACACGAGGTTAGACTCTTTTATGGTGTAAGACTGCCCGGACCAGCCCGGCAAATCCAGCTACCATAAATGCCAGTCTAACGTGAGAGGTCTTTATGAGGTTATGGCCTGAATGAATTAAGAAATACTTAACCAGATAAACATGTAAGGTGGGACATGGGGGTTAAGTAGGTGCCTTGGGTGGCATGAGGAATCTAGGGGGTGCCCTTAGTGGCATGTGAAATACGATTAGTAAGACTTAACCAAACACACATGTAAATGAACATGACTAAGAGGGTTAAGTGGGATATACTAGTGACAAGCTTAGGTGGGTAGCTTGTGGGGGCCCATTTCGACCAGTATCCCAAACGTATCTTTGTGGGCTCGACCCAAGTCGAGGACAGGACACGCATGCTGGGTTTGACTGTAAGAGGCCAAAACGAGGAGCGGTGACAACGCAAGTCCAACGGGTTTCGTATGCGTGTGCGGACCCGGGCTGGTAGGTAAGACATTGTTGCATCGTGTAGGTATAAGCCGTGCATTCTCAAGTTGTATCGGGTTGCCACTTTAGGGTAGTGATACACCACACTATGGGGCCAGCACGGGTATCTACGAGTAGGGAGCCGATCGAAAGTGGGTAGTGGGGTACACCTAGTGGAGATAGGGGCAGACGGCACCTATGTAGTCAGCTAGGGGTACGTAAGGCTATTTATAAAGTTTCTGTGTGAAGCAAGTGGGATCAAACAATAGGGTGACTGGTGTGGTGCAGTGTAGTAATGCGCGGTGCAGTGTAGTAATCATTCGTTAGTAATTAGGTGTGCCTTTACCGTTATCTTTAACGTTATCTTAAACGCTATCTTTATCTACCTAAGAGTTCATAGACATTTACTTGTCTTCCAGCTTATGCCTTAGTCTAGTTATTTTGATAATAGTATTGTTAGAATTATCATACTCGCCAGACTTTATGTCTGACCCCCTCTATTTCTATCCTTTTCCCCCCTCCAGGTCCTCAGGTTGGGCCCAGCTCTAGTGGAGTTTGATTGAATTGCTTCATCTCTCTTTGGAAAGCTTGGACCATTGAAGTAAAGTCCAGCTTGTTATCTTTTTAATGGTTATTTATGTAATGGGATTATGTATTTTGTTTTTATGAAGATGGATATTGTACTTGGTTATGATCTATGGTTTTATGATGTAACAAACATGTTTAATTTCCGCTGCAATAAAATGAAGTTTTAGATTTCCAAGTACTATTTACTATCTGTCTTGTTGTAATTTTTCTGTTCAATATTCACTTATAACCTCCATGGAAGTTAATGCATTCCCTTCGTGAGTGACATTAATGGACGTGGGGTGTTACAGTAGTTTTGGATATTGAGTCACCCTACAATGCTTTCCTAGGCCGACCGGCCCTCGCCGAGTTTAGGGCATGTATTGCACCTTGGTGCTTACTGCTTAAATTCCAGACTGACGCAGGAGTAGGGGTGATGAGAGGCGATCAAGCTACGGGACGAGCTTGTTACATGACAGAGTTGAAGATGCTAATGAAGGGGTTGAATATAGAATCTAAGGACGTTTCTCCCTCTTCGAAGGAAAACTCAGCATAGCAATTAAGGGGTACAGCCCCAGGAAAGTCGCCCTTAGATGTGCTCGAGGATATAGATCCCAGAGAGGATAGAGAACCCGAGGACAGAAAGGCGACTCCGAACGAGACGACAATAGATATATCTATTGATGATGCAGATTCGACAAAAGTACTAAAGATCGGATCGCAGCTAGATCCAATTCTAGCGAAAGAGTTGGCTGATTTCTTAAGGGCAAATTTAGATTTGTTTCCTGGACTCACGCTGACATGTGTGGGATTTCGCCTGCTATTATGAGCCACTCTTTAAGTATCAATCCAAAGCACCCGCCGGTCAAGCAGAAGAGACAAATGTTAGGCCTAGAGCGGTCAGCAGCTTTGAAGGAAGAGGTATAGAAATTGAAGGATAATGGATTCATTAAGGATTCGAAATATCCCGATTGGATATCGAATCCTGTCCTGGTCAAAAATCTAACGGGAAGTGGCGTACATGTATTGACTTCTCTGACTTGAATAAGGCTTGTCCGAAAGATATCTTTCCTCTTCCCAGGATTGATCAACTAGTGGACTCGACGGTCGAACACGAGCTTTTATCCTTTATGAATGCCTATTCGGGGTACAATCAAATTCCCATGCACGTACCAGATCAGGAGCACACAAGTTTTATCATAGACTTGGGGTTATATTGTTATGTGGTAATGCCGTTTGGATTAAAGAATGCAGGAGCCACATATCAGAACTTGGTCAGCTGCATGTTCTATAATCAAATCTGAAAAACCATGGAGGTTTATGTGGACGACATGATTGTGAAGTCTAGACAATCTTTCGACCATACAAAAGACTTAGCCGAAATGTTCGACATTCTTCGAAGGTATGGGATGAAGTTAAACCCCCTAAAATGTTCGTTTGGGGTCGCATCTGGGAAATTCTTTGGGTTTATCGTGAGTTCTCGAGGGATTGAGATAAATCTTAGTCAGACAGCAGCAATAAGGAATATTGAAGAACCATGAAAGATTAAGGATGTTCAAAGTCTGGCCGGAAAAGTTGCTGCATTGAGCAGGTTTATCTCCAAAGCCATAGATAAGTGTGTACCTTTCTTCGATCTGATTAAACGAGGAAATGAAATTTTGAGTGGACTCCTGATTGTGTGGAGGCTTTCCAGGATCTATTAGACTTATTAGAGAAGCCTCCAATATTGTCAAAACCCGTGGAACATGAGGATTTGTTTGTCTACCTAGCAGTATCATCTCATGCCGTCAGTATAGCGTTGGTACGTGAAGAAGATAAAGTCCAGAGGCCTGTATACTACGTAAGCAAGAAGCTAGCCGCTGCAGAATGTAATTATCCAAAAATAGAAAAACTTGCTTATAGCCTCCTGATTGCTTTCCGCAAACTTCGTCATTACTTTCAGGCTCACCTGATAGTTGTATACACTGATCAACCTTTAAGGCAAGTGTTGCAAAAACCCGAAGCATCGGGGCGGTTACTTAAATGGAACATCGAGTTGAGTCAATTCGATTTGAATTTTCAACCAAGGAGATCAATAAGGGGGCAGGCCTCGGCCGACTTCATAGCTGAATTCACGATTCCCGAAGAGGAAACAGTGGGTGACAAGGTGGTTACTTCAGAACAGGAGCTAGAGATTAGTTCGTGGAAGTTATATACGGACGGGGCCAAGAATGATTGAAGGTCCGGCGCCGGAGTTGTTTTAATCACTCCTGAAGGACGATCTATTTACTATGCCTTGCGATTAGAATTTGCTGCTACCAATAATGATTCCGAGTATGAAGCCCTGATTGCCGGGCTGAAGCTCGCCAAAGAACTAGGAGTAAAGACACTGGATATATGCTGTGACTCCAAGATAGTTGTCTGCCAGGTACGGGAGGAGTTTGTTACCAAAGGACCTCGGCTTGTTACTTATCTTAGAAAAGTAAAGGAGTTATTGGACAATTTGGAGCATTACAGCATAACACATATTCCAAGAGCAGAGAATCAGAAAGCAGACCGGTTGGCCAAATTAGCGAGTTCTGACAACCCTAAAGAAACCGAAATGGTCCCAATAGAGATATTGGAGTCACCAAGTTTCGGCCTAATGGAAGAAGAACCAGCCCTGGAAATCGAGTCAGAGAGGGAGTCATGGATGAAACCAATCAAGAACTTCCTCAAAAACGGAATTTTACCATTGAAGAAAAGCGAAAGACGAGCTATAACATGAAAGGCTGCAAGATACGTTTTACAGGGCGACGTTCTTTATCGCCAAGGGTTTTCCATGCCCCTACTGTGGTGTATCGCACACAACGACATCAAACGTGTACTGTAGGAAGTACATGAAGGTGAGTGCGGAGATCACACCGGGGCCCAAACCTTAGCAAAGAAAGTACTACAGTATGGATATTTTTGGCCTACCGTGAATAAAGATGCAGCTGATTATTCAGGACGCTGCGACAAATGTCAAAGGTTCGCCAAAATTGCCAGAGCACCCCCAACCCGCCTTAAGTCAATGGTAAGTCCATGGCCATTTGCTATGTGGGGAATTGATATTATTGGAGTGTTACCCATCGCCAAAGGAGGAGCAAAGTATGCGATCGTCGCTATGGATTATTTCACGAAGTGGGTAGAAGCTGAACCCTAAACCACGATCACGACAAGGAAGGTGATAAGTTTTGTGGTCAGAAACATTATTTGCCGATTTGGGATACCGAAGACCATCATAACTGATAATGGGACACAATTCGACAACGTCGAATTCAGAAACTTCTGTCAGAAATACAAGATTGATAAAAGGTATACCGCTGTGGCTCACCCACAAACAAATGGGCAGGTCAAGGCAATTAACAAAGTTATTAAATATATCCTTAAGAAGCGGTTAGAACGAGCCAAAGCCAAGTTGGTGGATGAGCTGCCACTAGCCATGTGGGCCTACAGGACAACCTTTAAAATGGCAATTGGCCATACTCCCTTTTCACTCTCCTTTGGATCAGATTCAGTAATCCCGGTGGAGCTCGAAGTCCCCTCACATAAGGTGACATATTATGACCCGGTGACGAATCGATCACTCCTCCTTGAGTCTCCTGACATGGTTGAAGAAAAAAGAGACGAAGCTGACCTGCATGCCTCAAGACATCGACACCAAGTAGCACGTTATTATGACCGAAAAATTCGCTTTAGAACTTTCGAACCAGGGGACTTAGTGTTAAAATGAATCTTCCCGCCTTCAACCCAATTAGGTCCAAAGTGGGAAGGACCATATGCCATCCAATGGAAACTTGATATAGGAGCCTTGAAGCTAACGACCGTGGATGGAGAGGAGATTCCCAAATCCTGGAATGCTCAGCACTTGCGGCGATATCTGGGTTAAACATGCAGTCTTTTCCTTTTACTTTTGTAGACTATGTAAAAAGGCACGACTTGCCTTAAAAGGTCTGTTTATATGAATGAAGAATTATGAAGTGGATGTAGGCTAGATTTAGCTGAATCACTATAAAAATATCGTGTGTCATTTATTTTCCTGCAATATTTTTATCTCCGATAATTTTTCCATCATGACCATGAGACGCAAAACATTAAATTAAAACTTGAAAAATTGGGGACAATTCATGTGCAGGAGCAAACAAGATGATCATTTGTTTAATAAGATAGAAGGAATGGGAAGACGACATTCTTAACTCTAACTCTCATGAATCGAGAGAGAGTATAAAGGAAGGGAAGACGATGTCCCTTAAGGCGTGAAGGTGCACCCTGATAAGAGACCGCCTCAATAATACTCTAACCTGGTTATGAGACTGGAGAGTATAAAGATGCCAGAAGAATAAGCATCAACGACAATAGAAATTGAGCCCCGCCAAAGAGTCGGGGGGGCAACTGGATGTTGAATTTAATCAATCTTGCATAAGCCATGGTTAATCAGTCTATCCAAGATTGATTGGGGGCATATACGTACACATGTTCCCTTTGTCATGACTTATTGTATAGTTGTGATATGTTATGCTGTTTTTCTGCATTTTTAATTAAATAATAGATTCACAAATATTTGACATTGTAGGGAACAAACTACTTTATTCACAAGTACGTGAGTTTACACAGAAAGACTAAGCAAAAGATGCGAGGGTTGCACCCGCTACAATAATAACGGAATAGTAAAATATCAAAACAAAAGACATAATGCGTTTTCACTTGGACTTCGGGATTGACTTTGCCTTTTTGGCATCCGTGAGCTTTTACTTCCCCTCTTTCTCAGTCTCAGTAAAAATACGCTTTGGTTTCTTTTTTCCCCGGAACAGTGACACTGGGATCAATAGAAGACTTTTTAGCAAGTTCCTCAATGATCGATCTATTTGAAAGTTTAACGACTAACCTTGACCCAGGATGTACTATCGCATGAGGTTTAAGATTCTCAGGATTTGTCTCCTCAACTTTCAATTGCATGCGTTTATCCTGCTTGGCCTTCATCTCGGCCAAAGTTAGATCATCAACATTTCCTGTATCCCCAGTTATAGTAACATCGGGGTCTTCCTCATGCCCGTCATTATCACCATCATCTTTCAAAGCAGCTATTATTTCATCATCATGAGGAGTTTCGGTGCTGGGTAGTACGGGAGCCTTGTCATCAACCTCCTTTCTGTTGCCCTCTTCATCCTTCCCAGGATCTGCAGCAACAACTTTATCCTATTTCTCCTGGGTCTCTTCAGCAGACTTTTTACCCGAAGATGTCTTTTTTGAATCATCGCCCCTTTCAACTTGCTTAGTACCTACAGAGTGAGAAGCAACCATTATTAACTCAGGAGAAAACATGGGGCCTTCAATAGTCTATCTGACAATATGGCCAAAGATTGAAATAGCTTTGATGAATTGAGGCAAAAAGGTAGAAATACCTTCAGCAAACTTCTCAACCTGAGTAGCAGTAACATCAGTGGTAGACTCGGTTATAGGATATAAAAGAGAAACCTCAGGAATTCCTGGCCTTTCCGGGTCATATCCCTCCACTCCAATAGCCTCAGCTGTAGCAGAAGAGGAGCCAAACTCGATGGTATTTTTTCCTTTGGCCTGACGCTTCTCCTCCTCCATGGCAGCAGCAATAAGTCTATGCCCTTCGGCCAAGTGTACTGATTCCTCACCTCTAAGGAATGTCTCCATAAGCTTATTTTCGTCAATTGAATCCACCCCGAGTTTTGCTTTCTCCCATTCGACCAACTGGTCCCATGCATATACAAGGGGTGTGGGATAATCCCTAAGCCAGGCAAGGTCTCGATGACGGATCACTTGAGCAAAGAGTCCGACCATGGTTTTACCACTCTCATCAATCTCCCTTTGGGTGTCTTTGAGTTGTTTATTGACTTCTTCAACTTGCTACAAAGCTGTATTTGCATTTCCTTCAGCAAGAACTGCCCTTGTTTCGGCCTCCACTAGCTTAGCCTCAAGATCTGCATTCTTTTTGGCTAAATCTGCTTTCTCTTGGGCAAGAAGAGCATTTTCTGATTTGGCATCCACAGCCTTTTTCTTTAAATCTATCTGCTCCTCGCTGTGAGATTCAAGTTCGGAATGATAATGATTTTGTAATTCCTCAAACTGCTTTTTATAGTTATCTTCATCGCGCTGCACAAGAGCAAGCTTAGCCTGGGCATCTTCCAGATCTTTTTCAGAGTTTTCGATGGCCCTCGCATCATACTCAGCAGCGTCGGCCATGGTTTTCACATCTGCTACTAGATCACTAATGATTTTAGAGAGGTTCTTTGCATACTTCTTCATTTCTTTATATTGTTCATCCACGAAGTATATGGTAGCCTTGACATCGTTACCCCAGTCATATTTTACCGGTTGAAGTTTGGGGACAAAGTGCATGTGCCCAAAATGGTGTTCGGGAAATTTCTGCCTTAGAACTTCTAGTCTGGCCTGATTCTCGTCATTTAGAATGATCGGTCTTATGGTAGTTATGTCGATAGTGCGACGAGATAGCTTCATGATGGATCGTTTCTTCCCGGCATCTTTCCCCGATTCTGGTTGTTTCCCTTTGGGATCAAAAACCCTTTGTGAACTATCATCTTGGGGAATCGTGCCCTTAGATGGAGCAGGGGGCTTGCCATTGTGTTTGTATTTCTCATGGTCTGAGGGATGACTCTTGTATTTCTCTGAGTCTCCATGATGTGGGGATTGAGAACGGGACGGTCGATAAAACCTTGGAAGTCGATCCCTCCTGTCGTCTCTACCGCTACTCTCGTACCGGTCGTGTTTATCGTCGGGACCTATTGGGGGCATGCTCGAACGAACATCTCGCATATGATATCTTTGTCTCCTCAATTGTCCTGCAGAAGAGAAACAAAAGAATATTAAGATCAATATTAGCATAAGGCTCAAGTACTGTGACGTGCAGTGCTAGAGTGTCATGTGTATCCTAAGTGATGCTTCCCCCCAAACAGACCAAAGCCCGGATTGATAGTCTCCCCGGCCTTTAAAGGAGTGATCTCTTCCTCAGAAGTAAAAGTGAGAGGATTTGTTGGGAAATCCTCTGAAGAATAAATAGTTTCAGGCAGGGGAAGGTCCCCCAAGCCCCGAAATGTAGATTCATCGGCTATGGGAGTGTATCCAAGAGGAATAACTGACGACAACCCCTTTGGAGAAATTGGCCCCTCAGGAGTGGCCGCATTATCAGGAGTAATGTATTTTTCTCTGTCAACGGCAGGTATATTCGCTAGTATGTCATCTTGAGTTGCAGAAGACGAAGGAGAAGGAATCTTTGGAGGCGCCGGAGGATCCTTTGGGCTACCTCAATGCCCCGATGAGGCCTCAATTGGCACTTCAACATGAGGTATATACACATAAGGTCCCTCGCCATTCCCTATGCTACGAGTTATAGCAACAAGACGATGCCTATGAAGATAGTCATCCACCAAACACTCTTTGATGGTCAAGAATTTCTGGTCTCCCTTGAGTAGCCGATTCAAGCGATCGAATTGTATTGGTTGTTTTTATTGCGACGGATTAGGAACTGTAAGAAAAGAAAAGCGGTGTTAGTATGTTTTCAAGGTCTGAAATGTAAAACATTGACGTCCTTACTTGATTTGAGCCACCTCCTAGCGCACCCTGGGTACTGTCTAATATAAAACCATTCAGGCTTTGGATCCCTGGCATTGCTACTAAACGGAACGGTGATAATCTTTCTTTTTGGCACAAACTCGAAGTATACAAAAGACGGAGTGTCATTGGTTCGATGTTTGAAGTTGTAAAAGAAATGAACATCTTCAAAAGTTAACTCTTCACCAAGAATTTCTCTATAGGTTGTGTATAAGGTATACAAATAGGCGTAAGAATTGGGAAGAAGTTGCATGGGGGCAATCCTTAACTGTCTCAGGAAATCGACGATGAATGGTGGGAATGGAGGTATCGCCCCAACAAGACACATTAGTCTGGAAATAGCCATATATCCTTCTGGTGGATTATGGGGACGATCTGTTTTTGAGGGTAAAAGGGTATCTCCTTAAAGAATCCCATGCTTGAGGCGTATCCGTATTAGTTTATCATTATCAATTGTCGACTCAACTGAATCATTAGGAAATTCCAGGATAACTACATCCCTGAATTCGTCGGGAGCATAGTTATCCTCTATGCCTCCTTCTTCCTCCTCACCGAGAGAGACATCACCTCCAAATGATGCATCACTACCATGAGTTCCCATCTCATAATCTGGGCCTTCACTATTTCAACCTAAATCGGAAGTAGAAGATACATCTTCAATGGCAGGGTTTTCAGCTGTCCCTATAGCCTCCCTTCTTTCTGCTAGTCTAGATGAGCGTCTCTTAGTCATATCTGATAAACTATTGAAGAAACAATAGCAAGGATTAAGGTAAGGTTGCCCGTATCCCCCCATACAAGTGTGTATGAACTAAAGTGTATGAAGTAAGTGCAAGAAATACAAAGTAAATACATAAGAGAACGATACAAAAGTTTGACGAAGTAGTAATGTGTTCAGGATAATATTGGAATATCAGTCATGATCATAAGGCCCTACCCTAACTGTCCCTGAGTTGGAAAGTAATGCTTAAATCTTGGTTAGATTGGATTAAATTCATTTATGTTCTAAGTTAAGTGGTCAGTTCAGATCGGACATCCACGAAGAAAAGGGTTTGGGTCGGAGGTCAGGGTCTCATGTGATTCAAAGCAGAAATTTATGTCCTATAGACAAATCTGTCCGGATCGGAAATTGGCACTTTGAGCAATCTGGTTCAGTTCAAGTATTCATATGTCTTCCATGTCCAATTCTCTCATTCCGACCCGACCCGGTTGGATAAACCCAGTTCTTCTCCTTTTATTTGCTTTTCACCCCGACTCGATCCGGTCAGATGAATTCATTTTTCCTCCCTCTTGTGCCTCCCACTTCGAACCGATCCCACTCCTCTTTCTCTTCTTCCTTTCCAACTTCTCCATTTCCTCTTCTGCATCGAACCCATCTCCTTCCCAAGACTCATTTATTTTTGAGAAGTCCATCACAGTGAAGCACCCATGAACCAATATGCTCACCACCAGGTCGAATCTCCTCCGCAAACACCTCGAGGTGGCGGCAATATCGCCCGCAGCGATGGTGAGGAGATGGAAGGCACTGCGTCAAGCTTGGTGTGACATTGAACTAAAATCACTCAGATTACTCCTAAAATTCGAGTTGGAATCAATTAAACTAGAGTTAAATGAAGTAATCGGCTTACCTATGAGTCCGATTTGAAGGTTGAATGGGGTTCTAGAAATTTGGGGATTATGGTTTACGTTGGGTTGACAGAGCAAAAGGCGAAGTCAAATGAAGGGAGGAAGAGGGGTTTTGCAAATATATATGAAAATAAGGGGCTCTTCATATTTCTCATGGCCCCCCCAGTGCTGGAAACCAATTCGCTCAACATAGAGACCAAGCCCATGAATGACCACCTAGCCTGCTTATGCGATGGAATTTAAAACATGGTCCAGATCGGATAAACTTAATTCGATCCGAAGCACATCCGATGATGCCAGTTCGGCGTGTGAGATAAATCCAAATTAGAGAAAAGTGTTTGAAAATGTAAATTATAGGAATTTACTTGAAAGAGCTACTTGGACTCCAAGAAAAGGTCTCAAAGTTACTTTGAACAGTAAAAGCAATTTGTGCATTCCATTGTGTATATATAGGCAACAAGAGGTGCAACTCGATGAAACAACACATCTGTACAAGCGAATGAAAGCGACCATTCAGCGATTTAAATTCAAAGATCAATGGTTAGACAATTTCGAAGCACATTCTATTTTCAATAGAAGCGTACTTCGAGGGGGAAAAATGCTAGCCTACTTTGTGAACTAGGCTACACAAAGTTAGAAGATCAATTATGAAGGATGTTGACTAAAAGAACATGCCCTCGAAATCCGGATCGGATCGGTGGTCTCTAACAGAGCCAAAACAATGAAGAGAAGGAAGTGAAAAAATCTCAGCAGAATCGGATCGGTGTATACCGCCCCGTACCCCTCACTTACACTTCCGACCAGATCCGAACTCAGATGACAGAAGCAGTAACGAACGTGACCCACGACTCCCTGAAGACTCGTAACGGTTGCGCACCTACTCACCCACATTCACGCACTAACCTGATGTTTTGTCACCATCATGCTCTATCTGAACCCGACTTCTATGGGATGGAGGCCACATGTACTCGAACCGGAGCCGCTTCAGAGGCATTTTCCACCTATAAATAGACCACCAATGGTCATTTGAAAGGATCTTTTGGCATTTTCAGAGTTGAAACCCCTTTTAGAACCGAATTCCATCACCATTTTCATATTGCAATCATCTTATAAAGTACATTTCAGAGAAGATTGAGTGAATCTATGTATGATATAAGTGAAAGTGAGTAAGAATCATTGTTGTATCTACATTCAAGACATCAATACAAAGAGTAGAAAGTGGACGTAGGCTATTTAACGCCAAACCACTATAAATTGTGCGTTTTCTTCATTTTTAGTTTCATTTCATCAGAAATTATTCCTAGTTTGGGTGTTAGAGGCATTTTTGGATCTAACAACATAAATTATGCCATTTATAAACCCCATTTTCCCCGTTTCTTTACTAACGTATTCGCAAGTATTTTGGCGGCATCTAGGCTATAAAGTAGCCTAGCCACAACTGTAACAACCCGTATTTTTGAATAACATGTTATAACATAAATCAAGGCAGAATTAAACTGTAAAATCTGAATCAAGGGAAACGGGCTGTGCCATTGTGTTCGTCTCGGAAAAATACGCGAAATAGAGTCCGAGATTTCGAAAATCGGAGTCCGTATGACCAAGATATGGCCTCGCAAAGTTTCACGAAAAATTCTAATTCAAAACAGATTCAAATTTCAGAAAATCAGGGTAGGCGAGAAAAATCCCGCCCAGACCAGGTCGACCTGGGGGTCGACCTGGGAGTCGACCTGGGTGGGGGCCAGGTCGACTGGGGAGTCGACCCCAGGGTCGACCTGGGGGTCGACCTGCCTGGTCGGCCCAGGCAACCTGGTGCACCCATTTTGGCTGTTTTGACCTGTTTTGGAGGCTTGTGACGGGATTTGATGGCTTGGATTGAATCTAGGGTTAATCCTATGGCTAATACTATCCTAATCTTCTATAAAAAGACCCCTAAACCTAGCCTAAATCATCATTATTCAACCCTACAACTAAACTATGCCAAAATTGTTCCTCTCATGGCCTCCACTCTCATGCTAAAATTCCTAAGTTTATTTATATGAGAGATTTTGAGTTCATACAAGTGTATTTAAGCTTGTATGAGTGTTCTTAGCTTGCATTCAAGTCAAGTTGCAACATTTCTATTTCAAAGCAAGGGTTTTTATTGATTTGGCTCAAGAGTTTTTCATTTGGAGCTTGCATATTTGGGATTTTTGGTGATTGCATAAGGGCTTCGTCTCAATCTTTTAATAAATATTCATTTGTGTCTTCATAGCATTGTAAGCCCTTTTCTACTTTCATTTTTGAAACTCTAAAGTTAAATGAATGATGCAAGTTTGGGGTTGATCATTATGATATGCAAGTTTGGTTGATCATCATGATATGCAAGTTTGGTTGATCATTATATGCAAGTTTGGTTGATCATTATGATATGCAAGTTTGGTTGATCATCATGATATGCAAGTTTGGTTGATCATTATATGCAAGATTGGTTGATCATTATGATATGCAAGTTTGGTTGATCATTATGCAAGTTGACACATGTTGCTATGTTATGCAAGTTTGGGTTGATCATGTTATCATGTTATGCAAGTTTGGGTTGATCATGTTATCATGTTATGCAAGTTAAACTTGAGTTTGTGAGCTTAAAGCTTCAAGCTTTATGTTAAAGGTTGCATTTTGGCAACATGGAAGTTATCATATCCCTTATGATAACTTGCATGTGAGGCTAAATGCGAACTTCTAGAAACTTCTACATGTCATTTATCACCATGTATCACTTATATGCTAAGTTTGGTTTTATGCATGCTTTTGAAGCCTAATAATGCAATATGCAAGTATATGAACATATGTACATTTCATATGCCACCATGTTAAACTTGTGGCTTCAACACCTTTTTGTCATGATTAGGCCAAGTTCCCTATTTTATCCTTTATGCGTTGTTGCGATTATGTAAACGATGGGATTACATTGGGGTTGGGTAACATTATGACAAGAACATGGTTTTTATAACATGACGTGATATGTAATTATGTTTTGGAAACATAATGGACATGACACTTAGAAAAGATGAGTGTGGCCAACTCGAGGTTGGGTTGAGTTTGTAGCATAAATCTACCCGGACCCGCCCGGCTTAACTAGTGGCTACAAACAATAGGACCCAATGTGAGAATTTGGTCATGTTGTGCTCGAACCCGAGGTTAGACCAAGTTGTCGTGTAAAGCTACCCGGACCCGCCCGGCTTAACTAGTAACCACAACAGGGTCTAATGTGAGAGGTTAAAGCACGTTAAGTTAACTAATGCCTCCTGATTAGGGTTAAGTCATGGTCCACTTAATACTTAACCAATTTGGGCTTGATGGGTTAATCGGGGTTAAGTCATGAACCTTGGGTACACTTAACCAATTTAATCCACGTTTGGATCGGGTTAACCACATTTAACCCGTTAGGAAACCCTAGTGGCGTGGTCCTTTGCAGCAGTAACCCTCTTGATAGTATCATAAGACCCTAGGGACTAGGCTAGGGTGGGGCACGATTACTGGCTGACATGTAAGCGACCAAAACGACGGCTGAGTAGGTACGCCGGTGTGGGTCCAGGCGGACTATGGTCGTGCACTTAGTCCGGAGTTGGAAAATCAGGCACGGGTACCAGTAGATCTAGACTGTGCATACTTGATTGGTGTCCGAGGTCTACACCCTAGGACTTGATACACCCTGGGGTGGACCTAGCGCAGTTAGCTACATTGCATGTTTGGGCCGTATGACACCGACACTTGACGAGTTAGGCTTGTAGGGAGCCGATCAACTAGACCGTGTAGTTGGACCTTGATTTAGGTCACCTCATTTTATTGGGCCAAGCGTGGGCCAAGGGATCGATTCTTGTTTTTACTGGACATGTTAGAATGCTAGTACAACCGTGGTGCAAAACTTAACCTTGATTATGCGATGACATCTTTACCTATCTTGTTAGTTAATCATCATGCCAGTATATTGTTATCCTTATGTTCATCTCAGCTTCTCATGCCAGTTAACTTTACTAGTTCATGGACTGATAGTAGTAGGGCTTACCAGTCTTTTTGACTGACCTATTCTCTTTCGCCTCTTTTCTTCCGTTCCCCCCCCCCCCTTCAGGTCCTCAGGGTGGGAACATTGGAGCTTAGCTTGGATCTTGATAGCTTGCTTACTGGATTTTCTCATGTACGGTTTTGGACATTGAGCTAGCTATGGTTTACCACTTCATTTTGGGGATAGTACTTTATGTATTTCAGTTTTTCAGTTTATGCTTTTATCTAGACTTTGTGTGTTGGAAAATAATGACCAAGTACTTTGTTGTAACTTAACTATGGTTTTGAAATGCTAGTTTTATCCGCTGCTTTAATACTCTGTTTTACTTATATGTTCTGCCTTGTGATATCTGCATGCATGTTTACCTCGTTTAACGCCACTCCAAAGCTAATGTCCTTGCAAGAGTGGCATTGGCGGAGGTGGGGTGTTACATTTGGTATCAGAGCATCAGGTTTACAAGATTTGAGAAAAAGTGTTTTTGAAACTTACTTTTTGAAAAACTATTTTCAAAACCAATTAAGTATTTTCCAAGAAAAAGTCTAGTTATTTTAAAAAAGCTAATGTCCTTGCAAGAGTGGCATTGGCGAAGGGCAGATTTGGAATTCGAAGTGGGAGACATGGTTTTCGTGAAGGTTTCTCCTTTACGTAATGTGGTTCGTTTTGGAGCAGTTGGGAAGCTGGAACCAAGGTTCGTAGGACCCTTCCCTATCATAGAAAGAATTGGAAAGATGGCCTATAAGGTGGAATTGCCCGAAAAGCTAGCCGGAGTGCATAATGTCTTTCATGTCTCGCATCTCCGAAAGTGCCTACATGAGTCCACTGAGGTGGCTGAACCAAGCATTCTCGAAGACATTGAGGTAGAGAAAGAAGCAACCTTGAGAAAAGCTCCGATTCGTATTTTGGGAACAGAGATCAAGAAGTTAAGGAATCGAGAGGTCAAGTTGGTGAAAGTTCAGTGGGGTGAAGCCGAGGAAGACGCAACTTGGGAAACCGAGGAGAAGATGCGTGTGCTTTATCCATTTCTTTTTGAGGATACATTTTCAATCTCTTTTCCTAGTTGGTATATCTTTCTTTTGCTATCCATGCTTATCT
Source organism: Allium sativum (assembly GCA_030737875.1). Taxonomy (NCBI): domain Eukaryota; kingdom Viridiplantae; phylum Streptophyta; class Magnoliopsida; order Asparagales; family Amaryllidaceae; genus Allium; species Allium sativum. The sequence goes on from CM060918.1 coordinate 134,338,231, forward strand.
AGTTTATCTCGTTTCGTAAATCTTGTCATGAGAACCTTAGGTAGAAACCCTTGGTTGAAACATGTATTTGAAACATGTTATGTTTGATGTTTGCAAGTGGTTGCAAGTGTTTGCAAGTGGATACTCGTGGATGCATGATACACGTTAGGCACTAAGATCGGCTCACACACTTTCATACTGCATATGCATGAGTGCTTATACTTATTCATGGATGAAACTTGTATGTTATCACATGGATGTTGCATATGGATGAATGTTATGTGCACTCATGTAGAGATTATAAATTATGTTAGGAATTTGCATACATATGGACTCATTTCACTAACATGTTTTGCATTAAGGAGGTTTACTGAATCAGTAACCTCCTGATTTTCGCATTAGATAAGTACATATACACACACCTTTGCATATGATCATACAGCATTTAGAATCCTTTAAGGACAATGACTGCACGTGGATGATGTTTTGAGTAGATGGATGATGAATGGTTGGATACGTTCTTCCTAACTTGGAGATTTCGGGGACGAAATCCTTTAAGGAGGGGAGAATGTAACAACCCGTATTTTTGAATAACATGTTATAACATAAATCAAGGCAGAATTAAACTGTAAAATATGAATCAAGGGAAACGGGCTGTGCCATTGCGTTCGTCTCAGAAAAATACGTGAAATAGAGTCCGAGTTTTCGAAAATCGGAGTCCGTATGACCAAGATATGGCCTCGCAAAGTTTCACGAAAAATTCAAATTCAAAACAGATTCAAATTTCAGAAAATCAGGGTAGGCGGGCAAAATCCCGCCCAGACCAGGTCGACCTGGGGGTCGACCTGGGAGTCGACATGGGTGGGGGCCAGGTCGACTGGGGAGTCGACCCCAGGGTCGACCTTGGGGTCGACCTGCCTGGTCGGCCCAGGCAACCTGGTGCACCCATTTTGGCTGTTTTGACCTGTTTTTGAGGCTTATGACGGGATTTGATGGCTTGGATTGAATCTAGGGTTAATCCTATGGCTAATACTATCCTAATCTTCTATAAAAAGACCCCTAAACCTAGCGTAAATCATCATTATTCAACCCTACAACTAAACTATGCCAAAATTGTTCCTCTCATGGCCTCCACTCTCATGCTAAAATTCCTAAGTTTATTTATATGAGAGAATTTGAGTTCATACAAGTGTATTTAAGCTTGTATGAGTGTTCTTAGCTTGCATTCAAGTCAAGTTGCAACATTTCTATTTCAAAGCAAGGGTTTTTATTGATTTGGCTCAAGAGTTTTTCATTTGGAGCTTGCATATTTGGGATTTTTGGTGATTGCATAAGGGCTTCGTCTCAATCTTTTAATAAATATTCATTTGTGTCTTCATAGCATTGTAAGCCCTTTTCTACTTTCATTTTTGAAACTCTAAAGTTAAATGAATGATGCAAGTTTGGGGTTGATGATTATGATATGCAAGTTTGGATGATCATCATGATATGCAAGTTTGGTTGATCATTATATGCAAGTTTGGTTGATCATTATGATATGCAAGTTTGGTTGATCATCATGATATGCAAGTTTGGTTGATCATTATATGCAAGTTTGGTTGATCATTATGATATGCAAGTTTGGTTGATCATTATGCAAGTTGACGCATGTTGCTATGTTATGCAAGTTTGGGTTGATCATGTTATCATGTTATGCAAGTTTGGGTTGATCATGTTATCATGTTATGCAAGTTAAACTTGAGTTTGTGAGCTTAAAGCTTCAAGCTTTATGTTAAAGGTTGCATTTTGGCAACATGGAAGTTATCATATCCCTTATGATAACTTGCATGTGAGGCTAAATGCGAACTTTTAGCAACTTCTACATGTCATTTATCACCATGTATCACTTATATGCTAAGTTTGGTTTTATGCATGCTTTTGAAGCCTAATAATGCAATATGCAAGTATATGAACATATGTACATTTCATATGCCACCATGTTAAACTTGTGGCTTCAACACCTTTTTGTCATGATTAGGCCAAGTTCCCTATTTTATCCTTTATGCATTGTTGCGATTATGTAAACGATGGGATTACATTGGGGTTGGGTAACATTATGACAAGAACATGGTTTTTATAACATGACGTGATATGTAATTATGTTTTGGAAACATAATGGACATGACACTTAGAAAAGATGAGTGTGGCCAACTCGAGGTTGGGTTGAGTTTGTAGCATAAATCTACCCGGACCCGCCCGGCTTAACTAGTGGCTACAAACAATAGGACCCAATGTGAGAAGTTGGTCATGTTGTGCTCGAACCCGAGGTTAGACCAAGTTGTGGTGTAAAGCTACCCGGACCCGCCCGGCTTAACTAGTAACCACAACAGGGTCTAATGTGAGAGGTTAAAGCACGTTAAGTTAACTAATGCCTCCTGATTAGGGTTAAGTCATGGTCCACTTAATACTTAACCAATTTGGGCTTGATGGGTTAATCGGGGTTAAGTCATGAACCTTGGGTACACATAATCAATTTAATCCACGTTTGGATCGGGTTAACCACATTTAACCCGTTAGGAAACCCTAGTGGCGTGGTCCTTTGCAGCAGTAACCCTCTTGATAGTATCATAAGACCCTAGGGACTAGGCTAGGGTGGGGCACGATTACTGGGCTGACATGTAAGCGACCAAAACGACGGCTGAGTAGGTACGCCGGTGTGGGTCCAGGCGGACTATGGTCGTGCACTTAGTCCGGAGTTGGAAAATCAGGCACGGGTACCAGTAGATCTAGACTGTGCATACTTGATTGGTGTCCGAGGTCTACACCCTAGGACTTGATACACCCAGGGGTGGACCTAGCGCAGTTAGCTACATTGCATGTTTGGGCCGTATGACACCGACACTTGACGAGTTAGGCTTGTAGGGAGCCGATCAACTAGACCGTGTAGTTGGACCTTGATTTAGGTCACCTCATGATATTGGGCCAAGCGTGGGCCAAGGGATCGATTCTTGTTTTTACTGGACATGTTAGAATGCTAGTACAACCGTGGTGCAAAACTTAACCTTGATTATGCGATGACATCTTTACCTATCTTGTTAGTTAATCATCATGCCAGTATGTTGTTATCCTTATGTTCATCTCAGCTTCTCATGCCAGTTAACTTTACTAGTTCATGGACTGATAGTAGTAGGGCTTACCAGTCTTTTTGACTGACCTGTTTTCTTTCGCCTCTTTTCTTCCGTTCCCCCCCCCCCCCTTAGGTCCTCAGGGTGGGAACATTGGAGCTTAGCTTGGATCTTGATAGCTTGCTTACTAGATTTGCTCATGTACGGTTTTGGACATTGAGCAAGCTATGGTTTACCACTTCATTTTGGGGATAGTACTTTATGTATTTCAGTTTTTCAGTTTATGCTTTTATCTAGACTTTGTGTGTTGGAAAATAATGACCAAGTACTTTGTTGTAACATAACTATGGTTTTGAAATGCTAGTTTTATCCGCTGCTTTAATACTCTGTTTTACTTATATGTTCTGCCTTGTGATATCTGCATGCATGTTTACCTCGTTTAACGCCCCTCCAAAGCTAATGTCCTTGCAAGAGTGGCATTGGCGGAGGTGGGGTGTTACAACAACAATGAAAAAGGGAATATGACAAAGGATGATAGTTTTCAGCATGTCTTGGTATACACATAAACTTAACATGATAACAAGGTGAATGGACATGTGATTTTCATCATAACAAGGTGGATATAAAACTGATGAACTTGTGGCAACTATGATGTAAAAGCAACATAATGAGATCTAGTCCAACTATTGAGATCTAGCATAATTAGGGTGACATAGCAACATGTTTAGATCTAAAAATGGCTCCACATGTCAAGTTTACAACATATTTAAACTAATCACAATATGAAAGGTGAAAGGTGATTTACATAAAGAACTAGATCCAGCCAATGTTACAACTGTCCAATAGATGTACATTCACCATAATACAGTTACAAGTTCAAATCCACATAGACAACATAATAGAATAACCACAATTGTATTAGATCTAGGGAATTAGATCTATCATGACATAGTATATGATTTAATACTAGCACAGAATCATGTTTTACAACATACCCAATTTACAGTCTTTCACAATTCACTTTCATTTATCTAAACCTAAAAGTAATCTAGAAACTCACAGCGTTAGGTTTAGAGAATTGAGAAAGAACAGATCTAGAATTTTTGAATTTGATTTGCAGAGTATGTCGTTTGTAGAAAACGGTTTAGTTCGCGCTCCAGCAGCATATGGCCTCTATGACTTCCAATGAAGAAAATATGAGAAATAGCCATATATTTATAGCTGCAGAGCCCTCTGAACCGACTGCCACCTCAGCCCTAGGGGTGTCGACACCCCTATGCATGGGTCGACTCCTAGGACGACACCCCTTCAGGGGGTCGACCCATAGGTCGACACCCCTCTAGGAGGGTCGACCCCCTAGAGTGGGAATTTTGCTGCTCCGACGAATTTTTCAAATTCGAACTGTTCTGGATAGAATTCTGACTGAGCTCTGACTCATCTCTGACTCATATGTATATATATAATTTTTCTACGCGTATACAAACTTATAACCCTCATACGTTCCTCATATGATGTCCGTTTTATGCAAGCCAAGTGTCTATCTTGACCAGAATTTCGAGACGGACGCAGTGGTGCCGTCCATTTCCTCTAATTCTGAATATTAAATTAATTATTATTTAATTTATCATCTTTTAGTGTTGGTACTAATTCGGGGTGTTACAGTCTCCCTACTCAAAGGATCGTCCCAAAATCTCTAAATTGAGAAGAATGCATATCCTTCCATCCATCATCCATCTACTCATCCACCAATCACTGCCATCCATTGTCCTTAAAGATTTCTAATGCTTATATGAATGTATGCGAAGGTGTGTGTATGTGTCCCAACACTAATGCGAAGATCAGGCGGTATACTGATTCAGTTGATCTCCTTAATGCAGTGTTTGTTAATGCCATGAATCCAATATGTATGCAAATAAACCTATCATATCATATAAGTTCTATATGTGTGCACATTCATTCGTCCAAATGCAACATCCATATGCTAACTCATCCATTTCCATTCATAAAAGAAAAGAAAATGCACACACATCTATATGCAGTATGAGAGTGATTGAGCCGATCTTAGTGCCTAATGTGTGTGTATATGCGTCCACAGGCAACCACTAGCAAACACTTGCATCCTCTTGCATCCATCAAACATAACATGTTTCAAACACATGTTTACATCCATAGGATTCCTATCTAAAGGTCGAAAATACGATGGATAAGATATATTCTATTGACAGAAACAAGCACTGATAAAACTTAGGAAAAAGGAGTTAAGAACATATCCTTGAAAAAAAAAGGGTACGAAGCACGAATCTTGTCTTCGGTCTCCCAAGTCGCATCTTCTGGATTATCTCCCCATTGAACCTTTAGCAACTTGATCTCCTTGTTGCGTAGCTTCTTAATTTCTGACCCAAGAATATGGGTAGGGACTCGTCTGACTGTCGCCTCCCGTTCCACTTCGACTTCCTCCAACATTCACGACTCAACAACTTCTACGGTGTAATGTAGGCACTTCCACAGATGAGAGACGTGGAAATCATCATGAACACCAAATAAATTTTCTGGTAGCTTTACTCGGTAGGCTATTTGGCCAATTCTCTCGGTTATGGGAAATGACCCCACAAACCTAGGTGCCAACTTCCCTACTGATCCGAAGCGAACCACATTCCTTAAAGGCGATACTTTGATAAAAAATAAGTCTTACACTTCGAATTCAATGTCAGTCCTTCTCTAGTATGCATAGGACTTCTGGCTGTCTTGAGCTGTCTTCATCCACCGTCGAATAAGTTCAATCTTTCCTAACCATATCTGGTCCAAGTAATAATCTTTCTGTAGATTCCCACCAACAAGTTGGAGATCTACAGGGTCGCCCGTGCCGATGCTAGCTTGAAAACTGTTATTACAGGAAAACTCTACTAAAGGAAGATGCTCTTCCCAAGTCCCTCCGAAGTCTAGGATACACAGTCTTAAAAGATCTTCAAGAATCCTGTTCATCCTCTTCGTCTGTCCGTCGGTCCGAGGATGATAAGCGGTGCCCAAACACAACTGTGTACCTAATCCTTCTTGCAAGCTCCTCCAAAATTCACTGGTAAAGATGGGGTGGCGATCACTCATGATGCTAGAAGGTACTCCATGAAGACGAACTATCTCACGGACATAAATTGTTGCCAACCATAATGCCATCCTCTTACTCTTAACTGGAATAAAGTGAGCGCTCTTAATGAGTCTATCTACTACCACCCAAATACTGGTATTAACCTTTTTTGACCTAGGCAAACCATCTATGAGATCCATTGAGACGCTCTCCCATTTCCACTGCGGAACCTCCAACGGATGAAGTAATCCACCGGGCTTCTTTTGCTCAGCTTTGACTTGCTGGCAAACTAAACATTGGGGAACAAATTCGGCCACATCTTTCTTCATCGCAACCTAAAAGAAAACCCTCTTCATGTCTTTATACATCTTGTCACTACCTGGATGAACAGTCATCTTAGAATGGTGGGCTTCTTCTAGGACTGCCTTTATCAAGCTTCCAGTTTGAGGAACACAAAGCCTTCCATCCCGTCGTAACCACCCTTTTTTATCTATAGCATATCTACTGAGGTGACTAGAAGTCTCCCCTTTTCTGAGCTTATCCATGATGTCTAGAATCTGTGCGTTACCTTGTTGGGAAGCTCCTATCTAGTCCATAAGGGCTGGTCGTATCTCCAAGGATGCAAACAAATTAGGCAAAACCTCAATGGAGGGTTTAAAATCAAAAGTTGATATGAACTCCAAGTTCTTTCTTTTCACAAATAGAGGACTCAGGGCCACCCTCTGCCTACTTAGTGTGTCTGCCACTACATTAACCTTGCTAGGGGTATAAGCAATCTTAAAATCATATGAAGCTAAGAACTCCATCCACCGTTGTTACCTTAAGTTAAGATCCTTCTGTGAGAATAGATACTTGAGAGATTTATGATCGGTGTATAACTCGAACTTTCTTCCAAGTAAATAATGACGCCATGTTTTTAACGCGAATACTATGGCAGCTAGCTCTAGATCATGGGTGGGGTGGTTCTTCTCATAAATTCTCAACTATCTACCCCCATAACATATTACTTTCCCTTCTTGCATCAGAACCGCACCAAGCCCTGTACCGCACGCATCAGTGTAAACAATAAACACTTTACTTCCATCAGGCAAGGTCGAGACTGGGGTTGTTGTCAGAGCCCTTTTTAGTCGTTGGAAAGCAACATCACAGTCTATGTCCCAAGAGAATGCCAAATTCTTGTTTGTCAGCCTGGTGAGAGGGGTTGATATCTTCGCGAAGTCCTTAATGAACTTCCTATAATAACCTGCCAACCCAAGAAAGCTTCTCACCTCGGTTGCATTTTTAAGAATCTTCCAATCTTGCACTGCGACTACCTTCGCGGGATCTACAGCTATCCCTTCTTTGGAGACTACATGTCCCAAGAATCTCACCTCCTTTCTCCAGAAATGGCATTTGGAGAACTTTGCTTTTAGCTGATGGTCACGGAGAGTTTTCAAAACTTTTCCCAAATGTTGGGCATGCTCTTCTTCATTCTTGGAGAAGATCAAAATATCGTCAACAAAGACTACGACGAATTTGTTTAGGAACTCCCAAAACACCCTACTCATCAAATCAACAAAAAAGGCAGGTGCATTTGTCAACCCGAAAGGCATAACTAGCCATTCAAAGAAACCGTCCGAAGTTCTGAAAGAAGTCTTATCTATGTTGTCCTCAGCCACGCTCAACTGATGGAACCCCGTAGCTAAGTCCAACTGAGAAAATACCGAGGCACCAACAAGCGGATCAAATAAATCATCAATCCTCGGAAGTGGGTGCCTATTATTTTTGGTGAGCTTATTCAATTCTCTATAGTCAATACACAAACGAAGTGAACCATCCGCTTTAGTTGCGAATACTACCGGAGCACCCATTCCGATATGCTTCGTCTGATAAACCCTTTCTCAAGTAGCTCCCATACTTGCATACTCATCTCCCTCCTTTCCGTTGGAGCCATGTGGTGCACTGGTAATGCAACTGGCTTTGCATTGTCCACCAGATATATGCGGAAGTCAGTCTCGCGCCTTGGGGGTAAACCCCGTACCTCATCAAAAACATCGGAATAATCTCGAACCACTGGAACAGATAGTAAATCATCTATGGATGCATATAGAGACTCTAGGAAGCTAAGAATAACAGACCCTTGGGGGTCACAAGAAACTTTGAGGGTATTCCCATGACAAGTCAGGAGTCTAACAACCCTCCTCTCACAATCCAGAATGGCCCCATACGTGGTAAGCCAATCCATTCCTAGAATCAACCCATAGCCCATAAACCCGAGCACATACGCGTCGCATTCAAACTCGACGCCTAACACAGATATTTTCAAACCCCAACAAATCATCGATAAATGAGCCGAACCACCAATGGGGTTTGAAACAACTACGGGATCTACTACCATACTAGTAATTAAGTGCAGAGATTCAACCACAGAACTAGATATAAACGAGTGTGAAGCACCAGAATCAAAAAGTGTTCTAACTGGACGGTTTGAAAGAAAAACTAAACTTTCTACGGAATTTTTCTACCTCTTTCAGGAGCACTGATCGCGAGAGCATGCGCCTTCCCTCCAGAAGTCCCTGCTCTTTGACCTTGTCCCTGCGATCCCTGTTTCTTCGGGCACTCTTAGAGAAGTGTCTGACCTCTCCGCAATTAAAGCAATTCGCCTTCTCTTACAATATTTGATCAAGTGACCCTCCTTCCCACAATTGTGACATTTTCTCTTATCCTTGCCTTTATCATCTTTTCCTCCTTTCTTCTGCTGTTGTTGTTGTTGCCCCTTCTTGGGCCATACCTTCTTATTCTGTAATGTCCCCTCAGCTTTTGTTTCCTTCTTTTCTCCCTTGTCCTCCTCATGCATTAGGGCCATATCAACAAGCTTTTCAAAGGTGGTCCCCATTGGAATATGGGACATGGCTAAACCATGCAGAGGCTCATTCAGTCCTTTAGCAAACCGCAAAGCCTTTTTATGCGGTGTATCCACCAACTCTAACCCGAACCTTGACAGCTGGTTGAACTTGTTCACATACTCCTTTACCGTCAAATTTTCTTGTTTAAGTGCCAAGAACCTCTCCATCTGTATGCTCCTCTCAGCTTGAGAAAGTAATTTCATTTCTAACCTCTATCTAAAATCTTCCCAAGTTTCCACTGAACATCCAGGTTGGATGATTTCCCACTAAAATGAGTCTTCGTCCTTTAACAGCCAAGCAACTAACTGAATTTTTCTTCGGTCCTCCACTTCAAAGATTATGAATAAGTCCTCGGTCTCATTAAGCCAATTCCGAGCTTTCACGAATGTCTCGTTCCCATGGAATGGCCTTCGTCCCATAGCCTGGAAGTCTTTGCAGATCTTGGCAAAGTTGTCAGCTCTTGGAGGGGGAGGAGGAGGAGGAATGACTGGTGCAGCTGGGGGAGGAACATCTCTTTGGCCTTCGGTCGGCGCTGTGGCCTCCAAATACCTACGGAACCATCCGGGTATTGTGATGCCCTTTGGAATATTAGGGATGTTTTGTTCCCCAGACAGCTGAAAAAGGGAAAAGGAAGAATTTTAAATAAAGGATTGAAGAATACTACATATGGCTTTTGGGGAATGTTTTTCAAAACAGACTTTTCTTTCGAAAGTTCTTTCTTTTAAAACCTTTTTGAAAATAATTTCCAAAAACTTTTATCTAATATGGTAACCTTCAGCTCTGATACCAAGTGTGACACCCCACGTCCGTTAATGTCACTCACTAAGGGAATGCATTAAGTTTCGTGAAGAGTTATAGACAAACAGGCACAGAATAATTACAAGATAGATATAAATAAGACAGCAGCGGAAAAATTAAATTTTTATTTCAACCATAAAGCATAATACCGTGGTCCACAATTTCATAAGTCATAAAAACCATTACAATAAAATAACTTTTGTCTTGCACCATCAGAGTACGTAAGTAAACAAAAAGCATGCTTCCCCAATTAAAAGAGTTAAGCCATAGTAGAGACAAGGACTTGAGCCATACTTCAAAAGTAGCTCCTAGCAAGATGACATCTGAGTCCTGATTAAGTCTGAGTGTTTCCTCCCTGAGAACCTAGGGGAGGGGGGAGGGGAAACGGAAGAAAGAAGGGGAAATAACAAGGTCAGACATAAAGTCTGGTGAGTCTAGTTACTTTTAGCCAGTAGATAAATAAAAGCAACATGATAGGCATATAAAGTGGATAAGAGAGAGATCACTTCATAAATGGCAGGTCTGACAAGGTAAGCAAGATAAGGTGTATGTGCCTCACTAATGATTACTCTACACTATTACTAGTATAACTAAAATGAGATGATCCCTTCCACTATAAGTTGGTAGACTTAGGGCATACGTCCGAGTGTACCGTAACCACTACCCTAATGGATCAGCTCCCGACTTCGTAGATATCCTGTGCTGGCCCCAAGAAGGAGATATCACTTCCTAAAGTGGCAACCCAAGATGTGCACAACCATATCTACTGGCATCACAGTCGTCTTAGCCCCCTCTGCCCGACCCATGCACGCACATGTCCCCGGTCGGTTTGCGCCACCCGCATCGTCCGTCTCATTTGGATCTCTTACAATCAACCAGTAAGTGTGCCCCTTCTCCGCCTAGTATGGAGTTCTTTATTTGATACCTACTCCGGGTTACTGACTCAAATGAGTCCCACACAATATGATACAGGCTCTCCCCCTTGTCTTGTATCCCCACTAGGTTTTCCACCGACTATGTATACCCTTATGTGTCTTTAATTACATAGCCCTATACCAATTATACTTACCCTAAAGGGTGTCTTTAATTACATAACTTCATTACATTATCTACCGGTTATGTATACCACTTGGTATCTTTAATTATATAACCTTATTGGGTTAAGTTCGTGGGCATATATATATATAAATATTACCCACCCCCTCTAACTTACTTAACCCACCCACTACCCATCCAACTTTACTTAACACTAACTTAAGTTCATAATCATATAATTTTTAAATTAAGTTAAGTAGTCCAATTCAATACCATATCCAATTATGGTTATAATGGGCTAGACCTCGCACATTAGGCCTACAACGTGTGGATGCTGGATATGCCGGCCGGGTCCGGGCAGTCTTATTCCACAGTTGGGCCTAACTTTGTGTCTTAGCCCGATTCGTATTTACGTACTTAGACAGTAACACCCCACGTCCATTAATGTAACTCACAAAGGGAATGCATTAATTTCATGGAATATTATAAGTGTATAGAACAGAATATAACAAGATAGATACATATATTGGTACTTTAAAAATATAAAACAACTTCATTGCAGTGGAGAAATAGTTTGGTTACAACACCAAAATCAACAAAAACCAAGTACACTTAATATCCATCTTGACAAATTAATTTCTTAGCACATAAAACAAAAAGCATAACCCCAACATAAATAGCCATAAAAAGAGATAAGCTGAACTTTACTTTCAGCAATCCAAGCACTTCCAAAAGAGAGAGAAAGAGATCCAAATCAAGCTCCACTAGTCCCACCCTAAGAACCTGAGGGGGGGAAACGAAAAGAAAAGGGGCGAAACAAACGAGGTCAGACATAAAGTCTGGCGAGTCCAGTAACTTTAACAATATAATTATTAAAGTAACAGGATAAGAACATAAACTAGAAAGTAAGAAACGACTGTAACATAAACAGGCATAACAAGGCAAGCAAGATGAATAAGGTAAACGTTGATTGCGCTTCTAATCACTATAGGATAATTACTACACTGCACCAATGTTAATTACACCGTACCATTACTAGTTACACCGCACCATTACTAGTTCCATACTGAGAGTTGATCCAACCCCCCAATTGGTACTCCTCAGGCGTAACATCTAGTAAGAGGTATCCACCCCATACAATGCTCGATAGCTTACTTGCCCATAATAGATACTAGATGTCCCCACACTACACCTAATCGATCGGCTCTCTAACTCGCATGTATTTATTACTTGTGTCATTCGGCCCCGCTTGTTTGTAGATACATGTGCTGGTCCCACCATGGGGTGTATCAATCCCTATGATGGCAACCCGACACAATTCAAGATGCACAGTGTATAACTACTGATGCCCAGTGCCTGATTTTTCCACTCTAGAGCACGTGCACGCCCGTACTCCGTCGGAACCTACACTAATGCACCACCCACCGCTATTTTGACCGCTTATAATCAGCCCAGTAATCATGTCCCACCCTGCCTAGTTAAGGGTACCATGATACATCTATGTGGGTTACTGCTGAAATGGGTCCCCGTTACTAGGATTTCCTAATCAACATGTTATAACGGTTAAGTGTTCTCAATTTAACCTAACCCCACTCATTTGTTTAATTAACATGTTGTATTGGTTAAGTGTCGCCTATTCATATGTTACTTAACCTCACCATTCATAGCATGTCTGTTCATTGGCATTAATTGAATTATTAATGCACCAAACTCTCACATTAGAACTGTTGTTTGTGGTTGCTGGATGTGCCGGGCGGTTCTGGGCAGACTTCTACCACAAACTCATTCTAACCTCGGGTTTTGGGCTTGATGCGCTAACCTCTCACATTAGACCTGTTGTTGCGGTTGCTGGATGTGTCGTGCGGTTCCGGGCAGTATTACACCGTAACTCAATCTAACCTCGGGTTAGGCATGTTCATTATCTCATTTTATTATTCAACCCCAATTTGAATTCATATCCCTATTTCAAATTGTCCATTATTTCCAATTCAAGCTATGTTCATAATTATCCTCCAAATTATGTCCATAATTTCCATATATATAAACTATACCAATTTATGTCTTAAGTTAATTACATGTTAACTAACCAATTTATGCCAATTACATAATATCCAATATTTAATATTTCCCAAATTATTCCCCAACATTCCCACGTCGTTCGTACGTATAATTCACATAATACGTTAGGCTTGCAATTAGCCTAACTCATAAAAAAAAGCATCCAAACTCACATAACATATGAAATGGATGTAACTAGCATATGAAAATAAACTAGCATAAATCATAAACTTGCATAGGTCTAAATGACCATAACTTGCATAGATCTAATTATAAACTTGCATAGATCTAAATGAACATAACTTGCATAGGTCTAATTATAAACTTGCATAGATCTTAATTAACATAACTTGCATAAATTATGAACTTGCATAGATCTAAATGAACATAACTTGCATATATCTAATTATAAACTTGCATAGATCTAAATGAACATAACTTGCATAGATCTAATTATAAACTTGCATAGATCTAAATGAACATAACTTGCATAGATCTAATTATAAACTTGCATAGATCTAAATGAACATAACTTGCATAAATTATGAACTTGCATAGATCTAAACGAACATAACTTGCATAGATCTAATTATAAACTTGCATAGACATAAACTTGTATAGACATAAATAAACATAAGCTTGCATAGATCTGATTAAAGCATACGTAATTAAACATATGAACTGCATCACAAAATAGATCTAATTACATACGATAACAGAACTGGCATATATCAACAAAATAGATCTAATAGTGTATGATAACAGACATATTCATACAGTCCAGTTCACAAACTTATCATAATTATTTTAATTAATTATCCTATGAAAGCAACTGTATTAACTGTGACAGAAGAAAGAATATATTCGTTCGTTGTTGTTCTAGAATCTCTTTTTACAATTCTTAGGCTTTGATCTTTATCTTTCATCTTGAATTTGATTAGTTATGGTGGAGGCTAGGTTAGTAGCAGCATGGCAGCTTATGAATGTATTTAGTTTAGATTAGGGTTTAGGTTTATGTGTGCCTATATAGATGTGTAGGATTAATTAGAACCCTTAGATCTGACTAGGATTCATCTAAGCCATCCAGAATGAAAAGACATGTCACCAGACCAATCAGATAAAGCTACATAAGCCCTAAAACTCCAAAAATCGTCATCAACAAATAAAAATGCGCCATGTGTGCAACATGATGCGCAGCAGCAGGGGTGTTGACACCCACATGTCATATATATATATATATATATATATATATATATATATATATATATATTTCTTTCTAACTATCTTTCCAATTAACCCTTTTCACACTAAGCCGTTTTTTAGCCATTCCCCTAAAACAAAAATATGGCGTTGGCGGGGATTGAACTCAGAACCTCTTGTATACAAGTCATGTGCTCTAACAAAATGAGCCACTAAGCCTTTTGTTCACAAACCTTAGAACAATGCTAAACATTATTCTTTTCTCATTTCTCTTTTTCATGTTTTGTTGCAATATTTAATTTTTCTCTTAAATATATCTATGTATATAATATATATACATATTTCCACATTTTTAATTTTATTAAAAATGTGGGGTGTAACATTCTCCCCTACTCAAAGGATTTCGTCCCCGAAATCATCAAGTTAAGAAGAATATATCCTACCATCCATCATGCATCTACTCATCCATCATCCACCATTGTTCTTAAAATATTTCTAATGCTATATGAACATATGCAAGGGTTTGTGTATATGTTCCTTATCTAATGCAAAGATCAGATGGTCTACTGAATTAGTTGACCTCCTCAATGCAAATTATGTCAGATCCATTCCTAATGATACATATCATTTCTACGTGAGTGCACAATCATTTCATTCAAATGCAACAATCATATAATAACACAATTAATATACATCCATTAAAATATGCACACTTATTCATATGCAATATGAAAGTGATTGAGTCGATCTAGTGCCTAGTGTCTATGTAAATACATCCATGAGCAACCACTAGCAAACACTTGCATCCACCAAACATAACATGTCTTAAACACATGTTTACAACCATAGGATTTTCCTATCTAAAGATCGAAGACATAATCGAGAGGACATACTAAACGATAGAACAAGTATAAACAAAGCGATAGAAAAAGGAGAAGTTAAGAATATACCCTCAAAAAGGAAAGGGCACAGCGTACGCATCTTGTCTTCCGTCTCCCAAGTCGCGTCTCCTTGATCATCTCCCCATTGGATTTTAACCAACTTGACCTCTATGTTGCGTAACTTCTTGATCTCCGATCCAAAGATGCATGTAGGAGCTCGTCTAATCGTGGCATCTCGCTCCACTTCCACTTCTGTAAGCTTGCTCGGCTCCACTACTTCCGTGGTATTATGTAAACACTTCCGCAAATGCGACACGTGAAACACGTCATGAACACCACGACAACTTCACTCTGCATGCCATCTGTCCAATCCTCTGTGTAATGGGAAATGGCCCTACGAATCTCAATGCCAACTTCCCTACAGATCCAAAATGAACTACATTCCTCAACGACGATAATAAAAACCATGTCCCCAACACCGACCCCAAGATCGGTCCTTCTCTTATCAGCATATGACTTTTGCCGGCCCTGTGTCGTCATCAAGAATTGTCTTTCTCAAGCTCTCGTCTCGTGAAACGCAAAGTATTTAATGAACTTCCTATAATAGCCTGCCAACCCTAGAAAACTTCTTACTTCTGTTGCATTTCTAGGAACCTTCCAATCTTGGATTGCCACCACCTTCGCGGGATCCACCTATATCCCTTCCTTAGAGACCACGTGTCCTAAGAACCTCACTTCCTTCCTCCAAAAATGGCATTTGGAGAACATAGCCTCGAGTTGATATGCTCGAAGAGTCTCTAAGACTTCCCTAAGATGTAGGGCATGTTCTTCCTCCCTTCTAGAGAATATCAAAAAGTCATCCACAAAGACTACAACGAACTTGTTTAGAAACTCCCTAAACACCCTACTCATTAAGTCTAGGAAATATGCGGGTGCATTTGTCAAACCAAAAGGCATGACGAGCCACTCGAAGAAACCGTCGGGAGTCCTAAAGCAGTCTTATCTATATTCTCCTCAGCTATCCTAAGCTGATGAAATCCTGTAGCTAAGTCCAACTGCGAGAAAACCGAAACGCCAACATCGAAAAAATCATCTATCCTCGGCAATGGGTATCTATTCTTCTTCGTGAGCTTATTCAGCTCTCTATAGTCCACGCACAATCTAAGCGAACCATCAGCCTTCGTAGCAAAAACAACTGGAGCACCCCATTTCAAAATGCTTCTTCTTATGAACCCTTTCTCAAGCAACTCTTTCACTTGCTTACTAAGTTCCCTCCTCTCTCTCGGAGCTATGTGGCGCACTGGCAATGCAACTGGCTTTGCATTATCTACTAAGTGTATACGGAAGTCTATCTTGCGCCTCGGGGTAAAACCCGAACCTCATTAAAGGCGTCATCGGACTACACGAACAGATTTCAAATCATCGATGGATGCGTCAAGTGATTCTAGGTAGCTAAGCATCACCGAACCTCTAGGGTCACAAGAAATATCAAGGGTCTTTCCCCAATGAGTCAATAGTCTAACTAACTTTTTTCACAGTCTAACTACCTTTTTTCACAGTCTAGGATGGCACCATACCTAGTTAGCCAATCCATCCCTAGAATCAAGCCATAGCCCATGAAACCAAGAACGTAGGTGTTGCATTCAAACCCAACGCCCAAGATAGACACTCTCAAATCCTGATAAAGCATAGATAAATGAACCGAACCACCAATTGGATTTGAGACTACAATGGGATCCGTAACTAGACTAGTATTTTAGGTGCAGTGTTTCAACTAACGAAGCAGATATAAACGAAAGCGAATCGCAAGAGTCGAAAAGAGTCCTAGGAAAAAGAAATTAAATCTTCAACCGAAACTTTCTATCTCTTTCCGATATACTGACCACGAGAACACAACCTGCCCTCCAGAAGATCCTGCCCTCTGTCCTTGCCCTTGCCTCCTCGGGCAACGTTAAATCATATGTACTGCCTCACCGCAATGGTAACAGTCAGTCTTCTTCTTCTTTCTAACGTCTTTCTTTAAGTGGCCAGGTATTTCACAATTGTGGTACTTCCTTTTCTCTTGGCCCTTTTTATCCTTTCCGCCTTTCTTTTGCTGTTGTTGTGCCTTCTTTGGATCCACTTTCTTATCCTATGTCCTATCCATGCCTCCACCGCACATTCTCCATTCGTGACCTCCCACCAAGATGGAGCTTCATCCTTAATTAACCAACCAGCTAGTTGAACCTTCCTTCCATCGTCTATCTCAAAGATACCAAACAACTCCTCCACTTCCTTGAGCCAATTTCTATCCTCGACAAACGTCTCAGACCCATGAAGCGGTTTTCCGCCCATCGCACGAAAGTCCTTACATATCTTAGGAAAATCATCTAAACGTGGAGGAAGAGATTCAGAAAGGAAAAAGGGAGAGATTCAAAACCGAGAATCGGAAGAAAGATATATGGCTCTTGGTGATTATGTTTTTCATAATAAACTTTTCTCTTGAAAACACCTTCTTTAAAACATGTTTTTGAAAATACTTCTTAAAAAAATGCTTTTGAAAATGGCTTTCAAGATCTTTTATCTGTTCTGGTAACCTTCAGCTCTGATACCACGTGTAACAACCCACGTCCATTAATGTCACTCACAAAGGGAATGCATTAATTTTCATGGACTATTATAAGTGTATAGAACATAATATAACAAGACAGATACATATATTGGTACTTTAAAAATCTAAAACAACTTCATTGCAGTGGAGAAATAGTTTGGTTACAACACCAAAATCAACAAAAACCAAGTACACTTAATATCCATCTTGACAAATTAATTTCTGAGTACATAAAACAAAAAGCATAACCCCAACATAAATAGCCATAAAAAGAGATAAGCTAAACATTACTTTCAGCAATCCAAGCACTTCCAAAAGAGAGAGAAAGAGATCCAAATCAAGCTCCACTAGTCCCACCCTGAGAACCTGAGGGGGGAAACGGAAAGAAAAGGGGCGAAACAAACGAGGTCAGACATAAAGTCTGGCGAGTCCAGTAACTTTAACAATATAATTATTAAAGTAACAGGATAAGAACATAAACTAGAAAGTAAGAAACGACTGTAACATAAACAGGCATGACAAGGCAAGCAAGATGAATAAGGTAAACGTTGATTGCGCTTCTAATCACTATAGGATAATTACTACACTGCACCAATGTTAATTACACTGTACCATTACTAGTTACACCGCACCATTACTAGTTCCATAATGAGAGTTGATCCAACCCCGCAATTGGTAGCCCTCGGGCATAACATCTAGTAAGAGTTATCCACCCCATATAATCCTCGACAGCCTACTTGCCCATAATAGATATTAGATGTCCCCACACTACCCCTAATCGATCGGCTCCCTAACTCGCATGTATTTATTACTTGTGTCATTCGGCTCTGCTTGTTTGTAGATACCTGTGTTGGTCCCACCATGGGGTGTATCAATCCCTATGATGGCAACCCGACACAATTCAAGATGCACAGTGTATAATTACTGATGCCCAGTGCCTGATTTTTCCACTTCAGAGCACGTGCACGCCCATACTCCGTCGGAACCTACACTGACGCACCACCCGCTGCTATTTTGACCGCTTATAATCAGCCCAGTAATCTTGCCACACCCATCCTAGTTCAGGTTACCATGATACATCTATGTGGGTTATTGCTGAAATAGGTCCCCGTTACTAGGGTTTCCTAATCAACATGTTATAACGGTTAAGTGTTCTCAATTTAACCTAACCCCACCCATTTGTTTAATTAACATGTTGTATTGGTTAAGTGTCGCCTATTCACATGTTACTTAACCTCACCATTCTTAGCATGTATGTTCATTGGCATTAATTGATTTATTAATGCACCAACCTCTCACATTAGAACTATTGTTTGCGGTTGCTGGATGTGTCGGGCGGTTCCGGGCAGACTTCTACCGCAAACTCATTCTAACCTCGGGTTTTGGGCTTGATGTGCTAACCTCTCACATTAGACCTGTTGTTGCGGTTGCGGGATGTGCCGGGCGGTTCCGACCAGTCTTACACTGCAACTCAGTCTAACCTCGGGTTAGGCATGTTCATTATCTCATTTTATTATTCAACCCTAATTTGAATTAATATTCCTATTTCAAATTGTCCATAATTTCCAATTCAAGCTATGTTCATAATTATCCATCAAATTATGTCCATAATTTCCATGTATATAAACTATACCAATTTATGTCTCAAGTTAATTACATGGTTACTAACCAATTTATGTCAATTACATAATATCCAATGTT
The DNA here is from genome assembly GCA_030737875.1 of Allium sativum. NCBI lineage: Eukaryota > Viridiplantae > Streptophyta > Magnoliopsida > Asparagales > Amaryllidaceae > Allium > Allium sativum. The sequence continues at coordinate 134,357,544 of CM060918.1, forward strand.
TAATATTTCCTAAATTATTCCCCAATGCTCCCACGTCGTTCGTACGTATAATTCACATAATACGTTAGGCTTGCAATTAGCCTAACTCATAAAAAAATGCATCCAAACTCGCATAACATATAAAATGGATCTAACTAGCATATGAAAATAAACTAGCATAAATCATAAACTTGCATAGGTCTAAATGACCATAACTTGCATAGAACTAATTATAAACTTGCATATATGTAAATGAACATAACTTGCATAGATCTAATTATAAACTTGCATAGATCTAAATGAACATAACTTGCATAAATTATGAACTTGCATAGGTCTAAATGAACATACCTTGCATAGATCTAATTATAAACTTGCAAAGATCTAAATGAACATAACATGCATAGATCTAATTATAAACTTGCATAGATCTAAATGAACATAACTTGCATAAATCTAATTATAAACTTGCATAGATCTAAATGAACATAACTTGCATAGATCTAATTATAAACTTGCATAGATCTAAATGAACATAACTTGCATAAATTATGAACTTGCATAGATCTAAATGAACGTAATTTGCATAGATCTAATTATAAACTTGCATAAATCTAAATGAACATAACTTGCGTAGATCTAATTGTAAATTTGAATAGACACAAACTTGCATAGACATAAACTTGCATAGACATAAATAAACATAAGCTTGCATAGATCTGATTAAAGCATATGTAATTAAACATATGAACTGCATCAAAAAATAGACCTAATTACATACGATAACAGAACTGGCATATATCAACAAAATAGATCTAATAGCGTATGATAACAGACATATTCATACAGTCCAGTTCACAAACTTATCATAATTATTTTAATTAATTATATTGTGAAAGCAACTGTACTCACTGTGATAGAAGAAAGAATAGATTCGTTCGTTGTTGTTCTAGAATCTCTTTTTACAATTCTTAGGCTTTGATCTTTATCTTTCATCTTGAATTTGATTAGTTATGGCGGAGGCTAGGTTAGTAGCAGCATACCAACTTATGAATGAATTTAGTTTAGATTAGGGTTTAGGTTTATGTGTGCTTATATAGATGTGTAGGATTAATTAGAACCCTTAGATCTGACTTGGATTCATCTAAGCCATCCAAAATGAAAAGACATGTCACCAGGCCAATCAGATTAAGTCACATAAGCCCTAAAACTCCAAAAATCGTCATTAACAAATAAAAATATGTCATGTGTGCAACATGATGCGCAACAGCAGGGGTGTTGATACCCACATGTCATATATATATATATATATATATATATATATATCTTATTAACTATCTTTCCAATTAACCCTTTTCACACTAAACCGCTTTTTTAGTCATTCCCCTAAAACAAAAATATAGCGCTAGCGGGGATTGAACTCTTATACACAAGTCACGTGCTCTAACCAAATGAGCCACTAAGTCTTTTGTTCACAAACCTTAGAACAATGCTAAACATTATTCTTTTCTCATTCCTCTTTTTCATGTTTTGTTGCAATATTTAATTTTGCTCTTAAATATATCTATGTATATAATATATATATTTCCACATTTTTTATTTTATTAAAAATGCAGGGTGTTACATAGACCTCCCACATTAGGTTCAGCATTGGTGGCTGCTGGATATGTCGGTCAGATCCGGGCAGACTTCCGCCACTAATGCAACCTGACCTCATGTTATAAGTACAATTACAATTCCTAATTGTAATTACTTAACATTCCGTTTTTATCCAAATCTACCTATGTCATTATAGGTAATTATTTCTATGTTTCCTCGTTTGAATTAAATGTCCAATATTACATAAAGTATGCCAATTATAAACCCCTTTTCCCCTGTTTCTTAACTAACGTATCGCACGTATTTTGGTGGCATCTAGGCTATAAAGTAGCCTAGCCGCAACAATGAAAAAGGGAATATGACAAAGGATGATAGTTTTCAACATGTCTTGGCATACACATAAACTTAACATGATAACAAGGTGAGTGGACATGTAATTTTCATCATAACAAGGTGGACATAAAACCGATGAACTTGTGGCAACTACGATGTAAAAGCAACATAATGAGATCTAGTCCAACTATTGAGATCTAGCATAATTAGGGTGACATAGCAACATGTTTAGTTCTAAAAATGGCTTCACATGTCAAGTTTACAACATACTTAAACTAATCACAATATGACAGGTGAAAGGTGATTTACATAAAGAACTAGATCTAGCCAATGTTACAACTGTCCAATAGATGTACATTCACCATAATATAGTTACAAGTTCAGATCCACATAGACAACATAATAGAATAACCACAATTTTATTAGATATAGGGAATTAGATCTATCATGACATAGTATATGATTTAGTACTAGCACAGAATCATGTTTTACAACGTATCCAATTTACAGTCTTTCACAATTCACTTTCATTTATCTAAACCTAAAAGTAATCTAGAAACTCACAGCGTTAGGTTTAGAGAATTGAGAAAGAACAGATCTAGAATTTTTGAATTTGATTTGCAAAGTATGTTGTTTATAGAAAACGGTTCAGTTCGCACTCCAGCAGCATATGGCCTCCATGACTTCCAATGAAGAAAATATGAGAAATAACCACATATTTATAGCTGCAGAGCCCTCTGAAAACGACTGCCACCTCAGCCCTAGGGGTGTCGATACCCCTGTGGGTGGGTCGACCTGGGGTCGACACCCCTTCAGGGGGGTCGACCCCAAGGTCGACACCCCTCTAGGGGGGTCGACCCCCTAGAGCGGGAATTTCGCCGCTTTGACGAATTTTTCAAATTCAAACTGTTCTGGATATAATTCCGACTCATACGTACGTATATAATTTTTCTGTGCGTATACAAAATTAAAACCCTCATAACTTCCACATACGGTGTCCGTTTTACACAAACCAAGTGTCTATCTTGACCAGAATTTCGAGACGGACGCAATGGTGCAGTCTGTTTCCTTTAATTTTGAATATTAAATTTATTATTATTTAATTTATCCTTTTTTAGTGTCGGTACAAATTCGGGGTGTTACAATTTCTCATCCAATCTTATTTACCTGTCTTGGCATTTATATTTTATGCACATTTGAAAATCACTGGAACACGCCATACTTTATGTTTGGCCCTTTTGTTTTCGCTTCTTTCTTCCTATTTCCCCATAGGACCTCAGAGTGGAAGCACGCAACAGTGACTAAGACTTTCTCTTACAGCTTGGACTTGGATTTCCTGAGATGTACCGTTTGACTTGCTCTCTATTCTATTATGGCTTATGACGAGGGAAATGATTTTATTTTATGGCACTATATTATCTTGTTTTGAAAGATAGATTTTAGATACTTTGCTTTGATGTAAGTGGTTTGATGTAACTGGTTTTGAGACTACGATTATTTTTAATAATGAAGTTGAAATTTTCCGCTGCTTATATTTGTCTTGTGAATTTCTGTACTGTTTACCTATTGCGCTCCATGAAACTTAATACATTCTCTTATGAGTGACATTAATGGATGTGGGTTGTCACAATATTTGTTCTATTCCATTGTGATATTATGTTCTTCTCGTTTATTTCCGTTCCGTTGTGTTTGCTCTGTTAAAACCCCGCATAAACTGAGTTTGTGATAATTGGTTTGCGGTACATGAACATCACGGATGTATTAAGTATAGATTATTGAAGATCGAAAATTCAGTTTATCCAATGATTCCAATGGACTAGGCTTGTGTGGTTTATAGTCGGTTCATAGGGTGAGGGTTTTGGGTCGTCACAGCTGCCATCTCCTTCTCCATGGCTATTGGACATGGCTTGGACTTCTAAACGTTGCATAAATTTTTTCCTATAACTTTTGGACATTCAATTGGGGTTTTGGCTTGACTTTGGACATATTTCCATATAGGGTTGTCAATGGTCGTGTCGGGTCGGGTTCGGGTTGATTTATAAACGGGTCGAGTTCGGGTTGTTTATTAAACGGGTCATTTTTTTTCAATCCTAACCCGACCCGTGTAACCCATTTAACTAAATGGGTTGTGTCGGATTTACCCATTTGACCTATTGGCAAATAATGCCCACTAATATAAACAGTAAAAGAACCAAACCACTAACAGGTAACACTATTACATAATTATCAACAAACAACAAGTTACAAAATCACCAACAGGCAACAAGTTACAAAATCACCAGCAGGCAGTATATATATAAAGCATGAAATCACAATACAAAAATCATACTCCATACATAAGAATATATGAGCACACTGCATACATAAAAGACTAATAGTATGGAAGATATACAGTTGTTGTAAGTAAAATATAACTAACAACATACAATAATAAATTAGTAAAATATAACAGCTTGCATAAGAATATGTGAGCATACTGATTACTGCATACATAAAAAACTAACACTAACAACATACATAAAAAACTAATAGTATGGAAGAGATACAACATGTAAGAGTTTTTCGGGTCAAAATCGAGTTAGCGGGTCAACCCTAAACCGACCCCTTTATAAATGGGGCAAATTTGGGTTGACATTAAAGCTATTTCTTGTTCTATTATACAACTTTGTACACATAAATTATTTGAACTTGTAGAAACTCTATAATCAAAAATTATATGATGAATGATTACTATGAAGTGGACGTAGGCGTTAGTGTCGAACCACTATAAAAGCTGTGTTCTCCCTTTACATTTCACTACTCTTTGGATTTTGATTATTGTTTTACCATAAGAAATACACTTGGGCGATCCCGTGCCCGGATAGCCAATTCCCCACGTCAACAACATTGTCTGATGGAATGTCTGGTTTTAGACATTCAATTTTACACTACGAACAATAAAATTTATTCAATCAGTATTATTTTGCAAATAAGTTTATTTATCTGTTATATAATAGGGAAATGTAAACAAAAAATATTCTCTAGACAGGTTAGCATTCGGGTGTATACTTTATTTTCAGTGTCATGTTTATTGATTTTAATTATACACTTATGGGCGAGATTTAACACATAAGACTTAACTTACATTAAAAACCACTTGGAAATGATTTAAGGACACGGATTTAGAAATACACTGCATTAGGGGTGGGCAAATGGCGGTTCGATTTAAAACTGATCTTAGTTGTTAAAACCAGTATAACCATTCAAAAAATATAAACTGAACAAAATCAAACCAATATTTTTTAAATTCAAATTCAAACAAATTGATAATATTTACTTTGGTTTGGTTGGTTTATTTGTTAAACCGAAGACAAAATAGACCTTCTAGTTGTTGATAAGATAACTAAAATTAACTAATTGAGTCCATACGATGCAAATATATTAAAAAACAAACTCTTTTTCTTGAAATATTAACTGAATTTAAAAAAAAGTATTATAAAATATTGTGCATGACATCATTGTTTGTGGTAATTCTTGAAAAATAAAATAACTTTTTATGCCGGTTTAACCGATTGGTTCGATTTTTGAATATTGAAACCAAATCAAACCAATAAACCAAAATAATATAGAGTAGAAAATCAAAATCAAGCGATTACCTAATAAAAACAAATTAAACAAGCCAAATTTAATAGATTTGTCTGGTTAATTCGGTTTTAATAGATAAACGCTCAATTTGTTCTACCAGCACATGCCAAGAATTCACTAAAATTGGCAACTTAATTACTTACTGATTTTTAATGCTTTTTGGACGGCCACGAACCTTTTTCTAGGAAATTTCTACTTAATGATGGCCTTTTGTGTCGTTTTAAGAACCTTCTGGACGAAGCAATTCCATTATAATACAAGACTTCTTCTGACCAAAAGTCCACAGCTCACTTGCTTTTGCTTTTCTTCCTTGTAGATCCTTTTCTTCATTGCCGAGTTCAAGGGAAAAAAATTCTGAAAATAGAGGGAGATGGGGAATTCCAGTTCAATGGTGATCGCCGCTGCTTCTGTCGCTGCTACGGCAACAGCAGCATGGGTTCTCTGTTCATCCTTTTCGTCGGAGACAATGGACTCACAAAATAGGTCGTCGGCGACAAAAGATTCACAAAATAAATCGTCCGAGACAAAGAAGTTACAAAGTAGATCGTTGGAGACGATGGAGGATCTGGATTTCCCGCACGTGGATGTTAATATTGGGGATAGTCCGATATATGATCCTGAAACTGAAGCCGGTTTATTTGGTAAGGCGACTTTTTTTTTTACTCTTTCCTTTTCTTCCTTTTTTAAGGCTATTAGTACCTCAGTTTTTTTGCAATGTTGTGCTAGCCGTTTGCCACCTGTTTGGTTTTGTAGAATAAAGATGAGACTTGTCCAGGATACCATGTTAAATACTCATCAGCCTGCTAATTTAACTGTCAGAATGCATAAAAAATTGTGAGTTTATGATAACTGAAATCCATTAGCCAACTTGGAATTAAACATCATTTTTTTTAATAATATTGATTCTTAACGCGTGCACTGTGGATTTACAACTCAAGTTAGAAGCCTTAAGTACAACTTAATTAAGCGGCCATTGCCAATAGGATATCATTTGTTATTATGTAGGGTTGAAAAAATGTGGATAAACAGAAATAGGAATATTATAACAAGCGTTATAAACATGCGTGAAGTGCATGCCTTAATGATCGTTTGAATAACTGTGTTGGATATATGCTGCTTAGCAGGAAATGAAATATGTGTTAATCGGCACATAATTCGAGGGTCTAAAATTCATCTTACCACCCATACTGAGCTTGACTGTATACAGGTATCAAAAGTTATCTCGTATGTAAGATCATTACGTAACTAATTAAGTACTTAGAATCAAATTGCATAACATTGTCAATTCTTGTCTCCAAAGTTATTAATGCTGTGAAGTATGTTCTGAATATGATTGCCTTGCATTCATTAGTCACCAGGATTCATTGCCTCAACTGTATTCGCCATTAATCAATAATTTTTCTGCCTTGAATTATAGTTATGGATAATCTTGTCCATTTCCAGTCAAAGGAGGAGGTACATGATCAAAACAGTTTGCGGTCGAAAGCTAAACAAAAGTTAAAGGCCGATGCTAATAAAAAAAATTCTAAACATTTTATCCCTAATTCCTACAATTATGGTAAGTTTTTATTTTTATTTACATTATATGAATTTTACCTTCAGTAGATGATTTAATAACATCTCGAAGAATAAAATTTATCTGTTGCTGGGATATACTAGCTACAGTATAAACTGTTGTCCAAATATTTATCTTTTGTTCATGTTTAATTATAATCGCAGTCGTGAACTCAGAGGGGCACAACAAAATACAGTCCTATAAATCTTATGAAGACACAGGAGCAGAAGCCGACTCCTCTCAGGTTGGTGGCAAAATAGAGACACCCATTTCTTTAAGGAAGCATAGAAGACAGAAGAGCAAGTATTCAGAGAATCGAAAACCCCGAAAATTAAAATGGAAGAGGAAGCTAAAAGATGATGGTGATGACCAAATTTTAAAGCATTTAACCCCTAGAATTCATCTCCAGGGTAAGTCTTTTTTTTTTTTTTGGTCTCCTTTAGGCACGTTTGATAGCTATGAATATTACATTTCTTAACTGAAGGATATATTTTTATCAACAATTGTGACATGATGCTAATAATCAAATATATTCAGAGACAATCAAAATCATGAGTTACAACATTTGGAGTAACAAGTACGAAAAAGAGGAGAGAATGAATGCTGTCAACCATCTCATTGAGCAGCACTCTCCTGACATAGTTCTCCTCCAGGTCATATGTTTTTTTCTCATTGTCTGCCTTCGAAAGGCAATTGATAATAATATATGACACATAATGTATATATGTTCTTCTTTCAGGAAGTTACACCTGAGGTCTACATATATTTCCAAAGTTGCAATTGGTGGGACGTATACAAATGCTTCGTTAAAGAGAAACAAGCCACCAAACAAGACTTCTGTATGATGGTACATTATTTCCTCTAAGAGAATCTCCAAAGCCTCCCTCCTAATCATTATTGATATATTTTTGTTTTTTCACTAGCGACGCCCATGTTTTAGACAACGCTGAAAATTTTGAATCCACGATGGTGGTAACTTGCGGTTTTACTCATAATTATGGATTGTTTTGTATCCATTTTGAATCCTGATTTCAAATTATGGCTTTGAGATGCTTTTACTGACCATATTCAAAAGTTTAGACAGTCGCCTTTTAACATTGCAATTTAAAATTTTAAAATGCAGTTGAGCAAACTGCCTGTGAAAAAATTCTTCCACAAACAATTCGTTAACACCAAGACCTACAAGGCTGTTTCTGCAGCGAAGTGCACTTCAAATCCAAAGAAAGCACTAACCGTTGCAACTTGCCATCTCAAAAGTACACGTGGTGCATATACATACGATGCAGTGCGGAGGAGTCAAGCAAAAGAAGCGATCGACATCCTAAAATCCTCGCCAAACGTTGTGCTTGGAGGAGACATGAACTGGGACGAATCCACCGATGGTCCATTTCCTTTGACCAGTGGATGGTGCGATGCATGGTCTGATTTAAAACCCAAAGAATATGGGTATACCTTCGATACAGTGTCGAATGCAATGCTCCAAGGCAAGCGGTTAGTGCAGAAAAGACTGGATAGGTTTGTTTGCCGACTGAAGGATTTTGATATGATCGACATTGAGATTGTTGGAACAGAAGCGATAAAGGGTGTTTCGCGCAAGAGTAATGGTGGGAAGAAGCTACCTTTGTTGCCTAGCGACCATTATGGGTTGATTCTTACTATTTGTGCAAAATGAAGTTAAGCATAGGTTAGTGTACGTAACCGTAGGTGTGTCTTATGTGCATGAACTATGCGCATTATGCATAGATTTTCTAGGTTTAACATGTACATTCTGTATAGATTTTCCAGGTTTAACCCGTGTAGTAGCGTGTGTATGGTCGTATGGTTTGTTTTAGCAAATTGAGTTATGTTTGTGGAGTGATGTAAATACTTTTGTAAATCAGTGGACCAGGCCAGTATGGCTTGTTATGTCATAAAATAAATTGTAAGAGCAATTTTCATTAAGTCTTCATGAGTCTCTCTATTCTAAGCCTTGTGGATATCCCAATAATAAGTACGAGGACTGTTTATATATGTACACGAAGAATAGAGCGACTGACATTCGACAAAAAAGGCGTGAGATCAAAAGTTGTATTATACATAACGTTTTGCGATAAGATCAATTTATTGAAATAATTTATAAGAATTGTACGATATTGGAGAAAAATTGATATAAAGTTGTGTTAATGTATTTACTATTGTTTTCTGATATTGGGGAGGATAAATATTAATAGATAAAATTTATAACTGTTATGTGCTTTTTAATTATTTATTGTGCCAGCATGCTAATTAAATAGTAATGATAGTAAAATAATTATGGTCAAATTCTTCAAAATGTCTTGTGACTTATGTTCGACCATGAAGCGATGAAATGACAACAACAATGGCAGCAAGAACAACAACTAAACCGTACAGATTGGATTAGCTATATGAAGCCAAAAACGAAAAGGCAAAATTCACATAATGGTGATAATAACAAAAAATGATTTAAAAGTAAAAACATAAATAAAATAAAATAAAAAATAAATATTTAAACAAATAATAATAGTCATAATAATGAATGGATAAATAACGATGATGTTGTTGATGATGATGATAATAATAGCAGTACCAGTAGTAATAGATATTGAAGACCAACGCTACGCCTTATATACCTATACATTAGTTCTATCATCTACAACTAATAACACTCTCCTTCAACTAATCAAAAACACAAGATTTTGGTACATGTATTGCTAACTTTCATGCGTTCATGTTCAGCACGAACTCTTCAGATATATTCAAATTTCTCAAGTCACTTTTTAGTAATTCCTCTCATATCATACTTAATCGATCTCTACCTTTTTTGAGAATTTGGTGTGGGCTTATAATCCCAATGCACACGGATGCATCGTGAGGTCTCCACTGAGGAAGTCCAAACCATTTTAAGCGGTATTGGACTAAAGTCTATTCAAATGTTGCAACTTCAAGTTCGTCCCAACTATCATCATTTCTAATTCGGTCCCATTTGGTATGCCCACAGCTCTATCGCAACATACACATCTATGTTATACTTATCTTCTGGACGTGTTTGCTTTAGTAAGCCTACATTCTACGCCATATGACATCGCTAGCCTGATTGTTATTCTATCAAATTTCCGTCTAAACCTTTGTGGGATTTTCCTATTATAGAGAATACTAGATGCTAATCGTCATTTCACTCATCCCGCTTGTAACACCTGCATTTTTAAATAATAAAATAATTGAGAATAATGAAACTAAGCATCTTTGAAAACGTTGGAATTTGGCATCGAAACACATGTTTCAAATGAATTTGTATTGAAAAGTTATTAATATTCAAAGTTTTATGTCGAAAAATAATTATAAGTGTAAATGTGTGTGAATATATTTATTTTACAAATATATGCATGTATTACTTCCAAAAATATCATGTGTTTGAAATTCAAAATAAACGTGTTAATAAAAGGAATTAAATCAAGAAAGAAACAAAAAATAATTACACTAAATTACAAAATTCAAATAATTAAATACACTCAAAACTAAAAGGGAAAGCCATGCAAGAAACCCGTTTGAATGTGTTTGGGTTGACCCATGTTGCGTCAGGTCAACCCTGGGATCGACCCATCTAAGGGTTGGATCGACCCAACAACGTCAATAATGTCTTGTTCTGTTTGTTTTGAAGGTGAAACTTATTTCATTTTGAATCAGATGGACAAGGTTCACTCAGACATCTATAAATAAACGTGCAGGGCTACCCTCTAAACTCATAATTTTCCGAGTGGGCCTATAAGCTCTGTCATTTCCTTTTTCTAATTCTTCAAAACATGAAAAGGTCAGATTTATGTTTTTTGATTCAATATCTGGAGGTACCAACGGTAGATCTAGAAAGTAGATATTCAAACACATTGTCCATACGAAGCAAGTTCTTCAGATTTGATTTTAAATGGTTTATTTTATTTTAGACCTAGATCTATAAATCCGTGTAAGTTCTAGTTGGTAGATTCAAATAGGTTTACAAAAGGCAAAGACTATGAATAATAAATCTGGATTCAAATCAGATCTAGAACTTAGAGTGCTTTTTTCAGCTGAGTGGATTTAAATTATATATCTTTTCTATTAATGGTATATAATATCATCAAATTCCCTTTTAATTATTGAATTTGATATAAGCCTGATAAGGATCTAGCTCATCCATACATACATCATGTTGAGTCACTGCCTCATCCATACATACATCATGTTGAGTCACTGGATAAGGATCTAGCTTATAATATATTACTTTTCCTTTTATAAATTGTTACTGTTACATTGTTATTTCAGCCCACCTCATGTACTCCATCTATATAAAGCACTGTATCGCACACATCTTGTAATCAATTATCCATCAATAATATTACAAACTTGTATCTATTCTACAACCTCTCTCTCTATCAGAAAATCAAACATGGTATTAGAGCCTTAACAGCTTAGCAACTTATCCACTGAAGCTAAACAACTTACTCTTGAATCCTCCTTTATTCTCCGTTCTTTCTGCTTTGCTATGCTATACAATGGGTGACGATAACTCATCACCAATGTCAGCCTCGAGGGTGTCTCAAAATACTCAAGAGGCCACTCTTGACCTGATAAAAGCCATCATTAAGCCTCAATCTAATCTGATCTCGGTCCAGCTAGATGACTCGAATTACCTGTTATGGAAATTGCAAGTCGAAACAGCATTTAGAGGTTACGGTCTTGAAGATTACATCTTAGAAACCAAGCAAGTTCCAACCAAGTTTATAAAAGATGGTAATGACAAGTTAATAACAAACCAAGAGTACACAGTTCACCAGCGACAAGATAGTCTAGTCTGTTCATGGCTGATGTCAACCATCAGCACATCACTGTTACCACAAACAGCACATGATGTGTGGGAAGCAGTAGAAAGGAATTTCACCTCGTAGTCTTCTGCACGTATACTGCACTTTAAGAGGCAATTAAACAATATAAGGAAAGACAACATGGCAATGAATGAATACCTGCTCAAGGTCAAAGGCATTTGTGACCAGCTATCTGCTATTGGCCACAAAATCAATGAAACTGAACAAATCTTGTCTATTATCAGTGGTCTTGATGAGAGCTATGAAGTTGTTGTTGCTATAATATCCTCAGTCGAACCAACCCCTACTCTCCAATATGTCTACACTACTCTACTGGCTCATGAGGGAAGGATTGAGCAAAGAAAAACAACTAATTTAGGCCCTATTATCTACTACACAGTTAGCTACAAAGGAAAACAACCAGAAAGGAGCTATGGACCCCGCCAACAACAACAGTACAACTATAATCAGAGGGGAGGTCACTCGAATAGAGCCAGAAGCAGGTTTAATAGCAACAACAGAATTCGATGTCAGATATGTGAGAAGTACGGTCACAGTGCAAACAAGTGCTACTTCAGATACAACGCTAATTACACCCCAAACCAAAACAACACAAACAACTCAACTATCAATGCAAAAACACGCAAGGACAATCTAGGGTAAGCAGAGGCTCACAATACTGAAAATGCAATAATTGAAGACATAAATAATGAGTGTTGGTAACCTGACTCGGGTGCAAGTCATCACGTGACAAACAACTTAAACAACCTGAATCTCAGCAATTGGGAGTGCAAAGGTACGCAAACCTTAACTATTGGTAACAGTAATAATATATACATCACAGACACACACAGGAAATGCAAGTTTAAATGGTTCTAGACCTTTATTTTTAAATAATTTGCTGCATGTTCCAGAAATCTAATGAGTGTTTCACAATTTGCCAAAGATAATAACGTATTCTTTGAATTCTACCCAAACATATGTCTAGTCAAGGATATACTGACTTGAGAAACTATTTTGGAGGGTAGGGAAAGTAATGGACTATACAAGTTTACTACAAGTACAGAAAATCTAAATTTTGTAACAATTACAGTCCAAATATTAATAATGTTTCTAAGTCATGTAATTCTTTTAATCTCTAGCATGATAAACTGGGGCATCCAAGCATAAAAATTGTCAAAGTTGTATGCAATAAGAATAAAATCTCTATTAATGATATTCCAAATAAATATGTATGTGAATTCTGCCAAATGGGTAAAAGCCATAAACTTGCATTTCCACACTCTGAAACTACATACACAACACCACTAGAACTCGTTGCTACCGATGTATGGGGACCTGCACCCATAACCTCTGATTATGGATACAAATATTACATTTCCTTTATTGATGTTTATTCTAGATTTGTATGGATTTACTTTTTAAAATCAAAAGCTGAAGTAAAAAATATTACCATGCAATTTATAAATACTATTGAAAAACAAATTGGTCACCAAGTTAAGAAAGTTCAAACTGATGGAGAAACAGAATTCCTTCCACTAAAACAATTTTTTCAAAATAAGGGGATTGAACATAGAATTACATGTCCACACACCTCAGAACAAAATGGTCTTATTGAAAGAAAACACAAACATATTGTAGAGACTGGTCTAACATTGCTTGCGAAAGCCTCTGTTCCACTAAAGTTCTGGCCAAAGGCATTCAACACTGCTGCATACTTGATCAACATCATGCCAACCAAAATACTTAATTTCAAGTGCCCACAGGAAGTGTTGTATAATGTTAGACCAGACTACAATCACCTAAAAGTTTTCGGATGTCATTGTTTCCCTTGGTTAAGACCATACAATGCACACACACTAGAATACAGGTCTATGCCATGTACATTTCTGGGATACCTCAAAGATCACAAAGGGTATAAATGCATAGACATCAAAGGTAAAATCTATGTTTCAAGCCGTGTGGTGTTTAATGAAGATGTGTTCCCTTTTAGCACATCAGAAATTAAAACAACCAAAAAATTCCAAAATACCAAACAGTATGATCTCAATGATGATGAAGTCATAATTCAGCCAATACAACAAGAATCACGCAACATAAATCAAGAGGAGGATACACACACAACATCAAGTCACAACACCAAATAAGGAAGCAAACATATGAGGAAATTAGCAGAAATGAAAGGGAAGAAAACAAAATACCTAATGGTGAAGCAAGCAACAACACCAACACAAACCAGCTGGAACCCGTCAAAGGCATAACTAACCAACACCCAATGATGACGAGGGCGAAGAGTGGCATTTATAAGCCCTAAGTTTTTAACATAAATCTGGACTCAATAGAACCCATGTCATACAAGGAAGCTGCATCAAGTGCTAAATGGAGAGAAGCAATGCAAGAGGAGTATAATGCACATCTCAAAAATAAAACCTGGACATCGGTAGAGATGCCAAGCGGCAAAAACATTATAGAACGCAAATGGACATATAAATTAAAACGAAATGCTGATGAATTAGTATCAAAATATAAGGCTAGGCTTGTAGCAAAGGGGTACTCACAGCTGTGTGGATTCGATTTCACTGAAACATTCTCACCTGTCGTGAAACCCACCTCAATTTGAATAATTCTAACCATAGCCTTATATAAGAACTGGTCCATTAAGCAATTGGATGTTAATAACGCTTTCTTAAATGGTATTTTGCAGAAAGAGGTCTTTATGGAACAACCACATGGATTTATTTAGAAAGGACAAGAAACTATGGTATGCAAACTTAATAAGGCAATATATGGACTAAAGCAGGCACCCAGGGTATAGTTCAATAAACTAAAAGCAACACTGGTTAAGCAAGCTATCAGTCAACAAGATCAGACAACTCCATATTCACAAAATTTTCCAACAGCAACATTACCTACATTCTAGTGTATGTTGATGACTTCATCATAACAGGAAACAGTGACATAGAAATCAACAACATCACCAACCTACTAGACATTGAATTCTCTATAAAAGATCTCGGGGAACTCAATTACTTTCTAGGCATTGAAGTAAAAAAGGAAAGCAAGGACTGAAATGCATCTTAATTAGAAAAAATACATTCATGAAATACTTCAAAGAGCCAACATGTACGAAGCAAATGCACTTCCAACACCCATGGCAACAAATCAACAACTCTCAAGAGATAAGAGACAACCATTCCAAAATCCAAAACTATATTGAAGCATAGTAGGAGCCTTACAATATATCACAATTGCACGACCTGGCATTGCTTACAGTGTCAATAAAGTGAGTCAATACATGCAGTGGCCTACATATGATCACTGGACAGCAGTTAAAAGAATTATACGATACCTCAAAGGCACTACTAATCAAGACTAATACTGCAGACCAGCAAATCATTGACTATAAATGCTTATGCAGACGCAGACTGGGGAACTGATCAAGACGACAAAAAATCAACAACAGGATACTGCATCTTTATGGGGAAAAACCCAGTATCCTGGTGCGCAAAAAAGCAAAACACTATGTCTCGTTTAAGTACTGAAGCAGAATTCGGGAGTGTAGCAAGCAGTGCAACAGAAATATTATGGATACAATCTTTATTCAGTGAACTTAAAATGGAAACCGAAAAGAAACCCATGGTATGGGGCGACAATGTCAGTTCAATAGTTCTTATAGCGAACCCAATATTGCACTCAAAAACTAAACACATCAAACTGGATCTATACTTTATCAGGGAGCAAGTCATTAGCCAGAAAATTAAAGTAGGATACATACCGTCAAAGAGCCAGAAGGCAGATATACTCACCAAACCCTTGCCGAAGACAACATTTTCACTGTTGAAACATGAGTTGAATGTAGACGAGGAAGAAGCGACACTACGGTCCACTGCTTGACTTATCTACCTGAATAATGTCCAGTCCCTCGAATCTATTGTTAACCTTGCAACTTGGATCTACCTCTCTATTGTGTTGGTGGCACAAGAATGTTATTCTCCTCTTTCATTTCCATTTTTTTCGGCTGCAACCCTAATTTGGTAAATTAGGTTTGAGGGGGGGTGATAAGGATCTATCTCATCCATACATACATCATGCGGAGTCACTGCCTAATCCATACTTACATCATGCTGAGTCACTGGATAAGGATCTAGCTCATAATATATTATTTTTCCTTTTATAAATTGTTACCGTTACATTGTTATTTCAGCCCACCTCATGTACTCCATCTATATAAAGCACTGTATCGTACACATCTTGTAATCAATTCTCTATCAATAATATTACAAACTTGTATCTATTCTACAACCTCACTCTCTATCAGAAAATCACAGATGATAATTATAATATAATTATACGTTCAAACTGTCGTTATTTAAATATATTCGTTATTCTAATTAAATTCTAAACTGAATTAAATATCACAGATGATCTAGTTCACACCATATCGTTATTTCAGCCAATTCTGATTATTTCAGAATTTAATATATTATTTAATTTATTATTTTAATTAAATATTCATCATTATTTAATTCCACGACCATTTAATTCACTATATCACCATTGATATAATTAAATAAAGTAATCATAATACCGCTGCCAATGCGGATCATTACATTCTTCCCCACTTAAAATAATTTCGTCCTCGAAATTGCTAAAAGGTAGAGGACGACCCTATCGACTGGTTAGAACATATTTGTTCACTACTTAACTTCAGTTTCAACTGAACCAATTTAATTTCAATTAAATTATTAATTAATTCTTATCAACGAAAATTTTCAAAAATTCTGAAAATTTTCTAACGCCTTAACTTTTAGAAAAATTTCGTCAGCACCTCCTTTGTACTGGTCAATCGGTCAAACTCCAACTCGCCTCTCTGGGCCACCTCCATCCCAAAGGAAAATCAAACAGCCAAACGGCTTGCCAATTCGGCTCATAAATCTTATATCCAATAGAAATATAAACTTGTACCTTTTTGTCAGGCATACCAACTCTATCACTTCCATATGCTATCACTCAGCATATACCAATGTTATCCCAATCAAATTCTGAAATTACTTTTATCTCTAACACAACCATTCGCTTTTACCAAGCCAAATTTTCATCTCCAACTCAAGTTCAATTCTTGATTTTCAATTCCTTAACTCCCCAATCCAATACCATTTCGGATTCTAATTTCACAAATTCAATCTTATTCGATTTCAATTCAACTTCAGTTACCCCTTAACTGACTTTACTTTAGTTCAAATCTGCTTTCACAAATTTCTGTTAAATTTGTTTTTAATTTAAACAGTCTTTCCCTGGGAGTTTTTAAACAGCTTACTCTTTTCAAAAATCAAATTTTCCTTTTTGAAATTCAACTGAGCTATAATCAATATTCCATTAGTTAAATCACTTCTCTATTTCTTTATCAATATTTGTTAACCAAATATTTTCAATAACCTTATTGGCCTTTTATGTTATTTGGAAAACATTTCCGAATATCGCCTTCCTTTATTTTCTAAATCAATAACCTTTATAATCCTATTTATAATAGGAAAATACCCCAATTACTTATCTCTTTTCCGATCTCGTTTATTTCTATACTTAGGAAATATTCTTTATTCTATTTCCAAGTTTACACTTATTTGGGTTAAAACAGATGTTGTGTAAAACATCGTTACGACAACCCAATTACTATATTCAACTAACTCTTATTCAACATTGATCTTCGAGCCTGAAATCTTACTATTTATTTGTTAATAATGAAATCAATCAAGTTGGGGTATAACTACCTCTCAGACCTTGACTGAATAACATTTATAACGTCAAAACAGATATGACTACTTACTCGAATAATCAATACCATACAACTACTTATTCACTTTTAAACACATATACGCTTCCTCTTTCTATTCTTACTAGATTTTATTCCTAGTCTTCCTTTTTTTGATTTTACTATTCTATTTCTAAGTTCATTTCCTTATCGACTTCTATATATATATATATCGATACGTTGATTTCTAACTATCAAATTATCTTAAAAATATTCTAACTCCTTAAATTCCCAGAAAAATTCACCATAACCTCCTTTGTACCAGGAGCATCGGGATATTTCAAATAGCCTCCCATGGCCCTCACCAATCCAAAAGAAACAGAAAAAGCCAAGCGGCTAGCCGATACGGCGCATAAAATCTCATATATGAATTAAATACATACCTTTTATCGGGCATTCTATCTATTTCACTTCTATACTATATTCCAAACCTGTCTCCTGTATATTTATACCTGTCCAATTTAATTCAACTATACCCAATCGTTTTAACTCAATTCGTTAATTAATTTGTTAATTAACTCTTTAGTCTATTCCACTTTTATATTTGAACATGACCTGTTCAAATATATTTTAACTTGCTTATTAACTAATTTGAATCCAAATTTCAAATTTAAGTTCTATATTCGATTTCGAATATCCATTTGCAAATCCACTTCGCCTTTCAAAGCTCAACTTCAAATTTGAAACTCGATTAACTAATTCCTCTTCGATTTAGTTATTTCTATTCAATTTCTATTCAAATTTTATATTTGAATTTCAATTCTATTTGAATTTCCTATATTCAACTCCCTGTGAATTTCTATATTCAAATCTATTTCAATTCCATTGAATATCATATATTCAAACTCCCTTTGAATTTCTATATTCAAATTCCATTATTTAAATCTTCTTTATTCAAATCTCATTTGAATTTCTATATTCAAATCCCCTTTGAATTTTCTATATTCAGATCCTCTTTGAATTTTCTTATTCAAATCCTCTTTGAATTTTCTTTATTCAAAATCCCTTTCAAACTTTCTTTATTCATTCTTTACATAAGTATCGATTTTCATTCCTTTTGAAATCGATATTTCTACCTTTGGAAAATAGATTTCCCTTTCAATTTCACACTTGTATTTTTATTTCTGAATTATCCAATGATAATTCTTTTCATTTCATTTATAAACTTCGTTTATAAAAGAACTATTTACAAACTTCGTTTATAAAGGAACTTCTCGTTTTATTTCTTTTAAAACAAGTTAATATTTCAAATCTATTTAAAAATTCAAACTCTATTATTCAAATTCTATATTATAAATCCCATTTTGAAATTCAACACAACTTGTCTTTCCCAAAACAAATTCAAAACAGTATCTCTGGTAGTAATTCGTCACTTACAACTCGAAAATGAATACTGATGATGCAGTTGTCATCATCAGAATCTATTTCCCAGCGATCGAAGTGAGTTCAATACTATAAAACCATTTCTAAACATTTCCACTTTGAAATTCATTTCAAAATATAATTCACACTGCTTGTAAAACAATTTAAAATCTCCCAGGATCTTAAATTTTCCTTATTTTTAATCCAAATTCATTTACAAACACTTATCCAATTCTCCAGAATTTTAACTCAATTTCTGGTTTAAAATTTCAGATTTAACTCATCTGATTTCACGCATTTCACTTATATGAATTCTGATTGGTTCATAACCATTTAATTTATAATCTTACTCGATTATAATCACAACCAATATATACACTATATTATAATTTCGATATATATATCTTCTCTATGTCAAGATATACCTTGGGTAAACTTATTTTAATTTACCCTCTTTTCAAAACATATCGTGTCGACCCATCGTATTCGAGTGTTTAGTAACTCCTACCGATACAGTGGATCAAACTGATCGACCAGAACTTATAAACAACTCAACCAATGAATCACCACAATATAAAACAATTTTTATATCAATAACAAATACGTCCACTCGTATATATACACTCAATCTCAGTCCTCTACCGAGTCACGCCACAGAGCCAAGTAATTCTTAACTTAAGCTCTGATACCAACTGTAATGACCCGGATTTTTAGCGACTTTGGTTATCGACATAAGAACGATGTCGATAACCAAAACATCGAAAAAATCCTGGTAATTAGTGAAAGAAATTAGAGGGTGAGGAAAGATAAGATAGAAAATTAGAATAGAAGAAGAAGAAGAACACAACATCAGAGTAACACGAATCTCACAGCGGAACGAATAACATATAATATATAACATAACTTGAAATATACATCTGTACTTGAATATACATCAATATCAAAGTACATCACTTACAACACAGCGGAAATAACTATAGCTATATGATCCTGAAGCCTCCTGCTCCAGCTCTTCAACTATATCTGTAAATCCCGACTACTTGACTGCCCATACAAATTTAGGCACCCAAGAGTTTAGGGAAAACAACAAAGTAAACTCCGGGTCAGTCATGGTACTGGTATGAGTAAAACAGTTTAAATACAGTTCGAACAGGTAAACGATATCTCATAAGACCACGCCGCATAACGGAACGGGTTTTTCCCTTATGAGAATCCAAAATATCTTTATATCAAAAACCTTTTGATATTATAATAATGTCTATCAACCATAGTATATATATAATCATCTAGCAGAAACGCTTTCATCTCACGTCCTACATATATAGTATACAATCAAAACCGCAAGCACGTATTGGGTAATGGATTTCCAACTATGACAAGGTATGGAACCACCTATCGCTCGTGTACCTCTAGAGAGGAATACACTGGGTTCAACAAGAACATCTTGCAACCCGGCCACACATGACCGACCACTCATTTCGCTTGAGCGTATCGAATGTATATCACCAACAGTTGGGATCAGCAACCGTTTCCCGAATGGGACAGCATCAACAATAGATTTTTAGAAGTAAATGAAACTCTAGATCAGGTGATTATACACCCTACTTCGGTGCGACCGACTTAGCCATGTTGCCTGCCCGATTTCTGTCATTTACCGGATGTTGAGGCTAGAAGCTACGCTTTATCATCACATCAGATTCACTTTGAATGCCATATCGTCAAATCCATCAAATCACCGATTGACGTCTACAACAATACATTATGTGTTAGCTAAAAGAAGTTTCCTTCTCCGCTTCCACTCTTGGTACGGTTGGAGAAATCAATATACGTGATCGTCTGGAAATACTCTGTCAGACATCCGTCCATACAAGTCATCCAGGAACAGGATGAACCGAAGGCACTATTCTATAAACAGGATAACCCTTGCATAACTCCATCTTCAATTTCCTTTGGCATATATGATTCGCAACGCTTATGCCAATACAGAGTGGTTCTTTGGATAATAATCCAACCGGTCTCTCCATATTAACAACGTTAAAATGGTCAAAACTTCGATAGTCTGTGATTTAACTATCGAATAAAAACAAGTGTGCAAACAACGATATTATTTCCAAATGGAAATTTATATCAATCAAACATCATTCAACATTTATCTCTTTATTTCCATTAATTTACTTATCTCATGTTTCCCTATATTCAATATTTCCTATTTTCTAAATTTGGAAAATATACGTTATTAACAATGGAAAACATTTCCATTTCTTGTTTTCTTTATTAGAAAACATTTCTTCTTATTTGGAAAACATTTCCAAAGCTTCTTTATTGGACTCAGACAGATGTTTAAACAAACATCGCTATGCCAACTCAAACCATTTCCTTTACTGCCGAACCTTAACTATTCCTTAGTTAAAAACGAAGCCAATCAAGTTGGGGTAGAACTACCTCTCAGACCTTAACTGAACAACATTTCTAACTTTGAAATTAGCAAAGTTCACTTTATTCCTTTTACTAACTTCCTTACTTAACCCTCCTCGAATAGCTATATTCGATTGACGCTTTTCACTTAACTCTATTCGATTAACTAACATCGATTAACTCTTTTGAATTAACACTATTTGATTAACTCTACTTGACTAGCGCTATTGATTTACTCATTTCACTTAACTCCTTTCGAATAAACTATATTCGATAACTCCTTTTACTTTAACTCTAATCGATTAACTAACATCGATTAACTCCTTTTTACTTTATTCTCCAATCGATTAACTAACATCGATTAGCTCCTTTTACTTTAACTCTAATCGATTAACTAACATCGATTAACTCCTTTTACTTTAACTCTAATCGATTAACTAACATCGATTAACTCCTTTTACTTTAACACTAATCGATTAACTAACATCGATTAACTCCTTTTTACTTTAACACTAATCGATTAACTAACATCGATTAACTCCTTTTAACTTTAACTCTTTTATTCTATTCGAATAAACTATTCATTTATAAAGATTTACTTTTAGTAACAATTCTTCACTTTACAAATGATTTCCCTTTTATAAAACTCTATTCGTTTTAAAAACATTTTTCCCTTTTATTTACTTTCGAAATATTTCCTTTTATAAAATCTGTTGATTTTATAAAATCCCTTTATTTCAATATACATTGAAATAATTCTTTTTACATCCCAGGGTCTTTTATGATATTTAAAATATCGAATAACAATGATCAACATCATTCCAACACACATAATCCATAACAGATTATATAACACATCATATATCACAATATATGAAAAACAGTAAAATAAATGTTGAGGAATCCAGTTGGATTCCTCCAACCTGTTTTCCTGCATCACAGATGTTAAACAATATAATTAACATCACTTTCAGTTCCATATGATATATTCTGTTAAACAGAATCAATATAGAAATTCAACTAACTGACTAGCAGTTCAATCAAACATTCAACACACAGTCAATCAGACAATTTCTAACAGTTCTAAAAATATAACATGAAATTATAAACTGTTCAGAGTTAGTGAGATTTACTCACATTTGCGCGTTAGCCGTTAAATAACGGTTTGCGTTAGTTGATTCTGATCAGATAATTTATTTCGCCATAAATTGTAACGAGCTCGAATCTAGTCCCAGTCGGTTCCATGTTGTAGAGTCCGTTGCTATGATTCCAACGTGACTAACAGTTCGTAATTCTTTATTAAAAAGGACCATCCACTTTATTTACCACTGACCCGTATTGCATGGTGTTCTTCTCCATACACATGACTTGAGTAAACTTTTGCTAATTCACTACGTCCCACTTCCTTGGGTATTTTCCTTTTCCTTGAATAAACAAATAAAAATGATGGGCCATACCGATGTAATGACAGCCCAGCCCCATATTCTAACTTGGCAACGCAAATATAATGATCCGCCCCTTTTAGTTTCAACACTGAAATCTTCTTCTTCTGGTTTTAAAGAAAAAGGCTGCTGCTTCTATTTTTCAATACCATTACTCTATGCCCTTCTATTGCTCGGGCTTTCTACTGTACAACCATCCTCCAGTACGCACAAAACACTCCACTACCACTTCATTAAAAATCGAAGTAACAAAATGTAAAAATCCCTCTCGTTCAAACCCCTATCAACTCCTCCCATCCAATATTTAGTTCGCTCCCTCCCCGAGTCCAGACAAGTTTGCCTCGCTCCACCTTTTCTACTACTCACCAGCGCACCCTTCCACATCCATCGTTGGACAACTCGCAACTTCCGCCTCTGACGGTATTTCAGACCAGACCCGTACGATCTCAGTGCAACACTGAACTCCTTCTGAAAATCGTGGACTGCTGAGGACCTTTTTCCACCGTAGACATCATTTATACGTAAGAGAAAATACCCAGCTCCATACTCAAAAGCCTGCCGACGTTGTGTTCGTCTTCTCCCCTCAATACACTACAGTTCGCTCAGATCCTCACTTGCAAAGCTCACCCAACAACTCTCCTCAGTTCCTTCATTACTTCACTTTCTTTCCCTCCCACACTTCCTACAACTGACGTTTCTTTTCATTGTACATGAATTCAAATAAAGCTCGCCATTTCATTTTACTGTTTGTGCTCACAACATTTTTCTTCAAACTCGTATCCTCCCCTGTGCTTGCGTCAACGAACTCCACTTGCTTTCCAAACCAGCGACATACATTTTCATTTGAACGGCTTTACTGGAAATTTTGGTGGAGGAGGATGAAATCCCGTCCATTCGTTTAATTCAGATGGAGGCGTAAAGTTTTAGATCTGCAAAAATTTAGGTTTAGCTGAACCCTTTTATAGAAGAAGAAATGGGATGGGTTGGAAGAGTTTTGGCCATTAGTTTTTTTTAAGTGTCGACTTGTTTTTAGTTTTGACCATGAAATCATTCGGAGGTGAAAACTTGGCCACGTTAAGTTTTGCTGATCCTTTTATAAAGGATGAATCTGGGACATTTTATTTTATTAATATATTAAAACTTAACGATGAAATACCCCTTAAAACCAACTCATACGATACCTATTTATAATTTTGTTCATATATGAGCTGCTATGAACAGAAATAAAAACACCAGTGAGACGAGCAATGTCTCATGATCTCAAAAATGTAATAATATCGGTAGTTCAACTCATTATTGTGAGACCCCAAAATATTGTTACAGGGTGCAAAACACTCCAAATAAAAAGTTTCTTATTTAATTAATTAAAAATTACAGTAAAATTCTAAAAATTAAATTATCGTTATGTCCCAAAAGAACCTAGTCTAAATTCAAACCCCATCTCTAGTTATATCGAATAATCCGTTACGGTCGATAAACGATTATATAGCGACTATTTTAAAATTTGATTTTGGACATATCTCGAAATCTACACGACGAAATCCCGATTTTTATCTTCCACTAGAAAGATATACTCCACCAGCTCCACACATTTCTTGTTTCACAGAAATCCGGCTTAAAACGAATCCTGTACATTCAGTTGAAGTTTGAATCGCCAATTTACGAACTACAGCGCCATTTCGAGTTCGATTATAATTATAATATAATTATACGTTCAAACTGTCGTTATTTAAATATATTCGTTATTCCAATTAAATTCTAAACTGAATTAAATATCACAGATGATCTAGTTCACACCATATCGTTATTTCAGCCAATTCTGATTATTTCAGAATTTAATATATTATTTAATTTATTATTTTAATTAAATATTCATCATTATTTAATTCCACGACCATTTAATTCACTATATCACCATTGATATAATTAAATAAATTAATCATAATACCGCTGCCAATGCGGGTCATTACATTTTGGCTCAATGAGGAAGAAGAAGGGCACTTTAATCAAAGTTTAGAATTATCTAAGCTATTTGTTGTTCTATTATACAACTGTGTACACATAAATTATTCGAACTTGTACAAACTGTAATCAACAATTATATGATGAATGATTACTATGAAGTGGACGTAGGCGTTAGTGTCGAACCACTATAAAAGTTGTGTTCTCCCTTTACATTACACTACTCTTTGGATTTTGATTATTGTTTTACCATAAGACATACACTTGGGCGATCCCGTGCGCGGATAGCCAATTTCCCACGTCAACAACATTGTCTGATGGAATGTCTGGTTTTAGACATTCAATTTTACACTACGAACAATAAAATTTATTCAATCAGTATTATTTTGCAAATAAGTTTATTTATCTGTTATATAATAGGGAAATGTAAACAAAAAATATTCTCTAGACAGGTTAGCATTCGGGTGTATACTTTATTTTCAGTGTCATGTTTATTGATTTTAGTTATACACTTATGGGCGAGATTTAACACATAAGACTTAACTTACATTAAAAACCACTTGGAAATGATTTAAGGACACGGATTTAGAAATACACTGCATTAGGGGTGAGCAAATGGCGGTTCGATTTAAAACTGATCTTAGTTGTTAAAACCAGTATAACCATTCAAAAAATATAAACTAAACAAAATCAAACCAATATTTTTTAAAATCAAAATCAAACCAATATTTTTTAAATTCAAATTCAAACAAATTGATAATATTTACTTTGGTTTGGTTGGTTTATTTGTTAAACCGAAGACAAAATAGACCTTCTAGTTGTTGATAAGATAACTAAAATTAACTAATTGAGTCCATACGATGCAAATATATTAAAAAACAAACTCTTTTTCTTGAAATATTAACTAAATTTAAAAAAAGTATTATAAAATATTGTGCATGACATCATTGTTTGTGGTAATTCTTGAAAATAAATTAACTTTTTATGCCGATTTAACCGATTGGTTCGATTTTTGAATATTGAAACCAAATCAAACCAATAAACCAAAATAATATAGAGTAGAAAATCAAAATCAATCGATTACCTAATAAAATCAATCCTAACCCGACCCGTGTAACCCATTTAACTAAATGGGTCGTGTCGGATTTACCCATTTGACCTATTGGCAAATAATGCCCACTAATATAAACGGTAAAAGAACCAAACCACTAACAGGTAACACTATTACATAATTATCAACAAACAACAAGTTACAAAATCACCAACAGGCAATAAGTTACAAAATCACCAGCAGGCAGTATATATATAAAGCATGAAATCACAATACAAAAATCATTCTCCATACATAAGAATATATGAGCACACTGCATACATAAAAGACTAATAGTATGGAAGATATACAGTTGTTGTAAGTAAAATATAACTAACAACATACAATAATAAATTAGTAAAATATAACAGCTTGCATAAGAATATGTGAGCATACTGATTACTGCATACATAAAAAACTAACACTAACAACATACATAAAAAACTAATAGTATGGAAGAGATACAACATGTAAGAGTTTTTCGGGTCAAAATCGAGTTAGCGGGTCAACCCTAAACCGACCCCTTTATAAATGAGGCAAATTTGGGTTGACATTAAAGCTATTTCTTGTTCTATTATACAACTTTGTACACATAAATTATTTGAACTTGTAGAAACTCTATAATCAAAAATTATATGATGAATGATTACTATGAAGTGGACGTAGGCGTTAGTGTCGAACCACTATAAATGCTGTGTTCTCCCTTTACATTTCACTACTCTTTGGATTTTGATTATTGTTTTACCATAAGAAATACACTTGGGCGATCCCGTGCCCGGATAGCCAATTCCCCACGTCAACAACATTGTCTGATGGAATGTCTGGTTTTAGACATTCAATTTTACACTACGAACAATAAAATTTATTTAATCAGTATCATTTTGCAAATAAGTTTTATTCATCTGTGATATAATTGGGAAATGTAAACAAAAATATATTTTATAGACAGGTTAGCATTCGGGTGTATACTTTATTTTCAGTGTCATGTTTATTGATTTTAATTATACACTTATGGGCGAGATTTAACACATAAGACTTAACTTACATTAAAAACCACTTGGAAATGATTTAAGGACACGGATTTAGAAATACACTGCATTAGGGGTGAGCAAATGGCGGTTCGATTTAAAACTGATCTTAATTGTTAAAACCAGTATAACCATTCAAAAAATATAAGCTGAACAAAATCAAACCAATATTTTTTAAAATCAAAATCAAACCAATATTTTTTAAATTCAAAATCAAACAAACTGATAATATTTACTTTGGTTTGGTTGGTTTATTTGTTAAACCGAAGACAAAATAGACCTTCTAGTTGTTGATAGGATAACTAAAATTAACTAATTGAGTCCATACGATGCAAATATATTAAAAAACAAACTCTTTTTCTTGAAATATTAACTGAATTTAAAAAAAAGTATTATAAAATATTGTGCATGACATCATTGTTTGTGGTAATTCTTGAAAAAAAAATAACTTTTTATGCCGGTTTAACCGATTGGTTCGATTTTTGAATATTGAAACTAGGGCTGTTACGGTAACGGTAAATTTACCATTACCATACCATTACCAGTCGATCGGTAACCATTTTTGATTAAAATCGGTATACCAGTTAAAACGGTATGGTAACGGTAGATTTACCATTTTTAACGGTAAATTATCGGTAACGTTTCTTCAATACCAGCGGTAACGGTAATTTTACCAGTTAATTCAAAGCATAAGCATACTCATCTGATATGCTTTATTACATGCACGTAGAACCAAATAAATGATTATATTTAATTCAATAATCAAATGAAATGATCCAGATACACTTATTTTCTTTTTCATTTATGTTTTTTATAAACTAACACCACATATAGTATACTAAAAATGCACGGTGTACAAAATATATGTTAAGATATCAACTTTGATCGACAAACGGTAATTTACCATTACCAGTGTAACGGTTACCAGTCTATCGGTATACCAGTCAGCGGTATACCAGTCGATCGGTAACGGTAAGCAATTCTGACTTACCAGTAAAAACGGTATGATAACGGTATTTGCCAAACGGTAACGGTAACCATTACCATAACAGCCCTAATTGAAACCAAATCAAACCAATAAACCAAAATAATATAGAGTAGAAAATCAAAATCAAGCGATTACCTAATAAAAACAAATTAAACAAGCCAAATTTAATAGATTTGTCTGGTTAATTCGGTTTTAATAGATAAACGCTCAATTTGTTCTACCAGCACATGCCAAGAATTCACTAAAATTGGCAACTTAATTACTTACTGATTTTTAATGCTTTTTGGACGGCCACGAACCTTTTTCTAGGAAATTTCTACTTAATGATGGCCTTTTGTGTCGTTTTAAGAACCTTCTGGACGAAGCAATTCCATTATAATACAAGACTTCTTCTGACCAAAAGTCCACAGCTCACTTGCTTTTGCTTTTCTTCCTTGTAGATCCTTTTCTTCATTGCCGAGTTCAAGGGAAAAAAATTCTGAAAATAGAGGGAGATGGGGAATTCCAGTTCAATGGTGATCGCCGCTGCTTCTGTCGCTGCTACGGCAACAGCAGCATGGGTTCTCTGTTCATCCTTTTCGTCGGAGACAATGGACTCACAAAATAGGTCGTCGGCGACAAAAGATTCACAAAATAAATCGTCCGAGACAAAGAAGTTACAAAGTAGATCGTTGGAGACGATGGAGGATCTGGATTTCCCGCACGTGGATGTTAATATTGGGGATAGTCCGATATATGATCCTGAAACTGAAGCCGGTTTATTTGGTAAGGCGACTTTTTTTTTTACTCTTTCCTTTTCTTCCTTTTTTAAGGCTATTAGTACCTCAGTTTTTTTGCAATGTTGTGCTAGCCGTTTGCCACCTGTTTGGTTTTGTAGAATAAAGATGAGACTTGTCCAGGATACCATGTTAAATACTCATCAGCCTGCTAATTTAACTGTCAGAATGCATAAAAAATTGTGAGTTTATGATAACTGAAATCCATTAGCCAACTTGGAATTAAACATCATTTTTTTTAATAATATTGATTCTTAACGCGTGCACTGTGGATTTACAACTCAAGTTAGAAGCCTTAAGTACAACTTAATTAAGCGGCCATTGCCAATAGGATATCATTTGTTATTATGTAGGGTTGAAAAAATGTGGATAAACAGAAATAGGAATATTATAACAAGCGTTATAAACATGCGTGAAGTGCATGCCTTAATGATCGTTTGAATAACTGTGTTGGATATATGCTGCTTAGCAGGAAATGAAATATGTGTTAATCGGCACATAATTCGAGGGTCTAAAATTCATCTTACCACCCATACTGAGCTTGACTGTATACAGGTATCAAAAGTTATCTCGTATGTAAGATCATTACGTAACTAATTAAGTACTTAGAATCAAATTGCATAACATTGTCAATTCTTGTCTCCAAAGTTATTAATGCTGTGAAGTATGTTCTGAATATGATTGCCTTGCATTCATTAGTCACCAGGATTCATTGCCTCAACTGTATTCGCCATTAATCAATAATTTTTCTGCCTTGAATTATAGTTATGGATAATCTTGTCCATTTCCAGTCAAAGGAGGAGGTACATGATCAAAACAGTTTGCGGTCGAAAGCTAAACAAAAGTTAAAGGCCGATGCTAATAAAAAAAATTCTAAACATTTTATCCCTAATTCCTACAATTATGGTAAGTTTTTATTTTTATTTACATTATATGAATTTTACCTTCAGTAGATGATTTAATAACATCTCGAAGAATAAAATTTATCTGTTGCTGGGATATACTAGCTACAGTATAAACTGTTGTCCAAATATTTATCTTTTGTTCATGTTTAATTATAATCGCAGTCGTGAACTCAGAGGGGCACAACAAAATACAGTCCTATAAATCTTATGAAGACACAGGAGCAGAAGCCGACTCCTCTCAGGTTGGTGGCAAAATAGAGACACCCATTTCTTTAAGGAAGCATAGAAGACAGAAGAGCAAGTATTCAGAGAATCGAAAACCCCGAAAATTAAAATGGAAGAGGAAGCTAAAAGATGATGGTGATGACCAAATTTTAAAGCATTTAACCCCTAGAATTCATCTCCAGGGTAAGTCTTTTTTTTTTTTTTGGTCTCCTTTAGGCACGTTTGATAGCTATGAATATTACATTTCTTAACTGAAGGATATATTTTTATCAACAATTGTGACATGATGCTAATAATCAAATATATTCAGAGACAATCAAAATCATGAGTTACAACATTTGGAGTAACAAGTACGAAAAAGAGGAGAGAATGAATGCTGTCAACCATCTCATTGAGCAGCACTCTCCTGACATAGTTCTCCTCCAGGTCATATGTTTTTTTCTCATTGTCTGCCTTCGAAAGGCAATTGATAATAATATATGACACATAATGTATATATGTTCTTCTTTCAGGAAGTTACACCTGAGGTCTACATATATTTCCAAAGTTGCAATTGGTGGGACGTATACAAATGCTCCGTTAAAGAGAAACAAGTCACCAAACAAGTCTTCTGTATGATGGTACATTATTCCCTCCTAATCATTATTGATATATTTTTGTTTTTTCACTAGCGACGCCCATGTTTTAGACAACGCTGAAAATTTTGAATCCACGATGGTGGTAACTTGCGGTTTTACTCATAATTATGGATTGTTTTGTATCCATTTTGAATCCTGATTTCAAATTATGGCTTTGAGATGCTTTTACTGACCGTATTCAAAAGTTTAGACAGTCGCCTTTTTACATTGCAATTTAAAATTTTAAAATGCAGTTGAGCAAACTGCCTGTGAAAAAATTCTTCCACAAACACTTCGTTAACACCAAGACCTGCAAGGGTGTTTCTGCAGCGAAGTGCACTTCAAATTCAAAGAAAGCACTAACCGTTGCAACTTGCCATCTCAAAAGTCCACGTCGTGCATATACATACGATGCAGTGCGGAGGAGTCAAGCAAAAGAAGCGATCGACATCCTAAAATCCTCGCCAAACGTTGTGCTCGGAGGAGACATGAACTGGGACGAATCCACCGATGGTCCATTTCCTTTGACCAGTGGATGGTGCGATGCATGGTCTGATTTAAAACCCAAAGAAGATGGGTATACCTACGATACAAAGTCGAATGCAATGCTCCGAGGCAGGCGGTATGTAGTGCAGAAAAGACTGGATAGGTTTGTTTGCCGACTGAAGGATTTTGATATGATCGACATTGAGATTATTGGAACAGAAGCGATAAAGGGTGTTTCGCGCAAGAGTAATGGTGGGAAGAAGCTACCTTTGTTGCCTAGCGACCATTATGGGTTGATTCTTACTATTTGTGCAAAATGAAGTTAAGCATAGGTTAGTGTACGTAACCGTAGGTGTGTCTTATGTGCATGAACTATGCGCATTATGCATAGATTTTCTAGGTTTAACATGTACATTCTATATAGATTTTCCAGGTTTAACCCGTGTGGTAGCGTGTGTATGGTCGTATGGTTTGTTTTAGCAAATTGAGTTATGTTTGTGGAGTGATGTAAATACTTTTGTAAATCAGTGGACCAGGCCAGTATGGCTTGTTATGTCATAAAATAAATTGTAAGAGCAATTTTCATTAAGTCTTCATGAGTCTCTCTATTCTAAGCCTTGTGGCTATCCCAATAATAAGTACGAGGACTGTTTATATATGTACACGAAGAATAGAGCGACTGACATTCGACAAAAAAGGCGTGAGATCAAAAGTTGTATTATACATAACGTTTTGCGATAAGATCAATTTATTGAAATAATTTATAAGAATTGTACGATATTGGAGAAAAATTGATATAAAGTTGTGTTAATGTATTTACTATTGTTTTCTGATATTAGGGAGGATAAATATTAATAGATAAAATTTATAACTGTTATGTGCTTTTTAATTATTTATTGTGCCAGCATGCTAATTAAATAGTAATGATAGTAAAATAATTATGGTCAAATTCTTCAAAATGTCTTGTGACTTATGTTCGACCATGAAGCGATGAAATGACAACAACAATGGCAGCAAGAACAACTAAACCGTACAGATTGGATTAGCTATATGAAGCCAAAAACGAAAAGGCAAAATTCACATAATGGTGATAATAACAAAAAATGATTTAAAAGTAAAAACATAAATAAAATAAAATAAAAAATAAATATTTAAACAAATAATAATAGTCATAATAATGAATGGATAAATAACGATGATGTTGTTGTTGATGATGATGATAATAATAGCAGTACCAGTAGTAATAGATATTGAAGACCAACGCTACGCCTTATATACCTATACATTAGTTCTATCATCTACAACTAATAACACTCTCCTTCAACTAATCAAAAACACAAGATTTTGGTACATGTATTGCTAACTTTCATGCGTTCATGTTCAGCACGAACTCTTCAGATATATTCAAATTTCTCAAGTCACTTTTTAGTAATTCCTCTCATATCATACTTAATCGATCTCTACCTTTTTTGAGAATTTGGTGTGGGCTTATAATCCCAATGCACACGGATGCATCGTGAGGTCTCCACTGAGGAAGTCCAAACCATTTTAAGCGGTATTGGACTAAAGTCTATTCAAATGTTGCAACTTCAAGTTCGTCCCAACTATCATCATTTCTAATTCGGTCCCATTTGGTATGCCCACAGCTCTATCGCAACATACACATCTATGTTATACTTATCTTCTGGACGTGTTTGCTTTAGTAAGCCTACATTCTACACCATATGACATTGCTAGCCTGATTGTTATTCTATCAAATTTCCGTCTAAACCTTTGTGGGATTTTCCTATTATAGAGAATACTAGATGCTAATCGTCATTTCACTCATCCCGCTTGTAACACCTGCATTTTCAAATAATAAAATAATTGAGAATAATGAAACTAAGCATCTTTGAAAACGTTGGAATTTGGCATCGAAACACTTGCATTCGTGGCAAATTTCCGATTAATTTACACTGTAACATGTTTCAAATGAATTTGTATTGAAAAGTTATTAATATTCAAAGTTTTATGTCGAAAAATAATTATAAGTGTAAATGTGTGTGAATATATTTATTTTACAAATATATGCATGTATTACTTCCAAAAATATCATGTGTTTGAAATTCAAAATAAACGTGTTAATAAAAGGAATTAAATCAAGAAAGAAACAAAAAATAATTACACTAAATTACAAAATTCAAATAATTAAATACACTCAAAACTAAAAGGGAAAGCCATGCAAGAAAACCCGTTTGAATGTGTTTGGGTTGACCCATGTTGCGTCAGGTCAACCCAGGGATCGACCCATCTAAGGGTTGGATCGACCCAACAACGTCAATAATGTCTTGTTCTGTTTGTTTTGAAGGTGAAACTTATTTCATTTTGAATCAGATGGACAAGGTTCACTCAGACATCTATAAATAAACGTGCAGGGCTACCCTCTAAACTCATAATTTTCCGAGTGGGCCTATAAGCTCTGTCATTTCCTTTTTCTAATTCTTCAAAACATGAAAAGGTCAGATTTATGTTTTTTGATTCAATATCTGGAGGTACCAACGGTAGATCTAGAAAGTAGATATTCAAACACATTGTCCATACGAAGCAAGTTCTTCAGATTTGATTTTAAATGGTTTATTTTATTTTAGACCTAGATCTATAAATCCGTGTAAGTTCTAGTTGGTAGATTCAAATAGGTTTACAAAAGGCAAAGACTATGAATAATAAATCTGGATTCAAATCAGATCTAGAACTTAGAGTGCTTTTTTCAGCTGAGTGGATTTAAATTATATATCTTTTCTATTAATGGTATATAATATCATCAAATTCCCTTTTAATTATTGAATTTGATATAAGCCTGATAAGGATCTAGCTCATCCATACATACATCATGTTGAGTCACTGCCTCATCCATACATACATCATGTTGAGTCACTGGATAAGGATCTAGCTTATAATATATTACTTTTCCTTTTATAAATTGTTACTGTTACATTGTTATTTCAGCCCACCTCATGTACTCCATCTATATAAAGCACTGTATCGCACACATCTTGTAATCAATTATCCATCAATAATATTACAAACTTGTATCTATTCTACAACCTCTCTCTCTATCAGAAAATCAAACATGGTATTAGAGCCTTAACAGCTTAGCAACTTATCCACTGAAGCTAAACAACTTACTCTTGAATCCTCCTTTATTCTCCGTTCTTTCTGCTTTGCTATGCTATACAATGGGTGACGATAACTCATCACCAATGTCAGCCTCGAGGGTGTCTCAAAATACTCAAGAGGCCACTCTTGACCTGATAAAAGCCATCATTAAGCCTCAATCTAATCTGATCTCGGTCCAGCTAGATGACTCGAATTACCTGTTATGGAAATTGCAAGTCGAAACAGCATTTAGAGGTTACGGTCTTGAAGATTACATCTTAGAAACCAAGCAAGTTCCAACCAAATTTATAAAAGATGGTAATGATAAGTTAATAACAAACCAAGAGTACACAGTTCACCAGCGACAAGATAGTCTAGTCTGTTCATGGCTGATGTCAACCATCAGCACATCACTGTTTCCACAAATCATCGGCTGCAAAACAGCACATGATGTGTGGGAAGCAGTAGAAAGGAATTTCACCTCGTAGTCTTCTGCACGTATACTGCACTTTAAGAGGCAATTAAACAATATAAGGAAAGACAACATGGCAATGAATGAATACCTGCTCAAGGTCAAAGGCATTTGTGACCAGCTATCTGCTATTGGCCACAAAATCAATGAAACTGAACAAATCTTGTCTATTATCAGTGGTCTTGATGAGAGCTATGAAGTTGTTGTTGCTATAATATCCTCAGTCGAACCAACCCCTACTCTCCAATATGTCTACACTACTCTACTGGCTCATGAGGGAAGGATTGAGCAAAGAAAAACAACTAATTTAGGCCCTATTATCTACTACACAGTTAGCTACAAAGGAAAACAACCAGAAAGGAGCTATGGACCCCGCCAACAACAACAGTACAACTATAATCAGAGGGGAGGTCACTCGAATAGAGCCAGAAGCAGGTTTAATAGCAACAACAGAATTCGATGTCAGATATGTGAGAAGTACGGTCACAGTGCAAACAAGTGCTACTTCAGATACAACGCTAATTACACCCCAAACCAAAACAACACAAACAACTCAACTATCAATGCAAAAACACGCAAGGACAATCTAGGGTAAGCAGAGGCTCACAATACTGAAAATGCAATAATTGAAGACATAAATAATGAGTGTTGGTAACCTGACTCGGGTGCAAGTCATCACGTGACAAACAACTTAAACAACCTGAATCTCAGCAATTGGGAGTGCAAAGGTACGCAAACCTTAACTATTGGTAACAGTAATAATATATACATCACAGACACACACAGGAAATGCAAGTTTAAATGGTTCTAGACCTTTATTTTTAAATAATTTGCTGCATGTTCCAGAAATCTAATGAGTGTTTCACAATTTGCCAAAGATAATAACGTATTCTTTGAATTCTACCCAAACATATGTCTAGTCAAGGATATACTGACTTGAGAAACTATTTTGGAGGGTAGGGAAAGTAATGGACTATACAAGTTTACTACAAGTACAGAAAATCTAAATTTTGTAACAATTACAGTCCAAATATTAATAATGTTTCTAAGTCATGTAATTCTTTTAATCTCTAGCATGATAAACTGGGGCATCCAAGCATAAAAATTGTCAAAGTTGTATGCAATAAGAATAAAATCTCTATTAATGATATTCCAAATAAATATGTATGTGAATTCTGCCAAATGGGTAAAAGCCATAAACTTGCATTTCCACACTCTGAAACTACATACACAACACCACTAGAACTCGTTGCTACCGATGTATGGGGACCTGCACCCATAACCTCTGATTATGGATACAAATATTACATTTCCTTTATTGATGTTTATTCTAGATTTGTATGGATTTACTTTTTAAAATCAAAAGCTGAAGTAAAAAATATTACCATGCAATTTATAAATACTATTGAAAAACAAATTGGTCACCAAGTTAAGAAAGTTCAAACTGATAGAGAAACAGAATTCCTTCCACTAAAACAATTTTTTCAAAATAAGGGGATTGAACATAGAATTACATGTCCACACACCTCAGAACATAATGGTCTTATTGAAAGAAAACACAAACATATTGTAGAGACTGGTCTAACATTGCTTGCGAAAGCCTCTGTTCCACTAAAGTTCTGGCCAAAGGCATTCAACACTGCTGCATACTTGATCAACATCATGCCAACCAAAATACTTAATTTCAAGTGCCCACAGGAATTGTTGTATAATGTTAGACCAGACTACAATCACCTAAAAGTTTTCGGATGTCATTGTTTCCCTTGGTTAAGACCATACAATGCACACACACTAGAATACATGTCTATGCCATGTACATTTCTGGGATACCTCAAAGATCACAAAGGGTATAAATGCATAGACATCAAAGGTAAAATCTATGTTTCAAGCCGTGTGGTGTTTAATGAAGATGTGTTCCCTTTTAGCACATCAGAAATTAAAACAACCAAAAAATTCCAAAATACCAAACAGTATGATCTCAATGATGATGAAGTCATAATTCAGCCAATACAACAAGAATCACGCAACATAAATCAAGAGGAGGATACACACACAACATCAAGTCACAACACCAAATAAGGAAGCAAACATATGAGGAAATTAGCAGAAATGAAAGGGAAGAAAACAAAATACCTAATGGTGAAGCAAGCAACAACACCAACACAAACCAGCTGGAACCCGTCAAAGGCATAACTAACCAACACCCAATGATGACGAGGGCGAAGAGTGGCATTTATAAGCCCTAAGTTTTTAACATAAATCTGGACTCAACAGAACCCATGTCATACAAGGAAGCTGCATCAAGTGCTAAATGGAGAGAAGCAATGCAAGAGGAGTATAATGCACATCTCAAAAATAAAACCTGGACATCGGTAGAGATGCCAAGCGGCAAAAACATTATAGAACGCAAATGGACATATAAATTAAAACGAAATGCTGATGAATTAGTATCAAAATATAAGGCTAGGCTTGTAGCAAAGGGGTACTCACAGCAGTGTGGATTCGATTTCACTGAAACATTCTCACCTGTCGTGAAACCCACCTCAATTCGAATAATTCTAACCATAGCCTTATATAAGAACTGGTCCATTAAGCAATTGGATGTTAATAACGCTTTCTTAAATGGTATTTTGCAGAAAGAGGTCTTTATGGAACAACCACATGGATTTATTTAGAACGGACAAGAAACTATGGTATGCAAACTTAATAAGGCAATATATGGACTAAAGCAGGCACCCAGGGTATAGTTCAATAAACTAAAAGCAACACTGGTTAAGCAAGCTATCAGTCGACAAGATCAGACAACTCCATATTCACAAAATTTTCCAACAGCAACATTACCTACATTCTAGTGTATGTTGATGACTTCATCATAACAGTAAACAGTGACATAGAAATCAACAACATCACCAACCTACTAGACATTGAATTCTCTATAAAAGATCTCGGGGAACTCAATTACTTTCTAGGCATTGAAGTAAAAAAGGAAAGCAAGGACTGAAATGCATCTTAATTAGAAAAAATACATTCATGAAATACTTCAAAGAGCCAACATGGACGAAGCAAATGCACTTGCAACACCCATGGCAACAAATCAGCAACTCTCAAGAGATAAGAGACAACCATTCCAAAATCCAAAACTATATTGAAGCATAGTAGGAGCCTTACAATATATCACAATTGCACGACCTGACATTGCTTACAGTGTCAATAAAGTGAGTCAATACATGCAGTGGCCTACATATGATCACTGGACAGCAGTTAAAAGAATTATACGATACCTCAAAGGCACTACTAATCAAGACTAATACCGCAGACCAGCAAATCATTGACTATAAATGCTTATGCAGACGCAGACTGGGGAACTGATCAAGACGACAAAAAATCAACAACAGGATACTGCATCTTTATGGGGAAAAACCCAGTATCCTGGTGCGCAAAAAAGCAAAACACTATGTCTCGTTTAAGTACTGAAGCAGAATTCGGGAGTGTAGCAAGCAGTGCAACAGAAATATTATGGATACAATCTCTATTCAGTGAACTTAAAATGGAAACCGAAAAGAAACCCATGGTATGGGGCGACAATGTCAGTTCAATAGTTCTTATAGCGAACCCAATATTGCACTCAAAAACTAAACACATCAAACTGGATCTATACTTTATCAGGGAGCAAGTCATTAGCCAGAAAATTAAAGTAGGATACATACCGTCGAAGAGCCAGAAGGCAGATATACTCACCAAACCCTTGCCGAAGACAACATTTTCACAGTTGAAACATGAGTTGAATGTAGACGAGGAAGAAGCGACACTACGGTCCACTGCTTGACTTATCTACCTGAATAATGTCCAGTCCCTCGAATCTATTGTTAACCTTGCAACTTGGATCTACCTCTCTATTGTGTTGGTGGCACAAGAATGTTATTCTCCTCTTTCATTTCCATTTTTTTTCGGCTGCAACCCTAATTTGGTAAATTAGGTTTGAGGGGGGTGGGGGTTGATAAGGATCTATCTCATCCATACATACATCATGCGGAGTCACTGCCTAATCCATACTTACATCATGCTGAGTCACTGGATAAGGATCTAGCTCATAATATATTATTTTTCCTTTTATAAATTGTTACCGTTACATTGTTATTTCAGCCCACCTCATGTACTCCATCTATATAAAGCACTGTATCGTACACATCTTGTAATCAATTCTCTATCAATAATATTACAAACTTGTATCTATTCTACAACCTCACTCTCTATCAGAAAATCAAACAAAGCCATGTTTAGGATAATCATAATAATTGTTTATGCAAGTATTCCTAATCGAATTGCAAATGGTTAGAAGAATACGTATATGAAATTGGTATTATTGTGAAACGAAATTTAAATAAACAAAAATAAGTAATATTGGGTTTGAAAATTATGAAAAAGTGGCATAAGCCTAAAAGTGAGAAATTTACAATAATATATCAAAACTTAAGAACTAAGATAAAAAGGAGATGCTAATGAATAAATTAATTTGGAAGTTACTATTAGGTTAGTTGACTGGTTGAGAGAAGGGGATAAATTTCCATAATTTAATATTGTAGGAAAGACGATAAATATAATTGCAAAAGATAAAAAGGGTAAGAAAATTGGGTTAGCGCAAAATAGGGATGTTACTATGCACTATCTGACAATTAAGAAAAGAACAAAAAAGAAGATTGTGCAATTGTGTGTTTTATGGAGGCAATATTAAAATAAGGAAATAGATTTTAATGCAGTTTCGGTAACCAACCAAGTGGAGGTAACACTACTTCCTAGAAATAGACTAACACTAACTATAAAGTAAGTATATATGTAATGAAAGAAAGTAACAGATGAGAAGCAACAATTCAGATATTTATAATTTTCTACGGTTAATTACTTATTTTCTTAAAAGTGCATATATATATATATATATATATATATGTTAGTTAAAAGACGTGGATTTAATCATCTTTTTGCGTGGGAAAAATAGATTAAAAAGTGTAACTTCGCAAATGTAGGATAAATTAAAGAGAACTCAATTTATAGTAAACATATGTACAAAATGGAATAAAAAGGAATTAGATTGAATTAGGCAAATTAAAAAGATTTGCGGTAAATTATGACAAGTGTTATAACTTAAAAAGTAACAAAAAAATGAACAGATTATTATAATTAATAAAAAATATGTTGACATGATAAGAAATCATAATAAAAAAAGAGAAAGAAGATAACCTTTTATGATGAAAGTAGAATATCATAGGCTCTGGCTAGGAACTGGGTCAATAGGTTGAGCTCAGATTTAAGATTGAGCTAAAAAGAAAGAAAGAGAAATTAAGAAAATCTGAATATTTGTAAGAAAACTTATAACCTGAGGGTTGTAATTAAAAAAATAAAAGAGAAAATAAGAAAGGCTTATTAAAAATAAAACACAAATTTGGGATTCAGTTTAATAAGCATGTATCAGTAGTGGTTCATTCCTGCAACAAATGTTGATTGGGGAAAATAAGTGACCAATAAAGGTAATAAGCAAGTAAATAAGGCCCACATTACATGAAACTGTGCAGATAACGCAAGCTAGTGTTATAATATAAGAGAAGAAAAGTATGCTAAAAGCATAATGAAAGATTAGACATATGGTCTAATAAAATGGTGAGATGCATTTGAAAAGTCTAGATGAAAAGCCTAACGAAGCAGATCATCACAGATGCGTTAGTATAGTTAACGCACGTCCAACATGTTGTTCTGCGAGGATGGAGAAAAATGCGAGAATTCTACAGAACTTAAGGATACTCTAGGACGACCCTCTAGAGTAGGCCCAAAGAAGCCGCACCTCCGGAGATAGGTCTGCAGGGGTTTCATAAAAAGAGTATGCCTTGACATGTTAGTATCTTGGGCCTAACGAAGATGTCCTTTACTAACGGTCAGAAGACTGATAGATGACATAAGGATTTGGCTGTTGCCTCAGCTTTGAGAGCAGGCTTCGTGGTTAGGACCTAATAAGGGTAGTAACCGTTTGGATACCAATCATCATCAGTCAGAGTGAAAATGGAAGGACTGGAACTAAACCAAAAGGCCAACGATTTTTCACTATTAAGACATCAGATGAGGGATAATAGTAGTTGGATGTTTAGATTGCTTGCTATAGGATATTTTTCAGTTAGCTCTTGATGGATCTTTCAACTAGTTGAGTGGAAGGGGCTGCGTAGGGGAAATAACCACGGAGAAAGAGATATACAAAATAGAATATCTGTATTGTAGACCTAAGGAAGTTGCTCCTTACAGATATAAAAATCTCTGACTGAGTTTCGTACAAGGGTAAGCCTTGTTATTGGAACTCGGGTAGTAGATGGTACGAGTACATGTAAGTCCTCAGTGCAAGCATTGGGTTTAATATCATGAATATCTGAGCATTAAAGCGAGCTGATGTGGACGTGGTTTCACATTTTCTTTTCAAACGATGGAGCATCTGTATTTATAGACATCACGAAGCCATCCTCTACAAATGTAAAAGTAGTACTCTTTCGTAGCGAGACGACAGAGTTCTATTGAGGAGGATACAAAGGGTATTATGGGCAGTATCTAGGACTGCAATAGTCAGTTGGGCATATAGTTACATATATATTGGTTATTATGCTTGGTCTACTTGGGAGTAGATGGGTACAGATTATGCATGGATGCGAGAGTATTGTAAAACCAAATAACCTGATAAAATAAAAATGGTAATAAAACGGTATATGTAGTGTTAAACTTAAAAGTATATAATTTGCACATTCACCAGAACTTTAGTTCTGAACCCTCCTCATAACAATCCACATGCTAGGTGACAAACAAAGATTATTCACCTAAGAGACAATAATTTAGAAAGTGTGAATATTTTCGTAAGTATTTATCTAATATTATATTTTAATTAATTCCATTGTGAGTCTCTTATTTGTGCTATGATATATTTATTTTTACCTATTTGTAAGATACCAAATACCCAAATTGGCTTCAATATACTTGATTTTAGCATTTTGTGAAAAATTCAGACCCGACGGATTTTTGGTTGTTACATTTGGTACCAGAGCCTAGATTTAGTGGTCCTGTAACACCCCGCAATTTTAATGCATATAAAAATATGCATATATGTATATATATATATATTATATGCATAGATATATTTAAAGGAAAAATTAAATAATAATATAATTGCATGTAATAAGTTCATGCAGTGAAATGAAGAAAAAGATTAATAAAAGAAATTACATGCAATACATGAAATGAGAAGAAATGCAATGCAATTGAAATTACATGCGAACATTTAAAAAGAAATAAAAAGGAAAATTTGAAGAGCTTCCAATATTTGGTCACGAAATTAGCGTCATTGCGTTCGTGGCAATTTTCTGGTCAATTTAAACCTATAGTTTACAGAAAACTAATTTAAAATGAAAGAGATATCTTTAAATTAATTATTGCAACAAAACATGAAAAAAAAAGGATTGAGAAAAGAATAATGTCTAGCATTGTTCTAAGCCTTGTTAATAAAAGATCAAGTAGCTCAGTTGGTTGGAACATGTGACTTGCATACAAGAAGTTCAGAGTTTGATCCCTGCCAGTGCCATTTTTTTTAAGGGAATGGCCAAAAAGTGGTTTAGTGTGAAAACAATTAAAAAGTGGCTTAGTGGGAAGGCGGTTTAATTAAACAGCATTCAGTAAGAAAAGGGTTAATAAGAGGTTTAATTGGGAGAATGTTCCAAAAGAGGATATATATATATATGGTTTGAGATAAATAATTGTTCGCATATAAAAGATTAGCATATGCATAAGAGTTGAATACAAATGAACATAATTCAAACTAAAGGGTTGCGCGCGAACAAAGAAGCAAACAAAGAAGGAATGTTTGAAATTTGATTTATATGCAAGAAGATTACATGTATTATAAATAAATCAAATTTTAAATTAAAAAAAAGATATATATATATATATATACACACACACACGGCAGGGGTGTCGACACCACCATAGGGGTGTCGACACATGTGTCAACACCCAAGTAGGGGTGTCAACCCCTACGCATCATTCAGCACGCGTGGCATGTTTTGATTGGTGAACGTTTGTTTTTGTTGCGACGTGGCCATTTCCTATTGGTCGTATGACGTGGTTAGCTCTGATGGAGTTTAATTTAAATCTAAGGGTCCTGGTTGCTCCATACTCCTATAAGTAAGTCCTTAGACCTAATCCTAAACCATATAATTTGGTGGCTACGCAGGAGCTCTACCATGGTTCTCTCTCTCTCTCTTCTCAAATCTATTCTGAAATTAAAATATTAGCCTAGAAAGTTATGAATCCACATCTGGAGGAGAGGATCAACGTTAATAAAAGATTATTCAAAGCAAGGTTGTGAATCTAATCGAAGGGAAAAGGGGAAACCATGGATGATGGAACAGATCGGATCCAAAAATTGGGGAAAGCTTAAAGGTGAGTGGGTTTAAATTGTAGCCTTTAGATAATGTTATGAATATCGTTTAGCATTCCCCTTTTAATAAATTGTGAAATTGCCAACTTAATTATAAATTATTGTTATAACAAGTTGGGATGTTAATATGAATAGATCAGGAAATTCATATGTTGAATCTATTAAATTATTGGAATGATTACATGTTGAAAAAAAAACTTGTTAGAAATGGTTAGAACATGGGCAATAACTGTTGTTGTTATAATTATATGTTTCACTTGCGGCATATTATAGAATAAATGACATGTTTAGATTGATTGATTTGAATAATTAACCGATTGAATGTTTACATGTCAAAATAGGATTAAACATATGTTAAAAAGGACATGCGATGAAATATAGACAAAATTTGGATGACATGCAAAATTAGATTAATGTAAACTAGATTACAGTAAAAAGGATAATATGCCTAAAATTTTCATGAAATGGGAAAGAATTGTAATGGAATTTTTGGAACATAGCTTATACTATGTTTTGAGACTTTAATTTGGGAGTGCAATTTTGATATGAACATTAATGATTGAATAAAGATGAATATGCCAAAAATTTCAATTAGAAATTGTAACTTCACGTATGGCACGAGGTTAGGTTGCATTAGTGGCAGAAGTCTGCCCGGACCCGACTGGCATATCCATCAGCCACTAATGTTGAACCTAATGTGAGAGGCCTAAGTACAAAAAAAAATATGTAACGGTGCTAAGACACGAGGTTAAGTCAACTTGTGGTAGAAGTCTGCCTAGACCCGCCCGGCAAATCCAGCATCCACAAGTGTAGGCTTAATGTGAGAGGTCTAGTGCTTATATATATATATATATATAAGTATATATGTGTATAACAAGATATGAATAAATGGGAATAATGGTAATTAAATTAGTAACTCAGAAACTAAGAAAGGAAGGGATGTAATGAACTGAGTTAGTGTGATGCGAAGGAAAATTGATGTATTTCCCTAAATGACCTATTTCTGAGAATGTGGTTGCAAGTAGGCCACAGTAATTAAAGTAAGAAGAGTAAAGAAATTACTTGCTACCACGGATTTAGATGGGAATACGTTATGAAAATAAATCACTGATTCCTTCTATCAAACTGATAAGGTGCATGAAGTGTTTTCCTTAATTAAAATAAGGAATATATATATATATTACAATCAATGAAGGATACTGGAATGCAAGAGTAAAAGAAAATGGTTTAAAAGGGGAATGATAATAACCTATTATAAATAAATAACATTAATGAAAATGTTGTATAATAGGTAGACTTGTCCTAGGGACAAGTGAATATTATAACTTAGGTTATAATAAACTAGTAAGTGGATGGG
This sequence comes from Allium sativum, assembly GCA_030737875.1. Classification (NCBI taxonomy): domain Eukaryota; kingdom Viridiplantae; phylum Streptophyta; class Magnoliopsida; order Asparagales; family Amaryllidaceae; genus Allium; species Allium sativum. The sequence goes on from CM060918.1 coordinate 134,401,996, forward strand.
ATAACTGGTGAATTGAGTTAAGGAACGCTTAATTGTAAATTAAGTAATCAATAAAGGGGGAAACCTGAAACTAGTTAAGAAAAGGGGGAAAATACATTGTACTTAATTATAAATTAAGTGATCTGTAAGCTTAGAAGCGTGAAACCTTTTGATAAGAATTTTTTAGGGATAAGAGGAAATTATAACATAGGTTATAATAAACGGGTAGAGAAACTTATTAACGAACCTTAGTTAATAGAACTTAGTTAATAAGTAAACAACGATAAGTTGTATTGACAACGTAAAATGGAATTATGATTAAATGAGAAAGAATGAGGAAACCTTATGAAATAAAATAAGTTCTATTTAATCATAAATGGTAAGTGACATGTTAATTAGAAAACATGTGAATTGGACATACTTAATTACATATTAAGTAAAACATGTTATTGCAATGATGAAATCAAAAAAGAATATAAAAGAGATTGTAGATTACAGACCTTGGGCCACAATCTAAAGAAAAACATGTTGGGGCTTATTAATAAACTTAAATTGATTAAGTTGTATAACTGAAATTAATAAGCAAGAGAAACTTGGTAATTTGAATAGGAATTCAATATGAATGGGAATAACCAAGTAAACTGGAAACCTAGTGAGCTGAGGTAAGCGCGTAAAAGAATGTCTAGACATAAGGTCTAACAACATTCTAAAGTAAGGCGCTTAGACCAGTCTGTACGGTTGAGGGTGAATAACCCAAGGGGGTAGATCATCGAGGTGTTATAAAGCACGAGGAGAGCGCACATTCATCTGATTGCTCTGACGGCTCCAAGGGACTGGAAGGGGAAGCACGCGACTTCATGAGGTACGTAAGGTGCTCCTAGTAGTCCTCTGTGCGGTGACAGATGTCTTAGGCTGTGCTCGCAGAGGTTGGGTCTGCGCGTAACTACTATGTGAGTGGGCCTTGACTGCAAATGTAGCTATGCAGTCAGAATGTTGTGACGTGGTGACACCAAGGTAGTTCGGCGGTTGCCTCACGAGGAGGCAGAGAGAGAAAGGCTACAACCAAGGATAGTTGATCATCAATACCCGTCATCGGCAGCCAGTGGGATGCAGAAAGACTCGAGCTAAACCAAAGATACCATTTCATCCTTCACTATCGGGGTACGGAGTTGAGGGGAGACGCCACATGGATGTTTAGATTGTTTGCGTAGGGGAGGTCGCTTAGCTCTGGTAGTCTTTACTAGTTGAGGGAGGGGCCAAGGAGGGGCTATAGCCACCACGAAAATAGGCCCTAGGTATGTCTGTATATAGAGGCTCTTTAGAGACGGGTCCGTACAGATATGGAAAAGCTCCCGATCAAGTTCCGTGTTTCTTGTATCGCCCTTCCACGGAACTCGGTGCACATTAGGGGACGTGTGATTAAGGCATCGAGCTACAAATGAAGATACGTATGGTGGACATTCTAGATACATGCATATCGGCTCTGGGTGGTGTACCGTAGACTTGAGGGCATTACTCCATTATGGAGTCTGATTCGAACAAAGGTGGTAGTCCGTACGTTTGCGTAGCATAGTAATGATAGATATATGCGAAACATAATATTGTTATCTGTACGTCACTACGGCGTAGGATGAGGGATTACGTATACTGCGATAGTGTTACGGTGGAGACCGCGCGAGTGGGGTTCCATGGTGTACCTCGATATTGGGGGTAGCTACACATGTATTGTATTAGGTTAGTTCACTGAGAAGTAAATGGGTACGACGTGTGTGTAAGCCTTGAGTTTTGTTAACCCAAGTAACCTAATAAATAAGATAATATGATTGAAAGGTATATGTAGGATTTTCCAAAGTGTATAGCTTAAATCTAGTCACCAGAAACTTGTGTTCTTACCCCCTCCTCATAACATACTCGTAGGTTAGATTTGTGGTAGGGACATGAGATATTATAGCTTTGGATACTGGTTAGGCGGTATTTTTAGTACGGTAAGGCTTTACTTTGATTTATATTATATTTTATCCAATCCGCTGTGAGATGTTTTCTGAGCTCTGACATATTTTATGTCTCTGTCTTTTCTGTAGGATACCAGAGCAAACAAATCCGAGTTTCGATAGATTGGAATTTTGAAAAAAAAAATTGGTCCGTCTCCATTCGGTTTGTCGCATCTGGTATCAGAACTTAGGTTTAAGATTCCTATATAAATATTGAGTGAACGTATTTGTATTTTTAAAAATATAAATATATATTATATCCATAAATCAATAGAGGGACCCACTAAATAGAAAGAGCGTAATATGATTAGAAATGGGATGTTGTTTTGTACACTAAAGGAATGAATATGGAAATTCGAGACCCTTAGGTAAATTGGGTAGAGAGTGTACAATATACTTTGTATGAAAGGAAAGTGAATCCCATATGATTAGTATTTCGGGTTAGTGGGCTTGAAAACCTTATAAATTGGAAAAGTTTTGAAAAGAGGAAAATGGATTAGGAATATATATAGTTAAGAGAATTGACCTTGGGGAGTGTCTAGGAAAGCCTAGAAAATTGGAAATCCGCTTTGAGTCTAACCCCATTGTTAACTTTTAAGAACTTGAAATTATAAAAGTTTTGGGAAAACGGTTTATGGTGTTTTCAAGTTTTAATCTTAAAAGTTATAGCTTTAAATATGTAAAGAAGTACATATTGGGTTTTAAAGTAAAATGGAGTATATTTTGAAAATAGTGGTTTCTTGCGAAAACTTTATCTAAAGTAAAATTTTCTTAGTAAAAGGTGCATTTATAGAGCATGTATAGCTCGCTAGTTTTCTTGTTACATCTCATACAAAAAATTTTAATAAAGAAAGATTTGAAATCTCTATTCTTATGACAACCCTTTTTGATAAATTATTTTAAGATAATTCTGTGGGTGGACAAAATAAGTTGTAGAAAATAAGAATAGAGTAGATGTTGGCACCTTGTAGTAAGAGAAGAACTGACCTTATAGGTAAGAACAAGTCATAAACCCGATTGAGAAGATAGTTGTCCGTATCTACTCCAGTTTTATGATTTGAAAAAGAAACAGAAAATTCAGTAAAGCAAAACAAAAAGGAAAATTATGAGAAAAGATGAATAAGAATGGAAAATTTCCAAGATAAGATGAAGAGGAAATCGTTAACAAAAGAAAATTTTCTTATGCGGGCTGTGCTTGGATAGAAAAATAGGGAATCTTTATAAATAGTTACATAAAAACCCAAGTACGGTTAGAAAAAGGCTGGAAAAGAAAAACGGAGGATGCAGAGTTTTCCGTTTTTCGCCTTTTTGTAACATAAGAAATCGAATTTAGAAGATTAGATTTTTCTAAAATTCGAGAAATAAAGTTGGTTGGTAGGATTATGGATGCAACAATTGGACGAACTACGCTCTTACTCAGTAAGGATATGGGAAAATTTGGTTGAAAAAGGTGTTTTGGTTTTCAAAATATTGCATTCATATAGAACTGCCACTATATATATAGAACTGCCACTATATTTAGGATGTGAGCATCATGTTTTAAAATGTATTTTTGAAAAACTTGCATATATATGGGAGGTACCGCTTAGGCATACATGTATTACTATGATGTATTTCACTTTGCACATGTGCACTATGTTTGCAAAAATTGGATGCACACATGATGGGTGAATATTATGCGAGAGATTATTTATTTTACCCTTATAAAATTACAGGGACGAAATTTCCTAAGGGTCGGAGAATGTAACACCCCGTATTTTTAATGCAATTAAAAATATAAAAATATGCATATATGTATGTATGTATGTATATATATACAATATGCATAGATATATTTAAAGGAAAAATTAAATAATAATATAATTGCATGTAATAAGTTCATGTAGTGAAATGAAGAAAAAGATTAATAAAAGAAATTACATGCAATACATGAAATCAGAAGAAATGCAATGCAATGCAATTAAAATTGCATGCGGACATTTAAAAAGAAATAAAAAGGAAAATTTGAAGAGCTTCCAGAATTTGGTCACGAAATTAGCGTCATTTCGTTCGTGGCGATTTTCTAGTCAATTTAGACCTATAGTTTATAGAAAACTAATTTAAAATGAAAGAGATAGCTTTAAATTAATTATTGCAACAAAACATGAAAAAAAAATGATTGAGAAAAGAATAATGTCTAGCACTGTTCTAAGTCTTGTTAACAAAAGACCAAGTAGCTCAGTTGGTTGGAATATGTGACTTGCATACAAGGGGTTCAAAGTTCGATCCCCGCCAGTGCCATACTTTTTAAAGGAATGGCTAAAAAGTGGCTTAGTGTGAAAGCAGTTAAAAAGTGACTTAGTGGAAAGGCGGTTTAATTAAACAGCGGTTCAGTATGAAAAGGGTTAATAAGAGGTTTAATTGGGAGAATGTTTCAAAAGAGAATATATGTATATATATAGGTTTGAGATAAATGATTGTCCGCATATAAAAGATTAGCATACGCATAAGAGTTGAATACAAATGAACATAATTCAAATTAAGGGTTGCGTGCGAACAAAGAAGCAAACAAAGAAGGAATGCTTGAAATTTGATTTAAATGCAGGAAGATTACATGTATTATAAATAAATCAAATTTCAAATCAATATATATATACACACACGGCAGGAGTGTCGACACCACCATAGGGGTGTCGACACCCAAGCAGGGATGTCAACCCCTGCGCATCATTCAGCACATGTGGCGTGTCTTGATTGGTGAACGTTTGTTTTTGTTGCGACGTGGCCATTTCCTATTGGTCGTATGACGTTGTTAGCTCTGATGGAGTTTTATTTAAATCTAAGGGCCCTAGTTGCTCCATACTCCTATAAATAAGACCTTAGACCTAACCCTAAACCATATAATTTGGCGGCTATGTTGGAGCTCTGCCATGACTCTCTCTCTCTTCTCAAATCTATTCTGAAATTAAAATATTAGCCTAGAAAGTTATGAATCCACATCTGGAGGAGAGGATCAACGTTAATAAAAGATTATTCAAAGCAAGGTTGTGAATCTAATCGAACGAAAAAGGGGAAACCATGTATGATGGAACATATCAGATCCAAAAATTGGGGAAAGCTTAAGGTGAGTGGGTTTAAATTGTAGCCTTTAGATAATGTTATGACTAACGTATAGCATTCCCCTTTTAATAAATTGTGAAATTGCCAGTTTAATTATAAATTTTTGTTATAGCAAGTTGGGACGTTAATATGAATAGATCAGGAAATTCATATGTTGAATCTATTAAATTATTGGAATGATTACATGTTGAAAAAAAAAAACTTGTTAGAAATGGTTAGAACATAGGCAATAACTGTTGTTGTTATAATTATATGTTTCACTTGCGGCATATTATAGAATAAATGACATGTTTAGACTGATGGATTTGAATAATTAACCGATTGAATTTTTACATGTCAAAATAAGATTAAACATTTTTTTTAGTAGAACGGATGTGTAGCGCGAGACTACACAGCCGATTAAGCATAATATTAATATATATAGGCCAGTTGACAAGCCCAACTGGTGGCTAATAGTATGAAAGTTTAAAAGAGATAATTATACAATAGATCCCACCATAACATCAATTACAACTAAAGCAAAACATCTCAAAAACAACTTCGATAATATGCAGTACATTCGCTAACCAAAATATGAAACCATAGAAGAACTTACTAAACCAGACAACAATATCCATGTTAATGCAAATCCGGACTTGAATCACCATGGTTACAACCCACCGATTCCGCTGGGCTATTAGTCACTGGCAGTGCAAGCATGAACCTAACTGGATTAAACATATGTTAGAAAGGACATACGATGAAATATAGATAAAATTTGGACGACATGCAAAATTATATAACTATATACTAGATTACAGTAAAAAGGATAATATGCCTAAAGTTTTCATGAAATGGGAATGAATTGTAATGGAATTTTTGGAACATAGCATATATTATGCTTTGAGACTTTAATTGGGAGTGCAATTTTGATATGAACATTAATGATTGAATAAAGATGAATATGCCTAGGATTTCAATTAGAAATTGTAACTACATGTATGGCACGAGGTTAGGTTGAATTAGTGGCGGATGTCTGCCTGGACCCGACCGGCATATCTACCAGCCACTATTGTTAAACCTAATGTGAGAGGCCTAAGTGCAAAAAAAAATGTAATGGTGCTAAGACACGAGGTTAAGTCAACTTTTGGTAGAAGTCTGCCCGAACCCGCCCGACAAATCCAGCATCCACAAGTGTAGGCTTAATATGAGAGGTCTAGTGCTTGTGTGTGTGTGTGTGTGTGTGTTTATATATATATATATATATATATATATATATATATGTGTGTGTGTGTGTGTGTGTGTGTGTGTATAACAAGATATGAATAAATGGGAATAATGGTAATTAAATTTCTAACTCAGAAAATAAGAAAGGAAGGGATGTAAAGAACTGAGTTAGTGTGATACGAAGGAAAAGTGATGTATTTCCCTAAATGACCTATTTCTGAGAACGTGGTTGCAAGTAGGCCACAGTAACTAAAGTAAGAGGAGTAAAGAAATTATTTTCTACCACGGATTTAGATGGGAATACGTTGTGAAAATAAATCACTGATTCCTTCTATCAAACTAATAAGGTGCATGAAGTGTTTTCCTTAATTAAAATAAGGAATATATATTACAGTGAATGAAGGATACCGGAATACAACAGTAAAAGAAAATGGTTTAAAAGGGGAATGATAATAAACTATTAAAATAAATAACATTAATTAAAATGTTGTATAATAGGTAGACTTGTCCTACGGACAAGTGAATATTATAACTCAGGTTATAATAAACTAGTAAGAGGATGAGATTACTGGTGAATTGAGTTAAGGAACGCTTAATTGTAAATTAAGTAATCAGTAAAGGGGGAAACCTGAAACCAGTTAAGAAAAGGGGGAAAATACATTGTACTTAATTATAAATTAAGTGATCTGTAAGCTTGGAAGTCTGAAACCCGTTGATAAGAATGTTTTAGGGACAAGAGGAAATTATAACATAGGTTATAACGGTTAGAGAAACTTGTTAATGGGACTTAGTTAATAGAACTAAGTTAATAAGTAAACAACTATAAGTTGTACTGACAACATAAAATGGAATTATGATTATGTGAGAAAGAATGAGGAAAACTTATGAAATAAAATAAGTTATATTTAATCATAAATGGTAAGTGACATGTTAATTAGAAAACATGTGAATTGGACATACCTAATTACATATTAAGTAAAACATGTTATTGTAATGATGAAATCAAACAAGAATATAAAAGAGATTGTAGATTATAGACCTTGGGCCACAATCTAGAGAATAACATGTTGGGGCTTATCAATAAACTTAAATGGATTAAGTTGAATGACTGAAATTAATAAGCAAGAGAAACTTGGTAATTTGAATAAAAATTCAATATGAATGGGAATAACCAAGTAAACTGGAAACCTAGTGAGGTGAGGTAAGCGCGTAAAAGAATGTTTAGACATAAAGTCTAACAACATGCTAAAGTAAGACGCTTAGACCAATCTGTACGGTTGAGGGTGAATAACCCAACGGGGTAGATCATCGAGGTGTTATAAAGCACGAGGGGAGCGCACATTCATCTGATTGTTCTGACGGCTCCAAGGGACTATAAGGGGAAGCACGCGGCTTCCTGAGGTACGTAAGGTGATCCTAATAGTCCTCTGTGCAGTGACAAATGTCTTAGGCTGTGCTCGCAGAAGTTGGGTTTGTGCGTAACTACTAGGTGGGTGGGTCTTGACTGCAAATGTAGCTATGCAGTCAGAATGCTGTGAAGTGGTGACACCAGGGTAGTTCGGCGGTTGCCTCACGAGGAGGCAGAAGAGAAAGGCCACATCCAAGGATAGTAGATCGTCGATACTCGTCATTGGCAGCCAGTGGGATGCGAAAAAACTCGAGCTAAACCCAAGATACCATTTCACCCTTCACTATCGGGGTACGGGGTTGAGGGGAGACGCCACATGGATGTTTAGATTGTTTGCGTAGTGGCGGTCGCTTAGCTCTAGTAGTCTTTACTAGTTGAGGGAGGGGCCGAGGTGGGGCCATTGCCACCACAAAAACAGACCCTAGGGATATCTGTATATAGAGGCTCTTTAGAGACGAGCCCGTACAGATATGGAAAAGCTCCCGACCAAGTTCCGTGTTTCTTGTATCGCCCTGCCACGGAACTCGTTGCACATTAGGGGACGTGCGATTGAGGCATCGAGCTACAAATGAAGATACGTATGGTGGACAGTCTAGATACATGCATATCGACTCTTGGTGGTGTATCGTAGACTTGAGGGCATTACTCCGTTATGGAGTCTGATTCGAACAAAGGTGGCAGTCCGTACGTTTGCATAGCATAGTAATGATAGATATATGCGAAACGTAATATTGTTATCCGTACGTCACTACGGCATAGGATAAGGGACTGTGTATATTGGGATAGTGTTATGGTGGAGACCGTGCGAATGGGATTCCATGGGGTGTACCTCGATATTGAGGGTAGCTACACATATACTGTATTAGGTTAGTTCACTGGGAAGTAAAAGGGTATGACATGTGTGTAAGCCTTGAGTGCTGTTAACCCATGTAACCTAATAAATAAGATAATATGATTGAACGGTATATGTAGGATTATCCAAAGTGTATAGTTTAAATCCTGTCACCAGAACTGTAACGACCTACACGTATCGAAGGATCATAGAATATTTATTTCCTTTTCATATGAGGTCATATAGTCGTGTAACTTTGGGGAACGACTATTGGGGTCATCTCCCATGTTCACGATTTTTGCCGATTTTTAAATGATCGTTTTGCCCCTAGCTGATCTTGTTTCAGCCATAACTTTTGATTGGTAAGGAGTTTTGACCTGAAACCACTTCCATTGGATTTAGATGATGGTTTACATTTCCGTAGAGTGGTTACATTAGCCAAACGGACTCATCGTTTAGGAGATATTGCTGAAACAAGGTTTAGAAGGTGAAAAACTACTTAAGTGGGCTGATTAGGGTAATTAGCAAATGGACCCATAACCCATTTCAGGATTAGGGTTATGGGGAGGCTGAAATGAGTTAGGTTTTCATTCTATTTCAGATTTCTAGCCGCCATTTACCTCTTAGAAACTCTAACATTGGCATCCACCTTCTAATTTCATTCCAAATCACTTTCTAATTGAAGATTAAGCTAATTAGCATCAAACCAAGTCTAATCAACATCAAATTTGAGGCAAAGGCTGCTATGTGCATTGGAATTCGTGCCATTTAAAGAGTAATTTCAGATCTGAGTTTATATTTTGGCTAAGGTGAGTGATTTGCATTGTTTTCACTAATTACGGCTAATTAGGAGTGATTAGTGATAATTAACGAAATTATGGCTCAGAAAAATCTGGAAAAATTTGTAAAATTCTAAAATATTATTTTAGGGCTCTGATAGGAATTTGGGCTAATTTTGATAAGTTTTGCTAATTGTATGTTTAAACATGATTAATGGGGATTAAGGGAAAACATGTGTTTTAGGGTATGTTTGATCCATCCATATATACATGTTAAATTGTTGCTTTGATGTTTGTGGATGATTATATATGTTGCAATTACTATTTTGTATGATTTATGATTGCTTAGAACAATTAAAATGGTCGAAAACGCCGTCGTGTGGCGTAAAACAGTTGCTGGAAAAGTTGCAGGAAAAGTGCAGGAAATGGGATCGAATCCTACCCGACCCCACTCATGGAGCATCCTACGACCCGATCCGCTTGAGAATGGTGGTCACGAACCGACCCGTTCGCACTGGAAGACCATGACCGAACCGACACGGATGCCCTCCACGAACCGAAGCTTCACCAAGCCGGTTGCTTCATCACGAACCTGAACCGATGCACTCATAAGCTGAACAAGAAGCCCCACGAACCCAGCTCCGAACCGAACTGAAGGGAAGTCATGAACCAAACCGCTTCCAGGACCCAAGCTGATGAAGGAGCTCAGGAACTGGTGTGTATCACGAACCAATAGGTACCAGAGTACCACGAACCGACCCGGAGTGGGTACCACGGGCCGAACCACTTCTGGAGGACCGAACCGGACTGGATGAAGATCGAACCAAGATGATGACTAAAACCTGAGACGCAAAGGTAGTCCAAATGGGAAGTTTTACTCAGGATCCAGTTCGGAACCAACGAGTTAACTTCATGAGTTGGGCTTTGCTGCGGGACGTGTGCTAAGGGGTTATCAACATCCATAGCTTTGATTCACCGCCAAGACAGATGTTAGGCTACAGATCAGTGCAGTGGGGTAGTTATTACTCTATGGGGCAGAGTGATCGTAGCATGGCTAGGAGCTAGTGCAGTGGAGTCGTCATGACTTCATGGGGCAAAGTGGGCATATCAAGGGATTAGTGGCTATGGATCAGTGCAGTGGAGCCATCATGACTCTATGGGGCAGAGTGATCATAGCAAAGGATTTGGGTGGTCAAAGTAGTGGATGTCATATGCTTTACGCACTGAGTGAGAGATGTGAGGATGGTTGCTATGCTTGATTGTTTGATATCACTATGACATGCACACCCCTCCCCCATATCTTTACACCATATGTTAGTATCACCTTAGAGTATTGTACATCCTATTATGCTAACTCTTTGGTTGCAGGTCCAGGTTCAGGTATGGTTATGTATACCTGTTATTGTTCTGTTTTGCTGCTTATCTCTCATAATAGACTTTTGTCTGACCCAGAGTTTTATGTCGCTTCTTATTACTCTGGGTGCTCTTAAACGGGCAGACTAGAGACAGGTTAGGTGATATGCACGAGTAGCTGTACTGGAGACGAGCAGGAGGCTTCCACGTATGATATATATTGATATTCTCCCTGTGTTGTTGCTGGTCAGTACTTTGGGCATTAGTAGTGCACCTTTTTCTTTGCTTTAGGGATAGTATGTTGGATTTGTAATAAGCTGTATTTTGAATTTCCGCTGCTATCATGATTATGGTTTAGTTTCCAGCTTTTGCACTATCTCGCCTGTTTTATGTCAAGTATGTTATTAGTATATTTTATTTTATGTGCTGTGAGACATTCTACAGGTTCCTTGTTAGTTCAAATCCCTTTCTTTGGCGACCGTCCCGTCCTGGTTGGACATCTGTACAACGCATTTCAGAGAAATGTCGGTTGGTGCGGGGCGGGCCATCACACTTGGTATAGAGCTCTAGGTTGCGTAGTTAACCTAGGGAAAGACACCAGGGAGAAATAGTACGTATATGAGAGCACGTATTTGTGCTATTTTGGTTTTCAAAAGATATATATATATACTATTAGTATATTTAAGGATGAAGTCGCACTGCACTGGCACCACTGAAGAGATGGTTAATCATTTCCCCTTACAGATTGAACGATGAGCCGATACACGAGAAATACTGGTAGAGGAGCCAATAATGAGAATGCTACTGATATGAGGACGATGTTCACTGACTTCATGAGAGAGATGCTTAGGGATGTTCATAGGGCAGTTCCTAATGCTGCAAATGGTGGTGGTGCAGCGGTGCAGGCGCCTAGGGCCGATTTCGTCAAGCTTTGCAAGGATTACACTAGTCTTGGTGGGAAGCTGTTCCACGGAACTGAATCGACTACAGAAGTTCAGGATTGGTTGGATAGCTGTGAGCGTATCTTCGAAAACTTGGGTATCGAGGATGCGATGAAGAGGAAGCTAGCATCCCGTTAGCTGCAAGGACGGGCTATGAATTGGTGGAATGCTATTAAAGCAGCTACTCCTGAGGATCAAGTTACTTGGGATCAGCTCAAGGCCCGATTCAGTGGTAAGTTTAACCCAGCTGCTCAGAAATCAGAATTGTTTAGGAAGTTCTTGGAGCTTAAACAGAATGGTAGGGAAGTCTCGGAATATATTGCTAAGTTCGATACTTTATCGAAGTATGGATTATACCTTATTGAAACTCCCAAGAAGAAGAATGAGAAGTTCATAACAGGCTTAGATCAGTACTTGGGGGAAAGGCTTATCAACCATATTAATGAGACTTTTGAATCGATTGTTGGAAAAGCATTGGGATCAGAGAGCCTTTATCCTAAACCTAAGAATTAAGTCGTTGTTGCATCTGCAGAGGGGCCAAAGCCGTAAGCAAGCGGTGGAGGCAAGAATAATTCTCAAAATAAAAGGAAGTAGAGTCAGACCAAGGATGGTCAGAAAAAGAAAGACAGGAAAGATGTAGAGTGCTTTAGCTGTGGCAAGAAGAGCCATTATGCTAAAGAATGTCAAGCTAAGCCAGCGGACAAGAAGTGCTTCAATTGCGGCCAAGTGGGACATCACAAGGATAAATGTCTGCAACTCCCCAAAGAGAAGCAGATTGTGAAAGCATATGCTATTAATGATGTTCCTTCTTTGTCGAATGCCCCGACTGCGGCGGAGAAAGGAAAGAATGTCGTCATTCAAGGTATGCTTTCTGTTTATGATGTTCCTGTTCGAGTATTGTTTGATACCGGAGCTTCCCATTCCTTCATATCTAGTGACCTGGTAGATAGGTTGGGATTGGAGTCCGGGATAGTCGATAGACCTTTAGTTGTGACGAACCCAATTGGTGGTTCGACTAGACTTAGTATGATTTGTCGTAATGTGGTCTTATCGAGTCATGGATGTATGTTTGCTTGTGTTTGCTTTGTTTTGGGCTTTACTGGGTTTGGCATTATTTTGGGAGTCGATTGGCTCTAAAGGTAAGGGGTGGTGGTAGCCTGTGAGGGATTTTCGGTGACTATTAGGGTGGATGATGGGCGGAGGGTAGTGTTTGGTGGCCTACCTAGTGAGGAGGTGATGGCTAGTTTTCTAAATTCCCTCGACATCCCACATGATGAGTTAGCAGGAATTCCCATTGTTGGCCAGTATCTGGATATCTTCGAGGAAGTGACCGGACATCCACCACACCGAGAGATTGAGTTTCAGATTGATTAAGTGAAAGATGCCAGACCTATAGTGATGCCACTTCGTCGTATGGCACCAAGGGAGCAGCGAGAGCTCGGGGTGCAAGTGAGCGATCTTTTGAAGAAGGGATTTATCAGAAGAAGTGTTTCTGAGTGGGGAGCACCAGTTGTGTTTGCTACCAAGGCAGATGGTTCCCTTCGATTGTGTGTGGACTACTGCGAGTTGAATAAGGTGATGAGGAAGAATAAGTATCCTCTATTGTGGATAGATGATTTGTTTGATCAGTTGAGTGGCGCGAGAGTGTTCTCCCAGTTGGATCTCGTGACAGGTTTTCATCAGCTTAGGGTGGAAGCTGAGAGTATAGCTAAAACGGTATTTCGAACGCCGTCTGGATTCTATGAGTGGTTGGTCATGTCATTCGGGTTGACCAATGCCCTAGCATATTTTGTGGATCTTATGAATAGGGTATTCAGAGATCAGTTGAATAAGTTTGTTCTTGTGTTCGTGGACGATATCTTTGTTTACTCGAGGACAGAGAAAGAATATAAGGAACATTTGAGGATAGTGATGGAGGTGTTGAGAAAACACCAATTGAAAGCGAAGTTCTCTAAGTGTCACTTATGGAGGAGGGAAGTGGCGTTCTTGGGCCATGTTGTTTCAGAGAATGGTATTGCCGTGGACCCTGCGAAGGTGGCTACGGTACAAGATTGGTCTACGCTCAAGAATGCAACAGACGTAAGAAGTTTCTTGGGGTTAGCTGGATATTACCGTAAGTTTATCCAGGACTTCTCCAAGATAGCGGCACCGTTGACTCAGTTAACTAAGAAGAATCAAGCTTTTGTTTGGGAAATGAAAAGTGCGAGGTTGCATTTAAGAGTCTAAAGGAAAAGTTGACGTGCGTGCTAGTGTTAGCCATTCCTAAAGGGAATGAAGAGATGACGGTATACACGGATGCATGTGGTACCGGACTAGGTGCTGTATTGATGCAAGGAGGTAGTGTTGTAGCTTATACAAGTCGACAACTAAAATCGCATGAGAAAAGATACCCTACCCACGATTTGGAATTGGCAGCGATCGTGTTCGCGTTGAAGATGTGGAGACATTATCTCTTGGGAGAAAGATTCGAGTTGTTTACCGACCATAAATCGCTAAGTATCTCTTCTCTCAGAAGGATCTAAATCTCCGACAGCAAAGATGGTTAGAATTCTTGGCTTCATATATACACCAGGAAAGGGCAATGCAGTAGTTGATGCATTGAGTATGAGACATGCCAATTTAGGGTCTATGTTTCTAGAATGGAAACAACTGGAGTATATCGCAGGATACGATTTCAGACCAAAGTGCGAATTAGATCCAAAAATGTTAGCAAGTTTGACGATCAAACCCACTTTGATTGAGTGGATTGGTTCTAGTCAAAGGGACGATCCTAACTTATTGGAAATCATCTCCAAGTTAGAGATGGGTATTGACGAGGAGATGAACAAGTATGGGCTTGGTCAAGATGGATGGCTTAGAAAGAATGGGAGACTAGTTGTGCCCAATGTCAATGGATTGAGAGATGAAGTGCTTAGAGAATGTCATCACTCAAAACTGACTATACATCCCGGTGGTAACAAAATGTATCGAGACATGAAGCAGACCTACTACTGGGAAGGGATGAAAAGAGACGTTGGGAAGTTTATATCCAAATGCATGAATTGCCAGCTAGTTAAAGCCGAGCAAAAGAAGCTTAGAGGTTTGTTGCAACCATTAGAAATTCCAGAATGGAAATGGGAACAAGTCTGAATGGATTTCATTTATGGGTTACCAAGGACTAGATCGGGCCATGATAGCATTTGGGTGATTGTGGACCGATTGACCAAGAGTGCAAGGTTTATACCGGTTAAGTCGAATAGAACAACAGCTAAGTTAGCAGAACTGTATATGAAGTGGGTAGTGAGATTTCATGGAGTACCCAAAGGCATTGTGAGTGACCGAGATCCGTTGTTTAGTAGTGGATTTTAGGAGAGCTTACAAGAGGCTTTAGGATTAGAATTACATCTTAGTACCGCGTACCATTCTCAAACCGACGGTCAGACAGAGAGGGTGAATCGAGTATTAGAAGATCTCTTGAGAGCTTGCATATTAGATTTTGGTGGATCATGGGATGATCATTTGCATCTAGTGGAGTTCGCATATAATAATAGTTATCAATCCAGTATTGGTATGGCTCCATTTGAAGCTTTGTACGGAAGACCGTGCAACTCACCATCATGTTGGTTAGAAACTGGTGAGAAGTTTGTGCTTGGGCCAGAGGTGATAAGAGAAACTTCAGACAGGATCAGGGTTATCCAACAGCGAATGAAGGCTGCTCAAGATTGGCAGAGGAGTTATACTGATAAGAGGAGAAGAGATGTAAAATTCTCCATTGGCGACTTAGTGTTTGTCAAGATTTCTCCGTTAAAAAGCGTGATTCGATTTGGAAGGAGAGGCAAGTTAGCACCAAGATTTGTTGGTCCATTCCCAGTTCTCGAGCAAGTTGGGAATTTGGCATATAAAGTTGGATTACCTGACAAGATGGCGGGAGTTCACAACGTATTTCATGTTTCCCAGTTAAGGAAGTTCGTGCATGACCCCGATATGACTATTTCACCGGATCAGTTGGATGACATCGAAGTAGAACCCGAGGCGGTTGGGAACCGCAAGTCGATCCGTATTATCGAGTACGATACGAAGCAACTTCGAAGGAAGGCAGTGAAATTGGTCAAGGTTCAGTGGGGCGAGAATGAGAGTGACTGTTCTTGGGAAACAGAGGAGAGCATAAGAATATCACATCCAGAACTCATTGTCTGATTTTAATAGTGATAGTTTCTTCCCTTGTAAGTGAACCGCATGCTAGGGTAGGCTTGTTGTGCTTGTTGTGTATGTTTGGTTGATTGTGAATGACTGATAGGCATGCAGAACACCTTTGTATGTTTTTGGTTAAGGAATTTCGGGGGGCGAAATTTCTTAAGGGGGGAGAGTGTAACGACCCGCATTCTATGTATCGAAGGATCCTAGAATATTTATTTCTTTTTCATATGAGGTCATATAGTTGTGTAACTTTGGGGAACGACTATTGGGATCATTTCCCATGTTCACGATTTTTGCCTATTTTTAGATGACCGTTTTGCCCTTAGCTGATCTTGTTTCGGCCATAACTTTTGATTGATAAGGATTTTTGACCTGAAACCACTTCCATTGGATTCAGATAATGGTTTACATTTCGGTAGAGTGGTCACATTAGCCAAACGGACTGACCGTTTGGGAGATATGGCTGAAACAAGGTTTAGAAGGTGAAAAACTACTTAAGTGGGCTGATTAGGGTAATTAGCAAATAGGTCCATAACCCATTTTGGGATTAGGGTTATGGGGAGGCTTAAATGAGTTAGGTGTTCATTCTATTTCAGTTTTCTAGCCGCCATTTACCTCTTAGAAACCCTAACAATGGCCTCTACCTTCTAATTTCATTCCAAATCACTTTCTAATTGAAGATTAAGCTAATTTGCATCAAACCAAGTCTAATCAACATCAAATTAGAGGCAAATTCTACTGTGTGCATTGGAATTCATGCCATTTAAAGAGTCATTTCAGGTCTGAGTTTATATTTTGGCTAAGGTGAGTGATTTGCAATGTTTTTCACCAATTACGGCTAATTAGGGGTGATTAGTGATAATTAACGAAATTATGGCTCAGAAAAATCTGGAAAAATTTGTAAAATTCTAAAATATTATTTTAGGGCTCTGATAGAAATTTGGGCTAATTTGGATAAGTTTTGCTAATTGTATGCTTAAACATGATTAAGGGGGATTAAGGTAAAACATGGGTTATTGGGTATGTTTGATCTGTATATACATGTTAAATTGTTGTTTTGATGTTTGTGGATGATTATGCATGTTGCTATTACTGTTTGGTATGATTTGTGATTGCATAGAACGGTTAAAATGGTCGAAAACGCCGTCGTGTGATGTAAAACAGTTGCTGGAAAAGTTGCAAGAAAAGTGCAGGAAATGGGATCGGATCCGACCCGACACCACTCTTGGAGCATCCCACGACTTGACCCGCTTGTGAATGGTGGTCACGAACCGACCCTTTCGCACTGGAAGACCGTGACCGAACTGACCCGGATGCCCTCCACGAACCGAAGAATCACCAAGCCGGTTGCTTCATCACGAACCCGAACCGATGCACTCATAAGTTGAACAAGAAGCCCCACGGAACAAGAAACCAGCTCCGAACCGAACTGAAGGGAAGTCATGAACCGAACCACTTCCAGGACCCAAGCTGATGAAGGAGATCAGGAACTGGTGTGTATCACGAACCAATGGGTACCAGAGTACCATGAACCGACCCAAAGTGGGTACCACGAGCCGAACCACTTCTGGAGGACCGAACCGGGCTGGATGAAGATCGAACCAAGATGATGACTAAAACCCGAGACGCAAATTAGTCCAAATGGGAAGTTTTACTCAGGATCCAGTTGGGAACCAATGAGTTAACTTCATGAGTTGGGCTTTGCTGCGGGACGTGTGCTAAGGGGTTATCGACGTCCATAGCTTTGATTCACCACCAAGATGGATGTTAGGCTACTGATCAGTGCAGTGGGGTAGTTATTACTCCATGGGGCAGAGTGATCATAGCATGACTATGAGCCAGTGCAGTGGAGTCGTCATGACTTCATGGGGCAGAGTGGACATAGCAAAGGATTAGTGGCTTTGGATCAGTGCAGTGGAGCCATCATGACTCCATGGGGCAGAGTGATCATAGCAAAGGATTTGGGTGGTCAAAGCAGTGGATGTCGTATGCTTTACGCACTGAGTGAGAGATGTGAGGATGGTTGCTATGCTTGATTTTTTGATATCACTATGACATGCACACCCCTCCCCCGTATCTTTACACCATATGTTAGTGTCACCTTAGAGTATTGTACATCCTGTTGTGTTAACTCTTTGGTTGCAGATCCAGGTTCAGGTATGGTTATGTATACCTATTATTGTTCTGTTTTGTTGCTTATCGCTCATACCAGACTTTTGTCTGACCCAGAGTTTTATGTCTCTTCTTATTACTCTAGGTGCTCTTAAACGGGCAGACTGGAGACATGTTAGGCGGTATGCACAAGTAGCTATACTGGAGACGATCAGGAGGCTTCCACGTGTGATATATATAGATATTCTCCCTGTGTTGTTGTTGGTCACTACTTTGGGCATTAGTAGTGCACCTTTTTCTTTGCTTTAGAGACAGTATGTTGGAGTTGTAATATGTTGTATTTTGAATTTCCGCTGCTATGGTGATTATGGTTTAGTTTCCAGCTTATGCACTGTCTCGCCTGTTTTATGTCAAGTATGTTATTATTATATTTTATTCCATGCGCTGTGAGACATTCTACAGGTTCCTTGTTAGTTCAAATCCCTTTCTTTGGCGACCGTCCCGTACTGGTTGGACATCTGTACAGCGCATTTCAGGGAAATGTCGGCTGGTGAAGGGCGGGCCATCACAAGAACTTGTGTTCTGACCACCTCCTCATAACAAACTCACAGGTTAGATTTGTAGCAGGGACATGAGACATTATAGCTTTGGATACTGGTTTGGCAGTATTATTAATACGGTAAGGCTATACTTTGATTTATATTATATTTTATCCGTTCCGCTGTGAGATGTTTTCTGAGCTCTGACATATTTTATGTCTCTGTCTTTTCCGTAGGATACCAGAGCAAACCAATTCGAGTTTCGATAGATTGGAATTTTGAAAAAAAAAATCGGTCTGTCGAAATTGGGGTTGTCACAGGTCCTAAATAGACAGTGAATGAAAATATTTGTATTTTTTTAATATATATATATATATATCTGTGTGTGTGTGTATGTGTATGTGTGTGTGTGTGTGTATTATACCTAGTTCCAGAAAGGAAACCCATTTTTAAGAGGAAAGACATTTGAAAAGATTGTGGTAACATTTCTATACATCAAGTTTAGGATTATTGGAATCCAAGAGTTGTAGGTCGTAGTGTGACCATGGTAGAAGTTTTACAGTTACTTTAATAGTTATGGGAAATTCATACATCGATATCTAGAAATTGTAGTTTTTCAGATTAGTGGATGAGACGATAATGCCTTGTTTAGAAAATATCTCTGTTTATATATGGAAAACATTCCAAAACTCATTTATATGGATTTAAAAAAATGTCGTATAAACCATCGCTTCGACAATTTCAGCATTTACATGGATTAACTCACCATACTTAATTCAACCCTAGCTATCGAACTTTAACCATTCTTCAGTCAACAATGAAGTCAATCAAGTTCGGGTATAGTTACCTCTCAAAACTTAACTGAACAACATTCTTAACTTCTAAATGGACAAATCTCACAACTCTAAACTTTAACAAACATTGCTTACGTAACACTCGGATTCAATTTAAGAATCCGCTTCTTTTTCGAAAATCATTTATTGTAACAATAGCGTTATAACCCATACTCTGAAATATTAAATTTGAAATGTACTTTTATTCATTAATTTGAATAAATAATAATTAAATAAATGAATGAATAATTAATTAATCTTTATTAAAACAAAAAGTAAACAGTACTTTCCTGAATTCGACATAGTCGAATTTCAGTGCATAACTCTCTTCGAATAGTTTCTATTTGATTAACGTTCCAAACTTCAGCATAAATTTACCATTGCATGTCAACGTAATTTCCATTTTCATTCTAAATTCACCTTCGAATTGATCACTTCCAAACCCTTACCAATTTCCTTTATAATAATTCCAATCTGCAAAATGTTCGCTTTTAAACCATTATCCACTTTAAAATGTGAATATTATCCCTATATAGAAATATGGACTTGCTTTATCAAATAAATCTTGATTTATACATGTAAATATTATTATGGGTTCCAATTCTATCTATCGAGTCACTTTATACATTCACATTCATAGTACACTTCATTCGTAAACCCTGTTTACACATCAAACTTCTTGTCGATTTATTTAACAAGTTTTATAACTTTATAGCGATTTCAAATCCAATTATAAATTATTGGTTTCAAACCAATATAAGTTTCCATGTCAGTTATAATTTCTGAACTCATTCGTGAATCCAAATTAAACAAAACAAAATGTTTTGTATTTTATGGCTCAGTACTACTATAGCTCTACATACGTCGATCCACACCAATCATAGCAAACACAACATCAAATAAATAATATAACAATATTTATCAATATATTGAGGAATCCAGTTGGATTTCTCTAACCTGTTCTCCTGCATCCATAGATGTTAGTCAACATAAATAATACCAATTCCATTTGAAGAAGGAATATCGTGCTAGTGCATAAGGTTTTATCCGCTAAAATATGCAGGAATATCCAATTACCAATCATATATATATATATATATATATATATATAACTATATAACTATATATATAATAGCAACAATTGACAATAATATATCAATTCATCCAAACATCATCACACATCATTCATTCATCATTAATCAACTCTAAATTACATTTATAAAATTATAAACTGGACAGAGTTAGTGATTTTACCCACCTTGGTCGTTTATCGTTGAATAACAATAAACTGCTGATAAATCTGATCAGGCATTTTATTTCGCCATAAATTCCAACGAGTTCCAAATCACTCCAAATCATTTTCATTGCGTAGCATGCGTCCATATGATTCCAACGCCTCTTGTTTCATCAGATTCTAGTAACGTTTGGAAAAGTTATACATTTTACAAGTTTGTATATAAATTAAACATTATTAATAATTAAGTAATTATACCTTTTAAATTACTAATCTCCCTCTAATACTTCCTTCCCCAAACCCGCTGCTCTAGGAAGCGAACTTCACTTGCCATGGACGTGCGTTCACAAGCCAGTCACTCCTTCCACACTCCGAAATAAATTAAACAAAAAATACCACAATTCCCCTCTCTAAAATCTCTTTTACCTCTACCCATCTTCCTTAACTCGGCCTCACCATGGAGAGTCTGACCTCGGCCTCATCCTAGTGCAGCAGTAATAGTGTGCGACAGCTTTTGAGACCAACTCCACTAAAAATTCTCATATATCGCAAAACTCCACCCATAACACCAATCTATACTTCGTTTCCTGAATTAAAGCCCCAATTTCCCAAAGCAATAAACCCTAGGCTCACGACTTTAATTTTCAACAAACAAATTTTTATTCGAACCGAACAAAACTTATATGAGATTAAAGAGAACTTTATCAGGGATTTGATTATGTTTGTTTTGAGATTTTTAGCGGAGGATTGAATTTGTTATAAATTTTTGAACGAAATTAAGAAAACTTGGTTTTGATTTTTTCCTTCCTGAAGCAAAAATGAAGGTTGTGTGTTATATATATAAGCAATGTCTAACTTAGGTGCTAAGGAAACAAAAGAACAAGCATTTAATTTATGTTGGCAAAAGTATACACCCATTAAATTGGATTTGATTTTAAAAAGTGTTGATTTGATTTTCCGTTAACACGATTCGATTTTCGAAGAGATTTGTATTTTAATTAAAAAGATATCGATTTGATTTCGATACGATTTATATACATATAATATACACATGAAACTTATGCATGAAGTAACACGCCTATATGACCACATATGAGTTCCAAACCCAGTGAAAATTGTAATCCTACAATAATTTAATTTTTGAAACACGATGGAACTGGTTTCATCAAATTCTGAGATCATTTGTAAAAAAGTCTTTTTAATTTCATAACGTGAATCGATATGCATTTAAATTGGACACGATCACAAAATAAATTCAATTGATATGAAACTGAAAATCTTACAATAATCAACCATTACGGATTTTATAAAATTATTTTCATTAAAATCTGACATTGTTTGAAAATTGAGTATTCTTAAATTCCATATTAAATCGATAAAATATAAATCGATTCCAAAATAAACAACTCATTTAATAATAAAATATTATTATCATTTATATTCAAATAGTGTTTATATAACTTCAAATTATAAACTTAACTTGATTTTGAACTCGAGTTTTTAAATTTCAAGTTAAAACGATATTCATTTATTTAATACCCTTTTATTTTATTAAATAAATCGTTATGGTTTATAAACGATTCCACGGCGACTTTTTGAAAATTTGATTTGGACATAACTAAAAATCTACACCGTTTTTCTCTTTTATTAGAACATTATAATTCAATGGATTCGAACCTTTCTTCTTTTAATGAATTTCGACTTATAATGGATCATATACACATAATTGAAGTTCGAATCGTAAAACTACAAACTACTACACCGTTGCGAGCTCGTTTTTAATTAACATAAATTTATACGTTCAAACTACATTTAATTAATAAATTTTATATAAAAATCCATATATATTACCAATTCAACATTTAAAACTAATTTAAATGTTTGAACTTTAACGCTTAAAAATTCGGGTCGTTACATCAAGGAGGGAAGCATGTTAATAGTTGGGTTCGATCACTGTAGCCTTACTTGAATATTTAAATTATTTTATTCTTTGAATTCAAACTTTCCTTTATGTTAAAGAAAATCGATGAATGTTTTATTTTCGCACAGACAAACGGCTCATCCAAACGCTACGAAACTTGACAGTGCTTATCACCGTGACAAAACGGTTCCGATGGTACAAGTTTCATCGATATTCGATAATGTGCCCTTGGAATGACTATTTACGCATATTTCAAGATCGATATGACCGCCAATGGTCCGGACCCGAAATATAGCGATCCATATACTTATTCTCCACGTGAGGAACAGTCCAGACTCAGTGGAACTGGTCCTAAGTCCTGATTCGTTCTTTTGCGAGAAATCACCTTTTGGAACTGTCAATTAAATAGTTAACGATCAATATTTAAATACACAATCGGTAAAAATACGGGTTGTTACACGTTGCTTTGACTTTCCACCGTTAGTATGGATCCATATGCTTTTATTATTATTTCTAGATTTCATTATCCTTTATTTCTAGATTTCGTTGATATTCAAATGTTTTCACCATTTTGTTGATGTTGATTACGCGCGTGTGTGTGTGTGTGTATAGCCTTAGAGCTATTTTTTTTTATTATATAAGGTGATCGCATTTATGTTCACTACACCAAATACACAAATTAGAAACACTTAGTTTTTTTCACTTGAAACCCTTTTGTCATGTTTCTACCGATGAAACGTACAATCTGGGGTTTCTATCCATTTCTAAGCGTTTCCTTGCTTTTTAAATAATTTATTTTTATGTCAAAAAAATTATCACGACACGTGCTTTCGGAGGCCGCGGTTCCTCTTTTTTCCCAAACCCTCTGCCTCCTGCGATTTTTTTTCAACATTGATTTTTTTATATGCCGACTGTAAAGTGCTACCGTCTTGAATTTTGAGTTTCCGTCTACAGATCCGTATTAATTAATGGCAATATTTCACATACTACCGACAGTAACTTGGTAATGATACTAAATTTGGTTTTTTTTATTAAGTCGTTTAGTTTATCTAAAACCTGAATTGCTTCCATGTTTACATTCCGATCCTTTTTACCTGTAAGTATTCTCTATTATTCCGTTGAGATTTTCTCAAAATGAATGGATTTTGTCTTAAATTTGATTCAATCTTTTTCATTCGTTGCTAAAATTCTATGAACTTGTATATGCTACTGTGACTCGGTTCGGTCATTGGATTGTTTACTACGATTTCGGTTAGGGTTTGGGTTCGATTTTCGAATACCTTGAATCTGCTTATTTTGATGTTTTTGTTTGCTAAATCTATGGTGAAATCTTCATAGTTGTTCCATGTGATCTGTATTTGCTCTACAGTTCTCTGATCTGTGGAAAAAAATCTATTGGATGCTGTCAAAATACAAATTGAACTTAGATGAGAAGGCGGGTCATTCAATCAAAATCCCAAGAGGAAATGGATAAACAAAGAAACAAGCTGCATCGATCCTGCATCTGTCTTCAGGCTATATTGTCAGCTATGTTTTGGTTTCCGATCTTTTACTTGCATTTTTTCGGTTGTGAATCCCAGTCCATCCTTAACTGATATCTGATAAACCTGTTATCGCATTCACTTCAACTCCATCCGAAGTTAAGCATTCATCTATTATTAGCAAACCCGTTAACCCAACCAAATTCTATGTTCCACCCATTTTCTATCCCATCAATAAATATTCAGTGCTAACTGAAAATAAACAAGAGGAAGTTACCAAACCCAAAAGCAATTTTCCATTCATAAAAGCTCTTAAATACGCGGAGAATATGAGTGATCCATGTGCTGGTAGGTACATTTATGTTCATCATTTTCCTTCTAGGTTCAATGATGATATGCTTAAAGATTGTAGAAAGCTAATTCTTTGGACCAACATGTGTAAATTTACCACCAATGCTGGTTGAGGCCCACCACTTGAAAACGTGGAAGGTGTGTTTTTAGATACCGGATGGTATGCTACTATCCAATTTTCAGTTGATGTGATATTCATGTAGATTATGCTCTTATCAACAATGCCAGTTTAATAGTTTAGTTTCAACTTTCAACTACTGAAACTTTTGCTTGAGATTTCTTTACTTGTATGCAAATGGGCCCATGAAATTTCCTATGACTATAACTGTTGGTTCATTCATGCATTTGTGTACTTTTTATTTATATTTTATTATTGTACGTGCAACTTCTTATGTTACTGTTACAATATATAATCGTAGGCCAAAGGGTTGTTGGTGAACCTGCTGCTTTTGGGCTAATTCTGGATGATTCTTGGCTTTGGAACACTGATTTCAATATTGCTGCCATGTACAATCCGAATATACTAATGAATAAATTATTTTGTTTTCTCTACAAAATTTTGAACTGGTAGTATTATGCATTTTTTAACATCGGTATGCAATGAGTCCTCCCATAAGAAAATTGGGCCATGGTAAAGCTCTTCAAGCCGCACTTTCAGCTGGTGTTTTACAGGTAACCAACTCAATAATATGTCATATAAAATGATTTCAGCAACATTTGCTTGTTCAAATTTGACATGGAGATTGAGTGAATTAATCCTTCAAATGTTGTTTTATTGACTTCAATTTCTTCAAATAGAAATAGTAAACACAAGCTAACAAAATGCTGTAATTTCACTAACATATGTCTGCCACTTTCTGCAGATTGTTGGGACCGATCACTACACGTTCAACTCGACCTAGAAAAATCTTGGTATAGACGACTTTCGGAAGATTCCAAATGGTGTAAATGGCATGCTATTGATGTGAAGTTGCACAAGTAAATATATGTTTACATTTTAATTTAAAGACCCAAAATCCAATAGTGCAAGGGGTTTATGCGTGTATGTTTACTCGTTCATGATTTTCTAAACAGAGAACTGTAGTTAAATGATACAATATCACCTACCACCCTATCACACAAGTACATGATAAAAAGAGAGTCGAAAATGGTATTGAAATAACGTTTTTGAACTACTAAATAATCGATGTTTAATCTACATTATGCTGTACAGATTTCAAAAGCTTTTGTAACACCAAAGCAACCTTATATTTGATGTTAGGGACGAAAAAGAAGAGATGTTGATCTCATTTTACTTCTTTACGATCCACTAAAAAGATGAGAGCAAAAAACATTATTCTTTGCACTTTCTCAACATTTTCCCTCACAGCATTTAATATTTTTATTCTTAGCTTGTGTATGAAAATTGTAGCTCATCATGCAACTGGCTCCATATACATATGCTACTGCATTACAAGAATTTAGAATAGTGTTAACCAACTTGAATCAACAGTTCTCCCTTCTGATTTTACATGTGAACTTCATCTATCGAAGAAAGAATGCACTTGATCTGGGATGCTATGGTGGTAAGTAAAATAAACACAATTCGCCTATAAGGATGGCTGCACATACTTTATCAGTGATTCATTTGTACATCTAGGAGTCTGGCCAAATATCAACTACGGATTATGTGCGAATTACAAGCACTGAATGGTACACAAATACATACCAGATTTTCAAACATCTTCCAGTCATCCATATCTCTTCATGCTCAGAAAACTTAACAGCTGCATGTCTTTGTATTTATCTGCAGCGCCAAAATATTTAACATATATCCAAGGAAAGGAGCAATCATGTCGGGGTCTGATGCTGATATAATCATACTGAATCCAAACGCAAGTTTCAATATTGCTGCTAACTCCCACCATTCAAGAATCGATACAAACATGTATGAGGGAAGAACGGGAAAGGTATTAAATTATCAAATAATGTCCAGTTACTTTGGATATGACATTGTCTAAGATAAAAGTAAGGCGGCTATTGGGTCGATCACATAAATATCCATATATCTTTTCTCTTTTGTTTTTTGGGCCTAGCCCATTTACATGTTACGGCTGTTATATAAAGCCAAGCTTGTACTGAATGTATTTATTAACACATTGTATCAAAACGCTGCTATAATAAAATTTTACAATTCTTTTCAAAAATCTAACTTGGTATCAGAGCAGGTTTATTGAGCTTAACAGCATCAACTGCTTAATCACAACCAAGATAATCTCTGTTGTTAAGAGATTAGTGTCCATCAGTTTGTTTTCATCATTTGGACCCTCTCGTCAAAGGTGTTAACCTTGTCATTTGAGAGTTGTTGACATCAACAAAGAACCGTGCCTCGCCTAGAGTTTACTCAGACTGCAGCAGTTCTTCAATTGATGTTTTTTTGCGGCAAAAATCATTTGATTTTACAAGAAACCGATCAAGAAAGCAAAGAAACTGGTCTAGTTGATTAAAGAGACTTCCAGTAAGACTTGTCAGTTCTATTCAATCAAGAATATACATCATTCAAGTCTTAAAGGTATCATTCTGTAATCAAACAGAGAATTTCTTCAAATTCTCAATTCAAAGTTTCAAGATTCAAAGTAATCATACCGTTCTTGATTGATCTGTGGTCATTTTTTGAGTCATGGCTGGACCTAGTGATGAAGCCAGTGCCAATGTATCCAGTGTAAGAGGATTGACTGCACAGAATCAACCTCCACAGCCTCAAGATCCCATCCAAGACTTGATGAAGGCAATCATCAAACCCCAAAGTCAGCTTATTTCAATCCAACTTGATGAATCAAATTATCTGTTATGGAAATTGCAAATAGAAACATCAATTAGAGGATATGGTCTCGATGACTACATATATGGAACAAAAATCATTCCTCCAAAATTCATTAGAGATAATGAGGATAAACTTGTTCAAAATCCAGAATTTCAATCATACCAGAGACAAGATAGTCTTATTTGTGCATGGATGATGTCATCCATCGGAGCAAACATTTTACCTCAGTTAATTGGGGTCAGAACTGCTAATGAAGTATGGTCAACAGTTGAGAGAAATTTTTCTGCACAGTCATCTGCAAGAATCATGCATCATAGAAGACTGCTTCACAGCATTAGAAAAGGTGATTCAACAATGAATGAATATTTGCTGAAAGTAAAAAATATTTGTGATCAACTGAATTCAGCAGGACAAAAAGTTCCTGAATCTGAGCATGTATTATCAATTGTGAGCGGGCTGGATGATGACTATGAGGCAGTTTCTGCAATTATCTTGTCTATGGATCCTACACCAAGTCTACAATATGTGTATTCAACCCTATTGGCTCATGAAGGCAGAATTGATCATAAAAGAAACATGATTTCAGACATGTCAGTTAATTACACTACCTATGGAAGGGGTAAAAATCAAGGAAATGCTTCAAGAAATCAGAATCAGTCTAACTTTCAGAGAGGTAGTCAGTCAACTCGTGGCAGAGGCAGAGGAAGAAATAATAACAATAGACCTAGATGCCAAATTTGTGAAAAATTTGGACATACTGCCAATAAATGTTATTTTAGATACAATTCAAGTGTGAATCCAGGGCAGTCAAGCAATAACTCTAGTGTAAACTTGGTGAACGTGCAGAAAGACAACAACAAAAATCAAACTGAAAGTTCTAATGCAGATTCTATTTCAACTGATGATGTTGCAGATGACTGCTGGTATCCAGATTCAGGGGCAACTAATCATGTTACCAACAACTTAAACAATCTCAACTTGGGGAACAAAGAATACAAAGGTACGCAAAATCTTTTAGTTGGTAATGGCAAGATTGCACATATAACACATACTGGAAATGCAAGTTTAAAAGGACCTAAAGAACTTATTCTAAAAAATTTACTAAGGGTCCCTTCTATTAAAAAGAATCTGTTGAGTGTCTCCCAATTTGCTAAGGATAACAATGTATTTTTTGAATTTTATCCTAATTCTTGCATTGTCAAAGACATTCTGACACAAGAAATTATCTTGCAGGGTAATGAGGTTAAAGGATTATACAGATTTGATGTCACTAATTCCAGAAACCCTGATTGCTTAAATAAAGTGTGCCTATCTACTTTTGTTAATGATTCTGAATGTAATAAGCAATTTGATTTGTGGCATTGCAAGTTAGGACATCCAAGTGTTAAAATTGTGAAGCAAATCATGAAATGCAATAACTTGAATGTAAACAACATTTCTGATTCATATGTTTGTTCTTCTTGTCAATTGGGAAAGTCTTATAAACTTGCATTTCCAAGTTCACACACAATTTATACTAATCCACTTGAATTAGTGGCAACTGATTTATGGGGACCAGCATCTACAAGTTCTGTATATGGTTACAAATACTACATTTCCTTTATTGATGCTTATTCCAGATTTACATGGATTTATATGTTGAAGTCTAAAACTGAAGTGAGTAATGTGATGATGCAGTACATTAATAAGGTGGAAAATATGACTGGACATCATGTTAAAACTTTTCAAACTGATGGTGGAAGAGAGTTCTTACCATTAAAATTATTTTTTGAAAAGAAAGGTATTAATCATAGAATTACTTGTCCATATACTTCAGAACAAAATGGGTTAATTGAAAGGAAACATAGACATATTGTTGAGACAGGTTTGACTCTACTTGCTCAAGCTTCAATGCCCTTAAAGTACTGGCCTGAAGCTTTTGAGACTAGTGTGCATTTAATAAATTTATTACCTACAAAGGTATTAAAGTTTAAGTGTCCTCAGGAGATTCTGTTTAAGGTTAAACCAGATTATCATCACTTAAAAATTTTTGGATGTCAATGTTTCCCCTGTCTAAGGCCATATAATGCTCATAAATTAGATTTCAGATCTAAATGTTGTACCTTTTTAGGGTATTGCAATAGACAGAAGGGTTTTAAGTGTCTAGATAATACTGGAAGAATATATATTTCCAGACATGTAAAATTTAATGAACAGAAATTTCCATTCAGTAATATTAATTGTAAAACAACTGAGAAAGTTGTTGAGCCAAGAGTGATTATACCTGAGTTACCTGAGGATGTTCAAGTGATGGTGCCATCTACATTAGCTGCTAAAGACACCACCACCAGCTCTCAACTCACAGTGCCTTTAGAGAGGCCAGGTCAAGAGCATTTCACTGATGACAATATTGAGAATCAAGATCAATTAACTCAAGAAATTACTGAAAGCAGCAATCAATCAGCTGATAGGGAACAATCTGAGAGAATCAGTCATGGCAGGGAGAATAGAGATAATCTTAATCAGCATCCAATGTTAACAAGAGCAAAGTGTGGTATTTTTAAACCCAAAAATATTAATACTGTTGTGATTCAAAATGAACCAGTTTCCTTTCATGAAGCTGTCCAATATGACAATTGGAAACAAGCTATGGCAGAAGAATATAATGCCTTAATTAGCAAAGGAACCTGGACTCTGGTTGAAAAACCAGAAAATAAAAATATAATTGGATGCAGATGGGTTTATAAGTTAAAGAAAAATTCTGATGGTTCAATTTCTAAATACAAGGCTAGATTAGTTGCTAAAGGTTATTCACAACAGTGTGGTTTTGATTTTACAGAAACTTTTTCACCTGTTGTGAAACCAACGTCTATTAGAATAATATTGTCAATAGCCTTGTTTAGGAATTGGAACATCAGACAACTTGATGTCAATAATGCTTTTCTTAATGGTGATTTACAGGAAGAAGTGTTCATGCAACAACCAGAAGGATTCATTCAAGGCAACAATACAAAATTGGTGTGCAAACTCAACAAAGCAATCTATGGGTTAAAGCAGACACCTAGAGTTTGGTTTGACAAGTTGAAGGCTACACTTGTCAACTATGGATACACTTCTACTAAATCTGACAATTCTATTTTTACAAAATTTTCTGGCACAGATACAACATATATTCTAATTTATGTTGATGATTTCATTATTACAGGAAGCAATAGATCTGAGATTGATAGTATCACTAAGAGACTGAATGCAGAGTTCTCAATTAAGGATTTGGGTGATTTGAGTTACTTCCTGGGTATTGAAGTTAAAAGATCTAGTTCAGAAATACATCTCAGTCAAAGAAAATATATATCTGAGATTCTTCAAAGAGCTAAAATGGACAAAGCAAATTCTCTACCAACTCCTATGATCACTAACAGTCAACTTTCTAAAAACAAAGGAGAAGCTTTTTCAGATGCAAGATTCTATAGGAGTATAATTGGTGCATTACAGTATGCTACTATCACAAGGCCAGATATTGCTTATTGTGTAAATAAAGCAAGTCAATTCATGCAAAATCCTTTAGATACTCATTGGGTTGCAGTTAAGAGAATTCTTAGATATCTGAAGGGAACACTGGATCATGGACTAATTTTTAAAGCAAGCAATACTCTAAATATAAATGCATATGCAGATGCAGACTGGGGAGCAGATATAGATGACAGAAAATCAACTTCTGGTTATTGTATCTTTTTGGGAAAAAATCCAGTTTCATGGAGTGCTAGAAAACAAAGTACTGTTTCTAGATCTAGTACTGAAGCAGAGTTCAGATGTGTTGCTAGTGCAGCAGCAGAAGTGTTATGGATCGAATCCTTATTAAGTGAACTCAAAATTAAACCAGAAAAGAAGGCTGTAATATGGTGTGATAATATAAGCGCTATTTCATTAACTTCTAATCCAGTTCTTCATTCAAAGACAAAGCATATAGAGATTGATTTGTATTTTATCAGAGAGCAAGTATTACAAGAAAAATTAAGGGTTGGATATATACCATCGCAGCATCAAAAAGCTGATATACTTACTAAACCACTTTCCAAACCTAATTTTACGAGATTGAAGGAAGAACTGGGTGTAGATGCTGCAGATCTGAATAAGAGATCGACAAGGTTGATCTATATCCCAGATTGATGTTAGTTCAACTAGGGTTTCGACAGAATTGAAGATATAATCTGCTCAAATCATAAATTTCTATTATCGATTCCTGTTATTCAAAGAAGAAGAAGAAAAAAAAAACTTGAGTATCAATTGAAGTTTCAAGTCATACCTGATGTTAAAGAGAGATGATGAAGAATACTATCTGATGATCGTCACTCTCGATCACCTTGGAGCTATCGCCTTGTATTTCCTTCTGAGTAGCCGCCATTATTTTATTTTTCTGGAAACCTAATTGGTTTTGAACCCGATTAGGGTTTCAGGGGGGGAGATAAAAGTAAGGCGGCTATTGGGTCGATCACATAAATATCCATATATCTTTTCTCTTTTGTTTTTTGGGCCTAGCCCATTTACATGTTACGGCTGTTATATAAAGCCAAGCTTGTACTGAATGTATTTATTAACACATTGTATCAAAACGCTGCTATAATAAAATTTTACAATTCTTTTCAAAAATCTAACTGTCTATGCATACAGTTTTCAGTTTTTTTCTTTTTTCCAAAACAAGTGAACAGGAGTTGATCCATAAACCCTTTTTGCATGTTTTTTCTTGCATCTGAAACTGTATTGTCATATATCCTCTGACTTGATGACCAAAATGTTTGTTTTAGGGGAGAGTGGAAGTGACAATATCAAGAGGAAGAATAGTGTGGAAAGATGGTGTACTTAAAAAAATTCGAAGAAAATCCTTCAGGTCCGGGGATTCGAGCGTCATGAATAGAAAACAGTTTAACTCTAATATCCTCATATGAAATAGGAGAAGTTAAGTACCTCCTGTCTCCATCATTAATTTTCATTCTCATGTTCGCTTGTTCAAAATAAGCAGTCCCATTTTATAAATTAGTACAGTAATTCAGTGATTCCTAAATTTATACCTTTTCATAGTAGATAAACTAACCGTCTGTATTTATATTGCTTGCACTTTGTTACGATATTTCCTTGTTGTCATCATGGCATGGAAAAGTTTTGAATTAGCATCTCCAGCACAAAGCCACAATGTGTTACTTTTCTGCATTAACTCCTCAAACTGGATATTAAGATGATGGTGTTACTGTCTTTGTATCTGCACCATATTATCATATAAAGTATAAACTGACATTTTCAAGATAGCATTAGCTTCAGAAAAAGCATATTTATAAGCTTCCTGTAAGCTAGTAACCACATATTCAGCCTATTTATTTTTATTCCACTGCTTGAGTAACTTCTTTGTCAGTTGTAATTTGGCTGTCAAATTATGCGTACATTCCCCCAAGTTATAGCTCTTAACCCGTCAGTAATACATTGATCGTATCCTTCTAAGTAGCACCATGCCATCATATGTTTTATATTTAAAAGACAGTTGTTTTTGTTTGTCTTGCCATCTTGAAAATTG
Source organism: Allium sativum (assembly GCA_030737875.1). Classification (NCBI taxonomy): domain Eukaryota; kingdom Viridiplantae; phylum Streptophyta; class Magnoliopsida; order Asparagales; family Amaryllidaceae; genus Allium; species Allium sativum. Next base: position 134,434,576 of record CM060918.1, read on the forward strand.
CATTGTCTTTTCCATTATCTTTTCACTTTTGAAAAATGCTACAATACCCGAAAAGATTTTTGTCAAAAAGTAAGAAATAGGGGTAAATCCGGAATTCAGGGGTGGCAAACATTGAATTCAGAAGGGTATTTGTGTAATTCAAGGGGTGGACCTCCTATTTTCTTGTCTCTACCGTAGTTTTTGACAAAATGAAAAGCGGGCAAAGTAGCATTTCTGTTAACTTTTTCTTTCTTAACCTCCACAAGAAATGCCCTATCCATTCCCCCTTTGAAACTGCGATGGATTCTAGTCCGTTTTCACTCTCCAATTTGTATGTTTTGGTGTTTTTGTATTTCCTTGATAATGTGAATTGTGATCAGGGAAAAGTTATCAAAACAGGGAACAAAAAAGCTCATGCGTATGCTGCTGCAGCAGATAAGGACAAGCAAATATGTTAAGGTATTCAAATTTAGTATTTTATTGTTATATCATAGTTAGCCAGTTATATGCTAAGTGGTGAATATTATTCTAATATTGAAGACTATTTCCGTTGACTCTACATAATAACGTGCACGTTTTTGGCGTTATCTACTTTGCAAAGATATCTAACATGCTCCTTCCAAATAAAAGTCGTAGCGAGAGTTTTACATTTTGGGGTTGATACCTACATTGAATTCGTAAAATATCGTACATTTACCGAGAGTTTTACATTTTTTTGCAATAGGTGGTGGAAAAGCACTTACAACTAAGAATAGAAGTGCAAAGCAAGAATATACAATTAGTTTTATGCTAGAGCTAAAGATTTCATATAGAATATCTTAATTATTCTACATACATTTTTATTTAGGGTTGGGGGTTTGGCAGCTCTTAAATTCGTCTTCTTCTGAAGTGAAACTGAAACCGAATACTGGATTTTGTTTTCGTTTCGAAACCGAAACCAAATGCGGTACTCATTTTCAGTTTTGAAATTGAGTCTAGACTTTGGTTTTGAATATAGATTTTGATTTGATTTAATGCAGCAGTTGTTTTTTATGTATTAACGTTCATGGTTGTTATAATAGGGTTATTGATTAAAATTATATAGGGAGTATATTACAATATATGATTTTTTTTTCTCTTTGCAGATATGAATTTCAAAAAGATAATATGATGAAGGATGGTGCGTAGAAAGTGTTTACGAGTAAATTTGGTTATCTTTATTTGTTATTTATATTATATTGTAACCCTTACACTTGTGTAACCTGGATTTGTTGTGGTATATTTGTAATTTTTGTTCCTTTGAAGATATGATTTATCTTTATTTTTTAGTAATTTGTTTATGGTAAATTTGATTATGGAATTTCTTTTGATATTTTATAGCTTTTAATCTGAAGAATGATTGGATCTATTTATGTTACTGAAGGAATCAATTGTATATTTTAAAATAAATTTCATATTTTAAATCCGCTACATATTTGTGGTGTGATAAATTGTCAATTTGAAACATACAATAAGCATTTCAGATTGTCAATTTGAAACTCTCATTAAGTGTTGTTGATTTTCGCCTTGAAACACTCATTAAGTGTTGCTGATTGTCACCTTGAAACACTCATTAATTGTTGCTGGTTGTTACCTTGAAACACTCACTACGTGTTGCTAATTGTCACCTTGAAACACTCATTAAGTGTTGCGGATTATTCACTTGAAACACTCATTACGTGTTACTGATTATCACCTTGAAACACTCGTTAAGTGTTGTAGTTTATCAATCTGAAACACTTAGTTAGTGTTTCAATCTGTCAGTCTGAAACACTTGTATAGTGTTTCAATTTGTATATCTGAAACATATTATAAGTGTTTCAAAAATCTGCAACATACAAATCTGTAACCCCTAAAAAGTGTTTCTAAAAATTTTAGCAACATTTTATTACCATTTCAAATTAGCCATTTTGGGGTTGTGTTTGTTTGAAATCTTGAATGAGTTCTACTTGTCAATACTATGTTGGTTTCCATTGTTTTTGTCTCTATGCGTCTGAGATATCATATTTACATAGCTTAGACTTAGGGCTTAAGAAACTTGTTGTCAATGGAAACGTTTATCTTTGTTGTTGTTTCTTAATACATGAAACTGTATATGTTGAGTTAGTTGAAACTATCTCGTGTGCCATAGGTTGATTCGAGATTATGTTGCATCTTCTATATTGAGAAGAGTTATCAATATATGACATTACACTTCATCTATCTTATTCTAATCATCCTGTTTATGCCAAACAGACCCTTGTATTATATAAACTCGGGTCAGACCAAGTTGTTTCAGGATAGACATGCTTATTGGGTACCTTCTTTGCTTGCTCATGTTATGGACATTTCTATCGACTTTTGGGATGCTTAGGCATACTTTGTGCAGTCGTCGGTAGTTTATTTGTGTAACTCTGATATATCTTTATATGTAATATCTTTATATGATTGTATTCGTTGTTCTATAATCTTATTATTTGTCATTATAGTTTGTTTTAGATACATCCCTCAACCACCTTAGTTTTGTATTAAACTAGAATTAATTGCATCGATCCATATAAGGTAAGAGAAAAATAAAGCACTAAATCGATGTATTCTATACTTGTTTAATACAAGATTCATGGATGGTCGCTTCTAACTAGCCATGTTCTCTGCACTAACAGACGATATTACCTAGTAATACTCTTTATTAGCGTGGGTCTTAGGGCGGGGCGTCACAGCTTGGTATCAAGCCTGAATTCAGAAACAAGTATGATGAACACATATTACAGTACATCGAAGTATAGTATAAGTTCTAACATAGTCCCAAACTATTAGCACCCTAAATCATGTCCTTAAACTCTTTGTGTCCTTAGGGATAAATATGAGTTAGGAATACGTATAGGAATGTATTTTTAAATTTTGTAGTATTTCATATGGTGAGTTCGATAAATAATATGTTATCCCAGTCAATAATCCTTATCTTATCTTGTTCTTTCATCTCATGGTTGAAAAGGGATATAGTGGCAGTTCAAGTGCTTGGCAATCTAGCGGCCTACACCTAGATAGAGTCTATATGTCGTTCAAGCAGTTCATGGAGCTTTTTTGTTGTACTCAGCCTCCAGCTTCTATCCATTCATTCTCTTCTCACAAGAAGGAATTAACGCTTCAGCCAAAGATTTTTATTAAGGAACCTATTCACTAGTCCTTTCTCCTTGAAGCATCAAGAAAGGAAAGGATGGTTGTAATAAACTAGAAGTTTGAAAGAATCCGAATAAGATGTGGTCTCCTTTCCGTAGATCCAAATCCTTTCAACATAACAATAAGAAAAATCATATTAGTCCTTGTCCTTATTCTGGTGTAGCATTTCGTAGACCGAAGATATGCTACCACTATGTTTCCCAAAGGAATTTATCAAAGAGTGCCCTAAGCCTAGCATGTGTTGTCTTTGAAAGCAAGTGGTACATCGGTCTACCTCATGTATCAAAAATATGAAGATCCCTAACTCAGGTGAACTCATTATGGTAGATGCTTATGGTGGGTCTTCTCAGCTTAAGGGTGTCTTCTCCTATTTTTGAAGGTTCCATCTTATTTCATGATTCATTCCAATTGACTTCTCTTCGATACGAGTGCATCGCATTCATTTTTACCGAAGAACTTATAAATGATGTTCCTTTAGATATATCTTGCTCTATGAGTTCTTTATAGATTGTGAATCATGTTCAAGGGTCCGTAACATGTTGTATGCTTATGAAAATATTGAAACTATCCCATGTGGTTTATCTTCTCATGTAAATTAAAATGTAAATTACCGTCTTAGATTTTATATGGGTTCGGGGATAGATTGGTTTATTTGATATGAAGTCGAATCCTATGTTCGAAAGAATTTTGCATCTTGTGCACTCTGATTCAAACAATCACCTACCTTTTATACTTCATATAATGATCGATATTTCAAAGTTCCTTTATTTTTCGTTGAATCTTGATATGATGATGACATATCATGGATTTTATTAGTTTTGAATCTTTTTATGCGTTTAGTCCCGTCTCGGGTTTTCTACCCAAGTGGGCATTTGAGCTCCATATCGACCTTATTTCTAGTGCTTAGCTTGTTTGTCATCCTCCCATGAGGATGTCTATCAAGAATTGAGGAATTAGAGCAATAGTTGTTGAAACTAGAAGCATTATCTCATTGTGATATTCATGATCTCCTGACACCTTCGTATCAGCTTCTATTTTTCTATTGTTTAGTATGGAGATATGTCTTAGTTTAGGGGATCATATTGCCAATGCTCAGATGCTAGACCCCAATCATATTCCCCACGTCATATTTGTGCATCTAAATCCTGTAATGATGAATTAATAACCAAGATAACAAGTTGAGACTTATATTCGGATAATAAATGTGATAATTAAAAATAAATCAGAGTGCACAACGGGAACTAATAGACTGTTTTGGCCGAGCATATAATTTAATAACTCATAGGGGAATTAACTGGAGGGTATTTATATGGTTGATAAGTTGTAAATAATAATTTTTTTGATTGTGTTTATTTAAAATAAAATAAATGAGTGTTGGTGATAATAAAATAAATACAACTAAAAGAAGCTTTTGATTATCTATTTTGTTAACGTGTCTGAATGTTGTTTATGGACCGTTGTCGACATATGGAATGCCATATTATCGATAGGAGCTCCTAAAAATTGTATGATACATTTTGACTTAAGAGATAATTAATTGAAAAGATATTTAAATCAAAATAATGTTAATCCATTGAATAAATTGAGAAAAGTTGTGAGCATAGGGAAGCAACATCAATATTGTATCGATTATGTAACAAAATACTAGAAATAATTATTAAGAATTTAGTGGCATAATATTATTTTTAGATGGATTAAAGAAATTATTTTAAGTGAAATTGTGTTTTTAAAACTAAGGAATAAATATAAGTATACTTTGTGTAAGAAGATATGTATTTAAAGAGTAAAACATATTGAGCATAAGCATTTTTTTATAAATACACTCTCATATCTTAGATGATGTAAGTAGGAAAGAAAAAGGTGAGGCCATTTTGATTTCGTAATCAAAATGGCATCCATTTGATTAAGCGATTTACTATAACAGATGGCGAGGCAACATTATTAATCTGCCGAGCATTGAGAAACTAAGGGCGTATTTTTAAAATACATGCTATGGAAAGGATGAAATGAGATAATTTAATCTATTATGTATAATAATTCTTGGATTTGGGATAAATGTCAAAATTTCAAAAACCTTATATTCAAGAGTTTAGAATACATTTCTTGAAAGAGGAAAATTTGCAAGGAGTCATTTACGAATTGAAACTATAAATATGTTAATATAAGAAGATTGCAAGGCTTCATGTTATTCTTAGTTTGATTATTTGTGACCGAGAACCTTTTTTTACAAGTAATTTCTGGTAGAGTCTTCAAAAAGATTTAGGTACAAAGCTTTACTTCAACACAACCTATCATCTCCAGTCTGATAGAAAGAGTAAGTGGGTGAATCATATTCTTGAGGATCATTTCAATGCATGCATTTTTTATTTTGGTGGTAACTGGGAAGACCACCCATCTCTTGTGGAGTTTGCATATAATAACGACTTTTAGTCCAGTATATGTATATCCCCTTTCAAAGCCTTATATAAAAGGCCATGTCGATCGCCTCCTTGTTAGTTGGAGTATGAGGAAAAGATGATGTTAGACATCGACTGTATTTGCGAAGCCTCCAAACTAAATGATCTTATTTGTAAGTGAATGAAAGAGGCTCAAATCAGACAGAAATCCTATGTTGACAATCGTAGGAAACCTCTAGAGTTCCATATTGGCAATCTTATGTATATCCGATTATCTCCTTTGAAGGAGGTGAAATGTTCCAATCAGACGTGAAGTTGGCTCCTAGATACATAAGACCACTTACTATCATTGAACATATAGGTTCTGTTGCAAATCGTGTACTTTTCCGGCCTAGTTTTTCGGTATTCATGATGTATTTCACATATATCAATTTTAGAAGTATCTTGTGATTCATATTCTATTATTGGTTTCCATATTGTTGAGGAGCTTGACATCTCACCCGATTTATCTATCATGCAACGTCCAATGCATGTACTAAATTCGAAGGTTAAGCGCTTTCGAAATATGGAAGTGCCGCTCGTGAAGATTCAATAGCCTGATAATCCCAATGATTTCACTTTGGAACCAGAGAATTCATCAAGCAATCATACCTTGATTTCCTTTCTTTCAGTGTATAGGGTGATTTTTTTAGTTCAAGCTTATCTGTTTCCATTGGCTAGATGATATAAATCATGTTGAATGCAACTCTTCTCTAAAAAATTGCAGGCATGCAATTTTTATAAGGAGGAGTCTGAGACGACCCTAGTTTTGTGATTACCAATATAAGCTAACCAAATAGTATTTGTAATGGTTCAATTAGAATTAAATTTGGTTTGAAGATGATAACTCATAAAACCCTTTGGGTTGATCAAGCTAAGGGTTTTTGAGTAAAAAATAAGTAAATATGTTGAGTTGAGTGAATCGAATCAAAGTAACCAATTCAATTCAATATTAATTTGTAAATCAAAGAAAAAAACATAAATATGTTGAAGATGATTTGTTTAATCATTGAGTTGTTTAAATAATTTATTTTAAGTAAGAAGATAGAAATATATGAGTTTTTGGGTAATTAATTTGAATTTGATATTATATTGAATTGATTAAAATAATAAAAGATTATATTCAATATCAATGTGTTAAAGAAATTAAAATATGAAGTAAATAAAATTCTTAAAACTTTAAAATGTAAATTTGTGACAAAAAGAAGTACTGAGGGATTTTTATTCGTCAAGAAGCAATAATTTTGTAGAGTATTATAAATGGTAAATTTTGGTTGTAAAAAGAGCATTTTAATCAGATTGAGCTACAAATGAAAAATAAAATTCACCTATTGGCCAAAAATAAATATTTGAGTGTTAATACATTTTAAGTAAGATTTGGATATCTATTGTGTTAAATAATGTATATTTGTTTATTTTAATGTTAAATTTGTAAGTTTTAATGAATAAGAACTGTAACTGAACATTATATTAAAAATGTAAATTTCTATGTATTTATGTTAAAAATAATGTCTAAACTAGTAAAAAAGTTTTAGTACTTGTTTGTAATAATTCTGCAAAGTCAAAACAATGTTGAATTATTAGTAAATGATGTTAAAGTAGTGTAAAAATATGTGTTAATAGGTTATAATGTAAACATAATCATTTAAATAAGCTTAATTTAATTAAACTTAACTAATTGGACCTTAATTAAGCCCATTAGCTTATTTAGTTAATAAACAAAGATATGGAAAAAAGATATAGTACATAACTTTTTGCCAGTGATCTTCTTCTTCCTCCACGAAAACCAAAGAAAGAAAACTTACAAATCATCTTCTCAAATTAACAAAAGTCATTTCAAGTTCAAAATAAAATTCAGAAATAGGTTGCTAATCCTTTTTAAATAGGTAATCTACAACAAAACCTAGATTTATTTTCCAACTTCTCAAATTTGAGAAGTTTTTGGTTTATAATAACTGTATTTCTTTTTGCATGTCATTGTTTTCGCATTTACAAGTAGTCGAGACCTTTCTCAAGCCATAAAGCTTCTACCTTCTTGCTTAGTCATTAAAATTTTGCTGCAACTTTAATCAAAGGTGAGATGATCTCACATGTTTAGCTGTAAATTGAAATTTGTATGATATTTGAGTTACTATAAACACAAAATTACAACTTGAAGTGTTTAAAGTGAAAAAATGTCTATCCTTGATTTTGAGAGCCTCCTTTATGTTGTGTTGAATTCATGCCAAAATTGGCTCGTACTGTTGTCTATGTGTTGTTCTTTGATCAAATTCAAAATCAAGTTTGTATATCATCTCCAATTTTCTCAGTTTTGTGCTCAAAGTTGAACTGGAGCAAGGAACATTTCTTATAGCTTTTGTGTGATTAAGGTTAACCTAGACCTTATTAAGATCGATCCTAGGGTCAACCTAGGGGAGGGAATGGGTGGACCAGGACCATCTCTTTCCCTGCTCATTATTGCTTGCACAATTTTGTGATTTCTGATGGTTTTGCTGCATGATTTTGTGTTGATTTCAATAGGCTTGAACCTACCAGGGAAACCAACATTAACGTTAATCTGTATCACGGATTGACAAGTTTTTATGTGCATTTTGTATGTTGATTTCATTGAATTTTCATTAATTTCTGCCAACTTTGTGCACGTGTTTACTAAACTGATTTCAAATGATCAAAACCAATTTCAAAATAAATAATTTACGAGTAAATGAATATATATATCCAAAACTATATATATAACAACCCAAATTTTTTTAAGCAACCTAACTAAAAGATTAATAAAATAAATATTAATCAGAAAAATATTAGGAAATAGGCAATGGGGGTTGCGTCATTGAGTCCGTTACGAAATTCTGGCTAAGATAGACATTTGGTTTGCTGAAATAAGACTTAAAACATAGAAGATATGAAAAGAAGAAGTTTGAAATTCAAATTTGAAATTGGAATAAAGCGACAAATTAATTAATAATAAATTCAGCCGTTAATCAACATCAGTTGGGTGACCTAGCCCTTAGCTGAGTCGACCAGGGGGTTGACCCAGACCCCAAGTTGGTCGACCCATCTGGGTGATGTGCACAACCTGGTGCGCATGTATTTGGTCAATTTAGCTAGATTTGGGGTGCGTTTTTCTGAGTGCTTCTTTAATCTGATGACCTAAGTTTTTAACCTAAAATCCAACGAACTTAAATCCCCTCGATAAAAATTCAACAATCTGACCTCCTTCGACCCTTTACCGATTTTTACCGCAACCTCCTTAGTAAAAATTCTCCTTCCCATCCTTTTATTGACCTGGAGCTCCTCTACCCTGACTCTCCTCTCATTCACATCGACCACCCTTTTTCATAAGAAAAGATTTTGGCATCTCTGAAAGATATGGAAAATGACAAAGCTTTGAGTCCGAACGGCTTTGGACCTTTCTTTTTCAATTGCTTCTGGCCTACTATTTAATATGACATTTTGGAGATGTGCATTGAATTCAATCTAATCCGATGTCAATTGCACGCTTGAATTATGCAGATATAATACCCCCTCCCCAAATCCCTTGGTTCCACCACCCTATCATCCTCCTTAACAGATGCTTTAAGATCATGACCAAAGTTCTTGCTAACCGTCTCCAATCGGTCATTGCATCCATAGTCCGCGTCGAACAACCTGCATTCCTCCTCGGCCATAACATCCTTGATTGTGTAGCAGCTACACAAGAAGTCGTCTCCTTCTGTCACCATATCTTGACGCCTGGTGTACTATTGAAATTGGATTTAGCGAAAGCTTTTGATTCGGTCAATTGGAATTTCTTTCTCGAACTTATGGCTCATAGAGGTTTGCCTGCCAAATGGTGTAGTTAGATTAACTGTATCCTAAGCACTAGCTTCTCCTCCATCAACATTAATGACAAAATGAGTAGTCTCATCAAAACTGCACGTGCCTGAGACATGGTGACCCTCTCTCACCACTCATTTTCGTCCTCATTGTTGATGTATTCAATCGCATGGTTAAACTAGCCATAAGCAATAATTGCTTTGCAAGAATCCGACATTCTGAATCAAACCAAATGATTTCCAGCCTATAATTTGCAGATAACATGATTGTTTTTGCCTTACCTGAACCCACCTGCTTCCACTATCTCAAAGTCCTCTTGTATGTCTTCGAACTTGTTTCTGGCCTATCTATAAAAGCTCCGTAATAATGTTAGATACTTCCAATCATCTTGGTCCCCACATACCCTCCCTTCTAAACTGTATCCTGGATCATTTCCGCATCACTTACCTCGGTATCCTGCTCAGTCCCACCAAACTTTAAAAATCAAATTGGTCTACCTTATTGATAGAATCGAAACCAAACTCTCTTCTTGGAAAGCGAACTCTCTCTCTATTGCTGGTTGCCTTGTCTTCGTCAAATCTATCCTCTCATCCATCCCTTCCTTTTGGATGTCGTTTCATAAACTCCCTTGCTGGGTGACTAACAGAATTGATCCCATTTCCTTTCTCTGGAATGGAAGTAAGACTAAAATACTTGTAAATTGGTAGATTGTCTATCTTTATTGAGATCAAGGTGGTTTAGATATCATTAACCTCAATTCTTTCAACTTAGCCTTATTAACCAAATGGCATTGGAGACTACTCACTTAAGGCAATTTCATATGGAAAGATTGGATCCTATCGCTTCACTACCACTCTAACCCTCACCTGTCTCTTCACTACCCAACCTGCTTTAATCCTTCTCCATTCTTGTTCAGAGTTCTTTCCACTCTTCCATGTGTTAAACATCTCCTCCATGTTAGCATTAACAATGGTAACTACTGTCTCTTCTGGCTTGATATTTGGCATGATCACCTCCCCCTTTCCTGCTTTTTCCCTAACCTTTCCCTCACATTTCCTCCCATTACCTTACCGTTAAAAACTCTACAGACTTAGGTCCAGCTAGCTTTTGCCCTACTTACCTCTTTGACTTTGACACACTTGCTAATCTTCTAAAAGCATCCAACTTACTCCTTTCTCTGAATCTCTCCGACTCGCCGGATAATTTCTATAAGGCTTTAGCCCTTGCTAAGGGTTTTACTGTTTCATCGTGTTATAACTTCCTCAATCATCATGGTCGCCTCTTTTTCTTCACAAGACTCTGGAAATTTCATCTTCCTCCTCGCATTTTATTCTTTCAATGAAGCCTTATACATGCCCATATTAGTACAAAATATAGACTTCGTTGTTTTAATATTCCCGTGGATCCCAGTTGTGTACTTTGCTCACTCCATGATGAATCCATACATCATTTCTTCCTAGATCATGGCTTCTCTTACCCTCTTTAGCACGCAATAAGTTCGTACCTTCTCAACTTCATCCCTGTACTCTCCTTATTCTACGAGTACTAGCAGTACAACGCTCCACATCATCTTGTGGACGCATTTATTGTTATTTATTGTTAATGCATTTCGAAAGGGAGTAATGCTTTTGTGTTCTGCAAACCTAAAAGCAGTTTTGTAAGCATCTATAGAAATATCTCTCATTTGTTTCATACTTAGTCAAGGTCCGCCCACTCAGTACCTTTCAGACTTTCCCTTTCTACTGTGGCTCAGCTTTAAAAATCCCAGGGGAGTACCCGCGCGGATCCATCTGGAAGGATCTATAGTAGGCAGCAATGATCATCTCTTTTTAGTTTTTAAGTGGTAGTTCAACTTCTCTTTGATGTATATATTATGAATTTTCTATTTGGCCCTGTTTCTTGTTGGAAACTTTAGGGATCATCTTGGATCTCAAACGTATTATTCTGGTTACCGATCTGGCTTGTAGATTGGCTATTATAATTAACTTATGTATCTAATTGGCTGTGCAGCTCCACGCTGCACAACTGTTTCTATAAACAAAGGAACCTAAATCCCCTAGCTCTATTATAAATATGCTCCAAACCTAACCTATTTCTCCCTACTCCATTCTCTGCCTCAAACATCCTTTTTCTCAAATAATTCTAATGGAGTATTAAGGCTTGGATTTGAATATATTTTGGAGAATATTTATAAATAGAGATTTCCTACGGGGCTTAATTGGATTTGCTTAAAAGTTATGAGTAATTCAGTAATTGCAAGATTCAGTACAATTTAAGGTTTTCTTGACAGTATAATAAGTTATAGATTCCTTTTTATTTTTATTTTCTTTTCTATCAACAATCTATGTATTCTGATTACTGTTATATCCTTTCTTCTATCTGATTCCATAATCCATTCTATTATTGTATTTCTATTCAATTCATCTATACCTCTTTTTCTTTATATGTAATTTTATTACATTTTAGTTTCAACACTATTTTATGTTAGATTTGTTCTTATTTATTTGAGCCTAGGCCCTACGAGAGTCTATGCCATTGTCCTTTTTATTTTTGACGTTGAGTTTAGGCCTTCAAGAGCCTGAATCATTTATTCCTTCTTGCATAAGCGCAATTTGGGTTAAAATATGAAATAGATAATAAAAGCGCAATTGGAGAAAAATAGGAAATATGTACAAAATGGATAAATTGGGATTACGTAATAAAAGGATAATTAAGCTATAACTTTGATAAACTAAATAAATGGCATTTGGATAGACGCTAAACAGTGAGGTTGGGCTGTATAATGAAAATTAACAAAAGTGACATTTATTGACAACTTGTAAATTAGAGTTTACGTGCAAAGTATGATATGAAAAAAGTTACATGAAAAATAGGATTAATAATGAACTTAAGAACTGGCGTTAAGTTTAGATTAAATAAATTAATAAGCATGAGTAGTATAAGTTTGTTCCGATAACATAAGCTGATTAGGGAAAATAAGTGGCCTATTAAGAAAATGTGTAGCACGAGTCCATTTCAGCGACAAAGGTTGATTAGGGAAAATAAGAGGCTCATGGTATTGGTCTGTTCCGGCAGTAGGGGTAGATTATTAAGGAAAACAAGAGGCCAATTAAAATAATTAAATTTTAGTGACTTAGGCGTTTGTTGACAGTACTATGTGGGTTTAGGGTAGCAAGGCGATCTACAATAATTTTATGAGGATCTTGGCGCTAGTAAATTAAATTGGGGACTAAGTTTAGGGGTCATGAGGAGGCGAAGGCATGCTTATACTTAACTGGGTAGTAGGAGGTCCAAACGTGGTGGGTTTGGGCTTGTTCTGGCGGGGCGCGAGCGTGCATCATGCCGATTAGGGAAGATAAGACGTTATGATGGCGGTGATTTTCACTATGTCCTTAGAGCTGATGGGTCGGGTCTGATAAACTCAAGGCTATAGTTGGCGTAGGTTATTATGATTGTGGTTTAGGTGCCGATCGATAGGTAGATTTAGGTTATATCCTAATTTGTAAGTTGTAGCAAAATGGTGAAGAAATTGAATGGTCTGACAATTGTCTATTTATTAATGGAAGTATATTCTTGTTCTTATTTACTATGTTGAGCTTCAATTTGTTATCCTATCTAGATTCCCTTTTATCACCCATGATAGCAATTACTGGACTCAACAGGTTTTATATTGACCAGTTTCTTTTTCTCTTCTTCTTTTCTTTCCTTCCCCAGGTTCTCAGGGCCGAGGATCTAGTGCTTGGGAGAGATTTGATCTAGCTTAGCCCATTAGAGATTCTTATTTGTCTTGTTCTCTATCTTTGCATGTATTGTTCCATGTTCTGCTTATTTCTGTATTTGGCATTGTTACGATACTCTGGTTATGTAGTTTTTGTGAGACAGCTACAGTTTTTATGGTTTATGATGTATTGACGCTTTTTATTCTGCTTTAAGTGAAATTTTAAGTTCCGTTGTATTTTTATTATGTCATCTTGTGAATTTTATTCTCTATGATGTTACTTTATATTCGCATCAAAATTCCTAACGAAATCCTCATACGGGTGGCATTAAGAAATGTGGGGTGTTACATTTGGTATCAGAGCTAAGGTTAACTGATCAATAAATTTTTTAATAAAGAATAGATCTTTTAAGAAAAGTGTTTCCAAAATAAAAAGTTGTTTCTGAAAAAATACCCTTTAAAGTCAATTACAATATTCCATTGACTCTGTTCCTAAATCCTTCTCTTTTCTCCATTCGCAACATGTCAGGGGATCCCAACTTTTCTGAGGGTATCCCTATTCCGACTTGGTTCCATAGGTAAGGGAAATCCTAAGCTCCCTCTCCAGCCATGGTGGCTCCTCCTAACCCACCACCAATGGTTGATTTCGTTAAGCTTTACAAGGATTTCACTTCTCTTGGTGGCAAGACATTCCTTGGTTCAGAGACTTTTCTTGAGGCCCACGCTTGGCTCAGGAGCACTCAGCGCATATTTGGACTTTTATAGCTTGATGATATAATGTGAGTGATTGGGTGCGTGGCAATTAAAGGGCGAGGCTTTGTATTGGTGGCAGATAGCTGAGGTTGAGCATGGTTTTGAGACTTGGAATGAATTTATGGAAGGGTTTGGAAGGAAGTTTCTATATCGGCAGAAGAGGACATGCAATTAAAGAAGTTTCTAGCACTGAGGAAGGGTGATCTTTTGGTAAACAAGTATGTTAATCAGTTCAATGAAGCTTGTTAGGTCTGGGATGGATTTTGTAAATACGACTCATAATAAGGATGTGAGGCTCACTAAGGGTTTGAATCAACTGCTATAGAGACTTGCTTTGACACACATTCCAATGGGTGTTACATTTGAGAATCTTGTTGATATAGTGCTTATGCACGAGGAAGGGAAAGGTGATCTTGTGGAAAGTAAAGCTAAGGCAGCTAAGAATAATATTGGATGAAGAAATGGTAGCCCAAGAACCATAGAAATCTCAGATTAAGAAGGATGTTAAATGCCATGGATGCGCCATGACATGCCATTTTGTGAGGTACTCCAAGAAGACTGTTAAGAAAGGAAGCTTCTATAATTATGGATAGTAGGGTCATTATAGTAGGCAATGTCATCAGAGGTAAGAGCAAAGAGTCGATTCAACAGGAGCGCAGATGCATGCATTGGAGAAGACTCAGTCCGGTATTATTCAAGATAGGGGCAGGAAGATCACCGTCGAAGGTTTGATCACTCTTTATGACTTTCCAGTTTGGACCTTATTTGATTATGGCACTTCAAACTCGTTCATTTCTACTTCATTATTCGATTGTTTGCACCTTAGTATATCTTTTATTTCTGATCCAGTAGTGTCTTCAAAACCTATAGGAGGTTCGGCGCATTTATCTATGATGTGTAAGGGTTTGATACTTTCTATATTAGGTGTCGAGTATGATTGTTGTAACACCCCACGTCCATTATTGTCACTCGCAAAGGGAATGCATTAACTTCCATGGAGCATTTTAAGTGAATATAGAACAGAAAATCACAACAAGACAGATATAAAGCGGTACTTGAAAATTTAAAACTTTATTTATTGCAGCAGAAGGTAAATATGTTTGGTTACATCATCAAAAACCATAAACCAAAGTCAAGTACATAATATCCATCTTGATAAAACAAAGTACATAATCCCACTACTACAAATAGCCATAAAGAAAATGATAGGCTGAACTTTACTTCGGCAATCCAAATCCAAGTGCTCCCAAAGAGATCCCAATCAAGCTCCACTAGTACTAGTCCGACCCTTAGAACCTGGGGGGGGGGGAAGGAAGAAAAGAGGTGGAAACAAAGGGGGTCAGACATAAAGTCTGGCGAGTCCGATAACTCTAACAACATAATTATTAAAGCAATATGATAAGATATAAGCTGGAGAATAAGGTAATGACTGTGTGAACCACATTGGTATGGCAAGGCAATCAAGAGAAACAGAGATAACGTAAATGGCACTTCCTAATCGATATAGGATAATTACTATACTCTACCGTACTGTACCATACTGTACTATACTAACACTAACTGCACCCCTACTAGTCACTCTAGAAATTTGATCCCTCTTGGCTAAATAGAACGATGATAGCTTCGTGAACCACTAGATGTACCCATTATCCTCCATGTTTGACTGTATATCTCTAGTTGCTATCATAGGTACCCAGCGTGTACCTATCCCCACTAGATGTACTCCTTCAATAAGTAATAATGGTAATTCCATGTACTCCTAGCTGACGTCGTAGGTGCCGCCTGCTCCTATCTCCACTAGGTGTACCCCCTTAATAATTATTAATAATAGTGGTAGATTCGTGTACCCCTAGCTGACTACATAGGTGTCGTCTGCTCCTATCTCCACTAGGTTTACCCACTACCCTGCCCCATTCGATCGGCTCCCTAACTCGTAGATACTCGTGCTGGCCCCACAGTGGGGTGTATCACTCCCCAAAGTGGCAACCCGATACCCCCAATGATGCACGGCTTATACCTACACGATGCAACAACGTCTTACCTACCAGCCCTGGTCCACACATGCATATGAACCGGTTGGACTTGCGTTGCCACCGCTAACCCGGTTTGTCCTCTTATAGTCAAGCCCAGTATGCGTGTCCCGTCCTCGACTTGGGTCGAGCCCACAAAGATACGAATGGGTTACTGGTTGAAATGGGCCCCCATTACTTGACACAAGCTATCCACCTAAGCTTGGTCCCCTCTAGTATATCCTACTTAACCCCCTTCATGTCCACTTACATGTTTTAAATTTGGTTAAGAGTTTCCATTAGTAATTCCACATGCCACCCAAGGCACCCACTTAACCACTTTGTCCCACTTACATGTTTTACCTTGGTTAAGTGTTACTAATCGTATTTCCTCATGCCACCCAAGGCACCCACTAGATTCCACATGCCACCCAAGGCACCCACTTAACCCCCTCATGCCCACTACATGTTTATCTGGTTAAGTGTTTCTTAATTCATTAAGACCGTAACCTCATAAAGACCTCTCACATTAGACTGACATTTGTGGCAGCTGGATTTGCCGGGCGGGTCTGGGCAGTCTTACACCACAAACGAGCCTAACCTCGTGTCTTTACAACTGTTACGTATTTAATTTGTGCCTAAGACCTCTCACATTAGACTGGCATTTGTGGCAGCTGGATTTGTCGGGCGAGTCCGGACAGTCTTACACCACAAACGAGCCTAACCTCGTGTCTTAGACGATTAATTACACCTAATTAATCATTCCTCCAATTTGAATTACTTTCCATATTCAAATTATCAATCAATTCCAAATTTAACGATGTCCATAATTGACTCAATTATGTCCATCCATTTATGGTATGTAAAATCATACCAATTTCATCACTAATTAATTTTATTCCTTAAAATTAATTACATGTCTTTTTAGGCCATTACATTCAAAATTCACAATATGTGTGTATCCACTATTATCCCCATCGTACCCCCGTCATTCGTTCGCTTAACATGATATATACATATTAGACTAGCAAATAGTCTAATACTTAAAAAAAGGAATAAACGTCACAAAGTCATATACACACAATAATAGATCTAATTTGCATCTAACTTGCAATTATGAATTACAACATACTTGCATAGTCTTTGTATTATTAAGGATCCAAAAAAAATGGATCTAAAAGGTGTGAACTTGCATGTATGAACATAGCTTTACACCCAACTAGCCTAGGTAATTATCACAAACTTACATAAATTATGTATGTCGTCAACCTAAACATAAAGGTGTCATCTTGCATAACTATGGATCCAATAAAAGGTGTTAACCTGAGTAAACTATGGATCCACATAAAAGTGTAAACTTGCATAACTATGCATGTCATAGTTTCAACATAAAAATGTCAACTTGAATATGGATCTAAACTTTAAAGGTGTGAACTTGTATATATGTGAATCCAATTATCACTTAAACTTTCATATGAACATAATACTTATATATATGTTCCACATCCATATTCGCATAAAAAATGATGTTATAAACCTAGGTGATAGGATTATAAAAAGGGATTAATTGACACAAGTTAACATCATGAATTACTAGCATATATTTTAGATCCAAATTTACATAACATCATATAACTCGCATACAACTTGCGTGATCCTATTAACTTGCATAACATCATATGTACAACGTGCATAATCATATTAACTTGCATAACATCATATATGAAACTTGCATAATCATATTAATTCGCATAATCATATTAATCTTGCATAACATCATACATGAAACTTGCATAACATCATATATAAAACTTGCATAACATCATATAATATGAATCAAGTTAACATACATGATTAAACATATGAATTAGATTCACAACCACAACTTATAATCCAACGTATATCACATCATAATTGATTTAGCAATTATTTTGTTAAAGTGGTCGAACTCACAACTCAAAAGCGGTCTTGAGTTCTGAATTCTGATTTCTGGAGTTGTATTAGCTCTCCTTTGAAGAAGTTTCGTTGTTAGGGTTGAATAGAACTGATTTAATTTGATGTTCTTCCTCTTTAATTTGTGGCGGCTACTCTAGGGTTCAAGACGACAGCATGACGACCATAGTTTCAGTTTTAATTCTGATTTAGGGTTTGAGTCTTTGGGTCTTTTTATAGAGTTTTGAATTAATTTAAGCCGTCGGATGATCTTAGGGTTAATCGAAACCACTCAGTCAAGATAGGGTGACAAGTCAGCCCTAATGACTCAGCAAGGAGTCAGAAAGGACTCAACAATGAGTCACAACACAGACCGGACTGAACCAGAAAGCTGTGCAGGTTTTCTCTCGGCCTGGGCGCACTTGGGAAGTGCACCAATGTAAATTTGTACTGGCGCACTTCCCAAGTGCGCCAGTGCAATAATATTTTTTTTTCTTTTTGCCACCAAACTTCGTTCGTCTATAACTCCTTCATCCGGTACCCGTTTCCCGCAAACTCGGACTCTATTTCAACCAAAATTCCGAGACGAACACAATGGCGCAACCCCATTCCATTAATTCTCACGTCTGAGATTAATTATTCCTTTATTTTAGTTAATTCGATTATTCAAAAATCTGGGGTGTTACAATCTCCCCTCCTTAAAGGATTTCGCCCCCGAAATCTCCAAGTTAAGGAGAATGCATATCCTACCATCCAAACAACCATCTACTCAACCATCATACACGGGCATCCATTGTCCTTATAAAATTTCTAATGTTGTATGAACATATGCAAGAAGCGTGTGTATATGTTCCTTATCCAATGCAAAATCAAGTGGTCTACTGATTCAGCTGACCTCCTTAATGCAAACCATGATAGTGCCTTGCGTCCATTATGTATGCGAAGAACCCTATCGATACATATTATTTCTACATGTGTGCACAACCATCCACCAAAATGCATCATCCATATGATAGTACAACCATTATACATCC
Source organism: Allium sativum (assembly GCA_030737875.1). Classification (NCBI taxonomy): domain Eukaryota; kingdom Viridiplantae; phylum Streptophyta; class Magnoliopsida; order Asparagales; family Amaryllidaceae; genus Allium; species Allium sativum. The sequence continues at coordinate 134,453,429 of CM060918.1, forward strand.
ATTACTTAAATATGTACACACATTTATATGCAATATGCAATATGAAGTGACTGAGCCGATCTAGTGTCTAAAGTGTGTGTATATGCATCCACGAGCAACCACTAGCAAACACTTGCATCCACATGCATCCATCATACATAACATGTCTCAAACACATGTTTCAACCATAGGACTATCCTATATAAAGTTCAATGATACTAGCGAGAGGACATACTAAAGATAAGATAAGTACATGGTAAGCGATAAAGGAGAAATTTAAAAGACATACCCTCGAAAAGAAAAGGGTACAATGAACGCATCTTCTCTTCCGTCTCCCAAGTAGCGTTGCTCTCGTCATCTCCCCATTGCAATTTGACTAATTTGACCTCTCGATTCCTCAACTTCTTAATCTCTGACCCAAGAATGCGCGTAGGAGCTCGTCGCATCACACTCGATCTCCACCTCTCTAAGCAAGCTCGGCTCTACCACTTCCACGGTCTCATGCAAGCACTTCATCAAATATGATACATGGAATACGTCGTGTACACCACTAAGTCTCTCGGGCAACTCCACTCTATATGCCATCTGCCCAATCCTTTCCTTAATAGGAAACGGCCCTACGAATCTTGGTGCTAACTTCCCAATGGACCCAAAGCGAACGACGTTCCGTAATGGAGACACCTTGACAAAGACCATGTCCCCAATATCAAACTCAAGATCTGTCCTCCTCTTGTCCGCATAAGATTTCTGCTTATCTTGCGCCGTCTTCATCCTCCTTCGAATCAAATCGATCTTTTCCGAAGTCTGTCTAATCATATCGGGCCCAAGTAAGATCTTATCTGTAGACTCCCCCCAACCTGTAGGCGAACGACACGGCCGTCCATAACGAGCCTCGAACGGTGCCATGCCAATACTAGACTAAAGCTATTATTATATGCGAACTCTACCAACGGAAGATGTTCCTCCCATGTACCTCCGAAATCTAAGACACATAACCTCAATAGGTCCTCTAGGATACGATTCACCCTCTCGGTCTGGCCGTCCGTCTGAGGATGATATACGGTGTTCAAACATAACCGAGTCCCTACCGCCTCTTGCAAGCTCTTCCAAAATTCCCTAGTGAAAATAGGATCGTTGTCGCTCACTATGCTAGAAGGAACACCGTGCAAACGAACTATTTCCCGAATGTATACGGAGGCTACACATGGAGCAGTCCTCTTACTCTTCACGGGAATGAAATGGGCGCTCTTAGTAAGTCTGTCTACCACGACCCAAATCCCCGTATTACACAAAGTCTATCGTCCCTACGCAACCAACCCTTATCATCTAGGGTATACCTACTTAGGTGGCTTGATGACTCCCCTCTTATGAGCTTCTCTACTAACTCCATCAACTGTGGGTCATCACGCTGTACCTCTCCAACCCGTCCCAAAAGCGTAGGTCTGACCTCAAGGACGCTAGCAAACTGGGTACAAAACCAATGGATGGTCTAAAGTCAAAGGTAGAGATAAACTCTAAGCTACGTCGCTCGACAAACAAAGGACTCAATGTCAACATTTTCCTACTCAAGGCATCCGCCAAAACGTTACCCTTGTCAGGGGTATATGCTATCTCGAAATCGTAGGACGCCAAGAACTCCATCCACGTTTGTTGCCTCAGGTTTAGATCTTTCTGAGAGAACAAGTACTTTAGCGACTTATGGTCTGCAAGCAACTCAAACTTCTCACCAAGCAAATAATGACGCCAAGACATAAGCATAAAAACTATAGCAGCCAATTCTGAGCCGTGGGTAGGGTAATTCTTCTCATGGACTTTCGAATGTCTTCCACCATAACATATCACCCTTCCCTAGAGACCACATGCCCTAAAATCCTCACTTCTTTCCTCCAAAATGGTATTTTGGAGAACTTAGCTTTAAGCTGGTGCGCTTGTAGGGTCCCTAAGATTTCCCTAAGATGTAGGGCATGCTCTTCTCTGCTTCTAGAGAAAACCAGGATATTATCCCATGCAAAATCGTCACAACTATCCATCTCTCACCCAGACCATCCTGGTCGAACTCGACATCCCCCAAGTGCAAGCCCCAAAGGCCTAAACCAATATCAGACAAACACCCAAGGGATACCTCCTTCGAATTCAGACGACCTACGTGAGATGATACTAGTAAGACGACCAACCAATTGAGCACTTGACCGGCTCTGGCTGTCCTTGCCAGTCTTGCTCCAAAACCACCGCTAATCACATAACTAGCTTTGCTTAATCTATTAAGCACATACGAAAACTTATTTCGCGCTTCTGGGTAAACCCCGCACTTTATCAAAGACGTCTCCACACTCACGGACCACACAAACAGACTCCCAATCATCGTTGGATGCGTCAGAAGATTCTAGGCAGCTAAGCATCACTGAACCCCTAGGGTCACAAGAAATATGAGGGTCTTTCCATAACGAATCAATAGTCTAACTACCCTCCTTTCACAATCTAGGATGGCACCCCGCCTGGATAGCCAATCCACCCCTAGAATCAAACTATAGCCCGTGAAACCAAGGACGAAGGCGTTGCATTCAAATCTAACGCCCAAGATAGACACTCTCAAATCCCGACAAACCATTGAAGGATAAGCCGAACCACCAATAGGATTTGAGACTAGGATGGGATCCTTAACTAGACTAGTATTTAGGTGTAGTGTTTCAACTAACGAAGCAGATACTAAGGAGTATGAAGCGCCAGAATCAAACAAAGTTCAAACAGGATGATAAAGAAAACCAAATTTCAACCTAGACGGTCCTACCCCCATCAGGTATACCAGCCGTGAGGGAATACAACTACCCTCCAGAAGATCATGTACTTTGTCCTTGCCTCTTTGGAAAATCCTAAGGTGTCCTATTTCTCCAAAACACTAGCCTTCTTCTTCACATTCTCCATTCGTGACCTCCAACAAAGATGAGGTTTCGTCCTTTGTTAACCAAACAGCTATTTGAACCTTCCTCCCATCGTCTATCTTAAAGGTACCAACAAGCCCTCCACTTCCTTGGACTAACTTCTAGCCCGAGAAACGTCTAGGTCCCTTGAAGTGGTTTTTCGTTCGTTGTACGGAAGTCCTTATTTATCTTAGAAAAAGCATCTATACGCGCGCGGGGGGGGGGGGGGGGGGGGAGAACTCAAAAAGAGAAAGAGGAAGGGATTCAAAACGGAGAATCGAAGGAAGGATATATGGCTCTTGGGGATTATGTTCTTAAAATAAACCTTTCTTTCAAAAATACTCTTCTACAAACATATTTTTGAAAGTATTCTTTATAAAAATACTTTTGAAAAATAGTTTTTCAAAATATCTTATCTGTTCTGGTAATCTTCAGCTCTGATACCACGTGTAACACCCCACGTCCATTAATGTCACTCGCAAAGGGAATGCATTAACTTCCACGGAGCATTTTAAGTGAATATAGAACAGAAAATCACAACACGACAAATATAAAGCAGTACTTGAAAATTTAAAACTTTATTTATTGCAGCAGAAGGTAAATATGTTTGGTTACATCATCAAAAACCATAAACCAAAGTCAAGTACATAATATCCATTTTGATAAAACAAAGTACATAATCCCACTACTACAAATAGCCATAAAGAAAATGATAGGCTGAACTTTACTTCGGCAATCCAAATCCAAGTGCTCCCAAAGAGATCCCAATCAAGCTCCACTAGTGCTAGTCCCATCCTTAGAACCTGGGGGGGGGGGGAAGGAATAAAAGAGGTGGAAACAAAAAGGGTCAGACATAAAGTCTGGCGAGTCCGATAACTCTAACAACATAATTATTAAAGCAATATGATAAGATATAAGCTGGAGAATAAGGTAATGACTGTGTGAACCACATGGGTATGGCAAGGCAATCAAGAGAAACAGAGATAACGTAAATGGCACTTCCTAATCGATATAGGACAATTACTTTACTCTACCATACTGTACCATACCGTACTGTACTAACACTAACTGTACCCCTACTAGTCACTCTAGAAATTTGATCCCTCTTGGCTAAATAGAACGATGATAGCTTCGTGTACTACTAGATGTACCCACTATCCTCCATGTTTGGCTGTATATCTCTAGTTGCTATCATATGTACCCAGCGTGTACCTATCCCCACTAGATGTACTCCTTCAATAAGTAATAATGGTAATTCCATGTACTCCTAGCTGACGTCATTGGTGCCGCCTGCTCCTATCTCCACTAGGTGTACCCCCTTAATAATTATTAATAATAGTGGTAGCTTCGTGTACCCCTAGCTGACTACATAGGTGCTGTCTGCTCCTATCTCCACTAGGTGTACCCACTACCCTGCCCCATTCGATCGGCTCCCTAACTTTTAGGTACCCGTGCTGGCCCCACAGTGGGGTGTATCACTCCCCAAAGTGGCAACCCGATACCACCAATGATGCACGGCTTATACCTACACGATGCAACAACGTCTTACCTACCAGCCCGGGTCCACACACGCATATGAACCCATTGGACTTGCGTTGCCACTGCTAACCCAGTTCGGCCTCTTACAGTCAAGCCCAGTATGCGTGTCCCGTCCTCGACTTGGGTCGAGCCCACAAAGATACGAATGGGTTACTGGTTGAAACGGGCCCCCATTACTTGACACAAGCTATCCACCTAAGCTTGGTCCCCTCTAGTATATCCCACTTAACCCCCTTCATGTCCACTTACATGTTTCAAATTTGGTTAAGGGTTTCCATTAGTAATTCCACATGCAACCCAAGGCACCCACTTAAACCCTATGTCCCACTTACAGGTTTTACCTTGGTTAAGTGTTACTAATCGTATTTCCTCATACCACCCAATGCACCCACTAGATTCCACATGCCACCCAAGGCACCCACTTAACCCCCTCATGTCCCACTACATGTTTATCTGGTTAAGTGTTTCTTAATTCATTAAGACCGTAACCTCATAAAGACCTCTCACATTAGACTGGCATTTGTGGCAGCTGGATTTGCCGGGCAGGTCCGGGCAGTCTTACACCACAAACGAGCCTAACCTCGTGTCTTTACATCTGTTACGTATTTAATTTGTGCCTAAGACCTCTCACATTAGACTAGCATTTGTGGCAGCTGGATTTGCCGGGCAAGTCCGGGCAGTCTTACACCACAAACGAGCCTAACCTCGTGTCTTAGACGATTAATTACACCTAATTAATCATTCCCCCAATTTGAATTACTTTCCCTATTCAAATTATCAATCAATTCCAAATTTAACGATGTCCATAATTGACTCAATTATGTCCATCCATTTATGGTATGTAAAATCATACCAATTTCATCACTAATTAATTTTATTCCTTAAAATTAATTACATGCCTTTTTAGGCCATTACATGCCAAATTCACAATATGTGTGTATCCACTATTATCCTCATCGTACCCCCGTCATTTGTTCGCTTAACATGATATATACATATTAGACTAGCAAATAGTCTAATACTTAAAAAAAGGAATAAACTTCACAAAGTCATATACACACAATAATAGATCTAATTTGCATCTAACTTGCAATTAAGAATTACAACATACTTGCATAGTCTTTTTATTATCAAGGATCCAAAAATCATAGATCTTAAAGGTGTGAACTTGCATGTATGAACATAGCTTTACACCCAACTAGCCTAGGTAATTATCACAAACTTACATAAACTATGTATGTCGTCAACCTAAACAAAAAGGTGTCTTCTTGCATAATTATGGATCCAATAAAAGGTGTTAACCTGAGTAAACTATGGATCCACATAAAAGTGTAAACTTGCATAACTATGCATGTCATAGTTTCAACATAAAAATGTCAACTTGAATATGGATCTAAACTTTAAAGGTGTGAACTTGTATATATGTGAATCCAATTATCACTTAAACTTGCATATGAACATAATACTTATATATATGTTCCACATCCATATTCGCATAAAAACTGATGTTATAAACCTAGGTGATTGGATAATAAAAAGGGATTCATTGACACAAGTTAACATCATGAATTACTAGCATATATTTTAGATCCAAACTTACATAACATCATATAACTCGCATACAACTTGCGTGATCCTATTAACTTGCATAACATCATATGTACAACGTGCATAATCATATTAACTTGCATAACATCATATATGAAACTTGCATAATCATATTAATTCGCATAATCATATTAATCTTGCATAACATCATACATGAAACTTGCATAACATCATATATAAAACTTGCATAACATCATATAATATGAATCAAGTTAACATACATGATTAAACATATGAATTAGATTCACAACCACAACTTATAATCCAACGTATATCACATCATAATTGATTTAGCAATTATTTTGTTAAAGTGGTCGAACTCACAACTCAAAAGCGGTCTTGAGTTCTGAATTCTGATTTCTGGAGTTGTATTAGCTCTCCTTTGAAGAAGATTCGTTATTAGGGTTGAATAGAACTAATTTGATTTGCTGTTCTTCCTCTTTAATTTGTGGCGGCTACTCTAGGTTTCAAGACGACAACATGACGGCCATAGTTTCAGTTTTAATTCTGATTTAGGTTTTGAGTCTATGGGTCTTTTTATAGAGTTTTGAATTAATTTAAGCCGTCGGATGATCTTAGGGTTAATAGAAACCACTCAGTCAAGATAGGGTGACAAGTCAGCCCTAATGACTCAGCAAGGAGTCAGAAAGGACTCAGCAATGAGTCACAACACAGACCGGACTGAACCAGAAAGATGTGCAGGTTTTCTCTCGGCCTGGGCGCACTTGGGTAGTGCACCAATGTAAATTTGTATTGGCGCACTTCCCAAGTCCGCCAGTGCAATAATATTTTTTTCTTTATGCCACCATACTTCGTTCGTCTATAACTCCTTCATCCGGTACCCGTTTCCCGCAAATTTGGACTCTATTTCAACCAGAATTCTGAGACGAACACAATGGCGCAACCCCATTCCCTTAATTCTCACGTCTGAGATTAATTATTCCTTTATTTTAGTTAATTCGATTATTCAAAAATCCGGGCTGTTACAATTGTGATGCCTTGTATTGGGGTTTTTAGGGTACAATATTATTATAGGGATGGATTGGCTAGCCATGTATGGTGTCATTCTTGACTGCGAGAGGAGGGTAGTATGTTTGATGACTAGTCATGGTAGGATCCTCGAGATATCTTGCGACCCGCTAGGGTCAGTTATGTTGAGCTTCTTAGAGTCCCTAGATATTTCTATTAATGATCTTGGCTTGGTACCCGTGGTGAGAAATTTTTTGGACATATTTGAGGAGGTGAGAGGACTACCTCTGAGATGAGAGATCGATTTTTGCATCTATTCGACAAAGAATGCTAAGCCTGTTGCTTTACATGTACGTCATATGGCTCTGAGGGAAAGGAAAGAACCGAGTAAGCGAGTTTGTGAGCTTTTAGAGAAAGGCTTTATTCGATGGATTATATCTGAGTGGGGAGCACCAATCGTGTTTGCTACTAAGGCAGATGGCTCTCTCCATCTATGTGGATTATAGAGAATTCAGCAAGCTCACAAAGAAGAATTGAAACCCACTCCCTCGGATAGACAATTTTTTAATCAGTTAGTGGGTGCATCCGTTTTCTCTCAATTAGATTTGGCGACTGGGTTTCATCAACTTCAAGTTGCATATGATATAGTGAATATGAAAGTTTGTAGGACTGTAGATGGATTTTTAGAGTGTCTGGTTATTCCCTTCGGGATAACCAATGCACCGACATATTTTGTTGATTTGATGAGCCGAGTGTTCAGGGAGTTCCTAAATAAGTTTTGTAGTGGTGTTTGCGGATGACATCTTGATATTCTTGAGAGATGAGGATAATCATACGTGGCATTTGGCAGAAATTCTCCGTACTCGTTGTGCCCATCAGTTAAGGGAGAAGTTCTTAAAGTTCCTGTTTTGGCGTAAGAAAGTGAGATTCTTGGGGCATATTACTTTCGGGAGATGGTATAGTGGTGGATCCTGCTAAAGTGGTGGCCATGGAAGACCGGAAGGTCCCTAAGAATTCGACGGAGGTGGGGAGCTTTCTAGGTTTGGCGAGGATTTATCAAAAATTTATCAAGGACTTTGCGTGAATTTCATCTTCGCTTACCCGCCTTACAAAGTAGACGTTCGTATTCTCATAGGACGTGGATTGCGAGTATTCCTTTATGAGATTAAAGAAGGCTCTCATGACTGTTCTACTGTCGACTCTTCCAAACAAAGCTAAGATGTTTACAGTGTATACAGATGCTTGTGGTACATGATTAGGGGAAGTACTAATGCAAGAGGTTATGGTTGTTTGTTATGGGAGAAGATAGCTAAGGGTACATGAAAAGAATTATCCTACCCACGAGTTAGAGCTAGCAGTTATTGTTTTTGCCCATAAGTCTTAGAGGAACTACTTGTTGGGCGAGAGGTTTGAGTTATATACGGATTGTAAGTCTCTCAAGTGTCTATTCTCGCAAAAGGGTCTTAACTTGAGACAACAACGTTAGATGGACTTTCTTGCATCCTACGATTTCGAGATTTCTTACACCTCAGGGAAGAGAAATGTAGTAACTGATGCTTTGAGTAGGCACATGATGACTTTGATCCCATTGTTTGTAGAGTGACAGAGTTTGTCTCATCTACTGATTTCAGAGCATCTACGGATTATGCACCAAGATTATTAGCATCCCTTGAGGTGTAACCTACTCTATTGGAGGAGATTGGATGCAGTCAGCGCGAGGATCAGCAACTAGACGATATTTCAGACCAATTAGATAGAGGCAATACCTCTAGGCACCCTTCTAGATACTCAGTTGATGAGAGAGGATGGCTTGATGGCAGGTTATGTGGAACCCGCATGGGCGATGTGGCGAGTGCAATATTATCGAAGGCCCATCAATTTCGGATGACCATCCATCCAAGAAGATATAAGATGTATAAGGATATAAAGAGGGTCTTCTATTGGAAAGGGATAAAGAGAGAAGTGGAAAATGTTGTAGCAACATGCATGTCATGTCACAGAGTTAAGGCTGAGCAAAGGAAACCTGGTGGATTATTTCAGCCCTTAGATATCTCATAGTGGAAGTAGGAGATCTTCTCGATGGATTTCATAGACGATTTTCCTTGGTGGAAAGATAATACAACATTTGGGTGATCGTAGATAGATTAACCAAGAGCGCTCATTTCATTCCATTCAAGAACAAGACGACCATAACTGGGTTAGCTTCGATGTATTTAAGGGAGATTGTCTGGCTTCACGTGGTTCCCACGAGAATTATTAGTGACAGAGACCCCATCTTTACCAGCAAGTTTTGGAGGAGCCTGTAGGAGGCGTTAGGGACACAGATGAGATTTAACACTGCATACTATACTTAACAGATGGATACACAGAGAGGGTGAACCGAATTCTTGAGGATTTACTACGGTTATGCATTTTGGACTTTAGAGGAGTTGAAGGAGCATCATCCCTTGGTTGAGTTTTCTTATAAAAACAACTATCAGGCAAATATTGACCTGACACCTTTTGAAGCTTTGTATGGATGACCCTGTAGATCACCATCTTGTTGGAGGGAGACTACCTATATACTTCTTACTGGACCAAAGATGATTAAACAAAACTCTGACAAGATCAATTTAATTTGGAAAAGGATGATGGTAGCTCAAGACAGACATAAATCTTATGCGGACAGAAGGAGGTTAGATCTTAATTTCAGTGTAGGGGATATGGTTTTCATTAAAGTATCTCCTTTAAAGAATGTAGTGCGATTTGGTTTAGTTGGGAAATTAGCACCGAAATTTGTGGGACCATTTCCGATGGTAGAGAGGATAGGGCAAATGGCCTATAGAGTTTGGCTTCCAAAGAACTTGTCAGGGGTTCATGACGTACTTTATGTCTCGCATTTGAGGAAATGCTTAGATGATTATGTTATAGTAGTGGAGCCGAGCACTCTAGAGGAGATCAAGGTCGAGAAGGAGGCTTCTATCAGACGAGTATCTACAAGGATTCTGGATTCTGAAATAAAGAAGTTGAGAAACAAGAAGATTAGCCTCGTCAAGATACAATGGGGAGAGGACAATAGCGAAGCAACATGGGAACGATATGAGAGGATTCACCCATCTTTTCCCTTTTTTTTATAGTACGCTCTTAATACTTTCTTAGTTTTGAATTTGAACCTGATCTATTTCCTATCTACTGAATTTTTGAGTCTTATAAAATCTTATGGATGGTAGGACATGGTTTAAACATGTTATGTTTGATGGGTTCAAGTAGATGCAATGGATGCATATACACACACTAGACACTTATTAGTGATTGACAAATAGGACACTAACATAATTGCATATGGATATGTGTGCATTTTTAATTCATTTTTAATTTATGGATAAATATGGGTTATTATCATATGAATGTTACATTTTTGTGATGATAGTTGTAACACGCATATAGAATTTTATGTACCATTAGGATTCTCTTGCATACATTTTGGATGCATGGCACTGGCATAAATTGAAAAAAGGAGGTCGACTAATAGTGGACCACCTAATTTTTACATTAGCCAGGGACATATGTACACTACACTATTGCGTATGTTCATAAAAGCAGTAGAATTCCTAAGGACAATGGATGTCTGTGATTGGTGGATGAGTAGATGGATGTAGATGATGTTGTAATATTATTTATAACATTCTTCTAGCCTTGGATATTTCGTGGAAAAAATCCTTTAAGGAGGGAAGAATGTATCAACCTAAAATTTTCAATAATGCAATCTAACTAAAAGATTAATAAAATGAATATTAATCAGAATTATTTTGGGAAATAGGAAACGGGGGTTGCGAATTGAGTCCTTTACGAAATTCTGGCTAAGATAGACATTTGGTAGATGAAATCGGACTTAAAATGAAGAAAAAATGAAAGGAAGAAGTTTGAAATTAAAAATTGAAATTGGAATAAAGCGACGAATTAATTAAGAATAAATTTAGTTGTTAATCACAATCAGCTGGGCGACCCAGTCCTCGACCCATCTAAAGGATGGTTCGACCCATCTGGGGGAAGTGCACAAATTTGTGCGCATGTCTTTGGTCGATTTAGCTGGCTTTTCATTGCGTTTTGATGGAAGATTCTTTAATCTAATGGCCTAAGTTTCTAATCTAAAGTCCAGTAAACCTAAATCCCCTAGCTCTATTATAAATATGCTCCAAACCTAACCTATTTCTCCCTGCTCCGTTCTCCGGCTCCACCACAAACAACCTTCTTCTCAAATAAATCTAATGGAATACTAAAGATTGGGTTTGCATATATTTTGGAGAATATTTATAGATAGAGATTTCCTACTAAGACTTAATTGGATTTGCTTGAAAATTGTGAGTAATTTCAGTAATTGCAAGATTCAGTACAAATTGAAGTTTCCTTGACAGTATAATATGTTGTAGATTACTTCTGATTTCCATTTTCATTTCAGTCAATAATCTATGTAATTTGATTACTATTCTATCCTTTTTCTATCTGATTTAGTAATCTATTCTATAACTGTAGCTTTATTCAGTTCATCTATACATCTTTTTCTTTGTATGTAATTTTATTACATTTCAGTTTTGGCCCTATTTTATGTCAGATTTGTTCTTATTTATCTGAACCTAGGCTCTACGAGAACCTAGGCCATTATTATTTTTAACTGTAACTTTGATGAACTGAATAAATGGAATTTGTATAGACGCTAAACAACGGGATTGTGTTGTACAATTTAAATCAACAAAAGTGATAGTTATAGACAACCTGTAAATTAAAGTTTAATGCAACTTATGATATTAGAAATGTTACATGAAAAAATAGGTTTCTTAAGAATTGGCGTTAAGTTTAAATTAAATAAATTAATAAGCTTGAGTAAGTAGTATTGGTCCGTTCTGGCAACATAAGATGATTAGGGAAAATGAGTGGCCTATTATGAAAATTTGTAGTAGGAGTCTATTCCGGAGGTAAAGGTTGATTAGGGAAAATAAGGGGCTTGTAGTGTTGGTCTGTTCCGGCAGTAGGGGTAAACTGATTAGGGAAAATAAGAGAACAATTAAAATAATTAAATTTTAGTAGCCTAAGCTTTTGTTGACAAAACTATGGGGGTCTAGGATGGCTAGGCGGTCAACATTAATTCAATGGGGAAGTTGGTGCTAGTAAATTAAATTGGGGACTAAGTCTAGGAGTGACTTATGTCAATTTGCAATTTTGATTCGGGATCCGTATCAGTTAGTATTCCTTTTTATTACACTACAGTGAGGTCTCATGAGGAGGTAGAAGCACGCTTATACTGAACTGGGTAGTAAGAAGTCTAAACATGGTGGGTACGGGCGCGTTTCGGTGGGGCAGTGAGTGTGCATCGCACCGATTAGGGAAGATAAGACGCTGTGATGCAGGTGATTTTCACTATGTCCTTAGAGATGATAGGTTTGGTCTGATAAATCCGAGGTCGTAGTCGGCATAGGTTATCACAATTGTGGTTTTGGAACTGATCGATGGGTAGAGGTAGGTTATATCCTAATTTATAAGTTGCAGCAAAATGGTGAAGAAATCGGATGGTTGGACAATCATCTATATATTCATGGAAGTATATTCTTTTTCTTATTTACAGTGTTTAGCTTCATTATATTATCATGTCTAGATTTCCTTTTTTATCACTCATGCTATCAATTACTGGATTCATCAGGCTTTCTGTCTGACTACTTTTCTTTTTCTCTTCTTCCTCTCTTCCCTCCTCCCAGGTTCTTAGGGTGGAGGATCTAGTGCTTGAGAGAGATTTTACCCAGCTCAACCAATTAGAGATTCTTATTTGTATTGTTCTTTATCTTTGCATATATTGTTCCACGTTCTAGTTATTTCTTTATTTGGCATTGAGTAGGATTTTTAATATGATACTCTAATTATGTAGTTTTTAAGAGACAGCTGTGGTTTTTATGGTTTATGATATACTAACACTTTTTATTTTGCTTTAAGTGAAATTTTAAGTTCAACTGTATTTTTATTATGCTGTCTTCTGAATTTTAGTCTCTGTGATATTACTTTATACTTACTCGCTTAATAATTTTTAATAGAATCCTCATACGGGCAACGTTAAGAAATGTGGGGTGTTACAATACATATATTCTCTAATGTGGAGAGGTTTTTCAAAGAATCAATTTCCAAATGATTTCAAAATATCCTTTAAAAACCCATTTTCTCGAAGTATATTTTCTATATTAAAATCACATGTTTTTGCACTCTTTGAGAGAACAAAGAAGAGTTTTAAATGACATAATAAACCATGTTGTATGGCACACGTAGATTTGCTATATCGGTTAATTCTAGACTTGTTCGATTGAAGCTACACTTGTGTGGAGTTGACTGACATGTACTAAACAGATGAATGGGAGTGTCTGGTATAAGACGCATTATTGTCGCTGTTCGGTCTACTGTTTGGAAGTCTATGACACATTATGTTGTTGTTGTTGTTGCCAGTGCCATACTTTTGGGTCATTGCTGCATTTCAGCCATCCGTTGGACCTTCAGGTCAGTTGATGGGCTTCTAAACCATTCGATGGACCTTTGGGTCAGTTGCTAGTGCCACTACTATTGCTTTTGATACTTGGATGACATCCGCCATTTGTTATTGCTGCACGTGCGACATTTCATTGGCTTTCCACCATTGATACAGATCCATTTTTTTTAGTTTCTTGATTTCATTTTTCTTGATTTCCAAATTCCATTGATTTTCAAACACTGGGGGATTAGTCTTATGCATTACAACAGTGTATGCTAGCAATCTAGCTAGTCAGAGGGTGTCTCTCTGGGGAAAATCACACAACTTTCAAAACAAATTACTGAACCTTGGATAATCATAGGGGACTTTAATGCTGTTTTGCGAGCTGAAGAGAAACAGGGAGGACTTACTCTCAGAGCAATGCAACTCTCTAAATTCAACAACTGCTTGCTAGCTGCAGGATTGATTGAACCAATCTATGGAGGACTGAAATTCACATGGAAAAGTGGAGAAGTCAGAAAAATTGCATGTAAACTTGATAGAGCACTAATTAATATGCAGTGTATGAGGAAATTTGCTGACATTAAGGTAAATATACTGCCTAATTCAACAGGTGACCACTGTCCACTGCACATTATGCTAAAAGAAATGGAAAAAGGGTAAAAAGGAAAACCATTTAGGTACTCTAATGAATGGCATTTAATTGAGGGGTATCACTCAACATTTGTTATTGAGGACCTTACCCAATCTGAAGATAGCCATCTATATCATTTAGTGAAATTTCTCAAGAAAGCCAAGGAAAGACTCAAACAATGGAATAGAATTAGACCAAATAACAGGATAAATTCGTTGAACTAGAGAAGATCAATGAGGAGTTACTGCAAAAAATTGATGGGGGAGACAATTCAGATGACACTTGGCGGTAGTACTATGATGCACAGGCTAAATTAAAAGACCACTTGTATATTAAAGCCATTGAATTAAAACAGAAGGCTAAAGAAAAGTGGTTGACTGAAGGGAACGAATGCACCAAATTATTTTATACTAAAATGGCAGTGAGGAAGAACACCAACTATAACTTACAAATGTATGACCAAGATGGTAACATGTGCATGGACATGAACAAATTTGAGGTAAATGGTTTGCATTACTTTCAGGAAATGTATAATGGCCAAACAGAAGAAAACTTACCACATATTGCAACTCGAACATTGGTGAATACGAGTGGACGAAGACTGCTGCTGGCCAGAGTTAGCAAGAGAGGGGTGTGGGATTCCATCAACTCTACTCACATCGACTCCTCTCCTGGACCTGATGGGCTGGGCTCTAACTTCTTCATAGTCCATTGGCACAATCTAAAAGACAAATTGACATTTGGTATACAAGAAACTTTTGAGTCAGGTAAGAAACTGAAAGAAATCAATCATACATTCTTTTGCCTTATCCCCAAATGTGATGAACCTACTAATGTTGCATATTACAGGCCTTTTGCCTGCTATAATGTCATTTATAAGATCATTAGTAAGGTATTGTGTAATAGACTGCAGATGATACTCTCGGTTGTAATTGCTAAATGCCAAAGTGCATTCATAAAAGGGAGAAGCATCTCTAAAAACTCCCTACTCGCTCATGAATTGATCAGAAATTTCAATAAGAAAGGGGCTGACCGTATGTGCTTAAAAGTGGACTTACACAAGGCTTATGATAAAATCAGTAGACACTTTATCACACGTATGCTTACATGCCGGGAATTTCCAGTCAAAACTGTGGAGCTGAATAAAGACTGTATATCAACCCCCGCTTTCTCTATCCTAATCAATGGGGTTCCTAAAGGTTTCCTAAGCAGAAACAGGGGCATCAGGCAAGGTGATCCACTTTCACCTTATCTATTTTCTGTGGCAATGGAGTACTTTACACTTCAAATGGAGATTGCATGTCATAACAAATGGGTGCGGACAATTCACAACATTCATCCTAGCATCTCACATTTACTGTATGCAGATGACCCTACTTATTTGCATCAAGGCTAATGTGGAGGCAGCTGGTCACATTAATAACATCTTTGCTAACATGGAGGTAAAGTGTGGTTTAAAAGTTAATAAACTGATAACTAAGTGTTATTTTAATCAAACTTGCAAGAATAAGACACAAGTACTTGAAGTGTTGAAAGTACAAGCAGGGGAACTTCCAGTGAAATACTTGGGGGTGCCATTGTCATCGAATAAAAATACTAACAGGGAATGTACCAGCTTAATCACAAGCATCAGAGACAAATTGTATGGATGGAGCTCAATATTGCTATCATTTGCTGGGAGAATAGAGATGGTGCACACTATAGTCCATGCAAAGGTCAATTTCTGGTTGCAAACATTCCAATTGCCAGATGCATCAATTGAGAAGATAGAGAAGGTTTGTGCTGACTTTATATGGCGTGGGGGATTAAACAAGATAAAATTTGAAGAGCTGTGCAGACCAAAGGAGGAAGGAGGTGTGGGTCTCAGAAATATCAAAACTATGAGATATGTTTTCACTTTAAAACAAGCATGGAAAATTATCAACAATTCATGACTATGGGCCAGGTGGATGAATAAAAGATATTGTAGAGACAATTTCTGGGTAATGAAAGAAGACAACAATGCTTCTACCACTTGGAAGGCTATCTTAAGAGTTAGAAGCACTTTAGCCAAACAGTGCAGAAGAGAAATTGCCAACAGGAATTAAACAAATCTATGGAAGGACCCTTGGATAAATGGGAAATCACTAATCGAAACTCATGAGTGGGACACATATTCAGCCTTTGGTTGTCCAAATAAGTCAATAAACACCATCATCACTAACAAACGCTGGAATGTGAACATTACTTGTAACAATGAACAGAAAAGGGCTGTTGAAAGTATGGAAATTCATGCAGACAGACAATATGATATATGGACATGGATGGGAAATGGGTTTAAAGTGCAGCAAACATGGAATGACATCATAATCAAAATGGAAAAGAAAAATTGGAGAAAAATTATATGGTGCAAGAGAAATGTTCCCAAAATGGCATGTCGTGCATACAAAGTTGTACCGGGGAGACTACCAACAAAAGATAGCTACGTAAATGGAACATAATAAATGAATCGAATTGTGTTCTATGAAATTATTGCAAACCTTGAAGTGCTCAGACAGGGCGTAGGTGAGATAACCGAAGTGAAGAGTGTCACTCTTACAGTTGCTATATGGAGTGCATGGAAGGAGAGGAACAATCGCATACGTCAAAACAAAGAGAAGTCAGTTGAGCTCATTGGCAAGCTTGCAATTAAAGATCAAAAATTGGCACTACGAAGGAAGGGAGGAGAAGTTACCACACGAAGGGGACTTGAAGGAGACAGAAAGGGAGACGAGGATCGGACGCCGCTACTGGATCAGTGTCGAGAAACAAGCATGACTTACTTCGTGTTCCAGTCGCCATAGATTTGAGAATTGAAGATAAGGGTTTCGGAGGAAGTAGATCTGAAGTGCTGGACTTCTTTTGTCTCATGTGTTTAGTATAAAGTGAACGTATGTCGGCTAGTGTATTGTGTAGCCAGATCAGGTGTATGTAACAAGGTTTTGGGCATGTGTTTTCGCTTTGGGCTGTAATGCCCAGAAATAAAAATTAAACCCATTTCCAAATATATATATATCCTTAGAGCTTTTTTTATTATACATGATGATCACATTTATGTTGTTTAAACTCTTGTATGTATTCTACATGTCGATATTATACTAGTTTCCATTAGTTTTTGTTTGTATACGTTCGTGATATCATATGTATAGCTTAGCCTTATGGCTTAAGCTATTTTTTGTTAATGGAAACATTAATACTTTGCCCTTGTTCCTTAATTCATGAAACCATATATGTTGAGTTATTTGAAACAATCTCTTGTGCTTTAGATTGATTCGAGATTATGTTGCCTGTTCTCAATTAAGAAGGACTATCACTATATAACAATATATTATTATGTTGCCTGTTCTCGATTAAGAAGAACTATCACTATATAACAATATATTTCACCTATCATATTCTAATCATATTGTTTAAATTAGATTGAATCAGGTATTTTATATGCTGATGTTAGACCAAGTTGTTGCATGATGGACTCGCCAATTGGGACTGTTTTGCTTGTTCCTATGATGGACTTTTCTATTGAATTTTGGGATGCTTAGGCATCTTTTGTGTAGTCATCCTTTATTTTATTTGCGTAACTCTAATATATATATATATATATATATATATGTATATATATGTGTGTGTATATATATATACTAGATTTAAGACTCATATACATATAACCTTTTCAAGGGCGGATGCAGGTGTAAACCCTAAATCTGTCGAAAACACCAGATTTACTGATCTCGAAGGGAATAATATAAATAATGGGTGGAATGAGGTCAGATCTAGAATAAAATCAAAGGACATTGAGGTGGATCCAGTAATTTTGAAAAAAGACCTTAACGAAACCAAGGCGTAACTCTAATGTTCAGTCAAAGAAATTGATTAAAAACAAGCAATTTTTGCTTCTTTTCAAGGACCAAAAGAGGACGTGAAATAATGCAATGGCAGGAAATACAAAAATTGCATTTGGAGTTGAGAAATTTGACCTAGCTTCAGATGGCACTGGAAATTTGTATATTTTGATGATTCAGTTTTTGATTTTGCTAAAGGAATGTGGAAAAACTCCATATTCATCTACTTTGTTGGACGTAGACCTTTTTATGTTCATCTAAATGCATATATTAAATTAGAGTAGAACCTTAGCAGCAATTGGGATGTATTTGCTAGAGAAAACGTCTTTTGTCTAATCAAATTTGAAAAGGAAGAAGACAGTTACTAAATGTTGAATGGTGGTCCACGGTTCATGGACAACAAACTCATATTCATAAAAAAAATGTGAATCTAATCAGAGACTTGAAAGAGATATGTTAGATGGATTACATTTATGAATCTTGACCTAGCTTTGTGGAATGCAAGAGGCATTAGTAAACTGGCTAGTATGGTTGGTACACCGCTAACATTGGATGATTGTATTAGAAATGCCAAACGTCTATATTACGCACATGTGTTAGTGGACATGACGGAAGATAATGAAATAATACATCAGATACATGCTAAAGATAACAAGGGAAATATATACATGTAGGAAGTTGAGTATGAATACATACCTCTAACTTGCAAACATGTAGATGTTTTGGCCAGTCTGACTCAAAATATGTAATAGTGGTCAAACATTTAAAACAAGTTTGGATATCTAAAGTGAACATCAACAACAATGATATTAATACAAAAAAACACTGATCACAACAGCATTCTTGATGACCAAGACACACTCGTATCTACAAGTACTACAGAAGCTAATCTTACTACGGTGGAACTTTAGAGTCCAGATTCACAAGTGGTTGATCAGTACCTCTAAGTTCAGCAGCCCCTGCAGGCTGAGAATCAGAAAATAAAGGAGGAAGAAAAGGCCAAATCAGAGGTGCCTACTCATCAAAGTAACTTGGATGTGGTTTAGAAGGAGCTTCCTACAACAATAGAGGAACTAAATAAATTAAACATTGAAATCCCAAGTCGGACAATGAAAATGAATTTGAAGGAAAACATTAAGAAGTATGTGCACAAAACCAAATCAAAAATATGTATAATTTACAGGAGATGACGCATCTAAATCTGACACATCTAAGGTTAGAGAAGACTCTCCTCGAAAATTGAAGAAGAGAAAACTCAAATCCAGATGTCAATAATTTCATGGAACATTAGTGGTCTAGATAATGACACCCGACTTTTAGACCTCTATAACATTCAAAGGAAGTATCTTCCTTCTTTTGGGTGTGTTGAAAAAAACAATAAATGAAGATAATCCCAATTTATTTATTAATAATTTGGGTAATGATTAGGGCTATGTTCATAATAATGATGTTAACGCGAGAGGTAAAATTATGCTTTTATGGAATAAATACATCTGGTCAATCCAAGCGTAGTATATTGACTATCAGTAGATAACTGTATATGCTGATAACATAAGAGGTTGAAACTATTGATTACTATGGTTTATGCACATAATCTTGCAGAACAACGTGTTGCTTTATGGGTTAAAATAAAAGAAGTAGTTGTTAATACAAACTGCCCATGGATAATAATGGGAAATTCAACTTTGTTTTAAAAGCAGAAGAAAAAAAGTGTTAGATCCTCTACTTTGGATTTTAATGACAACAACTATACTATTATAGAAAGTTTACATTGTGTCATACAATAATGCAGGAAATACTCAAGGAGAAGAACTCATGATCAAGATTACAAGACATACTCAATGAGAAGAACTCATGATCAAGATTACAAGACATATTCAAGGACATCACAAAGGTTATGTTGTGTTTAATTTTAATATACAATCTCCTTGTAATCATATGAGAATTTGCAAAAGAACATATATAAGTCTGTGCTAGATCAGACATCTATTCTATAGAAACAGACGTTTGATGCTAAAGTCAGGAAATTTTTCCAGACTCCGCACAGGCGTCTGTTCTATAGAAACAAACATCTGTCGAGGGTCTCAAGAAAAATTTCCTAACAACACAGACGTTTGTCTCTATATGGACAGACGTCTATTCATGTATTTAAATTATATCAAAATACATGAACAAATGTCTGACCTGTGCAGTTAAAGCACTTAGTGGTTCTATAGCGGTGGAGGTGCAAAAGATGTAGCGGGGATAAAGCGGGGAAATAGTGGGGATATAACAGAAGTGCAAAAAGCTTTATTAGATGTAAAGCCAAATATTTGAAAATTATTATAAATCATCTTTCTCTCATTATATATGTACGAGAAACTAATATTATTAACCTTATAAAACTAAATTAAGGGATGCCATAGCTATTCATGCTAAATTTGATTAGCAATTGATTGTTACCATATACTAGGCATTAATTCCTTAAATTTAGCCCTTTTCGCTAATTTACTTAATGTTCTAGAAAGAAAACCAGTCAAATCAAGCTCAATAATTTAATATTGCGAAAGCGGACGCTAAAACGCCTTGATTTAGCGGATGCAGCGGAAAATAGCAGGGTTAAAAGCAGATCTACTATTCATCAACGCTAAATTGAAATAGCGTAGAGGTTAAAGAGTGCTTTCTATAATGGGGATATTGCGGGGCTTTAACTGCATAGCGTCTGACCATATGGACAGACATCTATCCTGGCATATGACTTATATCTCTAAAAGGGTACTTCTTCATTCTCAAAAGACGTCATCTTCTTCTTCATTTTAAAACGATTTTTTTCTAAAAGAAACAACTTTTCAGATGAAGAGTTTTATTCCAAAGGTTATATTCTTTCATGAAAACTCTTCACTTATTATAAATTCATCTTGAATTCAAGTTTCATATCACCTATTCTTTCTAGATATATTCTGTACTTTCTGAAAGCTCTCTATACTTATTATTCTCTAAGATTTCAACAAACACCCAACATCTTCTACACTCTCAAGATATTCAAACACTCATATTAATTCAAGGAGATTGTAGGAGAAACTTGAACAAGTCAGTCAAAATCTGTGTTGTAAAGAACACAATATTGTCAAAGCAACTTACAATCTATAAGCCTATTCTTCCGGCCGAAGTAATGGCAGTTTGTGTTAGTAAGAAAGCCGAAAGGGAGCTTCGGGACTAGACGTAGGATAGGAGGTCCGAATGAGGATAAAATATCGGTGTGATTACCTCTTACTTTACTTGCATCTTTACTTGCCAGTTGATTTCAATACTTGTTATAGTTAAGTCACACATATGATCTGTAACACCAAGTGTTTTCTGTTAACATTAAACTAACGAATTGAGGAATAATTAATTTTAAGTTTGAGAATCAATGGAAACTAGTTACGCCATTGTGTTTGTCTCGGAATTCTGGTTGCGATAAAGTCCGAGTTTGTGTAAATTGGACTTCGTATGAAGAAGTTATGGCTGTCGGAAGTTTCCAGAAATTCAAATTTATATTCAAAAATGAATTTAGACTCAGAACCGGGTAGGGCGGGAAATTTCCCGCCCCAGGCTAGGTCGACCAGGGGGTCGACCTTAGTGTCAACCTACCCTATAGGTCGACCTGGGGGTCGACCTACCCCCTCAGACAGATTTGAATTAAGCCCAATTCTGAGCTGCTGCTGAGTCATTATGGCTGAGTTGGCTTTTTGGATGGTTCAGGTTGCTTCTAGGTTGATCGGATGGCCTAAATTAATCCTAATCTCTATATAAACACATGTAGACTCAAACCCTAAACCTAATAAAAATTAGAACCATGGCCGTCATGCTATCACCCCGCAATCTAGAGTAGCCGCCACCAACTAGGAGCAAACAAAAGCTAATCAACTCAATTCAACTCAAGTCTATAACAACAACAACAATGAATTTGTCTACTTCAAAGGCGAGCTAATTCAACTATAGAACACATATCCCAGAACTCAAGACCTTCTTTGAGTTGTTAGTTCGATTTCTTTAATAAGATAATTAACAAGTTAACTAGGTTGAGTTATAATTTGGGTTATATGGCTATGTTTGTGAATCATTGGAAAAAATGTGATATTTTGTGAATATATGCTAGTTGTTCATAATGATAGTTTTTTGTTGTGGATCCCTTTGTATATGCCCAATCAACTATGTTCAACTTGATTAATGTTTGACATCATTTTATATGCAAATTTGGGTGTAGATTATATGCTAGTTTCTATGTGAATTGTACACAAGTTTACATGTGAACCAAGTAAAATGACTATATGCAAGTTTAGGTAGTAATTGGATTCACATATATGCAAGTTTAAACCTTTAGGTTTAGATCTATGACATACATAGTTTTATGCAAGTTTGTGACTATGGCCTATGCGAGTTTGGGTGAAAACTATATTCATACATGTAAGTTCACACCTTTTGGTCTATGTTTAGATTCATGACAATACAAAGTTTATGCAAGTAATGTTGTAATCCTTATTTGCAAGTTAGATCCAATTTGTGTGTTATGCAAATTTGCGATGTTTCTTCCCTTTTTATGTGTTAGACTAGTTGCTAGTCTAATATATATATATATATATATATATATATATATATATATATATATATATATATTGTAACACCCCACCTCCGTTAAGGTCACTCACAAAGGGAATGCCTTAACTTTGGTGGAGCATTTTAGTAAACAGAACAGAAACTTACAAGACAGATAAAATAGTACTTGAAAAAAAAATTATAACTTTATTTCAACAGAAACCGAAATAAACTTGGTTACATCATTTCAAATCACATTTTCAGAATTCAAGTACAAAATATCAGTCTTGTACAAAAGCCTTCAGAATGCATAGTTTTAAAATCATAATCCCCATAGAACGGAAGCTGTACAGAGTCAAGCCATACTTTAAGCACTTCAAGCAGAAGAAATCCGGATCAAGCTAAAGTATTCCCTCCTTGGATAACTGGGGGGGGGGGGGAAACGGAAGAAAGGAGGCGAAACAACAAGGGCCAGACAAAAAGTCTGGCAAGTCCAGTGATTTTCAGTTATGAACAGATAATAATAACATGACATGAAAATAAAATTGGATGAGAGATAACTGTAACAGGTGTAACAGATATAACAGAAGAATAGAATGATATAAGCTATTATTTTACACTTCTCTGCACTAATACTAGTATAACAGAATTAGGTGTCACCCTAATGTCTAAACTGAAACAGAAACGGGTACAGAACAATTTAACGGAAACATGATGCTAATAATGGGCCTTTACTACCCAATCAGAAATAGACAGAAGCAGAAACAGATTAATCCCTACGGAAACAGAATGTAGAATCAGGTGAACACTAGTAATGGGCCTTTACCACCCGATCAGAAACAGACAGAAGCAGAAACAGATTAATCCCTACGGAAACAGAATGTAGAATTAGGTGTACACTAGTAATGGGCCTTTACTTCCTGAACAGACGGTACCACGCAGAAACAGACATGTGTTACCACCCAACAGAAACATACGGTACCAACAGAAACAGACAGAACTAAGTGTACCCTAAAACCCTACCCCAAGCGATCGGCTCCCTAATACATAAATATCCTGTGTCGGCCCCACAGTAGGGTGTATCACTCCCTAAAGTGACAACCAGTTGGCACAGACCTATTTACAGATGTCACGGCGTCTTACATCCTCAGAGGCAGACCGGGATCCATGCACGCTCATGACCCGGTTGGAATGCACCATCAACACCCCTCGCCATTATCAGAATGAACCGCTTATAATTAGTTCAGTAAGCGTGCCCGGACCCTACCTACCGTTGGGTCAAAGTTTTGATACCAGAAAGGGTTACTGACTAATATGGGTCCCAAACAACAGATGACACAAGTAATTCCCCTCCTAACCTTGTGTCCCCAGACTAACAGATTTCAGATTAACTTGTTTACAAGTTTCAGACATACAAAATTTAGATTTACTAGTTCACAGATCAGACAATCAAGTTAACAGGTTTTCAGACTAACGGATCAGATGTTCGGATCAACAGGCTTACAGATTAACTGGTTACAGATTATCTAACTTTGTATTGGGCCTACGGATTCACGAAACGGGTTTATTAAATTCATTAGGCTAGTGGGTTTAACCCTATCCGCCCAACACATTATATTTATCTCAGATTTTCATTAATTAAATATTAATGCCCAGACCTCTCACATTAGACTGACAGTTTGCGGCTACTGGTTAGGCCGGTTGGTTCCGGGCAGGTTTCTGTCGCAAACTGAGTCTAACCTCGGGTTTCAAGCACGTTATAACTAACTTCTCACATTAGAACCTATTGTTTGTGGCCACTGGATATGCCGGGCGGTTCCGGGCAGAATTACGCCGCAAACTCATTCTAACCTCGAGTTAGCCATGTTTATCTTTGCGGCCAATTAATTAATAATTTACCATTTGGACCCGCGCCTACTATACATGTCAATTATTCATAGCTAATTCAGATTATGTCAATAACAGGCTGAATATATCAACTTAACAGACATAGCAGATAACAGATTTAGGCGATTAACGGATTTAGCAGATTAAGCAAACTAGCAGATTTAGCAGATAACAGATTAGGCATCTCAACAGATTTAGTTTAGCAGATTTGGCATTTTCAACAGACTTAGCAGACGACAGATTTGGCAGATGAACAGATCTAGCAGACTAGGCAGTAGGGCAGAACTAGCAGATTAAGCAATATAACAGAACTAGCAGATTAGGCAAATATAGCAGAACTAGCAAATTAGGCAAATATAACAGATTTAATCATTCCTTAAAGTTTCACAACATATCTTGCCTAATTATAAATCTTGCCTAAGTTCACATGCATAAATAATAGCCATGATTCACAATATGATCATATACCCCATGTTTGCATTAAATTTGCATGTCACAGATTATGGTCATAATTTACATGTCCCAATTTAGTTCAACTTTCCTAGTACAAAAGATTCACATATAAATTACACCAAATATAACTATTGACAAAAGTCTCCTACTTAGGTATTATTCACATTTGATAGATGTCCTACTTTAATGTAAATCTTTATACCTAAACCATATTCTCCTTATCTCAAGTCAATACAGTCTATATTTATGTCTAATTATATACCTTTCTATGTCATGTCCTCAAATCATATGTTAACATACCATGGTTCCTCTTCTTCCAATTCACAGAATATGCATAGATCTAAATCTAGTTTACAACCTATGTCCTTTTTCTTAAATCAGTCACAGATTAACCAACTTCTCAAGTCGTATGTTCAATATTCTTTATGCCACAAACTCAAGTCATAGGTTCAATTATATGCCTTAGATTTATGTCCTAAATTCCAAGTTCAACCTATGTTCTTTCCTTAAATCAATCACGTATCGACTATGCCCATTTCATGCATTATTCATTTTATTGTCCCAAATATTTTAGCGTATGTTAATCTCTTAGGAGATTGGCGCAGGCTCGTAGTAGCCTGGCTATAGAAAAGAAAGAAGAAGAGATACAGAATAAAATAGATCAGAACAGAACATACACAATCTCAAATTCAGATTTACAATCATGTCACAATTATGATTAAAGTTTATATCGGAAAATAACTGCACTTGCCTTGATTGGATTAAAGAAAAAGGTGTTGTAGCTGTTCTCTTTTAATCCTAATCAGAATTGGAGGAAGAAGAAGCACAAGTCCTAGCTTAGGTTTCAGCAGAGTAAAGACGCCATTGATTTATTTATTTTTAGAGAGGAAGAGAGCAATGGAGGCTAGAGAATTGTATATGAGATTTAGGTTTAGGTTGGGGATGTATATATAGGTGTAGGAAGTTATTTAGGACCATTAGATTAATCCTGAATCATGAGAACCATTCAAATGCAAAATCTGCATTTGAGCGAATCGGCCCACGGGATGACAGCCAAACACCCTGGATTAACCCCTAGTCGACCCAGCAAGGCTCGGGTCGACCTCAAAAATGGGCCGGTTCGGTTATTCCCCCTCCCAATTCGCCGTTTTGAACCTTTTTTGCATGTTTATTTATTTAATTTTTATATATATCTATATATATTTCTCTCATATGCATACAAACTTCAAGGCTTAATAACTTCTTCATAATTAACCATTTTTTTTTAATATTCTCAAAAAATACGGGGTGTTACATTCTCCCCTCCTTAAAGGATTTCGTCCCCGGAATCTTCAAGTTAAGAAGAATGTATCCTAACATCCAACATCCATCTATTCAACCATTCAATCACAGGCATCCATTGTCCTTAAAAGGTTTCTAATGCCGTATGAACATATGCAAAGTGTGTGTATATGTTTCTTGTCTAATGCAAAATCAGGCGGTCTACTGATCCAGTTGACCTCCTTAATGCGAATCATGTTAGTGTCATGAGTCCAAATATGTATGCAAGGAATCCTATTTGATACACATCATTTCTATATGAGTGCATAACCATTCATCCAAATGCAACATCCATGTGAGGAGTCAATCATTCTGCATCCACAAAAATTGAAAAATGCACACACATCCATATGCAGTATGAGAGTGTTTTTGAGCCGATCTAGTGCCTAGTGTGTGTATATGCATCCACGAGAAATCACTAGCAACCACTTGCATCCACTTGCAACCATCAAACATAACATGTCTCAAACACATGTTTACACCCATTAGTTTCTACCTAAAGTTCGAAGATTCGATCGATAGGATACAGTCGAGTGATGGAAGCGAGTACAGATAAAACAAAAACTTGGTTCCCATTAGACATTGGTTGAGAGAATAATTCCCCTAAGTATCAACCCCAAAGACCGAAATCAATATTAGATTGACACTCAGAGGATTACCCTCTTTAGACAATGTCAGAACTGGAAATCAGAATTATTCATATATTTACAGACTACTGATACAGATCAGGTTCCCTAATGATTCTTAGGAAGCTAAGCATGATAAAATCATATCCCACAAAACCTCAGAATGTATGCGTCATACTTGACACCTAACACAGATATCTCTCAAACCCCAATCTATCACAAACAGATTAATCATAACCCTTATGGGTTTGAGTCTACAGCGGAATCAGAAACAATACTAGTATTAAAGTGAAGAGTATCAATTACAGAATCAAAATGCCAGAATCAGAAAGAGTTTTAACTCAACAATCAGATAAAGAAATTAAACCTCTCACAGAAAGTTTTCCTAATTCTATCCTATCCACTAGCCTCGAGAGTGTTCGCCTGCCCTCTAGAAGTAGGTCCTATCTTCTGCCCTTGCCCTCGTTTCTTCGGCCAGTCCCTAGTGAAGTGTCGCATCTCACCACAGTTGAAGCAAGCGGCCTTCTTTGGATCCACTTTCTTATCGTGTGTCCTATCCATGTCTCCCATGTACGTTCTCCATTCGTGATCTTTCACCAAAATGAAGCTTCATCCTTCATTAACCAAGCCGCTGGTTGAACCTTCCTCCCATCGTCTATCTCAAAGGTACCAACAAGTCCTCCACTTCATTCAGCCAACTTCTAGCCTCGACAACGTCTCAGTCCCATAAAGCGGTTTTCCGCCCATCGCACGGAAGCTCTTACATATCTTAGAAAAAGCATCTATATGCGGAGAAAGAGATTCAAAAGGGAAAGAGGAAGGAACTCGAAAGAAAGAATCGAAAGAAAGATATATGGCTTTTGGGGATTATGTTTTTTTTTTCAAAATAAGCTTTACTTTTGAAAATACTTCATTTTTCAAACATAGTTTTCAAAAACTTTTTATCAAATCTGGTAACCTTCAGCTCTGATACCAAGTGTAACACCCCACCTCCGTTAAGGTCACTCACAAAGGGAATGCCTTAACTTTGGTGGAGCATTTTAGTAAACAGAACAGAAACTTACAAGACAGATAAAATAGTACGTGAAAAAAAATTATAACTTTATTTCAACAGAAACCGAAATAAACTTGGTTACATCCTTTCAAATCACATTTTCAGAATTCAAGTACAAAATATCAGTCTTGTACAAAAGCCTTCAGAATGCATAGTTTTAAAATCATAATCCCCATAGAACGGAAGCTATACAGAGTTAAGCCATACTTTAAGCACTTCAAGCAGAAGAAATCCGGATCAAGCTAAAGTATTCCCTCCTTGGATAACCTGGGGGGGAAATGGAAGAAAGGAGGCGAAACAACAAGGGTCAGACAAAAAGTCTGGCAAGTCCAGTGATTTTCAGTTATGAACAGATAATAATAACATGACATGAAAATAAAACTGGATGAGAGATAACTGTAACAGGTGTAATAGATATAACAGAAGAACAGAATGATATAATCTATTATTTTACACTTCTCTACACTAATACTAGTATAACAGAATTAGGTGTCACCCTAATGTCTAAACTGAAACAGAAACGGGTACAGAACAATTTAACAGAAACAGGATGCTAATAATGGGCCTTTACTACCCGATCAGAAACAGACAGAAGCATAAACAGGTTAATCCCTACGGAAACATAATAGAATCAGGTGTACACTAGTAATGGGCCTTTACCACCCGATCAGAAACAGACAGAAGCAGAAACAGATTAATCCCTACGGAAACAGAATGTAGAATTAGGTGTACACTAGTAATGGGCCTTTACCACCCGAACAGACGGTACCACGCAGAAACAGACAGGTGTTACCACCCAACAGAAACAGACAGTACCAACAGAAACAAACAAAACTAAGTGTACCCTAAAACCCTACCCCAAGCGATCGACTCCCTAATACATAAATATCCTGTGTCGGCCCCACAGTAGGGTATATCACTCCCTAAAGTGACAACCAATTGGCACAGACCTATTTACAGATGTCACGGCGTCTTACATCCTCAGAGGCAGACCGGGATCCATGCACGCACATGACCCGGTAGGAACGCACCATTAACACCCCTCGCCATTATCAGAATGAACCGCTTATAATTAGTTCAGTAAGCGTGCCCAGACCCTACCTACTGTTGGGTCAAAGTTTTGATACCAGAAAGGGTTACTGACTAATATGGGTCCCAAACAACAGATGACACAAGTAATTCCCCTCCTAACCTTGTGTCCCTAGACTAACAGATTTCAGATTAACTTGTTTACAAGTTTCAGACATACAAAATTTAGATTAACTAGTTCACAGATCAAACAATCAAGTTAACAGGTTTTCAGACTAACGGATCAGATGTTCGGATCAACAGGCTTACCGATTAACTGGTTATAGATTATCTAACTTTGTATTGGGCCTACGGATTCATGAAACGGGTTTATTAAATTCATCAGGCTAGTGGGTTTAACCCTATTCGCCCAACACATTATATTTATCTCAGATTTTCATTAATTAAATATTAATGCCCAGACCTCTCACATTAGACTGACAGTTTGCGGCTACTGGTTAGGCCGGTTGGTTCCGGGCAGGTTTCTGTCGCAAACTGAGTCTAACCTCGGGTATCAAGCATGTTATGACTAACTTATCACATTAGAACCTATTTTTTGCGGCCACTGGATATGCCGGGCGGTTCCGGGCAGAATTACGCCGCAAACTCATTCTAACCTCGAGTTAGCCATGTTTATCTTTGCGTACAATTAATTAATAATTTACCATTTGTGCCCACGCCTACTATACATGTCAATTATTCATAGCTAATTCAAATTATGTCAATAACAGGCTGAATATATCAACTTAACAGACATAGCAGGTAACAGATTTAGGCGATTAACGGATTTAGCAGATTAAGCAAACTAGCAGATTTAGCAGATAACAGATTAGGCATCTCAACAGATTTAGTTTAGCAGATTTGGCATTTTCAACAGACTTAGCAGACGACAGATTTGGCAGATGAACAGATCTAGCAGACTAGGCTAGGGCTGCACAAAATATGGGTTGGGTCGGGTTGGACCAAATACTACATCCGACCCACATAGGTATGGGTTTAAGGTAGTTCAACCCGTATCCGACCCTATATGAGGTTGGATATGGGTTGAGTTGAATTATGGGTTGGGTCGGGTTTAGTAGGGTTGGGTTGGGTTGCTTGAATATAATCAAAAATGAGAATATAAGGGACTTTTTTAAAAATGTAATATTAAACTATTCGGTATAATATATCAGATTTTTTCTAGAATGATGCATTTAAAATAACCGATTCATTATAAGACATATTGTACTAAAATTTCATTGTAAAACACATTATATGAAATCAATTTACTACATAGCAGAACAAGTGTTTCATTTTAAGATACATTAAATTGCTCTTTAAAATATATTTGCCAAATTCTATCTAGTTTGGATTGACATAAAATATGCTTTTTTGCATATTTACTATAGAATAAATAAACATTATTCTAGGAACTACTCTAATTTTAAGTGGACTGATATTAAATTAGTTTTTTTTAATATAGGGTTGGGTTGGGTTAAAATAAGGTTGGGTTGAACAAGATATCAAAACCGACCCGTATATAGTATGGGTTACAAATTGTAATCCATATCCGACCCGAACTAGGATGGGTTGGGTTGGGTTTATGTGGGTTGGGTCGGGTTGGTGGGTTGGATCGGGTTGGATATGGGTTGTGTGCAGCCCTAGACTAGGCAGTAGGGCAGAACTAGCAGATTAAGCAATATAACAGAACTAGCAGATTAGGCAAATATAGCAGAACTAGCAAATTAGGCAAATATAACAGATTTAATCATTCCTTAAAGTTTCACAACATATCTTGCCTAATTATAAATCTTGCCTAAGTTCACATGCATAAATAATAGTCATGATTCACAATATGATCATATACCCCATGTTTGCATTAAATTTGCATGTCACAGATTATGGTCATAATTTACATGTCCCAATTTAGTTCAACTTGCCTAGTACAAAAGATTCACATATAAATTACACCAAATATAGCTATTGAAAAAAGTCTCCTACTTAGGTATTATTCACATTTGATAGATGTCCTACTTTAATGTAAATCTTTATACCTAAACCATATTCTCCTTATCTCAAGTCAATACAGTCTATATTTATGTCTAATTATATACCTTTCTATGTCATGTCCTCAAATCATATGTTAACATACCATGGTTCCTCTTCTTCCAATTCACAGAATATGCATAGATCTAAATCTAGTTTACAACCTATGTCCTTTTTCTTAAATCAGTCACAGATTAACCAACTTCTCAAGTCGTATGTTCAATATTCTTTATGCCACAAACTCAAGTCATAGGTTCAATTATATGCCTTAGATTTATGTCCTAAGTTCCAAGTTCAACCTATGTTCTTTCCTTAAATCAATCACATATCGGTCATGCCCATTTCATGCATTATTCATTTTATTGTCCCAAATATTTTAGCGTATGTTAATCTCTTAGGAGATTGGCGCAGGCTCGTAGTAGCCTGGCTATAGAACAGAAAGAAGAAGAGATACATAATAAAATAGATCAGAACAGAACATACACAATCTCAAATTCAGATTTACAATCATGTCACAATTATGATTAAAGTTTATATCGGAAAATAACTGCACTTGCCCTGATTGGATTAAAGAAAAAGGTGTTGTAGCTGTTCTCTTTTAATCCTAATCAGAATTGGAGGAAGAAGAAGCACAAGTCCTAGCTTAGGTTTCAGCAGAGTAGAGACGCCATTGATTTATTTATTTTTAGAGAGGAAGAGAGCAATGGAGGCTAGAGAATTGTATATGAGATTTAGGTTTAGGTTAGGGATGTATATATAGGTGTAGGAAGTTATTTAGGACCATTAGATTAACCCTGAATCATGAGAACCATTCAAATGCAAAATCTGCATTTGAGCGAATCGACCCACGGGATGACAGCCAAACACCCTGGATTAACCCCTAGTCGACCCAGCGAGGCTCGGGTCGACCTCAAAAATGGGCCGGTTCGGTTATTCCCCCTCCCAATTCGCTGTTTTGAACCTTTTTTGCATGTTTATTTATTTAATTTTTATATATATCTATATATGTTTCTCTCATATGCATACAAACTTCAAGGCTTAATAACTTCTTCATAATTAACCATTTTTTTTAAATATTCTCAGAAAATACGGGGTGTTACATATATATATGTCATGATAAGCGAACGAACAACGTGGGGACGATGGGGGTAATACTGAATATACACATATTGAGAATTGGCATGTAATGGCCTTAAAAGGCATACAATTAATTTGAGGCAATAATTGGAAAATTTGTATACCTGAAATAAATGGACATAATTTAGGTGACAATTATGGACATAAGTATATTTGGGATTTATTGACAAATTTGAATAGGGATATTAATCCACTTTGGGGTTAAATAAAGATATGTAATAATTAACCGCCTGAGACACGAGGTTAGACTCGTTTGTGGTGTAAGACTACTGGGACCCGCCCGGAAAATCCAGCAACCACAAACAGTAGTCTAATGTGAGAGGTCAACGACACGAATTAAATGCGTGACGATTGTAAAGACACGAGGTTAGGCTCTTTTGCGGTATAAGACTGCCCGGACCCGCCCGACAAATCCAGCTACCGCAAATGTCAGTCTAATGTGGAAGGTCTTTACAAGGTTACGGTCCTAATGAATTAAGTAACACTAAGCTAGATAAACATGTGGTGGGGCATGGGGGTTAAGTGGGTGGCCTTGGGTGGATTGTGAAATACGACTAGAAACACTTAACCAAGTTGAAACATGTAAGAAGACATGAATAAGAAAGGGTTAAGTGGGATGTACTAGAGGGGACCAAGCATAGGTGGGAAGCTTGTGTCAGGCATGGGGGCCCTTATCAGACCAGTAACCCATTAAGTATCTTTGTGGGCTCGACCCAAGTCGAGGATGGGACACACATACTGGGTTTGATTGTAAGAGGTCAAAACGGGTTAGCGGTGGCAACGCAAGTCCAACGGGGTCATGTGCATGTGTGGGCCCGGGCTGGTAGGTAAGACGTCGTTGCATCATGTAGGTATAAGCCTTTGTTCCTTTGTTCGCTCTGTCATGCCCATTTGTTCACAGTCATTTCCTTATTTACCAGCTTATGCCTTATCCTAGTTACTTTAATGACTATATTGTTAAAGTTATTGCACTCGCCAGACTTTATGTCTAACCCTTTTGTTTCCACCTCTTTTCTTCCTTTCTCCCCCCCGGTGCTCAGGGTGGGACTAGTACTAGTGGAGCTTGATTTGGACAGGTTTATCTCTTTCTTTTGGAAGTTGCTTGGATTGCTGAAGTAAAGTTCAGCCTATCTTATTTATGGCTATTTTATGTTGGGGTTATGTCTTTTATTTTATGTACTCAGAACTTATTTGTCAAGATGGATAATAAGTGTATTTGGTTTTGTTGTTGGGTTTTGATGTGATGTAACCAAACTATTTCTCCGCTGCAATAAAAGTAGTTTTTTTAACTTTCCAAGTACCAATATATTTATCTGTCTTGTTTACTTTTCTGTTCTATACACAATAAATGCTCCACCAAAATTAAGGCATTCCCTTTGTGAGTGACCTTAATGGAGATGGGGTGTCACACGTGGTATCAGAGCTGAAGGTTACCAGAACAGATAAGATATTTTGAAAAACTATTTTTCAAAAAAAGCATTTTCATAAAGGATACTTACAAAAATACGTTTTAAGGAGAGTATTTTCAAGAGAAAAGTTTATTTTAAAAAAACATAACCCCCAAGAGCCATATATCTTTCTTTCGAATTCTCCGTTTGAATCTCTTCATTTTCTTTTCAGCATGTCTGGAATTCCCGAGATACCCGAGGGGATACCGATACCAGGATGTTTTAGAAGGTATCTGGAATCTAGGGCCAATGCCGCAGGCCCAGCAAATGCTCCTCCTCCTCCTCCCCGTGTTGATACTTTCGCAAAGATATGCAAGGACTTTCGGGCAATGGGAAGAAAACCTTTTCACAGGTCGGAGACGTTTGTTGAAGCTCGAAATTGGCTAAAGGAGGTGGAAGAATTTTTTGGAATCTTTGAGGTAGAAGATGGAAGGAAGGTCCAATTAGTTGCCTGGTTAATGAAGGATGGCCTCGTTTTGGTGGGAGGTCACTAATGGAGAGCGTCCAGTTGATACATGGCCGGATTTCAGGCGTAGGTTTGAGGCAAAGTTTCTCTCACGGGCCGAAGAGAATCTATACATGGAAAGGTTTTTGGAATTGAGGCAGGGAAATCTATCAGTGAAAGAGTACGTCAACAAGTTCAATCAGTTGGCGAGATTTGGCTTGGACTTGGTGAATACACCCGAAAAGAAGGCCCTGAGATTTGTTAAGGGTTTGAACGAGCTGCTACATGGGTTAGCTATGACCCACATCCCTATGGGGGCCACCTTTGAGAGACTGGTTGACATGGCGCTTATGCATGAAGAGGAGAAAGGTGCCAATGCTAATAAGGCACCTGAGAAGAAAGGGGATCAAAAGAAACCACAACAGCAACAGCAGAACAAGAAGGGTGGTAAAGACAACAATGGCAAGGGAAAGAAAAGACGCTTTAACTGTGGGACACCAGGCCATCTGAGCAAAGATTGTAGGAAGAAGAAGAAGACTGGTTGTTTCCACTGTGGCGAGGCAGGACATCTGATTAAGGACTGCCCAAAGAAAGGGCAGAGGGCAGGGCCTACCTCTGGAGGGCAGATTCAGGCTCTCATGGCACCAGGGCAGGCAAGGGGGCAGGTCCAGGCTCTCATAGCCCACTGCTGCAAGAACGAGGTAGAGCGATTTCCATTGAAAGTTTAGTTTATCTTTCTGATTATCTTGTTCGCACACTCTTTGATTCTGGCGCATCGCACTCTTTTATATCTACTGCTTTAGTTGAGTCACTACACCTAAACACCAATATAGTAGAGGATCCCTTAGTTGTTTCAAATCCAATTAGGGGCTCAGCCTATTTGTTGATGATTTGTTTGGATTTGGAAATTTCTATACTTAGCGTTGGGTTTAGATGTGATGCTTATGTTTTGGGCTTCACGGGCTATGGGTTAATTCTGGGCATGGATTGGTTATCCAATAATGGAGCCGTCCTAGATTGTGAAAAGAGAGAGGTTAGGCTTATGACTCGCTTGGGCAACACTCTCGAAATTTCTTGTAATCCCATGAATTCTGTTATGCTAAGTTATCTAGAATTGCTTGACGCGTCTGTTGAGAATTTGCATCCTGTTAGAGTGGTCCGTGAATACTCGGATGTCTTTGAGGAAGTAGAGGGCTTGCCTCCAAAGCGGGAGATAGACTTCCGCATATACCTAGTTGATAACGCAAAACCCGTTGCTTTACCCATTAGACACATGGCTCCAAGGGAGATAAAGGAGCTTAGCAAGCAAGTTAAGGAGATGCTAGAAAAAGGGTTTATAAGGCGGAGTATTTCTGAATGGGGTGCTCCAGTGGTGTTCGCAACCAAAGCAGACGGTTCACTTCGCCTGTGCGTTGATTATAGGGAGCTAAACAAGCTGGCCAAGAAGAATAGGCACCCACTGCCAAGAATAGACGATTTGTTCGATCAGCTTGTAGGTGCAACAGTTTTCTCCCAATTAGATCTGGCCACCGGATTTCATCAGCTAAGAGTGGCTGAAGATAGTATTGATAAGACCGCATTCAGAACCCCGGACGGTTTCTTCGAATGGCTCGTCATGCCTTTCGGCTTGACAAACGCACCTGCTTATTTCGTCGATTTGATGAATAGAGTGTTCCGGGAATTTCTCAATAAATTTGTGGTGGTCTTCGTAGATGATATTCTGATTTTCTCGAAGAATGAGGAAGAGCATGCTTTGCATTTAAGGGAAGTCATGGATACTCTTCGTGCACATCAGTTAAAAGCAAAATTCTCCAAGTGCCACTTCTGAAGAGAAGAAGTAAGATTTCTTGGGCATGTGGTGTCCAAAGAAGGATTAGCTGTGGACCCCGCAAAAGTAGTTGCGGTCCAGGATTGGAAGGTTCCAAAGAATGCAACCGAAGTCCGAAGTTTTCTTGGACTAGCAGGCTTTTATCGTAAGTTCATTAAAGACTTTGCGAAAATCTCAGCTCCACTTACAAGGTTAACGAAGAAGAACCTGACTTTCACTTGGGATTTGGATTGCGAAGTCGCTTCCAACGGTTGAAGAGGGCTCTGACAACAGCCCCTGTTTTGACATTACCAGATGGGAGCAAGATGTTTACGGTATACACAGATGCATGCGGTACGGGACTACGCGCTATTTTGATGCAAGAGGGGAAGGTAGTTGCTTATGGTGGAAGGCAGTTGAAAGTGCTTGAGAAAAACTACCCAACCCACGATCTAGAGTTAGCAGCCATCGTTTTTGCGCTTAATTCTTGGCGCCAATATCTCTTAGGTGAGAAATTTGAATTGTATACTAACCATAAATCGTTGAAGTGCCTTTTCTCGTAGAAAGACCTCAATCTAAGGCAACAAAGATGGATGGAGTTTCTTGCCTCATACGACTTTGAGATCTCCTATACTCCTGGCAAGGGCAATGTAGTAGCAGACGTCTTAAGTAGAAAGAAGCTGAGTTTAAGTCCTCACTTTGTAGAAAGGCAAAGTTTGGAGTACATAGCAAATTTTGATTTTAGACCCTCTGTTGATTATGTGACTGGCTTGATGGCAATCCTAGAGATGCGGCCTACTTTGTTGGACTCAATAGGAACCGCGCAACGTGAAGACCCTCAGCTAGTTGATGTGATAGATAAGCTGATTAGGGGAGAGACTTCTAGTCACCTCAATAGATACTCCATCGATGATAAGGGTTGGTTGAGACGGGATGGAAGACTATGCGTCCCACAAGCAAGAGATTTGGTGATGATGGTTCTGGATGAAGCACACCATTCTAAGATGACCATACACCCCCGTGGAGACAAGATGTATAAAGATATCAAAAGAGTTTTCTTTTGGAATGGCATGAAGAGGGATGTAGCTGAATTTGTTTCGAAATGCATGATATGCCAGCAAGTCAAGGCAGAGCAGAAGAAGCCTGGTGGTTTGCTTCATCCTCTAGAAGTTCCGCAATGGAAATGGGAAAGCATCTTGATGGACTTTGTTGATGGGTTGCCTAGGTCAAGGAGGGCAATACCGGTATTTGGGTAATAGTGGACAGGCTCACGAAAAGCGCTCATTTTATACCTGTCAAGAGTAGGAGGACCGCCTTGTCTTTAGCCTCCATTTTTCTTAAGGAGATAGTTCAGCTCCATGGGATACCCTCCAGCATAGTGAGTGATCGAGACCCTATCTTTACAAGCGATTTCTGGAGGAGTTTGCAAGAGGCTATAGGCACACAGCTATGTTTAAGCACAACCTATCACCCTCAAACCGATGGTCAGACGGAAAGGGTGAACAAAGTACTGGAAGATCTTTTGAGACTGTGCATTCTTGACTTTGGTGGATCTTGGGAGGATCATCTTCCTTTGGTGGAATTCGCTTATAACAATAGCTACCAAGCCACTATAGGCATGGCACCCTTCGAAGCTTTATATGGAAGGCCATGTCGATCAACAACTTGTTGGTGGGAGTCCACAGATAAACTTATACTTGGGCCGGACATGATTAGAGAGACTTCAGAGAAAGTGGACTTGATATGAAGGAGAATGAAGACTGCCCAAGATAGACAGAAATCCTACGCAGACAAGAGAAGGACTGACCTTGAGTTTGAGGTTGGGGATAAGGTGTTCCTTAAAGTATCTCCTTTGAGGAATGTCATCCGCTTTGGGTCCATAGGAAAGTTGGCACCACGATTTGTAGGACCATTTCCTATCATCGAAAGGATTAGGACGATGGCCTACAAAGTAGAGCTGCCTGAAAGACAGGCTGGAGTTCATAATGTTTTTCATGTCTCTCAGCTACGAAAGTGCTTACATGAGTCGGCAGAAGTTGTGGAGCCAAGCATACTAGAGGAAGTTGAAGTAGAACGAGAAGCGACTGCGAGGAGAGATCCAACTCGTATCTTGGGGATGGAAGTCAAAAAGCTACGCAACTGTGAAGTTAATCTTGTCAAAGTTCAATGGAGTGACGCCGAGGAAGACGCGACTTGGGAGAATGAGGCCAAAATACGTGCAGCCTACCCTTTTCTTTTTTAGGGTACATCTTTGATCTCTTTTTCCTTAAGTTTATTCAAGCTTGTATCTACCTTCTTAGTGTATCTCCTTGGTCATATTCTTTATCCTTAGGTAGAGACCAATGGATGTAAACATGTATTTGAAACATGTTATGATTGATGGATGCTAGTTGATGCAAGTGTTTGCTAGTGGTTGCTCGTGGATGCATATACACACACATTAGGCACTAGATCGGCTCAATCACTTTCATACTGCATATAAATGTGTGCTTATTTAGGTTAATGTATGTATAATGGTTGTGTTATCATATGGATGCTGTATTCAGATGAATGGTTGTGCACGCATGTAGAAATAATATGTATCATTAGGGATCTTTTGCATACATAATGGACAGATGGCACTATCATAATTTGCATTAAGGAGGTCAACTGAATCAGTAGACCGCCTGATTTTGCATTAGATACGGACATGTACACACACTATGCATATAAACATGAAAGCATTAGAAGTCTTTTATGGACAATGGATGCATGTGTTTGATGGTTGAGTAGATGGAGGATTGGAGGGTAGGATATGTATTCTTCGTAACTTGAAGATTTCGGGGTCGAAATCCTTTAAGGAGGGGAGATTGTAACACCCCGTGTTTTCTGTTAACATTAAACTAACGAATTGAGGAATAATTAATTTTAAATGTGAGACTCAAGGGAAACAGGTTACACCATGGTGTTCGTCTCGGAATTCCAGTTGAGATAGAGTCCGAGTTTGCGTAAATTGGACTTCGTATGAAGAAGTTATGACTCTCGGAAGTTTCCAGAAATTCAAATTTAAATTCAAAAACGAATTCAGACTCAGAACCGGGCAGGGCGGGGAATTTCCCGCCCCAGGCTAGGTTGACCAGGGGGTCGACCTTAGTGTCGACCTACCCTATAGGTCGACCTGGGGGTCGACCTAGCGGTCGACCTAGGGGTCGACCTGGGGGTCAACCTACCCGCTCGGGCAGATTTGAATTAAGCCCAATTCTGAGCTGCTGCTGAGTCATTATAGTTGAGTTGGCATTTTGGATGGTTCAGGTTGCTTCTAGGTTGATCGGATGACCTAAATTAATCTTAATCTCCATATAAACACATGTACACTCAAACCCTAAACCTAATAAAAATTAGAATCATGGCCGTCATGCTATCACCCGCGCAACCTAGAGTAGCTGCCACCAACTAGGAGCATAGAAAAGCTAATCAATTCAATTCAACTCAAGTCTATAACAACAACAACAACGAATTTGTCTACTTCAAAGGCGAGCTAATTCAACTACAGAACACAGATCCTAGAACTCAAGACCTTCTTTGAGTTGTGAGTTCGATTTCTTTAATAAGATAATTAACAAGTTAACTAGGTTGAGTTATAATTTGGGTTATATGGCTATGTTTGTGAATCATTGGAAAAAAATTGATATTTTGTGAATATATGCTAGTTGTTCATAATGATAGTTTTTATTATGGATCCCTTTGTATATGCCCAATCACCTATGTTCAACTTGATTCATGCCTGACATCATTTTATATGTAGGTTTGGGTGTAGATTATATGCTAGTTTCTATGTGAATTGTACATAAGTTTACATGTGAACCAAGTAAAATGACTATATGCAAGTGTAGGTAGTAATTGGATTCACATATATGCAAGTTTACACCTTTAGGTTTAGATCTATGACATACATAGTTTTATGCAAGTTTGTGACTATGGCCTATGCAAGTTTGGGTGAAAACTATATCCATACCTGCAAGTTCACACCTTTAGGTCTATGTTTAGATTCATGACAATACAAAGTTTATGCAAGTTATGTTGTAATCCTTATTTGCAAGTTAGATCCATTTTGTGTGTTATGCAAATTTGCGATGTTTCTTCCCTTTTTATGTGTTAGACTAATTGCTAGTCTAATATATATATATATATATATATATATGTCATGATAAGAGAACGAACAACGTGGGGACGATGGGGGTAATATTGAATATACACATATTGAGAATTGGCATGTAATGGCCTTAAAAGGCATAAGATTAATTTAAGGCAATAATTGGTAAAATTTGTATACCTGAAATAAATGGACATAATTTAGGTGAAAATTATGGACATAAGTATATTTGGAATTTATTGACAAATTTGAATAGGGATATTAATTCACTTTGGGGTTAAATAAAGATATGTAATAATGAACTGCCTGATACACGAGGTTAGACTCGTTTGTGGTGTAAGACTGCCTGGACCCGCCCGGCAAATCCAGCAACCACAAACGGTAGTCTAATGTGAGAGGTCAAAGGCACGAATTAAATGCGTGACGATTGTAAAGACATGAGGTTAGGCTCTTTTGTGGTATAAGACTGGCCGGACCCGCCCGGCAAATCCAGCAATCGCAAATGTCAGTCTAATGTGGGAGGTCTTTACAAGGTTACGGTCCTAATGATTTAAGTAACACTTAGCCAGATAAACATGTGGTGGGGGCATGGGGGTTAAGTGGGTGGCCATGGGTGGCTTGTGAAATACGATTAGAAACACTTAACCAAGTTGAAACATGTAAGAAGACAAGAATAAGAAAGGGTTAAGTGGGATGTACTAGAGGGGACCAAGCATAGGTGGGAAGCTTGTGTCAGGCATGTGGGCCCTTATCAGACCAGTAACCCATTAAGTATCTTTGTGGGCTCGACCCAAGTCGAGGATGGGACACGCGTACTGGGTTTGATTGTAAGAGGTCAAAACGGGTTAGCGGTGGCAACGCAAGTCCAACGGGGTCATGTGCATGTGTGGGCCCGGGCTGGTAGGTAAGACGTCGTTGCATCATGTAGGTATAAGCCGTGCATCTTTAGTGGTATCGGGTTGTCACTTTGGGGAATGATACACCCCACTGTGGGACCAGCACGGGTATCTATGAGTTAGGAAGCCGAACACATGAGGGTAGTAGGTACACCTAGTGGAGATATGGGAAGGCGACACCTATGTAGACAGTTAGGGGTACAAAAAACTACTATTATGATTACTAAGTTTAGTAGGTGGGGATCAACTTTTAGGGTGTTTGGTGTGGTGCAATGTAGTAATTACCTTATAGTGATTAGGTGCGCCTTTAACGTTATCTTTGTTCGTTTTATTTCCTTTGTTCTCTCTGTCATGCCCATTTGTTCACAGTCATTTCCTTATTTACCAGCTTATGCCTTATCCTAGTTACTTTAATGATTATACTGTTAAAGTTATTGCACTCGCCAGACTTTATGTCTGACCCCTTTGTTTCCACCTCTTTTCTTCCTCCCCCCCCCCAAGCTGCTCAGGGTGGGACTAGTACTAGTGGAGCTTGATTCGGACAGCTTTATCTCTTTCTTTTGGAAGTTGCTTGGATTGCTGAAGTAAAGTTCAGCCTATCTTATTTATGGCTATTTTATGTTGGGGTTATGTCTTTTATTTTATGTACTCAAAACTTATTTGTCAAGATGATAATAAGTGTATTTGGTTTTGTAGTTGGTTTTTGATGTATGTAACCAAACTATTTCTCCGCTGCAATAAAAGTTGTTTTTTTACTTTCCAAGTACCAATAAATTTATCTGTCTTGTTTACTTTTCTGTTCTATACACAATAAACGCTCCACCAAAATTAAGGCATTCCCTTTGTGAGTAACCTTAATGGAGATGGGGTGTCATATGATCCGATTATATACTTTCAATTGGGATCATAGCTTATTAGAGAATGTGATAGGGGGTTCTCGTTTGGCTATTTGGTGGCGAGTAGGAGACTCTAACCCTACACGTCTCAATGTGATGAATTTGGCCATATGAAGAAAGATTGTCCGAAGAATGATAAGGAAAAACAGAAGATCGAGAAATTTAAGAAAAGGAGAGCTTTTCATGTTACATGGGATGACTCTGATTCATCTTCATCTGATAGTGATAGTGACTCAAAATAAGCCAATGTGTATTTTATGGCGAATACAGACAAGGTATGTCCTCAACTCACTTATAATGAGATTTTAGAAGTTAGCATGGAAATAGATGACAAGTTTAGAGAACAAAAGAAATTAAATAAACAATCCATTGCTAAAATAAATAGGATGGAAATTAAAATTGGATTATTAAAAGATGAAAAAACAATTCTAGAAGATGAATTGGAAAATGCACAGATCAAAAATAAAGAGTTATCTTTGGAAATGAATCTTTGTCTACAGAATTAGGAAAAGTTAAACTAGAAAATACAGATATTTTAGATAAGAATATAATTATAAGTTGTAATCTAGAAATATCTTTATCAGAAATTTCTAAACTCAAAAATGATTTGGAAAAGATTTCTACTAATGTTTCTAAATTTAACAAAGGAAAACAAAGTTTAGATCACTTGATCAAAAGTTCAAAACCATCTGGAAACAGAAATGGGTTTGGGCTTAAAAAGGAATCAAATAAAAAAATTATAGTTTTATGTATAAAAAGGTAAAAAAGAAGAATACCCATAAAAATATGGAATTGCCTAAGAAAGATAAAAAATGTTGAATTACCTAAGGAGGTAAAGATTTGGATTCCTAAAACCAATAACAAACTCATTAGGCAGAAATATATTAAGAGTTTCTTACATAATGGAGTTCATAATTCAAATTGTGTTTATAAAGGCCCCACACCCACATGGGTATGGCTACCTTCTCCGCCTAACATTTAGGACCCTAACGGAGGAAGTAGGTTGAATCTTCTTATCTTGTAGGTACGCAAATCAAGACAAAAAGAGAAATGGATTCTAGATTGTGGCTGCTCCAAGCACATGACTGGAAACAAAGACATGCTATCGAATATAACATATATGGATAGTGGTACAGTAACGTTTTGTTGGAAATGTTTTACAAACATTAAGTGAATTATTAAAAAATCTTGAATAAATGTAAGAATGGCTCCTATATGGGAATAGTCCCATATCATGGGATTATATAGAAGAGGCAAGCTTTTATACTTGTTTCTAAGAAATCATGTTGGGGCCTTGGGCTCCCAATACATGCATTTTTGTGAGGAGGGAGACCATGCATCATATGACCACCACACACGCGCGCGCGACCGACCGACCGTCTCGACCCGACCCGACCCGGTCCGATCCGGTCCGGTTCGGCTCGGCTCGGGCTTGGGCTTGGGCTTTTTGGTGTAGACACTTATATTTTTTGGACCATAAAACTTAGCCTTTTTCGAACCGTTTTTTTTATGAAAAAAGATTTCTGCAACGGTAAAAATTATATCCACTAAATTTTAGCGGCCCACTAATCTGTAAACCCAAACCCTTATTTTCGTTCTATATATTGTCATTAGCCTCAGACGAGAAGACCTACCGAATTGAAAATTCTCCCTTCTCTCAGCAGCCATTAAAATTCTCATCTCAGAAATTTTTGAGCAATTTTTTTTCAGAAAGTGCAAATCTGCACCGATTTGTTGTGCAAGCAAATCGGTTATTGTTTTTGAGGCTGTTTTATCCTAGAGGCGGCGGCGAAGGAACGAACTGGTTTGCACCTCCGACCAGATCGCCAAATCGTCTTCAAGAAAGCGACCTAGTCCGCGACTCAGCTATTGTTTCCCAACAATTTGAAGACGAACTGAAACAATGGCTTCCAATTCAACCCTAGACGATTCTGCTCCACCCTCTGCTTTCCAGAACCCTCTTGTGACGGCTGCTCCTTTCAGATTTGAAGGCTTGCATTTCAAACGATGGCGTCAGAAGATGGAGTTCTTCCTCACCATCAGAAAGGTTGTGGCTGCGCTGACTACTGACAAGCCACAGCTTCCAGATAAACCTGCTGAGACTGATGCAGCGAACATGGCTTCATGGAATGAACAGTCAAAGCAACTACAGACCTGGACTGAACAAGATTATCTATGCAAGAACTTTATTCTGAACAGACTGAGCGATGATCTGTATGATTATTATAACTCAGATGAAAAGACAGCAAAGGAGATCTGGGAAGCACTGAAGAAGAAATATGATACAGAGGAGGCAGGGGCAAAGAAATATGCTGTGAGCCGCTATCTAAAGTA
The DNA here is from genome assembly GCA_030737875.1 of Allium sativum. Classification (NCBI taxonomy): domain Eukaryota; kingdom Viridiplantae; phylum Streptophyta; class Magnoliopsida; order Asparagales; family Amaryllidaceae; genus Allium; species Allium sativum. Next base: position 134,497,502 of record CM060918.1, read on the forward strand.
CCAGATGACTGATGATAGATCGGTAGAGATGCAGTCTCATGAGCTGCAGAAAATAGCTCATGAGATCATCTCCGAAGGTATGGTCTTGGACGAACAATTTCAAATTGCTGTTATCATTGACGAATTACCCCCAGGGTGGAAAGATTTTAAGAATGTCTTACGACATAAGACTAAGGAATTTTCCTTAGAAAGCTTGATTACACGCCTCCGTATTGAGGAGGAGGCACGCAAGCAGGACCAGAAAGAAGAGGTGCTGATTGTGAATAACAACAGTACTAAGAAGACCACTCTCGCTGTTCTGAAACCAAATCAGAAATCTTTTAAGAATCAGAACAGGCATAACAAACAGAATGGGAATCCGCAAGGAAACCCAAAAGGACAGCAGAAACCAGCCCAAAAGAATGACTCTGGACAGTTGTTTCTTTGTTACAACTGTGGAAAACCAGGGCATATGGCACGAAAGTGCCGGAACAGGCCAAGCTCTGCACCGCAGGCTAACCTGACTGAGCAGCCTCTTACGGCTATGGTTACTGAGATTCACCTTGTTGGTGGATCAGAGGGTTGGTGGGTAGACACTGGTGCTTCTCGCCATGTCTGCTATGATCGTGGCATGTTCTCTACATACACGGCTGCTGAAAATCAGAAAGTGCTGTTGGGAGACTCTCACACCACTACTGTTGCGGGGATTGGAAATGTGGAACTCAAGTTCACCTCTGAAAAAACTGTAATTCTGAAAGATGTTATGCACACTCCAGAGATAAGAAAGAATCTGGTCTCTGGCTTCCTCCTTAATAAGGCTGGTTTCACTCAAGTTATTGGGGTTGATTTGTACACTCTTACTTATAAGGGAACTTTTGTGGGAAAGGGTTATGCTTGTGAGGGTATGTTTAAACTGAATGTTGAATCTAATAAAGTGACTACTTCTGCTTACATGTTGTGTGATTTTAATATCTGGCATTCTAGATTATGTCATGTTAATAATCGAATTATTCGTAACATGAGCACCCTAGATATGATACCTAAAATGACAGAATCTGAATCTGATAAATGTGAATTCTGTACACAAGCTAAAATCACAAAGAAACCTCACAAATCTGTTGATAGAGTTTCTGAACCCTTAGACTTGATTCATTCTGACATATGTGAACTTGATGGCACTTTAACTAGACAGGGACATCGTTATTTTATCAATTTTATTGATGACTGCTCTGATTTCACATATGTATATCTTATGAAAAATAAAAGTGATGCTTTTGACATGTTTAAAACATTCAAAACTGAGATTGAGAATCAAGCAAATAGAAAAATCAAGAGACTTCGTAGTGATAGAGGAACAGAATATGAATCTAATTCTATTCTGGATTTCTATAAACAACATGGTATAGTACATGAGAGAACTGCACCCTACTCACCTGAAATGAACTGTAAAGCAGAAAGGAAAAATAGGACCTTTACCGAACTAGTAGTTGCCATATTATTAAATTCTGGTGCAGCAAAACATTGGTGGGGGGATATTTTATTGACTGTATGCTATGTTCTGAATAGAATCCCTAAATCTAAGAATAAAATTTCACCTTATGAAATTTTAAAGAATCATAAACCCAATGTCTCATACTTTAGAACTTGGGGTTGTTTAGCATATGTTCGCATTCCAGACCCTAAGAGAATAAAATTGGCAAGTAGAGCATATGAATGTGCATTTATAGGCTATGCTATTAATAGCAAATCATATAGATTTTATGACATTAATGCACATAATATAATTGAATCAAATGATGCCGATTTTTATGAAACTAAATTTCCTTTCAAATTAAGGAATAGTGGGGGCACTTCAAATATGCCTATTAGAACAGAACTTAATGAAAATTCTGAAGCTGAACCTAAAAGAAGTAAAAGAGCAAGAACCATAAAAGACTTTGGTTCAGATTTTTGTGTTTTTACTATTGAGGAGGATCCTATAAACCTCCAAGAAGCCTTATCTTCTTTAGATGCCGATTTCTGGCAAGAGTCTATAAACGATGAGATGGATTCTTTAGAATCCAATAAGACTTGGCACTTGGTAGATTTACCCCCTGGTTGTAAGTCTATAGGCTGTAAATGGGTACTTAAAAAGAAATTAAAACCTGATGGCACTATAGATAAATATAAAGCACGACTAGTAGCTAAAGGTTTTAAACAAAAGGAAAATATAGACTTCTTTGACACTTTTTCACCTGTAACTAGAATAACATCCATTCGGGTATTACTCTCACTTGCTTCCATTCATAATTTACTTACACACCAAATGGATGTTAAAACTGCTTTTTTGAACGGTGAATTAGACGAAGAAATTTATATGGACCAGCCTGAAGGATTTGTAGTACATGGTCAAGAACATAAAGTATGTAAATTGGATAAATCATTATATGGTTTAAAACAAGCACCTAAACAATGGCATGAAAAATTTGATAACTTAATCATTTCAAATGGTTTTAAAGTTAATGAAAGTGACAAATGCATTTATTACAAATCTGAGAATGACATTTGCACTTTTATATGCCTTTATGTAGATGACCTACTCATTTTTGGGTCAAATATTCATGCCATAAACTCAGTCAAATCTTTATTAAGTGTCAATTTTGATATGAAAGATCTAGGTGAAGCGAGTGTAATCCTTGGTATTAAGATTACTAGGTCAGAAAAGGGAATTTCTTTGGATCAATCTCATTACATTGAGAAGATACTAAAGAAATATAAATACTTTGACTGTAAACCTGCAAGTACACCATATGATCACAGTGTAAAGTTATTTAAGAACACTGGTGAGGGTGTAAGACAGTCTGATTATGCGAGCATCATTGGCAGCCTTCGGTATGCCACTGATTGTACTAGACCCGACATTGCCTATGTCGTGGGAATATTGTGCAGGTTTACCAGTAGACCTAGTATAGAGCACTGGCAAGCTATTGAAAGGGTAATGAGATACCTTAAACGAACCATGAACCTTGGATTACATTATGAAAGGTTTCCAGCTGTACTTGAAGGATATTCCGATGCAGACTGGAATACCTTATCTGATGATTCTAAAGCGACCAGTGGCTATATATTTAGCATCGCTGGAGGAGTTGTTTCTTGGAAATCCAAGAAACAGACTATTTTGGCTCAGTCTACTATGGAGTCTGAGATGATAGCACTAGCTACAGCTAGTGAAGAGGTAGAGTACTTGAGAAATCTGCTAGCTGAGATTCCCTTATGGGAAAAACCGATACCGGCTGTGTTGATACATTGCGATAGTACCGCGGCTATTGCAAAAGTTCAGAACCGATATTATAACGGTAAGAGACGACAAATACGTCGTAAGCACAGTACGGTTAGAGAACTACTTTCCACAGGTACCGTTAGAGTGGATTACGTACGTAGTGAGGAAAATTTGGCAGATCCTTTGACGAAAGGACTGTCCAGAGAGAAAGTCCATAACTCTTCTAAAAGAATGGGACTATTGCCCTTAGATTGTTGATTCACGCACAATGGTAACCCGACCTAAATGACTGGAGATCCCAAGAACTAGGTTCAATGGGTAATAACAAGTTGTGTAGTGATATGAGTTGAACATGCTATTTAATAAACCAAGAAGCATGTATTCCTGAAGTGATTAGAGGATGAGTTAATAGAAACTCTTAATGAGATCTATACTCTTTGTGGAGTGGAGTACCTACCTTCAGGAGTGCTCTTGATAGACTCACCTTTGTGAATGTGGAAATGTGGTCGTTTCCTATGGAGTTTCGGGAAAAACTTCTAGAGCATTCACTAAACTAGGATAGACGTGCATGGCCATAAATGCACGGGCTTATTTGATTGCACTATAGAAAAAGTTGTGTGTGGTTTGATGTCAGGAATAGAGTTCAAGACTACGTGTCACTCTAGTAAAAACTGAATCTTATTCACTATGCAAAGGTTCAAGTCGAAAGACACCTTTGTTTATGCACAATCTTATGTTTTTAAGAAACTGCTCGAAAATATTTTAAAAAAAATTCAAGTGGGGGATTGTTGGAAATGTTTTACAAACATTAAGTGAATTATTAAAAAATCTTGAATAAGTGTAAGAATGGCTCCTATATGGGAATAGTCCTATATCATGGGATTATATAGAAGAGGCAAGCTTTTATACTTGTTTCTAAGAAATCATGTTGGGGCCTTGGGTTCCCAATACATGCATTGTTGTGAGGAGGGAGACCATGCATCATATGACCACCACACACGCGCGCGCGACCGACAGACCGACTCGACCCGACCCGACCCGGTCTGGTCCGGTCCGGTTCGGCTCGGCTCGGGCTTGGGCTTGGGCTTTGTGGTGTAGACACTTATATTTTTTGGACCATAAAACTTAGCCTTTTTCGAACCGTTTTTTTATGAAAAAAGATTTCTGCAACGGTAAAAATTATATCCCCTAAATTTTAGCGGCCCACTAATCTGTAAACCCAAACCCTAATTTTCGTTCTATATATTGTCATTAGCCTCAGACGAGAAGACCTACCGAATTGAAAATTCTCTCTTCTCTCAGCCGCCATTAAAATTCTCATCTCAGAAATTTTCGAGCAATTTTTTTTCAGAAAGTGCAAATCTGCACCGATTTGTTGTGCAAGCAAATCGGTTATTGTTTTTGAGGCTGTTTTATCCTAGAGGCGGCGGCGAAGGAACGAACTGGTTTGCACCTCCGACCAGATCGCCGAATCGTCTTCAAGAAAGCGACCTAGTCCGCGACTCAGCTATTGTTTCCCAACACGTTTGGCGATAATTCAAAAGGATACATCATTGGCATTGGAGAGGTCATCAACATCGGTATATCCAATTCTCCCATTATTACTAATGTTTTATTAGTTAAAAACCTGAAACACAATCTTTTAAGTATTAGTCAACTATGCAATAAAGGATTTCAAATTAGCTTTGAAAAAGTTAAATGTAACATTTTTGATGATCATAAAACCTTAATTTTTGAAGGACATAGGAATAGAAATATTTATGTTCTAAATATGAAAATAAAGTAAAACTCAAATTTTTGTCTTACTGTTAATCATGATGATCCATGGTTATGGCATAAACAGTTTTGTCACATAAAATTTAAATATATTATTAAACTAGCTAAATATGAACTAGTTAAAGGAGTACCAAAGATTAATTTTAAAGTAAATAATTTGTGTGATGCATGTCAAATTGGTAAATTAAGAAAAAGCTCATTTATACCAAAGAATAATATTTCTACAAAACATATTTATACCAAAGCTCATTTATACCAAAGATTAATTTTAAACACAAAAGAAAATTTAGAAAAGTTCGACCCTAAGGTCGATGAGGAAATCTTTATAGGCTATTCGGATCGAAGTAAGGCATATAGAATTTTTAAAAAGCGAGCTAGTATGATTGAAGAAAGCTTACATGTTTCATTTGATAAAAAAAATTAAATACAAAGAAAACTTATGATGAAGAAGAAAATGAAATTCAAAATATAAAGGACTTAAATACTTTTTTTAGATCACCTCTAAGAATCCTAAAGGATCATCCAACAAATAACATAATAATGGATATAAATTCAAGAGTTTCTACTAGACATCAACTTAATCAAATGAGTCACGCAGCTTTTGTTTCTTCATTAGAACCCAAAAATTATAAAGAAGCTGTAAATGACGAATTATGGATTTTAGCAATGCAAGAAGAGCTAAATCATTTTGAAAGAAATGAAGTATGGGAACTAGTACCTAGACCAACAGATCAATTAGTAATTGGAAAAAAATGGGTATATAAGAATAAGGCACACGAAAGTGGTAATATAGTTCATAACAAAACCCATTTGTTGCTCAAGGTTACAATCAAGAAGAAGACATTGATTACGAAGAAACCTTTGCTCCAGTAGCCCAACTTAAAGCAATTCGTACTCTACTTGCTTTTTCAATTCATCATGATATAAAGCTTTTCCAAATGGATGTAAAAAGCGCTTTCCTAAATGGTTGTATAAAAGAGCAAGTTTTGGTCGAATAACCTCCACTTTTTACTCATGAAAATTTTCCTAATCATGTTTTTAAACTTAAGAAAGCGTTATACGGTGTAAAACAAGCACCTCGTGCTTGGTATGAAAGATTAAGATATCATTTAGTTGACTCTGGTTTCGAAATTGGTAAAGTTGATACAACATTATTCATAAAAAGAATTCAAAAAGACATACCAGTCGTTCAAATATATGTTGACGATATAATCTTTGGATCAACAAACGAAAATCTATGTGAAGATTTTTCTAATATAATGAAGAATGAATTTGAAATGTCACACATAGGTGAATTAAATTTTTTTCTTAGGTTTACAAATTAAACAACTTTAAAATGTTATGTTTATAAATCAAGAAAAATATTGTAACAATTTACTAAAACGTTTTAATATGGAAAACACTTCAAGTAAACCTGCACCAATGAGTACAACCGTTCACCTAGAAAAATATGACAACGAAAAAGATTTTGATAAAAAATTATATCGAAGTATAATAGGGTCAGTCTTATATCTAACTGCTAGCAGACCAGACATTATGATGAGTGTTTGCCTATGTGCAAGATTTCAAGCACAACCAAAAGAATCACATTTTTAGAGCTGTAAAACGAATTTTGTGATACTTAACAAACACTAGAGATTGCGGGCTCCTCTATCCTAAAGGTAGTTCTTTCGAACTTGTATCATATAGCGATGCAGACTTCGGAGGCTGCAAGACAGATAGAAAAAGCACAAGTGGTGCATGTCACTTTAATGGTCAATCTCTTGTTTCGTGGTTTAGCAAGAAACAAAATTCGGTTTCACTTTCGACATGTGAAGAAGAGTATATATCTGACGCTCTTGCTTGTACACAAATAATCTACATGCAACAAACGTTAAAAGATTTTGGAAAACATCTTATTAACTCATTTATATTTTTGTGATAACACTAAGGCTACTAATTTATCTAAGAACCTTATTAATCACTCTAGAACAAAATATATTGACATTAGACTCCACTTCCTAAAAAATCATGTTGAGAAAGGTAATATAACTTTAGAATTTGTTAGTACAGACTAACAATTTGCCGACATATTTACAAAACCTTTAAATGAGACGTCCTTTATAAACTTACGACGAGAAATAGGCAATTTCTCATATTACGAATTATAGTATTTCGTTCTCTGTATAAATTTTTTTCTCTTTAATTAGAATAAGTGTCCTATATTTGCTCTTGTCCCTCTCTTCATATGTGATCTAAAAATAAAAAGTTACCTATTTTAACGAAATAAAAATAGTAAAATCTTTATTACAAACATAATTTACTCTGCTAAAGCAAGTTAATTAAAATTCAATATATTTTCAAAATAATGCAAACAATTTTGCATTGTCTCTCAATATCACTACTGATGGTTCCGCAATGACGCCGCATCCACCTGCATCAATATCAAGACATGCACATGTATACAAATAGGAGGATTATAGGACTAGTTACACACCAGATTCAAAGAAGGCTAAAAGAGCTTTATTTACTTCACCAAACTATAAGCGAAATATTGATGAAATTCATCGCTTTCAAGATCAACAACTACGTCTTCAAAAGGAACTATACTTCGAGCAAAAAGTCACAGTTTCTCACTTGAGCTTCCTAGAACAAATCGGAATAAAATTTTGCGGTTCCAAAATAAAAATGTTTCTGAACCTCTTCCAATATAAGTCAACCCACTAGATCTGCCTTTCTCATATTGTACATCAGCTGATCCAGTTAATCCATGGACGTCTCCAAAAAGACCTCCATATTTACCAAATTCATGGGAAAGAAACTATAACAAGAATGAAGGTTCTAAGAAGAAAACTCCACAATAAAACATACTCATCTTATAAATATTTTTTTATTTCTTGCATTGAATTAAGGTTGCATTGAGATAGTGCAATATTAAAACTGTCATTTTTTTAATTATAATAATAAAAGTTTGATTATGTGATGTGGAAATCAAAAAATATAAATGATAGACGTTTTTCACAATAAAGAACAGACGTCTGAAATTGAATTAAATAGGGAAATAAAAATTTTGTTTCAGCACAGATGTCTGAAAAATCAACCAGACGTCTGTACAAACTTTCGGGATAAAAACCATGTAAAGACAGACGTATGGCATAATAACTTTCATACGTTTGACACAATTCCAAAACAAACAATTTAATCTCATTTCAACACAAACGTCTGATCATATTTCATTAGACGTTTGTCTATAGTCTCGGGAAGTTATATACTATAAACACAGATGTCTGTTGACCATGAGACCGGACGTCTGACATTGCCTGAACCGGATGTCCATCTCTTTACATATATATATATATATATTTCACCTTTTTACCATTCCACTTTTTACAATTACTCTCTTTTCAGCCCTAACCCTAAATTCCAAAATTCCCAAATTTCTGATCTCCACAAAAACTCAATCTAATTGGTAAAAAGCATACGGCTTCCAAGAGGCTAAAGTTGTTGAAGCAGCAACATCTCAACAACCAGAAGAAACTCCAAACTATGCAACAAAAGAACAAATCACCGGTTGGATGCAAGCCAAAGAAGGACCAAAATTTCTCGATTCGCCGAAGAAAAATATATTCATCTAGGTCCATTTTATCCACTTAGTCAATTAACTCATTATGATGTCAACAATTTGCTCACTCGAGCAAAACTTATACATTTGGTGGATTATGAAGACAATAAGGGAATGATAGATACACTTTATATTTACCTGTTTTTTATTAATCCATGTTCCATAGCAATATGGTCTCCACCGGATCCATATAATTGGATTTGGTCAATGGTTTATGGACAAGTAATTAAGATTAATGTGGAGATGCTAGGTCAGATTTTAAATACATCCTACAATGGGGTTAATTTGAAAGATATTCCGGATATGCGATACAAGCCAAGAGATCGTATTACCCATCAAATTTGGGAGTACACGTTTACACGAATGACTCCTTCACAATTTTGTCCTAGGCCAAGAATAATCAATCGAATGTTAATCAACACGTTATTTCCACGACTTGGGAGTCATGAGCAAGTTTATACTTATGATCATAAGGCACTATATGCTATTTTTGGTCATATATGGGTGAATTGGGATCAAAATATTTTTGATCAAATAAAGAATTTTTGGAGTCCCGTTAAAAGGACTATTCCTTATGATGCCTACATCATGCGTATACTTCGATCCCAAGAAATTACTCTTTACCTTTTAACTTATCCGGAAATAGAAATTCAAACTAGTGGAATATGAGTTGCCGCTCTTATGCACTTACCTAATAGACCTCCACAAGTAATTACATTTGAACAATGGCAAGAACAACAAAACCTTCCCCAAGAACCAATCCAACCTCCTCAACCCCAACGACGACATCGTCATGAATCTCAGGCCGAACAAAGTGAACCAACTAAAAATTACTATAATCCAAAAATATAGGAAACAAGGATTGTAGCAGAATCTAGAGAGAGCATACACGATGTTACCTTGCAAATTCAACGACTTCCTTCCCTTAATCAACAAATCTTAGGAAAGAAAGTTACTTAACTTCAATGCTCGTTCTTATCCCAGATGACTTAGATTGACAAAACTTTAGACAAAGTCGTTAATACTCTTGGCAAAATTATTCACAGGGTTCATGGTCGTTCTTCATCTAGGTCTTCTTCATCTTCTCCAACTTTGCCTCATCCTCAATCATTTATAAGAGATCTTCCGCCGAGTTCTAGTACTCAAGTTCCATCTCCCGAATGTCGTGCACCAGGGAAGAATCCAATACTGGAAGGAGAGGAAGGAGATGACAATGATTGACCACCTCAAGACACACCCCACTATGGACAACATGTTTTTGAAGGTTTATCCAATCATGAGAATGTTGCATACAACGATGATTCACAATATGGTGACCAATCATCCGACTTATCGGGTTATTTTACCGGTTACTAGTTTTATTATCTTCATATTTATTTTAAACTATGCTATTTCATATATGCTTCTTCTTATATTTATTTCAACTTGTTGGTCTGTATTTAAAACTCTATGTACTTGGTACTCTATGCTTGTATTTATAACTCTATGTACTTGACATTCTCAACTTTGGTTTGTTTGCTGTTGTGAATCTTCGTATGTGATTATTTTTTGATAATTCCAAAGGGAGAGAAAGGGGTCACTAACTCAGGAGATCTTTAACATAAATCATATAGTTTTCATCATCAAAAAGGGGGAGAATGGTAGATCCTCTACTTTGAATTTTAATGACAACAACTATACGATTATAGAAAGTATGTATTGTGTCATACAATAATGCAGGAAATACTCAAGGAAAAGAACTCATGATCAAGATTACAAGACATACTCAAGGACATTAAAAAGGTAATATTGTGTTTTAGTTTTAATGTACAATCTCCTAGTAATCATATGAGAATTTGCAAAAGAACATATATAAGTCTGTGCTAGATCAGACGCTTGTTCTATGGAAACAAACATTTGATGCTAAAGTCAGGAAACTGTTCCAGACTCAACACAGACGTCTGTTCTATAGAAACAGACTTTTTTGAGGGTCTTAGGAAAACTTCCTGACATCAACATTGTCTTTATATCGACAGACATCCGTTCATGTATTTGAACTATATCAAAATACATGAACAAACATCTAACAATATAGACAGACGTCTATCCTGGCATACGACTTATATTTCTGAAAGGGTACTTCTTCATTCTCAAAAGACACAATTTTCGTCTTCATTTCAAAATGAGTTTTTCTAAAAGACACGACTTTTTAGAGGAAGATTTTTATTTCAAAGGCTATAATCTTTCATGAAAACTCTTTACTTGTTATTAATACATCTTGAATTCAAGTTTCAAATCACCTATTCTTTCTAGGTATATTCTATACTTTCTAAAAGCTATCTATACTTATTATTCTCTAAGATTTCAATCAAGCACGCAACTACTTCTATACTCTCAAGATATTCAAACCCTCGTATTAACTAAAGGAGGTTATAGGAGAAACTTGTACAAGTCAGTCAAAATCTGTGTTGTAAAGAACACAATATTGTCAAAGCAACTTATCATCTGTAAGTTTATTCCTCCAGGCAAAGTGAGGGCAGTTTGTGTTAGTAAGGAAGCCGAAGGGGAGCTACGGGACTAGACATAGGACAGGAGGTTCGATCCAGGATAAAATACTAGTGTGATTACCTCTTACTTTACTTGCATCTTTATTTACTTGTTAATTTTATTACTTGCTATAGTTGATACACATATACGATCCTATTATATACTTTAAAAAGGGAGGACATAGATTTAGAAAGACATAACTCACCGAGTTTAATAATTTTCTGCTAGCTGTGGGACTGACTGAACATTGTTAGATCCTCTGTTTAGGATTTAATTGACGACGACTATACGGCCATATACAATATATATAGTATAACATGTAATCTTGCAGGAAACAATCAAGAAGGAGATGAAGGCATGCACAAGAACACAACACATACTCAAAGGCTTCATTAGTAAAATATATTCGGGTACTGAGTATTAGTTTTATGTACAATCTCCTTGAATTCAAATGAGCTTTCAATATATATATATATATATATATATATATATAATGTAATGCAATCTGTATATGTATAGGCGTTTGTTTATATATGAAAGACGCCTGATACAAGGTTCAGGAAAACTTCCTGGACTCAGCATAGACGTCTGCCATATGTGACAGACGTCTATCCAAGGTCTCGGAAATATTTTCCTGAGACCATAGATGTTTGTCCATATATGGACAGACGTCTGTTAGTGTATTCGAAGTATACCCGGAATACATTTACAGGCGTCTGACCATATAGGCAGACGTCTGTCCTGGCAATGGCTGCCTATTTTTAAAAGGGTTTCTCTTTGTTTTGAAAAGTCATAACTATTCTATTAAACCCTATATTAAGTTTTCAATGAATACACCGTTTCAAACTAAAAATTTTACACTCAAACGTTAAAGCCCTTCATAAAAACTTTTCAATTATTATGTATATCTTAGATTGAATGATTTCAATCACCTAATGTCTCTGATTCTATTCTATATTTTCTAAGCTCTTTATATTCAATATCTCTCAAAAATCTTTCCATTTAACACACAAATTCTTCTATATTCCAAAGCTATTCAACTCTCATCTCAATACAAGGAGATTATAGGAGATTTATTTACGATTCAATCAAAATACGTGTTGTAAAGAACATATAATTATCAAAGCATCTTTTCATCTGTAAGCCTATTCCTCTGGTCTAAACGAGGGAAATTTGTGATAGTTAGAAAGCCGAAGGGGAGTTTCAGGACTGGATGTAGGATAGAAGGTCCGAAGCAGGATAAAATATCGATGTGATTGCTTCTTACATTACTTACCTTATTAATTACTAGTTGTTATCACTTTACCTGCTATAGTTAGACACACACACGATCCACGTATAGACTTTCAATTGGTATTGGAGCAAGTTTAGATCAATTTTACAGTAACTTGTATTGTACCATTTAATATGGCAAGTATTAGTATATTTCAAGAAGGTCAGTCCACACAACGTCCCCCACTTTTCAATGGATCTAATTATGCATATTGGTCAACTCATATGAGGATTTTTATGGAAGCAAACAGTTTAGAAACCTGGGTTGCCACTTAAAATAAATACGAAGCACCAACTACTGAATTGAGTGCATGGACCGATGCTCAAAATCCCGCGAACTTTAATAATTCAAAAGATATGAATGTTTTATTTTGTGCATTAGATAAAAATGAATTTTCCTATGTCATGATTTGCACTACTGCCTATGATACATGGCGTACTTTGCAAATCACCAATGAAGGAACTACTAAAGTTAAACAAACAAAAATATCAATTTTACAAAATCAATTTTCATCTTTCAAAATGAAAGGAAGTGAGTCTATTAGCGATATGTATTCTGGATTTCAAACCATTCAACATGATCTCATTGCACTTGGAGTCAAATTCACTGATTTTGATCTAGTTACACGCATTTTAAGCCATAGAAGAGGTAAACGGTCTTTTTCAACTCAAAATTGAAGAGTTTATTGTCTTATGAAGCTAACTTGCAGACTAGAAAGGAAAAAAATACTAAAAAGAAAAATATAGCTTTTCCGGCAATAATGAGAATTCTGACTTGGACGATTAAGAAATAGTGTCTATAGCCAAGAACTACAACAAGTTCAAGAAATTCAGAAAAATGTCCAAATTTCATAAGAATGGAAAATCAAGCTCAACAAACCAGACAACTATCAAATGCTTTGAATGTGACGAATTTGGTCAAATAAAGAAAGAATGTCCAATTATGCTCAATGAGAAAAAGAAGTAGAAAAATGAACGATTTAAGAAGAAAAAAAGAGCCTTTCAAGTTACATGGGATGACTCTGACTCTTCCTCATCTGATAGTGATAGTGACAGTGACATGGAACAAGGAAATGTGTGCTTTATGGCAGATACAGACGAGGTATGTCCTGAACTTACTTATAATGAATTCTTGGAAATTAGAATGGAATTAGACGATACATTAGAGAGCAAAAGAAATTAAAAAAATATTTATTAGCTAGGATAAATAGAATAGAATTTGAAATAGGTTTATTAAAAGATGAGAAAACCATTCGAGAAGAAGAACTATATAATACACAAAATAGATGTATAGAGTCAACTTCTGAAAATGAACTGTTATAAAAGGAATTAGGAAAAGTTAAACTAAAAAATAATGATATTTAAAAAAAAAATACAACTTTAAACAGTAATCTAGAAGCTTCTTTATCTTAAATTTCTAAATTCAAATGTGAGTTGGAAAAGATTACTACAAATGTTTCAAAATTTAGTAAAGGAAAACAATGTTTAGATCATTTGATCAAAACTTCAAAGCCTTCAGGAAATAGAAACGGATTAGGTTTCAAAAAGGATTCAAAAACTAAAAACTACAATTTTCTTTATAAAAGGGTGAAAAAGATAAATTTCAATAAAAATGTAGATATACCTATGAAGGTAAAAATACGGATTCCGAAAACCAACAATAAACTTATTAGACAAAAGCATATTAAAATTTTCTTGCAGAACGTAGTTCATAATTCAAATTATGTCTTTAAAGGCCCCAAACTCACATGGGTAACATTTAGGACCTGAACGAGGGAAGCGAGAACATATTAAAACTTCTTATCTTTCAAGTATCCAAACCCAGTCAAAAACAGAAATGGATTTTAACTAGTGGCTACTTCAAGCACATGACGTGGAACAAAAACTTGCTATCAAATATAACATATATGGATGGTGGCACAGTAACATTTGGCGATAATTCAATAGGATACGTCATTGGCATAGGTGAAATCATGAATATTGGTATATCCAATTCTCCCATTATTTCTAATGTTTTGTTAGTCAAAATTTTTAAGCATAATCTTTTATGTATTAGTCAACTCTATGATAAAGGATTTCAAATTAGCTTTGAAAAGGATAAATGCAATATCTTTGATAATCATAAAAATATAATTTTTAAAGGATTTAGAAATAGAAATATATATGTTTTAAATATGAAAATGAAGCAAAATTCATATTTATGTTTAATTGTTGATCATGATGATCCATCGTTATGGCATAAACGATTATGTCACCAAAATTTTAAGCATAGTAACAAATTAGCAAAAAATGAACAAATTAGAGGGTTACCAAAAATTAATTTTAAACTAAATAATTTATGTGATGCTTGATATATTGGAAATTAAAATGAAAAAGAATTCATTTAAATCAAAAAATAATATTTCAACAAAGCAACTGTTGGAACTATTACGTTTAGATTTGTTTAGACCTACTCAAACACATTCGTTAAATCATACTAAATATGTATTTGTAATAGTTGACGATTTTGGAAGATATACTTGGACTTTGTTTCTAAAACATAAAAGCGATACTTTTTGGATATTCAATATTTTTGCCAAACGAATAATGAATCTATTAGATCTAAAAATAAAAAATATTCATAGTGATCATGGGGGTGAATTTGAAAATGAATTATTTAACGATTATTGTAACAAAAAAGGGATATGTCATAATTTTTCTATTCCATGAACACCATAACAAAATGGTGTTGTAGAAAGAAAGAATCAAACCTTAGAAGAATGTGCTAGAACTTTATTAAATAGTAGCGGTTTACCTAAACAATTTTGGGCTGAAGCAGAAGCAATAGTTTGTTATGTACTAAATAGGGCAACACTACGACCAATGATAAAAATACTTGTTATGAAATGTTTTATGGAAAGAAACCAAAAGTTTCATATTTTAGAACATTTGGATCAAAATGCTTTATATTAAACAAAAAAGTTAATTTAGAAAAATTCGATCCTAAAGCCAATGAAGGAATTTTTATTGGCTATTCAAATCGAAGTAAGGCTTATAGAATCTTTAATAAAAGAACTGATACTATTGAGGAAAGCTTACATGTATCTTTTGATGAAAATTTCTAACAAGTAAAAATCATGATGAAGAAGAAGTTGAATCACAAAATACTACAAAAAATATAATTTCAAATAATAATGAATCATCAACTACATTAAGATCACCTCCTCGGATTTTAAAAGACCATCCTGCAAACAAAATAATATGTGATATTAATTCAAGAGTTTCTACTAGACATCAATTAAATCAAATGAGACATGTTGCCTTTATTTCGTCTTTAGAACCTAAAAATTATAAGGAAGCCTCAAACGAGGAATAATGGATTTGGGCAATGCAGGAGGAACTTAATCATTTTGAAAGAAATGATGTATGGGAACTAGTACCTAGACCAACAGTTCAATCAGTAATTGGAACAAAATCGGTCTATACAAATAAAACAGTCGAAATTGGAAATATAGTTCGTAATAAATCTTGATTAGTAGCTCAAAATTACAATCAAGAAGAAGGCATCGATTACGAAGAAATTTTTTCTCTGATAGCTCGTCTTAAAGCAATTCGTGCCCTGCTCGCTTTTGCAGTTCATCATATTATAAATAAATCAAGTGGATGTAAAAAGCACCTTTGTAAATGGCTTTATAAAGGAACAAGTATATGTCGAACAATGTAACAGCCCGGATTTTCGAGTAACCGGTAAGTGTAGATTTATTGTGTTTTGTGATTCTTAAGATAATATGTTGGAGATACGAGTTATGAGACCAACTCGTATAATATTTCAAAATTAGGTTTGAGCAATTCAAAATTTGAGAATATTAGAAATATATATAATATTGATTGGGAATCAATATTTAAGAGAAAATATATAATTTCAATATTAAAGATAATCTATTGATTGAAATAATTTTTAAACCATTAAATTGTGTTTTAAACTTGGTTAATATACTGACTGAATTTGTTGATCGTTGTTAACAAATAAATTTGTGGTTTTGCTATACTAATAGTATTAACAACATTTGTGTTGTAAGCGGGTTATTTCAATATAAAATTATGAACACTTATTGTAAATCAACATTTGTAGTTGTTGATTATCTATTTGAGTTGATGGATATAATTTATCAATAAGGAATGTAAACTTGTTGTTGAAATATAAATATGTTCACAAGTTAATAATTATAGACCAAACATATTTATATTTGCTAGTTGTGTGAAAATTATTATTTACAACATTGCTTAAAGTATTTTGAGATTTATTGTAGTGTGCGTATTTGTGTTTTATGAATCAAACACAATTTAATTAGTGTACTAATGTGTATGTATGTGAATAAGATACTAATTTGTTAATAATGATGTAATAGTGTGATAAGCTAAAATTGCTGGAGTAATCTACATTTGGGATAAAAAGTGAAAGATTGGGCTAAATTTGAAATAGATAAGGTTGGGTAGCAAAATTTGTTCAAAATGGAGGATTATAGTGAAATTTTCCCTACCTTTATCCTTTACCTAAGAAAACATTATGTTTTTTTTGGGAATCCTCTTCTTCTTCTGGTGAAAAACACAGGAAATAGAAAAATGGCTAATTCCATTTTCCTCCTTTGCATACATGTTGGATTCATGGCACTAAACATATTTTGCATTAAGAAGATCAATCAGGCCTGATCATTTGCATTAGATAAGGAACATATACACACACTTTCTGCATATGTTCATATAGCATTAGAAATCTTTTAAGGATAATGGTTGCTTGTGGATGATGGTTGGGTAGATGGTTAATTGGATGATAGGACACATTCTTCTTAACTTGAAGATTTCGGGGACGAAATCCTTTAAGGAGGGAAGAATGTAACAACCCGAATTTTAATAACTTGTTAAAACCATAAATCAAGGCAGAATTAAAATTTAAAACAATAATCAAGGGAAACGGGTTGCACCATTGTGTTCGTCTCGAAATTCTGCTTGGAAACGAGTCCGAGTTTTCGAAAATCGGAGTCCGTATGAGGGAGATATGACCCTCTGAAGTTTCGGAAATTTCTAGAAACCAAAACAGCTCGAAATTCGGATTCAAATTCAAAACCCAAAACAGGCTGGGCGGGAAAATTCCCGCCCAGAGACCAGGTCGACCTGGGGGTCGACCATAGTGTCGACCTCCCAGGGACCAGGTCGACCATAGTGTCGACCTGGGGGTCGACCTGCCTCCCGAACCCATTTTCTGAACCTAATGCATTTTGATGTATCTGACCACGTTTTCTGTCCAGATTCGTCTGCCTAATCCTATTTAAACAGCCTCCTAGCCTCATTCTCTTTACACCATTTTTCTCAAACCTTATGCTGTTCAAACTCCTGATGATCATGGCTTCTTCTTCTTCCTCCAAACTAAAGCTTAAGCATTCAAACTCGATTCAAATAAAAGATCAACGCTTCTACAACAATTCAAGAGAATAGATCAGCGACACCGCAACGTTCTACGACAAATTTTTAGACTTGACTTCTGCATCTATATTTCTTAGACCACGATCTGTAAGTTCCAGTTACTTTTAGATAAAAATTATAAATCTAAGATGGGCATGTTAAATTGGAATTGATTTATGTATGATTCATATCTATTCTTGTTTTCTTCTTGGATCTTGACTATTGGGAATATTGTCTACGACGTTGAAACTATTGTTAATGGCATAAGACTATGACTACGCCTATGACTGCGAACATAAGACTATGACTATGCCTATGACTGTGAACATAAGACTATGACTACGCCTATGACTGTGAACATAAGACCATGACTATGCCTATGACTGTGAACATAAGACTATGCCTATGCCTATGACTATGACGGTGAACATAAGACTATGCCTATGACTATGACGGTGAACATAAGACTATGTCTGTGCCTATGACTGTGAATATAAGACTCTTGCCTATAACTATGACAAGAACAATTGTGGATAATCACCTATGAGGTTATTGCCTAGGATTATGACTATGAAATTGGATCTAAGCTTGATTTTCTATTTAGACCTATTTTCTTTATTTATCTTGATTTTGGGGATTTTTCTATTTAAGTTAGATCTATCCGTGTTCTTGAATCTAGATTATTATTCATACCTTTTTCATGTTCATAATGTTATGCCTGCGATGTTTTAATCAATTTATTCAGTTAGGTCATGCCTTGGAAATAAATTAATAATAGAGCAATGTTTATTATGTTGATCTATGCCTGTGGTTCTATTTTATCATCATGTTGAATTGGGAATTAATGAATAAGTCCATTCATATGTATATGAACTTGGAGTATAACCCGTGATGACAAGTTCTGTAATTTATCATGTTATGCAAGTTTTAGGTTGTGAAATCATATCACATATGTGATCAAATGTTAGATCTACATGTTTATGTGTATATGTTAAACCTATGTCATATTTCAAGTTCACACTTATTCATATGTTCGTGATTGATTTCCAAGTTCACATATATGCAAGTTGATTTAGTCTATGTTGCATAATCACATATATGTATGTTGGTTTAGTCTACGTTGCAAGTTCACACCTATGATATTCATGTTGAGTGTTTTGCAATTACACACCTATGGTGTTCATATTGACTATGCCAAGAATGCCAAGTTTACACCTATGTCATGTTAATGAATTTATTTATGCAAATTTTGTGTACGTTAAATTAGGCTAAGTTTCTAGCCTAATATTGTACCAAAAATCATGCGGACGGAAAATTAGGCTAAGATTGTTAGCCTAATATTTAGACGGGGTGATGTTGGGAAAAATTGGTAATTATAGGAAACTTGGTATGAAACTCGCCATGAAACTTGATATGAACATTGTTATAACTTGAATCTGGATGTGGGCATGAAACTTGCCTTGAAACTTGACACGAACATGGCATGAAACTTGAACATGGGCATGACACTAGAATGAACTTCAAAATGGCCAACTCGAGGTTGGGTTTAGTTTGCAGTGTAATTCTGCCCGGAACAGCCCGGCAAATCCAGTTACTGCAAACAATAGGATCCAATGTGGGTAGTTGGTCATATCGCACTTGAAAACCCGAGGTTAGACTGAGTTGTGGTATAATTCTGCCCGGAACCGCCCGGCATATCCAGCGACCACAACAACAGGTCTGATGTGAGAGGTTGGGGTGCATTAATGAATTAATGCCACATGATAGGGTTAAGTCATGAACATGAAAAGACAACACTTAGCCAACTTGATACATGATTCGTAGGCGGGTTAAGTCACGAACTTGAATGACAACACTTAACCAACTTGACATGCTAGACTGATAGGGGTTAAGTCATGAATTTAAATGACAACACTTAACCTATGGGACAAAAACCCTAGTTACGCGGTCCGTTTCAGCAGTAACCCACTAGATGTATCATGGTACCCTGGAACTAGGCAGGGTGGGGCATGATTACTGGGCTGATTGTAAGCGACCAGAACGACGGCTGTGTTGGTGCGCCAGTGTAGGTTCAGGCGGGCTATGGTCGTGCACGTGGTCCGGAGTTGAAAAAGCAGGCATAGGGCATCAGTAGGTTTATCTGTGCATTCTTGATTCGTGTCGGTGGTTGACACCATAGGGCTTGATACACCCTATGGTGGAGCTAGCACAAGTGACTACATTCGTGATAGGGCCGTATGAAACAGACACATGACGAGCTAGAACTTGTAGGGAGCCGATCGACTAGTGGATCGTTTCGTTGGACCTAGAAATGGGTCATTTCATGATATTGGGCCAAGGGATCATTTCATGATTAATATAGACATGGGTTTGGGATTCTAGTACAACTGATGCAACGTACCTTGAATATGTGATTCTATACTTGATTACACTTGAATTATCATGCTATCTTAGTCTATCTTGCCAATCTTGACAGCATCCGTATGTTTACTTTCAGTTTATACATGTCATGTTACCTTTACCTGTTTTTATGCTGAAAGTCACTTGGACTTACCAGTCTTTATGACTGACCCGTTTTCTTTCGCCTCTTTTTCTTTCGTCCCCCCCAGGTTCTCAAGGGGGAAACTCTAGCACTTAGCTTGGATTTCGCTTGCTTTCGATTCAGCTCATGTACGGTTTGATATTGAGCTATGCTATGGCTGCATTTCTACTACCTTTGGGGAATTAAGCTAATTTTGATGTTTTAAGTTTATGTTTCTTTATTTATGCAAGACATAATTTGTTGTAATGGAAAATAATGACCTTGGCTATTTGATGTAAAAGGTTTTTGACTCTTTTTGAAAGTAATGAAATTCATCTTTTGATTCTTCCGCTATTTTATCTATATTCTATCTTGTAATATTTCTGTGTTTGTTTACCTCGATAATGCTCCTCCAAAACTAGTGCATTCCTTTTGTGAGTGACCCTAGCGGACGTGGGGTGTTACATTTGGTATCAGAGCAGAAGGTTACCAGACTGGGCAAAAGTTTTTAAAACCTTCTAAAACTATTTTCAAAACCGTTTACAAAGAAGCATTTTTCAAGAAAAGTCTTGTTTTATTTAAAGGCTATCCCCAAAAGCCATTAGCACTATCCCTTTTTTCCTCATTTGAATCTCTTCTTTTTCCATTTCATCATGTCTGGGAATCTTAACTTTCCAGAAGGCGTACCAATACCTGGCTGGTTCAGGAGGTACTTAGAGGCTAAGGCCAAAGATGCAGGCCCAGCAGATATTCCTCCTCCAGCTGCAGCGATTCCTCCTCCTCCTCCCCCTCCTCATGCAATTGCTTTCTCGAAGATCTGTAAAGATTTTAGGGCCATGGGTGGAAAGGATTTCAAGGGAACTGAATCATTCGTAGAAGCGAGGAACTGGCTCAAAGAAACTGTGGATATGTTCGTTATCTTCGAGGTGGACGATAGGAAGAAGGCACAGTTGGCGGTATGGTTGCTCAAAGACGAAGCTTCCTATTGGTGGGAAGTCACTAACGCCGAGAGGCCGGTCGAAACATGGATGGATTTCAGAATAAGGTTTGAGACGAAATTCCTTTCGCAAGCTGAACGAAGTCTACAGCTGGAAAATTTCTTATCTCTTAAGAAAGGAAGTATGACGGTCAAGGAGTACGTCAATCAATTCAATCAGCTGGCTCGGTTTGGACTGGACTTAGTAAATTATCCTCATAAGAAGGCTCTCCGTTTCGTCAAAGGATTGAATGAGCCACTTCACAGCTTGGCTATGACCCACGTACCTATGGGGGCTACTTACGAAAAACTAGTAGACATGGCACTCTTAAATGAAGAAGACAAGAATGACAAGAAGGAGGTCAAGGAGAATGAGTCTCAAAACAAGAAGGTAGGCTCCGAGAAAGGAGGCAAGAACAACAACAACAATAATGATAACAAGACACGTGAGAAAAGAAAATGCCACTTCTGTGGTATTGAGGGCCATATAGCCCAGGATTGTAGAAAGAAGAAGATGAAGATGAAGATGGGAGAATGTTTCCAGTGTGGTGAAATTGGACATATCAGCAAGAACTGCCCTAAGAAGCAAGGGCAAGCCCCACAAGCATGACCTTCTGGGGGTACATCTTTAACTTCTTCTCCTAGATGCTTTATTTTATCTTGCTTATCTCCTCAATCCTATCTTGATAACCTTAGGTAGAACCCTTTTGGATGTAAACATGTGATTGAAACATGTTATGGTTGATGTTTGCAAATGGTTGCAAGTGGTTGCTCATGGTTGCATAACACACATTAGGCACTAGATTGGCTCAGACACATTTTCATATTGCATATGCATGAGTGTTTATACTTGTTTATGGATGAAATTGAGTGTGTCATCATGTGGATGTTGCATATGGATGGATGTTTGTGCACACATATAGTGTTTATGTGACTAGGACTATTTGCATACATGATGGATTCATGGCACTAAACATATTTTGCATTAAGAAGATCAATCAGGCCTGATCATTTGCATTAGATAAGGAACATATACACACACTTTCTGCATATGTTCATATAGCATTAGAAATCTTTTAAGGATAATGGTTGCTTGTGGATGATGGTTGGGTAGACGGTTGATTGGATGATAGGACACATTCTTCTTAACTTGAAGATTTCAAGGACGAAATCCTTCAAGGAGGGAAGAATGTAACAACTCGAATTTTAATAACATGTTAAAACCATAAATCATGGCAGAATTAAATTTCAAAACAAGAATCAAGGGAAATGGGTTGAACCATTGCGTTTGTCTCGAAATTCTGCTTGGAAATGAGTCCGAGTTTTCGAAAATCGGAGTCCGTATGAGGGAGATATGACCCTCCGAAGTTTCAGAAATTTCTAGAAACCAAAACAGCTCGAAATTCGGATTCAAATTCGAATTCAAAACCCAAAACAGGCTGGGCGGGAAAATTCCCGCCCAGAGACCAGGTCGACCTGGGGGTCGACCATAGTGTCGACCTCCCAGGGACCAGGTCGACCATAGTGTCGACCTGGGGGTCGACCTGCCTCCCGAACCCATTTTCTGAACCTGATGCATTCTGATGTATTTGACCTCATTTTCTGTCCACATTCGTCTTCCTAATACTATTTAAATAGCCTCCTAGCCTCATTCTCTTTACACCATTCTTCTCTAACCTTATGCTGCTCAAACTCTTGATGATCATGGCTTCTTCTTCTTCCTCCAAATTAAAGCTTAAGCATTCAAACTCGATTCAAATCAAAGATCAACGCTTCTACAACAATTCAAGAGAATAGATCAGTGACACCGCAACATTCTACGACAAATTTCTAGACTTGACTTCTGCATCTAAATTTTTTAGACCACGATCTGTAAGTTCCAGTTACTTTTAGATAAAAACAATAAATCTAATATGGGCATGTTAAATTGGAATTGATTTATGTATAATTCATATTTATTCTTGTTTTCTTCTTGGATCTTTACTATTGGGAATATTGTCTACGACGTTGAAACTATTGTTAATGGCATAAGACTATGACTACACCTATGACTGTGAACATAAGACTATGACTATGCCTATGACTGTGAACATAAGACTATGACTACGCTTATGACTGTGAACATAAGACCATGACTATGCCTATGACTGTGAACATAAGACTATGCCTATGCCTATGACTATGACGGTGAACATAAGACTATGCCTATGACTATGACGGTGAACATAAGACTATGTCTATGCTTATGACTGTGAATATAAGACTATTGCCTATAACTATGACAAGGAAAATTGTGGATAATCACCTATGAGGTTATTGCCTAGGATTATGACTATGAAATTGGATCTAAGCTTGATTTTCTATTCAGACCTATTTTCTTTATTTGTCTTGATTTTGGGGATTTTTCTATTTAAGTTAGATCTATCCGTGTTCTTGAATCTAGATTATTATTCAAACCTTTTTCATGTTCATAATGTTATGCCTGCGATGTTTTAATCAATTTATTCAGTTAGGTCATGCCTTGGAAATAAGTTAATAATAGAGCAATGTTTATTATGTTGATCTATGCCTGTGGTTCTATTTTATCATCATGTTGAATTGCGAATTAATGAATAAGTCCATTCATATGTATATGAACTTAGAGTATAACCCGTGATGACAAGTTGTGTAATTTATCATGTTATGCAAGTTTTAGGTTGTGAAATCATATCACATATGTGACCAAATGTTAGATCTACATGTTTATGTGTATATGTTAAACCTATGTCATATTTCAAGTTCACACTTATTCATATGTTCATGATTGATTTGCAAGTTCACATATATGTAAGTTGATATAGTCTACATTGCATAATCACATATATGTATGTTGGTTTAGTCTACGTTGCAAGTTCACACCTATGATATTCATGTTGAGTGTTTTGCAAGTACACACCTATGGTGTTCATATTGACTATGCCAAGAATGCCAAGTTTACACCTATGTCATGTTAATGAATTTCTTTATGCAAATTTTGTGTACATTAAATTAGGCTAAGTTTTTAGCCTAATATTATGCCAAAAATCATGCGGACGGAAAATTAGGCTAAGATTGTTAGCCTAATATTTAGATGAGGTAATGTTGGGAAAAATTGGTAATTATAGGAAACTTGGTATGAAACTCGCCATGAAACTTGACATGAACATTGTTATAACTTGAATCTGGATGTGGGCATGAAACTTGCCTAGAAACTTGACATGAACATGACATGAAACTTGAACATGGGCATGACACTAGAATGAACTTGAAAATGGCCAACTCGAGGTTGGGTTGAGTTTGCAGTGTAATTCTGCCCGGAACCACCCGGCAAATCCAGTTACTGCAAACAATAGGATCCAATGTGGGTAGTTGGTCATATCGCACTCTAAAACCCGAGGTCAGACTGAGTTGTGGTGTAATTCTTCCCGGAACCGCCCGGCATATCCAGTGACCACAACAACAGGTCTGATGTGAGAGGTTGGAGTGCATTAATGAATTAATGCCACATGATAGGGTTAAGTCATGAACATGAAAAGACAACACTTATCCAACTTGATAAATGATTCGTAGGCGGGTTAAGTCACGAACTTGAATGACAACACTTAACCAACTTGACATGCTAGACTGATAGGGGTTAAGTCATGAATTTAAATGACAACACTTAACCTATGGGACAGAAACCCTAGTTACGCGGTCCGTTTCAGCAGTAACCCACTAGATGTATCATGGTACCCTAGAACTAGACAGGGTGGGTCACGATTACTGGGCTGATTGTAAGCGACCAGAACGATGGCTGTGTTGGTGCGCCAGTGTAGGTTCAGGCGGGCTATGGTCGTGCACGTGGTCCGGAGTTGAAAAAGCAGGCATTGGGCATCAGTAGGTTTATTTGTGCATTCTTGATTCGTGTCGGTGGTTGACACCATAGGGCTTGATACACCCTATGGTGGACCTAGCACAGGTGACTACATTCGTGATAGGGCCGTATGAAACAGACACATGACGAGCTAGAACTTGTAGGGAGCCGATCGACTAGTGGATCGTTTCGTTGGACCTAGAAATGGGTCATTTCATGATATTGGGTCAAGGGATCATTCCATGATTAATATAGAAAAGGGTTTGGGATTCTAGTACAGTTGATGCAGCGAACCTTGAATATGTGATTCTATACTTGATTACACTTGAATTATCATGCTATCTTAGTCTATCTTGCCAATCTTGACAGCATCCGTATGTTTACTTTCAGTTTATACATGTCATGTTACCTTTACCTGTTTTTATGCTGAAAGTCACTTGGACTTACCTGTCTTTATGACTGACCCGTTTTCTTTCGCCTCTTTTTCTTTCGTTTCCCCCCAAGTTCTCAGGGAGGAAACTCTAGCACTTAGCTTGGATTTCGCTTGCTTTCAATTCAGCTCATGTACGGTTTGATCTTGAGCTATGCTATGGCTGCATTTCTGCTACCTTTGGGGAATTAAGCTACTTTTGATGTTTTAAGTGTATGCTTCTTTATTTATGCAAGACAGAATTTGTTGTATTGGAAAATAATGACCTTGGCTATTTGATGTAAAAGGTTTTGACTCTTTTTGAAAGTAATGAAATTCATCTTTTGATTCTTCCGCTGTTTTATCTATGTTATGTCTTGTAATATTTCTGTGTTTGTTTACCTTGATAACGCTCCTCCAAAACTAGTGCATTCCTTTTGTGAGTGACCCTAGCAGAGGTGGGGTGTTACACAAAGTGACCACAAATAATTTTGACTCAAGCAGCAAAGACGATGAAGAAATTGCTTTCATGACTAGGAATTTCAGAAAATTCCTGAGATATAAAAGAAAAAATAATTTTCAGAGAAATAATCAAGGGAGTTCAGGAAGAACTGGCAATCGATGTTATAACTGCAGCAAACCAGGCCATATAAAAAGAATGTGTCCATTTCTAGATAAATCAAATCAATAGACGGACAATAGTAATTCGTCAAATAAAAGAAAGAGGGCTTACACAACAACTTTAGATGATTTAGATTCATCATCAAGTGATGAAGAGCCAGATAAGGGAAATT
The DNA here is from genome assembly GCA_030737875.1 of Allium sativum. NCBI lineage: Eukaryota > Viridiplantae > Streptophyta > Magnoliopsida > Asparagales > Amaryllidaceae > Allium > Allium sativum. Next base: position 134,523,925 of record CM060918.1, read on the forward strand.
CAAATATGTGTTTCACAGCGATTCAGAATTCAGAAAATACCGAAGAAATGGATCTAAAAACCAGGCACATCTTAATTAATTTTTAATTTTTTGGTTGAATGGATGTTTGGTTTGCTTTGTTTTGAATTTGAAATTTAAACTTTAAAATTCAAACTTAAAATTTAAAATTCAAATTCAAAATTCAAAATTATAGTAATAAATAGTAAAATAATAAAATAAATTTTGGATGTTTGTTTGGATTAATATTAATTCACGAAATAATAAAACCTGAAATATAAATCGATAATATAATAAAACCAAAAAGTCAAAACAACATGTCCTTTGAAAATCTGCATGTATGTCGACATACATAAATGGTCATGTCGACATAAAGACCAGAAAATGAAATTCAAATTTTGAATTTCAAAAGCTTAAAGTCTCAAACTTCCCTCCAACTTTTCACCTACTCCCAAGGTTTGAAAAGAGTCATTGATTTCAAAAAAGTTGTGCCCATTCAATCTCTATTTATATATCTTTTCAACCTTATTCTCTCTACCTCTCATTCAAAATTCAAACAACTCTCTTCATATTTATACTCTTTAAAAACAAATCTCTAATGGCTTCCTCTAGCAATCCTCAAATAATGAGATTATCCATTAAAGGACATCTCTACAATGATATAGAAGTATCTAATACATATGTTGACTACGTAGCAAATGCAAAAGTCAATACGGGAGCTTTCGCCATCTTTGGAGATTTTCCATATTACGATCTTCCTTCTATTTTAAATCATAATGAAGTATTAAGCTTGGTTGACGCTCGGGATAACAACAAAGTATGTTACCCAAAACTTGTCAAAATGTTCTATGTAATCCATAATCGTGGCTTTTACGAAGGAGATGAAAATAAAAAAATGAAGTAGCGTAAAAGGCACTCAAATCGTTCTGGATTATGAATTATTGCATAATATCTTGAATTGAAAGAGTACGGGCATAGATTTTTTGGAGTTCGAAATTGACGAAACATATTTGGAAACTTTTCATCATATATTTGAAAGCGATGCTCACTTGGAATTCAAAATTTGCTTTTTTCGCCCAAAAACAAGAATCATAAACCTCCTCCTTCAACATACCATCACTCCTCGTTCTGGAAATTTCAACAACCCAACTCTCAAAGTCCAAAAAGAACTCTTTGCTATTATTGGTGGTTATGACATCAATTGGGCCGATATGATCTTAAAAGAATTTAAGCCAAAAGAAATGTCAACAACAGAAAAAAAACTCTTTATTATGGAGTTTACCTTTTTCGAATTTTCAAATATTATGGAGTTGATCTCAAGAGAGAAGAATTTGTGTCAAGAAAGGTGTTTGACTCCACAAATATACACCTTATGCAAATTCCACTCACCTTCAAGCCTTATGAGACATTCAAAGATAAACAAGCTCGAATGCAACAAGAACAAGAACCTATTTATATCGAAGAAGAAGAAACTTCTTTAGAAAGTGTAGAGTGTCCACTCAACTCTAGAACCATTTCCAAACAGGCGCTTGTATAAAATTAAGTAAAACTTTCCAAGAACCAAAAAAAGCTCAAAAAGACGCTTACTCATATGTCTAAGTTCATTGGTAAAATAGGAAGAAAACTTGGAATTTAATCTTCCTTCTCATCATCTGCTGTAATCTAAGCTTATCTAGTTCATATTACCTTTCATATTTGCTTGTATTTGAGTGTAGGAAAAATGAGAGATATCCACCCTATTTATACATTAACGAAGACAATCTCAAACCACTAGATATTAGGTTTTAAAATCAAACGATTAAAAACACATCATGCTGAGTCAGCAAGGAATAAAACATACAAAACAGTCCAGGTTCTTTGTATCTTATATTTATATTTTAGGCCATTAGATTTTAGGTTTTTAATCTAAACCATATAAGGCACACAACAATACATAAGCAAGCAATTATCCATTATTGTTGATTTATTCATTAAATTCTTGCATGTGTTATTTCATGAATGTTTATTTATACCATTTTGTTCTCAATTTCAAACGTCTTTTACCAATAAACGAATATAAATTTTGAATTGAAACAATACCTGATTAGCATCATTTAAAACATCTTTTTTTATCACATGGTCTTATTCCATTTATGATATGCGTTACTGTCTAAATCTATTTACATTTAATATATCTAGATATATGTTCACATTATGGAATTAGTTATTCGCTTCCAACTTTTGACACTATTTCTTATGTTTCCCCTTTTCTCTTTTGTGATTTATGACATGTGTTTAAATTTCAAATCTCAATGCGCACTTGATATGCTTGTGTATTTTTGACTTGTTAATTACATGTATTTATATAAGAATGCAAACGTCATTCTTAACGTTATATATTTACTTCCTATTTTATTTTATGGGCATTAACCTTTGTTCCATTTCCAACGTGCATTAAAATTTATTTTAAAATGCGTGTCAACTTTAGAATAAGTGCACACATACTTATTTTAAATTAAAACATTATTTAACATCGTTGTGTGTGTGTGTGTATACACACAAACACTCACACTTACACGCACATATGTATATAAATATATATGTATACGGACACATAAATATATACTCACACATATGTAATATTTTATTTATATATATGTACATACACGCATGCATCATTTAGATTGGTCTCATTAATTAAAAAAATATGTCATTGCTTGAGATCGAACTTGCAACCTCTTGTTTAACATTCTCATGTCTTACCACTACATCTACACTCTCTTTTGTTTACATTTTTTTTTTTTTCATAAAACTAGAACAAAGGAAGTTATTGGTTTTAGGTGTGTTTCTTTTACATTATGTCCAAACTTCATTAGCTCATAACTTTTTTGTTTCTTGTTCGATTTACGCAAATTAAAAGTCTATCTGAATCATAATTTCATAACGGACATAACGAAAAAAAATTCATTTTATTTAATTATCAATATTATTATGATTAATATTTATTTTATCAGTTTATTTCTCAATTAATTAACCCATGTATTAATTATTATTTTGTCAAAATTTTGGGTTGTTACATGCTCCGCTCCTTAAAGGATTATATATATATATATTTATATATATATATATATATATATTTAGTCCCCGAAATCTCTAAGGCTAGAAGAATGTCATGAATGCTAACAACCATCTACTTAACCATCATTCACTGGTATCTATTATCCTTAGAGTTTCTAACGCTTATGTATGAACATATGCAAATGTGTTGTATATATGTTCCTATGCTAATGCGAAAATCAGGCGGTCTACTAATTCAGTTGACCTCCTTAATGCAACCCATGTTTGAGCCATGTATCAAATATGTATGCAAAAGAATCATAATGATACATATAAATTCTATATGTGTGCACAACCATTCATAAAAATGCAACATCCATGTGATGATTCAACCATTTTCATCCATTGAAAATTTAAAATGCGCACGCATCCATATGCAATATGTAAATTTGAGCCGACCTAGTGCCTAATATGTGTGTATATGCATCCACTGGCAACCACTAGCAAACACTTGCATTCACTTGCAACCATCAAACATAACATGTCTCAAACACATGTTTCAACCATATCTATAAGCTCGAATCCAAAGATCTACACTTCTCAAGGATATACTGGAGGGAAGGCCTAAAAAGGAAGAGGCGATAGATAGAATATCAAAGAGGAAAATGACTGTCAAAAGAATGAGGGTTGAAACTTGAAACCCTCGGTATAGTCCTCTCATCTCACTTGGTTTAGTTAATTCTCTCAGGTGAACCAACCAAAAGCTTACCTTAATTTTACAAGTAAAATCACAATTTCCCTCCTTTCCACATTTCTAGTCTTTACTTTACCCGTCTTATGTTCCTTGGCTCATTCCACTTATATTGTCCAACCCCATAAAGACTTACTTTACACCCAACCTATATATATATATATATACATATATATATAATTTTCCAAAATCTTAATAAGGCAAAATTTTAATTGCAATAATTTCTTTTTAAAACATATATTATTACTTTTATGAAATTTCTGAAATACAAATTTCATATCAAAACACATTAGTCTTTCAAAATTCTTGTTCTTTAAAACTTGACACTTATGGGGTTTCGACTCAAAGTGGTTCCACAAGTTTCCATAAAAGTCCTCTTTGTTGCTCTCTTGTCCAGGAAAACAATTATTCGCTCTATATCCATTAAACAAACTTACTACTTGCCTCAATTATGTTGCCATATAAAGGTTTATCTCTTTTTTCCAATTGAAAAAATCCTTCAATCACTTATTATATTCGGAATACAAAGCACGAAGAAACTTCCTAGAGATGCACTAAGAATATCAACATGATTAACCCTTCGGCTCGCAAGAAGTCTCAACAATTATTTATAGCCCAACTATTTTCTTCTTACAGTCAAAACAGCCATAGAAATACTTAACAGATATTAGACCCGTAACTTTACCCTATAAGTCCATATGTCATATTAAAGCTTATGCCATCTTTTAGGCTCGTAATTTCTCCTCTTGTTGTAAATCAATATGTCATATGAGGCCTAATCATGGCAACCTAATCCATGCCCCAAACATCAAGATTTTAGTTTCAGCCCCGACCTACCACAGATAAACATATAATCAAGCCGATCCCTACAGGGTTCAGAAACTACCACTGGGCCTAAGTGCAAAAGAGTCATTAATGCTATCATCACATCTTCAGGGATTTACTCTATCTGTAAAGAATAATTAATTTAATATTCGGAACTAAGGGAAACTGACTGTGCCATTATGTCCATCTCAAAATTTTGGTCAAGATAGACACCTGATTTGCGTAAAACGGACTTCATATGAATAAGTTATTAAGGTTTGAGGTTTGTACACATATAAGGAGCTTATATGTGTGTATATATATATATATTAAATTAATATATCCAGAAATTCGAAAATCAGTTCAAGAATCAAAATTCGCAAGGTGGGAGTTTAGGAGGGAATTTTTCCTGTTGGGGGTCGACCTACCAACAGGGGGTCGACCCACCTGAAGGGGGTCGACCCACCCGTGGCTCTGGAAACTTCTTTCTGAACCTGCATGATTTTGGAGCTAGGTTCGTTGGTTCTATGCTATATAAAGGACCCTAAACCTAGGTTTTATTCATCTAAAAATGGTGGCGATGGCAGAGCTCTGCTGTAACGTAGATTTAATGGCCTAGTCTTCTCCAAAACCAATTCAGCAAGCATTATACAAATTCAACAATTGCTACAACAAATTCAATTTGTTCTTCGTAGTAACTTGGATCCATTTCCGTAGATATATTCATTGTGAGTTCATGTTATTTTTAGATCTGAATATTTAAATAGTAATCGTGATATGTATATATAAAAAGTTGGATCTTGAATCGGTGCCTAATCAATTCTATTATGACATATTCCTATGATATGTTCTTATATGTTTATATCGTCACCAAGTCTAATCTTTTCATAATATGTCCATTCAGTTTCTATGCCTATTTCTACCGTTATGTTATTGATTCGCTATTATGCCTGTTCTGATTCTCTTCTCTCCCTCTTTTCCCCTTTTATTTTTATATAGCCAGGCTACCTTCGAGCCTAGGCCTAACACTGAAAGATGCGAACGTGTGAAATTGGGAATTGTTGGGAAGGACATAAATTGGGGCATAATTGGTATTGGAAATTATGAATATAAATTTGGGAATAAAATTGGAAAATATATGAATATGGATTTGGGGGACATATTAGATAATATGAATATGAAGCTAGGAAAATATTGGAAAGTAGGTGAACATGAATTTGGGTAATATTTGCATTGGAATGTGTAAATATTGATTTGGGGTATAAATTGGAACACATGTAATTATGAAATTAGGCATAGATTGTGATATACGCAAATGTCAATTTGGGGCATAAACCGGAACACATGTGAATACTGATTTAGGGCAAGGAAACCTATAATTGAAATAGGATAATTGTAAATATGAATTGAAAGGGGCATGAAAGTCTATATTTGGAATAGGGAAATTTATTTGTATATGCCTAAATAGTGGAACCGTATCAACACTTAGACACAAGGTTAGGTTGCAGTAGTGGTGGAAGTCTGCCCGGACCCAACCGGCATATCCAACATCCACTGATGTTGAACCTAATGTGAGAGGTCTAAGTGCGCAAATACGAGACGTGCTCAGACACGAGGTTAAGCCCAAATTGTGGAATAAGTCTGCCCGGACCCGACAAGCATATCCAGCATCCACAAATGATAGGCTTAATGTGGGAGGTCTAGCATACTGTAACCATAAATGAAAATATGGTAATAATTCTTGAATACTTAACCTAGTTGAAACCATAGGGATTGGATGAATATAAACTAAAGTTGGGGTTAAGTAAAATTGGGTGAAGAGTGGGAGGGTTAAGTAAATCGAAGGGGGTGGGTAATATTTACATATTTGCCCATAAACTTAACCCGATAAGGTTATGTAATTAAAGACACCTAGTGGTATACATAACCGGTATAAATAATAAAGTTATGTAATTAAAAGACACTGTTTAGGGTAAGCATAACTTATGTAATAAGATAAGAGGTACTTAATTATAAATTAAGTAGTCAAAACGTCTGGAACCCGCTGATGTGAATAACATGTGTAGGCTTGTCCTAGGGACAAGAGGAAATTATAACATATGTTATAATTAATGGGTTGAGAAACTTGTTAATGGGCTTTAGTTAAGAAAACCAGGTTAATAAGTAAACAACGATAAGTTGTAGTGACGGTGTAAATTGACTTTATGATTAAACGAGAAAGGATGAGGAAAACATATGAAATGATATGAGTTATATTTAATTAGCAACATGTTAAAAAGGAAACATGTAAAATGATACGTACTTAATTACACATTAAATAAGAACATCTAATTGTAACTATGGAATCAGGCGATGAAAATATAAAATAGATCATGGATTATAGACCTTGGGTCACAGTCTAGAGAATAACATGTTGTGGGCTTATTAATGAACTTAAAGAGGTTAAGTTATATAACCTAAATTAATAAGTAAGAGGAAATTGGTAACTTGAATAAGAATTCAATATGAATGGGAATAACCAAGTTAAAAGAAAACTGAGGAGGAAAAGCAATCGCGTAATAGAATGATTAGACATAGGGTCTAATAACATATTAAAGTGAGGCGCTTGGACCAGTCCGCACGTTTAAGGGTGAATAACCCAACGGGGTAGATCATCGAGGTGTTACAAGGCACGAGGGGAGCGCACATTCATCTGATTGTTTTGACGGCTCCAAAGGACTGGAAGGGGAAGCACACGGCTTCCTAAGGAACGTAAGGTGCTCCCGGTAGTCCGCTGTGCTGTGACAGATGTCTTAGTCTGTGCTCGCGGAGGTTGGGTTTGCGCGTAACTACTAGGTGGGTGGGCCATGACTACGGATGTTGCTATGCATTCAGAATGCTGTGACGAGGTGACACCAGGGTGGTTCGGCGGTTGCCTCACGAGGAGGCAGAAGGTCGCGACCAACAAGGATAGTAGATCATCGGATACCCGTCATCGGCAACCAGTGGGATGCGAAAAGACTAAAGCTAAACCCAAGATACCATTTCACCTTTCACTATCGAGGTACGGGGTTGAGGGGAGACGCAACATGGATGTTTAGATTGGTTGTTATTATGGGTGGTAGCTTAGCTCTTGTAGTCTTTACTAGTTGAGGGAGGGGCTGAGGTAGGGCCATAGCCACCATGGAAAAAAGACCCTAGGAATATCTGTATTTGGAGGCTCTTAAAGGTGGGCCTATACAAGTATGGGAAAGCTCTCGGCCGAGTTCCATGTTTCTTATTTAGCCCTGCCACGGAACTCGGTGCACATTAGAGGACATGCGATTGAGGCATCGAGCTACAAGTACAGTACATACGTAGGACCATCTAGATACATGCATATCTGCTCTGGGTGGTGTATCGTAGACTAGAGGGCATTATTCCAATAAGGAATCCGATTCGGTCGATGGTGGCATTCCGTACGCTTACGTAGCATAGTAATGATAGATATATGCGGAACGTAATTTTGTTATATAGAGATCCGTACGTCACTCCGGCGTAGGATGAGGGACTGCGTTCATTACGGTGGAGACTGTGCGAGTGGGTTACCATGGGGTGTATCTCAATATTGAGAGATGGCTACATGTATTGTATTAGGTGAATTCATGGGGAAGTAAATGGGTACGATGTGCGGATAAGTCTTGAGTTCCACTAACCCAAGTAACCTAATAATCAAGAAAATGTAATGGAACGGTATTGGTAGGTATCATTCTATTTCTGATATACTAGTATCGGTGCGGTGCAGAGAAATGTATTTAAGAAGCGCAATATATCATGTTCATCTTATCTTGCTCAGTTCACATTTGTCATTGTTATTGTTATTGTTATCTTGTTCTTCCAGTTTTTATATACCTGCCATGATACATTTATTTATTTATATTTAAAAGTAATTGGACTCACTATACTTTATGTCTGACCCTTTTTGCTTCCTCTTCTCTCTCTTCCATTCCCCCCTCCCCCCAGATTCTCAATGTGGAAGTGCTTAGAGTTGATTTGGATTCTTTCAGCTTAGCTTGGATTTTGGATATAGATGTACTGCTTTTACTTCTTGTCAACTCTCTTATGGCTTTGCAAGGGAAATATGGTTTTATACTTTTGTACTCTGATATTTTTGGCAAGATAGATTATTAATGCAATTGGTTACTTCAAGCTTATGATGTAAGCTCGATATTTGGGATCATGATGTTTTGATTTAAATAAAGATTTTAATTCCGCTGCTATTTTACATGTTTGTCTTGTGATATTATGTTTGTATTTACCTATAACGCTTCACGGAACTTAATGCATTCCCTTGGTGAGTGACATTAATGGACGTGTGGTGTCACATTTGGTATCAAAGCATATGGTTATAAGATCGGATAAAATATTTTGAAAATGGTTTTTCAAAAAGGTCTCAAAAAGAAAGTATTTTAAAATAAAAAGTCTGTTTTTGAAAAGCATATTTCCCAAAGCCATAAATTCCGTCTCGATTCTTCGCTTGATTCCTTTTCCTTTTTGTCCGGGGAACCGTTTCTTCCCGAAAGGGTATCCCTATTTCAGCATGGTTCCATAGGCATGTTAAAACTACAGTACATGTCAAAGGGCAAAGAAGTGCCCAACCTCCATCTTTAGCCACAGTGGTTTCACCTACGGCTTATTTTCTCTCAAGCCTCGTAAGGATTTCCGTGCGATGGAGGCAACTTTCAAGAGACTAGTTAGCATGTGGCAAAAAGGAGAATAAGCGAGTTGGGGCTAAGGAGCACAACCCAAAGATGAAAGAAAATGACGGCTTAAGAAGGAAATGTAGATGAAAGAAGAAACGAGGAAATATCATAACTTCAGAACGGTGGGTCATTTGAAAAAGGATTGTAGAAAGAGGAACGACGTTGTTACCACTTGGTAAGGCGAGACACCTTATTAAGGAGTGCCCAAAGAGACAAGGCCAAGGACAGAAGGCAGGAACTTCTAGGGGGTAAGCTAATGTTCTCATAGCTGGTGGACAGGATAGGGGTAGGAAAGTTTCCGTCGATGGATTGATTTTTATTTCTGATCATCCAGTTAGGATTCTTTTTATGGCGCTTCGCATTCTTTTATATCTGATTCTTTAGTTGAGTCTCTACACCTAGATACTAGTATGGTTTTGGATCTCGTTGTTGTCTCAAATCCCAATGGAGGTACGGCTCATTTATCGATGATTTTTCGGGGTTTGAAAATCTCTATGTTAGGTGTCGAATTTGATTGTGACGCATATGTTCTTGATTTCATAAGATATGGTTTGATTCTAGGATGGATGGGTTAACCATGTATGGAGCCATTCTAGATTGTGAGAGGAGAGTCGTTAGACTTTTGACTTGCCATAAAAAGGCTCTCGAGATTTCTTATGACCCCAAAAGGGTCTGTCATGCTTAGTCTCCCAGAACCACTTGATATATCAATCGATGATTTGCGATCTGTACCAATATTTGTGAGTATCCTGACGTTTTTGATGAGGTTCGGGGTCTACCCTCGAGGCACGAGATTGGTTTCCGCATATACTTGGTGGACAATGCAAAGCCAGTTGCAATCCCTGTGCGACATATGACTCCTAAAAGAAAAGAGGGAAATTTGTAAAAAGGTAAGGGAGCTATTTGAGAAGAGGTTTGATAAGTAAATTATATCGGAAAGGGAAACCTATTGAAGACAGTCCTTGAGGAAGCCCATCATTCTAAGATGACTATTCATTCAAGAGGCGATAAAATGTATACAGTTCAAGGTAGTGGAGCCAAACTTGCAAGAGGAAGTGAAAGTAGAGAAGGAAGCACGATTGGACGACTTCCAACTGGCATACTTGGATCGGAGGTTAAGAAATTGTGCAACAAAGAAGTGAAGCTAGTAAGAGTGCAATGGGGAAAGGGCTGCGAGAACGCTACTTGGAAGGCTAAAGACAAGATTCGCGCTTCATATCCTTTCCTTTTCGAGAATATGTCCTTAACTTATTTTTCCAAGTTTCGAATTAATACTTGTATCTATCGTTTGAATATCTCCTATCGATCGAGTCTTTAGGTAGAAAACTAATGAATGTAAACATGTGTTCGATACATGTTATGTTTGATGGATGCAAGTGGTTGCTAGTGATTGCTCGTGGATGCATATACACACAATAGGCACTAGACCGGCTCAATCACTTACATATTGCATATTGATGTTTGTACATTTTAATTTTTTATGGATGAAAATGGACGTATCGTTACATTGATATTACATTTGGGTGGATGATTGTGCACACATATAGAACTTACATGTATTAGGATAATTTGCATACATTTTGGTTACATGGCACAAACATACATTGCATTAAGGAGGTCAACTAAATCAGTGGACCGCCTGATCTTTCGCATTAGTTTATGGACATACACACACACAATTGCATGTATTCATAAAAGAAATAGAAATTCCTTCAGGACAATGGATGTCTGTGGTTGCTAGATGAATGTATGGTTGTTGGATGTTAGGATATACGTTCTTCTTAACTTAGAGATTTCGGGGACGAAATCCTTTGAGTAGGGGAGAAAGTAACACCCCAAAATTTTAACGACACAAAAGATGATGAATTAAAGAATAATTAATTTAATATTCGGAATTAAGGGAAACAAACTACGCCATTGCGCCCGTCCCAAAATTCTGGTCAAGATAGGCACTTGGTTTGCATAAAACGGACTTTGTATGAAGAAGTTATTAAGGTTTAAAGTTTGTATACAAATAAGGAGCTTATATTTATATATATATTAAATATATCCAGAAAATTCGAAAATCAGTTCGAAAAACAAAATTCACAAGGTGGGAGTCTTGGCGGGAATTTTGCCCATTGGGGGTCGACCAAGGGGTCGACCCATCAACAGGGGGTCGACCTTTGGGTCGACCTACCTGAAGGGGGTTGACCCACCTGAAGGGTTGTCGACCCACCCATGGCTCTGGAACTTCTTTATGAACCTGGACGATTTTGGCGCTAGATTCGTTGGTTCTACGCTATATAAAGGACCCTAAACCTATGTTTTATTCATCTAAAAATGGTGGTGACGACGGAGCTCTGCTGGAACGTAGATTGAATGACCTAGTCTTCTCCAAAACGAATTCAACAAGCATTATACAAATTCAACGATTGCTATAACAAATTCAACGTGGTCTTCGCAGTAATTTGGATCCATTTCCTTAGATCTATTCACTGTGAGTTCATGTTATTTTTAGATCTAAATATTTAAATAGTAATCGTGATATGTATATAAAAAAAATTGGATCTTGAATCGGTGCCTAATCAGTTCTATTATGACATATTCCTATGATCTATTCTTATATGTTTATATCGTCACCAAGCCTAATCTTGTCATAATATGTCCATTCAGTTTTTATGCCTATTTCTACCGTTATGTTATTGATTCAGTATTATGCATGTTCTGATTCTCTTCTCTCCCTCTTTTCCTCTTTTATTTTTATATAGGAAGGCTACCTTCGAGCCTAGGCCTAACGCTAAAAGATGCGAAACGTGTGAAATTGGGAATGGTTGGGAAAGACATAAATTGGGGAATAATTGGTATTGGAAATTATGAATATAAATGTGGGGATAAAATTGGAAAATGTACGAATATGGATTTTGGGGACATATTGGATAATATGAATATGAAGCTAGGCATATATTGGAAAGTAGGTGAACATGAATTTGGGTAAAATTTGCATTGGAATGTGTAAGTATTGATTTGGGGTATAAATTGGGATATATGTAATTATGAAATTGGGCATAGATTGTGACATATGCAAATGTCAATTTGGGGAATAAACTGGAACACATGTGAATACTGATTTAGGGCATGGAAACCTATAATTGAAATAGGATAATTGTAAATATGAATTGAAAGGGGGCATGAAAGTCTATATTTGGAATAAGGAAATTTATTTGTATATGCCTAAAATAGTGGAACCGTAGCAACGCTTAGACACGAGGTTAGGTTGCATTAGTGGTGGAAGTCTGGCCGGACCCAACCGGCATATCTAGCAGCCACTGATGTTGAACCTAATGTGAGAGGTCTAAGTGAGCAAATACGAGACGTGCTCAGACACGAGGTTAAGCCCAATTTGTGGAATAAGTCTTCCTGGACCCGACCGGCATATCCAGCATCCACAAATGGCAGGCTTAATGTGGGAGGTCTAGCATACTGTAACCATAAATGAAAATATGGTAATAAATCTTGAATACTTAACCTAGTTGAATCCATAGGGATTGTATGAATATAAACTAAAGTTGTGGTTAAGTAAAATTGGGTGAAAAGTGGGTAGGTTAAGTAAATCGGAGGAGGTGGTTAATATTTACATATATGCCCATAAATGTAACCCGATAAGGTTATGTAATTAAAGACACCTAGTGGTATACATAACTGGTAGAAATAATAAAGTTATGTAATTAAAAGACACCGTTTAGGGTAAGCGTAACTTGTAAGGAAATGAGACAAGTTGTGTAATAAGATAAGAGGTGCTTAATTATAAATTAAGCAGTCAAAAATTCTGGAACCCGCTGATGTGAATAACATGTTCAGGCTTATCCTAGGGACTAGAGGAAATTATAACATAGGTTATAATTAATGGGTTGAGAAACTTGTTAATGGGCTTTAGTTAAAAAACTAAGTTAATAAGTAAACAACGATAAGTTGTAGTGACGGTGTAAATTGAATTTATGATTAAATGAGAAAGGATGAGGAAAACTTATGAAATGATATAAGTTATATTTAATCAATGACATGTTAAAAAGGAAATATATAAAATGAGACGTACCTAATTACACATTAAATAAGAACATGTTATTGTAACTATGGTATCGGACGATGAAAATATAAAAGAGATCGTGGATTATAGATCTTGGGCCACAATCTAGAGAATAACATGTTGTGGGCTTATTAATGAACCTAAAGGGGTTAAGTTATATAACCTAAATTAATAAGCAAGAGGAACTTGGTAACTTGAATAAGAATTCAATATGAATGGGAATAACCAAGTTAAAAGGAAACTGAGGAGGAAATGCATGCGCGTAATAGAATGATTAGACATAGGGTCTAATAACATATTAAAGTGAGGCGCTTGGACCAGTCCGCACGTTTGAGGGTGAATAACCCAACGGGGTAGACCATCGAGGTGTTACAAGGCACGAGGGGAGCACACATTTATCTGATTGTTTTGACAGCCCCAAAGGACTGGAAGGGGAAGCACGCGACTTCCTAAGGTACGTAAGGTGCTCCTGGTAGTCCTCTGTGTGGTGACATATGTCTTAGGCTGTGCTCGCAGAGGTTGGGTCTGCGCGTAACTACTAGGTGGGTGGGCCTTAACTGAGGATGTTGCTATGCAGTCAGAATGCTGTGACGTTGTGACACCAGGGTGGTTCGGCGGTTGCCTCACAAGGAGGCAGAGGGTCACGACCAACAAGGATAGTAGATCATCGGATACCCATCATCGACAACCAGTGGGATGCGAAAAGACTAAAGCTAAACCTAAGATACCATTTCACCTTTCACTATCGAGGTACAGGGTTGAGGGGAGACAACACATGGATGTTTAGATTGGTTGTTATTATGGGTGGTAGCTTAGCTCTTGTAGTCTTTACTAGTTGAGGGAGGGGCCGAGTGGGGCCATAGCCACTATAGAAAAAAGACCCTAGGAATATCTGTATTTGGAGGCTCTTAAAGGTGCCTGTACAGGTATGGGAAAGCTGCCGGCTGAGTTCCGTGTTTTTTGTTTAGCCCTGCCATGGAACTCAGTGCACATTAGAGGACGTATGATTGAGGCATCGAGCTACAATTACAGTACATACGTGGGATAGTCTAGATACATGCATATTTGTTGTGGGTGGTGTATCATAGACTAGAGAGCATTATTCCAACAAGGAATCTGATTCGATTAATGGTGGCAGTCCGTACGCTTAAGTAGCATAGTAATGACAGATATATGCGGAACGTAACATTGTTATATAGAGATCCGTACATCACTCCGGCGTAGGATGAGGAGCTGCGTTCATTATTGTGGAGATCATGCGAGTGGGTTACCATGGTGTGTATCTTAATATTGAGAGATAGCTACATATATTGTATTAGGTGAATCCATGGGGAAGTAAATGGGTACGATGCGTGGATAAGTCTTGAGTTCCACTAACCCAAGTAACCTAATAATCAAGAAAATGTAATGGAACGGTATTGGTCGGGATCATTCTATTTCTGATATACTAGTATTGGTGCGGTGCAGAGAAATGTATTTAAGAAGCACAATATGTCCTGTTCATCTTATCTTGCTCAGTTCACACTTGTCATTGTTATTGTTATTGTTATTGTTATATTGTTCTTCCAGTTTTTATATACCTGCCATGATACTTTTATTTATTTATATTTAAAATTAACTGAACTGGCCAGATTTTATGTCTGACCCTTTTTGTTTCCTCTTCTCTCTCTTTCGTTCCCCCCTCCCCCCCCACAGGTTCTCATCGTGGAAGTGCTTATAGTTGATTTGGATTCTTTCAGCTTAGCTTGGATTTTGGATATAGATGTACTGCTTTGACTTCTTGTCAACTCTCTTATGGCTTTGTAAGGGAAATATGGTTTCATACTTTTGTACTCTGATATTTTTGGCAAGATAGATTATTAATGCAATTGGTTACTTCAAGCTTATGATGTAAACTCATTATTTGGCACCATGATGTTTTGATTTAAATAAATTTTTTAATTCCGCTGCTATGTTACATGTATGTCTTGTGATATTACATTCTTATTTACCTATAACACTTCACGGAACTTAATGCATTCCCTTAGTGAGTGACATTAATGGACATGGGGTGTCACAACCGCTCAATTAATCTTACAATACAAACACTCTACAAGATTCAGCTTATCGTGGCTATAGCCCCACACAGCCAATACATCAAAGGAAAAAAGGGAAAAAATATTTCTAGATCAAACAGGAGAACTAGAAAGAACTAAAGATAAATAACAATCTTTCTTTTACCAACCCTTGCCTTTTCCCTTAACCATTTTTAACCAATACCCTTCCTCATAATCCTTTCGACATTAATATACTCATGTTGGTCTTTTATTTGCCATCCTTAAATTCATTTTTTTTTGAAAGTTCCCTCATTAATTGGTTACCAGAAACGTATAAAAATCTATTTTCATAGTATCAGAAAATTTATTTTATAGAAACCATGATTGCAAGATATTTTTCTTTAATTATCTTCAAGTTGGCGGTTAGTGTGCAATACGTTAAAACTCCTATTCCGCACCAACCCATTCATTCTTGCAATGACGGTTTCTATGTTAAACCACACTATGGAAATACGCCCACTTTTTTTAACCAATAAATCTTGGTTTTTCTTGTCTTCCAAAGTATCCTTTTTATCACTAAACTAATAAGGTAGTTTCATCCTTGGTTAACCCTTTTTAATATCTATTTTGCAACAAGTTCCTTTTCAACATTGACCATTCCCAACTACTAAGCTAAATGAATATGCAATTATTCAAATTTTCAACCTATAAAGGAAAGCTTAGATAGATTGCCTTATAACTCAACTAAAAAGATAAAGATTTAGAAGCGTTAAAGGAAGGTTGTAACTGACTATATGATATATTTTATTTTCAAAAGTAACATTTGATTTCTGAGAAAAAACGTGTTTTCTTTTGAAAATTCTTTCTTTTAAAACAAAACTTTAGTAATCTTGGTAACCTTCGGCTCTGATACCAAATGTAACATCCCACATTCCTTAAAGTCACCTGTATGAGGATTTCATTAAGAAAGTATGAAGCAATGTAGGTATAAAGACATAAAACATCATAGAGACTAAGATTTCACAAGACATAACAATAAATTTACAGCGGAAGAAGATTTTCATTTCATAAAATACAAAACCATCTTTGTTTCATTAAATCAAATAGTTACAAAATGTCATGTCTCAAAACCTCAGTCAAAAACAAAATCAGAGTAAAATAATGTTATTCCCTAAATGTAGTCAAAATGATACAAACTAACCTTGGAGAGAGAACATGAAGTAATCCAACTTGTAGAAATCCATCATGACAAAGCTAACAAAGAGATCTGAACTATACACTTTTTCCCTGTAAGTCTTGGGAAAGAAAGAGAAAGGAAGAAAGGAAAAGGGTCATACATAAAGCCTGGTGAGCTGCTATGATTACCATCTCGACTTGCTAAGTTAAGTAAAACAGATAAACATTGGTTCTAGCATCATAAAAGGGTATGTGTCTGTACATGTCTAAAAGTGAACAATAGCTGATATGAACTGATAATAAGGACTGGCAATTATTATAAAAAGACAATGATGATAACAATAACAATAATAATCAGATTAGGTAGATTGATAATTTTGCACTTCTATGGATTCAGACAGAAACAAGTAATTAGGAGGGATTTTTTCTGATGCTAACCATGCGATCGACTCCCTACTACATAAATATCATGTGTCAGCCATGGCAATAGGGTGTATCACTCCCTAACCCATCAACTTATAGAACACGGACCTATTTACTGGTGTTACAGCGTCTTAGTTTCCCTAATTGGACCCATGCTCGCTCATGACTCCGTTGGAACGCACCCGTACCTACCTTCCTCCTTTTAAACCTCTTATTGTCCAGATTAGTAAAGCGTGTCCTGGCCCCTGCCTAGTGCGAGGCCCTAACAAGATACCAACAGGGATACTGACTGATATAGGTTCCACACAGCAAGATTGTCACAAGTTAAACCTGTAACGAACCATACTTGTCAATGTTTTAAAATTTTGAAATTAATTTGGATTTGGTAGTTAAGAAATTTATTTTGTTTATAAATTGATATCTAATCTATTTTATTTGGGTTTTAAATCAATTTTGGTAGTATAAATTTAATTTTTCATTTGTATTCGATGTAAATACTTTGTTAAACTTGATAGTGATATGTTAAAATAATTGATATTTATGTATTGTTTGAGAATTTATTTAAGTAATTTTGTATATTTTAAAATTTTATTTGAATCTGAATAGCTTTATTTAATTGAAGCGTTAGTTATATTTTATAATTTATTAAGAATATTAGAGAATTATGAATCTTATGTAACTTGAGAATTTGTTGTTATTTTTTTTAGACTTGAATTTTTGCCTTAAAATTTATTTGAAGTTTGGATTTGAATTTAGTAATTAAGAATTGGATATTTTTTTTATAATTTTGAATTATAATCTATTTAGATGGATTTTTGAGTTGATTTTTATAAGTGCTAATTTAAATTTTAATATTGAATTTTGAGTTGACTTGCTTAATTCAAAGGTAGCAGAAGTATTTAAAAATTTATTAGAATATTTTATGTGAGAAAGCTATAAATTTAATTTTAATTATAACTTGAGTTTTATTTTAGTTTATGTGGATTTAATTAATTTTTACATGCTTAAAATTTTGTTTTGGAATTAAACTTATATTGGAAAAAATTATTTATAATTTGAGATATAGTCTATTTCAACTTGAGTTTTGAATTAATTTGCATATCTAAATTTTAAACTTTGTATTGGAATCTAAATTTGTTGTTAAATTTTACGATATTAACATTATTGAATAATTGAATATGTTGTTAGATAAATATTATATTTGTTTTCTTTTGACTTAAGAATTCTAATTTAATTTAAATAAATTTTTTAGTTGTGTCTGGTTTTTAATTTTGATGTACATTCGAACTATATAAATACGTATTTAATTTAAATCTAGTCTATTTTATTTTGGTTTAAATAAATTTTACATGTGTTTCTCTTATATGTGAATTTATATTTTAATATTGGAATTTGAATGGTTTGTTAAAAATTTAAACAGTAACAGTTTAAGCCTATTGACTATATTTTGTGAAATGAAAAAATTTTGTTTTAAAATTTAAACATGTGTCTTATTTATTTTATTTGAATTTTTTTTAATTTACTCAAGTTGTATTTGGAAACATTATATATATGTATATGTATGTATGTATTGTTGTATATACATGGTATTATAAATGGCATATATTTTAAAATAATTGTTTGTTCATTTTTCCTTTGTTGTGGGTATTTTTAAAATATGTTACACTTGTCCTTGTAAAATTTGTTCGTTAACTACGTGTTTATTTTGTACTGAAATTTCGACCACGTGTGTTCCTTGTTTTATCTGTCCGACCTCTGTTCTGTTCTACCATCCCCTTGTTAATTTCATCCCACTTGAAACTTTTCAATAGCCATTTGTTTTCTCCCCAAATCCACTTTCCAAATCCCAATTTAATGTCCACCGAAAATCCAAAATCCACTTTACCCAAATAATTCTCCCTTAATCTTCAAAGCATGACCACCATTGAATAAAGTTTTGCTCCGGCAACTCCGACCGAAGTCGCGCCGTCCCCTTCGAAACTCCTCCACCTCAGTTGAACCCCAATACGCTGCCATCGTACACCGCCTCCGTCCCTCTCTGTTTTGCGCGCCGCCACCAATCTCCCTTCGTTGTTCACTGTCGCACCCAAAACTCATTGTTTATGAACCCAACCAAGCTCCGACAGCTCATTCACATCTCCGTTGACCGGAGCTCCATCATCGAACCCGAAGTAGACCCAGCGCAGCACCCTTGACAACGTGAGCACCGCAGCCCTCTTCCAGTGTTTTCGAACCTGCTCCGCCCTTTCACGGTTGCAACTCGAGCTTGTGTCACCACTGTGGTCCGTCGTTGTCTGCGCTTCCTTTGCGAATCAAAATAAGTTAGCTTACGATTTAAATTTACTTTAAGTTTGCTACTTCGAGGCACTGAGTACGTTTGTTTAAAGCTGTTGTTTGTTACCCCTTATTGGAGGTTTTTGTTATTACCAGTTTTAATAGTTGAGTTTTGGGCACTTGAGGATATTAGTCTGCACCCCATATTATTGGGTACTGTGGCACATAGCTGTTAAACCCATATTCTGCCAGACCGAGGTTGCTTTGTTATTGTTTGTTTGACATTTGGGCTTATTTTCTCGTGTTAGAACCTTGTCATATACCTTCGTGATAGGCATCACCCATCCCATTGTCAATTCTACATATCGATATATTCACTGCATGTTGAGTTCTGTTGGCATCAGTCTTTCTATTTTCTTTAACATTCCTACTTTTATATTCATACATAGGTTAACCCTTTCCTGTTATATTTATGGAACCATTATAAATTCCATGCATATGCTTTGTTTACCCCATTCGAACAAATACTTTATACATGCAGTAAATGTCGATCTGCCCCTAAACCATGTAATGTTTTGACATTTGACACCTTACACAGTCGGATAGTGATCACCTGTTGACAGCTGAATATATATATATATATATATATGTTTACATGGATCCAAATTCATGTCAACCTTGTTTTCACGCATGGGGTACTTATGTATTGCCTTCCCTTTTGTTTAGAGCTAGAACCTTTTCATGATAAAATGGAAGGTTTATTTTTCCTTGAACCATACGGTATTGTGTTATCGATTTTGTCACCATGAGATTTTGGTTCGTTCAGCTTGCCTATATTTTTGATTTTAATACTTTGTTTTGTTCACATATATATATTCACGTTTCCCTTTGAAATTTGGCATAGGTGCTCTCAAATATATATATATATATATATATATATATATATATATATATATATATGTATGTATGTATGTATAGGTCTTACTGAATCTTGGTTTGGGTTACATCAGTGCCCTATGCAGTTAGGATTTTCGGCCATCTTATTTATGCTCAGCTAACCTTGCTTATTTTATTCCTGTCATGTACAGTACGTACGCATGCATTTTCATTGTCTTGCATATAAATCTAGCAGGCTTGGACCATTATGTTGATTATTAATCTTCCTTGTCAGCAGTTCACTGTTTATCGTGATTGAATTATTTAATATGTTGTTGGGATTAAACTAATTATATTCATCAGATTAAACCGAAGTTTGCTAACATGAAATAAGTTTAATCCTAACTCGGGTGTTTTATGTTTTTGCATGGAACGCTCGGGTCAGGTCCTAAGTGTTCTAGGCTTTAAGTTTTCAGCTCGCAAAACTGGAGAGGAACGTGAAGACGCATGATGCATACGCGCGCAAGCCCAACTGAAAGTGTAAAACTATATTCTTTTAAAAATTCATGTATATATATTTAATTTTTCCGCTGTATAAAATTTTGTTAACTCTGATATTTCTGCATACAAATTCCGCTGTGGGCTATTGTTATCTTTTATGTGTCTGTGATTCTGAGTGTTTATTCTATTTAAACCTGTAAGCTAATAATAATTCGCCGTTTTGAGTATCTCGAGTTGGTTTAACTACAAGTTCGAGATGTTAAAAATAGAGAGTCGTTACAAAACCCCCTAAGCTTGGGCCCCCTAGTAACTAGGATTTAGAAGTCCTAAAATCCGATACAACAGAACGAGGGACCTCTTAGCTAATTAATTATCCGCTTAACTTAGCAGGTTTAAGTTCATTAATAAGCATGATTGCAAAATGACATTTCTTGGTGAATGTCATTATGTGTACAACCCCTTCCCCAAAATAAGCACCTACCAAAATGTACATATTTATTATAGTAATTCAGTTTTCTTAACTTACATCTGGTACTTACATTTTCATAACATGTTCTTTACTTAATCTCTGTATTAAGTCTAATTTAACATGTATGCCTATTTGCATATTCTTCCTTTGGATTATATTCACAAATTACAGTCAAAAGTCCTCAATTTATAATATTCCCTAAAATTTTCTTTTTTATTATCATTTCATATTATCCCAAATTCAATTATACGCAATCTGAAATGAAAATGGCCCAGGCTCTCGGTGGCCTAGGCTCCGCGTAAGTAAAAAAGGAAAACAAGGAGAAGAGCAGATTCAAATATCAAACTGTATAAAATAGGCATATAAACAAGACTGTAAATTAAACAACGGAGTAGGGATAAGGAAGGTAGATGAACATAAACATCAAATGAGCATAAATGTCCAAATTAACGTTGAATGAACATAACATCTAATTGACATATTTTTCCCAATGAAATGAACAATGACATTTAATTACATGTCTTTCCTCAAAAAAATGTCACCGATAGAGAATGTGCTACCCTTATTTTTGGTATTAGAGATAGATTTCAAGGTTGGAGTTATAGACTTTTATCATTTTGTAACAACCAAAATTTTGGCGATAATTAATTTAGTTATTTTAATTAGATTTCCAAAAATGGAATTTCCGCACACGATGGAATTTGACTATGAGACTTTCATCGTTGCGTTAGTAACTGAATTCTAGTCAACTTTCAGTTTTGCTTTCTCTTCTCGTTAACTCATGTTCATTTTCGATGTGGTGATATGCTTTAAGGTAGTTTGCTTACTCGGTATTAGTTATCCTATCTTATTCCTGTTGTAAATTAGTCTTATTGTACGCTTATTATGCTCATGCTCATTTATTTTCAGGTACCAGATCTATACTCTCCATGTTTAGATGTAACGACCCGACTTTTTGCTCGGTTTTCACCGGTAATTAAACCAACTTAAATCGTTCATAAAGACGGTTTGTTAAGGGTACTTACACATTTGCACAAAATAAAAAGAACTTTTCCATTATCATTAAAATAATTACATCAGAGTTACAAGAGGTACATCAGAGTACATCGGTTACACAACGGAAAAGATACTAAACTCAGCGGAAGAATATGCATGCTCCAAGATATAATAGCTCCAGCTAAACCAGCATCCTGCTCCAACCACTCCAAGTCTAAACTGCAAACCAAACTACTAGGTTGTCCATGTAAAAATTATAGGCACCCAGAGTTTCGGTGTGGGAACAATAAACTCCAGGTCAGTCATGGGACTGGTGTGAGAACTCAAAACAGTTGTTTTAAGGGTTTATTTTAAAGTTAGGTAATTCACCGGACCACGCCGCTAATGCGGAACGAGTTTACTCCATGTGAATACCAGTGCATAGAAATTCACAATGACTTTTTGAAAAATGAAACTAACATAAGGTCTCACGGCACACACACAATGCAAACGCACACATGGGCGAGTTTTCTCCTTATGCAGTCAAAAATGCTTGATACGTGAATATCCTCTTTCAATACTATAATATAGTGTGAAAACAATTTCGAAAGTAAATATATCAATCCTAGCCAGCATAGGTACCATATACTATACTGACGTATGGTACATAATCAAAATCATACGGGCTCGTAGCGGATATTGGGTTTCCAACAATGACCGGGCAAAGGAGCTTCCCTTCGAACCAAATTTTGAACACCTCTAGAGGGATGTTCGAGGAACAACAGTGATGCTCCTCATGCCAACACAAGGCCGGGTTACCCCTTAACTGGGTAACTTAGAATATGCCTATGTATGTCATCTCCCGGTCGTTACCGACCTTCCCGAGCGCGTGCCAACAACAACCACAAAAGTAGATGCTTTTACCACATAGGTTAATACCTGGGCTCCATACCGTAGTACACCTTTTATCTAGAAGGAGACAACACCCCATAACCCTGCTTCATTTCCTCCTGTTTTGGCCATTTACTGGGGTGTGAGGCTTGCCGAGGTTCCAATATACACAAAGCTACGCTTAATTAAGCCATGCTTTGATCATCCAAAGCTCACAACATAACTTAAGTATGCCACATTGTCCATTCACAACGCATCACTGATTTCTATCGATATATAACCTCTAAGCTCATACGTCCAGAGAAGGGTGTTAAGCAAGAGAATAAATTCTCTGCCACCAAACATATATATATTAAACAGAGATCAGTGCTACGCAGTCAATTACAATATCAGACACACAATCCATAAATGTCCGTTCTGGGTCTGAACGAAACAACAATCCGAAATTCCTTCACATACGTCTGGGCTTCTTGCCACTTAGCTGATATAAAATCCACCTGCAAATGGGAGCTACCCATTTGAGACATTTAGCAAGTCGTCCTTATGATATGAAGGGTCTCGGTCTTCAATACCGTCTTCAATTGCTCCACAACGTCGTATTATTACTTGGAATGGATTTCGGACATACATCTGTTCCTGGTCTTCCCAAATAATAAGCGTCATTTTTAAAACACAATTACAGAACACACAAGCTTTCAACCAAATCTCCTTCCATCTTAGATTTTGTTTTAAATTTCTTTAAACCCATTCTCAAATTATAATAAAATCCATATTTAACCTTTCACTTTTACAACACATCCCTTAAATCAAAGATGATTTATCCCCAAAGCCATAATTAATTTTTCGTTTGATAACTCATTATCAAAACCCAGATTTTTTTTTAAAAAAAATTGGTCCATATTTCAACCATAGTTTCCAATTAAATCGATTTTCCAACATTCAATTCTTTAATCTTAACTAAAAGATTATACTTGGTTCCCAATTTCTTATTTTTAATTTTCACAAATCAAAGATTTGATTAAATCCCAATTTACGATATGAATTTCCACAATTCAATCTCATTGGGCTTCAAGAATGATATTGCTGAAGATATGATTCACAACAAAACCCAAATCAATCGATATTGAACATAAGTTACACAGAAATTGTATCTACTTATATTCGATATCAATTCTCATAATCAACGAATACTATAAATGGAATAATGATATAATAATAATATCTTCCAAATTCCTAAAATAGTATACGTTTACACCAAAGAATTTCATATAAAATATCCGAAGAATTTTTCTATCCAACTTATCCCAATAAAATTGGGAAACCCATATCTTACTTAAAAGATTTATCCAACTCTTTGACATTAGATCTGGATAGAAATACCATCAACTTATACTTAATATTAATCTCGATATCCAACTCACACTATAAGCGAAATAACAGTGAACTACTTTATAAATTCCTCAAATAGTAAGAGTCATCATCTACTGAATTAATATCAAACATCCGAAGATTTATCTCCAACCATATCCAATTATTTAAAATTGAAACCCGTATTAATATCAATTTAATTTCCATATAAAATATTTCTAATACATTAAACCTTTGAAAACGTTCCACAAATCATTACTTATAGTTCGGAAAATAGTTTACAGATTAAAACTTCAAAATAGATTGTTTTCGAAGGAAGTGTTACAATAGCATTTCAAAAGTGTTACAAGAGCGTTACAAAACAGTTATCTTAACTATTTTGATCAAAATATCGTTTATCTTAGCCAAAACTTAAACGTTACAATTCAAAACACTTTTTCATAATTTGTAATGATTTTACAATTTTTTCCCATATTTTTAAAACATTTAAAAATAGCTGTTTTTAGTTATGGTCAACAATTGTTCTTACATCGACCTTTTCCAAAACGGTTTCAAACATAACTTGAAAATTATAACTCGAATTTAAAATCTGCTTTCACTCATTTGAAAGTTCTTGTTAATGGAAATCAAACATTTTTCATTTTATGGAAATCCGATTTAGATTGCAAAAGTTATAAGCGTTTAAAGTTTGCATCTAAAATTCATAGATTGTTGTTGTGCGACAAGCTCTATTTTGACCATAATAACCATTATTCTACGATACTTCAAAATACCTTAGAAAACCATTATATCCTTATATAACCCTTTTAAAATCATTCAAATTTACTTTCCAAATTATTTTGGATCTAAAATTCAACTTTTATTTTTTACTTAATAAATCAGATTCCAATTCATTTCTAAATTCAAATAACTTCAAATTAACCATCCCATTCATCGGATCAGTTAGGGATAGCCAGGGAGAGCAGGAAACTTTATTTCCAAAGCCAAGTATAGACACTATCCTCTCTGTCATCCTAAAATGTTCCGGTATTTATTTATTCATTTAAAGGACTTTATCAATATATATGAATTCATACATATGGTCTTTCCAAATTATTAACCTTCAAATTCAATAATGATATTGCTTCTAATTACGAAGGTGATTTGTTGATCACCAATGTGATACCATAATTGTTGTGTCGTACTGTGTGCAAAACAACATCAACAACCATTTAAACATCCATAGCAACCATCATCAACATAATTAAATAAATCATAACGTTGCACAAGCGTTATAACACTAACACTTAATAGTGTGTGTGGTCTAAACTACGCATCCATCATCCATCACCACAAGCATCAATCATCATTAACCACTAATAATTCATCACTATATTTAAATTAGTCTAACTACTAATTAAATATATAAACCGTGGTTAAAGAGTTCTCACCTAACAGCTTTCCAAATCTTCACGGTAGGAGAGCCTAGTTGAGCGAACCAACGGACAGTATTTCGGAGCAACGTCTTGTTCACCAAAATATATATATACCAATCTCTCTCTCTGTCATAAGAGGAGGAGGAGGAGGATGACGATGGACTTCCTCAAGGTGATGGTGGAAAAGAAGAAGATTTATGTCATGGAAACCATGGCCATAAGCTTAAGAAGGAGGAAGATAGGAAAAATGAAAATGGATGATAAAAAGTGAAGTAAAGAGTTCCTTATATAGGAAAGGAGGAGTAAGGAGGTAAAGACACATAAGGAGACAAAGGGAAACCATTCATGAAAGGATGCATGCAAAAATACAAGTGTCCTTACACTTATCTTAAGAAGGGAAAGTGATCTTTTGGTAGCATTTCCTTTAAAATGCTATGAAAACTAAGGACAACACTTAGTTCTAACGCTACTAATTCATGTTATGGTTTGACAAATCCGATCAAACGACAAATAGTATCAATAAATACAAACTTGTTAATCATCATTCTCATTTATAATTCAAGTAAAATCTATCATATAACTTATCAAAATTATTAAATATTCTAAACCATATATGTTTATGTCAAATTCAAATTAAGTAATAAAAATTCCAATTTTGAATTGGTTAAAAATTCTGGATCGTTACATTCATCCCCCCTTAAAACTTTTCGTCCTCGAAAAGTAAAGGGAATCGTAATTACGCATTCAACATCTTGTAGATTTTCAGACAAAAGATTAAAATTCTTTATACCAAAGCTCCCCGTTCTCATAATGGATATATTGGGTAGAATATTCTAACACACATATTTATGGATAACCATATTTACATGTCCTCCAACGATATCTTCCAATCACCCATTATATTCGATTCATCGTTTACTGGGCCAATTACTTATTTACATGTCCTCCAACAATATCTTCCAATCGCCCATTATATTCGATACATCGTTTACTGGGCCAATTACTTATACTCAACCATTTACCTCCTTCAAGAAAATTCAGAGTTATAAATTTATTCTCTTAGATCTTATCTTGCAAATACAATGGTTATGAAACTTATTCCTTTTCAGTTTCCAAAATTACTATTATTCTTTATACAAAAAAAAACTCGATCCTCAGAACTCAACTTATCTAAACTTTTCAGTCTAGGAAATTTCTTCTTCCTATTCCTGCTTGCCAAATAACCTTCAATAAATTTTGGAACTTAATTCACACGGTATCCATGCTTAATCAAACAATTCCTTTTATGACTGCAATATACTTTAGAACTTATCAACTGTCCAAAATCACCGATAATTCCAGATTTTTGTTCCTTACGTTGTTTAATTTTGGCTATCCTCATTAATTATTCCAAATTCAAGGTTACGAAACTTATTTCCTTCAAATTTAGAGAAACCATTTAGATATATTTTTATTAACATCATTAACCAATGTAGCCTTTAACCAAAATATCGTCAAATATCTTATAGTCATATTGAATTCTCAAGATATTTGCATTTCAAAATTTAATCAGTAGGGGAGGACTAATTATCAATATTCTAATTGATTAATTCCAACTTAGCCTTTAAATGATGCCTAAACTGCCTTTTCTATATTTGGATTGCTTATGTAAATTACAAATTTACATAAACATCTTTTAATTAACTGAGAAATTCCAATCACAAGATGTCCGTGCTCAAGTTTTTAATTTCCAAATATTTTCAAAGATGTTTTTTCCTTTATATTCAAAATATATCCTTTCAAAATCAATTACAAAATAACTGCCAATTCTTACTCAAAATTTTGATTTGAGTTTTCACATTATACATCTTTTCAAAACCTTTTTTTTAAAATATATATATATATATCACAAACATACTTTCTCAAAACTCTTTACTGGCTTATCCCTTACCAACAAGTTTACCTGGTATAATTCTTTTAACCCAATCAAAATTTCAGTTTTCTATTTAAGTTCACATCAATTTACCAAACAATTTCAAACACTTATATTGATGTTTTAATCGGAATCATATAGTCATCCCACTTTCAAAACTCGAATATACATACTGATGATGCTGCAGTCATCAACAAAATCATCTTCAAGCAACTAGAGTGTGAGTCTACATCTGTCTAGTATACTTAAGACTTCGTATATACGTTGATCAGACGTATATGCAAAATCTTCCTATACTTGATAGTCTAACCTCAACATTGAATACAATACTCAAATTCTAATTTTTAATTTCTAACCATATTGATTAGTTTCTTTAGAGGAGAATTACCTTAACATTTTTTACCCAAGTTTTTCTCTTAACATGAATTCTAATATATTATAAACCCAAACTTAATTAATTTAACTTGGAAGGCGCTCTCTCAAATGTAGTACTCCAAAATCTCATACTAGGGCATTACTAACTGAAATGACCCAAACTTCCCCATACAGGAAAGCCCGGATTGAGTTGAGAACATGACAAATCAGAATGCAAAAAAAAAACATTTCATTGCTTATTACAACAATTACATCAGAATACAAGAATATACAGAGTATGAACAAATAATATACATTTGATAAATATCAGAGATTTACAAATTACAATGTAGCGGAAAATAATACAAAACGCAACTGAGAGAGATACACGGATACAGATCTTTCCGAATATCATTCCAGCTGTAAACCAGGATCCTATGAATATAAATCTGCAAAACCAAAACTACTAGCTGCCCGTGTGGAAAATAGGGGCACCCAGAGTTTAGGTTAAAACAATAAACTCCAGGTCAGTTAGGTGACTGGTGTGAGAACTAAAACAGTTATTTAAACGATTACTTTAAAATAAAGTAAAACAAGAGACCATGCCGTATAACACGGAACGGGTTTCCTCCCAAGAATACCAGTGCATAGAATGAGCAGCAAAATGCTTTTTGAAATAATGAAGTTATTATAAGACCCAGTCCCATCACACAATGCAACGCAAGCCGGAGGATAGGGTTTTCCCTTATAATTGCCAAACATGCTCGGTACATTTAAAACAAACCATTTGATACTATTATAAGTGCATAGTGTATAAAATAACTTCAAATATAAATGTATCAATCATAGGCGGCATGGGTACCATCTATCATGTCGCCAATACTAGGCTCTACAATAAAAACCGAAATGTCACGTATTGGAAGTTGGATTTCCATCTGCGAACCCAGGCAAGGGATCGTCCTTACCGCTTCGAGACGCTCTATCCCATGTCTCAGGAACAGCCGCAGTTGCACCTTGATCGTCAGGGAGGGTCCACAGGAAGTGGATTATAATGCCTGAACAATACGTTCCCCCGCCCTATGGGGCATAAACTGGTCATATATTGACCAAACCATCCATCGGCGCCGCAGTGACTGATATATCCGAGGCACCTCGCTATCCATCATCCACATAAGTAAAACGTCTGGGCTTGCAAAACCCAGACACCACTCCTAGCTAGAAGGAAAAGCATCCCCTCCCTGAAGTCCTCACTCGTTTTTGGTTCACACCGAGGTGTGAGGCTCGTGAATTAACGCTATACACAAAGCCATGTTATATTAAAGCCGTGCTTTGATCATCAACCACAAGACTCTGCTTTTCAACAGAAGCCTTGATCATTTGCATCTCAACATGCCACACAGGCAATTCACGCCATGCGACTGATGTCTATCAATCACACAGAATGAAATCTGATGTCAGACACACATCCATTTACAAGTTCGTTCTAGGTCTGAACGAAACCGGAGGCACCTTATTCCTCCTCCCATATGTCCAATACAGGAGAGTGGTCCTCGCATATCTGGTCGATCTCCAAGTACGTCTGGACGATCACCACTTATTACCCCGTCTTGGGTGTACAGCCCAATCAAGACATCATTAATCATCCAAATGATGTGAAGACCTCTGGTCTTCAACCACCGTCTTCATTGTCGACTCATCGCCAATTCAGTTATTCAGAATGGGATAAACCCGGTCTTTCCGAATAACTCGCGTATATAATAAACAAGTGCTATAAAATCACAATATACGCCTCATTCCAATTCTGAATATTCTTTTATTTAAATATTCATATCCTTTGGGAAAGGTTCCCATTAATTTTATCAAAGATAAATTCTTTAAATTTATTCTTTAATCTTCCATTGGATATCAATTCAAACCAAACTAAGGTTTATCCAAACTAGTCGGGATTAACGAACCTTACCGAAGTAATCCTTTATCATATTTACCAATCCCAACCTATTCATCCCATGAAGCAAAACTGGTAATACTTCATATCTAACACCACTGTGTTATCGGTAAATTTAATTACCATATCACGTTCAAATCTAATTAAAGATTTAACTATCGCTTGGAGTAAAACTGGTGCTACTCCATTCTCGATCATTTCCCCAATTTGATAATTTAAAGTATCACATTCTCTTTTCAATCTAATTAAAGATTCATCAAAACTCTAATTCAGTTTTAATCTCAAAAATCATTACTCAATGACTTTTCAAAGTTAAGAAGTTAATCTTATCTTTAACTGGGTTAAAGAACTAATGTCATTTAAAACACAGTTCACAGTGAACCCAAAATCCCATTCCATTAATTATCGAATCTTCACGGAAAATAGATCAATATATATAATCGATATAAACTTCTATATCTAACCGATAATGTAAATGGAATAACGGCCAAGCCTTTTAAATTCCATATTTAGTAACAGTCTTCCTCCACAGAAGTTCACTTCGATTATTACCAAATTGAATTCCATTCCATTCCAATTTATTTTATTAAATTGGAAAACTTCACTTTGGAAAATTTCCCTAAATCTTAATTAAAAGATTTATAAATTCCCAATCACATTTAACTATAAAATGGGTTAAAGAATGAATGTCATTAAAACACACTTCACAATAAACCCAATTTATATTCCATTTTATTCCAGTTACTAAATATAACTGGAAAGTCCAATAATCTTCAAAAGATTTATTCTTTTTACACGGGGTTTAAGAAAAGTGTAAATGAAGACACCATTCACGACAAACCCAAAATCCCATTATATATTAAATACAAGGCTTTGAATAGAAATTATATCGTCTTATATTTAATATCAAATTCTGAAACCAATAAATATCATATTGGAAATAACGATATAAAAATATCTTCCAAATTTCCATAACAATATCTGTATAATCACGGAATCCAATATCGAAATATTCTGAAGATGATTTCGATTCAAATCCATTCCAATTCATATATTGGAAATTTTGGTTATATTAAAACCGTTCACAAATCCGATTTATTTTATTTAAAAATTATTGGATTTCAAACATAGTTAATAACTAGTTCATTTTGATAAAAAAATATTTTTATTTTTACAAAAGTGGAAATTTTCACCCAAATTCTTCCCAAATCATTTATTATGATTTTACACAAATTATTGATATTTTTAATAATTTTATCAAGGCCCGTACAGTCAATTTCCAGAAATGGCCATCGAACTGCACTTACAGTGACCTTTTCCAAATTTGATTTGGACATAATTCCAAATCCAACCATTATATTTCAAATCTCTTATATTCGTTAGAAAGCTCTTTTCGATACATAACCAACGGTTCTAGTTTTAGGAGAATCCGACAGTCGGATCTCCCGTAATGTCCATTTGAAGTCAATGGTCGAAATTCGCGAACTACCGCGGCGCGGCACGTCTATTCAGGCCATTAATTATATATAATATATATATTATATATATTTCATCGATTTCCATTTAAAATGTATTTTATAAATTGTTTTAAATTCGTCTTCAAAACGATTTCAACTACATATTCAATTTTAAATCAAAATTGAATATTCCATATCATTAGTATATAAACGATAATATTTTCAAAACATTAGATTTTGAAATCACTTCCTTTTCGATATTTATTTTAAAAATGAATAAAATTCTATATAAATATAGTTCACGTCAAAATGGAGTTAAATTAGTAAACACGGTTTTATATATTTAAATATTTTCGTGTCCATCCCAAATCGGACGTCAAAATCACATTTTGATCCATTACTGAATATTATTTTAAAATATTTGTTATTTTAAAATATTCATTATTCGTCATTTAAAAATATTCGTTATTTTAAAATATTCGTTCCTTCCGAATTGGAATCAGACACGGTCAATTACCATATAATTTTATTTATATGGATTTCATACATATATGTACACAACAATAATCAAACACAGTCAACCATCATCCAGAGTGCATTACACAACTGCATCAGCGTTAAATATAAATAATTAACGCTTACAACAGTTTGTTAATCCATCGATTGACATACAACTAAATATTGGGATTAGTGCACGTCCAATATCATCCCAATACCCGCATGGGATTTTCGAACAACAAACACTGATTATTATTTGTGCAGTTGGGCGATGTGTAAAATATATCTTCCCAATCAATATCAGTCAAATGGGTGTACATAAATAAATTGTCTAATTTGTAAATCATTATTTATTTTCAACACATGACCATTTTGTATGGTTTATATATCCAATAAAAATTATATTTTTATTGTTCAAATATTTTATTCCATACATGAATATTTTATATATTATATTCGTTCAATAAAAATGATATTTTTATTAGTCAAACATTTTATTCCATACAAGAATATTTTATATATTTTATATATTTTATATATACTATAAAAATGATATTTTTATTATTCAAACCTTTTATTACATACATACAAATAACAATCACAATACAATCCATTTCCAGAACACAATATAATCAAACAAGCCGTCCATGGTCTGTGGACGATGGGGAACGGTTCATATATACAGTTATAAAATAAATAACTGTACAGAAATAATTTTAGTAAGAAGTTCTCACCTTTGGTTTCCACTCTGCCAGTCTTTATGGGACGGTTCAGATTTGGATTCGTTTCCAGCACGTTATGTTCTTCACCGTTATTCCAACGCAATTTGTTTCACGAAATTTATATTAGAAATCTCATTTTTACATAGTGATATTTATAAATAAAAATCACATTTTTATTTACTGTGTTTACAAATAAAAATCAAATTTTTATTTTAAAGCTATATATATATATAAACCAGATTTTTATTTCAATGTTGTCTTTATAAAAATCACATTTTTACCTAAGCCATTTCTTTATAAAATTATATTTTTCTGACAATGTTATTATATTGAGAATTCACATTTTAAACATTGATTTATATTTTTTTTTTAAAATCATATTTTTATATTTTCAAAACCATGTTATTTTATATATTTTTTAAACAATGTATATTTATATCTACAAAAACAATGTTATATATTATTTACAAAAATTTATTTTTAAATTGCTATTTACATATAAAAAATTAGATTTTTAATTTAAACTATTTCAATTTTTAATATTTTAGATTTCTATAAATCTATTTCATATAATAAAAAAATCAGAGATTTTTTTATTATAAAGCTATTACATATTAAAAACAGAATAATTCAAAAAAACTTACTGTTAAATGCTTCAGGTTTCACGATTAAAGCTTCACCGTCGAAGTTCGCCGGCGCACCTCCACTCGAGCCATCATGCGGTGATCAGGGGCCACCACTACGAAGGGCTTGGCAGCGCCTTCCATCGCCTGGCACGGCGGCCAGACCGACGCCACCATAGCGCTGAAAACCCATCTCCGACGTCTCGCCTTTCAGCGACAAAATTAGCCAACCCACGACGATAAAACCCATCTTGACCGTTGGAATCCCAAATCACTTGAAGACGAACAATTTTCTCTTTATATATTTTGATTATTACGTTGAGGACTGGGAGAAAAGGAGCGAGGAAGAATTAAAGATGGATGTCGTTTGTTTGAGAGAGGGAGGCGCAGGTTTTTCCTCCAGTTGACCACACGGAATTTAATGATAGAGTTTGACTGTTTCTTGACCTTATATATAAATATATTTTAATTATTTTAATTCGTTTAAATGTGATTTTTCTTTCGAACTCTAAATTAAATCCAATGACTGTCACCTTAGCTAAATACCCTCATTCCGAACACAACGGGATATGTTTCGTAACCCAATTCGGCTGTTACGATCAGTTTTTCTTTAAATTACAATATAAATCAATATATATTTAATTTAAACGTACATTTCAATTTACTGGGGCCACATACTAACTCCAAAAATTCCTGAAAAATAAATCTAGTTATGTTTTGTCAATACGGTCCTAACAAAAGTATTTTCGTCGAATTTGGAGACCGTTTGAAAAATGGCCATTTTCTGGTCGATCCAATTCAAATTTAAATTACCAAACACATTTAAATTTACTGCGCTAACATATTGATTCCAAATATTATGAAATTTGGAATCAAGCAATAATTTGACATTCCAGATCCAACAAAAGTGGTCTCGTCGAAAACGGAGGTCATTTGCAAGAATCGCTATTTTTAAGGGCTAAATTCCATAGCGACTATTCTGAATTTTCAATTGGACATAACTTTTTATTCCCGCTATGAAATTTGGATTTTTCACATTCGTTGGAAAGATATTTTCAAATAGATTCAAATATTTTTTGTTTCACCAAAATACGGTTTATTTTGAATCCTGTACATTCATTTGAAATTGAATTTTCAAACAATCGCGCCATTTTCAATTCCTTTTATAATTAAAATAAATATTTATATTCTAATTTTGATTTAAATAAATTTATACATTCTAATTCTATTCAAAATAAATTTCTCGTCATTATTATTTATAATAAATCATTTTAAATATTCAAAATTCATTAAAATTGCCAAAATAAAAATTTTAAATTGGTTCTGATTTCCGGGTTGTTACACTAACCCTATCTCTAATGAGATATTATAACTCTGATGAGTCTTTCCTTGTGTTCATATGAGTCGTACCCCATAGCTTTGTATAAACCAAAGGTCTGATATCACAATGTAACGACCCAACTTATTGCTCGATTTTCGCCGGTAATTGAACCAACTTAAACCGTTCATAAAGGCGGATTATTGGGGGTACTTACACATTTGCACAAAATAAAACGAACTTTTCCATTATCATTAAAATAATATTACATCAGATTTACAAGAGGTGCATCAGAGTACGTCGATTACACAATGGAAAAGATACTAAACTCAGTGGAAGAATATGTGTGCTCCAAGATATAATAGCTCCAGCTAAACCAGCATCTTGCTCTAACCACTCCAAGTTTAAACTGCAAACCAAACTATTAGGCTACCAATGAAAAGATTATGGGCACCCAGAGTTTAGGTGTGGGAACAACAAACTCCAGGTCAGTCACGGGACTGGTGTAAGAACTCAAAATAGTTTTTTTAGGGTTTATTTTAAAGTTAGGTAATTCACCGGACCACGCCGCTAATGCGGAACGGGTTTACTCCATGTGAATACCAGTGCATAGAAATTCGCAATGACTTTTTGAAAAATGAAACTAACATAAGGTCGCGTGGCACACACACAATGCAAATACACACATGGGCGAGGTTTCTCCTTATGTAGTCAAAAATGCTTGATACGTGAAAATCCTCTTTCAATACTATAATATAGTGTGAAAACAATTTCGAAAGTAAATGTATCAATCCTAGCCAGCATAGGTACCATATACTATACTGACGTATGGTATACAATCAAAATCGTATGGGCTTGTAGCTGAGATTGGGTTTCCAACAATGACTAGGCAAAGGAACTTCCTTCCGAACCAAATTTTGAACACCTCTAGAGGGATGTCCGAGGATCAACAGTGACGCTCCTCATGCCAACACAAGGTCGGGTTACCCCTTAACTGGGTAACTTAGAGTACGCCTGAGTATGTCATCTCCCGGTAGTTACCGACCTTTCCGAGCATGCGCCAACAACAACCACAAAAGTATATGCTTTTACTACATAGGTTAATACCTAGGCTCCATACCATAGTACACTTTTTATCTAGAAGGAGACAACACTCCATAAACCTGCTGCATTTCTTCCTGTTTTGGCCATTTATCAGGGTGTGAGGCTTGCCGAGGTCCCGATTTACACAAAGTTACGCTTAAAGAAGCCATGATTTGATCATCCAAAGCTTACCACATAACTTAAGTATGCCACATTGTCCATTCACAACGCATCACTGATTTCTATCGATATATAACCTCTAAGCTCATACAGCTTAGAGAAGGATGTTAAGCAAGAGAATAAATTCTCCGCCACCAAACAGATATATATATATATATATATATATATTTAACAGAGACCAGTGCTACGCAGTCAATTACAATGTCAGACACACAATCCATGAATGTCCGTTCTGGGTCTGAACGAAACAACAATCCGAAATTCCTTCACATACGTTTGGGCTTCTTGCAACTTAGCTGATTTAAAATCCATCTGCAAATGGGAGCTACCCATTTGAGACATTCAGCAAGTTGTCCTTACGATATGGAGGGTCCCGGTCTTCACTACCGTCTTCAACGTCTTCAGTTTCTCCACAACGTCGTATTATTACTTGGAATGGTTTTCGGAGATACATCTGATCCTGGTCTTCCCAAATAATAAGTGTAATTTTTAAAACACAATTACGGAACACACAGACTTTCAACCAAATCTCCTTCCATCTTAGATTTTGTTAAATTAAATTTCTTTAAACCCATTCTCAAATTATAACAAAATCCTTATTTAACCTTTCTCTTTTACAACACATCGCTTAAATCAAAGATAATTTAGCCCGAAAGCCTTAATTAATTTTTCATTTGATAACTCATTATCAAAACCCAGTTTCCTTTGAAAATCCTTTAATCCATATTTCAATCATAGTTTCCAATTAAATCGATTTTCTAACATTCAATTCTTTAATCTTAACTAAAAGATTATACTTGGTTCCCAAGTTCTTATTTGTAATTTTATCAAATCAAAGATTTAATTAAATCCCAATTTACGACATGAATTTCCACAACTCAATCTCATTGGGCTTCAAGAATGATATTGTTGAAGATATGATTCACGAAAAAACCCAAATCAAATGATATTGAACATAAGTAACACAGAAATAGTATCTACTTATATTCGATATCAATTCTCATAATCAACGAATACTATAAGTGGAATAACGATATAATAATAATAATAACTTCCAAATTCCTCAAATAGTATACGTTTACACCAAAGAATTTCATATCAAATATCGATGATTGTTTCTATCCAACTTATCCCAATCAAATTGGGAAACCCATATCTTACTTAAAAGAATTATCTAACTCTTTGGCATTAGATCTGGATAGAAATACCATCAACTTATACTTAATATTAATCTCGATATCCAACTCACACTATAAGCGGAATAACAGTGAACTACTTTTTAAATTCCTCAAATAGTAAGAGTCATCATCTACCGAATTAATATCAAACATCCGAAGATTTATCTCCAACCATATCCAATTATTTAAAATTGAAACCCGTATTAGTATCAATTTAAATCCCATATAAAATATTTCTAATATTTTAAACCTTTGAAAACATTCCACAAATCATTACTTATAGTTCGGAAAATAGTTTACGGCTTAAAACTTCAAAATAGATTGTTTTCGAAGGAAGATTTACAATAGCATTTTAAAAGTGTTACAAAAGTGTTACAAAATAGTAATCTTAACTATTTTGATCAAAAGATCGTTTATCTTAGCTAAAACTTAAAATTTACAACTCAAAACACTTTTTCATAATTTGTAATGATTTTATAAAAAAATTACATATTTTTAAAACATTTAAAAATAGTTGTTTATTGTTATGGTCAACAATTGGTCTTACATTGACCTTTTCCAAAACAGTTTCAAAACTAAGTTGAAAATTATAACTCGAATTTAAAATCTGCTTTCACTCATTTGAAAGTTCTTGTTAATGGAAATCAAACGTTTTTCATTTTATGGAAATCCGATTTAGATTGCAAAAGTTATAAGCGTTTAAAGTTCGCATCTAAAATTCATAGATTGTCGTTGTGCGACAAGCTCTATTTTGACCATAATAACCATTATTCTACGATACTTCAAAATATCTTAGAAACCATTATATCCTTATATAACCCTTTTAAAATCATTCAAATTTACCTTCCAAATTATTTTAGACCTAAAATTCAACTTTTATTTTTTTACTTAATAAATCAAATTCCAATTCATTTCTAAATTCAAATACCTTCAAATTAACCATCTCATTCTTCGGATCAGTTAGGGATAGCAAGTGAGAGTAGGAAACTTCATTTCCAAAACCAAGCCTAGACGCTATCCTCTCTGTCAACCTAGAATGTTCCAGTATTTATTTATTCATTTAAAGGACTTTATCAATATATATGAATTCATACATATGGTCTTTCCAAATTATTAACCTTCAAATTCAATAATTATATTGCTTCTAATTACGAAGGAGATTTGTCAACCACCAATGTGATACCATAATTGTTGTGTCATAGTGTGTGCAAAACAACATCAACAATCATTTAAACATTCATAGCAACCATCATCAACATAATTAAATAAATCATAACTGTGCACAAGCGTTATAACACTAACGCTTAATAGTGTGTGTGGTCTACGTATCCATCATCTATCACAACAAACATCAATCATCATTAACCACTAATAATTCATCACCATATTTAAATTAGTCTAACTACTAATTAAATATATAAACCGTGGTTAAAGAGTTCTCACCTAACAGCTTTTCAAATCTTCCCGGTAGGCGAGCCTAGTAGAGTGAACCATCCGACAGTATTTCGGAGCAACATCTTCTTCACCAAAATATATATACTAATCTCTCTCCCTATCATAAGAGGAGGAGGAGGATGACGACGAACTTCGGCAAGGTGATGGTCGAAAAGAAGAAGACTTATGCCATGGAAACCATGGCTATAAGCTTAAAAAGAAGGGGGAAGATAGGAAAAATGAAAATGGATGATAAAAAGTGAAGTAAAGAGCTCCTTATATAGGAAAGGAGGAGTAAGGAGGTAAAGACATATAAGGAGACAAGTGGAAACCATGCATGAAAGGAGGCATGCAAAAATACAAGTGTCCTTACACTTGTCTTAAGGAGGGAAAGTGATCTTTTGGTTACGTTTCCTTTAAAATGCTATGAAAACTAAGGACAACACTTGGTTCTAACACTACTAATTCATTTTATGGTTTGACAAATCCGATCAAACGACAAATAGTGTCAATAAATTCAAAGTTATTAATAATCATTCTCATTTATAATTCAAGTAAAATCAATCATATAACTTATCAAAATGATTAAATATTCTAAACCATATATGTTTATGTCAAATTCAAATTAAGTAATTAAAATTCCAATTTTAAATTGGTTAAAAATTCTGGATCCATACATTAGATGTGTCAGGGTTTCAATTTTAATCGAAATTCGGGCTCATAAAAGTGTGGGTGTTACACGTTTGTAGGATGAATTGAACTAGTTCACATTGTGATTCAGCCAAAGGTTTATTTCTAGTTGCAAACATCTCAATTACCAGATGTGTAACACCCCATAAATTTTACAAGTATTAATAAATAAATAAATAAAAATAAGCAATTAAATGATATGGCTAGAAAATGAGACGTTGCAAGTTTAGGAATTTTGCTACAAAACTCTTTTATTTGGATTTGTGGCAAAATTCTGAATCGTTTTCATATGAAGTATGCTGAAAACGGTTAATGTACGAAGAAGATATGAACAAATGAATTTGGACAATGCACGCAATATATATGTATATATAATGGGATTGATTCCTTCTTTATTGTTGCTTCGTAAGATAAGAGTTAATGAGCGCCAGACCCTCCATCCATCGTCCGCTCTAATGGTCACCGAGGACCCCTCACAGTCTAACACCACCCCATATCTTTAGAGCCAATCGACTCCCAAAATAATGCCAGCGAATTCGAAACTTTTTTTTCCAGTTATTTGAATAGTAGGTCTAAGAGTAACAATCACGAAGTAAGAAAAAATCAACGAAGTATTTATAAAGATCTGATTATTCTATATTTATCTTAGCGAACAGATCAAATCCCGAATCCGTTTCTTTTTCCAGTATCCAATCGATTTATATGGAATCAATATATATATATATATATATATATATAATTATATGAATATTATACATATTGTCCAAAATATAAATTTAATTAAAAGAGGGAAATTCAACTTTTGAACTTTGAGATAAGATCTAGGGAACAACATATGTTGGATATATTGAAAAGAATGAAGCAAATTAAGAACGTAAATAATAAAATAAACAGCCTAGCAATGCAGCAAAATGGGGCGTTCCAGCCCCAAAGGGGTCGACCACTCCACCTTAAGGGTTGTTGACTGCTAGGCGGTTGGAAGGCCCAGTCAGCCTATGTGGATGAGGGTTTTCTAAGAGGTTATATTTATATGGATGGCTTGTGTGATGACCCCGAAACTTCCGTAGAACGAAAGCAAGGATAATCATTGGAATATGACATATTTACAACAAAAACAGATCTCATATAATATCATAACACATAAATCATTGCAGTGGAAATAAAATGTCATCAGCATCACAATATCCAATACATTAGAGTACACAGATACATTTAGCAAAAAGAAAGTCTGAATGAAAAGGAAATAAGTATCAAACTCCATAACGTACATCAAATACCAAGGATGAAATAAAGTCTCAAAAGAAGAACAAAAGAGAAAAGCAAAAGGTCTTCGTCTTCTTGTTCAATAAGCTCCAATCCAAAAATATATCCAAGCCTCAACCTGTTACTTGGTTGCCCGTGTGGAGAAGAGGGCACCCGAGTTTGCAAAGTGAAACAAACTACGAGTCAGTCATGGGACTGGTATGAGAAATCTTTCTTATATAATCTAACAAGGTGGCAAATCATAGGACCACGCCGCTAACGCGGAACGGGTTTACTCCATTGGATTGCCAGTGCATAAGTTTAATAAATTTTATTTTTAAAAACAATGCAATGCCCTTTTGTAGAAAATGAAATCATTAAAAGACTCAAGTCCTATCACACAATGCAACGCAAACCGGAGGATAGAGTTTTACCTTATAATGATCAAACATGACTTGATACGTATAAAATAATATTTAATATTAATATTAGTGTCTACTTAGTTTTGGAAATATTTCAAAATAAATGTATCAATCCTAGACGGCATAGATACCATATACTATGTCGTATATAAGTTTACAATCAAAACCGAAATGTCGTATTGGAGATTTGGTTTCCATCATGAATCGAGGCTAGGGATCGTCCTCTCCATTTTGAGACACTCTAGCAAATGCCTCAGGATTCCCCGTAGTGAACCCTTGGATCTTCAGGGCTGGTCCACACAGAACACTAGTGGATTAGTTATGCCTGAACACACGCTTCCCTGTTCTTTTGAACCTCTAATATTGTAATAACCCGGAAAATACGAGCCAATTTAAAATTTTTAAATTAATTATTTCAAAGCAATTTGAACCATTGAAATAGAATATTTCAATAAAATAGTAAGTTAAGAATAGTAAGTCAGTTTGAAAATTTGAAATTCAAACTTTGACTGACGGTGCAGGGTGGAAAATATAACGGATTTTAGTGAGACCAAAAATATTTAAATCTGTTAGTCAATTCCTTTCTAACGAATCTGAAAAATCGAAGTTTCATAACGGGAATCAAAAGTTATGGCCGAATGAATTTTCAGAAGAGTCGGTATATAGAATATATAGGCCTGGAAAATTGATATTTTGCAAACGGCCTCGGAATTCGACGAAACCACTTTTGTTGGGTCCGGGATGTCAAACTATTGCTAGGTTTCAAATTTCATAATTTTTCGAATCAATATGTGAGCGTGGCAAAAGAAAACGCGTTTGACCAGTTTCTGTTGAATTTAATCGACTGGAAATTGGCCATTTTTCAAACGGTCTCAGAATTCGACGAAACTAGTTTTGTTAGGACCGTATCGTCAATACGAAACTAGAAAATATTTTTCTGGAATTTTTCTAGTTAGTATGTGACCCCGGTAATTTGAAATGTACGTTTAAAATTCAATATAAGGATTTAAATGTAAATTCAACGGAAACTGATTGTAACGATCAAATCAGCTTACGATACATATCTCATTGTGTTCGGAATGGGGGTAAAACGCTATGGACGACAGGCGGTAGGCCTCGTTTCGAGGTCGTATGTAAAAGTCAACCTTTTTGCAAAATTAAATAATTAAATAATAAAAAGGAAAAAACATATATTATTTCCCTCCTTTTCTTCTTCTTGCCCCCTCCCCCCCCCCCCCCCGATTCATTAATCAGAAACGAAAAAAAAAAAACCTAA
This sequence comes from Allium sativum, assembly GCA_030737875.1. NCBI lineage: Eukaryota > Viridiplantae > Streptophyta > Magnoliopsida > Asparagales > Amaryllidaceae > Allium > Allium sativum. The sequence continues at coordinate 134,566,038 of CM060918.1, forward strand.
ACCTAGACAGCCGCCCCCCCTCCGTCCAACCTCCTCCTTCCAGTGTCGAAACCGACGAACCCCTCGCGACGCCCCCCCCCAGTCGAATCAAATCGAGCAGCCCCTGAAGCCTCGCCGCCGACACCATCGAACACCACCACCCTGCCGCCGACTCCGCCCTCTTCTTCCCTCCCCTTCGCAGGCTACGGTGAGCATTTAGGGTTATTTTATTTTTATTTTTGTTTTGCAAAAACTAATTTCTGAATTTGTAAAAGAATTTAAAAACTGATTTTTAAAGATTTATAAACTGATTTTATAACGAATTTAAAACTGAATTTTTAAAAATTTATAAACTAATTTTTTAAAGATTTATAAACTGATTTTATAATGAATTTAAAACTGAATTTGTAAAAGAATTTAAAACTGATTTTTAAAGAGTTATAAAACTGATTTTTAAAGATTTAAAAACTGATTTGAAAAAGAATATAAAAACTGATTTTTAAAGATTTAAAAACTGATTTGAAAAAGAATATAAAAACTGATTTTTAAAGATTTAAAAATTGATTTTAATTAGGATTTAAAAACTGATTTTTAAAGGAAATAAAAACTGATTTTATTTTAAGGTTTAAAATAAGAAAAAGGGTTTAAACTGTGAAATAGAAAAAGGTTTAATCTTTTAAAAGAAAAAAATTTGAACTTGCAAAAATAAAGATCATATTTTTAAAAAATAGAAAAGACGGAATTTTGTTAAGTAGAAGAAGTAAGATATGATTCTTATATTTTTAAAGCAATAAAAATATAATTTTTACATCATAGGAATATTAAAAATATAATCTTTGTTTTTAGAATATGATCTTTATATATTGAATAACATAGTAAAAATTCGATTTTTACCTATGTAGAGAATACGGGCAACGAAAGCGACAAGAAGGCGAAATAGGCGAAGATTTCTATAAAGGAAGAGTCGTGTTATTGGATAGCTATTGGTGAGAATTTCTCACTCTTCAATTTCTTTATATATATATATGTGTGGAAATAAAAGTGAATTGCTATATATAAATATATATATATATATATATATATATATATATACGCCCCCTCGTCCACAAACCATGGACGATATATATATTGGTTGGAATTGTTGTGAAAATTGATTGACGGCGAATTGTTGTTTGGGATTGTTTGTGGTTGATATTGAATTGATTGTGGTTGAAAAATACCCGTTTGTGATTGGAAAATATTTGGTTGAAACCACATAGGATTAGTTTGTGGAAATGAAATAAATATATACATGCCGCCTGCGTGCGAACTAGATGCATGATCCCCATTGTCAAAAACCGCGAGGTTTTAAGGTAGAGCGAGGAGCCGTACTAGGGACGGTGCCGGTTTAACTACCCTGCCGTTATGCTGCCGAAATTTTGAATAATCTTTGTGTGTTAGAATTATTTTCATATGTTGAAATTATTTTACATGCATTGAAATTAAAGTCATATATTGAAACTATGTCCATGTATGGAAATTGTTCATGTGTTGAAAAGTGTTGTATGAAAATTAAATTCATTTGTGAATGAATGAAGTGCTTAAACAATAAAAATCACATTTTTATGTATATATGAAGTATGAAAAATATTCGCCTTATATAAATAGTTTCAACAATCAAAATTTCATCTTTCCAATAAGAACAACATAAATAAATTGTCCATGTGTGGAAATACTCATTTGTTGAGAAATGTGTGTAGTGGAAAAGTTCATGTGTTGAATAGAAAGATTGAGCGATAAAAATTACATTTTTATTGAAACTATGAAATGTTGAAACCATACATTGGTTGAATAAATATTTTAAATGATAAAAATATCATTTTTATCATATGTGTGATATGCTAAAGATATGCGGACGTTGAAATAAATATTTGTGATAGAAATATTATTTTTAACATGCATAAGAACTAAATAAAATAGTTATGTGTTGAAATCTATTTTAGTTCGCCAAAATTATCATCCTTGAAATGTGAAGTGTTAAAAATAGCCACTTGTTCAAAATAAACATATATGAGTTGAAATATTCATTAATTAGCTAATGAAATGATTTGCACCTATTTATGTAACATTAGAATGAATGGTGTTTTTAAACCAAACAGAAATCAAATATGAAAATGAATAGAAAATGATAAATGATAAGAACTGTATATATATGTACATGCATATTCATTGAACAGGTTATAGCAAAGGGGCTAGAGAAGAGGAATAAAATTTTGTGCCCGACAAATAGGTACACATTTACTGTTTTGTTTGGGTGATGATTTTATGAGCCTGTTGGCTAGCCGCTTGGCTTTTTCTTTTTCTTTTTGAGATTAGAAGGACCGGGAACGCTATTTGCAATTTCCCGATGCTCCCGGTGCAGGGGAGGTTATGGCGAAATTTTCCAAAATTTTAGGGTGTTAGAAAAATATTTGAAGTGAAAACGATATGGAAATCATTGAATGAACTATATTTATATAAATATAAATATAATTAAAACGAAACGTGGCCGTGCGGTTCATATTTTGAAACCGTGATTTCAAACGACTAGTGCGGAAGATCCGACCATTGGATTTTCCCGAAACCTCAACCGTTGGGTTCGCCTTGGAAATATCTTTCCAACGGCACCAACTTTGTGAAGATCCGACGGTTGGATTGTCTGGAATGTTTAATTCAAGATTAGTGAAAAACAGCGCCAGAAACGATTATATATATATATATAAATATAATTAAATTAAATCGAATAACGACGCTGCAGTTCGTAAATTGAAGTCGTAACTTCAAATGGTTAGTGTGGAAGATCCGACCGTCGGATTTTCCCAAAACTGGAACCGTTGGATTCGTTTTGAAAAGACCTTCCTAATGATGTAAAATTTGTGAAGATCCAACGGTTAGATTTTCCTATATGTGTAAAACAAAATTAGTGGAAAGCAGCGCCAGTGCATCGAAACGACCTGAAACGTCGTTTAATTAATTATGACCGTTTTAAATTAAATAAAAATGGCGATGTATCGTTATAAAGTGCTATAGACGATATAGAGTGAAAATAAACCAATTTTGTTTTGTTTGCTTGATATGTGATGGTTGAATGTATTTGACGTGAAAATTATAACTAAATAACTGAAATGTGAATGTTGAATAGTTCAACCCTGTGATTAATTGGTTTGAAAATCTAAATATACGTGGGTTATTTGAAAAGGCCGAGTTTATCTCATTTCAAATAATCGATCGACGTTGAGAAGTCGAAGAGTCGAAGACGACTGAAGACCAACGATCTCCACATTGGATGGATGGGTGCTACTGATGCTCGTGATTGGAGTAGCTACCATGAAGGAATTGAAGTAGTAGCCGTCCAAACATAGTGTTGATTGTACGGATATGCGAGGAATTGGTGCCTCCGGTTTCGTTCAGACCCAGAACGGACTTGTAAATGGACTGTGTGTCTGACATTGGATTTTGTTCTGTGTTGATTGATCTCTGTTAAATATATATCTGTTTGGCGGCAGAGAATTTATTCTCTTGCTTAACGCCCTTCTCTGAGACGTACGAGCTTAGAGGTTATGTATTGACAGAAATCAGTCGCATGGAGTGGATTGCCTGTGTGGCACGCCTAAGTGGCATGTGATCAAGGCTTCTGTTGCAAAGCAAAGTCTTGTGGTTGATGATCCAAGCATGGTCTGTGTGACGTAGCTTGGTGTATAACGTGAATTCGTGAGCCTCACACCTCGGTATGAGTCAAAAACGGGAGATGGACCGCTGGGAGTGCACGACGTTTCTTTCTAGCTATGGTGGTGTCAGTGACCTACCAGCCCTGACATTATATATACTTTTCACCTGTGTGGTTGTTGGAATGCGAGGCGCCTCGATTATAGGTCTGTAAGGACCGGGAAACGTGTGTTCAGGAATTGCCAATCCTCAAAAGTAAGAGAGGACCGGCCCAGCCGATTCCAAGGATCATAGTGGGGTCCTGGGACATTTGCTAGAGTGTCTCGAACGGAGAGGAGCTTGCCCCTTGCCTCGACTCATGAAGGAATCCAATTTCCAATACGATATGTGCGGTTGTGATTGTATTACTAGTATGGCGACATAGTGGTATGGGTCATTTATGCCGCCTAGGATTGATATTTATGATTGAAATCGCTTTTGAAACATATATGCACTAGTAATAATATCAAGCACTTTTGTTTATTCGTATGAAGCATCTTTGGCCATTATAAGGTAAAAACTCTATCCTCCGGCTTGCGTTGCATTGTGTGATGGGACCTGAGTCTTATAATGGCTTCATTTTATAAAAAGAATTGCGATGATTTAATCATTTACTTTACTTCATGCACTAGCACTCATTGGAGTAAACCCGTTCCGCGAAAGTGGCGTGGTCCTTTGATTTGCCTTATTATTGTTGTTAATAAGTTGAACGGATTTCTCATACCAGTCCCATGACTGACTCGTAGTTTGTTTCACCTTGCAAACTCGGGTGCCCTTATTTTCACACGGGCAGCCTAGTTACAGGTTTCTGACGCACCTTTTGGCTCATGGCGAGGCTTGACTACACCATGCTGACTTGGATTTTCTCCGCCGTTATTGTATCTATATTATGATTTCGCCACTGGCGATGTAGACTGATATTCCTTTTGTGTACTCTTTATGTATGATTCCGCCTCAGGCGATGGTGACTGATTATGTATCATTATGTACTAAGTTGTATCTTGTACTGTGCTTCTCTGATGTGATGATATCTATATGATTCCGCTGTCATATGTGTGTAAATTATTCTATTTTCTGTTTATGCTATTATCTGTGATCTGCTAATGATGATTAATGTGTTATATTCCAATGATTATCCTTAACACCGTGTCACGGGGTTTTGGGATCGTCACAGCTGGTATCAGAGCTTTGGTTAACCTTAGTTCTGGAGTCTAACACATTAAACACTTCGTCAAAATAGAATCAGTAGTATTCTAAGGCGAGTCGCTCATTAGAGATAGGACTAGTAAAGTCCTAGAATGAGCTGAGCAGAATAGCAAAAACAATTGATCAGTCCATCGTTATCTTTCCGTAGGAATTTCTGCTTAACTATGCAATAGACTATTATTTCTGTTAACTGACTTTTTCGTTACTTATACAGAATTTGACAAATGGCTACCAGAGCAGCCGCCGCTAGAGGAGGCTGTGCCGGCCGAGGTCGAGGAAGGGGAGAAATCCCAGCTCAAGAAGGACCTTTGATACAACCTCCGGCAGCTCAATACTTCGAGCTCGACCGTGTAGCTAAGAGATATAAGAACTTAGGAGGCAAGACCTTCTCGGGAACTGGCACCGTAATAGAGGCACTTGCATGGCTCAAAACATGCGAGAAAATTCTTGAAGGCCTAAGGCTAGGAGACGAAGACAAAGCTATTATGGGCGCCTGGCTTATGCAGGAACAAGCCGAATTATGGTGGGAATCTCTTACCGCCGGGAATAGAGAAGCTGGAAGAACATGGGATGGATTCAAAGAACTCTTCAAGGAGAAATATGTCCCAGAACAAGCTCTAGAAAGAATGCACGATGACTTCGCCAATCTCCAGCAAGGGGATCTTTCCGTGCAGGATTATCTGAACAAATTCACAATGTTGTCGCCCTATGCTCCAGAACTCGTTGCTACCGCGAAATCCAAAATTAAGAGGTTTATCTTTGGACTAAGACGACAATATCATGATAGAGCCATGGCCCATGTCAAGCTGGATTTCAACGAGCTAGTGGAAATGACATGCAACTATGAAGACCTTGATCAAAGGCATCTGGATCAGGATCGCGCTAGAAGTCAAGCAGGAAACAAGCGCAAGCCTACTGTAAATCAGGGCGAGTCAAGCCAAGCAGCATCTTCAAAGCCTCAGACTGGCAAGCCGCCAAGAGGAAATTGCTTTAATTGTGGTAAGCCGGGGCACTACTCAAACGTCTGCACAGCTCCGAAGAGGCAGAAAACAAACTCTCAAGGCTCGAGCCAAGGCTCTCAGAACCCTCGCTCGTGCTTCAACTGTCGCAAGACCGACCATCTGGTCAAAGACTGTCCTTTGCTAAAGAAAGCTACTGTAGCCCATGTCTATGACGGGTCTAGCCCGCCAGCTGCTTCCGATGGAGCAGGTAAACCCGATGTTTTGGGAGGTACCCTTACAATTAAAAATATTCCTGTTTCTGTATTATTTGACACAGGTGCATCGCGTAGTTTTATTGCTAGAAACACAGTGCACAAACTAAAGTTAAAACAGCGAAAGCTCAAAGAATCGGTTGAAGTTCATAACCCGATAGGGGGTCCTATTACTCTCGGTTCATATTGTAAAGTACCTATTTCTTTTTCTCGATACAAGTTTCCTTTTGATTTAATCGTTATGGATTTTCCCGAATTCGATATTATTCTCGGGTTGGATTGGTTAACGAAACATGAAGCTGAAGTGAATTGTGCGGAAAGAATCGTTAAAATTCGAACGAAGCTAGGATATATTACTGTTCCCTGTCATGGTTCGAATCCGAATAGAGAAGAATTTTGGTCAGCATTAGAACTTATCCCCACTTCCATAGAAAAGATTCCGATTGTTAGCAACTATGCGGATGTGTTTGAAGAAGTTGAAAACTTACCTCCGCAAAGAGAAATAGAATTCCGAATCGATCTAATTCCCAATGCCAGACCCGTGGTACATCCAATTCGTAGAATGACTCCGAAAGAAAAAGAAGAATTAGGCGATCAAACTCGTCAACTGTTGTGGAAGGGTCTAATCAGACCTAGTTTTTCTAATTGGGGTGCAGCTGTCGTGTTTGTCCCAAAGTCAGACGGTACTCTTAGATTATGTGTTGATTACCGAGACCTCAACAAACAGACGCTTAAAAACAAATATCCATTACCCCGCATTGATGATTTGCTAGACCAATTGAATGGGGCGAAAGTATTTTCCCGAATGGACCTAGCTACAGGTTTTCATCAATTGAGAATAACAGAAGAGTGTGTTCCTTTGACCGCTTTCAGAGGCCCAGACATATTTTATGAATGGTTAGTAATGCCGTTTGGCCTATGTAACGCTCCAGCATACTTTGTCGATCTAATGAATAGAGTGTTCAGGGGAGTTCTGAATAAATTTGTCCTCGTATTCATCGATGATATTTTAATCTACTCCAAATCAAAACCCGAGCATGAAAAACACTTAGAACAAGTATTGGAGATTCTAAGGAAGAACGTCTTCAAAGCCAAATTCTCTAAATGTGTCTTCTGGCAAGAAGAAGTCAAATTTCTTGGCCATGTCGTGTCAGGGAAAGGAATTTCTGTTGACCCAAGCAAAATAACAGCGATTCAAGACTGGAAACAACCCACTACTCCCACAGAAGTTAGAAGTTTTATGGGGTTGGCTAGTTATTATCGGAAGTTCGTTAAGGATTTTTCGAAGATATCCGGTCCGTTAACGAAGCTCACAAAGAAACATGAGAAGTTTAAGTGGACTTCCGACTGTGAAGAAGCTTTCCAGGAATTGAAATCGAAGCTGACCACCGCTCCAGTGTTAACTATTATTGATGGCAATCAGGATTTAACGGTTTGGACAGATGCTTCTATTAGAGGTCTTGGTGCAGTGTTAATGCAGAGAGGCTAAGTAGTCGCTTATGCAAGCCGCCAATTGAAACCGCATGAGAAGAATTATGTGACTCATGATCTTGAGTTGCTAGCCATCGTATTTGCCTTGAAAATCTGGAGGCATTACTTGTTGGTCGAGAAATTTATATTGTACACAGATCACCAATCATTGAAGTATTTATACACCCAAAAAGATCTGAATCTGAGACAGCAGCGTTGGCTAGAATTTCTTGCAGCATATGATCTTGATATCCTGTATACGCCGGGGAAAGTTAACGTAGTAGCGGATGCGCTTAGTAGAAAAACCGCAATCATTGCCAATCTTATAATTACACCTGGATTGATTGATAGGATATCTGTTCTTCAGAAAAGTGACAATTTTGCGAAAGAGATGGTAAAAAGGATTCAAAGGGGCGAAGGCTCTAGTTTCCAAGTGGATACAGAAGGAGTTTTGAGGCTGAATAAAAGAATATGTGTCCCCGACATTCCCGAGCTTAAAAGAGAAGTGCTAGATGAATGCCATAAATCCAAATTTTGCATCCATCCTGGGGTGAGTAAAATGTACAACGATATCAAACGCACTTTCTGGTGGAAGGAAATGAAAAGGGATATTTCTTTGTATGTTAGCAGATGCCCTACCTGTCAATTGGTCAAGAGCGACCAACAGAAACTAGCTGGATTGTTGCAACCGTTGGAAGTCCCAGGCTGGAAATGGGAACAGATTTCCATGGATTTCATAGATGGTTTGCCGCGAACCAAGAAAGGTAATGACAGCATTTGGGTAATCGTAGATCGCTTCACGAAGACTGCCCATTTTATACTTGTCAGGTCCAATAGAACTGCCCAAAGTCTAGCACAGATATATTTCAAAGAAATTGTTAAGCTGCATGGAATTCCCATCAGCATAGTCAGTGATAGAGATCCCCTATTTACTAGCAAGTTCTGGGAGGCTTTCCAGACAGAATTGGGGATAAAACTGAATATGAGCACCGCTTATCACCCCCAAACAGATGGCCAAACTGAGCGGGTGAATAGAATTCTAGAAGATTTATTGCGGGCTTGTATAATCGATTTTGGTGGGTCATGGGAAGATTATTTGCATTTGGCAGAGTTCTCATATAACAATAGCTATCAAGCAAGTTTGAGGATGTCACCTTTTGAAGCATTATATGGCAGACCCTGCAGATCTCCAGCATGTTGGGTAGAACCTGGCAACAGACTTGTACTAGGACCCGATATGATTAGGGAAGCATCTGATAAAGTGGACTTCATCAAGAAGCGATTGAAAACAGCCCAAAGCCGACAGAAAAGTTATGCAGACTCTAGAAGGAGAGATTTAACATTTGCTGTTGGTGATCATGTTTATTTAAAGGTTTCTCCGATGAGGGGAGTAATCAGATTTGGAAAGACTGGGAAGTTGGCACCGAGATTTATTGGTCCCTTTCCTATACTTGAGCGAATTCGAACTCTTGCTTATAGGGTTCAATTGCCAGATTGGTTGCCTGGAGTGCACAATGTATTTCACGTATCTCAACTTAGGAGACATGTGCATGATCCGGATCTTGTTGTAGAAGAAGCAGCGCAACAGGATGTGGAGATAACTCCAGAATTAGCACTCAGAAGAGAGCCATTAAAAATTGTTGGCAAAGAAACCAGAGAACTCAGAAACAAAAAGGTTCATTTAGTTAAAGTGCAGTGGAGTAGTGATCCTAGAGACTGTACTTGGGAAACTGAGGAAAGCATTAAGCAAGCTTATCCCAAATGCAGAGTGGATATCTCTGACTAACTCCGGTGCAAGGTACCTTTACCATACTTTGCATTTACATTTTATTTCCTACTTTATTGTTGTTTCCTTTTCGAGGACGAAAAGTTTTAAGTAGGGGAGATTCTAATAACCCGGAAAATACGAGCCAATTTAAAAATTTTAAATTGATTATTTCAAAGCAATTTGAACCATTGAAATAGAATATTTCAATAAAATAGTAAGTTAAGAATAGTAAGTCAGTTTGAAAATTTGAAATTCAAACTTTGACTGACGGTGCAGGGTGGAAAATATAACGGATTTTAGTGAGACCAAAAATATTTAAATCTGTTAGTTAATACCTTTCTAACGAATCTGAAAAATCGAAGTTTCATAACGGGAATCAAAAGTTATGGCCGAATGAATTTTCAGAAGAGTCGGTATATAGAATATATAGGCCTGGAAAATTGATATTTTGCAAACGGCCTCGGAATTCGACGAAACCACTTTTGTTGGGTCCGGGATGTCAAACTATTGCTAGGTTTCAAATTTCATAATTTTTCGAATCAATATGTGAGCGTGGCAAAAGAAAACGCGTTTGACCAGTTTCTGTTGAATTTAATCGACTGGAAATTGGCCATTTTTCAAACGGTCTCAAAATTCGACGAAACTAGTTTTGTTAGGACCGTATCGTCAATACGAAACTAGAAAATATTTTTCTGGAATTTTTCTAGTTAGTATGTGACCCCGGTAATTTGAAATGTACGTTTAAAATTCAATATAAGGATTTAAATGTAAATTCAACGGAAACTAATTGTAACGATCAAATCAGCTTACGATACATATCTCATTGTGTTCGGAATGGGGGTAAAACGCTATGGACGACAGGCGGTAGGCCTCGTTTTGAGGTCGTATGTAAAAGTCAACCTTTTTGCAAAATTAAATAATTAAATAATAAAAAGGAAAAAAAAATATTATTTCCCTCCTTTTCTTCTTCTTGCCCCCCCCCCCGATTCATTAATCAGAAACGAAAAAAAAAAGAAAACCTAAACCTAGACAGCCGCCCCCCCCTCCGTCCAACCTCCTCCTTCCAGTGTCGAAACCGACGAACCCCTCGCGACGCCCCCCCCCCCAGTCGAATCAAATCGAGCAGCCCCTGAAGCCTCGCCGCCGACACCATCGAACACCACCACCCTGCCGCCGACGCCGCCCTCTTCTTCCCTCCCCTTCGCAGGCTACGGTGAGCATTTAGGGTTATTTTATTTTTATTTTTGTTTTGCAAAAACTAATTTCTGAATTTGTAAAAGAATTTAAAAACTGATTTTTAAAGATTTATAAACTGATTTTATAATGAATTTAAAACTGAATTTTTAAAGATTTATAAACTGATTTTTTAAAGATTTATAAACTGATTTTATAATGAATTTAAAACTGAATTTGTAAAAGAATTTAAAACTGATTTTTAAAGAGTTATAAAACTGATTTTTAAAGATTTAAAAACTGATTTGAAAAAGAATATAAAAACTGATTTTTAAAGATTTAAAAACTGATTTGAAAAAGAATATAAAAACTGATTTTTAAAGATTTAAAAACTGATTTTAATTAGGATTTAAAAACTGATTTTTAAAGGAAATAAAAACTGATTTTATTTTAAGGTTTAAAATAAGAAAAAGGGTTTAAACTGTGAAATAGAAAAAGGTTTAATCTTTTAAAAGAAAAAGATTTGAACTTGCAAAAATACAGATCATATTTTTAAAAAATAGAAAAGACGGAATTTTGTTAAGTAGAAGAAGTAAGATACGATTCTTATATTTTTAAAGCAATAAAAATATTATTTTTACATCATAGGAATATTAAAAATATAATCTTTGTTTTTAGAATATGATCTTTATATATTGAATAACATAGTAAAAATTCGATTTTTACCTATGTAGAGAATACGGGCAACGAAAGCGACAAGAAGGCGAAATAGGCGAAGATTTCTATAAAGGAAGAGTCGTGTTATTGGATAGCTACTGGTGAGAATTTCTCACTCTTCAGTTTCTTTATATATATATATATGTGTGTGTGGAAATAAAAGTGAACTGCTATATATAAATATATATATATATATATATATATACGCCCCCTCGTCCACAAACCATGGACGATATATATATTGGTTGGAATTGTTGTGAAAATTGATTGACGGCGAATTGTTGTTTGGGATTGTTTGTGGTTGATATTGAATTGATTGTGGTTGAAAAATACCCGTTTGTGATTGGAAAATATTTGGTTGAAACCACATAGGATTAGTTTGTGGAAATGAAATAAATATATACATGCCGCCTGCGTGCGAACTAGATGCATGATCCCCATTGTCAAAAACCACGAGGTTTTAAGGTAGAGCGAGGAGCCGTACTAGGGACGGTGCCGGTTTAACTACCCTGCCGTTATGCTGCCGAAATTTTGAATAATCTTTGTGTGTTAGAATTATTTTCATATGTTGAAATTATTTTACATGCATTGAAATTAAAGTCATATATTGAAACTATGTCCATGTATGGAAATTGTTCATGTGTTGAAAAGTGTTGTATGAAAATTAAATTCATTTGTGAATGAATGAAGTGCTTAAACAATAAAAATCACATTTTTATGTATATATGAAGTATGAAAAATATTCGCCTTATATAAATAGTTTCAACAATCAAAATTTCATCTTTCCAATAAGAACAACATAAATAAATTGTCCATGTGTGGAAATACTCATTTGTTGAGAAATGTGTGTAGTGGAAAAGTTCATGTGTTGAATAGAAAGATTGAGCGATAAAAATTACATTTTTATTGAAACTATGAAATGTTGAAACCATACATTGGTTGAATAAATATTTTAAATGATAAAAATATCATTTTTATCATATGTGTGATATGCTAAAGATATGCGGACGTTGAAATAAATATTTGTGATAGAAATATTATTTTTAACATGCATAAGAACTAAATAAAATAGTCATGTGTTGAAATCTATTTTAGTTTGCCAAAATTATCATCCTTGAAATGTGAAGTGTTAAAAATAGCCACTTGTTCAAAATAAACATATATGAGTTGAAATATTCATTAATTAGCTAATGAAATGATTTGCACCTATTTATGTAACATTAGAATGAATGGTGTTTTTAAACCAAACAGAAATCAAATATGAAAATGAATAGAAAATGATAAATGATAAGAACTGTATATATATGTACATGCATATTCATTGAACAGGTTATAGCAAAGGGGCTAGAGAAGAGGAATAAAATTTTGTGCCCGACAAATAGGTACACATTTACTGTTTTGTTTGGGTGATGATTTTATGAGCCTGTTGGCTAGCCGCTTGGCTTTTTCTTTTTCTTTTTGAGATTAGAAGGACCGGGAACGCTGTAACACCCCACTCCCGCTATGATCACTCACTAAGGGAATGCCATAGCATCGGTGGAGTATTTTAGTGAATATAGAACAGAAAAATTACAACAAGACAGATATAAATAGTACTTGAAATTTTAAAACATCATCTCATAACAGCGGAAGTAAAACATGTCTGGTTACATCATAAAACCACAATAAAGGTCAAGTACAATATCCATCAAAATAAAGAAGTACATAATCCCACTCTCATACAATAGCCAAACAAAAGAAAAGATAACTGGATAACTGGAGCTTTACATCTATCCAAGCTCCTAAAGACTGGAACAGCAATCCGATCAAGCTCCACTACTGCTAGGATCCACCGTAGGACCTGAGGGTTGGGAAAAAGATAAAAACAACAGGGTCAGACATAAGTCTGAGCGAGTCCTATAACTTTAACAATACAATCGTTAAAGTAACCAGAGAAGACATAAACTGATATACGGTAACATATAGGGATGAATGGCTACCCTAAGCAGTCAACTAAACGAAGATAAAGGATAAAGACGCATCTACCCTCCCTAAGGTAAATTACTAAACTGCACCACACCAGTCGTTCCTAACTTAAAGGTTGATCCCACCCAAGGACTTATAAAATTTACTAATTAGTACCTGCGTACCCCTAGGTGACCAAGTAGGCGCCACGGGGCCCTACAATCCACTAGGTGTACACACTACTTCCCATTCGATCGGCTCCCTAACGTAGATACCCGTGCTGGCCCCACCGTGGGATGTATCATTCCCCAATGTGGCAACCTGATGAAACTAAAGGTGCACGGCTTATATCTACTCGATGCAACAACGGCTTACCTACCAGCCCGGGCCCACTCACGCATATGAAGCCCGTTGGACTTGCGTTGCCACCGCTAACCCGTTTGCCTCTTACAGTCAAGCCCAGTATGCGTGTCCCGTCCTCGACATGGGTCGAGCCCACAAAGATACGTATGGGTTACTGGTTGAAATGGGCCTCCACAAGCTACCCACCTAAGCTTGTCCCTTTTTCTAGTATATCCCACTTAACCCTTTAATCATGTTTTAATTACATGTTCCATTTTGGTTAAGTATTCTAATCGTATTTTCTATTGCCACCCAAGGCAACCACTAGATTTTCTCATGCCACCCGAGGCACCCACTTAACCCCTCATGTCCCTCTACATGCTAATGTGGTTAAGTGTTTCTTAATTAATTAATTAAGAACGTAACCTTTGTAAAGACCTCTCACATTAGACTGTCTTTTATGACCGCTGGTTAAGCCGGTTGGGTCCGGGCAGCCTTATGTCATAACAGAGTCTAACCTCGTGTCTTTACATTAATTACGTATTTAGTTTGTGCCTAAGACCTCTCACATTGGGCTAACATTTGTAGCAACTGGTTAAGCCGGTTGGGTCCGGGCAGTTTTACGCTACAACTGAGTCCAACCTCGTGTCTTAGTCAATTAATTACACCTAATTAATCACCCTCATAATTTTATATTAATTATCCCTAATTAATCAAGTTTTCTTAACATGGGTAGACCTAACTTAATAGGTAAATTCCCATGGGGTAGACCTAACTCAATAGGTAAATTCCCAACACATAGTATGGGTACACCTAACCAAATAGGCAAATTCCCATACTATGTTTATTTATTTTGTGTTATGCATAATTATATTAATTTCACACAATCTTATTAACTTATGCATTTAATTACCCCATCGTTCCCACGTAATTTCGTTCATGATATAACACATATAAAAGGTGTCAACTTGCATATGAATGAACATGTTTCAAAGGTGCCATCTTGCATATTAACAAACACATAACTTGCATATGAACTTGCATAACATGTCACATAACTTGCATATAATATGTCACATAACTTACATATTCATTTTGCATAACAAACTTGCATATTAGCTTATAGACTTGCATAATGTGTCATCATGAACTTGCATATTAATAAACATGTAACTTGCATATTTACATACATGTAACTCGCATATTAACAAACATGTAACTTGCATATAAAGAAACATGTAACTTGCATATTTACATACATGTAACTTGCATATTAACAAACATGTAACTTGCATATTAACAAACATGTAACTTGCATATTTACATACATGTAACTTGCATATTAACAAACATGTAACTTGCATATTTACATACATGTAACTTGCATAGCATATTACCATGAACTTGCATAACATGCATATGATTACATAGCCCACAACTTGCATATTTAGCATCATGCAAACATAACATACATCATATTAAACTTGCATAAGCTTACATACTCAACATGCATAAACATAAGATTAATGCTAACATCATATCATATGATTCAAAGCTCATTAACCCACATACAAAACCATAAATCTCATCACATCTCATCTAATTAGTTTA
This sequence comes from Allium sativum, assembly GCA_030737875.1. Lineage (NCBI taxonomy): Eukaryota > Viridiplantae > Streptophyta > Magnoliopsida > Asparagales > Amaryllidaceae > Allium > Allium sativum. The sequence goes on from CM060918.1 coordinate 134,581,184, forward strand.
CCAAAAGATCATCAAAGTGATAGAAACTCACAACTAGCAACTTTGAACACCAAATGAAGAAGATTAAGATGCTAAGAAGGGATTAGAAGTTGATTAGAGAGTGATTAGTATGCAACCCTCTTCATAAAATTAGTGGAGGCCATGAGAGCTAGCATTTTGCCATAGTTTAGTCACTAGGTTTAATTATGAATGAATTAGGGTAGGTTAGGGTCTTATTTATAGATTAGGCAAGTGTTTTAGGCCATAGGATTAACCCTAGATTCAATCCAAGCCATCAAAGCATGTCTTGGGGAAGAAGTCAAGTGTAGGAACCATCTAGGGCCTTTAGATTAAAGATGGACCATGAGAACCATTCAAATGCAAAATCTGCACTTGAGCGAATCGGCCCACGGGTTGACAGCCAAACACCCTGGATTAACCCCTAGTCGACCCAGCGGGCTCGGGTCGACTTCAAAAATCGGCCGGTTCGGTTATTCCCCTCTCCCAATTCGCTGTTTTGAGCATTTTTGCATATTTATTTATTAAATTTTCAATTATATATATATATATATATATATATATCAATATATATATATATATATATATATCTACACAACCCATTTCACTTAATTAAGTATACTTTAATTTGGGAATTTTCGTGAAACTTCGCGAGGCCATATCTTGGTCATACGGACTCCGATTTTCGAAAACTCGGACTCTATTTCGCGTATTTTTCCGAGACGAACGCAATGGCATAGCCCGTTTCCCTTGATTCCCATTTTAGAATTAAATTCTGCCTCGATTTATGTTATTACAGGTTATTGAAAATACGGGTTGTTACATTCTCCCCTCCTTAAAGGATTTCGTCCCCGAAATCTTCAAGTTAGGAAGAACGTATCCTACCATCCAATCATCCATCTACCCAAAGCATCATCCACGAGCAATCATTGTCCTTACAAGATTCTAAATGCTGGATGGATATATGCAAAAGTGTGTGTATATGTACTTACCTAATGCGAAAATCAGGCGGTTACTGATACAGTAAACCTCCTTAATGCAAACCATGATAGTGCCATGCATCCAATATGTATGCGAAACCCTATTGACACATACAAATTTCTACATGCGTGCACAACCATACACAAAAATGCATCATCCATATGATAACACAGCCATGATACATCCATCAATCTAACTACCACATCCATTTATGCAATATGCAACATGAAGTGACTGAGCCGATCTAGTGCCTAATGTGTGTGTATATGCATCCACGAGCAACCACTAGCAAACAATTGCATCCATATGCATCCATCAACCATAACATGTTTCAAACACATGTTTCAACCATAGGTTTTACCCTATCTAAAGGTCATAGGTATTAGCGAGAGGATATACTAAAGATAAGATAAGTACTAGACAAGCAATAAAGGAGAAGTTAAAAGACATACTCTCAAAAAGAAATGGATACAAAGAACGCATCTTTGCTTCCGTCTCCCAAGTAGCATTGCTTTCGTCATCTCCCCATTGCACTTTAACTAGCTGAACTTCTCTGTTCCTCAACTTCCTAGTTTCTGACCCAAGGATGCGAGTAGGAGCTCGTCGAATCGTCGCATCACGCTCTACCTCTACATCTCTAAGCAAGCTCGGCTCTACCACCTCCGCGGTCTCATGTAAGCACTTCCTCAAATGTGATACATGGAATACATCATGAACACCACTAAGTCTGTCGGGCAACTCCACCCTATATGCCATCCGTCCAATCCTTTCCTTAATAGGAAACGGCCCAACAAATCTCGGTGCTAACTTCCCTACGGACCCAAAGCGAACAACATTTCTCAATGGAGATACTTTGACAAAAACCATGTCCCCAACCTCAAACTCAAGATCCGTCCTTCTCCGATCCGCATAAGATTTCTGTCTATCTTGCGCTGCTTTCATCCTTTTTCGAATTAAATCAATCTTCTCTGAAGTCTCTCTAACCATATCCGGCCCAAGCAAGATCTTATCCGTAGATTCCCACCAACATGTAGGAGATCGACAAGGCCTTCCATAAAGAGCTTCGAAAGGAGCCATACCAATACTGGACTGAAAGCTGTTATTATATGCGAACTCCACCAAAGGAAGATGTTCTTCCCATGTACCTCCAAAATCCAAGATACAAAGCCTCAAAAGATCTTCTAAGATACGGTTCACCCTCTCAGTCTGACCGTCCGTCTGAGGATGATATGCGGTGCTCAAACACAACTGAGTCCCTACCGCCTCTTGCAAACTTCTCCAAAACTCACTAGTGAAAATAGGATCTCGATCACTCACAATGCTGGATGGTACGCCATGCAATCTAACAATCTCTCTAACATAGACTGAAGCAAGCCATGGAGCGGTCCTCTTACTCTTTACGGGTATAAAATGGGCACTCTTGGTAAGTCTGTCTACCACAACCCAAATTCCCGTATTGCCCTTCCTCGATCTCGGTAACCCGTCGATGAAATCCATCGAGACACTATCCCACTTCCACTGTGGAACTTCCAATGGGTGTAGCAACCCACCGGGTTTCCTTTGCTCCACTTTAACTTGTTGGCACACTAAGCATCTAGCCACATACTCGGCCACATCTTTCTTCATACCGGCCCAGAAGAAAACTCTCTTCATGTCTTGGTACATTTTGTCTCCACCGGGATGAATAGTCATTCTTGAACGATGTGCATCATCCAAAATAGCCTTCTTCAAACCCTCATCTTGCGGTACACAAAGTCTACCGTCTCTATGCAACCATCCCTTATCATCTATGGTGTATCTACCCAAATGGCTGGACGACTCCCCTCTTATAAGCTTCTCTACCAACACAACCAACTGTGGGTCGTCTCGCTGAGCCTCGCCAATCCGTCTCAAAAGAGTAGGTCTAACCTCCAAGGATGCCAACAAACCAGGTACAAAATCAACAGAAGGTCTGAAGTCAAACAAAGAAAGAAACTCCAAGCTTCGTCGTTCCACGAACAATGGACTCAAAGATAGCCTTTTTCTACTTAAGGCGTCTGCCACCACGTTACCCTTACCAGGGGTATACGCTATCTCGAAATCATAGGATGCTAAGAACTCCATCCACCTTTGCTGTCTTAGGTTTAAATCCTTCTGAGAGAATAAGTACTTCAATGATTTATGGTCGGTGAACAACTCGAATCTCTCACCAAGAAGATAATGGCGCCAAGACTTAAGTGCGAAAACAATCGCGGCCAACTCTAGATCATGGGTAGGGTAATTCTTCTCATGCACTCTCAACTGTCTCCCTCCATAGGCTATTACCCTTCCCTCCTGCATCAAGACTGCGCCTAATCCTGTTCCACAAGCATCGGTATAAACAACAAACGGCTTACTCCCATCCGGGAGCACTAAAACTGGAGCGGTGGTCAAAGCTCTCTTTAACCGTCGGAAAGCATCATCACAATCTACATCCCACGAGAAAACCAGATTCTTTTTCGTCAAGCGGGTTAATGGGGATGATATCTTCGCGAAGTCTTTGATGAACTTCCTATAATATCCTGCCAACCCCAAGAAACTTCTTACCTCGGTAGCATTTCTAGGAACTTTCCAATCCTGGATAGATACTATCTTTGCGGGATCCACAGCTATCCCTTCCTTAGAGACCACATGCCCTAAGAATCGCACTTCTCTTCTCCAAAAATGGCATTTAGAGAATTTAGCTTTAAGACTATGCGCTCGAAGAGTCTCCAACACTTCCTTGAGATGTAAGGCATGCTCTTCTTCATTCTTGGAAAAGACCAAGATGTCATCCACAAAAACTACTACAAACTTATTCAGATACTCTCTGAACACTCTACTCATGAGATCAACAAAGTATGCGGGGGCGTTTGTCAACCCAAATGGCATCACTAGCCACTCATAAAAACCATCCGGAGTCCGGAAAGCAGTCTTCTCTATACTGTCCTCCGCCACTCTTAACTGATGAAACCCTGTAGCTAAGTCCATCTGCGAAAATACTGACGCGCCAACCAACTGATCAAAGAGATCATCTATCCTCGGTAATGGGTGTCTATTCTTCTTCGTGAGCTTATTAAGTTCTCTATAATCCACACAAAGTCTGAGGGACCCATCCGCCTTCGTGGCAAACACTACTGGAGCTCCCCACTCCGATATACTTCGCCTTATGAACCCCTTCTCAAGCAACTCCCCTACTTGCTTATGAAGTTCTCTTCTCTCACGAGGAGCCATGTGGCGTACTGGCAAAGACACTGGTTTGGCATTATCCACCAAATAAATTCGGAAATCTATCTCCCGCTTCGGAGGCAAACCCTTTACTTCTTCAAACACATCCGGATATTCCCGGACTACTCTGACAGAACACAAACTCTCGACCGAAGCATCGAGCGATTCAAGATAACTTAGCAAAACAGATTCCATGGGATTGCAAGAGATCTCGAGAGTGTTACCCAAGCGGGTCATGAGCCTGACAACTCTCCTTTCGCAATCAAGAACGGCACCATTACTGGATAACCAGTCCATGCCCAAGATCAACCCATAGCCCGTGAAGCCCAATACAAAAGCATCACATCTAAACTCAACGCTAAGTATAGAAATCTTCAAACCCAAACATATCATAGACAGATATATGGAGCCCCCAATTGGGTTTGAGACAACCAAGGGATCATCAACTAGACTGGTGTCTAAGTGCAGTGACTCAACTAACGATGATGAGATAAAAGAATGCGATGCGCCAGAGTCAAACAAAGTACGAACTGGATGATCAAACAGAAAAACCAGACTTTCAACGGAAATAGTTCTACCTCTCTGCTGAATCGGTGGAACTGAGAGAACCTGAACTTGCCCCCCTGACTGAGGTGGTGCTATAAGAGCTTGCACCTGGCCTCCTGAGGTAGACCCCGTCTTCTGCCCCTTCTTTGGGCAGTTTTTCACAAGATGCCCTGCTTCACCACAATGAAAGCAACCGGTCTTCTTCTTTTTGCGACAATCCTTACTAAGGTGTCCTGGTGTTCCACAATTGAAGCACTTCTTCTTCGTCTTCTTTTTGTCACCATTGCCTTTTCCGCCCTTGCCTTGTTGTTGCTGTTGCGGTTTCTTCTGATCCCCCTTTTTCTCTGGTGCCTTAGAATTCTTATCATCCTCATGCATAAGTGCCATGTAGACAAGCTTCTCAAAAGTGGCCCCCATAGGAATGTGAGTCATAGCTATTCCTTGCAATGGTTCGTTCAAGCCTCTAACGAACCTCAAAGCCTTCTTCTCCGGTGTATTCACCAACTCTATGCCAAACCTTGCTAATTGATTGAATTTGTTGACATATTCTTTCACCGTGAGATTCCCTTGCTTCAAATTCAAGAACTTCTCCATAAACAGATTCTCTTCCGCCCTTGAGAGAAACTTAGCCCCAAACCTTTGCTTAAAATCTGCCCAAGAGTCAACAGGGCGTTCTCCATTAGTGACCTCCCACCAGAATGAGGCCTCTCCCTTCATTAACCAAGCCGCCAACTTGACTTTCTTTCCCTCTTCCACTTCAAAGATATCTAGCAACTCTTCCACTTCCTTAAGCCAATCTCTAGCCTCTACGAAAGTCTCTGAACCAAGAAAAGGTTTTCCTCCTATAGCCTTGAACTCCTTGCAAACCTTAGCAAAATTATCCACTCTAGGCTGAGGAGGAGGAGCGGTTGTCTCTGGTGTAGTAGCATTGGCCGGACCCGCAGCCGCGGCCCTAGCCTCTTGCAACCTCCTATACCATAGTGGTATAACTAAACCCTCCGGGATGTTAAGATCTTCAGCCATGCTGAAACGAAAGAGGAAAGATTCAAAAAGGAGATTCCGAAAGATAAAGATATGGCTATTGGGGATTATGCTTTTCTTTTTCAAAAACTTTTTCTCTTAGAAGACATGCTTTTAAAAATACTTTCTTCGAAAATACTCTTAGAAAGTAGTTTTTCTCAAAAAATTTATCTGTTCTGGTAACCTGGCTCTGATACCACGTGTAACACCCCACTCCCGCTATGATCACTCACTAAGGGAATGCCATAGCATCGGTGGAGTATTTTAGTGAATATAGAACAGAAAAATTACAACAAGACAGATATAAATAGTACTTGAAATTTTAAAACATCATCTCATAACAGCGGAAGTAAAACATGTCTGGTTACATCATAAAACCACAATAAAGGTCAAGTACAATATCCATCAAAATAAAGAAGTACATAATCCCACTCTCATACAATAGCCAAACAAAAGAAAAGATAACTGGATAACTGGAGCTTTACATCTATCCAAGCTCCTAAAGACTGGAACAGCAATCCGATCAAGCTCCACTACTGCTAGGATCCACCGTAGGACCTGAGGGTTGGGAAAAAGATAAAAACAACAGGGTCAGACATAAGTCTGAGCGAGTCCTATAACTTTAACAATACAATCGTTAAAGTAACCAGAGAAGACATAAACTGATATACGGTAACATATAGGGATGAATGGCTACCCTAAGCAGTCAACTAAACGAAGATAAAGGATAAAGACGCATCTACCCTCCCTAAGGTAAATTACTAAACTGCACCACACCAGTCGTTCCTAGCTTAAAGGTTGATCCCACCCAAGGACTTATAAAATTTACTAATTAGTACCTGCGTACCCCTAGGTGACCAAGTAGGCGCCACGGGGCCCTACAATCCACTAGGTGTACACACTACTTCCCATTCGATCGGCTCCCTAACGTAGATACCCGTGCTGGCCCCACCGTGGGATGTATCATTCCCCAATGTGGCAACCTGATGAAACTAAAGGTGCACGGCTTATATCTACTCGATGCAACAACGGCTTACCTACCAGCCCGGGCCCACTCACGCATATGAAGCCCGTTGGACTTGCGTTGCCACCGCTAACCCGTTTGCCTCTTACAGTCAAGCCCAGTATGCGTGTCCCGTCCTCGACATGGGTCGAGCCCACAAAGATACGTATGGGTTACTGGTTGAAATGGGCCTCCACAAGCTACCCACCTAAGCTTGTCCCTTTTTCTAGTATATCCCACTTAACCCTTTAATCATGTTTTAATTACATGTTCCATTTTGGTTAAGTATTCTAATCGTATTTTCTATTGCCACCCAAGGCAACCACTAGATTTTCTCATGCCACCCGAGGCACCCACTTAACCCCTCATGTCCCTCTACATGCTAATGTGGTTAAGTGTTTCTTAATTAATTAATTAAGAACGTAACCTTTGTAAAGACCTCTCACATTAGACTGTCTTTTATGACCGCTGGTTAAGCCGGTTGGGTCCGGGCAGCCTTATGTCATAACAGAGTCTAACCTCGTGTCTTTACATTAATTACGTATTTAGTTTGTGCCTAAGACCTCTCACATTGGGCTAACATTTGTAGCAACTGGTTAAGCCGGTTGGGTCCGGGCAGTTTTACGCTACAACTGAGTCCAACCTCGTGTCTTAGTCAATTAATTACACCTAATTAATCACCCTCATAATTTTATATTAATTATCCCTAATTAATCAAGTTTTCTTAACATGGGTAGACCTAACTTAATAGGTAAATTCCCATGGGGTAGACCTAACTCAATAGGTAAATTCCCAACACATAGTATGGGTACACCTAACCAAATAGGCAAATTCCCATACTATGTTTATTTATTTTGTGTTATGCATAATTATATTAATTTCACACAATCTTATTAACTTATGCATTTAATTACCCCATCGTTCCCACGTAATTTCGTTCATGATATAACACATATAAAAGGTGTCAACTTGCATATGAATGAACATGTTTCAAAGGTGCCATCTTGCATATTAACAAACACATAACTTGCATATGAACTTGCATAACATGTCACATAACTTGCATATAATATGTCACATAACTTACATATTCATTTTGCATAACAAACTTGCATATTAGCTTATAGACTTGCATAATGTGTCATCATGAACTTGCATATTAATAAACATGTAACTTGCATATTTACATACATGTAACTCGCATATTAACAAACATGTAACTTGCATATAAAGAAACATGTAACTTGCATATTTACATACATGTAACTTGCATATTAACAAACATGTAACTTGCATATTAACAAACATGTAACTTGCATATTTACATACATGTAACTTGCATATTAACAAACATGTAACTTGCATATTTACATACATGTAACTTGCATAGCATATTACCATGAACTTGCATAACATGCATATGATTACATAGCCCACAACTTGCATATTTAGCATCATGCAAACATAACATACATCATATTAAACTTGCATAAGCTTACATACTCAACATGCATAAACATAAGATTAATGCTAACATCATATCATATGATTCAAAGCTCATTAACCCACATACAAAACCATAAATCTCATCACATCTCATCTAATTAGTTTACCAAAAGATCATCAAAGTGATAGAAACTCACAACTAGCAACTTTGAACACCAAATGAAGAAGATTAAGATGCTAAGAAGGGATTAGAAGTTGATTAGAGAGTGATTAGTATGCAACCCTCTTCATAAAATTAGTGGAGGCCATGAGAGCTAGCATTTTGCCATAGTTTAGTCACTAGGTTTAATTATGAATGAATTAGGGTAGGTTAGGGTCTTATTTATAGATTAGGCAAGTGTTTTAGGCCATAGGATTAACCCTAGATTCAATCCAAGCCATCAAAGCATGTCTTGGGGAAGAAGTCAAGTGTAGGAACCATCTAGGGCCTTTAGATTAAAGATGGACCATGAGAACCATTCAAATGCAAAATCTGCACTTGAGCGAATCGGCCCACGGGTTGACAGCCAAACACCCTGGATTAACCCCTAGTCGACCCAGCGGGCTCGGGTCGACTTCAAAAATCGGCCGGTTCGGTTATTCCCCTCTCCCAATTCGCTGTTTTGAGCATTTTTGCATATTTATTTATTAAATTTTCAATTATATATATATATATATATATATATATATCAATATATATATATATATATATATATCTACACAACCCATTTCACTTAATTAAGTATACTTTAATTTGGGAATTTTCGTGAAACTTCGCGAGGCCATATCTTGGTCATACGGACTCCGATTTTCGAAAACTCGGACTCTATTTCGCGTATTTTTCCGAGACGAACGCAATGGCATAGCCCGTTTCCCTTGATTCCCATTTTAGAATTAAATTCTGCCTCGATTTATGTTATTACAGGTTATTGAAAATACGGGTTGTTACAAACGCTATTTGCAATTTCCCGATGCTCCCGGTGCAGGGGAGGTTATGGCGAAATTTTCCAAAATTTTAGGGTGTTAGAAAAATATTTGAAGTGAAAACGATATGGAAATCATTGAATGAACTATATTTATATAAATATATAAATATAAATATAATTAAAACGAAACGTGGCCGTGCGGTTCATATTTTGAAACCGTGATTTCAAACGACTAGTGCGGAAGATCCGACCATTGGATTTTCCCGAAACCTCAACCGTTGGGTTCGCCTTGGAAATATCTTTCCAACGGCACCAACTTTGTGAAGATCCGACGGTTGGATTGTCTGGAATGTTTAATTCAAGATTAGTGAAAAACAGCGCCAGAAACGATTATATATATATATATATATATATAATTAAATTAAATCGAATAACGACGCTGCAGTTCGTTAATTGAAGTCGTAACTTCAAATGGTTAGTGTGGAAGATCCGACCGTTGGATTTTCCCAAAACTGGAACCGTTGGATTTGTTTTGAAAAGACCTTCCTAATGATGTAAAATTTGTGAAGATCCAACGGTTAGATTTTTCCTATATGTGTAAAACAAAATTAGTGGAAAGCAGCGCCAGTGCATCGAAACGACCTGAAACGTCGTTTAATTAATTATGACCGTTTTAAATTAAATAAAAATGGCGATGTATCGTTATAAAGTGCTATAGACGATATAGAGTGAAAATAAACCAATTTTGTTGTGTTTGCTTGATATGTGATGGTTGAATGTATTTGACGTGAAAATTATAACTAAATAACTGAAATGTGAATGTTGAATAGTTCAACCCTGTGATTAATTGGTTTGAAAATCTAAATATACGTGGGTTATTTGAAAAGGCCGAGTTTATCTCATTTCAAATAATCGATCGACGTTGAGAAGTCGAAGAGTCGAAGACAACTGAAGACCGACGATCTCCACATTGGATGGATGGGCGCTACTGATGCTCGTGATTGGAGTAGCTACCATGAAGGAATTGAAGTAGTAGCCGTCCAAACATAGTGTTGATTGTACGGATATGCGAGGAATTGGTGCCTCCGGTTTCGTTCAGACCCAGAACGGACTTGTAAATGGACTGTGTGTCTGACATTGGATTTTGTTCTGTGTTGATTGATCTCTGTTAAATATATATCTGTTTGGCGGCGGAGAATTTATTCTCTTGCTTAACGCCCTTCTCTGAGATGTACGAGCTTAGAGGTTATGTATTGATAGAAATCAGTCGCATGGAGTGGATTGCCTGTGTGGCACGCCTAAGTGGCATGTGATCAAGGCTTCTGTTGCAAAGCAAAGTCTTGTGGTTGATGATCCAAGCATGGTCTGTGTGACGTAGCTTGGTGTATAACGTGAATTCGTGAGCCTCACACCTCGGTATGAGTCAAAAACGGGAGATGGACCGCTGGGAGTGCACGACGTTTATTTCTAGCTATGGTGGTGTCAGTGACCTACCAGCCCTGACATTATATATACTTTTCACCTGTGTGGTTGTTGGAATGCGAGGCGCCTCGATTATAGGTCTGTAAGGACCGGGAAACGTGTGTTCAGGAATTGCCAATCCTCAAAAGTAAGAGAGGACCGGCCCAGCCGATTCCAAGGATCATAGTGGGGTCCTGGGACATTTGCTAGAGTGTCTCGAACGGAGAGGAGCTTGCCCCTTGCCTCGACTCATGAAGGAATCCAATTTCCAATACGATATGTGCGGTTGTGATTGTATTACTAGTATGGCGACATAGTGGTATGGGTCATTTATGCCGCCTAGGATTGATATTTATGATTGAAATCGCTTTTGAAACATATATGCACTAGTAATAATATCAAGCACTTTTGTTTATTCGTATGAAGCATCTTTGGCCATTATAAGGTAAAAACTCTATCCTCCGGCTTGCGTTGCATTGTGTGATGGGACCTGAGTCTTATAATGGCTTCATTTTATAAAAAGCATTGCGATGATTTAATCATTTACTTTACTTCATGCACTAGCACTCATTGGAGTAAACCCGTTCCGCGAAAGTGGCGTGGTCCTTTGATTTGCCTTATTATTGTTGTTAATAAGTTGAATGGATTTCTCATACCAGTCCCATGACTGACTCGTAGTTTGTTTCACCTTGCAAACTCGGGTGCCCTTATTTTCACACGGGCAGCCTAGTTACAGGTTTCTGACGCACCTTTTGGCTCATGGCGAGGCTTGACTACACCGTGCTGACTTGGATTTTCTCCGCCGTTATTGTATCTATATTATGATTCCGCCACTGGCGATGTAGACTGATATTCCTTTTGTGTACTCTTTATGTATGATTCCGCCTCAGGCGATGGTGACTGATTATGTATCATTATGTACAAAGTTGTATCCTGTACTGTGCTTCTCTGATGTGATGATATCTATATGATTCCGCTGTCATATGTGTGTAAATTATTCTATTTTCTGTTTATGCTATTATCTGTGATCTGCTAATGATGATTAATGTGTTATATTCCAATGATTATGCTTAACACCGTGTCACGGGGTTTTGGGATCGTCACAAATATGGCTACTAACAACCTATAAAACCGAGGTACCTCGTAATCCAACATCCACATAAGTAAAAATGTCATGGCTGGTAAGTCGCTATCACCACTTCTTAGCTAGAAAGAAACGTGTGCACTCCCTGCAGTCTTAATCCCGTTTTTGACTCATACCGGGGTGTCAGGCTCACGAAGTCACACTATACACAAAGCTACGCCTAAACAGGCTATGCTTTGATAATCAACCACAAGGCCTGTTTTCAACAAAAGCCTTAATCGTCTACATCTTGACGTGCCACATTGACATCTGACGCCATGCGATCAACAACTATCCATATATACCCTCTGAGGGTGTTAAGCAAGATATTAAATTCTCCGCCACCAAACGGATATACATTAGATAGAAATCGATTTAATTACGTGGAATGAACTCCAACGTCATACATGCATCCATTACAAGTCCGTTCTGGGTCTGAACGAAACCGGAGTCCCCTTATTCCTTGTCCGTATGTCCAATACGGAAAAGAGGTACTCGCAAATCTGGACAGTCAACACGTACGTCTGGACAACTACCACTGTAACCCTTTCAAGGTAGCAACTCCTATCAAAGGCATTTGTAGCCATCCATTCGATGTGAAGGCTGCTGGTCTTCAAACACCGTCTTGATTAAATCGCTATATAATTATTTGAAATGAGTTGAACTCGGTCTTTTCAAATAATTTCTCGAATAGGTATCATTTAAATCATTTTATGTCATCAATATATTTATATCGATTTATCGCTATTTTTAATTATTTAAAATAGCTCAATATAATTAAACGACGCTTTGGGTTGATGGGCGGCCCTAGCGCTGATTTTACCAAAATTTGATTTACACATATCTTGAAATCAAACCGTAGGATTTTGACCAAATTTATTTCGTTGGGAAGATTTTCCCAAAGCGGTCCTAACGGTTCCAGTTTTGGGAAAATCCAACGGTCGAATCTTTCGATACAACCATTTAAAGTTACGATTGCCGAAATGCGAACTACCGCGCGCGATTCGGTTTATTTATAATTTATATTTATATAAATATAAATATAAATCATTGGCGATTTCAACTATTAAAATCCATTCTTTTTATCGCATCTAAAATGACGATAAAAATGTTTCATTTTAAATCTACTCTTTCCATCACATCTAAAATGACGATGAAAATATCACTTTATTTCTATTCTTTTCATCGCATCTAGAATGACGATGAAAATATCACTTTTATTTCTACTCTTTTCATCGCATCTGATATGACGATGAAAATATCACTTTATTTTTATTCTTTTCATCGCATCTAGAATGACGATGAAAATATCACTTTTATTTCTAATCTTTTCATCGCATCTAGAATGATGATGAAAATATCACTTTTATTTCTATTCTTTATTTACATCTAAAATGTAAAAATACAACTTTAATTTCTATTCTTTTATTTACATCTAAAATGTAAATAAAAATACAACTTTAATTTCTATTCTTTTATTTACATCTAAAATGTAAATAAAAATGTGATTTTAAATCAGTTCTCTTATTTACATACATCTAAGTGTAAATAAAGATGATACCTTCTTAACCTATTCATTTATTTATATCAAAAATGTAAATGAAAATGAAACTTTTTAATCTATCCTTTTATTTACATCTAAAATGTAAATAAAGATGTAACTTCAAATTTATTCTTTTTATCTACATCTAAAATGTAAATAAAGATGTCATTTTAGATCTATGTTTCTATTTACATCTAAAATGTAAATAAAAATATGCTTTTAAATCCTATGTTTCTATTTGCATCTAAAATGCAAATAAAAAGGTAACCTTTTAATTCATGTTTTTATTCACATCTAAAATGTGAATAAAAATGCACTTTGTAAATTCATGTTTTTATTCACATCTAAAATGTGAATAAAATAACCTTTTTAAATTCATGTTTTTATTTGCAACTACATTGCAAATAAAAATATATTTTTTACATTCATGTTTTTATTTGCAACTACTTTGCAAATAAAAATATACTTTTTACATTCATGTTTTTATTTAAATCTAAAGTGTGAATACAAATGTACTTTTATTTCTATGTTTTTATTCACATCTAAAATGTGAATAAAATAAATAAAAAATGTGCTTTTCGATTCTATGTTTAATGTGTAATCAATTCTAACAATTCATGTTAACATAAAAAGGATATTCTTATGTGTTCACATTTCCTATTCAACGTAACAAATAAAAATAAAAATGTAATTCGTTTCTATGTTTTATTTGCATATAAAAAGGCAAATAAAAATGTACTTCTTTTTCTATGTTTGTATTAGCATATAAAAAGGCAAATAAAAATGTACTTCTTTTTCTATATTTTTATTTGCATATAAAAAGGCAAATAAAAATGTACTTCTTTTTCTATGTTTTTATTATCATATTTTTACTTACAACTAAATTGTAAATAAAAATGTCCTTTTTATAATCACGTTTCTAGAATCATATTTTTTATTTACAACTAAATTGTAAATAAAAATGTCCTTTTTATAATCATCTTTCTATAATCATATTTTTATTTACAACTAAATTGTAAATAAAAATGTCCTTTTTATAATCATGTTTCTATAATCATATTTTTTTATTTACAACTAAATTGTAAATAAAAATGTCTTTTTTATAATCATATTTTTTTATTTACAACTAAATTGTAAATAAAAATGTCCTTTTTATAATCATGTTTCTAATTTACACCTAACATGAAAATAAAATACTCACTTTTCCAATTCATGTTCATGAATAAAATTTTAACTAACATTCTTAGATTCAAAATAAAATATAATTTCAGATCTGGATTCTAATGCCAACTAAAGATTAACAAATAGGAGATTTCATCATAGATCTAACCATTCAGAATATTCCACAAACAACAATAAATAAATTCTAATTTACCAACATCGCAGATCTAGCATATCTAACATACATACAGCGATTCACATAGCGAATATAATTAAATTATTTAATTATTTAAAATCAGAAATCTCACCTCGATTCATATTCAGATCAAAAATTCAAAAGGTTCGGAATTAGTCCCAATCAGTTCTAGAACGTAGTATTTGGCTTCACGATCGCAATGCTTCAGAAATCATTCAATTCTAACTTCGAACGAATAAGATATGATTTAATTAAGTTGGAAAACACTTTAATTTAAATTAATAAATTAAATAGAGAGGATTGTCACCTTATTCCTAATACAGATAACTAAGGCCGTGGTTCGTCAACTTTGTTCAAAATTAGGTTTCACGTTCTTGACCAACACAGGGGGCTTGGAGGCGATCAGACAGTGGGGTGTTGGGGTGCTTGGAGGCGCGCGTCGGCGCGAAGTGGTTCTAGCCAACTCGGTGGCGGCGTGTAGGGGGTACGGCTGTCGAAACCCGTCAGTTTCAGGTGGCTGTAGCTCGAGCTACCGGTGACGGTTCGGGGTAATGGCCGTATGAACCGAAAGATTGTGAAATCTCTTTGAAAACCTGAATTGAATTGGTGGGTTTTACTGAGTAGTTTGAGAGAATTTGAGGGAGGAAGAATCGACAAGTTTAGGCCATAGATTTAAGGGCGGCGGCTGTAAACGATAGTGAATAGTGACCTAGGTTTTTAATTCCATTATTTATAATATTAAATTGTTAATTTAAAATTAAATCCAATATTTCTTACATAACTCCGATTCAGCCCCAATGACAGACCTCCTTAGTTAATAACCCTTATTCTGGATCCAATGGGCCATGCCTCGTGGGCCCAAACGAACATCTGAAGCCTATTTTCTTTAATTTAAATATTTAAATCCTTTATTTAAATCCTTTATTTAAATAATTCAAACTTACATTTAAATTCACCGGGGCTACATACAAACTCATAAAAATCCAGAAAAATTATTTCTGGCTTCGTTATGACGATACGGTCCTTAAAAAATTAATTTCGTCGAATTCTGAGACTGTCTGAAAAATGGCTATTTTTCAGTCGATTAAATTTGACTGAAATGAACAAAACACATTTTCTTTTGCCACGCTCACAAATTAATTCAAAAAATTCTGGAAAATTAAACTTAACAATAATTTGACATTCCGGTTCCAACAAAAGTGGTTTCGTCGAATTCCGATTTCGTTCAGACCCAGAACGGACTTGAAAATGGATTGTGTGTCTGATATTGGATTTTATTCTATGTTGATTGATTTCTATTAAATATACATCTGTTTGGCGGCGGAGAATTTATTCTTTTGCTTAACGCCCTTCTCTGAGACGTACGAGCTCAGAGGTTGTATATCGATGGACATCAGTCGCATGGCATGAATTGCCTGTGTGGCACGCTAAGATGCAATGATCAAGGCTTTTGTTGAAAAGCAGAGTATTGTGGATGATGATCAAAGCACGGCCTTTGAGGCGTAGCTTTGTGTATAACGTGAATTCGCGAGCCTCACACCTCGGTATGAGTCAAAAACGGGATGAGGACCCAAGGAGTGCACGACGTTTCTTTCTAGCTATGGGTGGTGTCAGTGACCTACCAGCCCTGACATTTATATATTTTTCACCTTTGTGGTTTGGATGCGAGGCGCCTCGATTATAGGTCTGTAAGGACCGGGAAACGTGTGTTCAGGCATAATTAATCCTCTAACGTAAGTGAGGACCGGACTTGGAGGATCCTAGGGTTGCCCAGAGTGTGTAGTCCTGAGGCATTTGCTAGAGTGTCTCGAAGCGGAGAGGAGCTTGCCCCTTTCCTCGACTCATGACGGAAATCCAATTTCCAATACGTGTATTGCGGTTTTAATTGTAGAACTAGTATGGCGACATGATATATGGTACCCATGCCGCCTATGATTTATATTTATGATTGAAACTGTTTTGACACTATACACTGATTATAGTATCAAATGATTTGTTTTAAACGTACCAAGCATGTTTGGCTATTATAAGGGAAAACCCTATCCTCCGACTTGCGTTGCATTGTGTGATGGGACCTAGGTCTTATAATAGCTTCATTTTTCGAAAAAGCATTGCGCTGTTTATTCTATGCACTGGTATTCTTGGGAGGAAACCAATTCCGTGTTATACGGCGTGGTCCCTTGAATTACTATCTTTAAAATAAAGTTTTAATAACTGTTTTAGTTCTCACACCAGTCACATGACTGACCTGGAGTTTATTGTTTTAACCTAAACTCTGGGTGCCCCTATTTACCGCACGGGCAACTAGTAGTTTAGGTTTTGCAGATTTATATTTACAGGATCCTGGTTTGCAGCTGGAATGATATCCGGAAAGCTCTGTATCCGTATATCACCTTCTAGTTGTGTTTTATATATTTTTCCGCTGCTATGTAATTTATTGTAATCTCTGATATTTATCGAATGTAATTTATTCATTATACTCTGTATATTCTTATATCTGATGGAATTGTTGTAATAACAATGAAATGTTCTTCTGTTTGTGTTCTGATTTGTCCTGTTCTCAAACAGTCAGGGGTTTCGAACGGTCTAGATTGGTTTAACGACTGATTCAAATCGAGCGAAATTCCAGGCCGTGACATTGTTTTACAATACCAAAGTATCCTGTCTTGCTTACAAAAATAAAGAAGCATAAAATGATTTCCCTAAATAAAGCATGAGCCAGCCATAGCAGTAGAAGAGAGAGAGTCCAAGGCAACACGTCAAAGAGTCTTCAAGCTTGGAAAGAGTAACGGTCCAAACAAACCTGAGCTATTCCCTACCTGACTACCTGGGGGGAACGGAAGAAAAGAGGCGAAAGAAAACTAGGTCAGACATAAAGTCTGGTAAGTCCAGTGATTCTTAGTATTTAAACGAGGAAAAGGGTCATGACATGAATAAACTAAATATAAGACAAATCAATAGTAACAAGATAATATGGGATAAGCATGGGATATAGCAAGATAAACCGAATGTACCGATAAACTGAATGTACTGATAAACTGAATGCGCTTCTACTCCTTCTCTGCTTCGCAACTACCCTGTTTATACTGATTTCTATATCTCTGCACTACCTAACTGGTGTCCAAACTAGTAATATATGATTATATGATAAAATGATCCCAATCCCCATATTTGCGATTGCCTTCAGGTGTGCTTCTATTATGGGGATTCCGTTTATTACCTAGATCTAATCTAGGGTTTACTATCGAGTGCTTACTAGATACAACCAGGGTTTACGCTACCCAGGGCCACTGGGGTTTATGCTACCTATTGAACGCTTCTCGGATTCAGGGTTTACGCGACCTAGGTCCAACTAGGGATTATGCTACCTACTTTGTATTAATTTTCCATGTGTCTATGTCAGTCGGCTCTCTCTTGCGTGTAGATACTCTGTGCTGGCCCCACCATAAGGTGTATCAAGCCTTATGATAGCGGCCCGACATGATTCAAGATGCACAGTGTATAACTACTGGTATCCAGTGCTTACTTTTTCCCACTCCGGAGTACGTGCACGCCCGTAAACCGCCGGAACCTACATGACGTACCTCCTTCCATTATCTTTGACCGCGTATAATCAGCCCAGTAATCGTGCCCCACTGAAACACGCCACCTCCGTTAGGGTCACTCTCAAAGGGAATGCCCTAATTTTGGTGGAGGTTTATAAGTATAAGTCACAGATATACAAGACAGATATAATAACACATATTTTTGAACAACGGAAAACAACAACTTTTATTTCATCAAAATACGTGTTACACAAACCATGCCATAATTGTCTTACAACACTTCCAAAATCATAACTGTCTTGATTACATTATTTAAAGAAGCATAAAGAAAACATAACTAAATTGAAAAAGTCCCATGATTGCTGTCCAAAGCCATAGTCGAAAATGAAAAGATCCAAGCAATACATTTTTTCTCTTCAAGCTGGATATGAAGGTTGGTCAAGCTGCGGTATTCCCTCCCTGTGGACCTGGGGGGGAAACGGAAGAAAACAAGACGAAAGAAAAGTAGAGTCAGACATAAAGCCTGAGTAAGTCTAGGACTATTCAGTCTATGAATAAAGAACTGGGTATGATAAGTATAAACTAGAAATGGGAAAGCACCATAAACTAAGTTAAGTTGTCTAGGGTCGAATATACTATCGTACCCCATATTAATCTCTGTACCCATATAAACTTGTTCCCAACAGGCACCCCAAAATCAGGGTGAAGTGATCCATTTTATGATGATCGGCTCCTACTCGCATAATTACATGTGTCTTACGGCCCCCGATGTTGTAGTTACCTATGCTGGTCCCACCATGGGGTGTATCAAGTCCCATGGTGGCGGCCCGACACAATCCTAGAATGCACAGGTATGCTACTGGTGCCCAGTGCCTTATTTTTCTGCGCCGGAGTGTGTGCACGCCCGCACCCCGTTAGAACCTACACTGTCGCACCACCGCCGTCGATTTGACCTCTTACAGTCAGCCCAGTAATCGTGCCCCACCCTGCCTTGTTTCAGGGTATCATGATACCTTGTAGGGTTACTGCTGAAAAGGGTCCCCCGCTACTAGGTTTTCTATTTCTAGCCAACATGCTAAGTTGGTTAAGTGTTTTATAAACCTAACCCCCAATCAGTCTGTTTAGTTTAGCATGTTCCATTTTGATTAAGTATTAATATAATTTACTTAATCCTATCAATCCCGACTCAACCTTAATTGTCTTATTAAAGCCTTGACCTCTCACATTAGACAGGTATTGTTGTGGCTGCCTGTTGCCGGTTGGGTCCGGGCAGTCTTACGCCACAACTCAGTCTAACCTCGGGTCCTTATTGGGCTCCGTGTTTAACCACCCACATTGGATAGGTATTGTTGTGACTACTGGACAGCCGGGCGGTTCCAGGCAGATTTACATCACAACTCAATCCAACCTCGGGTTAAACACATCGTATTTTCTACATTTACATATTTTGTCTCTTTTCTTTTTATATGTAAACATTTGCGGCCCATTTTTCAAATTCATCTTTATTGATTAAAATTTATTTATGCCACTTAATTGCTTTTCAAGATTGTTGGCATGCGTCGTACATACCAACACATATGTTCTATATTTTAGCCCAAACGTCATTACCCCCGTTTTACACGTTCGCTCCAATGTAAGGTGTGTTGGGTTTAATACTTAAACCCAATTTAGCCAAATGAAAAGGGGAGGCTTATAATATGGTGTTTATAAGATAACATGAAAAAGGGGAGTGTGAACGCATGAACTTGCAACGAACGATTCAATTAACATAAAGTAGGCAAATGGGAACTTGCAATTGTAACAACATATAATATAAGCAATACTTAAAATGAATCATTCTATTCACATAATCATGGTATAAACAAAACATGAATCATTCCATTCGTGTAGTCATGGCATAAATGATACTTAAACGTGAACTATTCTAACCATATAATTATGGCATAATCATAATTGAACATGAGTCCTTCTATTCATATAGTCATGGAATAAACATAATTGAACATGAATTCTACTATTCATATAATCATGGTTTTTATCCTATCTATGTAACTTGTGAGTGGGATGTAATTCTAGTGTAATTCTAATGTAACTTATGTGTCAAATATATTATCATATGATTATGATAACAACATAAGCCTAAAAACATGTTTTCAACTAGGCATAATAACAAACATAGTCTAGTCATGTTCATAAAATTAATACAAGCTTACAAAGACGCTTGCTTTTGTCACTATCACAAAATCATGATTTTTATACTTGAACTATGATGCCAATTCCAACATAACCTTCATGTGAATCATAATACTTAAGTGGATCAAATTGCACTAAAGATGACCATAGAGTTATACATCATGTTGGCATAACAATAAATCATATACTTGCATGAATTTAAAATAAACTATTACAACATATAGTTGTTATTTTCAACATGAATAATATACTTGCAATTATCAAATGGGTGTTGTAAATAACTACCACAAACATGTAGTTTCCAATATGAATCATATGCTTGCATGAATCCCAATTAAAATTCCACAACATGTGGTTGTCAACATAAACCATATACTTGTATGAATCCAATCGTACACCATAGCATTGCCCAAATCGTTTAGAATCAAAATAACATACAGATATAAGTTATTATCGCCACAATTCCATTTCGTTGTTAACTTCCAACGCAAATCGCGTACTTGCAAATATCCAATCGTATACCATAATATTCCCAAATCGTTTAGCATCAAAGCAACATACAAATAATAGGTTATTATCGCCACAATTCCATTTCTTACTTTACACAAATCAACACAATTATTTAATTCACATCGGAATAGCACTCTACTTACCACGTATGATGAATCTTCAATTCAGGAATCTGAATTCTGAAATTAGAGATGCTCTCCTTTGTTGTAGGCGTTGCTTTGATTCAATTAACGTTGCTTTAAGCTTTGAATTATATCCTAATTGTCTCTCTATTTCTGACGGCTATCCTTAGTCTCTCCTCAGCAACATGACGGTCTCATCTCCATTTTAGTTTGTGTGAATTAGGGTTAGTCTTAGGTCCTTTTTTATAGAGTTTGTGAGTTGATTTAGACCGTCGATGAAGCTTCGTTTAATAATAGCCGTTCGTTCAAAGGAGAGGCCAATCAGGAGCTGACACCTAGCCCTAGTGACAAGGCAAGGCTCAGAAAATCGACCAAACACAGACCAGGCCAGCCAGGGGGGCTGGGTTCGACCTGGCTCAGGGGCCAGGTCGACTCCCTAGTCGACCCCCAGGTCGACTCTAGAGTCGACCTGCCTGGGGCAGGTCGACCCATAGGTCGACTCCCAGGTCGACCTGGCCTGGCAGGTCGACCCTAGGGTTGACCCCCAGATCGACCTGGTGGGTTTGGGCGGGAATTTTCCCGCCTACTCTGATTGGGCTGAGATTCAAATCTGTTTTCGAATTTTGAATTTTGAATTTTCTGAAACTTCATCGGGCCATAATTTGGTCATACGGGCTCCGTTTTTTCGAAAACTTGGACTCTATTTCGCGTATTTTTCCGAGGCGAACGCAATGGCGTATCCCATTTCCCTTAATACTTTGATTTGAAATTTATAATACTTTAATTTGTGAATTTCACTGTTATAAAATACACGGGGTGTTACATTCTCCCCCACTTAAAAGGATTTCGTCCCGAAATCTTCAAGTACAGGAAGAATGTACATCCTAACATCCAAACACCCATCTACTCATCCATCAAACACGAGCATCCATTGTCCTTAAAAGAATTCTAATGCTTCATGATAATATGTGAAGTGCGTGTGTTCATGTACTTATCTAATGCAAAATCAGGCGGTCTACTGATTCAGTTGACCTCCTTAATGCGAATTATGTAAGTGCCATGAATCCATTATGTATGAAAATCCTCCTATTCATGATTTTACATGAGTGCACAATCATTCATACAAATGCAACATCCATATGACAACACATTAAAGTTCAACCATATACGAATGCAAACATATATGCATATGCAATATGAAGTGATTGAGCCGATCTAAAACCTAGATTGTGTGTGTATATGCAACCACGAGCAACCACTAGCAATCACTTGCAACCACTTGCAATCATCATCCATAACATGTTTCAATTACATGTTTTCATCCAAAGGGTTTCTACCTAAAAGATAGGGTCGAGGAGATATACCTAAAAAGATAGATAAAAGCGCAACTTAAGGAAAAAGAAAAGATCAAAGATGTACCCTCGAAAAGAAAAGGGTTGGCCGCGCGTATTCTAGCTTCAGTTTCCCAGGTTGCATCTTCTTCGGCGTCGCTCCACTGCACTTTGACGAGCTTGACTTCGCGGTTGCGTAGTTTCTTAACTTCCGTTCCTAATATGCGGGTTGGAACTTTCCTTACGGTTGCTTCGCGTTCCACTTCAGCTTCTTCTAGGATATTTGGCTCTACCACTTCAGCAGACTCATGTAGACATTTTCGGAGATGTGAAACGTGAAAGACGTTGTGAACTCCGGCCAATTTTTCGGGTAGCTCTAATCTATAGGCCATTTTCCCAATTTTCTCAATAATAGGAAATGGTCCTACCTAAAGGTATAGTCGAATGATAGAAGCAAGTAAAAACTTTGTGCTCATTAGGCAATGTCAAAACTGGAAATCTATGCCACATATATATTGATTAGGAGAAGAACTCTCTAAGCATCAGCCCCGAAGACCGAAATCAACATCAGACTGACACCCAAAGAATTACTCAACCCAACCACTATATATGATTCTAGAAAACTAAGCATGATGGACTCCTTTTAGGTCACAAGGGAGTCCCTTCCTAAGACCAACCCGTATCCTATAAAACCCAAAAAGTTTAGTCAAACCAACGAACACCCTCAAGCCCCAACATGTGTTACTAACCGATGAGTCATACTCCCTATGGGGTTTGCAACAGAAATTGGATTGAGACTGGGACCGAGAGGATATACACAAAAGATAGCATGCAAGTAAGCTCTACAGGAAGAGAGGGATCAAAGATATACTCTTAAGAAGAGATATGATGCACGAATCTAGTCTTCAATCTTCTAAGTCGCATTTCCTTGAGCTTAACTCCATTATGCTTTGTCCATCTTTAACTTCACAATTTCGCAGCTTCTTAATTCTTATTTCCAAAATATGAGTTGGAACCTATTTCACTGTTGCCTCTCGTTCCTTTTTCACTTACTCTACTTCTAGTATACTCGGCCCACACATAACGGCGTACTCATGGTTTCATGCAAGCTCTCCAAAATTCACTAGTGAATCTTGGATCTCGTCCACTTACTCTAGGTATTCCGCGTAGAAGAACTATCTCTTGGAAATTAATGCCAACCATGTTGCCAAATGTACTTACTAAGGTGATTCTCTACAACTCAAGCATAAGCGAAATGAACCTACTGCCTTAGTGGCGAACACTACTCGATCGGATTACAAATTACCAATAAATATGTCAAGAGATTCTAGGAAACAAATCATGATAGAACCTGTAACACCCCACTCCCGCTATGGTCACTCTCTAAGGGAATGCCATAACATCGGTGGAGTATTTTAAGTGAGTATAGAACAGAAAAATTACAACAAGACAGATATAAGTAATACTCGAAAATTTTAAAACATCATTTCATTGCAGCGGAAAGTAAAACATGTTTGGTTACATCACAAAACCATAATAAGAGTCAAGTACAAAATATCCATCCTGATAAATAAAAGTACATAATCCCATTACATGAACTGATAGCCATAAAAGAAAGGGTAAGCTGAGCTCTACACCTATGGTCCAAGCTCCAAAAGAGAATAAAGCAGCCTGATCAAAGCCCACTCGTACTGGGCCCACTCTGATAACCTGAGGGTTGGGAAAAAGATAAAAACAACGGGGTCAGAGATAAGTCTGAGCGAGTCCTATAACTTTAACAATACAATCATTAAAGTAACCAGAGAAGACATAAGCTTGATATACGGTAACTGTAATAACCCGAAATTCTGGGCCAGTTTAAAATTTTTATTTTGGCAATTTTAACGAATTTTGGATATTTAAAATGAATTATTTTAAATAATATCGACGAGAAATTTATTTTGAATATAATTCGACGTATATATTATACGCGTCGTCGTTAGAATATAAATATTTATATATAATTATAAATAGAATTGAAAATGGCGCGGTAGTTCGATAATTCGATTTCAAACTTCAATTGAATGTACCGGGTGCAAAACAATCCGGATTTTAGTGAACCCAAAAACATTATGATCTAATTGATAATATCTTTCCAACGAATCCGACCAATCAAGATTTCGTAGAGAGAATCAAAAGATATGTCCAGTTGAAAATTCTGAATAGTCGCTATGGAATTCAGGCCCTTAAAAATGGACATTTTGCAAATGACCTCGGATTTCGATGAAACCAGTTTTGTTGGGTCCGTGATGTCAAATTATTGCTAGATTCCAAATTTCATAATTTTTCGAATCAATATGTGAGTGTGGCAAAGGAAAACGCGTTTGACCAATTTCAGTTGATTTTAATCGACTGGAAATTGGCCATTTTTCCAACGGTCTCGAAATTCGACGAAACTAGTTTTGTTAGGACCGTATCGTCAATACGAAGCTAGAAAATATTTTTCTGGAATTTTTCGAGTTAGTATGTGACCCCAGTAATTTGAAATGTACGTTTAAAATTCAATATAGTGATTTAAATATAAATTTAACGAAAACTGATCGAAACAATCGAATCAGCTTACGATACATATCCCATTGTGTTCGGAATGGGGGTAATTAGCTAGAGGCGATAGTCGGTGGGTCTCGTTAGGAGGTCAAAATAAAAAGTTACTTTTTGAAATAAATATAAATTAAATAAATATTTATATATACTTGGTCAACTACCTCACCCCTCTCTCTCTCTCTCTCTCTTCATTATTGTTCAGAATAAAAAAAAACGAAAAGGGGGAAAACCCCGTCGCCCCAACGCCTCGCGCTCCCACCAGCGATGGCGACCCCCCTCCTCCCATCGTCCTCACGACGACGAACCACCCCCCCCGCGTCATCTCTTCCCCCCCCCCCGCCTTCTTTTCCTCCGTTCAAGACCCCAATCCACCGAGAAGCCCTAGCCCGTGACGAAAATCGCCACCGTGGGGCCCCCACGCTGCACCATCGCGAGACCCTAGCTCCGTCGCCTCCGACGCGCCACATCGAGTCGTAGAAGAACGCAACCCCCCCTCAAGGCTTCAGGTCCGAACCCACCAGCGTGGCGCGCAGTTCGAGAAGGGCGTTGGCAAGTTAGTTCGACGATTTCTGATGTCGAACGCGAGGAAGAATGAGAATAATGAACGGTGAGCTTTTAAATATAAAAAAATCTGATTTTGTTTATTTAAAAATATGGTTTTCATGTATGAAAACTAGGATTCGTATGAAGGTTAAAAATATGATTTTTATATTTTTAAAGTATTAAAAATATAATCTTTACTATATAGAAATATTAAAAATATGATTTTTATATTTTTAAAGTATTAAAAATATAACCTTTATAGGATAGAGAATATAAAAATATCATCTTTGTATATGTAGCGAAATAAAAATCTGATTTTTATTTTATATACGTTGAAGTAAAGTGATGATTTTTATAATGATGAAAACTTTATTTTTATAAAGGCGAAAACTTTATTTTTATAAAGGCAAAAACTTTATTTTTAAAATGGAATTTTTATCTATATGACACCAAAGTAAAAATTCGATTTTTATATATTGAATAGCATAGTAAAAATTCGTTTTTTAAATATAAGAAGTGATTATAAAAATATGATTTTTTAAATGGAAAGTGAATAAATAAAAATGTGATTTTTATTTCAAAGACAACAAAATATAAAAATGTGTGATTTTTATATATGTAGTGGCTACGGGCAAAGAAGATAGCGAAGATGCGATAGCAATGAAGATTTCTATCAGTGAAGGGTCGTGAAGTTGGATAGCTTTCGGTGAGAATTTCTCACCTTTCAATTTCATTTTCTAGTTATATATATATATACTAGGATGCAGACGGTGCTTAGTAGCACCCGACACAATCGTCCACAGACCATGGACTTATTTGTTTGGTTGCAAATAGTTAGATTAGTTGATGGAAATTGAATTGTTTGGTGAAATGAATTGATATGATTGATGTGTGAATGGCGTGGGCCTTCACTAGACCGGGGATAAGGCTAGGCCTCGTCCCGTTTCTAGTATCGTGCCGTTATGCCGCCGAAATTTTCTAAAATAAGTTAGAAAAATAAAAATAGCATTTTATTTAAAAGGATGAACTGAATAGAAATTCATATGCTGGAATAAAATGTTTTATCGTTAAAAATATAATTTTTAACGTGAATGTGAATAAATAAAATATTCATTTGCAAACCAGACGGTTTGTTTATGTACACCTATTTGAAGGACATTGATTCGGTCGATAAATTTTACACATCGCCCAACTGCACGAATAAAATATTTGTTTGATTGTTTGAAACCCCACACGGGTGTTGGGATGAAATATGAAGTTCACTCATCCTGATTGATTAAATATGTCGATCGATTGATTGACATGCTGTTATAAGCGTTAGATATCTATATTTAATGCTTATACAGTGTAGTGCACTTTGGTTGATGGTTGATTATTTTTCAATGCTATTATATACATGTGTTGTATGAAAATCCATATAATTAACATTATATGGTAATTGATTGGGCCTCATTCCAATTTGAAAAACTAAGAATAATATAAAATAAAGGTTCATGTGTTGACAGTACTCATCCATTGAGATTGGTCATGTGTTGAACGAAATATTTTAGTAATAAAATTTACATCTTTATAATATAAAATAAAAGTTCATGTGTTGACAGTACTCATCCATTGAGATTGGTCATGTGTTGAACGAAATATTTTAGTAATAAAATTTACATCTTTATAATATAAAATAAAAGTTCATGTGTTGACAGTACTCATTCATTGAGATTGGTCATGTGTTGAACGAAATATTTTGATAATAACAACTATTTTGAAAAAGAAATATTTGAAAGAGAATATTTGAAAATAGAAATTTATGAAGCCGTGTTGATTAGATTGAAGCCATTTTGACGTAAACGATATTTATATCGATTTTATCGATTTCGAAATGAATTGAATATATAACGATTTCGAAATGAATTGAATATATAACGATTTCGAAATGAATTGAATATATAACGATTTCGAAATGAATTGAATATATAACAATTTCGAAATGAATTGAATTGAAAACGATTTCGAAATGAAATGAATTGAAAACGATTTCGAAATGAATTGAATTGAAAACGATTTCGAAATGAAATGAATTGAAAACGATTTCGAAATGAATTGAATTGAAAACGATTTCGAAATGAATTGAATCGAAAACGATTTCGAAATGAATTGAATTGAAAACGAATTCGAATTGAATCGAAAGTGAATTGAAATGAATTCAAATTGAATTGAAATTTGAATTGAATAGAAATGAATTTTAAAACGAATTTATAAAGAAGAATTCAATTTTGATTTGAATTGAAAAGGAAGTGGAAATTGCTTTTGAAACGAATTTAAAACTATTTATATAATTCGTTTTAAATAGAAATCGACGAAATATATATTATATATATTATATATATAATATAACGGCCTGAATAGAACGCGCCGCGCCGCGGCAGTTCGTGAATTTCGACCATTTATTTCAAACGGACATTGCGGGAGATCCGACCGTCGGATTCTCCTAAAACCGGAACCGTTGGGTTCGTATCGAAAAGAGCTTTCTAACGAATATTAGAAATTTGAAATCTAACGGTTGGATTTGGAGTTATGTCCAAATCAAATTTGAAAAAGGTCGCTGTAAGTGTAGTTCGATGACCGTTGATGGAAATCGACTGTACGGGCCTTGATAAAATTATTAAAAATAGTAATAATTTGTGTAAAATCATAAGAAATGATTTGTGAAAGTTTGGGATGAAAAACTCCATATTTGAAAAGATAAAAATAGATTTTCATCGAAATGAACTAGTTTTGAACTAGAATTATAATTCTATTTATTTTTAAGTAAATAAATTGAATTTGAAAAGGGTTTTAAAAATAACCAGAATTTCCAATGATTGCATTGGAGTGGATTTGAATCGAAATTGTCTTCGGAATATTTCGATGTTGGAATTCGTGATTATACAGGTGTTGTTATGGAAATTTGAAAGATATATTTATATCGTTATTTCCAATACGACTTTTGTTAGTCGTAGAATTTGATATTGAATATAAGCCGATATATTTTCTATTCAGAGCCTTGTATTGAATATCAAATGTGATTTGGGGTTTGTCGTGAATGGTGTCTTCACTAACACTGTTCTTGAACCCAGTAGAGAAAAGATTAAATCTTTCTATTTAGATTTAATGAAGTGTACCAATTAAATAATATTTAATTGGAATTGAATTGATATTGATTTTTGGGTTTATCGTGAACAGTGTTTTAAATAACACTTGTTTTTTAACCCGATAATTAATGAATGTGATTTTGGGTTTATCGTGAACCATGTTTTAAACGACACTGATTCTTTAACCCAGTTTACGATTAAAACTAAGTGGAGTTTTAATGAATCTTTAATTAGATTGAAATAATCGAAATGGAGTATCACCAGTTTTGCTCCAGGCGATAGTTAAATCTTTAATTAGATTTGAACGTGAAATGGTAATTGAATTTACCGATAACACCGTGGTGTTAGATATGAAGTATAACCAGTTTTACTTCATGGGATGAATAGGTTGGGATTGGGAAATTAAAACAAATGATTACTTCGGTAAGTTTCATTAATCCCGACTAGTTTGAATCGAAATTCAAAAGAAGATCAAAGAATAAATTCAAGGAATTTATCTTGGATAAAATTAATGGGAACGTTTCCCTATGAATGTGAAATTTAGAAACTAACTGTCGGTTAGCCAAGTAGAATGGTTTTCTGAATATTGATCTGATGTTGGTTTCGGCCTTCGGGGTTAGTATTTGGGGAATTATTCTCTTGATTAATTTACGGTTAGTGACTGATGAATTGGAATGAGGCGTATGTTGTGTTTGTGTAACACTTATTTAAATATACGCGAGTTATTCGGAAAGACCGGGTTTATCCCATTCTGAATAACTGATACGACGATAAGTCGAAGATGAAGACGGTGGTCGAAGACCGGAAGTCTTCACGTCGTTTGGGTGATTACTGATGATCTTGATTGGGCTGTACACCCAAGAAGATGGAAACAGTTAGTGATCGTCCAGACGTGCTTGGAGATCGATGGATATGCGGGGTACTAGGTGCCTCCGGTTTCGTTCAGCCCCAGAACGGACTTGTAAATGGACTGTGTGTCTGACATTGGATTTTAGTCTGTGTGATTGATTTCTATTAAATATATATCTGTTTGGCGGCGGAGAATTTATTCTCTTGCTTAACGCCCTTCTCTGAGACGTACGAGCTCAGGGGTTATATATTGATGGATATCAAACGCATGGAGTGAATTGCCTGTGTGGCATGCCTAAGTGGCAATTGATCGAGGCTTCTGTTGAAAAGCAAAGTCTTGTGGTGATGATCAAAGCACGGCCTTTGTGGCGTAGCTTTGTGTAACGTTTACCTCGCGTGTTTCACACCCGGTATGAACCAAAAACGGGAGACGGACCTCAGGGAGGACTTGCGTTTCTTTCTAGCTAAAAGTGGCGTCAGTGGTTTTACACGCCCTGACGAGTTTGACTTATGTGGTTGTTGCTGTTGCGAGGCGCCTCGGATTGATCGGTCGTTCTCGAACCGATGGAGTCATTTGATGGCTCATTTGCGCCCCAAAGGGCGGGGAAACGTAGTGTTCAGGCATTTTAATCCACATCGGTGGACCGGCCCTGTCGCTCCTAGGGTCACTCGAGCTCTGATCCTGAGACATGGTAGGCTAGATTGTCTCGAATCGGTTGAGGACTATCTTTTGCCTCGGTTCATAGACGGAAATCCAATTTCCAAATACGTGATCTTGCGGTTTTAGTTGTAATCCTATATATGGCGACATAGTGGGATGGGGCGCTCATGCCGCCTATGATTGATACTTATGATTTGAAGTTGTTTTATACACTATGCTCTTATAATAGTATCAAACGATTTGTTTTAACCGTATCAAGCATTCTTTGGCTGTTATAAGGGAAAACCCTATCCTCGGCTGCGTTGCATTGTGTGATGGGACCTGGGTCTTATAACAGCTTCATTTATCTTTATTTAGCATTGCGCTGTTTGTTTTATGCACTGGTATTCTTGGGAGGAAACCCATTCCGTGTTATACAGCGTGGTCCCTTGATTTACCTAACTTTAAAAATAAAGATTAACTGTTTTAGTTCTCACACCAGTCACATGACTGACCTGGAGTTTATTGTTTTAACCTAAACTCTGGGTGCCCTTATTTTGACACGGGCAGCTAGTAGTTTTGGTTTTGCAGATTTATATTCACAGGATCCTGGTTTACAGCTGGAACGATATCCGGAAAGCTTTGTATCCGTATATCTCTTCTAGTTGTGTATTGTATTATTTTCTGCTGCGATGTATTCAAATGTAATTTGAACCTCTGTTATTTCTGTGTAATATTTATTTATACTCTGTATATTCTTGTAATCTGGTGCATTGTTGTAATATACAATGAAATGTTCTTCGGTATGCGTTCTGTTTTGTCGTGTTCTCAAACGATAGGGCGTTTCGAACGGTCTGGGTCGGTTTAGCGACTGGTTCGGACCGAGCGAAATTCCTTGCCGTCACAGTTGGTATCAGAGCTTTGGTTTACAAAGCAGAGAACGAGACACATTAGAACCATACGAAAGAATTCATCAGATATTGGATTAGTAATATCCAATTAGAATGACTCGTTAGAGATAGGATCAGTAGTATCCTAGAACGAGTGTGAAGAGTATATTTTTCAAATGAAAACAATCTGGTTTTGAAAATTTAAATCAATTATTCGTATTTGATTATTTATTTATATTGATGTGGACAATCCAGAATATATAGATTTTGCGTATGCGTCTGATCCGCGTGTATTCAAAGTTTTAATATACTGGATAGATATAGAATCACACTCTAGTCGCACGGACCTGATTCTGATGATTGACGCGTCATCATTAGTAATTATTTTCGTGTTTCGAAGGTGTGATATCTATATATTTCCATTAGACTGGTGTGAGAACCAAAACTTATATAGATAGATTTATTTGTTGTGAATTGGCATCAAAAATGTGATTTTTGACTATATATCAAAGTTATGAATTTGAAAAGCTAATCAACTAATTGATTGATGTTTGTGTTGTTTGTTTATTTGTTTGCTAATTTTGAACTGTTATACCTAATTGAACCAAATATTGAACTATATTGAAAATTGGTCGCATTTGCTTGCATATACATATATATCATTGAACAGGTCATAGCAAGGAGGCTAGAGCCAGAGAATAAAATTTGTTTGCCCGACAAATAGGTACATGTTTACTACATAATTTACTGTTTTGTTTGGGTGATGATGATTTTATGAGCCTATTGGCTAGCCGCTTGGCTTTTTCTTTTTCTTTTTGAGATCTGAAGGACCGGGGAAGCTATTTGAAATTCCCCGATGCTCCCGGTGCAGGGGAGGTTATGGCGAAATTTTTCAAAAATTTAGGGTGTTAGCCAAATTTTTGAGGTTTTGAAAATTCTCAGAAACTAAAGAATTGGAGAATGGAATCCAGATCGAGCGTAGAGTTGAATGATCAAACCACTTCCGACTTTGTTCCTTTTCGGGGACGAAAAGTTTTAAGTGGGGGAGATTGTAATAACCCGAAATTCTGGGCCAGTTTAAAATTTTTATTTTGGCAATTTTAACGAATTTTGGATATTTAAAATGAATTATTTTAAATAATATCGACGAGAAATTTATTTTGAATATAATTCGACGTATATATTATACGCGTCGTCGTTAGAATATAAATATTTATATATAATTATAAATAGAATTGAAAATGGCGCGGTAGTTCGATAATTCGATTTCAAACTTCAATTGAATGTACCGGGTGCAAAACAATCCGGATTTTAGTGAACCCAAAAACATTATGATCTAATTGATAATATCTTTCCAACGAATCCGACCAATCAAGATTTCGCAGCGAGAATCAAAAGATATGTCCAGTTGAAAATTCTGAATAGTCGCTATGGAATTCAGGCCCTTAAAAATGGACATTTTGCAAATGACCTCGGATTTCGATGAAACCAGTTTTGTTGGGTCCGTGATGTCAAATTATTGCTAGATTCCAAATTTCATAATTTTTCGAATCAATATGTGAGTGTGGCAAAGGAAAACGCGTTTGACCAATTTCAGTTGATTTTAATCGACTGGAAATTGGCCATTTTTCCAACGGTCTCGGCATTCGACGAAACTAGTTTTGTTAGGACCGTATCGTCAATACGAAGCTAGAAAATATTTTTCTGGAATTTTTCGAGTTAGTATGTGACCCCAGTAATTTGAAATGTACGTTTAAAATTCAATATAGTGATTTAAATATAAATTTAACGAAAACTGATCGAAACAATCGAATCAGCTTACGATACATATCCCATTGTGTTCGGAATGGGGGTAATTAGCTAGAGGCGACAGTCGGTGGGTCTCGTTAGGAGGTCAAAATAAAAAGTTACTTTTTGAAATAAAATATAAATTAAATAAATATTTATATATACTTGGTCAACTACCTCACCCCTCTCTCTCTCTCTTCATTATTGTTCAGAATAAAAAAAAAACGAAAAGGGGGAAAACCCCGTCGCCCCAACGCCTCGCGCTCCCACCAGCGATGGCGACCCCCCTCCTCCCATCGTCCTCACGACGACGAACCACCCCCCCCCCCCCGCGTCATCTCTTCCCCCCCCCCCCCCCCCCGCCTTCTTTTCCTCCGTTCAAGACCCCAATCCACCGAGAAGCCCTAGCCCATGACGAAAATCGCCACCGTGGGGCCCCCACGCTGCACCATCGCGAGACCCTAGCTCCGTCGCCTCCGACGCGCCACATCGAGTCGCAGAAGAACGCAACCCCCCTCAAGGCTTCAGGTCCGAACCCACCAGCGTGGCGCGCAGTTCGAGAAGGGCGTTGGCAAGTTAGTTCGACGATTTCTGATGTCGAACGCGAGGAAGAAAGAGAATAATGAACGGTGAGCTTTTAAATATAAAAAAAATCTGATTTTGTTTATTTAAAAATATGGTTTTCATGTATGAAAACTAGGATTCGTATGAAGGTTAAAAATATGATTTTTATATTTTTAAAGTATTAAAAATATAATCTTTACTATATAGAAATATTAAAAATATGATTTTTATATTTTTAAAGTATTAAAAATATAACCTTTATAGGATAGAGAATATAAAAATATCATCTTTGTATATGTAGCGAAATAAAAATCTGATTTTTATTTTATATACGTTGAAGTAAAGTGATGATTTTTATAATGATGAAAACTTTATTTTTATAAAGGCGAAAACTTTATTTTTATAAAGGCGAAAACTTTATTTTTGAAATGGAATTTTTATCTATATGACACCAAAGTAAAAATTCGATTTTTATATATTGAATAGCATAGTAAAAATTCGTTTTTTAAATATAAGAAGTGATTATAAAAATATGATTTTTTAAATGGAAAGTGAATAAATAAAAATGTGATTTTTATTTCAAAGACAACAAAATATAAAAATGTGTGATTTTTATATATGTAGTGGCTACGGGCAAAGAAGATAGCGAAGATGCGATAGCAATGAAGATTTCTATCAGTGAAGGGTCGTGAAGTTGGATAGCTTTCGGTGAGAATTTCTCACCTTTCAATTTCATTTTCTAGTTATATATATATACTAGGATGCAGACGGTGCTTAGTAGCACCCGACACAATCGTCCACAGACCATGGACTTGTTTGTTTGTTTGCAAATAGTTAGATTATTTGATGGAAATTGAATTGTTTGGTGAAATGAATTGATATGATTGATGTGTGAATGGCGTGGGCCTTCACTAGACCGGGGATAAGGCTAGGCCTCGTCCCGTTTCTAGTATCGTGCCGTTATGCCGCCGAAATTTTCTAAAATAAGTTAGAAAAATAAAAATAGCATTTTATTTAAAAGGATGAACTGAATAGAAATTCATATGTTGGAATAAAATGTTTTATCGTTAAAAATATAATTTTTAACGTGAATGTGAATAAATAAAATATTCATTTGCAAACCAGACAGTTTGTTTATGTACACCTATTTGAAGGACATTGATTCGGTCGATAAATTTTACACATCGCCCAACTGCACGAATAAAATATTTGTTTGATTGTTTGAAACCCCACACGGGTGTTGGGATGAAATATGAAGTTCACTCATCCTGATTGATTAAATATGTCGATCGATTGATTGACATGCTGTTATAAGCGTTAGATATCTATATTTAATGCTTATACAGTGTAGTGCACTTTGGTTGATGGTTGATTATTTTTCAATGCTATTATATACATGTGTTGTATGAAAATCCATATAATTAACATTATATGGTAATTGATTGGGCCTCATTCCAATTTGAAAAACTAAGAATAATATAAAATAAAGGTTCATGTGTTGACAGTACTCATCCATTGAGATTGGTCATGTGTTGAACGAAATATTTTAGTAATAAAATTTACATCTTTATAATATAAAATAAAAGTTCATGTGTTGACAGTACTCATCCATTGAGATTGGTCATGTGTTGAACGAAATATTTTAGTAATAAAATTTACATCTTTATAATATAAAATAAAAGTTCATGTGTTGACAGTACTCATTCATTGAGATTGGTCATGTGTTGAACGAAATATTTTGATAATAACAACTATTTTGAAAAAGAAATATTTGAAAGAGAATATTTGAAAATAGAAATTTATGAAGCCGTGTTGATTAGATTGACGCCATTTTGACGTAAACGATATTTATATCGATTTTATCGATTTCGAAATGAATTGAATATATAACGATTTCGAAATGAATTGAATATATAACGATTTCGAAATGAATTGAATATATAACGATTTCGAAATGAATTGAATATATAACGATTTCGAAATGAATTGAATTGAAAACGATTTCAAAATGAAATGAATTGAAAACGATTTCGAAATGAATTGAATTGAAAACGATTTCGAAATGAAATGAATTGAAAACGATTTCGAAATGAATTGAATTGAAAACGATTTCGAAATGAATTGAATCGAAAACGATTTCGAAATGAATTGAATTGAAAACGAATTCGAATTGAATCGAAAGTGAATTGAAATGAATTCAAATTGAATTGAAATTTGAATTGAATAGAAATGAATTTTAAAACGAATTTATAAAGAAGAATTCAATTTTGATTTGAATTGAAAAGGAAGTGGAAATTGCTTTTGAAACGAATTTAAAACTATTTATATAATTCGTTTTAAATAGAAATCGACGAAATATATATTATATATATTATATATATAATATAACGGCCTGAATAGAACGCGCCGCGCCGCGGCAGTTCGTGAATTTCGACCATTTATTTCAAACGGACATTGCGGGAGATCCGACCGTCGGATTCTCCTAAAACCGGAACCGTTGGGTTCGTATCGAAAAGAGCTTTCTAACGAATATTAGAAATTTGAAATCTAACGGTTGGATTTGGAGTTATGTCCAAATCAAATTTGAAAAAGGTCGCTGTAAGTGCAGTTCGATGACCGTTGATGGAAATCGACTGTACGGGCCTTGATAAAATTATTAAAAATAGTAATAATTTGTGTAAAATCATAAGAAATGATTTGTGAAAGTTTGGGATGAAAAACTCCATATTTGAAAAGATAAAAATAGATTTTCATCGAAATGAACTAGTTTTGAACTAGAATTATAATTCTATTTATTTTTAAGTAAATAAATTGAATTTGAAAAGGGTTTTAAAAATAACCAGAATTTCCAATGATTGCATTGGAGTGGATTTGAATCGAAATTGTCTTCGGAATATTTCGATGTTGGAATTCGTGATTATACAGGTGTTGTTATGGAAATTTGAAAGATATATTTATATCGTTATTTCCAATACGACTTTTGTTAGTCGTAGAATTTGATATTGAATATAAGCCGATATATTTTCTATTCAGAGCCTTGTATTGAATATCAAATGTGATTTGGGGTTTGTTGTGAATGGTGTCTTCACTAACACTGTTCTTGAACCCAGTAGAGAAAAGATTAAATCTTTCTATTTAGATTTAATGAAGTGTACCAATTAAATAATATTTAATTGGAATTGAATTGATATTGATTTTTGGGTTTATCGTGAACAGTGTTTTAAATAACACTTGTTCTTTAACCCGATAATTAATGAATGTGATTTTGGGTTTATCGTGAACCGTGTTTTAAATGGCACTGATTCTTTAACCCAGTTAACGATTAAAACTAAGTGGAGTTTTAATGAATCTTTAATTAGATTGAAATAATCGAAATGGAGTATCACCAGTTTTGCTCCAGGCGATAGTTAAATCTTTAATTAGATTTGAACGTGAAATGGTAATTGAATTTACCGATAACACCGTGGTGTTAGATATGAAGTATAACCAGTTTTACTTCATGGGATGAATAGGTTGGGATTGGGAAATTAAAACAAATGATTACTTCGGTAAGTTTCGTTAATCCCGACTAGTTTGAATCGAAATTCAAAAGAAGATCAAAGAATAAATTCAAGGAATTTATCTTGGATAAAATTAATGGGAACGTTTCCCTATGAATGTGAAATTTAGAAACTAACTGTCGGTTAGCCAAGTAGAATGGTTTTCTGAATATTGATCTGATGTTGGTTTCGGCCTTCGGGGTTAGTATTTGGGGAATTATTCTCTTGATTAATTTACGGTTAGTGACTGATGAATTGGAATGAGGCGTATGTTGTGTTTGTGTAACACTTATTTAAATATACGCGAGTTATTCGGAAAGACCTGGT
The DNA here is from genome assembly GCA_030737875.1 of Allium sativum. NCBI lineage: Eukaryota > Viridiplantae > Streptophyta > Magnoliopsida > Asparagales > Amaryllidaceae > Allium > Allium sativum. Next base: position 134,618,400 of record CM060918.1, read on the forward strand.
CTATCCCATTCTGAATAACTGATACGACGATAAGTCGAAGATGAAGACGGTGGTCGAAGACCGGAAGTCTTCACGTCGTTTAGGTGATTACTGATGATCTTGATTGGGCTGTACACCCAAGAAGATGGAAACAGTTAGTGATCGTCCAGACGTGCTTGGAGATCGATGGATATGCGGGGTACTAGGTTCCTCCGGTTTCGTTCAGCCCCAGAACGGACTTGTAAATGGACTGTGTGTCTGACATTGGATTTTAGTCTGTGTGATTGATTTCTATTAAATATATATCTGTTTGGCGGCGGAGAATTTATTCTCTTGCTTAACGCCCTTCTCTGAGACGTACGAGCTCAGGGGTTATATATTGATGGATATCAAACGCATGGAGTGAATTGCCTGTGTGGCATGCCTAAGTGGCAATTGATCGAGGCTTCTGTTGAAAAGCAAAGTCTTGTGGTGATGATCAAAGCACGGCCTTTGTGGCGTAGCTTTGTGTAACGTTTACCTCGCGTGTTTCACACCCGGTATGAACCAAAAACGGGAGACGGACCTCAGGGAGGACTTGCGTTTCTTTCTAGCTAAAAGTGGCGTTAGTGGTTTTACACGCCCTGACGAGTTTGACTTATGTGGTTGTTGCTGTTGCGAGGCGCCTCGGATTGATCGGTCGTTCTCGAACCGATGGAGTCATTTGATGGCTCATTTGCGCCCCAAAGGGCGGGGAAACGTAGTGTTCATGCATTTTAATCCACATCGGTGGACCGGCCCTGTTGCTCCTAGGGTCACTCGAGCTCTGATCCTGAGACATGGTAGGCTAGATTGTCTCGAATCGGTTGAGGACTATCTTTTGCCTCGGTTCATAGACGGAAATCCAATTTCCAAATACGTGATCTTGCGGTTTTAGTTGTAATCCTATATATGGCGACATGGTGGGATGGGGCGCTCATGCCGCCTATGATTGATACTTATGATTTGAAGTTGTTTTATACACTATGCTCTTATAATAGTATCAAACGATTTGTTTTAACCGTATCAAGCATTATTTGGCTGTTATAAGGGAAAACCCTATCCTCGGCTGCGTTGCATTGTGTGATGGGACCTGGGTCTTATAACAGCTTCATTTATCTTTATTTAGCATTGCGCTGTTTGTTTTATGCACTGGTATTCTTGGGAGGAAACCCGTTCCGTGTTATATGGCGTGGTCCCTTGATTTACCTAACTTTAAAAATAAAGATTAACTGTTTTAGTTCTCACACCAGTCACATGACTGACCTGGAGTTTATTGTTTTAACCTAAACTCTGGGTGCCCTTATTTTGACACGGGCAGCTAGTAGTTTTGGTTTTGCAGATTTATATTCACAGGATCCTGGTTTACAGCTGGAACGATATCCGGAAAGCTTTGTATCCGTATATCTCTTCTAGTTGTGTATTGTATTATTTTCCGCTGCGATGTATTCAAATGTAATTTGAACCTCTGTTATTTCTGTGTAATATTTATTTATACTCTGTATATTCTTGTAATCTGGTGCATTGTTGTAATATACAATGAAATGTTCTTCGGTATGCGTTCTGTTTTGTCGTGTTCTCAAACGATAGGGCGTTTCGAACGGTCTGGGTCGGTTTAGCGACTGGTTCGGACCGAGCGAAATTCCTTGCCGTCACAGTAACGTCTGGGGATGAATGGCTACACTGAGCAGCTTGGTAGACTTAGGATAAACTAAGATAACCGTAAAGACGCATCCACCCACCCAAGGATAATTACTACACTGCACCACACCAGTCATTCCTACTTAAAGGTTGATCCCACTAAGTGTACTTAGTAATTTAGTAGTTTCGTGTACCCCTATCTGACTACATAGGTGTACCCACTACTCCCCAAGCGATCGGCTCCCCTACGTAGATACCCGTGCTGGTCCCACGATGGGGTGTATCATTCCCCAAAGTGGCCACCTGATAATATCAAAGGTGCACGGCTTTATATCTACACGATGCAACAACGACTTACCAACCAGCCCGGGTCCACACACGCATATGAAACCCGTTGGTCCCGCGTTGCCACCGCTAACCCGGTTTGGCCTCTTATAGTCAAGCCCAATATGCGTGTCCCGTCACTCGACTAGAGTCGACCCCACAAAGATACGTTTGGGATATTGGTTGAAATGGGCCCCCACAAGCTACCACCTAAGCTTGTTATTTCTAGTGAATCCCACTTAACCCTTTAACCATGTCCACTTACATGTTATACATTTTGGCTAAGTCATTTAATCATATTCCTGTTGTCATACAAGGTACCCACTAGATTTTCACATGCCACCCATGGCACTTACTTAACCCTTTAATCATGTTTAATTACATGTTCCACATTGGTTAAGTATTCTAATTGTATTTTCACATGCCACCCATGGCACTTACTTAACCCTTTAATCATGTTTAATTACATGTTCCACTTTGGTTAAGTATTCTAATCGTATTTTCTATTGCCACCCAGGGCAACTACTACATTTCCACATGCCACCCAAGGCACCCACTTAACCCCTCATGTCCCTTTACATGCTAATTTGGTTAAGTGTTTCTTAATTAATTAAGACCGTGATTCTCATAAAGACCTCTCACATTAGACTATCTTTTATGACTGCTGGTTAAGCCGGTTGGGTCCGGGCAGCCTTATGTCATAACCGAGTCTAACCTCGTGTCTTTACATTAATCACGTATTTAGTTTGTGCCTAAGACCTCTCACATTGGGCTAACATTTGTAGCAACTGGTTAAGCCGGTTGGGTTCGGGCAGTTTTACACTACAAATGAGTCCAACCTCGTGTCTTAGTCGATTAATTACACCTAAGTAATCACCCCCATATTTATTAATTATCCCTAATTAATATTCACATTTACAAGAATATGGGTAGACCTAACTCAATAGGTAAATTCCCAATTCCATAACATGGGTAGACCTAACTCAATAGGTAAATTCCCATGGGGTAGACCTAACTCAATAGGTAAATTCCCATGGGGTAGACCTAACTCAATAGGTAAATTCCCACTTATGCTTATTCATTTTATGGTATGCTTAATCATAACCATTTCACACCATTCATTAACATGTCTATTAACCCCATCGTTTCCCCACGTACTTATGCTAACACGACATATTTCCAAGAGAAGATTCTTTCACAATTAACATGGGTTTCACTTAGCATACATTAGCATTAACATGGGTTAAAAAGGTGTCCACTTACATCATGACATTAACCCAACTAGCATTACTAAATAACCCAACTTGCATGAACATACATATGTCATGTATAAAGGCGACTTGCATAAGTGTTCATAGGTTATACAAAGGTGAACTTGCATGTGTCTTAAAGGTGTGAACTTGCACAACATGTTACATGTTAACTTTCATAACATCATACACATAACTTGCATAATATTATAAACATAACTTGCATATCAACATACACATAACTTGCATAACATCATGCACATAACTTGCATAACATCATACACATAACTTGCATATGAACTTGCATAACAACATGCACATAACTTACATAACATCATACACATAAACTTGCATAACATGTTGAGCTTGCATATAAGCATACACATAACTTGTATAACATGTTGAACTTGCATATAAGCATACACATAACTTGTATAACATGTTGAACTTGCATATAAGCATACACATAACTTGCATAACATGTTGAACTTGCATATAAGCATACACATAACTTGCATAACATGTTGAACTTGCATATATGACTTGCATCTTAAAGGAGGGTAAACATGCATATATATATATATATATATATTCATAGCATATAAAGGTGTCATCTTGCATATGTATGCATCACATTTAAAAGGGTAAACTTGCATGTCATGATTTATGCATAATACCAAACGCTTAGCATGCATAAAACCACCTACTTAGCATGCATAAAATCAATTACTTATTATGCATAAACCCACCACTTAACTTGCATAAACCCACATATCCAACTTGCATAAACTCACATATTCAACATGCATAAACTCACATATTCAACATGCATAACTCACATATTCAACATGCATAAACATAGGATTAATATTAAACATAGATTAGCATATTCACATCATATCATATGACTTGAAAACCCATTAATCCTCATGCAAAACCATAGATCTCATCATATCTCATCTACTTAATTTAGCAATTGATCATCAAAGTGATAGAAACTCACCAAAACCAAGATTAGCAAACTTATGAAGTGGAATTAGTTGCTTTAGTTGAAGAAGATGTTGATTAGAGGTTGATTAGCTTGCAACTCTCTTCATTGATTTGTGGAGGCCATGATCAAGTTTCATTTTGCCATAGTTTAGTTACAAGATCTAATTATGAATGAATTAGGGTAGGGTTGGGGTCTTATTTATAGGATTAGGTAGTGTTTTAGGCCCTTAGATTAACCCTAAATTAGATTAGGACCCTTAGATTTCGGCACCTTCCAGAAACCAGCCCTAAGACCAAGCCCAAACCCCAAACTGGTGCACCTAACCACAGAACTCTCTAGAAACTGTGCAGGTTTCTTGGCTCGGCACGGGCGCACTTCCCAAGTGCGCCAGTGTATCTTTGTACTGGCGCACTTCATAAGTGCGCCAGTGCATTTTTGTTCTGGCGCACTTCACAAGTGCGCCAGTGCATTTCTGGCCTGTTTCTGGTTTTTCTACCTAACTTCGTTCGTCCATATCTCTTTCATACGGTACCCGTTTTACGCAAACTCGGACTCTATTTCGCGTATTTTTCCGAGACGAACGCAATGACGCAGCCCGTTTCCCCTAATTCCCACATCTGGGATTAGTTATTCTTTAATTTGTGAATTTTAACATTAACCGAAATTCGGGGTGTTACATTCTCCCCTCCTTAAAGGATTTCGTCCCCGAAATCTCTAAGCTAAGGAGAATGCATATCCTACCATCCAAACAACCATCTACTCAATCCATCAGACACGGGCATCCATTGTCCTTAAAACAGTTTCTAATGATGTATGAGCATATGCAAAAAGTGTGTGTATGTGTTCCCTATCTAATGTATGAACATATGCAAACCATGAGAGTGCCATGCATCCATTATGTATGCGAGAGAACCCTATCGACACATACAATATCTACATGAGTGCACAATCATTCACCAAAATGCATCATCCATATGATAACACAATCATTATACATCCATAAATATAGCTTCCTACACACAATTTTATGCAATATGCAATATGAAGTGATTGAGCCGATCTAGTGCCTAGAGTGTGTGTACATGCATCCACGAGCAACCACTAGCAACCACTTGCATCCACATGCATCCATCAAACATAACATGTCTCAAACACATGTTTCAACCATAGGTTTACCCTATCTAAAGGTCAAAGGTACTAATGAGAGGACATACTAAAGATAAGATAAGTACTAGACAAACGATAAAGGAGAAGTTAAAAGACATACCCTAAAAAAGGAACGGGTACAATGAACGCATCTTCGTTTCCGTTTCCCAAGTTGCGTTGCCCTCGTCTTCTCCCCATTGTACCTTGACTAGTTGAACCTCTCGACTCCTCAATTTCCTAGTCTCTGACCCAAGGATGCGAGTAGGAGCTCGTCGAATCGTCGCATCACGCTCTACCTTTACTTCTTTAAGCAAGGTCGGCTCTACCACCTCTGCGGTCTCATGTAAGCACTTCCTCAAATGTGATACATGGAATACATCATGAACACCACTAAGTCTGTCGGGCAACTCCACCCTATATGCCATCCGTCCAATCCTTTCCTTAATAGGAAACGGCCCAACAAACCTCGGTGCTAACTTCCCAACGGACCCAAAGCGAACAACATTTCTCAACGGAGATACTTTGACAAAAACCATGTCCCCAACCTCAAACTCAAGATCCGTCCTTCTCCGATCCGCATAAGATTTCTGTCTATCTTGCGCTGCCTTCATCCTTCTTCGAATCAAATCAATCTTCTCTGAAGTCTCTCTAACCATATCTGGCCCAAGCAAGATCTTATCCGTAGATTCCCACCAACATGTAGGAGATCGACAAGGCCTTCCATAAAGAGCTTCGAAAGGTGCCATGCCAATACTAGACTGAAAGCTGTTATTGTATGCGAACTCCACCAAAGGAAGATGTTCTTCCCATGTACCTCCAAAATCCAAGATACAAAGCCTCAAGAGATCTTCTAAGATACGGTTCACCCTCTCGGTCTGACCGTCCGTCTGAGGATGATATGCGGTGCTCAAACACAACTGAGTCTCTACCGCCTCTTGCAAACTTCTCCAAAACTCACTAGTGAAGATAGGATCTCGATCACTCACAATGCTGGATGGTACGCCATGCAATCTAACAATCTCTCTAACATAGACTGAAGCAAGCCATGGAGCGGTCCTCTTACTCCTCACGGGTATAAAATGGGCACTCTTGGTAAGTCTGTCTACCACAACCCAAATTCCCGTATTGCCCTTCCTCGATCTCTGTAACCCATCGATGAAATCCATCGAGACACTATCCCACTTCCATTGCGGAACTTCCAATGGGTGTAGCAACCCACCGGGTTTCCTTTGCTCCGCTTTAACTTGTTGGCACACTAAGCATCTAGCCACATACTCGGCCACATCTTTCTTCATACCGGCCCAGAAGAAAACTCTCTTCATGTCTTGGTACATTTTGTCTCCACCGGGATGAATAGTCATTCTTGAACGATGTGCATCATCCAAAATAGCCTTCTTCAAACCCTCATCTTGCGGTACACAAAGTCTACCGTCTCTATGCAACCATCCCCTATCATCTATGGTGTATCTACCCAAATGGCTGGACGACTCCCCCCTTATAAGCTTCTTTACCAACTCAACCAACTGTGGGTCGTCTCGCTGAGCCTCGCCAATCCGCCCCAAAAGAGTAGGCCTAACCTCCAAGGAGGCTAGCAAACCGGGTACAAAGTCAACGGAAGGTCTAAAGTCAAACATAGAATTAAACTCCAAGCTTCGCCATTCCACGAACAATGGACTCAAAGACAGCCTTCTTCTGCTTAAGGCGTCTGCCACCACGTTACCCTTGCCAGGGGTATACGCTATCTCAAACTCATAGGATGCTAAGAATTCCATCCACCTTTGTTGTCTTAAGACAAAGCGCTCAAAGAGTCTCCAACACTTCCCTAAGATGTTGAGCATGCTTTTCTCCACTTCTAGAGAAAATCAGGATATTCTCCCATGCAAAATCGTCACAACTATCCATCTCTCACGCAGACCACCCTAGTCGAGCTCGATATCCCCCAAATGCAAGCCCCAAAGGCCTAAACCAATATCAGACAAACACCCAAGGGATACCTCCTTCGAATTCAGACGGCCTACGTGAGATGATACTAATAAAAACGGCTAAATAATTAAGCCCTTGTCCAATTCTGGATGTCCTTGCCAGTCTCGCTCCAAAACCACCGTTTATCCCATAACTGGCTTTGCTCATCCTATTGAGCACATACGAAAACTTATTCCGCTCCTAGAAAAGACCAAGATGTCATTTACAAAGACCATCACGAACTTATTTAGGTACTCCCTGAACACCCTTCTCATCAAATCAATATGCGGGGGCGTTCGTCAAACCAAATGGCATCTCCAGCCATTCATGAAAATCATCCGGAGTCCTAAAGGTAGTCTTCTCTATACTATCCTCAGTCACTCTCAACTGACGAAACCTCGTGGCTAAGTCCAACTGCGAAAATACTGAGGCGCCCACTAACTGATCAAAGAGATCATCAATCCTCGACAATGGGTGTCTATTCTTCTTTGTGAGTTTATTTAGTTCTCTTTAGCCTACACAAAGTCTGAGGGACCCATCCGCCTTTGTAGCAAAAACTACTGGAGCACCCCACTCCGATATACTTTGTCTTATGGACCCCTTCTCAAGCAACTCCCCTACTTGCTTATGGAGTTCCCTCCTCTCGCGAGGAGCCATGTGGTGCACTGGTAAAGATACAGGTTTAGTATTGTCTACCAGATATATTCGGAAGTCAATCTCCCGCTCCGGAGGTAAGCCCTTCACCTCCTCAAACACATCTGAGTATTCCCGGACCACTCTAACAGATCGCAAACTCTCGACCGACGTGTCAAGCGATTCTAGATAACTTAGCATAACAGATTCCATGGGATTACAAGAGATCTCAAGAGTGTTACCCAAGCGGGTCATAAGCCTAACAACTCTCCCTTCAAAATCAAGAATGGCACCCCTATTGGATAACCAGTCCAAGCCCAAACTAACCCATAGCCCGTGAAGCCCAAAAAGCATCACATCTAAACTCAACGCTAAGTATAGAAACTTTCAAACCCAAACACATCATGGAGCCCCAATTGGGTTTGAAACAACTAAGGGATCATCTACCAAACTGGTGTCTAAGCGCAGTGACTCAACTAACAATGATGAGATAAACGAACTCGATGCGTCAGAATCTAATAAAGTTCGAACCGGATAATAAAGAAATCCAAATTCCAACCTAGACGGTCCTATCCCCATCTGGTACACTAGCCGCGAGGGAATACAACTACCCTCCAGGAGATTCCATACCTTGCCCATGCCCCTTTGGACAATCCTAATACGATGTCCCATTCCTCCAAAAGGATAACTACTCGCCTTCTTCTTCCCATTCTCCACTCGTAACCTCCCACCAATGAGGTTTCATCCTTCATTAACCAAACAACTATTTGAGCCTTCCTCCCATCGTCTATCCAATAGATACCTACCAATCCTCCTCCTTCTTGAACCAACTTCTAAACCGACTAATGTCTAAGTCCCTTGAAGTGGTTTTCCGTTCTTATCTATCTTAGAAAGGTCATCTATACGCGGAGGGGAAACTCAAAACGAGAGAGGAAGAGATTCAAAACGGAAAATTCGAAAGATATAGATATGGCTATTGGGGATTATGCTTTTCTTTCAAAAACTTTTCTCTTAAAAGACATGTTTTTTGAAAATACTCCATTCAAAAATATTCTTAGAAAATAGTTTTTCTAAAAAATTTATCTGTTCTGGTAACCTTAAGCTCTGATACCACGTGTAACACCCCACTCCCGCTATGGTCACTCTCTAAGGGAATGCCATAACATCGGTGGAGTATTTTAAGTGAATATAGAACAGAAAAATTACAACAAGACAGATATAAGTAATACTCGAAAATTTTAAAACATCATTTCATTGCAGCGGAAAGTAAAACATGTTTGGTTACATCACAAAACCATAATAAGAGTCAAGTACAAAATATCCATCCTGATAAATAAAAGTACATAATCCCATTACATGAACTGATAGCCATAAAAGAAAGGGTAAGCTGAGCTCTACACCTATGGTCCAAGCTCCAAAAGAGAATAAAGCAGCCTGATCAAAGCCCACTCGTACTGGGCCCACTCTGATAACCTGAGGGTTGGGAAAAAGATAAAAACAACGGGGTCAGACATAAGTCTGAGCGAGTCCTATAACTTTAACAATACAATCATTAAAGTAACCAGAGAAGACATAAGCTTGATATACGGTAACGTCTGGGGATGAATGGCTACACTGAGCAGCTTGGTAGACTTAGGATAAACTAAGATAACCGTAAAGACGCATCCACCCACCCAAGGATAATTACTACACTGCACCACACCAGTCATTCCTACTTAAAGGTTGATCCCACTAAGTGTACTTAGTAATTTAGTAGTTTCGTGTACCCCTATCTGACTACATAGGTGTACCCACTACTCCCCAAGCGATCGGCTCCCCTACGTAGATACCCGTGCTGGTCCCACGATGGGGTGTATCATTCCCCAAAGTGGCCACCTGATAATATCAAAGGTGCACGGCTTTATATCTACACGATGCAACAACGACTTACCAACCAGCCCGGGTCCACACACGCATATGAAACCCGTTGGTCCCGCGTTGCCACCGCTAACCCGGTTTGGCCTCTTATAGTCAAGCCCAATATGCGTGTCCCGTCACTCGACTAGAGTCGACCCCACAAAGATACGTTTGGGATATTGGTTGAAATGGGCCCCCACAAGCTACCACCTAAGCTTGTTATTTCTAGTGAATCCCACTTAACCCTTTAACCATGTCCACTTACATGTTATACATTTTGGCTAAGTCATTTAATCATATTCCTGTTGTCATACAAGGTACCCACTAGATTTTCACATGCCACCCATGGCACTTACTTAACCCTTTAATCATGTTTAATTACATGTTCCACTTTGGTTAAGTATTCTAATTGTATTTTCACATGCCACCCATGGCACTTACTTAACCCTTTAATCATGTTTAATTACATGTTCCACTTTGGTTAAGTATTCTAATCGTATTTTCTATTGCCACCCAGGGCAACTACTACATTTCCACATGCCACCCAAGGCACCCACTTAACCCCTCATGTCCCTTTACATGCTAATTTGGTTAAGTGTTTCTTAATTAATTAAGACCGTGATTCTCATAAAGACCTCTCACATTAGACTATCTTTTATGACTGCTGGTTAAGCCGGTTGGGTCCGGGCAGCCTTATGTCATAACCGAGTCTAACCTCGTGTCTTTACATTAATCACGTATTTAGTTTGTGCCTAAGACCTCTCACATTGGGCTAACATTTGTAGCAACTGGTTAAGCCGGTTGGGTCCGGGCAGTTTTACACTACAAATGAGTCCAACCTCGTGTCTTAGTCGATTAATTACACCTAAGTAATCACCCCCATATTTATTAATTATCCCTAATTAATATTCACATTTACAAGAATATGGGTAGACCTAACTCAATAGGTAAATTCCCAATTCCATAACATGGGTAGACCTAACTCAATAGGTAAATTCCCATGGGGTAGACCTAACTCAATAGGTAAATTCCCATGGGGTAGACCTAACTCAATAGGTAAATTCCCACTTATGCTTATTCATTTTATGGTATGCTTAATCATAACCATTTCACACCATTCATTAACATGTCTATTAACCCCATCGTTTCCCCACGTACTTATGCTAACACGACATATTTCCAAGAGAAGATTCTTTCACAATTAACATGGGTTTCACTTAGCATACATTAGCATTAACATGGGTTAAAAAGGTGTCCACTTACATCATGACATTAACCCAACTAGCATTACTAAATAACCCAACTTGCATGAACATACATATGTCATGTATAAAGGCGACTAGCATAAGTGTTCATAGGTTTTACAAAGGTGAACTTGCATGTGTCTTAAAGGTGTGAACTTGCACAACATGTTACATGTTAACTTGCATAACATCATACACATAACTTGCATAATATTATAAACATAACTTGCATATCAACATACACATAACTTGCATAACATCATGCACATAACTTGCATAACATCATACACATAACTTGCATATGAACTTGCATAACAACATGCACATAACTTACATAACATCATACACATAAACTTGCATAACATGTTGAGCTTGCATATAAGCATACACATAACTTGTATAACATGTTGAACTTGCATATAAGCATACACATAACTTGTATAACATGTTGAACTTGCATATAAGCATACACATAACTTGCATAACATGTTGAACTTGCATATAAGCATACACATAACTTGCATAACATGTTGAACTTGCATATATGACTTGCATCTTAAAGGAGGGTAAACATGCATATATATATATATATATATATATATATATATATATATATATATATATATATATATATTCATAGCATATAAAGGTGTCATCTTGCATATGTATGCATCACATTTAAAAGGGTAAACTTGCATGTCATGATTTATGCATAATACCAAACACTTAGCATGCATAAAACCACCTACTTAGCATGCATAAAATCAATTACTTATTATGCATAAACCCACCACTTAACTTGCATAAACCCACATATCCAACTTGCATAAACTCACATATTCAACATGCATAAACTCACATATTCAACATGCATAACTCACATATTCAACATGCATAAACATAGGATTAATATTAAACATAGATTAGCATATTCACATCATATCATATGACTTGAAAACCCATTAATCCTCATGCAAAACCATAGATCTCATCATATCTCATCTACTTAATTTAGCAATTGATCATCAAAGTGATAGAAACTCACCAAAACCAAGATTAGCAAACTTATGAAGTGGAATTAGTTGCTTTAGTTGAAGAAGATGTTGATTAGAGGTTGATTAGCTTGCAACTCTCTTCATTGATTTGTGGAGGCCATGATCAAGTTTCATTTTGCCATAGTTTAGTTACAAGATCTAATTATGAATGAATTAGGGTAGGGTTGGGGTCTTATTTATAGGATTAGGTAGTGTTTTAGGCCCTTAGATTAACCCTAAATTAGATTAGGACCCTTAGATTTCGGCACCTTCCAGAAACCAGCCCTAAGACCAAGCCCAAACCCCAAACTGGTGCACCCAACCACAGAACTCTCTAGAAACTATGCAGGTTTCTTGGCTCGGCACGGGCGCACTTCCCAAGTGCGCCAGTGTATCTTTGTACTGGCGCACTTCATAAGTGCGCCAGTGCATTTTTGTTCTGGCGCACTTCACAAGTGCGCCAGTGCATTTCTGGCCTGTTTCTGGTTTTTCTGCCTAACTTCGTTCGTCCATATCTCTTTCATACAGTACCCGTTTTACGCAAACTCGGACTCTATTTCGCGTATTTTTCCGAGACGAACGCAATGACGCAGCCCGTTTCCCCTAATTCCCACATCTGGGATTAGTTATTCTTTAATTTGTGAATTTTAACATTAACCGAAATTCGGGGTGTTACATTCTCCCCTCCTTAAAGGATTTCGTCCCCGAAATCTCTAAGCTAAGGAGAATGCATATCCTACCATCCAAACAACCATCTACTCAATCCATCAAACACGGGCATCCATTGTCCTTAAAACAGTTTCTAATGATGTATGAGCATATGCAAAAAGTGTGTGTATATGTTCCCTATCTAATGTATGAACATATGCAAACCATGATAGTGCCATGCATCCATTATGTATGCGAGAGAACCCTATCGACACATACAATATCTACATGAGTGCACAATCATTCACCAAAATGCATCATCCATATGATAACACAATCATTATACATCCATAAATATAGCTTCCTACACACAATTTTATGCAATATGCAATATGAAGTGATTGAGCCGATCTAGTGCCTAGAGTGTGTGTACATGCATCCACGAGCAACCACTAGCAACCACTTGCATCCACATGCATCCATCAAACATAACATGTCTCAAACACATGTTTCAACCATAGGTTTACCCTATCTAAAGGTCAAAGGTACTAATGAGAGGACATACTAAAGATAAGATAAGTACTAGACAAACGATAAAGGAGAAGTTAAAAGACATACCCTAAAAAAGGAACGGGTACAATGAACGCATCTTCGTTTCCGTTTCCCAAGTTGCGTTGCCCTCGTCTTCTCCCCATTGTACCTTGACTAGTTGAACCTCTCGACTCCTCAATTTCCTAGTCTCTGACCCAAGGATGCGAGTAGGAGCTCGTCGAATCGTCGCATCACGCTCTACCTTTACTTCTTTAAGCAAGGTCGGCTCTACCACCTCTGCGGTCTCATGTAAGCACTTCCTCAAATGTGATACATGGAATACATCATGAACACCACTAAGTCTGTCGGGCAACTCCACCCTATATGCCATCCGTCCAATCCTTTCCTTAATAGGAAACGGCCCAACAAACCTCGGTGCTAACTTCCCAACGGACCCAAAGCGAACAACATTTCTCAACGGAGATACTTTGACAAAAACCATGTCCCCAACCTCAAACTCAAGATCCGTCCTTCTCCGATCCGCATAAGATTTCTGTCTATCTTGCGCTGCCTTCATCCTTCTTCGAATCAAATCAATCTTCTCTGAAGTCTCTCTAACCATATCTGGCCCAAGCAAGATCTTATCCGTAGATTCCCACCAACATGTAGGAGATCGACAAGGCCTTCCATAAAGAGCTTCGAAAGGTGCCATGCCAATACTAGACTGAAAGCTGTTATTGTATGCGAACTCCACCAAAGGAAGATGTTCTTCCCATGTACCTCCAAAATCCAAGATACAAAGCCTCAAGAGATCTTCTAAGATACGGTTCACCCTCTCGGTCTGACCGTCCGTCTGAGGATGATATGCGGTGCTCAAACACAACTGAGTCTCTACCGCCTCTTGCAAACTTCTCCAAAACTCACTAGTGAAGATAGGATCTCGATCACTCACAATGCTGGATGGTACGCCATGCAATCTAACAATCTCTCTAACATAGACTGAAGCAAGCCATGGAGCGGTCCTCTTACTCCTCACGGGTATAAAATGGGCACTCTTGGTAAGTCTGTCTACCACAACCCAAATTCCCATATTGCCCTTCCTCGATCTCTGTAACCCATCGATGAAATCCATCGAGACACTATCCCACTTCCATTGCGGAACTTCCAATGGGTGTAGCAACCCACCGGGTTTCCTTTGCTCCGCTTTAACTTGTTGGCACACTAAGCATCTAGCCACATACTCGGCCACATCTTTCTTCATACCGGCCCAGAAGAAAACTCTCTTCATGTCTTGGTACATTTTGTCTCCACCGGGATGAATAGTCATTCTTGAACGATGTGCATCATCCAAAATAGCCTTCTTCAAACCCTCATCTTGCGGTACACAAAGTCTACCGTCTCTATGCAACCATCCCCTATCATCTATGGTGTATCTACCCAAATGGCTGGACGACTCCCCCCTTATAAGCTTCTTTACCAACTCAACCAACTGTGGGTCGTCTCGCTGAGCCTCGCCAATCCGCCCCAAAAGAGTAGGCCTAACCTCCAAGGAGGCTAGCAAACCGGGTACAAAGTCAACGGAAGGTCTAAAGTCAAACATAGAATTAAACTCCAAGCTTCGCCATTCCACGAACAATGGACTCAAAGACAGCCTTCTTCTGCTTAAGGCGTCTGCCACCACGTTACCCTTGCCAGGGGTATACGCTATCTCAAACTCATAGGATGCTAAGAATTCCATCCACCTTTGTTGTCTTAAGACAATGCGCTCAAAGAGTCTCCAACACTTCCCTAAGATGTTGAGCATGCTTTTCTCCACTTCTAGAGAAAATCAGGATATTCTCCCATGCAAAATCGTCACAACTATCCATCTCTCACGCAGACCACCCTAGTCGAGCTCGATATCCCCCAAATGCAAGCCCCAAAGGCCTAAACCAATATCAGACAAACACCAAAGGGATACCTCCTTCGAATTCAGACGGCCTACGTGAGATGATACTAGTAAAAACGGCTAAATAATTAAGCCCTTGTCCAATTCTGGATGTCCTTGCCAGTCTCGCTCCAAAACCACCGTTTATCCCATAACTGGCTTTGCTCATCCTATTGAGCACATACGAAAACTTATTCCGCTCCTAGAAAAGACCAAGATGTCATTTACAAAGACCATCACGAACTTATTTAGGTACTCCCTGAACACCCTTCTCATCAAATCAATATGCGGGGGCGTTCGTCAAACCAAATGGCATCTCCAGCCATTCATGAAAATCATCCGGAGTCCTAAAGGTAGTCTTCTCTATACTATCCTCAGTCACTCTCAACTGACGAAACCTCGTGGCTAAGTCCAACTGCGAAAATACTGAGGCGCCCACTAACTGATCAAAGAGATCATCAATCCTCGACAATGGGTGTCTATTCTTCTTTGTGAGTTTATTTAGTTCTCTTTAGCCTACACAAAGTCTGAGGGACCCATCCGCCTTTGTAGCAAAAACTACTGGAGCACCCCACTCCGATATACTTTGTCTTATGGATCCCTTCTCAAGCAACTCCCCTACTTGCTTATGGAGTTCCCTCCTCTCGCGCGGAGCCATGTGGTGCACTGGTAAAGATACAGGTTTAGTATTGTCTACCAGATATATTCGGAAGTCAATCTCCCGCTCCGGAGGTAAGCCCTTCACCTCCTCAAACACATCCGAGTATTCCCGGACCACTCTAACAGATCGCAAACTCTCGACCGACGTGTCAAGCGATTCTAGATAACTTAGCTTAACAGATTCCATGGGATTACAAGAGATCTCAAGAGTGTTACCCAAGCGGGTCATAAGCCTAACAACTCTCCCTTCAAAATCAAGAACGGCACCCCTATTGGATAACCAGTCCATGCCCAAACTAACCCATAGCCCGTGAAGCCCAAAAAGCATCACATTTAAACTCAACGCTAAGTATAGAAACTTTCAAACCCAAACACATCATGGAGCCCCAATTGGGTTTGAAACAACTAAGGGATCATCTACCAAACTGGTGTCTAAGCGCAGTGACTCAACTAACAATGATGAGATAAACGAACTCGATGCGTCAGAATCTAATAAAGTTCGAACCGGATAATAAAGAAATCCAAATTCCAACCTAGACGGTCCTATCCCCATCTGGTACACTAGCCGCGAGGGAATACAACTACCCTCCAGGAGATTCCATACCTTGCCCATGCCCCTTTGGACAATCCTAATACGGTGTCCCATTCCTCCAAAAGGATAACTACTCGCCTTCTTCTTCCCATTCTCCACTCGTAACCTCCCACCAATGAGGTTTCATCCTTCATTAACCAAACAACTATTTGAGCCTTCCTCCCATCGTCTATCCAATAGATACCTACCAATCCTCCTCCTTCTTGAACCAACTTCTAAACCGACTAATGTCTAAGTCCCTTGAAGTGGTTTTCCGTTCTTATCTATCTTAGAAAGGTCATCTATACGCGGAGGGGAAACTCAAAACGAGAGAGGAAGAGATTCAAAACGGAAAATTCGAAAGATATAGATATGGCTATTGGGGATTATGCTTTTCTTTCAAAAACTTTTCTCTTAAAAGACATGTTTTTTGAAAATACTCCTTTCAAAAATATTCTTAGAAAATAGTTTTTCTAAAAAAATTATCTGTTCTGGTAACCTTAAGCTCTGATACCACGTGTAACACCCCACTCCCGCTATGGTCACTGTCTAAGGGAATGCCATAACATCGGTGGAGTATTTTAAGTGAATATAGAACAGAAAAATTTCAACAAGACAGATATAAGTAATACTCGAAAATTTTAAAACATCATTTCATTGCAGCGGAAAGTAAAACATGTTTGGTTACATCACAAAACCATAATAAGAGTCAAGTACAAAATATCCATCCTGATAAATAAAAGTACATAATCCCATTACATGAACTGATAGCCATAAAAGAAAGGGTAAGCTGAGCTCTACACCTATGGTCCAAGCTCCAAAAGAGAATAAAGCAGCCTGATCAAAGCCCACTCGTACTGGGCCCACTCTGATAACCTGAGGGTTGGGAAAAAGATAAAAACAACGGGGTCAAACATAAGTCTGAGCGAGTCCTATAACTTTAACAATACAATCATTAAAGTAACCAGAGAAGACATAAGCTTGATATACGGTAACGTCTGGGGATGAATGGCTACACTGAGCAGCTTGGTAGACTTAGGATAAACTAAGATAACCGTAAAGACGCATCCACCCACCCAAGGATAATTACTACACTGCACCACACCAGTCATTCCTACTTAAAGGTTGATCCCACTAAGTGTACTTAGTAATTTAGTAGTTTCGTGTACCCCTATCTGACTACATAGGTGTACCCACTACTCCCCAAGCGATCGGCTCCCCTACGTAGATACCCGTGCTGGTCCCACGATGGGGTGTATCATTCCCCAAAGTGGCCACCTGATAATATCAACGGTGCACGGCTTTATATCTACACGATGCAACAACGACTTACCAACCAGCCCGGGTCCACACACGCATATGAAACCCGTTGGTCCCGCGTTGCCACCGCTAACCCGGTTTGGCCTCTTATAGTCAAGCCCAATATGCGTGTCCCGTCACTCGACTAGAGTCGAGCCCACAAAGATACGTTTGGGATATTGGTTGAAATGGGCCCCCACAATCTACCACCTAAGCTTGTTATTTCTAGTGAATCCCACTTAACCCTTTAACCATGTCCACTTACATGTTATACATTTTGGCTAAGTCATTTAATCATATTCCTGTTGTCATACAAGGTACCCACTAGATTTTCACATGCCACCCATGGCACTTACTTAACCCTTTAATCATGTTTAATTACATGTTCCACTTTGGTTAAGTATTCTAATTGTATTTTCACATGCCACCCATGGCACTTACTTAACCCTTTAATCATGTTTAATTACATGTTCCACTTTGGTTAAGTATTCTAATCGTATTTTCTATTGCCACCCAGGGCAACTACTACATTTCCACATGCCACCCAAGGCACCCACTTAACCCCTCATGTCCCTTTACATGCTAATTTGGTTAAGTGTTTCTTAATTAATTAAGACCGTGATTCTCATAAAGACCTCTCACATTAGACTATCTTTTATGACTGCTGGTTAAGCCGGTTGGGTCCGGGCAGCCTTATGTCATAACCGAGTCTAACCTCGTGTCTTTACATTAATCACGTATTTAGTTTGTGCTTAAGACCTCTCACATTGGGCTAACATTTGTAGCAACTGGTTAAGCCGGTTGGGTCCGGGCAGTTTTACACTACAAATGAGTCCAACCTCGTGTCTTAGTCGATTAATTACACCTAAGTAATCACCCCCATATTTATTAATTATCCCTAATTAATATTCACATTTACAAGAATATGGGTAGACCTAACTCAATAGGTAAATTCCCAATTCCATAACATGGGTAGACCTAACTCAATAGGTAAATTCCCATGGGGTAGACCTAACTCAATAGGTAAATTCCCATGGGGTAGACCTAACTCAATAGGTAAATTCCCACTTATGCTTATTCATTTTATGGTATGCTTAATCATAACCATTTCACACCATTCATTAACATGTCTATTAACCCCATCGTTTCCCCACGTACTTATGCTAACACGACATATTTCCAAGAGAAGATTCTTTCACAATTAACATGGGTTTCACTTAGCATACATTAGCATTAACATGGGTTAAAAAGGTGTCCACTTACATCATGACATTAACCCAACTAGCATTACTAAATAACCCAACTTGCATGAACATACATATGTCATGTATAAAGGCGACTTGCATAAGTGTTCATAGGTTATACAAAGGTGAACTTGCATGTGTCTTAAAGGTGTGAACTTGCACAACATGTTACATGTTAACTTGCATAACATCATACACATAACTTGCATAATATTATAAACATAACTTGCATATCAACATACACATAACTTGCATAACATCATGCACATAACTTGCATAACATCATACACATAACTTGCATATGAACTTGCATAACAACATGCACATAACTTACATAACATCATACACATAAACTTGCATAACATGTTGAGCTTGCATATAAGCATACACATAACTTGTATAACATGTTGAACTTGCATATAAGCATACACATAACTTGTATAACATGTTGAACTTGCATATAAGCATACACATAACTTGCATAACATGTTGAACTTGCATATAAGCATACACATAACTTGCATAACATGTTGAACTTGCATATATGACTTGCATCTTAAATGAGGGTAAACATGCATATATATATATATATATATATATATATATATATATATATATATATATATTCATAGCATATAAAGGTGTCATCTTGCATATGTATGCATCACATTTAAAAGGGTAAACTTGCATGTCATGATTTATGCATAATACCAAACACTTAGCATGCATAAAACCACCTACTTAGCATGCATAAAATCAATTACTTATTATGCATAAACCCACCACTTAACTTGCATAAACCCACATATCCAACTTGCATAAACTCACATATTCAACATGCATAAACTCACATATTCAACATGCATAACTCACATATTCAACATGCATAAACATAGGATTAATATTAAACATAGATTAGCATATCCACATCATATCATATGACTTGAAAACCCATTAATCCTCATGCAAAACCATAGATCTCATCATATCTCATCTACTTAATTTAGCAATTGATCATCAAAGTGATAGAAACTCACCAAAACCAAGATTAGCAAACTTATGAAGTGGAATTAGTTGCTTTAGTTGAAGAAGATGTTGATTAGAGGTTGATTAGCTTGCAACTCTCTTCATTGATTTGTGGAGGCCATGATCAAGTTTCATTTTGCCATAGTTTAGTTACAAGATCTAATTATGAATGAATTAGGGTAGGGTTGGGGTCTTATTTATAGGATTAGGTAGTGTTTTAGGCCCTTAGATTAACCCTAAATTAGATTAGGACCCTTAGATTTCGGCACCTTCCAGAAACCAGCCCTAAGACCAAGCCCAAACCCCAAACTGGTGCACCCAACCACAGAACTCTCTAGAAACTGTGCAGGTTTCTTGGCTCGGCACGGGCGCACTTCCCAAGTGCGCAAGTGTATCTTTGTACTAGCGCACTTCATAAGTGCGCCAGTGCATTTTTGTTCTGGCGCACTTCACAAGTGCGCCAGTGCATTTCTGGCCTGTTTCTGGTTTTTCTGCCTAACTTCGTTCGTCCATATCTCTTTCATACGGTACCCGTTTTACGCAAACTCGGACTCTATTTCGCGTATTTTTCCGAGACGAACGCAATGACGCAGCCCGTTTCCCCTAATTCCCACATCTGGGATTAGTTATTCTTTAATTTGTGAATTTTAACATTAACCGAAATTCGGGGTGTTACAGAACCCTAAAGGTTACCTGTGACTTCGAGGGTATTACCGAGGCAAGTCAAGAGTCTAACTACCCTCTTTTCGAAACCGAGATGGTCACCCTTACTGGATAACCACTCCATCGCTAGAATCAACCAATGGCCCAAAACAAAGGCACTACATCTAAATTCTACGCTTAGAATAGAAATTTTTTAATCCCACACAGATCATAGAAAAATGAGCTGGGCCCCCAATTGGGTTTGAAACAATTAAGGGGTCCTCTACCATACTAGTTTTTAGGTGCAGAGATCCTACTAAAGCAGACGAGATAAAGGAGTGTGATGCGCCGGAATCAAATAAAGTGCGAACGGGGTGATCATAAAGATAAACTACACTTTCTACATAAGTATTTATACCTCGCTGTTGCAGAGGTGGCGCCTCTAGCACATGAACTTGTGCCCCTGAGGTGGATCTAGCCCTCTGCCCCTGTCCTCGTTTCTTTGGGCAGTCCTTAGCCATGTGGCCTATCTCACCGCAAGAAAAGCACCCACCATTCATCTTGGCCTTCTTTTTCTGGCAATCTTTTACTAAGTGCCCCACTTTGCCACAAAATTTACACTTCCTCTTCTCTTGGGACTTGTTGCCTTTCCCGCCCTTCTTGAAGTCTGTCTTCTCAGGGCAGTCTTTGCTGATGTGTCCAGTCTCCCCACAATGAAAACATTCTCCTTGCTTTCTTTTCCTCTTTCTACAATCCTTGGCTATGTGCCCTTCCGTACCGCAGAAATTGCATTTCCTTTTTTCTCGTTTCTTGTTATTACTGTTACGATCCTTTCTTGTTTGACTATTATTCGTCTTCCTGCTCTGGGACTCTTCCGCTTGTTGGTTCATGTGGAGGAGGTGGAGTGAAAGCGTCAGCAGCTGGGGAGTAAGGTCTCCAGACATGCTGAAACAGAAAGGATAGATTCAAAATGAATGATAAGAGATAGTACCTATGGCTTTGGGGGGGACTTTGCCTTTTAAAATAAAATAATATTTTATCTTTTAAAAATGCTTCTTTAAATTTCTTTTTGAAAAATAATTTTTCAAAACTTTTTATCTTATCTGGTAAACCTATGCTCTGATACCAAGTGAAACACCCCACCTCCGTTAGGGTCACTCTCAAAGGGAATGCCCTAATTTTGGTGGAGGTTTATAAGTATAAGTCAAATATATACAAGACAGATATAATAACACATATTTTTGAACAAGGGAAAACTACAACTTTTATTTCATCAAAATACGTGTTACACAAACCATGCCATAATTGTCTTACAACACTTCCAAAATCATAACTGTCTTGATTACATTATTTAAAGAAGCATAAAGAAAACATAAATAAACTGCAAAAGTCCCATGATTGCTGTCCAAAGCCATAGTCCAAAACGAAAAGATCCAAGCAATACATTCTTTCTCTTCAAGCTGGATATGAAGGCTGGTCAAGCTGCGGTATTCCCTCCCTGTGGACCTGGGGGGGAAACAGAAGAAAAGAAGACGAAAGAAAAGTAGAGTCAGACATAAAGCCTGAGTAAGTCTAGGACTATTCAGTCTATGAATAAAGAACTGGGTATGATAAGTATAAACTAGAAATGGGAAAGCACCATAAACTAAGTTAAGTTGTCTTGGGTCGAATATACTATCGTACCCCATATTAATCTCTGTACCCATATAAACTAGTTCCCAACAAGCACCCCAAAATCAGGGTGAAGTGATCCATTTTATGATGATCGGCTCCTACTCGCATAGTTACATGTGTCTTACGGCCCCCGATGTTGTAGTTACCTATGCTGGTCCCACCATGGGGTGTATCAAGTCCCATGGTGGCGGCCCGACACAATCCTAGAATGCACAGGTATGCTACTGGTGCCCAGTGCCTTATTTTTCTGCGCCGGAGTGTGTGCACGCCCGCACCCCGTTAGAACCTACACTGCCGCACCACCGCCGTCGATTTGACCTCTTACAGTCAGCCCAGTAATCGTGCCCCACCCTGCCTAGTTTCAGGGTATCATGATACCTTGTAGGTTTACTGCTGAAAAGGGTCCCCCGCTACTAGGTTTTTTATTTCTAGCCAACATGCTAAGTTGGTTAAGTGTTTTATAAACCTAACCCCCAATCAGTCTTTTAGTTTAGCATGTTCCATTTTGATTAAGTATTAATATAATTTACTTAATCCTATCAATCCAGACTCAGCCTTAATTGTCTTATTAAAGCCTTGACCTCTCACATTAGACAGGTATTGTTGTGGCTGCCTGTTGCTGGTTGGGTCCGGGCAGTCTTACGCCACAAATCAGTCTAACCTCGGATCCTTATTGGGCTCCGTGTTTAACCACCCACATTGGATAGGTATTGTTGTGACTACTGGACAGCCGGGCGGTTCCGGGCAGATTTACATCACAACTCAATCCAACCTCGGGTTAAACACATCGTATTTTCTACATTTACATATTTTGTCTCTTTTCTTTTTATATGTAAACATTTGCGGCCCATTATTCAAATTCAACTTTATTGATTAAAATTTATTTATGCCACTTAATTGCTTTTCAAGATTGCTGGCATGCGTCGTACATACCAACACATATGTTCTATATTTTAGCCCAAACGTCATTACCCCCGTTTTACACGTTCGCTCCAATGTAAGGTGTGTTGGGTTTAATACTTAAACCCAATTTAGCCAAATGAAAAGGGGAGGCTTATAATATGGTGTTTATAAGATAACATGAAAAAGGGGAGTGTGAACGCGTGAACTTGCAACGAACGATTCAATTAACATAAAGTAGGCAAATGGGAACTTGCAATTGTAACAACATATATTATAAGCAATACTTAACATGAATCATTCTATTCACATAATCATGGTATAAACAAAACATGAATCATTCCATTCGTGTTGTCATGGCATAAATGATACTTAAACATGAACTATTCTAATAATATAATTATGGCATAATCATAATTGAACATGAGTCCTTCTATTCATATAGTCATGGCATAAACATAATTGAACATGAATTCTACTATTCGTATAATCATGGTTTTTATCCTATCTATGTAACTTGTGAGTGGGATGTAATTCTAGTGTAATTCTAATGTAACTTATGTGTCAAATATATTATCATATGATTATGATAACAACATAAGCCTAAAAACATGTTTTCAACTAGGCATAATAACAAACATAGTCTAGTCATGTTCATAAAATTAATACAAGCTTACAAAGACGCTTGCTTTTGTCACTATCACAAAATCATGATTTTTATACTTGAACTATGATGCCAATTCCAACATAACCTTCATGTGAATCATAATACTTAAGTGGATCAAATTGCACTAAAGATGACCATAGAATTATACATCATGTTGGCACAACAATAAATCATATACTTGCATGAATTTCAAATAAACTATTACAACATATAGTTGTTATTTTCAACATGAATCATATACTTGCAATTATCAAATGGGTGTTGTAAATAACTACCACAAACATGTAGTTTCCAATATGAATCATATGCTTGCATGAATCCCAATTAAAATTCCACAACATGTGGTTGTCAACATAAACCATATACTTGTATGAATCCAATCGTACACCATAGCATTGCCCAAATTGTTTAGAATCAAAATAAAATACAAATATAAGTTATTATCGCCACAATTCCATTTCGTTGTTAACTTCCAACGCAAATCGCGTACTTGCAAATATCCAATCGTATACCATAATATTCCCAAATCGTTTAGCATCAAAGCAACGTACAAATAATAGGTTATTATCGCCACAATTCCATTTCTTACTTTACACAAATCAACACAATTATTTAATTCACATCGGAATAGCACTCTACTTACCACGTATGACGAATCTTCAATTCAGGAATCTGAATTCTGAAATTGGAGATGCTCTCCTTTGTTGTAGGCGTTGCGTTGATTCAATTAACGTTGCTTTAAGCTTTGAATTATCTCCTACTTGTCTCTCTATTTCTGACGGCTATCCTTAGTCTCTCCTCAGCAACATGACGGTCTCATCTCCATTTTAGTTTGTGTGAATTAGGGTTAGTCTTAGGTCCTTTTTATATTGTTTGTGAGTTGATTTAGACCGTCGATGAAGCTTGGTTTAATAATAGCCGTTCATTTAAAGGAGAAGCCAATCAGGAGCTGACACCTAGCCCTAGTGATAAGGCAAGGCTCAGAAAATCGACCAAACACAGACCAGGCCAGCCAGGGGGGGCTGGGTTCGACCTGGCTCAGGGGCCAGGTCGACCCCCAGGTCGACTCTAGAGTCGACCTGCCTGGGGCAGGTCGACCCATAGGTCGACTCCCAGGTCGACCTGGCCTGGCAGGTCGACCCTAGGGTCGACCCCCAGGTCGACCTGGTGGGTTTGGGCGGGAATTTTCCCGCCTACTCTGATTGGGCTGAGATTCAAATCTGTTTTCGAATTTTGAATTTTCTGAAACTTCATCGGGCCATAATTTGGTCATACGGGCTCCGTTTTTTCGAAAACTTGGACTCTATTTCGCGTATTTTTCCGAGACGAACGCAATGGCGTATCCCGTTTCCCTTAATACTTTGATTTGAAATTTATAATACTTTAATTTGTGAATTTCACTATTATAAAATACACGGGGTGTTACACCCACCCTGCCTAGTTTCAGGGTACCATGATACATCTATGTGGGTTACTGCTGAAATGGGTCCCCGTTACTAGGGTTTCCTGCTGGTTAAGTTTGTGGGCCTATATATACAAATATTACCCACCTATGCGAGATGTACTTAACCCTCCCACCGATTCTAGCATGTTTTCTTAACTGTTAAGTTTTGTGGGCCTATATTTACTAATATTACCCACCAACCCGACATGCACTTAACCTTCCCATGGATTCAAGCATGTTTATTTAATGGTAAAGTTTTGTGGGCCTATATTTACTAATATTACCCACCTACCCGACGTGTACTTAACCTCCTAATCGTCAAGTCGTGTTGGTTAAGTGGTTCTTATTAACTTAACCTTTCTTGCTTATCATGTTGGATTGGTTAAGTGTGATTTATTAACTTAACCCTGTTCATTCATCAGGTTATATTGGTTAAGTATTTCGCATTTAACTTAACCCCATTCGCTCATCAAGTTATATTGGTCAAGTGTCATTAACCAATTCAAGTTGACTTAACCCATCCACCCGTCATGTCATATTGGTTAAGTGTTTCCTTCTGGTGTTGACTTGACCCTACCTTAATTCATGTTATATTGGTTAAGTGTTGTTCTCGTGTTAACTTAACCCTTCCCATACATCATGTTATATAATTGGTTAAGTGTTTTCCTCTTGTATTACTTAACCCCACCACATGTCATTATATATTTTAGTTAAGTGTAAATTTAGTTAACTTAACCCCATCATCTGGTTTATTAACATGTTACAACGGTTAAGTGTTCTAAATTTACTTAATCTCACCCACTTGTCTAATTAACATGTTATTACGGTTAAGTGTTTCCCTAATTACTTAACCTCACTATTTCTAGCTTGATTTATTCATGAGCCTTAATTAATTAAATAATTAAAGCACCAACCACTCACATTAGACAGATATTGTTGTGGTTACTGGATGTGTCGGTCGGTTCCGGGCAGGTTTACACCACAACTCAGTCTAACCTCGGGTCTTTCTGGGCTTGATGCACTAACCACCCACATTAGACAGGTTTTGTTGTGGTCATTGGATGTGCCGGTCGGTTTCGGGCAGTTTTACACCTCAACTCAGTCTAACCTCGGGTTAGGCATATTCGTCTTTTACTAAATTTACATATTTACTATTTATGTAAATTTTCCGTAAATCAATTTAGCCTAGATCATATTTATTTGTCATGCAAGTTAACATACTTATATTTTATGCCCAAAACTTGATTTACCAATCAATTAACCCAACTTGCAATTTATACCAATTTAGATTTAATATTCCCCTTTTTCAATTCATGCCCAATCTAGATTAATATTCCAATTTACGGTTCATGTCAAAACTAGATTGAATATTCTTGTTTACTGTTTATGTCCAAAACTTGGTTTACACGCCAATTACACACTTTGCGGCCAATTAAATTTATCAATTTAAGCCCAAGTCTAATATGCATGTAAATTCATTCACTATTATAGCAAATTTAGATTATGCCAACATATTTATTATGCCAATTTAACTTAATTAAGCTACGCCCAATCCCCGCATCATAATCGTACGTATAACATGATTTCACAAGTTTTCTATGTACTCATGAAATGGAACTAATCAAAAGGAATAGGGGATAAGCACAAGAATTGATATAAAAGATTAGGCATGCAAAAATAATGGCTCCAACAGGTTCAATGTACATAATAGTGAATAGGAATAAACTAGCCATGTTACACACTAAATATGAGACCCACATAATCTAGGGAATAGGCATAAGTGATTTGGTCCAACATAATGTCGGTTCAAGGTACAACATGATCAGTTAATTGTAACAAAGGGAAATAGTCATAAGCAACTAACTGCAATAGTCATAGGCAATTAACCACAATGGTCATGGGCGACTAATCACAATAATTTCTTAATCAATGTCATAGGAAATAGTCCCGTAGTTATGATTCATAGTTGTGGGAATTAATTTCATAGGCAATAGTTCATGGCCATAGTCTTAGACAAAGGTCTCATAGTCATAGTCGTATTCATAGGCAATAGCTTCATAGGCAACAGTTTCATAGTCATAGTCTTAGGCAAAAGTCCCATAGTCATAGTCTTAGGCAAAAGTCTCATAGTCATAGTCTTAGGAAAAAGTCTCATAGTCATAGACTTAGGCAAAAGTCTCATAGTCATAGTCGTCAATCAGATCCAAAGCCATAGATAACTTTCGATTTAACATAAGCACGAATCAAAGATAATTAACTTGCAAATTGGTATGGTTCAATATTTTGATTCATTACATTCACAATTCCAATTACACGTTCAAATCTAAGGAATAACCGAACTTACAGTGATCGGTTTAGAAATGGATAATAAGATAGCGTTGTGGTGATTCGCTATGATTCGCGTGACGTTGCTCGAAGCCATTGAATTAGCCTTTGATTCCCTTCTTGAAGCTTTCACTTGATTTGAATCTCCAATTTGAAGAAGAACTATAACTTGTTTTAGTGGAGAATAAGATTTATTTTAATGGTGGAGGCTAGAATAGAGAGAAACAGCATGTAGACGCTCAAAGAATTTGTGTGGAGAAAGCTTAGGTCTAGGCATTCTTTTATAGGTGTAGAGAGTGTTTTAGAGCCATTAGATCGCCCTAGAAGCCATCCGGTCCGTCCAGAATAGGTCAAAATCATTGTAGTCTAGATCTGGAAAAACAGCGCAGGTCGACCCCCTGGTCGACCTATAGGGGGGAGGTCGACCACCTGGTCGAACTGGGTACTGGGCGGGAAAATTCCCGCCTAGCCCGAGTGTGTGTTTTGAATTCAAATTTTGAATCTGTTTTTATTTATTTAAATTCTTAAAACTTCTGAAGGCCATAACTTCTTCATACGGGGTCAGATTTACGCAAACTCGGACTCTATCTCAAGCAGAATTTCAAGACGAGCGCAATGGCATAACCCATTTCCCTTAATTCTTCTTTTAAAAATTATTTATACTTTAATTTGTGAAACTTAATGTTACAGAATTACGGGGTGTTGCATTCTCCCCCCCTTAAAGGATTTCGTCCCCGAAATCTTCAAGTTAGGAAGAATGTGTCCTACCATTCAGTCATCCATCTACTCAACCATTCAATTACAGGCATTAATTGTCCTTAAAAAGATTTCTAATGCTTTCATGTTCATATGCATAGTGTGTGTATATGTCCTTATCTAATGCAAAATCAGGCGGTCTACTAATTCAGTTGACCTCCTTGTTGCGAATTATGTCAGTGTCATGCGTCCAATATGTATGCAATCCTAACGATACATATCATTTCTATATGAGTGCACAACCATTCACTCAAACGCAACACATCAAGTTCAATCCATAAACAAATACATATATGCAAATGCAATATGAAAGTGACTGAGCTGATCTAGTGCCTAATGTGTGTATATGCATCCACGAGCAACCACTTGCATCCACCGAACATAACATGTCTCAAACACATGTTTACATCCATTGGCTTCTACCTAAGGATCGAGGATAGGACCGAGAGGATATACTTAGAAGCTAAAGGCTAGCATGCAAATAGATTTTACAGAAAAAGAGGAATCAAGGATATACCCTCAAAAAGGTTAAGATGCACGTATCTAGTCTTCAGTCTCCTAAGTCGCATCTTCTTGAGCTTCACTCCACTGTACCTTAACTAATTTGACTTCACGATACCAATTGTATATGATTAGAGGTCTCTCTTCTACTTAGCTTATCCATCATGTCACGATTCTGAGAGTCTTAAGCTAAAGGCTGCTAGTACTTTTTACCTCTCTTAAGGTCAGTCTTACTTAGGGTGCCAGCCCCAACCATTTATTTCTCACGCAAACCATCCTAGTCGAACTCGACATCCCTCAAGTACAAACCCCAAAGGCCTAAACCAGTATCATACAAGTACCCAAGGGATACCTCCTCCGAATTTGGACGATCTATGTGAGATGATACTAACAAAACAACCAAACCATTGAGCATTTTACCGACTCTGGCTATCCTCGCCATTCTTGCTCCAGAATTATCGTTGATCACATAACTGGCTTTGCCGTGTCATCTAGATACATGCAGAAGTCTGTCTCGAGTTTTAGGGGGAAAACCCCTACCCTAATCAAAATATCTTGCGTACTCATGGACTATCCCAATGGATCAAAAATCGTCGATAGATAAGTAAAGTGATTCTAGGTAGCTATGACAAACTGATCCCTTAGGATCGTACGAAATCTCAAGGGTATTCCCGAGGCAAGTTGAAAGTCTAACTACCCTTGTTTCATAATTACTAGCTAACCAATCAATGCCTAGAATCAACCCATAGCCCAAAAACATAAGCATAAATATAGTTATTCTCAAATCCTCACAAGTCAAAGATAAATGGGTCGAACCAGCAATTGGATTTGAGACTATAATGGGATCCTCTACTACACAATATCTAGGGTGTAGAGACTCAACTATGGAAGTAGATATATACGGATGTGAAGCGCTAAAATCGAAAGGAGTACTAACAGGATAATCAAAAAGGAAAAACTCTTTCAATCGAAATCTTACTGCCTCTCTCTCAAGTATGCTGGCGGTGAGAGCATGCGCTCGCCTTCCGGAAAATCCTGTCCCTTGTTCTTGCCCTTGTCCTCAATTATATGACCCGTTATACCCTAGTAAAGATACTACCTCTTGTCTTAGGTTTTACTGTTTTTTTCCTCCCCTCCTTTGTGAGAGAAGTCCATATCCATGGGTTCTTCATCCTTGTGTTGTGCTCCTTAGCCAAACCCCCTCATTCTCAACTTTGCAACCCTTGTGTAACTTGTTGACATGTCTCTCGGAAGCTGCCTCCATCGCACGGAGAATCCTACAAAGCTCGAAAAAAAATTATGGCTACAGATGGAAGTTAGGCACTTATTTGCCCTTTGACAAGTGTCGTAGTCTCATCAAGCCTATGGAACAATCTCGCGATGAGGTTACCTCCCAGAAAGCCAGGAGACCCGGAGACTCAGGAAGAAGGAAACAAGGACTCAAATAGAGGATCAAAATATAGTGCATATGGCTTTGGGGAATATGCCTTTAAAACAAAACTTTTCTTTTGAAAATGCTTCTTTTGAAACCGTTTTGAAAATAATTTTTCAAATCTTTTATCTGATCCGGTAACCTTCAGCTCTGATACCAAGTGATACACCCCACCTCCGTTAAGGTCACTCACAAAGGGAATGCCTTAAGTTCGGTGGAGCATTATAGGTAAAAGATGCAGATAAATTACAAGACAAACAATTAAAGCAGCGACAAATAAATAAAAATTTATTTCATTGATAAACAGCTTGTACAAAGATTGTTTTACAATACCAAAGTATCATGTCTTGCTTACAAAAGTAAAGAAGCATAAAATGATTTCCCCAAATAAAGCATGAGCCAGCCATAGCAGTAGAAGAGAGAGATTCCAAGGCAACACATCAAAGAGTCTTCAAGCTTGGAAAGAGTAACAGTCCAAACAAACCTGAGCTATTCCCTCCCTGACTACCTTGGGACGTGAACGGAAGAAAAGAGGCGAAAGCAAACTAGGTCAGACATAAAGTCTGGTAAGTCCAGTGATTCTTAGTATTTAAACGAGGAAAAGGGTCATGACATGAATAAACTAAATATAAGACAAAACAATAGTAACAAGATAATATGGGATAAGCATGGGATATGGCAAGATTAACTGAATGTATCGATAAACTGAATGTACCGATAAACTGAATGCGCTTCTACTCCTCTGCTTCGCAACTACCCTGTTTATACTGATTTATATATCTCTGCACTACATACTGGTGTCCAAACTAGTAATCTATGATCATATGATAACGTGATCCCAATCCCCGTATTTGCGGTTTCCTTCAGGTGTGCTTCTATTATGTGGATTCCGTTTATTACCTAGATCTAATCTAGGGCTTACTATCGAGTGCTTACTAGATACAACCAGGGTTTATGCTACCCAGGGCCACTGGGATTTATGCTACCTATTGAACGCTTCTCGGATTCAGGGTTTACGCGACCTAGGTCCAACTAGGGATTATGCTACCTACTTTGTATTAATTTTCCATGTGTCTGTGTCAGTCGACCCTCTCTTGCGTGTAGATACTCTGTGCTGGCCCCACCATAAGGTGTATCAAGCCTTATGACAGCGACCCGACACGATTCAAGATGCACAGTGTATAACTACTGGTACCCAGTGCTTGCTTTTTCTCACTCCGGAGTACGTGCACACCCGTAAACCGTCGGAACCTACATGACGTACCCCCTGCCGTTATCTTTGACCGCGTATAATCAGCCCAGTAATCGTGCCCCACCCTGCCTAGTTTCAGGGTACCATGATACCTCTATGTGGGTTACTGCTGAAATGGGTCCCCGTTACTAGGGCTTCCCGCTGGTTAAGTTTGTGGGCCCATATATACAAATATTACCCACCTATGCGAGATGTACTTAACCCTCCCACCGATTCTAGCATGTTTTCTTAACGGTTAAGTTTTGTGGGCCTATATTTACTAATATTACCCACCAACCCGACGTGCACTTAACCTTCCCACGGATTCAAGCATGTTTATTTAATGGTTAAGTTTTGTGGGCCTATATTTACTAATATTGCCCACCTACCCGACGTGTACTTAACCTCCTACTCGTCAAGTCGTGGTTGTTAAGTGGTTCTTATTAACTTAACCTTTCTTGCTTATCATGTTGGATTGGTTAAGTGTAATTTATTAACTTAACCCTGTTCATTCATCAGGTTATATTGGTTAAGTATTTCCCATTTAACTTAACCCCATTCGCTCATCAAGTTATATTGGTCAAGTGTCATTAATCAATTCAAGTTGACTTAACCCATCCACCCGTCATGTCATGTTGGTTAAGTGTTTCCTTCTGGTGTTGACTTGACCCTACCTCAATTCATGTTATACTGGTTAAGTGTTATTCTCGTGTTAACTTAACTCTTCCCATACATCATGTTATATAATTGGTTAAGTGTTTTCCTCTTGTATTACTTAACCCCACCGCATGTCATTATATATTTTGGTTAAGTGTAAATTTAGTTAACTTAACCCTATCATCTGCTTAATTAACATGTTACAACGGTTAAGTGTTCTAAATTTACTTAACCTCACCCACTTGTCTAATTAACATGTTATTACGGTTAAGTGTTTCCCTAATTACTTAACCTCACCATTTCTAGCTTGATTTATTCATGAATCTTAATTAATTAATTAATGCACCAACCACTCACATTAGACAGATATTGTTGTGGTTACTGGATGTGCCCGTCGGTTCCGGGCAGGTTTACACCCCAACTCAGTCTAACCTCGGGTCTTTCTGGGCTTGATGCACTAACCACCCACATTAGATAGGTTTTGTTGTAGTCACTAGATGTGTCGGTCGGTTCCGAGCAGTTTTACACCACAACTCAGTCTAACCTCGGGTTAGGCATATTCGTCTTTTACTAAATTTACATATTTACTATTTATGTAAATTTTCCGTAAATCAATTTAGCCTAGATCATATTTATTTGTCATGCAAGTTAACATACTTATATTCTATGCCCAAAACTTGATTTACCAATCAATTAACCCAACTTGCAATTTATACCAATTTAGATTTAATATTCCCCCTTTTCAATTCATGCCCAATCTAGATTAATATTCCAATTTAAGGTTCATGTCAAAACTAGATTTAATATTCTAGTTTACCGTTTATGTCCAAAACTTGGTTTACATGCCAATTACACACTTTGCGGCCAATTAAATTTATCAATTTAAGCCCAAGTCTGATATGCATGTAAATTCATTCACTATTACAGCAAATTTAGATTATGCCAACATAATTATTATGCCAATTTAACTTAATTAAGCTACGCACAATCCCCGCATCATAATCGTACGTATAACATGATTTCACAAGTTTTCTATGTACTCATGAAATGGCACTAATCAAAAGGAATAGGGGATAAGCACAAGAATTGATATAAAAGATTAGGCATGCAAAAATAACGGCTCCAACAGGTTCGATGTACATAATAGTGAATAGGAATAAACTAGCCAAGTTACACACTAAATATGAGATCCACATAATCAAGGGAATAGGCAGAAGTGATTTGGTCCAACATAACGCCGGTTCAAGGTACAACATGATCGGTTAATTGTAACAAAGGGGAATAGTCATAAGCAACTAACTACAATAGTCATAGGCAATTAACCACAATAGTCATGGGCGACTAATCACAATAATTTCTTAATCAATGTCATAGGCAACAGTCCCATAGTTATGATTCATAGTCGT
Organism: Allium sativum; assembly: GCA_030737875.1. NCBI lineage: Eukaryota > Viridiplantae > Streptophyta > Magnoliopsida > Asparagales > Amaryllidaceae > Allium > Allium sativum. The sequence continues at coordinate 134,652,059 of CM060918.1, forward strand.
AAGCAATAATTTCGTAGGCGACAGTTCATGGCCATAGTCTTAGACAAAGTTCTCATAGTCATAGTCATAGGCAATAGCTTCATAGGCAACAGTTTCATAGTCATAGTCTTAGGCAAAAGACCCATAGTCATAGTCTTAGGCAAAAGTCTCATAGTCATAGTCTTAGGCAAAAATCTCATAGTCACAGTCTTAGGCAAAAGTCTCATAGTCATAGTCTTAGGCAAAAGTCTCATAGTCATAGTCGTAAATCAGATCCAAAGGCATAGATAACATTCGATTTGACATAAGCACGAATCAAAGATAATTAACTTGCAAATTGGTATATTTCTATAGTTTGATTCATTACATTCACAATTCCAATTACACGTTCAAATCTAAGCAATAACCGATCTTACAGTGATCGGTTTAGAAAAGGATAATAAGATAACATTGTGGTGATTCGCTATGATTCGCTTGACGTTGCTCGAAGCCGTTGAATTAGCCTTTGATTCCCTTCTTGAAGCTTTCACTTGATTTGAATCTCCAATTTAAAGAAGAACTATAACTTGTTTTAGTGGAGAATAAGATTTATTTTAATGGTGGAGGCTAGAATAGAGAGAAACATCATGTAGACGCCTCAAAGAATTTGTGTGGAGAAACCTTAGGTCTAGGCATTCTTTTATAGGTGTAGAGAGTGTTTTAGAGCCATTAGATCGCCCTAGAAGCCATCCGGTCCATCCAGAATAGGTCAAAATCGTTGCAGTCCAGATCTGGAAAAACAGGGCAGGTCGACCCTCTGGTCGACCTATAGGGGGGAGGTCGACCCCCTGGTCGACCTGGGTCCTGGGCGGGAAATTTCCCGCCCAGCCCGGGTGTGTGTTTTGAATTCGAATTTTGAATATGTTTTTATTTATTTAAATTCTTGAAACTTCTGAAGGCCATAACTTCTTCATAAAGGGTCCGATTTACGCAAACTCAGACTCTATCTCAAGCAGAATTTCGAGACGAACGCAATGGCGTAACCCATTTCCTTTAATTCTTCTTCTAAAAATTATTTGTACTTTAATTTGTGAAACTTAATGTTACAGAATTACGGGGTGTTACACTTCGAGCTGTTCGATTTGATTTGACAGGGATGAAATGGGCAGTCTTTGTGAGGCGATCTACTATTACCCATGTACTGTCATTCCCTTTTCTGGTTTGGGGCAATCCATCAATAAAGTCCATAGAAATTTGGTCCCATTTCCAACTTGGAACCTCTAGTGGTTTCAACAATCCTACCGGCTTCTGTTGGTCGCTTTTGACTTGCTGACAAGTGGGACATCTAGCGACATATATATAAATGTCTCTCTTCATAGATCTCCACCAAAATGTGCGCTTGAGGTCGTGATACATCGTGCTCACCCCTGGATGAATACTAAGCTTAGATTTATGACATTCATCCAAAACTTCCCTTCTGAGCTCAGGAATGTACGGGACACAGATTCGGCCTAATAGGCTCAAAACCCCTTTGTCATCAATTTGGAAACTCGTGGGTTCGCCTTCCCGAATTCTTTCGATAATTCTCTGAATAAATTTATCATCCTTCTGAAGAGCAGAGATTTTATCAATCAAGGAGGGTGTAATAATGAGATTGGCGAGGATAAGATTAGTGCTTGCCGTATTTTTCCTGATGAGCGCATCGGCTACAACATTAGCTTTCCCTGGAGTGTATAGGATATCCAGGTCATAGGCTGCAAGAAATTCGACCCAACGTTGCTGCCTCAAATTCAAATCTCTTTGGGTAAATAGATGCTTTAAAGATTTGTGATCCGTATATAGTTTGAACTTCTCACCCAAGAGATAGTGCCTCCATATCTTTAGAGCAAATACAATGGCCATTAGCTCAAGATCATGAGTGGCATAATTCTTCTCATGCGGTTTCAGCTGACGGCTAGCATATGCAACTACTTTGTCCCTTTGCATTAGCACCGCACCAAGACCTTAAACAAATAAAAGGATAACATGTTAAAATGAGATTTAAAAATGTCATTTCTAGCATGTTTGTTTATATAAAAAGGGTAACCTTCTGTTGAAGCATCTGTCCAAACTTTCAAATCCTGATTGCCATCAATAATGGTCAACTTAGGAGTAGTGATCAGCTTCCTTTTTAGCTCTTGGAAGGCTGCCTCACATTCGGGTGTCCAGATAAACTTTGCATGCTTCTTAGTTAGCTTTGTCAATGGACAAGATAGCCTCGAAAAATCCTTGACGAATTTCCAATAATATCCAGCAAGTCCTAAGAAAGTTTTGACTTCCATGGGAGTTCTAGGCCACTTCCAATCTTGGATGGATGAGATCTTTCCTGGATCGACTGAAATGCCTTCCTTTGATACAACATGGCCGAGGAATTTCACCTCTTCTTGCCAAAATATGCATTTGGAAAATTTGGCTTTCAACACATTTCTTCGCAGAATCTCCAAGACTTCTTTCAGATGTTTTCCGTGCTCAGCGGTGGTTTTAGAAAAGATTAGAATGTCATCGATGAACACCAGCATGAATTTATTTAAAACATCTCGAAAAACTGTATTCATCAAATCAACAAAGTATGCTGGAGCATTACATAGACCAAAGGGCATTACCAGCCATTCATAAAATGTGTTTGGACCTCTGAAAGCAGTCAAAGGAACACACTCTTCTGTGATGCGTAGTTGATGGAAACCGGTGGCTAGATCCATCCTAGATAATACTCGTGCTCCATGTAAGCGGTCCAATAAATCATCAATACGAGGCAGTGGATATTTGTTTTTCAATGTTTGCTTATTGAGGTCGCGGTAGTCTACACACAGTCGGAGGGTACCGTCTGACTTTGGGAAAAATACCACTGCTGCAGCCCAATCTGAGAAGCTAGGCCTGATCAGACCCTTCCACAAAAGCTGCTTAGTTTGATTGCTCAGCTCCTCCTTTTCTTTTGGTGACATTCTTCGAATAGGATGCACGACGGGTCTTGCATTTGGAACCAGGTCAATTATGGAGTTGATTTCTCTATGTGGAGGTAAACTATCAACCTCATTGAATACATCAACATAATCTTTGATGACGGGAATATCCTCAATAGAAGTGGGAGTGACTTCTAGAGAAGACCAGAATTCTTTTCTGTCAGTGGCTGAGCCGTGGCATGGTATAGTAATATCTCCAAGTTTAGTTTTAACTTTGATAATTCTTTCAGCACATACTAGCTCAGCCTCATACTTTGTTAGCCAATCCATTCCCAGTATGATATCATAACCGGAAAAATTCATGATGATCAGATTAAAAGGAAACTGATAACAAGCATAGGAGATCGACACTCTAAAGTATTGATCGAGAATAAGAGAACCACCTATCGGACTATGAGCTCTAACCAATTCTTTTAGTTTTCTAGGTTTCAATTTTAACTTTTTTATTGTGTCACTAGAAATAAAGCTTTGTGATGCACCAGAGTCAAATAATGCTATAATAGGGATGTTCTTAATATTCAGAGTACCTCCTAAAACATCGGGTTTACCCGCTCCTTCGGACGAAGCTTGTGCAGCCGTACCCTCATAGACATGCGCCACTTGAGAACTCTTTAGCAGTGGGCAGTGGGGCTTGATGTGTCCCTTCTGATGACAGTTGTAGCACTCCCTCTTGTCCTGAGAATTCTGGCCACGATTCTGACTAGGTCCAGACTCATTCCTCTTGGCCCTTTTCGGAGCTCTACACTCGGATTCATAACGTCCAACCTTGTTGCAGTTATAGCATTTCACCTTGGTCCTGTCTCTCTTCTTTCCTTTAGGCTTAGCGGCCGAAGAGTTGCTCGCCTCTGGTTTCTTATTCGCCTGCTCCTTTTTTTTGTTATTCTGGTTTTTCGCCCGCTCCTATTGTGTAGCCAGGTCATTCTCTTCATAGCGACATGCCATCTCAATTACTTCATTAAATGGGAGTTTGATATGAGCTGTGACTCTATCTAGATACTTCTTAGAAAGGCCCTTAATGAATCTTTTATCCTTCTGAATTGGATCTTGAATCAACTCTGGGGCGTAGCGTGAAAATTCCTCGAACTTCCACACATATTCTGGGATAGTCATCGCTCCCTGTTGCAAGTTCGCAAACTGATCATAAAGCCTCTCTACTTCCTATGGACGGATATACTTGTCGTTGAAAAGCTATTTGAATCTAGCCCAGCACATGTTGGCCACATCATTTCCAATCTTGACGGTGTCCCACCAATGTTCAGCTTGGTCCTTCAGCCGCCATGTCGCCATAAAGCGTTTGCGTTGATCCTCTAACTCCAAGCCTTCATTAATTTTCTCACTGTCCTTTAGCCAGGTCTGTGCCTCGATCACCGTCACTCGGCCAGTAAAGGACACACCTCCTAAGTTTCTGAATTTTTGGACATTCTCTCCAGGTCAAATGGCAGTGGGGGAGGAGGGGGTGGTGCTACGACCTTAGAAGTGGGCTGTTCCTGAGTAATGGGTGTCTCATCTCTGGCTAGCCCTCTGGATCCACCTCGGGCTCCACCTCGAGTTGTCCTTGCTCTAGTGCTCATTTTAAATCAGTCTGTACAATCAAGGAAAGAGTCAAACCAACATAAATGATAAAAAAAAATTCCAAAGAAAGGTAAAGGTAGGAACAATGGAAAGATGATGATGATCTAATGACGGATTAATATGTGCTACTCTGTTATGCTCATTCTAGGACATTACTAATCCTATCTCTAATGAGCTACTCGCCTTAGAATACTACTGATTCTATCTAGATGAATTGTTCTAAATATGTCATACTCCGAGGCTAAGGTTAACCTTTAGCTCTGATACCAAATGTGATGACACCAAACTTCCGTACAACGAAAGCAAGGATAATCATTGGAATATGGCATATTTACAACAAAAACAGATCTCAGATAATATCATAACACATAAATCACTGTAGCGGAAATAAGATGTCATCAGCATCACAATATCCAATACATCAGAGTACACAGATAAAGGATACACTTAGCAAAAAGAAAGTCTGAATGAAAAGGAAATAAGTCTCAAACTCCATAACGTACATAAAATACCAAGGATGAAATAAAGTCTCAAAAGCAGAACAAAAAAGATAAGCAAAAGGACTTCGTCTTCTTGCTTCAACAAGCTCCAATCTAGATATATCCAAGCCTCAACCTGTTACTTGGGTGCCCGTGTGGAAAAAAGGGCACCCAAGTTTGAAAAGTGAAACAAACTACGAGTCAGTCATGGGACTGGTATGAGAAATCTTTCTTATATAATCTAACAAGGTGGCAAATCATAGGACCACGCCGCTAACGCGTAACGGGTTTACTCCATTGGATTGCCAGTGCATAAGCTTAATAAATTTTATTTTTAAAAACAACGCAATGCCCTTTTTAGAAAATGAAATCATTATAAGACTCAAGTCCCATCACACAATGCAACGCAAACCGGAGGATAAAGTTTTACCTTATAATGATCAAACATGACTTGATACGTATAAAATAATATTTAATATTAATATTAGTGTCTACTCAGTTTTGGAAATATTTCAAAATAAATGTATCAATCCTAGACGGCATAGGTACCATATACTATGTCACCGTATATATGTTTACAATCAAAACCGAAATGTCGTATTGGAGATTTGGTTTCCATCATGAATCGAGGCTAGGGATCTTCCTCTCCGATTCGAGACACTCTAGCAAATGCCTCAGGATTCCCCGCAATGAACCCTTGGATCTTCAGGGCCGGTCCACACAGAACGCTAGTGGATTAGTTATGCCTGAACACACGCTTCCCGGTTCTTTTGAACCTCTAATATGGCTACTAACAACCTATAAAACCGAGGTACCTCATAATCCAACATCCACATAAGTAAAAATGTCATGGCTGGTAAGTCGCTGTCAGCACTTCTTAGCTAGAATGGAACGTGTGCACTCCCTGCAGTCCTAATCCCGTTTTTGACTCATACCAGGGTGTCAGGCTCGCGAAGTCACACTATACACAAAGCTACGCCTAAACAGGCTATGCTTTGATCATCAACCACAAGGCCTGCTTTTCAACAAAAGCCTTAATCGTCTACATCTTGACGTGCCACATTCACATCTGACGCCATGCGATCAACAACTATCCATATATACCCTCTGAGGGTGTTAAGCAAGATATTAAATTCTCCGCCACCAAACGGATATACATTAGATAGAAATCGATTTAATTACGTGGAATGAACTCCAACGTCATACATGCATCCATTACAAGTCCGTTCTGGGTCTGAACGAAACCGGAGTCCCCTTATTCCTTGTCCGTATATCCAATACGGAAAAGAGGTACTCGCAAATCCGGACAGTCAACACGTACGTCCGGACAACTACCACTGTAACCCTTTCAAGGTAGCAACTCCTATCAAAGCCATCAGTAGCCATCCATTCGATGTGAAGGCTGCTGGTCTTCAAACACCGTCTTGATTAAATCGTTGTATAATTATTTGAAATGAGTTGAACTCGGTCTTTTCAAATAATTTCTCGAATAATTATCATTTAATTAATTTTATATCATCAATATCTATTTATATCGATTTATCGCTATTTTTAATTATTTAAAATAGCTCAATATAATTAAACAACGCTTCGGGTCGATGGGCGGCCCTGGCCTTGTTTTTACCAAAATTTGATTTACACATATCTTGAAATCTAACCGTAGGATTTTGACGAAATTTTTTTCGTTGGGAAGATTTTCTCAAAGCGGTCCTAACGGTTCCAGTTTTGGGAAAATCCGACGGCCGGATCTTTCGATACAACCATTTAAAGTTACGATTGCCGAAATGCGAACTACCGCGCGCGATTCGTTTTATTTATAATTTATATAAATATAAATATAAATCGTTGGCGATTTCAGCTATTAAAATCCATTCTTTTTATCGCATATAAAATGACGATAAAAATGTTTCACTTTAAATCTACTCTTTCCATCACATCTAAAATGACGATGAAAATATCACTTTATATCTATTCTTTTCATCGCATCTAGAATGACGATGAAAATATCACTTTTATTTCTACTCTTTTCATCGCATCTAAAATGACGATGAAAATATCAATTTATTTCTATTCTTTTCATCGCATCTAGAATGACGATGAAAATATCACTTTTATTTCTACTCTTTTCATCGCATCTAGAATGACGATGAAAATATCAGTTTTATTTCTATTCTTTATTTACATCTAAAATGTAAAAATACAACTTTAATTTCTATTCTTTTATTTACATCTAAAATGTAAATAAAAATGTGATTTTAAATCAGTTCTCTTATTTACACACATTTAAGTGTAAATAAAGAAGATACCTTCTTAACCTATTCATTTATTTATATCAAAAATGTATATAAAAATGAAACTTTTTAATCTATCCTTTTATTTACACCTAAAATGTAAATAAAGATGTGACTTCAAATTTATTCTTTTTATCTACATATAAAATGTAATTAAAGATGTCATTTTAGATCTATGTTTCTATTTACATCTAAAATGTAAATAAAAATATGCTTTTAAATCCTATGTTTCTATTTACATCTAAAATGCAAATAAAAAGGTAACCTTTTAATTCATGTTTTTATTCACAACTAAAATGTGAATAAAAATGCACTTTTTAAATTCATGTTTTTATTCACGTCTAAAATGTGAATAAAATAACCTTTTTAAATTCATGTTTTTATTTGCAGCTACTTTGCAAATAAAAATATACTTTTTACATTCATGATTTTATTTGCAACTACATTGCAAATAAAAATATACTTTTTACATTCATGATTTTGTTTGCAACTACTTTGCAAATAAAAATATACTTTTTACATTCATGTTTTTACTTAAATCTAAAGTGTGAATACAAATGTACTTTTATTTCTACGTTTTTATTCACATCTAAAATGTGAATAAAATAAAATAAAATGTGCTTTTCAATTCTATGTTTTATGTGTAATCAATTCTAACAATTCATGTTAACATAAAAAGGATATTCTTATGTGTTCACATTTCCTATTCAACATAACAAATAAAAATAAAAATGTAATTCTTTTCTATGTTTTATTTGCATATAAAAAGGCAAATAAAAATGTACTTCTTTTTCAATGTTTTTATTTGCATATAAAAAGGCAAATAAAAATGTACTTCTTTTTCTATATTTTTATTTGCATATAAAAAGGCAAATAAAAATGTACTTCTTTTCCTATCTTTTTATTATCATATTTTTACTTACAACTAAATTGTAAAAAAAAATGTCCTTTTTATAACCATGTTTCTATAATCATATTTTTTATTTACAACTAAATTGTAAATTAAAATGTCCTTTTTATAATCATGTTTCTATAATCATATTTTTATTTACAATTAAATTGTAAATAAAAATGTCCTTTTTATAATCATGTTTCTATAATCATATTTTTTATTTACAACTAAATTATAATTAAAAATGTCCTTTTTATAATCATGTTTCTATAATCATATTTTTTTTATTTACAACTAAATTGTAAATAAAAATGTCCTTTTTATAATCATGTTTCTAATTTACACCTAACATGAAAATAAAATATTCACTTTTCCAATTCATGTTCATGAATAAAATTTTAACTAACATTCTTAGATTCGAAATAAAATATAATTTTAGATCTGGATTCTAGTGCCAACAAAAGATTAACAAACAGGAGATTTCATCGTAGATCCAACCATTCAGAATATTCCACAAACAACAATAAATAAATTCTAATTTACCAACATCGCAGATCTAGCATATCTAAATTACATATAGCGATTCACATAGAGAATATAATTAAATTATTTAATTACTTAAAATCAGAAATCTCACCTCGATTCAAATTCAGATCATAAATTCAAAAGGTTCAGAATTAGTCCCAATCAGTTCTAGAACGTAGTATTTGGCTTCACGATCGCAATGCTTTAGAAATCGTTCAATTCTGACTTCGAACGAATAAGATATGATTTAATTAAGTTGGAAAACACTTTAATTTAAATTAATAAATTAAATAAAGAGGATTGTCACCTTCTTCCTAATACAGATAACTAAGGCCGCGGTTCGTCCACTTTGTTCAAAATTAGGTTTCACGTTCTTGACAAACACAGGGGGCTTGGAGGCGATCAGACAGTGGGGTGTTGGGGTGCTTGGAGGCGTGCGTCGGCACGAGGTGGTGCTAGCCAACTCGGTGGCGACATATGGGGGGTATGGCGGTCGAAACCCATCGGTTTCAGGTGGTTGTAGCTCGAGCTACAGGTGACGGTTCGGGGTGATGGCCGTATGGATTGAAAGATTATGAAAATCTCTTTGAAAACTTGAATTGAAGTGGTGGGTTTTACTGAGTAGTATGAGAGAATTTGAGGGAGGAAGAATCGACAAGTTTAGGCCATAGATTTAAGGGCGGCGGCTGTAAACGATAGGGAATAGTGACCTAGGGTTTTAATTCCATTATTTATAATATTAAATTGTTAATTTACAATTAAATCCAATATTTCTTACATAACTCCAATTCAGCCCAAACGACAGACCATCCTAGCTAGTAACCCCAATTCCGGATCCAATGGGCCATGCCTCGTGGGCCCAAACGAATGTCTGAAGTCTGTTTTCTTTAATTTAAATATTTAAATCCTTTATTTAAATAATTCAAACTTACATTTAAATTCACCGGGGCTACATACGAACTCAAAAAAATCCAGAAAAATTATTTCTGGCTTCGTTATGGTGATACGGTCCTAACAAAATTAATTTCGTCGAATTCTGAGACTGTCTGAAAAATGGCTATTTTTCAGTCGATTAAATTTGACTGAAATGAACAAAACACATTTTCTTTCGCCACGCTCAGAAATTAATTCGAAAATTTTGGAAAATTAAACTTAACAATAATTTGACATTCCAGTTCCAACAAAATTGGTTTCATCGAAAACGGAGGTCGTTTGAAAAATGGCCTTTTATACGGGCTATTAATTATACTATAGCGACTATTCTGAATATTCAACTGACCATAACTTTTGTTTTCTGCTATGAAATTTTAATTTTTCGGACTCATAGGAAAGATATTTACAAATAGATTTAGATATTTTTGGTTTCACTAAAATCCGTTAAATTCTGAATCCGGTACATTCAGTCAAAATTCAGCTTTGACTTTTCAAACTGCCATGCTAATTCCAATTCTTTTTGGAATTAAAATAAATATATTCGTTCTATCTATGATTAAAATAAAATTAAAATCGTTATTATATAATATAAATTAATTTAATTATTCCAAGTTCACCAAAATAGCCAAAATAAAAATTTTAAATTGGTTCTGATTTTCCGGGTTGTTACAGCTTGCATTAATTTTTATTACTCCGACGGCTCAGTCTCACACACGGGCAAGTATAAATAATCCCTAAGACCACACACTAGAAATGCTATTTATTCTACATCTTTGTCTCCGTGCTGCTAAATTCCATAGAAAAACAAAGAGAATAGGGTGAAGGTTTCTTCTACTTCTCTAAATCTCTCTATTTCAATTTATATAATTTTAGGATTTTGGAATTTAGCATAAATATACATGTATAAGACTCTAATTGTATGTTTCTTATATGTATATTGTTAGCAGGATAATCAGAGCTCGCTTGAACGTTAATAATCGTTGCAGATCTTGCAATTCTACCACATCTCCGCCTAATTTGTTAGTGGAATCTAGTTTTGCTTAAAGGCATATTCATGTTTTTAATAGTTTGTCATATGAATTGATATGCCTAAGGAAGATTTGGATATTCGATAATATGAACATGAAAATCCCTAAATCATCTATCTTTTAATTACGTATGAAATTGTCATGATGATTTGAGTTTGTGGAATTTTGGTTTTTTTGTATTGGATTAAAAGTAAATATGAGTTTTGTAATATTATTTGTATTTTATTTGATTCACCTTTACTATCATTAGAGTGTGTCCTAAAAAGGTTTGGATTTGAATGTTTCGTTGTTTCAATTGGGTATGGATCATATGTTGGATCTAAATGCATTCACAACTGAATAAGTCGAAGGTAAACATTTTTAGGTGCATAACACAAAAGCAGGTGAATTGGGTGAAATATGAATTATAAACATACATATGTAGGTGTATGTAATGCTCTATTTTAATTCAATATTAAAATCATTTCTACATGCCTAGGATACAAGTTGTAATTGTTATTTATATATATGTTTTCCATTCATTGTTATTTGCTATATGTTCATTATGCCATCATGTTTATGTTGTAGCGGTAAAATATGGAAAAATCTAACTTGTTTTCCTTAAATTGGATAAATTGACAATTTGGCACCTCATTAGAATGTTTTCCCATTTATACGAATGTTTACGTTAATTAGGCGCTATTACTATTTTACTTATATAAATGTAATCAACGTAATTAATGTTGTATTAAACATAACAAATTCGATTAAGTTAGAATTCGAATTTGAAATATCCTCTTAAGAAATATACATATATATATTGTTTTGCTTGTGTGTGCGTAAATATAGAATGGCTTAAATATATATAAATAAGTGACACATAGACATGAGGTAAGTTTCCATTTGTGGTAGAAGCCTGCCCGGAACCGATCGGCAAATCCAGCAAACACAAGTAGGCCCAACTAATGTGGGATGTCTAGGTGTCATGGGCCATTCATAAATTTAGTACACTAAACACGAGGTCAAACCGACTGGTAGTGGAAGCCTGCCCGGAACCGACTGGCATATCTAACATCTATATGTATACAATTTAATGTGAGAGGTCTATAGTGTGTATATATATAACTATATATATAAGTCTGATATGTGAAAACAAATAGGTTAACTATGCCTTGAGAAGGTCTTAGGTGGCTGATCCACCTTTTTATCTAGTTTGGGTCTTAAGTGGTTAGGACTAGGATCCCTCCGAAGGATTATTCCTTGGAGAGGAACCAAAGTCATAGGACCCACCCTTATTAGAATCAAGGTAGGTCTTTTGGGTCCTCCTTCTTTAAAAGTGGTTAGGCATAAAACGGTAATAGAGTAGGGTAGTTCATGGGGATGTCCACTTCATCTAGAAGCTTGTAAGGGCTTAACTAAGGACAAATTGTAATTAACAGAATATGTGACCATTGCATACTTACGAACTGTCTAAGGGAAGTCTTAAGCGGCATAGGTGTCCTACTGGGTAATATAAGTTATGTAGTAACTTTCGCAATACTACTTCTCAATTACAAATGAGAGAATAGACTTAAGAACGTTGACATACTAGGGCGGGGTCTGAAAGGGCTAGGGGTCCGCCTCAGGGGTATAAGAGATTGTAAGAATCCATCCTTAATAGGGCCATAAGTGACCGAGAATACCACCTCGTTAGGACTTTACCTTAAAAACACTAATGGGCGATTGACTCGGATATCCACCCCATTAGTTAGAAACTTGATGTTTGTTGTGTGCTGCATAGACATACCTTGACATTTGTAACCTACTAAAAATATTGGGTATGGACATTGAGTAACACTATATTTCAGTCACACAGAACATTATGTTCTGACCCCCTCTCCTTAACATCCAACAGGTCAGTAGGTGGGGTAAAGCAATGGATGAAGTAATGATTGGAGCTGATGAAGAAGATGAAGTTATTATGATATTATTAGCAGTTATTGCTTTACTTCTTTTAGAATCTTATGAGAATGAACTATTTGATGTACCTGTTGAACCAATGTAATTGTGAATATGTATATCTGTGGTTTTGAAATAAATGGTACATCTTATTTTTGGTGTTATATTTTCTCTTTCTGCTATGTGAGATTTCCTTTCGAAGTATATGTTATTATTATCTGTGCAAATGTAATCCTTATAGCAACCAACGACCCGTTTAGGATGGCTCTAAGTTTCGATGGGCCTCTTCTGGGTCGAAATTTAGGCCCATTCTGGGTGGGTTGTCAAATTTGGTATCAGAGCGTAGGTTACCCGATTATAAGTGAAATATACGTATGACAGGCATATTTGTGATTTGAAAAGGATTATTCAAACTATATATATATAATATATTTACCTCAATAAGCATATGCATATATACTAGGCATCTTTATCGGTTTTAGCATTAAATACTATCGAGGAGTATCCACTAAGGGATTCTTCCTTTTCTTTTCAAATAGTAGAATGGATGAAAATCAAAATGAGCAGGGTAACGATGCAAGGTCCAGATACTTGCTCGAATGGTTCCAGCAGTACCTCCGTACTGTGGAACAGGTCCTTATCGCGAATCCTGCCCCAATGGCTCCTGCGGCTGAAGTGGCCTTTGACTTTTCCCTCTTTTGTAAGACCTTTATAATCATGGAGGGAAATCATTTTCTGGAAAGGAAGGCTTTGCTAGTGCCCAATCTTGGGTTATGGATTGTGAAAGAGACTTTGAGGCTACAACCAGGCCCGACGAAGTAAAAAGAAGGATAAAGGCCTGGCATTTGAACCATGAAGCCCTAGAGTGGTGGAACTTAATATCAATGGAAAACGGAGGTTGAATCTTCATGTGGGCTGAGTTCAAGACCCGGTTTGAAGAAAGTTTTTACCGCAGACAGAAATGACTATTAAGCTAGAGAAATTCATGCACCTCAAGCAAGAAAGCTTGAGTATGAAAGAATATGTATCCAAATTGATTGAGTTATGTAAGTTTGGGAGAGGTTGGTAAACACTCCCTTGAACAAAGCCCTTGGGTTTGTCAAAGGACTGAGCTCCCCGTTGAAAGAGACCTTGTTAGCCCAAGTAATGTTTGGGGCAACTTTCGAGACTCTAGTTGAGACAGCTACCCTCTGTACGGCTGAAAGCTCCAAGGAGAATAAAGAGAGAGAGAGAGAGAAAGGAGAAGGTTCCACTAAAAATAAGAAGAAGGAGTGGTGGAAGAACAAGAAAAAGAAGAAATTTAAAAAGGACGCAAAGACTTGTACGAGGTGCAACCACAAGGGCCATGAGGCCAAGTATTGTAGGACCTTGTTGGCAAAAAAGGAGTTCAAGGGAAAATGTTACAGCTGCCATGAAGAAGTACCTCAGAAAAGGGTGCACCTGTTGTATTTGCTACCAAAGCAGACAGATATTTGAGACTTGTGTGGACTATAGGGAACTTGATAAATTGACCAAAAAGAAAAGATAACCTTTACCAAGAATCGATGACCTTTTTGACCACTTGAGAAGAGCCTGAGTATTTTCCTAACTAGACCTTGCTATGGATTTCACCAATTAAGAATTGCGAAGGACAACAAGGACAAAACCGTGTTTAGGACACCAGACGGATTGTTCCAGTGGGAAGTTATGCCCTTCGGATTAACGAATGCACCGCTTTCTTTGTTCACCTCATGAATAGAGTGTTTAGTGGCAGTCTAAATAAAATTGTGGTAGTTTTCATAGATTATATCCTTATATTTTTCAAAAGGTCATGGAGAGCATGAAAAACACTTGAGACAAGTGTTAGGGGTATTAAGAAAGAACCAATTGAAAGAAAAATTCTCGAAGTTCCATTTATGGGGGGAAGAAGTAAGATTTTTAGGACATATTATATCGAGCAAAGGCTTGGCCGCAGATCCCGCGAAGATCGAGGCAATCAAGGAATGGAGGACACTTTAAAATTCTACAGAGGTAAGAAGTTTCCTTGGATTGGCCGGGTATTATAGGAAATTCATTATTGCAAAAATTGTTACTCCTTTAACCTAATTAACATGGAATAATTTGGTATTCGTTGGGAGTAATAAATGTGAAATAGCCTTTAAGAAATTAAAAGAAGTATTAACTAGCACACAAGTCCTAATTGTACTCGATGGTTCAAAGTTTTTCACTGTTTACACTGATGCATGTGGGACCGGTTTAGGAGCAAACATTATGCAAGAAGGAAGAGTAGTTGCCTATGCTAGTAGACAACTCAAGAATCCAGAGAAAACATATCTAGTGCATGACCTTAAGTTAGCCGCAGTGGTGTTCGCCCTTAAGATGTGGAGGCATTACCTTTTAGGGGAGAAATTTGAACTCTTTACTGACCATAAATCCCTTAAGTATTTATTTTCTCAATGTGACTTGAACTTGAGACAACAAAGGTGGATGGAGTATATTGCCTCATTTGACTTTACGATTCACTATACCCCAGGCAAGGGGTATCTTGTGGCGGATGCTTTAAGTAGGAAACATGTGACATTGAATGCAATGATAGAATGGAAACAATTAGAGTTCCTCGCTAATTTAATTTGCAACCCTCACCGACCACTTCCAATGGTTTTCTTGGGGCTATGTTATTTAGACCTACCCTAAGAGAAAGAATCCAAATTGCATAAGACCAAGACGAGGAGTTAAGAGGCATAAAGGAGAAAGAGGGAAAGAAAGAGACCTATCCTCACTCGGTTAGGTATTCGATCAGCAATGATGGGAATTTACTTTGGGATGGACAACATTACGTCCCTATGGATGAAGGGTTGAGAAGAGAAATTCTAGAGGAGTGCCATAGATCAAAATTGGCCGTACACCCCGATGGGAATAAGATGTACAAGGATATGAAGAGAAATCTCCATTGGGAAGGGATGAAGAGAGACGTAGCTTAGTTCATAGCCAAATGTTTAACATGCCAAAAAGTCAAGACGGAGCAATGGAAGCTCGGAGGATTGTTGTTACCTTTAGAGGTCCCCTCGTGGAAGTGAGAGCATATTTCCACGGACTTTATAGATGGACTTCCTAGAAGCCAAAAGGGTAATGAGGCCATTTAGGTTGTGGTAGACCGTTTAACCAAAGCGCCCATTTCATACCAGTCAAGAAAACAAGGACTGAAGCCTCGTTAGCCCAATTATATGTCATAGAGATAGTCATACTCCACCGTATTCCATCAAGTATTGTGAATGATATAGGTCCCTTATTCACAAGCGAATTTTAGAGAAGCCTACATGCAGCTTTAGGGATGACCCTTAACTTAAGGACGGCTTATCGTCCACATACTGACGGACAGAAAAAGAGAGTAAACAGAATATTAGAAGACTTGCTCAGAGCTTGTATCATCGACTTTGGAGGAGTTTAGGAGCAGCACCTACTGCCTATGGAGTTCACGTATAATAATAGTTTTCAAGTGACGATTGGTATGACCCCATTTGAAGCGTTATACGGGAGGCTATGCCAATCGCCAACTTGTTAGTGGGAAACTACCGACAAGGTTATATTCGGATCAAACTTCGTCTGTGAATCCATAGAGAAGATAGCTTTGATTAGGAAGCGAATGAAGGCAGCCCAAGACCACCGGAAATCATATGCCGATAAGTGTAGGAAGGAATGAGAATTTAATGTTGGAGACTTGGTGTTCGTGAAAGTATCCCTTTTTAAGAAAACTGTTTGGTTCAGAAAGACTGGGAAGTTGGCTTCTAGGTTTATTGGGCCTTTTAGTGTCATCGAGAAGATAGGATCTTTGGCCTATCGAGTGGATCTCGCAGAGCGTATATCGGGAATCCATAATGTTTTTCATGTATCTCATTTAAGGAAATGCCTTCATGATTCTGCTATCAGACTCGAGCTTGGTGAAATTGAGGACATAGAGAAACTCGAGTTAGAGTCCAGGGTACCTCGTGCCACTACAAGGATTGTAGAGCATGGAATCAAGAGACTCTGCAACAAAATCGTTCACCTCGTCCGAGTACAATGGGGAAACGACCCCGCGGAAAGCATATGGGAGACTGAGGATAAGATGAGACAGACTCACCCAGAGCTTTCCACGGGTAAATTTTTTCCTAAAAATATAGTTTATGATGCATCATGTTTTCTAGATTGGATGTTAGGAGATAAATGCGACACAATTGCACCACGCACTCATGTAGAAGTAATGCATATTTAGGTTGTTTGCATACATATTGCATCACTTATTACACCTACACGCTAGGTTAGAGCTCACTTTTGTTGGTCTGCAATTCATAATAACTGCGAGTCACGGATGCTTATGGATGAATTATAAATAACATGGGTGTACAACATGGATGTTTCGAACAAGTTGTATTTTTCACCCTTAAACAGATTTCGGGACGAAATCCATTTTTAGGAGGGAAGAATGTAACAGCCCGTAAAATTCATAAGTATAAATAAATAAATAAATAAATAAAAACAAGAAATTAAATGATATGACTGGAAAATGAGATTTTGTAGCTTTAGGAATTTGGCTACGAAATTCTTTTATTTGGATTCGTGGCGGAATTCTGAATCATTTTCATATAAAATATTATGAAAACGGTTAATGTATGAAGAAGTTATGAACAAATGAATTTGGACAATGTATGCAGAATAATATATATAATTATGTGAATATTATATATATTGTCCAAATTATAAATTTAAATAAAAGAGGGAAATTCAAATTTTGAATTTTGAGATAAGATCTAGGGGACAACGTATATTGGATATGTGGAAAAGAATGAAGATAATTACGAACATAATTAACAAAATAAACAACTCAACAACAAAGCAAAATTGGGCGTTCCAGTCCCGTAGGGGTCGACCGCTCCCCCTTAAGAGGTGTCGACCGCTGGCGGTCGACAGTTAGGTGGTTGGAAGGCCCAATCAGCCTACGTGGATGAGGGTTTTCGAAGAGGTTATATTTATATGGAAGGCTTGGATTAATTTTTATTAATCCAGCGACTCTAGCTCACATGAACAAGTATAAATAACCCCTAAGACCACACACTAGAACCCTGATTATTCTACATCTCTGCCTCCATGTCGCTAAATTCCATAGAAAAATAAAGAGAATAGGGTGAAAGTTTCTTCTACTTCTCTAAATCTCTCTATTTCAGTATATATAAGTTTAGGATTTCGGAATTTAGCATAAACGTATATGTATAAAACTCTAATTGTATGTTTCTTATATGTATACTGTCAGGAGGATAATTAGAGCTCACTTGAACGTTAATAATCGTTGCAGATCTTGCAATTCTACCACATCTCCGCCTAATTTGTAAGTGGAATCTAGTTTTGCATAAAGGCATAATCATGTTTGAAATAGTTTGTCATATGAATTTATATGCCTAAGGAAGATTTGGATATTTGATAATATGAACATGAAAATCCCCGAATCTTCTATCTTTTAATTACGTCTGAAATTGTCATGGTGAATTGGGTTTGTGGAATTGTGATTTTTCTGTATTGGATTAAAAGTAAATATGAGTGTAGTAATATTATTTGTATTTTATTTGATTCACCTTTATTTTCATTGGAGTCTATCCTAAAAAGGTTTGGATTTGAATGTTTCATGGTCTGAATTAGGTGCGGATCCAATGTTAGATCTAAATGCATTCACAACTGAAATAAGTCGAAGGTAAATATTTTTTAGGTGCATAACACCAAACCAACTGAATTGGGTGAAATATGAATTATAAACATACATATGTAGGTGTATGTAATGCTCTATTTTAATTCAATATTAAAATCATTTCTACATGCCTAGGATACAAGTTGTAATTGTTTTGTATATATACGTTTTCCATTCACTGCTTTTTTCTATATGTTCATTATGCCATCACACTTATGTTGTAGCGGTAAAATATAGAAAATTCTAACTTGTATGCCTTAAATTGGATAAATTGACAATTTTCCACCTCATTAGAACATTTCCACGTTTATACGAATGTTTACATTAATTAGGCGCTATTATTATTTTACTTATATAAACGTAATCAATGTAATTAATGTTGTATTAACGTAATAAATGCGATTAAGTTAGAATTCAAATTTGAAATGCCCCCTTAACAAATATACATATACATTTGTTTTCTGGTGTGTGCATATATATAGAATGGCTTAAATATATGTAAATAAGTGACACATAGACACGAGGTTAGTTGCCATTTGTGGTAGAAGCCTGCCCGGAACCGACCGACAAATCCAACAACCACAAGTAGGCCCAACTAATGTGAAATGTCTAGGTGCCATGGGCAATTTATAAACTTAGTACACTAGACACGAGGTTAAAATCACTTGTAAAAGAAGCATGTCCAGAACCGACCGGCATATCCGGCATCTATAGTATATGGTTTAATGTGAGAGGTCTAGTGTGTGTATATATAACTATATATATAAGTTTGATGTGTGAAAAGAGATAGGTTTACTATGCCTTGACTTGCCTTTTTATCTAGTTTGGGTCTTATGTGGTTAGGACTAGTATCCCTCTTAAGGTTTATTCCTTGGAGAGGAATCGGAGTCATGAGACCCACCCTTATTAGAATAAAGGTAGGTCTTTGGGTCCTCTTTTAAAAGTGGTAAGGCTTAAAACGGTAATGGAAAAGGGTAGTTCATGAGGATGTCCACTTCCTCTAGAAGCTTGTAAGGGCTTAACTAGGGACAAATTGGTAACTGAAAGAATATGTGGCCATTACATGCTTACGAACTGTCTAAGGGAAGTCTTAAGCGGCATAACGTGTCCTACCGGGTAATATAAGTTAAGTAGTAACGTTCGCAATACTACTTCTCATATTACAATTGAGAGAATAGACTAAAGAACGTTGACATACTAGGACGAGGTCTGAAAGGGCTAGGGGTCCACCTTAGGTTTATAAGAGATAATAAGAATCCACCCTTAATAGGGCCATAAGTGACCGAGAATGCCACCTCATTGAGTCTTTACCCTAAAAACACTAATAGGCGATTGACTCGAATATCTACCCTATTGGTTAGAAACTTGATGTTTGTTGAGTGCTGCGTAGACATACCTTGACATATGTAACCTGCTAAAAATATAGGGTATGGACAATAAGTAACACTACATCTCAGTCACACAGAACTTTATGCTTTGACCCCCTCTCCTTGACATCCAAGAGGTCAGTAGGTGGGGTAAAGCCATGGATGAAGTAATGATTGGAGCCGATGAAGAAGACGAAGTTATTATGATATTATTAGCAGTTGTTGCTTTACTTCTTTTGGAATCTTAAGAGAATGAACTATTTGATGTATTTGTTGAACCAATGTAATTGTGATTGTGTATTTCTGTGGTTTTGAAATAAATTGTACATCTTATTTTTGGTATTATATTTTCTCTTTCCGCTGTGTGAGATTTCCATTCGAAGTATAAGTTATTATTATCTGTGCAAATGTAATCCTTACAGGAACCAAAGACCCGTTTAGGATGGCTCTAAGTTTCGATGGGCCTTTTCTAGGTCGAAATTTAGGCCCACTCTAGGCAGGTTGTTACAAAATGTTACTATTTACAAAATTGAAAGTGTTTGCGCAAACTTCATATAGAGAGGTGGACTACATAAAATAAATTATTCGGATATTTGCAAACCCAAGAAGAAAGGGGTGTTGGTCTACGTAATCTTAGAGTGATGAGGGATGTATTTGCTACTAAACTTGGGTGGAAATTCATTGAATCTTAGGGTTTATGGGCTAGATGGATGAGGCAAAGGTACATTAAGGTTAATTTTTAGACCATGGCAGCAGATAATATTTCATCATCCACCTGGAAGGTAGTGCTTAAAACACGAGATACATTATCTAGCAACTTTGTGAAAGAGATTGTTAATGGGAAAGATATTGATTTTTGGCATGACCCTTGGTTTCAAGGCAAATCATTGTTCAAGCAATTAGGTTAGGACACATATTCTGCTTATGGATGTCCAGAAAAGAAGGTAGACCAAATAATAGGCGATGGTAAGTGGTAGATTGGTCAACTCCCAGTAAATAAAAAATAGCGCAAAAGCATTGTACAAGCTCCTTTTATGCTGGTAGAGAAAGTGACATATAGGTGTGGAATCACTCAAACAAATCACTATTAAAAATGCATATAAACATATTAGACCAACGAATGCTTGTGTAATATGGAAGGAGGTTGTTTAGAATCAGGTTTGTGTGTCTAAAATGGCTTGCACAACCTATAAAGCATGGATGGGTCACCTCCCAACTCAGGATAGGTTGCATAAATGAGGACAAAATATGGAAGCTATTTGTGTTTTATCTAATAAAGAAGAAGATACTCGGAAACACATATATTTTAACTTTGAGTTTACTAGACAAATTATTTCACAAAGGTTCAATGTCATCGGCACACAAAACATGGGTAAAAATTTGGGAAACATTGTATCGTACCTGGCTGCTAGATGTAAGAAGTAAAACGTGATGGCTGACAAAGATAGCATCTCCCTAACTATTGTTGTTTGGTGGATATGGAAAGAACGCAACATGCACATATTTCAACAAAAAGTTAGAGATGTCGGTAAGATCAACAGATTATTTAAATGTTATATAAGTATCAACGTGAAACTTAAGATGAAGAGAATACTTACATCGATCCTGGGAGGTAGAGAAGACATTGTGGAACCAGTGGATCGAGAGGAGATAAGCACTGAAAGCCAAGATAGCATGTTTCATCGCCGACCTCCACGAATGTTTTGACCTAATTTTGTACTTGCGATTTGGGAAAGTGACAATATGTATTTGGGGAAGTGGCAGTTTGTACTTGAGTTTGTTTAAGTTTTTCGGCTATGTGATAATTGTCCGTAAAGTATGTTGTACTACTTATTTACTTTTGGGTTGTTGTGCCTCAATAAAGCCTATACCCGTTTTTTAAATACATATATGTGTGTGTACGTATGTATGTATGTGTATACATATATTATTTTAGACTTGTAGTATATATGTGGTTCGTATAACCACTAACTTATGCACCACTCATTAGTTGTATTCTTGATATATCTGTATATAGCTATATTTTTTTGTTCTACGATCTGTTTGTTGTTATTATATTTTTCTCTAAATTGATCCATAAGCCACCGTAGTTTCATATTAAAATAGAACTGAGTAAGTCGATCTACATGAGTTAGGAAAAAATAAAGAACCAAATCGACGTATTTGATGCTTGTTTAATACAAGGTTCACGGAGGTTCGCTCCTAACTAGCCCTGTTTTCTGCACTAGCAGACTGTATTAGCTAGCAATACTCCTTGTTATTGTAGGTATCAGGGTGGGACGTCACAAAATGAGGATTAAGAATGAGAATAGTCATGTATTCAATTTTATATATAACAGAATAGATGGAATGGTTCTATAGAAAATTAGGTGCAGATTAGAAGTCATAAAAAATTGGGTTAAAAAATTAAGTAAACTTACATAAATTGAAAAATATTTACTTTGGTGAGATAGTTGACCTATATGAGAGCATATCGAATATAATTGATTTTTATCTTGATAAATAGAAAGATGATGGTCAATATTAAAACTGAAGATAAGATTATTCTGAAATTAGTTGAAGGCAAAGAGAGAGATGCCATAACTTGTTGCATCAACTAAAAATTAAAGTTGACAACATTCAGCGGACCCAAAAAAAACGCGTTCAAAACACACAACAATGGAAGTTCTGAGATACGCTTTGAAAACCTAATCCAAGTAACTTAGCAATCAATCTAACATAATTAGTTTTCACTTATGATTAATACATTATTGTAATAGAATAGATGAAATAGATCTACAAAAAATTAGGTGTAGGTCAGAAGTCATAAAAAATTAGGTAAAAAGGTGTGGCAAAACATATAGAAAGTTGAAAAATGTTTGTTTTAGTGAGATAGTAGACCTATATGAAAACATCTTAAATGTAATTGAATATTATCTTTTGGCAAGGCCGATCAGTTTTTATAGTGATCCAAAATATCTTTTATTTTAACAAATAGTAAATACATTTACATACAGGAGTTAAGCAGGTAGTTAACTACCATATTCGGTTTTTGAAGTGGGTTGTCTACTGCAACTATTCAAGCTTATAGTACAGAAGCTAGACCATATACCTAGACTACTATAAGACCCAAACTCCATGCAGGGAGAAAAAATTACGTCAAATACAACATAAACTTGACACACTATCATGCACCACAACATTGGTGCGAATATCAAAATACATAGAAAACCCTTATAGCCTCTTCATACACCACATTGATGTTAAACAAAATATCAAAATCAAACTGCAATCCAGAAAGCACGACATCACATAACAAGGCACAAGGCAACAAGAGCCAGATGCAACAACAAAAAAAAGATTTGCAGCATCATAACTTGAAGGTTGACATAAAGAGAAAAAACATTACCTCGGGGGAACACTACCTAATCCAGCATGACATGGAGGAGCACCACAACGATGAACAAACCACATTACCCACCCCTTAAACATGAACAAACAAAACCAAATCCAAGAGACAAAAACAACAATTTCACCCAGAATCGGTAGGAGATGCAAACACAGTAGATCAAACCACACAAAAAGCACGCAACCAGAAAGTTTAAAACAAAACTAGAAAATACCAAATCATTCCTCGCCAACTGTAAAACGGTCTCGATTTGAGGTGCGACTAGTAGGGAAGGCAGCCATGTTTTGAAACGAATCGATCCATGTCTTCGCTCTAGATTCGACCGCCATTGGTTCATTAGAGCCTGCTCTTATGGGCGGATGCATAGATTCTCGTTTTAGATATGAAGAATATTGCAAGTTGGGTTTTAGGGATTTTCGAGCAGCCAAATCAAAGACATGGAGAAAGCTAGGGTAAAGATGAGAATGACAAGACTTAGGGAAGAGGTAGAGGAAAAAGAAAGCATTCGTGAAGAAAGAGGAGGTAGGCGATTTACCCTAGCCGCCATTTCTTTCATTTGATCTAAGTTTCCTCTGCTACATTTAGTTAAAAATCATAATTAGGTGTTATCTTCACAAAAAAAAGATGATGGTCCATATTAAAACCGGTTGATAAGATTGTTTTGAAATTAGTTAATGGTAAAGAGGGTGATACCATAGCTTGTTGCACCAACTAAAAATTGAGGATGACAACATCTAACAGACCAAACATAAATGCATTCAAAACACACAACAATTAAAGTTCAGAAATGCACTTTGAAAGCCTAATCTAAGTAACTTAGAAATCAATTTAACATAATCAGCCTTTACTTATGGTTAATGTATTGTTGTAGTAGAGTGAATAGAATAGGTCTGTAGATTAGATGTAGATTAAAAAAAAAATTGTCTAACATATAAGGAAAAACTTATAGAAAGTTAACAAATATTTGATTTGATGCGATAATCGGCCTGTATGTAAACAAATGGAATACAATTGAACATTATCTTGAAATTGAAAGGTGATGGTCAATATTGAAATCAATGGATAAAATTGTTTTGAAATTAATTAAAGATAAAGAGAGTGAAACCATATCTTGTTGCATCAATTAAAAATTGAGGTTGACAATGTTCAACGGACCAAATAAAAATGCATTCAAAACACACAATATTTAAAGTTCAAAAATACACTTTGGAAGCCTAATCTAAGTAGCTTAGCAATCAATTTAATATAATTAGCTTCACTTATGGTTACTACATTGTTGAAAGTATTTTAAAAAAATAATTCTAAATTGAACGATTGGAAAGGTAAGTCTAGTTAACAAAGTAGCAAAACAAAATAAAAGAATAGAATAATAAATTTAATCATAGATCTGTAGAAAATTAGGCATAAGTTAAAATTTATAGAAAATTGGATAGAAGGATTAAAGAAAATCTTACATTAGCTAATAGTGAATTTTTTTACGAGATAAGCAACCTACATAAAAAAGATGTACAATATAATTGAAGATCAGTTAGATAAATTGAAAAAAAAAGAGGTTGGTGAGTTTCTATTTTCTGACTGAGGGTGAATAAATAAAATAGAAATAGGAGCATATGAAAAGAAAAATAAATGTAGTAACGGAAAAGGAAGTGGAATGAAAACTGCTTTGGCTCATGAAACTTGGAAATTAATTAAAATGAGCTTGATGGGGGTAAATGGAAGTATATTCCAAAATGAGTGATAGAATGTATATGATGTCAGATTGAATGATAGAGCAGAGCTCAAATGGTTAATTATTAAACTTTATATGTCGAATAGATTCTCAAATGTCAATGTTAATTAGAATGTCATGTTAACATGACATAAAATTAGCTAGACATTGTCTGATGGAATGTCTAGTTTTACACATTCAATTTTACATTGCCAACAATAAAATATATTTAATCGGTATTATTTTGCAAATAAGTTATTTATCTATGAAATAATTGGGAAATGTAGACGATTTTTTTTCTACAAACAAGTTAGCATTCGGGTGAATGCTTTATTTTTAGTGTCACGTTTATTAATTTTAATTATACAGTTATGAGTGATATTTAACACATAAGATTTAGTTGACATTAAAAACCACTTGAAGATTATTCAAGGACACAAATTAAGAAATACACTACACTAGTGGTGAGCAAATAGTTATTTCGGTTTAAAACTGATATAAAATGTTGAAACCAAAATAATCATTCAAAAAATATAAACCGTAAAAACCAAATCAATGTTTTTTTGAAACCAAAAGCAACAAAACCGATAATATTTGGTTTGGTTTGATTGTTTATTTATTAAACCAAAAATAAAATAGACATTCTAGTAGTTGATATGATATAAGATTAGAATAAGTAATTGAGTCCATATAATGAAAATATATTAAAACAAGCTCCTCTTCTTGAAATAATAACTGAATTAAAAGAAGAAGAATAGTATTGTTAACCGGCCTTTTGGTCCGGTTCCCAAAAATACATGAACCACGCTGCCAAGGGCCTCGCAACACCCATAACACATTTTCGAATCAAAGCTCTGAATCCCTAGGAGTCGCGATCCCAAATCTCAAAGCCCCAAACACCCATGCCCATGGCCTTCGTGCCTCTCGCCATGTGAACTTCATACCCCTCGGGGTGCGAAAGTTGCAACTAGCAAGGTGCGAAATTCACACCCAGCAAGGTGTGAAATTCGTGCCCATCAAGGGTGTGAAATTCGCACCAAGCAGGGTGCGAAATTCGTACCCCCAGGAAGGACGAAATTCGTGTCCTCGAAGGGTATGAGTTTGGCGCCCAACAGCGTGCGAAATTCGCATCCTACGGGGTATGAATTTCGCACCCCCGAGGGGTACGAATTTTGCACACGGTGAGATGCAAAATTCGCACCCCAAGGCTAGGTGCGAAAAATGCGCAGGCGCGGGTGTTAGGTGCGAAATTCTGGGTGTGCTCCCCTATTTTCACATACTTCCACCTACTCCTACCTGCTCCTAACTACTCCTACCTAACCACTACATTATAAATACCCCTTAGCCTCACACTTCAAAGGGGTTAGAATTTGTGACCTTGGGACCTCTAGAGAGCTCCTTTAATGGCATCTCCTCTTTGAGGAAGAAGAAGGGGAAAAGTGTCTTTTTCCTAATATATGCAATATATGATAATTATGACATCATATAACTTAGAGATGAATGTAATGAGATGTCATGAGATGGTCTCAACCTTGTGTTATCAATAATATTCCAACAACTCTTCAAAGTGGACGTAGGCCCCTCTCAAGGCCGAACCACTATAAATCACTCATGTTCTTTGCTGCTTTCCTCTCTTGTCTACACGACCAAATTAATAATTCCTAGTAGTTGGAATCTTGGGTATTCACGACATTTTTTGCCGTCACTGAGAATTGAACTAATATTTGCACCTTTGTCGCACCTTGTCACCTCGACTTCGACAAACTTTAGGTTCCTTTGCTAAACCTGCCGTTGAGTCCGTTTACAATGGCAAAGCGACCAAAGAACGCAATGGTCGGCTCTTCAGCCGCAGCCGAGGCCGGGACATCCCAACAACCTCAACCGGCGAATATCCCGACCACTAATGAAAATGTCCCTCCTATTGTGGACCCCGAAGCGCCTGCAACACAAGCTCAGATCCGCGCGCTTAATGAAA
Source organism: Allium sativum (assembly GCA_030737875.1). NCBI lineage: Eukaryota > Viridiplantae > Streptophyta > Magnoliopsida > Asparagales > Amaryllidaceae > Allium > Allium sativum. Next base: position 134,678,786 of record CM060918.1, read on the forward strand.
AATATGAGAACACAGCGGTCGAGCTCAATCAAGCATTAAGAAATAACATCGACCTTATGCGACAACTTCAAGGAAGTCAGCGCGTCATCGCTCGAATTCAACTAGCTCGGAATAACGCTCGACCTCGACCAACTGTCTCGGAAACTTCCTCTTTGACTCGAGGGGCCCACATCAAAGAAAGAGGTTTAATCTCATCAATAACGTCGTCGTCCTCCCTAACGCCCTCGACAACGGCAACGACAATGGTTATGCCAATGGAAACGCGATCGAACTACAGTCACATATAGCGAGGGGGCACAATTCCAAGACCGCTCTCGCTTGATCATCAATGACGGACCGGGTCCGACCAACCAACCCCTTCCTCAGCAAAATCCAACTATCGCCAATCGCGATGATAAACCTACTATCCCAGCGGCCCGCGCTGCTCTAGAACAGGATCCAATTATAGATGCCGAGGACATGGAAGAAGACGACCCGGACATCCACCATAGAAGGCGCCCTCACAACAGAACCCTCGAACCTCACCAAAACTCATGGGTCCCGATGGCAGATCCCCATCCAACTTATCTTCCTAACATGGTCTGAAGAATCATGAGGGAAATGCGAGGGAATGTGCACGATTCATGGGAAGCACACATTAGGCGTAACCCCTTCACAAGAAGGGTAAACGAAGCTGAGTGGCCGCGACGCTTCAAAATGCCACATATGTCGCTTTACGACGGCACCACCGATCCCTGTTGTAACAACCCGTAATTTTAACAACACTAACGAGGATAAATTAAATAATAATTAATTCAATATTCAAAATTAAGGGAAACAGACTGCGCCATTGCGTCCGACTCGAAATTTTGGTTAAGATAGACATTTGATTTGCGTAAAACGGACACTCTATGAAGAAGATATGAGGGTTTGAAGTTTGTGTACGCGCAAGATAATTATATATATAGGGTCCAAAAGTTCAAAATCTCAGTTCAAAAGTCAAAATTTTAGAATTCGCGGTGAGCGGGAAATTCCCGCCTAGAGGAGTCGACCCCCTAAGGGGTGGGTCGACCCCCCTAGGGCTGAGGTGGCAGGACGAATTCTGGGGCTGGCAGCTATAAATATAGGCTCATTTCTCTTGTTTTCTTACACTGAAATCAATGGATGCCTAAATGCTATCGGTGCCTGGACTGAATCGAATCCTTTTCTTCTTCTGCAAACCAAGTTTAGAGATTCAAGTGTAGATATGTGATTCAATCTCCTTTTTCCTCCTTCTATTCTTCTATATCCGAACACTGTGAGTTTAAGTTACCTTCAGATTTAAATAACTAGAAGTAAAACATGATATGACTATAATTTGGATCTATCCCTATGACTGAATCATATCAGTCTATTGTAATTTGTGAACCCATGATATTCTGAATTAACTATGACTTGGATCTCAACCTTTATCTTGTCAGATCTACTTTTGATTATAGATCTAATGTACTATTTAGATCATCTTGTTCCTATCATGTTGTGGTAAATTTGGATCTGTCATTAGTTGGACATCTAAATCCTTTAGATCTAATCATGCCTATTATGACATCCCTATTATGTTAGAACTAGTTTATTATCAAAAGTTCACCAGATCTATTCTTATATGTCCGTCTTAACATTATGCCATTAAATGTTTATGCCAATTTTGCTAGAATAATCATCTCTATCATCTTCCCTTCACCATTTCCCTTTTATTTTATATAGCCAGGCTACTTTGAAGCCTATAATGACATAGGTAAAATTTGGCTAATAATGGAATGCCTAGGATTGTAGTAATTAGAAACTATAACTGCGCCTAGACACGAGGTTAGATTACACTTATGGTGGAAGTCAGCCCGGAATCGCCCGGCATATCCAGCGACCACAAGTGGTGAATCTAATGTGAGGAGTCTAGGTGCACAAATACGAGATGTGCTGAGACACGAGGTCAAGCCCGACTTATGGAAGAAGTCTGCCCGGAACCGCTCGGCATATCCAGCATCCACAAGTGGTAGGCTTAATGTGAGGGGTCCAGCACATTATAACCATAAATGGACATGGTAATAAATTGGAATACTTAACCTAGTGGAATCCATAGGGATTGTTAGAACATAAACTTGAATAGGGGTTAAGTAAATGTAGAACAGTGGGTGGGTTAAGAAAATCTGAGGGGTTGGGTAATATTTATACATAGGCCCACAAACTTAACATAAGGGGTTTATGTAATTAAAGAAACCAATAGGTATACATAACCAGTGGAAATCCTAGTGGGGATACAAGACAAGGGGGAGAGCTTGTCATCTTGTGTGGGACCCGTTTCAACCAGCAACCCATATAATTGTATCGAACGAGTACTCTGCCCTAGGCCGGAGTTGGGACACGCTTACTAGGCTGATTGTAACAGATCCAAACGTGAGAGACAGTGTGGGCGGTGCAAACAGACCGGGGACATGTGAGTGCATGGGCCTGACATAGAGGGATAAGACGACCATGACACCAGTAGATATGGTTGTGCACATCACGAAGGGTTTCCACTTTAGGAAAGTGATACCTCCTACTGTGGGGCCGACACAGGGTATCCATGGAGTAAGGAGCCAATTGATTAGCGTAGTAGTTAGGGTACGTTTAGACTCTGGTAAAAAGTTTAGGAGCCTGTTAGGTTGGGCTACCTGTGGATTGTATGGGGTTAACACCTCTCACCAGAAGTACGCCTAAGTCTACCATCTCATAGTTTTTGGGATCATCTTATTGTGGTTATACTAGTATCAGTGTAGAGAATCAGAGTAATCATTAGGGAAGCGTATACACTCTACTATGTTTACCTTGTCATACTTACCTTTTATGATGTTATCTTTCTTATCCACCTTATATGCCTGCCATGATACTTTCACTTATTTACTTGCTAAAATTAACTAGACTCACCAGACTTTATGTCTAACCCTTTTTGTTTCCTCTTCTCTCTTCCGTCCCCCTCCCCCCCGGTTTGTAGGGTGGGAATACTCAGGCTTAATCAGGACCCGGTTATCATCTTGTTAGGAGCTGCTTTTGAAGTATTGCTCAAGTTCTTGTCTTTACTACTAAGGCTTTGTCTCTTTTGGGGAATTATGCTTTTTCTTTTATGTATTTCTGTACTCTGATGGTAAAAGACAGAAGCTTTATATTATTGTAATGGTTTTTATGCAGTTCCAAACTTGTGATATTTTGGACCACGATGTTATGAATCATGTTTTAAGTAAAATTTTAAATTCCGCTGCTATCTTTTACATCTGTATTGTAATATTCTGTGTCTGTTTACTTATAACGCTTCACGAAACTTAATGCATTCTCTTAATGAGTGACATTAACGGACGTAGGGTGTCACACCAGTGCCTTCCAAAATCGATATGAATGGCAAATGGACTCGAGTCGGGGCAACGATCCGGTCAAATGCAAGTGCTTTCCAGTTTTCTTATCAGGAACCGCTCTGTTATGGTTCTCACGCCTCCCATGTGGTTCCATTAACAACTTTGGCCAGTTAGCGACAGAATTGGTCAAGCAAATCAGGGTGCATATCCCGACTCCAAAGAATGACCTCTGTGACACCCCACGTCCATTAATGTCACTCTATAAATAATGCATTAAGTTCTGTGAAGCGCTACTGGTAAATAAGAAAATAATATCACAAGACAGACATGTAAAATAGCAGCAGAATTAAAAACTTAATTTAAATCAAAACATCATGGTCCCAAATACTGAGTTTACACCATAAGTTTGAAGTAACCAATTACATAAATAATATGTCTTGCCAAAAATATCAAAGTACAAAAGCATAAAACCATATTTCCCAGGTGAAGCCATAAGAGAGTTGACCAGAAGTCAAAGCGGTACATCAATATCCAAAATCCAACCAAAGATGAAAGAATCCAAATCAACTCTAAGCACATCCACCCTGAGAACCTGGTGGGGGAAAACGGAAGAGAGAGAAGAGGAAAAAAAGGGTCAGACATAAAATCTGGCAAGTCCAGTTACTTTTAAATATAAATAAAAGTATCATGATAGGTATATAAAACTGGAAGAACAAGATAATAGTAACCATAACAAGTGTGAACTGAGCAAGATAAGATGAACAAGATATATTGTGCTTCTTAGATACATTTCTCTGCACCGTACCAATACTAGTATATTAGAAATGGAGTGATCCCTACTAATACCATTCCATTACATTTCTTGATTATTAGGTTACTTGGGTTAGTGGAACTCAAGACTTATTCACGCATCATACCCATTTACTTTCCCATGGATTCACCTAATACAATATATGTAGCTATCTCCCAATATTGAGATACACCCTTGATACCCCACTCGAACGGACTCCACCATAATGAACGCAGTCCCTCATCCTACACCAGAGCGACATACGAATCTCTATATAACAATGTTACGTTTCGCATATACCTGTCATTACTATGTTACATAAGCGTGTGCACTGCCACCATCGATCGAATCAGATTCCTTATCGGAATACTGCCCTCTAGTCTACAATACACCATTCAGAGCAGATATGCATGCATCTAGGTAGTCCCACGTATGTACTGTAATTGTAGCTCGATGCCTCAATCGCGCGACCTATAATATGCACCGAGTTCCGTGGCAGGGCTAAACAGGAAACACAGAACTCAACTGGGATCTTTTCCATACCTGTACAGGCCCGCCTTTAAGAGCCTCCAAATACAGATATTTCCTAGGGTCTGTTTTCCATGGTGGCTATGGCCCTACCTAGGCCCCTCCCTCAACTAGTAAAGACTACAGGAGTTAACTGACCGCCCCTAATAACAACCAGTCTAAACATCCATGTGACGTCTACCCTCAACCCCGTACCTCGATAGTGAAAGGTGAAATGGTATCTTGGGCTTAGCTCTAATTTTTTCGCATCCCGCTGGTTGCCGATGACGGGTATCAGACGGTCTACTATCCTTATTGGTCGTGACCGTCTGCCTTCCTCTGTCTCCTCGTGAGGCAAACGCCGAACCACCCTGGTGTCACCTCGTCACACAATTCTGACTTCATAGCTACATCTGCAATCAAGGCCCACCCACCTAGTTGTTACGCGTAGACCCAACCTCTGCGAGCACAGCCTAAGACATCTGTCACTGCACAGAATACTACTAGGAGCACCTTACGTAACTCAGGAAACCACGTGCTTCCCCTTCCAGTCCTTCAGAGTCGTCAAAACAATCAGATGAATGTGCGCTCCCCTCGTGCCTTATAACACCTTGATGATCTACCCGTTAGGTTATTCACCCTCAAACGTGTGGACTGGTCCAAGCGCCTCGCTTTAATATGTTATTTGACCCTATGTCTAATCATTCTGTTATGCGCTTGCTTTTCTTCCTCAGATTTCCTTTAAACTTGGTTATGCCCATTCATATTGAATTCTTAATCAAGTTACCAAGTTCCTCTTGCTTATTAATTTTGGTTGTATAATTTAACCCCTTTAAGTTTATTAATAAGCCCACAACATGTTATTCTCTAGATTGTGGCCCGAGGTCTATAAACCACAATCCCATTATATTTTTATCATCCAATTCCATAGTTACAATAACATGTTCCTAATAAATGTGTAATTAAGTACGCCTCATTTTACATGTTTCCTTTTTAATATGTCAGTCATTATTTATGATTAAATATAACTTATCTTATAAGTTTTCCTCGTTCTTTCTCATTTAATCATAATTCCATTTTACATTATCAATACAACTTATCGTTGTGTACTTGTTAACTTAGTTCTATTAACTAAGGCACATTAACAAGTTTCTCAACCCATTAATTATAACCTATGTTATAATTTCCCCTTGTCCCTAGGACAAGCCTAAACATGTTATTCACATAAGCGGGTCCCAGACTTCTAGATTACTTAATTTATAATTAAGTACCTCTTATCTTATTACATAAGTTGTCTCATTTCCTTACCAGTTATGCTTACCCTAAGAGGTGTCTTTACTTACATAACTTTATCATTTCTACCGGTTACATATACCACTAGGTGTCTTTAATTGCATAACCTTATCGGGTTAAGTTTATGGGCTTAAATGTAAATATTACCTGCCCCCTCAGATTTGCTTAGCCTACCCACTGTCCAACCAATTTCACTTAACCCCAACTTTAGTTCATATTCATACAATCCCTATGGATTAAATTAGGTTAAGCAGTCCAATTCACTACCATGTCCATTTATGATTTATGATGGGCTAGACCTCCCACATTAGGCCTCCAACTTGTGGATGTTGGATATGCATGTCGGGTCCTAGCAGACTTCTTCCACAAGTTGGGACTAACCTCATGTCACAGCTCATCTCGTATTTGCGCACTTAGACATCTCACATTAGGTTCAATATCAGTGGCTGCTGGATATGCCGGTCAGGTCTAGGCATACTTCCACCACTAATGCAACCTAACCTCGTGTCTAAGCGTTACTAGGGCTCCATTATTTTAGGCATATTCAATTAGATTTCACCATTCCAAATATAGACATTCATGCCCCCTTTCAATTCATATTTACAATTGTTCTATTTCAATTATAGGTTTCCATGCCCTAAATCAATATTCATATGTGTTCCAGTTTATACCCCAAATTGACATTTACATATGTTACAATCTATGCCCAATTTCATAATTACATATGTTCCAATTTATACCCCAATTCAATATTTACACAACCTAATACAAATTTTCCCTAAATTCATGTTCACCTATTTTCCAATATATGCCTAACTTCATGTTCATATTATCCAATATAAAATATGCCCCCAAATCCATATTCGTATATTTTCCAATTTTATGCCCAAAATTACATTCATAATTTCCAATACCAATTATTCCCCAATTTATGTCTTTCCCAATCGTTCCCAATTTCACACGTTCGCATCTTTCAGTGTTAGGCCTAGGCTCAAAGGTTGCCTGGCTATATAAAAATAAAAGGGAAACGTGGGAGAGAAGAGAATCAGAACAAGCATAATAACGAATCAATAACATAACGATAGAAATAGGCATAAAAACTGAATGGACATATTATGACAAGATTAGACTTGGTGACGATATAAACATATAAGAACAGATCAGAGGAATATGTCATAATAGAACTGATTAGGCACTGATTCAAGATCCAATTTTTATATACATATCACGATTACTATTTAAATGTTCAGATCTAAAAATAACATGAACTCACAGTGAACAGATCTAAGGAAATGGATCCAAATTACTGCAAAGAACACGTTGAATTTGTTGTTGTAGCAATCGCTGAATTTGTATAATGCTTGTTGAATTGGTTTTGGAGAAGATTAGGCCATTCAGTCTACGTTGCAGCAGAGCTCCGCCGTCGCCGCCATTTTCAGATGAATAAAACCTAGATTTAGGTTCCTTTATATAACCTTAGGATCAATGAATCTTGCTTAGAAAGGTGTCAAGATACAAAACAAAGTATTTGGCCTAGATCTGTTCAAGGGTGGGTCGACGTATGTGTCGACCCCCATTGGGTAGGCCGACCTATGGGTCGACCCCCTTGGGTGGGTAAACCCACCTAGGCACGAAATCTGCCACCTTCTCAAAATTTGAATTTTGAACCGATTTTAAAATTTCTGGACCCTTTTTGAATTTTTGAACCTATTATATATATATATATATTCTTCCTGTGCGTATACAAACTTCAAACCTTAATAACTTCTTCATACGGTGTCCAATTAATGCAAACCAGATGTCTATTTTGACAAGAATTTCGAGACAGACGCAATGGCGCGGTCCATTCTACGGGTCGTTACAGTCTCCCCCTCCCATGTTTTACTTAATTCTGAATATTAAATTGAGTTTTCCTTAATTCATTATTAATAGTGTATTTCACATTAATTATTCTTTAATTTATCATCCTTAGTCTAGTTAAAATTTCAAGGTGTTACACTCTCCCCTACTCAAAGGATTTCGTCCCCGAAATCTCTAAGTTAAGAAGAACGTATATCCTAACATCCAACAATCATACATCCATCTAGCAATCAAAGGCATCCATTATCCTTAAGGAATTTCTAATGCTTTTATGAACATATGCAATAGTGTGTGTATATGTCCGTAAACTATTACGAAAGATCAGGCGGTCCACTTATTCAGTTGACCTCCTTAATGCAATGTATGTTTGTGCCATGTAACCAAAATGTATGCAAATTATCCTAATACATGTAAGTTCTATATGTATGCACAACCATCCATCCAAATGCAACATCAATGTAACGGTACGCCCATTTTCATCCAAAAAAAATTAAAATGTATACACATCAATATGCAATATGTGAGTGATTGAGCCGATTTAGTGCCTATTGTGTGTATATGCATCCACGAGCAATCACTAGCAACCACTTGCATCCATCAAATATTACATGTCTCAAACACATGTTTACATTCATTAGTTTTCTACCTAACGACCCGCTCGATAGGAGATATTCAAAAGATAGATACAAGTATTAATTCGAAGCTTGAAAAAAGATGTTAAGGACATATTCTTGAAAAGGAAAGGATATGAAGCGCGAATCTTGTCTTCGGCCTCCCAAGTAGCGTTCTCGTGGTCCTCTCCCCATTGCACTTTTACTAGCTTCACTTCTTTGCACAATGTCTTAATCTCCAATCCAAGTATGCAAGTCAGAAATCATTCCGTTGTTGCTTCCTTCTCTACTTTCACTTCTTATTGCAAGTTTGGCTTCACTACCTCGAACTCTATACATTTTATCGCCTCTTGAATGAATAGTCGTCTTAGAATAACGGGCTTCCTTAAGGACTGTCTTTAATAGGTTTCCCATCCCGATATAATTCACCTATCAACCCTCTTCTCAAGTAGCTCCCCTACTTGCTTACAAAATTCACTCTTTTCTTTCAGGAGTCATATGTTGCACCGGCAATGCAACTCGCTTTGCATTATCCACCAAGTATATGTTGAAACCAATCTCGTGCCTCAGGGGTAAACCCCGAACCTCATCAAAACATCAGGATACTCGCAAGTATAGGTACAAATCGCAAATGATCAATAGATATATCAAGAGGTTCTAGGAGACTAAGCATGGCAGACCATTTTGGGGTCATAAGAAATCTCGAGAGTCTTTCCATGGCAAGTCAAAAGTCTAACGACCCTCCTCTCACAATCTAGAATAGCTCCATATAAGTGGTTAACTAATCCATCCCTAGAATCAAACTGTATCTTATGAAATCAAGAACATATGCGTCGCAACCAAACTCGATGCCTAACACAGAGATTCTCAAACACTGACAAATCCTCGATAAATGACCCGTACCTCCAATGGGGTTTTGAGACAATAACGGGATCTAAAACCATACTAGTATCTAGTTGCAGAAACTCAACTAAAGAACCAAATATAAAAGAATGCGAAGCACCAGAAAAAGAATCCTAACAGGATGATCAGATATAGAAATCAATCCTTCGACGGAAACTTTCCTACCCCTATCATGTCCACCAGCTATGAGAACATTAGCTTGCCCCTAGAAGTTCCTGCCTTCTGGCCTTGTACTTGTCTCTTTGGGCATTCCTTAATAAGGTGTCCCACCTTACCAAAGTGGTAACAATGCCTTTTCTCTTTCTGTAATCCTTTTTCAGATAACCTACCATTCCGAAGTTATGGTATTTCCTCTTTTCTTCTTTCATCTATAGTCCCTTCTTAAGCCACCATTTCCTTTCATCTTTGGGTTGCGCTCCTTAGCCCCGACTCCCTTATTCTCCTCTTTACCATCCATGTGCAACGTGCTAACAATTCTCTTGAAAGCGGCCTCCATCGCACGGAAATCCTTTCAAGGCTTGAGAGAAAATAAGACGCAGGTGAAACCACTGCGGTTAAAGATGGAGGTTGGGCACTTCTTTGCCCTTCGACATGTACCATAGTTTTAACATGCCTATTGAACCATGCCGAAATAGGGATACCCTTCTGGGAAGAAATGGTTCCTTGAACAAAAAGGAAAAGTAATCAAGCGGAGAATCGAGAAGATATTTATGGCTTTGGGAAATATGCTTTTCAAAAACACACTTTTTATTTTAAAATAATTTGTTTTTGAGACCTTTTTGAAAAACATTTTCAAAATATTTTATCTGATCTTATAACCATATGCTCTAATACCAAATGTGACACCCCACGTCCATTAATGTCACTCTATAAAGAATGCATTAAGTTTCATGAAGCGTTATTGGTAAATAAGAACAAAATATCACAAGACAGACATGTAAAATAACAACGGAATTAAAAACTTTATTTAAATCAAAACATCATGGTCCCAAATACTGAGTTTACATCATAAGTTTGAAGTAACCAATTACATAAATAATCTATCTTGCTACATTAAGTTTCATGAAGCGTTATTGGTAAATAAGAACATAATGTCACAAGACAGACATGTAAAATAGTAGCGGAATTAAAAACTATATTTAAATCAAAACATCATGGTCCTAGATACTGAGTTTACATCATAAGTTTGAAGTAACCAATTACATAAATAATCTGTCTTGCTAAAAATATCAGAGTACAAAAGCATAAAACCATATTTCCCATGTGAAGCCATAAGAGAGTTGACCAGAAGTCAAAGCGGTACATCAATGTCCAAAATCCAAGCTATTCTGAAAGAATCCAAATCAACTCTAAGCACTTCCACCCTGAGAACCTGGTGGGGGGAAACAGAAGAGAGAGAAGAGGAAAAAAAGGGTCAGACATAAAGTCTGGCGAGTCCAGTTACTTTTAAATATAAATAAATAAAAGTATCATGGAAGGTATATAAAACTGGAAGAACAAGATAACAGTAACCATAACAAGTGTGAACTAAGCAAGATAAGATGAACAGGGTATATTGCGCTTCTTAAACACATTTCTCTGCACCGTACCGATAATAGTATATCAGAAATGGAGTGATCCCTACCAATACCGTTCCAGTACATTTTCTTGATTATTAGGTTACCTGGATTAGTAGAACTCAAGACTTATCCGTGCATCGTACCCATTTACTTTCCCATGGATTCACCTAATACAATATATGTAGCCATCTCCCAATATTGAGATACACCCTATAGTACCCCACTCGAACGGTCTCCACCGTAATGAACACAGTCCCTCATCCTACGCCAGAGTGATGTACGGATCTCTATATAACAATGTTATGTTCTGCATATATCTGTCACTACTATGCTACGTAAGCGTATAAACTGCCACCATCGATCGAATCAGATTCCTTATTGGAATAACGCCCTCTAGTCTACGACACCCCACCCAGAGCAGTTATGCATGTATCTAGACTGTCCCACGTATGTACTGTAATTGTAGCTCGATGCCTCAATCGCATGTCCTCTAATCTGCATTAAGTTCCGTAGCAGGGATAAACAAGAAACACGGAACTCGACCAGGAGCTTTTCCATACCTATACAGGCCCACCTTCAAGAGCCTCCAAATACAGATATTTCCTAGGGTCTGTTTTCCATGGTAGCTATGGCCCCACCTCAGCCCCTCCCTCAACTAGTAAAGACTACAAGAGCTAAGCGACCACCCCCAATAACAACCAATCTAAACATCCATGTGGTATCTACCCTCAACCCCGTACCTCGATAGTGAAAGGTGAAATGGTATCTTGGGTTTAGCTCTAGTTTTTTCGCATCCCGCTGGCTGCCAATGATGGGTATTCGACGATCTACTATCCTTATTAGTTGTGACCCTCTGACTTCCTCTTCCTCCTCGTGAGGCAACCGCCGAACCACCCTAGTGTCACCTCGTCATAGCATTCTGACTGCATAGCTACATCTGTAGTCAAGGCCCACCCACATAGTAATTACGCATAAACCGAACCTCTGCGAGCACAGCCTAAGACATCTATCACCGCTCAGAGGACTACCAGGAGCACCTTATGTACCTCAGGAAGCCGCGTGCTTCCCCTTCCAGTCGTTTGGAGCCGTCAAAAAAATCAGATGAATGTGTGCTCCCCTCATGCTGTATAACACCTTGATGATCTATCTCGTTGAGTTATTCACCCTCAGACGTGCGGACTGGTCCAAGCGCCTCGCTTTAATATGTTATTTGACCCTATATCTAATCATTCTATTACGCACTTGCTTTTCCTCCTCGGGTTTCCTTTTAACTTGGTTCTCCCCATTCTTATTGAATTCTTAATCAAGTTACCAAGTTCCTCTTGCTTATTAATTTTGGTTATATAACTTAACCCCTTCAAGTTTATTAATAAGCCCACAACATGTTATTCTCTATATTATGGCCCAAGGTCTATAAACCACAATCCCATTATATTTTTATCATCCAATTCCATAGTTACAATAACATGTTCTTACTAAATGCGTAATTAAGTACGCCTCATTTTACATGTTTCCTTTTTAACATGTCAATCATAATTTATGATTAAATATAACTTATCTTATAAGTTTTCCTCGTTCTTTCTCATTTAATCATAATTCCATTTTACATTGTCAATACAACTTATCATTGTTTATTTGTTAACTTAATTCTATTAAATAAGGCCCATTAACAAGTTTCTCAACCCATCGATTATAACATATGTTATAATTTCCCCTTGTCCTTAGGACAAGCCTAAATATGTTATTCACATCAGCGGGTTCTAGACTTCTATATTACTTAATAATTACCTGTTATCTTATTACACAAGTTGTCTCAATTCCTTACCAGTTATGCTTACCCTAAACGGTGTACTTACATAACTTTATCATTTCTACCGGTTACATATACCACTAGGTGTCTTTAATTACATAACCTTATCGGGTTAAGTTTATGGGCCTAAATGTAAATATTACCCACCCCCTCAGATTTGCTTAGCCCACCCACTGTCCAACCAATTTTACTTAACCCTAACTTTAGTTCATATTCATACAATCCCTATGGATTAAATTATGTTAAGCAGTCCAATTCACTACCATGTCCATTTATGGTTTATGATGGGCTATACCTCCCACATTAGGCCTACAACTTGTGGATGCTGGATATGCCAGTCAGGTCCGAGCAGACTTCTTCCACAAGTTGGGCCTAACCTCGTGTCATAGCTCGTCTTGTATTTGCACACTTAGACCTCTCACATTAGGTTCAACATCAGTGGCTGCTGGATATGCCGGTCGGGTCTAAGCAGACTTCCACCACTAATGCAACCTAACCTCGTGTCTAAGCGTTACTAGGGCTCCATTATTTTAGGCATATTCAATTAAATTTCCCTATTCCAAATATAAACTTTCATGCCCCCTTTCAATTCATATTTACAATTATTCTATTTCAATTATAGGTTTCCATGCCCTAAATCAATATTCACATGTGTTCCAATTTATTCCCCAAATTGACACTTACATATGTTACAATCTATGCCCAATTTCATAATTACATATGTTCCAATTTATACCCCAATTCAATATTTACACAACCTAATACAAATTTTCCCTAAATTCATGTTCACCTATTTTCCAATATATGCCTAACTTCATGTTCATATTATCCAATATAAAATATGCCCCCAAATCCATATTCGTATATTTTCCAATTTTATGCCCAAATTTACATTCGTAATTTCCAATACCAATTATGCCCTAATTTATGTCTTTCCCAATCATTCCCAATTTCACACATTCTCATCTTTCAATGTTAGGCCTAGGATCAAAGGTAGTCTGGCTATATTAAAATAAAAGGGAAAAGAGGGGGAGAAGAGAATCAGAACATGCATAATAACGAATCAATAACATAATGGTAGAAACAGGCATAAAAATTGAATGGACATATTATGACAAGATTAGACTTGGTGACGAAATAAACATATAAGAACAGATCAGAGGAATATGTCATAATAGAATTGATTAGGCAACGATTCAAGATCCAATTTTTATATACATATCACGATTACTATTTAAATGTTCAGATCTAAAATAACATGAACTCACAGTGAATATATCTAAGGAAATGGATCCAAATTACTGCGAAGAACACATTGAATTTGTTGTTGCAGCAATCGCTGAATTTGTATAATGCTTATTGAATTGGTTTTGGAGAAGATTAGGCCATTCAGTCTACGTTGTAGTAGAGCTCCGCCATCGCCGCCATTTTCAGATGAATAAAACTTAGGTTTAGGGTCCTTTATATAGCCTTAGGATCAATGAATCTTGTTTAGAAAGGTGTCCAGATACAAGACAAAGTATTTCTCCCAGATCTGTTCAGGGGTGGGTCGACCTCCCTTTGAGTGGGTCGACGTATGGGTCGACCCCCCTTTGGGTGGGTAGACCCACCTGGGCGGGAAATCTGTCGCTTTCCCAAATTTTGAATTTTGAACCGAAATTCAAATTTCTGGACCCATTTTTGAATTTCTGAACCTATTATATATATATATATATTCTTCTGTGCATTTACAAACTTCAAGCCTAAATAACTTCTTCACACGGTGTCCGATTTATGCAAACCAGGTGTCTATTTTGACCAGAATTTCGAGACGGATGCAATGGCGCTGTCTGTTTTACTTAATTATGAATATTAAATTGAGTTTCCTTGATTCATTTTTAACTGTGTATTTCACATTAATTATTCTTTAATTTATCATCCTTAGTGTTGTTAAAATTTCGGGGTGTTACACCCTCACCCAGTCTAACCTATACCAAGGGCCCATTGAGTCGCTCAAAAGCTACCTCTCCAGATTCAACATCGCCCTCGCCAAGGTCGAGGATCCGGACCCTCGCACCATACTCTTTCAGTTAGCAATGGTCGTCCTCCCTACTTCCAAATTAGGGGCATGGATCGATCGGAAGCAGCCAAAAAGCCTCGACGCTTTCTATAAAAAGGCGGGGCAATACTTATGCCAAGAGGAAGCAAGACGGAACCGGCTCTTCGATACTAGTCGCTCCAACGAATCTCAAGCGGACACTGCAAATAACTACCTCAGAGGAAGACAAGTGGGAGATCCCTTCGATCAGAACAAGGGGGCGGGTCCCTCTAGGCAAAGACCAAATAACGGTAGACAAGGTAGCCGGAATAACGGTCAGGCCCAGACCGAACCATGGAAGCCCGATCCTTACCGAGCCTACGAGACATACACCCCACTGAATGAGGACCTAGAAACAATTTACTTGGAGACATGCAACACTTTGCCATGCAAGAAGCCACGCACCAGGGAATCAACCGACCTCGAGAAAAATACTGGAAGGTACTGCCGATACCATGACGTATATGGGCATAACATCAATGAATGCCGCTAGCTCAAGGATGCAACTGAGAAGCTTATCCGCGAAAAATGGCTTGAGCAATACGTCCAATAACACTTTCCTCCCGAAACAAATCCAAAACCTCCAGTGTTAGCACCTTTGGCGGCCGCCAAGACAGCTCCAGGTTCTTCTAATCCGAGGCGAGGGATCGTGATCAACGCTATATGTGGCGGGCCTGGCCCTACACACCACAGCTTTCGGAAAATGGAAGAATATGCAAGTTCCTTAAAGCATGCTACTTATGAAGCTTGCTCCACTCCTGATGAATCTGTCCCAACCAAGCTCCAAAATACTATGCGAGATGACATTATTTTCCGTGAAAGGGATTCTACGGGAATTGAAATCCCGACCACCGATCCTTTGGTTATCATGGCCCAAATTGGTGCCGCATTCGTCCGAAGAATATTGGTTGACTCAGGAAGCTTGGTCAACATCATTTTCAAGGGTGCTTACGACCAGATGAAATTAGAAGCAAAGGATCTCAAACCATGCCATGCCACGATCCACGGCTTCAACGGAGCTTGCAGTTGTCCGGTAGGAATCATTGACCTGCCCGTCGAACTCGGCACTGGGGACCGAAGCCGAGTCTGAATCCTCACCTTTGTGGTTATTGACATCATCTCCCTATACAACATCTTCTTCAGATGTCCTTTTCTCACAAAAATTCGGGTCTGCATGTCACCATGGTCCCTCCTAATGAAGTTCCCGATAGAAAACGTGATTGGAACAGTTAGTGGCGACCAAGCCAATGCAAGAGAATGCTACACAATAGAATGGAAGAACACGCGCAATAAGGACAAGGGCAAAGCCGTGCCCATGCCTTTTTGCGCCAAGACCACCTCCGCATAGCAATCAACGACATCTGGGACTTGGCTCAGGTGCCACTGCTGTTTTCCGATGACCTCGATCTACGAAAGGACTAAGAGCCCGAATACGAGATGGCTACTTCGGTTGAACCCACAGTGGATGTTCCATTCAATCCCGACGATCCATCAACGGTGTTAAAGATAGGATCACACCTCCATCCAGCAATCAGAGAGGATCTTATTGATTTCTTGAAGGTTAACTTTGACGTGTTCGCATGGACTCACTCCATCATAAGAGGCATCGACCCTGCGGTTGGTTTCCATTTTCTAAGTATAAATCCAACAATGCCTCCAGTCAAGCAGAAACGCCGCTTCTTGGGACCCGAGAGGTCCAAGGCACTCGAGGAAGAGGTAGATCGCCTACTTAACAAAAACTTCATCCATGAAGCTGACTACCCCGAATAGGTCTCCAATCTAGTTCTAGTCAAAAAAGCCAACAGTAAATGGCGAACGTGTGTCGACTTCTCCGACTTAAACAAGGCATGTCCCAAGGACAGCTTCCCACTGTTGAAAATTGACCGACTTGCCGATTCAACCGCCGGATACCAGCTACTATCTTTCATGGACGCCTATTCAAGCTACAATCAGATCCCAATGAGTCTTCGCGACCAGGATTATACCTCTTTCATAACTGACCTTGGACTTTACTACTATCGCGTCATGCCCTTCGGCCTCAAGAATGTCGACGCCACTTATCAGCGAATGGTTAATCGACTCTTTAAAAACCAAATTGGAAAGTCCATGGAGGTGTATGTGGATGACATGTTGGTAAAATAAAAAATGTCCAGCAATCACGTCCACCGCCTCTCTGAAATGTTCGATGTCCTCCGTCGGTATGAAATGAAACTTAATCCCCTGAAATGCTCTTTTGGAGTCGCTTCAAGAAAATTCTTGGGTTTCATCGTCAACTCCCGGGGAATCAAAGCCAATCCAGAAAAAATCCAAGCTATTCGGTACATCTGAATTCCCAAGTACATCAAGGATGTCCAAAGTTTAAACAGAAAGGTCGCCGCTTTAAGTCGGTTCGTCTCTAAGGCCACCGGCAAGTGCATTCCTTTCTTCAATTTACTTCGAAAGGGGAAACGCAATTTCGAGTGGACCCCCGAATGTGTTTCAGCAATCAAGGAACTTCTCGATCACTTAGAGAGACCACCTATCTTATCTAAGCACATAGAACGTGAGGACTTATACATTTATTTGGTTGTTTCTACGTAGGCAGTCAGCTCGGCATTAATACGCCTCGAAGACCGCATCCAACGGCCCGTCTACCACATAAGCAAACGATTGAAGGGGGCAGAATAGAATTACCCGAAGCTGGAAAAGTTGGCATTCTGCTTATTAATTTCTTCTCGGAAACTTTGACCATACTTCCAGTTCCATCCCATAAAGGTTTTCACGGACCAGCAGCTACGTTCGGTCCTACAGTGACCCAAGGCGTCCGATCGACTATTAAAATGGAGTATGGAGCTAAGCCAGTTTGATATAACATTCATCCCCCATCGAGAATCCTTGGACAAGCCCTCACGGATTTCATAGTAGAATTCATGACTCCCGAGGAAACTCCTACAGAGAACACTGAGGCTTCCGATAACCAATGGAAATTGTTCGTGGATGGCTCCTCCAACAACAAATGCTTCGGGGCAAGAGTCGTGTTCGTCACCCCCGAAGAACGCTCTATATGCTATGAACTAAAACTAAATTTTCCTGCTACCAACAACGATGTGGAATATGAGGCCTTGATAGCCGGACTTAGAATCGCGATCGACCTCAAACTAAAGATCATCCAAATTTTCTTCGATTCACAACTCATCGTGCGCCAAGTTCAAGGGGAATATCAAGCTAAAGGGGAGCGACTCGCCCTGTACTTTCAAGAATTACTGACTTACTTTGACCACTTCGTCATCACATATTCCTCGATAACAGAACGAAAAGGCAGATTCACTAGCCAAGCTAGCAAGCTCCAAGGATTCGCAACTCTTGGGGTTCTCCCCCATCGAAGTGCTCAACTCCCCTAGTATCAAGCAAACGCAAACTGATGCGGTCATGAACGCTGAATACGAACCTGAATCTTAGATGACACCAATCAAGAATTACCTGCAGCATGGGACCCTTCCGGGATGCTACAAGGAAAGTCGAGCGCTCACCCGCCAATCGGCTCGCTATCTTCTTATGGATGGGGTGCTCTACCGTAGAGGTTTCTCTGTCCCATTGCTCAGATGCGTAGCCCATCATGACGCCATCAGAGTCTTAATCAGTGTACATGATGGGGAGTGCGGCGACCATACTGGAGAGCAAACCCTGGCCAGAAAAATACTTAGACATGGTTATTATTGGCCTACGCTTGACTAAGACACCACAGACTATGCTCACAAGTGCGACAAGTGCCAACTCTTCTCAAAGATCCCAAGAGCCCCGCCTATAGAATTAACAAAAATGATCAGCCCATGGCCATTCGCTTTGTGGGGAACCGACATTATTGGAACTTTTCCAATGGCTAGAGGTGGGGCACGGTATGCTGTCGTCGCAGTTGATTATTTTACCAAATGGTCAGAGGCTAAAGCCCTCACCACAATCACCACCAAGAAGATGATCAACTTCGTTGTCCGCAACATCATTACCCGATATTGGGTCCCTCAAGCTATCATTTCCGACAACAGCACTCAGTTCAAGAGCATCGAATTCAAAGCTTTCTGTAGCGGCACAGCATCGAAAAAAGATTCTCGGCAGTGGCTCACCCCCAAGCCAATGGGCAAGTCAAAGCAGTTAACAAGGTCATTAAATCCATCATCAAGAAGCATTTGGAAAAGGCTGGGGGTATGTGGGCGGATGAACTTCCTCTATCCCTATGGGCTAACCGAACCACCCACAAGACAACGACCGGACACACTCATTTCGCCCTTGCCTACGGATTTGAAGCCATCATTCCCATTGAGCTCAAGCTTTCATCTCATCGAGTCGCCTATTTTGATCTAAAGACAAACCAAGATTAACTTTTAGGGTCACTCGACTTGCTAGAGGAAAAAAGGAATGAACCCGATCTCCGAGTTGCCGCCCAACGCAACGAGTCACCCGATACTTCAATTCCAGAGTCCGTCGTAAGGACCTCAACATCGATGACCTCATATTAAAATGGGTGTTCCCTCCACCAGCAGGCCTTTCTCCTCGTTGGGAAGGCCCGTACTCCATACAACGAAGGTTCAGCGATGGAACCTTCAAACTCGCAACCGTGGACGGAGCCGAACTCCCAAGGGCATGGAACAGTGAACTTCTACGCCACTACTTTACATAACTTAGTACACAATTGTTTACGCTTTCCAATGATGTTTTGTTTTCTAACAATTCAAGGCATTATAAAGGCTACTACTACAAAAGTTATTAGTGGAAATGATGTTCAACTTCCTATCTCTCTTTTGTGTTTACTCCATGCATGACACATTTGATTAATCCTGACAACCAGCTTGTGTGTGAACAGTCGATCGTTGTATCGGCTCCTGAGCACGGGAGCCGGGACCGCCATCCAAACCTCGAGCCAGCCCCGAGGCCAAACTACACTGGCTACGACCGGCACCCCGAGCACGGGAGACGGCAACGCCACTCGAGTCGCCGGCCCATGGCGCGACCGAGTATAAATAACCACGAACTCGAACCTTGTCCCAGTGCCGAGATCGAGGATAAATCGTTTCGCGCCCAAATCCCAAGCGACTTGGGGCCACCCAACAGCCAGCCAGGGGTGATGTAAACTTCTCCCCTGACTATGTGTGCTGGTCGAATCTTGGCACAGCACCGAGACCGACCATAAATCCTTTCTTCCCCGAAGCTCTCAAGGCTAAGGGGTAGCCTATGGCCACAATCGGACCCTATGGGTTGATGATCCGGGCTTCTCCTCTCAGGAGAGTAAACGATGTATGTGGCTCGCCTCAACCCGATGAACGAGGGGAGAGCCACACGCCGAAAGAACCGTAAATCCCGACGTCATACGCCTTCGTTACACTTGGGATTAACCCCGGGCAACCCAAAATAGCAGGTGCTCAGCCCGGCTTCGCAAACTACGGGGTTCCTGAGCTGAGGGAAACTTACTAGAATCCTGCGCTCAATCACGCCCTTTTGGAATAATCGACCGAGAGTGAGGCCCCCGATCACTTTTTTGTTAAGTGTAATGATAAGTACACTTATACAAGTACAGGACGCTGGAAAATATGAGAAGAACATCCAAACACTCGGCACAAATCACGATCTTTACTAATTCATGTTCCATTTTTACACATACACATCAAAACAAACTAGATGTCTAACATATTCCTTTCTAATGACAGGGTGTACATGAAAACCACACCATGTCTTGAAAAACCAAAAGTGAGGGCCGTACTCGCATAAACTATCGGCCTACACTACCAAAATAAACGGTAACTTCTATTTAAGTTGCTAACACTAATCGTGCCTTTTCTTCTTGTGTTTGCGCTCTTTCTTTGCAGATTCGGCACTCGATGATTCATCCTTCGCACCTGGCCTCTTCTTTCCTGACCCGCTCCTGCCTCCTTGGCCCTTTTGAGAAGTGGTCGATTCATGAGAAACCGAAAGGCGTCTCTCGTCCGCTCAATCGCCACTAAAGATCTCGGTGATGTCAATAATGGTGGTATGCGGCGTAGGAATGGGGGCACTTCCGGCAGCAAGGCCTACTACAGTGTCACTCTTCTTCGGGATCGCCTTGCCTTCCCGCGCATCCCTCTCCTTGGCCTCTCTAGCGGCCCGTCGTTCAACAAGCTTCTAAGACTTATGCGTCGCGACATCACTAGCCTTGATTTTCTTAAGGGTCTCGGTGGCCCTCTGCTGGGCTTCCTCATCCTCCCTTTTCTTCTGGCCTCATCAGCAGCCCTCTTCTTTTCCGCCTCCTCATCGACCATCCTCCGCACAACCGTCTCAGCGGCTCTCTCCTCGACTTCCTGCCTGGTCTTCATTAGGATCTTCTATCTGGCAGCCTCGTCCTGCCTCTGCTTCTCCTCTACCTCTTCGCACTTAGACACAATCTGGCCCTTCAAATTCTGCACCAAGTCATGCATTGAAGGCACATTGGCCTCCGCCGGGCCTTTGCCAGTGACACTCTATCCGTCAACCACCTCTCCTTCGTCGATAAGGCTTTCATAGAGGTTGGGCGTTATCCTTATATCCGAGTAGGTGTCCAACTGAACGCCGTCTTCTCCAAATTGCACTTCCGTAGGTCCTGGCCCAGATTCAGTTGTTTGTGGGATCACGGGGGTAGAGCTTGGCATCATGGTCAATCCAGAAAGGGTTGCACAGTAAAAACACAAACTTTTAGTCCGCAAATTCGGTAATTAAGTCATCCTCGGGGATGCATGGCAAAGGGAATTTACCTCCAGTCAGTGATGGTGTAGAAAGGATGGGAGGCGTACTCGTTGTGGCAGGTAAAGTGAATCTGGTCTCGCCTAGCTCCGGATGCTCGAGATCGTACTCAGTTGAAACCCAAGTCGAGGCTACGGGATCGACCGCCATAGCAGATCCAGGGGCCGAGGGCCAGTAAGAGCTTCCCTCTGCAAATGCCTCTGCTACAACCACACTCTCAGTCAGGACAGACTTCCCTTTTTCGGCGGCAAGCTTCGCCAGCCTCTCCCTCTCAGTATCCTCTAGCAGCAACCTCCTCCCTTCCTCTAACTTTTCTCGCTCCTCGACGGTCAGGAGATCAACCATGAGTTGGCATTCGTTTAGAGTGCTCACATCCGCTTGGCACAGATAGGCTTCATTTGGGACCAACCTCTCCCAAGTCCGAGCAATCTCACGGGAATAATCTTCAACCCACAAGAGCCCGCGGAACCTCAGAACCTTGACATACATATTTTTGATATCTTCCACCAGGGACGATTCTACCTGAAACTCCATATCCTCTAGCTGCTCCCTCAATTGTTCCATCTCCCTCAAGTGATCTGCTTTCAATCCATCCACCGTGCTTAGCATATCCCGATTACTGGCCTCCGCATCTTCCTTCACCTTCCTCATTTCCTCGAGCTGCCTCTTCAGGCTGTCATTTTCCGCTCTTAAAGCATTATTGTCATCCTGGAGCTGAGAGACTCTTGCATTATCCTTTTCCAGATCAGCACAAACCTTATCCGCCTCAGCCTTTTCCTTCTTTAGGGTTGTATTCTCGGTGGTTAGATCAACTATAGTTTCCATGAAAATAGAGCGGGAGTGATCGGCCTCCCTCTTGAGCGTCTCATACCGTTGCCTCATCTCAGCTGAAAACAGCGAGATCCACGAATCAGTATTCGAAGATATATGGCAAGTAATGGAAATTTCTCAATACAAAAAAGGCAGGATCACCTATTTCTGTGTCCAAATTGTGGAAGGTGGTACGCTTGGCATCAATGGTCAGCCTCACGTTGGTGAGCTCCATGTTCTTTGTAACACCCCACGTCCATTAATGTCACTCACAAAGGGAATGCATTAACTTCTATGGATGTTTTAGGTGAATATAGAACAGTAAAATTTCAACAAGACGGATATAAAATAGTACTTGGAAATTTAAAAACTTTATTTCAATCGCAGCAGAAGTCAAAACATGTTTGATTACATCATAACACCATAATCAAAGTCAAGTACAATATCTATCTTGATAAAACAAGTACATAATCCCATTACATAAATAGCCATTAAAAAGAAAGATAACAAGCTGGACTTTACTTCAGCAGTCCAAGCTTTCCAAGAGATAAGCAATCCAATCAGACTCCACTGGAACTTGGCCCAACCTGAGGACCTGAAGGGAGAAAAGGATGACAAAGAGGGGGGGGTCAGACATAAAGTCTGGCGAGTATGATAATTCTACAATACTATTATCAAAATAACTGGACTAAGGCATAAGCTGGAAAAAAAGGAAATGTCTATGAAAGAGCAGATTAAGGACATAGACAATCGCTAAAGGAAACGTTATAGGCGCTCCTAAATACTAAGGATAAACACTATACTGCACCACACCAGTCACCCTAAAGATTGATCCCACTTAGCTTCACTTAGAAACATTCTTAATGGCTTTACGTACTCCTAGCTGACTACATAGGTGTCGCCTGCCCCTATCTCCACTAGGTGTACCCCACTTTCTATTTTTCGATCGGCTCCCTACTCGTAGATACCCATGCTGGCCCCACAGTGGGGTGTATCATTCCCCTAAAGTGGCAACCCGATATAACGGAGATGCACGGCTTATACCTACACGATGCAACAACGTCTTACCTACCAGCCCGGGTCCACACACGCATATGAAACCCGTTGGACTTGCGTTGCCACCGCTCCCTGTTTTGGCCTCTTATAGTCAAACCCAGTATGCGTGTCCCGTCCTCGACTTGGGTCGAGCCCACAAAGATACGTTTTGGGATATTGGTTGAAATGGGCCCCCGTTATCTCCCACAAGCATTCCACCTAAGCTTGTCCCCTTAGTCAATCCCACTTAACCCACTATTCATGTTCGTTACATGTGTGTTTGGTTAAGTCTAATCGTATTTCAAATGCTTCTAAAGGCAACCACTAGATTCCTCATGCCACCCAAGGCACCTACTTAACCCCCATGTCCCACCTTACATGATTATCTGGTTAAGTATTTCTTGATTTATTAAGGCCATAACCTCATAAAGACCTCTCACATTAGACTGACATTTATGGCAGCTGGATTTGCCGGGCAGGTCCGGGCAGTCTTACACCATAAAAGAGTCTAACCTCGTGTCTTTACAACTGTTATGCTTTAGTTTGGGCCTAGGACCTCTCACATTGGGCCGACATTTGTGACTACTGGATTTGCCGGGCGGGTCCGGGCAGGTTTATGTCACAAACGGGTCCAACCTCGTGTCCTAAGCATTGATTATTATTAATAATCCACTTTCCCCAATTTTAATAATTCCCTATTTGAATTATTAATTAATTCCAAATTTAGCAATGTCCATAATTGACTCAATTATGGACATCCATTTAAGGCATGCAAAATCATATCAATTGCACCCCAATTTATTAATTTCCTAATATTACCCCTACCCCACGTTTGAACGTTTATTCGCAAAATGTATGCTAGACCCGATTAGTCTAACTCATAGCATAAAAGAAAATATTCACAACAACAACATATATATGTGACTAAATGAATACTAACAAGGGGTGAAGCTTGCATATATCAAAATTACAACTTGCATAAGGTTATACATGTCATGGGTCTAAGGGTGTCAACTTATTCATAATTCACATAATATGATTTTGATCAAGTTCCATAAACTTGTATTGGACATGTGTGAATCAACATCATTAACAATATGGTTTTATATGGGTACACCTAACTCAATAGGCAAATTCCCAAAAATCAAAATTCATTTAATCATAGATTCATGTATATGGGTACACCTAACTTAATAGGCAAATTCCCATATTCAAGATCTATTTTTAAAAAAAACATAAACTTTAAACATGATCCAATTCGCATAAATAATAACATCATGATTTTACAACTTGCATGATTCAACACAACTTAACATGACATCATTATCATATAACATAAGTATTTCAACATATATGATAATATGAGATCTACAACATATGTAAGATTTACAACATAGCATATCATAATTTGCAACATAGCTTGATATGATTTACAACATAGCATAGCATGATTTACAACATGGCATAACATGGTTTATAACATAGCATAACATGATTAATCACATATGACATAGCATAGGATTATTTACAACATAATCACTACAACATAACAATATATATATATATATATATATATATATATATATATGATAACATAATAGCATAAGAGATCCACAACAAAATTTACAAATACATAACAATTCATATCACTTTCTTGTGATCCAATTCATAACTTAATCGAATTATTTTATAATAATATTGTGAGAATCAGCATACTCACAATTTTAAAGAAGAGAAATAGAGAGCGATCTTTTGATTTGATTTGAGTAGATTTAGTTTGTAGATTAGGCCTTCTTCTTCTTTAGTTTGTGATGGCTATGCTGAACTCCATGGCAACGGCATGTCGGTAGCTCTCCATTTTTTCAAGTGATTTAGGGTTAGAGTCTACCCACTTATTTATAGATGTTAGGATTCATTTAGGCCATTAGATTTAACCTAGAAATAACCGCAGCCATTCAGACCAGATGGGGTTTATCTTATTGACTCAGCAATGAGTCAGAAGTGACTCAGCAAACACTCAGCAAATTAATAAACTTCAATTCATGTTTACATTAACTGCCCATTTATATATAAATATATATATACACACGCACCTATCCATGAATTCAAATTAATCCATAATTAACTTATGACCATTTCTACACATTAATTTTCCAATTAATGTCTTAGTTCCATTTTTCGCCTTTTAAGGCAATTCACATATCTCAAATTTGTTATATGCCTTTTTAAGGCTATTTCGTGCAAATTCTCAATATTAATTCTTTTAATTTGTGAATATTAGTATTAACTGATTTACGGGGTGTTACATTCTCCCCTCCTTAAAGGATTTCGACCCCGAAATCTTCAAATCAAGGAGAATGTTTAACCTAACAT
This sequence comes from Allium sativum, assembly GCA_030737875.1. NCBI lineage: Eukaryota > Viridiplantae > Streptophyta > Magnoliopsida > Asparagales > Amaryllidaceae > Allium > Allium sativum. Next base: position 134,704,478 of record CM060918.1, read on the forward strand.
CCAATCAACCATCTACTCAATCATCAAACACTGGCATCTACTGTCCTTATAGACTTCTAATGCTTTTATGTTTAAATGCATAGTGTGTGTATATGTCCGTATCTAATGCAAAATTAAGCGGTCCACTGATTCAGTTGACCTCCTTGATGCAATTCATGATAGTGCCATGCATCCATTATGTATGCAAAAGATCCTAATTGCTTACATACTACTTCTATATGCGTGCACATCCATTCAACCGAATGCAACATCTATATGATGGTACAACCATTATACATCCATTATACTAAATACATTCATTTATGCAATATGCAATATGTAGTGACTGAGCCGATCTAGTGCCTAAAGTGTGTGTATATATGCATCCACGAGCAACCACTAGCAACCACTTGCATCCATTTTGCATCCATCATACATAACATGTCTCAAACACATGTTTCAACCATAGGATTATCCTAACTAAAGGTCAAAGATACTAATGAGAGGACATACTAAAGATAAGACAAGATAAGCTAAGCGATAAAGGAGAAATTAAAAGACATACCCTCAAAAAGAAAAGGGTATAGCGAACGCATCTTCCCTTCTGTCTCCCAAGTAGCGTTGCTCTCATCATCTCCCCATTGCACTTTAACTAGTCTGACCTCTCGATTTCTCAACTTTTTGATATCCGACCCAAGAATGCAGGTAGGAGCTCGTCTAATTGTTGCATCACGCTCTATTTCCACTTCTTTAAGCAAGCTCGGCTCTACCACCTCCGCGGTCTTGTGCAAACACTTCCTCAAATGTGATACATGCAATACGTCGTGTACTCCACTAAGTTTCTCAGGCAACTCCACCCTATACGCCATCTTCCCAATCCTGTCTTTTATAGGAAACGGCCCTACAAACCTTGGCGCTAATTTCCCAACGGACCCAAAGCGAACAACATTCCGTAACGGAGACACTTTGATAAAAACCATGTCCCCAATGTCAAACTCAAGGTCTGTCCTCTCTTATCAGCATACGATTTATGCCTATCTTGTGCTACTTTCATCCTCCTTCGAATCAAATCAATCTTCTCCGAGGTTTCCCTAACCATATCGGGCCCAAGTAGGATTTTATCGGTAGATTCCCACCAACATGTAGGCGAACGGCAAGGCCTTCCATAAAGAGCTTCGAAAGGTGCCATGCCAATACTAGACTGAAAGCTATTATTATATGCGAATTCTACCAATGGAAGGTGCTCTTCCCATGTACCCCCAAAGTCTAGGATACAAAGCCTTAAAAGATCCTCTAGAATACGATTCACCCTCTCGGTTTGGCCATCCGTCTGAGGATGATATGCGGTGCTCAAACATAGCTGAGTCCCTACCGCCTCTTGTAAACTCTTCCAAAATTCGCTAGTGAAGATGGGATCACAGCCGCTTACTATACTAGAAGGAATACCGTGCAAACGAACTATCTCTTTAATGTATACAGAAGCCAACCACGGAGCAGTCCTCTTACTTTTCACGGGAATAAAATGGGCGCTCTTAGTAAGTCTATCTACTATAACCCAAATCCCCGTATTACCCTTCCTTGATCTTGGTAATCCATCCACAAAATCCATTGAGACGCTTTCCCATTTCCATAGTGGAACTTCCAATGGGTGAAACAACCCACCGAGTTTCTTTTGTTCCGCTTTTACTTGTTGGCACACCAAGCATCTAGCGATGTACTCGGCCACATCCTTTTTCATACCGGCCCAAAAGAAAACCCGCTTCATATCTTTGTACATCTTGTCTCCGCCGGGATGAATGGTCATCTTTGAGCGATGAGCATCATCAAGAATGTCCTTCCTTAAGTCTTCGTCTTGTGGTACACAAAGTCTATTATCCCTTCGTAACCAACCCTTATCGTCTAGGGTATACCTACGAAGATGGCTAGACGACTCCCCTCCTTTGAGCTTTTCTACTATCTCAACCAACTGGGGATCGTCTTGCTGTGCCTCACCAACTCGTCCTAGAAGTGTAGGTCTAACCTCCAAGGATGCTAACAAACCAGGTACTAGGTCAACGGAGGGTCTAAAGTCAAATATGGAGATGAATTCTAAGCTTCGTCGTTCAACAAACAACGGACTCAAGGACAACCTTTTCCTACTTAAGGCGTCTGCTACCACGTTACCCTTGCCCGAGGTATATGCTATTTCAAAATCGTAGGAGGCTAAGAATTCCATCCACCGTTTCTGCCTTAAATTCAAATCCTTCTGAGAGAATAAGTATTTTAATGATTTGTGGTCAGTGAACAGTTCGAATTTCTCACCAAGAAGATAGTGACGCCAAGACTTAAGCGCGAAAACAATTGCGGCTAACTCAAGGTCATGCGTAGGGTAATTCTTTTCATGAACCCTCAACTGCCTTCCACCATAGGCTATTACTCTTCCCTCTTGCATGAGGACCGCGCCAAGTCCCGTCCCACAAGCATCGGTATAGACGGTAAACGGTTTATTCCCGCCTGGCAGCACTAAGACTGGGGCTGAAGTTAAGGCTCTCTTTAAACGTTGGAACGCATCATCACAATCTTCGTCCCACGTAAAAACCAGGTTCTTCTTCGTTAACCGTGTTAATGGAGCTGATATTTTTGCGAAGTCTTTGATAAACTTCCTATAATAGCCAGCCAACCCCAAGAAACTTCTTACTTCGGTTACATTTTTAGGGAGTTTCCAATCTTGGATGGCCACCACCTTTGTGGGATCCACCGCTATCCCTTCCTTGGAAACCACGTGCCCTAAGAACCGTACTTCTTTCCTCCAGAAGTGACACTTAGAAAATTTTGCCTTAAGGTTATGCGCTCGAAGGGTTTCCAACACTTCCCTAAGATGTAGGGCATGCTCTTCTTCATTCTTAGAAAAGACTAAGATGTCATCCACAAAGACTACCACGAATTTGTTAAGGTACTCCCTATACACCCTACTCATCAAATCAACAAAATATGCGGGGGCGTTTGTCAAACCAAAGGGCATCACTAGCCATTCATAGAATCCGTCAGGAGTCCTAAAAGCAGTCTTATCTATACTATCCTCAGCCACTCTCAGTTGATGAAAGCCAGTGGCTAAGTCCAACTGCGAAAACACTGAGGCGCCAACTAACTGATCAAAGAAATCGTCAATCCTCGACAGTGGGTGTCGGTTCTTTTTAGTAAGCTTGTTTAGTTCTCTATAGTCCACACAAAGTCTAAGGGACCCATCCGCCTTTGTAGCAAATACTACTGGAGCACCCCACTCCGATATACTACGTCTTATGAACCCCTTCTCAAGCAACTCCTTCACTTGCTTATTAAGTTCCCTCCTTTCACGAGGAGCCATGTGGCGCACTGGCAAAGATACGGGTTTAGCATTATCCACAAGATAAATTCGAAAGTCTATCTCCCACTTTGGAGGTAAGCCCTTCACCTCCTCAAACACATCCGGATATTCCCGGACCACCTCTACCGATCGCAGATTCTCTACAGACGCGTCAAGCGATTCAAGATAACTTAGCATAACGGAATTTATGGGATTACAAAAGATGTCGAGAGCATTACCAAGGCGAGTCACAAGCCTAACTACTCTCCTTTCACAATCAAGAATGGCCCCATTTCTAGATAACCAATCCATTCCTAAAATTAGCCCATAGCCCGTGAAGCCCAATACATAAGCATCACATCTAAATTCAACGCTAAGTATAGAGATTTTCAAATCCAAACATATCATGGTCAAATGAGCTGAACCCCCAATTGGATTTGAAACAACCAAGGGATCCTCTACTAAACTGGTGTTCAAGTGCAGTAATTCAACTAATGATGCAGAGATAAACGAATGAGATGCGCCAGAATCGAATAAGGTACGGACAGGATGATCAAATAGAAAAACTAAGCTTTCAACAGAAATTGTTCTACCTCTTTCTTGCAGCGGTGGGGCCGCAATAGCCTGAACTTGCCCCCTTGCCTGCCCTGGTGCCATAAGAGCCTGCACCTGTCCTCCCGAGGTAGACCCTGCCCTCTGCCCCTTCTTTGGGCAGTCCTTCACCAAATGTCCCGCATCTCCATAATGAAAATAACCAGTCTTCTTTTTCTTTCTACAATCTTTGCTGAGATGGCCAGGCGTCCCACAATTGAAGCATCTCTTCTTCCCTTTGCCATTATTGTTTTTACCACCCTTCTTATTTTGCTGTTGGGGTTTCTTCTGATCCCCTTTCTTTTCAACTGCCTTATCCTCATGCATAAGTGCCATTTCTACTAGCCTTTCAAATGTGGCTCCCATAGGGATGTGGGTCATAGCCAACCCTTGTAACGGTTCATTCAAGCCTCTAACGAACCTCAAAGCTTTCTTCTCTGGCGTGTTCACCAACTCCAAGCCAAACCTTGCTAACTGATTAAATTTATTGACATACTCCTTCACTGATAAGCTCCCTTGCTTTAATGTCAGGAATATTTCCATATTTAAATTCTCCTCTGCCCTTGAAAGAAACTTTTCCTCAAACCTTCGTCTGAAATCCGCCCATGAATCAACTGGACGTTCCCCGTTAGTGATCTCCCACCAAAACGAGGCCTCTCCCTTCATTAACCAAGCAGCTAAACGGACTTTCCTCCCATCTTCCACTTCAAAGATATCCAACAATTCCTCAGTCTCCTTAAGCCAGTCTCTGGCCTCCACAAACGTCTCAGTTCCTTGAAAAGTTTTTCCTCCCATAGCCTTAAATTCCTTGCACGTCTTTGCAAAAGTGTCAACACGAGGAGGAGGAGGAGGAATGGGTGCAACTGGGGGTGGAGGAACATCTGCTGGGCCTGCAGTGGTGGCCCTAGCCTCCAAATATCTCCTAAACCACCCTGGAATCGTCACACCTTCTGGGAGACTAAGATCTTCAGCCATGCTGAAACGAAAAAGAAAAGATTCAAATTGGAGAATTCGAAAGATAAAGATAAGGATATGGCTATTTGGGATTATGTTTTTCATAAAAACTTTCTCTAAATAACATGTTTTTGAAAGCACTTCTTCCAAAAATACTTTAGAAAAATATTTTTCTAAAAATATTATCTGTTCTGGTAACCTTATGCTCTGATACCACGTGTAACACCCCACGTCCATTAATGTCACTCACAAAGGGAATGCATTAACTTCTATGGAGGTTTTAGGTGAATATAGAACAGTAAAATTTCAACAAGACAGATATAAAATAGTACTTGGAAATTTAAAAACTTTATTTCAATCGCAGCAGAAGTCAAAACATGTTTGATTACATCATAACACCATAATCAAAGTCAAGTACAATATCTATCTTGATAAAACAAGTACATAATCCCATTACATAAATAGCCATTAAAAAGAAAGATAACAAGCTGGACTTTACTTCAGCAGTCCAAGCTTTCCAAGAGATAAGCAATCCAATCAGACTCCACTGGAACTTGGCCCAACCTGAGGACCTGAAGGGAGAAAAGGATGAAAAAGAGGGGGGGTCAGACATAAAGTCTGGCGAGTATGATAATTCTACAATACTATTATCAAAATAATTGGACTAAGGCATAAGCTGGAAAACAAGGAAATGTCTATGAAAGAGCAGATTAAGGACATAGACAATCACTAAAGGAAACATTATAGGCGCTCCTAAATACTAAGGATAAATACTATACTGCACCACACCAGTCACCCTAAAGATTGATCCCACTTAGCTTCACTTAGAAACATTCTTAATGGCTTTACGTACTCCTAGCTGACTACATAGGTGCCGCCTGCCCCTATCTCCACTAGGTGTACCCCACTTTCTATTTTTCGATCGGCTCCCTACTCGTAGATACCCGTGCTGGCCCCACAGTGGGGTGTATCATTCCCCTAAAGTGGCAACCCGATATAACGGAGATGCACGGCTTATACCTACATGATGCAACAACGTCTTACCTACCAGCCCGGGTCCACACACGCATATGAAACCCGTTGGACTTGCGTTGCCACCGCTCCCTGTTTTGGCCTCTTATAGTCAAACCCAGTATGTGTGTCCCGTCCTTGACTTGGGTCGAGCCCACAAAGATACGTTTTGGGATACTGGTTGAAATGGGCCCCCGTTATCTCCCACAAGCATTCCACCTAAGCTTGTCCCCTTAGTCAATCCCACTTAACCCACTATTCATGTTCGTTACATGTGTGTTTGGTTAAGTCTAATCGTATTACAAATGCTTCTAAAGGCAACCACTAGATTCCTCATGCCACCCAAGGCACCTACTTAACCCCCATGTCCCACCTTACATGATTATCTGGTTAAGTATTTCTTAATTTTGTTAAGGCCATAACCTCATAAAGACCTCTCACATTAGACTGGCATTTATGGCAGCTGGATTTGCCGGGCGGGTCCGGGCAGTCTTACACCATAAAAGAGTCTAACCTCGTGTCTTTACAACTGTTATGCTTTAGTTTGGGCCTAGGACCTCTCACATTGGGTCGACATTTGTGACTACTGGATTTGCCGGGCGGGTCCGGGCAGGTTTATGTCACAAACGGGTCCAACCTCGTGTCCTAAGCATTGATTATTATTAATAATCCACTTTCCCCAATTTTAATAATTCTCTATTTGAATTATTAATTAATTCCAAATTTAGCAATGTCCATAATTGACTCAATTATGGACATCCATTTAAGGCATGCAAAATCATATCAATTGCACCCCAATTTATTATTTTCCTAATATTACCCCTACCCCCACGTTTGAACGTTTATTCGCAAAATGTATGCTAGACCGATTAGTCTAACTCATAGCATAAAAGAAAATATTCACAACAACAACATATATATGTGACTAAATGAATACTAACAAGGTGTGAAGCTTGCATATATCAAAATTACAACTTGCATAAGGTTATACATGTCATGGGTCTAAGGGTGTCAAATTATTCATAATTCACATAATATGATTTTGATCAAGTTCCATAAACTTGTATTGGACATGTGTGAATCAACATCATTAACAATATGGTTTTATATGGGTACACCTAACTCAATAGGCAAATTCCCAAAAATCAAAATTCATTTAATCATAGATTCATGTATATGGGTACACCTAACTTAATAGGAAAATTCCCATATTCAAGATCTATTTTAAAAAAAACATAAACTTTAAACATGATCCAATTCGCATAAATAATAACATCATGATTTTACAACTTGCATGATTCAACACAACTTAACATGACATCATTATCATATAACATAAGTATTTCAACATATATGATAATATGAGATCTACAACATATGTAAGATTTACAACATAGCATACCATAATTTGCAACATAGCTTGATATGATTTACAACATAACATAGCATGATTTACAACATGGCATAACATGGTTTATAACATAGCATAGCATGATTAATCACATATGACATAGCATAGGATTATTTACAACATAATCACTACAACATAACAATATATATATATGATAACATAATAGCATAAGAGATCCACAACAAAATTTACAAATACATAACAATTCATATCACTTTCTTGTGATCCAATTCATAACTTAATCGAATTATTTTATAATAACATTGTGAGAATCAGCATACTCACAATTTTAAAGAAGAGAAATAGAGAGAGAGCTTTTGATTTGATTTGAGTAGATTTAGTTTGTAGATTAGGCCTTCTTCTTCTTTAGTTTGTGATGGCTATGCTGAACTCCATGGCAACGGCATATCGGTAGCTCTCCAATTTTTCAAGTGATTTAGGGTTAGAGTCTACCCACTTATTTATAGATGTTAGGATTCATTTAGGCCATTAGATTTAACCTAGAAATAACCACAGCCATTCAGATTAGATGGGGTTTATCTTATTGACTCAGCAATGAGTCAGAAGTGACTCAGCAAACACTCAGCAAATTAATAAACTTCTATTCATGTTTACATTAACTGCCCATATATATATAAATATATATATATATATACACACGCACCTATCCATGAATTCAAATTAATCCATAATTAACTTATGACCATTTCTACACATTAATTTTCCAATTAATGTCTTAATTCCATTTTTCGCCTTTTAAGGCAATTCACATATCTCAAATTTGTTATATGCCTTTTTAAGGCTATTTCGTGCAAATTCTCAATATTAATTCTTTTAATTTGTGAATATTAGTATTAACTGATTTACTGGGTGTTACATTCTTCCTCTTGACCAGCTCCGATATATGAAAAGAATAAGCAGTAAGCTCGTCGGCTTGGTGGTATGCTTCCCTCACATGCATCCAGATCTCCCCAGAGTCCCTGGCGGGAGGTGGACGGAGATCAGAAAGGACCCTCAGCTCATCAAAGTAGTGTCGAGGGAAAGTATTTTTCAATCATGCCCTCTGTTCCTCCACAGAAAGCCCTTGTCGCTCAAACTCCTCTACCTCTCGCGTCCCAGTTACGGTCGTCCTCTCCGGTCTTGGTTGGCCGAATAGCGGCTCCCTCCTTGTGGTAACTGGAGCGGGAGCCGAAGGTGTTGTAGGTAATGGAGCTGTCAAAGGTGGACACCGGGAACCCCCTAATTTAAGTTGAGAGTCTCCCCCGGACACCTGAATTGGAGGAGGAGGGGTCGGAGATCGTCGAGATTGATCCCTACCTTGGTTTTCACGGCCGCAATTCGACGGGGGTGGAGTATCATATAAGCTGGTCCCTCTTCTAAATCCCTCAAAGAAAGGATTCCTAGGGCATTGGCGGCCTCCATGTCCGTAACCTCGTCATCCGCGCCCTCTGGCCATATTGCATGTCAAAGGAATGAATAAAAGTTAGATGAGTCACGCACTAAGATGAGCCTAACGGCTATGCGGTGTGTATGAGTGTATATCCTAAGTGTTCTCTCAACAAAACAGATTGTCATCCGCTTGAAGGAATTAACTCCTTCGCAGCAAGAGTTAGTTCTTCCATACTTGCCGTATCCGGCCACAGAGACAAGTCTATAGCAACTTTATTCAGACCAGTAAACTGGTCCACTGCCTCAAGTAGGGCGGCCGCTTCCAGAGAAGTCACATGGGACCGTGGACCGACCTATGCTTCTACCCTCGCCCCTTCCATCGGGGGCAGGGCGGAAGCGTCCAATGAACCCTCGTCCCGGATAACTATCTCTACGCCACCAGCCTCGTATCCACGTACATCTCCTTGGAACTTGACAGCCTTTTTGGTCTTGGGCCTGGCAGAAGGTAGTTTTCTTTTCAAACCAGGAGCTGCAGGGCCTTCTATCACCTTCCCTCTTGGTACACTGCTCCAAACGGCAGACTTGATTATAGCCTGATTATCTGGAAGTAACCCAGCACGGCGAAGGCGCTCTTGACTTATCACCGTATCAGTTTTGCGAGACTCTTCGGGGATCACTCGCAGAGCATCAAGGCGTTGTTGGTACTCATCGCTGATGGGTGCCTCTGGATTCCCTACCGTAGTCAAAACATGACAAACGATCAAACGCGGGATCGAAGAACTTTATAGGGGGAAACAAAGTTCGAAAGTACTTACTCCCTTCTATCCATCTCCTTGTGAATCCAGGAGGGCAACGCACAAAGAACAAGTCTTGTTTGAACACCGACGACCTGGGCCACTTCCCGATGAAGAATTTAGTGGCAGCTGACGCTTCTAGGAACCATTGGGAGGGCGATCCGCTAGATGTTCTCCTCAGATTGAAAAAATACCGAATGCCCTCTCCGTTAGGTTCCAAGTGTAAATATTTTCGATAGAGAACGTAAGTGCCCAAGAGTGAAGAATAAGCATTCGGATGCAGTTGCAAAGGTGCAAGGCGGAAATAGAGTAGCATGTCCCGAATAAAGTCATTGGCTAGGGGCACACATCCCGCAAAACAATCCTGCCACTCTCTCCTGGTGAATGGACATCACCCACTAGTATATTGAACCATAGCGTCATTTTCCTAACCGTTGTAGGATCCATACGTGACGGTACCGAGTCCGTCGGATTTTCCAAGATCACCTGCGTCGAGCAGCGTATCTAGGGCTACCGGAGCCGCCAGTGCATCTTCACTAATAATATCCACATTCTCAACCTCCTCATGTATCACCGGAGAATGCAATCTCACAGTTTGTTCCCTGTGCCCAAGCACTTCCGGTGAACTGGCCGTTTGATAAGGAACGGATCCTTCGGTAGTCTCAAACTCGCTGCAAGCTGAGCTACCACTGTTGGTAGAATCAGATGTATGTGACGATGGCGGGGAAGCCTCGGCTTCCAGGGTTTTTCCAGTCTTTGATCTTGTTTGCATCGCTAACTATACTTTAACACACTAGTATTAGACATCGCATTGGAATAACCTGTACCCCTCGTATTGGTAAAAGCTAACATGTGCATACAGTGTCATGCAAAATTAAGATGTCCAAAGGAAATTTAAACAGTCTAACAATTCAGTCATAGTTCAGATATATGCTCTAGTCAGAATACATGCAATCGTGCGGTTACTAAGGCAGCATGGAGAGTGAAGGACCAGAACAGCGGGGGCAATCGCGAGAACACACTTCGTCTGAAGCTCAGTGACACAAGACCCCTCGACAAAAACAAGAGGTTCGAACCCCCATAGGGTTCGAATAATCGAACCCCACGGGGTTCGAAAATTCGGACATTGCCAGGGTTCGAAATCTCGAACCCTATCCGGGTTCGAAATCTCGAACCTCATCCGGGTTCGAAGGCTCGAACCCAGTAAGGCTCGAGAACTCGAACCCCATCAGGGTTCGAACGCTCGAACCCTATCGCTCGAACCTCACTGAGGATTGAATGCTCGAACCCTCGCGGGGTTCGAGTGCTCAAACCCTCACAGGGTACGAGTACTCGAACCACCAGGGATCGAAAGCTCGAGCCCCGTTGAGGCTCAAGAGCTCGAGCCCATCCGGGTTTGAAATTTTCTCGTGGCATCCTCCTCCTAGCACAGTCCTCTCCCCCGCGCTCGCCTCACAAAGCCTCGGGGACCCACCCAATTTACGTTCGAAAATTCGAAGTACAGGGGGTTTAAGCCTTTTAATGGAGGCCGATCTTGGATGTTTGAAGAAGAAAGTGAAATGAAAGGGGGGTATTTATGAGGAAAAGGAAGAGAGTATCTTCTTATTCCCCAAACAGGTTCGAAATTCCAAAACCCAGGGTTCGAAATTTCGAGCCCCCAGGGTTCGAAATTTCGAGCCCCCAGGGTTCGAAATTTCACACCCCACGTTTCGAAGCTTCGAACCTCCTGGGTTCGAAATACCGTGCCTTTAAAAAAAAGAGAAGAAAAATCGTACCCCCGGGTTCGAAACATCACGCCCTACGTTCCTGTGGACGTGCTCCCTACGTATTCGTATCGATCACTGCAAACACATGGAGGCGAATGCACTGCGAATATTCAGCAACGCGCACATAGCGCTGCACCAACAGTAGCTCCCTCGCAATTCCACAGCGAGCGAGCCCGAAAACTAACGTATGTTTTTTCTTAACTTACAGGATAAGTAGACAAGTTGACTACTATCTCGACAAATGCAAAGCACATCACGTCAAGACAAGACGTACTTTGGGGGGGGAAATGTTAGCCGGTCTTTTGGTTCGACTCCCAAAAGTACATGAACCACGTTGCCAAGGGCCTCGCAATACCCATAACACATTTTTGAACCAAAGCTCCGAATCCTAGGATTCGCAAGCCCGAACCTCGAGGCCCTAAACACCCATGCCCATGGCCTTTGCGCCTCTCGCCATGTGAAATTCGTACCCCTCGGGGTGTGAATTTCGTACCCTTAAGAGGTGCGAAATTCGCACCCAGCAAGGTGCGAAATTCGCGCCCATCAGAGGTGCAAAATTCGCACCCAACAAGGTGCGAAATTCATATCTTGGAGTGTGAATTTCACACCCCAGGAAGCACGAAATTCGTGCCCCCGAAGGGTACGAGTTTCGCGCCCAACAGGGTGCAAAATTTGTATCCTACGGGGTACGAATTTTGCATCCGGCGAGGTGCGAAATTCGCGCCCCAAGGCTGGGTGTGAAAAATGCGCAGCCGCGGGTGTCAGGTGCGAAATTCTGGGTGTGGTCCCCTATTTTCACCTATACGTACCTACTCTTACCTAACCACTACACTATAAATACCCTTTGGCCTCACACTTCAAAGGACTTGGAATTTGTGACCTTGGGACCTCGAGAGAGCTCTTTTAATGGCATCTCCTCTTTGAGGAAGAAGTAGGACAAAAATGTCTTTTTCCTAATATATGCAATATATGATAATTATGACATCATATAACTTAGAGATGAATGTAATGAGATGTCATGAGATGGTCTCAACCTTGTAACCTTGTGTTATCAATAATATTGCAACAACTATTCAAAGTGGACGTAGACCCCTCTCGAGGCCGAACCACTATAAATCTTTCTTGTTATTTACTGTTTTTCTCTCTTGTCTACACAACCAAATTAATAATTCCTACTAATTGGAATTTTGGGTGTTTACGACATTTTTTACCGTCAACAAGTACTATAAATGTATTGTAAATGACAACATTGTTAGTGGTGTTTTTTTAACCATAAAATAAGTTATTTTTTTATGTTGGTTTAACTGGTTGGTTCGGTTTTCAAATATTGAAAACCAAACCAAACCAATAAGCCAAAATATTATAAAAATAAAAATCAAAACCAAGTGATTAACTAATAAAATCAAACCAAAGGTTCCAAAGTTAAACGGTTTGTTTGATTTATTAGATTTAGCTAATAAATGCTCATTGCACTTGCACCGCCACTAATAAAGAATTCGCTGAAATTAGCAACTTAATAATTTGTTTTAAGACTTTTTGTACGGTCACCCACCTTTCTTTTATAAATTTTTAACTTTGAATGATGGCCTTTTCTAATCATTTTAAAATCCTTCTGAACGAAGTATTTTCATTATAACACAGAAGCAAGCAGACTTTCTTTCAACCAAGAGTCCACAGCTCACTTACTTTTGCTTTTCTTCACAGTTGATCCTTTTCTTCATTGCCGAGTTCAAGGAAAAAAGTTCTGAAAATACAGGGGGATGGGGAATTCTAGCAGCTCAATGGTGATCGCCGCTGCCGCTGTCGCTGCTACAGCAACAGCAGCATGGGTTCTCGGTTCATCCTTTTCGTCGGAGACAATGGACTCACAAAATAGGTCGTCGGCGACAGAGGATTCACAAAATAAATCGTCCGAGACAAAGAATTTACAAAGTAGATCGTTGGAGACGATGGAGGATCTGGATTTCCCCCATGTGGATGTTAATATTGGGGATAGTCCGGTATATGATCCTGAAATTGAAGCCAGTTTATTTGGTGAGGCGACTTTTTTTTTTCCTGATTCTTTTTCTTCTTTTTTATGGTTATTAGCACCTCAATCTTTTTGAAATGTTCTGCTAGGCGTCTGTGCACCAGTTTGGTTTTGTAGAATAAAGACGAGACTCGTCCAGGATGCATGTTATATAATAAATATGATCAGCCTGCTAATTTAACAGTCAGAATGCATAAAATTTTGAGAGCTTATGATAACTGAAATCCATCAGCCAACTTGGAGTTAAACATCATTTCCAATATATATATATATATATATATATATATATATATATATATATATATATATATATATATATATATATATATATATATATATATATATATATATAGGGCCGGCTATTTGGACACAAAATTAAACACAAACGTAGAGACACAAAGCCTCAACCGTTGGATCTTTTTGTCCGTATGTAGAGAGGTGTAATTCATGGGGTGATCCAACGATGGAAATTAGTTGTGTCGCCAATTGTGTCTAAATTTTGTGTTCTAATAGACTTTCCATATATATATATATATATATATATATATATATATATATATATATATATATATATATATATAGAGAGAGAGAGAGAGGGGGGAGTTTGGTTGCACCCAAAAATGGAGCACCTCAAATGTCCTTGATTACTGGAAAATACAGTGATAGACTTGTTTGTTCCAAACTATATAACAGTGGCAGTAGCATTGGTTCAAGGCACTGAACCACCAAATTTACAATAGGCTACTTCCAATAATTCGATAATCGTGTTGGATATATGCTGCTTATCAGGAAATGAAATATGTTTTAATCGGCACATAATTCAAGGGTATAAAATTCATCTTACCACCCAAAGTGAGCTTGACTATATACAAGTATCAAAAGTTATCTCTTATGTAAGATCACTACTCATTATTATCGCTAAATGCTTAGAATCAAATTACATAACATTGTCAATTCTTATCTCCAAAGTTATTGATGTTGTGAACTATATTCTGAATATGATTGCCTTGCATTTATTGGTCACTTGGATTCATTGACTCGACCGTATTCACCGTTAATTGATAATTTTTCTGTCTTGAATTATAGTTAAGGATGTTCTTTACCGTTTCGAGTCAAAGGAGGGTTGCAAACAAAAGGAGGAGGTATATGATCAAAACACTTTGAGGTCGAAAGCTAAACGAAAGTTAAAGGCCAAAGCTAATAAACAAATTTCTAAACATTTAACCCCTAATTCCTACAGTTATGGTAAGTTTTTATTTTTATTTACAGATATATGTATTCTCTCTTCAGTAAATGCTTTAATAACATATATTGCATTTTCTCGAACAATAAAATTTTGCTGCAGCTGGGATATACTAGCTACAGTATAACTGTTGTCCAAATATTTATCTTTTGTTCATGGTTAATTATAATTACTGTCATCAAAATACCGTCCTGTAAATCTTATGAAGACACAGGAGCGGAAGCCGACTCCTCTCAGGTTGGTAGCAAAATAGTGACACCCCTTTCTTTAAGGAAGCATAGAAGACAGAAGAGTAAACGTTCAGAGAATCAAAAACTCCCAAAATCAAAACTAAAGAGGAAGGTAAATGCTGATTGTGATGAACAAATTTTGAGGCATTTAACCCCTGGAATTCATCTTCAAGGTAAGTCAGTTTTTTTTTTTTTGGGGGGAGGGGGGGTGGGTGGGGGGGGGCTCCTTTAGTAGCTTTGATGTTTTGTTCTTCTCACCTTCTAATTTTACCTGAACATTTTTCAATCATGGCTGATGTTAGGGGTTTTCCTAGTATCTTTACACAATTAGATTTTAAAAAAGATACGAATTGAAGAAAAATAATGATAGAAAACAGTTCCTCCAAATAAAATCTTGATTAATAATTCCAAAAATTACAAGAAAACCCTAAGAATTGAGAATTAATCTCAATCCTAAAACCTAAAGAGAATAAACCTTTTCTCCCACATACATATAATGAACAATGTTGTAATGTTTGTTTATAATAGGGTTGACAATATATCTTTCTTAAGAAGTCATTATAAAATTCCATAAGTATAGATAATTTGTTGTCTTTTCTGTGCAATAAAAGAGGCAACTAATCACTTCATAAAATCTACCAAATCTTTAAAAGATGCAATTAATCAATCTTCAAAATCTAAGAAACTTATAAAATAGGCAATGAATTTGAGTCATGATTCCACGTAGACTCAAATATATTCAAGACCTACATAAATATGAAATGTTGTATCACCGAAAACCCAACAGAAGGCACATTTGATAGCCATGAATATTTACATTTCTTATTTGAAGGAAAATTTTTTAATCAACAATTTGCTAATAATCAAATATATTCAGAGACAATCAAAATCATGAGTTACAACATTTGGAATATCAAGTATTACAAAAAAGAGAAGAGAATGAATGCTGTCAACCATCTCATTGAGCAACACTCTCCTGACATAGTTCTCCTCCAGGTCATATGTTTTTTTTTTCACGGTCTGGCTTCGAAAGGCAATGGATAATAGTATATGACATAATGTTAGTGCTTCTTTCAGGAAGTTACACCTGAGGTTTACATATATTTCCAAAGTTGTAATTGGTGGGACGTATACAAATGCTCCGTTAAAGAGAAACAAGCCACCAAACAAGTCTTCTGTATGATGGTACATTACTTCCTCTTAGAGAATCTCCAAAAGCCACCTTACTAGTCATTGTTGATATATATTTGTTTTTTCACTGGCGACGTGCATGTTTTAGACAATGCTGAAAATATTGATTCCACGGTAGTGGTAACTTGCGGTTTTGCTCATAATTATGAATTGTTTAGTATCCATTTTGGCCATTTTGAATCCTGATTTCAAATAATGGCTTGAGATGCTTTTACAGACCATATTCAAAAGTTAACACAGTCGTCGTCTTACATTGCAATTTTAATTTTTGAAATGCAGTTGAGCAAACTGCCTGTGAAGAAATTCTTCTACAAACACTTCGTCAACACCAAGACCTGCAAGGGTGTTTCCATAGCAAAGTGCACTTCAAATCCAAAGAAAGTGCTAACCGTTGCAACTTGCCATCTCAAAAGTCCAGATGGTGCATGCACATACGATGTAGAGCGGACGAGTCAAGCAAAAGAAGCGATCGACATCCTAAAATCCTCACCAAACGTTGTGCTTGGAGGAGACATGAACTGGGACGAATCAACTGATGGTCCATTTCCTTTGACCAGTGGATGGTGCGATGCATGGTCTGATTTAAAACCCGAAGAAGATGGGTATACCTATGATACAGAGTCGAATGCAATGCTTGGAGGCAGGCGGTCTGTAGTGCAGAAAAGACTAGATAGGTTTGTTTGCAGACTCAAGGATTTTGATATGATTGACATTGAGATTGTTGGAACAGAAGCGATAAAGGGTGTTTCGTACAAGAGTTACGGTGGGAAGACGCTACCATTGTTGCCTAGCGACCACTATGGGTTGATTCTTACTATTTGTGCAAAATGAAGTTATGCACAGGTTAAGGTATGTTATGTGACCGTAGTTGTGTCTTATGTGCATGTAACCATGTACATCCTGTATAGGTTTTCCAGGTCTAACCTATTTACTAGTGTGTGTATTGTCGTATGGGTCGTTTTTGGAAATTGAGTTGTATTTGTAAAGAGATGTAAATACTTTTATAAATTATAGTGGATGAGGTGAACATGGTGTGGTTTGTATGAAATAAATTGTTGTTGAGATTTAAGAATAAGTCTTCTAATTTGTAGGAGTTGAGTTTGTCTATTAGCATGTTTAGTACGTGGTCCACGTTTGTCATAATCTTTAGGGATAGTTGTCTTAGTTTTATGTCATTCAATGCTTTCACATGTAGTTCGTGTACTGCCTTGTAAAGGTTTCGGTTTTGCTAATAAAGGTGTAATCTTTTGAGTTTCCATATCTATTTCTGTTGTTTTTAACAGTTGGTATCAGAGCCACTAACTGCTCATACGAGTTTATTTTTCGATCTAGAGTGTTCCGTTTCGGCGGCGGCAACCACCATAAAGGATTGTCGTCTGCCGGACAGGGTCTTGTTAGTGTTCAATAGTTTGGTCTTCTGTGATGAAGATGGGTTCAATGATTCACACTGTAGGACAGATTGGGGTTTTGGCTGTAGAGAATTTCATTTTGCCGAAGGAGGATTTGCAGTGAGATTGATTGGTGTTTAGCTTCGGGTTTGTTGCAGCATTTGTCTGCGGAGATCACGAATTTGAAGAGGTCCAAGCAGTTGTGTGGTAGATGGATGGTGCGGTGGCAGTTTCAGGCATGAAGCAGTTTAAGGGAGAAGAAGTTATTACATTGAGGAAGAATTTGCATGAGCTAGAGCATTGTGTGCATTTGTCAGCCTTGTGTACATATATTTGCATGTAAGTATATGTGCTTCCTTGAAGTGTGTATATAATTGAGTTCGGTTGCTGTTTTGATAAGAGGGGAAAGACAGATCTCTAGAGAAAAAAATCATTTTTTTTAAACAATTCAAGTTCCCATGAAAATCTCCTATCGTGGTCGAAATCCAGATCTAAAATTGCTGAGACGAGGACCTGATAATTTAATCAGTCAGCCGATGAAGCTCCGGTGACGCATCCAATAGAACACGCATGGACATTTTGGTTTGATAATCCGTCTGCGAAATGGAAGCAGGCAGCATGGGGCAGTTCGATTCATCACCCAAGCAAGCTGGTTATAAGAGCAGACTTTTACTGCTTTAAAGATAAAATTGAACCATAATGGCGTTAAAGTTTTTGGAGCAGTTGTTAATGTCTGTGGAAAGCAGTGGAAGGAATTTCTGGATTGCCATGACTCCATTGGCTTCATTGTTCGAGGAGGATGCAAAAATCAGGCAGTTTTTTATTCCAAGAAGCATAAGCTTTGCACTTGAGGCCAAAAGGAAGAAGTCTCGTTTCGCCTTTGAGGATCGCTTGTATTGGAGGACGGTGATGCAAACATCGGTAATAAACATCATGCATAATCAGAAGAAGAGATAAAGGAAGAAGAGCCTTCTACATTAGATGGGGTGTGATGTATATTCTTTGTATGTTGTGTTTACGAATGATGATACAGAACTTTTTCATTGTGTATGCATGATTGATGGTCATTCCAAGATAGGAATTTAAAGGTAACCAAGGTTAAAGTGAACAACTGCAAGCATCACGCATGGATTTTGAAGTCCTCGATATAAAAGAAGGTGAGCCAGTAAACAACTACTTTGCAAGAACACGTGCCATTGCCAAGAAGATGGAAGCATATGGTGAAAATATTCTGGAGAACGCCATCACAAAGAAAACACTGAAATTCAACTATGCAGTGTGCTCCAATGATAAATCAAACGAATTGGGCATTCTTACATTGGATGAATTACACAGTTGTTGTGCTTAATCAGAGATTTGGGCAGCGGAAAACGAATAAACTCAATGATCTAGTTTATCAACTATTTCAACAATGCCAAAAAATAAAAGAAAATAAAATGACACAAATTATAGAGAGAACAAAAACAGAAAAAAAAGGAAAGAACACACCAATTTACCGTGGTTCGGCTTTATCTATGTCCATGGACTCAACAACCTTTATTACTTTACTTCAAGAGAAGGTTACAAAATGAGAAGAATTACAGCAAAACTCAATACAAATTTTCACCATATAGAAGCAGAAATATGGATCTTATTGAAGAATAATATGGAGAGATATAATTTTTTATCATGATTCAAAAGTGAGCAAATGGCTTCACGTATATATAGGAGGAGAATTCTAGAAGATAAGGATGAAGATGTTTTGGGATTCCTTGATTTGATTCACCACAAATCTTGCGCAATTATTTTGTTTCCACCTATATAAATTCTTGATTGATTCTCCAAATCAATTAATTTGTTTCTCATATTTGGCTTGATTATGAAAACAATTAATGCCTCTCTCACCCCACCAATTCTTGATTGATTCTTTAAATCAATTATGTTTCCCATATTAATTTGTTTTCCATATTTGACTTGATTATGGAAACAAATAATGTCTTCTCGTTAATATATTTCAATCGCCCAAATTTAACACTCCACTTCGATTAAATATATTCATCAATCACCAAAAATGGTTGTTGGGTCAGCGCCCCATGGCGCTAAGTTGCTCAAACTACACCAATCAAGTTTGAGCAATGCTCAAACTTGTCTTTCAGAACCGACTTTGTTAGCATGTCAGATGGATTGTCATTTGTGTGGATCTTCAACATCTTTATCTTATTTCTTTTTTCTTCAAGCATGAGAAAGAATCCTAACATCAATGTGCTTTGTCCGCGATTTGTAGGCTTGATTTTCCACAAGATGAATGGCACTCTGACTATCTGAAAACAACTCTATGGTCTTCTGCATCATTAATAAATCATCCAAAAGCTACAACAAATATAATCCTTCCTTAGTCGCTTCCACAATAGAAATTAGCTCTGCCTCTGTAGTTGATAAAGCTACAATGGATTGTAGCTTGGATCTCCAAGAAATCGGGACTATGCCCAGTGTATAAACATAGCCCGAAATTGATTTTCTACCATCTCTATCCCCAGCATAATTTGAATCACAATAACCCCTTAGAGTTATGTCACTACCTCCAAACAACAAGACAACATCAGAAGTTCCCCTCAAATATCTTAGAATCCACTTTATTGCTAGCCTATGAGTTTTGCCTGGGGTAGACATGTATCTGCTAACAACACCAACTACGTGAGCTAAATCAGGCCTTGTTAATACCATAACATGCACAAGGCTTCCAACTGCACTAGAATAAGGAATATTGCATATATCCATTTTGTCTTCATCCGATGTGGGAGACATATCTTTGGAGAGCTTGAATTGAGAGCCTAATGGAGTAACCACCGGTTTTGCATTTTCCACACCGAATCGAGATAGGACTTTCTCGATGTATTGAGTTTTAGTATGCCTCAAAGCTATTTACTTTCTATCATTCTGAATCTCCATCCCCAAAATCTCTGTGCGTTTCCTAAATCTTTCATCTCAAATTCCTTACTGAGATCCATCTTCAACTCCGAAATTTTAGACATGCTCTTAGAAGCTATCAACATATCATCAACATAAAGTAACAAATAGATGATGTCATCATTACATTTAAAATAGATACATTGGTCCTTAAAGCTTCTAGAGTAACCATGTGAGATCATAAACTTATCAAATTTCTTATACCACTGTCTAGGAGACTGTTTTAATCCATAAAGAGATTTGTTAAGTTTACAAACATGACCTGACCTACTGCTATCAATGAACCCCTCTGGCTGCTGTAGGTAAATGTCCTCCTCAAGATCACCATGCAAGAATGCCGTCTTGACATCTAGTTGTTCCAACTCCATGTCGAAGTGAGCACCCAATGCCAAAAGAATGCGAATGGAAGTGTGTCTAACAAGTAGAGAAAAAATATCATGAAACTCGATCCGAATCGATCGTTAAACCGACCAAGACCGTTCGAAACCCCTGATCGTTTTGAGAACAGGACGAATCGGAACGCAAACAGAAGAACATTTCATTGTTTATTACAACAATTTCATCAGAATACAAGAATATACAGAGTATTATACATCATAAAATATTACACATTCGTTGAATATCAGAGATTACAATAAATTACATAGCAGCGGAAAAACAATACAAAACACAACTAGAAGTAATACACGGATACAGAGTTTTCCGAGCATCGTTCCAGTTGTAAATCAGGATCCTGTGAATATAAATCTGCAAAACCAAAACTATAGCTGCCCGTGTCGAAAATAAGGGCACCCAGAGTTTAGGTTAAAACAATAAACTCCAGGTCAGTCATGTGACTGGTGTGAGAACTAAAACAGTTATTAATCTTTATTTTTAAAGTTAGGTAAATCAAGGGAGCACGCCGTGTAACACGGAACGGGTTTCCTTCCAAGAATACCAGTGCATAAAACAAACAACGCAATGCTAAATAAAGAAAAATGAAGCTATTATAAGACCCAGGTCCCATCACATAATGCAACGCAAGCCGGAGGATAGGGTTTTTCCTTGTAATAGCCAAAGAATGCTTGATACGTTTAAAAACAGATTATTTTGATATTACTATAAGTGTATAGTGTCAAAACAATTTCAATCATAAGTATCAATCATAGGCGGCATAGCTACCATCTACTATGTTGCCATACTAGGCTCTACAAATAAAACCGAAAGTCACGTATTGGAAATTGGATTTCCGTCATGAGTCGAGGCAAGGGGCAAGCTCCTCTCTGTTCGAGACACTCCAGCAAATGTCTCAGGACCACACATAGCGATCCGTGGAATCGGTTGGGCTGGTCCTCTCTTACTTTTGAGGATTGGCAATTCCTAAACACACGTTTCCCGGTCCTAACAGACCTATATCCGAGGCGCCTCGTATTCCAACATCCACACAGGTAAAAATTATATAAATGTTAGGGCTGGTAGGTCACTGACATCACCCATAGCTAGAAAGAAACATCGTGTTCTCCCAACGGTCTGTATCCCGTTTTTGACTCATACCGAGTGTGAGGCTCGCAAATTCACGTTATACACAAAGCTGCGCCACACAGGCCGTGCTTTGATCATTAACCACAAGACTTTGCTTTTCAACAGAAGCCTTGATCATCTGCCACTTAGGCGTGCCACACAGGCAATTCACTCCATGCGACTGATGTCCATCGATATAGAACCTCTGAGCTCGTACGTCTCAGAGAAGGGCGTTAAGCAAGAGAATAAATTCTCCGCCGCCAAACAGATGTATATTTAATAGAGATAAATCAACACAGAATAAAATCCAATGTCAGACACACAGTCCATTTACAAGTTCGTTCTAGGTCTGAACGAAACCGGAGGCACTTTCCTCGCATATCCATCGATCTCCAAGTACGTCTGGACGATCACTAACTGATTCCCTCCTTTTGGGTGTACAGCCCAACCAAGATCATCAGTAATCACCCAAACGATGTGAAGACTTCCGATCTTCAACAACCGTCTTCATCTTCGACTTATCGTCGAATTGGTTATTCAGAATGGGTATAAACCCGGCCTTTCCGAATAACCCGCGTATATAATAAACACGTGTTACACAAACACAACATACACCTCATTCCAATTCAGAATATTCTTTTATTTAAAAATTTCACATTCTTAGGGAAAAGTTCCCATTAATTTTATCAAAGATAAATTCTTCTAAATTTATTCTTTTATCTTCCTTTGGATATCATTTCAAACCATGTTAAGGTTTTCCAAACTAGTCGGGATTAGCGAACCACACCGAAGTAATTATTTATTTTATTTCCCAATCCCAACTTATTCATCCCATGGAGCAAAACTGGTGATACTCCATATCTAACACCACGGTGTTATCGGTAAATATTAATTACCATTTCACGTTCAAATCTAATTAAAGATTTAATTATCGCTTGGAGCAAAACTGGTGGTACTCCATTCTCGATCACCTTTCAGATTTGATAATTTAAATTATCAATTCACATTTCAATTTAATTAAAGATTCATTAAAACTCCACTTAGTTTTAATCTTCTCAAAAATCAATATCCTGTCTTTAACTGTGTTAAAGAACCAATGTCATTAAAAACACGACTCACGATAAACCCAAAATCACCTTTTATTGTTAATCGGGTTAAAGAACAGGTGTTATTCAAAACATCGCTCACGATAAACCCAAACCAATTTAAATTCAATTCCAATTAATATTATTTAATTGGTACACTTCATTAAATCTAAATAGAAAGATTTAATTTTTTTCTCAACTGGGTTTAAGAACAGTGTTAATGAAGACACCATTCACGACAAACCCAAATCACGTTTGATATTAAATACAAGGCTCTGAATAGAAAATATATCGGCTTATATTCAATATCAAATTCTGAAACCAACAAATATCGTATTGGAAATAACGATATAAATATATCTTTCAAATTCCCACAACCATATCTGTATAATCACGAAATCCAACATAGAAATATTCCGAAGATTATTTTGATTCAAATCCATTCCAATTCACGTATTGGAAATTCTGATTATTTTTAAAACCACTTCAAATTCAATTTATTTATTTCAAAAATAAATTGATTTTAATTCTAGTTCAAAACTAGTTCATTTCGATAAAAATCTATTTTTTTTTCTTTCAAATGTGGAATTTTTCATCCCAGTTCTTCACAAATCATTTCTTATGATTTTACACAAATTATTGATATTTTTAATAATTTTATCAAGGCCCGTACAGTCGATTTCCATCAACGGCCATCGAACTGCACTTACAACGACCTTTTCCAAATTTGATTTGGACATAATTCCAAATCCAACCGTTAGATTTCAGATTTCTAATATTCATTGGAAGACTCTTTTCGATACGAACCCAACGGTTCCGGTTTCAAGAGAATCCGACGGTCGGATCTCCCGTAATGTCTATTCGAAGTCAATGGTCGAAATTCATGAACTGCCGCAGCGCGACGCGTTCTATTCAGGCCATTAATATTCTCAACACATGAGTATCGTCAACACATGACTATTTATATTATTTAATATATTTTATAAAATTATGGTATCAATCATTTGACTTTTTTTAATATCAGACTCAAACCGTAAAGTAGTAAGAGAATTGTAACACCCCGTGTATTCTATAACTGTGGAATTAACAAATTAAAGTATAATTAATTTGAAATAAAAGAACTAAGGGAAACGGGATACGCCATTGCGTTCGTCTCGGAAAAATACGCGAAATAGAGTCCGAGTTTTCGAAAAACGGAGTCCGTATGAAGAAGATATGGCCTTCGGAAGTTTTTGAATTAAGTTTAAAATTCAAACAGACTAAAATAAGCTCAGAAAACAAAAATGGGGCCCAATGGGCCAGGGCGGAAAAAGTCCCGCCTGACGCACCCAGGTCGACTGGGCTGTCGACCTGGTCTAACCAGGTCGACAGGCCTGTCGACAGGGGTGTCGACCTGGTCCAGAGCCAGGTCGAACCCAGTCTAACCTGGCTGGCCTATTCTATGTTGGTCGATTTTCTGTGGTCTGCTTTGTCATTAGGGCTAGGTGGCGGGCTCTAATTGGTCTCTCCTTAGGATGAATGGCTACGATCAATCCAAGCAACATCAATGGTCCTAATCAGTTTATAACCTCTATAAAATGACCCTAGACTCTACCTAGGTTTCTTACACAATTCTCTAGCCTCCATTGCTCTCTTCTTCTAATAAAAAAAATAAAAATGGCGTCTCTGCTCTGCTGGAATTAAAACTAGAAGATAATCAACATCAGCCTAAGCAACTCAATTCAAACTAGAGATTAAAGTTCTGCAAAGATTCTACAACAAGTTAAAGTTCTTTCTTTAATCCAATCAAGGCAAGTACAGTTATTCTCCGCTATAAACGTTAATTATAATTTTGATATGCATTTAAATCTGAGTTTGAGGTTGTATTCTCTTCTGTTAGATCTGTTTTCTGTGACTGTTCTATATTCCTTTCTTCTTTTCTGTTTCTATAGCCAGGCTACCACGAGCCTATGCCTAATCTCATAAGAGATGAACGTATGAACGCAAGTTTTGGGATGAATGATGAGAAATTTGACAAAACCAAATTGAATGTATGACTTTAGGTCTGAGGCATAAAATATATTGGACATATGACTTGGGATTGGATGCATAAATTTGACTATGAACATATAATTTATGCATGTTGTATGCATAGTTATGTTGTAATTTAGACCTGTAATTAATTAGAAAAAAAATATCATATGTTATAAACTAGTTTTAGACCTATGCATATTTTGTGATAAAAGGAAGAAGAGGAACCACTGTAAAGATTTCATATGATTTGAGACTTTGGACAAAATGCATATAAAAAGGCAAGGTCTGATTTTTAGAAGATATGGTTTAAAGATTTATATTATTGGGGATAGTTTGCATAATAATTCATGACATGAAAAGAAGGAAGATATGGAAACTTAAGATTTACATTAATTAGGATATCTATTATTGTAATTACACCTAAATAGGGATTTTTGGATATGTGACATGCATTGAAATTAATGGTTATATTTGGTATAATCTATATTGGAACATATGTTATATGGCAAATTATGTCCACATTCTGCGCTTAAGCAAACATGGAATATATGTTGTGAATCATGAAAAAATTATGTAGGCATATGAATTTAGGCCTAATTTATGACTAGGCAAGGCATGTAAATAGAACCTTTAGAATTATTAGGTTTGCTAAATCTGCTAATTTGCTAAGTTGCCTAAACTGCTAGTTGTGTTATATTGCCTAGACTACTAATTAGATTGAAATGCCAAATCTGTTAAATTTGTCTGTTGAGATGCCTAATCTGTTATATGCCAAAATCTGCTAAGTGCTAAATCGGTTAAATCTGTTAAGTCACCCAATCTGCTAAAATCTGTTATCTGCTATATCAAGTTGAGTTGATGTGATCATTCTGTTATTGATATAATCTGAATTGGCATATATATTGGGTGTGCGCATAAACGGTAAATAATTAATTAATTGGCCGCAAAGATGAATATGGCTAACTCGAGGTTAGAATGAGTTTGCGACGTAAATCTGCCCGGAACCGCCCGGCACATCCAGTGGCCGCAAACAATAGGTTCTAATGTGAGAAGTTAGTCATAACATGCGTAAGACACGAGGTTAGGTCTGGCTTGTGGCAGAAGTCTGCCCGGAACCGCCCGGCATATCCAACGGCCACAAGCTACCGACCTAATGTGAGAGGTCTGTGCATTAATAATTAATTAATGCAAATCTAAGATAAGAATGACGTCTAAAACGTATTGGGGGAAAATAGGGTTAAACCAAAGGGATTAATAGATGTAGTAAAACCCGTCCATGAATCTGTAGGCCCAATACAAAGTTAGACAAATCTGAAAAATCTGTACATCTGATCCGTTAGTCTTAAAACTTGTTAACTCAATTTGTGAACTAGTAAATCTGAATTCTGTATGTCTGAACTTGTAAACAAATAAATCTGAAATCTGTTAGTTTGGGGACACAAGGTTAGGAGGGGAATTACTTGTGTCATCTGTTGTTTGGGACCCATATTAGTCAGTAACCCTTTCTGGTATCAAAACTTTGACCCAACAGTAGGTAGGGTCCGGGCACGCTTACTGAACTAATTATAAGTGGTTCATTCTGATAATGGCGAGGGGTGTTGATGGTGCGTTCCAACCGGGTCATGTGCGTGCATGGATCCCGGTCTGCCTCTGAGGACGTAAGACGCCGTGACATCTGTAAATAGGTCTGTGCCAATTGGTTGTCACTTTAGGGAGTGATACACCCTACTGTGGGGCCGACACAGGATATTTATGTATTAGGGAGCCGATCGCTTGGGGTAGGGTTTTAGGGTACGCTTAGTTCTGTCTGTTTCTGTTGGTACCGTCTGTTTCTGTTGGGTGGTAACACCTGTCTGTTTCTGCGTGGTACCGTCTGTTCGGGAGGTAAAGGCCCATTACTAGTGTACACCTAATTCCACATTCTGTTTCCATAGGGATAAATCTGTTTCTTCTTCTGTCTGTTTCTGATCGGATAGTAAAGGCCCATTATTAGCATTCTGTTTCTGTTAAAGTATTCTGTACCCGTTCCTGCTTCAATTTAGACATTAGGGTGACACCTAATTCTGTTATACTAGTATTAGTGCAGAGAAGTGTAAAACAATAGTTTATATCATTCTGTTTTTCTGTTATATCTGCTACACCCGTTATAGTTACCTCACATCCAGTTTTATGTTAATATCATATTATTATTATCTGTTCATATGCTGAAAGTCACTGGACTTGCCAGACTTTTTGTCTGACCCTTGTTGTTTCGCCTCCTTTCTTCCGTTCCCCCCCAGGTTATCCAAGGAGGGAAATACTTTAGCTTGATCCGGATTTCTCTTTGCTTGAAGTGCTTAAAGTATGGCTTGGCTCTATATAGCTTCCGTTCCATGGGGATTATGATTTTAAACTATGCATTTTGAAGGCTTTTGTACAAGACTGATATTTTGTACTTGAATTCTGAAATTGAAAGGATGTAACCATATTAATTTTCTGTTTCCGCTGTAATAAAGTCGAAATTTTTCAAGTACTGTTTTATCTGTCTTGTAAGTTTCTGTTCTGTTTACTAAAATGCTCCATCAAAGTTAAGGCATTCCCTTTGTGAGTGACCTTAACGGAGGTGGGGTGTTACACTTGGTATCAGAGCTGAAGGTTACCAGATTTTATAAAATAAAAAAAAAGTTTTGAAAAATTATTTTCAAAAAAAAAAAAGGGTTTTGAAAGGAAGTATTTTCAAAAATAAAGCTTATTTTGAAAAACATGATCCCCAAGAGCCATATATCTTTCTTTCAGTCCTTTTTGTATTGAACCTTTCCTTTTTCGTTCCAGCATGTCTGAAGCATCTGAGATACCAGAGGGTGTTCATGTACCCGGTTGGTTTCGTCAATATCTTGAGGCTAGGACCGCCGCTGCAGGTCCAGCAAATGATCCCCCTCCTCCACCCCCTCCTCGTGCAATTGCTTTCTCAAAGATCTGTAGAGATTTTAGGGCCATGGGTGGGAAGGATTTCAAAGGAACTGAATCATTAGTAGAAGCAAGGAATTGGCTCAAAGAAACTGAGGATCTATTCGTTATCTTCGAGGTGGACGATAGGCAGAAGGTACAGTTGGCAGTATGGCTGCTCAAAGATGAAGCTTCCTACTGGTGGGAAGTCACTAACGCCGAGAGGCCGGTTGAGACATGGATGGATTTCAGAACAAGGTTTGAGACAAAATTCCTCTCACAAGCTGAACGAAGTTTACAATTGGAAAAGTTCTTGTCTCTTAAGAAAGGAAGTATGACGGTCAAGGAATACGTCAACCAGTTCAACCAACTAGCAAGATTCGGATTGGATTTAGTCAACACTCAGCATAAAAAGGCTCTCCGCTTTGTTAAAGGATTGAATGAGCCACTGCACAGCCTAGCCATGACCCATGTACCCATGGGAGCAACTTACGAGAAATTGGTGGATATGGCACTACTGCACGAGGAAGACAAGGGCCCGAAAGAGACAAAGAAGGAAGAACCACAGAATAAGAAAGCGGGGCCCAAAAAGGAAACACAAAAGAAGGATGAGAAGTCTGAAGATAAAAAGGGGAAAAAGTGCTTTACTTGTGGGAGCTCAACTCATCTGAACAAGGATTGCAGAAAAAGGAAGGGCGCTTGCTTCAACTGTGGGGAGATGGGACACTTCACTAGGGACTGCCCGAAGAGACGAGGACAAGGAAGGCAGGAGAACACTCTTGAGGCTAGTGGCTAGGATAGAAATAGGAAAATTTCTATAGTAGGTTTAATTTCTTTATCTGATTATGGAGTTAAGACTTTTTCTGATTCTGGGATTTTGATTTTGTAATCGATACTCTGCACTTTAATGCTAGTATTATTTCTGAATTCAGCTATAGACTCAGACCCATAAGGGTTATGGATCATCTGTTTGAGACTGGGGTTTGAGGGATATCTGTGTTAGGCGTCAAGTATGACGTATACATTCTGAGTTTTCATGGGGTGTCAATTTGATATTGGTTTCGGTCTTTGGGGCCGATACTTAGGACCCATGTCTAATGGGAACCAAATTTTCGTTCTATCTGTACTCGCTTCCATCATTCGACAGTATCCTATCGATCGAATATTTGAACTTTAGGTAGAAACTAATGGGTGTAAACATGTGTTTGAGACATGTTATGTTTGATGGTTGCAAGTGGATGCAAGTGGTTGCTAGTGGTTGCTCGTGGATGCATATACACACACTAGGCACTAGATCGGCTCGAAAGCACTCTCATACTGCATATGGATGTGTGAGCATTTTTAAATTTTTATGGATGCAAAATGGTTGAATCAGCATATGGATGTTGCATATGAATGAGCAGTTGTGCACTCATATAGAAATGATATGTGTCAAATAGGAGAATTTGCATACATATTGGACTCATGGCACTAACATGATTTGCATTAAGGAGGTCGACTGAATCAGTGGGCCGCCTGATTTTGCATTAGATACGGACATGAACACACACTGTGCATTTAAACATGAAAGCATTATAAGTCTATAAGGACAATGGATGCCTGTGGTTGATGATTGAGTAGATGGATGATTGGATGGTAGGACACATTCTTCTTAACTTGAAGATTTCGGGGACGAAATCCTTTTAAGTGGGGGAGAATGTAACACCCCGTGTATTCTATAACTGTGGAATTAACAAATTAAAGTATAATTAATTTGAAATCAAAGAACTAAGGGAAACGGGATACGCCATTGCGTTCGTCTCGGAAAAATACGCGAAATAGAGTCCGAGTTTTCGAAAAACGGAGTCCGTATGAAGAAGATATGGCCTTCGGAAGTTTTTGAATTAAGTTTAAAATTCAAACAGAATAAAATAAGCTCAGAAAACAAAAATGGGGCCCAATGGGCCAGGGCGGAAAAAGTCCCGCCTGACGCACCCAGGTCGACTGGGCTGTCGACCTGGTCTAACCAGGTCGACAGGCCTGTCGACAGGGGTGTCGACCTGGTCCAGAGCCAGGTCGAACCCAGTCTAACCTGGCTGGCCTATTCTATGTTGGTCGATTTTCTGTGGTCTGCTTTGTCGTTAGGGCTAGGTGGCGGGCTCTAATTGGTCTCTCCTTAGGATGAATGGCTACGATCAATCCAAGCAACATCAATGGTCCTAATCAGTTTATAACCTCTATAAAATGACCCTAGACTCTACCTAGGTTTCTTACACAATTCTCTAGCCTCCATTGCTCTCTTCTTCTAATAAAAAAATAAAAATGGCGTCTCTGCTCTGCTGGAATTAAAACTAGAAGATAATCAACATCAGCCTAAGCAACTCAATTCAAACTAGAGATTAAAGTTCTGCAAAGATTCTACAACAAGTTAAAGTTCTTTCTTTAATCCAATCAAGGCAAGTACAGTTATTCTCCGCTATAAACGTTAATTATAATTTTGATATGCATTTAAATCTGAGTTTGAGGTTGTATTCTCTTCTGTTAGATCTGTTTTCTGTGACTGTTCTATATTCCTTTCTTCTTTTCTGTTTCAATAGCCAGGCTACCACGAGCCTGTGCCTAATCTCATAAGAGATGAACGTATGAACGCAAGTTTTGGGATGAATGATGAGAAATTTGACAAAACCAAATTGAATGTATGACTTTAGGTCTGAGGCATAAAATATATTGGACATATGACTTGGGATTGGATGCATAAATTTGACTATGAACATATAATTTATGCATGTTGTATGCATAGTTATGTTGTAATTTAGACCTGTAATTAATTAGAAAAAAAATATCATATGTTATAAACTAGTTTTAGACCTATGCATATTTTGTGATAAAAGGAAGAAGAGGAACCACTGTAAAGATTTCATATGATTTGAGACTTTGGACAAAATGCATATAAAAAGGCAAGGTCTGATTTTTAGAAGATATGGTTTAAAGATTTATATTATTGGGGATAGTTTGCATAATAATTCATGACATGAAAAGAAGGAAGATATGGAAACTTAAGATTTACATTAATTAGGATATCTATTATTGTAATTACACCTAAATAGGGATTTTTGGATATGTGACATGCATTGAAATTAATGGTTATATTTGGTATAATCTATATTGGAACATATGTTATATGGCAAATTATGTCCACATTCTGCGCTTAAGCAAACATGGAATATATGTTGTGAATCATGAAAAAATTATGTAGGCATATGAATTTAGGCCTAATTTATGACTAGGCAAGGCATGTAAATAGAACCTTTAGAATTATTAGGTTTGCTAAATCTGCTAATTTGCCTAAACTGCTAGTTGTGTTATATTGCCTAGACTACTAATTAGATTGAAATGCCAAATCTGTTAAATTTGTCTGTTGAGATGCCTAATCTGTTATATGCCAAAATCTGCTAAGTGCTAAATCGGTTAAATCTGTTAAGTCACCCAATCTGCTAAAATCTGTTATCTGCTATATCAAGTTGAGTTGATGTGATCATTCTGTTATTGATATAATCTGAATTGGCATATATATTGGGTGTGCGCATAAACGGTAAATAATTAATTAATTGGCCGCAAAGATGAATATGGCTAACTCGAGGTTAGAATGAGTTTGCGACGTAAATCTGCCCGGAACCGCCCGGCACATCCAGTGGCCGCAAACAATAGGTTCTAATGTGAGAAGTTAGTCATAACATGCGTAAGACACGAGGTTAGGTCTGGCTTGTGGCAGAAGTCTGCCCGGAACCGCCCGGCATATCCAGCGGCCACAAGCTACCGACCTAATGTGAGAGGTCTGTGCATTAATAATTAATTAATGCAAATCTAAGATAAGAATGACGTCTAAAACGTATTGGTGGAAAATAGGGTTAAACCAAAGGGATTAATAGATGTAGTAAAACCCGTCCATGAATCTGTAGGCCCAATACAAAGTTAGACAAATCTGAAAAATCTGTACATCTGATCCGTTAGTCTGAAAACTTGTTAATTCAATTTGTGAACTAGTAAATCTGAATTCTGTATGTCTGAACTTGTAAAAAAATAAATCTGAAATCTGTTAGTTTGGGGACACAAGGTTAGGAGGGGAATTACTTGTGTCATCTGTTGTTTGGGACCCATATTAGTCAGTAACCCTTTCTGGTATCAAAACTTTGATCCAACAGTAGGTAGGGTCCGGGCACGCTTACTGAACTAATTATAAGTGGTTCATTCTGATAATGGCGAGGGGTGTTGATGGTGCGTTCCAACCGGGTCATGTGCGTGCATGGATCCCGGTCTGCCTCTGAGGATGTAAGACGCCGTGACATCTGTAAATAGGTCTGTGCCAATTGGTTGTCACTTTAGGGAGTGATACACCCTATTGTGGGGCCGACACAGGATATTTATGTATTAGGGAGCCGATCGCTTGGGGTAGGGTTTTAGGGTACGCTTAGTTCTGTCTGTTTCTGTTGGTACCGTCTGTTTCTGTTGGGTGGTAACACCTGTCTGTTTCTGCGTGGTACCGTCTGTTCGGGAGGTAAAGGCCCATTACTAGTGTACACCTAATTCCACATTCTGTTTCCATAGGGATAAATCTGTTTCTTCTTCTGTCTGTTTCTGATCGGATAGTAAAGGCCCATTATTAGCATTCTGTTTCTGTTAAAGTATTCTGTACCCGTTCCTGCTTCAATTTAGACATTAGGGTGACACCTAATTCTGTTATACTAGTATTAGTGCAGAGAAGTGTAAAACAATAGTTTATATCATTCTGTTTTTCTGTTATATCTGCTACACCCGTTATAGTTACCTCACATCCAGTTTTATGTTAATATCATATTATTATTATCTGTTCATATGCTGAAAGTCACTGGACTTGCCAGACTTTTTGTCTGACCCTTGTTGTTTCGCCTCCTTTCTTCCGTTCCCCCCCAGGTTATCCAAGGAGGGAAATACTTTAGCTTGATCCGGATTTCTCTTTGCTTGAAGTGCTTAAAGTATGGCTTGGCTCTGTATAGCTTCCGTTCCATGGGGATTATGATTTTAAACTATGCATTTTGAAGGCTTTTGTACAAGACTGATATTTTGTACTTGAATTCTGAAATTGAAAGGATGTAACCATATTAATTTTCTGTTTCCGCTGTAATAAAGTCGAAAATTTTCAAGTACTGTTTTATCTGTCTTGTAAGTTTCTGTTCTGTTTACTAAAATGCTCCATCAAAGTTAAGGCATTCCCTTTGTGAGTGACCTTAACGGAGGTGGGGTGTTACAAGAATGATTCCCTAAGTATTAACCCCGAAGGCCGAAACCAACATCAGATCAATACCCAGGAAACCGCTCATCTTATCTAGTTTCCAGTTAGTTTCTAATCTTAAATATGATAAAGATGTAAATTTTATTTTTAAAATATTTTACTCAACACATGATAAGTTTCAACACATGAATATTCTCAACACATGAGCATCGTCAACACATGACTATTTATCCTATTCGACACATGAATCTTTATTTTATACCATTCTTTATTTTCCCAATTGGAATGAAGCCCAATCAATTACCATATAATGTTAATTATATGGATTCCATACAACACATGTATATAATAGCAACGATAAATAATCAACCATCATCCAAAGTGCACCACACAACTGCATAAGCATTAAATATACCTAATTAACGCTTACACAGTCTGTCGACCAATCGATCGACATACAACTAAATAATTGGGATTAGTGTACGCCAAATATTATCCTAACACCCGTGTGGGGTTTCAATCCACAAACACTGAATATTATTTGTGCCATTGGGCGACGTGTAAAATTTATCGTCCCAATCAATATCCCTCAAATAGGTGTACATAAACAAACCGTCCGGTTTGTAAATGAATATTTATTTATTCATATTCAAGTTAAAAAATTATATTTTTAACGATAATTAATTTATTTCAACACATGAATGTTTTATTATTCATTTCACATTAATCATCACAAACAAACTTCATAACACATCAAACAAGCATACAAGTCGTCCATGGTCTGTGGACGATGGGTGTCGGATGCTGCTAAGCACCTTCTGCATCCTAGTATATATTTTTAACTAGAAAACAAGATTTAAAGTGAGAAGTTCTCACCGACTAGCTAAACCAAAAGCCATGACTCTTCTTATGTAGAAATCTTCGTCATGCTCGCCTTTTGTCAATTTCATTGTCCGTAGCCACTACATATATAAAAATCACATTTTTATATTGTTGCTATGTATATAAAAATCACATTTTTATAATCATTCTATATGGATAAAAATCACATTTTTATACCGCTACTATATAGATAAAAATTCTATTTTTACACCACTACTATATAGATAAAAATTCTATTTTTACACCGCTATTATATAGATAAAAATTCTATTTTTACCCCGGTGTTCATATAATAAAGATTATATTTTTCCCTCGCCGTTCTCTATATAAAAATCACATTTTTATATATAGAGATCGTATTTTTATATCTCTACTACCTATGTAAAAATTACTCCTTTACAACGCTACATCCATGATAAAAATTATATTTTTATCTTGCTAGTAATATAATAAAAATTATATTTTTATTACTCTACATGAATAAAAAACATATTTTTATTCTTCCTATGATATAAAGATCGAATTTTTATTACCTATATAATACAAAAATCATATTTTTAATACTCTTCCTAAGTAAAAATCATATTTTTATCATCTACATTGTATAAGAATTATATTTTTAATCTTCATATCTAATAAAAAATCGTATCTTTATATATGATATGCATGTATAAAAATCAAATCTTTCTACTTCAACTTCATATTAAATAAAATCACCTTTCTTCTTTATAAAAATCTCATCCTTTCTTCTTATACAAAGATCTAAATTTTCTAATTAAAAAAAAAATTTAAGCTTTATATTATATATATATATATAAATTGATTTCGTATAAATAAGAAACAAAACCGATTTATATTTCTAAATCTAACTACTTTAAGTAAAAACAAGGAGAAAACAAAATTAAATTAAAACTTACAGGTGGTTTTTCGTTGCAAAAGGGAAGGAGGAAGAGGCGGGGAAGAGGAGAGTGGAGCGCGAGGGGGTGTCGAGGAGGAGAGGTTCTATCGCGAGGTGGAAGAGGCCAGGGGGTTCGAGGGTTTGGGTTGCGGCGGTTTAAGGAGGAGTGGGAGGGAAGAGGGAGAAGGAGAAGGGGAGCAGGGGGGAGGGTCACGTCGGGTGGGGGAGCCCGGCGTTGGGCGGCGCCGCCTAGGGGGGGCGCGATGGCGGTTCTTCCGCCTCCGTCCTCCTTCTAATTTCTTTTTTTTATTTGGTTTTGAAAATGAATGACAGAGAAAGGGGGGGAGGGGCTAAGGAGATAAAGGGTTTGACTTTCCCTTTTTATTTAATTATTTAATTTCAAAAAGCAGCTTTTAATTTCGAACTCGAAATCGAACCCACCGACTGTCGTTCATAGCTAATTACCCCCATTCTGAACACAATGGGATATGTATCGCAGGCTGATTCGATCGTTTCGATCATTTTTCGTCAAAATCAAAATATAACTCTATATATTGAATTTGAACGCACATTTTATTTTACTGGGGCCACATACTAACTTTAAAAATTCCAGAAAAATATTTTCTAGCTTCGTATTGACGATACGGTTCTAACAAAACTAATTTCGTCAAATCTGAGATCGTTTGAAAAATGGCCATTTTCCAGTCGATTAAATTCAACTAAAACCGGCCAAATGCGTTTTCTTTTGCCACACTCACATATTGATTCGAAAAATTACGAATTTTGAAACCTAGTAATAACCTGACATTCTGGATCCAACAAAAGTGGTTTCGTCGAAAACCGAGGTCGTTTGCAAAATTTCCATTTTTAAGGGTCAGAATTCCATAGCGACTATTGTGAATTTTCAATTGGACATAACTTTTTATCCCCGCTATAAAATTTCGATTTCTCGGATTCGTTGGAAAGATATTCTCTATTAGATTATAATATTTTTGGTTTCGCTAAAATCCGGTTTATTTTGCATCCTGTACATTCATTTGAACTTTGAAATCGAATTTTCGAACTACCGCGCCATTTTCAATTCCTTTTATAATTAAAATAAAATAATTATATTCTAACATCGATTCAAATAAATATATACGTTCTAATCCTATTCAAAATAAATTTCTCGTCGTTATTATTTAAAATAAATCATTTTAAATATTGAAAATTCACTAAAATTGCCAAAATAAAAATTTTAAATTGGCTCAGATTTTCCGAGTTGTTACACAATTGCTCTCTTACCGGAAGGAAGTGGCACTAAATCCCAAGTGTGATTTTTGTGCAAAGACTCAATCTTCTCCTCCATTGCTACCAGCCAACTAGAGCTATCAACTGAACTAATGGAATCTCTGTAGTCTCTTGGTTCATCATGAAATATGCTTAATGCATAAGCTGCCATGTCATCAAAGTCAATATCTTCAACGCTTAACGCAACAAAATCATCAAGCCATGTAGGTCTTTTCTTCTCTCTCGTTGGTCGAGTTTGAATTTGAGCTCCACCTTGAGATTGATCTTCTATCTCTTCCCTATCAACCATAGTGTCATCAGAATTACCGTTTTTACTCGTATGGAAGTCTGATGATCTACCTTATGTTTGGTATTCTGAATTTTTCCTCTCAACATCATCATTAACTGAAGAAGAAGGCTCCACCTTAAACATAGCCTTCTCATCAAATGTAACATGCCTGCTAGTAACAATCTTCTGGGTAGTAGGACACCACAACCTATAACCCATAATTCCTTTCTTATAGCCAAAAAAATACACTTGCAAGATCTTAGATCCAACTTCCCTTTGCTCTCATGCACATAAACTGGACAACCAAACACTCTGAGAAAGGAATATGATACAAGCTCTCCCTTCCATACTTCTTCAGGAATCTTCATATCTATGGCGGTAGAAGGTGTGCGGTTGATAAGGAAAACCGCTGTAGATAATGCTTCTATCCAAAATCTCTTATTTAATCCCGCAGTCAGCCATAAGCAATGAGTTCTTTCCAACAAAGTCTGATTCATTCTTTCTGCAACCACATTTGACTGAGGGTCTCCTGGCGTGGTGCAGTGTCTTTTGATTCCCTCGGTCTCACAAAATTTGATGAATTTTTGAGAAGTGAATTTACCACCATTATCTAAACGAAGAACCTTCACTTTCTTTCCAGACTGCTTTTCAACAAGAGATTTCCAACTTTGAAACCTATCAAAAGATTCATCTTTGGACTTCATAAAGTAAATCCATACTTTTCTAGAAAAATCATCAACAAATGAAACAAAATACCTGGCTCCTCCATAAGATGGGCATGGTGCGGGGCCCCAAACATCAGTATGAACATACTCTAAAATATCTTTAGACTTATGCTCTGCAATGCTTAAAGAACCTTCGTCTGCTTTTCAAGTATACATCCTTCACAAAAGTCAAGTTTTAAATGATGAACACCGTCAATCAAGCCTTGCTTTCTCAATACTTCTAAACTGTGCTCTCCAACGTGACCCATGCAAAAATGCCACAATCTGGTAAAATCAGAATCAACTGAATCAATAACCGAAGCAGTCTCCGCAACAGCAGTTGTACCCTTCAGCAAATATAGATTTCCAGCTTTTACACCTTTTCATTACTATCAATGAGCCATTTGTAATTTTTAATGAATTTTTTTCTATTACACACTTTAAGCCAAAATTGCACAATGCTCTAATAGAGATCAAACAACGTCTTAAATCAGGCACATGCCTGACATCACATAAAGTATGAACAACACCATCAAACATCCTGATTTTTTCTATTCCAATACCAATCATGCGACAAGAAGCATTATTTTCCATGAGAACCTCTCCTCCATCAAATTGACGATAAGTGGAAAAAGAGTGCCTAACAGGTGCATGTGATGGAATGATCCCGAGTCAATAATCCACATAGTTCTCGTTTTAGGAGAGGCGGAAGCTGTAAAAATGCCAGGATCATTATCTGAATTTGATTTCTCCGCTGTAGATGCTGAAACCTTCTGGACTTAGCTCTATCTCCATCATATTTGGGTCTACTTTTACTTCTTCCTCGCTATGCAACAAGGCGTTCGGAATCATTCTCCATGCTCATGCTTGCTTACTTTCCTCTCAACATCTCATTATGCAAATTTGTCTTCACATCCTCCAAGCAAATAGATGGATTGTCATAATCATAGAGTTAACAAAAGTGTTATACTCTACAGGTAAAGAACATAAAAGAATAACAGCTTGTGTCTCATCATCAATCTTTACATCCGCTGCTCGAAGATTCATGACAAGTGTGTTGAGGGCATCTATATGAGCAAATACATCTGTTCCGGGCCTCATTTTGAAGAATAAAGTTGTTGTTGTAAGATGATGGGTTGGTGAGAGACTTGTCATAGAACTTTCTGTGAAGAGCATCCCACAATTCCTTAGCAGTTTTCACATGAGAAAACTCTCTAAGTACTTCATCAGAAAGGCAAAGTTAGATGGTACTAAGAGCATCCTTTTCCAATTCTTCTATCTCTTCAGGTGCTAATTTCTTCAATTTCTCTGGATCTGAGACAACCTTAAATGTCCTCTCTTTCTTCAACACTGCTTCCAACTTCATCTTCCATGTGCCAAAATCCCCCTTTCCATCAAATCTAGCAACTCCATAATTTGTAGCGCTTCAACCACCATTAGTCTTTGCGGAATTTGACATTGCTGAAAAAGTCTTTGAACAAGTCAACTTGCTCTGATACCAATCTGTAGTGCTTAATCAGAGATTTGGGCAGCGAAAAACGAATAAACCTAATGATCTAGTCTGTTAACAACTTCAACGATGCCAAAAAATAAAAGAAAATCAAATGGCACAAATTATAGAGAGAACGAAAACAGAAAAGAGAGTAAAGAACACACCAATTTAACATGGTTCGGCTTTGCCTACGTCCATGGACCCAACAACCTTTGTTACTTTACTTCAAGAGGCGATTACAAAATAAGAAGAATTACAACAAAATTTAATACAAATTCTCACTCTATAGATGTAGAAATAGGGATCTTATTGAGGAATAATATGGAGAGATATAATTTCTTATCATGATTCAAAAGTGAGCAAATGGCTTCACACATATATAGGTGGAGAATTCTAGAAGATAAGGATGAAGATGTTTTGGAATTTCCTTGATTTGATTCACCATACATCTTGCGCATTTATTTTGTTTCCACCTATATTAATTCTTGATTGATTCTCCAAATCAATTAATTTGTTTCCCATACTTGGCTTGATTATGAAAACAATTAATGCCTCTCTCACCCCACCAATTCTTGATTGATTCTTTAAATCAATTACCTTCTCCATATTAATTTGTTTCCCATATTTGACTTGATTATGGAAACAAATAATTCCTTCTCATTAATATATTTCAATTGCCCAAATTTAACAACAGCAACCT
The DNA here is from genome assembly GCA_030737875.1 of Allium sativum. Classification (NCBI taxonomy): domain Eukaryota; kingdom Viridiplantae; phylum Streptophyta; class Magnoliopsida; order Asparagales; family Amaryllidaceae; genus Allium; species Allium sativum. The sequence goes on from CM060918.1 coordinate 134,743,727, forward strand.
GTTGGTTCATGAACAATGAATGGTGAGTAATACAGAGGAAAAAAAGTGCTCAGGATGTCAAGTGGCTTACAAGGAACTGGAGAAAGAGGTGGTTTAGAATTTGGTGTTTTTTTTGTATACGGTTCAAGGTTTGGTAGAGGGATTCTGCTGATTGGATTAGGCGGTGACTGCAGAGGTGGAGTTTTGTGTCTAGTTTGGCAGTGTATGGAAGTAGCAGTGGGTTGTTTAGTATTTGTTGTATATGAGGTGTTGGACGAAGGATTGTGTGAATTGCAATTTGCTTTTGTGATGATGCAGCTGTAGTTTTTGTTTTAGGTAGAATGTGTATGGCAGAATGGAGTAAATGGTTGAAGTAGATTTATGTGATTAAGCCTGAAATGTGTGATGAACGTATGTTTGATTGGAGAAGTTATGAAATGTAGTGCAAGTTGAAATTGTTTGTTTGATATGTAGTTGTCAGGTGAAGCATTGGTATGGATAGTGGTTGGAAAGTGTTACAACAGAAGATGGTCGGGACTTGGTTTGATGGCAAAAAGTTCATTGTTTGAAAGCAGCGTATGGTAGCTGGAGATTGAGGCGATGAAGTGAATGTAGATGATGGTTGAAATGCAGTGTGGTATCGGGATGGACTAATCGGAGCAGTTGGTTTATGTTTTTACGATCAGAGTAGTTGGCATCGGGATAAGCGGGGCTGTGAGGTTTTAGTGGTGATGCTGCTGTGTTGTGATTAAGTTGATGAGACATATTTTGTTTTCAGATGTTTGTCGCAATAGTGATTTTGCTGATGTGATAGCAAAAAAGACGATGTCGGTCGTGGGGTTGGATATTTGTGGAGTGATCGAGAACTATTTGATGATATGCCTAAGAGAAGTTAGGCAAGCCTACATGAGCAGTAGGTAAAATCTGTGAGTAAAGCAGGTGCGATTTTGTGTCATCCAACAAGTAAGGAAGAAGAGTTCTCACTTGTTAGGGGGATGACATATACAAGGGAAGACCCGAATGGAGAGGTCGGTGGATCCCTAAGAGGAAACTAAAAGTAGTTGTTGATGGTTAAAGTACCAATCAACATGAAAGAGTTTAGCATATCCAACTAGCTTGACATGAAAATTGTGACGGAGTTCATTTATGAAAGACGGTGAAGGATTAAGAATCATGGTTCTTATAAGTTAGCATTTGTGAGTTAAACTAAAAGTTAGACACATTCAGTTTATGGGAGGGTGTTAAGAATAAGTCTTCTAATTTGTAGGAGTTGAGTTTTTCTATTAGCACGTTCAGTACGTGGTCCACATTTGTCCTAATCTTCAGGGATAGTTGTCCTAGTTTTATGTCATTCAATTCTTTCACATTTAGGTCTTGTACTGCCTTATAAAGGTTTCAGTTTTTCTAATAAAGGTGTAATCTTTTGAGTTCCCATTTCTATTTCTGTTGTTTTTAACAATTGTAACCAATATGTATGCTTGTGTATTTGAAAAAAAAATCATTTTCGTTAATATATATGTGTGTACATATATATACACACACCCCAAATACTTCCCCTTTTGAAGCCTTTTTCGAATTACCAGTTTTACCCTTTCTCTTTTCTTTAAACTAAATAAGACATGATAAGAATAGGGGTAGATCTATCTCCTATATTTATCCCGCATCTTCGACCCATTTCTCAACCACGTTCGCTATCCATTTCGAAACACGTTCTTTTCCGTCTCCATTTCTTTCTAATTATACAGTTTACAAGCCCCAAATCTTTCTCATCTCTCTCTACGACCTAATCAATTGGAAAAATTATCCAGAATCAGGAGTATGGCCTTTCGTCTACGCTTCCTACAGCTAGATGGGTTTTTGATTTTTGATTTTTTTTGTAAATCGATGCCATCTTTTTTCTAAGGTGACGTTTACTAGGTGATCGACAGTGGTTTTTTAGCGCCAGATTTAGAAATCGAACCTCTCAAATATCAAGTAAGTTTTATACCTCTGATTTTTTAAAGAATTTTTTTTTGGCAAGATCCCATGTCTCCTTTTCATTTTTTGGAAATAGTATGTTGCTTTATACTAATTTTGGTGGTGAATATTAATTCCGGTATCTATCTTCATAATAGTTTCAGGGTCGAAGCTTTCAAAAAATTTAAGATCATGTTGATGCTTGATGGTTCATTGAAAACTCCATGACTTTCGTGATGGTTTACAAATTCTTCATGCATAACCTCATTGAAGCATTTGTAGTTGAGAGTGTTCAAACTGTAGTGATTGTATCTGAATCCAAAAATGGGATTGAGCATGTTTCTTATTGGAGGTACAAATTTTCACCAACATTTGTTTTGTTTTTGTTTATTCTTACCAAAAGTTATTTTATTTTCAATTTCCACATTTACACAGTTTTTATTCACATTGGGAGTGAGATTGTTAGTCTTTATCCACTTTGTTTACACTTTATTTTCTCGGCAGTAAAAGGTATTATATGGTAGCAATTATTTGTCTGTTGATATATTTCCATATGTGAGTCAGTATACTTGATTTGAATAGTTTTCCCAACTCTAAGTGTAAGTTCTATAGTTCATGATTGTAAGAACACAAGAATGATGCTATTTTACAATTTTATGCATTTTTTCCAATAAAAGGGATTATATGGCAGCAATTAATTTTCTGTTGACAAATATCCATATATGAACCAAAATTCCAATACCTTCTACTGAAAATGTTACAATGTGTTTATAATGCGTCAATGATACAAATTTGATTGCTTTATTTTTGGAAGGCAGTACGTGTATATATATAGAGTTTAATATGTATATATGACTTCAAGTACATGGTTTAATTTGCTCAAAATTTCTTTTAAGGAAAGATTTTGGATATATAGTTTCGAGTGCTTACCTAGCATGTAATTTTAGGAATATTTGATTAGTCTCAAAAGTGTAAAATTTTATGTAATTAAGAATATGAATGTCGAAAATAACAGTTTCTAATACAATAGCTTTGAAATTAAAGTTTTCTATGAGTATGAGTTTTGAGTGTGCAAATTTTAGTTCTAAATATGTTTGTCTCTACGTATATGAGTCATCAATATTCCTGATAGGCTTTCAAGTGTAAATACGAGTCCTGAATGCATGGTGATAACTGCATCCTATTTTTATATGTATTGGATTAAATAACTTATAAATAGGAGCTGCCAATATGCGTGTTAGTACTTAGTATATATAACTTTGTGTATATGCAAAAACTTAATAGACATAATGGTCTTAAATGTGCATGTCAAGCACTGTTGACATGGTTATATAGCTTTGAGTCATGGTTTTAATTAAATAAATCATGTGTATGTCCCATCTTTATTTACTAAACTGTGTCCTTAATTTTCCATGATTGTAATGGCCCGAATTTCTGTACCCTTTGAGTTGACTAATAACACTACACGTCCAACCCAAAATGCACAGAAACACGAATCATCAATAGAAAGAAGTTAGAGGATGAGAAATATAAAAATAGAAAAATTAGAATAGAAGAAAACGAAGAACACAAATCTTACAGCGGAACGAATAAAATATATTAAATAACATAACTTTAGAAATACAAGTCGGTAACTGTATATACATACCATCATCAGAGCACAAAAAATATTTCTGGAACAGTTATAAACGCATGTTTCCGGATAAAACATAGTACATAGTGGAAAAATATGATAGTCTGTAGCTAACTAGTGAAGCTTCCTGCTTCAAGCTCTTCCAAGTGAATCTGAAAAATCCCAACTACTTGACTGCTTGTACAAATTTGGGCACCCAAGAGTTTAGGGAAAACAAAATAAACTCTGGGTCAGTCATGGGACTGGTGTGGTTTAACTTTTAAAAATCCTTTCGAAAGAAAAGATAATTGTAAGACCGATCCACACATAAACACGGATGTTTTTTACCTTACGATAACCCAAAACATTTTGATATCAAAATCTGGTGATATTATAATAGTGTCTAAATCAAATAAATAGAATCTAGCAGAACGCTTGCATCTCACTCTCCATATATAATATGAAATCAAAAAACCATAGGGCGCTTATTGGAGATTGGATTTCCAACATGACAAGGTATGGAACCACCTTCCGATAGTGTATCTCTAGAGGGGAATACACTGAGTTCAACAAGAATTTCTTGCAATCCGGCCCACACATGACCGACCACTCATTTTGCTTGAGTGTATCGAATGTATATCACCAATGGTTGGGATCAGCAACAGTTTCCCGAAAGTGACAACATCGATAGATTAAAGAAGCAAATGGAATTTCTCTAGATAGGTGATTATACAGCCGAATGGGAGCAACCCACATAGCCATGCTGCCTTCCCGATTTTTTCCAATTCTCGGTTGTGAGGCTTGAGGTTTGAATTATCTACCAAAACATCTGACCACCATTTACTTTGAATGTCACATCGTCAGATCCATCGGAAATCACTAATTGATTCCCACAAAAATACTCAGATTGTTAGGCTAAAGAAGTTTCCCTTCTTTGCCACCAACTTCGTACGTTTGAAGAAATCAGCGTACGTAATCCCTTTGGAAATACTCTGTCAAACACTCGTCCTTACAAGTTGTCTTGGGTCTGGACAAACCGAAGGCACCGTTCTATTAATCCATCTTGGGCAATTTCAACCTAGGGTAAACTGAACAACTCTTGCATTTTACTCTGTCTTCAATTATCTTCAGCATAAGTTGATACGTAACGCTTATACCAATACAGAGTGGTTTCCAGATATTAAATCTGATCCCGGTCTCTCCATATTGACAACGGAGGTATAAAATAAATCAAAACTTTGATAGTCAGTGATTTAACTATCTAAGAAACATCCACACAATCAATGATCCTATTTCCAAATGGAATTTCTACTGATCAACCATCAAACAAAGTTGGCCACTTTTTAAATCAATTTCTTATTAAATTATCGATTCCAATTCCCCTTTTCCATCTTCTAGATTCTTTCCAAATTCAATTGACTTTCTCGATTCTTGGAAAACATTTTCAATATCATAATTTCTTTATTCAAGAAGATATCTCTTATTCCAGTTAGAAAACATTTTTAAATATTCACGAATCCTTATTTTCTATATTCAGAAAATATACTTCATTAATATCGGAAACCATTTCCATATTCCATTTCATAATTCTTTATTCAACAATTCATTTTATTTTCTATGCATAGAAAATATCTCTTATTTAATTTGGGGAAACGCTTCAAAATCCTTTAAATTTATGCGATGTTATAAAACATCGTAATTATAACTCAAACTATTAATCATTTATTAACTGACCATATTGCTAATCCATCTTCACTATCGAACTTTAACCATTCCTCCATCAATCATGAAGTCAATCAAGTTGGGGCATAATTACCTCTCATACCTTAACTGAACAACATTCTCAATTTTGAAATAGTCAAAGCTCAGAACTTCAAACAAAACATTGCTTACGCAACTCTAAGATTCAATCTAAGCATCAACTTCTTTTATGGAAAAACATTGATTATAACGGTAGCGTTATAATCGCTGTATTTGATTTATAAAACATTAATTATAATGGTAGCATCAAAATCGCTGTTTAGATTTACAAAACATTTATTAAACGGCAGCGCTAAAATCGCTGTTTAGATTTACAAAACATTTATTATTACAGTAGCGTTATAATCGCTGTTTAGATTTATAAAAGCATTTGCTATAACGACAACGTTATAATCGCTGTGCCTAAATATTTGGTTTATAAAAATATAACTTGTACTTATTAATTTCAACAAATAATTTAATAAGTAAATAAATAATTATATTTGATACAATGGAAAGTAAAAATAACTACTCTCCTAAATTCTATATGATCGAATTCCAATAAATAACTCTCTCCCGAATAATCTATATTCAATCATATTCCGAACTTCAGAATTTATCTACAATTTCAGGTTAAGTTAAATTCCAAATTCACTTTTGAATTTATCTTTTCTGAATCCTTACCAAATTCCTTTCTAACCATTCCAATCTACACAACATAATCACACTATATTTTATATTCTGAATTTTGAACTAAAACTTATCGTTTTCTTTTAAAAACTATTACCCATTTCCCTTTTCATTAAATTTCCAATTTGGATTCATATTTCAAATCTAATTTTCCTTTAGAGATATTTCATTTGCAAAATATCTGCTTTAAACCATTATTCACTTTAATCGTGAATGTATTTCTTTTATATAAAATCATATCAGTTTGATTTCGTACTTGTAAATAATATCTTAAACCCAAATTCTATTTATAACTTCTATTCATATTTTTCCATACCCGCCTCATTTGTATTGCAATTATTCAAAATATCGTTTATGATTTCCTTTATAATTTGTTAAGTTCAAATCTCATTTCAAATATTGGTTTCAAAACCGATTTCCACTTTTCCCTATAAATTCAAATTTTAATTTATATTTCAATTTTATCCAATGTTAAATAATACATTTAATTTATAAACTTGTTTAGAATCAACTTCTTGTTTTAATAAAACAAGTTTCTACTTTTTAAACTCCATTCGAAATTACACTTCCATTTTTGGAAAAATATATTTACCTTTTAAATCTCAAATTTCATTTTCTATATTTCAAAATATTTTATGGTATTTATATACCAAAATTCTAGGGCCAGGGTAATTTAACATAGCATAGTCAATCACAATATATATCACATTAAATAACCAACAATAATATAAATGTTGAGGAATCCAGTTGGATCCCTGCAACCTGTTTCCCTGCATCCACAGATGTTAATCAACATCAATAATATTAATTTCACATCAATATGAAATATCCTGCCAAACAGAACTAATAATCGATCAACTATCAACCATTTCAACCAAACAACCATCACACAGTATAAAATTACTATAATTAAACTTAAAACTCATTTATATAAAAATATAAGTGGAGCAAAGTTAGTGAGTTTACTCACCTTATTTTGCAGTTGACGGTTCTTTTTTTGTTTCGTTTACAATCAAACAAACGTTTGATTTGATCATGAAATTCCAATTGTTCCGTTCTCAAGCACGTCAGTTCCATAATGTAGATGACGTTGTTACGATCCCAACGGATCTGGCGGCATTCGATTCTGTTAACATATGACCAAATTATAACGTTATATTTTTGTCTTTTCTAATATATATATATATATATAATTATTATTTCTATAATTAACATCTAAACCACCATTTAAATTTAATACCTTCTGCTCATCACTTGTCTTTCCGGCGTCTCTCCAATTTCCAGCTAATGGCCCCGACCGTTTACTTTTTGATTATATAATGAAATATACCTATTGCTTCTCATCCTTCATGAAAACAATGACCACCCATGTGCATATATGCACATGCACGCACAACTTTTCCCTTCTACTTAATATATGCTGAATGCAAATGCCTCCATCATCCAACATACGTTCAATTTCTTTCCACTAATCCAAGTCACTAGTTCTTTTTCTTTTGTCACCAAGATTACACACGTTACTACCCTTCTCTCTTCCCCGTTCTTTAATATATATCACATGCCTTCTTCCTTTCCACAGTACAACCATGCTCAGTTAACACATGAAATTCCAATGCACAGCAAACTCACATCATGGCCATTCACTTTCCAACACATCCTGTCGTTCAATTCTTTTGCAAAGCCACAATTAACCTGATAACCCGTGATTAACAATCACGTAATCCCCTTTAAAACTCCTGACCCTCATTTGAAAACATAGGACCGACCCCCTTTTTCCAAGAATGACCAACTACTTCACACTGACCCAAAAGCCCATACACGAAATGATCCCCTCTATACTGTAGCTTTTCATCATTCAACACAGCAACCCGACTTTTACACACATCCATTAACTAATTTGAGTCCATCAGTACTACCTCTCCACTTCATAAACTCCAAAACTGAAATAATGTTCACTCCTTATCATCCAGGCTTCCTTCCCATCACCTTCTCAATCAACCCGTGGTCTCCTTTGACTTGCACCTTCAGGCAAAAGCACAACACAAATAATGGTCGTACCTTTTCTTCGACCTTTCCCTCTCTTCGCTGCATCGAACCAACACCGATGCCATCATTCTCCTCCTCGTCACAAGCTATACCCGACCACCCCACTTTGATGGAGCTCGCACCTAAAATAACAGTGCGAGCAACACCCTGAAGACATCGATCATTTTTCCCATCGAGAAGCTTTAAAATTTTCACCCAAGATCGATTAAATCACACAATCTTCCAAATACTACTAAAAACAAGAATTAACTCCTTAATTTTACTGTACCCTGAACCCTAACTCACGAGCCGTTCGCGGCCGTGAACAAATAGGTATCTGATCCCCAGAAAATGGATATAAGATTGTGGAAAATCTCGAATCGAATCTGTATATATTTATTTTGGAATTTATATATTTTTGTTTGATTTATGGAAGAATTTTTGAGTGGACGTTTTATTTACTGGAAGAGGATTTTTGCCTTGAGAGAAGAATGGGATTGAGAATATTAGGGCTTAGGGATTACGGGAAAGTAAGGTACTAAAGGGTGTTTATATAGATGGTTTTTATTATTATTTTATTTAAATATTATATTGAATATAATGAATTAATGCCTATCGCATTTCTCATTTATCATTCAAAAATTCGCATGTTCACATACAGAATCTATTTGCAGCGAGAACAGACACGCTACTATAGTTTGACATTTCAGACCACACCAAACTTGTTTTGTCGAAAACGGAGTCCGTATGAAAAAATAGAGATATTTTGAATATTAAATTCGTCCATTGATCCACGTTTATTTTTCCCACGCTCACGTAACAACTCCGAATGGCTTGAAACTTGAAATCTTACAATAATAAAATATTCCGGACACGATGGAACTGGTTTCGTCGGAAATGGAGGTCGTTTGAATAATAGCCCTTTTTAAGGGTCCAATTTAAATTAAATTAACCAATTTTAAAATACCTCAATATAACAATAATAAAATATTATAATCGGACATACCGGGCAGAGTTTTATATAGTGTCAATTTAAAATATTTTTGGTTGAGTTTCAAACCAAATCGATGTTCAATATATTAATAATCCCTTTTATTTTATATAATAAATCGTTATCTTTATAATAATACAAATACCTGGATGGTGGTGAAGCTTTTTTGGAGTTCCAAGATAGTCCTTTCTGCTCTGTACAATATAACGTGTAAAAAAAAATGGAGGGTAAACCTGTCTTTACACCTCCTGCTTCCCACTACTCCTACAGTTAGCCGGTCTCCCACTTTTCAATTTATTTCATTCCGTTCTTCATTTCAGTCTTCACGTTCTCCCCCCATTTTCACCTGCTTTCTTCCCCACTGTCCATCTTCATATACCTCAATCACCCCCAGATTCGACCCTGAACTACCGATTTTGCTCAGATCTGCAACTCCTTCTCGGATTCGCCAGTGTATGAACGGGATTATGCCTCGACGACAACATCACCGGTAAAACTAACAACTACTTGATTTCTGATTTGCAGTTTCTGTTTCATGCTTACTTCGCTATCAATGGTTAAATCTGAAGTTGAATTCCTGCTTTTCCTCAAATCTGCTACTTTTCACATCTACCAGTGGATGATAATTGTTTATCTCTCTCTGGCTTCGTTCATGATGCTTACTATCTTCTGTTGCTATATTGGGCGATATAACAACAATCCGTGAGTTAGTAAGCTAATAATTTGGGATTTTGAAGTAATTTTTTTTTGTTTATGTGCTCCTAATCATCAGATAAATTAATTGTTTATCTCTCCTTTGCTTAGTTCAAGTTGCTTAATATTTTCTACGATTGCTGCTTTTTTCGTTTTGACGTATACCAGTTCCGCATCAGGTAATCTCAACATCTTTGTGGTTTAGGCTAATTAAGGTTGTAGTATGTTACAATCTGTTTGTCAATTTTCGTTCTATTACAATTGAATCCAATTTGTCAATTTTTTGATTAGAGAATTATGTGCAAAGCATGTGTGCGTTTCACTCTGTTGAATGCTTTACTGATAAATGGATGACAATACCTATGCTTACTGGCAATGAAATTTGTTTGCTTCGTACATCATATATTATATTCATTAACTGTCATAACAGTTAATGAATTATACGTGTTTTTTCTTCTTCTTTAATTCAAGTTTATTTTCATGTATTGGTTTTCTCCTCTTCCTCCAATTTGATGATTTATTTTGTTATTTTGCAACTTTGGGGTTAAATTGAGGACAAACGAACAAATCGGAGCTGCTTAGAATTTTAACTTATGTTAGATGTTTGATTTCACTTCAAATTCATTTCGTTTTCCACTAAAAAAAGTGGAATTAAAAGCCTCGCTATTTTTTACTTTTTTCTTTTCTCACCACTACACATATATTTAGTCAAAATGGAATAATTTTTTATAATTATACGGTATTTACTGAATTTTAGGATCATTGGATGCAAAACTTGGTTTATGTAAACTGTATATAAACCTTTTGAAGCATAAACCTTTTTAAACAAGGTCATACATATGATACTTCATTAGCATTTCATATATGTCGTTATGTCACTTTTTCAGTATAGTAGTATGACATGATTGGTGGATTTTTTTACATAATTCAAAGTAACAATTAGAATACAATAGGCAAATAAGAAAATTTTACAGCACAAGCATATGTGATGTCTTTGGTACCTGTTAATGTGGATTGGTGTATATGTTAAAATCACTACTTGAAATCTTTTGTCAGTGTGAAAGTTATGTCAATTTCTTTCAACAATGGGTGTTTATAATTGGTTCAACATCTTTTAGAATAGTCCTACCATACAATGCTTGACAATGGACTTATGTGGATATAAAATATTTTGGATGGCTAATAGGAATATTATTTTCTAATTTAATCGGTTAGTTTTTTTTATAACCTATTTTAACCGAAGATATGAATCCAGTTTTCAATATTTTTCTTCAGATATTTATCTAAACCAAACTATAACATGCCCCACTGGCCAATCCTATTCCGCTTTTCCTTTTATGAGTCATCATTTTATACATATAATTGAAACAACTGTCAACATATGCTCAAATAATGTGCATTATTGATTTTAATCTAAATTGTGCGCAATGCATATATTATTTAATGGTTTCATGTTCCATTTCTTTCCTAGGCACAATTTGATATTTAAACTATATCTATGGCTATATGAGCCACATCAAGTAGCATGCAAAAATAATATATATCTCTCTCTCTCTCTTTTTTTTTTGGTTTTTCGGCTTTACAAGTTATAATTTTGATACTTTCATAATACGTTTACTGTTTATGCCAGGTAAAAATAACTATCCCTTAAAATAATACTTAAAATTAACTGTCAAAATAATACTTCAACTTATGTGTTGCATTACTTAATTTTCAAATGCTCACTTATAAAAGTACCTAGAGCTAAGAAGTTCAAGTATAATGAGTTTGCAGTTATAGCTGTAAATTTGGTTGCGGAAGATTATAGTGTAATTGGTTATGATTATGCCAACCTCATCAGGTATTTAGTTTAGTGTTATACATGTTATGTACACATGTATGCATTTAAGTATGTTTTTATGTAACTCGGTCCATAAAAGTATACAATATTACAATTTGTATATCTACAGCTAAGTTATAAATTTGTCTCAAAATATTGTTTGAATTTTCCGTAGTATAAATCTGAGATGCAACCAGTTTGCTTTATATTTTAGGCTCATCTCAGTTTCGCTAAAAAGATAGGTTTCATTTAAACTCCAAGGTAGTAAACTGAATACTCCAAGATAGTTGCTAGGCCTGTTTTATTTACTTATATAATACACACACACATACACACACACATCCATGTCATGGCTTTCTACTCATGTTCACTAATTGATGCAATCCATGTTACTGTACTTTCAACTGTTTTGCACGGAAATTGACAACGCGGTTTCAGTTGTCTTTCATGATTTCATCTACTTCTCCTCTTAAGTTTTTCTTTTTCTTTTTAATATGCTCTAATATAACTTATTGGATCAACTTACCTATATTAAACTAGCACATTGTGGTTACGCGAGCGCTCTTGGCTGAGTTTGAATCTTTAGGTCACTAATTTTCTATCTGTCGTCTTTGCAGATAATGTTTACTTATGTTAACCATACAGAAATTGGGATATACATTCAACCTTTTCCATGCTTTCTTTGAGACAAATGCACTACAGTGGTACCATTTTCAATTCTTTACGCTTTTAAAATCTTCTTGGGGTCAAAGCGAAGACTGTTTTGGAATTCTCAGAAAGCCATTAGGATGCAATACCTACTGACATCTTATTTTAATCTGTGCTAACTTATGTTTCGTTCTTTTATGGTTTGCGAAATGATTTATGGTTTTCTCTGAACAGGTTTCAGATAAAAATATCCTAACACTACAAAAGCGGAAGAAAATACTATGATCGCTGTCAATTTCCATCCTCACAGATCAGGTACTATTTTTATGCCATCGATTCACGAATAACCACTTTGTGTTCTTCCAATTGTATACTGTATGCAGTACTGTTGTTTTACTCTTTTCCTTCTCTCAACGGGGTTTCATCCTATATGTATTAGTTGTATTTTAACATACGACATATTAGTTTTATTTTATTATACTATTTTTGATGTGTTAAGTTTCAATAAAGTTTGTCTGCAATGTATATATATATATATGTATGTATGTATACATATACCATTAAAGTTTTCAATATATATATATATATATCATTAAATGTTGTTTTTCTGCATTTTTTCTAATAAACCAGTGCTGTAATTTCTGATGCAATGTCTTCTAATGATTTTCACATTCATTTAACATTTATATACGTTGCTTCTGTTACACAATCTCTATTTGTTTTTCCTATCAAATTCAAACCTCCCGAATTCCAGATCAATTTCTAAAATGCACTAAAGATATGTTGTACTAAGACTGTGTATAATGCTTTCCTACTGAAGCTATTTACATATGACTTAATGTTTTGAGTAATACAATTATTCTCACTATTCACTACCATGCAAATGTTTAGACCATCACAAAATTCCAAATTTTGGGTTGCCAAATCATGTTAATTGTTGTATAAATATGCCTTTAAGATTTATGACAGATTTCATGTTTGTCATTTTTTTTTCACCACTTTTTGGTTTATACAGGACTATAAATGATCTATATTCATCGATGATAGGTTGAAGTCAATACAGATTTGGGTTCATTAGATTCATCAACTAGGACAGTATATTAGCTCATTATAACTAAGATGAATCTGACTAATACAATTGTTCTCACTATTCAATACCATGCAAATGTTTAGACCAACATAAAATTTCAAGTTTTGGGTTGCCAAATCATGTTAATTGTTGTATAAATCTGCATTTAAGTTTTATGACAAATTTCATGTTTGTCATTTTGTTTTCACCACTCATTTATTTGCTATAACTACCCGATAATTTTTTTGGGTTAACTACTAAGTACTCTTCATTTAATTTATATTTTCATACAGTAGATTTTATTTCTATATTATTAGGATTTCAGTTTTGCCATTTAAAATGTGTTCTATTTGGGCATTAAAATTGGTGTCAGTCGAGTATCTGTAACTTATATTTAATGAATATTTTTATGTAACTATGTTTATTACATCACTATAACCACATTTTAGGTAATGTATTTGCAGTGATCTTTGTCAGCTATGCTTATATCCAATTGGGCTTTAAATAATTGTATTCTCAGTTGAACAAAATACGTATTTACTATGTGCATGAAATAGTTCTATCAGAATAGTTTTGCATAAGACGATACCAACATCACAGTCAAGCTATAAATCCAAAGAACCAATTGCACTTAAAAAGTGGGGGATGAACTTGCATGTCTGTGTGCATAAATGTGGTTAGCTAAGAAGATTTTAGCTGTTTAGCTGCAATTATACCCATTTTATTTATACTTTATAAACTATGGTTTAATGCATCGTTTTTTTTTAAATTGAAGATTAAAGAATGTGATATGATTGTTGCTTAGCTTTTTGCTAGACGTTCACGGGTTGCTGTTGTTGGGTCCTTCTCCTGCCACTTTTTTTTAATGTTTGTTCATTCCTTTTTTAATCCACACATTAAAAATAAAATTATTATGGAAATGTGTTTGAAATAACACTGTTTGCAATGTTATTTTGTGCATATTAATTGTGGTCCTACTGCACGTAGTGTGTTTAGTCTTTTTATAAAATTGTCTGCCTGCTACCTGAATTTACACATTTGTTTTTGTTGGCAGTAAATGTGAAACTGATTTGTTTATGTAATATCTTAGTTGCTATTGTTCATACTGTTCCACCTTCTTTGCACAAAGTAGAGCTTTGCACAAAACCAAGCTTTGCTTCAATTGTCTATGCACACGTCCAATGGACGTGCCTAAGTACTGGTATATTTTTAATACAAATTCCATAGCGACTATTTAAAAATTTGATTTGGACATAAAACAAAATCTACAATATGAAATCTCGATTTTTTTTTCATTAGAAAAATATAATCAAATGGGTCCGAACATTTCTTGTTTCAAAGAAATCTGACTTAAAATGAATCCTATATATTTAATTGAAGTTCGAAACGTAATATTACGAACTACCGCGACATTACGAGCTAGATTTAAATTAGATTATAATTTATACGTTCAAACTTCGTTTTTAATAAATAATTCCTTATAAAAATCATTTTATATTACCAATACAATCTCTAAAATCAATTTAAATATTTTAAAATTAACAGTTAAAAATCAGGGTCGTTACATTCCTTCCTCCTTAAAATAATTTAGTCCTCGAAATTGCTAAGCAGTAAAAATGATATAACTCTAACTCCTCATAACCTACTTTGTTGAAATCTTATGTTCCATACCTTCATAACCTAGTTCTTACCCGACCTTCGAATTCTCATACCAATACTCAACCATTCATAATTTTTTCCAAATGATCTGTCCACCATTTTTGGACAATCCATCATCACATTTTTATCTTCAATCCATATGCTTTCCCAAATATCCACACATAAATAAATTGATTTTTAATTTGTTTATCAATTCGCTTAACCATTCGGGTTTTATAATCTCTCATACACTCGATAAGTCGATTTCCAATAATCAATTTTTTTTCTAATCGCCAGCATCTTCTCTGAGCGGCTCAATTGGTACAACCACAACTCGCCTTTCTAGGCCTTCTATAATCAAAAAGAAAATCAGAAAGCCAAACGGCTTGCCCCATAGGCTCATAAAATCATCAAACCCAAGTAATATTGGAAACATGTACCTTTTTATCGGGCATAATTCTATCTCTTGCATTTGCTTTCATCCAATATTTGCTCAGCATACATATATCCATTTCCCGTTGGTTTTAAATCAATCCAACTTCCATTTTATCAATTCAAGTCTGATTTCTATTTAAGTCAATCCACTTATTAAATTGAATCCAAATTTATCATAATTCAATTTTAATTAACAACATCCAATATATATTCAACTTGATTGTTCATAAGTCGAATTCATATTAATGATTCAAATCTCAACATTTCTCTTTAATTAATTTCATTTGGAATTATTTCTAATTCAACCCAATTTTATTTAATCTAAGTTAATTTTCAATTCATTTGGTATAATTTTACCATTTCAATCTATTCAACTTATACAAGTTCAATTTTAATTTCAGAATTCAAATTCCGGATTTTATTTCAAATTAGTATGAAATCATATATATTTATATACATATATTTATAATCAACTCAATTCAAAACATTAGAATTTCTAAAACAACTTTATTTTTCTCAAACAATTTCCATTAATAAAACTATTATGGTAGCAATCCATCACTTAGAAACTTGAAAATGAATACCGATAATGTCGTGATCCATTATCAGAATTATTTTCTCGCCACTGAAGTGATTTCAGTGCTTAATCCCTTTAAAAATCCATTTAAACCTTCCTTATTCAAAAATATTTAACATAATGTTATATTACTTTATAATATTTCAAAAAATATTTCTAATCCTCCGGGATTTATATTCCAAATTCTAGTCTGAATCCAATTGAAATTCATCTTATTTGTATATCCGATTCTTATACAAATTCAATTTGGTTTATGTAACCATTTCGGTATTATAATCTCATTTGATTATAATAACAACCAGCCAATTCAATAATTTTAGAAAATTATTCCTCTTATATCAAAAATTACTTTTGGGCAAAATTAATTCATCTACCTCTTTTTAAAACAATATTGCATCGAATTGCTTTGTTCGAGATTTTGGAAACACCTATCAATACAGTTGTACATTCTGTATCGACTAGAATTTATAAACTACTCAACAAACCAATCAACACAATATAAAACAAATTTGTATAAAATATACAAATACACTCTCTCTTATATATACTCAAACTCAATCTAAGGTACTATTGACCCCATCTCTATTGAGTTACATGCTACGGAGCCAAGGTGACTACACAACCTTCAGGTCTGATACCAAATGTAATGGCCCGAATTTCCGTACCCTTTGAATTGACTAATAACACTACACGTCCAACCCAAATTGCAAAGAAACACGAATCATCAATAGAAAGAAGTTAGAGGACGAGAAATAGAAAGATAGAAAAACAAGAATAGAAGAAGATGAAGAACACAAATCTCACAGCGGAACGAATAAAATATATTAAATAACATAACTTTAGGAATACAAGTCGGCAACTGCATATACTTACCATCATCAGAGCACAAAAACTATTTCTAGAACAGTTATAAACACCTGTTTCCAGATACAACATAGTACACAATGGAAAAATATGATAGTTTATAGCTAACTGGTGAAGCTTCCTGCTTCAAGCTCCTCCAAGTGAATCTGAAAAATCCCGACTACTTGACTGCCCATACAAATTTGGGCACCCAAGAGTTTAGGGAAAACAAAATAAACTCTGGGTCAGTCATGGGACTGGTGTGAGTAAACTCAACCATTGGTTTAACTTTTAAAAATCCTTTCGAAAGAAAAGATAATCGTAAGACCGATTGAGACGACCCGAACTTCCCCGGTAAGGAAAGGCCGGATTGAATTGAGAACAAACCACATCATAACACAAACGGAAGAACATTTCATTGTTTATTGCAACAATTCCATCAAATACAAGAATATACAGAGTATAAATGAATAATATACACATTTGATAAATATCAGAGATTTAAATTACATTTAAATACATCGCAGAGGAAAAATAATACAAAACACAACTAAAAGTAATACACGGATACAGAGCTTTCCAAGCATCGTTCCAGCTGTAAATCAGGATCCTGTGAATATAAATCTGCAAAACCAAAACTACTAGCTACCCGTGTGGAAAATAGGGGCACCCAGAGTTTAGGTTAAAACAATAAACTCCAGGTCAGTCATGTGACTGGTGTGAGAACTAAAACAGTTATTAATCTTTATTTTTAAAGGAGAGTAATTCAAGGGACCACGCCGTATAACACGGAACGGGTTTCCTCCCAAGAACACTAGTGCATATAACAAAACAGCGCAATGCTTTTTGGAAAAATGAAGCTATTATAAGACCCAGGTCCCATCACACAATGCAACGCAAGCCGGAGGATAGGGTTTTCCCTTATAATAACCAAACATGCTTGGTACGTTTAAAACAAATCATTTGATACTATTATAAGTGTATAGTGTCAAATCAATTTCAATCATAAATATCAATCATAGACGGCATGGGTACCATATATCATGTCGCCATACTAGTTCTACAATTAAAACCGCAATATCACGTATTGGAAATTGGATTTCCGTCATGAGTCGAGGCAAGGGGCAAGCTCCTCTCCGGTCCTCTCTTACTTTTGAGGATTAGTTATTCCTGGGCACACGTTTCCCGGTCCTAACAAACCTATATCCGAGGCGCCTCGCATCCAACAACCACACAGGTGAAAAGTATATAAATGTCGGCCAGTTTAAGCACTAACACCACCGATAGCAAGAAAGAAACGTCGTGCTCTCCCTGCAGTCACTATCCCATTTTTGACTCATACCGAGGTGTGAGGCTCGCGAATTCACGTTATACACAAAGCTACGCCACACAGGCCGTGCTTTGATCATCAACCACAAGACTTTGCTTTTCAACAGAAACCTTGGTCAATTGCCACTTACGCATGCCACACCGGCAATTCACTCCATGCGACTGATGTCCATCGATATACAACCTCTGAGCTCGTACGTCTCAGAGAAGGGCGTTAAGCAAGAGAATAAATTCTCCGCCGCCAAACAGATGTATATTTAATAGAGATCAATCAACACAAAATAAAATCCAATGTCAGACACACAATCCATTTACAAGTTCGTTCTGGGTCTGAACGAAACCGGAGGTACTTTCCTCGCATATCCATCCATCTCCAAGTACGTCTGGATGATCACCAACTGTTTCCCTCATCTGGGGTGTACAGCCCAATCAAGATCATCAGTAATCACCCAAACGATGTGAAGACTTCTGGTCTTCATCCAGCGTCTTCATTTTCGACATCTCGTCGAATCGGTTATTCAGAATGGGTATAACCCGGCCTTTCCGAATAACCCGCGTATATAATAAACACGTGTTACACAAACACAACATACGCCTCATTCCAATTCAGAATATTCTTTTATTCAATAAATCACATTCTTAGGGAAAGGTTCCCATTAATTTTATCAAAGACAAATTTTTCTAAATTTATTCTTTAATCTTCCTTTGGATATCGTTTCAAACTAGTCGGGATTAGCGAAACACACCGAAGTAATTATTTATTTTATTTCCCAATCCCAACCTATATATCCCATGGAGCAAAACTGGTAATACTCCATATCTAACACCACGGTGTTATCGGTAAAATTAATTACCATTTCACGTTTAAATCTAATTAAAGATTTAAATATCGCTTTGGAGCAAAACTGGTGGTACTCCATTCTCGATCACCTTTCAAATTTGATAATTTAAATTATCAATTCACATTTCAATCTAGTTATAGATTCATTAAAATTCCGCTTAGTTTTAATCTTTTAAAAAATCAATATCCTGTCTTTAACTGGGTTAAAGAACCAATGTCATTTAAAACACGATTCACGATAAACCCAAATCACATTTGATATTAAATACAAGGCTCTGAATAGAAAATATACCGGCTTATATTCAATATCAAATCTTGAAACCAACAAATATCGTATTGGAAATAACGATATAAATATATCTTTCAAATTCCCATAACAATATCTGTATAATCACAGAATCCAACATCGAAATATTCCAAAGACAATTTCGATTCAAATCCACTTCCACTTTATGTATATTGGAAATTCGGGTTATTCTCAAAACCAATTCAAACTCAATTTATTTATTTCAAAAATAAATTGATTTTAATTCTAGTTCAAAACTAGTTCATTTCGATAAAAATCTATTTTTATCTTTTCAAATGTGGAGTTTTTCATCCTAGTTTTTCCCAAATCATTTCTTATGATTTTACACAAATTATTGATATTTTTAATAATTTTATCAAGGCCCGTACAGTCGATTTCCATAAACGGCCATCGAACTGCACTTACAGCGACCTTTTCCAAATTTGATTTGGACATAATTCCAAATCCAACCGTTAGATTTCAAATTTCTAATATTCGTTAGAAAGCTCTTTTCGATACGAACCCAACGGTTCCGGTTTCAGGAGAATCCGACGGTCGGATCTCCCGTAACGTCAATTCGAAGTCAATGGTCGAAATTCACGAACTACCAGCAGCGCGGCGCGTTCTATTCAGGCCATTATATATAATATATATATTATATATATTTCGTCGATTTCCTTTTAAAACGTATTATATAAATCATTTTAAATTCGTTTTCAAAACCATTTCAATAATGTATTCAATTTCAAATCAAAATTGAATATTTCATATCATTACTATATAATTGATAATATTTTCAAAACGTTATATTTTGAAATCACTTCTTTTTCTATATTCGAATAAAATCGATATAAATATCGTTCGCGTCAAAATGGTGCATCTCTAATCAACGCGGCTTTATATATTTCAAGAAATTCGTTATTCTATTCAACAAATGAATATTTATTCTATTCAACACATGAAACTATATTTCTTTTAACACATGAATATTCTCAACACATGAGCACTGTCAACACATGACTATTTATATTATTTAATATATTTTATAAAATTATGGTATCTATCGTTTGATTTTCAAATCAGACTCCAACTGTAAAGTAGTAAGAGAATGATTCCCTAAATATTAACGCCGAAGGACGAAACCAATATCAGATCAATACCCAGGAAACCACTCATCTTATCTATTTTCCAGTTAGTTTCTAATCTTTAAATATGATAAAGATGTAAATTTTATTGTTAAAATATTTCTTTCAACACATGATTATTTTTATTTTATTCAACACATGAATATATACTTCATTCTATTCTTTATTTTCCCAATTGGAATGAGGCCCAATCAATTACCATATAATGTTAATTATATGGATTCCACACAACACATGTATATATAATAGCATTGACAAATAATCGACCATCATCCAAAGTGCACTACACTGTATAAGCATCAAATATAGATATCTAACGCTTATAACAGCCTGTCAATCAATTGATCGACATACAACTAATCAATCGGGATGAGTGGACTTCAAATATCATCCCAACACCCGTGTGGGGTTTCAAATCAACAAACACAAATTTTCATTCACACACACACACGTTAAAAACAATATTTTTAACGATAAAATATTTTTAACTATATAAATATTTTAGTTCACGTCACACAATCAATTTTTATCACAACAACAATCAAACATACAAGCCATCCATGGTCTGTGGATGACGGGTGTCGGGTGCTGCTAAGCACCGTCTACATCCTAGTATATATATTTTTAACTAGAATAGAAGATTTAAAGTGAGAAGTTCTCACCGATAGCTAATCCAAACGCCTCGACTCTTCTTACGTAGAAGTCTTCGCCGTTCTCGCCTTTTGTCACTTTCGTTGCCCGTAGCCACTACATATATAAAAATCACAATTTATATTGTTGCTATGTATATAAAAATCATATTTTTACACTACTACTATATAGATAAAAATTCTATTTTTCTACTTGCTAGTAATATAATAAAAATTATATTTTTATTACTCTACATGAACAAAAATCATATTTTTATTCTTCCTATAATATAAAGATTGAATTTTTATTATCTATTTAATATAAAAATCATATTTTTACATGGCTACCTCTATAAAGATCACATCTTTATTATTTCTACTATATGAAAATCACATTTTTATTCTTCTACCATTATAAAAATTATATTTTTAATCTAAGGATTTTCATATTCAAAGAAAAATCAGTTTTTGAATTGATTAACCTAAATTAAATGTTTAAAATAAATTAAAACAAACTAAAAATAAAAAAAACAAAAAAAAACTCTTACAGCGAAGTGGGGGTGAGAAACGGCGAATGGAGGAGGAGTTGGGGGAGTCGGTGTTGGTGGAGGGTCGGAGGGAGGCCAGGCACAGGCGGAGGTCGGTAGCAGGGGATGGGCGGCGCGGCTAGGGCACGGGGGGGGGGGGGGGGGAGGGGGGGTGTCGGCCAGAAAAGAAGAAGGGGAGGAGGATGCGGAGGAGGGCGACGAGGCTGGAGGAGGAGAAGCGGCGAGAGAAGGAGGAAGAAGAAGAAGCGGCGGCGGCAGCAGAGGGGGGGGGCGCGATCGATATTTTCTCCCTTTTTATTTCTTTCTGAAATTTTGACCGGGAGGAGGGAAAAGAAAATGGGGGGGACTATATGTAAATTTTTATATATTTTATTTTATTTTATTTCTAAAAAGTAACTTTTTCATTCAAACTCGAAACGAAACCCACCGCTTGCCGTCCATAGCTAACTGCCCCCATTCCGAGCACAATGGGATATGCCACGTAGGCCAATTCGATCGTTACGATCAGTTTTCGTCAAAATCAACATATAACTCTATATATTGAATTTGAACGCACATTTCAATTTACTGGGGTCACATACTAACTCGAAAAATTCCAAAAAAATATTTTCTAGCTTCGTATTGACGATACGGTCCTAACAAAACTAGTTTCATCGAATTCTGAGACCGTTCGAAAAATGGCCATTTTCCAGTCGATTAAAATCAACTAAAACTGGTCAAACACGTTTTCCTTTGCCACGCTCACATATTGATTCGAAAAATTATGAAATTTGGAATCTAGCAATAATTTGACATCGCGGATCCAACAAAAGTGGTTTCGTCGAAATCCGAGGTCGTTTGCAAAATTTCCATTTTTAAGGGCCAGAATTCCATAGCGACTATTCTGAAATTTCATCTGGACATATCTTTTTATCCCCGCTATGAAATTTTGATTTCTCAGATTCGTTGGAAAGATATCCTCACTTAGATCCTATTATTTTTGGTTTCACTAAAATCTGGTTTGTTTTGCACCCGGTACATTCAATTAAAGTTTGAAATCGAATTATCGAACTACCGCGCCATTTTCAATTCCTTTATAATTAAAATAAAATTATATATTCTAACGACGACGTATATAAACATATACGTCCGAATTCCATTCAAAAATAAATTTCTCATCGTTGTTATTTAAAATAATTCATTTTAAATATTCAAAATTCGCTAAAATTGTCAAAATAAAAATTTCAAATTGGCTCGCATTTTCCGGGTTGTTACAATCTCCCCCACTTAAAACTTTTCGTCCCCGAAAAGGAACGAAGCTGAAAGTTGTTTAACTAATCAACTCAACTTCCACTATTTTCTTTACGGCTTAAGTTCTTCAACTTTTCAGTTTCTAAGAACTTTTCAAATTTTTCAAAAATTTGGCTAACACCCTAAATTTCCGAAAAATTTCGCCATAACCTCCCCTACACTGGGGACTTCGGGATATTTCATATAGCCTCCCATGGCCTTCTTCAATCAAAAGAAAAAGAAAAAGCCAAGCGGCTAGCCAATCGGCTCATAAAATCATCATCACCCAAACAAAACAGTAAATTATGGTAAACATGTACCTATTTGTCGGGAAAACAATTTTATTCTTCTGCTCTAGCCTCCTTGCGATGACCTGTTCAATGTAAGTACATGTATATGCAAGCAAATGCGACCAATTTTCAATACAGTTCAATATTTGGTTCAATTAGGCAAAATGGTTCAAAATTATAAAACAAATAAACAAACAACACAACCATCAATCAATTAGTGAATTAACGTTTCAAATTCATAATTTTGATACTTATACAGGAAATCATGTTTTTGATGCCAAATCACAACAATAAATCTATCTAGTTTTGGTTCTCACACCAGTCTAATGGAAATATATAGATATCACACCTTCGAAACACAAACATAAATATTGGCGATGGAGCTACATCATCAAAATCATCTCCGAGCAACTAGAGTGTGATCCTATATCTATCCAGTATATTAAAACTTCGAATATACGTTCATGACGTGTACATGCAAAACCTTTATATACTAGATTGTCCAAATTCAAAATAAATAAATATTCAAATACCTATAAAACGATTTAAATTTTCAAAACAAAATTGTTTTCATTTGAAAAATATACTCTTCACACTCGTTCTAAGATACTACTGATCCTATCTCTAACGAGTCATTCTAATTGGATATTACTAATC
Source organism: Allium sativum (assembly GCA_030737875.1). Classification (NCBI taxonomy): domain Eukaryota; kingdom Viridiplantae; phylum Streptophyta; class Magnoliopsida; order Asparagales; family Amaryllidaceae; genus Allium; species Allium sativum. Next base: position 134,767,436 of record CM060918.1, read on the forward strand.
CAATATCTGATGAATTCTTTCGTATGGTTCTAATGTGTCTTGTTCTTGAGCTTTGTAAACCAAAGCTCTGATACCAAACTGAGACAACCCGAACTTCCCCGGTAAGAAAAGGCCGGATTGAATTGAGAACAAACCACATCATAACACAAACGGAAGAACATTTCATTGTTTATTGCAGCAATTCCATCAGATACAAGAATATACAGAGTATAAATGAATAATATACACATTTGATAAATATCAGAGATTTAAATTACATTTAAATACATCGCAGCGGAAAAACAATACAAAACACAACTGAAAGTAATACACGGATACAGAGCTTTCCGAGCATCGTTCCAGCTGTAAATCAGGATCCTGTGAATTTAAATCTGAAAAACCAAAACTACTAGCTGCCCGTGTGGAAAATAGGGGCACCCAGAGTTTAGGTTAAAACAATAAACTCCAGGTCAGTCATGTGACTGGTGTGAGAACTAAAACAGTTATTAATCATTATTTTTAAAGGAGAGTAATTCAAGGTACCATGCCGTATAACATGGAACGGGTTTCCTCCCAAGAACACTAGTGCATATAACAAAACAACGCAATGCTAAATAAAGAAAAATGAAGCTATTATAAGACCTAGGTCCCATCACACAATGCAACGCAAGCTGGAGGATAGGGTTTTCCCTTATAATAGCCAAACATGCTTGGTACGTTTAAAACAAATCATTTGATACTATTATAAGTGTATAGTGCCAAATCAATTTCAATCATAAATATCAATCATAGACGGCATGCGTACCATATATCATGTCGCCATACTAGTTCTACAATTAAAACCGCAATATCACGTATTGGAAATTGGATTTCCGTCATGAGTCGAGGCAAGGGGAAAGCTCCTCTTCGATTCGAGACACTCTAGCAAATGTCTCAGGACCCCACTATGATCCTTGGATCTTCAGGGCCGGTCCTCTCTTACTTTTGAGGATTAGTTATTCCTGAGCACACGTTTCCTGGTCCTAACAGACCTATATCCGAGGCGCCTCGCATCCAATAACCACACAGGTGAAAAGTATATAAATGTAAGCCAGTTTAAGCACTGACACCACCCATAGCTAGAAAGAAACGTCGTGCTCTCCCTGCAGTCACTATCCCGTTTTTGACTCATACCGAGGTGTGAGGCTCGCGAATTCACGTTATACACAAAGCTGTGCCACACAGGCCGTGCTTTGATCATCAACCACAAGACTTTGCTTTTCAACAGAAGCCTTGATCAATTGCCACTTACGCGTGCCACACTGGAAATTCACTCCATGCGACTGATGTCCATCGATATACAACCTCTGAGCTCGTACGTCTCAGAGAAGGGCGTTAAGCAAGAGAATAAATTCTCCGCCGCCAAACAGATGTATATTTAATAGAGATCAATCAACACAGAATAAAATCCAATGTCAGACAAACAATCCATTTACAAGTTCGTTCTGGGTCTGAACGAAACTGGAGGCATTTTCCTCGCATATCCATCGATCTCCAAGTACGTCTGGACGATCACCAACTGTTTCTCTCCTCTTGGGTGTACAACCCAATCAAGATCATCAGTAATCACCCAAACGATGTGAAGATTTCCGGTCTTCAACCACCGTCTTCATCTTCGACATATCGTCAAATCAGTTATTCAGAATGGGTATAACCCGGCCTTTCCGAATAACCCGCGTATATAATAAACACGTGTTACACAAACACAACATACGCCTCATTCCAATTCAGAATATTCTTTTATTCACAAAATCACATTCTTAGGGAAAGGTTCCCATTATATTTATCAAAGATAAATTCTTCTAAATTTATTCTTTAATCTTCCTTTGGATATCGTTTCAAACAAGTCAGGATTAGCGAACCACACCGAAGTAATTATTTATTTTATTTCCCAATCCCAACCTATATATCCCATGGAGCAAAACTGGTAATACTCCATATCTAACACCACGGTGTTATCGGTAAAATTAATTACCATTTCACGTTTAAATCTAATTAAAGATTTAACTATCGCTTTGGAGAAAAACTGGTGGTACTCCATTCTCGATCACCTTTCAGATTTGATAATTTAAATTATCAATACACATTTCAATCTAGTTAAAGATTCATTAAAACTCCACTTAGTTTTAATCTTTTCAAAAATCAATATCCTGTCTTTAACTGGGTTAAAGAACCAATGTCATTTAAAACACGATTCACGATAAACCCAAATCACATTTGATATTAAATACAAGGCTTTGAATAGAAAATATACAGGCTTATATTCAATATCAAATCTTGAAACCAACAAATATCGTATTGGAAATAACGATATAAATATATCTTTCAAATTCCCATAACAATATCTGTATAATCACAGAATCCAACATCGAAATATTCCAAAGACAATTTCGATTCAAATCCACTTCCACTTTATGTATATTGGAAATTCGGGTTATTTTCAAAACCAATTCAAATTCAATTTATTTATTTCAAAAATAAATTGATTTTAATTCTAGTTCAAAACTATTTCATTTCGATAAAAATCTATTTTTATCTTTTCAAATGTGGAGTTTTTCATCCTAATTTTTCCAAATCATTTCTTATGATTTTACACAAATTATTGATATTTTTAATAATTTTATCAAGGCCCGTACAGTCGATTTCCATCAACGGCCATCGAACTGCACTTACAACGACCTTTTCCAAATTTGATTTGGACATAATTCCAAATCCAACCGTTAGATTTCAAATTTATAATATTCGTTAGAAAGCTCTTTTCGATACGAACCCAACGGTTCCGGTTTCATGAGAATCCGACGGTCGGATCTCCCGTAACGTCAATTCGAAGTCAATGGTCGAAATTCACGAACTGCCGCAGCGCGGCGTGTTCTATTCAGGCCATTATATATATATATATAATATATATTATATATATTTTGTCGATTTCCTTTTAAAACGTATTTTATAAATCGTTTTAAATTCGTTTTCAAAACCATTTCAATACTATATTCAATTTCAAATCAAAATTGAATATTTCATATCATTACTATATAATTGATAATATTTTCAAAACGTTATATTTTGAAATCACTTCTTTTACTATATTCGAATAAAATCGATATAAATATCGTTCGCGTCAAAATGGTGCATCTCTAATCAACGCGGCTTTATATATTTCAAGAAATTCGTTATTCTATTCAACAAATGAATATTTGTTCTATTCAACACATGAATCTATATTTCTTTTAACACATGAATATTCTCAACACATGAGCACTGTCAACACACGACTATTTATATTATTTAATATATTTTATAAAATTATGGTATCTATCGTTTGATTTTCAAATCAGACTCCAACTGTAAAGTAGTAAGAGAATGATTCCCTAAATGTTAACGCCGAAGGCCGAAACCAATATCAGATCAATACCCAGGAAACCACTCATCTTATCTATTTTCCAGTTAGTTTCTAATCTTTAAATATGATAAAGATGTAAATTTTATTGATAAAATATTTGTTTCAACACATGATTTTTTTATTTTATTCAACACATGAATATATACTTCATTCTACTCTTTATTTTCCCAATTGGAATGAGGCCCAATCAATTACCATATAATGTTAATTATATGGATTCCACACAACACATGTATATATAATAGCATTGACAAATAATCGACCATCATCCAAAGTGCACTACACTGTATAAGCATCAAATATAGATATCTAACGCTTATAACAGCCTGTCAATCAATCGATCGACATACAACTAATCAATCGGGACGAGTGGACTTCTAATATCATCCCAACACCCGTGTGGGGTTTCAAATCAACAAACACATATTTTCATTCACACACACACACACGTTAAAAACAATATTTTTAACGATAAAATATTTTTAACTATATAAATATTTTAGTTCACGTCACACAATCAATTTTTATCACAACAACAATCAAACATACAAGCCATCCATGGTCTGTGGATGACGGGTGTCGGGTGCTGCTAAGCACCGTCTGCATCCTAGTATATATATTTTTAACTAGAAAAGAAGATTTAAAGTGAGAAGTTCTCACCGATAGCTAATCCAAACGTCTCGACTCTTTTTACGTAGAAATCTTCGCCGTTTTCGCCTTTTGTCACTTTCGTTGCCCGTAGCCACTACATATATAAAAATCACATTTTTATATTGTTGCTATGTATATAAAAATCATATTTTTACACTGCTACTATATAGATAAAAATTCTATTTTTCTACTTGCTAGTAATATAATAAAAATTATATTTTTATTACTCTACATGAACAAAAATCATATTTTTATTCTTCCTATAATTTAAAGATTGAATTTTTATTATCTATATAATATAAAAATCATATTTTTACATGGCTACCTCTATAAAGATCACATCTTTATTATTTCTACTATATGAAAATCATATTTTTATTCTTCTACCAATATAAAAATTATATTTTTAATCTAAGGATTTTCATATTCAAAGAAAAATCAGTTTTTGAATTGATTAACCTAAATTAAATGTTTAAAATAAATTAAAACAAAACAAACTAAAAATAAAAAAAATAAAAAAAACACTTACAGCGAAGTGGGGGTGAGAAACGGCGGATGGAGGAGGAGTTGGGGGAGTCGGCGTTGGTGGAGGGTCGGAGGGTGGGCCAGGCACGGGCGGAGGTCGGTGGCAAGGGATGGGCAGCGCGGCTAGGGCAAAGGGGGGCTCGGCCAGAAAAGAAGAAGGGGAGGAGGAAGTGGAGGAGGGGGCGAGGCTGGAGGAGGAGAAGCGGCGAGAGAAGGAGGAAGAAGAAGAAGCGGCGGCGGCGGCAGCAGAGGGGGGGCGTAATCGATATTTTCTCCCTTTTTTTTTCTTTCTGAAATTTTGACGGGGAGGAGGGAAAAGAAAATAGGGGGGCCTATTTGTAAATTTATATATATTTTATTTCAAAAAAGTAACTTTTTCATTCAAACTCGAAACGAAACCCACCGCCTGCCGTCCATAGCAAACTGCCCCCATTCCGAACACAATGGGATATGCCACATAGGCCAATTCGATCGTTACGATCAGTTTTCGTCAAAATCAACATATAACTCTATATATTGAATTTGAATGCACATTTCAATTTACTGAGGTCACACACTAACTCGAAAAATTCCACAAAAATATTTTCTAGCTTCGTATTGACGATACGGTCCTAACAAAACTAGTTTCATCGAATTCTGAGACCGTTCGAAAAATGGCCATTTTCCAGTCGATTAAAATCAATTGAAACTGGTCAAACGCGTTTTCCTTTGCCACACTCACACATTGATTCGAAAAATTATGAAATTTGGAATCTAGAAATAATTTGACATCGCGGATCCAACAAAAGTGGTTTCGTCGAAATCCGAGGTCGTTTGCAAAATTTCCATTTTTAAGGGCTAGAATTCCATAATGACTATTCTGAAATTTCATCTGGACATATCTTTTTATCCCCGCTATGAAATTTTGATTTCTTGGATTCGTTGGAATGATATCCTCAATTAGATCCTATTATTTTTGGTTTCACTAAAATCCGGTTTGTTTTGCACCCGGTACATTCAATTGAAGTTTGAAATCGAATTATCGAACTACCGCGCCATTTTCAATTTCTTTATAATTAAAATAAAATTATATATTCTAACGACGACGTATATAAATATATACATCCGAATTCCATTCAAAAATAAATTTCTCGTCGTTGTTATTTAAAATAATTCATTTTAAATATTCAAAATTCGCTAAAATTGCCAAAATAAAATTTTCAAATTGGCTTGCATTTTCCGGGTTGTTACACCGATCCACACATAAACACGGATGGTTTTTTCCTTACAATAACCCAAAACATTTTGATATCAAATCTGGTGATATTATATTAGTGTCTAAATCAAATAAATAGAATCTAGTAGAACACTTGCATCTCACGCTCCATATATAATATAAAATAAAAACCACAGGGCGCTTATTGGAGATTGGATTTCCAACATGACAAGGTATGGAACCACCTTCCGATAGTGTATATCTAGAGGGGAATACACTGTGTTCAACAAGAACTTCTTGCAACCCGGCCCACACATGACCGACCACTCATTTCGCTTGAGTGTATCGAATGTATATCACCAACGATTGGGATCAACAACCGTTTCCCGAAATGGACAGCATGTATAGATTAAAGAAGCAAATGGAATTTCTCTAGATAGGTGATTATACATCCTAATGGGAGCGACCCACATAGCTATGCTGCCTGCCCGATTTTTGTCAATTCCCGGTTGTGAGGCTTGAGCTTTGAATTATCTTCCAGAACATTTGACCATTATTCACTTTGAATGTCATATCGTCAGATCCATCAGAAATCACTAATTGATTCCCACAAAAATACTCAGATTGTTAGGCTAAAGAAGTTTCCCTTCTTTTCCACTAACTTCGTACATTTGAAGGAATCAACGTATGTAATCCCTTTGGAAATACTTTGTCAGACACTCGTCCTTACAAGTTGTCCTGGGTCTGGACAAACCGAAAGCACCGTTCTATTAATCCATCTTGGGCAATTTCTACCTTGGGTTAATAGAACAGCCCTTGCATTTTACACTATCTTCAATTATCTTCAGCAAAAGTTGATACATAACGCTTATACCAACACAGAGTGGTTTTCAGATATTAAATCTGATCCCGGTCTCTCCATATTGACAACGGAGGTATAAAATAAATTAAAACTTTGATAGTCGGTGATTTAACTATCAAAGAAACATCCACACAATCAATGATCCTATTTCCGAATAGAATTTCTATTGATCAACCATCAAACAAAGTTGGCCACTTTTTAAATCAATTTCTTATTAAATTATCGATTCCAATTCCCCTTTTCCATCTTCTAGATTCTTTCCAAATTCAATTGTCTTTCTCAATTCTTGGAAAACATTTTCAATATCATAATTTCTTTATTCGAGAAAATATCTCTTATTCCAGTTAGAAAACATTTTTAAATATTCACGAATCCTTATTTTCTATATTCAGAAAATATACTTCATTAATATCGGAAACCATTTCCGTATTCCATTTCATAATTCTTTATTCACCAATTCATTTTTTTCTATGCATAGAAAACATCTCTTATTTAATTTGGGTAAACGCTTCAAAATCCTTTAAATTTATGCGATGTTATAAAACATCGTTATTATAACTCAAACTATTAATCATTTATTAACTGACCATATTGCTAACCCATCTTCACTATCGAACTTTAACCATTCCTCCATCAATCATGAAGTCAATCAAGTTGGGGCATAATTACCTCTCAGACCTTAACTGAACTACATTCTCATTTTTGAAATAGTCAATGCTCACAACTTCAAACAAAACATTGCTTACGCAACTCTCAGATTCAATCTAAGAATCAACTTCTTTTATGGAAAAACAATGATTATAATGGTAGCGTTATAATCGCTGTATTTGATTTATAAAACATTAATTATAGTGATAGCATCCAAATCGCTGTTTAGATATACAAAACATTTATTAAACGATAGCGCTAAAATCGCTGTTTAAATTTACAAAACATTTATTATTACGGTAGCGTTATAATCGTTGTTTAGATTTATAAAAGCATTTGTTATAACGACATCGTTATAATCGTTGTGCCTAAATATTTGGTTTATAAAAATATAACTTGTACTTATTAATTTCAACAAATAATTTAATAAGTAAATAAATAATTAAATTTGGTACAACGGAAAGTAAAAATAACTAATCTCCTAAATTCTATATGATCGAATTCGAATAAATAACTCTCTCTCGAATAATCTATATTCGATCATATTCCGAACTTCGGAATTTATCCACAATTTCAGGTTAAGTCAAATTCCAAATTCACTTTTGAATTTATCTTTTCTGAATCCTTACCAAATTCCTTTCTAACCATTCCAATCAACACAACGTAATCACACTATATTTTATATTCTGAATTTTGAACTAAAACTCATCGTTTTCTTTTAAAAACTATTACCCATTTCCCTTTTCATTAAATTTCCAATTTGGATTCATATTTCAAATCTAATTTTCCTTTAGAGATATTTCATTTTCAAAATATCTGCTTTAAACCATTATTCACTTTAATCGTGAATGTATTTCTTTTATATAAAATCAAGTCAGTTTGATTTCGTACTTATAAATAATATCTTAAACCCAAATTCTATTTATAACTTCTATTCATATTTTTCCATACCCGTCTCATTTGTATTGCAATTATTCAAAATCTCGTTTATAATTTCCTTTATAATTTGTTAAGTTCAAATCTCATTTCAAATATTGGTTTCAAAATCGATTTCCACTTTTCCCTATAAATTCAAATTTGAATTTATATTTCAATTTTACCCAATGTTAAATAATTCATTTAATTTATAAACTTGTTTAGAATGAACTTCTTGTTTTAATAAATCAAGTTTTTACTTTTTAAACTCTATTCGAAATTACACTTCCATTTTAGGAAAAATATATTTAACTTTTAAATCCCAAATTTCATTTTCTATATTTCAAAATATTTTATAGTATTTATATACCAAAATTCTAGAGCCTGGGTAATTTAACACAGCATAGTCAATCACAATATATATCACATTAAATAACCAACAATAATATAAATGCTGAGGAATCCAGTTGGATCCCTCCAACCTGTTTCCCTGCACCCACAGATGTTAATCAACATCAATAATATTAATTTCACATCAATATGAAATATCCTGCCAAACAGAACTAATAATCGATCAACTATCAACCATTTCAACCAAACAACCATCACATAGTATAAAATTACTATAATTAAACTTAAAACTCTTTTATATAAAAATATAAATGAAGCAAAGTTAGTGAGTTTACTCACCTTATTTTGCAGTAGAGATTCTTCTTTTGTTTCGTTTACAATCAAACAAGCGTTTGATTTGATCATGAAATTCCAATTGTTCCGTTCTCAAGCACTCAGTTTCGTAATGTAGATGACGTTGTTACGATCCCAACGGATCCGGCGGTATTCGATTCTGTTAACATATGACCAAATTATAACGTTATAATTTTATCTTTTTTAAATTTAATATATATATATATATAATTATTATTTCTATAATTAACATCTAAACCACCATTTAAATTTAATACCTTCTGCTCATCACTTGTTTTTCCGGCGTCTCTCCAATTTCCAGCTAATGGCCCCGACTATTTACTTTTTGATTATATAATGAAATATACCTATTGCCTCTCATCCTTCATGAAAACGATGACCACCCGTGTGCATATATGCACATGCACGCACAACTTTTCCCTTATAATTAATATATGCTGAACGCAAATGCCTCCATCATCCAACATATGTTTAATTTCTTTCCATTAATCCAAGTCACTAGTTCTTTTTCTTTTGTCACCAAGATTACACACGTTACTACCCTTTCTCTCTTCCCCGTTATTTATACCAATATATATCACATGCCTTCTTCCTTTCCCCAGTACAACCATGCTCAGTTAACACATGCAATTCCAATGCACAACAAACTCACATCATGGCCATTCACTTTCCAACATCATCATGTCGTTCATTTCTTTTGCAAAGCCACAATTAACCTGATAACCCGAGATTAACAATCACGTACTCCCCTTTAAAACTCCAGACCCTCATTTGAAAACATAGGACCGACCCCCTTTTTCCAAGAATGACCAACTACTTCACACTGACCCAAAAGCCCATACACGAAATGATCCCCTCTATACTGTAGCTTTTCATTATTCAACATAGCAACCCGACTTTTACACACATCCATTGACTAATTTGAGTCCATCAGTACTATCTATCCACTTCATGAACTACAAAACTGAAATAATGTTCACTCCTTATCATCCAGGCTTCCTTCCCATTACCTTCTCAATTAACCCGTGGTCTTCTTTGACTTGCTCCTTCAGGCAAAAGCACAACAAAAATAATGGTCGTACCTTTTCTTCGACCTTTCTCTCTCTTTGCTGCATCGAACCAACACCGATGCCATCATTCTACTCCTCGTCACAAGCTATACCCGACCACCCCACTTTGATGGAGCTCGCACCTAAAATAACAGTGCGATGTTTCGCACAGCAGCACCCTGAAGACATCTATCATTTTTCCCATCGAGAAGCTTTAAAATTTTCACCAAAGATCAATTAAATCACACAATCTTCAAAATACTACTAAAAACAAGAATTAACTCCTCAATTTTACTCTACCCTGAACCCTAACTCACGAGCCATCCACGGCCGCGAACAAACAGGTATCCGATCCCCTAAAAATGGATATTAGATTATGGAAAATCTCGAATCGAATATGTATATATTTATTTTGGAATTTTTTTTTTTTGATTTGTGGAAGAATTTTTGAGTGGACGTTTTATTTACTAGAAGAGGATTTTCGCCTTGAGAGAAGAACGGGATTGAGAATATTGGGGCTTAGGGATTACGAGAAAGTAAGGGACTGAAGGGTGTTTATATAGATGTTTTTTATTATTATTTGATTTAAATATTAAATTAAATATAATGAATTGATGCCTATTGCATTTCTCATTCAAAAATTCGCATGTTCACAAACAGAATCTATTTGCAGCGAGAACAGATATGCTACTATAGTTTGACATTTCAGACCCCACCAAACTTGTTTCATCGAAAACTGAGTCCGTATGGAAAAATAGCGATATTTTGAATATTAAATTCGTCCATTGATTCACGTTTATTTTTCCCACGTTCACGTAACAACTCCGAATTGCTCGAAACTTGAAATCTTACAATAATAAAATATTCCGGACACGATGGAACTGGTTTCTTCGGAAACGGAGGTCGTCTGAAAAATAGCCCTTTTTAAGGGTCCAATTTAAATTAAATTAACCAATTTTAAAATACCTCAATATAACAATAATAAAATATTACAATGGGCATACCCGGGCAGAGTTTTATACAGTATCAATTTAAAATATTTTTGGTTGAGTTTCAAACCAAATCGATGTTCAATATATTAATAATCCCTTTTATTTTATATAATAAATCGTTATATTTTTAATACGAATTCCATAGCGACTATTTAAAAATTTGATTTGGACATAAAACAAAATCTACAATATGAAATCTCGATTTTTCTCTTTTATTAGAAAAATATAATCAAATGGGTCCGAACGTTTCTTGTTTCAAAGAAATCTGACTTATAATGAATCCTATATATTTAATTGAAGTTCAAAATGTAATATTACAAACTACCGCGACATTACGAGCTAGATTTAAATTATATTATAAATTATATGTTTAAACTTCGTTTTTAATAAATAATTCCTTATAAAAATCATTTTTTATTACCAATACAATCTCTAAAACCAATTTAAATATTTTAAAATTAACAGTTAAAAATCCGGGTCGTTACAATGATGCATCACATTAAAGATTTAGTCCATTTTACCATGCTACATATGAATATACAAACAGATAAAGAAATTCTTCTGAAAGTAGTGAAATCAATAACTTCTCATAAACTCTATACTTTGCTTCGAACCTTTTCAACAATACAGTCCCTTAGCCATGTTATTGCTGTGATTACTATGTCTTTTTTTCACAATTCTTCGTTTTTTTTAACATAACCAAAAGTAACACATTCCAAATATGAGATGGTTTGTTCTCTTTTGCTCAATTCGTTTTAGTTGTCTTTTATGTCTTTGTACTTTAGTTTACATATCTTGTTAGCACATGCTATGTATATCTATACTGCAGAACTAAATCAAATCATTATTTATAAATTACGATTTCTAAACTTTTGGAAAAAAAATTGGTGCTTTTTACCTGTATATTCAAAATGTCCTCATTTCTATATTTCCGCTTATTGTGAATGGTTTCTTCATTTGATTAGATAAGCAGGCTGTCAATGCGTGCTTTTGAATTGTCATGCTTTTAGCATTGTAGTCCTCTATTGCTGCCTCATTTTAAGTATAGTAAAGTTTCATATTACATATTTTTATATGTTAATGCTACTGTAATGTTTTTTTTTTCACAATTCCTTTTTTTATACATAACCAAAAGTAACACTTTTCATATATGAGATGGTTTGTTCTCTTTTGTTTAATCAGTTTTAGTTGTCTTTTATCTCTTTGTACTTTAGTTTACATGTGCCATTGATACATGCTATAAATATTCGTACTATAATACTAATTCGATTCATTTGTTTATATACAGACAATTTCGAAAATTGTGTTTTTTTGGAGGATTTTACGTGTAATGTCTTCATTTTTATATTTCCACCTATTGTAAGTTTTCTTTGTTTGATCAGATAAGTTGTTTGTTAACACATGCTTTTAAATTATCATGCTTTTGGCTTTGTGGTCCTCTTTGCTACCTCATTTGATTATAGTAAAATTTTATATTACATATTTCTATATGCTAATGCTAATAGGTGAAAGTTAAACTATTTCCTTTACTCTAGTCATATGTTACAAGTCTCATAACTACATCTTATTTGTTATAAATAAAACAGAATAAATAATACAAGAGAAGCCATTAGAGAGAACAGAAGAGATAAAGGAAAACCGTTTATTTCTATTGATTCAAGTGTACATAATTTCTATTGCGTTGGCTCCTATATATATAGGCTTTGGAGCTGATGTCAAACTTATCCCCATGATGTGGGACTAAATAGAATATTACAAAAGCATATTCATTCTTATATATTACAACACTACCCTTTGAATATGCGTCTTCAAAGCTTGAATGCTCTGCTAACTTGAAGTTGTCCTTTTTAAAACATATATGATGATTGCTCCCCCATATTATTATCTTGCTTGCATATATACCCATTCAGTCGATACAGCTATTTTATGTTGCCTTCAAAACTCTATCAGGAAAACCCAATGGGGAAAACCTTGAAAGAGAAAAAAGTGCAACGTGTGACATTATGGATATCATATTAAAATGATATTCCTTATAAGAGTTTGATGCTTGGGGATCAAACCAATGCCTCACTAATTTTTTTTATGAAAAACCCTATGGGAAAAATCATAAACAAGGAAAAGAGTGCAATTTTATTTCACTTTATGTAACATGTTTTACAATGTTACAGTATGTGTTGTTACTTCAGGATCAGGATAATGCCTCATTAAAAACCTTACTAACAAAAACCCAATGGGAAAAATATTAGTGAAGGAAAAGAGTACATTATAGCATAATTTTATATACTCCCCTATATTTATAAGGCATTATTCAATTAGTCTATTAATGTATTCGACGCATGTCAATTTTGTACACTATCTTCTGGAATGTTGATTTGGAAATTGTCTTTGAGAACAGATCTACCCACTTTTCTTGAAACTAAATTTGTTTCTCCTCTTTCTTTTTATCCTTTCATGTGTGAAGAGAAATTTAGAAGAAATAAGATCCATCCTATCACCCTTGATATAATTCACTTGAATTTGAGCCATGCAATGGCTTGTCTTCATAAATAATAGTTTACTGCATCAAAAGATGTTTGATACTTCTGGATCAAAATTTTGCCTCGTCAAAACCTTACTAAGAAAAACCCATTGGGAAAAATTTTAGTGAAGGAAAAAGAGTACAATTATGATACTTCTGGATCAATGTAATGCCTCGTTAAAACCTTAATAAGAAAAAATCAATGGGAAAAATCTTAAATAAAGAAAAAGAGTACATTATAACTTATTTTAGTATGTTACTATTTGGGTTGATATTTCTGGATCATGACAATGTCTCATTAAAACCTTACTAAGAAACCCTATGGGGAAAATTTAGTTAAGGAAAAAGAGTGCATTATAATATGCTTATGGATGCTCCCCTTGATTTATAATTTCCTAAAAATTTGTATTCTTCTGTCAATAACTCAAATACTTAAAGATACTTCTTAGTGAAGTTTTTCTTTAAAAACATCATGAGCATTTACATGCTTCAGGAATGTTTTCTTATTTAAAACGCATTCTTTTTGTGTTCTAATCGGGTTTGCATATTGCAATACACATTTGATGAATACAACAATTTTCATTACAATGACACTATAAGCAGGAAGTAATCTACTCATCCTGAAGTATATCAAAATTTTCATTACAACAATACTTAAAAGAATGAAGTATATCAAGATTTTCATTGCAACAACACTGCTACATTACAATACCTTGCTCCTTATACAGGTGCGGCTTTAGCTGAATATTTTATGTATCGTGAACGCCATACCTTAATAATTTATGATGATCTCTCCAAACAAGCACAAGCTTATCGTCAAATGTCTCTTCTTTTAAGAAGACCTCCTGGTCGTGAAGCTTATCCAGGAGATGTTTTTTATTTGCATTCACGCCTTTTGGAAAGAGCTGCTAAATCAAGCAGGAAGTAATCTACTCGTCTTGAAGTATATCAACATTTTCATTACAACAATACTTAGAAGAATGTTGTAATCTATCATCCATATTCTTTGTATTCTTTATAACAACAAATGTTATTTATATTTTGAGGAACTTATATATTATAATAAGTTTTGCATATCGCAACTATCACTTCAACGGATATTAAGAGTTTCATTACAACAATTCTTGAAAGCCGGAAGTGATCCACTCATCATGAATTATATCAGGATTTTCATCACAACAATACTTTAAAGAATGTTGTAATAAAAATTTCTTGCTCTTTGCATTCTTTATCACAACCAAAGTTATTTAAATTCTTCCATAATTTGTATAATTTCATCGTTTATATAGCTTCAGGGTCATAAACGATTTAAACACTTTCACTACTTAATCAATTTAATTATCTTTGGAAGTACAAAACTCATGGCACGTAACAGTTTGTTGACACTCTATGGTGATTTAGTGTTCTTTTGCCATTATATATATATATTTCTATTTTTATCCTATGACCTACAATGTAACAACCCGGAAATTCTGAGCCAATTTAAAATTTTTATTTTGGCAATTTTGATGAATTTTTAATATTTATAGTAGATTATTTCAAATAATATCGACGAGAAATTTATTTTGAATAGAATTCAAACGTATTTATTTATATAGACCGTTGCTAGAATATAAATAATTATTTTAAATTATAAAAGAAATTGAAAATGGCGCGATAGTTCGATAATTCGATTTCAAACTTCAAATGAATGTACAGGATTCAAAATAAACCGGATTTTAGTGAAATCAAAAATAATAGGATCTATTTGAGAATATCTTTCCAGCGAATCCGAAAAATCAAAATTTCATAGCGGGAATCAAAAGTTACGTCCAGTTGAAAATTTTGAATAGTCGCTATGGAATTCAGGCCCTTAAAAATGGGAATTTTGCAAGTGACCTCGGATTTCGACGAAACCACTTTTGTTGGATCCGTGATGTCAAGATATTGCTAGATTCCAAATTTCATAATTTTTCGAATCAATAAGTGAGTGTAGCAAAGGAAAATGCATTTGACCAGTTTTAGTTGATTTTAATCGACTGGAAATTGGCCATTTTGCAAACGGTCTCAAAATTCGACGAAATTAGTTTTGTTAGGACCGCATCGTCGATACGAAGCTAGAAAATATTTTTTGGGAATTTTTCGAGTTAGTATGTGGCCCCAGTAAATTGAAATGCGCGTTCAAATTCAATATATAGAGTTATATGTTGATTTTGACGAAAACCGATCGAAACGATCGAATCAGCTAATGATTCATATCCCATTATGTTCGGAATGGGGGTAATTAGCTAGGGGCGACAGGCGGTGGGTCTCGTTTAGAGTTTGTATGAAAAAGTACCTTTTTGAAATTAAATTAATTAAATAAAAATCTCCCCTTCCTCCTTTAATCGTTCAGCCCCCCCGATTCATTTTTAAATCAAAATAAAAAAAAAGGGAGAAAGAAAAGGACGGAGGGGCGCCACGTCCTCCATAGCCGCAGCAGCGGCGCTGCTGCCACCGCCGCCGCCTCTCCTTCGTCGGAGGCCCTCCGACATACCCCCCTCTCCCCCCTCTTCGTTTCTCTCCCGCTCCCTCCCTCCTCGAATTAAACCGCGCCTCCAACCAATTCCGCCCCGCCGACTTCCCCTCAGGCCCTGCCGACCCCCTCCATACCTCCGATGACCTGCACCACCGCGAGGCACCCCTCCAAGCCGCAATTCATCTCAGCGAAGCCCCCCCCCCACTCGCTAATTATACTGTAAGTATTTATATATTTCTTTAATGTTTTTTTACTTATATGAAGTTTTGATTTTTAATATAAAGAAAGTTTAGATTTTTATAGAAGCAAAGTTATGATTTCTATCATGAAGTTAGAGAAGAAAAATATAATTTTTATTATAGTTAGAGAAAAATATAATTTTTATTATAGTTAGAGAAGAAAAATATAATTTTTATTATAGTTAGAGAAGAAAAATATAATTTTTGTATTGTAGAAAGAATAAAGATACGATTTTTATATTATATAGATAGTAAAAATTTGATCTTTATATATGTAACGAAATAAAAATCTGATTTTTATTATATATATATAATGAAGTAAAAATGTGATTTTTATAGTGATGAAATGAAAAGTCGAAATCTTTATATTTGAAAAGTCGAAATCTTTATATTTGAAAAGGCGAAATCTTTATATTTGAAAAGGCGAAATATTTATATTTGAAAAGGCGAAATCTTTATATAGAGAATTGCGTGATAAAAATATAATCTTTATTATATGAACATCAATGTAAAAATAGATTTTTTATCTATATAGTAACGATGTAAAAATAGAGTTTTTATCCATATGGAGTGATTATAAAAATATGATTTTTATATACACAGCAACAATATAAAAATGTGATTTTTATATATGTAGTGGCTTCGGGCAACGAAAGTGACAAAAGGCGAGAACAGCGATGACTTCTACATATGAAGAGTCGTGGCGTGTGGTTTAGCTTGGGTGAGAACTTATCACTTTAAATCTTGTTTTTCTAGTTAAATTATATACTAGGATGCAGACGGTGCTTAGCAGCACCCGACACCCGTCGTCCACTGACCATGGATGGCTTGTATGTTTGATTATTTGATGTGTTTTGAAAATTGATTGTGTGATGTGAAATGAAATAAAATATTTATACAGTTAAAAATATTTTATCGTTAAAAATATAATTTTAACGTGTGTGTGTGTGTGAATAAAAATATGTGTTTGTTGATTTGAAACCCCACACGGGTGTTGGGATGATATTTGGCGTACACTAATCCCAATTATTTAATTGTATGTCGATCGATTGGTCGACAGACTGTGTGAGCGTTAATTATCAATATTTAATGCTTATGCAGTTGTGTGGTGCACTTTGGAAGATGGTTGACTATTTGTCAATGCTATTATATATCTATGGTGTGTGGAAACCATATAATTAACATTATATGGTGATTGATTGGGCCTCATTCCAATTGGGAAATAAAGAATATTATAAAAAAATATTCATATGTTGAATGGAATAAATGGTCATGTGTTGACGATGCTCATGTGTTGAGAATAATCATGTGTTGAAAGAAATATATATTCATGTGTTGAATAGAATAAATATTCATTTGTTGAATAGAATAACGAATTTATTGAAATATATAAAGCCGTGTTGATTAGGGATGCGCCATTTTGACGTGAACGATATTTATATCGATTATATTCGTTTTATAATGAATATAGAAAAAGAAGTGATTTCAAAATATAACGTTTTGAAAATATTATCATTTATATAGTAATGATATGAAATATTCAATTTTGATTTGAAATTGAATATGAAGTTGAATTTGTTTTGAAAACGAATTTAAAACGATTTATAAAATACTTTTTAAAAGGAAATCGACGAAATATATATATATATATATATATATATTATATAATGGCCTGAATAGAACGCGCCGCGCTGCGGCAGTTCGTGAATTTCGATCATTGAATTCGAAAGGACATTACGGGAGATCCGACCGTCGGATTCTCCGGAAACCGGAACCATTGGGTTCGTCTCGAAAAGAGATTTCCAATGAATATTAGAAATTTGAAATCTAACGGTGGGATTTGGAATTATGTCCAAATCAAATTTGGAAAAGGTCGCTGTAAGTGCAGTTCCATGGCCATTGATGGAAATCGACTGTACGGGCCTTGATAAAATTATTAAAAATATCAATAATTTGTGTAAAATCATAAGAAATGATTTGGGAAGAATTGGGATGAAAAACTCCATATTTGAAAAGATAAAAATAGATTTTTATCGAAATGAACTAGTTTTGAACTAGAATTAAAAATCAATTTATTCTTGAAATAAATAAATTGAATTTGAAAGTGGGTTTAAAAATGATCAAAATTCCCAATACGTGAATTGGACTGGAGTTGAATCGAAATTATCTTCGGAATATTTCGATCTTGGATATCGTGACTATACAGATATTGTTATGGGAATTTGAAAGATATATTTTATATCGTTATTTCCAATACGATATTTGTTGGTTTCTGAATTTGATATTGAATATAAGCCGGTATATTTTCTATTCAGAGCCTTGTATTTAATATCAAACGTGATTTGGGTTTTTCGTGAATGGTGTCTTCATTAACACTGTTCTTAAGCCCAGTTAAGAAAAAGATTAAATCTTTTTATTTAGAATTAATGAAGTGTATCAATTAAATAATATTTAATTGGAATTGAATTTGAATTGGTTTTTGGGTTTATCGTGAGCGGGGTTTTGAACAACACCTGTTCTTTAACCCGATTAACAATAGAGTGTGATTTTGGGTTTATCGTGAATCGTGTTTTAAATGACATTGGTTCTTTAACCCAGTTAAAGTCAGGATATTGATTTTTGAAAAGATTAAAACTAAATGGAGTTTTAATGAATCTTTAATTAGATTGAAATGTGAATTGATAATTTAAATTATCAAATCTGAAAGGTGATCGGGAATGGAGTACCACCAGTTTTGCTCCAAAGCGATAGTTAAATCTTTAATTAGATTTGAACGTGAAATGGTAATTAATATTTACTGATAACACCGTGGTGTTAGATATGGAGTATTACCAGTTTTCTCCGTGGGATAAATAGGTTGGGATTGGGAAATAAAATAAATAATTACTTCGGTGTGGTTCGCTAATCCCGACTAGTTTGAAATGATATCCAAAGGAAGATTAAAGAATAAATTTAGAAGAATTTATCTTTGATAAAATTAATGGGAACCTTTCCTTAAGAATGTGATTTTGTGAATAAAAGAATATTTTGAATTGGAATGAGGCGTATGTTGTGTTTGTGTAACATTTGTTTATTATATACATGGGTTATTCAGAAAGGCCGGGTTTATACCCATTCTGAATAACCGATTCGGCGATATGTCGAAGATGAAGACGGTGGTTGAACACCGGAAGTCTTCACATCGTTTGGGTTATTACGGATGACCTTGACTGGTCTGTACACCCAAGATGAGGGAAACAGTTGGTGATCGTCCAGACATACTTGGAGATCGATGGATATGCGAGGAAAGTGCCTCCGGCTTCGTTCAGACCCAGAACGAACTTGTAAATGGACTGTGCGTCTGACATTGGATTTTATTCTGTGTTGATTGATCTCTATTAAATATACATATGTTTGGCAGCGGAGAATTTATTCTCTTGCTTAACGCCCTTCTCTGAGACGTACGAGCTCAGAGGTTGTATATCGATGGACATCAGTCGCATGGAGTGAATTGCCAGTGTGGCACGCGTAAGTGGCAATTGATCAAGGCTTCTGTTGAAAAGCAAAGTCTTGTGGTTGATGATCAAAGCACGGCCTGTGTGGCGTAGCTTTGTGTATAACGTGAATTCGCGAGCCTCACACCTCGGTATGAGTCAAAAACGGGATAAGGACCCAAGGAGTGCACGACGTTTCTTTCTAGCTATGGGTGGTGTCAGTGCTTAAACTGGCTGACATTTATATACTTTTCACCTGTGTGGTTGTTGGATACGAGGCGTCTCGAATATAGGTCCTATAGGACTGGGAAACGTGTGTTCAGGAATAACTAATCCTCAAAAGTAAAAGAGGACTGGCCTTGGAGGTTCCAAAGGATCATAGTGGGGTCCTGGGACATTTGCTAGAGTGTCTCGAATCGGAGAGGAGCTTGCCCCTTGCCTCGACTCATGACGGAAATCCAATTTCCAATACGTGATATTGCGGTTTTATTTGTAGAACCTAGTATGGCGACATAGTGGTATGGGTCATTCATTCCGCCTATGATTGATATTTATGATGTGAAATTGTTTTGACACTATACATTTATAGTAATATCAAAATAATGTGTTTTAAACGTATCAAGCATGCTTTGGCTATTATAAGGTAAAAACCCTATACTCCAGCTTGCGTTGCATTGTGTGATGGGACCTGGGTCTTATAATAGCTTCATTTTTCTTTATTTAGCATTGTGCTGTTTGCTTTATGCACTGGTATTCTTGGGAGGAAACCCGTTCCGTGTTATATGGCATAGTCCCTTGATTTACCGAACTTTAAAATAAAGATTAATAACTGTTTTAGTTCTCACACTAGTCACATGACTGACCTGGAGTTTATTGTTTTAACCTAAACTCTGGGTGCCCCTATTTTCCACACGGGCAGCTAGTAGTTTTGGTTTTGCAGATTTATATCCACAGGATCCTGATTTACAGCTGGAACGATACTCGGAAAGCTTTGTATCCGTGTATTACTTATAGTTGTGTTTTGTATTATTTTCCGCTGCTATGTAATTTATTGTAATCTCTGATATTTTTCTGTTGTGTAATATTTATTCATACTCTGTATATTCTTGTATTCTGATTGAATTGTTGTAATAAACAATGAAATGTTCTTCTGTCTGCGTTCTATTTTGTCTTGTCCTCAACGGAATCCGGGCTTTCCTTACTGGGGAAGTTCGGGTCGTGTCATACAAGTTCATATCTTATGGACTACATGTCCATATACCTTATTTAGGAGAATTTCATAATGGTCAATCATATTTCTCTCTTAATATGATATTTTTAATCCAATTATAAATATAAGCCCTTTATTATTTATTAATTTATCATCGATGATTACTTCTTGTCAGTTCTATACATTATTTATTGAGATATCAAAACTTAACATGCTTTTGGTATCTAAACCACTTCTAGGGTTATTTGATAATCATGTCATGGGTTTCTTTCAAAGCACCCTTAAGTGTTTCTTTAGGAATACTCATCTCTTTTATTTGGAATCTTTATGACTTACTCCATAAATATTTTGAACTGACTTTTATATCACATTTTCAGCTGTGATTTACACATTTTGATTCTTCAGGGATTCAAATCTATATTGGAGAAAGTCTATTAGGGACAAAATTGATAATTTATGCAAGATACTTAATACTTTGCATAATTCTATATGTTAGTAAATATTTAAAACCATTGATCCCTTTATCCTCCCCCTCAATGTTGTCAAACATTGTCACATTAAATAATAAATCTTCTTTAGATTCTCATTTTTGATCCATTATCGTATTATGGCTAGCAAATACATTAGATGTATTCAATTGTAGGAGGATAATGCTCTTATTAGTTGACAAGATTCATTCATATAGTATTGTTTATTCCTTTTCATTGATCTGATAACTTAGAGGAATTTTTAATCATTTGAATATGCATATGACTTCAGGTCATTCGATATTGATGTCAATCTACCTTTTGAATTACTAAATAATATATGCATAATTTATAATATACGCTCATAACAACTTCAGGTTGTTAATTAAAAACTCGCATATATGGGTATGCATGTGTGTTCACGTATTACATATGAAATTAATTTGCATATTCTCTCATTCGAGTTATCGATTGTAGAACAAATTGTTTATAAGGTTCCAATTCTTACTTTTTGCTTATCAAGCAAAGCCAATGTGAATCTTAAAGATCACATCATAATTTCCAAAACATCTGATTTGGAACTGTATTGAACTTCTGGTTCAAATAAAATATATAAACAACTTCAAGTTGTTAAACTATTATTGAACTTCTGGTTCAAATAAAATATACAAACAACTTCAAATTGCCAAACTTTATTGAACTTCTTGTTCAAATAAAATATATAAACAACTTCAAGTTGCTAAAATTTATTCTTTAATACAATATGTAAATGTAAATATATAAGTAAGATACAACTCATTTTGAAAATTGTGAATTCTTTGGGTGCATTATCATTGCCGCATCTGATGTAACTTCTTTAAAAAGTACAACGTTATTATTTCACACAGATTCAATAATGCTTCAGGCTTTTAAATTATGAATTAATTCAAATTCATCGATTGAGGAACTTTAAGTTCCATAACGCATATATATATGTATGTATGTATGTATGTATGTTATAAATGGTGTCAAGGAGGTGCTCTTACATTTCATAAAGCTAGGGATTTTGTGAGAGATAAACAAGATCCTAAGTCATATTATCCAGTTATTTGGTATTCGAAAAATAATTGTAAGATGGCTCTTATAACTTATGTGGCAATTTCGAACAGGTTGAATACTAAAATCAGATTAGCTAGCTTTAGAATGATGGATGATGTTACCTGTGTGTTATGTAATGAAGCAGAGGAATCAATGGACCATCTTTTTTCCAGTGTTCTTATTCTTCCTTTATCTGGTACAATGTTCGAGCACAGCTTGGTATTTCATCAAACAGCTTAAGTTCCATCCACCAGGAAGCGGTGATTATCCAACATCAGTTCAGAAATCGTGACCAACTACGTGATATTTCTTGTGGTGCTTTAACCGCAGCAGTTTATCATATATGGAAGGAATGTAACTCAAGGATTTACAGGCATCAGAGCTTACCAAATTACGACAAATAGAGAAGGAATTGGTGTTTTTGGTAAGTAATAACGGGTCTCGAACTGTTCGATTGACATTCAATGAGGAATATCTACAGTGATGGGGGATCAAATTAAATGATGCAGGTTGATTTGTTTTGAAATATTTGGAGGGAAGTACTGCAAGGATATAGGGCTTTTGGGCCTTTTAATATGCTATTTATTTATGTAACTGGTTTATAATATTTGTATTTTATTAGTGTATTAAAATAGTTCAATATAAGGAAATTATATGTACCTTTTTTCCCTTGCAAAGTGCCTAGAAGAGGGTTTGCAAGGTTTTGATGAGGCATATAATGGAAGTATATGGTTGGTATGCGTAATAAAATGTACCAATTTTCAAAATAAAATGTATGTATGTATGTATATGTATTTCAAGCTTATTGATTTATGATGAATTTATATTTCTCAACCTTTTTGCATACTTATAATTTAGAAGTCTTTACATTCTCTAACTAAATGTCAAGATTTCAAACTTGTAAATTTTATCAAAAAGTTTTTTTTCATACTTCAAGACTTCAGGTCTCAGACTCTGAGCTATACAACTTCTTCCACTACATTAGATATTACTTGCTAAATACATCGAATAATAATACATATGTCTATTCTTATTCCAAACACAAACGTACATCATTTAACTTACAATAACTAATGCATTTAATGCATTAAATATAAAAATAGTGGAAATAACCGTTATATGGTTCAAATATATGAATCAAGAAAATTTTACTTAAATGAACAGAATAAAATTTTGGATCTAGCTACGGTATTAATCAATGATAAAGATGAAATGTATAACTTATAGTTGTATTGCATTCCCAATAATCATATTTTCTAAAATACCATATATATGCATTATGTCTAATTGAGAATTGAGTAAAAGAGCATAATCGTAGAACCAAGATTTTATGTTTTTAATATGAATAATTCCGTAAACTTGCAGATCTATACATAAAATTCACAACATAAAGATTACATGCTTCAGATTCAGAATATACAATCCATATAAAACTCTTTCAGATCTTTCTTTTTACATCAAAATTACTTCTTACCCTTATAGAAACTGCAGGTTCTAAATTTTCTATTTTTATAATAAAAATTACTTCTGCATTCACTTTAGGTGTGCTAAATTAAGATCAATATTTTGATCTTAACTTAATATGATCTTCGAGATGCATATTTTCTTTATAATATAATTTTTCTAAGAAAAAATAGAATATTTCTTTTGGAAATATGATATGTTTTAAAATTACCGTAATAAAACTTCAAGTTTTATTATAATTTACATATTATTATTGTATATTTTAAATAAAAGCAAGTCCTCTAGATTGTGCTTTTATTCGCATATGAGTCATTTTACTATTTCTCTTCAAGAAAATAGTTTTTTTAATAACCTCTTATAACGACCCGTATTTTTGGTCAATTTATTTTAAATATTTAGTATGGTTTTAAATATTGAATTGATAATATAAAAGAATTTTTATTGAGTTATCGATCAATAATGGATATAGGATTTAATTTTTGATATATATAATTATTGTAATACGGTAATCTGAAATAATTCAATTCGAAGATAAAACTGAATCAAAATAGTTCAGATGATCAATATATATTCTATTTGAATATAAACGATGATAATAGTAATTTATTGTTGAAGAATTTATTTGTTTTGAATTTAAATTTAATTATATTGGTTTAATATGGTTATTTTAAATATACGTTTAAATTAAATTTCAGAATATATACTGTTCAATTCAGAATAGCGCTATTACATTAAATGTCGGTCTATACGCTAAAATAACGGTTCGTGATTTAAATTAATGGACCCGAGATGTTTGACTGTGGATAGGTTCGAAATCAAATCAGAATCCATTTTAAAAGAATAAAAATCTCTGTAATATCAAATCACATTAAATTACCTACCCTATTTTGTGTACTTCAGCTACTACTCTCCTTGTACCTGCGTACAGGCCATTCCTTCACCCCGAAGTATCTTCATTTATATAAACGCAATATCTCCCTTGCTTTTTCTTTTCATTTTCGTTATTAAGAATACCATCAAAAAGCTTTGAAATCGAAATGGGACTGCCTCATGTACATTTTCATATACAAATTAAAACTACACCCCTCTGTTTAATTTCGCAAGCCAAATCAAAGCCTGTGTTTTTCCATTATTCCTCAAATCGATTCATAGCCTCGAAATCGAAAAAAAATTGCGATCAATCCACTCAAAATCCATTAGTTTAGATCCGTTCAGCTCATCTGAGCTTGTACTTCACTTCGGCGGCGTTCACGACGGCTGCGACCCTGTTTAGGGTAATTCGGTGTTCAACCAGCGATGCTCAGGGGATTTTAATGGGAACGATGCCATCATCGCTGAAGACACAGTGAAATCGAGTTTGGGCACATCAAATTAGGGTTGTTGTACGGTGATGTTAAGCGGGTCAAAAGGGCATCAATCAAATTAAAATTGGGGATCACGAGGTCAGCGATGGGACTAGTGGTGAAGTCTGGGTGGTCGAGATTTCATAGAGAGGAAGTGTAGAAGCTATCTTGGTTTAGGATGTTTTGGTCTGAGGGTGATAATGGGTAGGAAGGAGTCGAACTAATTGTGTCAGTGAGCTGGACAGTGGCGATGGAGCCAAAGTGGAAAGGTCACAGTTAAGTTAAAGTTTTTGTCATGGTTCGCAAGCAAGGTGAAGGTCAGTAAATATGGTTCAAAGGGGAGTGTTGTGCAGTAACAATAATGCTGGGATGGTGTAAGGAATTAAAAGATTCGAGCAAGGCGAAGTACACTAGAACCAGGATGACGAATACTTCGAAATAAACTTGGTTTGAACTAGATTGGATATTCTGCAAAACGAAAATCACGGTGAGTAAATCTCACTCACCTGTTTATTTAGAATTATTTTTATTTCGTTAAAAATAATTGTAATTGCTTGTTTGAGTGCTTCCCGAT
This sequence comes from Allium sativum, assembly GCA_030737875.1. NCBI lineage: Eukaryota > Viridiplantae > Streptophyta > Magnoliopsida > Asparagales > Amaryllidaceae > Allium > Allium sativum. Next base: position 134,793,258 of record CM060918.1, read on the forward strand.
TGTTTGAAATATATTAGTTATTTAGGGTTGACTATTATATATATATTGGGTTGATGATTGGATTGATTCCCGCAGTCTCATTAGCGGATACCCGCAGTTTAATAGCGGATGATTACTATATACGCCCCACACTATGATAGTGGATGACCTTCTATACCGCGATATCCTGCCTCGAAGCAGGATGGGTATTATTTATGTTGACTAACATTTGTGGATGCAGGAAAAACAGGTTGGAGGGATCCAACTGGATTCCTCAAAAATATAATATCTGTTTGTTTATTTGTTTGCATATATACTGTCATATATGATGTGTTAGAAAAATAAATAATTGGTTATTTGGTGTTTAAATATCACGGGGCCGAAATGTTGATATTTTAAAATATCGTAAAAAGGAAATTTCCAAAGATAAAAAGGGAAATTCTATTTTTCTAAAATAGAATTTGAAATTTGAATAGAATAAAAATATTAACTTGTTTTAAAAGAATAAAAACAAGTAGTTCTTTTATAAATGAAGTTTATAAATGAAGTGAAAAGAATTATCATTGGATAATTCAGAAATAAAAATACAAGTGTGAAATTTAAAAAGGGAAATATATTTTCCAAAAATAGAAATATCGATTTCAAAAGAAATTGAAATCGAGACTTGTTTAAGAATTTGAATAAGAAAATTCAAATAGAAATTGAATATAGAAATTCAAATGGTGTTTGAATATGGAAATTCAAATGGAGTTCAAATATAGAATTTGAATATAGAAAATATAAAGGAAATTCAAATATAGAATTTGAATAGAATTTGAATATAGAGAATTCAAATAGAATTTGAATATAGGGAATTTGAATATAGTAAATTCAAATAGAATTTGAAAATAGAAAGTTGAAATCATTTCGAAATGGGAACGACGAAATATATTTCAGCATGCGGATTTTTAAATAGAATAGAAATAAATCCAAAGGATTTATAATTTGTAAAAGGAAATGGAAATTTAATATAGAAATTTAAATAGAACTTGAAATAGAATTTGAAATAGATTTGAATATAGAAATTTAAATGGAGTTTGAAAATAGGTTTGAATATAAAAATCCAAATGAAGTTTTGAAAATATATTGAAATTCAAATGGAGATTGAAAATGGAATTTGAATATAGGAAATTAAATTTGAATTGAAGTAGAATTTGAATATAGAAGATCGAAGTATAAATAAATTTATTTCCGAGTTAGGGAAAATCGACAATTTTAGAAGATCGAAAATATTATGTTGAATTTGAAAATTGGATTTGATATATATTAAAAATATATCAGAATGGAGTTGAATTTATTATAAACGAAGTTAAAACGTTTATATTTATAAATATAATTAAAAAGAACTCGCCGCAGTGCGGCAGTTCGTAAATTGGTGATTCGAACTTCAATTAAGTATACAGAACTCAATTATAGTCAGAATTCTTTGAAACAAGAAACGCCAGGACCGATTAGATGATAGTTTTCCAATGAAGGAGAAAAATCTGGATTTCGTCGAATAGATTTTGAGTTATATCAAAATCAAATATTCAGACAAACAGCGCAATAACCATTTAAAAACCATAACGGTTTATTTAATTTTACAAAAGGATTTTAAGCGAATAAATTCCGAATTTCTATTTAGAAAATTTCAGATTTGAGTTGTAAATTATATGTGAACTCAATTAGAGTAATAAATTGATTTTTTGAAACAGAAGTCAAATTTTTGATTATTGAATAGAATTAACTAATTTGAATAGTAATTAGTAATGAGATATTGAATTGATATTGGGCTTTGAATAAGTGAATTCGATTTGGAAATTTATATTCGAAATCGAAAAGGAAATTAGAATTGAAATTGAAATTCAATTTGGTTATGAGCAAGTTAAATATTTTATTTGAACATGTTATGATCAAACAAAGAAGTGGAATAGGCAAAATAGCTAATTAAAGAATAAATGGGCGAAACTGAATTCAAACGAATGGATTGAGTTGAATTGAATTGAAAACAGGTGAACATGTGTTAGACAGGTATGGGATGAAGTATATGAAGATTTTAATTTGTGCCCGACAAAAAGGTACATGTTTAAATTCATATATGAGATTTTATGCGCCGTATCGGCAAGCCGCTTGGCTTTTTCTTTTTCTTTTGGATTGGTGAGGGCCATGGGAGGCTATTTTAAATATCCTGATGCTCCCGATACAAGGGAGGTTATGGCGAATTTTTCCCGGAATTTAAGGAGTTAGAATATTTTTAAGATAATTTGATAGTTAGAAATCAATGTATCAATATATATATATATAGAATTCGATAAGGAAACGAAATAAAAAAATAGAATATTGTAAACAAAAAGGGAAACCTATAAATTAGAAATAGAAAGCGAACCATATACATGTTTTAAAAATGAATAATTGGGTTTTATAGTGTGTTTATTCGAGGTAAGTGGTTTTGCCGTTTTGAAGTTGAGGATGTTTTCAGTCAAGGTCTGAGAGGTAATTTTACCCCAACTTGATTGATTTCATTTTTAATTGATAAATAGCAAGATCCAGCCTCGAAGAGAAGTGTTTGAAAAAGAGTTAGTTGATTAAAATATTTTGGGTTTTTGTAACGATGTTTTATACAGCATTCGTTTTAACCCAAGTGATGGAATTTTCGAAATATAAAAGTAAATATTCCCTGAGTATAATTAAAGTAGTCGGGAAAGAGATAAGTGATTGAAGATGTTTTCAATTGCGAATAGAATATATTTTTTAAGTATAGAAAATAAAAGAAGGTGATATAGGGAAATGTTTTTCCAACTAGCATAAGAGATCAATAAGATTTCTGGAAATATTTGGTTAACAAATATTTGATAGGGAAATGAAGAAGTGAATTTATTAATGAAATATTAATTAAAGGCCCGGTGATTTGGTTGATGTTATTGATGGGTGTTTGTTTTTCTTCGATGGTTAAATAACCGACTATCGAAGTATTTGCCAATATCGTTGTCAATATGGAGTGACTGGTTGGATTATTTTCCGTGAACCACTATGTATTGGCAGTAGCGTTGCGAATCATATTATATGAAGATAATCGAAGACGGAGTGAATTGCAAGGGCTTTTTCTATTAATAGAAATTGTGCCTTCGGTTTCCTTCAAATCCCAGAACGAACGTATATGGACGAATGTCCGACAAAGTATTTCCAATGATCGAATATGTTGATCTGTACAAATATATATGGTGGCAACGGATTTATTCCCTTAGCATAATATCCAAAATATATTTGTGCAAATCAACTAATGATTAACGGATCTGACAATGTTGCATTCAAAGTGATTGTGCTATCAATGAATGGAAAGTAATCGTAGCCTCAGGCCTCAACAACCGGGAAATGACAAAAATCGGGCAGGCATCATGGCTAAGTGGGTCGCTCCCATTAGGATGTATAATCACCTATCTAGAGATTCATTTAATTCCTTATTCTATTCGATGTTGTCCCATTCGGGAAACGGTTGTTGATCCCAACCGTTGGTGATATACATTGGATACACTCAAGCGAAATGAGTGGTCGGTCATGTGTAGGCCGGGTTGCAAGACGTTCTTGTTGAACCAAGTGTATTCCTCTCTAGAGATACACCATCGGAAGGTGGTTCCATACCTTGTCATGTTGGAAATCCAGTCTCCAATAAGCACCCTGCGGTTTTTTATTTTATATTATATATGGAGCGTGAGATGCAAGCGTTCCGCTAGATTCTATTTATTTGGTGTAGACAATATTATAGTATCACTGGATTTTTGAATCAAAGTGTTTTGGATTATGGTAAGGTAAAAACCGTCCAAGTTTGTGTGTGGGCTGGTCTTACTATTATCTTTTCCTTTGAAAGGATTTTTAAAGTTAAACAAATGGTTGGGGTTTACTCACACCAGTCCCGTGACTGACCCAAAGTTTATTTTGTTTGTTTTTCCCTAAACTCTTGGGTGCCCAAATTTGTACGGGAAGTCAAGTAGTCGGGATTTTACAGATTCACTTGGAAGAGCTGGAAGTAGGAGGCTTCACCAGTTAGCTATAGAATATCATATTTCCGTTGTGTACTATGTTGTAGCTGGAAATAAGTGTTTATAACTATTCCAGGAATAACTGTTGTGCTCTGATGATGGTATGAATATATAGTTACTGATTTGTATTTCAAAAAGTTATGTTATATAATATATTTTATTCGATCCGTTGTGAGATCTGTTTTCTTTGTTTTCTTCTATTCTAACATTTCTTTCTTTCTATTTCTCATCCTCTAACTTCTTTATAATAATGATTCGTATTTCTGTGCAATTTGGGTTGGACGTGTGGTGTTATTAGTCAACTCAGATAGTACAGATTTGCGGGCCGTTACATCTCTTCTAACAATAAATTTCTTCAAGAAATTATATATATGACACAGAATTAAAATATATGCCTTTTGCCTTTTATTGAAGCTTTTCCTTTTATTGATTTTTCAAATTCTTTCCTATTATAGGTCATTTGCTATAAGCAAATATTAAATGCAATTATACGCTTTAAGGCTTTACTCAATGTTTCTCATTTTGCATATGAACTTTAGGTTCCTCATTTGCATATGAACTTCAGTTCCTCATTTAATATATGAACTTCAGGTAATTTGCATATGAACTTCAGGTTCCTCATTTAAAAGAATTTGTATATGAACATAAGGTCATACGAACTCAAAGTTGCATAAGAACTTCAGGTTCTCCATTTGCATATGAAAAGTAATAGTAGATCGGGGAAGATAAAACTAGATCTACCTTTACATCATAAATAATGTAAACAATACATATATAATCAAATCTCCGTCAAATTGGGTTTGGAAAACTAAATAGATCTAGACACATGTCTAGGATCAATAAAAATAATTAGATCTAAAAAACTAGATCCATTAGAACCCAATCTAGATCTACAAAAAATAATATAAAAAGAGATCTAGAGGTATGAATCAGATCTAAAAGAACTGAAGATATAACAAATTCATAGATCCATTAATCAAAGATTCTCAAACAAAATGTAGCGACCCAGATTCCCGGTACCTTTTGAGCTGATTGAACAACACTAATCGAACTCAAATTGAACTGGAAACCCAGATGCCAAATGAAAGAATTTAGAGGATGAGATAAGAAAGAAATAAATTTTAGAATAGAAGAATAAGAAGAAGAATAACAAACAGAATCAGAGTCTCACATCGCAGCGGAACAAAATATAATATAGAAATATTCTTTATTGAGATATTGAAAATATACTTACAACATTAGAGTACGTCAATACACTTGGACAGTTATAACATCCTGTCCTTATATACATCACACAGCGGAATATACTAGATATAATCATACGTCTGAACTCTTTTCAGCATGTCTCTAGACTTTGCAGCTTATCGGTAAGCTGGACCTGTACAACCCGGGCAAACCCTAGCTGTAACGACCCGGAAAATCTGAACCAATTTAAAAATTTTAAATTGGCTATTTTAGTGAATTTAAAATAATTAAAATAAATATTTTAATTAATAACGACGAAAAGTAAGTTGGAATCGACGTTTGAAAATAAATATAATTACTTTGAATTATAAACAAGGCATGAAATGGCGCAACAGTTTCAAATTTTGAATTCAAACTTTGACTGACTGTACCGGGTGCAAAACAAAACGGATTTGAGTGAAACAAAAAATATTTAAATCTGTTAGTGAATATCTTTCTAACAAATCTGAAAAATCAAAGTGTCATAGAGGGAAGCAAAAGTTATGGCCAAATGAATTTTCAGAAAGGTCGCTATAGAGTTTATATAGCCCGTGAAAGTGGCCATTTTGCAAACGACCTCAAAATTCGACGAAACCACCTTTGTTAGATCCGGGATGTCAAATTATTGCTAGATTTAAAATTTCATAATTTTTGAAGTTAGTATGTGAGCGTGGCAAAGGAAAATGTGTTTGGTCGATTTCTATAAAATTGGATCGACCAGAAAAGGGCCATTTTGCAAACGACCTCAGAATTCGACGAAACTAGTTTTGTTGGGACCGTATCGTCAAAACATAGCTAGATTTATTTTTTGGGAATTTTAGAATCAGCATGTGGCCCCGACAAATTGAAATGTACATTCAAATTAAATATTGAATGTTTTATATTTTAATTTGAGGAAAAACTGACTGAAACAGTCGAATGGGCCTTCGAAACATATCCCTTTGTGTTCGGAATGGGGGTATTTAGCTAGGGACGACAGTTGTTGGGTTTGAATTTGTAATGTCCCGTATTTTTGGCAGCCAAATATTTAATTTAATTTATTATTTTAAATATTTATATTTGGAATATTAAGTATCTTTAATATTAAATTCGTTATTTAAAACGAAGTTTGAACGTTATATATTTATATAATTATAAAACGAGCTCGAAATGGCGTGGCAGTTCGCAAACTTCAATTGAATGTACAGGACCCGATATAAGTCGGATTTCTGTGAAACGAGAAGCGTTGGAACCGTATTGAGTATAATTTTCATATGAAAGAGGAAAATTCAGATTTTCGTTTTATAGTTTGTTAATTATGGCCAAATCAAATTTTAAAATAGTCGCTGTGAAAACCGTTATTAAAATACAGGCCTATAAAATAGCCGTTTTGCAAACGGACTCTGTTTTCGACGAAACCAGTTTCATTGGGACCGTAACGTTAAATTATTTCACGGTGTCAAATGACGGGAAAAACCGATGTCGTATGAGACCACGGCAGCCAAAAACGTCCGTTTAATTTCTATAGTGCGTAATTAAATTAATAAAGGAATATTTGAGCGTAACTTGAGCAGACGATCGAATTAAGCCACGAAACCAGTTCCGTTGAGTTCGTATCGTCGATTAGAGTTAGGATAGGCATATAGTTTGTTATTTTTGAAGACCGGGAAATGTGGCGTTAAAAAAGGTATTGCGGTGCGCGTAAAAATAGCCTACCGGGGAAACAGTCTCAGAATGCGACGAAACTGGTGCCGTTGGGTTCGTATTGAAAAATTATTGTAGGATATCGAAGTTTCGAGTTGATTCGATTTATCTGGTGATCGTGAAAAATTTAAACGCGTGTTGATTTCCGGTTTTATAAAGGAAATTTTTTCATACGACCTCGGATTTCGACGAAACTTGTCCCATTGGGTCCGGAATACCTTTTTACACTAAGATTATCCTTTTTATCAGAAAACATAAATCATATGTGGTGATTTTTAACACGATAACTCACGTGCAACTTCCATTATAATAAAATATTAATAAATGGTGTCCAAGCATTCCATACACTTCATGCACTTCATACGTAAGGTATATTTAAACCTTGCAGGCACTCTTTTACGTTATGTCCCAAACAAATTCACTTTCTTGCGTCACTACTTCAATTACTTGCGAACAAATGAATGGATTGGAAATTTAAAGAGTAATAATATTATAACATATTAAGATCATCCAGTGCTTTCACTTGTTTGCGGAGGCCCCAACATTTCTTTTGCTGTCTGCCTATCAGCAAACAACGTGCCGACCAAGTAGTTGATTTTTCGAAATCTCCGAGCTATTCTATTTTCGCTACAGGCCTCTACCCTGAAACCTTGGCTCCCACGTTTCTGTCCTTATATAAACACTCTGTTCCCCATTCTTTTCCTTTGAACAAAAGCTGCAGTCCATTCTTTTCTTCCTCCCAACGCAAAAGCACAGATCTCTATATATATATAAAAAGAAAAAAAAAGAAAAAAAAAGGAAAAGAAAGAAGAATAGAAGAAGTCTGGCGCGTATGAACCGGGAAGGAAGGAGAGGCACTGCATGCAGTCCGCGGCAGTCCAGGCAAAGGGGAAAAGGACTCGGCTCCGGCCGATGGAAGCCGGAAGATGGTTGAAGTGGCGACTGGTCTTGGCCATTTTCTGGCGGATCTGGTCATCGAGGGGGTCGCGCCCTAGGGGGGACGGAGCTGGGTGGCGAGGTGGTCAGAATGGTGGCGGTGGCGTCGGTCCTGGTGAAGCATGGTCGGAGGAAAAAGAAAATGAACATATTTCGTCCATGGTCGAACTGCGGCGATGTCAGGGGGTTTTGGGGGCTGGCGTTTCAGGCGAGGGGTCCTCTTGGACTGACGGTGACGGCGAGATGTTCAGGCGGGGGTCCGGTGACGTGGGTAGGCGGCGGTGATGGCTTGAAGACGTCGCACTATTGCGTACTGGTAAATGAGAAAGAGCATCGCGGTTCCAAAGACTCATTACAGGGAACACGCGTTTTTGTTTAGTACGGGAATGACGTGGCAGGAGTGATTAACGGTAATGTTAAAAGGTAATTAAATCTTTATTTTATTTAAAGTATATTAATTAGTTAATTAAAACTCGTATATTATTTTAAACTTTGATCGACCATAACTTTTCTGTACGTTAACGGATTTCAGCAAAACTGGATCCGTTGGGATCGCAGGGACGAGACCTACCCGATGGCACCGACTAGGAGTCATTCTGACGCTGTTGAAAATTCAGCTAATTTTGGACGGTCGTCCCAAATTAAATGCAACAAATGCGTCAACCGTCAACCAGAACAAACTCTGGTGAGTTAATTCTCACACATTCTGGAATTTCTGTGATGTGGTAAATTCATATTAAAATATAATTTACCTTTAAATTGGTTGATTGATTGCTATTGACTGCTATGGTTGATTGGATGCAGTTAATTAGATTTGATTGATTATATGAAATTTATTTCATATATGGTTATGAAATGTTTAACGAGCTGTCATGCAGGGCAGCACAGGTTGGAGGGATCCGACCGGATTCCTCAAATATCATGTATGTTGTTGGTTTGTTTATACTGTTGATATTGAACTGAGTGAACACCATATGATTGAAAAACCTGTTTGAATGTGATGGTTGGACAAATACTCACCCGTGTTGTGTCTAGAATCAACCGACAGTGTTGATTTGGTAATTGGCAGTGAATGGCCATAAATGTGTTGTTTTCACGTCGTTCGACCGTTCGGTGAAACGACGCAGTTTTAAAAGTTATAAATTATCTTATAACTGAATCGAAGTTTCTCAGTTGTTTTATATAATTAATTTAATTAGAAATTTATAATTAAATATTTAATTAAGTTATAAAGGAATTATTCAAATGGTTTAAGAAGTAATATCGTACGATGAAAACAAGTTATAAAACAAAAAGGGCAAAGGAATCACCTATGGATTGGTGAGATAGTATAATTGTTTTTAAAACAATTAAATAGTGTTTTTAAAATAATTAAGTCATTAAATTAATTTAAAAAGGGAATTGTATGAGTGGAAAGGGAAAAATACAAACAAGATTTAAAAATGGTTTTTAAACCAAATGACGACCTTAAAGGTTAAAGGATTGACGTGAGCACGAGAGCGAAATTGAAATAAGGATTTCGAACGTAAAGGAAAATATATGCGAATGTGGTTGTGTTAGTTCAAATGAATTCCTGGAAATAAAGTCCAAGTTAAAAAGAGACTTATTTTTTTAAATAAAGGATAAATAGATTTTAGTTAAAAATCCAAGAGAGAGAGTTCACTACGGTTGCTCGAATAGATGGAAGCAAATCATTTGATGAGGGATTTATATGTTGTGATAAGCGAAATGATGTTTTTAAGTAAGAAGTTATTCGTTGGTGAATATTTACTTAATTAAGAAAATTAAGTATAAAGATTTTGTGGCGAGGATTTCAATTGTAAGAAAAAGGTTTTTTTTTTAAACTAGATTTGAAATCAAAAAGGGGAAATGACTAATGATAATCACTTAACGGATAAGTGAGGTTTACGGTCGACAGAAATCAACCGTCTTTATATGAAATTGGTAATCAAAGTAATTTGATGTAAATACTTTGAATATTCGTTAAAGTTTAACGAATGGTGTAAATGACTAATTAATCTTCGATTAGTTATGAATTAAGATGGCTAAGCATCGCTAAGTAAATCAAAACCAAATAAGAATTCTATTAAGAGTTTTATAAATCCAAGTTACCAACAAGTAGGGTTAATGGGTTTTTATCCAGGATTTAGTGGAGTGTTGTTCGAAGTTAAAAGTGAACACTTACTTAACTAAGGGAATTAAGTAAAGAGATTAGATTGAACGAGAATTTCAAGTGTAAGATATGGTTTATAAAAACCAAGTTGAAATCAAAGTGATAAAGAGATTTGAATATCAGTGGTTGAGTGATGAACTGATATTATTCTAAGATAAGGACATTGTCGATCAAGGTCTGAGAGGTAAATAGAATACCCCAACTTGAACGGCTTCGTTATTATCGAGGAATGATATTGGGTTGAAACAAGTGACAAGTGGTGTGATCGGCGTGATGTCCCATACGTGAAATATTGAAAATGAAAGCGAGGAAAAGGGAAAGGGTTTTAAAGAAATAAGAATATTGTTTTCAAAGTATATTGAACATTTGCTATTCAACTAAAGTTGTTCAAATACAGTATTGGAAATAGAATTGATCAAAAGTATAGTTATTCAGGCAGAGTCGCCATTGCGTACGACTGCTAGCTTAATTCGCAGGGCTGCAGATAGCCTACGGCGGTCGGATGTTTCCTGAGGGAATCAGGTGTAACCATTTGTGATCGCTGCGATCTAGGTCAAGCGAATGGAGTTAATTCAAGTTAGGAAAATATAATCATGCTATAAAAGTATATAAAATGGTATTGGGAATTCTATTATGAAATAAAGGTAATTATAAGGTCTAAATATATCGAAAAGGTTTTATCCATCCATTTGTTAAATATGTTTAAAAGAGGCCAAGTCATACCAAGTACTAAATCAGTAAAATCATTTCATTGACACATTTGTTATTTGATAGTTAAAACACCGACTATCAAAACCTAACCAATACAATTGTTGGTATGGAAAGACCGGGATCGAATTTATATTCGAAAACCATTCCGACCAACAAATACGTGAAGATGTCGATTGAAGACGGAGCAAGTGAAGACCGTGGATCTTCATAAGCGGAAGGACTACTGGTTGAATCTCTCTGGCTTGCAACCAGAGTTATTCGATTTGTGATTCTGTCGTGGTTGAGTCCACGGATTACAAGGACCACTCGCTACTGATCCTTGGGGTGATTCCTATAAGGATGCAGTAGGAGGGGCCTTCGGTTCATCCTGTTCCTGGATGACTTGTATGGACGAGTGTCTGACAGAGTATTTCCAAAGGGGTCATGTACGTTGATCTCTTCAAACGTACGATAGTGGTTGGCGGGGAATGGTCGTTCTCTTAGCTTAACTGCTAGAGTATTTTTGTGGATGTCAATTAGTGATATCTGGCGGATCTGACGATGTGGCATTCAAAGTGAAGTGTGGCCAGATGTTTGAAAAGAAATTCTAGCCTCAAGCCTCATCAACCGGGAAATGACTAAAATCGGGCAGGCAGCATGGCTATGTGGGTCGCTCCCATTAGGGTGTATAATCACCTATCTAGAGAAATTCCTTTTGCTTCTTTAATCTATATTCGATGCTGTCCCTTTACGGGAGACGGTGGTTTGAGCCCAACCGTCGGTGATATACATTCGATACACTCAAGCGAAATGAGTGGTCGGTCATGTGTGGGCCGGGTTGCAAGACGTTCTTGTTGAACCCAGTGTATTCGCCTCTAGAGATACACGTGCGGAAGGTGGTCCCATACCTTGTCAAGTTGGAAAACCAATATCCAATAAGCGCCCGCGGTTTTGATTGTATACTATATATGGGGAGCGTGAGATGCAAGCGTTCCTCTAGATTGATATTTACTTGTATTTAGACATTATGATAATATCATATCAAGTTATGATTTTCAAAAATGGTTTGGGTTATAGTAAGGTAAAAACCGTCCGTGTTTATGTGTGGGCTGGTCTTACTATTATCCTTTTGTTTCGAAAAGGATTTCCAAAGTTAAACAAGTTGCGTGTGTGCTGTGAATTTATCACTGATGGTATTCCAGACTGACCCGGTGTATTTTGTTTTAAATCAAATGTGCTCGGGTCAGACCGAGTATGTTCTAGGTTTGGTTTCGCTTGGAGTCTCGGGAGCTACAAGCGGGAGGCTTCACCGCTAGTTATATGAAGTTATTTTCCGCTGTGTCTGATGTATGTATGCTCTGATGATTGGTATGTATATATAGTTTTCTTCTGTATAAAGGATTTTTTATATTATATTTTATTTGTTCCGCTGTGAGATTCTGATGTGTTCTTCTTCTTTCTCCTATTCTAATACTTCTTTCTTTCTATTCTCACCCTCTAAATTCTTTCTCATGACAATCTGGGGGTTCGATACTTGGGTTTTTGGCAAGTAATATGGGTTGAAGTATTGTTGTCGAAGAACCCGATTGTCGGTCTTTTCCCCGGGTCGTTACAGTGGTATCAGAGCTATTGGTTTAGAGATAACCTTGGCTCTGTGGCGTGACTCGATAGAGATGGGATTAGTAATACCCTAGATTGAGTTTGAATACGTATACGAGAGCGCGTATTTGTAATTTGATATAAAATTATTTTTGAAATTACTTTTGCCCAATTTATTTTATAATAAAATAAAAGTAAAGGGTATTATAGTATGGGCAAGTTATTTGGATTTGTTAATGTTGATTGTGTGATATGTTTGGATGGTGTGCCCGATCACATGGATATAAACCTGAACATGAATCAATTTGGTTAAAACCAACATGAAATGAATAAGTCGAATAAATTAATCCAAATTCAATAAATTTGAATGAATAATTAAAGATATAAACGAAGTGATTATAAATACTTATAATCTCGTATGGATTGAATTGGGTGTGATTGGTTGATATGAATGATATGAATGTTTTGAACATAATTAACATTTGTTTGATGACTAATGAGTTCATTTGAGTTGAGAACAGGTGCTGAAGTGCCAATTCAGCTTTAAAATCCGTCCAAGAGATAATTCTGGAGTTAATTGAATCCAGTTTAAATAGAGCTGCATAATGATTAAGCAAGCTCGAGAAAAATATATCGCTTATCGCATAATAACGCTCGCCAAAAGGTACGCCTTCGCAAATATGAAATTTTTGGTTGTTGTTTGAGTTTGGATTTTGAATTTTTCCGACCATGAGAGTCGATGTATATATATTTCTTGAACCTGCCATTTTGCAGATGTCCTCCGTGCAGGGGAGACTCTGCCGAAATTTTTCCAAAATTAAGGTGTTAGAATTTTTTTTGAAGATTTTTGGAAAATTCTTTAATTTGAATAAAATTGGTTTTTCGACCAATTTGGATTTATTTTTGAAATAGAATCGAGTTTAAATTAAATATTATTATAAAGATAATGGGTTGTAACATTCTTTTCTTACCTTAGCAATTTCGAGGACGAAATTATTCTAAGGGGGGAAGAATGTAATGTCCCGTATTTTTGGCAGCCAAATATTTAATTTAATTTATTATTTTAAATATTTATATTTTGAATATTAAGTATCTTTAATATTAAATTCGTTATTTAAAACGAAGTTTGAACGTTATATATTTATATAATTATAAAACGAGCTCGAAATGGCGTGGCAGTTCGCAAACTTCAATTGAATGTACAGGACCCGATATAAGTCGGATTTCTGTGAAACGAGAAGCGTTGGAACCGTATTGAGTATAATTTTCATATGAAAGAGGAAAATTCAGATTTTCGTTTTATAGTTTGTTAATTATGGCCAAATCAAATTTTAAAATAGTCGCTGTGAAAACCGTTATTAAAATATAGGCCTATAAAATAGCCGTTTTGCAAACGGACTCTGTTTTCGACGAAACCAGTTTCATTGGGACCGTAACGTTAAATTATTTCACGGTGTCAAATGACGGGGAAAACCGATGTCGTATGAGACCACGGCAGCCAAAAACGTCCGTTTAATTTCTATAGTGCGTAATTAAATTAATAAAGGAATATTTGAGCGTAACTTGAGCAGACGATCGAATTAAGCCACGAAACCAGTTCCGTTGAGTTCGTATCGTCGATTAGAGTCAGGATAGGCATATAGTTTGTTATTTTTGAAGACCGGGAAATGTGGCGTTAAAAAAGGTATTGCGGTGCGCGTAAAAATAGCCTACCGGGGAAACAGTCTTAGAATGCGACGAAACTGGTGCCGTTGGGTTCGTATTGAAAAATTATTGTAGGATATCGAAGTTTCGAGTTGATTCGATTTATCTGGTGATCGTGAAAAATTTAAACGCGTGTTGATTTCCGGTTTTATAAAGGAAATTTTTTCATACGACCTCGGATTTCGACGAAACTTGTCCCATTAGGTCCGGAATACCTTTTTACACTAGGATTAGCCTTTTTATCAGAAAACATAAATCATATGTGGTGATTTTTAACACGATAACTCACGTGCAACTTCCATTATAATAAAATATTAATAAATGGTGTCCAAGCATTCCATACACTTCATGCACTTCATACGTAAGGTATATTTAAACCTTGCAGGCACTCTTTTACGTTATGTCCCAAACAAATTCACTTTCTTGCGTCACTACTTCAATTACTTGCGAACAAATGAATGGATTGGAAATTTAAAGAGTAATAATATTATAACATATTAAGATCATCCAGTGCTTTCACTTGTTTGCGGAGGCCCCAACATTTCTTTTGCTGTCTGCCTATCAGCAAACAACGTGCCGACCAAGTAGTTGATTTTTCGAAATCTCCGAGCTATTCTATTTTCGCTACAGGCCTCTACCCTGAAACCTTGGCTCCCACGTTTCTGTCCCTATATAAACACTCTGTTCCCCATTCTTTTCCTTTGAACAAAAGCTGCAGTCCATTCTTTTCTTCCTCCCAACGCAAAAGCACAGATCTCTATATATATATAAAAAGAAAAAAAAAGAAAAAAAAGGAAAAGAAAGAAGAATAGAAGAAGTCTGGCGCGTATGAACCGGGAAGGAAGGAGAGGCACTGCATGCAGTCCGCGGCAGTCCAGGCAAAGGGGAAAAGGACTCGGCTCCGGCCGATGGAAGCCGGAAGATGGTTGAAGTGGCGACTGGTCTTGGCCATTTTCTGGCGGATCTGGTCATCGAGGGGGTCGCGCCCTAGGGGGGACGGAGCTGGGTGGCGAGGTGGTCAGAATGGTTGCGGTGGCGTCGGTCCTGGTGAAGCATGGTCGGAGGAAAAAGCAAATGAACATATTTCGTCCATGGTCGAACTGCGGCGATGTCAGGGGGTTTTGGGGGCTGGCGTTTCAGGCGAGGGGTCCTCTTGGACTGACGGTGACGGCGAGATGTTCAGGCGGGGGTCCGGTGACGTGGGTAGGCGGTGGTGATGGCTTGAAGACGTCGCACTATTGCGTACTGGTAAATGAGAAAGAGCATCGGGGTTCCAAAGACTCATTACAGGGAAGACGCGTTTTTGTTTAGTACGGGAATGACGTGGCAGGAGTGATTAACGGTAATGTTAAAAGGTAATTAAATCTTTATTTTATTTAAAGTATATTAATTAGTTAATTAAAACTCCTATATTATTTTAAACTTTGATCGACCATAACTTTTCTGTACGTTAACGGATTTCAGCAAAACTGGATCCGTTGGGATCGCAGGGACGAGACCTACCCGATGGCACCGACTAGGAGTCATTCTGACGCTGTTGAAAATTCAGCTAATTTTGGACGGTCGTCCCAAATTAAATGCAACAAATGCGTCAACCGTCGACCAGAACAAACTCTGGTGAGTTAATTCTCACACATTCTGGAATTTCTGTGATGTGGTAAATTCATATTAAAATATAATTTACCTTTAAATTGGTTGATTGATTGCTATTGACTGCTATGGTTGATTGGATGCAGTTAATTAGATTTGATTGATTATATGAAATTTATTTCATATATGGTTATGAAATGTTTAACGAGCTGTCATGCAGGGCAGCACAGGTTGGAGGGATCCGACCGGATTCCTCAAATATCATGTATGTTGTTGGTTTGTTTATACTGTTGATATTGAACTGAGTGAACACCATATGATTGAAAAACCTGTTTGAATGTGATGGTTGGACAAATACTCACCCGTGTTGTGTCTAGAATCAACCGACAGTGTTGATTTGGTAATTGGCAGTGAATGGCCATAAATGTGTTGTTTTCACGTCGTTCGACCGTTCGGTGAAACGACGCAGTTTTAAAAGTTATAAATTATCTTATAACTGAATCGAAGTTTCTCAGTTGTTTTATATAATTAATTTAATTAGAAATTTATAATTAAATATTTAATTAAGTTATAAAGGAATTATTCAAATGGTTTAAGAAGTAATATCGTACGATGAAAACAAGTTATAAAACAAAAAGGGCAAAGGAATCACCTATGGATTGGTGAGATAGTATAATTGTTTTTAAAACAATTAAATAGTGTTTTTAAAATAATTAAGTCATTAAATTAATTTAAAAAGGGAATTGTATGAGTGGAAAGGGAAAAATACAAACAAGATTTAAAAATGGTTTTTAAACCAAATGACGACCTTAAAGGTTAAAGGATTGACGTGAGCACGAGAGCGAAATTGAAATAAGGATTTCGAACGTAAAGGAAAATATATGCGAATGTGGTTGTGTTAGTTCAAATGAATTCCTGGAAATAAAGTCCAAGTTAAAAAGAGACTTATTTTTTTAAATAAAGGATAAATAGATTTTAGTTAAAAATCCAAGAGAGAGAGTTCACTACGGTTGCTCGAATAGATGGAAGCAAATCATTTGATGAGGGATTTATATGTTGTGATAAGCGAAATGATGTTTTTAAGTAAGAAGTTATTCGTTGGTGAATATTTACTTAATTAAGAAAATTAAGTATAAAGATTTTGTGGCGAGGATTTCAATTGTAAGAAAAAGGTTTTTTTTTTTAAACTAGATTTGAAATCAAAAAGGGGAAATGACTAATGATAATCACTTAACGGATAAGTGAGGTTTACGGTCGACAGAAATCAACCGTCTTTATATGAAATTGGTAATCAAAGTAATTTGATGTAAATACTTTGAATATTCGTTAAAGTTTAACGAATGGTGTAAATGACTAATTAATCTTCGATTAGTTATGAATTAAGATGGCTAAGCATCGCTAAGTAAATCAAAACCAAATAAGAATTCTATTAAGAGTTTTATAAATCCAAGTTACCAACAAGTAGGGTTAATGGGTTTTTATCCAGGATTTAGTGGAGTGTTGTTCGAAGTTAAAAGTGAACACTTACTTAACTAAGGGAATTAAGTAAAGAGATTAGATTGAACGAGAATTTCAAGTGTAAGATATGGTTTATAAAAACCAAGTTGAAATCAAAGTGATAAAGAGATTTGAATATCAGTGGTTGAGTGATGAACTGATATTATTCTAAGATAAGGACATTGTCGATCAAGGTCTGAGAGGTAAATAGAATACCCCAACTTGAACGGCTTCGTTATTATCGAGGAATGATATTGGGTTGAAACAAGTGACAAGTGGTGTGATCGGCGTGATGTCCCATACGTGAAATATTGAAAATGAAAGCGAGGAAAAGGGAAAGGGTTTTAAAGAAATAAGAATATTGTTTTCAAAGTATATTGAACATTTGCTATTCAACTAAAGTTGTTCAAATACAGTATTGGAAATAGAATTGATCAAAAGTATAGTTATTCAGGCAGAGTCGCCATTGCGTACGACTGCTAGCTTAATTCGCAGGGCTGCAGATAGCCTACGGCGGTCGGATGTTTCCTGAGGGAATCAGGTGTAACCATTTGTGATCGCTGCGATCTAGGTCAAGCAAATGGAGTTAATTCAAGTTAGGAAAATATAATCATGCTATAAAAGTATATAAAATGGTATTGGGAATTCTATTATGAAATAAAGGTAATTATAAGGTCTAAATATATCGAAAAGGTTTTATCCATCCATTTGTTAAATATGTTTAAAAGAGGCCAAGTCATACCAAGTACTAAATCAGTAAAATCATTTCATTGACACATTTGTTATTTGATAGTTAAAACACCGACTATCAAAACCTGACCAATACAATTGTTGGTATGGAAAGACCGGGATCGAATTTATATTCGAAAACCATTCCGACCAACAAATACGTGAAGATGTCGATTGAAGACGGAGCAAGTGAAGACCGTGGATCTTCATAAGCGGAAGGACTACTGGTTGAATCTCTCTGGCTTGCAACCAGAGTTATTCGATTTGTGATTCTGTCGTGGTTGAGTCCACGGATTACAAGGACCACTCGCTACTGATCCTTGGGGTGATTCCTATAAGGATGCAGTAGGAGGGGCCTTCGGTTCATCCTGTTCCTGGATGACTTGTATGGACGAGTGTCTGACAGAGTATTTCCAAAGGGGTCATGTACGTTGATCTCTTCAAACGTACGATAGTGGTTGGCGGGGAATGGCCGTTCTCTTAGCTTAACTGCTAGAGTATTTTTGTGGATGTCAATTAGTGATATCTGGCGGATCTGACGATGTGGCATTCAAAGTGAAGTGTGGCCAGCTGTGAAGACCCGTAACTTCCCCGTAAAGGAAAGCGTCGGATAGTTCGAGAACAAACCACAGCAGAACGCATATAAAAGAACATTTCATTGTATATTACAACAATGCATCAGATTACAAGAATATACAGAGTATAAATGAATATTACACAGAAATAACAGAGATTTAAATTACATTTAAATACATAGCAGCGGAAAATAATACAATACACAACTAGAAGTAGATATACGGATACAAAGCTTTCCGGATATCGTTCCAGCTGTAAACCAGGATCCTGTGAATATAAATCTGCAAAACCAAAACTACTAGCTGCCCGTGTCAAAATAAGGGCACCCAGAGTTTAGGTTAAAACAATAAACTCCAGGTCAGTCATGGGACTGGTGTGAGAACTAAAACAGTTAATCTTTATTTTAAAAGTTAGGTAAATCAAGGGACCACGCCGTATAACACGGAACGGGTTTCCTCCCAAGAATACCAATGCATAGAACAAACAGCGCAATGCTAAATAAAGAAAAATGAAGCTGTTATAAGACCCAGGTCCTATCACACAATGCAACGCAAGCCGGGGGATAGGGTTTTCCCTTATAACAGCCAAAGAATGTTTGATACGTTTAAAACAAATCATTTGATACTATATAAGTGCATAGTGTATAAAACAACTTCAAATCATAAGTATCAATCATAGGCGGCATGGGTACCATATATCATGTCGCCATATATAGGTTTACAATTAAAACCGCAAATGTCACGTATTTGGAAATTGGATTTCCGTCTATGAACCGAGGCAAAAGATAGTCCTCAACCGATTCGTGACTCTCTAGCCCGAGCCACAGGACCCAGACTCAGGTGAGCCCTTGGAGCGACAGGGCCGGTCCACCGATGTGGATTAAAATGCCTGAACACTACGTTTCCCCACCCTATGGGGTGTAAATGAGCCAACTAAATGACTCCATCGGTTCGAGAACGACCGATCAATCCGAGGCGCCTCGCAACAGCAACAACAACATAAGTCAAACTCGTCAGGGCGTGTAAAACCACTGACGCCACTTCTAGCTAGAAAGAAACGCAAGTCCTCCCTGAGGTCCGTCTCCCGTTTTTGGTTCATACCGGGTGTGAAACTCGCGAGGTAAACGTTACACAAAGCTACGCCACAAAGGCCGTGCTTTGATCATCAACCACAAGGCTTTGCTTTTCAACAGAAGCCTTGATCATTTGCATCTTAGCATGCCACACAGGCAAACCATCCTATGCAACCGATATCAGTCACACAGAATGAAATCCGATGTCAGACACACAGTCCATTTACAAGTCCGTTCTGGGTCTGAACGAAACCGGAGGCACCTAGTACCCCGCATATCCATCGATCTCCAAGTACGTCTGGACGATCACTAACTGTTTCCATCTTCTTGGGTGTACAGCCCAATCAAGATCATCAGCTATCACCCAAACGACGTGAAGACCTCCGGTCTTCGACCATCGTCTTCATCTTCGACTTATCGTCGTATCAGTTATTCAGAATGGGATAAACCCGGTCTTCCCGAATAACTCGCGTATATTTTATAAAAGTGTTACACAAACACAACATACGCCTCATTCCAATTCATTAGTCACTAACCGTAAATTAATCAAGAGAATAATTCCCCAAATATTAACCCCGAAGGCCGAAACCAACATCAGATCAATATCCAGAAAACCATTCTGCTTGGCTAACCGACAGTTAGTTTCTAAATTTCACATTCATAGGGAAAGGTTCCCATTAATTTTATCAAAGATAAATTCTTGAATTTATTCTTTAATCTATTTTTGAATATCAATTCAAACTAGTCGGGATTAGCGAACCTTACCGAAGTAATCATTTGTTTTAATTTCCCAATCCCAACCTATTCATCCCATGAAGTAAAACTGGTAATACTTCATATCTAACACCACAGTGTTATCGGTAAATTCAATTACCATTTCACGTTCAAATCTAATTAAAGATTTAACTATCGCCTGGAGCAAAACTGGTGCTACTCCATTTTCGATCATTTCAATCTAATTAAAGATTCATTAAAACTCCACTTAGTTTTAATCTTCGACTGGGTTAAAGAATCAGTGTCATTTAAAACACGGTTCACGATAAACCCAAAGTCACATTCATTAATTATCGGATTAAAGAACAAGTGTTATTTAAAACACTGTTCACGATAAACCCAAAAATCAATATCAATTCAATTCCAATTAAATATTATTTAATTGGTACACTTCATTAAATCTAAATAAAAAGATTTAATCATTTCTCAACTGGGTTCAAGAACAGTGTTAGTGAAGACACCATTCACGACAAACCCAAATCACATTCGATATTCAATACAAGGCTCTGAATAGAAAATATATCGGCTTATATTCAATATCGAATTCTACGACTAACAAATGTCGTATTGGAAATAGCGATATAAATATATATCTTTCAAATTTCCATAACAACACCTGTATAATCACGAATTCCAACATCGAAATATTCCGAAGACAATTTCGATTCAAATCCACTCCAATGCAATCATTGGAAATTTTGGTTATTTTCAAAACCCTTTTCAAATTCAATTTATTTATTTAAAAATAAATAGAATTATAATTCTAGTTCAAAACTAGTTCATTTCGATAAAAATCTATTTTTATCTTTTCAAATATGGAGTTTTTCATCCCAAATCTTCACAAATCATTTCTTATGATTTTACACAAATTATTACTATTTTTAATAATTTTATCAAGGCTCGTACAGTCGATTTCCATCAATGGCCATCGAACTGCACTTACAGCGACCTTTTTCGAATTTGATTTTGACGTATCTCCAAATCCAACCGTTAGATTTCAAATTTCTAACATTCATTAGAAAGCTCTTTTCGATACGAACCCAACGGTTCCGGTTTTAGGAGAATCCGACGGTCGGATCTCCCGTAATGTCCGTTCGAAATAAATGGTCGAAATTCGTGAACTGCCGCGACGCGGCGCGTTCTATTCAGGCCATTATATTATATATAATATATATAATATATATATTTCGTCGATTTCTATTTAAAACGAATTATATAAATAGTTTTGAATTCGTTTCAAAAACAATTTCAACTTCCTTTTCAATTCAAATCAAAATTGAATTCTTCTTTATAAATTCGTTTTAAAATTCATTTCTATTCAATTCAAATTTCAATTCAATTTGAATTCAATTCAATTCACTTTCAATTCAATTCGAATTCGTTTTCAATTCAATTCATTTCGAAATCGTTTTCAATTCAATTCATTTCGAAATCGTTTTCAATTCAATTCATTTCGAAATCGTTTTCAATTCAATTCATTTCGAAATCGTTTTCAATTCAATTCATTTCGAAATCGTTTTCAATTCAATTCATTTCGAAATCGTTTTCAATTCAATTCATTTCGAAATCATTTTCAATTCAATTCATTTCGAAATCGTTTTCAATTCAATTCATTTCGAAATCGTTTTCAATTCAATTCATCTCGAAATCGTTTTCAATTCAATTCATCTCGAAATCGTTTTCAATTCAATTCATTTCGAAATCGTTTTCAATTCAATTCATTTCGAAATCATTTTTAAATCGATATAAATATCGTTCACGTCAAAATGGCGTCAATCTAATCATCACGGCTTCACATATTTCTATTTTCAAATATTCTATTTCAAATATTTCCTATTATCAAAATATTCTTTATTTTCACGATTGGAATGAGGCCCAATCAATTACCATATAAAGTTAATTATATGGATTTTCATACAACACATGTATATAATAACATTGAAAATAATCAACCATCAACCAAAGTGCACTATACTGTAAAAGCATCAAATATAGATATTCAACGCTTATAACAGCCTGTCAATCAATCGATCGACATATTTAATCAATCAGGATGAGTGAACTTCAAATTTCATCCCAACACCCGTGTGGGGTTTCAAACAATCAAACACATATTTTATTTGTGCTGTTGGGCGATGTGTAAAATTTATCGTCCCAATCAATGTCATTCAAATAGGTGTACATAAACAAACCGTCTGGTTTGTAAATGACTATTCTATTTTATTCACTTCACGTTAAAAATTATATTTTTAACGATAAAACATTTTATTTCAACCTATGAATCTCTATTCAATTCATTTATTAAATAAAATGATATTTTTATTTTTCTAACATATTTTAGAAAATTTCGGCGGCATAACGGCACGATACTAGAAACGGGACGAGGCCTAGCCTTATCCCCGGTCTAGTGAAGGCCCACGCCATTCACACATCAATCAAATCAATTTCATCTCACCAAACAATTCAATTCAAACAAATAACTCAACTAATCTATGCAACCAAACAAACAAGTCCATGGTCTGTGGACGATTGTGTCGGGTGCTACTAAGCACCGTCTGCATCCTAGTATATATATATATATAACTAGAAAAATAAATTGAAAGGTGAGAAATTCTCACCTATAGCTATCCTAGCTCCACGGCTCTTCATTTGCAGAAGTCTTCGTCTTTTCGCCTTTTTGTCACCTTCGTTGCTCGCTTTCACTACATATGTAAAAACCGAATTTTTACTTCGCTATTCAATATTTAAAAATCATATTTTTATTTCGAAGGTCAATATATAAAAATCAAATTTTTAGTTCAAAGTTCAATATATAAAAATCGAATTTTTACTTCAAAGTTCAATATATAAAAATCGAATTTTTACTTCAAAGTTCAATATATAAAAATCGAATTTTTACTTCAAAGTTCAATATATAAAAATCGAATTTTTACTTCAAAGTTCAATATATAAAAATCGAATTTTTACTTCAAAGTTCAATATATAAAAATCGAATTTTTACTTCAAAGTTCAATATATAAAAATCGAATTTTTATTTCGTTGCTATGTATATAAAAATCACATTTTTACTTTCTCTACATTATAAAGATTATATTTTTCTTATTCTTATGATGCAACTATTATATTTTTATTGCTTTAAAAATACAAGAATCATACCTTACTATTTCTACTTAACAAAAATTCCATCTTTTCTGTTTTAAATAAAATCAATAAATTAAATAAATAGAAAAACTTACAGGGGGGCGCTTATTTCTGTCGCGGCTCGTGAGGGAGGAGGGGTTCTCGAGGGTGGCGTTGTGGCTGCGAACGGGGGAGGCGCTTCAAGGGGGAAGTGGCGGCGATGCTTCGATCGATGTAGGGGCTTCGGGGCTCGAACGAGGAGGAAGGCGTCGATGTCTTCGAGGCTCGAACGGGAGGCAGGCGTCGATAGACTGGGAGGAGCGGTGGTGCGGTCGGCGGTGGGAGATTGGTGGAGGCGTCGATTCCTAAGTTAGGTTTTCTCTTTTTTTTTTTTTTTTTCGTTTTCTGATTTTTTTTTCTGAATAATGAAGTCGGGGGGGGGGGGGCCAATGAAGATAAAGGAGGGGGGGAGAAGAAATTAAAAATTATTATTTTTTTATTATTTTATTATTTAAATTTGCAAAAGGGTTGACTTTTACATATGACCTCGAAACGAGGCCCACCGCCTGTCGTCCATAGCGTTTTACCCCCATTCCGAACACAACGGGATATGTATCGCAAGCTGATTTGATCGTTACAATCAGTTTCCTTTTGAATTTTCATTTAAATCTTTATATTGAATTTTAAACGCACATTTCAAATTACCGGGGTCACATACTAACTAGAAAAATTCCAGAAAAATATTTTCTAGCTTCGTATTGACGATACGGTCCTAACAAAACTAGTTTCGTCGAATTCTGAGACCGTTAGAAAAATGGCCAATTTCCAGTCGATTAAAATCAACTGAAACTGGTCAAACGCGTTTTCCTTTGCCACGCTCACACATTGATTCGAAAAATTATGAAATTTGAAACCTAGCAATAACTTTACATCCCGGACCCAACAAAACTGGTTTCGTCGAAATCCGAGGTCGTTTGCAAAATGTCCACTTTTAAGGGCCTTATATATATAAAAATATATATAAATTCCACAGCGACTATTTCTAATTCTAAACTGGACATATCTTATCATTTCTAAGATGAAATCTCAGTTTGTTAACTTCGTTACAAAGATATAGTTATACAGATTCAAATATTTCTTGTTTCGTTCGATTCTGACTTATATTGAATTCTGTATATTCATTTGAAATTAGAAATCGAATTTTCGAACTACCGCGCCATTTTCAATTCCTTTTATAATTATATATAATTATTATTATTCTAACGACGATGCGTATAATATATACGTTCGAATTATTTTCAAAATAAATTTCTCGTCGATATTATTTAAAATAATTCATTTTAAATAATCAAAATTCGCTAAAATGGCCAAAATAAAAATTTTAAACTGGCCCAGATTTTCGGGTTGTTACAATCTCCCCCACTTAAAACTTTTCGTCCCCGAAAAGGAACAAAGTCGAAAGCGGTTTGATTAATCAACTCTACGTTCGATCAGGCTTCCATTCTCCAACTCTTTAGTTTCTGAGAATTTTCAAAATTTCAAAAATTTGGCTAACTCCCTAAATTTTCGAAAAATTTCGCCATAACCTCCCCTGCAATGGGAGCATCGGGGAATTTCAAATAGCTTCCCCGGTCCTTCAGATCTCAAAAAGAAAAAGAAAAAGCCAAGCGGCTAGCCAATAGGCTCACAAAATCATCATCACCCAAACAAAACAGGAAATTATGTAGTAAACATGTACCTATTTGTCGGGCAAACAAATTTTATTCTCTGGCTCTAGCCTCCTTGCTATGACCTGTTCAATGATATATATGTATATGCAAGCAAATGCGACCAATTTTCAATACAATTCAATATTCGATCAAATTAGGCATACTAGTTCAAAATTATCAAACAATTAAACAAACAACACAAACATCAATCAATTAGTGGATTAACGTTTCAAATTCATAATTTTGATATATATACAAAAATCAGGTTTTTGATGCCAAATCACAACAATGAATTCTAGTTATATTAGTTTTGGTTCTCACACCAGTCTAATGGAAATATATAGAAAATCACACCTTCGAAACACGAACATAAGTTCTGATGATGATCGATCAATCATCAGAACCATCTCCGGGTGTCTAGAGTGTAATCCTATATCTATCAAGTATATTAAAATTTCAAATACACGTGGATCAGACGTATACGCAAAATCTATATATACTGGATTGTCCACATAAATATAAATAAATAATCAAATACGAATAATTGATTTTAAATTTTCAAAACAAATTTGACTTTCATTTTAAAAAATATACTCTTCACACTCGTTCTAGGATACTACTGATCCCATCTCTAACGAGTCATTCTAATTGGATATTACTAATCCAATATCTGATGAATTCTTTCGTAAGGTTCTAATGTGCCTTGTTCTCTGAGCTTTGTAAACCAAAGCTCTGATACCAACTGTGAAGACCCGTAACTTCCCCGTAAAGGAAAGCGTCGGATAGTTCGAGAACAAACCACAGCAGAACGCATATAAAAGAACATTTCATTGTATATTACAACAATGCATCAGATTACAAGAATATACAGAGTATAAATGAATATTACACAGAAATAACAGAGATTTAAATTACATTTAAATACATAGCAGCGGAAAATAATACAATACACAACTAGAAGTAGATATACGGATACAAAGCTCTCCGGATATCGTTCCAGCTGTAAACCAGGATCCTGTGAATATAAATCTGCAAAACCAAAACTACTAGCTGCCCGTGTCAAAATAAGGGCACCCAGAGTTTAGGTTAAAACAATAAACTCCAGGTCAGTCATGGGACTGGTGTGAGAACTAAAACAGTTAATCTTTATTTTAAAAGTTAGGTAAATCAAGGGACCACGCCGTATAACACGGAACGGGTTTCCTCCCAAGAATACCAATGCATAGAACAAACAGCGCAATGCTAAATAAAGAAAAATGAAGCTGTTATAAGACCCAGGTCCTATCACACAATGCAACGCAAGCCGGGGGATAGGGTTTTCCCTTATAACAGCCAAAGAATGTTTGATACGTTTAAAACAAATCATTTGATACTATATAAGTGCATAGTGTATAAAACAACTTCAAATCATAAGTATCAATCATAGGCGGCATGGGTACCATATATCATGTCGCCATATATAGGTTTACAATTAAAACCGCAAATGTCACGTATTTGGAAATTGGATTTCCGTCTATGAACCGAGGCAAAAGATAGTCCTCAACCGATTCGTGACTCTCTAGCCCGAGCCACAGGACCCAGACTCAGGTGAGCCCTTGGAGCGACAGGGCCGGTCCACCGATGTGGATTAAAATGCCTGAACACTACGTTTCCCCACCCTATGGGGTGTAAATGAGCCAACTAAATGACTCCATCGGTTCGAGAACGACCGATCAATCCGAGGCGCCTCGCAACAGCAACAACAACATAAGTCAAACTCGTCAGGGCGTGTAAAACCACTGACGCCACTTCTAGCTAGAAAGAAACGCAAGTCCTCCCTGAGGTCCGTCTCCCGTTTTTGGTTCATACCGGGTGTGAAACTCGCGAGGTAAACGTTACACAAAGCTACGCCACAAAGGCCGTGCTTTGATCATCAACCACAAGGCTTTGCTTTTCAACAGAAGCCTTGATCATTTGCATCTTAGCATGCCACACAGGCAAACCATCCTATGCAACCGATATCAGTCACACAGAATGAAATCCGATGTCAGACACACAGTCCATTTACAAGTCCGTTCTGGGTCTGAACGAAACCGGAGGCACCTAGTACCCCGCATATCCATCGATCTCCAAGTACGTCTGGACGATCACCAACTGTTTCCATCTTCTTGGGTGTACAGCCCAATCAAGATCATCGGCTATCACCCAAACGACGTGAAGACCTCCGGTCTTCGACCATCGTCTTCATCTTCGACTTATCGTCGTATCAGTTATTCAGAATGGGATAAACCCGGTCTTCCCGAATAACTCGCGTATATTTTATAAAAGTGTTACACAAACACAACATACGCCTCATTCCAATTCATTAGTCACTAACCGTAAATTAATCAAGAGAATAATTCCCCAAATATTAACCCCGAAGGCCGAAACCAACATCAGATCAATATCCAGAAAACCATTCTGCTTGGCTAACCGACAGTTAGTTTCTAAATTTCACATTCATAGGGAAAGGTTCCCATTAATTTTATCAAAGATAAATTCTTGAATTTATTCTTTAATCTATTTTTGAATATCAATTCAAACTAGTCGGGATTAGCGAACCTTACCGAAGTAATCATTTGTTTTAATTTCCCAATCCCAACCTATTCATCCCATGAAGTAAAACTGGTAATACTTCATATCTAACACCACAGTGTTATCGTTAAATTCAATTACCATTTCACGTTCAAATCTAATTAAAGATTTAACTATCGCCTGGAGCAAAACTGGTGCTACTCCATTTTCGATCATTTCAATCTAATTAAAGATTCATTAAAACTCCACTTAGTTTTAATCTTCGACTGGGTTAAAGAATCAGTGTCATTTAAAACACGGTTCACGATAAACCCAAAGTCACATTCATTAATTATCGGATTAAAGAACAAGTGTTATTTAAAACACTGTTCACGATAAACCCAAAAATCAATATCAATTCAATTCCAATTAAATATTATTTAATTGGTACACTTCATTAAATCTAAATAAAAAGATTTAATCATTTCTCAACTGGGTTCAAGAACAGTGTTAGTGAAGACACCATTCACGACAAACCCAAATCACATTCGATATTCAATACAAGGCTCTGAATAGAAAATATATCGGCTTATATTCAATATCGAATTCTACGACTAACAAATGTCGTATTGGAAATAGCGATATAAATATATATCTTTCAAATTTCCATAACAACACCTGTATAATCACGAATTCCAACATCGAAATATTCCGAAGACAATTTCGATTCAAATCCACTCCAATGCAATCATTGGAAATTTTGGTTATTTTCAAAACCCTTTTCAAATTCAATTTATTTATTTAAAAATAAATAGAATTATAATTCTAGTTCAAAACTAGTTCATTTCGATAAAAATCTATTTTTATCTTTTCAAATATGGAGTTTTTCATCCCAAATCTTCACAAATCATTTCTTATGATTTTACACAAATTATTACTATTTTTAATAATTTTATCAAGGCTCGTACAGTCGATTTCCATCAATGGCCATCGAACTGCACTTACAGCGACCTTTTTCGAATTTGATTTGGACGTATCTCCAAATCCAACCGTTAGATTTCAAATTTCTAACATTCATTAGAAAGCTCTTTTCGATACGAACCCAACGGTTCCGGTTTTAGGAGAATCCGACGGTCGGATCTCCCGTAATGTCCGTTCGAAATAAATGGTCGAAATTCGCGAACTGCCGCGACGCGGCGCGTTCTATTCAGGCCATTATATTATATATAATATATATAATATATATATTTCGTCGATTTCTATTTAAAACGAATTATATAAATAGTTTTGAATTCGTTTCAAAAACAATTTCAACTTCCTTTTCAATTCAAATCAAAATTGAATTCTTCTTTATAAATTCGTTTTAAAATTCATTTCTATTCAATTCAAATTTCAATTCAATTTGAATTCAATTCAATTCACTTTCAATTCAATTCGAATTCGTTTTCAATTCAATTCATTTCGAAATCGTTTTCAATTCAATTCATTTCGAAATCGTTTTCAATTCAATTCATTTCGAAATCGTTTTCAATTCAATTCATTTCGAAATCGTTTTCAATTCAATTCATTTCGAAATCGTTTTCAATTCAATTCATTTCGAAATCGTTTTCAATTCAATTCATTTCGAAATCATTTTCAATTCAATTCATTTCGAAATCGTTTTCAATTCAATTCATTTCGAAATCGTTTTCAATTCAATTCATCTCGAAATCGTTTTCAATTCAATTCATCTCGAAATCGTTTTCAATTCAATTCATTTCGAAATCGTTTTCAATTCAATTCATTTCGAAATCATTTTTAAATCGATATAAATATCGTTCACGTCAAAATGGCGTCAATCTAATCATCACGGCTTCACATATTTCTATTTTCAAATATTCTATTTCAAATATTTCCTATTATCAAAATATTCTTTATTTTCACGATTGGAATGAGGCCCAATCAATTACCATATAAAGTTAATTATATGGATTTTCATACAACACATGTATATAATAACATTGAAAATAATCAACCATCAACCAAAGTGCACTATACTGTAAAAGCATCAAATATAGATATTCAACGCTTATAACAGCCTGTCAATCAATCGATCGACATATTTAATCAATCAGGATGAGTGAACTTCAAATTTCATCCCAACACCCGTGTGGGGTTTCAAACAATCAAACACATATTTTATTTGTGCTGTTGGGCGATGTGTAAAATTTATCGTCCCAATCAATGTCATTCAAATAGGTGTACATAAACAAACCGTCTGGTTTGTAAATGACTATTCTATTTTATTCACTTCACGTTAAAAATTATATTTTTAACGATAAAACATTTTATTTCAACCTATGAATCTCTATTCAATTCATTTATTAAATAAAATGATATTTTTATTTTTCTAACATATTTTAGAAAATTTCGGCGGCATAACGGCACGATACTAGAAACGGGACGAGGCCTAGCCTTATCCCCGGTCTAGTGAAGGCCCACGCCATTCACACATCAATCAAATCAATTTCATCTCACCAAACAATTCAATTCAAACAAATAACTCAACTAATCTATGCAACCAAACAAACAAGTCCATGGTCTGTGGACGATTGTGTCGGGTGCTACTAAGCACCGTCTGCATCCTAGTATATATATATATATAACTAGAAAAATAAATTGAAAGGTGAGAAATTCTCACCTATAGCTATCCTAGCTCCACGGCTCTTCATTTGCAGAAGTCTTCGTCTTTTCGCCTTTTTGTCACCTTCGTTGCTCGCTTTCACTACATATGTAAAAACCGAATTTTTACTTCGCTATTCAATATTTAAAAATCATATTTTTATTTCGAAGGTCAATATATAAAAATCAAATTTTTAGTTCAAAGTTCAATATATAAAAATCGAATTTTTACTTCAAAGTTCAATATATAAAAATCGAATTTTTACTTCAAAGTTCAATATATAAAAATCGAATTTTTACTTCAAAGTTCAATATATAAAAATCGAATTTTTACTTCAAAGTTCAATATATAAAAATCGAATTTTTATTTCGTTGCTATGTATATAAAAATCACATTTTTACTTTCTCTACATTATAAAGATTATATTTTTCTTATTCTTATGATGCAACTATTATATTTTTATTGCTTTAAAAATACAAGAATCATACCTTACTATTTCTACTTAACAAAAATTCCATCTTTTCTGTTTTAAATAAAATCAATAAATTAAATAAATAGAAAAACTTACAGGGGGGCGCTTATTTCTGTCGCGGCTCGTGAGGGAGGAGGGGTTCTCGAGGGTGGCGTTGTGGCTGCGAACGGGGGAGGCGCTTCAAGGGGGAAGTGGCGGCGATGCTTCGATCGATGTAGGGGCTTCGGGGCTCGAACGAGGAGGAAGGCGTCGATGTCTTCGAGGCTCGAACGGGAGGCAGGCGTCGATAGACTGGGAGGAGCGGTGGTGCGGTCGGCGGTGGGAGGTTGGTGGAGGCGTCGATTCCTAAGTTAGGTTTTCTCTTTTTTTTTTTTCGTTTTCTGATTTTTTTTTCTGAATAATGAAGTCGGGGGGGGGCCAATGAAGATAAAGGAGGGGGGGGGGAGAAGAAATTAAAAATTATTATTTTTTTATTATTTTATTATTTAAATTTGCAAAAGGGTTGACTTTTACATATGACCTCGAAACGAGGCCCACCGCCTGTCGTCCATAGCGTTTTACCCCCATTCCGAACACAACGGGATATGTATCGCAAGCTGATTTGATCGTTACAATCAGTTTCCTTTTGAATTTTCATTTAAATCTTTATATTGAATTTTAAACGCACATTTCAAATTACCGGGGTCACATACTAACTAGAAAAATTCCAGAAAAATATTTTCTAGCTTCGTATTGACGATACGGTCCTAACAAAACTAGTTTCGTCGAATTCTGAGACCGTTAGAAAAATGGCCAATTTCCAGTCGATTAAAATCAACTGAAACTGGTCAAACGCGTTTTCCTTTGCCACGCTCACACATTGATTCGAAAAATTATGAAATTTGAAACCTAGCAATAACTTTACATCCCGGACCCAACAAAACTGGTTTCGTCGAAATCCGAGGTCGTTTGCAAAATGTCCACTTTTAAGGGCCTTATATATATAAAAATATATATAAATTCCACAACGACTATTTCTAATTCTAAACTGGACATATCTTATCATTTCTAAGATGAAATCTCAGTTTGTTAACTTCGTTACAAAGATATAGTTATACAGATTCAAATATTTCTTGTTTCATTCGATTCTGACTTATATTGAATTCTGTATATTCATTTGAAATTAGAAATCGAATTTTCGAACTACCGCGCCATTTTCAATTCCTTTTATAATTATATATAATTATTATTATTCTAACGACGATGCGTATAATATATACGTTCGAATTATTTTCAAAATAAATTTCTCGTCGATATTATTTAAAATAATTCATTTTAAATAATCAAAATTCGCTAAAATGGCCAAAATAAAAATTTTAAACTGGCCCAGATTTTCGGGTTGTTACACCAGATGTTCGAAAAGAAATTCTAGCCTCAAGCCTCATCAACCGGGAAATGACTAAAATCGGGCAGGCAGCATGGCTATGTGGGTCGCTCCCATTAGGGTGTATAATCACCTATCTAGAGAAATTCCTTTTGCTTCTTTAATCTATATTCGATGCTGTCCCTTTACGGGAGACGGTGGTTTGAGCCCAACCGTCGGTGATATACATTCGATACACTCAAGCGAAATGAGTGGTCGGTCATGTGTGGGCCGGGTTGCAAGACGTTCTTGTTGAACCCAGTGTATTCGCCTCTAGAGATACACGTGCGGAAGGTGGTCCCATACCTTGTCAAGTTGGAAAACCAATATCCAATAAGCGCCTGCGGTTTTGATTGTATACTATATATGGGGAGCGTGAGATGCAAGCGTTCCTCTAGATTGATATTTACTTGTATTTAGACATTATGATAATATCATATCAAGTTATGATTTTCAAAAATGGTTTGGGTTATAGTAAGGTAAAAACCGTCCGTGTTTATGTGTGGGCTGGTCTTACTATTATCCTTTTGTTTCGAAAAGGATTTCCAAAGTTAAACAAGTTGCGTGTGTGCTGTGAATTTATCACTGATGGTATTCCAGACTGACCCGGTGTATTTTGTTTTAAATCAAATGTGCTCGGGTCAGACCGAGTATGTTCTAGGTTTGGTTTCGCTTGGAGTCTCTGGAGCTACAAGCGGGAGGCTTCACCGCTAGTTATATGAAGTTATTTTCCGCTGTGTCTGATGTATGTATGCTCTGATGATTGGTATGTATATACAGTTTTCTTCTGTATAAAGGATTTGTTATATTATATTTTATTTGTTCCGCTGTGAGATTCTGATGTGTTCTTCTTCTTTCTCCTATTCTAATACTTCTTTCTTTCTATTCTCACCCTCTAAATTCTTTCTCATGACAATCTGGGGGTTCGATACTTGGGTTTTTGGCAAGTAATACGGGTTGAAGTATTGTTGTCGAAGAACCCGATTGTCCGGGTCGTTACAGAATTGGTGTTCGTGTGTGAAGAGGGGTATTTTAGAATTTTGAAAATATATAAATAAAATAAAAAAAATCATTGGTCAACAGCTATCTCTCTCCCCCGATTAAAATCGCGAACGACGGAATGGCCTTCTTCCCTTCTCTCCTCGATTCCTCCAAATCCACGCATCTATAGCCTTCCCTCATATTGGGGATTTCACGACTTCGAATCCATATATAGTTTGGATTTTTTTCATTGTCTGGTTTGGGAGAATCGACGCCAGGAAGTTCACGATTTCGAACCGCCGCCGCCGCCTCTGGGCGTCGTCGCACCTAGCGCCACCACCACTAGTTTGCGCGCCTCTCGAGGCTCTCTGTGGTGGTACAACCCGATCGACGCCTCGCTTCACCATTTGATCGAAAAGTGAAAACCTAGTTTTGAATCAAAATAGAAAGGTACGGCACTTTATTTTATTTTATATTCTATAGCACTTTAAAGCGCTACGGTTTTTGATTTCACTGTAAAGATCATATCTTTTTCGTTTCTTGACGAAATACAGTGAAACAAGAGACAGTGGACTCGTGTGAACGTCTTCTACATTCTAGAAGAGACCGCATATTTTTCTGAGCTTTCTGCTATTTTTGGTGGAGTGGAACCCAATGTGACATTTCTAAATTATAAACGATATGGAAAACGACGATGTACAAATTATATAGTCGATGTATGAGTTATATAAGCGTTGTACACCTCTTGTAAAAGCGTTGTATAAGTTGTACTTTCGATATATAAGTTGTATATGCATTGTAAAAATTATATATGTGTTGAAATAGAAGTGAAATTCTTATATATATATATATATATATACGCCCCTCGTCCACAAACCATGGACGATATTTATTGGTTGTGATTGGTGTGAAAATTGGTTGATTACGAATGGTTGATTAGAATTGTTTATGGTTGAAATTGATTGATTATGGTTGAAAATTACCCATTTGTGGTTGAGAATTATTTGGTTGAAACCACATAGGATTAGTTTATGGAAATGAAAAAAAATATACATGCCACCTGCGTGCGAACTACATGCATGAAATCTCCATTGTCAAAAGCTGCGAGGCTTTAAGTAGAGCGAGGAGCCGTACTAGGGACGACCCCGGTTTTAACTACCCGGCCGTTATGCTGCCGAAATTTTCTGAAATATTCATGTGTTAGAATTATTTTCAATTGTTGAAACTATTTTCATATGTTGAAACCGTTCATGTGTTGAATAGAAGTTCATTCGTTGAATAGAAATTCATGTGTTGAATGGTATTGGTGTTTGAAATAAATTGTTTTATAATAAAAATCATATTTTTATCATCTATATGAACTATATAAAATAGTCGTGTTTTGAAATAAATTATTTTGCAATAAAAATCACATTTTTTCTATATATGTAAAAATTATAGAAAACCTTCATGTGTTGAATAGAAATTCATTCATTGAATAATATTCATGTGTTGAATGGTATTCGTCTTTTAAATAAATTGTTTTAACAATAAAAATCACATTTTTATTATATATATACACGAACTATAGAAACCATTCATGTGTCGAATAGAAATTCATTCGTTGAATAATATTCATGTGTTGAATGGTAGTCGTGTTTTGAAAGAAATTGTTTTATAATAAAAATCGTATTTTTATCATCTATATGAACTATATAAAATAGTCGTGTTTTGAAAGAAATTGTTTTATAATAAAAATCATATTTTTATCATCTACATGAACTATATAAAATAGTCGTGTTTTGAAAAAAATTGTTTTACATTAAAAATCACATTTTTATTATATACATGAATTGTTAAAAATAGTGAAGTGTTGAAATATAAGTCAGTCGGATAAAAATATCATTTTTATCATGGATATGAAAAGAATATGGTTTTGAAATCGAAGAATCGATTATATATATATATATAATTAAAATATATCGAATAACGAAGCTGCAGTTCGTATTTTGAAACCGTGATTTCAAATGATTATTATGGGAGATCCGACCATCGGAATTTCCCGAAACCGAAACCGTTCGGTTTGCTTTGGAAATATCTTTCAAACGAAACCAACTTTGTAAAGATCCAACGGTTGGATTGTCTGGAATGTTTAATTCAAATATGAAGAAAAACAGCGCCAGAATCGATTATATTTATATATATATAAATATAATTAAATTAAATCGAATAACGACGCTGCAGTTTGTATTTTGAAATCGAAACTTCAAACGATTGTACCGGGAGATCAGACTGTCGGATTTTCCCAAAACTGGAACCGTTGGATTCGTTTGGAAAAGATCTTTCTAATGATATAAATTTTGTGAAGATCCAACGGTTAGATTTTCAGATATGTGTAAATCAAATCTGAAGAAAAACAGCGCCACGGCCGCGTTATGGCCCGAAGCGTCGTTTAAATAAATTGGCTATTTTTAAATATATAAAAATAGCGATAAATCGTTGTAAAATATTATAAACGATATGGAATGTGAAAATTAGAAACTAACTGAAGGTTAGCTAAGTCGAATGATTTCCTGGGTTTTGATCTGATGTTGGTTTCGGCCTTCGAGGTTAATATTTGGGAAATCGTTCTCTTACTGATTTACGCTTAGTGACTGATGAATTGGATTGAAGCGTATGTTGAGTTTGTGTAGCACTTGTTTATTATATACGCGAGTTGCTCAGAAAGACCGGGTTTATCCCATTCTGAATAACTGAATCGACGATAAGAAATCGAAGATGAGGACGGTGGTTGAAGACTAGAGATCTTCACCTCGGTTGGATGATAACAGATGTCCTGATTTGGAGGCATCCCGAAATATGGATAATGAGTGGTGATCGTCCAGACGTACGTGGAGATCGATGGGTATGCGAGGTATATAGTGCCTCCGGTTTCGTTCAGACCCAGAACGGACTTGTAAATAGACTGTGTGTCTGACATTGGAATTCATTCTGTGTGATTGATAGTCATCAGTTGCATGGTGTGAATTGCCTGTGTGGCATGCTAAGATGCAGTGATCAGGGCTTCTGTTGAAAAGCAAAGTCTTGTGGTTGATGATCAAAGCACCGCCTGTGTGGCGTAGCTTTGTGTATAACGTGAATTCGCGAGCCTCACACCCCGGTATGAACCAGAAACGGGAGAGGACCTCAGGGAGGACATGCATTTCTTTCTAGTTAGAGGTGGTGTCGGTGCTTGAACTAGCTGACATTTATATTATTTTCACCTATGTGGTTGTTGCTGTTGCGAGGCGCCTCGGTTATATCGGTCAATCCGGGACCGATGGAGTCATTCGTTGGCTCATTTACGCCCCAAAGGGCGGGGAAACGCAGTGTTCAGGAATTTTAATCCACATCGGTGGACCGGCCCTGTCGCTCCAAGGGCCCACCTGAATCTGGGTCCTGAGACATGGGCTAGATTGTCTCGAAGTCGGTAAGGACTATCTTTTGCCTTTGTTCATGACGGAAATCCAATTTCCAAATACGTGACTGTGCGGTTTTGATTGTATACCTATATATGTCGACATAGTGGTATGGGGCATTAATGCCGTCTATGATTGATATTTATGATTGTTTTATAAAATTAGAAACTAACAGGAAACGAACTAAGATAGGTGGTTTCCTGGGTACTGGTCTGATATTTGTTTCGACCTTCGGGATTAATACCTATGGAATCGTTCTCTTAATATTTTACAGTTGGAGTCTGATTAAGAATTATTTTGTTTTATTCGTATCAAGCATATTTTGGCCATTATAAGGTAAAACTCTATCCTCCAGTTTGCGTTGCATTGTGTGATGGGAACTGAGTCTTATAATGGCTTCATTTTTATAAAAAGCATGGCGATGTTTAAAAGATTGATTTGTTTTAAAGCACTGGCAATCCAATGGAGTAAACCCGTTCCGCGAAAGTGGCGTGGTCCTGTGATTAGCCATATTTTAAAATGTGTTAAGTAGATTTCTCATACCAGTCCCATGACTGACTCGTAGTTTGTTTCACTTGCAAACTCGGGTGCCCCTATTTCTACACGGGCAGCCTTGTATTCAGGTTTTAGCAGGCTCTTTCTGGATAGCTGGAGCTGAAGATGGATTCTATTATTTATCTCTTTTTATGCTGTTCATCTCCTATTGTACATATTATGTTTGTTTTCCATTGTAGACATTTATGTATAGCTGAACTGTATTTGTACTAAGTATGATCCGGTATACTGTGTAACTCTGATGATTTCGTTTATCCAGTGTATTCTATTGTACATTATTCGGTGTATTTATTTATTTTTGTTCTGCTATTATCTGTTTATGTGTTATATTCCAAAGATTACCCTTAACACCATCAGTACGGGGTTTTGGGGTCATCACAGCGTGGTATCAGAGCTTTGGTTAAGCTTAGCTCTGGTATATAACACATTAATGAATTCGTCAGAGATAGAACCAGTAGTGTTCTAGGACGAATAACTCATTACAGATAGGATCAACAATATCCTAGTATGAGTATAGCAGAATCAGAATGACTCGTTAGAGATAGGGTCAGAAGTGCCCCAGAACGAGTCGAGAGTTATATGTTTATAAATAACGTATTTGTGATTATATTTATAGTCTGGTTTTAGAAATATGATTTTTGAACATATATAAAAGATATATATTTGAAAAGTTAAAAACAAATTGGTTGTTGTTTATGTTGTGTGATGGTGAATTTGATTAATTAAATTATTAGGATGATAGTTAATTAAATCACACATTGAACTGATATGAAAATAGATTGAAACGACCCGCAAATCCGAGCTATCTGAGTTGACTAAATACACCACACGTCCAACCCAAATAACGCAGAAATACGACTCATTATTAGAAAGAAGTTAGAGGATGAGAAATAGAAAGAAAGAAATATTAGAATAGAAGAAAAACGAAGATCACAAACTCACAGCGGAACGAATAAAATATATTATATAACATAAGCTTTGAAATACAAATCTGTTTTGTACATATATACATACCATCATCAGAGTACACATAACATTTGATTCAGCGGAAGTAACTCTAAATAACTAACGTTGAAGCCTCTTGCTTCAAGCTCCTCCAAGTGTATCTGTAAAAGCCTGAAACACTTGACTGCCCGTACAAATTTGGGCACCCAAGAGTTTAGGGAAAACAAAACAAAATAAACTCTGGGTCAGTCATGGGACTGGTGTGAGTAAACTCCAACCACTTGCTTAACTTTCAAAACTCTTTTTCGAAAGAAAAGAAAATAGTAAGACCAGCCCACACATAAACACGGACGGTTTTTACCTTACTATAACCCAAAACACTTTGATATCAAATCCAGTGATATTATAACAATGTCTACATCAAGTAAATAACCAAATAGTAGAACGCTTGCATCTCACGCTCCACATACATAGTATAAAATCAAAAACCGCATGGCGCTTATTGGAGATTGGATTTCCAACATGACAAGGTATGGAACCACCTTCCGATGATGTATCTCTAGAGGCGAATACACCTGGGTTCAACAAGAACGTCTTGCAACCCGGCCCACACATGACCGACCACTCATTTCGCTTGAGTGTATCGAATGTATATCACCAACGGTTGGACTCAAACCACCGTTTCCCGAATGGGCAGAATCGATAGATTTAGAAACAAAAGGAATTTCTCTAGATAGGTGATTATACACCCTAATGGGTGCGACCCACATAGCCATGCTGCCTGCCCGATTTTTGTCCTTTCCCGGTTGTTGAGGCCTGAGGCTACGAATACTTACCATTCATTGATAGCACAATCACTTTGAATGCCACATTGTCAGATCCGTTAATCACTAGTTGAGTTTGCACAAATATTCTGGATATTATGCTAAGGGATAAATCCGTTGCAACCATATATATTCATACAGACCAACCCAATTGATCATTGGAAATACTCTGTCAGACATTCGTCCATTTACATTCGTTCTGGGATTGAACGACACCGAAGGCACTATTTCTATAAATAGAAAAGCCCTTGCACTTTACTCCGTCTTCAATATATTCAGCATACTAGGTTCGCAACGCTTATGCCGATACGGAGTGGTTCTTCGGATAATAATCCAACCGGTCTCTCCATATTGACAACGATGGTCAAAAACTTCGATAGTCTGTGAGTTAACTATCGAATAAAAACAAGTGTTCATCCAAACATATCAAACAAATCACTGGGCTCTTTAATTAATATTTCATTAATTAAACCAGTTCTCTATTTTCTCTATCAATATTTGTTAACCAAATATTTCAATAACCAATCTTGGCCCTTTACGCTATTTTTGATTTTGTTTCCTTATCGAATTCTATATATATCGCTATATAGATTCCTAATTGTCAAATTTCTTAAAAATATTCTAACTCCTTAAATTTCCGGAAAATTTCGCCATAACCTCCCCTGTATCGGGAGCATCGGGAAATTTCAAATAGCTTCCCGGTATCTTCTCCAATCAAAAAGGAAAGAAAAAGCCAAGCGGCCTGCCGATACGGCGCATAAAACCCATATATGAATTTAAACATGTACCTTTTTGTCGAGCATATTATTTATATACCTGCATTATCCTTGTCACATACCTGTCTCCTGTATGTCTATACCTGTCCAATTTATTTCAACTTCATACACTCGTTTGACTTAATTCGTCAAAGTAATTCTTTAACTAACTCTCTGCCTATCTCGCTTGTATATTTGAATATAACCCGTTTCGAATATATTTCCACTTACTTATCAATCAATTGAATTCAAATTTCAATTTAAGTTCTATATTCGATTTCGAATATATAATTACAATCCCAAATTTCACTTTTCAAAGTTCGATTTTAGTTCAACTCGATTAACTAATTCTTCTTTAGTTAATTCTATTCAATAATCAAAAATATGATTATTGTTTCAAAAATCATCTTCTTTACTTCCCTTGAGTTCACATTTATTTTCTAACTCAAGTCTAGATTTTTAAATGGAAATCCGGATTTTTATTTGCTTAAAAATCCCAATATTTATATATAAAATCCATTATGGTTTATAATGGTTTCTGGCGCTGCATTTTTGAAATTTTGATTTTGACATAACTCAAAATCTATACGACGAAATTCAGATTTTTCTCCTTCATTAGAAAACTATTATCAAACCGGTCCTGACGTTTCTTGTTTCAAAGAGATCCGACCCCAATTGAGTTCTGTATACTCGATTGAAGTTCGAAACGTCAATTTACGAACTGCAGCGCTGCGGCGAGTTCGTTTTAATTTATATATAAACCTTTAACTTCTTTAAAATGAATTCAACTCCCTTCTAATATATATTCCAAATTCCATTTGAATCTTTTACATTTCAGATCCCGTAGTTTTAAATCCTGTATTCAAATCCCATTTGAAATCCTTTATCCGAATTCCATTTCAAATCATTTATTCGAATTCTATTTCAAATCCTTTATTTAATTTTCACTTTAATTCAATTCCTTTTTGAATTTCTATATTTGAAATTCATACTTGAAATCCCATTTCAAATTCATACTTGAAATTCATACTTGAATTCAAATATCCAAACACCATTTAAATTTCTATTTGAAATTCTAAATGTTTCAGATTCCATTTCTCTTATTTGAAATTCCCAAAATTTCAAATTACATTCTTCTTTTATTTGAAATTCCATTTTTGAATTTCCTTTATTCCAATCCCATTTGAATTCTAATATTCAAACTTATTTTCAACGCCATTTGAATTTCTTCACTCAAAGCCATTTGAATTCCCTTGAATTCAAATTCCATCTCATAATCATTTGGATTTCCTATTTTGAAATCCTATTTGAAATTCTATTTCCAATTCTACTTTGAAAATCCTATTTCAAAGTTTATTTCAAATTCTATTTTGAAATCTCATATTCAAATTTCTACTTGAATTTCTGTATTCAATTCCATGTTCAAATTCAACACTTGAATTTCTATTTCAAATCTCAATTCAAATTTCATATTTAAATTCCATTTCAAATCTCTATTCAAATTTCACATTTGAATTCTTCTTTGAAATATTATATTTCAAATTCTATTCAATTCTTCTTTGAAATTCTATATTTCAAATTCTATTTTGAAATTCTACATTCAAATCTCTATTTGAATTTCTTTATTCGAATTCCTTTGAATTCAAATCTTATTTTAATTCCTTGAATTCAAATTCTATTTTCCATTCTAATTTCTTCTATTCAAATTCTATTTGAACTTCGAGTTAAATTTCTAATATTCAATCTCCTCTTTAAATTCAAATATTTAAACTCCTTTTAAAATTCAAATATTATACTCAAATTTCATTTGAGTTATTTATTTAAAAATTCCATTTCAAATCCTATTTTGAAATTTCATTTCAAATTCCAATTTCACACTTGTATTTCTATTTCTGAATTATCAAATTGATAATTCTTTTTACTTCATTTATAACTTCGTTATAAAGAACTATTTATAAACTTCGTTTATAAAGAACTACTTGTTTTATTTTTCAAAAACAAGTTTATATTCTATTTCCATTTAAAATTCAAATTCTATTTAAAAATAGAATTTTTCCTTTTTAAATCGCCAATATCCTTTTTACGATATTTTAAAATATCATTACTTAAGCCCAGTGATATTTAAACACACAAAGCAACAAATTATTTATTTTTCTAACACATCATATATAACAATATATATGCAAACAAATAAACAAACAGATAATATATTTTTGAGGAATCCAGTTGGATTCCTCCAACCTGTTTTCCTGCATCCACAGATGTTAGCACATAAATAATACCCATTCTGCTTCGTGGCAGAATATCGTGGTATAGAAGGTCATCCACTAATCATAGCGTGGGGCGTATAGGGTAATCATCCGCTATGAAACTGCGGGCATCCGCTAATGAGACTGCGGGAATCCAACCAATCAATCAACCCAATATATATATATAGCCTAAAATAACTAATATATATAAAGCAAGCAGAAAGCATCCACACAAGCAACAAACAATTATTTTTAATGAAATAAAAATAATTAAAATAAAAGGTGAGTGAGATTTACTCACCGTGATTTTTATTTGCCCAATACCCGATTAGATGTGCATCGTCACGGCTATTAATCAACCCCAATCATCTCAAATGAATTAATTTGCACCTTGTTGTTCTCCAATCACGAAGTTAACTCTGTCAATCATCGAACGACTTAGCTGAAAACATCCCTAGATTACTGATTTTCTTCTCTTTGGCATTTCATCGAACGTCATGCAAACAACTGCCAAATTTCAAATCCACATACCAATATCTGCTGCTAGAAGACCAATATACTGAGCCTTCTCTCCTTTCAGTCGCCAATAATCCAATTCCGTACTCCCCTTCAATACACCAGACTGCACTTCAATTACTACACCACTATCGAACCACCTCCTCTCCACCAGTAAATCAACCGAGTCCTTCCACACTGCATCGCTGCGTCGCCCCTCTGACTGAACGCGACCTCATCAGGAAGCGCTAACTCCAGAACCCCAAGTCGACAGTTTGAGTTCGGATAATAAAAGCTTTCGTTGCTCCCAAAACTATTTAATCCCCTTCACAAAAATCCCAGATCGCGAACGGTGTTGAACCCTAAATCCACTACGGTACCATGTCGAGCTCCCTCCTTAGTAGCGAGCGCTCCAGGCTCAAAATCGAGCTCCGCGATCTCGAGTTCGAATGCATGGTTTCCGATCTGGTATCGGCTTCAAAAAAAAACTATTGCGATGTGCCCTATTATTATTATTATGGAGCGATTTGGTTTCTGACATGAAGAATAGAAATGAAGAGAACGAAATTCATTTTGTTGGTTCGGAAAGAAGAGGAGGCTCGGCCTTATATAGATGCGATGCACAGACATGAAGGACGCGCCATTTATTTCTTGTTGGGTTGATATTAGAGGTGGGAGACATGAATGGAAAGAATAGCGGCTGTATGTATAGGTAGGTACTGAAAAAGAAGCTAGGTCGGCCTAGTTTATTCTGAAATTTTGATTTGGTTTTAATGCGATTTGATTTCTAGAGATTTTCACTTTAATTTATACAGATATCGATTTGATCTGACGCTTATCCACTGATCAAATAAATCGGGGTTCATAATTAAAAATCGTGAACCGCTATTTTAGCGTACCGACCGCCGTTATAATGTTATAATACTATTTTGAATTCAACGAAATAGATTATACAATTTAATTTGAACGTATATTTAAAATAGCCATATTAAATCATTTTAAATTTAAAACAAATAAATTCTTCAACAATGAATTTTTATTATCATCGTTCATATTTGAATAGTATATATATTGATTATCTGAACCACTTCGATTCAATTTTATCTTCGAATTGAATTATTTCAGTTCTCGTATTTCGATGATTATCAAAATAAATTGTATTTCGATTATTTGATCGATAATCCACTATAATAATTCTTTTATATTATTAATTCAATGTTCAACGATACTAAATATTTAAAACTATATTAAATATTTAAAATTAATCGACGAAAAATCTGGGTCGTTACATTCTTCCCCCCTTAAAATAATTTCGTCCTCGAAATTGCTAAGGTAGGAAAATGGCACAAATCCATTACTTGTCAATATCTCGCTTATGCTGAAACGCAATTCTTCGTATTTCAACAAATTTAATTCTAACCAAAACTTTTGGTTTCCGTCCATATGCGTTTAAATTGATTCTGATCAACTCATTCACTTGATTCATTTAACTTTCATAGGTCAAAGTTTAATTTCCAGAATCCAAATCCCCGGGTTTTTATTTCAAATCACTTCTGAAACCTAATAAATATACACATGTATTTATTTCCATTGCAAATTCAAAACATTTAAATATTCAAACCAATTTGCTTTCTTTCACACAAATTTCCATCAAAACTTTTTCTAAGGTAGCAATTCATCACTTAGAAACTCGGAAATGAATACTGATGATGTTGCAATCATCATCAGAATAATTTCCCAGCCACTGAAGTGAGTTCAGTGCCTTATTACTTTCAAAATCCATCTAAAATGATTTTCTTTCAAATTCTTTTAAAACAAACCTATATTATTTTAATTACTTTGAAAAATATTTTTCAACTTCCCAGGATTTTGAATTCTCAATTCTGGTTTGAATTAAATTCTAATTCATCTCATTTGTATATTTAATTCCTATACAAATTCTACTCTGGTTATAAATAACCATTTCAATTTTTATAATCTTATCTGATTATAATGATATCAATCAACATATCCATATAATAATTCTAGAAAATTATTCTTTCTATATCAAAATAGATATTTTGGGTAAAATTATTTCATTCACCCACTTTAAAACAATATTGTGTTCAATTTCTCTGTTCAAGTGTTTAGAAATCCCTATCGACTTCGTGGCGTCCCACGATCCGACCAGAATTCATAAACCACTCACAGACTAGCCAACACAATATAAAATAACTTTTATATCAACTAACAAATACGCTCTCTCATATATATATACTCAACTCATTCTAGGGTACTACTGACCCTATCTCTAATGAGCACATTTCCACCAAAGCCTAGGT
The DNA here is from genome assembly GCA_030737875.1 of Allium sativum. Classification (NCBI taxonomy): domain Eukaryota; kingdom Viridiplantae; phylum Streptophyta; class Magnoliopsida; order Asparagales; family Amaryllidaceae; genus Allium; species Allium sativum. Next base: position 134,837,998 of record CM060918.1, read on the forward strand.
ATTCGCTCAACCTAAGCTCTGATACCAACTGTAAAGACCCCGAGATTCGAGTAGGATTTTCAACCATCCTCTCCTCCCTCGGCACTGGGCTAACCTCCCAGCATGGTTTACAGAGATACCTCAGAACTGCTTTTACGGCCAGCCTCTCGACTCGACCAACCCACATTGTCGGGAGATGTAGGTGTAAGAGTCTCCCGTTCGCCACCAAACGCGAAGCGAGAACCCCCTATCATCCGTACCAATTAAGCAACCAGCTCTGATACCAACTGAAACGACCCGCAAATCCGAGCTATCTGAGTTGACTAAATACACCACACGTCCAACCCAAATAACGCAGAAATACGACTCATTATTAGAAAGAAGTTAGAGGATGAGAAATAGAAAGAAAGAAATATTAGAACAGAAGAAAAACGAAGATCACAAACTCACAGCGGAACGAATAAAATATATTATATAACATAAGCTTTGAAATACAAATCTGTTTTGTACATATATACATACCATCATCAGAGTACACATAACATTTGATTCAGCGGAAGTAACTCTAAATAACTAACGTTGAAGCCTCTTGCTTCAAGCTCCTCCAAGTGTATCTGTAAAAGCCTGAAACACTTGACTGCCCGTACAAATTTGGGCACCCAAGAGTTTAGGGAAAACAAAACAAAATAAACTCTGGGTCAGTCATGGGACTGGTGTGAGTAAACTCCAACCACTTGCTTAACTTTCAAAACTCTTTTTCGAAAGAAAAGATAATAGTAAGACCAGCCCACACATAAACACGGACGGTTTTTACCTTACTATAACCCAAAACACTTTGATATCAAATCCAGTGATATTATAACAATGTCTACATCAAGTAAATAACCAAATAGTAGAACGCTTGCATCTCACGCTCCACATACATAGTATAAAATCAAAAAACCGCATGGCGCTTATTGGAGATTGGATTTCCAACATGACAAGGTATGGAACCACCTTCCGATGATGTATCTCTAGAGGCGAATACACCTGGGTTCAACAAGAACGTCTTGCAACCCGGCCCACACATGACCGACCACTCATTTCGCTTGAGTGTATCGAATGTATATCACCAACGGTTGGACTCAAACCACCGTTTCCCGAATGGGCAGAATCGATAGATTTAGAAACAAAAGGAATTTCTCTAGATAGGTGATTATACACCCTAATGGGTGCGACCCACATAGCCATGCTGCCTGCCCGATTTTTGTCCTTTCCCGGTTGTTGAGGCCTGAGGCTACGAATACTTACCATTCATTGATAGCACAATCACTTTGAATGCCACATTGTCAGATCCGTTAATCACTAGTTGAGTTTGCACAAATATTCTGGATATTATGCTAAGGGATAAATCCGTTGCAACCATATATATTCATACAGACCAACCCAATTGATCATTGGAAATACTCTGTCAGACATTCGTCCATTTACATTCGTTCTGGGATTGAACGACACCGAAGGCACTATTTCTATAAATAGAAAAGCCCTTGCACTTTACTCCGTCTTCAATATATTCAGCATACTAGGTTCGCAACGCTTATGCCGATACGGAGTGGTTCTTCGGATAATAATCCAACCGGTCTCTCCATATTGACAACGATGGTCAAAAACTTCGATAGTCTGTGAGTTAACTATCGAATAAAAACAAGTGTTCATCCAAACATATCAAACAAATCACTGGGCTCTTTAATTAATATTTCATTAATTAAACCAGTTCTCTATTTTCTCTATCAATATTTGTTAACCAAATATTTCAATAACCAATCTTGGCCCTTTACGCTATTTTTGATTTTGTTTCCTTATCGAATTCTATATATATCGCTATATAGATTCCTAATTGTCAAATTTCTTAAAAATATTCTAACTCCTTAAATTTCCGGAAAATTTCGCCATAACCTCCCCTGTATCGGGAGCATCGGGAAATTTCAAATAGCTTCCCGGTATCTTCTCCAATCAAAAAGGAAAGAAAAAGCCAAGCGGCCTGCCGATACGGCGCATAAAACCCATATATGAATTTAAACATGTACCTTTTTGTCGAGCATATTATTTATATACCTGCATTATCCTTGTCACATACCTGTCTCCTGTATGTCTATACCTGTCCAATTTATTTCAACTTCATACACTCGTTTGACTTAATTCGTCAAAGTAATTCTTTAACTAACTCTCTGCCTATCTCGCTTGTATATTTGAATATAACCCGTTTCGAATATATTTCCACTTACTTATCAATCAATTGAATTCAAATTTCAATTTAAGTTCTATATTCGATTTCGAATATATAATTACAATCCCAAATTTCACTTTTCAAAGTTCGATTTTAGTTCAACTCGATTAACTAATTCTTCTTTAGTTAATTCTATTCAATAATCAAAAATATGATTATTGTTTCAAAAATCATCTTCTTTACTTCCCTTGAGTTCACATTTATTTTCTAACTCAAGTCTAGATTTTTAAATGGAAATCCGGATTTTTATTTGCTTAAAAATCCCAATATTTATATATAAAATCCATTATGGTTTATAATGGTTTCTGGCGCTGCATTTTTGAAATTTTGATTTTGACATAACTCAAAATCTATACGACGAAATTCAGATTTTTCTCCTTCATTAGAAAACTATTATCAAACCGGTCCTGACGTTTCTTGTTTCAAAGAGATCCGACCCCAATTGAGTTCTGTATACTCGATTGAAGTTCGAAACGTCAATTTACGAACTGCAGCGCTGCGGCGAGTTCGTTTTAATTTATATATAAACCTTTAACTTCTTTAAAATGAATTCAACTCCCTTCTAATATATATTCCAAATTCCATTTGAATCTTTTACATTTCAGATCCCGTAGTTTTAAATCCTGTATTCAAATCCCATTTGAAATCCTTTATCCGAATTCCATTTCAAATCATTTATTCGAATTCTATTTCAAATCCTTTATTTAATTTTCACTTTAATTCAATTCCTTTTTGAATTTCTATATTTGAAATTCATACTTGAAATCCCATTTCAAATTCATACTTGAAATTCATACTTGAATTCAAATATCCAAACACCATTTAAATTTCTATTTGAAATTCTAAATGTTTCAGATTCCATTTCTCTTATTTGAAATTCCCAAAATTTCAAATTACATTCTTCTTTTATTTGAAATTCCATTTTTGAATTTCCTTTATTCCAATCCCATTTGAATTCTAATATTCAAACTTATTTTCAACGCCATTTGAATTTCTTCACTCAAAGCCATTTGAATTCCCTTGAATTCAAATTCCATCTCATAATCATTTGGATTTCCTATTTTGAAATCCTATTTGAAATTCTATTTCCAATTCTACTTTGAAAATCCTATTTCAAAGTTTATTTCAAATTCTATTTTGAAATCTCATATTCAAATTTCTACTTGAATTTCTGTATTCAATTCCATGTTCAAATTCAACACTTGAATTTCTATTTCAAATCTCAATTCAAATTTCATATTTAAATTCCATTTCAAATCTCTATTCAAATTTCACATTTGAATTCTTCTTTGAAATACTATATTTCAAATTCTATTCAATTCTTCTTTGAAATTCTATATTTCAAATTCTATTTTGAAATTCTACATTCAAATCTCTATTTGAATTTCTTTATTCGAATTCCTTTGAATTCAAATCTTATTTTAATTCCTTGAATTCAAATTCTATTTTCCATTCTAATTTCTTCTATTCAAATTCTATTTGAACTTCGAGTTAAATTTCTAATATTCAATCTCCTCTTTAAATTCAAATATTTAAACTCCTTTTAAAATTCAAATATTATACTCAAATTTCATTTGAGTTATTTATTTAAAAATTCCATTTCAAATCCTATTTTGAAATTTCATTTCAAATTCCAATTTCACACTTGTATTTCTATTTCTGAATTATCAAATTGATAATTCTTTTTACTTCATTTATAACTTCGTTATAAAGAACTATTTATAAACTTCGTTTATAAAGAACTACTTGTTTTATTTTTCAAAAACAAGTTTATATTCTATTTCCATTTAAAATTCAAATTCTATTTAAAAATAGAATTTTTCCTTTTTAAATCGCCAATATCCTTTTTACGATATTTTAAAATATCATTACTTAAGCCCAGTGATATTTAAACACACAAAGCAACAAATTATTTATTTTTCTAACACATCATATATAACAATATATATGCAAACAAATAAACAAACAGATAATATATTTTTGAGGAATCCAGTTGGATTCCTCCAACCTGTTTTCCTGCATCCACAGATGTTAGCACATAAATAATACCCATTCTGCTTCGTGGCAGAATATCGTGGTATAGAAGGTCATCCACTAATCATAGCGTGGGGCGTATAGGGTAATCATCCGCTATGAAACTGCGGGCATCCGCTAATGAGACTGCGGGAATCCAACCAATCAATCAACCCAATATATATATATATATAGCCTAAAATAACTAATATATATAAAGCAAGCAGAAAGCATCCACACAAGCAACAAACAATTATTTTTAATGAAATAAAAATAATTAAAATAAAAGGTGAGTGAGATTTACTCACCGTGATTTTTATTTGCCCAATACCCGATTAGATGTGTATCGTCACGGCTATTAATCAACCCCAATCATCTCAAATGAATTAATTTGCACCTTGTTGTTCTCCAATCACGAAGTTAACTCTGTCAATCATCGAACGACTTAGCTGAAAACATCCCTAGATTACTGATTTTCTTCTCTTTGGCATTTCATCGAACGTCATGCAAACAACTGCCAAATTTCAAATCCACATACCAATATCTGCTGCTAGAAGACCAATATACTGAGCCTTCTCTCCTTTCAGTCGCCAATAATCCAATTCCGTACTCCCCTTCAATACACCAGACCGCACTTCAATTACTACACCACTATCGAACCACCTCCTCTCCACCAGTAAATCAACCGAGTCCTTCCACACTGCATCGCTGCGTCGCCCCTCTGACTGAACGCGACCTCATCAGGAAGCGCTAACTCCAGAACCCCAAGTCGACAGTTTGAGTTCGGATAATAAAAGCTTTCGTTGCTCCCAAAACTATTTAATCCCCTTCACAAAAATCCCAGATCGCGAACGGTGTTGAACCCTAAATCCACTACGGTACCATGTCGAGCTCCCTCCTTAGTAGCGAGCGCTCCAGGCTCAAAATCGAGCTCCGCGATCTCGAGTTCGAATGCATGGTTTCCGATCTGGTATCGGCTTCAAAAAAAAAACTATTGCGATGTGCCCTATTATTATTATTATGGAGCGATTTGGTTTCTGACATGAAGAATAGAAATGAAGAGAACGAAATTCATTTTGTTGGTTCGGAAAGAAGAGGAGGCTCGGCCTTATATAGATGCGATGCACAGACATGAAGGACACGCCATTTATTTCTTGTTGGGTTGATATTAGAGGTGGGAGACATGAATGGAAAGAATAGCGGCTGTATGTATAGGTAGGTACTGAAAAAGAAGCTAGGTCGGCCTAGTTTATTCTGAAATTTTGATTTGGTTTTAATGCGATTTGATTTCTAGAGATTTTCACTTTAATTTATACAGATATCGATTTGATCTGACGCTTATCCACTGATCAAATAAATCGGGGTTCATAATTAAAAATCGTGAACCGCTATTTTAGCGTACCGACCGCCGTTATAATGTTATAATACTATTTTGAATTCAACGAAATAGATTATACAATTTAATTTGAACGTATATTTAAAATAGCCATATTAAATCATTTTAAATTTAAAACAAATAAATTCTTCAACAATGAATTTTTATTATCATCGTTCATATTTGAATAGTATATATATTGATTATCTGAACCACTTCGATTCAATTTTATCTTCGAATTGAATTATTTCAGTTCTCGTATTTCGATGATTATCAAAATAAATTGTATTTCGATTATTTGATCGATAATCCACTATAATAATTCTTTTATATTATTAATTCAATGTTCAACGATACTAAATATTTAAAACTATATTAAATATTTAAAATTAATCGACGAAAAATCTGGGTCGTTACATAGATAGAAATATATACATGTGCATTATATATGTTTGAACAAGTAAATGGATTAGCTGTTGAGTAAAGAATTTATTTGTGTGCCCGACAAATAGGTAAACCTTAATGAGTTGGATGCGAAATATTATTATATCAACTCCTGTGAATGCCATTGGATGCGGAGTGCTGGTTGTTCTGTGTGTAATAATAAATGTCGCCATAGGATAGTAACAATTAATTTTGAACTACACTACATGGCATACTTCTGGAAGATAGACATACTTCATCATATACTACATAAGCATTTGGAGCTTGTGTGACGTGGTGGAAGATTTACCATACGAGCGAGAGGCTTGTATGGCGATGACTATATTTTACAGGTTGAACTGATGACTGATATGGACCATATAAAATTGTAACGATAAATTGCCAGAATATTAAAAACCCCACACGGGTCTGGAGTTGAAAAGAATCACGTCTCTCTAGTTATTAGATACGACACATGGATTATTTATTTCCCATACGGGACGAGGTGACGAGAATTTATTCTCTGGAGTAATTAAAAATATACACTCCCTTAGGCTTTGACAAGGTGACGAGAATTTATTCTTTGGAGTTATTATCTATACACGCTCCCCTATAAACACCAGAATATATCACTGTAAATATGTGTATGCTTTATAGGATTTATTGGGTACCTAATACCTCCCAATAAATTTCCAAACCCCTCCCCGTACAAAGGAGGTTATGGCGAAATTTTTCGAAAATTCCGGGTGTTAGCCAAATTTTTGAAGAATTTGAGAATTCTCAGAAACTGAAAAGTTGAAGAATGGAATCCAGATTGGAAGTAGAGTTGATTAATCGAACCACTTTCGACTTTGTTCTTTTCGGGGACGAAAATTTTTAAGTGGGGGAGAATGTAATGACCTAGAAAATCTGAACCAATTTAAAATTTTTAAATTGGCTATTTTAGTGAAGTTAAAACAATTAAAATAAATATTTTAATTAATAACGATGAAATGTACGTTGGAATCGACGTTTGAAAATAAATATAGTTACTTTGAATTATAAACAAGGCCTGAAATGGCGCGGCAGTTTCAAAATTTGAATTCAAACTTTGACTGACTGTACCGGGTGCAAAACAAAACGGATTTGAGTGAAACCAAAAATATTTAAATCTGTTAGTGAATATCTTTATAACGAATCTGAAAAATCGAAGTTTCATAGTGGGAAGCAAAAGTTATGGCCAAATGAATTTTCAGAAAGGTCGCTATAGAGTTTATATAGCCCGTGAAAGTGGCCATTTTGCAAACGACCTCGAAATTTGACGAAACCACCTTTGTTAGATCTAGGATGTCAAATTATTGTTAGGTTTCAAATTTCATAATTTTTGAAGTTAGTATGTGAGCGTGGCAAAGGAAAATATGTTTGGTCGAAATCTATAAAATTGGATCGACCAGAAAAGGGCCATTTTGCAAACGACCTCAGAATTCAACGAAACTAGTTTTGTTGGGACCGTATCGTCAAAACATAGCTAGATTTATTTTTCGGGAATTTTTAGAATCAGTATGTGGCCCCGGCAAATTGAAATGTACGTTCAAATTAAATATTGAATTATTTATATTTTAGTTTGAGGAAAAACTGACTGAAATAGTCGAATGGGCCTTCGAAACATATCCCATTGTGTTCGGAATAAGGGTATTTAGCTAGGGACGACAGTCGTTGGGTTTGAATTGGTGTTCGTGTGTGAAGAGGGGTATTTTAGAATTTTGAAAATATATAAATAAAATAAAAAAATTCATTGGTCAACAGCTATCTCTCTCCCCCGATTAAAATCGCGAACGACGGAATGGCCTTCTTCCATTCTCTCCTCGATTCGTCCCAATCCCCGCATCTATAGCCTTCCCTCCTGTTGGGGATTTTGAAGAGCTCTCTACCACCATCAAATCCATATATAGTTTGGATTTTTTTCATTGTGTGGTTTGGGAGAATCGACGCCGGGAAGTTCACGACTTCGAACCGCCGCCGCCGCCTCTAGGCGCCGTCGCACCTAGCACCACCACCACTAGTTTGCGCAACTCTCGAGGCTCTCTGCGGTGGTACAACCCGATCGACGCCTCGCTGCACCATTTGATCGAAAAGTGAAAACCTAGTTTTGAATCAAAATAGAAAGGTACGACACTTTATTTTATTTTATATTCTATAGTACTTTAAAGCGCTACGGTTTTTGATTTCACTGTAAAAATCATATCTTTTTCGTTTCTTGACGAAATTCAGTGAAACAAGAATAAGTGGACTCGGGTGAACGTCTTCTACATTCTAGAAGAGACCGCATATTTTTCTGAGCATTCTGCTATTTTTGGTGGAGTGGAACCCAATGTGAGATTTCTAAATTATAAACGATATGGAAAACGACGATGTATAAATTATATAGTCGATGTATGAGTTATATAAGCGTTGTACACCTCTTGTATAAGCATTGTATAAGTTGTACGTTCGATATATAAGTTATATATGCGTTGTAAAAATTATATATTTGTTGAAATAGAAGTGAAATGCTTATATAAATATATATATATATACACGCCCCTCATCCACAAACCATGGACGATATTTATTGGTTGTGATTGGTGTGAAAATTGGTTGATTACGAATGGTTGATTAGAATTGTTTGTGGTTGAAATTGATTGATTGTGGTTGAAAAATACCCATTTGTGGTTGAGAATTATTTGGTTGAAACCACATAGGATTAGTTTGTGGAAATGAAAAAAAATATACATTCCGCCTAAGTGCGAACTAGATCCATGAAATCCCCATTGTCATAAGCTGCGAGGCTTTAAGGTAGAGCGAGGAGACGTACTAGGGATAGCCCCGGTTTTAACTACTCTGCCGTTATGCTGCCGAAATTTTCTGAAATATTCATGTGTTAGAATTATTTTCATTTGTTGAAACTATTTTCATATGTTGAAACCGTTCATGTGTTGAATAGAAATTTATTCGTTGAATAGAAATTCATGTGTTGAATGGTATTGGTGTTTGAAATAAATTGTTTTATAATAAAAATCATATTTTTATCATCTATATGAACTATATAAAATAGTCGTGTTTTGAAATAAATTGTTTTGCAATAAAAATCACATTTTTTCTATATATATACAAATTATAGAAAACCTTCATGTGTTGAATAGAAATTCATTCGTTGAATAATATTCATGTGTTGAATGGTATTCGTGTTTTAAATAAATTGTTTTAACAATAAAAATCACATTTTTATTATATATATATATACGAACGATAGAAACCGTTCATGTGTTGAATAGAAATTCATTCGTTGAATAATATTCATGTGTTGAATGGTAGTCGTGTTTTGAAAGAAATTGTTTCATAATAAAAATCGTATTTTTATCATCTATATGAACTATATAAAATAGTCGTGTTTTGAAAGAAATTGTTTTATAATAAAAATCGTATTTTTATCATCTATATGAACTATATAAAATAGTCATGTTTTGAAATAAATTGTTTTACATTAAAATTCACATTTTTTTTATATACATGAATTTTTAAAAATAGTGAAGTGTTGAAATAGAAGTCAGTTGGATAAAAATATCATTTTTATCATATATATGAAAAGAATATGGTTTTGAAATCGAAGAATCGATTATATATATATATATATATATATTGTAACAACCCGGAAAAATCCGAGCCAATTTAAAATTTTTATTTTAAATAATTTAGTTGAAAATTGTGGCAGAATTTAAAATTTTCATTTTAAAGAATATTTAAAGCCAGTGACAATAGTCAATTTTCAAACGACATCGGTTTTCGACGAAACCACTTTTGTTGGAACCGGAATGTCGAATTATTGCTAGGTTTCAATTTTTAGAATTTTTCGAGTTAGTATGTGGGCGTGGCAAAAGAAACCGTGTTTTGTCAGTTTCGGTCAAAATTAATCGGACTAAAAATAGCCATTTTTCAAACAGTCTTAGAACGAGACGAAATTAATTTTGTTAGGACCGTATCGTCATCACAAAGCCAAATATATTTTTTTTGGATTTTTCTGAGTCCGTATGTGGCCTCGGTGAATTTATTTGTGCGACAGAATTAATTTAATAAAGAAATTAAATATTAAAATAAATAAACCAGGCCACAGACAGCCGTTTGGGCTTACGGGACCTGGTCCATTAGGTCCGGAACATGGGCTATTGTCTAGGGTCACTTTCGTTTGGACTGGATTCAGAATGGTTTGAATGTTATGGATTTAAACGTAAAATTCCACTTGAAATTATATAAATAATAAGATTAGAAAACCCTAGAACTATATTCTCTGTTCACTGCTACATCGGCCGCCGCCTTCCCAATTCCATGGCCGATATCGTTCATTCCTTCTCCTCCTAAAATCTCCCTCATCTTCCCGAATTAAAACCCAAACACTACACTACTTCGTAGAGATTTCCTTCCTCTCCACATCCATACGGGTTTGGACCCGAACCTCCACCTGTAGCGCTCGCCTCGACCCCCCAAAGTCCGACCGAAACGACCGCCGCCGTGGTCAAAGGACCCCACCGAGTCCTCCCCCCTTCCAGGCGTGGCGGCGCCGCCCCTAGCCTGACACCGTGCCACCTTCTGATCCTCCTTCCGTGTCCTGTGTCGATCGGAATTTGCAGCCCTAGGTTTAAACAGAGTTTGAAGGTATCGGCCGAGGTTTGAAAAGAAGGAAGAAGAGTAATTTCTAAGTTAATTAATTAATTAAATAATTTAATTGTTTTAAAACTTCGTATAACCATATCTAATTCGTTTCAAATCGGAATTTGATGATTTCAGCGGCGTTCTGATCGTAAAGACCGGATCTACATTGCTGGACTGAAAAGAGACCATTTTGAACTATTTGAAATTTGGACCAATTCGCAAACGAAAGTGAGATCTCTAATTTATTATAATTAAATAATTTAATTATAATGGTGAAATCATGGTTTGAATATTATTGTTCCTAATCTGTGATGTGATGATTATTGTATGTGATTATTGTATGGTTATTGAAATATGTTGTGATGCCATGAGATAGCTATGTTATTTAGATCTGTAATTTTTGATGTAATCATAATAAAGCTCTCATCTTTTTTTTTTCTTTATTAAGTTCTATTAAAGTTGAATTTTTATTTTGATTGTCATAATAAAAAGCAAAGTTAGAACATTTTGGCACAAAGGAAATAAAGTTTGAATTTTTATTTTGTTATACAAAATAAAAGGAAGTTAGAATATTTTGACAATAAATGAAAAAGTTGAATTCTTATTTTGATTTACAAAATAAAAAGAAAAGTGCATCTTTATTTTTGATTAACAAAATTTAAAGTTGAATCTTTTTTTTTATAATTTATAAAACAAAGATTTGATATCTTATTTGATTTACAAACAAAATGAAGATGGGACCTTTTATTGTGATTCATCAAGTGTATACACCAAATCATATATTGTTGTTGTTGTGTTGACATAACCGCACCCAAAATTACAGGTTGCCCTCATATATGTTAATATAGTTGAAATGAATCAAATTTCATCGTTGTGTTAACTTAGTTGTAATAACACAAAATTCATCGTTGTGTTAACTTAGTTGTAATGACACAAATTTCATCGTTGTGTTAATTTAGTTGTAATGACACAAAACCCATCGTTGTGTTAATTTAGTGGGATGACATTAAATTTCATCGTCATGTTATATAATTGAAATGAATCAAATATTGACATTAGAAAATATATTTATATTAGAAATGTTGACACTAGAAGATGTTTACATTAGAAATAAAGTTCACCTTTTTATTTGCATTTTTCAATGCAAATATTACACAGAGAATAAATTAACTTTTTAGTTGAATTCTCTAATATGAATAAAACTTAGAAATAAAGGTTCCCCTTTTCTTTGCATTTTACAATGTAAGTATTACTTAATAAGAGAAAAGATTTACATTTTTCTATGTAAAGGAAAATAAAAGAAGATTTACATTTCTAATGTAAAGAAAAATAGAACTTACATTTCTAATGTAAAGAAAAATAGAAATTTACATTTTCTAATGTAAAGAAATGGAAAATTGATATTTACATTTTCAAATGTAAATAAAAAGGAAATAGAGAATTTACATTTTTCTAACGTAAATAAAAGTAGTAGAAAACTTGCATTTTCCAATGCAAAGAAAAAGTTCATTTTTATGTTTTTAAAAATGAATAAAAGAAAAGTTCATTTTTTTTTTGTTTTATGAAAATGAAAAAAAGAAAAGGCACATGTTTATGTTATGAAAATGAATAAAAGAAAAAGCACATTTTTTTATGTTATAAAGTAAATCAAAGGAAGATGTATTTTTATGTAGTAAAAATGAATTAGAGAAATGTTATTTTTATTTTATTAAACTATACACTGTTGAAATCAATAATTTTGTCGCATTAGAATTGGCGGACAAAAATATCATTTTATTAAACTATATATTGTTGAAATCAATATTTTTGTCGCATTAGAATTGGCGGACAAAAATAATATTTTATTTGAATATAAAATATACCGTATTGAAACTATTATTTTTGTCGCACTAGAATTGGCGGACAAAAATAATATTTTATTTGAATATAAAATATACTGTATTGAAACTATTATTTTTGTCGCACTAAAATTGGCGGACAAAAATAATATTTTATTTGAATATAAAATATACCGTATTGAAACTATTATTTTTGTCGCACTAGAATTGGCGGACAAAAATGATATTGTTATTGAGTATAGAAATATACGTTGTGAAACCATCATTTTTGTCGCATTAGAGTTGGCGAGCAAAATATGAATTTAAAAATATATCTTTATTTGTAATTTAGTTACAAATAAAAACAACGTTAATAAAAGTACATTTTTGCGTCGTAGTCTTTCTAGAATAAGAAGAATGAACTTTGGTAGTTGAAAGCGCCAAACAATTTATATTTATTTATATATATTTATATATAAATATAAAATTAAACGAAACGCGCGCTGCAGTTCGCATTTGGACAATCGTACCTTTAAACGATTATACCGAAAAATCCGACCGTCGGATTTTCCCAAAGCTGGAACCGTTAGGACCGCTTTGGGAAGAGCTTTCCAACGATATGAAATTCGCCAAAATCCAACGGTTAGATTGTAAGATATGAGTAAATCAAATTTGGGTAAAAACAGCGCCAGGCCGCCCTCGGACCCGAAGCGTCATTTATTTATTTTGAGCTATTTTTAAATATATAAAAATAGCGATAAATCGTCATAAATAGATATTAACAATATAAAATGATTTAAAAGATAATTTTGCGAATAGTTATTTGGAAAGACCGAGTTTTACTCATTTTAAATAATTACACGACGTTTAAATCAAAGATATAGAAGACGGCGGTTGAAGACCGGCGGTCTTCATGGCGAACGGATGGCGACTGATGCCCTCGACTGACTTGCTCCCAGGAAAGGGTTAAACCGTGGTAATCGTCGGGACGTACGTGTTGATTGACCGGATAAGCGAGAACCTCTCTGGTGTCTCCGGTTCCGTTCAGACCCAGAACGGACTTGTAAATGGATGCGTGTCTGACGTTGAAATTCATTTCATATAATAAAAATCGATTTGTATTAATGTATATCAAATTGGTGGTGGAGAATTTATTCTTCGCTTAACACCTTGGTATATATTAATACTTATTGATAGTATGACGTGAATTGTCAATGTGGCGCGCCAAGATTCAGATGATCAAGGCTTTGTTGAAAAGCAGGCCTTGTGGTTATAACGTTACTTCGCGAGCCTCACACCCTGGTATGAGTCAAAAACGGGATATGGACCGTAGGGAGTGCACACGTTTCTTTCCAGCTAGAAGTGGTGTCAGTGCTTAAACTGGCTGACATTTTACTCATGTGGATGTTGGATTTTGAGGTACCTCGGATTTTTATAGGCCGTTAGTGGTCATATTATAGGTTCAAAGGAACAGGGAAACGTGTGTTCAGGAATTGCCAATCCACTTTCGACAGGTGTGGACCGGCCCTACCTCTCCAAGGGTTCACTGCGGGGGACCCTGAGGCATTTGCTAGAGTGTCTCGAATCGGAGAGGAGCTTGCCCCTAGCCTCGACTCATGATGGAAACCAAATCTCCAATACGACATTGTGATTTTGATTGTACACTTATTTATGGCGACATAGTAGGATGGGGTACTATGCCGTCTAGGATTGATACATTTATTTTGAAACATTTTAAATGGAACACACACACTACTAATAATAATATCGTTTATTTTGTATTTATCATCATTTGATCACTATAAGGTAAAACCCTATCCTCTTGTTTGCGTTGCATTGTGTGATGGGACTTGGGTCTTATAGTGATTTCATTTTTTCTAAAAAAAAAAAGCATAGTGTTATTCCACGATTTACTTATTTATGCACTGGCGGTCAATTGGAGTAAGCCCGTTCCGCTTTCGCGGCATGGTCCTGTGATTTGCCATATTATTATTTAGTATAGAAAGATTTCTCATACCAGTCCCATGACTGACTCGAAGTTTGTTTCACTTTGCAAACTCGGGTGCCCTCTTTCCACACGGGCAGCCCAGTGACAGGTTTTCAGGTGATACTATCTGATTGGAGTTTGCTTGCGAGAGAAGGAGCTGAAGACCTATCTTTATCTTTGCTTTTGCTTTAGAGATTTTATTCTATCTTGTATTTGATGTGCGTTTGAGCTTGAGACTTATTTCCTTTTTGTTCAGACTGTCTATTTATGCTGAGTTGATCCTGTAAACTGCATACTCTGATGTTCTGTTGTGATGCTGATGACATTTTATTTTCCGCTGAAATGTTTTATGTGCTATGAAGTTATTCTGAGATCTGTTATTGTTGTAATTATGTTGTATTCCAAATGATTATCCTTGCTTTCGGTCAACAGAAGTTTGGGGTCTTCACAGTTGGTATCAGAGCTTAGGTTTACCTTAGCTACGGAATATAACATATTTAGAACAATCCGTCTAGATAGAATCCACATTATTCTAAGACGAGTAGCTCATTAGAGATAGGACTGGGAATGTCCTAGAGTGAGCACAGCAGAATAACACATATTTTCTAGTCATTACATCATCATCTTTTCATCTCGTTCTTATCTTATCTTTTCTTGAAATTTCTCATTTTTGTTGGTCTGACTCTTTCCTTGATGGTACAGACTGATTTAAATTGATACTAGATCCAGAACAGCCCGAAGTGGAGCCCGTGGTGGAGCTCGAGGCGGGGCTAGAGGAGGAGCCCGAGTAGGAGCTGCAGGGCAAGCTAGAGACGAGACACCCATCACTCAAGACCAACCTAATTCAGAGGTCGTAGTTGAACCACCTCCACCTCCACAGCCTTTTGATTTGGACAGAATGTCAAAGAAATTCAGGAACCTTGGAGGTGTGCCTTTTACAGGGCGGGAGTCTGCGATCCAAGCAGAGGCATGGCTTAAAGATTTCGAAAAGATCCTAGAAGGCTTGGAACTGGAAGATCAGCGAAAGCGTTATCTAGCGGTTTGGCAACTAAAGGAGGAGGCAGGGCATTGGTGGGATATAATTAAAATCTGCAACGATGTGGCCAATATGTCTTGGGCCGGATTCAAGGAGCTTTTCAATGAGAAATATATACCCCCACAAGCTAGAGAGCGTCTGCGCGAGCAGTTCGTTAACCTGCAGTAAGGCAGTATGACCGTTTCTGAGTATGTGAGGAAGTTTGATGAGCTTTCACGATATGCCCCTAGCTTGATTCAAGACCAGTAGAGAAGAACAAAAGATTTATCAAGGGGTTGTCCAAGGAATATCTGAATCGAGTCACTGCCCATATCAAGCTTCCCTTTAATGGAGTAGTCGAAATGGCATGCCGCTATGAAGAGAATGATGAGTCTGGACCGCAGGATTAGGGAAAAGGTCAAAGCAACAACCCGAAGGAACATGCTAACAAGAAACAAGAGGCGAGCAATTCTTCTGCAGCTAAGCCACAAGGGAAGAAGAGGGATAGGAGCAAGGTGACCTGCTATAACTGCGGCAAGATTAGGAATTTCGATTACGAGTGTAGAGCGCCAAAAAAGGTAAAGAGAGATGATTCAGGCCCTAGTCAGAACTGAGGTCAGAGCTCCCAAAACCGTGGTCAAAATCCTCAGAATCGTGGCCAGAGTTCGCAGGACAAAAGGGAATGCTACAATTGCCATCAAAGGGGGCACATCAAGGCACATTGTCCACTTCTAAGGAATGCTCAGGTGGCACATGTTTATGAGGGAGCAAATACACCAGCTTCGACTGAGGGGCCTAATAAACCCGATGTCTTGGGAGGTACGCTTAATATTAAGAATATCCCTATTACTATCTTATTTGATACTGGTGCTACACGAAGCTTTATTTCTGATGATGCGATTAAAAAGTTGAAACTAAAAACAAGGAAACTCAAAAATTTGATTAGAGCTAATAGTCCGATAGGAGGTTCTCTTATTCTTAATCAGTATTGTCGAGTACCTATTTCTTATTCTCGCTGCAAATTTCCCTTTGACTTGATCGTTATGAGTTTCTCCGGCTATGATGTCATTCTTGGGATAGATTTGCTGACAAAATATGAGGCCGAAGTCAATTGTGCTGAAAGAATTGTCAAAGTTAAAACTAATCTCGGTGATGTATGTATCCCCTGCCACGGTTCAGCCACCGATAGAAAGGAATTCTGGTCTTCTTTAGAGGTTACCCCTACCTCTATTGAAGATATCCCAATCGTCAAAGATTATGCTGATGTATTCAAAGAGGTTGAGGGCCTACCTCCCCGCAGAGAAATCGATTTCAAAATTCACTTAGCTCCGAATGCAAGGCCTGTTGTACATCCTATTCGGAGAATGTCGCCGAAGGAAAAAGAAGAGCTGAGAAACCAAACCAAGCAGCTTTTGTGGAAAGGTTTGATCCAACCTAGTTTTTCAGAATGGGGTGCAGCAGTGGTGTTCGTCCTAAAATCAGACGGTACCCTCAGGCTATGTGTGGACTACCGCGATCTCAACAAGCAAACTCTGAAAAATAAGTACCCATTGCCTCGTATTGATGACTTGCTCGACCGCTTGCATGGAGCGCGAGTATTTTCTAGGATGGACCTAGCTACAGGCTTCCATCAACTTCGCATCGCAGAAGAATGTGTTCCCTTAACTGCTTTCAGAGGGCCGGATATCTTTTATGAATGGCTGGTAATGCCCTTCGGTCTTTGTAATGCTCCAGCATATTTTGTAGATTTGATGAATAGAGTATTCAGAGATGTTCTAAATAAATTCGTGCTTGTCTTCAACGATGATATCTTAATCTTTTCCAAATCCGCCGCTGAGCACGAAAAGCATCTAAAAGAGGTCTTGGAGATTGTGCGTACAAATGTGCTAAAAGCCAAATTCTCCAAATGCATATTTTGGCAAGAAGAGGTGAAATTCCTTGGCCATGTTGTATCTAAGGAAGGCATTTCAGTAGACCCAAGCAAGATCTCAGCCATCCAAGAGTGGAAGCAGCCTCGAACCCCCACAGAAGTCAGAAGTTTCTTAGGACTGGCTAGCTATTATCGGAAATTCGTTAAGGATTTTTCGAAATTATCTTGTCCATTGACAAAGCTGACTAAGAAGCATACAAAGTTCGTTTGGACACCAGAATGTGAGGCAGCTTTCCAAGAGCTGAAACAAAGGTTGACCACTACTCCAGTGTTGACCATTATTGATGGCAATGAGGGTTTGAAGGTCTGGGTAGATGCTTCTAGAGAAGGTCATTCCTCTTAACAAAATTAACATGTCTGAGATAACATTTTCCTTTTAATGTCAAATCTCATTTTAACGTGTTTATCCTTTTTCTATTTAAGGTATTGGTGCGGTGCTAATGCAAAGAGACAAAGTAGTCGCATATGCCAGCCGCCAATTAAAACCGCATGAGAAAAATTATGCCGTTCATGATCTTGAACTAATGGCCATCGTTTTGCACTAAAAATATGGAGGCACTATCTTTTGGGCGAGAAGTTCGAGCTTTATACTGATCACAAATCTTTGAAGCATCTATTTTCCCAAAAAGACTTGAACATGAGGCAGCAACATTGGGTTGAATTTCTTGCACCCTATGACTTGGATATTTTATATACTCCAGGGAAAGCCAACGTCGTGGCCGATGCGCTGAGTAGAAAGAGTGCAGACAGCATCAATCTCATCCTCACCAACCTCATTATCACTCCTACTCTGATGGACAAAATCGCTTCTCTTCACAAAAATGGTAAATTTATCAAGAAGATTAGTGAGCGAGTTCGAAGGGGCGAAGCTCCAAGCTTCCAAATTAACGATAAAGGACTCTTCGATTGCGAGGGCGGATTTGTTTGCCAGATATTGCCGAGCTAAAAAGAGAAGTTATGGATGAAAGCCACAAATCCAAACTCAGTATTCATCCAGGAGTAAGCAAGATGTACAACGATCTTAAGCGCACCTTTTGGTGGAAAGCTATGAAGAGAGACATTTCCATTTATGTGGCTAGATGTCCCACTTGTCAGCTAGTCAAAGCCGACCAGCAGAAGCCGGCAGGATTGTTGAAACCGCTGGATGTTCCAAGTTGGAAGTGGGAAGAAATCTCTATGGACTTTATTGATGGCTTGCCTCGTAGAAGAAAAGGGAATGATAGCATATGGGTGATTGTAGACCGCTTGACTAAGACTTCCCATTTCATCCCTGTCCGGTCTAATAGGACAGCTCGCAGTTTGGCACAGCTTTATTTGAAAGAAATTGTCAGACTGCATGGAGTGACCAAATGCATTGTCAGTGATTGGGACCCATTATTCACTAGCAAATTCTGGGAAGCTTTTCAAGAAGAGCTTGGGACCAAATTAAATCTGAGCACAGCTTATCACCCTGAGACAGATAGCCAGACTGAGAGGGTGAACCGCATTTTGGAAGATTTGCTGCGAGCATGCGTTCTTGATTATGGTGGTTCATGGGAGGA
Source organism: Allium sativum (assembly GCA_030737875.1). NCBI lineage: Eukaryota > Viridiplantae > Streptophyta > Magnoliopsida > Asparagales > Amaryllidaceae > Allium > Allium sativum. Next base: position 134,857,009 of record CM060918.1, read on the forward strand.
ATAATTACACTTGGTGGAGTTTTCTTATAATAACAGCTACCAAGCCAGCTTGAAGATGTCACCATTTGAACTATTATATGGCAGGCCATGCAGATCTCCGGCATGTTGGGTGGAGCAAGGAAATCGATTAGTCTTGGGCCCCGATATGATTAGGGAAGCATCAGATAAGGTGGATATGATTAAGAAGCGCTTACTTACTGCACAAAGTCGACAGAAAAGTTATGCAGACAAGCAAAGAAGAAATTTAGAATTTTCTGTTGGCGACCGTGTATACTTGAAAGTTTCCCCATTGAGAGGCGTAATTCGCTTTGGAAAGACTGGAAACTTGGCACCGAGATTCATTGGCCCATTCCCTGTCCTCGAAAGAATTGGTACTCTTGCTTATCGAGTGCAGTTGCCGGATTGGTTGCCGGGGGTGCATGATGTATTTCATGTGTCTCAACTCCGCAAACATGTGCATGATCCCGATCTGATTGAGGATGAATTAAACCAACAGGTCTTGGATATTACTCCGAATCTAACCGTGAGAAAAGAGCCATGGAAGATCATTGGCAAGGAAACCCGAGTGTTGAGAAATAAAAGAATCAACCTGGTCAAAGTGCAGTGGAGCGGGGATTCTAGAGACTGTACTTGGGAGACAGAGGAAAGCTTCAAAAAGGCTTACCCCAAGTGCAGGGTGGATATCTCCGATTAATTCTTGCGATAAGGTACATTTACATTTTCCGTCTTGTTTCCTACTTTTATTTCTTTTCGAGGACGAAAAGCTTTTAAGTGGGGGAGAATGTAACAACCCGAAAAAATCCGAGCCAATTTAAAATTTTTATTTTAAATAATTTAGTTGAAAAATGTGGCAGAATTTAAAAATTTTATTTTAAAGAATATTTAAAGCCAGTGAAAACAGTCAATTTTTAAACGACATCGGTTTTCGACGAAACCACTTTTGTTGGAACCGGAATGTCGAATTATTGCTAGGTTTCAATATTTAGAATTTTTCGAGTTAGTATGTGGGCGTGGCAAAAGAAACTGTGTTTTGTCAGTTTCGGTCAAAATTAATCGGATTAAAAATAGCCATTTTTCAAACAGTCTTAGAACGAGACGAAATTAATTTTGTTATGACCGTATCGTCATCACAAAGCCAAATATTTTTTTTTTTGATTTTTCTGAGTCTGTATGTGGCCTCGGTGAATTTATTTGTGTGACAGAATTAATTTAATAAAAGAAATTAAATATTAAAATAAATAAACCAGGCCACAGACAGCCGTTTGGGCTGACGGGAACTGGTCCATTAGGTCCGGAACATGGGCTATTGTCTAGGGTCACTTTCGTTTGGACTGGATTCAGTACGGTTTGAATGTTATGGATTTAAACGTAAAATTCCACTTGAAATTATATAAATAATAAGATTAGAAAACCCTAAAACTATATTCACTGTTCACTGCTACATCGGCCGCCGCCTTCCCAATTCCATGGCCAATATCGTTCATTCCTTCTCCTTCTAAAATCTCCCTCATCTTCCCGAATTAAAACCCAAACACTACACTAGTTCGTAGAGATTTCCTTCCTCTCCACATCCATACGGGTTTGGACCCGAACCTCCACCTGTAGCGCTCGCCTCGACCCTCCAAAGTCCGACCGAAACGACCGCCTCCGTGGTCAAAGGACCCCACCGAGTCCTCCCCCCTTCCAGGCGTGGCGGCGCCGCCCCTAGCCCGACACCGTGCCACCTTCCGATCCTCCTTCCGTGTCCAGTGTCGATCGAAATTTGCAGCCCTAGGTTTGAACAGAGTTTGAAGGTATCGGCCGAGGTTTGAAAAGAAGGAAGAAGAGTAATTTCTAAGTTAATTAATTAATTAAATAATTTAATTGTTTTAAAACTTCGTATAACCATATCTAATTCGTTTCAAATCGGAATTTGATGATTTCAGTGGCGTTCTGATCGTAAAGACCGGATCTACATTGCTGGACTGAAAAGAGACCATTTTGAACTATTTGAAATTTGGACTAATTCGCAAACGAAAGTGAGATCTCTAATTTATTATAATTAAATAATTTAATTATAATGGTGAAATCATGGTTTGAATATTACTGTTCCTAATTTGCGATGTGATGATTATTGTATGTGATTATTTTATGGTTATTGAAATATGTTGTGATGCCATGAGATAGCTACGTTATTTAGATCTGTAATTTTTGATGTAATCATAATAAAGCTCTCATCTTTTTTTTTCTTTATTAAGTTCTATTAAAGTTGAATTTTTATTTTGATTGTCATAATAAAAAGCAAAGTTAGAACATTTTGGCACAAAGGAAATAAAGTTTGAATTTTTATTTTGTTATACAAAATAAAAGGAAGTTAGAATATTTTGACAATAAATGAAAAAGTTGAATCCTTATTTTGATTTACAAAATAAAAAGAAAAGTGCATCTTTATTTTTGATTAACAAAATTTAAAGTTGAATCTTTATATTTTTTTTATAATTTATAAAACAAAGATTTGACATCTTATTTGATTTAAAAATAAAATGAAGATGGGACGTTTTATTGTGATTCATCAAGTGTATACACCAAATCATATATTGTTGTTGTGTTGACATAAAACCGCACCCAAAATTACAGGTTGCCCTCATATATGTTAATATAGTTGAAATGAATCAAATTTCATCGTTGTGTTAACTTAGTTGTAATGACACAAAATTCATCGTTGTGTTAACTTAGTTGTAATGACACAAATTTCATCGTTGTGTTAATTTAGTTGTAATGACACAAAACCCATCATTGTGTTAATTTAGTGGGATGACATTAAATTTCATCGTCATGTTATATAATTGAAATGAATCAAATATTGACATTAGAAAATATATTTATATTAGAAATGTTGACACTAGAAGATGTTTACATTAGAAATAATGTTCACCTTTTTATTTGCATTTTTCAATGCAAATATTACACAGAGAATAAATTAACTTTTTAGTTGAATTCTCTAATATGAATAAAACTTAGAAATAAAGGTTCCCCTTTTCTTTGCATTTTACAATGTAAGTATTACTTAATAAGGGAAAAGATTTACATTTTTCTATGTAAAGGAAAATAAAAGAAGATTTACATTTCTAATGTAAAGAAAAATAGAACTTACATTTCTAATGTAAAGAAAAATAGAAATTTACATTTTCTAATGTAAAGAAATGGAAAATTGATATTTACATTTTCAAATGTAAATAAAAAGGAAATAGAGAATTTACATTTTTCTAATGTAAATAAAAGTAGTAGAAAACTTGCATTTTCCAATGCAAAGAAAAAGTTCATTTTTATGTTTTTAAAAATGAATAAAAGAAAAGTACATTTTTTTATGTTTTATGAAAATGAAAAAATGAAAAGGCACATGTTTATGTTATGAAAATGAATAAAAGAAAAAGCACATTTTTTTTATGTTATAAAGTAAATCAAAGGAAGATGTATTTTTATGTAGTAAAAATGAATTAGAGAAATGTTATTTTTATTTTATTAAACTATACACTGTTGAAATCAATATTTTTGTCGCATTAGAATTGGCGGACAAAAATATCATTTTATTAAACTATATATTGTTGAAATTAATATTTTTGTCGCATTAGAATTGGCGGACAAAAATAATATTTTATTTGAATATAAAATATACCGTATTGAAACTATTATTTTTGTCGCACTAGAATTGGCGGACAAAAATAATATTTTATTTGAATATAAAATATACCGTATTGAAACTATTATTTTTGTTGCACTAGAATTGGCGAACAAAAATAATATTTTATTTGAATATAAAATATACCGTATTGAAACTATTATTTTTGTCGCATTAGAATTGGCGGACAAAAATGATATTGTTATTGAGTATAGAAATATACGTTGTGAAACCATCATTTTTGTCGCATTAGAGTTGGCGAGCAAAATATGAATTTAAAAATATATCTTTATTTGTAATTTAGTTACAAATAAAAACAACGTTAATAAAAGTACATTTTTGCGTCGTAGTCTTTCTAGAGTAAGAAGAATGAACTTTGGTAGTTGAAAGCGCCAAACGATTTATATTTATTTATATATATTTATATATAAATATAAAATTAAACGAAACGCGCGTTGTAGTTCGCGTTTCGACAATCGTACCTTTAAACGATTATACCGAAAGATCCGACCGTTGGATTTTCCTAAAACTAGAACCGTTAGGACCGCTTTGGGAAGAGCTTTCCAACGATATGAAATTTGCCAAAATCCAACGGTTAGATTGTAAGATATGAGTAAATCTAATTTGGGTAAAAACAGCGCCAGGGCCGCCCACGGACCCGAAGCGTCGTTTATTTATTTTGAGCTATTTTTAAATATATAAAAATAGCGATCAATCGTCATAAATAGATATTAACAATATAGAATGATTTAAAAGATAATTTTGCGAATAGTTATTTGGAAAGACCGAGTTTTACTCATTTCAGATAATTACACGACGTTTAAATCAAAGATATAGAAGACGGCGGTTGAAGACCGGCGGTCTTCATGGCGAACGGATGGCGACAGATGCCCTCGACTGACTTGCTCCCAGGAAAGGGTTAAACCGTGGTAATCATCTGGACGTACGTGTTGATTGACCGGATAAGCGAGAACCTCTCTGGTGTCTCCGGTTCCGTTCAGACCCAAAACGGACTTGTAATTGGATGTGTGTCTGACGTTGAAATTCATTTCATATAATAAAAATCGATTTGTATTAATGTATATCAAATTAGCAGTAGAGAATTTATTCTCCGCTTAACACCTTGGTATATATTAATAGTTATTGATAGTATGACGTGAATTGTCAATGTGGCGCGCCAAGATTCAGATGATCAAGGCTTTGTTGAAAAGCAGGCCTTGTGGTTATAACGTTACTTCGCGAGCCTCACACCCCGGTATGAGTCAAAAACGGGATATGGATCGTAGGGAGTGCACACGTTTCTTTCTAGCTAGAAGTGGTGTCAGTGCTTAAACTGAATGACATTTTACTCATGTGGATGTTGGATTTTGAGGTACCTCGGATTTTTATAGGCCGTTAGTGGTCATATTATAGGTTCAATGGAACCGGGAAACGTGTGTTCAGGAATTGCCAATCCACTTTCGACAGGTATGGACCGGCCCTACCGCTCCAAGGGTTCACTGCGGGGGACCCTGAGGCATTTGCTAGAGTGTCTCGAATCGGAGAGGAGCTTGCCCCTAGCCTCAACTCATGATGGAAACCAAATCTCCAATACGACATTGCGATTTTGATTGTACACTTATTTATGGCGACATAGTAGGATGGGGTACTATGCCGTCTAGGATTGATACATTTATTTTGAAACATTTTAAATGGAACACACACACTACTAATAATAATATCGTTTATTTCGTATTTATCATCATTTGATCACTATAAGGTAAAACCCTATCCTCTGGTTTGCGTTGCATTGTGTGATGGGACTTGGGTCTTATAGTGATTTCATTTTTTCTATAAAAAAAAAAGCATAGCGTTATTCCACGATTTACTTATTTATGCACTGGCGGTCAATTGGAGTAAGCCCGTTCCGCTTTCGTGGCATGGTCCTGTGATTTGCCATATTATTATTTAGTATAGAAAGATTTCTCATACCAGTCCCATGACTGACTCGAAGTTTGTTTCACTTTGCAAACTCGGGTGCCCTCTTTCCACACGGGCAGCCCAGTGACAGGTTTTCAGGTGATACTATCTGATTGGAGTTTGCTTGCGAGAGAAGGAGCTGAAGACCTATCTTTATCCTTGCTTTTGCTTTAGAGATTTTATTCTTTCTTGTAATTAATGTGCGTTTGAGCTTGAGACTTATTTCCTTTTTGTTCAGACTATCTATTTATGCTGAGTTGATCCTGTAAACTGCATACTCTGAAGTTCTGTTGTGATGCTGATGACATTTTATTTTCCGCTGAAATGTTTTATGTGCTATGAAGTTATTCCGAGATTGTTATTGTTGTAATTATGTTGTATTCCAAATGATTATCCTTGCTTTCGGTCAACGGAAGTTTGGGGTCTTCACATATATATATATATATATATATATATATATATAAAATTAAAATATATCGAATAACGAAGCTGCAGTTCGTATTTTGAAATCATGATTTCAAACGATTAGTGCGGGAGATCCGACCATCGGATTTTCCCGAAACCGAAACCGTTGGGTTCGCTTTGGAAATATCTTTCCAACGACACCAACTTTGTAAAGATCCAACGGTTGGATTGTCTGGAATGTTTAATTCAAATCTGAAGAAAACAGCGCCAAAATCGATTATATTTATATATATATAAATATAATTAAATTAAATCGAATAACGACGCTGCAGTTCATATTTTGAAATCGAAACTTCAAACGATTGTACCAGGAGATCCGACCGTCGGATTTTCCCAAAACTGGAACCGTTGGATTCGTTTTGAAAAGATATTTCTAATGATATAAATTTTGTGAAGATCCAACAGTTAGATTTTCAGATATGTGTAAATCAAATCTGAAGAAAAATAGCGCCACGGCAGCGTTATGGCCTGAAGCGTCGTTTAAATAAATTGGCTATTTTTAAATAAATAAAAATACCGATAAATCGTTGTAAAATATTATAAACGATATGGAATGTGAAAATTAGAAACTAATTGAAGGTTTGCTAAGTCGATTGGTTTCCTGGGTATTGATCTGATGTTGGCTTCGGCCTTCGGGGTTAATATTTGGGAAATCGTTCTCTTACTGATTTACGGTTAGTGACTGATGAATTGGAATGAAGCGTATGTTGTGTTTGTGTAGCACTTGTTTATTATATATGCGAGTTTCTCAGAAAGACCGGGTTTATCCCATTCTGAATAACTGAATCGACGATAAGAAATCGAAGATGAGGACGGTGGTTGAAGACCGGAGATCTTCACCTCGGTTGGATGATAACTGATGTCCTGATTGGGAGGCATCCGAAAATATGGATAATGAGTGGTGATCGTCCAGACGTACATGGAGATCGTTGGGTATGCAAGGTATATAGTGCCTCTGGTTTCGTTCAGACCCAGAACGGACTTGTAAATAGACTGTGTGTCTGACATTGGAATTCATTCTGTGTGATTGATAGTCATCAGTTGCATGGTGTGAATTGCCTGTGTGGCATGCTAAGATGCAGTGATCAGGGCTTCTGTTGAAAAGCAAATTCTTGTGGTTGATGATCAAAGCACCGCTTGTGTGGCGTAGCTTTGTGTATAACGTGAATTCGCGAGCCTCACACCCCGGTATGAACCAGAAACGGGAGAGGACCTCAGGGAGGACATGCATTTCTTTCTAGTTAGAGGTGGTGTCGGTGCTTGAACTAGCTGACATTTATATTATTTTCACCTATGTGGTTGTTGCTGTTGCGAGGCGCCTCGGTTATATCGGTCAATCCGGGACCGATGGAGTCATTCGTTGGCTCATTTACGCCCCAAAGGGCGGGGAAACGCAGTGTTCAGGAATTTTAATCCACATCGGTGGACCGGCCCTGTCGCTCCAAGGGCCCACCTGAATCTGGCTCCTGAGACATGGGCTAGATTGTCTCGAAGTCGGTAAGGACTATCTTTTGCCTTTGTTCATGACGGAAATCCAATTTCCAAATACGTGACTGTGCGGTTTTGATTGTATACCTATATATGTCGACATAGTGGTATGGGGCATTAATGCCGTCTATGATTGATATTTATGATTGTTTTATAAAATTAGAAACTAACAGGAAACGAGCTAAGATAGGTGGTTTCCTGGGTACTGGTCTGATATTGGTTTCGGCCTTCGGGGTTAATACCTATGGAATCGTTCTCTTACTATTTTACAGTTGGAGTCTGATTAAGAATTATTTTGTTTTATTTGTATCAAGCATATTTTGGCCATTATAAGGTAAAACTCTATCCTCCGATTTGCTTTGCATTGTGTGATGGGAACTGAGTCTTATAATGGCTTCATTTTTATAAAAAGCATGGCGATGTTTAAAAGAATGATTTGTTTTAAAGCACTGGCAATCCAATGGAGTAAACCCGTTCCGCGAAAGTGGCGTGGTCCTGTGATTAGCCATATTTTAAAATGTGTTAAGTAGATTTCTCATACCAGTCCCATGACTGACTCGTAGTTTGTTTCAATTGCAAACTCGGGTGCCCCTATTTCTACACGGGCAGCCTTGTATTCCGGTTTTAGCAGGCTCTTTCTGGATAGCTAGAGCTAAAGAAGGATTCTATTATTTATCTTTTTTTATGCTGTTCAGCTCCTATTGTACATATTATGTTTGTTTTCCGCTGTAGACATTTATGTATAGCTGAACTGTATTTGTACTAAGTATGATCCGGTATACTGTGTAACTCTGATGATTTCGTTTATCCAGTGTATTCTATTGTACATTATTCGGTGTATTTATTTGTTTCTATTCTTCTATTATTTGTTTATGTGTTATATTCCAAAGATTACCCTTAACACCATCAGTACGGGGTTTTGGGGTCGTCACACGAGCATTACAAATACCGGGTCAGTCTGGTGAACCAGAGTGAGAATAACTCGCACAGTTTAAGGGGAATCATCCAACTTGATTTTTTTAAGTTCAAATCTCTTTCGAAAGAAAAGGATAATAGTAAGACCATCCCACCCATAAACATGGACGGTTTTTACCTTACTATAACCCAAAACACTTTGATACAAAAATCCAGTGATATTACAATAGTGTCTAAATCAAATAAATAGAATCTAGCAGAACGCTTGCATCTCACACTCCACATACATAGTATAAAATCAAAAACCGCATGACGCTTATTGGAGATTGGATTTCCAACATGACAAGGTATGGGACCACCTGCCGATAGTGTATCTCTAGAGGCGAATACACTGGGTTCAACAAGAACGTCTTGCAACCCGGCCCACACATGACCGACCACTCATTTCGCTTGAGTGTATCGAATGTATATCACCAACGGTTGGGATCAGCAACCGCCTCCCGAAATGGGACAGCATCGATAGATTAAAGAAGCAAAAGGAATTTTCTCTAGATAGGTGATTATACATCCTAATGGGAGCGACCCACATAGCCATAGGTTGATGAGGCTTGAGGTTACGTTTACTTATCAGACATCACTTTGAATGCCACATCGTCAGATCCGTCAAATCACTGATTGACGTCCTCAAAATACACAGGGTATGTTTGAAGAAATCAATGTTCGTGACCTTCTAGAAATACCATGTCAAACACTCGTCCATACAAGTCATCCAGGAACAGGATGAACCGAAGGCACCCTCCTACCACATCATAGGAATCACCCTATGGATTGATAGCGAGTAGTCCTTGCAAATCCGCATAATCTCAACCACGACTGAATCACAGTTTAACAACCTCTGGTAGCTAGCCAGAGGAATTCCACAGCAATCCTTCCGCTTATGAAGACCCACGGTCTTCAATGCTCCATCTCGACCATTTTCTATTATCTTCGACGTTTACGTATTTATTGGTCGGAATGGTTTTCGAATATAAATTCGATCCCGGTCTTTCCGAACCAATAATCGATTTGGCCAGATTCTGATAATCGGTGATTTAACTATCAAAATAAACAACCATCATCCATAGCAAAATCAAATGGGTTCACTGGTTCAGAATACAGCATCACTTGGCCTCTTTTAGTTAAACATTCATTTATAAATCTTTCGATATTTGAAGTACGCCCCTTCACTTCTTATTCCCAAATCAATTCATTCAACTTTTCGAAATATAGTTTATAATATCCTTCACGCAAGTAAAAATGTTTACTTCTTTAACGTCCTTCGTTTCTAAACTAATATCATTCTTGGATAATCATGAAGTCATTCAAGTTGGGGTATTTTATTTACCTCTCAGACCTAGAGTCGACAACACTCTTATCTTTGGAATATATATAAGTTTATAAACGAAATCTCATTCAATTAGTATATCAACACTTCTATTTATTTTAGAATCCCTTTTAAATAACCACTTGTCTTGGTTTTGTTCAACAACCCCTTTCTCATTTAAAATATTCATCTCTAGATCTTTTCCGTTTGATCTTCACTTTTAAAATCCAGTTCAATCCACTAAGCCGTTCGATTTTAACTTATGTCACTCTTGTTTAAAAACTTTCCTTTTTATAAAATTTGCTTCTATAAAATAAATCAAAATTTTAACTCATATAGATATGTGTAAAACATGTTAAACCCTTTTATTTATAAACAAGGCTTTGAACTCCATTTCCATTATAACCAATTTCATCTCGATATATGTTTACTTTCAAACATTTTCCTTTAAAAGTAAATCTTATCGATACATGAAACATTTCCCTTTAAAGGTTAATCTTATCGATATATCAAAACAGCTTGCTTTCATTTGAAAACACTATGATATATTCACATCTTGTCTATCGAGTTGCTTATTGAATTCATATTCATACCACACTTTAAAAGTCCCGTTTACAAGTCAACCCCTTGTTACTTGTCTAACATTATTTATATCGAATAGTTCACTTCATTTCCAATTATAAAAATAATTAATATTTCTTAAAAGTTTATTTTAAATGGTACATAACTTCGATAATAATTAACAACCCAATAATTGTTTTTTTATAATCGATTCTCCTTCAAGTAGTCAACTTGATCATCTCAAACAGGGTTATTTTGTTAATACCTTCCACTTAGTCATTCCCTTCATATAAATAAGTAAAATTAATTTAAATAAACTTTATTTTATTTAATTATTAATCTGATTAAATTTAGTAATCTAATTTAATTGTTTATCGAAAACAATTAATTAAACTCTTAACTATTTTGTTGATTTCCACTCGCTTGCTTACCAAATTCATTATTCTACAAATCTCGCTTATTATACAAAAATAATTATTTATTTTCTTTAATAACTTCATTTAAAAATAATCTATAAAATAGATCTCAAAACCAGTCTTTAGTTATAAAACAAAATTTATAATTTTCCATTGGATTTACCAGACGGTAAATCAATTGCTATAAACGATTCATTTACAGGCCATCTGCCGATAACTACTCAACCAATATTACCCATTGGCTAGTATCAACAATTGTTGAATTTGGTTTCAATAATCAACAAACAATCAACTGGTTAACAGTACATGTAAATAAACAATATATTTGAGGAACCCGACTGGATTCCTCCAACCTGTCCGTCCCTGCATCACAATGGGTTGCTTCAAATTCAATATGACTGTATATTTATTGCGGTAAACATAAATAGTTTAATAATAATCAACAACCGACTAACAACATCCAATCAAGCACACAAATATTTATTTAATACGTTTATATAAACGTAACCAACAGGGTAAGTTACCTCATTTGGAATACAATCGTTAAAATAACGATTTAATTTGATTAAATTAAACAAACGCTTAATTTAATCAGTGAATATAACAATATTCGGTATGCATGCAAACAGACATTAAATTAGCAACCATTAGCAAACATTTCACACATAAAATAAAAACCTAGCTTATATAAAATATAAACAGGGTAAACTGAGTGAGTTGAACTCACCTTGATTTTTATTCTGACGATCAAAATTAGTCAGTTTGGTAAAATCAGCAACCTCCATTTCTAACCAAATCAGCTCCATTTCATAGCACTCGCAAACATGGTTCCAACGTCTTCTGTGTTGTCCAAGACTGTTCGCATATAAGCACGTTATAATTATTATAAGTTGTATCTTAAACTAACTTAAATGGTTATTGTTTTTAATTATATTTTAATTAACTATCCTCGTTAACTAACTTTAATTAAATATTTTTAGGAACTGTTAAAGATTTTTAGGCATGTACGGTTCATTAATATACCTGTTAGCGAAAACACGTGAATATGCAGAGGCCATTTCTTTGCTTGTTATTTTTCTTCCCCCCCCCCCCCCCCCCCACACTGCCATCTCCTTATGCTTGCCGCCTGGTACACTTCGGCCTTTTGTTTGTTTTAGTTTCCAGAAAACATTTTTTTAAAGCCTACAAGGCCCACCCGCTTGTGTAAAGCCCATCACTGCATAAACTACAGTTCCTTTCTTCTTAAACACCTTCCTCCCAAACCCGAAAACTGCTCATCCCATATTCTTACTATTCATGTTTCGTTCTCTCTCTCTCTCCTCTTCCCCATGCGGTACACGCTACCCATTTTTCCTCCATTCGCAACTCACCTTTCGTCCCAACTGCTTAAGCTTCCATTCTCCTGCACCCTTCCTTCTCCATTGTCTTACCACATCACCAAACTTCCAGCTCCAACCTTCCATGCTGAACCACCATACCGTACGCCCCTTCACCCATATATTTTTTTATTGAAACTGTCGGATTCTGCGTTCATCCCATGCAGGTCTCGCAACTGACCTTGCCATCACCATTTCGCTGATCAAGACTCACCATCACTTAAAACTGCAGCACAATAATCCTTCTACAGCAGGCCTTCACCCAACCCAACAATATACACACGCTCCGATGTTCAACATTGCCATCACGTTCGCAAAAACTTCTTCTCCGTTCAACAGACATCTACAGCACCTTCACTCTGACACTCACAGCTTCACACAACCGTAACAGACTTGAACAGCCCCATCCCATGTTTCCGCCTTCACTCCTTCCTCCCTGTTCACGTCTACTTCCTTTTATTCTTTATTTCCTTGTTAAAAGAAAAAAAAACTCCACTGTCAACAAAACCCATACACGTCCTCCTCACGCTGAATCGAAACTAATGCACGCATATTGGAGAGAGAGGGAGCGACTTTTAGACTTTATGCAGAAGAGAGTATTTGATTTATTGGGTTGAAGCCTTGGACAAATTTTTGGTTTCATCAAAACAGCGGAATAAAGAAGAAAGGAGTAACAGAGGCTTTTATAGGGGAACTCCGTGGGAAACAAGGCATTTGGTTTAGGTCTGCTATAGAGGGTAGGATAGCTGTATGTCTACGATTCTCGAGACAACCCTTTATCGGCACGGAACATATAATTTGCAGGCAAGAAAAGGAAAATTAACGGTTAAAAGTGGGGAAGGTTACATTTAGAACTTCCCACTGAAGTGTCGGTTTGAAAGATATATGTATTTTTATTTGTTTGTACTCAGTGTTCATGTTGTTTCATTTCACGTTCATGTTTCAAATTTGCAGAGAAAGGGTAGTTCATATTTGTGTAGTATATGAAGTTTAGCGTACCCCGTTATATAATATTCTATTTACATACAGACCCCTATGAACAGAAATAAATATACCGTCGTGTCCAGCGAGGTGTCACTATCCCAAAAATATAATAATATCGGAAGATTAACTTATATCGTGAAACCCCGAAATACTGATACAGGGTGCAAAATACTTCAAATAAAAAGCTGCGTATTTAATTTATTAAAAATTACAGTAAAATTCTAAAAATTAAATTAACACTACGTCTCAAAAGAATCTTGTCTAAATTCGAAACCAGTATGCAGTTATTTCAAATAATCCGTTATGGTCGATGAACGATTCTATAACGACTATTGGAAATTTTAATTTAGGCATATCTTACCATCTACACGACGAAATCATGATTTTTCTCTTTCATTAAAAAAATATAATCAAATCGATTCAAACGTTTCTTGTTTCACAAAAATCCGACTTATTTCGGATCCTGTATAGTTAGTTAAAGTTCAGTTCGAAAATTACGAACTGCCGCATCGTTTTCGAGCTCGTTTTAATTATATTATAAAATATATTTTTGAACTCGATTTTATAAAATAAATTCGATATAAAATCTGCTAATATCGCCAAATCAATATTTAAATAGATTTAAATATTCGTAATCAACGTTCGAAAATCTGGGACGTTACACAAAAAATAACTGTAGAACAAATATATAAATCTATGAATTAACAAGGGCATTGTTATTGACACTATAAAAATTGTTAAAAGGGGGTCAATTTTTTTTTCAAAAAAGTTTGTTAAGAGAGTACCAATGATGAAAGTAGCCACTTAACAAATAAAGGTAATTTTACCTTGTTATCCATTTAAGCTTAGTTTCACTTTTCTGTTCATTAATTTATTTTTTAATGGTTAATTAACACCATTAGCTGTGGAGAAATCAAACCCTAACCAAAAAAACATGAATGAAAAAGAAAATAATCTGATATTGACATAAGATAGTGAGTGTTATGTTGGAGTTGATCAGAGTGATGAAATGGTAAATCTAATTTCAGTTTATTAAATCATATGCACATGTTATTAGGGTTAAATTCGGTTTGTTTTAGGCTCATTTTGGATGTTGGGGGTGATGTCGATGTGCAAGGGCCGTAGTAATTTTTTTTCGATTCGCATATATCGATTTTTTTAAGCCTTAAAGGATAAGCGTATTCGGAGGAATAGGAGTGAACTATTTTTTTTAATTTGGTGCAATGGTGACGAACTGCATATTTTAATTCATTTTCCCTTGTCAAATAAGTTTTTTTAAATCTAGTTTAAAGGGGAAATCCGGGAATATTGAGTAGTGTGAAATAATATGTTTGTGTATCCCCTTAACAATTTTTCGAAAAGTGGAGAGTATTTAAAAAGACCCCCCCTAACAATAGTTGGAGTGTCAATAACAACACCCATTAAGAATCCTAAAATAGAAATTACTTACATGAAAAATTCATAGATGTTGACCTAAAAGATTTCAACAATAGCCATAATAGAATCTCGTGCTGATAACGTATTATAAAATAAAATAGAACAAATAATACAAGGGAAGCCATTAGAGAGAACAGAAGAGATAGAGAAAACCTTTTATTTATATCGATTCAAGTGTACCTAATTTCTATTGCGTTGGCTCCTTTATATATAAGTTTTGGAGCTAATGTAAAACTTATCCCTATGATGTGGGACTAAATAGAATATTACAAAAGCATATTCATTCTTATATATTACAACAAAATTTTCATTATTTGGAACATGGAGTTAAACTGGGACAAAAAGAGAATTTCTACACTAATAAAGTTTTATTGATGGTTTCCATTCATATAACTTTTTGCATTAATAAAGTGTATATATAAATTGGAACTTTGGCAATGAATATTTTTTGTGTTCTTGGTTGCACAATATTTTAATACTTTTATTGGCAAGGCTCAATATTTTAATACTTGCATTCGAATATATATATTTATACTGTAACAACCCGGAAAATACGAGCTAATTTAAAAAATTTAAATTGGTTATTTCAATGCAATTTGAACAGTTGAAATAGAATATTTCAATAAAATAATGAATTAGGAATAGTGTAGGAGTTTGAAAATTTGAATTCAAACTTTGACTGACTGTGTCGGGTGGAAGATATAACGGATTTTAGTGAAACCAAAAATATTTAAATCTGTTTATCAATACCCTTCTAACGAATCTGAAAAATCGAAGTTTCATAGCGGGAATCAAAAGTTATGGCCGAATGAATTTTCAGGAAGGTCGCTATATAGAATATATAGCTCTTGAAAATAGATATTTTGCAAACGACCTCGGAATTCGACGAAACCACTTTTGTTGGGTCCGGGATGTCAAACTATTGCTAGGTTTCAAATTTCATAATTTTTGAAGCTAGTATGTGAGTGTGGCAAAAGAAAATGTGTTTGGTCAAATTCTGTTAAATGGGATCGACCAGAAAATGGCCATTTTTCAAACGATCTCAGAATTGGACGAAACTAGTTTTGTTGGGACCGTAGCGTCAAAAAATAGCTAGATTTATTTGTCTGGAATTTTTCGAATCAGTTTGTGGCCCTGGCAAATTGAAATTTACATTCAAAGTTAAAATTAAATGTTTTATACTTTAATTTGAAGAATAACTGACTGTAACAGTCGAATTGGCCAACGAAACATATCCCATTGTGTCCGGGATGGGGGTATATAGCTAGGGGCGACAGTCGTTGGGTTTGAAAAGGAGTTCGTTTGAGAAAACACTGTTTAAAAAGTTATTAAAACCATGGGCCAATCAAAATTAGCCATTCATTATTTTAAAGGAAAAAAAATAAATAAAACCCGCTCTCTCTCTCACCGACGACGAAAACCGCTCCAGCCTTCCCCGATGAATCGCCGCCGCCACAGGCGATTCCAGCCTCCGCCACCACCACCAGTTGAAGCGCCTCCTCCCCCTCTTCAAATCCGGCCAACCCTCACACCCCCTCAACCACCGTATCGCCTGAATCGAGCCCTCCAAGTCACCGACTTCCCAGTGCCGCCCCGATCGCCAGAGACCACCGAACCACCTCCGACCACCACCGATCGACTCCCCTCTCCTCCCTCTTCCACGTCATCACCTCTGATCATCCTATCGTGCCTCGGTTCTCACGAAAACTGCAACCCTAGTTTTGAACCATCGTGAAAGGTGAGTCCTTTTTTATGTTTGAACTTTGAAAAATCATATCTTTTTAGTGTGCTGACGAAATTCAATGAAACAGGAAACATCGGGACCGCAAGGAGGTTCTCTACCACATAGAAGAGACCGCAGATTTTTCTGAGTCATCTACGATTTTTAGCACTCCAAAAACCAAAGTGAGAAATCTAAATTAAATGAAATTGAATAGAAAATGTCATGTATAAATTATATAAACGAAATATAATTTATATGCGTGTTGTATACCACATATACATGCGTAGTATAAGTTGTATTAGCGAAGTATGAATTATACATGCATTGTTTAAATGATATGTGTGTTGAAATGCAAGTGAAATATGGAAAATAAATAAATATATATATATATATATATATATATATATATATATATACTCCCCTCGTCCACAAACCATGGGCGATATTTATTGTTGTGAATTAGTGTGAAAAATTGGGTGAAATATTCAAATGGTTGAATATTTGTTTGTGGTTGATATTGTTTGGTTATGGTTGAAAAATACCCATTGGTGATTGAATCAAATTGGAAATAATTGTGGAAATGAAATAAAATATGCCGCCTGCGTGCGAATTAGATGCATGAATCCCCATTGTCAAAAACCGCGAGGTTTTAAGGTAGAGCGAGGAGCCGTACTAGGGACGGTGCTGGTTTTAACTACCCTGCCGTTATGCTGCCGAAATTTTGATTAATATTCATGTGTTAGAATTATTTTCATATGTTGAAATTATCTTCATGTGTTGAATAAATATTTTAGATGATGAAAATACCCTTTTTATCATATATGTGATTTGCTAAAGATATACTAGTGTTGAAATAAATATTTGTGAAGTGAATATTATTTTTAACATGTAAAGGAACCAAATAAAATAGTCATGTGTTGAAATATATTTTAGTTCGCTAAAAATACCATTTTTAATGAAACGTGAAGTGTTAAAAATAACCACTTGTTCAAATAAATATGCATGAGTTGAAATATTCATTGATTAGCTAATGATGTGATTTTTGCTTATGTATGCAACATTAGAATGAATGGTTACTTTAAACCAAAGTGAATCGAAAATGAAATTGAATAGAAAATGATAAGTGATGAAAAATTGCATATATGTACATGCATATTTATTGAACAGGTTATAGCAAAGAGGCTAGAGAAGAGGAATAAAATTATGTGCCCGACAAATAGGTACATGTTTACTGTTTTGTTTGGGTGATGATTTTATGAGCCTATTAGCTAGCCGCATGGCTTTTTCTTTTTCTTTTTTGATATGAGACGCCCGTGTGGCTATTTGGGAATTTTCCCAGCCCCTCCCGTACAAAGGAGGTTATGGCGAAATTTTCCAAAATTTAAAGGCGTTAGTGAAATATTTGAAGTGAAAACGATATTGAAATCGTCGAATGAACTATATTTATATATAAATATAATTAAATTAAAACGAATCGTGGCCGTGCAGTTCGTATTTTGAAACCGTGATTTCAAACGACTAGTGGGGGAAATCCGACCGTTGAATTTTCCCGAAACCTCAACCGTTGGGTTCGCCTTGGAAATATCTTTCCAACGGCACCAACTTTGTGAAGATCTGACAGTTGGATTGTTTGGAATGTTTAATTCAAATCTGAAGAAAAACAGCGCTAGAATCGATTATATTTATATATAAATATAAATATAATTAAATTAAATCATATAACGATGCTGCAGTTCGTATTTTGAAATCGTGATTTCAAACGACTAGTGTGGGAGATCCGACCGTCGGATTTTCCCAAAACTGGACCCGTTGGATTCGTTTTGAAATGCTCTTTCTAATGATATAAAATTTGTGATGATCCAACGTTTAGATTTTCAGATATGTGTAAAACAAATTTAGTGAAAAACAGCGCCAGTGCTTCGGCACGACCTGAAATGTCGTTTAATTGAATATGGCCGTTTTTAAATAAAAATGGCGATATATCGTTGAAAAATATTATTGACGATATAGAATGGAAATAAACCGATTTTGCTTAGTTTGCTTGATATGTGATGGTTGAATGTATTTAACATGAAAACTATACTAATGAACTGAAATGTGAATGTTGAATGATTTAACCATGTGATGAATTGATTTGAAATCTAAATATACGTGGATCATTTGAAAAGGCCGAGTTTAAACTCATTTCAAATAATCGATCAACGATGAGAAGTCGAAGAGTTGAAGACGGTTGAAGACCGACGATCTTCACATTGGATGGATGGGCGCTACTGATGCTCGTGATTGGAGTAGCTACCTTGAAGGAGCTGAGGTAGTAGCCGTCCGGACATATTGTTGATTGTGCGGATATGCGAGGAATTGGTGCCTCCGGCTTCGTTCAAACCCGGAACGAACTTGTAAATGGACTGTGTGTCTGACATTGGATTTTGTTCCGTGCTGGTTGATCTCTATTGAATATATATCTGTTTGGCGGCGGAGAATTTATTCTTTTGCTTAACGCCCTTCTCTGAGATGTACGATCTCAGAGGTTATATATAGATAGAAATCAGTCGCATGGAGTGGATTGCCCGTGTGGCACGCCTAAGTGGCTTATGATCAAGGCTTCTATTGCAAAGCAAAGTCTTGTGGTTGATGATCAGAGCATGGTCTGTGTGACATAGCTTTGTGTATAACGTGGATTCGTGAGCCTCACACCTCGGTATGAGTCAAAAACGGGAGAAGGATCGCTGGGAGAGCACGACGTTTCTTTCTAGCTAAGGTGGTGTCATTGACCTACCAGCCCTGACATTATATATACTTTTCACCTGTGTGGTTGTTGGAATGCGAGGCTGTAATGACCCGGAAAATCTGAACCAATTTAAAAATTTTAAATTGGCTAAAATAGTGGATTTTAAATATTTAAAATAAATATTTTAAATAATAGCAATGAAAAGTGAGTTTGAATCGACGTTTGGAAACAAATATAATTAATTCTAATTATAAACAAGGCCTGAAATGGTGCTGCAGTTTCAAAAATTGAATTCAAACTTTGTCTGATTATACCGGGTGCAAAACAAAACGGATTTGAGTGAAACCAAAAATATTTAAATCTGTTAGTGAATACCTTTCTAACGAATCTGAAAAATCGAAGTTTCATAGTAGGAAGCAAAAGTTATGGCCAAATGAATTTTCTGAAAGGTCGCTATGGAATTTATATAGCCCGTTAAAATGGCCATTTTGCAAACGACCTCGGAATTCGACGAAACCACTTTTGTTGGATCCGGGATGTTAAACTATGGCTAGGTTTCAAATTTCATAATTTTTAAAGCTAGTATGTGAGCATGGCAAAGGAAAATGTGTTTTGGTCAATTACAGTTAAATTGGATCGACCAGAAATGGACCATTTTTCAAACAATCTCAGAATTCGACGAAACTAGTTTTGTTGGGACCATATCGTCAAAACATAGCTAGACTTATTTTTCAGGAATTTTTAGAATCAGTTTGTGGCCTTGGCAAATCGAAATGTACGTTCAAATTAAATATTGAATGTTTTATATTTTAATTTGAAGGAAAACTGACTGAAACAGTCGAATGGGCCTACGAAACATATCCCATTGTGTTTGAAATGGGGGTAAAACGCTAGGGACGACAGCCGTTGGGTTTGGATTGGGGTTCATGTGTGAAAGGGGTATTTTAGAATTTTGAAAATATATAAATAAAGTAAAAAAAAATCATTGGGCCACATAGTTTTTCTCTCTCCCCGATGTTCATCGACGCACGACGGAAATAGCTCAAACCCTTCCCCCTCATTTTCCGATCAATCCACGCAAAATTATCCCCTCCTCTAGTTGAAAATTTTGTAGAGCTCGACGAGAGCTTCAAATCCATACAAGGGTGGTATTTTTTCATTGCCTGAATTGAGAGAATCACCTCCCTGAAGTCGACGACTTCAACTCGCCGCCCCGACCGCCTGGCACCACCGAGTGGGCCCCCACCACCACGCGCAGGCGCGCGTCTCCCCCCTCTTCGTCGCTGCATCGGCTGATCCTCCTATCGATTCACGGTTTGATCGAAAATTGCAAACCTAGTTTTGAATCTTTCAGCTGAGGTACGCCTATATATATTTTCAACAGTTTTAACACCTTTAAACCGTTGCAAACTCTGAAAAATCATATCTTTTTCATGTGTTGATGAAATTCAGTGAAACAAGAGACAGTGGACTCGTGTGGACGTCTTCTACATTCTAGAAGAGACCGCATATTTTTCTGAGCCTTCTGCTATTTTTGGTGGAGTGGAACCCAATGTGAGATTTCTAATTTATAAACGATATGGAAAACGACGATGTATAAATTATATAGTCGATGTATGAGTTATATAAGCGTTGTACACTTCTTGTATAAGTGTTGTATAAGTTGTACGTTCGATATATAAGTTGTATATGCGTTGTAAAAATTATATATGTGTTGAAATAGAAGTGAAATGCTTATATATATATATACGCCCCTCGTCCACAAACCATGGACGATATTTATTGATTGTGATTGGAGTGAAAATTGATTGATAGCGAATGGTTGATTGGAATTGTTTGTGGTTGATATTGATCGATTATGGTTGAAAAATACCCATTTGTGGTTGAGAAATATTTGGTTGAAACCACATAGGATTAGTTTGTGGAAATGAAAATTATATACATGCCGCATGCGTGCAAACTAGATGCATGATTCCCCATTGTCAAAAGCTGCGAGGCTTTAAGGTAGAGCGAGGAGCCGTACTAGGGACGGCCCCGGTTTTAACTACCCTGCCATTATGTTGCCGAAATTTTGAATAATATTCATGTGTTAGAATTATTTTCATTTGTTGAAACTATATTTATTCGTTGAATAGAATACCTCCATGTGTTGAATCAATATTCATTCGTTGGATAGAAATTCATGTGTTGAACGGTATTCGTGTTTTTAAATATAAAAAATCACATTTTTATCGATATATATAAACTATAGAAAACCTTCATGTGTTGAATCGATATTCATTCGTTGAATAGAAATTCATGTGTTGAATGGTATTCATATTTTGAAATAAATTGTTTTATAATAAAAATCATATATTTTTTCATCTATATGAACTATATAAAATAGTCGAGTTTTGAAATAAATTGTTTTATAATAAAAATCCCATTTTTATCACCAATATGAACTATATAAAATAATCTGGTTTTGAAATAAATTGTTTTACATTAAAAATCGCATTTTTACTATATACATGAATTGTTAAAAATAGTGAAGTGTTGAAATAGAAAACAGTTAGATAAAAATACCATTTTTATCGAAAGTATGAAAGTTATATAGTTTTGAAATCGAAGAATCGATATATATATATATATATATATAGAATTGAAATATATCAAAAAATGAAGCTGTAGTTCGTATTTTGAAACCGTGATTTCAAACGATTAGTGCGGGAGATCCGACCACCAGATTTTCCCGAAATCGCAACAGTTGGGTTCGCTTTGGAAATATCTTTCCAAAGGCACCAACTTTGTAAAAATCCAACGGTTGGATTGTCTGGAATGTTTGATTCAAATCTGAAGAAAATCAGCGCCGGAATCGATTATATATATATAAATATAATTATATTTAATCGAATAACGACGCTGAAGTTCGCATTTTGAAATCGAAACTTCAAACGATTATACCGGGAGATCCGAGCGTCGGAATTTCCCGAAACTGGAACCGTTGGATTCGTTTTGAAAAAATCTTTCTAATGATGTAAATTTTATAAAGATCCAATGGTTAGATTTTCAGATATGTGTAAATCAAATCTGAAGAAAAACAGCGCCACGGCCGCGTTATGGCCCGAAGCGTCGTTTTGAATAAATTGGCTATTTTAAAATAAATAAAAATAGCGATAAATAGTTATAAAATATTATAAACGATATGGGTGTGATTTAGAAATTAAATGAAGGTTGGCTAAGTCGAATGGTTTCCTGGGTGTTGATCTGATGTTGGTTTCGACCTTCGGGGTTAATATTTGGGAAATCGTTCTCTTACTGATTGACGGTTCATGACTAATGAATTGAAATGATGCGTGTGTATGTTACTGTTGCACTTGTTTATTATACACGCAAGTTGTTCAGAAAGACCGGGTTTATCCCATTCTGAATAACTGAATCGACGATAAGAAATCGAAGATGAAGACGGTGGTCGAAGACCGGAGATCTTCACCTCGTTTGGATGGTAACCGAGGTCCTGATTGGCAGGCATCCCGAAATATGGATAATGAGTGGTGATCGTCCATACGTATGTGGTGATCGATGGGTTTGCGAGGTATTTAGGGCCTCCGGTTTCGTTCAGACCCAGAACGGACTTGCAAATGGACGGTGTGTCTGACATTGGAATTTATTCTGTGTGATTGATAGCCATCAGTTGCACGGTGTGAATTGCCTGTGTGGCATGCTAAGATGCAGTGATCAGGGCTTCTGTTGAAAAGCAAAGTCTTGTGGTGATGATCAAAGCACCACCTGCGTGGCGTGGCTTTGGGTATAACGTGAAATCGCGAGCCTCACACCCCGGTGTGAACCAGAAACGGGAGAGGACATCAGGGAGGGCATGTGTTTCCTTCTAGTTAGAAGTGGCGTCAGTGGTTTTACACGCCCTGACGAGTTTGACTTATGTGGTTGTTGCTGTTGCGAGGCGCCTCGGTTATATCGGTCGATCCGGGACCGATGGTGTTATTCGTTGGCTCATTAACGCCCCAAAGGGTGGGGAAACGCAGTGTTCAGGCATAATAATCCACATCGGTGGACCGGCCCTGACGATCCAAGGGGCAGCTGCGGCTGTTCCTAAGACACAGGATAGAGCGTCTCGAAGTCGGTAGGGACTATCTTTTGCCTTGGTTCATGATGGAAATCCAATTTCCAAATACGTGACTGTGCAGTTTTGATTGTATACTTATATATGGCGACATTGTGGTATGGGGCATTAATGTCGTCTATGATTGATACTTATGATATGAAATTGTTTTTGAAACATATAAACACTAGTAATAATATCAAATGCTTTTGTTTTATTCGTATCAAGCATATTTTGGCCGTTATAAGGTAAAAACTCTATCCTCCGGTTTGCGTTGCATTGTGTGATGGGAACTGAGTCTTATAAGGGCTTCATTTTTATAAAAAGCATTACGATGTTTAAAAGAATGATTTGTTTTAAAGCACTGGCAATCCAATGGAGTAAACCCGTTCCACGAAAGTGGCGTGGTCCTGTGATTAGCCATATTTAAAATGTGTTGAGTAGATTTCTCATACCAGTCCCATGACTGACTCGTAGTTTGTTTCACTTGCAAACTCGGGTGCCCCATTTTCTACACGGGCAGCCTTTTATTCAGGTTTTAGCTGGCTCTTTCTGGATAGCTGGAGCTGAAGATGGATTCTATCATTTATCTCTTTTTATGCTGTTCAGCTCCTATTGTACATATTATGTTTGTTTTCCGCTGTAAACATTTATGTATAGCTGAACTGTATTTGTAGTAAGTAAGATCCTGTATACTGTGTAACTCTAATGATTATTGTTTATCCAGTGTATTATTGTTCATTATCTGGTGTATTTATTTATTTCTGTTCTGCTATTATCGGTTTATGTGTTATATTCCAAAGATTACCCTTGTCTCCGTCTGAACGGGAAATGGGGTCGTCACATCGTGGTATCAGAGCCTTGGTTAAGCTTAGTGCTGGAATATAACATATTAACGAACTCGTCAGAAATAGAACCAGTAGTGTTCTAGGATGGGTAACTCTATACAGATAGGATCAGTAATTTCCTAGTATGAGTAAAGCAGAATGAAATACACCCCACTAGACACATTTACATTTGAAGTATATGTTTCTATGTTTTAAAATACCTTTTCTGTGACCTGACACTTGATCTGCTATTTGCAGAAGTACTAGAAAAATGAGTGTTAGAAACAAGAGGAATGCAGAACCAGATCTAGAGGCTCCATTGAAGAGATATCGAAATCTAAACGGAGCACAGTTCTCGGGAAATGAATCTATAATTCAAACTCAAGCATGGATGAGTTCTGTTGAAAGAATTTTTGAGCGTATCCAGTTGAGAGATGATCAGAAAAGATTAGTAACATCTTGGGCGCTTAAAGAAGAAGCTTTAATCGGGTGGGAAACAATCATCAAAGATAATCCAGAAGGTGATATCACCTGGGATAGATTCAAAAAGATTTTCCTAGAAAGATTTACTCGTCCTGAAGTGACGGAGCGATTATGTGATGAATTCTCTTATCTGATACAAGGAGATATAACCATTCCAGAATATCATAAGAGATTCAACGAACTTTCTTACTTTGCTTCTTATCTGATTCAAGATCCAAAGAGGAAGAATCTGAGATTTATTCATGGCCTGCAAAGGAAATATCAGAATAGTGTAATGAGGAATGTGAAGCTTCCTTTTTCTGAAATGATATACATGGCTTACCAATATGAGGATCTCGACAAGAAAGGTATGTTGCGTTATGAAGAAGAGGTCATTTCTAGTAATAAAGGTGAGCCTGAAACAGATAATCCTGAGGCCAGTACGATGTCTGAGGCCAGTAACAAGCCCAAAGTCAATCGAAAAAGGGCCAGATTTGAGAAAGAACAAGTAAAGACCGCCACTTGCTCTAACTGCCATTTCAAAGGGCATTTGTCGATAAACTGCGGACCCTTAAAGAAGCGATTGAAAGGTGGACTTCAATCCAAGGAGGGATTTCAAGAAAATAGAAAATGCAATCTCTGCCATCAGGCTGGTCACGTAAAGCAAGATCGCTGGCTGTTGAAAAAGACTGAAATAGTTCAAGTAAATGAAGTAGCAGAAACTTCTGAGCCCTCAGCTAGTCAGGGAAGACCTGATGTTTTGGAAGGCACGCTTAATGTCAAAAACATTCCAGTTAAAGTACTGTTTGATACAGGCGCGTCAAGAAGCTTCATTGCCAAGAATGCAGTTAAGAAGTTGGATTTGAATTTGAGGAAGCTCAAAGAACCAATGACTGTCCATAATCCGGTTGGGGGTTCCCTTGATCTCAGTTGGGTTTGTGCAGTACCTATCTCTTTTTCCTGCTATAAATTCCCTACCATCTCTATCGTCATGAATTTAACTGAATTCGATCTTATTCTGGGATTGGATTGGCTAACCAGATATGAAGCAGAGGTTAGATGCGCCGAGAGAGTTGTTAGGGCTAAGATTAAATCAGGGAATTATATAACCATACCGTGTGAAGGTCGGAAATCTAATAGAAAAGACTTCTGGGCACATTTGGATGTTTCTCCTATTCAAATAGAAAATATCCCTAAAATCACAGAGAATATTCCTGACCTCGTCAAAGATATACCTGTCGTCAAGAACTATGCGGATGTGTTCGAAGAAGTTGTTCGCTTACCTTCGCAGAGAGAAATTGATTTCAAAATTGCTTCAATTCCGAATGCAAGGCCGGTAGTTCACGCTATTCGAAGAATGTCCTTTAAGGAGAAATAAGAACTTGACAATCAAACACGGCAGCTCGTATAGAAGGGTCTAATCAGGCCTTGTTTCTCTGATTGGGGTGCAGCAGTGGTGTTTGTCCCAAAATCTGACGGTACGGCTATGTGTGGATTATCGTGATTTGAACAAGCAGACAATAAAGAATAAATATCCATTGTCGTGAATTGATGACTTATTGGATCGTCTGAATGGAGCACAGGTATTCTCAAGGATGGACCTAGCTACAGGCTTCCATCAACTTCGAATTGCCGAAGAGTGTGTTCCAATGACAGCATTCAGAGGTCCCGACTTATTCTATGAGTGGTTAGTAATGTCGTTCGGCTTATGTAACGCTCCAACATACTTCGTCGATTTGATGAATAGAGTGTTCAGAGGAGTTTTGAATAAATTTGTTTTGGTTTTCATTGATGATATCCTTATCTTCTCTAAGTCAGAAAGCGAGCACGAAAAACATTTGGAACAAGTGTTAGAAATTCTCAGAAGGAATGTATTAAAAGCCAAACTATCCAAATGTATATTCTGGCAAGATGAAGTGAAATTTCTAGGCCACGTCGTATCGAAAGAAGGAATTGCTTTGGATCCAAGTAAAATCACACCTATTCAAAACTGGAAACAGCCTAGTACTCCTACAGAGGTTCGCAGTTTTCTTGGATTGGCTAGCTATTACCAGAAGTTCGTTAAAAACTTTTCGACGATATCTGGTCACTTAATGAAGCTTACAAAGAAGCACTCTAAATTCAAATGGACTCCAGAAAGTGAAGAGACTTTTGAAGAGCTAAAGTTAAGATTAACGACAGCTCCAGTGTTGACCATCATCGATGGCAATCAGGACTTGAAAGTCTGGACAGATGCCTCTAGAGAAGGCCTTGGAGCAGTGTTAATGCAATGGGGACAAGTGATCGCTTATGCTAGCCGTCAGCTGAAGCCGCACGAGAAAAACTATGTAACTCATGATCTTGAGTTGTTGGCTATCGTATTCTCTTTGAAAATCTGGAGACACTATCTTCTGGGTGAGAAATTCGAACTGTATACAAACCATCAGTCGTTAAAGTATCTATCCACCCAGAAGGACTTGAATCTGAGGCAGCAGGGTTGGCTGGAGTTTCTTGCAGCATATGACTATGAGATTATATACACTCCAGGGAAAGCCAATGTCGTGGCCGATGCGTTAAGCCGAAAGAATGTAATGATCGCCAGCTTTATTATTACGACTTCCTTGATTGACAAAATATCTATTCTTCAGAAGGATGATAATTTTATTAAGGATATGATCAAAAGGATTCAGAAAGGCGAGCCCTCGTATTTTCAAGTAGATAACGATGGAATCCTGAGATTAAAAGGAAGGATTTGTGTTCCTAACATCCCCGAGCTAAAAAGGGAAGTGTTGGACGAGTGTCACAAGTCCAAGCTGAGTATCCATCCAGGTGTGGCCAAAATGTATAATGATCTCAAGCGAACATTCTGGTGGAAGGCTATGAAAAGGGACGTTTCAATATATGTTAGCCGATGCCCTACTTGCCAATTAGTCAAAAGCGACCAACAGAAACTTGCAGGATTGTTGCAACCGTTGGACGTTCTAGGTTGGAAGTGGGAACATATTTCTGTGGACTTCATAGATGGTTTGCCCAGAACCAGAAAAGGAAATAACAGTATTTGGGTGATCGTAGATCGCTTCACGAAGACCGCCCATTTCATACTTGTCAGATCGAACCGAACTGCTCAGAGTCTGGCGCAGATATACTTCAAGGAAATAGTTAGACTACATGTAGTGCCGCTCAGTATAGTCAGTGATAGAGATACAATATTTACTAGTAAATTCTGGGAGGCATTTCAAGAAGAGCTGGGGACAAAGCTGAATCTAAGCACCGCTTATCATCCTCAGACAGACGGTCAGACTGAGAGGGTGAATCGTATATTAGAAGATCTATTGCGGGCTTGTGTTCTAGATTTCGGTGGATCATGGGAAGACCATCTGCATTTGGCTGAATTCTCATATAATAACAGCTACCAGGCGAGCCTGACAATGTCACAATTCGAAGCATTATATGGTAGACCGTGCAGATCTCCTACTTGTTGGGTCGAACCCGGTAATAGACTTGTGTTGGGGCCAGACATGATCCGAGAAGCTGCCGACAAAGTCGATTTTATTAAGAAACGATTACTGGCCGCTCAAAGCCGACAAAAGAGCTATGCTGATAGGAGAAGAAGAGATATATCCTTTGCCGTTGGTGACTATGTATATTTAAAAGTATCGCCGATGAGAGGAGTTATCCGGTTCGGTAAAACTGGAAAGTTGGCGCCCAAATTCATTGGTCTGTTTCCTATTCTGGAACGGATCGGAACTCTCGCTTATAGGGTTAAATTGCCTGATTGGTTGCCTGGAGTTCATGATGTATTTCACATATCTCAACTTCGAAAGCACGTTCATGATCCAGACTTGATCGTGGAAGAAGCAGCTCAGCAGGATATTGAAATTACCCCTGAATTGGCTGTGAGAAGAGAGCCGCTAAAGATTATCGGCAAAGAAACCAAAGAAATGAGGAACAAGAAGGTTCACTTAGTCAAAGTGCAATGGAGTGGAGATCCACGAGATTGTACTTGGGAAACTAAGGAGAGCATTCAGAAATCCTATCCTAGATGCCGAGTGGATATATCTGATTGACTCCGGTGCAAGGTACATTTACCGTACTTTGCATTACCAATTAGTTCTCTACTCAGTTGTTATTTTCTTTCCATGGATGTGCACTTTTAATTCTATAGTCTGAATGATTTTAAAAAAAAGTATAGGAATAGATTTGTATGATTTTGAAAAGTTAAAAACAATTTGATTGTTGTTGGTGTTGTGTGATTGTAGATTTGATTAATTAAAATTATTAAAACGATAGTTAATTTAATCAATAAGAGATGAATGGTAGAATTTATTCGATTAAATCACACATTGAATTGATTAGAGAATTAATTAGAAATGTATACATGTGCATTATATATGTTTGAACAGGTAAATGGATTAGATGTTGAGTAAAGATTTTATTTGCGTGCCCGACAAATAGGTAAACCTTAATGAGTTGGATGCGCACTTTTATTATTATATCAACTCCTGTGAATGCCAATGGATGCGGAGTGCTGGTTATTCTGTGTGTAATAATAAACGTCGCCATAGGATAGTAACAATTAATTTTGAACTACACTACATGGCATACTTCTGGAAGATAGGCATACTTCATCATATACCACATAAGCATTTGGAGCTTGTGTGACGAGGTGGAAGATTTACCATACGAGCGAGAGGCTTGTATGGAGATGACTATATTTTACAGGTTGAACTGATGACTGATATGGACTATTTAAATTGTAACGATTAAATTGCCAGATTAATAAAAAACCCACACGGGTCTGGAGTTGACAATAATCACATCTCTCTAGTTATTAGATACGGCACATGGACTATTTATTTCCCCCACACGGGACGAGGTGACGAGGATTTATCCTCTGGAGCATTTAAAATACACACTCCCTCAGGCTTTGACAGGGTGACGAGAATTTATTCTCTGGAGTTATTATCAATACACGCTCCCCTGTAAACACTAGAATATATCACTATAAATATGTGTATGCTTATTAGGATTTATTGGGTACCTAATACGGCCCAATAAATTTCCAAACCCCTCCCCGTACAAAGGAGGTTATGGCGAAATTTTTCGAAAATTCTGGGTGTTAGCCAAATTTTTGAAGAATTTGGAAATTCTCAGAAAATGAAAAGTTGGAGAATAAAAGCCAGGTTGAACGTCGAGTTGATTAATCAAACCACTTTCGACTTTGTTCCTTTTCGGGGACGAAAAGTTTTAAGTGGGGTAGATTGTAACGACCCGGAAAATCTGAACCAATTTAAAATTTTTAAATTGGCTAAAATAGTGGATTCTAAATATTTAAAATAAATATTTTAAATAATAGCAATGAAAAGTGAGTTTGAATCGACGTTTGAAAATGAATATAATTAATTCTAATTATAAACAAGGCCTGAAAATGCGATGCAGTTTCAAAAATTGAATTCAAACTTTGTCTGATTGTACCGGGTGCAAAACAAAACGGATTTGAGTGAGACCAAAAATATTTAAATCTGTTAGTGAATACCTTTCTAACGAATCTGAAAAATCGAAGTTTCATAGTAGGAAGCAAAAGTTATGGCCAAATGAATTTTCTGAAAGGTCGCTATGGATTTTATATAGCCCGTGAAAATGGCCATTTTGCAAACGACCTCGGAATTCGACGAAACCACTTTAGTTGGATCCGGGATGTTAAACTATGGCTAGGTTTCAAATTTCATAATTTTTGAAGCTAGTATGTGAGCGTGGCAAAGGAAAATGTGTTTTGGTCAATTACAGTTAAATTGGATCGACCAGAAATGGACCATTTTTCAAACAATCTCAGAATTCGACGAAACTAGTTTTGTTGGGACTGTATCGTCAAAACATAGCTAGATTTATTTTTCGGGAATTTTTAGAATCAGTTTGTGGCCCTGGCAAATTGAAATGTACGTTCAAATTAAATATTGAATGTTTTATATTTTAATTTGAAGGAAAACTGACTGAAACAGTCGAATGGGCCTACGAAACATATCCCATTGTGTTCGGAATGGGGGTAAAACGCTAGGGAAGATAGTCGTTGGGTTTGGATTGGGGTTCGTGTGTGAAAGGGGTATTTTAGAATTTTGAAAATATATAAATAAAGTAAAAAAAAAATCATTGGGCCACATAGTTTTTCTCTCTTCCCGATGTTCATCGACGCACGGCGGAAATAGCTCAAACCCTTCCCCCTCATTTTTCGATCAATCCACGCAAAATTAGCCCCTCCTCCAGTTGAAGATTTTGTAGAGCTCGACGAGAGCTTCAAATCCATACAAGGGTGGTATTTTTTCGTTGCCTGAATTGAGAGAATCACCTCCCTGAAGTCGACGACTTCAATTCGCCGTCCCGACCGCCTGGCACCACCGAGTGGGCCCCAACCACCACGTGCAGGCGCGCGCCTCCCCACTCTTCGTCGCTGCACCGGCCGATCCTCCTATCGATTCACGGTTTGATCGAAAATTGCAAACCTAGTTTTGAACCTTTCAGCTGAGGTACGACTATATTTTCAACAGTTTTAACACCTTTAAACCGTTGCAAACTTTGAAAAATCATATCTTTTTCGTGTGTTGACGAAATTCAGTGAAACAAGAGACAGTGGACTCGTGTGGACGTCTTCTACATTCTAGAAGAGACCGCATATTTTTCTGAGGCTTCTGCTATTTTTGGTGGAGTGGAACCCCATGTGAGATTTCTAATTTATAAACGATATGGGAAACGACGATGTATAAATTATATAGTCGATGTATGAGTTATATAAGCGTTGTACACCTCTTGTATAAGCGTTGTATAAGTTGTACGTTTGACATATAAGTTGTATATGCATTGTAAAAAATATTTATGTGTTGAAATAGAAGTGAAATGCCTATATGTATTATATATATATATATATACACGCCCCTCGTCCACAAACCATGGACGATATTTATTGATTGTGATTGGTATGAAAATTGATTGATAGCGAATGGTTGATTGGAATTGTTTGTGGTTGATATTGATTGATTGTGGTTGAAAAATACCCGTTTGTGGTTGAGAAATATTTGGTTGAAACCACATAGGATTAGTTTGTGGAAATGAAAATTATATACATGCCGCCTGCATGCGAACTAGATGCATGATTCCCCATTGTCAAATGCTGCGAGGCTTTAAGGTAGAGCGAGGAGCCGTACTAGGGACGGCCCCGGTTTTAACTACCCTGCCGTTATGCTACCGAAATTTTGAATAATATTCATGTGTTAGAATTATTTTCATTTGTTGAAACTATATTTATTCGTTGAATAGAAAACCTTCATGTGTTGAATCGATATTCATTCGTTGGATAGAAATTCATGTGTTGAATGGTATTCGTGTTTTTAAATATAAAAATCACATTTTTATCGATATATATAAACTATAGAAAACCTTCATGGTTGAATCGATATTCATTCGTTGAATAGAAATTCATGTGTTGAATGGTATTCATATTTTGAAATAAATTGTTTTATAATAAAAATCATATTTTTTTCATCTATATGAACTATATAAAATAGTCGAGTTTTGAAATAAATTGTTTTATAATAAAAATCCAATTTTTATCACCAATATGAACTACATAAAATAATCTGGTTTTGAAATAAATTGTTTTACATTAAAAATCACATTTTTACTATATACATGAATTGTTAAAAATAGTGAAGTGTTGAAATAGAAAACAGTTAGATAAAAATACCATTTTTATCGAAAGTATGAAAGTTATATAGTTTTGAAATCGAAGAATCGATATATATATATATATAGAATTGAAATATATCGAAAAACGAAGCTGCAGTTCGTATTTTGAAACCGTGATTTCAAACGATTAGTGCGGGAGATCCGACCATCGGATTTTCCCGAAATCGCAACCGTTGGGTTCGCTTTGGAAATATCTTTCCAAAGGCACCAACTTTGTAAAAATCTAACGGTTGGATTGTCTAGAATATTTAATTCAAATCTGAAGAAAAACAGCGTCGGAATCGATTATATATATATATATATATATATACATATATAATTATATTTAATCGAATAACGACGCTGAAGTTCGTATTTTGAAATTGAAACTTCAAACGATTATACCGGGAGATCCGAGCGTCGGAATTTCCCGAAACTGGAACCGTTGGATTCGTTTTGAAAAAATCTTTCTAATGATGTAAACTTTATGAAGATCCAACGGTTAGATTTTCAGATATGTGTAAATCAAGTCTGAAGAAAAACAGCGCCACGGCCGCGTTATGGCCCGAAGCGTCGTTTTGAATAAATTGGCTATTTTAAAATAAATAAAAATAGCGATAAATCGTTATAAAATATTATAAACGATATGGATGTGATTTAGAAATTAACTGAAGGTTGGCTTAGTCGAATGGTTTCCTGGGTGTTGATCTGATGTTGGTTTCGGCCTTCGGGGTTAATATTTGGGAAATCGTTCTCTTACTGATTGACGGTTAGTGAATAATGAATTGAAATGATGCGTGTGTATGTTAGTGTTGCACTTGTTTATTATATACGCGAGTTGTTCAGAAAGACCGGGTTTATCCCATTCTGAATAACTGAATCGACGATAAGAAATCGAAGATGAAGACGGTGGTCGAAGACCGGAGATCTTCACCTCGTTTGGATGGTAACCGAGGTCCTGATTGGGAGGCATCCCGAAATATGGATAATGAGTGGTGATCGTCCAGACGTAAGTGGTGATCGATGGGTTTGCGAGGTATTTAGTGCCTCCGGTTTCGTTCAGACCCAGAACGGACTTGCAAATGGACGGTGTGTCTGACATTGTAATTTATTCTGTGTGATTGATAGCCATCAGTTGCACGGTGTGAATTGCCTGTGTGGCATGCTAAGATGCAGTGATCAGGGCTTCTATTGAAAAGCAAAGTCTTGTGGTGATGATCAAAGCACCGCCTGCGTGGCGTAGCTTTGGGTATAACGTGAAATCGCGAGCCTCACACCCCGGTTGAACCAGAAACAGGAGAGGACATCAGGGAGGGCATGCGTTTCCTTCTAGTTAGAAGTGGCGTCAGTGGTTTTACACACCCTGACGAGTTTGACTTATGTGGTTGTTGCTGTTGCGAGGTGCCTCGGTTATATCGGTCGATCCAGGACCGATGGATTCATTCGTTGGCTCATTAACGCCCCAAAGGGCGGGGAAACGCAGTGTTCAGGCATAATAATCCACATCGATGGACCGGCCCTGATGATCCAAGGGGCAGTTGCGGCTATTCCTGAGACACAGGCTAGAGCATCTCGAAGTCGGTAGGGACTATATTTTGCCTTGGTTCATGACGGAAATCCAATTTCCAAATACGTGACTGTGCAGTTTTGATTGTATACTTATATATGGCGTCATAGTGGTATGGGGCATTAATGCCGTCTATGATTGATACTTATGATATGAAATTGTTTTTGAAACATATAAACACTAGTAATAATATCAAATTCTTTTGTTTTATTCGTATCAAGCATATTTTGGCCGTTATAAGGTAAAAATTCTATCCTCCGGTTTGCGTTGCATTGTGTGATGGGAACTGAGTCTTATAATGGCTTCATTTTTATAAAAGGCATTGCGATGTTTAAAAGAATGATTTGTTTTAAAGCATTGGTAATCCAATGGAGTAAACCCATTCCACAAAAGTGGCGTGGTCCTGTGATTAGCCATATTTAAAATGTGTTGAATAGATTTCTCATACCAGTCCTATGACTGACTCGTAGTTTATTTCACTTGCAAACTCGGGTGCCCCTTTTTCTACATGGGCAGCCTTGTATTCAGGTTTTAGCTGGCTCTTTCTGGATAGCTGGAGCTGAAGATGGATTCTATTATTTATCTCTTTTTATGATGTTCAGCTCCTATTGTACATATTATGTTTGTTTTCTGCTGTAAACATTTATGTATAGCTGAACTGTATTTGTAGTAAGTAAGATCCTGTATACTGTGTAACTCTGATGATTATTGTTTATCCAGTGTATTATTGTTCATTATCTGGTGTATTTATTTATTTCTGTTCTGCTATTATCGGTTTATGTGTTATATTCTAAAGATTACCCTTGTCTCCGTCTGAACGGGAAATGGGGTCGTCACAGAGGCGCCTCGATTATAGGTCTGTAAGGACCGGGAAACGTGTGTTCAGGAATTGCCAATCCTCAAAAGTAAGAGAGGACCGACCCAGCCAATTCCAAGGGTCGCTATGTGCGATCCTGAGACATTTGCTAGAGTGTCTCGAACGGAGAGGAGCTTGCCCCTTGCCTCGACTCGTGATGGAATCCAATTTCCAATAAAAAATTGCGTATCTGATTGTATTACTAGTATGGTGATGTAGTAGATGGTAGCCATGCCGCCTAGGATCGATATTTATGATTGAATTTTCCTTTGAAACGTATATGCACTAGTAATAATATCAAACACTTTCGTTTTCTACGTATGAAGCATTTTTGGCCATTATAAGGTAAAACTTTATCCTCTAGCTTGCGTTGCATTGTGTGAGGGGACCTGAGTCTTATAATGGCTTCATTTTGATAAAAAGCATTGCGATGATTTAACCGTGTACTTTATTATATGCACTAGCACTCATTGGAGTAAACCCGTTCCGCGAAAGTGGCGTGGTCCTTTGATTTGCCTTATTATTGTTGTTAATAAGTTAAGTAGATTTCTCATACCAGTCCCATGATTGACTCGTAGTTTGTTTCACCTTGCAAACTCGGGTGCCCTTATTTTCACACGGGCAGCCTAGTTACAGGTATCTGGCGCACTTTTGGCTATGGCGAGGCTTGACTACATTGAGAAGACTTTGACTCTTTCTGCCATTATTGTATCTATATTATGATTCCGCCATTGGCGATGTTGACTGATATTTATTTTGTGTACTCTTATGTATGATTCCGCCTTTGGCGATGATGACTGGTTATGTATTATTATGCACTAAGTAGTATCCTGCACTGTGCTCTCTGATGTGGTGATATTTATATATGATTCCGCTATCATATGGTGTAAATTATTCTATTTCTTGTTTATGCTATTATCTGTGAAACTGCTAATGATGATTAATGTGTTATATTCCAATGATTATCCTTAACACTGTGGTACGAGGTTTTGGGATCGTCACATATACCCTAATCGAGAACTAAAGATTTATAAATTTACAATTCTATATTAGGCAGTGATAGTACAAGATCCGCTGAAAGTTGGAGATCTAAAATTTTCTTTATTATTTTTCTTTTAAATTTTGTATTATTGTTTAATATGCTGAATTTTAGTATTTTATGGTATGTAACTGACTATTATATAATAGATTTCTATTCATTCCAAATTTTTCTACATCCTAAGAATTAGATTTAAAACATAATAATAAATTCTCATCATGTTAGACAATATTGATCATGTGTCATGCAAAGGAATTTCTACACTGCCAATGATGCAATTAATATTCTCATAAGATTTTGTACATTTTCACACATAATGTACTTCAAGTTTGAATTCTAGAAGAAAAAAAAGATAGGAACTTGCATAATTGTAATCTATCATCTGTGCAGCACGTCCTTTTTTTCATGTGTTGCATTCAAAAATTATTCATTATTATAAACCTTTGTACAAGATAGAAACATGCCACAATAGCATGCATTAAATGTGCTTTAGCTCCAGGTTGTTTTTATCCTTTTCTTTCCATAACCAATTCACCATTAAACACCTTTTTGTTTTACATGAATTTACCTCAGCATAATGTTTACTGCACTCTTCCATTAAAGACCTGTAGATTGTAATTTTTATCAATGTTATGGCATATGATGAGGATATTCAAGATCATGGGAATCAGGTATTCCCTGGTTTTTTGGCAGAATGCATATAGGAATTGTGTATGCAGTGGTGAGTTTACCTCTTAGATTTTCTGGTAAACAGTATCAATATGCAACATGCTCTGTTAACCATCTCTTTGATAAACAAAATAACAAGTATGTTATATATATGATCGACGCTTTCCTGTGTAATAGAAAAACACAAATTTTAAAATAAATGATAACTGCAAGCGCACAGATCGTATAATATGCAGGTCAAACACAAGGAGGAATTTTAATTTTTATTATTTATATATTTCTTGGGCGAGTTAGACAAAACTTAGAGGTTGGATTAAAAAACAATAAAAATGGAAACTGTAATTTGATTCAGAACAAATCTAGTTGAACCGATGATCAAATAACAATTTTTTATTGAAAAGCAAATAAAACTATGAATCAGATTTGAATCTAATCAAATCCAATTTAACCTAGAAAAGCAAATTAAAAGCAAAAATTAAAATTGCAGAAATTAAATAACGAACAGAAAATAAAATTAGGATTACTGCCAAATCTAATCAAACGGTCAATCACTAATGAAAATAAGTGCAAAATACAAATAGCGTTGTACCAAATCTAATTATGTAGACAACACTAATTGCTAAGAAAATAAAAATGTAGAAAAGAGAAGAAGAAGAAGACTTTTGGATGGGTCTATTGCTTTTGGTTTTCGTCGGTTTCGACTGGGTTCCAATCGGATTTTGGATGGGGAGAATGCGATTTTGATTTTTCTGATGATGGCGAGGGTTTGTTGTGGGTGTATGTTGAGGTTTCAGGCGTTCGAAGTTTATGGTTGGTGATCATTTCGGTGACAGGGGTTTCGAACTGCGATGTGCTGGTTTGTTGTTGTTCTGCTTATGGAAAAAAGAGCTGTTTGCGTGGAGAATTTTTAGGTTAGAAGTTTTAGTGTGGACAGAGGTTGTAATGTAGACCGGTGATGGTTTTGATATGTGGAAGGATGGTTTCAGACTGTGGTTTGGGTACTTGATTGTGTGAATAGTTGAATATGTGGTGTTGGATGAAACTGGGTAGATGACAAGAACGGTGAAGGGAGTTGAGGTGTTTGTTGAAGGCTGTTCGAAAGGGGATGTGTACGTGAATATGCGATGCATTTGTGGTATGATATGAGTATGAGGAGGGAAATATGGATGATCGAGTAGGATGAATCTTTGGTGGGAGGTTCTAGGTATTTGAGGTGCGTGGAGGAGTTCTATGATGAAGTTTTGCGAATGGGTTGTGGAGATTTGACAGTGTAACAACCCGAAAATCTGGGCCAGTTTAAAATTTTTATTTTGGCAATATCAGCGAATTTTGAATATTTAAAATAGATTATTTTAAATAAAATAGACGGAAATTTATTTTGAATATAATTCGAACGTATATATTATACGCGTCGTCGTTAGAATATAAATATTTATATATAATTATAAATAGAATTGAAAATGGCGCGATAGTTCGATAATTCGATTTCAAACTTCAATTGAATGTACCGGGTGCAAAACAATCCGGATTTTAGTGAAACCAAAAACATTAGGATCTAATTGATAGTATCTTTCCAACGAATCCGGAAAATCAAAATTTCATAGCGGGAATCAAAAGATATGCCCAGTTGAAAATTCTGAATAGTCGCTATGGAATTCAGGCCCTTAAAAATGGGAATTTTGCAAATGACCTCGGATTTCGACGAAACCACTTTTGTTGGGTCCGTGACGTCAAATTATTGCTAGGTTTCAAATTTCATAATTTTTCGAATCAATGTGTGAGCGTGGCAAAAGAAAACGCGTTTGACCAGTTTCAGTTGATTTTAATCGACTGAAAAATGTGATTTTTATAAAATGAATAGCATAGAAAAAATGTGATTTTTATAAAATGAATAGCATAGAAAAAATGTGATTTTTATAAAATGAATAGCATAGAAAAAATGTGATTTTTATAAAATGAATAGCATAGAAAAAATATGATTTTTATATATTGAACTTCGAAATAAAAATATGATTTTTATATATTGAACTTCGAAATAAAAATATGATTTTATATATTGAACTTCGAAATAAAAATATGATTTTTATATAGGGAATAGCGAAATAAAAATTCGATTTTTACATATGTAGTGGCTACGGGCGAAGAAAGTGATAAGAGACGAGAACAGTGAAGATTTCCTGCATTTGAAGTGCCGTGGAGCTAGGATAGCTATATGTGAGAATTTCTCACCTTTCAATTTCTTTTCTAATTATATATATATACTAGGATGCAGACGGTGCTTAGTAGCACCCGACACAATCGTCCACAGACCATGGACTTGTTTGTTTGGTTGCATAGATTAGTTAGATGATTTGATTTGAAATTGAATTGTTTGGTGAAATGAATGGATTTGATTGATGTGTGAATGGCGTGGGCCTTCACTAGACCGGGGATAAGGCTAGGCCTTGTCCCGTTTTCTAGTATCGTGCCGTTATGCTGCCGAAATTTTCTAAAATAAGTTAGAAAAATAAAAATATCATTTTATTTAAAGAATGAACTGAATAGAAATTCATATGTTGAAATAAAATGTTTTATCGTTAAAAATATAATTTTTAACGTGAATATGAATGTAGTGAATATGAATAAATAAATATTCATTTACAAACCGGACGGTTTGTTTATGTACACCTATTTGAAGGACATTGATTGGGACGATAAATTTTACACATCGCCCAACTGCACAAATAAAATCTGTGTGTGATTGTTTGAAACCCCACACGGGTGTTGGGATGAAATTTGAAGTTCACTCATCCTGATTGATTAAATATGTCGATCGATTGATTGACATGCTGTTATAAGCGTTAGATATCTATATTTGATGCTTATACAGTGTAGTGCACTTTGGTTGATGGTTGATTATTTTTCAATGCTATTATATACATGTGTTGTATGAAAATCCATATAATTAACTTTATATGGTAATTGATTGGGCCTCATTCCAATTTGAAAAATAAAGAATATTATAAAATTAAAGTTCATGTGTTGACAGTACTCATCCATTAAGATTGGTCATGTGTTGAACGAAATATTTTAGTAATAAAATTTACATCTTTATCGATATAAAATAAAAGTTCATGTGTGGACAGTACTCATCCATTGAGATTGGTCATGTGTTGAACGAAATATTTTAGTAATAAAATTTACATCTTTATCGATATAAAATAAAGGTTCATGTGTTGACAGTACTCATCCATTGAGATTGGTCATGTGTTGAACGAAATATTTTGATAACAACTATTTTGAAAAAGAAATATTTGAAATAGAATATTTGAAAATAGAAATTTATGAAGCCGTGTTGTTTAGATTGACGCCATTTTGACGTGAACGATATTTATATCGATTTTATTCATTTTGAAATGAATTGAATTGAAAACGATTTCGAAATGAATTGAATTGAAAACGATTTCGAAATGAATTGAATTGAAAACGATTTCGAAATGAATTGAATTGAAAACGATTTCGAGATGAATTGAATTGAAAACGATTTCGAAATGAATTGAATTGAAAACGATTTCGAAATGAATTGAATTGAAAACGATTTCGAAATGAATTGAATTGAAAACGATTTCGAGATGAATTGAATTGAAAACGATTTCGAAATGAATTGAATTGAAAACGATTTCGAAATGAATTGAATTAAAAACGATTTCGAAATAAATTGAATTAAAAACGATTTCGAAATAAATTAAATTGAAAACGATTTCGAAATGAATTGAATTGAAAACGATTTCGAAATGAATTGAATTGAAAGCGAATTGAAATGAATTCAAATTGAATTGAAATTTGAATTGAATAGAATTGAATTTTAAAACGAATTTATAAAGAAGAATTCAATTTTGATTTGAATTGAAAAGGAAGTTGAAATTGCTTTTGAAAACGAATTTAAAACTATTTATATAATTCGTTTTAAATAGAAATCGACGAAATATATATTATATATATTATATATATAATATAATGGCCTGAATAGAACGCGCCGCGCCGTGGTAGTTCGTGAATTTCGACCATTTATTTCAAACGGACATTACGGGAGATCCGACCGTCGGATTCTCCTAAAATCAGAACCGTTGGGTTCGTATCGAAAAGAGCTTTCTAAAGAATATTAGAAATTAGAAAACTAACAGTTGGATTTGGAATTATGTCCAAATCAAATTCGAAAAAGGTCGCTGTAAGTGCAGTTCGATGGCCATTGATGGAAATCGACTGTACGGGCCTTGATAAAATTATTAAAAATAGTAATAATTTGTGTAAAATCATAAGAAATGATTTAGAAAGAATTAGGATGAAAAACTCCATATTTGAAAAGATAAAAACAGATTTTTATCGAAATGAACTAGTTTTGAACTAGAATTATAATTCTATTTATTTTTAAATAAATAAATTGAATTTGAAATGGTTTTAAAAATAACCAGAATTTCCATTGATTGCATTGGAGTGGAATTGAATCGAAATTGTCTTCGGAATATTTCGATGTTGGAATTCGTGATTATACGGATGTTGTTATGGAAATTTGAAAGATATATATTTATATCGTTATTTCCAATACGACATTTGCTAATCGTAGAATTTGATATTGAATATAAGCCGATATATTTTCTATTCAGAGCCTTATATTGAATATCAAATGTGATTTGGGTTTGTCATGAATGGTGTCTTCACTAACACTGTTCTTGAACCCAGTTGAGAAAAGATTAAATCTTTTTATTTAGATTTAATGAAGTGTACCAATTCAATAATATTTAATTGAATTGAATTGATATTGATATTGGGTTTATCGTGAACAGTGTTTTAAATAACACTTGTTCTTTAACCCGATAATTAATGGAATGATTTTTGGGTTTATCGTGAACAGTGTTTTAAATAACACTCGTTCTTTAACCCGATAATTAATGGAATGATTTTTGGGTTTATCGTGAACAGTGTTTTAAATAACACTCGTTCTTTAACCCGATAATTAATGAATGTGATTTTGGGTTTATCGTGAACCGTGTTTTAAATGACACTGATTCTTTAACCCAGTCGAAGATTAAAACTAAGTGGAGTTTTAATGAATCTTTAATTAGATTGAAATGATCGAGAATGGAGTATCACCAGTTTTGCTCCAGGCGATAGTTAAATCTTTAATTAGATTTAAACGTGAAATGGTAATTGAATTTACCGATAACACCGTAATATGAAGTACTACCAGTTTTACTTCATGGGATGAATAGGTTGGGATTGGGAAATTAAAACAAATGATTACTTCGGTAAGGTTCGCTAATCCCAACTAGTTTTGAATTGATATTCAAAAATAGATTAAAGAATAAATTCAAGAAATTTATCTTGGATAAAATTAATGGGAACCTTTCCCTATGAATGTGAAATCAGAAACTAACTGTCGGTTAGCTAAGCAGAATGGTTTTCTGGATATTGATCTGATGTTGGTTTCGGCCTTCGGGGTTAATATTTGGGAAATTATTCTCTTGATTAATTTATGGTTAGTGACTGATGAATTGGAATGAGGCGTATGTTGTGTTTGTGTAATACTTATTTAAAATATACGCGAGTTATTCGGAAAGACCGGGTTTATCCCATTCTGAATAACTGATACGACGATAAGTCGAAGATGAAGACGGTGGTCGAAGACCAGAAGTCTTCACGTCGTTTAGGTAATTACTGATGATCTTGATTGGGCTGTACACCCAAGAAGATGGAAACAGTTAGTGATCGTCCAGACGTACTTGGAGATCGATGGATATGCGGGGTACTAGGTGCCTCTGGTTTCGTTCAGACCCAGAACGGACTTGTAAATGGACTGTGTGTCTGACATTGGATTTTAGTCCGTGTGATTGATCTCTATTAAATATATATCTTCTTGGCGGCGGAGAATTTATTCTCTCGCTTAACGCCCTTCTCTGAGACGTATGAGCTCAGGGGTTATATATTGATGGATATCAAACGCATGGAGTGAATTGCCTGTGTGGCATGCCTAAGTGGCAAATGATCGAGGCTTCTGTTGAAAAGCAAAGTCTTGTGGTTGATGATTGAAGCACGGCCTTCGTGGCGTAGCTTTGTGTAACGTTTACTTCGCGAGTTTCACACCCGGTATGAACCAAAAACGGGAGAGGACATCAGGGAGGACTTGCGTTTCTTTCTAGCTAGAAGTGGCGTCAGTGGTTTTACACGCCCTGACGAGTTTGACTTATGTGGTTGTTGCTGTTGCGAGGCGCCTCGGTTTGATCGGACGATCCGGGTCCGATGGAGTCATTTTTTGGCTCATTGACGCCCCAAAGGGCGGGGAGACGTATTGTTCAGGCATAATAATCCACATCGGTGGACCGGCCCTGACGATCC
Source organism: Allium sativum (assembly GCA_030737875.1). Classification (NCBI taxonomy): domain Eukaryota; kingdom Viridiplantae; phylum Streptophyta; class Magnoliopsida; order Asparagales; family Amaryllidaceae; genus Allium; species Allium sativum. Next base: position 134,899,668 of record CM060918.1, read on the forward strand.
AAGGCTTTCCTGCGCGCTTGCCTGAGACACGGGCTAGAGCGTCTCGAATCGGTTGAGGACTATCTTTTGCCTCGGTTCATAGTTGGAAACCCAATTTCCAAATACGTGACTTTGCGATTTTGATTGTATAACCTATATATGGCGACATAGTGGTATGGGGCATTCATGCCGCCTATGATTGGTACTTATGATTTGAAGTTGTTTTTATACACTATGCACTTATAATAGTATCAAACGATTTGTTTTAACCGTATCAAGCATTCTTTGGCTGTTATAAGGGAAAACCCTATCCTCGGCTGCGTTGCATTGTGTGATGGGACTTGGGTCTTATAACAGCTTCATTTTTCTCTATTTAGCATTGCGCTGTTTGTTTTATGCACTGGTATTCTTGGGAGGAAACCCGTTCCGTGTTATACGGCGTGGTCCCTTGATTTACCTAACTTTAAAAATAATGATTGATAACAGTTTTAGTTCTCACACCAGTCCCATGACTGACCTGGAGTTTATTGTTTTAACCTAAACTCTGGATGCCCTTATTTTGACACGGGCAGCTAGTAGTTTTGGTTTTGCAGATTTATATTCACGGGATCCTGGTTTACAGCTGGAACGATATCCGGAAAGCTTTGTATCCGTATATCTCATTCTAGTTGTGTATTGTATTATTTTCCGCTGCTATGTATTTAAATGTAATTTAAATCTCTGATATTTCTGTGTAATATTCATTTATACTCTGTATATTCTTGTAATCTGATGCATTGTTGTTATATACAATGAAATGTTCTTCTGTATGAGTTTTGTTGTGGCTTGTTCTCGAACTATCCGACGCTTTCCTTTACGGGGAAGTTACGGGTTTTCACAGACAGTGCGGAGTGAGGTGATTATGGTGCAACAAACGTTGGTCGTGGAGGAGATGTAGTGTGGGGGTATTTGATGTTGGTTTGGTGGTCACAGCTGATGGTGGTTGCATTGATGGTGTATGGGTTTTTGAATTTGCGATGTAGAGAAGGATGTACTTGAGGCAGGAAGATCTTGCGGGAGACGAAGGGAGAAAATTCAAGGTGGAAAAAGGAAATAAGAGTTTTTTTTAAAGTTGTAAACAAATCAAAATGTAAACAATGTAAAAGGGGAAAGGAAAAAAATTGGAAAGGAGTTGAAAAAGGCAAAATTAAGGCAGAAGAAACACAAGAGAGGAAAGGAATAGAAGAAAAGGAAAACAATAATTTTTTTGGCCTTTTTTCCTTATATTTCTAAGAATTGTAAAAAGGGAAGAAATTTGTAAAAAGGAAAAGAAATAAATTAGAGGGAAGGGAATAAAATGAATGAAATTTAGTAAGTTTTTTTGTCTCTTAGAGATTTCAATATCAGTAGTTTAACACCAAATTGTCTAATCAAGATTTTTTTAAATATATATACAAGAAAACAAAAGGAAAAAATAAAATAAAAACTAACACAAATCGGAAATTAAATAAATAATAAAAATCAATTACTGCCTCCCCGGCAACGACGCCAAAAACTTGAACGACGCTTCCCTATATAATAGAAAAGCGCAAATTTTAAAATAAATAATAACCGCAAGCGCATTGATCGTGTAATATTCAGGTCGAACACAAGGAGGAATTTTAAATTTTATTATTTATATATTTCTTGGGCGAGTTAGACAAAACTTGGAGGTTGGATTAAAAAACAATAAAAATTGAAACTGTAATTTGATTCAGAACAAATCTAATTGAACTGACGATTAAATCATAATTTTCAATTGAAAAGCAAATAAAACTATGAATCAGATCCGAATCTAATCAAATCTAATTTAACCTAGGAAAGCAATTAAAAAGCAGAAATTAAAATTGCATAAATTAAATAACGAACAGGAAATAAAACTAGGATTATCGCTGAATCTAATCATCCGGTCAATCGCTATTGAAAATAAGTGAAAAATACAAATAACGCTCTACCAAATCTAATTGTGTAGACAACACTAATTGCTAAGAAAATAAAATTGAAGAATAGAGAAAAAGAAGAAAACTTTATTGATTCCAAGATAAAAAGTTTACAATGTGATTACATGGGTATTTATAGGATAGATTAGCCAACCTAAAACTCTAATCCAATCTATGCATATATAGGCCTATTTACACAAGGATTGTTTTATCAGATCTTATGCCCTTTTCTTGACTTGTTTTGAGGAAATAATCTTGAGAATATCTTGTGAGTATCTTTGAGAATATCTGGGCCTCTTGATTAGCAATTATTCCTCCCATATCTTCCTTGTTTGGCATGTGACTAATTGATGGGAGATAATATTTCATAAGATTTATTCAACCAAACATGAACATATCTTAAACTCCAAAGCAACACAATGCTGAGTCTTCATCTGCAAATCTTCATATGTATATACACAACATTTCGATATTTAATTTCGGTTTTTCTGACTGTATGTGGCTTAGTTGGCATATCTATAAAAGTGACAAAATACTACCCAAGTAATATTTATTTATATACAAAAGATAAGATATAAGAGTATAAAATAAACACATTTCTATGTTAATCAAATACCCCCAGACTTATCTTTTACTCGTCCTCGAGTAAAAAAAATGAAAAAATTGAACTAGATAAGTCACACTTTCATAGGAAACACAGTTGAATTGAGCGTATGCAACAAGCCTTTAAACCTTTAGGTGCCCCTAGTAGGACGACTGGTGTCCCGTGAGGGTTTTCAATGGATACTACCCACAAAATCCGAATGCAATGTGTAATGATTCTAATGCAACTACATGAATGCAATGGACATATGCAAATGAAAACAAAAAAAATGAAAACACGACTTGTTTTAGAAAGGTGGTACAAGTTAAGTTAACAATTTCTAGTCAGTTGATTGTATTTTATATACCTCAACCTATCACAAATTTTCAACATAATTCAATTTTTCAATGTTTAAACTCTAGTTTGACCAGTTGGTTCGGTCGATAACATAGTGCATCCATGAAATAAATTCTTAGTTTGCTTGTCATAGTTTGTAAAGTGGTATTCTAATTTCCTTGTGTATGAGTAGTCAAATCAATAAGGTCAAGAAGTGTTTGGGTATCATCGCTTATTCTCTATCTCCATAAAAATTGAAATTTACGATTAATTACATGAACCTAACTTAAAGACCAAGGTACACCACCCATGCACTGCCTCGTAGACAGATGGAGAGTTGGAAAAGAGCTTAGCGGATTGTGTAGACCGACGCTGACTTTGTCAACTACATGTCAGTTGTAACAACCCGAAAATCTGGGCCAGTTTAAAAATTTTATTTTGGCAATTTTAGCGAACTTTGAACATTTAAAATAGATTATTTCAAATAAAATCGACCAGAAATTTATTTTGAATATGATTCGACGTATATATTATATACGTCGTCGTTAGAATATAAATATTTATATATAATTATAAATAGAATTGAAAATGGCGCGGTAGTTCGATAATTCGATTTCAAACTTCAATAGAATGTACCGGGTGCAAAACAATCCGGATTTTAGTGAAACCAAAAACATTAGAATCTAATTGATAATATCTTTCCAACGAATCCGAAAAATCGAAATTTCATAACGGGAATCAAAAGATATGTCCAGTTGAAAATTCTGAATAGTCGCTATGGAATTCAGGCCGTTAAAAAAGGAAATTTTGCAAATGACCTCGGATTTCGACGAAACCAGTTTTGTTGGATCCGCAGTGTCAAATTATTGCTAGGTTTCAAATTTCATAATTTTTCGAATCAATATGTGAGCGTGGCGAAGGAAAACGCGTTTGACCAGTTTCAGTTGATTTTAATCGACTGGAAATTAGCTATTTTTCATACGGTCTCAGAATTCAACGAAACTAGTTTTGTTAGGACCGTATCGTCAATACGAAGCTAGAAAATATTTTTCGAGAATTTTTAGTGTTAGTATGTAACCCCAGTAATTTAAAATGTACGTTTAAAATTCAATATAATGATTTAAATGCAAATTTAACGGAAACTGATTGTAACAGCCGAATCAGCTTGCGTGGCATATCCCATTGTGTTCGGAATGGGGGTATTTAGCTAGGGGCGATAGTCGTTGGGTTTGAATTGGAGTTAGAAATCATATGAGGGTAATTTTTGAATTAAATAATAATAATAATTAGTTTAAAGGGCCCTTAGCCACTCAAAACCCTAGTCAAACGTTAATGCATGGTCAACTCTCGTTCTACCCGCCTCCAGAGAAAAACCGACGATCCTAACCACTCCAAACTTCGCCCTCATCTTTCTTTGAATCTACTCAATAATTTCAGAAATTACAAAAACAAAAGTCACGAGCATCACGAGCTCTTTAGGTTGATACGACTCTGATCATCTCTAGAGTCGGATTGTGTTCGAATTTTGGGCTGTAACTCTTGTCGTTCGCCAGCGTTTTTAAGGGCGAGGGGGGATTCGAGTTCGCCAGTATTCTGGCCATCGGGAGGCGGAGCATCGACGGTTAGCGTGGCGTGCTTTGATTGGATTCTGGCGAAGTCTGGTGTCCGCAGTTTGAAGCCCTAGCTGATGGTGTTGGGTTCGAATATACTGGAGCGGGTTTCCAGTTGAAACGAAGATGGGGTGCAGGGTAATTTACATTGAGTTTCTCTTTAGTATATACATTATTTTTAACATCTAAGTAAATAGGAAAATTCCAGTTTTAAAAATATATATATATTGGTTTGAAAAATAAAAATAGTTTTCGTTCTTGAAAAATAGAAATAGTGATTTTAAAATAGAAATAGTGATTTTAAAATAAAAATATTGTATTTTAAAAATAAAAATAGAATGTGCAGTGAGTTTTAAAAATAAATAACTTTGTTTTAAAAATAGGAATCGCTTTGTTTTAAAAATAGAAGTTTATCCATATAGCATTGAAATAAAAATGTGATTTTTATATATTGAACATCGAAGTAAAAATGTGATTTTTATATATTGAACATCGAAATAAAAATGTGATTTTTATATATTGAACATCAAAGTAAAAATATGATTTTTATATATTGAATAGCAAAGTAAAAATGTGATTTTTATATATTGAACATCGAAGTAAAAATATGATTTTTATATATTGAATAGCAAGGTATAAATGCGATTTTTATATATGTAGTGGCTACGGGCGAAGAAATTGACAAGAGACGAGAACGATGAAGATTTCTATCAAAGAAGAGTCAAGATGATTGGATAGCTTGTGGTGAGAACTTCTCACCTTTCAATTTAAATTTTCTAGATATATATATACTAGGATGTAGACGGTGCTTAGTAGCACCCGACACAATCGTCCACAGACCATGGACTTGTTTGTTTGGTTGCATAGATTAGTTAGATGATTTGATTTGAAATTGAATTGTTTGGTGAAATGAATGGATTGATTGATGTGTGAATGGCGTGGGCCTTCACTAGACCGGGGATAAGGCTAGGCCTCGTCCCGTTTCTAGTATCGTGCCGTTATGCCGCCGAAATTTTCTAAAATAAGTTAGAAAAATAACAATATCATTTTATAGAATTAATGAATGGAATAGAAAGTCATATGTCGAAATAAAATGTTTTGTCGTTAAAAATAAAATTTTTAACGTGAATGTAAATAAATAAATATTCATTTACAGACCGGACGGTTTGTTTATGTACACCTATTTGAAAGACATTGATTGGGACGATAAATTTCACACATCGCCCAACTGCACAAATAAAATCTGTGTTTGATTGTTTGAAACCCTACACGGGTGTTGGGAGGAAATTTGAAGTTCACTCATCCTGATTGATTAAATGTGTCGATCGATTGATTGACAGGCTGTTATAAGCGTTAGATATCTATATTTGATGCTTATACAGTGTAGTGCACTTTGGTTGATGGTTGATTATTTTTCCATGCTATTATATACATGTGTTGTATGAAAATCCATATAATTAATTTTATATGGTGATTGATTGGGCCTCATTCCAATTTAGAAAACAAAGAATATTATAACATAAATGTTCATGTGTTGACTGTACTCATTCGTTGAGATTAGTCATGTGTTGAACGAAATATTTCAATAATAAAATTTGCATCTTTATCAATATAAAATAAAGGTTCATGTGTTGACCGTACTCATCCGTTGAGATTAGTCATGTGTTGAACGAAATAATTTAACAAAAATTGTCACACGTGGACAGTACTCATTCGTTGAGATTAGTCGTGTGTTGACAAAAATAAATATTCATTTGTTGAATAGAATATTTGAAAATAGAAATATATGAAGCCGTGTTGGTTAGATTGACGCCATTTTGACGCGAGCGATATTTATATCGATTTTATTCATTTTGAAATGAATTGAATTGAAAACGATTTCGAAATGAATTGAATTGAAAACGATTTCGAAATGAAATGAATTGAAAACCATTTCGAAATGAATTGAATTGAAATTGAATTGAATTCAAATTGAATTGAAATTCGAATTGAATAGAAATGAATTTTAAAACGAATTTATAAAGAAGAATTCAATTTTGATTTGAATTGAAAAGAAAGCTGAAATTGCTTTTGAAACGATTTTAAAAACTATTTATATAATTCGTTTTAAATAGAAATCGACGAAGTATAAATTATATATATTATATATATATAATATAATGGCCTGAATAGAACGCGCCGCGCCGCGGCAGTTCGTGAATTTCGACCATTTATTTCAAACGGACATTACGGGAGATCCGACCGTCGGATTCTCCTAAAACCGGAACCGTTGGGTTCGTATCGAAAAGAGCTTTCTAAAGAATATTAGAAATTTGAAATCTAACGGTTGGATTTGGAGTTACGTCCAAATCAAATTTGAAAAAGGTCGTTGTAAGTGCAGTTCGATGGTCGTTGATGGAAATCGACTGTACGGGCCTTGATAAAATTATTAAAAATAGTAATAATTTGTGTAAAATCATAAGAATGATTTAGAAAGAATTGGGATGAAAAACTCCATATTTGAAAAGAGAAAAATAGATTTTTATCGAAATGAACTAGTTTTGAACTAGAATTCAATTCTATTTATTTCTTTTTAAATAAATAAATTGAATTTGAAATGGTTTTGAAAATAACCAGAATTTCCAATGATTGCATTGGAATGGATTTGAATCGAAATTGCCTTCGGAATATTTCGATGTTGGATTTCGTGATGATACAGATATTGTTATGGGAATTTGAAAGATATATATATATTGTTATTTCCAATGCGATATTCGTTCGTCATAGAATTTGATATTGAATATAAGCCGGTATATTTTCTATTCAGAGCCTTGTATTGAATATCAAATGTGATTTGGGTTTGTCGTGAATGGCGTCTTAAATAACACTTGTTCTTTAACCCGATAATTAATGAATGTGATTTTGGGTTTATCGTGAACCGTGTTTTAAATAACACTTGTTCTTTAACCCGATAATTAATGGAATGATTTTTGGGTTTATCGTGAACAGTGTTTTAAATAACACTTGTTCTTTAACCCGATAATTAATGAATGTGATTTTGGGTTTATCGTGAACCGTGTTTTAAATAACACTTGTTCTTTAACCCGAAAATTAATGGAATGATTTTTGGGTTTATCGTGAACAGTGTTTTAAATAACACTTGTTCTTTAACCCGATAATTAATGAATGTGATTTTGGGTTTATCGTGAACCGTGTTTTAAATGACACTGATTTTTTAACCCAGTCGAAGATTAAAACTAAGTGGAGTTTTAATGAATCTTTAATTAGATTGAAATAATCGAAATGGAGTATCACCAGTTTTGCTCCAGGCGTTAGTTAAATCTTTAATTAGATTTGAACGTGAAATGGTAATTGAATTTACCGATAACACCGTGGTGTTAGATATGAAGTATCACCAGTTTTACTTCATGGGATGAATAGGTTGGGATTGGGAAATTAAAACAAATGATTACTTCAGTAAGGTTCGTTAATCCCGACTAGTTGAATCGAAATTCAAAAGATGATTAAAGAATAAATTCAAGGAATTTATCTTGGATAAAATTTATGGGAACCTTTCCCTATGAATGTGAAACTTAGAAACTAACTGTCGGTTAGCCAAGCAGAATGGTTTTCTGGATATTGATCTGATGTTGGTTTCGGCCTTCGGGGTTAATATTTGGGGAATTATTCTCTTGATTAATTTACGGTTAGTGACTAATGAATTGGAATGAGGCGTATGTTGTGTTTGTGTAACACTTATTTAAAATATACGCGAGTTATTCGGAAAGACCGGGTTTATCCCATTCTGAATAACTGATACGACGATGAGTCGAAGATGAAGACGATGGTCGAAGACCGGAGGTCTTCACGTCGTTTGGGTAATTACTGATGATCTTGATTGGGTTGTACACCCAAGAAGATGGAAGCAGTTAGTGATCGTCCAGACGTACTTGGAGATCGATGGATATGCGGGGTACTAGGTGCCTCCGGTTTCGTTCAAACCCAGAACAGACTTGTAAATGGACTATGTGTCTGACATTGGATTTTAGTCTGTGTGATTGATCTCTATTAAATATATATCTGTTTGGCGGCGGAGAATTTATTCTCTTGCTTAACGCCCTTCTCTGAGACGTACGAGCTCAGGGGTTATATATTGATGGATATAAATCGCATGGAGTGAATTGCCTGTGTGGCATGCTAAGATGCAAATGATCAAGGCTTTTTTTGAAAAGCAAAGTCTTGTGGTTGATGATCAAAGCACGGCCTTGTGTGGCGTAGCTTTGTGTAACGTTGATTCGCGAGTATCACACCCGGTATGAACTAAAAACGGGAGACGGACCTCAGGGAGGACATGCGTTTCTTTCTAGTTAGGAGTGGCGTCAGTGCTTGAACTGGCTGACGAGTTCGACTCATGTGGATGTTACTTATTATTACTTGCTGAAAAGCGAGGCGCCTCGTGATATCGGTTTTGGCCGATGCTTCTGGTCGGCTGACGGGCCAGGCTTACGCCCCAAAGGGTGGGGAAACGCATTGTTCAGGCACTATAATCCACATCGGTGGACCGGCCCTGACGATCCAAGGGGCAGTTGCGGCTGTTCCGGTGGCTCGGGCTAGAGAGTCACAAATCGGTAGAGGATCTTGCCCCTAGCCTCGGTTCATACCATAAATGATAACCCAACTTCCAATACGACATTGCGGTTTTGATTGTAAACCTATATGTGGCGACATAGTGGCATGGGACGCTCATGCCGCCTATGATTTATACTTATGATTTGATGTTGTTTTATACACTATGCACTTATTAGTATCAAATGATTTGTTTTAAACGTATCAAGCATACTTTGGCTGTTATAAGGGAAAACCCTATCCTCGACTGCGTTGCATTGTGTGATGGGACCTGGGTCTTATAACAGCTTCATTTTTCTTTATTTAGCATTGCGCTGTTTGTTTTATGCACTTGTATTCTTGGGAGGAAACCCGTTCCGTGTTATACGGCGTGGTCCCTTGATTTGCCTAACTTTAAAAATAAAGATTAATAACTGTTTTAGTTCTCACACCAGTCCCATGACTGACCTGGAGTTTATTGTTTTAACCTAAACTCTGGGTGCCCTTATTTTGACACGGGCAGCTAGTAGTTTTGGTTTTGCAGATTTATATTCACAGGATCCTGGTTTACAGCTGGAACGATATCCGGAAAGCTTTGTATCCGTATATCTACTTCTAGTTGTGTATTGTATTATTTTCCGCTGCGATGTATTTAAATGTAATTTAAATCTCTGATATTTCTGTGTAATATTCATCTATACTCTGTATATTCTTGTAATCTGATGCATTGTTGTTGTAATAAGCAATGAAATGTTCTTCTGCTTGTGTTCTGTTGTGGCTTGTTCTCGAACTATCCGACACTTTCCTTTACGGGGAAGTTACGGGTTTTCACAGTTGGTATCAGAGCTTTGGTTTACAAAGCTCAGAGAACAAGACACATTAGAACCGTACGAAAGAATTCATCAGATATTGGATTAGTAATATCCAATGAGAATGACTCGTTAGAGATGGGATCAGTAGTATCTTAGAACGAGTGTGAAGAGTATATTTTTAAAGAGAAAACAAATTTTGTTTTGAAAATTTAAATCAACTATTCGTATTTGATTATTTGTTTATATTGATTTTGGACAATTCAGTATATAAAGAATTTGCATATACGCCTTGCAAACGTATATTCAAAATTTTAATATATTGGATAGATATAGAATCACACTCTAGTCGCCCGGACCTGATTCTGATGATTGACGCGTCATCATTAGTAATTATTTTCGTGTTTCGAAGGTGTGATATCTATATATTTCCATTAGACTGGTGCGAGAACCAAAACTTATATAGTTAGAATACATTGTTGCGAATTGGCATCAAAAACATGATTTTCTTTATATGTAGTAAAATTATCAATTTGAAACGTTAAAGTCACTAATTGATTGATGTTTGTGTTGTTTGTTTATTTGTTTGATAATTTTGAACCATTATGCCTAATTGAATCAAATGTTGAATTATATTGAAAATTGGTCGCATTTGCTTGCATATACATATACTTACATTGAACAGGTCATAGCAAAGAGGCTAGAGCAGAGAATAAAATTTGTTTGCCCGACAAATAGGTACATGTTTACTACATAATTTACTGTTTTGTTTGGGTGATGATGATTTTATGAGCCTATTGGCTAGCCGCTTGGCTTTTTCTTTTTCTTTTTGAGATCTGAAGGACCGGGGAAGCTATTTGAAATTCCCCGATGCAGGGGAGGTTATGGCGAAATTTTTCGAAAATTTAGGGTGTTAGCCAAATTTTTGAAATTTTGAAAATTCTCAGAAACTGAAAAGTTGGAGAATGAAAGCCAGATCGAACGTAGAGTTGATTAATCAAACCACTTTCGACTTTGTTCCTTTTCGGGGACGAAAATTTTTAAGTGGGGGAGATTGTAACAACCCGAAAATCTGGGCCAGTTTAAAATTTTTATTTTGGCAATTTTAGCGAACTTTGAACATTTAAAATAGATTATTTCAAATAAAATCGACTAGAAATTTATTTTGAATATGATTCGACGTATATATTATATACGTCGTCGTTAGAATATAAATATTTATATATAATTATAAATAGAATTGAAAATGGCGCGGTAGTTCGATAATTCGATTTCAAACTTCAATAGAATGTACCGGGTGCAAAACAATCCGGATTTTAGTGAAACCAAAAACATTAGAATCTAATTGATAATATCTTTCCAACGAATCCGAAAAATCGAAATTTCATAACGGGAATCAAAAGATATGTCCAGTTGAAAATTCTGAATAGTCGCTATGGAATTCAGGCCCTTAAAAAAGGAAATTTTGCAAATGACCTCGGATTTCGACGAAACCAGTTTTGTTGGATCCGCAGTGTCAAATTATTGCTAGGTTTCAAATTTCATAATTTTTCGAATCAATATGTGAGCGTGGCGAAGGAAAACGCGTTTGACCAGTTTTAGTTGATTTTAATCGACTGGAAATTGGCCATTTTTCATACGGTCTCAGAATTCGACGAAACTAGTTTTGTTAGGACCGTATCGTCAATACGAAGCTAGAAAATATTTTTCGAGAATTTTTAGAGTTAGTATGTAACCCCAGTAATTTAAAATGTACGTTTAAAATTCAATATAATGATTTAAATGCAAATTTAACGGAAACTGATTGTAACAACCGAATCAGCTTGCGTGGCATATCCCATTGTGTTCGGAATGGGGGTATTTAGCTAGGGGCGATAGTCGTTGGGTTTGAATTGGAGTTAGAAATCATATGAGGGTAAATTTTGAATTAAATAATAATAATAATTAGTTTAAAGGGCCCTTAGCCACTCAAAACCCTAGTCAAACGTTAATGCATGGTCAACTCTCGTTCTACCCGCCTCCAGAGAAAAACCGACGATCCTAACCACTCCAAACTTCGCCCTCATCTTTCTTTGAATCTACTCAATAATTTCAGAAATTACAAAAACAAAAATCACGAGCATCACAAGCTCTTTAGGTTGATACGACTCTGATCATCTCTAGAGTCGGATTGTGTTCGAATTTTGGGCTGTAACTCTTGTCGTTCGCCAGCGTTTTTAAGGGCGAGGGGGGATTCGAGTTCGCCAGTATTCTGGCCATCGGGAGGCGGAGCATCGATGGTTAGCGTGGCGTGCTTTGATTGGATTCTGGCGAAGTCTGGTGGCCGCAGTTTGAAGCCCTAGCTGATGGTGTTGGGTTCGAATATACTGGAGCGGGTTTCCAGTTGAAACGAAGATGGGGTGCAGGGTAATTTACGTTGAGTTTCTCTTTAGTATGTACATTATTTTTAACATCTAAGTAAATAGGAAAATTCCAGTTTTAAAAATATATATATATATATATTGGTTTGAAAAATAAAAATAGTTTTCGTTCTTGAAAAATAGAAATAGTGATTTTAAAATAGAAATAGTGATTTTAAAATAAAAATATTGTATTTTAAAAATAAAAATAGAATGTGCAGTGAGTTTTAAAAATAAATAACTTTGTTTTAAAAATAGGAATCGCTTTGTTTTAAAAATAGAAGTTTATCCATATAGCATTGAAATAAAAATGTGATTTTTATATATTGAACATCGAAGTAAAAATGTGATTTTTATATATTGAACATCCGAAGTAAAAATGTGATTTTTATATATTGAACATCGAAGTAAAAATATGATTTTATATATTGAATAGCAAAGTAAAAATGTGATTTTTATATATTGAACATCGAAGTAAAAATATGATTTTTATACATTGAATAGCAAGGTAAAAATGCGATTTTTATATATGTAGTGGCTACGGGCGAAGAAAGTGACAAGAGACGAGAACGATGAAGATTTCTATCAAAGAAGAGTCAAGATGATTGGATAGCTTGTGGTGAGAACTTCTCACCTTTCAATTTAAATTTTCTAGATATATATATACTAGGATGTAGACGGTGCTTAGTAGCACCCGACACAATCGTCCACAGACCATGGACTTGTTTGTTTGGTTGCATAGATTAGTTAGATGATTTGATTTGAAATTGAATTGTTTGGTGAAATGAATGGATTGATTGATGTGTGAATGGCGTGGGCCTTCACTAGACCGGGGATAAGGCTAGGCTTCGTCCCGTTTCTAGTATCGTGCCGTTATGCCGCCGAAATTTTCTAAAATAAGTTAGAAAAATAACAGTATCATTTTATAGAATAAATGAATGGAATAGAAAGTCATATGTCGAAATAAAATGTTTTGTTGTTAAAAATAAATTTTTTAACATGAATGTAAATAAATAAATATTCATTTACAGACCGGACGGTTTGTTTATGTACACCTATTTGAAAAACATTGATTGGGACGATAAATTTCACACATCGCCCAACTACACAAATAAAATCTGTGTTTGATTGTTTGAAACTCTACACGGGTGTTGGGAGGAAATTTGAAGTTCACTCATCCTGATTGATTAAATATGTCGATCGATTGATTGACAGGCTGTTATAAGCGTTAGATATCTATATTTGATGCTTATACAGTGTAGTGCACTTTGGTTGATGGTTGATTATTTTTCCATGCTATTATATACATGTGTTGTATGAAAATCCATATAATTAATTTTATATGGTGATTGATTGGGCCTCATCCCAATTTTGAAAACAAAGAATATTATAACATAAAAGTTCATGTGTTGACTGTACTCATTCGTTGAGATTAGTCATGTGTTGAACGAAATATTTCAATAATAAAATTTGCATCTTTATCAATATAAAATAAAGGTTCATGTGTTGACTGTACTCATCCGTTGAGATTAGTCATGTGTTGAACGAAATAATTTAACAAAAATTGTCACACGTGGACAGTACTCATTCGTTGAGATTAGTCGTGTGTTGACAAAAATAAATATTCATTTGTTGAATAGAATATTTGAAAATAGAAATATATGAAGCCGTGTTGGTTAGATTGACGCCATTTTGACGCGAGCGATATTTATATCGATTTTATTCATTTCGAAATGAATTGAATTGAAAACGATTTCGAAATGAATTGAATTGAAAACAATTTCGAAATGAAATGAATTGAAAACCATTTCGAAATGAATTGAATTGAAATTGAATTGAATTCAAATTGAATTGAAATTCGAATTGAATAGAAATGAATTTTAAAACGAATTTATAAAGAAGAATTCAATTTTGATTTGAATTGAAAAGAAAGCTGAAATTGCTTTTGAAACGATTTTAAAAACTATTTATATAATTCGTTTTAAATAGAAATCGACGAAGTATATATTATATATATAATATAATGGCCTGAATAGAACGCGCCGCGCCGCGGCAGTTCGTGAATTTCGACCATTTATTTCAAACGGACATTACGGGAGATCCGACCGTCGGATTCTCCTAAAACCGGAACCGTTGGGTTCGTATCGAAAAGAGCTTTCTAAAGAATATTAGAAATTTGAAATCTAACGGTTGGATTTGGAGTTACGTCGTCGCTGTAAGTGCAGTTCGATGGTCGTTGATGGAAATCCACTGTACGGGCCTTGATAAAATTATTAAAAATAGTAATAATTTGTGTAAAATCATAAGAATGATTTAGAAAGAATTGGGATGAAAAACTCCATATTTGAAAAGAGAAAAATAGATTTTTATCGAAATGAACTAGTTTTGAACTAGAATTCAATTCTATTTATTTTTTTTAAATAAATAAATTGAATTTGAAATGGTTTTGAAAATAACCAGAATTTCCAATGATTGCATTGGAATGGATTTGAATCGAAATTGCCTTCGGAATATTTCGATGTTGGATTTCGTGATGATACAGATATTGTTATGGGAATTTGAAAGATATATATATATATATATATATATATTGTTATTTCCAATGCGATATTTGTTAGTCATAGAATTTGATATTGAATATAAGCCAGTATATTTTCTATTCAGAGCCTTGTATTGAATATCAAATGTGATTTGGGTTTGTCGTGAATGGTGTCTTAAATAACACTTGTTCTTTAACCCGATAATTAATGAATGTGATTTTGGGTTTATCGTGAACCATGTTTTAAATAACACTTGTTCTTTAACCCGATAATTAATGGAATGATTTTTGGGTTTATCGTGAACAGTGTTTTAAATAACACTTGTTCTTTAACCCGATAATTAATGAATGTGATTTTGGGTTTATCGTGAACCGTGTTTTAAATAACACTTGTTCTTTAACCCGATAATTAATGGAATGATTTTTGGGTTTATCGTGAACAGTGTTTTAAATAACACTTGTTCTTTAACCCGATAATTAATGAATGTGATTTTGGGTTTATCGTGAACCGTGTTTTAAATGACACTGATTCTTTAACCCAGTCGAAGATTAAAACTAAGTGGAGTTTTAATGAATCTTTAATTAGATTGAAATAATCGAAATGGAGTATCACCAGTTTTGCTCCAGGCGTTAGTTAAATCTTTAATTAGATTTGAACGTGAAATGGTAATTGAATTTACTGATAACACCGTGGTGTTAGATATGAAGTATCACCAGTTTTACTTCATGGGATGAATAGGTTGGGATTGGGAAATTAAAACAAATGATTACTTCGGTAAGGTTCGTTAATCCCGACTAGTTGAATCGAAATTCAAAAGATGATTAAAGAATAAATTCAAGGAATTTATCTTGGATAAAATTTACGGGAACCTTTCCCTATGAATGTGAAACTTAGAAACTAACTGTCAGTTAGCCAAGCAGAATGGTTTTCTGGATATTGATCTGATGTTGGTTTCGGCCTTCGGGGTTAATATTTGGGGAATTATTCTCTTGATTAATTTACGGTTAGTGACTAATGAATTGGAATGAGGCGTATGTTGTGTTTGTGTAACACTTATTTAAAATATACGCGAGTTATTCGGAAAGACCGGGTTTATCCCATTCTGAATAACTGATAAGACGATGAGTCGAAGATGAAGATGATGGTCGAAGACCGGAGGTCTTCACGTCGTTTGGGTAATTACTGATGATCTTGATTGGGCTGTACACCCAAGAAGATGGAAACAATTAGTGATCGTCCAGACGTACTTGGAGATCGATGGATATGCGGGGTACTAGGTGCCTCCGGTTTCGTTCAAACCCAGAACGGACTTGTAAATGGACTGTGTGTCTAACATTGGATTTTAGTCCATGTGATTGTTCTCTATTAAATATATATCTGTTTGGCGGCGGAGAATTTATTCTCTTGCTTAACGCCCTTCTCTGAGACGTACGAGCTCAGGGGTTATATATTGATGGATATAAATCGCATGGAGTGAATTGCCTGTGTGGCATGCTAAGATGCAAATGATCAAGGCTTTTGTTGAAAAGCAAAGTCTTGTGGTTGATGATCAAAGCACGGCCTTGTGTGGCGTAGCTTTGTGTAACGTTGATTCGCGAGTATCACACCCGGTATGAACTAAAAACGGGAGGACATGCGTTTCTTTCTAGTTAGGAGTGGCGTCAGTGCTTGAACTGGTTGACGAGTTCGACTTATGTGGATGTTACTTATTATTACTTGCTGAAAAGCGAGGCGCCTCGTGATATCGGTTTCGGCCGATGCTTCTGGTCGGTTGACGGGCCAGGCTTACGCCCCAAAGGGCGGGGAAACACGTTGTTCAGGCACTATAATCCACATCGGTGGACCGGCCCTGACGATCCAAGGGGCAGTTGCGGCTGTTCCGGTGGCTCGGGCTAGAGAGTCACAAATCGGTAGAGGATCTTGCCCCTAGCCTCGGTTCATACCATAAATGATAACCCAACTTCCAATACGACATTGCGGTTTTGATTGTAAACCTATATATGGCGACATAGTGGCATGGGACGCTCATGCCGCCTATGATTTATACTTATGATTTGAAGTTGTTTTATACACTATGCACTTATTAGTATCAAATGATTTGTTTTAAACGTATCAAGCATACTTTGGCTGTTATAAGGGAAAACCCTATCCTCGACTGCGTTGCATTGTGTGATGGGACCTGGGTCTTATAACAGCTTCATTTTTCTTTATTTAGCATTGCGCTGTTTGTTTTATGCACTGGTATTCTTGGGAGGAAACCCGTTCCATGTTATACGGTGTGGTCCCTTGATTTGCCTAACTTTAAAAATAAAGATTAATAACTGTTTTAGTTCTCACACCAGTCCCATGACTGACCTGGAGTTTATTGTTTTAACCTAAACTCTGGGTGCCCTTATTTTGACACAGGCAGCTAGTAGTTTTGGTTTTGCAGATTTATATTCACAGGATCCTGGTTTACAGCTGGAACGATATCCGGAAAGCTTTGTATCTGTATATCTACTTCTAGTTGTGTATTGTATTATTTTCCGCTGCGATGTATTTAAATGTAATTTAAATCTCTGATATTTCTGTGTAATATTCATCTATACTCTGTATATTCTTGTAATTTGATGCATTGTTGTTGTAATAAGCAATGAAATGTTCTTCTGCTTGTGTTCTGTTGTGGCTTGTTCTCGAACTATCCGACACTTTCCTTTACGGGGAAGTTACGGGTTTTCACATTAGTAATCCTTATGTGTCAAACTCATAAAATGAGACCAAGATATACCAATGCCGACTTTGTCAACAACATGTCGAATAGAGCTTGGTGGGTTTGCACACCAACGCTAGATTTACAAGCAATGTTGGATACCCTTGGATTACTACTATTATTAAAAAAAATATAAGAACACGAGAGAGTTACGCGAATTCAGCTTAACACAACTTAGTTTTAAAGATTCGAAAAGCCAATATAAGTATTTTTAAGTCCTCTGGTCATTAAACAAAGACTACAATTTAGAATAAACTTCATGGCCATCACCTAAGAATCTCTTTATGTACCGGTTACACTATTATCGCTTGTGATTCAACTTTTCATTATATTTCTTATTCGATCTTAGTCGAGAGAAAAATACTATCAACTAACTAATAATTGTTAATTTATTTTATTGTGTCAATCTAAAATGAGTCATGTTTTAAAAAAATGGCATGTTACTACGATCTAAAATGCATGGTGGTCCTACATGAAAAGAAAGAAAGAAAAATTAAAGAAAAATGAAAATAAAGCAATGCAGACTCCCCCACACTTGGACAAAACAGTGTTCGCACTGTGAATGTTTCGTAAATTTGAAAGATTGTACCCAAAGGTGAATGAGTTACAAAATTATCTGTAAAATGAAGTGAAGTTTAACCACTATAAGCGAATGAAAATCATATGCAAAATGAAATCTAGGATGACGATGAGTGTTATGTGAAAAATGCGATTTCCTTTTCCCTCTATATTTCCCTCTATGGAAAATGATGTATGTTGATTTCGTTTGATTTCCGAGGTATAGGAGGCATGTCAATAACTTTTGAATTAAAAATCTTCCCTATGCAAATTTGGTTGTGACAGTGATTTATACTATTCATATGAAAATTATCATAATCGCATAAATTTAAGTTTTTAATCACAATTTCATTCGATGGTATGGAATTAGGATTATCTTTGAGACGTTCCATATATTCATTCTCATCATTTAGAAGTTTAAGTTCATCTTCGAAAAGTTCTTCGAAAAACATCATGGACAATTCTATTGAAGTATGAGAGACTTTCTGAAATGGTAAATCTATCGTGTCATCAACAATGGTTTCTGTCATGTCGACTTGTCGTGTTTTAGAATCTTGGTCATCCGAAGAAGAATGTGTTGACACGGGAAGTGAAGGAGGTAAAGGTATAGAAGATGGGTTGTTAGGATTGCCAACATTCAAAGAAGAGATATTGTCGGGGTTGCCGACATCAGAAGAAGAGATGTGGGGATTGCCAACATTCGAATTTGGAAGATTCAGATGAATTGGCCTTGGTTGACATAGGGAGAGTGTACAACTTTTTAATTGGGTTCACAAACTGAACGATTGTCAGGATTTTTCACATTGTTGTAAATCATTTATCCAGACCTAAGGGTGGTGATCAAGTTGACCAAATTATGGTTTTCCTCCTCACAAGATTTCATAGTATGAGAATTATATTTTGGATTCACCTCGGGTTGACTAGGAAAGTTCTCATTACTTTTCATTAGTTCCTTCATCATATTCATCATTTGCTCGATTTTTGCAGCTTGATTGTTTATTTGTTTCTCCAATCGGACAATTTCGTTAGGAGATTGAGAAGATGAAGGAGATTGAGAGTTAGAATGCCTGTATGGTTGATTCGAAAGCATGGATTGAGATGGAATTTGAGAAGTTTGATGATTGAAAATTGGGTCTTGGTAATTCATGACATTGACTTGAGAAGTTGGATTCATGACATTATTGGGATTAGACCACAAGAAATTTGGATGATTTCTCCATCTAGATTTATACCTGGATGAGTAAGGATTATTTTGGGCTATGACATTGACTTGGTCTTGAGGGTAATAATGGGGTCGTCTTTTAATTTGAGGAGTTTGAGTTTCTAAGGGAATATGAACTGGATCCACGACATGCACTCCTCTAGTAGAAGTACGAATGGGAACATAAATTGACTCCCATTGAATGTCCTTTTCAGAATAATCTTCTAAGAATTCCTAAGCTTCATTGGCTGTTTTAGACATAAATTCTCCTCCACACATTGATTCTAGTTGTATTTGAGTTTGATAGTTTTGCCATTCATATGCAATTTGACATAAGTTATGTTTGGGAATAACATAATGAGGCCAACTATATATAGTTGGTTGAATCTCTCAAATTATTTTGAAAAAGTTTCTCCCTCGTATTGAGAAAATTGATTTATTTCTGTTCGGATTTTTAGAGTTTTATTAAAAGGGAAAAACTTTTTCAAGAATACATTAATAAATTCATCCCAACTTCTTATGGAATGTTTTGGACGAGAATTTATCTATCTTTTAGCGCTTTCAAGTAGTGCGAATAGAATTTGCCTTAGCTTGATTGATTCATTAGATAATTATTGCATTTTAGTTATGGATGAATACAATTCAAATTCACTTAAAAATTCACAAGGATATTCAGAACCAGTAAATTTTGGTATCACTTGAATAAATGAATGTTTAAGCTCAAAATTTCCTTCAGCTAGTGGAAATACGATCACATAAGGTTGAACAGTCCGAGTAGGGTAACATTGTTCTCGAAGAGACAAGGGTCTATCCAATCCGACGTCGAGATTTTGAAAATTTTGATTTATTCGATTATAATCCATCCAGTTATAAATTTTTTGATTTATTTGACACAATAGTTGTTTATTACAAAATAACATACTTAAGTATATCTTATTAGTTGATAATCTCGATTTAAAGGGGGAAGAGGGTCTTATAGTCATTCACGTATAGTATAAATACTAAGGGATAGAACCAATGTTTTATGGGTAGTATGCAACCTCTATTGCTAGAAGTTCAATAAATTGAACTAATATATATCCGCGGTCAAACCCTTGAGATAATCAATTTCAAAAAATACACTCTTGTAGTTAACTATTTGCAATTCAAATCAAATTTATAAATGAAAGTGATGAGAGTGATGATTTCAATTATGGAAATTTCAACCAATTACAACAATCTGACAATAATAACAGCAGAAATAAAAAATTTGTACAAGCAAGCCGCTGCCCCTACAGAAAATTTTTACAAGCAATTTCTATATATTTTTCAAGCAGCAGAGCACCTGTAGAGTTTGAGAAATTTTACAGTGGGGTATGGTTGTCCATCCATACTGTTAGGTAGCGCTAACTCTAGATCTAATTTGTTGCGTTGCTTGAACACTTTGTCATATTGGTCCTTGTTGTTGAATGGATTTTTTTGGAAGAAAATAAAACAAACAAATAATAATAATAATAATAATAATAATAAACTAAGTCGGAAGGAAAAAAACTGAACTAACAAATGACTAGACTCAAAATGAATAAATATAAAACGAAACTAAACTCCAACTTTAAAAACAAACTAAACTATGATAAAAAATAAAATCAAAAGAACTAAATTTAACAAAGAAAACAAAGGAAAAAAACTAGGCTTAACAAAAACTAACTAGGCTCAAATCAAGTCACGGGCTCAAAGTTGTATTGCACAATCACAAAAAAAAAATGGAAACAGTCCACAGTGAATGAAATGATGGGAAAAAAATTTCCCAAGCCCCTTTTTTTAGAAAAAAAATATCACAAAATCTTGCCCGACTTAGTTTCTGGAAATGGTTTAAACACAGAGGCCGATCAAAATAGAAAACAAGCAACGCACCATTATATTAAACAGGACCAAAACACCATCAACCCCAAGAAAAAAAAATCACGCACCCTTCTCTTTCTGTTTCTCAAACACAGTCAAAAAATACAAAGAAAAATTACCTGTTTTTCTTTCTTTTTTCAAAAAAACGCAGCAACGCAAAAAGATTATCCAACAAATCAAAAGAATTGAATGAAACTCAAAAGTCTTCCCCTTTTTTTTGAATTGGGTTAGCAAATCAGGGATTGGTTGAAGTCGAGGACTGATGTTGATTGTACGGGTTTGTGAAACGGGTGAATCGATCAGGTTTCTTTTGGGGTTTGGGTCTATTGCTTTCGGTTTTCGCCGGTTTCAACTTGGTTCCAATCGGGTTTTGGATGGGGAGAATGCGATTTTGGTTTTTCTGATGATGACGAGGGTTTGTCGCAGGTGTATGGTGAGGTTTCAGGAGTTCGAAGTTTATGGTTGGTGATGATTTCGCTGATTGGGGTTTTAAACTGCGATGTGCTGGTTTGTGGTTGTTCTGGTTCTGGCAAAAAAAAGTTGTTTGCGTGGATAATTTGTAGGTCGGAAGGTTTTAGTGTGGACAGGGGTTGTTATGTTGACCGGTGACAGTTTTGATATATGGAAGGGTGGTTTCAGACTGTGGTTTGGGTACTTGACTGTGTGAATAGTTGAATCTGTGGTGTGGGACGAAACTGGGCAGATGACAAGAACGGTGAAGGGAGTTGAGGTGTTTGTTGAAGGCTGTTCGAAAGGGGATGTGTACGTGAATATGCGATGGATTTGTGGTATGATATGGGTAGGAGGAGGGAAAGATAGATGATCGAGTAGGATGAATTTGTGGTGGGATTTCTAGGTATTTGAGGTTCATGGAGGAGTTCTATGATGAAGTTTTGCGAACGGGTTGTGGATGATCTGACAGTGCGTAGTGAGGTGATTATGGTGTAGCAAACGTTGGTCGTAGAGGAGATGTAATGTGGGGTTATTTGATGTTGGTTTGGTGCTCACGGCTGATGGTGGTTGCGTTGATGGTGCTTGGGTTTTTGAATTTGCGATGTAGAGAAGGATGTACTTGAGGCAGGAAGATCTTGTAGGAGAAGAAGGGAGAAAATTCAAGGTAGAAAAAAGAAATAAGATATTTTTTAAGTTGTAAACAAATCAAAATGTAAATAATGTAAAAGGGGAAAGGAAAAAAATGGAAAGGAGTTGTAAAAGGCGAAATTAAGGCAGAAGAAACACAAGAGAGGAAAGGAATAGAAGAAAAGGAAAACAATAATTTTTTTGGCCTTTTTTTATGTTTCTAAGAATTGTAAAAAGGGAAGAAATTTGTAAAAAGGAAAATAAATAAGGGGGAAGGGAATAAAATCAATGAAATTTAGTAAGTTTTTTTTGTCTCTTAGAGATTTCAATATCAATAGTTTAACACCAAATTGTCCAATCAAGATTTTTTTTCATATATATACATGATAACAAAAGGAAAAAATAAAGTAAAAACTAACACAAATTGGAAATTAAATAGATAATAAAATTCAATTATTGCCTCCCCGGCAACGGCGCTAAAAAATTGATTGACATTCCCTATGTAATAGAAAAGCGCAAATTTTAAAATAAATAATAACTGCAAGCGCACAGATCGTGTTATATGCAGGTCGAACACAGGGAGGAATTTTAAATTTTATTATTTATATATTTCTCGGGCAAGTTAGACAAAACTTGGAGGTTGGATTAAATAACAATAAAAACTGAAACTGTAATTTGATTCAGAACAAATCTAATTAAACCGACGATCAAATCACAATTTTCAATTGAAAAGCAAATAAAACTATGAATCAGATCTGAATCTAATCAAATTCAATTTAACCTAGGAAAGCAATTAAAAAGAAGAAATTAAAATTGTAGAAATTAAATAACAAACATAAAATAAAATTAGGATTACCGCTGAATCTAATCAGATGGTCAATCGCTAATGAAAATAAGTGAAAAATACAAATAACGCTCTACCAAATCTAATTGTGCAGACAGCACTAATTGCTAAGAAAATAAAAATGCAGAAAAGTGAAAAAGAAAAAAACTTTATTGATTCCAGGATAAAAAGTTTATAATGAGATTACATGGGTATTTATAGGATAGATTAGCCAACCTAAAATCCTAATTCAATCTATGCATATATGGGCCTACTCACACAAGGATTGTTTTATCAGATCTTATGCCCTTTTCTTGACTTGTTTTGAGGAAATAATCTTGAGAATATCTTGTGAGTATCTTTGAGGATATTTGGGCCTCTTGATTAGCAATTATTCCTTCCATATTTTCCTTGTTTGGCATATGACTAATAGAAGGGAGATAAGATTTCATAAGATTTATTCAACCAAACATGAACATATCTTAAACTCCAAAGAAACACAATGCTACGTCTTCATCTGTAAATTTTCATATGTGTATACACAACATTTCGATCTATATTTTCTGTTTTTCTGACTGCATGTTGCTTAGTTGACATATCTGTAAAAGTGGCAAAATAATACCCAAGTAATATTTATTTATATACAAAAGATAAGATATAAAAGTATAAAATAAACACATTTTTATGTTAATCAATATAGCTTCATGATTATATTTTCTAATGTCATAGTTTTTATTTGTAGACATTAATCTTTATGAATTCTTCCATATGTAGAATTTCAATTTATGTGTAGTAGGTTTGGATATTGGAAATGAATGTTGACATATATGTTATAGTATTCTCACTTTTCTCTGTGCGCCTTTGTAGAGCTGATGGGAAGTCAACAATTAAATGCAATTGAAAAGAAATGTTGGTGGGCTTTGGTCATGCAGCTCTGACTGATTCAAACTTCATGTTAAAATTCATCATATGAGTTTCTTATCTTCATTTTGAAATTTACGTACCCATATTGAGGTTAAGGATGACAGTCAAAGGCCTTATTCCATAACCGAGGGATTATAATTAATTGGGTTTTGGTTGTCTGTGCTACCAATTTTAAATCTTTGCCTGTATTTTAATAATTACAAATACATATATATATATATATATATATGTGTTGTATAATTATAAGCATGCTTATTCTCATATTTCTTCTTATACGTGTATCGAAGAAATTTTTTAATGTGCTTATTCCTCTGTTACTAATTGGATTTTTTCATTATCATACATACATGGAATAAAATTTCCCACTTCGACGTTTTTAGCTCCGTCATCTTATACTCAATGCCGGTCTCAAGCCTGAAATAAGGATGAGAGAGTATCGTTTGTGGAACGATCTTTAAAGCCAAAAAAAAATTGTTACATATTCCAACTCTAATATATTATATTTTTCTATAGATACGATGCAAAAACAATTTGCACTTTAAGACAATTGAAAATTTTAATTCTAATTATTAGATTTCTTTACATGTTGATGTAATGCGTGATTGCTTTCATCACCCAAATATGTATCTCCTATGCTAACTTGCTAGCATTTCACGTATTAATAGAGGTGATGCAAGTTTTATAAATTACAAACTACTGAACATATGCTAACTTTGATAATTATTACATTGCTCTATATATTGATGTAATGGTTGATTACTCTCTTTATCCGCTAAATAATTCTAAAATAACTTAGTTATCTCAGTCATGTTTTAATAAATGATTTGTTTGTACAAGCGTGCACACAAAATATGCAATATTCAATTCATGTAAGGTCATTTCGTAACATAAACAAATCTTACAAATATTGTTTTTAACACTAATACATCCTGCGCATGTGCATGGCATGTGCCAAAGTACTCGTGTGTGTGTGTGTCTATATATATATATATATATATATATATATATATATATATATATATATATATATTGTATGTAAGTAATCTATTCAATAAATTAGCAAATATTATTTAATAGAATTTTCTTAACTAAGTTAAATGTAAAATTACGAAGTAAGTTTAACTGCGGTGCATGGTAGGAAAAATTGGAAAGAAATAAAAAAAAGTATAAATTTGGTGTGGAGTTATTGATGTACAAAAAGAATTTTATGATATAATATATGGCAAATTCTTGATATAAATGAATCATAACTAATTTACAAATTAACTTTGTCACTATTGTTTATATACATTGTTTTTGTTATATGATTTATACATTTTTATAATTTCATGAAAAAAATACCCTTTATTAGTATGGATATACATAGTAAAATTAACGTATATTTTTAAAAGCTATTAGAAAAATGATAATTCAAATAACTAGAATTTAAGATTTTATGAATAGTTTAAACATATGGATTGAAATATTAAATACATACAAGAATTGAGGAGATTTACCAAATAATTGTATAAATGATAAAATGCAGGTATTTAAAGCAAATATTTATTGAGATAAACGTATAATATATTAAAAAAATTATTATTATTTTCATACATTATCTAAACTGTTTGACTTATTTAACTATATATTTGAAAGAAAAACTGATTTTGTCATTTTTGTTGGTATGAACATACATTTTAAAACATTACCCTTAGCGTTAATTAGATGAATTAAGAATAATTTATTGATTGAATCCATTTGTTAAATTCAAAATCATGTAATTAATTTAAATATATTAAATTAAATGTACAACGTTAAGCGATATCATGCAGTGTTTTGTAAATAACTAAATAAATTTTAAAATGCAGGTGTTTAACATTAATATTACAATGTAATACACGATAAATATGTTGACGTAAATGGGTTAAAATTTGAACTTGTGATATCTATTTATTCGTATAGTAAATGTTTTGTGACTGGCGTGTTTATATGTGGATTTAGTTTCATTATTGTTAATATAAACATGGTTAATCTTGATATGAGTTATCAGGGAATGAACAATAATTTGCTAAAGTTATAAATAGTATTAATATTATTTAATTAATTGTAAAATATGGTACTGAATGTAAAATATTAGATAAATATTAAAAGAGAATTAAATGATTATAGAAAACTTAAAGTATAGGTATTTGAAGCCAAAAAACATAATATGTCATTTTGGTATTTAAAAGAAACATTAGTTAATTAAATTTATTTAAATTACTTAAAATTTGGGTGTTGTAACTAATTTATACATATGGACTTATATATAAGGTGCTAGGAGCTAACTGCTAATAGACAATTGTGTAAACTTTGAAATGTTCATATCAAAATGTAAAATGACAAAAGAAGTAAAATAATCTAAGAAAAATAGTAAATAAGTATAAAATGATAAACTTATTTAAAAATAAAATATTCAGAGAGAATAAAGGAGAAGAAAGAAAACTCCTATAATTAAGGAGAGCTTTAAAAAGTTCTGCTTTACTATTATTTAATAGATTTATTGTGCCAACATGATAATTGAAATAGTAACAGTAAAATAATTATGGCCAAATTCTTCAAGCTGTTTTGAGATATAAGATATATGTTCGACCACGAAGTGATGAAATGAATGGGTAAATAATTCAAATTGTTGAATCATTAATAGGTTAAAACGCAATCCTATAAATCTAGGTTAAATATTTGGGAGTTGTAGATATACTCTGTAACACCCCGCCTCCGCTAGGGTCACTCGCAAGGGAATGCACTAGCTTTAGAGGGGCATTATTGGTAAACATGCACACAAATATCACAAGACAGAACATATAAAATAGCGGAAGTAAAATCAAACTTTCATAACATGAATAAATAAGGTCTAAAGCCTTTTACATCAGAGTACATCAAAACCTGTCTTGCAATAGTAAAGAAGCATAAAGACATTTTTGAAAATTATTCCCCAAGTAAAATAGTAAAGTAGCCATAACCAAGAAAAGTCCAAGCCATCCATGATGACCTTCAAGCAGAAGAAGTCCGAATTAAACAACAGTATTTCCTCCCTGTAACCTGGGGGGAAACATAAGACAAGAAGCGAAACAAAACGTGTCAGTCAAAAAGACTGAGTAAGCCCTATCTACTATCAGCATAAAAACTAGTAAAGTTAACTGACATGAGAAACTGAGATGAACATAAGCATGATGACAAGATAGATAAGCTAAATCAAAATAACAGGATGAACTACTGAACTCAGATAAACTAAGGTGTCATGATAAATTACGATGTCAAGATAAAACAAGGTATCCCATCGTCAGGTTCCTATCAAGTATAATATCCCCAAGATATCTATCACGTATAACGTCCCATGGTATCTATCCTGTATTTTAGCTCTGCACCTACCATACTAGTATCCCCACCGTATCATGTGTTAACCATGAATGACCCTTACTCAAAAGTCGTGTAATGGTTCATGTCAACCTAATATATCGCATTAATAGGTTACTCAACTCATATGTTTCTTTCCATGTAAATGTTCAGTTCCTTGCCGTAGACCGTACGGGCTTTCCCATGAGGTTCTATACTACTCCAATGTAATTCCATGATCCTTAAGCTCGTTTGGACTGTTACCCTAGACCTAGCTAGGCTTTCCCAACATGAATCATCGTTTGTGCAACTAGGACTTATGCCACCTAGGACCACTAGTGATTATGCTTACCTATTGCACGTTTTCGTATTTCGGTTTGGGTTCAACCACCCAGGGCCACTAGGAATTACGCTAACCGTCAACCGCGCCCTTTTTCCCACGCATTCATCGTGAATCGTTTTTCCATGACTGTATGCACATGTATCACATCGTGCCATCCGAGTCCTGTCACAGGGCAGATCAACAAATACAGGACTCGGTCGGGATCTTTTGATTTATCTGCCGATGCAGATGCTAAGGTCTGTTTTTCCTATACGTGGCTATGGTCCCACGAGACCACTCCCTCAACTAGTGAAAGACAAGACAGGATAAATCCTGTATGAGAACACACTACTGGCCAACCCACAATCCTAGCCTTACCGCAACCATAATTAGATAGAAATTATGGTCTTTTGGGTGTTCTCTGCCTTTCCATACGTACACGCTTGACCAAAGATGGTAGGTAGCCTGACGAAATGCTATCTAGGGCACTACCGTGTATCGTCGACTATCCCCTATCCATCCCCGTCTTTAGGTCGCTCGTATAGCAACCAAGGCATACTCTTGGTTCTTCTAACGCAGACCTTAACTTCTCATGAGCCTAGTGTGATCACCTGGCAGCTCACAAAGGGATACCAAGAATATCCTCACGTTCCCCGAAGCCGCTGCTTCGTTACCCAGTTCGCTGGAGCCTTTATCTAAATCAGATAACTTGTTCCTACTCGTGTGCTTAAACGATGACCTACCGTATCGGGTTAGTCATCCAATCTATGAACTGGTCCAAAATTCCTTGACTAAGAATTATTACTTAGCTATTCTCCAACTAAGGTTTACCACTTAGCTTATTCCCATTATTCTTGTTAATTACGGTTATCCACCTAATTCTCTGAACTAGGGTTTATATAATGGATTAAGTGTCACTTAAGTTCATGACTTAATCCGTCTACAAATCATGTCAAAATTGGCTAAGTATCCAAGTTCAAGACTTAACCCTATAAACCATGTGTCAAGTTGGTTAAGTATATTAAGCAATTCACGACTTAACCTCGTCCAATTATCATTCTAGATTGGTTAAGTATATATTAACTTGACCCTATCAATTTACTTAGTCAAATCGGTCAAGTGTATTCAAGCGATTCGTGACTTAGCCTTATCATGTTTTCACGTTATATTGGTTAAGTATTGGTTAACTTAACCACATCAAATTAACGAGTTAGATTGGTTAAGTATAGGTCACTTAACCACATCAAATCATCGTGTTAGATTAGTTAAGTGTTTAACTTAACCCCCTTAAACTACCAAGTTGGATTAATTAAGTCTAGGCTAACTTAACCCCATCCGATTTCCATGTTTAAATTAGTTAAGTCTAAGTTAACTTAACCCCATCCGTTAACTGTATTATACGGTTAAGTGTCATTAAGGAAACTTACTTAACCTTATCATGTGGCATTAATTAGTTAATGCACCTCAACCTCTCACATTAGACTTTGTTGTGGTTACTAGTTAAGCCGGTCGGTTCCGGATAGCTTTACACCACAACTTGGTCTAACCTCGGGTTCAAGCACAACATGACCAACTTCTCACATTGGGTCCTATTGTTTGCAACTACTAGTTAGGCCGGTCGGTTCCGGGTAGCTTTATGTTGCAAACTCAACCCCACCTCGAGTTGGTCACTTTCATGTTTAGTCTAGTGTCATGTTCATATTCAAGTTTTCTTAAGAATATGGGTAGACCTAACTCAAAAGGTAAATTCCCAATTCCATAGTATGGGTAGACCTAACTTAATAGGTAAATTCCCAATTTCATATTTTCAAGCATACTTACATGTCAACTTCCATGTTATATTTCAAGTCATGTTTTTAAGTTATATTTTCATGTCATTAGAAATTACCCATAACATAACCCAACGCTTTTAAACTCGCATATACGTTCGCAACAACGTAATGGATTAAAAGAAGAGACTTGGCAAAGGCATGACAAAAATGGATATTAAGCCACAAGTTAATCATGGTGGCAAATGAGGCACAAATGTGTTCATTAACTTGCATGTTACATTCTTAAGCCTCAAAAACATGCATAAACCCAAACTTGGCACATAAGTGAATCATGGTGACAAAAGACATGGAATGATGACTAGTAACTCGCATATATCATCATATAAGGGTTATGACTTCATATGCAAGTTGACATAAAGGTTATGAGGGTTCTCATGTTGCATAATGCAACATTTCAACATAAAGGTTGTAGCTTTTAGCCCACAAGATCAAGATAATGACTTCATAAACTTGCATGACATGATAGCATGTATCATACTTAATGATCAAACCCAAACTTGCAACATGAACATTTAACTTCATAGTTAATATCTAAGAGTAGGGAAAGGGCTTACATTGCTATGAAGGCACAAATCGAAATGCAAAACAAAGATTGAGACGAAGCTCTTATGCAATCAAATAAACCCAATATGAAAGCTCCAAATCAATAAAACCCTTGCTTTGAAATAGAAATGTTGCAACTTGACTTGAATGCAAGCTAACAACATCCATTCATGCTTGAAAACACTTGAATGAACATGAATCTCTCATAGGAATTTACTTAGGAATTTTAGAATGAGAGTGGAGGCCATGAGAGTAATAATTTTGCCATAGTTTAGTTGCATGAATGAATAATGAGGATTTAGGGGTAGGTTAGGGGCTTATTTATAGAGATTAGGAGTGATTAGGACCTTAGGATTAACCCTAGGATCAACCTGAACCATCAAATTTCGAACCCGGCCCAAAAACCTAGCCAAAATAGAAAACAGGTGCACCAGGCAAAACTGCCCGGCCACCATAAGTCGACATCCAAGTCGACAGGGCTGTCGACTTGGGTCATGCCATGTCGACTCCCAAGTCGATAGGGCTGTCGACTTGGGGTGGCTGGCGGGAATTTTCCTGCCTAGCCTTCTAGGCCAAATTTTCGAAATTAGAACTCGTTTTTGAACTTGAATTTTCTGAAAACTTCGTCGGACCATAACTTGGTCATACGGACTCCGATTCTCGAAAACTCAGACTCTATTTCGCGTATTTTTCCGAGACGAACGCAATGGCATAGCCCATTTTACTTGATTTAGAATTTATAATTAAATTCTGCCTTGATTCTCGTCTTAACATGTTATCGAAATACGGGTTGTTACATTCTCCCCACCTTTTAGGATTTCGTCCCCGAAATCTCCAAGTTAGGAAGAACATATCCTACCATCCATCATTCATCTACTCAAAACATCATCCACAAGCAACCATTGTCCTTAGATGATTTCTAATGCTGTATGAATATATGCAAAACGTGTGTGTACATGTTCCTTAGCTAATGCTAATGATCAGGCCTGAATAATCTTTCTAATGCAAAATATGTATAGTGCCATGAATCCAACATGTATGCAAATAATCCTAGTCATATAGATACTATATGCGTGCACAATCATTCATTCATATGCAACAACCGCATGATAATACATTCGATTTCATCCATAAACAAGTATAAATACTCGTGCATATGCAATATGAAATGTGACCGAGTCGAGCTAGTATCTAATGTGTATTCGCGCATCCACGAGCAACCACTTGCAACCATATCAATCATAACATGTTTCAAATACATGTTTACATCCATAGGGTTCTACCTAGGATTCCCTGAAACAGGGTCGAGAAGATAAACAAGACAAACTCCTTACGGGGTTTGTAACAGAAAATAGGACCGAGAGGATGTCCACAAAAGATAGCCTACAAGTAAGCTCTACAGAAAACAGGGATCAAGGATATACTCCCAAAAAG
This sequence comes from Allium sativum, assembly GCA_030737875.1. Classification (NCBI taxonomy): domain Eukaryota; kingdom Viridiplantae; phylum Streptophyta; class Magnoliopsida; order Asparagales; family Amaryllidaceae; genus Allium; species Allium sativum. The sequence continues at coordinate 134,931,167 of CM060918.1, forward strand.
AGATATCATGCGTGTATCTAGTCTTTGACCATCAAAGTCGTATTTCCTTGAGCTTAATTCCATTGTGCCTTGACCGTCTTTTAACTTCGCGATTTCGTAGCTTCTTATTTCCTGTTTCCATAACATGAGCTGGAACTCATTTCTTCGTCGCCTCTCGTTCCACTTGCACTTATCCTTTTTCTAGAATACTTGGCGCAAACATGACTGCGTACTCATGATCTCATGCAAGCTTTCCAAAATTCACTAGTGAATCTTGGATCTCGTTTATATGCTATAAGGTATTCCATGTAGAAGAACTTTCTCTTGAAAGTAAACAGATGTCAACCAGGTTATCAAGCGCACTTACTAGGGTGATCTCTATAACCCATGCATAAATGAAGTAAACCATCCGTCTTATCGGCGAACACCACTCGATCAGGCTTCAAATTTCCAATAAAGGCATCAAGGGATTCTAAGTAACTAGTCATGACAGAACCTCAGAAAGGTTACACGATACTTCGAGGGTATTACCAAGGCTAGTCAAAAGGTCTAACTACCCTCCTATCAAAACCGAGAGTGGCACCCCCTACTGGATAACCACTTCATCCCTAGAATCCATCCATAACTTATAAACATAAGCATTATTTCCAAACTCAACACTTGGCATAGACATTCTCAAATCCAAACAAGTCATGTATAAATGGACTGATTCTCCAATAGGACTTTGAGACAAAAATGGGATTCTCTATTACGCTAGTACTTAAGGTGCAGAGACTCAACTATCGAAGCAAACTTAAATGATACGAAAAACGAAGTCCTAACGGGATGATAGAGAAGAAAAGCTAAACCTTTAACAAGATCGTTACCCTCCTTCCGAGGTACCCTAGAAATGAGAGCATACTATTGCCCTCCCGATGATCTTGTCCTTGTCCCATAATACTTAACTATCCACCCTGTTTTACCATGCCAAAGGTACTCTCTCGTCATGGGTTTCATTGTTCATCTTTCTCCCTCCTTTGAGGACTAAGCCATACCAACAAGTTGCTCATCCTTAAGCTCGTATCCTTTATCCTCTTTCTCACTATCCTTTCTTATAACGCGGCCACTGGTCTCTCGAGAACCACCTCCATCGTATGGAAAGCACTTTTGTAGATAGAAAAGACTAGTCGCAGTTAAAACCACTGTGACTACAGATGGAGGAAAGAAAGGAAAAGAGATTCAATTAAGGAAACAAGGATAGTGCTAATGGCCTTTGGGGAATAGCCTTTTTCTTTTAAAAGAAAATTTTCTTGAAAAATGCTTCTTTGCAAACGATTTTCAAATAGTTTTCAGAAGGTCTTTAAAAACTTTTGCCCAGTCTGGTAACCTTCTGCTCTGATACCACGTGTAACACCCCGCCTCCGCTAGGGTCACTCGCAAGGGAATGCACTAGCTTTAGAGGGGCATTATTGGTAAACATGCACAGAAATATCACAAGACAGAACATATAAAATAGCGGAAGTAAAATCAAACTTTCATAACATGAATAAATAAGGTCTAAAGCCTTTTACATCAGAGTACATCAAAACCTGTCTTGCAATAGTAAAGAAGCATAAAGACATTTTCGAAAATTATTCCCCAAGTAAAATAGTAAAGTAGCCATAGCCAAGAAAAGTCCAAGCCATCCATGATGACCTTCAAGCAGAAGAAGTCCGAATTAAACAACAGTATTTCCTCCCTGTAACCTGGGGGGAAACGGAAGACAAGAAGAGAAACAAAACGGGTCAGTCAAAAAGACTGAGTAAGCCCTATCTACTATCAGCATAAAAACTAGTAAAGTTAACTGACATGAGAAACTGAGATGAACATAAGCATGATGACAAGATAGATAAGCTAAATCAAAATAACAGGATGAACTACTGAACTCAGATAAACTAAGGTGTCATGATAAATTACGATGTCAAGATAAAACAAGGTATCCCATCGTCAGGTTCCTATCAAGTATAATATCCCCAAGATATTTATCATGTATAACGTCCCATGGTATCTATCCTGTATTTTAGCTCTGCACCTACCATACTAGTATCCCCACCGTATCATGTGTTAACCATGAATGACCCTTACTCAAAAGTCGTGTAATGGTTCATGTCAACCTAATATATCGCATTTATAGGTTACTCAACTCGTATGTTTCTTTCCATGTAAATGTTCAGTTCCTTGCCGTAGACCGTACGGGCTTTCCCATGAGGTTCTATACTACTCCAATGTAATTCCATGATCCTTAAGCTCGTTTGGACTGTTACCCTAGACCTAGCTAGGCTTTCCCAACATGAATCATCGTTTGTGCAACTAGGACTTATGCCACCTAGGACCACTAGTGATTATGCTTACCTATTGCACGTTTTCGTATTTCGGTTTGGGTTCAACCACCCAGGGCCACTAGGAATTACGCTAACCGTCAACCACGCCCTTTTTCCCACGCATTCATCGTGAATCGTTTTTCCATGACTGTATGCACATGTATCACATCGTGCCATCCGAGTCCTGTCACAGGGCAGATCAACAAATACAGGACTCGGTCGGGAGCTTTTGATTTATCTGCCGATGCAGATGCTAAGGTCTGTTTTTCCTATACGTGGCTATGGTCCCACGAGACCACTCCCTCAACTAGTGAAAGACAAGACAGGATAAATCCTGTATGAGAACACACTACTGGCCAACCCACAATCCTAGCCTTACCGCAACCATAATTAGATAGCAATTATGGTCTTTTGGGTGTTCTCTGCCTTTCCGTACGTACACGCTTGACCAAAGATGGTAGGTAGCCTGACGAAATGCTATCTAGGGCACTACCGTGTATCGTCGACTATCCCCTATCCATCCCCGTCTTTAGGTCGCTCGTATAGCAACCAAGGCATACTCTTGGTTCTTTTAACGCAGACCTTAACCTCTCATGAGCCTAGTGTGATCACCTGGCAGCTCACAAAGGGATACCAAGAATATCCTCACGTTCCCCGAAGCCGCTGCTTCGTTACCCAGTTCGCTGGAGCCTTTATCTAAATCAGATAACTTGCTCCTACTCGTGTGCTTAAACGATGACCTACCGTATCGGGTTACTCATCCAATCTATGAACTGGTCCAAAATTCCTTGACTAAGAATTATTACTTAGCTATTCTCCAACTAAGGTTTACCACTTAGCTTATTCCCGTTATTCTTGTTAATTACGGTTATCCACCTAATTCTCTGAACTAGGGTTTATATAATGGATTAAGTGTCACTTAAGTTCATGACTTAATCCGTCTACAAATCATGTCAAAATTGGCTAAGTATCCAAGTTCAAGACTTAACCCTACAAACCACGTGTCAAGTTGGTTAAGTATATTAAGCAATTCACGACTTAACCTCGTCCAATTATCATTCTAGATTGGTTAAGTATATATTAACTTGACCCTATTAATTTACTTAGTCAAATCGGTCAAGTGTATTCAAGCGATTCGTGACTTAGCCTTATCATGTTTTCACGTTATATTGGTTAAGTATTGGTTAACTTAACCACATCAAATTAACGAGTTAGATTGGTTAAGTATAGGTCACTTAACCACATCAAATCATCGTGTTAGATTAGTTAAGTGTTTAACTTAACCCCCATAAACTACCAAGTTGGATTAATTAAGTCTAGGCTAAACCCCATCCGATTTCCATGTTTAGATTAGTTAAGTCTAAGTTAACTTAACCCCATCCGTTAACTGTATTATACGGTTAAGTGTCATTAAGGAAACTTACTTAACCTTATCATGTGACATTAATTACTTAATGCACCTCAACCTCTCACATTAGACTTTGTTGTGGTTACTAGTTAAGCCGGTCGGTTCCAGGTAGCTTTACACCACAACTTGGTCTAACCTCGGGTTCAAGCACAACATGACCAACTTCTCACATTGGTTCCTATTGTTTGCAACTACTAGTTAGGCCGGTCGGTTCCGGGTAGCTTTATGTTGCAAACTCAACCCAACGTCGAGTTGGTCACTTTCATGTTTAGTCTAGTGTCATGTTCATATTCAAGTTTTCTTAAGAATATGGGTAGACCTAACTCAATAGGTAAATTCCCAATTCCATAGTATGGGTAGACCTAACTTAATAGTTAAATTCCCAATTTCGTATTTTCAAGCATACTTACATGTCAACTTCCATGTTATATTTCAAGTCATGTTTTTAAGTTATATTTTCATGTCATTAGAAATTACCCATAACATAACCCAACGCTTTTAAACTCGCATATACGTTCGCAACAATGTAATGGATTAAAAGAAGAGACTTGGCAAAGGCATGACAAAAATGGATATTAAGCCACAAGTTAATCATGGTGGCAAATGAGGCACAAATGTGTTCATTAACTTGCATGTTACATTCTTAAGCCTCAAAAACATGCATAAACCCAAACTTGGCACATAAGCGAATCATGGTGACAAAAGACATGGAATGATGACTAGTAACTCGCATATATCATCATATAAGGGTTATGACTTCATATGCAAGTTGACATAAAGGTTATGAGGGTTCTCATGTTGCATAATGCAACATTTCAACATAAAGGTTGTAGCTTTTAGCCCACAAGATCAAGATAATGACTTCATAAACTTGCATGACATGATAGCATGTATCATACTTAATGATCAAACCCAAACTTACAACATGAACATTTAACTTCATAGTTAATATCTAAGAGTAGGGAAAGGGCTTACATTGCTATGAAGGCACAAATCGAAATGCAAAACAAAGATTGAGACGAAGCTCTTATGCAATCAAATAAACCCAATATGAAAGCTCCAAATCAATAAAACCCTTGCTTTGAAATAGAAATGTTGCAACTTGACTTGAATGCAAGCTAACAACATCCATTCATGCTTGAAAACACTTGAATGAACATGAATCTCTCATAGGAATTTACTTAGGAATTTTAGAATGAGAGTGGAGGCCATGAGAGTAATAATTTTGCCATAGTTTAGTTGCATGAATGAATAATGAGGATTTAGGGGTAGGTTAGGGGCTTATTTATAGAGATTAGGAGTGATTAGGACCTTAGGATTAACCCTAGGATCAACCTGAACCATCAGATTTCGAACCAGGCCCAAAAACCTAGCCAAAACAGAAAACAGGTGCACCAGGCAAAACTGCCCGGCCACCATAAGTCGACACCCAAGTCGACAGGGCTGTCGACTTGGGTCATGCCATGTTGACTCCCAAGTCGACAGGGCTGTCGACTTGGGGTGGCTGGCGGGAATTTTCCCGCCTAGCCTTCTAGGCCAAATTTTCGAAATTAGAACTCGTTTTTGAACTTGAATTTTCTGAAAACTTCGTCGGACCATAACTTGGTCATACGGACTCCGATTCTCGAAAACTCAGACTCTATTTCGCGTATTTTTCCGAGACGAACGCAATGGCATAGCCCATTTTACTTGATTCAGAATTTATAATTAAATTCTGCCTTGATTCTCGTCTTAACATGTTATCGAAATACGGTTGGTTACATACTCAAACCTCTCAAATACTCACTATAAATATATGCTCAGGCTTTATTTGTTTTAACATGATATTTCATCAATACCACCACTAAATAAAATCTCCTTTCGGCTTTACAAATTTAACTCAAAGCTCTTTCCAAGGTAAAGCCGTTAGCTTAAGATATAACGCGACAACTCGCACCTCCGAGATCTTGAATTTTTGCAAAAATCAAAAAATCAAGTACACTGAAACACGAATCATTTCTTTGGTATCCCACAAAGTAAAAAAATAGTTCATCAAAGCTCAAGTAACTAAGTCACAGTGGAATAAATTAATGTATAGTAATAAATAAATATTGACCATAAAATTTACATTTTTAAAACAAATGTGCCTATCGGTTTCAGTTTTATCAAATTAGCAGTATCTGCGTTCCGTTTATCCTATGGGTTATTTTGAGAAGGGAGTTAGAACAATGTTTTTGTGAATGGTAAATTGTACATCTTATACGTAACGTTATCATATACTAATTGCGCGCCATTTATGTTATGTTTTATTTAAGATGTTCAGACTCCGCCGCTGCGCACGAACGACACTCATCTACTTCCCAATAGATTTAGTCTTATACACACACACACACTCTTCTTTTTCCATGTTGCACCTAGATATTATCCTGTAGTGTTTTTCACAATCGGCTTACTAGGATTTACTGTCTTGCCATGTCACCAAATTGTTATCATATATTACTGGTACGAGTAAGTTACATTCTCACCACAAGTGCGCATGTATCCGCCCTATCAAAAAATATATGAATTCCGCTAATGGGCACTTCATTGCCTATGCTATGTAGAAACTTGGCCTGTGATTTTCCATTTGGTCTGTCGTTTTATCCACGAACCAACTCCGTTAAACCACCCATTGCTAGTTTGCAAGGTATTCCTTGATATGGTTACATGGTTTTATGTTATCATAAATGTTTTTTAGTATTTATTTTAATTTCAACTTTTGCCTTAATAAATGCTAGTTATAGTTTTCCTTAGCAAATTAATATATTTTGGTTTTGAAAGTTTAAAGTTATAAATTGATTTGTATTAACTGATTGCTTTATATTTCACAATTTGGGATAATAAATAATTTTTTAATATCTCTTTATAATACATATCTTATAATTTTTTATGTATCTTAATAAAATTAGGTTTTTTTAATTGGTACACTTTATTGCTAACGCCAATCATATACATCCATTATATGCCTCGTCAACACCTTGTAACCCACCTAACCTACATAGGAATCTTGTAAGGGAAAAGAGTACATATAATTTCCGTATATTAACAATACAAACTCAAACCAAAAAATATAATAAATCTTTCACAAGTACACAAAACGTAAATGAGGAAATGGGCCGAATAGGCCATGCTATATGAAAACGCTTCAACTGGCCCCCTAAATTCAATTTTCCTTCCTCTTCAAAATCACCTTATATTTATCAGTTTGATTCCCATTTACTCAATTTTTCTTCGTTCTCTTGTGCATGTAATGTAGGGGAACCATTAACCTGAACCAGATATTTTACATTAATCTTAATCTTCTTTAGTTTGGTGGCTGCATCTCTGCGATGGTTCCCAAAGACCCTTGTTTTTCGTTCTAACCATATACGATAAATGGCAGTCGTGAAAGCTGCAAAAGTTACATTTTGCAGTTGATCTTTCTGCTAGAATTGCTGAAGGAGGAAGTTGGCTTCAGTTTACAATGAGGCAGTGGTATTTGATGAAATGTCGAGGTTCGATTTCAATGAACACCAAATAATTTCTGAAAAATCACACTCAATGAAAAGATGGTAAGTCGATTCTATATCTTTATTACATAATACGGATTATGTATCTGATAGAACACCAAAATTTAGCAACCTATCATTTTTGTTAAGCCGATTGGACATAGCAAGGTAGGGTATGAATGACATTCATCGACTGTTTTTTGTATGTCATATAACTTTGTAAAAGTGGTTTGTGTCATAGCTATGCCTAATGTACTCCCAAGCACGGTGAAATGTGAACTTACCCCATGGCACCACTCATAGTAAGCTGGCGGTTGAATTAAATTAATAGTTACTCCTTGAATATGATGAGAAACCTGGACGGAGCTGACAATTGAGATCCAGTGTTGGTTAGATACGTGTGTTTGCATCTTCGGAGATTTGGGAATTGACAATGCAACTAAGACAAAGCTTATATCGAGGCAGCTGCAAGGTCGAATGACGGATTGGTGGAACTCTATTACTTTAGAGACTCTAGAAGATGACATTTCTTGGCATCAGTTCTGAACCAGGTTCGAGGTAAAGTTTATTTCGACGGTCTAGAGATCGGTTCTCTTTAAGAAGTTTGTTGAGGTTAAGTAAGAAAGTTGACCCGTGTTTGTGTATATGGCTGAGTTCGAAGCTCTATCCAAGTAGCTCGTTCTTATCTTGAAACTCCTTACCAGAAGAACTATAACAACCCGGAAAATCAGAGCCAATTTAAAATTTTTATTTTGGCTATTTTATTGAATTTTGAATAGTTAAAATAATTTATTTTAAATAATAAAGTGTAACGACCCGGAAAATCTGTACCTATTTAAAAAAATTAAATTGGCTATTTTAGTGGATTTTAAATATTTAAAATAAATATTTTAAATAATAACGATGAAAAGTAAGTTTGAATCGACATTTGAAAATGAATATAATTAATTCTAATTATAAACAAGGCATGAAATGGCGCGGCAGTTTCAAAATTTGAATTCAAACTTTGACTGACTGTACCAGGTGCAAAACAAAACGGATTTGAGTGAAACCAAAAATATTTAAATCTGTTAGTGAACATTTTTATAACGAATCTGAAAAATCAAAGTTTCATAGCGGGTAGCAAAAGTTATGGCCAAATGAATTTTCAGAAAGGTCGCTATGGAGTTCGTTTAGCCCGTGAAATTGGCCATTTTGCAAACAACCTCGGAATTCAACGAAACCACTTTTGTTGGGTCCGGGATGTTAAACTATTGCTAGGTTTCAAATTTCATAATTTTTGAAGTTAATATGTGAGCGTGGCAAAGGAAAATGTATTTTGGTTAATTATAGTTAAATTGGATCGACCAGAAATGGGCCATTTTGCAAACGGTCTCAGAATTCGACGAAACTAGATTTGTTGGGACCGTATCGTCAAAACATAGCTAGATTTATTTTTTTGGAATTTTTCGAGTCAGTTTGTGGCCCTGGCAAATTGAAATGTACGTTCAAATCAAATATTGAATGTTATATATTTTAATTGGAAGGAAAACTGACTGAAACATTCGAATGGGCCTTTGAAACATATCCCATTGTGTTCGGAATGGGGGTATTTAGCTAGGGACGACAGTCGTTGGGTTTGAATTGGTGTTCGTGTGTGATGAGGGGGTATTTTAGAAATTTAAAAATATATAAATTAATAAAAAAATCTCATTGGTCAGAAAATTCCTTTTCTCTCTCCCCCGACAGTCGATTAAAGGCGGAACCCTCTTCCTTCCTTCTCTCTTCGATTTCTCATTCAATTCTCAATTAAATCACGAGCGGTTGGATCGATTTTGAAGAGCAACACAAGAGCTTCAAATCATGACAAGGATTGCAATTTTTCTTGCCGTGGTAGTCGAGATCGGGTGCTGTGAAGTCGTCGACTTCAGGGAGTCGCCGCCGCTTCCTGGCCTGACCGAGTTGACCCCCTCCACCACCGATCCCTGCGCCTCTCCTCCCCCTTCGACGCTGCGAAGGCCGATCGACATATAGCTACACGGATTTTGCGAAAATCAAAAACCTAGTTTCGAACCAAACTGCTGAGGTACAGCTGTTTTATAATAAACTATATTATAGCACTTCTAAGCGCTACTGTTTTTGATTTCACTGTAAAAATCATATCTTTTTCGTTTCTTGACGAAATTCAGTGAAACAAGAGACAATGGACTCGTGTGGACGTCTTCTACATTCTATAAGAGACCGCATATTTTTCTGAGCCTTCTGCTATTTTTGGTGGAGTGGAACCCAATGTGAGATTTCTAATTTATAAACGATATAGAAAACGACGAAGTATAAATTATGTAATCGATGTGTGAGTTATATAAGTGTTGTACACCTCATGTTTAAGCGTTGTATAAGTTGTACGTTCGATGTATAAGTTATATGTGCGTTGTAAAAATTATATATGTGTTGAAATAGAAGTGAAATGCTTATATAAATATATATATATATATATGCCCCTCGTCCACAGACCATGGACGATATTTATTGGTTGTGATTGGTGTGAAATTTGGTTGATTACGAATGGTTGATTATAATTGTTTGTGGTTGAAAAATACCCGTTTTGTGGTTGAGAATTATTTGGTTGAAACCACATAGGATTAGTTTGTGGAAATGAAAAATATATACATGCCGCTTGCATGCGAACTAGATGCATGATTCCCCATTGTCAAAAGCTGCGAGGCTTTAAGGTAGAGCGAGGAGCCGTACTAGGGATGGCCCCGGTTTTTACTACCCTGCCGTTATGCTGCCGAAATTTTGAATAATATTCATGTGTTAGAATTATTTTCATGTGTTGAAACTATATTCGTGTGCTATATAGAAATTCATCTATTGAACGACATTCATGTTTTGAAATAAATTGTTTTGCTATAAAAATCACCTTTTTATCTATATATATAAACTATAGAAAACCTTCATGTGTCGAATCGAAATTCATTCGTTGAATAGAAAATTCATGTGTTGAATGGTATTTGTGTTTTAAATATAAAAATCACCTTTTTATCTATATATATGAACTATAGAAAACCTTCATGTGTTGAATTGAAATTCATTCGTTGATTAGAAAATTCATGTGTTGAATGGTATTCGTGTTTTAAATATAAAAATCACCTTTTTTCTATATATATAAACTATAGAAAACCTTCATGTGTTGAATTGAAATTCATTCGTTGAATAGAAATTCATGTGTTGAATGGTATTCGTGTTTTAAATATAAAAATCACCTTTTAATATATATATAAACTATAGAAAACCTTAATGTGTTGAATTGAAATTCATTCGTTGAATGGAAATTCATGTGTTGAATGGTATTCGTGTTTTGAAAGAAATTGTTTTAAAATAAAAATCGTATTTTTATCATCTACATGAACTATATAAAATAGTCGTATTTTTAAAGAAATTGTTTTATAATAAAAATCATATTTTTACCATCTATATGAACTATATAAAATAGTCGTGTTTTGAAATAAATTATTTAACAATAAAAATCATATTTTTATTATATACATGAATTGTTAAAAATAGTGAAGTGTTGAAATAGAAGTTAGTTTGATAAAAATATCATTTTTATCAAAGATATGAAATGAATATGTTTTTGAAATCGAAGAATCGATTATATTTTTATATATATAAAAATATAATTAAAAGGAATCGAATAACGAAGCTGCAGTTCGTGTTTTGGAACCGTGATTTCAAACGATTAGTGCGGGAGATCCGACCATCGGATTTTCCCGAAACCGAAACCGTTGGGTTCGCTTTGGAAATATCTTTCCAACGACACCAACTTTGCAAAGATCCAACGGTTGGATTGTCTGGAATTTTTAATTCAAATCTGAAGAAAAACAGCGCCAGAATCGATTATATTTATATATATATATATATATAAACATAATTAAATTAAATCGAATAACGACGCTGGAGTTCTTATTTTGAAATCAAAACTTCAAACGATTGTACCGGGAGATCCGACCATCGGATTTCCCCAAAACTGGAATCGTTGGATTCGTTTTGAAAAGATCTTTCTAATGATATAAATTTTGTGACTATCCAACAGTAGATTTTTAGATATGTGTAAATCAAATCTGAAGAAAAACAGCGCCACGACCGCATTATGGCCCGACGCGTCGTTTGAATAAAATGGGCTATTTTAAAATAAATAAAAATAGTGATAAATCATTATAAATTATTATAAACGATATGGATGTGAAATTTAGAAACTAACTAAAGGTTGGCTAAGTCGAATGGTTTCCTGGATTTTGATCTGATGTTGGTTTCGGCCTTCGGGGTTAATATTTGGGAAATCGTTCTCTTACTGATTGACGGTTAGTGACTAATGAATTGAAATAAGGCGTATGTTGTGTTTGTGTAGCACTTGTTTATTATACATGTGAGTTGTTCAGAAAGATCGGGTTTATCCCATTATGAATAACTGAATCGACGATAAGTAGTCGAAGATGAAGACGGTGGTCGAAGACCGGAGATCTTCACCTCGTTTGGATGGTAACTGATGTCCTGATTGGGAGGCATCCCGAAATATGGATAATGAGTGGTGACCGTCCGGACATACGTGGAGATCGATGGGTTTGCGAGGTATATAGTGCCTCCGGTTTCGTTCAGACCCAGAACGGACTAGTAAATGGACTGTGTGTCTGACATTGGAATTCCTTCTGTGTAATTGATAACCATTAGTTGCACGGTGTGAATTGCCTATGTGGCATGCTAAGATGCAGTGATCAGGGCTTCTGTTGAAAAGCAAAGTCTTGTGGTTGATGATCAAAGCACTGCCTGTGTGGCGTAGCTTTGTGTATAACGTGAATTCGTGAGCCTCACACCCCGGTATGAACCAGAAATGGGAGAGGACCTCAGGGAGGACATGCGTTTCTTCCTAGCTAGAGGTGGTGTCAGTGCTTAAACTGGTTGACATTTATATTATTTTCACCTATGTGGTCGTTGTTGTTGCGAGGCGCCTCGGTTATATCGGTCGATCCAGGACCGATAGAGTCATTCGTTGGCTCCTTTACGCCCCAAAGGGTGGGGAAACGCAGTGTTTAGGCATTTTAATCCACATCGGTGGACCGGCCCTGACGATCCAAGGACCCACCTGTGTATGGGTCCTGAGGCTCGGGCTAGGCAGTCTCGAAGTCGGTAAGGACTATCTTTTGCCTTGGTTCATGACGGAAATCTAATTTCCAAATACGTGACTGTGCGGTTTTGATTGTATATATATATATATATATATGGCGACATGATATATGGTACCCATGTCGTCTATGATTGATACTTATGATTGTGTATGAAATTAGAAACTAACTGTAAACGAGATAAGATGGATGGTTTCCTGGGTATTGGTCTGATGTTGGTTTCGGCCTTCGGGGTTAATACCTATGGAATCATTCTCTTACTATTTTACAGTTGGAGGCTGATTATTAAATGCTTTTGTTTTATTCATATCAAGCATATTTTGGTCGATATAAGGTAAAACTTTATCTTCTGGTTTGCATTGCATTGTGTGATGGGACTTGAGTCTTATATCGGATTCATTTTTATAAAAAGCATTGCGATGTTTAAAAGATTTAATTATTTTAAAGCACTGGCAATCCAATGGAGTAAACCCGTTCCACGAAAGTGGCGTGGTCTAGTGATTATCCAAAGTATAAAATGTGTTAAATAGATTTCTCATACCAGTCCCATGACTGACTCGTAGTTTGTTTCACTTGCAAACTCGGGTGCCCCTTTTTCTACACGGGCAACCTTGTATTCCGGTTTTAGCAGGCTCTTTCTGGATAGCTGGAGCTGAAGATGGATTCTATCATCTTTCTCTTTTTATGCTGTTCAGCTCCTATTGTACATATTATGTTTGTTTTCCGGTGTTGACATTTATGTATAGCTGAACTGTATTTGTACTAAGTATGATCCTGTATACTGTGCAACTCTGATGATTTCGTTTATCTAGTGTATTATTTGTTTCATTATCTGGTGTATTTATTTATTTCTGTTCTGCTTTTATCTGTTTATGTGTTATATTCCAAAGATTACCCTTAACACCGTCAGTACGGGTTTTGGGGTCGTCACAACGTGGTATCAGAGCTTTGGTTAAGCTTAGTGCTGGAATATAACATATTAACGAACTCGTCAGAGATAGAACCAGTAGTGTTCTAGGACGGGTGACTCATTACAGATAGGATCAGCAATATCCTAGTATGAGTATAGCAGAATCAGAATACCTCGTTTGAGATGGGGTCAGAAGTGCCCCAGAACGAGTCGAGAGTTATATGTTTATAAATAACGTAATTGTGATTATATATATAGTTTTTCTTTAGAAATATAATTTTTGGATATATAAAAGATGTATATTTGGAAAAGTTAAAAAAAAATTATTGTTGTTTGGGTTGTGTGATAGTAAATTTGATTAATTAAATTATTAGAACGATAGTTAATTTAATTAATACGAGAATGAATGGTAGAATTTATTCGATTAAATCACACATTGAACTGATATAAAAATAGATAGAAATATATACTTGTGCATTATATATGTTTGAACAAGTAATTGGATTAGCTGTTGAGTAAAGATTTTATTTGCGTGCCCGACAAATAGGTAAACCTTAATGAGTTGGATGCACAATTTTATTATTATATCAACTCCTGTGAGTGCCATTGGATGCGGAGTGCTGGTTATACTGTGTGTAATTAATAAATGTCGCGATAGGATAGTAACAATTAATTTTGAACTACACTGCCTGACAAACTTCTTGAAGATGGCATACTTCTTGAAGATATCATAATTCATCATATACCACACAAGCATTTGGAGCTTGTGTGACGAGGTTGAAGATTTACCATACGAGCGAGAGGCTTGTATGGCGATGATATATATTACAGGTTGAACCGATGACAGCTATGGACTATATATTACAGGTTGAACTGATGACTGATATGGACCATATAAAATGTAACGATAAATTGCCAGATTAATAAAAACCCCACACGGGTCTGGAGTTGACAATAATCACATCTCTCTAGTCATTAGATACGGCACATGGACTATTTATTTCCCATACGGGACGAGGTGACGAGAATTTATTCTCTGGAGCAATTAAAATACACACTCCCTCAGGCTTTGACAGGGTGACGAGAATTTATTCTCTGGAGTTATTATTTATACACGCTCCCCTGTAAACACCAGAATATATAACTATAAATATGTGTATGCTTTATAGGATTTATTGGGTACCTAATACGGCCCAATAAATTTCCAACCCCTCCCCGTACAAAGGAGGTTATGGCGAAATTTTTCCAAAATTTCGGGTGTTAGCCAAATTTTTGAAGAATTTGAAAATTCTCAGAAACTGAAAAGTTGGAGAATGGAAGCCAGATTGGAAGTAGAGTTGATTAATCAAATCACTTTCGACTTTGTTCCTTTTCGGGGACGAAAAGTTTTAAGTGGGGGAAATTGTAACAACCCGGAAAATCTGAACCAATTTAAAAATTTTAAATTGGCTATTTTAGTGGATTTTAAATATTTAAAATAAATATTTTAAATAATAACGATGAAAAGTAAGTTTGAATCGACATTTGAAAACGAATATAATTAATTCTAATTATAAACAAGGCCGGAAATGGCGCGGTAGTTTCAAAATTTGAATTCAAACTTTAACTGACTGTACCGGGTGCAAAACAAAACGGATTCGAGTGAAACCAAAAATATTTAAATTTGTTAGTGAATATCTTTCTAACAAATCTGAAAAATCGAAGTTTCATAGCGGGTAGCAAAAGTTATGGCCGAATGAATTTTCAGAAAGGTCGCTATGGAGTTCATATAGCCCGTGAAATTGGCCATTTTGCAAACGACCTCGGAATTCGACGAAACCACTTTTGTTGGGTCCGGAATTTTAAACTATTGTTAGGTTTCAAATTTCATAATTTTTGAAGTTAATATGTGAGCATGGCAAAGGAAAACGTATTTTGGTCAATTACAGTTAAATTGGATCGACCAGAAATGGGCCATTTTGCAAACGGTCTCAGAATTCGACAAAACTAGTTTTGTTGGGACCGTATCATCAAAATATAGCTATATTTATTTTTCTGGAATTTTTCGAGTCAGTTTGTGGCCCTGGCAAATTGAAATGTACGTTCAAATCGAATATTGAATGTTATATATTTTAATAGGAAGGAAAACTGACTGAAACATTCGAATGGGCCTTTGAAACATATCCCATTGTGTTCGAAATGGGGGTATTTAGCTAGGGACGACAGTCGTTGGGTTTGAATTGGTGTTCGCGTGTGACGAGGGGGTATTTTAGAAATTTAAAAATATATAAATTAATAAAAAAATCTTATTGGTCAGAAAATTCCTTTTCTCTCTCCCCGACAGTCGATTAAACGCGGAACCCTCTTCCTTCCTTCTCTCTTGGATTTCTCTTTCAATTCTCAATTAAATCACGAGCGGTTGGATCCATTTTGAAGAGAAACACAAGAGCTTCAAATCAAGACAAGGATTGCAATTTTTCGTGGCGTGGTTGTCGAGATCGGGTGCTGTGAAGTCGTCGACTTCAGGGAGCCGCCGCCGCTTCCTGGCCTGACCGAGTTGACCCCCTCCACCACAGATCCCTGCGCCTCTCCTCCCCCTTCGACGCTGCGAAGGCCGATCGACATATAGCTACACGGATTTCGCGAAAATCAAAAACCTAGTTTCGAACCAAACTGCTGAGGTAGGGCTGTTTTATAATAAACTATATTATAGCACTTCTAAGCGCTACCGTTTTTGATTTCACTGTGAAAATCATATCTTTTTCGTTTCTTGACAAAATTCAGTGAAACAAGAGACAGTGGACTCGTGTGGACGTCTTCTACATTCTAGAAGAGACCGCATATTTTTCTGAGCCTTCTGCTATTTTTGGTGGAGTGGAACCCAATGTGAGATGTCTAATTTATAAACGATATAGAAAACGACGATGTATAAATTATGTAATCGATGTATGAGTTATATAAGCGTTGTACACCTCATGTATAAGCGTTGTATATGTTGTACGTTCGATGTATAAGTTATATGTGCATTGTAAAAATTATATATGTGTTGAAATAGAAGTGAAATGCTTATATAAATATAAATATAAATATATATATATATACATACATATATACGCCCCTCGTCCACAAACCATGGACGATATTTATTAGTTGTGATTGGTGTGAAATTTGGTTGATTACGAATAGTTGATTATAATTGTTTGTGGTTGAAAAATACCCGTTTGTGGTTGAGAATTATTTGGTTGAAACCACATAGGATTAGTTTGAGGAAATGAAAGATATATACATGCCGCCTGCGTGCGAACTAGATGCATGATTCCCCATTGTCAAAAGCTGCGAGGCTTTAAGGTAGAGCGAGGAGCCGTACTAGGGACGGCCCCGGTTTTTACTACTCTGCCGTTATGCTGCCGAAATTTTGAATAATATTCATGTGTTAGAATTATTTTCATGTGTTGAAACTATATTCGTGTGTTGTATAGAAATTCATCTATTGAACGACATTCATGTTTTGAAATAAATTGTTTTGCTATAAAAATCACCTTTTTATCTATATATATAAACTATAGAAAACCTTCATGTGTTGAATCAAAATTCATTCGTTGAACAGAAAATTCATGTGTTGAATGGTATTCGTGTTTTAAATATAAAAATCACCTTTTTATATATATATAAACTATAGAAAACCTTCATGTGTTAAATTGAAATTCATTCGTTGAATAGAAAATTCATGTGTTGAATGGTATTCGTGTTTTAAATATAAAAATCACCTTTTTATCTATATATAAACTATAGAAAACCTTCATGTTTTGAATTGAAATTCATTCGTTGAATAGAAATTCATGTGTTGAATGGTATTCGTGCTTTAAATATAAAAATCACCTTTTTATCTATATATATAATTATAGAAAACCTTCATGTGTTGAATTGAAATTCATTCGTTGAATGGAAATTCATGTGTTGAATGGTATTCGTGTTTTGGAAGAAATTGTTTTATAATAAAAATCGTATTTTTATCATCTACATGAACTATATAAAATAGTCGTGTTTTTAAAGAAATTGTTATATAATAAAAATCATATTTTTACCATCTATATGAACTTTATAAAATAGTCGTGTTTTGAAATAAATTGTTTAACAATAAAAATCATATTTTTATTATATACATGAATTGTTAAAAATAGTGAAGTGTTGAAATAGAAGTTAGTTTGATAAAAATATCATTTTTATCAAAGATATGAAATGAATATGGTTTTGAAATCGAAGAATCGATTATATATATATATATATATAAATATAATTAAAAGGAATCGAATAACGAAGCTGCAGTTCGTGTTTTGGAACCGTGATTTCAAACGATTAGTGCGGGAGATCCGACCATCGGATTTTCCCTAAACCGAAACCGTTGGGTTCGCTTTGGAAATATCTTTCCAATGACACCAACTTTGCAAAGATCCAACGGTTGGATTGTCTAGAATGTTTAATTCAAATCTGAAGAAAAACAGCGCCAGAATCGATTATATTTATGTATATTAATAAATATAATTAAATTAAATCGAATAACGACGCTGCAGTTCGTATTTTGAAATCAAAACTTCAAACGATTGTACCGGGACATCCGACCGTCGGATTTCCCCAAAACTGGAACCGTTGGATTCGTTTTGAAAAGATCTTTCTAATGATATAAATTTTGTGATGATCCAACGGCTAGATTTTCAGATATGTGTAAATCAAATCTGAAGAAAAATAGCGCCACGGCTGCATTATGGCCCGAAGCGTCGTTTGAATAAAATGGGCTATTTTAAAATAAATAAAAATAGCGATAAATCGTTATAAAATATTATAAACGATATGGATGTGAAATTTAGAAACTAACTGAAGGTTGGCTAAGTCGAATGGTTTCCTGGATTTTGATCTGATGTTGGTTTCGGCCTTCGGGGTTAATATTTGGGAAATCGTTCTCTTACTGATTGACGGTTAGTGACTAATGAATTGAAATAAGGCGTATGTTGTGTTTGTGTAGCACTTGTTTATTATATACATGAGTTGTTCAGAAAGACCGGGTTTATCCCATTCTGAATAACTGAATCGACGATAAGAAGTCAAAGATGAAGACGGTGGTCGAAGACCGGAGATCTTCACCTCGTTTGGATGGTAACTGATGTCCTGATTGGGAGGAATCCCGAAATATGGATAATGAGTGGTGACCGTCCAGACGTACGTGGAGATCGATGGTTTTGCGAGGTATATAGAGCCTCCGGTTTCGTTTAGACCCAGAACGGACTAGTAAATGGACTGTGTGTCTGACATTGGAATTCCTTCTGTGTAATTGATAGCCATCATTTGCACGGTGTGAATTGCCTGTGTGGCATGCTAAGATGCAGTGATCAGGGCTTCTGTTGAAAAGCAAAGTCTTGTGGTTGATGATCAAAGCACCGCCTGTGTGGCGTAGCTTTGTGTATAATGTGAATTCGCGAGCCTCACACACCGGTATGAACCAGAAACGGGAGAGGACCTCAGGGAGGACATGCGTTTCTTCCTAGCTAGAGGTGGTGTCAGTGCTTAAACTGGCTGACATTTATATTATTTTCACCTATGTCGTTGTTGCTGTTGCGAGGCGCCTCGGTTATATCGGTCGATCCGGGACCGATGGAGTCATTCATTGGCTCCTTTACGCCCCAAAGTGTGGGGAAACGCAGTGTTCAGGCATTTTAATCCACATCAGTAGACCGGCCCTGACTATCCAAGGGCCCACCTGTGTCTGGGTCCTACGGCTCGGGCTAGGCAGTCTCGAAGTCGGTAAGGACTATCTTTTGCCTTGGTTCATGACGGAAATCCAATTTCCAAATACGTGACTGTGCGGTTTTGATTGTGTATATATATGGCGACATGATATATGGTACCCATGCCGTCTATGATTGATATTTATGATTGTGTACGAAATTAGAAACTAACTGTAAACGAGATAAGCTGGATGGTTTCCTGGGTATTGGTCTGATGTTGGTTTCGGCCTTCGGGGTTAATACCTATGGAATCGTTCTCTTACTATTTTACAGTTAGAGGCTGATTATCAAATGCTTTTGTTTTATTCGTATCAAGCATATTTTGGTCGATATAAGGTAAAACTCTATCCTCCGGTTTGCGTTGCATTGTGTGATGGGACTTGAGTCTTATATCGGCTTCATTTTTATAAAAAGCATTGCGATGTTTAAAAGATTTAATTGTTTTAAAGCATTGGCAATCCAATGGAGTAAACCCGTTCTGCGAAAGTGGCGTGGTCCTGTGATTAGCCAAAGTATAAAATGTGTTAAATAGATTTCTCATACCAGTCCCATGACTGACTCGTAGTTTGTTTCACTTGCAAACTCGGGTGCCCCTTTTTCTACACGGGCAGCCTTGTATTCAGGTTTTCGCAGGCTCTTTCTGGATAGCTGGAGCTGAAGATGGATTCTATCATCTATCTCTTTTTATGTTGTTCAGCTCCTATTGTACATATTATGTTTGTTTTCCGGTGTTGACATTTATGTATAGCTGAACTGTATTTGTACTAAGTATGATCCTGTATACTGTGTAACTCTGATGATTTCGTTTATCCAGTGCATTATTTGTTTCATTATTTGGTGTATTTATTTATTTCTGTTCTGGTATTATATGTTTATGTGATATATTCCAAAGATTACCCTTAACACCGTCAGTACGGGTTTTGGGGTCGTCACATAAAGATTAAAATTTTATTTAAATCAAAGTTTAAAAGAATATATTTATTTTAAATTTTAAAAGGAGTTAGAAATAGCGCGGTAGTTTGAATTTTGAATTCAAACTTTTAAATTTTAGCGAAACCATTTAAATCTGTTTAAAAATATCTTTCCGACGAATTCAAAAAATTGAAATTTCATAGCGGGAATCAAAAGTTATGGCCAGTTAATATCCAGAATAGTCGCTAAGGAATTTAATATAATATATAGCTCGTATAAATAACCATTTTGCAAATGACCTCCGTTTTCGACTAAACCACCCTGGTTGGATCCGGAATGTAAAATTATTGCAGGATTCCAATTTTCATAATTTTTGGAATTTATATGTGAGCGTGGCGAAGGTAAATGTGTTGTCAATTTCAGTCAATTCCGATCGACCAGAAAATGGCCATTTTTCAAATGGTCTCCAAATTCGACGAAATTAATTTTGTTGGGATCGTATCGTCAAAACATAGCTAGAATTATTTTTCGGAAATTTTTAGAGTCAGTATGTGGCCCCGATAAATTAAAATGTTCGATCAAATTAAATAATTAAATGTTTTATTATTTAATTTGAAGAATAACTGACTCAAACAGTCGAATGGGCCTACGAGACATATCCCATTATGTCCAAAATGGGGATATTTAGCTAGGGGCATCACTCGTTGGGTTTGATTTGGAGTTAAGAGCGATATAGAAATTAAAAGAATTAAATAAAATGAAAAAAAATAAATATACGTATATATATAGTATATATACGCGTATACTGTATTCATCGATCTAAAACCCGATACCATCGAAATGTATGGCGGCTACAGTTCAATTCTTTCTCTCTAGATAACTTCTAATCCGCTCAACGAAATCATTCACTCCAGTTGAGGTTTTCGTAGAGATTTCCATCCTCTTCGACTACATATAAACTTCGATCCCTGTAGTGGCATGAATCTCGGGATCTGCCTCCCCGAAGTTGATGCGTTCAGGGAGACACCGCCGCCTTGCTAAAGATCGAACTAGCCCCATTTCTGGCGTAGGTGCGCCTCTCCACCCCCGTCGACGTGGTCTGGTCTGATCGTGTCCAAGCTTAACGGATTGATCGCAAAATCGAAACCTAGTTTCGAACACTCGCTGAAGGTCTACGGCTATTTTAAATTAAACTATTTATACCAAATGTAACACTCAACATCCGTTAAGGTCACTCACAAAGGGAATGCCTTAACTTCAATGGAGCATTATGGGTACTGGAACAGAAATATTACAAGACAGATATATATAAAACAGCGGAAAGTAAAGTAGAAGTACTTCAAATCATTTATTAAATATAATTGTTTACAATAAAAGCCCATCAACTTGTAGTACTCAATTACATTGCTAAAATATTTGTCTTGCTCAAAAACAAAGAAGCATAACAATAAACTGTAGTATTCCCCAATAAAGCAAAGCAAGCCATAGCCAAGAGAAATCCAAGCCATACATGAAAGAGCCTTGAAGCTTGGTAAGATCCGAACTAAGCTGTATTCCCACCCTGCGAACCTGGGGGAGGGGGGAAACGGAAGAAAAAGAGGCGAAACAAAATGGGTCAGTCATAAAGACTGAGTAAGTCCTAGTGACTTTCAGCATAAAAATAGTTAAAGATAATATGGCATGAATAAACTGAAAGTAAACATAAGCATGATGACGAGGTAAGCTACATGCACGATGAGTCAAGTATAACATCCCATACTACCTATCAAGAGTAGCATCACAAGGTTCCTACCAAGTATCACATCGCAAGGTTTCTATAACATCGCAAGATTTCTAAGCTTCACCATTACCCTATTTTCCTTGATTTCCTATATTCTCTACACCACCTAACTAGCGTTCCAATTAGTTTACTTAGTTATAATTACAAGATAAGTGATCCCCCATAACCCCCATGATAGTTTTATAGGTACATATCCCACGATGAGGGTTCCACCTCATATTGACAGTTTTGTGTCCCCACCGTACCTATTTGATAGGCTCTTACTTACAATGTTTCACATGTGTTATATACTAAGGTTATCCCAACCCCGTAGTTGTGGTAGCCTTCAGGACTACATCTAATATGAGGATTTTACCTCAACCAGCCCAATTGCCATGAATGTGTCAGATGTATCCTTACTACCCTAATCGATCGGCTCCTACTCGACCTAGTTCTTGTTGCCCCCTACTTATAGATACTTGTGTTGGTCCCACCCTAGGGTGTATCAATCCCTAGGATGGAAACCCCGACGCAATTCTTGATGCACATCTTTATATCTGGTGATGCCCAGTGGCTAAATTTTCCACTCAGGAATACGTGCACGCCCGTAATCCGTCGGAACCTGCACTGCTGCATCACCCGCCGTCGTTTTGACCGCTTACAATCAGCCTGGTAATCGTGCCCTACCCTGCCTAGCTCAGGGTACCGTTGATACCTAGTGTGGGTTACTGCTGAAACATGTCCCACTACTAGGGTTTTCCTAGGGTCTATTCGTATACCCCACAGGTTGGTTAAGTGTTATTCATTCAAGTTAACTTAACCCCACCCCCCCATCATGTTACCTTGGTTAAGTGTTCTCTCTAGTGTTACTTAACCCTACCGCATGTCTTGTTATATCGGTTAAGAGTTGCCTTTGCATGTTTACTTAACCCTACCACACACCATGTCATATTGGTTAAGCATCGCCAACCCATTTAACTTAATCTCCCCATTCGTCAAATTGCATTGGTTAAGTATTTCAAGTAATTCATGTCTTAACCCGCCCACGTATCATGTCAAGTTGGTTAAGTGTTGTCTAGTGATTCATAACTTAACCCCGCTATCTTAGCATATCAAATTGGTTAAGTGTTTTCAAGCAGTTCATGAATTAACCCGCCCACGTATCATGCTAAGTTGGTTAAGTATTATCAATATGTTCAAGCTGACTTAACCCTGCCACGTGTCATGTTATATTGGTTAAGTTTCATTAGTCTAGTCATATTACTTAACCCACCCATTCATGTCATATCGGTTAAGTGTCATTAGTCTAGTCATATTACTTAACCCACCCATTCATGTCATATCGGTTAAGTGTCATTAGTCTAGTCATATTACTTAACCCACCCATTGGTCTGATTACCAGTTATGTTGGTTACGCGTTCTTAATTTACTTAACCCTACCCACTGGTCTAATTAACATGTTATGATGGTTAAGCCCACACTTATAAGTTTTACGTGTTCTTAACTCATATCGGTTAGATCCATATTTACATGTCAAATTTCCATGCCATCCCACCTAACCCTCTAACCATACCCACTTCTTATTATGGTTAGTACTCCTTAATTCATTCATTATGACGCACGAATCATGACCTCCCACATTAGACCGTGCACTTTGTGGCCACTGGATTTGCCGGGCGGTTCCGGGTAGATTTACACCACAAACTGAGTCTAACCTCATGTCATAAACCGTTATGCCTACAATTCGACCTTCGACTTCTCACATTAGACTGACACTTTGTGGCTACTAGATTTGCCGGGCAGTTCCGGGCAGATTTACACCATAAACCGAGTCTAACCTCGTGTCAAAGGTTCATTAATGGTCGTATTCCCCCCAAAACCCCAATATCAGTTCATGTGTTTAACATATAAAAATGTTCATGTTTCAACCACGTTCATATTTCCAGTTATATGCCAATTATCAAGTTCATAATTCACGTTTTTGCCCTAAAACGTACTCCCAAATTATTATCATAATCCACTATAAGGTTATGCCAAGTTATAGCCTTTTATTTACAATTCATGCCAACTACCCAAAACGCAACTTAGGCGCGTTCATATTAAACCTATACCAAGTCATAAATTATTATATATGTTTCAACTCCAAATTTTACATAATTAAATATGCCCAAGATCTAGATTTCATGTCAGTTTTACATATGCCCAATTCATACCAAATTTACATATGTTCAATTCATGCCGTTTTACATGTATGCCAATTTTTATGCCAATTTACACATATACCAAGTTTCATGATTTACTTGTTTACAAAGCTATGCTTAATTTACATAGATCAAGTTTTATACCCAAAATTACATGTATACCACGTTTACACTAATTTACCCATAACAAGTTCTAGCCAAATTACATATATCAAGATCCATATCAAATTACATATGCCAATCCCCATTCTTGCAATTACCATTTTAATGACAATACCCAAATATCCAATTTCATGTTAATGGTAGTAATACTCAAATATCCATTTTTTATGTTATGCCATCAATTCCACCAAACACATATATTCCACTGGGCAATATTCCAATATTTCCCCCGTATACAATCGCACGTATATCGTAGTTTAGTCCTAGGTCCGAAATTGACCTAGGTTCATCAAAAGAAAATAAATAAGGGAAGGTAGAAGTTGCAATAAAAACAAGATCAGAGAGAAAACGGCATAAAAACATCATCTCAGGCATAAAGAATAGATCTTGATAATAATATCAACATGAATCAAGAAAGTTGATTCACAACAAGCTGAATAGACCATAAACTTGTCATGAGAATAAAGATAGAAAAGTTCCCAAAATCAAGATCCAAGAAGAAACAAGAACAGACTTAAATCAAAAGCCCAATTTCACTTCATCACATGTCCATATTAAATTTAATTATTTTAATCTGAAAATAACTAGAACTTACAGATCTTGGACAAGGAATTAAGAACTGAATTTGTTGTAAAAATGTTGCGGCGTTGTTGATTTATTTTCTTGAATCATTGCAGAAGCCTTGTTCTTTGAATTGATTTGAGTTTGAATGCTTGTACTTTGATTTGGAGACGGCGGCCATGGTTCAAGAGATATTTTAGCAGCATAATGGTGTAAGAATGATTTGTTATGAATTAGGTTAGGTCTTAGGGTATATTTATAGGTGTAGGAACTATTTAGGGCCCTTAGATCAACCTAGAATCAATCCGGACCATCAAAACACGTCTCTGTGCATCAAAAATGGGTTCTGGTTCAAAACAGGCCGACCAGGTCGACTTGTAAGGGGGGAGGTCGACCACATGGTCGACTTGAGGGGTAGGTCAACCCTAAGGTCGACCATATGGTCGACCTGACCCCCAGGTCGACTTGCCAGGTCCTATGCTGCCTGAAATTTGCTGAATCTTCTACAGGCCATAACTTCTTCATCCGGACTCCGATTTTCGAAAACTTGGGCTCGATTTTATGTAGAATTCCGAGACGAACGCATTGGCGCAACCCGTTTCCCTTGATTCTCATTTTAAAAATTAATTATACCTTGATTTCTTGTTTTAACATGTTATTAAAATTCGGGATGTTACAGTTGAACCAGGCAATATACTAGTATTGGTTCCCGACATGATTCGAGAAGCTTCAGACAAAGTTGGTTTCATTAAGAAGAGATTACTAGCAGCTCAGAGTCGACAGAAATGTTATGAAGATTCAAGAAGAAGGGATGTGGAATTTTTTCTATTGGTGATTATGTGTACGTGATAGTTTCTCTATTAAGAGGAGTAGTTCGTTTTGGGAAGACTGCGAAGTTGGCTCCTAGATTCATTGGTCCATTCCCTATTTTAGAAATAATTGGAACTCTCTTTTATAGGGTTCAGTTGCCTGACTGGTTACAAGGGGTATATGATGTATTCCATGTGTCTCAACTTCGGAAGCATGTGCATGATCCAGACTTGATCGTGGAGGAAGATGCACAGAAAGATTTGGAGATTACCCTGAGCTTAGCAGTAAGAAGGGAGCCGGTAATGATCATTGGAAAAGAAATCCGAGTTCTAAGGAATAAAAGAATTCATCTAGTCAAAGTGCAATGGAGCAGAGATCCTAGAGACTGTACATGGGAGACCAAGGATAGCATCAAACATGCTTATCCCCAGTGTAGAGTGGATATCTCTGACTAGCTCTGGTGTAAGGTACATTTACAATATTTTACATTTTCCGTTTTGTTTCCTACTTTACTGTTGTTTCCTTTTAAGGGACGAAAAGATTTCAAGTGGGGGAGACTATAACAACTCGGAAAATCAGAGCCAATTTAAAATTTTTATTTTGGCTATTTTATTGAATTTTGAATAGTTAAAATAATTTATTTTAAATAATAACGATTAAAAATTTATTTAAATTGAATTTTGAAAGAATATATTTATTTTAAATTTTAAAAGGAGTTAGAAATAGCGCGACAGTTTGAAATTTTGAATTCAAACTTTGAATCACTGTACAGGATGCAAAATAAATCAATTTTAGTGAAAACAAAAACATTTAAATTTGTTTAAAAATATCTTTCCAACGAATCCAAAAAATTGAAATTTCATAGCGGGAATCAAAAGTTATGGCCAGTTGAATATCCAGAATTGTCGCTATGGAATTTAATATAATATATAGCCCGTATAAATAGCCATTTTGCAAACGACCTCCGTTTTCGACGAAACCACCCTGGTTAGATCCGGAATGTCAAATTATTGCAGGATTCCAATTTTCGTAATTTTTGGAATTTATATGTGAGTGTGGCAAAGGAAAATGTGTTTTGTCAGTTTCAATCAATTTCGATCGACCAAAAAATGGCCATTTTCCAAACGGTCTCCAAATTCGATGAAATTAATTTTGTTGGTACCGTATCGTCAAAACATAGCTAGATTTATTTTTCAGGAATTTTTAGCGTCGGTTAGTGGCCCGGTATATTAAAATGTTCGATCAAATTAAATAATTAAATGTTTTATTATTTAATTCAAAAATTAACTGACTGAAACGGTCGAATGGGCCTACGAGACATATCCCATTGTGTCCGGAATGGAGGTATTTAGCTAGGGGCGTCACTCGTTGGGTTTGATTTGGAGTTAAGAGCGATATAGAAACTAAAAGAATTAAATAAAATAAAATAAATATACGTATATATACAGTATATATACGCGTATACTATATTCATCGTTCTAAAACCCGATACCATTGAAACATATGGCGGCTACAGTTCAATTCTTTCTCTCCAGATAACTTGTAATCCACTCAACGAAATCAATCATTTCGGTTGAGATTTTCGAAGAGATTTTCATCCTCTTCGACTACATATAAATTTCAATCCCTGTAGTGGCGTGAATCTCGAGATCTGCCTCCTCGAAGATGCTGCGTTCAGGGAGCCGCCGCCTTGATCGAAGATCGAACTGGGCCCCACTTCTGGCGCAGGTGCGCCTCTCCAACCCCGTCGACGTGGTCTGATCGTGTCTAAGCTTAACGGATTGATCGCAAAATCGAAACATAGTTTCGAATGTTCGCTGAAGGTATACGGCTATTTTAAATTAAACTGTTTATAGCGCTTTTAAGCATTGCAAATTCCTATTTATTTATAAAAATCGTATCTTGTTCATACAATAACGAAATTCGATGAAACAGGAGACATCGAGACCGTGGCATCGCACACGACATTTCAGAACTGACCGGAGAATTTTTAGAGCTCGCTATAATTTTTGGCGAAGCCGACAACGAAGTGAGATTTCTGAATCCGAATTAATTAAATAAAAGACGGAGTTTAGAAACTCCCAACACCTGTTGTCCACAAATCATGGACGACTTGATTGTTTGTGGTATGTAATTGGTTGAATTTTGGTGTTTGATTGTGGTTGAAAAATGAAATTGATTGATATTATCGCATTAGACGGCCTAGAAAAATGTATTAGAAAATTAAACTCTATGTGAAGCCACGAGGCCTAAGGTAGTGCGAGGAGCCGTACATCGGGACGGTGCCAGTTTTAATTACCCTACCGTTATGCTGCCGAAATATTCATGCGTTTTAAAATACTCATATATGAAATGAAAATTGTTTGAATATTAAAAACTCACATTTTTATTGTGAATGTATAAATTATAAAAATGATCATCGTCTAAAAATAGAAATATGTTAACAATAAAAATCACATTTTTATTGTGTAAGAAAAATGTTCACGTTTGAAAGGTAATGTGTAAGCAATAAAAATCATATTTTTTTTTTACACATTATGGAAAATATTCATTATGAAATAAAAATAATTTGAACAATAAAAAGTACATTTTCATCGCATTCATATAAAGTATGAAAATGTTCATATTTTGAAATTAAAAACATGTTTATATTAAAAATTTCATTTTTAATGTAAAGAAAGAAAATATAAAAATGTTCATGTTTTAAAAATGAAAACATGTTAACATTAAAAATCCCATTTTTATGTAATGAATGGATATATGAAATTGTTCATGATTTAATAATAAAACATGTTAACATTAAAATCCCATTTTTTATGTAAATGTAGATAATATGAAAATGTTCAAGTTTTAAAAAGGAAAACAAGTTAACATTAAAAATTCACATTTTCAATGTTATGTGAGAAAATAGAAAATGTTCATGTTTTAAAAATAAAAACATGGTTACATTAAAGATCACATTTTTAATGTAATATAGAATATATATAAAAAAATGTTCATGTTTAATATAAAAACATGAAACATTAAAAATCTTATTTTTAATGAAAAGAATAATTCATAGGAAAATTGTTCATGTAGAATAAAAGGTTGAAGCATTAAAATCACATTTTTAATGTAAAAAGTTGATTCATTAGAAAATATTCACTGTTTGAATAAAAATGTTGAAACATTAAAAATTCCATTTTTGATGTAAAAATGATTCATTAGAAAACATATGTTAGAAAATATAACAATGTTAAAACATTATTTTTGACATGTTAGAAACATATGTTAGAATTTATGTTACATGTTAAACATTATAATTAACATACTAGAATGGAAAGAAAAGAATAAAAATTACATTTTTATTTGTAATCATAGAAAAGTATAAAAGATGACATTTTTATTTGTAATCAAAGAAAAGAAAAAATTACATTATTTTAATGTAGTAAAAGAAATGTATTGATATGGAATTTATATTTTTAATGTATGTCAACATTAAAAATAAACATTGACAAATAAAAATGTATTGGCATTAACATATACATTTTAAATGTAAATGCAACATTAAAAATAAACATTTTGAAAATAGAATGTATTGTCATTGAAATTTACATTTTAATGTAAACAAAGCATTGAAATTGACCATTGTTATATTAAAATGTCTTTACTGTAAAGTATATATTTTTAATGTAATCAAACATTAAAAATAATCAATTGTAAAATAGAATTGCATTTATATTGAAATATACATTTGTAATTTAATGCAACATTAAAAATAGTCATTGGTTATATGGAAATGTATTGATATTGAATTATACATTTTTGATGGAAATGCAACATTTAAACATAAAGAATGAAATAGAAATTTACATTTTTCAATGTAAATAAAGAATGAAATAGAAATTTACATCTTTATGTAATAATAGATTGAAATAGAAATTTACATTTTATTTGAAATAAAAAGTTATAATTTTAATGTGATTAAAGAATGAAATAAAAGATTTCATTTTGCAATGTAAAATACATTGAAATAAAAAGATTACATTTTGCAATGTCGTAATACAATGAAATAAAAGATTTCATTTTGCAACGTAAAATACATTGAAATAAAAAGATTACATTTTGCAATGTTGTAATACAATGAAATAAAAGATTTCATTTTGCAATGTAAAATACATTGAAATAAAAAGATTACATTTTGCAATGTTATAATACATTGAAATAAAGGATTACATTTTCCAATGTAATGATAGGTTGAGATAATCATATAAGTATGAAATCATATGAACGAGTCAAGATGTGATAAGATTTGTTTTTACATTGAAATTTCATTTTTAATGTAATATACGATTTCATATATAAAAGAAATCAATGTTGAAATGAAAATGACTTTAAATCGTTGAACGATTTATATATATATATATATATATATATATATATATAAATTAAAATAAAACGAATTGCGCTACTGCAGTTGCGTTTTGAAATCATAACTTCAAACGATTATATCGAAAGATCCGACCGTTTGATTTTCCCAAAACTGGAACCGTTCGGTTCGTTTTGGAAAGGTCTTTCCAACGATATAAAATTTATTAAGATCCAACGGTTAGATTTTGAGAAATGTGTAAATCAAATTTTGATGAAAACAGTGCCAGGGCCCTGTAATGACCCGAAGCGTCTTTTAATTGAAAATGGCTATTTTTAAATAAATAAAAATAGCGATAAATCATTATAAAATATTATTAACGATATGGAATGAAAAGAATGATTTAAATTTTATATATGTTCGAGAATTATTTGAAAAGGGAAAGTTAACTCTCATTTCAAATAATTATACGATGATCGGAAGTCGAAGATTTGAAGACGGTGATTGAAGATCGGCGATCTTCACATCGAATGGATGACTACTGATGCCCTGGACTGATTTGCTCCTAGGAAAGGGTTACAGTGGTAGTTGTCCAGATGTACTTGTTGATTGTCCGGATTAGCGAGCACCTCTCTTCCGTATTGGACATATGGGACGAGGAATAAGGTGTCTCCGGTTTCGTTCAGACCCAGAACGGACTTGTAAATGGATGTATGTATGACATTGGATTTTATTCTGTGTTGATTGATCTCTATTTAATATATATCTGTTTGGTGGCGGAGAATTTATTCTCTTTCTTAACACCCTTCCCTGAGATGTATGAGCTCAGAGGTTATATATTGATAGTTATCAGTCGCATGGCGTGAATTGTCAGTGTGGCTTGCCAAGATGCAAATTATCAAGGATTATTGTTGAAAAGCAGAGCCTTGTGGTTGATGATCAAAGCACAGATTTATTGTAGCATAGCTTTGTGTATAGCGTTTCTTCGCGAGCCTCACACCCCGGTATGAACCAGAAACGGGAGAAGGACCCCAGGGAGAACATGCGTTTCCTTCTACCTAGAAGTGGTATCTGGGTTTGACAAGCCCAAATATTTTTACTTATGTGGATGATGGAAAGCGAGGTACCTCGGATATTGAGTCCCTATTGGCTCTATTTACGCCCCATTGGGCTGGGAGACGTATTGTTCAGGCATAACTAATCCACTAACATATTTGTGGATCGGCCCTGGCGCTACTAGGTGCAGTTGCGGCTGTATCCTGAGACATGGTAGGCTAGATTGTCTCAAATTGGTAAGGACTATCTCTTGCCTTGGTTCATGATGGAAATCCAACTTCCAATATGACACCATACGGTTTTGATTGTATTACTGGTATGGCGACATAGTATGTGGTAGTTATGCCGTCTTTGATTGATACATTATGATTGAAATGTTTTTGAAACATATATAAACAAATGATAATATCAAATCTGTTTTATCGTATCAAGCATTTTTGACCGTTATAAGGTAAAATTCTATCCTCCGGTTTGCGTTGCATTATGTGATGGGACTTGAGTATTATAATGGTTTCATTTTTCTAAAAAGCATTGCGTTGTTTAACAATTTACTTTTTTTATGCACTGGCAATCCAATGGAGTAAATCCATTCTGCATTAGCGGCGTGGTCCTGTGATTAGCCTTATTATTTAATAGGTTAATTAGATTTCTCATACCAGTCACATGACTGACTCATAGTTTGTTTCACTTTGCAAACTCGGGTGCCCTCCTTTCCACACAGGCAGCCTTGTATATAGTTTTTAGCGAATTCATTCGGGATAGATATGGAGCTAAAGATGGATCACATTATTTCTATTATGCTGTTCAGACTTCATTTAGTATATTATGTTTGATTTCCGCTGCAGACATTTTACATTAAGTGGAAAATTGTATTATGTACTAAGTATAATCCTATTATGCTGTGTAATTTGATGATATATTATTCCCAGTATAATTTGAGATACTTTATCTGCTGTAATTCTATATTTCTGTTTTGCTGTTATTGTTTATGTGTTATATTCCAATGATTATCCTAGCTTTCGTACTACAGGAGTTTGGGCTTATCATAAGAACGATATGTTTATATTGGGATTGAATGGGAGTATTACGAAACAACTAATGGACCACATTGATGATTCTTATAAGAACCTAGTCGAGAAGGCTTTGAGGAAAGAGCGTTTGTTTTTGCAAAAGATAAAGGCTGTTGTTGAGAATAAGGAGGAGTCAAAGCCACAGCAGGGTAATGGTAATAAGAAAAAGTGGAATGTTAAAAGGAAACAACAACAACAAAGGGGAAATGGCCGGAAGAAACCGAAGAGTAAAGTTAACTGCTACAACTGTCAAGAGAAAGGTTATTTTTCTAAGAACTGTAAGAACCCAAAGGTGAAAAGGAAATGCTTTAATTGTGATAAGCCTGGGCATGTGAAGAAGAATTGTCCAGAACCAACTAAGGATAAGCAGGTTGTGAGAGCATATAGTTTGGATGTTATGCCATCTTCCTTGAGGGGTGCAACTGTACGGAGAAGGTGAAGAGTTTTGTTGTGCAAGGTACACATTTTATTGGAAATGTTTCAATTCGAGTTTTTTATATTGGAGCTAGCATTATTTTATTTGTAATGCGCTTCTTTGAAAGTTTGGTTTAGAACTTGAGATTTTTGACAGACCATTAGTTGTGACTAATCCAGTAAGAGGATCTTCTAGTTTTGCATGATTTCTCGTGATCTAGTTTTATCAAGTCATGGTTATTCTTTTGTTTGCAAGTGTTTTGTTTTGAACTTCACTGGATTTGGGATTATCTTGATATGGACTGGTTCAAGAAGTATGCGGATATTGTGGATTGCGAGAGGCTTGAGATGACGATCGAGAATATAGAAGGGCGAACAATGGCGATACGTTGTTTACCATAGGATGGTTTTTTGTCAGCTTTTTATATTCGGTTGTGATTCCATGGAATGGATTGTCATCAGTGTCAATCGCTAAAGAGTTATCAAATGTCAGTGGGGAGGTCAACGGACTGCCACCGCACTGAGAGATTGAATTTCAGATTGATTTATCAGATGGAGCTAGACCTATTATTATGCCTCCTAGGTGGATAGGGCTAAGAAACAGCGAGAGTTAGAGGTGCAACTGAACGAGTAAGGGATTCATTCGGAGAAGTGTATCCAAGTGAAGTGCACTAGTTGTGTTTACGACCAAGGCCGATGGATCACTGAGATTGTGTGTGGATTATCGTGATCCTGAACAAGAATAACAAGTATCCATTGCCGAGAACCGATGACTTGTTTGATCAACTTCATGAGGCCAAGGTGCTTTCCCAAATGGATTTGGTGACGGCATGTCACCAACTGATAGTGGCTAGGGATAGTGTGCCCAAGATGACTTTTAGGTCACCGTTTGGATTCTATGAGTAACTAGTAATGCTGCTTTGATTTACTAACGCATTAGCGTATTTTGTGGATCTTATGAATTGAGTTTTGAAAGATCAATTCAATAAGTTCGTGCTTGTGTTCGTGGATCTTGTGGATTATTTTGGAAATCTAACCGAAACATCAACAAAGCATTATGTTTTCAAAGTGTCACTTCTAGAAGTAAGAAGTGAGATTTTTAGGGTCACGTCATGTCGGGATAAAGAATAGCAGTGGATCCCGCTAAAGTGACAACAATCCAAGATTGAGATCGACCCAAGAGTGCAAAGGATGTTAGTAGTTTCCTTGGCTTAGTTGTATATTACCAACATCAAGGATTTCCTGTACATAGCTGCACTGGTAACTGGATTGACGAAAAAGAATCAGGTATTAGCTTGGAATGTGAAGTGTGAGTAGGCTTTCGCAATTTTGAAAGATGAACTGACAAGAGCTCCTGTGTTGACTGATCCAAATGGGAATGAAGAGATGGTGGTATACACTGATGCATGTGGCATTGGACTTAGAGCCATGCTAATGCAAAAAAGATAGGGTTGTCACTTATACGAGTCGACAACTAAAGCCGCACGAAAGGAATTACCCAACTCATGATTTGGAGTTAGCGGCGATAGTGTTTAGTCTAAAGATTTGGAGGATAGCTTGTTGGGAGTAAGATTCGAGTTGTTTACAGATCATTAGTCATAGAAGTATCTTTTCTCCCAAAAGGACTTGAAGCTTCGGCAACAGCTATGGTTAGAGTTTTTGATGTCATACGACTTTGGAATACCCTATACTCCAAGAAAAGGTAACGCAGTAGCCGACGCGTTAAGTAGGAGACATGCAAATTTCGGAGTCATTTTTTCGAAATGGAAGCACTCAAGTTCTTGGTAGGATTTTATTTTAGCCTCATTGTGAGTTAAATCCAAAAATGTTAGTTGGTTTGTCGATTATACCAACTCTCATTGAAAGGATTGGCGAAAGCCAAAAGCGCGGTGCTAAGCTTGTGGAGATCATTCATAGGTTGGAGGTGAGGTTGAACCTAAGGAAATTAAGGATTTTGAAGTCGATCGAGATGGTTGGCTTCGCTAGAATGGACGACTAGTTGTTCCTGATTTAGATGGGTTAAGAGAAGAGGTTCTGAGGGAATTTCATCGATCGACGATTCATCCTAGCGGTAATACAATGTATTGGGATATGAATTGAGTTTACTACTAGGAAGGTATGAAATGAGATATCGGAAAATTTGACACGACCCGAAATCCCCATCCTGCCTAGACCGAACGAGAACGCTGATTGTATGAGAACACGACGCATCAGAACACAAACATGAAAAAAATTCATTGCTATTACAACAATTTACATCAGAGTACAAGATATTAGAGTACAAATAAATAATTTATAGTGGAAAAATATCAAAGATTTAGATTACATTTAAATACATAAACATAATGTGCAGCGGAAAACATCAACTACCACAACTGAAAGAAATACATGGAAACAAAGCTTTCCGAATATAGCTCCAGCTGTAAACCAGGATCCTATTAAATAGAAATCTGCAAAACCAAAACTACTTGCTACCCGTGTGGAAAATATAGGCATCTACAGTTTAGGTAGAAACAATAAATTCCGAGTCAGTCATGGGACAGGTGTGAGAACTTAAAACAGATATTGAAACTTTACTTTTAAAAGGGTGAAAATCATAGGACCACGCCGTATATCACGGAACGGGTTTACTCCAATGAATACTTGAAATGAAAAAAATTCATAAACAACACATTTATTTTCGGAAAATGAAGCTATTATAAGACTCATGTCCCATCACACAATGCAACGCAAGCCGTAGGAAAGAGTTTTACCTTATAATACCTAAACATGCTTGATACGCTTTAAAAACAAATCATTTCGATATTACTACTATAAGTGCATAGTGTATAAAACAACTTCGAATATAAATGTATCAATTGTGGACAGCATAGGTACCATATATAATGTCTCCATACATAGGTTTACAACTAAAACCGAAAAGTCACATATAGAAAATTGGATTTCCGTCTATGAGTCGAGGCAAGGGATTTCTCCTCACTGGTTTCGGGCCGTCTCTAGCGGGATGCCCAGGATCAACATACGTGACCCTTGGATCTTCAAGGCCAGTCATCTCTTACTTTTGAGGAGTAGTTATCCCTAAACAATACGTTTCCCAGTCCTATCGGACCTATCACTTGGCCATTGACGACCAATCATATCTGAGGCGCCTCGCAATCCAACATCCACATAAGTAAAAATATCTGGGCTCCATATCATGACACCACTTTTAGATAGAAAGAAATGCATGCACTCCATGCAGTCACTATCCCGTTTTTGACTCATATCAGAGTGTGCGACTCACGAATCAACGCTATACACAAAGCTACGCTATATTAAGGTAGTGCTTTGATCATCAACCACAAGACTATTCTTTTCAACAAAAGCCTTAATCATAGCATCTCAGGATGCACTACAACAAATTGGTTTTTTCATAGCATCAGCCGCTCATCAGCTTTGATATGCTATTCTAAGTTTTGGTTTCCAACGCTATCTGACTTTGCTGAATTTAGTGGACAACGCTATACGGTAAATAGGTAGGTGGGAAACAAATTTTGTGCGGGAATGTATTCCTTCGTCACTTCCTAAATCGAAAAAATTGTTCCATTTTTCACCTCCAAAAAACATTAACTATCGTCGTCATCGCCTCCAGAAATCTCAATCGCGTAACCTTGTCATTAACAATCGATTAATGCGGCAATCTCTCTCTTACTCAGTCCATCCCAATCCGTAATCCTAGAGAAGAATCTCTTTCTGAATTTCCCATATGCATTCCATCCTAGTCCCTAAACCTAGAGAAGCATCTTCGTTCTGAATTTCCCTAGGAGGTATTATTATATATATTTCATATAATTTTAATTATTATACTATGTGGTTTTCTTACAATTGCTCTATTATAGCCTGTCCATGTTTCTGGCATTATTTGTACTATTATGGTCTATCTTCGCAGCAGGTTATGAAATACTATAATAATGTATTTATGCTTTAAATAACATATTTATATGTAGATGAGTCCAAACAATGCTCATTGGATAGGGGAATATTATCTGCGAAAAGAAGAAGTTTGCACAGTGATCTTTTTATTTGATACTCTTTTTAAGTGGTCGGGTTCATTAGTTTAAGCTAAATATGATGTGGTGTGAAGTGCTCACATATGATTTGCAAATGTTCAAATGTGATACAGAGTTATGTAGTGGTTTTCATGTAATATCAAATGTGTTCACTTACCAACAACTGTTCAAGCTTGTTCATGTAATATATAAAGGATGTTTATGCACCCCTGGTTGTCTCAAATGGTGGAACATACGTTGAACTGTAGTTCAAATGGTGCACTATCGCCAACTAAAAGTTAGTTAGATATTATACCTTTTTAGCTGCCAGTGATACAAAGTCGTCTTTGTTCTTCTATAGACGATAGTAAATTACTAATGATAAATATTTGCAAAGGATTTATCGCTTTCTCCTCGTATTATCTTCGTAAACTGTTTCACATTTTCCTATCATACTATTTTGCAGGTGGTATATGATGTGATAGATCAGGAAAGCTTTAATAACATTAAGCAATGGCTTAATGAGATAGACAGATATGCAAGTGATAATGTAAACAAGCTTTAGCTGGAAATAAATGTGATTTAACCCACAAAAGAGTAATTTCCTACGAGATAAGAAAGGTAAATTCCATATTATTATTTTTGTTTTTTTAGGGTTCATACCTTATATGATGAAGTAGGATAACTACACATTGAGTTCTTGGTTCCTATGGCAGGCTTTCGCAGATGAGATTGGTATTCCATTCTTGGAGACCGGTGCTAAAAGGTCTGCCAACGTTGAAGAGGCCTTTATGACATTGACCCTGAGATTAAGAAACGGTAAAGATTTTTTTAAAACTATTGTTGATTATAAAATATGGTAAGTAGAAACATAATAGAAAGTGTTTGTCCTATTTGAATCAGTTAGTGCCTATAAGGTAACAGTAAGAATTCATAACAAATCCGTAGATGTCCATCTTT
The DNA here is from genome assembly GCA_030737875.1 of Allium sativum. NCBI lineage: Eukaryota > Viridiplantae > Streptophyta > Magnoliopsida > Asparagales > Amaryllidaceae > Allium > Allium sativum. Next base: position 134,968,511 of record CM060918.1, read on the forward strand.
TCTAAAACTTTGTGGATACTTATCCAATGCACTAAAGACATGGAAAACAATTTGGACCCATATTATATGTGATTTCATTTGAGTTAGTTTTGGTACGAAAACTTTATCAATTGGATAGCTGTAGTAGTTTTCATGCATTATCGCTACATGCTAGTGGCGGGATGTCTTTGTTATTTCATTGATAAACACCTCATTAATTATTTTATGTATTTTTTAATAAAAGTTATGCAACAGTCATGCTTCTTTTGACTAGACAACTATACAGTTATTATTGGATAATATCATTCATATTTTGGTGATATCCTGTATTGGGTTTTAACATATATTTCATTTGAAATATTGCTTAAAACACCCACAATGATATATCAGCCAGTATTTACTGACATATTTCCCAGGTATTTATATGATAGTATTTGTCATCAATAGATCGTTTTAATGAAAAGAGAACATGATAAAACATAATCATTTTTGTTTATGTCAGTTGTCTTTATTTTAACATAGCAAATGACAATGAATTGGTTAATAGACTAACCATCAATTTTTTTTAAAAAGAATCAAACCTTACCTTCTTCCAAGCATATTTAACCATTCAATAGTAAATGACACAAGGGATATATTTGAAATTTCTAATACAACAACTGTTGATGAGGGATTCAGTTTGATTTTGAAATTTGTGATATAGAGACAATGCATTGTGTGTTAATTTCAAAACCTGGTAATTGAGTTTGATGAATGCCGACTCAATGCAAGAGGAATCAAGTTAACCATGTAAATGGATCTTAGTGGACTTGATTGTTGTTCCAACAGGGAATTTAGAAGTCAATAAGGTGGAGTAGCTGATGATAGTTAGAGATGTATGAAATATGAGCTGCATGAGTTTGGGAAGTTGTTTGATATTCATGTACTAGAGCATGGAGAGTTGGAATCTTTTCTAATGCATCTGATGGGCTGGGTTTGTTTTAGTGCAATAATAAGGGATGTAGGCAAACCAAGTTTACTACTTTACTTTTGTCCTTCCACGAGAAGCAGTGATAATGTCTAGAATTAACAATGTTCAATGCCATAAATAACACAACAGTTGGCATTATTTTATATCTGTTTTATCAAAATTCAGGAGAGATCTAAAAAAATAGCTATGAATGATGCCGATAACATTGGCTCTGCCTCTCTTGTTATTCCAAGCCTAGTCGCTCGAATCTCCGTTTTAAGCATCTCAGCTTCATCGCCATATAATCTCATCCGAGAAATTGATTGTTCTTCTCTAATATTTCCACTACCTTGTTTTGCTCATTCTTGAAATATTCCAAGTGTTAATTGTGGATCTTGTATTTTTCGTGATCTTGCTATTTCTTGTGGGAACTTGGAATCATATGTATCTCCTTTATCTGGCCTGGGTTTCAATGCAGCAAATGTTTAGGGTGCGTACTGTTTATTTATTTATTTTAGTTTTGAGTTTTCATACACACAAAAGTACGGACGATGCACGCATAACGTGAAAAACGATCGTCTTATAAAACTAAGTTAACACACAAAATCAAAAACTACTTTTTATTATTTTCCATGTTTTATAAAACAATGAAAGAACGATAACAAATTCATCCATCTATCGTCTCTTTGTCCCCTCGGTCATTCCCTCCGTCTTTGATCCGTCGCCTCCTCTATACTTCAAATCTTCGCAAGTTTCATAATTGACGTTGAAAACTAAAAACTCAAAACACAAAACAAACCAAACAATACCTTAGTATTTCTCTTCCGGTCCTTTTTTTCATGATGGATGGAATAGAACTGATACAATTATTTGGGTTAATGGACAATTTCCTATTGCTATGGGTCAGTTAGATAGTTGTGATGATATCATGAGCATAGAAGTTGTACATGTTACAGAATAGTCGTTTTACCCTGATAAAAAACCAAATGGTGTTACTAATGAGTATACTGCTATCTTAAGAAATTCTATCTGGTTTGCTACACCAATTCCTAGCAAAAAGTAAGTGAGCAAATGTAAATTTCAGAAAACACGTTTCTTAATTGTATTATATGAGAAGCTCACTGCTCTAATTGGCACAATTTTTCCAAGAAAAAGTGCCAATTAAATTAAATGACTCATTGCCCTCAACTTTTAAAATTCATTGCATATGAGAACAATACAGTTGCGCAGTTGCTGGAGGCGATTATAAAGATATCCTCATGAATTGGGTATGTCGATCGCACGACTTCGCTGCCACAAATTTCGTTGTATGTGCACTTGCTTTAGATATTTATTCATTCTTAGTATCACAAGTATGGTTCTATTATTTATTTTTTTAAAAGTGTCTTTTTTGTGTATGTTATTGCTGATTTTGTTTTTATATGCATATTATAATGATACCTTTTAGTATGTGTAATTATAGGGATTGCCACTGTTCAAGGATCCGTTGGCATCTACTAACATTGGCTTTGATGGCTGCCATTTTGAAACAAAGTGTCTTTCAAACATAACAAGTGAAGTCCAGGATAGTTCAGCAAATATTAAAATTGGAATACATGTTTCAATAAATAGAAATGCATTGCCTTTTCTCAGTTCTTTTGGTCCTGGTATGGCTTTGGCATATTTTTGGTGAATACAAGAAGGTATGTATTAGTGTCGCGTGTATTCCTAATTTACCACCTATGATGTAAGACATAGAATTCCAGTATTTATTTGAACAAAAAATAAGATCGCGAACATGTATGTTAAAAGTTTCTTAGATAAATAAGACAAGCAGTACACTATATTGACATTGTTTTAAAGTTATATCAATTTGTACAATACAGTTTTTGTACATCTGTGCAAGTGGCATTATTTCTAGGTTGGGTTTGACTTACTATATTTTTTTAAGAATTGATAAATTTATATGTTTGTTCATGGTTTCATATTGAAACAAATACCACTGTTTATATAATAGATAATAGCCCTGGTGCCTTTAGCTTCATCATTGTACTGTGGGCACGAGTCACGTATATTTTGAGAGCATGTAAATAAACTATGTTATTGTTCTTTAATGTTAAGTACTTCAAAATCTAGATGAATAGGCCCTAAAAAACGAAAATAAACACAATCCCAACTGCATAAATATTTTTGTCTAATATGTAAAGTCGAGGCATTTGACTACTCCAATGCAGTATAGGAGTAATAGCACTAGGACATCCACATGCTGATATTAGTTGTATCAAGTAATCATTGAACCGTATATTTGAATCCACTAACTCCTTGAACAAATTTAACCATTTGGTTAAGTAAGGTTAGCTGCAAGTGCCTAGAATCCTTGTCTGGCAGCAAATTTATCAAAGATACTAATATGTACCCTATGCCTGGCGCAAATATAAATGATTATGTTACTATAATTATTCATGTAGTAACACATTGCAAAAAACGAAGATTGCTAAGTCAAAAACTAGTTGTAATCAAGGAACTAGAAAATAAATGAATATAATACTAAAAAAAAGGCTACAATTTTCAAAAGAGCAACATCCAATTTATCCTTCCTATTGAATGCATCTATTTACATATAGCTCTAACAAAAGAACCAAATGGCTAATTAATTTTGGAACATCTTCCTCAAAATTTTAATAAATAGAACATTAGGTTTTTAATTACTAAAATCACCATGAGAATTTTTCCATTCATTCCGGCGTCATGAATTAACTATATGTCAAGAAGTAAATTAGTTGATTTTAAAAATTATGACCAAAGAAGATAATAGTATGAAATATGTGAAAGTAATGTAGAAGGAAGATATATGGAAAAGGTTTATGGATGGAGATGGGTTTTTTATGGATGGAGATGGTTTGTTTTTGTGAAGTTTATGAGGTCGACCAGAGTGATGTTTGTGAAGTTGAGGGCAGAATATGTGATTGGTTGGAGGAGTTGTTGCAGGAGTATGTTCTGATGTTTTGTGGTGGTGATGGAATGTTAAAGTGCTTTGCCGTTGTGGTATTTGTGTTGGTGGAAGGTTGTAGAAGTAAAGGCACATCAGATGCCGACCTTTTTCTCTGGCAGCCGTCACGGCTCGAGCAGAATATTCTCCCCTCAGACACTACCAACCACCAACTCTTCCCACCAAAAAATCCTACCTCCGTCGTCGCCATAACATATGCCCGACCTCGATCTTCCTCTTCATTTCCCTCTCCTTTCTAATCATATTCTTTCTTTTTGTCCTCCTCCGCTAGGGAGTCCCCATCCCGACTCCTAATAATTCCCAAAAGGCCCATCGTACTCGTTGCCCAAACATCCGCCGTTAGTATCCAGCAATTGAGATATGAAGGGAATCAATGGTGGTTGATATCACCACCAGGGATCTACTTTTTTCGCCTTAGCTGTGAGTTCAAAACTTCCTATAATTTTCGTTATCTTGTTAATTTTCTACGACTTTGATGATTTTAGTAACCTCACAAGATCTGTATTGGGCTAAATAACCAACTTATTTATAAACCGGGCTTCATATGGTAAAACAGTTGCAAATTATTTCTACAATATACCTTTTATGCATTAACACTCAACTGGTGTTCGTTGTGACCTAGACGTGAAATTTATCGTACTTAGAATTTAATAGCATGGACAAATTCGTATGTACGATATTATAAAAATTATAATCTGTAATTTTAATAGAGATTGGATATTATAAGAACCGAATGTGAATGCAGTTCGGAGCAAAAACCAACATCAATCAGTCCATTATTTCTGTCCTTCTCCCTTAGTCTGACTCTGTTATAAAGTCGTACAAGAATAAGAAGATACAACTTGTGTTTGAGTTTTGTTGTTTGGTAGCCGTGGTTTAGATATCTTTGTTTTGATCTTATATTCAGCTGAAAACGAAATCATTGAATCAAACGATCTAAACTAGGTATTATTAAAATTTAACCACTGTAAATCATTAATATATGCATTTAAATACATTCAACTGAAACCCAACTTCCTGGCAAGCCTCATCACCATATAGCAAGCCTGCAGCATGAAGGGATTGCCTCCTGCTTTCTTAATTGTTCTCTAATCTTTCACTACAACAATCAGACCGTCCTACTTTCTTGATTTGGAAGACATTTAATAGAAGCTCCTAGTCATCCTACTTCCATAAATCATTTTTACATTTCAGTGCACAAGTTATTTGCATAATTTGATGTTCTTAAATTTAAGACAAACATTTTTTACTTAAATTTTAACCACTGTCAATCATCAATACATGCATTTAAATATGCAATGTACAAGCACTAATCACCGGCATTTTACACGTACACAAAATCCCGCCTTATCCCACCTAGAAGCAAAAAGCTTGATCTCACAGACCGTCAAGATCCCATAAATTTTCCTATGTTTGATTTGATAATTCTCTAGTGGTCAGGCTACCACTTCCATTTAAATTCTGGATACCAAATATTTCTCTATATCTTCAAAAATACCATATGATTCTTCCTACATATTCTGTTTTATTGAAATTGTTCTTGTCTTAGCTTCCAGATTCATAACATCACTGTATACAAACTGTTTGTTCAGAAATTCATCATAAATCAGCTGTTTGTTCAGCTCTTTTCATTGTTTTAGGAAAAGTGCTCACCTATTATCGTTTTTCTTTGTGGATTTTTCTTTCTTCAAATGTGTCCTCTTGTAATTCTTTATTTCGTCGTCTATTCTACCTGGCAGGCATTTTGCTATTGTCGCCAATCTACCAAATTTAGTGCAAGTTTTGTTGCAAAACTTGAATTTGTCTTACGCATATGTCATCTATTAAATAATAGTAAAGCAGAAACTTTTCAAGCCATCTCCTTAATTATCTCAATTCTCCTTAAATTTCTCAATTCTTTCAATTCTCCTTAAAACTCTAAAGATACTTTTATTTAAATTTTAATATGATATCTATTGTCCCAATGTTTCTTCCGTAACCCTTCAGTTTCGTTTCTATATATTTTTTAAAAAAAATGTTGACACGTGTCCTAAATCAACGTTGGATTTTGGATTTGCGATGGAAACAACTACTATATTTGTTCGTTTTGTAAACCTAATCAAAGCCAACCACCGTTGTTATACCGAAATCGTTTTCAAAACCCTAGAAACAAAATACCTTCACCTCCGTTTTCCTTACAATCCTCTTATGACATTGCTCAACCACAAAATCCGTCTTTCTTGAGTTATCCTGCTGGATTTGCGTTGATGTATTTCATTTAGACCTATTCCGGCTAACATAACATGATCATAATGCATCCCATGATCGTAATAATTGAATTGATGTCATTTGCATATTAGGATTCGCCTATGTTCTCTCCTTCAGGTGAATTTTTTTACAGTCTTTAACGCGATAAAATCGTCAATGTTTGATTCCAATCATTGCTTGGGTTTGCTACTTCAAGTTTCAAAGTTTGAACCTTTCAGGTATCCATTATTTTTCTGTTCAAGTTTTCATTGTTTGTTGTTATTCAATCTATATAATAGGACGTCTGATTAACTTTAATGGAATATAATAATTTGATTAATTTAAGATGATATCTTCGTTCTGCTATCAATGTTCTTAAACATTTTTCAGTTCAACTTTGTTATGAAACTGAAGTTTCTTAGCGTAAAGAAATTATATGCTTGCTGGATTAGTGGCTAAGTGAAATGTAATACTAAAACACATGCATTTAAAATTAGCAATATCAACATATTAACAAAGTTTTGTAGATAATGCATTAGATGAATGTAAGTTTGGTCGATACTGAAGACTTAGTTGTTTTAGATGAAACTAATACTAAAAGACATCCATTGCAGAAGTAACCACGAAGCAGTCGTTTAGTAGCTATAGAGAATAAATGTTAGTTTCTACTTTTTCTGCTTCGTGCTGAATTTTTTGGTATTCGTTCGCTTTTACTTTGTGCTGTTTGTTTTCTTTCTTTCCCTGTTTTACATCTTGATTTTCAAAAAATTGCATTATGCTATGGTTCTTACATGTATGTATAGCTTTGTTCCTAGCATTTAACCTTACATCTTAAAAAGTCATATCACATTGGGTTTCTTTTGAGTAGATATGGCTTCATGTTTGCACGATCTAAGTTGATATTAAGATAGGCTAATTTTCATTTGCACAATTATTCTGTATCATTCCCGAATTGGCTTTAAATGAATTTTCGTTTATTGTCCTTCATATTCAGAAATGACAATGATTAGTATTACCCTTCCATGCCAAGCTTTCAAATTTTGAAACTTTCGTTTTTTGGAATATCTGTCCTTAATGCTTCAAAAAAATATAGGGATATTAGTTGAAGATTTTGGAGAGGAGAACATGACTTCAGTTTCAGACTTGATCATCTCCAAGTAGTATTTGTAAATTGACTTTCTGGAGCTAAATCTGAGATGAAGGTTATCGAATTACTTCTTCCTAATGCACCAGTTATTACAGAGTTGTGTATCTGCCTATTACGGTAATCACTATCATAACATTAGCCTTACTATGTTAATTCTATATTTAATTACCAAACATAGTTGAAAACTTTAGACGCATTTCAACCAAGTCTATATGATACATGCATGTTGTTTTTCAATTGGACTGTGATTTTAATATTTATCGACAAGCTAATATATATATTGTACTATAATTACTGAGTTCGCAATCCAGCGCTCACAGGCCTTCTCACAATCTCCCCAATATATCGATAGTAGAAAAATCAATGCTCCTTCCGCATGAACAGTCTACCTTTCAACCCTACTTGCGCTAAACTACTCTCTCCCTACAACCTAGGCCTAAATCAATGGAAATCAGATTTGCTCCCAGCGGATCCTCGCTCCACTGCTGTGAACTTGCTAGCTCTTCTCTTGAAGTAAGCACCTATTTACTACTTATTTTCAGTGCTTGGTTTAGATTAGTTAGGTTTATCTTATTTTCATATATATTTTTCGATGAGGGTTGTCGGTTTTTGTTCTCAGAAACAGATTTGTTCGCTTCGTTAGGTTATTCGATTCAGGTTCACGATTTAAGGTTCACCAATTTTTAATCATATAATATTAAGCTGTTGTTAGATATGTATTTAATAGAGAAAAAAGGCTTGGTGCATCATACTGGCTCTAATAAATGACCAACTGATATTCAAGTTATTTATGAAATCTTATTTATAATGTAAATATTTAAGTTATAGTATGTGTTAACACAAAATATATTATGATTAAAAACCTTATAACATATTACATTGTTCAGTTATTTTCATATTGAGGTATATGTCATATTAGATGCTCCTTTTTCAAAAAGAAAAATATTTGATTGTCATTTACTATGCCAAATCATACCAACTGAAATGAAAGTTGGTTATATTTGTTCGAATGTTGCTCCATATATTTTAAACAATAGGTAATATATATATATATATATATATATATATATATCATTGACTCCTTTGGTTTGTAAGGTATCAATTGGTTTCCAATATAAAAGATTGCCGGAACAATTTAAACTTGACCAGCTAAGGTTAGTGGCCTCTTAGTTAAGGATGTATAAGCAAAGTGAAATGAAAAGTGCCCTGTATATCTTACTTTTTATCTGTTCCAAATATATTTTATGTGAACAATATTTATAGCTGAGTACATGACTTGAAAGAAAGTGTCCATGGAGCTGAAGAGCTTATATTAAATAATAGTTTTAAACTTAGCACATGTATTTAAGGTTAGAGCATGATTGATCGACTGGCATGAGAGAAGAAATATAATAACCTATTAGGTAACATTGTTTAAGTTTTCTTCCTCACCATTAATTTGTGTATGAGATTACCTATATTATACTATTAAGATTAGGTTGCTCAACCTTGGCTCTCATGCATTCTCCCAATTCAACTTTTGATGGACCTTTGACCTAAAATTTAGTGCGGAATGACTAATTTTTTTTGTTAATAATAAGTGTTAAAAAGCATTTGATGAACCACTGACCGATTTTTTTTTTTGTGAGTTGACTATTTTTTTTGTTACTAAGAAGACTAGGCAATGCCTACGGTTTGAGATCCTTAATCAGGTTAATGCACTCCAGCTATAATGGAGTATTGTACTAGTATAGCTAAGTTTTACAATGATAGCATGGTTAATTTCGCCTTTTCATACGGATACACGGAGTGCACTGTCTCTATTACTAAATATAAGCGGTTGCTATTATACGTGAATGATTACATTATGTTAATTATAATTTATTCTATTACAGATACCCGCTTGCCACTAACCGCATTTTCCTTGACTGTGGTGTTGCCTCTTTTCCTATCGTTGTTTCTGGTTGTTGTGCTTCCTTGCTCTGGCTTATGTGTGAAGCGACTTGATGTTTATCTTGGTCAACTGTCCTACGCTTTGTTATTTGTTGATGCAACCATCCCAAAATTCAAAATTACACTCCAGATGAACTGCAAATGCAACGTTTCCTACATCTGGTTTTCCCAACTGTGCTCTAACTCATTGATCGGTAATTCAAGTATCTTATGCTACTTAATTCTTATCAACTGCAATGATTGAATAAGATTTTTTTCGCTGGATATAACTGGACTTAGGGCACTGGAACTCCAAAATTATCATTAAAAATTGTCAACCTGATCTAACAATATCTATATAAGATGTAACTCATGCACTTGTGATTCACGCAAACTTTTTTTTTTTAATACCTTGACGGCTCCTTTGCAAAGAAAAGGGCCAAGGCTGACCCATGCTCCCTCATACAAACCATGAAGATAAAACTAATGATGGTGGAGGCACTTAGTCTCAATAGTCAAATCAAGGCATTGCAGGTTGATTCTTTTTTATTTCAGAATCGAATTTGACTGAGTTGAGTGATGAATTCTAAATATATATTTTGAATAAACAACCTTGCTTCTTATCGACAATATTGTTCCAGAAATTCTAATCTTTACCATTAATTTCCAAAGTAAATATAGTATCACAATGGGAATAAAACCAGGATCTAAAAGCAGAAATCAAATAAATTATTAGGATGTGGGTGAGTGTAAGATCGATGAACCTGTAATTATTGTGCAGCCTAGACCGAGATTCATAGAAAAGAAGAAAAGCTAAAGAGGATAATATTTGAAAAATGATAGTGATTAGTTAAAAGTGATTTGTTGGTTTTTTAATAGGGCTTTGTTCAGAATTGAAAAAAATACAAAATAAGAGATTAATACATTCAAAACTGGAGAAGAAGAGACATTTTATCCAGGGAGAAAAAGTGAAAAGTTAACTGAAAAGTTAATATGGAAGAAATACGAAATGACATTGATTGTACACATGTACCATTGAGAATGCTATTTTAATGGTACGCACGACTGTTCATTTCACAAAAGGAATGTTTCTTATGCAAACTCCAATTTTTGAATGTTGAATTCCTTTAAATTGTCATTTATTGCTGCCAAATTTAATTTGTGAACATTTCAATAGCTTAAATTATACAATCCTGATTTTCTTTTCACGTTCTTATCCCTTCTTATATAATCATCCGACCTTTACTTCATGTGATGTACTTACTCCTTCAATTTATTTTTTGAGTGTGTTATGATTTTTTTTTAGTCCATACTAATTTAACAAACTGTTTACGTTGCTCTTTTCTTTGACCCAAGGTTAAAGTGGTTTGCTGTCTTTACATGTTTCTCTGGATGGAAAAATGATATCTAAGCAGTACACTTTTTTTACTTCACTTTTCATCCTCTTAATTAGTTCTTGAACTATTAAAATTAAAATTTTGATTTCTTCACTTACATGCCACATAACTTATGTAGTGTTGTCCACTGTATTGTTGATATTTTGGTATAACAGAGCCCATAATGATTTTAGTTTATAATAGTTGAGATTATTTAAATCATCAAACTTATACAACTGGCGATCCATCATCCATTTAATGTGTTATTGTTCTCATTTGATTTGATTTCCAATTAATTCGTGTTATGTTTTCTTCGTCTCTTTGAAGGACTTTGCTTTTTCTGACATTGCATCATTCATCTGAACCATTGGTTGACAAAATTGAACAAATGCTTGAGTTGAACCATTGCTGTATCCTTGCAAGTTGAAGCTTTTTCTAAAAGATCTTCATTCTTGCTTCATTTTTCATCAAAAAACCAGTCAAATTTTTTATTTTAGATCCAATTATCAAATTTGTCATTTATTGTTGATCTACTGGTTGTGGTGTTGCAGTTGAATTTTCACTATGGATTTGAAGATGTTTCAAAATATGTAGATGCGCATTTTTGAAATTTACCAATACCTACAATTTTCCATTTTCATATTGAGTAACTTGGAGAATGTGTTTCATGAGAAATTCAAACTCACGTACTAGCGCTCTGTTCTTCATGTTGTAGTTGCAGTGGACTCACTTGGTGGTTCCTACAATTTTCCATTTTAAGCACATCAAGTATGCAATTTAATTTTCTTGCCCTGTATCAATTAGGTTGAAGTTTTTCTTATTAAGTTTTAATGCTTAGTTAGGATGCTTCAAACCAAGCAACCTCAAGTGAAACGCTTTTTTCTTCTACTATAAGTTTTTTTTATTTTTTTTACTTTGTACAGTCAAGATGCTGTGTTGAAGGATGCCCACCAAACAGGGTTTAGCCTTGAAGTATTGATGCTTTGAGAAGTTCAAAAGGTGCAGAGGATAATGGGATGCACAGTGAACAAGACATATGATTCATTCTTATGACTATAGTAAAATTTTAATGATGAATATTTTTTAATTAATACATTTCCTGTAATTTAGGTTTCATATTTGTATTTTTCATAGGAAAATGTTATTATGTGCCCCAAGGACACATGCTAAGACTGATGAAATTACATAAATGGCAGTCTTGAGTTCTTCCTGTATTTAGTATGTATAGATAAATTAGATACTTAAAATAAAAAAATTTGTTCTTTAGTGCATAAGTGCTAACATTAACATGTGTTCGGTACGTATTAGCAAAACTCTTTTTAATATACGAGGAGATGACTAGCTAAACCTGACTGTTTGTGTAAGACAATTTTTCCTACATATAATATGATGCCATTGTATTAGATGAGTTTCTTCTGATTTTCAGAAATTCACTTTGGATAATGTTTTCTATACTGGTTTGAACATGTCTCTATAAATGGCATTTTGTATAATGTTATTTTTGTACTGACCAGTGTATTCTAAATTAATAAGAAAACACAACAAATGCGTGTTAAATATGTAGAACAATATGTGAGGTTTGCTTTCTATTTTGTTTTAATATCTGCGTTATTGTCACATTTCCTTCAACCATGGTCCAATTTGAAATACAGACCTTGAAATTAATACCCAAGAATTGTATACATTAAATCCAAATTATGAAATTTCCTACCAAAAATGTATTGAAGCCAACAATTAAATTCTTTTAAATTCTATAGTTCTACCTTACATGTATTACAAACATATTATTACTTTAATGTAGAGCACTTTTCACACGTACTATATATGGAACACGAAATTATAGCATGTAGGTTGAGCATAATGATGATAATTATCTTTATCTTGATCATGGATTAAGAAAGGTCACAAGCTAGAAATTTTTGAACACTTTTGGAAATTCAACCGTCTCTCCTTTTCCAATGATTTATTGTCTGTAACTAGCTCATATGAAGCTACATAAGCGTATAAACTTAAGTGAACATTCATGACTTCGAACTCTGCATTATTGAAAGACAACACGTGTTGTCTAATGTCACTGCTAATATTGGAATTGTTTTTTAGTCCAAAAATTATGATAAAATCATGTTCTTATATGCCACATTTATTTAAATGATATGAAAATGAAATTATTTACTAACGTGGATTGTATTCACCGTATGCATATTTTATTTTTATGTCAATGGGAACATTTAACATGCTACAAAATCAAAGCTTATAATGCTAAATTGATTGATTGCTTAAGGAGTTTGATGTTCGGAGGGGACATAATTTTGGTTTCCATCCTTCAAGAAAATATTTAGAAACTTTTTACTTGACAAATATTATTATTGCTATTTGAATATTTTTGTTTTAGTTCCTTTTGTACTAAAATCTTTTAGCCATTACAATTTCTAATATGGTTGGTACATCAGGTTTCTTCCTATGTTGCTTGCTGCCAGATAATTGATTGCAAGTGATTCCTATCAACGTGCTCACTTGCAAAATCATCACTGATCATTTAGATCACTAATCTCATTGTTTCATTTGATTGGAATTTATCTTTGAAAGTATTGGTTTTGATTTAATCATATGTTGGAGCTGAGTTATTTTATGTTTACTGACCTATTTTAATCTAACGTTAGATGTTTATATCCATTTGGTTATTAGATTATGGACAATTCTTTTGCTTTTACTTGTGATATTTTATAGTTACCTAATAGCATGGACAAAGATTATATTTGCAAGTATAGGTATACATCAGTTGCGCATGCTTTACTTTCATTTTATAATTTTTTTTCTTATTCATAATGCATCTGTTGTCTAGAACAATGCATTAGGGTTTTTTATTATGTTATGAATGCAAACCCGGGCTACGTAACATGCCAACATGTTTGTTAATTATATTTTTTAGCATAGATGGGTGAACTTCATTCATAAATATTGTATTTTATAATCAAACATAACATTGTTATTGACCATGTCCGAATAAGATTATTTTGAGAATTCGTAGAGAGCTAGCTTTACAGTGTTAATACAATTAATTATCACAAGTTCAAAGTTGAATTCATTTACATCAATATATTTACTATGAATTACATTGTAATATTAATGTCAAATGACTACATTTTAAAACTTATTTAGTTATTTGTAAAACACTACATAATATCACTTAATATTATGCATTAAGTCAACATGTTTAAATTAATTACGTGATTGTGAATTCAACAAATGAATTCAATTAATAAATTGTTGTTAATTCATATAATTAACGCTGAGTGTGATGTTTTAAAATGTACACTATGTTCTTATCAGCGAAAGTGGCAAAATTAGTTTTTCTTTGAAATATAAAGTTAAATAAGTCACACAGTTTTGATAATATATGTAAACAATAATAAAAAGTTTTATATATTATACACTTATCTCCAAAAATTTATCATAAATTGAAGAAAAGAATTTCCACTTTAAATACCTACATCTTAACATTTCTACAATTATTTGTTGAATCTACTCAATTCTTTCATAATATTTTATATTTCAATCCATAAGTTTAATGTACTCTTGAAATCTTAAATTCTATTTATTTAAATAATCTTATACAATATTTAATTCATTTTTTATACCTCTTAAAATTTTACGCTAATTTTACTATGTATATTATTAAGAAAGGTAGTTTTCCATGCAATTATAAAGATGTATAAATCACATAAAATGAACTATGTATATCAACAATAACGACAAAGTTAATTTGTAAATTAGTTATGATTCATTTATATAAAGAATTTATCATACATTATATCACAAAATTCCTTTTTGAGCATTAATAACTTCACAACAAATTAATACCTTTTTTTAAAAAATCTTCTCAATTCTACCTGCTATGCTATAAAGTTAAACTATCTTCTTTACATTTAATTTATTTATACATATTCTATTAAATAATATTTGTTAATTCATCGAATAAATTACTAACATACTCCAATTTCAACATCTATATTTATGTTAACACACATATACAGACGTATTGTTTGTATAAGCTACGAACTTAAATTACACAAATAATAATAATTTTAATTTGTAGTTTATGTATTTCAGATCAAAATTTATCATATATCACATAACAAAATTCTCTTTTCAATTTAAAATAATAAATATTATTTTTGATAACATTATCGTGTGCAACGCAAGGGTTACACACTAGTTAAAATTTGTAAAAGAAAACAAATATAGCATAAGCAGTATAAGTACCGGTTACCCCATCTTGCGTGTAAGTCTATAATGATCTTTTCCTCATTAGGCGTGATTTTTCCTCTTTTGAGACCGAGTCTCAAGTATTTCACCCATCTTAGCCTGCAACTCTTTCCACCCCTCCTCAATCCTGGATTAGTGAGTAGTTATCTATTAAATAATAGTAAAGCAGAAGCTTTTCATGCTCTCTCCTTAATTCTCTAAATTTCCTCTTCTCTCCTTAAAAGTCTCTAAGATATTTTATTCACTCTTTATGCATAATAATATCATATCACGTAAACAATACAGGACCAAATCTTCCACTCTTAAAAAAATAAAATTCCATGACAGCATATAACACGTGATAACAAATTAACAACATAAGATTTAACAAACAAGGTTGCATTGACATACAGAAAATACATCACTAATATACATAAAATAAAACAAACGTATGCAATAATATACACATAACAAATCAAGCTTCCTCTTCAGCTTCTTTGTTATTTTACTCATCCTCATTTGCAATTAAAAGCTTCAGCATTATAACTTATTTCAGTAACCTCCTAGACTATAAAAGATTTAACGAAACCTTGCCACTCTGCAGCTTTTGTGGCTCTGCACACAAGTAATGAGAAACAGCAACCTGCGACCAAGAACAAAAGTAAAACAATAATAAGAAACAGCTTTCTACATTCACACAAAAAAATAAAAGGATTGCATGTCATACAATTATATGCAGTAATAAAATGAACACATAATATGTTCAGATCACGTTTTATAACTATTGCTCAATTCAGGTATTTTTCTATCTATGTTTCTTAATTTAATGTTATTTACAACTTCGTCAATTACATTTGAATTCAAAAGGAACCTTAAAATATTTATGACAGAGTCTTCCCCCCTTATCCTCGGTTAATGCAAATATCTACATTTAAACGTATCATAGCCTAATCATCTTTCGTATAAAAATACCACCGTAGATCACGTTTTATAACTATTGCTCAATTCAGGTATTTTTCTATCTCCTTCTATCTCTGTTTCTTAATTTAATGTTATTTACAAAATTTTATGCATGAAAAAATCAAAACCTTTTATGTGCAGTAGACAAAACCATAAGCAATTATCAACTGCATAAAGTTCAGATCACGTTTTATTACTACTGCTCAATTCAGGTATTTTTTCTATCTCTGTTTCTTAATTTAATGTTATTTACAAAATCTTATGCATGAAAAAATCAAAACCTTTTACGTGCAATATACAAAACCGTAAGCAATTAGCAATTGCATAAAGTTCAGATCACGTTTTATTACTATTGCTCAATTCAGGTATTTTTCTATCTCTATTTCTTAATTTAATGTTATTTACAAAATTTTATGCATGAAAAAATCAAAACCTTTTATGTGCAGTATACAAAACCGTAAGCAATTAGCAATTGCATAAAGTTCAGATCACGTTTTATTACTATTGCTCAATTCATGTATTTTTCTCTGTTTCTTAATTTAATGTTATTTACAAAATTTTATGCATGAAAAAATCAAAACCTTTAATGCACAGTATACAAAATTGTGTATTAGTTTGTTAATCTAAATGTAGCTGTATACAAAATACTGCAAGTAATGATAAGTTCAAACATTTTAGTTATTTCTTCTTCAATTGCTCAACCTAGATATTCTCTGTTATCTCTATTTCTTATTCAAATAAATTCCTTATTTTTAATAGATTTGCAGTATTTTTATTTACTATTTATATTATTCAGAAAAAAAAAACAATAACATTTTTGCTTGTAGGTAGCGAAAATGATGAAATCCAACTATTGTACTTTACAATCGCTAGACCTACATACAAAAGACTACAAAATCAAGGTGAGGGTTTCCAGAATGTGGAAGTCCATTAATTTGAAGAACAATGAAATATTCGAAATCAACATGTTGCTAATAGATGAAAAGGTAAGTATTAAAATATTACCCATCTATTCTGTATTATGAACATATTAAAGTCCGTTGATTTTTGTTTATTAGGGAGACCAACTGATGGCAGTCGTTCCAAAATTTCTAATCGGCAAGTTTCAGTCCAAAATTGTGGAAGGATTGTGTAACACCCCGCCTCCGCCAGGGTGTCTCTTGCAAGCACTCTGACTTCGGAGGGGCGTTTGAATCAGGTAAACATGCATAATGATATATCAAGGCAGAACAAAAACATATGTATATATGTAAACAGAGTAAATAACATAGATAAAACAGCGGAAGATTTCAAACCATTTCAAAACAAGTCTGGTACAATATAATGTCAATTTTCCAAATACACAAGTCTAGATAAAAACAACATTACTGAAAAAATGAAATACATAAGTACTATCCCCAAAATAAGTGATAACCATAGCTAGCTTCATGTCAAGACCGTACATGAGCTAAAATCCCACAAGCAAGTGATCAGGAATCCAAGCTAAGCTCCAATATTCCCACCCTGAGAACCTGGGGGGGGGAAACGGAAGAAAAGAGGCGAAAAAAAACAGGTCAGTCAAAAAGACTGAGTAAGCCCTACTACAATCAATGTAAACTGATAAAGTTAACTGGCATGAGAAGCAAGGATTAACATAAGGATAACAACATACTAGCATGATGATTAACTAACAAGGTAGATAAAGGTGTCATCGCATAATCAGGTTTAAGGTTTTGCACCACAGGTGTACTAGCAAACTAACATGACTTGAATATACAAGTATTGATCCCTTGGCCCAAGCTTTGGCCCAATAACATGAAATGACCCTAATACAAGGTCTAACCAAACGGTCTAGTCGATCGGCTCCCTATAAGCCTAACTCGTCACGTATTGGTGTCCATACGGTCCAAACATAATTGTAGTCAGACTGTGCCGGGTCTCCCGTCGGGTGTATCAAGCCCTAGGGTGGCAACCCCTGGACACCATAAACATGTGTGCACAGTCTCGATCTACTGGTACCCGTGCATGTTTTCCCCAGCTTCGGACTATGTGCACGACCATAAGTCCGCCCGGAACTACACCGGCATACCACTCTGCCGTCGTTTTTGGTCACTTACCTCCAGTTCAGTAATCGTGCCCCACACCCTAGCCTAGAACCTAGGGTCATGATGATACAAACTTGGGATTACTGCTGGAGTGGACCCCCGTTGCTAGGATTTTCTAGTGGGTTAAGTACGGTTTAACCCTCTTGCTAATCATGGATTAACTTGGTTAAGTGTAACGATGAGTTCACGACTTAACCCTGATTAATCTACCAAGCCCAAATTGGTTAAGTATTAAGTGGACCATGACTTAACCCTAATCACGAGGCATTAATTAATTTAATGCGCCTTAACCTCTCACATTAGACCTTGTTGTGGTTACTAGTTAAGTCGGGCGGGTCCAGGTAGCTTTACACCACAACTTGGTCTAACCTCGGGTTCAAGGTACAACATGGCCAACTTCTCACATTGGGTCCTATTGTTTGTAGCAACTAGTTAAGCCGGTCGGTTCCGGGTAGGTTTACGCTACAAACTCAACCCAACCTCGAGTTGGTCACACTTATCTTTTCTAAGTGTCATGTCCATCATGTTTCCAAACATGTTACAAATTTTCAAACAATTGGGTAGACCTAACTTAATAGGTAAATTCCCAATGGGTAGACCTAACTTAATAGGTAAATTCCCAATCTTATGTTTTTATGTCTTTTAAGTTTACCCAACCCCAAACGCAATCCCATCGCTTACATATCGCAATAGCGCATAAAGGATAGAAAGAGGGAACTTGGCATAATCATGACATAAAGGTGTTGAAGCCACAAGTTCAACATGGTGGCATATGAAATGTACATGTGTTCATATACTTGCATATTACATTTTTAGGCCTCAAAAGCATGCATAAAACCAAACTTAGCATATTGGTGATACATGGTGATAAATGACATGTAGAAATGGCCATAAGTTCGCATTTAGCCTCACATGCAAGTTATCATAAGGGATATGATAACTTACATGTTGCCAAAATGCAACCTTTAGCATAAAGCTTGAAGATTTAAGCTCATAAACCCAAGATAAGCTTGCATAACATGATAACATGAACAAAAGGATCAACCCAAACTTGCATAACATAACTTGCATATCATATGACAAACTTGCATATCAAACTTGCATAATATAACTTGCATATCATAACATGGCAAACTTGCATACATAACATGATAGACTTGCATAACACATCATAGTAAACTTGCATAACATATCATGATAAACTTGCATATCATATCATAGAATACTTGCATAACATGATAAACTTGCATATCATATCATAATGATCAAACACAACTTGCATCATTCATTAGCTTTAGATTTTAAATATGAAAGTAGAAAAGGGCTTACAATGCTTATGAAGGCACAAAAACATGACAAAGCCCTTATGCAATCAAATAGACCCAAAATGCAAGCTCTAATAGAAAAACCCTTGAGCCAAAATGATCAAAACTCTTTCTTTATGATGCAAATATAGAAACTTAACTTGAATGCAAGCTAATGATGCTCATACAAGCTTGAAAACACTTGTATGCATGGAAAATCTCATAGAAATTTATTTAGGACTTTTATGAAGAGAGTGGAGGCCATGAGAGGATTGATTTTGCCATAGTTTAGTTACTTGAATGAATAATGATGGTTTAGGGTTAGGTTAGGGGCTTATTTATAGAGATTAGGATTAGTTTCAACCTTAGGATTAAACCCTAGTTCTAATCTCAGCCCTCAAAACCGAATCTGGCCCCCAAACTCAACACAATCCCAAAATGGTGCACCAGGCAAAACTGCCCGGCTGGACCAAGTCGACAGCCAAGTCGACAGGGCTGTCGACTTGGGTCCAACCAAGTCGACTCCCAAGTCGACAGGGCTGTCGACTTGGGTGCTCTGGCGGGAATTTTCCTGCCTGGCCCAAACTGGCCCAAAATTCCAAATTCAAACTTGAATTTGAAATCTGTTTTTACTTTGAATTTTTCTGAAAACTTCGTTGGGCCTTAATCGGGTCATACGGACTCCGATTTTCGAAAACTCGGACTCTATTTCGCGTATTTTTCCGAGACGAACGCAATGGCATAGCCCGTTTCCCTTGATTCATATTTTAGAATTAAATTCTGCCTCGATTTATGTTATAACAGGTTATTGAAAATACGGGTTGTTACATTCTCCCCTCCTTAAAGGATTTCGTCCCCGAAATCTTCAAGTTGGGAAGAACGTATCCTACCATCCAATCATCCATCTACTCAAAACATCATCCACGAGCAATCATTGTCCTTACAAGATTCTAAATGTTGTATGAACATATGCAAAGGTGTGTGTATATGTACTTATCTAATGCAAATATCATCAATGCAAATTATGTTAGTGAAATGAATCCATATGTATGCAATTCCTAACATAATGTATAACATCTATATGTGTGCACATAACATACATCCATATGCAACATCCATGTGATAACACAAAAATTTTCATCCATGAATAAGCATAAACACTCATGCATATGCAATATGAGGAGTGTGTGAGCCGATCTAGTGCCTAACGTGTATAATGCATCCACGAGTAACCACTTGCAACCATCAAGCATAACATGTTTCAAACACATGTTTCATCCAAAGGGTTTCTACCTAAGGTTCTCATGACCAGATTTACATGATAAACTAGATAATCAAGACAAACATGGATAGCAAAAGATATGCTACAAAGAGATCGGGAAGATAAGCAGGATATATTCCCTTTCGGATTACAAGAAATCCCTTCCTAACCCAATCCATATTCTATAAAAGCCCAAAAGGTTTAGTCAACCTAACGGACCCCTTCAAACCCTGACATGTATTACTAACCGATAAGTCATACCTCCTGACAGAAATAGGACCGAGAACGGGACCGAGAGGATATACGTAAAAAGATAACATACGAGTAAGTTCCACAGGAAAACAAGGATCAAGGATATGCTCTTAAAAAGAGATATGATGCGCATATCCAGCCTTCAATCTTCTAAGTCACGTTTCCTTGAGTTTAACTCCACTGTGCTTTGACTGTCTTTTACTTCATGATTTCTTAGCTTCTTAACTCTTATTTCCAAATATGAGTTGGAACCCATTTCATTGTCGCCTCTCGTCTTCCTCTTTCACTTACTCTTCTATCATTCTTGGCTTAAACATAACTATGACCTCATGGTTTCATGCAAGCTCTCCAAAATTCACTAGTGAATCCTGGATCTCGTTTACTTACTATAAAGTATTCCACGCAGCAGAACTTTTCTTGGAAATACCAATCCACGTTGCCAATTGCTCTAACGTGATTTTCTATAACTCATGCTTGAACGAAATGAATCATCCGCCTGCGAATGATAGGCCATACTTAGATTCAGTTGCTTGCCCATGACTTCCCGTATACTATCTCAAAACTGACTGGTGAAGATTGAGTCATGGTTACTAACTATCCTTTAGGGAACCTCGTGCAACCGCTTTATTTCTTGAAAGTAAACTGACGCTAGCTATGATGCAGTCCTTTCGCTCTTTACCGGAGTGAAATGAGCACTCTTCGTGAGTCTACCTACTATGACCCACATGCTCGTATTCTCTTTCCTTGACCTAGGCAGTCCATCCACGAAATCCTTCGTGACGCTCTACTACTTCCATTGCGGGGACCTCCAATGGATGTAATAGCCCACCGGGCTTTTTATGACTCGGCCTTAATCTGTTGGCACAACATGTACCTTGGGACAAACTCGGCCACCTCCTCAGGTGATGTGCATCTTTAAGAACCTTCTTTCTCTCATCGCGTCTTAGCCATCCCTTGTCATCTATAGCGAGGTGACTTACCATCTCGCCTCGAATCAACTTGTCCATGATCTCGACTAACTGCGGGTCTTCTTTCTGTGAAGTCCCTACTCGATCCAGAAGGGTAGGTCTAAGCTCAAGGGATGCTAACTAACTAATTAAACTGAGAGAACTTCTTACTTCGGTTGCATTCCTTGGAGTCTTCCGATCCTGAACTGCAACTACCTTAGCGGGATCCACCGCTAAGCCTTGCTTAGAAACTATGTGCCCAAGAAATCTAACTCCTTTTTCTCCAAAATGACACGTGGAGAATTTGGCCTTCAACTGATGCGCTCTAAGCGTATCCATCACCTCCACGAGATGCCTTGCGTGCTCTTCCTCATCCTTAGAGAAGATCAGAATATCATCTACGAAGACCACGATAAACTTGTTCAAGAACACCCTGAACACCCTACTCATCAAGTCCACGAAACATGCGGGTGCATTAGTCAAACCGAACGGCATGACAAGCCATTCGAAGAATCCATCTGGAGTTCTGAACGCAGTCTTGTCTATACTATCTTCAGCTAATCTGAGCTGATGAAATCCAGTAGCAAGATCAAGAGAAAACAGATGTTCCTACAAGCTGATCAAACAAATCATCGATCCTTGGTAATGGTTGTCTTTTCTCTTTGTTTAACTCACGATAATCAACACAAAGTCGAAGAGAACCATCTGCCTTGGTAGTAAATACTACAGGCGCTCCCCATTCAGATATACTTCGTCTAATGAAGTTCTTCTCAAGCAACTCCTTGACCTGCTTACTTAGCTCCCGTCTTTCACGCGGAGCCATGTGCCGAACGGGCAAAGAAACTAGCTTTGCATTATCAATCAGATAAATGCGGAAATCTATCTCTCGTTTAGGGGTAACCCCCTTCACTTCACCCAAGATATCAGGATATTCTCGGACCACCCTCACCGATTACAAACTATCGATAGACGAGTTGAGGGATTCAAGATAACACAACATGACGGGACTCATAGGGTTACTAGAAATTTTTAGGGTATTACCGAGGCGAGTCATGAGCCTCACAACACTATGCTCAAAAATCAAGGATGGCTCCAAAACTGGACAACCCATCCATGCCCAAAAATCAACCCATACCCCATGAAACCGAGAATATAAGCATCACACGAGAACTCTACACTAAAGATAGAGATTTTCAAATCCACTTAGATAATAGACAAATGGGCGGAAACCCCAATTGGATTTGAAACACACACGGGATCATTAACTAGACTAGTACTTAGGTGCAAACTATCAACAAGATCAGACGAGATAAAGCTATGCGATGCACCAGAATCAAACAAGGTACGAACTGAAAAATCAGAAATATATACAAGGCTTTCAACAGAAATACTACCTCGATCGGGAACTGGAGCGGCATTGAGAGCATGAACTTGCCCTCCCAAGGTCCAGCACGCTGATTCTGACCCTGGCCTTGCCCTTGCTTCTTCGGGCAATCTTTGTTGAAATGTCCAGTCTCACCGCAGAAAAAGCATTCACCACTCTTCCATTTTCTCTTCTTACAATCCTTAATAAGATGCCCAACTGAACCGCAATAATGGCACTTCCTCTTGTCGTTATTGCCCTTGTTGTTGTTCCCCTTGTTGCCTTGACTCTTGTTCTTGTTCTGATTGCCTTGACTGCTCTGACCACTTGGATTACCCTGATTTCCTTTCCACTGGGAATCAGTCTTCTTGGCTTGAGTATCATTCATCTTGATCTCTTTCTTGTCACTCCTATTCTCTTCATTGAGTAGGGCCATATTCACCAAACTCTCGAAAGTTGCCCCCAAGGGTATATGAGTCATGGCTAAACCATGTAATGGCTCGTTTAATCCTAGAGCAAAGTATAGGGCCTTCTTCTGAGCTGTGTTAACCAAGTCTAAACCGAACTGAGAAAGTTGATTAAACTTATCCACGTATTCCCTAATAGTCATGTCTCCTTGCTCCAGTGATAGGAACCTTAGTCCAAACTTTCCCCGAAAGTCATCCCAAGTCTCAATTGGCCTAGTAGCGGTGGTGACCACCCACCAACGTGCAGCTTCTTCCTTTAGCAACCACACTGCTAATAAAACCTTCCTACGGTCATCTATATCAAAGAAGGCAAAAAGATCTTCGGTTTCTTTCAACCAATTCCTTGCCTCTACAAAAGTCTCGGTGCCTTGAAAGTTCTTGCCACCCATTGCTTTGAAATCTTGGCAAGTCTTTGCGAAGTCAGCTTGAGGATGCTGAGGGGGAGGAGGAAGAGGAACCTCAGCGACAGGAGGAGGAGGAACATCAACTACCGGAGGAGGAGTAATATTTGCGGGGCCGGCTTCGGTCGCCCTAGCCTCCAAAAGTCTCCTATACCAAACAGGTACGTGTACTCCCTCCGGAATGGCAAAGTTATTGGCCATACTGAAAACGAAGAAAAAGATAGATTCAGAATGGAGAAAAACGAGGGAATTTTGCTAATGGCTTTTTGGGGAATAGCCTTTAAAATAAACTAGACTTTTCTTTGGAAAATACTTTATACTTGATTTTGAAAATAGTTTTCCAAAAGCTTTTAAAAAAAACCTTTTTGTTCCTTCTCGTAAACCATATGCTCTGATACCAAATGTAACACCCCGCCTCAGCCAGGGTGTCTCTTGCAAGCACTCTGACTTCGGAGGGGCGTTTGAATCTGGTAAACATGCATAATGATATATCAAGGCAGAACAAGAACATATGTATATATGTAAACAGAGTAAATAACATAGATAAAACAGCGGAAGATTTCAAACCGTTTCAAAACAAGTCTGGTACAACATAATGTCAATTTTCCAAATACACAAGTCTAGATAAAAACAACATTACTGAAAAACTGAAATACATAAGTACTATCCCCAAAATAAGTGATAACCTGTAACAACCCGGAATTTGGGGCCAATTTAAAATTTTTATTTTAGAAATTTTAAAGGAAATTTAATATTTAAAATGATTTATTTTAAATAATAACGACTAGGAATTTATTTTAAAACGAATAAATTTAATTTAATTATAAAAGGAGTTTAAAACAGCGCTGTAGTTTGAAATTTTGAATTTGAACTTTGACTGACTACAGGATTCAAAATGAATCAGAAATATTTAAATCTGTTTAATCATATTTTTCTAACGAATATGAAAAACTGAAATTTTGTTTTAAAAATTAAAAGTTATGTCCAGTTTAAAATTTAGAAAAGTCGCTGTTGAATTTATATATATTTTTTTATTAAATATATGGCCTTGAAAATAGTCAATTTTCAAACGACCTCGGTTTTCGACGAAACCACTTTTGTTGGAACCAGTATGTCGAATTATTGTTAAGTTTAATTTTCCAGATTTGTTCGAATTAATATGTGAGCGTGGCAAAAGGAAATGTGTTTTGGCCATTTCAGTCAAATTTAATCGGCTTAAAAATGACCATTTTTCAAACAGTCTCAAAATTCGACGAAATTAGTTTCATTAGGACCGTATCATCATAACAAAGCCAAAAATATTTTTTCTGGATTTTTCCGGGTCCGTATGTGGCCCCGGTGAATTTTTTTTTAGACGGTTAAATTTAGAATTAAAGGAATTATAATTAAAACTAAGAAACGGGGGTCGAGACGAACTCTTGGGCTGACGAGACCTAGCCCGTTGGATCCGGAATGGGGTCTGTTTGGTAGGGTGGGCTTCAGTCGGACTGGAATTGGCTTAATTTGAAAGGTTTGGATTTAATTATAAAATTACATTTTAAAGATTATAAAAAAACAAGAAATTAAAACCCTAAATCCATTGTACTGTTCATCTTCGTTCAAGGCCGCCGCCACCCTCTTTTGGGTTCAAAACTTCATCCTCCTTTTTCTCACTCCTCTCCAAGTGTTAGCACCCAAACCATAGCTCGTTTTGAAGAGCTTTCTTCCCTCTTCCCAACCATACCAGTATCCGCCCACCTCGTCGCCTGTAGAGCCCGCACCAGTCACCCAAACCCGTCGCGAAAAACCCCGTCGTGCTCCACCTGGGCCCCACCGAGCTGCCCCTCCGCCCAGGCGCACGTGCGCCTCTCCTGGCCGCACCACCTCCAGCTGACGGCTTCCCGTTTCGTGCCTCCTAGCTCATGAAAATCGGAGGTGAATTTCTGAACAAAAGTGGATAGTCACGGCCGAATTTCTGGTAGGAAGAAAGGACCAATTTCCCCTTAATTATTTAATTAATTAAAATAGAAATTGCTTTGTAACTTCAAATAATCATATCTAACTTATTTCAATTCAGAATTCGATGATTTCAACGATGTGGTGATCATACGACTGAGATCTACATTGCTGCACTGAAACGGAACCATTCTGGATTGTTGAAAATTTTGACAAATCGCAAAACTGTGAGAATTCTGATCTATTTTTAATAATTTTAAATGAATGAAAATTGTGAAGTCATGACTGTATACACTTGTATTATAATCTGTGCTGTTGTGATCTTGAACTGTGGTTGAGATGTGTTGTATGTCGTGTTGTAGACATGTTTAGATCTATTAATTTTGATGTAATCTCTAAAAGCCCTCATCTTTATTTTTATCCTCATTTTTGTGTTTATGAAATGGAACCTTGTTTTGTTAAATAAGAATGAAGTTGAGAGTTTTTATTTTGATTCTCAAACATAATAAATGAAAAGGTTTGGATCATAATTTTGTTAACAAATTTTATAGACAATTTTTGTCATTCATTTTGTTTGTAAAATAAAAGAACAATATTTTTGTATGAATTTCGTTTACAAAATAGATGACAGTTTTTACTTAAATTTTTATAAAGTTAAAACATTTAATCTTGTTTTGTTTATGTTGTGTGTTAAAAAAAAAAAGGGATTATTCTATGTTATTTTGTTTACATAAGAAAAAGACGAAATTTTGTTAACAAAACAAAAAGGAATTATTTCATGTTATTTTCTTTGTAAATTAAAAAGGGCAATTTTGACATGTTATTTCCCTTGTAGATTAAAAGACAATTTTGACATGATATTTTCTTTGTAAATTAAAAGACAAATTTTATGTTAATTTTGTAAACAAAGTAAGGGGACAAATTTTATGTTAATTTTGTCAACAAAGTAAAAGAACAAATTTTGGGTTCATTTTGTCAAAACAAATAAAAGGACAATTTTCATCTTTGTCTTGTCTACAAATTAAAATACCCATTTTTTTATCTTTATTTTATAAATGCAAGTTGAATCTCTCTTTATAAAATAAAATGTAAGTTTTAATCCTTATTTTTATTTACAAATAAAATAAAGATGAGGCCCTTATTTTGATCCATCAAAGCTGCACCAAATCATATCTGTGTTAATATAGACTGAGATGACACCAAAAACATTGTTGTGTTAAATTGAACATTATGACACCAAAAACATCATTGTGTTAATTTGAGTTATATGACACTAAAACCGCCGTGGTGTTAAATTGAGTATTGTATCACATATTTCATAGTTGTTTTGGTTTGAATATTATGACACCAAAACCACCGATGTGATAATTTGAGTATTGTGACACATATTTCGTCGTCATATTATATAATTGAATGGATCAAATAATGGCATTAGAAATATAGTTATTTAGAAATGCTGACACTAGGAAAGATATTTACATAACCTATAGAAAACATTTATTTAAATGTATAGGAAATAAAAGACATTTACATCTATTTCAATGTATAAAAGGTAAAATAAAAAGTTACATTTTTCTAATGTAAAGAAAAGTAAAGGAAAAGGATACATTTTTCTAATGTAAAGTAAAATAAAAGAGTTACATCATTTTTCTAGGAAAGGAAAAATAGAATAGAAAATATTATTTTTCTAATGTAAAGAAAAATAAAAAGAAACCATTCATATTTCTTTATGTAAAGAGAAAAGAATAAATGGCATTATTTTCCGATAAATGAGAAAATAATATGCGTAAACCCGAGGTTGGATTGAGTTGTGATGTAAACCTGCCCGGACCCGCCCGGCTGTCCAGTAATCACAACAATACCTATCCAATGTGAGAGGTTAAAGCATATTCTAATTTTCTGAATTTACATTTCATATATGTAAATTTCTTCAAAATATTTAGTGTAAATAAAATGAAACATAGGAAGAAAAAGAAAAAAAACATTTATTTACATTATATAAATAAGAGATTAAATAAATTAGATTTTTATATGTAATTAAAAGAATATGTTTTACACTGTAAGGAATAAAATTACATTTTTATGTAATTAAGATTATAAGGAAGAAAATTACATTTTATGTAATTAAGAATAAATAGAAAATATAGAACAAATATGTGAATAAGAATTTATTTACATTTCCCTATGTAAATAAAAAGGATAAAAATAATAGTTATGTGAATAAGTATTTATTTACATTTTCTTATGTGAATAAGTATTTATTGACATTTTCTTATGTAAATAAAAAGGATTAAAAGAATAATTATATGAATAGGATTTATTTACATTTTCCTATGTAAATAAAAAGAACCAATTTGTATATGGTAATTATTTACATTTTCTTATGTAAATAATAAAAAGAAAAGTTAGAAAAGAATTAACTTAAGATATTCTTTTTATGTTAAAAAGGAATATTAGAAAGGAATTTAAGAAATACAATTATTTACATTTACTATGTAAATAGGATTGGCAAAGGAAATTGAAACTATTTATTTACAAATAGTGTAAATAAATATGAGTAAGAAATAAGATACATTTATTTACAATTAATGTAATTAAATATAGCAAAAGTATAACATTTATTTACATTTAGGTAAATAAATAGGCAAAAGGATAAGAATATATTTATTTACATTTAGGTAAATAAATAGGATAAGAAAATGAATATAATTTATTTATATTTAGTGTAAATAAACTAAAATATAGAAAAGATATAATTTATTTACATTTAGGTAAATAGAACAAAATATAGAAAAAGGTATAATTTATTTACATTTAGTGTAAGTAAAACAGAGATATTAAAAGTGATATTTTTATCGTCATTTTAGATGCGATAAAAAGAATAGACTTTTGAAATTGAAATCGCCAAATGACTTATGTTTATATTTATATAAATATAAATTATAAATTTAACGAATCGCGCGCGGTAGTTCGCGTATCGACATTCTTAACTTCAAACGGTTATACCGAAAGATCCGACCGTCGGATTTTCCCAAAACTGGAACCGTTAGGACCGCTTTGGGAATATCTTTCCAACGATATAGACTTCGTCAAAATCCAACGGTTAGATTTCAAGACATGTGTAAATCAAATTTGGTTGAAAACAGCGCCAGGGTCGCCCATTGACCCGAAGCGTCGTTAAAATGAATTCAAGCTATTTTTATATAAATAAAAAAAGCGATAGGTCGTTATCAATTATGAATAACGATATGAAATGATTTCAAATTATATACATATACGATGATCATTTGAAAAGACCGAGTTAAATCTCATTTCAAATGATTACGCGACGATTTTAATTGAAGAGTCGAAGACGACGGTCGAAGACCGACGATCTTTAAGGCGGACGGTTGTATTGCTATTGCTGGCCTTGATGGGAGTAGCTACCTTAATGGGTTGATGGTAGTGATCGTCCGGACGTTCTTGTTGATTGTTCGAATTTGCGAGTGTCTTGATTTCCCCCGAAATAAGATGACTCCGGTTTCGTTCAAACCCAGAACGAACTTGTAAATGGACGGTATGTCTGACGTTGTATTCCATTACACTTTATTCGTTGATTTGTGCTAGTATATATCTGTTTGGTGTTTAACACCCTTCTCTGAGACGTACGAGCTCAGAGGTCATATATTAGCAGAAATCAATGATAGGGATTGACAACGGGGCATGCTAAGATGCATGGATCAAGGCTTTTGTTGAAAAGCAGGCCTTGTGGTTAGGACGATACCTCGCGAGCCTCACACCCCGGTATGATGGTGAACTGATGGTTTGATCAGTATACTTTAGATATTTGTATGGATTCGGTCGACCGGGATTAGCTGGGTGTGGTCGCTCCACGCTCAGAGGGATAGGGCTTAAACTCCTGATTCCCATATAGAGGGATATAGAGTAAGCGGTGTTTTCTCTCGCTGGGACGTAAGCCGCTGTGTTACTTGATTGCCCAAAAGTGCGGATGTGCATATTGCACTTCGTGATAGATCTTTCGAATCAGAAACCATCATGATGGAAATCCAACTTCCAATACGACTCCATGCGGTTTTGAGTGTATTACTAGTACGGAGGCATAATATATGGTACCTATGCTTCCTAGGATTGATATTATGATTGAAATGTTTTATTTAAACATATATACACTTATAATAATATCGTTTTTACGTATCTATCATCTTTTAATCACCATAAGGTAAAACTCTATCCTCTGGTGTGCGTTGCATTGTGTGATGGGACCTGAGTCTTATGGTGATTTCATTTTTCTAAAAAGCATTGCGTTGTTTAACGATTTATTTTAAGTTATGCACGGCAGTCCATTGGAGTAAACCCGTTCCGCGTTAGCGGCGTGGTCCTTGGATTGGCCCTATTACTAGTAATTATATTAGTTAAGAATTTTCATACCAGTCCCACGACTGACCTGTAGTTTGTTTCACTTGCAAACTCGGGTGCCCTCTTTTCCACACAGGCAGTCGAGTAGCTTGTTTTGCAGATATTTCTTTTAAGCAGGATTCTGGATCGAAGCCTAAAGCTATGTCCAGAGTTGATAGTCTTCCGCTGTATATTGTAATTTATTTTAATTTATCTTCCGCTGTAATTTAAATCGATGTACTCTGATATTCTGTACTCTGATGTAACACTTATTATTGATGTTATAAAGGTCTGATGTTATTGTTCTGATGTGCTGTATTCCCAAAGTTAACGTATTCGAGTTTTGAACGGTCTTGATCGATTTTACGATCGATTAAGGTCGGGCAAAACCCGGGTCGTTACAGTTGGTATCAGAGCTCTGGTTAGCTCAAATCTTTGGGGTACAACTCATTAGAACGGAACAAAAGACTCATCAGAGATTGGATTAATAATATCCAATAAGAATCACTCGTTAGAGATGGGATCAGCAGTATCCTAGAACGAGTGTGAAGAATATTATTTTCTTTAAAATATGAAATAAATTTTTTGAAATTTAAATCTTATTATACGTATTTGAAGTATATTATATTTTAATGTGGACAATCGAGTATATAAAGATTTCGAATATACGAGTAATTAACGGATATTCGAAGTTTTAATATACTGGATAGATATAGAATCACACTCTAGTCGCCCGGAGATGATTCTGATGATGGGACCCCATCATCAGAGTTTATGTTCGAGCTTCGAAAGTGGTATATCTATATATTTCCACTGATTGGTATGAGAATCAACACTTAGTTAGGACACATTAATGTGATTTGCACTAAAAATATGATTTTTGATTATATTATAAAAGTTATATATGTTTGAAAAATTAATCACCTAATTGATTGCTGGTTGTGATGTTTAGTTTAACTAATTAAAATAGTGGAAGGATAATTAATGTAACCAATATGAGAACAAAGGGTAAATAAAACACAAATCAAGATATTTGTTTAGTGAAAAATAATACTATCCCTCTTGACAAAATCATAAAATATTATATAGGATATGGACGACTATGGCTTAGCTCGTACTGAATTCTGGATGACTCCGAAACAAGCAAGGAAAGCTCACCAGAAAACTGATAAAGAAAGAGAGTTGAACTTAGGAACATACGTGGGTGTTTATTGTCGTATATGCAGAGGAGAAGGGCATTATGCCGTTCAGTGCCCGGAGAGAAAGAAGAGCAAAGAGAAACTGATAAGGCCCGACATAGTCTGTTTCAAATGCAAAGAGATCGGGCATTTTATACATAAGTGTCTGAAGGTAAAGAAGATACCCGCAAATCTAGAAAAGGAAAAGAAATGCTTTAGATGCAAAGAAGTAGGGCATCTAGCCCGAGATTTCCCGTTAAGGAAGGGTGATAAGAAATCCAAGTGAAAGGAGCTATCAACTTTGGAAATTACGCAAGAAGAAGGCACGACTTCTTAGAAAGTTGGGTTTTAATGTAATCAACTAGCGTTTTGGGATACATGTATGTATGTGTATGATGCTTGCATGAACGCAATTACGTTTTTTGTTTTTGTTTTTTTTTTGTTTTTGTTTTAAACTGTATTGGTATTTTTAGAATATAATTAAGGTAAGAAAAAGGCTGAACCAAGTTGAAGAATTTGAAAGGTTTTCAGAAACTGAGAAGCTGGAGAACTTAAGCCATGATTAAAATAGTGAAAATTGAGTAGGATAATTAAACAACTTTTAACTTAGTTCCTTTTCGAGGACGAAAAGATTTTAAGTGGGGGAGATTGTAACAACCCGGAATTTGGGGCCAATTTAAAATTTTTATTTTAGAAATTTTAAAGGAAATTTAATATTTAAAATGATTTATTTTAAATAATAACGACTAGGAATTTATTTTAAAACGAATAAATTTAATTTAATTATAAAAGGAGTTTAAAACAGCGCTGTAGTTTGAAATTTTGAATTTGAACTTTGACTGACTACAGGATTCAAAATGAATCAGAAATATTTAAATCTGTTTAATCATATTTTTCTAACGAATATGAAAAACTGAAATTTTGTTTTAAAAATTAAAAGTTATGTCCAGTTTAAAATTTAGAAAAGTCGCTGTTGAATTTATATATATTTTTTTATTAAATATATGGCCTTGAAAATAGTCAATTTTCAAACGACCTCGGTTTTCGACGAAACCACTTTTGTTGGAACCAGTATGTCGAATTATTGTTAAGTTTAATTTTCCAGATTTGTTCGAATTAATATGTGAGCGTGGCAAAAGGAAATGTGTTTTGGCCATTTCAGTCAAATTTAATCGGCTTAAAAATGACCATTTTTCAAACAGTCTCAAAATTCGACGAAATTAGTTTCATTAGGACCGTATCATCATA
The DNA here is from genome assembly GCA_030737875.1 of Allium sativum. Classification (NCBI taxonomy): domain Eukaryota; kingdom Viridiplantae; phylum Streptophyta; class Magnoliopsida; order Asparagales; family Amaryllidaceae; genus Allium; species Allium sativum. The sequence goes on from CM060918.1 coordinate 135,001,128, forward strand.
ACAAAGCCAAAAATATTTTTTCTGGATTTTTCCGGGTCCGTATGTGGCCCCGGTGAATTTTTTTTTTAGACGGTTAAATTTAGAATTAAAGGAATTATAATTAAAACTAAGAAACGGGGGTCGAGACGAACTCTTGGGCTGACGGGACCTAGCCCGTTGGATCCGGAATGGGGTCTGTTTGGTAGGGTGGCCTTCAGTCGGACTGGAATTGGCTTAATTTGAAAGGTTTGGATTTAATTATAAAATTACATTTTAAAGATTATAAAAAAACAAGAAATTAAAACCCTAAATCCATTGTACTGTTCATCTTCGTTCAAGGCCGCCGCCACCCTCTTTTGGGTTCAAAACTTCATCCTCCTTTTTCTCACTCCTCTCCAAGTGTTAGCACCCAAACCATAGCTCGTTTTGAAGAGCTTTCTTCCCTCTTCCCAACCATACCAGTATCCGCCCACCTCGTCGCCTGTAGAGCCCGCACCAGTCACCCAAACCCGCCGCGAAAAACCCCGTCGTGCTCCACCTGGGCCCTACCGAGCTGCCCCTCCGCCCAGGCGCACGTGCGCCTCTCCTGGCCGCACCACCTCCAGCTGACGGCTTCCCGTTTCGTGCCTCCTAGCTCCTGAAAATCGGAGGTGAATTTCTGAACAAAAGTGGATAGTCACGGCCGAATTTCTGGTAGGAAGAAAGGACCAATTTCCCCTTAATTATTTAATTAATTAAAATAGAAATTTCTTTGTAACTTCAAATAATCATATCTAACTTATTTCAATTCAGAATTCGATGATTTCAACGATGTGGTGATCATACGACTGAGATCTACATTGCTGCACTGAAACGGAACCATTCTGGATTGTTGAAAATTTTGACAAATCGCAAAACTGTGAGAATTCTGATCTATTTTTAATAATTTTAAATGAATGAAAATTGTGAAGTCATGACTGTATACACTTGTATTATAATCTGTGCTGTTGTGATCTTGAACTGTGGTTGAGATGTGTTGTATGTCGTGTTGTAGACATGTTTAGATCTATTAATTTTGATGTAATCTCTAAAAGCCCTCGTCTTTATTTTTATCCTCATTTTTGTGTTTATGAAATGGAACCTTGTTTTGTTAAATAAGAATGAAGTTGAGAGTTTTTATTTTGATTCTCAAACATAATAAATGAAAAGGTTTGGATCATAATTTTGTTAACAAATTTTATAGACAATTTTTGTCATTCATTTTGTTTGTAAAATAAAAGAACAATATTTTTGTATGAATTTCGTTTACAAAATAGATGACAGTTTTTACATAAATTTTTATAAAGTTAAAACATTTAATCTTGTTTTGTTTATGTTGTGTGTTAAAAAAAAAAAAAGGGATTATTCTATGTTATTTTGTTTACATAAGAAAAAGACGAAATTTTGTTAACAAAACAAAAAGGAATTATTTCATGTTATTTTCTTTGTAAATTAAAAAGGGCAATTTTGACATGTTATTTCCCTTGTAGATTAAAAGACAATTTTGACATGATATTTTCTTTGTAAATTAAAAGACAAATTTTATGTTAATTTTGTAAACAAAGTAAGGGGACAAATTTTATGTTAATTTTGTCAACAAAGTAAAAGAACAAATTTTGGGTTCATTTTGTCAAAACAAATAAAAGGACAATTTTCATCTTTGTCTTGTCTACAAATTAAAATACCCATTTTTTATCTTTATTTTATAAATGCAAGTTGAATCTCTCTTTATAAAATAAAATGTAAGTTTTAATCCTTATTTTTATTTACAAATAAAATAAAGATGAGGCCCTTATTTTGATCCATCAAAGCTGCACCAAATCATATCTGTGTTAATATAGACTGAGATGACACCAAAAACATTGTTGTGTTAAATTGAACATTATGACACCAAAAACATCATTGTGTTAATTTGAGTTATATGACACTAAAACCGCCGTGGTGTTAAATTGAGTATTGTATCACATATTTCATAGTTGTTTTGGTTTGAATATTATGACACCAAAACCACCGATGTGATAATTTGAGTATTGTGACACATATTTCGTCGTCATATTATATAATTGAATGGATCAAATAATGGCATTAGAAATATAGTTATTTAGAAATGCTGACACTAGGAAAGATATTTACATAACCTATAGAAAACATTTATTTAAATGTATAGGAAATAAAAGACATTTACATCTATTTCAATGTATAAAAGGTAAAATAAAAAGTTACATTTTTCTAATGTAAAGAAAAGTAAAGGAAAAGGATACATTTTTCTAATGTAAAGTAAAATAAAAGAGTTACATCATTTTTCTAGGAAAGGAAAAATAGAATAGAAAATATTATTTTTCTAATGTAAAGAAAAATAAAAAGAAACCATTCATATTTCTTTATGTAAAGAGAAAAGAATAAATGGCATTATTTTCCGATAAATGAGAAAATAATATGCGTAAACCCGAGGTTGGATTGAGTTGTGATGTAAACCTGCCCGGACCCGTCCGGCTGTCCAGTAATCACAACAATACCTATCCAATGTGAGAGGTTAAAGCATATTCTAATTTTCTGAATTTACATTTCATATATGTAAATTTCTTCAAAATATTTAGTGTAAATAAAATGAAACATAGGAAGAAAAAGAAAAAAAACATTTATTTACATTATATAAATAAGAGATTAAATAAATTAGATTTTTATATGTAATTAAAAGAATATGTTTTACACTGTAAGGAATAAAATTACATTTTTATGTAATTAAGATTATAAGGAAGAAAATTACATTTTATGTAATTAAGAATAAATAGAAAATATAGAACAAATATGTGAATAAGAATTTATTTACATTTCCCTATGTAAATAAAAAGGATAAAAATAATAGTTATGTGAATAAGTATTTATTTACATTTTCTTATGTGAATAAGTATTTATTGACATTTTCTTATGTAAATAAAAAGGATTAAAAGAATAATTATATGAATAGGATTTATTTACATTTTCCTATGTAAATAAAAAGAACCAATTTGTATATGGTAATTATTTACATTTTCTTATGTAAATAATAAAAAGAAAAGTTAGAAAAGAATTAACTTAAGATATTCTTTTTATGTTAAAAAGGAATATTAGAAAGGAATTAAAGAAATACAATTATTTACATTTACTATGTAAATAGGATTGGCAAAGGAAATTGAAACTATTTATTTACAAATAGTGTAAATAAATATGAGTAAGAAATTAGATACATTTATTTACAATTAATGTAATTAAATATAGCAAAAGTATAACATTTATTTACATTTAGGTAAATAAATAGGCAAAAGGATAAGAATATATTTATTTACATTTAGGTAAATAAATAGGATAAGAAAATGAATATAATTTATTTACATTTAGTGTAAATAAACTAAAATATTGAAAAGATATAATTTATTTACATTTAGGTAAATAGAACAAAATATAGAAAAAGGTATAATTTATTTACATTTAGTGTAAGTAAAACAGAGATATTAAAAGTGATATTTTTATCGTCATTTTAGATGCGATAAAAAGAATAGACTTTTGAAATGGAAATCGCCAAATGACTTATGTTTATATTTATATAAATATAAATTATAAATTTAACGAATCGCGCGCGGTAGTTCGCGTATCGACATTCTTAACTTCAAACGGTTATACCGAAAGATCCGACCGTCGGATTTTCCCAAAACTGGAACCGTTAGGACCGCTTTGGGAATATCTTTCCAACGATATAGACTTCGTCAAAATCCAACGGTTAGATTTCAAGACATGTGTAAATCAAATTTGGTTGAAAACAGCGCCAGGGTCGCCCATTGACCCGAAGCGTCGTTAAAATGAATTCAAGCTATTTTTATATAAATAAAAAAAGCGATAGGTCGTTATCAATTATGAATAACGATATGAAATGATTTCAAATTATATACATATACGATGATCATTTGAAAAGACCGAGTTAAATCTCATTTCAAATGATTACGCGACGATTTTAATTGAAGAGTCGAAGACGACGGTCGAAGACCGACGATCTTTAAGGCGGACGGTTGTATTGCTATTGCTGGCCTTGATGGGAGTAGCTACCTTAATGGGTTGATGGTAGTGATCGTCCGGACGTTCTTGTTGATTGTTCGAATTTGCGAGTGTCTTGATTTCCCCCGAAATAAGATGACTCCGGTTTCGTTCAAACCCAGAACGAACTTGTAAATGGACGGTATGTCTGACGTTGTATTCCATTACACTTTATTCGTTGATTTGTGCTAGTATATATCTGTTTGGTGTTTAACACCCTTCTCTGAGACGTACGAGCTCAGAGGTCATATATTAGCAGAAATCAATGATAGGGATTGACAACGGGGCATGCTAAGATGCATGGATCAAGGCTTTTGTTGAAAAGCAGGCCTTGTGGTTAGGACGATACCTCGCGAGCCTCACACCCCGGTATGATGGTGAACTGATGGTTTGATCAGTATACTTTAGATATTTGTATGGATTCGGTCGACCGGGATTAGCTGGGTGTGGTCGCTCCACGCTCAGAGGGATAGGGCTTAAACTCCTGATTCCCATATAGAGGGATATAGAGTAAGCGGTGTTTTCTCTCGCTGGGACGTAAGCCGCTGTGTTACTTGATTGCCCAAAAGTGCGGATGTGCATATTGCACTTCGTGATAGATCTTTCGAATCAGAAACCATCATGATGGAAATCCAACTTCCAATACGACTCCATGCGGTTTTGAGTGTATTACTAGTACGGAGGCATAATATATGGTACCTATGCTTCCTAGGATTGATATTATGATTGAAATGTTTTATTTAAACATATATACACTTATAATAATATCGTTTTTACGTATCTATCATCTTTTAATCACCATAAGGTAAAACTCTATCCTCTGGTGTGCGTTGCATTGTGTGATGGGACCTGAGTCTTATGGTGATTTCATTTTTCTAAAAAGCATTGCGTTGTTTAACGATTTATTTTAAGTTATGCACGGCAGTCCATTGGAGTAAACCCGTTCCGCGTTAGCGGCGTGGTCCTTGGATTGGCCCTATTACTAGTAATTATATTAGTTAAGAATTTTCATACCAGTCCCACGACTGACCTGTAGTTTGTTTCACTTGCAAACTCGGGTGCCCTCTTTTCCACACGGGCAGTCGAGTAGCTTGTTTTGCAGATATTTCTTTTAAGCAGGATTCTGGATCGAAGCCTAAAGCTGTGTCCAGAGTTGATAGTCTTCCGCTGTATATTGTAATTTATTTTAATTTATCTTCCGCTGTAATTTAAATCGATGTACTCTGATATTCTGTACTCTGATGTAACACTTATTATTGATATTATAAAGGTCTGCTGTTATTGTTCTGATGTGCTGTATTCCCAAAGTTAACGTATTCGAGTTTTGAACGGTCTTGATCGATTTTACGATCGATTAAGGTCGGGCAAAACCCGGGTCGTTACATAACCATAGCTAGCTTCATGTCAAGACCGTACATGAGCTAAAATCCCACAAGCAAGTGATCAGGAATCCAAGCTAAGCTCCAATATTCCCACCCTGAGAACCTGGGGGGGGGGAAACGGAAGAAAAGAGGCGAAAGAAAACAGGTCAGTCAAAAAGACTGAGTAAGCCCTACTACAATCAATGTAAACTGATAAAGTTAACTGGCAAGAGAAGCAGGGATGAACATAAGGATAACAACATACTAGCATGATGATTAACTAACAAGGTAGATAAAGGTGTCATCGCATAATCAGGTTTAAGGTTTTGCACCACAGGTGTACTAGAAAACTAACATGACTTGAATATACAAGTATTGATCCCTTGGCCCAAGCTTTGGCCCAATAACATGAAATGATCCCAATACAAGGTCTAACCAAACGGTCTAGTCGATCGGCTCCCTATAAGCCTAACTCGTCACGTGTTGGTGTCCATACGGCCCAAACATAATTGTAGTCAGACTGTGCTGGGTCTCCCGTCGGGTGTATCAAGCCCTAGCGTGGCAACCCCTGGACACCATAAACATGCGTGCACAGTCTCGATCTACTGGTACCCGTGCATGTTTTCCCCGGTTTCGGACTATGTGCACGACCATAAGTCCGCCCGGAACTACACCGGCGTACCACTCTGCCGTCGTTTTTGGTCACTTACCTCCAGTTCAGTAATCGTGCCCCACACCCTAGCCTAGACCCTAGGGTCATGATGATACAAACTTGGGATTACTGCTGGAGTGGACCCCCGTTGCTAGGATTTTCTAGTGGGTTAAGTACGGTTTAACCCTCTTGCTAATCATGGATTAACTTGGTTAAGTGTAACGATGAGTTCACGACTTAACCCTGATTAATCTACCAAGCCCAAATTGGTTAAGTATTAAGTGGACCATGACTTAACCCTAATCACGAGGCATTAATTAATTTAATGCGCCTTAACCTCTCACATTAGACCTTGTTGTGGTTACTAGTTAAGCCGGGCGGGTCCGGGTAGCTTTACACCACAACTTGGTCTAACCTCGGGTTCAAGGTACAACATGGCCAACTTCTCACATTGGGTCCTATTGTTTGTAGCAACTAGTTAAGCCAGTCGGTTCCGGGTAGGTTTACGCTACAAACTCAACCCAACCTCGAGTTGGTCACACTTATCTTTTCTAAGTGTCATGTCCATCATGTTTCCAAACATGTTACAAATTTTCAAGCAATTGGGTAGACCTAACTTAATAGGTAAATTCCCAATGGGTAGACCTAACTTAATAGGTAAATTCCCAATCTTATGTTTTTATGTCTTTTAAGTTTACCCAACCCCAAACGCAATCCCATCGCTTACATATCGCAATAGCGCATAAAGGATAGAAAGAGGGAACTTGGCATAATCATGACATAAAGGTGTTGAAGCCACAAGTTCAACATGGTGGCATATGAAATGTACATGTGTTCATATACTTGCATATTACATTTTTAGGCCTCAAAAGCATGCATAAAACCAAACTTAGCATATTGGTGATACATGGTGATAAATGACATGTAGAAATGGCCATAAGTTCGCATTTAGCCTTACATGCAAGTTATCATAAGGGATATGATAACTTACATGTTGCCAAAATGCAACCTTTAGCATAAAGCTTGAAGCTTTAAGCTCATAAACCCAAGATAAGCTTGATAACATGATAACATGAACAAAAGGATCAACCCAAACTTGCATAACATAACTTGCATATCATATGACAAACTTGCATATCAAACTTGCATATCATAACATGGCAAACTTTCATACATAACATGATAGACTTGCATAACACATCATAGTAAACTTGCATAACATATCATGATAAACTTGCATATCATATCATAGCATACTTGCATAACTTGATAAACTTGCATATCATATCATAATGATCAAACACAACTTGCATCATTCATTAGCTTTAGAGTTTAAATATGAAAGTAGAAAAGGGCTTACAATGCTTATGAAGGCACAAAAACATGATAAAGCCCTTATGCAATCAAATAGACCCAAAATGCAAGCTCTAATAGAAAAACCCTTGAGCCAAAATGATCAAAACTCTTTCTTTATGATGCAAATATAGAAACTTGACTTGAATGCAAGCTAATGATGCTCATACAAGCTTGAAAACACTTGTATGCATGGAAAATCTCATAGAAATTTATTTAGGAATTTTACGAAGAGAGTGGAGGCCATGAGAGGATTGATTTTGCCATAGTTTAGTTACTTGAATGAATAATGATGGTTTAGGGTTAGGTTAAGGGCTTATTTATAGAGATTAGGATTAGTTTCAACCTTCGGATTAAACCTTAGTTCTAATCTCAGCCCTCAAAACCGAATCTGGCCCCCAAACTCAACACAATCCCAAAATGGTGCACCAGGCAAAACTGCCCGGCTGGACCAAGTCGACAGCCAAGTCGACAGGGCTGTCGACTTGGGTCCAACCAAGTCGACTCCCAAGTCGACAGGGCTGTCGACTTAGGTGCTCTGGCGGGAATTTTCCCGCCTGGCCCAAACTGGCCCAAATTTCCAAATTCAAACTTGAATTTGAAATCTGTTTTTACTTTGAATTTTTCTGAAAACTTCGTTGGGCCTTAATCGGGTCATACGGACTCCGATTTTCGAAAACTCGGACTCTATTTCGCGTATTTTTCCGAGACGAACGCAATGGCATAGCCCGTTTCCCTTGATTCATATTTTAGAATTAAATTCTGCCTCGATTTATGTTATAACAGGTTATTGAAAATACGTGTTGTTACAGATTGATATTTGAAATAAGCAACTTCAACGTCAAGAACCAAAAGAAAACTTATCAGGTCGTGGAAAAGCCGTACAAGATTGAATTTCGTCCTAACACAGGCATAATAAAACTGCTCGGGGATGAAATAAAAATTCTGAAGTACAAATTTGATTTTTTTTCATTGCACCAAATAGAATCTCGATATGGAAATGATACATGCTTATTAGGTAATTTTTTTTAAACGAATATCATTGCAGATATAATTATTACACAAATATAATGAATTAATAGAATCGCATTTAGTTAGCTATGTATTAATATCTTTACATCTTTGCAGATGTGATTGGCAAGCTATATTCGATTTCGAATATTGAAGAAAAAATCAAGTTTGATGAACCAAAAAGCAAAAGTTGGAAGAGAGATATTATTATCGCAAATGCCAAGTACTGATTTATATTTTCATTATCATGAATAAGATAATGCAGAAACGTTGCTATAATTTTTTTGCTCTACAGCGGCAACAAAGTCCGTATTACCTTATAGGGTGATTTAGCTAAACAGTCCGATGAAGAAGCTATATCAAAAGTTAAAGGACCTATCATCATAATAGTTACTTCAACTGCAGTAAGGATTTATGGAGGTAAAAGTGAAATTATTTCATCATATATTATTTAATGCATTATTTAATAGATTATTTTCTATAAATAGGTGTATATTTCCTGCAATCAACGAATGCTACAAAAGTATACATCAATTTGGAAGTACTGGAAGTTTCAATCATGTTAAGAAAGTATGTTTTATCGATAAAATATTTAGTTTCATAATTCTTATCCTATATACATATTTTATTTTACACTTCTTTGATATCTTAGCGAAGAGACAGCTCTAGAAGAGTCAACAGTGCAAATCATTAACAAAGGGGATAGTACTATGGACGCTATTGTGGAAGAAAAGACATTGGAGGAACTATGCCTCGAAATGAAAAATCCAGACAACATAGTAATAGCCTACTCTTATCTACTGCCTAATTTTTCATATTATTTTTCCAGATTAAGCAAGCCAACGAATAAATTTAACTTTTAATAAAACCGTAATTTAGTTATACCTTGGAGATAACTTCATTTTCAAGCTTCTTCTTCCCGTCACTATGGCGGCAACAAAAATAATTGTGTCAAATTGACTTGCATATTCTTCCTGTCACTATGAAATTTTAGTGTTTCAGTATCAAGACTTTTTAAATCACAATGATCAAATGCTGCTCCGTGCATAGTATCTGTCTTGAGTTCAGGCCAACCGGAATGCTTCAAAACTGCTCTTTTGTCCACCTTCATATACAAATTTGTAATCAGAATAAGCTCATATGACATAAGCAGTACTTTATTCATATACTCAAATATAATGGCTACCTTTTATCAGTCATTCCATTTTAGTTTAACGTTCCATAATGAAATATAATGATTTTAGTTTAACTTTACTATTATTTTTACCTTAGAATTGTCATGCCAGCATATTGCAAATTTATGATCGATATGGTTGGAGTTACATATCTTGCCCAAAATGCAAAAAGATTGTGGTCAAGACTGATGAAGCATTCTACTGCAGCAAGGGTGAAACTAAAATTACATACCCAATTCTAAGGTAAAAATAATACTAAAGTTGGGTCATTATTTACAAATGTTATATATGACTAACCTATGATATTTCTTTTAGATACAAACTTAGTATGCTAACTGAGGATGATTCTGGATTTGTGGATTTGGTCGCTTTTGATAAGGAAGCTGAACATTTATTAAAATATACAGTAAAAGAGTTTACTGAACTCGAAGCACAGGTTATTTTCTGTATATCACAACTTTCGTATAAAATTAATTTTTTATATTTCTTTTAAACTAACTTGCAACTGTAAAAAAAAAAGGTAAATGGAAAGGAAAGGATTGCTTCTATATTCAATGAGTTGGTTGGGACAAAAATAGTCTTCCAAGTAAAAAAGACAGAATACTACGTAAATAACTCGGAAAAGTGGAAATTAACAGCAAATAAAATTCAAAGAGTTTGCATAGATCCAAAAAATTTGGGCACCACAGAAGAAAAGAAAAAGGTAAAACTGCACTAGAAATCAAGTACTGTTGTAAATCTTTGATGATAACTTAATACATTTCTACTCATTTCAGGAGGTCAAATATGAACCATGCAAATCAAAAAGAACGCTGGAAGAAGAGAATTTGGACAAGGAAACGACTGCCTACAAGAGAAATTGCAATGGCCTAGAATAAAAAACGATTTTTTTTAGTATTTTTTCCGTGTATTTGAGAATATGTTCTTTGGTAACTTAAGTCTTTATTTTAGGGCACTTTAGTGATTTCATTTGTTATAATTGATAGTACTATCTATTTGATATATTAGATCTTTAAATCTTATACCCTGTTATTTTGAACATATGTTTGAATTGCAACTAAAAAACCATTTGGTACCCAATTTAGATGATTAGTATCCCATTGCATGTGCTATTTCTCCTTTAAATTATAATAATATATTAGGATCTTCTTTCAGGTGCAAAAAGAAAACATTACAAATCACAAAGGAAAATTTCCAACATTCAATTTGTGATGACACCTTACAAGTCCCACTTATTCATTAGTATTGATATACTAAATAGTGCTAGCATCATGAAATGTGGAATGTATACGCTTGCTGCTTGCATATATTTGTGCTCATAGTTTTTACCTTTTCAAGATAGTGTTCAAGGCAAAGAACATAGTCTATGGGATTCACCATGATTTTGCTATGAACTATCATACCCAATATTCTGTCAATTGCAGCACCCTACACATAAAAATTAAATTCGGAATGCATAAGCTAAGATTAAGATCAAATATCACTATATTCAGTCAGATCGTCAACAAAGCTTTTCCTAAGCCTAATGGTATTTGATGGGACGGAAGCAACCAAATAATACCTTTGTTACTCCGACAGAATGAATCTCGACTGAATGCCTCCACTGAACAACATTTACTGCATCATTAGATATTGGGCAGTACACAAATGTTGCGGCATTTTCTAGGCTGAAGTCTTCTAATTTCCACATATATGGATTTGTTGAAAAGAAATGAGATATCTGATGTGCATTCAATATTGTATATTGTGCGATATTAAAAGAAACAAATACCACCGTATTTGCAATTCCACACAAGTTATGTCTTGCGATTCTCAAAATGAGACCTTGCTGTCCTCTCGGTGAAGTACTAAAATACATGTTAGAGACATTTAAATTTAGCACAAAAGGCCAATAGAAAAAGTAGTTAATTCATGTAATCTAATATTAAATACCTTAATTTGCCAACCCACTCCATGTTTAGATATTTTGGCATTGTAGTCAACCACTCGCCATTAGTCAGGCGCACAAACATACTATTTTCTGCAGCCAGCCACATATTGAATTCTCTAAAATTTAATATATAGAAAATTATTTAAAAGATTAACCATGGAAAAAAAAAAAATATTGTTTAGCAATTAAGGTATAACAGAAAAAGAAAAGATTATTCAACTCCATTCCTTTTATTTGGGCACCACCACTCCTAGAATATTCTACATAATCTGTACGTGTTCCATTGAAACCCTGCATATTACACTGAATTTTTTAGTTTGTAAGACCACATATATGTATAGTGGATAGTAAATTATCTCCGGCACTAAACAAGTGAATGTAACATGTAAAACAAGATCAATCGAACTTAAAAAAGAGACTGATGGGAATCATAAATTTTGAGAATATTTGTTGAACAAACTAATGCATGATTTAATAATGAAAATACCAAAATGAGTAAACGATTCTTGGCATGCAAATATCTGTCAATTGCTATTCCTACTGCAGCCTTATATTTGACATCCCAAGATAACACCACCTTAGTTTTTGCAGCATAAGTAGTTTCACTTCAAGTTTGGTTTTCGATTGAGTTCACAAAATTATTTCGTCCAGTAAGGTGAAGATATAAACATTTGAGAGTTTGAGTTTAAAGGCTATGATAATGTTTATTGTACATGCAAATGGGATGTAAAGGTTCTGACCTGACTGTGTATCCAAATTAGAAGTACAGAAGTATTTAAATACCAAATCATAGAAACAACTGATACTGATCTGAAATATCAATGTGAATATGCTTTTACAAGTTTACATACATATTCCTATTGACACCAAAAAATAAAAACAGCATATGTAACCCTAAATGACAGCCCATTTAGCCAAAAAAGAAAAACACATTCAATCACAATCATGACACTAACTACATAATTTTTGAAACAAACCCAAGTGTATATGTTGTGTGATTCTAAAATTTACAAACAACACCTTGGGGGGGTTACCAAAAAAGAGAGTAAATTTCTTTGCAAGCTACACAAGTTGTGTTGTGGTAAAATGGTCGAAGCTTAATAATGACAAAAATATTTAAATCGCTGAAAGTATGTCTCGTGAAATCATTATTATCAAAATAATTCTATCAATTTTGTTTAATCCGTGTATATTATCTTAGATTTAACAGCCTCCAGAATTATATGAGAATAATTTAAAGCAACAAAAAATTTACTATTAGAAAATGAAATTGTACTAATATGAAATCAAAAGAACAAATTTAAAAAAATATCTTTTTTTTTTTGTTTTACGGCGGTCTCTCCACTGAAAAAATTCAAAAAAAAAAAAAGATTTTTTTTTTGATCCATTGTATGATAAGTCAAATAACAGAGATATCTTAGTAGTCATATTCTTTAGGGGAGAAATTTAAATATCATATTAATATCATATTGTTACTATAAATTTCTGACTCGGTCTAACAGTAAGCACATGCTTCAGTTTTCTTTTCTTATTGTACTTTAATTATCAAGATTATTTTTCTTTTTTGTAAATACAATAAAGTACGCATTATTCAAATTAGCTACTTCAGATTATTTTCTAAATGAATGCTAGATCATAATAATAATTATTCTACAGTAAAACAAAATTTTTTTCTTTTTTTTTTCTTTTTGGGTCTTCAGATTATATATCTCATCTCTCTCTGCTTTACCATTGGAAAAAGATCTAAACCTCTACACAAGGTATGTTTATATCTTAGTTATCAACTAGACCTACCAATATCAAAAAAAGTTCGATAAGGTTTATTTGTGTTTAAATTTCTGTTTGCAATAAATTGATTAAAAACCGTTTGACATGGTTTCGTAACCACATAAGTTGACTGGATCAAAACTTCTTAGCTAAATTAAGCCCAAAAAACCCGTAATTTCTTCAATGTTCTACATACCATAAACTGTCATTACTTTGATGATCACCTAATTCACTTTCATATTATTTTTCATTTCCTGTGTATACTGAATGGAATTTCTTACTAGCTGCTTTCTGGTTGCCTTTGATGCATCAATAAACTGTAACAATTAATTTTTTGATGTACATGGAATTTATAGGTTGCTCGCAAGTTGGCACCAACAACTGGAGGAGTGAAGAAGCCCCATCTTTACAGGCCTGGAACTGTCGCTCTTCGGTAAGCCTGAAAAATCTCATCCATCTCACATAGTTACCGTCATGCTATAACATCATAATCCACTTGCTGAAGTAACTTGGATAGTTTCTTTTAGTATTTGGATTTTACACTCACATTTAAGTTGCAGGACAAAAATTGTTTTTCTTTTTCTGTAAACATAATAAAGTATGTATTTTATAAATTAGCTACTTCAGTTTATTTTTTAAATGAATGATAGATCATATTACTAATTTTTCTACAATAATCTAAACAAAAAAAAACATTTTTTCCTTGTGAATTTTCAGATTATATATCTCATCTCTGTCTGCATTACCGTTGGAAGAAGGATCTAAATCACTACAAAAGGCATGTGTATATCTTAGTTATCTACTAGATCTATCGATATCTATTAATCATGTATTGAATATATGTTGTAACTGTAATACTAAATATTTAAAAAAAATTAATAAAATATCATGTACATAAGAAATGAACCAATTGATAACAAATAATTAGAAACTAGATTGACGCCCATAGTTCAGAATTCATCATTCAAAAGCTTATCTCAATAAAATAATTTAAAGAAACACCTAGATGTAACTTTTTCCCATGTGTGATCTTTTTACTTCCCTTCCAGTTTAGTTGAATACTCATTCTAATTGTTTTCATTTCATCTCATGGGTACCATCAACATAGATAAATGGTTAAATCCATTAAAGAAGGTAAATCCCAGATAGCACGCAAGCACAGTACACATTTAAACATCCGTAAGGATGGGAACTGGGAAGATAATGAAGACAGATACCAAAATCATACCTATCAACGATTTAAAGGACTTCAAATTCCAGCTGGCTCTTGCTCCACTTCAAATTTCGATGCCATTGAAGCAGATTGTGTTACTAGAAAAGAAGGTATAGTATAACTACAAATGCAAAAAAAAAAATCACATCTATTGAAACACTCACCTTTGATACAATTGTCCATCATAGTCCAAAGGTAAAGGCGGCAAGAAAGGCGTCATATCCTTTACAATAAACGAAAGGCAAAACACATGTACCATATTCGTAAGAATTCTGTAAACTCAATGCATATATTATGGTAATACAATAAAATACTATTTTTTGTATACTGACCTGATCATTGTTTCAAACTTAGGCTCGACTATTGCTTTGACCATGGAAACCAACAAATCTGCTTTTCCAAGTGAAATAATTCCAACTGGCTTCTGTTACATTTCAAATTTTGATGCCATTGAAGAATATTACTGTAACGACCCAGAAAAACTGAACCAATTTAAAATTTTTAAATTGGCTAAAATAATGGATTTTAAATATTTAAAATAAATATTTTAAATAATAGAGATGAAAAGTGAGTTTGAATCGACAAGTGAAAACGAATATAATTAATTATAATTATAAACAAGGCCTGAAATGGCGCTGCAGTTTCAAAAATTGAATTCAAACTTTGTCGGACTGTACCGGGTGCAAAACAAAACGGATTTTAGTGAAACCAAAAATATTTAAATCTGTTAGTGAATACCTTTCTAACGAATCTGAAAAATCGAATTTTCATAGCGGAAAGAAAAAGTTATGGCCGAATGAATTTTCAGAAGGGTCGCTATGGATTTTATATAGTCCGTGAAATTGGCCATTTTGCAAACGACCTCGGAATTCGACGAAACCACTTTTGTTGGATCCGGGATGTGAAGTTATTGCTAGGTTTCAAATTTCATAATTTTTGAAGCTAATATGTGAGCGTGGTAAAGGAAAATGTGTTTTGGTCAATTAAAGTTAAATTGGATCGACCAAAAATGGGCCTTTTTGCAAACGGTCTCAGAATTCGACGAAACTAGTTTTGTTGGGACCGTATAGTCAAAACATAGCTAGATTTATTTTTTTGGAATTTTTCGAATCAGGTTGTGGCCCTGGCAAATTGAAATGCATGTTCAAATCAAATATTGAATGTTTTATATTTTAAATTTGAAGGAAAACTGACTGAAACAGTCGAATGGGTCTACGAAACATATCCTATTGTGTTCGGAATGGGGGTAAAACGCTAGGGACGACAGTCGTTGGGTTTGAATTGGTGTTCGTCTGTGTAGGGGGTATTTTTGAAATTTTAAAAATATATAAATTAAATGGAAAATTCTGATTGGCCACTCCACTCTCTCTCTCCCCCCGATCCTTCGTCGCGCGAGACGGAAACCGCATCCGAACTTCTCTCTTCTTTTTCTTCTAATCCACGCAACGAAACACCACGCCCCAGTTATGTTTTTTGTAGATCTAGGAAAGATCTACAAATCCATGTAAAGTTTGCTAATTATCGTTCAGTATTTGGAGAGTTACAAGCCCGGGAAGTCCGGGACTTTCGAGGTCCATCGCGCCTACATTGCCGCACTGAACGGAGAGCCACCTCAGGCGCACGTGCGCCCCTCCAAGGCCGTCAGCGTGGCATAGGCCGATCGCCCCCAAGCCCCACCGTTTGCGCGCAAATCCATGACCTAGTTTCGAACAATTTTGAAAGGTATCGGCTGTGTCATTATTTAACTGATTTCGACAGTTTAAAACCGTTGCAAACTTTGAAAAATCATATCTTTTTGCTATGTTAACGAAATTCGATGAAACAGGAAACATCGTGACCATGTGGACGTCTTCTACATTTTAGAAGAGACCGCATATTTTTCTTAGCCTCCTGCTATTTTTGGTGGAGTGGAACCCAATGTGAGATTTCTGATTTAAAAACAATATGGAAAACGACGATGTATAAATTATATAGTCGATGTATGAGTTATATAAGCGTTGTACACCTCTTGTATAAGCGTTGTATAAGTTGTATGTTCGATGTATAAGTTATATATGTGTTGAAATAAAAGTGAATTGCTATATATATATATATATATATATATATATATATATATATATATACACGCCCCTCGTCCACAAACAATGGACGATATTTATTGATTGTGATTGATGTGAAAATTGATTGATAGCGAATGGTTATTTGGGATTGTTTGTGGTTGATATTGATTGATTGTGGTTGAAAAATACCCGTTTGTGGTTGAAAAATATTTGGTTGAAACCACATAGGATTAGTTTGTGGAAATGAAATAAATATATACATGCTGCCTGCGTGCGAACTAGATGCATGATCCCCATTGTCAAAAACCGCGAGGTTTTAAGGTAGAGCGAGGAGCCGTACTAGGGACGGTCCCGGTTTTAACTACCCTGCCGTTATGCTGCCGAAATTTTGAATAATATTCATGTGTTTGAATTATTTTCATTTGCTGAAACTATATCTATTCATTAAATAGAAAACCTTCATGTGTTGAATCGATATTCATTCGTTGATTAGAAATTCATGTGTTGAATGGTATTCGTGTTTTAAATATAAAAATCAAATTTTTATCCATATATAGAAACTATAGAAAACATTCATGTGTTGAATCGATATTCATTCGTTGAATTGAAATTCATGTGTTGAATGGTATTCACATTCTGAAATAAATTGTTTTATAACAAAAATCACCTTTTTATCATCTATATGAACTATGTAAATTGATCTTGTTTTGAAATAAATTGCTTTACAATAAAAATCCTATTTTTATCACCGATATAAACTATATAAAATAATAGTGTTTTGGAATGAATTGTTTTACAATTAAAATCACATTTTTATTATATGCGTGAATCGTGGAAATGTGAAGTGCTAAAAATAGCCACTCGTTCAAAGAAATATATATGAGTTGAAATATTCATTAATTAGCTAATGATATGATTTGTGCCTATACATGCAACATTAGAATGAATGGTGTTTTAAACCAAATGGAATCAAAATATGAAGTTGAATAGAAAATGATAAGTGATAAGAACTGTATATATGTACATGCATATTTATTGAACAGGTTATAGCAAAGGGGCTAGAAGAGAGGAACAAAATTTTGTGCCCGACAAATAGGTACACATTTACTGTTTTGTTTGGGTGATGATTTTATGAGCCTGTTGGCTAGCCGCTTGGCTTTTTCTTTTTCTTTTCGACATGAGACGCCCGTGTGGCTATTTGGGAATTTTCCCAGCCCCTCCCGTACAAAGGAGGTTATGGCGAAATTTTCCAAAATTTTAAGGCGTTAGTGAAATATTTGAAGTAAAAACGATATTGAAATGGTTGAATGAACTATATTTATATAAATATATAAATATAAATAAAATTAAAACGAAACGTGGCCGTGCTGTTCGCGTTTTGAAACCGTGATTTCAAACAACTAGTACGGGAAATCCGACCATTGGATTTTCTCGAAACCGCAACCGTCGGGTTCGCCTTGGAAATATCTTTCCGACGGCACCAACTTTGTAAAAATCCAACGGTTGGATTGTCTGGAATGTTTAATTCAAATCTGAAGAAAAACAGCGCCAGAAATGATTATATATATATATATAAATATAATTATATTAAATCGAATAACGACGCTGCAGTTCGTATTTTGAAATCGAAACTTCAAACGATTGTACCGGGAGATCCGACCATCAGATTTTCCCGAAACTGGAACCGTTGGATTCGTTTTGAAAAGTCCTTTCTAATGATATAAATTTTGTGAAGATTCAACGGTTAGATTTCCAGATATGTGTAAATCAAATCCGAAGAAAAACAGCGCCACGGCCGTGTTATGGCCCGAAGCGTCGTTTTGAATAAATTGGCTATTTTAAAATAAATAAAGATAGCGATAAACCGTTATAAAATACCATCAACAATATGGAATGGAAATAAACTGAATTTGCTCGATTTATGTGGTATTTGATGGTTGAATGTGTTTGGTGTGAAAATTACATTAAAGAACAAAATTGATGTTGTCGAATGATTTAACCATTAAAATAAATTGATTTGAAATTCTAAATATACATGAATTGTTTGAAAAGGCCGAGTTAATTCTCATTTCAAATGATTGACCGACGATTGAAAGTCGAAGATGAAGACGGTGGTCGAAGGCCGGAGATCTTCACCTCGTTTGGATGGTAACCGAGGTCCTGATTGGGAGGCATCCCGAAATATGGATAATGAGTGGTGATCGTCCAGTTGTACGTGGTGATCGATGGGTTTGCGAGGTATTTAGTGCCTCCCGTTTCGTTCAGACCCAGAACGGACTTGTAAATGGACTGTGTGTCTGACATTGGAGTTTATTCTGTGTTGATTGATTTCTGTTAAATATACATCTGTATGGCGGCGGAGAATTTATTCTTTTGCTTAACGCCCTTCTCTGAGACGCACGAGCTCAGAGGTTGTATATCGATGGACATCAGTCGCATGGCATGAATTGCCTGTGTGGCATGCTAAGATGCAGTGATCAGGGCTTCTGTTGAAAAACAAAGTCTTGTGGTGATGATCAAAGCACCGCCTGTGTGTCGTAGCTTTGTGTATAACGTGAATTCGCGAGCCTCACACCCCGGTATGAACCAGAAACGGGAGAAGGACCTCAGGGAGGGCATGCGTTTCTTTCTAGCTAGGGTGGTGTCAGTGACCTACCAGCCCTGACATTTGTATACTTTTCACCTATGTGGTTGTTGCTGTTGCGAGGCGCCTCGTTTTGGTCGGACGATTCGGGTCCGATGGAGTCATTCGTTGGCTCGTTTACGCCCCAAAGGGCGGGGAAACGTACTATTCAGGCATTTTAATCCACATCGGTGGACCGGCCCTGACGATCCAAGGGTCACTCGAGCTCTGATCCTGAGGGGCGGGCTAGAGCGTCTCGAATTCGGTAAGGACTATCTTTTGCCTTGGTTTATGACGGAAATCCAATTTCCAAATACGACATCGTGCGGTTTTGATTGTATATATATATGGCGACATGATATATGGTACCCATGCCGTCTATGATTGATAGTTATGATTTGAAATTGTTTTCAAAACATATAGACACTAGCAATAATATCAAATGCCTTTGTTTTATTCGTATCAAGCATATTTTGGTCGTTATAAGGTAAAAACTCTATCCTCCGGTTTGCGTTGCATTGTGTGATGGGAACTGAGTCTTATAACGGCTTCATTTTTATAAAAAGCATAGCGATGTTTAAAAGAAAGATTTGTTTTAAAGCACTGGCAATCCAATGGAGTAAACCCGTTCCACGAAAGTGGCGTGGTCCTGTGATTTGCCATAATTATATATGTGTTGAATAGATTTCTCATACCAGTCCCATGACTAACTCGTAGTTTGTTTCACTTTCAAACTCGGGTGCCCCTTTTTCTACACGGGCAGCCTTGTATTCAGGTTTAGCAGGCTTTATCTGGATAGCTGGAGCTGAAGATGGATTCTATCATTTATCTCTTTTTATGTTGTTCAGCTCCTATTGTACATATTTTGTTTGTTTTCCACTGTAGACATTTATGTATAGCTGAACTGTATTTGTACTAAGTAAGATCCCGTATACTGTGTAACTCTGATGATTACTTTTATCCAGTATATTCCATTGTTCATTATCTGGTGTATTTATTTTAATTCGGTTCTGCTATTATCTGTTTATGTGTTATATTCCACGGATTACCCTTGTCTCTGTCAGTACGGGAAATGAGGTCGTCTCAATTATGCTATCAGAAAAGAAGGTATAGTATTTCTACAGAAGTAAAATAAATAAATCACATCTACTGAAACACTCACCTTTGATACAATTGTCCTTCGTAGTCCAAAGGCAAAGGCGGCAAGAAAGGCGTCGAATCCTATACAACAAACGGAAGTCCAAACAAATATATCATATTCGTAAGTATTTAATGAACTAAATGAATTTACTATGTTAATAGTATAAAATACTCTTTTTCTGTGCACTGGCCTGATCATGGCTGTTTTAGACTCAGGCTCGCCTATTGCTTCAACCATGGAAACCAGTAATTCTGCTTCTCTAGCTACCAATGATACAATTACAAGTAAGTGAAGATGCATTTAATATCAAAATAAATTGTTCACGTATACCATATATCATACAAATTATAACATATGCTTATATTGCAGGGAAAATGTTTAAAATATGGGACTTTGGTGGACCAACGCATACATGTTCAAGCTGCAATGCCATACTATGGTACGAAGAAAGGAATAAAAAATCAAAAGTCATGCCTAAACATGAATTTTCCCTATGTTGTCGATCAGGAAAAGAAGAACTTCCTATGTTGAAAGATTGTCCTCTATTCTTAAAACATTTGTTAGATTATAATGGTAGACCAAGAGCATCAAGATTCAGAGAAAAAAATAAGGTTATACAACTCTATATTTTCTTTTACCTCTATGGGAGGTAACGTTGACAAAACCATAAATGATGGTCGTGGGCCTTACGTTTTTCGGATAAATGGCCAAAACCATCACAAAATCGGTTCACTTCTCCCAATAGACAACCAACCTAAATTTGCACAACTCTATATTTATGACACAGAAAATGAGTTATCAAATAGAATGACTGCAGTAAGGAATAATAATGTAGAACTGGATGAAGTTGTGGTTAGCGAATTAATTAATATGTTTGATCAATGCAATGAACTCACAAAAGCATTTAGGATGGCAAGAGATCGATTCAGACAAATAAATTTTCAACATGTAAGGTTGCGATTGATTAGTTCACGACAAAATGATGGTAGAATGTATAATTTGCCAACATCTTCTGAGATAGCATCGTTAATAGTTGGCGATGGTTTTCAAAATGATGTGGGCAGAGACATTATAATACAAGAGAAAGAGGGACTCCTAAGAAGAATAACTGAAAAGCATCCAAGTTTTATGGCGATGCAATATACTATATTATTTCCTTATGGGGAAGATGGCTTTAGATTAAATATCGCATATAGACACATTGATGATGATGATGATGATGGTGATGATGAAGCAACCAATAAAGAAACAGCCAATGAAAGCGACCAAGGCAAAGGGAAAATGCTTACCATGAGGGAATACTATGCATTCCGAATCCAACAAAGGCCAAATGAAGGGCAAACTTTACTGAGAGGTGGTCGATTATTTCAACAATTTTTGGTGGATGCTTATACCTGCATAGAAGAAGATAGGCTAAGATGGGTACGCAATAATCAATCCAAAATTAGATCTGATCTCTACAAAGGTCTTCAAGATGCAGTAATAGCAGGTGATACAAATGCATCTTCAATTGGAAAAAGAATGGTCTTACCTTCTTCATTTACAGGAGGTCCTCGATATATGATACAAAACTATCAAGATGCAATTGTAATTTGTAGAGCAGCAGGTCAGCCAGATTTATTCATTACTTTCACATGCAATCCTAATTGGATAGAGATTAAGAAGTTTCTATCATTTACTCCTGGACAAACCATCCAAGACAGACCAGATATTGTAGCAAGAGTTTTCAAAATTAAACTCAATCAGCTATTGGAAGATTTACGAAAAGGGAAACATTTTGGGTCTGTTCATGCAGGTATTAATACATTTGTCTAATTACAAACTATATATTCTACTTATATTGACTGAACGGGTATTCAATTAAATTAACAGCAAGTAATAAACAAAATTTTCATGTTCATTTAACAATGCATTTAATGTACAAAATTAAGGCCCGTCTACTGAACAAAGTAAATAAATTCAATACGAAAACAAATTATAAATGTTATTGGTGCACTTTCAAATGTTATTTAATGCAGTTTTACCATGCATTGTATGTACGCTATTTCATGAAATTTTTACAGTTTTGCTGTTAACTTTAAGCCATTTGATTCAGTTTTTTAAAGTATTCAGCAGTATTATTTATATATAATAATAGTAGCTGAAATAAGTGCATGATAATTGTCAGTGACAAGTGTGCACTTTGAAATGTTATTTGATGCAGTTTTACCATGTATTCTATAGGTTAAACAGGTTTTTACATTTCTGCACTTTCAGCTCAAAAATGTTATTTCATGATATTTCTGCAATTTCATTGTCAAATTTAAGCTATTCAATTCAGCTTTTTAAAGTATTCAGCGGTGTTGTAATAAAAACAATAGTTAAATTAAGTGCATGATAATTGTTGGTGACAAGTGCACTTTCAAATGTTATTTGATGCAGTTTTACCATGTATTCTACATTTTACACAGGTTTCTACATTTTTACACTTTCATCTCTATGTATGTTATTTCGTTATATTTCTATAGTTTTGTTAAATAGTTTAAGCTATTCGATTCAGATTTTTAAAGTACTCAGCAGAAATATATATATATATAATAATAGTTAAAATAACTGCATGATAATTGTTGGTGAGAACGAACCTAACATCACAAAATTGCATAGATTCATAAAATGCAAAATCCTATTTATCATCCAACATGAACATGCTGCTTACGAGTTTTAACAAGCATGGTATTACCTTCTCAGTCACCATATTCTTTCCATTTAAAAGCTCTGGTACCATCCATGGTATAGTGCCATAAACTCCTCTTGACACTAATGTTCTTTGTTTTACCTTTTATAGCTCCAATCTGGAAGAAATAACATCATCAAATATAAAACAATTAACGTTAGGTGACTATTGTTACTAAGAATATATAAATCAAACATTTCACACATAAAATTTCCTCAAATACCAATAGGGAATTAATGAATGGTGACTTCCCATAGAATTTTACCTTAAAATTTCTTACTCAATTATCTAACATTGGTATTTATTATTATTTTCATGTTTTTACAGTTGTGTACACAATCAAATTTCAGAAAAGAGGTCTGCCACATGCACATATATTATTGTTTCTTCATTCTACTGACAAGCCTAAGACAACTTCAGATGTTTATAGCATAATCACAGCTGAAATACCAAATAAAGAAGTAGATCCATTAGCATACCAATCAGTCTCACAATTTATGATGCATGACCATGCGGTACAGCTAATCCACAAAATTCTTGCATGGTCAAAGGTCAATGTTCAAAGCATTATCCAAAGGAAAATTTTTATGAAACCACCTTTGATGATAATGGATTCCCTGTGTATAGAAGAAGAGAAAATGATAGGTATGACACAATAATGGGTATGAAATTCGATAACAGATGGGTAATTCCACACAACACGGATCTTACTGTAAAATATCAAGCCCACATAAATGTAGAGATATGTAATCGAACCAGGTCCATAAAGTATTTATTCAAATATATCAATAAGGATTATGATCGTGCAACAGTCGTAATTGAAGAAAATACTGAAGATGGTGGATGAACTGTACGAGAAGTTGAAGAAATTAAAACCTACCTCGATTGTCGATATATTTCAGCCTCTGAATCTTGCTGGCGTATATTTCAATTTGACATTCAGTTTCGCACACCAGCGGTGCAACGACTATCATTTCATTTACTTGATGAACAACCAATTTTGTTTCATGATACTGATAATTTGGAAGATATTGCTAATCGACCTGATATCAAAAAATCAATATTTACAGAGTGGCTTGAAACAAATAGATTGAATGAAGACGCAAGAGATCTTACATATGTTGATTTTCCAACAAAATGGGTATGGAATAAAAAAAATAAAAAATGGAAAAAGAGACAAAAAGGTAATACAATTGGAAGAATTTATTATGCCCATCCAACTTCTGGCGAAAGATTCTATCTACGTATGTTGCTGAACATAGTAAAAGGACCTAAAAATTATGAAGACATACGCACTTTTAATGGTACAGTTTTCAATGATTTTAAAACAGCATGTATGGCACGAGGTTTGTTGGAAGATGACAATGAGTGGAATGATGCCATTGTAGAAGCTGGAAGATGGTCCTCGGCAAAATCCCTACGAGAAATGTTTTTTATTTTACTATTATTTTGTGAAATTTCAAATCCACTTGAGCTTTGGAACAATCATTGGGAGTTACTGTCGGATGATATTTTATGGATGCAAAGAAGAGTTCTACAAGATAATACGCTAAATATGACACAATGTCAATTGCAAAATTATGCATTGTATGGAATTGAAAAAATCATGAATAAGAGTAATAGATCTTTAAAGGAATATCCTATGTTTCCCTTTCCTGATTTGATGTTTCTTGAACGGTTTCAAAACAAACTTATAAGAGAAGAACAATTGTATGACCATGATGCACTCCATGAGCAGTTCCGAAGTATGTCACGATGTCTAAATGTCCAACAACAAAAAATATTTGATGAAATCATGCATGCTGTTGATGAAAGTTTAGGAGGATTTTTTTTTGTTCACGGTAGTGGTGGTACTGGGAAAACATTTTTGTGGAAAACAATAATATCAAAATTAAGATCAGAAGGTAAAATCGTATTGCCAGTTGCAACATCAGGTATAGCATCATTATTACTGCCAGGTGGTAGAACTGCACACTCACGTTTCAAAATTCCAATAAATTTAGATCAGGATTCTATTTGTGATATAACAAGACAGTCTTCATTGGGTGAGTTGATAAAAAAAACTGATCTTATTATTTGGGATGAAGCACCAATGGCACACAGAAATGCATTAGAATCATTGGAAAGAACTTTGAGATATATAATGGAACACACGGGAAATGGTGGTGAAATTTTTGGTGGCAAGACTATCCTACTTGGTGGAGATTTTAGGCAAATACTACCAGTTATTGATAAAGGGGGGAGGGAGGCAATTGTCGGATCATCGATAAATCGATCACGTCTATGGAGTAAGTGTAAAATTTCTACTCTCTCACATAATATGCGGCTTACAAATGAATGTGCAAGCAATGAAGAGATGAATCAAACTGCGAATTTTAGTAAATGGATTTTAGATGTGGGAGATGGATTACTTCCAACTATATCGATGTATCATAATGAGGAGCCCACTTGGGTAAATATTCCAAAGGAAAACTTAATTGAATGGGATGACAATCCAATACAAAAAATTGTTGATAGCATTTATCCAGATTTCGATAAAAGATTGAATGAACAAGATTACTTTAAAAGCCGTTGTATACTAGCACCAACTAATGAATGCGTGGACGAAGTGAATTCATTTATAATTGAGAAAATGCCAGGCCAATTCTATACTTATCTAAGTGCGGACTCAATTAGTCCAATGTCGGAAGGCATTGAGGAACAAAATCTTTTATACCCTATTGAATTCCTGAACACACTAAAGCTATCATCAATACCAAATCATGAACTTCATTTAAAGGTTGGAGTTCCAATAATGCTTCTTCGTAATTTAAATCAAAATTTAGGTCTTTGCAATGGTACAAGATTGATTGTCACACAGGCTGCATCAAAAGTAATAGAGGCAGAAATTATTACCGGAAATAATATTGGTAATAAGGTTCTAATTCCAAGAATAATAATGTCCTCGGCAGACACAAAGTGGCCTTTTCTCCTTAGACGTCGCCAATTTCCAGTAAAAATATGTTTTGTAATGACAATCAACAAAAGTCAAGGTCAAACACTAGAAAATGTTGGAGTATATTTACCACGTCCCATACACTCATGGTCAGTTATATGTGGCTGTTTCTCGCACAACAACACAAAAAGGGTTGAAAATTTTGATTAAAAATAAAGATGAAGAAAGAAAGGATTACACACAGAATATTGTCTATAAAGAAATATTCAACAACCTTAAAGGTAATGCCTAAAATTTCATCTATGTCATATTATATTCCTTATTCAGGAAATAATTACTTATAATTTCAATTCCACATTCATTATATTATGTTATTTTCACAGATTAACAAGACTGAATTTTGGCTCATCTTCTCATACTGCGTTACTGCACTTGCCAGCTACAAGGAGGAGAATATCAAAGCTATATCTGCTGCATACAAGCAGCTAAATGTTTTACATCAGAGGTTGAATGGTTTTTCTACTACCCTACTTATGTGTATTTGCTTAAATCGTCCATAGTTTCATTTACTTTGTTTTTTTACTTTATTTTTGATGTGTTTTTCCATCACTTTTATTCAAGTAGTTCTAAACAATTATTAAAACATCGTCATTTTAAATATAAATCTGCATAAAATTTTAAACAATTATTGAAATTTTATACTTACAAACATACAAGTTTGCATATATTTCAAACTACAGAAAATATGCCACACAATGCATACTCACATTATTTGAAAAAGCACTCCTTATAACTGTAAACTGTTTTGCCAACAACTAAGAAAATGTATTAGATTACTAACCCACTAAAATCTCAAGAAATGAAGCCGAAGTAAACATTTCAAGCGCTATGCATCGAAGACTCCATATATCAACAGCAGGTCCATATGGTTTCGTTGGTTCAACAACCTAAATTGATATTAAAAAAAATGGTACAATGTAAGGCTCATGACATATAATATTATAACTATATAACTTAATGGACACAAGAAACTTAAAGACAAAAATTATTACTTATCTAACATTTTGAATCGCAATAAAGCAGATATATTACCTAAAATTTATTACTTAAAGAAACTGAAAATGAAAAGTAGGCATTAATGTGGAAATCTAATAAGAAGACAAAAGATATTACCTTCAATCGACGGATTTTATTCTTTTAGAGCTGATTTGTAATCTGAATATTTTTGCAGACGTACCTAAGAAAAAACATAAAAATAGTTAATAGCTGCTAACAGTAAATCATATGCATTTAAGGAAAGAACAAAGTACAACATTTACTTGCCTCATCAATGACCCTCCAAAATGAAGCTGGTCTGGAAATTAAAATAAGACCATTTAGTTCACTAAATATAAAAGAATATTACTTGACTGCAAACTGGGTTTCAGTTGCCATGTCAAATACATTCAGACGTATTTTTCCAGTATTTTTCCTCAATAAAACATCTTTTCACCCAGTTGTTGCGAACATCTTGAATTTTTGACCAATACTGCAATCTAAAGCAAATCGATAATGTGTCAAATATATATTTCATATTTTTATAATCATCCATAAATATTTATGTTTATTTATTATTTTTAATACTGTTTCACATTTAGAGTTATTATACATACACATATACATATATACATACAAACAATGAGAGAAATGTTAGAAAATTTTAGTACTGAAAATAAAACATGTCACATAGAACAAAACACTATATATAATGCTACATAGAATAAAACTCTCTACAAAACTAAATAGTTCAGGACATAAAATGGTACATAGTATAAAACAGTACATTGATTAAAATTATTGCTTATGTGCCTCTTTTTACACTTGCAACAATACTGAACTATTCACTGGATTTGACTTGAGTGACCAGCACGTGCAAAAATATATTATGCAATCCGATAAGAATTCAACAGTATTATAACATTTACGAATGCAGCCAGGTAGTAATTATTAGGGTTTTGATATTGATTTTGTATACTGCTGGAAAGGTAAAAGCAAAGGCAGAATTAACTATGAATTGGTTATAGTAAATATGAAAGCGCAGCATAGCCAAGTATATTAATTACAGAGCTTTTTGAACATCGGATAAGTCCTATGTATTAAATATTATATTCACCTCAAGGTATTAATGCAAATCAAATTTGCAACCAATTCAATAAGTGAAAACTTAATGTCTCTGTTTAGTTGACTATAAGACCTTCCTCTCTTGTGAATACGTGATTCAAAATTGATAATAAACCTTCAATCTAATATGTGAAATTTTACAAAGTCCAATGAAATATAGATATTTAGTTTACAAAATTGTTTGTCATAGCGCAGTCAGGTATCATATCAAATTACAAAAGAAAATAATTTGTGTTACCGTTAAAATTACAATAAAAGTTCAGTTTTTGTTATAATCTGAATGACAGATCTTCTTTCTCTTTTTTCAAGCTCTGTTATCATATATAAAATAAAAAACACTACATTTTCACTTAATAAAATCAATGCAAATATATAGTATTCTTTGGTAGATTAATATTATAAAATTAAGAAAACTTTGTCATTTGTCAAGAAGTCCTGTGAAAAGACGATTAAAAAGCCGGAATCAATGAACGGGGATATTCATGACTTAATTAGACAACGTAGCGATAAAGAGAAACAACGTTTTAAATACACTAATAGCAATTTTACCTAATAACTACTGAGTTGTTACTATTATTCTTGGTTTATCTTTGATATTACTAACAAATGTGATTTTGGAAATGTATAAATTGAGTTAATTCCAACAAGTGCCAGATGAATTCGAAATCACAATAATGTTTAAATCGATCACATAGATCCCATACACAGAGTTTCAAAAGCATAATAACAATGAAAAAATCTTCTTCATTACCTTTTATTAACAGATCCGATGACCTCTCCAAACAGCCATATTTAACAGATGTCGGAGATAGACATCATTATCAATGCCACATTGTACTCTTTAGTTGCCTTTATGATAATCTTCAAAGCAAAATAATTACTATGTAAATAGTCCAATATGAAATATAATTAAATATATATATGGTATACTAATGCGATATGCTAGTTTTATCAAAACCAGAATGTGGAAATACACTAAACAACTCTCAATAGAATGCCAATTTGACTCGAATTTCAAGTCATCAACTAATGGAGATGTGTAATTATACTTTTTACAGTTTTCAGTATACCTAAAAGTCGTACAGTACTTTACCTGAAGCATATAACAAATTCACAGACTAATCATTTATAATAACCAAACCAAAGTCTAACAAAGAAAAATAAGTTATTCAATTAATTAATGAATGAAGCAAAAAATACAGTTACTTGGAAAAATAACCAATAAAATCAGTATGATAAACCTTAATATAAGAATTACTAAAAGAAAAATTACTCAAGTTCGGAAGAACTAAATCGTTTCATCCAACAACTTATCATACAGTAAAAAATACAGTTACTTTCATTCTCAGAGGTATAACTTTAATCATGTATACCACTAATTTGTAATAACAAACTAATTTACCATACAGCAAAAAATAATAGAAGATTAAAAGAAGATATTGAGAAGATACTACCTTCGATCGACATATTTTATGCTTTCAGAGCAGATCTGCAAGATTCTAAACTTCTTTGTCGATTTAATCAACGCTGCGCAAAATTTTCGTTCCATTTTTCCATGGTTATTTATGGGAGAAGAACATGGATGTGAAATAATGGTTGTCGCGAAATTAATAGTCGATTTCTTATGATAATTTCCATTTTTTCCGTGATGATGTTTGGGATAAGATTAGGGTTAGAGAACTGAAAGTGAACTCGAGGGGACTACGAGAGGTTTTTTCGCTATGTTCAATTTCCCTGCGTGTGTTGGATATTATTCTTTCCAAGCTCAAAATTTCTGTTTTGCCCTTAAGTTTCTTTCCAGATTATTCATCACCGCCTTAACATGTGATGATAGGTTTCTTTTGTGTAAAAGTATATTTTTACTTAGTATATTTACACAATATCCAATTAGTATTTACTTATTTATGGTATCCCTTTAGTAATTTTGACTTATTTTGTGTAAAATGTGACAATATCATAGATCAATAATAGCGTTACATACGGCGTTCCCTTAGTAATTTGAACATTAAAATGATCAATTAATATTGTGTTGACTATTTTATTTGTTTTATGCAAAATCAAATTTTATTTTCAATTCTATTTGATTTGAATTTCAAACTGCACCAATTAATCTTCCTTTTATATGACCGAATTAATGGAAATTCGTTAACACTAATTGAGAATAAAATCAATAAGGAAATCGTTGTTACTTCTTTACTCATTTACGATTTCATTTTAATTGACCATTAAATATGGTAATTCATCAACATAAATCAAGTTATATATTAGATATGGCATTATTTTTATATTTTAAATTTACAATTGCATAATCAAGCTATTTTTCAATAAAAAAAGGATCAATATTAAACATATGTACATTACAGTATTAAAACGTCACTCTAATATGTACAAATATATTGCATATAACATAAATCATATTGATTAAAAAAATACCAACTTTAATTAAAAATATCCATATGTTAATTATACATTGCACTGTAAAATTCTTTTACCATCAAATACTTGCATTCCAAAATTTCTTTGTTTTTTCGAAAACAAGCGTTGTTATATTTTAATCCAAAATTTTAGCTTAATATTAACTTATCGAAATAAAATCATTGTGCTCTACATTGCAAAATTCTGTTTTTAGCGTTTATACCTTTATCACCAAAACTCCTTTAATTTTTTCTTAATATTTATTTTTGAACTCACATATTCAAATCGCTAAGGGAATCTCAAATTTAGACTATCTAAATATTCTAAGTAAATAGTAGTTAGTATATTTTTTAATATAACGTTAATAGATTCACCCATTTTGATATATCCACTAAATAAATAATAAAGTGGAAGAATTTGAAACCCCATTCTCCTACTCTTTCATTGTTTTATACTTTGATATGGACATTTTAAAATCTACACGATTATTTACATATAATATAATCATTAGCTCCTAAAATTTTATATTTAAGTTCACACATTTTAGTTAATTACATAAATCGAAATTTAAGTAAGTTTAGTTAACTAATATTTCTTTCAAACACGAAAAAATGACAAAAAGCATTTTTTTTCGACTCAAAATACCTACACGTCAAATTTTCTATACTAATTTAAGTCTTTCACAATTCATTTTCGACATTATACATTTAATACCATAATTTATAATTAATACATAATATTAAAACTAATTAAGTAACTTTAGCGAACTATTGTTCAATGATTCGCCTAATATATCGCATCAAGATTAACTATATTCACATTAAAAAAAATGAGAAAAACAGTGATTCCAATATATAAACACATTAATTGCATAACATAAATTATACACATAATAACAATCACATGTTTAAAATTTAACTCATTTAATTTATCCTGTGTTACATTGCAATGTTAACATTAAGAACTCATATTTCAATATTTATTTACTAATTTACAAAACACTCCACAATATCACTTAACATTGTACATTTAAACCAATATGTTAAAATTAATTATATGGTTTTTAATTTATCGAATAAGTTCAATCAGTAAATGTTGTTAATTCATCTAATACCGCCAAATATGATGTTTTAAAATGTATATCATGCTCATATAAAGAAAGAAGGCAAAATCAATTTTCCTTCCAAATATAAAGTTAAAAAATTAATGATTTAAATAATATATATAAACAATAATAGTAAATTTAATATATTATACCTTTATCTCAATAAATTTACCATAAATTGAAGAAAACAATTATAGCTTCAAATACTCACATTTTAACACTTCCACGATTATTTATGGAGCCGCCTTAATCCTTTCATTATATTTTATAGTTAAATCCATATCTTTAAACTTCTTATGAAATCTTAAATTATAATTATTTAAATAATCTTAGTAAATAATTAGTACATTTTTCTAATAGCTCTTTAAAACATACATCAATTTTTCTATATGGATTCATATTAACAAGAGTGTATGAATCACATAATATAAATTATGTATGCCAACAACAATAATAAAGTTAATTTGTAAATCCGTTTTGATTCGTTTATATCAAAATTTTACCATTTATTATATCACAAAATCTTTTTTAATGTCAGTACCTTCACAGTAAATTTGTTTTTTTTTTTTGCTTCTTTCAATTCATTCTATTATACTATATATTTAAATTAAGTTCAAAATTTTCCTTTAACTTATTTAACAAATTCTATTAAATTATATTTCCCAAATCATAGAATAAATTACTAACATATATCAATTTCAACATGTACAGTATATTTATATTAACAAAATAACCAAAAAAGTTCTCAAATACGTACACATGCATACTACTTATGTAAGCTATAAAACATAAACTGCAAATGATAATTTTAATTAATAGTGTATATAATGCACATCAAAAATTATTCTATACTACATAAAAAAATTGTCGTTTTAACACTAAAATATTAAATTCTATATTTAACAATGTTGTCGTGTGCAACGCACGGGTTACACACTAGTTCTATATGTAAATTTGTTCCCAATGTAATAAGTGTCTTGGTAGCAAGGGCGGAATTAGAGGTGGGCTCAACTGGACTGTAGCCCAGTGTAGAAAAGAGCAGCCCAAAAAAAAAATGTTAAGCCCAGCACTGAGAATCATAAAATGGGAAACATACGTAATATTACTTCACCGCATTAAACTTTTCTCAAGTTTCGCTTCTGTCGTTGCCTACGCAAAGAAAGAAGAGAGAAAATAGAAAGCTGATTCTTCTCCAATCTTCAATTTAGTGAATTTTTGGCTGCATCTCAGCTCGATTCATTAGTCAATTTAGGTGATTTTTTTATTCGCTTTCAAATTATTAGATTAGAAATTGATTTCTAGAAGGAAAAACCTAACTTGTTGAATTATTGCTGAATTGTTCGGGCGACTCTTTATAGGGTGATTTTTCTTTTAGCGTTATGTTTTTAATTTTGTTTGAAGAATTTCAATGCTATTCTGATGTTATAGTAAAACCAATTGAGCTATGCGAGATTTTGAAAGAATTATGAATTGTACTTTTGTATTGGTATTTTGAATATACTTTCCAATGCTATTTTTGTTCTTAAGGAAGTATTGCTACTTCTAGACACAATAAAACCAATTGAGCTATGCGAGATTTTGAAAGAATTATGAATTGTACTTTTGTATTGCTACTTTGAATATGCTTTCCAATGCTTCTTTTGTTCTTGAGGAAGTATTGCTACTTCTGGACACAGTAAAACCAATTGAGCTATGCGAGATTTTGAAAGAATTATGAATTTTCCAAAGCAATTATTATGTTATCTTTGATTGCTAACCAATTGATTTTTTGCTTGAAGAGTAAAATGAGAACACAATAAAAATTTAAATAATTTGTGCTTTCATCTAAAGTAGTTTTTTTTTTAAATTTTTTTTTGAAATGATTGATATTATTCAAAGAAATTCAATTACCTTGTTGTTGAGTTCATTGGTCTAATTGTCTTTGAATAGAAATTTTACACTTGTACATTAATTTGTTTGACATTCTATTGAATTTGATAGAACTTTGCTAGTTACTTGATATAATGTTTAATAGGTTGTATTAAAATGTCAAACATACAACCAAACAAGAAACCAAAAACCCGTCTATCTCTTTTTAAAAAGAGCAATGTAGATCATGTTTTGTAATGTTAGTTGATGCATTATCAGCTTGATGTTAGAAGTGATGCTCGATTTGAGAATCTAACTACATTTGCTACCTTATGCCAATCATTATTTGTGACATTTTTTTTTTTTTTGAAAACTACCATTTGATTGATAAGTTGATCCGTCTTGTGCTAACTCTTCCTATCATTACCGCAACTACCGAAAGAGTATTTTCAGGTATGAAACTTGTGAAAACGGCGATCTGCAATGCTATGGGGATGAATTTCTTGCTGATTGCATGTCTCTTTATTTAGAACGTGATTTTGCTTGGAAAATTGATTTGGATTCTGTAGTTAAAGAATTTGACTCTGCGGAGACCCGTCGTGTACAATTAAGTTAAATGTTATGTATTGAAAGTGAAATATGAATCTACTTCTTATTATTTTGAATCTTTTATTGTGATTATTGTTTTATAGTAGTCATCGGAATTGCGTTATAGTTTTATAAAAGAATGCTTTAAAGTTAGCCCATCGTAGTTATAATTCCTGGGTCCGCCCTTGCTTGGTAGGTTCTTAACTATGAAAACCTCATGCTATTTTCTAACAAGGTCACATGCAAATACACAATCTTACTAATATACAAGTGAGATAATCACACACTCTAACAAAAGTGTATTAAGACACAAAAAAGAACAGAATATATCTTGATTCTTGGGACTCATTTAATACATGTAACAGGAAGAAATCATGAGGAAATCTAATGTTTGCGATTGGTTTTGTGTCATCAACGACGTCATCGTCTTATGTTTCCGCTATATATACACACACACACACTAACACAGAAAGACCTAAGCTTATGCTTATACACCTTGAGTTGTGTTTTAGAAACATTGTATATATAGGTAAACCATATTATAGCTGTCTTTGTTAACGACTGGAAGCTTTGGATTAGTGATCAGCTCTTACTAATCAACCCGTGGAGAGTCGCCGACTTATGCTCCGTTGGTTCGACTTAAATAATTAGTCGCTTTTTTTGTTTTTTGAAAGTCAAAACCGATATGTTTCGACCATCAAAAGCTCAAAAAATGATTGAAATAAGTCGATCCAAATGAGATAGTAGGAAAAACATATTTTTCAATTGCTAAATTAGGTTGCTTAGTACTGCGGTAGGTTTTGAGTACACCAATTAAGAGTTAATTACCGGATAATATGGAGTCCGTGCAACAACTTTTGTTGTCTTAGTTGTTTTCTACGAAAGTGCACGAACGAATAAGTTGATAAGTTGTGTCACACCATTGCCAAAAACCACATACTTATCATCAACAACAGCATTACCGATATTCTTATGCAGAAGTTTAATATATTTTCAAGCTCGCGAGAGGCATAATTCGGTGCACTATAATAACGGTTCATCCTGCTCCAAACTAGTAATAGTATTGCACTACTCACTTTACAGTTCACCTAGTAGTCTTCTAGAAACATTATGACTCCCCTGCTCTTCTGTCCTTTAGTAAAAGTGTAAAATTCATACCTGTTTAGTTTGCATGAATTTCTGTATGAAAATACGCATATGAAGTGTAGTATTACTTCATCATTGTATCCTTATAAGTAAGGGAGTAGAACTTTAAACGTACATAATTACATCGGTAGGGCAGTGAGTGAATGGTAAAGAGCAGTTGTGGCCTTAATAACATGTATTACATTGGCACTGTAACGTTCCATTTTTGTATATTAATCCATGTATGAAAGCTTTGCCATGACTAGAACAGTTGATAGCAACAATTCTATCTTCCTCTTTCACTGCAAGTTTAGTCCATGTCAATGGAACTTAGGTACTTGCAGTACCTTTTATTAAGGTAGCTGAGACGATGACCGTGGTTTGTGCTAATAGTAGCAGCCATGATTTCTTGATCCCAGTTTTGTATAACACTATAATATTAGCGATTAGGTACTATTAGCCAAGATTTCTTGAATGAATGCTAATATTATCATCATTTTAATTCAATGATTGCTTCCATTCACCTACAATATGATGCTCAACAACCGGTCTATTGGTATCAAAATGATTATTTGGCATCTTCTAGAACAGAGGCTCAAAACATAAATAGTTGAACTTGGATATTACGTAAGTATTTTCTTAGTTAGTTTGTGTTTGTTGCACAATAGATTTTTATTAATATGGATTTTGTATATAAATATGTGCAAGCTTAAATGGTTTGAACTAAATATTTGCTTATATTTGTTTTAAGAGGATCAATATTGCTTATGTTATGAAAGAAAATATCAGAACCAAAGCAACTGTTGAAAAGACTACGCAAGGTTAAAGGACTGGCAGCCATCAACAAAGGTGAGGTGATGGTATCAGTTCTCTCTTTGAATTAAGGTTAAAGGACTATAAATTTGTTTGTTTGTTTTTTTATATAACCTTTCGGTAGTAATCATTGCACGCATGATGTCATTTACTCTATTTGTATTGGTTTATATTGGCATTAAGGGTTGTCGAGGCTGATATTGGCATCCATCATGACAATGCAGCTTAGTACAGTGTTGCTTAATACAAATTTGGTTTTTATTTTTTAAATAACATTTCAGTAGTAACCTTTCTGACAATGCAACTTAATACACCGCTTCTTGTTGATGATAATAGAAATTGAGTTATCTAAGAGGAGTGTTGAAAATATAACTCCCACATCGGGAAATATTCAACTAAAATCCTGGATAAATACTAAGAGATTATAGTTCACATCAACCAATTGGTTTTGTGAACAAACTACATAGCTCTCTAAACTATAAAATGCCAACAGTGGTATCGGAGCAAGGTTTTGAACTAATTCAACCAGTACATATGCGCTTAACCGCCATATGTCCGCCACTCCATCCAAAAAAATAAAATAACTATGATGATCACATAGATGGCTCAAATATGCCACACGTGAAGGAGAAGTGTTGAAAATATAACTCCCACATCAGGAAATATTCAACTAAAATCCTGGATAAATACTAAGAGACTATAGTTCACATCAACCAATTGGTTTTGTGAACAAACTACATAGCTCTCTAAACTATAAAATGCCAACAAGGAGGATTAAGAAAACAGTAATAATTGTATTTGTTTTAACAAAAATGGCGGACCCTTTTTTCTGGATTTGAGTTTTCTCGATTTTTGCGCTACTTACTTTTTCTCTTTTCTTTCTCCATTCCTAATGTCTCGCAAGCATCGTTTCTCGCCCCTCTGCCTCAATCGTAATCTCACTTTCGGCAAGGGGAGCGGTGTTGAACGGAGGTCGGCTAACTGCCCGGTTTCAGTTCCAACTCCAGAGGATTTTCTAGCTCTGCCTCCTTCGGTGGTCATCCCTTCAGCAGCCAACGTTAACATTGTAAGTTCCCGTAACTCCTTCGGTGAATCTGCATTCACTGGTGGCCTTCTTGCTTCGCCAGTGGATGGTTCCGTGACTGGCAAAAATAAGAATGTTGATGTCTCTTTTGGTTGTTCATCTGTGTTGGATGCCACTGCCCTGTCTGGTGGTATCAATCTTGTTTTAGCCTCACACCCACAACCTGCTTGTCGTAATGCCTATGAATGCCTGCATCAGCCTGAGCTTCTTAGTTCTCCCAGAAAATCTTGGACATCTCTTTTCACCTCCCTACCGTTTAACACAGGTCCTTACTACCCTATAGAATATGACCCTATAGTGATCAATGGAGTATCGCAAGTTATCCCCGAATTATTAGAAGTCGGTGCTAGCTTTTGGTCTAGTTATGTTATGGGGTTTTTTCTTGATCCATTGCTGTGCATTAATGATCCAGTTTCCCTTTTCAAGCGAATTTGGAGGCTTAAGGGAGATCTTATGGTAATCTATCTTGATATTATGTATTACATCAAATTTTCTTCTCCTGGAGAGCGCCTTATAGTGCTGTAATCCGAGCCACCTTTTATTGAAGGTAAACCTCTTATAGTATCTACATGGTCTTCTTCCATTTCCAGTGCCAAAGAATAAGTGTTATCAACCCCAGTCTGGACTTACTTCTCACATATCCCGTCAGTTCTTCAATCATTAATTGATCTGAATTGGCTTGCCTGCCACATTGGTAAATTGAGATGCTTTGATGAAAGTACCTCTGCTTATACTAAATTAGTTTATTCCAAAGCCCTCATCGAAATTACCCCCAACAAACCCCTTCCCTCTTCGATTAATGTTCATCTTGCTCCTGGTGTCATTGCTGAGGTTAGAGTGCGATATGGCTAGACACCTGAAATTTGTACCTCATTCCATTCCTTTGGTCACATAACCTCTACTTGTAAACATCCTCTCCCTGTCCCCTTTCCTGAAAAGATTCCACTTCCTAAGCCTCCTACTTGTTGTTGGGTTCGTAAGGCAGTTCAGCCTGTCTTACTTTCTTCTCTTCTAGCTGCTTCTCCCGATACACCATTAATCGTCCCTCTTATTCCTCCTCCGCCTCTTATTGTTCCACCCTTACCTAATCCAGAATTGTTCTCATATGCTACTATTGATCCTCCTGTTAGCCCTCTGCATGTGCCTTACATTCCCACAGTTATGTGGATTACTGATGAGCGTTACTGGAGGCAATGTCGGTCTGACTTGCATTACAATATTGACACATGTGTTTTCTTCCACTTTCACTCCGGTGAGGTTGGGGAACAACGCTGACTTTTCTATTTGGTTATTGATGGTGTTTTCACTATTGCTCTTGATGTGGAATTAGGTGATTCGAATCGGCTAATGTTGGATGACTCATCCTGGAGTAGATCGATTATATACCCCTCTGGGAATCCTCTATATGACTCGAGGCTTGCCTTTTATTTTGAGGATTTTGCTTCTCATGAGATTCCTCCTGATTCTCTTGAGGATTCCTTCAATGTTGTGGAATGACTCTCCTCATGTTTTGAGGTCTTGGCTATCTCTCTTTGTGCGATGTTTTGGCTCTTCTTATGTTGACGTATTGACATCTCATTTGTTTGTAGCTGTTTAATTGTTTTTTCCTCCAGTTTGTAACTTTTCAGTGTGCGGGCACTTCAAACCTGCTTGAGACTCTGTGCATGTGCAAGGTCTCATTCTCTTTCTTCCTTCTAATAAAAAGTGGTTGGTCCACTATAAAAACCAGTCGGCCATGCCAAAAAAAAGAGGAGGATTAACAACATTGGAT
Organism: Allium sativum; assembly: GCA_030737875.1. NCBI lineage: Eukaryota > Viridiplantae > Streptophyta > Magnoliopsida > Asparagales > Amaryllidaceae > Allium > Allium sativum. The sequence goes on from CM060918.1 coordinate 135,040,036, forward strand.
CAAGATTATGGGTGGATCAGTAGCATCCATCGTGATATTAGGACTCATGTCATTCATCATCTATTTCCTCAAATAGTCAAATGCCTCACTATAATTTTATGGAAGAAGTAAGCATCATTCATTGCTAAGTTGCTTATTTTTATTTCTTTTTTCCAATTCTAATATAAAATACTAGTTCAATATTCTTTTTATCATTAGACCAAAGCAGCTTGTTTCTGAATAATTTGATTTAATTAGCTAACTTAAGCAGCTTGTAGTCCAAAACATGCCTTATAAGCAAGTGAATAAAAGAGCAATATACATTTTGTAGTAAGAAAAGGTGCATATAGATATATTTAATCTATTGTTTTCAGAATTAAGTGTTGATACGTTCAAAAACTCATTAATACTATTAAGTACTTACAGCGTGAAAGACAATATACTTATTGACACGACCCGAACTTCCCCGGTAAGGAAAGCCCGGATGGCGTTGAGGACAAGACAAAATAGAACGCAAATGGAAGAACATTTCAATGTTTATTACAACAATTCCATCAGAATACAAGAATATACAGAGTATGAATGAATAAAATACATTCGATAAATATCAGAGATTACAATAAATTACATAGCAACGGAAAAACAATACAAACACAACTGAAAGTAATACACGGATACAGAGCTTTCCGAGCATCATTCCAGCTGTAAATCAGGATCCTGTGAATATAAATCTGCAAAACCAAAACTACTAGCTGCGCATGTCGAAATAAGGGCACCCAGAGTTTAGGTTGAAACAATAAACTCCAGGTCAGTCATGTGACTGGTGTGAGAACTAAAACAGTTATTAATCTTTATTTTAAAGTTAGGTAAATCATGGGACCACGCCGTATAACACGGAACGGGTTTCCTCCCAAGAATACCAGTGCATAAAACAAACAGCGCAATGCTAAATAAAGAAAAATGAAGCTATTATAAGACCCAGGTCCCATCACACAATGCAACGCAAGCCGGAGGATAGGGTTTTTACCTTATAATAGCCAAAGCATGCTTGATACATTTAAAACACATTATTTTGATATTAATATAAGTGTATAGTATCAAAACAATTTCAATCATAAATATCAATCATAGGCGGCATGAATGACCCATACCACTATGTCGCCATACTAGGTTCTACAAATAAAACCGCAATATCATGTATTGGAAATCGGATTTCCGTCATGAGCCGAGGCAAGGGGCAAGCTCCTCTCCGTTTGAGACACTCTAGCAAATGTCCCAGGACCGCACACGGCTATCCTTGGATCTTCAGGGCCGGTCCTCTCTTACTTTTGAGGATTAGTTATTCCTGAACACACGTATCCCGGTCCTAACAGACCTATATCCGAGGCGCCTCGTATCCAACAACCACACAGGTGAAAAGTATATAAATGTCAGCCAGTTTAAGCACTGACACCACCCATAGCTAGAAAGAAACATCGTGCTCTCCCTGCAGTCACTATCCCGTTTTTGACTCATACCGAGGTGTGAGGCTCGAGAATTCACGTTATACACAAAGCTGCGCCACACAGGCCGTGCTTTGATCATCAACCACAAGACTTTGCTTTTCAACAGAAGCCTTGATCAATTGCCACTTACGCGTGCCACACTGGCAATTCACTCCATGCGACCGATGTCCATCGATATACAACCTCTGAGCTCGTACGTCTCAGAGAAGGGCGTTAAGCAAGAGAATAAATTCTCCGCCGCCAAACAGATGTATATTTAATAGAGATCAATCAACACAGAATAAAATCCAATGTCAGACACATAATCCATTTACAAGTTCGTTCTGGGTCTGAACGAAACCGAAGGCACTTTCCTCGCATATCCATCGATCTTCAAGTACGTCTGGACGATCACTAACTGATTCCCTCATCTTGGGTGTACAGCCCAATCAAGATCATCAGTAATCACCCAAACGATGTGAAGACTTCCGGTCTTCAACCACCGTCTTCATCTTCGACTTATCGTCGAATCGGTTATTCAGAATAGGTAGAAACCCGGCCTTTCTGTATAACCCACGTATATAATAAACAAATGTTACACAAACACAACAAACGCCTCATTCCAATTCAGAATATTCTTTTCTTCACAAAATCACATTCTTAGGGAAAGGTTCCCATTAATTTTATCAAAGATAAATTCTTCCAAATTTATTCTTTAATCTTCCTTTGGATATCATTTCAAACCATATCATGGTTTTCCAATCTAGTCGGGATTAGCGAACCACACCGAAGTAATTATTTATTTTATTTCCCAACCCCAACCTATATATACCATGGAGCAAAACTGTTAATACTCCATATCTAACACCACGGCGTCATCAAATTAATTACCATTTCACGTTCAAATCTAATTAAAGATTTAACTATCGCTTTGGAGCAAAACTGGTGGTACTCCATTCTCGATCACCTTTCAGATTTGATAATTTAAATTATCAATTCACATTTCAATCTAATTAAAGATTCATTAAAACTCCACTTAGTTTTAATCTTTTCAACAATCAATATCCTGTCTTTAACTGGGTTAAAGAATCAATGTCATCTAAAACACGATTCACGATAAACCCAAAACCACATTCAAATTCAATTTATTTATTTTAAAAATAAATTGTTTTTAATTCTAGTTCAAAACTAGTTCATTTTGATAAAAATCTATTTTTATCTTTTCAAGTGTGGAATTATTCATCTCAGTTCTTCACAAACCATTTCTTATGATTTTACACAAATTATTACTATTTTTAACAATTTTATCAAGGCCAGTACAGTCGATTTCCATCAACGTCCATCGAACTGCACTTACAACGACCTTTTCTAAATTTGATTTGGACATAATTCCAAATCCAACCGTTAGATTTCAAATTTCTAATATTCATTGGAAAGCTCTCTTCGATACGAACCCAACGGTTCCGGTTTCAGGAGGATCCGACGGTCGGATCTCCCGCCACATCAATTCGAAGTCAATGGTCGAAATTCACGAACTGCCGCGGCGCGGCGCGTTCTATTCAGGACATTATATATATATAATATATATATTATATATATTTCGTCGATTTCCTTTCAAAACGTATTTTATAAATCGTTTTAAATTCGTTTTCGAAACGATTTCAACTTCATATTCAATTTTGAATCAAAATTGAATATTCCACATCATCGATATACAAATGATAATATTTTCAAAACGTTATATTTTGAAATCATTTCCTTTTCTATATTCGTTATAAAAACGAATATAATCGATATAAATATCGTTCACGTCAAAATGGCTCAACTCTAATCAACACGGCTTTATATATTTCAATCACTTCATTATTCTATTCAACAAATGAATATTTATTCTATTCAACACATGAATCTATGTTTCTTTCAACACATGACTAATCTCAACACGTGAGTACTGTCAACACACGACTATTTTTGTTATGTAATATATTTTATATAAAATTATGGTATCTATCGTTTGATTTTTAATTAGACTCCACCATGAAGTAGCTTCTAATTTTAAATATGATAAAGAAGTAAACTTTATTGTTAAAATATTTCTTTCAATACATGATTATTTATTCTATTCAACACATGAATATATACTTCATTCTATTCTTTATTTTCTCAAATGGAATGAGACCCAATCAATTACCATATAATGTTAATTATATGGATTCCATACAACACATGTACATAATCACAACAATAAATAATCAATCATCATCCAAAGTGCACCACACTGTATAAGCATCAAATATAGATATCTAACGCTTATAACAGTCTGTCAATCAATCGATCGACATACAACAAATCAATCGGGATGAGTGGACTTCAAATATCATCCCAACACCCGTGTGGGGTTTCACATCAACAAACACACATTTTTATTCACACACACACGTTAAAAATTATATTTTTATTTTTCTAACTTATTTTAAAAAAATTCGGTGGCATAACGGCACAATACTAGAAACGGGACAAGGCCTAGCTTTATACCCAGTCTAATAATGACCCACGCCATACCCCAAATCAAATTATCTCAATTCGTTCATTTTCCAAACCAATTTCAACCAAACCACTCAATTCACAAATCAACCAAACATTCATTGTTTCAAACAAAGGTGTCGGGTGCTTCTCTAAATGTACAATTTAGATGAGTTCGGGGATTCTCTGAGTTGGAGTCTAGATAAGAAACTAGTCTATACGGTTAACTCTATGTACAATTTTATTAACTTCTCCGGAGTTTCCACATTTCCTTTTAAATTCTTATGGAAGGCAAATGCTCCTCCTAAATCTAAGTTTCTTATGTGGCTGATCATACATAAGAAGCTTAATACGATCGAGCATTTGAAAAGAAAAAATATCTTAATTGATAGTAAATGCTGCTTTTGTTATATTGGTGAGGAGCACGTTGATCATTTGTTCTTCTCTTGTAATTGCACTTTTTCTATTTTTAACACGATTATGAAAATTTTCACATTTGATGATTTTAATGCGCTAAATGATTGTGCAGTTTATTGGAATTGTACTAGATTTAGATTTAACACTAGGCAGAGATATATATTGGATTCTTTAGTAGTAATCTCGTGTTGGTTTATCTGGTTGGAAAGAAACCAGAGATTATTTTATACTAAATCTGAATTAACTGTTAATCTAACTATTAGTATTGTAAGATTTAGTCTGGATTGGATGTCTAATCTACATTATAAGCTTTTTGGTAACTTACGTTTTGGTTGTTTCTTATACAAGGTTAGATCAAATTTGGGACTATTTATTAGATTCACTAGATATTTCAGTAATAATTCATTTCGCCTCTGTTGATATTTGGTACTTGTTAGTACTTTCTCCATATATGTTATTCTGCTTTCTTCTTTTTCATGGTATATATGATTATATATTTGTACATATATGCATGTTAATATGTACATATAAGTATAAGTATTTATACGATTATGTACATATACACTTAATATATATGTATGGGTATATAATTATATATACAGCCTCGGTACTGATGTTTTTCTTAGTATTTCAGATTACAGGTTCTTGGACTTAGCTGGGGAGCTTATGGGACTGCCGTCTGGATTGGGATTTATTACTTGTTTAGTCATATATGTATCCAGTGTTGGAGTGTTGTATATTAGGAGAATGATTATTCTCATTGTTTAGTATTTTGATTGCCATATGTAAGGAAATAGATATACTTTATATTGGGTGGTGGCCTTGCCGGAACTTGATATGAAGTATGATGGGTGGTGGCCTTGCCGGAACTCATCTATCTATTATCCTCTACTTTCCTTTGGCAATCATATTCGGGTCGGTGTTTGGATATTGTATCTTATCCTTGGTTCCTTTATATATATATATATGTATATATATGTGTGCTCTCTTCCTATTGGAGGATCACACATTATTCTGTTTTCAAAAAAAAAGGTGTCGGGTGCTTCTATTAAGCACCGTTTGCATCCTAGTATATATTTTTAACTAGAAAATGAAATTTGAGTGAGAAGTTCTCACCTTGATTTTTTTTTAACGCCTTTTCTGTACTGCTGAATTGTTGTTCGAGCTCCAGACTTCGCGTACAAGCTCAAATCTTCAATCCATCTTTTCTTCTAGCACAAGCACGCCATTCTGAACAACTTTTGCCTAAGGGTCTTTTTGCCGAAAATGCTCCAATTCGCCAGAATTCGTGAAAGTACACGAATTTTACCGCTTTTGAACAACAGATTTCGAACGCATTTTCCGAGCATGTCCGAACTCCAAAACACGACTTCCATATAGCCAAATTGAAGAGAATTTCGTGCTCTACAACTTTGGTTTAGAGGGACTTTGGCCAAAAACGCACCGTTCGAGAGTTATTGCTGAAATACGGTCAGGGGCTTATTTGCAAAACGGGTGATTAGTGTAAAAATGAGTTTTTGAGTGTAGCGGGGCCCACGACCGGAGCTGGGCTGGGGGGTGGCGGCGCTGGGCCTGATGGGGCTTGGGGGACTGGTTGTGGTGGTGGTGGGGCCGGCGGAGTGGCGGTGGTGGTGGTTTGGGGGTAGGGTTTGCAAATTAGAAGAGGGAAAGAGGAGGAGAGAGAGAGGAGGAGGGGGAAGTGGGGGTGGCAGCCGGCGGCCTGAGGTGGTGCGGCAGCGGGGTAGGGGCGGTGGCAGCGGTGGTGGAGGAGGAGCTCTCCCTTTTTAAGGAAAAGAGGAAGAAAAGAGAGAAAAAGTGAACGAAGGAAAGGAGTAAAAGTGATTATATGCTAGTTTCTCGCCTATCGCCTGAACGCTAACGATCTCCAATCGCCGCGGATTTTGGACACGACATAGTAGACTTGAAGACGAGTCCAACGAAACAAGTTTCGTCGAATTCCGAGTTCGTTTGACCGTCCGTTAAAAATCACAAAAACGCTCGGATATTGCTCAAAAATGCGATTTTGACGCACCTTTTCCTCTCGCACGCTCACACACTAACTCCAAAAATCATGCCCTCTTGGATTTAACCATTATTGGACCATACGATTCCAGAAAAAAAAGTAGAATCGAATTCCGAGGTCGTATCAATAATGTTCCTTTGTAAAATTACTGCCCGCTTTTGAACAAATGGTTTTACTTCGCACGGCCACATACTGACTCCGTTCGACGCGCACTTTGGAACTCAACAATAATTTGTCATTGTGAATCCATAAAAATTTATCTCGTCGAATTCTGAGCTCGTATGCAAAATTTCATTTTTTAAGGGCTATGTATTGTTAACCGAACAACTCCAGCTCATAGCCACTATTCCGGATATCGGAATATATGAAGCTTATACTTTTCGGAGTTCTAAACGGTATTTTGAACTCAATGGAAGTGGTTTCGAGTCCAAATTCATCCGTATGCAAAATGTGACTTTTTGGCGCCGTATGTAATTTACATAGCGACTATTCTGAATTTTCAACTGGGCATAACTTACACTCTATAAAGTGAAATCTCAGTTTCTTACATTCGTTAGAAAGATATAGTTATACAGATTCAAATATTTCTTGTTTCGTTCAATTTCGACTTATATCGAATTTTGTACGTTCATTCAAAGTTAGAAATCAAATTTTCAAACTAGCATGCCATTTCAGGCTCGTTTTATAATTAAAATAAAATTATACGTTCTAACTTCGTCTAAAATAAATTTCTAGTCGTTATTATTTAAAATAAACCATTTTAAATATTCATTTTCCATTAAAATTGCCAAAATAAAATTTTAAATTAGCTCAGAATTTCCGGGTTGTTATATTCTCCCCCACTTAAAACTTTTCGTCCCCGAAAAGGAACGAAGCCGAAAGTTGTTTTAAAAACCAACTCAACGTTCATTCTGGCTTCCATTCTCCAACTTTTCAGTTTCTGAGAACTTTCAAATTCTTCAAAAATTTGGCTAACACCCGGAATTTTCGAAAAATTTCGCCATAACCTCCTTTGCATGGGGAGGGGTTTGGAAATTTATTGGGCCATATTAGGTACCCAATAAATCCTATAAAGCATACACATATTTATAGTGATATATTCTGGTGTTTACAGGGGAGCGTGTATAGATAATAACTCCAGAGAATAAATTCTCGTCACCCTGTCAAAGCCTGAGGGAGTGTGTATTTTAATTGCTCCAGAGAATAAATTCTCGTCACCTCGTCCCGTGTGGGAAATAAATAATCCATGTGCCGTATCTAATGACTAGAGAGACGTGATTATTGTCAACTCCAGACCCGTGTGGGGTTTTTATTAATCTGGCAATTTTACCGTTACAATTTTATATTGTCCATAACAGTCATCAGTTCAACCTGTAATATATAGTCCATACCTGTCATCAATTCAACCTGTAATATATAGTCATCGCCATACAAGCATCTCGCTCGTATGGTAGATCTTCCACCTCGTCACACAAGCTCCAAATGCTTGTGTGGTATATGATGAAGTATGCGATATTAAGAAGTATGCCATCTTCAGGAAGTATGCCATGCAGTGTAGTTCAAAATTAATTGTTACTATCCTATGGCGACATTTATTAATTACACACAGAATAACCAGCACTCCGCATCCAATGGAAATCACAGGAGTTGATATAATAATAAAAGTGCGCATCCAACTCATTAAGGTTTACCTATTTGTCGGGCACGCAAATAAATTCTTTACTCAACAGCTAATCCATTTACCTGTTCAAACATATATATGTATATGCATGCATTTGCAAATAATTTACAATACAATTCAATATTTGGTTCAATTAGGCCTAAATTCACCATTCATTCACATAATGGTTTAAATAAATAATCATACAACACAACCATCAATCAATTAGTGAATTAGCTTTTCAAATTCATATTTTGATAGAAAAACATGTTTTTGATGCCAAATCACAACAATAAACCTATCTAGTTTTGGTTCTCACACCAGCCTAATGGAAATATATAGATATCACACCTTCGTCACTCGAAAATAAATACTGGTGATGGTATACTTCATCATCAGGGCCATGTCCGGGCGACTAGAGTGTGACTCTATATCTATCTAGTATATTAAAACTTCGAATATACGTTCATGACGCGTATACGCGAAATCTTTATATACTCGATTGTCCAAATCAATATAAATAAATTATTCAAATACGTATAAAACGATTTAAATTTCAAAACAAAATTATTTTCATTTAAAAAATATACTCTTCACACTCGTTCTAGGATACTACTGATTCTATCTCTAACGAGTCGTTCTAATTGGATATTACTAATCCAATTTCTGATGAATTCTTTCGTATGGTTCTAATGTGTCTTGTTCTCGAGCTCTGTAAACCAAAGCTCTGATTCCAAACTGACACGACCCGAACTTCCCCGGTAAGGAAAGACCGGATGGCGTTGAGGACAAGACAAAATAGAACGCAAATGGAAGAACAATTCATTGTTTATTACAACAATTCCATCAGAATACAAGAATATACAGAGTATGAATGAATAAAATACATTCGATAAATATCAGAGATTACAATAAATTACATAGCAGTAGAAAAACAATACAAACACAAATGAAAGTAATACACGGATACAGAGCTTTCCGAGCATCGTTCCAGCTGTAAATCAGGATCCTGTGAATATAAATCTGCAAAACCAAAACTTCTAGCTGCCCGTGTCAAAATAAGGGCACCCAGAGTTTAGGTTGAAACAATAAACTCCAGGTCAGTCATGCGACTGGTGTGAGAACTAAAATAGTTATTAATCTTTATTTTAAAGTTAGGTAACTCAAGGGACCACGCCGTATAACAATGAACGAGTTTCCTCCCAAGAATACCAGTGCATAAAACAAACAGCGCAATGCTAAATAAAGAAAAATGAAGCTATTATAAGACCCAGGTCCCATCACACAATGCAACGCAAGCCGGAGGATAGGGTTTTTACCTTATAATAGCCAAAGCATGCTTGATACGTTTAAAACACATTATTTTGATATTACTATAAGTGTATAGTGTCAAAACAATTTCAATCATAAATATCAATCATAGGCGGCATGAATGACCCATACCACTATGTCGCCATACTAGGTTCTACAAATAAAACCGCAATATCACGTATTGGAAATTGGATTTCCGTCATGAGCCGAGGCAAGGGGCAAGCTCCTCTCCATTCGAGCACTCTAGCAAATGTCCCAGGACCGCATACAGCAATCCTTGGATCTTCAGGGCCGGTCCTCTCTTACTTTTGAGGATTAGTTATTCCTGAACACACGTTTCCCGGTCCTAACAGACCTATATCCGAGGCGCCTCGTATCCAACAACCACACAGGTGAAAAGTATATAAATGTCAGCCAGTTTAAGCACTTACACCACCCATAGCTAGAAAGAAACGTCGTGCTCTCCCTGCAGTCACTATCCCGTTTTTGACTCAAACCGAGGTGTGAGGCTCGCGAATTCACGTTATACACAAAGCTGCGCCACACAGGCCGTGCTTTGATCATCAACCACAAGACTTTGCTTTTCAACAGAAGCCTTGATCAATTGCCACTTACGCGTGCCACACTGGCAATTCACTCCATGCGACTGATGTCTATCGATATACAACCTCTGAGCTCGTACGTCTCAGAGAAGGGCGTTAAGCAAGAGAATAAATTCTCCGCCGCCAAACAGATGTATATTTAATAGAGATCAATTAACACAGAATAAAATCCAATGTCAGACAAACAATCCATTTACAAGTTCGTTCTGGGTCTGAACGAAACCGGAGGCACTTTCCTCGCATATCCATCGATCTCCAAGTACGTCTGGACGATCACTAACTAATTCCCTCATCTTGGGTGTACAGCCCAATCAAGATCATCAATAATCACCCAAACGATGTGAAGACTTCCGGTCTTCAACCACCGTCTTCATCTTCGACTTATCGTCGAATTGGTTATTCAGAATGGGTAGAAACCCGGCCTTTCTGAATAACCCACGTATATAATAAACAAATGTTACACAAAACACAACAAACGCCTCATTCCAATTCAGAATATTCTTTTCTTCACAAAATCACATTCTTAGGGAAAGGTTCCCATTAATTTTATCAAAGATAAATTCTTCTAAATTTATTCTTTAATCTTCCTTTGGATATCATTTCAAACCATATCATGGTTTTCCAATCTAGTCGCAATTAGCGAACCACAACGAAGTAATTATTTATTTTATTTCCCAACCCCAACCTATATATCCCATGGAGCAAAACTGTTAATACTCCATATCTAACACCACGGTGTCATCGGTAAAATTAATTACCATTTCACGTTCAAATCTAATTAAAGATTTAACTATCGCTTTGGAGAAAAACTGGTGGTACTCCATTCTCGATCACCTTTCAGATTTGATAATTTAAATTATCAATTCACATTTCAATCTAATTAAAGATTCATTAAAACTCCACTTAGTTTTAATATTTTCAACAATCAATATCGTGTCTTTAACCGGGTTAAAGAATCAATGTCATCTAAAACATGATTCACGATAAACCCAAAACCACATTCAAATTCAATTTATTTATTTCAAAAATAAATTGTTTTTAATTCTAGTTCAAAACTAGTTCATTTCGATAAAAATCTATTTTTATCTTTTCAAGTGTGGAATTTTTCATCCCAGTTCTTCACAAACCATTTCTTATGATTTTACACAAATTATTACTATTTTTAATAATTTTATCAAGGCCCGTACAGTCGATTTCCATCAACGGCCATCGAACTGCACTTACAGCGACCTTTTCTAAATTTGATTTGGACATAATTCCAAATCCAACCATTAGATTTCAAATTTCTAATATTCATTGGAAAGCTCTTTTCGATACGAACCCAACGGTTCCGGTTTCAGGAGGATCCGACGGTCGGATCTCCCGCCACGTCAATTCGAAGTCAATGGTCGAAATTCACAAACTACCGCGGCGCGGCGCGTTCTATTCAGGCCATTATATATATATATAATATATATATATATATAATATATATATATATATATATATTATATATATTTCGTCGATTTCCTTTCAAAACGTATTTTATAAATCGTTTTAAATTCGTTTTCGAAACGATTTCAACTTCATATTCAATTTTGAATCAAAATTGAATATTCCACATCATCGATATACAAATGATAATATTTTCAAAACGTTATATTTTGAAATCATTTCCTTTTCTATATTCATTATAAAAACAAATATAATTGATATAAATATCGTTCACGTCAAAATGGCGCAACTCTAATCAACACGGCTTTATATATTTCAATCACTTCATTATTCTATTCAACAAATGAATATTTATTCTATTCAACACATGAATCTATGTTTCTTTCAACACATGACTAATCTCAACACGTGAGTACTGTCAACACACGACTATTTTTGTTATGTAATATATTTTATATAAAATTATGGTATCTATCGTTTGATTTTTAATTAGACTCCACCGTTAAGTAGCTTCTAATTTTAAATATGATAAAGATGTAAATTTTATTGTTAAAATATTTCTTTCAATACATGATTATTTATTCTATTCAACACATGAATATATACTTCATTCTATTCTTTATTTTCTCAAATGGAATGAGGCCCAATCAATTACCATATAATGTTAATTATATGGATTCCATACAACACATGTATATAATCACAACAATAAATAATCAATCATCATCCAAAGTGCACCACACTGTATAAGCATCAAATATAGATATCTAACGCTTATAATAGCCTGTCAATCAATCGATCGACATACAACAAATCAATCGGGATGAGTGGACTTCAAATATCATCCCAACACCCGTGTGGGGTTTCACATCAACAAACACACATTTTTATTCACACACACACGTTAAAAATTATAATTTTATTTTTTTAACTTATTTTAGAAAATTTCGGCGGCATAACGGCACGATACTAGAAACGTGACAAGGCCTAGCCTTATCCCCAGTCTAATAATGGCCCACGCCATACCCCAAATCAACTTATCTCAATTCGTTCATTTTCCAAACCAATTTCAACCAAACCACTCAATTCACAAATCAACCAAACATTCATTGTTTCAAACAAAGGTCTCGGGTGCTTCTATTAAGCACCGTCTGCATCCTAGTATATATTTCTAACTAGAAAATGAAATTTGAGTGAGAAGTTCTCACCTTGATTTTTTTCTAACGCCTTTTCTGTACTGCTGAATTGTTTTTCGAGCTCCAGACTTCGCATACAAGCTCAAATCTTCAATCCATCTTTTTTTCTAGCACAAGCACGCCATTCTGAACAACTTTTGCCTAAGGGTCTTTTTGCCGAAAATACTCCAATTCGCCAGAATTCGCGAAAGTACACGAATTTTTCCGCTTTTGAACAGCAGACTTCGAACGCGTTTTCCGAGCAGCTCCGAACTCCATAACACGACTTCCATATAGCCAAATCGAAGAGAATTTCGTGCTCTACAACTTTGGTCCAAAGGGACTTTGGCCAAAAACGCACCGCTTGAGAGTTATTGGTGAAATACGGTCAGGGGCTTATTTGCAAAACGGGTGATTAGTGTAAAAATGAGTTTTTGAGTGTAGCGGGGCCCACGGCCGGTGCTGGGCTAGGGGGTGGTGGCGCTGGGCCTGATGGGGCGTGGGGGACTGGTTGTGGCGGTGGTGGGGCCGGCGGAGTGGCGGTGGTGGTGGTTTGGGGGTAGGGTTTGCAAATTAGAAGAGGGAAAGAGGAGGAGAGAGAGAGGAGGAGGAAGAGGAGGAGGAGGGGGAAGTGTGGGTGGCGGCCGGCGGCCTGAGGTTGTGCGGCAGCAGGGTAGGGGCGGTGGCAGTGGTGGTGGAGGAGGAGCTCTCCATTTTTAAGGAAAAGAGGAAGAAAAGAGAAAGAGAAAAAGTGAACGAAGGAAAGGAGTAAAAGTGATTATATGCTAGTTTCTCGCCTATCGCCTGAACGCTAATGATCTCCAATCGCCGCGGATTTTGGACACGACATAGTAGATGTGAAGACGAGTCCAACGAAATAAGTTTCGTCGAATTCCGAGTTCGTTTGACCGTCCGTTAAAAATCACAAAAACGCTCAGATATTGCTCAAAAATACGATTTTGACGCACCTTTTCCTCTCGCACGCTCACACACTAACTCCAAAAATCATTCCCTCTTGGATTTAACCATTATTGGACCATACGATTCCAGAAAAATAAGTAGAATCGAATTCCGAGGTCGTATCAATAATGTTCCTTTGTAAAATGACTGCCCGCTTTTGAACAAATGGTTTTGCTTCGCACGGCCACATACTGACTCCGTTCGACGCGCACTTTGGAACCCAACAATAATTTGTCATTGTGAATCCATAAAAATTTATCTCGTCGAATTCTGAGCTCGTATGCAAAATTTCACTTTTTAAGGGCTATGTATTGTTAACCGAACAACTCCAGCTCATAGCCACTATTCCGGATATCGGAATATATCAAAGCTTATACTTTTCGGAGTTCTAAACGGCATTTTGAACTCAATGGAAGTGGTTTTGAGTCCAAATTCATCCGTATGCAAAATGTGACTTTTTGGCGCCGTATATAATTTACATAGCGACTATTTTGAATTTTCAACTGGGCATAACTTACACTCTATAAAGTGAAATCTCAGTTTCTTACATTCGTTAGAAAGATATAGTTATACAGATTCAAATATTTCTTGTTTCGTTCAATTCCGACTTATATCGAATTCTGTATGTTCATTCAAAGTTAGAAATCAAAATTTCAAACTACCGCGCCATTTCAGGCTCTTTTTATAATTAAAATAAAATTATACATTCTAACTTCGTCTAAAATAAATTTCTAGTCGTTATTATTTAAAATAAACCATTTTAAATATTCATTTTCCATTAAAATTGCCAAAATAAAAATTTTAAATTGGCTCAGAATTTCCAGGTTGTTACACTTATGCACTATGATTTCATTAAAAATATATTCACTAGATGGATTATAGTCTACGCTTTTGTACATACCATACCGCTTTTGTACATATCATTAGTCTGTTATATAAGTGCATCATATTGTATGTCCTAGTCATATTTATTCCTTCTCCTTTAAGTTTCTTTTACTTTAAGAATATATGATATAACAATTACTAAAAACTTCTCCGTTTATTTGACATTAGCATGATCACAATTGTTGATGGTTAGGAGAAAATATCAAAAACAAAGCAAAATTAAAATTTTCGTTCGTCCTCTTTGTAAGTAGCTTGTTGATGCAAAATTGCATCATATATTAACATGGAAAAGTTAGTGAAACAATGTATGAAATATTAAGTTTGAGTACGTGAAGAGATGTTTGAATGATGTGCATGTAACATTAAGTCTTGGTATATGAAAAGTTATTTGAATGATATGTATGAAATATTTTGTTATATTTTATTGTTTGGAAAAATATGTTGTGTGCATACACACACACACACACACACACACACACACATATATATATATATATATATATGTGTGTGTGTGTGTGTGTGTGTGTGTGTGTTTGTGTGAAAAATGCTGAAATGAACATAAATAAAACCTATAAATTATTACATTTAATAGCGTTTCATAAACGCTGTTGAATGAAAATGCTATAGAAACACACATTGGGAATGTTAGAGTATAACCAAAAAAACGCTATAGAAACATAGACAAAACGCTGTAAACATAAAAACAAAAACTATAGAAACGTAGATTAAATGCTATAGAAACATAAAAACAAACGTTATAGAAACATACAAACAAACGCTATAGAAAATAAGTACGGATGGGATATTATATAGCGTTTTTGCTGGATAGTAAACATAAAATGCTATAGAAAATTCACTTTTCATAGCGTTTTTGTTTATGTTATTTAAAGTTGAAGGTCTAACATAGCATGTCGTTACATGGCGTTCTCTGAAATGCTATATTAGGCTATAATAGCGCTTTTCAAACACTATAAAAGACCCATTTTGTTGTAGTGGTGCCACAATGACAATTTATGTCATACAACTGATGTCTATCAATATATAACCTCTATGCTCGTACGTCTCAGAGAAGGGTGTTAAGAAAGAGAATAAATCCTCTGCCACCAAACAAATACATATTTAATAGAAATCAATCAATACAGAACGTAATACAATGTCAGTCATAAAATCCATGTACAAGTTCGTTCTGGGTCTGAACGAAATTGGAGGCACCTATTCGTCGTCCCATATGTCTAATACAAGAGAGAGGTCCTCGCAAATCCGGTCGATCTCCAAGTATGTCTGGTTTACCTTGTCTTGGGTGTACAAACCAATCAAGACATCAGTAATCATTCATTCGATGTGAAGATCTCTGGTCTTCAACCACGTCTTCATCGTCGTATCAGTTATTCAAAATGGGTTAAACCCGGTCTTTCCGAATAACTCACGTATCTTATGATCAAGTTCTATAATAACACATTATACGCCTCATTCCAATCCAGAGTATCCTTTTATTCAAATATTCATTACATTGGAAATCGTTTCCATTAATCTTATCAAAGATTTAATTCATTTAAATCTCTTATTTAAATCCTTATTTGAAAACCATTGTAAAAGATTTTTTATTATCTTTTAACAATCTTAAACCAAATTGAGGTTTATCAAACTAGTCAGGATTATCGAGCCTTACCGAAGTAATCATTTACTTTATTTTTCCAATCCCAACCTATTCATCCCATGGAGCAAAACTGGTAGTACTCCATATCTAACACCCACTGTGTTATCGGTAAAATTAATTACCATTAATCGTTCAAATCTAATTAAAGATTTAACTATCGCATGAAGTAAAACTGGTGGTACTCCATCTCGAACATTTCTTGAATTCGGTAAATTTAATTACTGCATTTACATTTAAATCTAATTAAAGGTTCATTAAAACTCCAATTTAGTTTTAATCTCACAAATCATTACTTACTGATTATTCAATCTTAGGAAATAAATCTTGTCTTTGACTGGGTTAAAGAACCAATGTCATGTAAAGCACAGTCCACGATAAAGCCAGAATCCTCTTCCATCAAAATGGAATCTTCACGAAAATCCGAACAATTTATAATCGATATAAATTTCTGTGTCTGGCCAATGCTATATGTGGAATAATGGTGAGGTCTTTCTAAATTCCATACATAGTAAACGCCTTCCTTCACAGAAGTTCATCTCAATTATTATTAATCGAATTCCATTCAATTCCAATTTAATTAAATAAACTGGAAAACTTCATTAAATCTTATTTAAAATAT
The DNA here is from genome assembly GCA_030737875.1 of Allium sativum. Lineage (NCBI taxonomy): Eukaryota > Viridiplantae > Streptophyta > Magnoliopsida > Asparagales > Amaryllidaceae > Allium > Allium sativum. The sequence goes on from CM060918.1 coordinate 135,056,765, forward strand.
TTATTACTTTCACAAGTGGGTAAAAGAATAGTATTATTTAAGATACCATTCACAACTAACCCAAAATCCATTTTGTTTAATATAAGATCTTAAATGAAAATCATGTCGACTTACATTCAATGCAAATTTTGAAACTAACTGATATCGTTTTGGAATAACGATATCAATATCTTCCAAATTCCCACAACAATATCCGTATAATCACTGAATCCAATATCGAAATATGCGAAGATAATTTCCATTCAAATCCATTCATATATATATATATATGTGTGTGTGTGTATGTGTGTGTGTGTATGTTGGAAAACTCTGGTTATATCAAAATCATTCTCAATCCAATTTGTTAATTTAAACTTATTGGATTCTTGTCCTAGCTGTTAACTAGTTCATTGTGATAACAATATCTTTTATCTTTTCAAATACGGAATATTTCATCCAAAATCTTTCCAAATCATTAATTATGATTTAACATAATTTCTCCATATATCTAATAATTTTAGTAAGGTCCTTACAACCGGTTTGCAATATCGGCCACCGAACTGCATTCAACTCTTTTCGATACGAACCCATCAGTTCTAGTTTTAGGAGAATCCGACAGTCGGATTTCCTGTTACGTTAATTCAAAGTCAATGATCGAAATTCATGAACGGTCACTGCGGGATACGTTCTATTCAGGCCATTTAAATATACATAATATATTTCATCGATTTCCATTCAAAACATATTTTATAAAACATCTATAAATTCATTTCAAAAACAATTCCAACTTCCATTTTAATTTTAAATAAAAATTGAACATTTCATTTCATTATAATATTAAAATGATAATATTTTCCAAATATCATATTTTGAAATCAAACCTGTTTAATATTCATTATAAAATGAATAAAATCGACAGAAAATTCCGTTCGAGTTAAAATAGCATATATCTACTTAACTCAGCTTCATATTCATTTTAGTTATGAATATTTTAGTATTTTCGTGTCCATCCAAAATCGGACATCAAAATCATATTTTGATTCTTCACTGAATATTATTTTAAAATATTCGTTATTTTTGAATTGGAATCAGACTCAATCAATTACCATATAATTTTGTTTATATGGATTCCATATATCGCATGTATTCAAAAATAGTGATAAACAACTATTAAACACGCAATTCACATCCAAAGTGCAATTTACTACTGTACAAGCATTAAAAAATTACATAATGCTTATAACAGTCTGTCAATCAATCGGTTGACATACAATTAAATTCAAGGGAGATGTGAAATAATTATCATCCCCAGACCCGTGTGGGGTTTTCAACCAACAATAATTATTTAATGAATCGTTACTCGCATACAATGCACACACCATAGTCATAAATAAATAAATAAATACTCAACTATCCGATGCCATTTATGGTACCATTAGTGTCCATCCACGGAGTATGAAATGCGAGAGTCACATGTTCATACAACGCTTCTAATGCAAATGATTCGTGAGAAGTTCATGTGTTGAACTCCAAAAAGGGATATTACATGCAATGGGTAATATAATTACATGTTGCAATTTTTAGCTTGCAACTTAAAATGCATAACTGAACAAATCATGACATAATAACCTAACAAAATAATTTAGTGAGCAAGTTCTCACCGAGATTTTTTGATCGTTATAATAACAATCACTTTTGAGTTAAATTAAACGAAGGTTTAATTTAATCCAAATTCCCAACTAGCTTCAAATTTAACCAAATTAGTTTCATGTGAAGCTCTTGTCGATACGGTTCAATGCGTCTTGAATCGCCTAATCTCAAGTTCGTATGAAAAAGTTGTGAACTTTACAAGTTTGCATATATATGTTGACCAAAGATTTAGCAACATATATATGATCTTAACCTACTAATTAACTAATTAAAGCTAAATAATTCTCACCCCAAACACACCAGCATCATGACACTTCACTTTCGGCGTTCCATGCGCTTGCCACGAGTTAAAGACCTCGCCTTTCCTCACCAAAACAACTCCAAATATCTTAACGACACCCGTATACACACTAACATACACTACAGGGTATAAAGGTGAGATTTTTATGGGTTTGCTAGCACGCGGGGCCCATGGGAAGCTCTGACCAGATCTGGACAGCCAAGGGGCGGGCTGTGGTGGGGGTTTTGGGTGGTGTCGTGGTCATGTGGGACCCGTAGGTGGAGCTAGGAGTAGCTAGATCTAGGTTTAGGCTAAAAAGGAGGTACCTTTATCACCATGGAAGAGTTTAAGGAGGAGAGCGGAGGAGGGTAGGGGCTTTGGGCCCAGGTCCCATCTGGTGGGGCCTGCTGATATGGAGATGCAGTGGGGATAGGAGGCGGCAACCCTAGGGCTCAGCCTGACGGAGGGAAGAGGGAGGAAGGAGGAAGCTTCCATTTATGAGTTTCTAAACCGATTTTGCAAAAGTGAATGAAATGATTAAGTTAATCTAACTTAATTAGCTACCATCCTCTCATATATGCACAAATCAAGGGTAGGTGCCACATGGAAGAGAGAGGGGGTTGTTTGTTTAATTTTAATTGGTTGGTCACTATTCACGATTTGACTTATTTTGACAACATATTAATTCTACATTACAAACTTCATTCTAGTCTCACGACCACACGTTAACTCCAAAAATTATGAATTTTGTAATCTCGCTATATTTTAGAATTACGGTTCCAACGAACCTAGCCGCATCGAATTTAGAGACCGTTCGAAAAATGGCCTTATTTTCAGCTTAAACTGAAAACTAACTGAATTTTCAACTTACGTTTATATATCATTCTCTCATATACGAACTCTGTTTGACTTGAAAATTGGAATCCTGACATATTTTGACATTTCGGATTCAACAAAAGTGGTTTCGTCGAATTCCGAGACTGTTAGAAAAATGGTCATTTTATCAGTGGTCGATATAACTTTAAAAATATCAATTTTTAAATTCATACTTATAAATCAAGTTAATAGTTTTAGTGAGTTTGTTTTAAGTCAAATAAATATAAATACTAGATTTAAAATTATTCTCAAATTTTATCGAGCAAAAATAACTAATGTATGTCCAAAATTCATTAAAATAGATTAAATTAAAATTTTAAATTGGTTCAGAAACTCCGGGTTATTACAAAATTTATCTTGAATTTTATGCATTACCAGTTGGTTAAAGCTGAGTGGATTGTTGCAGCCATTGGAAGTTTCCACGTGGAACTGGGAGCAAGTGTCGATGGATTTTATTAATAGATTACCTTAGACAAAGGCATGATATGATGGTATTTAGGCCATCATAGATTGCTTGACTAAAAGCGCAAGGTTTATTCTTTTCAGATCAAATAGGACAACATCGAAGTTAGCTAATTTATATCTTAAGTAAATAGTTCAATTCCATAGGATTCCAAAGAGTATGGCTAGTGATCCCGACCCATTATTTACCAGTGGATTCTGGAAGAGTTTGCAAGAGATTGTGGGAACCGAGCTACGTATGAGTACGACTTACCATCCTCAGACAGATGGTCAGTCTAAGAGAGTTAATCGAGTTATGGAAGACCTTTTAAGGGCTTGTGTATTAGATTTTGGAGGATCATAGGAAAATCATCTGAGCTTAGTGTTGCTTGCCTATAATATTAGCTACCAGTTGAGTATTGGAATGAAACTGTATGAGGCGTTATATGGTAGACCATGTAATTATCCATCTTATTGGTTGGAGACTGGACAGAAGTTAGTACTTGGGCCTTAGATGATAAGAGAAACGATGGATAATATTGAGATCATTCGACAATGAACGAAAGCAACTCAAGATCGTCAGAAGAGTTATGTCGATAAGTGATGAAAGGACTTGGAATTATCGGTTGGAGATTTGGTATTTGTTAAGGTTTTGCCTCTATGGAATATTGAACGTTTTGGATGTAAAGGAAAGTTAGCGCAAGGTTTGTTGGGCCGTTTTCGATTGTCGAGCTATTAGGAAGATCGCTTATAGTGTGGATCTATCTGAGAAGACGATGGGTGTGCACAATGTGTTTCATGTATCATTTCTGTGGAAGTTTGTGCACGACTCGAATGTTGTGGTATCTCCTGATTAGTTTAAAGATTTAGAGATCGATCTAATTTTCTAGGCCTCTTAAGCTGCTTCGCATCGTAGGATAGGACACAAAACATCTTAAGAAGAAGGTTGTTAATCTAGTCAAGGTAAAATAGGGCGAGGACGATGATGATTGCACGAGGGAAACGGAAGATAGTACGAGGTTGACCCATCCTGAACTCTTCGAGTGGTGCATCCCATATATCGTATCTAACTTGTACCATTGTACCTTGCACTATTAGGTTCCGCATGCTAGGGTAGGATTTTGGATGCATGGATTGTTGGATGATAGATTGGATGGTAGATTGGGTGCTCGTGGATGATATATGTGCGGTTTACGTTGTTTGCCCAAGTTTACTTGGAATTTCAGAGGCGAAATTCCTAAAGGGGGAAAGAATATAATGACCCATATTTTACCCTTCCAATGATTGTAAAATAATTTTTTTTTAATTTCCTAGTGGTCGGATCATTCTTTGATTTTAATATATTGTTTACGGGGATGTGAGACATGACCATGATTTTTACCAAACTTAATTATGACCATTTTACCCTTGTAAATACTGTTTTATCTATAACTTTTGATAGGGTTCAAATCATGTGCTGAAATTGGGATGATTAAATCAGAATGGCAGTTGGAAATACCATAAAGTAGTCACATTAAGAATTTGGTTTAGCGGTTTAGGAGAAATCGCTGTTTGTAGTTTCAGTTTGTGTTAGGCAGACTAATTGCAGTTAATGATCTTATTAATGAAGCCCATTAGACTAATGACCTACAACTATAAATGGAGAGGTTTGGGGAGAGAATTAAGTTTCTTTCTTCGTTCAAACATTTATGCTTTTGTCCGTGATTCTCTGAAGTAACGACCTAACTCAAAAACCAAGTATGAAGACGTTTCTAGAAATTTTGAATATATTAATTCGATCCAATTCAGACATTTAAGCACAAACACACACACACACACACACACACATATATATATATATGGATGTATATACATACATATAATACATAGCTTTTAACTAAAAACAAATGGTATATGTATATATCTTAAAAATAAGAAAGGTGGCATGAAATGACAAGGACACGTGTCATAAAATGAATGGTTCACATGTCATGAGAATTAAGGAGGTAAAGACACATAAACCTATTAGGTGTCCATGTATAGAAACATTTAAAGACACATAAGGAGGCATGTTTCTAAATCCTAAAGCTTGCATGAAGATAAGGTGGACAAGTGTCCAAAACTAAATTACCAAACTAGCCTTGAAAGATACTATAAAAAGTGCGGATATGTTCACTTCTTTTCATGCATTCACAAAACAAAAACAAGATAAGATAAAGAGGAGAAGTTTAGGAGAAGCCAAGAGAATAAATACAAGTTCAATCTATAATTCTAAGGCAAGAAAAACTATTTAAGTATATGTATTCATTTCATATTTTGAAGAAAAGTTGTGAAATTTAAGGATGAATGATTGGTCTCGAACCTATGAAAATGATGTTCGGTATTTTGACCATTACTTCCACAATTATTAATGAAATTTCAATTTCTTTATCCATCTGGAAAGCTAACTCAAAGGCCTAAAGCTTTCACTTTGACCATTTTTTCTAATCCGATCATTTGTGTACCTGAAAACTAGATGCAAAGTCAAGTAAAAATCTGCCCGTAATGGACATGTTAAAAATGCCTCATGATGTTGAATTTTATATATTAAATTGATAAATGATTTTAAGGGTTTTTCATGGTAATTAAGTAGACTAAGGAAGCTTATTATGGTAGAAAATTTGGAGTTAAAAACTATAATTATCATAGAGAAATTGCATCAAATGTTTTGCCAAAAAACTGGTCAAAAATGAGAATTTCAGAAATTTGAAACACTTCTGGAATTTGGAATGCTTTTAAATGTTTCTAACACTGAAGTGTCTTAAACCAGAACTTTTTGTAGCATTTCTGAAGTGCTGTCTTTTCTGAAGTATCTATAAAGCACTATAACATGACCAGAACTTGTCACAGCGCATCTGAAACGCTGCAGTATCTATTTTAAACCATCCTAAACTACCCAGAGGTTTCTGTAGTATTTCTGAAGAGTTGCCTTTTAACTAAATTAACCAAGACCAAAAATTTTCATAGCATGTCTGAAATGCTGTAATACCTGTTTTGAGTATTTGAAGTTACCCAGAAATTTTCACATCACATCAGAAACGCTGTAATAGTTGTTTTAAGACTAAAACCATTATCAACAACCCAGAACTTTTCATAGCATTTCTGAAAACGCTGCCTTTTAACTGAGTTATATATAAAGCACTCTAGTAGGCGCAGAAATTTCCATAACGCTTATTTTTATTGATGCTGAAATTTTTTATAACATTTTTGAAATGTTATCTTTTCTTTTTCTTTTGGATTTAAAAACCTTTATGAAGTGGTTTTGAGGTTCTTCTTGACATAGATTGGAATAATTTTGAAGTAGTTTTGGGTTAGTCTTAAACCCTTAAAAGTATGAATTTTAAAAAGGAAATTTAAGATTACTTTCGAGTAACATTTTCTTAATTATATTTCTTCGGGGGTGTGGTATAAGACAATAGATCTTAGGTAGTTCGCTATTACTCTATGTTGGTGTTGAGCCGAGTAGAGTACGTCCCTACTTAGTGAGGGGATGCCGACCGCAGTAGGATAACATATCCTAAAAATCTAAATGTAAGGACCCGTAACTTCCCCGTGAAGGAATGAGCGGATACTTTTGAGAACAACACACATCGTAACGCAGACGGAAGAACATTTCATTGTTATTACAACAATTCCATCAGAATACAAGAATACACAGAGTATGAATGAATAAAATACATTCGATAAATATCAGAGATTTAAATTACATTTAAATACATCGCAGCGGAAAAACAATACAAAACACAACTAGAAGTAATACACGGATACAGAGCTTTCCGAGCATCGTTCCAGCTGTAATTCAGGATCCTATGAATATAAAACTGCAAAACCAAAACTACTAGCTGCCCGTGTCGAAAATAGGGGCACCCAGAGTTTAGGTTGAAACAATAAACTCCAGGTCAGTCATGTGACTGGTGTGAGAACTAAAGCAGTTACTAATTTAACTTTAAAAGAGAGTAATTCAAGGGACCACGCCGTATAACACAGAACGGGTTTCCTCCCAAGAACACTAGTGCATATAACAAAACAGCGCAATGCTTTTTGGAAAAATGAAGCTATTATAAGACCCTGGTCCCATCACACAATGCAACGCAAGCTGGAGGATAGGGTTTTCCCTTAAAATAGCCAAACATGCTTGGTACGCTTAAAACAAATCATTTGATACTATTATAAGTGTATAGTGTCAAAACATTTCAATCATAAATATCAATCATAGGCGGCATAACTACCATCTACTATGTCGCCATACTAATTCTACAATTAAAACCGCAATATCACGTATTGGAAATTGGATTTCCGTCATGAGTCAAGGCAAGGGGCAAGCTCCTCTCCGCTTCGAGACACTCTAGCAAATGCCTCAGGACTACGCACACTGGGTAACCCTTGGATCAGCTGGGCCGGTCCTCTCTTACGTTTGAGGATTGGCAATTCCTAAACACACGTTTCCCAGTCCTATCAGACCTAATATCGAGGCGCCTCGTATCCAACAACCACAAAGGTGAAAAGTATATATAAATGTCAGCCAGTTGAAGCACTAACACCACCCATAGCTAGAAAGAAACGTCGTGTCGTCCCAATGGTCTGTATCCCGTTTTTGACTCATACCGAGGTGTGAGGCTCGCGAATCCACGCTATACACAAAGCTGTGCCACGTAGGCCATGCTTTGATCATCAACCACAAGACTTTGCTTTTCAACAGAAGCCTTGATCATTTGCCACTTAGGCGTGCCACACAGGCAATTCATGCCATGCGACTGATGTCCATCGATATACAACCTCTGAGCTCGTACGTCTCAGAGAAGGGCGTTAAGCAAGAGAATAAATTCTCCGCCGCCAAACAGATGTATATTTAATAGAGATCAATCAACACAGAATAAAATCCAATGTCAGACACACCGTCCATTTACAAGTTCGTTCTGGGTCTGAACGAAACCGGAGGCACTTTCCTCGCATATCCATCGATCTCCAAGTACGTCTGGACGACCACCAACTGATTCCCTCATCTTGGGTGTACAGCCCAATCAAGATCATCAGTAATCACCCAAACGATGTGAAGACTTCCGGTCTTCAACCACCGTCTTCATCTTCGACTTATCGTCAAATCGGTTATTCAGAATGGGTATAAACCCGGCCTTTCCGAATAACCCGCGTATATAATAAATAAATGTTACACAAACACAACATACGCCTCATTCCAATTCAGCAGTCACTAATCGTAAATTAGCAAGAGAACAATTTCCCAAATATTAACCCCGAAGGCCGAAACCAACATCAGATCAATACCCAGGAAACCATCCATCTTAGCTAACCTACAGTTAGTTTCTAAATTTCACATTCTTAGGGAAAGGTTCCCATTAATTTTATCAAAGATAAATTCCTTGAAATTTATTCTTTAATCTTCCTTTGGATATCGTTTCAAACCAAATTATGGTTTTCCAAACTAGTCGGGATTAGCGAACCACATCGAAGTAATTATTTATTTTATTTCTCAATCCCAACCTATTTATCCCATGAAGCAAAACTGTTATTACCCCATAACTAACACCACGGTGTTATCGGTAAATTTAATTACCATTGCACGTTCAAATCTATTTAAAGATTTAACTATCGCTTTGGAGCAAAACTGGTGATACTCCGTTCTCGATCACTTTCCAAATTTGATAATTTATATTATAAATTCAGATTTCAATCTGATTACAGATCCTTTAAAACTCCTTTTACTGGGTTAAAGAACTATTGTCATTTAAAACACAGTTCACGGTAAACCCAAATCACATTCTATTTATTGTCGGGTTAAAGAACAAATGTTATTTAAAAGCACCGTTCACGATAAACCCACAAATCAATTCTAATTCGATTCCAGTTAAATAAATTAATTGTTATACTTCATTAAATCTAAATAAAAAGATTTAATCTTTTCTCTACTGGGTCCAAGAATAGTGTTAATGAAGACACAATTCACGACAAACCCAAATCTCATTTGATATTAAATTCAAGGCTCTGAATAGAAAATATATCGGCTTATATTCAATATCAAATTCTACGACCAACAAATATCGTATTGGAAATAACGATATGAATATATCTTTCAAATTTCCACAACCATATCTGTATAATCACGAAATCCAACATGGAAATATCCCGAAGATAATTTCGATTCTAATCCATTCCAATTCACGTATTGGAAATTTTAATTATTTTTAAAACCACTTTCAAATTCAATTTATTTATTTCAAAAATAAATTGGTTTTAATTCTAGTTCAAAACTAGTTCGTTTTGATAAAAATATATTTTTATCCTTACAAATGTGGGATTTTTCACCCCAGTTCTTCACAAATCATTTCTTATGATTTTACACAAATTATAAATATTTTTAATAATTTTATCAAGGCCCGTACAGTCGATTTCCATCAACGGCCATCGAACTGCACTTACAACGACCTTTTTCAAATTTGATTTGGACATAATTCCAAATCCAACCGTTAGATTTCAAATTTTAATATTCGTTAGAAAGCACTTTTCGATACGAATCCAACGGTTCCGGTTTTAGGAGAATCCGACGGTCGGATCTCCCGTAATGTCAATTCGAAGTCAATGGTCGAAATTCACGAACTGCCGTGGCGCGACGCGTTCTATTCAGGCCATTATATATATAATATATATATTATATATATATCGTCGATTTCCTTTTAAAACGAATTTTATAAATCGTTTAAATTCGTTTTCAAAACAAATTCAAATTCTATTTTTATTCTATTCAATTCGAATTCTATTTATATTCAATTCAATTCGAATTCTATTTATATTCAATTCAATTCGAATTCTATTTATATTCAATTCAAGTCGAATTCTATTTATATTCAATTCAATTCGAATTCTATTTATATTCAATTCGAATTCTATTTATATTCAATTCAATTCGAATTCGTTTATATTCAATTCAATTTGAATTTGTTTTTCTAAATATTCGATTTTTAAATCTCTTTTCAATATTCATTATAAAAACGAATATAATCGATATAAATCTCATTCGCGTCAAAGTAGCGCATCTCTAATCAACACGGCTTTATATTTTTCAATAACTTCGTTATTCTTTTCAACAAATGTTTGTCAACACATGACTAGTCTCAACAAATGAGTACTGTCCACATGTGACTATTTTTGTTATTCAATATATTTTTATAAAATTATGATTTCTATCGTTTAATTTCAAATCAGACTCCAACCGTAAACTAGTAAGAGAACGATTCCGTGAATATTAACCCCGAAGGCCGAAACCAACATCAGATCAATATCCAGGAGACCACTCATCTTATCTATTTTCCAGTTAGTTTCTAATTTTATATATGATAAAGATATAAATTTTATTGTTAAAATATTTCGTTCAACACATGACTAATCTCAACGAATGAGTACGGTCAACACATGAACCTATATTTTATAATATTCTTTTTTTTATTGTTAAAATATTTCGTTTAACACATGACTAATCTCAACGAATGAGTACTGTCAACACATGAACCTTTATTTTCTAATAATCTTTATTTTCCCGATTGGAATGAGGCCCAATCAATTACCATATAATGTTAATTATATGGATTCCATACAACACATGTATATCACAGCAACGATAAATCAACAATCATCCAAAGTGCGTTCTACACTGTATAAGCATCAAATATAGATATTCGACGCTGATACAGCCTGTCAATCAATCGATCGACATACAACTAAATATTCAGACCGATGTATGTTATATATCATCCCAATACCCGTGTAGGGTTTCAAATCAACAAACACATATTTTATTTGTGTAGTTGGGCGATGTGTAAAATTTATCGTCCCAATCAATATCAGTCAAATCAGTGTGTATAAACAAATCGTCCGATGTGTTTATATTTATTTTATTTTACATACACGTTAAAAATTATATTTTTAACTATAAAATATTTTCAACTATATAAATATTTTATTTTATTCCACATCACACAATCAACTACACATCAAAATCAAACAAACAACCAAGCATACAAGCCATCCATGATCTGTGGACGACGGGTGTCGGGAGCTACTAAACACCGTCTACATCCTAGTATATATTTTAACTAGAAAAGGAAATTTAAAGTGAGAAGTTCTCACCAATAGCTAATCCAAACATCTCGACTCTTCATATGTAGAAGTCATCGCTGTTCTCGCCTTTTGTCACTTTCGTTGCCCGTATCCACTACACATATAAAAATCACATTTTTATATTGTTGCTATGTATATAAAAATCATATTTTTATAACTATGCTATATGGATAAAAATTCTATTTTTACATCGCTACTATATAGATAAAAATTCTATTTTTATATCGCTACTATATAGATAAAAATTCTATTTTTACATCGCTACTATATAGATAAAAATTCTATTTTTACACCGCTACTATACAGATAAAAATTATATTTTTACACCGCTACTATATAGATAAAATTTTTATTTTTAACTTCCTTATCATATAAAAATCATATTTTTAATCTTCACAACATACAAAAATTATATTTTCACATCATATAAAAATTATATTTTTATATAATTAAAAATCACTTCTTTACTAGATTAAAAATCAAATCTTTTTCTTATTAAAAAAATCCACTCTTTCTACTTTGTAAAAATTCGATCTTGCTACAACAAAAATCATATTTTTACCATGCTAGTATACACATAAAAATCAAATTTTTTTTGTTAAAAATCGTATCTTTTATATGTTAAAAACATCGCCTTTTTACTTAGTTAAAAATCTAACCTTTTTGTTTTCAAAAATCTAATCCTTTCCTATATATAAAAATCTAAACTTCTAAATAAATAAAAATCAGTGTTTTAAGCAAATAAAAACATTAAATAAATGAGGATTAACAAAGTAAAAAAGGCTTACCGTTTGAATCGGGAGTGGAGGGGTTGTTTCACGCTGAAGGTGGAGGAAGGGGGAGGGCGTCGGGCCTCTGGTGGTCGGGGAAGAGCACGGCCAGGCGATGGAGGGTCCCGCGCTGACATCGAGGTGGGGGTGCGCGGTTTTGGGCGCGGCTTCCAATCGCGAGGGGGAAGGAGGAGAAGAAGGGGAGGCCGCGGTGGTGGCGCCCCACCTGGGGAGGCGCGGTGCGCGTCGGTGGGAGGAGTGGCAGCTCCTCCCCCTTCCTTCTCTTCTTTTTTTTATTTTGTTTTCTTTGAAATGAAATCGAGGGGGGCCTGAACGGTTAAGGAGAGGAGAGAGAGTTAAATTTTAATTAATTAATTTATTTTCAAAAAGGTACTTTTATTTTCGACCTCGAAACAAGGCCCACCGCCTATCGTCCATTGCTAATTACCCCCATTCCGAACACAATGAGATATGTATCGTAAGCTGATTCGATCGTTTCGATCAGTTTTCATCAAAATCAACATATAACTCTATATATTGAATTTGAACGCACATTTCAATTTACCGGGGTCACACACTAACTAGAAAAATTCCCGAAAAATATTTTCTAACTTCGTATTGACGATACGGTCCTAACCAAACTAGTTTCGTCGAATTCTGAGACCGTTTGAAAAATGGCCATTTTCCAGTCGATTAAAATCAACAGAAACTGGCCAAACGCGTTTTCCTTTGCCACGCTCACATATTGATTCGAAAAATTATGAAATTTGAAACCTAGCAATAACTTGACATCACGGATCCAACAAAAGTGGTTTCGTCGAAATCCGAGGTTGTTTGCAAAATTTCCATTTTTAAGGGCCTGAATTCCATAGCGACTATTCAGAATTTCCAACTGGACATATCTTTTGATTCCCGCTATGAAATTTTGATTTTTCGGATTCGTTGGAAAAATATTCTCAATTAGATTCTATTATTTTTGGTTTCACTAAAATCCGGTTTATTTTACACCCGGTACATTCAATTAAAGTTTGAAATTGAATTATCAAACTACCGCGCCATTTTCAATTCCTTTTATAATTTAAAATAAATATTTATATTCTAACGACGAGCTATATAAATATATACGTTCGAATTGTATTCAAAATAAATTTTTCATCGATATTATTTAAAATAATTCATTTTAAATATTCAAACTTCGTCAAAATTGCTAAAATATAAATTTTAAACTGGCTCGGATTTTCGGGTTGTTACAATCTCCCCCACTTAAAACTTTTCGTCCCCGAAAAGGAAAGAAGCTGAAAGTTGTTTAACAAATCAACTCAACTTCCGTTGTTTTCGCTACGGCTTTAGTTCTTCAACTTTTCAGTTTCTAAGAACTTTTCAAATTTTTCAAAAATTTGGCTAACACCTTAAATTTTCGAAAAATTTCGCCATAACCTCCCCTGCACTGGGGACTTCGGAATATTTCATATAGCCTCCCATGGCCTTCTTCAACTCAAAAGAAAAAGGAAAAGCCAAGCGGCTAGCCAATCGGCTCATAAAATCATCATCACCCAAACAAAACAGTAAATTATGGTAAACATGTACCTATTTGTCGGGCAAACAATTTTATTTCTCTGCTCTAGCCTCCTTGCTATGACCTGTTCAATAGATAGACATGTATATGCAAGAAAATGAGACTAATTTTCAATACAATCCAATATTTGGTTCAATTAGGCTAAATGGTTCAAAATTATCAAACATTTAGACATACAACACAACCATCAATCAATTAGTGGATTAACGTTTCAAATTCATAATTTGATATATATACAGAAAATCATGTTTTGATGCCACATCACAACAAATAAATTTATGTAGTTTTGGTTCTCACACCAGTCTAATGGAAATATATAGATATCACACCTTCGAAACTCGAAAATAAATACTGGTGATGGCGCGCCATCATCAGAATCATGTCCGGGCGACTAGAATGTGACCCTATATCTATCTAGTATATTAAAACTTTGAATATACGTTCATGACGCGTATATGCAAAATAATCATATACTAGATTGTCCAAATTCAAAATAAATAAATATTCAAATACGTATAAAATGGTTTAAATTTTAAAACAAAATTGTTTTCATTTGAAAAATATACCCTTCACACTCATTCTAGGATACTACTGATCCTATCTCTAACGAGTCATTCTAATTCGATATTACTATTCCAATATCTGATGAATTCTTTCGTTCGGTTCTAATGTGTCTTGTTCTCAAGCTCTGTAAACCAAAGCTCTGATACCAGTGTAAGGACCCGTAACTTCCCCGTGAAGGAAAGAGCGGATAATTTTGAGAACAACACACGTCGGAACGCAGACGGAAGAACATTTCATTGTTATTACAACAATTCCATCAGAATACAAGAATACACATAGTATGAATGAATAAAATACATTCGATAAATATCAGAGATTTAAATTACATTTAAATACATCGCAGTGGAAAAACAATACAAAACACAACTAGAAGTAATACACGGATACAGAGCTTTCCGAGCATCGTTTCAGCTGTAATTCAGGATCCTGTGAATATAAATCTACAAAACCAAAACTACTAGCTGCCCGTGTCGAAAATAGGGGCACCCAGAGTTTAGGTTGAAACAATAAACTCCAGGTCAGTCATGTGACTGGTGTGAGAACTAAAGCAGTTAATAATTTAACTTTAAAAGAGAGTAATTAAAGGGACCACGCCGTATAACATGGAACGGGTTTCCTCCCAAGAACACTAGTGCATATAACAAAACAGCGCAATGCTTTTTGGAAAAATGAAGCTATTATAAGACCCAGGTCCCATCACACAATGCAACGCAAGCCGGAGGATAGGGTTTTCCCTTATAATAGCCAAACATGCTTGGTACGCTTGAAACAAATCATTTGATACAGTTATAAGTGTATAGTGTCAAAACATTTCAATCATAAATATCAATCATAGGCGGCATAGCTACCATCTACTATGTCTCCATACTAGTTATACAATTAAAACCGCAATATCACGTATTAGAAATTGGATTTCCGTCATGAGTCGAGGCAAGGGGCAAGCTCCTCTCCGCTTCGAGACACTCTAGCAAATGCCTCAGGACTACGCACACTGGGTAACCCTTGGATCGGCTGGGCTGGGCCTCTCTTACGTTTGAGGATTGGCACTTCCTAAACACACGTTTCCCGGTCCTATCAGACCTAATATCGAGGCGCCTCGCATCCAACAACCACAAAGGTGAAAAGTATATATAAATGTCAGCCAGTTTAAGCACTGACACCACCTATAGCTAGAAAGAAACGTCGTGTCCTCCCAACGGTCCGTATCCCGTTTTTGACTCATACCGAGGTGTGAGGCTCGCGAATCCACGCTATACACAAAGCTGTGCCACGTAGGTCGTGCTTTGATCATCAACCACAAGAATTTGCTTTTCAACAGAAGCCTTGATCATTTGCCACTTAGGCGTGCCACACAGGCAATTCATGCCATGCGACTGATGTCCATCGATATACAACCTCTGAGCTCGTACGTCTCAGAGAAGGGCGTTAAGCAAGAGAATAAATTCTCCGCCACTAAACAGATGTATATTTAATAGAGATCAATCAACACAGAATAAAATCCAATGTCAGACACACCGTCCATTTACAAGTTCGTTCTGGGTCTGAACGAAACCGGAGGCACTTTCCTCGCATATCCATCGATCTCCAAGTACGTCTGGACGACCACCAACTGATTCCCTCATCTTGGGTGTACAGCCCAATCAAGATCATCAGTAATCACCCAAACGATGTGAAGACTTCCGGTCTTCAACCACCGTCTTCATCTTCGACTTATCGTCAAATCGGTTATTCAGAATGGGTATAAATCCGGCCTTTTCGAATAACCTGCGTATATAATAAATAAATGTTACACAAACACAACATATGCCTCATTCCAATTCAGCAGTCACTAATCGTAAATTAGCAAGAGAACAATTTCCCAAATATTAACCACGAAGGCCGAAACCAACATCAGATCAATACCCAGGAATCCATCCATCTTAGCTAACCTACAATTAGTTTCTAAATTTCACATTCTTAGGGAAAGGTTCCCATTAATTTAATCAAAGATAAATTCCTTGAAATTTATTCTTTAATCTTCCTTTGGATATCGTTTCAAACCAAATTATGGTTTTCCAAACTAGTCGGGATTAGCGAACCACATCGAAGTAATTATTTATTTTATTTCCCATCCCAACCTATTTATCCCATGAAGCTAAACTGTTATTACCCTATAACTAACACCACGGTGTTATCGGTAAATTTAATTACCATTGCACGTTCAAATCTATTTAAAGATTTAACTATCGCTTCGGAGCAAAACTGGTGATACTCCGTTCTCGATCACTTTCCAAATTTGATAATTTATATTATAAATTCAGATTTCAATCTAATTACAGATCCTTTAAAACTCCTTTTACTGGGTTAAAGAACTAATGTCATTTAAAACACAGTTCACGGTAAACCCAAATCACGTTCTATTTATTGTCGGGTTAAAGAACAAATGTTATTTAAAAACACCGTTCACGATAAACCCACAAATCAATTCTAATTCGATTCCAATTAAATTAATTAATTGGTATACTTCATTAAATCTAAATAAAAAGATTTAATCTTTTCTCTACTGGGTCCAAGAACAGTGTTAATGAAGACACCATTCACGACAAACCCAAATCTCATTTGATATTAAATACAAGGCTCTGAATAGAAAATATATCGGCTTATATTCAATATCAAATTCTACGACCAACAAATATCGTATTGGAAATAACGATATGAATATATTTTTCAAATTTCCACAACCATATCTGTATATCACGAAATCCAACATCGAAATATCCCGAAGATAATTTCGATTGTAATCCATTCCAATTCACGTATTGGAAATTTTAATTAATTTTAAAACCACTTTCAAATTCAATTTATTTATTTCAAAAATAAATTGGTTTTAATTCTAGTTCAAAACTAGTTCGTTTTGATAAAAATAAATTTTTATCCTTACAAATGTGGGATTTTTCACCCCAGTTCTTCACAAATCATTTCTTATGATTTTACACAAATTATAGATATTTTTAATAATTTTATCAAGGCCCGTACAGTCGATTTCCATCAACGGCCATCGAACTGCACTTACAGCGACCTTTTTCAAATTTGATTTGGACATAATTCCAAATCCAACCATTAGATTTCAAATTTCTAATATTCGTTAGAAAGCTCTTTTCGATACGAACCCAACGGTTCCGGTTTTAGGAGAATCCGACGGTCAGATCTCCCGTAATGTCAATTCGAAGTCAATGGTCGAAATTCACGAACTGACGCGGCGCGGCGCGTTCTATTCAGGCCATTATATATATATATTATATATTTCGTCGATTTCCTTTTAAAACGAATTTTATAAATCGTTTAAATTCGTTTTCAAAACAAATTCAAATTCTATTTTTATTCTATTCAATTCGAATTCTATTTATATTCAATTAAATTCGAATTCGTTTATATTCAATTCAATTTGAATTCGTTTTTCTAAATATTCGATTTTTAAATCTCTTTTCAATATTCATTATAAAAACGAATATAATCGATATAAATCTCGTTCGCGTCAAAATAGCGCATCTCTAATCAACACGGCTTTATATTTTTCAATAACTTCGTTATTCTATTCAACAAATGTTTGTCAACACATGACTAATCGCAACAAATGAGTACTGTCCACATGTGACTATTTTTGTTATTCAATATATTTTATAAAATTATGATTTCTATCGTTTAATTTCAAATCAGACTCCAACCGTAAATTAGTAAGAGAACGATTCCCTGAATATTAACCCCGAAGGCCGAAACCAACATCAGATCAATATCCAGGAGACCACTCATCTTATCTATTTTCCAGTTAGTTTCTAATTTTATATATGATAAAGATATAAATTTTATTGTTAAAATATTTCGTTCAACACATGACTAATCTCAACGAATGAGTACGGTCAACACATGAACCTATATTTTATAATATTCTTTTTTTTATTGTTAAAATATTTCGTTCAACACATGACTAATCTCAACGAATGAGTACTGTCAACACATGAACCTTTATTTACTAATAATCTTTATTTTCCCGATTGGAATGAGGCCCAATCAATTACCATATAATGTTAATTATATGGATTCCATACAACACATGTATATCACAGCAACGATAAATCAACAATCATCCAAAGTGCGTTCTACACTGTATAAGCATCAAATATAGATATTCGATGCTGATACAGCCTGTTAATCAATCGATCGACATACAGCTAAATATTGGGACCGGTGTATGTTATATAATATCCCAATACCCGTGTGGGGTTTCAAATCAACAAACACATATTTTATTTATGTAGTTGGGCGATGTGTAAAATTTATCGTCCCAATCAATATCAGTCAAATCAGTGTGTATAAACAAATCGTCCGATCTGTTTATATTTATTTTATTTTATATACACGTTAAAAATTATATTTTTAACTATAAAATATTTTCAACTATATAAATATTTTATTTTATTCCACATCACACAATCAACTACACATCAAAATCAAACAAACAACCAAGCATACAAGCCATCCATGGTCTGTGGACGACGGGTGTCGGGTGCTACTAAACACCGTCTACATCCTAGTATATATTTTAACTAGAAAAGGAAATTTAAAGTGAGAATTTCTCACCAATAGATAATCCAAACATCTCGACTCTTCATATGTAGAAGTCATCGCTGTTCTCGCCTTTTGTCACTTTCGTTGCCCGTATCCACTACACATATAAAAATCACATTTTTATATTGTTGCTATGTATATAAAAATCATATTTTTATAACTACGCTATATGGATAAAAATTCTATTTTTACATCACTACTATATAGATAAAAATTCTATTTTTATATCGCTACTATATAGATAAAAATTCTATTTTTACATCGCTACTATATAGATAAAAATTCTATTTTTACACCGCTACTATATAGATAAAAATTATATTTTTTACACCGCTACTATATAGATAAAATTTTAATTTTTAACTTCCTTATCATATAAAAATCATATTTTTAATCTTCACAACATACAAAAATTATATTTTCACATCATATAAAAAATATATTTTTATATAATTAAAAATCACTTCTTTACTAGATTAAAAATCAAATCTTTTTCTTATTAAAAAAATCCACTCTTTCTACTTTGTAAAAATTCGATCTTGCTATAACAAAAATCATATTTTTACCATGCTAGTATACACATAAAAATCGAATTTTTATTTGTTAAAAATCATATCTTTTATATGTTAAAAACATCGCCTTTTTACTTAGTTAAAAATCTAACCTTTTTGTTTTCAAAAATCTAATCCTTTCCTATATATAAAAATCTAAACTTCTGAATAAATAAAAATCAGTGTTTTAAGCAAATAAAAACATTAAATAAATGAGGATTAAAAAAGTAAAAAGGCTTACCGTTTGAATCGGGTGTGGAGGGGTTGTTTCACGCTGAAGGTGGAGGAAGGGGGAGGGCGTCGGGCCTCTGGTGGTCGGGGAAGAGCACGGCCAGGCGATGGAGGGTCCCGCGCTGACATCGAGGTGGGGGTGCGCGGTTTGGGGCGCGACTTCCAATCGCGAGGGGGAAGGAGGAGAAGAAGGGGAGGCCGCGGTGGTGGCGCCCCACCTGGGGAGGCGCGGTGCGCGTCGGTGGGAGGAGCGACGGCTCCTCCCCCTTCCTTCTTTTTATTTTGTTTTCTTTGAAATGAAATCGAGGGGGGCCTGAACGGTTAAGGAGAGGAGAGAGAGTTAAATTTTAATTTATTTATTTTCAAAAAGGTACTTTTATTTTCGACCTCGAAACAAGGACCACCGCCTGTCGTCCATAGCTAATTACCCCCATTCCGAACACAATGGGATATTGAATTTGAACACACATTTCAATTTATCGGGGCCACATACTAACTAGAAAAATTCCCAAAAAATATTTTCTAACTTCGTATTGACGATACGGTGCCAACCAAACTAGTTTCGTCGAATTCTGAGACCGTTTGAAAAATGGCCATTTTCCAGTCGATTAAAATCAACAGAAACTGGCCAAATGCGTTTTCCTTTGCCACGCTCACATATTGATTCGAAAAATTACAAAATTTGAAACCTAGCAATAACTTGACATCACGGATCCAACAAAAGTTGTTTCGTCGAAATCCGAGGTTGTTTGCAAAATTTCCATTTTTAAGGGCCTGAATTCCATAGCGACTATTCAGAATTTTCAACTGGACATATCTTTTGATTCCCGCTATGAAATTTTGATTTTTCGGATTCGTTGGAAAGATATTCTCAATTAGATTCTAATATTTTTGGTTTCACTAAAATCCGGTTTATTTTACACCCAATACGTTCAATTGAAGTTTGAAATCGAATTATCAAACTACCGCTCCATTTTCAATTCCTTTTATAATTTAAAATAAATATTTATATTCTAACGACGAGCTATATAAATATATACGTTCGAATTATATTCAAAATAAATTTTTTGTCGATATTATTTAAAGTAATTCATTTTAGATATTCAAACTTCGTCAAAATTGCTAAAATAAAAATTTTAAACTGGCTCGGATTTTATGGTTGTTACACTAAACTAAATCGAGGGTGTGGTTTAGATTCATAAAAACGTATTTTGAGAAAGCATGGGTTTTGATGTAATGAAGTTTATTATGAACTTGCTTGATTTAATATCTCGAAGTCTTACTTGTTTATTGAATTAAACTTTGAATTGATGAAACTTCTCAAGAGAGACTATAATACAACCCAATTAAGACATAATTTGAAAACTAAGCTTAAATAGCTGTCTCACTGGGTCTGTGTTGCTCATGATGCTACACTTAAAACTTTTAGGTTTATAAGGTTAGTTGCCCGCTTTGAAGTGAAGACTTTTATTATGTATATTATCTCTTTACGTACCCCTATGTATATTTATTAGACTCTTGGATCTTTGTAACCATGTTATAAGATGGCATGATTGTATAATAGCCCTTCCATTTAAAATGATGTACTATGAATTATTTTATATTCTGACAAACTTTTGTTAAGTTTTGATACTGTTCCATTAGCACCATGGCTTATATGTAGCACCACTAGTTCTAGATACATGTACCAGAGTTGGGGTGTTACATCCGAATTCAACGTAAACTTTTAATTCTCCATCCCATTTAATTTTAATTCATCATAGATTGCATCTAGAGGCTAGATCATAATCTGGGAAGATTAGATCACATCAAATATCATCAATGTAGGGATTTTTCATCGTTGTTTAGATTTGATTTCATTAAATTGGCATTGGATCAAGGGCTAGGTGAGCGTTAAATATCTCTCACATGAAAACTACGGATTGTATGGTTTAAACTAGGATTGATTCACGTCATATATGCTAAATTCACCTTAGATCTGATCCTATATGTTTAATTCAGATTTAGACGTCTTAGAATTATCTAATTTAATCGTATAAACCAATAATCATATTCTTGAATATGTTTTGATCCAAATTATGTTAGATTTATTGTTTTATGATAAGTTTGTAATATGTGCATGTTTGTATAATTAAGATTGGTTGCATCATTGTTTGTTTTGATTGAATTGAATGCATTGCTTAAATTGTTTGTTAGAATAGTATGTCGCATAGCTTAGGTTTGAAGAACATAGCAAATCAGAGGTTCACATGATCATATTCAGACGAAACTTGGAGGAGGAGCTCTGAACCATGAAGCGAGGCGACACGAAAAATTTCATGTTGAATATCATTAAATACACGGACTTGCGCTGGTCCATGCTTGATAGACCGGTACTGATCCATGATATATGATTGGAAGGAGAAGATTTTTTGTGTGGCATCGTGATGGTAAATCAAGGCTGCCTAAATTTTTTTAAGAGAATTAGGTGTGATTTGAGATTGGTCGAAGATGATTTTTCGAGCACTGAACAATGGACTGACAGGAAAATTCTTCGGAAAGTAATTCAGGCTCGAAGATGGACTGTCAGGAAGTACTCAAGGATAAGATGGTCAAGATCCAAAAAGCAATCCCCTGAAGACACAACAATCTACCTCCCCAAAAATGGGCACCATCGGCCTTCACATGATGGAATAATACCAGTCCATAGATGATGGACCGGTACCGATCCATCATGTGAAAGCTGATGGTGCCCATTTTTGGGGAGGTAGACTGTGGTGTCTTCATGGGATTACCAGTAAAGTTTGGTGATGAAAGGACTTCAAATGGTTGATGTGCTATCAAAGATGGATAGTGCTTCGATTGTGAACTCCAGTTAGTGTGGTTGGAGCTGGATTGACGTGATACTGGTCGTGGGATGATATACGATTTAGTATGATGATAGACTGACTCATACTGAGTTAATCATCAATGATAATAGGATTATTTTGAGAATTTGCTAGAACTAAAAGACAGAATCTCCGGGTGAAAGGCTCATAAGTTTGAAGTGCCAAAGGATTATTAGTTATCGGAGGTTGTAGCAGGCTCAAAGTAGGAGTATCGTGGGGACGTCCATTAGGATCATATAGGTCGTGTACCCTAAATCGAGCTATAGCGGTGATCTAGTTGTCTCAGTCGGAGGCAAACACACACAAGACAGACTAGAACCGAGGTTTTCCATTAGCCCTTGACGTTTCCTTTATTCGATGTCGAAAATATGGGGCGGTCGTCACACTGCTCTTAGAGCCGAGGCAACTGTCGAATCCTAATTAAAGTCACCTATCAGTCTTCTGGATGCCCTCGATATAAATGTTGCTCAGGTATACCCTTTTGATGGAACCACTACAAACCTATCTCCATGGGTGTAGTTTCGTTAGATCTACCCCAGAGTGCCATCCCAGTGTGTTCTCATGTCCCATAGAAGTCTCAAACTTCTCTCTAGCCTTTCTGAACAATGTATTGGATATGCTCCCACTGTTTGCGATGATCTGCTTCGTTGGGCCCAACATTTGGACTCCGTTCGAACTACTCCAAAAGCACCTCACTACTTTATTTGATCCTTTATCTAATCTTCTATTATGTGTTTAGCTTATTTTATTTTATTTTTTATAACATTGATTAGCATTATCTATTTAGTTCCAACTAATCTGAACCTTATTCACTTGTTTATTAACTTTATTGGTCACTTATTTTCCCTAATCGACATTTTCTCTCGGAACGGACCATTACCGTTACATTCTTATTAAACATAATTTCAGATCGAAGTTTATATTTATGATAAGCCTTTACATTATTCATTTTAATTATTAGCCACATGTTATAATTTTTAATTACAATTGTCCACATTTGCATAATTTATTCCTTTTTTCTTTTTAATACAAATCAACATTTTGTACACATATTTACTGTAAATTTAGTTATTTTTATTTAATTCATGTTCGCAAAGTTACACACTTCATTCTACTTTTAGCGTGCGTCAAAAGGATTATCTATATATTTCTAACTAACATTTACATAATTAGACCATTTAGCATATGTGTTATTAATTGCAAAAAATGTAAATAACCAAGTTAACGGCATATTTCTATTTTTCCCTTTTGGTTCTTTTTTTATTTCATGTTTTCTTACTTTATAGTGATTGTAGGTTTGGTTTTAGGAAGTAGTTTTACACCACTTGCTTGGTTACAAAATTATGTCATAATCTATTTCCTTATTTTAATATTAATACAAGGAATTGTAGCTCATAATTGCAAGATAGTTCTTGTTCTTTTCTTAATTTTTGGATTAGTGAAAAATATTGTAACTTCGCTATTTTGCACTAATTCTCTTTTGCTTAATTTTATCCTTGTAATTATCTTTGCTTTTTCCTTATAATATAAAATTATGGAAATACATCCCCCTTTATTTTCAACCAGCCAACTAACCTAATACTAACTTCAAAACCAACTTATTCATTGAATTCCCTTTTTCTTTTGTCTCCAAAATTATGATAATTCACTGTAACGTCTTACTTTTTATGCATGTGTCATTTTTCCAAAAAACAAGAATCTCAATACATAACCAGATAATTGGGTTTCATTCCATCACACTAAGAGTTTTCTTATAAGGACATTTTTATTATTGATAGTATAATATCGGATAAATTTTCCTTAATAATTTCCGTACATAATCTATATCGAATTCAACAGTCAAAGGGAATCAAATGATATATAAGTAAATCCACTCACCTAGAAAAAATGCTCCAAGTTATAAATTTAATATGAATCAAGATTTACTATCCATAGTCTTTTCCCTTTTGTAAAATTATTTTAATCTACAAATTTGATCATGAATGGATTTATACATCTGAATCTAAAAGAAAGGAAAATAAGCTAATTAAAATCAGATCTGAAGAACCTCATATGGATAGATAATTTGGACATCCAAATCCTAATCTATAGTTTCTACCTCCAAATCTTGAATCAGAAAGCCTAAATCTAATATCTATAATTTTTGGAGAATTGGGTGAGAAAGGAAATGGCAGAGCTTCCGTGCCTACTTAGAAAAATATGAGTACAGAGGCTATCTCTGCATGTTTATTTATAAATATCTAACAAAACCGTATTCATCTGATCTAAACTAAAGATAATGCTATCAAAATGCATCAGAACACGCTACTTTGGATGTGATGGATTGACCGAACCTGCATGTGGATTGACATATAGGTCGACCTTAATCATACATGGATCGATCCCTGGGTCGACCCATACATATTTACATGCATTTTCCAGCATGTACTTCCATTTTTTATTTGAGCTTTGTTAATTCAAAAACGTTATTGTGAACATTTATTTTTATTTTTGGTTTTATTCAATTTCATTCCGCTTTTGACGCGTGTCTGATTTCATATTTAAACGCATGTTATTTTTGGAAATAATACACGTATATATTTTTTCGAAATGAATATACTTAGGCATGTTTACATTTATAATTATTTTACAGCATAGAACTTTGAACATTAATAGTTTCCCATATGAACCCTATTCGAAACATATTATATATGTGAATTAATCAAAAAATTGCCACGAATGCAATGGCATAGCTTTCAAGGGCAATTTATAAAAATTCCTAATTTTTTTACTTTTACTCTTTACACTTAATGCAATTATTTAATTATTTAAAAATGAGGGGTGTTACATTCTCCCATCCTTTTGGAAATTTCATCCCAGAAATTCGGCAAGGGTAAAACAATGTAATTCCTCACATAATTCACATCCATCGTGTATACATCCAATTTTGCAACCATCCATGTACTTATACAATATGTAATACATCATTAAATTTATAAATGCAATGAATTTCTAAGCGATACCTCTTATAGGAAACTCTTTTCTT
Source organism: Allium sativum (assembly GCA_030737875.1). Classification (NCBI taxonomy): domain Eukaryota; kingdom Viridiplantae; phylum Streptophyta; class Magnoliopsida; order Asparagales; family Amaryllidaceae; genus Allium; species Allium sativum. The sequence goes on from CM060918.1 coordinate 135,082,328, forward strand.
TACAAATCTTTTAAAAATATGATGGAAACACCCTAAATATACTTGCAATTTCTATATAAATACAATGTTTCAAAAATCAAAATATCTTTTCATCTAGATTTTCCCACCTGTTAGGGAGTAAGGGCACAGTTCATCCAATTTTTGCATCCAAACCCATCCAAACAACTTTAAAATTTCGAATTACATGAAAATCTAATTTTCCAAACTCGATCTCTTATGTTAGAAAAAGGAGGAAACGGAAAATTCTATATTTGCCACTGCATGCATATGCAACTTAATCCCTGTACTTGTAACTTTTTGTTGCTACTCGAAAAAAATTCCTATTTTCTTTTCCAAGAACAAATTATATAAGAAGAATTTCTTTTTAAATTTCCCAAACTTATTTTGGGATATTTTATTTTCTCTTACTGTTCTCGTTTATTATAGTTATCATCTTTGTAACTTTCTGTAAATTTTGTTTGTTCTTCTTTTGGTTGTCTATATTTTGCTTTCATTGTTATTTTATTTATAATATCCTATGTCTTTATTCTTTTGTAGTGGTCATCGTAAAAACCTAAAAAGATAATGTAACAATAAACAATTCTAATTTTAACAATAAATCAGAATACTACATAGGAATGCAGATTCATAATGAAAGAAAATAAAATCTAGTACAATTGCTACTAGGTAAAAGATACAATAGATAAATGTGGTTTTCCACTAGGATTAGGAGGCCTAGGACCATGGCCCTCCTGACATAAAAATGTCCTAATCACTAAATTTAGACAGCCAAGGTGTTTCCCCTTTCAATTTATCACTCTACAAACTCATGTCATGTAACTGCTAATTCTTGAGCTATCTGATGCCATAAAGGGCCATCTCCAATTATTTACTGATAATATCCTAAACTCAAAGGCTATCCATCCTTAAATATCTCGATAGATATAAATATGACAATCCTTACTTCAGTATGAAGTAACCCCGTATTTTTAGGCGTAGTTCCTACTCTACCATAATGTGAGATAACATGATGAACCATCTATTTCCTCAAGAAGTATTAAAAAAGCATTTCCATTAATTACAAACTATGTCATAATTTCACTTAGAAATATCCCAAACTTTCTTTTACATTATATCTCCTCTTCATTTCAATTATATAGGTTTTTGGCCTTTCCTTGAAAATTCAATCCTCTACAATTATATTACTGATTTACACGGAAGCTCATTTGTCATGTGAATTAACAAATCTTTTTCACTTAACTCGTACCCTTTAGGTATGGATTCCTTCGAGGCATTGTATGGATGACCCTACAGATCACTATCATGTTGGTGGAAGACTACTAGCAGACTTCTTCTTAGACCTAAGATAGTTATGGAAACCTCAGAGAAGATAGACCTGATTCGAAAGCGGATGAAGGCAGCTTAGGATAGATAGAAGTCGTATGTACATCAGTAGAGGAAGGACCTAGATTTCGAGGCAAGTGACTTGGTTTTAGTTAAGGTGTCACCTTTGAGGAGTGTGGTTTGATTAGGCTCAGTGGGGAAGTTGGCATCGAGGTTCCTAGGGCCATTTCCTATAGTGGAGAGGATAAGCCATATGGCCTATAGAGTTAGACTACTAGAGAGGTTAGTTGGAGTTCATGATGTATTTCGTATTTCACCCTTGCAAAAGTTCTTACACGATTCCATGGTGGAATTAGAGCCAAGTACTCTAGAGGAGATCGAGTAGAGAGGGAATCATTCGTTAGTCGAGTTCCTACACGGATATTAGGATATGAGGTGAAGAAGTTGCGGAATAAAGAGATCAAGCTTGTTAAGATTCACTAGGGAGAAGATAGTGCCGAAGCGACTTGGGAACCATAGGATATATTCGTGCTTCTTTTATGTTTCTCTTTGACGGTATGTTTTTGTTCCTTTCCTAAGCTTGGAATTTGAATCTACTTTTCCTATCATTTGAACCATAAATCTTAGGTAGAAGTCGATGGGTGGTAGGAAATGGTTTAAAACATGTTAATAGAACATGTTATGGTTTAATGGATTCACGTGGATGCATATACACACACTAGGCACTAGTTAGAGATCGGAAAACTAGGACACTTACATATTTACATATGGATGTGTGTACATTTTTAATTTATTTTAAAATGGATGGAAAAGGTTGTACCATCACTTAGATGACATATTTTGGTGAATGATTATGCATGCATATAGAATTATTTGTATTATTAGGGTTCCTTTGCATACATATTGGATGCATAACACAGACATGAGTTTGCATAACACAATCATTCTTTCTTAATTTTGCACAAATTGGGTTAAAACATGTGATTCGACAATAATGCAACTGGATAATAATAAGAAATATGTATTGTTAATGATAAAAATCGTCAACACCCAGTTTAAGGTTCATCAATGTATATAAGATGAAATTTAGAGAATAATCGATCTAAAGGATGCTAAATGATAATTCAGCCTCAACAAGCTTATCTTATTTTATCGTTTCCTAGATATCAAGACCCTAAGTCCAAAGTTTAGTTACTCTTCCTTCGAGAGGTGAGTATCATGCTTGCGAGACATAAGAATTAACAGTTACCTTGGGATAAGGGCATTATAGGCCTATAGAAGGATGAAAACCTCATTAACACAATGACCCTCATATTCAGGATAGAATAATATACACTTTGTAGGGAAGAAAAAGGTAAATTCACCACAACAATAGGTTTATTGACATATTATAACCCTTTTGACTAGAATGATACTTCCACATCGAACTAGCCTACAAGGAGGCCTTGGTTGTGTTAGTAATCACGTCATAAGGTTACAATAGAACTTTCGTTATGTTGTGTTACATTAAGCTTATAGTGAAAGGTTTGAGACACGTGTTAGAGTCATAAGGATGAATTCATTGAGTTTATTCATTGAATTTTCCTTTTTCAAACATAATAATGTCTCAAATCTTCCACGAAAAGAGGTTAATATTACTCCTTGTTCAATCGACATACACAACATAAATATCAAATCGAGAAAAGATTAAGTCTCGATTCTCTCTCTTTGTTTTTATTCAACACGATTTCATTACAATAGTTGTGGAAATCCCCAATTCGATTTGAAATATTAGGGTTTTCTCTCTAATAAAAGATTACAAGATTTTTAGAATGAGAAAGAGAACCCCAAAATGAGACCCTTGAGGTCTTATTTATAGACAAACTGGGCCCTCTTTTGGTTCCGATTCAGCAAAAACTCGTTTGGAGCGCTTTCGGCTTCGAAAATAAGGAAAGAGCTTGGTGTCGGCCGCTTCATTGGCTTTCAGTTCCAGTTATTGAGTTTTGGCATCCCATATTCTGGACGTTGCTATTGGCTTTCAGTCTCCATGATACGATCCAGTTTCAATAGCCAACTTTTTATTTTATCTTGCTTTCGTGACTTTGATTTCAGTATCGAAACTAAGCATGTTAGTGTGGATGACCCTTCCTTTCACTGGCTTTGACTTGTTTTAGCATCCTCTAAAAGTTATTCTCGGACTTTAACCCTTTACATTGATTTTCTTTCCATTTTTGAGCTTCGTTGTCAGATTTTCCTTGCTTTCAGATCATGACTTTCGATCCTTGGTGACTCGTGACTCAAGTACTTCTTTCGATTGTGTACCAATACCAAGTAAATTAGTGTAGATAGCTTCGATAGCGAATTTTGCTTCAATAGCTTCTGAATGTGTCCTGTTATCGGTATCGGTACTAAGAAAATTGGACTGATAACTCCATTTGCTTTATCTTGGCTTGGTTTCATACTCTAATGTCGAATCACCTATTTTTGGCCATCTCTCATTATTTGCTTCCCCAGACAAAGAAATGGTAATTTCTTTCGGCATTGCCCTCTTATGGTGTCAGAATATGTGCTTTCGGCTTTCGTTTATGGGTTGGCCGACAACTCTTATTTTTCCTCACTTGTTCTGAGCCTTTTTTTCCTTTTCCTCAGTGTCGGGACCAATTTGGCTATCTTTCCTTTGCGTATCGACACCAAGCTAAGTGTTCTTAACATGTTGATGCTGATAGTAAGCTTTCTTTATGCATGATTTGGTGCGGAGACTGAGTATTTGACCTTTTATTGATGCTTGTAGATATGATAATGCTCCTGCTTTCGGTAATTAGCCTCTGCTTTCGATACTGATTCTTTCTTTCGATCATCTGCCTCTGTTTTTGGTAATTAGCCTTTGCTTTCGGTACTTAGCCAATGCTTTCGGTATCGGCTTCATTCAATACCCCTTCACCTTGACTTGATTTTGATGTTGAACTCTGGTAGTAACATTTCCCCTAGTGAAGGGGTGACACTGACTTTTCAAGTTTGTCCTTCTATTCAGCCTGCAATACCTTTTGATTGAAATCATACATGCACTTCTCCTGCATAAACTTTTATTAGCTAATACTTTGTGTTTAACACCTTCTGAACTAAGCCTAACAATTACTTGGTCGGTTATAGGATAGTGTAATTAGTAACAATCGACAATAACTTAAAAAACTTCCATGAATAAGGTGTAGTAAAACCTTCCTTCACCATCGAACTCCATAATGAGGAACTCCTGATGTCTATTCAATAGTTGATTCAAAGCTTTCTGTCAGAAATAAGATGTTAAATTTTAGGAATGCATGGCCTATATTAAGCCATTTTACAATGAAAGACCAAAATTTTGCTTTATTGAAAATCAATATGCCAAAAGCATGGGAACCCCAATTCCGGTTCTTAATGGACGATCAGGAGTTTGCTTCTGAGAATAATAGAAGTCCTGAGTCGAACCCAGATTAGATTATGAATGACAAAAGACCAGAAATAATAGTAGAAGTCTCGAACCAAACCTAGATTCGAGTATATATGTTAGAAAACCAGAAATCCAATTCTGGTATTTGATAAAAGTCCTGAACACACCCAGATTCAGATATTTATGATAGAAGACCAGAAATCCACTTCTTGTATGTGATAGAAGTCCTAAACCCACCCAGATTCAGTTATTTATCATAGAAGACTAGAAATCCACTTCTAGTATTTGATAGAAGTCCCGAACTCACCTAGATTCGGGTATTTACGATAGAAGAGCAGAAATCCACTTTTGGTATTTGATAGAAGTCCTGAACTCACCCAGATTCAGGTATTTATGATAAAAGACCAGAAACCCAATTATGGTATTTGATAGAAGTCCCGAACCCACCCAGATTTGAGTATTTATGATAGAAGACAAGAAATCCCCTTCTAGTATTTGATAGAAGTCCCAAATCAAACCCAGATTCAGGTACTCACGCCATTCCTAGGCTTTCTCTTTATAGCAGAAGTTGCTCGTGTGTTGTTCCCTTTATGTGGAATACTTGTGTAAGCAGAGGCGACTGTGCTCTTAGAATGCTCCTCCAGAGCTTTTGTTCCCTTCTCTCGGGATAGGATGTAAGAAGAGGATGTATGTGCTTACTAGGCCACTCACTGGGCTTTTGTTTAACAAAGCAGAGGATGAGCATGCTTTGTTAGCCGCTCTTTGGGCTTTAGATTGCCAAAGCAGAAGATGTACGTGCTTTGATTATTCCCTTCTGCAGGAAGAGACATAAGCAGAGGTAGAGCGTGCTCTTCTATGAGCAGAGGTAGGACATGTTTAGTCGAAGCAGAGGCAGAGCATGCTCTTCTACGAGTAGAGAAAGGGCGTTCTTTATTTGCTCCCTTCTGTAGGAAACGAGTAACATAAGCAGAGGTAGGACATGCTCTTCTGTGAGTAGAGGTAGTACATGCTTAGTTCATAATAGAGGCAGAGAATACTATTCTACGAGCAGATGTAGGGCGTGCTATATTAGATGCTCCATCCCGACCATTTCTGGCGTGGATCGGAGGCTTACGCTTTTGATGCTTTAACCTAACCCTTTTCGATTTGAACGCGGATAAAGGCTTACACCCCACCTCACTTCGGGAGATGTCTTTGCCTAGCCATCTTGGCGGTGACAAGGGTTTTTGACTATTGTAGGCTATGTTACCCATTTGGGGTTATTCCAAGTTTCAAGAGGGCTTTCGTATCCTTAACCATGTGGATGTTCTTAAGATGACCTTTTTCATTCATTTTTTGTTGAGAAGTATGGTCTCAAGTGTTCTGCTTCCATGTTCTAGGTATGAGATCACCATTTGGTTTGTAGAGTTGGTATGCTCTGGGTGCGAGTTCTTGATGTATGATTATGGGTCCCTCCCAGTTTGGGCCAAGAGGACCATCCATTGGATTTTTAGTATTGGCCATTATTCTTTATGATATCAAATCTCATTTTCGAAAGGATCTTGTTCTTAATTTTTAATTGTAGTACTTGGTGATTCTTCTTTGATGTTCAACCGCTCTAATGGTTGTTTTGTCTCTCAATCCTTGAATTAGGTCTAAGGATTCCTTCTTTAATTCTTGATTAGGATCAAATGCATATGTCATCCTTTTATGGAATCTTAACCTTGACTGGAAGCATAGCTTCACATCCGTGTGTTAGGGAATACGGAGTATGTTCCATTGCCGTTTTGGTGGAAATCCTATATGCCCAAAGCACTAAGGATTATTCGTCTGCCCAATTTCCTTTAGCTTGGTTTGTTTGTTTCTTTAGAATTGTCTTTACGGTTTTGTTTGCAGCTTCAAAGGAACCATTTGCTCATGGATGCTCTACGGAAGAGAAACTCTTTATGATTCCATTTTTGTCAAAAAACTGTATGAATTCTTTGATCTCAAACTGCGTTCCGTTTTCTGATATGAACTTATAAGGAATTCCAAAGCATGTGACAATGTTCTTTATCACAAACCTCAACAGCTTTTTAGATGTGATTGTTGGAAGGGGTTCTGCTTTCACCCACTTGGTAAAGTAGTCGACGGCTACCATGACATATATAGCTCCACCCTTAGAGATTAGTAGGGGTCCGATTAAGTCTATTCCCCATACTTCGAATGTCCGTGGGCTTGAGGTAGTGGTCAAGTCACGGAGTTAATCGAGGTATCATAGAATACCTTTGATACTTCTCACATTTCTTGACATACTCGGTTGCTTGGCTAATCATTTGTGGCTAGTAAAAGCCTTGTCGCATAACTTTTTATCTAGTTTAATTCAGTTGGAATGGACTCCATATAAACCGTCATGCGCTTCCTTCAACAAGCTAAGCCCATCCTCAAGGCTTACACATCTTAGGTAGAGAAGTGAATGTCCTTTCTTATAGAGCACCTTGTCTATATTCACAAATGTAGGGGATTGGTGTTTTGTTTTTCTTATGTCTTGTTTACTGATAGGTAGGGTTTCTTTTAGAAGATAGTCCACGATATGGGACATCCAAGTATTTTCATAACAGTATCCCATTTCAATTGGCATGGGTTCCTCACTGGGTGTAATACCACCAAGGTTTGGGATCTAGTTAAGACCAGAAATTTCTTTCATGATTCAGATGCTTCCTGCTTAATGCTAGGTTTTTCTTGATATCCTATAGGGATTATTTGAGTCTCAGGTGCCCCTTGTGAGCTAGACAATTTTGCTAATGAGTCTGCTTGGGAATTTTTCCATCTTGGGTTTTGATGTATGGAAAAATCCTCGAACTAGGAAAGCATCTTTAGTATCATTTTCACATACAGGGCCAACCAATCATCTTTGGTTTGGTAGGTTTGTTTGATTTGATTTACCATTAATTGTGAATCACTAAATATCTCAATCTGAGGTACTTTCAGTTGTAGTGCTAAACTCAACCCTGTTACCATTGATTCATATTCTACAACATTGTTGGTTGTGGCAAAACCCAACTTCATTGCATAATTCAAACGATGCTTGTCAGAGGTGATGATTATATATCCCTCCCCCACTCCTCATTTTCCTTTTTGGATTGCTTTGTAATGAAGCTTGTACACTCATTCCCAAAATCTGCGAGAGCTTACCTTTTAATAGCTGACTGAGGTTGGAATTCTATTTTGTGTTGGCTAAGCTTAATTCCTCCTTTTACTGACCTCCCCGAGGTCTCTGGCTTACTAAAGACTTGCTTGAGTGGGAAGCTGGTTAAAACCTTAATGGGATATGCCTAAAAGTAACCCTACGCTTCTGTGCTGTAAGTATTAGGCAATAAGTTAATTTCTCAACCACAGGGTGTCGACTTTTCGCATCTTTCAGACTTCTGCTAACATAATAAATTGGGAATTACATTTCATTATCTTCTCTGATGAGAACTGGGCTAACCACATATTCTAAGACAACCATATACAGATATAGATCCTCTCCTCTTTAGGGACTAGATAAAATTGGAGGTTTTCCCATATAAACTTTGAACTCATGAAAAGCCTTTGTGCATTCCTTATTCCATTCAAAGTTCTTCTTTTTCTTTATCACGTCAAAGAAATGAACACACTTATTAATTTCTTTGGAGATGAACTGACACAAGGCTGCTACTTTTCTGTTTAAACTTATAACCTCTTTGCTTGTTTTAGGTTCTTCCATATCTTTTATGGCTTTAATTTGGTCGGGACTAGCTTCAATCCCTTGTTTGCTGACAACATATCCTAGGGACTTTCCAGATTGAACTCTAAAGGAACACTTTTGCTGGTTTAGTTTCATTTGGTACTATCTCAGGATATTGAACATTTCTTCCAAATCTCTCAGATGACTCTCTGCCTTAGTAGATTTCACTAGCATGTCATCTACATATACGTCCATGTTTCGTCCTATTTGATCCTGAAACATCCTTTTAACCAACTTCTGATATGTTGCGCCTGCGATTTTCAATCCAAAGGGCATTACCTTGTAACAGAAGTTTCCATAATAGATAATGAAGCTTGTGTGTTCTTCATCGGGTTTATGCATACGGATCTGGTTGTATCCCTAGTAGGCATCCATAAGGGACAACAACTTATGCCAGCTAGTTGCAACTACCAACTGATCTATCTGAGGAAGAGGGTAGCAATCCTTTGGGCAAGCTTTTTGTAGGTCCGTATAGTCAACACAAGTCCTCCATTGGGCAAGCTGTTATTAGGTCCGTATAGTCAACACAAGTCCTCCATTTCCCATTGGATTTCTTCACCAACAATGGACTGGCCAACCACTTGAGTTAAAAGACCTCCTGAGTAAACTTGTTTGTAAGCAACTTCTTGACTTCTTCTTTTAAGGCCTCTGACCTATCTCTATTGTATTTCCTTTTCTTCTGTTAGATGGGGTTTATAGACGGATTGATGTTCAGGGCATGGTTCAGGACTGAAGGGTAGACTTCTACCATGTCTGAGTGGGTCCAAGCGAAAACATCCTTATTATGTTGTAGGAATTGAATCAAGTCGTTTCTCAATGATTCTTCCAACCGCTTCCCTACCTTGATGATTTTAGTTTTATAGTTTAATAAACACTTATTTCTTCCAAATCTTCTATTCGTTTGATTCTTTTTGTATCCCCTCGGGAATCTGATAATGTGACAATTTCTTCTTCTTCTGCTAAGTTTACTTCATCATCCCTCTTTCTTTTTCTCCTCAACGAAGTCTACCTACCATTCATATGATTTTTAGTTTTATTGATTCTTATTTTAGTTTCGAATGTCGGATGTAAGAATCCATCATCCAAAGGTTGAAAAACTGTGGAAGTGTCGAAATAAGCAGAATACTCCCTTTTTTATCAGTCAACGGTTGTGACATACAATTCACGAGGGCTAAACTACTCCCCCTTGATCGTGCCCCAACCTTTCTTAGTTAGGAATTTCATCATCAGATATTTGGAGGTGACAAAAGCATCCATTTCATCCAAAGCAGGTTGTCTAAAGAAAGCATTGTAGTAGGAAGGCTGGTCAATAACGACAAAGAGAGTCTCAAAAGTTCTGCAGAGAGGAGATAACCTAACTTGGACCAGAAGCTTGATTTTCCCTATCGAGGTTGAGCCCTTATTGTTAAAGCCGAAGATAGGCTCATTGCTTGGTCCCATCTTATGCTCAGAGATTCCCATTTGATCGAAAGCATGCTTATATATCACATTCACTACACCCTCAGTTTCAACAAGAATTTTGGCAACTATAAAAAGTCCAACTTAGGCAGTTATCATAAGAGGATCATTGTGTGGATGACAAACTCGCTGGTATGCTGGGATACTAGTTTCGTGTTCAGGACAAATTCTTTCAAGTGCCCTTCACGAATGAGCTCCTGAATTATGCCCTCCAACACCATGCATTCGCCAATCTTGTGTTCGTTCGTGTGGTACTCCCAATACTTCCTTCCATATTATGGTTCATGAAAATTCTTAGCCTTAAAAGAAACTGGGAAGTTGTTGACTTTATCTTCAGCTACAACATATAAAAAGGAAATGGGCTTAGTCAAGGCTAATGAATTAGAATTAGATTCCTCCCGTCTTAGTTTCTTCGGGTTTCCATCAAACCAAAACCTCCCACCTTGAGAGGTCTTTGGTTGAATCCTGGTTTCACCCCTTCCCCGCGGGAAACAAACTTCTTCTTTGTGTAGTAAAGATCATCAATGCGAATAAACTTGTCCGCCTGAAAGTGGAAATCTTGAAAATCTTTGCATCGATGAATATACAAAAAGGGGTGTTGTCAATAAGCCCTGAGTGGACGGCAATAAGCTTATCTCTATCATTCACGTCTTTGGCCTTCAAAGCATCCACATTGAACCTTTTTCAATAACCCTCCAAGGACTCCCCCTGTCTTTGCTTTATGTTGGGGATGACAATATAGTCTATTTTTGGGTCCTTGCAGATACAGAACTGTGCAGAGAATTCGTAAGAGAATTGCTTTCACGAGTAGATAGCATTTCCCCGGTATTGGAGTTACCATTTAGCAGTTTCCCCTTGGAGTGTCACCGGGAAGAGTCGACATTGGACGACGCCTGAAGCATTATAAAGGTCCATTTGGCTATCAAAAGCCATTAGGTGATCATCTGGATCAGTGGTTCCATGGTAATTTATAGTTGGAATTTTCACACGGTCCAGTATTACAGTATGCATAATTTCATTGGTGAAGGGAGAAACCCTTTCGTTGTCATTGATTCTTTCATCCAAGGTTCTTTTTCCTTTACTTCCGAGAAAATCCTTGACAGCTTTCTTAGTTATGTCTTTGAGATAAGCTTTTGTATTATCATAATCCGACTTCTTGGGATTGCATCCTTTGGAAGTAGAGCTTTCGGAATGTTCCCTGTCGTGTTGATTTCCTTGATGGTCAATTTCCGATGCATAGAGTCTCTTCTTTTTGTAGGAAGTGCTTTGACCTTTTCCTTTCCCTTAGACTGTTGGTTTAGAGCATTTCTTCTTGGAAACTCAATTTCTTCCTCCAAACTTGGGTTGTCAATCCTAGAGGACTTTAGTGTTTAAGTAGCATCCCAAAGGGTTGGCATTTGAAGGATCCTTTGCTCTAGAGCTTTTAACTTGATGGCATTTTCCTATATAACATTCGAGTTTGGAGGTCGTACCAGGTTAGAGGTTCCACCTACTTCAGTAGCATTTAAGTTGAATGTTGGAGTTATGTTTTCCTCAAGGTTGACTTCCAGAACTGATTCTTTCTTTAGTTCTTCCAATCTCTTCGATTTCATCTTTTCCTACTATCAAGCGATAAGTTCTCCAAATTAGTTTATAATTAAATAAAGGAAGGCCCTTCTTTTAATGCTAAAATGTCAACAATGAAAATCGTCAACACCCTGTTTAAGGTTCATAATGTGTATAAGACGAAATTTAGATAATAATTGATGTAAAGGAAGCTAAATGATAATTCAGCCTCAACAAGCTCAGCTTATTTTGTCATTCCCTAGATATCAAGGCCATAAGTCTAAAGAATAGTTACTCTTCCTTCGAGAGGCGAGTATCATGCTTGCGAGACTTAAAAATCAGCGGTTACCTTGGGATAAGGGCATTATAGGCTTAAAGAAGGTTGAGAACCCCATTAACACAATGACCCACGGATTCAGGATAGAATAATATATATTGTGTAGAGAAGAAACAAGTAAATGCACCACAACAATAGGTTTAATGACATATCATAACCCTTTTTGACTAGAATGATACTTCCACATCGAACCAGCCTACAAGGAGGCCTTACTTGTGTTAGTAATCATGTCATAAGGTTACAATAGACTCTTCCGTTATGTTGTGTTACATTAAGCTTATAGTGAAAGGTTTGAGAAATGTGTTAGAGTCATAAGGATGAGCTCATTGAGTTTATTCATTGAATTTCCCTTTTTCGGACATATTAATGTCTCAAATCTTCCATGAAAAAAAGTTAGTAATAAATCCCAGTGCAACCGACATAGACACAACATGATTATCAAATCGAGAAAAGATTAAGCCTAGATTCTCTCTCTTTGTTTTATTCAATGCGATTTCATTACAATAGTTGTGGAAATCCCCAATTCGATTTGAAAAATTAGGGTTTTCTCTCTAAGAAAGGATTACAAGATTTTTAGAATGAGAAAGAGATCCCTAAAATCAGACAGTCTTATTTATAGACAAATTGGGCCCCTTTTTGGTTGCGATTCAGCAAAAGCTCATTTGGAGCGCTTTCGGCTTCGAAAATGAGGAAAGAGCTTGGTGTCGGCCGCTTCATTGGCTTTCAGTGCCGGTTATCGAGTTTTGGACTACTATATTCTGGACATTGCTATCAACATTCGGTCTTAGTGATAAGATCCAGTTTGATAGCCAACTTTGGATTTTATCTTGCTTTTATGACTTTTGATTTCGGTATCAACACTAAGCCTTTTAGTGTGGATGACCCTTCCTTTCACTAGCTTTGACTTGTTTTAGCATCCTCTAAAATTTATTCTCAGACTTCAACCCTTGATGTCGGTTTTCTTTCCATCTTTGAGCTTCATTGTCGGATTTCCCTTGCTTTCGAAGCACGACTTTTGATCCTTGGTAACTCACGACTCAAGTACTGCTTTCGGTTGTGTATCAAAACCAAGTAAATTGGTGTAAATATCTTTGATAGCAAACTTTGCTTCAATAGCTTTTGAATTCATTCTATTTCGATATCAGTACTAAGCAAATTAGTACCAATAGCCCCGTTCACTTTATCCTGGTTTGGTTTCATACTCTGATGTCAAATCACCTATTTTTGGCCATCTTTCATTGTTTAATTTTGGGGGCAAAGCCAAGTTAACACCTTTCAACATTGCGCTCATCTGGTGCCGGAATATGTGCTTTCGACTTTCGTTTATAGGCCGGCCGACACCTTTTATTTTTCCTCACTCGTTCTAAGCCTTTTCTTCTTTTTTCTTGGTGTCGGGACTAAGCTGGCTATCTTTCCTTTGCGTATCAACACCAAGTGAAATGTTCTTAACATGTTGGTGTCGATAGTAAGCTTTCGTTATGCATGATTTTGTGTTGACCCTGAGTATTTGATGTTTTATTGATGCTTGTACATCTGATAATGCTCTTGCTTTCGGTAATTAGCCTCTACTTTTGGTATTGATTCCTTCTTTCGATCATCTATCGGTAATTAGCCTCTGCTTTTGTGACGACCGCCTATAAATCCTGCACTTAACAAGAGAAATAATGCGCTGAAAGGCATTCTAGGAAGTTATGGACGATCAACGAGTTAGGTAAACACATGTGGAACCTATCATATAACTCACAGCGCAAGGATAAAATATAATAGAACATATACAATAGGTAATAATAGTAAAACAGAATTGTGCAGAATTTTAAACTTTCCATCTTATCATGAATTATCCATACAACAAACTAGATACAACATCAAATTCTGTACAAAGTGCCTCACTACAAGGCACTTAGAGAATACATCAATAAAGCAGTAGAAAATAGCAAATAGTAGGTAATAAGAGACTAATACATAAGCTTCCAGCTCGTCATCGCACAACAACATCGTCTTCACCAAGATCAACTACTTGTTACATGCTACGCAGCCTACCCATCCAACACATGGATGAACAACCCAAGGTAATAAGAGGAAACATAAATCCTTGAGTCAGACAACAGTCTTAGTGAGCGATAAAACAACAATCTAACATCATCAATAAAGTATATGAGAGTAGGGAGATTAATCAACTAACTACCAACATCAACTGAGAAAAACTCAAACACATCTTCCCCACATCTGGCAGTGATAGCCTTTACAACAATCAAGTAGAAACAAATAGTATATTCATGGCAATCAGTTATCAAGTGTAGACCATCCTAATCATTGTCGACATCTCCGAAGCATAAGCCCCGAAGGCCTAAACCAACATCAGACAAGCACCCAAGAGATGTCTCCTTCGACGTCGAATAATCTCCACAAGACAATACAATCAAAACAATCATCATTTATGACTTTTGCTATCACTGCCAATCTTACTTTGAAACCATCGTTAATCGTATAACCGGCTAAACACCTTGTCGTCGTTTGTTAAGGGCTAATGGTAAACCCCAGTTCGAGAAAAACTCCATACGCCATCGTGACTCATATCTTTAGGCCCATCATGACTTCCCAGGGTACTCAACCATTCAGTCGGTCTTTTAGGCATCCCTATTGTATCCCTGCTTTGAGTGTGTTAGAACCTACGACAACGATAATTCCTTGGCCTTCATAAATCTAGTCGTCGTCACCGGCGACTAACCACAAGCTCAAAACACACTTGAGCAACCATTATCTACGAGCTCAAATCACACTTGACTCGTCTGCATATTCATTGCAATTCGTCGATCAACGAACACTTCACAACACATCAAACATTCCTGCTTGAATTCCCATCGAAATTATAACCATCATCGATCCAAAAATATGCTTTGTTTGGTCGATTCCACATTTCATAACATTTCTAGCCTTCTCGCTATGAAAAAACAAGCACAAAGTCAAAACAGCCTTTTACAGCGTTTCTGAAATGCTATCATATCTCCTGGTTCAATTCTAGACCTACCCTGACACATGGCACTGACATTTGGTACTCTGGCATTTGGTGCTGGCATTTGGTACTGATCCCCAAATGCGCACCTTGGCAAATCATATATTTCACCGTGTTGCACCTATCTGGCACCTGGTACTCCAGCACTTGGTACTTTGGCATTTGGCCAGATCCATAACATAGAGTTTGGAAACGCTATAATATGTTTCGCCCTATCTATCCCCCGTAGTACTACCCGATCCATGATTTTCCCAGCGCGCACATTGGCAGATCCACCTTTTTGCCATGTGCGGGTCAATATGGTACTTGGTACTCTGGCATTTAGCCCAATCCATGCCATATCGTTTAAAATGCTATAAAATGTTTTTACCCGATCCATGCCAAATGCAAATTCCACAGTGCGCACCTTGCTAGATCACCCTTATTACCATGCGCAACACGCATCTGGCAATTTGCCAGTTTAGCCCGATCCAGGCCCCACTATTACAGCGTTTTCCAACCGCTGTAAAAAAAATCCGAATAATGGCCTGTTTTTTTCTGCTAGATCCATGCATTGATTTCTGCCCGATCCATGCATGTTTTTTCGCCTGATCCATACACTGAAATCGCCCAATCCACACATGTTTGTACGCCAAACTCCAACTAAATTCGTACTTGAACATAAGTTGATTTCATACTCGAAAATTAATCAAATTTCAACTTTTTCAACAACGATTCAACCAATAAAACAACAAAAAATCACACAATTATCAATGAATGTTAAAATAATGATTTAATCATTAATCAAATCATTAAATGGATCTAAACATAAAATTAACACATGATTTTACCGTCTATAATTTGTTAGATTATACGGTGGTGATTTGAGATTGAAATCATACTTACATCGATTAGATATATACGAAAACAACTTGAAATGATGAACACATCATCATACAACCCACATACTTGATTGAATCCGTGTGAGAGATGTTTATCACTCACCAATTCTTTGAAATAACTTGAAATCGACTAATCTCAAATCCAGACAGTGGTGATCAACCTTAAAACCTTTCAATTTGATGTGATCTTCCTTTACTCGATGTAGAACTAGCTTTGTTTGATGTAGATCTTCAATTTTCTTACGTAGATCTAGAAATTTAATGGAGGAAGAGAGAAATTTGATTGAGCAAGGAATCACAAGCTCAACCAAATGAGAGGATGAAGAAAAGTAACCCCCTCTCCATCCCTCTAACCCCTATTTATAGCCAATAGCCAACTAATGGGCCACACCAATTCATCCCATTAATAACTAGCCAAACCTGAACAGAATTTTGTGAAACATTAAAATGTAATTCCTCCCAAACCGTTGAACCAAATCTTTAATGTGACCAATCTAAGGAACTGGAAACGTCATTTCCTTTTCAATGAAATTGATCCCAAGACCTGATTCGATCCCAGTAAAAAGTTATGCCCTGTACAAAGCTGACAGGGGGAAATGGTCATGAATAAAATTCGTAAAAATTATGGACATGTCACACATCCCCATAAACAACATATTAAAATTTGAGAATAATCCAACCTTCAGAGAATTAAATAAGAATATTTTACGATCCTCCGATACGTAAAGGGCGGGTCATAGCATTCTCTCCCCCTTAGGAATTTCACCCCCGAAATTCCAAGCAACACAAGCAAGAAAAACAACTCCTCATGCCTATCGTCCATAACCAGCCAATTTTATCATCAAACTAGCTGCCATCGAACCATAGATCCATAACCCTATCCTAGCACGTAAAATTCTATCAACAAAAATAGTACAATTTACAACGGTGTAAGAATGAGATGACATTTATGGGTCATACCGTTGAAGAGTTCTGGATGGATCGTCTTCATACTCTCTTCCATCTCAAACATACAATCGCCATCATCCTCACTCCATTGCACCTTGAATAGCTCAATTGTCTTCCTCTTAAGCTGTTTCGTGTCACTCCCCACAACGCGAAGTGGCTTACGAGTTTTCGTAGCTATGGTCTTGACTTCTAAGTCTTCGTATTGCTCTGTAGATACCACCACATTCGAATCATGCACACACTTCCGTAGGAATGGCACGTGGAAAGCATTGTGCACACTCGACATCTTCTCGGGTAACTCCAATCTATATGCGAGCTTTCCAATTCGCTCAACTATTGGAAACTATCCAACAAACCTAGGAGCTAACTTCCCTTTACTTCCAAATCGAATAACATGCTTCAACGGAGAAATCTTCATGAAAACCATATCGCTTACATCGAATTCCAAATCCTTACGACGCTTATTGGCATAACTCTTCTGATGATCTTGGGCTACCGTCATTCATTGCTGAACAATCTCGATACAATTCGATGTCTCTCTAATCATCTTTGGCCCAAGTATCAACTTATCTCCAGTCTCTAACCAACAAGCCAGAGAATTACACGGTCTACCAGACAACGCCTCATATAGTGCGATCCCAATGCTCGATTGGTAACTGTTATTATACACAAATTCAAATAAATGTAGATGGTCCTACCATGATCCTCCGAAGTCCAATACGCAAGCCCTCAGAAGATCTACCAAAACTCGGTTAGCCCTCTCGGTTTTACCGTCGATTTGGGAATGATAGGCCATACTCAAACACAATTCGGTTCCCATAGCTTCTTGCAAACTCTTCCAAAATCCACTCATAAATAATGGATCTCGATCACTCAGTATGATCTTTGGGATACCATGGAATCGAACTATCCATTTTATATAAAGCACAACCAACTTCGATGTTGTCCTAGTTGATTTGACAGGGATAAATCTGGCGCTTTTGGTTAAGAGATCCACTAAAACCCAAATTCCTTCGTTTCCTTCCCTAGTTCTAGGTAGTCCATGATAAAATCCATCGATATATGCTCCCATTCCACGTAGGAACTTCCAATCGCTGAAGCAATCACTTGGCTTTTTCTATTCAGCTTTCACCAACTAACAGTTCATACACTTAGAAATGAATTTTCCAACATCCCTCTTCATTCCTTCCTAGTAGCAAGATCGTTTCATGTCTGGATACATCTTATTACCACCAGGATGAATCGTCAACTTTGTGTGATGACATTCTCTCAGAACCTCATCTCTCAATCCATCGATATCAGGAACAACTAGTCGTCCTTCCTTATGAAGTCAACCATCTCTATCAACTTCGAACTCCTTATTCTCCGATTCCAACTTTGGGATGATCTCAACAAGGTTTCCATCAAATTTTTGGATTCTATCAATTCTTTCTATGAGAGTAAGTCTTATCGATAAGCATACCAATATTTCAGGTTCCAACCCACATCGTGGTCTGAAATCAAATCCTACTAGGTATTCGAGGCTCTTCCATTCCGAAAACATTGCTCCCAATCCTGCATGTCTTCGACTCAACGCATCTACAACTGCAATACCTTTACCAGGAGTATAGGCTATACCGAAATCATAGGATGCCAAAAACTCTAACCACCACTACTGCCGAAGATTCAGATCCTTTTGGTAGAAAAGATACTTCAACGACTTGTGATCCGTAAACAACTCGAATCGAACTCCTAACAGGTAATGCCTCCATATCTTCAGAGCAAACACAATCGCTACCAACTCTAAATCAAGTGTCAGTTAGTTCCTTTCATGTGGCTTCAGTTGTCGACTTGCATATACCACAACTTTATCTTTCTGCATTAGTACTGCTCCAATCCAGTACCGCATGTATCGATATACCTAACCACATCTTCATTCCCACTCAGAATGGTCAAAACAGGAGTGATCATCAATCTCTCCTTTAGGATTCCAAAAGCTTGCTCACACTTCGCATCCCATGTGAACACTTTGTTTTTCTTCATCAATCCTATTAACGGTGCAACTACCTTGGAGAAATCCTTGATAAAATATCGGTAATAACCTGCCAATCCAAGAAAACTCCTCATGTCCGTCACATTCTTAGGTCTATCCCAGTCCCGGATTGCTACTACCTTAGCGGGGTCAACCGCTATCCCATTTCCAAAAATAACATGGCCTAAGAATCTCACTTCACTCTTCTAGAAGTGACACTTCAAAAACTTAGCTTTCAATTGATTCTTTCGCAAGATTTCCAAAACAACTCACAAGTGCATCTTGTGCTCTTCCTCATTCCGAGAGTAAACTAGAATATCATCCACGAACACAAGCATGAACTTGTTTAACTGATCCCTAAATACCGTATTTATAAGATCCATGAAATACGCTGGTGCGTTAGTCAACCCAAGTGGCATCACCAACCATTCGAAGAAACCGGATAGTGTCCTAAAAGCAGTTTTCGCACATTATCCTTTGCCGTCCTCAACTGGTGGAATCATGTTGCCAAATCCATTTGAGAAAAAACCTTAGCCTTGTGAAGCTGATCGAACAAGTCATATATCCTTGACAACGGATACTTGTTCTTTTTAGTCATCTTGTTCAGCTTACAATAATCCACACACAATCTCAATGATCCATCAGCCTTAGTTGTAAACACAACTGGTGCACCCCATTCGGATACACTCCTCTGAATGAATCCTTTTCCTAAAAGGTCATGAACCTGCACCTCTAACTATCGTTGTTCCTTAGACACCATCCGCCTAAATGGGAAAATGATAGGTCTAGCAACCTCGACCAAATCGATTCTGAACTCAATCTCGCGATGCGGCGACAACCCTTTGACTTCTTCAAAGGCATTTAAACTCACTTGCGATTGGCACCGATGACATGTCTTCACGTGGAATCACAAGTGAATATAAATAGATCACGAAGACACCATCTTTGGGCTTATCATCGAATCACAACCATTCACCCTTCCATATTCCCGACTGTCACCTCTAGCTTCTTGCAATCCAATCTTGTCGCATACCTCTTAAGCCAATCCATACCCAAAATAATCCCAAACCTAGCGAAGTTCAAAACAAATCAATCACACACAAAGGAGCAACCATGACTCGACAATACTAGACCACGACAAATCATATACAAACTGGACGAACCCCCAATTGGAATACTCACAACAAACGGTCTATCACAAATCTCGGGTTCCATACCCAAGCGGCAAACAAGCTCATTACAAATGAATGAGTTCGATGTTGCAGTATCAAATAAAACATGAACTAAAACATCTCTAACGGAAAGAATACCTTGAACGACGACACTTTTCCCTTTATCCTCCACCGTAGGATCCCCTAAAGACGATGGCACAACTCCAAAAGCATACGCCTTCACAACCTGCTAACCCTTAGCTAGTTCTGGACAATCCTTCTTGTCATGCCCAGGATTTCCACACTTAAAGTACTTCCTTTCAGCTTTTGGATTCTTACAATCCTTGGAATAACGGCCCTTCTGCTGGCAGTTGTAGCAAGTCACTTCGCCTTTCTGCTTTTTCTGGCCATCTTTTCCTTTCTGTTGTTGCTGCTTCCTCTTTTTGTTATTACCACCCTGCTGTGGTTTCGATTCCTCCTTAGCTGCAACAACAACCTCTTCCTTGGGAAACACACTCTCATGCCTTAGAGCTTTATCGACGATCTTCTCATAAGAGTCATCCAAGTGATCAACCAACTGATTCCCAAGGTATTTGTCCATGCGCATGAAAAACTTCTTGTTCATCTGATAAGGAGTCTCGACATATGAACGAGCATACTTCGACAAAGCTTCAAAGTCAGAAACATACTCCAGCACTGGTCGACCATTCTGCTTAAGCTCAATAAACCTCTTAAACAGAATTGACTTCTGGACGTTACAGATAAACTTTGTCTCAAACTTTACATGGAATTTCTCCCATGAAATCTCACCTTCTAGAGTCTCTAGAGTGACAGAGTTCCACCAGTCCATAGCTCTTCCTCTAACTGTCTCGATGCAAGCTTCCTCTTAGTCGCACCATCAATTCCCAAATCTCCAAAAATCTGAATGCAAGTATCAAGCCAACCTTGAATCTCTGCAATCGGCTCCGTTCCCTTAAACGGATTCCCTCCTAGAGTAGTGAGTCCTTGCATAGATTTGCAAATTCCACCGCCCTAGGCACTTGCACTTGAACTCCTACATCTACCGCGGTTGTCTCTAGAGCGGGTACCCTCCTCATGATCGCTGCCACCATAGCCTCGAACATAGTTAGGTAATCTGGTATACCGCCATTTCCCCCTCCAGGAACAGACTTCTCCCTAGCAGTATATCTCGAAGATCGATGACTCATTCTAAATCTAAAAATAAAATGATTAGCCCAGACATGAGAAAACTGCAAATGGAGTTCAAGCGTTATTATACTGTACGTTAATATATAGTATACATTCATCTGAAATCTACAAATAAGTCTCTCATACATAATTACGTCTTCGAACTTTGGATAAAATTGATAACTAGAGCTCTGATACCAAATGTGACGATCGCCTATAGCTCCTGCACTTAACAAGGAAAATAATGCACTGAAAAGCGTGCTAGGCAGCTATGGACGATCATCGAGTTACGTAAACACATGCGGAACCTGTCATATAACTCACAACGCAAGGATAAAATATAATAGAACATATACAACAGGTAATAATAGTAAAACATAATTGTGCAGAATTTTAAACTTTCCATCTTATCATGAATTATCCATACAACAAACTAGATACAACATTAAATTCTGTACAAAGTGCCTCACTACAAGTCACTCAAAGAATATATCAACAAAGCAGCAGAAAATAGCAGATAGTAGGTAATAGGAAACCAATACGTAAACCTCCAGCTCGTCATCGTACAACAACATCGTCCACACCAAGATCAAATACATGTTACCAGCTACTCAGCCTTCCCATCCAACACATGGATGAACAACCCAAGGCATTAAGAGGAAACTTAAAACCTTGAGTCAGACAACAGTCTTAATGAGCAATAAAACAACTCTCTAACATCATCAATGAAGTATATGAGAGTAGGTAGATTAAACAACTAACCTACTAACATCAACCGAGAAAAACCCAAACATGTCTTCCCCACATCCGACAGTGATAGCCTTTACAATAATCAAGTAGAAACATATAGTACATTCACGGCAATTAGTTATTAAGTGTAGACCATCCTAATCAATGTTGACATCTCCCAAGCATAAGCCCCGAAGGCCTAAACCAACATTAGACCAGCACCCAAGAGATATCTCCTTCGACATCGAATAATCTACACAAGACAATACAATCAAAACAATCATCATTCATGACTTTGGCTATCACCGCCAATCTTGATTTGAAACCATCATTAATCGTATGACTGGCTAAACATCTCGCCGTCATCTATCAACATTCATGACTCTGGCAATTCGTCGATCAACGAGCACTTCACAACACTTTGAACATTCCTGCTTGAATTCGTGTCGAAGCTATAGCCATCATCGATCCAAAAATATGCTTCATTTGATCGATTCTGCATTTCATAGCTTTTCCATCCTTTTCGCTATAAAAATCAAGCATAAAGTCAAAAAAGCCTTTTACAGTGTTTCTAAAGTGCTATCATATCTCCTAATTCAATTCTGGACCTGCCCTTGCACTTAGTACTGTCATTTGGTACTAATACCCCAGCGTGCACCTTGGCAAATCATATATTTCACTGTATTGCACTTGTCTAGCACTAGGTACTCTAGCACTTGGTACTTTGGCACTTGGTACATTGGCATTTAGCCCGATCCATACCATAACGTTTAGAAAGGTGATAATATGTTTCACCCGATCCATTCCCCTGGTACTGCCTGATCCATGATTTACCTAGCGCGCACCTTGGCAGATCCACCTTTTTGCCATGCGTAGGTGAATATAGTACTTGGTACTCTGGCATTTAGCTCGATCCATGTCATAGCATTTAGAAATGCTATAAAATATGATCCATACCAAATGCAGGTTACCCAGTGCGCACCTTGCCAGATCACCCTTTTCGCCATGCGCAACACGCGTCTAGCACTATGTCAGTTTAGCCCGATCCAGGCCCCCCTATTACAGCGTCTTCCAAACGCTGTATTTTTTTCCGAATAATGGTTGGTTTTTTCCGCCTAATCCATTCATGTTTTTCTGCCCGATCCGTACACTGAAATCGCCCAATCCACACATGTTTACATGCCAAACTCTAACTAAATTCACACTCGAACACGAGTTGATTTCATACTCGAAAATCAATCAAACTTAAACTTTTTCAACAACGATTCAACCAATAAAACAACAACAAATCACACAATTACCAACGAACATTAAAACAACGATTTAACAGTTAATCAAATCATTAAATGGATCTAAACATATAATTAACACATGATTTTACCATTTATAAGTTACTAGATCATACTATGTTGAGTTATGATTGAAATCATACTTACATAAATTAGATCTATACGAAAACAACTTGAAGTGATGAACATATGATTATACAACACATATACTCGATTGAATCCGTGCGAGAGAAGCTTATCACTCACCAATTCTTCAAAATAATTTGAAATCGACTAATCTCAAATCCATATAGTGATGAACAACCTTCAAAACTCTCAATTTGATGTGATCTTCCTTCAGTCGATGTAGATCTAGCTTTGTTTAATGTAGATTTTCATTCTTCTTGCGTAGATCTAGAAATTTAATAGAGGAAGAGAGGTATTTGACTGAGCAAGGAATCACAAGATCAACCAAATGAGAAAATGAAGAAAAGAAACCCTCTCTCCGTCCCTCTAACCCTATATTTATAGCCAATAGCCCACTAATGGGCCACACCAATTCAGCCCACTAATAACTAGCCAAGCCTGAACAGAATTTTGTGAAACATTAAAACAACAGTTCCTCACAAACCGCTGAACCAGATCCTTAATATGACCACTCTACGGAATTGGAAACATCATTTCCTTTTCAATGAAATCGGTCTTAGCATCTGATTCGATTGCAGTCAAAAGTTATTCCCTGTACAAAACTGACAGGGGTAAGTTGGTCATAAATAAAATTAGTAAAAATTATGACATGTCTCACATCACCATAAACAACATATTAAAATATGTGAATGATCCAACCCTTAGGGAGTTAAATAAAAATATTTTACGATCCTCCGATACATGAAGTGTGGGTTGTTAAAGTTTTCGATTTCAGCTTTATTCAATACCCCTTCACCTTGACTTGTTTTTGGTGTTGAGCCCTGGTAGTAACATGTAAAAAAAGGATCAATTAGGCTAAATTGAAATTGTGCAATAAATTGACAAATTGAAATAATAATGTTGATAACTGAATAAATGTTATTTGGATATATGCAAATGATGGGGGTTGGGTTGTACAATTAAATTAAACAAAGGAGACAGTTTATTTATAACCTATAAACTAAAGTTTGCATACAAATTATGAAATGACAGAAAAGTTACATGAAGGAAAGTGGGCTTATCAATAAACTTGAGATTGGCATTAAATTTAATTATATAATGAAAAACAGGTGTGGTTGGAGTCCGTTCCGGCGACAGCTGATTAGGAAAAATAAGAGTCTTGTAGTATTGGTCTGTTTCGGCAGTGAGAGTAGACTGATTAAGAAAAATAAGAGACCAATTAAAGTGATTAAAATGGGGACTATGTCTAGGGGTGACTTATGTTGAATTGCAAATTTTTGGTCGGGGATCCATATCAATCAGTATTCCTTTTTATCACTACATCAATGTCTTGCGAGGAGTCAAAGGCACACTTATACATAACTAGGTAGTATGAGGTCCAAACATAGTGGGTACGGGTACGTTTCGATGGTGCAGTGAGCATGCATCACGTTGATTAGGGAAGATAAGACGTTGTGACGTGAGTGATACTCGATATGTACCTAGAGCTAATGGGTAGGGTCTGATAAACCCGGGGCTATATGGTATAGGGTATCACAACTATGGTTTTAAGCCGATCGAAAGGTAGAATTGGGAGTACAAAAAGTGTATTTTTTGTCTAGCATTATCTTGTTTTTTCGTATCTGATTCAGGACATGAAGTGGCGATTTGGATTGGCTCGATTTCTTTAACTCTCTGGAGTACAAAGTCATGTTCGTATCACGTAGTACGAAGACGAAATTGCTTAGCTTGGCATTGGTTTGAATTGCTTCATTAAAGGAGTTATGGAGATTGGCTAAGTACCCAGGATTCATACCGGTCCCCGGATCAGTATCGATCTCGAGATACGAAATATTAGGGATATTATTTCTCGTATCCCCTTCGCTATAAATACTCAGGCACTAGGTTGTTTTCAGGATCTCTTGGATGTTTGGTTTTGCATGCTAGAAGTTAGTCTTGGAGCATTTTTAATGGCTTTCTATTTGGTTTCCATGGCTTTGGAAGGTCTTTTGGACTTGTAAACTTCATGTAGAAGTTTCCATATAACATTTTGGCTTTTGGATTGATGCTTGGATTACTACTTGAACATTGGAGCATACTTGGAACTTTTTGGATTTAGGAGGATTTTAATGGCCATTTGGGCCTTATAGGGAATTGGCAAGGACTTTGTCGTTCTCCATTCATGATTTCTAAACTCAAAGGCATTGGATTTTGATAACTTTCATAACTGCAATGACAGTGATGAATAGTTACAACAAAGTGGACGTATCCGTTAGTGCCAAACCACTATAAACTTGGTGTTATTTACATTTTTTCACTTTATGTCTGGATTGCTTAGTTTGTTTGGATAATTTCCGTAATATCAACCTATCAGGTGTTGGCATGTGTGAGTGACCAATTCCCGACATCAACATTTTGGCAAGCCAGGGAGGGGTGTTGGATTACCTTTGTATTTCTAAGGAAATAGGTCTCTCTTGGATTTCTCTTGGATTTAAGTATGGTTAAAACGAAACATATCTCTTCGGCTCGATTGAAAGGAGAAGGGATAGAGGAAAGTCAGGAAGTTTCCTCTACTGGACATCCATCGAACTATGTCACTCGTTAGGATATTGACAGAGTAGTTAAGGATTTGATGAAGGATTTTACTTCATGGTTAGAATAGAAAGAAGATCATTTCCGAAGGAAGGAGGCCACTTTGAATACTCTTCTCGCTAGACTCAGAGGTTTCAAAAGACTATCTGGTCTAGGTGATATTATGGGAACAAATGCTAGTGTACCTCAAGGTTTATCTTGGGACTTAGGGGCAATCCTTGAAGAAAGCCCCGTGTCGACACCAATCCGCAGATCGATATCAGATCAGCTAGACTCGGGGGGAAACACCCACAAGCTCGATGAAGGTTCAGATCAGGTTTTGGTTGGTCAAGTCTCCAAAACCTGGTGTTGGTAATGTTGCTCAATCCCCATTGCGCGCAGATTTGGATGTAGGAACTCTTGTAGTTCCGGAAGTTAGGTTTGTGCCAGTAGCGACACCTCAATCTATGGTTGAGCCAGCTATCTTTCTTTGGGCTCAACAGTTTGTGAATTTTAGACTTTAGGGGCACAAATGTGGGATTAAACAATTGGAATTGTTTTCTTGGTAATGGAACTGGTAGTCATATCGTCGATGTGATTCGACAATATACTCGAGGTGGAGCGTCTCTATCGGATATGGATTGTGTTACACGCAGTCCATTCACTCAGCATATTCAAAATTCTCGGAACCCACTGGACTTCAAATTGTCGATGTTGGAAGCTTTTGATGGTAGAAAGGATCCTATGATTCACTTGATGCGTTATATGCATCACATGGAAGCACTTTCGGCTTTGAAGAATGTTATGGTGAAGTGCTTCCCTCCCTATCTTACGGACATTGCTTCCATGTGGTTTCGCAGTAGGAGAATGAATTGGTGAATAACTGGAATGTCTTGGTTGGTAAATTCATCGAACAGTCTAGATTTCATATCGCTTGACCCAAGAATGTGAGGACTCTTACGACGATCAAGCAGAGGATTGGTGACATTTCACACAAGCTTTTGGAAAGGTTTAATGCTGCTATGGCTTCTTTCGATCGACTGGATCCTTTTATGGTTTTGATGGCCATTGTTTCTAGTGTCATGGATAAGACGGTTTTCAAGATCTCGCTTCAATGGGATAATTCTACTTTGAAGTAGATTGGTTTTTGAGGGAAGAGGATGCGAGAACCGACAAGAAAGTTCTCGAGACTAATTCGGTTCAAGGCGAAGGATCATCCAACTCTGGCAAAGGTAATGGAAAGGCAGCTCCTGGTAATGATCAGAATGTGTATCAATGTAATCAACCCAAATTTCCTTCATACGCGGAGCTTACTCTTCCTCTGGAGGATATTTATTTGGAGGTTCATCCAATTGCTCCCTTCAGCAAGCCTTCCACGAGAGAGTCGACTCAATGAGAAAAGGATTCTGGTATACATTGCTTGTTTCATGGCCTAGATGGTCATAACACTAATGACTGCAAGCATCTTCGGGATATGATAGAAGAACGCATCAGACATGGCAAGTAGGTGGAATATGTTTGAAATCAAGCTGCAATACCTGCACAGGCACAACTGCCTGCGCCGTCTCGGAATCAAAGTAGACCAGGGCCTGCTTCTGGCGGTTTGGTCATTGATTTACGCAATTTTCTATATTTTCTTATTTTGTAGATCTTGGATTTTGACTTTCTTGGCTTTTGGTTTTTGGCTTTCTGGTTTTATTATCTTTTCATCCATCCACACTTTGGATTTTGGCTTTGCATATTCTAGTCTTTTGGCAACTCTAGTGATTATATTTTTGGTTTTTTGGTCTTTTTGGTTATGGATTTGGTTGTTGGGTCTTCTGGCTTACGGATATGAGCTTGTGTTTATCTGTACTTCTAGCTTATGTATTTTGGCTATTTTGTGATTCGAACTCTGGCTTTTCATTTTCAGACTCTGGTTATATTGGCTCCAGCCTCCTGAATATTATGCTTCTGGATATTATGCTTCTGGCTTTCCAATTACGGATGATTTTAAGTCGGATCACACACATATAGATTAGGTCTTATTCCCTACGCGTGCTCTATGTCCGACTATAAAACTTCCGCCACACAATTAACTAACCTCCATGATTTTTATAACTACGGATTTTGGAGGGCCTAAGTCTGCCTACCCATGCATGGGATTAGGTCTTAACCCCTTGGTATGCTTTTTGCGGACGAGAAACCTTCCTATATCCTACTTTCATCTATAGTTACCTTGTTTGGATGCCGGAGGGCCTAAGTTTGCTTACCCATGTACGAGATTAGGTTTTAATCCCTAGGCTTGCTCTTTTCGAACGATAATCCGTCTGACTTCCTTCATTCATTTTTGGTTATCTGGATCAAGAGTTTGGAGTGTTAATCCATTCTACCTATATACGGGATTAGGTCTTAATCCCTAGGCATGCTCTTTATAGACGTTAAACCGGCCAATCTCCTTTATTAATTTTTCATTTACTGGCTTAGGATGACTTGGTCGGCCTACCTATGTACATGGACTATTTTGACCCCTGGGCATGCTTTGTACTTGGTGCAAGTTCATCCCCTTCAAACATAACAAAACTCAATAAGCTTAAAATCAAAAACAGCTAAGTCGACTCACCCATATACGGGATTAGGACTTAACCCCTAGGCGTTCTCTTTACTCGATGATAAACCGTTAGGTTTTCCTTCGGTTTTATTAAAAACCTCAACCCTTGAAAATTTTAATAAAATTACTTCGCTCATGAGGACGCTGCTTGCGTGGTATGAAATCTGGAACTAGAATTTCAAACTATAAGGATTTGGCGTAGTAAGAACTTTGCTCGCTGAGTATAAAAGTCTAGTCCCCAAGTAAGGACTTTCTTGGGAAGGGGTAGGCCCTCATGTCAGGACTTGGCCATGTTGCCTTATCTAGTGGCGGGTAAGGCTTTACCTGTTTCGCTTTCCTTGGTTGTCTTGTGAGGTCTTGGCAGGGCTGTATTGGACTCATTTGGCTTTCCTTGGTCGTGTTGTCAGGTCTTGGCAAGGCTGTCTTGGACTCATCTGGCTTCCCTTTGTCAACTTGTCAATTTTGGAAAGGCCACCTAGGCTCGTGGCTAATAATCACTTTACTCATTTGATTTTAGTTTGCTCTATAAGCACATGGTGTGACGATTCATTGTTTACCGTAAGTGTGTACTGCACCGCATCTAGCCATTTTGACTCTCGGATTTGTCCTACCATCTGGTTAACCCTTTATCTGATTACTTTGGTTTTCTAGATTCGGGTATCTTCTGTTTCTAACTCTTAATTTTTCTAGTTTTGGTTATCTCTCGTAATACGATCCGAAGCAATCATTGGTTGTGTAGATTTTTGGTTTTCTAGTAGTACGATCCAATGCGATCGTGGCTTTCGATTTTCTAGTTCGCAGCTATTGGATCTCTATGCGTACTTCAATTGATTTACGAGTTCTGTAGTCCTAGATTTCTGGATTCTTCAAAACATGTCTTACTTACACAAGAAAGATATATCTCAGGGGTAAATGTTGACCCCATTTTTGGCAAGGCAGTCACACGTCGGATTAACATTTTTCTAAGTGCTCGAAGCTCGAGTATGAACTCACGGACGCATGAAGCGATTTGGCTGAAGTCCTGAAGCGCTCAAAATAAGTTGGAAGTATGTTTAAACTCATGGATCGGTATTCATCAACTCGAATCCTCGTATCGACATTCTCGGTTTTGTAACACCCTAAATTTTAATAAACAGTAATTAAATAGAAAAGAGTAATAAAACAAATATTAATTAAAATATTATTCAGAATTGGGTGAAAAATGATTTCACCGTTTTGTCCATTTCAAAATTCTGGTTCGGACAGACTTTTACTTTGCGTTAATTGGACAAAAATGAATAAGTTATGATTAGATAAAGTTTGAAATTTAAATTAGAAAATTTGATAAATAATCAAACTTAACCAGTGGTGAAATGTGGGACCCATCCCAAAACTGGGTCGATCTCTGTGTCGACCCAGGACCCATGTGGGTCGACCCATGTGTCAACCCACATAGAAGGCGGGTGGACCCAATATGAGCCAGGCACGATTTCGTGTGTGGCCGATGTCGAGTCTGCCTGTGTGTTCTGGAGTCTTCTTTGTTGATGTATTACTAATGTGTCTTTAAGGTTTAAGATTATAAATCTAAAATCCTAAGGTCTGAATTATCCTTCCACACTTATAAATAGACTACTACACCTCACTTTTCACCTATACCTCTTCTTCTTCATTTACTTAGCCTCCACTCCATTATTGTAACACCCCATAATTTTAAAGAAACATTAATAAACTAAAGGGATACTTAATTAAATATCGGGAATTAAGTAACACGGACTGTACCATTTTGTTTGTCTTGGAATTCTGGTTTAGCTAAACTCCGAGTTTGCATAAAACGGATAACGTATGAGGAAGAATAAAGGTTAAAAGTTTGTATACATATAAGAGACTTATGTATAAATAAAACAAACCAGAGTTTAAAATAAATCAAATAAACGAACTGGGAATACAAGGCGGGAAGCAGACCCGTTAAGGGTCGACCCACGCCTTATTGGGTCGACTTATGGGTCAACCCAAGATCAGGTGGGTCGACCGAGGGGTCAACCCAGGTGGGGGTGGGTCGACCCAACCATGATCTGGCCAAATGCATTTCTCTGGTTCTGGACTGCTTTGTTAACCAGGTTCATTGTTATCTGAACAGTTGGATTTAAAAGCAGATATCTAATGGTTAAGGATTGTCTTGTAAACTCTATATAAAGGCATGCACTGCTATCAAATCAATTACACTTCTTCATACTTCTTCCTCAAACTCTTGTTCTTAAAATACAAAATGAAGATGGGGAGATGCGGTCGAAACGCGGATTGAATCAAGATAATTCTTATCTGACTTGTACAAGAATCCCTTCTGCAACATCAGCATATTATCCTTTGTTCTTTAAATCCAATCTCTGTGAGTTCATGTCACTTTTAGATATAAATATTTAACAGTAACCTTGACAAGTTAATAAACCTAGATCTGAGTCTATGCCTGTTAAGAAACTGATTCATATTAAACAAGTTCTACTATAATTATATGTATTCTTCTATACACCTATTCTACTATTCAGTTGTTATTATATGCCTAATTCTGTTATTATTATGCCTATTTTTGTTCTTTCCCTCTCTTATTCCCTTTTTATTTTTATAAGCCTAGGCGACCTTCGAGCCTAGGCCAAATCTCTACGTATGAATGAAATTGGAACAATTAGGGTATGTTTGGGAATGAAAATAAAAGAGTGAAATTTGGGGCATATCTTGTAATGTGGAATATGACTGAAAATTTTGGGGTGCATGAACATGTAAATCTGTAGGATTAATTCAAAGATTAAGTGGAACATGTTAATGAAACTATATATAACCTGTGGAATCTATTAAGTCTGTGGTAGTTAACTAAACCTGTTAAATATGTGGGGGTTATACAAACTCGCTAATCTGTATATATGTTAAATCTATGAGGTTAAGTAAACCTTTTTAATCTGTTGGGGTTATATGAACCTATTAATCTGTAAGACTTAACATGTTTAATTTGTTGGGGTTATATGTACCTGTTATCTGAAAGACTTAACCTATTACATCTGTTGGGGTTATATGAATTTGTTAATCTGTAAGACTTAACATGTTACATCTGTTGGGGTTATACGAACCTATTAGTCTGAAAATATGTTAAAACTATGAGGTTAAGTAAACCTGTTAAATCTGTGGGGGTTATACGAACCCATTAATCTGTACATTTGTTAAATCTGTGAGGTTAACTAAACCTATTAAATATGTGGGGGTTATATGAACCTGTTAATCTGCAAAACTTAACATGTTAAAATCCTAGTTAATTGGGGACACAAGCTTAGGGGTTTGGCTTATGTCATCTACTGTGTGGGGACCATATCAGTCAGTAACCCATTATGGTATTAAATGGGGACCCAGCACTAGGTAGGGGTCAGGAAACGCATACTGAACTAATTGTAAGAGGTTCATCTGAATGGGGGTGTATACGGGCATGTTCCAATGGAGTCATGGGCGTGCATGGGTCTGGTATTTAGGGGAAAGTAAGCTGCAATAGCACCAGCAAATAGGTTTGTGTCCTTCTGTAGGTTGCTACTTTAGGAAGTAATACACCCTAATGTGGGGCCGACACAGGGTATTTACAAGTTTGGGAGTCGATTGCTTGGGAGTATTAATTGGGGCATATTTAGTCCTTCATGTTTCTGTTTAGGTACCCGTTATTTCTATTTTGGTAACACCCATATTTCTATGAGGTACCTGTTATTTCTGTTTGGGGTAAAACCCGTTATATAACTAGAGTACCCCTAAAACTACCATTATGTTTCTGTTAAATAATTGGGGATACTTAATCCTGTCACATATCTGTTATACTAGTATTGGTGCATAGAAAAGTAATTGAGAGGCATAGTTCACTCTGTTTATTCTGCTTATCCTGTTTATACCTGTTATATGATACTGTTATCTCTCGTCTAGTCTTATATGCCTATCATTATACTTTTATTTCTTTATATGCTAAAAGTCACTAGACTCGCCAGACTTTATATCTGACCCTTTTGTTTCCCTTTCTGTCTTTCCTTCCCCTTCCCCAAGTTCTCATGGTGGGAACGCTCAGGCATGATTAGAACTTTCTCTCTCTCTCCTGTTTCTACTTGGATCTGGATCTGCTTTGATGTATCGCTTCGATTACTTGTCTACTTTGTTATGGCTATTATTTAGGACTATGGTTTTACATTTCTGTACTCTGATGGTTTTTAGCGCAAGGAAGATGTTTTGGTTTCATTATCTTATCCTAATGTTGTAACTGGTTTTGAGATTACGATGTTTTTCTGTCGAAAAATGAAGTTTTAAATTTCTGGTGCTATTTTTATATCTGTCACGTAAGATTTTTTTTCTGTTTACCTATAACGCTTCATCGAACTTAATGCATTCTGAAAGAGTGACATTAACGGACATGGGGTGTCACATTTGGTGTCAGAGTTGAAGGTTACAAGATCGGATAAAAGTTTTGAAAATTGTTTTCAAAAATAAAGTATTTACAAAGAAAAATCTGTTTTTGAAAAAAATATTCCCCAAAGCCATATAAAATATCTTTCTGATTCTCTGTTTGAATCCCTTTTCCTTTTCTTTGATCTTGTCTGGGAACTGAATCTTCCCGAGGGAGTTCCGATACTGGCTTGGTTCCATAGATATCTTGAGGCTACGACACCTTCCAGAGGCCAAGGAGATGGCCCTCCCCTAGCAGCAGCCGTTGTTCCTCCTCCTCTGTGAGTAGATAATTTCTCTAAGATATGGAACAACTTTTGTGCTATGGGAGGGAAACCATTCTGTGGAACTGAAAGCTTTGTGGAAGCACATAATTTGTTGTAAGAGACAGAGAACCTATTTGGACTTTTTGATGTCGACGACCGTAGGAAGATACAGTTGGCTACATGGCAACTTAAGGATGAGGCTTCGTTTTGGTGGGAGGTGACACAAGCAGGGGGGTCCAGTTGATACGGGTTGATTTCCGATAGAGATTTGAGACAAAGTTTCTGTCTCAGGCAGAAGAGAGTACGCCAATGGATAGATTCTTGGCACTTAAGCAAGGGAGTATGTATGTTAAAGAATATGTCAATAAGTTCAATCAGTTGGCAAGGTTTGGACTAGAATTGGTGAATACCCCGCACGAGAAAGCTTTAAGGTTTGCGAGAGGACTAAATCAGCCTCACCAAGCATTAGCAATGGGGGCAACTTTTGAGAGGCTTGTTAACATGACATTGATGCACGAAGAGGGTAAAGATGAAAAGAAAGAGGTTAAGACTAATGAGACTCAAAACAAGAAAGTGTGGCCTAAGAAAGAAACGCAAAAGAAGGGTGAAAAGAATGGCAAAGCTCGGAACAAGAAGAAATGTCATGGTTGTGGGAGCTTGGGTCATCTGGTCAAGGATGGCAGAAAAAGGAAGAATGCTTGCTTTAACTGTGGTGAAGTTGGACACTATACTAGGGAATGCCCGAAGAAGTAAGGACAAGGGAAAAAGGCAGGACCTTCTGGAGGGCGGGTGCATGATCTCGAGGCTAGTGGACCA
Source organism: Allium sativum (assembly GCA_030737875.1). Taxonomy (NCBI): domain Eukaryota; kingdom Viridiplantae; phylum Streptophyta; class Magnoliopsida; order Asparagales; family Amaryllidaceae; genus Allium; species Allium sativum. The sequence continues at coordinate 135,116,119 of CM060918.1, forward strand.
GACAGAGGTAGGAAAGTTTATGTTAAAGGTTTGATTTTACTTTACGATCATCCAGTTAGGACTCTTTTTAATTCTGGCGCTTCTCACTCTTTTATATCTGATTCTGTGGTTGAGTCTCTACACCTTAGTACTAGTATTGTCTGGTTCCATTATTGTCTCAAACCCTATTGGGGGGACAGCTCATGTATCTCTAATATGTCAGGGTTTGAGGATATCTGTGTTAGACGTCGAGTTCTAATGCGATGCGTATATGTTTGATTTTATGGGCTATGGTCTGATTCTAGGGATGGATTGGCTAGCCATGTACGGTGCCATCCTAGACTATGAGAGGAGGGTCGTTAGACTTTTGACCTATCGAGGGAGGACTCTCGAGATTTCCTGTGACCTAATGGGGTCTGTCACGCTTTAGCTTCCTAAAATCACTTGATGCTTCTACCGATGATTTGCGATCTGTGCCTATAGTATATGAGTATCCGGATGTTTTTGATGAGGTTTGGGGCTTACCTCTGAGGCGCGAGATCGATTTCAGGATATACTTAGTGGATAATGCGAAGCCATTCGCATTGCCTGTGCGCCACATGGCCCTAGGGAAAGGAGGGAGCTTAGCAACTAAGTAGGGGAGCTACTTGAGAAGGGGTTTATTAGGCGAAGTATATCAGAATGGGGTGCTCAAGTCGTCTTCGCAACCAAGGCGGATGACTCATTTTGCTTATGTGTGGATTATTGTAACGACCCGGAAAATCTGAACCAATTTAAATTTTTTTAAATTAACTAAAATGATGGATTTTAAATATTTTAAATAATCACAATGAAAAGTGAGTTTGAATCGACGTTTGAAAACGAATATAATTAATTCTAATTATAAACAAGGCCTGAAATGGCGCTGTAGTTTCAAAAATTGAATTCAAATTTTGTCGGACTGTACCGGGTGCAAAACAAAACGGATTTGAGTGAAACCAAAAATATTTAAATCTGTTAGTGAATACCTTTCTAATGAATTTGAAAAATCTAAGTTTCATGGCGGGATGCAAAAGTTATGGCCAAATGAATTTTCAGAAAGGTCGCTATGGAATTTATATAGCCCGTGAAATTGGCCATTTTGCATACGACCTCGGAATTCGACGAAACCACTTTTGTTGGATCCGGGATGTGAAGTTATTGCTAGGTTTCAAATTTCATAATTTTTGAAGCTAGTATGTGAGCGTGGAAAAAGAAAACGTGTTTTGATCAATTATAGTTAAATTGGATCTACCAGAAATGGGCCTTTTTGCAAACGGTCTCAGAATTCGACAAAACTAGTTTTGTTGGGACAGTATTGTCAAAACATAGCCAGATTTATTTTTCTGGAATTTTTCGAATCAGTTTGTGGCCCTGGCAAATTGAAATGTACATTCAAATTTAATATTGAATGTTATATATTTTAAATTGAATGAAAACTGACTGAAATAGTCGAATGGGCCTACGAAACATATCCCATTGTGTTCGGAATGGGGGTAAAACGCTCGGGACGACAGTCGTTGGGTTTGAATTGGTGTTCGTGTGTGGAAGAGGGTATTTTAAAGATTTTAAAATTTATAAATAAATAAATAAAATTCATTGGTCGTTGCTCTTTCTCTCTCCCCGCTCCTCTCAGAAACCCGACGACGGAAATAACTACAGCCCTTCTCTCCTCGATTCCTCCTTCCACACTTAGTAAAATCAAGTGCTCCAGTTAAGGATTTTGCAGAGCACCTCTCAAGCTTCAAATCCATATAGGATTTGCATTTTTTCGAAGTGTATTTGAAGAGAACCGCGAGTGGGAAGTTCGGAGCTTTGAAGCTCCGTCGTGGCCACGTCAGACCACCGAAGTGGACCCCACTTCCGGCGCCTGAGCGCCTCTCCTCCCCCTTCGACCTCGCGCAACCCGATCGTGGAACCATTGCACGGATTGATCGAAAAATCCAAACCTAGCTTGGAACCATTTCATAAAAGGTTCGACTAATTTATTTTGAACTGATTTTTACACTTTTAAGTGTTGCAAACTTTGAAAAATCATATCTTTTTCGTTTCTTGTCGAAATCCAGTGAAACAAGAGACAGTGGACTCGTGTGGACGTCTTCTGCATTCTAGAAGAGACCGCATATTTTTCTTAGCCTTCTGCTATTTTTGGTGGAGTGGAACCCAATGTGAGATTTCTAATTTATAAACGATATGGAAAACGATGATGTATAAATTATATAGTCGATGTATGAGTTATATAAGCTTTGTACACCTCTTGTATAAGCGTTGTATAAGTTGTACGTTCGATGTATAAGTTGTATATGCGTTGTAAAAATTATATATGTGTTGAATAGAAGTGAAATGCTTATATATATATATATACACACGCCCCTCGTCCACAAACCATGGACGATATTTATTGATTGTGATTGGTGTGAAAATTGGTTGATAGGGAATGGTTGATTAAATTTGTTTGTGGTTGAAATTGATTGATTGTGGTTGAAAAATACTCGTTTGTGTTTGAAAATTATTTGGTTGAAACCACATAGGATTAGTTTGTGGAAATGAAAATTATATACATGCCGCCTACGTGCGAACTAGATGCATGATTCCACATTGTCAAAAGCTGCGAGGCTTTAAGGTAGAGCGAGGAGCCGTACTAGGGACGGGCCCGGTTTTAACTACCCTGCCGTTATGCTGCCGAAATTTTGAATAAAATTCATGTGTTGAATCGAAATTCATTCATTGAATTGAAATTCATGTATTGAATGGTATTCGTGTTTTAAATATAAAAATCACCTTTTTATTGATATATACAAACTATAGAAAACCTTCATGTGTTGAATCGAAATTCATTCGTTGAATTGAAATTCATGTGTTGAATGGTAATCTTGTTTTGAAATAAATTGTTTTATAATAAAAATCCTATTTTTATCACCTATATTAATTATATAAAATAATCGTGTTTTGAAATAAATTGTTTTACATTACAAATCACATTTTTATTATGTACATGAATTGTTAAAAATAGTGAAGTGTTGAAATAGAAGACAGTTGGATAAACATATCGTTTTTATCAAATGTATGAAATTCATATAGTTTTGAAATCGAAGAATCGATATATATATAAATGGAATTGAAATATATCGAATAACGAAGCTGCAGTTCGTATTTTGAAATCGTGATTTCAAACGATTAGTGTGGGAGATCCGACCATCCGATTTTCCCGAAACTGCAACCGTTGGATTCGCTTTGGAAATATCTTTCCAACGGCACCAGTTTTGTAAAAATCCAACGGTTGGATTGTCTGGAATGTTTAATTCAAATCTAAAGAAAAACACCCCCACCTCCGCTAGGGTCACTCACAAAGGGAATGCCCTAGTTTTGGAGGGTTATTATCTAGTAAACAGGCACAGAGATAACACAAGACAGAACATAGATAAAATAGTATATAAAGCAGCAGATATAAACTTTAAAATGAAATCTCATTACTGAAAAATAGAGTCAAAACCTCTTACATCAAAATGCCAAGTCATTATTTCATTACACCAAGTTCTAAAGAAGCAAAGTACTTAAAACAATATAAGTAAAATATTATTCCCCAAAAAGTGCATGAGTGCAGCCATAGCATAGCTCAAGACCAACCCGTACATGAGCTGTCAGAAAGCAAGCAAAGTCCAAGCTAAGAGCTAGAGTTTCCTCCCTGAGAACCTTGGGGGGGGGGGAACGAAAGACAAAGAGGCGAAAGAAAACGGGTCAGTCAAAAAGACTGGTAAGCCCTAGTGACTATCAGCATAGAAACTAGTAAAGTTAACAAGACATGAATAAACTGGAATTAAACATAGGAATGATGATAAGTCTGGCATGATAACTAAGCTAACAAGATAACTCAAGTCTAACATTGCGTATTCAAGATTCGCCGTACCAACTATACTGGTATACTAATCCCGTGTCAATTATAAATCAATAAAAAATCCCTTGGCCCAATATCGTGAAGTGACCCAATTCGGGGTCCAACGGTACGATCTAATCGATCGGCTCCCTACAAGTCTAGCTCGTCGTGTGTTTGTGTCATACGTCCCTATCATGAATGTAGTCACCTGTGCTAGGTCCACCATAGGGTGTATCTAGCCCTATGGTGCCAACCACCGACATGAATCAAGAATGCACAGATAATCCTACTGGTGCCCAATGCTTGCTTTTTCAACTCCGGACTAAGTGCACGACCCTAGTCCGCCTGAACCTACAATGGCGCACCAACTCAGCCGTCGTTCTGGTCGCTTACAATCAGCCCAACAATCGTGCCCCACCCTGCCTAGTCCCATGGTACCGTGATACATCTAGTGGGTTACTGCTGAAAAGGACCGCGTAACTAGGGTTTCGTCCAGCAGGTTAAGTTGTCATTTAAAATCGAGACTTAACCCCATCTATGTGTCATGTCAAATTGACAAAGTGTGTCGTTCTAGTTCAAGATTTAGCCTTACGAATCATGTGTCAAGTTGGTTAAGTGTGTTCAAGCGGTTCATGATTTAACCATATCAAATCAACGTGCCAAATTGGTTAAGTATATTCAAGTGGTCCATGACTTAACCCTATCCAGTGGCATTAATTTACTTAATGCACCCCTAACCTCTCATATTAGACTTGGTTATGGTTACTGGATGTGCCAGGCGGGTCCAGGCAGTTTTACACCATAATCTAGTCTAACCTCAGGTTTCGAGTGCGATATGACCAACTACTCACATTGGGTCCTATTGTTTGCAGTTACTAGATTCGCCAGGCGGTTTCGGGCAGATTTATACTGCAAACTCAACCCAACCTCGAGTTGGCCACGTTCAAGTTATCTAAGTGTCATGTCCCAAATTCATATTTTCAAGTATAATTTCATGTCAAGTTCATGTTCATATCCAAGCTCAAGTTATAACAATATTCATGTTTTCAAGTTCATACTAAATTCAGGTTTTCCTAAACTACCCAAATCGCATCCCCAACGCTCGTGAATTCGAATCAAGTCAATAGATGTAACTAGGGAATAACATAACAAGGATGGGTATAAAGTGGCAAAGGTGATTTCAAGTCAAGCATGGTGTAACTTGAGATATGATCATAACATCACTTGCATATGAAATAGGGTGATAAACATAGCAATAGATGACATAAGATGATAATCCTAAACTTGTGACTAGCAATAGTTTCAACATCACAACATCACAGGCATGTTAAAATAATGGACATGATAGGGTTTAGGTTATGACATGAAAAGGACCCTAAATCAAGTTCTTATCAGTATTCCACAAATCAAGGTTCAATGTGAATGGTACTAGGTTCAAGGTGAATAGATCTAGGGTGAACAAGAGTAGATCTAACATAATAGATCAAAAAGAATAGTCATAGATCAAAGATTTACAAGAATAGGTCTCAAGTAGTTATCATGTTTATATTCAATTTCAATTTACACATGTCCATATTAAGTTTAGAGTTTAGATCTAAGAGTAACTGGGGCTTACAGATTGTGGTTTTTGAGAACTAAGAACATAAATTGTTGTAGGATTGTTGTAGAGACGTTGATCTATTCCATTGAATTGATGTAGGAACGTTGGTCTTTGATTTGGATCTAGTTTGAATGTTTAAGCATCAAGTTGGAGGCGGCGGCCATGGTTCAAGAGGAGATTTAGCAGCATAATGGTGTAAGAATATTTAGTTGTGAATTAGGCTAGGTCTTAGGGTGTTTTATAGTTGTAACAACTAGTTTAGGCCATAGGATTAACCCTAGAATCAATGCGGACCATCAAAACTCATCCCGGGCCTCAAAAATGGGTTCTGGGCCACACCAGGCCGACTAGGTTGACCTGTAAAGGGGGGAGGTCGACACTACAGTCGACCTGGGGGGGGGGGGGGGAATGGTCGAATACGCAGCCGACACTACAGTCGACCTGGGGTCAGTCTGCCTAAAAGTCTGCTGAATCTTGTTTAGGCCATATCTTGGTCATACGGACTCCGATTTTCGAAAACTTGGACTCTATTTCATGTAGAATTCCGAGATAAACGCAATGGCGCAACCCGTTTTCCCTGATTCTTATTTTAAAATTTAATTCTGCCTTGAATTCTTGTTTTAACGTGTTATTAAAATTCGGGTTGTTACATTCTCCCCTCCTTAAAGGATTTCGTCCCCGAAATCTTCAAGTTAGGAAGAACGTATCCTACCATCCATTATCCATCTACTCAAAACATCACCCACAAGCAAACATTGTCCTTAAGAGATTTCTAATGCTGTATGAACATATGCAGAAAGTGTGTGTATATGTTCCTTGTCTAATGCAAATGATCAGGCCTGATTGATCTTTCTAATGCAAAATATGTTTAGTGTCATGAATCCAACATGTATGCAAATAATCCTTGTCACGTAAGCACTATATGTGTGCACAAACATTCATCCATATGCAACATTCATATGATAACACATTCAATTTCATCCATAAATAAGTATAAACACTCATGCATATGCAATATGAAAATGTGTCTGAGCCGATCTAGTGCCTAATGTGTGTTATGCAACCACGAGCAATCACTTGCAACCACTTGCAACCATTCACAAACATCAACCATAACATGTTTCAAATACATGTTTACATTCATAGGATTCTACCTAAGGTTCTCAAGACAGGATCGAGAAGATAACAAGACAAACATGGATAGCAAAAGAAAGGTATGTAAACTTATAGGACAATAGATCGAGAATGTACCCTCAAAAAGAAATGGGTATAGCGCGTGTATCTTTTCTTCGATTTCCCAAGTTGTGTCTTCTTGGGCTTCACTCCACTGTACTTTAACTAGCTTGACTTCTCGATTCCTTAGCTCCTAGATCTCCATTCCGAAGACACGAATCGGAACTCGCCTCAATGTTTCCACTTTTACGCCTTCAAGGATGCTTGACTCAACCACTTCAGAAGAGTCATCCGCCTTATCTTCATTCTTATCACTCATACCTTTCCTATATAACATGTTAACAAGCCTCACAAAAACTATCTCAATCGTACGGAAAACCCTCTACGAAGCTAGAAAGAAGATTAGCCGCAGGTAAAGCTACTGCGACTACAGATGGAGAAAAGAAATGGAAAGAGATTCAAACAAGGAAACAAAGGATAGTGCTAATGGCTTTTGGGGAATAGCCTTTTCAAAATAAACTTTTCTTGAAAAATGCTTCTTTATAAATTTTTTTGAAAATAGTTTCAGAAGGTTTTTAAAACTTTTGCCCAGTCTGGTAACCTTCTGTTCTGATACCAAATGTGACACCCCACCTCCGCTAGGGCCACTCACAAAGGGAATGCCCTAGTTTTGGAGGGGTATTATCTAGTAAAAAGGCACAGAGATAACACAAGACAGAACATAGATAAAATAGAGTATATAAAGCAGCGGATATAAACTTTAAAACCAAATCTCATTACTAAAAAATAGAGTCAAAACCTCTTACATCAAAATGCCAAGTCATTATTTCATTCCATCAAGTTCTAAAGAAGCAAAGTACTTAAAACAATATAAGTAAAATATTATTCCCCAAAAAGTGCATGAGTGCAGCCATAGCATAGCTCAAGACCAACCCGTACATGAGCTGTCAGAAAGCAAGCAAAGTCCAAGCTAAGAGCTAGAGTTTCCTCCCTGAGAACCTGGGGGGGGGGGGGAAGAAAGACAAAGAGGCGAAAGAAAACGGGTCAGTCAAAAAGACTGGTAAGCCCTAGTGACTATCAGCATAGAAACTAGTAAAGTTAGCAAGACATGAATAAACTAAAATTAAACATAGGAATGATGATAAGTCTGGCATGATAACTAAGCTAACAAGATAACTGAAGTCTAACATTGCGTATTCAAGATTCGCCGTACCAACTATACTGGTATACTAATCCTGTGTCAACTATAAATCAAGAAAAAATCCCTTGGCCCAATATCGTGAAGTGACCCAATTCGGGGTCCAACGGTACGATCTAATCGATCGGATCCCTACAAGTCTAGCTCGTCGTGTGTCTGTGTCATATGGCCCTATCACGAATGTAGTCACCTGTGCTAGGTCCACCATAAGGTGTATCAAGCCCTATGGTGCCAACCACCGACACGAATCAAGAATGCACAGATAATCCTACTGATGCCCAATGCCTGCTTTTTCAACTCCGGACTAAGTGCACGACCCTAGTCCGCCTGAACCTACAATGGCGCACCAACTCAGCCGTCGTTCTGGTCGCTTACAATCAGCCCAGCAATCGTGCCCCACCCTGCCTAGTCCCAGGGTACCGTGATACATCTAGTGGGTTACTGCTGAAAAGGACCGCGTAACTAGGGTTTCGTCCAGCAGGTTAAGTTGTCATTTAAAATCGAGACTTAACCCCATCTATGTGTCATGTCAAATTGACTAAGTGTGTCGTTCTAGTTCAAGACTTAACCCTACGAATCATGTGTCAAGTTGGTTAAGTGTGTTCAAGCGGTTCATGAATTAACCCTATCAAATCAACGTGCCAAATTGGTTAAGTATATTCAAGTAGTCCATGACTTAACCCTATCCAGTGGCATTAATTTACTTAATGCACCCCTAACCTCTCACATTAGACTTGGTTATGGTTACTGGATGTGTCGGGCGGGTCCGGGCAGTTTTACACCATAACCTAGTCTAACCTCGGGTTTCGAGTGCGATTTGACCAACTACTCACATTGGGTCCTATTGTTTGCAGTTACTGGATTCACCGAGCGGTTCCGGGCAGATTTATACTGCAAACTCAACCCAACCTCGAGTTGGTCACGTTCAAGTTATCTAAGTGTCATGTCCCAAATTCATATTTTCAAGTATAATTTCATGTCAAGTTCATGTTCATATCCAAGCTCAAGTTATAACAATATTCATGTTTTCAAGTTCATACTAAATTCAGGTTTTCCTAAACTACCCAAATCGCATCCCCAACGCTCGTGAATTCGAATCAAGTCAATAGATGTAACTAGGGAATAACATAACAAGGATGGGTATAAAGTGGCAAAGGTGATTTCAAGTCAAGCATGGTGTAACTTGAGATATGATCATAACATCACTTGCATATGAAATAGGGTGATAAACATAGCAATAGATGACATAAGATGATAATCCTAAACTTGTGACTAGCAATAGTTTCAACATCACAACATCACAGGCATGTTAAAATAATGGACATGACAGGGTTTAGGTTATGACATGAAAAGGACCCTAAATCAAGTTCTTATCAGTATTCCACAAATCAAGGTTCAATGTGAATGGTACTAGGTTCAAGGTGAATAGATCTAGGGTGAACAAGAGTAGATCTAACATAATAGATCAAAAAGAATAGTCATAGATCAAAGATTTACAAGAATAGGTCTCAAGTAGTTATCATGTTTATATTCAATTTCAATTTACACATGTCCATATTAAGTTTAGAGTTTAGATCTAAGAGTAACTGGGGCTTACAGATTGTGGTTTTTGAGAACTAAGAACATAAATTGTTGTAGGATTGTTGTAGAGACGTTGATCTATTCCATTGAATTGATGTAGGAACGTTGGTCTTTGATTTGGATCTAGTTTGAATGTTTAAGCTTCAAGTTGGAGGCGGCGGCCATGGTTCAAGAGGAGACTTAGCAGCATAATGGTGTAAGAATATTTAGTTGTGAATTAGGCTAGGTCTTAGGGTGTTTTTATAGTTGTAACAACTAGTTTAGGCCATAGGATTAACCCTAGAATCAATGCGGACCATCAAAACTCATCCCGGGCCTCAAAAATGGGTTCTGGGCCACACCAGGCCGACTAGGTTGACCTCTAAAGGGGGGAGGTCGACACTACAGTCGACCTGGGGGGGGGGGGGGAATGGTCGAATACGCAGCCGACACTACAGTCGACCTGGGGTCAGTCTGCCTGAAAGTCTGCTGAATCTTGTTTAGGCCATATCTTGGTCATACGGACTCCGATTTTCGAAAACTTGGACTCTATTTCATGTAGAATTCCGAGACAAACGCAATGGCGCAACCCGTTTTCCCTGATTCTTATTTTAAAATTTAATTCTGCCTTGAATTCTTGTTTTAACGTGTTATTAAAATTCGGGTTGTTACATTCTCCCCTCCTTAAAGGATTTCGTCCTCGAAATCTTCAAGTTAGGAAGAACGTATCCTACCATCCATTATCCATCTACTCAAAACATCACCCACAAGCAAACATTGTCCTTAAGAGATTTCTAATGCTGTATGAACATATGCAGAAAGTGTGTGTATATGTTCCTTGTCTAATGCAAATGATCAGGCCTGATTGATCTTTCTAATGCAAAATATGTTTAGTGTCATGAATCCAACATGTATGCAAATAATCCTTGTCACGTAAGCACTATATGTGTGCACAAACATTCATCCATATGCAACATTCATATGATAACACATTCAATTTCATCCATAAATAAGTATAAACACTCATGCATATGCAATATGAAAATGTGTCTGAGCCGATCTAGTGCCTAATGTGTGTTATGCAACCACGAGCAATCACTTGCAACCACTTGCAACCATTCGCAAACATCAACCATAACATGTTTCAAATACATGTTTACATTCATAGGATTCTACCTAAGGTTCTCAAGACAGGATCGAGAAGATAACAAGACAAACATGGATAGCAAAAGAAAGGTATGTAAACTTATAGGACAATAGATCGAGAATGTACCCTCAAAAAGAAATGGGTATAGCGCGCGTATCTTTTCTTCGATTTCCCAAGTTGTGTCTTCTTGGGCTTCACTCCACTGTACTTTAACTAGCTTGACTTCTCGATTCCTTAGCTCCTAGATCTCCATTCCGAAGACACGAATCGGAACTCGCCTCAATGTTTCCACTTTTACGCCTTCAAGGATGCTTGACTCAACCACTTCAGAAGAGTCATCCGCCTTATCTTCATTCTTATCACTCATACCTTTCCTATATAACATGTTAACAAGCCTCACAAAAACTATCTCAATCGTACGGAAAACCCTCTACGAAGCTAGAAAGAAGATTAGCCGCAGGTAAAGCTACTGCGACTACAGATGGAGAAAAGAAATGGAAAGAGATTCAAACAAGGAAACAAAGGATAGTGCTAATGGCTTTTGGGGAATAGCCTTTTCAAAATAAACTTTTCTTGAAAAATGCTTCTTTATAAATTTTTTTGAAAATAGTTTCAGAAGGTTTTTAAAACTTTTGCCCAGTCTGGTAACCTTCTGTTCTGATACCAAATGTGACACCCCACCTCCGCTAGGGCCACTCACAAAGGGAATGCCCTAGTTTTGGAGGGGTATTATCTAGTAAAAAGGCACAGAGATAACACAAGACAGAACATAGATAAAATAGAGTATATAAAGCAGCGGATATAAACTTTAAAACCAAATCTCATTACTAAAAAATAGAGTCAAAACCTCTTACATCAAAATGCCAAGTCATTATTTCATTCCATCAAGTTCTAAAGAAGCAAAGTACTTAAAACAATATAAGTAAAATATTATTCCCCAAAAAGTGCATGAGTGCAGCCATAGCATAGCTCAAGACCAACCCGTACATGAGCTGTCAGAAAGCAAGCAAAGTCCAAGCTAAGAGCTAGAGTTTCCTCCCTGAGAACCTGGGGGGGGGGGAAGAAAGACAAAGAGGCGAAAGAAAACGGGTCAGTCAAAAAGACTGGTAAGCCCTAGTGACTATCAGCATAGAAACTAGTAAAGTTAGCAAGACATGAATAAACTAAAATTAAACATAGGAATGATGATAAGTCTGGCATGATAACTAAGCTAACAAGATAACTGAAGTCTAACATTGCGTATTCAAGATTCGCCGTACCAACTATACTGGTATACTAATCCTGTGTCAACTATAAATCAAGAAAAAATCCCTTGGCCCAATATCGTGAAGTGACCCAATTCGGGGTCCAACGGTACGATCTAATCGATCGGATCCCTACAAGTCTAGCTCGTCGTGTGTCTGTGTCATATGGCCCTATCACGAATGTAGTCACCTGTGCTAGGTCCACCATAAGGTGTATCAAGCCCTATGGTGCCAACCACCGACACGAATCAAGAATGCACAGATAATCCTACTGATGCCCAATGCCTGCTTTTTCAACTCCGGACTAAGTGCACGACCCTAGTCCGCCTGAACCTACAATGGCGCACCAACTCAGCCGTCGTTCTGGTCGCTTACAATCAGCCCAGCAATCGTGCCCCACCCTGCCTAGTCCCAGGGTACCGTGATACATCTAGTGGGTTACTGCTGAAAAGGACCGCGTAACTAGGGTTTCGTCCAGCAGGTTAAGTTGTCATTTAAAATCGAGACTTAACCCCATCTATGTGTCATGTCAAATTGACTAAGTGTGTCGTTCTAGTTCAAGACTTAACCCTACGAATCATGTGTCAAGTTGGTTAAGTGTGTTCAAGCGGTTCATGAATTAACCCTATCAAATCAACGTGCCAAATTGGTTAAGTATATTCAAGTAGTCCATGACTTAACCCTATCCAGTGGCATTAATTTACTTAATGCACCCCTAACCTCTCACATTAGACTTGGTTATGGTTACTGGATGTGTCGGGCGGGTCCGGGCAGTTTTACACCATAACCTAGTCTAACCTCGGGTTTCGAGTGCGATTTGACCAACTACTCACATTGGGTCCTATTGTTTGCAGTTACTGGATTCACCGAGCGGTTCCGGGCAGATTTATACTGCAAACTCAACCCAACCTCGAGTTGGTCACGTTCAAGTTATCTAAGTGTCATGTCCCAAATTCATATTTTCAAGTATAATTTCATGTCAAGTTCATGTTCATATCCAAGCTCAAGTTATAACAATATTCATGTTTTCAAGTTCATACTAAATTCAGGTTTTCCTAAACTACCCAAATCGCATCCCCAACGCTCGTGAATTCGAATCAAGTCAATAGATGTAACTAGGGAATAACATAACAAGGATGGGTATAAAGTGGCAAAGGTGATTTCAAGTCAAGCATGGTGTAACTTGAGATATGATCATAACATCACTTGCATATGAAATAGGGTGATAAACATAGCAATAGATGACATAAGATGATAATCCTAAACTTGTGACTAGCAATAGTTTCAACATCACAACATCACAGGCATGTTAAAATAATGGACATGACAGGGTTTAGGTTATGACATGAAAAGGACCCTAAATCAAGTTCTTATCAGTATTCCACAAATCAAGGTTCAATGTGAATGGTACTAGGTTCAAGGTGAATAGATCTAGGGTGAACAAGAGTAGATCTAACATAATAGATCAAAAAGAATAGTCATAGATCAAAGATTTACAAGAATAGGTCTCAAGTAGTTATCATGTTTATATTCAATTTCAATTTACACATGTCCATATTAAGTTTAGAGTTTAGATCTAAGAGTAACTGGGGCTTACAGATTGTGGTTTTTGAGAACTAAGAACATAAATTGTTGTAGGATTGTTGTAGAGACGTTGATCTATTCCATTGAATTGATGTAGGAACGTTGGTCTTTGATTTGGATCAAGTTTGAATGTTTAAGCTTCAAGTTGGAGGCGGCGGCCATGGTTCAAGAGGAGACTTAGCAGCATAATGGTGTAAGAATATTTAGTTGTGAATTAGGCTAGGTCTTAGGGTGTTTTTATAGTTGTAACAACTAGTTTAGGCCATAGGATTAACCCTAGAATCAATGCGGACCATCAAAACTCATCCCGGGCCTCAAAAATGGGTTCTGGGCCACACCAGGCCGACTAGGTTGACCTGTAAAGGGGGGAGGTCGACACTACAGTCGACCTGGGGGGGGGGGGGAATGGTCGAATACGCAGCCGACACTACAGTCGACCTGGGGTCAGTCTGCCTGAAAGTCTGCTGAATCTTGTTTAGGCCATATCTTGGTCATACGGACTCCGATTTTCGAAAACTTGGACTCTATTTCATGTAGAATTCCGAGACAAACGCAATGGCGCAACCCGTTTTCCCTGATTCTTATTTTAAAATTTAATTCTGCCTTGAATTCTTGTTTTAACGTGTTATTAAAATTCGGGTTGTTACATTCTCCCCTCCTTAAAGGATTTCGTCCTCGAAATCTTCAAGTTAGGAAGAACGTATCCTACCATCCATTATCCATCTACTCAAAACATCACCCACAAGCAAACATTGTCCTTAAGAGATTTCTAATGCTGTATGAACATATGCAGAAAGTGTGTGTATATGTTCCTTGTCTAATGCAAATGATCAGGCCTGATTGATCTTTCTAATGCAAAATATGTTTAGTGTCATGAATCCAACATGTATGCAAATAATCCTTGTCACGTAAGCACTATATGTGTGCACAAACATTCATCCATATGCAACATTCATATGATAACACATTCAATTTCATCCATAAATAAGTATAAACACTCATGCATATGCAATATGAAAATGTGTCTGAGCCGATCTAGTGCCTAATGTGTGTTATGCAACCACGAGCAATCACTTGCAACCACTTGCAACCATTCGCAAACATCAACCATAACATGTTTCAAATACATGTTTACATTCATAGGATTCTACCTAAGGTTCTCAAGACAGGATCGAGAAGATAACAAGACAAACATGGATAGCAAAAGAAAGGTATGTAAACTTATAGGACAATAGATCGAGAATGTACCCTCAAAAAGAAATGGGTATAGCGCGCGTATCTTTTCTTCGATTTCCCAAGTTGTGTCTTCTTGGGCTTCACTCCACTGTACTTTAACTAGCTTGACTTCTCGATTCCTTAGCTCCTAGATCTCCATTCCGAAGACACGAATCGGAACTCGCCTCAATGTTTCCACTTTTACGCCTTCAAGGATGCTTGACTCAACCACTTCAGAAGAGTCATCCGCCTTATCTTCATTCTTATCACTCATACCTTTCCTATATAACATGTTAACAAGCCTCACAAAAACTATCTCAATCGTACGGAAAACCCTCTACGAAGCTAGAAAGAAGATTAGCCGCAGGTAAAGCTACTGCGACTACAGATGGAGAAAAGAAATGAAAAGAGATTCAAACAAGGAAACAAAGGATAGTGCTAATGGCTTTTGGGGAATAGCCTTTTCAAAATAAACTTTTCTTGAAAAATGCTTCTTTATAAAAAATTTTGAAAATAGTTTCAGAAGGTTTTTAAAACTTTTGCCCAGTCTGGTAACCTTCTGTTCTGATACCAAATGTGACACCCCACCTCCGCTAGGGCCACTCACAAAGGGAATGCCCTAGTTTTGGAGGGGTATTATCTAGTAAAAAGGCACAGAGATAACACAAGACAGAACATAGATAAAATAGAGTATATAAAGCAGCGGATATAAACTTTAAAACCAAATCTCATTACTAAAAAATAGAGTCAAAACCTCTTACATCAAAATGCCAAGTCATTATTTCATTCCATCAAGTTCTAAAGAAGCAAAGTACTTAAAACAATATAAGTAAAATATTATTCCCCAAAAAGTGCATGAGTGCAGCCATAGCATAGCTCAAGACCAACCCGTACATGAGCTGTCAGAAAGCAAGCAAAGTCCAAGCTAAGAGCTAGAGTTTCCTCCCTGAGAACCTGGGGGGGGGGGGGGGAAGAAAGACAAAGAGGCGAAAGAAAACGGGTCAGTCAAAAAGACTGGTAAGCCCTAGTGACTATCAGCATAGAAACTAGTAAAGTTAGCAAGACATGAATAAACTAAAATTAAACATAGGAATGATGATAAGTCTGGCATGATAACTAAGCTAACAAGATAACTGAAGTCTAACATTGCGTATTCAAGATTCGCCGTACCAACTATACTGGTATACTAATCCTGTGTCAACTATAAATCAAGAAAAAATCCCTTGGCCCAATATCGTGAAGTGACCCAATTCGGGGTCCAACGGTACGATCTAATCGATCGGATCCCTACAAGTCTAGCTCGTCGTGTGTCTGTGTCATATGGCCCTATCACGAATGTAGTCACCTGTGCTAGGTCCACCATAAGGTGTATCAAGCCCTATGGTGCCAACCACCGACACGAATCAAGAATGCACAGATAATCCTACTGATGCCCAATGCCTGCTTTTTCAACTCCGGACTAAGTGCACGACCCTAGTCCGCCTGAACCTACAATGGCGCACCAACTCAGCCGTCGTTCTGGTCGCTTACAATCAGCCCAGCAATCGTGCCCCACCCTGCCTAGTCCCAGGGTACCGTGATACATCTAGTGGGTTACTGCTGAAAAGGACCGCGTAACTAGGGTTTCGTCCAGCAGGTTAAGTTGTCATTTAAAATCGAGACTTAACCCCATCTATGTGTCATGTCAAATTGACTAAGTGTGTCGTTCTAGTTCAAGACTTAACCCTACGAATCATGTGTCAAGTTGGTTAAGTGTGTTCAAGCGGTTCATGAATTAACCCTATCAAATCAACGTGCCAAATTGGTTAAGTATATTCAAGTAGTCCATGACTTAACCCTATCCAGTGGCATTAATTTACTTAATGCACCCCTAACCTCTCACATTAGACTTGGTTATGGTTACTGGATGTGTCGGGCGGGTCCGGGCAGTTTTACACCATAACCTAGTCTAACCTCGGGTTTCGAGTGCGATTTGACCAACTACTCACATTGGGTCCTATTGTTTGCAGTTACTGGATTCACCGAGCGGTTCCGGGCAGATTTATACTGCAAACTCAACCCAACCTCGAGTTGGTCACGTTCAAGTTATCTAAGTGTCATGTCCCAAATTCATATTTTCAAGTATAATTTCATGTCAAGTTCATGTTCATATCCAAGCTCAAGTTATAACAATATTCATGTTTTCAAGTTCATACTAAATTCAGGTTTTCCTAAACTACCCAAATCGCATCCCCAACGCTCGTGAATTCGAATCAAGTCAATAGATGTAACTAGGGAATAACATAACAAGGATGGGTATAAAGTGGCAAAGGTGATTTCAAGTCAAGCATGGTGTAACTTGAGATATGATCATAACATCACTTGCATATGAAATAGGGTGATAAACATAGCAATAGATGACATAAGATGATAATCCTAAACTTGTGACTAGCAATAGTTTCAACATCACAACATCACAGGCATGTTAAAATAATGGACATGACAGGGTTTAGGTTATGACATGAAAAGGACCCTAAATCAAGTTCTTATCAGTATTCCACAAATCAAGGTTCAATGTGAATGGTACTAGGTTCAAGGTGAATAGATCTAGGGTGAACAAGAGTAGATCTAACATAATAGATCAAAAAGAATAGTCATAGATCAAAGATTTACAAGAATAGGTCTCAAGTAGTTATCATGTTTATATTCAATTTCAATTTACACATGTCCATATTAAGTTTAGAGTTTAGATCTAAGAGTAACTGGGGCTTACAGATTGTGGTTTTTGAGAACTAAGAACATAAATTGTTGTAGGATTGTTGTAGAGACGTTGATCTATTCCATTGAATTGATGTAGGAACGTTGGTCTTTGATTTGGATCAAGTTTGAATGTTTAAGCTTCAAGTTGGAGGCGGCGGCCATGGTTCAAGAGGAGACTTAGCAGCATAATGGTGTAAGAATATTTAGTTGTGAATTAGGCTAGGTCTTAGGGTGTTTTTATAGTTGTAACAACTAGTTTAGGCCATAGGATTAACCCTAGAATCAATGCGGACCATCAAAACTCATCCCGGGCCTCAAAAATGGGTTCTGGGCCACACCAGGCCGACTAGGTTGACCTGTAAAGGGGGGAGGTCGACACTACAGTCGACCTGGGGGGGGGGGGGGGAATGGTCGAATACGCAGCCGACACTACAGTCGACCTGGGGTCAGTCTGCCTGAAAGTCTGCTGAATCTTGTTTAGGCCATATCTTGGTCATACGGACTCCGATTTTCGAAAACTTGGACTCTATTTCATGTAGAATTCCGAGACAAACGCAATGGCGCAACCCGTTTTCCCTGATTCTTATTTTAAAATTTAATTCTGCCTTGAATTCTTGTTTTAACGTGTTATTAAAATTCGGGTTGTTACATTCTCCCCTCCTTAAAGGATTTCGTCCTCGAAATCTTCAAGTTAGGAAGAACGTATCCTACCATCCATTATCCATCTACTCAAAACATCACCCACAAGCAAACATTGTCCTTAAGAGATTTCTAATGCTGTATGAACATATGCAGAAAGTGTGTGTATATGTTCCTTGTCTAATGCAAATGATCAGGCCTGATTGATCTTTCTAATGCAAAATATGTTTAGTGTCATGAATCCAACATGTATGCAAATAATCCTTGTCACGTAAGCACTATATGTGTGCACAAACATTCATCCATATGCAACATTCATATGATAACACATTCAATTTCATCCATAAATAAGTATAAACACTCATGCATATGCAATATGAAAATGTGTCTGAGCCGATCTAGTGCCTAATGTGTGTTATGCAACCACGAGCAATCACTTGCAACCACTTGCAACCATTCGCAAACATCAACCATAACATGTTTCAAATACATGTTTACATTCATAGGATTCTACCTAAGGTTCTCAAGACAGGATCGAGAAGATAACAAGACAAACATGGATAGCAAAAGAAAGGTATGTAAACTTATAGGACAATAGATCGAGAATGTACCCTCAAAAAGAAATGGGTATAGCGCGCGTATCTTTTCTTCGATTTCCCAAGTTGTGTCTTCTTGGGCTTCACTCCACTGTACTTTAACTAGCTTGACTTCTCGATTCCTTAGCTCCTAGATCTCCATTCCGAAGACACGAATCGGAACTCGCCTCAATGTTTCCACTTTTACGCCTTCAAGGATGCTTGACTCAACCACTTCAGAAGAGTCATCCGCCTTATCTTCATTCTTATCACTCATACCTTTCCTATATAACATGTTAACAAGCCTCACAAAAACTATCTCAATCGTACGGAAAACCCTCTACGAAGCTAGAAAGAAGATTAGCCGCAGGTAAAGCTACTGCGACTACAGATGGAGAAAAGAAATGAAAAGAGATTCAAACAAGGAAACAAAGGATAGTGCTAATGGCTTTTGGGGAATAGCCTTTTCAAAATAAACTTTTCTTGAAAAATGCTTCTTTATAAAAAATTTTGAAAATAGTTTCAGAAGGTTTTTAAAACTTTTGCCCAGTCTGGTAACCTTCTGTTCTGATACCAAATGTGACACCCCACCTCCGCTAGGGCCACTCACAAAGGGAATGCCCTAGTTTTGGAGGGGTATTATCTAGTAAAAAGGCACAGAGATAACACAAGACAGAACATAGATAAAATAGAGTATATAAAGCAGCGGATATAAACTTTAAAACCAAATCTCATTACTAAAAAATAGAGTCAAAACCTCTTACATCAAAATGCCAAGTCATTATTTCATTCCATCAAGTTCTAAAGAAGCAAAGTACTTAAAACAATATAAGTAAAATATTATTCCCCAAAAAGTGCATGAGTGCAGCCATAGCATAGCTCAAGACCAACCCGTACATGAGCTGTCAGAAAGCAAGCAAAGTCCAAGCTAAGAGCTAGAGTTTCCTCCCTGAGAACCTGGGGGGGGGGGGGGGGAAGAAAGACAAAGAGGAGAAAGAAAACGGGTCAGTCAAAAAGACTGGTAAGCCCTAGTGACTATCAGCATAGAAACTAGTAAAGTTAGCAAGACATGAATAAACTAAAATTAAACATAGGAATGATGATAAGTCTGGCATGATAACTAAGCTAACAAGATAACTGAAGTCTAACATTGCGTATTCAAGATTCGCCGTACCAACTATACTGGTATACTAATCCTGTGTCAACTATAAATCAAGAAAAAATCCCTTGGCCCAATATCGTGAAGTGACCCAATTCGGGGTCCAACGGTACGATCTAATCGATCGGATCCCTACAAGTCTAGCTCGTCGTGTGTCTGTGTCATATGGCCCTATCACGAATGTAGTCACCTGTGCTAGGTCCACCATAAGGTGTATCAAGCCCTATGGTGCCAACCACCGACACGAATCAAGAATGCACAGATAATCCTACTGATGCCCAATGCCTGCTTTTTCAACTCCGGACTAAGTGCACGACCCTAGTCCGCCTGAACCTACAATGGCGCACCAACTCAGCCGTCGTTCTGGTCGCTTACAATCAGCCCAGCAATCGTGCCCCACCCTGCCTAGTCCCAGGGTACCGTGATACATCTAGTGGGTTACTGCTGAAAAGGACCGCGTAACTAGGGTTTCGTCCAGCAGGTTAAGTTGTCATTTAAAATCGAGACTTAACCCCATCTATGTGTCATGTCAAATTGACTAAGTGTGTCGTTCTAGTTCAAGACTTAACCCTACGAATCATGTGTCAAGTTGGTTAAGTGTGTTCAAGCGGTTCATGAATTAACCCTATCAAATCAACGTGCCAAATTGGTTAAGTATATTCAAGTAGTCCATGACTTAACCCTATCCAGTGGCATTAATTTACTTAATGCACCCCTAACCTCTCACATTAGACTTGGTTATGGTTACTGGATGTGTCGGGCGGGTCCGGGCAGTTTTACACCATAACCTAGTCTAACCTCGGGTTTCGAGTGCGATTTGACCAACTACTCACATTGGGTCCTATTGTTTGCAGTTACTGGATTCACCGAGCGGTTCCGGGCAGATTTATACTGCAAACTCAACCCAACCTCGAGTTGGTCACGTTCAAGTTATCTAAGTGTCATGTCCCAAATTCATATTTTCAAGTATAATTTCATGTCAAGTTCATGTTCATATCCAAGCTCAAGTTATAACAATATTCATGTTTTCAAGTTCATACTAAATTCAGGTTTTCCTAAACTACCCAAATCGCATCCCCAACGCTCGTGAATTCGAATCAAGTCAATAGATGTAACTAGGGAATAACATAACAAGGATGGGTATAAAGTGGCAAAGGTGATTTCAAGTCAAGCATGGTGTAACTTGAGATATGATCATAACATCACTTGCATATGAAATAGGGTGATAAACATAGCAATAGATGACATAAGATGATAATCCTAAACTTGTGACTAGCAATAGTTTCAACATCACAACATCACAGGCATGTTAAAATAATGGACATGACAGGGTTTAGGTTATGACATGAAAAGGACCCTAAATCAAGTTCTTATCAGTATTCCACAAATCAAGGTTCAATGTGAATGGTACTAGGTTCAAGGTGAATAGATCTAGGGTGAAAAAGAGTAGATCTAACATAATAGATCAAAAAGAATAGTCATAGATCAAAGATTTACAAGAATAGGTCTCAAGTAGTTATCATGTTTATATTCAATTTCAATTTACACATGTCCATATTAAGTTTAGAGTTTAGATCTAAGAGTAACTGGGGCTTACAGATTGTGGTTTTTGAGAACTAAGAACATAAATTGTTGTAGGATTGTTGTAGAGACGTTGATCTATTCCATTGAATTGATGTAGGAACGTTGGTCTTTGATTTGGATCTAGTTTGAATGTTTAAGCTTCAAGTTGGAGGCGGCGGCCATGGTTCAAGAGGAGACTTAGCAGCATAATGGTGTAAGAATATTTAGTTGTGAATTAGGCTAGGTCTTAGGGTGTTTTTATAGTTGTAACAACTAGTTTAGGCCATAGGATTAACCCTAGAATCAATGCGGACCATCAAAACTCATCCCGGGCCTCAAAAATGGGTTTTGGGCCACACCAGGCCGACTAGGTTGACCTGTAAAGGGGGGAGGTCGACACTACAGTCGACCTGGGGGGGGGGGGGGGGAATGGTCGAATACGCAGCCGACACTACAGTCGACCTGGGGTCAGTCTGCCTGAAAGTCTGCTGAATCTTGTTTAGGCCATATCTTGGTCATACGGACTCCGATTTTCGAAAACTTGGACTCTATTTCATGTAGAATTCCGAGACAAACGCAATGGCGCAACCCGTTTTCCCTGATTCTTATTTTAAAATTTAATTCTGCCTTGAATTCTTGTTTTAACGTGTTATTAAAATTCGGGTTGTTACATTCTCCCCTCCTTAAAGGATTTCGTCCCCGAAATCTTCAAGTTAGGAAGAACGTATCCTACCATCCATTATCCATCTACTCAAAACATCACCCACAAGCAAACATTGTCCTTAAGAGATTTCTAATGCTGTATGAACATATGCAGAAAGTGTGTGTATATGTTCCTTGTCTAATGCAAATGATCAGGCCTGATTGATCTTTCTAATGCAAAATATGTTTAGTGTCATGAATCCAACATGTATGCAAATAATCCTTGTCACGTAAGCACTATATGTGTGCACAAACATTCATCCATATGCAACATTCATATGATAACACATTCAATTTCATCCATAAATAAGTATAAACACTCATGCATATGCAATATGAAAATGTGTCTGAGCCGATCTAGTGCCTAATGTGTGTTATGCAACCACGAGCAATCACTTGCAACCATTCGCAAACATCAACCATAACATGTTTCAAATACATGTTTACATTCATAGGATTCTACCTAAGGTTCTCAAGACAGGATCGAGAAGATAACAAGACAAACATGGATAGCAAAAGAAAGGTATGTAAACTTATAGGACAATAGATCGAGAATGTACCCTCAAAAAGAAATGGGTATAGCGCGCGTATCTTTTCTTCGATTTCCCAAGTTGTGTCTTCTTGGGCTTCACTCCACTGTACTTTAACTAGCTTGACTTCTCGATTCCTTAGCTCCTAGATCTCCATTCCGAAGACACGAATCGGAACTCGCCTCAATGTTTCCACTTTTACGCCTTCAAGGATGCTTGACTCAACCACTTCAGAAGAGTCATCCGCCTTATCTTCATTCTTATCACTCATACCTTTCCTATATAACATGTTAACAAGCCTCACAAAAACTATCTCAATCGTACGGAAAACCCTCTACGAAGCTAGAAAGAAGATTAGCCGCAGGTAAAGCTACTGCGACTACAGATGGAGAAAAGAAATGAAAAGAGATTCAAACAAGGAAACAAAGGATAGTGCTAATGGCTTTTGGGGAATAGCCTTTTCAAAATAAACTTTTCTGGAAAAATGCTTCTTTATAAAATTTTTTGAAAATAGTTTCAGAAGGTTTTTAAATCTTTTGCCCAGTCTGGTAACCTTCTGTTCTGATACCAAATGTGACACCCCACCTCCGCTAGGGCCACTCACAAAGGGAATGCCCTAGTTTTGGAGGGGTATTATCTAGTAAAAAGGCACAGAGATAACACAAGACAGAACATAGATAAAATAGAGTATATAAAGCAGCGGATATAAACTTTAAAACCAAATCTCATTACTAAAAAATAGAGTCAAAACCTCTTACATCAAAATGCCAAGTCATTATTTCATTCCATCAAGTTCTAAAGAAGCAAAGTACTTAAAACAATATAAGTAAAATATTATTCCCCAAAAAGTGCATGAGTGCAGCCATAGCATAGCTCAAGACCAACCCGTACATGAGCTGTCAGAAAGCAAGCAAAGTCCAAGCTAAGAGCTAGAGTTTCCTCCCTGAGAACCTGGGGGGGGGGGGGGGGAAGAAAGACAAAGAGGCGAAAGAAAACGGGTCAGTCAAAAAGACTGGTAAGCCCTAGTGACTATCAGCATAGAAACTAGTAAAGTTAGCAAGACATGAATAAACTAGAATTAAACATAGGAATGATGATAAGTCTGGCATGATAACTAAGCTAACAAGATAACTGAAGTCTAACATTGCGTATTCAAGATTCGCCGTACCAACTATACTGGTATACTAATCTTGTGTCAACTATAAATCAAGAAAAAATCCCTTGGCCCAATATCGTGAAGTGACCCAATTCGGGGTCCAACGGCACGATCTAATCGATCGGATCCCTACAAGTCTAGCTCGTCATGTGTCTGTGTCATATGGCCCTATCACGAATGTAGTCACCTGTGCTAGGTCCACCATAAGGTGTATCAAGCCCTATGGTGCCAACCACCGACACGAATCAAGAATGCACAGATAATCCTACTGATGCCCAATGCCTGCTTTTTCAACTCCGGACTAAGTGCACGACCCTAGTCCGCCTGAACCTACAATGGCGCACCAACTCAGCCGTCGTTCTGGTCGCTTACAATCAGCCCAGCAATCGTGCCCCACCCTGCCTAGTCCCAGGGTACCGTGATACATCTAGTGGGTTACTGCTGAAAAGGACCGCGTAACTAGGGTTTCGTCCAGCAGGTTAATTTGTCATTTAAAATCGAGACTTAACCCCATCTATGTGTCATGTCAAATTGACTAAGTGTGTCGTTCTAGTTCAAGACTTAACCCTACGAATCATGTGTCAAGTTGGTTAAGTGTGTTCAAGCGGTTCATGAATTAACCCTATCAAATCAACGTGCCAAATTGGTTAAGTATATTCAAGTGGTCCATGACTTAACCCTATCCAGTGGCATTAATTTACTTAATGCACCCCTAACCTCTCACATTAGACTTGGTTATGGTTACTGGATGTGTCGGGCGGGTCCGGGCAGTTTTACACCATAACCTAGTCTAACCTCGGGTTTCGAGTGCGATTTGACCAACTACTCACATTGGGTCCTATTGTTTGCAGTTACTGGATTCACCGAGCGGTTCCGGGCAGATTTATACTGCAAACTCAACCCAACCTCGAGTTGGCCACGTTCAAGTTATCTAAGTGTCATGTCCCAAATTCATATTTTCAAGTATAATTTCATGTCAAGTTCATGTTCATATCCAAGCTCAAGTTATAACAATATTCATGTTTTCAAGTTCATACTAAATTCAGGTTTTCCTAAACTACCCAAATCGCATCCCCAACGCTCGTGAATTCGAATCAAGTCAATAGATGTAACTAGGGAATAACATAACAAGGATGGTTATAAAGTGGCAAAGGTGATTTCAAGGCAAGCATGGTGTAACTTGAGATATGATCATAACATCACCGACATATGAAATAGGGTGATAAACATAGCAATAGATGACATAAGATGATAATCCTAAACTTGTGATTAGCAATAGTTTCAACATCACAACATCACAGGCATGTTAAAATAATGGACATGATAGGGTTTAGGTTATGACATGAACATGCCCCTAAATCAAGTTCTTATCAGTATTCCACAAATCAAGGTTCAATATGAACGGTACAAGGTTCAAGGTGAATAGATCTAGGGTGAACAAGAGTAGATCTAACATAATAGATCAAAAAGAATAGTCATAGATCAAAGATTTACAAGAATAGGTCTCAAGTAGTTATCATGTTTATATTCAATTTCAATTTACACATGTCCATATTAAGTTTAGAGTTTAGATCTAAGAGTAACTGGGGCTTACAGATCGTGGTTTTTGAGAACTAAGAACAGAAATTGTCGTAGGATTGTTGTAGAGACGTTGATCTATTCCCCTGATTTGATGTAGGAACGTTGGTTTTGATTTGGATCTAGTTTGAATGTTTAAGCTTCAAGTTGGAGGTGGCGACCATGGTTCAAGAGGAGACTTAGCACCATAATGGTGTAAGAATATTTAGTTGTGAATTAGGCTAGGTCTTAGGGTGTTTTTATAGTTGTAACAACTAGTTTAGGCCATAGGATTAACCCTAGAATCAATCCAGACAATCAAAACTCATCCCGGGCCTCAAAAATGGGTTCTGGGGCACACCAGGCCGACCAGGTCGACTTGTACAGGGGGGAGGTCGACACTACAGTCGACCTGGGGGGGGGGGGAGGTCGACTACGCAGTCGACACTACAGTCGACCTGGGGTCAGTCTGCCTGAAAGTCTGCTGAATCTTGTTTAGGCCATATCTTGGTCATAAGGACTCCGATTTTCGAAAACTTGGACTCTATTTCATGTAGAATTCCGAGACGAACGCAATGGCGCAACCCGTTTTCCATGATTCTTATTTTAAAATTTAATTCAGCCTCGATTTCTTGTTTTAACGTGTTATTAAAATTCGGGTTGTTACATTCTCCCCTCCTTAAAGGATTTCATCCCCGAAATCTTCAAGTTAGGAAGAACGTATCCTACCATCCATTATCCATCTACTCAAAACATCACCCACAAGCAAACATTGTCCTTAAGAGATTTCTAATGCTATATGAACATATGCAGAAAGTGTGTGTATATGTTCCTTGTCTAATGCAAATGATCAGGCCTGATTGATCTTTCTAATGCAAAATATGTTTAGTGTCATGAATCCAACATGTATGCAAATAATCCTAGTCACGTAAGCACTATATGTGTGCACAAACATTCATCCATATGCAACATTAATATGATAAAACATTCAATTTCATCCATAAATAAGTATAAACACTCATGCATATGCAATATGAAAATGTGACTGAGCCGATCTAGTGCCTAATGTGTGTTATGCAACCACGAGCAATCACTTGCAACCACTTGCAACCATTCGCAAACATCAACCATAACATGTTTCAAATACATGTTTACATTCATAGGATTCTACCTAAGGTTCTCAAGACAGGATCGAGAAGATAACAAGACAAACATGGATAGCAAAGGAAAGGTATGTAAACTTATAGGGAAATAGATCGAGAATGTACCATCAAAAAGAAATGGGTATAGCGCGCGTATCTTTTCTTCGATTTCCCAAGTTGCGTCTTCTTGGGCTTCACTCCACTGTAATTTAACGAGCTTGACTTCTCGATTCCTTAGCTCCTAGATCTCCGTTCCTAAGACACGAATCGGAACTCGCCTCAATGTTTCCACTTTTACGCCTTCAAGGATGCTTGGCTCAACCACTTCGGAAGACTCATCCGCTTTATCTTCATTCTTATCACTAATACCTTTCCTATATAACATGTTAACAAGCCTCACGAAAACTATCTCCATCGTACGGAAAACCCTCTACGAAGCTAGAAAGAAGATTAGCCGCAGGTAAAGCTACTGCGACTACAGATGGAGAAAAGAAATGGAAAGAGATTCAAACAAGGAAACAAAGGATAGTGCTAATGGCTTTTGGGGAATAGCCTTTTCAAAATAAACTTTTCTTGAAAAATGCTTCTTTATAAATTGTTTTGAAAATAGTTTCAGAAGGTTTTTAAAACTTTTGCCCAGTTTGGTAACCTTCTGCTCTGATACCAAATGTAACACCCCACCTCCGCTAGGGTCACTCACAAACGGAATGCCCTAGTTTTGGAGGGGTATTATCTAGTAAACAGGCACAGAGATAACACAAGACAGAACATAGATAAAATAGAGTATATAAAGCAGCGGATATAAACTTTAAAACCAAATCTCATTACTGAAAAATAGAGTCAAAACCTCTTACATCAAAATGCCAAGTCATTATTTCATTACATCAAGTTCTAAAGAAGCAAAGTACTTAAAAAAATATAAGTAAAATATTATTCCCCAAAAAGTGCATGAGTGCAGCCATAGCATAGCTCAAGACCAACCCGTACATGAGCTGTCAGAAAGCAAGCAAAGTCCAAGCTAAGAGCTGGAGTTTCCTCCCTGAGAACCTGGGGGAGGGGGAACGAAAGACAAAGAGGCGAAAGAAAACGGGTCAGTCAAAAAGACTGGTAAGCCCTAGTGACTATCAGCATAGAAACTAGTAAAGTTAACAAGACATGAATAAACTGGAATTAAACATAGGAATGATGATAAGTCTGGCATGATAACTAAGCTAACAAGATAACTCAAGTCTAACATTGCGTATTCAAGATTCGCCGTACCAACTATACTGGTATACTAATCCCGTGTCAACTATAAATCAAGAAATAATCCCTTGGCCCAATATCGTGAAGTGACCCAATTCGGGGTCCAACGGTACGATCTAATCAATCGGCTCCCTACAAGTCTAGCTCGTCGTGTGTCTGTGTCATACGGCCCTATCACGAATGTATTCACCTGTGCTAGGTCCACCATAGGATGTATCAAGCCCTATGGTGCCAATCACCGACACGAATCAAGAATGCACAAATAATCCTACTGATGCCTAATGCCAGCTTTTTCAACTCCGGACTAAGTGCACGACCTTAGTCCGCCTGAACCTACAATGGCGCACCAACTCAGCTGTCATTCTGGTCGCTTACAATTAGCCCAGAAATTGTGCCCAACCCTGCCTAGTCCCAGGGTACCGTGATACATCTAGTGGGTTACTGCTGAAAAGGACTGCGTAACTAGGGTTTCGTCCAGCAGGTTAAGTTGTTATTTAAAATCGAGACTTAACCCCATCTATGTGTCATGTCAAATTGACTAGGTGTGTCATTCTAGTTCAGACTTAGCCCTACGAATCATGTGTCAAGTTGGTTAAGTGTGTTCAAGCGGTTCATGACTTAACCCTATCAAATCAACGTGCCAAATTGGTTAAGTATATTCAAGTGGTCCATGACTTAACCCTATCCAGTGGCATTAATTTACTTAATGCACCCCTAAACTCTCACATTAGACCTGGTTATGGTTACTGGATGTGTCAGGCGGGTCCGGGCAGTTTTACACCATAACCTAGTCTAACCTCAGGTTTCGAGTGCGATATGACCAACTACTCACATTGGGTCCTATTGTTTGCAGTTACTGGATTCGCCGGGCGGTTCCGGGCAGATTTATACTGCAAACTCAAGCCAACCTCGAGTTGGCCACGTTCAAGTTATCTAAGTGTCATGTCCCAAATTCATATTTTCAAGTATAATTTCATGTCAAGTTCATGTTCATATCCAAGCTCAAGTTATAACAATATTCATGTTTTCAAGTTCATACTAAATTCAGGTTTTCCTAAACTACCCAAATCGCATCCCCAACGCTCGTGAATTCGAATCAAGGCAATAAATCTAACTAGGGAATAACATAACAAGGATAGGTATAAAGTGGAAAAGGTGATTTCAAGGCAAGCGTGGTGTAACTTGAGATATGATCATAACATCACTGGCATATGAAATAGGGTGATAAACATAGCAATAGATGACATAAGATGATAATCCTAAACTTGTGACTAGCAATAGTTTCAACATCACAGGCATGTTAAAATAATGGACATGATAGGGTTTATGTTATGACATGAACAGGCCCCTAAATCAAGTTCTTATCAGTATTCCACAAATCAAGGTTCAATATGAACAGTACTAGGTTCAAGGTGAATAGGTCTAGGGTGAACAAGAGTAGATCTAACATAATAGATCAAAAAGAATAGTCATAGATCAAAGATTTACAAGAATAGGTCTCAAGTAGTTATCATGTTTATATTCAATTTCAATTTACACATGTCCATATTAAGTTTAGAGTTTAGATCTAAGAGTAACTGGGGCATACAGATCGTGGTTTTTGAGAACTAAGAACATAAATTGTCGTAGGATTGTTGTGGAGACGTTGATCTATTCCCTTGAATTGATGTAGGAACGTTGGTCTTTGATTTGGATCTAGTTTGAATGTTTAAGCTTCAAGTTGGAGGCGGCGGCCATGGTTCAAGAGGAGACTTAGCAGCATAATGGTGTAAGAATATTTAGTTGTGAATTAGGCTAGGTCTTAGGGTGTTTTAATAGTTGTAACAACTAGTTTAGGCCATAGGATTAACCCTAGAATCAATTGGGACCATCAAAACTCATCCCGGGCCTCAAAAATGGGTTCTGGGCCACACCAGGTCGACCTGTACAGGGGGGAGGTCGACACTACAGTCGACCTGGGGGGGGGGGGGAGGTCGACTACGCAGTCGACACTACACTTGACCTGGGGTCAGTCTGCTGAATCTTGTTTAGGCCATATCTTGGTCATACGGACTCCGATTTTCGAAAACTTGGACTCTATTTCATGTAGAATTCCGAGACGAACGCAATGGCAACCCGTTTTCCCTGATTCTTATTTTAAAATTTATTTCTGCCTTGATTTCTTATTTTAACGTGTTATTAAAATTCGGGTTGTTACATTCTCCCCTCTTTAAAGGATTTCGTCCCCGAAATCTTCAAGTTAGGAAGAACGTATCCTACCATCCATTATCCATCTACTCAAAACATCACCCACAAGCAAACATTGTCCTTAAGAGATTTCTAATGCTGTATGAACATATGCAGAAAGTGTGTGTATATGTTCCTTGTCTAATGCAAATGATCAGGCCTGATTGATCTTTCTAATGCAAAATATGTTTAGTGTCATGAATCCAACATGTATGCAAATAATCCTAGTCACGTAAGCACTATATGTGTGCACAAACATTCATCCATATGCAACATTCATATGATAACACATTCAATTTCATCCATAAATAAGTATAAACACTCATGCATATGCAATATGAAAATGTGTCTGAGCCGATCTAGTGCCTAATGTGTGTTATGCAACCACGAGCAATCACTTGCAACCACTTGCAACCATTCGCAAACATCAACCATAACATGTTTCAAATACATGTTTACATTCATAGGATTCTACCTAAGGTTCTCAAGTCAGGATCGAGAAGATAACAATACAAACATGGATAGCAAAAGAAAGGTATGTAAACTTGTAGGAAAATAGATCGAGAATGTACCCTAAAAAAGAAATGGGTATAGCGCGCGTATCTTTTCTTCGATTTCCCAAGTTGCGTCTTCTTGGGCTTCACTCCACTGTACTTTAACTAGCTTGACTTCTCGATTCCTTAGCTCCTAGATCACTGTTCCTAAGACACGAATCGGAACTCGCCTCAATGTTTCCACTTTTACGCCTTCAAGGATGCTTGGCTCAACCACTTCGGAAGACTCATCTGCCTTATCTTCATTCTTATCACTCATACCTTTCCTATATAACATGTTAACAAGCCTCACGAAAACTATCTCCATCGTACGCAAAACCCTCTACGAAGCTAGAAAGAAGATTAGCCGCAGGTAAAGCTACTGCGACTACAGATGGAGAAAAGAAAGGGAAAGAGATTCAAACAAGGAAACAAAGGATAGTGCTAATGGCTTTTGGGGAATAGCCTTTTCAAAATAAACTTTTCTTGAAAAATGCTTCTTTATAAATGGTTTTGAAAATAGTTTCAGAAGGTTTTTAAAACTTTTGCCCAGTCGGGTAACCTTCTGCTCTGATACCAAATGTAACACCCCACCTCCGCTAGGGTCACTCACAAAGGGAATGCCCTAGTTTTGGAGGGGTATTATCTAGTAAACAGGCACAGAGATAACACAAGATAGAACATAGATAAAATAGAGTATATAAATCAGCGGATATAAACTTTAAAACCAAATCTCATTACTAAAAAATAGAGTCAAAACCTCTTACATCAAAATGCCAAGTCATTATTTCATTACATCAAGTTCTGAAGAAGCAAAGTACTTAAAACAATATAAGTAAAATATTATTCCCCAAAAAGTGCATGAGTGTATCCATAGCATAGCTCAAGACCAACCAGTACATGAGCTGTCAAAAAGCAAGCAAAGTCCAAGCTAAGAGCTGGAGTTTCCTCCCTGAGAACCTAGGGGGAAACGAAAGACAAAGAGGCGAAAGAAAACGGGTCAGTCAAAAAGACTGGTAAGCCCTAGTGACTATCAACATAGAAACTAGTAAAGTTAACAAGACATGAATAACTTGGAATTAAACATAGGAATGATGATAAATTTGGCATGATAACTAAGCTAACAAGATAACTCAAGTCTAACATTGCGTATTCAAGATTCGTCGTACCAACTATACTGGTATACTAATCCCGTGTCGACTATAAATCAAGAAATAATCCCTTGGCCCAATATCGTGAAGTGACCAAATTCGGGGTCCAACGGTACGATCTAATCGATCGGCTCCCTACAAGTCTAGCTCGTCGTGTGTCTGTGTCATACGGCCCTATCACGAATGTAGTCACCTGTGCTAGGTCCACCATAGGGTGTATCAAGCCCTATGGTACCAACCACCAACACGAATCAAGAATGCACAGATAATCCTACTGATGCCCAATGCCTGCTTTTTCAACTCCGGACTAAGTGCACGACCCTAGTCCGCCTGAACCTACAATGGCGCACCAACTCAGCCGTCGTTCTGGTCGCTTACAATCAGCCCAGCAATCGTGCCACACCCTGCCTAGTCCCAGGGTACCGTGATACATCTAGTGGGTTACTGCTGAAAAGGACCGCGTAACCAGGGTTTCGTCCAGCATGTTAAGTTGTCATTTAAAATCGAGACTTAACCCCATCGATGTGTCATGTCAAATTGGCTAAGTGTGTCGTTCTAGTTCAAGACTTAGCCCTACGAATCATGTGTCAAGTTGGTTAAGTGTGTTCAAGCGGTTCATGACTTAACCCTATCAAATCAACGTGCCAAATTGGTTAAATATATTCAAGTGGTCCATGACTTAACCCTATCCAGTGGCATTAAATTACTTAATGCACCCCTAACCTCTCACATTAGACTTGGTTATGGTTACTGGATGTGCCGGGCGGGTCCTGGCAGTTTTACACCATAACCTAGCCTAACCTCGGGTTTCGAGTGCGATATGACCAACTACTCACATTGGGTCATATTGTTTGCAGTTACTGGATTCGCCGGGCAGTTCTGGGCAGATTTATACTGCAAACTCAACCCAACCTCGAGTTGGCCACGTTCAAGTTATCTAAGTGTCATGTCCCAAATTCATATTTTCAAGCATAATTTCATGTCAAGTTCAAGTTCATATCCAAGCTCAAGTTATAACAATATTCATGTTTTCAAGTTCATACTAAATTCAGGTTTTCCTAAACTACCCAAATCGCATCCCCAACGTTCGTGAATTCGAATCAAGGCAATAGATGTAACTAGGGAATAACATAACAAGGATAGGTATAAAGTGGCAAAGGTGATTTCAAGGCAAGCATGGTGTAACTTGAGATATGATCATAACATCACTGGCATATGAAATAGGGTGATAAACATAGCAATAGATGACATAAGATGATAATCCTAAACTTGTGACTAGCAATAGTTTCAACATCACAGGCATGTTAAAATAATGGACATGATAGGGTTTAGGTTATGACATGAACAGGCCCCTAAATCAAGTTCTTATCAGTATTCCACAAATCAAGGTTCCATATGAACGGTACTAGGTTCAAGGTGAATAGATCTAGGGTGAACAAGAGTAGATCTAACATAATAGATCAAAAAGAATAGTCATAGATCAAAGATTTACAAGAATAGGTCTCAAGTAGTTATCATGTTTATATTCAATTTCAATTTACACATGTCCATATTAAGTTTGGAGTTTAGATCTAAGAGTAACTGGGGCTTACAGATCGTGGTTTTGAGAAATAAGAACAGAAATTGTCGTAGGATTGTTGTAGAGACGTTGATCTATTCCCTTGAATTGATGTAGGAACGTTGGCCTTTGATTTGGATCTAGTTTGAATGTTTAAGCTTCAAGTTGGAGGCGGCGGCCATGGTTCAAGAGGAGACTTAGCAGCATAATGGTGTAAGAATATTTAGTTGTGAATTAGGCTAGGTCTTAGGGTGTTTTTATAGTTGTAACAACTAGTTTAGGCCATAGGATTAACCCTAGAATCAATCCGGACCATCAAAACTCATCCTGGGCTTCAAAAATGGGTTCTGGGCCACACCAGGCCGACCAGGTCAACCTGTACAGGGGGGGGGGTCGACACTACAGTCGACCTGGGGTGGGGGGGGGGGGGGGGAGGTCGACTACGCAGTCGACACTACAGTTGACCTGGGGTCAGTCTGCCTGAAAGTCTGCTGAATCTTGTTTAGGCCATATCTTGGTCATACGGACTCCGATTTTCGAAAACTTGGACTCTATTTCATGTAGAATTCCTAGACGAACGCAGTGGCGCAACCCGTTTTCCCTGATTCTTATTTTAAAATTTAATTCTGCCTTGATATCTTGTTTTAACGTGTTATTAAAATTCGGGTTGTTACATTCTCCCCTCCTTAAAGGATTTCATCCCCGAAATCTTCAAGTTAGGAAGAACGTATCCTACCATCCGTTATCCATCTACTCAAAACATCACCCACAAGCAAACATTGTCCTTAAGAGATTTCTAATGCTGTATGAACATATGCAGAAAGTGTGTGTATATGTTCCTTGTCTAATGCAAATGATCAGGCCTGATTGATCTTTCTAATGCAAAATATGTTTAGTGTCATGAATCCAACATGTATGCAAATAATCCTAGTCACGTAAGCACTATATGTGTGCACAAACATTCATCCATATGCAACATTCATATGATAACACATTCAATTTCATCCATAAATAAGTATAAACACTCATGCATATGCAATATGAAAATGTGTCTGAGCCGATCTAGTGCCTAATGTGTGTTATGCAACCACGAGCAATCACTTGCAACCACTTGCAACCATTCGCAAACATCAACCATAACATGTTTCAAATACATGTTTACATTCATAGGATTCTACCTAAGGTTCTCAAGTCAGGATCGAGAAGATAACAAGACAAACATGGATAGCAAAAGAAAGGTACGTAAACTTATAGGAAAATAGATCGAGAATGTACCCTCAAAAATAAATGGGTATAGCGCGCGTATCTTTTCTTCGATTTCCCAAGTTGCGTCTTCTTGGGCTTCACTCCACTGTACTTTAACTAGCTTGACTTCTCGATTCCTTAGCTCCTAGATCTCCGTTCCTATGACACGAATCGAAACTCGCCTCAATGTTTCCACTTTTACGCCTTCAAGGATGCTTGGCTCAACCACTTCGGAAGACTCATCCGCCTTATCTTCATTCTTATCACTCATACCTTTCCTATATAACATGTTAACACGCCTCACGAAAACTATCTCCATCATATGGAAAACCCTCTACGAAGCTAGAAAGAAGATTAGCTGCAGGAAAAGCTACTGCGACTACAGATGGAGAAAAGAAAGGGAAAGAGATTCAAACAAGGAAACAAAGGATAGCGCTAACGGCTTTTGGGGAATAGCCTTTTCAAAATAAACTTTTCTTAAAAAATGCTTCTTTATAAATGGTTTTGAAAATAGTTTCAGCAGGTTTTTAAAACTTTTGCCCAGTCTGGTAACCTTCTTCTCTGATACCAGATGTAACACCCCACCTCCACTAGGGTCACTCACAAAGGGAATGCCCTAGTTTTGGAGGGGTATCATCTAGTAAACAGGCACAGAGATAACACAAGACAGAACATAGATAAAATAGAGTATATAAAGCAGCGGAAATAAACTTTAAAACCAAACCTCATTACTGAAAAATAGAGTCAAAACCTCTTACATCAAAATGCCAAGTCATTATTTCATTACATCAAGTTCTAAGGAAGCAAAGTACTTAAAACAATATAAGTAAAATATTATTCCACAAAAAATGCATGAGTGCAGCCATAGCATAGCTCAAGACCAACCCGTACATGAGCTGTCAGAAAGCAAGCAAAGTCCAAGCTAAGAGCTGGAGTTTCCTCCCTGAGAACCTGGGGTGAAAAGAATGACAAAGAGGCGAAAGAAAACGGGTCAGTCAAAAAGACTGGTAAGCCCTAGTGACTATCAGCATAGAAACTAGTAAAGTTAACAAGACATGAATAAACTGGAATTAAACATAGGAATGATGATAATTCTGGCATGATTACTAAGCTAACAAGATAACTCAACTCTAACATTGCGTATTCAAGATTCGCCGTACCAACTATACTGGTATACTAATCCCATGTTAACTATAAATCAAGAAATAATCCCTTGGCCCAATATCGTGAAGTGACCCAATTTGGGGTCCAACGGTACGATCTAATCGATCGGCTCCCTACAATTCTAGCTCGTCGTGTGTCTGTGTCATACGGCCCTATCACGAATGTAGTCACCTATGCTAGGTCCACCATAGGGTGTATCAAGCCCTATGGTGCTAACCACCGACACGAATCAAGAATGCACAGATAATCCTACTGATGCCCAATGCCTGCTTTTTCAACTCCGGACTAAGTGCACGACCCAAGTCCGCCTGAACCTACAATGGTGCACCAAATCAGCCGTCGTTCTGGTCGCTTACAATCAGCCCAGCAATCTTGCCCCACCCTGCCTAGTCCCAGGGTACCGTGATACATCTAGTGGGTTACTGCTGAAAAGGACCGCGTAACTAGGGTTTCGTCCAGCAGGTTAAGTTGTCATTTAAAATCGAGACTTAACCCCATCTATGTGTCATGTCTAATTGACTAAGTGTGTCGTTCTAGTTCAAGACTTAGCCCTACGAATCATGTGTCAAGTTGGTTAAGTGTGTTCAAGCGGTTCATGACTTAACCCTATCAAATCAACGTGCCAAATTGGTTAAGTATATTCAAGGGGTCCATGACTTAACCTTATCCAGTGGCATTAATTTACTTAATGCACCCCTAACCTCTCACATTAGACTTGGTTATGGTTACTGGATATGCCGGGCGGGTCCGGGTAGTTTTACACCATAACCTAGTCTAACCTCGGGTTTCGAGTGCGATATGACCAACTACTCATATTGGGTCCTATTGTTTGCAGTTACTGGATTCGCCGGGCGGTTCCGGGCAGATTTATACTGCAAACTCAACCCAACCTCGAGTTGGCCACGTTCAAGTTATCTAAGTGTCGTGTCCCAAATTCATATTTTCAAGTATAATTTCATGTCAAGTTCATGTTCATATCCAAGCTCAAGTTATAACAATATTCATGTTTTCAAGTTCATACTAAATTCAGGTTTTCCTAAACTACCCAAATCGCATCCCCAACGCTCCTGAATTCGAATCAAGGCAATAGATGTAACTAGGGAATAACATAACAAGGATGGGTATAAAGTGGCAAAGGTGATTTCAAGGCAAGCATGGTGTAACTTGAGATATGATCATAACATCACTGGCATATGAAATAGGGTGATAAACATAGCAATAGATGACATAAGATGATAATCCTAAACTTGTGACTAGCAATAGTTTCAACATCACAACATCACAGGAATGTTAAAATAATGGACATGATAGGGTTTAGGTTATGACATGAACAGGCCCCTAAATCAAGTTCTTATCAGTATTCCACAAATCAAGGTTCCATATGAACGGTACTAGGTTCAAGGTGAATAGATCTAGGGTGAACAAGAGTAGATCTAACAGAATAGATCAAAAAGAATAGTCATAGATCAAAGATTTACAAGAATAGGTCTCAAGTAGTTATCATGTTTATATTCAATTTCAATTTACACATGTCCATATTAAGTTTGGAGTTTAGATCTAAGAGTAACTGGGGCTTATAGATCGTGGTTTTGAGAACTAAGAACAGAAATTGTCGTAGGATTGTTGTAGAGACGTTGATCTATTCCCTTGAATTGATGTAGGAACGTTGGTCTTTGATTTGGATCTAGTTTGAATGTTTAAGCTTCAAGTTGGAGGCGGCGGCCATGGTTCAAGAGGAGACTTAGCAGCACAATGGTGTAAGAATATTTAGTTGTGAATTAGGCTAGGTCTTAGGGTGTTTTTTATAGTTGTAACAACTAGTTTAGGCCATAGGATTAACCCTAGAATCAATTCGGACCATCAAAACTCATCACGGGCCTCAAAAATGGGTTCTGGGCCACACCAGGCCGACCAGGTCGACCTGTACAGGGGGGAGGTCGACACTACAGTCGACCTGGGGGGGGGGGGAGGGAGGTCGACTACGCAGTCGACACTACAGTCGACCTGGGGTCAGTCTGCCTAAAAGTCTGCTGAATCTTGTTTAGGCCATATCTTGGTCATACGGACTCCGATTTTCGAAAACTTGGACTCTATTTCATGTAGAATTCCGAGACGAACGCAATGGCGCAAACCGTTTTCCCTTATTCTTATTTTAAAATTTAATTATGCCTTTATTTCTTGTTTTAACGTGTGATTAAAATTCGGGTTGTTACATTCTCCTCTACTTAAAGGATTTCGTCCCCGAAATATTCAAGTTAGGAAGAACGTATCCTACCATCCATTATCCATCTACTCAAAACATCACCCACAAGCAAACATTGTCCTTAAGAGATTTCTAATGCTGTATGAATATATGCAGAAAGTGTGTGTATATGTTCCTTGTCTAATGCAAATGATCAGGCCTGATTGATCTTTCTAATGCAAAATATGTTTACTGTCATGAATCCAACATGTATGCAAATAATCCTAGTCACGTAAGCACTATATTTGTGCACAAACATTCATCCATATGCAACATTCATATGATAACACATTCAATTTCATCCATAAATAAGTACAAACACTCATGCATATGCAATATGAAAATGTGTCTGAGCCGATCTAGTGCCTAATGTGTGTTATGCAACCACGAGCAATCACTTGCAACCACTTGCAACCATTCGCAAACATCAACCATAAAATGTTTCAAATACATGTTTACATTCATAGGATTCTACCCAAGGTTCTCAAGACAGGATCGAGAAGATAACAAGACAAACATGGATAACAAAAGAAAGGTATGTAAACTTATAGGAAAATAGATCGAGAATGTACCCTCAAAAAGAAATGGGTATAGCGCGCGTATCTTTTCTTCGATTTCCCAAGTTTCGTCTTCTTGGGCTTCACTCCACTGTACTTTAACTAGCTTGACTTCTCGATTCCTTAGCTCCTAGATCTCCGTTCCTAAGACACGAATTGGAACTCGCCTCAATGTTTCCACTTATACGCCTTCAAGGATGCTTGGCTCAACTACTTCGGAAGACTCATCCGCCTTATCTTCATTCTTATCACTCATACCTTTCCTATATAACATGTTAACAAGCCTCACGAAAACTATCTCCATCGTACGGAAAACCCTCTACGAAGCTAGAAAGAAGATTAGCCGCAGGTAAAGCTAATGCGACTACAGATGGAGAAAAGAAAGGGAAAGAGATTCAAACAAGGAAACAAAGGATAGTGCTAATGGCTTTTGGGGAATAACCTTTTCAAAATAATTTTTTCTTGAAAAATGCTTCTTTATAAATGGTTTTGAAAATATTTTCAGAAGGTTTTTAAAACTTTTGCCCAGTCTGGTAACCTTCTGCTCTGATACCAAATGTAACACCCCACCTTCGCTAGGGTCACTCACAAAGGGAATGCCCTAGTTTTGGAGGGGTATTATCTAGTAAACAGGCACAGAGATAACACAAGACAGAACATAGATAAAATAGAGTATATAAATCAACGGATATAAACTTTAAAACCAAATCTCATTACTAAAAAATAGAGTCAAAACCTCTTACATCAAAATGCCAAGTCATTATTTCATTACATCAAGTTCTAAAGAAGCAAAGTACTTAAAACAATACAAGTAAAATATTATTCCCCTAAAAGTGCATGAGTGCAGCCATAGCATAGCTCAAGACCAACCCGTACATGAGTTGTTAGAAAGCAAGCAAAGTCCAAGCTAAGATCTAGAGTTTCCTCCCTGAGAACCTAGGGGGGGAAACGAAAGACAAAGAAAGAAAACGGGTCAGTCAAAAAGACTGGTAAGCCCTAGTGACTATCAGCAAAGAAATTAGTAAAGTTAACAAGACATGAATAAACTGGAATTAAACATAGGAATGATGATAAGTCTGGCATGATAACTAAGCTAACAAGATAACTCAAGTCTAACATTGCGTATTCAAGATTCGCCGTACCAACTATACTAGTATACTAACCTCGTGTCAACTATAAATCAAGAAATAATCCCTTGGCCCAATATCGTGAAGTGACCCAATGCGGGGTCCAACGAAACGATCTAATCGATCGGCTCCCTACAAGTATAGCTCGTCGTGTGTCAGTGTCATACGGCCCTATCACGAATGTAGTCACCTGTGCTAGGTCCACCATAGGGTGTATCAAGCCCTATGGTGCCAACCACCGACACGAATCAAGAATGCACAGATAATCCTACTGATGCCCAATGCCTACTTTTTCAACTCCGGACTAAGTGCACGACCCTAGTCCGCCTGAACCTACAATGGCGCACCAACTCAGCCGTCGTTCTGGTCGCTTACAATCAGCCCAGCAATCATGCCCCACCCTGCCTAGTCCCAGGGTACCGTGATACATCTAGTGGGTTACTGCTGAAAAGGACCGCGTAACTAGTGTTTCGTCCAACAGGTTAAGTTGTCATTTAAAATCGAGACTTAACCCTATATATGTGTCATGTCAAATTGACTAAGTGTGTCGTTCTAGTTCAAGACTTAGCCCTACGAATCATGTGTCAAGTTGGTTAAGTGTGTTCAAGCGGTTCATGACTTAACCCTATCAAATCAACGTGCCAAATTGGTTAAGTATATTCAAGTGGT
Source organism: Allium sativum (assembly GCA_030737875.1). NCBI lineage: Eukaryota > Viridiplantae > Streptophyta > Magnoliopsida > Asparagales > Amaryllidaceae > Allium > Allium sativum. The sequence continues at coordinate 135,156,190 of CM060918.1, forward strand.
CCATGACTTAACCCTATCCAGTGGCATTAATTTACTTAATGCACCCCTAACCTCTCACATAAGACTTGGTTATGGTTACTGGATGTGCCGGGCGGGTCCGGGCAGTTTTACACCATAACCTAGTCTAACCTCGGGTTTCGAGTGCGATATGACTAACTACTCACATTGGGTCCTATTGTTTGCAGTTACTGGATTTGCCGGGTGGTTCCGGGCAGATTTATACTGCAAACTCAACCCAACCTCGAGTTGGCCACGTTCAAGTTATGTAAGTGTCATGTCCCAAATTCATATTTTCAAGTATAATTTCATGTCAAGTTCATGTTCATATACAAGCTCAAGTTATAACAATATTCATGTTTTCAAGTTCATACTAAATTCAGGTTTTCCTAAACTACCCAAATCGCATCCCCAATGCTCGTGAATTCGAATCAAGGCAATAGATGTAACTAGGGAATAACATAACAAGGATGGGTATAAAGTGGCAAAGGTGATTTCAAGGAAAGCACGGTGTAACTTGAGATATGATCATAACATCACTGGCATATGAAATAGGGTGATAAACATAGCAATAGATGACATAAGATGATAATCTTAAACTTGTGACTGGCAATAGTTTCAACATCCCAACATCACAGGCATGTTAAAATAATGGACATGATAGGGTTTAGGTTATGACATGAACAGGCCCCTAAATCAAGTTCTTATCAGTATTCCACAAATCAAGGTTCAATATGAATGGTACTAGGTTCAAGGTGAATAGATCTAGGGTGAACAAGAGTAGATCTAACATAATAGATCAAAAAGAATAGTCATAGATCAAAGATTTACAAGAATAGGTCTCAAGTAGTTATCATGTTTATATTCAATTTCAATTTACACGTGTCCATATTAAGTTTAGAGTTAAGATCTAAGAGTAACTGGGGCTTACAGATCGTGGTTTTTAAGAACTAAGAACAGAAATTGTCGTAGGATTGTTGTAGAGACGTTGATCTATTCCCTTGAATTGATGTAGGAACGTTGGTCTTTGATTTGGATCTAGTTTGAATGTTTAAGCTTCAAGTTGGAGGCGGCGGCCATGGTTCAAGAGGAGACTTAGAAGCATAATGGTGTAAGAATATTTAGTTGTGAATTAGGTAGGTCTTAGGGTGTTTTTATAGTTGTAACAACTAGTTTAGGCCATAGGATTAACCCTAGAATCAATCTGGACCATCAAAACTCATCCCGGGCCTCAAAAATGGGTTCTAGGCCACACCAGGCCGACCAGGTCGACCTGTACAGGGGGGAGGTTGACACTACAGTCGACCTAGGGGGGGAGGTTGACTACGCAGTCGACACTAAGTCGACCTGGGGTCAGTCTGCCTGAAAGTCTGCTGAATTTTGTTTAGGCCATATCTTGGTCATATGGACTCCGATTTTCGAAAACTTGGACTCTATTTCATGTAGAATTCCGAGACGAACGCAATGGCACAACCCGTTTTCCCTGATTCTTATTTTAAAATTTAATTATGCCTTGATTTCTTGTTTTAACGTGTTATTAAAATTCGGGTTATTACAGAGGCATCCCGAAATATGGATAATGAGTGGTGATCGTCCAGACGTACGTGATGATCGATGGGTTTGTGAGGTATATAGTGCCTCCGGTTTCGTTCAGACCCAGAACGGACTTGCAAATGGATAGTGTGTCTGACATTGGAATTTATTCTGTGTGATTGATAGCCATCAGTTGCACGGTGTGAATTGCCTGTGTGGCATGCTAAGATGCAGTGATCAGGGCTTCAGTTGAAAAGCAAAGTCTTGTGGTGATGATCAAAGCATCGCCTGTGTGGCGTAGCTTTGTGTATAACGTGAACCCAGTTCAAAATTTACCGATTTTAAAATCTCTGCGAATCCAGTTCGGACAAACATGAAGAATATTGTATTTGTTGTCAATAATCCAACGGTGAAATTCGTTTCACGAAAATTGGACGTATTGATCTCGTTTTCCATCCGCATTTTTACGTAAAAAGGGGTCCGTAACGCATTTTTGAACGGAGCATCCTAACACTGCAAGTTTTATACCATTGGGTCCATCTCATCGCGCCGATTTCCGCAATATATTCATTTGTTAGTTTTGGTGTTCGGTTTGCGCTGAAATTGCGAAAAGGGTTGCACAGTTCATTTAAAAAAAAAGCCATTTGAGTTTAAAGTGTCCATATTTTGGTCCTACATATTTTTCTAGACATTTTGGGTCTGCAAAACCCATCCTTTGATTTTATCAAATCATCAATTTTTTTTTTCCTAAGTGGACACTTTTAATAATATGTACAATGCATATGCATGCTATATTCTTTTCCATAGTGCATTTTCTTCCTTACGTTTCCAAAATTTAGCATGCATTCTTTTATTTGTTAGTTGCCCCTTTTCTAGATGCATGCGTCCTTTTATTTGTTGCCCTTTTTCGAAATGCAAGCATTCTTTATTTATTTACTACTGTTTCATTTAGGGTCAGTTTTGTTTGTTTAGGATTTTGAAATCACAAATTTTCAACTGAAAGGGTCGTGTGCATTTCCGATTTTACCGCTTCCAATGTTTCACGTTTATCTCACCACATTCCCATTTCTTTTAAATCCCATCGCCTTCTCAGTCCTTTGATTCTCTCTACGCTTCTCTCCTTTTGTTCATTCTCTATTTCAAAAAAAAAAGAGCAATCATGCCACATGAAAGGAAGTTGGCTTTGTCCATTTTCATTTCTACATGCAAGCAGCATGTACATTTTTCATTGCATCCCCTGTAGCTTAGACGCCCACATTTTTCCCTTTTGTTATCTTATTTTGGTTAAATTGTTCTTTGGTTCTTATCATATTTTTGCACTGAATATTGAGTTGCGTCTGCACCTCTGGGTCCACCAGCGACTACCTTCAAAACCTGACCCGATAACTCAATACACCCGAAATCCATCAGACCCAAAACCAGTCGGTTGCTACTTATCACAAGCGCCACACCTCTAATCCCATTCCATGACCTTCACTGGAGATCACCAGCGATCCGGTTCATTTTTCTAGCCAAGCTTCTTTCCATGTATGCTTCGTTTTATGTTGCTTCACAAAAAAGAAGAAGGGAAGAGAGTTGGTATCGCCTACTGATTTTTCCTTGAAGCTTGTCACTGAATTGATTGGGCATTAGCTATTGTGATTCATCGTGCTTGGTTTGTCATGGTTATTCTTTTGTCGGTGTCATTCATGTCCATTCGTTTGTTGTCTCTGCTCAGTGCATCGAAAGGTGAGTTTATCTCACACCTGACTCACATTTACTTCATGGATGTTAGATTAGTAATGAATTGTTTTATGAAATGTATAGGATTGCTGATAGAAATTGTTTGATTTGATGTATATACACATTTTATATGTGACACGATATATTCATATGACACGTAGTTTCACTAATGATATATATGTTGTGATCGTTGCTATGTGATTGTTGTTTGTGATTGTTGATACCTCTAGTTTAGGAAAAATCAGTAAGGGTTGAAATGATACATATCCGAATGGACATTAGAATAGGGAAAAATCTTGATGGATTGAAATGTTAGACTTGAATGATTTTTACTGAATTTGGGATCGCGGGTTGAAATGATAGACCCGTAGAAATTTTATAAATTGCGGGTTGAAATGATAAATATCCGTATCACTTGACCATAGGGTAGAAAACTATATACGGACACCATTGGTCATATTTTCAAAGTATAGTGATTTGGATATTTCAATTTAAATTAATAATTTAAGATTTTATAGTTTTATATTTATATTGTAAGATTTTAAACTTTTATTTATAAATTGCGAATTATATGATTTAAAATGATTTTTTTATAAGTAAATATAGATTTAAATACTTATTTAAGATTTTACTTATAATTTTATTTATATTAAACTGTATAATTTAATCATATAGGTATTTTAAACTTTTATATTATAAATAATTCTTTTAAATCTATTTCTATATTATTTTATCCTATATATGTTTGTAATTTATATTCTAATTAATTTTAGAATTTTATAAACTTATATATATATAAATCTTTTTTCAAAATATATATTTTTATAAACTTTAATAATAAACTCAAGATGAATAAGTTAGATTTCGTGATTTAAATTCAAAGTTTAAAGAATTTAAATTTCTATAACGATACTGATTTAATGAATGAATGGATGTAAGATATTAATTTGAATTCAAATTGGTTTGAACTTTTAAAGATAAATTTGAATTGTGAAATTTATTCTAAATTTGAATCTTTCAAATTTAAGTGAAAATGTATTCGAATATATAGATTTTATATATATGGAATTGATTTTATAATCGTATAGTTTAAACTGGAATATTTGTGAAATCGAACTTATAAGAATTGTTTAAAATTGTATGAACTGTTTGAATTGAAATATAAGGTTTTGACTTTATAGTAATGAATTTGAAGTTTACGACTTCATTATAAATTTTAATATGATTCGTTGAAATTGAAATATAAGATTTGATTCGAATTATAAGGGTAAACTGAATTATATGAATCATTTGAATTTATAAACAACGATTTCAAATTTCATGACTTGAATTGCATAACTCGATATGTTTTGTTTAAGATTTGAAATGTAAGTCTTTGACTTGAATTATACATTTTGAGTTCGAACCAAAATGTTGAATTAATGTAACCGACCAGAAACGATTTCCTAAAGGTAAAGTTTAGATTATTTTGAACTCGAATTTTTCGAATATAAACCAAACCAAATAATATCGAAGTATAATGTTTTGGTAATTATTTAAACAGAAATCGAGATATTTAAGGTATAACTTGAATATAAGTCGATTTTGGATTCGAAATTCGTTATGCGAATACTTTCAAAAATTATAACCGATGTTAAATGAATAGTATTAGTTTATACTATATTGAGAACATTACGATATGTTTCTAAATCGATTTGATATAAAGCGACATAAATAAGTTATTTTAAAAACTTAAATATAATCGAAGTTAGATATTTAATTTTGATTTCAAATTCGAATATGAGAATTCGTATAAACTATTTTTTGTAAAGAGATTTATAAAATAATGACCACGATGTGAAAAATGTAAACGATTGGTAGTTAAAGAGACCAGGATCGGCTATTGTCATACTCTCTGCCAATACTGAAAACCACTTTAACAACTGTGTACGCGGTGGAGTTCCAGAATGAAGGGGATGATTTGGCGAACGACTGTATTTTGTATTTCATATTAATTACGAGACCCTGACTACCTTGAGTCAGCTTGATGTGGCTAAAACAGGAGCTACGCACGGACCAAGTGAGGTCATACCTCCTATCGAGCACACTTCTTCGATATTATTCTATTACTGTTGAGATTCGATTTGGGCCCTTTTGATTATACGAGTGTGTATCGAGGTGGGCGGTAGTAGCTACTATGCGTTACCACCAGTCCGGCTCTGCAAACGGTGAATCCACCCTGGCGTTCCTTGCGTGTCTGGTCACATGCCTTATACGAGCCCACTACGACTTTGTTTTGTACCGTTTTATATGGAGCGCCCTCTGATCAACCTCCAGTTTACGGAGGAATTACGGTACTGTATACACTATGGGAATATATAAACGGTGTAAGGGTAATCACGGTAATCCCGCTTACGCTATTTTGATATTTTTACTTTATTGATGGACACTATTGTATATAGCGTATTATACTATATAGTATTAGTTACTGATTGCATTTCATCGAACATTTCATTTGAGTTACTGATTGCATTTCATCGAACATTTCATTTGAGTTGATTTACTTCTATGAGAATGTTAGTCCTGAACCGAGTTGTTTTGTTTTGCATTATTGCTCGGGTCAAATCGAGTATTACAGCTTTCGTGGTTCACTCTTGAAGTTTGGAGCTTATTTTAGGTTTTTCTCACCTATATTTATTGATCGGTTGATCTAGTTTTAGCTATAATTGTTGTTCTTGTTTCTAATTGTTATCATTTATTTATGTATCCGAAATTCATTGTTTAAGTCTTCCGCTGTATTATTTATGTAAACTCTGATGTAAAATTTATTTAGTAGCTTCATGAACTACTACCGTATTGTATTTTTCCACTGCTAGGTATTATATTGCTCTGTATCTTTGTCTATGATCTGTGATTTATTCTATTTACCCCAGAAGCTAATAACAATCTGTTGTTTTGGACGTTACGAGTTGATATGTTTTGTCGATTCAACACAGTCAAAATGGCGGGTCGTTACAGTTGGTATTAAAGCTTTGGTTTTATCAAAGATGAAGTGTATGGGGTAAAAGCTCATTAGAGATAGGGTAGTGACACCCTAGAATGAGTGGAATCTATCGCAGAATCCTTCTTGGGAGAGAGCGTATTTTAAAAGTAAAAACAGTTTTAAAATGGTTTTAAATGTTTTAACAAATATTTTTAGATATAAAATTTTGTTTAATGCTTAAATCTTTGAAATTTCCATTCGAGTCCATCTTCTATCATGGATCCTTTTGATTAGGTTCTTTTGTTCGTTCAACTTTCAACTAAAATTCTATAACTTGTCTTAGTCCATAACGAGGTAGGAAGTATAATGAGAGTATAAGTCTTTAAACGAGTTCGTGCTTATTAAATATTCATTTAAAATTGGTATTTTTTTAATTGGTATTTTGAAAGGTATTATAATATAAGTTTCTCTTAATACAATATGAAATTTTGATATATTTGTGGAAGATATATATATTTGTAAATAACCTTATGTTTTGGGAATACCAATATTTTGTAAAATTTTTATATTTATACTTTCAAATTATTTTAAACCATATATTTTGTATGAGATTTAAAGATGTAGATTTTGTAAGAAAATGATTTTATCTTGTTTAAAATTTATAATGATATTGTTTATAAATGTATATATGTGTATATATAGGAATTTATAAATTTAAATGGGTTATCAAGGTTTTAATTTGTGTTGTATATATATGTTAAACTTATGGAATTTTGACAAGTTTTATAAGTTTGAATATTGATAACAAGGGTTTGAAATATTTTAAATATTATATAAAATAATATAGTTATGTATTTGATTCAATAATAATATTGTTTGTACGTTTATTATGGATTATTGTTGAATTTATTAAATAAACGAGTGAGGAGAGATATAATTTTTCCTTACTTAAATTTAATGAATTGAAATATATAATTCGAAAATTTTGGTATATATTATGTTTAAATATAGAAAGATGTTTTTAGTAATTATTTGACGCTAAAATTGGCCTATCGAATACTTAGTGATTTGGTGTATACGTCTGATCAACGTATATGTTAAATTCTATATGTATTAGATAGATATAGAGTCACACTCTAGTCGCTTGAAAATGATTTTGGTGATGACTGCAGCATCATCGATATCTATTTTCGGGTTTCGAAAGTGGGATGGATATATATTGCCAATCGAGGCGTCGAGTGAATACTTAACACTATTTTTTTGAAAATATTTTAACTTTTGATTTATATATATTTCAAGTTATGTATATAGGTATGATAATAAATATGAACCATCGGTTTTAAATATATTAATTATTTAATTATTATTTCTCCGCCTCGTTCCTTTTCGTAGACGAAAATTTTTGAGTAGGGGAGAATGTAACAACCTGCTATTTTTTTTTAACGATTTAAATTTTGATTTAAATTGATATTTTATTTTGAAAATATTTTTTTGTTTTTCATATCGGGAATTTGAAATTTGAAATACGTACAGTGAGATGTAGCAGCTGTGAAAATTTCGTTGGAAAAATTGAATGTTTGCCAATCGCGCATTTTTCAGTGCGAGGCTGCGCATAACAGTTCAAAATTTAACGATTTTAAAATCTCTGCGAATCCAGTTCGGACAAACATGAAAAATATTGTATTTGTTGTCAGTAATCCAACAGTGAAATTCGTTTCGCAAAAATCGGACGTTTTGGGCTTCGTTTCCGTTCGCAATTTTACGTAAAAAGGGGTCCTAACGCATTTTTGAACGGAGCATCCTGACACTGCAAATTTTAAACCATTGGGTCCGTCTCGTCGCGCTGATTTCCGCAATATATTCATTTGTCAGTTTTGGTGTTCGGTTTGCGCTGAAATTGCGAAAAGGGTTGCACAGTTCATTTTTGAAAAAAGCCATTTGAGTTTAAAGTGTCCATATTTTGGTCCTACATACTTTTCCAGACATTTTGGGTCTGCAAAACCCATCCTTTGATTTTATCAAATCATCAAAAAAAATTTTTTTCCTAAGTGGCCACTTTTAATAATATGTACAATGAATATGCATGCTATATTCTTTTCCATACGTACATTTTCTTCCTTACGTTTCCAAAATTTAGCATGCATTCTTTTATTTGTTAGTTGCCCCTTTTCTAGATGCATGCGTCCTTTTATTTTTTACCCTTTTTCCAAATGCAAGCATTCTTTATTTATTTACTACTGTTCCATTTAGACGTCAGTTTTGTTTGTTTGGTATTTTGAAACCACAAATTTTCAACTGAAAGGGTCGTGTGCGTTTCCGATTTTACCGCTTCCAATGTTTACCGTTTATCTCACCACATTCCCATTTCTTTTAAATCCCATCGCCTTCTCAGTTCTTTGATTCCCTCTACGCTTCCCTCCTTTTGTTCATTCTCTATTTCGAAAAAAAAAGAGCAATCATGCCACATGAAAGGAAGTTGGCTTTGTACATTTGCATTTCTACGTGCAAGCAGCATGTACATTTTCCACTGCATCCCCTGTAGCTTGGACACCCACATTTTTCCCCTTTGTTATCTTATTTTGGTTAAATTGTTCTTTAGTTCTTATCATATTTTTGCACTGAATATCGAGTAGCGTCTGCACCTCTGGGTCCACCAGCGACTACCTTCAAAACCCGACCCTATAACTCAATACACCCGAAATCCATCAGACCCAAAACCAGTCGGTTGCTACTTATAACAAGCGCCACACCTCTAATCCCGTTCCATGACCTTCACTGGAGATCACCAGCGATCCGGTTCATTTTTCTAGCCGAGCTTCTTTCCATGTATGCTGCGTTTTATGTTGCTTCACAAAAAAAAAAAAAAAGAAGAAGGGAAGAGAGTTGGTATCGTCTACTGATTTTTCCTTGAAGCATGTCACTGAATTGATTGGGCATTAGCTATTGTGATTCATCGTGTTTGGTTTTTCATGGTTATGCTTGTGTCGGTGTCATTTATGTCCATTCGTTTGTCGTCTCCGCTCAGTGCATCGAAAGGTGAGTTTATCTCGCACCTGACTCACATTTACTTCATGGATGTTAGATCAGTAATGAATTGTTTTATGAAATGTACAGGACTGCTGATAGAAATTGTTTGATTTGATGTATATACACATTTTATATGTGACACAATATATTCATATGACACGTAGTTTCACTAATGATATATATTTTGTGATCGTTGCTATGTGATTGTTGTTTGTGATTGTTGATACCCCTAGTTGAGGAAAAATCACTAAGGGTTGAAATGATACATACCCGAATGGACATTAGAATAGGGAAAAATCGTTATGGGTTGAAATGATAGACTTGAATGATTTTTACTGAATTTGGGATCGCGGGTTAAAATGATAGATAGACCCATGGAAATTTTATAAATTGCTGGTTGAAATGATAAATATCCGTATCACTTGACCATAGGGTAGAAAACTATATACGGACACCATTGGTCATATTTTCAAAGTATAGTGATTTGGACATTTCAATTTAAATTAATAATTTAAGATTTTATAGTTTTATATTTATATTGTAAGATTTTAAACTTTTATTTATAAATTGCGAATTATATGATTTAAAATGATTTTTTTATTAGTAAATATAGATTTAAATACTTATTTAAGATTTTACTTATAATTTTATTTATATTAAACTGTATAATTTAATCATATAGGTATTTTAAACTTTTATATTATAAATAATTCTTTTAAACCTATTTCTATATTATTTTATCCTATATATGTTTGTAGTTTATATTCTAATTAATTTTAGAATTTTATAAACTTATATATATATAAATCTATTTTCAAAATATACATTTTTATAAACTTTAATAATAAACTCAAGATGAATAAGTTAGATTTCGCGATTTAAATTCGAAGTTTAAAGAATTTAAATTTCTATGACGATACTGATTTAACGAATGAATGGACGTAAGATATGAATTTGAATTCGAATTGGTTTGAACTTTTAAAGGATAAATTTGAATTGTGAAATTTATTCTAAATTTGAATCTTTCAAATTTAAGTGAAAATGTATTTGAATATATAGATTTTATATATGTGGAATTGATTTTATAATCGTATAGTTTGAACTGGAATATTTGTGAAATCGAACTTATAAGAATTGTTTAAAATTGTATGAAGTATTTGAATTGAAATATAAGGTTTTGACTTTATAGTAATGAATTTGAATTTTATGACTTCTTTATAAATTTTAATATGATTCGTTGAAATTGAAATATAAGATTTGATTCGAATTATAAGGGTAAACTGAATTATATGAATCATTTGAATTTATAAATAACGATTTCAAATTTCATGACTTGAATTGCATAACTCGATATGTTTTATTTAAGATTTGAAATGTAAGTCTTTGACTTGAATTATACATTTTGAGTTCGAACCAAAATGTTGAATTAATGTAACCGACCTGAAATGATTTCCTAAAGGTAAAGTTTGGATTATTTTGAACTTGAATTTTTCGAATATAAACCAAACTAAATATTATCGAAGTATAATGTTTTGGTAATGATTTAAACAGAAATTGAGATATTTAAGGTATAACTTGAATATAAGTCGATTTTGGATTTGAAATTCGTTATGCGAATACTTTCATAAATTATAACCGATGTTAAATGAATAGTATTAGTTTATACTATATTGAGATCATTACGATGTGTTTCTAAATCGATTTGATTTAAAGCGACTTAAATAAGTTATTTTAAAAACTTAAATATAATCGAAGTTAGATATTTAATTTTGATTTCAAATTCGAATATGAGAATTCGTATAAACTATTTTATAAAGTGATTTATAAAATAATGTCTACGATGTGAAAAATGTAAACGATTGGTAGTTAATGAGACCGGGATCGACTATTGTCATACTCTCTACCAATACCGAAAACCACTTTAACAACTGTGTACGCGGTGGAGTTCCAGAATGAAGGGGATGATTTGGCGAACGACTGTATTTTGTATTTCATATTAATTACGAGACCCTGACTACCTTGAGTCAGCTTGATGTGGCTAAAACAGGAGCTACGCACGGACAATGTGAGGTCATACCTCCTATCGAGCACACTTCTTCGATACTATTCTATTACTGTTGAGATTCGATTTGGGCCCTTTTCATTATACGAGTATGTATCGAGGTGGGCGGTAGTAGCTACTATGCGTTACCACCAGTCCAGCTCTGCAAACGGTGAATCCACCCTGGCATTCCTTGCGTGCCTGGTCACATGCCTTATACGAGCCCACTACGACTTTGTTTTGTACCGTTTTATATGGAGTGCCCTCTGATCAACCTCTAGTTTACGGAGGAATTACATTATTGTATATACTATGGGAATATATAAACGGTGTAAGGGTAATCACGGTAATCCCGCTTATGCTATTTTGATATTTTTACTTTACTGATGGACACTATTGTATATAGCGTATTATACTATATAGTATTAGTTTGACGGATCCTTAGAGGATGGTGATCCCAAACATCCTTTAAGTTACTGATTGCATTTCATCGAACATTTCATTTGAGTTGATTTACTTCTATGAGAATGTTAGTCCTGAACCGAGTTGTTTTGTTTTGCATTATTGCTCGGGTCAGATCGAGTATTACAGCTTTCGTGGTTCACTCTTGAAGTTTGGAGCTTATTTTGGGTTTTTCCACCTATATCTATTGATCGGTTGATCCAGTTTTAGCTATAATTGTCGTTCTTGTTTCTAATTGTTATCATTTATTTATGTATCCGAAATTAATTGTTTATGTCTTCCGCTGTATTATTTATGTAAACTCTGATGTAAAATTTATTTAGTAGCTTCATGAACTTCCATTGTATTGTATTTTTCCGCTGCGAGGTATTGTATTGCTCTGTATCTTTGTTTATGATCTGTGATTTATTCTATTTACCCCAGAAGCTAATAACAATCTGTTGTTTTGGACGTTATGAGTTGACATGTTTTGTCGATTCAACACAATCAAAATGGCGGGTCGTTACAGTTGGTATTAAAGCTTTGGTTTTATCAAAGCTGAAGTGTATGGGGTAAAAGCTCATTAGAGATAGGATAGTGACACTGACACGACCCGAACTTCCCCGGTAAGGAAAGCCCGGATGGCGTTGAGGACAAGACAAAATAGAACGCAAACGGAGGAACATTTCATTGTTTATTACAACAATTCCATCAGAATACAAGAATATACAGTGTATGAATGAATAAAATACATTCGATAAATATCAGAGATTACAATAAATTACATAGCAGCGGAAAAACAATACAAACACAACTGAAAGTAATACACGGATACAGAGCTTTCCGAGCATCTATCCAGCTGTAAATCAGGATCCTGTGAATATAAATCTACAAAACCAAAACTACTAGCTGCCCATGTCAAAATAAGGGCACACAGAGTTTAGGTTGAAACAATAAACTCCAGGTCAGTCATGTGACTGGTGTGAGAACTAAAACAGTTATTAATCTTTATTTTAAAGTTAGGTAAATCAAGGGACCACGCCGTATAACACGGAACGGGTTTCCTCCCAAGAATACCAGTGCATAAAACAAACAGCGCAATGCTAAATAAAGAAAAATGAAGCTATTATAAGACCCAGGTCCCATCACACAATGCAACGCAAGCCGAAGGATAGGGTTTTTACCTTATAATAGCCAAAGCATGCTTGATACGTTTAAAACACATTATTTTGATATTACTATAAGTGTATAGTGTCAAAACAATTTCAATCATAAATATCAATCATAGGCGGCATGAATGACCCATACCACTATGTCGCCATACTAGGTTCTACAAATAAAACCGCAATATCACGTATAGGAAATCGGATTTCCGTCATGAGTCGAGGCAAGGGGCAAGCTCCTCTCCGATTCGAGACACTCTAGCAAATGTCTCAGGACCCCTGTGGTGACCCGAAAATCCGGTCCAATTAGAGCTGACTAAATAACACAAGTCCAACCCCAAATTGCACTTGAAATTCAAGAAACTAATAGAAAGAAGATAGAGGGTGAGGATATATAAGGTAGAACTGGTAGAATAGAAGAAGAAGAAGAACATCATCATCAGAGTAAACACGAATCTCACAGCGGAACGAATAAAATATAACATAACTTTTGAAATACCAACAGTTATATATGCAATAGCACTTATCAGAGTGCATCACTTACAACAACAGCGGAAATAATAATAGCTATAGAATCCTGAAGCCTCCTGCTCCAATCTCTCCAAGTGTATCTGTAAAATCCCGACTACTTGACTGCCCGTACAAAATTAGGCACCCAAGAGTTTAGGGAAACAAACAAATAAACTCCGAGTCAGTCATGGGACTGGTATGAGTAAAAACAGTTTAAAACAATTTGAACAAGTAAACAATATCTCATAAGACCACGTCGCATAACGGAACGGGTTTTTCCCTTATGAGAATCCAACAATTTTGTAAACAATATCATTCTGATATTATAATAATGTCTAAATACAATTACATAACAATCTAGCGGAAACGCTTTCATCTCACGTTCTACAAATATAGTATACAATCAAAACTGCAAGCACGTATTGGGTAATGGATTTCCAACTATGACAAGGTATGGAACCACCTTCCGATCAGTGTACTCTAGGAACGATACACTGGAGTTCAACAAGAACATCTTGCAACTCAGCCACACATGACCGACCACTCATTTCGCGTGAGTGTATCGAATGTACATCACCAACGGTTGGGATCAACAACCGTTCCCCGTATATATATGGGACAGCATTGATAGATTTAAAGAAGCAAATGAATATTCTCTAGATAGGTGATTATACACCCTACTTCGGTGCGACCGACTTAGCCATGCTGCCTGCCCGATTTCTGTCATTTACCGGTTAATGAGGCTAGAAGCTACGCTTTATCATCACATCAGATTCACTTCGAATGCCACATTGTCAGATCCATCGAAAATCACTAATTGACGTCTACAACAGTAGATTACGTGTTAGCTAAAGAAGTGCCCTTCTCCGCTTCCACTCTTGGTACGGTTGAAGAAATCAATGTACGTGACCTTTCTGGAAATACTCTGTCAGACATTCATCCATACAAGTTATCCAGGAACAGGATGAACCGAAGGCACTACTCAGTACATCCATCTTAGGCACTGTTATTTAAGACTTATACAATAGCCCTTGCATTTTACTCCGTCTTCAATATCTTTGGCATATATGATTCGCAATGCTTATGCCAATACAGAGTGGTTCTTTGGATAATAATCCAACCAGTCTCTCTATATTAACAACGTTAAAATGGTCAAAACCTCGATAGTCTGTGATTTAACTATCAAAGTAAAACTCGTGTGCAAACAACGATATTATTTCCAGGTGGAAATTTTATCAATCAATCATCATTCAACATTTGTCTCTTTAGTTCATTACTTTACTTATCTCCTGTTTTTACTATATTCAACCTTTCTTATTTTCTAATTTTAGAAAATATACTTTATTAACAATGGAAAACATTTCCATTTCCTGTTTCCTATATTAGAAAACATTTTGATTTCTTATTTGGAAAACATTTCTAAAGTTCCTTCATTGGGTTTAACAGATGTTTAAATAAACATCGCTATGCCAACTCAAACCGTTACTGAATTCACTTAACCATCATTCACTATCAAACCTTACCATTTCTTAGTTAAGAAGGAAGTCAATCAAGTTGGGGTAAAATTACCTCTTAGACCTTAACTGAACAACGTTATAACTTCGAAATAGTAACAGTTTATCTTTTAAACCTTTAACAACTTCTTTACGTAACTCTCGGATTCAATTTACGAATCCACTTCCTTATTGAAAACATTGATTATAACGATAACGTTATAACCCCTACTTTCGCAATACCTAACTTCAATTATAACTTTTATTCTTACTTTGACTAATTAACCTACTCTAGTTTATTAGAGTGTACTCTTGATTTTAAAAACCGGAAAGTAAATATTACTTTCCCGAATTCGGTATAATTGAATTCGACGTATAATTCTTTTTCGTGTAATCTCTATTTGATTAACTCTTTCTCGAATAACCTATATTCGATTATCTCTCTTCGAATAACTTATATTAGAAATCTCTCTCTTTCGAATAAACTATATTCGATCTCTTTCTTTCGAATACGATATATTCGAAAATCTCCTTTCGATTTAAACTAATCGATAGCTCCCTTCGATTAAACTATAATCGATAACTCCTTTCGATTAAACTATAATCGATAACTCCTTTCGATTAAACTATAATCGATAACTCCTTTCCTTTAACTCTATTCAAATAACCAATATTCGAATAACTCCTTTAACTCTATTCGAATAACCTATATTCGACTAACTCCTTTAACTCTATTCGAATAACCTATATTCGACTAACTCCTTTAACTCTATTCGAATAACCTATATTCGACTAACTCCTTTAACTCTATTCGAATAACCTATATTCGAATAACTCCTTTAGATTAACTCATTTGGATTAACTCTAATTGTTCAATTCTAACTGTTTAACTCTAACTGGTTAACTCTAACTGGTTAACTCTAACTGATTAACTCTAACTGATTAACTCTAACTGGTTAACTCTAACTGATTAACTCTAACTCGACTAACCCCTTTCGAATAACATATTCGATTAACTAACTTCGAATACCATATTCGATTAACTAACTTCGAATACCATATTCGATTAACTAACTTCGAATACCATATTCGATTAACTAACTTCGAATACCATATTCGATTAACTAACTTCGAATACCATATTCGATTTACTAACTTCGAATACCATATTCGATTAACTAACTTACCATATTCGATTAACTAACTTCGAATACCATATTCGATTAACTAACTTCGAATACCATATTCGATTAACTAACTTCGAATACCATATTCGATTTACTAACTTCGAATACCATATTTGATTAACTAACTTCGAATACCATGTTCGATTAACTAACTTTGAATACCATATTCGATTAACTAACTTCGAATACCATATTCGATTAACTAACTTCGAATCAACATATTCGATTAACTCCTTTTTTAATAACGTTTATCCATTTAAAAAGATTCCCTTTTAACAACGTTTATTCATTTATAAAGATTCACTTTTTAGTAACGGTTCTTCACTTTATAAATGTTCTTTTAATAACATTTTCCTACTTATAAGGATTTCCTTTTTATTAAATCTATTTATTTTCTAAATATTCCCTTTTCAATTCTATTTGTAAATGGTTTACAAATATTTCTTTTTTCTATTTTATTCTATTTGCAAATGGTTTGCAAATATTTCCTTTTCAAATTTATTCTTAAAAATATTCTAACTCCTTAAATTCCCGGGAAAATTCGCCATAACCTCCTTTGTATCGGGAGCATCGGGAAAATCCCCAAACCCGCCACACAGGCCTTTCCATTCAAAAAAAAGAAAATGGTTTAAAATTTATTTCCTTTCTAAATATCTCGTATTTATAAATATTTCAATTTATAAATATTCCTTATTTATAAATATTCAAATTTATAAATATCTCTTATTTATAAATATTTTATTTATAAATATTTTATTTATAAATATTTTATTTATAAATATTCTGTTTTCAATATCACTTTGAAAATCTACTTATCAACATCCCGTATGTTGTGGTATTCAATCATATCAAATCACGATGATCAATATCGTTCAAACACATAGAATTGACAATAGATTATATTCACATCATATAACACAATATATTAAATCAAACAATATTATAAATATTGAGGAGTCCAGTTGGACCCCTCCAACCTGTTTTCCCTGCATCACAGATGTTAAACCATATAATTAACATCACTTTAAGTTCAGTACGGATTATTCTGATAACAGCATCAATATATAATATTTAACGGTTTATATTTATATATTTATATATATATAAAATTTCCACTAACTGTCTAGCAGTTCAATCAATCAACCAACACACAACAATCAACAGATGATTAACAGTTCTAAGAATACATTATAAAAATATAATTGTTCAGAGTTGGTGAGATTTATTCACTTTGGCAGTTCATCGTTAAAGAACGATAAACTGTTATTTGATTTGAATCAAACAATTTATTTCGCCATAAATTCATACGAGCTCCACTCCATTCCCAGTCAGTTCTGTGGTGTAGTCGTCGTCCATACGATCCTAACAGACCTTGTTTCGTCCAATTCTTTTGTATAAAGCCCGTCAGCATTTCACAATACCCAGGCCCACTCAAACACTTCTTCCCCAAAACGTATACTCAGAACTCCAGGAAATTGCAAACACCAAGCCGTGATTTCCATTTCCAAATACCATTCCAAACTCTCCACTGCTTTATTGCAAAACAATAACCATCAACGTTTAAACCTCCCACACCAGTAAAACAGTGAATACCCAACATCAAACACCAAACTTGCGTACTCCAGAAATATCCCTCACCACCACCGAATGCAACTCGAACGCCCCTCCATATTTTATACGTACACTCAGCACCAAAATGAACACTCACGCCAAAACACTCTTCTCCAAACAATACACGCAACAGACCACCAAAGCACAAACCCAACTCTACTGAAACTCGAACCAGTGTTTCCCTTTTCAACCTTCACAAACAACACCACCGCCAACACCATTAAATCCTCCTTCAAATTCTCCTTCTCGTCCGGGGTTCCAGGCACCTCAAATAACCTGCACTGTCGACCAAAAAGGGACGAGCTGCTGCTCCTTGCGCCGGCCATCGGAGAACTATCCAGGGTCATACACTTGTTTGCCGAGCCCTGCTCCCCCTTCGACAGCAGTAGCTCCTCACCAAACCCCCTTCCATTCGCCAGTCTTACAGATCCCAGGCTTGTCCTCCTCGTCAACCACAAGACCCTTCCCATTAATGACACCAGCTACTAAACCAAGTCCGGCAGCGTCCATGCAAGCTTTCACCGTATCGGATTTCATTTGGGAGTATAAGATCTCATTTTACTTTATTGTTGCTGAGAAAAATGTTGGCGGCGGATTGTATTTTGAGAGTGGAGAACTAGGTCTTAAGGAGTTGAACGCTAAAGATTATTTATAGTTGATTTTGTGGACAGGGAATATTCCCCGAAATATTCCCTTTCCATTTCATTTCGATCCATTTTAAATTCGTATGATTTCCATTTTTGACAAACAAAGCTAATCCTAGCATAAAAACACATTCCGGATCCAACGGGACAGGTTTCGTCGAATTCCGACACCGTTTGCGAAAATCCTTTAGAAAATATCGATGAAAAACACCAAGCAATAATTCCTAACAATTCCAGAAAAAATCCTAAAAATATGAGGCCTTGACGTTTCACTAGACCTCTTCCTAAGGTTTTGTATGAAACTTGTTTCGTTGAATTCTGAGTTCGTTTGACCAGTTAACCATTCAAATAAAGTTACCCCTGTTTAAAACGTATAAATGGTTAACTCAACATAAGGCGTTTTTGGCCACCAAAGTCACATACGTCATTTGTTTGTCGCGAAACTTGACTTTCTTATAACGATAAATTAATACGAACCCAATGGCACACACTTCGTCGCATTCCGAGTCTGTTCCCCGGTACGCTATTTTCTACGCACCCTAAGTGCTCCTTTAGACACCAAAATTTCCAATGTTCAAAAATAACAAACTGTATATGTTTTCTGACTCTAATCGATGATACGAACTCAACGGAACTGGTTTTGTGGTCTAATTCGATCGCCTGCTCAAGTTATGGTCAAAAACCCTTTTAAATAGAATTAAATTATTAATAATTCCATAGCGACTATTTTAAAATATTATTTGGATGTAAATAAAAATATATACGACGAAATCCCGATTTTTCTCTTCCATTAGAAAACTATTATCAAATCGGTCCTGACGGTTCTTGTTTCGCAGAAATCCGACTTAAAACGGACCCTGTATATTCAGTTGAAGTTCAACTCGCCAAATAGCGAACTGCAGCGCCATTTCGAGCTCGTTTATAAATATATTATAAACTATACGTTCAACTGTCATCGATTCAATATATTCGTTATTATAATTCAACTCCAAACTGAATTATAGTTTATATAAGATCTAGTTCACATCGTATTGTGAATTCTACTATTTCCGACTATTCTGGAAGTATATTATCCTATTATTTATATTAATTAAATATAAATATTATTTAATTCCAGTTATTGATATCGTTAAATCGATATTTAATAATTAAATTAGTTAATTATTCTCCTGCCAAATTACGGGTCATTACAATCTTTCGCCCTTAAAATAATTTCGTCCTCGAAATTGCTAAGGTAGTGGACGACCATATCTACTGGGTAAAAATATATCTGTTTACCTCTTATCTCCGGTTTCAATTGAACCAATTAATATCGACTAAAGTATTAATTCATTCCGACTAGCTAAATTTTCAAAAATTCTGAAAATTTTCTAACACCTTAACTTTTCGAAAAATTTCGCCAGCACCCCCTTTGTACTGGTCAATCGGTCAAACTCCAACTCGCCTCTCTGGGCCATCTCCAACCCAAAAGAAAATCAAACAGCCAAGCGGCCTGCCAAATCGGCTCATAAATCACCAAATCCATATATAATATAAACTGGTACCTTTTTGTGGGCACATCAACTCTATCACTTCCATATGCTACCAACTCAGCATATACCAGTGTTATCTCAATCAAATTCCAATCAGTTCATATCCTCAAATCCAAATCGAATTTCATTCGAACCCCAATATCAAATTCCAAATTATTGACTTATCAATTTGGTTCCATTCTAGATTATCTCTAATCCAATTCAATTCTATTTAACTCAGTTCAAGTTAAATTTCAATTTATTTTTACCATCCCATTTTATTTAACTTTATTAGTTAAATTTTAATTCTAGAACTTAAATTCCTGGGTTTCTTTCAAATCAATTTGAAATCATAATGAGAATTCAAAACCTTTGAATTTCTAAACAACTTGTTTTCTCAAAACAATTCAAAAACAAAACCTTTGGTAGTAATCCGTCACTTAGAACTCGAAAATGAACACTGATGATGTCGCGATTCATCATCGGAATCTATTTTCCAGCTATCGGAGTGAGTTCAGTACTATATCACTTCCAGTTTGAAAAACATTTTCAAAATCTCCCAGGAACTAAAAAATTCCATATTTTAATTCCAAATCTGATTTAAATTCAGATTTTCTTCATCTTATTTCATATACTTTACTTATATGAATTCTGATCAGTTATTTATATAACCATTTCACTTCTCATAACCTCATTCGATTATAATAACAACCAACACAACCAATTATACTATGTTAATTTCAAAACATACCATGTCGGTTCATCGTGTTCAAGTGTTTATAAAACTCCTACCGATACAGTGGATCAAACTGATCGACCAGAATTTACAAGCCACTCAACCAATAAATCTCCACAATATAAAACCACTTTATATTAACTAATAAATACGCACTCGTATATATACACTCAAACTCAGTCTAGGATATTACTAATCCCATCTCCACTGAATTACGCCACAGAGCCAAGGTATTAACTAAACCAATGCTCTGATACCAACTGTGGTGACCCGAAAATCCGGTCCAATTTGAGCTGACTAAATAACACAAGTCCAGCCCTAAATTGCACTTGAAATTCAAGAAACTAATAGAAAGAAGATAGAGGGTGAGGATAGATAAGGTAGAACTAGTAGAATAGAAGAAGAAGAAGAACATCATCATCAGAGTAAACACGAATCTCACAGCGGAACGAATAAAATATAACATAACTTTTGAAATACCAACAGTTATATATACATTAGCACTTATCAGAGTGCAGCAATTACAACAACAACGGAAATAATAATAGCTATAGAATCATGAAGCCTCCTGCTCCAAGCTCTCCAAGTGTATCTGTAAAATCCCGACTACTTGACTGCCCGTACAAAATTAGGCACCCAAGAGTTTAGGGAAACAAACAAATAAACTCCGGGTCAGTCATGGGACTGGTATGAGTAAAACAGTTTAAAACAGTTTGAACAAGTAAACGATATCTCATAAGACCACGCCGCATAACGGAACGGGTTTTTCCCTTATGAGAATCCAACAACTTTGTAAACAATATCATTCTGATATTATGATAATGTCTAAATACAATTAGATAACTTTCTAGCAGAAACGCTTTCATCTCACGTTCTACAAATATAGTATACAATCAAAACCGCAAGCACGTATTGGGTAATGGATTTCCAACTATGACAAGGTATGGAACCACCTTCCGATCAGTGTACTCTAGGAATGATACACTAGAGTTCAACAAGAACATCTTGCAACTCAGCCACACATGACCGACCACTCATTTCGCTTGAATGTATCGAATGTACATCACCAACGGTTGGGATCAGCAACCGTTCCCCATATATATATGGGACAGCATTGATAGATTTAATGAAGCAAATGAATATTCTCTAGATAGGTGATTATACACCCTACTTCGGTGCGACCAACTTAGCCATGCTGCCTGCCCGATTTCTGTCATTTACCGGTTGATGAGGCTAGAAGCTACGCTTTATCACCACATCAGATTCACTTCGAATGCCACATTGTCAGATCCATCGAAAATCACTAATTGATGTCTACAACAGAACATTACGTGTTATCTAAAGAAGTGCCCTTCTCTGCTTCCACTCTTGGTACGGTTGAAGAAATCAATGTACGTGACCTTTCTGGAAATACTCTGTCAGACATTCATCCATACAAGTCATCCAGGAACAGGATGAACCGAAGGCACTACTCAGTACATCCATCTTAGGCACAGTTATCTAAGACTTATACAATAGCCCTTGCATTTTACTCCGTCTTCAATATCTTTGGCATATATGATTTGCAACGCTTATGCCAATACAAAGTGGTTCTTTGGATAATAATCCAACCGATCTCTCCATATTAACAACGTTAAAATGGTCAAAACTTCGATAGTCTGTTATTTAACTATCAAAGAAAAACTCGTGTGCAAACAACGATATTATTTCCAGGTGGAAATTTATATCAATCAATCATCATTCAACATTTGTCTCTTTAGTTCATTACTTTACTTATCTCCTGTTTTTCCTATATTCAACCTTTCTTATTTTCTAATTTTAGAAAATATACTTTATTAACAATGGAAATCAATTACATTTCCTATTTCCTATATTAGAAAACATTTCTGATTTCTTATTTGGAAAACATTTCTAAAGTTCCTTCATTGGGTTTAACAGATGTTTAAATAAACATCGCTATGCCAACTCAAACCATTACTGAATTCACTTAACCATCATTCACTATCAAACCTTACCATTTCTTAGTTAAGAAGGAAGTCAATCAAGTTGGGGTAAAATTACCTCTCAGACCTTAACTGAACAACGTTATAACTTCGAAATAGTAACAGTTTATCTTTTAAACCTTTAACAACTTCTTTACGTAACTCTCGGATTCAATTTGCGAATCCACTTCCTTATTGAAAACATTGATTATAACGATAACGTTATAACCCCTACTTTCGCAATACCTAACTTCAATTATAACTTTTATTCTTACTTTGACTAATTAACCTACTCTAGTTTATTAGAGTGTACTCTTGATTTTAAAAACCGGAAAGTAAATATTACTTTCCCGAATTCGGTATAATTGAATTCAACATATAATTCTTTTTTGTGTAATCTCTTTTTGATTAACTCTTTCTCGAATAACCTATATTCGATTATCTCTCTTTGAATAACTTATATTATAAATCTCTCTCTTTCGAATAAACTATATTCGATCTCTTTCTTTCGAATACGATATATTCGAAAATCTCCTTTCGATTTAAACTAATCGATTGCTCCCTTCGATTAAACTATAATCGATAACTCCTTTCGATTAAACTATAATCGATAACTCCTTTCGATTAAACTATAATTGATAACTCCTTTCCTTTAACTCTATTCAAATAACCAATATTCGACTAACTCCTTTAACTCTATTCGAATAACCTATATTCGACTAACTCCTTTAACTCTATTCGAATAACCTATATTCGACTAACTCCTTTAACTCTATTCGAATAACCTATATTCGACTAACTCCTTTAACTCTATTCGAATAACCTATATTCGAATAACTCCTTTAGATTAACTCATTTGGATTAACTCTAATTGTTCAATTCTAACAGTTTAACTCTAACTGGTTAACTCTAACTGATTAACTCTAACGGTTAACTCTAACTGATTAACTCTAACTGATTAACTCTAACTGGTTAACTCTAACTGATTAACTCTAACTCGACTAACCCCTTTCGAATAACATATTCGATTAACTAACTTCGAATACCATATTCGATTAACTAACTTCGAATACCATATTCTATTAACTAACTTCGAATACCATATTCGATTAACTAACTTCGAATACCATATTCGATTTACTAACTTCGAATACCATATTCGATTAACTAACTTCGAATACCATATTCGATTAACTAACTTCGAATACCATATTCGATTAACTAACTTCGAATACCATATTCGATTAACTAACTTCGAATACCATATTCAATTAACTAACTTCGAATACCATATTCGATTAACTAACTTCGAATACCATATTTGATTAACTAACTTCGAATACCATATTCGATTAACTAACTTCGAATCAACATTTTCGATTAACTCCTTTTTTAATAACGTTTATCCATTTAAAAAGATTCCCTTTTAACAATGTTTATTCATTTATAAAGATTCACTTTTTAGTAACGGTTCTTCACTTTATAAATGTTCTTTTAATAATGTTTTCCTACTTATAAGGATTTCCTTTTTATTAACTCTATTTATTTTCTAAATATTCCCTTTTCAATTCTATTTGTAAATGGTTTACAAATATTTCTTTTTTCTATTTTATTCTATTTGCAAATGGTTTGCAAATATTTCCTTTTCAAATTTATTCTTAAAAATATTATAACTCCTTAAATTCCCGGGAAAATTCGCCATAACCTCCTTTGTATCGGGAGCATCGGGAAAATCCCCAAACCCGCCACACAGGCCTTTCCATTCAAAAAAAAGAAAATGGTTTAAAATTTATTTCCTTTCTAAATATCTCGTATTTATAAATATTTCAATTTATAAATATTCCTTATTTATAATTATTCAAATTTATAAATATCTCTTATTTATAAATATTTTATTTATAAATATTCTGTTTTCAATATCACTTTAAAAATCTACTTATCAACATCTCGTATGTTGTGGTATTCAATCATATCAAATCACGATGATCAATATCGTCCAAACACATACAATTGACAATAGATTATATACCACATCATATAACACAATATATGAAATCAAACAGTATTATAAATATTAAGGAGTCCGGTTGGACCCCTCCAACCTGTTTTCCCTGCATCACAGATGTTAAACCATATAATTAACATCACTTTCAGTTCAGTACGGATTATTCTGATAACAGCATCAATATATAATATTTAACGGTTTATATATATATTTATATATAAAAAAAAAATTCCACTAACTGTATAGCAGTTCAATCAATCAACCAACACACAGCAATCAACAGATGATTAACAGTTCTAAGAATACATTATAAAAATATAACTGTTCAGAGTTGGTGAGATTTACTCACTTTGGCAGTTCATCGTTAAAGAATGATAAACTGTTATTTGATTTGAATCAAACAATTTATTTCGCCATAAATTCATACGAGCTCCACTCCATTCCCAGTCAGTTCTGTGGTGTAGTCGTCATCCATACGATCCTAACGGACCTTGTTTCGTCCAATTCTTTTGAATAAAGCCCGTCAGCATTTCACAATACCCAGGCCCACTCAAACACTTCTTCCCCAAAACGTATACTCAGAACTCCAGGAAACTGCAAACACCAAGCCGTGATTTCCATTTCCAAATACCATTCCAAACTCTCCACTGCTTTATTGCAAAACAATAACCATCAATGTTTAAACATCCCACACCAGTAAAACAGTGAATACCCAACATCAAACACCGAACTTGCGTACTCCAGAAATATCCTTCACCACCACCGAATGCAACTCGAACGCCCCTCCATATTTTATACGTACACTCAGCACCAAAATGAACACTCACGCCAAAACACTCTTCTCCAAACAATACACGCAACAGACCACCAAAGCACAAACCCAACTCTACTGAAACTCGCACCAGTGTTTCTCTTTTCAACCTTCACAAACAACACCACCGCCAACACCATTAAATCCTCCTTCAAATTCTCCTTCTCGTCCGAGGTTCCAGGCACCTCAAATAACCTGCACTGTCGACCAAAAAGGGACGAGCTGCTG
Organism: Allium sativum; assembly: GCA_030737875.1. Taxonomy (NCBI): domain Eukaryota; kingdom Viridiplantae; phylum Streptophyta; class Magnoliopsida; order Asparagales; family Amaryllidaceae; genus Allium; species Allium sativum. The sequence goes on from CM060918.1 coordinate 135,181,794, forward strand.
CTCCTTGCTCCGGCCATCGGAGAACAATCCAGGGTCATACACTTGTTCGCCGAGCCCTGCTCCCCCTTCGACAGCAGTAGCTCCTCACCAAACCCCCTTCCATTCGCCAGTCTTACAGATCCTAGGCCTGTCCTCCTCGTCAACCACAAGACCCTTCCCATTAATGACACCGGCTACTAAACCAAGTCCGGCAGCGACCATGCAAGCTTTCACTGTATCGGATTTCATTTGGGAGTATAAGATCTCGTTTTACTTTATTGTTGCTGAGAAAAATGTTGGCGGCGGATTGTATTTGAGAGTGGAGAACTAGGTCTTAAGGAGTTGAACGCTAAAGCTTATTTATAGTTGATTTTGTGGACAGGGAATATTCCCCGGAATATTCCCTGTCCATTTCATTTCGATCCATTTTAAATTCGTATGATTTCCATTTTTGGCAAACAAAGCTAATCCTAGCATAAAAACACATTCCGGATCCAATGGGACAGGTTTCGTCGAATTCCGACACCGTTTGCGAAAATCCTTTAGAAAATATCAATGAAAAACACCGAGCAATAATTCCTAACAATTCCAGAAAAAATCCTAAAAATATGAGGCCTTGACGTTTCACTAGACCTCTTCCTAAGGTTTTGTATGAAACTTGTTTCGTTGAATTCTGAGTTCGTTTGACCAGTTAACCATTCAAATAAAGTTACCCCTGTTTAAAACGTATAAATGGTTAACTCAACATAAGGCGTTTTTGGCCACCAAAGTCACATACGTCATTTGTTTGCCGCGAAACTTGACTTTCTTATAACGATAAATTAATACGAACCCAATGGCACACACTTCATCGCATTCCGAGTCTGTTCCCCGGTACGCTATTTTCTACGCACCCTAAGTGCTCCTTTAGACACCAAATTTTACAATGTTCAAAAATAACAAACTGTATATGTTTTCTGACTCTAATCGACGACGCGAACTCAACGGAACTGGTTTCGTGGTCTAATTCGATCGTCTGCTCAAGTTATGGTCAAAAACCCTTTTAAATAGAATTAAATTATTAATAATTCCATAACGACTATTTTAAAATTTGATTTGGACGTAAATAAAAATTTATACGACGAAATCCCGATTTTTCTCTTCCATTAGAAAACTATTATCAAATCGGTCCTGACGGTTCTTGTTTCACAGAAATCCGACTTAAAATGGACCCTGTATATTCAGTTGAAGTTCAACTTGCCAAATAGCGAACTACAGCGCCATTTCGAGCTCGTTTATAAATATATTATAAACTATACGTTCAACTATCATCGATTCAATATATTCGTTATTATAATTCAACTCCAAACTGAATTATAGTTTATATAAGATCCAGTTCACATCGTATTGTGAATTCTACTATTTCCGACTATTCTGGAAGTATATTATCCTATTATTTATATTAATTAAATATAAATATTATTTAATTCCAGTTATTAATATCATTAAATCAATATTTAATAATTAAATTAGTTAATTATTCTCCTGCCAAATTACGGGTCATTACAACACCACTATGATCCTTGGATCTTCAGGGTCGGTCCTCTCTTACTTTTGAGGATTAGTTATTCCTGAACACACGTTTCTCGGTCCTAACAGACCTATATCCGAGGCGCCTCGTATCCAACAACCAGACGGGAGAAAAGTATATAAATGTCAGCCAGTTCATGCACTGACACCACCCATAGCTAGAAAGAAACGTCGTGCTCTCCCTGTAGTCACTATCCCGTTTTTGACTCATACCGAGGTGTGAGGCTCGCGAATTCACGTTATACACAAAGTTGCGCCACATAGGCCGTGCTTTGATCATCAACCACAAGACTTTGCTTTTCAACAGAAGCCTTGATCAATTGCCACTTACGTGTGCCACACTGGCAATTCACTCCATGCGACTGATGTCCATCGATATACAACCTCTAAGCTCGTACGTCTCAGAGAAGGGCGTTAAGCAAGAGAATAAATTCTCCGCCGCCAAACAGATGTATATTTAATAGAGATCAATCAACAAAGAATAAAATCCAATGTCATACACACAATCCATTAACAAGTTCGTTCTGGGTCTGAACGAAACCAGAGGCACTTTCCTCGCATATCCATCGATCTCCAAGTACGTCTGAACGATCACCAACTATTTCTCTCCTCTTGGGTGTACAGCCCAATCGAGATCATCAGTAATCACCCAAACGATGTGAAGACTTCCGGTCTTCAACCACCGTCTTCATATTCGACGTATCGTCGAATCTGTTATTCAGAATGGGTATAAACCCGGCCTTTCTGAATAACCCATGTATATAATAAACAAATGTTACACAAACACAACAAACGCCTCATTCCAATTTAGAATATTATTTTATTCACAAAAACACATTCTTAGGGAAAGGTTCCCATTAATTTTATCAAAGATAAATTCTTCTAAATTTATTCTTTAATCTTCCTTTGGATATCATTTCAAACCATATTATGGTTTGCCAAACTAGTCGGGATTAGCGAACCACACCGAAGTAATTATTTATTTTATTTCCCAATCCCAACCTATATATCCCATGGAGCAAAACTGGTAATACTCCACATCTAACACCTTGGTGTTATCGGTAAAATTAATTACCATTTCACGTTCAAATCTAATTAAAGATTTAACTATCGCTTTGAAGCAAAACTGGTGGTACTCCATTCTCGATCACCTTTCAGATTTGATAATTTAAATTATCGATTCCTATTTCAATCTAATTAAAGATTCATTAAAACTCCACTTAGTTTTAATCTTTTCAAAATTTGATATCCTGTCTTTAACTGGGTTAAAGAACCAATGTCATCTAAAACACGATTCACGATAAACCCAAAACACATTTGATATTAAATACAAGGCTCCGAATAGAAAATATATCGGCTTATATTCAATATCAAATTCTACGACCAACAAATATCGTATTGGAAATAACGATATGAATATATCTTTCAAATTCCCATAACAATATCTGTATAATCACGAAATTCAACATCGAAATATTCCGAAGATAATTTCGATTCAAATCCAGTTCAATTCACGTATTGGGAATTTTGATTATTTTTAAACCACTTTCAAATTCAATTTATTTATTTCAAAAATAAATTGATTTTAATTCTATTTCAAAACTAGTTCATTTCGATAAAAATCTATTTTTATCATTTCAAATATTCACTTTTTTAGCCCAATTTTTTCCAAATCATTTTATATGATTTTAAATAAATTATTGATATTTTTAATAATTTTATCAAGGCCCGTACAGTCGATTTCCATCAACGGCCATCGAACTGCACTTACAGCGACCTTTTCTAAATTTGATTTGGACATAATTCCAAATCCAACTGTTAGGTTTCAAATTCCTAATATTCATTGGAAAGCTATTTTCGATACGAACCCAACGGTTCCGGTTTCAGGAGAATCCGACGGTTGGATCTCCCGCAACGTCAATTCGAAGTCAATGGTCGAAATTCGCGAACTACCGCAGAGCGGCGCGTTCTATTCGGGCCATTTAATATATATAATATATATATTATATATATTTCGTCGATTTCAATTCAAAACGTATTTATAATTCGTTTTAAATTCGTTTTCAAAACGATTTCAACTTCATATTCAATTTCAAATCAAAATTGAATATTCCACATCATCGATATATATCTTTTCAAAATGTTATATTTTGAAATCACTTCACTTTCGATATTCGAATAAAATCAATATAAATATCGTTCGCGTCAAAATGGCGCATCACTAATCAACACGACTTCATATATTTCAATCACATCGTTATTCTATTCAACAAATGAATATTTATTCTATTCAACACATGAATCTATATTTCTTTCAACACTTGACTAATCTCAACGAATGAGTACTGTCAACACAACTATTTTTGTTATTAAATATATTTTATAAAATTATGGTATCTATCGTTTGATTTTCAAATCAGACTCCAACCGTAAAGTAGTAAAAGAATGGTTCCTTAGGTATTAACCCGAAGGCCGAAACCAATATCAGATCAATACCTAGGAAACCACTCATCTTATCTATTTTCCAGTTAGTTTCTAACTTTAAATATGATAAAGATGTAAATTTTATTGTTAAAATATTTCTTTCTTTTCCCAATTGGAATGAGGTCCAATCAATTACCATATAATGTTAAATATATGGATTTTACACAACACATGTATATAATAGCACTGACAAATAATCAACCATCATCCAAAGTGCACTACACTGTATAAGCATCAAATATAGATATCTAATGCTTATAACAGCCTGTCAATCAATCGATCGACATACAACTAATTATTGGGATTAGTGTATGCCAAATATCATCCCAACACCCGTGTGGGGTTTCACATCAACAAACACACATTTTTATTCACACACACACGTTAAAAATAATAATATTTTTAACGATAAAATATTTTTAACTATATAAATATTTTATTTCATTTCACATAATCAATTTTCATCACAACAAACAATCAAACATACAAGCCATCCATGGTCTGTGGATGACGGGTGTCGGGTGCTACTAAGCACCGTCTGCATCCTAGTATATATATTTTATACTAGAAAAACAAGATTTAAAGTGAGGAGTTCTCACCAATAGCTAATCCAAACGCCTCGACTCTTCTTATGTAGAAGTCTTCACCGTTCTCGCCTTTTTTCATTTTCGTTGCCCGTAGCCACTACATATATAAAAATCACATTTTTATATTGTTGCTATGTATATAAAAATCATATTTTTATAATCACTCTATATGGATAAAAATTCTATTTTTACACCGCTACTATATAGATTAAAAAAAATCTATTTTTACATCGCTACTATATAGATAAAAATTTATTTTTACATCGTTACTATATAGATAAAAATTATATTTTTACATCGCTACTATATAGATAAAAATTCTATTTTTACATCGTTACTATATAGATAAAAATTCTATTTTTATATCGCTACTATATAGATAAAAATTCTATTTTTACATCGCTACTATATAGATAAAAATTCTTTTTTTACATCGCTACTATATAGATAAAAATTCTATTTTTACACCGCTACTATATAGATAAAAATTCTACTTTTATCACGCTATTCTCTATATAAAGATTTCGCCGTTTCAAATATAAAGATTTCGCCTTTTCAAATATAAAGATTTCGCCTTTTCAAATATAAAGATTTCGCCTTTTCAAATATAAAGATTTCGCCTTTACTATCATAAATATATAAAAATTATATTTCTATATTCCTACTTTAATAAAAAAAAACCATATTTTTATATCTCCTACATAATAAAGATTGAATTTTTATAATCTACATTATATAAAAATATCGCCTTTCCTACTTTAAAAATGTCGCCTTTCTATTTCATCACTATAAAAATCACACTTTTATTTCAACATATATATAATAAAAATCAGATTTTTATTTCGCTACATATGTAAAGATAATATTTTTATATTCTCTATTATATAGAAATTTTATTTTCAATACACTACTTATATATAAAAAAATGTATTTTTATATCTTCTATTATATAAAGGTCATATTTTTAATACTCTACAGAAGTAAAAATCATATTTTTATTTCCTAGGAATATAAATAAAAATCCTATCTTGCTACTAAATGTATGAAAATCTTATCTTTATATAAATAAAAATTATAACCTTTCATACATAAAAATTATAGCTTTATATAAATAAATTTTATAGCTTTCTATAATATAAAACAAAACATACTAGATGAAATGGCTTACTGTGTTGTTTCCGGGAGGGGGGTGGACTGCGGTTTGAATCAGCAGTGGAGGAGCTCACGGTGGCGTCAACGATGGTTGCTGGGTTCGTCGGTGGCGGTCTTCGAGGGGAGCGCGGTGGTTTCGGTGACTGGGGGCTAGGGTTCGCGGGTCTGTGGGCTTGGGGAGGTTGGAGGGGCTGTCGATGGGGAGAGGGGTGCGATCGGAGGTGGGGGTGGCTGTGAGGTGGCCGGCCAAGGCGGTGGTGGAGGAGTTAGGGCACGCTGGGGGGAGGGGGAGAGAGCAGAATCTCCTACTGAAGAAGGAGGAGGCAGAGAAGAAGGGGAAGGTGAGGGAGAGGGGCAGACCGAGGTGATCGGCGGCGGGGTGGGCCCCAGGGCGGAGGCGACGAGGTCCGCTTGGAGGGCGGTGGGCAACCGCGATTATTTTGTTTTTTTTCTTTTTCATTTTAAAATGAACGTGGGGTGGGGGGGCTGAGAGGGTATAAGGGGGGAGGAGAGAGAGGGTTTTCTAATTTATATTTTATTATTTTAATCCCAAAAAAGGTAACCTTTTATTTTGAACTCAAAATCAAACCCACCGCCTGTCGTCCATAGCTAATTACCCCCATTCCGAACCCAATGGGATATGTATCGTAGGCTGATTCGATCGTTTCGACCAGTTTCCGTCAAAATCAATATATAACTCTATATATTGAATTTGAACGTGCATTTCAATTTATTGGGGCCACATACTATCTCTAAAAATTCCCGAAAAATATTTCCTATTTTCGTATTGATGATACGGTCCTATAAAAACTAATTTCATCGAATTCCGAGACCGTTGGAAAAATGGTCATTTTCCAGTCGATTAAAATCAACTAAAACTGGTCAAACGCTTTTTCCTTCGCCACACTCACATATTGATTCGAAAAATTATGAAAATTGGAATCTAGCAATAACTTGACATCACGGATCCAACAAAAGTGGTTTCGTCGAAATCCGAGGTCGTTTGCGAAATGGCTATTTTCAATGGCCGAAATTCCATAGCGACTATTCAGAATTTTCAACTGGACATATCTTTTGATTCCCGCTATGAAATTCCAATATTTCGGATTTGTTGAAAAGATATTCTCAATTAGATTCAAATATTTTTGGTTTCACTAAATTCCGGTTTATTTTGCACCCGGTACATTCATTTGAAGTTTGAAATCGAATTATCGAACTACCGCGCCATTTTCAATTCCTTTATAATTATAAATAATTATTTATATTCTAACGACGACGTATATAAATATATGCGTTCTAATCTATTCAAAATAAATTTTTCGTCGATATTATTTAAAATAATCTATTTTAAATATTCAAAATTCGCTAAAATTGCCAAAATAAAATTTTTAAACTGACTCAGAATTTCCGGGTTGTTACATTCTCCCCCACTTAAAACTTTTCGTCCTCGAAAAGGAAAGAAGTCGAAAGTTGTTTTACAAATCAACTCAACTTCCATTGTTTTCGTTACGGCTTAAGTTCTTCAACTTTTCAGTTTCTAATAACTTTTCAAATTCTTCAAAAATTTGGCTAACACCCTAAATTTCCGAAAAATTTCGCCATAACCTCCCCTGCACCGTGGACTTCGGGATATTTCATATAGCCTCCCATGGCCTTCTTCAACTCAAAAGAAAAAGCCAAGCGGCTAGCCAATCAGCTCATAAAATCATCATCACCCAAATAAAACAGTAAATTATGGTAAATATGTACCTATTTGTCGGGCAAACAATTTTATTCTTCTGCTCTAGCCTCCTTGCTATGACCTGTTCAATGTTAGTACATGTATGTGCATGCAAATGCGACCAATTTTCAATACAATTCAATATTCGGTTTAATTAGGCTAAATGGTTCAAAACTTCAAACAAACAAACAAACAACACAACCATCAATCAATTAGTTGATTAACGTTTCAAATTCACAATTTGATATATATACAGAAAATCATGTTTTGACGCCAATTCACAACAATAAATCTATCTAGTTTTGGTTCTCACACTAGTCTAATGGAAATATATAGATATCACACCTTCGAAACTCGAATATGAATACTGATGATGATGCACCATCATCAGAATCATTCCCGGGTGTCTAGAATGTGATTCTATATCTATCCAGTATATTAAAACTTCGAATATACATTCATGACGCGTATACGCGAAATCTTTATATACTCGATTGTCCAAATCAATATAAATAAATATTCAAATACGTTGAATAAGGTTTAAATCTTCAAAACAATATTGTTTTCATTTGAAAAATATACTCTTCACACTCGTTCTAGGATACTACAGATCCTATCTCTAACGAGTCATTCTAATTGGATATTACTAATCCAATATCTGATGAATTCTTTCGTATGGTTCTAATGTGTCTTGTTCTCGAGCTCTGTAAACCAAAGCTCTGATACCAAACTGACACGACCCGAACTTCCCCGGTAAGGAAAGCCCGGATGGCGTTGAGGACAAGACAAAATAGAACGCAAACGGAAGAACATTTCGTTGTTTATTACAACAATTCCATCAGAATACAAGAATATACAGAGTATGAATGAATAAAATACATTCGATAAATATCAGAGGTTACAATAAATTACATAGCAGCGGAAAAACAATACAAACACAACTGAAAGTAATACATGGATACAGAGCTTTCCGAGCATCGTTCCAGCTGTAAATCAAGATCCTGTGAATATAAATCAGCAAAACCAAAACTACTAGCTGCCCGTGTCAAAATAAGGGCACCCAGAGTTTAGGTTGAAACAATAAACTCCAGGTCAGTCATGTGACTGGTGTGAGAACTAAAACAATTATTAATCTTTATTTTAAAGTTAGGTAAATCAAGGGACCACGCCGTATAACACGGAACGGGTTTCCTCCCAAGAATACCAGTGCATAAAACAAACAGCGCAATGCTAAATAAAGAAAAATGAAGCTATTATAAGACCCAGGTCCCATCACACAATGCAATGCAAGCCGGAGGATAGGGTTTTTACCTTATAATAGCCAAAGCATGCTTGATACGTTTAAAACACATTATTTTGATATTACTATAAGTGTATAGTGTCAAAACAATTTCAATCATAAATATCAATCATAGGCGGCATGAATGACCCATACCACTATGTCGCCATACTAGGTTCTACAAATAAAACCGCAATATCACGTATTGGAAATCGGATTTCCGTCATGAGTTGAGGCAAGGGGAAAGCTCCTCTCCGATTCGAGACACTCTAGCAAATGTCTCAGGACCCCACTATGATCCTTGGATCTTCAGGGCCGGTCCTCTCTTACTTTTGAGGATTAGTTATTCCTGAACACACGTTTCCCGGTCCTAACAGACCTATATCCGAGGTGCCTCGTATCCAACAACCACACAGGTGAAAAGTATATAAATGTCAGCCAGTTTAAGCACTGACACAACCCATAGCTAGAAAGAAACGTCGCGCTCACCCTGCAGTCACTATCCCGTTTTTGACTCATACCGAGGTGTGAGGCTCGCGAATTCACGTTATACACAAAGCTGCGCCACACAGGCCGTGCTTTGATCATCAACCACAAGACTTTGTTTTCAACAGAAGCCTTGATCAATTGCCACTTATGTGTGCCACACTGGCAATTCACTCCATGCGACTGATGTCCATCGATATACAACCTCTGAGCTCGTACGTCTCAGAGAAGGGCGTTAAGCAAGAGAATAAATTCTCCGCCGCCAAACAGATGTATATTTAATAGAGATCAATCAACACAGAATAAAATCCAATGTCAGACACACAATCCATTAACAAGTTCGTTCTGGGTCTGAACGAAACCGGAGGCACTTTCCTCGCATATCCATCGATCTCCAAGTACGTCTGGACGATCACCAACTATTTCTCTCCTCTTGGGTGCACAGCCCAATCGAGATCATCAGTAATCACCCAAACGATGTGAAGACTTCCGGTCTTCAACAACCGTATTCATCTTCGATGTATCGTCGAATCGGTTATTCAGAATGGGTATAAACCCGGCCTTTCTGAATAACCCACGTATATAATAAACAAATGTTACACAAACACAACAAACGCCTCTTTCCAATTCAGAATATTCTTTTATTCACAAAATCACATTCTTAGGGAAAGGTTCCCATTAATTTTATCAAAGATAAATTCTTCTAAATTTATTCTTTAATCTTCCTTTGAATATCATTTCAAACCATATTATGGTTTGCCAAACTAGTCGGGATTACCGAACCACACCGAAGTAATTATTTATTTTATTTCCCAATCCTAACCTATATATCCCATGGAGCAAAACTGGTAATACTCCACATCTATCACCACGGTGTTATCGGTAAAATTAATTACCATTTCACGTTCAAATCTAATTAAAGATTTAACTATCGCTTTGGAGCAAAACTGGTGGTACTCCATTCTCGATCACCTTTCAGATTTGATAATTTAAATTATCGATTCCTATTTCAATCTAATTAAAGATTCATTAAAACTCCACTTAGTTTTAATCTTTTCAAAATTTGATATCCTGTCTTTAACTGGGTTAAAGAACCAATGTCATCTAAAACACGATTCACGATAAACCCAAAACACATTTGATATTAAATACAAGGCTCTGAATAGAAAATATATCGGCTTATATTCAATATCAAATTCTACGACCAACAAATATCGTATTGGAAATAACGATATGAATATATCTTCCAAATTCCCATAACAATATCTATATAATCACGAAATCCAACATCGAAATATTCCGAAGATAATTTCGATTCAAATCCAGTTCAATTCACGTATTGGGAATTTTGATTATTTTTAAAACCACTTTCAAATTCAATTTATTTATTTCAAAAATAAATTGATTTTAATTCTAGTTCAAAACTAGTTCATTTCGATAAAAATCTATTTTTATCTTTTCAAATATTCACTTTTTCATCCCAATTTTTCCCAAATCATTTCTTATGATTTTACACAAATTATTGATATTTTTAATAATTTTATCAAGGCCCGTACAGTCGATTTCCATCAACGGCCATCGAACTGCACTTACAGTGACCTTTTCTAAATTTGATTTGGACATAATTCCAAATCCATCCGTTAGGTTTCAAATTCCTAATATTCATTGGAAAGCTATTTTCGATACGAACCCAACGGTTCCGGTTTCAGGAGAATCCGACGGTTGGATGTCCCGCAACGTCAATTCGAAGTCAATGGTCGAAATTCGCGAACTGCCGCAGCGCGACACGTTCTATTCGGGCCATTTAATATATATAATATATATATTATATATATTTCATCGATTTCAATTCAAAACTTATTTATAATTCGTTTTAAATTCGTTTTCAAAACGATTTCAACTTCATATTCAATTTCAAATCAAAATTGAATATTCCACATCATCGATATATATCTTTTCAAAATGTTATATTTTGAAATCACTTCCCTTTCGATATTCGAATAAAATCGATATAAATATCGTTCGCGTCAAAATGGCGCATCACTAATCAACACGACTTCATATATTTCAATCACATCGTTATTCTATTCAACAAATGAATATTTATTATATTCAACACAAATCTATATTTTTTTCAACACTTGACTAATCTCAACGAATGAGTACTGTCAACACAACTATTTTTGTTATTTAATATATTTTATAAAATTATGGTATCTATCGTTTGATTTTCAAATCAGACTCCAACCGTAAAGTAGTAAGAGAATGATTCCTTAGGTATTAACCCCGAAGGCCGAAACCAATATCAGATCAATACCCAGGAAACCACTCATCTTATCTATTTTCCAGTTAGTTTCTAACTTTAAATATGATAAAGATGTAAATTTTATTGTTAAAATATTTCTTTCTTTTCCCAATTGGAATGAGGCCCAATCAATTACCATATAATGTTAATTACATGGATTTTACACAACACATGTATATAATAGCACTGACAAATAATCAACCATCATCCAAAGTGCACTACACTGTATAAGCATCAAATATAGATATCTAACGCTTATAACAGCCTGTCAATCAATCGATCGACATACAACTAATTATTAGGATTAGTGTATGCCAAATATCATCCCAACACCCGTGTGGGGTTTCACATCAACAAACACACATTTTTATTCACACACACACGTTAATAATAATAATATTTTTAACGATAAAATATTTTTAACTATATAAATATTTTATTTCATTTCACATAATCAATTTTCATCACAACAAACAATCAAACATACAAGCCATCCATGGTCTGTGGATGACGGGTGTCGGGTGCTACTAAGCACCGTCTGCATCCTAGTATATATATTTTATACTAGAAAAACAAGATTTAAAGTGAGGAGTTCTCACCAATAGCTAATCCAAACGCCTCGACTATTCTTATGTAGAAGTCTTCTACGTTCTCGCCTTTTGTCACTTCCGTTGCCCGTAGCCACTACATATATAAAAATCACATTTTTATATTGTTGCTATGTATATAAAAATCATATTTTTATAATCACTCTATATGGATAAAAATTCTATTTTTACACCGCTACTATATAGATAAAAAAAATCTATTTTTACATCGCTACTATATAGATAAAAATTCTATTTTTACATCGTTACTATATAGATAAAAATTCTATTTTTACATCGCTACTATATAGATAAAAATTCTATTTTTACATCGTTACTATAGAGATAAAAAATCTATTTTTATATCGCTACTATATAGATAAAAATTCTATTTTTACATCGCTACTATATAGATAAAAATTCTATTTTTACATCGCTACTATATAGATAAAAATTCTATTTTTACACCGCTACTATATAGATAAAAATTCTATTTTTATCACGCTATTCTCTATATAAAGATTTCGCCCTTTCAAATATAAAGATTTCGCCTTTTCAAATATAAAGATTTCTCCTTTTCAAATATAAAGATTTCGCCTTTACTATCATAACTATATTAAAATTATATTTATATATTCCTACTTTAATAAAAAAACCATATTTTTATATTTCCTACATAATAAAGATCGAATTTTTATTATCTATATTATATAAGAATATCGCCTTTCCTACTCTAAAAATGTCGCCTTTCTATTTCATCACTATAAAAATCACACTTTTATTTCAACATATATATAATAAAAATCAGATTTTTATTTCGCTACATATATAAAGATAATATTTTTATATTCTCTATTATCTAGAAATTTTATTTTCAATACACTACTTATATAAAAAAATAGTATTTTTATATCTTCTATTATATAAAGGTCATATTTTTAATACTCTACAGAAGTAAAAATCATATTTTTAATTCCTATGAATATAAGTAAAAATCCTATCTTGCTACTAAATGTATAAATATCTTATCTTTATATAAATTAAAATTATAACCTTTCATACATAAAAATTATAGCTTTATATAAATAAATTTTATAGCTTTCTATAATATAAAACAAAACATACTAGATAAAATGGCTTACTGTGTTGTTTCCGAGGGGGGGTGGCGGATTGCGGTTTGAATCAGCAGTGGAGGAGCTCATGGTGGCGTCAACGATGGTTGTTGGGTTCGTCGATGGCGGTCTTCGAGGGGAGCGCGGTTGTTTCGGTGATTGGGGGCTAGGGTTCGCAGTTCTGTGGGCTTGGGGAGGCTGGAGGGGCTGTCGAAGGGGAGAGGGGTGCGATCGGAGGTGGGGGTGGCTGTGTGGTGGCTGGCCAAGGCGACAGTGGAGGAGTTAGGGCACGCTGGGGGGGGGGGGGAGAGCGGAATCTCCTACTGAAGAAGGAGGAGGCGGAGAAGAAGGGGAAGGTGAGGGAGAGGAGCGGACCGGGGTGATCGGCGGCGAGGTGGGCCCCAGGGCGGAGGCGACGAGGTCCGCCTGGAGGGCGGAAGGCAACCGCGATTATTTTGTTTTTTTTTTCATTTTCATTTTAAAATGAACGGGGGGTGGGGGGCTGAGAGGGTATAAGGGGGTGAGGAGAGAGAGGGTTTTCTAATTTATATTTTATTATTTTAATCCCAAAAAAGGTAACTTTTTATTTTGAACTCAAAATCAAACCCACCGCCTGTCGTCCATAGCTAATTACCCCCATTCCGAACCCAATGGGATATGTATCATAAGCTGATTCGGTCATTTCGATCAGTTTCCGTCAAAATCAACATATAACTCTATATATTGAATTTAAACGTGCATTTCAATTTACTGGGGCCACATACTATCTCTAAAAATTCCCGAAAAATATTTCCTAGCTTCGTATTGACGATACGGTCCTAACAAAACTAATTTCATTGAATTCTGAGACCGTTGGAAAAATGGTCATTTTCCAGTCGATTAAAATCAACTAAAACTGGTCAAACGCATTTTCCTTCGCCACGCTCACATGTTGATTCGAAAAATTATGAAAATTGGAATCTAGCAATAACTTGACATCACGGATCCAACAAAAGTGGTCTCGTCGAAATCCGAGGTCGTTTGCAAAATGGCTATTTTCAATGGCCGAAATTCCATAGCGACTATTCAGAATTTTCAACTGGACATTTCTTTTGATTCCCGCTATGAAATTCCAATCTTTCGGATTCATTGAAAAGATATTCTCAATTACATTCAAATATTTATGGTTTCACTAAATTCCGGTTTATTTTGCACCCGGTACATTCATTTGAAGTTTGAAATTGAATTATCGAACTACCGCGCCATTTTCAATTCCTTTATAATTATAAATAATTATTTATATTCTAACGATGACATATATAAATATATACATTCTAATCTATTCAAAATAAATTTTTCGTCGATATTATTTAAAATAATCTATTTTAAATAGTCAAAATTCGCTAAAATTGCAAAAATAAAAATTTTAAACTGGCTCAGAATTTCCGGGTTGTTACAGACACCCTAGAATGAGTGGAATCTATCGCAGAATCCTTCTTGAGAGAGAGCATATTTTAAAAGTAAAAACAGTTTTAAAATGGTTTTAAATGTTTTAACAAATATTTTTAGATATAAAATTTTGTTTAATACTTAAATCTTTGAAATTTCCTTTCCATTCGAATCCATCTTCTTTCATAGATCCTTTTGATTAGGTTCTTTTGTTCGTTCAGCTTTCAACTAAAATTCTATAACTTATCTTTGTCCATAACGAGGTAGGAAGTATAATGAGAGTATAAGTCTTTAAACGAGTTCGTGCTTATTAAATATTCATTTGAAATTTGTATTTTTTTTAATTGGTATTTTGAACGATATTATAATATAAGTTTCTCTTAATACAATATGAAATTTTGATATATTTGTGGAAGATATATATATTTGTAAATAACCTTATGTTTTGGGAATACCAATATTTTGTAAAAATTTTATATTTATACTTTCAAATTATTTTAAACCATATATTTTGTATGAGATTTAAAGATGTAGATTTTGTAAGAAAATGATTTTATCTTGTTTGAAATTTATAATGATATTGTTTATAAATGTATATATGTGTATATATAGGAATATATAAATTTAAATGGTTTATCAAGGTTTTAATTTGTGTTGTATATATATGTTAAACTTATGGAATTTTGACAAGTTTTATAAGTTTGAATATTGATAACAAGGGTTTGAAATATTTTAAATATTATATAAAATAATATAGTTATGTATTTGATTCAATAATAATATGGTTTGTATGTTTATTATGGATTATTGTTGAATTTATTAAATAAACGAGTGAGGAGAGATATAATTTTTCCTTACTTATTTTTAATGATTTGAAATATATAATTCGAAAATTTTGGTATATATTATGTTTAAATATAGAAAGATGTTTTAAGTAATTATTTGACGCTAAAATTGGTCTATCGAATACTTAGTGATTTGGTGTATACGTCTGATCAACGTATATGTTAAATCCTATATGTATTAGATAGATATAGAGTCACACTCTAGTCGCTTGAAAATGATTTTGGTGATGACTGCAGCATCATCGATATCTATTTTCGGGTTTCGAAAGTGGGATGGATATATATTACCAATCGAGGCGTCGAGTGAATACTTAAAACTATTTTTTTGAAAAAATCTTAACTTTTGATCTATATATATTTCAAGTTATGTATATAGGTATGATAATAAATATGAACCATCGGTTTTAAATATATTAATTATTATTTCTCCGCCTCGTTCCTTTTCGTAGACGAAAAATTTTGAGTAGGGGAGAATGTAACAACCCGCTATTATTTTTAACGATTTAAATTTCGATTTAGATTGATATTTTAATTTGAAAATATTTTTTTGTTTTTCATAACGGGAATTTGAAATTTGAAATACGTACAGTGGGATGTAGCAGCTATGAAAATTTCGTTGGAAAAATTGAATGTTGGCCAATCGCGCATTTTTCAGTGCGAGGCTGCGCATAACAGTTCAAAATTTAACGATTTTAAAATCTCTGCGAATCCAGTTCGGACAAAAATGAAAAATATTGTATTTGTTGTCAGTAATCCAACGGTGAAATTTGTTTCGCAAAAATCGGACGATTTGAGCTCCGTTTCCATCCGCATTTTTACATAAAAAGGGGTCCGTAACGCATTTTTGAACGGACATCCTGACACTGCAAATTTTATACCGTTGGGTCCGTCTCGTCGCGCTAATTTCCGCAATATATTCATTTGTCAGTTTTGGTGTTCGGTTTGCACTGAAATTGTGAAAAGGGTTGCATAGTTCATTTTTGAGATAAGCCATTTGAGTTTAAATTGTCCATATTTTGGTCCTACATACTTTTCTAGACATTTTGGGTCTGCAAAACCCATCCTTTGATTTTATCGAATCATCAAAAAAAGTTTTCATAAGTAGACACTTTTAATAATACGTACAATGCATATGCATGCTATATTCTTTTCCATACGTGCATTTTCTTCCTTACGTTTCCAAAATTTAGCATGCATTCTTTTATTTGTTAGTTGCCCCTTTTCTAGATGCATGCGTCCTTTTATTTGTTGCCCTTTTTCCAAATGCAAGCATTCTTTATTTATTTACTACTGTTCCATTTAGACGTCAGTTTTGTTTGTTTGGTATTTTGAAACCACAAATTTTCAACTGAAAGGGTCGTGTGCGTTTCCGATTTTACCGCTTCCAATGTTTCACGTTTATCTCACCACATTCCCATTTCTTTTAAATCCCATCGCCTTCTCAGTTCTTTGATTCCCTCTACGCTTCTCTCCTTTTGTTCATTCTCTATTTCTGAAAAAAAGAGCAATCATGCCACATTAAAGGAAGTTGGCTTTGTCCATTTGCGTTTCTACATGCAAGCAGCATGTACATTTTCCACTGCATCCCCTGTAGCTAGGACGCCCACATTTTTCCCCTTTGTTATCTTATTTTGGTTAAATTGTTCTTTGGTTCTTATCATATTTTTGCACTGAATATTGAGTCGCGTCTTCACCTCTGGGTCCACCAGCGACTACCTTCAAAACCCGACCCGATAACTCAATACACCCGAAATCCATCGGACCCAAAACCAGTCGGTTGCTACTTATAACAAGCGCCACACCTCTAATCCCGTTCCATGACCTTCAGTGGAGATCACCAGCGATCCGGTTCATTTTTCTAGTCGAGCTTCTTTCCGTGTATGCTTTGTTTTATGTTGCTTCACAAAAAAAAAAAAAGAAGAAGAAGGGAAGAGAGTTGGTATCGTCTACTGATTTTTCCTTGAAGCATGTCACTGAATTGATTGGGCATTAGCTATTGTGATTCATCGTGCTTGGTTTGTCATGGTTATGCTTGTGTCGGTGTCATTCATGTCCATTCGTTTGTCGTTTCCTCTCAGTGCATCGAAAGGTGAGTTTATCTCGCACCTGACTCACATTTACTTCATGGATGTTAGATCAGTAATGAATTATTTTATGAAATGTATAGGATTGCTGATAGAAATTGTTTGATTTGATGTATATACACATTTTATATGTGACACGATATATTCATATGACACGTAGTTTCACTAATGATATATATGTTGTGATCGTTGCTATGTAATTGTTGTTTGTGATTGTTGATACCCCTAGTTTAGGAAAAATCACTAAGGGTTGAAATGATACATACCCGAATGGACATTAGAATAGGGAAAAATCGTTATGGGTTGAAATGATAGACTTGAATGATTTTTACTGAATTTGGGATCGCGGGTTAAAATGATAGACCCGTGGAAATTTTATAAATTGCGGGTTGAAATGATAAATATCCGTATCACTTGACCATAGGGTAGAAAACTATATACGGACACCATTGGTCATATTTTCGAAGTATAGTGATTTGGACATTTCAATTTAAATTAATAATTTAAGATTTTATAGTTTTATATTTATATTGTAAGATTTTAAACTTTTTTTTATAAATTGCGAATTATATGATTTAAAATGATTTTTTTATAAGTAAATATAGATTTAAATACTTATTTAAGATTTTACTTATAATTTTATTTATATTAAACTGTATAATTTAATCATATAGGCATTTTAAACTTTTATATTATAAATAATTCTTTTAAACCTATTTCTAATATATGTTTGTAATTTATATTCTAATTAATTATAGAATTTTATAAACTTATATATATACATAAATCTATTTTCAAAAAATATATTTTTATAAACTTTAATAATAAACTCAAGATGAATAAGTTAGATTTCGCGATTTAAATTCGAAGTTTAAAGAATTTAAATTTCTATAACGATACTGATTTAACGAATGAATGGATGTAAGATATGAATTTGAATTCGAATTGGTTTGAACTTTTAAAGGATAAATTTGAATTGTGAAATTTATTCTAAATTTGAATCTTTCAAATTTAAGTGAAAATGTATTTGAATATATAGATTTTATATATATGGAATCGATTTTATAATCGTATAGTTTGAACCGGAATATTTGTGAAATCGAACTTATAAGAATTGTTTAAAATTGTATGAACTATTTGAATTGAAATATAAGGTTTTGACTTTATAGTAATGAATTTGAAGTTTACGACTTCGTTATAAATTTTAATATGATTCGTTGAAATTGAAATATAAGTTTTGATTCGAATTATAAGGGTAAACTGAATTATATGAATCATTTGAAATTATAAATAACGATTTCAAATTTCATGACTCGAATTGCATAACTCGATATGTTTTATTTAAGATTTGAAATGTAAGTCTTTGACTTGAATTATACATTTTGAGTTCGAACCAAAATGTTGAATTAATGTAACCGACCTGAAACGATTTCCTAAAGGTAAAGTTTGGATTATTTTGAACTTGAATTTTTCGAATATAAACCAAACTAAATATTATCGAAGTATAATGTTTTGGTAATGATTTAAACAGAAATTGAGATATTTAAGGTATAACTCGAATATAAGTCGATTTTGGATTCGATGCGAATACTTTCAGAAATTATAACCGATGTTAAATGAATAGTATTAGTTTATACTATATTGAGATCATTACGATATGTTTCTAAATCGATTTGATTTAAAGCGACATAAATAAGTTATTTTAAAAAATTAAATATAATCGAAGTTAGATATTTAATTTTGATTTCAAATTCGAATATGAGAATTCATATAAACTATTTTATAAAGTGATTTATAAAATAATGACCACGATGTGAAAAATGTAAACGATTGGTAGTTAAAGAGACCGGGATCGGCAATTGTCATACTCTCTGCCAATACCGAAAACCACTTTAACAACTGTGTACGCAGTGGAGTTCCAGAATGAAGGGGATGATTTGGCGAACGACTGTATTTTGTATTTCATATTAATTACGAGACCCTGACTACCTTGAGTCAGCTTGATGTGGCTAAAATAGGAGCTACGCACGGACCAAGTGAGGTCATACCTCCTATCGAGCACACTTCTTCGATATTATTCTATTACTGTTGAGATTCGATTTGGGCCCTTTTGATTATACGAGTGTGTATCGAGGTGGGCGGTAGTAGCTACTATGCGTTACCACCAGTCCGGCTCTGCAAACGGTGAATCCACCCTGGCATTACTTGCGTGCCTGGTCACATGCCTTATACGAGCCCACTACGACTTTGTTTTGTACCGTTTTATATGGAGTGCCCTCTGATCAACCTCCAGTTTACGGAGGAATTACGGTACTGTATATACTATGGGATTATATAAACGGTGTAAGGGTAATCACGGTAATCCTGCTTACGCTATTTTGATATTTTTACTTTACTGATGGACACTATTGTATATAGCGTATTATACTATATAGTATTAGTTTGATGGATCCTTAGAGGATGGTGATCCCAAACATCCTTTAAGTTACTGATTACATTTCATCGAACATTTCATTTGAGTTAATTTATTTCTATGAGAATGTTAGTCCTGAACCGAGTTGTTTTGTTTTGCATTATTGCTCGGGTCAGATCGAGTATTACAGCTTTCGTGGTTCACTCTTGTAGTTTGGAGCTTATTTTGGGTTTTTCTCACCTATATCTATTGATCGGTTGATCCAATTTTAGATAAAATTGTCGTTCTTGTTTCTAATTGTTATCATTTATTTATGTATCCGAAATTCATTGTTTAAGTCTTCCGTTGTATTATTTATGTAAACTCTGATGTAAAATTTATTTAGTAGCTTCATGAACTACTATTGTATTGTATTTTTCCGCTGCGAGGTATTATATTGCTCTGTATCCTTGTCTATGATCTATGATTTATTCTATTTATCCCAGAAGCTAATAACAATCTGTTGTTTTGGACGTTACGAGTTGACATGTTTTGTCGATTCAGCACAGTCAAAATGGCGGGTCGTTACAGTTGGTATTAAAGCTTTGGTTTTATCAAAGCTGAAGTTTATGGGGTAAAATCTCATTAGAGATAGGGTAGTGACACCCTAGAATGAGTGGAATCTATCGCAGAATCCTTCTTGTGACGACCCTGATTTTCAGAACCAGTTTAAAATTTTTATTTTAGTTATTTTTAATGAATTTCGAATATTTAAAATGATTATTTTAAATAATAACGATTAAAAATTTAGTTTAACCGAAGTTAGAACGTATAAATTTATTTTAATTATATAACGAGCCTGAAATGGCGCGGTAGTTTGAAAATTCAATTTTAAATTTCAAATGAATGTACAGGATTCAAAATAAATCAGATTTCATCGAAACAAGAAATATTTGAATTTGTTTAATCATATCTTTCTAACGAATGTAAGAAACTGAGATTTCACTTTATAAGCTGAAAGTTATGTCCAGTTTAAAATTCAGAAAGGTCGCTGTAGAATTTATATATATTTTAATATAATATATAGCCCTTAAAAATAGCCATTTTGCAAACGACCTTTGTTTTCAACGAAACCACTTTTGTTGGGACCGTATCGTCAAAACATAGCTAGATTAATTTTTCGGGATTTTTTTTAAAGTCAGTATGTGGCCCCGGTAATTTAAAATGTGTGTTTAAATTTAATATATACTGATTTATATTTTAATTTTAACGAAAACTAATCGAAATGATTGAATTGGCTTACGAAACATATCCCATTATGATCGGAATGAGGGTATTTGGCTAGGGGCGGCAGTCGTTGAGTTTGGTTTGATGTTCGGAGATTTAACGAAATATTTTCGAATTAAAATAACAAAATTTCTATATAAATACACCTCAAAGAAAGGTCAAACCCTCACAACTCTTCAATGCGGTCAACCTTCTCCTAGCCGCCACTGACAAAAAAAAAATCCTCCAACACTAAAAACGTGAGAAATGGAAACTAGAAAAATCAAAATCAAATCAGATAAAAATCCATAAATCATGTTATGTATATTTTTGGACTCGTGGAGGGATGCTCTTTGTTTCTATGCTAATTTTATATGGTGCGCACGTGATTTCAGTAGCTCGAAAAATTGACAGTGGACTATGGGTTTTAGGGTTTGAGATATGGAGCGATTTAAGCATCAATTCGCGTCCTGGTCATTGGTTTTGGGTTCGGGAACCGATTTGGCACATATAGGCATTTCTTTGTGAGATTTGGCACCTGTTGGTGTCACAACTTCTTCGATGGCTACTGGTGTGAGCTAGACATTGGAAATTGAGGGGGGTTGCGAGTTCTGACTGAAGGTATTGGCGAGAAGGAGATTGTAATGAGAAGAATGATGGTGGTCTCGATTTTCGTTTTCGTGATGTATTGTGCGAGTTTGGGTTAGGAGGAAGATCGGCAATGGCCTGGAGCGTACACGGGTGTTGGGGGGGGAGAAGGCTTAGGGCGGTAATAAAGGTTTAGAAGAGGTAATTAAGGGATGGTTAATAATTAATTAATTATTTAAGACAAGTCAACGTTTTCGAATGTTTAAATGGTGATATCTCTTGCAAATTAAATCAGAATTTGACGAAACAACTTGCGTTGCGATCGTGGAAGCGAGCTCTACATATCAGAGCTGACCAGAACGGAAAAGGAGCAAATGAAAATTTGAGTTCGTTAAATTTTCAGAAACCAATCAGTGTGAGTTTTCTCACATTGCAAAAATATTCACATTTCTGTTAAAATTGAAATCTGTGATTGATTTGATTATTTGTTTGTTGGTTGCTATTTTAAAGTGGACATCTAATTGAAACTGTTAGAAATTGAATTGACAGTCAGTTTATTTCTGAATTAAATTGTTAATTAAACCCCGACACATATATTGAACTGTTATGGATGATGGTTGTGATGGACGTTTATTTATGGATATATTGAACTTTACGGGTATTTGTTTATATTTTTATATCATTGTTAACACCTTGGGTTACAGGCATCATTATAAACAACCATCCCAAATTGAATTTGAATTTGAAATGTCGAAAGTGAATTACATTGAAATGTCGAAAGTGAATTACATTAAAATGTCGAAAGTGAATTACATTGAAATGTCGAAATTAAATTAGATTGAAATGTTCAAATTGAATTGAAATTATTTAAACTAAATTATATGTTGGAATTTAATTCAAACTGAAATGATCTAATTTGTTAAATTGAAATTTGAACTAAATTTGGTTATGAATTGAAATCATTCAAAATTGAATTTGAATTTGAAATGTTGAAACTGAATTATTTCAAAGGTTTAAATCTTTATTTAAAATTTGAAATAAAATTCAAATTGAATTGATCTAAAATTTGTTATTTGAAATTTGAACTGAAATTGAATTATTTCAAAGGTTTAAATCTTTATTTAAACTTTGAAATAAAATTCAAATTGAACTGATCTAAAATTTGTTATTTGAAATTTGAACTGAAATTGAATTATTTCAAAGGTTTAAATCTTTATTTAAACTTTGAAATAAAATTCAAATTGAACTGATCTAAAATTTGTTATTTGAAATTTGAACTGAAATTGAATTATTTCAAAGGTTTAAATCTTTATTTAAACTTTGAAATAAAATTCAAATTGAACTGATCTAAAATTTGTTATTTGAAATTTGAACTGAAATTGAATTATTTCAAAGGTTTAAATCTTTATTTAAACTTTGAGATAAAATTCAAATTGAATTGATCTAAAATTTGTTATTTGAAATTTGAACTTATTTGATTATAATTTAAATTATTTCAAAGGTTTAAATCTTTATATAAACTTTGAAATTAAATTCAAATTATATGGCTCAAATAAATATTATGAACTTGAACTTGAACTTGGATTTGATTTGAATCGAATAGATTCAAATAATATTTCGAAATTGGAAGTTATCCTTTAAAATGGTTGTTCTCAAATAAATTTGATTTTGGGAATTGATTTGGATTGGATATTGGGAATCGATTTGGTTTGTTTTGAGTTTTGAACTTAGGTTCTGATTTATTGGAAATGGAAAGAAACAGTTGATTTGAAATTATTTCTATATAAACAAATTTCTATATAAATTATTTTATGAAATTTATTCCTTTGATACATGGAGTATTATATATAAATTGTTCCCAAAACCTATTTTTTCTATATATATAAATGTAGTATATTTTGTAAAAAAAATTAATATATATAAAACCATTTCCAATACTCAAGCTGTTTTGATTTCCAAACTATTCCAAATCTCTTAACTATTTAAAAATTATTCAAAAATTTATTTAAACCCCAAAACTATATTCAAACCTATAAACTGTTTAGAAGTGAAATTATTTACATTTAAATCTCTGATTTAAAAGTAAATATGATTATTTTAATGCTAAAATAAGAAATGAATTCAAAACTATTTCTGAACTAAATTGAACGATTCGAATGAAATGTGGTTAATTGAAGTTATAACCAGTTGTTGAAATTGAAATTTATCTCAAAGTGAATACGAAATTTGAAAGTAAATATTATAGTGATTAAAATAATATGATATTTCAAAGTAAAAATTTTTTTAGATGAATATGATATTTTGATATCGTAATGATTCACTTTCGAAATATAAAATACCAATCGGTGCGTAACATGACATTTTGTTGTTAAAGAGACCGGGACCTCTTGTTGACATACTCACTGTCAATGTTGGAACCACTTTAACAACTGTGTACGTGTTGGAGTTCCAGAAACGAAGTAGGATGTATTTGGAGGCGATTACTGGATTTGAAGAAAGTGAACGATAATGGATGACCCGACACTTGTGTCGATTTGAAATGACTAAAACAGGAGCCGTGCCAGACCAAATGAGGCTTGACTACCTCTTAGTGGACATCTGCTCTTAGATTTTCCTGGGCCTCAGGTCCATACTATTACTATTCAGTTGTTGTTGTTTTGTTGGTGCGCACCCTTGATGGGAGGTATTTCCCTTTAATTCGATATGGGGCGGATGTCTACGGTGGGCCGTTAGGGGTAACCAACAGTCTGGATCAGGCAAACTAGTAGCATACTACTTTGGGTATAGCCTCATGTGCCTTGTCACACGTTTATCTTTATGCGAGACAACTACGATTTTGATTTTTGGCATAGGTCTATAGGGGACTCACTGGCTACCGACGTTACTGGTTGTGTTACAGGACCTGCATAGGCCATGTGCTTATAAACTGTGTAAGGGTAATCAATGTAACCCCGCTTACGCTATTTTTCTGACAAGTATTTGTGAATAGACAGTAGTATAATAGCGAAATTATATTATATAGTATCTAGTTTGACGGATCCTTAGGAGATGGAATTTCCCGTAACATCTCTTGAGTTATGTGTGTGCATGTTCATATGATATCAATTTGACTTAGATGAGAATATTTTTGCCTGATCCGAGCTTGTTTTATTTTCACGCTATTACGCTCGGGTCAGACTTGAGCATTCCAGTTTCAAAGGTTATCTTGTGAAGGATGAAGACGAAGACGGTATACTATTATTACTATTGTATCCCACTACTATTCTGTTGCATTACTTTGTTTTATCAGTTATGTATATAAATGTATAACTCTGATAAATGTTGTAAAATGATCAAATGTTTATTTTAAACAGCTTCATGAACTGTTATTTGATTATTATATTTTGTTCATTACGTTGCGAGATTCTGTGTTTGTTTTCTTCTTTCTTTCTAATTCTAAATTAATCCCCTTGATTATCTATATTTTTGACTATAATGGTTGAAGATGTGGATCATCATTTAACAATCTGTAAAAACGTACAGTTTTGAGTTAGACATGTGTGGATTATTGTCGATTCAAAAGGTACGGGTTTCCGGGTCGTTACAGTTGGTATCAGAGCATATGGTTTAGCATTAAACCTTGGCTCTATTGGGATCTACTCATTAGAGATAGGGTTAGTAACACCCTAGAATGATTTTTGAGTGTACATATATACGAGAGAGCGTACTTGTATTTTGATATAAAATGGTTTTTGTATTGTGTTGTTTGGCTTGTTGAGTTTGAGTTTGGAGTTCTGGTCGATGCATCTGGACAACGTTATCGAAAAGAGTTCTAAAACACTTGAATAAGGTATTTTGACACAATATAGTTTTCGATTATATATTTCGTATACAAAGGATATACTTTGAAATTCAAAGAGTTAAATGGTTCAGTAATCAATATTTTTAACCTATTGATTACAATAAAAAAAATCGAAATTTATATTTGATTTATAATTAATGAGGAAGTATAAATAAAATAAATTAAAATGGAGAATTTGAGATATTTAAATCCAATTGGTTTTAAATGATTTTCGAGACTTTGAAAAATTTATAGTAGTAATATCTGAAGGATATTCAAATAAAAAAAAATTGGTTAAGTACTCTATTTTGCTACTGGGAAATAAATTTCGGTGATGAGATGATCATAGTCATCAACTTTCATTTTCGAGTCTCAAAGTGGGGGAGACCACTTGGTAGCATTGCTACCTATTTGTTTTTGAAATTTTAAATTTGAAATCTTGAGTATGTTTTGATATAATTTTTTTTTATGTATAGCATATATTATTTCAAAATGTTTTGAAAAGAATTTGGTATTTAAGATTCTCAAGTCTCTATTTATACAAATTACTCTCCTTGTTGATAATCAACGAAATAAATAATTGTCAGTATTAATATCAAATGGAATTTGAATAGGTGAATAAAGAAATATGATAAATGAATAAGAAAAATATAATATAATATTATAAAAATTTAAACATAAAGTAAGGAAAATGTTAAAGAAAAATAGAAACAAATACTCCTGTTACTTTGATAATAAAGAGTAGAGTGTGAAATACTAGATTTCGTTTGTAATATATACCAACTTACCTAAATGAAAAGTTAAGAGTATATAAATATGTACTGAAATATTTTACAAGTGAAATTTAAATAAATAACATGTTCCCAAAATGAAATGTTGAATCATAGAAATGTTATGAAGATAAAGAAAAGTAAAGATAAAAAAAAAGTGAATTTGAACCAAAGAAATGTTATAAAGGTTAAATCAAGTGGTTGTAATAAATTTTTAATGTGTTAATGTTCTGAAACGATTAACAAATGGATAGAATATTTGCAAAGGACTGGTAATAACTAAAATTGTAACCTCCTAAGACAATTGTAAACTTGAATGGAATTGTATCAAAAAAGGGAAGGTGTCTTAAGTAATGTATAAACTTAAGAAATTAAGTAACAATTCATTTCAAAGTAATAAATTTATAAAGTAACGTAAATAACAAAGGAAATAAAGTCTATAAGTTGTGAAATAATGTGAATTAACAATAAATTACAAATTTTGTTAATTATGAATAAAGGAAAATGGACTTAGATTCTGACTGAATAAAAATATCAAGATGAGCTTAAGAAAATTTACAATAATATTTAACTAAGTTAAATAAAATAAAAATAAAAACATAGAGAGCATAAGATATAGAAATTGAAATGAGTAAGTACGTAAATTTCAAATATGTTGAGAATAAGTATAGATAAAACGAAATGCCAACATATAGAAATTTTAATACAGTTGAAATAAGTAGTATAAAAAAAATCCAACAGTTTTAAATAACAAATTGGATTTTGGGTTGTCGTGAGTGGTGTCTTAAATAACACTGTTCTTGAACTCATTTGAGAAAAGAATAAAATCTTTTAACTAAGGTTTAAAGAAGTTTTCCAATTAATAAATATAATTAGAAATTAAGTGGAAGTTGGTTTTGGGTTGATTGTGAACATTGTTTTAAATGACATTAGTTCTTAAAACCCAATTAACGGTGAAATTTTGATTTGGAATTTATTAGTCTTTTAACTAAGATTTAATGGAAAAGCTTCGGTTTACAAAGCTCGAGAACCAAAACTTAGTTAGAGTTTAATGGTTGTGATTTGGCATCGAAAATATGATTTTTGAGTATATACAAAAGTTATATGTTTTGAAAAGCTAGTTAACAAACTGATTGTTGTTGTGATGTGTGATTATTAAGTAAATCAATAAAATATTGGAATGATAACTCCAATATGAAAGAAAAAGGGTAAAATTAGCCAAATAGAATTTAATATTGAACTCAAGTGAAAATTGATTGAAATTGCATACATATACATGTATATATATTGAGCAAGTCATAGCATGAAAGCTAAGAAGAGGAATAAAATTGTGTGCCCGACCAGTAGGTACATGTTTACTATATTGATTGGGATTTGATGATTTTATGAGCCGATTGGCTAGCCGATTGGCTTTTTCTTTTCTTTTTGAGATGAGAGGGCCTGTGTGGCGGTTTGGGGATTTTCCCGATGCTCCCCGTACAAAGGAGGTTATGGCGAAAATTTAGGGCGTTAGCCAAATTTTTGAGAAATTTGAAAATTCTTAGAAACTGAAAAGTTGAAGAATGAAAGCCAGAATGGAAGTTGAGTTGGTTGGTTAAACGACTTTCGGCTTCGTTCCTTTTCGAGGACGAAAAGTTTTAAGTGGGGGAGACTGTGACGACCCTGATTTTCAGAACCAGTTTAAAAATTTTATTTTAGTTATTTTTAATGAATTTCGAATATTTAAAATGATTATTTTAAATAATAACGATTAAAAATTTAGTTTAATTGAAGTTAGAACGTATAAATTTATTTTAATTATATAACGAGCCTGAAATGGCGCGGTAGTTTGAAAATTCGATTTTAAATTTCAAATGAATGTACAGGATTCAAAATAAATCGGATTTCAGCGAAACAAGAAATATTTGAATTTGTTTAATCATATCTTTCTAACGAATGTAAGAAACTGAGATTTCACTTTATAAGCTGAAAGTTATGTCCAGTTTAAAATTCAAAAAGGTCGCTGTAGAATTTATATATATTTTAATATAATATATAGCCCTTAAAAATAGCCATTTTGCAAACGACCTCTGTTTTCGACGAAACCACTTTTGTTGGGACCGTATCGTCAAAACATAGCTAGATTAATTTTTCGGGATTTTTTTAAAGTCAGTATGTGGCCCCGGTAATTTAAAATGTGCGTTTAAATTTAATATATACTGATTTATATTTTAATTTTAACGAAAACTAATCGAAATGATTGAATTGACTTACGAAACATATCCCATTATGTTCGGAATGAGGGTATTTGGCTAGGGGCGGCAGTCGTTGAGTTTGGTTTGATGTTCGGAGATTTAACGAAATATTTTCGAATTAAAATAACAAAATTTCTATATAAATACACCTCAAAGAAAGGTCAAACCCTCACAACTCTTCAATGCGGTCAACCTTCTCCTAGCCGCCACTGACAAAAAACAAATCCTCCAACACTAAAAATATGAGAAATGGAAACTAGAAAAATCAAAATCAAATCGGATAAAAATCCATAAATCATGTTATGTATATTTTTGGACTCGTGGAGGGATGCTCTTTGTTTCTATGCTAATTTTATATGGTGCGCACGCGATTTCAGTAGCTCGAAAAATTGACAATGGACTATGGGTTTTAGGGTTCGAGATATGGAGCGATTTAAGCATCAATTCGCGTCCTGGTCATTGGTTTTGGGTTCAGGAACCGATTTGGCACATATAGGCATTTCTTTGTGAGATTTGGCACCTGTTGGTGTCGCAACTTCTTCGATGGCTACTGGTGTGAGCTCGACGTTGGAAATTGAGGGGGGGTTGCGAGTTCTGACTGAAGGTATTGGCGAGAAGGAGATTGTAATGAGAAGAATGATGGTGGTCTCGATTTTCATTTTCGTGATGTATGGTGCGAGTTTGGGTTAGGAGGAAGATCGGCAATGGCCTGGAGCGTACACGGGCGTTGGGGGGGAGAAGGCTTAGGGCGGTAATTAAGGTTTAGAAGAGGTAATTAAGGGATGGTTAATAATTAATTAATTATTTAAGACAAGTCAATGTTTTCGAATGTTTAAATGGTGATATCTCTTGCAAATTAAATCAGAATTTGACGAAACAACTTGCGTTGCGATCGTGGAAGCGAGCCCTACATATCAGAGCTGACCAGAACGGAAAAGGAGAAAATGAAAATTTGAGTTCGTTAAATTTTCAGAAACCAATCAATGTGAGTTTTCTCACACTGCAAAAATATTCACATTTCTGTAAAAATAAAATCTGTGATTGATTTGATTATTTGTTTGTTGGTTGCTATTTTAAAGTGGACATCTAATTGAAACTGTTAGAAATTGAATTGACAGTCAGTTTATTTCTGAATTAAATTGTTAATTAAACCCCGACACATATATTGAACTGTTATGGATGATGGTTGTGATGGATGTTTATTTATGGATATATTGAACTTTACGGGTATTTGTTTATATTTTTATATCATTGTTAACACCTTGGGTTACAGGCATCATTATAAACAACCATCCCAAATTGAATTTGAATTTGAAATGTCGAAAGTGAATTACATTGAAATGTCGAAAGTGAATTACATTGAAATGTTGAAATTGAATTAGATTGAAATGTTCAAATTGAATTGAAATTATTTAAACTAAATTATACGTTGGAATTTAATTCAAACTGAAATGATCTAATTTGTTAAATTGAAATTTGAACTAAATCTGGTTATGAATTGAAATCATTCAAAATTGAATTTGAATTTGAAATGTTGAAACTGAATTATTTCAAAGGTTTAAATCTTTATTAAAACTTTGAAATAAAATTCAAATTGAATTGATCTTAAATTTGTTATTTGAAATTTGAACTGAAATTGAATTATTTCAAAGGTTTAAATCTTTATTTAAACTTTGAAATAAAATTCAAATTGAACTGTTCTAAAATTTGTTATTTGAAATTTGAACTGAAATTGAATTATTTCAAAGGTTTAAATCTTTATTTAAACTTTGAAATAAAATTCAAATTGAAATGATCTAAAATTTGTTATTTGAAATTTGAACTGAAATTGAATTATTTCAAAGGTTTAAATCTTTATTTAAACTTTGAAATAAAATTCAAATTGAACTGATCTAAAATTTGTTATTTGAAATTTGACTGAAATTGAATTATTTCAAAGGTTTAAATCTTTATTTAAACTTTGAAATAAAATTCAAATTGAACTGATCTAAAATTTGTTATTTGAAATTTGAACTGAAATTGAATTATTTCAAAGGTTTAAATCTTTATTTAAACTTTGAAATAAAATTCAAATTGAACTGATCTAAAATTTGTTATTTGAAATTTGAACTGAAATTGAATTATTTCAAAGGTTTAAATCTTTATTTAAACTTTGAAATAAAATTCAAATTGAACTGATCTAAAATTTGTTATTTGAAATTTGAACTGAAATTGAATTATTTCAAAGGTTTAAATCTTTATTTAAACTTTGAAATAAAATTCAAATTGAATTGATCTAAAATTTGTTATTTGAAATTTGAACTGAAATTGAATTATTATAAAGGTTTAAATCTTTATTTAAACTTTGAAATAAAATTCAAATTGAACTAATCTAAAATTTGTTATTTGAAATTTGAACTGAAATTGAATTATTTCAAAGGTTTAAATCTTTATTTAAACTTTGAAATAAAATTCAAATTGAACTGATCTAAAATTTGTTATTTGAAATTTGAACTGAAATTGAATTATTTCAAAGGTTTAAATCTTTATTTAAACTTTGAAATAAAATTCAAATTGAACTGATCTAAAATTTGTTATTTGAAAATTGAACTGAAATTGAATTATTTCAAAGGTTTAAATCTTTATTTAAACTTTGAGATAAAATTCAAATTGAATTGATATAAAATTTGTTATTTGAAATTTGAACTAATTTGATTATAATTTAAATTATTTCAAAGGTTTAAATCTTTATTTAAACTTTGAAATTAAATTCAAATTATATGGCTCAAATAAATATTATGAACTTGAACTTGAACTTGGATTTGATTTGAATCGAATAGATTCAAATAATATTTCGAAATTGGAAGTTATCCTTTAAAATGGTTGTTCTCAAATAAATTTGATTTTGGGAATTGATTTGGATTGGATATTGGGAATCGATTGGTTTGTTTTGAGTTTTGAACTTAGGTTCAGATTTATTGGAAATGGAAAGAAACAGTTGATTTGAAATTATTTCTATATAAACAAATTTCTATATAAATTATTTTATGAAATTTATTCCTTCGATACATGGAGTATTCTATATAAATTGTTCCCAAAACCTATTTTTTCTATATATATAAAAGTAGTATATTTTGTAAAATATTTTAATATATATATATATATATAACCATTTCCAATACTCAAGCTGTTTTGATTTCCAAACTATTCCAAATCTCTTAACTATTTAAAAATTATTCAAAAATTTATTTAAACCCCAAAACTATATTCAAACCTATAAACTATTTAGAAGTGAAATTATTTACATTTAAATCTCTGATTTAAAAGTAAATATGATTATGTTAATGCTAAAATCAGAAATGAATTCAAAACTATTTCTGAACTAAATTGAACGATTCGAATGAAATGTGGTTAATTGAAGTTATAACCAGTTGTTGAAATTGAAATTTATCTCAAAGTGAATACGAAATTTGAAAGTAAATATTATAGTGATTAAAATAATATGATATTTCAAAGTAAAAATTTGTTTAGATGAATACGATATTTTGATATCATAATGATTCACTTTCGAACTATAAAATACCAATCGGTGCGTAACATGACGTTTTGTTGTTAAAGAGACCGGGACCTCTTATTGACATACTCACTGTCAATGTTGGAACCACTTTAACAACTGTGTACGTGTTGGAGTTCCAGAAACGAAGTAGGATGTATTTGGAGGCGATTACTGGATTTGAAGAAAGTGAACGATAATGGATGACCCCGACACTTGTGTCGATTTGAAATGACTAAAACAGGAGCCATGCCAGACCAAATGAGGCTTGACTACCTCTTAGTGGACATCTTCTCTTCGATTTTCCTGGGCCTCGGGTCCATACTATTACTATTCAGTTGTTGTTGTTTTGTTGGTGCGCACCCTTGATGGGAGGTATTTCCCTTTAATTCGATATGGGGCGGATGTCTACGGTGGGCCGTTAGGGGTAACCACCAGTCTGGATCGGACAAACTAGTAGCATACTACTTTGGGTATAGCCTCATGTGCCTTGTCACATGTTTATCCTTATGCGAGACAACTACGATTTTGATTTTTGGCATAGGTCTATAGGGGACTCACTGGCTACCGACGTTACTGGTTGTGTTACAGGACCTGCATAGGCCATGTGCTTATAAACTGTGTAAGGGTAATCAATGTAACCCCGCTTACGCTATTTTTCTGACAAGTATTTGAGAATAGACACTAGTATAATAGCGAAATTATATTATATAGTATCTAGTTTGACGGATCCTTAGGAGATGGAATTTCCCGTAACATCTCTTGAGTTATGTGTGTGCATGTTCATATGATATCGATTTGACTTAGATGAGAATATTTTTGCCTGATCCGAGCTTGTTTTATTTTCACGCTATTACGCTCGGGTCAGACTTGAGCATTCCAGTTTCAAAGGTTATCTTCTGAAGGATGAAGACGAAGACGATATACTATAATTACTATTGTATCCCACAACTATTCTGTTGCATTACTTTGTATTATCAGTTATGTATATAAATGTATAACTCTGATAAATGTTGTAAAATGATCAAATGTTTATTTTAAACAGCTTCATGAACTGTTATTTGATTATTATATTTTGTTCATTCCGTTGCGAGATTCTGTGTTTGTTTTCTTCTTTCTTTCTAATTCTAAATTAATCCCCTTGATTATCTATATTTTTGACTATAATGGTTGAAGATGTGGATCGTCATTTAACAATCTGTAAATACGTACAGTTTTGAGTTAGACATGTGTGGATTATTGTCGATTCAAAATGTACGGGTTTCCGGGTCGTTACACTTCTTTAGAGAGAGCGTATTTTAAAAGTAAAAACAGTTTTAAAATGGTTTTAAATGTTTTAATAAATATTTTTAGATATAAAATTTTGTTTAATACTTAAATCTTTGAAATTTCCTTTCCATTCGAATCCATCTTCTTTCATAGATCCTTTTGATTAGGTTCTTTTGTTCGTTCAGCTTTCAACACGAATTCTATAACTTATCTTAGTCCATAACGTGGTAGGAAGTATAATGAGAGTATAAGTCTTTAAACGAGTTCGTGCTTATTAAATATTCATTTGAAATTGGTATTTTTTTTAATTGGTATTTTGAAAGTTATTATAATATAAGTTTCTCTTAATACAATATGAAATTTTGATATATTTGTGGAAGATATATATATTTGTAAATAACCTTATGTTTTGGGAATAGCAATATTTTGTAAAAAATTTATATTTATACTTTCAAATTATATTAAACCATATATTTTATATGAGATTTAAAGATGTAGAATTTGTAAGAAAATGATTTTATCTTGTTTGAAATTTATAATGATATTGTTTATAAATGTATATATGTGTATATATAGGAATTTATAAATTTAAATGGGTTATCAAGGTTTTAATTCGTGTTGTATATATATGTTAAACTTATGGAATTTTGACAAGTTTTATAAGTTTGAATATTGATAACAAGGGTTTGAAATATTTTAAATATTATATAAAATAATATAGTTATGTATTTGATTCAATAATAATATTGTTTGTATGTTTATTATGGATTATTGTTGAATTTATTAAATAAACGAGTGAGGAGAGATATAATTTTTCCTTACTTATTTTTAATGATTTGAAATATATAATTCGAAAATTTTGGTATATATTATGTTTAAATATAGAAAGATGTTTTAAGTAATTATTTGACGCTAAAATTGGCCTATCGAATACTTAGTGATTTGGTGTATACGTCTAATCAACGTATATGTTAAATCCTATATGTATTAGATAGATATAGAGTCACACTCTAGTCGCTTGAAAATGATTTTGGTGATGACTGCAGCATCATCGATATCTATTTTCGGGTTTCAAAAGTGGGATGGATATATATTGCCAATCGAGGCGTCGAGTGAATACTTGAAACTATTTTTTTGAAAATATTTTAACTTTTGATTTATATATATTTCAAGTTATGTATATAGGTATGATAATAAATATGAACCATCGGTTTTAAATATATTAATTATTTAATTATTATTTCTCCGCCTCGTTCCTTTTCGTAGACGAAAAATTTTGAGTAGGGGAGAATGTAACAACCCGCTATTTTTTTTAACGATTTAAATTTCGATTTAGATTGATATTTTATTTTGAAAATATTTTTTTTTTCATAACGGGAATTTGAAATTTGAAATACGTACAGTGAGATGTAGCAGCTGTGAAAATTTCATTAGAAAAATTGAATGTTTGCCAATCGCGTATTTTTCAGTGCGAGGCTGCGCATAACAGCTCAAAATTTAACGATTTTAAAATCTCTGCGATTCCAGTTCGGACAAACATGAAAAATATTGTATTTGTTGTCAGTAATCCAACGGTGAAATTTGGTTCGCAAAAATCAGACGTTTTGAGCTCCGTTTCCATCCGTATTTTTACGTAAAAAGGGGTCTGTAACGCATTTTTGAACGGAGCATCCGGACACTGCAAATTTTATACCGTTGGGTCCGTCTCGTCGCGCTGATTTCCGCAATATATTCATTTGTCAGTTTTGGTATTCGGTTTGCACTGAAATTGCGAAAAGGGTTGCACAGTTCATTTTTGAAAAAAGCCATTTAAGTTTAAAGTGTCCATATTTTGGTCCTACATACTTTTCTAGACATTTTGGGTCTGCAAAACCCATCCTTTGATTTTATCAAATCATCAAAAAAATGTTTTCCTAAGTGGACACTTTTAATAATATGTACAATGCATATGCATGCTATATTCTTTTCCATACGTGCATTTTCTTCCTTACGTTTCCAAAATTTAACATGCATTCTTTTATTTGTTAGTTGCCCCTTTTCTAGATGCATGCGTCCTTTTATTTGTTGCCCTTTTTCCAAATGCAAGCATTCTTTATTTATTTACTACTGTTCCATTTAGACGTCAGTTTTGTTTGTTTGGTATTTTGAAACCACAAATTTTCAACTGAAAGGGTCGTGTGCGTTTCCGATTTTACCGCTTCCAATGTTTCACGTTTATCTCACCACATTCCCATTTCTTTTAAATCCCATCGCCTTCTCAGTTCTTTGATTCTCTCTACACTTCTATCCTTTTGTTCATTCTCTATTTCGGAAAAAAAAGAGCAATCATGCCACATGAAAGGAAGTTGGCTTTGTCCATTTGCATTTCTACATGCAAGCAGCATGTACATTTTCCACTGCATCCCCTATAGCTTGGACGCCCACATTTTTCCCCTTTGTTATCTTATTTTGGTCAAATTGTTCTTTGGTTCTTATCATATTTCTGCACTGAATATTGAGTAGCGTCTGCACTTTGGTTCTTATCATATTTTTGCACTGAATATTGAGTCGCGTCTGCACCTCTGGGTCCA
Organism: Allium sativum; assembly: GCA_030737875.1. Taxonomy (NCBI): domain Eukaryota; kingdom Viridiplantae; phylum Streptophyta; class Magnoliopsida; order Asparagales; family Amaryllidaceae; genus Allium; species Allium sativum. The sequence goes on from CM060918.1 coordinate 135,217,852, forward strand.
CCAGCGACTACCTTCAAAACCCGACCCGATAACTCAATTCACCTGAAATCCATCAGACCCAAAACCAGTCGGTTGCTACTTATCACAAGCGCCACACCTCTAATCCCGTTCCATGACCTTCACTGGAGATCACCAGCAATCCGATTCATTTTTCTAGCCGAGCTTCTTTCCATGTATGCTGCGTTTTATGTTGCTTCACAAAAAAAAGGGAGAAGGGAAGAGTGTTGGTATCGTCTACTGATTTTTCCTTGAAGCCTGTCACTGAATTGATTGAGCATTAGCTATTCTGATTCATTGTGCTTGGTTTGTCATGGTTATGCTTGTGTCGGTGTCATTCATGTCCATTCGTTTGTCGTCTCCGCTCAGTGCATCGAAAGGTGAGTTTATCTCGCACCTGACTCAAATTTACTTCATGGATTTTAGATCAGTAATGAATTGTTTTATGAAATGTATAGGATTGCTGATAGAAATTGTTTGATTTGATGTATATACACATTTTATATGTGACACGATATATTCATATGACACGTAGTTTCACTAATGATATATATGTTGTGATCGTTGCTATGTGATTGTTGTTTGTGATTGTTGATACCCCTAGTTTAGGAAAAATCACTAAGGGTTGAAATGATACATACCCGAATGGACATTAGAATAGGGAAAAATCGTTATGGGTTGAAATGATAGACTTGAATGATTTTTACTGAATTTGGGATCGCGGGTTAAAATGATAGACCCGTGGAAATTTTATAAATTGCGGGTTGAAATGATAAATATCCGTATCACTTGACCATAGGGTAGAAAACTATATACGGACACCATTGGTCATATTTTCGAAGTATAGTGATTTGGACATTTCAATTTAAATTAATAATTTAAGATTTTATAGTTTTATATTTATATTGTAAGATTTTAAACTTTTATTTATAAATTGCGAATTATATGATTTAAAATGATTTTTTTATAAGTAAATATAGATTTAAATACTTATTTAAGATTTTACTTATAATTTTATTTATATTAAACTGTATAATTTAATCATATAGGTATTTTAAACTTTTATATTATAAATAATTCTTTTAAACCTATTTCTATATTATTTAATATTATATATGTTTGTAATTTATATTCTAATTAATTTTAGAATTTTATAAACTTATATATATATACATAAATCTATTTTCAAATTATATATTTTTATAAACTTTAATAATAAACTCAAGATGAATAAGTTAGATTTCACGATTTAAATTCGAAGTTTAAAGAATTTAAATTTCTATAACGATACTGATTTAACGAATGAATGGATGTAAGATATGAATTTGAATTCGAAATGGTTTGAACTTTTAAAGGATAAATTTGAATTGTGAAATTTATTCTAAATTTGAATCTTTCAAATTTAAGTGAAAATGTATTTGAATATATAGATTTATATATAAGGAATCGATTTTGAGTCTTTGACTTGAATTATACATTTTGAGTTCGAACCAAAATGTTGAATTAACGTAACTGACCTGAAACGATTTCCTAAAGGTAAAGTTTGGATTATTTTGAACTTGAATTTTTCGAATATAAACCAAACTAAATATTATCGAAGTATAATGTTTTGGTAATTATTTAAACAGAAATTGAGATATTTAAGGTATAACTTGAATATAAGTCGATTTTCGATTCGAAATTCGTTATGCGAATACTTTCGGAAATTATAACCGATGTTAAGTGAATAGTATTAGATTATACTCTATTGAGATCATTACGATATGTTTCTAAATCGATTTGATTTAAAGCGACATAAATAAATTATTTTAAAAACTTAAATATAATCGAAGTTAGATATTTAATTTTGATTTCAAATTCGAATATGAGAATTCGTATAAACTATTTTATAAAGTGATTTATAAAATAATGACCACAATGTGAAAAATGTAAACGATTGGTAGTTAAAGAGACCGGGATCGGCTATTGTCATACTCTCTGCCAATACAGAAAACCACTTTAACAACTGTGTACGCGGTGGAGTTCCAGGATGAAGGGGATGATTTGGCGAACGACTGTATTTTGTATTTCATATTAATTACGAGACCCTGACTACGTTGAGTCAGCTTGATGTGGCTAAAACAGGAGCTATGCACGGACCAAGTGAGGTCATACCTCCTATCGAGCACACTTCTTCGATATTATTCTATTACTATTGAGATTCGATTTGGGCCCTTTTGATTATACGAGTGTGTATCGAGGTGGACGGTAGTAGCTACTATGCGTTACCACCAGTCCGGCTCTGCAAACGGTGAATCCACCCTGGCATTCCTTGCGTGCCTGGTCACATGCCTTATACGAGCCCACTACGACTTTGTTTTGTACCGTTTTATATGGAGTGCCCTCTAATCAACCTCCAGTTTACGGAGGAATTACGGTACTGTATATACTATGGGAATATATAAACGGTGTAAGGGTAATCACGGTAATCCCGCTTGCGCTATTTTGATATTTTTACTTTACTGATGGACACTATTGTATATAGCGTATTATACTATATAGTATTAGTTTGACGGATCCTTCGAGGATGTTGATCCCAAACATCCTTTAAGTTACTGATTGCATTTCATCGAACATTTCATTTGAGTTGATTTACTTCTATGAGAATGTTAGTCCTGAACCGAGTTGTTTTGTTTTGCATTATTGCTCGGGTCAGATCGAGTATTACAGCTTTCGTGGTTCACTCTTGAAGTTTGGAGCTTATTTTGGGTTTTTCTCACCTATATCTATTGATCGGTTGATCCAATTTTAGCTATAATTGTCGTTCTTGTTTCTAATTGTTATCATTTATTTATGTATCCGAAATTCATTGTTTAAGTCTTCCCCTGTATTATTTATGTAAACTCTGATGTAAAATTTATTTAGTAGCTTCATGAACTACTATTGTATTGTATTTTTTCGCTGCGAGGTATTATATTGCTCTGTATCTTTGTCTATGATCTGTGATTTATTCTATTTACCCCAGAAGCTAATAACAATCTGTTGTTTTGGACGTTACGAGTTGACATGTTTTGTCGATTCAGCACAGTCAAAATGGCGGGTCGTTACAGTTGGTATTAAAGCTTTGGTTTTATCAAAGCTGAAGTTTATGGGGTAAAAGCTCATTAGAGATAGGGTTGTGACACCCTAGAATGAGTGGAATCTATCGCAGAATCCTTCTTGAGAGAGAGCGTATTTTAAAAGTAAAAACAGTTTTAAAATGGTTTTAAATGTTTTAACAAATATTTTTAGATATAAAATTTGTTTAATACTTAAATCTTTGAAATTTCCTTTCCATTCGAATCCATCTTCTTTCATAGATCCTTTTGATTAGGTTCTTTTGTTCGTTCAGCTTTCAACTCGAATTCTATAACTTATCTTAGTCCATAACAAGGTAGGAAGTATAATGAGAGTATAAGTCTTTAAACGAGTTCGTGCTTATTAAATATTCATTTGAAATTGGTATTTTGAAAGTTATTATAATATAAGTTTCTCTTAATACAATATGAAATTTTGATATATTTGTGGAAGATATATATATTTGTAAATAACCTTATGTTTTGGGAATACCAATATTTTGTAAAAAAATTATATTTATACTTTCAAATTATTTTAAACCCTATATTTTGTATGAGATTTAAAGATGTAGATTTTGTAAGAAAATGATTTTATCTTGTTTGAAATTTATAATGATATTGTTTTTAAATGTATATATGTGTATATATAGGAATTTATAAATTTAAATGGGTTATCAAGGTTTTAATTTGTGTTGTATATATATGTTAAACTTATGGAATTTTGACAAGTTTTGTAAGTTTGAATATTGATAACAAGGGTTTGAAATATTTTAAATATTATATAAAATAATATAGTTATGTATTTGATTCAATAATAATATTGTTTGTATGTTTATTATGGATTATTGTTGAATTTATTAAATAAACGAGTGAGGAGAGATATAATTTTTCCTTACTTATTTTTAATGATTTGAAATATAAAATTCGAAAATTTTGGTATATATTATGTTTAAATATAGAAAGATGTTTTAAGTAATTATTTGACGCTAAAATTGGCCTATCGAATACTTAGTGATTTGGTGCATACGTCTGATCAACGTATATGTTAAATCCTATATGTATTAGATAGATATAGAGTCACACTCTAGTTGCTTGAAAATGATTTTGGTGATGACTGCAGCATCATCGATATCTATTTTCGGGTTTCGAAAGTGGGATGGACATATATTGCCAATCGAGGCGTCGAGTAAATACTTAAAACTATTTTTTCAAAAAATATTTTAACTTTTGATTTATATATATTTCAAGTTATGTATATAGGTATGATAATAAATATGAACCAACGGTTTTAAATATATTAATTATTTAATTATTATTTCTCCGCCTCGTTCTTTTTCGTAGACGAAAAATTTTGAGTAGGGGAGAATGTAACAACCCGCTATTTTTTTTAACGATTTAAATTTCGATTTAGATTGATATTTTATTTTGAAAATATTTTTTTTGTTTTTCATAACGGGAATTTGAAATTTGAACTACGTACAGTGAGATGTAGCAACTGTGAAAATTTCATTGGAAAAATTGAATGTTTGCCAATTGCGCATTTTTCAGTGCAAGGCTGCGCATAACAGTTCAAAATTTAACGATTTTAAAATCTCTGTGAATCCAGTTCGGACAAACATGAAAAATATTGTATTTGTTGTCAGTAATCCAACGGTGAAATTTGTTTCGCAAAATTCGGATGTTTTGAGCTCCGTTTCCATCCGCATTTTTACGTAAAAAGGGGTCCTAACACATTTTTGAACGGAGCATCCGGACACTGCAAATTTTATACCGTTGGGTCCGTCTCGTCGCGCTGATTTCTGCAATATATTCATTTGTCAGTTTTGGTGTTCGGTTTGCGCTGAAATTGCGAAAAGGGTTGCACAGTTCATTTTTGAAAAAAAGCCATTTGAGTTTAAAGTGTCCATATTTTGGTCCTACATACTTTTCTAGACATTTTGGGTCTGCAAAACCCATCCTTTGATTTTATCAAATCATCAAAAAAAATGTTTTCCTAAGTGGACACTTTTAGTAATATGTACAATGCATATGCATGCTATATTCTTTTCCATACGTGCATTTTCTTCCTTACATTTCCAAAATTTAGCATGCAATCTTTTATTTGTTAGTTGCCCCTTTTCCAGATGCATGCGTCCTTTTATTTGTTGCCTTTTTTACAAATGCAAGCATTCTTTATTTATTTACTACTGTTCCATTTAGACGTTAGTTTTGTTTGTTTGGTATTTTGAAACCACAAATTTTCAACTGAAAGGGTCGTGTGCGTTTCCGATTTTGCCGCTTCCAATGTTTCACGTTTATCTCACCACATTCCCATTTCTTTTAAATCCCATCGCCTTCTCAGTTCTTTGATTCTCTCTATGCTTCTCTCCTTTTGTTCATTCTCTATTTCGGAAAAAAAGAGCAATCATGCCACATGAAAGGAAGTTGGCTTTGTCCATTTGCATTTCTACATGCAAGCAGCATGTACATTTTCCACTGCATCCCCTGTAGCTTGGACGCCCACATTTTTCCCCTTTGTTATCTTATTTTGGTTAAATTGTTCTTTGGTTCTTATCATATTTTTGCGTTGAATATTGAGTCGCGTCTGCACCTCTGGGTCCACCAGCGACTACCTTCAAAACCCGACCCGATAACTCAATTCACCCGAAATCCATCAGACCCAAAACCAGTCGGTTGCTACTTATCACAAGCGCCACACCTCTAATCCCGTTCCATGACCTTCACTGGAGATCACCAGCGATCCGTGTAACGGCTGGAAATTTCCGACTCCTCGAGAGTCGGAAATTCCGAGACGTTAGTGAAAGAATTTAGAAGGTGAGAAAGAAAAGATAGAACTAATAGAATAAAAGAAGAAGAAGAACATCAGAATCATCAGAGTAACACGAATCTCACAGCGGAACGAATAACATATAATATATAACATAACTTTGAAGTAAACAGTTATATATATACAATAGCACTTATTGGAGTACAACACTTACAACACAGCGGAAATAACTATAGCTATAAAATCTTGCAGCCTCCTGCTCCAAGCTCTCCAAGTATATCTGTAAATCCCGACTACTTGACTGCCCGTACAAATTTAGGCACCCAAGAGTTTAGGGAAAACAACAAAGTAAACTCCGGGTCAGTCATGGGACTGGTGTGAGTAAAATAGATTAAAACAGGTATAGGATATCTCATAAGACCACGCCGTGAATACGGAACGGGTTTTTCCCTTATGAGTATCTGAACAACTTTGACAAGCAATATCATTGTGATATTATAATAATGTCTAAGTACAAATAGATATCAATCTAGCAGAAACGCTTGCATCTCACGTTCTACATACATAGTATAAAATCATAAACCGCAGGGCGTTTATCGGAGAATGGATTCCAACAGACAAGGTATGGGAGCACCTTCTGAATAGTGTACTCTAGAGGTGATACACTCAGGGTTCAACAAGAACGTCTTGCAACCCGGCCACACATGACCGCTCACTCATTAGCTTGAGTGTCGCGAATATATTGCCACCACGGTTATAGGCCATCAAACCGTCATCCGAAGATACAGAATCAAAAAGAAGTATAAATATGAATATTCTCTAGATCGGTGACAATACACCCTTCTTGGGGATGACCCAACTAGCCATGCTGCCTAGCCCAACTTTTGTTACTTCCTGGTGTGAGGCTAGAAGCTACACTTTATCATCACATCAGATTTACTTCGAATGCCACATTGTCAGATCCATTGAGATCACTAATTTGACGTCTACAACCATACATTATGTGTTAGCTAAGAGAAGTTTCCTTCTCCGCTTCCACTCTTGGTACGGTCGAAGAAATCAAGGTACGTGACCTTTCTGAAAATACTTTGTCGGACATCCATCTTCATTTACTTAGAATGTCACATCGTCATACCCGCCAAATCACAAATTGACTTGTCCAAAAATAACACGGGTACACAGCTAAGAGAAACGAATTCCTCCGCCACCAAACGTGAATACGTTTGACCAGATCAACTTACGCGATCCATTGGATATACTCTGTCAGATCTTCTTCCATATACGTTGTCCTGGGACTGGACAAACCGAAGGCACTATTCAGTATATCCATCTTAGTCACTGTTATCTAAGACTTATACAACAGCCCTTGCACTTTACTCCGTCTTCAATTTATCTTTGGCAGATCTTGCTCGCAACGCTTATGCCAATACAGAGTGGTTCTTTGGATAATAATCCAACCGGTCTCTCCATATTAACAACGTTAAAATGGTAAAAACTTTGATAGTCTGTGATTTGACTATCAAATGAAAACATGTCGGTGTACAAACAACGATCTTATTTCCAAATGGGAATTTGATCGATCAATCATCATATGTTCATATTTCCTTATTTCATATATTTAGAAAATATATGTTATTAATCATTGGAAAACATTTCCATAACTTATTTTCACATCACTATTATTTCGCAACTATCAGTCCCTAACTGTAACTAGTATGAGAACAATTCTCTAAGTATCAATCCGGAAGGTCGAAACCAACATCAGATCGTCACTTAGAAAACCGTTCAACTTACCCTCTCCAGTCAGTTTCTGAATTTGCTTAACTCTATTTCTTAAATTCTTATCATGAAAACATTTCATTTTCTATGTTTAGAAAACATATCTGACTATATTTGGAAAACGTTTCCAAAATTCATTTACGGATTTCAAATGAACGTTGTATAAAACATCGTTACGCTTAATCCATAAATCGCTTATTACTTAACTATATTTCAAATCAACCTTTTCTATCGAACCACAACTACTCCTTTGTCAATTCTGAAGTCAATCAAGTTGGGGTATAATTACCTCTCAGACCTTAATTGAACAACGTCCTTTACTGTGAAATAAATGAAGCTCGTCACTCACTTTTTCCAATCATCTGTTTACGCAAATTCTCGGATTCAGGTTACGAATCTACTTCTTATATGACAACGTTTGATTATAACTATAACGTTATAATTCCTACTTCTGCAATATCTAACCTAAATTATAACTTTATCTCCTAACTCGAATAATTAAACAGACACCTAATTTCTTAATCCATAACTAAACCTTGATTTAAACCCTGGAAAGTAAATAGTACTTTCCCGAATTCGCTATAATCGAATTCGACGTATAACTCTCTTTCGAGTAATCTCTATTTGATTAACTCTTCTTCGAATAACCTATATTCGATTATCTCTCTTCGAATAACTCATATTCGAAATCTCTCTCTTTCGAATAAACAATATTCGATCTCTTTCTTTCGAATATGCTATATTCGAAAATCTCCTTTCGATTTACTAATCGATAACTCCTTTCGATCAAACTAAAATCGATAACTCCTTTAACTCTATTCGAATAACTAATATTCGACTAACTCTTTTGGATCGACTCATTTGATTAACTCCTTCGAATAACTAATTCGAATAACTTACCTTCGAATAACCAATATTCGATTTACTCTAACTCGATTAACTTAATTCTAATCGATTTACTCCATTTCGATTCAACTTAATTCAAATCGATTAACTTAACTCAAATTGATTAACTCCTTTTGAATAACTAAATTCGATTAACTCAAATTGAATAACTAATATTCAATTAACTCTTACGTGTTTAACTCTATTTGAATAAGTAATTCGAATCACTCTAATGTGTTTAACTCTATTCAAATATCAAATTGGAATAACTCATTTCGAATAACTAAATTCGATTAACTCTTTTAACTTTACTCGAATAACTATATTCGATTAACACCTTCTTTCGAATAACTATATTCGATTAACTCTTCGACTAACTCCTTTGGATTAACTAACTTCGAATAACTCCTTTGGATTAGCTAACTTCGAATAACTCCTTTGGATTAACTAACTTCGAATAACTCCTTCGGATTAACTCTTCGAATGAATAATATTTGATAACTCTTCTCAAATGAATAACATTTGATTTTCTCCACTCGAATAAACTATATTCGATTACTCTTCCCTCGAATACACTATATTCTATAACTCTACTTCGAATAAGTGATATTCGGCAACTCTACTCGATTAACTCCACTTGGATAACTCTAACTGGTCAACTCTAACTGAGTAACTCTAACTGATCAACTCTAACTGGTTAACTCAAATGGTTTAACCTAACTGGTTAACTCAATGGTTTAACCTAACTTGATTTACTTGTCTTGATTAACTGAACTAATCCACTTAGTTTAACTTAGTTAATTCACTTTGATTAACTCTAACCGATTTACTTAGTTTAACTCAGCTAATTCACTTTGATTAACCCAACTAATTTACTTCGATCAACCAATTAGTTTAACTTGACTAATTCACTTAGTTTGACGCAACTAATTCACTTTGATTTACAAATTAGTTTAACTTAACTAAATCACTTAGTTTGACGCAACTAATTTACTTTGATTTACCAATTAGTTTAACTTAACTAATTCACTTCGATTAACTTAACCAATTACTTTGATTAACTCGACCAACTTGCTTTGGTTAACCTAACAAATTACTTTGTTTAACTCTATTCGAATAAGTAATTCGAATCACTCTAATGTGTTTAACTCTATTCTAATATCTAATTCGAATAACTCATTTCGAATAACTAAATTCGATTAACTCCTTTTATTAACGTTTATTCATTTCAAAAGATTTCCTTTTTACAACGTTTATCCATTGATAAAGATTTACTTTTTACAACGTTTATCCATTTATAAAGATTTACTTTTAGTAACGGTTCTTCACTTTATAAATGTCCTTTTAATAACGTTTCTACTTCTCTATATAAGTCCAGACTTATATATATTCCATTTATCAACGATAAATAATTTATTTAATTTATAAACCATTATTTATAAATTAATCTACTTCAATTTATCTGTTTAAAACAGATTTCCTATTTAATATCTCATTTAAATCCATATCGTGTTATACCGTGTGCGAAGCACGTGTTTAAATCTATCCTTGTATAATTCTATTTATTTTCCGAACAAGTGTTCCTTTATTTATTCCCTAAATAAATATCCCTTTATTTCATTTATTTAAAATCTAAATAAATGTTCCTTTATTTATTTCCCAAATAAATAAATGGTTTCATTTTATAAAATCCTATCGATTTTATAAATAAGATTTATTTTCAATATAACCATTGAAAATTCCCTTTTTACATTCTAGTATCACCTACGGTGTGTAACGTGTCGTATAACAATGATCGGTATCATTCAAACATATGAAATCAATAACAGATTTCATAACACATCATATATCACAATATATGAAAAACAATAAAATAACTGTTGAGGAATCCAGTCGGATTCCTCCAACCTGTTTCCCTGCATCACAGATGTTAGAAAATATAGATAACTTCACTTTCAGTTCCATATGATATATTCTGTTAAACAGAATCAATACAGAAATTTAACTAACTGACTAGCAGTTCTATCAAACAATCAACACACAGTCCAACAGACAATTTTAACAGTTCTAACAATACAACATGAAATTATAAACTGTTCAGAGTTAGTGAGATTTACTCACATTTGCAGTTCATCGTTAAAGAACGATAAACTGTTATTTGATTTGAATCAATCAGTTTATTTCGCTGTAAATTCATACGATTCCCAATCCACTTCCAGTCAGCTTCATATGTTGTTGTTCCCATCCATATGTTTCTAACGGACCGTATTTTGTCGAGTTCATTTTAGAGCCCCACTATCCATTCCTTTCAACCCGTATGACCCTGTTCGTAGATCCAGCAAAACAGTGAGCATTATTTTACCATTCAAAACAAAACAGCGGCCCTTCCCTTATGCATTGCCGCATGCACCTAGAACCCAAGAACAAACCGCACCGTTTCTTCACCAACTTCCTGCTCCTCCATTTTTCAAGAAACCAACGCACTCCCCTCCATGCTTACGCTCGCATGTCAGACTTGAAAACCATTCTCCAGCCCTCGAACTACCCAACTCGCAACTTCAACAAGCTTCAACAACTCCTGCTGCCTTGATCACCTCAGACCGACCCCCTCAACTCCATTCGCCATCACAGTACAGCCACCGTGACCCTTAGGACGCGCTTAAAACAGAACGGTGAAGTACAAGGACTTCGAACAACTCCAGAGCTACCTCAGTATTTGCCCTCTCCAAACCTCACCCAGCTGCTCCTTCTCTGATGGCGAGACCTCCCACGGTTGACCCCGACTGCGACATCACCACGAACCGCGAACACACCAGAATCGAACTCAGCAAAGCTTATATCAAAACGATGAGAACACGCTCAGGTTTCGGGATCGATAGATAAAATGATTTATGAGATTTTATCTAATTTGTTGAGGGATTTAGTAGTTGCGATTTGGTTTGAGATCTCGTTTTTTCCAGCGAAATGAATTGCGGCGGCTTGTATTTTTCTTTTATAAGGGATGGGGTTTTACTGGTGTGGTTGTAAAGGAGGGATGTGGCCTCCATTCGTTTCTGTGGTTGGAAAAATATGGGACGTGGTCTGTTCTTTGGCCACGAATAAGTTTAGGATATTTCTTTTGTATGTCCATCCTTTATTCATTTGTTCTTGAAGGCTTTCTAAGCTCTAACGACCACAAATTTATCTCTAAATTGAGACCTAATACCTATCCCTAGCATAAAAACACATTCCGGATCACATGGGATAGGTATCGTCGAATTCCAACACCGTTTGCGAAAATCCTTCAGAAAATATCGATGAAAAACACCGAGCATTAATTCCTAACAATTCCAGAAAAAATCCTAAAAATATGAGGCCTTGACGTTTCACTAGACATCTTCCTAAGGTTTCGTATGAAACTTGTTTCGTTGAATTCCGAGTTCGTTTGACCAGTTAACCATTCAGTTTAGTTTGTTTTAAGTTAAAAACATAGCGTACCCCACTATGAAATATTCTGTTCACGTAGGGACAGTTATGGACAGAAACAAAAATACCATTTAAATGAGTGATGTGCTCTGGTCTCAAAAATGTAATAATACCGGTAGATGAACTCATATTGTGAAACCCCGAAATGTCGATACAGGGTGCCAAATACTCCAAATAAAAAGTTGCTTATTAAATTAATTAAAAATTACAATAAAATTCTAAAAATTACATTATCACTATTTCCCAAAAGGACCTTGTCTAAATTCATCCCCGATCTCTAGTTATATCGAATAAACCGTTATGGTCGATAAACGATTCTATAGCGACTATTTTAAAATTTGATTTGGACATATCTCAAAATCTACACGACGAAATCTCGATTTTTCTCTTCCACTAGAAAGATATATTCCCCCAGCTCCACACATTTCTTGTTTCACAGAAATCTGGCTTAAAATGAATCATGTACATTCAGTTGAAGTTCAAATCGCCAAATTGCGAACTGCCGCGACGTTTCAGGTTCGTTTTAATTAAAATTATAAATTATAAGTTCGAACGTTGTACTTTAAGTTATCGATATCACCAAATCGATATATAAATAATTAAATAAATTAATTATTCGACAGCTATCAAAACGCGCCATTACAGACTTCCCCCCTTAAAATAATTTCGTCCTCGAAATTGCTAAGTTAGAAAAATGCTACTAACTCTACTAACTAGATTTAAAAATCCATTTTTTTGTTTACCTCTAAATTTCAGTTTCGACTGCACCTATTTAATTTTAATTTATTTTATTTCCGACCAACTAAAATTTTCAAAAATTCTAAAAATTTCTAACACCTTAAATTTTCGAAAAATTTCGCCATAACCTCCTTTGTACGGCTCAATACGTCAAACCACAACTCGCCTCTCTAGGCCTCCTCCAATCCAAAAGGAAATCAAAATAGCCAAGCGGCTTGCCAATTCGGCTCATAAAATCCAACTCATATATGATATAAACTTGTACCTTTTTGTCGGGCATTTAACTTTACCCCTTTCATCTGCTACCACTTCAACATATACCAATGTTATCCCTTCCAATTGATCTCCAATCAATACATATCCTCAAATCCAAATCGAATTTTATTCGAACTCTAATATCAAATTCTTGACTTATCGATTTGGTTCCATTCTAGATTATTCTCTAACCGAATCCCGATTTATTTAACTTGGTTCAAGTTAAATTTTAATTTACTATTTGTTTTTACCATCTTGATTCATTCAACTTAACAAGTTAAATTTTAAAAGATTTAAATTCCTGGGATTTATTTCAAATCAATTTCAAATCCTAATACCAATTCAAAACTTTTGAATTTCTAAACAACTTGTTTTCCTCAACACCATTTGAAAACAAAACCATTGGTAGTAATTCGCCACTTAGAAACTCGAAAATTACACCGACGATGTATCGATCCATCCTCGGAATTATTTTCCAGTCATCCAGGTGAGTTAGATACTATATTTATTTCTAATTGAAAAACATTTTCAAAATCTCCCAGGAACTTAAAATTTCCTTATTTTAATTCCAATTCTGATTTAATTTCAGATTTACTCATCTGATTTTATATACTTTACTTATATGAATCTGATTGGTTATTTATAACCATTTCACTTTATAATCTTACTTGATTATAATAACAACCCATATATCCAATATATTATAATTTTGATATATATATATATATCTCTATATCAAAATATACTTTGGGTAAAGTTAAATTCACTTACCCTCTTTCAAAACATATCGTGACGACCCATCGTATTTGAGTGTTTATTAACTCCTACCGATACAGTGGATCAAACTGATCGACCAGAACTCATAAACAACTCAACCAATGATTCTCCACAATATAAAACAAAATTTTATATCAAATAACAAATACGTTCACTCGTATATATACACTCAAACTCAATCTAGGGTATTACTAACCCCATCTCTATCGAGTTATGCCACAGAGCCAAGGTAATCACTTAACTTAAGCTCTGATACCAACTGTAACGGCTGGAAATTTCCGACTCCTCGAGAGTCGGAAATTCCGAGACGTTAGTGAAAGAATTTAGAAGGTGAGAAAGAAAAGATAGAACTAATAGAATAGAAGAAGAAGAAGAACATCAGAATCATCAGAGTAACACGAATCTCACAGCGGAACGAATAACATATAATATATAACATAACTTTGAAGTAAACAGTTATATATATACAATAGCACTTATCAGAGTACAACACTTACAACACAGCGGAAATAACTATAGCTATAAAATCTTGCAGCCTCCTGCTCCAAGCTCTCCAAGTATATCTGTAAATCCCGACTACTTGACTGCCCGTACAAATTTAGGCACCCAAGAGTTTAGGGAAAACAACAAAGTAAACTCCGGGTCAGTCATGGGACTGGTGTGAGTAAAATAGATTAAAACAGGTATAGGATATCTCATAAGACCACGCCGTGAATACGGAACGGGTTTTTCCCTTATGAGTATCTGAACAACTTTGACAAGCAATATCATTGTGATATTATAATAATGTCTAAGTACAAATAGATATCAATCTAGCAGAAACGCTTGCATCTCACGTTCTACATACATAGTATAAAATCATAAACCGCAGGGCGTTTATCGGAGAATGGATTCCAACAGACAAGGTATGGGAGCACCTTCTGAATAGTGTACTCTAGAGGTGATACACTCAGGGTTCAACAAGAACGTCTTGCAACCCGGCCACACATGACCGCTCACTCATTAGCTTGAGTGTCGCGAATATATTGCCACCACGGTTATAGGCCATCAAACCGTCATCCGAAAATACAGAATCAAAAAGAAGTATAAATATGAATATTCTCTAGATCGGTGACAATACACCCTGCTTGGGGATGACCCAACTAGCCATGCTGCCTAGCCCAACTTTTGTTACTTCCTGGTGTGAGGCTAGAAGCTACACTTTATCATCACATCAGATTTACTTCGAATGCCACATTGTCAGATCCATCGAGATCACTAATTTGACGTCTACAACCATACATTATGTGTTAGGTAAGAGAAGTTTCCTTCTCCGCTTCCACTCTTGGTACGGTCGAAGAAATCAAGGTACGTGACCTTTCTGAAAATACTCTGTCGGACATCCATCTTCATTTACTTAGAATGTCACATCGTCATACCCGCCAAATCACAAATTGACTTGTCCAAAAATAACACGGGTACACAGCTAAGAGAAACGAATTCCTCCGCCACCAAACGTGAATACGTTTGACCAGATCAACTTACGCGATCCATTGGATATACTCTGTCAGATCTTCTTCCATATACGTTGTCCTGGGACTGGACAAACCGAAGGCACTATTCAGTATATCCATCTTAGTCACTGTTATCTAAGACTTATACAACAGCCCTTGCACTTTACTCCGTCTTCAATTTATCTTTGGCAGATCTTGCTCGCAACGCTTATGCCAATACAGAGTGGTTCTTTGGATAATAATCCAACCGGTCTCTCCATATTAACAACGTTAAAATGGTAAAAACTTTGATAGTCTGTGATTTGACTATCAAATGAAAACATGTCGGTGTACAAACAACGATCTTATTTCCAAATGGGAATTTGATCGATCAATCATCATATGTTCATATTTCCTTATTTCATATATTTAGAAAATATATGTTATTAATCATTGGAAAACATTTCCATAACTTATTTTCACATCACTATTATTTCGCAACTATCAGTCCCTAACTGTAACTAGTATGAGAACAATTCTCTAAGTATCAATCCGGAAGGTCGAAACCAACATCAGATCGTCACTTAGAAAACCGTTCAACTTACCCACTCCAGTCAGTTTCTGAATTTGCTTAACTCTATTTCTTAAATTCTTATCATGAAAACATTTCATTTTCTATGTTTAGAAAACATATCTGACTATATTTGGAAAACGTTTCCAAAATTCATTTACGGATTTCAAATGAACGTTGTATAAAACATCGTTACGCTTAATCCATAAATCGCTTATTACTTAACTATATTTCAAATCAACCTTTTCTATCGAACCACAACTACTCCTTTGTCAATTCTGAAGTCAATCAAGTTGGGGTATAATTACCTCTCAGACCTTAATTGAACAACGTCCTTTACTGTGAAATAAATGAAGCTCGTCACTCACTTTTTCCAATCATCTGTTTACGCAAATTCTCGGATTCAGGTTACGAATCTACTTCTTATATGACAACGTTTGATTATAACTATAACGTTATAATTCCTACTTCTGCAATATCTAACCTAAATTATAACTTTATCTCCTAACTCGAATAATTAAACAGACACCTAATTTCTTAATCCATAACTAAACCTTGATTTAAACCCTGGAAAGTAAATAGTACTTTCCCGAATTCACTATAATCGAATTCGACGTATAACTCTCTTTCGAGTAATCTCTATTTGATTAAATCTTCTTCGAATAACCTATATTCGATTATCTCTCTTCGAATAACTCATATTCGAAATCTCTCTCTTTCGAATAAACAATATTCGATCTCTTTCTTTCGAATATGCTATATTCGAAAATCTCCTTTCGATTTACTAATCGATAACTCCTTTTGATCAAACTAAAATCGATAACTCCTTTAACTCTATTCGAATAACTAATATTCGACTAACTCTTTTGGATCGACTCATTTGATTAACTCCTTCGAATAACTAATTCGAATAACTTACCTTCAAATAACCAATATTCGATTTACTCTAACTCGATTAACTTAATTCTAATCGATTTACTCCATTTCGATTCAACTTAATTCAAATCGATTAACTTAACTCAAATTGATTAACTCCTTTTGAATAACTAAATTCGATTAACTCAAATTGAATAACTAATATTCAATTAACTCTTACGTGTTTAACTCTATTTGAATAAGTAATTCGAATCACTCTAATGTGTTTAACTCTATTCAAATATCAAATTCGAATAACTCATTTCGAATAACTAAATTCGATTAACTCTTTTAACTTTACTCGAATAACTATATTCGATTAACACCTTCTTTCGAATAACTATATTCGATTAACTCTTCGACTAACTCCTTTGGATTAACTAACTTCGAATAACTCCTTTGGATTAGCTAACTTCGAATAACTCCTTTGGATTAACTAACTTCGAATAACTCCTTCGGATTAACTCTTCGAATGAATAATATTTGATAACTCTTCTCAAATGAATAACATTTGATTTTCTCCACTCGAATAAACTATATTCGATTACTCTTCCCTCGAATACACTATATTCTATAACTCTACTTCGAATAAGTGATATTCGGCAACTCTACTCGATTAAATCCACTTGGATAACTCTAACTGGTCAACTCTAACTGGTCAACTCTAACTGAGTAACTCTAACTGATCAACTCTAACTGGTTAACTCAAATGGTTTAACCTAACTGGTTAACTCAATGGTTTAACCTAACTTGATTTACTTGTCTTGATTAACTGAACTAATCCACTTAGTTTAACTTAGTTAATTCACTTTGATTAACTCTAACCGATTTACTTAGTTTAACTCAGCTAATTCACTTTGATTAACCCAACTAATTTACTTCGATCAACCAATTAGTTTAACTTGACTAATTCACTTAGTTTGACGCAACTAATTCACTTTGATTTACAAATTAGTTTAACTTAACTAAATCACTTAGTTTGACGCAACTAATTTACTTTGATTTACCAATTAGTTTAACTTAACTAATTCACTTCGATTAACTTAACCAATTACTTTGATTAACTCGACCAACTTGCTTTGGTTAACCTAACAAATTACTTTGTTTAACTCTATTCGAATAAGTAATTCGAATCACTCTAATGTGTTTAACTCTATTCTAATATCTAATTCGAATAACTCATTTCGAATAACTAAATTTGATTAACTCCTTTTATTAACGTTTATTCATTTCAAAAGATTTCCTTTTTACAACGTTTATCCATTGATAAAGATTTACTTTTTACAACGTTTATCCATTTATAAAGATTTACTTTTAGTAACGGTTCTTCACTTTATAAATGTCCTTTTAATAACGTTTCTACTTCTCTATATAAGTCCAGACTTATATATATTCCATTTATCAACGATAAATAATTTATTTAATTTATAAACCATTATTTATAAATTAATCTACTTCAATTTATCTGTTTAAAACAGATTTCCTATTTAATATCTCATTTAAATCCATATCGTGTTATACCGTGTGCGAAGCACGTGTTTAAATCTATCCTTGTATAATTCTATTTATTTTCCGAACAAGTGTTCCTTTATTTATTCCCTAAATAAATATCCCTTTATTTCATTTATTTAAAATCTAAATAAATGTTCCTTTATTTATTTCCCAAATAAATAAATGGTTTCATTTTATAAAATCCTATCGATTTTATAAATAAGATTTATTTTCAATATAACCATTGAAAATTCCCTTTTTACATTCTAGTATCACCTACGGTGTGTAACGTGTCGTATAACAATGATCGGTATCATTCAAACATATGAAATCAATAACAGATTTCATAACACATCATATATCACAATATATGAAAAACAATAAAATAACTGTTGAGGAATCCAGTCGGATTCCTCCAACCTGTTTCCCTGCATCACAGATGTTAGAAAATATAGATAACATCACTTTCAGTTCCATATGATATATTCTGTTAAACAGAATCAATATAGAAATTTAACTAACTGACTAGCAGTTCAATCAAACAATCAACACACAGTCCAACAGACAATTTTAACAGTTCTAACAATACAACATGAAATTATAAACTGTTCAGAGTTAGTGAGATTTACTCACATTTGCAGTTCATCGTTAAAGAACGATAAACTGTTATTTGATTTGAATCAATCAGTTTATTTCGCCGTAAATTCATACGA
The DNA here is from genome assembly GCA_030737875.1 of Allium sativum. Classification (NCBI taxonomy): domain Eukaryota; kingdom Viridiplantae; phylum Streptophyta; class Magnoliopsida; order Asparagales; family Amaryllidaceae; genus Allium; species Allium sativum. Next base: position 135,236,772 of record CM060918.1, read on the forward strand.
TTCCCGATCCACTTCCAGTCAGCTTCATATGTTGTTGTTCCCATCCATATGTTTCTAACGGACCGTATTTTGTCGAGTTCATTTTAGAGGCCCACTATCCATTCCTTTCAACCCGTATGACCCTGTTCGTAGATCCAGCAAAACAGTGAGCATTATTTTACCATTCAAAACAAAACAGCGGCCCTTCCCTTATGCATTGCCGCATGCACCTAGAACCCAAGAACAAACCGCACCGTTTCTTCACCAACTTCCTGCTCCTCCATTTTTCAAGAAACCAACGCACTCCCCTCCATGCTTACGCTCGCATGTCAGACTTGAAAACCATTCTCCAGCCCTCGAACTACCCAACTCGCAACTTCAACAAGCTTCAACAACTCCTGCTGCCTTGATCACCTCAGACCGACCCCCTCAACTCCATTCGCCATCACAGTACAGCCACCGTGACCCTTAGGACGCGCTTAAAACAGAACGGTAAAGTACAAGGACTTCGAACAACTCCAGAGCTACCTCAGTATTTGCCCTCTCCAAACCTCACCCAGCTGCTCCTTCTCTGATGGCGAGACCTCCCACGGTTGACCCCGACTGCGACATCACCACGAACCGCGAACACACCAGAATCGAACTCAGCAAAGCTTATATCAAAACGATGAGAACACGCTCAGGTTTCGGGATCGATAGATAAAATGATTTATGAGATTTTATCTAATTTGTTGAGGGATTTAGTAGTTGCGATTTGGTTTGAGATCTCGTTTTTTCCAGCGAAATGAATTGCGGCGGCTTGTATTTTTCTTTTATAAGGGATGGGGTTTTACTGGTGTGGTTGTAAAGGAGGGATGTGGCCTCCATTCGTTTCTGTGGTTGGAAAAATATGGGACGTAGTCTGTTCTTTGGCCACGAATAAGTTTAGGATATTTCTTTTGTATGTCCATCCTTTATTCATTTGTTCTTGAAGGCTTTCTAAGCTCTAACGACCACAAATTTATCTCTAAATTGAGACCTAATACCTATCCCTAGCATAAAAACACATTCCGGATCACATGGGATATGTATCGTCGAATTCCAACACCGTTTGCGAAAATCCTTCAGAAAATATTGATGAAAAACACCGAGCATTAATTCCTAACAATTCCAGAAAAAATCCTAAAAATATGAGGCCTTGACGTTTCACTAGACATCTTCCTAAGGTTTCGTATGAAACTTGTTTCGTTGAATTCCGAGTTCGTTTGACCAGTTAACCATTCAGTTTAGTTTGTTTTAAGTTAAAAACATAGCGTACCCCACTATGAAATATTTTGTTCACGTAGGGACAGTTATGGACAGAAACAAAAATACCATTTAAATGAGTGATGTGCTCTGGTCTCAAAAATGTAATAATACCGGTAGATGAACTCATATTGTGAAACCCCGAAATGTCGATACAGGGTGCCAAATACTCCAAATAAAAAGTTGCTTATTAAATTAATTAAAAATTACAATAAAATTCTAAAAATTACATTATCACTATTTCCCAAAAGGACCTTGTCTAAATTCATCCCCGATCTCTAGTTATATCGAATAAACCGTTATGGTCGATAAACGATTCTATAGCGACTATTTTAAAATTTGATTTGGACATATCTCAAAATCTACACGACGAAATCTCGATTTTTCTCTTCCACTAGAAAGATATATTCCCCCAGCTCCACACATTTCTTGTTTCACAGAAATCTGGCTTAAAATGAATCATGTACATTCAGTTGAAGTTCAAATCGCCAAATTGCGAACTGCCGCGACGTTTCAGGTTCATTTTAATTAAAATTATAAATTATAAGTTCGAACGTTGTACTTTGAGTTATCGATATCACCAAATCGATATATAAATAATTAAATAAATTAATTATTCGACAGCTATCAAAACGCGCCATTACAATCCGGTTCATTTTTCTAGCCGAGCTTCTTTCCTTGTATGCTGCGTTTTATGTTGCTTCACAAAAAAAAAAGGAGAAGGGAAGAGTGTTGGTATCGTCTACTGATTTTTCCTTGAAGCATGTCACTGAATTGATTGGGCATTAGCTATTCTGATTCATCGTGCTTGGTTTGTCATGGTTATGCTTGTGTCGGTGTCATTCATGTCCATTCGTTTGTCGTCTCCGCGCAGTGCATCGAAAGGTGAGTTTATCTCGCACCTGACTCAAATTTACTTCATGGATGTTAGATCAGTAATGAATTGTTTTATGAAATGTATAGGATTGCTGATAGAAATTGTTTGATTTGATGTATATACACATTTTATATGTGACACGATATATTCATATGACATGTAGTTTCACTAATGATATATATATTGTGATCATTGCTATGTGATTGTTGATACCCCTAGTTTAGGAAAAATCACTAAGGGTTGAAATGATACATACCCGAATGGACATTAGAATAGGGAAAAATCGTTATGGGTTGAAATGATAGACTTGAATGATTTTTACTGAATTTGGGATCGTGGGTTGAAATGATAGACCCGTAGAAATTTTATAAATTGCGGGTTGAAATGATAAATATCTCTATCACTTGACCATAGGGTAGAAAACTATATACGGACACCATTGGTCATATTTTCGAAGTATAGTGATTTGGACATTTCAATTTAAATTAATAGTTTAAGATTTTATAGTTTTATATTTATATTGTAAGATTTTAAACTTTTATTTATAAATTGCTAATTATATGATTTAAAATGATTTTTTTATAAGTAAATATAGATTTAAATACTTATTTAAGATTTTACTTATAATTTTATTTATATTAAACTGTATAATTTAATCATATAGGTATTTTAAAATTTTATACTATAAATAATTCTTTTAAACCTTTTTCTATATTATTTTATCCTATATATGTTTGTAATTTATATTCTAATTAATTTTAGAATTTTATAAACTTATATATATATATACATAAATCTATTTTCAAAATATATATTTTTATAAACTTTAATAATAAACTCAAGATGAATAAGTTAGATTTCGCGATTTAAATTCGAATTTTAAAGAATTTAAATTTCTATAACGATACTGATTTAACGAATGAACGGATGTAAGATATGAATTTGAATTCGAATTGGTTTGAACTTTTAAAGGATAAATTTGAATTGTGAAATTTATTCTAAATTTGAATCTTTCAAATTTAAGTGAAAATGTATTTGAATATATAGATTTTATATATATATGGAATCGATTTTAAAATCGTATAGTTTGAACTGGAATATTTGTGAAATCGAACTTATAAGAATTGTTTAAAATTGTATGAACTGTTTGAATTGAAATATAAGGTTTTGACTTTATAGTAATGAATTTGAAGTTTACGACTTCGTTATAAATTTTAATATGATTCGTTGAAATTAAAATATAAGATTTGATTCGAATTATAAGGGTAAACTGAATTATATGAATCGTTTGAATTTATAAATAACGATTTCAAATTTCATGATTTGAATTGCATAACTCGATATGTTTTGTTTAAGATTTGAAATGTAAGCCTTTGACTTGAATTATACATTTTGAGTTCGAACCAAAATGTTGAATTAATGTAACCGACCTGAAACGATTTCCTAAAGGTAAAGTTTGGATTATTTTGAACTTGAATTTTTCGAATATAAACCAAACCAAATATTATCGAAGTATAATGTTTTGGTAATGATTTAAACAGAAATTGAAATATTTAAGGTATAACTTGAATATAAGTCGATTTTGATTCGAAATTCGTTATGCGAATACTTTCGGAAATTATAACCGATGTTAAATGAATAGTATTAGTTTATACTATATTGAGATCATTACGATATGTTTCTAAATCGATTTGATTTAAAGTGACATAAATAAGTTATTTTAAAAACTTAAATATAATCGAAGTTAGATATTTAATTTTGATTTCAAATTCGAATATGAGAATTCGTATAAACTATTTTATAAAGTGATTTATAAAATAATGACCACGATGTGAAAAATGTAAACGATTGGTAGTTAAAGAGACCGGGATCGGCTATTGTCATACTCTCTACCAATACCGAAAACAACTTTAACAACTGTGTACGCGGTGGAGTTCCAGAATGAAGGGGATTATTTGGCGAACGACTGTATTTTGTATTTCATATTAATTACAAGACCCTGACTACCTTGAGTCAGCTTGATGTGGCTAAAACAGGAGCTACGCACGGATCAAGTGAGGTCATACCTCCTATCGAGCACAATTCTTCGATATTATTCTATTACTATTGAGATTCGATTTGGGCCCTTTTGATTATACGAGTGTGTATCGAGGTGGGCGGTAGTAGCTACTATGCGTTACCACCGGTCCGGCTCTGCAAACGGTGAATCCACCCTGGCATTCCTTGCGTGCCTTGTCACATGCGTTATACGAGCCCACTACGACTTTGTTTTGTACCGTTTTATATGGAGTGCCCTCTGATCAACCACCAGTTTACGGAGGAATTACGGTACTATATATACTATGGGAATATATAAACGGTGTAAGGGTAATCACGGTAATCCCGCTTACGCTATTTTGATATTTTTACTTTACTGATGGACACTATTGTATATAGCGTATTATACTATATAGTATTAGTTTGATGGATCCTTAGAAGATGGTGATCCCAAACATCCTTTAAGTTACTGATTGTGTGACGACCCCAAATCCCGTACTGACGGAGACAAGGGTAATCTTTGGAATATAACACAGAAACAGATAAAAGCAGAACAAAATTAAATAAATACACCAGATAATGAACAATACAATATACTGGATAAAAGTAATCATCAGAGTTACACAGTATACAGGATCTTACTTAGTACAAATACAGTTCAGCTATACATAAATGTCTACAGCGGAAAACAAACAAAATATGTACAATAGGAGCTGAACAGCATAACAAGAGATAAATCATAGAATCCATCTTTAGCTCCAGCTATCCAGAGAAAGAACCAGCTAAACCTGAATACAAGGCTGCCCGTGTAGAAAAAGGGGCACCCGAGTTTGAAAGTGAAACAAACTACGAGTCAGTCATGGGACTGGTATGAGAAATCTACTCAACACATATATAATATGGCTAATCATAGGACCACGCCACTTTCGTGGAACGGGTTTACTACATTGGATTGCCAGTGTTTTAAACAAATCATTCTTTTAAACATCGCTATGCTTTTTATAAAAATGAAGACATTATAAGACTCAGTTCCCATCACACAATGCAATGCAAACCGGAGGATAGAGTTTTTACCTTATAACGGCCAAAATATGCATGATACGAATAAAACAAAGGCATTTGATATTATTGCTAGTGTTTATATGTTTTGAAAGCAATTTCAAATCATAACTATCAATCATAGACGGCATTAATGCCCCATACCCCTATGTCGCCATAGATAGGTATACAATCAAAACCGCACAATCACGTATTTGGAAATTGGATTTCCGTCATGAACCAAGGCAAAAGATAGTCCTTACCGAATTCGAGACTGCCTAGCCCGAGTCTCAGGCAAGCCTTGGATCGTCAGGGTCGGTCCACCGATGTGGATTATTATGCCTGAACAATACGTTTCCCCGCCCTTTGGGGCATAAACGAGCCAACGAATGACTCCATCGGACCTGGATCGTCCGATCAAACCGAGGCGCCTCGCAACAGCAACAACCACACAGGTGAAAAGTATATAAATGTCAGGGCTGGTAGGTCACTGACACCACCCTAGCTAAGAAGAAACGCATGCCCTCCCTGAGGTCCTTCTCCCGTTTCTGGTTCACACCGGGGTGTGAGGCTCGCGAATTCACGTTATACACAAAGCTACGCCACATAGGCGGTGCTTTGATCATCAACACAAGACTTTTCTTTTCAACAGAAGCCCTGATCTCTGCATCTTAGCATGCCACACGGGCAATTCATGCCACGCGACTGATGTCCATCGATATACAACCTCTGAGCTCGTGCGTTTCAGAGAAGGGCGTTAAGCAAAAGAATAAATTCTCCGCCGCCAAACAGATGTATATTTAATAGAGATCAATCAACACAGAATAAAATCCAATGTCAGACACACAGTCCGTTTACAAGTCCGTTCTGGGTCTGAACGAAACCGGAGGCACTAAATACCTCGCAAACCCATCGACCACCACGTACGTCTGGACGATCACCACTCATTATCCATATTTCGGGATGCCTCCCAATCAGGACCTCGGTTACCATCCAAACGAGGTGAAGATCTCCGGTCTTCGACCACCGTCTTCATCTTCGACTTTCAATCGTCGGTCAATCATTTGAAATGAGAATTAACTCGGCCTTTTCAAATAATTCACGTATATTTAGAATATCAAATCAATTTATTTCAATGGTTAAATCATTCGACCACACCAATTTTGTTCTTTAATGTAATTTTCACAACAAACACATTCAACCATCAAATACCACATAAATCGAGCAAATTCAGTTTATTTCCATTCCATATCGTTTATGATATTTTATAACGATTTATCGCTATTTTTATTTATTTTAAAATGGCCAATTTATTCAAAACGACGCTTCGGGCCATAACGCAGCCGTGGTGCTGTTTTTCTTCAGATTTGATTTACACATATCTGAAAATCTAACCGTTGGATCTTCACACAATTTACATCATTAGAAAGGTCTTTTCGAAACGAATCCAACGGTTCCAGTTTCGGGAAAATCCGACGGTCGGATCTCCCGGTACAATCGTTTGAAGTTTCTATTTCAAAATACGAACTGCAGCGTCGTTATTCGATTAAATATAATTATATTCATATACACATATATATAAATATAATCGTTTCTGGCGCTGTTTTTCTTCAGATTTGAATTAAACATTCCAGACAATCCAACCGTTGGATTTTTACCAAGTTGGTGTCGTTGGAAAGATATTTCCAAGGCGAACCCAACGGTTGCAGTTTCGGGAAAATCCAATGGTCGGATTTCCCGCACTAGTTGTTTGAAATCACGGTTCAAAACACGAACTGCACGGCCACATTTTGTTTTAATTTTATTTATATTTATATATATTTATATAAATATAGTTCATTCAAAAATTCCTATATCGTTTTCAATTCAAATATTTCACTAACGCCTTTAAATTTCGGAAAAATTCGCCATAACCTCCTTTGTACGGGAGGGGCTGGGAAAATTCCCAAATAGCCACACGGGCGTCTCATGTCAAAAAGAAAAAGAAAAAGCCAAGCGGCTAGCCAACAGGCTCATAAAATCATCACCCAAACAAAACAGTAAATGTGTACCTATTTGTCGGGCACAAAATTTTATTCCTCTTCTCTAGCCCCTTTGCTATAACCTGTTCAATAAATATGCATGTACATATATACAGTTCTTTTCATTTATCATTTTCCATTCAACTTCATATTTGATTCCATTTGGTTTAAAAACACCATTCATTCTAATGTTGCATGCATAGGCAAAAATCATATCATTAGCTAATTAATGGGTATTTTGACTCATGCATATTTATTTGAACGAGTTGCTATTTTTAACACTTCACATTTCAACGATTCATGTATATAATAAAAATGTGATTTTTATTGTAAAACGATTCATTTCAAAACACTATTATTTTATATAGTTCATATAGGTGATAAAAAGGTGATTTTTATTATAAAACAATTTATTTCAAAACAGGAATACCAATCAACACATGAATTTCAATTCAACGAATGAATATCGATTCAACACATGAAGGTTTTCTATAGTTTCTATATATAGATAAAAATGTGATTTTTATATTTAAAACACGAATACCATTCAACACATGAATTTCTAATCAACGGATGAATATCGATTCAACACATGAAGGTTTTCTATTCAATGAATAAATATAGTTTCAGCAAATGAAAATAATTCAAACACATGAATATTATTCAAAATTTCGGCAGCATAACGGCAGGGTAGTTAAAACCGGGACCGTTCCTAGTACGGCTCCTCGCTCTACCTTAAAACCTCGCGGTTTTTGACAATGGGGATCATGCATCTAGTTCGCACGCAGGCGGCATGTATATATTTATTTCATTTCCACAAACTAATCCTATGTGGTTTCAACCAAATATTCCTCAACCACAAATGGGTATTTTTCAACCACAATCAATCAATATCAACCACAAACAATCCCAGACAACCATTCGCTACCAATCAATTTTCAAACCAATCACAATCAATAAATATCGTCCATGGTTTGTGGACGAGGGGCGTATATATATATATATATATATATATATATATATATATATATATATATATAGCAATTCACTTCTATTTCAACACATATATAATTTTTACAACGCATATATAATTTATACATCGAACGTACGTCTTATACAACGCTTATACAAGAGGTGTACAACGCTTATATAACTCATACATCGACTATATAATTTATACATCGTCGTTTTCCATATCGTTTATAAATTTGAAATCTCACCTTGGGTTCCACTCCACCAAAAATAGCAGAAGGCTCAGAAAAATATGCGGTCTCTTCTAAAATGTAGAAGACGTCCACACGGTCTCGATGTTTCCTGTTTCATCGAATTTCGTTAACGAACGAAAAAGATATGATTTTTCAAAGTTTGCAACGATTTAAAGGTGTTAAAACTGTTGAAAATATATATAAGCCGTACCTCAGCTGAACGGTTCAAAACTAGGTTTGCGATTTTCGATCAAACCGTGAATCAATAGGAGGATCGGCCGATGCAGCGACGAAGAGGGAGGAGAGGCGCGTCTGCGCGCGGTGGTGGGGGCCCACTCGGCGGCGCCAGGCGATGGCGGCGGCGGTTTGAAGTCGCCGACTTTAGGGACCCGATTCTCCCTCCACAGGCCACGAAAAATTCCAAACTTTATATGGATTTGAAGATCTCAAGAAGATCTTCAAAAAGTTCAACTGTGGCACGAGCTAATTCAGCGTGGATTGATCGGAAAATGAGGGGGAAGGTTTTGAGTGGTTTCCGTCGTTCGTCGGGGAGAGAGAAAAGAGGGATTTTCTATTATTATTTTTTAAAAAATTCTGATTGGTCGGTGGGTCTTTAAAAGGGTTTTCTGACACGACCACCAATTGAAACCCAACGATTGTCGTCCCTAGCGTTTTACCCCCATTCCGAACACAATGGGATATGTTTCGAAGGCCCATTCGAATGTTTCAGTCAGTTTTCCTTCAAATTTAAAATATATAACATTCAATATTCGATATGAACGTACATTTCAATTTGCCAGGGCCACAAACTGATTCGAAAAATTCCAGAAAAATAAATCTAGCTATGTTTTGACGATACGGTCCCAACAAAACTAGTTTCATCGAATTCTGAGACTGTTTGCAAAAAGGCCCATTTTTGGTCGATCCAATTTAACTATAATTGACCAAAACACATTTTCCTTTGCCACGCTCACATACTAGCTTCAAAAATTATGAAATTTGAAACCTAGTGATAACTTCACATCCCTGATCCAACAAGAGTGGTTTCGTCAAATTCCGAGGTCGTATGCAAAATGGCTAATTTCACGGGCTATATAAATTCCATAGCGACCTTTCTGAAAATTCATTTGGCCATAACTTTTGCTTTCCGTTATGAAAATTCGATTTTTCAGATTCGTTAGAAAGGTATTCACTAACAGATTTAAATATTTTTGGTTTCACTAAAATCCGTTTTGTTTTGCACCCGGTACAATCCGACAAAGTTTGAATTCAATTTTTGAAACTACAGCGCCTTTTCAAGCCTTGTTTATAATTAGAGTTAATTATATTCGTTTTCAATTGTCGATTCAAACTCACTTTTCATTGCCATTATTTAAAATATTTATTTTAAATATTTAAAATCCATTATTTTAGCCAATTTAAAATTTTTAAATTGGTTCAGATTTTCTGGGTCATTACAATCTCCCCCACTTAAAACTTTTCGTCCCCGAAAAGGAACAAAGTCGAAAGGGGTTTGATAAATCTACAATCACACTACACAACAATAAATCCAATTGTTTTTAACCTTTCAAAAATATACTAATCAATTTCTATACTCTTTTTAAAATCATTCAGACTATAGAATTTAAAAGCGCACATCCATGGAAAGAAAATAACAACAGAGTAGAGAATTAAATGGTAATGCAAAGTAGGGTAAATGTACCTTGCACCAGAGTCAATCAGAGATATCTACTCGGCGTCTAGGATAAGCTTTCTGAATACTCTCCTCAGTTTCCCAAGTACAATCTCGCGGATCTCCACTCCATTGCACTTTGACCAAGTGAACCTTTTTGTTCCTCAGCTCTTTGGTTTCTTTGCCGATAATCTTTAGCGGCTCTCTTCTCACAGCTAATTCTGGAGTAATTTCAATATCCTGCTGGGCTGCTTCTTCGACGATCAAGTCTGGATCATGAACGTGCTTTTGAAGTTGAGATATGTGAAATACATCATGAACTCCAAGCAACCAATCAGGCAATTTGACCCTATAAGCGAGAGTTCCGATCCGTTCCAGAATAGGAACGGACCAATGAATTTGGGTGCCAACTTTCCAGTTTTACCGAACCGGATAACTCCTTTCATCGGCGATACTTTCAAATATACATAGTCGCCAACAACAAAGGATATATCTCTTCTTCTTCTATCGGCATAGCTCTTTTGTCGGCTTTGAGCGGCGAGTAATCGCTTCTTAATAAAATCGACTTTGTCGGCAGCTTCTCGAATCATATCAGGCCCCAACACAAGTCTATTACCAGGTTCGACCCAACAAGCAGGGGATCGACACGGCCTACCATACAATGCTTCGAATGGCGACATTGTCAGACTCGCCTGGTAGCTGTTGTTATATGAGAATTCTGCCAAATGCAGATGGTCTTCCCATGATCCACCGAAATCTATAACACAAGCCCGCAATAGATCTTCTAAAATACGATTCACCCTGTCAGTCCGACCGTCTGTCTGAGGATGATAAGCGGTGCTCAAGTTCAACTTCGTTCCCAGCTCGACTTGAAATGCTTCCCAGAATTTGCTAGTGGATATTGTATCTCTATCACTGACTATACTGAGCGGCACTCCATGTAGTCTAACTATTTCCCTGAAGTATATCTGCGCCAGACTCTGAGCAGTTCTGTTTGATCTGACAGGTATGAAATGGGCGGTCTTCATGAAGCGATCTACGATCACCCAAATACTGTCATTCCCTTTCCTGGTTCTGGGCAGACCATCAATGAAATCCATAGAAATATGTTCCCACTTCCAACCAGGAACTTCTAGTGGTTGTAACAATCCAGCCAATTTCTGTTGGTCGCTCTTGACTAGTTGGCAAGTAGGGCATCAGCTAACATATATTGAAACATCTCTTTTCATAGCCTTCCACTAGAATGTTCGTTTGAGATCGTTGTACATTTTGGCCACACCAGGAGGGATACTCAGCTTGGACTTGTGACACTCGTCTAGCACTTCCCTTTTTAACTCTGGGATGTCGGGAACACAAATCCTTCCTTTCAACCTCAAGGTCTCATCGTTATCTATTTGAAAACACGAGGGTTCACCTTTCTGAATCCTTTTGATCATATCCTTAATAAAGTTATCCTCCTTCTGTAGAATAGATATTTTGTCAATCAAGGAAGTCGTGATAATAAAGCTGGTGATCATTACATTCTTTCGGCTTAATGCATCGGCCACGACATTGGCTTTCCCTGGAGTGTATATAATTTCAAAGTCATATGCTGCAAGAAACTCCAGCCAACGTTGCTGCCTCAGATTCAGGTCCTTCTGAGTGAACAGAAACTTTAACGACTGGTGATCTGTAAACAGTTCGTATCTCTCACCCAGAAGATAGTGTCTCCAGATTTTCAAGGCGAATACTATAGCCAATAACTCAAGATCATGAGTTACGTAGTTCTTTTCGTGCGGCTTCAGTTGGCGGCTAGCATAAGCAATCACTTGGCCCCTTTGCATTAACACTGCGCTAAGGCCTTCTATTGAAGCGTCAGTCCAGACTTTTAAATCCTGGTTGCCATCGATGATGGTTAACACTGGAGCTGTTGTTAGTCTTAATTTTAGCTCTTCAAAAGCCTCCTCACTTTCTGGAGTCCATTTGAACTTAGAGTGCTTCTTCGTAAGCTTCTTTAAATGACCAGATATCTTCAAAAAGTTTTTAACGAACTTCTGGTAATAGCTAGCCAATCCGAGAAAACTACGGACTTCAGTGGGGGTGCTGGGCTGCTTCCAGTTCTGAATAGCTGTGATTTTACTTGGATCCACAGTGATTCCTTCTTTCGATACGATATGGCCTAGAAATTTTACTTCATCTTGCCAGAAGATACATTTGGAAAATTTGGCTTTTAATACATTCTGTCTCAGAATTTCTAGAACCTGTTCCAGATGCTTTTCATGTTCGGCCTTTGATTTAGAGAAGATTAGAATATCATCAATAAAAACCAGAACAAATTTATTCAAAACCCCTCTGAATACTCTGTTCATTAGATCGACGAAGTAAGCGGGAGCGTTACATAGGCCGAACGGCATTACTAACCACTCGTAGAATAAGTCGGGGCCTCTGAACACTGTCATTGGAACACACTCTTCGGCAATTCGAAGTTGATGGAAACCTGTAGCTAGGTCCATTCTTGAGAATACTTGTGCTCCATTTAATCGATCCAACAAATCATCAATCCGCGGCAATGGATACTTGTTCTTTATTGTCTGCTTGTTCAGGTCACGATAGTCCACGCATAGCCGTAGAGTACCGTCAGATTTTGGGACAAATACCACTGCTGCACCCCAATCAGAGAAACTAGGCCTGATCAGACCTTTTCATACTAGCTGTCGTGTTTGATTATCTAATTCCTCCTTCTCTTTCAAGGACATTCTTCGAATAGCGTGAACTACCGGCCTTGCATTAGGAATCAAAGCAATCTTGAAATCTATTTCTCTCTGCGGAGGTAAGCGAACAACTTCCTCAAACACATCCGCATAATTCTTGATGACAGGAATATCTTTCACTAGATCGGGAATATTCTCTGTAACTTCATGGATATTTTCCATTTGGGCTGGAGAAACATTTAGAGCTACCCAGTAGTCTTTTCTATTAGCATTCTGACCTTCACAGGGAATGGTTATATAATCACCTGATTTAATCTTCGCCTTTACGACTCTGTCTGCACATTTAACTTCAGCTTCATATTTGGTCAACCAGTCTAACCCCAAGATAAGATCAAACTCTTTAAAATTCATGACGACCGCGATGGTAGGAAATCGGTAACGAGAGAAGGAAACCGGCACTTCACAAATCCAACTGAGATCAATGGAACCCCCAACCGGATTCTGAACAGTCATTGGTTCCTTGAGCTTTTTCAAATTCAAATCTAGTTTCTTAGCTGCATTCTTGGCAATGAAGCTTCGCGATGCGCCTGTGTCAAACAGTACTTTGACTGGAATGTTTTTGACAGTAAGCGTTCCTTCTAAGGCATCAGCCCTTTCCTGAGCAGACGAAGATGCAGGCACTTCGGCCACTTCATTTACCTGAGCATCTTTGGTCTTTTTCAACAGCCAGCAATCTCGCTTTATATGACCGGCCTGATGACAAAGATTGCACTCCCGAGTCACAGGAAACTTGCTCTTGGATTTAGACCCACCCTCCTTTCGCTTCTTCGAGGATTTACAACTTCTGGTCAAATGCCCTGGTTTCTTGCAGTTAGAGCAGGTAGCCGTCGCGGCTGGTTCCTTTTCAGATCTGGCCCTTTTCCTCTTGGCACTGGGCTTCTTACTTCCCTCAGACCTCATACTGGCTTCAGGAATATCAGTTTCCGACTCTGCTTTGTCACTAGAACAGACTTCTTCTTCGTTACGTAACATTCCTTTCTTATGGAGATCCTCGTACTGATAGGCCATATAAATCATTTCAGAAAAAGGAAGTTTCACATTCCTCATCACACTATTCTGATATCTCCTTTGCAGGCCATGAATAAATCTCAGATTTTTCCTCTTTGGATCTTGAATCAGATGAGGAGCAAAGTGAGCAAGTTCGTTGAATTTCTTATGATATTCTGGGATGGTCATATCACCTTGTATCAGGTAAGAAAATTCATCACATAATCGCTCCGTCGCTTCAGGAGGAGTAAATCTTTCCAGGAAAATCACTTTGAATCTATCCCAGGTGATATCACCTTCTGGATTATCTTTGATGATTGTTTCCCACCAGATTAAAGCTTCTTCTTTGAGCGCCCAAGATGCTACTAACCGTTTCTGGTCATCCCTCAGCTGGATACGCTCAAAAATTCTTTCTACAAAACTCATCCAAGCTTGAGTCTGAATTATAGATTCATTGCCCGAGAACTGTGCTCCGTTCAGATTTCGATATCTCTTTAATAGAGCCTCTAGATCGGGTTCTGTATTCCTTCTGTTTCTGGCACTCATTTTTCTAGTACTTCTGCAAATGGCAGATCAAGTGTCAGGTCACAGAAAAGAAAATTTTCAAACATAGAAACATACACTTCAAGTTTAAATGTGTCTATAGAGGTGTAATTTCATTCTGCGTTACTCATACTAGGAAATTGCTGATCCTATCTGTATAGAGTTGCCCGTCCTAGAACACTACTAGTTCTATTTCTGACGAGTTCGTTCAAATGTTATATTCCAGAACTAAGCTTAACCAAAGCTCTGATACCACGGTGTGACGACCCCAAATCCCATACTGACGGAGACAAGGGTAATCTTTGGAATATAACACAGAAACAGATAAAAGCAGAACAAAATTAAATAAATACACCAGATAATGAACAATACAATATACTGGATAAAAGTAATCATCAGAGTTACACAGTATACAGGATCTTACTTAGTACAAATACAGTTCAGCTATACATAAATGTCTACAGCGGAAAACAAACAAAATATGTACAATAGGAGCTGAACAGCATAAAAAGAGATAAATCATAGAATCCATCTTTAGCTCCAGCTATCCAGAGAAAGAACCAGCTAAACCTGAATACAAGGCTGCCCGTGTAGAAAAAGGGGCACCTGAGTTTGAAAGTGAAACAAACTACGAGTCGGTCATGGGACTGGTATGAGAAATCTACTCAACACATATATAATATGGCTAATCACAGGACCACGCCACTTTCGTGGAACGGGTTTACTCCATTGGATTGCCAGTGCTTTAAACAAATCATTCTTTTAAACATCGCTATGCTTTTTATAAAAATGAAGCCATTATAAGACTCAGTTCCCATCACACAATGCAACGCAAACCGGAGGATAGAGTTTTTACCTTATAACGGCCAAAATATGGTTGATACGAATAAAACAAAGGCATTTGATATTATTGCTAGTGTTTATATGTTTTGAAAGCAATTTCAAATCATAACTATTAATCATAAACGGCATTAATGCCCCATACCACTATGTCGCCATATATAGGTATACAATCAAAACCGCACAGTCACGTATTTGGAAATTGGATTTCCGTCATGAACCAAGGCAAAAGATAGTCCTTATCGAATTCGAGACTGCCTAGCCCGAGTCTCAGGCAAGCACGCAGGCAAGCCTTGGATCGTTAAGGCCGGTCCACCGATGTGGATTATTACGCCTGAACAATACGTTTCCCCGCCCTTTGGGGCGTAAACGAGCCAACGAATGACTCCATCGGACCCGGATCGTCCGATCAAACCGAGGCGCCTCACAACAGCAACAACCACACAGGTGAAAAGTATATAAATGTCAGGGCTGGTAGGTCACTGACACCACCCTAGCTAGGAAGAAACGCATGCCCTCCCTGAGGTCCTTCTCCCGTTTCTGGTTCACACCGGGGTGTGAGGCTCGCGAATTCACGTTATACACAAAGCTACGCCACACAGGCGGTGCTTTGATCACCACCACAAGACTTTGCTTTTCAACAGAAGCCCTGATCTCTGCATCTTAGCATGCCACACAGGCAATTCATGCCATGCGACTGATGTCCATCGATATACAACCTCTGAGCTCGTGCATTTCAGAGAAGGGCGTTAAGCAAAAGAATAAATTCTCCGCCGCCAAACAGATGTATATTTAATAGAGATCAATCAACACAGAATAAAATCCAATGTCAGACACACAGTCCATTTACAAGTCCGTTCTGGGTCTGAACGAAACCGGATGCACTAAATACCTCGCAAACCCATCGACCACCACGTACGTCTGGACGATCACCACTCATTATCCATATTTTGGGATGCCTCCCAATCAGGACCTCGGTTACCATCCAAACGAGGTGAAGATCTCCGGTCTTCGACCACCGTCTTCATCTTCGACTTCAATCGTCGGTCAATCATTTGAAATGAGAATTAACTCGGCCTTTTCAAATAATTCACGTATATTTAGAATTTCAAATCAATTTATTTCAATGGTTAAATCATTCGACCACACCAATTTTGTTCTTTAATGTAATTTTCACACTAAACACATTCAACCATCAAATACCACATAAATCGAGCAAATTCAGTTTATTTCCATTCCATATCTTTTATGACATTTTATAATGATTTATCGCTATTTTTATTTATTTTAAAATAGCCAATTTATTCAAAACGACGCTTCGGGCCATAACGCGGTCGTGGTGCTGTTTTTCTTCAGATTTGATTTACACATATCTGAAAATCTAACTATTGGATCTTTACACAATTTACATCATTAGAAAGGTCTTTTCGAAACAAATCCAACGGTTCCAATTTCGGGAAAATCCGACGGTCGAATCTCCCGATACAATCGTTTGAAGTTTCGATTTCAAAATACGAACTGCAGCGTCGTTATTCGATTAAATATAATTATATTCATATATATATAAATATAATCGTTTCTGGCGCTGTTTTTCTTCAGATTTGAATTAAACATTCTAGACAATCCAACCGTTGAATTTTTACCAAGTTGGTGCCGTTGGAAAGATATTTCCAAGGCGAACCCAATGGTTGCGGTTTCGGGAAAATCCAATGGTCGGATTTCCCGCACTAGTTGTTTGAAATCACGGTTTCAAAACACGAACTGCACGGCCACGTTTCATTTTAATTTTATTTATATTTATATATTTATATAAATATAGTTCATTCAAAAATTCCTATATCATTTTCAATTCAAATATTTCACTAACGCCTTTAAATTTCGGAAAAATTCGCCATAACCTCCTTTGTACGGGAGCGGCTGGGAAAATTCCCAAATAGCCACACGGGCGTCTCATGTCAAAAAGAAAAAGAAAAAGCCAAGCGGCTAGCCAATAGGCTCATAAAATCATCACCCAAACAAAACAGTAAATGTGTACCTATTTGTCGTGCATAAAATTTTATTCCTCTTCTCTAGCTCGTTTGCTATAACCTGTTCAATAAATATGCATGTACATATATACAGTTCTTATCATTTATCATTTTCCATTCAACTTCATATTTGATTCCATTTGGTTTAAAAACACCATTCATTCTAATGTTGCATGCATAGGCAAAAATCATATCATTAGCTAATTAATGGATATTTTGACTCATGCATATTTATTTAAACGAGTTGCTATTTTCAACACTTCACATTTCAACGATTCATGTATATAATAAAAATGTGATTTTTATTGTAAAACGATTCATTTCAAAACACTATTACTTTATATAGTTCATATAGGTGATAAAAAGGTGATTTTTATTATAAAACAATTTATTTCAAAACAGGAATACCATTCAACACATGAATTTCAATTCAACGAATGAATATTGATTCAACACATGAAGGTATTCTATAGTTTCTATATATAGATAAAAATGTGATTTTTATATTTAAAACACGAATACCATTCAACACATGAATTTCTAATCAACGGATGAATATCGATTCAACACATGAAGGTTTTCTATTCAATGAATAAATATAGTTTCAGCAAATGAAAATAATTCAAACACATGAATATTGTTCAAAATTTCGGCAGCATAACGGCAGGGTAGTTAAAACCGGGACCGTCCCTAGTACGGCTCCTCGCTCTACCTTTAAACCTCGTGGTTTTTGACAATGGGGATCATGCATCTAGTTCGCACGCAGGCGGCATGTATATATTTATTTCATTTCCACAAACTAATCCTATGTGGTTTCAACCAAATATTCCTCAACCACAAATGGGTATTTTTCAACCACAATCAATCAATATCAACCACAAACAATCCCAAACAACCATTCGCTGTCAATAAATTTTCACACCAATCACAATCAATAAATATCGTCCATGTTTTGTGGACGAGGGGCATGTGTATATATATATGTATATATATATATATAGCAATTCACTTCTATTTCAACACATATATAATTTTTACAACGCATATATAACTTATACATCGAACGTACGACTTATACAACGCTTATACAAGAGGTGTACAACGCTTATATAACTCATACATCGACTATATAATTTATACATCGTCGTTTTCCATATCGTTTATAAATTTGAAATCTCACCTTGGGTTCCACTCCACCAAAAATAGCAGAAGGCTCAGAAAAATATGCGGTCTCTTCTAAAATGTAGAAGACGTCCACACGGTCCCGATGTTTCCTGTTCATCGAATTTCGTTAACGAACGAAAAAGATATGATTTTTCAAAGTTTGCAACGGTTTAAAGGTGTTAAAACTGTTGAAAATATATATAAGCCGTACCTCAGCTGAAAGGTTCAAAACTAGGTTTGCGATTTTTGATCAAACCGTGAATCAATAGGAGGATCGGCCAATGCAGCGACGAAGAGGGAGGAGAGGCGCGTCTGCGCGCGGTGGTGCGGGCCCACTCGGCGGCGCCAGGTGATGGCGGCGGCGGTTTGAAGTCGCCGACTTCAGGGACCCGATTCTCCCTCCACAGGCCACGAAAAATTCCAAACTTTATATGGATTTGAAGATCTCGAGAAGATCTTCAAAAAGTTCAACTGTGGCACGAGCTAATTCGGCGTGGATTGATCGGAAAATGAGGGGGAAGGTTTTGAGTGGTTTCCGTCGTTCGTAGGGGAGAGAGAAAAGAGGGATTTTCTATATATTTTTTTAAAAAAATAAATTCTAATTGGTCGATGGGTCTTTATAGGGGTTTTCTGACACGACCACCAATTGAAACCCAACGACTGTCGTCCCTAGCGTTTTACCCCCGTTCCGAACACAATGGGATATGTTTCGAAGGCCCATTCGAATGTTTCAGTCAGTTTTCCTTCAAATTTAAAATATATAACATTCAATATTCGATTTGAACGTACATTTCAATTTTCCAGGGCCACAAACTGATTCGAAAAATTCCAGAAAAATAAATCTAGTTATGTTTTGACGATACGGTCCCAACAAAACTAGTTTCGTCGAATTCTGAGACTATTTGCAAAAAGGCCCATTTTTGGTCGATCCAATTTAACTATAATTGACCAAAACACATTTTCCTTTGCTACGCTCACAACTAGCTTCAAAAATTATGAAATTTGAAACCTAGCTATAACTTCACATCCCGGATCCAACAAAAGTGGTTTCGTCAAATTCCAAGGTCGTATGCAAAATGGCTAATTTCACGGGCTATATAAATTCCATAGCGACCTTTCTGAAAATTCATTTGGCCATAACTTTTGCTTTCCGTTATGAAAATTCGATTTTTCAGATTCGTTAGAAAGGTATTCACTAACAGATTTAAATATTTTTGGTTTCACTAAAATCCGTTTTGTTTTGCACCCGGTACAGTCCGACAAAGTTTGAATTCAATTTTTGAAACTTCAGTGCCTTTTCAAGCCTTGTTTATAATTAGAATTAATTATATTCGTTTTCAATTGTCGATTCAAACTCACTTTTCATTGCCATTATTTAAAATATTTATTTTAAATATTTAAAATCCATTATTTTAGCCAATTTAAAAAAATTTAATTGGTTCAGATTTTCTGGGTCGTTACAGATTGCATTTCATCGAACATTTCATTTGAGTTGATTTACTTCTATGAGAATGTTAGTCCTGAACCGAGTTGTTTTGTTTTGCATTATTGCTCGGGTCAGATCTAGTATTACAGCTTTCGTGGTTCACTCTTGAAGTTTGGAGCTTATTTTGGGTTTTTCTCACGTATATCTATTGATCGGTTGATCCAGTTTTAGCTATAATTGTCGTTCTTGTTTCTAATTATTATCATTTATTTATGTATCCGAAATTCATTGTTTAAGTCTTCCGCTGTATTATTTATGTAAAATCTGATGTAAAATTTATTTAGTAGCTTCATGAACTACTATTGTATTGTATTTTTCCGCTGTGAGGTATTATATTGCTCTGTATCTTTGTCTATGATCTGTGATTTATTCTATTTACCCCAGAAACTAATAACAATCTGTTGTTTTGGACGTTATGAGTTGACATGTTTTGTCGATTCAGCACAGTCAAAATGGCGGGTCGTTACAGTTGGTATTAAATCTTTGGTTTTATCAAAGCTGAAGTTTATGGGGTAAAAGATCATTAGAGATAGGGTAGTGACACCCTAGAATGAGTGGAATCTATCGCAGAATCCTTCTTAAGAGAGAGCGTATTTTAAAAGTAAAAACAGTTTTAAAATGGTTTTAAATGTTTAACAAATATTTTTAGATATAAAATTTTTTTTAATACTTAAATCTTCGAAATTTCCTTTCCATTCAAATCCATCTTCTTTCATAGATCCTTTTGATTAGGTTCTTTTGTTCGTTCAGCTTTCAACTCGAATTCTATAACTTATTGTAACGACCCGGAAAATCTGAACCAATTTAAAAATTTTAAATTGGCAATTTTAGTGGATTTTAAATATTTAAAATAAATATTTTAAATAATAACGATGAAAAGTAAGTTTGAATCATTTGAAAATGAATATAATTAATTCTAATTATAATCAAGGCCTAAAATGGCGCGGTAGTTTCAAAATTTGAATTCAAACTTTGCCTGACTGTACCGGGTGAGAAACAAAACGGATTCGAGTGAAACCAAAAATATTTAAATCTGTTAGTGAAAATCTTTCTAACGAAACTGAAAAATCGAATTTTCATAGCGGGAAGCAAAAGTTATGGCCAAATGAATTTTTAGAAAGGTCTCTATCGAGTTTATATAGCCCGTGAAAATGGCCATTTTGCAAACGACCTCAGAATTCGACGAAACCACTTTTTTTGGATCCGGGATGTCAAATTATTGTTAGGTTTCAAATTTCATAATTTTTGAAGTTAATATGTGAGCATGGAAAAAGAAAATTTGTTTGGTCGATTTCTATTAAATTGGATCGACCAGAAAAAGGGCCATTTTTCAAACGGTCTCAGAACATAGCTAGATTGGATCGACCAGAAAAAGAAAATTTGTTTGGTCGATTTCTATTAAATTGGATCGGCCAGTTTTGTTCGGACCGTATCATCAAAACATAGCTAGATTTATTTTTCTGGAATTTTTCAAATCAGTTTGTGGCCCCGGCAAATTGAAATGTACATTCAAATCAAATATTCAATGTTTTATATTTTAATTTGAAGAAAAACTGACTGAAACAGTCGAATGGGCCTTCGAAACATATCCCATTGTGTTCGGAATGGGGTATTTAGCTAGGGACGACTGTCGTTGGGTTTGAATTGGGGTTCGTGGGTGAAAGAGGGTATTTTCGAAATTGAAAAATATATAAATAAATAAAAAAAATCTCATTCGTCCATCTCATCGTTTCTCTCTCCCCGAATATCGAATAACAGGCGGAAACCCTTCGAAACTTCCCCCTTCGATTCCTCCTCCTACACGCAATAAAACACTATGCTCCTTTGGAGATTTTTGTAGTGCTATCAACGAGCTTCACATCCATAGGAAGTTTGGATTTTTTTCGTGCCCTGTAGAGCCAGAATCGAGCTCGAGAAGGTCGGAGCTTTCAGCCGCCGCCGCCACCTCTAGGCGTCGTCGCACCTAGCTCCACCACTACCCGTTTGCGATCCTCTCGAGGCTCTCTGTGGTGGTCCAACCCGATCGACGAATAGCTTCAAGGATCTCGCGAAAATTCAAAACCTAGTTTAGAACACATCAGTGAGGTAATGGCCGAAACTATATTATAGCAGTTTAAAGCGCTACGGTTTTTGATTTCACTGTAAAAATCATATCTTTTTCGTGTGTTGATGAAATTCAGTGAAACAAGAGACAGTGGACTCGTGTGGACGTCTTCTCCATTCTAGAAGAGACCGCATATTTTTCTAAGCCTTCTGCTATTTTTGGTGGAGTGGAACCCAAAGTGAGATTTCTAAATTATAAACGATATGGAAAACGACGATGTATAAATTATATAGTCGATGTATGAGTTATATAAGCGTTGTACACCTCTTGTATAAGCGTTGTATAAGTTGTACGTTCGATATATAAGTTATATATGCGTTGTAAAAATTATATATGTGTTGAAATAGAAGTGAAATGCTTATATAAGATATATATATATATATATATATATATATATATATATATATATATACGCCCCTCGTCCACAAACCATGGACGATATTTATTGGTTGTGATTGGTGTGAAAATAGGTTGATTACGAATGGTTGATTAGAATTGTTTCTGGTTGAAATTGATTGATTGTGGTTGAAAAATACCCGTTTGTGGTTGAGAAATATTTGGTTGAAACCACATAGGATTAGTTTGTGGAAATGAAAAAAATATATACATACCGCCTGCGTGCGAACTAGATGCATGAAATCCCCATTGTCAAAAGCTGCGAGGCTTTAAGGTAGAGCGAGGAGCCGTACTAGGGACGACCCTGGTTTTAACTACCCTGCAGTTATGCTGCCGAAATTTTCTGAAATATTCATGTGTTAGAATGATTTTCATTTGTTGAAATTATTTTCATATGTTGAAACCGTTCATGTGTTGAATAGAAATTCATTCGTTGAATAGAAATTCATGTGTTGAATTGTATTCGTGTTTGAAATAAATTGTTTTATAATAAAATCCTATTTTTATCATCTATATGAACTATATAAAATAGTAATGTTTTGAAAAAAAAATTGTTTTGCAATAAAAATCACATTTTTACTATATATATACAAACTATAGAAAACCGTTCATGTGTTGAATAGAAATTCATTCGTTGAATAGAAATTCATATGTTGAATGGTATTCGTGTTTTAAAATAAATTGTTTTATAATAAAAATCCTATTTTTATCATCTATATGAACTATATAAAATAGTCGTGTTTTGAAATAAATCGTTTTGCAATAAAAATCGTATTTTTACTATATGCATGAGTTGTTAAAAATAGTGAAGTGTCGAAATAAATGTTGGTTGGATAAAAATATCCTTTTTTTTTCAAATGTACGAAAAGCATATAGTTTTGAAATCGAAGAATCGATTATATATATATATATAATTAATATATATCGAAGAACGAAGCTGCAGTTCGTGTTTTGAAACCGTGATTTCAAACGATTAGTGCGGGAGATCGGACCATCGGATTTTTCCGAAACCGAAACCGTCGGGTTCGCTTTGGAAATATCTTTCCAACAACACCAACTTTCTAAAGATCTGATGGTTGGATTGTCTGGAATGTTTAATTCAAATCTGAAGAAAAATAGCGCCAGAATCGATTATATATATATATATATATATATACATATATATATATATATATATATGAATATAATTAAATTAAGTCGAATAATGACGCTGCAGTTCGTATTTTGAAATCGAAACTTCAAACGATTGTACCGGGAGATCCGACCGTCGGATTTTCCCAAAACTGGAACCGTTGGATTCGTTTTGAAAAGATCTTTCTAATGATATAAATTTTGTGAAGATCCAACGGTTAGATTTTCAGATATGTGTAAATCAAATCTGAAGAAAAACAGCGCCATGGTCGCGTTATGGCCCGAAGCGTCATTTGAATAAATTGGCTATTTTTAAATAAATAAAAATAGTGATAAATCGTTATAAAATATTATAAACGATATGGAATGTGAAATTTAGAAACTAGCTGAAGGTTGGCTAAGTCGAATGGTTTCCTGGGTTTTGATTTGATGTTGGTTTCGGCCTTCGGGGTTAATATTTGGGAAATTGTTCTCTTACTGATTTACGGTTAGTGACTTATGAATTGAAATGATGCGTATGTTGTGTTTGTGTAGCACTTGTTTATTATATACGTGAGTTGCTCAGAAAGACCGGGTTTATCCCATTCTGAATAACTGAATCGACGATAAGATATCGAAGATGAAGACGGTTGTTGAAGACCAGAGATCTTCACCTCGTTTGGATGGTAACTGATGTCCTGATTGGGAGGCATCCCGAAATATGGATAATGAGTGGTGATCGTCCAGACGTACGTGGAGATCGAAGGGTATGCGAGGTATATAGTGCCTTTGGTTTCGTTCAAACCCAGGATGGACTTGTAAATGGACTGTGTGTCTGACATTGGAATTTATTCTGTGTGATTGATAGCCATCAGTTGCACGGTGTGAATTGCCTGTATGGCATGCTAAGATGCAGTGATCAGGGCTTCTGTTGAAAAGCAAAGTCTTATGGTTGATGATCAAAGCACCACCTGTGTGGCGTAGCTTTGTGTATAACGTTACTTCGCGAGCCTCACACCCCGGTATGAACCAGAAACGGGAGAGGACCTCAGGGAGGACATGCGTTTCTTCCTAGCTAGAGGTGGTGTCAGTGCTTAAACTAGTTGACATTTATATTATTTTCACATATGTGGTTGTCCGGGACCGATGGAGTCATTCGTTGGCTCACTTACGCCCCAAAGGGCGGGGAAACACAGTGTTCAGGAATTTTAATCCACATCGGTGGACCGGCCCTGACGATCCAAGGGTCACTCGAGCTCTGATCCTGAAGCTCGGGCTAGGCAGTCTCGAAGTCGGTAAGGACTATCTTTTGCCTTGGTTCATGAAGGAAATCCAATTTCCATATACGACACCTTGTGGTTTTGATTGTGTATATATATGGCAACATGATATATGGTACCCATGCCATCTATGATTGATATTTATGATTGTGTATAAAATTAGAAACTAACTGCAAACGAGCTAAGATGGGTGGTTTCCTGTGTATTGGTCTGATGTTGGTTTCGGCCTTCGGGGTTAATACCTATGGGATCGTTCTCTAACTATTTTACAGTTGGAGTCTGATTTAGAATTAAACGATAAAATTTACCTTTTAAATGTTTTATTCGTATCAAGCATATTTTGGCCATTATAAGGTAAAACTCTATCCTCCGGTTTGCGTTGCATTGTGTGATGGGAACTGAGTCTTATAATGGCTTCATTTTTATAAAAAGCATTGCGATGTTTAAAAGATTTACTTGTTTTAAAGCACTGGCAATCCAATGGAGTAAACCCGTTCCATGAAAGTGGCGTAGTCCTGTGATTAGCCATATTATAAAATGTGTTAAGTAGATTTCTCATACCAGTCCCATGACTGACTCGTAGTTTGTTTCACTTTCAAACTCGGGTGCCCCTTTTTCTATACGGGCGGCCTTGTGTTCAGGTTCTGTAGGCTTTTTCTGGATAGCTGGAGCTGAAGATGGATTCGATCATTTATCTCTTTTTATGCTGTTCAGCTCCTATTGTACATTATGTTTTGTTTTCCGCTGTAGGCATTTATGTATAGCTGAACTGTATTTATACTAAGTATGATCCTGTATACTGTGTAACTCTGATGATTACGTTTATCCAGTGTATTATTTGTTCATTATCTGGTGTATTTATTTATTTCTGTTTTGCTATTATCTGTTTATGTGTTATATTCCAAAGATTACCCTTAACACCACAGTACGGGGTTTTGGGGTCGTCACAACGTGGTATCAGAGCTTTGGTTAAGCTTAGTGATGGAATATAACATATTAACGAACTCGTCAGAAATAGAACCAGTAGTGTTCTAGGATGAGTAACTCATTATAGATAGGATCAGTAATATCCTAGTATGAGTAAAGCAGAATGAATTACACCCCGATAGACACATTTACATTTGAAGTATATGTTTCTATGTTTTGAAATATCTTTTATGTTGACCTAACACTTGATCTGCTATTTGCAGAAGTACTAGAAAATGAGTATCAGAAACAGAAGGAATGCATAACCAGATATTGAGGCCCTATTAATTAAGTATCAAAATATGGGTGGAATACCGTTCTCGGTCGAAGAATCTATTATGAAAACACAAGCTCGGATTCGTTCTGCTGAGAAAATCTTTGATGGTTTAAAGTTGAGGGATGACCAGAAAAGATTACTGACATCCTGGGCACTCAAAGACGAAGCTTTATTCTAGTGGGATTCAATTATTAAGGATAATCCAGAAGGTGATATCACCTAGGATAGATTCAAAGTGATTTTCCTGGAAAGATTTACTCCTCCTGAAGCAACTGAGCGGTTATGTGATGAATTCTCTTATCTGATACAAGGAGATATGACCATTCCAGAATATCATAAGAAACTCAATAAACTTTCTCACTTTGCCCCTCATTTGATTCAAAATCCGAAGAGGAAGAATCTGAGATTTGTCAACGGGCTTCAAAGAAAATATCAGATTAGTGTAATGAGGAATGTGAAGCTTCCTTTTTCTGAAATGATATACATGGCTTACGAATATGAGGATCTCGACAAGAAAGGTATGTTGCGTTACGAAGAAGAGGTCAGTTCTAGTAATAAAGGTGAGCCTGAAACTGATAATCCTGAGGCCAGTACGATGTCTGAGACCAGTAACAAGCCCAAAGTCAATCGAAAAAGGGCCAGATCAGAGAAAGAACCAGTAATGACCACCATATGCCTTAACTGCAATCAAAAGGGTCATCTGTCCAGGAAATGTAAGTCTTTGAAAATGCAGAAGAAGAAGAAGAAAGGATTTAAATCAAAGAACAAGGTTATAGAGAATAGAAATGTGGTGGATGTCATCAGACTGGTCATCTTTTAAAGGCTTGCCCGCTATTCAGAAAGCCTGAAGCCGTACATGTAAATGAAGTGGCAGAAGTGCCTGCATCTTCGTCTGCTCAGGAAAGGCCAGATGTTTTAGAAGGCACGCTAACTGTCAAAGATATTCCAGTTAAAGTACTGTTTGATACCGGCGCGTCGCGAAGCTTTGTTGCAAAGAATACGGTTAAGAAACTGGATTTGAATTTGAAGAAGCTCAAAGAACCAATGACTGTCCATAATCCAGTTGGGGGTTCCCTCGATCTCAGTTGGGTTTGTGGAGTGCCGGTTTCTTTTTCTCGTTATCGGTTCCCTACCATCGCGATCGTCATGAATTTTACAGAGTTTGATCTTATCTTGGGGTTAGATTGGTTAACCAAATATGAAGCCGAGGTTAAATGCGGCGACAGAGTTGTTAGGGCGAAGATTAAATCAGGTGATTATATAACCATTCCCTGTGAAGGACCGAATTCAAATAGAAAGGACTTCTGGGCAGCTTTGGATGTTTCTCCTGCTCAAATAGAAAATATCCCTATAGTCACAGAGAATATTCCCGACCTCGTCAAAGATATTCCTGTCGTAAAGAATTATGCAGATGTGTTCGAAGAAGTTGTCAGCTTACCTCCGCAAAGAGAAATTGATTTCAGGATCGCTTTAATTCCGAACGCAAGGCCAGTAGTCCACGCCATTCGGAGGATGACCCTAAAGGAGAAAGAATAACTAGACAATCAAACTCGACAGCTTGTATGGAAGGGTCTGATCAGGCCTAGTTTCTCTGATTGGGGAGCAGCAGTGGTGTTTGTCCCAAAATCTGACGGTACTCTGTGACTATGTGTGGATTATCGTGATTTGAACAAGCAGACAATAAAGAATAAATATCCATTGCCGCGAATCGATGATTTATTGGATCGTCTGAATGGAGCACAAGTATTTTCAAGGATGGACCTAGCTACAGGCTTCCATCAGCTTCGAATTGCCGAAGAGTGTGTTCCCATGACAACATTCAGAGGTCCAGACTTATTCTATGAGTGGTTAGTAATGCCATTCGGCTTATGTAACGCTCCAGCTTATTTCGTCGATTTGATGAATCGAGTGTTAGAGGAGTCCTGAATAAGTTTGTTCTGGTTTTTATTGATAATATTCTAATCTTCTCTAAGTCAAAGGCCGAACATGAAAAGCATTTGGAACAGGTTCTAGAAATTCTGAGAAGGAATGTATTGAAAGCGAAACTTTCCAAATGTATATTCTGGCAAGATGAAGTAAAGTTTCTGGGCCACGTCGTATCAAAAGAAGGAATTGTTGTGGATCCAAGTAAAATCACAACTATACAAAATTGGAAACAGCCTAGTATTCCTACAGAAGTCCGCAGTTTTCTCGGATTGGCTAGTTATTACCGGAAGTTCGTTAAAGATTTTTCGAAGATATCTAGTCACTTAACGAAGCTCACAAAGAAGCACTCAAAATTCAAGTGGACTCCAGAATGTGAGGAGGCTTTTGAGGAACTAAAGTTAAGATTAACAACTGCTCCAGTGTTAACCATCATCGATGGCAATCAGGATTTAAAGGTCTGGACAGATGCCTCTAGAGAAGGCCTTGGTGCAGTGTTAATGCAAAGAGGTCAGGTTGTTGCTTATGCTAGCCGTCAGCTGAAGTCGCACGAGAAAAACTACGTCACTCATGATCTTGAGTTATTTGCTATAGTATTTGCTTTGAAAATCTGGAGACACTATCTTCTGGGTGAGAAATTCGAACTGTTTACAGATCACCAGTCGTTACAGTATCTGTTCACCCAGAAAGACTTGAATCTGAGGCAGCAACGTTGGCTAGATTTCCTTGCAGCAAAAGATTTTGAGATTCTATATACTACAGGGAAAGCCAATGTCGTGGCCGATGCGTTATGCCGAAAGAATGTAATGATTGCCATTTTTATTATTACGAATTCATTGATAGATAAAATATCTGCTCTTCAGAAGGATGATCACTTCATTCGGAAGATCAGAGAGACAATTCAGAAAGGCGAGTCCTCGAGTTTTCAAGTTGATAATGATGGGATTCTAAGGCTGTGACGACCCCAAATCCCGTACTGACGGTGACAAGGGTAATCTTTGGAATATAACACAGAAACAGATAATAGCAGAACAGAAATAAATAAATACATCAGATAATGAACAAATAATACACTGGATAAACAATAATCATCAGAGTTACACAATATACAGGATCATACTTAGTACAAATATTGTTCA
Organism: Allium sativum; assembly: GCA_030737875.1. Taxonomy (NCBI): domain Eukaryota; kingdom Viridiplantae; phylum Streptophyta; class Magnoliopsida; order Asparagales; family Amaryllidaceae; genus Allium; species Allium sativum. The sequence goes on from CM060918.1 coordinate 135,265,877, forward strand.
GCTATACATAAATGTCTACAGCGGATACAAACATAATATGTACAATAGGAGCTGAACAACATAAAAAGAGATAAATGATAGAATCCATCTTCAGCTCCAGCTATCCATAAAGAGCCTGTTAAAACCTGAATACAAGGCTGCCCATGTAGAAAAAGGGGCACCCGAGTTTGCAAGTGAAACAAACTACGAGTCAGTCATGGGACTGGTATGAGAAATCTACTTAACACATCTAAAATATGTCTAATCACAGGACCACGCCACTTTCGTGGAACGGGTTTACTCCATTGGATTTCCAGTGCTTTAAAACAAATCATTCTTTTAAATATCGCAATGCTTTTTATAAAAATGAAGCCATTATAAGACTCAGTTCCCATCACACAATGCAACGCAAACTGGAGGATAGAGTTTTACCTTATAATGGCCAAAATATGCTTGATACGAATAAAACAAAAGCATTTGATATTATTGCTAGTCTTTATATGTTTCAAAAACAATTTCAAATCATAACTATCAATCATAGGCGGCATGGGTACCATATATCATGTCGCCATATATATATACAATCAAAACCGCACAGTCACGTATTTGGAAATTGGATTTCCGTCATGAACCAAGGCAAAAGATAGTCCTTACCGACTTCGAGACGCTCTAGCCCATGTCTCAGGAGTAGCCGCAACTGCACCTTGGATCGTTAGGGCCGTTCCACACGAAGTGGATTATAATGCCTGAACAATGCGTTTCTCCGCCCTTTGGGGCGTAAATGAGCCAACGAATGACTCCATCGGTCCCGGATCGACCGATATAACCGAGGCGCCTCGCAACAGCAACAACCACATAAGTCAAACTCGTCAGGGCATGTAAAACCACTGACGCTACTTCTAGCTAGAAAGAAAACGCACGTCCCCCCTGAGGTCCTCTCCCGTTTCTGGTTCATACCGGGGTGTGAGGCTCGCGATTTCACGTTATACACAAAGTTACGCCACACAGACGGTGCTTTGATCATCACCACAAGACTTTGCTTTTCAACAGAAGCCTTAATCACTGCATCTTAGCATGCCACACAGGCAATTCACACCGTGCAACTGATAGCTATCAATCACACAGAATAAATTCCAATGTCAGACACACTGTCCATTTGCAAGTACGTTCTGGGTCTGGACGAAACCGGAGGCACTATATACCTTGCAAACCCATCGACCTCCACGTACATCTGGACGATCACCACTCATTATCCATATTTCGGGATGCCTCCCAATCAGGACATCGGTTACCATCCAAACGAGGTGAAGATCTCCGGTCTTCGACCACCGTCTTCATCTTCGATTTCTTATCGTCGATTCAGTTATTAAGAATGGGATAAACCCGGTCTTTCTGAGCAACTCGCGTATATGATAAACAAGTGCAACACAAATACACATACGCATCATTTCAATTCATTAGTCACTAACTGTCAACCAGTAAGAGAACTATTTCCCAAATATTAACCCCGAAGGCCGAAACCAACATCAGATCAAAATCCAGGAAACCATTCGACTTAGCTAACCTTCAGTTAATTTCTAAATTTCACATCCATATCGTTTATAATATTTTATAACGATTTATCGCTATTTTTATCTATTTATTCATACGACGTTTCAGGCCATAGCGCGGCCGTGGCGCTGTTTTTCTTCACATTTGATTTACACATATCTGAAAATCTAACCGTTGGATCTTCACAAAATTTACATCATTAGAAAGATCTTTTCAAAATGAATCCAACGGTTCCAGTTTCGGGAAAATCCGACGGTCTGATCTCCAGGTATAATCGTTTGAAGTTTCGATTTCAAATACGAACTGCAGCGTCATTATTCGATTTAATATAATTATATATATATATATATATATATATATATATAATCGATTCTGGCGCTGTTTTTCTTCGGATTTGAATTAAACATTCCAGACAATCCAACCGTTGGATTTTTACAAAGTTGGTGTCGTTGGAAAGATATTTCCAAAGCGAACCCAACGGTTGCGGTTTCGGGAAAAGACGATGGTCGGATCTCCCGCATTAATCGTTTGAAATCACGGTTCCAAATTACGAACTGCAGCTTCGTTATTCGATATATTTCAATTCTAGTTATATATATATATATATATATATATATATATATATCGATTCTTCGATTTCAAAACTATATGAATTTCATACATTTGATAAAAATGATATTTTTATCTAACTGTTTACTATTTCAACCCTTCACTATTTTTAACAATTCATATATATAATAAAAATGTGATTTTTAATGTAAAACAATTTATTTCAAAACTTAACTATTTTATATAGTTAATATAGGTGATAAAAAAAGGGTTTTTATTATAAAACCATTTATTTCAAAACAAGATTATTTTATATAGTTCATATCGATGATAAAAATTGGATTTTTATTATAAAACAATTTCTTTCAAAATATGAATACCATTCAACACATGAATTTCAATTCAATGAATGAATTTCGATTCAACACATGAAGGTTTTCTATAGTTTATATATATAGACAAAAAGGTGATTTTTATATTTAAAACACGAATACCATTCAACACATGAATTTCTATCCAATGAATGAATATCGATTCAACACATGAAGGTTTTCTATAGTTTATATATATAGAGTAAAAATGTGATTTTTATATTTAAAACACGAATACCATTCAACACATGAATTTCTATCCAACGAATGAATATCGATTCAACACATGAAGGTTGTCTATAGTTTATATATAGAGAGTAAAAATGTGATTTTTATATTTAAAACACGAATACCATTCAACACATGAATTTTTGTCCAACGAATGAATATCGATTCAACACATGAAGGTTTTCTATAGTTTATATATAGAGAGTAAAAATGTGATTTTTATATTTAAAACACGAATACCATTCAACACATGAATTTCTATCCAACGAATGAATATTGATTCAACAAATGAAGGTTTTCTATAGTTTATATATATAGAGTAAAAATGTGATTTTTATATTTAAAACACGAATACCATTCAACACATGAATTTCTGTCCAATGAATGAATATCGATTCAACACATGAAGGTTTTCTATAGTTTATATATATAGAGTAAAATTGTGATTTTTATATTTAAAACACGAATACCATTCAACACATGAATTTCTATCCAACGAATGAATATCGATTCAACACATGAAGGTTTTCTATAGTTTATATATATAGAGTAAAAATGTGATTTTTATATTTAAAACACGAATATCATTCAACACATGAATTTCTATCCAACGAATGAATATCGATTAAACACATGAAGGTTTTCTATAGTTTATATATATAGAGTAAAAATGTGATTTTTATATTTAAAACACGAATACCATTCAACATATGAATTTCTATCCAACGAATGAATATCGATTCAACACATGAAGGTTTTCTATTCAACGAATAAATATAGTTTCAACAAATGAAAATAATTCTAACACATGAATAGTATTCAAAATTTCGACAGCATAACGGCAGGGTAGTTAAAACCGGGACCGTCCCTAGTACGGCTCCTCGCTCTACCTTAAAGTCACGCAGCTTTTGACAATGGGGAATCATGCATCTAATTCGCACGCAAGCGGCATGTATATTTTTTTCATTTCCACAAAATAATCCTATGTGGTTTCAACCAAATATTTCTCAACCACAAATGGGTATTTTTAACCACAATCAATCAATTCCAACCACAAACAATTTCAATCAACCATTCGCTATCAATCAATTTTCACACCAATCACAACCAATAAATATCGTCCATGGTTTGTGGACGAGGGGCGTATATATATATATAGCATTTCACTTCTATTTCAACACATATATAATTTTTACAACGCATATATAACTTATACATCGAACGTACAACTTATACAACGCTTATACAAGAGGTGTACAACGCTTATATAACTCATACATCGACTATATAATTTATACATCATCGTTTTCCATATCGTTTATAAATTTGAAATCTCACATTGGGTGGTCGCTTTGCTAAAAATAGTAGCGAGCTCGGAAAAATATCCGGTCTCTTCTAGAATGTAGAAGACGTCCTCACGGCCCCGTTGTCTCTTGTTTCACTGAATTTCGACCACATAGAAAAAAGATATGATTTTTACCGTGAAATCAAACTTTGCGACGGTTTAATGGTGTTAAAATCAGTTAATTAAATAAAAACTGTACCTTTTAGGAATGGGTTCCAAACTAGGTCTCAGATTTTTGCTTAATCCGTGCAATGATGGAACAATCGGACTTCACCACCTTGGAGTGCCTCGAGAGGCGCGCCTGACCAGGGGGACGGCGTTGAACTCGCACGCGGGAGGATGGACCACGGCGGCGCCGAAGTCGTCCACTTCAGGAAGTCGGTTCTCACCAAATACGCTTCGAAAAAATGCAAATACGGTATGGATTTGAAGCTCGCGTTATCCTCTACAAAATTCGTAACTGGAGCATGTGATTTTGATGTGTGGATTGAGAGAAATCAAGCCGGGAAGTGGTGTAGCGGTTTCCGCCTTCGAATTTGGGGGTTACAGGTTTTTGCTTGGGAACGAAGAAGTGATGGTGCAACGTGATTGGCCGGTTGATTTTAATATTTATTTTTAATTCAAAAAATCCGAAAATACCCCTTATCACATACGAGCTCCAATTCAAACCCAACGACTGTCGCCCCTAGCTAATTACCCCTATTCCGAACACAATGGGATATGTTTCGTAAGCCATTTCGACTGTTACAGTCAGTTATCTTTCAAATTAAAATATAAAACATTCAATATTCACTTTGAATGTACATTTCAATTTGCCAGGGCCACAAACTGATTCGAAAAATTCCAGAAAAATAAATCTAGCTATGTTTTGACGATACGGTCGCAACAAAACTAGTTTCATCGAATTCTGAGACCGTTTGTAAAATGGCCCTTTTCTGGTCGATCAATTTAACTATAATTGACCAAAACACATTTTCCTTTGCTACGCTCACATACTAGCTTCAAAAATTATTAAATTTGAAACCTAGCAATAGTTTAACATCCCGAATCCAACAAAAGTGGTTTTGTCGAATTACGAGGTTGTTTGCAAAATGGCCATTTTCACGGGATATATAAATTCCATAGCGACCTTTCTGAAAATTCATTTGGCCATGACTTTTGCTTTCCGCTATGAAACTTCAATTTTTCAGATACGTTAGAAAGATATTCACTAACAGATTTAAATATTTTTTGTTTCACTCAAATCCGTTTTGTTTTGCACCCGGTACAGTCAGTCGAAGTTTGAATTCAAATTTTGAAACTACCACGCCATTTCAGGCCTTGTTTATAATTAGAATTAATTATATTCGTTTTCAAATGTTGATTCAAACTTACTTTTCATCTTTATTATTTAAAATATTTATTTTAAATATTTAAAATCCGCTAAAATAGCAAATTTAAATTTTTTAAATTGGTTCAGATTTTCCGGGTCGTTGCAATCTCCCCCACTTAAAACTTTTCATCCCCGAAAAGGAACAAAGTCGAAAGTGGTTTGATTAATCAACACTACATTCAATCTGGCTTCCATTCTCCAACTTTCCAATTTTTGAGAATTTTCAAATTCTTCAAAAATTTGGCTAACACCCGGAATTTTTGAATTTTTTTTCCATAACCTCCTTTGTACGGGGAGGGGTTTGGAAATTTATTGGGCCGTATTAGGTACCCAGTAAATCCTATAAAGCATACACATATTTATAGTGATATATTCTGGTGTTTACAGGGGAGCGTGTATAGATTATAACTCCAGAGAATAAATTCTCGTCACCCTGTCAAAGCCTGAGTGAGTGTATATTTTAATTGCTCCAGAGGATAAATCCTCGTCACCTCGTCCCATGTGGGAAATAAATAGTCCATGTGCCGTATCTAATAACTAGAGAGACGTGATTATTGTCAACTCCAGACCCATGTGGGGTTTTTATTAATATGGCAATTTATCTTTACATTTTTATATGGTCCATATCAGTCATCAGTTCAACCTGTAAAATAAAGTCATCGCCATACAAGCCTCTCGCTCGTATGGTAAATCTTACACCTTGCCACACAAGCTCCAAATGCTTATGTGGTATATGATGAAGTATGCCTATCTTCGAGAAGTATGCCATGTAGTGTAGTTCAAAATTAATTGTTACTATCCTATGGTGACATTTATTATTACACACAGAATAACCAGCACTCCGCATCCAATGGCATTCACAGGAGTTGACATAATAATAAAATTGCGCATCCAACTCATTAAGGTTTACCTATTTGTCGGGCACGCAAATAAAATCTTTACTCAACAGCTAATCCAATTACCTGTTCAAACATATACAATGCCCAAGTATATATTTCTATCTATTTTTTAATCAGTTCAATGTGTGATTTATTCAAATAAGTTCTACCATTCATTCACTTATTGATTAAATTGACTATCGTTCTGATAATTTAATTAATCAAATCTACTATCACACAACACAAACAACAAACAATTTGTTTTTAACTTTTCAAATATATACCTTTTATATATTCTAAAATCATATTTCAAAAACCAAACTAGATATATAATCACAAATACGTTATATATAAACATATAACTCCCGACTCGTTCTGGGGCACTTCTGACCCCATCTCTAACGAGTTGTTCTGATTCTGCTACACCCATACTAGGATATTGCTGACCCTATCTGTAATGAGTTATTCGTCCTAGAACACTACTGGCTCTATCTCTGACGAGTTCGTTAATGTGTTATATACCAGAGCTAAGCTTAACCAAAGCTCTGATACCACGTTGTGACGACCCCAAATCCCGTACTGATGGTGACAAGGGTAATCTTTGGAATATAACACAGAAATAGATAATAGCAGAACAGAAATAAATAAATACATCAGATAATGAACAAATAATACACTGGATAAACGATAATCATCAGAGTTACACAGTATACAGGATCATACTTAGTACAAATACAGTTCAGCTATACATAAATGTCTAAAGCGGATACAAACATAATATGTACAATAGGAGCTGAACAGCATAAAAAGAGATAAATGATAAAATCCATCTTCATCTCAAGCTATCCAGAAAGAGCCTGCTAAAACCTGAATACAAGGCTGCCCGTGTAGAAAAAGGGGCACCCGAGTTTGCAAGTGAAACAAACTACGACTCAGTCATGGGACTAGTATGAGAAATCTACTTAACACATCTAAAATATGGCTAATCACAGGACCACGCCACTTTCATGGAACGGGTTTACTCCATTGGATTGCCAGTGCTTCAAAACAAATCATTCTTTTAAATATCGCAATGCTTTTTATAAAAATGAAAACATTATAAGACTCAGTTCCCATCACACAATGCAACGCAAACCAGAGGATAGAGTTTTACCTTATAATGGCCAAAATATGCTTGATACTAATAAAACAAAAGCATTTGATATTATTGCTAGTGTTTATATGTTTCAAAAACAATTTCAAATCATAACTATCAATCATAGGCGGCATGGGTACCATATATCATGTCGCCATATATATATATACAATCAAAACCGCACAGTCACGTATTTGGAAATTGGATTTCCGTCATGAACCAAGGCCAAAGATAGTCCTTACCGACTTAGAGACGCTCTAGCCCATGTCTCAGGAGCAGCCGCAACTGCACCTTGGATCGTCAGGGCCGGTCCACACGGAGTGGATTATAATGCCTGAACAATGCGTTTCTCCGCCCTTTGGGGCGTAAATGAGCCAACGAATGACTCCATCGGTCCCGGATCGACCGATATAACCGAGGCGCCTCGCAACAGTAACAACCACATAAGTCAAACTCGTCAGGGCATGTAAAACCACTGACGCCACTTCTAGCTAGAAAGAAAACGCACGTCCCCCCAAGGTCCTCTCCCGTTTCTGGTTCATACCGGGGTGTGAGGCTCGCGATTTCACGTTATACACAAAGCTATGCCACACAGGCGGTTCTTTGATGATCACCACAAGACTTTGCTTTTCAACAGAAGCCTTGATCACTGCATCTTAGCATGCCACACAGGCAATTCACACCGTGCAACTGATAGCTATCAATCACGCAGAATAAACCCATCGACCTCCATGTACGTCTGGACGATCACCACTCATTATCCATATTTCGGGATGCCTCTCAATCAGGACATCGGTTACCATCCAAACGAGGTGAAGATCTCCGGTCTTCGACCACCGTCTTCATCTTCGATTTCTTATCGTCGATTCAGTTATTCAGAATGGGATAAACCCGGTCTTTCTGAGCAACTTGCGTATATGATAAACAAGTGAAACACAAATACACGTACGAATCATTTCAATTCATTAGTCACTAACTGTCAATCAGTAAGAGAATGATTTCCCAAATATTAACCCCGAAGGCCGAAACCAACATCAGATCAAAATCCAGGAAACCATTCGACTTAGCTAACCTTCAGTTAATTTCTAAATTTCACATCCATATCGTTTATAATATTTTATAACGATTTATCGCTATTTTTATTTATTTTAAAATAGCCAATTTATTCATACGACGTTTCGGGCCATAACGCGGCCATGGCGCTGTTTTTCTTTAGATTTGATTTACACATATCTGAAAATCTAACCATTGGATCTTCACAAAATTTACATCATTAGAAAGATCTTTTCAAAACGAATCCAACGGTTCCAGTTTTGGGAAAATCCGACGGTCGGATCTCCCGGTATAATCGTTTGAAGTTTCGATTTCAAAATACGAACTGCAGCGTCGTTATTCGATTTAATAAAATTATATATATATATATAAACATAATAGATTCTGGCGTTGTTTTTCTTCGGATTTGAATTAAACATTCCAGACAATCCAACCGTTGGAATTTTACAAAGTTGGTGTCGTTGGAAAGATATTTCCAAAGCGAACCCAACGGTTGCAGTTTCGGGAAAATCCGATGGTCGGATCTCCCTCATTCATCGTTTGAAATCACTGTTTCAAAATACGAACTGTAGCTTCGTTATTCGATATATTTCAATTCTATATATATATATATATATATATATATATATATATATATATATCGATTCTTCGATTTCAAAACTATATGAATTTCATACATTTGATAAAAATGATAATTTTATCTAACTGTTTACTATTTCAACACTTCACTATTTTTAACAATTCATGCATATAATAAAAATGTGATTTTTAATGTAAAACAATTTATTTCAAAACTCGACTATTTTATATAGTTAATATAGGTGATAAAAATAGGATTTTTTTATAAAACAATTTATTTCAAAACAAGATTATTTTATATAGTTCATATCGATGATAAAAATTGGATTTTTATTATAAAACAATTTCTTTCAAAATATGAATACCATTCAACACATGAATTTCAATTCAACGAATGAATTTCGATTCAACACATGAAGGTTTCAATAGTTTATATATATAGACAAAAAGGTGATTTTTATATTTAAAACACGAATACCATTCAACACATGAATTTCTATCCAACGAATGAATATCGATTCAACACATGAAGGTTTCCTATAGTTTATATATATAGAGTTAAAATGTGATTTTTATATTTAAAACACGAATACCATTCAATACATGAATTTCTATCCAACGAATGAATATCGATTCAACACATGAAGGTTTTCTATAGTTTATATATACAGAGTAAAAATGTGATTTTTATATTTAAAACACGAATACCATTCAACACATGAATTTCTATCCAACGAATGAATATCGATTCAACACATGAAGGTTTTCTATAGTTTATATATATAGAGTAAAAATGTGATTTTTATATTTAAAACACGAATACCATTCAACACATGAATTTCTATCCAATGAATGAATATCGATTCAACACATGAAGGTTTTCTATAGTTTATATATATATAGTAAAAATGTGATTTTTATATTCAAAACATGAATACCATTCAACACATGAATTTCTATCCAACGAATGAATATCGATTCAACACATGAAGGTTTTCTATAGTTTATATATATAGAGTAAAAATATGATTTTTATATTTAAAACACGAATACCATTCAACACATGAATTTCTATCCAACGAATGAATATCGATTCAACACATGAAGATTTTTTATAGTTTATATATATAGAGTAAAAATGTGATTTTTATATTTCAAACACGAATACCATTCAACACATGAATTTCTATCCAACGAATGAATACCGATTCAAAACATGAAGGTTTTCTATAGTTTATATATATAGAATAAAAATGTGATTTTTATATTTAAAACACGAATACCATTCAACACATGAATTTCTATCCAACGAATGAATATCGATTCAACACATGAAGGTTTTCTATTCAACGAATAAATATAGTTTCAACAAATGAAAATAATTCTAACACATGAATATTATTCAAAATTTCGGCAGCATAACGGCAGGGTAGTTAAAACCGGGACCGTCCCTAGTACGGCTCCTCGCTCTACCTTAAAGCCTCGCAGCTTTTGACAATGGGGAATCATGCATCTAGTTCGCACGCAGGCGGCATGTATATTTTTATTCATTTCCACAAAATAATCCTATGTGGTTTCAACCAAATATTTCTCAACCACAAATAGGTATTTTTCAACCACAATCAATCAATTCCAACCACAAACAATTTCAATCAACCATTCGTTATCAATCAATTTTCACACCAATCACAACCAATAAATATCGTCCATGGTTTGTGGACGAGGGGCGTATATATATATATATTTATTTATTTATTTATTTATTTATTTTTATTTATATATAGCATTTCACATCTATTTCAACACATATATAATTTTTACAACGCATATATAACTTATACATCGAACGTACAACTTATACAACGCTTATACAAGAGGTGTACAACGCTTATATAACTCATACATCGACTATATAATTTATACATCGTCGTTTTCCATATCGTTTATAAATTAGAAATCTCACATTGGGTGGTCGCTTTGCTAAAAATAGTAGCGAGCTCGGAAAAATATCCGGTCTCTTCTAGAATGTAGAAGACGTCCTCACGGCCCCGGTGTCTCTTGTTTCACTGAATTTCGACCACATAGCAAAAAGATATGATTTTTACCATGAAATCAACCTTTGCGACGGTTTAATGGTGTTAAAATCAGTTAGTTAAATAAAAACTGTACCTTTCAGGAATGGGTTCCAAACTAGGTCTCAGACTTTTGCTTAATCCGTGCAATGATGGAACAATCGGACTTCACCACCTTGGAGTGCCTCGAGAGGCGCGCCTGACCAGGGGGACGGCGTTGAACTCGCACGCGGGAGGATGGAGCACGGCGGCGCCGAAGTCGTCCACTTCAGGAAGTCGGTTCTCACCAAATACGCTTCGAAAAAATGCAAATCCGGTATGGATTTGAAGCTCGCGTTATCCTCTACAAAATTCGTAACTGGAGCATGTGATTTTGATGTGTGGATTGAGAGAAATCAAGCCGGGAAGTGGTGTAGCGGTTTCCGCCTTCGAATTTGGGGGTTACGGGTTTTTGCCTGGGAACGAAGAAGTGATGGTGCAACGTGATTAGCCGGTTGATTTTAATATTTATTTTTAATTCAAAAAATCCGAAAATACCCCTTATCACATACGAGCTCCAATTCAAACCCAACGAATGTCGCCCCTAGCTAATTACCCCCATTCCGAACACAATGGGATATGTTTCATAAGCCATTTCGACTGTTACAGTCAGTTATCTTTCAAATTAAAATATAAAACATTCAATATTCGCTTTGAACGTACATTTCAATTTGCCAGGGCCACAAACTGATTCGAAAAATTCCAGAAAAATAAATCTAGCTATGTTTTGATGATACGGTTGCAACAAAACTAGTTTCGTCGAATTCTGAGACCGTTTGTAAAATGGCCCTTTTCTGGTCGATCCAATTTAACTATAATTGACCAAAACACATTTTCCTTTTCCACGCTCACATACTAGCTTCAAAAATTATGAAATTTGAAATGTAGCAATAGTTTAACATCCCGGATCTAACAAAAGTGGTTTCATCGAATTCCGAGGTCGTTTGCAAAATGGCCATTTTCACGGGCTATATAAATTCCATAGCGACCTTTCTGAAAATTCATTTGGCCATAACTTTTGCTTCTCGCTATGAAACTTCGATTTTTCAGATTCGTTAGAAAGATATTCAATAACAGATTTAAATATTTTTTGGTTTCACTCAAATCCGTTTTGTTTTGCACCCGTTACAGTCAGTCGAAGTTTGAATTCAAATTTTGAAACTACCGCGCCATTTCAGGCCTTGTTTATAATTAGAATTAATTATATTCGTTTTCAAATGTAGATTCAAACTTACTTTTCATCGTTATTATTTAAAATATTTATTTTAAATATTTAAAATCCACTAAAATAACCAATTTAAATTTTTTAAATTGGTTCAGATTTTCCGGGTCGTTACAAAGGCTAAAAGGTCGAATCTGTGTTCCTAACATTTCTGAGCTTCGAAAGGAAGTCTTGGATGAATGCCACAAGTCAAAACTTAGTTTCCATCCGGGAGTAAGCAAAATGTATAATGACATCAAACACACTTTCTGGTGGAGGTCAATGAAGAAAGACATTTCTTTATATGTTAGCCGATGCCCTACTTGCCAGCTAGTCAAAAGCGACCAACAGAAACTGGCTGGAATGTTGCAACCGCTGGACGTTCCAGGTTGGAAGTGGTAACATATTTCCATGGACTTCATAGATGGTTTGCCCAGAACCAGAAAAGGAAATGACAGTATTTGGGTGATCGTAGATCTCTTCACGAAGACCGCCCATTTCATATCTGTCAGATCAAACAGAACTGCTCAGAGTCTGGCGCAGATATACTTCAAGGAAACTGTAAGGCTGCATGGAGTGCCGATCAGTATAGTTAGTGATAGGGATCCAATATTCACTAGCAAATTCTGGGAGGCATTTCAAGTAGAACTGGGAACAAGGATGAACTTGAGCACCGCCTATCATCCTCAAACAGATGGTCAAACTGAGAGGGTGAATCGTATTTTAGAAGATCTATTGCGGGCTTGTGTTCTAGATTTTGGTGGAACATGGGAAGATCATTTACATTTGGCGGAGTTCTCGTATAACAACAGCTACCAGGCGAGCCTGACAATGTCACCATTTGAAGCATTGTATGGTAGACCATGCCAATCTCCTGCTTGTTGGGTCGAACCTGGTAATAGACTTGTATTGGGACCTGATATGATCCGAGATGCTGCCGACAAAGTCGACTTCGTTAAGAAACGATTACTCGCCGCTCAAAGCCGACAGAAGAGCTATGCCGATAGGAGAAGAGATATATCGTTTGTTGTTGGCGACTATGTATATTTGAAAGTATCGTTGATGAGAGGAGTTATCCAGTTCGGTAAAACTGGGAAGTTGGCGCCCAAATTCATTGGTCTGTTTCCTATTCTTGAACGGATTGGAACTCTCGCTTATAGGGTTCAATTGCCTGATTGGTTGCCTGGAGTGCATGATGTATTTCACATATCTCAACTTCGAAAGCATGTTCGTGACCCAGACTTGGTTGTGGAAGAGGCCGCACAACAAGATATTGAAATTACTCCAGAACTAGCTGTGAGAAGAGAGCCGCTCAAGATTATTGGCAAATAAACCAAAGAGCTGAGGAACAAGAAGGTTCACTTAGTCAAAGTGAAATGGAGTGGAGATCCGCGAGATTGTACTTGGGAAACTGAGGAGAGCATTCAGAAAGCCTATCCTAAGTGTCATGTGGATATCTCTGATTGACTCCGGTGCAAGGTACATTTTCCATACTTTGCATTACCATTTAGTTCTCTACTCTGTTGTTATTTTCTTTCCATGGATGTGCACCTTTAATTCTATAGTCTGAATGATTTTAAAAGAGTATATGAATTGATTAGTACATTTTTGAAAAGTTAAAGATAAATTTGATTGTTGTTTATGTTGTGTGAATGTGAATTTGATTAATTAAATTATTAAAACGATAGTTAATTTAATTAATAAGAGAATGAATAGTAGAATTTATTCGATTAAATCGCACATTTAACTGATTTAAAAATAGATAGAAATATATACATGTGCATTATATATGTTTCAACAAGTAAATGGATTAGCTGTTGAGTAAAGATTTTATTTGCGTGCCTGCCAAATAGGTAAACCTTAATGAGTTGGATGCGAAATATTATTATATCAACTCCTGTGAATGCCATTGGATGCGGAGTGCTGGTTGTTCTGTGTGTAATAATAAACGTCGCCATAGGATAGTAACAATTAATTTTGAAATACACTACATAGCATACTTCTCGAAGATAGGCATACTTCATCATATACCACATAAGCATTTGGAGCTTGTGTGACGAGGTTGAAGATTTACCATACGAGCGAGAGGCTTGTATGGCGATGACTATATTTTACAGGTTGAACTGATGACTGATATGACCATATAAAATTGTAACGATAAATTGACAGAATAATAAAACCCCACACGGGTCTGGAGTTGAAAATAATCACGTCTCTCTAGTCATTAGATACGACACATGGATTATTTATTTCCCACACGGGACGAGGTGACGAGAATTTATTCTTTGGAGCAATTAAAAATACACACTCCCTCAGGCTTTGACAAGGTGACGAGAATCTATTCTCTGAAGTTATTATCTATACACGCTCCCCTATAAACACCAGAATATATCACTATAAATATGTGTATGCTTTATAGAATTTATTGGGTACCTAATACGGCCCAATAAATTTCCAAACCCCTCCCCGTACAAAGGAGGTTATGGCGAAATTTTTCGAAAATTCCGGGTGATAGCCAAATTTTTGAAGAATTTGAGAATTCTCAGAAACTGAAAAGTTGGAGAATGGAAGCCAGATTGGAAGTAGAGTTGATTAATCAAACCACTTTCGACTTTGTTCCTTTTCGGGGACGAAAAGTTTTAAATGGGGGAGATTGTAACGACCCGGAAAATCTGAACCAATTAAAAAATTTTAAATTGGCGATTTTAGTGGATTATAAATATTTAAAATAAATATTTTAAATAATAACGATGAAAAGTAAGTTTGAATCATTTGAAAATGAATATAATTAATTCTAATTATAAACAAGGCCTGAAATGGCGCAGTAGTTTCAAAATTTGAATTCAAACTTTGCCTGACTGTACCGGGTGCAAAACAAAACGGATTCGAGTGAAACCAAAAATATTTAAATCTGTTAGTGAATATCTTTCTAACGAATCTGAAAAATCGAATTTTCATAGCGGGAAGCAAAAGTTATGGCCAAATGAATTTTTAGAAAGGTCGCTATAGAGTTTATATAGCCCATGAAAATGGCCATTTTGCAAACGACCTCAGAACTCGACGAAACCACTTTTGTTTGATCCGGGATGTCAAATTATTGTTAGGTTTCAAATTTCATAATTTTTGAAGTTAATATGTGAGCGTGGCAAAAGAAATTGTGTTTGGTCGATTTCTATTAAATTGGATCGACCAGAAAAAGGGCCATTTTTCAAACAGTCTCAGAATTCGACGAAACTAGTTTTGTTGGGACCGTATCATCAAAACATAGCTAGATTTATTTTTCTGGAATTTTTCGAATCAGTTTGTGGCCCCGACAAATTGAAATGTACATTCAAATTAAATATTTAATGTTTTATATTTTAATTTGAAGAAAAACTGACTGAAACAGTCGAATGGGCCTTCGAATCATATCCCAATGTGTTCGGAATGGGGGTATTTAGCTAGGGACGATAGTCGTTGGGTTCGAATTGGGGTTCATGGGTGAAAGGGGGTATTTTCGAAATTCAAAAATATATAAATAAATAAATAAATCTCATTCGTCCATCTCATCGTTTCTCTCTCCCCGACGATCGAATAACAGGCGGAAACCCTTCAAAACTTCCCCCTTCGATTCCTCCTCCTACACGCAATAAAACACTATGCTCCTTTGGAGATTTTTGTAGTGCTATCAACGAGCTTCACATCAATAGGAAGTTTGGATTTTTTCGTGCCCTGTAGTGCCAGAATCGAGCTCGAGAAGGTCAGAGCTTTCAGCCACCGCCGCCACCTCTAGGCGGCGTCGCACCTAGCGCCACCACCACTCGTTTGCGCGCCTCTCAAGGCTCTCTACGGTGGTACAACCCGATCGACGAATAGCTTCACAGATCTCACGAAAATTCAAAACCTAGTTTTGAACACATCAGTGAGGTAACGGCTGAAACTATACTATAGCAGTTTAAAGCGCTACGGTTTTTGATTTCACTGTAAAAATCATATCTTTTTTGTTTTTTGACGAAATTCAGTGAAACAAGAGATAGTGGACTCGTATGGACGTCTTCTACATTCTAGAAGAGACAACATATTTTTCTGAGCCTTCTGCTATTTTTGGTGGAGTGGAACCCAAAGTGAGATTTCTAAATTATAAACGATATGGAAAACGACGATGTATAAATTATATAGTAGATGTATGAGTTATATAAGCGTTGTACACCTCTTGTATAGGTGTTGTATAAGTTGTACGTTTGATATATAAGTTATATATGTGTTGTAAAAATTATATATGTGTTGAAATAGAAGTGAAATGCTTATAATATATATATATATATATATATATATATATATATACACACACCCCTCGTCCATAAACCATGGACGATATTTATTGGTTGTGATTCGCGTGAAAATTGGTTGATTAGAATTGTTTGTGGTTGAAATTGATTGATTGTGGTTGAAAAATACCCGTTTGTGGTTGAGAAATATTTGGTTGAAACCACATAGGATTAGTTTGTGGAAATGAAAAAAAAATATACATGCCGCCTGCGTGCGAACTAGATGCATGAAATCCCCATTGTCAAAAGCTGCGAGGCTTTAAGGTAGAGCGAGCAGCCGTACTAGGGACGGCCCCGGTTTTAACTACCCTGCCGTTATGCTGCCGAAATTTTCTGAAATATTCATGTGTTAGAATGATTTTCATTTGTTGAAATTATTTTCATATGTTGAAACCGTTCATGTGTTGAATAGAAATTCATTCGTTGAATAGAAATTCATGTGTTGAATGGTAATCGTGTTTGAAATAAATTGTTTTATAATAAAAATCCTATTTTTATCATCTATATGAACTATATAAAATAGTAATGTTTTGAAAAAAAATTGTTTTGCAATAAAAATCACATTTTTACTATATATATACAAACTATAGAAAACCGTTCATGTGTTGAATAGAAATTCATTCGTTGAATAGAAATTCATGTGTTGAATGGTATTCGTGTTTTAAAATAAATTGTTTTATAATAAAAATCCTATTTTTATCATCTATATGAACTATATAAAATAGTCGTGTTTTGAAATAAATCGTTTTGCAATAAAAATCGCATTTTTACTATATACATGAGTTGTTAAAAATAGTGAAGTGTCGAAATAAATGTTGGTTCGATAAAAATATCCTTTTTTTTTCAAATGTATGAAAAGCATATAGTTTTGAAATCGAAGAATCGATTATATTTATATATATATATAAATATATAATTAAAATACATTGAAGAACGAAGCTGCAGTTCGTGTTTTGAAACCGTGATTTCAAACGATTAGTGCGGGAGATTCGACCATCGGATTTTCCTGAAACCGAAACCGTCGGGTTCGCTTTGGAAATATCTTTCCAACGACACCAACTTTGTAAAGATCCGACAGTGGGATTGTCTGGAATGTTTAATTCAAATCTAAAGAAAAACAGCGCCAGAATCGATTATATATATATATATATATCTATGAATATAATTAAATTAAATCGAATAATGACGCTGCAGTTCGTATTTTGAAATCGAAACTTCAAACGATTGTACCGGGAGATCCGACCGTCGGATTTTCCCAAAACTGGAACCATTGGATTCGTTTTGAAAATATCTTTCTAATGATATAAATTTTGTGAAGTTCTAACAGTTAGATTTTTAGATATGTGTAAATCAAATCTGAAGAAAAACAGCGCCACGACCGCGTTATGGCCCGAAGCGTCGTTTTAAATAATTGGCTATTTTTAAATAAATAAAAATAGTGATAAATCGTTATAAAATATTATAAACGGTATGGAATGTGAAATTTAGAAACTAGCTGAAGGTTGGCTAAGTCAAATGGTTTCCTGGGTTTTGATCTGATGTTGGTTTCGGCCTTCGGGGTTAATATTTGGGAAATCGTTCTCTTACTGATTTACGGTTAGTGACTGATGAATTGAAATGATGCGTATGTTGAGTTTGTGTAACACTTGTTTATTATATACGCGAGTTGCTCAGAAAGACCGGGTTTATCCCATTCTGAATAACTGAGTCGACGATAAGAAACCAAATATGAAGACGGTGGTTGAAGACCGGAAATCTTCACCTCGTTTGGATGGTAACTGATGTCCTGATTGGGAGGCATCCCGAAATATAGATAATGAGTGGTGATCGTCCTGACGTACGTGGAGATCGATGGGTATGCGAGGTATATAGTGCCTCCGGTTTCGTTCAGACCCAGGACGGACTTGTAAATGGACTGTGTGTCTGACATTGGAATTTATTCTGTGTGATTGATAGCCATCAGTTGCATGGTGCGAATTGCCTGTGTGGCATGCTAAGATGCAGTGATCAGGGCTTCTGTTGAAAAGCAAACTCTTGTGGTTGATGATCAAAGCACCGCCTGTATGGCGTAGCTTTGTGTATAACGTTACTTCGCGAGCCTCACACCCCGGTATGAACCAGAAACGGGAGAGGACCTCAGGGAGGACATGCGTTTCTTCCTAGCTAGAGGTGGTGTCAGTGCTTAAACTGGCTGACATTTATATTATTTTCACCTATGTGGTTGTTTCTGTTGCGAGGCGCCTCGGTTATATCGGTCGATCCGGGACCGATGGAGTCATTCATTGGCTCACTTACGCCCCAAAGGGCAGGGAAACACAGTGTTCAGGAATTTTAATCCACATCGGTGGACCGGCCCTCACGGTCCAAGGGTCACTCGAGCTCTGATCCTGAGTCTCGGGCTAGGCAGTCTCGAAGTCGGTAAGGACTATCTTTTGCCTTGGTTCATGAAGGAAATCCAATTTCCAAATACGACACCTTGCGGTTTGATTGTATATATATATGGCGACATGATATACGGTACCCATGCCGTCTATGATTGATATTTATGATTGTGTATAAAATTAGAAACTAACTGCAAACGAGCTAAGATGGGTGGTTTCCTGGGTATTGGTCTGATGTTGGTTTCGGCCTTCGGGGTTAATACCTATGGGATCGTTCTCTTACTATTTTACAGTTGGAGTCTGATTTAGAATTAAACGATAAAATTTACCTTTTAAATGTTTTATTCGTATCAAGCATATTTTGGCCCTTATAAGGTAAAACTATATCCTCCGGTTTGCGTTGCATTGTGTGATGGGAACTGAGTCTTATAATGGCTTCATTTTTATAAAAAGCATTGCAATGTTTAAAAGATTTACTTGTTTTAAAGCACTGGCAATCCAATGGAGTAAACCCGTTCCACGAAAGTGGCGTGGTCCTATGATTAGCCATATTATAAAATGTGTTAAGTAGATTTCCCATACCAGTCCCATGACTGACTCGTAGTTTGTTTCACTTTCAAACTCGGGTGCCCCTTTTTCTACACAGGCAGCCTTGTGTTCAGGTTTAGCAGGCTTTTTCTGGATAGCTGGAGCGAAAGATGGATTCTATCATTTATCTCTTTTTATGTTGTTCAGCTCCTATTGTACATTATGTTTTGTTTTCCGCTGTAGGCATTTATGTATAGCTGAACTGTATTTGTACTAAGTATGATCCTGTATACTGTGTAACTCTGATGATTACGTTTATCTAGTGTATTATTTGTTCATTATCTGGTGTATTTATTTATTTATGTTCTGCTATTATCTGTTTATGTGTTATATTCCAAAGATTACCCTTAACACCGCAGTACGGGGTTTTGGGGTTGTCACACTTATCTTAGTCCATAACGAGGTAGGAAGTATAATGAGAGTATAGGTCTTTAAACGAGTTCGTGCTTATTAAATATTCATTTGAAATTGGTATTTTTTTTTAATTGGTATTTTGAAAGGTATTATAATATAAGTTTCTCTTAATACAATTTGAAATTTTGATATATTTGTGGAAGATATATATATTTGTAAATAACCTTATGTTTTGGGAATACCAATATTTTGTAAAATTTTTATATTTATACTTTCAAATTATTTTAAACCATATATTTTGTATGAGATTTAAAGATTTAGATTTTGTAAGAAAATGATTTTATCTTGTTTGAAATTTATAATGATATTGTTTATAAATGTATATATGTGTATATATAGGAATTTATAAATTTAAATGGGTTATCAAGGTTTTAATTTGTGTTGTATATATATGTTAAACTTATGGAATTTTGACAAGTTTTATAAGTTTGAATATTGATAACAAGGGTTTGAAATATTTTAAATACTATATAAAATAATATAGTTATGTATTTGATTCAATAATAATATTATTTGTATGTTTTTTATGGATTATTGTTGAATTTATTAAATAAACGAGTGAGGAGAGATATAAATTTTCCTTACTTATTTTTAATGATTTGAAATATATAATTCGAAAATTTTGGTATAAATTATGTTTAAATATAGAAAGACGTTTTAAGTAATAATTTGACGCTAAAATTGGCCTATCGAATACTTAGTGATTTGGTGTATACGTCTGATCAACGTATATGTTAAATCCTATATGTATTAGATAGATATAGAGTCACACTCTAGTCACTTGAAAATGATTTTGGTGATGACTGCAGCGTCATCGATATCTAGTTTCAGGTTTCGAAAGTGGGATGGATATATATTGCCAATCGAGGCGTCGAGTGAATACTTAAAACTATTTTTTTGAAAATATTTTAACTTTTGATTTATATATATTTCAAGTTATGTATATAGGTATGATAATAAATATGAACCATTGGTTTTAAATATATTAATTATTTAATTATTATTTCTCCGCCTCATTCCTTTTCGTAGACGAAAAATTTTGAGTAGGGGAGAATGCAACAACCCACTATTTTTTTTAACGATTTAAATTTCGATTTAGATTGATATTTTATTTTGAAAATATTTTTTTGTTTTTCATAACGGGAATTTGAAATTTGAAATACGTACAGTGAGATGTAGCAGCTGTGAAAATTTCATTGGAAAATTTGAATGTTTGCCAATCGCGCATTTTTCAGTGCGAGGCTGCGCATAACAGTTCAAAATTTAACGATTTTAAAATCTCTGCGAATCCAGTTCGGAAAACATGAAAAATATTGTATTTGTTGTCAGTAATCCAACGGTTACATTCGTTTCGCATAAATCGGACGTTTTGAGCTCCGTTTCCTTCCGCATTTTTACGTAAAAAGGGGTCCGTAACGCATTTTTGAACGGAGCATCCTAACACTGCAAATTTTATACTGTTGGATTCGTCTCGTCGCGTTGATTTCCGCAATATATTCATTTGTCTGTTTTGGTGTTCGGTTTGCGCTGAAATTGCGAAAAGGGTTGCACAGTTCATTTTTGAAAAAAAGCCATTTGAGTTTAAAGTGTCCATATTTTGGTCCTACATACTTTTCTAGACATTTTGGGTCTGCAAAACCCATTCTTTGATTTTATCAAATCATCAAAAAAAAAATGTTTTCCTAAGTGAACACTTTTAATATTATGTACAATGTATATGCATGTTATATTCTTTTCCATACGTACGTTTCCAAAATTTAGCATGCGTTCTTTTATCTGTTAGTTGCCCCTTTTCCAGATGCATGCGTCCTTTTATTTGTTGCCCTTTTTCCAAATGCAAGCATTCTTTATTTATTTACTATTTTTCCATTTAGACGTCAGTTTTGTTTGTTTGGTATTTTGAAACCACAAATTTTCAACTGAAAGGGTCGTGTGCGTTTCCGATTTTACCACTTCCAATGTTTCACATTTATCTCACCACATTCCCATTTCTTTTAAATCCCGTCGCCTTCTCAGTTCTTTGATTCTCTCTATGCTTCTCTCCTTTTGTTCATTCTCTATTTCAGAAAAAAAAAAGCAATCATGCCACATGAAAGGACGTTGGCTTTGTCCATTTGCATTTCTACATGCAAGCAGCATGTACATTTTCCACTGCATCCCCTGTAGCTTGGACGCCCACATTTTTCCCCTTTGTTATCTTATTTTGGTTAAATTGTTCTTTGGTTCTTATCATATTTTTGCACTGAATATTGAGTCGCGTCTGCACCTCTGGGTCCGCCAGCGACTACCTTCAAAACCCGACCTGATAACTCAATACACCCTAAATCCATCAGGCCTAAAACCAATCGGTTGCTACTTATCACAAGCGCCACACCTCTAATCCCGTTCCATGACCTTCACTGGAGATCACCAGCGATCCGGTTCATTTTTCTATCCGACTTTCTTTCCATGTATGCTGCGTTTTATGTTGCTTCACCAAAAAAAATGAAGAAGAAGAAGAAGGGAAGAGAGTTGGTATCGTCTACTGATTTTTCCTTCAAGCCTGTCACTGAATTGATTGATGTGATTCATCGTGCTTGGTTTGTCATGGTTATGCTTGTGTCGGTGTCATTCATGCCCATTCGTTTGTCGTCTCCGCTCAGTGCATCGAAAGGTGAGTTTATCTCGCACCTGACTCACATTTACTTCATGGATGTTAGATCAGTAATGAATTGTTTTATGAAATGTATAGGATTGCTAATAGAAATTGTTTGATTTGATGTATATACACGTTTTATATGTGACACGATATATTCATATGACACGTAGTTCCACTAATGATATATATGTTGTGATCATTGCTATGTGATTGTTGTTTGTGATTGTTGATACCCCTAGTTTAGGAAAAATCACTAAGGGTTGAAATGATACATACCCGAATGGACATTAGAATAGGTAAAAATCGTTATGGGTTGAAATGATAGACTTGAATGATTTTTACTGAATTTGGGATCGCGGGTTGAAATGATAGACCCGTAGAAATTTTATAAATTGCGGGTTGAAATGATAAATATCTGTATCACTTGACCATAGGGTAGAAAACTATATACGGACACCATTGGTCATATTTTCGAAGTATAGTGGTTTGGACATTTCAATTTAAATTAATAATTTAAGATTTTATAGTTTTATATTTATATTGTAAGATTTTAAACTTTTATTTATAAATTGCGAATTATATGATTTAAAATGATTTTTTTTATAAGTAAATATAGATTTAAATACTTATTTAAGATTTTACTTATAATTTTATTTATATTAAACTGTATAATTTAATCACATATGTATTTTAAACTTTTATATTATAAATAATTCTTTTAAACTTATTTCTATATTATTTTATCCTATATATGTTTGTAATTTATATTCTAATTAATTTTAGAATTTTATAAACATATGTATATATATATAAATCTATTTTCAAAATATATATTTTTATAAACTTTAATAATAAACTCAAGATGAATAAATTAGATTTTGCGATTTAAATTCGAAGTTTAAAGAATTTAAATTTCTATAACGATACTGATTTAACGAATGAATGGATGTAAGATATGAATTTGAATTCGAATTGGTTTGAACTTTTAAAGGATATATTTGAATTGTGAAATTTATTCTAAATTTGAATCTTTCAAATTTAAGTGAAAATGTATTTGAATATACAGATTTTATATATATGGAATCGATTTTATAATCGTATAGTTTGAATTGGAATATTTGTGAAATCAAACTTATAAGAATTGTTTAAAATTGTATGAACTGTTTGAATTGAAATTTAAGGTTTTGATTTATAGTAATGAATTTTAATTTTACGACTTCGTTATAAATTTTGATATGACTCGTTGAAATTGAAATATAAGATTTGATTCGAATTATATTAACTGAATTTGAACTTAAGCATTGGATTTTGGAATCGCCTTAAACGAATTCTTATAAGGGTAAACTGAGTTATATGAATCATTTGAATTTATAAATAACGATTTCAAATTTCATGACTTGAATTGCATAACTCGATATGTTTTGTTTAAGATTTGAAATGTTAATCTTTGACTTGAATTATACATTTTGAATTCGAACCAAAATGTTGAATTAATGTAACCGACCTGAAACGATTTCCTAAAGGTAAAGTTTGGATTATTTTGAACTTGAATTTTTTGAATATAAACCAAACCAAATATTATCGAAGTATAATGTTTTGGTAATGATTTAAATAGAAATTGATATATTTAAGGTATAACTTGAATATAAGTCGATTTTGGATTCGAAATTCGTTATGCGAATACTTTCGGAAATTATAACCGATGTTAAATGAATAGTATTAGTTTATTCTATATTGAGATCATTACGATATGTTTCTAAATCAATTTGATTTAAAGCGATATGAATAAGTTATTTTAAAATTTTAAATATAATCGAAGTTAGATATTTAATTTTGATTTCAAATTCGAATATGAGAATTCGTATAAACTACTTTATAAAGTGATTTATAAAATAATGACCACGATGTGAAATTTGTAAACGATTGGTAGTTAAAGAGACCGGGATCGGCTATTGTCATACTCTCTGCCAATACCGAAAACCACTTTAACAACTGTGTATGCGGTGGAGTTCCAGAATGAAGGGGATGATTTGGCGAACGATTCTATTTTGTATTTCATATTAATTACGAGACCCTGACTACCTTGAGTCAGCTTGATGTGGCTAAAACAGGAGCTACGCACGGACCAAGTGAGGTTATACCTCTTATCGAGCACACTTCTTCGATATTATTCTATTACTGTTGAGATTTGATTTGGGCCCTTTTGATTATAGGAGTGTGTATCGAGGTGGGCGGTAGTAGCTACTATGCGTTACCACCAGTCCGGCTCTTCAAACGGTGAATCCATCCTGGCATTCCTTGCGTGCCTTGCCACATGCCTTATACGAGCCCACTATAAATTTGTTTTGTACATTTTTATATGGAGTGCGCTCTGATCAGCGTCCAGTTTACGGAGGAATTACGGTACTGTATATGCTATGAGAATATATAAACGGTGTAAGGGTAATCATGGTAATCCCGCTTGCGCTATTTTGATATTTTTAATTTACTGATGGACACTATTGTATATAGCGTACTATACTATGTAGTATTAGTTTGACGGATCCTTAGAGGATGGTGATCCCAAACATCCTTTAAGTTATTGATTGCATTTCATCGAACATTTCATTTGAGTTGATTTACTTCTATGAGAATGTTAATCCTGATCCGAGTTGTTTTGTTTTGCATTATTGCTCGGGTCAGATCGAGTATTACAGCTTTCGTGGTTCACTCTTGAAGTTTGGTGCTTATTTTGGGTTTTTCTCACCTATATCTATTGATCAGTTGATCCAGTTTCAGCTATAATTATCATTTTTGTTTCTAATTGTTATCATTTATTTATGTATCCGAAAATCATTGTTTAAGTCTTCCGCTGTATTATTTTTGTAAACTCTAATGTAAAATTTATTTAGTAGCTTCATGAACTACTATTGTATTGTATTTTTCTGCTGCGAGGTATTATATTGCTCTGTATATGTGTCTGTGATTTATTCTATTTACCCCAGAAGCTAATAACAATCTGTTGTTTTGGACGTTATGAGTTGACATGTTTTGTCGATTCGGCACGGTCAAAATGGCGGGTCGTTACAGATTTTCTCGAAGAGAGAGGAGGAGTATGCCCTACATCAAAGAGAGGTTTTGAGGACTCTTAGAGCACACCATCTTAAGGTGAAATTCTCCAAGTTTCACTTTTGGAGAATTGAGGTAAGATTTCTAGGGCATGTTGGGATAGCGGTGGATCCCGCGAAAGTAGTTGTAGTTCAAGATTGGAAGGTTCCAAAGAATGCAACGGAGGTGAGAAGTTTTTCATGGTTTGGCGTTCTATTATAGGAAGTTTATTAAGGACTTCGCAAAGATATCAGCCCCACTCACCATACTGACAAAGAAGAATCTGACCTTTGATTGGAGTATTGACTACGAGGATGCTTTTCAGCCGTTAAAGAGGGCTTTAACAACAGCCCTAGTTTTGACATTGCTTGATGGGAACAAGGTGTTCACAGTGTATGTTGATGCATGTGGTACAGGGCTTGGTGTCGTTTTGATGGAAGAGGGTAGTATGCTACGGTAGTACACAACTGAGAGTTCATGAGAGGAACTACCCTACCAATTATTTGGAGTTGGCTTTTGTATTGTTCGCGCTTAAGACTTGGCGACATTATCTCCTTGGAGTAAGGTTTGAGTTATACATGGACCATAAGTCGCTCAAATATCTATTCTTGCAGAAGGATCTCAATTTGAGACAGATGGATGGAGTTCCTAGCGTCCTATGATTTTGAGATTGCTTATACCCCTGGTAAGGGTAATGTAGTGGTGGACGCGTTGAGTAGGCAGAGGATGACCTTGAGTCCTCTATTCATAGAGAGGCAGAGTTTGGAGTACATATCGACCTTTGATTTTAGGCTATCTACGGATCGTACACCTGGTTTGTTGGAATCCTTAGAGGTGCGACCTACGCTTATGAATCAGATAGGATCTTCGCAGCGAAAGGACCCACAGATAGAAAACATCTTGGATAGACTCAGTAGAGGGAAGACTTCTCGTCACCTTAGTAGATACTCCACGGATGACGGGGGTGGCTACGGCGAGATAAGAGGCTTTGTGTTCCCTGGGTTGGGGATTTGTTGAGGACAGTCCTTGAGGAAGCCCATCATTCTAGGATGACTATCCATCCAGGCGGCGCTAAGATGTACCGAGAAATGAAAAGGATTTTCTTTTGGGCCAGGGTGAAGAAAGACGTAGCAGATTTTGTAGCTGGATGTTTAGTTTGCCAGCAAGTAAAATCTAAATAGAAAAAGCTTGGCTGTTAGCTTCATCCTTTGAAAGTCCCACAATGGAATTGGGAGAGCGTCTCTATGGATTTCATCGATGGTTTTCCTAGATCGAGGAGAGGCAACACCAATATCTAGGTTATAGTAGATAGAGCTCTCATTTCATTCCTGTTAAGAGCAAGATAAGGCAGCATGGTCATCAGTTTATCTTCGTGAGATAGTCCATCTACATGGCGTACCTTCTAGCATAATGAGTGATCGTGATCCCATCTTCACTAGTGGGTTCTGGAAGAGCCTGCAAGAGGCACTAAGTACACAATTATGTTTGAACACCGCATATCACCCTCAAACCGATGGACAGACTGAGAGGGTGAATACAGTCCATGAGGATCTTTTGAGGCTGTGTATCCTAGACTTCATAGGAACTTGGGAAGAGCATCTTCCATTGGTGGAGTTTGCCTACAGCAACAGCTGTCAGACTAGTATAGTTTTGGCACCCTTTGAGGCACTATACGGATGAGCTTGTAGATCACCGACTTGTTGGTGGAAGATTACGGATAGGCTTCTCCTTGGACCTGAGATGATTAGAGAGACTTCAGAAAAGATTGATCTTATCCACAGACGTGTGAAGACAGGTGTAAAAACCCGAAACTTCCCCGGTAAGGAAAGCGCGGATACTTTGAGAACAACACACGAAAGAACGCAGACAGAAGTACATTTCATTGTTTATTACAACAATTCCATCAGAATACAAGAATATACAGAGTATTAACAAATAATATAAACTATAAAATTATCAGATATTACAGTACATTACATAGCAGCGGAAAATAATACAATACACAACTAGAAGTAATACATGGATACAGAGCTTTCCGAGTATTGTTCCAGCTGTAAATCAGGATCCTGTGAATATAAATCTGCAAAACCAAAACTACTAGCTGCCCATGTCAAAATAAGGGCACCCAGAGTTTAGGTTAAAACAATAAACTCCAGGTCAGTCATGGGACTGGTGTGAGAACTAAAACAGTTATTAATCTTTATTTTAAAGTTAGGTAAATCAAGGGACCACGCCGTATAACACGGAACGGGTTTCCTCCCAAGAACACCAGTGCATAAAACAACAGCGCAATGCTAAATAGAGAAAAATGGAGCTATTATAAGACCCTGGTCCCATCACACAATGCAACGCAAGCCGGAGGATAGGGTTTTTACCTTATAATAGCCAAAGAATGCTTGATACGCTAAATTTCATGTTTTAATTCTTAATCAGACTCCAACCGTAAATTAGTAAGAGAACGATTCCCTAAGTGTTAACCCGGAAGGCCAAAACCAATATCAGACCAATACCTAGGAAACCACACATCTTAGCTCGTTTCCAGTTAGTTTCTAATTTTATATACAATCATAAATATCAATCATAGATGGCATGGGTACCATATATCATGTCGCCATATATAGGTATACAATCAAAACCGCAAAATGTCGTATTGGAAGTTGGGTTATCATTTATGATATGAACCGAGGCTAGGGATCGTCCTCTACCGAATTCGAGACAATCTAGCCCATGTCTCAGGCAAGTACTCTGGCAAGCCTTTAGATTGTCAGGGCCGGTCCACCGATGTGGATTATAATTCCTGAACACTGCGTTTCCCCACCCTATGGGGCGTAAATGAGCCAACAAATGACTCCATCGGCTTCACATAGTCACCGATATATAAACGAGGCGCCTCGCAACAGCAACAACCACATAAGTCAAACTCGTCAGGGCGTGTAAAACCACTGACGCCACTTCTAACTAGAAGAAAACGCATGCCCTCCCTGAGGTCCTTCTCCCGTTTCTGGTTCATACCGGGTGTGAAACTCGCGAATTAAACGTTACACAAAGCTATGCCACAAAGGTCGTGCTTTGATCATCAACCGCAAGACTTTGCTTTTCAACAGAAGCCTTGATCATTTGCCACTTAGGCATGCCACACAGGAAATTCACTCTATACGTTTAATATCCATCAGTATATAACCCCTGAGCTCGTGCGTCTCATAGAAGGGCATTAAACAAGGGAATAAATTCTCCGCCGCCAAATAGATATATATTTAATAGAAATCAATCACACAGAATAAAATCCAATGTCAGACACACAGTCCATTTACAAGTTCGTTCTGGGTCTGAACGAAACCGGAGGCACCTAGTACCCCGCATATCCATCGATCTCCAAGTACGTCTGGACGACCACCAACTGATTCCCTCCTCTTGGGTGTACGGCCCAATCAAGATCATTAGTAATTATCCAAACGACGTGTAGACCTCCGGTCTTAAACCACCGTCTTCATCTTCGACTTATCGTCATATCAGTTATTCAGAATGGGATAAACCCGGTCCTTCCGAATAACTCGCGTATATAATAAACAAGTGTTACACAAACACAACATATCCCTCATTCCAATTCATCAGCCACTAACCGTAAATTAACAAGAGAATAATTCCCCAAATACTAATCCCGAAGGCCGAAACCAACATCAGATCAATACCCAGAAAACCATTCTGCTTAGCTAACCTACAATTAGTTTCTAAATTTCACATTTCTTAGGAAAAGGTTCCCATTAATTTTATCAAAGATAAATTCTTTTAAATTTATTCTTTAAACTTCCTTTGAATATCACTTCAAACTAGTCGGGATTAACGAACCTTATCGAAGTAATCATTTGTTTTAATTTCCCAACCCCAACCTATTCATCCCATGAAGTAAAACTGGTTATACTTCATATCTAACACCACGGTGTTATCGGTAAATTCAATTACCATTTCACGTTCAAATCTAATTAAAGATTTAACTACTGTCTAGAGTAAAACTGGTGATACTCCATTCTCGATCTTTTCAATCTAATTAAAGATTCATTAAAACTCCACTTAGTTTTAATCTTTGACTGGGTTAAAGAATCAGTGTCATTTTAAATATGGTTCACGATAAACCCAAAATCACATCGCATTTCAATCAGTCCCTAACCGTAAATTAGCAAGTGAGCAATTCCCTAAGTATTAACCCCGAAGGCCGAAATCAACATCAGATCAATACCCCAGAAACCATTCAACTCAACTAATCTCCAGTTAGTTTCTGATTTTCTTAATTCCTTTGGGTATTGAAGATACCGTTCACGACAACCCAAAATCACATTCCATTAATTATCGGGTTAAAGAACAAGTATTATTTAAAACACTGTTCACGATAAACCCAAAAATCAATACCAATTCAATTCCAATTAAATATTATTTAATTGGTACACTTCATTAAATCTAAATAAAAAGATTTAATCTTTTTCTCAACTGGACTTAAGAACAATGTTAATGAAGACACCATTCACGACAAACCCAAATCACATTTGGTATTAAATACAAGGCTCTGAATAGAAAATATATCAGCATATATTGTAACGACCAGAGGATTTTCGGCCCAGAAAATAGACATAAATACATTTCCATATCATATGCCGATCTTCCAAAACAACGAAAACACTGGAACGTTATTAGAAAGAAATTAGAGGGTGAGATAAGAAAGAAAGAAATATTAGAATAGAAGAAGAAGAAGAAGAAACAACACAACACAGAGTCTCACATCGCAGCGGAACGAAATATAATATAGAAATAAATCTTTACTGAGAGCTTTAAAAATATTTACAATTATCAGAGTACATCAACATCAGGACAATTATAATAACTTGTCCTTAGATACAACACAGCGGAATAGCAGCTATATAATATCATACGTCTGAACTCCTCCAGCTCGTCTCTTCACATCATTCGCTAACCTAAACCTGTACACATCCGGGCTAATCCGAGCATTTACAAAACACCGGGTCAGTCTGGTGAACCAGAGTGAGAAAAACTCGCACAGTTTAAGCGTAACACACAACTTGATTTTAAAGTCAAAATCTTTTCGAAGGAAAAGGATAATCGTAAGACCAAATCCACACATAAACACGGACGGTTTTACCTCACGATAACCCAAAATGTTTTTGAAGTCAATATATTTTCTGATATTATACTAATGTATAAATACAAGTAAATAACAATCTAGTGGAACGCTTGCATCTCACGCTCCACATATATAGTATACAAACAAAACTGCGGACTCTTATTGGAAATTGGATTCCGGCCATGACAAGGTATGGGACCACCTGCCGATAGTGTATCTCTAGAGGCGAATACGCTGGGTTCAACAAGAACGTCTTGCAACCCGGCCCTCACATGACCGACCACTCATTTCGCTTGACTGTATCGAATGTATATATATCACCAACATTTGGGCTCAAACCACCGTTTCCCGATAAGGGACAGCATCGATAGATTAAAGAAGCAAAAAGAATTTCTCTAGATAGGTGATTATACACCCTAATGGGAGCGACCCACATAGCCATGCTGCCTGCCCTATTTTTGTCATTTCTCGGTTGATGAGGCTTGAGGCTACGCTTTTAATCAGCACATCACATTCACTTCGAATGCCACATCGTCAGATCCATCAGCAATCACTAATTGACATCCCCAACAATACATTATGTGTTAGCTGAAGAAGTTTCCTTCTCCGCCTCCACTCTTGGTATGGTTGAAGAAATCAATGTACGTGACCTTTCTGGAAATACTCTGTCAGACATTCATCCATACAAGTCATCCAGGGACGGGATGAACCGAAGGTACTCCCCTACTGCATCTCATATAGGAACCACCCCATGGATCAGTAGCGAGTAGTCCTTGCAATCGTAGATTCCAATCACGACAGAATCACAGCTTATCTCTGTTTGCAAGGCAGAGAATTTTAGTGGCTCTTCCGTTTATGAAAATCTACGGTCTTCAATAGCTCCGACTTGAATCGGCATCTTTAGCGTATTCATATTTGCTGGATAGAATGGTTTTCGAATATATTCGATCCCGGTCTTTCCGTACCAACAATCGTATGGGCAAGTTTTATAGTTAGTGGTTTAACTATCAAATAAACAAACATTCATGCATAAAAGAAAATGGATTTACTGATTCAATACTCAGTATCATTTAGCCTCTTAGATGAACTGTCCGTTAATTATATCCTTTACTTTTTCAACATTAGAATCATCACTTTTACTTATTATAAAATAAGAATATTCTCCAACTTCTTTTTATTCAGCTTATAAACTTCTCGGAACAGCTTATAATATCATATACGGAAATCATAGCTTATATTTCCATCAACTATTCTCGTTTATAAACTAATATCATTCTTTGATAATCATGGAGTCATTCAAGTTGGGGTATTTCATTTACCTCTCAGACCTTGACCAACAACATTCATATCTTCGGAATAAATAAAAGTTTATTAATCACACATCCTTTTGAAAAACTGATTTAAATCTCAACAAAGCTTCGATTCTATTGGAAATAGAATCCTTATGAAAATTCCTTAATATCTCTTTATTATAATGTTACAAATTATTTCAAAAATTCAAATTCATTTGTTTTAAAACCATATAAACAACGCTTTTAGAAATCTTATATTAATATCATATAACATTGTTATATCGTTATCCTTTCAAATTTCTTATATTGATATTTATCAAAATAGTTTAACTTATCGTCTGTAGCAAATGTTACAGAATTTCCTTTCAAAGCCCTTTTACTTATCATGATCTCTTTAACTCATACTCGACCACTTATTTGTTGTTTAAAACATATAATTATCTTTTAAAAACTTATATCCAAAAATAGTTCATGTCCTTTGTAACAACGTTACAAAACATATATTACCATACCACTAACTTTATTTACCAATTTTATTCCATTTCTAAACTTAAATATCCATTTACAAAATCTTTGTAACTTAATTATGACAACTTATCAATCGTTTTCATTTGTACATCTTTTAACTTCATTTGGAAAATCTCATTTTCAATTCTTTATCGACAACTAATGTTCATTGTCGTTTTTTTTTAACTTAGCTTATCTTCCCAACCTCGATCCCATTTATAAACTCATATACCATTTATATACTCAAATCTCATTTATAAATCCAAATCTCATTTATATTACTACTTATTTCCAAATCCGCCGAGTTGTAAATCTTATTCACGAAATGTTATTTAATCACATTTCGTATTATTTAACAACACCGTTCGTTAAAACGATCATTTATCACAAAACATTTCTCTTTGAACATTAGTTGTAAATCTCATTTCTCTTTGTTGCCTCAAAAAAAACATTTCTCTTTGAACTCTTTTACACCTTCTCGTGTATTCACGATCCAATGATCCTATTCTGAACTACACTTAAACTTCCCTTCCGAACGATAAGGCTTTTACAAGATCATTTCAACATTTAAATAGCCGATTCGATAAATTTATATCGTTTAAACATTTATTTGATAATCTCTTACATTTTTGTTAGTTATAAATTTATAAATTTAGCCTCGACTATTATCTTTGCCATAAGAGTCCCATTTTAAAATCATATAAAAAAATATTGATAATTTTGAAACCGCTCAAAATCTATTTAATATTGATTTCGAAAATCATTTCTTTTTATCGACGGTACTAAAGAGGCAAATGGTTACTATAGTACCAAACCGTGAAATATACACTAATTTCACATTTCAAAACAAACAATTTTATCATATTGATAACGTTATCAATATTATCCAACCTGTTATTCCCTGCCAAAACCATGGTTATAACAATTCAAATCATTCAGTTCAAAATGGTCAATCAATATTCGGTTTCTATTCAAATAGATGGCATAACCAGTTAAATAGTCAATAATAACTGTAACAGACAATACTGGGCAAATAACAGCAATTCAAGCATTCAACAAATTAACGTTTATATCACTATAAACGTAACCACTGAGGTAAGTTACCTCAACTGGATTTAATCGTTAGAAATAACGATTTGATTTCAATTAAATTAAACGAACGTTTAATTTAACTGTTCGGTCCATACATGAATATAAATCAACAACGAACAAACTAATAAACAACCATTAACAATTATAGCACACAATTATAAAACCCGACTTATATAAAATATAAATAGGGGAAAAACTGAGTGAGTTTAACTCACCTTGCTTTTCATTTGTCGCTGAAATAGTTTAGTTTAACTAAAAACTCCAGTAGTTGCCAATTCCACTCAAGCCAGCTCTATTGTGTCATGCTCATTGACATGTTTCCATCGTCACTTGTTTTCGTTTGATCCTTTTCTGCACAATACGTTTATGCCTTTCATACGTTATTATCCTATTTAAATAAATGTTATAAATTTCTAAATTATCGTTAATTGTTCACTAAAAAAAAACCATTTTCTTTGTTCAATATAACTTAACAGTGCACGTATAGGACGGGTCAGGCGCATTTTCCAAAACTATTTGGTAAAAGTAAAACACATTCGTTCCTCGATGCCACTTTCCTAGAACCGCATATTAAAATATATACTAATATATAAAATACATATATTATATACTTCGGTTGGCCACGTATAACTACACCCAGTACCTTAAAATGGCTGTTCATCTCTCTCTTTCTTTTTATTCTAAAACAAATTCGATTTGACTAACTAATTACATTTATTTGCAGGCACGATAAATTTTTCATGGACCTATTTAAGAACCTAAGAATAACTATTTATTTACACCACATACTTACGTTTCATGATTATATATATATTTTCAAAATATAATCGGGTTCGTTATGACGTTAGGCACGATAACAGATTTAGGCACTTTATACTATACTGTTATTGTTATATATATTAAAGATATCTAACTGACCACGTCCATACTTAGATAAGGCCCAATTAAAGTAGACTAGGCACATAACTTAGCGGTTAGGCACTAAACAGGTTTAGGCCATTTTATAAGTATTAGAACTAACGGCCATGTTATTTATGGATTAGGCAAATTAAAGTGATCCGGCATATTCACCTCTTTATTGTTCAGATAGGCGCATTCAAAATATTTAGATTAGTAAAACCGGGTTTGGCACACTTATTAATGGTAATTAGGCATTCATACATGGATTAGGCACCGAAAGGAGCACTGTTCATCTCTTCCATCCCAACTACCTGCTGCCATCCCATACGCCGAAACAAACCGCACCGCCCCAACTTTCCATCACGTCCACATGCCGCCCCACTCCAGAAAACACTTCTTCGCCTATGAACTCACACCGCTCAGCATCCCTCCCTCTCTCTTTCGTTTCTGCCAACTTTCTTTTTTTCTTTTCTTTTTTCTTTTTTTTTTTTAAAAAAAAAGAAGGACTCTGTTTTGATTTTTGTTTAGGTGAAGACAGACTTGGTTTTGCATTGATGCGAGGATAGAAAATAGGGCGCCTTTTTATAATGAAGTAATATGTGGTGTGCAAGCTTTAGGCGTATAGGTCATAGAATAGCTGTGTCGCCTGGGGGTAATAAACAAAATAAAATATACCTATACTTGGCGGCCACGGTTTTAATGGATTGGCAAGAAAGGAACTGATGTTGTGAGTAGCAAGGCATCGTATTTATTAATATATATATATATATATATTTGGTTTTGTTGTTAAAGGAACGCAAGTTACAAGTTATTAAAGGGACGCAAGGCACAACAGTTTGGGACACAAGGAAAGGTCAAAATTTTGGGACGCAAGGAGTAAACAAAAAGGAATCAAAAGGGACGTAACAAAAGAGAAGGCAAAAAGAAAGTTTAGGGATAGATTTAATAATATTTTAAATACGCGAAACTTCGTCATGAGAAATTATGTTAATAATCACTATATAAAATTTCTGTTTTCTGATAAAAAGGCTAACCTTAATGTAAAAAGGTATTCCGGACCCAATAGGACAAGTTTCGTCGAAAACCGAGGTCATATGAAAAAATTTCCTTTATAAAACCGGAAATCAACACGCGTTTAAATTTTTCACGATCACTAGATAAATCAAATCAATTTGAAATTTCGAAATCCTATAATAATTTGTTGATACGAACCCAACGGCACCAGTTTCGTCGCATTCTGAGACTGTTTCCCCGATAGGCTATTTTTACCGCGTACCACAACACCCTTTTTAACACCAAATTATCCGGTCTCTAAAAATAACAAACTATATACCTATCTTTACTCTAATCGACGATACGAACTCAACGGAACTGGTTTCGCGGCCAAAATCGATCGTCTGCTCAAGTTATACCCAAATATCCTTTTATTTATTTAAATACGCGCTATAGAAATTGAACGGGCGTTTATGGCTGCCATGGTCACATACGACATCGGTTTTGCCATGCCATTTAACACCATGCAATAATTTAACGTTGCGGTTCCAATGACACTGATTTTGTCGAAATCTGAGTCCGTTTGCAAAACGGCCATTTTAAAGGTCGATATCGATTTCCATAGCGTTTTTTCCAAAATTTGATTTAGTCGTAACTCGCAATCTATAACACGAAAACTGGATTTTTCTCTTTCATATGAAAACTATCATCAACATGATCCCAACGTTTCTTGTTTCACAGAATCTGACTTATATCGAATCCTGTATATTCAGTTGAAGTTCAAAATTCAATATTACAAACTGCAGCGCCATTTTGAGCACGATTTATAATTATAAATAAAATTAACGATAAAACTTCGTTTTAAATAACAAATTCAATATTAAAAACCATTAATATTCCAAATACAATATTTAAAATAATAATTTAAATAAAATATTTGGCTACAGAAATACGGGACGTTACATTCTTCCCCCCTTAAAATAATTTCGTTCTCGAAATTGCTAAGGTAAGAAAGAACGTTACTACTCATTAATTTCCAAATCTAATTTATCAAAAACCAATTCAATATCGTAAAATAAAATTTTCAAAAATATCGAAAATTTCTAACACTTTAAATTTCTGAAAAAATCGGCAGAGTTTCCCCTACACGGAGTGACTTCTGCGATATCGCAGGAACAAATAAAATACATTCATCGACCCATACGGTCGGAAAGAAAAAACCAAAAACCAAAAACCAAAACCAAAATTTATATTTTCGCGTAGGCATACCTTTTTACAAACGCTACTGAGCTTATTTTCTCTATTTATCGCAATCTACTCGATCAAAATCTAATCCTCAAAGCCATCTGACACCTGTACTCAACTCAGTTTGACATATGAGTAACAATTTCATGATATATGATATCTCATTGACCAACCTGTATAATCACATGAATCCCCAAAATTAGCATAAATATCAATTCATTTGCAAATGGAGGTTTAAATCATTTATTTTAATCCATATGCAGTTTCATTCTTCTTTAATTATACTGAAATTTTATTTCCAATTCATTCAACTCTATTGTTAAACAGTTGATGAATTTATATTCAACCAATCTAACACCCAATCAACACCAATCAACAACCAATGTAACAACATTTCAACCAAATCAATAGAATTTCACATTCGATTTAATATTTACTTTAGTTTAACATATTTCAATATCAGTCAATTAACACTCGATTGATTATTAATCAATTATCCATTAAATTTCCAAATTAATTTCATTCAGTATTTTTCTTAATTTAATTTTACTTAACCCAGTTAAGTTTCAATTCAAATTTTTAATTCAATCTGGATTTATTCAAACCAACCAACTCACAATATCTCAATAACAAAATTATTCCTTTTTATACAAAATATATTTCGGGTAAAATTATTTCATTCACCCTCTTTACAAAACATAAAACATTTGTATATAAAATTTACAAATACGCTCTCATATATATATACATATACTCAACCTCGATCTAGGGTATTACTAACCCAATCTCTATCGAGTCACACCACAGAGCCAAGGTTATTACTAAACCAATAGCTCTGATACCACTGTAATGACCAGAGGATTTTCGGCCCAGAAAATCGACATAAATACATTTCCATATCATATGTCGATCTTCGAAAACACCGAAAACACTGGAACGTTATTAGAAAGAAATTAGAGGGTGAGATAAGAAAAAAAGAAATATTAGAATAGAAGAAGAAGAAGAAACAACACAACACATAGTCTCACATCGCAGCGGAACGAAATATAATATAGAAATAAATCTTTACTGAGAGCTTTAAAAATACTTACAATTATCAGAGTACATCAACATCTGGACAGTTATAATAACCTGTCCTTAGATACAACACAACGGAATAGCAGCTATATAATATCATACGTCTGAACTCCTCCAGCTCGTCTCTTCACATCATTCGCTAACCTGAACCTGTACACATCCGGGCTAACCCGAGCATTTACAAAACACCGGGTCAGTCTGGTGAACCAGAGTGAGAAAAACTCGCACAGTTTAAGGGTAACACACAACTTGATTTTAAAGTCAAAATCTTTTCGAAGGAAAAGGATAATCGTAAGACCAAATCCACACATAAACACGGACGGTTTTTACCTTACGATAACCCAAAATGTTTTTGAAATCGATATCTTTTCTGATATTATAATAATGTCTAAATACAAGTAAATAACAATCTAGTGGAACGCTTGCATCTCACGCTCCACATATAGAGTATACAAACAAAACTGCGGACTCTTATTGGAAATAGGATTCCGACCATGACAAGGTATGGGACCACCTGCCGATAGTGTATCTCTAAAAGCGAATACACTGGGTTCAACAAGAACGTCTTGCAACCCGGCCCTCACATGACCGACCACTCATTTCGCTTGACTGTATCGAATGTATATCACCAACGGTTGGGCTCAAACCACCGTTTCCCGATAAGGGACCGCATCGATAGATTAAAGAAGCAAAAAAGAATTTCTCTAGATAGGTGATTATACACCCTAATGGGAGCGACCCACATAGCCATGCTGCCTGCCCTATTTTTGTCATTTCCCGGTTGATGAGGCTTGAGGCTACGCTTTTAATCAGCACATCACATTCACTTCGAATGCCACATCGTCAGATCCATCAGCAATCACTAATTGACATCCCCAACAATACATTATGTGTTAGCTGAAGAAGTTTCCTTCTCCGCCTCCACTCTTGGTATGGTTGAAGAAATCAATGTACGTGACCTTTCTGGAAATATTCTGTCAGACATTCATCCATACAAGTCATCCAGGGACAGGATGAACCGAAGGTACTCCCCTACTGCATCTCATATAGGAACCACCCCATGGATCAGTAGCGAGTAGTCCTTGCAATCGTAGATTCCAATCATGACAGAATCACAGCTTATCTCTGTTTGCAAGGCAGAGAATTTTAGTGGCTCTTCCGTTTATGAAAATCTACGGTCTTCAATAGCTCCGACTTGAATCAGCATCTTTAGCGTATTCATATTTGCTAGATAGAATGGTTTTCGAATATACTCGATCCCGGTCTTTCCGTACCAACAATCGTATGGGCAAGTTTGATAGTCGGTGATTTAACTATCAAATAAACAAACATTCATCCATAAAAGAAAATGGATTTACCGGTTCAATACTCAGTATCATTTAGCCTCTTAGACGAACTGTCCGTTAATTATATCCTTTACTTTTTCAACATTTGAATCATCACTTTTACTTCTTATTATAAAATAAGAATATTCTCCAACTTCTTTTTATTCAGCTTATAAACTTCTCGGAACAACTTATAATATCATATACGGAAATCATAGCTTATATTTCCATCAACTATTCTCGTTTATAAACTAATATCATTCTTTGATAATCATGGAGTCGTTCAAGTTGGGGTATTTCATTTACCTCTCAGACCTTGACCAACAACATTCATATCTTCGGAATAAATAAAAGTTTATTAACCACACATCCTTTTGAAAAACTGATTTAAATCTCAACAAAGCTTCGATTCTATTAGAAATAGAATCCTTATGAAAATTCCTTAATATCTCTTTATTATAATGTTACAAATTATTTCAACAATTCAAATTTGTTTGTTTTAAAACCATATAAACAACGCTTTTAGAAATTTTATATTAATATCATATAACATTGTTATATCGTTATCCTTTGAAATTTCTTATTTGATATTTATCAAAATAGTATAACTTATCGTCTGTAGCAAATGTTACAGAATTTCCTTTCAAAGCCCTTTTACTTATCATGATCTCTTTAACTCATACTCGACCACTTATTTGTTGTTTAAAACATATAATAATGTTTTAAAAACTTATATCCAAAAATAGTTCATGTCCTTCGTAACAACGTTACAAAACATATATTACCAAACCACTAACTTTATTTACCAATTTTATTCCATTTCTAAACTTAAATATCCATTTACAAAATCTTTGTAACTTAATTATGACAACTTATCAATCGTTTTCATTTGTACATCTTTTAACTTCATTTGGAAAATCTCATTTTCAATTCTTTATCAACAACTAATGTTCATTGTTGTTTTTTTTATAACTTAGCTTATCTTCCCAACCTCGATCCCATTTATAAACTCATATACCATTTATATACTCAAATCTCATTTATAAATCCAAATCTCATTTATAAATCCAAATCTCATTTATATTACTACTTATTTCCAAATCCGCCGAGTTGTAAATCTTATTCACGAAATGTTATTTAATCACATTTCGTATTGTTTAACAACACCGTTCGTTAAAACGATCATTTATCACAAAACATTTCTCTTTGAACATTAGTTTTAAATCTCATTTCTCTTTGTTGCCCCAAAAAAAACATTTCTCTTTGAACTCTTTTACACCTTCTCGTGTATTCACGATCCAATGATCCTATTCTGAACTACACTTAAACGTCCCTTCCGAACGATAAGGCTTTTACAAAATCATTTCAACATTTAAATAGCCGATTCGATAAATTTATATCGTTTAAACATTTATTTGATAATCTCTTACATTTTTGTTAGTTATAAATTTATAAATTTAGCCTCGACTATTATCTTTGCCATAAGAGTCCCATTTTAAAATCATATAAAAATATATTGATAATTTTGAAACCGCTCAAAATCAATTTAATATTGATTTCGAAAATCATTTCTTTTCATCGACGGTACTAAAGAGGCAAATGGTTACTATAGTACCAAACCGTGAAATATACACTAATTTCACATTTCATAACAAACAATTTTATCATATTGATAATGTTATCAATATTATCCAACCTGTTATTCCCTGCCAAAACCATGGTTATCACAATTCAAATCATTCAGTTCAAAATGGTCAATCAATATTCGGTTTCTATTCAAATAGATGACATTACCAGTTAAATAGTCAATAATAACTGTAACAGACAATACTGGGCAAATAACAGCAATTCAAGCATTCAACAAATTAACGTTTATATCACTATAAATGTAACCACTGAGGTAAGTTACCTCAATTGGATTTAATCGTTAGAAATAAAGGTTTGTTTTCAATTAAATTAAACGAACGTTTAATTTAACTGTTCGGTCCATACATGAATATAAATCAACAACGAACAAACTAATAAACAACCTTTAACAAGTATAGCACACAATTATAAAACCCGACTTATATAAAATATAAATAGGGGAAAAACTGAGTGAGTTTAACTCACCTTGCTTTTCATTTGTCGCTGAAACAGTTTAGTTTAACTAAAAACTCCAGTAGTTGCCAATTCCACTCAAACCAGCTCTATTGTGTCATGCTCGTTGACATGTTTCCATCGTCACTTGTTTTCGTTCGATCCTTTTCTGCACAATACGTTTATGCCTTTCATACGTTATTAGCATATTTCAATAAATGTTATAAATTTCTAAATTATCGTTAATTGTTCACTAAAAAAACCACTTTCTTTGTTCAATATAACTTAACAGAGCACGTATAGGACGGGTCAGGCGCATTTTCCAAAACTATATGCTAAAAGTAAAACACATTCGTTCCTCGATGCCACTTTCCTAGAACCGCATATTAAAATATATACTAATATATAAAATACATATATTATATACTTCGGTTGGCCACGTATAACTACACCCAGTACCTTAAAATAGCTGTTCATCTCTCTCTTTCTTTTTATTCTAAAACAAATTCGATTTGACTAAATAGTTACATTTATTTGCAGGCACGATAAATTTTTCATGGACCTATTTAAGAACCTAAGAATAACTATTTATTTACACCACATACTTACGTTTCATGATTATATATATATATTCAAAATATAATCGGGTTCGTTTTGACGTTAGGCACGATAACAGATTTAGGCACTTTATACTATACTGTTATTGTTATATATATTAAAGATATCTAACTGACCACGTCCATACTTAGATAAGGCCCAATTAAAGTAGACTAGGCACATAACTTAGAGGTTAGGCACTAAACAGGTTTAAGCCATTTTATAAGTATTAGAACTAACGGCCATGATAATTATGGATTAGGCAAATTAAAGTGATCCGGCATATTCAGCTCTTTACTGTTCAGTTAGGCGCATTGAAAATATTTAGATTAGTAAAACCGGGTTAGGCACACTTATTAATGGTAATTAGGCATTCATACATGGATTAGGCACCGAAAGGAGCACTGTTCATCTCTTCCATCCCATACGCCGAAACAAACCGCACCGCCCCAATTTTCCATCACCTCCACATGCCGCCCCACTCCAGAAAATACTTCTTCGCCCATGAACTCACACCGCTCAGCATCCCTCCCTCTCTCTTTCGTTTCTTCCAACTTTCTTCTTTTCTTTTCTTTTTTCTTTTTTTTTTAAAAAAAAAAGAAGGACTCTGTTTTGATTTTTGTTTAGGTGAAGACAGACTTGGTTTTGCATTGATGCGAGGATAGAAAATAGGGCGCCTTTTTATAATGAAGTAATATGTGGTGTGCAAGCTTTAGGTGTATAGGTCATAGAATAGCTGTGTTGCCTGGGGGTAATAAACAAAATAAAATATACCTATACTTGGCGGCCTCGGTTTTAATGGATTGGCAAGAAAGGAACTGGTGTTGTGGGTAGCAAGGCATCGTATTTATTAATATATATATATATATATATATATATTTGGTTTTGTTATTAAAGGAACGCAAGTTACAAGTTATTAAAGGGACGCAAGGCACAACTGTTTGGGACACAAGGAAAGGTCAAAGCTTTGGGACGCAAGGAGTAAACAAAAAGGAATCAAAAGGGACGTAACAAAAGAGAAGGCAAAAAGAAAGTTTAGGGATAGATTTAATAATATTTTAAATACGTGAAACTTCGTCATGAGAAATTATGTTAATAATCACTATATAAAATTTCTGTTTTCTAATAAAAAGGCTAACCTTAATGTAAAAAGGTATTCCGGACCCAATGGGACAAGTTTCGTCGAAAACCGAGGTCATATGAAAAAATTTCCTTTATAAAACCGGAAATCAACACGCGTTTAAATTTTTCACGATCACTAGATAAATCAAATCAATTTGAAATTTCGAAATCCTATAATAATTTGTTGATACGAACCCAACGGCACCAGTTTCGTCGCATTCTGAGACTGTTTCCCCAGTAAGCTATTTTACCACAACACCCTTTTTAATACCAAATTATCCGGTCTCTAAAAATAACAAACTATATACCTATCGTGACTCTAATCGACGATACGAACTCAACGGAACTAGTTTCGCGGCCAAAATCGATCGTCTGCTCAAGTTATACCCAAATATCCTTTTATTTATTTAAATACGCGCTATAGAAATTGAACGGGCGTTTATGGCTGCCATGGTCACATACGACATCGGTTTTGCCATGCCATTTAACACCGTGCAATAATTTAACGTTGCGGTTCCAATGACACTGATTTTGTCGAAATCTGAGTCCGTTTGTAAAACGGCCATTTTAAAGGTCGATATCGATTTCCATAGCGGTATTTCCAAAATTTGATTTAGCCGTAACTCGCAATCTATAACACGAAATCTGGATTTTTCTCTTTCATATGAAAACTATCGTCAACATGATCCCAATGTTTCTTGTTTCACAGAAATCTGACTTATATCGAATCCTGTATATTCAGTTGAAGTTCAAAATTCAATATTACGAACTGCAGCGCCATTTCGAGCTCGATTTATAATTATAAATAAAATTAACGATAAAACTTCGTTTTAAATAACAAATTCAATATTAAAAACCATTAATATTCCAAATACAATATTTAAAATAATAATTTAAATAAAATATTTGGCTACAGAAATACGGGACGTTACATATATTCAATATCAATTTCTATGACCAACAAATATCGTATTGGAAATAACGATATATATATATATATATCTTTCAAATTTCCATAACAACATCTGTATAATCACGAAATCCAACATCGAACCATTCCGAAGATGATTTGAATTCAAATCCATTCCAATTCAATCATTGGAAATCCTGATTATTTTCAAAACCATTTCAAATCCAATTTATTTATTTTTAAAATAAACAAATTATTATTCTAGTTCAAAACTAGTTCATTTTGATAAAAATCTATTTTTATCTTTTCAAATATGGAATTTTTCATCCCAATTCTTCACAAATCATTTCTTATGATTTTACACAAATTATTACTATTTTTAATAATTTTATCAAGGCCCGTAAGTCGATTTCCATCAACGGCCATCGAACTGCACTTATAGCGACCTTTTCTAAATTTGATATGGACATAATTCCAAATCCAATCGTTAGATTTCAAATTTATAATATTCGTTAGAAAGCTCTTTTCGATAAGAACCCAACAGTTCTGGTTTTAGGAGAATCCGACGGTCGGATCTCCCGCAACGTCCATTCGAAGTCAATGGTCGAAATTCACCAACTGCCGCAGCGCGGTGCTTTCTATTCAGGCCATTATATATATATATTATATATATTTCGTCGATTTCCTTTTAAACGTATATTATAAATCATTTTAAATTCGTTTTCGAAATGATTTCAACTTCATTTCAAATTCAAATCAAAGTTGAATTTTTCCTTATAAATTCGTTTTAAATTCCTTTCAAATTGATTTCAATTCAAATCGATTTTTAATTCAATTTCAGTTCGTTTTCAATT
This sequence comes from Allium sativum, assembly GCA_030737875.1. Taxonomy (NCBI): domain Eukaryota; kingdom Viridiplantae; phylum Streptophyta; class Magnoliopsida; order Asparagales; family Amaryllidaceae; genus Allium; species Allium sativum. Next base: position 135,310,768 of record CM060918.1, read on the forward strand.
CAATTTGAATTTCAAATTAATTCAATTCCAATTCGAATTCAATTCTATTCAATTTCAATTCGAATTCAATTCTATTCAATTTCAATTCGAATTCAATTCAATTCAATTTCAATTCGAATTCAATTCATTTCAATTGCAATTTGAATTCAATTCTTTTCAATATAATTCGAATTTCGATGTAACAACCCGTAAAATGCGAGCCAGTTTGAAATTTTTATTTTGACAATTTTGGCGAATTTTGAATATTTAAAATGAATTATTTTAAATAATATCGACGAGAAATTTATTTTGAATAGAATTCGAACGTATATATTATACGCGTCGTCGTTAGAATATAAATATTTATATATAATTATAAATAGAATTGAAAATGGCGCGGTAGTTCGATAATTCGATTTCAAACTTCAATTGAATGTACCGGGTGCAAAACAATCCGGATTTTAGTGAAACCAAAAATAATGTAATCTAATAGTGAATACCTTTCCAACGAATCCGAAAAAATCAAAAGTTCGTAGCGGGAATCAAAAGATATGTCCAGTTGAAAATTCTGAATAGTCGCTATGGAATTCAGGCCCTTAAAAATGGACATTTTGCAAACGACCTCAGATTTCGACGAAACCAGTTTTGTTGGGTCCGTGATGTAAAGTTATTGCTAGGTTTCAAATTTCATAATTATTCGAATCAATATGTGAGCGTGGTAAAGGAAAATGCGTTTGACCAGTTTCAGTTGATTTTAATCGACTGGAAATTGGCCATTTTTCTAACGGTCTCAGAATTCGACGAAACTAGTTTTGTTAGGACCGTATCGTCAATACGAAGCTAGAAAATATTTTTCTGGAATTTTTCGAGTTAGTATGTGACCCCGGTAATTTGAACTGTACGTTTAAAATTCAATATAGTGATTTAAATGTAAATTCAAAGGAAACTAATCGAAACGATCAAATCAGCTTGCGATACATATCCCATTGTGTTCGGAATGGGGGTAATACGCTAGAGACGACAGTCGGCGGGTTCTATTTCTAGTTCATATGAAAAGTCAACTTAAGAGGGAGAAAATAAATAAAAATAATATATAAATTATAAATTATTATATAACCTCACTTCCCTCTCTCTCTTCCTTTCTCTCAGTCAAACTAGGTCAAAGAAAAAAAAACGATCCACAAATCGCGCCTGCCCCAGCCGATCCGCCGCCGCCTCCAGGCGGAGCACCACCGCACCCCCAGTCAGCCGCCACCGTGCACCCCCCCCCCTCGCCTCCCGTTCCTCCTCTCCCCCTCTGCTAGACCGCGACCCCCAACTTCGAAGAACCCGCAACCAACAGCGAGACCATCGAAGCAGCCCCCAGTCGAAGCCTCGAAGCCGCCGCGACACCTCCGAGCGCCACCAACGAGCCACCGACGCTCCTCCTTCATCCCTCCACTTCGAAACCTGCGGTGAGCGATTTTATTTTATTTTTATTTTTAATTTCGAATTTAAAAACTGTTTTTTTTAGTTGCATAAAGACTGATTTTTTTTTAAAGAGTAAAAACTGATTCTTTTTAGAATTTTAAAACTGATTCTTTTTAAATGATTAAAGATTTTAAAAACTGATTTTAAAATTTAAAAAAACTGGATTTTTAAATGATAGAAAAACTGATTTTGTTTAAGAGAAAATCTGATTTTTATCAGATTTAGAAACTGATTTTTTTTATTTTAAACTTTAAAAAGAAAAACTGAATTTTATAAAAAGATTAAAACTGATTTTAATTAGGAAAAACTGATTTTTTAAAATGTCGGAAAAACTGATTTTTAAAATGTTAAAGACAGATTTTTAAAATGTTAAAGACAGATTTTTTAAAATGCAGAAAGTTAGATTTTTAAAATGTGAAAAGACGATATCTTTGAATTGAAAAATATAAAGACTTGATTTTGGAAAAATTAAAGATACGGTTTTTGAAACGAAATAAAAATATGATTTTTATATATTGAACTTCGAAATAAAAATATGATTTTTATATATTGAACTTCGAAATAAAAATATGATTTTTATATATTGAACTTCGAAATAAAAATATGATTTTTATATATTGAACTGCGGAATAAAAATTCGATTTTTATATATTGAATAGCGTAGTGAAAATTCGATTTTTACATATGTAGTGGCTACGGGCAACGAAGATGACGAAGATGCGATAGCAATGAAGATTTCTATCAATGAAGTGCCGTGGAGCTAGGATAGCTATAGGTGAGAACTTCTCACTCAAATTCTACTATTCTAGTTATATATATATACTAGGATGCAGACGGTGCTTATTAGAAGCACCCGACACCCGTCCACAGACCATGGACTTGTTTGATTGGTTGTGTAGTTGGTTAGATTATTTGATTTGGATTTGATTGTTTTGGTGAAATTGAAATTGATATGATTGATGTGTGAATGGCGTGGGCCTTCACTAGACCGGGGATAAGGCTAGGCCTCGTCCCGTTTCTAGTATCGTGCCGTTATGCCGCCGAAATTTTCTAAAAATACGTTAGAAAATAAAAATATCATTTTATTGTGTAAATGAATTGAATAGAAATTCATAGGTTGAAATAAAATGTTTTATCGTTAAAAATATAATTTTTAACGTGAGTGTGAATAAATGAATAGTTATAAACAAATCGGCCGATTTGTTTGTATATACACTGATTTGACTGATATTGATTGGGTCGATAAATTTCACACATCGCCCAACTGCACAAATAAAATCTGTGTTTGATTGTTTGAAACCCCACACGGGTGTTGGGATGAAATTTGAAGTTCACTCATCTTGATTGATTAAATATGTCGATCGATTGATTGACAGGCTGTTATAAGCGTTAGATATCTATATTTGATGCTTATACAGTGTAGTGCACTTTGGTTGATGGTTGATTATTTTTCAATGCTATTATACATGTGTTGTATGAAAATCCATATAATTAACTTTATATGGTAATTGATTGGGCCTCATTCCAGTTTAGAAATGGAAATATTTGAAATAGAAATATCTGAAATAGAATATTTGAAAATAGAAATTTATGAAGTCGTGTTGATTAGTTTGACGCCATTTTGACGTGAACGATATTTATATCGATTTTAAACGATTTCGAAATGAATTGAATTGAAAACGATTTCGAAATGAATTGAATTGAAAACGATTTCGAAATGAATTGAATTGAAAACGAACTCAAAGTGAATTGAAAACGATTTCAAAGTGAATTGAAAACGATTTCGAAATGAATTGAATTGAAAACGATTTCGAAATGAATTGAATTGAAAACGATTTCGAAATGAAGTGAATTGAAAACGATTTCGAAATGAATTGAATTGAAAACGATTTCGAAATGAATTGAATTGAAAACGATTTCGAAATGAATTGAATTGAAAACGATTTCGAAATGAAGTGAATTGAAAACGATTTCGAAATGAAGTGAATTGAAAACGATTTCGAAATGAATGGAATTGAAAACGATTTCGAAATGAATTGAATTGAAAACGAATTCAAATTGAATTGAAATTTGAATTGAATAGAAATGAATTTTAAAACGAATCTATAAAGAAGAATTCAATTGTGATTTGAATTGAAAAGGAAGTTGAAAATGTTTTTGAAACGAATTCAAAACTATTTATATAATTCGTTTTAAATAGAAATCGACGAAGTATATATTATATATATTATATATATAATATAATGGCCTGAATAGAACGCGCCGCGCCGCGGCAGTTCGTGAATTTCGACCATTTATTTCAAACGGACATTACGGGAGATCCGACCGTCGGATTCTCCTAAAACCGGAACCGTTGGGTTCGTATCGAAAAGAGCTTTCTAACGAATATTAGAAATTAGAAATCTAACGGTTGGATTTGGAATTATGTCCAAATCAAATTTGAAAAAGGTCGCTATAAGTGCAGTTCGATGGCCATTGATGGAAATCGACTGTACGGGCCTTGATAAAATTATTAAAAATAGTAATAATTTGTGTAAAATCATAAGAAATGATTTGTGAAGATTTGGGATGAAAAACTCCATATTTGAAAAGATAAAAATAGATTTTTTATCGAAATGAACTAGTTTTGAACTAGAATTATAATTCTATTTATTTTTAAATAAATAAATTGAATTTGAAAAGGGTTTTGAAAATAACCTAAATTTCCAATGATTGCATTGGAGTGGATTTGAATCGAAATTGTCTTCGGAATATTTCGATGTTGGAATTCGTGATTATGCAGATGTTGTTATGGAAATTTGAAAGATATATATTTACATCGTTATTTCCAATACGACATTTGTTAGTCGTAGAATTTGATATTGAATATAAGCCGATATATTTTCTATTCAGAGCCTTGTATTGAATATCAAATGTGATTTGGGTTTGTCGCGAATGGTGTCTTCACTAACACTGTTCTTGAACCTAGTTGTGAAAAGATTAAATCTTTTATTTAGATTTAATGAAGTGTACCAATTAAACGATATTTAATTGGAATTGAATTGGTATTGATTTTTGGGTTTATCGTGAACCGTGTTTTAAATAACACTTGTTCTTTAACCCGATAATTAATGGAATGTGATTTTGGGTTTATCGTGAACCGTGTTTTAAATGACATTGATTCTTTAACCCAGTTAAAGATTAAAACTAAGTGGAGTTTTAATGAATCTTTAATTAGATTGAGATGATCGAAAATGGGGTATCACCAGTTTTGCTCCAGGCGATGGTTAAATCTTTAATTAGATTTGAACGTGAAATGGTAATTGAATTTACCGATAACACTGTGGTGTTAGATATGAAGTATTACCAGTTTTACTTCATGGGATGAATAGGTTGGGATTGGGAAATAAAATAAATGATTACTTCGGTGTGGTTCGCTAATCCCGACTAGTTTGAATTGATATTCAAAGGAGATTAAAGAATAATAATTGTTTTAGTTCTCACACCAGTCCCATGACTGACCTGGAGTTTATTGTTTTAACCTAAACTCTGGGTGCCCCTATTTTGACACGGGCAGCTAGTAGTTTTGGTTTTGCAGATTTATATTCACAGGATCCTGGTTTACAGCTGGAACGATATCCGGAAAGCTTTGTATCCGTATATCTACTTCTAGTTGTGTATTGTATTATTTTCCGCTGCTATGTATTTAAATGTAATTTAAATCTCTGATATTTCTGTGTAATATTCATTTGTTTATACTCTGTATATTCTTGTAATCTGATGCATTGTTGTAATATACAATGAAATGTTCTTTTGTATGCGTTCTGATTTGTCTTGTCCTCACAGTAATTCGTTCTTTCTCATCTCTTCGGAGACCGGGGAAGTTCGGGTCGCCACAGTTGGTATCAGAGCTTTGGTTTACAAAGCAGAGAACAAGGCACATTAGAACCGTACGAAAGAATTCATCAGATATTGGATTAACAATATCCAATGAGAGTGACTCGTTAGAGATGGGATCAATAGTATCCTAGAACGAGTGTGAAGAGTATATTTTTTAAAATGGAAACAACTTTGTTTTGAAAATTTAAATCAATTATTCGTATTTGATTATTTATTTATATTGGTATGGACAGTCCAGTATATAAATATTTTGCGTATACGTCTGATCCAAGTGTATTTGAAATTTTAGTATATTGGATAGATATAGCATCACACTCTAGTCGCCCGAAGATGATATTGATGATGGTGCATCATCATCAGCATTTATATTCGAGTGTCGAAGGTGTGATATATATATATTTCCTATTGACTGGTGTGAGAACCAAAACTTATATAGCTAGAATACATTGTTGTGATTTGGCATCAAAAACATGATTTTTTGTATATATATCAAAATTATGAATTTGAAACTCTAATTCACTAATTGATTGATGTTTGTGTTGTTTGTTCATTTGTTTGCTAATTTTGAACCATTATGCTTAATTTGATCGAATAATGAATTGTATTGAAATTTGGTCGCATTTGCTTGCATATACATATACTTACATTGAACAGGTCATAGCAAGGAGGCTAGAGCCAGAGAATAAAATTTGTTTGCCCGACAAATAGGTACATGTTTACTACATAATTTACTGTTTCGTTTGGGTGATGATGATTTTATGAGCCTTTTGGCTAGCCGCTTGGCTTTTTCTTTTTCTTTTTGAGATCTGAAGGACCGGGGAAGCTATTTGAAATTCCCCGATGCTCCCGGTGCAGGGGAGGGTATGGCGAAATTTTTCAAAAATTTAGGGTGTTAGCCAAATTTTTGAAATTTTGAAAATTCTCAGAAACTGAAAGGTTAGAGAAGGGAAGCCAGATCGAGCGTAGAGTTGATTAATCAAACCACTTTCGACTTTGTTCCTTTTCGGGGACGAAAAGTTTTAAGTGGGGGAGATTGTAACAACCCGTAAAATGCGAGCCAGTTTGAAATTTTTATTTTGACAATTTTGGCGAATTTTGAATATTTAAAATGAATTATTTTAAATAATATCGACGAGAAATTTATTTTGAATAGAATTCGAACGTATATATTATACGCGTCGTCGTTAGAATATAAATATTTATATATAATTATAAATAGAATTGAAAATGGCGCGGTAGTTCGATAATTCGATTTCAAACTTCAATTGAATGTACCGGGTGCAAAACAATCCGGATTTTAGTGAAACCAAAAATAATGGAATCTAATAGTGAATACCTTTCCAACGAATCCGAAAAAATCAAAAGTTCGTAGCGGGAATCAAAAGATATGTCCAGTTGAAAATTCTGAATAGTCGCTATGGAATTCAGGCCCTTAAAAATGGACATTTTGCAAACGACCTCGGATTTCGACGAAACCAGTTTTGTTGGGTCCGTGATGTAAAGTTATTGCTAGGTTTCAAATTTCATAATTTTTCGAATCAATATGTGAGCGTGGCAAAGGAAAATGCGTTTGACCAGTTTCAGTTGATTTTAATCGACTGGAAATTGGCCATTTTTCTAACGGTCTCAGAATTCGACGAAACTAGTTTTGTTAGGACCGTATCGTCAATATGAAGCTAGAAAATATTTTTCTGGAATTTTCGAGTTAGTATGTGACCCCGGTAATTTGAAATGTATGTTTAAAATTCAATATAGTGATTTAAATGTAAATTCAAAGGAAACTAATCGAAACGATCAAATCAGCTTGCGATACATATCCCATTGTGTTCGGAATGGGGGTAATACGCTAGAGACGACAGTCGGCGGGTTCTATTTCTAGTTCATATGAAAAGTCAACTTAAGAGGGAGAAAATAAATAAAAATAATATATAAATTATAAATTATTATATAACCTCACTTCCCTCTCTCTCTTCCTTTCTCTCAGTCAAACTAGGTCAAAGAAAAAAAAAACGATCCACAAATCGCGCCTGCCCCAGCCGATCCGCCGCCGCCTCCAGGCGGAGCACCACCGCACCCCCAGTCAGCCGCCACCGTGCACCCCCCCCCTCGCCTCCCGTTCCTCCTCTCCCCCTCTGCTAGACCGCGACCCCCAACTTCGAAGAACCCGCAACCAACAGCGAGACCATCGAAGCAGCCCCCAGTCGAAGCCTCGAAGCCGCCGCGACACCTCCGAGCGCCACCAACGAGCCGCCGACGCTCCTCCTTCATCCCTCCACTTCGAAACCTGCGGTGAGCGATTTTATTTTATTTTTATTTTTAATTTCGAATTTAAAAACTGTTTTTTTTTTAGTTGCATAAAGATTGATTTTTTTTTTAAAGAGTAAAAACTGATTCTTTTTAAATGATTAAAGATTTTAAAAACTGATTTTAAAATTTAAAAAAACTGTATTTTTAAATGATAGAAAAACTGATTTTGTTTAAGAGAAAATCTGATTTTTATCAGATTTAGAAACTGATTTTTTTTATTTTAAACTTTAAAAAGAAAAACTGAATTTTATAAAAAGATTAAAACTGATTTTAATTAGGAAAAACTGATTTTTTAAAGTGTCGGAAAAACTGATTTTTAAAATGTTAAAGACAGATTTTTAAAATGTTAAAGACAGATTTTTTAAAATGCAGAAAGTTAGATTTTTAAAATGTGAAAAGACGATATCTTTGAATTGAAAAATATAAAGACTTGATTTTGGAAAAATTAAAGATACGGTTTCTGAAACGAAATAAAAATATGATTTTTATATATTGAACTTCGAAATAAAAATATGATTTTTATATATTGAACTTCGAAATAAAAATATGATTTTTATATATTGAACTGCGGAATAAAAATTCGATTTTTATATATTGAATAGCGTAGTGAAAATTCGATTTTTACATATGTAGTGGCTACGGGCAACGAAGATGACGAAGATGCGATAGCAATGAAGATTTCTATCAATGAAGTGCCGTGGAGCTAGGATAGCTATAGGTGAGAACTTCTCACTCAAATTCTACTATTCTAGTTATATATATATATACTAGGATGCAGACGGTGCTTATTAGAAGCACCCGACACCCGTCCACAGACCATGGACTTGTTTGATTGGTTGTGTAGTTGGTTAGATTATTTGATTTGGATTTGATTGTTTTGGTGAAATTGAAATTGATATGATTGATGTGTGAATGGCGTGGGCCTTCACTAGACCGGGGATAAGGCTAGGCCTCGTCCCGTTTCTAGTATCGTCCCGTTATGCCGCCGAAATTTTCTAAAAATACGTTAGAAAATAAAAATATCATTTTATTGTGTAAATGAATTGAATAGAAATTCATAGGTTGAAATAAAATGTTTTATCGTTAAAAATATAATTTTTAACGTGAATGTGAATAAATGAATAGTTATAAACAAATCGGCCGATTTGTTTGTATATACACTGATTTGACTGATATTGATTGGGTCGATAAATTTCACACATCGCCCAACTGCACAAATAAAATCTGTGTTTGATTGTTTGAAACCCCACACGGGTGTTGGGATGAAATTTGAAGTTCACTCATCCTGATTGATTAAATATGTCGATCGATTGATTGACAGGCTGTTATAAGCGTTAGATATCTATATTTGATGCTTATACAGTGTAATGCACTTTGGTTGATGGTTGATTATTTTTCAATGCTATTATACATGTGTTGTATGAAAATCCATATAATTAACTTTATATGGTAATTGATTGGGCCTCATTCCAGTTTAGAAATGGAAATATTTGAAATAGAAATATCTGAAATAGAATATTTGAAAATAGAAATTTATGAAGTCGTGTTGATTAGTTTGACGCCATTTTGACGTGAACGATATTTATATCGATTTTAAACGATTTCGAAATGAATTGAATTGAAAACGATTTCGAAATGAATTGAATTGAAAACGATTTCGAAATGAATTGAATTGAAAACGAACTCAAAGTGAATTGAAAACGATTTCAAAGTGAATTGAAAACGATTTCGAAATGAATTGAATTGAAAACGATTTCGAAATGAATTGAATTGAAAACGATTTCGAAATGAAGTGAATTGAAAACGATTTTGAAATGAATTGAATTGAAAACGATTTCGAAATGAATTGAATTGAAAACGATTTCGAAATGAATTGAATTGAAAACGATTTCGAAATGAAGTGAATTGAAAACGATTTCGAAATGAAGTGAATTGAAAACGATTTCGAAATGAATTGAATTGAAAACGATTTCGAAATGAATTGAATTGAAAACGAATTCAAATTGAATTGAAATTTGAATTGAATAGAAATGAATTTTAAAACGAATCTATAAAGAAGAATTCAATTGTGATTTGAATTGAAAAGGAAGTTGAAAATGTTTTTGAAACGAATTCAAAACTATTTATATAATTCGTTTTAAATAGAAATCGACGAAGTATATATTATATATATTATATATATAATATAATGGCCTGAATAGAACGCGCCGCGCCGCGGCAGTTCGTGAATTTCGACCATTTATTTCAAACGGACATTACGGGAGATCCGACCGTCGGATTCTCCTAAAACCGGAACCGTTGGGTTCGTATCGAAAAGAGCTTTCTAACGAATATTAGAAATTAGAAATCTAACGGTTGGATTTGGAATTATGTCCAAATCAAATTTGAAAAAGGTCGCTATAAGTGCAGTTCGATGGCCATTGATGGAAATCGACTGTACGGACCTTGATAAAATTATTAAAAATAGTAATAATTTGTGTAAAATCATAAGAAATGATTTGTGAAGATTTGGGATGAAAAACTCCATATTTGAAAAGATAAAAATAGATTTTTTATCGAAATGAACTAGTTTTGAACTAGAATTATAATTCTATTTATTTTTAAATAAATAAATTGAATTTGAAAAGGGTTTTGAAAATAACCAAAATTTCCAATGATTGCATTGGAGTGGATTTGAATCGAAATTGTCTTCGGAATATTTCGATGTTGGAATTCGTGATTATACAGATGTTGTTATGGAAATTTGAAAGATATATATTTAAATCGTTATTTCCAATACGACATTTGTTAGTCGTAGAATTTGATATTGAATATAAGCCGATATATTTTCTATTCAGAGCCTTGTATTGAATATCAAATGTGATTTGGGTTTGTCGCGAATGGTGTCTTCACTAACACTGTTCTTGAACCTAGTTGTGAAAAGATTAAATCTTTTATTTAGATTTAATGAAGTGTACCAATTAAACGATATTTAATTGGAATTGAATTGGTATTGATTTTTGGGTTTATCGTGAACCGTGTTTTAAATAACACTTGTTCTTTAACCCGATAATTAATGGAATGTGATTTTGGGTTTATCGTGAACCGTGTTTTAAATGACACTGATTCTTTAACCCAGTTAAAGATTAAAACTAAGTGGAGTTTTAATGAATCTTTAATTAGATTGAGATGATCGAAAATGGGGTATCACCAGTTTTGCTCCAGGCGATGGTTAAATCTTTAATTAGATTTGAACGTGAAATGGTAATTGAATTTACCGATAACACTGTGGTGTTAGATATGAAGTATTACCAGTTTTACTTCATGGGATGAATAGGTTGGGATTGGGAAATAAAATAAATGATTACTTCGGTGTGGTTCGCTAATCCCGACTAGTTTGAATTGATATTCAAAGGAGATTAAAGAATAATAACTGTTTTAGTTCTCACACCAGTCCCATGACTGACCTGGAGTTTATTGTTTTAACCTAAACTCTGGGTGCCCCTATTTTGACACGGGCAGCTAGTAGTTTTGGTTTTGCAGATTTATATTCACAGGATCCTGGTTTACAGCTGGAACGATATCCGGAAAGCTTTGTATCCGTATATCTACTTCTAGTTGTGTGTTGTATTATTTTCCGCTGCTATGTATTTAAATGTAATTTAAATCTCTGATATTTCTGTGTAATATTCATTTGTTTATACTCTGTATATTCTTGTAATCTGATGCATTGTTGTAATATACAATGAAATGTTCTTTTGTATGCGTTCTGATTTGTCTTGTCCTCACAGTAATTCGTTCTTTCTCATCTCTTCGGAGACCGGGGAAGTTCGGGTCGCTTCATTCGATTATTTTCAATATAATTAAAATTTTGATTATTTTCAATATAATTCAAATTTCGAACTCACTTTCAATATAATTCAAATTTCGAAATCACTTTCAATATAATTCAAATTTCGATTATTTTCAATATAATTCAAATTTCGAAATCACTTTCAATATAAATCAAATTTCGAAATCACTTTCAATATACATTGAAAAATGAATAAAATCGATATAAATATCGTTCACGTCAAAATGGCGTTAATCTAATCAACACGGCTTCATATATTTCTATTTTCAAATATTCTATTTCAAATATTTCTTTTTCAAATATTTCTATTTCAAATATTCTATTTCAAATATTTCTTTTTCAAATATTCTATTTCAAATATTCTATTTCAAATATTTCTATTTCAAAACTGGAATGAGGCCCAATCAATTACCATATAATGTTAATTATATGGATTTTCTACAACACATGTATAAAATAACAACGATAAATAATCAACCATCATCCAGAGTGCGTTCTACATTGTATAAGCATCAAATATAAATATTTAACTCTTATAACAGCCTATCAATCAATCGATCGACATACAGTTAATCATTGGGACTAGTGTACGTCATATATCATCCCAATACCCGTGTGGGGTTTTCAAACAATCAAACACAGATTTTATTTGTGCAGTTGGGCGATGTGTAAAATTTATCGTCCCAATCAATATCAGTCAAATGTGTGTATATAAACAAATCGTTCGATTTGTTTATATTAATCTATTTCATTTCATATACACGTTAAAAATTCTATTTTTAACTATATAAATATTTTTATTTCATTTCACATCACATCACACAATCAACTACACATCAAAATCAAACAAACAAGCATACAAGCCGTCCATGATCTGTGGACGACGGGTGTCGGGTGCCACTAAACACTGTCTGCATCCTAGTATATATTTTTAACAAGAGAATTAAATTAAAAGTGAGAAGTTCTCACTGATTAGCTAAACCAACGCCACGACTCTTCATATGTAGGAATCTTCGTCGTGTCCGCCTTTCGTCACTTTCGTTGCCCGTATTCACTACATATATAAAAATCACATTTTTATATTGTTGCTATATATATAAAAATCCTATTTTTATAATTACTCTATATGGATAAAAATAACATTTTTATACCGCTATTATATAGATAAAAATTATATTTTTGCATCGCTACTATATATATAAAAATTCTATTTTTATTTTACTCACTATATGAAATCCGACCTTTTCAATTTGATTAACTATATAAAAATCCGACCTTTTCACTTTGATTAACTATATAAAAATCCGACCTTTTCACTTTTATTAACTATATAAAAATCCGACCTTTTCACTTTGAAAAATCATATTTTTACCTTGTTTTGTATGCATAAAAATCGGATTTTTATTGATGCTACTTCCTTATAGAAATCATACTTCTCTTCATTAACTAAAGATTATAATTTATATTAACTAAAAATCCTAACTATATGAATTTAAAAATCATAACTTCATATAAATCAAAATCAGTTTTATATATAATAAAAATTATATTCCTATTAGCAAAACAAAATCAGAAAGAAAATAAAGAACTTACATTTACAATGGAAGGAGGGGGTGGTGTTTGTCGCTGATGTCTGGAAAGGGGCGCTTGCTGGTGTCGCGTCGGAGCTCTGATGGGATGACAGGGCGTGGTGGCTCAGGGGTCTCGGCCATTTTGGGGTTCATGTGAAGAGAGAGGGAGGAGCAACGGAGGGGGAAGTAGTTGAGGGGGGAGAGCGGCGGGTGGTGCGCCTGGGAAGAGGAGGTGGAGGCGCTACCAGAGGGGGGGCGGTGGATGATCGACGGTGAAAAGGGGGGTCGGCGCGATTTAATTTTCTTTTTCTTTTTTTTCGTTCGAGTGAATGAAAGGGGGGGCTGAGGGTTAAGGAGGAGGGAGAGGAAGATATAGGGGCTTTTATAGAAATTTATATTATAATTAATTTGCACCAAAAAGTAACTTTTTATTTCAACCTCGAAACGGGACCCACCGCCTGTCGTCCATAGCTAATTACCCCCATTCCAAACACAATGGGATATGTCACGTAGGCCAATTCGATCGTTATGATCAGTTTTCGTTAAATTTAAAATATAAATCAGTATAAATTCAATTTGAACGCACATTTCAATTTACCGGTGCCACATACTTACTCGAAAAATTACAGGAAAATTATTTCTAGCTTTGTATTGATGATACGGTCCTAACAAAAATAATTTCGTCGAATTCTGAGACCGTTTGAAAAATGGCCATTTTCCAGTCGATTAAAATCAACTAAAACTAGTCAAACGAGTTTTCCTTTGCCACGCTCACATATTGAATTCAAAAATTATGAAAATTGAAACCTAGCAATAATTTGACATCGCAGATCCAACAAAAGTGGTTTCGTCGAAAACCGAGGTCGTTTGCAAAATCTTCATTTTTAAGGGCCAGAATTCCATAGCGACTATTCTGAATTTTCAACTGGATATAACTTTTTACCCCCGCTATGAAATTTCAATTTTTCGGATTCGTTGGAAAGATATTCTCAATTAGATTCAAATATTTTTGGTTTCGCTAAAATCCGGTTTATTTTGCACACGGTACATTCATTTGAACATTGAAATCGAATTATCGAACTACCGCGCCATTTTCAATTCCTTTTACAATTATAAATAATTATTTATATTCCAACAACGATCTATATAAATATATTCGTTCGAATTTTATTCAAAATACATTTCCTATCGTTATTATTTAAAATAATTCATTTTAAATAATCAAAATTCACCAAAATTGCCAAAAGAAAAAATTTAAATTGGCTCAGATTTCCCGGTTATTACAATCTCCCCCACTTGAAAATTTTCATCCCTGAAAAGGAACGAAGCCGAAAGTTGTTTTACAAATCAACTCAACTTTCATTATTTTCCTTACGGCTTAAGTTCTTCAACTTTTCAGTTTCTAAGAACTTTTCGAATTTTTCAAAAATTTGGCTAACACCCTAAATTTTCAAAAAATTTCGCCATAACCTCCCCTGCACCGAGGACTTCGGGATATTTCATATAGCCTCCCATGGCCTTCTTCAATCCAAAAGAAAAAGAAAATGCCAATCGGCTCATAAAATCATCATCACCCAAACAAAACAGTAAATTAGGATAAACATGTACCTATTTGTCGGGCAAACAAATTTTATTCTTCTTCTCTAGCCTCCTTGCTATGACCTGTACAATGTAAGTACACGTATATGCAAGCAAATGCGACTAATTTTCAATACAATTTACTATTTAGTTCAAATTGGCTATATGGTTTAAATTTTAATTAATCAAATAATAATCAAACAACACAATCAGCAATCAATTAGTGAATTATCATTTCAAATTCATAACTATGATATATAGTCAAAAAATCAGATTTTTGATGCCAAATCACAACAATAAGCCCTATCTAATTTTGGTCCTCACACCAGTCAATAGGAAATATATAGAACTCTCACTTTCGTCACTCGAACATAAATTCTGATGATGTTTCGAACCACCATCAGAACATCCACGGGCGACTAGAGTGTGACTCTATATCTATTCAGTATATTAAAACTTCAAATACATGCGGATCAGACGTATACACAAAATCTTTATATACTGGATTGTCCAAATTCAATATAAATAATTAATCAAATATGAATAATTGATTTAAATTTTCAAAACAAAATTTGTTTTTACTTTTATTTTAAAACATCACCCTTCACACTCGTCCTAGGATACTACTGATCCCATCTCTAACGAGTCATTCTCATTGGATATTACTAATCCAATTTCTGATGAATTCTTTCGTATGATTCTAATGTGTCTTGTTCTCTGAGCTTTGTAAACGAAGGCTCTGATACCAAATGTAAAAACCTGAAACTTCCCTGGTAAGGAAAGCGCGGATACTTTGAGAACAACACACGAAAGAACGCAGACAGAAGTACATTTCATTGTTTATTACAACAATTCCATCAGAATACAAGAATATACAGAGTATTAACAAATAATATACACTATAAAATTATCAGAGATTACAATACATTACATAGCAGCGGAAAATAATACAGTACACAACTAGAAGTAATACACGGATACAGAGCTTTCCGAGTATTGTTCCAGCTGTAAATCAGGATCCTGTGAATATAAATCTGCAAAACCAAAACTACTAGCTGCCCGTGTCAAAATAAGGGCACCTAGAGTTTAGGTTAAAACAATAAACTCCAGGTCAGTCATGGGACTGGTGTGAGAACTAAAACAGTTATCAATCTTTATTTAAAAGTTAGGTAAATCAAGGGACCACGCCGTATAACACGGAACGGGTTTCCTCCCAAGAACACCAGTGCATAAAACAACAGCGCAATGCTAAATAGAGAAAAATGGAGCTATTATAAGACCCAGGTCCCATCACACAATGCAACGCAAGCCGGAGGATAGGGTTTTTACCTTATAATAGCCAAAGAATGCTTGATACACTAAATTTCATGTTTTAATTCTTAATCAGACTCCAACCGTAAATTAGTAAGAGAACGATTCCCTAAGTATTAACCCCGAAGGCCGAAACCAACATCAGACCAATACCTAGGAAACCACCCATCTTAGCTCGTTTCCAGTTAGTTTCTGATTTTATATACAATCATAAATATCAATCATAGATGGCATGGGTACCATATATCATGTCGCCATATATAGGTATACAATCAAAACCGCAAAATGTCTTATAGGAAGTTGGGTTATCATTTATGATATGAACCGAGGCTAGGGATCGTCCTCTACCGAATTCGAGACAATCTAGCCCATGTCTGAGGCAAGTACTCTGTCAAGCCTTTAGATCGTCAGGGCCGGTCCACCGATGTGGATTATAATTTCTGAACACTGCATTTCCCCGCCCTATGGGGCATAAATGAGCCAACAAATGACTCCATCGGCTTCACATAGTCACCGATATATATCCGAGGCGCCTCGCAACAGCAACAACCACATAAGTCAAACTCGTCATGGCGTGTAAAACCACTGACGCCACTTCTAACTAGAAGGAAACGCATGCCCTCCCTGAGGTCCTTCTCCCGTTTCTGGTTCATACCGGGTGTGAAACTCGCGAATTAAACGTTACACAAAGCTATGCCACAAAGGCTGTGCTTTGATCATCAACCACAAGACTTTGCTTTTCAACAGAAGCCTTGATCATTTGCCACTTAGGCATGCCACAAAGGAAATTCACTCTATGCATTTGATATTTATCAATATATAACCCCTGAGCTCGTGCGTCTCAGAGAAGGGCGTTAAACAAGAGAATAAATTCTCTGCCGCCAAACAGATATATATTTAATAGAAATCAATCACACAGAATAAAATCCAATGTCAGACATACAGTCCATTTACAAGTTCGTTCTGGGTCTGAACGAAACCGGAGGCACCTAGTACCCCACATATCCATCGATCTCCAAGTACGTCTGGACGAC
This sequence comes from Allium sativum, assembly GCA_030737875.1. Taxonomy (NCBI): domain Eukaryota; kingdom Viridiplantae; phylum Streptophyta; class Magnoliopsida; order Asparagales; family Amaryllidaceae; genus Allium; species Allium sativum. The sequence goes on from CM060918.1 coordinate 135,327,729, forward strand.
CACCAACTGATTCCCTCCTCTTGGGTGTACGACCCAATCAAGATCATCAGTAATTTTCCAAACGACGTGAAGACCTCCGGTCTTCAACCACCATCTTCATCTTCGACTTATCATCGTATCAGTTATTCAGAATGGAATAAACCCGGTCCTTCCGAATAACTCGCGTATATAATAAACAAGTGTTACACAAACACAACATATGCCTCATTCCAATTAATCAGCCACTAACCGTAAATTAACAAGAGAATAATTCCCCAAATACTAATCCCGAAGGCCGAAACCAACATCAGATCAATACCCAGAAAACCATTCTGCTTAGCTAACCTACAGTTAGTTTCTAAATTTCACATTTCTTAGGGAAAGGTTCCCATTAATTTTATCAAAGATAAATTCTTTTACATTTATTCTTTAATCTTCCTTTGAATATCACTTCAAACTAGTCGGGATTAACGAACCTTACCGAAGTAATCATTTGTTTTAATTTCCCAACCCCAACCTATTCATCCCATGAAGTAAAACTGGTTATACTTCATATCTAACACCATGGTGTTATCGGTAAATTCAATTACCATTTCACGTTCAAATCTAATTAAAGATTTAACTACTGTCTGGAGTAAAACTGGTGATACTCCATTCTCGATCTTTTCAATCTAATTAAAGATTCCTTAAAACTCCACTTAGTTTTAATCTTTGACTGGATTAAAGAATCAGTGTCATTTAAAACACGAGTCACGATAAACCCAAAATCACATCACATTTCAATCAGTCCCTAACCGTAAATTAGCAAGTGAGCAATTCCCTAAGTATTAACCCCGAAGGCCGAAACCAACATCAGATCAATACCCCAGAAACCATTCAACTCAACTAATCTCCAGTTAGTTTCTGATTTTCTTAACTCCTTTGGGTCTAAGAACAGTATTATTGAAGATACCGTTCACGACAACCCAAAATCACATTCCATTAATTATCGGGTTGAAGAACAAGTGTTATTTAAAACACTATCCACGATAAACCCAAAAATCAATACCAATTCAATTCCAATTAAATATTATTTAATTGGTACACTTCATTAAATCTAAATAAAAAGATTTAATCTTTTTCTCAACTGGGCTTAAGAACAGTGTTAATGAAGACACCATTCACGACAAACCCAAATTGTAATAACCCGATTTTGACATCGATCGTAAACTCATACATTATTTTGATCTGGAATATATATATTTGCAAATCCAATTAAAATTCAGGACTTTAAAATTGGTTTAAACATGTCAAAGGGTTGAATTTGCTTTTCTTTGACTTTTATGTATATATGATAGCATGTATTTGATAACACTCATTTGAAATTCATTTTTTACATGTATATGATATGTAACACTTTTACATAGCAATTTTAAAATGCTATGACTTTGTAAATATTTTGTTCATTCTTTCAAAAGCTTTAAAACATTTGTTTAGCAAACTCTTTGCCCTTAAAACTTAAAAACACTTTGCCTAAGACATGTTTATCAAAATCAATGCAGGAAAATATTTGATTTTTATGCATTTAAAATTTCAAACATGTATTGTCTAATCAACTTTCAAAATCATATTTTTATATTCATAATCTCATCACCATAGGTATGATATCATTTGCATTGAAACAAGAGAACTTGAATTATCAAAATCCATTTCATTTCATGGTCTCACTGATGAAAACACTACATGATAGATCATGCTAGCAAGTAGGCCCTTAGAAAGAATTCTTGGCACATGGAAAGATCACTATAAATGATAATATTTTCAGTTTTGCAAGTTCTTTTCTTCCTTTTCAATGTAAATTCTGAAAATACAATTCATGTGCATGTTTCAAAATATTGGCAGATTTGTCAAATATACATACACATCAAAGGATGTATAAAATCATATCTATGCATTATTACCTCATCTACACTAGTAGATTTCAAATCATAGACATTGATAAGTATTTTTCTATGTGTTTTCTTATCTCAACATAGATTTTTATGTACCATAATTTCAGATTTTTGTTTAGCCTTGCAAGGAAAGTTAGCATATAAAAGAAATTGTTGTAAAATCAAAAATAACATATGAAAGGTATGATTTGAGAACTCCATGAAAACTGAATATTTTTAGTACATACATGATCATAAAAGTTTGTTTAAAAACTAAGGAAAAGATGGTAGAAAAGGAGGTTGTATCTAGAGCAATTAATGTGGTGATCTTTCAAGGCCAATGAGAGATATTTTGTACATTGCTTAGGGGTTTAGGAGGTGATGGCTAGGCTGTGTATGCCATGTGAAGGGATAAGAGGTTGCAAAAGGTTTGTGAGAGAAAACATTTTAAAACTTTGTCAATCATAGAAAAAATTGTTGTGTTGTTTCATATCAAACATTAAATGCACATATATTTTAAACATTTCTACACCTATATAAGGACCAACCCACGCACCATTTTCACTCACACCAACACACAACATTTCAAGAGTTTTAGCAAAGGAAACCAAGGATTTTTAGAACCTCGAAGGTGAGCTAAACAACACTTTTATTTTCTGTTTTTCATTACTGCAGTTTTATTTATGAAACATAAAGTGAGCTTGTATTCCTTTATGATCTTGTTCAAGTCATCTTGCATATATGGTTGGATGTTATGGGTTAGAAAATCATGGGTTTATGTGTGAACATCATCATATAATCTTGTTTGAGTGGCATATGTTAAGGTGAAGTACCTGATGTAGCATCAGGCTCTGTTTTCTTCTGGATAAATATCCATGTAGTTGGATAGGTTAGTGGTCATAGGGGAGTAATTTGAAGGGATGATGCCTGACCTTTCTAATCACCTTTTACATGGGTTGTATATACGTGCAAGGTGGAGTTAACTAACCAAAAACACTTCTGTCATGTTGAAAATAAAAACAACGGTTTGTTCTCTGTTGCTCATTCCAAAAGTGGATTTTCAAATTGGATAAAAACTATGTTTGATTTCATAAACATGATCAGTAAACCAAATGGTGATTTTTAAAACCGGAATCAAGATTTTTATGTGAGTAAATCTCGAGAAATTAAATAATGGCCGAAAGTTCAACTTGGATGAACTTCTGGCGCACCAATTGATGGGAAGGCGTGGTGTTCGGCCTGGAGGAGCATGGCAGGGGGTAGATCATAGGAAAAATGTAAATTGATTTTTTAAATGAATAATTTGTGTAAATTAAAAGTAAATAGGGTTTAAGAACTTTTTTGGGTTCGGGTTGAAAACGTCGGAACTGCTCTTCGTCAAAGGAGCTGGGGAGGTGCGGTCGGGGGGGTTAGGGCCGTCAGGGTCTGGTGATGGCGTGGCCAAGTGGCGGTGGTGACCGGTGGTCGAGAGGAGGAGCAACGAGGTGTTTCTTGGATGATGTTCTTTTGGGTTAAATATGGTGGCTCGGCAAAATTTGAACCAGGCCGAGGGAGGAGGACTGGTAGGTGGTGGCGTCATCGGGTGGAGGAGTGGGGTTGGTGGCGGCGGCTATTGGTGGCTGAAGGGGTCCTGGTCACGTGTGCACGTGAACAGCTAGGCGCAAAGAAGGAAGAAGAAGAAGGAGGAGGAGGCACTAGCAAGTTCACGTGATTTTTGTTTTGATCAGGGCACTAACCATGGTTGCCGAGACTTGGTACTTTGGGTACTTGGCAAAGTACCTGGGTACCTGGTACTTGGTCGAAACTGTGGATTCTGAGCTCGTTTTCGCGTGAGCGCACCGATGTTTGAAAAACTCGTACTTTGCAGAAAATTGGTACTTTGTTGTTTTGATTTAAAAACATAGTTTTTAATACGTTTTAAATTTAAATGGGTTTTCAAATTTAATATTGATTTAATATTGATTAGACTAGATAGAGAAATAAATATTTAAATAAAAATATTATTTTATTTATTCTGCAAGAACAAAAGAAGTAAAGTAAATCAGGTTTTTTGAATATTGTTTTCGTCAAAAGTTTGAAATTTAAATACAGAAATTATAGTTTAAATTAAATTGTAAATTTAATTTAAAAAGGAGAGTTAGAAACGATTTTCAAACGAGATATTCAAACGGTAAAGTTGACAAAGAAGTCATTCAAGAATCACAGAACGGATATGGGTTTTTTGACAGACCTCGAAAGGTTCAAAAAAGGAACTGTAATTATAAATGTTAATGTATAATTTAAATTTTGAATTTATTTTCAAATAAAATATTCAAAACAAAGTAGGAAACTGTATATAACACATACAGTAGAATTGGTCAGTTTATCTAAAATCTAAAGGATCAGACATAAAGAGCTGATCATGAACAGTTCTGTAAATTTTAAACGAGAACTGTGAAGAATATTTTTAAATGTGTTTTAAACCGATAATAGAGAGGAATTTTATCATATGGAGAGAAGAATAAGGAGATCGAAAATAAAGGATCGATGGAGAAATTGACAAAAAGATACAAAGTGTAAAAAGTCATAGAGTTGAATTTATTCATTCATGAATAATCAGAGTAAAATATTTTTCTAAAGATAGATAAAGGTAAGAATTCATTTTAAAAGATGACAAACAAAACGGGAAGGAAACCTCGTGCGACGCACGTACCAAAATTTACCGTTTTGAAAAGACGATCGATATACCAGATATCGAAAAGATAATCAGGTACTGTTTGTGAAACACCCCACCTCCGTTAGGGTCACTCTCAAAGGGAATGCCCTAATTTTGGTGGAGGTTTATAAGTATAAGTCACAGATATACAAGACAGATATAATAACACATATTATTGAACAGCGGAAAACAACAACTTTTATTTCTTCAAAATACGTGTTACACAAACCATGCCATAATACTTCCCAAAATCATAACTGTCTTGATTACATTATTTAAAGAAGCATGAAGAAAACATAAATAAACTGCAAAAGTCCCCTAATTGCTGTCCAAAGCCATAGTCCAAAACTGAAAAGATCCAAGCAACACATTCTTTCTCTTCAAGATGGATGTGAAAACTGGTCAAGCTGCAGTATTCCCTCCCTGAGAACCTGGGGGGAACGGAAGAAAAAAAGGCGAAAGGAAAAAGGGTCAGTCATAAAGGCTGAGTAAGTTCTAGTGACTTTCAGTGTAGAAACGGTTAAAACAACCTGTCATGTATGAACTGGAACTAAACTTAAGAATGGTGTCAAGGTGAACAAGATAGACTAAGGTGATCAGGATAAGTCAAGACAAGTCAAGTAAAGCATCACATGTTCGAAATCTGTTGCATCGACTTCACTAGTATACTAAGCCCATGTCACAAGTTAATCACAAAATAAATCCCATGGCCCGATGTCATGAAATGACCCTGAAACGGGGTCTGACCCAAGTACGGGGTCCTACGGAGCGATTATCTAGTCGATCAGCTCCCTACAAGTTCTAGCTCGTCAAGTGTCCGTGTCATACGGCTAATCACGAATGTAGTCACCTGTGCTGGGTCCACCTTCGGGTGTAACAGCCCTAGGGTGTCAACCCCTGACACGATTCAAGATGCACAGATAAATCTACGGATACCCAGTGTCTGCCCCGGAATACGTGCACGATCGTAGTCCACCGAACCTACACTGGCATACCCCACTGCCGTCGTTCACCTCTTACAATCAGCCCAGTAATCGTGCCCCACCCGGCCTAGCCCAGGGTACCTTGATACATCTAGAGGGTTACTGCTGAAAGGGGTCGTGTCTAGGGTTTCTCTTAATAGATTAGGTCATGTAATTCGTGACCTAACCCGCCTAACAGATTAAGTCATGTAATTCGTGACTTAACCCTTTTCCAGTCTAGTCATGTCAAGATGGTTAAGTATGTCATTTCAGTCCGCGACTTAACCCGCCTACGTGTCATGTCAAGTTGGCTAAGTGTTGTCGTTTTCAAGTTCATGACTTAGCCCTACAAATCGTGTTCAAGTTGGTTAAGTTGTCTTTTCATGTTCATGACTTAACCCTAATTGGCATTAATTGATTCTTTAATGCACCGAACCACTCACATTGGATCCTATTGTTCGTAGCCACTGGATTTGCCGGGCGGTTCCGGGCAGGTTTACGCTACGAACTCAACCCAACCTCGGGTTTCAAGCGCGATGTGACCAACTACCCACATTGGATCCTATTGTTTGTAGCAACTGGATTTGCCGGGCGGTTCCGGGCAGATTTACACTACAAACTCAACCCAACCTCAAGTTGGCCACTTTCTTGTTTTCTAAAGTCATGCCCATGTTCTTATCAGATTTTACGATATTTCCATAGCATGTTCATATGTCAATTTCGTGCCCAACTAAGGCATGTTTTGAGGTCAAGTTATGGCATGGTTCAAGTCAAGTTTTCGTGCCATATTTCATGTTCTACTTATGCCAAATTTCACAGTTTGTGCTTATAATTAATTCAAGTTTTGCCTATTCTACCCAATCGTATCCCCAACGTATATAAACGTACTTCGTTCACAAGCATAAACAATTCAAGAGATAAAGGGGAATAACCCTAAACATGTGATAGGCATATGTGACAATTCCAACATCACTTGCATAATAAACAGGTTATAACATATCACATAGTTTCAATACTAGCATGATGATAATTTGGCATAGTAATGATTCCAACTTAATTTAACATGATGATTTTAACTTTACATCATAGGCATAATAATAATCCTTGCGGCATAATAATAATCTTATTACAAACATGAAACATTAAAGGCATATTAATCCTAATAGGCATAGTGGATTCCAATTTAGCATTTTTATCATAATAATTCTCATAAACATAATGATTCCAATTTATCATAATGATTCTCAACTAACATTATAAACATAATGGTTCTAATTTAACATTTTAACATAACGATTCTCAACTAACATTATAGACATAATGATTCCAATTTAGCGTTTTTAACATAATGATTCTCAATTAACATTATAGACATAATGATTCCAATTTAGCGTTTTTAGCATAATGATTCTCAACTAACATTATAAACATAATGATTCCAATTTAGTGTTTTTAACATCATGATTCTCAATTAACATTATAGACATAATGATTCCAATTTAGCATTTTTAACATATCTAACATTATAAACATAACAATTTCAACTTTTCATCATAGCCTAGCAATACCCAATTTTTCATTAATCATGATGGGTATATTAACATCGCAGGCATAATTCCATCAATAGTCATAGCCATGGTTTAATTAGCACCATAGGCATGGTTTAATCAACATAAAGATTTCGATAAACATAGTGATTCCATGGACATGTATTAGTCCAACTTGCCAAACAATTAAGCCCAAGTGATTCATAACAACATCAAAATCATGACAAGTTTAACTTGCAACGTTGCCATAACAATATTCCCAAATTATAATTCAAAGATAAACAATATAAACTATGGATTAACAATAGTTCATAAATCCGGTTTCAATTCATGGCATGTCCATATTGTTTTAGCGTTTTTGCCTAAAAAGTAACATAGAACTTACAATATGAAGCAAATAACCCAAATAAAAATCCCAAATCAAATAGTCCCAAATTCGTTGTCTAAGGCGTCGTAGTTGTTGTAGCTTCTAGTTGTAGCCTTCAAGAATCGTCCTCCATCTTCTATAATTTTATTCTTTGTATTTTTAATTCAGAGCTCTAGGTTTAATGGCGGCGGCCTGAGGCTAAAATGAGATAGTATGATTTAGGCTAGGTCTTAGGTCCTTTTTATAATGTTTGTGAGTTGTTTTAGACCGTCGATGGAGCTTGATTCGATAATAACCGTTCGTTTGAAGGAGAGGCCATTCCGGAGCTGACACCTAGCCCTAGTGACAAGGCAAGGCTCAGAAAATCGACTAAACATAGACCAGGCCAGCCAGGGTGGGCTGGGTTCGACCTGGCTCTGGGGCCAGGTCGACAGCCCAGTCGACACGGGTGTCGACAGCCCTGTCGACCTCTAGCCCAGGTAGACTGCCATGTCGACCTGGGTGCCTTAGGCGGGAATTTTCCCTCCCTGGCCAATTGGGCCGATTTTGAATTTTAAACTTGTTTTTCTAAGCTGCTTTCGTCTGTTTGAATTTTAAACTGAATTCTGAAACTTCCGGGTGCCATATCTTGGTCATACGGACTCCGATTTTCGAAAACTCGGACTCTATTTCGCGTATTTTTCCGAGACGAACACAATGGCGTATCCCGTTTCCATTAATTCTTTGATTTGAAATTAATTATACTTTAATTTTTGAATTTCACTGTTATAGAATACACGGGGTGTTACATTCTCCCCCACTTAAAAGGATTTCGTCCCCGAAATCTTCAAGTTTAGGAAAAATATATATCCTAACATCCAAACATCCATCTACTCATCCATAAAACACGAGTATCCATTGTCCTTAAAAGACTTCTAATGCTTTATGATCATATGCGAAGTGTGTGTATATGTTCCTTAGCTAATGCTAATGATCAGGCCTGATTGATCTTCTAAATGCAAAATATGTTTAGTGAAATGAATCCAATATGTATGCAAATTTTTCCTATTATAATTCATAATTTCTACATGAGTGCTCGAACATTCAATCATATGCAACAACCAAATGATAGCACAACCAAGTTTCCAAAATAAACACTCATGCATATGCAACATGAAAATGTGTCTGAGCCGATCTAGTGCCTAATGTGTATTCATGCATCCACGAGCAACCACTTGCGACCACTTGCAACCATTTCGCAACCATAACATGTTTCAATTACATGTTTACATCCAAAAAGATTCTAACTATGGTTCTCAAGATAGGATCGAGGAGAGAAATAAGATAAAACAAAGCATCTAGAATAGGTTAACGATGTACCGCCAGAAGGTCCGGTCTGCTTCTCAGGGCAGTCTTTGTTGATGTGTCCAGTCTTCCCACAATGAAAACATTCACCTTGCTTTCTCTTCATCTTTCTACAATCCTTGGCTATGTGCCCTTCCGTACCACAGTAATTGCATTTCCTTTTATTGCGTGAGTTGTTGTTCTTGCCTCCCTTCTCGGAGTCTACCTTCTTATTCTTAGAATCGTTAGGCTTGACCTCTTTCTTCCCTTGAGAGTTTTGTGCCTCTGTCTCCTTCTTGCCCTTATCTTCCTCGTTCAGCAATGCCATCTGCACCAACCTTTCGTACATAGCTCCCATGGGTATATGGGTCATGGCCAAACTGTGTAATGGCTCATTCAACCCTTTGACAAAGCGGAGAGCCTTTTTGTGCGGGGTGTTGACTAGGTCTAGTCCGAACCTAGCCAGCTCATCGAACTGATTAACGTACTCTTTGACTGTCATATTTCCTTGCTTAAGAAATAAAAATTTCTCCAACTGCAAACTCCTTTCGGCTTCTGAGAGAAATTTAGCCTCAAACCTTACCCTAAAGTCCTCCCATGTTTCCACTGGTCTTTCTGCATTAGTGACTTCCCACCAGTAGGAAGCCTCGCCCTTTAGTAGCCACACTGCCAGTTGTACTTTCTGCCTATCTTCTACCTCAAAGATGACGAATAATCCTCGGTTTCTTTCAGCCAATTTCTAGCTGCCACGAAGGACTCCGTTCCATGAAAGTCCTTTCCTCCCATAGCCTTAAAATCTTTACATATCTTAGCAAAAGTGTTTCCCCGTGGAGGAGGTGGAGGAAGAGGTGCTGCTGCAGCTGGATGATTTCCTACAGCTGGGGGAGGGGGAATGGTAGGACCTGGCTGGGTGGCCCTTGCTTCTAAGAATTGTCTAAACCAACCAGGTATTGGTACACCCTCTGGCAAGTTAAGTTCTTCGGACATGCTGAAATAAGAAGGATAGATTCAAAACGAAGGATAAGAGATAGTACCTATGGCTTTGGGGGACTTTGCCTTTTTAAAATAAAATAATATTTTATCTTTTAAAAATGCTTCTTTAAATTTTCTTTTGAAAATAAATTTTCAAAACTTTTTATCTTATCTGGTAAACCTATGCTCTGATACCAAGTGAAACACCCCACCTCCGTTAGGGTCACTCTCAAAGGGAATGCCCTAATTTTGGTGGAGGTTTATAAGTATAAGTCACAGATATACAAGACAGATATAATAACACATATTATTGAACAGCGGAAAACAACAACTTTTATTTCTTCAAAATACGTGTTACACAAACCATGCCATAATACTTCCCAAAATCATAACTGTCTTGATTACATTATTTAAAGAAGCATGAAGAAAACATAAATAAACCGCAAAAGTCCCCTAATTGCTGTCCAAAGCCATAGTCCAAAACGGAAAAGATCCAAGCAACACATTCTTTCTCTTCAAGCTGGATGTGAAAACTGGTCAAGCGGCAGTATTCCCTCCCTGAGAACCTGGGGGGGAACGGAAGAAAAAGAGGCGAAAGGAAAAAGGGTCAGTCATAAAGACTGAGTAAGTTCTAGTGACTTTCAGTGTAGAAATGGTTAAAACAACCTGTCATGTATGAACTGGAACTAAACTTAAGAATGGTGTCAAGGTGAACAAGATAGACTAAGGTGATCAGGATAAGTCAAGACAAGTCAAGTAAAGCATCACATGTTCGAAATCCGTTGCATCGACTTCACTAGTATACTAAGCCCATGTCACAAGTTAATCACAAAATAAATCCCACGGCCCAATGTCATGAAATGACCCTGAAACGGGGTCTGACCCAAGTACGGGGTCCTACGGAGCGATTATCTAGTCGATCGGCTCCCTACAAGTTCTAGCTCGTCAAGTGTCCGTGTCATACGGCTAATCACGAATGTAGTCACATGTGCTGGGTCCACCTTCGGGTGTATCAGCCCTAGGGTGTCAACCCCTGACACGATTCAAGATGCACAGATAAATCTACGGATACCCAGTGTCTGCCCCGGAATACGTGCACGATCGTAGTCCACCGAACCTACACTGGCATACCCCACTGCCGTCGTTCACCTCTTACAATCAGCCCAGTAATCGTGCCCCACCCGGCCTAGCCCAGGGTACCATGATACATCTAGAGGGTTACTGCTGAAAGGGGTCGTGTCTAGGGTTTCTCTTAATAGATTAGGTCATGTAATTCGTGACCTAACCCGCCTAACAGATTAAGTCATGTAATTCGTGACTTAACCCTTTTCCAGTCTAGTCATGTCAAGATGGTTAAGTATGTCATTTCAGTCCGCGACTTAACCCGCCTACGTGTCATGTCAAGTTGGCTAAGTGTTGTCGTTTTCAAGTTCATGACTTAGCCCTACAAATCGTGTTCAAGTTGGTTAAGTTGTCTTTTCATGTTCATGACTTAACCCTAATTGGCATTAATTGATTCGTTAATGCACCGAACCACTCACATTGGATCCTATTGTTCATAGCCACTGGATTTGCCGGGCGGTTCCGGGCAGGTTTACGCTACGAACTCAACCCAACCTCGGGTTTCAAGCGCGATGTGACCAACTACCCACATTGGATCCTATTGTTTGTAGCAACTGGATTTGCCGGACGGTTCCGGGCAGATTTACACTACAAACTCAACCCAACCTCGAGTTGGCCACTTTCTTGTTTTCTAAAGTCATGCCCATGTTCTTATCAGATTTTACGATATTTCCATACCATGTTCATATGTCAATTTCGTGCCCAACTAAGGCATGTTTTGAGGTCAAGTTATGGCATGGTTCAAGTCAAGTTTTCGTGCCATATTTCATGTCCTACTTATGCCAAATTTCACAGTTTGTGCTTATAATTAATTCAAGTTTTTCCTATTCTACCCAATCGTATCCCCAACGTATATAAACGTACTTCGTTCACAAGCATAAACAATTCAAGAGATAAAGGGGAATAACCCTAAACATGTGATAGGCATATGTGACAATTCCAACATCACTTGCATAATAAACAGGTTATAACATATCACATAGTTTCAATACTAGCATGATGATAATTTGGCATAGTAATGATTCCAACTTAATTTAACATGATGATTTTAACTTTACATCATAGGCATAATAATAATCCTTGCGGCATAATAATAATCTTATTACAAACATGAAACATTAAAGGCATATTAATCCTAATAGGCATAGTGGATTCCAATTTAGCATTTTTATCATAATAATTCTCATAAACATAATGATTCCAATTTATCATAATGATTCTCAACTAACATTATAAACATAATGGTTCTAATTTAGCATTTTAACATAACAATTCTCAACTAACATTATAGACATAATGATTCCAATTTAGCGTTTTTAACATAATGATTCTCAATTAACATTATAGACATAATGATTCCAATTTAGCGTTTTTAGCATAATGATTCTCAACTAACATTATAAACATAATGATTCCAATTTAGTATTTTTAACATCATGATTCTCAATTAACATTATAGACATAATGATTCCAATTTAGCATTTTTAACATATCTAACATTATAAACATAACAATTTCAACTTTTCATCATAGCCTAGCAATACCCAATTTTTCATTAATCATGATGGGTATATTAACATCGCAGGCATAATTCCATCAATAGTCATAGCCATGGTTTAATTAGCACCATAGGCATGGTTTAATCAACATAAAGATTTCGATAAACATAGTGATTCCATGGACATGTATTAGTCCAACGTGCCAAACAATTAAGCCCAAGTGATTCATAACAACATCAAAATCATGACAAGTTTAACTTGCAACGTTGCAATAGCAATATTCCCAAATTATAATTCAAAGATAAACAATATAAACTATGGATTAACAATAGTTCATAAATCCGGTTTCAATTCATGGCATGCCCATATTGTTTTAGCGTTTTTGCCTAAAAAGTAACATAGAACTTACAATATGAAGCAAATAACCCAAATAAAAATCCCAAATCAAATAGTCCCAAATTCGTTGTCTAAGGCGTCGTAGTTGTTGTAGCTTCTAGTTGTAGCCTTCAGGAATCGTCCTCCATCTTCTATAATTTTATTCTTTGTATTTTTAATTCAGAGCTCTAGGTTTAATGGCGGCGGCCTGAGGCTAAAATGAGATAGTATGATTTAGGCTAGGTCTTAGGTCCTTTTTATAATGTTTGTGAGTTTTTTTAGACCGTCGATGGAGCTTGATTCAATAATAACCGTTCGTTTGAAGGAGAGGCCAATCCGGAGTTGACACCTAGCCCTAGTGACAAGGCAAGGCTCAGAAAATCGACTAAACATAGACCAGGCCAGCCAGGGTGGGCTGGGTTCGACCTGGCTCTGGGGCCAGGTCGACAGCCCAGTCGACACCGTGTCGACTTGGCAGTCGACACGGGTGTCGACAGCCCTGTCGACCTCTAGCCCATGTCGATTTCCATGTCGACCTGGGTGCCTTAGGCGGGAATTTTCCCGCCCTGGCCAATTGGGCCCGATTTTGAATTTTAAACTTGTTTTTCTGAGCTGCTTTCGTCTGTTTGAATTTTAAACTGAATTCTGAAACTTCTAGGGGCCATATCTTGGTCATACGGACTCCGGTTTTCGAAAACTCGGAATCTATTTCGCGTATTTTTCCGAGACGAACACAATGGCGTATCCCGTTTCCCTTAATTCTTTGATTTGAAATTAATTATACTTTAATTTGTGAATTTCACTGTTATAGAATACACGGGGTGTTACAGTTTGGCTTAACTGTAACCGTATATACAGATTAGATTATAATCTTGTTAGATTTATAATTTAAAGTGGAAAATGTTCGTTAATCATTTCAAAGAGACCGGGATTAACATTCCACTTTGAATTGATTATACGTTGCGCATCAAAAATATTGAAGACGATGATTATAAACAATATCTTTGGTCTGTTCAGTCCTAGAACAAACCTGAATGGACGAGTGTCTGACAGCGTATATCAGTTAGATTATACACATCGAATTTACATAAGTATATTACGTTGGTGGCGGATGAATTCGTTTCTCTTAGCTTTATTGCCCGTGATATATTTGGGAAATCGAATGAGTATTTCTAACGGGTAGGACGACGTGGCATTCAAAGGAAATGAAGCAGTGATGATGAAACGTAAAGTCTAGCCTCAAGCCTCACACCCAGGAAATGACAAAAATCGGGCTGGCAGCATGGCTATGTGGGTCGCTCCCATTAGGGTGTAGTATCACCTATCTAGAGAAATTCTTTTTGTTTCTAAATCTATCGATTCTGCCCATTCGGGGATGGTTGCCATGCACAACCATTGGTGATATACACTCGATACACTCAAGAGAAATGAGTGATCGGTTATGTGAAGGCCGGGTTGCAAGAAGTTCTTGTTGAATCCAGATGTATTTGCCACTAGAGATTCATCAGCGGAAGGTGGACCCATACCTTGTCAGAGTTGGAAATCCAATTTCCCTAAGTGCCAAGCGGTTTTTATTTGTATACTATATAGGAGAATGTGAGATGCAAGCATTCTTCTAGATTCTAAATTATTTGTGGAAAACTTATATGATAATATTTGATTCCAAGTATACAAAGTGTTCTCGATCTCATAAGGTAAAAACCCGTTCCGTTTTCATGGCGTGGTCTTATGAGATATTTTGATTTCTTTTAACTGTTTTAAACTGTTTACTCATACCAGTCCCCTGACTTACCCGGAGTTTATTTTTCTGTGTTTTCCCTTAAACTCTTGGGTATTCATAACGCTTGTTATGAATAGACGAGTGAATAAGGATGTAGAAACTTGTGAAGCTGAATGAAGATTTTCAGCGTGCTGGCCTATCTACCCTATCTACTGTATAATTATAAGTCTGCAAGTTAGAAGTGAAAGTTATGTATAATTACTGATGTACTATGAATGGGTTGTATCACTAAACCCTATGATGCTCTGATGTATTATTTACTGTTGTGTAATATTAAAGTATTATCTTTTTGTGAAAATTCCGCTGTGAGATTCTGATGTTCTGTGTTTTATCTTCTATCTATTCTTATTTCTTATTAATGGCACAACTTGAGATGTGTTCGAAAGTTGGGTCGTTACAAAAATCACATTTGGTATTAAATACAAGGCTCTGAATAGAAAATATATCGGCTTATATTCAATATCAATTTCTATGACCAACAAATACCGTATTGGAAATAAAGATATATATATATATATATATTTCAAATTTCCATAACAACATCTGTATAATCATGAAATCCAACATCGAACCATTCCGAAGATGATTTCGATTCAAATCCATTCCAATTCAATCATTGGAACTCCTGATTATTTTCAAAACCATTTCAAATCCAATTTATTTATTTTAAAAATAAACAAATTATTATTCTAGTTCAAAACTAGTTCATTTCGATAAAAATCTATTTTTATCTTTTCAAATATGGAATTTTTCATCCCAATTCTTCACAAATCATTTCTTATGATTTTACACAAATTATTACTATTTTTAATAATTTTATCAAGGCCTGTACAGTCGATTTCCATCAACGGCCATCGAACTGCACTTACAGCGACCTTTTCCAAATTTTATTTGGACATAATTCCAAATCCAACCGTTAGAGTCCAAATTTCTAATATTCGTTAGAAAGCTCTTTTTGATACGAACCCAACGGTTCCGGTTTTAGGAGAATCCGACGGTCGGATCTCCCGCAACGTCCATTCGAAGTCAATGGTCGAAATTCACGAACTGCCGCAGCGTGGCGCGTTCTATTCAGGCCATTATATATATATATATATATATATATATATATATATTATATATATATATATATTTCGTCGATTTCCTTTTAAACGTATATTATAAATCGTTTTAAATTCGTTTTCGAAATGATTTCAACTTCATTTCAAATTCAAATCAAAGTTGAATTTTTCCTTATAAATTCGTTTTAAATTCCTTTCAAATTGATTTCAATTCAAATCGATTTTTAATTCAATTTCAATTCGTTTTCAAGTCAATTTGAATTTCAAATTAATTCAATTCCAATTCGAATTCAATTCTATTCAATTTCAATTTGAATTCAATTCTATTCAATTTCAATTCGAATTCAATTCTTTTCAATTTCAATTCGAATTCAATTCTTTTCAATATAATTCGAAATTTCGATTATTTTCAATATAATTCAAATTTCGATTATTTTCAATATAATTCAAATTTCGAAATCACTTTCAATATAATTCAAATTTCGAAATCACTTTCAATATAATTCAAATTTCGAAATCACTTTCGATATAATTCAAATTTCAATTATTTTCAATATAATTCAAATTTTGAAATCACTTTCATTATAAATCAAATTTCGAAATCACTTTCAATATACATTGAAAAATGAATAAAATCGATATAAATATCGTTCACGTCAAAATGGCGTCAATCTAATCAACACGGCTTCATATATTTCTATTTTCAAATATTCTATTTCAAATATTTCTTTTTCAAATATTTCTGTTTCAAATATTCTATTTCAAATATTTCTTTTTCAAATATTCTATTTCAAATATTTTATTTCAAATATTCTATTTCAAATATTTCTATTTCAAAACTGGAATGAGGCCTAATCAATTACCATATAATGTTAATTTTATGGATTTTCTACAACACATGTATAAAATAACAACGAGAAATAATCAACCATCATCCAGAGTGCGTTCTACACTGTATAAGCATCAAATATAAATATTTAACGCTTATAACAGCCTGTCAATCAATCGACCGACATACAGCTAATCATTGGGACTAGTGTATGTCACATATCATCCCAATACCCGTGTGGGGTTTTCAAACAATCAAACACAGATTTTATTTGTGTAGTTGGGCGATGTGTAAAATTTATCGTCCCAATCAATATCAGTCAAATGTGTGTATATAAACAAATCGTTCGATTTGTTTATATTAATCTATTTCATTTCATATACACGTTAAAAATTCTATTTTTAACTACAAAAATATTTTTAACTATATAAATATTTTTAATTCATTTCACATCACACAATCAACTAGACATCAAAATCAAACAAACAAGCATACAAGCCGTCCATGGTCTGTGGACGACGGGTGTTGGGTGCTACTAAACACCGTCTGCATCCTAGTATATATTTTTAACTAGAGAATTAATTTAAAAGTGAGAAGTTCTTACCGATTAGCTTCATATGTAGGAATTTTCGTCGTGCCCGCCTTTCGTCACTTTCGTTGCCCGTATTCACTACATAAATAAAAATCACATTTTTATATTGTTGCTATATATATAAAAATCCCATTTTTATAATTACTCTATATGGATAAAAATCACATTTTTATACCGCTATTATAGATAAAAATTATATTTTTGCATCGCTACTATATATATAAAAATTCTATTTTTATTTTACCCACTATATAAAAATCCGACCTTTTCACTTTGATTAACTATACAAAAATCCGACCTTTTCACTTTGATTAACTATACAAAAATCCGACGTTTTCACTTTGATTAACTATATAAAAATCCGACCTTTTCACTTTTATTAACTATATAAAAATCCGACCTTTTCACTTTGAAAAATCATATTTTTACCTTGTTTTTGTATGCATAAAAATCGCATTTTTATTGATGCTACTTCCTTATAGAAATCATACTTCTCTTCATTAACTAAAGATTATAATTTATATTAACTAAAAATCCTAACTATATGAATTTAAAAATCATAACTTCATATAAATCCAAATCAGTTTTATATATAATAAAAATTATATTCCTATTAGCAAAAGAAAATCAGAAAGAAAATAAAGAACTTACATTTACAATGGAAGGAGGGGGTGGTGTTTGTCGCTGACGTCGGGAACGGGGTGCTTGCTGGTGTCGCGTTGGAGCTCCGATGGGATGACAGGGCGTGGTAGCTCAGGGGTCTCGGCCATTTTGGGGTTCACGTGAAGAGAGAGGGAGGAGCAACGAGGGGGGAAGTAGTCGAGGGGGGAGAGCGGCGGGTGGTGCGCCTGGGAAGAGGAGGTGGAGCCGTTGCCAGAGGGGGGGCGGTGGATGATCGACGGTGAAAAGGGGGGTCGGCGCGATTTAATTTTCTTTTTCTTTTTTTCTTCGTTCGAGTGAATGAAAGGGGGGTCGGCGCGATTAAATTTTCTTTTTCTTTTTTTTCTTCGTTCGAGTGAATGAAAGGGGGGCTGAGGATTAAGGAGGAGGGAGAGGAAGATATAGGGGCTTTTATAAAAATTTATATTATAATTAATTTACACCAAAAAGTAACTTTTTATTTCGACCTCGAAACGGGACCCACCGCCTGTCGTCCATAGCCAATTACCCCCATTCCAAACACAATGGGATATGTCACGTAGGCCAATTCGATCGTTATGATCAGTTTTCATTAAATTTAAAATATAAATTAGTATAAATTCAATTTGAACGCACATTTCAATTTACCGGGGCCACATACTTACTCGAAAAATTACAGGAAAATTATTTCTAACTTCGTATTGACGATACGGTCCTAACAAAACTAATTTCGTCGAATTCTGAGACCGTTTGAAAAATGGCCATTTTCCAGTCGATTAAAATCAACTAAAACTGGTCAAACGCGTTTTCCTTTGCCACGCTCACATATTGAATTTAAAAATTATGAAAATTGAAACCTAGAAATAATTTGACATCGCGGATCCAACAAAAGTGGGTTCGTCGAAAACCAAGGTCGTTTGCAAAATTTCCATTTTTAAGGGCCAGAATTCCATAGCGACTATTCTGAATTTTCAACTGGACATAACTTTTTACCCCCGCTTTGAAATTTCAACAAGGTCGTTTGCAAAATTTCCATTTTTAAGGGCCAGAATTCCATAGCGACTATTCTGAATTTTCAACTGGACATAACTTTTTACCCCCGCTTTGAAATTTCAATTTTTCAAATTCATTGGAAAGATATTCTCAATTAGATTCAAATATTTTTGGTTTCGTTAAAATCCGGTTTATTTTGCACCCGGTACATTCATTTGAACTTTGAAATCGAATTATCGAACTACCGCGCCATTTTCAATTCCTTTTACAATTATAAATAATTATTTATAGTCCAACAACGATCTATATAAATATATTCGTTCGAATTTTATTCAATTTCCCGTCGTTATTATTTAAAATAATTCATTTTAAATAATCAAAATTCACCAAAATTTCAAAAATAAAATTTTTAAATTGGCTCAGATTTCCGGGTTATTACAACAGGCTAGGGCAGGTAGTAGTCCTATGTAGATAAGAGAAGGACTGACATTGAGTTTAAGGTAGGAGACCTGGTTTTCATCAAAGTATCGCCTCTGAGGAATGTGGCTTGCTTTGGATCTACAGGGAAATTGGTGCCAAGGTTTGTAGGGCAATTTCCCATAGTAGAGAGGATAAGCTAAATGGTCCATAGGGTGAGACTACCGGAGAGATTGGCGGGTGCTCATGATGTTTTCCACATTTCCCATTTGCGGTATTGTCTGCATGATGCAGTAGAGGTAGTTGAGCCGAGCATGCTTGAGGAAGTGGAGATAGAAAAGGAGGCAACAGTCACATGAGTTCCAACCCGTATACTTGTATTACAGTGTAAGAAGCTGCGTAACAGAGAGGTTAAGTTGAAAAAATTGCAATAAGGAGAAGACGGGAAAGGATTCAACTTGGGAGACTGAAGATAATATTCGGTCTTCATATCATTTTCTTTTCAAGGTTATGTTCTTAACTTCTTTTTCCGAACTTTTTATTCGTACTTGCTTCTATCATACGATTATATCCTATCGATCGAATCTTCGACCTTTAGATAGAAAACAAAAGGATGTAAACATGTGATAGATACATGTTATGTTTAATGGATGCAAGAGTTTGCTAGTGGTTGCTCGTGGATGCATATACACACACTAGGCACTAGATCGGCTCAAACACACTCATACTGCATATGGATGTGTGTGCAGTTTATTTTTATGGTGAAAATGGATGTATCAACATATGAATGTTGCATTTGAGCGAATGATTGTGCACACATATAGAAATTACATGATATATGTAACAACCCGTAAAATGCGGGCTAGTTTAAAATTTTTATTTTGGCAATTTTAGCGAATTTCGAACATTTAAAATGAATTATTTTAAATAATATCAACGTGAAATTTATTTTGAATAGAATTCGAACGTATATATTTATACGCGTCGTCGTTAGAATATAATAATTATTTATAATTATAAATAGGAATTGAAAATGGCGCGGTAGTTCGATAATTCGATTTCAAACTTCAATTGAACGTACCGGGTGCAAAATAAACCGGATTTTAGCGAAACCAAAAATAATAGGATCAAATTGAGAATATCTTTCCAACGAATCTGAAAAATCAAAATTTCATAGCGGGAATCAAAAGATATGTCCAGTTGAAAATTCTGAATAGTCGCTATGGAATTCAGGCCCTTAAAAATGGAAATTTTGCAAACGACCTCCGATTTCGACGAAACCACTTTTGTTGGACCCGTGATGTCAAATTATTGCTAGATTCCAAATTTCATAATTTTTTGAATCAATATGTGAGCGTGGAAAAGGAAAACGCGTTTGACCAGTTTCAGTTGAATTTAATCGACTGGAAAATGGCCATTTTTCCAATGGTCTCAGAATTCGACGAAACTAGTTTTGTTTGGACCGTATCGTCAATACGAAGCTAGAAAATATTTTTCGAGAATTTTTAGAGTTAGTACGTGACCCCGGTAAATTGAAATGCGCGTTCAAATTCAATATATAGAGTTATATGTTGATTTTAACGAAAACATATCGAAATGATCGAATCAGCTTATGATACATATCCCATTGTGTTCGGAATGGAGGTAATTAGCTATGGACGACAGGCGGTGGGTCTCGTTTCGAGGTCGAAAATAAAAGTTGCTTTTTGAAATTAATTAAATAATTAATAAAACCCCTCACCCCTCTCTTCTATTCACTCAGGCCCCCCCGTTCATTACGAACTCAAATCAAAAATATAAAAAAAATTGATCGATCCTTTCCATCGCCACCCTCCGTTCGTCGTCATGACCACCGCCAGGCCGCCGGAGGTGCAGCGCCTCATCCCTCCCCCTTTTGATCCGCCTCGCCCTCTCCTCGTGACAGCAAACCCCAAAACCCTGATCCCCCAAACCGAGCCCACCCCCTAGCCTCGCAAGCCAGCTCGCCGCCTCCGCCTGGCACTAGTAGCCACCGCGCATCCCTCCCCAGCCTCCGCGAGCACCAACGTGGAAACCGCCCTCCGGCAACCGACGACGCCAAAACCCGACCCCTTACTTCGAATCGCCCCTTTCCACTGCCCTCCGTCCATCCAATCCCAGTCGACGAGACTCCACAAACCCCAACGACCAGCAAACGACCCCCTCGAATTGTAGGCGCTGTTAGTTTTTATTTATTTTTAATTTATTTACTTATTTCCTAAAGGATTTTTGCATCTAAAAGAAAGGATTTTTATTTTACATATCGTTGTATAAAGAACAGATTTTTTTTATATATAACAATATATAAAGAGGCGATTTTTGTTGTCATGAAAGTGTATTAAAAATGTGATCTTTTACATATATATAGCGATATAAAAATATAATTTTTATAATAAAGAAGAGTTAAAAATATAATTTTTATAATAAAGAAGAGTTAAAAATATAATTTTTATAATAAAGAGAAGTTAAAAATATAATTTTTTATATAATATAGATAATAAAGATTCGATCTTTATTATGTAGGAGGTATAAAAATATAATTTTTATGGGATGTAGAGAATAAAAATATGATTTTTACTTGTGTAGAGTATTAAAAATATGATCTTTATATAATAGAAGGTATAAAAATACTATTTTTATATAAGTAGTGTATTGAAAATAAAATTTCTATATAATAGAGAATATAAAAATAAAATCTTTATGTTATGAAAGGCGAAATCTTTATGTTATGAAAGGCGAAATCTTTATGTGTAAAATAGCGTGATAAAAATATAATCTTTACTATATGAACATCGATCTAAAAACAGAATTTTTATCTATATTGAATAGCAAAGTAAAAATTCGATTTTTATATATTGAATAGCAAAGTAAAAATTCGATTTTTATATATTGAATAGCAAAGTAAAATTTCGATTTTTATATATTGAATAGCAAAGTAAAAATTCGATTTTTATATATTGAATAGCGAAGTAAAAATTCGATTTTTATATATTGAATAGCAAAGTAAAAATTCGATTTTTATATATTGAATAGCGAAGTAAAAATTCGATTTTTATATATTGAATGGCGAAGTAAAAATTCGATTTTTATATATTGAATAGCGAAGTAAAAATTCAATTTTTATATATGTAGTGGCTACGGGCAACGAAAGAGAAGAAAGGCAAGAATGACAAGATTTTCTACATAGGAAGAGTCGTGGTATTGGATTAGCTATCGGTGATAATTTCTTACTCTTCAATCCCCTTTTTTCTAGTTATATATATATATATACTAGGATGCAGACGGTGTTTAGTAGCACCCGACACCCGTCATCCACAGACCATGGATGGCTTGTATGTTTGATTGTTTGTTGTGATGAAAATTGATTGTATGATGTGAAATAAAATATTTATATAGTTAAAAATATTTTATCATTAAAAATATAATTTTTAACGTGAATATGAATCAATAAATATTTATAAACAAATCGGCCGATTTGTTTATATACACTGATTTGACTGATATTGATTGGGACGATAAATTTTACACATCGCCCAACTGCACAAATAAAATATGTGTTTGATTGTTTGAAACCCTACACGGGTATTGGGATAAAATACGGCATACACTAATCCCAATAATTAGTTGTATGTCGATCGATTGATGGACAGGCTGTATAAGCGTTAGATATCTATATTTGATGCTTATACAGTGTAGTGCACTTTGGACGATGGTTGATTATTTAGCGTTGCTATTATATACATGTGTTGTATGGAATCCATATAATTAACTTTATATGGTAATTGATTGGGCCTCATTCCAATTTAGAAAATAAAGAATATTATAAAATAAAGGTTCATGTGTTGACCGTACTCATCCGTTGAGATTAGTCATGTGTTGAACGAAATATTTTAACAATAAAATTTACATCTTTATCATATATAAAATTAGAAACTAACTGGAAAATAGATAAGATGAGTGGTCTCCTGGATATTGATCTGATGTTGGTTTTGGCCTTCGGGGTTAATATTCAGGGAATCGTTCTCTTACTACTTTACGGTTGGAGTCTGATTTGAAATCAAACGATAGATACCATAATTTTTATAAAATATATTAAATAACAATAATAGTCACACGTGGACAGTACTCATTCGTTAAGATTAGTCATGTGTTGACAAAAATATAGATTCATTTGTTGAATAGAATAACGGAATTATTGAAATATAAAAAGTCGTGTTGATTAGAGATGTGCTATTTTTACGCGAACGACATTTATATCGATTATATTCCTTTTTATATAATTGAATTGAAAATAAAATGAATTCGAATTGAATTAAATAGAAAACGAATTCGAATTGAATTGAATAGAAAACGAATTCGAATTGAATTGAATAGAAAACGAATTCGAATTGAATTGAATAGAAAACGAATTCGAACTGAATTGAATAGAAAACCAAATTCGAACCGAATTGAATAGAAAACGAATTCGAATTGAATTAAATAGAAAATGAATTCGAATTGAATTGAATAGGAAACGAATTCGAATTGAATTGAATAGAAAATGAATTCGAATTGAATTGAATAGAAAGCGAATTCGAATTGAATTGAATAGAAAACGAATTCGAATTGGATTTAATAGAAAACGAATTCGAATTGGATTGAATAGAAAACAAATTCGAATTGAATTGAATAGAAAATGAATTCGAATAGAATTAAATAGAAAACGAATTCGAATTGAATTAAATAGAAAACGAATTCGAATTGAATTAAATAGAAAACGAATTCGAATTGAATTAAATAGGAAACAAATTCGAATTGAATTAAATAGAAAACGAATTCGAAATGAATTAAATAGAAAACAAATTCGAACTGAATTGAATATAAAACGAATTCGAATTGAATTAAATAGAAAACGAATTCGAATTGAATTAAATAGAAAACGAATTCGAATTGAATTAAATAGAAAACGAATTCGAATTGAATTGAATAGAAAACAAATTCGAATTGAATTGAATAGAAAACGAATTGAATTGAATAGAAAACGAATTCGAATTGAATTAAATAGAAAACGAATTCGAATTGAATTAAATAGAAAACGAATTCGAATTGAATTGAATAGAAAACGAATTCGAATTGAATTGAATAGAAAACGAATTCGAATTGAATTGAATAGAAAACGAATTCGAACTGAATTGAATAGAAAACGAATTTGAATTGAATTGAATAGAAAACGAATTCGAACTGAATTGAATAGAAAACGAATTTGAATTGAATTGAATAGAAAATGAATTCGAACTGAATTGAATAGAAAACCAAATTCGAATTGAATTGAATATAGAATGAATCGAGATTTGAATTGAATTGGAAATGGAAGTAGAAATGTTTTTGAAACGAATTTAAAACTATTCATAAAATTCGTTTTAAATAGTAATCGACGAAATATATATTATATATATTATATATATATAATATAATGGCCTGAATAGAACGCGCCGCGCCGCGGCAGTTCGTGAATTTCGACCATTGACTTCGAACGGACATTACGGGAGATCCGACCGTCGGATTCTCCTAAAACTGGAACCGTTGGGTTCGTATCGAAAAGAGATTTCTAACGAATATTGTAAATTTGAAATCTAACGGTTGGATTTGGAGATACGTCCAAATCAAATTTGGAAAAGGTCGTTGTAAGTGCAGTTCGATGGCCGTTGATGGAAATCGACTGTACGGGCCTTGATAAAATTATTAAAAATAGTAATAATTGGTGTAAAATCATAAGAAATGATTTGGGAAAAATTGGGATGAAAAACTCCCTATTTGAAAAGATAAAAATAGATTTTTATCGAAATGAACTAGTTTTGAACTGAAATTAAAACCCATTTATTTTTAAATAAATAAATTGGATTTGAAGTGGGTTTTAAATAGAATTGATTCGTGGGTTTATCGTGAAGGGTGTTTTAAATGACACTAGTTCTTTAACCCAGTAAAAGGAGTTTTAATGAATCTGCAATTAGATTGAAATGTGAATTGATAAGTTAAATTATCAAATTTGGAAAGTGAGCGAGAATGGAGTATCACCAGTTTTGCTCCAAAGCGATAGTTAAATCTTTAATTAGATTTGAACTTGGAATGGTAATTAATTTTACCGACAACACTGTGGTGTTAGATATGGAGTATTACCAGCTTTGCTTTGTAACGACCCGGAATTTTCGACTCCGAAAATCGACACAAAACCCAGCGTCGACTGTTCAGACATCGAAAATACCGAATCATTAATAGAAAGAAATTAGAGGGTGAGATAGAAAAGATAGAACTAATAGAATAAAAGAAGAAGAACACAACTGAGCATAATCAAAGTAAACACGAATCTCACAGCGGAACGAATAAAATATATTATATAACATAAGCTTTGAAATACAAATCTGTTTTGTACATATATACATACCATCATCAGAGTACACATAACATTTGATACAGCGGAAGTAACTCTAAATAACTAACATTGAAGCCTCCTGCTTCAAGCTCCTCCAAGTGTATCTGTAAAAGCCTGAAACACTTGACTGCCCGTACAAATTTGGGCACCCAAGAGTTTAGGAAAAACAAAACAAAATAAACTCTGGGTCAGTCATGGGACTGGTGTGAGTAAACTCCAACCATATGGTTTAACTTCAAAAATCCTTTTGAAAGAAAAGATAATAGTAAGACCGGTCCACACATAAACACGGACGGTTTTTACCTTACTATAACCCAAATCATTATTGATATCAAAATCCAGTGATATTATAATAATGTCTAATCAAATAAATAGCCAAATAGTAGAACACTTGCATCTCACGCTCTACATACATAGTATATAAAAAAAAACCGCAGGGCGCTTATTGGAGATTGGATTCCAACTATGACAAGGTATGGGACCACCTTCCGATGATGTATCTCTAGAGGCGAATACACTGGGTTCAACAAGAACGTCTTGCAACCCGGCCCACACATGACCGACCACTCATTTCGCTTGAGTGTATCGAATGTATATCACCAACGGTTGGGCTCAAACCACCGTTTCCCGAATGGGCAGAATCGATAGATTAAGAAACAAAAGGAATTTCTCTAGATAAGTGATTATTGTAAAGACCCGCAACTTCCCCGTAAAGGAAAGTGTCGGATAGTTCGAGAACAAACCACAACAGAACGCATACAGAAGAACGTTTCATTGTATATTACAACAATGCATCAGATTACAAGAATATACAGAGTATAAATGAATATTACACAGAAATATCAGAGATTTAAATTACATTTAAATACATAGCAGCGGAAAAATAATACAATACATAACTAGAATGAGATATACGGATACAAAGCTTTCCGAATATCGTTCCAGCTGTAAACCAGGATCCTGTGAATATAAATCTGCAAAACCGAAACTACTAGCTGCCCGTGTCAAAATAGGGGCACCCAGAGTTTAGGTTAAAACAATAAACTCCAGGTCAGTCATGGGACTGGTGTGAGAACTAAAACAGTTATAATTCTTTATTTTAAAGTTCGGTAAATCAAGGGACCACGCCGTATAACACGGAACGGGTTTCCTCCCAAGAATACCAGTGCATAAAACAAACAGCGTAATGCAAAAAAAAAAAAAAATGAAGCTATTATAAGACCCAGTTCCCATCAGGTATCAGAGCTCCCCCTCCATGGCCAGCGCACAACCTCGTCCTCTCTCCTCTCCCCTCAGCGCTCCGCGCGAACCCAACCGCCTGCCTCCCTAGTTCGAAACCCCGAGCGCCACCCTCGAGGAGCCTGAAACCGCTCCACCCCCTCACCACCACCTCGGCCGACGGCGCCTCCCCAGCTCCACCTCCCGAGCGCAACACCCCCCCCCCTCGGCTGTAAGTTTTCGTTTTTTTTTTATTATTATTAATATTTTATTTCTGTTTTATATTTACAGATTAAAAACTGTTTTTATTTTAAAGATTAAATACTGTTTTTATTTTAACAGTTCAAAAACTGATTTTGTTTAAAGAAAAAAAACTGATTTTTATGTTTTCAAAAACTGATTTTGTTTAAAGAAAAAAACTGATTTTTATGTTTTCAAAAACTGATTTTGTTTAAAGAAAAAAAAACTGATTTTTATGTTTTCAAAAACTGATTTTGTTTAAAGAAAAAAAACTGATTTTTATGTTTTCAAAAAACTGATTTTGTTTTAAAAATAAAAACTGATTTTGTTTAAAAGTAAAAACTTTAAATAGGAAAAAGGTTTAATCTTTAAAGAGAAAAAGGATTTGAGCTTTACGAAATAAAAATTCGATTTTTATATATTGAATAGCGAAATAAAAATTCGATTTTTATATATTGAATAGCGAAATAAAAATTCGATTTTTATATATTGAATAGCGAAGTAAAAATTCGATTTTTATATATTGAACAACGAAAGAAAAAATTGATTTTTATATATCGAATAGCGTAGTAAAAATTCGATTTTTACATATGTAGTGAAAGCGGACAACGAAAGCGACAAAAGGCGAGATTGGCGAAGATTTCTATCAATGAAGTGAAGTGGAGCTAGGATAGCTATAGGTGAGAACTTCTCACTCAAAATTTCTTTTTCTAGTTATATATATATACTAGGATGCAGACGGTGTTTAGTAGCACCCGACACCCGTCATCCACAGACCATGGATGGCTTGTTTGTTAAATAGTTTGGTTGTGTAGTTGGTTAGTCTAATTAGTTTGAATTGAATTGTTTGGTGAATTGAATTGATTTGATTGATGTGTGAATGGCGTGGGCCTTCACTAGACCGGGGATAAGGCTAGGCCTTGTCCCGTTTCTAGTATCGTGCCGTTATGCCGCCGAAATTTTCTAAAATATGTTAGAAAAATAAAAATATCATTTTTATTGAATAAATGAATTGAATAGAAATTCATATGTTGGAATAAAATGTTTTATCGTTAAAAATATAATTTTTAACGTGAATGTGAATAAATAAATATTCATTTACAAACCAGACGGTTTGTTTATGTACACTTATTTGAATGACATTGATTGGGACGATAAATTTTACACATCGCCCAACTGCACAACTAAAATCTGTGTTTGATTGTTTGAAACCCCATACGGGTGTTGGGATGAAATATGAATTTCACTCATCCTGATTGATTAAATATGTCGATCGATTGATTGACAGGCTGTTATAAGCGTTGAATATCTATATTTGATGCTTATACAGTGTAGTGCACTTTGGTTGATGGTTGATTATTTTTCAATGCTATTATATACATGTGTTGTATGGAAATCCATATAATTAATTTTATATGGTAATTGATTGGGCCTCATTCCAATTTGAAAAATAAAGAAAATTTGAAAATAGAAATTTATGAAGTCGTGTTGATTAGTTGGACGCCATTTTGACGTGAACGATATTTATATCGATTTTAAACGATTTCGAAATGAATTGAATTGAAAACGAATTCAAAGTGAATTGAAAACGATTTCAAAGTGAATTGAAAACGATTTCAAAGTGAATTGAAAACGATTTCAAAGTGAATTGAAAACGATTTCAAAGTGAATTGAAAACGATTTCGAAATGAAGTGAATTGAAAACGATTTCGAAATGAAGTGAATTGAAAACGATTTCGAAATGAAGTGAATTGAAAACGATTTCGAAATGAAGTGAATTGAAAACGATTTCGAAATGAATTGAATTGAAAACGATTTCGAAATGAATTGAATTGAAAACGAATTCAAATTGAATTGAAATTTGAATTGAATAGAAATGAATTTTAAAACGAATCTATAAAGAAGAATTCAATTTTGATTTGAATTGAAAAGGAAGTTGAAAATGTTTTTGAAACGAATTCAAAACTATTTATATAATTCGTTTTAAATAGAAATCGACGAAGTATATATTATATATATTATATATATAATATAATGGCCTGAATAGAACGCGCCGCGCCGCGGCAGTTCGTGAATTTCGACCATTTATTTCAAACGGACATTATGGGAGATCCGACCGTCGGATTCTCCTAAAACCGGAACCGTTGGGTTCGTATCGAAAAGAGATTTCTAACGAATATTAGAAATTAGAAATCTAACGGTTGGATTTGGAATTATGTCCAAATCAAATTTGAAAAAGGTCGCTATAAGTGCAGTTCGATGGCCATTGATGGAAATCGACTGTACGGGCCTTGATAAAATTATTAAAAATAGTAATAATTTGTGTAAAATCATAAGAAATGATTTGTGAAGATTTGGGATGAAAAACTCCATATTTGAAAAGATAAAAATAGTTTTTTATCGAAATGAACTAGTTTTGAACTAGAATTATAATTCTATTTATTTTTAAATAAATAAATTGAATTTGAAAAGGGTTTTGAAAATAACCAAAATTTCCAATGATTGCATTGGAGTGGATTTGAATCGAAATTGTCTTCGGAATATTTCGATGTTGGAATTCGTGATTATACAGATGTTGTTATGGAAATTTGAAAGATATATATTTATATCGTTATTTCCAATACGACATTTGTTAGTCGTAGAATTTGATATTGAATATAAGCCGATATATTTTCTATTCAGAGCCTTGTATTGAATATCAAATGTGATTTGGGTTTGTCGCGAATGGTGTCTTCACTAACACTGTTCTTGAACCTAGTTGTGAAAAGATTAAATCTTTTTATTTAGATTTAATGAAGTGTACCAATTAAACGATATTTAATTGGAATTGAATTGGTATTGATTTTTGGGTTTATCGTGAACAGTGTTTTAAATAACACTTGTTCTTTAACCCGATAATTAATGGAATGTGATTTTGGGTTTATCGTGAACCGTGTTTTAAATGACACTGATTCTTTAACCCAGTTAAAGATTAAAACTAAGTGGAGTTTTAATGAATCTTTAATTAGATTGAGATGATCGAAAATGGAGTATCACCAGTTTTGCTTCAGGCGATGGTTAAATCTTTAATTAGATTTGAACGTGAAATGGTAATTGAATTTACCGATAACACTGTGGTGTTAGATATGAAGTATTACCAGTTTTACTTCATGGGATGAATAGGTTGGGATTGGGAAATAAAATAAATGATTACTTCGGTGTGGTTCGCTAATCCCGACTAGTTTGAATTGATATTCAAAGGAGCTTAAAGAATAAATTTAAAGAATTTATCTTGGATAAAATTAATGGGAACTTTTCCCAAAGTATAGGAATATTTAAATAAAAGAATATTCTGAATTAGAATGAGGCGTATGTTGTGTTTGTGTAACACTTTTATAATATATACGCGAGTTATTCAGAAAGACCGGGTTTATCCCATTCTGAATAACTGATTCGACGTGGTGTCGAAGATGAAGACGGTGGTCGAAGACCGGAAGTCTTCACGTCGTTTGGGTGATAACTGATGATCTTGATTGGGCTGTACACCCAAAAAGATGGTAACAGTTAGTGATCGTCCAGACGTACTTGGAGATCGATGGATATGCGGGGTACTAGGTGCCTCCGGTTTCGTTCAGACCCAGAACGGACTTGTAAATGGACTGTGTGTCTGACATTGGATTTTAGTCTGTGTGATTGATTTCTATTAAATATATATCTGTTTGGCGGCGGAGAATTTATTCTCTTGCTTAACGCCCTTCTCTGAGACGTACGAGCTCAGGGGTTATATATTGATGGATATCAAACACATGGAGTGAATTGCCTGTGTGGCATGCCTAAGTGGCAATGGATCAAGGCTTCTGTTGAAAAGCAAAGTCTTGTGGTGATGATCAAAGCATAGCCTGTGTGGCACAGCTTTGTGTAACGTGAATTCGCGAGCCTCGCACCCCGGTTGTGAACCAAAAACGGGAGAGGACCTCAGGGAGGGCATGCGTTTCTTTCTAGCTAGAAGTGGCGTCAGTGGTTTTACACGCCCTGACGAGTTTGACTTATGTGGTTGTTGCTGTTGCGAGGTGCCTCGGTTATATCGGTTTCGGCCGATGCATTCTGGCCGACAGACGGACCAGACTTACACCCCATAGGGTGGGGAAACGTAGTGTTCAGGAATTTTAATCCACATCGGTGGACCGGCCCTGACGATCCAAAGGCTTGACAAAGTACTTGCCTGAGGCTCGGGCTAGACAGTCTCGAATCGGTAGAGGACGATCCCTGGCCTCGGTTCATAGATGGAAATCCAATTTCCAAATACGTGACATTTGCGGTTTTAATTGTAGAACCTAGTATGGTGACATAGTGGGATGGGGCGCTCATGCCGCCTATGATTGATACTTATGATTTGAAGTTGTTTTATACACTATGCACTTATAATAGTATCAAATGATTTGTTTTCAACGTATCAAGCATTCTTGGTTATTATAAGGTAAAAACCCTATCCTCCGGCTTGCGATTGCATTGTGTGATGGGAACTGGGTCTTATAATAGCTTCATTTTTCTTTTTTTTTGCATTACGCTGTTTGTTTTATGCACTGGTATTCTTGGGAGGAAACCCGTTCCGTGTTATACGGCGTGGTCCCTTGATTTATCGAACTTTAAAATAAAGAATTATAACTGTTTTAGTTCTCACACCAGTCCCATGACTGACCTGGAGTTTATTGTTTTAACCTAAACTCTGGGTGCCCCTATTTTGACACGGGCAGCTAGTAGTTTCGGTTTTGCAGATTTATATTCACAGGATCCTGGTTTACAGCTGGAACGATATTCGGAAAGCTTTGTATCCGTATATCTCATTCTAGTTGTGTATTGTATTATTTTTCCGCTGCTATGTATTTAAATGTAATTTAAATCTCTGATATTTCTGTGTAATATTCATTTATACTCTGTATATTCTTGTAATCTGATGCATTGTTGTAATATACAATGAAACGTTCTTCTGTATGCGTTCTGTTGTGGTTTGTTCTCGAACTATCCGACACTTTCCTTTACGGGGAAGTTGCGGGTCTTTACAATTATACACCCTAATGGGTGCGACCCACATAGCCATGCTGCCTGCCCGATTTTTGTCATTTCCCGGTTGTGAAGCTTGAGGCTACGTTTACCTTTTAGGACATCTGGCCACCATACACTTTGAATGCCACATCGTCAAACCCGTCAAATCACTAGTTGATCTTCCCAAAATATTACGGGTATAAAAGCCAAGAGAAACGAATTTCTCCGCCACCAGACGTAATATCTTGAAAAGAACGTCTTAGGTGATCTTCTAAGAATACGCTGTCAGGCATTCATCCATACAAGTTGTCCTGGGTCTGGACAAACAGAAAGCACCATTCTGAACAGGACGACCCTTGCACTTCACTCCGTCTTCAATTTTCTTCAGCATAATTTGCAGCGCTTATGCCTATACGGAGTGGTTTCAGATAGTATATCCAACCGGTCTCCCCGTATAGACAACGATGGTCAAAACACTTCGATAGTCGGTTGTTTAACTATCGAAGTAAAAACAACATCCATTCAATGTACAACCAATATCACACAAATCACTGGCACTTTTTATTTAACATTCGTTCTTATATTTCTTTGGACAAACGTCATTACTTATTACTTTTGAATAAGTGAATTTCAAAACAAGCTGTTTTCCTTCCCTAGGAAATGCTACTGTATATAAACATCACGCTTAAGTTTGGTTAACAGCGTTTCATTTATCGTTACAGTTCAAACTTGCTATACGCTGCTATATCCCTTTATAACTAATCTTTACATAACAGTCACGCTTAAGCCTAGTCAACAGCGTTACTTTACTGCTATAGTTCTGAGACTTGCAATATGCTACTATATTCCACTTTATAATTTATCTCAACACCTCTTTCCGTTACAAATTCTTGACATCTCTTTTCATTACAAAAATCTTGATATCTCTTTTCGTTACAAAAATCTTGATATCTCTTTTCGTTACAAAAATCTTTGATAGTCGGTGTTTTGAAAATAAACATCCATCAAACCATTTCACAATCTCGGCACTTTCTAATATTTCATTATTCATATTTTTCTAGATATTTCCAAAACTGTTTAACCTCATACTTCTTTGAAAAACCCATTTCCAAATATTATAGCACTTGTTCACCCACATTCTAGAAGATATACATTTATTTAATATCTGGAACATTTCCATCTTCCTTACCTTTCTTATTTTCTGTACTTTTAGAAAATACACATTATTAATGTTGGAAAAACATTTCAAAACTCCATTTCTAAACTTCTCGTTAATCAGATCAATTTAGTTTAACACAAATAGAAATATCTACTTACAAAATGTTTACTTTCTGACCACTATTCACTTTTATTAAAATATCATTTCGCAATAGGAATCTAGACTCGTTTTACTACCCTTATTTCAAATACGATCATACTCCAAACATAGAATTAAACTTTATTTCATAAGCATCTTTAAAATCGACTACTTGTTTTTGATATACTTAAAACAAGTCATCGCCTCCTTGTTTAATGAAGATTCAATTTCTGTTATTTAGAAATAATAAATAATCGATTCTTCCTATTTAAACTCGAATCAATTTATATCTAACTCACGGTATTAAAAATACCAGTTTATAATAGAACTTCTATTATAATTTATAATTTCGCTTCAATTATAAAGATATAATTTTTATAATTGAACTTCGTTGATTTGCTTGACGGTCAACCAATTTCTTAACAAAACGATGTGTTTATGGTCGACTGTTGCCACTTTCTAAATCAATATCGTTTATTTACTAAATCAACATAACGTTGAACTTCCATTCAACACAGTTCAAACAGTGCATAAACAGTACATATAAATATTGAAGAATCCGGTTGAATTCCTCCTACCGGTTTCCGCATCCACAAATGTTAGTCAAACAATTATCACTGATTCCATACTGATGGAATCAATATCCAACCGGTGATGGGTACATATGCAACGATATATAATATTTCAACCAATTTAACCATAATCTGCCTAAACAACCATCACACAGCATTCAACCATTATTTAAAATATAAATAAAATATTTTAAATAAAACAAAGTTAGTGAATTTACTCACCTTGGCGCGTTAACCGTTAAATAACGATTTGCGTCAGTACACTGGATCAGACGTTATAATTTCCAACGAGCTCCTAGTGGTTATGAACCAGTTCCAATATACTCGGTTGCCTATATCCCTTCGCTATTTCAGATCCACGCTCGGTTCGTCGTAATATTTCTCTTTTATTTTACTTTAAACTGAAAACATACGGCCCAAGCTCAACAATGGTCCATCCGCTTCACCGTGTTGATCATGGATCGTTCTCCAGTATTTACTTCTCCCATCACCGAGTATTTCTCTACCAAGTTCTTCCTCAATCCTTCACTAAACCAAAAACAGTCGCCACCAATGCTGCTGCTCCATTTCTCACCACCATGGCCGATTGCTCTTCCCATACACAGTTGCGTTCGTGTCCTCTGCATATATACTAACTCCACCATCGTTCACGTGTAACACCAAAACCGAATGAACACCCTCCCATCACTGAACCTTTTTACCAAAAACTATCAATTTGTATACCTGCCGAAGACTTGCGTTACCTTCTACTTGACATCCGCATAGAACAACATGGTACCCTTCCCACACACGTGCCATTACCCCTGTACAAAAGATTTCCACCGTGTAGCCTTCAACATCGAACCCACTTCCCCTTTAACATTCGTATACCACGTTCCCTTTCAGTCCCCCTCCATCTTCGTGTATACACAAATCCCGCTAGGTCCTGCACTCCTACTTCGCATGCCATGCTTATATCACCACTTCCGCCGTGATGTTCCTCTTCCATCATGCATGCACTCAACGTGTACCCTTTTCCCACCACAAACTCTACCGCCTCCTTCCCATCTTTTATTCTTATTTTATTATTTATAGCCATTTTCCTTTGCGGTTTTGTTTTCTGGATTATGGCCTTTCCGTGTATATATAAAGAAGTTGTCCCTTGGCAGTGAAGGAATAGGATATAGGGTAGGTTTTATTTTCAATGTATGTTTTACTTTGTCGGCAAGGAGTTTGACGTGGTCGGCACACTACTGTATCTCATTAAATTTTGATGTAGACTCAAACAAAAAGGACAACGTTAGGCATATAAGCATGTGATTCATTTAATTACTAGTTCAGCCTAGCATATGCATAAAAACATAGGTCAGTTGGCCTCTATGCATATGAGTGATTTTGGTTTTTTTACAGAGTGGACTTGATTTACTTTAGCTAGTCATCTCCAGGTTGTATTTAGAGGTTGCCAACGAATGGACCCTGCACTATGTTGATTTAGATTTCAAAACAAGCTTACCTCCTTTTATGTATATATTTGTAGATTATTTTGGGGCGAGCTACTGAGGTTGTATAGTATATGTTGTTATACGAACGAGTATGTTTTTATTTTATTTTTACTTGTAAGGTAGCCTGCTCTCATGTGTAGATAAGGATTCACCGGGGGTTTATATAAGACAATAAAAGATTTGAGTACCGTTATTTGTTTGCTAAAGTTTATATATTGGTGTATATATATTATAAAATATCGGTACCCTATTACATTAAACTTCATTCACGTACAAGCTGGTACGGACAGAGATAAGAGTACGGTCGGGTCCAGTGAGGTACCACGGTCCCAAAAATATAATAATATCGGTAGTTTAACTCATATTTTGAAACCCTAAAATATTGATATAGGGTGCAAAATACTCCAAATAAAAAGTTGCATATTTAAATTAATTAAAAATTACAGTAAAATTCTAAAAATTAAATTATAACTACGTCTCAAAAGAACCTTGTCTAAATTTGAAAACGACATCTAGTTATATCAGGTAAACGGTTACGGTTGATAAACGGTTTTATAGCGACTATTTGAAAATTTGATTTGGACATAACTCGTAATCTATAACGCGAAATCTTGGTTTTTCACTTCCCTTAGAAAGATACAGTTCAACAGATTCCAACATATCTTGTTTCGCAGAAATCCGACTTATAACGGGTCTTGTACACTAAGTTGAAGTTCAGAACGTTAAATTACGAACTGCCGCGATATTACGGGCTTGATTATATTTAATATATATTTTTATATGTTCAACTTCGTTTTAATCCACTTATATTACGAATTCAATATTTAAACTGATTTAAATATTCAAATATAAACCGATAAAAATGTGGGACATTACATGCTTCATGGGATGAATAAGTTGGGATTGGGAAATAAAATAAATAATTACTTCGGTGTTGTTCGCTAATCTCGACTAGTTTGGAAAAACCACAATTTGGTTTGATACGACATCCAATGGAAGCTTAAAGAATAAATTTTAAAGAATTTATCTTGGATAAAATTAATGGGAACCTTTCCCTAAGAATTGAGATTTAGAAACTAGCTGTAGGTTAGTTAAGAAGAATGGTTTCCTGGGTATTGATCTGATGTTGGTTTCGGCCTTCGGGGTTAATATTTGGGGAATTGCTCTCTTACTGATTTACGGTTAGGGACTAATGAATTGGAATGAGGCGTATGTTGTGTTTGTGTAACATTTGTTTTTAATGTACGCGGGTTGTTCGGAAAGGCCGGGTTTATACCCATTCTGAATAACCGATTCGACGATAAGTCGAAGATGATGACGGTGGTCGAAGACCGGAAGTCTTCACATCGTTTGGGTGATTACTGATGATCTTGATTGGGCTGTACACCCAAGATGAGGGAATCAGTTGGTGGTCATCCAGACGTACTTGGAGATCGATGGATATGCGAGGAAAGTGCCTCCTGTTTCGTTCAGACCCAGAGCGAACTTGTAAATGGATTGTGTGTCTAACATTGGATTTTATTCTGTGTTGATTGATTTCTGTTAAATATATATCTGTTTGGCGGCGGAGAATTTATTCTCTTGCTTAACGCCCTTCTCTGAGACGTACGAGCTTAGAGGTTATATATCGATAGATATCAATCGCATGGCATGAATTGCCTGTGTGGCACGCTGAGTTGCATAGATCAAGGCTTCTGTTGAAAAGCAAAGTCTTGTGGTTGATGATCAAAGCATGGCCTACGTGGCATAGCTTTGTGTATAGCATGGATTCGCGAGCCTCACACCTCGGTATGAGTTAAAAACGGGATACGGACCGTTGGGAGAACACGACGTTTCTTTCTAGCTTTGGTGGTGTCAGTGACTTACCAGCCCTGATGTAATAGCCCGGAAAATGTGAACCAATTTAAAATTTTTAAAATTGGGTATTACCAAAGAATTTGAATAATTGAAATAGCTTATTTCAATAAAATAATGAATTGGGACCGGTATGGCAGTTTGAAAATTTGAATACAAACTTTGTCTGACTATAGCGGGTGGAAAATATAATGGATTTTAGCGAAACTAAAAATATTTAAATCTGTTTATGAATACCTTTCTAACAAATCTGAAAAATCGAAGTTTCATAACGGGAATCAAAAGTTATGGCCAAATGAATTTTCAGAAAGGTCGCTATATAACATATATAGCCCTTGAAAATAGATATTTTGCATACGACCTCGGAATTTGACGAAACCACTTTTGTTGGGTCCGGGATGTCAAACTATTGCTAGGTTTCAAATTTCATAATTTTTGAAGCTAGTATGTGAGTAGGGCAAAAGAAAATGTGATTGGTTAATTTCTGCTAAAATGGATCGACCTGAAAATGGACATTTTGCATATTAGCTCAGAATTCAACAAAACTGGTTTTGTTGGAACCGTATCATCAAAAAAAAGCTAGATTTATTTTTCTGGAATTTTTCGATTCAGTTTGTGGCCCTGGCAAATTGAAATGTACGTTCAAATTAAATATTGAATGTTTTATATTTTAATTTGAAAAATAACTGACTGTAACAGTCGAAATTGCTAACGAAACATATCCCATTGTGTCCGGAATGGGGGTATTTAGCTAGGGGCGACAGTCGTTGGGTTCGGATTGGTGTTCGTTTGTAAAAACACTATTTAAAATTTTCTATAAATCCTCGGCTAACAGGATTTTTTCTTTCAAAAAAAAAAACCACGGAAAACCTAGCCGCCTCTCGCTCTCGACGGTTCATCGAGCTCCTTCCTTCCTCCTCGTTTTCCGGCCGCCACAGGCGAAACCAGGCCGTGCCACCACCTTCCCTCGAAAGCCCCTTCGCCCCTCTTCAGATCCGACCCCAACCCGACCTCCACCATCACCTCCTCCGCCTGAATCGAGCCCCCAAACTTCGAGACTTCCCAGCATCACCGACGATGCCACAGTCCACCGGAGAGGACCGGACCACCGTCGATAGGAAGCCCCCACACCCCTCTTTCACGTCATCACCGCCGATCATCCCAATACTCCACCGATTTCGCGAAAATCCCAAACCTAGTTCTGAACGAAATATAAAGGTTCGACCTTTATTATTCTGAAATGAAAATAACACTTTTAAGTGTTGCAAAACTTTGAAAAATAATATCTTTTTCGTTCGTTAACGAAATTGGATGAAACAGGAGACACCGTGACCGTAAGGAGGCTCTCTACCATCTAGAAGAAGCCGCGGATTTTTCTGATCTTCCTACGATTTTTAGCACAACAAAAACCAATGTGAGGAATCTAAACTAAATTGTGTGAATGAAATCGTGTTGTATAAATTATATAAGCGAAGTGTAAATTATATACGCATTGTATACCTCATGTACATGTGTTGTATAAGTTATATTAGCGATGTATAAATTATACAAGCGTTGTATGAAACATATATGCTTTGAATTGTGATGAAATGCAAGTGAATTATAGAAATAATATATATATATATATATACTCCCCTCGTCCATAGACCATGGACGATATTTATTGCTTGTGATTGGTGTGATATTATAT
This sequence comes from Allium sativum, assembly GCA_030737875.1. Lineage (NCBI taxonomy): Eukaryota > Viridiplantae > Streptophyta > Magnoliopsida > Asparagales > Amaryllidaceae > Allium > Allium sativum. Next base: position 135,366,592 of record CM060918.1, read on the forward strand.
GGTATGACGAATGGTTGGAAATAATTGTTTGTGGTTGATATTGCGGTTGAAAAATACCTTTGTGGTTGAAAAATACCCTCTTGTGGTTGAAACAAATTAGAATAGGATTGTGGAATTGAAAATAAAACATGCCGCCTGCGTGCGAATTAGATGCATGATCCCCATTGTCAAAAACCGCGAGGTTTTAAGGTAGAGCGAGGAGCCGTACTAGGGACGGTCCCGGTTTTAACTAACCCGTCGTTATGCTGCCGAAATTTTATAAAATATTCATGTGTTAGAATAATTTTCATTCGTTGAAATTAATTACATATGTTGAAACCAAAATTCATGTGTTAGAATAATTTTCATTCGTTGAAATTAAATACATATGTTGAAACCAATATTCATGTGTTGAATTGAAATTCATTCGTTGAATCAAAATTCATGTGTTGAATATTATTTGAATTTGAACAAATAGCTTTAGCGATAAAAATCACATTTTTATATATATACAAACTATAGAAAATATTCATGTGTTGAATTGAAATTCATTCGTTGAATCGAAATTCATGTGTTGAATATTATTTGAATTCGAACAAATAGCTTTAGCGAAAAAAATCACATTTTTATATATATACAAACTATAGAAAATATTCATGTGTTGAATTGAAATTCATTCGTTAAATCGAAATTCATGTGTTGAATATTATGTGAATTTGAACAAATAGCTTTAGCGATAAAAATCACATTTTTATATATATACAAACTATAGAAAATATTCATGTGTTGAATTGAAATTCATTCGTTAAATCGAAATTCATGTGTTGAATATTATGTGAATTTGAACAAATAGCTTTAGCGATAAAAATCACATTTATATATATACAAACTATAGAGAATATTCATGTGTTGAATTGAAATTCATTAGTTGAATTGAAATTCATGTGTCGGATGTTATCGTATTTTAAAAATAAAATGAATAGACAATAAAAACTACATCTTTATTGTGAATATGAAGTGTTAAAAACATTCACGTGTTGAATAAATATTTTTGATGGTAAAAATATTTCTTTTATCATGTATACGCCTTGGTAAAAATACACATGTGTTGAAATAAATAATAGTTTGCTAGAAATATTATTATTAGCTTTGTTCTGCATATATATACATGTGTTGAACAGGGAAATGGATTAGCTGTAGAGTAAAGAAATTAATTGCGTGCCCGACAAATAGGTAAGCCTTGATGAGTTGGCTGCGCAATTTTATTTTTATATCAACTCCTGTGAATGCCATTGGATGCAGAGTGCTGGTTATTCTGTGTGAAATAATAAACATCGCCATAGGATAGTAACAATTAATTTTGAACTACACTACATGGCATACTTCTTGACGATAGGCATACTTCATCATATTCCACATAAGCAATTGGAGCTTATGTGACGAGGTGGAAGATTTACCATACGAGCGAGAGGCTTGTATGGCGATGATTTTATATTACAGGTTGAACTTATGACTGATATGGACTATATAAAATATAACGATAAATTGCCAGATTAATAAAAACCCTACACGGGTCTGGAGTTGACAATAATCACGTCTCTCTAGTCATTAGATACGGCACATGGACAATTTATTTCCACACGGAGCGTGGTGACGAGAATTTATTCTCTGGAGTTATTATCTATACACGCTCCCCCGTAAACACCAGAATATATCACTATAAATATGTGGATGCTTATTAGGATTTATTGGGTACCTAACACGGCCCAATAAATTTCCAAACCCCTTCCCGTACAAAGGAGGTTATGGCGAAATTTTTCGAAATATTAAGGCGTTAGTGAAATATTTGAAGTGAAAACGAAGTTGAAATTAATGAATGAACTGTATTTGAAATTATAGAATGAACTATATTTATATATATATATATATATATATATAATTAAAAGGAATCGAAGCCGTGCAGTTCGTGTTTTGGAATCATAATTTGAAACGATTAGTACGAGAAATCCGACCATCGGATTTTCCCGTAACCGCAACCGCTGGGTTCGCCTTGGAAATATCTTCCCAACGGCACCAACCTTGTAAAAATCCAACGGTTGGATTGTCTAGAATGTTTAATTCAAATCTAGAGAAAAACAGTGCCAGAATCGTTTATATTTATATATAAATATAAATATAATTAAATTGAATCGAATAACGACGCTGCAGTTCGAATTTTGAAACCGTAACTTCAAACGACTAGTGTGGAAGATCCGACCGTCGGATTTTCACGAAACTGGAACCGTTGGGTTCTCTTTGGGAATATCTTCCCACTGATATAGACTTTGTAGAAATCCAACGGTTAGGGGAAAAACAGCGCTAGTGCCACGACACGACCTGAAACGTCATTTAATTGAATATGGCCATTTTTAAATAAATAAAAATGGCGAAAAATCATTATAAAATATTATAAGCAACATAGATCCGAAATAAACAAATTTGGCTTGATCGGTTTGATATTTGATGGTTGTATGTGTTTGACGCGAATATAACACTAAAGAACTGGAATATGGATGTCGAATAATATAACCATAGAAAGAATTGATTTGAATTCTAATTACGTGAATTATTTGAAAAGGCCGAGCTAACCCTCATTTCAAATAATTGATCGAGCGATTCGAATTGGAAAATGCAAAGACGATTCAAGACCGACGATCTTCGTATCGGTTGGATGGGCGCTGCTGAGGTTCCTGACTGGAGTAGCTACCGTGAAGGAACGGAAGTAGTAGCCGTCTGAACGTATGTGTTGATTGTACATATATACGAGGAATTTGACGCCTCCGGTTTCATTCAGACACAGAACAGACTTGTAAATGGACTGTGTGTCTGACGTTGGATTTTGTTCTATATTGATTGATCTCTGTTAAATATGTATCTGTTTGGCGGCGGAGAATTTATTCTTTTGCTTAACGCCCTTCTCTGAGACGTACGATTTCAGAGGTTATATATTGATAGAAATCAATCGTATGGAGTGGATTGCCTATGTGGCATGCCAAGATGCTGTGATCAAGGCTTCTGTTGCAAAGAAAAGTCTTGTGGATGATGATCAAAGCACGGTCTACGTGGCCTGGCTTTGTGTATAGCGTGGATTCGCGAGCCTCACAGCTCGGTATGAGTTAAAAATGGGATACGGACCGCTGGGAGAGCACGACGTTTCTTTCTAGCTATGGTGGTGTCAGTGACTTACCAGCCCTGACATTTATATCTATTTTTCACCTATGTGGTTGTTGGAATGCGAGGCGCCTCGATTATAGGTCTGTAAGGACCGGGGAAACGTGTGTTCAGGAATAATTAATCCTCAAACGTAAGAGAGGACCGGCCCAGCCGATCCAGGGTTACCCAGAGTGTGTAGTCCTTAGACATTTGCTAGAATGTCTCGAAGCGGAGAGGAGCTTGCCCCTTGCCTCGACTCATGACGGAAATCCAATTTCCAATACGAGATAACGGATTCGATTGTAACTTATATATGGCGACATAGTGGCATGGGACGCTCATGTCGCCTATGATTGATATTTATGATGCTATTCATTTTTGAAACATATATGCACCAGTAATAATACCAAATGATTTTGCTTTACACGTATCAAGCATATTTGGCCATTATAAGGTAAAACTCTATCCTCCGGCTTGCATTGCATTGTATGATGGGACTTGAGTCTTATAATGGCTTCATTCTTTTTAAAAGCATTGCGTTGTTTTAAAGAATTTACTTTGTTTTAAATGCACTAGTAATCACTGGAGTAAACCGGTTCCGCGAAAGTGGCGTGGTCCTATGATTTGCTTATTACTGTTGTTTAAACTATTAAATAGATTTCTCATACCAGTCCCCATGACTGACTCGTTGTTTGTTTCACTTTGCAAATGCAGGTGCCCTTATTTTCACACGGGCATCCTAGTTCACAGGTGACAGGTTGTTTTTGGCTCTGCACTGTTGCATAGAGTTCATTTTGGCTCATGGCGAGGCTGACTTCACAGAGACGACTTTGACATTTTCCGCCATTATTGTACTTATATTATGATTCTGCCACAGGCGATGCAGACTGTTTTACTTTCAGTACTTATTATCGTATATATATGTACCGCCTTCGGCGATGTAGACTGATGCCCTTATTATGTCTCACTGCATGTATATATTCCGCCTCTGGCGATGGTGACTGATCATTTCCCTTTTTATTACTAAGTTATATCCTACGTTTTGCTATTCTGATGTTGTTACATGTTATGATTCCGCTGTCATATCTATGTAAAATTATTCTATTTATTGTTTTTGCTATTATCTGTTCTCTGCTATGATGATTGATGTGTTATATTCCAATGATTATCCTTAATACCGCACCTCGGATTTTGGGATCGTCACAGTTGGTATCAGAGCTTTGGTTAACCTTAGTTCCGGGATCTAACACATTAAACACCTCGTCAGAATAGAATCAGTAGTGTTCTAAGGCGAGTAGCTCATTAGAGATAGGATTAGTAATGTCCTAGAATGAGCTAAGCAGATTAGCAAAACAATTTGATCAGTACATCATTACCTTTCCTTATGTTCCCCTGCTTTATCATATGTGAAAATTATCAAATCTGTGAGATTGACTCTTTTCTTGCTTATACAGTACTCTCTTTGATGGCTACACGAGCAGCAGCAACTAGAGGAGGCCGTGGAGGCCGAGCAGGAGTAGCAGGAGGACGGGGGAATATCCCCGTAGCGGTGGAGGGCCCTATTATTCAGCCACCAGCACCCCAGGACTTTGAGCTAGATAGAGTAGCGAAGAGGTATAGGAACCTGGGGGGAAAACCCTTTTCTGGCCTTGGTACAGTGACAGAGGCTATAGCTTGGTTGAAGACCTGTGAAAAGATCTTTGAAGGCATGGGTTTGGGGACCAACAACAAAGCACGACTAGGTATCTGGCTCTTATAGGAAGAAGCAGAGTTGTGGTGGGATGCCATCACCTCAGAAGATGCAGCAGGTACTGTCAGGACCTAGGAGCAATTCAAGACCATGTTCAACGAGAAGTTTGTACCTGAGCAGGCCTTAGAGAGGATGCGAGAGAAGTTTGCTAATCTCCAGCAGGGAGATCTCTCTATCCAGGATTACCTCAATAAGTTTACTCAGTTGTCGCGCTATGCTCCAGAGCTTATTATGACTAACAAAGCTAAGAACAAGAGGTTAATATTTGGGCTAAGGCGTAAGTACCATGACAGAGCCATGAGCAACATCAAACTCTCATTCTCGGAATTGGTAGAAATGGCTTGCAATTATGAAGATATGGATGAAAGACACTCCAACCAAGACCGCGCTAAAAGCCAAGCTGGAAATAAGCGCAAAGCTTCAGCAGATCAGCCAGAGTCTAGCATTACAGCAGCCGCTACTCAGAAACCTGGAAAGATACCGAAAGGGAATTGCTACAACTGCGGGAAGCCAGGACATTTTTCTAATGTGTGCAAAGCCACGAGGAAACCAAAGGCAAATCCAGACCACAGCTCAGCCGAATGCTACAACTGTCATAAGAAAGGGCACTATAGCAGGAACTGTCCTCTGAAGCAGAATGCACAAGTGGCTCATGTGTATGACGAGGAGACCCCGCCAGCTACCACCGATGGATCAGGTAAACCCGACGTCTTGGGAGGTACCCTTACCATTAAAAATATTCCTGTTTCTGTACTTTTTGATACTGGTGCATCACGTAGCTTCATTTCTGGTAACATTGTTCACAAGTTAAAATTGAAACAAAGAGAGCTTAAAGAACCAATTAAAGTTCAAAACCCGATAGGAGGTTCTGTTAGTCTCAGTTCGTACTACAGAGTGCCTATCTCTTATTCGCGTTACAAGTTTCCCATCCACTTAATCGTGATGGATTTATCTGAATTTGATGTTATTCTCGGTTTAGAATGGTTAACAAAATATAAGGCCGAAGTTAGATGTGCCTAAAGAATCGTGAAAGTTAAAACAAAATTTGGGCATATCACTATACTATGTCTCGGTTCAGAAATTAATAGAACAGAATTTTGGTCTTCTTTAGAAGTTACTCCCCCTTCATTAGAAAAGATACCGGCCGTTAAAAACTACGCGGATGTGTTTGAAGAAATAGAAAACGTACCGCCGCAAAGGGAAATAGAATCCAGGATAGATCTAATTCCTAACGCCCGACCAGTAGTACATCCAATTTGAAGAATGGCCCCGAAAGAAAAAGAAGAGTTAGGTAGTCAGACTCGGGAATTGCTTTGGAAAGGTTTGATCCGACCGAGCTTTTCAGCTTGGGGAGCAGCAGTAGTATTTGTCCCAAAGTCATACGATACTCTAAGATTTTGTGTTGATTACTGAGATCTCAATAAGCAGACACAGAAGAACAAATATCCCTTGCCTCGAATAGATGATCTGTTAGATCAATTAAATGGGGCAACAGTATTTTCTAGAATGGACCTAGCTACAGGTTTCCACCAATTACGTATAGCAGAAGACTGTGTTCCTTTGACAGCCTTCAGGGGTCCCGATTTATTCTACGAATGGTTAGTAATGTCGTTCGGCTTGTGTAATGCTCCGGCATACTTCGTCGATCTCATGAACAGAGTGTTCCGTGGTGTATTGAATAAATTTGTTCTAGTCTTCATCGATGACATTTTAATTTACTCCAAGTCGAAAGGCGAGCATGCAAGGCATTTAGAACAAGTGTTGAAAATTCTGAGGAGAAATGTCTTGAAAGCTAAATTTTCTAAGTGTGTCTTCTGGCAGGATGAAGTTAAGTTCCTAGGCCATGTCGTATCAAAAGAAGGGACTGTTGTAGATCCAAGCAAAATTACAGCGATTCAGAGCTGGAAACAACCTACTACCCCCACAGAAGTTCGAAGTTTCCTTGGATTGGCTAGTTACTATCGGAAATTCGTTCAGGATTTTTCAAAGATATCTGGTGTATTGACAAAGCTTACAAAGAAGCAAGAGAAATTCAAATGGACTCCCGAATGTGAAGAAGCTTTCTAGGAGCTGAAACTGAAATTGACAACTGCTCCAGTACTGACAATTATAGAAGGCAACCAAGACTTGACCGTATGGACAGACGCTTCTATTAGAGGGCTAGGCGCAGTATTAATGCAAAAAGGCCAAGTGGTCGCTTATGCTAGCCATCAGCTGAAGCCGCATGAAAGAAACTATGCAACTCATGATCTTGAGTTATTAGCTATCGTGTTTCCTTTAAGAATCTGGAGGCATTATTTATTGGGCGAGAAGTTCGAACTATTTACCGACCATCAATCCTTGAAATATCTATCTCAGAAAGATCTAAACTTGAGACAACAGCGTTGGTTAGAATTCCTTGCAGCATACGATTTTGAGATCCTATACACTCCGGGGAAAGCCAATGATGTCGCAGATGCACTCAGTAGAAAGAATGAAATCATCGCCAGTTTTATCATTACTTCTTCCTTAGAAGATAAGATTACTATTCTACAAAAAGACGATGAATTTATTAAAAGGATTAGCCAGCGGATCTGAGAGGGAAAACCCTCAGATTTTAGCCTTGATAGCCAAGGGGTCCTAAGATTACGAGGGCGAATTTGTGTGCCAGAAATTCCTGAGCTTAAAGGGAAGTACTGGATGAATGTCACAAGTCTAAACTCAGTATCCATCCCGGTGTGAGCAAAATGTATAACGATATCAAACGCACATTCTGGTGGAGGGCTTTGAAAAGAGATATTTCATTATATGTTAGTAGATGCTCCACTTGTCAGCTAGTTAAAAGCGATCAGCAGAAATTGGCTGGATTATTACAACCATTAGAAATTCCAGGATGGAAGTGGGAGAAAATTTCGATGGACTTCATTGATGGCTTGCCTCGAACTAAGAAAGGAAACGACAGTATATGGGTAATCGTAGATCGCTTCACGAAGACTGCCCATTTCATACCTGTCCGATCCAACAGAACGGCCCAAAGTTTAGCACAGATTTACTTCAAAGAAATAGTTAAACTACATGGAGTGCCGCTCAATATAGTCAGTGATAGAGATCCCCTATTTACTAGCAAATTCTGGGAAGCATTCCAGACAGAATTGGGAACCAAGTTGAATCTAAGCACCGCTTATCACCCACAGACAGACGACCAAACTAAGCGGGTGAATAGAATTCTAGAAGATTTATTGCGGGTTTGCGTTATCAATTTTGGAGGCTCATGGGAAGATCACTTACATTTAGCCGAATTCTCTTATAACAATAGCTATCAAGCAAGTTTGGGAATGCCTCCATTTGAAGCATTATACGGTAGACCGTGCAGATCTCCCGCATGTTGGGTAGAACCTGGCAACAAACTTGTGTTAGGGCCCGATATGATTCGAGAGGCATCTGATAAAGTCGACTTCATTAAGCAGCGATTGAAAACCGCACAAAGCCGACAGAAAAGTTATGCTGATGCGAGAAGGAGAGATTTATCATTTTCCATTGGCGATTATGTTTATTTAAGAGTTTCTCCAATGCAGGGAGTAATCAGATTTGGCAAAACTGGGAAGTTGGCACTGAGATTTATTGGTCCCTTTCCTATACTTGAACGGATTGGAACTCTGGCATATAGAGTTTCATTACCTGATTGGTTGCCTGGTGTACATGATGTTTTCCACATGTCTCAACTCAAAAAACAGGTTCATGATCCCGATCTTGTTGTAGAAGAAGCAGCGCAACAGGATATAGACATAACTCCAGAATTAGCGCTCAGAAGAGAGCCATTAAAGATAGTTGGCAAAGAAACTAGAGAGCTAAGGAGCAAAAAGATTCATTTAGTCAAAGTGCAGTGGAGTAGTGATCCTAGAGACTGTACTTGGGAGACTGAGGAAAGCATTAAACAAGCCTACCCGAAATGCAGAGTAGACATCTCTGACTAACTCCGGTGCAAGGTACCTTTACAATACTTTGCATTTACATTTTGTTTTCTACTTTGCTGCTATTTCCTTTTCGAGGACGAAAAGTTTTAAGTGGGGGAGATTGTAATAACCCGGAAAATGTGAACCAATTTAAATTTTTTAAAATTGGGTATTACCAAAGAATTTGAATAATTGAAATAGCTTATTTCAATAAAATAATGAATTGGGACTGGTATGGCAGTTTGAAATTTTGAATACAAACTTTGTCTGACTATAGCAGGTGGAAAATATAACGGATTTTAGCGAAACTGAAAATATTTAAATATGTTTATGAATACCTTTCTAACGAAACTGAAAAATCGAAGTTTCATAACGGGAATCAAAAGTTATGGCCAAATGAATTTTCAGAAAGGTCGCTATATAGCATATATAGCCCTTGAAAATAGATATTTTGCATACGACCTCGGAATTCGATGAAACCACTTTTGTTGGGTCCGGGATGTCAAACTATTGCTAGGTTTCAAATTTCATAATTTTTGAAGCTAGTATGTGAGCAGGGCAAAAGAAAATGTGATTGGTCAATTTCTGCTAAAATGGATCGACCTGAAAATGGACATTTTGCATATGAGCTCAGAATTTGATGAAACTGGTTTTGTTGGGACCGTATCGTCAAAACAAAGCTAGATTTATTTTTCTGGAATTTTTTGATTCAGTTTGTGGCCTTGGCAAATTGAAATGTACGTTAAAATTAAATATTGAACGTTTTATATTTTAATTTGAAAAATAACTGACTGTAACTGTCGAAATGGCTAACGAAACATATCCCATTGTGTCTGGAATGGGGGTATTTAGCTATGGGCGATAGTCGTTGGGTTCGGATTGGTGTTCGTTTGTAAAACACTATTTAAAATTTTCTATAAATCCTCGACCAATAGGATTTTTTCTTTCAAAAAAAACCATGGAAAACCTAGCCGCCTCTCGCTCTCGACGGTTCATCGAGCTCTGTCCTTCTCCGTCGTTTTCCGGCCGCCACCGGCGAAACCAGGCCGCGCCACCACCTTCCCTCGAAAGCCCCTTCGCCCCTCTTCAGATCCGACCCCAACCCGACCTCCAGCATCACCTCCTCCGCCTGAATCGAGCCCCCAAACTTCGAGACTTCCCAGCGCCGCCGACGACGCCACAGGCCACCGGAGAGGACCGGACCACCGTCGACAGGAAGCCCCCAACCCCCTCTTTCACGTCAGCACCGCCGATCATCACAATACTCCACCGATTTCGCGAAAATCCCAAACCTAGTTCTGAACGAAATATAAAGGTTCGACCTTTATTATTCTGAAATGAAAATAACACTTTTAAGTGTTGCAAAACTTTGAAAAATAATATCTTTTTCGTTCGTTAACGAAATTGGATGAAACAGGAGACACCGTGACCGCAAGGAGGCTCTCTACCATATAGAAGAAGCCGCAGATTTTTCTGATCTTCCTACGATTTTTAGCACAACAAAAACCAATGTGAGGAATCTAAACTAAATTGTGTGAATGAAATTGTGTTGTATAAATTATATAAGCGAAGTGTAAATTATATACGCATTGTATACCTCATGTACATGTGTTGTATAAGTTATATTAGCGATGTATAAATTATACAAGCGTTGTATGAAACATATATGCTTTGAATTGTGATGAAATGCAAGTGAATTATAGAAATTATATATATATATATATATATATATATACACACTCCCCTCGTCCACAGACCATGGACGATATTTATTGCTTGTGATTGGTGTGATATTATATGGTATGACGAATAGTTGGAAATAATTGTTTGTGGTTGATATTGCGGTTGAAAAATACCTTTGTGGTTGAAAAATACCCTCTTGTGGTTGAAACAAATTAGAATAGGATTGTGGAATTGAAAATAAAACATGCCGCCTGCGTGCGAATTAGATGCATGATCCCCATTGTCAAAAACCGCGAGGTTTTAAGCTAGAGCGAGGAGCCGTACTAGGGACGGTCCCGGTTTTAACTACCCTGCCGTTTTGGTGCCGAAATTTTATAAAATATTCATGTGTTAGAATAATTTTCATTCGTTGAAATTAATTACATATGTTGAAACCAAAATTCATGTGTTAGAATAATTTTCATTCGTTGAAATTAATTACATATGTTGAAACCAATATTCATGTGTTGAATTGAAATTCATTCGTTGAATCGAAATTCATGTGTTGAATATTATTTGAATTTGAACAAATAGCTTTAGCGTTAAAAATCACATTTTTATATATATACAAACTATAGAAAATATTCATGTGTTGAATTGAAATTCATTCGTTGAATCGAAATTCATGTGTTGAATATTATTTGAATTTGAACAAATAGCTTTAGCGATAAAAATCACATTTTTATATATATACAAACTATAGAAAATATTCATGTGTTGAATTGAAATTCATTCGTTAAATCGAAATTCATGTGTTGAATATTATGTGAATTTGAACAAATAGCTTTAGCAATAAAAATCACATTTTTATATATATACAAACTATAGAAAATATTCATGTGTTGAATTGAAATTCATTCGTTAAATCGAAATTCATGTGTTGAATATTATGTGAATTTGAACAAATAGCTTTAGCGATAAAAATCACATTTATATATATACAAACTATAGGGAATATTCATGTGTTGAATTGAAATTCATTAGTTGAATTGAAATTAATGTGTCGGATGTTATCGTATTTTAAAAATAAAATGAATAGACAATAAAAACTACATCTTTATTGTGAATATGAAGTGTTAAAAACATTCACGTGTTGAATAAATATTTTTGATGGTAAAAATATTTCTTTTATCAAGTATACGCCTTGATAAAAATACACACGTGTTGAAATAAATAATAGTTTGCTAGAAATATTATTATTAGCTTTGTTCTACATATATATACATGTGTTGAACAGGGAAATGGATTAGCTGTAGAGTAAAGAAATTAATTGCGTGCCCGACAAATAGGTAAGCCTTGATGAGTTGGCTGCGCAATTTTATTTTTATATCAACTCCTGTGAATGCCATTGGATGCGGAGTGCTGGTTATTCTGTATGAAATAATAAACATCGCCATAGGATAGTAACAATTAATTTTGAACTACACTACATGGCATACTTCTTGACGATAGGCATACTTCATCATATTCCACATAAGCAATTGGAGCTTGTGTGACGAGGTGGAAGATTTACCATACGAGCGAGAGGCTTGTATGGCGATGATTTTATATTACAGGTTGAACTGATGACTGATATGGACTATATAAAATATAATGATAAGTTGCCAGATTAATAAAAAAAAACCACACGGGTCTGGAGTTGACAATAATCACGTCTCTCTAGTTAATAGATACGGCACATGGACTATTTATTTCCACACGGAGCGGGGTGACGAGAATTTATTCTCTATACACGCTCCCCCGTAAACACCAGAATATATCACTATAAATATGTCGATGCTTATTAGGATTTATTGGGTACCTAACACGGTCCAATAAATTTCCAAACCCCTTCCCGTACAAAGGAGGTTATGGCGAAATTTTTCAAAATATTAAGGCGTTAGTGAAATATTTGAAGTGAAAACGAAGTTGAAATTAATGAATGAACTATATTTGAAATTATAGAATGAACTATATTTATATATATAAATATAAATATAAATATAACTAAAAGGAATCGAAGCCGTGCAGTTCGTGTTTTGGAATCGTAATTTGAAACGATTAGTACGAGAAATCCGACCATCGGATTTTCCCGAAACCGCAACCGCTGGGTTCGCCTTGGAAATATCTTCCCAACGGCACCAACCTTGTAAAAATCCAACGGTTGGATTGTCTGGAATGTTTAATTCAAATCTGAAGAAAAACAGCGCCAGAATCGTTTATATTTATATATAAATATAAATATAATTAAATTAAATTGAATCGAATAACGACGTTGTAGTTCGAATTTTGAAATCGTAACTTCAAACGACTAGTGTGGAAGATCCGACCGTCGGATTTTCACGAAACTGGAACCGTTGGGTTCGCTTTGGGAATATCTTCCCACTGATATAGACTTTGTAGAAATCCAATGGTTAGATTTTTCGATATGTGTAAAACAAATTAGGGGAAAAACAACGCCAGTGCCATGGCACGACCTGAAACGTCGTTTAATTGAATATGGGTATTTTTAAATAAATAAAAATGGTGAAAAATCATTATAAAATATTATAAGCAACATAGATCGGAAATAAACCAATTTGCCTTGATCGGTTTGATATTTGATGGTTGTATGTGTTTGACGCAAAAATAACACTAAAGAACTGAAATATGGATGTCGAATAATATAACTATAGAAAGAATTGATTTGAATTCTAATTACGTGAATTATTTGAAAAGGCCGAGCTAACCCTCATTTCAAATAATTGATCGAGCGATTCGAATTGGAAAATGCAAAGACGATTCAAGACCGACGGTCTTCGTATCGGTTGGATGGGCGCTGCTGAGGTTCCTGACTGGAGTAGCAACCGTGAAGGAACGGAAGTAGTAGCCGTCTGAATGTATGTGTTGATTGTACGGATATACGAGGAATTTGATGCCTCCGGTTTCGTTCAGACCCAGAACGGACTTGTAAATGGACTGTGTGTCTGACATTGGATTTTGTTCTATATTGATTGATCTCTGTTAAATATGTATCTGTTTGGCGGCGGAGAATTTATTCTTTTGCTTAACGCCCTTCTCTGAGACGTACGAGCTCAGAGGTTATATATTGATAGAAATCAATCGTATGGAGTGGATTGCCTATGTGGCATGCCAAGATGTTGTGATCAAGGCTTCTGTTGCAAAGCAAAGTCTTGTGGATGATGATCTAAGCACGGTCTACGTGGCCTGGCTTTGTGTATAGCGTGGATTCGCGAGCCTCACACCTCGGTATGAGTTAAAAACGGGATACGGACCGCTGGGAGAGCACGACATTTCTTTCTAGCTATGGTGGTGTCAGTGACTTACCAGCCCTGACATTTATATCTATTTTTCACCTATGTGGTTGTTGGAATGCGAGGCGCCTCGATTATAGGTCTGTAAGGACCGGGGAAACGTGTGTTCAGGAATAATTAATCCTCAAACGTAAGAGAGGACCGGCCCAGCCGATCCAGGGTTACCCAGAGTGTGTAGTCCTGAGGCATTTGCTAGAATGTCTCGAAGCGGAGAGGAGCTTGGCCCTTGCCTCAAATCATGACGGAAATCCAATTTCCAATACGAGATAACGGATTCGATTGTAACTTATATATGGCGACATAGTGGCATGGGACGCTCATGTCGCCTATGATTGATATTTATGATGCTATTCATTTTTGAAACATATATGCACTAGTAATAATACCAAATGATTTTTCTTTACACGTATCAAGCATATTTGGCCATTATAAGGTAAAACTCTATCCTCTGGCTTGCATTGCATTGTACGATGGGACTTGAGTCTTATAATGGCTTCATTCTTTTTAAAAGCATTGCGTTGTTTTAAAGAATTTACTTTGTTTTAAATGCACTAGCAATCACTGGAGTAAACCCGTTCCACGAAAGTGGCGTGGTCCTATGGTTTTCTTATTACTGTTGTTTAAACTGTTAAATAGATTTCTCATACCTGTCCCCATGACTGACTCGTTGTTTGTTTCACTTTGCAAACGCGGGTGCCTTTATTTTCACATGGGCAGCCTAGTTCACAGGTGACAGGTTGTTTTTGGCTCTGCACTGTTACATAGAGTGCATTTTGGCTCATGGCGAGGCTGACTTCACAGAGACGACTTTGACATTTTCCGCCATTATTGTACTTATATTATGATTCCGCCATAGGCGATGTAGACTGTTTTACTTTCAGTACTTATTATCGTATATATACGTACCGCCTTCGGCGATGTAGACTGATACCCTTATTATGTCTCACTGCATGTATATATTCCGCCTCTGGCGATGGTGACTGATCATTTCCCTTTTAATTACTAAGTTATATCCTACGTTGTGCTATTCTGATGTTGTTACATGTTATGATTCCGCTGTCATATCTATGTAAAATTATTCTATTTATTGTTTTTGCTATTATCTGTTCTTTGCTATGATGATTGATGTGTTATATTCCAATGATTATCCTTAATACCGCACCTCGGATTTTGGGATCGTCACACCTGACATTTATATACTTTTCACCTTTGTGGTTGTTGGAATGAGGCGCCTCGATATTAGGTCTGTAAGGACCGGGAAACGTGTGTTCAGGAATTGCCAATCCTCAAACGTAAGAGAGGACCGACCCAGCCGATCCAAGGGTTACCCAGTGTGCGTAGTCCTGAGCATTTGCTAGAGTGTCTCAAAGCGGAGAGGAGCTTGCCCCTTGCCTCGACTCATGATGGAAATCCAATTTCCAATACGTGATATTGCGGTTTTAATTGTAGAACTAGTATGACGATATGATATATGGTACCCATGCCGCCTAGGATTGATATTTATGATTGAAATTGTTTTGACACTATACACTTATTATAGTATCAAATGATTTGTTTTAAACGTATCAAGCATGTTTGGCTATTATAAGGGAAAACCCTATCCTCCGGCTTGCGTTGCATTGTGTGATGGGACCTGGGTCTTATAATAGCTTCATTTTTCGAAAAAGCATTGAACTGTTTATTCTATGCACTGGTATTCTTGGGAGGAAACCCGTTCCGTGTTATACGGCGTGGTCCCTTGAATTACTCTCTTTTAAAGTAAAGTTTTAAATAACTGTTTTAGTTCTCACACCAGTCACATGACTGATCTGGAGTTTATTGTTTTAACCTAAACTCTGGGTGCCCCTATTTCCACACGGGCAGCTAGTAGTTTTGGTTTTGCAGATTTATATTCACAGGATCCTGGTTTACAGCTGGAATGATATCAGGAAAGCTCTGTATCTGTATATAACCTTCAGTTGTGCTTTGTATTATTTTCCGCTGCTATGTAATTTATTGTAATCTTTGATATTTATCGAATGTAATTTATTCATTCATACTCTGTATATTCTTGTATTCTGATGGAATTGTTGTAATAACAATGAAACGTTCTTCCGTCTGCGTTCTGATTTGTCTTGTTCTCAAAACCATCAGGGGTTTCGAACGGTTTAGATCGGTTTAACGACTGATTCGGATCGAGCGAAATTCCCGGCCGTTACATTTGGTATCAGAGCTTTGGTTTACAGAGCTCGAGAACAAGGCACATTAGAACCATACGAAAGAATTCATCAGATATTGGATTAGTAATATCCAATTAGAATGACTCGTTAGAGATAGGATCAGTAGTATCCTAGAACGAGTGTGAAGAGTATATTTTTCAAATAAAAACAAATTTTGTTTTGAAAATTTAAACCATTTTATACGTACTTGAATATTTATTTATTTTGAATTTGGACAATCCGATATATAAAGATTTTGCATATACGCGTCATGAACGTATATTCGAAGTTTTAATATACTGGATAGATATAGAATCGCATTCTAGACATCCGGGGATGATTCTGATGATGGTGCATCATCATTAGTATTCATATTCGAGTTTCGAAGGTGTGATTTCTATATATTTCCATTTAGACTGGTGTGAGAACCAAAACTAATATAGCTAGAATACATTGTTGTGATTTGGCATCAAAAACATGATTTTTTGTATATGTATCAAAATTATGAATTTGAAACGTTAATCCACTAATTGATTGATGTTTGTATTGATTGTTTATTTATTTGATAATTTTGAACCATTATGCCTAATTGAATCAAATATTGAATTGTATTGAAAATTGGTCGCATTTGTTTGCATATACATGTACTTACATTGACCAGGTCATAGCAAGGAGGCTAGAGCAGAGAATAAAATTTGTTTGCTCGACAAATAGGTACATGTTTACTATAATTTACTGTTTTGTTTGGGTGATGATGGTTTTATGAGCCAATTGGCTAGCCGCTTGGCTTTTTCTTTTTCTTTTTGAGATCAGATGGCCTATATGGCAATTTCGGGATTTTCCCGTGACTCCCGGTGCAGGGGAGGTTATGGCGAAATCTTTCGAAAATTTAGGGTGTTAGCCAAATTTTTGAAAATTTGAAAATTCTCATAAACTGAAAAGTTGGAGAATGGAAGACAGATCGAACGTAGAGCTGACTAATCAAACCACTTTCGACTTTGTTCCTTTTCGGGGACGAAAAGTTTTAAGTGGGGGAGATTGTAACAACCCGTAAAATGCGGGCCAGTTTAAATTTTTTATTTTGGCAATTTTAGCGAATTTCGAACATTTAAAATGAATTATTTTAAATAATATCGACGTGAAATTTATTTTGAATAGAATTCGAACGTATATATTTATACGCGTCGTCATTAGAATATAATAATTATTTATAATTATAAATAGGAATTGAAAATGGCGCGGTAGTTCGATAATTCGATTTCAAACTTCAATTGAACGTACCGGGTGCAAAATAAACCGGATTTTAGCGAAACCAAAAATAATAGGATCTAATTGAGAATATATTTCCAACGAATCCGAAAAATCAAAATTTCATAGTGGGAATCAAAAGATATGTCCAGTTGAAAATTCTGATTAGTCGCTATGGAATTCAGGCCCTTAAAAATGGAAATTTTGCAAACGACCTCGGATTTCGACGAAACCACTTTTGTTGGATCCGTGATGTCAAATTATTGCTAGATTCCAAATTTCATAATTTTTTGAATTAATATGTGAGCGAGGCAAAGGAAACGCGTTTGACCAGTTTCAGTTGAATTTAATCGACTGGAAAATGGCCATTTTTCCAACGGTCTCAGAATTCGAAGAAACTAGTTTTGTTAGGACCGTATCGTCAATACGAAGCTAGAAAATATTTTTCGAGAATTTTTAGAGTTAGTATGTGACCCCGGTAAATTAAAATGCGCGTTCAAATTCAATATATAGAGTTATATGTTGATTTTAACGAAAACAGATCGAAACGATCGAATCAGCTTACGATACATATCCCATTGTGTTCGGAATGGGGGTAATTAGCTATGGACGATAGGTGGTGGGTCTCGTTTCGAGGTCGAAAATAAAAGTTGCTTTTTGAAATTAATTAAATAATTAATAAAACCCCTCACCCCTCTCTTCTATTCACTCAGGCCCCCCCGATCATTACGAAATCAAATCAGAAAAAAAAAAAAATCAATCGATCCTTTCCATTGCCACCCTCCGTTCGTCGTCATGACCACCGCCAGGCCGCCGGAGGTGCAGCGCCTCACCCCTCCCCCTTCCGATCCGCCTCGCCCTCTCCTTCTCGTGACAGCAAACCCCAAAACCCTAATCCCCCAAACCGAGCCCACCCCCTAGCCTCGCAAGCCAGCTCGCCGCCTCCGCCTGGCACCAGTAGCCACCGCGCATCCCTCCCCAGCCTCTGCGAGCACCAACTTGGCAACCGCCCTCCAGCAACCGACGACGCCAAACCCCGACCCCCTACTTCGAATCGCCCCTTTCCACTACCCTCCGTCCATCCAATCCCAGTCGACAAGACTCCACAAACCCCAACGACCAGCAAACGGCCCACTCGAATTGTAGGCGCTGTAAGTTTTTATTTATTTTTAATTTATTTACTTATTTCCTAAAGGATTTTTGCATCTAAAAGAAAGGATTTTTATTTTACATATCGTTGTATAAAGAACAGATTTTTATTACATATAACAATATATAAAGAGGCGATTTTTGTTGTCATGAAAGCGTATTAAAAATGTGATCTTTTACATATATATAGCGATATAAAAATATAATTTTTATAATAAAGAAGAGTTAAAAATATAATTTTTATAATAAAGAAGAGTTAAAAATATAATTTTTATAATAAAGAGAAGTTAAAAATATAATTTTTTATATAAGATAGATAATAAAGATTCGATCTTTATTATGTAGGAGGTATAAAAATATAATATTTATGGGATGTAGAGAATAAAAATTTGATTTTTACTTGTGTAGAGTATTAAAAATATGATATTTATATAATAGAAGGTATAAAAATACTATTTTTATATAAGTAGTGTATAGAAAATAAAATTTCTATATAATAGAGAATATAAAAATAAAATCTTTATGTTATGAAAGGCGAAATCTTTATGTTATGAAAGGCGAAATCTTTATATGTAAAATAGCATGATAAAAATATAATATTTACTATATGAACATCGATGTAAAAATAGAATTTTTATCTATATTGAATAGCAAAGTAAAAATTCGATTTTTATATATTGAATAGCAAAGTAAAAATTTGATTTTTATATATTGAATAGCAAAGTAAAAATTCGATTTTTATATATTGAATAGCAAAGTAAAAATTCGATTTTTATATATTGAATAGCAAAGTAAAAATTCGATTTTTATATATTGAATAGCGAAGTAAAAATTCGATTTTTATATATTGAATAGCAAAGTAAAAAATCGATTTTTATATATTGAATAGCAAAGTAAAAATTCGATTTTTATATATTGAATGGCGAAGTAAAAATTCGATTTTTATATATTGAATAGCGAAGTAAAAATTCGATTTTTATATATGTAGTGGCTACGGGCAACGAAAGTGAAGAAAGGCAAGAATGACAAGATTTTCTACATAGGAAGAGTCGTGGTATTGGATTAGCTATCGGTGAGAATTTCTCACTCTTCAATCTCCTCTTTTCTAGTTATATATATACTAGGATGCAGACGGTGTTTAGTAGCACCCGACATCCGTCATCCACAGACCATGGATGGCTTGTATGTTTGATTGTTTGTTGTGATGAAAATTGATTGTATGATGTGAAATAAAATATTTATATAGTTAAAAATATTTTATCGTTAAAAATATAATTTTTAACGTGAATATGAATTAATAAATATTTATAAACAAATCGGCCGATTTGTTTATATACACTGATTTGACTGATATTGATTGGGACGATAAATTTTACACATCGTCCAACTACACAAATAAAATATGTGTTTGATTGTTTGAAACCAAACACGGATATTGGGATAAAATACGGCATACACTAATCCCAATAATTAGTTGTATGTCGATCGATTGATGGACAGGCTGTTATAAGCGTTAGATATCTATATTTGATGCTTATACAGTGTAGTGCACTTTGGATGATGGTTGATTATTTAGCGTTGCTATTATATACATGTGTTGTGTTGAATCCATATAATTAACTTTATATGGTAATTGATTGGGCCTCATTCCAATTTAGAAAATAAAGAATATTATAAAATAAAGGTTCATGTGTTGACCGTACTCATCCGTTGAGATTAGTCATGTGTTGAACGAAATATTTTAACAATAAAATTTACATCTTTATCATATATAAAATTAGAAACTAACTGGAAAATAGATAAGATGAGTGGTCTCCTGGATATTGATCTGATGTTGGTTTCGGCCTTCGGGGTTAATATTCAGGGAATCGTTCTCTTACTACTTTACGGTTGGAGTCTGATTTGAAATCAAACGATAGATACCATAATTTTTATAAAATATTTTAAATAACAATAATAGTCACACGTGGACAGTACTCATTCGTTGAGATTAGTCATGTGTTGAGAAAAATATAGATTCATTTGTTGAATAGAATAACGGAATTATTGAAATATATAAAGCCGTGTTGATTAGAGATGCGCTATTTTGACGCGAACGACATTTATATCGATTATATTCGTTTTTATATAATTGAATTCAAAATAAAACGAATTCGAATTGAATTAAATAGAAAACGAATTCGAATTGAATTGAATAGAAAACGAATTCGAATTGAATTGAATAGAAAACGAATTCGAATTGAATTGAAAAAAAATGAATTCGAACTGAATTGAATAGAAAACCAAATTCGAACTGAATTGAATAGAAAACGAATTCGAATTGAATTAAATAGAAAACGAATTCGAATTCAATTGAATAGAAAGCGAATTCGAATTCCATTGAATAGAAAACGAATTCGAATTGAATTGAATAGAAAACGAATTCGAACTGAATTGAATAGAAAACGAATTCGAACTGAATTGAATAGAAAACGAATTCGAATTGAATTGAATAGAAAACGAATTCGAATTGAATTAAATAGAAAACGAATTCGAATTGAATTGAATAGAAAACGAATTCGAATTGAATTGAATATAAAACGAATTCGAATTGAATTAAATAGAAAACGAATTCGAATTGAATTAAATAGAAAACGAATTCGAATTGAATTGAATAGAAAACGAATTCGAATTGAATTGAATAGAAAACGAATTCGAATTGAATTGAATAGAAAACGAATTTGAATTGAATTGAATAGAAAACGAATTCGAATTGAATTGAATAGAAAACGAATTCGAAGAATAGAAAACGAATTCGAATTGAATTAAATAAAAAACGAATTCGAATTGAATTGAATAGAAAACGAATTCGAATTGAATTGAATAGAAAACGAATTCGAATTGAATTGAATAGAAAACGAATTCGAACTGAATTGAATAGAAAACGAATTTGAATTGAATTGAATAGAAAATGAATTTGAACTGAATTGAATAGAAAACGAATTTGAATTGAATTGAATAGAAAATGAATTCGAACTGAATTGAATAGAAAACCAAATTCGAATTGAATTGAATATAGACTGAATCGAGATTTGAATTGAATTGGAAATGGAAGTTGAAATGTTTTTGAAACGAATTTAAAACTATTCATAAAATTCGTTTTAAATAGTAATCGACGAAATATATATTATATATATTATATATATAATATAATGGCCTGAATAGAACGCGCCGCGCTGCGGCAGTTCGTGAATTTCGACCATTGACTTCAAACGGACATTACGGGAGATCCGACCGTCGGATTCTCCTAAAAACCGGAACCGTTGGGTTCGTATCGAAAAGAGATTTCTAATGAATATTGGAAATTTGAAATCTAACGGTTGGATTTGGAGATACGTCCAAATCAAATTTGGAAAAGGTCGCTATAAGTGCAGTTCGATGGCCGTTGATGGAAATCGACTGTACAGGCCTTGATAAAATTATTAAAAATAGAAATAATTGGTGTAAAATCATAAGAAATGATTTGGGAAAAATTGGGATGAAAAACTCCCTATTTGAAAAGATAAAAATAGATTTTTATCGAAATGAACTAGTTTTGAACTGAAATTAAAACCCATTTATTTTTAAATAAATAAATTGGATTTGAAGTGGGTTTTAAATAGAATTGATTCGTGGATTTATCGTGAAGGGTGTTTTAAATGACACTAGTTATTTAACCCAGTAAAAGGAGTTTTAATGAATCTGCAATTAGATTGAAATGTGAATTGATAAGTTAAATTATCAAATTTGGAAAGTGAGCGAGAATGGAGTATCACTAGTTTTGCTCCAAAGCGATAGTTAAATCTTTAATTAGATTTGAATGTGGAATGGTAATTAATTTTACCGACAACACTGTGTTGTTAGATATGGAGTATTACCAGTTTTGCTTCATGGGATGAATAGGTTGGGATTGAGAAATAAAATAAATAATTACTTCGGTGTGGTTCGCTAATCTCGACTAGTTTGGAAAAACCATAATTTGGTTTGATACGACATCCAATGGAAGATTAAAGAATAAATTTTAAAGAATTTATCTTGGATAAAATTAATGGGAACCTTTCCCTAAGAATTGAGATTTAGAAACTAGTTGTAGGTTAGTTAAGAAGAATGGTTTCCTGGGTATTGATCTGATGTTGGTTTCGGCCATCGGGGTTAATATTTGGGGAATTGCTCTCTTACTGATTTACGGTTAGTGACTAATGAATTGGAATGAGGCGTATGTTGTGTTTGTGTAACATTTGTTTTAAATATACGTGGGTTGTTCGGAAAGGTCGGGTTTATACCCATTCTGAATAACTGATTCGACGATAAGTCGAAGATGATGACGGTGGTCGAAGACCGGAAGTCTTCACATCGTTTGGGTGATTACTGATGATCTTGATTGGGCTGTACACCCAAGATGAGGGAATCAGTTGGTGGTCGTCCAGACGTACTTGGAGATCGATGGATATGCGAGGAAAGTTCCTCCGGTTTCGTTCAGACCCAAAGCGAACTTGTAAATGGATTGTGTGTCTGACATTGGATTTTATTCTGTGTTGATTGATTTCTGTTAAATATATATCTGTTTGGCGGCGGAGAATTTATTCTCTTGCTTAACGCCCTTCTCTGAGACGTACGAGCCTAGAGGTTATATATCGATAGATATCAATCGCATGGCATGAATTGCCTGTGTGGCACGCTGAGTTGCATAGATCAAGGCTTCTGTTGAAAAGCAAAGTCTTGTGGTTGATGATCAAAGCATAGCCTACGTGGCGTAGCTTTGTGTATAGCGTGGATTCGCGAGCCTCACACCTCGGTATGAGTTAAAAACGGGATACGGACCGTTGGGAGAACACGACGTTTCTTTCTAGCTTTGGTGTTGTCAGTGACTTACCAGCCCTGACATTTATATACTTTTCACCTTTGTGGTTGTTGGAATGAGGCGCCTCGATATTAGGTCTGTAAGGACCGGGAAACGTGTGTTCAGGAATTGCCAATCGTCAAACGTAAGAGAGGACCGGCCCAGCCGATCCAAGGGTTACCCAGTGTGCGTAGTCCTGAGCATTTGCTAGAGTGTCTCGAAGCGGAGAGGAGCTTGCCCCTTGCCTCGACTCATGACGGAAATCCAATTTCCAATACGTGATATTGCGGTTTTAATTGTAGAACTAGTATGGCGATATGATATATGGTACCCATGCCGCCTAGGATTGATATTTATGATTGAAATTGTTTTGACACTATACACTTATTATAGTATCAAATGATTTGTTTTAAACGTATCAAGCATGTTTGGCTATTATAAGGGAAAACCCTATCCTCCGTCTTGCGTTGCATTGTGTGATGGGACCTGGGTCTTATAATAGCTTCATTTTTCGAAAAAGCATTGCGCTGCTTATTCTATGCACTGGTATTCTTGGGAGGAAACCCGTTCCGTGTTATACGGCGTGGTCCCTTGAATTACTCTCTTTTAAAGTAAAGTTTTAAATAACTGTTTTAGTTCTCACACCAGTCACATGACTGACCTGGAGTTTATTGTTTTAACCTAAACTCTGGGTGCCCCTATTTCCACACGGGTAGCTAGTAGTTTTGGTTTTGTAGATTTATATTCATAGGATCCTGGTTTACAGCTGGAATGATATCCGGAAAGCTCTGTATCTGTATATAACCTTCAGTTGTGCTTTGTATTATTTTCCGCTGCTATGTAATTTATTGTTATCTCTGATATTTATCGAATGTAATTTATTCATTCATACTCAGTATATTCTTGTATTCTGATGGAATTGTTGTAATAACAATGAAATGTTCTTCCGTTTGCGTTCTGATTTGTCTTGTTCTCAAAACGATCAAGGGTTTCGAACGGTCTAGATCGGTTTAACGACTAATTAGGATCGAGCGAAATTCCCGGCCGTTACAATATACTAGGACTATTTTCATACATTTTGGATTCATGGCACAAACATATATTGCATTAAGGAGGTCAACTGAATAAGTAGACCGCCCGATTTTCCCATTAGCATAGGAACATATACGCATACATTTTCATATGTTCATACAAGCATTAGAAATTCCTAAGGACAATGGAAGCCTGTGGATGATGGATGAGTAGATGATTGTAGGTGGATGTTAGGATAGTAATGTTCTCGTGATCTTGGAGATTTAGGGGATGATATCCTTTAAGTTAGGGAGAATGTAACACACCGTAATTTTAAAGAAACATTAATAAACTAAAGGGATAATTAATTAAATATTGGGAATTAAGTAAAACGGACTGTACCATTGTGTTCGTCTCAGAATTCTGGTTCAGATAGTACTCCAAGTTTGCGTAAAACAGATATCATATTAGGAAGATATAAAGGTTAGAAGTTTATATACATATAAGAGACTTATGTATAAATTAAACAAACCAGAGTTTAAAATAAATCAAATAAATGAAGTGGGAATACAAGGCGGGAAGCAGGCCCGTTAAGGTTCGACCCACGTCTGGCTGGATCGAACTATGGGTCGACCCAAGATCAGGTGGGTCGACTTAGGGGTCAACCCATGTAAGGGTGGGTCGACCCAACCACGATCTGGATGAATACATTTCTCTGGTTCTGGACTGCTTTGTTAACCAAGTTCATTATTTTCTGAACGGTTGGATTTAAAAGCAGAGATTTAGCGGTTAAGGATTGTCTTGTAAACTCTATATAAAGGCATGCACTCCTATCAACTCAATTACACTTCTTCATACTTATTCCTCAAACTCTTATTCTTAAAATATAAAATGAAGATGAGGGGATGTTGTCGAAATGTGGATTGAATCAAGACAATTCTTATCTGACTTGTACAAGAATCTCTTCTACAACATTAGCATATTATTCTCTGTTCTTTAAATCCAATCTCTGTGAGTTTATGTTACTTTTAGATATAAATATTTAACAGTAACCTTGACATGTTAATAAACCAGGATCTGAGTCTATGCCTTTTAAGAGAACGATTCATGTTTAAATAAATTTTTCTATAATTACATGTATTCTTTTATACACCTATTCTGATGTTCAGTTGTTATTATATACCTATTTCTGTTATTATTATGCCTTATTTTGTTCTTCTCCCTCTCTTATTCCCTTTTTATTTTTATAAGCCTAGTCTACCTTCGAACCTAGGCCAAATCACGCAAGAGACATATGTATGAATGAAATTGGAACAATTAGGGAATGTTGGGGAATGAAAATAAAAGAGGGAAATTTAGGGCATATCTTGTACTGAAGAATATGACTGAAAGTTTTGGGGTGTATGAACATGTAAATCTTTAGGCTTAATTCAAAGATTAAGTGGAACATGTTAATAAAACTGTATATAACCTGTGGAATCTATTAAGTTTGTGGCGGTTAAGTAAACCTGTTAAATATGTAGGGGTTATATGAACCCGTTAGTCTGTTAAATCTACGGGGCTAAGTAAACCTGTTTAATCTGTTGGGGTTATATGAACCTGTTAATCTGTAAGACTTAACCTGTTTAATTTGTTGGGGTTATATGAACTTGTTATGTGTAAGACTTAACCTGTTACATCTGTTGGGGTTATATGAATTTGTTAATCTGTAAGGCTTAACCTGTTACATCTGTTGGGTTATACGAACTTGTTAATCTGCAAATCTGTTAAATCTATGAGGTTAAGTAAACCTGTTAAATCTGTGGGGGTTATATGAACTGTTAATCTGTAAATCTGTTAAGTCTATGAGGTTAATTAAACATGTTAAATCCGTGGGGGGTTATATGAACCTGTTAATCTGTAAAACTTAACCTGTTAAAATCCTAGTTAATTTGGGATGCAAGTTTAGGGGTTTGGATTGTGTCATCTGCTGTGTGGGGCCCATATTAGTCAGTAACCCATTCTGGTATTAAACGGGGACCCCACACTAGGTAGGGGTCAGAGCACACATACTGAATTGATTGTAAGAGGTTCATCTAAATGGGGGTGTATATGGGCGCGTTCCGACAGAGTCATGGGCGTGCGTGGGTCTGGTATGAAGGGAAAATAAGCCGTTGTAGCACCATTAAATAGGTATATGTCCTTTTTTATGTTGCCACTTTAGGAAGTAATACACCCTACAGTGGGGCCGACTCAGGGTATTTACAAGTTAAGGAGTCGGTCGCTTGGGAGTACTAATTAGGGTACATCTAGTCCTGCATGTTTTTTTAGGTACCCGTTATTTCTATTTAGGTAACATCGATTATTTCTGTGAGGTACCTGTTATTTCTGTTTAGGGTAAAACCCGTTATGTAACTAGAGTACACCTAAAACTACCATTATGTTTCTATTGGGATCATTCGATTTCTGTTAAGTAATTGGGGATACTTAATCCTGTCACATATCTGTTATACTAGTATTGGTGCAGAGAAAAGTAATTGAGAGGCATAGTTCACTCTGTTTATTCTGCTTATCCTGTTTATCCTATTTATACATGTTGTATGATATTGTTATCTCTTATCCAGTCTTATATGTCTAGCATGGTACTTTTATTTCTTTATATGCTAAAAGTCACTGGACTCACCAGACTTTATGTCTGACCCTTTTG
This sequence comes from Allium sativum, assembly GCA_030737875.1. NCBI lineage: Eukaryota > Viridiplantae > Streptophyta > Magnoliopsida > Asparagales > Amaryllidaceae > Allium > Allium sativum. The sequence goes on from CM060918.1 coordinate 135,393,610, forward strand.
TTTCCCTTTCTCTCTTTCCTTTCCCCCTAGGTTCTCAGGGTGGGAACGCTCAGGCATGATCAAGATTTTCTCTCTCTTTTGTTTCTGCTTGGATCTGGATCTGCTTTGATGTATCACTTCGACTACTTGTCTACTTTGTTATGGCTATTATTAGGGACTATGGTTTTACATTTCTATCTCTTATGGTTTTTATCATAAGACAGATGTTTTGGTTTGATGTATTTGGTTTCAGTATTTTAGCCTGATGTTGTAACTGGTTTTAAGACTACGATGTTTTTCTGTTGAAAAATGAAGTTTTAAATTTCCGCTGTTATTTTTGTATCTGTCTTATGAGATTCTGTTTCTGTTTACATATAACGCTTCACGAAACTTAATGCATTCTGATAAAGAGTGACATTAACGGACGTGGGGTGTCACAATTATGCTACAAAATTAAATAAAAATTGGAGAATAAGTTAGAGTGTTGTCAAATTGTAGATCTGAATAGATTATTCTTCTTTTTCTTCCAAGGCCTTTTTCTATATTTGAAATATTTCTCTGTGAGTTTCATGTGATTTTTAGGTCATTTATTTACATAAGAAGGAATGAGATAGTAAAATAGTTTGGATCTACAAGCTTTACATTTACAGTGGTTATAAGTTTGTCTTCTGCAAGTTATTATTCAATCTAATTATTATCTATGTTATATTCCTTTTCAATTATTTTGTTTATTGGCTAGAAATTCTTCTACTTTATCTCATTCTTTGTAATTATTTTATTTATAGTCTTGCAATGCCCTATTTTATTTATTTTGTTCATTTCTAAGTCCAGAGCTTACGAGTAGCTTAGACCAATTCTCTTTCTTTTTATGTATTTTTGCACCAAGACTAGGCCAACAAGAGCCTAGGCCTTTATCATTTAAATTGCATAAACATTGGAATACTATTGAAAGTATGTCTAATGGGTACTTTGGGCATGCTAGGAAGCGGTGAATATTATATTTAAATAATGGTCTGTAAATTGGGATAAATCTTAATTGAAGAATATTCAAATTTATGAATTGCAATTAATTGCACTTAATTGAACATTAAGTAACATGTAACTGAAAAGCATGTAAACTGGAATAGGTTGTACTTAATTGGACATTAAGAGAGATGGGAGAGGGTTGTATAAAAAGATTATACTAATTAGAAATGTCAATTACAACCTAGGAATATGATATGTGGTTATATTGGGCTTATTAATAAAACTGAACGTGTTAAGTTAAAATTATGAGATTAACAAGCTAAGAGGGAGTACGTAGCAAGTAGGGATGTAAGGGGCACAGGGAAATCCTTGTTATAAATTGGGGACCAAGTCAAGGGGTGACTTGAGTTAAGTGCATTTTTGTTTGGGAACCTGTATCAGTCAGTATCCCTTTGTTATCATGCATTCTCACACTAGGTAGAAGCTAGGGCACACTTTACCGAATTGGATAGTGAGTGGTTCAAAATGAGGTGGGTACCGGAGCGTTACGACGAAACCAGGAGCGTGCATTGTTCTGATTGGGGAAGATAAGACGATGTAACATCTGTGATTAATGTTGTGCCTTTTTAGTTGATGGGTTTAGGATTGATAACCCCAATTCCATAGTTGGCACTGGTTATTCACATTTAGGTAAAGAAGTCGATCAATGGGTAGAAATTAGGTAAAGCCTAATTATAATATTTTGGTAGTTGGTGCAACAATTTTCGAATATGAATGAGAGGCCTATCTTATTTTGTGTTTTCCGCTATTCTACTTATGATTTTATGTCCATTTCTTTTAGAGCTATTCATATGTCTAAATACTTCCTTATCTTAGGCTCATGCTAGAAATTACTAAAACTCACCAGAATTAAGTTTGACCTAGTTTGTTTTCTCCTTTACTCTTCCTTTCCCCCTAGTTCTCAAGGTGGAGGATCACTCCAGTGAATTTTAATCTTTTGGCTCAGCTTGGATTCAGACACTTTCTTGTTTCATGTATTATTTCGGTTCTTGTTTTCTGATCATTGTATTAACTTATGAGGGGGTAGCTTTTGTGGTTTTACCATTGTACCCTGATATTTTCCACAAGACAGTATATTTTCTTTATGATGATGACTCTTTGAAATGTAATCGATACTGTGACTTGATCTGCTCATTTTAATAATAAATGTTTTAAAAGTTTTTTGTTGTGTTTTGTATTTCTATTTTGTGAATTTTAGTCTTTGTGTTGTTATTTTATACCTAACTAGTTGATAATACTTAACGCATCCTCAAATGGGTGACATTAAGGGATGTAGGGTGCTACATTTGGTATCAGAGCCTAAGGTTACAAGATTAGAAAAAAGTTTTTGAAAAATAGTTTTCAAAAGTAAAGAATTTTCACATAAAACCTATTTTTGAAAAATATATCCCCTCAAGTCAATTATAGTAGTCCTTTGATCTCTTTTTGAATTCTTGTCTCTTCTCTTTTCGGCATGTCTGGGGCTCCTAAATTCCCAGTGGGCATTCCCATTCCAACATGGTTCCTTAGATATGTTGAAGCTACAACGCCTGTCGAAGGGCAAGGAAATGCCCTACCCCCGACTGCAGTCGTGGTAGTTCCACCTATTCTTTTAGTTAACTTCTCTAAGCACTGGAAGGGTATTTGTGTGATGGGCAGTAAGCCATTTCATGGATCGGAGAGTTACGCGGAGGCTCGTAATTGGCTTAGGGAGATGGATCATGTGTTTGAATTGTTGGAGCTAGACGACAAGAGGAGGATTCAGTTGGCCGCATGGCAACTGGAAAGAGAAGCATCCTATTGGTGGGAAATAGCATATGCAAAGCGGATTGTTGAGACATGAGATGAGTTTAGGGAAAGATTTGAGAAGAAGTCCTTATCATAAGCTGAGGAAGGAAAGCAACCGGAGAAGTTCTTGAGGCTGAGGTAGGGTAGTATGTCAGTGAAGTAGTATGTGAATAGCTTTAATAATATGGCAAAATTTGGCTAGTATCTAGTTAATACTGCACATAAGATGGCTTTGAGATTTGTGAGGGGGCTGAACCAACTCCTCCCGGGACTAGCAATGAAACATATCCTTATGTGAGCTACATTTGAGAGACTAGTGGATATAGCTCTAATGCATTAAGATGGAAAAATGAGTAAGAAAGAGGATAAGACTAAGCAGGCCAAGCCAAATACTCGAAAGAAAAGTGATGGCCCAAGAAGGGTGCAGTAAAAAAGGGAGAGAAACCTGGGAAGGCACAGATCAAGAAGGAAGTGAAGTGTCGTGGTTGTGGAATGATGGGGCATTTTGTTAAAGAATGTAGGAAGACTAAGAAAGGTGTTTTTAGTGCGAGCAGATGGGACATTACAACAGTCAATGCTTTCAGAAGCGGGGACACGGGGCTGGGTCATCTGGAGCACAAGTTCATGCGCTTGAGGCAACCTAGACTAGTGGTAGCAGTCAGGATCAAGGTAAGAAAGCCACCGTAGAAGGTTTGATTTCTCTTTTCAACTTTCCCATTAGGACCTTGTTCAATTCCGGTGCTTCTCATTTGTAATGACCCGAAAATCCGGTCCAATTTGAGCTGACCAAATAACACAAGTCCAACCCCGAATTGTACTGAAAACCAGGAAATTAATAGAAAGAAGATAGAGGGTGAGGAAAGATAAGATAGAAACTTAGAATAAAAGAAGAAGAAGAACACAACATCAGAGTAACACGAACCTCAAAGCGGGACGAATAACATATATTCCATAACATAACTTTGAAATACAAATTTGTGCTTGAATATACATATCATTATCAAAGTACAGCACTTACAACACAGCGGAAATAGCTATATAATCCTGAAGCCTCCTGCTCCAAGCTCTTCCAGTATATCTGTAAATCCCGACTACTTGACTTCCCGTACAAATTTAGGCACTCAAGAGTTTAGAGAAAACAACAAAATAAACTCTGGGTCAGTCATGGGACTGGTATGAGTAAAACAGTTTAAAACAGTTCAAGCAGGTAAATGATATCTCATAAGACCACGCCGTATAACGGAACAGGTATTTCCCTTATGAGAATCCAAATTATCTTTATATCAAAAACCTTTTGATATTATAATAATGTCTATCAACCACAATATAATAATCATCTAGTAGAAACGCTTTCATCTCACGTTCTACATATATAGTATACAATCAAAACCGCAAGCACGTATTGGGTAATGGATTTCCAACTATGACAAGGTATGGAACCACCTTTCGCTAGTGTACCTCTAGAAAGGAATACACTGGGTTCAACAAGAACATCTTGCAACCCGGCCACACATGACCGACCACTCATTTCGCTTGAGTGTATCGAATGTATATCACCAACGGTTGGGAACAGCAACCGTTTCCCGAATGGGACAGTATCGACAATAGATTTTTAGAAATAAATGAAACTCTAGATCAGGTGATTTTACACCCTACTTCGGAGCGACCGACTTAGCCATGCTGCCTGCCCGATTTCTGTCATTTACTGGTTGATGAGACTAGAAGCTACGCTTTATCATCACAACAGATTCACTTTGAATGTCACATCGTCAAATCCATCAAATCACCGATTGACGTCTACAACCATACATTACGTGTTAGCTAAAAGAAGTTTTCCTTCTCCGCTTCCACTCTTGGTATGGTTGGAGAAATCAATATACGTGATCGTCTGGAAATACTCTGTCAGACATCCGTCCACACAAGTCATCCCGGAACAGGATGAACCGAAGGTACCATCCATCTTAGGCACTGTTATCTAAGACTTATACAATAGCCCTTGCACTTTACTCCGTCTTCAATTATCTTTGGCATATATGATTCGCAACGCTTATGCCAATACAGAGTGGTCCTTTGGATAACAATCCAACCGGTCTCTCCATATTAACAACGTAAATTGGTCAAAACTTCGATAGTCTGTGATTTAACTATCGAAGAAAAACAAGTGTGCAAACAATGATATTGTTTCCAGATGGAAATTCTATCAATCAATCATCAATCATATATATATATATCTATATATATATTCATATTTCCTTATTTCAGTATTTGATTACGTTTCTGATTCTATTTGGAAAACATTTTCAAATATTCTTTACTTTGATTTAAACAGATGTTTAATTCAACATCGCGACGACAACTCAAACCACTATACTTATTTACTAAATCACTTAACCACTTTCACTCTCGAACCTTAACCATTTCTAAATTAAAAACGAAGTCAATCAAGTTGGGGTATTACTACCTCTCATACCTTAACTGAACAACATTTCAAATCTCGAAATAGGTCAAGTTCATCTTTATATTTTCTTTAACTAACTTCCTTACTTAACCTTTCTTTCAAATAACTATATTCGATTAACTCTTTTTACTTAACTCTATTCGATTTACTCCTTTGGATTAACTCTATTGGATCAACTCTATTGGGTCAACTCTATTTGATTTAACTCTAATCTATTAACTTTCCCCCCTTAACTCCTTTCGAATAAACTATATTCGATAACTCCTCCATTCGAATAAACTAAATTCGATTAACTCCTTTACTTCTATTCGAATAACTATAATCGATTTATTCTAATTCGATTAACTCTATTTAATTACTCTATTGGTTAACTCTAACTCTAACGGATTAACCCTAACTGATTTACTCTAACTGGTCAATCCTAATTGATTAACTCTAACTGGTCAACTCTTATTCGAATAACTGATATTCGATAAACTATAATTGAATAACTAATATTCAATTAACTCTACTTGTCGGTTTACCCTTATTCACTAACTTTATTATCTTTATAAAGATTTTCTTTTAACAGCGTTTATTCTTTATCTATGATTTTCCTTTTAACAATGATTATTCCTTATCTATTTGTGTACTTAACAAATAACTACTCCCTTTTTAATTCTATTTATTTAACAAATAAATATTTCTTTTATCTTTTCTATTTATTTAACAAATAAATACTTCCTTTCAATTCTATTTATTAACCAAAAAATATTTCCTTTATTTATAACTTATCCTACGATTTTATAACTATTTTCTTTTATAAAAATCCTTTTTCTCTTCTATATAAAATCCATCGATTTTATATAAATAATTCATTTTCAAAATACACTTTGAAAATCCCCTTTCCCACATCCAGTATTTCTTATGGTATTTAACATACCATATAACAACGATAAATATCGTCCAAACACACATAATCAACAACGGATTATATATCACATCATATATCACAATATATGAATCACAGTAAAATAAAAATAAATGTTGAGGAATCCAGTTGGATTCCTCCAACCTGTTTCCCTGCATCACAGATGTTAAACAATATAGATAACATCACTTTCAGTTCCATATGATATATTCTGTTAAACAGAATCAAATATAGAAATTCAACTAACTGACTAGCAGTTCAATCAAACAGTCAACACACAGTCAATCAAACAATTATTTAACAGTTCTAAAAGTACAACATGAAATTATAAACTGTTCAGAGTTAGTGAGATTTACTCACATTGGACTATCATCGTTAATTAACGATAATTGTCGTTGATTCAGATCGGACAATTTATTTTGCTATAAATTGTAACGGACCCCAATCCTCTCCTAGCCAGTTCCATCGTGTATCTCCCGTCCATACGATCCTAACGTGACTGACGGTTCGTCAATCTAATATCGTATGACCAAGTTACAGTATTTACAAGTTGATACATTAATTTAAAATTTAAATTAAACTTAATTAACAAATATTTGGGCTTTCACCTTTTAAAACCCACCAGCCCACTTAAATGACAACCCTACCCATATCGTTTCCTTCATCTTCCTGAATCCAATCTCCACGCTCCAGTCTCCAAACCCACATCCACGTTTTGCCACTCCTACCTCCATCTCCATTTCTTTTAAAATCAAATAAAAATTACCAAAATTCATCTCCTCAATGGCTCTTCCACCTCCACCCACAAACGCTGAACTCGGCCCCCAGTCCTCTGTTCCGTCATTGAGTCCTGTACGAGCTCCACAGTGACATCGCGTCACTTATTTCCATCGATTCCTCTCAGAAAATGCAGACAAGTGCGATTCTACAACCTGAACCGAAATCTAATCTCGAAACCACTCATCGTTGCTCCAAGCAACCGTAACCGCCAACCCTAGTTCTTGCGGCTAAACCCAACGAACGACAGATGTGATCGAACCAGCCAAAACATACCCTAATTTGAAGAGAATCTGATGCGGATTTCTTATATATAAATTTGAGGATTTAAGGAAATTTGTTTGGTTTGATTTTGATTTTTCTTTTGAGGATGTTTCAACGTTTTTGCCAAAAACTGGTGGCGGCTCATGAGGATGATTTATAAGGGGCGGGATTTTATCTTTGTGGTTGAAAACAAAGTGTATGTGGCCGCTTTTAGATCATAGAAATGAGTTAGGATATTTTATTTTATCGTTTTATATCCGTTTCTACACTCCAAAAATTCCTACGACCACATACGATATTCAAAAATCACCAAATTGGACATGTAGCTAGAGTTCGACATTGCGGACCCAACGAAATTAGTTTCGTCGAATTCCGACTTCGTATGCTCAGATAGTGTATTTTTAACCATTGAAATACTGACTGTTTTTCACTATAAAAATCCGTACGGTCACACAGTGACTCTAAAAATCACGAATCTGGAAATCTAACAACTATTTGACATTGCGGATCCAACAAAATTAGTTTCGTCGAATTCCGACTTTGTTTGCAAAAGTGGCTATTTTTAAAGTTCTGGATGACCCATTTAAATATATAAATATATTTAAATATAATTGAATAAAATATTAATAAATTAATATTATCGTATGTATTCACAACAGAATACCATACAGCTCTAGAATATTCCTATATGAATTTCTAACCCGATAATCACTTTTGGGTCAACCCGATATTCGATTTATATTGAAATTCCTTTTTAAAATATAAATAATTTCTTTATAAATTATAAAGGAATCGCACAGCGACTTTTCTAAAATTTGATTTTGACATATCTCAAAATCTACACGATGAAATCCCGATTTTTCTCTTCCACTAGAAAGATATACTCTACCAGCTCCACACGTTTCTTGTTTCACAGAAATCCGATTTAAAACGAATCCTATACATTCAGTTGAAGTTCGAATCGCCAATTTACGAACTACAGCGCCATTTCGAGCTCGATTTTAATTATATTATAATTCTACATTCAAACTGTCGTTTATATAATATATTCGTTATTCTAATTCAATTCTAAACTGAATTACATATCATAGATGATCCAGTTCACACCATATCGCCATTTCAGCCAATTCTGATTATTTCTAAATTAAATATATTATTAATTTATTATTTTAATTAAGTATTCACCATTATTTAATTCCAAGACCATTAAATTCACTATATCACTATTTATATAATTAAATAAATTAATTATAATACCTCTGCCAATGTGGGTCATTACATCATTCTTTCATATCTAGTTTTGTTGTTGATAGTCTGCACCTAGATACTTCTATAGTTTCTGATCCAATAATTGTCTCAAACTCCACAGGAGGTACGGATCACCTATCTATGATGTGTAGGGGTTTGAGAATTTCTATTCTTGGTGTCGAATTTGAGTGAGACGCATATATACTGGGTTTTATGGGTTACGAGCTTATTATAGGGATGGATTGGCTGGCCATGTATGGTTCCATCCATGATTGTAAGAGGAGAGTTGTTAGGTTTTTGATATACCATGGTAGAATATGGTTAATTATTTAATCGAGAGTGGACCCCTAATTATGGAGTTTCCGTATGTGTGTGTGTGTGTGTGTGTATATATATATATATTCATTCGCTCATCCTTTATTATTTAATGTCTCACTATTAATGATAGATTGGGTGGATTCTCCCTGATCTCTTAAGACCTAGGCGGGCTTATTGCTAACTTATCATTCCACGATAATATATTCAACATTAACATAAACTAGAGGGTACTAGCTACAGGGCCCTACTAGTTAAGACTTTCGTCATTCATGCATATACCCTTGCCCCATGTAAGGTGAGAGATGATATTTTATTGCTCGCTATATGTGACGGCCGGGAATTTCGCTCGATCCGAATCAGTCGTTAAACCGATCTAGACCGTTCGAAACCCCTGATCGTTTGAGAACAGGACAAATCAGAACACAAACAGAAGAACATTTCATTGTTATTACAACAATGCCATCAGAATACAAGAATATACAGAGTATAATTGAATAAATTACATTCGACAAATATCAGAGATTACAATAAATTACATAGCAGCGGAAAAATAATACAAAACACAACTGAAGGTGATATACGGATACAGAGCTTTCCGGATATCATTCCAGCTGTAAACCAGGATCCTGTGAATATAAATCTGCAAAACCAAAACTACTAGCTGCCCGTGCGGAAAATAGGGGCACCCAGAGTTTAGGTTGAAACAATAAACTCCAGGTCAGTCATGTGACTGGTGTGAGAACTAAAACAGTTATTTAAAGCTTTACTTTAAAAGAGAGTAATTCAAGGGACCACGCCGTATAACACGGAACGAGTTTCCTCCCAAGAATACCAGTGCATAAAACAACAGCGCAATGCTAAATAAAGAAAAATGAAGCTGTTATAAGACCCAGGTCCTATCACACAATGCAACGCAAGCCGGGGGATAGGGTTTTCCCTTATAACAGCCAAAGCATGCTTGATACGTTTAAAACAAATCATTTGATACTATAATAAGTGTATAGTGTCAAAACATTTCAATCATAAATATCAATCATAGGCGGCATAACTACCATCTACTATGTCGCCATACTAGTTCTACAATTAAAGACGAATTACACGTATTGGAAATTGGATTTCCGTCATGAGTCGAGGCAAGGGGCAAGCTCCTCTCCGCGTTCGAGACACTCTAGCAAATGTCCCAGGACTACGCACTCTGGGCAATCCTTGGATCTTCAGGGCCGGTCCTCACTTACGTTAGAGGATTAGTTATTCCTGAACACACGTTTCCCGGTCCTTACAGACCTATAATCGAGGCGCCTCATTCCAACAACCACATAGGTGAAAAGTATATAAATGTCAGGGCTGGTAAGTCACTGACACCACCAAAGCTAGAAAGAAACGTCGTGCTCTCCCTGCAGTCCGTATCCCGTTTTTAACTCATACCGAGGTGTGAGGCTCGCGAATTCACGTTATACACAAAGCTGCCACGTAGGCATGCTTTGATCATCAACCACAAGACTCTGCTTTTCAACAAAAGCCTTGATCATTGCATCTTAGCGTGCCACACAGGCAATTCATGCCATGCGACTGATGTCCATCGATATACAACCTCTGAGCTCGTACGTCTCAGAGAAGGGCGTTAAGCAAGAGAATAAATTCTCCGCCGCCAAACAGATGTATATTTAATAGAAATCAATCAACACAGAATAAAATCCAATGTCAGACACACAATCCATTTACAAGTCCGTTCTGGGTCTGAACGAAACCGGAGGCACTTTCCTCGCATATCCATCCATCTCCAAGTACGTCTGGACGACCACCAACTGTTTCCATCCTCTTGGGTGTACAGCCCAATCAGGATCATCAGTAATTATCCAAACGATGTGAAGACTTCCGGTCTTCAATCACCATCTTCATCTTCGACATATCGTCGAATCGGTTATTCAGAATGGGTATAAACCCGGCCTTTCCGAATAACCCGCGTATATTAAAAACAAATGTTACACAAACACAACATACGCCTCATTCCAGTTCAGAATATTCTTTTATTCCCAAAATCACATTTTTAGGGAAAGGTTCCCATTAATTTTATCCAAGATAAATTCTTTCAAATTTATCCTTTAATCTTCCTTTGGATGTCGTTTCAAACCAAATTATGGTTTTCCAAACTAGTCGAGATTAGCGAACCATATCGAAGTAATTAGTTATTTTATTTCTCAATCCCAACCTATTCATCCCATGAAGCAAAACTGGTAATACTCCATATCTAATACCACAGTGTTATCGGTAAAATTAATTACTATTTCACGTTCAAATCTAATTTAAAGATTTAACTATCGCTTTGGAGCAAAACTGGTGATACTCCATTCTCGCTCAATTTCTAAATTTGATAATTGAAATTATCAATTCACATTTCAATTTAATTGCAGATTCGTTATAACTCCTTTTACTGGGTTAAAGAACTAGTGTTATTTAAAAGACCGTTCATGATGAACCCACAAATCAATTCTAGTTCAATTTAAATCAATATATTAGGAATTCCGATTATTTAAAACCCCTTTTTAAATCTAATTTATTTATTTAAAAACAAATCGGGTTTTAAATTTAGTTCAAACTAGTTCATTTTGATAAAATCTATTTTTACCTTTTCAAATATGGAGTTTTTCATCCCAAATTTTCCCAAATCATTTCTTCTGCTTTTACACAAATTATTACTATTTTTAATAATTTTATCAAGGCCCGTACAGTCGATTTCCAACAACGGCCATCGAACTGCACCTATAGCGACCTTTTTCGAATTTGATTTGGACGTATCTCCAAATCCAACCGTTAGATTTCAAATTTCTAATATTCGTTAGAAAGCTCTTTTCGATACGAACCCAACGGTTCCGGTTTTAGGAGAATCCGACGGTCGGATCTCCCGTAATGTCCGTTTGAAATAAATGGTCGAAATTCACGAACTGCCGCGGCGCGGCGCGTTCTATTCAGGCCATTATATTATATATATAATATATATTTCGTCGATTTCTATTTAAAATGAATTATATAAATAGTTTTAAATTCGTTTCAAAAGCAATTTCAACTTCCATTTCAATTTAAATCAAAATTGAATTCTTCTTTATAAATTCGTTTTAAAATTCATTTCTATTCAATTCAAATTTCAATTCAATTTGAATTCATTTCAATTCGCTTTCGATTCAATTTGAATTCGTTTTCAATTCAATCCAATTTCAAAGTCGTTTTCTATTCGATTCAATTCAAATTGGTTTTCTATTCGATTCAATTCAGATTGGTTTTCTATTCGATTCAATTCAAAGTGATTTTCTATTCGATTCAATTCAAATTGGTTTTCTATTCGATTCATTTCGAAATCATTATATATTCAATTCATTTCGAAATCGTTATATATTCAATTCATTTCAAAATCGTTATATATTCAATTCATTTCGAAAACGTTATATATTCAATTCATTTCGAAATCATTATATATTCGATTCATTTCGAAATCATTATATATTCAATTCATTTCGAAATCGTTATATATTCAATTCATTTCGAAATCGTTTTATATTCAATTCATTTCGTTTTATATTTGAATCAAATTCATTACCGTTTTCTATTTGAATCAAATTCATTATATATTCAGTTGAAATCAAATTCGTTTTATATTCAATTCGAATTCAATTCCTTATATATTCAATTCGAATTCGTTTTCTATTCAATTTGATTCAAATTTCATTTCAAAATATTCGATTTCGAAATCACTTTTCAACATCATTTTAAAATGATTAAAATCGATATAAATATCGTTCACGTCAAAATGGCGTCAATCTAATCAACACGGCTTCATATATTTCTATTTTCAAATATTCTATTTCAAAATATTTTTATTCAATACACGACTCTATCTCTTTGTCAACACACGACTAATCTCAACGAATGAGTACTGTCCACGTGTGACTATTTTGTTATTTAACATATTTTATGAAAATTAAGGTATCTATCGTTTGATATTAAATCAGACTCCAACCGTAAATTAGTAAGAGAACGATTCCCTGAATATTAACCCCGAAGGCCGAAACCAACATCAGATTAATATCCAGGAGACCACTCATCTTATCTATTTTCCAGTCAGTTTCTAATTTTATATATGATAAAGATGTAGATTTTATTTTAAAAATATTTCGTTCAACACATGACTAATCTCAACGGATGAGTACAGTCAACACATGAACCTTTATATTATATTGATAAAGATGTAATTTTTATTATAAAAATATTTCGTTCAACACATGACTAATCTCAACGGATGAGTACAGTCAACACATGAACCTTTATATTATATTGATAAAGATGTAATTTTTATTATAAAAATATTTCGTTCAACACATGACTAATCTCAACGGATGAGTACAGTCAACACATGAACCTTTATATTATATTGATAAAGATGTAATTTTTATTATAAAAATATTTCGTTCAACACATGACTAATCTCAACGGATGAGTACAGTCAACACATGAACCTTTATATTATATTATTCTTTATTTTCTAAACTGGAATAAGGCCCAATCAATTACCATATAGCGTTAACTATATGGATTCCATACCACACATGCATATAATAGCATTAAAAAATAATCAACCATCAACCAAAGTGCACTACACTGCATAAGCATCAAATATAGATATATAATGCTTATAACAGCCTGTCAATCAATCGATCGACATATTTAATCAATCAGGATGAGTGAACTTCAAATTTCATCCCAACACCCGTGTGGGGTTTCAAGCAATCAAACACAGATTTTTATTTGTGCAGTTGGGCGATGTGTAAAATTTATCGTCCCAATCAATGTCATTCAAATAGGTGTACATAAACAAACCGTCCGGTTTGTAAATGAATATTTATTTATTCACATTCACTATATTCATATTCACGTTAAAAATTATATTTTTAACGATAAAACATTTTATTTTAACATATGAATTTCTATTCAGTTCATTCTTTAAATAAAATGATATTTTTATTTTTCTAACTTATTTTAGAAAATTTCGGCGGCATAACGGCACGATACTAGAAACGGGACGAGGCCTAGCCTTATCCCTGGTCTAGTGAAGGCCCACGCCATTCACACATCAATCAAATCCATTTATTTCACCAAACAATTCAATTTCAATCAAATATTCTAACTAAATTTTTCAATCAAACAAACAAGTCCATGGTCTGTGGACGATTGTGTCGGGTGCTACTAAACACCGTCTGCATCCTAGTATATATATATAACTAGAAAATGAAATTGAAAGGTGAGAAATTCTCACCGATAGCTGTCCAACTCCACGACACTTCATAGATAGAAATCTTCATCGCTATCGCATCTTCGTCATCTTCGTTGCCCGTAGCCACTACATATATAAAAATCACACATTTTTATATTTGCTGATGTCTTTAAAATAAAAATCACATTTTTATTTATACACTTTCAATTTAAAAATCATATTTTTATTATCCATACATATATAAAAATCCTATTTTTATATAAAATAAAACCCTAAAATTATGTATAAAATCCCTAAAACTAATTAGATTAATCAATAAAATGATAAAAATAAAAGGAGGGACTTACAGCGTTCGATAGAGGCCAAGGTGCTCGGGGTGGCGCTGGGTGGCTTTGGGTTCTCGCGTGGAGGAGCATCAGATGGGGGGGCGGTGAGGCAGCGCGGCGGCCATCAGGGCGAGGGGGCTCGGTTGCGGGTTCGGGTCTGGGGGGGGTCTGGGTGGCTCGCGGCGCCGCTGGGGGGGTGGGGGGTCTCGAGCGAGGTGGCGCGGTGGTCTCAGGGAGGGCGGCGGCTGCTAGGTCATCGCGATTTTTTTTTTCCTGGTTTAAAGAAAGTAACGGGGAGAGAAATAGAGAGGGAGGGGGTGATTGAATATATATATATATTAATTTATTTATTTTAAATTTTACTTTATAAAGCAACTTTTATTTTCGACCTCTAAACGAGGCCCACCGCCTGTCGTCCATAGCGTTTTACCCCCATTCCGAACACAATGGGATATGTATCGCAAGCTGATTTGATCGATTTGTTTCCGTTGAATTTACATTTAAATCTCTACATTGAATTTTAAACGTACGTTTCAAATTACCGGGGTCACATACTAACTCTATAAATCTCATAAAAATATTTTCTAGCTTCGTATTGACGATACGGTCCTAACAAAACTAGTTTCGTCGAATTCTGAGACCGTATGAAAAATGGCCAATTTCCAGTCGATTAAAATCAACTGAAACTGGTCAAACGCGTTTTCCTTTGCCACGCTCACATATTGATTCGAAAAATTATGAAATTTGGAATCTAGCAATAATCTGACACTGCGGATCCAACAAAAGTGGTTTCGTCGAAATCCGAGGTCGTTTGCAAAATTCCCTTTTTTAAGGGCTTGAATTCCATAGCGACTATTCAGAATTTTCAACTGGGCATATCTTTTGATTCCCGCTATGAAATCTTGATTTTTCGGATTCGTTGGAAAGATATTATCAAATAGATCCTATCATTTTTGGTTTCACTAAAATCCGGATTGTTTTGCACCCGGTACATCCAATTGAAGTTTGAAATTGAATTATCGAACTACCGCGCCATTTTCAATTCCTTTTATAATTATATATAATTATTTATATTCTAACGACGACGTATATAGTATATACGTTCTAATTCTATTAAAAATAAATTTTCTCGTCGATATTATTTAAAATAATCTATTTTAAATATTCAAAATTCGCTAAAACTGCCAAAATAAAAAATTTTAAACTGGCCCAGATTTTCCGGGTTATTACAATCTCCCCCACTTAAAACTTTTCGTCCCCGAAAAGGAACAAAGTCGAAAGTGGTTTGATTAATTAGTCCTACGTTTGATCCGGCTTGCATTCTCCAACTTTTCAGTTTCTGAGAATTTTCAAATTTTCAAAAATTTGGCTAACACCCTAAATTTTCGAAAAATTTCGCCATAACCTCTCCTGCACCGGGAGCATCGGGGAATTTCAAATAGCTTCCCCGGTCCTTCTAATCTCAAAAAGAAAAAGCCAAGCGGCTAGCCAATAGGCTCATAAAATCATCATCACCCAAACAAAATAGTAAATTATGTAATAAACATGTACCTATTTGTCGGGCAAACAAATTTTATTCTCTGCTCTAGCCTCCTTGCTATGACCTGTTCAATATAAGTATATGTATATGCAAGCAAATGCGACCAATTTTCGATACAATTCAATATTTGATTCAATTAGGCATAATGGTTCAAAATTGTCAAACAAATAGACAAACAACACAAACATCAATCAATTAGTGAATTAGAGTTTCAAATTCATAATTTTGATACATATACAGAAAATCATGTTTTTGATGCCAATTCACAACAAAGTGTTTTAGCTATATAAGTTTTGGTTCTCACACCAGTCTAATGGAAATATATAAATATCACACTTTCGAAACGCGAACATAAATATTGATAATGCGGCCGCATTACCAGAATTATCTCCGGGCGACTAGAGTGTGATTCTATATCTATCTAATATATTAAAACTTCGAATATACGTTCATGACGCGTATATGCAAAATCTTTATATATTGGATTGTCCATATTCAAAATAAATAAATATTCAAATACGTTTAAAATGGTTTAAATTTTCAAAACAAAAATTGTTTTCAATTGAAAAATATACTCTTCACACTCGTTCTAGGATACTACTGATCCTATCTCTAACGAGTCATTCTAATTGGATATTACTAATCCAATATCTGATGAATTCTTTTGTATGGTTCTAATGTTCCTTGTTCTCGAGCTCTGTAAACCAAAGCTCTGATACCAAATGTGACGGCCGAGAATTTCGCTCGATCTGAATCAGTCATTAAACCGATCTAGACCGTTCGAAACCCCTGATCGTTTGAGAACAGGACAAATCAGAACACAAACAGAAGAACATTTCATTGTTATTACAACAATGCCATCAGAATACAAGAATATACAGAGTATAATTGAATAAATTACATTCGACAAATATCAGAGATTACAATAAATTACATAGCAGCGGAAAAATAATACAAAACACAACTGAAGGTGATATACGGATACAGAGCTTTCCGGATATCATTCCAGCTGTAAACCAGGATCCTGTGAATATAAATCTGCAAAACCAAAACTACTAGCTGCCCGTGCGGAAAATAGGGGCACCCAGAGTTTAAGTTGAAACAATAAACTCCAGGTCAGTCATGTGACTGGTGTGAGAACTAAAACAGTTATTTAAAGCTTTACTTTAAAAGAGAGTAATTCAAGGGACCACGCCGTATAACACGGAACGAGTTTCCTCCCAAGAATACCAGTGCATAAAACAACAGCGCAATGCTAAATAAAGAAAAATGAAGCTGTTATAAGACCCAGGTCCTACCACACAATGCAACGCAAGCCGGGGGATAGGGTTTTCCCTTATAACAGCCAAAGCATGCTTGATACGTTTAAAACAAATCATTTGATACTATAATAAGTGTATAGTGTCAAAACATTTCAATCATAAATATCAATCATAGGCGGCATAGCTACCATCTACTATGTCGCCATACTAGTTCTACAATTAAAGACGAATTACACGTATTGGAAATTGGATTTCCGTCATGAGTCGAGGCAAGGGGCAAGCTCCTCTCCGCGTTCGAGACACTCTAGCAAATGTCCCAGGACTACGCACTCTGGGCAATCCTTGGATCTTCAGGGCCGGTCCTCACTTACGTTAGAGGATTAGTTATTCCTGAACACACGTTTCCCGGTCCTTACAGACCTATAATCGAGGCGCCTCATTCCAACAACCACATAGGTGAAAAGTATATAAATGTCAGGGTTGGTAAGTCACTGACACCACCAAAGCTAGAAAGAAACGTCGTGCTCTCCCTGCAGTCCGTATCCCGTTTTTGACTCATACCGAGGTGTGAGGCTCGCGAATTCACGTTATACACAAAGTTGCCACGTAGGCGTGCTTTGATCATCAACTACAAGACTCTGCTTTTCAACAAAAGCCTTGATCATTGCATCTTAGCTTGCCACACAGGCAATTCATGCCATGCGACTGATGTCCATCGATATACAACCTCTGAGCTCGTACGTCTCAGAGAAGGGCGTTAAGCAAGAGAATAAATTCTCCGCCGCCAAACAGATGTATATTTAATAGAAATCAATCAACATAGAATAAAATCCAATGTCAGACACACAATCCATTTACAAGTCCGTTCTGGGTCTGAACTAAACCGGAGGCACTTTCCTCGCATATCCATCCATCTCCAAGTACGTCTGGACGACCACCAACTGTTTCCATCCTCTTGGGTGTACAGCCCAATCAAGATCATCAGTAATTATCCAAACGATGTGAAGACTTCCGGTCTTCAATCACCGTCTTCATCTTCGACATATCGTCGAATCGGTTATTCAGAATGGGTATAAACCCGGCCTTTCCGAATAACCCGCGTATATTAAAAACAAATGTTACACAAACACAACATATGCCTCATTCCAGCTCAGAATATTCTTTTATTCCCAAAATCACATTTTTAGGGAAAGGTTCCCATTAATTTTATCCAAGATAAATTCTTTCAAATTTATCCTTTAATCTTCCTTTGGATGTCGTTTCAAACCAAATTATGGTTTTCCAAACTAGTCGAGATTAGCGAACCATATCGAAGTAATTAGTTATTTTATTTCCCAATCCCAACCTATTCATCCCATGAAGCAAAACTGGTAATACTCCATATCTAATACCACAGTGTTATCGGTAAAATTAATTACCATTTCACGTTCAAATCTAATTTAAAGATTTAACTATCGCTTTGGAGCAAAACTGGTGATACTCCATTCTCGCTCAATTTCTAAATTTGATAATTGAAATTATCAATTCACATTTCAATTTAATTGCAGATTCGTTATAACTCCTTTTACTGGGTTAAAGAACTAGTGTTATTTAAAACACCGTTCATGATGAACCCACAAATCAATTCTAGTTCAATTTAAATCAAATATATTAGGAATTTCGATTATTTAAAACCCCTTTTTAAATCTAATTTATTTATTTAAAAACAAATCGGGTTTTAAATTTAGTTCAAACTAGTTCATTTTGATAAAATCTATTTTTACCTTTTCAAATATGGAGTTTTTCATCCCAAATTTTCCCAAATCATTTCTTCTGCTTTTACACAAATTATTACTATTTTTAATAATTTTATCAAGGCCCGTACAGTCGATTTCCAACAACGGCCATCGAACTGCACCTATAGCGACCTTTTTCGAATTTGATTTGGACGTATCTCCAAATCCAACCGTTAGATTTCAAATTTCTAATATTCGTTAGAAAGCTCTTTTCGATACGAACCCAACGGTTCCAGTTTTAGGAGAATCCGACGGTCGGATCTCCCGTAATGTCCGTTTGGAATAAATGGTCGAAATTCACGAACTGCCGCGGCGCGGCGCGTTCTATTCAGGCCATTATATTATATATATAATATATATTTCGTCGATTTCTATTTAAAACGAATTATATAAATAGTTTTAAATTCGTTTCAAAAGCAATTTCAACTTCCATTTCAATTTAAATCAAAATTGAATTCTTCTTTATAAATTCGTTTTAAAATTCATTTCTATTCAATTCAAATTTCAATTCAATTTGAATTCATTTCAATTCGCTTTCGATTCAATTTGAATTCGTTTTCAATTCAATCCAATTTCAAAGTCGTTTTCTATTCGATTCAATTCAAATTGGTTTTCTATTCGATTCAATTCAGATTGGTTTTCTATTCGATTCAATTCAAAGTGGTTTTCTATTCGATTCAATTCAAATTGGTTTTCTATTCGATTCATTTCGAAATCGTTATATACTAAATTCATTTCGAAATCATTATATATTCAATTCATTTCGAAATCGTTATATATTCAATTCATTTCGAAAACGTTATATATTCAATTCATTTCGAAATCATTATATATTCAATTCATTTCGAAATCATTATATATTCAATTCATTTCGAAATCGTTATATATTCAATTCATTTCGAAATCGTTTTATATTCAATTCATTTCGTTTTCTATTTGAATCAAATTCATTACCGTTTTCTATTTGAATCAAATTCATTATATATTCAGTTGAAATCAAATTCGTTTTATATTCAATTCAAATTCAATTCCTTATATATTCAATTCGAATTCGTTTTCTATTCAATTTGATTCAAATTTCATTTCAAAATATTCGATTTTGAAATCACTTTTCAACATCATTTTAAAATGATTAAAATCGATATAAATATCGTTCACGTCAAAATGGCGTCAATCTAATCAACACGGCTTCATATATTTCTATTTTCAAATATTCTATTTCAAAATATTTTTATTCAATACACGACTCTATCTCTTTGTCAACACACGACTAATCTCAACGAATGATTACCGTCCACGTGTGACTATTTTGTTATTTAACATATTTTATGAAAATTAAGGTATCTATCGTTTGATATTAAATCAGACTCCAACCGTAAATTAGTAAGAGAACGATTCCCTGAATATTAACCCCGAAGGCCGAAACCAACATCAGATTAATATCCAGGAGACCACTCATCTTATCTATTTTCCAGTCAGTTTCTAATTTTATATATGATAAAGATGTAGATTTTATTTTAAAAATATTTCATTCAACACATGACTAATCTCAACGGATGAGTACAGTCAACACATGAACCTTTATATTATATTGATAAAGATGTAATTTTTATTATAAAAATATTTCGTTCAACACATGACTAATCTCAACGGATGAGTACAGTCAACACATGAACCTTTATATTATATTGATAAAGATGTAATTTTTATTATAAAAATATTTCGTTCAACACATGACTAATCTCAACGGATGAGTACAGTCAACACATGAACCTTTATATTATATTATTCTTTATTTTCTAAACTGGAATAAGGCCCAATCAATTACCATATAGCGTTAACTATATGGATTCCATACCACACATGCATATAATAGCATTGAAAAATAATCAACCATCAACCAAAGTGCACTACACTGTATAAGCATCAAATATAGATATATAACGCTTATAACAGCCTGTCAATCAATCGATCGACATATTTAATCAATCAGGATGAGTGAACTTCAAATTTCATCCCAACACCCGTGTGGGGTTTCAAGCAATCAAACACAGATTTTTATTTGTGCAGTTGGGCGATGTGTAAAATTTATCGTCCCAATCAATGTCATTCAAATAGGTGTACATAAACAAACCGTCCGGTTTGTAAATGAATATTTATTTATTCACATTCACTATATTCATATTCACGTTAAAAATTATATTTTTAACGATAAAACATTTTATTTTAACATATGAATTTCTATTCAGTTCATTCTTTAAATAAAATGATATTTTTATTTTTCTAACTTATTTTAGAAAATTTCGGCGGCATAACGGCACGATTCTAGAAACGGGACGAGGCCTAGCCTTATCCCCGGTCTAGTGAAGGCCCACGCCATTCACACATCAATCAAATCCATTTATTTCACCAAATAATTCAATTTAAATAAATTTTCTAACTAAATTTTTCAATCAAACAAACAAGTCCATGGTCTGTGGACGATTGTGTCGGGTGCTACTAAACACCGTCTACATCCTAGTATATATATATATATATATATATATATAACTAGAAAATGAAATTGAAAGGTGAGAAATTCTCACCGATAGCTGTCCAACTCCACGACACTTCATAGATAGAAATCTTCATCGCTATCGCATCTTCGTTGCCCGTAGCCACTACATATATAAAAATCACACATTTTTATATTTGCTGATGTCTTTAAAATAAAAATCACATTTTTATTTATTCACTTTCAATTTAAAAATCATATTTTTATTATCCATACATATATAAAAATCCTATTTTTATATAAAATAAAACCCTAAAATTATGTATAAAATCCCTAAAACTAATTAGATTAATCAATAAAATGATAAAAATAAAAGGAGGGACTTACAGCGTTCGATAGAGGCCAAGGTGCTCGAGGTGGCGCTGGGTGGCTCTGGGTTCTCGCGTGGAGGAGCATCAGATGGGGGGGCGGTGAGGCAGCGCGGCGGCCATCAGGGCGAGGGGGCTCGGTTGCGGGTTCGGGTCTGGGGGGGTCTGGGTGGCTCGCGGCGCCGTTGGGGGGGGGGGGGGTGGGGGGTCTCGAGCGAGGTGGCGCGGTGGTCTCGGGGAGGGCGGCGGCTGCTAGGTCATCGCGATTTTTTTTCCTGGTTTAAAGAAAGTAACGGGGAGAGAAATAGAGAGGAAGGGGGTGATTGAATATATATATATATATTAATTTATTTATTTTAAATTTTACTTTATAAAGCAACTTTTATTTTCGACCTCTAAACGAGGCCCACCGCCTGTCGTCCATAGCGTTTTACCCCCATTCCGAACACAATGGGATATGTATCGCAAGCTGATTTGATCGATTCGATTTGTTTCCGTTGAATTTACATTTAAATCTCTACATTGAATTTTAAACGTACGTTTCAAATTACCGGGGTCACATACTAACTCTATAAATTTCATAAAAATATTTTCTAGCTTCGTATTGACGATACGGTCCTAACAAAACTAGTTTCGTCGAATTCTGAGACCGTATGAAAAATGGCCAATTTCCAGTCGATTAAAATCAACTGAAACTGGTCAAACGCGTTTTCCTTTGCCACGCTCACATATTGATTCGAAATATTATGAAATTTGGAATCTAGCAATAATCTGACACTGCAGATCCAACAAAAGTGGTTTCGTCGAAATCCGAGGTCGTTTGCAAAATTCCCTTTTTTAAGGGCTTGAATTCCATAGCGACTATTCAGAATTTTCAACTGGACATATCTTTTGATTCCCGCTAAGAAATCTTGATTTTTCGGATTCGTTGGAAAGATATTATCAAATAGATCCTATCATTTTTGGTTTCACTAAAATCCGGATTGTTTTGCACCCGGTACATCCAATTGAAGTTTGAAATTGAATTATCGAACTACCGCGCCATTTTCAATTCCTTTTATAATTATATATAATTATTTATATTCTAACGACGACGTATATAGTATATACGTTCTAATTCTATTAAAAATAAATTTTCTCGTCGATATTATTTAAAATAATCTATTTTAAATATTCAAAATTCGCTAAAACTGCCAAAATAAAATTTTTAAACTGGCCCAGATTTTCCGGGTTATTACACTATACCATCTAGCTGACCTTATTGGATAACCTCATTAATCCTTTACTACTTCCCTAGGATATGTAGTCATATTTGGCATTTTAAGTTTCCAGGTTTGGGTAGGCCCCATGCACCCACGCCATTTAAGACCCCTAAACTGAAATACCTAATCCCAGATGGACTCTTCAACCCCAACCGCTTAAGACCCAGGAAGCGGACTATACGCGAAGATTATTTAGTTCGTACCCCATTAGTCTTGAATACCTTTCCCTATTGGGATAAAGTGGGATGCATTTAAGACCTTTTTGTTTAGTTTCTCTTCACGGAAATACTATACGCACATGATTTTTCATCACGGTTTCCTATGGTTAACCTACTAAATCCAACTCTAACATCAAATTATAAGTTCTATATTAACTAATATAATTAAGGAAAGTTATATCCTCTTTACCCTAGGATATTTATTTGATTATTTCCTTAATTGGACTTTGTACTTAAACAACAATCAATACCCATATCCCTTTTTTATTTCATTTACTCTATATAAAGATTAATTGCCATTTATAACCATAACGGTCATATTTTCCTAAGGCAATCATAAAATTTTTAATTTCCTTTTTATTAACATTGATTATAATTAATGCCATTTATGAGCTTAACGGTCATAATTTTCCTAAAGCATTAATTCACAATGGATATCCTTACCTTATCAGTCCCAAGTATATCTATTTGTTGTACCCCCAAAGACATTACAAATTTGGTTTATTATTTATTTATTGTTTGTTATATATACATATGCATATATATATTTATATATTTATGCACCAGACCTCTCATATTAAGCTGACAACTAGTGGATGCTAGATTTGTCGGGCGGTTCTAGGAAGACTTCTACCACAAGTTGAACTTAACCTCGTGTCTTAGTACAGTTATATTTATGCATTAGACCCCTTACATTAAGTTGACCACTTATGGATGCTGGATTTGTTGGGTGGTTCTGGGAAGACTTCTACCATAACTTGAACTTAACCTCACGTCTAGATGCGAATTTAAATTAAATTCCCTAATTGGGGTTTACAACATTAATCCTAATAAATCTTAGGAATTGTAACCATTTTACTTAATTTCCCTATTAAATTTACTTTCCCTAAATCAACATTGCTTACAATGGTTATTTATATGTTTATAGCCCTATTTATAGCAATCAATTACACTGATTAGTACAACGGTTACTACAAATATATTCATTTAACATGGATTACATTTATATCTATAATTCCATAATTGAATACATTCAAACATTCAACCATTCAAACATTCAATATAATGTATATTTTGTCACTTTACATATATTCGGACGATTAATGTGTATATATTTATATTTATATTTATATTTATATTTATATTTATATTTATATTTATATTTTTGCATGGTTAACGTGATTATCTTCCTTTATTATTATTTATTGTTAAATTTAATAATTTGGTTTAATTAATAACCAAACATTCCTTTTTGCATCCAATCTTGCCAAAAGGTTCCAAATCTTACAAAAAAAACTGTTAGTTATAGTTATTGTAAATTATGCCTGATTATTGGAATTGACATATTTTCAAATCACAAGAAATATATGTTAATGTATATTTTAGAATAGTTGATGTAAATTACACACAAATATGTATATTTATATTTATACATACATTTGCACCACTTTTCCCTTTTTAAATCTTTTTTTCATATCTCTTGTGAATTCAAAATAATGCCTTTTTGTTCAAAAAGAGGAAAACACATATTTACAATAACTAAGCCAAAACCTCAACAACATTGAACACAAATAGTGTCTTTTTTAATTAAAATCACATAATTCACCATTGTATCTTTTTAATCGAAATTACACAATTTATTATTTAACACTAAAACTAGAGATTTGGAATAAAACTACATCTAAACAGTGTTATTAGGACTGATTTCCAAATCTTCGATGTTTTGCAACAAACTACAATATTATTTCTAACATAATTGTAGGCAGTATGTATAAAAATACAAGTGAACCTGCAATTTATATTATTCCTAGCCACAATTTTCAAGTTTTGACAATGTTTAATAGCAGATCTGATAGTTGCTAATTCAAATTCACTAATGTTATGAACAGATCTGGTGATAATAGGCATATATTTTGAGATCTAATTCAAACGAGATAAATAGACTATTATAACTTTGTATGTAAATTTCCCACTCACCTGAAAGCATCCAAATCTGAAAATTGAATAGTCTTTTAGGCCTACAATTCCTAAATTCTTACATATCTACAATTATTCTAAAAAGGGGATGCTTTCAGATCTGTAAATTTGCAAGAAAACGGGAAAATAGGGGAGAATCTGATGTAGAACTGCTTTAGACGTTAATTCATACTCTTTTCCATTAGATCTGATAATCCCTTTCAATTATATATGATTTGTATTTGATTGGTTGAATATGAATATAGTTTTAATTAAGAAATTTGATTGGAAGAGGAAGGGAAATGACAGAGCTTCCCTGCTGCCTACAAATTTATATGGAGAAGAGTGAGGCCTTACCCCTTTATTTATAGGAGTGGAATTAGCCATGAACTGAGTAGATTTATTTAAACAAACATCCATCCATTTATATTTTATAATATAAAAAAAATACCCTCCAAAACCTAACCGTCACTGGGCGTTTTAGGCCCGAAGCGGTCGACACCCATCCCAGGATCGGTCGACCACCCTCTGGCCGAAATGCCCAGTGAGGGCTGGTTATATATGTGAAGATATATATAATTTATTACACTTAATTATTTTTGTCCGTTTTTTGTATTTCGGCCGTAACTTTTTCATATGGACTCCGTTCGTGTAACTTCAAACATTAAAGTTGACCAGAATTCCGAGACGAACGCATCGGTTAAAGTTTCATGGTCAAATTCCATTATTTGCATAAATTCTTATTTTTGAGAATCTAATTAAATAACTAGTTAATTGTCAAAATTCCGGGTTGTTACACATATACACACTAGGCACTAGATTAGGGATCGACTGAACTAGGACACTTACATATTGCATATGGATGTATGCGCATTTTATCTTATTATAAATATGGATGGAAATGGTCGAATTATCACTTCAGTCTTGCACTTTAGTGAATGGTTGTTGCACACATATAGAACTTATATATTAGGATTCTTTGCATACATATTGGATTCATAACACAAACATAAATTGCATTATGGAGGTCAACTGAATCAGTAGACCTCTTGATTTTTGCAATAGCCTAGGGACATATATAAAACACCTTTGCACATGTTCATACCTACCATTAGAAATTCTAAGGAAAATGTATGTTATTAGTTGATGGTTGAGCAAGTGGATGTAAATAATGGTTGATAACATTCATAACATTCTTCTGGCTTTGGAGATTCGGGGACGAAATCCTTTAAGGAGGGGAGAATGTAACATCTCAAATTTTAATAGACAATAATTAAATAGAGCAGAGTAATAAAACAAATAAATTAAAATAATATTCAGAATTGGGTGAAAATAGATTTAACTGTTACTCCCATTTCAAAATTCTAGTTCAGACAGACTTTTAGTTTGCGTTAATTGGACTAAAAATTAATAAGTTATGATCAGTTAAAGTTTACTATTTAAATTAGAAAAATTAATAAATTATCAAACTTAATCAGCAATGAAATAGGCGACCTGGCCCATAACTGGGTCGACCCCTGTGTCAACCCAGGTGCCATGTGTCAACCCACATAGGAGGAGGGTCAAGCCAATACAAGCCAGGCACAATTCCATGCCTGACCAATGTCGAGTCTGTTGTGTGTGTTCTGGAGTCCATATTACTGATGTGCCTTTAAGGGTTGAGATTAAAAACCTAAAATCCTAAAGTCTGAATTATCCTTCCACACCTATAAATAGACTACAACTCCTCACTTTTCCCCCACACCTCTTCTTCTTCATTTTCTTAGCCTCCCTCCATTATGCTCTAAAATGAATTAAAACTGGGGAATAAGTCAGAGTGCTGTCAAATTGTAGATCTAAAAGGAATATTCTTCTTCCAAGGCATTTTTCTAGATTTACAATATTTCTCTATGAGTTTTATGTAATGTTTAGATCGGCTATTTACATAAAAAGGATTGACATAGTAAAATAGTTTAGATCTACAAGTTTTACATTTACAGCGTTTATAAGTTTGTCTTCTGCAAGTTATTATTCAATCTATTTGTTGTCTAGCATAACAAACATTTCATTGTGGTAGATTAGAAAATTATATTTTGATTGAGAATTTTTATGAGCGAAAAATTAAAAGGTAGGTCAAAAAACCTTCTTGCTCTTCGAATGCTCTCAAAACAAAAATCTTCCCTTTCATTCTTAAATGAGAATACAAGGAATTTTAGTTTCATAAAATATCTTAATTTAATTTTATGGAATGACCAATCATTTTTTTCTATATTTTCATGTGTTATATAATACTATAGAAAACACTATAAAATATGAAAATGAAATAATATTCAAATTAATAATTTTTTTAGTATTTATTAATTAGTATTAAGTAGTATTTTGAATTAAGTAGTATTTTGAATTTTGAGTCTTTTTTCTCAATTTAGTTAATTATTTAACTGGAAAAAAGCACATACAGAAATAATATAATATAAAATATGAAACACACATATGTTATAACATATATAACATAACTCTTTTATTTGTTCAAGGGACATTGAACATTTAAGATCCAATTTATCCGAGTTTGTTTATTCCTTTTCAATTGTTTTTTTATTTGCAAGCAATTCTTCTTTTTTATCCCCTTCTATGTAATTATTTTATTTACAGTCTTAAATGCCCTATTTTAATTATTTTGTTATTTTCTAAGTCTTAGCCTTATGATTAGCCTAGACCAATTATCCTTTTTTATGTATTTTTGCGCTAAGCCTAAGCCAACGAGAGTCTAGGCCTTTATCATTTAAATTGCATAAAATTGGAATAATATTGAAAGTATGTCAAAAAGAGGACTTTGGGCATGATGGGATTTAGTGAATATTATATTCAAATAATGGACTGTAAATTGGGATAAATCTTAATTGAATAATATTCAAATTTATGAATTGGAATAAATTGCACTTAATTGAACATTAAGTAACATGTAAGGATAAATCTTAATTGAATAATATTCAAATTTATGAATTGGAATAAATTGCACTTAATTGAACATTAAGTAACATGTAAGTGAAAAGCATGTAAACTGGAATAGGTTGTACTTAATTGATATTAAGTGACATGGGAGAGGGTTGTACAAAAAGAATACATTAACTGGAAATGTTAATTACAACCAAGGAATATAACATATGGTTATATTGGGCTTATAATAAACTTAAACGGGTTAAGTTAAAATTATGAGATTAATAAGCTAAGAGAGAGTATGTTCCAAGTCTAGATATAAAGGGCTCGGGAAAATCCTAGTTATATATTAGGGACCAAGTCTAGGGGTGACTCGCATCAAGTGCATTTTTTTTTGGGAACCCATATCGGTCATTATCTTTTTTTATTATGGAGTCTTGCACTAAGTAGATGCTAGGACATACTTTACTGAACTGGATAGTAAGTGATTCAAAACGAGGTGGGTACGGGCACGTTCGGGCTGAACCATGAGTGTGCATTTTCACCATTGGGGAAGATAAGACGCTATAACACGTGTGATTAATGTTGTATCTTTTAAGTTGATGGGTTCGGGACTGATAACCCCGAATTTCATAGCTGGAACATTTGGGTAAAGAAGCCAATCGATGGGTAGAAATTAGGTAAAGCCTAGTTGTGATATTTTGGTAGTTGGTGCAGCAATTTTCGGACATGAATGAGAGGCCTATCTTATTTCGTGTTTTTCGCTATTTTATTATGCTTTTATGTCCATTTCTTTTAGAATTATTCGTCTGTCTAAATGCTTCCTTATCTTATGCTCATGCTAGAAATTACTAAAACTCACCTGACTTTTGTGTGACCTATTTTGTTTTCTCCTTTTTTCTTCTTTTCCCCCCAAGTTCTCAAGGTGGAGGATCATAGCAGTGACTTTTAATCTTTTGGCTCGGCTTGGATTCAGACTCTTTCTTGTTTCTTGTATTATTTCAGTTCTTGTTTTCTGATCATTGTAATGACTTATAAGGGATATCTTTTGTGGTTTTACTATCGTACTCGAAAAGTATATTTGGTTTATGATGATGACTCTTTGAAATGTAATCAGTATTGTGACTTGATTTGCTCATTTTAATAATAAATATTTTTAAAAAGTTTCCGCTTGTGTTACATATTTCTATCCTTGTGAATTTTAGTCTTTGTGTTGTTACTTTATACCTAAACGCTTCAAAAAACTTAATGCATCCTCATATGGGTGACGTTAAGGGATGTGCAGGTATCGTAGGTTCGATAATCTTTGTATCAATGTCTTGGGTTCGACTAGTTCAGATCGGTGTCACTTTGGCAAATATGAGATCTACTTTTTTGTTCTTGTACTCATCAAGGAATTTTCGTATCTCACTTGGAAGTTTGGTTTTCGGATCCCTCTCACGTTTTAGAACTTTGTATCCCCATGCTTGGATACGAAATAGTGGGATACGAATGAGGGAGATGGCATGGCATATTTTCACCAAGGCTTTAGGTACTCCCCCTTTGTGTTAGGGATTTTGTATCCCATGCAGATACGAAATGGGCATGGATGTGAACTTTGATATTCTGAGATTTGGTTAAGAGGGGAGTACGAAAAGTGTGTTTCATATATGTCATTGTTTTGTTTTTTCGTATCTGATTTGGGATATGAAGTGGCGATTTGGAGTACGAAGTCATGTTTCGTATCGCGCATTACGAAGACGATATAGCCTGGCTTTGATTTGAAGTGCTTCGGTGCAGGATTTGTGAAGATTGACTAAGTACTTGGGATTTAGACCGATCCCCGAATTAGTACAGATCTCGTGATACGAAATATTAGGGATACAAATTCTCGTATCCCCTTCCCTATAAATATCCATGCACTTTACTGTTTTCAGGATCTTTTGGCAATTTGGTTCTTCGCGCAAGAAGTTTGGCCTTGGAGCATTTTAATGGCTTCATGCTTGGTTTATATGGCTTTGGAAGGCCTTTTGGACTTGTAAACTTCACTAGGAAGTTTCCTTATAACCTTTTGGTTTTTGTGAACATTAGAGCATACTTGGAACTTTTTGGACATAGGAGGATTTTAATGGCTGTTTGAGCCTTATAGGCAATTGTCAAGGACTTTGTCATTCTCCATTCATAACTTTGTAAACTCAAAGGAATTGGATTTGGATTACTTTCATAACTGTAATGGTAATGATTAATATTTACAACAAAGTGGACGTATGCATTAGTGTCGAACCACTTTAAATTTGATGTTATTTACATTTCTGCGCTTTGTGTCTGGATTGCTTGGTTTGTTTAGATAATTTACATAGTACTAACCCATTGGGTCTTGGCGTGTGCGAGTTTCCAATTCACCACGTCAACATAAACTGCCCAGCGATCAAGTCCATTAACAGATAACTATTAGAAACAGGCAATTGTGTCCGTTTAAATTTACTTTTCACTTCCTATATAAGCAAGGCAAAACTACGTAAGAAAAAAAGCTCTTCTTTTCTACGAATCTCTACAGTGCAAGAAAAGTCAACAATTCAACCCGTGCTTTTTTTATAAAATTGCTATCATAAAAAAATTCCTCTTTGTTGTATTTGAAGGAATACCACCGTTTATCCCTTAAGCAATTTCAGTTGTAGTAGCGACAATCGATTCCTTAAAGGTAACATCAATTAGATGTTACTCAGAAAATAATACCTAATAATATGTATTATGAGTTGAAGTGAACATGCACAACTTAATTCCTCTTATGAGTCAACCAATCCTCTGGGTTCTCCTAAAGCATATTAAGACTTAAGAGTAACTAACAATGTATTGTTCATCCAAAACACAAGTAAATGTTAATCATTCAATTTAGTATAAGAAAAAAATTAAATAAGATTTGATGTTGAACTGAAATATTAGTCTGAATGACATAAACGATGACCTTGTGCAAAGTTAGAACAAAGAATTGTTGTTTATTGTTTTTATTTGAAAATTTCTCTTATTAACTACCACTTAATACGCATGACCCGACAATGTAATTTAGTGTTCCATCAAAAAGCATTCTATCGCTACCATGAAACGTTTCTGATATAAACATTACATAAATAAGGAAGGAAAATTGGAAACCAAACAAGAAGAGGTAACACCCCAAATTTCTTAATGTCACCCATATGAGGATTTCATAAGAAAATATAAAGTATAGTAGGTATAAAGACATAAAACTTCACAAAGACTAAGATTTCACAAGACATAAAAAAATAAATTTACAGCGGAAGAAGACAATTTCATTTTAAATACAAAACCATCTTTATTTCAATTGACCAAATAGTTACAAAATGTTATGTCTCAAAATCTCTGTCAAAACAACATCAAAGTACAAAATAACACTATCCCCCAATTTGTCAAAAGGATACAACCTAACCTTGGAAAGAAAACAAAATTTAATCCATATTTTGTTGATATCCTTCATGATAGAATCAACAAAGAAATCTGAATAATACACTTCCTCCCTGTAAGCCTGCAGGGAAGAAAAGAGAAAGGAAACGGGTCAAGCATAAAGTGTGGTGAGCTGCTATGATTACTAGCACGACTGCTAAATTAAGGGAAAATAGATAAATAGTAGTTCTAGTGTCATAAAAAGGTGAGTGTTTGTGCACACCAAAAAGTGAACAACTACAGATATGGATTGACATAAAGGATTGGCTATTTTGATTCAAAAGACAATAAGGATGATGATAATAATCATGTAAACATTGATTGATTGTATTGCACTTCTACAACTTCGAACCGAAATAAATAATTAGGAAGGAATTTCTAAATACTACCCATCGATCGGTTTCCCATACATGAATAACCTGTGCCAACCATGGAATTAGGGGTTATCAATCCTGAACCCATCAACTAAAAGGACACAACATTAATCACAGGTGTTACAACGTCTTATCTTCCCCATTCGTAATGATGCACGCTCATCGTTCCGTAGGAACGTGCTTGTACCCACCTTATTTGAACCACTTACTATCCAGCTCAGTATAAGCATGCATTAGCCTTTACCTAGTGGGACTTCGTGATAACCAAGGAATACTGGCTGATACGGGTTCCTACACAAAAATGCACTTGACACAAGTCACCCCTAGACTTGGTCCCCAATTCATAACTAGGATTTCTACGAGCCCCTTATATCCCTGTGGAAAGTGAAAAGTCGTGTGACTTAGTATAGGATCTTTATATATGGAATATGGCAGAATTGACAATGATATACTAACTTGTCTAATACAATAGCTATGCAAGCAAAACTAAACTATATAGAATATCATAAATAAGTAAAAGCAGTAAGTAAAGTGACACCAGGAACTTTATACTGGTACGTACTGTAACGTCCCAGATTTTTCGACCATTTAAATTCGAATATTTAAATTTGTTTATATATTATATTAGAAATATAATGGATTTTTAATCAAATTTACTTAATTAAAATGGAGTTCAAATATATATATTAATTAAAACGAGCTCGAAACGTCGCGGTAGTTCGAAATTTTCGATTTGAACTTTAACTGGACATACAGGATCCAATATAAGTCGAATTTCTGTGAAACGAGACACGTTGGGACCGGTTCGATTATATTGTTCTAATAAAAGATAAAAATCGAAATTCCAGCTTATAGATTTCAGGTTACGTCCAATTCAAATTTTCAAATAGTCGCTGTGAAATCATTTTTAAATTATAACAATTTATTTATATTAAAAGATTTTTATATAAATGGAATAGTATTTAAAACTAGAATTTTAATGTCAAGTTTGAATTCTATACGTTTTGATGTTGAAGAGGTTGTTTAATAAATACAGCAATATTTATTTATTTATTTTCGTTAATTTAGCCGTCTAAATTTATTCAGTACCATTTAACTAAATGGCCTTGTCGATGCTGGGTTGGTGTAACACCCCACCTCCGTTAAGGTCACTCACAAAGGGAATGCCCTAACTTTGGTGGAGCATTTTAGTAAACAGAATAGAAACTTACAAGACAGATAAAACAGTACTTGAAAAATTTTAACTTTATTACAGCGGAAACAGAAATTAATATGGTTACATCCTTTCAAATTTCAGAATTCAAGTACAAAATATCAGTCTTGTACAAAAGCCTTCAAAATGCATGGTTTAAAATCATAATCCCCATGGAATGGAAGCTATACAGAGCCAAGCCATACTTTAAGCACTTCAAGCAAAGAGAAATCCGGATCAAGCTAAAGTATTTCCCTCCTTGGATAACCTGGGGGGGAAACGGAAGAAAGGAGGCGAAACAACAAGGGTCAGACAAAAAGTCTGGCAAGTCCAGTGACTTTCAGCATATGAACAGATAATAATATGATATGAACATAAAACTGGATGTGAGATAACTATAACAGGTGTAGCAGACATAACAGAAAAACAAAATGATATAAACTATTGTTTTACACTTCTCTGCACTAATACTAGTATAGCAGAATTAGGTGTCACCCTAATGTCTAAATTGAAGCAGGAACGGGTACAGAATACTTTAACAGAAACAGAATGCTAATAATGGGCCTTTACTACCCGATCAGAAACAGACAGAAGCAGAAACAGATTTATCCCTACGGAAACAGAATGTAGAATTAGGTGTACACTAGTAATGGGCCTTTACCACCCGAACAGACGGTACCATACAGAAACAGACAGGTGTTACCACCCAACAGAAACAGACGGTACCAACAGAAACAGACAGAACTAAGCGTACCCTAAAACCCTACCCCAAGCGATCGGCTCCCTAATACATAAATATCCTGTGTCGGCCCCACAGTAGGGTGTATCACTCCCTAAAGTGACAACCAATTGGCACAGACCTATTTACTGATGTCACGGCATCTTACATCCTCAGAGGCAGACCGGGATCCATGCACGCACATGACCCGGTTGGAACGCACCATCAACACCCCTCGCCATTATCAGAATGAACCACTTACAATTAGTTCAGTAAGCGTGCCCGGACCCTACCTACTGTTGGGTCAAAGTTTTGATACCAGAAAGGGTTACTGACTAATATGGGTCCCAAACAACAGATGACACAAGTAATTCCCCTCCTAACCTTGTGTCCCCAGACTAACAGATCTCAGATTAACTTGTTTACAAGTTCAGGCATACAGAATTCAGATTTACTAGTTCATAGATTAAGTTAACAAGTTTTCAGACTAACAGATCAGATGTACAGATTTTCCAGATTTGTCTAACTTTGTATTGGGCCTACAGATTCATGGACGGGTTTACTACACCTATTAATCCAGTTGGTTTAACCCTATTTTCCCCCAATACGTTTTAGACGTCATTCTTATCTTAGATTTGCATTAATTAATTATTAATGCCTAGACCTCTCACATTAGGTCGCTAGCTTGTGGCCGCTGGATGGGCCGGGCGGTTCCGGGCAGACTTCTGCCACAAGCCAAACCTAACCTCGTGTCTTAAGCAGGTTATGACTAACTTCTCACATTAGAACCTATTGTTTGCGGCCACTGGATGTGCCGGGCGGTTCCGGGCAGAATTACGCCGCAAACTCATTCTAACCTCGAGTTAGTCACGTTTATCTTTTGCGGCCAATTAATTAATAATTTACCGTTTATGCGCACGCCCAATATATATGCCAATTCAGATTATATCAATAACAGGATGATTATATCAACACAGCAGATGACAGATTTTAGCAGATAACATATTTTATATGACTTAACGGATTTAACAGATTTAGCAACTTAGCAGATTTTGGCATATAACAGGTTAGGCATTTCAACTGACAAATTTAACAGATTAGGCATTTCAATCTATTAGCAGTCTAGGCAATATAACAAAACTAGCAGTTTAGGCAACTTGGCAAATTAGCAGATTTAGCAAATTTAATATTTCTAAAGGTTCTATTTACATGCCTTGCCTAATCATAAATTGGCCTAAATTCATATGCCTACATAATTGTCATGATTCACAACATATACTCCATGTTTGCATAAGCGCAGAATATGGACATAATTTGCCATATAACATATGTTCCAATTTTTGTTAAACTAGCATTTTACAGTAGATTCACATATAAATTATACCAAATATAACCATTAATTTCAATGCATGCCATATATCCAAAAATCCCTATTTAGGTGTAATCACAATAATAGATATCCTAATTAATGTAAATCTTTACACCTAAGTTTCCATATCTTCTTTTTTTTTAAGTCATGAATCATTATGCAAACTATACCCAACAATCTAAATCTTTAAATCATATCTTCTAAAAATCAGATCTTGACTTTTATATGCATTTTGTCCAAAGTCTCAAATCATATGTAATCTTACAGTGGTTCCTCTTCTTCTTTTATCACAGAATATGCATAGGTCTAAAACTAATTTATAACATATGCTTATTTTTCTAGTTAATTACAGATCTAAATAACATATGTTCATTTCTCTAATTAGTTACAGATCTAGATTACAACATACACTATGCATACAACATATATAAATTATATGTTTACAGTCAAATTCATGCATCCAATTCCAAGTCATATGTCAATATATTTTATGCCTCAGATCTAAAGTCATATGTTCAATTCAGTCTCGTCAAATTTCGCATCATTCATTATTTATCCCAAAATTTGCGTTCATACGTTAATCTCTTATGAGATTAGGCACAGGCTCGTGGTAGCCTGGCTATAGAAACAGAAAAGAAGCAGAAAGGGATACAGAACAGTCACAGAAAAACAGATCTGACAGATATACAATCTCAGATTCAGATTTAAAAGCATATCAGAATTATAATTAATGTTTATAGCAGAAAATAACTGTACTTGCCTTGATTGGATTAAAGAAAGAACTTTAGTTGTTACAGAATTGTTGCAGAAGCTTTTATCTCAAATTTGAATTTAGGATGATGTTGATTGACTTCTAGTTTTGATTCTAGCAGAGTAGCGACGCCATTTTTATTTTTAATTAGAAGAAGAGAGCAATGGAGGCTAGAGAATTGTGTTAGAGACTTAGGTTTAGGTTAGGGATGTATTTATAGGAGGATAGGGTGATTTAGAGCCTTCAGATCAGTCCAGAAGTCATCAGAATCGCACAGCTCGAATACACATCATCCAGCCACTCAAAAGAAGACACATCACCTCAGAACACTCCAGAATTCGGTGCTGGATTTGTATGGGCGCACTTGGCAGGTGCGCCAGTGTATTTTTGTACTGGCGCACTTCACAAGTGCGCCAGTGTATTCTGGCCTGTTTCCGGTTTTTCTGCCTAACTTCGTTCGTCCATATCTTCTTCATACGGACTCCGATTTACGCAAATTCGGACTCTATTTCGCGTATTTTTCCAAGACGAACACAATGGCGCAACCCGTTTCCCTTATTTCTTCTCCTAAAAATTAATTATACCTTGATTTTTAACTCTTATGTTTACAGAAAATACGGGGTGTTACATTCTCCCCTCCTTAGAGGATTTCGTCCCCGAAATCTTCAAGTTAAGAAGAATGTGTCCTACTATCCAATCACCCATCTACTCAACCATCATCCACAAGCATCCATTTTCCTTAGAAAACTTCTAATGTTGTATGAACATATGCAAAAGTGTGTGTATATGTTCCTTATCTAATGCAAAGATCAGGCGGTCTACTGATTCAGTTGACCTCCTTAATGCGAATTATGTCAGTGCCATGAGTCCAACATGTATGCAATAGAATTCTAATGATATATATTATTTCTATATGAGTGCACAATCATTCACTCAAATGCAACATCCATGTGCTGAATCAATCATTTTTAATCCACAAGAATTGAAAAAAGCTCACCCATCCATATGCAGTATGAGAGTGTTTTCGAGCCGATCTAGTGCCTAGTGTGTGCTTATGCATCCACGGGCAACCACTAGCAACCACTTGCATCCACTTGCAACCATCAAACATAACATGTCTCAAACACATGTTTACACCCATTAGTTTCTACCTAAAGTTCGAAGATTCGATCGATAGGATACAGTCGAATGATGGAAGCGAGTACAGATAGAACGAAAATTTGGTTCCCATTAGACATGGGTCCTAAGTATCGGCCCCAAAGACCGAAACCAACATCAAATTGACACCCAGAGGATTACCTTCTTTAGACAATGTCAAAACTGGAAATCCTATCAAAAGTATTTAGATATTTACAGACTACTGGTACAGATCAGGTTCCCTAATGATTCTTAGGAAGCTAAGCATGATAAAATCATACCCCACGAAAACTCAGAATGTATGCGTCATACTTGACGCCTAACACAGATATCCCTCAAACCCCAATTTATCACAAGCAGATGAGTCATAACCTTTATGGGTTTGAGTCTACAGCGGAATCAGAAACAATACTAGTATTAAAGTGCAGAGTATCGATTACAGAATCAAAATACCAGAATCAGAATGAGTTTTATTTCAACAATCAGATAAAGAAATTAAACCTCCTACAGAAAGTTATCCTAATCCTATCCTATCCACTAGCCTCGAAAGTGTTCGCCTTCCCTCCAGCAGTTGGTCCTGCCCTCTTCCCTTGTCCTCGTTTCTTCGGGCAGTCCCTAGTGAAGTGTCCTATCTCACCACAGTTGAAGCAAGTGCCCTTCTTTGGATCCACTTTCTTATCGTGTGTCCTATCCATGTCTCCTATGTACGTTCTCCATTCGTGACCTTCCACCAAAATGAAGCTTCATCCTTCATTAACCAAGCAGCTGGTTGAACCTTCCTCCCATCATCTATCTCAAAGGTACCAACAAGTCCTCCACTTCGTTCAGCCAACTTCTAGCCTCGACAACGTCTCAGTCCCACAAAGCGGTTTTTCTCCCATCGCACGGAAGTCCTTACATATCTTAGAAAAAGCATCTATACGCGGAGGAAGAGATTCAAAAAGGGAAAGAGGAAGGAACTCGAAACAAAGAATCGAAAGAAAGATATATGGCTTTTAGGGATTATTTATTTTATTTTTCAAAAATAAGCTTTACTTTTGAAAATATTTCCTTTTTAAATCCTTTTTGAAAATAGTTTTCAAAACTTTTTATCAAATCTGGTAACCTTCAGCTCTGATACCAAGTGTAACACCCCACCTCCGTTAAGGTCACTCACAAAGGGAATGCCTTAACTTTGGTGGAGCATTTTAGTAAACAGAACAGAAACTTACAAGACAGATAAAACAGTACTTGAAATTTTTTAACTTTATTACAGCGGAAACAGAAATTAATATGTTTACATCCTTTCAAATTTCAGAATTCAAGTACAAAATATCAGTCTTGTACAAAAGCCTTCAAAATGCATGGTTTAAAATCATAATCCCCATGGAACGGAAGCTATACAGAGCCAAGCCATACTTTAAGCACTTCAAGCAAAGAGAAATCCGGATCAAGCTAAAGTATTTCCCTCCTTGGATAACCTGGGGGGGAAACGGAAGAAAGGAGGCGAAACAACAAGGGTCAGACAAAAAGTCTGGCAAGTCCAGTGACTTTCAGCATATGAACAGATAATAATAATATGATATGAACATAAAACTGGATGTGAGATAACTGTAACAGGTGTAGCAGACATAACAGAAAAACAGAATGATATAAACTATTGTTTTACACTTCTCTGCACTAATACTAGTATAGCAGAATTAGGTGTCACCCTAATGTCTAAATTGAAGCAGGAACGGGTACAGAATACTTTAACAGAAACAGAATGCTAATAATGGGCCTTTACTACCCGATCAGAAACAGACAGAAGCAGAAACAGATTTATCCCTACGGAAACAGAATGTAGAATTAGGTGTACACTAGTAATGGGCCTTTACCACCCGAACAGACGGTACCACACAGAAACAGACAGGTGTTACCACCCAACAGAAACAGACGGTACCAACAGAAACAGACAGAACTAAGCGTACCCTAAAACCCTACCCCAAGCGATCGGCTCCCTAATACATAAATATCCTGTGTCGGCCCCACAGTAGGGTGTATCACTCCCTAAAGTGACAACCAATTGGCACAGACCTATTTACTGATGTCACGGCATCTTACATCCTCAGAGGAAGACCGGGATCCATGCACGCACATGACCCGGTTGGAACGCACCATCAACACCCCTCGCCATTATCAGAATGAACCACTTATAATTAGTTCAGTAAGCGTGCCCGGACCCTACCTACTGTTGGGTCAAAGTTTTGATACTAGAAAGGGTTACTGACTAATATGGGTCCCAAACAACAGATGACACAAGTAATTCCCCTCCTAACCTTGTGTCCCCAGACTAACAGATCTCAGATTAACTTGTTTACAAGTTCAGGTATACAGAATTCAGATTTACTAGTTCATAGATTAAGTTAACAAGTTTTCAGACTAACAGATCAGATGTACAGATTTTTCAGATTTGTCTAACTTTGTATTGGGCCTACAGATTCATGGACGGGTTTACTAAACCTATTAATCCAGTTGGTTTAACCCTATTTTCCCCCAATACGTTTTAGACGTCATTCTTATCTTAGATTTGCATTAATTAATTATTAATGCCCAGACCTCTCACATTAGGTCGCTAGCTTGTGGCCGCTGGATGGGCCGGGCGGTTCCGGGCAGACTTCTGCCACAAGCCAGACCTAACCTCGTGTCTTAAGCAGGTTATGACTAACTTCTCACATTAGAACCTATTGTTTGCGGCCATTGGATGTGCCGGGCGGTTCCGGGCAGAATTACGCCGCAAACTCATTCTAACCTCGAGTTAGTCACGTTTATCTTTTGCGGCCAATTAATTAATAATTTACCGTTTATGCGCACGCCCAATATATATGCCAATTCAGATTATATCAATAACAGGATGATTATATCAACACAGCAGATGACAGATTTTAGCAGATAACATATTTTATATGACTTAACGGATTTAACAGATTTAGCAACTTAGCAGATTTTGGCATATAACAGGTTAGGCATTTCAACTGACAAATTTAACAGATTAGGCATTTCAATCTATTAGCAGTCTAGGCAATATAACAAAACTAGCAGTTTAGGCAACTTGGCAAATTAGCAGATTTAGCAAATTTAATATTTCTAAAGGTTCTATTTACATGCCTTGCCTAATCATAAATTGGCCTAAATTCATATGCCTACATAATTGTCATGATTCACAACATATACTCCATGTTTGCATAAGCGCAGAATATGGACATAATTTGCCATATAACATATGTTCCAATTTTTGTTAAACTAGCATTTTACAGTAGATTCACATATAAATTATACCAAATATAACCATTAATTTCAATGCATGCCATATATCCAAAAATCCCTATTTAGGTGTAATCACAATAATAGATATCCTAATTAATGTAAATCTTTACACCTAAGTTTCCATATCTTCTTTTTTTTTAAGTCATGAATCATTATGCAAACTATACCCAACAATCTAAATCTTTAAATCATATCTTCTAAAAATCAGATCTTGACTTTTATATGCATTTTGTCCAAAGTCTCAAATCATATGTAATCTTACAGTGGTTCCTCTTCTTCTTTTATCACAGAATATGCATAGGTCTAAAACTAGTTTATAACATATGCTTATTTTTCTAGTTAATTACAGATCTAAATAACATATGTTCATTTCTCTAATTAGTTACAGATCTAGATTACAACGTACACTATGCATACAACATATATAAATTATATGTTTACAGTCAAATTCATGCATCCAATTCCAAGTCATATGTCAATATATTTTATGCCTCAGATCTAAAGTCATATGTTCAATTCAGTCTCGTCAAATTTCGCATCATTCATTATTTATCCCAAAATTTGCGTTCATACGTTAATCTCTTATGAGATTAGGCACAGGCTCGTGGTAGCCTGGCTATAGAAACAAAAAGGAAGCAGAAAGGGATACAGAACAGTCACAGAAAAACAGATCTGACAGATATACTATCTCAGATTCAGATTTAAAAGCATATCAGAATTATAATTAATGTTTATAGCAGAAAATAACTGTACTTGCCTTGATTGGATTAAAGAAAGAACTTTAGTTGTTACAGAATTGTTGCAGAAGCTTTTATCTCAAATTTGAATTTAGGATGATGTTGATTGACTTCTAGTTTTGATTCTAGCAGAGTAGCGACGCCATTTTTATTTTTAATTAGAAGAAGAGAGCAATGGAGGCTAGAGAATTGTGTTAGAGACTTAGGTTTAGGTTAGGGATGTATTTATAGGAGGATAGGGTGATTTAGACCCTTCAGATCAGTCCAGAAGTCATCAGAATCGCACAGCTCGAATACACATCATCCAGCCACTCAAAAGAAGACACATCACCTCAGAACACTCCAGAATTCGGTGCTAGATTTGTATGGGCGCACTTGGCAGGTGCGCCAGTGTATTTTTGTACTAGCGCACTTCACAAGTGCGCCAGTGTATTCTGGCCTGTTTCCGGTTTTTCAGCCTAACTTCGTTCGTCCATATCTTCTTCATACGGACTCCGATTTACGCAAATTAGGACTCTATTTCGCGTATTTTTCCGAGACGAACACAATGGCGCAACCCGTTTCCCTTATTTCTTCTCCTAAAAATTAATTATACCTTGATTTTTAACTCTTATGTTTACAGAAAATACGGGGTGTTACAGTTGGCAAAATTAATAACAGACAATATGGATCGGCTAGTGATATACTTAAATGGTTGGGCACAGTGGTATATGTTTAGGCCGTTATAATCTCATGTTCTCCTTGATTTGTCATCCCATCATATAGCAGTCTGTCATTATGGTAAGCTACCACTAAATAAGGAGTCCCTCTTCAGCAAAGACTATTTAGTGAATTTTAGTGTAGCCCGTTTGAACTGTAAAGAAACACCTTGTTTAATACTATATCAATAACAAAACCAACAGTTCATATTATAGAGCTGTAGCCTATCTATTGCATTTCTATTTTCTTTGCACATGTCAAAGTATAAGTACATGCCTGATTTCAAAACCGTAACCATATACATAATTATTTTACAAAGGAGAAACCAAAATAAAACATACAAGTTCAAAAATACACATGATATTATATACAAATATACATGTTCAAGAATACAAAACACAAAGAGGAAAGAAGTCAACATTTTGGTAAGTCAACTTCTGCATTGTCTCGGCCCTCTCCAATACCAATGAATCTGTTCCGATCTGCAAAAAGGAAAGAAGGAAAACCCATTAAAAAGGGTGACTTATGAAAGAAATAAACAGCTAAAAAATAAAAATAAAATAAAAAAATAAACTAATAAATGAATCAGGACATTCTAACAGACTATATATGTGAATGATGATTTGATGATGCATAGAATTAAATAAAAAGTAAAGAGATTTGGTAGCTACACAGAAGATCTCAAATTTGTAGCAACAAGCAACTAATATACATACATACATATATATATATATATATATATATAAACATAACTAGGATAGCTATAACAGCTAGACTGATACATCAATTTCAAACATAGACAGTATACAGAAGAGAAGAAAAAAGAAAAAAGGAAAAAATCTTCATGAAGGCAATAAAATCAAAAACAGTGGAAGAAACAACTAAGGAATAGGCAATGCACATGCTAGAGAGAAGAAAAATCTGAGCAGAACTGCTAACATATATATTCATATATATACTTATGTACAAAAAAAAAATCAATCTCGAATACAAAAACCCAAAGCAGAATTTACGGTTTCAAAAATCTGTACTGAATAAACAAGTCATAGCACAGCCTAATCTATTCTATAGTGCAAATATATATGCTTTTATTCTCAGTCAAATTCAGGTACGAATTAACTGTTTTATGTATTTAAAAATCCGAACACAAAAATCTAAGGACTGATTCAAATCTTGGTTGAATTAACAATACACCACATCACTATCAAATATCCAATTTCTATCAACAAAATCTAACCTACAGCGTTGCTCGACCGATCTGAAAATCCTATAATCCGAACCAAAATTTAATTTTAAAGATTCGAATATTGATTGACACAATAATTCGTAGCCAATACAAGACAGTAATCTTATATAAAATCAGACCGCAAGTATAAATACGCTAGCACGCAGTAGCGTTCATCAACCAATTCGCAAACCAACCCAATAAACCAGAAAATTCTATTCGAGAAACAAAACCAGATGAATAACCACAAACAAATAATACCGTAAAGAAAGAAATCAAGGTAAAAGAAAACTTAGCTTGATAGGAAGGAGGCCGTTTCAAATTCTGGAGGTTTGGGTTTCGGCAGGGATTGATTGACGAGGGGTTCGGTGTAGGGAGGAGGAGGACGAGGAAGTGGTGGCGTACAAGGGGGTTGCGATGCCATATACCCGATTTGCGGCTGAACGATTAAAAGAGGAATTAGGGTTCTCTTTTGTTTTGATTTGAGAAAAACTGGAGGCGGCTTGAATGAAAAGAGAGGATCGGAGGGAGGGTTTTGTAAAGAGAAGCGGGTCGGGTTGTTTAGCCGATGGGTTAAGGTAAAGGCCCAAGATTTTTTCTTTGAAATTTTAGTTTAAATAATTTAATTATTTTATGAAATTGTTTGTATGATATCCCGTGCACACGATGTCAGATTTTGAATTACAACTCGTATTTATCTAAAGATAAGAACGTTGTTGATCAAGGTCTGAGAGGTAATTAAAATACCCCAACTTGAATGACTTCGGGACAATCCAAGGATGATACTAGTTGGTAATGGCGAGAGTGTGTGATAAGATTGCCAAAGTAACGGGGAATGAGATGAGAGGATATTTCCCTAATAACGAAATCAAAAGGAAATTGGGCGATTAATTTTAAGAAGCCAAGTGGTGCTGGGTACCATACCAGTGAATCTATTTTTATGATTTCATGGATGTTTACTTGATAGTTAAATAACCGACTATCAAGTCTGACCTTTACGATTGTTGGTATGGAAAGACCGGGATCGAATGAATATTCGAAACTCATTCCAACCAACAAATACGTATATAAAGAAGAGATCAAGCGACGGTCGAGATGGAGCATGTGAAGACCATAGATCTTCATAAAGCGGAAGAACCACTTACAATCTCTGATTCGACCCGGAGATATACTGGGGTTCTGTCGTAGTTGAAACTGTGGAGTGCAAGGACGATCGCTACTGATCCATGGGGTGATTCCTATATTGGATGCAATAGGAGAGTACCTTCGGTTCATCCTGTTCCTGGATGACTTGTATGGACGAGTGTCTGACAAAGTATTTCTAAAGGGATTATGTGTATTGATTTTCTACAAACGTATCTGTAACACCCCATGTCCATTAATGTCACTCACAAAAGGGAATGCATTAAATTCTATGGAGCGTTTTAAGTGAATATAGAACAGAAAATCACAACAAGACAGATATGAAATAGTACTTGAAAATTTAAAACTTTATTTATTGCAACGGAAGGTAAATATGTTTGGTTACATCACCAAAACCCAAAGACTATAGTCAAGTACATAATATCCATCTTGACAAAATCAGAGTACATAATATAAAAAGCATAATCCCATAAATAGCCATAAAAGAGATAGGTTGAGCTTTACTTCAGCAATCCAAATCCAAGTGCTCCCAAAGAGATCCAAATCAAGCTTCCCA
The DNA here is from genome assembly GCA_030737875.1 of Allium sativum. NCBI lineage: Eukaryota > Viridiplantae > Streptophyta > Magnoliopsida > Asparagales > Amaryllidaceae > Allium > Allium sativum. Next base: position 135,438,358 of record CM060918.1, read on the forward strand.
CCCTAAGAATCTGGGTGGGGAGGAAGAAAAGAGGTGGAAACAAAGGGGGTCAGACATAAAGTCTGGCAAGTCCGATAACTCCAACAATATAATTATCAAATAACTAGGATAAGACATAAGCTTGGTAAATAAGGAAATGACTGTGAATTAATGGCAAGACCAAGCAACCAAAAATAATAGGATGAGCAAAGATAACGTTAAAGGCGCTTCCTAATCAATATAGGGTAATTACTATACTCTACCGTACTGTATTGTACTAACACTAACTGCACCCATACTAGTCACTCTACAAACATGATCCCTCTTGACTAAATAGAATGATGATAGCTTCGTGTACTACTAGATGTACCCACTATCCCCACTAGATGTACCCCTTCAATGGTAATTCCATGTACTCCTAGCTGACGTCATAGGTGTCGCCTGCTCCTATCTCCACTAGGTGCACCCCTTTAATGATTAATTAATAATGGTAGCTTCGTGTACCCCTAGCTGACTACATAGGTGCCGTTTTCTCCTATCTCCACTAGATGTACCCACTACCCTGCCCCATTCGATCGGCTCCCTAACTCGTAGATACCCGTGCTGGTCCCACAGTGGGGTGTATCACTCCCCTAAAGTGGCAACCCAATGCAACTTAAGGATGCACGGCTTATACCTACACGATGCAACAACGTCTTACCTACCAGCCCGGGCCCACGCATGCACATGACCCCGTTGGACTTGCGTTGCCACCGCTAACCCATTTTGGCCTCTAACAATCAGGCCCAGTAGGCGTGTCCCGTCCTCGACTTGGGTCGAGCTCACAAAGATACTTAATGGGCTACTGGACTGAAAAGGGCCCCCACCAAGCTTCCCACCTAGGATTGGTCCCCTCTAATACATCCCACTTAACCCCATGTCCACTTACATGTATAAATTTGGTTAAGTGTTTTCTAATTTAACCTAGTCTCACCCTTTTGTTTAATTAACAGGTTGTATTGGTTAAGTCTGTGGGCCTATATACATAAATATTACCCACCTACCCAAGATTTACTTAACCCTCTCACTGGTTCAGACATATTAATTTACGGTTAAGTTTGTGGGCCTATATGTACTAATATTACCCACCTACCCAAGATTTACCTAACCCACTCATTCCGTATAACCCAGTTTACTTAACCCCCAACTTAAACTTAAGTTCTTACAATCCCTAGGGATCAGATTTGGTTAAGTAGTCCATTTCATTTACCATGTCCATTTTTAATTAATTAATCAATTAATTAAAACCTTTCCCTTCATAGGTGTCAATACCTATTTTATCCAATAATTCGAATTACATGTCATAATTGTTTATATTCAAATTACTCCATTTTTCTAATTGTATTTCTCATGACATCCTCATGTCACCCACATGTCACCCACTAGATTCCTCATGCCACCCAAGGCACCCACTTAACCCCCTCATGTCCCACTACATATTTACTTTGGTTAAGTGTTTCTTAATTTATTACTATCGTAACCACTGTAGGACCTCTCACATTAGACTGACATTTGTGGCTGTTGGATTTGTCGGGCCGGTCCGGGCAGTCTTACACCACAAATGAGCCTAACCTCGTGTCCATACAATTGTTACGCATTTAGTTTGGGCCTTTGACCTCTCACATTGGGCTACCATTTATGGCTGCTGGATTTGTCGGGCGGGTCCGGGCAGTCTTACACCACAAATGAGTCCAACCTCGTGTCTTAGGCAATTAATTATACATAATTAATTTCCCCCAATATTTGAATTACTTTCCCTATTCAAATTACAAATCATTTCCATATTTATTTATGTATAAATATGTCTCCTTAATTATGTCCACTATTTATGGTACATAAATTGTACCAATTTACATCTCAAATTAATTTCATGCCTTTTTAGGCATTTGTGCCAATTCCCAATATTTAATATCCCTATTCAAATTCAAATTAATCTATGTCCATAATTAAACTATGTCCATTACTACACATTAATTTTCCAATTAATGCCTTCATTAAATTTTTCGCCTTTTAATGCAATTCACCTTAATTAATATCTCAAATTCGTTATATGCCTCATTTACATGCCAATTCACATTTATTAACATAATCAATATTTTCATCCCATATTTGGATTAATTATTCCTAATCAAATATGTTAATAAAATTCCAATTATCTTTATGACCATAATTGTAACACCCTGTAATTTTATAACATTAAAATTCACAAATTGAAGTACACTTAATTTTTAGAAAAGAATTAAGTGAAATGGGTTGCGCAGAGAAATATATATATTGATATATATATATATATATATATAAATTAAAAATTAAATAAATAAATATGCGAAAAAGTTCAAAACAGCGAATTGGGAGGGGGAATAACCGAACCGGCCCATTTTTGAGGTCGACCCGAGCCCTGCTGGGTCGACTAGGGGTTAATTCAGGGTGTTTGGCTGTCAACCCGTGGGCCGATTCGCTCAAATGCAGATTTTGCATTTGATTGGTTCTCATGGTTCAGGGTTAATCTAATGGTCCTAAATAACTTCCTACACCTATAAATACATCCTAATGCTAACCCTAAACCTAATTAAAATAGAATAGTTACCGTCATACCATCGCCATGGAAATCAATGGAGCCGCCGCCAACTAAGAAAGAAGAAAATCAAATTCAATTCTAATTCTCTCAACCCTAAAGCAAAGCAAAACTCTCTCTTTTCTTCTCTAAATTGTGAGTATGATGATCTTAACAAGATTATTATTATTTTAATTAGATTGAGTTATGAATGGATTATGAGTAGATGATGTGAATTATCATATATGTTATTGTAAACCCTTTCTGCTATCATGTATGTTGTAAATCCAATGTTATGTGATGATGATATCTTATATGCTGTAAATCATGCTATGGTGATGTTATGTATGTTGAAAGTTTCTATGCTAAGTTGTGATAAATCATACATGTTAAAAAGGCCAAGATGTTACCATCTATGCTAGTTAGTTCATATTAATTAAATCATCATGTTTGGGCTATGTTGATCTATATGACAAGTCACATATGCAAGTTAGATTGATTAGAAAAGTTATGAACATATACCAAGACATCTATTATGACATCTAGAATTATGCTATGACATATGTGATATCCTATGATAGTTCACACCATCATTATGTTGCCTAAAAACCCCATATGCAAGTTTATGTATAGATTTGGGCTATGATCATATCATATAAATTGAGACATTTAACAAGTTGATACCTTTTGATCCTTAACATGTGTAGTTTATGCAAGTTTCACCCCTATTATGATTAGATTTATTTTAATTGTCTATATGTTGTGATAATTTATCTTTGTGCTAGGTGTTAGACTATACAAGTCTAGCCTATATTATGCGTTGAATAAGCGAACGTATAAACATGGGGTAGGGGTAATATTAAGGATTTAATATTAAAAAGTTGGGGTGCAATTGATATGATTTTGCATGCCATAAGTGGATGGCCATAATTGAGTCAATTATGGACATCATTAAAAGTTGACTTAATTAATATTTTGAATAGGGAATTATTAAAACTGGGGTAAAAGATTTTAAGTGTTAATCAATGCTTAGGACACGAGGTTGGACTCATTTGTGACGTAAACATGCCCGGACCCGCCCGGCAAATCCAGTGGTCACAAATGTCAGCCCAATGTGAGAGGTCCTAGGCCTAAACTAAAGCATAACGGTTGTAAAGACACGAGGTTAGACTCTTTTATGGTGTAAGACTGCCCGGACCCGCCCGGCAAATCCAGCTGCCATAAATGCCAGTCTAATGTGAGAGGTCTTTATGAGGTTATGGCCTGAATGAATTAAGAAATACTTAACCAGATAAACATGTAAGGTGGGACATGGGGGTTAAGTAGGTGCCTTGGGTGGCATGAGGAATCTAGGGGGTGCCCTTAGTGGCATGTGAAATACGATTAGTAAGACTTAACCAAACACACATGTAAATGAACATGACTAAGAGGGTTAAGTGGGATATACTAGTGACAAGCTTAGGTGGGTAGCTTGTGGGGACCCATTTCGACCAGTATCCCAAACGTATCTTTGTGGGCTCGACCCAAGTCGAGGATGGGACACGCATGCTGGGCTCGACTGTAAGAGGCCAAAACGGGGAGCGGTGGCAACGCAAGTCCAACGGGTTTCGTATGCGTGTGTGGACCCGGGCTGGTAGGTAAGACGTTGTTGCATCGTGCAGGTATAAGCCGTGCATTCTCAAGTTGTATCGGGTTGCCACTTTAGGGGAGTGATACAACCCACTGTGGGGCCAGCACGGGTATCTTCGAGTAGGGAGCCGATCGAAAGTGGGTAGTGGGGTACACCTAGTGGAGATAGGGGAAGACGACACCTATGTAGTCAGCTAGGGGTACGTAAGGCTATTTATAAAGTTTCTGTGTGAAGCAAGTGGGATCAAACAATAGGGTGACTGGTGTGGTGCAGTGTAGTAATCATTCGTTAGTAACTAGGTGTGCCTTTACCGTTATCTTTAACGTTATCTTAAACACTATCTTTATCTTCCTAAGAGTTCATAGACATTCACTTGTCTTCCAACTTATGCCTTAGTCTAGTTATTTTGATAATAGTATTGTTAGAATTATCATACTCGCCATACTTTATGTCTGACCCCCTCTATTTCTATCCTTTTTCCCCCTCCAGGTCCTCAGGTTGGGCCCAGCTCTAGTGGAGTTTGATTGAATTGCTCCATCTCTCTTTGGAAAGCTTGGACCGTTGAAGTAAAGTCCAGCTTGTTATCTTTTTAATGGCTATTTATGTAATGGGATTATGTATTTTGTTTTTATGAAGATGGATATTGTACTTGGTTATGATCTATGGTTTTATGGTGTAACAAACATGTTTAATTTCCGCTGCAATAAAATGAAGTTTTAGATTTCCAAGTACTATTTATTATCTGTCTTGTTGTAATTTTTCTGTTCTATATTCACTTATAACCTCCATGGAAGTTAATGCATTCCCTTTGTGAGTGACATTAATGGACGTGGGGTGTTACACGTGGTATCAGAGCTTAAGGTTACCAGAACAGATAAAAATACTTTAGAAAAATAGTTATTTTTGGAAGAAGTGTTTTCAAAAACATGTTTTAATGAGAAATTTAAAGAGAAAAGTTTTTAAGAAAAACATAATCCCCAATAGCCACATATCTTTATCTTTCGAATTCTCCATTTTGAATCTTTCCTTTTTCGTTTCAGCATGGCTGAAGATCTTAATCTACCCGATGGTGTAACGATACCAGGATGGTATAGGAGGCTATTGGAGGCTAGGGCAGCTGCAGGTCCAGCCAATGTTCCTCCACCACCAGTTGCACCCGTTCCTCCTCCTCCTCCTCGCGTAGATACTTTTGCAAAGACGTGCAAGGAATTCAAGGCTATGGGTGGAAAACCATTTCAAGGGTCAGAAACGTTGTGGAAGCTAGAGATTGGCTTAAGGAGGTGGAAGAATTGCTAGAAATCTTTGAAGTAGAAGAAGGGAGGAGAGTTCGTTTAGCAGCTTGGTTGATGAAGGGAGAGGCCTCGTTTTGGTGGGAGGTCACTAATGGGGAGCATCCTGTTGACTCTTGGGCGGATTTCAGACGTAGGTTCGAGGCGAAGTTTCTCTCAAGGGCGGAAGAAAATCTATATATGGAAAGGTTCTTGACATTGAAGCAAGGAAGCTCATCAGTGAAAGAATATGTCAATAAATTTAATCAGTTAGCAAGGTTTGGCTTGGACTTAGTAAACACGCCGGAGAAGAAGGCTCTAAGGTTCGTGAATGGCTTGAATGAACCATTGCAAGGGTTGGCTATGACCTACATCCCGATGGGGGCTACCTTTTAGAAGTTAGTAGAAATGGCGCTCATGCATGAGGAGAAAAGCGCTAAAGCTGATAAGGCACCCGAGAAGAAGGGGGATCAGAAGAAACCGCAATAGCAAAACAAGAAGGGTGGAAAAGACAATAATGGCAAGGGAAAGTAGAAGTGCTTTAACTGTGGAACCCCAGGCCATCTCAGCAAGGATGGCCGAAAGAAAAAGAAGACAGACTGTTTTCATTGTGGCGATGCGGGACATTTAGTGAAGGACTGCCCAAAGAAGGGGCAGAGGGCAGGAGCTACCTCGGGAGGACAGGTGCAGGCTCTTATGGCACCAGGGCAGGCTAGGGGACAAGTTCAGGCTCTCGCGGTCCCACTGCTGCAAGAACAAGGTAGAACCATTTCTGTTGAAAGCTTAGTTTTTCTGTTTGATCATCCTGTCCGTACCTTATTCGATTCGGGCGCATCACATTCGTTTATCTCTACATCATTAGTTGAATCACTGCACTTAAACACCAGTTTAGTAGAGGATCCCTTAGTTGTTTCGAATCTAATTGGGGGCTCAGCTTATTGGTCTATGATGTGTTTGGATTTGTAAATTTCCATACTTAGCGTTGAATTTAGATGTGATGCTTATGTGTTGGGCTTCACGGGCTATGGGCTAATTTTAGGAATGGATTGGTTATCCAGAAATGGGGTCGTTCTTGATTGTGAAAGGAGAGTAGTTAGGCTCGTGACTCGCCTTGGCAACACTCTTGAAATCTTCTGTAATCCCATAAATTCGGTTATGCTAAGTTATCTAGAATCGCTTGACGCGTCTGAGGAAAATCTACGATTTGTTAGAGTGGTCCGAGAATATTCGGATGTGTTTGAGGAGGTGAAGGGCTTACCTCCGAAGCGGGAGATAGATTTTCGAATATATCATGTGGATAATGCAAAACCAATATCTTTGCCAGTACGCCACATGGCTCCACGTGAAAGGAGCGAACTCGATAAGCAAGTGAAGGAGTTGCTTGAGAAGGGGTTCATAAGACGAAGTATATCGGAGTGGGGTGCTCCAGTAGTATTTGCCACGAAGGAGGATGGGTCCCTTAGACTGTGTGTGGACTATAGAGAACTTAATAAACTTACTAAGAAGAACAGACACCCACTGCCGAGGATTGACGATCTCTTCGATCAGTTAGTTGGCGCCTCAGTGTTTTCGCAGTTGGACTTAGCCACTAGGTTCCGTCAGTTGAGAGTGGCTGAGGATAGCATAGACAAGACTGCCTTTAGGACTCCGGACGGTTTCTATGAATGGCTAGTGATGCCCTTCGGTTTGACAAACGCCCCAGCATATTTTGTTGATTTGATGAGTAGGGTGTTTAGGGAGTACCTTAACAAATTCGTGGTAGTCTTTGTAGATGACATCTTGATCTTTTCTAAGGATGAAGAAGAGCATGCCCTACATCTTAGGGAAGTGTTGGAGACCCTACGAGCACATAGCCTTAAGGCTAAATTTTCTAAGTGTCACTTCTGGAAGAAGGAAGTACGGTTCTTGGGGCACGTGGTTTCCAAAGAAGGGATAGTCGTGGATCCCGCGAAGGTGGTGGCCATCCAAGATTGGAAGGTCCCTAAAAATGCTACCGAAGTGAGAAGTTTCTTGGGGTTGGCTGGCTACTATAGGAAGTTTATCAAAGACTTCGCAAAGATATCAGCTCCATTGACATGCTTGACGAAGAAGAACTTAGTTTTCACATGGGACGTAGATTGTGATGATGCGTTCCAACGTTTGAAGAGAGCTTTGACTTCAGCCCCTGTCTTAGTATTGCCAGACGGGAGTAAGCCATTTACCGTTTATATTGATGCTTGTGGGACAGGACTAGGCGCAGTCTTAATGCAAGAGGGTAGGGTAATAGCCTATGGTGGAAGGCAGTTGAGAGCGCATGAGAAAAATTATCCTACACATTACCTAGAATTGGCCGCTATTGTTTTCGCGCTTAAGTCTTGGCGTCATTATCTTCTTGGCGAGAAATTCGAATTATTCACTGACCACAAGTCTTTAAAATACCTATTCTCTCAAAAGGACTTGAACTTAAGGCAGCAAAGGTGGATGGAGTTCTTAGCGTCCTACGACTTCGAAATAGCCTATACCCCTGGCAAGGGTAACGTGGTGGCAGACGCCTTAAGTAGAAAAAGATTATCCTTAAGTCCTTTGTTTGTTGAGCGGCGAAGTTTAGAATTCATTTCGATGTTTGACTTTAGACCTTCCGTTGACTTCGTACCCGGTTTGCTAGCATCCTTGGAGGTCAGACCTACGCTTTTGGGACGAATTGGCGAGGCACAACGAGACGACCCACAGTTGGTTGAGTTAGTAGAAAAACCCAAAGGAGGGGAGTCATCAAGCCATCTCCCTAGGTATACCCTAGACGATAAGGGTTGGTTACGTAGGGACGGTAGACTTTGTGTACCAAAAGACGATGACCTAAGGAAGACTATTCTTGACGAAGCACATCATTCGAAGATGACCATTCATCCCGGCGGGGACAAGATGTACAAAGACATGAAGAGAGTTTACTTTTGGGCCTGCATGAAGAAAGATGTGGCCGAGTATGTCGCTAAATGCTTGGTGTGCCAACAAGTAAGAGCGGAGCAAAAGAAACCCAGTGGGTTGCTTCACCCATTGGAGGTTCCACTATGGAAGTGGGAAAGTGTCTCGATGGATTTTGTGGATGGGTTACCACGATCAAGGAAGGGTAATACGGGAATTTGGGTTATAGTAGATAGACTTACTAAAAGCGTCCATTTCATTCCCGTAAAGAGTAAGAGGACTGCTCCATGGTTAGCCTCCGTATACGTTCGAGAAATAGTTCGTTTGCACGGTGTTCCTTCTAGCATAGTGAGCGACCGCGATCCTATTTTCACTAGCGAATTTTGGAGAAGCTTACAAGAGGCGGTAGGGACTCAGTTATTTTTGGGCACCGCATATCATCCTCAGACAGACGGTCAGACCGAGAGGGTGAATCGCATTCTAGAGGATCTGTTGAGGCTATGTATCCTAGACTTTGGGGGTACGTGGGAAGAGCATCTTCCATTGGTGGAGTTCGCATATAATAACAGCTTTTAGTCCAGCATTGGTATGGCACCATTCGAAGCTCTTTATAGACGACCTTGTCATTCACCTACATGTTAGTGGGAATCTACGGATAAGATCTTACTTGGGCCCGATATGATTAGGGAGACTTCGGAGAAGATCGACTTGATTCGAAGGAGGATGAAAGCAGCACAAGATAGGCAGAAATCTTATGCGGATAAGAGGAGGACAGATCTCGAGTTTGAAGTTGGGGACATGGTCTTTGTCAAAGTGTCTCCATTACGAAACGTTGTTCGCTTTGGGTCCGTTGGGAAATTAGCACCAAGGTTTGTAGGGCCGTTTCCTATTAAGGAGAGGATTGGACGGATGGCGTATAGAGTGGAGTTGCCCAAGAGACTTAGTGATCTACATGACGTATTCCATGTGTCACATTTGAGGAAGTGCTTGCACAAGACCGCGGAAGTGGTAGAGCCGAGCTTGCTTAGAGAGGTGGAGATAGAGCGTGATGCGACAATTCGACGAGTTCCTACGCACATTCTTGGGTCGGAGATCAAGAGGTTGAGGAATCGAGAGGTCAGACTAGTCAAAGTGCAATGGGGAGATGATGAGAGCAACGCTACTTGAGAGACAGAAGAGAAGATGCGTTCACGATACCCTTTTCTTTTTGAGGGTATGTCTTTTAATTTCTCCTTTATCGCTTAGCTTGTACTTATCTTATCTTTAGTATATCCTCTTGCTAGTATCTTTGACCTTTAGTTAGGATAATCCTATGGTTGAAACATGTGTTTGAGACATGTTATGTATGGTGGATGCAAAGTGGATGCAAGTGTTTGCTAGTGGTTGCTCGTGGATGCATATACACACACTATTAGGCACCAGATCGGCTCAGTCACTTCATATTGCATATTGCATATATATGGATGTATTTAGTAAAATGGATGTATAATGGTTGTATTATCATATAGTTGCTGCATTCGGGTGGATGGTTGTGCACGCATATAGAATTAATATGTATCATTAGGAATCTTTTGCATACATATTGGACGCATGGCACTATCATGAATTGCACTAAGGAGGTCGACTGAATCAGTAGACAGCCTAATTTTGCATTAGATATGGACATATACACACACTGTGCATATAAACATTAAAGCATTAGAAGTCTTTTAAGGACAATGGATGCTGGTGTTTGATGGTTGAGTAGATGGACGATTAGATGGTAGGATATACATTCTTCTTGACTTGGAGATTTCGGGGACGAAATCCTTTAAGGAGGGGAGAATGTAACACCCCGTAATTTTATAACATTAAAATTCACAAATTAAAGTATACTTAATTTTTAGAAAAGAATTAAGTGAAATGGGTTGCACAGAGAAATATATATATATATTGATATATATATAAATTAAAAATTAAATAAATAAATATGCGAAAAAGTTCAAAACAACGAATTGGGAGGGGGAATAACCGAACCGGCCCATTTTTGAGGTCGACCCGAGCCTCGCTGGGTCGACTAGTGGTTAATCCAGGGTGTTTGGCTGTCAACCCGTAGGCCGATTCGCTCAAATGCAGATTTTGCATTTGATTGGTTCTCAATTCTCATGGTTCAGGGTTAATCTAATGGTCCTAAATAACTTCCTACACCTATAAATACATCCTAATGCTAACCCTAAACCTAATTAAAATAGAATAGTTACCGTCATACCATCGCCATGGAAATCAATGGAGCCGCCGCCAACTAAGAAAGAAGAAAAGAAAATTCAATTCTAATACTCTCAACCCTAAAGCAAAGCAAAACTCTCTCTTTTCTTCTCTAAATTGTGAGTATGATGATCCTAACAAGATTATTATCATTTTAATTAGGTTGAGTTATGAATGGATTATGAGTAGATGATGTGAATTATCATATATGTTGTTGTAAACCCCTTTTGCTATCATGTATATTGTAAATCCAATGTTATGTGATGATGATATCTTATACTGTGTAAATCATGCTATGATGATGTTATGTATGTTGAAAGTTTCTATGCTAAGTTGTGATGAACCATACATGTTAAAAAAGGCCATGATGTTACCATCTATGCTAGTTAGTTCATATTAATTAAATCATCATGTTTGGGTTATGTTGATCTATATGATAAGTCACATATGCAAGTTAGATTGATTAGAAAAGTTATGAACATATACCAAGACGTCTATTATGACATCTAGAATTATGCTATGACATATGTGATATCCTATGCTAGTTCACACCATCATTATGTTGCCTAAAACCCCATATGCAAGTTTATGTATAGATTTGGGCTATGATCATATCATATAAATTGAGACATTTAACAAGTTGACACCTTTTGATCCTTAACATGTGTAGTTTATGCAAGTTTCACCCCTATTATGATTAGATTTATTTTAATTGTCTATATGTTGTGATAATTTATCTTTGTGCTAGGTGTTAGACTATACAAGTATAGCCTATATTATGCGTTGAATAAGCGAACGTATAAACGTGGGGTAGGGGTAATATTAAGGATTTAATATTAAAAAGTTGGGGTGCAATTGATATGATTTTGCATGCCATAAGTGGATGGCCATAATTGAGTCAATTATGGACATCGTTAAAAGTTGACTTAATTAATAAATTGAATAGGGAATTATTAAAACTGGGGTAAAAGATTTTAAGTGTTAATCAATGCTTAGGACACAAGGTTGGACTCGTTTGTGACGTAAACCTGCCCGGACCCGCCCGGCAAATCCAGTGGTCACAAATGTCAGCCCAATGTGAGAGGTCCTAGGCCTAAACTAAAGCATAACGGTTGTAAAGATATGAGGTTAGACTCTTTTATGGCGTAAGACTGCCCAGACCCGCCCGGCAAATACAGCTGCCATAAATGCCAGTCTAATGTGAGAGGTCTTTATGAGGTTATGGCCTGAATGAATTAAGAAATACTTAATCAGATAAACATGTAAGGTGGGATATGGGGGTTAAGTAGGTGCCTTGGGTGGCATGAGGAATCTAGGGGGTGCCCTTAGTGGCATGTGAAATACGATTAGTAAGACTTAACCAAACACATATGTAAATGAACATGACTAAGAGGGTTAAGTGGGATATACTAGTGACAAGCTTAGGTGGGTAGCTTGTGGGGGCCCATTTCGACCAGTATCCCAAACGTATCTTTGTGGGCTCGACCCAAGTCGAGGACGGGACATGCATGCTGGGTTCGACTGTAAGAGGCCAAAACGGGGAGCGGTGGCAACGCAAGTCCAACGGGTTTCGTATGCGTGTGTGGACCCGGGCTGGTAGGTAAGACGTTACATCGTGTAGGTATATGCCATGCATTCTCAAGTTGTATCGGGTTGCCACTTTAGGGGAGTGATACACCCCACTGTGGGGCCAGCACGGGTATCTACGAGTAGGGAGCCGATCGAAAGTGGGTAGTGGGGTACACCTAGTGGAGATAGGGGAAGACGGCACCTATGTAGTCAGCTAGGGGTACGTAAGGCTATTTATAAAGTTTCTGTGTGAAGCAAGTGGGATCAAACAATAGGGTGACTGGTGTGGTGCAGTGTAGTAATGTGCGGTGCAGTGTAGTAATCATTCGTTAGTAATTAGGTGTGCCTTTACCATTATCTTGAACGTTATCTTAAACGCTATCTTTATCTTCCTAAGAGTTCATAGACATTTACTAGTCTTCCAGCTTATGCCTTAGTCTAGTTATTTTGATAATAGTATTGTTATAATTATCATACTCGCCAGACTTTATGCCTGACCCCCTCTATTTCTATCCTTTTTCCCCCTCCAGGTCCTCAGGTTGGGCCCAGCTCTAGTGGATTTTGATTGAATTGCTTCATCTCTCTTTGGAAAGCTTGGACCGTTGAAGTAAAGTCCAGCTTGTTATCTTTTTAATGGCTATTTATGTAATGGGATTATGTATTTTGTTTTTATGAAGATGGATATTGTACTTGGTTATGATCTATGGTTTTATGATGTAACAAATATGTTTAATTTCCGCTGCAATAAAATGAAGTTTTAGATTTCCAAGTACTATTTATTATCTGTCTTGTTGTAATTTTTCTGTTCTATATTCACTTATAACCTCCATGGAAGTTAATGCATTCCCTTTGTGAGTGACATTATGGACGTGGGGTGTTACAATAATTCACATTAATTATGTCCATATATCACTTTGCCAATTAATATCTCAATTTACATATATGCCTCTTTTAAGGCTATTACATGCCAATTCACATTTATTAACATAATCAATATTTTTCCCATAAACCCCGCGGCGTCCGTTCGCATAGAATATATGATAGACTAAGAAACAGTCTAACACATGAAAAAGGGAAAAACACCACATATTCACATAACATACAAAATAGGCCTAACTTGCATATGAGAATTTACCACATAACTTGCATAAAATCAAAGATCTAAACATAGGCCTAAAAGGTATGAACCTGCATGTTATGAATAAGATTTTCATCACAAAATTTACATAGGCAATAACCACAAACTTGCATAACATGATTCATATTCCAAACTCATATTTTTATATAAACTTGCATATGTGATTTATGCAACATAAAAATGGTGTAAATTTACCTCTAAACATATAAACTAGCATGTAAAGATTTAGCATATAACTCATACATGTCATAGCCTAACTTTTGATCTAAAATAGATGTCATAATCTTTACTAACTTGCATGTGATTTATGTCTAAATCAACATCTAAACTTGCATACATACATATGATCTATCATATGAATCAACATAACCAAACTAGCATTTAAACAACATGATGATTTGATTATACATAAGCCAATCATAGAATTACAACATAGATCATAACTTTACAACATGTATGATAACATCACAATTTAACAACATAATCATATCATACGGTCAATAATTCACATCATATCCATATAATCCACAATTATATCTAATCTTACTTAATTTAATAATTATCTTGAATAGAGAAATCGAACTTGCCTTTCGTGGTTAAAGAATTATGAGCAATTGATCAAACTTGATGCAGAATTGTTGTAGCGACGTTAGTTGATTCGTTGTTGAAGCTCTAAGCTTGAATTAGGTTGAATTGATTAGCTATCTTCCTCTTTAGTTGGCGGCGGCTACACTGAGTTCCATGGCGACGGCATAACAGCTTTAGTTTCAATTTTAATTAGGTTTAGGGTTAGCATTAGGATGTATTTATAGGTGTAGGAAGTTATTTAGGACCATTAGATTAACCCTGAACCATGAGAACCAACCAAATGCAAAATCTGCATTTGAGCGAATCGGCCCACGGGTTGACAGCCAAACACCCTGGATTAACCCGTAGTCTACCCAGCAGGGCTCGGGTCGACCTCAAAAATGGGTCGGTTCGGTCATTCCCCCCTCCCAATTCGCTGTTTTGAACTTTTTCGCGTATTTATTTATTTAATTTTTAATTTATATATATATATCAATATATATATTTCTCTGCGCAACCCATTTCACTTAATTCTTTTCTAAAAATTAAGTATACTTTAATTTGTGAATTTTAATGTTATAAAATTACGGGGTGTTACATTCTCCCCTCCTTAAAGGATTTCGTCCCCGAAATCTCCAAGTCAAGAAGAATGTATATCCTACCATCTATTCGTCCATCTACTCAACCATCAAACACCAGCATCCATTATCCTTAAAAGACTTCTAATGCTTTAATGTTTATATGCACAGTGTGTGTATATGTCCATATCTAATGCAAAATTAGGCGGTCTACTGATTCAGTCGACCTCCTTAGTGCAATTCATGATAGTGCCATGCGTCCAATATGTATGCAAAAGATTCCTAATGATACATATTAATTCTATATGCGTGCACAACCATCCACCCGAATGCAGCAACCATATGATAATACAACCATTATACATCCATTTTACTAAATACATCCATATATATGCAATATGCAATATGAAGTGACTGAGGCGATCTGGTGCCTAATAGTGTGTGTATATGCATCCACGAGCAACCACTAGCGAACACTTGCATCCACTTTGCATCCATTATACATAACATGTCTCAAACACATGTTTCAACCATAGGATTACCCTAACTGAAGGTCAAAGATACTAGCGAGAGGACATACTAAAGATAAGATAAGCACAAGCTAAGCGATAAAGGAGAAATTAAAAGACATACCCTCGAAAAGAAAAGGGTACAATGAACGCATCTTCTCTTCCGTCTCCCAAGCAGCGTTACTCTCATCGTCTCCCCATTGTACTTCGACTAGTCTGACCTCTCGATTTCTCAACTTCTTGATCTCCGACCCAATAATGCATGTAGGAGCTCGTCGAATCGTCGCATCACGCTCTATTTCCACCTCTCTAAGCAAGCTCGGCTCCACTACCTCCGTGGTCTCGTGTAAGCACTTCGTCAAATGTGAAACATGGAATACGTCGTGTACACCACTAAGTCTCTCAGGCAACTCCTCTTATCCGCATAAGATTTCTGCCTATCTTGCGCTGCCTTCATCCTTCTTCGAATCAAATCAATCTTCTCCGAAATCTCTCTAATCATATCGGGCCCAAGTAAGATCTTATCCGTAGATTCCCACCAATGTGTAGGTGAACGACAAGGTCGTCCATAAAGAGCTTCGAAAGGTGCCATGCCAATGCTAGACTGAAAGCTATTATTATATGCGAACTCCACCAATGGAAGATTCTCTTCCCATGTACCCCCAAAGTCTAGGATACATAGCCTCAAAAGGTCCTCTAGAATACGATTCACCCTCTTGGTTTGGTCGTCCGTCTGAGGATGATATGCGGTGCTCAAACATAACTGAGTCCCTACCGCTTCTTGTAAGCTCCTCCAAAATTCGCTAGTGAAGATAGGATCTCGGTCGCTTACTATGCTTGAAGGAACACCATGCAAACGAACTATCTCTCGGACGTATACAGAAGCTAACCATGGAGCAGTCCTCTTACTCTTCACGGGAATAAAATGGGCGCTCTTAGTAAGTCTATCTACGATAACCCAAATCCCCGTATTACCCTTCCTCGATCTTGGTAATCCATCAACAAAATCTATCGAGATACTATCCATGTGAACTCATCGCAACTATCCATCTCCCACGCAAGCCGTCCTATTCGAACTCGATATCCCCCAAGCACAAGCCCCAAAGGCCTAAACCAATATCAGACAAGCACCCAAGGAATACCTCCTCCGATTTCAGACAGTCTACGTGAGATGATACTAGCAAAACAAATAATTGGGCACTTAACCGACTCTGGCTGTCCTCGCCAGTCTTGCTTCAAAACCATCACTAATCACCTAACTGACTTTGCATTATCCCCTAGGCACACACGAATACCTCGTGCCTCTAGGTAAACACCGCACTTCATCGAACACGTCACTATACTCACGGACCACACGAAAAGATTCCAAATCACCATTGGATACGTCAAGAGATTCGAGACAGTTAAATGTCACAGAACCCCTAGGGTCACAAGAAATATGAGGGTCTTTCCATAATGAATCAATAGTCTAACTACCCTACTTTCACTATCTAGGATGGCACCCCGCCTGGGTAGCCAATCCACCCCTAAAATCAAACTATAGCCCATGAAACCAAGGACGAAGGCGTTGCATTCAAATCCAACGTCCAAGATAGACACTCTCAAATCCCGACAAACCATTGAAGGATGAGCCGAACCACCAAAAAGATTTGAGACTAGGATGGGATCCTTAACTAGACTAGTATTTAGGTGCAGTGTTTTCAACTAACGAAGCAGATACTAACGAGTATGAAGCGCCAGAATCAAACAAAGTTCGAACAGGATGATAAAGAAAACCATATTTCTACCTGGATGGTCCTACCCCTATCAAGTATACCAGCCGTGAGGGAATATAACTACCCTCCAGAAGATCCTGTACTTTGCCCTTGCCTCTTTGGACAATCCTAATAAGGTGTCCTATTTCTCCAAAAGGATAACTACTAGCCTTCTTGTTCACATTCCCCATTCGTGACCTTCCACCAAGATGAGGTTTCGTCCTTCATTAACCAACAGCTATTTGAACCTTCCTCCCATCGCCTACCTTAAAGGTATCAACAAGCCCTCCACTTCCTTGAACTAACTTCTAGCCCATCAAACGTCTAAGTCCCTTGAAGTGGTTTTTCGTCCTTCGTATGGAAGTCCCTATTTATCTTAGAAAAAGCATCTATACGCGGAGGGGAAATCCAAAAAAGAGAAAGAGGAGGAGATTCAAAACGAAGAGTCGAAGGAAGGATATATGGCTCTTGAGGATTATGTTTTTTAAAACAAACCTTTATTTCAAAAATACTCTTCTACAAACATATTTTTGAAAGTATTCTTTATAAAAATGCTTTTGAAAAATAGTTTCTCAAAATATCTTATCTGTTCTGGTAACCTTCGGCTCTGATACCACGTGTAATACCCCATGTCCATTAATGTCACTCACAAAAGGGAATGCATTAACTTCTATGGAGCGTTTTAAGTGAATATAGAACAGAAAATCACAACAAGACAGATATGAAATAGTACTTGAAAATTTAAAACTTTATTTATTGCTCCGGAAGGTAACTATGTTTGGTTACATCACCAAAACCCAAAGACTAAAGTCAAGTACATAATATCCATCTTGACAAAATCAGAGTACATAATATAAAAAGCATAATCCCATAAATAGCCATAAAAGAGATAGGTTGAGCTTTACTTCAGCAATCCAAATCCAAGTGCTCCCAAAGAGATCCAAATCAAGCTTCCCACCCTAAGAACCTGGGGGAGGGGGGAAAGGAAGAAAAGAGGTGGAAACAAAGGGGGTCAGACATAAAGTCTGGCAAGTCCGATAACTCCAACAATATAATTATCAAAGTAACTAGGATAAGACATAAGCTTGGTAAATAAGGAAATGACTGTGAATTAATGGCAAGACCAAGCAACCAAAAATAATAGGATGAGAAAAGATAACGTTAAAGGCGCTTCCTAATCAATATAGGGTAATTACTATACTCTACCGTACTGTACCGTACTGTATTGTACTAAAACTAACTGCACCCATACTAGTCACTCTAGAAAATTGATCCCTCTTGACTAAATAGAATGATGATAGCTTCGTGTACTACTAGATGTACCCACTATCCCCACTAGATGTACCCCTTCAATGGTAATTCCATGTACTCCTAGCTGACGTCATAGGTGTCGCCTGCTCCTATCTCCACTAGGTGTACCCCTTTAATGATTAATTAATAATGGTAGCTTCGTGTACCCCTAGCTGACTACATAGCTGCCGTCTGCTCCTATCTCCACTAGATGTACCCACTACCCTGCCCCATTCGATCGGCTCCCTAACTCGTAGATACCCGTGCTGGTCCCACAGTGGGGTGTATCACTCCCCTAAAGTGGCAACCCAATACAACTTAAGGATGCACGGCTTATACCTACACGATGCAACAACGTCTTACCTACCAGCCCGGGCCCACGCACGCACATGACCCCGTTGGACTTGCGTTGCCACCGCTAACCCATTTTGGCCTCTAACAATCAGGCCCAGTAGGCGTGTCCCGTCCTCGACTTGGGTCGAGCTCACAAAGATACTTAATGGGCTACTGGACTGAAAAGGGCCCCCACCAAGCTTCCTACCTAGGCTTGGTCCCCTCTAATACATCCCACTTAACCCCATGTCCACTTACATGTATAAATTTGGTTAAGTTTTTCTAATTTAACCTAGTCTCACACTTTTGTTTAATTAACAGGTTGTATTGGTTAAGTCTGTGGGCCTATATACACAAATATTACCCACCTACCCAAGATTTACTTAACCCTCTCACTAGTTCAGACATATTAATTTACGGTTAAGTTTGTGGGCCTATATGTACTAATATTACCCACCTACCCAAGATTTACCTAACCCACTCATTCCGTATAACCCAGTTTACTTAACCCCTAACTTAAACTTAAGTTCTTACAATCCCTAGGGATCAGATTTGGTTAAGTAGTCCATTTCATTTACCATGGGTGTTACAGTATCTCTGTTGGTGGCAGAGAAGACTGGACACCTTCTTTAGCTTAACGCTCAGAGTATTTTTGTGGAAATCAGTATTCAGTGATACCTGGCGGATCTGACGATGTGGCATTCAAAGTAAATGGTGGCCAGGTGTTCAAGAAATTTTAACCTCAAGCCTCACAGCCGGGAAATGACAAAAATCGGGCAGGCAGCATGGTTATGTGGGTCGCTCCCATTAGGATGTATAATCACCTATCTAGAGAAATTCCTTTTGTTTCTTACTCTATCGATTCTGCCCATTCGGGAACGGTGGTTTGAGTCCAACCGTTGGTGATATGCATTCGATACACTCAAGAGAAATGGGTGGTCGGTCATGTGAGGGCCGGGTTGCAAGACGTTCTTGTTGAACTCAGTTTATTCGCCTCTAGAGATACACGATCGGCAGGTGGTCCCATACCTTGTCAAAGTTGGAATTCAATCTCCAATAAGCGCCCGCGGTTTCGATTGTATACTATGTATATGGAGCGTGAGATGCAAGCGTTCCACTAGATTGATATTTACTTGTATTTAGACACTATAATAATATCAGAAAAGATATTGATTTCGAAACTGGTTTGGGTTATCGTAAGGTAAAAACCTTTCGTGTTTATGTGTCGATTTGGTCTTACGATTATCTTTTTCTACGAAAGGATTTTAACTTTAAAATCAAGTTGTGTGATACCTTAATGTTGTGTGAGTTTTTCTCACTCTGGTCCACCAGACTGACCCGGTGTTTTGTAAATGCTCGGGTTAGACCGAGGTGTACAGGTTCAGGTTAACAGGTACTGAGAAATCCAGTGACGAGCTGAAGGCGTTCAGACGTATGATATGATTACCATTCCGCTGTGTGTTGTATATGAGACAGGCTATTAAAACTGTTCAGATGTATGTTGTACTCTGATACTGTAAGTATTTTTAAAAGCTCTCAATAAAGATTTATTTCTGTATTATATTTTGTTCCGCTGCGGTGTGAGATTCAGTGTTGATTCTTCTTCTTCTATTCTAACTTTCTTTCTTATCTCACCCTCTAATTTCTTTCTATAAACGTTCCAGTGTTTTCGGTGTTGGAAGGTCGGCATGAGTACGGTAAAGGGTATTTATGTCGATTTTCAAGCCCGAAAATCCTGGGTCGTTACAGTGGTATCAGAGCTATTGGTTGAGTAGTAACCTTGGCTCTGTGGCGTAACTCAATAGATATGGGATTAGTAACACCCTAGATTGAGTTGAGTGTATATATATGAGAGCGTATTTGTAAAATTCTATATAAAGATGTTTTGTATTGTGACTGGTTCAAGTGTTGAGAAGCATTGAACTAGTGAATTGAGACGATATTTTTTTTTAAAAGAGGGTAAACGAAATAATTTTACCCAAGATATATTTCTATATAGAAAAAAGGAATTTATTTTCTATATTATAGTAATGTTGCGTGTTTGTTTGTCTTGATTGATTTGATTTGAAATCAAATTTGAATTTCAAAATAAAATTGAATTCGTCGATTGAATCGGATATGGAAGTAAAGTTGTATCTGGTTAAAAAAAAATCAAGTAAAAAAAAATACAAATTTCGAATTAAGTGAATTAAAATAAATTGGGATTTAAAAATTTAATGGATAAATAGATTGGGATTCAAATAAAGTGGATTGCCAATCGAATTTTGAATTTTCTTTTCAAAGGAGTTGGGGCCCAAAGTGGCAGTCGTAGTCGTCCCGATCGAGCCAGGCAGAGGAAGTGTTGGCAAAATTTAAAAAAAAAATATAATTCGAATTTATTTTGAATTTAATGCAAAGGTAATGATTTTAAAATAATACGGTTCGGAATATCCTTCTTACTTTACAATTTCGAGGACGAAATTATTCTAAGGGGGGAAGAATGTAACGTCCCAGATTTTTCGACCATTTAAATTCGAATATTTAAATTTGTTTATATATTATATTTGAAGTATAATGGATTTTTAATCGAATTTATTTAATTAAAATGGAGTTCGAATATATATATTAATATATTAATTAAAACGAGCTCGAAACGTCGCGGTAGTTCGAAATTTTCGATTTGAACTTTAACTGGACATACAGGATCCAATATAAGTCGAATTTCTGTGAAATGAGACACGTTGGGACCGGTTCGATTATATTGTTCTAATGAAAGAGAAAAATCGAAATTCCAGCTTATAAATTTCAAGTTAGGTCCAATTCAAATTTTCAAATAGTCGCTGTGAAATCGTTTTTAAATTATAACAATTTATTTATATTAAAAGCTTTTTATATAAATGGAATAGTATTTAAAACTAGAATTTTAATGTCAAGTTTGAATTCTGTATGGTTTGATGTTGAAGAGGTTGTTTAATAAATACATCTATATTTATTTATTTATTTTCGTTAAATTAGCCGTTTAAATATATTCAGTACCATTTAACTAAATGGCCTCGTCGATGCTGGGTTGGCAAAATTAATAACAGACAATATGGATCAGCTAGTGATATACTTAAATGGTTGGGCACAGTGGTATATGTTTAGGCCGTTATAATCTCACGTTCTCCTTGATTTGTCATCCCATCATATAGCAGTCTGTCATTATGGTAAGCTACCACTAAATAAGGAGTCCCTCTTCAGCAAAGACTATTTAGTGAATTTTAGTGTAGCCCGTTTGAACTGTAAAGAAACACCTTGTTTAATACTATATCAATAACAAAACCAACAGTTCATATTGTAGAGCTGTAGCCTATCTGTTGCATTTCTATTTTCTTTGCACATGTCAAAGTATAAGTACATGCCTGATTTCAAAACCGTAACCATATACATAATTATTTTACAAAGGAGAAACCAAAATAAAACATACAAGTTCAAAGATACACATGATATTATATACAAATATACATGTTCAAGAATACAAAACACAAAGAGGGAAGAAATCAACATTTTGGTAAGTTAACTTCTGCGTTGTCTCGGCCTTCTCCAATACCAGTGAATCTGTTCCGATCTGCAAAAAGGAAAGAAGGAAAACCCATTAAAAAGGGTGACTCATGAAAGAAATAAAAAAAATATAAGAAAATAAACTAATAAATGAATCAGGACATTCTAACAGACTATATATGTGAAGGATGGTTTGATGATGCATAGAATTAAGTAAAAAGTAAAGAGATTTGGTAGCTAGACAGAAGATCCCAAATCTGTAGCAACAAGCAGCTAATATACCTATATATATATATATATATATATATATATATATATATATATATAGACATAACTAGGACAGCTATAACAGCTAGACTGATACATCAATTTCAAACATAGACAGTATACAGAAGAGAAGAAAAAAGAAAAAAGGAAAAAATCTTCATGAAGGCAATAAAATCAAAAACAGTGGAAGAAACAGCTAAGGAACAGGCAATGCACATGCTGGAGAGAAGAAAAATCTGAGCAGAACTGCTAATATATATATTCATATATATATATATATATGTACAAAAAAATATCAATCTCGAATACAAAAACCCAAAGCAGAATTTACGGTTTCAAAAATCTGTACTGAATAAATAAGTCATAGCCACAGCCTAATCTATTCTATAGTGCAAATATATATGCTTTTATTCTCAGTCAAATTCAGGTACGAATTCACTGTTTTATGTATTTAAAAATCCGAACACAAAAATCTAAGGACTGATTCAAATCTTGGTTGAATTAACAATACACCACATCACTATCAAATATCCAATTTCTATCAACAAAATCTAACCTACAGCGTTGCTCGACCGATCTGAAAATCCTACAATCCGAACCAAAATTTAATTTTAAAGATTCAAATATTGATTGACACAACAATTCGTAGCCAATACAAGACAGTAATCTTATCTAAAATCAGACTGCAAGTATAAATACGCTAGCACGCAGTAGCGTTCATCAACCAATTCGCAAACCAACCCAATAAACCAGAAAATTCCATTCGAGAAACAAAACCAGATGAATAACCACAAACAAATAATACCGTAAATAAAGAAATCAAGGTAAAAGAAAACTTAGCTTGATAGGAAGGAGGTCGTTTCAAATTCTGGAGGTTTGGGTTTCGGTAGGGATTGATTGACGAGGGGTTCGGTGTAGGGAGGAGGAGGACGAGGAAGTGGTGGCGTACAGGGGGGTTGCGATGCCATATACCCGATTTGCGGGTGAACGATTAAAAGAGGAATTAGGGTTTTCTTTTGTTTTGATTTGAGAAAAACTGGAGGCGGCTTGAATGAAAAGAGAAGATCGGAGGGAGGGTTTTGTAAAGAGAAGCGGGTCAGGTTGTTTGGCCGATGGGTTAAGGTAAAGGCCCAAGATTTTTTCTTTAAAATTTTAGTTTAAATAATTTAATTATTTTATGAAATTGTTTGTATGATATCTCGTGCACACGATGTCAGATTTACGCACGGTCAGTTGCGTTGGGACCGTGGAAACGAGTACTTCGAGATGGAGCGGGTCTAGTCCGGATCTGAAGTGACTGGAATTTTTATTCAAATTAAACGTCAGTTTAATTTGATTAAAAAATACTGCTGATCAACAGATTCAAATCAAGGTGAGTTAAACTCACTCAGCTCTCCCCATTTATATTTTATATAAATTGGGTTTTTATTTTGCGTATTCTGATTGCTAGTGGTTGACTGTTTGCTAGTTATATATATTTATTATTGATTCAAATTCTGAAATTAAACGGTCGTTTAATTTCAGTAAAACACCAATCGTGTTGATTTGACCCAAATAAAGTAATTTCCCTTGATTGATCACGTTTATAAACGTGTTTGAGAATTTTTTGAATTGTTTGAATGATCTGTTAATTGGTTGTTGATCATCAATCGAATAAAAGAAATGATTGATTATTGTTGGTTGTTGAACCTTGTTTCAACATTTATTCTGATAGTAACCAATGGGTAGTATGGTTGGGAAATTGGCATCACCTGGCTTATAAATCAATCGATTTATAAAAAAAATTGGGTTTTATCGATAGTGAATTAATAATATTTAAGTTATAAATTTATTTTATAACGAAAAGAGGTTTTTGAGAGTTATTACATTGAAAGGTTATTTAAAAAGGAAAAATATTAATTATTTAAATTTTATAAGAAATTATGAAATTTGTTTTATAAAACGATTCTTATGTCGATAAGAATTATAAACAAAAAGCAGAGAATAACCCAGCGGTTAAGTATTTGATTAATGATGAATGATTAAATAAAGTTATTTAAATTAATTATGTTTTAATCGATTTAAAAGGAATTTAATAGAATTGGTTAAAGAGAAATCATGTTTTGTGTCGACCGTTTGAACTAAGTAAAGTAACTTAATTGGTTAAGTTGAGTAAGAGTTTAAAAAGAAAATTTCTTATTTATTCTAGTGAATAAAGGGGTTAGGTAAATTTGCAAGGATTAATGTTGAGTTAAATAATCTCTTCTTAAATGTAATACATTTAAGTAACCAGGTTGAAGTGAAATATAGTTGAGTATTGAAAAGAAGCTATGGATGAGCTTTATATTTTGAACTCGAGTATTAATCAAGTAATAAAGAATTTTAAATGGACACGATAGCTTAAATGAAAAGTTACTTAATGATTTGAATTAAGTAAAGAGGAAATGAAGATGACAAAGGGTTTATATATAAAACCTGAAATTATAAACGAGGTTTATAAATGAATATGAGTTTAAACGTCGTTTTTAAATTGGTAATACTTAATAATGGTATTAAGTTGAATCAATGGATTTAAAAGGGGTTTCCCGAAAGAAAAAGGTAATTGGGAAAAAGGGATTTGTTTAGAGCTTAGTTGTAACGACCCGGAAAATCTGAACCAATTTAAAATTTTTAAATTGGCTAAAATAATGGATTTTAAATATTTAAAATAAATATTTTAGCTAATGGCGATGAAAACTGAGTTTGAATCGACATTTGAAAACGAATATAATTAATTATAATTATAAACAAGGCCTGAAATGGCGTGGCAGTTTTAAAAATTGAATTCAAACTTTGTCGGACTGTACCGGGTGCAAAACAATCCGGATTTTAGTGAAACCAAAAACATTAGGATCTAATTGATGATATCTTTCCAACGAATCTGACAAATCGAAATTTGATAGCGGGAATCAAAAGATATGTCCAGTTGAAAATTCTGAATAGTCGCTATGGAATTCAGGCCCTTAAAAATGGACATTTTGCAAACGACCTCGGATTTCGATGAAACCACTTTTTTTAGATCCGCAGTGTAAAGTTATTACTAGGTTTCAAATTTCATAATTTTTCGAATCAATATGTGAGCGTGGCAAAGGAAAACGCGTTTGACCAGTTTCTGTTGATTTTAATCGACTGGAAATTGGCCATTTTTCAAACGGTCTCAGAATTCGACGAAACTAGTTTTGTTAGGACCGTATCGTCAATACGAAGCTAGAAAATATTTTTCTGGAATTTTTCTAGTTAGTATGTGACCCCGGTAATTTGAAATGTACGCTTAAAATTCAATATAGTGATTTAAATGTAACTTCAACGGAAACTGATTGTAACGATCAAATCAGCTTGCGATACATATCCCATTGTGTCCGGAATGGGGGTAAAACGCTATGGGCGACAGGCGGTAGGCCTCGTTTCGAGGTCGTATGTAAAAGTCAACCTTTTTGCAAAATATAATTAATTAAATAATAAAAAGGAAAAAAATTTTAATTTAATTCCCTCCCTTTATCCTTCTTTCTGCGCCCCCCCCCCCCCCCCCCCCCGATTTCATTAATCAGAAAACAAAAAAAAAAAAAAAGAGAAAAGAAGAAGAACGGAGCAGCAGCGACGCCGCCACCACCGGAGCTCCACCCACGAAGCCGCCTTCCCCGTTCGAAACCCTAGCGCCGCCTTTTCCCCGTTCGAGACCCACGAAGTCGCCTTCCCCGTTCGAAACCCTAGCGCCGCCTTTCCCCGTTCGAGACCACCGAAGCCGCCTTTCCCCGTTCGAGACCCCTCCGCTTCGCCAGCTCCTCCTCCTGCCGCCGAGCTTGGCTGTCACCCCCCCCCCCCTTCTTCGCAGAAAGTAAGTATTTTATTTTTATTTTTATTTTAATTCTGAAAAACTGATTTTTTTTTTTTACAGGTTAAATACTGATTTTTTTAATTAGGTTTAAAAACTGATTTTTAAAATGATTTACAAACTGATTTTTAAAAGCATTTAAAACTGAATTTTTAAACAGGATATAAAACTGATTTTTTTTAAAGCATTTAAAACTGATTTTTTTAAAAAAACATTTAAAACTGATTTTTAAAAAAGGTTTAAACTTTAAATAGAAAAAGATTTGAACTTTAAAATAGAAAAGATTTGAACTTTAAAATAGAAAAAGCTTTGAACTTTAAAATAGAATAGAAAAGATCATATTTTTAAAATAAAAAAAGACGAAATTTTTATTGAGTAGAAGAAGTAAGATATGATTTTTATATTTTTAAAGTAATAAAAATATAATTTTTACATCATAGGAATATTAAAAATATAATCTTTATATATTGAATAGCGAAGTCAAAATTCGATTTTTATATATTGAATAACATAGTAAAAATTCGATTTTTACATATGTAGAGAATACGGGCAACGAAGCGACAAAAGGCGAGATTGGCGAAGATTTCTATAAAGGAAGAGTCGTAGTATTGGATAGCTATTGGTGAGAATTTCTCACTCTTCAATTTCTTTTAGAATATATATATATATGTGTTGAAATAAAAGTGAATTGCTATATAATATATATATATATATATATATATATATATATATCTACGCCCCTCGTCCACAAACCATGGACGATATTTATTGGTTGAAATTGTTGTGAAAAATTGATTGATAGCGAATGGTTGTTTGGGATTGTTTGGGATTGATATTGGTTGAAAAATACCCGTTTGTGGTTGAGAAATATTTGGTTGAAACCACATAGGATTAGTTTGTGGAAATGAAATAAATATATACATGCCGCCTGCGTGCGAACTAGATGCATGATTCCCATTGTCAAAAACCGCGAGGTTTTAAGGTAGAGCGAGGAGCCGTACTAGGGACGGTCCCGGTTTTAACTACCCTGCCGTTATGCTGCCGAAATTTTGAATAATATTCGTGTGTTTGAATTATTTTCATATGCTTAAACTATATTTATTCATTGTATAGAAAACATTCATGTGTTGAATTGATATTCATTCGTTGATTAGAAATTCATGTGTTGAATGGTATTCATATTTTGAAATAAATTGTTTGATAATAAAAATCACATTTTTATCTATATATAAAAACTATAGAAAACATTCATGTGTTGAATTGATATTCATTCATTGATTAGAAATTCATGTGTTGAATGGTATTCATATTTTGAAATAAATTGTTTGATAATAAAAATCACATTTTTATCTATATATAAAAACTATAGAAAACATTCATGTGTTGAATTGATATTCATTCGTTGATTAGAAATTCATGTGTTGAATGGTATTCATATTTTGAAATAAATTGTTTGATAATAAAAATCACATTTTTATCTATATATAAAAACTATAGAAAACATTCATGTGTTGAATTGATATTCATTCGTTGATTAGAAATTCATGTGTTGAATGGTATTCATATTTTGAAATAAATTGTTTGATGATAAAAATCCTATTTTTATCACCTATATGAACTATATAGAAAGATAGTGTTTTGAAATGAATTGTTTTACAATAAAAATCACATTTTTATTGTGTGCATAAATCGTTGAAATGTGAAGTGTTAAAAATAGCCACTTGTTCAAAATAAACATATATGAGTTGAAATATTCATGAATTAGCTAATGAAATGATTTGCGCCTATTTATGTAACATTAGAATGAATGGTGTTTTTAAACCAAATAGAAATCAAATATGAAGTTGAATAGAAAATGATAAATGATAAGAACTGTATATATATGTACATGCATATTCATTGAACAGGTTATAGCGAAGGGACTAGAGAAGAGGAATAAAATTTTGTGCCCGACAAATAGGTACACATTTACTGTTTTGTTTGGGTGATGATTTTATGAGCATGTTGGCTAGCCGCTTGGCTTTTTCTTTTTCTTTTTGAGATTAGAAGGACCGGGAAAGCTATTTGCGATTTCCCGATGCTCCCGGTGCAGGGGAGGTTATGGCGAAATTTTCCAAAAATTTAAGGCGTTAGTGAAATATTTGAAGTGAAAACGATATTGAAATCATTGAACGAACTATATTTATATAAATATATAAATATAAATAAAATTAAAACGAAACGAGGCCGTGCAGTTCGTATTTTGAAACCGTGATTTCAAACAACTAGTACGGGGAATCCGACCATTGGATTTTCCCGAAACCTCAACCGTCGGGTTCGCCTTGGAATAATCTTTCCAACGGCACCAACCTTGTAAAAATCCAACGGTTGGATTGTCTGGAATGTTTAATTCAAATCTAAAGAAAAACAGCGCCAGAAGCGATTATATTTATATATATATAAATATAATTATATATTTAATCAAATAACGACGCCGCAGTTCGTATTTTGAAATCGAAAATTCAAACGATTGTACCGGGAGATCCGACCGTCGGATTTTCCCGAAACTGGAACCGTTGGATTCGTTTTGAAAAGACCTTTCTAATGATGTAAATTTTGTGAAGATCCAACGGTTAGATTTTTAGATATGTGTAAATCAAATCTGAAGAAAAACAGCGCCACGGCCGCTTTATGGCCCGAAGCGTCGTTTTGAATAAATTAGCTATTTTAAAATAAATAAAAATAGCGATAAATAGTTATAAAATATCATAAGCGATATGGAATGGAAATAAACTGAATTTGCTCGATTTATGTTGTATTTGATGGTTGAATGTGTTTGGTGTGAAAATTACATTAAAGAACACAATTGGTGTTGTCGAATAATTTAACCATTGAAATAAATTGATTTGAAATTCTAAAAATACGTGAATCATTTGAAAAGGCCGAGTTAATTCTCATTTCAAATAATTGACCGACGATTGGAATTCGAAGATGAAGACGACGGTCGAAGACCGGAGATCTTCACCTCGTTTGGATGGTAACCGAGGTCCTGATTGGGAGGCATCCCGAAATATGGATAATGAGTGGTGATCGTCCAGACGTACGTGGTGATCGAAGGGTTTGCGAGGTATTTTATTGCCTCCGGTTTCGTTCAGACCCAGAACGGACTTGTAAATGGACTGTGTGTCTGACATTGGAGTTTATTCTGTGTTGATTGATTTCTGTTAAATAAACATCTGTTTGGCGGCGGAGAATTTATTCTTTTGCTTAACGCCCTTCTCTGAAACGCACAAGCTCAGAGGTTGTGTATCGATGGACATCAGTCGCATGGCATGAATTGCCTGTGTGGCATGCTAAGATGCAGTGATCAGGACTTCTGTTGAAAAGCAAAGTCTTGTGGTGATGATCAAAGCACCGCCTGCGTGGCGTAGCTTTGTGTATAACGTGAATTCGCGAGCCTCACACCCCGGTATGAACCTAAAACGGGAGAAGGACCTCAGGGAGGGCATGCGTTTCTTTCTAGCTAGGGTGGTGTCAGTGACCTACCAGCCCTGACATTTATATACTTTTCACCTATGTGGTTGTTGCTGTTGCGAGGCGCCTCGGTTTGATCGGACGATCCGGGTCCGATGGAGTCATTCGTTGGCTCATTTACGCCCCAAAGGGCGGGGAAACGTATTGTTTAGGCACTATAATCCACTCCGTGTGGACCGGCCCTGACGATCCAAGGGGCAGTTGCGGCTGTTCCGGAGGCTCGGGCTAGAGAGTCTCGAATTCGGTAAGGACTATCTTTTGCCTTGGTTCATGACGGAAATCCAATTTCCAATTACGACATCGTGCGGTTTTGATTGTATATATATGTGACGACATGATATATGGTACCCATGCCGTCTATGATTGATAGTTATGATTGAAATTGTTTTGAAACATATAAACACTAGCAATAATATCAAATGCCTTTGTTTTATTCGTATCAAGCATATTTTGGCCGTTATAAGGTAAAACTCTATCCTCCGGTTCGCGTTGCATTGTGTGATGGGAACTGAGTCTTATAATGGCTTCATTTTCATAAAAAGCATAGCGATGTTTAAAAGAAAGATTTGTTTTAAAGCACTGGCAATCCAATGGAGTAAACCCGTTCCACGAAAGTGGCGTGGTCCTGTGATTAGCCAATTATATATGTGTTGAGTGGATTTCTCATACCAGTCCCATGACTGACTCGTAGTTTGTTTCACTTTCAAACTCGGGTGCCCCTTTTTCTTCATGGGCAGCCTTGTATTCAGGTTTAGCTGGTTCTGTTTCTGGATAGCTGGAGCTGAAGATGGATTCTATCATTTATTTATTTTTATGCTGTTCAGCTCCTATTGTACATATTTTGTTTATTTCCGCTGTAGACATTTATGTATAGCTGAACTGTATTTGTACTAAGTAAGATCATGTATACTGTGTAACTCTGATGATTCCTTTTATCCAGTATATTTTATTGTTCATTATCTGGTGTATTTATTTAATTTTGTTCTGCTATTATCTGTTTCTGTGTTATATTCCAAAGATAGCCCTGTTTCCGTGAGAACGGGAATTCGGGTCGTCTCATTAGTAAACGAGGTTTGAAATAAGGATTGAAATAATAATATAGGGTTTTGAATTACAACTCGTATTTATCTAAAGATAAGAACGTTGTTGATCAAGGTATGAGAGGTAATTAAAATACCCCAACTTGAACGACTTCGGGACTATCCAAGGATGATACTAGTTGGTAATGGCGAGAGTGTGTGATAAGATTTCCAAAGTAACGGGGAATGAGATGAGAGGATATTTCCCTAATAACGAAATCAAAAGGAAATTGGGCGATTAATTTTAAGAAGCCAAGTGGTGCTGGGTACCAGACCAGTGAATCTATTTTTATGATTTCATGGATGTTTACTTGATAGTTAAATAACCGACTATCAAGTCTGACCTTTACGATTGTTGGTATGGAAAGACCGGGATCGAATGAATATTCGAAACCCATTCCAACCAACAAATACGAATATAAAGAATAGATCAAGCGACGGTCGAGATGGAGCATGTGAAGACCATAGATCTTCATAAAGCGGAAGAACCACTTACAATCTCTGATTCAACCCGGAGATATACTGGGGTTCTATCGTGGTTGAAACTGTGGAGTGCAAGGACGATCGCTACTGATCCATGGGGTGATTCCTATATTGGATGCAGTAGGAGAGTACCTTCGGTTCATCCTGTTCCTGGATGACTTGTATGGACGAGTGTTTGACAAAGTATTTCTAAAGGGATTACGTGTATTGATTTTCTACAAACGTATCTCTGTTGGTGGCAGAGAAGACTGGACACCTTCTTTAGCTTAACGCTCAGAGTATTTTTGTGGAAATTAGTATTCAGTGATACCTGGCGGATTTGACGATGTGGCATTCAAAGTGAATGGTGGCCAGGTGTTCAAGAAATTTTAACCTCAAGCCTCACAGCCGGGAAATGACAAAAATCAGGCAGGCAACATGGCTATGTGGGTCGCTCCCATTAGGATGGATAATCACCTATCTAGAGAATTTCCTTTTGTTTCTTACTCTATCGATTCTACCCATTCGGGAACGGTGGTTTGAGTCCAACCGTTGGTGATATGTATTCGATACACTCAAGCGAAATGAGTGGTCGGTCATGTGAGGGCCGGGTTGCAAGACGTTCTTGTTGAACCCAGTGCATTCGCCTCTAGAGATACACGATCGGCAGGTGGTCCCATACCTTGTCAAAGTTGGAATCCAATCTCCAATAAGCGCCCGGGGTTTCGATTGTATACTATGTATGAGGAGCGTGAGATGCAAGCGTTCCACTAGATTGATGTTTACTTGTATTTAGACACTATGATAATATCAGAAAAGATATTGATTTCGAAACTGGTTTGGGTTATCGTAAGGTAAAAACCGTCCGTGTTTATGTGTGGATTTGGTCTTACGATTATCTTTTTCTTCGAAAGGATTTTAACTTTAAAATCAAGTTGTGTGATACCTTAATGTTGTGTGAGTTTTTCTCACTCTCGTCCACCAGACTGACCCGGTGTTTTGTAAATGCTCGGGTTAGACCGAGGTGTACAGGTTCAGGTTAACAGGTACTGAGAAATCCAGAGACGAGCTGAAGGCGTTCAGACGTATGATATGATTACCATTCCGCTGTGTGTTGTATATGAGACAGGCTATTAAAACTATTCAGATGTATGTTGTACTCTGATACTGTAAGTATTTTTAAAAGCACTCAATAAAGATTTATTTCTGTATTATATTTTGTTCCGCTGCGGTGTGATTCTGTGTTGATTCTTCTTCTATTCTAACTTTTTTTCTTTCTTATCTCACCCTCTAATATCTTTCTATAAACGTTCCAGTGTTTTCGGTGTTGGAAGGTCGGCATGAGTACGGTAAAGGGTATTTATGTCGATTTTCGAGCCCGAAAATCCTGGGTCGTTACACGTACTTCCCATCCTACGTCTATTCCCAGACTCCTTCTGGAATTCAACTATCAATGCCCTCTCTTCAACCGGAGGAACAGGTTCACAACAATCCGAGCCCCAACAAGGATTAATCTAAGCCCCAACAAGGATTTCTCGCCTGAGCACCGACACAGGACTTTTAACAAACAATAAGAGTTTGACTTCTGATTGTGTTCTTGAACAACATTGAATAGCCAACGATTGAGTACACCCTTCCTATAATCTTATCCTCAAGTATATAACGTGTATGTGAAGATTAGAGGAAGTATATTACTCATTGAATCGAGAGATTTGAAATAAATTCAAGGATTCAATAGGTAATTTGAATATTTGACAGCTTTTTATAATGCAAGAATATGCAGAAATGTAGATCAAGAGATAGAATAGATTTTGCAAAAATCGTTATTGGAAAATTAAGTTTGTAGTGTATATATAATAGTTAAAAAGAAGAGATCCTTCATGAAGAGTTTTATTGAAGAGATGCACCATTTTTATTCAGAAATAAAGAGGAATTTCTTCATGAAGAATGGCAACCTTTCATAAAAATGGCTTTTGTTTTAAATCAGTCAATTGGTCTGTAAATCACCTATAAACTGGTTAAAAATACTGAAAATCATGTATATTTAAACTTTGTAGAAACTAGCTGTTACTGGGCAAAATTTCTCTGACCAGTCTACTGGTCTGTTTTGAACCGGTCGACTGGTTCAGATGAATTTTGTCCGGTCATGGCTATTTATAGCCATTTATATTTATATTTATATATATATATATATATATATATATATTATGTTTTGTGCATTCATGTTATACTATGAGGATGGATTTTAACAAATATCTAACACGACTAAATACTCATATATATATGAACTTAGCTCTTTAATATAATCTTCATTCCTTTGTTGTCATGAATCGAAAATCTCGTGAATCAACATTCTCCCCCTTTTCTGATTGATGACAACACCTTGAATTTTTGTTGAGATAACGATTTGCTCCCCCTGAATGTATGCTTGTATATATTTGTCTTCCCCTGACTAAAAAGCTTATCTGCAACATTTTGTTAGTGTATATAATATACTTACTGTTTCCTGTAACAAAATGTTAGTGTATAAAATATATTTCTCCCACTTTGTCATCGATTAAAAAGAATAAGTATCATGGTAAAGAAGAGTAATCAAACATATAAATAATTAAAGCACCTTCAGGAGATATTGGATCATGTGCATTTCGATAAAATGGATTTTGTTTTCACAGATATTTAATGATACCGAAAATAGCCTTCTTTTTGTTGTGATGTACCTGCAAAAAATATGATATATAAACTTTGGTACCCACTTCCTTCCTTAGGGTCCAGGGGTTATATGGAAGGTAACCATACCCCAGAGGGTTTAATGGAACCTTTAAAAATCCAATTTTCATTATTAACTATTGAATTAAAGTAATCATCAATATATTTTTCTCTGTTTTTCCAATTTACAGGAACCCAAATACTCAAACAACTTCTATTGATATATCCTTTTGTACTTCTAGATTTAGTATAAATATCTCTAGTCATAAAAGTATTTGAAAATCTATAATAATTGGATCTTGGATGTGCATTAGTACTAGCAGTGACATTTTTATTGTACATAAAAGCATATATAGTGCTATTTCTATGATTAGTTTTATTATATCCTAAACCACTTTTTTCATGTAAAGATCGAGATCTAGATAAAATCTTATTTAAATCACTTTGACCTTTATTAAATTTCACGAACTTACTCGTACATTTATCAAATTTGATTCCAAAGTCGTGATTGACATTTTCAAAAGAATTTTTTATTTTGTAAATCATCAATTTACTTATTCAATTCAGAATCCTTCTTTTTAAAGTACCATTCTCAATTTTGAGACCAAAAATTTGAGATTCCGAATTATCTAAAGAATTTTCCAAAATTTTCTTTTGAGTCAAAAATTTCAATTTGCAAAATATTATTATTTACCTTTATAAACTCACATTCTTTAGATAATTCTAGATTCTTTTCAATTAAAGCTTCATTCTCCTTTTTAAAAGACAAAATTAAAGAATTAGAGTTATTTAAAGAATCTTTTACAGATGTATTTTTATTTTGCAAAAGATCAATTTCCCTTAACAGAACATTGTTTTTATCTTCTAACTGCACATTTTCCTTTTGAAAGAATTTTTTTTTGAAAAACAAGCTCTTCTAAGGCATTTTCAAAATATTTGGCTTGTTTTACTAAAAAAAAAATTCCTCTTTTAATGTGGAATTTTCTTGCTCACAGTCTTTAAACTTGGCTAAAATAACTGCATTAAGTTCACCCAAACTTTTAAAATCTTTCAATAATTTTTCATGTTCTAACAGAAGATCTTTATATAACGAATCTACACATACCGATTATGATATGACTTTAGCCATGAGACATTAGATTCCTTGCTATCTTGATTCTTCTTTGTTTATCTTCCATTTTCAAAACCCATGACAAGATTTCTTTATTGCCATTAATTCTAGGATGTTGTTTTGATCTCTAGAACACCAAGCTCTGATACCAATTGAAAAGTCGTATGACTTAGTGTAGGATCTTTATATACGGAATATAGCGGAATTGACAATGATATACTAACTTGTCTAATATAGTAGTTATGCAAGTAAAACTATACTATATAGAATATAATATATAAGTAAAAGCCATAAGTAAAATGACATCAGGAATTTTATAATGGTTCGGAATTCCCATCCTATGTCCAGTCCCAGACTCCTAGAATTCTACTATCAACGCCCTCTCTTCACTCGGAGGAATAGGTTCACAAAAATCCAAGCCCCAACAAGGATTTCTCGCTTGAGCACCTGACATAGGACTTTTAACAAACAATAAGAGTTTGACATCTGATTGTGTTCTTGAACAACACTGAATAGACATTGATTGAGTACACCCTTCCTATAATCTTATCCTCAAGTATATAACGTGTATGTGAAAATTTAAGGAAGTATATTACTAATTGAATCGAGATATTTGAAATAAATTCAAAGATTCAATAGGTAATTTGAATATTTTAGAGCTTTTTATAATGCAAGAATATGCAAAAATGTAGATCAAGAGATAGAATAGATTTTGTAAAAATCAGTTATTGGAAAATTAAGTTTGTAGTGTATATATAACAGTTAAAAAGAATAGATCCTTCATGAAGAGTTTTATCGAAGAGATGCACCCATTTCTATTCAGAAACGAAGAGGAATCTCTTCATGAAGAATGACAACCTTTCATAAAAATGGTTGTTGTTTCGAATCAGTCAACTGGTCTGTAAATCACTATTCAACTGGTTAAAAATACCGAAAGCCGTATATAATTTAAACATTGTAGAAACTAGCCGTTACTGGGCAAAATTTCTCTGAATAGTCGACTAGCCTGTTTTGAACCAATCGACTGGTTTAGATGAATTCTGTCCAGTCATGGCTATTTATAGCCATTTATATAAATATATATATATATGTATGTATGTAACAACCCGGAAAATCTGAACCAATTTAAAATTTTTAATTTGGCTATTTTATTGGATTTTAAATATTTAAAATAAATAATTTTAAATATTTAAAATAAATTATTTTAAATTATAACGACGAAAATTATGTTTGAATCGATGTTTGAAAATAAATATAATTATTTTTAATTATAAACAAGGCCTGAAATGGCACGGCAGTTTCGAAATTTGAATTCAAACTTTGACTGACTGTACCGGGTGCAAAACAAAACGGATTTTAGTGAAACCAAAAATATTTAAATCTGTTTACGAATATCTTTTTAACGAATCTGAAAAATCGAAGTTTCATAGCCGGAATCAAAAGTTATGGCCAAATGAATTTTCAGAAAAGTCGCTATAGAATTTATATAGCCTGTGAAAATAGAAATTCTGCAAACGACCTCAGAATTCGACGAAACAACTTTTGTTGTATCAAGGATGACAAATTATTGCTAGGTTTCAAATTTCATAATTTTTGAAATTAGTTTGTGAGCGTGGCAAAGGGAAATGTGTTTGGTCGATTTTTGTTAAATTGGATCGACCAGAAAAGGGCCATTTTTCAAACGGTCTTAGAATTCGACGAAACTAGTTTTATTGGGACCGTATCGTCAAAACATAGCTAGATTAATTTTTCTGGAATTTTTGGGATCAGTATGTGGCCCCGGTAAATTGAAATGTACATTCAAAACAAATATTGAATGTTTTATATTTTAATTTGAAGAATAACTGACTGAAACAGTCGAATGGGCCTACGAAACATATCCCATTGTGTTCGTAATGGGGGGATTTAGCAAGGGGCGACAGTCGTTGGGTTTGATTTGGTGTTCGTATGGAGAAAATCCTATTTTTAAATTAAATATATAATGGACCAATCAGAATTTTCCATTCATTAAAATAAAAAAATAAAAACACCCGCGTTCTCTCTCCCCGACGTCGGCTGAAGGCGGAACCGTTTTCAAAGCTTCCAGTCCATTTTCCGGCCGATCCCTTCACCAAAACACCTCCCTACAGTTGAGTTTTTCGTAGATCTCGACCAGAGCTTTAAATCCATACCCATTGCTGAATTTTTCATGGAGTATTTTCTTCAAATCGTCCTCCCGAAGTCCGCCACTTCGTGCCGTCGCCCCGCCTTCACCGCTGCACCGGGTCTGACCGCACTCCTGGCGACCTGTACGCCTGTCGAGCCTCCTCGACGTCGTACCCTCTAATTTTGGCATCGTGCTTCGGTTGGTGTGGAAACTCAAAACCTAGGTTGGAAGAGATTAGCTGAGGTAACGACCTATTCTAGTTTGAACTGATTTTTACACTTTTAAGTGTTGCAAACTTCTAAAAATCATATCTTTTTCGTTTCTTGTCGAAATCTTGTGAAACAAGAGACGGTTGACTCGTGCGGATGTCTTCTACATTGTAGAAGAGACCAGATATTTTTCTGAGCCTTCTACAATTTTTAGTGGAGTGGAACCCAATGTGAGATTTCTGAATTATAAACGATATGGAAACAACGATGTATAAATTATATAATCGAAGTATGGGTTATATAAGCGTTGTTTAAGTTGTATGTTCGATGTATAAGTTATTTATGCGTTGTAAAAGTAATATATGTGTTGAAATGATTTTGAAATGAAATCGAAATATAGTTATATACGTATATCTATATATATATATACACACACCCCTCGTCCACATACCATGGACGATATATATTGGTTGTGATATTGTTTGGACCATTGGTTGATGGGAAAATTTGGTGAATATCATGAATGGTTGATTTGAAAAGAATGATTGTGGTTGAAATCCCAATAGGATTAGTATATGGGAAAATTCGTCTGCGTACGAACTAGATATTGAAAATCCCCATTGTCAAAAGATGCGAGGCTTTAAGGTAGAGCGAGGAGCCGTACTAGGGACGGTGCCGGTTTTAATTACCCTGCCGTTATGCTGCCGAAATTTTCTGAAATATTTCTGTGTTTGATTTAAATTCATGTGTTGAAATAAAATTCATGTGTTGAATAGAAATTCATGTGTTGAAATAAAATTCATGTGATGAAAGAAAATTCATGTGTTGAATAGAAATTCATGTGTTGAATAAAATTCATGTGTTGAATGGAGTTCATATATTGAATAAATTCTTTGAAAGATAAAAATAACATTTTCATCACATATATAGATTATATAAAATACTAGCGTTTTAAATAAATTGTTTTAACACCAAAAATAACATTTTTACCCTATATATGATCTATATAAAATAATCGTATTTTGAAATAAATTGTTTCACAATAAAAATCACATTTTTATGATATATATGAACTATATAAAATAATATGTTTTGAAATAAATTGTTTTACAATAAAAATCACAATTTTATGATATATATGAACTGTTAAAAACAGTGATGTGTTGAAATAAATAGCTGCTGAATAAAAATACCGTTTTTATCAAATGTGTGAAATGAATATGGTTTTGAAATCGAAGAATGAATTATATTTATATATATATGTATATAAATATAATTGAAATTAATCGAATGACGAAGCTGCAGTTCGTGTTTTGAAACCGTGATTTCAAACGATTAGTGCGAGAGATCCGACCATCAGATTTTCCCGAAACCGAAACCGTTGGGTTTGCTTTGGAAATATGTAATAACCCGGAAATCCGAGCCAATTTAAAAATTTTATTTTGGCTAATTTAATGAATTTTGAATATTTAAAATGAATTATTTTAAATAATATCGACGAGAAATTTATTTTGAATATAATTCGAACATATATATTTATATAGATCGTCGTTAGAATATAAATATTTATTCATAATTATAAAAGGAATTGAAAATGGCGTGGTAGTTCGATAATTCGATTTCAAAATTCAAATGAATGTACAGGATTCAAAATAAACCAGATTTTGGTGAAACCAAAAATATTTGAATCTAATTGAGAATATCTTTCCAACGAATCCGAAAAATCGAGATTTCATAGCGGGGATAAAAAGTTATGTCCAGTTGAAATTTCAGAATAGTCGCTATGGAATTTTGGCCCTTAAAAATGGGAATTTTGCTAACGACCTCGGTTTTCGATGAAAGTACTTTTGTTGGATCCGTGATGTCTAGTTATTGCTAGGTTTCAAATTTCGTAATTTTTCGAATCAATATGTGGGCGTGGCAAAGGAAAACGCGTTTGACCAGTTTTAGTTGATTTTAATCGACTGGAAAATGGCCATTTTTCAAACGGTCTCGGAATTCGATGAAATTAATTTTGTTAGGACCGTATCGTCAATACGAAGCTAGAAAATATTTTTCGGGAATTTTTAGAGACTGTATGTGGCCCCGGTAAATTGAAATGTGCGTTCAAAATCAATATATAGATTTATATTTTGATTTTGACGGAAATTGATCGAAACGATCGAATCAGCCTACGATACATATCTCATTGGGTTCGGAATGGGGGTAATTAGCTATGGGCGATAGGCGGTGGGTTTCGTTTCGAGTTCGAAATAAAAGGTTACCTTTTCGAAAGTTAAAATAATAAATTAAATAAAAAAAAGGGTCAACACCCCTTTTCTCCTTTACCCCCCCCCCCCCCTCTCGTTAATTCTCAGAAAAAAAAAGAAAAAAAACCTAGAATGCCTGTCGCGCCCCCCTAGCCCACCGCCGCATCCTCCGATTCCTCCTCCTCCACGCCCCACCTCCTTTTCTCCTCTCCCTCCTCCTCTAGTTGGTCGTAGCCCCCTCGAACCCCAAATCGCACAGCCCTAGCCCCCCTCGAGCAGACGCACCTCCAACCCGCACCCCTGACGCCGACCGCGACTCCATCCCCTCCTCCCTCGATTGACGCAAAACCCTAAACTCCCCTCCCCAAGCTCATTTGCAGCCGCCGCCGACTACAGGAGGCCACGCCACCACGCCTCCAACGCATGGAAGACCCCTCCCCTCAGCCCTCTTTCGTGGTAAGAGTTTAATTTATTTAATTTACTTGTTTTTATTTAATAAAATTAGTTTTAAAAGGAATTTTTAAATCAGTTTTTATTTAAGGAAAGCATTGTTTGAATAGATAAAGTCGGGATTTTTATTCATAAGAATAACGTATAAAGATTTGATTTTTATATTTTTAGAATAATAAAAATATGATTTTTATGTTATAGGAATAATAAAAATATGCTTTTTATATTGTATGGATTATAAAAATATAATTTTTATAGAGTAGAGATAATCAAAATATGATTTTTATACGACAGGAAGATTAAAAATATGATTTATATATTATAGAAGTATTAAAAATTCGATTTTTATTATGTAGAATAGATAAAGATATAATTTTTATATGATGTAGAGTATAAAAATATAATTTGTATATATGTAGTGTAATAAACAAATCTGATTTTTATTATATATATGTTGAAATAAAAAAATGTGATTTTTATAGCGATGATATAAAAAAAAATCGATCTTTGTATTAGAAGTAGATATATAAAAATATAATTTTTATATAGAGAAAAGCATGATGAAAATATAATCTTTATTATATGAACACCGTTGTAAAAATAGAATTTTTATCTATATAGTAGTGGTATAAAAATAGAGATTTTATCCATATAGCGTGGTTATAAAAATATGATCTTTATATAATAGACAATATAAAAGTGTGATTTTTATATATGTAGTGAATACGGGCAACGAAAGTGATGAAAGGCGAGCACGACAAAGATTTCCTACATATGAAGAGTCGTGGCGTTTGGTTTAGCTAATCTATGAGAACTCCTCACCTTTAATTTATTTCTAGTTTGAAATATATGCTAGGATGCAGACAGTGTTTAGTAGCACCCAACACCTGTCGTCCACAGACCATGGACGGCTTGTATGCTTGTTGTTTGATTTTGATGTGTAGTTGATTGTGTGATGTGATGTGAAATGAAATAAATTATTTATATAGTTAAAAATATTTTATAGTTGAAAATAGAATTTTAACATGTATTTAAAATGAAATAAATATAAACAAATCGGACGATTTGTTTTTATACACACATTTGACTGATATTGATTGGGACGATAAATTTTACACATCGCCCAACTGCATAAATAAATT
Organism: Allium sativum; assembly: GCA_030737875.1. Lineage (NCBI taxonomy): Eukaryota > Viridiplantae > Streptophyta > Magnoliopsida > Asparagales > Amaryllidaceae > Allium > Allium sativum. Next base: position 135,479,411 of record CM060918.1, read on the forward strand.
TTGTGTTTGATTGATTGAAACCCCACACGGGTATTGGGATGAGATATGACATACACTAATCCCAATAATTAGTTGTATGTCGATTGATTGATTGACAGGCTGTTATAAGCGTTAAATATTTATATTTAATGCTTATGCAGTTGTGTGGTGCACTCTGGATGATGGTTGATTATTTATCGTTGTTATTAGATACGTGTCTTATAGAAAAATCCATATAATTAACATTATATGGTAATTGATTGGGCCTCATTCCAGTTTTGAAAAAGAAATATTTGAATAGCAACATTTGAAAAAGAAATATTTGAATAGCAATATTTGAAAAAGAAATATTTGAATAGCAATATTTGAAAAAGAAATACTTGAATAGAAATATTTGAAAAAGAAATATTTGAATAGAAATATTTGAAAAAGAAATACTTGAATAGAAATATTTGAAAAATAAATATTAGAATAGAATATTTGAAAATAGAAATATATGAAGCCGGGTTGATTAGATTGACGCCATTTTGACGTGAACGATATTTATATCGATTTTATTCATTTTTCAATGAATATTGAAAGTGATTTCGAAATTCGAATTAAATTAAATTGAATAGATTTGAAATTCGAATTAAATTGAAATGAATTGAAATTCGAATTAAATTGAAATGAATTGAAATTCGAATTCATTTGAAATGAATTGAAATTCGAATTAATTTGAAATGAATTGAAATTCGAATTAAATTGAAATGAATTTAAATTCGAATTAAATTGAAATAGAATTGAAATCGTTTTGAATTGAATTTAAACGAATTGAAATTGAATTGAAATCGATTTAAATTGAAATCGATTTGAAATGAAATTAAAACGAATTTATATTGAAAAATTCAATTGAAATGAAGTTGAAATCGTTTTGAAAACGAATTTAAAACTATTTATAAAATACGTTTTAAAAGGAAATCGACGAAGTATATATTATATATATTATATATATATATAATATAATGGCCTGAATAGAACGCGCCGCGCCGCGGCAGTCCGCGAATTTCGACCATTGACTTCGAATGGATATTACGGGAGATCCGACCGTCGGATTCTCCTGAAACCGGAACCTTGGGTTCGTATCGAAAAGAGCTTTCTAACGAATATTAGAAATTTGAAATCTAACGGTTGGATTTGGAATTATGTCCAAATCAAATTTGGAAAAGGTCGCTGTAACTGCAGTTCGATGGCCGTTTATGGAAATCGACTGTACGGGCCTTGATAAAATTATTAAAAATAATAATAATTTGTGTAAAATCATAAGAAATGATTTGGGAAGAATCGGGATGAAAAACTCCATATTTGAAAAGATAAAAATAGATTTTTATCGAAATGAACTAGTTTTGAACAAGAATTATAATTCTATTTATTTTATTTTTTAATAAATAAATTGAATTTAAAAAGGGTTTTAAAAGTAACCAGAATTTCCAATAATTGAATTAGAATGGATTTGAATCGAAATTGTCTTTGGAATATTTCAATGTTGGATTTCGTGACTATACAGATAACGTTATGGAAATTTGAAAGATATATAGATATCGTTATTTCCAATACGATATTTGTTGGTCGTAGAATTTGATATTGAATATAAGCCGATATATTTTCTATTCAGAGCCTTGTATTGAATATCAAATGTGATTTGGGTTTGTCGTGAATGATGTCTTTATTAACACTGTTCTTGAACCCAGTTGAGAAAAAGATTAAATCTTTTTATTTAGATTTAATGAAGTGTACCAATTAAATAATATTTAATTGGAATTGAATTGGTATTGATTTTTGGGTTTATCGTGAACAGTGTTTTAAATAACACTTGTTCTTTAACCCGATAATTAATGGAATGTGATCTTGGGTTGTCGTGAACGGTATCTTCAATAATACTGTTCTTACACCCAAAGGAGTTAAGAAAATCAGAAACTAACTGGAGATTAGTTAAGTTGAATGGTTTCTGGGGTATTGATCTGATGTTGGTTTCGGCCTTCGGGGTTAATACTTAGGGATTGCTCACTAGCTAATTTACAGTTAGGGACTAATTGAAATGTGATGTGATTTTGGGGTTTATCGTGAACCGTGTTTTTAAATGACACTAATTCTTTAACCCAGTCGAAGATTAAAACTAAATGGAGTTTTAATGAATCTTTAATTAGATTGAAAAGATCGAGAATGGAGTATCACCAGTTTTACTCCAGGCGGTAGTTAAATCTTTAATTAGATTTGAACGTGAAATGGTAATTGAATTTACCGATAACACCGTGGTGTTAGATATGAAGTATGACATGTTTAACTTCATGGGATAAATAGGTTGGGGTTTGGAAATAAAATAAATAATTACTTCGGTGTGGTTCGCTAATCCCGACTAGTTTGAAGTGATATTCAAAGGTTAAAGAATAAATTTAAAAGAATTTATCTTTGATAAAATTAATGGGAACCTTTCCCTATGAATGTGAAATTTAGAAACTAACTGTAGGTTGGCTAAGATGAATGGTTTCCTGGGTATTGATCTGATGTTGGTTTCGGCCTTCGGGGTTAATTTTTGGGGAATTGTTCTCTTACTAATTTACGGTTAGTGGCTGATGAATTGGAATGAGGCGTATATTGTGTTTGTGTAACACTTGTTTATTATATACGCGAGTAATTCGGAAAGACCGGGTTTATCCCATTCTGAACAACTGATACGATAATAAGTCGAAAATGAAGACGGTGGTCGAAGACCGGAGGTCTTCACGTCGTTTGGGTGGTTACTGATGATCTTGATTGGGTCGTACACCTAAGAGTAGAGAATCAGTTAGTCCTCGTCCAGATGTACTTGGAGATCGATGGATATGCGGGGTATTAGGTGCCTCCGGTTTCATTCAGACCCAGAACGAACTTGTAAATGGACTGTGTGTCTGACATTGGATTTTATTTTGTGTGATTGATTTCCATTAAATATATATCTGTTTGGCGGCGGAGAATTTATTCTCTTGCTTAATGCCCTTCTCTGAGACGTATGAGCTCAGGGGTTATATACTGATGGATATCAAACGCATAGAGTGAATTGCCTGTGTGGCATGCCTAAGTGGCAAATGATCAAGGCTTCTGTTGAAAAGCAAAGTCTTGTGGTTGATGATCAAAGCCCGGCCTGTGTGGCATAGCTTTGTGTAACATTGATTCGCGAGCCTCACACCCCGGTTGTGAACCAGAAATGGGAGAAGGGCCTTAGGGAGGGCATGCGTTTTCTTCTGGTTAGAAGTGGCGTCAGTGGTTTTACACGCCCTGACGAGTTTGACTTATGTGGTTGTTGTTGTTGCGAGGCGCCTCGGATATATCGGTGACTATGTGAAGCCGATGGAGTCATTCGTTGACTCTTGACACCCCAAAGGGTGGGGAAACGCAGTGTTCAGGCATTTTAATCCACATCGGTGGACCGGACCTGACGATCCAAAGGCTTGACTGAGTACTTGCCTGAGACACAGGCTAGAGCATCTCGAATTCGGTAGAGGACTATCTTTTGCCTCGGTTCACAGATGGAAATCCAACTTCCAAATACGTGACATTTGCGGTTTTGATTGTAGAGCCTAGTACGGTGACATGATATATGGTACCCATGCCGCCTATGATTGATATTTATGATTGTATATAAAATCAGAAACTAACTGGAAACGAGCTAAGATAGGTGGTTTCCTGGGTATTGGTCTTATGTTGGTTTCGGCCTTCGGGGTTAATACTTAGGGAATCGTTCTCTTACTAATTTACGGTTGGAGTCTGATTAAGAATCAAAAGACAAAATTTTGTGTATCAAGCATTCTTTGGCTGTTATAAGGTAAAACTCTATCCTCCGGCTTACGTTGCATTGTATGATGGGACCTGGGTCTTATAACAGCTTCATTTTTCTTTATTTAGCATTGCGCTGTTTGTTTTATGCACTGGTGTTCTTGGGAGGAAACCCGTACTGTGCTATACAGCGTGGTCCCTTGATTTACCTAACTTTAAAATAAAGATTAATAACTGTTTTAGTTCTCACACCAGTCACATGACTGACCTGGAGTTTATTGTTTTAACCTAAACTCTGGGTGCCCTTATTTTGACACGGGCAGCTAGTAGTTTTGGTTTTGCAGATTTATATTCATAGGATCCTGATTTATAGCTGGAACGATACTCGGAAAGCTCTGTATCCGTGTATTACTTCTAGTTGTGTTTTGTATTATTTTCCGCTGCTATGTATTTAAATATAATTTAAATCTCTGATATTTTCTATGTAATATTTATTCACACTCTGTATATTCTTGTATTCTGATGGAATTGTTGTAATATACAATGAAATGTTCTTCTGTCTGCGTTTAATTTGTCGTGTTCTCAAAACAATCAGGCGTTTCGAACGGTTTGGGTCGGTTTAGCGACTGATTCGGATCAAGCGAAATTCCCGGTCGTTACATCGTGGTATCAGAGCTTTGGTTTACAGAGCTCAGAGAACAAGGCACATTAGAACCGAACGAAAGAATTCATCAGATATTGGATTAGTAATATCCAATGGGATTGACTCGTTAGAGATAGGATCAGTAGTATCCTAGAATGAGTGTGAAGAGTATATTTTTGAAAATGAAAACAAGTTTTGTTTTGAAATTTAAATCATTTTATACGTATTTGAATATTTATTTGTATTGAATTTGGACGATCCCGTATATAAAGATTTTGCGTATATGCCTTGCAAACGTGTATTCGAAGTTTTAATATACTGGATAGTTATAGAATCACACTCTAGTCGCCCGGGTATTATTCTACTGATGACGTACGGCATCAGTAGTCTGTTTTCGAGTGTCGAAAGTGTGATATCTATATATTTCCATTAGACTGGTGTGAGAACCAAAATTAGATAGGGCTTATTGTTATGATTTGGCATCAAAAATCTGATTTTTAGAATATGTATCAAAGTTATGAATTTGAAAAGCTAATCAATTAATTGATTGCTGATTGTGTTGTTTGATTGTTGGTTGATTAATTAAAATTTGAACCATATAGCCAATTTGAACCCAATAGTAAATTGTATTGAAAATTTATCGCATTTGCATGCATGTACATGTACTTTCATTGAACAGGTCATAGCAAGGAGGCTAGAGCAGCAGAATAAAATTGTTTTCCCGACAAATAGGTACATGTTTACCGTAATTTACTGTTTTGTTTGGGTGATGATGATTTTATGAGCCGATTAGCTAGCCGCTAGGCTTTTTCTTTTTCTTTTGGATTGAAGAAGGCTATGGGAGGCTATATGAAATATCCCGAAGTCCCCGGGGCAGGGGAGGTTATGGCGAAATTTTTCGAAAATTTAGGGTGTTAGCCAATTTTTTTGAAAAAATTGAAAAGTTCTTAGAAACTGAAAAGTTGAAGAACTTAAGCCGTAATGAAAATACGGGGAGTTGAGTTGATTTGTTAAACAACTTTCGGCTTTGTTCCTTTTCGGGGACGAAAAGTTTTAAGTGGGGGAGATTGTAATAACCTGGAAATCCGAGCCAATTTAAAATTTTTATTTTGGCTAATTTAATGAATTTTGAATATTTAAAATGAATTATTTTAAATAATATCGATGAGAAATTTATTTTGAATATAATTCGAACGTATATATTTATATAGATCGTCGTTAGAATATAAATATTTATTTATAATTATAAAAGGAATTGAAAATGGCGCGGTAGTTCGATAATTCGATTTCAAAATTCAAATGAATGTACAGGATTCAAAATAAAACGGATTTTGGTGAAACCAAAAATATTTGAATCTAATTGAGAATATCTTTCCAACAAATCCGAAAAATCGAGATTTCATAGCAAGGATAAAAAGTTATGTCCAGTTGAAATTTCAGAATAGTCGTTATGGAATTCTAGCCCTTAAAAATGGGAATTTTGAAAACGACCTCGGTTTTCGACGAAACCACTTTTGTTGGATCCGTGATGTCAAGTTATTGCTAGGTTTCAAATTTCGTAATTTTTCGAATCAATATGTGAGCATGGCAAAGGAAAACGCGTTTGACTAGTTTTAGTTGATTTTAATCGATTGGAAAATGGCCATTTTTCAAACAGTCTCGGAATTCAATGAAGTTAGTTTTGTTAGGACGATATCGTCAATACAAAGCTAGAAAATATTTTTCGGGAATTTTTAGAGACTGTATGTGGGCCCAATAAATTGAAATGTGCGTTCAAAATCAATATATAGATTTATATTTTGATTTTGACGAAAACTGATCGAAACGATCAAATCAGCCTATGATACATATCCCATTGGGTTCGGAATGGGGGTAATTAGCTATGGGCGACAGGTGGTGGGTTTCGTTTCGCGTTCGAAATAAAAGGTTACCTTTTTGAAAGTTAAAATAATAAATTAAATAAAAAAAGGGGTCAACACCCCTTTTCTCCTTTACCCCCCCCCCCCCCCCCCTCTCGTTAATTCTCATAAATAAAAAGAAAAAAAAACCTAGAATGCCTATCGCGCCCCCCTAACCCACCGCCGCATCCTCCAATTCCTCCTCCTCCACGCCCCACTTTCTCCTCACCCTCCTCCTCTAGTTGGTCGTAGCTCCCTCGAACCCCAAATCGCACAGCCCGAGCCCCCCTCGAGCATACGCGCCTCCAACCCGCACCCCTGACGCCGACCGTGACTCCATCCCCTCCTCCCTCGATTGACGCAAAACCCTAAACTCCACACCCCAAGCTCATTTGCAGCCGCCGCCGACTACAAAAGGCCACACCACCACCCCCTACGCGCCCCTAATCGCCTCCAACGCATGGAAGACCCCTCCCCTCAGCGTTCTTTCATGGTAAGAGTTTAATTTATTTAATTTACTTGTTTTTATTTAATAAAATTAGTTTTAAAAGGAATTTTTAAATCAGTTTTTATTTAAGGAAATCATTGTTTGAATAGATAAAGTAGGGATTTTTATTCATAAGAATAACGTATAAAGATTTGATTTTTATAATTTTAGAACAATAAAAATATGATTTTTATGTTATAGGAATAATAAAAATATGCTTTTTATATAGTATGGATTATAAAAATATAATTTTTATAGAGTAAAGATAATCAAAATATAATTTTTATACGATAGGAAGATTAAAAATACGATTTATATATTATAGAAGTATTAAAAATTCGATTTTTATTATGTAGAAGAGATAAAGATATAATTTTTATATGATGTAGAGTATAAAAATATAATTTTTATATATGTAGTGTAATAAAAAAATCTGATTTTTATTATATATATGTTGAAATAAAAAAATGTGATTTTTATAGCGATGATATAAAAAAAAATCGATCTTTGTATTAGAAGTAGATATATAAAAATATAATTTTTATATAGAGAAAAGCATGATGAAAATATAATCTTTATTATATGAACACCGTTGTAAAAATAGAATTTTATCTATATAGTAGCGGTATAAAAATAGAGATTTTATCCATATAGCGTGGTTATAAAAATATGATCTTTATATAATAGACAACATAAAAGTGTGATTTTTATATATGTAGTGAATACGGGCAACGAAAGTGATGAAAGGCGAGCACGACAAAGATTTCCTACATATGAAGAGTCGTGGCGTTTGGTTTAGCTAATCTGTGAGAACTCCTCACCTTTAATTTATTTCTAGTTTAAAATATATGCTAGGATGCAGACGGTGTTTAGTAGCACCCGACACCCGTCGTCCACAGACCATGGACGGCTTGAATGCTTGTTGTTTGATTATGATGTGTAGTTGATTATGTGATGTGATGTGAAATGAAATAAAATATTTATATAGTTAAAAATATTTTATAGTTGAAAATAGAATTTTTAATGTGTATTTAAAATGAAATAAATATAAACAAATCGGACGATTTGTTTATATACACACATTTGACTGATATTGATTGGGACGATAAATTTTACACGTCGCCCAACTACACAAATAAAATCTGTGTTTGATTGATTGAAACCCCACACGGGTATTGGGATGAGATATGACATACACTAATCCCAATAATTAGTTGTATATCGATTGATTGATTGACAGGCTGTTATAAGCGTTAAATATTTATATTTAATGCTTATGCAGTTGTGTGGTGCACTCTGGATGATGGTTGATTATTTATCGTTGTTATTAGATACATGTGTTGTAGAAAAATCCATATAATTAACATTATATGGTAATTTATTGGGCCTCATTCCAGTTTTGAAAAAGAAATATTTGAATAGCAATATTTGAAAAAGAAATATTTGAATAGCAATATTTGAAAAAGAAATATTTGAATAGCAATATTTGAAAAAGAAATATTTGAATAGAAATATTTGAAAAAGAAATATTTGAATAGAAATATTTGAAAAAGAAATACTTGAATAGAAATATTTGAAAAAGTAATATTAGAATAGAATATTTGAAAATAGAAATATATGAAGCCATGTTGATTAGATTGACGCCATTTTGACGTGAACGATATTTATATCGATTTTATTCATTTTTCAATGAATATTGAAAGTGATTTCAAAATTCGATTTAAATTAAATTGAATAGATTTGAAATTCGAATTAAATTCAAATGAATTGAAATTCGAATTAAATTGAAATGAATTGAAATTCGAATTAAATTGAAATGAAGTGAAATTCGAATTAAATTGAAATGAATTGAAATTCGAATTAATTTGAAATGAATTGAAATTCGAATTAATTTGAAATGAATTGAAATTCGAATTAAATTGAAATGAATTGAAATTCGAATTAAATTGAAATAGAATTCAAATCGTTCTGAATTGAATTTAAACGGATTGAAATTAAATTGAAATCGATTTAAATTGAAATCGATTTGAAATGAAATTAAAACGAATTTATATTCAAAAATTCAATTTTGAATTGAATTTGAAATGAAGTTGAAATCGTTTTGAAAACGAATTTAAAACGATTTATAAAATACGTTTTAAAAGGAAATCGACGAAGTATATATTATATATATTATATATATAATATAATGGCCTAAATAGAACGCGCCGCGCCGCGGCAGTCCGCGAGTTTTGACCATTGACTTCGAATGGATATTACGGGAGATCCGACCATCGGATTCTCCTTAAACCGGAACCGTTGGGTTCGTATCGAAAAGAGCTTTCTAACGAATATTAGAAATTTGAAATCTAACGGTTGGATTTGGAATTATGTCCAAATCAAATTTGGAAAAGGTCGCTGTAAGCGCAGTTCGATGGCCGTTGATGGAAATCGACTTTACGGGCCTTGATAAAATTATTAAAAATAATAATAATTTGTGTAAAATCATAAGAAATGATTTGGGAAGAATCGGGATGAAAAACTCCATATTTGAAAAGATAAAAATAGATTTTTATCGAAATGAACTAGTTTTGAACTAGAATTATAATTCTATTTATTTATTTTTTTAATAAATAAATTGAATTTGAAAAGGGTTTTAAAAGTAACCAGAATTTCCAATAATTGAATTGGAATGGATTTGAATCGAAATTGTCTTTGGAATATTTCGATGTTGGATTTCGTGATTATACAGATAACGTTATGGAAATTTGAAAGATATATAGATATCGTTATTTCCAATACGATATTTGTTGGTCGTAGAATTTGATATTGGATATAAGCCGATATATTTTCTATTCAGAGCCTGGTATTGAATATCAAATGTGATTTGGGTTTGTCGTGAATGGTGTCTTTATTAACACTGTTCTTGAACCCAGTTGAGAAAAAGATTAAATATTTTTATTTAGATTTAATGAAGTGTACCAATTAAATAATATTTAATTGGAATTGAATTGGTATTGATTTTTGGGTTTATCGTGAACAGTGTTTTAAATAACACTTGTTCTTTAACCCGATAATTAATGGAATGTGATTTTGGGTTGTCGTGAACGGTATCTTCAATAATACTATTCTTACACCCAAAGGAGTTAAGAAAATCAGAAACTAACTGGAGATTAGTTAAGTTGAATGGTTTCTGGGGTATTGATATGATGTTGGTTTTGGCCTTCGGGGTTAATACTTAGGGAATCGCTCACTTTCTAATTTACGGTTAGGGACTAATTGAAATGTGATGTGATTTTGGGGTTTATCGTGAACCATGTTTATAAATGACACTGATTCTTTAACCCAGTCAAAGATTAAAACTAAATGGAGTTTTAATGAATCTTTAATTAGATTGAAAAGATCGAGAATGGAGTATCACCAGTTTTACTCCAGGCGGTAGTTAAATCTTTAATTAGATTTGAACGTGAAATGGTAATTGAATTTACCGATAACACCGTGGTGTTAGATATGAAGTATGACCAGTTTTACTTCATGGGATAAATAGGTTGGGACTGGGAAATAAAATAAATAATTACTTCGGTGTGGTTCGCTAAGCTCGACTAGTTTGAAGTGATATTCAAAGGAAGATTAAAGAATAAATTTAAAAGAATTTATCTTTGACAAAATTAATGGGAACCTTTCCCTATGAATGTGAAATTTAGAAACTAACTGTAGGTTGGCTAAGATGAATGGTTTCCTGGGTATTGATCTGATGTTGGTTTCGGCCTTCGGGGTTAATATTTGGGGAATTGTTCTCTTACTAATTTACGGTTAGTGGCTGATGAATTGGAATGAGGCGTATGTTGTGTTTGTGTAACACTTGTTTATTATATACACGAGTTATTCGGAAAGACCGGGTTTATCCCATTCTGAATAATTGATACGACGATAAGTCGAAGATGAAGACGGTGGTCGAAGACCGGAGGTCTTCACGTCGTTTGGGTGGTTACTGATGATCTTGATTGGGCCGTACACCCAAGAGGAGAGAATCAATTAGTGGTCGTCCAGACGTACTTGGAGATCAATGGATATGCGGGGTACTAAGTGCCTCCGGTTTCGTTCAGACCCAGAACGAACTTGTAAATGGACTGTGTGTCTGACATTAGATTTTATTCTATGTGATTGATTTCCATTAAATATATATCTGTTTGGCGGCGGAGAATTTATTCTCTTGCTTAACGCCCTTCTCTGAGACGTATGAGCTCAGGGGTTATATACTGATGGATATCAAACGCATAGAGTGAATTGCCTGTGTGGCATGCCTAAGTGGCAAATGATCAAGGCTTCTATTGAAAAGCTAAGTCTTGTGGTTGATGATCAAAGCACGGCCTATGTGGCATAGCTTTGTGTAACGTTGATTCGCGAGCCTCGCACCCCGGTTGTGAACCAGAAACGGGAGAAGGACCTCAGGCAGGGCATGCGTTTCCTTCTAGTTAGAAGTGGCGTCAGTGGTTTTACACGCCCTGACGAGTTTGACTTATGAGGTTGTTGTTGTTGCGAGGTGCCTCGGATATATCGGTGACTATGTGAAGCCGATGGAGTCATTCGTTGACTCATTGACACCCCAAAGGGTGGGGAAACGCAGTGTTCAATCATTTTAATCCACATCGGTGGACCGGCCCTGACGATCCAAAGGCTTGACTGAGTACTTGCCTGAGACACGGGCTAGAGCGTCTCGAATTTGGTAGAGGACTATCTTTTGCCTCGGTTCACAAATGGAAATCCAACTTCCAAATACGTGACATTTGGGGTTTTGATTGTAGAGCCTAGTACGGTGACATGATATATGGTACCCATGCCGCCTATGATTGATATTTATGATTGTATATAAAATCAGAAACTAACTGGAAATGAGCTAAGATGGGTTGTTTCCTGGGTATTGGTCCGATGTTGGTTTCGGCCTTCGGGGTTAATACTTAGGGAATCGTTCTCTTACTAATTTACGGTTGGAGTCTGATTAAGAATCAAAAGATAAAATTTCGCGTATCAAGCATTCTTTGGCTGTTATAAGGTAAAACCCTATCCTCCGGCTTGCGTTGCATTGTGTGATGGGACCTGGGTCTTATAACAGCTTCATTTTTCTTTATTTAGCATTGCGCTGTTTGTTTTATGCACCGGTGTTCTTGGGAGGAAACCCATTCCGTGCTATACGGCATGGTCCCTTGATTTACCTAACTTTAAAATAAAGATTAATAACTGTTTTAGTTCTCACACCGGTCACATGACAGACCTGGAGTTTATTGTTTTAACCTAAACTCTGGGTGCCCTTATTTTGACACGGGCAACTAGTAGTTTTGGTTTTGCAGATTTATATTTATAGGATCCTGTTTTACAGCTGGAACGATACTCGGAAAGCTCTGTATCCGTGTATTACTTCTAGTTGTGTTTTGTATTATTTTCCGCTGCCATGTATTTAAATGTAATTTAAATCTCTGATATTTTCTATGTAATATTTATTCACACTCTGTATATTCTTGTATTCTGATGGAATTGTTGTAATAACAATGAAATGTTCTTCTGTCTGCGTTCTAATTTGTCGTGTTCTCAAAACAATCAGGCGTTTCGAACGGTCTGGGTCGGTTTAGCGACTGATTCGGATCGAGCGAAATTCCAGGTCGTTACAAAATATCTTTCCAACGACACCCACTTTGTAAAGATCTAACGGATGGATTGTCTGGAATGTTTAATTAAAATCTAAAGAAAAACAGCGTTAGAATCTGTAATGACCCGCATTTTCTGCGGTATATAATTAATTAATTTAATTATATAAATGGTGGTTTAGAGAATTCAAATGGTCGTTAATTTAATGATAGGGAATATTTAATTAAAAAATATATTTAATTCAGAAATAATCAAAAATATTGGAAATCACAATATTCTGTGAACGGGGTCGTCCCTTATATTTAATTCAGCTTAGAGTTGAATTATATTGACGAATATATTCAATCGACGACATTTTGAACGTATAATTATAATATAATTAAAATCGAGCTTGAAATGGCGCTGCAGTTCGTAAATTGGCGATTCGAACTTCAAATGAATGTACAGGGTTCATTTTAAATCGGATTTCTGTGAATCAAGAAACGTGTGGAGCTAGTGGAGTATATCTTTCTAGTGGAAGAGAAATATCAGGATTTCGTCGTATATATTTTGAGATATGTCCAAATCAAATTTTAAAATAGTCGATATAGAATCATTTATCGACCGTAATGGTTTATTCGATATAACTAGAGATCGGGTCTGAATTTAGACAAGGTTCTTTTGAGACATAGTGATAATTTAATTTTTAGAATTTTACTGTAATTTTTAATTAATTAAATAAGCAACTTTTTATTTGGAGTATTGGGCACCCTGTATCGACATTTCGGGGTTTCACAATATGAGTCAACCTACCGATATTATTATATTTCTGGGATCGGGAAACCTTTCTCATCTCAAAAATATTTTTACTTCTATCAATACCGGTCCGTAAAATGATGAAATTTTTGTTAACAGTTGACCGTAAGAACATAGAAATTACATAGAATGATGGGGACATATTCATAGACATAGACGATCACGTACAGCCTTGACTATGTTTTTACAATAGGTTATAATTAACAAAATGAGTAAATACCGTAATAAACAAGATTGGCAACCATATTAATAAATCGGTCTATAGTAGGGTATAATTGAAGTCTTCCTATTTCAAAAGGTTTACAGCAAATGTATATACGCTAAATTAATACGAGGATTTGATGGCATCAAATAATATATTTATATATACATTTTTTTAGTTGCAATGGAAGTATACGTGGTTCCTTTTCAAAAACGCAGAACTGTACCTACCATAATGAATTACCACCATCCCTTTCATCATGCAGACGTGCTTCAACTACCACCCTACGCTTTACCTAATCACCAAGTTTCATCCCCTATATACAACACCACGCCGAGTCTCAATTCTTTTATTTCTTCTGGAAAATGAAAGGCACGAACCTGCAAACAAATTGTTAAGAAAAAAATATTTATAAAAAGAGAAAACGAAGAAGACGAGCTGTCTTCAAAGGTTTCAGCAATAGCCAAAACAAATACTGAAGGGGTACAAGGATGATTCTGTGCTGAGGGGGTTCGGTGGCCTCCTGACAGGCGTGGTGTCTGGCGTGAGAACGAGAAGCAGGTACGGATTGGTTAATGGTGCATGGAGAGGAGGGTATGCAAGATTTTGAGGGAGTCAGAGGAATGTTTGGTCGCAGGTTATACTATAGGCGTGGACTGGGTTGTTCGACGCAGGAGGAAAAAAGGAGACCGAGTTTGTTGTAATGGGAGTTAGATGAAACCAAGGGCATCACCGAGTTCGTAGAGATGAGATGCTCGAGCTGTGGAGTTTTGGTCAAAGTGGGGGGTATTTTGGTCCACTACCGATAGCGTCAGCTACAGGGAAGGAGGCACGTCGAAATGAGCAGGAGGAGGACGAGTTAGTGGAGTTGGTGATAGGGTGGAAGGGCCCGGGAAGGGGAGTTGTTCGGTGGGTTTGGTTAGAGGTATCATGGGAAGTAGAGGGGGCAAGTGGAGTTTGAAGTTTCGTCCATGGAGGAGGGATGGAAAATGTCAGGTGCGTAGCGGATTGGAGAAGGAGGAGAACGGGCTGAAGCGGGTTTGGTATTTAGGTGGATGGGCCGTGTTTTCCAATGTGAACCCAAACGGGAAATTTAAATTTAGTTTTTATTTAAATTTAATAATGTATAACATGTAACCTTTATATCTTTGTCATACGTTAACGGTTTTCAGCGAAACAAGATCCGTTAGGATCGTATGGATGGGAGCAACACAATGAGACTGACTAGGAGTGAATCCGAGCTCGTTGCAATTTATGGCGAAATAAATTGTCCATTGAAATCAAATAACGCAAACCGTTATTCAACGGTTAACGCGCAACGGTGAGTAAATCTCACCAACTCTGAACAATTTATAATTTCATGTTGTATTTTTAGAACTGTTAGAAATTGGCTGATGACTGTGTGTTGATTGTTTGATTGAACTGCCAGTCAGTTAGTAGAAATTATATATATATGTATATATATATATAAACTGTTAAATATCTATATGTCAATTCTGTTTATCAGAATATTTAACAGTGAAGTGAAATCGATGTTATTCTATTGTCTAACATCTGTGATGCAGGGAAACAGGTTGGAGGAATCCAACTGGATTCCTCAACAGTTATTTTATTGTTTTTCATATATTGTTATATAATGTGATATAAAATCTGTGGGCAATTATATGTGCTTGGACGATATTGAACATCGTGATTTGATGTGATTGAATACCATAACATACCGAAATGTTGATAAGGGGATTTTCAAAGTGATATTGAAAATAGAATATTTATAAAATGGAATATTTATAAATAAGAGATATTTATAAAGTGGAATATTTATAAATAAGAAATGTTTATAAATTGGAATATTTATAAATAGGAGATATTCAAAAAGGAAATAATTACAAACCATTTTCTTTTTGAATGGAAAGGCCTGTGTGGTGGGTATGGGGATTTTCCCGATGCTCCCGTTACAAAGGAGGTTATGGCGAATTTTTCAGAGAATTTAAGGAGTTAGAATATTTCAAGAATAAATTTGAAAAGGAAATATTTGTAAACCATTTACAAATAGAATTGGAAAGGAAACGTTATAAAAGGGAAATCATTTTTTTAAAGTGTAGAACCGTTATTTAAAAGTAAATCTTTTCAAATGAATAAAACGTTGTTAAAAAGGAAATCTTTATAAAGTGAATAAAGTATCGAAAGGAGTTAAATCGAATATGGTATTCGAAGGGAGTAAATCGAATATGGTATTCGAAAGTTAGTAAAACGAATATGCTATTCGAAAAGGGGTTAGTCGAGTTGAGTTAGTTGAATAGAGTTAACCAGTTCAGTAGAGTTAACCCGTTGGGTTAAGTAAGTCGAGTTTACCAGTTGGGTTAAGTAAGTCGGGTTAACCAGTTAGAGTTAACCAGTTAGAGTTAACCAGTTAGAGTTAACCAGTTAGAGTTAACCAGTTAGAGTTATACAGTTAGAGTTAATCAGTTAGAGTTAACTAGTTAGAGTTAACCAGTTAGAGTTAACCAGTTAGAGTTAACTAGTTAGAGTTAATCAGTTAGAGTTAATTAGTTAGAGTTAATCAGTTAGAGTTAACCAGTTAGAGTTAATCAGTTAGAGTTAATTAGTTAGAGTTAACCAGTTAGAGTTAATCAGTTAGAGTTAATCAGTTAGAGTTAATAGATTAGAGTTAAAACGAACTAGAGTTAATCAAATATAGTTATTTGAGACAGAGTTAGTCAAACAGAGTTATTCAGGATAAGTTGCCATCTCGTACGACTGCTAGCGTAATTCGCAGGGCTGTAAATAGCCTACGGCGGTCGGATGTTTCCTGAGGGAGTCAGGCGTAACCATTGTGATCGCTGCGATCTAGAGTCAAGCGAATGGAGTTAAATCGAATATTAGTTATTCGATAGGAGTTAATCAACTTGAGTTAGATTATCGAGAGAAGTTAATCGAGTTAACTTCTTGAGTTAGATTATCGAGATAAGTTAATCGAGTTGAGTTCTTGAGTTAGATTCTCGAGATAAGTGAGTCGAGTTAAGTTCGTCGAGTTAAATTAATCGATGTTAGTTTCATCGAAAGGAGTTAATCGATGTTAGTTTCATCGAAAGGAGTTAATCGATGTTAGTTTCATCGAAAGGAGTTAATCGATGTTAGTTTCATCGAAAGGAGTTAATCGATGTTAGTTTCATCGAAAGGAGTTAATCGATGTTAGTTTCATCGAAAGGAGTTAATCGATGTTAATTTCATCGAAAGGAGTATCGATGTTAGTTTCATCGAAGGGAGTTATCGATTATAGTTTAATCGAAAGAAGTTATCGATTTGTTAAATCGAAAGGGAAGATTATCGAATATCGTTTATTCGAGAGGAGATTATCGAATATAGTTTATTCGATGGAGTTAATCGATTTGAGTTAAATCAAAGGAGTTAATCGAATATAGTTTATTCGAATATAGTAAAGGAGTTAATCGAATATAGTAAAGGAGTTAATCGAATATAGTTTATTCGAATATAGTAAAGGAGTTAATCGAATATAGTTTATTCGAATATAGTAAAGGAGTTAATCGAATATAGTTTATTCGAATATAGTAAAGGAGTTAATCGAATATAGTTTATTCGAATAGAGTCAGAGGAGTTATCGAATATAGTTTATTCGACAGGGGTTAAGTGAATGGGGTTAATCAAATAGAGTTAATCAAATAGAGTAAATAAAATAGAGTTAACCCAATAGGGTCAGTCCAATAGAGTTAATTGAAAAGGGTTAATCGAATATAGTTATTCGAAAGAAAGGTTAAGTAAGGAAGTTAGTTAAAGAAATATAAAGTGAACTTTGCCTATTTCAAGGTTAGAAGTGTTGTTCAGTTAAGGTCTGAGAGGTAGTTCTACCCCAACTTGATTGGCTTCGTTTTAACTGAGGAATGGTTAAGGTTCAGCAGAAAAGGATGGTAAAGTGAATTTAGTAATTAAAGGAAATGGAAATGTTTTCCATTGGTAATAACATATATTTTCTAAATCTAGAAAATAGGAAATGTTGAATATAGGGAAACAGGAGATGAAAAATGAACTAAAGAGATTAATGTTAAATGATGTTTGTTCGATATAATTTCCATCTGGAAATAATATCGCTGTTTGCACACTTATTTTCTTTGATAGTTAACGCACAGACTATCGAAGTTTTGACCATTTTAACGTTGTTAATATGGAGAGACCAGTTGGATTATAATCCAAAGAACCACTCTGTATTGGCGTAAGCGTCGCGAATCATATATGCCAAAGATAATTGAAGACGGAGTAAAATGCAAGGGCTGTTGTATAAGTCTTAGATAAACAGTCACTAAGATGGATATACGGAATAGTGCCTTCGGTTTGTCCAGTCCCAGGACAACTTGTATGGACGAAGGTCTGACAGAGTATATCCAATGGATCGCGTAAGTTGATCTGTTCAAACGTATTCACGTTTGGTGGCGGAGGAATTCGTTTCTCTAAGCTGTATACCCGTGTTACTTTTGGATAAATCAATTTGTGATTTGGCGGGTATGACGATGTGACATTCTAAGTGAATGATGATGATTTGTATGAATGAATTTCTGACAGAGTATTTCCAGAAAGGTCACGTACACTGATTTCTTCAACCGTACCAAGAGTGGAAGCGGAGAAGGAAACTTCTTTAGCCAACACGTAATGTACTGTTGTAGACGTCAATTAGTGATTTTCGATGGATCTGACAATGTGGCATTCGAAGTGAATCTGATGTAATGATAAAGCGTAGCTTCTAGCCTCATCATCTGGTAAATGACAGAAATCGGGCAGGCAGCATGGCTAAGTCGGTCGCACCGAAGTAGGGTGTATAATCACCTATCTAGAGAATATTCATTTGCTTCTTAAATCTATCAATGCTGTCCCATATATATATACGGGAACGGTTGTTGATCCCAACCGTTGGTGATGTACATTCGATACACTCAAGCGAAATGAGTGGTCGGTCATGTGTGGCTGAGTTGCAAGATGTTCTTGTTGAACTCCAGTGTATCGTTCCTAGAGTACACTGATCGGAAGGTGGTTCCATACCTTGTCATAGTTGGAAATCCATTATCCAATACGTGCTTGAGATTTTGATTGTATACTATATATGTAGAACGTGAGATGAAAGCGTTTCTGCTAGTTGATATCTATTTGTACATAGACATTATTATAATATCAAAAGGTTTTTGATATAAAGATATTTTGGATTCTCATAAGGGAAAAACCCGTTCCGTTCTGCGGCGTGGTCTTATGAGATATCGTTTACTTGTTCATATACCTGTTTAAACTGTTTTACTCATACCAGTCCCATGACTGACCCGGAGTTTACTTTTTTGTTTTTCCTAAACTCTTGGGTGCCTAAATTTGTACGAGCAGTCAAGTAGTCGGGATTTACAGATATACTTGAAGAGCCGGAGCAGGAGGCTTCTGGATCATATAGCTATAGTTTATTTCCGCTGTGTTGTAAGTGATGTACTCTGATAAGTGCTATTGTATACATAACTGTTATATTTCAAAGTTATGTTTTATATATTATATGTTATTCGTTCCGCTGTGAGGTTCGTGTTACTCTGATATTGTGTTCTTCTTCTTCTTCTATTCTAAGTTTCTATCTTATCTTTCCTCACCCTCTAATTTCTTTCATTAATTACCGGGATTTTTCGATGTTTTGGTTATCGACATCGAGCTTATGTCGATAACCAAAGTCGCCGAAAATCCGGCTCGTTACAGAATCGATTATATATATATAATTAAATTAAATCGAATAACGACGCTGCAGTTCATATTTTGAAATCGTAACTTCAAATGATTGTACCGGGAGATCCGACCGTCTGATTTTCCGAAAACTGAAACCGTTGGATTCGTTTTGAAAAGATATTTCTAATGATATAAAATTTGTGAAGATCCAACGGTTAGATTTTCAGATATGTGCAAATCAAATCTGAAGAAAAACAGCGCCACGGCCGCGTTATGGCCTGAAGCGTCATTTGAATGAATTGGCTATTTTCAAATGAATAAAAATAGCTATAAATCGTTATAAAATATTATAAACGATATGGAATGGAAATAAACCGAATTTACCCGGTTTATTAGATATTTGATGGTTGAATGTGTTTGGTGTGAAAATTACATTTAAGAACAGAATTATTGATGTCGAATAATCTAACCATTGAAATGAATTGATTTAAATTCTAAATATACGTGAATTATTTGAAAAGGCCGAGTTAAATCTAATTTCAAATAATTGATCAGCGATAAGAAGTCGATGATGAAGACGATGGTTGAAGGCCGGAGATCTTCACCTCAGTTGGTTGATTACTGATGTCTTGACTGGGAGGCATCCCAAAATATAGATAATAAGTGGTGATCGTCCAGACGTACTTGAAGATCGATGGATATGCGAGGTATATGGTGCCTCCGGTTTCGTTCAGACCTAGAACGAACTTGTAAATGGACCGTGTGTCTGACATTGGATTTTGTTATGTGCTGATTGATCTCTATTAAATATATATCTGTTTGGCGGCGGAGAATTTATTCTCTTGCTTAACGCCCTTCTCTGAGACGTACGAGCTCAGAGGTTATATATCGATAGAAATCAGTCGCATAGAGTGAATTGCCTGTGTGGCATGCTTAAGTGGCAGATGATCAAGGCTTTTGTTGAAAAGCAAAGTCTTGTGGTTGATGATCAAAGCACCGCCTGTGTGGCATAGCTTTGTGTATAACATTGATTCGCGAGCCTCACACCCCGGTATGAATCAAAAACGGGAGAGGACATCAGGGAGGGCATGCGTTTCCTTTTAGCTAGGGTGGTGTCAATGACTTACCAGCCCTGACATTTATATTATTTTCACTTGTGTGGTTGTTGCTGTTGCGAGGCGCCTCGGATATATCGGTGACTATGTGGAGCCGATGGAGTCATAGGACTTATTTACGCCCCAAAGGGCGGGGAAACGCAGTGTTCAGGCATAATAATCCACATCGAGTGGACCGTCCCTGATGATCCAAGGGGCAGTTGCGGCTGTTCCGGAGACATGGGCTAGATTGTCTCGAATTCGGTAAGGACTATCTTTTGCCTTGGTTCATGACGGAAATCCAATTTCCAAATACGACACCGTGCGGTTTTGATTGTATACCTATATATGGTGACATGATATATGGTACCCATGCCATTTATGATTGATAGTTATGATTGAAATTGTTTTTGAAACATATAAACACTAGTAATAATATCAAATGCTTTTGTTTTATTCGTATCAAGCATATTTTGGCCATTATAAGGTAAAACTCTATCCTCCGGTTTGCGTTGCATTGTGTGATGGGAACTGAGTCTTATAATGGCTTCATTTTTATAAAAAGCATTGCAATGTTTAAAAGGTTTACTTGTTTTAAAGCACTGGCAATCCAATGGAGTAAACCCGCTCCGCGAAAGTGGCGTGGTCATGTGATTGGCCATATTATAAAATATGTTAAGTAGATTTCTCATACCAGTCCTATGACTGACTCGTAGTTTGTTTCACTTGCAAACTCGGGAGCCCCTTTTTCTACACGGGCAGCCTTGTATTCAGGTTTTAACAGGCTCTTTCTGGATAGCTGGAGCTGAAGATGGATTCTATCATTTGTCTCTTTTTATGTTGTTCAGGTCCTATTATACATATTATGTTTTGTTTTCTGCCGTAGGCATTTATGTATAGCTGAACTGTATTTCGTACTAAGTATGATCTGGTATACTGTGTAACTCTGATGATTATGTTTATCCAGTGTATTCTATTGTACATTATCTAGTGTATTTGTTTATTTCTGTTCTGCTATTATCTGTTTATGTGTTATATTCCAAAGATTACCCTTGCCACCATCGTACGGGGTTTTGGGGTCATCACAATATATATATATATATATATATATATGTATGTATAATGTTTTGTGCATTCGTGTTATACTATAAGGATAAATTTTAACAAATATCTGACACGGCTAAATACTTATATATATATAAACTTAGCTTTTCAATATTATCTTTGTAACATCCCATAATTTTTAACGATTTAAATTCCGATTTAAATCAAAATTTTATTTTTAAATTATTCTATGGTTTTTTATAACGGGAATTCGAAATTTGTAATACGTACAGTGAGATGTAGCAACTGTAAAAATTTCATCGGAAAATTTGACTGTTGTCGGTCGCGCAATTTTCAGTGCAAAGTTGCGCATATCAGTTCAAACTTTAACGATTTTAAAATCTCTCCGAAATCAGTTCGTACAAACATGGAAAATATTCTATTCGTTGTCAGCAATCCAATGGTGAAATTCGTTTCGCAAAAATCGGACGTTTTGACCTCCGTTTTCCATCCGCATTTTTACGGTAAAAGGGGTCCGTAACGCATTTTTGAATGGAGCATCCCGCCACTGCAAATTGTATACCGTTGTGTTCGTCTCGTCGCGCTGATTAACGCAATATATTCATTTGTCAGTTTCGGTGCTCGGTTCGCGCTGTAATTGTGAAAAACCTTGCATAGTTCATTTTTGAAACAAAGTCATTTGAGTTCGACATGTCCCTATTTGGATCCCGCATATTTTTCTAACCATTTTAGGTCTACAAAACTCGTTCTTTTATTTTTCTAAACCACATTTTTTTTTTCAAAGCACGGAAGTGGGCACATTACTACTCATTTTCAAACCATTTATATCAAACCATGCATACGTGCTTTTCAAACCATGTATTCGCATGTCACTTTCAAACTTTCCACTTAGAGAAGGCTTTCATATTCCTTTGCGTCCATTCTTCTTACCATACAAACCTACTTCCTTGTCACCCCTCCTTTCTTTTGTCATTTTACTTCCATAATTACACTTGTGTCTATTGAATGTTGTTGTATAAGAAACCTTCGCTGTTCATACTTGCTACTTATGAAAGAAAAATGGAATTATACTTGCGTTCACCGTTTAATTTCATGTTTTAATTAGTAAAAGGGAAAAAAATCTTTGGATCCAGAACTTGTGGTTTTACTCGTTATACCTTCCCAAAAAAAAATCAGCGCTTCAAAATTATAAAAAGATCTGTTGATTCTCCTGAAGTATCGGTCAAACCCCAGCTATTTTAGTTGCCTTGATTTATTTTCCGGAGTTGAAACTTTCTACGACATAATGCTGTGTTCCTTCCCCATCGCTTTTCATTTCTCGTACAAAAAAAAATGGCTGAAGCATATCCCCTAAAGCCTTCCACCGCCAGTTTTTCCTTTGTATCAGTCCCTCGCATGCCCACTCAACTCCCTTCGCTGAACCAACGTTCCACGGTCCTGACAAAACTCGAGCGCTCTTCCCACCTCACCTGGAACAAAAGTCCGACGCCCCTCAGCCCTTCACGAACCGAGCTCCGCCCTCCGTTCCGCTTGACCAACGCCTCACCTGAACCCCGTGCAGATCCGAACCACCCAAAGCCGCCTGATCCCAGTGTCGAGCCCTTGCCTCCACTCCGACACTTCCACCAGAAACAACTCTGACCCTCTACCTCTTTCTCATCCACGAAATCCAAACCCCTCCTGAAACCATGTGTTTTTTTCTTTTTGCATGAGTTTTGAAGTGTTTTGTATATATTTTGTGTGTTAAATATTTACGTGTGTTTTCCATGTAGGACTGGGTGAGTTTGTTCTTGTGTGTGTGAGTTTGTTTGGTTTTTGCGTGTTCTGTTTTTATACGGGTTGTATTGTGTGAGCGTGAGTTTACTTGCATGTACATGTAGAGTTGTTTTACTATGTGCGTTGATTGTATGAGTGGTTTTCTGTGAGTTATGTATGCAAACTTCTTTATTTGTATGTTATAATATTTTATATATGTAAATTTGTGTAGATTTGCGTATACTTTATATATTATATATATATTGTGTTTTGGATGGTTTGTATCTATATATTTTTTTTTGTGTGTGATAAATATTATGTAGAATGTATCATACATATTTTATCAGTTTTGGCGTGTGATTTTTTTTAAAATATATACATTATGATTTTTAGTGTGTATACGTATATATAACTATTTATATATTTTGGGTTTTATACATTTATTTGTTTTAAATCTATTTGTTTGGAAGAAGGAAATCATATGTAGGAATATGTATTATATATGATTTATAGTATACAACGATTTTGGGGTATATATAATTTTAAATAAATATATATGTGCTATAATTTTTCCGCCTATATATACATATATATATAATATTTTTAAAGAGAATTTGTTGTGTTGATTTTGTATCGAGTTCAATGTTGAGTTCTTAAACCCGTCCCAAACCTAATAGCCTTACTGATCCATTGAGACATTCCATTACCACCTCATACAAAATAAAAATATATATTGAGTGGTTGTTGTAATCGAATCTATTCTTAATCATGCTTGGAAGTCGTCATTCCAATCCGGTGTCAATCCGTCTGTTATCTACAATCTGTGCCGCAAAAGGTGAGTTTATCTCACACTTGACTTACATTTTTCATGGATGTTAGATCAATAACGAACTGTTATATGAAATGTATAGGATTGCTGATAGAAATTATTTGATTTGATATATATGCACATTTCATATGTGCCGCGATTTATTCATATGACACTTAGTTGCACTGATATATATATATATATATATATATATATATTGTGATTTGTTGCTATGTAATTGTTGTTGTGATGGTTGATACTCCTAGTTTAAAAAAAATCACTAAGGGTTGAAATGATACATACCCGAACGAACATTAGAATAGGAAAAATCGTTATGGGTTGAAATGATAGACCTGAACGATTTTTACTGAATTTGGGATCGCGGGTTGAAACGATAGACCCGTTGAATTTTATAAGTTGCGGGTTGAAATGATAAATATCCGTGTCACATGACCATAGGGTAGAAAACTATATACGGACACCGTTGGTCATATTTTTGAAGTATTTTGATTTGGAATTTTGATTTTAAAATAATAACTTAAGATTTATTTTATTTTATTTTTATATATTCATATTTAAAATATTTTAAACTTAAATTTTTATAATTTTATTTATATATAAGTTTTTTTAACTTTTTATAAGTAATTATTTAAACTTATTTTCTATATTATTTAATCTTATATATGTTTATAATCTATTTCTAATTTATTTTAGAATTTTATAAAATTATATATATATATATATATTCAAAATTATATTTTTTTTTATATATATTTTAAAAACTTTAATAATACACTAAAAGTTGAATAGGTTAAGGTTTCGCGATTCGAATTCGGGATTTAAGATATGAAATTTATATAATGATACTTGACTTAACATATGAGCGGATATAAGAAATGAATTTGTTTTCAAATCGAGATAGACTTACGAGAGATGAACTTGAATTGTGAATTTGTTTTGAAATTGAATTTCCAAATCTAAGGAATGAAATTGATTATAAATCAATTGAATGTGAGTTTGAATTCGGTTTTGAATTCTTATGAGAAATGTTCTTAAATTGCGATTAATTTGAATTACAGCTGACATGAAATGAATTCGATTTTATAGTGATTGAATATGAATTGGAATATATATAAAATAAATAAATATAGAATTGGTTTTATAAATTGTTTGGTTTGAATTAAGAATTTGTGAAAGCGAATTTATAAGAATGGTTTTAAAAACATATGATTTGAATCTATAAGCGACGACATTGAAATATACAACTTGAATTGTAAGAGATGGTATGTTTTGTTGATTTGAAATATAAGTTTTGATTTGAATCGAATACATATTGAATTGGAGCCGAAATGTTGAATTTCTTGAATCGACTTAAATGAACTCTTAATAAGGTGGAATTGAATTATTTGAATAATTTGAATGAGTTTCGCCGAGTATAAATCAAACTACATACCTTCGAAGTTAAAACAATTTTGTCTTGATTTTTTTTTTACGATATCCTGGATCTTTTATTATATGACTATAAGTTGATTTCGGAAAGATGATCGTTATATAAATCCGAAACTAAGATATTATCGAAGTTAAATATTATAGTATTAGTTTATACTATATTTCGAGACCTTTATGATATGATTTTCTAAATCGATTCGATTTACGTGGATGTGTTTCAAAAGTTAATATATTCGAAGTAAATATTTAATTTTGATTTTTTATACGAATATGATAATTCGTATAAACTATTTTTTAAAGTGATTTAAAAAAAATATGACCACGGTGTGAAAAATGTAAACGATTGGTTGTTAAAGAGACCGGGATCGGATATTGTCATGCTCTCTGCCAATACCGAGAACCACTTTAACAACTGTGTATGCGGTGGAGTTCCAGAATGAAGGGGATGATTTGGCGAACGACTCCATTTTATTTTATTTCATATTAATTACGAGACCTTGACTACCTTGAGTCAGCTTGATGTGGCTAAAACAGGAGCTATGCACGGACCAAGTGAGGTCATACCTCTTATCGAGCACACTTCTTCGATATTATTCTATTACTGTTGAGATTCGATTTGGGCCCTTTTGATTAAGGGAGTGTGTATCGAGGTGGGCGGTAGTAGCTACTATGCGTTACCACCAGTCCGGCTCTGCAAACGGTGAATCCACCCTGGCATTCCTTGCGTGCCTTGTCACATGCCTTATACGATCCCACTATGACTTTGGTTTGTACCGTTTTATATGGAGTGCCCTCTGATCAACCTCCAGTTTACGGAGGAATTACGGTACTGTATATACTATGGGAATATATAAACGGTGTAAGGGTAATCATGGTAATCCCGCTTACGCTATTTTGATATTTTACTTTACTGGTAGACACTATTGTATATATCGTATTATACCATATAGTATTAGTTTGACGGATCCTTAGAGGATGGTGATCCCAAACATCCTTTAAGTTACTGATTGCATTTCATCGAACATTTCATTTGAGTTGATTTACTTCTATGAGAATGTTAGTCCTGATCCGAGTTGTTTTGTTTCCATTATTGCTCGGGTCAGATCAAGTATTCCGGTTTCGAGATTCATCTTTTTGGGAGTTGGAGCTTACATTGGATTTTTGGCTAACTTATATCTACCGATTCAGTTGATCCAGTTCCAGCTATTCTTGTCGTTTCTATTTCAAATTGTTATCATTTATTTATGTATCTGAAATTTTTGTAATCGACTTCCACTGTAGTATTATGAAAACTCTGATGTAAAATTTATGTAATAGCTTTATGAACTACTATTGTATTTTGTATTTTACGCTGTGAGATATTATATTGCTCTGTATCTGTGATTCTGTGATTTATTCTGTTTACCTCAGAAGCTAATAACAATCTGTTGTTTTGGACGTTTCGATTTGACATGTTTTGTCGATTCGGCACGGTCAAAATGGCGGGTCGTTACAATCTTCATTGATCTTCATTCCTTTGTTGTCATGAATCAAAAATCTCGTGAATCAACAAATGGAACCCCTCCATTTTAGCTTATTAATTTATTAATTTTAACTTTCATTAATAAGCCCAATATAACCACCTGTTATATTCCTAAGTTATAACTAACATTTCTAGATAAATGTAATCTTTTTATGAACCCTTCCTACTGTCACTTAATATCTAATTAAGTCAAGTTTATTACTCCTGACATGTTCCATTTACATGTTAATTAATGTCCAATTAAGTATAATTCATTCCAATTTACATGTTTTCCAAATACATGTTACTTAATGTCCAATTAAGTGCAATTCATTCCAATTTACATGTTTTCCAAGTATATGTTACTTAATGTCTAATTAAGGCAATTCATTCCAGTTTACATGTTTTCCAAATACATGTTACTTAATGTCCAATTAAAAGAAATTCATTCCGGTTTACATGTTTGTCAAATACATGTTATTTAATGTCTAAAGTCTTCTTTTTAACATGCTTTCAATACTATCCCAATATTCCAGTTCATTTATTGATTACATCTTTTATCAAATTTCAACATGCTTGTTCTATACCCATTATTGTATAAAATTTCACTAAGCCCTGATTATTCCTTTTTATGCATTTTCCTATTATTATTATCCAATTGCGTTATAATCATCCTATCTCATGGTTCAATCCAATTTACGCAAAAATAAAAACAAATGAATGGTCTAGGCTAAAAAAGGCCTAAACTCAACATTAGAAATAAAAAGGAAATGACCTAGCATCACCTTGGCTCAGAAGGACAGAAATAGATCCCAAAAAAATAGGGATAATTACATAACTGCAACAAAATTTCATATGAAGAACGAAGTTGTACATAACTGAAATAAATTACATTAATGGATTTATTGAAATAAAAAAAGGGAAGAACAGGAGCAAAAATCTGATCTGAAAGATTTATTAATAGAGAAAAGAATTAGGGATAGCTGGATCTGTAAATAAACAACAAATAAACTAAATTTGTGTATAACTACAGAAAGATTTAGATTTGAAACACGGTAACTGGTATTATATCAATTTTAATCTCAACTTGGAAGAAATCTTGTAATCACAAAAATACTTACCTAAAATTTAAGCAAATCCAATAAATCTCGATAGATCCTCTCTGTCTATGAATATCTTCCAAAAATACGTATAGAATCAAGCCGCAATAGTCCATTAAAATTTTATTCGATAAGAGGGTTATTTGAGAGAGGCAGAGAAATGGAGTAGTGAAGACTAGGTTAGGTTTTGGAGACTATTTATAATAGAGTTAGGGTGTCCAGGTTCATTGTATTTAAGTTTTGATTTTAGGCCATTGGATTAGAAGAAGGATCTGGAAGCAAAACCCACAAACACGGCCCAATCGGTCAAAATCGTGTCTGGCAAACAACGTTGCCAGGCCACGTCCTGGGTCGACCTACCCCTTATGTTGGTCGATATAGGGGTCGACCCAGTGATCGACCCATAGGGACTGGGCCGTCCCAGTTCCAACAAATATTTATTTTAATTCTTATAATTTCTCATTTTAGTTTAATCTTCAAACAACTATAACTTCTTTGTTTTAAGTTCGATTTCAGCAAACTAAATGTCTATCTTAACCAGAATTTTGTAACAGACCCAATGGCGCAACTTAAGTTGCCCTATTCTTCCCTCCTTAAAGGATTTCATCCCCGAAATCTCCAAGGCTAGAAGAATGTTATGAATGTTAGCAACCATTGTCTACACTCATCTACTCAACCATCAACTACTGGAATCCATTTTCCTTAAATTTTCTAATGCTTTTTATGAACATATGCAAAGGTGTAGTGTATATGTCCCTAAACAAATGCGAAAATCAGGTTGTCTACTAATTTAGTTGACCTCGTTAATGCAATTTATGTCTGTGTCATACATCCAATATGTATGCAAAAGACCCCTAATGATATATATAAAATTCTATATTTGTGCAACAACCATCCACCAAAATTCAACATCTAAGTGATGATTCAACCATTTTTCATCCATGTTTAAAAATAAATTAAAATGCGCACACATCCATATGAAATATGTAAGTGTTCTAGTTCAGCTGATCCCTAATCTAGTGCCTAGTGTGTGTATATGCATCCACTACGTTCACTTGCATCCACTGGCAAACATCAAACATAACATGCCATAAACACATGTTTCAACTATATCCTATCATCTATAAGCTTAAATATTAAGATCTACCCTTCCCAATGATATCTTAGAAGTAAGTCCCTAACCAAAGGAAGAAACTACTGATAGAATATCAAAGAGGAAATACTAGCCAAAAGAACACGGTTAAGAAACTTGGATTCTCCCTATGAGATAAAGATTTTGCAGTCGAGTCTGATAGTATCACCCCGCGATATGTCTTAAATCGTACTCTTTCCAAATCTTTTAAACTGAATAGTTCCTCTTAAAAATGTTGAGTTGTTTTTACCAATCCCTCGGTATAGTTCATCCATCTCTTTCATCCTCGTTGTTTTAGGAAGAAATATCTCAAGTGAACTAATCCAAAAGCTTACCTTACACTTACAAGTAAAGTCACATTTCTTCTCTTTTCCATCTTCCAATTTCTAATATTTACCTTACCCGTCTTGTGTTCCTTGGTTAGTTCCACTTATATTGTCCAACCCCATAAAGACTTATCTACCACCCTACTTTATATATAATTTTCCAAACCTCACTTGAAAATCTTAATGAGGCAAATTTTCAGTTACAAAAAAATATTTTATATATATATATATATATATTTGCTTTTATGAAATCCCCAAAAATAAAAATTTCACATCAAAATATGTTAGTCTTTCAAAATTCTTGTTTCTTAAAACTTTATACATATAGGGTTTCGACACAAAGTGGTTTCACATATTTCCATAAAACACCTCTTTGTTACACTTTTGCCTCAAAACACAATTATCTGTTTGAAATCTCTATATTTTCTCTATTCACTTGTCCATTAACCCATTTTGTTACTTGCCTCAATTTTATGGTCATATAAAGATTTAGTTCGAACTCCTAAGATCCACCTCTTTTGTCCAAATGACAAAATCCTGATAAGCATCAAATCTTAATAATGTGTCTTAAAAAATGGTGAATTCATATCCAGTCTTAAGATACAATCTCGGGTTAAATTTCTTAGGCTTACAAAATATTCCCATTGATATTACACGAACTCTTAAACTTCCAAAAAGCCAAAAATTATTAACTACATATTTGATATATTTTCCTTGTCTTAATTCCCCAATTCCTAGTAAGGAAACAACTAACCAACAACCTAGCTTACTGAAAATCCAGACTTCTCTCATAATAGGGAACGGTCCCTCCCTTATAACAAACTAATGGTGGTTAATTCTGAGATAACTACCCTTACATGTTTTCTTACCAATGTTACTTTAATAGATTTAGTAATAAAGCATTAATCCGAAAAAGTTTTTCCTATCTTAGACCAACATGTCACCAACACATACTTTACCAATCGCCCTACTACATAAGTCAATAACTAGGATTAGGTACAAGCTGTTGGAGAATGGATTTTTGATAACAACAACCTTATTTTAATATTAATTGATTATAAAATATGTAATAAAACATTTGTATGGAATATATATATACACACACACACACATGCAGGATTTATATACCAGAAATATCACTAAAGATTATACAGTTTAAAGATATTAGAGAATCAAAATTCAGAGATATTTAAAGACTCATGAGTACTCAAGATTTCAAGAGTTCAAGACTAATATAGTTATAGAGTCTAGATAATGTAGACTCTAAATAGCACCCCAGATTTAAATTCAAATTCTGTTTTTCAAATTCTATTTCCAAATTCTTTCTTCAATCTTCTCTATTTTATTTTCTATCTTTTCTACTTTTCTTTCTTACTTTACTTTTGTTTTCAAACTCAAGGATTATAAGTTTTATATATTTATATTTTTATATTTTATATTTATATAATTTTAAACTTTATAATTTTATAAATATGTTTATATAGTTTATATTTATGTTTTCATATGATTTTCTACTTTATAATATTAATTTATAACACTATTTTAATTCAAGAATTTATAGAATTATATTTATATCAAAACACTTGAAAAATGCTCAAAAATTAATTTTACACTAGGTGTATGTCGACATAAGAAAAAACATTACGTCGACATATAACTGTCATTTTTTCAATTTTGAAAGGAAGTGTCTTTTCACTAATTGTGACGGTTCTGAAGCGTTGCAACCTTTCACACTATAAAAAGGGCTTGAATTCGAATTTTTAATCACTCCTTCTGCTCCACTTTCACTCTCTTTCATTACACCATTATTTCTTATCATTTTTATGATTTTCACCCTTATACTCTACCAAATTCAATTTTGTTCTCACTAATCTTCTACACTCTCTACTCATTACTCTCTAAATCAAGTGCTATTGAAGAGTTATAAGGCTATTTGTAATAGTGTGGGTTGTGTAAAGGAATCAGTGGTATCCCTTGTAGCTTTGAAATCAAGGACGGGTAATCGGTGGTATCCCTTGTTGCCGTGAAATCAAGGAAAGTATACTTGATCAAGTGCGTGGATGGAAACGGTGGTATCCCTTGTAGCCGTGAAATCAAGGAGGAATGTAATTGGATATTGATATAATAATAAAACTCTGCGCAATGCAGTGTTGTGTGGGACTAGACGTAGAAGCAATTCCGAACCAATATAAAATCCGGTGTGTTCTTTCCTTTTTTGCATTTTATTTCTGTTTATATTTGTGTTTATGTTTGATTCTGTGTCTGCGATTGTGTTTGTGGTGTTTGATCCATATAGTAATTCACATAAAATTTAGATTTTGTTTAAAATTCTCAAAAACACTATTCACTCCCCTTCTAGTGTTTGTTTTGCCTTAACGATCCTTTCTGCAATCCCTAACAATTGGTATCAGAGCAATGTCTTTCAAAAAGTTCATAATCTAATTTTTGAAAATAGTGATAATGGAGACCAGCACTAGTAGTAATAATAGTTCTTTTGTAGAGGGTCAGTCCATGTTACACCACCACTGTTTAATGGTAGTAATTATTCATATTGGGCATGTAGAATGAAAATATATTTACAGTTAGTAGGATTAGACACATGGAATCATACACAAATTGAATTTGTTGAACCCACAATTGCTTTGGCACAATGGACAAATGAACAAAAGGCTGCTGCACAAAGCAATTCTAAAGCCATGAATATGTTATTTTGTTCATTAGACAGGAATGAGTTTAACAAAGTGTCAGTATGTAAAACTGCTTATGAAATTTGGAAAACTTTACAAGTTACTCGTGAAGGAACTAGTAAAGTTAAACAAACTAAAATAGCAATGTTAGTATACCAGTTTGAGTTATTCAAAATGAAAAAGAATGAGTCTATTTCAGATATATATCACAGATTTCAAGAGATAGTGCATTCATTAACAGCACTTGGAAAAACTTATTCTGAAACTGATCAAGTCAGAAAAATACTAAGTTCATTAACTCCAGAATGAGATCAGAAAACTTTGGCAATTGAAGAAGCCAATGATGTGAATGAAATGAAGATTGAGGAGTTAACAAGAAATCTGATGTCTTGTGAAGTCCAATTACAGAAGAGAAAAAAAATAGGCCAACTAAGAACAAATCTATTGCATTAAAAGCAACAACAAATGATTCTGACTCGAGTAGTGAAGATGATGAAGAAACGACTCTTATGACAAGTCATTTTATAAAAAATTTGAGATATAGAAGGAAAAATTATAACCAAGGAAGTTCAAGAAGTAATGATGGTCGATGTTATAACTGCAACAAACCAGGTCATATAAATAAAATGTCAGAAAAATCAACTCAACAAATAGACAACAACAATTTGTTAAGAAAGAGAAAGAAAGCACACGCAGCAACATTAGATGATTCAGATTCATCGTCAAGCGATGAAGAACCAAAAACCGGAAATACGAATATATGCTTTACTACAATTCAGAATTCAGAAAATTTCAAAGAAAATGATCTAAAAACTGGGTATGCCTTAATCAATTTCTAATTTTATTTGGTTGAATGGTTGCTTCGTTTGTTTGCTTTGATTTGAATTTAAAAACTTTAAAATTTAAACTTAAAATTTGAAATTCAAATTTGAAATTTTAAAATTCAAAATAATAATAATAAATAACAAATAAAACAATAAAATAAATTATTTATGTGTTTATTAGGATTAGAATTATTTCAGGAAATCGTTAAACCTAAAATATAAATCGATAATATAAATTTCCATTCACAAAAATTTAATTTAATTTGAAAGTAGACATATATGTCGACATAAAAAATATGTTTATGTCCATATATCTGACCAGTTTTGAAATTCAAAATTTGAATTTCAAAGGTTTAAACTTTCAAACTTCCCTCCAACTTTTCACCAACTCCCAAGGTCTGAAAAGGTGTCATTTAAGTCTGAAAAGTTATGCCTATTCAATTCAAAACCATTCAATTTCTATATATACATTTGTTCTCTTTACCATTCATTCACAACTCAAAACAATATTCTCCATATCTATTCTCTTCAAAATTATCGATTCAATGGCTTTCTCAAGTTCATCTCAAAAATTGAAGATAACCAAAACCATCAACGACTATCTTTATAATGACAAAGAGGCTATCAAAACCTATGGTAACTATTTAGCAAGTGCTAAAGTTAACACGAGTGCTTTCGCCAACTTTAGTGAATTTCCCTCCTATGATCTCACTTCTATCTTTCAACACAACGAAGTCTTAAGTCTAATTGACCCACGAGATAACGACGAAGTGTGTTATTCCAAACTCGCCAAGATGTTCTATGTGAATCTCAATCGCGGATTTTACGAAGGCAACGAAAACCAAATTTGGAGTAGTGTCAAAGGCACTCATATTGTTCTCGTTGTCGAACTCTTAGGCACTATTCTAAATTGTAGAAACACGGGCTTGGATTTTTCGGATTTTGTTATCGACGAAACCGATTTGGAAACCTACTACGACATATCTGAAGATGGTGCTCCAATGGAATTCAAAAATCGCTTCTTCCGTCCAAAAACAAGAATTATCAACTTCTCCTTCAACATACCATAACTCCTCATTCCGGAAATTTCAACAATCCAGCTCTCAAATTCCAAAAGGCCCTCTTTGCTATTATGGGTGGATATACTGTCAATTGGGCCGAAATGGTCTTAAATGAAATTAAGGCCATATAATTATCGTTAAGAGAAAACACTCTCTACTATGTGTTTATCTCACTTGTATTTTCAAATACTTTAATGTTGATCTTCATGGAGAAGAATTTGTGCCTAGAAAAGTGTTTGACTCATCAAACATTCATCTCATGCAAATTCCTCTCACTTTCAAACCGTATGAGACATTCGAAGCCAAACAAACTCGAATGCAACAAGAATAAGAGCCAATGGAAGTCGAAGAAGAAGAAGAGGCTTCTATAGAAAGTGTTGAGTATCCAACCGATACTAAACGCATTTACAAAGAGACGATTATTCAAAATCAAGTGAAAAAGGTCAAAAATCAAAAGACGCTTAACAAGAAACTTTCCAAAATTTCCAAATTCATGGTTAAGATGGGAAGAAAGCTTGGAATCTCACCTCCCTCATCATCATATGAAAACTAGTTTATATAGTTTAATCTATCTTTATGTATTCGCTTATATTTCCTTGTATTTGCTTTCGAATCTCATATTTAAAGTGTGTCTTGATTAGTTGGATGTATTTGCTTTCTATTAAGTAATGAAAGGAGTTTTATTTATGTTAAAATTATCTTTATGTCTCTGTAAAAACTTTAGAACTAATTATAATATAATAGAGTTCAAAAGAATTCAAAATTTGAAAATTTCCAAATTTTTCACTATAGTATGTCGGCATACAAATAAGTATATATTGACAAATAACTGCCAGATTTTTAAATTGTTCCAAATTTTAAAATTAAAATAACTACTCACATCCATTCAAAATCCAACAAATTCCAGACCCTATTTAAGCCTATTTCTTCCAAAAAAATTCATTATTCCATTCCTCCTTCTTCCTTATACATTTCTCATCCAATCCATGGCAAATCCAATTCATAATCTTAGTGAGAATCTAGAAGAAACCTTGAATTCCATCAAAAATATTCTCTCTATCATTCTACGAAACCAACGTCATCTCGAACTAAGCCAAATAAAGATGTTTGAACAACAAGAGAAGCATTTTGATGCAATGCGATGGTTAATCTCCTCTCTTTTCAGAGATGAAGATAATAATCTCGCAAAGGCTCTGCCAACCAAAGAAGATGAGGATTGGGAAGTCACTAAGAAAGATCCTATCTTTGGAGAAGACCGTTGGGTTGAAGTCCCAAGAAATGTTTAATTATTCGGTACGATTTGATTGACTTGGATTCCATGATTTGAAACTTGTATATATATTAAGACTTATGGTGTGGTGTGATTTGGTTTGATTTGATTTGATTTGGTCTGTAACAAACAATCATGTGTAATTATAATGCTTGGATTTCTTTGTCCTTAATCATCATATTGTTGGGAACTACTATTGTATAAATTAAAGGGGAATATTCTACTTTGAATTGGTTTTGGATTAAGGGGTAATATCATTAGTTACTTATTGTCTTATAGATTTTATTTAGATAGTTATACGATTTAAGGGGAGTTGTTTTATAATTTCTTTTTGATAATGCCAATGGGGGAGAAATTATAAAATATAGACATAATTTATAGGATTCATAATGACAGGGGGAGTATTTGAAGGATCATCATCAACATGTATATATAGGTATGATATTTTATAAACTAAGGTTGTCATCATAAAAAAGGGAGATTGTTGGAGAATGGAATTTTGATGACAGCAATCTTATTTCAATATTAATTGATTATAAAATATGTACTAACACTTTTGTATAGAATATATATATACACACATATGCAGGATTTATATACAGGAAATATCACTGAAGAATGTACAGTTTAAAGATGTTAGAGATTCAGAATTCTGAGATATTTCAAGACTCATGAGTATTCAAGATTTCAACAGCTCAAGACTTATATAGTTATAGAATCTAGATTATGTAAGACTCTAAATAACACTCCAGATTCAAATTCAAATTTTGTGTAATAACCCGCACCTTCGTTCATGCAAGATATTGTCCCCAACTTAGCCACCATATAGGTGTGGGGTTTTGTTCCTCAAAAGGCCTCGATATTAGTAAGAGATGGGCTTTACTATATAAGTACCCACTTCACACAGGCTTCCACAATGTGGGACTTAGGGGTGTCACGT
Source organism: Allium sativum (assembly GCA_030737875.1). Classification (NCBI taxonomy): domain Eukaryota; kingdom Viridiplantae; phylum Streptophyta; class Magnoliopsida; order Asparagales; family Amaryllidaceae; genus Allium; species Allium sativum. The sequence goes on from CM060918.1 coordinate 135,515,541, forward strand.
TCTCTCTTCCTACAGAGCCCAACGTCCCCGTTGGCTCACAAACACCTCACCCAGGCACTGTGGTTCACACAGGAGCCACAATTCCGGTTGGGTATTGGCTCTGATACCACTGTAACAACCTGCACCTCCGTTCACGCAAGATATTGTCACCAACTTAGTCATCGTATAGGTGTGGGGTTTTGTTCCTCAAAAGGCCTCGGCTTTAGTAAGAGATGGGCTCTACTATATAAGTACCCACTTCACACAGGCTTCCACGATGTGGGACTTAGGGGTGTTACATTCTCCCCTCCTACAAAGCCCAACGTCCCCGTTGGCTCACAAACACCTCACCCAGGTACTGTGGTCCACACAGAAGCCACAATTCCGGCTGGGTATTGGCTCTGATACCACTGTAACAACCCGCACCTCCGTTCACGCAAGATATTGTCCCAAACTTAGCCACCATATAGGTGTGGGGTTTTGTTCCTCAAAAGGCCTCGGCATTAGTAAGAGATGGGATCTACTATATAAGTACCCACTTCACATAGGCTTCCATGATGTGGGACTTAGGGGTGTCACATTTTGTTTGTCAAATTCTATCTTTAATCTTCTCTATTTTATTTTCTATCTTTCCTATTTTTCTTTCTTACTTTACTTTTGTTTTCAAGCTCAAGAATTATAAGTTCTATGTATTTATATATTTATATTTTATATTTACATAGTTTTAAACTTTATAATTTTAAAAATATGTTTATATAGTTTATATTTATGTTTTCATATGATTTCCTACTTTATAATATTAACTTATAATACTATTTTTAATTCAAGAATTTCCAGAATTATATTTATATTAAAACACTTGAAAATTGCTCAAAATTAATTTTACACTAGGTGTATGTCGACATAACTGTCATTTTTTTCAATTTTGAAAGGAAGTGTCTTTTCACTAATTGTGATGGTTCAGAAGCATTGAAACTTTTCACACACTATAAAAAGGGCTTGAATTCGAATTTTTAATCACTCCTTCTCCACTTTCACTCTCTTTCGTTACACCATTATTTCTTATCATTTTTATGATTTCTACACTTATACTCTACCAAATTCAATTCTGTTTTCACTAATCTTCTTCTCTCTACACTGTCTACTCATTACTCTCTGAATCTAGTGCTATTAAGATTTATAGGGAAGTTTGTAATAGTTTTGGTTGTGTAAAGGAATCGGTGGTATCCCTTGTAGCCGTGAAATCAAGGACGAGTAGTCAGTGGTATCCCTTATAGCCATGAAATCAAGGAAGGTATACTTGATCAAGTGTGTGGGTGGAAATGGTGGTATCCCTTGTAGTCGTGAAATCAAGGAGGATTGTAATTGGATATTGATATTGTAATAAAACTCTGCGCAATCCAGCGTTGCGTGGGACTGGACGTAAGAGCAATTCCAAACCAGTATAAAATCCGATGTGTTCTTTCCTTTTCTGCATTTTATTTCTGTTTATATTTGTGTTTGTGTATTCTGTGTCTGTGATTGTGTTTGTGGTGTTTAATCCATATAGTAATTCACATAAGTTTTAGATTTTGTTTAAAATTTTCAAAAACACTATTCACTCTCCTTTAGTGCTTGTTTTGCCTTAACGATCCTTTCCGCAATCCCTAATACAAGCTAGCCAAAAAGGTATGCTAACTAGTTAAAAAATTCTTTGGACGTTCTGAAAACAACCTTTGCTCCGATATTTCTTTTTCCACTACTCATAACTTGTCGGAAATCACAAGTAGAGAAATCTAATCATAGGGAAAATCTGGCTCTTAGTTCTTTCCAAATGACCATCAGCACGAGTCAAAGAGAAATGTTCCTTTTCACACAATTTACTATTGACTACAACTAAACCAAGGGAACTATCTATCTTTGAAGTAAAGACGAATGACACTTCTAATCCAAAAATGCTTACATTCAGTAATCAATTTCAAAAAGTTCCTTATTTGGCATTTTTTTTTCAAAATCTTCTCAATACAATTGAAGTCTAACTTCTTATCCAGTGTCAGAGATGGCTCATTATACGGATATCTTGTTTAAACTCCAAACCCATCCATTGACAACATAATTCCATAGCTAGGAAAGATTCCAGTCATAACCACGAAACTCAATTCTCACTTACACCCGCAAAACCATGTGCTTTATCCAAAACACTATAAGTTTAGCACTGTCACAAATATAGATCTGAAAATCAATCTCCCTCCTAGAGATAATATTTCAACCGTTTACCATATTCAGAATACATAACACAAAGAGAACTGAATCCATACTTCCTAGAGATGCACTAAAGAAAATAGGAATATCAACATGACTGACCCTTCGGGCCATAAATGTTGGAGAATGGAGTTTTGATGACAACAACCTTATTTGAATTATCATTGATTATAAAATATACGCTAATACTTTTTGTATAGAATATATGTGTACAGGAATTATATACAGGAAATATCACTGAAGACTGTACAGTTTTAAAGATGATAGAGATTCAAAGATCAGAGAAATTTCAAGACCCGTGAGTAATCAAAATTTCAAGAGTTCAAGAATTCAAGATTAATATAGTTATAGAGTCTAGATTTTGTAAGACTCTAAATAGCACTTCAAGTTCAAATTCTAATTTTCAAATTCTGATTTTCAATTCTATTCTCAATGCTCTCTATTTTATTTTTCTATTTGTTTCTATTTCTGTTTTTATTCTTCTTTGTTTTTTCAAACTTAACTTTTATATTTATACTTTATATTCTTACTTTATATTTACATATTTTAAAACCTTATAAAATTATAAATATGTTTATATGACTTAAAATTATGTTTTTATATATTTTTCTAGTTTATAATATTAATTTATATCATTATATTTTAATTCAAGAATTTCCAGAATTATATTTATATCAAAGACATTTGAAAAATATTTCAGAATTTAAATTTTCAAAGAAGTATGTCGACATAACAAAAACACCATGTCGACATACAACTGTCACTTTTTCCAATTTTGAAAGGAAGTGTCTTTTCACTATTTGAAACGATTTAGAACCATTGCAAACTTTCATACTCTATAAAAAGGGGTTAAACCCGAATTTTTTATCATCTCTTCTTCTCTAACTTAACCCTATTTCTCTACACCATTATTCTTTATCATTTTTATGATTTTAACACTTATACTTTGCCGAATTCAATTCTGTTTTGATCAAACTTCTTCTCTCTACTCTCTGAATCAAGTGCTATTAAGGAGTTATAGGGCTGTTTGTAATTGCTTGGGTTGAATAAACCTTGTTTGTGTTAAGTCAAAAAGGAATCAGTGTGTCCTTGTAGCCGTGAAATCTAGGAAATTGGAGTCGGTGTGTCCTTGTTGAGCCGTGGAATCAAGGAAGTAGGAATCGGTGCCTCCTTGTTGAGCCGTGAAATCAAGGAGGTTATACTTGACTATTGGAAATAGTAATCAAACTCTGCGCAATCCAGCGTTGTGCGGGACTGGACATAGGAGCAATTCGAACCAATATAAGATCCGGTGTGTTCTTTCCTTTTCTGCATTTTTATTTCTGTTTATTTTGCACTTGTGTTTGAATCTATGTCTGTGATTTTTTTGTGGTGTTTGATTCATCCCGTAGTTCACTTAAGTTTTAATTTTTGTTTAAATTCTTACAAACACTATTCACCCCCTCTAGTGTTTGCTTTGCCTTAACGATCCATTCCGCATTCCCTAACAATTGGTATCAAAGCAAGGTCTTTCAAAAGTTCATAATCTGATTTTTGAAAATAGTGATAATGGCAACCAACACTGGTAGCAATAATAGTTCTTTTATAGAGGGTCAATCTATTATTAGACCACCACTGTTTAATGGTAGTAATTATTCATATTCGACATGTAGAATGAAAATTTATTTATAGTCTGCAGGATTAGACACATGGAAGTGTACACAAAATGAATATGTTGAACCCACAACTGCATTTGCACAATGGAGAAACGAATAAAAGGCTGCTGCATAGAGCAATTCAAAAGCCATCAATATGTTATTTTGTTCATTAGATAAGAATGAGTTTAATAGAGTATCTGTATGTAAGACTGCTTATAAATCTGGAGAACTTTACAAGTTACTCATGAAGGAACTAGTAAAGTTAAACAGACTAAGATAGGCATGCTTGTTAATCAGTTTTAATTATTCAAAATGAATGAGAATGAGTCTATTCCAAACATTTATTGCAGATTTCAAGAGATGGTTCATTCACTAACAGCACTTGGAAAAACTTATTCAAAAGCAGATCAAGTTAGAAAAATATTAAATTCATTAAGTCAAGAATGGGATCAGCAGACTTTGGATATAGAAGAAGCCAATGATGTCAATGAAATGAAGATTGAAGAGTTAATTGGAAATTTGATGCCATATGAAGTTCAATTACAGAAAAGAAAAGAAAATAGATCAACTGAAAAGAAATCTATTGCACTGAAAGCAACAACAAATGATTCTGACTCGAATAGTGAAGATGATAAGAAACAACACTCATGACAAATCATTTTAGAAGATTTCTAAAATATAGAAGGAAGAGTTATAATCAAGCAAATTCAAAATTAAATGACGGGCGATGTTTTAACTGCAACAAACCAGGTCATGTAAAGAAAATGTGTCCATATCCAGACAAATCTACTCAACAGACGGACAACAGCAATTCACCAAGGAAAAGAAAGAAAGCATATGCAGCAACATTAGATGATTCAGATTTGTCATCAAGTGATGAAGAACTAGGAACCGGAAATACAAATATATGCTTTACAGCAATTCAGAGTTCAGAAGATCATGAAGAAAAGGATCAAAAAAACCGGGTACACATTAATTAAATTTTAATTTTATTTGGTTGAATGGTTGCTTTTTTGTTTGCTTTGGTTTGAATTTAAAACTTTAAAAAATAAATAATTTTTTTAAATTTTGAATTTTGAAATTTCAAATAATAATATAATATTAAATAACCAATAAATTAATAAAATAAATTGTTTGTGTGTTTACTAGGATTAGAATTATTTCAGGAAATCGTTAAACCTGAAATATAAATCGATAATATGTTTCAAAACTTGAAAATCCAATTCCCTTTTGAAATAAGCCTAGTATGTTGACATACAGAAAAATACATGTCGACATATCTAACCAGTTTTGAAATTTAAATTTTGAATTTCAAAAGTTTAAACTTTCAAACTTCCCTCCAATCTTTTCACCAACTCCCAAGGTCTGAAAAGGTGTCCTTTCAATCTGAAAAGTTGTGCCAACTCAATTCATATTCATTCAATTCATATCTATTCATTTTCTATATATATATATATATATATATATATAAATATAAATATCCTTTCCACCTTTCATTCACAACTCAAAACAATATTCTTCATATCTATTCTCTTCAAAACTATCATTTCAATGTCTTTCTCAAATTCATCTCAGAAATTGAAGATAACCAAAACCATTAAAGGTTATCTTTACAATGACAAAGAGGCCATCAAAACCTATGGTAACTATTTAGCAAATGATAAAGTTAACACGGGTGCTTTCGCTGTATTTAGTGATTTTCCGTCTTATGATCTCGTCTCTCTTTTTGAACACAACGAAGTCTTGAGTCCAATTGACTCTCGTGATAACGACGAAGTATGTTATCCCAAACTCGTGAAGATGTTTTATGCAAATCTCAATCGTGGATTTTACGAAGGAAACAAAAACCAAATTTGGAGTAGTGTCAAGGGAACTCAAATTGTTCTCGATGCCCAACTTTTAGGCGAAATTCTAAATTATAGAAGTGTGGGCTCAGATTTTTCAACTTTTGATATCAAAGAAACCGATATGGAAACCTTTCACGATATCTTCGAAGATGGTGCTCCAATGGATTTCAAAAATCGTTTCTTATGTCCAAAAACAAGAATTGTCAACTTTCTCCTTCAACACACCATCACTCTTCATTCTAGAAATTTCAACAATCCTACACTTAAAGTCCAAAAAGCTCTCTTATGGGTGGATATCTTATCAATTGGGCCGAAATGATTCTAAATGAAATTAAGTCCATAGATTTATCCATAAGAGAAAACACTCTCTACTATGGTGTTTATCTCACTCGTATTTTCAAACACTTTAATGTTGATCTTCATGAAGAAGAATTTGTCCCTAGAAAAGTGTTTGACGCATCAAACATTCATATCATGCAAATTCCTGTCACTTTCAAACCATATGAGACATTTGAGACCAAACAAGCTCGATTGCAACAAGAACAAGACCCAATGGAAGTTGAAGAAGAATAAGAGACTTCTATGGAAAGCATTGAGTATCCAACCTCAAAGTGTATCTATAAAGACACGATTGTTCAAAATCAAGTAAAAATCGTCAACAATCATAAGAAGCTTAACAAGTGGCTTTCCAAAATATCCAAATTCATGATCAAGATAGGAAGAAAACTTGGAATTTCATCTTCCTCATCATCATCCGAAAACTAGGCCATCTAGTTTAATCTATCTTTATATATTTCCTTGTATTTGCTTTCGAATCTCGTATTTAAAGTGTGCCTTGTTTAGTTGGATGTATTTGCTTTTTATCAAGTAATGAATGGAGTTTTTATTTATGATATAATCATCTTTATGATTCTGGAAAAACTATAAAACTAATTATAATATAATAGAATTCAAAAGATTTCAAAATTTCAAATTTTTCAAACATAACACTATAGTATGTCGACATGACAAAAAGAGTATGTTGACATATAACTGACATATTTTCAAATTATTTCAAACTATTTCAAATTTTAAAATTTAATAATGACTCATGTCCATTCCAAATCCAACGAATTCCAAACCCTATTTAAGTCCATTTCTCCTAGAAAACTTCATTATTCCATTAATTCTTCTTCCTTAATTATTTCTCATCAAATCCATGGAAAATCCTATCCGTAATCTTAGTGAAAATCTAGATCAAACTCTCAATTCTTTCAAAAATATCCTCTCTATCATTCTACAAAATCAGCGTCATCTTGAGTTAAGTCAAATAAAGATGTTCGAATAACAAGAGAAGCATTTTGATGCAATGCGATGGCTAATCTCTTCTCTTTTCAGAGATGAAAATAATAATCTCGCAAAGGCTCCACAAACCAAAGAAGATGCAGAGTGGGAAGTAATTAAGAAGGATCCTATCTTTGGGGAAGATGGTTGGGTAGAAGTTCCAAGAAACGTTTAATTATTTGGTACGATTTGTTTAAGTATTCTAGAAACACATGGTGTGGTGTGATTTGGATTCTATTATTTGAAACTTGTATATATTAAGACATATGTGTGATTTGATTTGGTTTGATTTGTATATATATCAGACAAACATATGTAATTAATGATGATACTTGGATTAGTTTGTATTAATCATCATATTAGGTATTATTATAAGTTTGAATAGATCAAGAAAGTATTCTACATACAAATAGTTAATAAATTAAGGGGGAGTATTTTTTTGATAGTTACTTATGTTCTATTTGAGAAGTTATACAATTTAGGGGGAGTATCTTTAGGATTTCTTTTTGTAAATGCCAAAGGTGGAGAAATTATAAAATATAGGCATAGTTTATGGGATTCTTACATGCAAGGGGAGTATAAAAAGAACATCATCAAATAGGTATATGCAGGTATGATATTTTATAAACTAAGGTTGTCATCATCAAAAAGGGGGAGATTGTTGGAGAATGGGGTTTTGATGACAACAACCTTATTTCAATTATCATTGATTATAAAATTTATGCTAACACTTTTTGTATAGAATAAATATATATGTATGTACAAGAATTATATATAGGAAATATCACTGAAGTCTGTACAGTTTTAAAGATGATAGAGATTCAAAGATCAGAGAAATTTCAAGACTCGTGAGTAATCAAGATTTCAAGAGTTCAAGAATTAAAGATTAATATAGTTATAGAGTCTAGATTTTGTAAGACTCTAAATAGCACTCCAGGTTCAAATTCTAATTCTAATTTTCAAATTCTGATTTTCAATTCTATCCTCAATCCTCTCTATTGTTTCTATTTCTATTTTTATTCTTCTTTGTTTTTTCAAACTTAACTTTTATATTTACACTTTATATTCTTACTTTATATTTACATAGTTTAAAACCATATAAAATTATAAATATGGTTATATGATTTAAAATTATGTTTTCATATATTTTTCTAGTTTATAATATTAATTTATATCATTGTATTTTAATTCAAGAATTTCCAGAATTATATTTACATCAAAGACATTTGAAAAATATTTCAAAATTTAAAATTTCAAAGGAGTATCTCGACATAACAAAAACTCCATGTCGACATAGAACTGTCACTTTCTCCAATTTTGAAAGGAAGTGTCTTTTCACTATTTGAAATGATTCAGAACCGTTGCAACCTTTCATACTTTATAAAAAGAGGTTAAAACCGAATTTTTTATCATCTCTTCTTCTCTAACTTTACCCTCTTTATCTACACCATTATTCTTAATCATTTTTATGATTTTTACACTTATACTCTACCGAATTCAATTATGTTTTGATCAAGCTTCTTCTCTCTACGCTCTCTACTCCCTACTCTCTGAATCAAGTGCTACTGAAGAGTTATAGGGCTATTTGTAATTGCTTGGGTTGAATAAACCTTGTTTGTGTTAAGTCAAAAAGGAATCGGTGTGTCCTTGTAGCCGTGAAATCAAGAAAATAGGAGTCGGTGTGTCCCTGTTGAGCCGTGAAATCAAGGAAGTAGGAATCGGTGCCTCCTTGTTGAGCCGTGAAATCAAGGAGGTTGTACTTGACTATTGGAAATAGTAATAAAACTCTGTGCAATCCAGCGTTGCGCGGGACTGGACGTAGGATCAATCTGAACCAGTATAAAATCCGATGTGTTCTTTCCTTTTCTGCATTTTTATTTCTGTTTATTTTGCATTTATGTTTGAATCTGTGTCTATGATTGTGTTTGTGGTGTTTGATTCATCCCGTAGTTCACTTAAGTTTTCAATTTTGTTTAAATTCTTACAAACACTATTCACCCCCCCCCTCTAGTGTTTGCTTTGCCTTAACGATCCATTCTGCGTTCCCTAACAACAAAAGGTCTCAATAATTAGTCCATCGCATAACCTAGCCCGACTATTTTCTTATTGCAGTCAAAATAGCCCCCAACTGGCCAACTAATTCATCCTCCAAATTTTCTTACCTCAAAACCATAGAATATAAGCACCTCAATCGAACTCTACTACTAGTTCAAAAATCTGGAATAACCTATTATATGGTTGATCCATCTAGGCCCAAAACCGACCCATATCCGGAAATGCCTCAAACATCCCTTAAATCAAGATTTCTAGCTTCAACCCCGACTCACCATAGATAATCAAGACGATATTCCTACGAGGTTCAGAAACTACTAGTGGGCCTAAGTGCAAAACGGTCAACTCGTGTTATCATCACACTCTCGGGGATTTACTATATCTGTAAAGGACAACTTCGTTGGGCCTATAATAGAGATTCTCAACTCTCCTCATCGTGGCTATTGCTCCACGTGAACACCCCATCCAATACATCAAAGGAAAAAAGGCATAATATTCCTAAACCGAATAGGAAAACAAGAAAGAACTAAAGATGGATAACATTCTTTCTTTCACCAACCCTTGCCTACTACCATTTCTCGATCACTTTAGATCAACACCTTTCCTCATAATCCTATCAACATTAATATAATCTTGCTGATCTTTTACTTGACATCCTTAAATTTACCTTAGGAAGTTCTTCTCATTGCTAATTGATTGTTTACTGAAAATATGAAAAAAATCATTTCCATATTATAAGACAATCTAATTTATAGAAATCAGTAATTGCAAGATATTTCTTTAAGTTGATGGGTAGTATGTAATACTGTTAAATCCCTACTTCGCACTAATCCATTTATTCTTGCAATGGCGTTTTCTATGTTAATTTCAAACCAAGCTATGGAAATACATCCATTTTTCTTAACTAATCAATCTAGTTTATTCTTAACTTCCAAACTATCCTTCTATCACTAAGCTAATAAGGTTGTTTCATCTGTGATTAACCCTTTTTTTCAAGTAACAAGTTTCTTTTTAACATCGACCTTTCCCAACTACTGAGCTAAACGGTTTTGTCCACTAATCGGATTTCAACCTAAAGGAAAGCTTAGATAGAGTCTTGTAACTTAAAGAAGAAAAGATAAAGATTCAGAATTCAAAATATTCAAAGGAAAGTTGTAACTGGCTATAGGGGATATTTTATTTCCAAAAGTAACTTTGGATTTCAAAAAATGAGTTTTCTTTTCTGAATACTTTCTTTTAAAACCGAACTATAGTGATCTTGGTAACCTTAGACTCTGATACCAAATGTAAAACCCCACATTCCTTAATGTCACCCATATGAGGATTTCATTAAGAAAATATGGAGTATTGTTGGTATAAAGACATAAAACATCACAAAGACTAAGATTTCACAAGACATAAAATATTAATTTTACAACGGAAGAAGACACTTCATTTTAAATACAAAACCGTCTTTATTTTAATTGACCAAATAGTTACAAAATGTTATGTCTTATAATCTCAGTAAAAACAACATAAGAGTACAAAATAACACTATCCCCCAATTAGTCAAAAAGATACAAGCTAACCTTGAAAAGAAAAAAAAGAAGTAATCCATCTTTTGTAGATATCCTTCACGATAGATTCAACAAAGGTCTGAACTATATATTTTCTCCGTGTAAGCCTGGGGGGAAGAAAAAAGAAAGGAAGAAAGGAAATGGGTCAGACCTAAAGTCTGGCGAGCTACTATGATTACGATCACGACTGCTAAGTTAAGGAAAAAAAGATAAATAGTAGTTCTAGTATTATAAAAGGGTGAATGTTTGTACATGCTAAAAGTGAATGATTACTGATATGGATTGACATAAAGGATTGACTATTCTTATCCATAATACAATGAAGACAATAATGATCATATAAACGTTGATTGACTATTTTGCAGTTCTACAACTTCGAACAAAATAATAAGGAAGGAATTTCCTAATACTACTCATCGATCGGCTACCCAGATGTGAATAACCCGTGCCAGCTATGGAATTGAGGGTTATCAATCCCAAATCCATCAATTAAAAGGACACAACATTAATCATAGGCGTTACAACATCTTATCTTCCCCATTCATAACGATGCATGCTCATCGTTTCGTAGGAACACGTCTATACCCACCTCATTTAAACCACTTACTATCCAGTTCAGTATAAGTGTGCCTTAGCCTCTACCTAGTGCGAGACACTATGATAACAAGGGAATAATAACTGATATGAATTCCCATACAAAAATGCACCTGACACAAGTTGCCCCTAGACTTGGTCTCCAATTCATAGCTCGGATTTCTATAAGCCCCTTATATCCCACTGGACGGACCCCCTCCATTTTAGCTTATCAATATGACAATTTTAACTTAACACGTTTAAGTTTATTAATAAGCCCAATATAACCACATGTTATATTCCTAGGTTATAATCAACATTTCTAAATAAATGTAATCTTTTGCTACAACCCTTCCCTTGTCACCTAATGTCCAATTAAGTCCAATTCATAACTACTTACATGTTTTCCATTACATGTTATGTAACAACCCGAATTTTAATAACATGCTGAAACTGGAAATCAGGGTATAATTAATTTTTAAAATAAGAATCAAGGGAAATGGGTTACGCCATTGCATTCGTCTCAGAATTCTGCTTGAAATAGAGTCCGAGTTTGCATAAAACGGATACCGTTTAAAGAAGATATGGACGAACGAAGTTGGGCAGAAAAACCAGAAACGGGTCAGAATGCACTGGCGCACTTGGGAAGTGCGCCAGAACAAAATTGCACTGGAGCACTTGGGAAGTGCGCCAGTACAATTTTAGCACTGGCGCACCTGCCAAGTGCGCCCAAGCCAGAAAACTGGCTTGGTCAGGCCCTGGCTGGCCTGGTCGGGTTCTGGTCGATTTCTGAAGCTTGGCTGAGTCACTAGGGCTTACATGTCACTTTCTGATTGGCTTCTCTTGAGATGGATGGTCTGGATTCACTCTAGCTTCATCGACGGCTCAAATCAGATTAAAATTCTATAAATACAACTCAAGTCTAACCCTAAATTCACACAAATAATATAATACTAAAGCCGTCATGCTGCTGAACTACCTCTTGAACCATGGCCGCCGCCCCAAATTAAAGCTTAAGCATTCAAACTCCAATCAATTCTAAGGACAAAGCTTTCATACACAATTTAATTCGAAGAACAAGGCTTCTACAATGATTCAAGACAATAAATCAACAACGCCGCGACATTTTTACAACAAATTCAGTTCGTAATTCATTTGCCATGCTCTGTAAGTTCCAGTTATTTTCAGATTAAAATATTTAAATATAATATGGGCATGTGATGAAGTGAAATTGGATTTAAGTATGTTTATCGATCTATTTTTGTTGCTTCTTGAATAGGGCTGTAAATTTTGTCCGAATGTCCGACGTCCGTTCGTGTCCGTGACCGAAATACGTCCGTCCGAGTCCGTCCAATTTTCATTTAGGACACGAGTTAGGACAACAAGATTTGTACGAGAAAAAATCATGTCCGGTCCGGGCTTGTCCGAATTCGTCCGAATTACTTGAAATTCGGTGTATAATTGAGAGAAAATCTAGTAAAATGTACAAAATGTGATATAAATAGCCATGTCCGACCGAGTCCGACCGGGTCCGATCGTGTCCGTGTCCGACCGATTTTATTTAGGACACGAGTTAAGACAACGAAATTTGTCCGAGAAAAAATTTGGTCCGGTCCGTGTTCGGTCCGATTTTTTTTAGGATAGAAACTGAACACACCTCCGTCCGGTCCGGTCCGACCGATTTACACCCCTATTCTTGAATCTTGAGTTTTGAGACTTGTCTATCTTTATTCTCATGCCAAGTTTATGGTCTATTCAACAGTTTTCTTGATTCGTAATGATGTTATCATCAAGTTGTAATCTTTATGCCTATCATGATGATTTATGCTGTTTTCTTTCTGATCTTGTTCTTATTACAACTTCTACCTCCCCCTATTTATTTTCTTTCGATGAACCTTGGTCAATTTCGGACGTAGGCCTAAAACGAGATTTGCGTACGATTGAATACGGGGGAATATTGGGATAATACCTATTTGGATATATGTGTTTGGTGGAATTGATGGCATAACATAAAAATTGGATATTTGGGTATTACTACCATTAACATGAAATTGAATATTTGGGTATTGTCATTATAATAGTAATTGCAAGAATGGGGATTGGCATATACAGTTTGACATGGATCTTGATATATGTAATATGACATGGATCTTGATATATGTAATTTGGCTAGAACTCATTATGGGTAAATTGGTGTAAACATGTTAAACATATAATTTTGGGTATAAAACTGGATCTATGTAAATTTAGCATAGCTTTGTAAACATGTAGATCATGAATCTTGACATACGTAAAACGACATGAAACTTGGTATATGTGTAAATTGGCATAAAATTTGCATACATGTAAAACGGCATGAATTGAACATATGTAAATTTGGTATGAATTGGGCATATGTAAAACTGACATGTAACCTAGAACTTGGGCATATGTTAATTATGTAAAATTCGGAGCAGAAAAATAGGACACTGGAGGGCACCAGTAGTATACCCTATGCATTCTAAAATTGTGTCGGGCCGCCACCATGGGACGGGATACACCCCATGGTGGGACCAGCATAGGTATCTACAATCATTGGGGGCCGTATGATACACGTAGGTAGCATAATCCCTAGGTTGGACCTGGGTGGCATAAACCCTAAATCCAAGAAGCGTTCAATTAGTAGCATAATCCCTAGGTTGGACCTAGGTGGCATAAATCCTGGTTGAATCTAGGAAGCACTCGATAGAAAACCCTAGATTAGATCTAGGTAATAAATAATAGATGTACACGTGAAAGCAACCTTAATTTCGGGGATTGGGATCACGTTATGATTTTATCATTTTATATAGATTACTAGTTGGGACACTAATTAGGTGGTGCAGAGCAAATAGATATCATTTTAATGATGAAGCAGAGAAATCTTGCGATGCTTGATAGAAAGCTTGCGAAACTATACTTAGTTCATCTTGAATGGGAACCTTGCAATGTTATACATGACAAAAGGCATATGAGGTTATTCTTAGTTATCTTTCATGTAGCTTATCTTGTCATCATGCTTATGTTTACTTTCAGTTTATTCATGCCATGTTATCTTTACCTGTTTTTATGCTGAAAGTCACTAGGACTTACTCAGTCTTTATGACTGACCCGTTTTGTTTCGCCTCTTTTTCTTCTGTTTCCCCCCCCCCCTCCAGGTTCACAGGGTGGGAATACAACTTAGTTCGGATCTTACCAAGCTCCAAGGCTCTTTCTTTTACGGCTTGGATTTCTCCTGGCTATGGCTTGCTTTGCTTTATTGGGGAATACTACAACTTATTTTATGCTTTGAGCAAGACAGATATTTGAACTATGTAATTGGGTATTGGAAGTTGATGGGCTTTTATTGTAAACAATTATATTTAGCAAGTGACTTGAAGTACTTCCACTTTACTTTCCGCTGTTTTATATATGTCTGTCTTGCAATATTTCTGTTCTAGTACCCATAATGCTCCATTGAAGTTAAGGCATTCCCTTTGTGAGTGACCTTAACGGATGTGGGGTGTTACATTTGGTATCAGAGCAGAAGGTTACCGGACTGGGCAAAAGTTTTTAAAAAAACCTTCCGAAATTATCTTCAAAACCGTTTACAAAGAGGCATCTTTCTAAGAAAAGTTTTGTTTTAAGAAAGGCATATTCCCCAAAGCCATATGCACTATCTTTTGATTCTCTCGTTGAGTCTCTTCTCTCTTTCTTTTTTTTTTCACTATAGCTTGTAGGCATACTGTAACACCCCGTAATTTTATAACATTAAAATTCACAAATTAAAGTATACTTAATTTTTAGAAAAGAATTAAGTGAAATGGGTTGCGCAGAGAAATATATATGTATTGATATATATATATATATAAATTAAAAATTAAATAAATAAATATGCGAAAAAGTTCAAAACAGCGAATTGGGAGGGGGAATAACCGAACCGGCCCATTTTTGAGGTCGATCCAAGCCCCGCTGGGTCGACTAGGGGTTAATCCAGGGTGTTTGGCTGTCAACCCGTGGGCCGATTCGCTCAAATGCAGATTTTGCATTTGATTGGTTCTCATGGTCCAGGGTTAATCTAATGGTCCTAAATAACTTCCTACACCTATAAATACATCCTAATTCTAACCCTAAACCTAATTAAAATAGAATAGTTACCGTCATACCATCACCATGGAAATCAATGGAGCCGCCGCCAACTAAGAAAGAAGAAAAGCAAATTCAATTCTAATTCTCTCAACCCTAAAGCAAAGCAAAACTCTCTCTTTTCTTCTCTAAATTGTGAGTATGATGATCTTAACAAGATTATTATCATTTTAATTAGGTTGAGTTATGAATGGATTATGAGTAGATGATGTGAATTATCATATATGTTGTTGTAAACCCCTTTTGCTATCATGTATATTGTAAATCCAATGTTATGTGATGATGATATCTTATATGTTGTAAATCATGCTATGATGATGTTATGTATGTTGAAAGTTTCTATGCTAAGTTGTGATGAATCATACATGTTAAAAAGGCCATGATGTTACCATCTATGCTAGTTAGTTCATATTAATTAAATCATCATGTTTGGGTTATGTTGATCTATATGACAAGTCACATATGCAAGTTAGATTGATTAGAAAAGTTATGAACATATACCAAGACATCTATTATGACATCTAGAATTATTCTATGACATATGTGATATCCTATGCTAGTTCACACCATCATTATGTTGCCTAAAAACCCCATATGCAAGTTTATGTATAGATTTGGGCTATGATCATATCATGTAAATTGAGACATTTAACAAGTTGACACCTTTTGATCCTTAACATGTGTAGTTTATGCAAGTTTCACCCCAATTATGATTAGATTTATTTTAATTGTCTATATGTTGTGATAATTTATCTTTGTGCTAGGTGTTAGACTATACAAGTCTAGCCTATATTATGCGTTGAATAAGCGAACGTATAAACGTGGGGTAGGGGTAATATTAAGGATTTAATATTAAAAAGTTGGGGTGCAATTGATATGATTTTGCATGCCATAAGTGGATGGCCATAATTGAGTCAATTATGGACATCATTAAAAGTTGACTTAATTAATAATTTGAATAGGGAATTATTAAAACTGGGGTAAAAGATTTTAAGTGTTAATCAATGCTTAGGACACGAGGTTGGACTCGTTTGTGACGTAAACCTGCCCGGACCCGCCTGGCAAATCCAGTGGTCACAAATGTCAGCCCAATGTGAGAGGTCCTAGGTCTAAACTAAAGCATAACGGTTGTAAAGACACGAGGTTAGACTCTTTTATGGTGCAAGACTGCCCGGACCCGCCCGGCAAATCCAGCTGCCATAAATGCCAGTCTAATGTGAGAGGTCTTTATGAGGTTATGGCCTGAATGAATTAAGAAATACTTAACCAGATAAACATGTAAGGTGGGACATGGGGGTTAAGTAGGTGCCTTGGGTGGCATGAGGAATCTAGGGGGTGCCCTTAGTGGCATGTGAAATACGATTAGTAAGACTTAACCAAACACACATGTAAATGAACATGACTAAGAGGGTTAAGTGGGATATACTAGTGACAAGCTTAGGTGGGTAGCTTGTGGGGGCCCATTTCGACCAGTATCCCAAACGTATCTTTGTGGGCTCGACCCAAGTCGAGGACGGGACACGCATGCTGGGTTCGACTGTAAGAGGCCAAAACGGGGAGCGGTGGCAACGCAAGTCCAACGGGTTTCGTATGCGTGTGTGGACCCGGGCTGGTAGGTAAGACGTTGTTGCATCGTGTAGGTATAAGCCGTGCATTCTCAAGTTGTATCGGGTTGCCACTTTAGGGGAGTGATACACCCCACTGTGGGGCCAGCACGGGTATCTACGAGTAGGGAGCCGATCGAAAGTGGGTAGTGGGGTACACCTAGTAGAGATAGGGGCAGACGACACCTATGTAGTCAACTAGGGGTACGTAAGGCTATTTATAAAGTTTCTGTGTGAAGCAAGTGGGATCAAACAATAGGGTGACTGGTGTGGTGCAGTGTAGTAATGTGCGGTGCAGTGTAGAAATCATTCGTTAGTAATTAGGTGTGCCTTTACTGTTATCTTTAACGTTATCTTAAACGCTATCTTTATCTTCCTAAGAGTTCATAGACATTTACTTGTCTTCCAGCTTATGCCTTAGTCTAGTTATTTTGATAATAGTATTGTTAGAATTATCATACTCGCCAGACTTTATGTCTGACCCCCTCTATTTCTATCCTTTTTCCCCCTCCAGGTCCTCAGGTTGGGCCCAGCTCTAGTGGAGTTTGATTGAATTGCTTCATCTCTTTTCGGAAAGCTTGGACCGTTGAAGTAAAGTCTAGCTTGTTATTTTTTAATGGCTATTTATGTAATGGGATTATGTATTTTGTTTTTATGAAGATGGATATTGTACTTGGTTATGATCTATGGTTTTATGATGTAACAAACATGTTTAATTTCCGCTGCAATAAAATGAAGTTTTAGATTTCCAAGTACTATTTATTATCTGTCTTGTTGTAATTTTTCTGTTCTATATTCACTTATAACCTCCATGGAAGTTAATGCATTCCCTTTGTGAGTGACATTAATGGACGTGGGGTGTTACACGTGGTATCAGAGCTTAAGGTTACCAGAACAGAGAAAAATACTTTAGAAAAATAGTTATTTTTGGAAGAAGTGCTTTCAAAAACATGTTTTAATGAGAAATTTAAAGAGAAAAGTTTTTAAGAAAAACATAATCCCCAATAGCCACATATCTTTATCTTTCGAATTCTCCATTTTGAATCTTTCCTTTTTCGTTTCAGCATGGCTGAAGATCTTAATCTACCCGACGGTGTAACGATACCAGGATGGTATAGGAGGCTATTGGAGGCTAGGGCCGCTGCAGGTCCAGCCAATGTTCCACCACCACCAGTTGCACCTGTTCCTCCTCCTCCTCCTCGCGTAGATACTTTTGCAAAGACGTGCAAGGAATTCAAGGCTATGGGTGGAAAACCATTTCAAGGGTCAGAAATGTTTGTGGAAGCTAGAGATTGGCTTAAGGAGGTGGAAGAATTGCTAGAAATCTTTGAAGTAGAAGAAGGGAGGAGAGTTCGATTAGCAGCTTGGTTGATGAAGGGAGAGGCCTCGTTTTGGTGGGAGGTCACTAATGGGGAGCGTCCTGTTAACTCTTGGGCGGATTTCAGACATAGGTTCGAGGCGAAGTTTCTCTCAAGGACGGAAGAAAATCTATATATGGAAAGGTTCTTGACATTGAAGCAAGGAAGCTCATCAGTGAAAGAATATGTCAATAAATTTAATCAGTTAGCAAGGTTTGGCTTGGACTTAGTAAACACGCCGGAGAAGAAGGCTCTAAGGTTCGTGAATGGCTTGAATGAACCATTGCAAGGGTTGGCTATGACCCACATCCCGATGGGGGCCACCTTTGAGAAGTTAGTAGAAATGGCGCTCATGCATGAGGAGAAAAGCGCTAAAGCTGATAAGGCACCCGAGAAGAAGGGGGATCAGAAGAAACCACAACAGCAAAACAAGAAGGGTGGAAAAGACAATAATGGCAAGGGAAAGAAGAAGTGCTTTAACTGTGGAACCCCAGGCCATCTCAGCAAGGATTGCCGAAAGAAAAAGAAGACAGGTTGTTTTCATTGTGGCGATGCAGGACATTTAGTGAAGGACTGCCCAAAGAAGGGGCAGAGGGAAGGAGCTACCTCGGGAGGACAGGTGCAGGCTCTTATGGCACCAGGGCAGGCTAGGGGACAAGTTCAGGCTCTCGCGGTCCCACCGCTGCAAGAACGAGGTAGAACCATTTCTGTTGAAAGCTTAGTTTTTCTGTTTGATCATCCTGTCTGTACCTTATTCGATTCGGGTGCATCACATTCGTTTATCTCTACATCATTAGTTGAATCACTGCACTTAAACACCAGTTTAGTAGAGGATCCCTTAGTTGTTTCGAATCCAATTGGGGGCTCAGCTTATTTGTCTATGATGTGTTTGGATTTGAAAATTTCCATACTTAGCGTTGAATTTAGATGTGATGCTTATGTGTTGGGCTTCACGGGCTATGGGCTAATTTTAGGAATGGATTGGTTATCCAGAAATGGGGTCGTTCTTGATTGTGAAAGGAGAGTAGTTAGGCTCGTGACTAGCCTTGGCAACACTCTCGAAATCTTCTGTAATCCCATAAATTCGGTTATGCTAAGTTATCTAGAATCTCTTGACGCGTCCGAGGAAAATCTACGATCTGTTAGAGTGGTCCGAGAATATTCGGATGTGTTTGAGGAGGTGAAGGGCTTGCCTCCGAAGTGGGAGATAGATTTTCGAATATATCTTGTGGATAATGCGAAACCAGTATCTTTGCCAGTATGCCACATGTCTCCACGTGAAAGGAGGGAACTTGATAAGCAAGTGAAGGAGTTGCTTGAGAAGGGGTTCATAAGACGAAGTATATCAGAGTGGGGTGCTCCAGTAGTATTTGCCACGAAGGCGGATGGGTCCCTTAGACTTTGTGTGGACTATAGAGAACTTAATAAGCTTACTAAGAAGAACAGACACCCACTGCCGAGGATTGACGATCTCTTCAATCAGTTAGTTGGCGCCTCAGTGTTTTCACAGTTGGACTTAGCCACTGGTTTCCATCAGTTGAGAGTGGCTGAGGATAGCATTGACAAGACTGCCTTTAGGACTCCGGACGGTTTCTATGAATGGCTAGTGATGCCCTTCGGTTTGACAAACGCCCCAGCATATTTTGTTGATTTGATGAGTAGGGTGTTTAGGGAGTACCTTAACAAATTCGTGGTATTCTTTGTAGATGACATCTTGATCTTTTCTAAGGATGAAGAAGAGCATGCCCTACATCTTAGGGAAGTGTTGGAGACCCTACGAGCGCATAGCCTTAAGGCTAAATTTTCTAAGTGTCACTTCTGGAGGAAGGAAGTATGGTTCTTAGGGCACGTGGTTTCCAAAGAAGGGATAGCTGTAGATCCCGCGAAGGTGGTGGCCATCCAAGATTGGAAGGTTCCTAAAAATGCTACCGAAGTGAGAAGTTTCTTGGGGTTGGCTGGCTACTATAGGAAGTTTATCAAAGACTTCGCAAAGATATCAGCTCCATTGACACGCTTGACGAAGAAGAACCTAGTT
This sequence comes from Allium sativum, assembly GCA_030737875.1. Lineage (NCBI taxonomy): Eukaryota > Viridiplantae > Streptophyta > Magnoliopsida > Asparagales > Amaryllidaceae > Allium > Allium sativum. The sequence continues at coordinate 135,535,889 of CM060918.1, forward strand.
TTCACATGGGACATAGATTGTGATGATGCGTTCCAACGTTTGAAGAGAGCTTTGACTTCAGCCCCAGTCTTAGTATTTCCAGACGGGAGTAAGCCGTTTACCGTTTATACTGACGCTTGTGGGACTGGACTAGGCGCGGTCTTAATGCAAGAGGGCAGGGTAATAGCCTATGGTGGAAGGCAGTTGAGAGCACATGAGAAGAATTACCCCACACATGACCTAGAATTGGCCGCTATTGTTTTCGCGCTTAAGTCTTGGCGTCATTATCTTCTTGGCGAGAAATTCGAACTATTCACTGACCACAAATCTTTAAAATACCTATTCTCTCAAAAGGACTTGAACTTAAGGCAGCAAAGGTGGATGGAGTTCTTAGCGTCCTACGACTTTGAGATAGTATATACCCCTGGCAAGGGTAACGTGGTGGCCGATGCCTTAAGTAGAAAAAGATTATCCTTAAGCCCTTTGTTTGTTGAGTGGCAAAGTTTAGAATTCATTTCGATGTTTGACTTTAGACCTTCCGTTGACTTCGTACCCGGTTTGCTAGCATCCTTGGAGGTCAGACCTACGCTTTTGGGAAGGATTGGCGAGGCACAGCGAGACGACCCGCAGTTGGTTGAGTTAGTAGAAAAACTCAAAGGAGGGGAGTCATCAAGCCATCTCCGTAGGTATACCCTAGACGATAAGGGTTGGTTACGTAGGGACGGTAGACTTTGTGTACCAAAAGAAGATGACCTAAGGAATACTATTCTTAATGAAGCACATCATTCGAAGATGACCATTCATCCCGACGGGGACAAGATGTACAAAGACATGAAGAGAGTTTACTTTTGGGCCGGCATGAAGAAAGACGTGGCCGAGTATGTCGCTAGATGCTTGGTGTGCCAACAAGTAAAGGCGGAGCAAAAGAAACCCGGTGGGTTGCTTCACCCATTGGAGGTTCCACTATGGAAATGGGAAAGCATCTCGATGGATTTTGTGGATGGGTTACCGCGATCAAGGAAGGGTAATACGGGAATTTGGGTTATAGTAGATAGACTTACTAAAAGCGCCCATTTCATTCCCGTAAAGAGTAAGAGGACTGCTCCATGGTTAGCCTCCGTATACGTTCGAGAAATAGTTCGTTTGCACGGTGTTCCTTCTAGCATAGTGAGCGACCGCGATCCTATTTTCACTAGCGAATTTTGGAGAAACTTACAAGAGGCGGTAGGGACTCAGTTATGTTTGGGCACCGCATATCATCCTCAGACGGATGGCCAGACCGAGAGGGTGAATCGCATTCTAGAGGATCTGTTGAGGCTATGTATCCTAGACTTTGGGGGTACGTGGGAAAAGCATCTTCCATTGGTGGAGTTCGCATATAATAACAGCTTTCAGTCCAGCATTGGTATGGCACCATTCGAAGCTCTTTATGGACGACCTTGTCGTTCACCTACATGTTGGTGGGAATCTACGGATAAGATCTTACTTGGGCCCGATATGATTAGGGAGACTTCGAAGAAGATCGACTTGATTCGAAGGAGGATGAAAGCAGCACAGGATAGGCAGAAATCTTATGCGGATAAGAGGAGGGCAGATCTCGAGTTTGAAGTTGGGGACATGGTCTTTGTCAAAGTGTCTCCATTACGGAACGTTTTTCGCTTTGGGTCGGTTGGGAAATTAGCACCAAGGTTTGTAGGGCCGTTTCCTATTAAGGAGAAAATTGGACAGATGGCGTATAGAGTAGAGTTGCCCGAGAGACTTAGTGGTGTACACGACGTATTCCATGTGTCACATTTGAGGAAGTGCTTGCATGAGACCGCGGAAGTGGTAGAGCCGAGCTTTCTTAGAGAGGTGGAGATAGAGCGTGATGCGACAATTCGACGAGCTCATACGCACATTCTTGGGTCGGAGATCAAGAGGTTGAGGAATCGAGAGGTCAGACTAGTCAAAGTGCAATGGGGAGATGATGAGAGCAACGCTACTTGGGAGACAGAAGAGAAGATGCGTTCACGATACCCTTTTCTTTTTGAGGGTATGTCTTTTAATTTCTCCTTTATCGCTTAGCTTGTACTTATCTTATCTTTAGTATATCCTCTCGCTAGTATCTTTGACCTTTAGTTAGGATAATCCTATGGTTGAAACATGTGTTTGAGACATGTTATGTATGGTGGATGCAAAGTGGATGCAATTGTTTGCTAGTGGTGGCTCGTGGATGCATATACGCACACTATTAGGCACTAGATCGGCTCAGTCACTTCATATTTCATATTGCATATATATGGATGTATTTAGTAAAATGGATGTATAATGGTTGTATTATCATATAGTTGCTGCATTCGGGTGGATGGTTGTGCACGCATATAGAATTAATATGTATCATTAGGAATCTTTTGCATACATATTGGATGCATGGCACTATCATGAATTGCACTTAGGAGGTCGACTGAATCAGTAGACCGCCTAATTTTATATTAGATATGGACATATACACACACTGTGCATATGAACATTAAAGCATTAGAAGTCTTTTAAGGACAATGGATGTTGGTGTTTGATGGTTGAGTAGATGGACGATTAGATGGTAGGATATACATTCTTCTTGACTTGGAGATTTCGGGGACGAAATCCTTTAAGGAGGGGAGAATGTAACACCCCGTAATTTTATAACATTAAAATTCACAAATTAAAGTATACTTAATTTTTAGAAAAGAATTAAGTGAAATGGGTTGCGCAGAGAAATATATATATTGATATATATATATATTAAAAATTAAATAAATAAATATGCGAAAAAGTTCAAAACAGCGAATTGGGAGGGGGAATAACCGAACCGGCCCATTTTTGAGGTCGACCCAAACACCGCTGGGTCGACTAGGGGTTAATCCAGGGTGTTTGGCTGTCAACCCGTGGGCCGATTCGCTCAAATGCAGATTTTGCATTTGATTGGTTCTCATGGTTCAGAGTTAATCTAATGGTCCTAAATAACTTCCTACACCTATAAATACATCCTAATGCTAACCCTAAACCTAATTAAAATAGAATAGTTACCGTCATACCATCGTCATGGAAATCAATGGAGCCGCCGCCAACTAAGAAAGAAGAAAAGCAAATTCAATTCTAATTCTCTCAACCCTAAAGCAAAGCAAAACTCTCTCTTTTCTTCTCTAAATTGTGAGTATGATGATCTTAACAAGATTATTATCATTTTAATTAGGTTGAGTTATGAATGGATTATGAGTAGATGATGTGAATTATCATATATGTTGTTGTAAACCCCTTTTGCTATCATGTATATTGTAAATCCAATGTTATATGATGATGATATCTTATATGTTGTAAATCATGCTATGATGATGTTATGTATGTTGAAAGTTTCTATGCTAAGTTGTGATGAATCATACATGTTAAAAAGGCCATGATGTTACCATCTATGCTAGTTAGTTCATATTAATTAAATCATCATGTTTGGGTTATGTTGATCTATATGACAAGTCACATATGCAAGTTAGATTGATTAGAAAAGTTATGAACATATACCAATACATCTATTATGACATCTAGAATTATGCTATGACATATGTGATATCCTATGCTAGTTCACACCATCATTATGTTGCCTAAAAACCCCATATGCAAGTTTATGTATAGATTTGGGCTATGATCATATCATGTAAATTGAGACATTTAACAAGTTGACACCTTTTGATCCTTAACATGTGTAGTTTATGCAAGTTTCACCCCTATTATGATTAGATTTATTTTAATTGTCTATATGTTGTGATAATTTATCTTTGTGCTAGGTGTTAGACTATACAAGTCTAGCCTATATTATGCGTTGAATAAGCGAACGTATAAACGTGGGGTAGGGGTAATATTAAGGATTTAATATTAAAAAGTTGGGGTGCAATTGATATGATTTTGCATGCCATAAGTGGATGGCCATAATTGAATCAATTATGGACATCATTAAAAGTTGACTTAATTAATAATTTGAATAGGGAATTGTTAAAACTGGGGTAAAAGATTTTAAGTGTTAATCAATGCTTAGGACACGAGGTTGGACTCGTTTGTGACGTAAACCTGCCCGGACCCGCCTGGCAAATCCAGTGGTCACAAATGTCAGCCCAATGTGAGAGGTCCTAGGCCTAAACTAAAGCATAACGGTTGTAAAGACACGAGGTTAGACTCTTTTATGGTGTAAGACTGCCCGGACCCGCCCGGCAAATCCAGTTGCCATAAATGCCAGTCTAATGTGAGAGGTCTTTATGAGGTTATGGCCTGAATGAATTAAGAAATACTTAACCAGATAAACATGTAAGGTGGGACATGGGGCTTAAGTAGGTGCCTTGGGTGGCATGAGGAATCTAGGGGGTGCCCTTAGTGGCATGTGAAATACGATTAGTAAGACTTAACCAAACACACATGTAAATGAACATGACTAAGAGGGTTAAGTGGGATATACTAGTGACAAGCTTAGGTGGGTAGCTTGTGGGGGCCCATTTCGACCAGTATCCCAAACGTATCTTTGTGGGCTCGACCCAAGTCGAGGACGGGACACGCATGCTGGGTTCGACTGTAAGAGGCCAAAACGGGGAGCGGTGGCAACGCAAGTCCAACGGGTTTCGTATGCGTGTGTGGACCCGGGCTGGTAGGTAAGACGTTGTTGCATCGTGTAGGTATAAGCCGTGCATTCTCAAGTTGTATCGGGTTGTCACTTTAGGGGAGTGATACACCCCACTGTGGGGCCAGTACGGGTATCTACGAGTAGGGATCCGATCGAAAGTGGGTAGTGGGGTACATGTAGTGGAGATAGGGGCAGACGGCACCTATGTAGTCAGCTAGGGGTACGTAAGGCTATTTATAAAGTTTCTGTGTGAAGCAAGTGGGATCAAACAATAGGGTCACTGGTGCGGTGCAGTGTAGTAATCATTCGTTAGTAATTAGGTGTGCCTTTACCGTTATCTTTAACGTTATCTTAAACACTATCTTTATCTTCCTAAGAGTTCATAGACATTTACTTGTCTTCCAGCTTATGCCTTAGTCTAGTTATTTTGATAATAGTATTGTTAGAATTATCATACTCGCCAGACTTTATGTCTAACCCCCTCTATTTCTATCCTTTTTTCCCCTCTAGGTCCTCAGGTTGGGCCCAGCTCTAGTGGAGTTTGATTGAATTACTTCATCTCTCTTTGGAAAGCTTGGACCGTTGAAGTAAAGTCCAGCTTGTTATCTTTTTAATGGCTATTTATGTAATGGGATTATGTATTTTGTTTTTATGAAGATGGATATTGTACTTGGTTATAATCTATGGTTTTATGATGTAACAAACATGTTTAATTTCCGCTGCAATAAAATGAAGTTTTAGATTTCCAAGTACTATTTATTATCTGTCTTGTTGTAATTTTTCTGTTCTATATTCACTTATAACCTCTATGGAAGTTAATGCATTCCCTTTGTGAGTGACATTAATGGACGTGGGGTGTTACACATACAACGCATGTTAGAGGGCAAAGGAGTGCCCAATTTCCATCTGTAGCCGCAGTAATTCCATCTGCGTCTAATCTTATTTCAAGCTCTGTAGAGTTGTCGTGCGATGGAGGTAGCTTTTCGAGAAACTTGTCAACAAGCTATACATGGATAGCATGAACGAGGATAAAGAACACAAGCCTAAGGATGAGAAACTTGTTGATATGGCTTAATCCACGAAGGAGGAAAAAGTGAAAGGAAAGAGGCCAAAGTGAGAGAATAATAAAACCCACGACAAGAGAGAGTATCTTTAGTATGGTAAAAAGGGACATGTAGTTAAGTATTAGAGGACAAAGACAAGATCGTCGAGAGGGCAATTGTATGCTCTCACTACTAGCGTACCTAAGAAGAGGTGGTAACGTTTCTGATAAAAGTTTAGCTTTCCTTTTCTACCATCCCGTTAGAATTTTGTTTTTGTACATCACATCCTTTTTAATTCTGCTTCGATAGTTGAGTCTCTGCACCTTAGTACTAGCGTAGTAGAGGGTCCCATTTTTTGTCTCAAATCCTGTTGAGGAATCGGCTCATTTATTCATGACTTGTTTGGATTTGAGAAAGTTTATGCTAAGTGTTGAGTTTAGAAGTAAAGCTTATGTTTTTGGGCAATGGGTTGATTTTAGGGATGGAGTGGTTGTCCAGAAATGATACCATTCTCGAGTATGAAAAGAGGGTAGTTAGACTCTTGACTTGCCCCGGTAATGCCCTCGAAGTCTAGTGTAACCCTTAGGATTCTGCCATGCTTAGTTACCTAGAATCTCTTAATATATTTATTGATCCGCTCGAGTAGTGTTCGCCACTAAGGCGGATGGTTCGTCTCATTTATGCATGAATTATAAAAAAAATCACCTTAGTAAGTACACTTGGCAACATGGTTGACATCTGTTTATTTGCATGAGATAATTCTTCTGCGTGGAATACCCTATAAACGAGATCTAGGATTCACTAATGAATTTTGTAGAGCTTGCATGAAACCATGAGTACGCAGTTATGTTTAAGCTGAGTATACGAGAAAAAGAATAAGTGAAAGTGGAACGAGAGGCGATAGTGAAATGAGTTCCAACTCATATTTTGGAAATAGGAATTAAGAAGCTAAGAAATTGTGAAGCTAAAGACGGTCAAAGTATAATGGAGTTAAGATCAAGGAAATGCGACTTAGAAGATTGAAGACTAGACACACACATCATATCTCTTTTTAAGAGTATATCCTTGATCCCTCTTTTCCTGTAGAGCTTACTTGTATATTATCTTTTAAGTATAACCTCTCGGTCCTATTCTCAATCCTATTTCTGTTGCAAAACCCCATAGGGATCATCTGTTAGTAATACATGTTGGGGCTTGAGGGTGTCCGTTGGGTTGAGTAATTCTTTGGGCGTCCGCCTGATGTTGATTTCGGTCTTCGGGCTGGTGCTTAGGGAGTTCTTCTCCTAACCAGTATATATGTGACGTAGATTTCCAGTTCTGACATTGCCTAATGGGCACAAAATTTTTTACTTGCTTCTATCATTCGACTATACCTTTAGGTAGGAACAATTGGGTGTAAACATGTGTTTGAGACATGTTATGATTGATGGTTGCAAGTGGCTGCAAGTGGTTGCTAGTGGTTGCTCGTGGATGCATTTACACATTAGGCACTAGATCGGCTCAGTCACCTTTCATGTTGCATATGCATGAGTGTTTATACTTGTTTATGGATGAATTTGAATATGTTATCATGTGGATGTTGCATATGGATGGATGTTTGTGCACACATATAGTGTTAGTGTGACTAGGACTATTTGCATACATGTTGGACTCATGGCACTAAACATATTTTGCATTAAGAAGATCAATCAGGCCTGATCATTTGCATTAGATAAGGAACATATACACACACTTTCTGCATATGTTCATACAGCATTAGTAATCTCTTAAGGACAATAGATGCTTGTGATTGGTGATTGAGTAGACGGATGATTGGATGGTAGGACACATTCTTCTTAACTTGAAGATTTCGGGGACGAAATCCTTTAAGGAGGGGAGAATATAACAACCCGAATTTTAATAACATGTTGAAACTGGAAATCAGGGTATAATTAATTTTTAAAATAAGAATCAAGGGAAATGGGTTACGCCATTGCGTTCGTCTCGGAATTCTGCTTGAAATAGAGTCCTAGTTTGCGTAAAACGGATACCGTATGAAGAAGATATGGACGAACGAAGTTGGGCAGAAAAACCAGAAACGGGTCAGAATGCACTGGCGCACTTGGGAAGTGCGCCAGAACAAAATTGCACTGGCGCACTTGGGAAGTGCGCCAGTAAAATTTTAGCACTGGCGCACCTGCCAAGTGCGCCCAAGCCAGAAAACTGGCTTGGTCAGGCCCTGGCTGGCCTGGTCGGGTTCTGGTCGATTTCTGAGGCTTGGCTGAGTCACTAGGGCTTACATGTCACTTTCTGATTGGCTTCTCTTGAGATGGATGGTCTGGATTCACTCTAGCTTCATCGACGGCTCAAATCAGATTAAAATTCTATAAATACAACTCAAGTCTAACCCTAAATTCACACAAATAATATAATACTAAAGCCGTCATGCTGCTGAACTCCCTCTTGAACCATGGCTGCCGCCCCAAATTAAAGCTTAAGCATTCAAACTCCAATCAACTCTAAGGACAAAGCTTTCATACACAATTTAATTCGAAGAACAAGGCTTCTACAATGATTCAAGACAATAAATCAACAACGCCGCGACATTTTTACAACAAATTCAGTTCGTAATTCATTTTCCATGCTCTGTAAGTTCCAGTTATTTTCAGATTAAAATATTTAAATATAATATAGGCATGTGATGAAGTGAAATTGGATTTAAGTATGTTTATCGATCTATTTCTGTTGCTTCTTGAATCTTGAGTTTTGTGACTTGTCTATCTTTATTCTCATGCCAAGTTTATGGTCTATTCAACAGTTTTCTTGATTCGTAATGATGTTATCATCAAGTTGTAATCTGTATGCCTATCATGATGATTTATGCTGTTTTCTTTCTGATCTTGTTCTTATTACAACTTCTACCTCCCCCTATTTATTTTCTTTTGATGAACCTTGGTCAATTTCGGACCTAGGCCTAAAACGCGATTTGCGTACGATTGAATACGGGGGAATATTGGGATAATACCTATTTGGATATATGTGTTTGGTGGAATTGATGACATAACATAAAAATTGGATATTTGGGTATTACTACCATTAACATGAAATTGAATATTTGGGTATTGTCATTATAATAGTAATTGCAAGAATGGGGATTGGCATATATAGTTTGACATGGATCTTGATATATGTAATATGACATGGATCTTGATATATGTAATTTGGCTAGAACTCGTTATGGGTAAATTGGTGTAAACATGTTAAACATATAATTTTGGGTATAAAACTGGATCTATGTAAATTTAGCATAGCTTTGTAAACATGTAGATCATGAATCTTGACATACGTAAAACGACATGAAACTTGGTATATGTGTAAATTGGCATAAAATTTGCATACATGTAAAATGACATGAATTGAACATATGTAAATTTGGTATGAATTGGGCATATGTAAAACTGACATGTAACCTAGAACTTGGGCATATGTTAATTATGTAAAATTCGGAGCAGAAAAACATGGCACTAGAGGGCACCAGTAGTATACCCTATGCATTCTAAAATTGTGTCGGGCCGCCACCATGGGATGGGATACACCCCATGGTGGGACCAGCATAGGTATCTACAATCATTGGGGGCCGTACGATACACGTAGGTAGCATAACCCCTAGGTTGGACCTAGGTGGCATAAACCCTAAATCCAAGAAGCGTTCAATTAGTAGCATAATCCCTAGGTTGGAGCTAGGTGGCATAAATCCTGGTTGAATCTAGGAAGCACTCGATAGAAAACCCTAGATTAGATCTAGGTAATAAATAATAGATGTACACGTGAAAGCAACCTTAATTTCGGGGATTGGGATCACGTTATGATTTTATCATTTTATATAGATTACTAGTTGGGACACTAGTTAGGTGGTGCAAAGCAAATAGATACCATTTTAATGGTGAAGCAGAGAAATCTTGCGATGCTTGATAGAAAGCTTGCGAAACTATACTTAGTTCATTTTGAATGGGAACCTTGCAATGTTATACATGACAAAAGTCATATGAGGTTATTCTTAGTTATCTTTCCTGTAGCTTATCTTGTCATCATGCTTATGTTTACTTTCAGTTTATTCATGTCATGTTATCTTTACCTGTTTTTATGCTGAAAGTCACTAGGACTTACTCAATCTTTATGACTGACCCGTTTTGTTTCGCCTCTTTTTCTTCCGTTTCCCCCCCTCCCCCCCACCAAGGTTCACAGGGTGGGAATACAGCTTAGTTCGGATCCTACCAAGCCCCAAGGCTCTTTCTTTTACGGCTTGGATTTCTCCTGGCTATGGCTTGCTTTGCTTTATTGGGGAATACTACAAATTATTTTATGCTTCTTTGTTTTTGAGCAAGACAGATATTTTAACTATGTAATTGGGTATTGGAAGTTGATGGGCTTTTATTGTAAACAATTATATTTAGCAAGTGACTTGAAGTACTTCCACTTTACTTTCCGTTGTTTTATATATGTCTGTCTTGTAATATTTCTGTTTCAGTACCCATAATGCTGCATTGAAGTTAAGGCATTCCCTTTGTGAGTGACCTTAACGGATGTGGGGTGTTACATGTTACTTAATGTCCAATTAAGTGCAATTCATTTCAATTTACATGTTTTCCAAATACATGTTAGTTAATGTCCAATTAAGTGCAATTCATTCGAATTTACATATTTTCCAAATACATTTTACTTAATGTTCAGTTAAGTGCAATTCATGTCAATTTACATGTTTTCGAAGTACATGTTACTTAATGTTCAGTTAAGTGCAATTCATTCCAATTTACCTGTTTTCCAAATACATGTTACTTAATGTCCGGTTAAGTGCAATTCATTCCAATTTACATGTTTTTCAAATACATGTTACTTAATGTCCAAAGTCCTCTATTCAATATGCTTTCAATACTATTCTAATACCACATTTCGTTTGTTGATTACATCTTGTAATCAAATTTCAACATCCCTCTTTTATACCGATTATTGTATAAAATTTCACTAAGCCCCGATTATTCCTTTTTATGCATTTTTCCTATTAATATCCAATATAGTTATAGTCATCCCATCTAATGGTCTAACCAAATTTGAGCAATAATAAGAACAAATGAAATGTTTAGGCTAAAAAAGGCCTAAACTCAACGTCAGAAATAAAAAGGAAATGGCCTAAGCTCTCGCATGGCCTAACTCAGATGGACAGAAATAGATCTTAAAAAATAGGGATAATTACAAAACTACAACAAAATTTCAAATGAAGAACAAAGCTGTAGATAATTGAAATAAATTACAGTAACAAATTTACTAAAATAGACAAAAGGGAAGAACAAGAGCAGAAATCAGATTTAAAAGAATTATTTACAGAGAAAACAATTAGGGATAACTGGATCTGTAAATAAACAATAAACGAACAAGATCTGTGTATAACTATAGAAAGATTTAGATCTGAAACACTATAACAACTATTATATCAATTTTAACCTCAACTTGGAAGAAATCTTGTAATCTTAGAAATACTCACCTAAATTTGAGCAAATCCTATAAGCATCGATAAATCCTCTCTATTTATGAATATCCTCCAAAAATATGTATAGAATCAATCCCCAATCCTCCATTAGAATTTTATTTGTGAAGGGAGTTATTTGAGAGAGGCAAAGAAATAGAGTAGTGAGGATTATGTTACGTTTTGGAGACTATTTATTATAGAGTTAGGGTGTCCAGGTTCATTAGAGTTTAGGCCATTGGATTATAAGAAGTATCTGGAAGCAAAACCCAAAAACATAGCCCGATCGATCAAAATCGTGCCTAGCAAACAACGTTGCCAGGCCACGTCCTGGGTCGACCCACCCTTTATGTGGGTCGACAGGGTCGACCCACTTGGGTCCTGGATTGACCCAGTGGTCGACCCAGTAGGGAATAAGTCGTCCTGGTTCCAACATATATATTTATTTTTAATTCTTATAATTTCTAATTTTAGTTTAATTATCAAACAACTATAACTTCTCCGTTTTTAGTCCGATTTCAACAAACCAAACGTCTATCTTAACCAGAATTTCGTAATGGGCCCAATGACGCAATCTCTGTTACCCAGTTCTCAATATTTTTCTGATTAATATTTGTTTTCTCAATTTATTCCTCAATTAATTAATTCGTTAACTAATTATTGTTTGTTAAAAATTCGGCTGTTACAGAAGATGTTTAATTTAATCAACTATGACCAACCATCCTTCCTTTTCTAAGCAAGACAACGAAATCTATAGTCCTTTTCTCCTGTTGCACATATATAATAATATGTGTGTAAACCTATGTAGCTAAAACTCCGCTAAAGCTTCGGAAAATCTCTACTATATTCCATAACACTCTTTAACCGTTACATTATTCTAATTTAGCGTTGATAAATAATAGAACTGCTTTAAGCCTCGCTATTTTTCGCTAGGCCCACTAAATTAAGGATTTTTAGCACTTGCTTTAACAATATTAATATACAGTTGTTGATTTGACACTCTTATAAAATATAAGTCTAATGATTTTTTTTGCATAATCACTATATCCTTCTATTTTTTTCCCACTTTCTTTAAGTACAACTTTTTGAACATCCATCGCTATAGAACTGCTAAGCGTTTTAATTACACATCTCTGCATTACTATCACACATAACAACATAACAACGCATATGAGTACATCCAGGCCCCGCCCGGAGGGGAGTCGGGAGAGCCCGTCGACTAGGGCAACCGACGTCGAAGGGGCGGCAGGTTGGAAGAAATCGTATATATATATTTGCAGCAGAAGTCTCTAAAAGTAGAAAATAGTAGCAAGGCGGTATGCTTCAGCAAAAATGCATATGGGACGTGGTTCAAATCTGCGGGGCATCAATTTTGCTTACTTGTTCTCTTCCATCTTCTTATTGCTGCAAAATTGGGCTACGGTAATAAAAGGGCCCGGCCCCCGGGCCGACACTGAGTGCATCCATGAGTATAATCATTCATACAAAAATACGAAGGGTTTTACATTAGGTCCCACTGCCTTGCTTTGGTAAACATGAGCTATTAAATTGATGATAATGTTTAGTTGCGATTTTTGGTTTTGCAATACAAGCAGGACCAAATATTTATCACCTTAAAAAAACATTATATCCGCAGTTCAAGTGGTCATGCCGAGTTAAGACTTTCGGTTTGGTCCACTCACATTTAACCCTTCGTTTAATTAACCGGTTTTATCCGGTAAAAATCCCAAGACGTTCGCCTTTTTTGAAGAAGCAGCCTTGAGCCGAACCGAATTTCGTCTCCTTTTGGTTTTTTCCTTGGAACTGGGAGCAATTTTGATTGAAGAGATAAACCAGGTAATTTCGCTCAATTAATCTCTGTTTCGGTTTCGCAAAAGTTTTGGACCTGGTTTATCGATTTATGCACATAAAAAAATTTCTTTTGGTGTTATTTTGATTTTAATTTAGGTGGAGAAACTCATAGAGCGGTTAGATGCTTTAGGGTTTGAGCTGCGATCATTTTATCTCTCTGATTATACCGTATCAATAATAACTCAATAGGTTAAATTTGGATTGCTAGCCGGATTTGAACAGAATTTGGTACTCAAATGAAGAAGATGAATTGATCAAGTCCAAATGGTTCCTAGTTGATTTTATTTTCTTATCACTAGTTGTCCTTAAATTTTAATCTTGAAACTGGAGAAAAATTGTTTGGTTTATCAGTTAAACAGATCTGCAACTTTTATTAGGAATACTTTGGAATGTGAGTTTCAATCAAATTAAATGTGATTTATTTTTTAACAAGTAACAAACAAAATAACAACATCACTGGGAATTTTTAACAAACAAATTCCGAACATTTCTCTTCTAAAATCAGTTACCAGATTATTAATAGATTCCAAAATAAGCGATTGGAATTTGCTTGGATTTGGAAAATGGTGCACTTGGGGGGAAAATGTGAAAGGAAAGGTATGAAACAACTGCAATTTGGAATTTCAACCGAGCATTCATAATAATAATAATACGAACGTAAAATTTAATTTCAAACTGTACCAGAAGCCATGTCGTTTGAGGCCGAGCAGAGCGCTAGGCACATAGAGCGACCCTAGAGTTCAGATGAAGTTCAGAATAAGCCTGAACGTAACTAGGCGTGGACTGCATATTTGAAATGGATTAACTTTGCATTAGAAACTGTAAAAATGGCAAAAACATACCTTATGAAATTCAATTGTTCTGGCTAATTCCTCATATATTTATTATTTAACTGCAGTAGAAAGCTCCTGTGCCGATGGCATGGGTTTACAGTTGCATTTGTTATTTAAAATGTGCTATATGTTAGGTTATCAATTTTACATTTGTTGAATATAAAATATAGGATGAAATATCGTTTGATTTTGTAGTGTTTTTGAGATGGGGAATTATTTCTGTGATCTTAAAAATATCGTAGAAGCCAACTTATGAACAATGTTCAAAGGTTAAGTATATGTATGAAAGGAGCACTAAAAATTTGATGTTCTACACTTTCATTAATTAATTTAATTGAGTAAAAAAGGAATTTGTTAGCCATTTTGGTGGCAATTCTTTTCAAAACTAATACTATGGATTATGGAATGATAGCAAAATAAAAGAACAACATACAACTGACAGTTTGAAAGCGCCAACAAACCTTTTCATGCCAATTAAGCATATAGTCGTCCCTATTACAGTATGCATTACATAATCATAAGTACACAAATAAAAATACAGATTCTAAATATAGCTATAATATTACGTTTTTTGAAATGCTTGAAAATTATACGAGTCTAAATTTATTTGAAATAGTAATTGCATCTTTTTATTGCTGATCTTTTGCTTTTGTGAATAATATAAAGACAGCTTATCAACAGTTCAAATGAATATATAAGTTTCATAACGTACATAATAATATAACCAAAAACTAATATTCACATATAAAAAGTAGTTCTACAAACTGGACAGAAGAACAATATTTAAAAGGCAAAAGCTGTTAGTATCACCCTCCAATTCCTCAAGATCAGCTGAAAACACAATTGTAATGGGAACACTTAGTCACCACTCTCAGGCTGCGATGCGCGAACTGAGAATATTTTTTTCCCTTCTTTCGGCTGTTTTCTCCTTCGTTTGTTGCCCCTTCGCATTTTAATGTGCTAGGCGGGATCGGCAGCCTACGTCATGGGCTAGGCCTGACACCAATACAATGTTGAATGTGGATCATGATAATATCAGGATAATGTATATAAGTAACTTAGTTCACTTTAACCACCTGACACTTTTTTTCTCTACAATCGTTAGTTCAAACAAAGTTGACATTTAATACATTGAAAAAACGTTTAGTAGCTAATGAATTGTATTCCAAGCGAGAAAATGAACAATAAATGAACAATCTGATTAAACTCCTTTTGTTGGAAATCGTCAATCAGATCTTTGTTGAAAAGAGGGAACAACAGAGGAGCATCCTTTTAGAGGAAAGCATAAAGATGAGCGATCTGAAACAGAGAAAGATCTATTGAATAATAATGTAATAAAAACATTATGCATAACTACATTCTATTGTTATAAATTCCTTTGACAATCCGGAATCAAACCGTGGAAGGAAAACCTAAATTAAGGCGTCTTTGGCTTTGACTTGTTTGAATCACTACCCCTCCTCGATCTTTTCATTGAATACTGTAGGTTTTCTCTTTGTTCTCACGCTGAAGCGGAAGAATTTTTTTTGGGGTTCAACATGAAATTAAGATGAGAACATTGAATGTAGGTCAGTGACTAACGATGGAAAGTCTACGCACTGGATTTCTTTTAGATTTTCATCATACGTTTAAGTTGGGTCTTGGGAAGACTAAAAATTGAGCATTCAATTTTGAAACCACCGGTTAAAGAAAGAACTTGTGGCAGCGGAAACGAACGTGGGCTAAAAAATAGGTGTTCATATTATTTCAATTCTAAGTATTTCAGCCATCAATCATGTTTACTATCTGAACTGTCCCTTTTCTATTTCTTTTGTCTTAGTCTGCAAAACCAAGGGATATTATTATGGCAAATTCTATTCGAACCGCCCGAACTGCTGTCCTCCCCCCCCCCCCCCCCCCCAATTTTTAAAAAAAACGGAAATCCCGCCGTTCTGCTGAGTTGCCCCCGTCTTTAAAGAAAAAGACAAATTTACCTTCCCTCGTGCTGCCACTGCGAGGTTTCTTACCGTACCACGCAGCGACACTGCGAGGTTACTTAGAGTACCACGCGGTGCCACTGCGTGGTACGGTAAGGAACCACGTAGTGGCAACGCGAGGTAGGCTGAAGCAAAGGATAATTTCGTCATCACGATTTTTGGTTTAAGTGAGGGGAAACTCAGCAATTTAGCGAGTCCAAATAGAATTTTCCTTTTATTATATATAGAGGAATGGTTTATAAGACTATTCCCAATGGTTGTTCAGCTCACTCATTTCTTTCCACTGAGCTAGACAACTAACACCGTGGAGCATTAGAATCAATAACCATTTAAAAAAAAAAACAATTGTTAAACAATTCCATTGTAAATAAAATGGTAAGAGAAAGCCATTTTAATTTCAGAAAATAAAACGGGTTTGTGTTTTGCCGTTTTGTTTCCCTTCTTCACAGAATTGCAAGCCCTGCTCGTTCGAACCAATTAAAACGGCAGTCTCTATCATTTAACTAAAACAGCAAATAGTTTATCGTTTTAATGAACTTGACTATTTCAGCAGCAACGGTTTGGTTGTGTGGTTAATCTTATGAAGTAAACAAGTTATAGCTGGACGCTTTGTGATTTGTTTATCCACCAAACAAGCAACTATTGGCTTTGCTTTAAATATTTCGTAAATAAATGTCGTAATATATCAAACATTATTATAGTTTACAAAAGTAACAATATTTATACGAATAAATATTATAATATTTGGAGGAGTTTTTGGTGCTCATATTTATGTAAATTTCCTTGTAAAAAGGATAAAATGATCTAAAATCACTAGACATTATTTTTTGTATATGGTTTGAGTAAACATAGATTGGAAAATATAAGTATTGTTTATTTGAACTCAAATTCAAACTTCTAACCTCATTATATATCAACAAATATAGTTGAAATTAAAGGTTGTTTTTTGTTGTTATTAAGATTCGGACTCTTTGCGTAATCTATATCTTTTTAAATGTCTACAATCAACTGAAATATCGTAATTGTCAATTGAAAAGATATTTGCATATCAAACCGTGCAATTAAAACTTCGTTAAATCTTTGATATAGCGTGTAGGACTCTTCGACCACTATAGTTTTTCTGTGTCGCGATGTTAAACTGTAGATTTGCTCTAAGCTGTTTTATTTTTCACTAATCCACTAAATCAAGGCTTTTTAGTATCATTTTTACTAACAATAATATAAAATGCCGATTTAACCAGTTCTCTCATAAGTCAAATCAACAAAGTTGTGGTAAATATGTAAATTTAAGGCATAAATATTCGAATATAAGTTGAAATTCTGTTATTGTTATCAAATCTAGGCTGCATAAATCACGGTACTATTAGATTTTGTTATATAAGATTAACTAGTATTTGATTTCCCATATGAATGGTAGAAGAATAAGAATAAATTAACTTCACATATTTGATTTTAAATCTAATGCAGCTTTTTGCATCTTCTCTATTTTCCTTTATAATTCCACTATTAGAATTTTCACCTCCACCGCTATTTGCTAAGCGCTTAAACTGCATAGTTACCAAAGTAATCATGGAAGCTCGAAAAGATGATAGAGCACACAATTTTTTTTAATTCATTGTACGTTATTTTAGGTTATGCTGAAGAATTAGTTAATACTTAATTATATTCAGATGAAAAATGAAAAAAATCATTACAATTAAATTATGAAAAGATTGGAAATTAATTAGGAACTTATACTTTACCTTCATTTAGAGTTAGGAAGAGCAATAGTTCATGATTAATTGCCTTCATAAGTTCAAACCAAATAAAGAAGATGAACTAAAATCATAGTTATCAAGGCGTGCGCTTACGTGTGCCTAAGCGTAGAAAAACCCAAAGCTCAAGGCTTGCGCTTGCGCCTTTTTGCAGTTTGAGGCGCTTTTTTTTGCTAAATTCAAAATTTCGTTTATAAATAGTTAAATAAAAACATTTAATTGTTCAATAAATTATAAAATATGGTTTAAAATTTAAATCTTATTAATAAATATGTAGATAATTGAATGAATTATAAAATATGGTTTAAAAATTAATTTGTAGTTAGTAAAATTGCAGACCAAACTCATATAAAAGGCACACAAAAAAGCCCAAGGCTCAAAAAACCCCAGACTCAATGCTTGCGCCTTAGCGCCTTGACTACTATGACTAAAATTTGAATAGCTTAAGCAAATAAAGAAAGCAACTCAACGCGTTTATTGTAAGTGTATTATTTTAGTCAAAAGCAAGCAAAAAATTATTCTAAAAACATTTATTTTCTTGGTGCTCCTATGGCATGTTGAATGTCGTGCGGAACAAAGTGGCCCCAATGGCATCTATTTTACTCTTTAAACAATCTTTTGTCTACACACAGACCGACAAATTCTTTGGATTTTTACAGATCTTTTTCAATACCTTGATATGGTTTTCTTATGAAGGCCATCCTGCTTGACTGAAATGATGTAATTCAGTCTCAAATCAACCTAGATTTGAAGCCTGTAAACATATGGATTACAATGCATGCTCCTAAATCTGAAATTTGTCGTGAGAACACAAGCACATCACGCATGCACAGGTGTGTGTGTGTGTGCTCGTGGATATGTATTTGTATTGATATGCTTCAAATTATGCTAATTTCATATAGATATGATATTTTATCATGCAGATCATCTTCGTAGACTGTTAGATTACTTTGAGACTTCCAACTCTTTCAGAACCGTATATTAAAATGTGGTTTTTAGAGGGTTAGAAATTTCAAAATAGTCTGAAAAGCATAAAGATAAATTATACTATATTAACATAATATATATAAATAATTAGCCAGATTGAAACGTGCCAAAATATTAACAAAGCAACCCAAACTAAGTAATAAACAGCAGAAGAGAAAATTGAAGGAAAATCACTAAATTTAGTCAAACACACGATTGAAGATGGAAACTTAGTAAAAGTGATGTTCATGTGGCTGACGCTATTTTTTTGGGAATTAAGACAAAGATAAAGACGGAGGTGGGGACTTGGGGCAACGATTAGGTCACCGATTGATGATATAGGTGTCCAAGTTCGAATCTGGAGACAACCTGTTCGCAATGCGAGGGAAATGCCGCGTACAATTGACCTCCCCACTGCCCGCTATCACACGGGAGCTTCATGCATTAGGTTCCACCTTATTTAAGACCAACATGAAAAATGATAAATCGATCTTTGTATTATGTGAAAATTTCATTATTTGAAGTCTAAACTTCATAATATTAAGTGTAACATCCACCCCAAATGCCATACTTTGTTAAATATAATTGTTTCCATAGCTCAACAGATTAAATGTATGACTAAACAATTTGATTTCAATATAGCTTATTTCTTGCTTCGTTTACTGAACCTTTTTACTTTTTATTACTATTTTAAATTTTATTTCACTTTTATTGAACATTTTTACTTATTATTATTATTATTATTTAAAAAAAAAACCTTTATCGGACGACTTTTTATTTGATTGGTTATTTTAAACCCTTTATATATATATATATATATTATCATCATTATTAATTTTATTTTATTTTAATTTTGGGTTCCATATCTAGCCAACCCCAACTTGTTTGGGATATATGGCTTTGTTGTTGTTGTTATAGCTTATTTCTTGCTTCTTCCTTTTCTTCTGTAGGTACAACAGTATTTTGCATTTAACTTAGTGACAATGGAATCAAATTCGGAGATCATAATCCCAATTGGGGCACAAAAGCATGATCCAGCATGGAAGCACTGCCTAATGATAAGCTCCGAAGGGCGCACCATGTTAAAATGCATGTACTGCCACAAAAAATTCCTCGGTGGCGGAATACATCGCATTAAAGAACACCTAGCCCGACAAAAAGGCAATGCATCATGTTGTGCCAAAGTTCCAGTCGAGGTTCAACATTCAATGCAGCAAAGCTTAGATAGTGTTACCATAAGAAAAGAGAAAAAGCAAAAATTAACAGAAGAAATCGATAAGCTAAACACACATCATATGACCATGGATGAAGTACAAGGTCTTCAACTGCACACTATGTTCGATCAGGAATTAATTCAAATGGAGGCAGGAGATGAACCTTTGCCAAAATCAAATGGAAGAGGGAGAAAGAAGAAACCTCGACAGTCTTCTCCTTCTTCCCAACTTCTCGTACAATCTTGTATTGACCCGAACAAATCTTTGTTGGATAAAGATGAAGCTTATATGGCAATTTGTAGATGTTTATACGAAAGTGGTGCACCTTTGGACATGGTTAACTCAATATATTTTCAACCGATGGTTGATGCTATTGTAGCAAGCGGTGGTATTCAAAAGCCTTCATATTCTGATGTCAGCTCTCACTACCTAAAAAGAAACATCGAAGAGGTAAATGGTTTGTTCGATCATTATAAAATGACTTGGAGTCGGACTGGTTGCTCATTGTTAGCTGATGAATGGATTACTGAAACTGGTAGAATTTTGATGAATTTCTTTGTATACTGTCCTGAGGGAACCGTCTTTTTAAAGTCAGTTGACGCATCACATATTGCTGCTTCATCTGATACGTTATACGAGTTGCTTAAATCTGCAGTTGAAGAAGTTGGCGTGAAAAACATAATTCAGGTGATTACGAATAACACCAATAACCATATTTTTGCAGGGGAAAAATTAACCGAAACGTATCCATCGTTATTCTGGACACCTTGTTCATCGATATGCGTAGATGGCATATTGGATGATATTTCAAAGATGGATACAATTGCAGAGGTAATCGAAACTGCAAAATCAGTTACTTCTTTTATATACAGTCATGCAGTGGTTTTGAATTTAATGAGAAAGTATACGAATGGAAGAGACTTGCTGCATCGTTGTCAAACAAAATCATGTATGAACTTTCTTGCATTGAAATGCATGGTTATGTTGAAAGATGAGTTAAGAGCCATGGTGTCTTCTGAAGAATGGATAAACTGCCCATACTCTAAAAAACCAGGAGGAATCGTTGTCAGTATAAATGTTAATAATCTTGTATTTTGGTCCTCTTGTGCAGCAATTGTTAGAACAATAGAACCACTTATGCAAGTAATGAAGTTAGTTGATAGCCAAAAAATGCCTGCTATGGGATATATTTATGCAAGTATGCATCAAGCAAAAGAAACCTTAAAGAAAGAGTTGGTTAAGAAGCTAGATTACATGCCTTACTGTGATATCATTGAATGGAGATGGGATAAAAATTTGAGTCCACTACATGCAGCTGGATTTTTTTTCAACCCACGATTCTTTTACTGTATTCAAGGAGCTGTTTCTAATAGAATTTCTTCTGCAGTGCTTGACTGTATAGAAAGGTTAGTTCCTGAAGCGAAGGTTCAAGATAAAATACAGAAAGAGTTGACCCTGTATAAGAATGCTGCTGGAGATTTTGGGAGGAAAATGGCTGTTAGAGCTAGGCGTACTTTGCTTCCAGGTAGATGTTAATCTCATTTATTATTGTTTCTAACGTTAGGCGATTTCTTGCGTATTATCAACATTGGTGAAAGTATAAAAAATGCCCTAAACTAAAACTGACTGTAGATATGTCTTAAGATGGAGATTTGTACAGAAAAAGAATATACATGGCCAATTTTATCATTTGGAATTAAGATCGGATGATGGTGAGCTATCTCTGTATTAGTCTTCAGGATATCTGATCAAATGCATGTGTTAATTTATGTAGCTGAATGGTGGTCTACATACGGAGGTGCCTGCCCGAACTTGACACGGCTAGCAATACGAATTCTAAGTCAAACGTGCAGTGCACGGATTGCTGAACAAAATCACATTGCATTTGAACAAATCCACAATCATAGAATGAACTCTATGGAGCATCAACGCCTCAGCGATCTCTTATTTGTTCGCTGTAATATGAGGCTCCAACAAAGGTACAGTGTGCCTATTATCCTAACACTAGTATTGATTTATAATCTATCATGGGTCAAATACTTCATATAAGCTATTTGAAGAAACTCACTAACAAAATTGGTTATCTTTCAAACTAACTATTAAAATATGGAAGTCCTAGCCACAATAAACACATCAGTAACAATCGCTTTTATGAGCAACTATAAGTTACACACAAAACCTATTACTACTAGGTATTATTGTTGGTTGCACTAATGAATGTATACTACGCATTTTTGTGTTTTCATTAGCATAACTTATACTGACGATGAATAGTAGTAGCTTTTATCCACAGTTTATTGTTGTTCATGCCAGTGGCTGCTAGTACAGTGGTAGTTTCCAGATTGTTGATCTGATGATCAAATTTCACTTGCATCGTTCAACACTATTATAAGAGCAGATACATCAATCTGTTGATGCAGTCTGATGCTTGGTGAAAACTAGATTATTTTGATAATTAGTTTGAAAGAGATCATTTTTTATTTTGTTTTGCTGTTTTTTTTTTCTTTTTTTTTTAAAGGAAAAAAAATCTGTTGTATCATATTATCGTGATTCATGCCTGTACCTGACGTTCATTGAAAATAATGCAGGAATTATTTGAACAACAAAACATTTGATCCAATTTCTATCAACAATATTGATATTGTTGACGACTGGACTGTCGAGAAAAGCGAAATGTTCTCGGCTAATGAAGATTCTAGCTGGATGATGCTTGATCAACCTGCATCGCAAAACATATTTGATGATGACAATGATGTTGAAACTTTTCTTATGGGTAATAATTCTTTTTCTTACCATAAACTTTTAGCTTTTCAAAGCGGTAAAATATACGTCAAAAGGCTTTTAAAGATTACCGTGCACAAAAATTTCAGGCTTTGATGATGAGATGATACGGCGTGCTGGGCAAGAAGTCGAAGATGACGACATTGACGACATTAAAGGCAACGAAGATGGTCAGGAAGTGGCTTCCTTTTCATGAATCTTTGTTAGTACAAACACTATGTATGCATATAGCAGAATATGCAAATATGATAGAATATGAAAAATTGATCAAGAATTTATACGTCCAGATAGAAAACAACCGTGAATTTTGTATTATCGGATCGCTTTACTTCTTGTAGAAATTTGGCAACATAATAAGCTTTTTGTAAATAATTCACAAGAAAAAAGTATGTTAATGCAAAGCTTGGGGGTCGAAGTGATGTTTGTAGAGTAACAATAATCTGCAGTTTCTGTTACTGCCCTTTTTTTGGGGGTCTATGTTTACTGTATGATCTAATTAAATTAAGTACTACTCTTATAATCAAAATATTGGTTATATCTTATATGCTCCAATACGGTAGTACCCTTGTACATTAAATTCCAACGTTGGGATTTAGTTTCTGACTTAGTTAGAGCATCCTTACCAGCCTGGGTATTTGTGTGAGGAGAAGAAGCAAAAACAACGTGAATCTCTTCCACTCTTTCAGCAGTTTGTGGGAGTTCTTCATTTAATTAAAAAAATAATTGTTTTGAACATTGTTTAGAGAAATATTTGGGTTTCTGAAATCTTTTTTTCTCTTTTAAATAATTTCTGAATTTTTTTAGGGTGTAAACGTTTTCAGAAAACCTTTTAGAAACTCATGCCTTAAAATGAAATGGGACAAACTTCCACTTTTTCCTGCTTCCCACATCCACATCAACGCTGCTAAAGTGGGAGGAAGCCAGAAAAAATGGGAGTTTCCCTTATTTTCCACTGAATCAATGCTGATGGACATGCTTTTATAAGCGTGTCCTATGATTGGAAACGGCGGTGGCTGCTCTCAGCATTTGTGTGACATGATGATTATCCATGAATATTTTTCTAAGAGAAGCGTTTCACGGTATCTCAATTTGGTAGCATTCCATTTACACATCATTTTAGGTCGTTAAGTTTATATTTAAATAAACCGGCCGAAAGAAAGAATTAATGGGGAAAGAGAGAAACAAAAATGTGTGTTGAAAATCAAAAAGACCGTAGGTATGCTACACTATTTAAGGTGTTACCGATCCAATCTCTTTTTCTTAAAAATGTGTGTTGGAAATCAAAAAGGCTGTAGGTATGCTACACAAAGAAAGCTTTTCACATGTACGATTAATAAATTAAGATAACATATAATCATTCTGGGTGATTCTAATAACATGTCGTCATAAGTACTGACTAATACATCACAACAAATACGAAAAAATAAAAGTAAATACGACAGTACGTTTAGGAGAAATCCAACTCGTCTCCTGAAGCTCCAAAGCATCCAAAGGTAAATCTAAAAATAAGCTTGGTCTGACCCGAGCACTATACGGGAAATAACATCGGATTAGTCTAGTAAACCAACCGAGAAACACAGTCAAATGCATTTAGTATTGCAAAACCTTTCAAAAATAAAAGTACCTCATAAGAACACGACATACGTAAAAATGGACGAGTTTTTACATTACGATAACTAAACAATTATATAAGAAACTCCAATAACTTTATAATTGTAACTCGTAAATGATTCTATTTAATTCATACGTGGTCGTATTATTCTAATATTTTAGAGCATGATTCTTTGGGATGTTTTACAAGTCCACGGTTTTTTCTAAAAATTTATGTGGCTATTTTGGCCTTGGAGAGTGTTGTTTCGACTATAACTTTTGAGAAATGAATTAGACAATTGAACATGTCTCAATGGTTTTTCATTCCTTTGAATGGTCATGTGAAGAAATCAGATAAGTAGTTTGGGATATATGACAGTTTTAAGTTTTAAATAATGTTGGACAAAATTATAGTAGCTAACATTCTGAAATTAGCAAGCTCATTAATCAAATTACCTTAGGAGTTATTTGAAGTTTCTCTCTCATTCTTCTATTAGCCATAAACCTAAATCTACTCTAATTCATCCCTGAATTCACAAATATACACTCAAATTTTTCCTAAATCATTTTTATTTACTAATTAGAGATTAAGTCTATATTATTGATTAGATCTCTCCACTTTGTTTGGGGATTAACCTAATTATTTGCTGTCTAAATTGAATCTCCACTCAATTTCACTAAATTATGGGATCATATGAATGCTTATGATCTCTCACATGTCCACATTGAGTTATATGTTATAATTAGTAGATTTCATCATATACATGTTAAATTAACCTAAAACTTGATTATATGTACTAATTTCATATTTACAAACTCTAGGCTAATCTAATTATGTAATATGATGATTAATATGTTAGATCCAATGTAGTCAATGAGCAATTAATCATGTTTAATGCTAAATTTATGATTAGATTCGATTGATTCATGTTTGTATGTAATTGAATTATTATATATTATTTTAATTGATTGAATTTGTTGTTTGAATGGTTGAATTGATTGAATTTCTCGCTATGCTTGATTTGTGTATTAGTGTTGTGCATGTTTTAGGACTTAGACAAATGATTGTAGTATATCAGAGCAAGCTTAAAACCCCATGCTTGTTTTGAAACCAGGAAATGAACTTGAAGCCAACATGACAGCTCAAAGCCAGGAATTTACTTAGAAGTCAGGAAGTGAACTCGAAGCCAAGGATTTGCTCCAAGGTTGTGAAGTCAGTCCAAAAGTCCATAGATGGTCTTATCAAAATTCTTCGAATTGAAGCAAATAAACGAATATGCACTTATGTTTGAAACAGGTACATTCAATTCGAAGCGGTAGGACTTGGAGTGTGAAGGTGTGCTTTGAATCGATTCGGTGTTCGAAGCAAGCAACACATCGTAACAATATGACTTAGAGTGAAGAGGAATGATTTGAAGCAATGCGGGTCTGTGATTCGAAGACTTTTGCTTTGAGCCAATCAAGGCAAAAATGATTTTCTCCACTCGAAGCGAAACTATCCTTTTATTACGAAGGAATACAACCCTAGGAGTATTTTGTGTGCTTTCTAAAAGAGAAACAAATATGATGCAATTGTATTTCTACCGAATGATGCGCTTCGAAACTTAAAAGCAAAATGCTTCCGAACTCAAAGCAATGTGCTATTACACTTATAGCAATGCATTCGGAGCAAAGCAAATCTTTGACCAAAGCAAACTGCTTGCAGGGCCGGCCCTGGCCTAGTGCGAGCCGTGCGACCGCACAGGGCCCATTAGGTCAGGGGGCCCAAAAAAAACTGTATTACCTTTACTAGAGCTGCTTTTTCTTGTTAGGATGTGTGTACTTGATAGTAATTTATCTATGCAAAAGTATATATGATTGTATGTTTTGTTGACATCAATCAATATATTAAAATGGAGATGTGGCTTGTGTAGACCTCTAGTTGACAAATTGAAAATGTGGGTAAAAACTTTATGAATTTGCTGAAACACGCAATTTTCTCAATGGAGATGCACAGTAGAAAAAGCACATTTTCATTCAAGTTTAATTTCATTAAAAAAAAAATAAGCGTCCAAAATTTTGGGTCCGCACTAGGCCCATAAATACTCAGGGCCGGCCCTGACTGCTTGAGCCACTTAGAGGAAACATAAAGTTATGTAATCCATAGGATGGTATGGTGAGCTCTTTAGGGTCGTGCTCGTGGCTATGATTCACTAATTTCAACTACGAAGTGGAATAACGACAGGATAAAGTTGAGACTCTTCGAATGGGAACTCGGATGAAAGTATGATCGAAGGAGTGTGATTAGGCAACTTGTAACGATCCAGAACTTTTAACCAATTTAAAATTGGAATTTTTATTACTTAATTTGAATCTAAATTTGAATTTGACATAAATATATATGGTTAGGAATATTTAATAATTTTTATAAGTTATATGATAAATTTTACTTGAATTATAAATGAGAATGATTATTAATGAGTTTGGATTTATTGATACTATTTGTGTTCGATCGGATTTGTCAAACCATAACATGAATTAGTAGCGTTAGAATTAAGTGTTGCCCTTAATTTTCATAGCATTTGAAGGAAAATGCTCCAAAAGCTCAGTTTCTCTCCTTAAGACAAGTGTAAGGACGCTTGTATTTTTGCATGCCTTCTTCCATGCATGTCTTCCACTTGCCCCCTTATGTGTCTTTACCTCCTTACTCCTCCTTTACTATATAAGGAGCTCTTTACTTCATTTTTTATCATCCATTTTCGTTTTCCCTACCTTCCTTCTTAAGCTTATGGCCATGGTTCCCATGGCATAAGTCTTCCTCTTTTCCACCCCCACCTTGCCAAAGTTCGTCATCATCATCCTCCTCCTCCTCTTATAATATAAAGAGAGAGATATTAGTGTATATTATATATATATGTATATGTATATATATATATATGTATATGTGTATATATATATATATATATTAGTGAAGAAGACGTTGCGCCGAAATACTGTCTGACGGTTCGCTCAGCTAGGCTCGCCTACCGTGAAGATTTGGAAAGCTGTTAGGTGAAAACTCTTTAACCATGGTTTATATTTTTAATTTGTAGTTAGACTAATTTAAATATAGTGATGAATTATTAGTGGTTAATGATGATTGATGTTTGTTGTGATGGATGATGGATGCATAGTTTAGAACACACACTATTAAGCGTTAGTGTTATAACGCTTGTGCACAGTTATGATTTATTTAATTATGTTGATGATGGTTGTTATAGATGTTTATAATGGTTGTTGATGCTGTTATGCACATACTATGACACAACAAGTATGGTATCACATTGGTGATCGACAAATCTCCTTCGTAATTAGAAGCAATATCATTATTGAAATTGAAGGTTAATAATTGGGAAAGACCATATGTATGAATTCATATATATTGATAAAGTTTTTTAAATGAATAAATAAATACCGGAACGTTCTAGGATGACAGTGAGGATAGTGTCTAGGCTTGGATTTGGAAAATATAGTTTCCTGCTCTCCCTGGCTATCCCTAACTGATCCGACGAATGAGATGGTTAATTTGAAATTATTTGAATTTAGAAATGAATTGGAATTTGATTTATTAAGTAAAAAAAAAAGTTGAATTTTGAACCCAAAATAAATTTGGAAAGTCAATGTAAATTACTTTAAATGGTTTTTTTGAGTATATATGGTTTCTAAGGTATTTTGAAGTACTGAAGAATAATTTTTATTTCGATCAAAATAGAGCTTGTCGCGCAATGGTAATTTGCGTATTTTAGTTACAAACTTTAAACAGTTATAACTTTTGCAATCTAAATCGGATTTCCAAGAAATGAAAAACAATTGATTTATATAAACAAGAGCTTTTAAATGAGTGAAAGCAGATTTTAATTTCGGGTTATAATTTTTAAGTTATGTTTAAAACCGTTTTGGAAAATGTCGCTGTAAGAGCAGTTGTCGACCATAACTATAAACAATTGTTTTAAATGTATTAAAAATATGGATTTTTTTTGTAAAATCATTATAAATTATGTAAAATTGTTTTGAATCATAAAGTTTAAGTTTTGGCTAAGATAAACGATATTTTGATCAAAGTAGTTAAGATAACTGTTTTGTAACGATTTTGTAACGCTTTTGAAACACTATGGTAACTCTTTCTTTGAAAACAATCTATTTTGAAGTTGTAAACCGCGAGCTGTTTCCCGAACTATAAGCAATCATTTGTAAATGATTGGTGGGATGTTTTCAAAGATTTAAAAGTATTGAAAATGTTTTATATGGAATTTAAATTGATTTATTTAATATTAAAACAAATATTCAGTAATTGGACATGGTTGGAGATAAATATTCGGATGTTTGATATTAATCCGGTAGATGATGACTCTTACTATTTGAGAAATTTAAAAGGTAGTTCACCATTATTCCATTTATAGTATGAGTTGGATACAGAGATTGATATTAAGTATAAGTGGATGATATTTCTATCCAGATCTAATGTCAAAGAGTTGGATAAATCTTTTAATTAAGATATGGGTTTCCCAATTTGACTGGGATAAGTTGGATAGAAATAATGTTCGGATATTTGATATGAAATTCTTTGGTGTAAACATATACTATTTGAGGAATTTGGAAGATGTTATTATTATATCGTTATTCCACTTATAGTATTCGTTGATTATGAGAATTGATATCAAATATAAGTAGATACAATTTTTGTGTAACTTATGTTCAATATCGATTGATTTGGGTTTTGTCGTGAATCATATCTTCAATAATATCATTCTTGAAACCCAGTGACATTGAGTTATGGAAATTCATATCGTAATTTGAGGATTTAATCAGATCTTTGATTTGAGGAAATTAAAAGTGAGAAATTAGAAAGAAAGTATAATCTTTTAGTTAAGATTAAAGAATGGAATGTTGGAAAATCAATTTAATTGGAAACTATGGTTGAAATGTGGATTAAGGATTTTCAAAGAAAACTGGATTTTGATAACGAGTTATCAAACGAAAAATTAATTTAGGCATTGAGGCTAATCGTTTTTTATTTAAGGGATGTGTTTTAAAAGAGAAAGGTTAAATATGGATTTTGTAATAATTTGAGAATGGGTTTAAAGAAGATTAATTTTGACAAAATCCAAGACGGAAGGAGATTGGTAGAAAGCCTGTGTGTTCCGTAATTGTGTTTTTAATTGCGCTTATTATTTGGAAGGATCAGAATTATGTCTGAAAACCATTCCAAGTAGTAATACGACGTTGTGGAGCAATTGAAGACGACATAGAAGACCAGGACCCTTCATGTCGTAAGGACGACTTGTTGAATATCTCGAATGGCTGACTCCCATTCGCAGATGGATTTTATATATCAGTCAAGTCGCAAGAAGCCTGAACCTATGTGAAGGAATTCCGGATTGTTGTTTCGTTCAAACGCAGAATGGACATGTATGGATTGTGTGTATGACATTGTAATTGACTGCGTAGCACTGATGTTTATTAATATATATATATCTGCTTGGTGGTGGAGAATTTATTCTCTTGCTTAACACTCTTCTCTAAGACGTATGATCTTAGAGGTTATATATTGATGGAAATCAGTGATCACTACACCAGAAATGCCAATTAATCAGTGCTTATGGTCGTATCTAAATCGATTTGGCAATGCTCTGAACTGTATCAAAAAATGATGTCTTTGTCAATTTGATACACCCTATGGCCATATCAAATGCATGTATTTGATACGGCTTTAGGCTGTATCAAATACATGCATTTGATAGGGCCATTAGCCGTATCAAATTGAGAATTTGATACGACTAATGGCCGTATCAAATTAAAAAAAAAATCACAATTTGTTGGCATACATCAATTCTGCTTTCATCATCACACGATATTGTAACAAGACTGGTCATTCATAAACTCAGCTTACATAATTTGTTTGTAAAACTTTATAATGAGCATTTGTCTACAACATTACAGTATGAAAATTAATGCTCATTACATGAGATGACAAATTAAAATCAGTAATCATGACCTCATCTTTCATAAAACATTTGATCACCCAATTAAGAAACTAACCGACCAAGAAAATCCATGAATACGCCATAATTATTGTTTTCTTGACCGATCATGCTTGATTCAAATGTCAATATCAAGAGGTGGTAATATCCAGAAATTCCAAGGATTATACTCCTACAATAATATTAATATAGAAAATATAGCATTTAATCTACAATGTGAATAAAAATAATAATAAATACAATTTGAAACAAAGAATCTACCACTTTAGCTATAGCAGGTGGAAACATGCCATCAACAAGTGCATGAAGCGATGTATATGATCGTGAATCGTGTACTCTACGATTCACAACCACCTCACCCTAAATAAACTCGTATCCGTTTTCCTGCACCAAATCGAATTTGTATACTGATTAAATTCCAGGAAAGGTAAAAAAATAAATAACTTTGTACTGCAATTTTGAATTAACAAATGAAAAGTGGTCACAAACATCACTACGAAGTCCCAAAAACATCACTTGTGTACCTGACTTGATGACACTTTGCCAAATTAGAAAATACCCAATCAGTTTTACTGTGAGTATACAAATTGTTACCTCCTCTATTGTAACGACCCGGATTTTGCCCGACCCTAATCGATCGCAAGATCGATCAAGACCGTTCAAATTTCGCATACGTTAACTTTGGGCATACAACACATCAGGACAACAACACAGACTTTTATAACATCAATAATAAATGTTACATCAGAGTACAGAATATATCAGAGTACATCGAAATAAAATTACAGCGGAAGATAAATTACAATAGATTAACACATTGCAGCGGAACTAATCTCAGCGTAAGGCCATCAATATTATGGACCCAACTACAGGCTTCAATCCAGGATCCTGCTTAACTATATCTGCAAAAAGCTACTCGACTGCCCGTGTGGAAAGAGGGCACCCGAGTTTGAAAAGTGAAACAAACTACAGGTCAGTCGTGGGACTGGTGTGAGAAATCTTAACTTAACTTATCTAATAAGAAGGCTAATCACAGGACCATGCCGCCAACGCGGAACGGGTTTACACCATTGGATTGCCAGTGCATAAATAAAGTAAATCGTCAAATAACGCAATGCTTTTTAGAAAAATGAAACCATTATAAGACCCAGGTCCCATCACACAATGTAACGCAAACCGGAGGATAGGGTTTTACCTTATAATGGTCAAAAGATGCTTGATACGTAAAAACGATATTACTAGTGTGTATATATATATATTTAAAACATTTCAAATATAATATCAATCCTAGACGGCATAGCTACCATCTACTATGTCGCCATACTAGTTATACAATCAAAACCGCAAAGGGGCGTATTGGAAATTGGGTTTCCATCATGAGTCAAGGCTAGGGAGGAGCTCCTGACCGATTCGAGACACTCTAGCAATGTCCCAGGATTCAGACGCTGGCGAACCCTTGGATACAGCAGGGCCGGTCCACAAATACTTTAGTGGGTTAGTTATGCCTGAACACACGCTCCCCGATCCTATTGGACCTACAAATCGGTCGTGGGTGACCGATAAGAATAAACCGAGGCCTCGCAAAAATTCCATCATCCACATAAGTAAATGTCATCAAGTTTAAGCATTGACACCACTTCTAGCTAGAAAGAAACGTGTGCACTCCCTGCGTTCCATTCTCCCGTTTTAGACTCAACCGGTGTGTGAGGCTCGCGAAGTCACGATATACACAAAGCTATGCCTAAAGAGACTGTGCTTTGATCATCAATCACAAGGCCTGCTTTTCAACAAAGCCTTGATCATTTGCATCTTAGCATGTCACATTGTCAGACCCTACCATATTATTGATCATCTACCAATATATATATCACCTCTAAGCTCATACGTCTTAGAGAAGGGTGATAAGTAAAGAATAAATTCTTCACCACCAAACAGAAATATATAATCAGTAGTGTTCAACAAATACAGTAGAAAGGAATACAATGTCAGACATACAATCCATTTACAAGTCCGCTCTGGGTCTGAGCGAAACAACGTGTCCGTCGATCTCCAAATGCGTTTGGACGATCATTACCAAATACCTTGCCTTGGAAGGCCAATCCCAATTCAAGATACCAGTCGTCGTCATCCCAACGATGTGAAAACCTTCGGTCTTCAACCACCGCCTTCATCTTCGACTCTTGATCGTCGTGATGATTATTCAGAATGGGTTAAACCCGGTCTTTCTGAATAACTCACGTATTTTGGGATTAAAAAGCAAATATTGGAAAATCACACATTACGCCACATTCCAACTCGAGTATTCTTTTAATAAGATATTCATATCAGAAGATTCTCATTAATTTTATCAAAGATAAACTCTGAAAATAAAATCTTAAATCTTCCTTAAAAGATTCATTAAAACTCCAGTTTTGATTTGATATCAAAAATCATTATTACAAGATCATTTATTTTAGGAATAAATCTTGTCTTAAACAGGTTAAAGAACTAGTGTCCTTTAAAACACAGTTCACGATAAACCCACAAATCTATTTATAAAATATGGAATTCCACAGAAATCAAATCAATACATAATCGATATAGATTTCTGTATCGGACTAATAATATAAATGGAATAACGGCAAAGCCTCTTAAATTCCATATATAATATCGGTCTTCTTTTACAGAAGCCCATCTCGATTATAACCAATCGAATTTCCACTTAATTCCAATTTAATATATTAAATTGGAAAACTTGATTTTTAGAAAATGCCTTTTTCTTTTTCTTCTATAAAATAGATTTATAAATTCCAAATAATAATTTCAATGTAAATCGGATTAAAGGACAAATGTCATTTAAAACACCGTCCACGATAAATCCACTTCACACCTCAATTTATTTCATAACACAAAATATATTTGCAAATCCTAATAATCTTTTAAAAAACATATTTTAAAATAATCATTAAAAATATTCTTTATATAAAAGATTCTAAATGAGAAGTATTCTTTATATTACAAATTTTTATCTTTTACAAATATTCTTTGTTCAACATATACTTGATTAACAATATTTTCTCTTTTATGAAAGAATATATACTTTATATAAAAAGGATTTCTAATGTAAAAATATTCTTATTTAAAAGAACACCTGAATCGAAATGCGACTCAATCATTTACCATATAATTTGGATTATATGGATTTCACACACATCATATATATGATAATAACAGTATAATCATCAAATCATCCATCTACATCCAAAGTGTAATTTCCACTTATAAGCGTTAAAATTAAATAATAACGCTCATCGCAGCTTGTCGATCCAACGATCAACATACAACTGAATATTGGGATTAGTGTATGTAAATTTTCATCCCAACACCCGTGTGGGGTTTCAACCAACAAACAAATAATAAACTAATTTGTGCACTTGGGCGATGTGTGAAAATAATCGTCTCAATCACATAAACAAGTCGGATAACTTGAGAATGGAAGTGTAATACACAATATATAAACATGACAAGAAAATGTCTCTTTTATATTATACATAATTCTATTGCAATGAACGAATAAGGATAATAACTTCGTCTCTATTGACAATTTCTATTTTGCTAGTTTAACCTCAAGTAAAAATGGTTATATTGTTTTGGCAATTCTAATGGGACAAAAATGATAATTTTGATTTAACTAACCTATCTTGTCAAGTATATGTCTTGCCAAACATAAGATATATATATATATATATATATATATTGATCCATAAATTGCTTTAACTAATTCATTTTGACAAAATGAATATTTCTGACAAAAGCCTATTTTGGTTTAACTAATCTCCTTAATGAAATATGAACTTCATCAAGAATATATATTTTAATGTACAATCTTTCTATTGCCTCTAATTTAAAAATAGAAAATAATATTTTCAGTCCTACCCTCTTATTTACATCTAAAATGTAAATAGAGATATAATTTCTTAAAACTATATTTTTATTTGCATCAAGAGACAAATAAAAATGTAATCCTTTGAAGTTATGTGTTCATTCACATTTTAGTTACAAATAGAGTTGTAACCTTTTAATATATGTTTATTTGCATTAATAAATGCAAACAAAAGAACATCTTCATTTTTATGTACATTTGTATTGGAAAATGCAAATAAAATAATAATCTTTAATCTAATGTATATTATTGGAGATTGCAAGTAAAAGAATAATCTTTCAAAATGACAAAATGTCTATTCTCATTCCATGGAAAAGTGATAACAAGACAAAAATGAATATCTTTCTCTTAACAACCCTATAGTGACAAAACAAATAATTGGTTTCAACAAATGTAAATTGACAAAAGTAAATAATTGGTTTTAACTAGTGTGAATTGACAAAAGTGAATATTTGTTTTAACTAGTATAAATTGACTAAAATGAATATTTGTTTTTAACTAATATAAATTAACAAAAATTAATAATTGGTTTTAACTAATATAAATTAACAAAAGTGATTAATTTGTATTTCAATTCTAATATAATATTTCAGTGCTATATTTTGTTTCATTCTTTTAATTTAGACAAGATGAGTGTTTTTGTCTATTTTACTTTAATGATAAAAAATGAATGTTTAGTTATTCATTCTTTACAAAAGCTTAAATAAACATTTTCAATTCATTATTTTTGAAGTGACAAAAAGAACTCATTTTATTTCTAGTTTGTTTGGAAACAAGGAATGCAAATAAAGGAACAAATTCTATAATTTAATGTATATTTGCATTAGTGAATGCAAAATAAAAGAACAAATCTTATTTTTAATGAATATTTGCATTAGTGGTTACAAATAAAAGAATAGATCCTCATTCCAATGTATATTTGCATAAGAGAATGCAAATAAAAGAAACAAATTTTCCCCTTTTAAAGTACATTTGCATTGGTGATAGTAGATAACCAAACTTTTATTTCAATGATCCAATTCTAAATAAAATGTGGTTTTTATTTCACTAATAAAGTTTTGACCAAAGATGTCCACTACCAAAGTTTGATCAAAAATGTTCTCTTTTTATTTCAATACTTATGTTTAACAAAAATGTTATTTTAATTCACATATTTTGACAAAGACACTATTTTGACGAAATCACTATTTTTGTTTCAATAACCATATTTGACCAGAGATGTGTTTTTATTTTCATATCATATTTGTGTTTGTAGAATGTACATAAAAGATGGACTTATTTCAATGACATATTTGTATTGACAAAATACAAATAAAAAGATGATCCATTTTTATGTTTATATTTATGTTGAAAAACACAAATAAAAGATAGTACATTTTTCTATGTTTATATTGGTGTTAAGGACACAAATAAAAAGGTGATTCATTTCTACGTGTATGTTTGTGTTGAAATCACAAATAAAAAGATAGTTCATTACAATCCAATGAGGCGATACAATAATTTTATATTGGATTGACAATTCTATTTCGATATATAAAAATGTGTATATTTGTATTAGTGAATGTTGATAAAAAGATAGACTTTAGTTTCATTGAATATTTGCATTGATAAATGCAAATAAAAGAATAAACCTTAATTTCAATGCATATTTGCATTGATAAATGTAAATAAAAGGATAAACTTTAGTTCTAATATATGTATTTGCATTGATGAGTGCAATGAAGGAATAATTTGTTTCAATATATATATATATATATATATATATATATATATATATTTGCATTGGTAAATGCAAATAAAGAACAATTTCTATTTTCTACATATATTTGCATTGGTGAATGCAAATAAAAGAATAAAATTTAGTTTTTAAAGTTATTAGCATCAGTGAATTCAAATAAAAGAATGAATTATATATTAAAATATATTTGCAAACAAAAATGTAACTTCTGAAAATAATTTCTTATTTACATATAAAATATAAACAAATTGTGACTTCCAAAACACGTATTTTTATTTACATAAAAATGTAATCAAAAAGGTGGTTTCCAAATATAACCTTTAATTCACTCATGCCATGTAAATAAAGTTTTATTTTACTAATATGTTTTTAATATCAACAATAAAACTTAATATTTTATTGTTATACTAATCCTAGAACATCTTACGTTACTATAATTCATAAATCGTGTTCTAAATGTAAACAAATAAAAATAGAATTTTATTTGTTAGCCAAATTCTGTTTTAATGGAAATATATTTTATATTGTTGTTCATAATCTATTGTAAATAAACAAATAAAAATAATATTTTCTTTGTCGTTCAATTTCTATGTTCATTTTAAAATAATAAAAATAATATTTTAATAATTTAAAATAAATTAGAGCAACTAGATCTGAATAAAATATGATTTAAATCTACATTTAGATTTAATTTTCTAATCGCAAATAAAATTCAACAATATATTAAATTCAATGCGGATCTAGCATATCATGAACAACAAAACATACCACAAGCAACAATCAACAATATGTACAACACAGAACATTTCAGATCTGAATTAACATCAAAATACAATTATTTTTAACGCGAGAAAAATAACTGATAATTAATTAAATAATAAAATTCAGAGTTCTCACATTGATATGGCTGAAAATTCGACTGTCTCAGTTTCAGCTCTGGTCTGCGCCATTGCGAAGGTCTCTGAAAGACGAGTCCAACGCAACTTGCGGTTCGTAAAACGACCCTCGTATGAAAGAGATATTGAATTTTAAAGATTGGATAAATTAAATATTAAATAAATAAAATAATATTAAAATAATAACCTTCTTCCTCGTTCTATCTCGTTACGGCCGAACACAATTTCCACCTCCAATCCCCACGTCGCACGCAACCTCGGCCACCCTGGCGCCGATCGGACATCACCACTTCGAACGCCTTCGACCACCGCACCTGCGCCCCCCCACCATGGACAGCTCGCGGGTCCCACTGCGCCGCACAACCACAGCGAACGGCGGCACTTTGTGCCCCAAATTCGCGAAATCCGTGCACCAAAACCCGATCTTAACCGTATAGATTCGAAGCTCTCTGAATTCTCTTCGATTTGATATATAGTTTGCCAATTTTCGTTGAACGGATTAAGAGAAATTAACGTTTGAAATTCGGATGATTCTGGCCTTCGAATAGACATGGCGGCGGCTGTGCATTAGGGTTAGGGTTTCTTTATTTTTTTATTATTAAATTCATTGAAAAACGTGTTTTAAAGGTGGATTTCTGGACTGTCTCAGAATTGGGCTTGCTTACTGTCGTTCTTAAGGTTTTGACACCTTCTGAACGCAATGGGACAGGTCTCGGGGTCCAATTCCGAAATCTGTAGAAATTTTATTTAAAATTCCATTAAAAATTAATTAATTAAATATTGACCGCACATTTAAAAATGCCGGGGCCACATATGACCTCAGAAAATTCCAAAAAAAATATTTTTAGCTTTCTTATGACGATACGGTTCTAACAAGACTAATTTCGTTGAATTCTGAGACTGTTTGAAAAATGGATATTTTCAAGTCGTTTAAATTTAACTGAAATAGTCAAAACACATTTTCTTTTGCCACGCTCACATATTAATTCGAAAAATTCTGAAAATTGAAACCTAGCTATAATTTGACATTCTGGTTCCAACAAAAGTGGTTTCATC
The DNA here is from genome assembly GCA_030737875.1 of Allium sativum. NCBI lineage: Eukaryota > Viridiplantae > Streptophyta > Magnoliopsida > Asparagales > Amaryllidaceae > Allium > Allium sativum. The sequence goes on from CM060918.1 coordinate 135,573,611, forward strand.
GAAAACGGAGGTCGTTTGAAAAATGACTATTTTTTAGGACTATATATTTAATATTAAAAAAATACATTTTTAAAAAAATAAATTATGAAACTCAAAATATATAAGTGTTTATACTTTTTAAATGCAGAAACATTATTCCGGACTCAATGGAAGTGGTTTCGAGTCCAGATTCCTTCATATGTAAAAAGTAGCCCTTCGGGCCATATATATTATATATATATTCTACAGCAACCTTTCAAAATATTGAATTGGCCATAACTTCAGATTTTTAAAACGAAATTTCAATTTTTCAAATTCGTTAGAAATATATGGTTAAACAGATTTAAATATTTCTGGTTTCACTAAATTCTGATTTATTTTGAATCCTGTACATTCAGTTAAAGTTCAAAATTAAAATTTTAAACTACCGCGCTATTTCTAACTCCTTTTATATTTAAATTAAATTTATTTGTTTTAACTTCGATTAAAATAAATTCTAGCCATTATTATTTATATAAATTATATCATATCCTCAAAATTCATTAAAATTTTCTAAAATAAATTTTTTAAATTGGTTCAGAATTTGCGGGTTGTTACATCTATACTAGACTCATTTCTGGAATCTCATGCCTCCAGAACATAAAGCCAGATATTTGCCTCCAGAATCTGCATCCTGGTGTAGTGTGTTTGCAAATCCTTTCGGAATAAAATAGAAAGCTGTAAAAACAAAAAAGAAGTGGTAACTCCAATTAAAAGCAAGGAAAGGAGGAAGCTATTGTGGAAAAAACATAGAAACAAGGAGAAAAGATGTATAAAAGAACTAAAATTCATGAATGGAAAAATGTTGGTCAAGCAAAGCAACACAGAGTCAAAGTGGCTTCAAAGAAAGATGAAACGGAGATAGGTACACAAGCAAATTAAAAGGAGAGTAGTGAAGAACTTCAAGAAGGAGAAATAAGCAAAGAAAAATTCAACGAGTCAATCATTTTCCACACTCAAGAATAGGATAGTAAAGAGGAAAAACTTGTGGAAGATAATAATTTCAACAAACATTGAAGTACAGATAAAGAGAAAGATACACGAGTTAAATCCCCTCACTCATTTAGGAGGTATTGAGAAAGGCAAAGGCTTAAGAATGATGCGAGGCAATGAAAGAAAAGTAACAGATTCAAATGATGCAGAATACAACAACCATTTGGCAGAGGAGATAATAGTTGACACATTCAATAGTTTTGAAGCACTGATGCAACTAAAAGAAAGTATGAATATGTGTGATGTAGAAAAGCAGCAAGAAACATTGATGATAAGCAAAGTTGACGCTAGTTTGAAGAAAGGTGATAAAATTAGTGAAAGACAGTGTTTAAATTCACAAAATAAGGAACCTCCTACCATGCAAAAGGAAAGTGGAGAAAAGATAAAGAAACAAATGACATAAAGATGTTTAATGGTCGGTAATACTAAATGCATTATTTGCAAAACTACTGGAGCAGTAGCGGTTTTCGCACCACTTGACAAAGTAATGCAAACATCAAATATACTATGATACAGCTTTAAAATGCTAGCATTAAACTTTGTATTTATATCTGAATGTAGTACCAAATTTTTGGATCGCTTCAAGAAACGGACATGCATAACATTCCTAATCGAGTCTATCGAAACTTATTTGCATTTAAGATCCTATTCTTTATCTAAATATTATAGTCTGTGTATAAAAGCAATAAGAAATCAGTATGTGGAAGGGGGCAGAAGCAAAATAATAATGCAGTCAATGATTTTTAAGAAAATTATCTGCAAATCATTAGCTTGAAATAGTTCAACTAAGCTCATGTTTGTAATTGTTTTGAACGCTGCTTTCCTAAAATTTGCAAACCACTTTCAGCGACATATGAAATTCATTGCAAATTAACGTTAAAGTTTTTTGAGTTGTTACTTATTTGAAACTCGACATATGGAATATAATACCTTTTCTTGATCGTATGCACTCAACAGGAAGAAGTAGATATTTAACCATGGATTTCAATGCAATCTATAGCTGCATGCATATAGGAGCGAACGTTAAGTATCATTTTCATATTGTTGATAAAATATATCTTCCACAAACTAGATGAATTTTTGGACCATTTGATCATTTTTTCTTTCAATTGAGGACAAAACATAATTATATATAAGGACTTGAGTCAAACTCATGAGTCCCTAAACCGTATTTTCCATAAATCAAATAGTTTTTTTACTTTTAAGTTTAATAACAGAAAGCCCTTAATGAAATAAATTGAAAATTACATAAGAAATGATAAAATTGGTTCAACTAAAAGTGGCAAATACCTCAGCTTTCACGATATAGAATAGTAGCTTCTTCCCCAATGTGGAACATTTTTCAATTACTTCCTATTTTCTTTTGCTTTCTTCTTTTTCTCTAGATAAAAAAGGAATATGAATATATATATATATATATATATATATATATATATATAGAGAGAGAGAGAGAGAGAGACACGCTCCATGGCACCCCAAATTCCTAGCACCCCATTTGCACCCGATTTGTAGTCACATGTTTATTATTAATTAAGTTAGTGGGAAGAGAGAGAGAGATAGTGAGAGGAGAGAGAAAAGGGAATATGTGGTGGAAATCAGGGGGGCTAAAGGGGTGCTGCACTATTTGTGGTGCTCCTGATCCTATCCCATATATATAACATCATATAAAGTATCCAATTAAGCACTTGTATGTTAAATATAAGAAACATGTATCCACATAAAAGAAATGTTAAATGTTCAAGCATGCACACACATGTTGGAAGATATCATGTTTTTACATTCGAGGGTTAAAAAGGATGATAAATGACACTATTATGTGTGTATCAACAATATGAAAATGATCAAAATTTAGGAAAATTGGTTTAGGGCAGAGGAACAACCAATTGGTTCATGTTAAAACAAACGTGCATGCACACATAATAGTCACTTCTTCAATACAAGCCTCTGTTTTGCACGAAATAGTTGATATCATCGTAGTCAGTAAATTTCATCAAAAACATTTAGGACAGCATGAAGGAAAGCAAAATGGAAAATTTTAACCATAATAATACAATGCAGCACACATGGCATAGGTAGTATGGTTAGGGAAAATAGATGGATGAACCTACAGCGGACATGCAGCATGTGAAAAATGAAAAAAAAAAGAGCATCTTATATATGAACCTACATGCAGGCATGTATCCGGTCAGATCTATCGTAAAATAAAAAAGGAGCATCTTTATTCCAAATAAACAACTTGCAAACAGTCTTTAACAGTGGAATATTTAGTGATTCAGATGCCCCCTGACACAACAAACCAATTACAGATGTTTACATTTACCTTAGAAAGAGAGCATGATTTTGAAAAGTTAAAGAGTGTTTTAATTGGCAGACTACCTCTATGGCATCAACAAGATACTTTGATAATATAGACACCCAAATTGTTAAAACTACAAGCCACAGAATGGCTTCGCATTGTGTTATCTCTGGCACTTCCTCTTCTTCATCAGAGTCAGTTTCATCTTCATTATGTGCTCCTTCCTACAATTCCACAAAATTTTATACTGAACATCGCTCTATGTACAAAAAAAGTAAAGCATGCTCACAATAAAAAAAAGAAAAAAAAAAGAAAACAATTATCCAAAGCAATGTTGCCAATAATCAAATATACTGCAGATATAACTATTAAGTATTTATGTTAAATGTAACTTATGATTTTGCCCGGGCCAAAATATTGGGGGTTCAATTCTTCTGTCCCCAAATCCCCCGTCCCCATGTGCCCTCCTCTTTATCAACCATTTATTATATTTAGTATCATGATTGGATTTGATTCAGTTAGCCCCATGTGGGGAGCTGGAGAATGGGAGCAGAAAATTTCATCTGAAATATTGGAGATTTTTTCCTTTTTTAATGAAGAATTTATAAAAGAAAATTAATTCAATTTATGCATATCCAGATATGAAATAGAAGCTTATTTGCGTAGGAATGTAAAACTATTGAGATTAAAAGTTTGAGTGCATAACTTACCTCGTCAATGGGACTATATTCATGATTACGCTGACCACTAAACTGAAAGAACAAATAGCTAGCATAAGCAACAAAGCATCACACAACTGCTAAACCTCAAAAGATCAACTTCGGATTTTCCTGTTCTCTTCTCCGAATGTGTGAAATGCAGTACAGCAGGCAATGCTAAACACATCATAGCCATCAACAGCAAACCAGAGTTCACCAAGGCATTAGCCTGTAAATTTGGTATAAATAACAATAAAAATCAAAAGAACATAAAACCAATATTCTCAAGGAATTACATGTGATGTACCTTATATATTTCTCAGAGTGCTACCTTGTCAAAACTTGATCCTTTTCTGAATGTACAATTCCACCAGCAAAGAAAGAGAAGCCTAAGATTAGGAGCATGTTTGATAATATGGAATCTAGTAATGACTGTTGAACCACACGAATCAGTCCGCTTTTCATTGCATATACTGATATTATCATCTATGTTGCATTTCCAAATGTGGCATTAAGCAGGCCTCCAACTGCACTATGGATGGATTAACCATCGTTTTTATATGTATCGATGAACTGGAATTTATGTGTATACTTGTTGGACCGGTGTAGAACGCGAGTTGTCTGCATTATGATGAAACACGTTATTTGTAATAATACACCATAGAAGGAGAAAACTGATTATGGATCCTAATTTTCGGAAAAACAATAGAACTTACTCAGTCGTCGCATAGCCTAAACGCTCAGCTAGTGGAACTATACCAAGCAAGCAACATGAGAATACTAATCCAGAAAAGTGGGGAGGAGGGATATGCATTTGATCAACAAATGATTTCCAGTAGAATATGTAAATTAGTTGGACAATTTAAACTCAAGTTGTTGTAGCAAGAAGATGTATATTTAAAGAATATGAGGGAAACGACATAAATATGTATGATGCTACAAGGATTTTAGTTGATGATATTGGAACTGACCAGAAGTAAAGCCGAAAGATATATATATATATATATATATATATATATATATATATATATATATATATATATATGGGGAGAGTTCCGCTACACCTCTTATATTGCACGTGAACTCTCCCCCTGAATTTCAGCCACATATTTCCCCACTAATTCTCTCTCTTTCCATTTGAATATTATTTGTTAATGGAAAGAGAGAGAATTAGTGGGGGAATGTGTGGCTGGAATTCAGGGGGAATTTCACGTGCAATATAAGAGGTGTAGCGGAACGCTTCCCTATATATATATATATATATACATATATATATATACATATATATATATGGAAGATGCTATAAGTTTAAATAGCATTTCAGCACTTCTATATGGGTTTTAGCTCAGTTTCATACTTGAACTTCCTAAAACACCTTATATACTTAATAGCTTGTAATACATTTACGCATAATCATTTTACCCCTATAACAGATTTACTTCCCAAACCAGTTTCATATATTTAATCCACCATCCATAAGCACATTTACAAAATGATATTTTGTGTGTGTGTGTGTTTAAATGTTAAAAGTTGAACAAAGGACCAATCTCATGCTACTTGAGAAATGATGTCGGTTCAGATACTTATTTACAGAAATTCAAAAGCGTTCATTGTGAATGCAATTTAAATGTTAGATTCTTTAGCGGTTTATGTTACAGTCAACATTATATATTAGTACAACACTATGGAGTTTCTAACAATGGTTGTGTTAAACTAAAGAGATATTTACTTTTTTGCATCAGCATCTGACTCGATGATATTTTTAACAAGTGAATAACAGATATTTGTCCATATCAAATAAGATACGAGAAAGAAATGATTTAATACAATTCCAGTGTAGTTCAACAATCAACACAGCTAAATTATACAATTAGTCAACCATAAAGTCCAAGTTAAGCAATCCATAACTACTTAACCAGAAAATGAATATAACAGTAAAGAAAATTCCAGAATAATCTACGGAAAGCAGACCTAGGGTCACGACTCACGATTGACAATATCACGGATCTCTATATTCATCGCCCAATCGGCACCATCAGCTGATCGTTTATCGCCCGATCCACCAACGAGTGATTACAAGTACACGAGTTGAGGAGGAGGTGATGAAAGTTGGAGCCGCAATTTCTCTTTATGCAATTAGAGTGTGGAATTTACTTCTAGGGTTTTCATTGAGAAGGGAAAGATGGGAAAGGAGACGGAATCCAGACAATTAGAAAAGAAGCGGCAGAATGGTGAGAAAGGAAAATCAACAGGGAAAAAATATGAGGCTGGATTTGATACGGGTTTAAGAGCTCCTAAAAGGGAACGATCCGAAGCTTAATAATCTATGGCCATATTTTCAAGATTGAACGCGAATTGGTTAAATGATAGCAAATGAAATTTGATACGGCTATGAGCCTATCAAATTTGATACAGCTTAAAGCAGTAGCAAATGTTTGAATCCTGATGTCTCAAATTGGCTATTTTGGTGTACTGGATGCATAGTGAATGGACAATATGACATACTTAAGTTATGATGAGTTATGGATGATCAAAGCATGACTTATTTAAGCGTAGCTTTGTGTATATCATGACCTCGACGAACCTCACATCTCAGATTGATTATAAACTGGTGGTCAGATTTTTATGTTTGTTTCGTATGTTCGGTGCACCAGGATGTGATGATGAAAGGGTACTTGTAACACCCCGTATTTTCTATGAATATTAAAATAACGAATTAAAGAATACTTAATTTTAAAAGTGGGAATTAAGTAAAATGGGTAGCGCCATTGCGTTCGTCTCGGAATTCTAGTTTGAATATAGTCTGAGTTAGCATAAATCGGACTCTGTATGAGGAAGTTATGAAGCTTAGAAGATTTTAGTACAAAGCAGAATTAAATTAAATAATAATTAAAAATCAGAAAACAAATTCAAATTTCGAAAATCAGCCAATAAAAGATGAGCAGGAAAAATCCCGCCCGAGGGTGTTGACTCCCCTAGGAGGTGTTGACATAGGTGTAGACCCCCCCTATAGGGGTGTCGACAGGGATGTAGACCCCCCTATAGGGGTGTCAACCCCTATCTTCCTAGATCTGAGTGACGAATTCTGAAGGATTACGGCTTATGTGTCACGCTGTGGTTGGCTGGGTGGCGTGTCTCTTTGGTTTGGATGGCTCTTATGACTCCTATGCTAATCTAAAGGCCATAGTTTGTATAACACTTCTATAAATACCTATCTAAACTTAACCCTAACCTCATAACCCTATTTTATGGTGCCTCCATGCTGTCCATCTCTAAACTAGCCTAGCCTCCTTCTCCAAACTAGAAATCAAATTAGAGAGCTTCAAATTGAAGAAAAGGTTTTCCGCTTCAATCAACAAAGAAAGATTAGAATCGCTACAACGTCAACTAATTCTCTTTTTCTAATCCTATCGCTGTAAGTTCAGTTATTATTCAGATTTGAATACGTAATAGAAATCATGACTGTAATGAATCGAATCTAGAACTATGCCTAATTGTAAGATAATCAATTCTGATTCATGCTTATTCTTTTGTCAAATCTGAAATTACCTATGCCTATGAGACTGTTGTGATTGAACCTATCATGTTGTACATCAAATTAGTAATTTCTTTATGTTCAATCCTATCGAATCTGTATACCTATGATGTATTTTCCTTAGTTTGCTCATATTCGTTGTTAATGTACAACATGCCTATTGGAACCATGATTCTTGTGTTTGGTACACCTTTACATGCCTATTTTCCCTTATGTCAATTCTTGTGTTTCTTCTCTATCCCCGTTCCGTTTTATTTTATGAGTACTTGGAATTTGGAAATCTTATTGAATCTTGTTGTACGTGCGATTGTAACGTGGGGAATTGGGTATAACTTATTGGAGTAATCTTGGAGATAACAAGTATATTGGTCATAACTTGAACTGACTACAATTGTGGATAATTGGCATACAAAAATGTAGACTTGGACATGAATGGTAAGTATGTAAATTGGATAAAAGATGAACAAGCCTGACCCGAGGTTAGATTGAGTTGTGGTGTAAGACTACCCGGAACCACCCAGCACATCCAGCAACCGCAACAATAGGTCTAATGTGTGAGGTTAGCGCATCAAGCCCAAAACCCGAGGTTAGAATGAGTTTGCGGTAGAAGTCTGCCCGGAACCGCCCGGTACATCCAACAACCGTAAACAACCATTCTAATGTGAGAGGTTGGTGCATTAATAAATTAATTAATGCCAATGAACAAACATGCTAAGAATGGTAAGGTTAAGTAACATATGTATAAGCGACACTTAACCAATGCAACATGTTAATTAAATAAATGGGTGAGGTTAGGTTAAATTGAGAACACTTAACCGTTATAACACGATGATTAGAAAACCCTAGCAACGGGGACCCATTTCAGCAGTAACCCACATCGATGTATCAGGTTACCCTGAACTAGGCAGGGTGGGGCACGATTACTGGGCTAATTATAAGCGGTCAAAATAGCGGCAGGTGGTGCGTCGGTGTAGGTTCCGGCAGAATACGGGCGTGCACGTACTCCGGAGTGGAAAAATCAGGCATTGGGCATCAGTAGTTATACACTGTTCATCTTGAATTGTGTTGGGTCGCCATCATAGGGATTGATACACCACATGGTGGGACCAGCACAGGTATCTACAAACAAGCGGGGCCGAATGACACAAGTAATAAATACATGCGCGTAGAAGCCGATCGATAAAGGGATCATTTTATTATGAACACATGAGGCTAGTTGAAACAATTGTTAATAGGTCAGAGAAATAAAAATGGGTGCGATAGCATATTCAGTTTATCTTGTCTTGTCTTATGTTATCTTGTTACTATGTTATTGTCTTATATTCGGTTTATTAATGTCATGATCCTTTTTCTTGTTTACATGCTGAAAATCACTGGGCTTACCAGGCTTTATGTCTGACCCGTTTTCTTTCTTCTTCTTTTCTTCCGTTTCCCTCCCTAGGTCCACAGGGAGAGAATACTTCAGCTTTGTTCAAACCTTTTCCAGCTTCAAGAGAGTAGATGTATTGCTTGGATTCTCTTTTCTTGGGCTATGGCTGTGGTTACACTTTTATTGGGGATTTATGCTGCTTTACTACTGTTTTATGCTTCTTTATGTATTTGGAGTTTTGAATCAAGACAGAGGTTTTATTGTAATGATTTGAAAGTTGGGTTTTTAGATAATGGTTGTAATGTTTTGACTGAACCACGCTGCTTATGAAATGATTTCAGTTTTTCCGCTGTTTGTATGTTTGTCTTGTAAATTATCTGTATCTTTTACCTATAATGCTTCACCAAAGTTAATGCATTCCCTTTGTGAGTGACCTTAACGGAGGTGGAGTGTTTCACTTGGTATCAGAGCTGATGGTTACCAGATCAGATAAAAGTTTTTGAAAACTATTTTTCAAAAAGAAGTTTTAAAGAAGCATTTTCAAGAAAAGTGTTGTTTTATTTTAAAGGCATATTCTCCAAAGCCATATGCACTATCTTTCTATCCTTTGTTTTGAATCTTTTTCTTTTCGTTTCAGCATGTCTGGGGATCTTAATCTTCCAGAAGGTGTGCAAGTACCCGCCTGGTTCTGTTGGTATTTAGAGGCTACGTCCCCCGCCGAAGGGCAATCGGACGCTCCTTATCCCCCAGCCGCAGATGTTGCTCCTCCTCCTCCCCCAGCTGCAGACGTCGTTCCTCCTCCTCCTCCGCGTCCGAAAGCTTTTCGAAGATATGTAGTGACTTTCGAGCTATGGGCAGAAAGAACTTTAATGGGACTGAATCATTCGTGCAAGCAAGAAACTGGCTCAAGGAAACATAAGATCTGTTTGTTATCTTCGAAGTGGACGATGGGCGGAAGATACAGCTGGCTGTATGTTTACATAAGGACGAAGCCTCTTTTTAGTGGGAAGTTGCTAATGCTGAGAGACCAGTTGATTCTTGGGAGGACTTCAGAATGAGGTTTGGGATGAAGTTCCTCTCGCAAGCTGAACAAAGCCTACAGATGGAGAAGTTCTTAGCACTCAAACAGGGAAGCCTATCAGATAAGGAATACGTCTACAAGTTCAACCAGTTGGCTGGATTCGAACTAGAGTTGGTAAACACTCAACATAAAAAGGCTCTCTGTTTCGCTAAAGGGTTAAATGAGTCACTGCATGGCCTAGCTATGCCCTATATACCTATGAGCGTGACTTATGAGAGACTGGTGGACATGGCACTGTTACATGAGGAAAGCAAGGGCGAGAAGAAAGAGGTAAAGATGGAAGAACCTCTAAACAAGAAAGTGGAGGAATCGCAGAATAAGAAGACAGATTATAAGAAGGGTGGAAAGAATAACAAACCCCGTGACAAGAGGAAGTGTAATTTTTTTGGCATACCTGGACATCTGATTAAGGACTGCAGAAAGAAGAAGAGGAAGATGGGTGGTTGCTTTCAGTGTGGCGAGGCAGGACATATGACTAAGAATTGCCCAAGAAGGCAAGGGCAAGGGCAGAGGACAGGATCTACTTCTGGAGGGCAGATTTACGCTCTCACAGCACCTACGCAAGCAAGTGGTAAAAATATTTTTGTCGAGAGTTTAGTTTATCTTTCTGATCATCCTGTTCATACTCTTTTTGATTTGGCGCTTCGCACTCTTTTGTATCTGCTGCTTTAGTTGAATCTCTGCACCTAGATACCAGTATAGTAGAGGATCCTATGGTTGTTTCAATTCCAATTGGGGGTTCAGCTTATTTATCAATGATTTGTTTGGATTTGGAAATTTCTATACTAAGCGCTAGGTTTAGATGCAATGCTTATATGTTTTGGGTTTCATGGGCTATGGGTTGATTCTAGGCATGGATTGGTTATCCAGTAATGGTGCCATCCTCGATTGTGAAAAGAGAGTGGTTAGACTTTTGACCCGCCTCGGTAATACTCTCGAATTCTCTTGTAATCCTATGAATTCTGTTATGCTTAGCTATCTAGAATCTCTAGATGCGTCTGCTGAAAATTTGCAATTTGTTAGAGTAGTCCTCGAGTACTCGTATGTCTTTGAAGAATTGAAGGGTTTACCTCCAAAGCAAGAGATAGATTTCCGCATATACCTAGTTGATAATGCAAAACCAGTTGCTTTACCCGTTAGACACATGGCTCCAAGGGAAAGGAAGGAGCTCAACAAACAAGTTAAAGAGTTGCTCGAAAAGGGGTTCATAAGGCGGAGTATTTCTGAATGGGGTGCTCCAGTAGTGTTCGCAACCAAAACGAATGGTTCACTTCGCCTATGCGTGGATTATAGGGAGCTAAACAAGCTGACTAAGAAGAATAGGCACCCACTTCCAAAAATAGACGACTTGTTCGACCAGCTCGTAGGTGCATCAGTTTTCTCCCAACTAGATCCGGCTACCGGATTTCATCAGCTAAGAGTGGCTGAAGACAGCATAGATAAGACTGTGTTCAGGACTCCGGATGGTTTCTTCGAATGGCTTGTCATGCCTTTCAGGTTGACAAATGCACCCGCCTATTTCCTAGACTTGATGAGTAGGGTGTTTAGGGAGTTCCTTAATAAATTTGTAGTAGTCTTCGTAGACGACATTTTGATTTTCTCAAAAAGTGAGGAAGAACATGCTTTGCATTTAAGGGAAGTTATGGATACTCTTCGAGCACATCGACTTAAAGCAAAATTCTCCAAATGCCATTTTTGGGGAGAAGAATTAAGGTTTCTTGGATATGTGGTATCCAAAGAAGGGATAGCTGTGGATCCCGCAAAAGTAGTGGTGATGCAAGATTGGAAGATTCCAAGGAATACAACCGAAGTACGAAGTTTTCTCGGACTAGCGGGCTATTACAGAAAGTTCATTAAAGACTTTGTGAAGATCTCAGCCCCACTTACTAGATTGACGAAGAAGAACCTAACTTTTGCTTGGGATTTGGATTGTGATGTTGCTTTCCAACGATTGAAGAGGGCTCTAATAGCAGCTCCAGTTCTGACATTGCCTGATGGAAGTAAGATGTTTACAGTATACACAGACGCATGCAGCACGGGGTTAGGCGCTGTCTTGATGTAAGAAGGTACGGTAGTTTGTTATGAAGGAAGGCAATTGAAGGTACATGAAAAGAACTACCCAACTCATGATTTGGTACTAGCTTCCATTGTTTTCGCTCTTAAGTCATGGCGTCATTACCTATTAGGAGAAAGGTTTGAATTGTTTACTGACCATAAATAATTAAAATACCTTTTCTCACAAAAAGATCTTAACTTAAGACAACAAAGGTGGATGGAATTTCTTGCCTCATATGATTTTGAGATTGCTTATACCCCTGGCAAGGGTAATGTGGTAGCAGACGCCTTAAGTAGGAAAAGGCTGAGCTTAAGTCTTCTCTTTGTAGAAAGGCAAAACTTGGAGTACATAGCAACCTTTAACTTTAGACCCTCCTTTGAGTTTGTACCTGGTTTGTTAGCATCGCTAGAGGTGCGGCCTACGCTTTTGGATTCAATAGGAGCCGCGCAACATGAAGACCCTCAGATAGTTGATGTGATGGATAAGTTAATTAGAGGTGAGACTTCTAGTCACCTCAATAGATACTCCATATATGACAAGGGTTGGTTGAGACGGGATGGAAGACTATGTGTCCCACAAGCAAGGGATTTGGTGAAGACAGTTCTTGAAGAAGCACACCATTCTAAGTTGACCATACACCCAGGTGGAGACAAGATGTATAAAGACATAAAAGTGTTTTCTTTTAGAATGGCATGAAGAAGGATGTAGCTGAATTCATCTCTAAGTGCTTAATATGCCAGCAAGTCAAGGTGGAGCAGAAGAAGCCTGGTGGTCTGCTTCATCCTCTAGAGGTCCTATAGTGGAAATGGGATAGCATTTCGATGGACTTTATAGAGGGGTTGCCTAGGTCAAGAAGGGGAAATACCAGTATTTGGGTAATAGTTGACAGGCTCACTAAAAGCGCACACTTTATACCTGTTAAGAGTAGGAGGACTGCCTCATCATTAGCATCCATTTATCTTAAAGAAGTAGTTCGACTGCATGGGATACCCTCTAGCATAGTAAGTGATCGAGTTCCTATCTTTACGAGTGAGTTTTGGAAGAGTTTGCAAGAGGCTGTAGGCACATAACTATGCTTAAGCACTGCCTATCACCCTCAAACCGATGGTCAGACTTAAAGGGTGAATAGAGTATTAGAAGATCTTTTGAGATTGTGCATTCTTGATTTTGGAGGAACGTGGGAATATCATCTTCCTTTGGTGGAGTTCGCCTACAACAATAGCTACTAGGCCACCATAGGCATGACACCCTTTGAGGCTTTATATGGAAGACCATGCCGATCACCAACTTGTTGGTGGGAATCTACAGACGAGCTCGTACTTGGGCCCGACATGATCAGAGAGACCTCGGAGAAGGTGGACTTAATAGAAGACGAATGAAGACCGCACAAGATAGACAGAAGTTCTACGCGGATAAAAGAAGGACCGACCTTGAGTTTGAGGTTGGAGATAGGGGTTTTCCTTAAAGTATCTCCTTTGAAGAATGTCATTCTCTTTGGATCCGTAGGAAAATTGGCACCAAGATTTGTAGGGCCATTTCCTATTATTGAGAGGATTGGAACGATGTCTTATAGAGTAGAGTTGCCCGAAAGATTGGCCGGAGTTCATAATGTTTTTCATGTTTCTCATCTACGAAAGTGCTTACATGAGTCTGCGGAAGTGGTGGAGCCGAGCATACTAGAAGAAGTAGAAGTGGAACGATAAGTGATGGTGAGAGGAGTTCCAACTCGTATCTTGAGAACAGAAGTAAGAAGCTACGCAATCGTGAGTTCAACCTAGTTAAAATACAATGGAGTGACGCTGAAGAAGACGCGACTTGGGAGACTGAAGACAAGATACGCGCAGCCCACCCTTTTCTTTTTGAGGGTACATCCTTGATCTCTTTTTTATAAGTTTATGTATGCTTGTATCTATCTTTTAAGTATATCTCCTTGGTCCTATTCTTGATCCTTAAGTAGAAACCAATGAATGTAAACATGTATTTGAAACATGTTATGATTGATGGTTGCATGTGGTTGCTCGTGGATGCATATACACACACATTAGGTACTAGATCGGCTCAGTCACTTTCATATTCCATATGCATAAATGTATTTGTATATGGATTGAAACTTGATGTGTTATCATATGGATGTTGCATTTGTATGAATGATTGTGCACTCATGTAGAAGTTATAAAGTACGATTAGGAATAATTAGATACATGATGTACTCATGGCACTAACATAATTCACATTAAGGAGGTCAACTAAATCAGTAGACCGCCTGATTTTGCATTAGATAAGGACATATACACACACTATGCATATGATCATGAAAGGATTAGAAATCTTTTTTTAGGACTATGGATGCCTGTGATTGATGGTTGAGTAGATGGATGTTGGATGTTAGGATACATTCTTCTTAACTTAGAGATTTCGGGGACGAAATCCTTTAAGGAGGGGAGAATGTAACACCCCATATTTTCTATGAATATTAAAATAACGAATTATAGAATACTTAATTTTAAAAGTGGTAATTAAGTAAAATGGGTAGCGCCATTGCATTCGTCTCGGAATTCTAGGTTGAATAGAGTCCAAGTTTGCGTAAATCGGACTCCGTATGAGGAAGTTATGAAACTTAGAAGATTTCAGTTCAAAGCAGAATTAAATTAAATAATAATTAAAAATCAGAAAACAAATTCAAATTTCGAAAATCATCAAATAAAAGATGAGCGGGAAAAAATGCCGCCCGAGGGTGTTGACCCGCTTAGGGGTGTCGACCCGCGGGGGGTGTCGACATAGGTGTCAACCCCCTTATGGGGGTGTCAACAGCAGTGTCGACCCCCCTATAGGGGTGTCAATCCTTATCTTCCCAGATTTGGGTGACGAATTCTGAAGGAATAGGGCTTATGTGTCGCGTTGTGGTTGGCTAGGTGACGTGTCTCTTTGGTTTGGATGGCTCTGATGACTTTTATGCTAATCTAAAGGCCATAGTTTGTCTAACACATCTATAAATACCTATCTAAACTTAACCCTAACCTCATAACCCTATTCTATGGTGCCTCCATGCTGTCCATCTCTAAACTAGCCTAGCCTCCTTCTTCTCCAAACTAGAAATCAAATTAGAGAGCTTCAAATTGAGGAAAAGGTTTTCCGCTTCAATCAACAAAGAAAGATTAGAATCGCTACAACGTCAACTAATTCTCTTTTTCTAATCCTATCGTTGTAAGTTCAGTTATTATTAAGATTTGAACACATAATAGAAATCACGGCTGTAATGAATCGAATCTAGAACTATGCCTAATTGTAGGATAACCAATTCTGATTCATGCTTATTCTTTTGTCAAATCTAAAATTACCTATGCCTATGAGACTGTTGTGATTGAACCTATCATATTGTACATCAAATTAGTAATTTCTTTATGTTCAATCCTATCGAATCTGTATACCTATGATGTATTTTCCTTAGTTTGCTCATATTCGTTGTTAATGTACAACATGCCAATTGGAACCATGATTCTTGTGTTTGGTACACCTTTACATGCCTATTTTCCCTTATGTCAATTCTTGTGTTTCTTCTCTATCCCCGTTCCGTTTTATTTTATGAGTACTTGGAATTTGAAAACCTTGTTGTACGTGCGATTGTAACGTGGGGAATTGGGTATAACTTATTAAAGTAATCTTGGACATAACAAGTATATTGGTCATAACTTGAATTGACTACAATTGTGGATAATTGGCATACAAAAATCTAGACTTGGACATGAATGGTAAATATGTAAATTGGATAAAAGATGAACATGCCTAACTCGAGGTTAGATTGATTGCGGTGTAAGACTGCCCGAATCCGCCCGGCACATCCAACAACCACAAACAACAGTTTTAATGTGAGAGGTTGGTGCATTAATAAATTAATTAATGCCAATAAACCGACAGGCTAAGAATGGTAAGGTTGATTAAAATACGAATAAGCGACACTTAACCAATGCAACATGTTAATTAAACAACTGTGTGGGGTTAGGTTAAATTGAGAACACTTAACCGTTATAACATGTTGATTAGAAAACCCTAGCAACGGGGACCCATTTCAGCAATAACCTACATAGATGCATCACGATACCCTGAACTAGGCATGGTGGGGCACGATTACTGGGCTGATTATAAGCGGTCAAAATGGCGGCCGGTGGTGCGTCAGTGTAGGTTCCGACGGAGTACGGGCGTGCACGTACTCCAGAGTGGAAAAATCAGGCACTGGGCATTAGTAGTTATACACTGTGCATCTTGAATTGTGTCGGGTCGCCATCATAGGGATTGATACACCCCATGGTGGGACCAACACAGGTATCTACAAACAAGCGGGGCCGAATGACACAAGTAATAAATACATGCGCGTAGAAGCCGATCGATAAAGGGATCATTTTATTATGAACACATGAGGCTAGTTGAAACAATTGTTAATATGCCAGAGAAATAAAAATGGGTGCGATAGCATATTCAGTTTATCTTATCTTGTCTTATGTTATCTTGTTACTATGTTATTGTCTTATATTCGGTTTATTAATGTCATGATCCTTTTTCTTGTTTACATGCTAAAAATCACTGGGCTTACCAGGCTTTATGTCTGACCCGTTTTCTTTCTTCTTCTTTTCTTCCGTTTCCCTCCCTAGGTCCATAGGGAGGGAATACTTCAGCTTTGTTCAAACCTTTTCCAGCTTCAAGAGAGTAGATGTATTGCTTGGATTCTCTTTTCTTGGGCTATGGCTGTGGTTACACTTTTATTGGGGATTTTTGCTGCTTTACTATTGTTTTATGCTTCTTTATGTATTTGGAGTTTTGAATCAAGACAGAGATTTTATTGTAATGATTTGGAAGTTGAGTTTTAAGACAATGGTTGTAATGTTTTGACTGAACCACGCTGCTTATGAAATGATTTCAGTTTTTTCGCTGTTTGTATGTCTGTCTTGTAAATTATCTGTATCTTTTACCTATAATGCTTCACCAAAGTTAATGCATTCCCTTTGCGAGTGACCTTAATGAAGGTGGGGTGTTTCAGTACTACAAAGTCCCCAGTCTAGGATGTTATTTGTTGGTTACTCTGATTCAAGTATGGTGGGCTAGTATAACGGAGTCCGAGTCTGGAAGTTATCCGCGAGTACTGGGATGATGCACGCAAGAAAGTTTGTGATCCCACGAATGATCTTTCGTATCAGGAACCATCATGTTGGAAACCCAATCTCCACTACGAGCCCGTACGGTTTTGATTGTATGACCTACTGGTTACTGGCAGGATTACGTTAGTATAATGAGATGGGGCATTATGCTGCCGAGGATTAATACATTTATTTTCGAAAAGGTTTTTCACACTATATATAGTAGTAAAAGAGGATTTTCACATATGAAAGCTTTTTTGGTTATCATAAGGCAAAATTCGCCCATCTGGTGTGCGCTTGCATTGTGTGATGTGGGACGAGCTTATGATGGCTTCATTTTTAAACAAGTCATTGCAGATTTCTATGCACTGGTATTCACATGGAGTAAACCCGTTCATCATTAGCGGCGTGGTCTGATGAATTACCTAACTTTAAAGTAAACCCTAAAAAACAACTGTTTTGAGTTCTCACACCAGTCCCATGAGTAACCTGGAGTTTATTGTTCCCACACCTAAACTCCAAATGCCCATAATTTTTACATAGGTAGCCTAGTAGTTTGGTTCTCAGATTTAGTCTTGGAATTGGATGGAGCAGGATTCTGGTTTTAGCTGGAGCTATTATGTCTTGGAGCATTCACATTCTTCCGCTGAGTTTAGTATCTCTTCCGCTGTGTAATCGATGTGCTCTGATGTATCTCTTGTGTCTCTGATGTAATATTATTATAATGATAATGGAAAAGTTCTTTTCATTTTGTGCAAATGTGTAAGACCCCCTAACAATCCGTCTTTATGAACGGTTTAAGTTGGTTTAATTACCGGCGAAAACCGGGCAAAAAGTCGGGTCGTTACATTTGGTATCAGAGCTTTGGTTTATACAAAGCAATAGGGTACGACACATTTGAACAAAAGGGAAAGACTCATCAGAGTTATATATCTCATTAGAGATAGGGTTAGTAATGCCCTAGATTGAGATTTCGGAGTATTATATTTGAGAGAACGTATTTGAAAATATGAAATGAGTTTTGAAAGTTATATTTTAAGAAAGAAACATATTTTGGAAATATGGTTAATTATAACCTGGATACTTAATCAAACAATTAAGGTTAAGTTTACATTTTTGTGATTATAATTACACATAAAATACTTCTTATGGCATGGTAATTAAGCCCCTTCCATGATCAGGAAAATGATCCGAGTACAAATGCCTTTTGGATTTAATTTCACTATTGGGTAACATTTCGAAATATCGATAAACTTGAGTCAAATTTGTTAAGGTAACTAATCAATATGGTTAGAAATTAAAAATTAGAATTTGAGTATTGTATTCGATGTTGAGGTTGGACTATCGAGTATGAGAAGATTTTGAATATATGCATAGCTAACATATATACGAAGTCTTAAGTAGACTAGATAGATATAGAATCACACTCTAGTCTCTTCAAGATGATTCTGTTGATGACTGCAGCATCATCAGTATGTATTTCCGAGTTTCGAAAGTGGGATGACTATATGATTCCGATTAAAACATCAATATATACTTAAACCTATTTATATTAGTTTTTGAAATTGTTTGGTAAATTGATGTGAACTTAAATAAAAAAGTAGGGCATGTAGTCCAGGATTGTCAGTACAGAAGGGAGAAAGACCAGCTAAAGAAACACCACCCGCAGTCATAAGTGAAGAAGAAGGAATGCAAGAATTATGTAATCAAAGCAAGCTCTTTGACCCCTAGGGAATTATCTCTGAAAAGTTGGATGCATGAATAAATGTATGTATACAATGTTATTTATATATGGAAAAAAGGGGTAAACCTGTAGTAAGGATAAGCCAGTAAATTAAGTAGCGAAAGTGTACTTGTGATACAAAATTAGTTTTGGAAAGATATATAGTTTGAAAACTCAAATCAAATTTTTGTAAGAATTGGCGATTACTTTGAAATTTATTTTAACTGAAACGTTTAGACAAGCTGAGTTCGTGAAACGACCCGAAATCCCCCTTACGGGAAATCACGGATTGAGTTGAGAACAAGCCACATCGGATCGCAGACAGAAGAACATTTCATTGTTAATTACAACAATTCATCAGAATACAAGAATATACAGAGTATGAATAAATATTACACATCAGAAAAATATCAGAGATTACAATACATTACATAGCAGCGGAAAAATGATACAAAACACAACTGAAAGTAATACACGGATACAGAGCTTTTCAAGTATCATTCCAGCTGTACATCAGGATCCTGTGAATATAAATCTACAAAACCAAAACTGCTAGCTGCCCGTGTCAAAATAAGGGCACCCAGAGTTTAGGTTAAAACAATAAACTCTAGGTCAGTCATGTGACTGGTGTGAGAACTAAAACAGTTATTAATCTTTATTTTAAAGTTCGGTAAATCTAGGGGCCACGCCGTATAATACGGAACGGGTTTCCTTCCAAGAACACCAGTGCATAAAACAACAGCGCAATGCTAAATAAGAACAATAAAGCTATTATAAGACCCAGGTCCTATCACACAATGCAACACAAGCCAGGGGATAGGGGTTTCCCTTATAATAGCCAAACATGCTTGGTACGTTTAAAACAAATCATTTGATACTATTATAAGTGCATAGCGTATAAAACAACTTCAAATCATAAGTATCAATCATAGACGACATGGGTACCATATATCATGTCGCCATATATAGGTATACAATCAAAACCGCAAAGTCACGTATTGGAAGTTGGATTTCCATCTGCGAACCGAGGCAAAAGGTAGTCCTCACCGATTCGAGACTCTCTAGCCCGAGCCTCAGGACCCAGACTCAGGTGGACCCTTGGAGCAACAGGGTCGGTCCACCGATGTGGATTAAAATGCCTGAACACTGCGTTTCCCCACCCTTTGGGGCGTAAATGAGCCAACAAATGACTCCATCGGCTCCACATAGTCACCGATACATCTGAGGCGCCTCGCAACAGCAACAACCACATAAGTCAAACTCGTCAGGGCGTGTCAAACCACTGACGCTACTTCTAACTAGAAAGAAATGCATGTCCTCCCTGAGGTCCTCTGCCGTTTCTGGTTCACAACCGGGGTGTGAGGCTCGCGAATCAATGCTACACAAAGCTATGCCACACAGGCCGTGCTTTGATCATCAACCACAAGACTCTTCTTTTCAACAGAAGCCTTGATCATATTGCCACTTAGGCATGCCACACAGGAAATTCACTCCATGCGTTTGATATCCATCAATATATAACCTCTGAGCTCTTACGTCTCAAAGAAGGGTGTTAAGCAAGAGAATAAATTCTCCGTCGCCAAACAGATATATGTTTAATAGAAATCAATCACACAGAATAAAATCCAATGTCAGACACACAGTCCATTTACAAGTTCGTTCTGGGTCTGAACGAAACCGGAGGCACCTAGTACCCCGCATATCCATCGATCTCCAAGTACGTCTGGACGATCACTAACTGATTCCCTCCTCTTGGGTGTACGACCCAATCAAGATCATCAGTAATCACCCAAACGACGTGAAGACCTCCGGTCTTCAACCACAGTCTTCCTCTTCGACACCACGTCGAATCAGTTATTCAGAATGGGATAAACCCGGTCTTTCTGAATAACTCGCGTATATAATAAACAAGTGTTACACAAACACAACATACGCCTCATTCCAATTCATCAGTCACTAACCGTAAATTAGTAAGGGAACAATTCCCCAAATATTAACCCCGAAGGCCGAAACCAACGTCAGATCAATACCCAGGAAACCATTCTTCTTAGCTAACCTACAGTTAGTTTTTAAATTCACATCTTTAGGGAAAGGTTCCCATTAATTTTATCAATGATAAATTCTTTTAAATTTATTCTTTAATCTTCCTTTGAATATCACTTCAAACTAGTCGGGATTAGCGAACCACACCGAAGTAATCTTTTATTTTATTTCCCAATCCCAACCTATTCATCCCATGAAGTAAAACTGGTCATACTTTATATCTAACACCACTGTGTTATCGGTAAATTCAATTACCATTTCACGTTCAAACCAAAATTAAAGATTTAACTATCGCCTGGAGCAAAACTGGTGATACTCCATTCTCGATTATTTCAATCTAATTAAAGATTCATTAAAACTCTACTTGGTTTTAATCTTCCCAATAATCACTATCAATGATTATTTAACTTGGGAAATCATATCCTGTCTTTAACTGGGTTAAAGAACCAATGTCATTTAAAACATGGTTCACGATAAACCCAAAATCACATTCTATTCAATTCCAATTAAATACCATTTAATTGGTACACTTCCTTAAATCTAAGTAAAAAGATTTAATCTTTTTTTCTCAACTGGGTTTAAGAACAGTGTTAATGAAGACACCATTCACAACAAACCTAACTCACATTTGATATTATATACAAGGCTCTGAATAGAAAATATATCGGCTTATATTCAATATCAAATTCTACGACCAACAAATATCGTATTGGAAATAACGATATAAATATATCTTTCAAATTTCCATAACAATATATGTATAAACACGAAATCCAACATCGAAATATTCCAAAGACAATTTCGATTCAAACCCATTTCTACTTCAATTACTAGAAATTCTGGTTACTTTTAAAACCATTTCAAATCCAATTTATTTATTTAAAAATAAATAAATTATTATTCTAGTTCAAAACTAGTTCATTTCGATAAAAATCTATTTTTATCTTTTCAAATATGTAATTTTTCATCCCAATTCTTCACAAATCATTTCTTATGATTTTACACAAATTATTACTATTTTTAATAATTTTATCAAGGCCCGTACAGTCGATTTCCATCAACGGCCATCGAACTGCACTTACAGCGACCTTTTCCATATTTGATTTGGACATAATTCCAAATCCAACCGTTAGATTTCTAATTTCTAATATTCGTTAGAAAGCTCTTTTCGATACGAACCCAACGGTTCCGGTTTTAGGAGAATCCGACGGTCGGATCTCCCGTAATATCCATTCGAAGTCAATGGTCGAAATTCGCGAACTGCCGTTGCGCGGCGCGTTCTATTCAGGCCATTATATTATATATATAATATATATAATATATACTTCGTCGATTTCCTTTCGAAACGAATTTTATAAATCGTTTTAAATTCGTTTTCAAAACGATTTCAACTTCATATTCAATTTCTAATCAAAATTGAATATTCCACATCATTAATCTATAAATGATAATATTTTCAAAACGTTATATTTTGAAATCACTTCCTTTTCCATATTCATTATAAAAATGAATAAAATCGATATAAATATCGTTCACGTCAAAATGGCGTCCATCTAATCAACACGGATTTTATTCAACACATGAATATTTTACAATTCAACACATGAATTTATTTTCTATATTGGAATGAGGCCCAATCAATTACCATATAATGTTAATTATATGGATTTTCTACAACACATGTACATAACAACAACGATAAATAATCAACCATCATCCAAAGTGCACTACACAACTGCATAAGCATTAAATATAAATAATTAACGCTTACACAGTCTGTCAACCCATCGATTGACATACAACTAAACAATCGGGATAGTGTACGTCAAATATCATCCCAATACCCGTGTGGGGTATCAAATCAACAAACACACATTTTATCTGTGCAGTTGGGCGATGTGTGAAATTTATCGTCCCAATCAATATCAGTCAAATCAGTGTATATAAACAAATCGTCCGATTTGTTTATAATATTTATTTTATATACACGTTAAAAATCATATTTTTAACTATAAAATATTTTATTTCATTCCACATCACACAATCAAATTTCACAACACAACAATCAAAAAAACAAGTCATCCATAGTTTATGGACGACGGGTGTCGGGTGCTGCTAAGCACCGTCTGCATCCTAGTATATATTTCAACTAGAAATTAAAATAAAAGTGAGGAGTTCTCACCGACTAGCTAAACCCAACGCTATATAGATAGGAAATCATATCCTGTCTTTAACTGGGTTAAAGAACCAATGTCATTTAAAACACGGTTCACGATAAACCCAAAATCACATTCTATTCAATTCCAATTAAATACCATTTAATTGGTACACTTCCTTAAATCTAAATAAAAGAATTTAATCTTTTTTTATCAACTGGGTTTAAGAACAGTGTTAATGAAGACACCATTCACAACAAACCCAACTCACATTTGATATTATATACAAGGATCTGAATAGAAAATATATCGGCTTATATTCAATATCAAATTCTACGACCAACAAATATCGTATTGGAAATAACGATATAAATATATCTTTCAAATTTCCATAACAATATCTGTATAATCACGAAATCCAACATCGAAATATTCCAAAGAAAATTTTGATTCAAACCCATTTCCACTTCAATTACTGGAAATTCTGGTTACTTTTAAAACCATTTCAAATCCAATTTATTTATTTAAAAATAAATAAATTATTATTCTAGTTCAAAACTAGTTCATTTCGATAAAAATCTATTTTTATCTTTTCAAATATGGAATTTTTCATCCCAATTCTTCACAAATCATTTCTTATGATTTTACACAAATTATTACTATTTTTAACAATTTTATCAAGGCCCGTACAGTCGATTTCCATCAACGGCCATCGAACTGCACTTACAGCGACCTTTTCCAAATTTGATTTGGACATAATTCCAAATCTAACCGTTAGATTTCTAATTTCTAATATTCGTTAGAAAGCTCTTTTCGATACGAACCCAACGATTCCGGTTTTAGGAGAATCCGACGGTCGGATCTCCCGTAATATCCATTCGAAGTCAATGGTCGAAATTCGCGAACTCCTTTATATTATATATATAATATATATAACATATACTTCGTCGATTTCCTTTCGAAACGAATTTTATAAATCGTTTTAAATTCGTTTTCAAAACGATTTCAACTTCATATTCAGTTTCTAATCAAAATTGAATATTCTACATCATTAATCTATAAATGATAATATTTTCAAAACGTTATATTTTGAAATCACTTCCTTTTCCATATTCATTATAAAAATGAATAAAATCAATATAAATATCGTTCACGTCAAAATGGCGTCCATCTAACCAACACGACTTTTATTCAACACATGAATATTTTACAGTTCAACACATGAAATTATTTTCTATATTGGAATGAGGCCCAATCAATTACCATATAATGTTAATTATATGGATTTTCTACAACACATGTACATAACAGCAACGATAAATAATCAACCATCATCCAAAGTGCACCACACAACTGCATAAGCATTAAATATAAATAATTAACACTTACACAGTCTGTCAACCCATCAATTGACATACAACTAAACAATCGGGATTAGTGTACGTCAAATATCATCCCTATACCCGTGTGGGGTTTCAAATCAACAAACACACATTTTATCTGTGCAGTTGGGCGATGTGTGAAATTTATCGTCCCAATCAATATCAGTCAAATCAGTGTATATAAACAAATCGTCCGATTTGTTTATAAATATTTATTTTATATACACGTTAAAAATCATATTTTTAACTATAAACTATTTTCCACTATAAAATATTTTATTTCATTCCACATCACACAATCAAATTTCACAACACAACAATCAAACAAACAAGTCATCCATGGTCTGTGGACGATGGGTGTCGGGTGCTGCTAAGCACCGTTTGCATCCTTGTATATATTTCAACTAGAAATTAAAATAAAAGTGAGGAGTTCTCACCGACTAGCTAAACCCAACGCCGCGACTCTTCATATGTAGGAAATCTTCGCCGTTCTCGCCTTTTGTCACTTTCGTTTTCCGTAGCCACTACATATATAAAAATCGCATTTTTATATTGTAGCTATGTATATAAAAATCACATTTTGACACTGCTACTATATAGATAAAAATTCTATTTTTATACCGCTACTATATAGATAAAAATTCGAATTTTTACAACGTTATATAAATAGAAAAGATTATATTTTTACAACGCTATATAAATAGAAAAGATTATATTTTTACAACGCTATATAAATAGAAAAGAATATTTTTTTACAACGCTATATTAATAGAAAAGATTATATTTTTGATTCACTACTTATATAAAAATCATATTTTTATTATCTCTGTAACATAAAAATCATATTTTTATTCGCTAGAAATATAAATTAAAAATCACATTTTAAATTCACTGTTCTTATATGTAAAATCATATTTTTATTACAATGCTTTATATATAAAAATAACACATTTTTTCATTTTTTTTCAAAACAATGCCAATATTACTTTAAAAATCATACTAATATTAATTTCAAAATCATTTTTTTCTCAAAGTTATATATATATATATAATCAAACTTTTATACTATATTTTATATAAATTCAAACTGATTTTAAACAACATATTATATATATATATATATTAAGGATTGAATGCAAACAATGTGATTTATATATTAAAAATTGAATTAAACAAGCACATTTCTTCTATCTCTTCTTCCCTGTTTCTTTCTGTAACTGTCAAACTTGCTTCCCCCCTTTGTAAAAACTCTGGAACCTGCAAACCCATACCTCCACACCCAAAGTTCATCATCGCTCCACCTGGAGGCCGCCGTTCTCCGATCTGACCGCCACTCATGAAGCGCCGTCGCGACCCGTACCTACGCCACCAGCGGCGGCTCGTGCGGTGGCCCCACCGCCACAATAATTGACCTCGAACGCAAGCCCCTTGGGCCTTGATTACTCCCCCTCCACGAAACCATAAATGATCATACCAGCGTCAATGGAAAGATCTCAAAACGTACTACAATTTCCGTTCATATTTTGGCTTGAATTTCTTAATGGATTAGGAGAATTTTGATTTTGAATTTTCGAGTTTCTAAGCCGTCGGTTTTTAAAAAGAGGGCGGCGTGTTTCTGAGATAAGCTAGGGTTTAGATGGCTATAGTTATTTATATTAAATTATTTTATTATATTTAATCCTTTTAATTTCGAAAATACCCTTCTCTCCATACGAACACCAATTCAAACCCAACGACTGTCGCCCCTAGCTAAATACCCCTATTCTGAACACAATGAGATATGTATCGCAAGCTGATTCGCTCGTTTCGATCAGTTTCCGTCAAAATCAAAATATAACTCTTATATATTGAATTTGAACGCACATTTTAATTTACCGGGGCCACATACGGACTCTAAAAATTCCGAAAAATATTTTCTAGCTTCATATTAACGATACGGTCCCAACAAGCCTAATTTCGTCGAATTCTGAGACCGTTTGAAAAATGGCCATTTTCCAGTCGATTAAAATCAACTAAAACTGGTCAAAAGCGTTTTCCTTTGCCACACTCACATATTGATTCAGAAAATTACAAATTTTGAAACCTAGCAATAACTTGACATCATGGATCCAACAAAAGTGGTTTCATCGAAAACCGAGGTCGTTTGCAAAATGACTATTTTTAAGGGCCAAAATTCCATAGCGACTATTCTGAATTTTCAACTGGACATAATTTTTTATTTCCGCTATGAAATTTCAATTTTTCGGATTCGTTGGAAAGATATTCTCAATTAGATTCTAATATTTTTGGTTTCACTAAAATCTGGTTTATTTTGAATCCTGTACATCCATTTGAACTTCGAAATCGAATTTTCAAACTACCGCGCCATTTTCAATTTCTTTTATAATTATAAATAAATATTTATATTCTAACGACGACGTATATTAATATATACGTTCTATTTCTATTCAAAATAAATTTCTCGTCGTTATTATTTAAAATAATTCATTTTAAATATTCAAAATTCATTAAAATTGCCAAAATAAAATTTTTAAATTGGCTCGGATTTCCGGATTATTACAGTTCGGAGGATGTTCAAGTTTTTAGTGCAACGAATAATAGTAAATTTTGGAAACTGAAAAGGAATAAGTTTCATAACCTTTGTACTTGCAAGATAAGAACTAAGAGAATAAATTTATAACTCTTAATTTTTTTGAAAGCAGTAAATGGTTGTGTATATATAATTGGCCCAATAAACGATGAATCGAATATAATGGGTAACTGGAGTTATCGTTGGAGGACATGTAGATATGGTTATCCGTTAATATGTGTGAGAACGGGGAGCTTGGGTATAAAGAATTTTAATCTTGAGTCTGAAAATCTACAGATGTCAAATGAGTAGTTGTGATTCCCTTTCCTTTTCGAGGAAGAAAAGTTTTAAGGGGGGTTGAATGTAACAATCCAGAATTTTTAACCAATTTAAAATTGGAATTTTTTCTACTTAATTTGAATTTGACATAAATATATATGGTGAAGAATATTTAATAATTTTGATAAGTTATATGATAGATTTTACTTGAATTATAAATGAGAATGATTATTAATGAGTTTTGATTTATTGATACTATTTGTCGTTCGTTCGGATTTGTCAAACCATAACATGAATTAGTAGCGTTAGAATTAAGTGTTGCCCTTAGTTTTCTTAGCATTTAAGGGAAAATGCTACCAAAAGCTCACTTTCTCTCCTTAAGACAAGTGTAAGGACACTTGTATTTTTGCATGCCCCCTTCCATGCATGTCTTCCACTTGCCCCCTTATGTGTCTTTACCTCCTTACTCCTCCTTTCCTATATAAGGAGCTCTTTACTTCATTTTTTATCATCCATTTTCATTTTTCCTACCTTCCTTCTTAAGATTATGGCCATGGTTTCCAATGCCATAAGTCTTCCTCTTTTCCACCACCACCTTGCCAAAGTTCGTCGTCATCATCCTCCTCCTCCTCTTATAATATAAAGAGAGAGATATTAGTGTATATTATATATATATATATATATATTGGTGAAGAAGATGTTGCGTCGAAATATTGTCCGATGGTTTGCTCAGCTAGGCTCGCCTACCGTGAAGATTTGGAATGGTGTTAGGTTAGAATCATTTAACCATGGTTTATATATTTAATTAGTAGTAGACTAATTTAAATATAGTGATGAATTATTAGTGGTTAATGATGATTGATGTTTGTTGTGATGGATGATGGATGCGTAGTTTAGAACACACACACTATTAAGCGTTGGTGTTATAACGCTTGTGCACAGTTATGATTTATTTAATTAGGTTGATGATGGTTGTAACACCCCACCTCCGTTAAGGTCAGTCACAAAGGGAATACCTTAACTTTGGTGGAGCATTTTAGTAAACATAACAGAAACTTACAAGACAGATAAAACAGTACTTGAAAAATTTATAATTTTATTTCGACAGAAGCTTGGTTACATCCTTTCAAATCACAATATCAGAATTCAAGTACAAAATATCAGTCTTGTACAAAAGCCTTCAGAATGCATAGTTTAAAATCGTAATCCCCACAGAAGAAGGTAAGCCATACTTTAAGCACTGCAAGCGGAAGAAATCTAGATCAAGCTAGAGTATTCCCTTCTACAAAACCTGGGGGGAAACGGAAGAAAGGAGGCGAAACAACAAGGGTCAGACAAAAGTCTGGCAAGTCCAGTGATTTTCAGTTATGAACAGATAATAATAACATGACATGAAAATAAAACTGGACGAGAGATAACTGTAACAGATGTAGCAGATATAACAGAAGAACAGAATGATATAAGTTATTGCTTTACACTTCTCTGCACTAATACTAGTATAACAGAATTAGGTGTCATCCTAATGTATAAACTGAAACAGAAACGGGAACAGAATAATTTCCACGCTAGTAATGGGCCTTTACCACCCGATCAAAAACAGACAGAAGCAGAATGTAGCATAAGGTGTACACTAGTAATTGGGCCTTTACCACCCGAATAGACGGTACCACATAGAAATAGACAGGTGTTTCCACCCAACAGAAACAGACGGTACTAACAGAAACAGACAGAACTAAGTGTACCCTAAAACCCTACCCCAAGCAATCGGCTCCCTAATACATAAATATCATGTGTCGGCCCCACAGTAGGGTGTATCACTCCCTAAAGTGACAACCAATTGGCACAGACCTATTTACAGATGTCACGGCGTCTTACATCCTCAGAGGCAGACCGGGATCCATGCACGCACATGACCCGGTTGGAATGCACCATCAACACCCCTCGCCATTATCAGAATGAACCGCTTATAATTAGTTCAGTAAGCGTGCCCGGACCCTACCTACTGTTGGGTCAAAGTTTTGATACCAGAAAGGGTTACTGACTAATATGGGTCCCAAACAACAGATGACACAAGTAAATTCCCTCCTAACCTTGTGTCCCCAGACTAACAGATTTCAGAATAACTTGTTTACAAGTTCAGACGTACAGAATTCAGATCAACTAGTTCACAAACAAGTTTTCAGACTAACGGATCAGATATATAGATTAACAGACTTACATATTAACTGGTTACAGATTGTCTAACTTTGTATTGGGTCTACAGATTCACGAAACGGGTTTATCAGATTCATTGGTCCAATTGGTTTAACCTTACCCACCCAACACGTTTTAGACATCATATTTATCTCATATTTTCTTTAATTAAATATTAATGCCCAGACCTCTCACATTAGACTGACAGTTTGCGGCTACTGGTTAGGCCAGTTGGTTCCGGGCAGGTTTCTGTCGCAAACTGAGTCTAACCTCGGGTTTCAAGCACGTTATGACTAACTTCTCACATTAGAACCTATTGTTTGCGGCCACTGGAATATGCCGGGCGGTTCCGGGCATAATTACGCCGCAAACTCATTCTAACCTCGAGTTAGCCATGTTCATCTTTGCGGCCAATTAATTAATAATTTACCATTTATACCCACGCCTAATATACATGTCAATTATTCATTACTATAGCCAATTCAGATTATGTCAATAACGGACTAATTATATCAATTCAACAGATATAGCAGATAACAGGTTTCTCAGATTAGGCGACCTAACGGATTTAGCAGATTAAGCAAACTAGCAGATTTAGCAGACAACAGATTAGGCATCTCAACAGATTTAGTTTAGCGGATTTGGCATTTTCAACAGACTTAGCAGATGACAGATTTGGCAGATGAACAGATCTAACAGACTAGGCAGTAGAGCAGAACTAGCAGATTAGGCAACATAACAAAACTAGCAAATTAGGCAAATATAACAGATTTAATCATTCCTTAAAGTTTCCCAAACATATCTTGCCTAATTATAAATCTTGCCTAAGTTCACATGCATAAATAATAGTCATGACTCACAATATGATCATATGCCATATATTATATGTTTCAATTTTTATTAAACTTGCATAGTACAGAAGATCCATATATATATAAATTATACCAAATATAGCCATCGATTACTATGCATGTCATATATCCCAAAAATCCCTTGCTTAGGTGTTTATTTAATAGATACCCTACTTTCATGTAAATCTTTATACCTAAGCCATATTCTCTTTATCTCAAATCATGTATTCAATACAGTCTATATTTATGTCCAATTATATACCTTTCTATGTCATGTCCTCAAATCATATGTTCAATACCCTTTATGTTATAAATATAACATGTCCAGTCATATGTCTCAGATTTACGTTCTAGCTACAGTCCATGTTCTTTTTTCAAATCAGTCACCTATTGGTCATGCCCAATTTATGCATCATTCATTTTACTGTCCCAAACATTTTAGCGTATGTTAATCTCTTATGAGATTGGCTCAAGCTCGTGGTAGCCTGGCTATAAAACAGAAAGAGGAAAGAGATACAGAATAAGATAGATCTAAACAGAACAGATATAACCTCAGATTCAGATTTACAATTCATGTCACAATCAGAATTAACGTTTATACCGGAAAATAACTGTACTTGCCTTGATTGGATTAAAGAGAGAACTTTAGTTGTTGCAGAATCGTTGCAGAAGCTTTAATCTCTAATTTGAATTGAGTTGCTTAGGTTGATGTTGATTAGCTTCTAGTTTTGATTTCAGCAGAGTAGCGACGCCATTTTTATTTTTATTAGAACAGAGGCAGAGAAGAAGCAGAATAGAATTGTGTGTACAGAAGGCTAGGTCTTAGGATGTATTTATAGGTGTAGGAACTCATCTAGGCCCTCAGATTAACCCTAGAACTCATCAGGTCCGTCAAAACACGTCACAGCCTTCAAAATCGCACACACACGCACCAGGTTCGACCAGGGCTCGACCCCCAGGTCGACTGCCCAGTCAACCTGGTCTGGGGGGTCGACTGCCCAGTCGACTCCCCAGTCAACTTGGGCCCTGGGCGGGAAATTTCCCGCCCAGCCCGCTTCTGGGTTTGAATTCGAATTTTGAATTCGAATTTCGAGCTGTTTTCAATTCTGAAATTTCCTGAAACTTCGGAGGGTCATATCTCCTTCATACGGACTCCGATTCTCGCAAACTCGGACTCGTTTTCATGCAGAATTCCGAGACGAACACAATGGCGCAACCTGTTTCCCTTGATTCTTATTTTAAAAATTAATTATCCTCTGATTTGTTACTTATACGTTCACAGAAAATACGGGGTGTTACATTCTCCCCTCCTTAAAGGATTTCGTCCCCGAAATCTTCAAGTTAAGAAGAATGTGTCCTACCATCCAACATCCATCTACTCAATCATCAATCACTGGCGTCCATTGTCCTTAGAAACCTCTAATGTTGTATAAACATATGCAAAGGTGTGTGTATATGTTCCTTATCTAATGCAAAGATTAGGCGGTTCACTGATTCAGTTGACCTCCTTAATGCGAATTATGCCAGTGCCATGAGTCAAACATGTATGCAATTTTCCTACTTGATACATGAGTGCACAACCATTCAGTCAAACAAAAAAAAGGAAAGATTCAATACAAAAAAAAGGACTGAAGGAAAGATATATGGCTCTTGGGGATCATGTTTCAAAATAAGCTTTATTTTTAAAAATACTTCCTTTCAAAACCTTTTTGAAAATAGTATTCAAAAACTTTACCAAATCTGGTAACCTTCAGCTCTGATACCAAGTGTAACACCCCACCTCCGTTAAGGTCACTCACAAAGGGAATGCCTTAACTTTGGTGGAGCATTTTAGTAAACAGAACAGAAACTTACAAGACAGATAAAACAGTACTTGAAAAATTTATAACTTTATTTCGACAGAAACTTGGTTACATCCTTTCAAATCACAATATCAGAATTCAAGTACAAAATATCAGTCTTGTACAAAAGCCTTCAGAATGCATAGTTTAAAATCATAATCCCCACAGAAGAAGGCAAGCCATACTTTAAGCATTGCAAACGGAAGAAATCTGGATCAAGCTAGAGTATTCCCTTCTACAAAACCTGGGGGGTGGGGGAACGGAAGAAAGGAGGCGAAACAACAAGGGTCAGACAAAAGTCTGGCAAGTCCAGTGATTTTCAGTTATGAACAGATAATAATAATATGACATGAAAACAAAACTGGACGAGAGATAACTGTAACAGATGTATCAGATATAACAGAAGAACATAATGATATAAGCTATTGCTTTACACTTCTCTGCACTAATACTAGTATAACAGAATTAGTTGTCACCCTAATGTCTAAACTGAAACAGAAACGGGTACAGAATAATTTCCACGCTAGTAATGGGCCTTTACCACCCGATCAGAAACAGACAGAAGCAGAATGTAGCATAAGGTGTACACTAGTAATTGGGTCTTTACCACCCGAACAGACGGTACCACACAGAAACAGACAGGTGTTGCCACCCAACAGAAACAGACGGTACCAACAGAAACAGACAGAACTAAGTGTACCCTAAAACCCTACCCCAAGCGATCGGCTCCCTAATACATAAATATCCTATGTCGGCCCCACAGTAGGGTGTATCACTCCCTAAAGTGACAACCAATTGGTACAGACCTATTTACAGATGTCACGGCGTCTTACATCCTCAGAGGAAAACCGGGATCCATGCACGCACATGACGCGGTTGGAACGCACCATCAACACCCCTCGCCATTATCAGAATGAACCGCTTATAATTAGTTCAGTAAGCGTGCCCGGATCCTACCTACTGTTGGGTCAAAGTTTTGATACCAGAAAGGGTTACTGACTAATATGGGTCCCAAACAACAGATGACACAAGTAAATTCCCTCCTAACCTTGTGTCCCCAGACTAACAAATTTCAAATTAACTTGTTTACAAGTTCAGACGTACAGAATTCAGATCAACTAGTTCACAAACAAGTTTTCAAACTAACGGATCAGATATATAGATTAACAGACTTACAGATTAACTGGTTACAGATTGTTTAACTTTGTATTGGGCCTACAGATTCACGAAACGGGTTTATCAGATTCATTGGTCCAATTGGTTTAACCTTACCCACCCAACACGTTTTAGACATCATATTTATCTCAGATTTTCATTAATTAAATATTAATGCCCAGACCTCTCACATTAGACCGACAGTTTGCGGCTACTAGTTAGGCCGGTTGGTTCCGGGCAGGTTTCTGTCGCAAACTGAGTCTAACCTCGGGTTTCAAGCACGTTATGACTAACTTCTCACATTAGAACCTATTGTTTGTGGCCACTGGAATATGCCGGGCGGTTCCGGGCAGAATTACGCCGCAAACTCATTCTAACCTCGAGTTAGCCATGTTCATCTTTGCGGCCAATTAATTAATAATTTACCATTTATACCCACGCCTAATATACATGTCAATTATTCATAACTATAGCCAATTCAGATTATGTCAATAACGGTGTAACACCCCGTAATTCTGTAACACTAAGATTCGTAAATCAAGGAAGAACTAAAAATTAAAATCAAAATCAAGGAAAATGGGCTGCGCCATTTCGTTCATCTCGGAAAAATACGCGAAATAGAGTCCGAGTTTTCGAAAATCGGAGTCATTATGACCAAGATATGGCCCGTCAAAGTTTTCAGAAAATTCCAAGTTCAAAACAGTTTAAACTAGGGCCAAAATTCGAATTCAAACACACAGGGCGCAGGGCGGGAAAATTCCCGCCCAGGTCAAGTCGACAGGGGTGTCGACTGCGCAATCGACACCCCCCCATGTCGATTGCCCAGTCGACATGGGTGTCGACCTGCCCGCTTTTTCCAGCTTTCTGCACCTGGTTCGTTCTGCTGTATTTGGTCACGTTTTCTGACTAGGTTCGTCCGCCTAACACTATATAAACAGCTCTGGTCTTCTTCTCTATTCACAATTCTTTTCTACCATTATGCTGCAAAGATTCTTGTTAGTCATGGCTCCTCCTCCTCCTCTAAAATATATAAATAAAATAATATATATAAAATAAACCAAGACGAGGAAATGCTGCTAAAAGATTTTCAAGAAGAGGTTCAAGTCAAGCTAGGATTCAAGAGGAGGTTCAAACGACTTCAACAACTGTTTTTCTACGAATCTTAGCAACGCCATCTTTCTGTTCTAATCTAATCTCTGTAAGTAAGTTATTTTTAGATTTGAACGTTTTTCTTTGTTCGTGACATGAAATTAAAGGAATAAAAGAATATGCCAAATCTCTCTCTCTCTCTCTCTATTCGAATCAGTGCTTACATTCTTGAACATAATTAAGAACTGTTATGATTCGAGGACAAATAAGACTACGACTATGAGCATTTGCCTATGACTATGAACATTGCCCATGACTTTGGACATTGCCTATGACTATGAACATTGACTATGACTTTGGACATTGCCTATGACTGTGACTGTGACTATGAGGATTATTTCCTTGTCTAAGCCTATGCCTTTGATTAGAAAACATAAACTATTGCCTTTGACATAACAAGGACATCTGTGATTAAACACCTATGATTCATGACTAGGAAAGTGTTGTTTAAGCTTTGTGATTATGAGATTGGGTCTAAACCCGATTATTTATTCTGCCTGTCTTTGTTTTTCTTTGGTTTTAGACCTTGGGAATTTACCTATTAAGTTAGGTCTACCCATGTTCTTGAACCTACTCTGTCTATTCTTGGTTTAAGACCTTGGGAATTTACCTATTAAGTTAGGTCTACCCATGTTCTTGAACCTACGTCGTTATTCAAAACCATTTTATGCCAGTTGTTATACCTATCCTTTTCATAGCAATCTTTGGTTCATTCCCTATTTGCTACGAATCTAGATTTATCTAGATTGAAATACGATTGTACGAACGGTGGGAATGCGATTTGGGGCAAAATATGAAATTTACTAAAACGTAGTTTAACTTGGAAATTGGCATAAATTGGGAACATGTATTATGGCATGTTCATAGAAATGCAAATTGGATAAATTTGACATAAATTATAAGATGTGTAATTTGAATCTTATATTGACGTGTAAATCTAGTATTTACATGAATAGTGAACTAGAGTAATAAGTCTAGTTTGACGTGAATTAGAATGTTAAATCAGAATGGGATTAGCTAATTTGGCTCGATAAGTATATTGGCATAAACTTGAAATTGGCCATAATTGGGAGTAATTGTCAGGATTAGCAAAATCATGGTTAATGACACTTCATTTGGTATGGTTTACATACCAAAAAGCATAAACATGATATAGAGGGGAAAATGGGCCGTAAGAATAAAGGTTGACAATTTACATTAAAAGAATAATTGGGAAATAAGTAAAT
This sequence comes from Allium sativum, assembly GCA_030737875.1. Taxonomy (NCBI): domain Eukaryota; kingdom Viridiplantae; phylum Streptophyta; class Magnoliopsida; order Asparagales; family Amaryllidaceae; genus Allium; species Allium sativum. The sequence goes on from CM060918.1 coordinate 135,609,353, forward strand.
TAGGGTTAATTTACTTATAGAATTTGTCCTAAATGAGGAAATGTTAATTTAGACAAATTAAAGGTTTGTTAGACATCTCTTTTAATAATAAACCAGAAATTTCTAGGGTGACAGAGAGGATAGTGTCTAGGCTTGGGTTTGGAAAATACAAGTTTCCTGCTCTCCCTGGCTATCCCTAACTGATCCGACGGACGGGTGGGTTACTTTCAAAACCTGATTTGAAAATTAATCAAAACCCTTTGAACTAGAAAACACGAATAGGCCTAACCCGAGGTTAGACTGAGTTGCGATGTAAACCTGCCCGGAACCAACCGGCACATCCAGAAATCACAACAATATCTGTCTAATGTGAGTGGTCGTGGCTTTAATTTATTTAGTTAAAGCTAGAATAAGAATGCTAGGGTTAAGTTAACCAACTCAACATGATAACAAGACTAGTAGGTGGGGTTAGGTTCATACAGTTAAGCTAGAATGGGAGGGTTAAGTCCATAGGAACACTTAACCAACTTAAGCACAATTAAGCTAGAACGGAGGCCTAAGTCCACAGGGACACTCAACCAAACTCATGGTAACAAGACAAGATTTGTAGAGGTTAAGTAACTAAGAAAACACTTAGCCAAATTAACATGTTAACTAGTCTAGAAAGTGGGGTTAAGTAAAGTTAATACACTTAGCCAAATTAACATGTTAACTAGACTAGAGGTTGGGGTTAAGTAAGATTTAATACACTTAGCCAATTTGATATGTTAGCTGGGCTAGACCATAGGGTTAAGTAAACTTGAACACCTAACCATCAGATTTTGATAAAGGAATATGGTTAAGTCTAAAACATGAAGGGATAATACTTAACCGTTAATAACAGGTTAGTTAAAACAGACGGGCAAGGTTAAGTTAAAAAGGAACACTGAACCAATACAGGGTGAATGGGTAAGGTTAAGTAATAATAAATACTTAACCAATATAACTTGGTTTGTGGTGGGGTTAAGTCAACATGAATTACTGATAACACTTAACCAGTTTGACAGGATAAATGAAGAGGGTTAAGTCGGCTTGAATTGACTAATGACACTTAACCAATCCAAATTGACGGGAAGGGGAACTAAGTAGTAAACCTTAGTTAAGAAAACAACGATTCTGGAAACTAAGTGGTAAATCTTAGTTAGTAAAACTAAGTAGTAATTCTTAGTATAACACGGGAAGGAGCGAATGTCCGTCTGAGTAAAAAGAAGGCTCCAACGTATTGGGTTACGAAGCCCGAGGCTTCGCGGGGACGTGAGGGTACTCTTGGTATCCCTCTGTGAGACTGCAGATGATCCTCCTGGGCTCACAGAGGTTAAGGTCTGCGTAGAAGAACCAGGAGTATGCCTTGGTTGCAATACAAGGCAACCTAAAGACCAGGATGGACCAGCGTGATTCGGCGAGAAGACGGTAGCCCTGTGATAGCAACTCGTCGTCTACCATCCATCTTGAGTCAATCGAGATACGTGAAGCGGAAAGGCGGAGAACTCCAAAAGACCATATACTTGCTATCTAGTTATGGTTGCGGATGGCCATAGGATAGTGGGGCACCAGGGGCCGGCGTATAGTTCTCATTTTACAAAGGGTGCCTTTCATTAGTTGAGGGAGGGGTCAAGTGGGACCATAGCCACTGGAATAAAAACAGACCTTAGCATCTGCATCGGCAGATATCTGAAAGCTCCCGACCGAGTTCTGTATTCCTTAATTTGCCCTGCCACAGGACTCGGATCGCACATTACAGGACATGTGCATCTAGACAAGCGATAACGATTCGCGATACATGCGTGGGGAAGCCTAGGAACATATACCACTCTAGGTAGTGTGTCCTAGACTTGGGGGCATCGTTCGACAGGTAGCGTAATCCCTAGTTGGACTAGGTGGCATAAACCCTGAACTCAAAAAGCGTTCAGCAGATAGCGTAAAACTCTAGTTAAATCTAGAAAGCACTTGATAGAAAACCCTAGATTAGATCTAGGCAATAAATAATAAATGTATGCCTGATGGCAATGGAAACTACAGGGGTTGGGATCACGTTATCGTTATTAGTTGGAACAACAGTTAGGTGGTGCAGAGATATAGAAACCAGTATAACAAGGAAATAGCGAAGCGGCGAAAGTATTAGAGCGTATCCAGTTTATCTTAGCATATCTTGTGACTACCTCGTCTAACCTTGTTGACCCTATCATCATGGTGTAATCTTGTATTCAGTTAATTCATGTCGTTTTGTTTTTCCATGTTCACATGCTAGAAGTTACTGAACTTACTCAGGCTTTATGTCTGACTCTGTTTTTCTTTCGTCTTCTTTTCTTCCGTTCCCCCCCCAAGGTAGTAGAGGAGGGAGTAGTATAGCTCAGGATAAGTTGGACCGTCACTCTTTCTTAGCTTGAAGATTTGCCGAAGTTTGCTTGGATTCTCTTTCCAGATGTTATGGCTGGCTCTTGCTAAATTTGGGGAATATAAATGTATTTTCATGCTTCTTTATTTTGTAAGACAAATGACACTCTGATATTGTAAAGAAATCATTGTACAAACTATTTATTAATAAAGCAAAGTCTTATTTTCCGCTGTTTAATTTTTGTCTGTCTTGTAATTTATCTGCATCTTTTACCCTAAATGCTCCACAGAACTTAGTGCATTCCCTTTGTGAGTGACACTAACGGATGTGGGGTGTTACACGTGGTATAAGAGTTGAAGGTTACTGGATCAGATAAAAGATTTGAAATTTTTTTTTTTTTCAAAACGGTTTTTAAGGAAGCATTTTCAAAAGAAAAGTTTTGTTTTAAAAGCATATTCCCCAAAGCCATACGCACTGTCTTCTCTTCCTCTTTTTGAATTCTTGTCTCCTTCTTTCTTGAGTCTCTGGGGCTCCTGGCTTTCTGGGAGGTAACCTCATCGAGGGGCAAAGTAGTGCCCGGCTTCCATCCATAGCCGTAGTTGTTTCATCTACGAGCAGTTTTCTTTCGAAGCTTATAGGATTTTCTGGACGATGGAGGCAATTTTCGAGAGATTTGTCAACATGACTACACACGGAAAGGGATGAGGAGCTTGGCTAGGGAGCACAACCCTAGGATAAGGAATTCATGGATGTAGATTTAGCTCACAAAGGAGAAAGAAATCATAAAACCTAAGACAAGAGGAAGTATCTTTGCTAGGGTATGATAGGGCATATAATTAGGGACAAGGGCAAGAATGAGGAACAAGATTTTCAGAAGGGCAAGTACATACTTTCACCACCAAGCGTACCTAGGAGAAAGGTAGTAAAGTTCTGTTGGCAAAGTCTAGTTGTGTTGTTCGTACTCTTTCCTTTGGATTTAACACTTCGCATATATTTATATCCACTTCCCTAGTTGAGTCTCTACACCATAGTACTTGTATAATAGAAAGATCCCACTAGAATCTCAAATCCAATTGGTGGTCCGACCAGTCTATTTTTAGTAGGGATTTGAGGATAGCTATCGAGTTTGCTTATATCATCTCACGTAGGTCGTCTAAATTCGGAGGAGATATTCCTTGGATGCTTGTCTGATATTGGTTTAGGCCTTTGGGGCTTGTACTTGGGGAATGTCAAGTTCGACTAGGATGGTTTACGTGAGAGAGGAATAGTTGTTGCAGGCACTCCAAAGAGCGCGTAGTGACCTTTCGACTCTTATAGTTATGGCATGGCGGATAAGAGGGAGACCTCTGATCATCTTAGTACGTATACCTGGTACCGTGATTGAAATCTGTTTTGGAGATCCGGAACTTCACAATCGTGAAGTTAAATTAGTTAAGATACAGTGGAGTAAAGCTCAAGAAGGCAAGATACTAGCATCATACCCTTTTCCTTGAGGGTGCATCCTTGATTTCTTTGTTTTAGGAGCTTTACGCATAATTGTTTCTCTCTTTCCAAAGTATATCACCTAGGTCGTATCTTCAATCCTTAGGTAGAAGCCAATGGATGTAAACATGTATTTGAAACATGTTATGGTTGAATGGTTGTAAGTGGTTGCAAATGGTTGCTCGTGAATGCATATGCATACGTATTAGGCACAAGATCAAGTTCGGACGCTTTCATATTGCATTTACAGATATGTATTTGTTTATAAGTTGAACTTGATATGTTATCATATGGATGTTGCATATGGATGAATGGCTGTGCACGCATATAGTATTTGCGTAACTAGGGATGCTTGCATACATGATTGGACGCACGACACTGACATAATTCGCATTAAGGAGGTCAACTGAATCAGTAGACCGCCTGGTTTTGCATTAGATAAAGACATATACACACACTATGCATATGAACATGAAAGCATTAGAAATCTTTTAAGGACAATGAATGCCTGTGATTGAATGGTTGAGTATATGGGTGATTGGATGGTAGGACACATTCTTCCTAACTTGAAGATTTCGGGGACGAAATCCTTTTAAGTGGGGGAGAATGTAACACCCCGTAATTCTGTAACACTAAGATTCGCAAATCAAGGAAGAACTAAAAATTAAATTCAAAATCAAGGGAAACGGGCTACTCCATTGCGTTCGTCTCGGAAAAATACGCGAAATAGAGTCCGAGTTTTCGAAAATCAAAGTTAGTATGACCAAGATATGGCCTGTCAAAGTTTTCAGAAAATTCCAAGTTCAAAACAGTTTAAACTAGGGCCAAAATTCGAATTCAAACACACAGGGCGCAGGGCGGGAAAATTCCCGCCCAGGTCAAGTCGACAGGGGTGTCGACTGCGCAGTCGACACCACCCCCCCCATGTCGATTGCCCAGTCGACATGGGTGTCGACCTGCCCGCTTTTTCCAGCTTTCTGCACCTGGTTCGTTCTGCTGTATTTGGTCACGTTTTCTGACTAGGTTCGTCCGCCTAACACTATATAAACAGCTCTAGTCTTCTTCTCTATTCACAATTCTTTTCTACCATTATGCTGCAAAGATTCTTGTTAGTCATGGCTCCTCCTCCTCTAAAATATATAAATAAAATAATATATATAAAATAAACCAAGACGAGGAAATGTTGCTAAAAGATTTTCAAGAAGAGGTTCAAGTCAAGCTAGGATTCAAGAGGAGGTTCAAACGACTTCAACAACTGTTTTTCTACGAATCTTAGCAACGCCATCTTTCTGTTCTAATCTAATCTCTGTAAGTCAGTTATTTTTAGATTTGAACGTTTTTCTTTGTTCGTGACATGAAATTAAAGGAATAAAAGAATATGCCAAATCTCTCTCTCTCTCTATTCGAATCAGTGCTTACATTCTTGAACATAATTAAGAACTGTTATGATTCGAGGACAAATAAGACTATGACTATGAGCATTTGCCTATGACTATGAACATTGCCCATGACTTTGGACATTGCCTATGACTATGAACATTGCCTATGACTTTGGACATTGCCTATGAACATTGCCTATGACTGTGACTGTGACTATGAGTATTATTTCCTTGTCTAAGCCTATGCCTTTGATTAGAAAACATAAACTATTGCCTTTGACATAACAAGGACATCTGTGATTAAACACCTATGATTCATGACTAGGAAAGTGTTGTTTAAGCTTTGTGATTATGAGATTGGGTCTAAACCCGATTATTTATTCTGCCTGTCTTTGTTTTTCTTTGGTTTTAGACCTTGGGAATTTACCTATTAAGTTAGGTCTACCCATGTTCTTGAACCTACTCTGTCTATTCTTGGTTTTAGACCTTGGGAATTTACCTATTAAGTTAGGTCTACCCATGTTCTTGAACCTACGTCGTTATTCAAAACCATTTTATGCCAGTTGTTATATCTATCCTTTTCATAGCAATCTTTGGTTCATTCTCTATTTGCTACGAATCTAGAATTATCAAGATTGAAACACGATTGTACGAACGGTGGGAATGCGATTTGGGGCAAAATATGAAATTTACTAAAACGTAGTTTAACTTGGAAATTGGCATAAATTGGGAACATGTATTATGGCATGTTCATAGAAATGCAAATTGGATAAATTTGACATAAATTATAAGATGTGTAATTTGAATCTTATATTGACGTGTAAATCTAGTATTTACATGAATAGTGAACTAGAGTAATAAGTCTAGTTTGACGTGAATTAGAATGTTAAATCAGAATGGGATTAGCTAATTTGGCTCGATAAGTATATTGGCATAAACTTGAAATTGGCCATAATTGGGAGTAATTGTCAGGATTAGCAAAATCATGGTTAATGACACTTCATTTGGTATGGTTTACATACCAAAAAGCATAAACATGATATAGAGGGGAAAATGGGCCGTAAGAATAAAGGTTGACAATTTACATTAAAATAATAATTGGGAAATAAGTAAATTAGGATTAATTTACTTATAGAATTTGTCCTAAATGAGGAAATGTTAATTTAGACAAATTAAAGGTTTGTTAACGACATCTCTTTTAATAATAAACCAGAAAGTTCTAGGGTGACAGAGAGGATAGTGTCTAGGCTTAGGTTTGGAAAATACAAGTTTCATGCTCTCCCTGGCTATCCCTAACTGATCCGACAGACGGGATGGTTACTTTCAAAACCTGATTTGAAAATTAATCAAAACCCTTTGAACTAGAAAACACGAATAGGCCTAACCCGAGGTTAGACTGAGTTGCGATGTAAACCTGCCCGGAACCATCCGGCACATCCAGTAATCGCAACAATATCTGTCTAATGTGAGTGGTCGTGGCTTTAATTTATTTAGTTAAAGCTAGAACAAGAATGCTAGGGTTAAGTTAACCAACTCAACATGATAACAAGACTGGTAGGTGGGGTTAGGTTTATACAGTTAAGCTAGAATGGGAGGGTTAAGTCCATAGGAACACTTAACCAACTTAAGCACAATTAAGCTAGAACGGAGGGCTAAGTCCACAGGGACACTCAACGAACTCATGGTAACAAGACAAGATTTGTAGAGGTTAAGTAACTAAGAAAACACTTAGCCAAATTAACATGTTAACTAGTCTAGAAAGTGGGGTTAAGTAAAGTTAATACACTTAGCCAAATTAACATGTTAACTAGACTAGAGGTTGGGGTTAAGTAAGATTTAATACACTTAGCCAATTTGATATGTTAGCTGGGCTAGACCGTAGGGTTAAGTAAACTTGAACACTTAACCATCAGATTTTGACAAAGGAATATGGTTAAGTCTAAAACATGAAGGGATAATACTTAACCGTTAATAACAGGTTAGTTAAAACAGACGGGCAAGGTTAAGTTAAAAAGGAACACTGAACCAATACAGGGTGAATGGGTAAGGTTAAGTAATAAGAAATACTTAACCAATATAACTTGGTTTGTGGTGGGGTTAAGTCAACATGAATTACTAATAACACTTAACCAGTTTGACAGGATAAATGAAGAGGGTTAAGTCGGCTTGAATTGACTAATGACACTTAACCAATCCAAATTGACGGGAAGGGGAACTAAGTAGTAAACCTTAGTTAAGAAAACAACGATTCTGGAAACTAAGTGGTAAATCTTAGTTAGTAAAACTAAGTAGTAATTCTTAGTATAACACGGGAAGGAGCGAATGTCCGTCTGAGTAAAAAGAAGGCTCCAACGAATTGGGTTACGAAGCCCGAGGCTTCGCGGGGACGTGAGGGTACTCTTGGTATCCCTCTGTGAGACTGCAGATGATCCTCCTGGGTTCACAGAGGTTAAGGTCTGCGTAGAAGAACCAGGAGTATGCCTTGGTTGCAATACATGGCAACCTAAAGACCAAGATGGACCAGCGTGATTCGGCGAGAAGACGGTAGCCCTGTGATAGCAACTCGTCGTCTACCATCCATCTTGAATCAATCGAGATACGTGAAGCGGAAAGGCGGAGAACTCCAAAAGACCATATACTTGCTATTTAGTTATGGTTGCGGATGGCCATAGGATAGTGGGGCACCGGGGGCCGGCGTATAGTTCTCGTTTTACAAAGCGTGCCTTTCATTAGTTGAGGGAGGGGTCAAGTGGGACCATAGCCACTGGAATAAAAACAGACCTTAGCATCTGCATCGGCAGATATCTGAAAGCTCCCGACCGAGTTCTGTATTCCTTAATTTGCCCTGCCACAGGACTCGGATCGCACATTACAGGACATGTGCATCTAGACAAGCGATAAAGATTCGCGATACATGCGTGGGGAAGCCTAGGAACATATACCACTCTAGGTAGTGTGTCCTAGACTTGGGGGCATCGTTCGACGGGTAGCGTAATCCCTAGTTGGACTAGGTGGCATAAACCCTGAACTCGAAAAGCGTTCAGCAGATAGCGTAAAACTCTAGTTAAATCTAGAAAGCACTTGATAGAAAACCCTAGATTAGATCTAGGCAATAAATAATAAATGTATGCCTGAAGGCAATGGAAACTACAGGGGTTAGGATCACGTTATCGTTATTAGTTGGAACACTAGTTAGATGGTGCAGAGATATAGAAACCAGTATAACAAGGAAATAGCGAAGCGGCGAAAGTATTAGAGCGTATCCAGTTTATCTTAGCATATCTTGTGACTACCTCGTCTAACCTTGTTGACCCTATCGTCATGGTGTAATCTTGTATTCAGTTAATTCATGTCGTTTTGTTTTTCCATGTTCACATGCTAGAAGTTACTGAACTCACTCAGGCTTTATGTCTGACTCTGTTTTCCTTTCGTCTTCTTTTCTTCCGTCCCCCCCCCCCGGTAGTAGAGGAGGGAGTAGTATAGCTCAGGATAAGTTGGACCGTCACTCTTTCTCAGCTTGAAGATTTGCCGAAGTTTGCTTGGATTCTCTTTCCAGATGTTATGGCTGGCTCTTGCTAAATTTTGGGAATATAAATGTATTTTCATGCTTCTTTATTTTGTAAGACAGATGACACTCTGATATTGTAAAGAAATCATTGTACAAACTATTTATCAATAAAGCAAAGTCTCATTTTCCGCTGTTTAATTTTTGTCTGTCTTGTAATTTATCTGCATCTTTTACCCTAAATGCTCCACAGAACTAAGTGCATTCCCTTTGTGAGTGACACTAACGGACGTGGGGTGTTACAAACGGACTAATTATATCAATTCAACAGATATAGCAGATAACAGGTTTCTCAGATTAGGCGACCTAACGAATTTAGCAGATTAAGCAAACTAGCAGATTTAGCAGACAACAGATTAGGCATCTCAACAGATTTAGTTTAGCGGATTTGGCATTTTCAACAGACTTAGCAGATGACAGATTTGGCAGATGAACAGATCTAACAGACTAGGCAGTAGAGCAGAACTAGCAGATTAGGCAACATAACAAAACTAGCAAATTAGGCAAATATAACAGATTTAATCATTCCTTAAAGTTTCCCAAACATATCTTGCCTAATTATAAATCTTGCCTAAGTTCACATGCATAAATAATAGTCATGATTCACAATATGATCATATGCCATATATTATATATTTCAATTTTTATTAAACTTGCATAGTACAGAAGATCCATATATATATATAAATTATACCAAATATAGCCATCGATTACTATGCATGTCATATATCCCAAAAATCCCTTGCTTAGGTGTTTATTTAATAGATACCCTACTTTCATGTAAATCTTTATACCTAAGCCATATTCTCTTTATCTCAAATCATATGTTCAATACAGTCTATATTTATGTCCAATTATATACCTTTCTATGTCATGTCCTCAAATCATATGTTCAATACCCTTTATGTTATAAATATAACATGTCCAGTCATATGTCTTAGATTTACGTTCTAGCTACAGTCCATGTTCTTTCCTCAAATCAACCACCTATTGGTCATGCCCAATTTATGCATCATTCATTTTACTGTCCCAAACATTTTAGCGTATGTTAATCTCTTATGAGATTGGCTCAGGCTCGTGGTAGCCTGGCTATATAACAGAAAGAGGAAAGAGATACAGAATAAGATAGATCTAAACAGAACAGAACAGATATAACCTCAGATTCAGATTTACAATTCATGTCACAATCAGAATTAACGTTTATACCGGAAAATAACTGTACTTGCCTTGATTGGATTAAAGAGAGAACTTTAGTTGTTGCAGAATCGTTGCAGAAGCTTTAATCTCTAATTTGAATTGAGTTGCTTAGGTTGATGTTGATTAGCTTCTAGTTTTGATTTCAGCAGAGTAGTGACGCCATTTTTATTTTTATAAGAACAGAGGCAGAGAAGAAGCAGAATAGAATTGTGTGTAGAGAAGGCTAGGTCTTAGGATGTATTTATAGGTGTAGGAACTCATCTAGGCCCTCAGATTAACCCTAGAACTCATTAGGTCCGTCAAAACACGTCACAGCCTTCAAAATCGCACACACACGCACCAGGTTCGACCAGGGCTCGACCCCCAGGTCGACTGCCCAGTCGACCTGGTCTGGGGGGTCGACTGCCCAGTCGACTCCTAAGTCGACCTGGGTCCTGGGGGGTCGACTGCCCAGTCGACTCCCCAGTCGACTTGGGCCCTGGGCGGGAAATTTCCCGCCCAGCCCGCTTCTGGGTTTGAATTCGAATTTTGAATTCGAATTTCGAGCTGTTTTCAATTCTGAAATTTCCTGAAACTTCAGAGGGTCATATCTCCTTCATACGGACTCTGATTCTCGCAAACTCGGACTCGTTTTCATGCAGATTTCCGAGACGAACGCAATGGCGCAACCCGTTTCCCTTGATTCTTGTTTTAAAAATTAATTATCCTCTGATTTGTTACTTATACGTTCACAGAAAATACGGGGTGTTACAATGGTTGTTATAGATGTTTATAATGATTGTTGATGCTGTTTTTCACATACTATGACACAACAAGTATGGTATCACATTGGTGATCGACAAATCTCCTTCGTAATTAGAAGCAATATCATTATTGAAATTGAAGGTTAATAATTGGGAAAGACCATATGTATGAATTCATATATATTGATAAAGTTAATGAATAAATAAATACCAGAACGTTCTAGGATGACAGAGAGGATAGTGTCTAGGCTTGGGTTTGGAAAATATAGTTTCCTTCTCTCACTGGCTATCCCTAAATGATCCGACGAATGGGATGGTTAATTTGTAATTATTTGAATTTAGAAATGAATTGGAATTTGATTTATCAAGTAAAAAATAAAAGTTGAATTTTGAACCCAAAATAAATTTGGAAAGTCAATGTAAATTACTTTAAATGGTTTTAAATGATTTACATGAGTATATAATGGTTTTCTAAGGTATTTTTAAGTACTGAAGAATAATTTTTATTTCGGTCAAAATAGAGCTTGTCGCACAATGGTAATTTGCGTATTTTAGTTACAAACATTAAATGCTTATAACTTCTGCAATCTAAATCGGATTTCCGAGAAATGAAAAACAATTGATTTATATTAACAAGAGCTTTTAAATGAGTGAAAGAAGATTTTAATTTCGGGTTATAATTTTCGAGTTATGTTTAAAATCGTTTTGGAAAAGGTCGTTGTAAGAGGAGTTGTCGACCATAACTATAAATAGCTATTTTAAATGTTTTTAAAATATGGATTTTTTTTGTAAAATCATTATAAATTATGTAAAAGTGTTTTGAATCATAAAGTTTAAGTTTTGGCTAAGATAAACGATATTTTGATTAAAGTAGTTAAGGTAACTTTTTTGTAACGCTTTTGAAACACTATGGTAAGTCTTTCTGTAACAACCGGTAATTTTTAACGATTTAAAATCCGATTTAAATCAAAATTTTATTTTGAAATTATTCTATGGTTTTTCATAACGGGAATTCGAAATTTGTAATACGTACAGTGAGATGTAGCAACTGTAAAAATTTCATCGGAAAATTTGACTGTTGTCGGTCGCACAATTTTCGGTGCAAAGCTGCGCATATCAGTTCAAATTTTAACGATTTTAAAATTTCTCCAAAACCAGTCCGGACAAACACGAAAATTATTCTATTCGTTATCACGAATCCGACGGCGAAATTCGTTTCGCGAAAATCGGACGTTTTGACCTCCGTTTTCCGTCCGCATTTTTACGTCAAAGGGGTCCGTAACGCGTTTTTGAACGGAGCATCCTGACACTGCTAATTATATACCGTTGTGTCCGTATCGTCGCGCTGATTACTACAATATAGTCATTTGTCAGTTTTTGTGTTCGGTTCACGCTGAAATTGTGAAAATGCTTGTACAGTTCATTTTTGAAACAAAGCCATCTGAGTTCGATGTGTCCCTTTTCCGACCTTACATATTTTTTTAGTCATTTTGGGTCTGCAAAGCCCGCCATTTTATTTTATTAAACCATCCGTTTAAATTTTTGTTTTCATAGGTGGACACTTTTGTTAACAGGAATGCATGCAAACATGTTGCATTCACGTCGTTTTCTTTTATAATTCTAAGCATGCATTTAATGTCCATTTCTATTTTGCATGCGTTTTCCTTCCCAAAAGTTTCGTCCCATATTATGGTTCATGCATGCGTTCATTTTGCTTGTCAAAACATGCATACGTTGTTACATTTCAATGCTGAATCTATACAAAACTTGGTGACCGTACTTCTTTTTTTTTCTTTTTTTTCGATTCAAATTTCGTGACGGCTTGTTTAAATTACTTATGTTTCCAAAATTTTGAATAGTAGTGTTTGGTTTATTTCCCAAAAGAGGTGTTAAAGCGTTGATCCAAACAGGCTTTTCCGTATATTCTTTATAGTTCCATTTTTTTTGCTATATGCCTTGTACTAGTTCTTTGATTTGATTCGTGCCTTTTGATTCAATAACACGTTGGCCTCGTGAACCGCTCCTACCCGAATTGAACGCTTCTACAGCTTTTCGTATGCTTTAAATTATAATAATATATATTAAAAGCAGTAGCCACATTTTTCATTCCATCGGTTATCTCCTCCTCCATTTTTTTCTTCCCTTCATGATTTTTTAATATGGCAGCAAGAGATTTTACAGCTCCATCCCTTCGTCACTTCGTGCCTGAAGGCAAAACTCCAACTCCACATCGACAAAACCCCTTGCCCACGTTCAACACCTCCGCCCTTCCCCAAACGGCCGAGCTCGCCCATGCCAAGGAAGCCCTCAACGTTGCCGACTGTCATGACACCGACTGCCGCCGAAGCCTCTTACAACAGCACCGATCTGCCACCGTCTGAGACTCCACTGTTCCTCGCCTCCTTGAATGAAGCCCACGTCAGCCAAGAAGGCTGTCCTTCTCCCTGTCTTTCCGTCCCCGTTCCTCCACCTGAAGCCGAGATTACCCTCTCCTGAAGCTGCCCTCTAGGTTTTGCTCCCTTGCATGGGTTCCTGTGTGCGTGATATTTGATTTGGGTGCGTGTGCGTAGTGTGTGTATTGTGTGTACTTTAGGTGTTGCGTGTGTATATAAATATGGTATAAACCATAATTTGTGTAGATATGTGTGTGTGGAATTGTTTGTGCTGTGTGAGTGTATTTGTGTTGGTGTGGTGTTTAAAGTTATGTCAATTTTAAATGTATATATTAGTTTCGATGAGTATATATATACATATAAATTATAAAATATTTTGTTATGTCTATATGCTATATACGTATAATTATGTAAGGAATTGCTTTGTTATGGGGTGTGTTAAATTTATTTAAAACAAAGTATGTGTGTATATATGGTGTGAGTGTTATATGGTTTGTGGAATGTCTGTGCGTGAGTTGTGGTGAATTTGTGTGAGTGTGTGCATTATATATAAATAATTTATAATATATATTTATTTGGTTTTGAAATATTGGATGGTGTTTGATTTTAAAAATATATAAGTATATATATTATTTTGAAAAGTTTTGTTGCGTTCATTTTTAATTGAGTTGGTGTTGAGTTGACAACCATTTCAAATCCAATATCTGTACCGTTCCAAACCCCAATTGTCATACCAATCCGTTGAGAAACCCCTCCTCCTCTTATAAAACAAAATATATAATGAGAGTTTACCAAGTTGAATCCATTTTGAATCCTTCCTGCAAATCGTCACTTCAATTCGGTGTCAATCAGTTTGTCATCTCCATTTATGTGCCACGAAAGGTGAGTTTATCTCACACCTGACTTACATTTTTCATGGAAGTTAGATCAATAATGAACTGTTATATGAAATGTATAGGATTGCTGATAGAAATTGTTTGATTTGATATATATGCACATTTCATATGTGACACGATATAATTCACATGACACGTAGTTGTACTGACTGTATATATGCTGCTATGTGATTGTTGTTTGTTATTGTTGATACCCCTACTCTAGGAAAATCACTAAGGGTTGAAATGATACATACTCGAACGAACATTAGAATAGGGAAAAATCGTTATGGGTTGAAATGATAGATCTGAATGATTTTTATTGAATTTGGGATCGCGGGTTGAAATGATAGACCCGTAGAAATTTTATCAATTGCGGGTTGAAATGATAAATATCCGTATCACTTGACCATAGGGTAGAAAACTATATACGGACACCATCGGTCACGTTTTCGAAGTAAAATGAGTTTTATTTTAAAATATTTACTTAAGACTTTATATATTTATATTTATATTTATATTCATATTATATTTAAATATAAATTATTTTGTATATTTTAAATTATGTGTTTTAAAATGATTTATTTGTAAATAGGGATTTAAATGTTTATTTAAGATTTTACTTAGAAATTTATTTATTTTAAACCATATAATCGATTCCTATAAGTATTTTAACCTTTTATATTATTATAAATATTTCTTTAAATCTATTTATCTATGTTTATAATCTATTTCTAATTTATTTTAGAGTTTTATAAACTTATATATATACATATCTATTTTCAAAGTTAATTTTCTTATATATATATTTTATAAACTTTAATAAAGTCAAGATGGATAGTTTATATTTTGCAATTTAAATTCGAAGTTTAAAGATGTAAATCTATATAACGATATTTGAATAACGAATGGACTCATATTAAGTTATGAATTGGAATCGATACAAATTTTTGTATAGATGAACTTGAATTGGTAAATTTAAGAAATTGAATTTGATTTGGTTTAAATTATGAACCTTGATAAGAAATGAATGTGAATTGGGTAAATTGATTTATTTCGAATTTATAGTCGATAAGAATTAAATTCAATTTTAAGTGATTAATTATGAATTGGAATATATAGATGTTATATGCGGAATTGATTTTTATATCGTTTGGTTTGATTAAGAATTTGTTAAATCAATGTATAAGAATGGTTTTAAATCATAATTTGGTTGAATGGAAATATAAGATTTTGATTTGAAATGTAGAAGTGATAGTTTTGAACTATATAACTTGAATTATAGTTATAAGACGATTTGGTTTATATTGAAGTTTAAGATTTCGTTTTACATTATATAAAAGGAAATTTGAACCTATGTGTCGAATTTCATTAATCGACTAAAATGAGTTGTTTTCAAATTTTAATATATTCGAAGTTAGACATTTAATTTTGAATTCAAAATTCGAATATGAGAATTCGTATAAACTATTTTATAAAGTGATTTATAAAATAATGACTACGGTGTGAAAAATGTAAGCGATTGGTTGTTAAAGAGACCGGGATCGGTTATTGTCATACTCTCTGCCAATACCGAAAACCACTTTGACAACTGTGTACGTGGTGGAGTTCCAGAATGAAGGGAATGATTTGGCGAACGACTCCATTTTTTTTATTTCATATTAATTACGAGACCCTGACTACCTTGAGTCAGCTTGATGTGGCTAAAACAGGAGCTATGCACGGACCAAGTGAGGTCATACCTCTTATCGAGCACACTTCTTCGATATTATTCTATTACTGTTGAAATTCGATTTGGGCCCTTTTGATTATGGGAGTGTGTATCGAGGTGGGCGGTAGTAGCTACTATGCGTTACCACCAGTCCGGCTCTGCAAATGGTGAGTCCACCTTGGCATTCCTTGCGTGCCTTGTCACATGCCTTATACGAGCCTACTACGACTTTGTTTTGTACTGTTTTATATGGAGTACCCTCTGATCAACCTCCAGTTTACGGAGGAATTACGGTACTGTATATACTATGGGAATATATAAACGGTGTAAGGGTAATCATGGTAATCCCGCTTACGCTATTTTGATATTTTTACTTTACTGATAGACACTATTGTATATAGCGTTTTATACTATATGGTATTAGTTTGACGGATCCTTAGAGGATGGTGATCCCAAAAATCCTCTAAGTTACTGATTGCATTTCATCGGACATTTCATTTGTATTGATTTACTTCCATGAGAATGTTAGTCCTGATCCGAGTTGTTTTGTTTTGCATTATTGCTCGGGTCAGATCGAGTATTACAGCTTTTGAGATTCACTTTCGGAGTTGGAGTTTATATTGGATTGCTCATCTGTATCTACCTGTTCTGTTGGTCCAGTCATCCAGCTATTTCTGTCGTTTCTATTTCAAATTATTATCATTTATTTATGTATCTGAAATTTATTGTTTAAGTCTTCCGCTGCATTATTTATGTAAACTCTGATGTAAATTTATTTAGTAGCTTCATGAACTACCATTGTATTTTGTATTTTCCGCTGCGAGATATTATATTGCTCTATATCTGTGATCTGTGATTCTGTGATTTATTCTGTTTACCCCGAAGCTAATAACAATCTGTTGTTTTGGATGTTTCGAGTTGATATGTTTTGTCGATTCAGCACGGTCAAAATGGCGGGTCGTTACACTTTCTTTGAAAACAATCTATTTTGAAGTTGTAAACCGCGAGTTGTTCCCCGAACTATAAGTAATCATTTGTAAATGATTGGTAGGATGTTTTCAAAGATTTAAAAGTATTGAAAATGTTTTATATGGAATTTAAATTGATTTATTTAATATTAAAATGGGCTTTCGGTAATTAGACATGGTTGGAGATAAATTTTCGGATGTTTGATATTAATCCGATAGATGATGACTCTTACTATTTGAGGAATTTAAATGGTAGTTCACCGTTATTCCTCTTATAGTGTGAGTTGGATACAGAGATTGATATTAAGTATAAGTGGATAATATTTCTATCCAGATCTAATGTCAAAGAGTTGGATAAATCTTTTAATTAAGATATGGGTTTCCCAATTTGACTGGGATAAGTTGGATAGAAATAATCTTCGGATATTTGATATGAAATTCTTTGGTGTAAACGTATACTATTTGAGGAATTTGGAAGATATTATTGTTATATTGTTATTCCACTTATAGTATTCGTTGATTGTGAGAATTGATATCGAATATAAGTAGATACAATTTACGTGTAACTTATGTTCAATATCGATTGATTTGGGTTTTGTCATGAATCATATCTTCAATAATATCATTCTTGAAACCCAATGAGATTGATTTATGGAAATTCATATCATAATTTGAGGATTTAATTAGATCTTTGATTTGAGGAAATTAAAAGTGAGGAATTGGAAAGAAAGTATAATCTTTTAGTTAAGATTGAAGAATGGAATATTGGAAAATCAATTTAATTGGAAACTATGGTTGAAATGTGGATTAAGGATTTTCAAAGGAAACTGGATTTTGATAACGAGTTATCAAACGAAAAATTAATTAAGGCTTTGAGGCTAAATTATCTTTGATTTAAGGGATGTGTTTTAAAATAGAAAGGTTAAATATGGATTTTGTAATAATTTGAGAATGGGTTTAAAGAAGTTTAATTTTGACAAAATCCAAGACGGAAGGAGATCGGTAGAAAATCTGTGTGTTCTGTAATTGTGTTTTTAATTGCGCTTATTATTTGAAAAGATCGGGATCGAAATTATGTCTGAAAACCATTCCAAGTAATAATACACATTGTGGGGAAATTGAAGACGGCATTAAAGACCAGGACCCTTCATGTCATAAGGGCAACTTGCTGAATGTCTCGAATGCCTGGCTCCCATTCGCTGATGGATTTTATATATTAGTCAAGTGTCAAAAATCCCGAACGTTTGTGAAGAAATACCGGATTGTTGTTTCATTCAGACCCAGAACGAACATGTATGGATTGTGTGTATGATATTGTAATTGATTGTATAGCACTGATCTTTATTAATATATATCTTCTTAGTGGTGGAGAATTTATTCTCTTGCTTAACACTCTTCTCTAAGACGTATGTGCTTAGAGGTTATATATTGATGGAAATCAGTGATGCATAGTGAATGGACAATATAGCATACTTAAGTTATGTGATGAGCTATGGATGATCAAAGCGTGATTTATTTAAGCGAAGCTTTGTGTATATCGTGACCTCGACGAACCTCAGACCCCGGATTGATGGTAAACTAGTGGTCAGATTTTATGTTTGTTTCGTATGTTCGGTGCACCGGGATGTGATGATGAAAGGGTACTACGAAGTCCCCAGTCTAGGACGCTATTTGTTGGGTACTCCGATTCATGTATGGTGGGCTGGTATAACGGAGTCCGAGTCTGGACGTTATCTGCGAGTACTTGGATGATGCACGCAAGAATGTTTGTGAGCCCACGAATGATCTTTCATACCAGGAACCATCATGTTGGAAATGCAATCTCCACTACGATTCCGTACGGTTTTGATTGTATAGCCTGCTGGTTACTGGTAGAATTACGTCAATATAATGGGATTGTAATAACCCGAAAATCTGAACTAGTTTGAAAATTTTATTTCTTGAAATTTTGTTGAATTTTAAGTCCGAATTTAAAATTTCCAATTTTAAATAACTCTGAAACAGTTAAAAATGGCCATGTTGCAAACGACCTCGGAATTCGACGAAACCACTTTCGTTGGATCCGGAATGTCATAATATGGCTAGGTTTCAATTTTTAGAATTTTTCGATTTAATATGTGAGCGTGGCGAAAGAAACTGTGTTTGTTCAAATACAGTTGAAATTGAACGACTTGAAAATAGCCATTTTTCGAACGGTCTCAGAATTCGACGAAATTGACTCTGTTAGGACCGTATCGTCAGAACATAGCCAAAAATAATTTTTCAGGATTTTTCTGAGTTGGTATGTGGCCGCAGGAAATTAAAACGTATGTTCGAATTTAAAATAAATGATTTATATTTGAAAATAAAAGAAAAACATACTGTAACTTCAGAATTGGACCTTGCCGATAGCGCCATCGCGTTCAGAAGACGTCAAAACATTAAGTTCGACAGTCGTTGAGCGCGAATCGGAGATCGTATGTTAAAACAGGAATTTCTAGAATTAATTAATTAATTAAATAATAAAAATAAAACCCTAAATACTAGTATAAATACCCCTGTATACGGTACGTATACTGCTTCTTCCCCGTTCAATTTGTGGCCGCCGTAACCCATTTCTATTCGAAATTTCAAACTCGAAATTCTCCCTCAATACTCCGCGAAATTCATCAAACCCATACCCGTTTCGAAGAGAAAACCGAGACCTTCGATCCCGTACCAGTTTCACCCGCCCTCCACCATCGTCGCACCCGCCCCGAGCCCGAGAAACCGCCGCCGTCGCACGCAATCCGGGCCCACCTGAAGCCGCCGAGCGCCACCCCCTTCCCGGCGCGTATAGATCTCTCCTCCCCGGTCCTCGTCCAACAAACGACACCCAAAACCGTTCAGCAAATCAGGAGAAAACTGGAATTGAAATTTTGAACAAAACTGAAAATTCAAAGGTAATTTTTATTTCAGAATTTGCGACGCTTTTAAGCGTGACTGCAGCAGTTGTTAAAAGTCAGTATGATTAAAACATTGATAACTAATGCGTATGAACTCCGATTCTGAAAATTTTAGAACCGTTAGATCCGTGACAACGAGTGGGATCTGCTGTAATTGATTGGAGCATTCTGAATTTTTTTTGGATTTATTAATATTCTAATCCAATCAAGGTGAGAGTTCCTTTATTTAAAATTTAATAAAATTAACTATTCAAGTACGAAGAATGATTCAGATCTGTTGGTTTGGTCATGATTGGTGATGCTTTGTTCTATGATTGAGTAGCTAGTATAGATCCATTTGATTTTCATGCTTATACCATATCATGTTATCACTATCACACGTTATCACTTTGTATTGATATTAAATTGATCAAATTTTCAATTTAAAATAAAAGGACATAAAATGGTCACTACTCATATGTTATCGCTTGTGTTAGGATTGGATTGATTAAATTTATCATCAAAGAAATTTGATTATCACTATCACATGTTATCGCTTGTGTCAGGATTTGGGTTGATCAAACTTATAGGCTGAAAATATACACCGTATGATTCATGGACATTTATTTTGTTAATGTTTATGTTAGAAAATTTACATCGTATGATTCATGGACATGTATTTTTTATGTTAATGTTAGAAAATTTTCACCGTATGTTAGATTGACATTTTTATTTAATGTTAAAATAAAAAGTACACCGTATGATTTATTAACATTATTTTAATGTTATATAAAAAGAAAAGATTGAATTTACATGTGTATAAAAAGAGAAAATTTATATTGCAATAAAAAGATTGAATTTACATTGTAATATAAAGATATGAAATTTACATGGTAAGAAATTGACATTTTGTTCAATGTTAAAATATGAAATTTACATGATGTGAGAAGTTAACATTTTGTTTAATGTTAAAATTAAGAAATTTTCATTGTATGGAGAGTTAACATTATTTCTGATGTCAATAATAAGTAATTTATAATGCATGTAAAATTAACATTTATTTTTAATGTTAATAAAAAGAAAATGTATTGCATGTAAAATTAAAATTTATTTTTAATGTTAATAAAAAGAAAATGTGTCGTATGTTAAATCAACATTTATTTTTAATGTTAATAAAAAGAGAATTTTCATCGTAGGAAAGTTGACATCATTTTTAATGTGAATATTAAAAAGAGAGTTTTCATCGTAGGAAAGTTGACGTCATTTTTAATGTAAATTAAAAAGAGAATTTTCATCGTAGGAAGGTTGACATCATTTTTTTTATGTAAATTAAAAAGAAATTATGTCGTAGGATAGATGTACATTATTTATAATGTATATAAAAAGAAATTTATGTCGTAGGATAAATGTACATTATTTTTAATGTATATAAAATGAGAATTTTCATCGTAAAATAAATTTACATTTTAGATGTAATTAAAACTAGGAATGCACTTAAAAAAAAACAAATATTTTATATGTAATTGAAATCATAACATTATAGAAAGTATAAAATGAAAATGAATTAAAGGAATGATTCATCGTCAAATCCTAAACTACATTGTCATGTAAGTAGAAAAGTAAAAGATAAGAGAAGAAGGAAGGCGGACGATGAGTTAAACGAACTATTTATATATATATTTATATATATAATTAAAATATAACGAATCGAGCGTGGTAGTTCGCGTTTTGAAAACGAACCTTTAAACGGTTATACCGGAAGATCCGACCGTCAGATTTTCCCAAAACTGAAACCGCTAGGACCGTCTTGGAAAAATCTTTCCAACGATATAAGCTACGTTAAAATCCAACGGTTAGATTTTGAGAAAAGTGAAAATCAAAATTGATGGAAAACAGCGCCAGAGTCGCCCTTGACCTTAAGCGTCGTTAAATAAAGAAATTAGTTATATTAAATAATTAAGGCAAGGATAAATCGTTATAAAACAACATAACGACATGAAATGTGTTTTTCCCAAAATTATGAATGCGAGATTATTTGGAAAGTCCGGGTTAATCCCATTCCAAATGATTGTACGATTTCAAGAGTCTAAATATGAAGACGGCGTATGAAGACCGTAAATCTTCCCTCGAATGGACAACGATCAAGACTCTGAATTGGGTAGCTCCCGATTCAAGAGTCGGGGTAATTGCCCAAACGTACGCGTTGGTTTCACGGGTTTGACCCTCGCTCAGACCCAAAGCATGGGTGTAAATGGATGGTGTGTTTGACATCGTACCCCATTAAATATCATGTTGTCGATTTTCTGTTAATATATAAATGTTGGTGATAGAGAATTCATTCTCTACTTAACACCCGTTTATATATTGACAGGCGGTCGATGGTACGGTATGGAGTGACGGTGTGGCATGCTAAGATGAAATGATCAAGGTTTCTTGTTGAAAAGCAGAACCTTGTGGTATGGTATACATGACTTCACGAGCTTCACAAACCGGTAGAGTCTAAAACGGGGGAAGGGAGCGCAGGGAAAGCAGCACGTTTCTTTCTAGTTAGTAGTCATTTTACTTATGTGGATGATGAAATGAGGCGCCTCGGATAGGTCCTATAGGACCGGGGAACGTGTGCTTAGGAATTGCCAATCCTCTAAGCTGTATTTGAGGACCGGCCCTGCCATTTCCAAGGGTTAACTACGGGTAATCCTGAGGCATTAACTAGAGTGTCTCGAATCGGTAAGGAGTCCTCCCTAGCCTGGACTCATGATGGAAACCCAAATTTCCAATACGACCCTTACGTATTTGATTGTATTACTAGTACGGAGGCATAATATATGGTACCTATGCTTCCTAGGATCGATACTTTTATTTTGAATGATTTAAAACACATACACTCTAATAAAAGTATTAGTTTCGTATTTGGCGTATTTAGCATGTTTAACCACCATAAGGTAAAACTCTATCCTCTTGGTGTGTGTTGCATTGTGTGATGGGACCTGAGTCTTATGGTGGTTCCATTTTTCAAAAGACATTGCGTTGTGTTACGTTTATTTATCTGTACTGACACTGTAGTTATGCACGGCAATCCATTGGTACAACCCGTTCCGCGTTAGCGGCGTGGTCTTTGGATTTGCCTTATTTTTGTATGAGATAAGTTAGTTAAGAATTCTCACACCAGTCCCACGACTGACCCATCGTTTGTTTCACCTTTTTGCAAACTTGGGTGCCCTCTCTTCCACACGGGCAGCCAAGTAAACAGGCTACTCTTTACTTGGAGCTTTCTTTGGAGCAGCTTACATTCTTTCTCTTGGAATTTGCTTTGGTGAAGAGGTGATGACTTGGAGCTTCGAAGACCCTCTATCTTTTGCTTTATCGCATTTTTCCTTTTATTTCAGACATCAGACTTATTTCCATTTCATGTTATTTAATTTGGAGTTGGAACTTATGCCATTTTCTGAAAAACTTGTTGTAATAACTTAGATTCTGTGACTGTGGATTTTCTATTGCTGATGACATTATATATCCGCTGCTATGATGTTGTTACTTAATGGATTTCCTGTGCTATGTTGTTTTCTGTGACTTGTTATATTATATTTATGTTGTATTCCATATGATTTCTCCTTGCTTTCACTTGTGGAAGTTTGGGGTCATCACAGGGATGGGGCATTATGCTGGCTAGGATTAATACATTTATTTGCGAAAAGGTTTTCCACACAATATAGAAGTAAAAGAGGATTTTCACGTATGAAAGCATTTTTGGTTATCATAAGGCAAAACTCGCCCATTTGGTGTGCGCTTGCATTGTGTGATGTAAGACGAGCTTATGATAGCTTCATTTTTAAACAATCATTGCAGATTTCTATGCACTGGTATTCACATGGAGTAAACCCGTTCCGCATTAGCGGCGTGGTCCGGTGAATTACCTAACTTTAAAGTAAACCTAAAAAACAATTGTTTTGAGTTCTCACACCAGTCCCATGACTGACTTGGAGTTTATGTTCTCACACCTAAACTCTGGATGCCCATAATTTTTACATAGGCAACCTAGTAGTTTGGTTCGTAGATTTAGTCTTGGAGTTGGTTGGAGCAGGATTCTGGTTTTAGCTGGAGCTATTATGTCTTGGAGCATTCGCATTCTTCCGCTGAGTTTAGTATCTCTTCCGCTGTGTAATCGATATACTCTAATGTATCTCTTGTGACTCTGATGTATCTCTTGTGACTCTGATGTAATATTATTGTAATGATAATGGAAAAGTTATTTTCATTTTGTGCAAATGTGTAAATACCCCCAACAATCCGTCTTTATGAGCGGTTTAAGTTGGTTTAATTACTGGTGAAAACCGGGGAAAAAACTGGGTCGTTACACAACTCGAGATGGAATGAGGTTATAAGGTAATGGACAGATTTGAGTAGGACTCGAATCTAAGATGGAGTAATTGATGCTTTTGTGATTGTGGGTGTCAAGTAATCATTAACAGCTCATTTTTTTTTTAATTTTGACTCAAAGCAGGTGTACGATGGTAACATCCGTTAGGATTGATAACGATGGTCGAGTACCTTGGATCATCCAAATGATTGGAGGGGGAGGGGGAGGGAGAGGGGATCAAGTGCTAGTGTGGGAAACATGTTGAACATAAAGGTTCTGTAAACATGGTAGTCTGACTAGAACTAGGGTTTTCCATTAGTTTCTGGTATAAGCAAGGATGGTCATATGGGTTCCCATCATATCTAATGCTTTAGAATGTGGTTTCTAGGTTTTGTTTGATGGATGTTATGGTTCTTATGAATTTCTTTCTCCTCTTTCTCTGGGTAAGCTGCTGCAATGGGATTTGGAAATAAGAGAGGCGAAGGAGGTTGCTTAGATTCTTTTAACCTATTCTGCCATTGTACCTAACATTTTTTTTGTTATTTGAGTAACATAATATCATGTAGTTATTATGTGCTAACTCTTTGGTTATAGGTCAAGTATGAGATTTAAAGCCTGTTTAAAAAACATATTTTCGAATATAGCTATTGATAGTCAGTTATCGCTCACACCAGGCTATTATCTGACCCAATTTTCGATGTATTCTCTTATTCTTTTGGGTGCTCATCGAGTTGCTAATGAGCAAATTAGATGGCAGGTTTTGGTGGCTCTATAGTTATTTTAGAGACAAGCTACTAGAGCTTGGCGTATTACTCTATATGGTAGATATCCTGCTTCTTCTATTTTGCTTATATACTCTGAATGATATGTAGTAAGGACTTGGTGTACCAGATATTGCTACTCATTGTACATAACTCAATGATTCTATGGGAATGATGCTTCA
Source organism: Allium sativum (assembly GCA_030737875.1). NCBI lineage: Eukaryota > Viridiplantae > Streptophyta > Magnoliopsida > Asparagales > Amaryllidaceae > Allium > Allium sativum. Next base: position 135,634,222 of record CM060918.1, read on the forward strand.
ACATTGTTGTGTCTTACTATTATTCTATTGTATATGTTCTTATTATATTTTTTCTGTGCGCTATTAGATATATGATAGATCTCTTTTGTTTCTTTTTTGATGATCGTTCCATATCAACTTAATATGTGTGCAACACTTCTTTATATTATTCGGTTTAGGTGGTATGAGGTGATCATCATACTTGGTATAAAAGCTTTGGGTACTTTATTAAATGAAGCACACACTTGGATTCATTAGATATAAGATAGGAGTTATCATCTTACACTAGATCAAGAGTATATGTTAAAGATAGAACGCATTTTTGAATGTTATAGTTTTAGCTATATGGTAGTATGCAGTATAATAACATGGACTTGAGTATAATTGCGATTTTCTTTGTAAGTGGCTTGATAAAGAATGAATCAGAACACAAGAAACATTTCTAGGAATAATTGTGCTTTGGGAGCAGTTGGGAAAGGAGGTGGGTCTAGAGACCAAGATATGTTTGAGGTCATTGGCATCGATGATGAGAATAACTGAACTTGCTCCTAAAGCAGTTGACGGAGGTGCTTCTGTGCAAGTGCATAAAATTGATTTTGTTAAGCAATGTAAGCATTTCCCTTCTTTTGGAGGCAAACCATTTTTGAGGACAGGGTCTACTATTGAATTCCATTAGTAGTTGGATACTTACAGCCACATCTTTGGTGAACTTGGTATAGGTGATTTTATGAAGAAGAAGCTTGCTTCTAGACAACTTTTAGGGAGAGCAATGAATTATTAGAACATCATTACCATCGATACTTCATAGGATCAAACCTCATATGAGTGGTTTAAAGCTAAGTTTGAGAATAAATTCATTCCTATGGTCCAAAATTCCATTCTGTTTGGAAGATTCGCAGAGTAAAAGCGAGGAGACATATATACTCATAATTATATTACTGAGTTTAAAGCCCTTCAAAGCATGTAATGTCACTCATATATACTCCTCTAAGGAAGAGCAGGAAGTTCATAATTGGTTTTAACGACCCGTATTTTATGTATTGGAGGATTGTAAAATAATTCTATTTAATTCCTTACTGGTCCTATCATTCTCAAATTTTAATATATTGTTCGTGGAGATGTTAGGCATATCCATGATTTTTACTGAATCGTTTTGTGACTGTTTCACCCATGTGACTTACTGTTTTAGCTATAACTTTTGTTCAGAACTGAACTAGGTGATGTAATTGGTTCCATTGGAATGGGTTGGTGGTTGGTCATTTCGTAGAGTGATCACATTAAAGATTTGGCTCGGTTGTTTAAGGGATATCGTTATTTTAAGTTTTTGTTTCTACTAGCTAAGTCAGTTAACAACTATTGGGATAATTAGTGAGCCCATTAGGCCAATTACTTGAGATTATAAATAGGGGGTTTGAGGGGAGAATTAGCATTCTTCTGTAACAACCCAGAAAATCAGAACCAATTTAATTTTTTTTTGGCTATTTCAATGAATTTTGAACAGTTAAAATAATTTATTTTAAATAATAATGATTAAAAATTTATTTAAATCGGTGTTAGAATGAGTATATTTATTTTTATTTTAAAAGGAATTAGAAATAGCACGGTAGTTTGAAAATTTGAATCTGAACTTTGGCTGAATGTACAGGATTCAAAATGAAACAAATTTTAGTGAAACAAAAAATATCTAAATCTGTTTAAAAATGTCTTTCCAACGAATCCGGAAAAGCGAAATTTCATAGCGGGAATAAAATGTTATGGCCAGTTGAATATTCATAATAGTCGCTATGGAATATAGTATAATTTATAGCCCGTATAAATGGCCATTATACAACCGACCTCCGTTTTCGACGAAACCATTTTTTTCGGGTACGGAATGTCAAATTATTGCTAAATCTGATTTTCCATAATTTTTGGAATTTATTTGTGAGCGTAGTAAATTAAACTGTGATTCGATAATTTCTATTGAATTTATTCGACCGTTAAAAAAGACCATTTTTCAAACGGTCTCCAAATTCGACGAAATTAATTTTGTTAGGACCGTATCGTCAAAACATAGCTCGTTTTATTTTTCGGGAATTTTCGGAGTTTGTATGTGGCTCCGATGAATTTAAATGTACGATCGAATTAATTAAATAAATGATTTAAATTTTAAATTAAAGAAATCAGGCCAAAAACAATCGTTTGGGCCGACGGGACCTAGCCCATTGGTTCCGGAACAGGGGCAATTAGGTGGAAACAACTTTTGTTAGGCTGGATTTGGAGACTGTATAGATTATCGAGTTATCTTTTATTAAATAATAAATTAATATAAAATATACTATATAAAATACGGTTGAATACGCTAAACCCTAATTCAGAACACACAGTAGCCACCTCCTTCTTTTTCATGGCCATAAACGATTGATTCTTCCTTCATTAAATTCCCTAAATCCACTCAATAAAATTAGTCCATCCTTTTAAGGATATCGTAGAGATTGTTCCCTTCTTCACATCAGTACAGACAACACCCCGTATAGTCACGAATTAAAGGAGAAACACGCACCAGAATCCGACCAGTTCGTAGCGCCGCCGCCTCCTCTGGTGTTGATCGCGCCTGACCGCGTGGGCCCCCCTGCGTGCGCCTCCCCGAGTGCTCCGACGCTGCAGTGGCCGATCCTCCCCTCGTGCTTCCAATTGCACGGAAAATCGAACCCTAGCGTTGAACAAAGTAGAAAACATATGGTCGTGTTATCTATGAAGAGGAAGAAGGGTATAAACCTATTTTTAATATTTAATTAATTTATTTAGAATGGTTTCTATCTTAATTAAATCATAACTCGCTCATACTGAATCAGAATTGTACGATTTCAGATCCTTACGATCGTGAGTAAGAGATCTACACTCTAGGACTGACTAAAACCAATTCTAAGCAGATCGAATTTTGGTCAAATTTCAGATCGGAATCATTCAGATTTAAACAACAGTGAGAAATCTATTTATTTCTTCTTTTTAAATAATTAGAAATAATTCTGATTTTATTATCACCAATCTATAGTTAATTCCTATTTGTTATTATTCATGATTTGATCTGTGCTGGATGTAGTATGTAGATCTGTTTGTTTGGTGATATTGTGTGGTGATAAAATTGTTAAAAACATATAGATCTATGGTGATAAAATTGTTAAAAACATATAGATCAATTTGTTTCAATAAAGTGAGTGAAACAAATATATATAATTTTTGTTTTGATAAAATGATCAAATTAGAATCACTGGACAAAATTCATCATTTTGTTAGTTAAAATAGTGGAACCAAGAATTATCCTTTTTGGGTTTATTAGAATAGTTGATTAAAAGAATTATCATTTTGTTGTTTGGAATAATTGGACAAAACTTGTCATTTTTGTTAAATTGGAACTATTGGATAAAAATTTCCTTTTTCTCAAAATTAGAATAGTTGCATTCGAATTTGTCATTTTTGTTCAAATTAAATTGGTCAAAAAAAATGAACATTGTTGTTTAAATCAAATTGTTATAAAGGAAAAAATATGAAATATAAATTTTGTCTATTTGTTGAATTAGAATTTTCAACAAATAGGAAGCACCAATTTTTGTCTATTTGTTGAATTAGAATTTTCAACAAATATGAAACATCAAATTTTTGTCTATTTGTTGGATTAGAATTTTCAACAAATATGAAACACTAATTTTTGTCTATTTGTTGAATTAGAATTTTCAATAAATATGAAACATCAAATTTTTGTCAATTTGTTGAATTAGAATTTTCAACAAATATGAAACACCAATTTTTGTCAATTTGTTGAATTAGATATTTCAACAAATTTGAAACATCAATTTTTGTCATTTTGTCGAACTAGAGTTTTCAACAAAAAAAAATACGGAGATATCAAATGTACCATTGTGTTGAACAAGAAGTGTCACCAAAAAGGAAATATCAACTTTTGTACATTTGTTGAATTAAAATAGGAATTAAGAACATGTTCATGTTTTAAATAAAAACATGATTACATTAGAAATTCACATTTTTATTGTTTAGAATAAAATGTAGACAAATATTCATGTTTTAAAATGAAAACATGTTTTACATTAAAAATTCACTTTTTAATGTAATGTAAGAAATTAAACAAATATTCATGTTTTACAAATTGAAAACATCAAAATATGTACAGTAAAATTACATTTTTATTTTCAATGCATATATTAAAATTTATATGCATTGTTAAAATTACATTTTTATATGCATAGTTAAAAACTACATTTTTATTTGCAATGCATATACTAGAATTTATATGCATAGTTAATGTGACATTTTATTGAACAATGCATATATTAAAATTTATATGCAAAATTAAAATACCATTTTATTGACAATACGTACATTAGAATCTGTATGAATTATTTTTATTATAAAAACATTCACTGAAAACTTTATACAAGTAAAACATCCCCTTTTTATTTGTTAAAGTAAAAAAACAGAAATACAAATAAAAAGTATCTTTTTATTTGTCATTGACTCAGATGTCATGTAAATGATTTTTTTTTTGACATGATGAATATATAGAGACGATATCCCAATAAAAACATTCTTTTATTTGGCATGTTAAACACGTTAGTGGAATCATCGAATGGTTTATATTTATATATAATTATATATATAAATTAAAGTTAAACGAATCGCGCACGGTAGTTCGCATTTCGAAATCGTAACTTTAAACGATAATACCGAAGGATCCGACCGTCGGATTTTCCTAAAACTGGAACCGTTAGGACCGCTTTGGGAAGATCTTTCCAACAATATAAATTTTGTTAAAATCCAACGGTTAGTTTTCGAGATAAGTGTAAATCATGTTTTGATGAAAACAGCGCTAGGGCCGCCTATTGACCCGAAGCGTCGTTAAATTTATTTAGCTATTTTTATATAAATAAAAATAACGATAAATCGTTATTAAATAATATTAATGATATGAAATGGTTTTAAACTATATATATGCGAGAATCATTTGAAAAGAACGAGTTCAATCTCATTTCAAATGATTATACGACGATTTAAATTGAAGAAATTGAAGACGTTGATTGAAGATCGGCGATCTTCACATCGAATGGATAACTACCGATGCCTGGCATTGGTTAGCTCCCAGTAAAGGGTTAAAGTGGTAGTTTTCCGGACGTACTTGTTGATTGTCCGGATAAGCGAGCACCTCTCCTCCGTATTGGACATACGGGATGAGGAATAAGGTGTCCCCGGTTTCGTTCGGACCCAGAACCGGACTTGTAAATGGATGTGTGTACGACATTGGATTTCATTCCATGTAAATTGATTTCTATTTAATATATATCTGTTGGTGGCGGAGAATTTATTCTCTTGCTTAACTCCCTTCTCTGAGACGCATGAGCTCAGAGGTTATATACTGGTAGTTATCGATCGCATGGCGTGAATTGTCAATGTGACATGCCAAGATGCAATTGATCGAGGCTTTTGTTGAAAAGCAGAGCCTTGTGGTTGATGATCAAAGCATAGCCTATTTTCGGCATAGCTTTGTGTATAGCGTTACCTCGCGAGCTTCACACCTCGGTAAGAGTTAGAAACGGGAAAAGGGAACGCAGGGAGTACACATGTTTCTTTCTAGCTAGTAGTGGTATCAGAGTTTTGCAAGCCCTGACATTTTACTTATGTGGTTGATGGAATGAGGCGCCTCGGATTTATTGGTCGATAGTGACCATTTTATAGGTTCAATAGGACCGAGAAGCGTGTGTCCAGGCATAACTAATCCACTAAGGTATATTTAGGGACTGGCCCTGCAGGATCCAAGGATTCACTGCAGGGGATCCTGAGACATTGCTAGAGTGTCTCGAATCGGTAAGGAGATCGTCTCTAGCCTTGACTCATGATGGAAACCTAATCTCCAATACGACATTACGGTTTTGATTGTAAACCTATATATGGCGACATAGTATATGGTAGCTATGCCGTCTAGGATTGATACATTTACTTTGAAGTATTTTTAAAACTGATTAGACAATAATAATAATATTAAAATATTATTTTCTATGTATCAAGAATGTTTGATCATTATAAGGTAAAACTTTATCCTTCGGTTTGCGTTGCATTATGTGATAGGACTGGAGTCTTATAATGATTTCATTTTTCTAAAAAGCATTGCGTTGTTTTTGAATAAAAATTTATTATACTTATGCACTGGCAATCCAATGGAGTAAACTCGTTCCGCGTTAGCGGCGTGGTCCTGTGATTAGCCATATTGTTAGTAAAGAAAGATTTCTCATACCAGTTCCATGACTGACTCGTAGTTTGTTTCACTTTGCAAACTCGGGTGCCCTCTTTTCACACGGGCAGCCAAGTGACAGGTTTAGGTATGGATACATTCTGGATTGGAGCTTGCTTAAGAAGATGAAGAACATTTTTCTTTTTATCTTTTTTTATTGCCTTTGAGACATTTAGACATTATTGATCTATGATGTATTTGATGGAGTTGAGACTTATTTCTCTTTTTGTTGAAACTTCTATTTGCTAAGTGTATCCTGTAACTGCGTACTCTGATGTCTTTGATGTTATGATGTGATGACATTTCTATTTCTACTGCAATGATTTATGTGTTATGATGTTATCTGAGATCTACTATTGTCGTAATTATGTTATGCTCCTATGATTATCCTTGCTTTTGAACTACGGAAGTTTGAGGTTGTCACATCTTCTCTGCATTTCACACATTAGGTTGGGCGTTTGAGAATCTCCGGTTCAACCTGATCCCTAAAACCCTAATTTTCTTTCATTAAATCATTATGAGTCGCATCTAGAGGCAAGATCAACGTAAAAAAAGATTTCATTTACCTATTTTGCATCATATTCAATAGATTTCTTCGTTTCTAGATTATCTTGCATCTCTATTGCATCAGATCTATGTTTTAATGAGTGGCAGAGATCTCTGACATGGTTACTATAGATTATATGTATTGATTATGTTGGATCTAGATTAACCCTAGAGGGGGGAGAATATGGTTTATTGGAGTTTTACGAGATTACAGAATATCACAACACAAATTTCAATAGAGAAAAAAAACGAAGAAAGTAAATGACAAAGATTTTATCCAGCTTCAACAAACCCCTGCCTACTGCTGCATTTCAAAGATTTTTAACTAGAACTAAAACAATCTCTATGCTTACAAAATCACTGTAAACTCGCGATACCCACTACCAATTTTTATAATCCTACGCTCAAAACCCTGGACATATCTTTATCCCCAAGATCAGATTTTAGCCGAATTATAGACCCATAACTCATAACCCCTAGTTTGACGTATACTAGAAAACTGTAAGATTGGTTACAAAAGAATTATAAAAACAAAACAATAAATTAAACAAAAACCCCCTTAATAAAATAACATGGTTGGTCCTCCTTTTCTTTACTAATCGGTATCCCTCTTTTTGATGGCGGCTTAAACAAAAACTAGGGTTTTTGCCCCCTTTCTCCAAATCAAATCGTGACTCTTCTTAATTGAAATTAAACTCTGATGTCTCCTGATTCTTTGTTGTTCTTGGATGATTGATCTGGACTTGCGATCGAAACCCTTGTAAGTTCTCTGAATTGATTTTCTATTGCTCTCGATTTTTTTTTGTTTTTTTGGTTTTCGGCAGATATTGTCGATGATGAATTGGTGTATAAATACGGTATAAAAACCCTTTAGTTACTCTCTCATTTCATCAATGACTTGTTCCTGATTTGTGCGTGATTGTTGCCTTGATTAAAATGCCATGAATGTGTTCGATTGTTTTCTGGAAAAAAAATATGATTTTCCACCCAGTATTTTTCTATGAGTTTGTTGATGAATTCTTCCCCATAAATCTTGATGAAGATAGTCGAGTTTTGGTGAACACTGTGAATTTGGGAATAAATGGTAAAAATTAACTTGCCAAATTTACTATCCCATGAATGCAAGTTCAATTTGTTTCCATATCAGAGAATTAAAAGAGGAAAGATTTTCCCATCATGTTCATGTAGATTTCAATTCATTCTTTCATAAAACAAATAATTTTGAAAAAAGAATTTCCTTTTTTTGAACCATTCGAATGTTCTGTTGCTTGTTAGCATTTGAACTCTACCTGTCTTGACATGTCTACATATGCTGGATTTTATATATACATATATGCACATGGTTATGTGTGTGTATGTATATAATTGTAGTGTATATTTTCTTCCATGTGGTCTGCCATGTCAACATCCATGTCTTTAATATTGGATTTGATGTCTTTGGTACTCAACCTAGTATACACTTGGTTTTTACTTCACTAGGCTTGTGCATATGTTTGCATTGTTCTATGCACTATTTTGTTGCTGCATAATATTCTTGTGTACACCCATGCTTGCTCTTTCCCATGCTCCTTTGTGCACTGTTGTCTCACATTTAATAAATGACTTGTTTGCTTGTGTATGTTTTCTCTCTTATCTGTGTGCATGTGTCATTTTCTGTTGTTGTGCATGACTTGCCTGGCTTCTCGGCTTGTTATATTAATCACTCAGGTTGTTGTTTGTCACTGTTTGTTTACATGCACCATTTCACTTGAGCCTGTATTTGTGCATTAGTCCATTCTTTTGATTCCTATGAGCATGTTTCCATGTACATGTATATGAGTAACCTTTATTGTCATGCACACTTTTGCGGTTCCATATTCCACCACTGTTTGCTATCTTGAGTTCCATGGCCTTATGTGTATTTGTGCTTGTTCAAGACTTTGCACTTGTTAGTACTCGAAAGGTAGTGCATGAATCATTGTACTAGTTCACCATGTTGTTCCATAAACCTACAGCTCTGTTGTATATTGCATGGCCTTCTCTTGAATATATATTGGCACCCATTGTTATGTTGAAATTGTTGTGCATTCTTTGCACACTGACTTGGTTTTGACATTCCATTTTGTTTTGCAATGTACATGTACACATCAATATATATACACACACACACACATGCTCGCTGATTTTAATGTACCTCCATGTTGCTGTGATTATGTGTACTTTTGACCTGAGTTTGTACATGTTTTGTGGCATCTTGTTGCACTATATACTTGGGATGCACCTTTGTTGAGTATTGCTGCCATGTTGAATTTGTGGACATCAGTTCTTGAGCTTGTCGTTTGTATTATGGTTGTCATTCCTTATTGAGTTGCCTCGGCAATTCTTGGCCGCACCTGATCATACTTGTGTGTGTGCATGTGTATATAGTTATGTATATATATATATATATATAGATATATGTGTGTGTGTTTGAAATTTCTGGTCACTTAGGCATGTATCATGCAAGCTGCCTTGTACTCCATGTATATATACACATATGTATATACATGTACATATATGTTTAAGATTTTGATTGATGAGTGAATATTTCATGAATATTTTGATATTGAAAATTCAATTCATTTATTCTTTTCACTCATATGCACATATTTAGGGGGAATTCTGTTGTAGGGGGGCATAATATAAGGGAAGTTCTACACTTCACTATCAAACACATTTATTGTATTCAAATCTTATTTATATGTTTGTCATCATCAAAAGGGGGAGATTGTTGTATATAACAATATGATTTTTGTCTGATGATAACAAACATATATATATTATAATATAAATGTGTTTACAATTGTACTATTCTACTACATCACATACATGAATAAAATATTATATTTAAATAAAATGCTATTTGAATATTTAAATTCTTGTGCAGTAGTTTTCTATTCAAATATAAATATTTATTTCTGTATGTGATGTAGTAGAATAGTACAACTATAAACACATTTATATTATAATATATATGTTTATTATCATCAAACAAAAATCATGTTATATACAACAATCTCCCCCTTTTGATGATGACAAACATATAAATTAGAATTTGAATAAAATAAATGTGTTTGACAGTGAAGTGTAGAACTCCCCCTATATGTATGCTCCCCCTATAACAGAACTGCCCCTAATATCTGCATATGAGTGAAAATAATAAATAAATTAAATTTCCAATATTAAAATATTTATGAAATATTTACTCATCAATCAAAATCTTAAACCATTCTACTCCTTTTGTTATCATCAAAAGGATATAGAAATCGAAATAGTGATGTAAAAAGGACTAGTAATAAAATCAGATCAAGAGAGAGAATGTTCATCATAAATCTCAAAAAACAAAAATCAAAATACTCTTCAAACTAGTGGCAAATTTTACATTGTAGAATGATCGATTTACGATGAATTTTATAGAATGGAGAGAGTTATAAAAACATGCTTTTCGATTATTTTCAAATATATTTTTTAAAAGATGAGCTGAAAATAGCGATGGATTTTAACTATGGTTATAAATTCAAATTAAGTGACAAAATCAACTAATCTCAAATCCCAATGAATATCAATCAAAAAATCATAATATATCATAAAATATTAACACATTTCATAAATTAGAAAATGGATTGATAGGACAGTTTTTACATACCAAGGAAGATTTCATATATATAAACTTTTACTCATTTTCTTTTCTTTTTATTTTAAGAGCACACTAACCACGCATAGCCTACTAGGACTTTTAAATGAGATCTGTTGCAAATTAAATTATAAGTAATCTCATAACGATGCATAACCATATATTAGATTTTTAAATGAGGTTAGAGAAACACTTATTATACAAAATCTCCTCAGTATTTAAAGCCAAAATGGATGATAGAAATGTGGTAGATACAGAGATGGTTGTGAAATAAATTTCTAAATTAATCGTATTTGGAAATCTACTCAACTATACCGGGATTTTTTAAAAAAAATCAATATCTCTTTTTCTGAAAAATAATATAGTCATATTTCCATCACAAAATTTGAAATTGTATATTTGTTAATGATTTAAAAAATATTAAACTCTACATATTAAATAAAGGGGATTTTCACTTAAAGGGCTTATTTGTTCAGGGTAATTAGTTTTAAGGACAAAACTTTTGAAAAATTAGTTTTAAGGACAATTTTGCTCGAAAAAGATAAAAACGGTTATCTTTTTACGTTATAACTTAAAAAGATAGCCGCTTTTATCTGTTTTCTACATAAATTAAAAGATAGCCGCTTTTATCTTTTTCGAGCAAAATTGTCCTTAAAACTTATTATTCAAAAGTGTTGTCCTTAAAACTAATTACCCTATAAAAAGAAGCCCTTTAAGAAAATTTTCACTTAAATAAAATCATGATGGATGACAGAATGATGATAAGAAAAGAAGGTGTTCGTGAAATAAGCACCAATTCAAAGATATTATATACACTGTTCAATCATCATGAAAACTTAAATAATATTTCCTCTTGTTGTGAAGTATACTATAGTCACAACTCATCACAATTTCAAAAATCAAATAATAATATTGATGAGTTTGAAACATAGTTCAAATTTGGTCAATTATTTCAATTTTTGAATAAATAACCAAAAATAATTTTAAGGTTGAAAAAAATCGATTACAAGAAGGATTCAGAAAGATCTATATAAAATGAGAATCAGTTTAAAGCAAATCAATCAATTTGAATATTACTTCTAAGCCAGATACCACTTGGAGTTCCTAATTATCCATAGTTGCATTCCAATGTATCTCACAAAAATTATAAAATACTCAAGTCTAAGCAAGCACTTCAATTCCTTTCATAAGAGCAGCAGAGCAATCAGTTTCAAAACAAGATTCTTAAGAAAAAAAATCAGAATATTTGCATCAATCCTAAGAGATGATTCATGATCCAAGATTTAAAAACAGTTCATTTGAAATCACTTGAAGAAATGTGTAAATTTCAAGATTAAATGAATCGATCACACTAGATTATAATTTCAAATCCAAAAGGCGTGTGAAATTCAAGATATCAACAGTTTCAAATGATTTCAAAAAATCAAATATCCAAGCTTGAAGATCATGAATTAGAAATGAATTTCAAGATGAAAAACAGCAGTCAACATCAAATGATTTTCAATTCAAAATAGCCAAGCCAATCAAAAAACCAATGAAATTATCACAACTGAAAATTAGTAGTATGTTGTAATGAGTATAATTTTTCAAGTCTTTCCAAAATAAATCAAAAGAAACTAAAACATGAGAGATGTGTGAAATTTCATTTGTTTTCCAATTCTTCAAAAATTTAGAATTCAAATTAACAGTGTTCAAGATATGATAAGAATGTTTCAGCACTGTTCGGAATTCAAGAAAAAATTAAACTTTAAATGGATTGAAAAATATTTACAATTTTAAATTCAAGATCTGAAAATCATCAAAACATGAGAGTTTTAGATAAATGAATTAAATTTTTAGAAGATCAAGATTTTGCAATTTGAAGTTTAAGAAGGCTCACAAAAAAATATGGCAGTGTCAAAGTGAATAAAAAAAGAAGGAAGAAATAAAATAGAAGAAGGGATGGAAAGGAAATAAAATATAAACAAAAATGTGAGTCAAAAGATCATACCTGGTTTATAATAGACGTTGTGGATCTCCAACTAGACAATCTTGTCTAAGGAACATATATTGGGTAGCTTCAGTTTAGATATGGAACAAACTTTGATTCTTCTACAAAGTCGTTCCTCTGCCAACCATTGGTACTTAATCATTTAGAGGATCGAGTGATCTAACAAAAAATGTTTTACCACTCACAGTTTTGTTCAGATGTTTTGGTACCCAAACTTGTTTGCACAACAATCCATAATCATTCACCATTGTCCCCTTAGGAACCCAAAGTTGTTTAAATTTAATCAAACGTATTTTATTTCTTTTTGAAACCCAAGTTCGTTTAAATGGATTGTTACACAACAAATTCTCATCTCGTTTGTGAATTAAAAATCCTTTGAAATTACTAGAGTTCAAAATTTCAAATCGATTCTTTTCAAAGCAAATTGAAGGATTTTTAAAATCATTTGATTTTTTTTCAACTTAATTAATGTTTTCAAAGCCAAGGCTATATTTATTTCCAATAGAAAATTGGTTTTGCAGCAATATATTCAACGAGTTTTCCCCATTTGAAAATCTATCCAGAGTTGATTCAAGTTGTTGAATTTTAGATTTAAGATCACTCTTTCTTTCATTAAATTTGAACAATGATTTACAGCAATATTCTTTTCAGCATCAGATTTTTTTTCAAATCCAAATTTCATTTTCAAGCAATTTAATTTTGGATTAGGACTCAGAGATCTCAGATTCAAAATGTTTTTACTTTTCAAATTTGAGTTTTTTAAAATCTTTGAATTTCGCAATTTTATTTTCAAGCTCATTCAAGATTGATTCGGTTTTTAGCAAATTTTCTTTTTCAGCAATTTCATAATTTTTTGTAGTCTTGAAATTTTCAAATTCCTTTCGCAAAAAAATGATTTTACCTTCAAGCTCAATCTTGTTCACTTTTAAAATCAGAATATCATTTTCAAGATTTTGAATATTTTGATTTAGATGAACTAGATTATTTTCCAAATTTAAACAATTTTTGCAATCAAATTTTGAAGACTTCTTGACGTTTTGAAGTTTTAATTCCAAAGTATTATTTTTTTGATCAACTCAAATTTTTCAGATTTCAAAGATTTGTTTTTCCTTTGGATTTTATCAACATATTTAGTTGAATCAGTACACATATAAACTAAATCTTCATAAGAGAAATTTCCTGTCTTATCTTCTGTTGACTCTCCATCGTCTGATCCACTTGAATTTTCATCTATAAGACCTGTTAAGCATAAATCTAACTCTGAGTTGACATTCTGCGGTTTTAAGTAGTTTTCGTCTTTTCTTCCATGTAATGTATCGAGAGTTTCCCAGATTTCCTGTGAAGTTAAACAACGGGAGATAAGGCTATATCGATCATCATTTATATAAGAATATAAAATATGTATAACATGGAAATTAAACTCAATATCATTCCTATCAACCATATCATATCCATTGATGAGAATATCCAAACATTTAATATTAACATATTTTAAATAAGATTCCATTCTGATTTCCAATTTAAGAAATCTATACCATCAAAAATAGTTGGAATACGACTAGAATGACTCTCTCAGGACTGGCAACTAGGGAACACCATGGCTCTAGAGTTAATAAAATACCTGCTTCGATATCACTTTTTGGATCTAGATTAACCTTTGAGGGAGTGAATAGGGTTTATTGGAGTTTTACGAGATAATAAAAAATATATCAACATAGATTTCAATAGAGAAAATAAATGCAGAAAGTAAATGACACAAATTTTACCTAGCTTTGGCAAACCCCTGCCTACTGCTGCATTCCTAATATTTTTTACTAGAATTAAAAAAATCTCTACACTTACAAAATCCCTGTAAACTCGCGATACCCACTACAAACTGTTCTAATCCTACGCTCAAAACCCTGGACTGATCTTTATCACCAAGATCGTATTTTCCTCGAATTACAGACCCGTAACTCATAAACCCTAGTTTGACGTATACTAGAAAATCGTAAGATTGGTTACAAAAGAATTATAAAAACAAAACGATAAAATAAACAAAAAACCCCTAATCAAACAACATGGTCGGTCCTCATTTTCTTTACTAATAGGGTTCCCTCTTTTTGACCGTGATTGGGTTTTTGTCCCCTTGCTTAAAATAAAATCGTGACCCTTTTTAATTAAACTCTAATGTTTGCTGATTCTTCGTTATCCTTCGACGATTGATCTGGACTTGCGATCTAAACCCTTGTGAGTTATCTGAATTGAATTTCTATTGCTCTCAAATTTTTTTGCTTTTTTGGTTTCCGATAGAAATTGTCGATGATGAAGTGGTGTATATATAGGGAATAGAAACCCTTTGACTACTCTCTGATTTCATCAATGATTTGTTCCTAATTTGTATGTGATTTTTGCCTTAATTAAAATGTCGTGAATGTGTTCGATTGTTTTATGGAAATAAATATGGTTTTCTGCCCAATATTGTTCTTTGAATTTATTGACGAATTCTTATCATATATCTAGATGAACCTAGTCGAATTTTTGTGAACACTGTGAATTTGGGAATAAATGGTAAAAATTAACTTGCTAAATTTTTTGTCCCATGAATGCTAGTTTAATCTGTTTCCATATTAGAGAATTAAAAGTGGAAAGATTTTCCCATCATATTCATGCAGAATTAAATTCATTCTTTCAGAAAACAAATAATTTTCGAAAATGAATTTCCTTTTTTTGAACCATTTGAATGTTTTGTTGCTTGTTAGCACTTGAACTCCACCTGTTTTGACATGTCTACATACGCTAGATTTTATACCTATATACACATAGTTATGTGTGTAATTGTATATAATTGCAGTGTATATTTTCTTCCATGTAATCTACCATGCAACATCTATGTCTTTGATACTGGTTGTGACGTCTTTTGTACTAGACCTGGTATACACTTGGTTTTTACTTCACTGGGCTTGTGCAAATGTTTGGTCTGTTCTGTCCACTATTTTGTTGCAACATAATATTCTTGTGTACACCCATGCTTACTCTTTTCGAACTCCTTTGTACATTTGTACACTGTTGCCTCACATTTAAAAACTGACTTGTTTGCTTGTGTATGTTTGCTCCCTGATCTGTGTGCATGTGTCATTTTTCTATTGCTGTACATTTGTCCATTCTTTTGATTCCCATGAGCATGCTACCATGCACATGTATATGAGTAGCCTTTATTGTCATGCACACTTTTGCAGTTCCATATTCCACCACTGTTTGCTATCATGAGTTCCATGGCCTTGTGTGTATTTGTGCTTGTTCAAGATTTTGTACTTGTTTATACTCGAAAGGTAATGCATGAATCATTGCACTTGTTCACCATGTTGTAGTTCCATAAACCTGTAGCTCTGTTGTATATTGCATGGCCTTCTCTTGAATATATATTGGCGCCCATGTTATGTTGAAATTTTTGTGCATTCTTTGCACCCTAACTTGGTTTTGACATCCCAGTTTGTATGCAATGTACATGTACACAACAGTATATATATTTTTATATATACACACATATGCTCGCTGATTTTAATGGATCTCCTTGTTACTATTATTATGTGTACCTTTGACCTGAGTTTGTACATGTTTTGTGGCATTTTGCTGCACTATATACTTGGGTTGCACCTTTTGTTGAGTCTTGCTGCCATTTTGAATTTGTGGACATCAGTTCTTGAGCTTGTCATTTGTATTTGGGTCGCCATTCCTTGTTGAGTTGCCTTGGCCATTCTTAGCTACACCTGATCATACATACATACATACATATATATATATACACACATTTATGAGTGTGTGTGTATATATGTATATATTTGTGTGTGTGTGTGTTCGAGATTTCTGACCACTTGAGCATGCAGCATGCAACACTACACCATAATGGTCATTTTGTAACCCTTATTTTTTTTTTCAATTGCCAACATTTATTTTTGTTGTAGATCGTTGACAATAATATGTGTTGCTATATTAAATATGTGTCTCCAAAAATACATAATTATAATTTTTTTATTGTCAACACTTATATGCGTTGGTAAGCCAGGTCGAACTAAAATTTAGGTGATGTCTAAGTGCAAAAAGATAAATAAACTATTATTTTCAGCCCAAAACCCTAATCCCTTTCTCATTCTCTTGCTATACGCTTTTTATTTGGTTGGCTTCATCTTTGGTAAAAGAAAAATACATATGACGATTTATTTCTGGCCCTATTTCTCAATCCCTCACTCAACCAACTTCCAATTAACTTCGAATCTGGGGAAATCGACTTGGACTTCAAACTCCATGACCTATGCTTCGAAAATTTAGGGACTTTGGCTTTAGACTCCTTCGCTTTGAATCTGGGGAGTCACAATCGGCTATGGCTTTAGCGAATCGGCTCCTCATCTTCAACTTCAGTTTTCTTGAGAATTTGTGAATTCATTTTTCTTTCAAGGGATCAAAACCACTTGGAACTCAGTTTTGAAAACTGAGTCGTTGCGACTCAGTGTTAAGACTGAGTTGCAAGCGACTCAGTTTGATAACTGAGTCGTTGTGACTAATTGAGTTGCAAATTGTCATTATTTTTAATGCTTTCTAGCTGTTAGGAGCAAGTGCTTAGAAAGGGCATATTCGCCAGCCAACTACACGAAAATATTTCATAGTTTTTATTGTACTGTCTAGAATATAAATTGTAATTCAACTTTCAATTTTTTTAATTTTCCATTATATATGTTTATCGAGCGCTTGTATTAAATGCAGGAACTTGTAGAGGAGCTCTTTGGGTTGTTGTATTAGGCGTTGAGGAATATGGAAAACCATTACAGTTTGGCGTAGAAGATCTAAAACAATTAGATTAACATTCTGAATGCATGCCATTGTGAAATTTAAGGTATCTTTTAAAAAAAGTTGACATATGCTCCATTTATATGTCATTTTAAACTTTGCATTGGATCTATATGATGAATTATGTATGGTATGGAAACCATTCGTATATGATGTATGTATGTATGTTTATATCTATATATATGTATGTATGCGTGTGTGTGTATATATATATTATGCTATAAATATTATAATATTAGTATTGCAAGAAACTATATCTTATAAGTGTTGGTAGGATTATGATACTAACATTTATAAATGTTACTATATCTTATGGTTCGAACATTTATAAGTGTTAGCAATGAATATGTTTGTAACACTTATAAGTGCTAGCAATGAATATGTTTGTAACACTTATAAGTATTACAATATATTATGGTTTCAACATTTATAAGCATTAGCAACGAGTCTGTTTGTAACACTTATAAGTGTTACAATATCTTATAGTTCCAACATTTATAAGTGTTTGCAATTAGTTTGTTTGTAACACTTATAAGTGTTACAAATTTGGCTAGCCAATTCCTCACAGTCCATTGGTAAAACTTAAAAGTGTTACGGAAATTATTTATAACACTTATGCTTGTTGGGAATCCCCTATTTTAGTGTAGTGCAAGCTGCCTTGTACTCTACGTATATATACACAAATGTTTGTACATTATATATATATATATATATATATATATATATATATATATATATATATATATATATCAGTGTAGCTTCATATGTGCATTGTCACTTGCATTGAATTTCTTGATTCATGTCCACTTACTGATGTTTGACCTTATTGTTCCCATGCACAAAATATATGTGTATATACATACACATATATGTGTATACATGTATTGTGCGTGTCCAGTTTATATATGTGATCACTAGAGATATTGTCTACCTTATGGTATTTACAGCGAATCACCGCGATCATAGGCAGTTTAGGAACAGATGGATGTATATACGTATCATACCAAGTCTAGAAATATGATGAGAAATACACCAAAATTCTGAGGAAAATAAAATTTAAAATAAATTTATATTTGCTAGAATTTAAAATTATTTTGTTTCAGTTTACTGTGTGTGTTTCTATGACAGGTATGTAGGTGAATGGGCTGGCTCTGAAGTAGACAGAAGGCAAGTGTGTGTGTGTGTGTCAGAGTATGTAACAATGTCTATACATATAAGAGTGAGTGTAACTGATTCTAAGTGACTGGGTTTTGTAATGAACAGAGTGAAATGAGTGAACTATAGTAAGGAGCAATGTATAAGAAAGAAATTGAATATAAAATTGAATTGTATTCTATCACTGAGATGTACAATAGTGGAGTTATGAAATTTGAACTATTGAGATATTGAAATAAAATACTATTTGAATATTTAAATTCTTATGCAGTAGTATTCTATTCAAATATAAATATTTATTTCTATACATGATGTAGTAGAATAGTACAATTGTAAACACATTTATATTATAATATATATGTTTGTTATCATCAAACTAAAATCATATTGTTGTATACAACAAATTAGATTAATTAAACACCTCATATGCAAATTTTACTCTAAAATTGGATTATATATGTATATTTCAGATCTAAACGTCTTAGGATAATCTAATTTGATCATATAAATTGTAAATTTTTAGATCCATCATGTTTTATATATGTTTTGTATTAGATCCATGGCTTTTGCAATATAATTCATGTACGTTTATGTTCATATGATTCTTCATGTTCAAAATTGAATGAATTACTATTTGATTTGGTTGAGTTGTATAATTGTTTGATTTTTTTGTTTAGAATTATGTGCCGTAGGACTTAGAATCGAATAATGGAGCAAGTTGGAGGTTAAGACGATTGGATTCAAACGAAACTTGGCGAAGGAGCTCTAGAGGATACCAGAAGACAACACGAAAAATTTCATGTTAAAAACAGCTAAGTGCATGGACCGGTATCGATCGATCCAGGTAGCTCGTGGGGAGTTGCAACTTAGTGCGTGACTTTAGTGGGTCTATAGCGGGTCATGTGCAAATTTTAGTGATGATTAGATGGGTCGAAGTGTGATCACTCGAATACTCGTCAATGGACTAGCATATAAGACTTCGAGGAGGAGTTAGGCTATGAAATTGAATCAAAGGGAAGTACTTGAGACTAGGAAGAAGGGGGTCCAGACATCTAGCCAATTTTGGCTAAGCGTATAGAACAACTAATCCATCACGGTTGAATGTTGGTGGGTCTTGGGTCCTAGGGTAAGAATCAGAGGTCTTCAGAAGCATGGTAATGGTCTCTGTTAGTCGATATCATCTACGTAGTGGAAGTTACAGTCAAAGTAGCATTGATTCTTCGATTGTGAACACAAAAGGGAGTGGTCAATGGAGAAAGTGACAGGAGATTCAAAGTGGAATGAGGTTATGAGACAATGGATGACTCGACTGGGACTAGAGTTAAAAGATGAGCTCGTGGAAAGCTCATATGATTGCAAGTGCCAAGGAATCGTTATAGGTCGAAGGATTCTAGCGGACTCGAAGCAGGGGTACTATGGGGACGCATGCTAGATCTAAGTGATCGATTACCTTGGATCACTTGAGAAGTGATTTAATTTTCTTGGAAATACAAACATATGTGGGACATATGGTAGTCCGACTAGTATCGGCGTTTCTATTACCCCTTGACGGATGGCAACGGCCAGTCATTCGATATCAATGTATTCAAGGCTTTAGTCGGTGATAGCTAGGTTATTACTTGTTATGGATGCTGTGATTGCTTGTCTGTTCTCTTTTACTTCTCTAGATAGGGTATCTCCATAGGATACTGGAGAGAAGCGCAGATTGGGAATCCATTTCTGACTCGTTTTGTTTCTATGTGTTTGAGTAGCATATTTAATGTGATTATTATGTGTTAACTCTTTGGTTATATGGGCAGATCAGGTGATACCTGAATAGCCAGTTATCATATTATCCTATGTAGCTATTGTTAGATATTTATCTCTCATGTATAACACAAGGTTTTACGTCTCCTCTTATTATCTTAGGATGCTCACTGACAGTGCTGATGAGTAGACTGAGTAAAGGTGACATGTTGATGACGATGATGTTATGCAATGACCAACAGGAGGCTGGCGTATTACTATTCTTACTATATAGCTATCTGGATAATTTCTGTTGTTTTTTTGTTATATACTTTGATAACCGATGTAGTTAGGCCTGATGTATTCAGATATTCAGTTACTGAGATGTTCTGTGCTTGATATTCTAAGATTATATGAAAATGAGATTTCCTGCTTTGTTACACTTCACTATTATAGCTTATTGTATATTTTATTATATTATACATTATCCATGCACTGTGAGTTATAAAATAGGTTCTTTTTCGATTTATTTTTCCTTGGTGATCATCTCATATCGACCAGTCATGTCATACAACGCATCTTTCTATAGTTTAGTGCAGGAGGTATTGGACAGTCATCATAATGGTCTTGTTGAGTACTTACGTGTGAAGTTGGTGGACCATATTAAAGTTCCTTTTAAAAAGTTAGCTCAGAAGGCCCTAAGGTATGAGAGCATGTTCCCCAAAAAGGCTATTGTTGCAACTAATGCTACTTGAAAAGAGGAACCGAATCCACAACATGGCGATGAAGGGAAAATAAAATGGAACACAAAGAGGAAGCAAAAATAATAGGGAATGGGAGGACCAAATAAGAAGGACAAGAGTGAGATAGTCTGCTATAATTATAATGAGAAGGGTGATATTGCTAATGAGTATAAAATTGCTAAAGTGAATAAGAAGTGCCTTAACTGTGATAAGCCTGGACATCTAAAGAAGAATTTTCCCGAGTTGGCTAAGTATAAGCGGACTGCTAGAGAATATGCTTTGAATATTATGTCTGCTTCTTCTAGTTCTCTTACTATTAAGGATAACGATAAAGGAGCTTTCTAAGTATAGACAATGAAATGATTTGGTTAATGAGAAGTTACGAAATGGAAACTTAAAATGTTTTCCCATGTTAATAACATATATTTTCTAAACGTAGAAAATAAGAGGTGTGAAGAGATGGAAATATTAGTTGACATTAATAACGCATATTTTCTGGAATATGGAAAATAAAGAGTCATAATATTAGGAAACGTTTTTCCAAGAATTGTGAGAGGTCAAATGGGTTTTAAGAAATATATGGAAAAGATATGGAAAATGGATAACTGGAATTGGAAAATAATAAACTAATAAGAAAGTAATTCAAAAGGGCTCAATGTGGCTAGATGCTTGATCAGTAAAATTTCGATTTGGGAATAGGATCGTTGGTTGTATGGATGTTTCCTTTGATAGTTAAATAAATGACTATCAATATTTTGGCAATTTTATATCCGTTGTCAATACGGAGAGACCGGGATCTGGTTTATTATCTGAAAACCACTCTATATGGGCATAACCACTACGAATTAAATTATGCTGGAGATGATTGAAGATGGAGTAAAGTGCAAGAGCTATTCTGTTAATCCTAGGTAAAAAATGCCTAAGATGGATTGAAGGGATAGTGCCTTCGGTTTGTCCAGTCCCAGGATAACATATATGGACGGATGTCTAACCAAGTATTTCTTGATGGTCACATACATTGATTTCTTCAAACGTACTATATTTGGTGGCGGCCGATCACTCGATAATTTCCATAGGCACAAATTTCACTTTTTATGGGTCCAGAGATTCTTTCACAAAAAAATCGAAGGAAACTTCGATTAGCTTAACACCCAGTATATTTTTTTGGATGTCAATTAGCGATTTTTACGGATCTGACGATGTGGCACTAAAGTTCGAATGTGATGATCTAAAGTTAAGATGTAGCCTTAGGCCTCATTAACTGGGAAATGACAGAAATCGGGCAGGCAACATGGCTATGAGGGTTATACCCATTAGGATGTATTATCACCTAATCCAAACAAAATTCAATTTCCTCTTATTATATTGTTGTTGTATGCTTTCGGTAACGGTTTTTGATCATAATCATAACGGTTGTTGATCATAATCATTGGTGATATACATTCGATTCACCCAAGTTGAATGACTGGTCGGTCATGTGTGGCCGAGTTGCAAGATGTTCTTGTTGAACCCAGTGTATTCCTCTATTGAAATACACTATTGGAAGGTGGTCCCATAGCTTTTCATAATTGGAAATCCATTCCTCAATAAGCGCTCTATGGTTTTTGATTATTACTATGTATGTGGAGCATGAGATTCAAACGTTTCGCTAGATTGATATCTACTTGATGTAACACTATTATAATATCAAAATAGTTTTGATACAAAGAATATTTTGGTTTATCGTAATGTTAAAACCATCTGTGTTTATGCATGGATCAGTCTAATGATTATCTTTTCTTTTGAAAGAGATTTTTATAGGTTAAAGAAAACGCTTGGAGTTTACTCACACCACTCCCATGACTAACCCAGAGTTTATTTTGTTTTGTTTTACCCTAAACATTTTGGTGCCCAAATTTATACGGGTAGTCAAGTAGTCGGGATTTTTCAGATAATCTTGGAGGAGCTTAGAGCAGGAGGCTTTAGCATTAGGTAGGTACTATTTATTTCTGCTGTGATGTTGTATGTATTGTACTCTAATGATGGTATGTGTATACAAAATATATTTGTATTTTAAAAATTATGTTGTCTAATATATTTTATTTGTTCCGCTTTTTAGATTTGTGTTCTCCATTTTATTTTATTCTAACTTTTCATTCTTTCTAGTTCTCACCCTCTAACTTCTTTCTATTAATAATCCGATAATTTCTGGTGCTTGATCAGTCGGAATGGTGTTATGGTGTCGATGATCTGGATTGGGAATTGGTCGGTTCGTTATAGTGGTTTTTGTGTTCTCTGTTTTCTTCTGGTCTTGCTTTTCTTTCTATTTCTCACCCTCTAACTTCTTTCAATTAATGATCCGGTAATTTCTGGTGCTTGATTAGTCAACATGGTGTTATAGTGTCGATGATCAGGATCTGGAATTGGTTGGTTCATTTTCAAGTTTCTAGTGATGAATTGCTACTGTAAAGTTGATTATGAATTGTTTGAGAAGGGAAACCAGGATTTGATTTAAAATCCCAAAAGGGAATGGGATTTGATATTAAAATAAATATGTGTATATATATGATTTCAGTTTGATTGAAAATTGAACCAGGTATTTGAATTCTGGAGTTCTCATAGGTATAAAAATTGGAAGAAATAAGTTTTGAACTTATAAATTTGGGAATGTGAATTCCTAGGTATAGTAAAGTTTAACTTTTAAGTTAAATAAGTTAAACAAGAAGAAAGATTGTATGAATTAAAATTTAACTTGGATAAGTTAAATAAGTTGAACTGAATGAGAATTTGAAGATCCTAAATGGTGATGAATGGAAAAGGTTGGATTGTGAAAATGGTTTTAAGACCATAAGTTATCATTAGTGAATGAAATGAATTCAAGTAAGAATTCATTAAAAGAATGTAAGAGAAGATGGATAGTTTCAATAAAACTTTTCCCCTTAATGATTGTAAGATTATTAAGATTGTGTACTTCAAAAAGAAAAGGAATGGAAAATAAAACCAAGATAAATTGGTTAATCATGATTACAAGGCTCAATGCCTGTATGGAGATGATGGAGTGAAAATTTGGTATTAGATTAGCTATGAATAATGACTCAAATTGAACTTGGATTAAAAATGTGCTATGAACTCGAGTATAAGTAAATGAGATTCAATATGGAACTTGAGTTATAAATGAAATTCGACTTGTTTATAAGCAAATAAAATAATTTAGAGCGTGGTTGGTTCAAACTAAATTTGAATCTGGCAAGTGAACTAATTAGAGGTTGATTAGTGAATTAAAAGTAAAAGTTGAATTGATTTAAAACAAATTTAAAATGAATGTGAGCATATTTTGAGTCCAAATGGATTGGTGTTGAAATTGGTGATGGCTTATTAATATTCGTGTGTAACATGTTGAATATATAATTTATGTGCTCACATAAGTAAATGAATGAAATGTTATATAAATTTCATGTTTCTGAGATTTACTTGTTGGAATTGAGTAAGTACAGGTAGATGGAGCTACTTGGCTTGAGTTTGGTTGCGAATATTATATAAATATTAGGCGAACTCGCTTAATAATGCTTATATAAGGTAAGCCTATGCCAAAAGTACAAAATTTAGTTTATGAATTGGCTTTTTCGACCGTGTGAGTCGATGTGTGTGTGTGTATTTGTTTATCCTGCGATATCATAGAAGTCCCTCTATATAGGGAAAACTTTGCCTTTTTTTTTGAAAATTTAGAGTGTTAGAAAAATTTTGGAAATTTTTGTTAACACAAATAAATTGGTATTTTAATAAAACTAATAGGATTAGTGGAATTAAAGGTTAACAGAAGATTTTTAACTAAGTGAATTTTTGAAAATTGCCGCAAACCTTCAAAATAACATTTTTCCTACCTTAGTAATTTCGGAGACGAAATTCTTTTAAAGGGGGAGGAAGGCAATGACTGGAATTTTTTTAACTGTTTAATTTTGAACATTTAAATTGTTTAAATGTTGTATTGGAAATATAAAAGGAATTTTATAAGGAATTTATTTATTAAAAACGATGTTTTGAATGTTTAATTTATAATTAAATTTAAAATGGGCCCGTAACGTCGCAGTAGTTCTTAATATTTCATTTTGAACTTCAATTTAATATACAGAATCTAATATAAATCTGACTTCTTTGAAACAAGAAATGTTTGAACATATTGAACATTATTTTTCTAATGAAATTGAAAAATCGAGATTTCATCTTATAGATTGTGAGTTATATCCGAATCAAAATTTCAGAAAGTCGCTATGGAATCATTTACAAACTATAACGATTTATTTAATATAATAAAAGGATTTTGATATAAAATGAATATCGATTTAGCGATGGCATTTTATAATATCGAGTTATGAATCTAGATATGTTTATTTTGGAGCTTATGATGTTATATCGGACGAGACGAGTTTCATTGGATCAGTAATGTTAAATAATTGTACGAAAATAAATTTCATGGTGATTCGATATCGTAGGCAACTGTGGTAGCCATAAACGCGCAGCTAGTTTGCGTAGCATTTAATTAAGTGAATTTAACTTGATTAAAAGGAATTTGTATGTAACTTGTGTAAATGATTGAATTAAGATGCAAAACCAATTCCGTTGAATTCGTATTGACACTTAGAGTCAAGTAATGTATATACTTCGTTATTTTTGGAGATTAGGTATTTTGGTGTCCAAGATAGCGTTGTTTAATGTGTAAAATATTATTCTCGAAGAACCGCCTCGGAATGCGACGGAACTTATGCCATTGGATCTGTATTAGTAAATTATTATAGGATTTTGATTTTCGTATCGATTGGACTTACCAGTTGATCGTGCGAAGGGTAAACGCCAAGATTTTTATTTAATCGTTTTATCGATTTTATATGGAACTTAAGAATAACCAATTTTCAAATGAACTCAGATTTGATGAAACTAATTTCATAAAATTTGTAATGATTAGTTATTGTAAGATTTCAAGTTTGGGGTCAATTGGATTTATTTTGTGTTCGTGCACAATTTAAACGTGTATCCGTCTACTTTGTGAATTCAAAAGGGACTTGAAGCAAATGATATAGGAATTCGACAAAAATAGTTCCATCGTGTCTGGAATATTTAATTATTTTAAGATTTCAAGTTTCGAGCCAATCGGAGTTGTAATGTGAGTGTACGAAAATTAAACGTGAATCATTTAACGATTTTGATATTCAAAATTTTGCTATTTTTTCAAACGGACTGGGATTTCGATGAAACAAATTCTGTTAGGACCGAAATGCCAAACTATAGCTGGATGATCATTTTTATGGCCAAAGGATTTTGTATGTACCCATATGAATTTACAAACTTTAAACAGGAATGGCGATGGACAAGAATTCATAAAATTAAATAAAATAGTCGAATAAAAAGTTTTATTTTCCTTCTATAAATTAAAACCCTCACAGTTGAAATCCCTAAATCCTCAATTCCACTTCATTCTTTTTTAACAGTTGATACCTATCGTCATAAATTCAAAAGATTCGTAGTCTTCAAAAAAATCAATTTAAAATCTGAAACTCGATGAAAAATTTTGAACTTGGATTCATTGAAATTCTTAAATCGAAGGCTTCAGCCTCGTGTAATGTTTGTATTGAGCGATGGTTTTTATACATGCTCGCCTTCAGCACCGCCGAGCTAGGGCTCGATATCGCCAGCAATATAGATCGTACTGGATTGGAAAGAGGGTAGTGTGATGCTCAGGAGGACGTGGCGCACCGGTGGGGGAGTTTGGTGAAGTTTTATGCCATGGTTTTCTTCGTTGTAGCAGGTTGAGGATCGGGAAGGCGTGGTGTTGAGTCATGCGAGTTCATCAGTGCAGTGTTGGGAGGATGGAGGCAGTGATGAGGATTGATGTAATGGCCCGAATTTTCGTACCTTTTGAGTCAACCAATAACACCACACGTCCAACCCAAATTACACAGAAATACGAATCATTAGTAGAAAGAAGTTAGAGGATGAGAAATATAAAGAAAGAAAAATCATAATAGAAGAAAATGAAGAACACAAATCTCGCACCAAAACGAATAAAATATATTATATAACATAATTTTTGAAAATACAAACCAGTAACTGTATATACATACCATTATCAGAGCACAACAGTTATTCCTAGAACAGTTATTAACACCTGTTTCCAAATACAATATAGAACACAGCGGAAAATATGATAGTCTATAGCTAACTGATGATGCCTCCTGCTTCAAGCTCTACCAAGTGAACCAGTAAAATCCTGACTACTTGACTTCCCGTACAAAGTTGGGCACCCAAGAGTATAGGGTAAAACAAAACACAATTAAACTCTGCGTCTATCATGGGACTGGTGTGAGTAAACTCTAACCATTTGTTTGACTTTCAAAAATCCTTTCGAAAGAAATAATAATCGTAAGACCGATCCACATGTAAACAAGGACGGGTTTTACCTTACAATAACCAAAATATTTTTGATATCAATCCAGTGATATTATAATAGTGTCTAAATCAAATAAATAGCAATCTAGCAGAATGCTTGCATCTCACCCTCCATATATAATATAAAATCAAAAACCGTAGGGCGCTTATTGTGGGACCACCTTCTGATAGTGTATCCCTAGAGAGGAATACACTGGGGTTCAACAAGAACATCTTGCAACCCGGCCACACATAGCTGGCCACTCATTTAACTTGAGTGTGCTGAGCATATTATCACCTACGGTTGTGATCAGCAACCGTTACCGAAAGCATACAACAGCGAATAGAATAAGAAGTAAAATGAAATTTCTCTAGATCAGGTGATAATAACCCTAACGGGAATGACCCACTTGGCCATGCTGCCTGCACGATTTTTGTCATTTCCCGGTTGATGAGGCTTGAGGTCACGATTTTCGTTTTAGAACATCTTGTCACCATTCACTTGAATGTCACGTCGTCAAACATTCGTCCATATACGTTGTCCTAGGGCTGGGAAAACCGAAGGCACCACTCTATTAATTTATCTTGGACGATTTCTACCTAGGGTTAACAGAACAGCCCTTGCACTTTACTCCATCTTCAATTTTCTTCAGCATAAGTTGATTCGTAACGCTTATGCCAACACGGAGTGGTTTTCAGATATTAAATCTGATCCCGGTCTCTCCGTATCAGCAACGGAGGTATAAAAGAAATTAAGACTTTGATAGCTGGTGATTTAACTATCAAAAAAAATATCCATACAACCAACGATCCTATTTCCAAATGGAAATTTTATCGATCAACCATCAAACAACACTGGCCCCCTTTTTCAATTAATTCCTTAATATATTACCATTTCCAATTCTCATTTCCCTCCTTTCTTATCCTTTCAAATCTCGATTTCCTCTCTTTATTCTTGGAAAAAAAACATTTCCAATATCATAATTTCTTTATTCAAGAAAATATCTCTTATTCCAGTTTAGAAAACATTTCTAAATATTCACAAATCCTTATTTTCTACATTCAGAAAATATACCTTATTAATATCGGGAATTTTTTCCATCTTCCATTTCTTAATTCCCCATTGACCAATTTTTTTCATTTTATATGCGTAGAAAATATCTCTCTTTTTATTTGGGGAAACATTTCAGAAGTCCTATAAATTTACACGATGTTATAAAACATCATTATTATAACTCAAACCATTAATCATATATTAACTAACCATATTGCTAACCAATCTTCACTATCGAACCTTAACCATTCCTTTATCAATCATAAAGTCAATCAAGTTGGGGTATAATTACCTCTCAAACCTTAATTGAATAACATTCTCAATTTTGAAATAGTCAAAGCTCACAACTTCAAACCAAACATTGCTTACGCGACTCTCAGATTCAATCTAAGGATCCATTTCTTTTAAGAAAAAATAATGATTATAACGTTAGCTATAACGACCCAGCGTTTTCGGCATCGAAAATCGACATAAATACCTTTCCTGTATTTCATACCGACCTTCCAAACACCGAGAACACCGAATTGTTAATGAAAGAAATTAGAGGGTGAGGTAAGAAAGAAAGAAATATAAGAATAGAAGAAGAAGAAGAACACAACACAGAGTCTCACATCGCAGCGGAACAAAATATAATATATAAATAAATCTTTATTGAGAGCTTTAAATAAAACTTACAATCATCAGAGTACATGAACACATCTGGACAGTAATAATAATCTGCCCTTATATACAACACAGCGGAATAATATCATACGTCTGAATTCTTCCAGCCCGTCTCTTCACAGCCTTCGACAACCTAAACCTGTACACTCCGGGCTAACCCGAGCATTTACAAAACACCGGGTCAGTCTGGTGAACCAGAGTGAGATAAACACGCACAGTATTAATGGTAAATCATCCAATCCTGGTTTTTTTAACGTTCAAAATCTTTCAAAAGAAAAGGGTAATCGTAAGATCGAATCCACACATAAACACGGATGGCTTTTACCTTACGATAACCCAAAATAGTTTTGAAAACCATATCTTTGCTGATATTATGATAATGTCTAAATACAAGTAAATAACAATCTAGTGGAACGCTTGCATCTCACGCTCCACATATATATTATACAATCAAAACTGCATGCGCTTATTGGAGATTGGATTACCAACTCTGACAAGGTATGGGACAACCTTCCGATCGTGTATCTCTACAGACGAATACACTGGGTTCAACAAGAACGTCTTGCAACCTGGCCCACACATGACCGACCACTCATTTCACTTGAGTGTATCGAATGTATATCGCCGACGGTTGGGATCAGCAACCGCCTCCCGAAAAGGGACAGCATCGAATATAGATTTAAGAAACAAATGGAATTCCTCTAGATAGGTGATTATTCACCCTAATGGGAGCGACCCACATAGCCATGCTGCCTGCCCGATTTCTGTCATTTCCCGGTTGGTGAAGCTTGAGGCTACGATTACTTATCCGCACATCACTTTGAATGCCACATCGTCAGATCCGTCAGATATCACTAATTGACGTCCACAAAAATACTCTAGTGGTTAAGCTAAAAGAACCGTCGTCCTCCGCCACCAACTATGGTACGTTTGAAGAAATCAACGTACGTAATTCCTTTGGAAATATTCTGTCAGACACTTGTCCATACAATTCATCCAGGAACAGGATGAACTGAAGGTACCCTCCTACTGCATCCTAGGAATCACCCTACAGATCAGTAGCGAGAAGTCCTTACAATCCGTAGATTACGATTACGACAGAATCACTATTGAAATATCTCTGGCCGCTAAACCAGGGAAATTCAATCAGTAGCCCTTCCGCTCACGAAGATCAACGGTCTTCCATTTCTCTATCTTCACAAATCTTCTTTCACGTATTCGATGGTCGGAATGGTTTTCGAATATGAATTCGATCCTGGTCTTTCCGTACCAACGATCGTGTGGTCAGGTATGATAGTCGGTGATTTAACTATCAAATAAAAACAGGTGTGCAAACAACAATATTATTTTCAGATGGAAATTCTATCGACCAATCATCATTCAATGTTTATTTCCTTGACTTAGTCATTTATCATTTATATATATATATACATAAATCCTTATTTCCTACATTTAGAAAATATACTTTATTAACACTGGGACGTTTCCAGAATTTACTTCTTCTGCTTATTCCTATATATATTAAAATATTTCTGATCTTTATTTGGAAACCGTTTCCCAACTTCTTCGTTTGATTAAAATCGATGTTTAAATAAAACATCACTCAACCAATTCAACCCCTTTCACTCATTGGCTCAATTTACTTGACCAATCTTTACCACCGAACCTTACCCATCCTTAGTTAAAAACGAAGCAAATCAAGTTGGGGTATAATTACCTCTCACACCTTAATTGAACAACATTTCCAACCTCGAAATAGACAAAGTTCATCTTCGAAATCCTTACCAACTTCCTTTTGAATAACCATATTCGATTTATCATTTTTTCGGATACAACTGTACTCGATAATCTCTCTTGCGAGTAAACTATATCCAATTAACTATCTCTTCGAATAACTTGTATTCGATTTAACTCACTTCTAGAATAAACTATATTCGATAATTCTACTTCGAATAAGTGATATTCGATTTATTTCCTTTTTACAAACTCTATTCAATTTACTACTACTCGATTAACTCAAACCTGATTAACCCCATTTGAATAACTCTAATTCGAATTAATTCCAATCGATTTACTCCAACTGATTAACCATAGCTGGTTAACTCTACCTGACTAACTCTAACTGGTTACTCTAACTGATTAACTCTAACTGATTAACTCTACTCGACTAACTCGACTTATTTAACTAAATTTGGCCAACCCGACTTAACTCAACTTTGACTATCTCGACTTAATTAACTTTTATCGATTTACTACTATTTGATTTAACATCGTTCGCTTGACTTTAGATCGCAGCGGTCACAATGGTTACGCCTGATTCCCTTAGGAAAACATCTGATCGCCGTAGGCTATCTGCAGCCCTGCGAATTACGCTAGCAGTCTTACGAAATGGTACTTATCTTGAATAACTATGTTTGACTAACTCTGTCTCAAATAACTATATTCGATCAATTCAAATTTTATAACAAATATTCAATTAAATCCTAATTCGATTAACTGGATAATAAATAATTCTTATTTTTCTTTAAAATTTCTCTATTCAAAATAATATACTTAAACATATTTTAATTACAAAATAAATTTATAATCTCATAAGGGTTGACCCACTTGATGATAAAAATCCATGATTCTCTGACAGGCAAAGTGATACCAAATTACTCAACCAATATTGTCACTTTTTAAACCAAATAAATCGTTGAATTTCAATCCAACTGTTCATCAATCAAATCAATTTCCCAATCCAACTATTTCCTTTATCTGGTAATAAAGGACGACCCTCAATTAACAACCAGGTCACGCAAACAATTCAAATAATTTCAAACATGTTTATTTTATAAACGTGGTAAATCAAGGAAAAATTCCTTTATTGGATTTAATCGTTAAAAATAACGATTTTATATTTCACTGAATTTAAACGACCGTTTAAATTTCATTGTTCAAATCAACAAGATATAACTAGCAGACTGTCCATTACTAGCCACCAGAGTGCATAATACAAAAACCCAATTTATATAAAATATAAACAGGGAGAAACTGAGTGAGGTTAACTCACCTTTGTTTGATTCGTCGATAATTCGGCTTATTTCAGCCAAATTAAACTGTGCTTAATTTATTTGAAAAATCCAGCTGCTGCCTGCCTTGCTCGGTTCTTATCCATCGCGTAGTGCTCGTCTTCAGGGTCCCTACGTTTTTCGTTTCGTCGAAATCTGATTATGTGTGTGTGCGAAATTAATATTCAAAGCTTTATAAAATATTTAAACTTTAAATAAAAAAATAAATGGGCCTTACTTAAAACATCCAGCCCATCTCGTGACAACCTGCACCTCTTCCACTTATACCAAACCTATCGATCCTCCCCCTTCATTTCTCAAACCCTCAGATTTGTTTCCTCAATCTTCCGCCGCCACCACAAAATGGAGAAAACCCGAAACCCTACGTCCCTGAAACCAAACCCCTTTCATCGTTGCCTTCTTCAGCACGGACTCCGCCTTCTAACTTCCGCCTACCCACGAAGGACCCTCGACCTTCCTCAGCAACAGTCACGCCAGTCATGCCCTTCGCCTTCCTCCCTTTGTCGCTCCGTTCTCCTTCGATTCGATCCAACCCCAGACCAAGGCCGAACCCAAGTCATCCCGACAAAGCTAAGTATTTTACTCAAATTTTAATTTTTGTTTTTGATTGATTTTTTCTTTTTTCTTTCTTTCGGTTTCGAATTGGGTTACTGATTGTGCTTTGAAACAACGAACGTGGATGGGTATTTATACAAGAAAGAATCACTGTTAACCTTGAATTGTAACATCCTAGTTAGATCCTAGTTGCTGCGTTTTTTCTTAGGTGATATTTCTTGCCATCTCGGTTGTGCTCTATGATATTGTGATGGAACCACTGATGGCTGTATACACATAGTAGGCACATGGTGTAGGTTAGCTAGGTTTTCCATGTGCAACCCTGTACAATCTGAACTATTCCTATAGGACAATCTATATAGCTAGGTACTGTTTGTTCACATGGTCTTGTCTGCTATTATTCAAATTTGATTTCAGATCTGTAGCATAACAAATTTTATAAGTGATTTTCCTGATTATAAAGATACACATATTTGTTTTGATAGTCTAAAGATTTAGTGGTATATTTTCTCTGTTTGAAGTGTCAATTGGTTTATTTCATTTTCAGATTCAACTGTGATATTGTATGTGTGTAGATCTGGTTATATATAAACTTTTTACTGTTTTCGATTTATGCAAAAATCTAGATCTTCCTGTTTTCATATGGCATTCTCCTGATTTGGAAATCTTCCATCTTTAAATATATTTACACCCATACTTTCTAGCTACTTATAGATGTTTTATTTTCTTCTTTCTTTTCAGGTTGATCTTGTGGTGGCAGTGGTGTATATTTGGAGATGGTGACGGCTGCGCCATAGCAGTGAAGATTGTGTTGGAGTTTACAATTTGATCTTGCATATTTTTTTTCTTTGTTTTTTCTTTGTTTTTTCTTTGTTTTTTTTTCAGATTTCCTATTTGAATTGGATTTACAGAATCCTACTTGGGTATACATCAACTTGAGTATGATGCTCCACCCATGAGTTCGAGATTTGAATCAGTATTGTTGAAGATTTTCTTACCTTATTTGGGTTGCAGAAGACCTAGGGTATGTTTCCTATTAAATGTGATTGAGACAAATGCGTATGAGCATCACAAAAAGAGGATTCTTGGAAATATCAAAGGAAGCATGTGTGGATCAGCTTTTTGGTAGAACAAAAGAAAAGAAAGAAAGGAAAAAAAGAGAGACAATGGTAGCCGTAGGTTCCCTTAGGTAGATGAGTACATAATTTAGTCTGTTCATGTTTTTTCAATTCAAAATGTACTATTTTGTGTACACTCTTGTTTGCTGTGTGACGAAATGGAAAAACAATGCATATTAGTTTAACCAAGTATGTCTTATACAGTTTTATTTCAAGTGAATTGTTTTATCCATTAGCCTTACATGCTGTACTAGAATTCGAAAAGAATAGATTATATTTTTGCTTTCCATTTATTTTCCATATTATGTTGTACTATCCATGACCTGTTTTTTCTTCCATTGTTGTATTGTTTTAAATGGGAAAATTTCGTATGAAAGAAATATGACGTACTGTACCAATAAGGATACATGAACATGTGGTTTCTCTTTGTATTGAAAATATAACCGTGTTTAAAAATATAACCGTCGTTGTTATCAAACAATATGAATTAAATTTAAACGGCTAAATTTAAAGGTAATGTCATCGTATTTACCAAACAAACAACTCCAATTTCCACCGGTATACAAATTTGAACTAACATTAAAATTCTGGGTTAAAAATTAAATTCCCATTTACAAAACTCCTTTAATATTTATAAATAAATCGTTCTAATTTAAAATGATTTCATAGCGACTTTTTTTGAAAATTTAAACTGGACATAACTAACAAATTATAACACGAAATCTCGATTTTTCTCTTTCGTACGAAAAATATAATCAAATTGATTCAAACGTTTCTGTTTTCACAGAATTTCGACTTAAAACATCTTCGGTATACTTAGTTGAAGTTCAGAACGAAATTTACGAACTACCGCACCATTTTTAATTCGTTTATAAATATATATAAATTATAACGTTCAAACTTACGAAATAGATATTTCAGATCCATTCTAAATAAATATTTAAAGATAAAATAAATAAAATATTTGACTGCCAAAAACACGGGACATTACATTCTTCCCCCCTTAAAATAATTTCGTCCTTGAAATTGCTAAGGTAAGAAAAATGTTGCAGATCCTATTAAATTTTTTAAAAATATATTTAAATAACACTTCATTTATCGACTAGTGTGATTATATGGATTTTCAAAATCAAACTGGTGCTACCAATTCCTTTGCGAATACAGAGCTGAATCATTCAATTTCAACTTATATGCAGTTTCATTTCAACTACATTATACTGAAATTCATTTTCTGGGTTTTCGGTTTATTCAATTCTTTATTAATCCACGGATAAAATATATCCAAACAGTCACCAATCAACAACCAGGGCAAAACAAACTCAATCAAATCAACTGAATCCACATTCAATATTACTATCTAATTCAACATATCTGAACATCAACCGACTTGTATTCGATTGATTTCTATTTTATTATTCTTCATTAAATTTTCAATTTTAATTCAAATTTATTTAATTACAACATTATTTCTTAATTTAATTCCAATATAATTATTAATGTTTTAATTCGATTTCACTTAACCCAGTTAAGTTTCAAATTCAAAATTTTAACCCAATTTTGAACTCCATTCAAATTAGTCAAAGCCATATCTAAAAAATTTTGAGAAAATTATTTCTTTTCTATACAAAATAAATTTCGGGTAATATTATTTCATCTACCCTCTTTACGAACAATATTGTGCCCCTTATCAGTTCAACGCTTTTCAACACCTGAACCGATCGAACAACACAATACAAAACATTTGTATATAAAATTTACAAATACGCTCTCATATATATACACCCAAACTCAATCTAGGGTGTTACTAACCCCATCTCTATCGAGTTATGCCACAGAGCCAAGGTTATTACTAAACCAATAGCTCTGATACCACTGTAACGACCCAGCGTTTTCGGCCCCGAAAATCGACATAAATACCTTTTCTGTATTTCATACCGACCTTCCAAACACCGAAAAAACCGGATTGTTAATGAAAGAAATTAGAGGGTGAGGTAAGAAAGAAAGAAATACAAGAATAGAAGAAGAAGAAGAACCCAACACAGAGTCTCACATCGCAGCGGAACAAAATATAATATATAAATAAATCTTTATTGAGAGCTTTAAATAAAACTTACAATCATCAGAGTACATGAACACATATGGACAGTAATAATAATCTTCCCTTACATACAACACAGCGGAATAATATCATACGTCTGAATTCTTCCAGCCCGTCTCTTCACAGCCTTCGACAACCTGAACCTGTACACTCCGGGCTAACCCGAGCATTAACAAAACACCGGGATAGTCTGGTGAACCAGAGTGAGATAAACTCGCACAGTATTAATGGTAAATCATCCAATCCTGATTTTTTTAACGTTCAAAATCTTTCAAAAGAAAAGGGTAATCGTAAGACCGAATCCACACATAAACACGGATGGCTTTTACCTTACGATAACCCAAAACAGTTTTGAAAACCATATCTTTGCTGATATTATGATAATGTCTAAATACAAGTAAATAACAATCTAGTGGAACGCTTGCATCTCACGCTCCACATATATATTATACAATCAAAACCGCATGCGCTTATTGGAGATTGGATTACCAACTCTGACAAGGTATGGGACCACCTTCCGATCGTGTATCTCAAGAGACGAATACACTGGGTTCAACAAGAACGTCTTGCAACCCGGCCCACACATGACCGACCACTCATTTCGCTTGAGTGTATCGAATGTATATCACCGACGGTTGGGATCAGGAACCGCCTCCCGAAAATGGACAGCATCGAATATAGATTTAAGAAACAAATGGAATTCCTCTAGATAGGTGATTATACACCCTAATGGGAGCGACCCACATAGCCATGCTGCCTGCCCGATTTCTGTCATTTTCAGGTTGGTGAGGCTTGAGGCTACGATTACTTATCAGCACATCACTTTGAATGCCACATCGTCAGATCCGTCAGATATCACTAATTGACGTCCACAAAAATACTCTAGTGGTTAAGCTAAAAGAATCGTCGTCCTCCACCACCAACTATGGTACGTTTGAAGAAATCAACGTACGTAATTCCTTTGGAAATATTCTGTCAGACACTTGTCCATACAAGTCATCCAGGAATAGGATGAACCGAAGGTACCCACTTACTGCATCCTAGGAATCACCCTACAGATCAGTAGCGAGAGGTCCTTGCAATCCGTAGATTCCGATTACGACAGAATCACTGTTGAAATATCTCCGGCCGCTAAACCAGGGAAATTCAATCAGTAGCCCTTCCGCTCACGAAGATCAACGGTCTTCCATTTCTCTATCTTCACAAATCTTCTTTCACGTATTCGATGGTCAGAATGGTTTTCGAATATGAATTCGATCCCGGTCTTTCCGTACCAACGATCGTATGGTCAGGTTTGATAGTCGATGATTTAACTATCAAATAAAAAAAGGTGTGCAAACAACAATATTATTTCCAGATGGAAATTCTATCGACCAATCATCATTCAATGTTTATTTCCTTGACTTAGTCATTTATCATTTATATATATATATATATATATACATAAACCCTTATTTCCAACATTTAGAAAATATACTTTATTAACACTGGGACGTTTCCAGAATTTACTTCTTTTGCTTATTCCTATATATATTAAAATATTTCTGATCTTTATTTGGAAACTGTTTCCCAACTTCTTCATTTGATTAAACCGATGTTTAAATAAAACATCACTCAGCCAATTCAACCCCGTTCATTCATTGGCTCAATTTACTTGACTAATATTTACCACCGAACCTTACCCATCCTTAGTTAAAAACGAAGCCAATCAAGTTGGGGTATAATTAACTCTCAGACCTTAACTGAACAACATTTCCAACCTCGAAATAGACAAAGTTCATCTTCGAAATCTTTAACAACTTCCTTTCGAATAACCATATTCGATTTATCATTTTTTCGGATACAACTATACTCGATAATCTCTCTTGCGAGTAAACTATATCCAATTAACAATCTCTTCGAATAACTTGTATTCGATTTAACTCACTTCTAGAATAAACTATATTCGATAATTCTACTCCGAATAAGTGATATTCGATTTATTTCCTTTTTACAAACTCTATTCAATTTACTACTACTCGATTAACTCAAACCCGATTAACCCCATTTGAATAACTCTAATTCGATTTAATCCCAATCGATTTACTCCAACTGATTAACCATAGCCAGTTAACTCTACCTGACTAACTCTACCTGATTTACTCTAACTGGTTACTCTAACTGATTAACTCTACTCGACTAACTCGACTTATTTAACTAAATTTGGCCAACCCGACTTAACTCAACTTTGACTATCTCGACTTAATTAACTTTTTTCGATTTACTACTATTTGATTTAACACCATTCGCTTGACTCTAGATCGCAGCGGTCACAATGGTTACGCCTGATTCCCTTAGGAAAACATCCGACCGCCGTAGGCTATCTGCAGCCCTGCGAATTACGCTAGCAGTCTTACGAAATGGTACTTATCTTGAATAACTATGTTTGACTAACTCTGTCTCAAATAACTATATTCGATCAATTCAAATTTTATAACAAATATTCAATTAAATCCTAATTCGATTAACTGGATAATAAATAATTCTTATTTTTCTTTAAAATTGCTCTATTCAAAATAATATAATTAAACCTATTTTAATTACAAAATAAATTTATAATCTCATAAGGGTTGACCCACTTGATGATAAAAATCCATGATTCTCTGACAGGCAAAGTGATACCAAATTACTCAACCAATATTGTCACTGTTTAAACTAAATCAATCGTTGAATTTCAATCCAACTGTTCATCAATCAAATCAATTTCCCAATCCAACTATTTCCTTTATCTGGTAATAAAGGACGACCCTCAATTAACAACCAGGTCACGCAAACAATTCAAATTATTTCAAACACGTTTATTTTATAAACGTGGTAAATCAAGGAAAAATTCCTTTATTGGATTTAATCGTTAAAAATAACGATTTTATATTTCACTGAATTTAAACGACCGTTTAAATTTCATTGTTCAAATCAACAAGATATAACTAGCAGACTGTCCATTACTAGCAACCAGAGTGCATAAAACAAAAACCCAATTTATATAAAATAAAAACGGGGAGAAACTGAGTGAGGTTAACTCACCTTTGTTTGATTCGTCGATAATTTGGCTTATTTCAGCCAAATTAAACTGTGTTTAATTTATTTGAAAAATCCAGCTGCTGCCTGCCTTGCTCAGTTCTTATCCATCGCGTAGTGCTCGTCTTCAGGGTCCCGACGTTTTTCGTTTCATCGAAATCTGATTATGTGTGTGTGCGAAATTAATATTCAAAGCTTTATAAACTATTTAAAATTTAAAAAAAAAAAAATGGGCCTTACTTAAAACATCCAGCACATCTCGTGACAACCCGCACCTCTTCCACTTATACCAAAACCATCGATCCTCCCCCTTCATTTCTCAAACCCTCATATTTGTTTCCTCAATCTTCCGCCACCACCACAAAATGGATAAAACCCGAAACCCTACGTCCCTGAAACCAAACCCCTTTCATCGCTGCCTTCTTCAGCACGGACTCCGCCTTCTAGCTTCCGCCTACCCACGAAGGACCCTCGACCTTCCTCAGTAACAATCGCGCCAGTCATGCCCTTTGCCTTCCTCCCTTTGTCGCTCCGTTCTCCTTCAATTCGATCCAACCCCAGACCAAGGCCGAACCCAAGTCATCCCGACAAAGCTAAGTATTTTACTCAAATTTTAATTTCTGTTTTTGATTGATTTTTTCTTTTTTCTTTCTTTCGGTTTCGAATTGGGTTACTGATTGTGCTTTGAAACAACGAACGTGGATGGGTATTTATACTAGAAAGGATCACTGTTAACCTTGAATTGTAACATCCTAGTTAGATGCTAGTTGCTGCGTTTTTTCTTAGGTGATATTTCTTGTCATCTCGGTTGTGCTTTATGATATTGTGATGGAACCACTGATGGCTGTATACACATAGTATGCACATGGTGTAGGTTAGCTAGGTTTTCCATGTGCAACCCTATACAATCTGAACTATTCCTATAGGATAACCTATGTAGCTAGTTACTGTTTGTTCACATGGTCTTGTCTGCTATTATTCAAATTCAATTTCAGATCTGTAGCAGAACAAATTTTATAAGTGATTTTCCTGATTATAAAGATACACATATCTATTTTGATAGTCTAAAGATTTAGTGGTATATTTTCTCTGTTTGAATTGTCAATTGGTTTATTTCATTTTCAGATTCAACTGTGATATTGTATGTGTGTAGATCTGGTTATATATAAACTTTTTACTGTTTTCGATTTATGCAAAAATCTAGATCTTCCTGTTTTCATATGGCACTCTCCTGATTTGGAAATCTTCCATCTTTA
Source organism: Allium sativum (assembly GCA_030737875.1). Lineage (NCBI taxonomy): Eukaryota > Viridiplantae > Streptophyta > Magnoliopsida > Asparagales > Amaryllidaceae > Allium > Allium sativum. The sequence goes on from CM060918.1 coordinate 135,674,387, forward strand.
AATATATTTACACCCATACTTTCTAGCTACTTATAGCTGTTTTCTTTTCTTCTTTCTTATCAGGTTGATCTTGTGGTGGCAGTGGTGTATATTTGGAGATGGTGACGGCTGCGCCATAGCAGTGAAGATTGTGTTGGAGTTTACAATTTGATCTTGCATATTTTTTTTTTGTTTTTTTTTTCAGATTTCCTATTCGAATTGGATTTACATAATCCTACTTGGGTATACATCAACTTGGGTATGATGCTCCACCCATGAGTACGAGATTTGAATCAGTATTGTTGAAGATTTTCTTTCCTCATTTGGGTTGCAGAAGACCTAGGGTATGTTTCCTACTAAATGTGATTGAGACAAATGCGTATGAGCATCACAGAAAGAGGATTCTTGGAAATATCAAAGGAAGCTTGTGTGGATCAGCTTTTTGGAAGAACAAAAGAAAAGAAAGAAAGGAAAAAAAAGAGACAATGGTAGCCGTAGGTTCCCTTAGGTAGATGAGTACATAATTTAGTCTGTTCATGTTTTTTCAATTCAAAATGTACTATTTTGTGTACACTCTTGTTTACTGTGTGACGAAATGGAAAAACAGTGCATATTAGTTTAACCAAGTATGTCTTGTACAGTTTTATTTCAAGTGAATTGTTTTATCCATTAGCCTTACATGTTGTACTAGAATTCGAAAAGAATAGATTATATTTTTGCTTTCCATTTATTTTCCATATTATGTTGTACTGTCCATGACCTGTTTTTCTTCAATTGTTGTATTGTTTTAAATGGGAAAATTTCGCACGAAAGAAATATGACGTACTGTACCAACAAGGATACATGAACATGTGGTTTCTCTTTGTATTGAAAATATAACCGTGTTTAAAAATATAACCGTCATTGTTATCAAACAATATGAATTAAATTTAAACAGCTAAATTTAAAGGTAATGTCATCGTATTTACCAAACAAACAACTCCAATTTCCACCGGTATAGAAATTTGAATTAACATTAAAATTCTGGGTTAAAAATTAAATTCCCATTTATAAAACTCCTTTAATATTTATAAATAAATCGTTCTAATTTAAAATGATTTCATAGCGACTTTTTTTGAAAATTTAAACTGGACATAACTAACAAATTATAACACGAAATCTCGATTTTTCTCTTCCATACGAAAAATATAATCAAATTGATTCAAACGTTTCTGTTTTCACAGAATTTCAACTTAAAACATATTCTGTATACTTAGTTGAAGTTCAGAACGAAATTTACGAACTACCGCGCCATTTTTAATTCGTTTATAAATATATAAAAATTATAACGTTCGAACTTACAAAATATATATTTCCGATCCATTCTAAATAAATATTTAAAGATAAAATAAATAAAATATTTGACTGCCAAAAACACGTGACATTACATTAGCGTTATATATTCTGTTTCCAAATATTTGATTTATAAAACATTTATTACAACGGTAGCATTGAAATCGCTGTTTAGATTTATAAAACATTTATTATAACGGTAGTGTTATAATCGCTATTTCCAAATATTTGGTTTATAAAAATATAACTTGCACTTATTAATTTCAATAAATAAATAATTAAATTTGATTCGAATGGAAAGTAAAAATAACTACTTCCCTAAATTCGATCTAATCGAATTCCAATAAATAACTTTCTTGATTTATCCATTTGAACAGGTTTCTATTTTAACTCTATTCGAAATTTTATCTCTATTTTGGAAATAAATTCCAATTTTTTAAATCCTAGTTTCCTTTTCCACATTCAATAATATTTTACAATATCTAAAATACGAAGTTTCTAGGTCAGGGTTATTCAAACACAACATATCCAGTCACGGATTATATAACACATCATATATCATAATAAAAAAAACAGTAATATAAATGTTGAGGAATCCAGTTGGATCCCTCCAACCAGTTTCCCTTCATCCACAGATGTTAATCAATATCAATAATATTATTTTCACATTAATTTGGTAAACTGAATTAATAATCAATTAAAGGTCGATATATATAACTATATCAACTAATTTTATCAATCATGCATCCAAACAACCATCACATAGTATAGAATTTACTATAAATTAATTTTAAACTCGTTTATATAAAAATATAAATGAGTGAGTTTACTCACCTTGCAAGTATTCAGTTGACGGTTCTGCCTTGTTTTCATTTAAAATGAACAGACCTTAAGTTTTTCCTTGAAATTCCACTTAGCTCAATTCTCGGTCACGTTAGTTCCATGATGCAGATTTCATCACGGTGAATCCAGCGTAGTTCGTTTCGTCGAATTCTAATCACAAACGAATTAGTTATAATCACTTTAACATTTACTATGAATTAAATTAATTTATAATTAACTAACGTATCATTAACTTTTTAATTACCATGATTAGTTTTGTTCGTCATGTGTTTTCATTATGGCAACATCTTCTTTCCCCGATAATCTTCTTTCCCGTTCATGTGAAAACTTGTCTTTTACATTTATATTTAACTTGTACTTCTGCTGTTTTTTTTTAATATGCTGCTCCGCCTTAAACTCAAAATACCAACCCAAAGCTATCCCAAAATCATCACCAAACTTTCCTGATGGCGGGCCTCGATCAAAAAAGCCAACGCCAACACCGCATTTACCTATCTCCTCCTCGAAATTTTATTTTACACCTTCACAGACATGACTGTCACGACTCACAGATCAACCACAAGTACTACTCCTCCCCCATTTGATCAATCTGTCAACTTCTTACACTTCGCAACGCAACCATATCAATTCCACGGAACTCACACGCAACTACCAATAAGAAAACCAATGTGCTCCATCCACTTTTTATATTCTTGAAATCCAACGCACTGTATATCTCCTAACCAAGCCCAAACTCCATGCTACACGCAAATGAAAAATGACACAACGTCAAAACATTCACAGGGTTAACCCCTCTTTCTCCACAAATTTCAAAACTAACCGTTTATTATTAAATTAAGTTCAGCTTCCCTTAATCTTCCCTGTAACCCGCTTCTTCTCCCACATGAAAGCTTCGAACTGCTCCTCCCTCCATGAACCTACCTTTCACCGTCCTCATTAAGTCACGAAAACACTTACTCTCGATTCCAATACGCGACTTCCCTTCATTTTCCTATATCACTTCGAATTGAAAAACGCCTCCTTGCCTCAGCACATCACCGCTTGTCCCTCTCCATGACCGGAAGGCCGTCGCTTTCCCTCAGAACCACCGTGGAGCTTAGCCGACCTCAGGTCTGTAATCCCATACTTCGAATCATTTCTTGAAGCCTCATGACATCATCAAAATCGATGATAAACCAAAACTGCATAGTCAAACCCCTCAGCCCACGTTATCCGCTTTCAAGGCAAATTCCGGTCGATTCAGGCCACTTCACTACTAGCGACTCCACCTACTCGAAGCTTCCACTCTCGTCTTCAATTTTTGTATTGCATGAATTCGCCAATACCCCATGATTTAGAGATACAATCGATTATAGGGTGGCTGCGTTTTGGGATTTTGGAGCAAACGATATGATAAGGGATATACAGATTTTTGTTTTAATTTTTGATTGATTTTTTTATTATAAATTTTATTAATTAGAGGAGATCAGTTAAAACAAAAGAACAAAGGAAGGATAATTGGGTATATAAAAGAGCGGAGTGGCTTCCTATAGAATACTGTGGGTAGATCCTATTGAAAGGAATACATTGGCTTCCCATAGAATACTTTGGGTAGATTCTGTTGATAGGAATACGTTGGCTTTCAAAGGAAGCTTCAGTATTATTTAATTTAGGTACAAATGCAAAGTTCATTAACAACTCATATGGTACACTGCATGAATGCTTATTTACATGTATCAATGTATGTCATTCTCCTTAACGGTTTAATTTGTAAACGAGCAAATTAAGTAAGACTCATGCTCCTTGGCTCACATTTTTAATGCTAGTTATATTAGTTTGTATATTTTAGTTATATTAGTTTGTATATTTGAAAGCCATAAAACGTATATTATACAGTTTACCTACTATAGACACCTATCTACCGAATAACAATAATATCACACAAGCCAATCAATATTTAATGCAACCACTACTCCAATCATTGCCCGTGTGCGAAGCAAGGGCCATTCACCAATATATGTTTGTTAAGGTTCACGCGGTACAGGCTAGGCATAATTTCGTTCATTTACTGCTACAGTCAAAAATAAAAATACTAGCATGTCAAGCGAAGTGCCATGATCCCAAAACTATTATAATATAGACAAGTTAAATTATATTGTGATATTCCAAAATGATGATATAAGGTGTAAAATACTTCAAATAAAAAGTTGCTTATTTTACAAAATAAAAATTACAGAAAAATTCTATAAGTTAGATTATAACTACGTCTCAAAAATCTTGTTCAAATTCAAAACGAATATTTAATTATATTAAATAAACCGTTATGGCTTATACACGACTCCACATCAACTTTTTAAAAATTTGATTTGGACATAACTTACAATCTGTAGGACGAAATCTCGATTTTTCACTTCCATTAGAAAGTACGGTTTAATAGATTCAAACATTTCTTGTTCCAAGAAAATCCGACTTATATTCAATTCTGTATATTCAGTTGAAGTTCAAATCGAAATATTATGAACTACCGCAACGTTACGAGCTCGTTTTAAATTATATTATAAATTATACGCTCTAATGTCATTTAATTAAAGAATTTTCTTATAGAAATCGGTTTGTATTTCCAATGAAATATTTGAAACTAAATTTGAATATTCAGAATTAAATGGCTAAAAATCCGGGTCGTTACATTCATTCCCCCTTAAAATAATTTCGTCCTCGAAATTGCTAAGCAGTAAAAATGCTATAACTCTAACTCCTAATAACCTACTTAGTTGAAATCTTATATTCCATATCTTCATAACCTAGTTTTTACCCGACCTTTGAATTCTCACACCAATACTCGACCATTCATAATTCTTTCCAAATGGCATGTCCACCATTTTTGGACAATCCATCATCACTTTCTTGTCTTCAATCCATCTGCTCTTCTGCATATCCACACCCATTCCAATTGATTTTAAATCCATTTATCAATTTCATTATTCCACTTGAAATTTTATTAACCAATTCTGGTTTTCTTATTTCAGTTACATAAACAATTAATTTTAAATTATCAAAAAAAAATTCTTGAAAATTTTCTAACTCTTTTAATTTTTGAAAAATTTCGCCAGCATCTCCTTTGCACGGCTCAATCGGTACAACCACTACTCGCCTTTCTATGCCTTCTCCAATCCAAAAGAAAATCAAAAAGCCAAGCGGCTTGCTGCATAGGCTCATAAAACCCAAGTAATATTGTAAACATGTACCTTTTTGTCGGGCATAGTTCTATCTCTTGCATTTGCTTCCATTCAACATCTTCTCGGCATACATATATCCATTTCCAGTTGGTTTCAAATCAATCCAACTTCCGGTTTTTAACTCTCTAATCAACTTCTGATTAGTTCACTTCCATTCTATCAATTCAAACTTGATTTCTATTTCAAAAATCAACTTATCCTGCTTGGGCTCAAAAATGACTTAACTCCAATTAACGACATCCAACATATATGCATTAAACTTTCTTCGTATAAGTCGAATCTATTTTAATAGCTCAAATCTTAAATATTTTCCTTATTACTGTATTCAGTCTCATTCGGGATTATCTCCATCTAATCCACTTTTATTTAACTTGACTTAGGTTAAATTCCAATCTATTTGATTTACCTTTGCAATTTCAACCCTTTTAACTTAAGTTAAATTTTTATTATATTCGATTTACTTATACTATTCCAATTCATTTAACTTACCCAAGCTAAACAAAAATTCCGAATTTAAATTCCCGGCTTTTATTTCCAAATCGGTCTAGAATCATATAATTATATACACCTATTCATAATCATTTGCAAATTCGAAACATTTGAATTTTTAAAACAACTTGTTCTTTTCAAACATATTTTCCATTAACGAATTATTATGGCAACATTTTCTTTCCCCGATAATCTTCTTTCCCATTCACGTGAAAACCCGTCTCCTACATTTATATTTAACTTGTACTTCTGCTGAAATGTTTTGAATATGTTGCTCCACCTTAAACTCAAAATAGCAACCCAAAGTTATCCCAAAATCATCACCAAACTTGCCTGATGGCGAGCCTCGATCAAAGAAGCCAACGCCAACACCGCATTCTCCTATCTCCTCCTCGAAATTTAACCTTACACCTTCACAGACATGACTGTCACGACACACAGATCAACCACAAGTACTACTCCTCCCCCAGTTGATCAATCTGTCAACTTCGTACACTTCGCAATGCAACCGTACCAATTCCAAGGAATGCACACGCAACTACCAATAAGCAAACCAATGTGCTCCATCCACCTTTTATATTCTTGAAATCCAATGCACTGTATATCTCTTAACCAAGCCCAAACTCCATGCTTCACGCAAATGAAAAATGACATTGCGTTAAAACATTCACAGAAGTAACCTCTCTTTCTCCACTAATTTCGAAACTAACCGTTTATTATTAAATTAAGTTCAGCTTCCCTTAATCTTCCATGTAACCCACTTCTTCTTCCACGTGAAAGCTTCAAACTGCTCCTCCCTCCATGAACCTACCTTCCACCGTCCTCGTTAAGTCATGAAAACACTTCCTATCGATCCCAATACACGACTTCCCTTCGTTTTCCTATATCACTTCAAATTGGAAAACGCCTCCTTGCCTTTGTACATCACCGCTTGTCCCTCTCCATGACCGGAAGGTCGTCGCTCTCCCTCAGAACCAACGCGGAGCTTAGCCGACTTCAGGTCTGTGATACCATACTTCGAATCATTTCTTGAAGCCTCATGACATCATCAAAATTGGTGATAAACCGAAACTGCATAGTCAAACCCCTAGGCCCACGATCTCTGCTTTCAAGGCAGATTCTGGTCGGTTCAGGCCACTTCACTGCCAGCGACTCCACCTACTTGAAGCTTCCACTCTCATCTTCGATTTTTGTATTGCATGAATTTGCCAATACCTCATGATTTACAGATACAATTGATTATAGGGTGGCTGTGTTTTGGGATTTTGGAGCAATCAATATGATTAGGGATATACAGATTTTTATTTTTATTTTTGATTGATTTTTTATTATTATTTTTGTTAACTGGAGGAGATTGGTTAAAACAAAAGAACAAAGGAAGGATAATTGGGTATATAAAAGAAAGGAGTGGCTTCCTGTAGAATACTTTGGGTGGCTTCTTTTGAAAGGAGTACATTGGCTTCCCATAGAATTCTTTGGGTAGATTCTATTGAAAGGAAGACGTTTGATTTCAAAGGAAGCTTCAGTATTATTTAATTTAGGTACAAATGCAAAGTTCATTAACAACTCATATGGTACACTGCATGAAAGCTTATTTACACATATCAATGTATGTCATTCTCCTTAAATGGTTTAATTTATAAACGAGCAAATGGAGAAGCACGATTTGGCATAGACCATACTATGCAAAACTTCCCATTTTTTTATTATTTAATTAAGACTCATGCTCCTTGGCTCATATTTTTAATGCTAGTTATATTAGTTTGTATATTTGAAAGCCATAAAACGTATATTATACAGTTTACCTACTATAGACACCTATCTACCGAATAACAATAATATCACACAAGCCAATCAATATTTAATGCAACCACTGCTCCAATCATTGCCCGTGTGCGAAGCAAGGGCCATTCACCAATATATGTTTGTTAAGGTTCACGCGGTACAGGCTAGGCATAATTTCGTTCATTTACTGCTACAGTCAAAAATAAAAATACTATCATGTCAAGCGAAGTGCCATGATCTCAAAAATATTATAATATAGACAAGTTAACTTATATTGTGGTATTCCAAAATGCTAATATAGGGTGTAAAATACTTCAAATAAAAAGTTTCTTATTTTTCAAAATAAAAATTACAGAAAAATTCAATAAATTAGATTATAACTACGTCTCGAAAATCTTGTTCAAATTTGAAACTAATATTTAATTATATTAAATAAACCATTATAGCTTATACACGACTCCACAACAACTTTCTGAAAATTTGATTTGGACATAACTTACAATCTGTAAGACGAAATCTCGATCTTTCACTTTCATTAGAAAGATTCGGTTTAATAGATTCAAAAGTTTCTTGTTCCAAGAAAATCCGACTTATATTCAATTCTGTATATTCAGTTGAAGTTCAAATCGAAATATTACGAACTATCACGACGTTACGAGCTCGTTTTAAATTATATTTTAAATTATACGTTCTAATGCCGTTTAATTAAAGAATTTTCTTATAGAAATCGGTTTGTATTTCCAATAAAATATTTGAAACTAAATTTGAATATTTAGAATTAAATGGCTAAAAATCCAGGTCGTTACAATTGAAAGGGTGTTTTCGGTTGTGGAGTTTGTGACCTATAGTGATAGTTGTGGAGGAGAGAAGGGTTGTGTGATGTTGGGTTTAGGTAGCAGCGTGAGCTACAGGGAAGAAGAAATAGTTAGAGCATGGGATTTGTGTGTGTTTTATTGGAGCGTGGTTGTGCTGTTGTAAAGTGGTTCGAGGTTATTTGATTGGTGGACGTTGAGACAGTGAGAATGTCGCTATTGTGATGTTAGATGGAGTTTGGGTTTTCGGTAGAAATCGAACAGGATGAATGTGACATTTTGATTGACTTTCTTTTTACTGGCGGCATGGTGCGTGGTATTACGCATGAAGAACAACCATGAAAGAGGAAAACATATGGGCCTAATATGTTATTATCGAAATAATTAATATATTAATTAAGGAATTAGTTAGTTAATTTAAATCATATAAACTAAAACATGGATAACTTTTTATTTTGTGAAAAAATTGAACCAAGTAGGTCACTCGTAGCAACAAGGTCTATGTTGTGGAACTAACGTGGTTGAGAACTGAGCTATTGGAACTTCATGATAAAATAAAATGCCTGTTTGATTTTAAAATGAAACAAAAGCAGAATCGTCAACTATGAACAAATGTGAGTAAACTCACTATCTCTGGCTCGTTTATATTTTATATAAGTGAGTTTTAAATTATTATAATTTTATGATGTGTGATGGTTGTTTAGATGAATGGTTGATAAATTAATTGAAATGATTGATATAGTTATATATGTTCAATCGTTGGTTGAATGTTGGTTCCATTTACCATGATATATCATATTGAAATGAAGCTATTTACGTTGGTTAACATCTATGGATGCAGGGAAACAGGTTGGAGGGATCCAACTGGATTCCTCAACATTTATATTACTGTTTTTCATTTATTGTTTTATATGAGGAGATATATATATATAAATATATATATAATTAGCGATTGATTATGTGATGTTTGAATTACATTGGCCCTAGAATTTTGGTATTTAGATACCATAAATTTTTCCGAATATAGGAAAGGAATTTGAGATTTTAAAAGGGAAATTATTTTTCCAAAATAGAAATTTAATTTTGAATGGGCTATAAAATAGAAACTTGTTTTAAATGGATAAAACAAGAAGTTGATTATAAACAATGTTAATAAATTTAGCAAAATATTTATCTTGGGATAAATTGAAATATAAATTAAAGTTGAATTTATATAGAAAAGTGAAAATCGATTTTGAAATTGATATTTGTAATTGGGTTTTAACTTAGCGATTATAAAGGAAATTGTAAACGAGATTATAAATGGATGGAATAAAAATAAGATTCTACCCAAATAATTCTACCAATAAAAGTTAATAAAGAGACTTTGGACTTTAAATATTATTTAAAAATATGAAATCAATTGCATTTGATCATATAAAAGAAATATTATTCACGGTTGAAATGTAAAATGGTTTAAAGTAGATATTTTTCAAATGGAAATATCAATAAAGGAATTCAGATTGGAAATATGAATTCAAATGGGAATTTGAATGAGAAGGGAAATGGGAAATCATTTTCGAAAGAAACCGACGTATTTTATTCCAAAGTCCGGAATATAAAATAAATTAAGATAAATCCAAGGAATTTGTATCTTTGTTCGACTATGTCGAATTTTATTATAATGGTTTATTTTCAGAACGGATATTTAAACTTTATTTAGCATGAAACTATAATTTTTATGAAATATGTTAAGAAGCTAATATTTCCATTGTTATAGATGAAATAAAATTCTATGCTTTGCAGTAATATAATATTATTTAAAAAAAATTAGAATGGATAAATGAGTAGGTATTTGTAAAAATAAAATAAAGTTGATTTCGGAAGTTATGGAATGTATAACTCATAAATACACCCATAAAGGAAAATTTATCTTGTTTAAAATAAAATAAAAGAGTGTTAATTGAGTAGTGGTTTTATAAACAGAGTTTATGAATAAAGTTTATGATGTGAATTTATAAATTGACCCGATAGTTTTTATAAACAAAAATCAAAAATTGATTTGATGTAACGAGCCCAGATTTCTATAAAAGAAATAATATTCACATTTAAAGAGCTAGTATAATGGGTTTAGAGCAAACGTTTTGCAGATTGGAATAGTTAAAAAGGAAATTGATAAGGATTTGGAAGTGATAAATTCAAAAGTGAATTTAGAATAAAAGTGGAATTTGAGTTAACTTGAAATGGTCGATTTACTCCAAAGTTCAGAATATTAATTGAATATAGATTATTCGAGAAAGAGTTATTTATTGAAATTCGACTATATCGAATTCAGGAATGTACTTTTTACTTTCCGTTTTAGTCAAGATTTATTTATTTATTTACCTATAGATTAATTTGTTAATTTGTTCAAATTAATGAATCAAAATTATATTTTGAAATTAAATATTTCAGAAGCAGGGATTATAACGCTATCGTTATAATCAATGTTTTCTGTAAAAGAAGTGGATTCTTAAGCTGAATCCGAGAGTTGTGTAAGCAATGTTTTGTTGGAATTTGAAGTTGTGAGCCTTGTCTATTTTGAAGTTGAGAATGATTTTCAGTTAAGATCTAAGAGGTAATTACACTCCAATTTGATTGACATTATGATTGACTGAGGAATGGGAAAGGTTCGGTAGCGAGGATCGATTAGTGATACAGTTAGGTAATAAATATTAATGGGTTGAGTTTTCATAACAATGTTTTATATAATATTCGTTAAATCCATATAAAAGGATTTTGGAAACGTTTTGAAAATAAAACCAGAGATATTTTCTAAATATAGAAAATGAAATGATTTGGTCGATGAGAAGTTAAGAAATGGAAATTGGAAATGTTTTCTAATGTTAATTACGTATATTTTTCTAAATATAGAAAACAAGAAGTGTGAAGAGATGGAAATGTTTTCCGATATTAATAACATATTTTTTTTGGAATATGGGAAATAAAGAGTTATAATATTAGGAAATGTTTTTCCAAGAATTGTAAGAGGTAAAACGGGTTTTAAGAAATATATGAGAAAAGATATGGAAAACGGATAATTGGAAATTGGAAATTGAAAAATGATAATTTAATAAGAAATTAATTTAATAGGGCTCAGTGTGGCTTGAGGCTTGATCAGTAGAATTTCCATTTGCGAATATCATCGTTGGCTGTATGGATGTTTTCTTTGATAGTTAAATAACTGACTATCAAAGTTTTAGCAATTTTATATTTTCGTTGTCAATACAGAGAGATGGGATCAGGTTTATTATCTGAAAACCACTCTGTATGGGCATAAGCGTTGCGAATTAAATTATGCTGGAGATGATAGAAGACGGTGTAAAGTGCAAGACCTATTTTATTAATCCTAGGTAAAAATTGCCTAAGATGGATTGAAGGGATGTTGCCTTCGGTTTGTCCAGTCCTAAGATGACGTATATGGATGGATGTCTGACCGAGTATTTCTTGATGGTCACATACATTGATTTCTTCGAACGTACCATAGTTGGTGGCGGAGAAGGAAACTTCACTTAGCTTAACACCAAGTGTATTTTTGGGGACGTCAGTTAGTGATTTTGATGGACCTGCTGATGTGGCATTCAAAGTTTGAATGTGATGATCTAAAGGTAAGACGTAGCCTCAGGCCTCATCAATCGGGAAATGACAGAAATCGGACAGGCATCATGGCTATGTGGGTCATACCCATTATGATGTATTATCACCTGATCTAGAAAAAATTCAATTGGATTTTAATATTCTATCGTTGTTGTATGATTTGGTAACTGTGACACCCCACGTCAGTTAATGTCACTCATTAAGATAATGCATTAAGTTTCGTGAAGCGTTATAGATAAACAAAAACATAAATATTACAAGTTATATATAAAATAGCAGTGGAATAAAAACAAACTTTATTAATCATAAAGCATCGTGGTTCAAAAACATTATATGCCTGAATTACATAAAAACCAATACATCATAAAAACTTCTGTCTTGTACTTAAACATCAGAGTACAAAATACAAGAAGCAAAATCCCAAAATAAAAATATAGCCATAGTAACAAGGATAGTATCTTGAGCAATACATCTAAGTAGCTCCAGAAAATGATAGTAGAATCCTGGTCAAGCTTGAGTATTCCCTCCCTGAGAACCTGGGGGAAACAGAAGAAAAAGAAGAGGAAACAAAATAGGTCAGACATAAAGTCTGGCGTGTCCAGTTACTTTTGGCATACAAATAAGTAAAAGTATCATGATAGGCATATAAAGTGGATAGGAGAGATAACAACATAAAAGACAGGTATGATAAGGTAAACAGGACAACATGATAGAATAGATAGCACCTTCTTAATACTTTCCTTGCTCTGAACCAATACTAGTATAATTAGAGCAAGATGATCCCAACAAATGCCAGATGGTAGACTTAGGCATACATCTAGATGTGCCCTAATTACTACCCCAATCGATCGGTTCCCTAATCCGCGTAGATATCCTGTGCTAGCCCCACAGTAGGAGGTATCGCTTCCTAAAGTGGCAACCCTTCGTCTTTATGATGTGCACAACCATGTCTACAGGTGTCATGGTCGTCTTATCCCCCTCTGCTCGGACCATGCACGCACATGGCCCGGTCGGTTTGTGCCGCCCACACCGTCCTCCACGCTTACAATCAGCCCAGTAAGCGTGCCCCTACTCCGACCTAGGGCGGAGTACTCGTTTGATACCGTTATATGGGTTACTAACTGAAACGGGTCCCACACACAAGATGATGCAAGCTCTCCCCTTTGTCTTGCATCCCCACTAGGATTTCCATAGGTTATGCTTACCTAACGGTGTCTTTAATTACATAACCCCAATAGGTTTTCCACAGGTTATGCTTATCTAACGGTGTCTTTAATTACATAATCCCTATAGGTTTTCCACAGGTTATGCTTACCTAACGATGACTTTAATTATATAACCCCAATAGGTTAAGTTTGTGGGTCTATATATAAATATTACCCACCTACCCCAGATATACTTATCCCTCCCACTGTTTCATCCAAGTTTACTTAACCCCTACTCAAATTATCATGTTCATACAATCCCTATGGATTCATATGGGTTAAGTATTATAGATTAACAGGTTATCCCTATTCGCAATGACTTCTTTTCAAGTTGCCAAGTTCCACTTGCTTATTAATTTCATATAAATATAATTTAATTCATTTAAGTTTATTAATAAGCCTCATCACATGTTATTCTTTAGATTGTAATTAACGAAAGTGATCTACAATCTTTTAACCTTGGATTGTAATCAAACCCTCTTTAATATTCATTGTCTGATTCCATATTTACAATAACATGTCTTACTTAATATGTAATTAAGTATACTTCATCTCAGTTCACCTGTTTTCTGTTAAACGTATCACTACAACTTGATGTTGTTTACTTATTAGCTTAGTTTTCTTAACTAAGGTTTATGAATAAGCTTCCTTTCCTTTTTATTATAACATATGTTATAATTTCCACTTGTCCCTAGGACAAGCCTAACTATTATATAACATTCTTATTAAAGTAATTAATTATAATAGGTTACTATCATTCCCTGTTTATTCCAGTTCATTACCATTTATCCATTCATGGTTGTAATGCACTAGACCTCCACATTAAGCCTACAACTTGTGGATGCTGGATGTGCCGGGCGGGTCCGGGCAGACTTATTCCACAAATCGGGCTTAACCTCGTGTCTTAGCATGTCACGTGTTTATGCACTTAGACCCCTCAAATTATATTCACCACTTGTGGTTGTTGGTTATGCCAGGTGGTTCCGGGCAGACTTCCACCACAAATGTAATCTAACCTCGAGTCTAAGCACGATTACAATTTCAGTTATTGCAATTCTAGGCATTTCCATTATTAGTCAATTATACCTATGTCATTATAGGTTTTCATACCCCTTTCCTAAGTTATGTTCATAATGAACTATATGCCCAAATTAAGGTCTTTTAATCATGAGTTAATTTATGTTCTAAATTCACATTCATATATTTCATTCAAGTTATGCTGAATTCCCCAAATCCAATTATGCCCCAATTCTAACGTTTTCCCCTCGTTCCCAATTTTACGTGTTCGCATATTTCAGCGGCATGCCTAGGCTCGATGGTAGCCTGGCTTTAAAAAAATAAAAAGGGAAAAGAAGGAGGGAAGATGACAGAAATGAACATAATAGCAAAATTGACATACAATGGCAGAAACAGGCATAAACATATAGTGGCATGGTGAAAATAGGCATATAGGAACAGATCTGATGAACATGTGACAATAGAATTGATTCTAACACAATAATATATCATAAACTGACATGATAAGATCTCAATACCGAATTAAATAACCATCTAACAATGGATGTGACTTGGTCACAAACATAATAGGAACATGCATGATATGATCTAAACAATAAATTAGATATCCAACTAATAAAATGTCTAATTTAACCACAAACATGATAGGGATAAGTATAAGGTGATCTAAACAGTGAAACAATGGCAGATATGACATGATAAATAGGTAAAGGTTTAGATCTCAGTCAAAATCATGTCATAGCATCATAGATACACAGGCTAAAGCAAATCTGATATGATTCAAATAGTCATAGGCATAGATCCAAGATATATTCATGTCAATTTTAAATTTTAAATATTTAGATCTAAAATTAACTTAGACTCACGGTATTTGGATCTAGAAAGATAGAAGGAGAAAAGAAGAGGTTGAATCACACATCTACACTTGAATAAACTGATTAACTTGATTGCAGAAGAAGGAAAAGTTTTGATTCAGTCTGGGCACCGATAGCATCTAGTCCTCCATTATTTTTCAGTGTAGAAAACAAGAGAAATTGAGCCATACTAATAGCCACCAGCCCCCAAACCCTAACTGCCACGTCTGCCCTAAGGGGATCGACCCCCCCTTAGGGGGTCGACCCGTATGTCAACACCCCCTTGAAGGGTCGACCCAAGGGTCAACACCCCCCTTAAAGGGTCAATACCCCTGGGCAGGATTTTTCCCGCTCACCCCAATTTGCGCGATTTTGAATTTTCTGAACCAAATTTTGAATTCCTGGACCCTATATATATTCTCTTGTGCGTATACAAACTTCAAACCTTCATAACTTCTTCACGCGGTGTCCGTTTTACGCAAATCAAATGTCCTCTTGACTAGAATTTCGAGACGGACGCAATGGCATAGTCCGTTTCCCTTAGTTCTGAATATTAAATTAATTATTCATTAATTTTTCCTCTTTATTGTTGTTAAAATTATGGGGTGTTATAGTAACGGTTGCTAATCACAACCCTTGGTGATAAACATTCGATACACTCAAGTTGAACGAGTGGTCGGTCATGTGTGTCCGGGTTGCAAGATGTTCTTGTTGAATCCAATGTATTTCTGTTTAGAGGTACACTATCGGAAGATGGTCCCATACCTTGTCATAATTGGAAGTCCATTCTCCAATAAGCGCTCTGCAGTTTTTGATTATATGCTATGTATATGGAACGTAAGATGCAAGCTTCCGCTAGATTGCTATTATTTGATGCATAGTTTTAATACAAAGAATATTTTGGGTTATCGCAGGTAAAAATCATCTGTGTTTATGTGTGGATCGGTCTTATGGCTATCTTTTCTTTTGAAAGGGATTTTTAAAAGTTAAACCAAATGGTTGGAGTTTACTCCCACTAGTCCCATGACTAACCAAGAACTTATTTTGTTTAACCCTAAACTCTTGGGTGCCAAAATTTGTACAAGCAGTCAAGTAGTCGAGATATTTCAGACACACTCGGAGGAGCTTGGAGCAAGAGGCTTCAACATTAGATAGCTACTATTTATTTCTGCTATGATGTTGTATGTATTGTACTATGATGTTGGTGTGTGAATACAGAATATATTTGTATTTCAAAATTATGTTATCTAATATATATTTTTTGTTCCACTTTGAGATTTTTGTTCTCTATTTTCTTCTATTCTAGCTTTTCTTTCTCTCTATTTCTCACCCTCTAACTTCTTTCTATTAATGATCCGGTAATTTCTGGTGCTTGACTAGTCGACATGGTGTTATGGTGTTTATGATCAGGATTGGGAATTGGTCGGTTCGTTAAAACGAGGTTGCCACCTGTTGCTAGTTAGCAAACTGTTTGTTATTTCGATCACTAAAATGATACGGTACACTTGTTTATATTAAATGAGGTTTACTATTTATAAAATTTTCTGTTGCCAAATATGGAAATGGTGTCCTGCCAGACTCTTACACATAAAATCTCAACTTGTGTACACTCCATACAAGTTTTAAACGTTGTGTCTCTATACATATTTAGTCATACCACTGTTTGTTTTGGTATCGAAATCTGGTAGTAACTTATACATATATATGTACACACACACACACACACACATATATATATATATATATATATCGTAATATGTCGTACCTCATAATATTCCCCAAATATGTCATGTGAGGAAATGTGAGCATTATATGTATAAAGAAACAAATCCCAAAGACTAAGACTCACAATACATAAAACAAAAATAGTGGAAACATTAATTTAAAAACAATAATTAATACAAAAGGAGCCTAAATACAAATCAAATGTCATACATAATCTCAGCTAAAATCAGAGTATACAATAAAGTTGTTCCCCTCATAAGTACACATTCAAACTATGACAAATAAGGTGTTATAAAATAGAAAAGAGTACGTCAAATATAAGAAAATAAGATCCCTGCAATTGTTTCTTCCCAAATTGCTAGTATTAATTAGCCTTTGTCCTATGAGCCTAATGAGTGAGTCAAAAATAAAGTCGGGTGAATGAAATAATTACTAGCATGGTTGATGTAACATCCCATATTTTTATACATAGTAATTATATTAAAAAGATAATAAAATGAATATTAATTAATTAAGTATTCAGAATTAGATAAAACAGACTATACCATTGCGTCTGTTATGAAATTTTGGTTCAGATAGACTCTTAGTTTCGTAATTCGGATTAAGCATGAAAAAGTTACGGGCTTAAGAAAATTAAACAAGAATATATATAATATAAAATAAAATAAACAGCGTAGAAAGCAACGGTCATCGGGCGACCCAGCCAGACCGGGTCGACCAAGGGTCGACCTATGTCTAAGGTAGTTCGACCCTAGGGTCGACACAGGTAAAGGTGGGTCGACCCACATACATGCAAACAGGGTTTCTCCATCTGAATCTGGACAGCTTCATTCACTATATTCATTCACTGATTTAGCCTGGGATGTACCGTTGGACTTATAAACCTAAAATCTAACGGTTTAGGATTATCCTAGCTAATAAGCCTGGGATGTACACATAACAACATTGATAGGAAATGTCATTTACAGTCATGCTTATTAATGAACTTAAACCTGTTAATTAATAGGCTAAGAAGTCCCACGTCTTGTTGTTGGTATCCAACTTTGGGACTCTTAAAATCCTAGTTTGGGGCACAAACCTAGGGTTGGCTTGTGTCAGTCTTGTTGTGTGGAACCCATATCAGTCGATATCTCTGTTGGTATCATAGAGAAGGGCCTCGCACTAGGTAGGGGCCAGAGCTTACTTTACTGATCTAGATTGTAAGAGGTTCAAAGGTAGAAGGTAGGTACGGACTCATTCCGACAGAGTCATGAGTGTGCATGGGTCGATGGGGGAAACTAAGACGTTGTAATACCAACGAATAGGTTTTATGTCTTATAAGTTGACTTATTAGGGATTGATACTCCCTACTGTCGTAGCTGACAAAGGATATTTGCGTAGTAGGGAGCCGAACGCATAGGTGATAATTAAGGTAACACCTAATCTTGATATTCTAGTAAGTGGTGCAGATAACTTGTTCTTGAGATATGAATGAGAAGCGTACATGATTTTTACCTTATCTTGTTATCATATTATCTCGTTTACTCTATACTTGATTATTTAACTGTAGTTTCAATGCAGCATTATTTATCACTCTTGATACTTTCTACCTTATCCTATTACTGAAAATCACTGGAACTCACCATACTTTATGTATGACCTATTTTGTTTTCCTTCTCTCTCTTCCTTTTTCACCCCTTAGGTTCTCAGAGTGGTGGCGGACAGTAGCTGTGAATGTGATTATGTTCTTGGATTTCTTCTAACTTTGTGTATTGATTTAGCTATTATTATGTCTTGTTATGGCTTTTGAGGAGGGATATGATTTTACATTTTTGTATTCTGATGTTTTATGGTATAAGACAAATAGTTATGACTATTGTTTTTGGTATTTGAAATTGTAACGATGAAATGGTAATTTACAATAATGAAAGTTTTTCCGTTGATTATTTACATTATGTCTTGTGAATTTTAGTTACTGTTCACATATAACGCTCACAGAACTTAATGCTTCCTCATATGAGTGACATAAAGAGACATAGGATGTCACATTTGGTATCAGAGCCTAAGGTTACAAGATCAGCGGATTTTTTTTTGAAAAATGTTTTCAAAGCAGAAGGATTTTCAAATAAAACCTTTTTTGAAAAATATACCCCCTCAAGTCATTTGCAATATTCCTTTGATCTCTTTATGAATTCTTATTTCATCCTTTTTCAGCATGTCTGGGCTCCTAACCTTCCCAGGGGCATTCCACTTCCGATATACGTAGAGGCTATGGCACCTTCTACAGCCGCAGTAGCTCCACCCAATCCTGTAGTCAACTTCTCTAAGATTTATAAGGACTTCTGAGTGATGGGAGGCAAGCAGTTTCGTGATACTGAGAGTTTTGTGAAGGCGCGCAATTGGATTAGGGAGGCGGAGAATGTATTTAACATGTGGGAGCTTGATGATAGTAGGTAAATTCAGTAAGCCACTTGGCAACTGAAGGACGAAGCATCATATTGATGGAGGTGATTCAGGCTGGACAAATGGTTGCTACTTGGGATGAATTTAAGGCTAAATTCAAGATGAAATTCTTATCGCAAGAAGAGGAAGGAATGCAAATGGAGAGGTTCTTGAATTTGAAGCAAGGAAGCATGACAATAAAGTAATATGTTAACAGCCTTAATCAACTAGCGATATTTGGGTTGGAATTGGTAAACACACCTCATAAAAAGGCTTTAAGGTTCGTGAAAGGGTTGAACCAACCGCATCAAGATTTAGCATGATGCATGTACTGATGGGAGCGACCTTTGAAAGGCTTGTTGATATGGCTTTAATGCACGAGGACAGTAAAGATGAGAAGAAAGAGGTTAAGACGAAGGAGAAAAAACCCAAGGCTGAGAAAAAGAATTGGTGGCCCAAGAAGGGCATAGCTAAGAAAGGAGGAAAACCTGACAAGGGACAAATCAAGTCTGAGGTTAAGTGTCATGACTTTGGAAATTTAGGGCACTTTGTGAGAGACTGTAAGAAGATGAAGAACGGTTGTTTTACTTGTGGTCAAGTTGGACATTTTACAAGGCAATGACCTACCAAGCAAGGACAGAATGTTGGATCATCCGGAGAACAAGTGCACGCGCTTGAGGCTGGCAGACCGGGTCGTGGTTGGAAAGTCACCGTGGAAGGTTTGATTTCTCTTTTTGACTATCCTATAAGGACTCTTTATGATTCCAGTGCTTCTCATTCATTTATATCCAACTCTATGGTAGATAATCTGCACCTAGACACTAGTATTGTTTCTGATCATGTTGTAATCTCAAACCCCATAGGAGGAAAGGCTCATTTATCTATGATATGTAGGGGTTTGAGAATTTTTGTTATGGGCATCGAATTTGAAGGCGACATATATGTTCATGGCTTTATGGGTTACGGATTAATTCTAGCAATGGATTTTCTTGCCATTTATGGTGTCATCCTTGATTGTGGGAGGAGAGTTGTTAGACTTCTAATGTGCCAAGGTAGAACACTCGAAATTTTTTGTGACCCACGGGGGTTATTCATGCTCAGTTTCCTAGATTCCGTTGATGTTTCCGTTAACGATCTTCGATCGGTACCCATAGTTAGTGGTTTTCCAGACATATTCGACGAGGTTAGGGGATTACCTCCCAGACGAGAGATAGATTTCTAGATTCACTTAGCAAAGAATGCGAAAGCAGTTTCTTTACCAGTGCTCCACATGGATCCTAAGGAAAGGAGAGAGCCCAGCAAACAAGTAGTTGATTTATTAGATTAAGGATTCATTAGACGGACCATTTCTGAGTGGGGAGCTCCAGTCATCTTTGCAACCAAGGCAGACGGCTCTCTCCGTCTATGCAAGGACAATAGGGAGTTGAATATACTCACCAAGAAGAATAGGCACCCACTTCCGAGGATTTATATAACCAGCTCGTAGGTGCTTCAATTTTCTCACAGTTGGACCTAGCCACGGGATTTCACCAGGTTAGGGTGGCGGATGATAGTATTGACAAGATGGCTTTCAGAAATCTAGACGGTTTCTTCAAGTGGTTGGTCAGCCTTTTGGGATAACCATTGCACCCGCACACTTCGTGGATTTTAAAGAGTCACGTGTTTAGGCAGTATCTAAATAAATTTGTGGTGGTTTTCATGGACAATATGTTGGTTTTCTGGAGAAGCGAGGAAGAGCACGCCAGACACTTAGAGGAGGTTCTCAGTACACTCAGATCGCACTAGCTTAAGGCTAAATTTTCTAAGTGTCATTTCTGGAGAAAGGAAGTAAGGTTCCTAGGGCATGTAGTTTCCAAGGATGGAATAGCGGTGGACCCCTCTAAAGTTGTCACAGTTCAAGGTTGGAAAACCCCTAAGAATGCGATGGAGTTAAGGAGTTTCCTTGGATTGGGGCGTTATTATAGAAAATTATTAAGGAATTTGCATGGATTTCAACTGTGTTTACCCATCTAATGAAGAATAATTTGGCTTTTGCTTGGAGCATTGCTTGCGATGATGCATTCCAAAAGTTGAAGAGGGCCCTGACATCAACTCCTATCCCGATGATTGCAAGGTGTTTACGGTCTACACGAATGCTTGTGGCATGGGATTAGGTGTTGTGTTGACACAAGAAGGTAGGGTAGTCTGCTATGGAAGTAAGAAACTAAGAGTTCATGAAAAGAACTACCCCACCCATGACTTGGAGTTGGCAGGTATAGTGTTCGCACTTAAGTCTTGGAAAAAGTATCTACTTGGAGAGAGATTTGAGCTCTACATGGATCACAAGTAGCTCAAACATTTGTTCTTGCAGAAGGATCTCAATTTAAGACAGCATTAGTGGATGGAGTTCTTTAAGTCCTATGGTTTTGAGATAGCTTATACTCAAGGCAAGAGAAATGTGGTTGCGGACACGTTGAGTAGGCAAAGGATGACCTTAAGTCCTTTATTCGTAAAAAGGCAAAGCTTGTAATTTATCTCAACCTTTTATTTTAGGCCATCTACGGATTTCATGCTTGGTTTATTGGCATCATTGGACGTCCGACCTACTCTTACGGAGTGCATTGGATCCATGCAGCAAGAGGATTAGCAGTTGACCGACATCTTGGATAGACTTAGTAGGGAAGAGACCTCTAGTTACCTAGCTAGATATTCTGTGGATGAGAAAGGGTGGCTAAGACGAGATGGAAGGCTGTGTGTTGCTAGAGTTAGAGATTTACTAAGATCAGTTCTTGAGGAGGCTCATCACTCTCGGATGACTATCTATTTGGGCGGTGATAAGAAGTATCGAGACATGAAGCGATTTTTTCATTGGACTGGTATGAAGAAAGATGTGGCAGAGTTCGTGGACAGCTATTTGAATTGTCAACAAGTCAAGGCTAAACAAAGGAAACCTGGAGGATTGTTTTAGCCCTTGGATATCCCACAGTGGAAATAGGAGAGTGTCTCTATGGACTTTATTGATAGACTGCCCAGATCGAGGAAGGGCAACACGAGTATATGGGTAATAGTGGACAAATTACTAAGAGCGCTCACTTTATTCCAGTCAAGAGCAAGAGGATGACAACTTGGCTCGCATCGATATACCTTCGAGAGAACGTCCGACTTCATGGGGTTCCTTCCAGTATAGTAAGTGACTGAGACCCCATCTTTACAAGTGAATTTTTTAGCAGCTTGCAAGAGGCCTTAGTTACACAGTTAAGACTTAGCACAACTAATCACCCTCAGACCGATGGACATACTAAGAGGGTCAATAGGGTTATCAAGGATTTATTAAGACTGTGTATTCTAGATTTCGAAGGGACTTGAGATTAGCATCTACCAGTTGAGTTCGCCTACAACAATTGTTACCAAATGAGCATTGGTATGGCACCCTTCGAGGCACTTTACAGACGACCTTGCAAATCGCTGACATGTTGGTGGGAGTCTACAGACAGATTTCTACTTGGGCTAGAGATGATTAGAGAAATTTCTGAGAAGATAGACCTTATTCGAAGAAGGATGAAAACTGTTCAAAATAGGCAGAAGTCATATGCCGACAAAAGGAGGACTAAATTGGAATTCGAGGTAGCAAATATGATCTTCATCAAAGTATCACCCTTAAGGAACGTAGTACGATTTGGCTCGTTAGGGAAATTGACACCAATGTTTGTAGGGCCATTTCTCATAGTTGAGAGGATAGGCCAAATGACCTACAGAGTTAGACTACTGGAGAGGCTGGCGGGAGTTCACGACGTGTTCCATGTTTCCCATTTGAGGAAATGTCTACATGATTCAGCAGAGATAGTAGAGCCAAGTATGCTTGAGGATGTCAAAGTAGAGAAGGAGGCATCGGTTCGGAAAGTTCCTACCCTTATTCTTGAATTGGAAGTTTAGCAACTACGCAACAAAGAGATCAAGTTAGTGAAGGTGCAATTAGGAGAAGATCGAGACGACGCGACATGGGAACCCGAAGACAAGATTCGCGCTTCTTACCCTTTTCTCGTTGAGAGTACGTTATTAATTTCTTTCTAAGATTTTGAGTTTGAATTTGTTTATCCCTATCGTTTTAATCATCGATCCATTGGTAGAAACCTATGTTTGAAAACATATATTTGAGACTTGTTATGTTTGATGATTGCAAGTGGATGCAAATGGTTGCCAGTGGATGCATATACACACACATATTAGGCACTAGATCGGTTCAAGCACTTACCTATTGCATATGGCTATGTGTGCATTTTAAATTTTCAGTTCATGAAAATGGTTGAATCATCACATGAATGTTGCATTTTGGTGAATGAATGTGCACACATATATAACTTATATGTACTTCTAGGATTCTTTTGCGTACATATTAGATACATGGCCCAAACATATATTGCATTAAAGAGGTCAACTGAATCAGTAAACTGCTTGATTCACATTAGTTTAGGTACATATACACAACACCTTTGCATATGTTCATACCAAGCATTAGAAATTCTAAGGACAATGGATGCCTATGGATGATGGATGAGTAGACGGGTGTAGGTTTTAAGTAACAACATTCTTCTTCACTTGAAGATTTCGGGGAGGAAATCCTTTAAGGAGGAGAGAATGTAACACCCCATATTTTTATACACAGTAATTATATTAAAAATATAATAAAATGAATATTAATTAATTAAATATTCAAAATTAGGTAAAACAAGTTTACCGTTGCGTCTATTATGAAATTTTGGTTCAGATAGACTCTTTGTTTCCGTTAATAGGATTAAGTATGGAGAAGTTATGGGCTTAAGCAAATTGAACAAGAATATACATTATATATAAAAAATAAAAAGAAACAACGTAGAAAACAACGGTCACTGGGCGACCCAGCCAGACCGTGTCGACCCATGTCTAAGGCGGGTCGACCCAAGGACCGACGCAGATAAAGGTGGGTCGACCCCACCTGCATGCAGTGTTCCTGCATCCGAATCTGGACAACTTCATTCACTATATTCATTCGCTGACTCAGCCTGAGGTGTACGATTGGATTTATAAACCTAAAATCTAATGGTTTAGGATTATCCTAGCTAATCTATAAATAGGCTAGCAGCCTCATTGTTTTCCTACACACAAACATTCTTCATGCTTCTTCCTTCAAACTATTTCTGAATAAAAATAAGAAGATGCTGAGGTGATACCTAAACATAAATTAAAGAGGACAACTCCAACTTTTCTACAACAACAATATAAAAGAGATCTTTCTAGTATACAATCAAACCACTATGAGTTCTAGTTATTTTCAGATTTGATAATAAACAGTTTTATGACAGTAAATAAATTTGATTCTGAGATTATACAGTGTTTATATGTTATTTTTTAACTATCAATTATCTATTCATTTTTTCAGTTGTTACCTGTTACATGTATATCCTTATTATCCCCTTTTCTGTCATAGTTTTATTTACAGTCTTATGCTTATTTTTTCAGTTTATATATTTTTGAATTGGATCTATATTTTCTCATTTCCCTTTTTATTTTGCTTTATACCTAGGCCATCAAATGCCTAGGCTATTCACGTTATAATTGCGTAAATTAGGTTAAATCGGAATAACTTATAATGACAGTAAAAAGGAGAATTAGGCATATTGAAACATAGAATCCAAAGACTGTATAATTGGGATAATATGCAAAACATGTTAATCTGAGTAGGTTAAACTTAATTTAATAATTAAGTAGAACATGTTAGAATGATCAGATGTAATAAAGTAAAGTAACTTAATCTATATATACATCTGAGCAGGTGCTTGTTTGGGGAAGTGGTTGTACACAACATAATATTTATCTGAATTGTCATTTACAACCATTCTTATTAATGAACTTAAACCTGCTAAGTTATTACTTGTTAATTAATAAGCTAAGAGGTCCCACGTCTTGTTGGTATCCGGTTTTGGGACTCTTAAAATCCTAGTTTTGGGGCACAAGCCTAGGGGGTGGCTTGTGCCAATCTTGCTTTGTGGAATCCGTATCAATCAGTATCCCTATTGGTATCATGGAGAGGGGCCTCGCACTAGGTAGGGGCCAGGACACGCTTTACTGATCTAGATTGTAAGAGGTTCAATGGTAGAAAGTGGGTATGGGCGCATTCCGGCGGAGTCATGAGCGTGCATGAGTCCAATGGGGGAAACTAAGATGTTGTAACACCAGCAAATATATCTGTGTCTTACAAGTTGACGGGTTAGTGATTGATACCCCTACCGCCTGGCCAGCACATAATATTTTGTGTAGTAATGATCCGAGCATATGGGTAGTAATTAGGGTAATACCATATTCTAGTAAGTGGTGCAGAGAACTTGTTCTTGGGATACGAATGAGAAGCATACATGATCTTTACCTTATCATGTTATCTCGCTTAGTACTTGATTATTTTACTATATTTTCATGTTCAGCATTATTTATCAGTCTTGATACTTTTTATCTTATCCTATTGCTGAAAATCACTGGAACTCGCCAGACTTTATGTCTGGCCTATTTTGTTTTCCTTCTCTCTCTTCCTTTCCCGCCCTCAAGTTCTCAGAGTGGTGGCGGACAGTAGCTGTAACTGTAATTCTATTCTTGGACTTAGATTTCTTCTTACTCTATGTATTGCTTTAGGTATTGTTCTATCTTGTCATGGCTTTTGAGGAGGGATATGATTTTACAGTTTTGTACTTTGATGTTTTGTGTTATGAGACAGATGGTTATGACTGTTGTTTTTGGTATTTAAAATTGTAACGATGAAATGGTGATTTTATAATAAAAGTTTTTCCATGGCATATTTACATTCTTTCTTGTGAATTTTAGTTACTGTTTACCTATTGCTCTTTACAGAACTTAATGCATCCTCATACGGGTGACATTAAGGGACGTGGGGTGTCACAGTTGAGTAAAATAAATGGAATATACTCAATAACAGTTCTAGTGTAAATAGGGTGAAGTGTTCGTGCACAACCGCAGAAGGTAAAATATACATAAACAGATTATTCGATTGCCCACACTAATTCAACCACTGGATACAAGAAATATATTTAGGATAATTTCCTAATACTACCCATTGGTCGGCTTTATCCTACAGATCTACCACCTCGCATGGTAGAATGTCACTATGGATTTGATGCTTTATCTTACCCAATACTACATTAATAAAGACATAACTAACGTTTGGATGCAGTAATGATATATTATCCCCTATCGATGTTGTCGCACGCTTAGACATCGTTGAAACGCACCCGCACTCACGCCTTTCCACTTGACCTCTTTCTTGCTCCAATTAGCACAAGCATGCCCAGCCTCAACCCCTTATGTGAAACTAGGGTCGGGCCAAGTCGGGTTTGGATTGATTTATAAACGGGTCAGGTTAACCTGTTTATTAAGCGGATTATTTTTTCCCAACCCTAACCCGACCCGTTTATAAATGGGTTAACCCGACCTGACCTGTGTAACCCGTTTAACTAAATGGGTTGTGTTGGGTCATGTCGGGTCGGATTTACCCGTTTGACTCATTGGAAAATATTGTCCATTAATATAAGTAAAGAACCAAATCACTAACATGCAACACTATTATATAATCACAAACATGCAGCAAGTTACAAAATCACCAATAGGCATTAAGTTACAAAATCACCAACAAGGAGCACACATATAAAATATGAAATCACCATATCCAAAAATCATTCTCCATACATAAGAACATATGAGCATACTGCATACATAAAGACTAATAGTATGGAAGAGATACAATTTTTATAAGGCAAATATAAACTAACAGCATATAAGAAAAAAATTAGTAAAATATAACAGCTTACACAAGAATATATGAGCATACTGATTACTACATACATAAAAGACTAACACTAGCAACAAACATAAAAGACTAACAGTATGAAGAGATACAACGTATAATCGGGTTAACGGGTCAACCCTAAATCCACCCGTTTATAAACGGGTCAAATTTGGATTGACCCGAAAATGACCCACCAACTAAATGGTTCAGGTTAACCTGCTAATTTCCGTGCAGGTTTCGTGTCATGTAGAAAATTGGCCGTCCATTGTGAAACCATCAGCTATAATCCTAAAAGGGAATGCTGTTGGTACGGGCTCTAACAAACAAATATTCTAGTTTGCAGCTTTGTCCAGTCCCCTTTATTTGGGCTTGATTTATTGGCCGCTTATTTTCCTCATTCGGCATTACCATTGAAACAATCCTCTGCATGGCTATTTATTTTCCTCAATCGATAACTGTTGCTAGGAACGGACCAAGCATGTTATTTTCTTATTAACTTAATCTCATATCTAAGTTTTAATATAATAAGCCTTTTCCAAATTTTCCTATTTTAGTCCATCTTCTCTTTACTACGGATTCGTTCTAATTATAAAGCCCATGTTATAATTTAGTTGCACATATTCCAATTTTGCTTATTATGATTTTTCATCATGTCCACATAGTTATCATAATAATGTGTTCATTCTCTGTTACTTTTCAAATTACAACCCATGTTATAAATTACTTCAAATTCTTAATAATTTGCCTAATACAGTATGATTCCTTTTTAAATACTGATCTACAACTTACGCACACATTTATATAAATTAGTTCTTTTCTTTTAATCCATGTTTACAAAATTATTACTTTTAACTCTATTTTCCACACGCATAAAGAGGATTAAATCATGCGTCAATTAACTAACATTTACAGATCTGGGCATATTTAGAAACAAACTTAAATAATTGCAGAAACTGTAAATAACTGACAAGAACGAAATACTAATAAAGGGAGAAGGCTATAAAACTGTCTTATCGAAATTAAATAAAAAGAAAACTGCAAGAAGGAACAGAGAAATACTTGTGGAAAATAACTTGCAGAAACACTAACTTACCGAAGACTATTAAAAGCTGTAAGAAAACTACAAAAAAAAAACTACAACTATTATAAACCTATTTTCTTAAATTACCTAAAAAAATCTAAATAATTACAGTATCCACCTGTAGAACTTAGCTTTTGAAGCGAACGCAACATTCCCAGTTCTCATCCTTTGGTTAATTAATAATATTTCTATTTTTACAAATCTCTTCCCAAAAAAATTAAGTTTTAGGTTCGTCTCAGTTAAGAGAGAACCCAAAAGGAAAATATTTATGTTGTGAATAAAGAGTTAGGCCTAGAGCCATATTTATAGTGAAGTCTAGACATCTCAGGCCGTCAAATTTAAAGATTTAATCTAATCCAAACACATCACACGTTCATTTTTAGCCTTTAGATTAACGATCAAATTCTCCAAACTTTATCCACGTCAGTTTAAAATTTATAAAGATCTCGTTTGGCATGTTCCTAGACAAAAATTCATCCATGTTCATTACGTCGGTTAACCCGACGTGCTCGGGTTTGACCTATAGGTCGACCCAACCCAACTAATGGTTATCCGACTTTTCTTCTTAATTTATTGATTTATGATTATTCTCATAACTCGTTTTTTAATAACATCTTCCTACAAGTTCGGTAACAATGCAAAAAAGTTACATTCAGACATTTGCAAAAAAAAAAAAAAAAAAAAACTTCTAAATCTGTAGCTAATCTATTTCCTATAAAATTCATTTCTCTTTATTAATATTTAACTTCCAGTTAATTCCATTAATATCTGACTTAATTCTCGTTCTATTACGCACCTTAGGTTTTTTTTTCAAATACAAAAGCACATATTAACATTTGTCAATTAATTCTTTTATTAGCCTTTTTTTGCATGACCTACCATTTTTATATTATTCTATAACGCTTATTATTATAATAAATAATAATTACAAGATGTGTACATGAGATTGGCTAATTATCAAACTAGTACTAACGGTTTTTATAGTGGACCGCTCACTGCATCTACAATATATTACAGCGCTAAAGCTAGACCATATATCTAGACTACTATAATGGACTCCACGCAGGAAGCGACATACCATAAACAAACACATTTGCCTGGTACAATTACATACTCCAAAGGAGTGAAATATCATCAAGTGCAAAACATACAATACAGCATAAAGCACATAGCAACCAGGCTTGCTACTGCACTCCAAGGACTACAACAAGACCACAGCACTGCTGCATAAATCCAGACAGTATGACATGAGGAGCTCACTTACTCCACGCAAACTATAGTGATTCTATCTGCAACTAATTGGAGAGCATCAAGGCTGAAGCAAAAAGAAACCACCAGTCATCACAAACACTCAAGTTTAACCCCAAAAAACAAGAGCTACCAAATCTCAACAACACAACGTACCAAACACCCAAAAAGACATCAACTCTCCCAAACAAGTCGAACACCAAAAGAAATCAGACAATCGAAAAGTCAGAGACACACTAACAAGATCAAATCTGCAACTGAAACTCCAGTTTACACTAATCAGAAGGAAGACACAGCGATGTAGACTTACCGAGCAGGAGAATTAGCAACATTGCTTCGCCTAAATCTAATAATAAACCACCTACGCTGTTATGGGTGCAGAAGGCAAAACAAGCTCAGTACAGATAGTGCTGCCGATGATCAGCAAAACCAGAGAAACGGGAGATATGTCAAGTCGCGAAGAGTAACTGGATTCGACGACTATAAAATGAAAACCAAAGGGAACACCACGTAATGGAAGAGACTTCCACACTTCTAACAAGTCGACAAACGGACTATGACCGGCAAAATCATTCAATTAAACAAAAGCTTAGGAAGCACCAACAAAAACCGAACATCAACAACAACAACACATAACAGACAAAAGTGAACACAAGACATAAGACTCACCAAAGAGAGGACACCATACAAAAGTGAACACAGGACATAAGACACCAGATATAAACAACACCAGGACACCAGATAACAGCAACACTTCTTTTATTAACTTTTAACGTTATGCATATACAACGTTAACCTTTACAAAACAGTTTACAAAGAAGTAGACAAACTTCTCTAACGGTCGGTTTAATAAATAAAATCTAATCAGTCAAATAAAAGAATGACTTCAGTACGAAATGTTTGTTGCACCCATAACATTTACATATCAGTTTACAAAGAATGAAGAATGATCACGTTAAGGTTGCATTATGTGAACACACAATTTATTGAAAAGTCAACAATTTAGCAGCATATCGAAAGGGAAGCTCATTCAAATCTCCCAAATAATAAAGGACATATTGTAGACTCCATGCCCCAGCTCAACGTTAGAACATGTCACATTAAAAAACATTACTATAAACAATATACTGAGAAGAGGAAATCGTGTGTGTGTTGGGGGGGAGGATGGGTGACTAGAGAATAACTTAGCCATATACATGAAGAATACCTTTTGTCAGGCACATACCAAACATATATTTTGTTAGAATTCCAAGAGGTGAATGACATATACTTTAGTCCCACATTGGCAAAAAGAAGATTAGATCTATGCATATATATCTATTCCCCACTCCCTATATTGGCCCTTAGGGTCAAGTAATTTTGTGCGAGGGGGACGACCTATATCATATGATCCAAACACACACGCTTGGGCTTGGGCTTTGGGCTAGAATGAAATCTTATTTTTGCTATGAAAAACTTAACCAATTTTTGTGGGTTTTTCTGACTGGATGCGGCAATGTATATGGATGCGACCCAACAGGAACAAACGGGTTTACAACCCGTTAACAGATGAAGAGGCACGGGACGCGACCCGTTATGTTTGAATTCAAACGATAAACAGGCGCGACCGTTGTTCTTATGATTGCTCGAAGGTTATAAATAAGTGGCGAATCCTGATCACATTCAACACTGATTTTTTAATCTTCATCCTCTTCCTCTGTCAAAATGCCATTCCTGCCAAATCTCAATACTCATACTGACGTACTCATCACAAACTCGAGCAGTTTCGTCTGTTGTATCCTAGGAGACTCCGAATAAAGTCTTAAGGAAATCGCGATGGCAACAGAACAGAATTCGATCAAGATAGCCAACTTGAACAAACCAGACCTGTTTAAGGGAGAAGGTGATGATTTTTTGACATGGCAAAGTCAGATGCTTTTTTATTTCACTACTCTCAGTCTGCAAAAGTATCTTGAGGAAGATGAACCAGTGCCACCTACGCCAGGCAAAACCAAGGAGTCAGACAAGATTCCGAATATTGATGCATGGAGGCACTCAGATTTCCTGTGTAGGAATTACATCCTGAACTGTTTAGACAAAGTTTTGTACAAAGTCTATCAGCCGCTCAAGACTGCAAAAGCCCTCTGGAATGCGCTTACCACAAAGTACAAAACACAAAACGTGAGCCTGAAAATTTTTATAGTAGACAAGTTCATGGAATACAGAATGGTAGATTCAAAATCTGTTCCTGCGCAACTACATGAACACCAGATCATTATCCATGAAATGGAAGCAGAAGGCCACGAAGTTGATGAATCTTTTCTGGTTGAGGCGATCACTGGAAAATTGCCACCATCTTGGAAAGACTACCGCAACTATTTAAAGCACAAAAAGAAGGAGATATCCTTACAAGATCTAATCGTTAGATTGAAGATTGATGCAGATAATCGCGGAGTCACTAAACCAAAAAGCGAAGAGGCTTTGGTTGCAGAAGGGTCAAAGAAAAAAGGGCACCCTAACAAAAATAAAAAGAAAAGGAAGGTGCCAGAAAATAAGCAGCATGATCAGAAGCAGTCCAAGAAATTCAATGGCGAATGTTGGGTTTGTGGAAAAACTGGTCATCAGGCAAAAGATTGCAGACACAAGAAACAGAAAAATTCAGAAACGAATGTGGTGGACAACATGGACATCGATGGGCCTAACTTTTCTGGAGTTGTGTCAGAATGCAATCTAGTCCAGAATCCTTCTCAATGGTGGTTCGACACAGGCGCTACACGACATGTGTGTTCTGAAAAGTCCATGTTCTCCGCATACAACAAACTGGATCATGGAGAAAAATTATACATGGGTAACTCGGCAGTGTCAATGATCGAGGGCAATGGGAAGGTAATACTCAAATTCACATCTGGTAAAACGGTTACACTAAATGATGTGCTTCATGTTCCGGATATCCGGAAAAACTTGATTTCTGGACCTATACTCTCGAAGAAAGGCTTCCGAATGGTCTTTGAATCAGATAAAGTTGTTCTGTCCAAGGCTGGAGTCTATATAGGGAGAGGATACTTGTGTGATGGCCTATTTAAGGCTAACGTAGCCATAATCGGCAATAATAATGTATGTTGTAATTCTGAAATGAATAAAAAGGAAGTTTCTTATGTTGTCGAGTATGATGTTCTATTATGGCATGAAAGATTAGGACACATAAACTTTCGAAAAATGAAAAAACTTGCAAATCTGGATTTAATTCCAAAATTTCAAGTAAATAAAAATTATAAATGTGAGACTTGTGTAGAAGCAAAAATGGTTAAGAAACCATTTCATACTATTGAAAGAAGTACTGAAACATTACAAATGATCCATACTGACTTATGTGATTTCAAAAACTTACTTACAAGAGGTGGGAAAAGGTATTTTATCACATTTATTGATGATTATACACGATATTGCTATGTATATCTTTTAAATAGTAAGGATGAAGCAATAACATCGTTTATAAAATATAAGACTGAAGTAGAAAATCAGCTAAATAAAAAGATCAAGATACTAAGATCTGATCGAGGTGGAGAGTATGAATCGCCATTTGAACAATTCTGTTTAGAAAATGGTATAATTCATCAAACAACAGCTCCATATTCACCACAACAAAATGGTATTGCTGAGAGAAAGAACAGAACGTTAAAAGACATGATTAACGCGATGCTCATAACCTCAGGTCTACCAACGAACTTGTGGGGGGAAGCCATAAATATGTCTAACCACATTTTAAACAAGGTTCCTCACAATAAAACAGGAGAGATTCCATATGAGTTATGGAAAGGACATAAACCAAGCTTTAAATACCTCAAAGTGTGGGCGTGTTTGGCAAAAGTCTCAGTTCCGCCTCCTAAGAGAGTCAAACTTGGACCAAAAACAGCAGACTCCTACTACCTAGGGCTCGCCCAAAATAGTAGCGCCTACAGATTTTTGGTATTCAAGTCTGATATAGCTGATATTCAAATAAATACAATCATGGAATCAAGAGATGTCTCATTCTTTGAAGATGTGTTTCCACACAAAAGGAATGAAGGAGCTTATGTCCCTAAAAGGACAAGAGAAGGATCGACCAATTCACATGAAGATGAAAATCATCGTGAAATTGAGGAAATAGAACCCAGAAGAAGTGTAAGGGCTAGAACTTCCAAGACATTTGGTCCGGAGTTTTTAACATATATGTTTGAACACGAACCTCAAACATATAAGTAAGCAATGTCATCTTCTGAATCTGCATGTTGGAAAGAAGCAATCCAAAGTGAGATTGATTCAATTCTAAGCAATAAAACTTGGGAAATTGTTGATATTCCACCTGGAATAAAACCAATTGGCTGCAAATGGATTTTCAAGAAGAAAATGAAAGCAGATGGCTCTATCGATAAATATAAAGCCAGATTAGTAGCCAAAGGATATCGTCAAAAAGAAGGTGTGGACTTTTTTGATACATTTTCACCAGTAACTCAAATAACCTCAATAAGAATGCTAATAGCAATTGCATCCATCTATAATTTAGAGATTCATCAAATGGATGTAAAGACAGAATTCTTAAATGGCGATCTCGATGAGGAAATCTACATGGAGCAACCAGAAGGTTTCATTTCAAAAGGAAATGAAAATAAAGTCTGTAGATTAGTAAAATCATTATATAGACTAAAACAAGCTCCAAAACAATGGCACGCAAAATTTGACAGTGTCATGATGAAAAATGGTTTTCGTATAAATGAATGCGATAAGTGTGTTTATTATAAACAAATTAGACAATCATATCTGATGATTTGTCTATATGTAGACGATATGCTAATCTTTGGTCCAAATACCCGATTAATAGAGACCATAAAGAAAATGTAAGTCAACAATTTCGATATGAAAGATTTAGGAGTTGCAGATGTTATTTTGGGAATCAAAATAATAAGAACCCCTAATGGAATTGAATTATCTCAGTCACATTACGTAGACAAAGTGATTGAAAGATTTCAAAATCTTGGAATTAAAGGAGTAAGAACACCTTTCAATCCGTCAGAAATAGTGCATAAAAATACTAATGAAAGTATAATGCAACTTGAATACTCTCGTGTAATAGGATGTCTAGTGTATCTTATGAACTGCACGAGACCAGATATAGCTTATGCAGTAAGTCGATTAAGCAGGTATACAAGCAATCCAGGAAAGGAACATTGGAGAACGCTAATGAGATTGCTAGGATATTTGAAAAATACTACAAACTATTCTTTACACTATGGAAAATATCCATCCGTTTTAGAAGGATATAGTGATGCAAACTGGATTGCTGATTCAGAGGAATCAAAATCAACAAGTGGTTATGTATTTACACTAGCAGGGGCAGCAGTGTCATGGAAATCTTCTAAAAGACATGCATAGCTCGATCCACTATGGAATCAGAGTTCATTGCATTAGATAAAGTAGGTGAAGAAGCAGAATGGCTTCGCCGCTTTTTAGAAGATATCCCATTCTGGCCTAAACCTGTACCGACCATATGCATACACTGCGATAACCAAGCAGCGCTAAGTAGAGCGCATAATTTTGTGTACAATGGAAAATCACGACATATTCGTAGACGTCATAACACAGTTAGGCAGTTACTCTCAAATGGAACTATTTCCATAGATTATGTAAGAACAAATGATAACCTAGCAGATCCGTTTACTAAAGGTTTATCAAGAGAGAAAATTGACTGCGCATCAAGGGGAATGGGTTTAAAAGCCTAAACCAACAAGAGTTATCTTATATAGAAACCTATCCTAGCGACTGGAGATCCCACGGACTAGGATCAATAGGCAAACCAGTTATGAATAACTCAAGACGTAATGCATTTTTGGACACAGTCCTACTCCATTCCTATTGTGCACAATATAAATGCATGCCTACAGAAGTATTACAAGGTTAAAACTATGTTTTTTAATGATGACCATATCTTGAAAATAAAAAACAAGTGGGGTATAGGTAGGATACTCTTAATGGTTGTGATCACCTATGTTAGTGTGAGCTGGGTCGGCTCCATGAGAATTTTAAAAAGGCTTGAATTCTCTATAACACTCGCAGAACCAGAAAATGTTCAGGACCAAACTGAACACAACTAAGAGATTGGATGAGAAGGGAATCAATGCTTCCTAAGACTTATTGTTTGGATATACAATAAAGGCTGATGGTTCAAGATGAAATAATTCACCGATTAGCCAAGTAGATCCGATAAGTCTTAACTAGGGAAAGTTCAAAGTGAAATATCTACTTATCCACGATAAAGCATTATTCCATACGTAGTCTGAGATATTACACTTTGTGTGGGGGAAAAGTATATTATCATTCATGTGGGGGATTGTTAGAATTCCAAGAGGTGAATGACATATACTTTAGTCCCACATTGGCAAAAAGAAGATTAGATCTATGCATATATATCTATTCCTCACTCCCTATATTGGCCCTTAGAGTCAAGTAATTTTGTGCGAGGGAGAGGACCTATATCATATGATCCAAACACACACACGCGCGCGCCGCCTGCCAGTCCCGTACCGAACCGGGCCGGGCCGGGTTCGGGCTTGGGCTTTGGGCTGGAATGAAATCTTATTTTTGCTACGAAAAACTTAACCAATTTTTGTGGGTTTTTCTGACTGGATGCGGCAATGTATATGGATGTGACCAACAGGAACAAACGGGTTTACAACCCGTTAACAGATGAAGAGGCACGGGACGCGACCCGTTATGTTTGAATTCAAAAGATAAACAGGCGCGACCGTTGTTCTTATGACTGTTCGAAGGTTATAAATAAGTGGCGAATCCTGATCACATTCAACACTGATTTTTTAATCTTCATCCTCTTCCTCTGTCAAAAAGCCATTGCTGCCAAATCTCAATACTCAGACTAACGTACTCATCACAAACTCGAGCGGTTTCGTCTGTTGTATCCTGGGAGACTCCGAATAAAGTCTTAAGGAAATCGCGATGGCAGCAGAACATATTTCGATCAAGACAGCCAACTTGAACAAACCAGACCTGTTTAAGGGAGAAGGTGATGATTTTTTGACATGGCAAAGTCAGATGCTTTTTTATCTCACTACTCTCGGTCTGCAAAAGTATCTTGAGGAAGATGAACCAGTGCCGCCTACGCCAGGCAAAACCAAGGAGTCAGACAAAATTTTCCTGTGTAGGAATATTGATGCATGGAGGCACTCAGATTTCCTGTGTAGGAATTACATCCTGAACTGTTTAGACAAAGTTTTGTACAAAGTCTATCAGTCACTCAAGACTGCAAAAGCCCTCTGGAATGCGCTTACCACAAAGTACAAAACACAAAACGTGAGCCTGAAAAAGTTTATAGTAGACAAGTTCATGGAATACAGAATGGTAGATTCAAAATCTGTTCCTGCGCAACAACATGAACTCCAGATCATTATCCATGAAATGGAAGCAGAAGGCCACGAAGATGGTGAATCTTTTCTGGTTGAGGCAATCACTGGAAAATTGCTACCATCTTGGAAAGACTACCGCAACTATTTAAAACACAAAAAGAAGGAGATATCCTTACAAGATCTAATCGTTAGATTGAAGATTAAGGCAGATAATCGCGGAGTCACTAAACCAAAAAGCGAAGAGGCTTTGGTTGCAGAAGGGTCAAAGAAAAAAGGGCACCCTAACAAAAATAAAAAGAAAAGGAAGGCGCCAGAAAACAAGCAGCATGATCAGAAACAGTCCAAGAAATTCAATGGCGAATGTTGGGTTTGTGGAAAAACTGTTCATCAGGAAAAAGATTGCAGACACAAGAAACAGAAAAATTCAGAAGCGAATGTGGTGGACAACAAGGACATCGATGGGCCTAACTTTTCTGGAGTTGTGTCAGAATGCAATCTAGTCCAGAATCCTTCTCAATGGTGGTTCGACATAGGCGCTACACGACATGTGTGTTCTGAAAAGTCCATGTTCTCCGCATACAACAAACTGGATCATGGAGAAAAATTATACATGGGTAACTCGGCAGTGTCAATGATCAAGGGCAATGGGAAGGTAATCCTCAAATTCACATCTGGTAAAACGGTTACACTAAATGATGTGCTTCATGTTACAAATATCCGGAAAAACTTGATTTCTGGACCTATACTCTCGAAGAAAGGCTTCCGAATGGTCTTTGAATCAGATAAAGTTGTTCTGTCCAAGGCTGGAGTCTATATAGGGAGAGGATACTTGTGTGATGGCATATTTAAGGCTAATGTAGCCGTAATCGGCAATAATAATGTATGTTGTAATTCTGAAATGAATAAAAAGGAAGTTTCTTATGTTGTCGAGTATGATGTTCTATTATGGCATGAAAGATTAGGACACATAAACTTTCGAAAAATGAAAAAACTTGCAAATCTGGATTTAATTCCAAAATTTCAAGTAAATAAAAATTATAAATGTGAGACTTGTGTAGAAGCAAAAATGGTTAAGAAACCATTTCATACTATTGAAAGAAGTACTGAAACATTACAAATGATCCATACTGACTTATGTGACTTCAAAAACTTACCTACAAGAGATAGGAAAAAGTATTTTATCACATTTATTGATGATTATACACGATATTGCTATGTATATCTTTTAAATAGTAAAGATGAAGCAATAACATCGTTTATAAAATATAAGACTGAAGTAGAAAATCAGCTAAATAAAAAGATCAAGATACTAAGATCTGATCGAGGTGGAGAGTATGAATCACCATTCGAACAATTCTGTTTAGAAAATGGTATAATTCATCAAACAACAACTCCATATTCACCACAACAAAATGGTATTGCTGAGAGAAAGAATAGAACGTTAAAAGACATGATTAACGCGATGCTCATAACCTCAGGTCTACCAACGAACTTGTGGGGGGAAGCCTTAAATATGTCTAACCACATTTTAAACAAGGTTCCTCACAATAAAACAGGAGCGATTCCATATGAGTTATGGAAAGGACATAAACCAAGCTTTAAATACCTCAAAGTGTGGGCGTGTTTGGCAAAAGTCTCAGTTCCGCCTCCTAAGAGAGTCAAACTTGGACCAAAAACAGTAGACTGCTACTACCTAGGGCTCGCCCAAAATAGTAGCGCCTACAGATTTTTGGTATTCAAGTCTGATATAGCTGATATTCAAATAAATACAATCATGGAATCAAGAGATGTCTCATTCTTTGAAGATGTGTTTCCACACAAAAGGAATGAAGGAGCTTATGTCCCTAAAAGGACAAGAGAAGGATCGACCAATTCACATGAAGATGAAAATCATCGTGAAATTGAGGAAATAGAACCCAGAAGAAGTGTAAGGGCTAGAACTTCCAAGACATTTGGTCCGAAGTTTTTAACATATATGTTAGAACACGAACCTCAAACATATAAGGAAGCAATGTCATCTTCTGAATCTGCATGTTGGAAAGAAGCAATCCAAAGTGAGATTGATTCAATTCTAAGCAATAAAACTTGGGAAATTGTTGATATTCCACCTGGGATAAAACCAATTGGCTGCAAATGGATTTTCAAGAAGAAAATGAAAGCAGATGGCTCTATCGATAAATATAAAGCCAGATTAGTAGCCAAAGGATATCGTCAAAAAGAAGGTGTGGACTTTTTTGATACATATTCACCAGTAACTCGAATAACCTCAATAAGAATGCTAATAGCAATTGCATCCATCTATAATTTAGAGATTCATCAAATGGATGTAAAGACAGCATTCTTAAATGGCGATCTCGATGAGGAAATCTACATGGAGCAACCAGAAGGTTTCATTTCAAAAGGAAATGAAAATAAAGTCTGTAGATTAGTAAAATCATTATATGGACTAAAACAAACTCCAAAACAATGGCACGCAAAATTTGACAGTGTCATGATGAAAAATGGTTTTCGTATAAATGAATGCGATAAGTGTGTTTATTATAAACAAATTGGACAATCATATCTGATGATTTGTCTATATGTAGACGATATGCTAATCTTTGGTCCAAATACCCGATTAATAGAGACCATAAAGAAAATGTTAGTCAACAATTTCGATATGAAAGATTTAGGAGTTGCAGATGTTATTTTGGGAATCAAAATAATAAGAACCCTAATGGAATTGAATTATCTCAGTCACATTACGTAGACAAAGTGATTGAAAGATTTCAAAATCTTGGGATTAAAGGAGTAAGAACACCTTTCAATCCGTCAGAAATACTGCATAAAAACACTAATGAAAGTGTAATGCAACTTGAATACTCTCGTGTAATTGGATGTCTAATGTATCTTATGAACTGCACGAGACCAGATATAGCTTATGCAGTAAGTCGATTAAGTAGGTATACAAGCAATCCAGGAAAGGAACATTGGAAAGCACTAATGTGAGTGCTAGGATAATTGAAAAATACTACAAACTATTCTTTACACTATGGAAAATATCCAGCCGTATTAGAAGGATATAGTGATGCAAACTGGATTGCTGATTCAGATGAATCAAAATCAACAAGTGGTTATGTATTTACCCTAGCAGGGGCAGTAGTGTCATGGAAATCTTCTAAACAGACATGCATAGCTCGATCCACTATGGAATCAGAGTTCATTGCATTAGATAAAGCAGGTGAAGAAGCAGAATGGCTTCGCCACTTTTTAGAAGATATCCCATTCTGGCCTAAACCTGTACCGGTCATATGCATACACTGCGATAACCAAGCAGCGCTAAGTAGAGCGCATAATTTTGTGTACAATGGAAAGTCACGACATATTCGTAGACGTCATAACACAGTTAGGCAGTTACTCTCAAATGGAACTATTTCCATAGATTATGTAAGAACAAATGATAACCTAGCGGATCCGTTTACTAAAGGTTTATCAAGAGAGAAAATTGACTGCGCATCGAGGGGAATGGATTTAAAAGCCTAAACCAACAAGAGTTATCTTATACGGAAACCTATCCTAGCGACTGAAGATCCCACGGACTAGGATCAATAGGCAAACCAGTTATGAATAACTCAAGACGTAATGCATTTTTGGACACAGTCCTACTCCATTCCTATGGTGCACAATATAAATGCATGCCTACAGAAGTATTACAAGGTTAAAACTATGTTTCTTAATGATGACCATATCTTGAAAATAAAAAACAAGTGGGGTATAGGTAGGATACTCTTAATGGTTGTGATCGCCTATGTTAGTGTGAGCTGGGTCGGCTCTATGAGAATTTTAAAAAGGCTTGAATTCTCTATAACACTCGCAGAACCAGAAAATGTTCAGGACCAAAATGAACACAACCAAGAGATTGGATGAGAAGGGAATCAATGCTTCGTAAGACTTATTGTTTGTACAATAAAGGCTGACGGTTCAAGATGAAATAATTCACCGATTAGCCTAGTAGATCCGATAAGTCTTAACCAGGGAAATTTCAAAGTGAAATATCTACTTATCCACGATAAAGCATTATTCCATACATAGTCTGATATATTACACTTTGTGTGGGGGAAAAGTATATTATCATTCATGTGGGGGATTGTTAGAATTCCAAGAGGTGAATGACATATACTTTAGTCCCACATTGGCAAAAAGAAGATTAGATCTATGCATATATATCTATTCCTCACTCCTTATATTGGACCTTAGGGTCAAGTAATTTTGTGCGAGGGGGAGAACCTATATCATATGATCCAAACACACACACGCGCGCGCCGCCCGCCCGTCCCGTACCGAACCGGACCGGGCCGGGTTTGGGTTTGGGCTCGGGCTTTGGGCTAGAATGAAATCTTATTTTTGCTACGAAAAAATTAACCAATTTTTGTGGGTTTTTCTGACTGGATGCGGCAATGTATATGGATGCGACCCAACAGGAACAAACGGGTTTACAACCCGTTAACAGATGAAGAGGCACGGGACGCGACCCGTTATGTTTGAATTCAAACGATAAACAGGCGCGATCGTTGTTCTTATGACTGTTCGAAGGTTATAAATAATTGGCGAATCCTGATCACATTCAACACTGATTTTTTAATCTTCATCCTCTTACTCTGTCAAAACGCCATTGCTGCCAAATCTCAATACTCAGACTGACGTACTCATCACAAACTCGAGCAGTTTCGTCTGTTGTATCCTAGGAGACTCCGAATAAAGTCTTAAGGAAATCGCGATGGCAGCAGAACAGATTTCGATCAAGACAGCTAACTTGAACAAACCAGACTTGTTTAAGGGAGAAGGTGATGATTTTTTGACATGGCAAAATCATATGCTTTTTTATCTCACTACTCTCGGTCTGTAAAAGTATCTTGCGGAATATGAACCAGTGCCGCCTACGCCAGGCAAAACCAAGGAGTCAGACAAGATTCCGAATATTGATGCATGGAGGCACTCAGATTTCCTGTGCAGGAATTACATCCTGAACTGTTTAGACAAAGTTTTGTATAAAGTCTATCAGCCACTCAAGACTGCAAAAGCCCTCTGGAATGCGCTTACCACAAAGTACAAAACACAAAATGTGAGCCTGAAAAAGTTTATAGTAGACAAGTTCATGAAATACAGAATGGTAGATTCAAAATCTGTTCCTACGCAACTACATGAACTCCAGATCATTATCCATGAAATGGAAGCAGAAGGCCACGAAGTTGGTGAATCTTTTCTGGTTGAGGCGATCACTGGAAAATTGCCACCATCTTGGAAAGACTACCGCAACTATTTAAAGCACAAAAAGAAGGAGATACCCTTACAAGATCTAATCGTTAGATTGAAGATTGAGGCAGATAATCGCGGAGTCACTAAACCAAAAAGCGAAGAGGCTTTGGTAGCAAAAGGGTCAAAGAAAAAAGGGCACCCTAACAAAAATAAAAAGAAAAGGAAGGCGCCAGAAAACAAGCAGCATGATCAGAAGCAGTCCAAGAAATTCAATGGCGAATGTTGGGTTTGTGGAAAAACTGGTCATCAGGCAAAAGATTGCAGACACAAGAAACAGAAAAATTCAGAAGCGAATGTGGTGGACAACATGGACATCGATGGGCCTAACTTTTCTGGAGTTGTGTCAGAATGCAATCTAGTCCAGAATCCTTCTCAATGGTGGTTCGACACAGGCGCTACACAACATGTGTGTTCTGAAAAGTCCATGTTCTCTGCATACAACAAACTGGATCATGGAGAAAAATTATACATGGGTAACTCGGCAGTGTCAATGATCAAGGGCAATGGGAAGGTAATCCTCAAATTCACATCTCGTAAAACGGTTACACTAAATGATGTGCTTCATGTTCCAGATATCCGAAAAAACTTGATTTCTGGACCTATACTCTCGAAGAAAGGCTTCCGAATGGTCTTTGAATCAGATAAAGTTGTTCTGTCCAAGGCTGGAGTCTATATAGGGAGAGGATACTTGTGCGATGGCCTATTTAAGGCTAATGTAGCCGTAATCGGCAATAATAATGTATGTTGTAATTCTGAAATGAATAAAAAGGAAGTTTCTTATGTTGTCGAGTATGATGTTCTATTATGGCATGAAAGATTAGGACACATAAACTTTCGA
The DNA here is from genome assembly GCA_030737875.1 of Allium sativum. Classification (NCBI taxonomy): domain Eukaryota; kingdom Viridiplantae; phylum Streptophyta; class Magnoliopsida; order Asparagales; family Amaryllidaceae; genus Allium; species Allium sativum. The sequence continues at coordinate 135,717,321 of CM060918.1, forward strand.
AAAATGAAAAAACTTGCAAATCTGGATTTAATTCCAAAATTTCAAGTAAATAAAAATTATAAATGTGAGACTTGTGTAGAAGCAAAAATGGTTAAGAAACCATTTCATACTATTGTAAGAAGTACTGAAACATTACAAATGATCCATACTGACTTATGTGATTTCAAAAACTTACCTACAAGAGGTGGGAAAAAGTATTTTATCACATTTATTGATGATTATACACGATATTGCTATGTATATCTTTTAAATAGTAAAGATGAAGCAATAACATTGTTTATAAAATATAAGACTGAAGTAGAAAATCAGCTAAATAAAAAGATCAAGATACTAAGATCTGATCGAGGTGGAGAGTATGAATCACCATTCGAACAATTCTGTTTAGAAAATGGTATAATTCATCAAACAACAACTCCATATTCACCACAACAAAATGGTATTGCTGAGAGAAAGAACAGAACGTTAAAAGACATGATTAACGCGATGCTCATAACCTCAGGCCTACCAACAAACTTGTGGGGGGAAGCCTTAAATATGTCTAACCACATTTTAAACAAGGTTCCTCACAATAAAACAGGAGCGATTCCATATGAGTTATGGAAAGGACATAAACCAAGTTTAAATACCTTAAAGTGTGGGGGTGTTTGGCAAAAGTCTCAGTTCCGCCTCCTAAGAGAGTCCAACTTGGACCAAAAACAGTAGACTGCTACTACCTAGGGCCCGCCCAAAATAGTAGCGCCTACAGATTTTTGGTATTCAAGTCTGATATAGCTAATATTCAAATAAATACAATCATGGAATCAAGAGATGCCTCATTCTTTGAAGATGTGTTTCCACACAAAAAGAATGAAGGAGCTTATGTCCCTAAAAGGACAAGAGAAGAATCGACCAATTCACATGAAGATGAAAATCATCGTGAAATTGAGGAAATAGAACTCAGAAGAAGTGTAAGGGCTAGAACTTCCAAGACATTTGGTCCGGAGTTTTTAACATATATGTTAGAACACGAACCTCAAACATATAAGGAAGCAATGTCATCTTCTGAATCTGCATGTTGGAAAGAAGCAATCCAAAGTGAGATTGATTCAATTCTAAGCAATAAAACTTGGGAAATTGTTGATATTCCACCTGGAATAAAACCAATTGGCTGCAAATAGATTTTCAAGAAGAAAATGAAAGCAGATGGCTCTATCGATAAATATAAAGCCAGATTAGTAGCCAAAGGATATCGTCAAAGAGAAGGTGTGGTCTTTTTTGATACATATTCACCAGTAACTCGAATAACCTCAATAAGAATGCTAATAGCAATTGCATCCATCTATAATTTAGAGATTCATCAAATGGATGTAAAGACAGCATTCTTAAATGGCGATCTCGATGAGGAAATCTACATGGAGCAAGCAGAAGGTTTCATTTCAAAAGGAAATGAAAATAAAGTCTGTAGATTAGTAAAATCATTATATGGACTAAAACAAGCTCCAAAACAATGGCATGCAAAATTTGACAGTGTCATGATGAAAAATGGTTTTCGTATAAATAAATGCGATAAGTGTGTTTATTATAAACAAATTGGACAATCATATCTGATGATTTGTCTATATGTAGACGATATGCTAATCTTTGGTCCAAATACCCGAGTAATAGAGACCATAAAGAAAATGTTAGTCAACAATTTCGATATGAAAGATTTAGGAGTTGTAGATGTTATTTTGGGAATCAAAATAATAAGAACCCCTAATGGAATTGAATTATCTTAGTCACATTACGTAGACAAAGTGATTGAAAGATTTCAAAATCTTGGGATTAAAGGAGTAAGAACACCTTTCAATCCGTCAGAAATACTGCATAAAAACACTAATGAAAGTGTAATGCAACTTGAATACTCTCGTGTAATAGGATGTCTAATGTATCTTATGAACTGCACGAGACCAGATATAGCTTATGCAGTAAGTCGATTAAGCAGGTATACAAGCAGTCCAGGAAAGGAACATTGGAAAGCACTAATGAAAGTGCTAGGATATTTGAAAAATACTACAAACTATTCTTTACACTATGGAAAATATCCAGCCGTATTAGAAGGATATAGTGATGCAAACTGGATTGCTGATTCAGATGAATCAAAATCAACAAGTGGTTATGTATTTACCCTAGCAGGGGCAGCAGTGTCATGGAAATCTTCTAAACAGACATGCATAGCTCGATCCACTATGGAATCAGAGTTCATTGCATTAGATAAAGCAGGTGAAGAAGCAGAATGGCTTCGCCACTTTTTAGAAGATATCTCATTCTGGCCTAAACCTGTACCGGCCATATGCATACACTGCGATAGCCAAGCAGCGCTAAGTAGAGCGCATAATTTTGTGTACAATGGAAAGTCAAGACATATTCGTAGATGTCATAACACAGTTAGGCAGTTACTCTCAAATGGAATTATTTCCGTAGATTATGTAAGAACAAACGATAATCTAGCGAATCCGTTTACTAAAGATTTATCAAGAGAGAAAATTGACTGCGCATCGAGAGGAATGGGTTTAAAAGCTTAAACCAACAAGAGTTATCTTATACGGAAACCTATCCTAGCGACTGGAGATCCCACGGACTAGGATCAATAGGCAAACCAGTTATGAATAACTCAAGACGTAATGCATTTTTGGACACAGTCCTACTCCATTCCTATGGTGCACAATATAAATGCATGCCTACAGAAGTATTACAAGGTTAAAACTATGTTTTTTAATAATGACCATATCTTGAAAATAAAAAACAAGTGGGGTATAGGTAGGATACTCTTAATGGTTGTGATCATCTATGTTAGTGTGAGCTGGGTCGGCTCTATGAGAATTTTAAAAAGGCTTGAATTCTCTATAACACTCGCAGAACCAGAAAATGTTCAGGGCCAAAATGAACACAACCAAGAGATTGGATGAGAAGGGAATCAATGCTTCGTAAGACTTATTGTTTGGATATACAATAAAGGCTGACGGTTCAAGATGAAATAATTCACCGATTAGCCAAGTAGATCCGATAAGTCTTAACTAGGGAAAGTTCAAAGTGAAATATCTACTTATCCACGATAAAGCATTATTCCATACGTAGTCTGAGATATTACACTTTGTGTGGAGGAAAAGTATATTATCATTCATGTGGGGGATTGTTCGAATTCTAAGAGGTGAATGATATATACTTTAGTCCCACATTGGCAAAAAGAAGATTAGATCTATGCATATATATCTATTCCTCACTCCCTATATTGGCCCTTAGAGTCAAGTAATTTTGTGCGAGGGGGAAGACCTATATCATATGATCCAAACACATGCGCGCGCGCCGCCCGCCCGTCCCGTACCGGGCCGGGTTCGGGTTTGGGCTTGGGCCTTGGGCTAGAATAAAATCTTATTTTTGCTACGAAAAACTTAACCAATTTTTGTGGGTTTTTCTGACTGGATGCGGCAATGTATATGGATGCGACCCAACAGGAACAAGCGGGTTTACAACCCATTAACAGATGAAGAGGCATGGGACGCGACTCGTTATGTTTGAATTCAAACGATAAACAGGCGCGACCGTTGTTCTTATGACTGTTCGAAGGTTATAAATAAGTGGCGAATCCTTATCACATTCTACACTAATTTTTTAATCTTCATCCTCTTCCTCTGTCAAAACGCCATTGCTGCCAAATCTCAATACTCAAACTGACGTACTCATCACAAACTCGAGCAGTTTCGTCTGTTGTATCCTGGGAAACTCCGAATAAAGTCTTAAGGAAATCGGTACGCCGAGCCTCGGTCGATTTACTTATTCTTACTTTCTCGTAATTCACTTGCTGTGTTGCCAGTATACAGTATACTTGATTGCAACCAACTGCTGTTTATATTCTATCGAATCATCTTGTATTCAACGTTTAATTCTAACACTTAATAGTGTTGTTGTTTATGCATTTTGCAGTAACGCATGTGGCTGTTGCTTCTGTTGTCTATTGTTGTGAATAACATATTTTGCATCGTTAGGGAAATAATAGCAGAATGAAATAAAGAATGAAATTACAGCCAGTACAAGCGGGATACAAACAGATGTAAACTTATGGTAGAGTCCTTTATAAAACTACCATAAAAGTTACTGGGGTGAATGACTCTTCAATCCCTGCACTCGTCATTCTGCAATATATGTACATGCATAACAACATGACCTTTTTTTTTTGGGTGCAAATCTTAAGACGTCTATAAAATAAAAGCTTGAAACATGGTCAGTTCCACCAATATATTAATACTACCCGCAAGTAGAAAACTGATGTTGCACTAGCTGTTCCACCAACATATTGTTATTACCTCCAAGTAGAAAACTGATATTGCACCAGTAGTTTCACCAAGCTCACAAACCTTGTTCCGCTATAAAATGAAACAAAATGAAGAATAAACATACTGAAGATTTAGTTGTGGTTGGCAATTAACAAGTACCAAAATTTAAGACATATTACCTACTAAGATTCTGGTCAAATCTGATATCATGCATTACCTTCCAAATTATAACCTACATCCATGTATTTGGAACACATTTCCTCGGTACTTTATGCTTCTTTCCTCTGCCCCAAAGCACCACAAATGACCTTGTAATTCTAAAACTTCATTCATATCTGCACTATCCCACACAAACTTAAACAGCTTAATAGCTTTATTCAATTCTTTAATGCCAATCATCACATTCTTTTCATCGCTGCAGTGTAAAATCTTACCAACTTGGAGACCTGATTTTCCGTCCCTTTCTCTTACATGCCAGAAAACTTCAATTTCAATATCATTGACACTTCCAAAGAGATAATACATCAAAAGCGTGAACAAGCATTTTGATGAATGGCCCAAGTGTTTGGATAAGATTTTCTGAACTAAACAGTCTTGTCGTTTCACCTCTTTATAACTCATATCTCGCTCGATTATAATGTCTTTTATCTGATATAACCCTTCTTTCATGACCTCAATTTTCGACACAATAAATGAATATTCATTGTGCTCAAAGCACCTTGTCATGTCTATAAACATCTCAAGAACTTCTCCCCAAGTTTGAGATGGCATGGGCTTTTCTACCTTGTTCAAAGGAGCAGGTTTCATCCATGAAGGTGTTTCTCTGGAATTGGAGAAGAGATCCAAGCAATTTGATAGAATTTGCTCACACATCTGAAAAGATGGAGTGCATACGTTGAATATTTGCAATTCATGCGTCAAGTTGTGTAGAACTTCCTCTACCGCTCCTCTCCACACATGATGCTGTGTGACTAGTGGACAAATGGTTAAACGAATGTGCTTCCTTTTTTGAGCTGAGATGTTGAGTAGATTGCACACTTTGGTAAGAGAATTTATAGTTACCGTATTTATTTCCTCAAAATCATCTCTTCGAATAAATAGCCTTGCAAGTGCATTAAATGATTGCAATTGATTAATGATATGGGTATCGGTAACAACTGAGCCTTCTTTAACATGCAATATTTTTCCATCCAAATTTCTTATATTCTCAAGCACATGATTCAATTTGAGAAGCTTAGCATATGCAGCTCTATACCATTCTACTGGCAGAATCTCCATGCTAATGTCTTGCATACTGTAGCAATATGATCTATATGGATCTAATTTCATTTTTGTGCGATGTAGAATGTTTGAAGTGAATCTATGGATCATCATCTACATCACATAAAAAAAAACAATATAAATATCAAATTTGTTATTAAGGACAATGCATAACATAGGAATCTCTCATTTGACAACTCCATTTGACCATATGCTAGTTAACCTTGTGTGATCTAAATTTGTTTCTTCTAATATATATGGTTAACAGCAAGGGCTGGAAGCCCTAACATAGCATTGAATACATTAAAAAAAAGGTTAACAAGAAGGACATCCCTATCACAATATGCAAAATGTGTTGTATCAAATTCAACAAAGCAAAATCAACCACAGTAAGTTTCCTTGCTACACAAACGATCAAATAATCACACGCTATTTCTTCTGTAAATGATCAATTATCAACAAAAAAAATTAATAAATAAGGAAGTTTAACAAAACGAACGTGCTTATAACAAAAAAAAAATTAATAAATTAAGCATATGTAGATATTTTATAACCAAAAAGCTTACATGGAAAATTTATCAAGTAATGTTATCACCAAAAGTAAGAATATATAGTGACTGCAGGTACAAATGCTGCTTATTTAGTTCTGTACTTCTAAACAAAAAAAGAGATATTCCATAAAATATTTCAGTGCCACCGAACAAAATTCCAACCCCATATCAAGTTTGAATATGCCATAGATCATGTGAGAACTTGCGTGCAAATTGGAAATAAAAAATAACTGAAATTTCATATTCCTAAAATAGCATATAATATGTTAGGGATATTGGTAATACAATCTTGCTTGATGGAACATGGTAAATAGTAATTATGATTTACAATATACTGACTAATTAGTTAAATCGACGATATAATAATATGTATTGCCTCAGATTGAACTGAGATGGTTCTTCAGTTTAAAACTGAGGTATCATCCCTCAACTGAGGCATTTGCCTTAAACTGAGACATTTGCCTCAGTTTAAAACTGAGGCATTAGCCAAATCCTTTACAGTTAACAGTAAAAACCCTTTTGAGGCTGCTTTTACATGTATAAATTTGAGATTTTCAACACCAATAAACTGATCTCCGTGAAATATGCAGATGAAGTCGCAGTATGAGAATAATAAAATAATCAAACATTAGCATACACAACATAGATGGATTGTCATGGTTCCAAACTAACAAATAACAACAACAGCAACAATATTAACAGTAATAGCAGTAGTAGTTGCAGTAATAATAATAATTTTAATTTTTTTTACTATTGGTTCACATGTACTACTTCATAAATAAATTTATAAACTTATCAAAAAATAAAAACAAAATTTTGTAATCTATAAATCCGTTAATCCTAAATGTGAAAAAATACAAATAAATATAGGACCTTATTAAAAATTAGACAATAACTAGTGAATTCCAAATAACTCATTGACAGATACTACAGGAAGACAAATAACTACAAGACGCCCAATCCGAAATTATTTATGACAATGATGGAAAATTATACAGATAATTACCTAATGGACGAAACGTAGAGGAGACTCTGTACAATTACTTTGGCAGCAACTTGAATGGAATTAATTTTGCTTAGGTTTGTGAATTTGGGGGTAATAGCCGATACTAGAGTTAGGGTTTCGAAATGAGGTCAGGAGAGTGGATGTCACTGTAGAACTCACCAACATCGAGGAGAATACTTCCAACCGAATTTCCTTTTCACTGTGGTTTTTGTGTTTTCAATTTGGGCAAGAAGACTGACGGAAATCTAGTTCCAGGCGAATTCTATTTTGAACTCAAAAAACTGCTGAGTTCCCTAAAAATTTTGAAAAGAACAGTGGCAGGCAATATGAGTTTGTTCCAAGGGTTAACAAAACTCTTTCCCTCGATAGGCTGAAATCAAGGGGACCCATATGGGTCTACCTGATTTTAGTCAATCATGGCCAAGAGTCACGTTGACACTGCCCGAAGAAAATGGGTACGAATTTGTAAGAATTTGAAATATAGAGGGCAGTAAATATGGATAGAGTGTCACTTTTTGTTTTTTTTAATATTTACTAGGTAAATTTTATTTCAACCCACAAATTTAGTTAGTAGCACCTCATTTTATCAGAAAAATATGATGACCAAAATATCATTTTTCTATTATATTTTTTTCTAGTTTTTTGAACACATCGTAGTTGCACTACGCGGTTACGTGGTCCATGAATGAATCACGGAGATCATCTACGTAGTACTTTGACGAACTACGTAAGCCAACTACGAGTAGAGGTGGAATCAGTTCGGTACCGGAACTTTGTATTCAAAACCATTACCGTACCGACTTTATATAATAATAGAAAAATCATACCATTACCAGCCAAAGAAATCAGTTACCAACAGTTCGGTTTATGGTTGGTAAAGGTCGGTAATAAGTTATTGTCGTTTACTAGTATGAGATCTTTTTGTTTAAAATATTTCACGTTAAAATATTAAATATTAAAAAAAAAAATTGGCTATTATATTATTAGTTATCTATCTTATTTTGCGTAGTAAAACATGCATGAAAACATTATGAACGAACGAAAATATCATATGAATTATACCGTTTTTATGATATATGTTAAAAATTGCATTCAATCTTGTATTGTAATAGTATTTTACTAGGTATTTTATTAATACATTACATATTTATGTAATAAATATATATAATGAAATATAAAAATATGCATATATATGTATTATATAAGATATGTGGTAGGTATGGTAATTATCAATGGTAATGCTCGAATATCATTACCGTACCGCATATTTTCAGGTGGTTTAGCATGTTGTACCAATCAAATTGGTAACCAATTGTTCGGTACACTTTCGTTGGTAGCGGTTGGTAATGGCCGGTAAGTGGTAATATGGTAAAAAAGTCCAGCCCTAACTACGAGGTACAGTGAAAAATCATGTAATCTTCCTACGTTGAAGGTTATTTTTGGGTTTTTAAAAAAAAAAGGGGGAAACTACTAACTAAATTTGTGGGTTTACCGATTATTTCATGATTTAGGGGGCTACTAACTAAATTTGTAGGTTGAAATGGAATTTTCCTATTTACTAAGCGGAGGATCATTTAACATAGCCCCCCTTAACAATTTATAAAATATAGACCAAAATGCCTTTTCTCATTTTACCCTAATTACATTTTACTGTTCGTTAAACCCTAATCATCTTATTCTTCTCAGAGTAAACAATTAATCACTTTTTTCATGGTGAAACTAATTTCTAACAAAAAAAATTAACTTTGAAAAAGAAGACTACGTGATTTTTACATAAAAAAGATAACGACATGTTAAATTTGTTGAAGAAACCACCGAAAAGGTAACAATTTACTAAAATAAAACGAAGGTCCGTTTAGACCATCTATTTTCGGCATGTTATTTCCAAACTTTGTACTAAATTTCAGTATGTTATGGTCGATTTTTACAGTGTTTTGTGTATTTGAATAGAAGGTAAAATCAGGTTCTTTTATTTATTTTTTTATTGTGATTGCGCCCCCCCCCCCCCTTTAACAATTTAATTTTTAATGGAGTGAAAATAAAATATGACCCTCCCCCCTAATCCGTTTTTGGAGTGGCATTAACAATACTCTATGGATATGGCTGTGATTACATCCGCACTTTCTTTGCCCTTGTTTTCCGAGCCTCAAGGTGTTTACTCCCTAAAAATCGCACGCACATTGATGAATCAAAACATTGGCAAAAGCTAGAAAGGCACCATAGTTCAATTCATAACCGATCGGTCAGAGAATGTAGGCACCGATCGGCCGAACTCATTCCCAAAGATCCCCGTTTCAACTCACTTTCAACACCACCAGTCGGCTAGGATCCAGGCATACCGATCGGTTGCACCGATCGGTTAGAGAACAGAGGCACCGATCGGTAAAGAAGTAGATACACACCACGTGAGTAAGGCATAGGCATACCAATCAGCTAGGATCTAGGCATACCGATCGATTAGGTTGATGGAAGTACCGATCGGTAGAGCACGGAGGTTGTTGACAACTGAAGACAACTGGCTAGTGGCAGACTTGTAAATATCAGTGTATACCGAACGGTAATCGTGGGTACTATATCTCGACATCCTCCACACCTATAAATAGAGGACCAACCCCACATTTATGGGGACCGGATTTTATGACCCTGAAGGGCTTCCCAAGTTCATTCTCCACTAATTCAAGCTATTCTAACATCTAATCATGATCATCCAATGAAGATCATCCATTCAATTCACCATGGAATTCATCAGAATCTCTTTATTTCTCGAGAGCTCATAAATCAACCATCGTGTTTCTATTCTCCAAAGGCTTCCCCTCTGTTTCTTCTACTAATCCTTAGAGATCTTGTTGGATAATTTGATAAGTTAAAAAGATGAATGTAATTGAAATGATTGTATGCATTGTAACCATTGTGAAAGTAATGAGAATGGATTCCAAAGTGGATGTAGGTCAAGTTTGATTGAACCACTATAAAATTTTGTGTCTTTTACTTACTTTTCTATTATTTTATGGCTCCACCTTTTCTATTTAGCATTTTGAGAAGTACTTTTTAGTACCTTTGGTGTTGATTCCAATTTTGGAATTAACATTTGGCGCCCACCGTGGGGTCGCATTCACTTTTCCTTTTCTCTCACATTCTCTCACAAGGTGGAAGGCCTTGCATTGAAGTTCTAAGCCTGCCTCAACCATAAATCCCACGGATCTACGATCTAGGCTAATCGATGACTTTCCTTCAAACTCAAGTCCTTGTCTCAAATCATGGGTAGACCATCGAAGAAGACTGCTAGTAAAAATGTCGAAGAGATTGACAACACCGTCAACAACGAAAATACTCCGCTCACCAACCAATTCGATGTAGGGAAACTTCTAAAGCTGGAACTGTTCTAATGAGAAGAGAGTTGAATGAAGTTGTTGCGGATTTAACAAGCCAAATGGGTATTGCAAACAATGCCATAATAAAGAAGCTTGAGTCTATGTTTGCCATGCAGGCCGCTACGGCAAAAGTTACCATGAATGCCGCCCGTGCTAAATCTGCTCAAACAGATCATATAGAAAACACGGGTTCATCCTCTTCAAGTCCAAATCGAGCAAATTCTATCCAAGAGGTTGCAGATCCAAACGATCCTCAACATAGAGAAGTTAAACCATCTATGTGTAACCGCTCCGATAAAGCGACCTCTCAACAAGCGCTTGGGACCACCAAAGGGGCACCTCCCCAAGCGGGAGGCCCAGGGCCCCGAAATCTGAACCAAGACCGTTTGCTTAGGCAAACATCCGGCAAGGATAACGGTGTCCGTCCCGTGGACCATCTCAACGAAGAGGAACGTATATCGGAAATGGTCTGCAAAATCATGGAAAAGAGCTTGAGAAAGCAAGACGATGAGAAGGAGTGGGGGTTTTCTCCTACTAAAACCCCACTCACGGAGAGGATCAAGATGGCTCCATATCCAAATAAGTTCAAACCCCCGATGGTGCAAGCTTACAATGGGACTAGTGATCCCAACGTGTTCTTATTTAAATATGATTAACATATGGATAGAGCGCGAGCCACATACGAGCTAAAATTCTTGTACTTTCCAGCTTACCTTGAAGGGGTGGCTTCACTTTGGTTTACAAAGTTACCACCCAAGTCTGTGGATGATTCTGCTACCTTGGCCAAGCTATTCAGAGAGTAGTTCAGGCTCCAAGCTATGAAGGTGCGAGATGTCATGGAGTTGAACGAGCTTGAGCAAAGGCCAAGAGAACCCATCAGGTCTTTTCTCACCCGCTTCAACACAGCTGCAATTGAGGTTGGGAATTATGAGCCTCGTTTGGCTTTAATGGCTTTGAAGGGAGCCATAAAAAAAAGACTAAGCTTGGACTATGGATTAAGAAGAAGAAGCCAAGTGCACTGAAGGAACTATTTGACAAAGCTAAGGAATACATAGGTGCGGATGAGGATCCGGCCTATGCTTTAGATACTCCTGAAAGCAGCGCACAGCTCGAGAAGAAAAATAATGATGCGGAAGGCGGCCAGAAGAATCCAGGTGGTTAGAAAAGGGGCAATGATGGAAAAGATAAACGAGCCAACAAGATATTTTGTTTCTTTAAAAATTCAGAATTGAATCCTTTGAACGACACCGTAGAGAACATCTTCATGACAACTAAAGATACTGAAGAATATCCAACACCGAAGCAAGCAAAGGTCAGTGATACTGCGATAAATTCGGAAAGGTTCTGCTGATTTCATAGCCAATCGGGCCACAATACGAACGCGTGCAGACATCTAAAAAACCTTATTGAAGAATTGATAAGGAAGAATAGACTCCAATAGTATACAAAGAACCCACAGAACACTTAGACCCTTCAAGGACAAGGGACGTCTGTGGGACAGACGTCTGTGGGACAGCCTAGACAGAATGAAAGCGCTCCGGTTGATATCATTCCAAGACTGATCGTTAATACCATTTCAGGTGGGCCTCACCCAGCCGGAAGAAGCTGGGGGGACATTGTGAAATACACAAACGAGATGAAGAATCTTCCTAAAGCAGAAGAACTCATGATTATGCACGAAGCCTTTCTAGCAAAAATGTCGAAGAATCCATGGGATGATATTGTGTTTAAGGAAAGAGACTCGAACGGATTGCTAACACCAACGGTAGATCCAATGGTGATCACCATCGGTTAAGGTCCAGCCATAGTCAGAAGAGTCTTGGTTGATAGTGGGGCTTCTGTAAATGTCATTTTCATTAATGTATTCAATAGGATGAACCTTTCCATAGATGACGTGAAAGCTTGTCAAAACAAGATCCACGGGTTCACGGGGCAACCCACTCAACCAATTGGCATCATCAATCTGCTCGTCGAACTTGGAGAAGGGAAACAGAAGGTTGCCATAAAGTAAGATTTTGTCATAGTAGATGAACTTTCGACATTTAATGCCTTCTTTGGTAGATCAACCCTCGCCTTTAGAATAATAATGGCTCCATGGTGCCTGACTATGAAGTTCCCTATAGAAAATGGAATCGGTGTGATTAAAGGCGACCAACAGGCAGCAAGAGAATGTTATATGGACGAACATGTTGAAGCTAGGAAGAAGGAAGTGAAGAAGGATGTGGATCCTCCGCTCCGCATTCATGACACCCCCTTATAGCAATTAGGCGGGACCCTCATACTGGTGAGCACAGCAGAGCTCAGAAAGAGATCGATCCAAGAAAAGCCAGTGTGAGGGAAAATAGAGCAGCACCAGCTGCAGCCACAATCTCTATCCCAGTGCATGATAAAGATCCCGACAGAGTCTTGAAAATAGTTCTCAGTTGGGCCTAAAGCTGTAGAAAGATTTAATCTTGTTTTTAAAAGCAAATTTAGATGTTTCGCTTGGACACATTCCGATTTGTGCGGAATATCACCTGATATAATTGTGCATAAGTTGAATATTAATCCCAGTTTAACTCCTGTAAAACAAGAAAGAAGAATTCAAGGACTTGAAAGATCTGTAGCATTAAAGGAAAAAGTAGATAGGTTATTCAAGAATAACTTTATACGAGAATCTATATATCCCGATTGGGTTTCCAATCCAGTTCTTATTAAAAAGTCCAACAACAAGTGGAGAGTGTGCATAGACTATTCGGACCTCAACAAGGCATGTCCCAGAGACAGTTTTCCGTTACCTAAAATTGATCAACTTGTTGATGCAATGGCGGGGCATGAACTGTTATCCTTTATGGATGCATACTCTGGGTACAATCAGATTATGATGCATAAGTCAGATGAAGAGAACACAAGTTTCATAACAGATAGAGGCTTGTATTGCTATAAAGTGATGCCGTATGGACTAAAAAATGCAGGAGCGACATAACAGCGCCTTGTGAATTCCATGTTCATATCCCAGATCAGAAACACAACGGAAGTCTACGTGGATGATATGCTGGTAAAATCAAAGAAAGCTGAGGACCATCTTGAAAACTAGGCTGAAATGTTTCACATTCTTAGAAAATATGGAATGAATCTCAATCCGCTCAAATGTTCGTTTGGAGTTGCATCAGGAAAGTTTCTCGGATTCATGGTCAATGCCAGAAGCATTGAGGTGAATCCTTCTTAAGTCACAGCCTTACGGGAAATGCATGCTCCAAGGATAAAGAAAGAACTTCAAAGCCTGAATGGGAAGGTAGCTGCACTTAACCGATTCATCTCTAAAGCAACAGATCGGTGCATTCTACTGTTCGATGCTTTGAAGAAAGGAAAGAAAGATTCCCAATGGACTCCTGAGTGCCAAACGACCTTCAAAGAATTAATTAAGCACATGGAGTCGCCACCGATGCTCTCTAAACTCAAAGATGGAGAGGAGTTGTTCCTATATTTGGTTGTCTCATCACATGCCTTAAGCGTCGCGCTTGTCCGGGAAGATGCCAATGTTTAATGGCCAGTCTACTACATCAGTAAGAGGCTCGCTGAGGCAGAACTAAACTACCCAAAGTTAGAAAAGCTTGTGTATTGTCTGCTCATCGCCTCAAAGAAGACAAGGTTGTATTTACAATCCCATCCTATAAAGGTTCTCACCGATCAACCGCTAAGACAAGTTCTCTTTCGCCCATAAACTTCGGGGAGGTTATTGAAGTGGAACATAGAGCTCAGTCAATATAAGATCACTTATCACCCTTGAAGAGCTATTAATGGGTAGGTTTTAGCGGATTTTATTGTTGGGTTCATGGATAGGGAGAAGAAATGGAAGAACCAGCAGAAACTATGGCTACTTGGAAGTTGTACATCGATGGATCTAGAAATGAATACTGATCAGGGGTCAGAATTGTCCTAGAAACTCCAGATGGTCATTCTCAATGTTATGCCTTAAGATTGGAATTCCCAACAACTAACATTGAGGCCGAATATGAAGCATTAATCACAGGTTTAAAACTGGCAAAGTAATTGAATCTAAAAACCTTGCAAATCCTTAGTGACTCATAGATGGTAGTATGTCAAGTCCTAAAGGAATTCCAAACCAAATTTGGAAACCTTCCTGCTTATCTTACCAAAGCTTTGGAACTTCTTAACGACCTTGACTACTATACTATATCTCATATTCCTAGGAAAGAGAATTCAAAGGCAGACTCTCTTGCCAAGAATGCCAGTCCCTCAGATGCGCAGTTGCTGGGATTGATTCTTGTTGAAGTCCTTTCAACTCCCGCCATTGAAGAAGCAGATATTGACTGGATAATGGAGACTTTCGAAGAACCTGTGTCTTGGATGACTCTGATTAAGGAGTATATCCTCAACGGAACACTTCCAGAAGAGCCGAAAAAGCAAAGGAAGATATTGCGCAAAGCTCCATTATACCTTATCCAGGACGGAAGGTTGTATAGGCGAGGATTCTCCATGCCACTACTGCGATGTGTAACCAAGGAAGGGTCCAGAGCAATCTTGGCAGAGTTACATGAGGGAGAATGCAGAGGTCACACAGGCGACCAAACACTGGCCAAGAAAATTGTGCGATATGGCTATTTTTGGCCCGATGTGAACCTAGATGCAATGCCTTATGCCAAGAAATGTGGCAGATGCCAAAGGTTTGTGAAGATTCCAAGAGCACCTCCCACTGAATTGACTCAGATGGTTAGTCCATGGCCATTCGCCATTTGGGGCATAGATTTGATTGGAGCATTGCCTATAGCTATATGAAATAAGCAATCATGGCAGTGGACTACTTCACTAAATGGGCCGAAGCTAAACCGTTAGCAACTATTACCTCGAAGAAGGTGATCAACTTTATTTTAAAGAACATTATTTTCCGATATGGGGTACCTCAGAAAATAACTACCGACAATGGAACTCAATTTGAGAGCAGTGAATTCCTAAATTCCTGTGCTAAATACAAGATGAAGAAGAGTTTAGCAGTCATTGCTCATCCGTAGGCCAACGGGCAGGTCAAAGCAATCAACAAAATTTTGAAGTCAACCATCATAAAGCATCTTGAAAAAGCAAAAGGTGGTTGGGTAGACGAGCTTTCTCTTGCACTATGGGCATATCATACAACTCATAAAACTACGACTGGGTACACTCCATTCTCACTCGCATTTGGATCTGAGGCTATGATTCCGGTGGAGCTGGAAGTTCCCACTCATCGAAGAATCCACTTCAACCAAGAGGAGAATGTGAAACTGCACCTCGAAGCACTTGATTTGTTTGGAAAAAAAAGAAAAGAAGTAGAACTCAGAATCGTTGCGCATTAAAGAAGAATAGCTCGTCATTTTAATGCTAAAGCTAAACGGAGAACCTTCCAAGTTGGGGACCTTGTTCTAAAAAGAAACATGACAGGAACTGGAGTATTCGTACCCAACTGGGAAGGGCCGTATATGATAAGCCAAAAATTCTTAGATGGCACATTCGAGTTGAAAACGATGGATGAGATCCCACTTCCGAGAGCATGGAATAGTGATTAGCACAGAAATGTGTTTATTTTTATGCTTATATCTTATCTTTATTGTATATAAATAAATGCTACTTTGGGTATTTTGTGTGTTTTTACAGGTCATTGATTAATTGTCTCCTTCATTAAATAAAAGACCACTGATAAGAAAAAGAAGCTACTTTCCCATCTCAACAATTTTCAATCACAAAGGAAGCTGTAGCACATTGGTTAAGACATGGAAATCTGTACAGAAAGACCTGGGTTCGATTCCCATCAAACTCTCTTTTTGCTGAAGAATGGAACGCGTTCACACTGCCTCCCTTGCTTTGAAGAATTTATGGATTAGTGATTTATGGTGTATATATATATTCATATGTATGAATATATGATATACACTAATAAATATTTCAAGAATTGGAAGTATTCTTTATAGATAAATCAAAGGGAATCTTTCATTTTTACTCTCCATGAAGATGAAGATTTGATTAGATAGATGCCACTCATGATGCCAATCAATTTACCAATCAACTTCAAATCTCTTGGAAAATGCCAATCAATTTGCCACATGTCCAATCAAAAGAGGAAAGCTGCATGGAATATTTCAAGTTTATCTTATCTCTTTTATTTGTGAATGTATTAGGTTGAGTCATGGCCCATTAGAGGATTAGGGTTTTTCAGTTCACCTATATAAGCACATGTATACCCATTGTAACAGGAATATCCATTATCCTATCCTATTTTCTCTTCTTCTCCAATAATAAAGTTTCTAGTTCTCTTTTATTTTTCTGTATTTTTTTTTCTTAACAACTAGTGTCATCTACACAATTAGGTTTGGTAGAGTACTAGTTGTATTTTGCACTTCTTTTCATTAGTGATTGACCGTCTGATTAGATTCAGCGGTAATCCTAATTTTAATTCCTGTTTGTTATTTCAATTTCTGCAGTTTTAATTTCTGTTCTTTTTATTGCATTCTTAGGTCATATTGGATTGAATATAGATTTGATTAGATTCAGATCTGTACTCAATTCAATAATAGTTTTATTATTTTTCAAAATCAATCCCCAAGCTTCGTCTAACTCGCCCAAGAAATTATTTAAATAATTTGATTTAATTTTTCCTCTCTGTGTTCGACCTGTATGCTACACACCTGTACGCTTGCAGAATTTAATTTAAAATTCGCGTTTTTCTAATTCATAGATTAGCGTCGATCAAGTTTTTGGCGCCGTTGCCGGGGAGGTAACAATTAAATTTTATTGTTTATTTAATTTCTGATTCGTGTTAGTTTTTATTTTTATTTTTGTTTTTGTTTGTTTAAAAAAAACTCTTTATTAGTTGATTTTGTATCAAACATTGGTGCTAGAATCATCTAAACAAGAGAAGAGAAAAAAAATCTTACAACTTTTGTCTCTTAGTTTCTTTTCTTTAATTTCATCTATTTCCTTCCTTCCCAATTTTTACATTTGTTTGTTTCCCTCTTGCAAATTCATCCTTACTTTAGACAAAAAAAAAAAGGAACTTGCCAAATTTTCTTGACTTTAGTTCCTTTTTTCTTTCATTTATTTATTTCCTTTTTATTTCTCAATCTCTTTCTTTTCTTTTATAAATTCTTCCTTCTTTTCAATTCAAAAAAAAAAGAGAAAAAAAAGAACTTTCAATTTTTCTTTATTTCTTTCCAGCTTTCCACTTTCTTCCCAATCTTCTACATTCTTTCCTTCTTAAACAAAAAAAAAGTAAAAAAAAATTCCCTTTTTACAAAGATACCTTTCTTTGGTACCTTTCCTCTTTTCAGTACATAATTAATCTTACCTTTCTTCTTTTACGAAAAAAAAAACTTGCATTTTTTTTTTATTGATTGCTTCCCTGCTTTAACTCTCTTTCCATTTGTTTGTTTTCCTTTTTCTCTCATTTCATTCTTTCCTATTCTCTCTTTTATAACAATAATAAAAAAAATCATAAAAACGTTCCTCTTTTACAGTTTTTTTTCCTGCTTAATTTCTTCCTTTTTATTTCTCTTTCTTCTGCCTTTATTCTTCCATATCCCTTATTCCATCTTTCATACCATACTCCATCACTGTTTCATCACCACAACATCCATCTTCCTCGCAAACTCCTACTGCAAATTCACATACAAACCCGCAACCATCTTCTGATCATATTCCGCTACTGCCAAAACCATCCTCTTGATTCCCTACCCACGTTCATCCTCAAGCCCTCAACACAAACTACCAGCGTTGTTCCATCCTACCAAGTCCGGAATCCTCAGTTCGAACAACTGACTATCAACACAACCGCATCAACAATCATCCGCAAGCAACCCGATCAACCGCAATTCGAAGAACCCTATCCCAATTCTAACACCACAGTCGCTATTCAAATAAGCAAACCCAATCCGCACTCAATCCTAGTGGAGACCACGCATAAATTCTTCTGGATCTATTCGATTTCTGAAATAAATAAATAAAAAAGATAAGTTTTTATCGGGTTTCGTGCGTATTGCTTTTACTGCGTTGCATTCTTTTATAATTGGGGGTGTGATTTTGGTTTCCTGATCGCATTTTTTTGGCAAGATTTTCTTCCTGGTTTTGTTTGGTTACTGTGGGAAACAAATAACATTTGGGTGAGACAGGGTACTGATTGTCTTTTTGGCAAGATCGCATTTTATAATTGGGCGTGTTATTCTTCACATATTTGGAAGTACTGATTGTCTTGGGAGAGAGAGGGTAGGTGGTTAATTAATTTGATTGGCAAAATTATTTGGTTTGTGGGTTTTAATTTGTGAAATTTGCACGAGCCTTAGCGTTTGAGTTTTTGTTCTTGTTTTTCTTTTTTTTAAGGCTTGGTTCTTTGTTTTAGCCTAGTTTCTTACTTTTGTTAGGTTTAGTCCTTTGCTTTTTTTTTAATTCTGGTTTTAGTCTAGCCGTTTTTCTTTAGTCTAGTTATAATTTTTTTTTCTAGTTAGTCTTTTGCTTTTTTTTTATTGCTTCCAAAAAAAAGGAGGAAAACAAAGAAATCAGAAATCAAAGGCCCGAGCAAGGAACATAGTCGAGCACAGCAAACTTGGATCCAAGGGACGAGCAATTGTAAACAGTGGAGTTGAATAATTGTCAAAGCTACTCAAATTTTCTGGACAGACCGCCATACCCCACTGTAAAATTTTCTGAACTCTACAGGTGCTCTGCTGCAAAAAAGAAAAAAATATAGACAATTGTTGTAAAAAAATTCTGCAGGGGCAGCGGCTTGAATGTACAATTTTTTTTTTCTGCTATTATTCTATGACTGTTCTGTGATTGATATTTCTGATTCTGTTTGTGAGAAACGAATTCCCATAACTAAAATCATCACTCTCGTCATTTTTCAATTATAAAATTTGATTTGCAAAATAATATAATTGAAAAGTGGTGCTTTGTGAAGTTGATTGTCTCGTATAATTGGATGCGGATATATAGTAGTTCAATTTATTGAACTATTAGCAAAAGAGGTTGCATACTACCCGTAAAACATTGGTCGTATCCCTCAGTATTTATACTATACGTGAACGACCATAAGACCCTCTTCCCCCTTCTAATTGAGTCAGTTAATTAATAGAGCGCAACTGAGTATTTTATACTATTTTGAAGTGAGAATAATTTCTGCCTTGTCGTGACTTCTTTAAAATGTCTGATTCAAAAAAAATCATTGAGAGATATGTGGGATAATAATCGGAGTAGACGTCCTCTTGAAGAGTATGAGTATGAATTACAACTCATGAAACAAGATTTTCCAAAATTTCGTGAGCCTAATGTCAACAATTTTCAAAATTTTCCAACTGACCAACGTTTTCAAAATCATAGATATAATCGAAATGACGATTTCAATTTAAATTTCAATAATTTTGATTATGGGCCACATCCACATCAAAACGGTTTTGAATCGCAACATACCTTTGATCAACATCAATATGAGGTTGGAAACTAGTTCGAAAATAATTTTGAAAATGATTTTCAAGTCGATCAAAATTTCCAAATTTACAACCCACATCCACATTTTGAATATGACCAAAATTGCAATTTTCCCTCGAATTTTCACAGTTTTGGTTACGAACCTAATTTTCAAAATCAAAATGATTTCCAACATCATTATCATCTTTCAAAAAATTCAAACAATTTTGAGAATCAAGAAATCCAAAACGAGAGCTCTCAAATCAACGATTCTGAAGAATGTCATTTTGATGAGAGGGCAGAAAGGCTAAATAAAAAGATGGATGAACTTCTTTGTTTAATGGCATCTTATAAAGAACAACGAGAGCAAGAAAATCAAATTCAAACAAGCCTTGAATCAGAAAATAATCCAATTTCTACTGACATTGAAAATTTTCAAATAACGACTTTGGAAATTGAGAATAATCATCTTGATGAAGTTTTTCAAAATTCAACAAATGATTTGGACTTCAACTCTTTTCAGAAAAAAGATTTAAGCTTAGATTTTGACCTTCCTCTTTCAGGCTGCGAGAAACTTGAAATTTTTGAAATTGAACAAAATGAAAATGTTGAATTTTTCAAAAACTCAGAGTTGGAGAAGAATTTTAATGAACATGAATCTTTTGGACTGTATGAGGATGAATTGCCAAATGAGGGTGAAATAGAACCAAACCACGAATCCAAGTTTGAAAATTTTAACTTTGAAGAAACTTCCAACGAATTTGAAGTTGTCAGTGTCAAAAATACGTTGCCAATGAATGAAATTGAGAAATGTGATCACATAGTTTTGAACAACACTCAGAATTCAAATTTCACTGAATTTATATACGATCACAAATTTTTGGACAATTACACTGATAAATTTGTTGAGCACATGAATTATAGTTGGAATGTTAGCTTGATTGAAAAACTTCATGTTAGGACGACCCTGGATATTTACCTACTGGACTATAAATCTAGGTATAAAGATGAGATGGTTTTCAAAAACCTTTGCTTATTAGAAAACATGCCTAGACATAGTGGGAATGAGACTGATAGGGCTAGAACCAAGTGTGGGGGAAAACGTTGGTGGCATACTTTGCATCGCATGCATCGCAAACACATATACCATTGCACATACGATTTTCATTCACATATAGTGGCTAGACTGCATTTCATTTTACATATCATTTTACATTTAATCCATCTTTGGGTACGATCTTTCAAATTTAGGAAACGTTTACAGTGTGGACACTGTTTAGTTCTAGTGTGGGGGGAGTCTGAATTACATCCTTTTATTTTTCTTTAATTTTTCTTTCTTTTCATATAGGACCATCATACATTTTACATTCTTTTCATATAGGACCATCATACATTTTAGATCGTAGTAACATGCCATTATTATTTTTTGGTAAATACGACTCATTTTAGTTTGATACAACAAAATAAGTTAACAATTATTAGTCAGTTGATAGTATTTTTTTCTCTCAACTTAGATCGAGTAAGAAATATAATGAAAAGTTTAATTTTGAGGGATAATAGTGTAACTGGTACATAGGGAGATTCTTAGGTGATGGCCATGAAATCTATTCTATACTGTAGACTTTGTTTAAATAAGTGGAGGACTTAAAATACTTATATTGGCTTTTCGAATCTTTAAAACTAAGTTGTGTTAAGTTGAATTCGCGTAACTCTCTTTTGTGCTTATATTTTCAATAATAATAATAGTAATCCAAGGGTATCCAACATTGCTTGTATATCAAGCGTTGGTGTGCAAACCCGCCAAGCTCTATCCGACATGTTGTTGACAAAGTCAGCGTTGGAATATCTTGGTCTCATTTTATGAGATTGGACACCTAAGGATTACCGACACGTTGTTGACAAAGTCAAAGTCGGTCTGCACAATCCGCCAAGCTCTTTACCCACTCTCCGTTAGTCCGCGAGGTAGTGCATGGGTGGTAAGCCTTGGTCTTCTGAGTTAGGTGTATGTACTTAATCATAAATTTTAAAATTTTATAGAATAAAGAATAAGCGATGATGCCCAAACACTTATTGACCTTATTGATTTGACTAGCCATACATGAGAAAATAATAATACCACTTTGCAAACTGTGCCAAGCAAACTAAGAATCTATTTCATGGCTGCACTATGTTATCGACCGAACCAACTGGCCAAACTGGAATTTAACATTTGAAAACTTGATTTATATTGAAAATTTGTGACAAATTGAGGTATCTAAAATAAAATCAACTGATTAGAAATTGTTAACTTAATTTGTTGTACCACTTTCCTGAAACAAGTCGTGTTTTCAATTTTTGTTTTCAATTGCATAAGTCCTCTTCATTTCATGTAGTTACATTAGAACCATAGCATACTGCATTTGGATTTTGTGGGAAGTATCCGCTGAAAATCCTCACGAGACACCACTCGTCCTACTAGGGACACCTAGAGGTTTAACGGCTTGTTGCATACGCTCAATGCAATCGTGTTTCCTACGAAAGTGTGACCTATCTAGTTTAATTTTTCATTTCTTGTTTTACTCGAGGACGAGTAAAAGATAAGTGTGGGGGTATTTGATTAGCACAGAAATGTGTTTATTTTTATGCTTATATCTTATCTTTATTGTATATAAATAAATGCTACTTTGGGTATTTTGTGTGTTTTTACAGGTCATTGATTAATTGTCTCCTTCATTAAATAAAAGACCACTGATAAGAAAAAGAAGCTACTTTCCCATCTCAACAAGTTTTCAATCACAAAGGAAGCCGTAGCACATTGGTTAAGACTTGGAAATCTGTACAGAAAGACCTGGGTTCGATTCCCATCAAACTCTCTTTTTGCTGAAGAATGGAACGCGTTCACACTGCCTCCCTTGTTTTGAAGAATTTATGGATTAGTGATTTATGGTGTATATATATATTCATATGTATGAATATATGATATACACTAATAAATATTTCAAGAATTGGAAGTATTCTTCATAGATAAATCAAAGGGAATCTTTCATTTTTACTCTCCATAAAGATGAAGATTTAATAGATAGATGCCACTCATGATGCCAATCAATTTACCAATCAACTTCAAATCTCTTGGAAAATGTCAATCAATTTGCCATATGACCAATCAAAAGAGGAAAGCTGCATGGAATATTTCAAGTTTATCTTATCTCTTTTATTTGTGAATATATTAGGTTGAGTCATGGCCCATTAGAGGATTAGGGTTTTTCAGTTCACCTATATAAGCACATGTATACCCATTGTAACGGGAATATCCATTATCCTATCCTATTTTCTCTTCTTCTCCATTAATAAAGTTTCTAGTTCTCTTTTATTTTTCTGTATTTTTTTTCTTAGCAACTAGTGCCATCTACACAATTAGGTTTGGTAGAGTACTAGTTGTATTTTGCACTTCTTTTCATTAGTGATTGACCGTTTGATTAGATTCAGCGGTAATCCTAATTTTAATTCCTGTTTGTTATTTCAATTTCTGTTCTTTTTATTGCGTTCTTAGGTCATATTGGATTGAATATAGATTTGATTAGATTCAGATCTGTACTCAATTCAATAATAGTTTTATTGTTTTTCAAAATCAATCCCCAAGCTTCGTCTAACTCGCCCAAGAAATTATTTAAATAATTTGATTTAATTTTTCCTCCCTGTGTTCGACCTGTATGCTACACACCTGTACGCTTGTAGAATTTAATTTAAAATTCGCGCTTTTCTAATTCATAGATTAGCGTTGATCAAATAGTATACATCTTCGTCATTACTTCATTTAACAGTTCTTTCATTTTGCAAGTTGTAAACATCATGCATTGTAAATACCATGCAACATTGTTACAAGTTTTGTACATATTAATGAAAGAAATTTCTTTACTTGCCTAAATCGTACATTTGTAAATTCTTGTTTACAAGTTGCTTAAAATAGATTTTGATCGCAGGTCCCGTAAAAAGAACGCTGACACGTCTATGACCTAATAAAGCCTGGTGACCAATATAGCACATCCCGATTGGGATAGCTCGAATGCCCATTGTCAATGCTTAAAACATCATTCGCTACAAGTACGAAGGTGTGAAGCACAACATTGCAAATAAGGGGCGCCAGGAATTAAACGGTCAAATGATGCAGCGTTCAAACTACAAAAGAAGTTGACCGAAGGGGCACCTTCTTAACTGCAAGGTCCATGGCCCTAGTTCTAACAAATTGGGGTAAGACCCGATGAACGAACTAGCGTCCGCCCCGTGAAGCGATGCAACTCTAAACCAATGACCTCCCCGAGGGGCACCAAGTCGACCGCGAGTACCATTGATACATGGCCCGACTGTGGCAAACACTGGACCTTTAAACCAAAGACCTCCCTGAGGGGCACCTAGTCAATCGCCGATGCCATTAATACATGGCTCAACTGTGACAAACACTGGGCTTTTGAACCAAAGACCTCCCCTGAGGGGAACCTGGTCAATCGTTAGTGCCATTTATACATGGCTCGATCATGACGCACCCAGGAATTCTAAAGACCCCCTCGGGGGCATCTGACCACAAGCCGAATCCTCTAAATTCGGTTATTGACGGACCCAAAGACCTTTTCAAAGACACCCTACAAATTCTACGAGTGGCTGAATCATTCAACGACAACGAATAACGGGTTCATAAAAGACCTTTGAGAAGGCATCAAAACCAAGACCTCTCCGAGGGCATATGTTTCTTCGAAGGGCTTGGACTACCAGGTTAGCGAGAAACATGATTGAATATGATAAAATATAAGACCTCTCAAGCAAGGGCATAGTAGAAAAGACTCCTCTCCACTAGAAAGTATGAGATTGCTCGACTAAACCAGAAACCTTTGGCTCATAACCAAGTCAGGAGATTCCAAACATAATCGATCGCAAGTATCATGCCTAGCCTTTAAAGTTCGCAACGAATTTTGGTATGAGGGCATTACCACCGCATCAAGGAAATCCAATAATGCTTACCTAAACATACCATAAACTCGTCACAACTTCACATTGAAGGTTTGGCACCTACAAGGATTATTTTGACTAACAAAGTTGAACCTTGAAATGGCTAAGGCAAACTCAGAAAATTCAATACTTTGATGAGCACAAAAGTGGCTAGTTACGAGAAAGAAGTCTCGGGTATCGCCCCAGTCAAAGCTAAGGAAATTTAACAAAATTGGTCAGATAAATCCGGTTAATAATAATTCGTGGCTATAACTAAAAAATCAATTTAGAAAAACATTCCATCAAGTCATTTCAATACCAAACATTGCAATAACAAATGACTTGTAGCTTAAAAAATCTGTATTGTGAGCATAAAAAGAAAACAGGTGTGGAATGCAAAACAATAAAGTACGACAAAGCTAAAATAAAAGCTTAAAGTGCAATAAGTAGAACACATTTTCATCATAGAAACACAAGGCCGGATCACAGAATCACAAGTCAAGTCACAAAGTCATGAATCTGGTACAGAAGTTTCAGACATATAGTGGCATAAAGCAGTAAACGGGACCGACACCCGCATATACAACCAATCTGAATACAACATGCAAAAGAGAATAGTCGAGAGGAAAAATAAGCTGATACCAAGTACTACTTCTTCCTGTCACCTGACCTTAGAGCTGGTTTTTTAAGAGGAGGAGAAGGAGTCTCCGCCACATCGCTTGGATTTTCTTGAGAAGACAGAGTGATAGCTTCCGTAGCAGGCTTTTCCTTCTTCTAGCGCTTCGTAGATGATGAGGACTTGGCAGCGTTCTTTCCTTTTCCCTTAGCAGCATCTTTCGGGCTTTCATCTGTTTCTGTGGCTTCAGGATCATCACTAAGGGTGTAGTCGACATACTCTAAGTCGGAGAGCGCACCAATTTTAGCACCTGTGGTTCGAGGACTGTAATGACAAGCGAGGATGTGTTACTAGGGGGAGGGGGGAGTGATAACAGAAGCAAGAGGAATGGTCATCAGGGGTGAGTCAGTTATAGCGGCTTCAAGTATCGTTGCCTTGCCTATAGCGGGAGAACATACGGGGAAATTAAACCTAGATTATGGAAGCAATGAGCATAAGAGGTGAAATATGTCAGCGTCAGCCTCGTCTATAACTTATTTAAGAGTTTCCTTAGCAGTCCTCTTGTCCTTCTCAAGAGATTCAACCTTAGCCATCAACATATGGTTGGAACCTCTTAAAGAATTGATGGATTCTCTAAGCTGAGCTGCTTCGTCCCGATATTTCTTAGAAAAATCTTTTTCCACATACAATGTAGCTTCAACATTGCTTTTGGAAGTTAAAGCTTCTTTTTCCTTTTGTTTAGCGGCTTCAAGTTCTTCTCTGAGTTTCTAATTCTCAGTATCCAGTCTCTCCAGTTTTGCAATTCTTTTAGTAAGAGAGGCGATGGTAGCATCACGGGAATCTAAAACTTCCCCCCACTTGGCGCTGTCACTCTCCAAAGCTGTGATTTTAGCAAAATTAATATCATTACGCTTTTGGAGATCTTCGCCAAAATTTATCCCATCTGCATAACTTTTTCTTAGCATTGTCCCTGACAATACTTAGCTTTGTCTCAAGTAGGCTCTTAGCAGTGTCGAGCTGGGTATGTGTTTGCCTTATTACAGCATCAACTTCATCAGCTATGTCATCCACATCAGTTGTATTTACACCACGGTCAAACATAACCCCTTTCAAATTCCGACCTGGGAATAGTTCGGAGAGAGGAACATTTGATGGTTCAGGTTCGTAACGAGGCTTATGAATGATTGAGTATATTTCAGTAGAAGGACCAAGGGGACTAGAGGACGGAACAGATCGGGGCATAATAGGAAGCATTTCCAATCGGGGGTGTTTATGTGAGCCGCCTTTCCCTTGATCGTTTTTCCCTTGTTTCTTCCCTCGACCCTCTTCATCAGGAGTATCTTCCCTAAGCCAAGTGTGCCTTCTTCTTTCCTTGTCTTCCTCCGCACGTATCTTCTGCCTTTGCTCGTCAGTCAAATCCAATTCCGATACGTGTGAAGGTTTGTGAGAAGACTTAGGAGGGGGAGGGTGAGACTGTTTAGAGTGATGCGGTGGTCGTGAAGAGTTAAATTGTAACAAATACTTCGGATTACATGCTTTGCTTTTCTTCCTAAAATATGACAAGTGTTTCCCATATATGTTTGAACCTGAAAAAAGATAAAAGCGGAATTTCAATACTTAAATTGTAAAGTACTGGGGTAAATCGTGAAAGCAGTAAAGGAATTTTAAAACATACATGTATTAGACACGTTTTCTAAAGCATTGCTATTTGAAGAACCGGTTCTTTTAGTTGGTTCTAAGGAGATTCCTAGAGATGTGAGATATTTTCCTGACTGGGTGGTGGTAGCATCCTTTATTCCGGTTTCCATGGTTTGAGGATCAAGAGGCTGGGTAACAGTATCTCCCTGGCTAAGGTACTTAGCAGAGTTAAGATCACTCAAGTTGTCAAAGGTACCTGTGGAACCTTCCTCTGCCGTGTTTTGTATAGGGGGGTCCTCAACCATCGTTTCAATATTTGGATCAATCTCTAGTGCGGTTTCACCTTCCTCAACATTTTCGGTTTCCTGGACAGATTCTGAATTGTTGCCCTCTCTATCATAACTCTCAACTTGTTTATTTTCATCCTTGTAATGTTAAGACTCCCCTTCTCTAATGGAAGTCGATTTGTGTTTAAGAGGCGTTTTGCTACTTCTCGCAATATTCGAGCATTTCTTTAAAGAAGCTTTCTTAGCAGGTGACTTTTTTGGTAACCTCTTTCTTAAAGGCTGGATCTAATATTAGAGTACGAGAAGAGTCAACCGGATGATATTCGCGAAGAAACGGTTCTGTAATTACGAATGTCCTAGTCCTTTCATTCTCATTAACAGTTGTCAAGGAAATAAGCAAATTCTCATCAACAGTATCACTTGAGTCTAGGGGTGGGCGCGGTCTGTAAACCAACCCGAGCGGTTAAAATTTTCGGTTAACCGCTTGGTTCAGGCGGTTCGGTTAATCGACAACGAAATCTACCGACCGACCCGCCTATAATTATCCATGGTTAACCATTTAATTTAAATGGTTAACCACTTAATTTAATCGGTTAACCACTGATCAGTTAACCGATTAAATCAAGTGGTTAACCGTTTATCAAATGGATAACCATTTGCAAAATTAGATAACAGTTGTTGCAATAGGCAAATATAAGCAAGCATACACATTACATATAAACAAACAACCAACATGCATATATGCAGTGCAGATTGAGATAACATTTCCAAATCCAAATGCAGATAACAGTTCCAAGTTCCAACCACTACCAGCTCTAGCATCCCAAATTGCTAATACATATTACATAACACATATATTGTATTATCTCTAAATAATAGTCTCATACTCTCACATAATGCTAAACAGTAAACAACTACTAGACTACTACGTAAATACATAATTATAACTAGTCACTGGAGACATTGAAATAGAGTGACAAAGTCACAAAATAGAATGAAGGCATTGAAGGGTACACAAATAGAGTTACAAATTGCATTGAAATTTTAATACTCAAGTCGAAGTCTCCATCCGAGCAACAGCAACATATGAAAGCACTCTCCATTCCGACTTCCGAGCATGTCCAAACTCCAATGTCAATTTGCTAAGTGCTAACAACTGAAGTAAAAACAAATAAATACACTTAATGAAAGTGACAACAAGAACATGGAATATGGAGTTAGTTACATTTGAGCCTCATTCTATTCAGTATTCAGTATTCATATTTCAACTGCAGCAACAGCAAGAACATGGCAAAATGGAGTTAGTTATTCATTGAAATGAAAGTGACAGCAAGAACACTTAGGATTTACTTTTGTTCCCACTGTTATGGGTGTCACATTATATAACATGCTCATATTTGAACTTTTATTCTCTATAGATGTAATAAATCAAGATTACTTATAATTATATAGCTTCTAAGTGCTAACCATTATGGGGAACTTGCTTTGATTTTCAAAAGTTGTATGGTTCTACACTTCTACTTCAAGTATTTTTTTCTCCTGCTAAGTGCTAATAGTACACTACATCTAGATCAGTTCTAAAGCTCTTACAAAAAAACACTACAGAGTACAGACAGCAGAAATACTAAAGGCATTCAAGGCAATTCACAAGAACACTTAGTACTGACCGATTACTAGTTACTACACTAGAAATTAGCAAAGGATTAAATCACCAATATGAAGTTCAAATTCAAACAAATGATACTCACAGTTACATGCTTTCTCTTCCTCGTCAATCTTGTAGTCGAAGCCATTCTAATCCTCTATTATCCGCACCCCTCTCGAACTCAAACAGACTGCACGAGCCACGAAGAACAATCGATTTTTGTTTATCGAAGAACAGAAGAAGACCGAAGAGTTAAAAGGAATGAAAAGTGAGTGCGGCTACTACTTTTTGTGGATAAATTAATTTTAGGGCACGAAGAAGACAGCGGGTACTGTGTAGTGGGTAGGATAACCGGTAATACACTAATACTTAATAGATAATGGGCTACTGGCCTGGTGCGTTGCGTGCCGTGGTGTAATCACTGTTTCAGATCTCGGAAATATCGCTTGAGATCTCCTCTGAGATCTCATTTTGGGCTCTTTCCGAAATGAAATAGCAAATATCACTGTAAATCTCCTTTCGAATACATCGCCCGAGATATTACGATATCGAACGATATATCGACCAAGACGAGATACTAGAATATCATCCGAAATCTTGGTTTTTTTGGTTAAAATTTAATCTGTGCCAAAACCAGAACAATAATTAAATAACTTAAACCCAGACCTGATAATCTTCTGTTTTTTTTTTTTACATTTTGTATGTTGAATGACCATATTGTACGTTCATATATGTTCTACAATGCTTATGATTTTCATATTCGTCTTTTTTATATACATGTTACCTATGAAATTATGTATTTCATGTTCTACTTATACTGAACTTTTTAATGTTTTGGATCTTTTTTTTTTTGTGTCTAACAATAATTCATGTTCATGGACCATATGTTGTAAGCATTAATCTATTTGCATTGTGTTATATTTCTGTTTTAAGCATATTACGCTTTAGCGTAAGATGATCTTTTATAAACTAAGAACAATAAAGTGATTTTGCAATTCAAGTTTAAGTTACTATGTTTTTAATAACATTCATAAAAATCATTTTGCAAGAATACCAGTTTTTAACATATTATGTACCCCGAGATTATTCCGATACGAACTTCAAGACCCGATATGGAAATCTGAGATGAACCCCCGAGTTAGACTCATCTCGTCCGAAATCTCCCTCGATACGAGATCAAGTCTCTAAAATCCCCAAGACGAAACGCGACCAATATCCGAGATTTAAAACCTTGGGTGTAATAATCAATTGGGCTAGTGTTAATGTAATATTATATCAGTTAAGCGGTTAACCCACCGACCAAATTTGGTTTTCCGTTAATCGAACCGAAAATATTCAGTTAAGGCGGTCGGTTAACCGCTGTTGTCGGTTAACCGCTTATAGCGGTTAAGTCGGTTCGGTATAGATCGGTTAAGGCGGTTAAGTCGATATGGTCGGTTAAATGCCCACCCCTACCTGAGTCAACAGACGGAATTTCTGAAAGAATAAAAAAGGAATTTAGAACATGAGTTCTGAAAATGTGAAAAAAGAACAAAGAATTTTTGAATAAGAAGAATCCTCACCTCCTTCCATCCATCTACCAAAGAAGCTATCTGGATATCGAATAAAGAAGTAATGGTCCACATACCCCTTAATACTTTCTACCAAATCTGTTATGATTTTGGAGTGTTTTTCCTCCATAAAGATGATAGATGGTTTATCCCACCTTTTAAAAGCGTACAATGAACAAATTTCTTGGAATGAAGGTTCTCGTTGTTTAACCCTCATAAACAATACATACAAACCTATTAAGATGGCGTAACCAATGGAATGTAACTGCATAGGAGAAATAGCAATGTGTCTTAAAATCATTTCCAGGAAGGGGTTGAAAGGAGGGACAACTCCCATTGCCAACATATACTGACTAACTGCCACATATCCCAGAGGGGGGAATCAGCAAATTCATCCTACCTAGGGAATCTGGCATCAGCCTCTCGGATTCTAAATTGAAGACACAAATTCTTATATGATTGTAAGTTGAGTTTAGTTGGAGTCCTTTTGGATGGTGTCCCCGCAATAGGACGTGGTACAGGGAACTCCAGTTTAACTCCAGATTATAGGGTATTAGCCGTCTCAGTGTTTAAGGGTTGGTCAGAAGTTCCAGCTTGAGTAAATTTGGATGTTTCTTCGGTGTGTCCACGTGTTTGATTGCGAGTCATCATTCCTATAGGCACAGTTGTGCAAAAAAAAAACTACAAAGTATAGTGGCCCAAAGTATTCAAATGTCTTGTTGCAGAATAAGAAGTGGTTTACATTTAGCACAGTGTTAAAAAGGTAGTCAACCAAAGAAAGTTGTCGGAATAAAATAGGAAAGCAGCGACCGATCTGTGCTAGCCATCTCTAAGATAAATTCATAACCGATCGGTCACAAACCATCTCTAAAAGAAGTTCATAACCGACTGGTCACGAACCATTTTTCAAAAGAGGGTCAAACCCGACCGGTATGAACCGTCTTTTAAAAGGAGATGAGGACCGATCGGTAAGAAACCGTCTTCTAAAGGAAGAAGGGATCCACCAAGAACCGATCGGTATACACCTACTGTGTTGAAAATAAAATAAAATAAAAAGTTGGTGATGACCGATCAATACAAGCTAAATGACTGCTTGACTTCCCGACTTTCTTTCGTGCTTAAATGCAAATGCAATCAATTTTAAAACAACCAAGGCAATGATATATGCTCAGAACATATGCAAGTATCATGGCAGCATGTCAAAGAGCAAGGTTGAGCACAATTCCAAAGACAAAAGTGATAAATACGAATATTATCAACATGGAACTTACAAAATCAAGATAACGATTCACGATTAGTAATGTTATACACAGATTCACGAAAGAAAAAACAAGACGTGATGAGTACAAAATTCTTGGGTTAAATATTATCACAAACACCTTATGTGCATTTGGTCAAAATCAAAGTTTTAAAGGTCCTATGTTATTCGAATCACACACAAACAATCTCAGTCCATTCCAACACGAAGGATTATAATTCAAAGCCTCAATTCCTATCTTAGACTGCAAATTCCAATAGTTACATTCCAATTTTAAACCCAAACCGATTCATTACAAATTCAAACCCAGGTGTTTACAATTGAAAATCGTAAATTCCAGAGGAGACTGATACCTGTAAGCAATTGAACTTGGCACTGGCAAAGGATTAAAGTCTGGGGTTGCAACTTCGAGGCAACGGAGTAAAGCTTGAGACCCTAAGCGATAGAGATCAAGATAAGTACGAGGTTGAAAATTGAAAAGAAGTTAAATAGTTCGTTGGGAATTCTATGCCGCCATTAAAGTTTTATGATACGTCTAGGAGAATGAAACGAGTGGAAGAGTAATGGTCGTGGGTGTAATATAAAGGCAACTGCCAGATGGGCCGATCGGCCCATGGAAGCCAATTGCACCCGACCGATCGGTCATCCTCCAAGTTAGCTCAACCAAACAAACCGATCGCTCAGTTTGAGTATTATGAATGATTGTGCATGCTAACCTGATGCAAAGTCCGTGTGAATGATCCATCAATTTGTAATAAAGACGTTCGTATCAGAGCTCACAATTTTTTGCAAACAAAAAATTGTAAACTCCGAAGGGCAAATGTTTACTTTCTAAAAATCGCACGCACATTGATGAATCAAAACATTGACAAAAGCTAGAAAGGCACCATAGTTCAATTCATAATCAATCGGTCAGAGAATGTAGGCACCGATCGGTCCAACTCATCCCCAAAGATCCACAATTCAACTCACATTCAACACCACCGGTCGGCTAGGATCTAGGCATACCGATCAGTTAGGTTGATGGGGTACTGATGGGTAGAGCATGGAGGTTGTTGACAACTGGAGACAACTGGCTAGTGGCAGACCTGTAAATATCAGTGTATACCGATCGGTAATCCTGGGTACTTTATCTCAACATCCTCCACACCTATAAATAGAGGACCAACTCCACTTTAATGGGGACCGAATTTTATGACCCCGAAGGGCTGCCCAATTTCATTCTCCACTAATTCAAGCTATTCTAACATCTAATTATGATCATCCAACGAAGATCATCCATTCAATTCACCATGGAATTCATAGGAATCTCTTTATTTCCCAAGAGCTCATCGATCTACCATCGTGTTTCTGTTCTCCAAAGGCTTCTCCTCTATTTCTTCTACTAATCCTTAGATATCTGGTTGGATAATTTGAGAAGTTGAAAAGATGAATGTAATTTGAAATGATTGTATGCATTGTAACCATTGTGAAAATAATGTGAATGGATTCCAAAATGGATGTAGATCAAGTTTGATCAAACCACTATAAAATTTTGTTTCCTTTACTTATTTTTCTATTATTTTGTGGCTCCACTTTTTCTATTTAACATTTTGAGCAGTACTTTTTAGTACTTTTGGTGTTGATTCCAATTTTGGAACTAACACATGGCATTGCTGTTTTGAAAAAACCCAATAACTCCATCGTTTTACTGAGTTTCCCCCATTTAAAAAAAACGAAAATACCCTTCTTCGTAGTGCCACTGCATGATTTCTTTACGTACCACGCATTGCCACTACGTGCTCGTAGAAGCACTACGAGGTGACTTCAAAGTACCACGTATTGCCACAGCGTGGTACGTGAAGGAACTATGCAGTGACACTGTGTGGTAATATGAAGACATAAAAAAAAATTAACATGAAAAGGGTAATCTTATCATCGAAAGTTTTGACAAAAAAGGGGAAACTTAGCATATCTCTAAGTCCAAATAAAATTTGCCTTAAATTTTTGATGATCGCCTTAGTTCTGCCTGGTGGTTTTTCTTTTTTAACGTAATTCAGAGACTTAGCCTGTTTTAAAGACTTTCAAAAACATGGTCCCATGCTTCCCATGTGAAAAGTAATGGGATAAATATATGTGTTAATGGTTATATCTTTACTAATAATTATGTTAAACGCGGATATTTTTGATCCGACCATAAAATAACAAAAATGCTCTATATGTAATATTTTTTAAAAATTATGATCCTAAAAAGGCGTAGTGTAACGACTTGCCTTTTCGACCGCTTCAAGTCGGTAATTAAACCAACTTAAACCGTTCGAAACAATAGATTATTATTTAGCTTATAAGGTCTAAACAGAATCAACACAGAAATCACAGAATAAATAAACAACAATATCTTACAACAGAATTATTTTATACAAAATATAAGAGTTACACATTTACTAGAACATACCAAATATGCAGCGGAATAAAATAGTAAAATACGGTCTTCCGACTCCGTCTTCGTCTTCAAGTAACCAATGTCTTCGATAACCGAAAGGTCGGACCCGAGTCAAATAAAAACTCGGATCAAGATTATATATTCTTATGTCATTCAAATCAAATCAAGAATTTAAAATGCAGTACTTAAAGGTCAACACCTTAATTCTTCAAATTAATAGTCATTTCTATGATAATCCTTTCAAATCAAACTCCAAATTACTTCAATATCCTTAGAATATATTCAATTTGGTAATATATTTTAATATTCAAGATTTAACCAAATCCGTTTTAAACTATTGTTAATTCAAAATTTTAATATTACGAGCAATCATATACAAAGATGTGAAATCAATTGTTAGATTTCTCCCAATAACAAGGCCAGCGAGTTACAACCTATCGAAATAAATAAATAAATCGAATATATATCCTTGATGGAGTTCTAAAGGAACCATCGAATCAAAACTCATTTCTCAATTATGGATTATCCATATTGTTGGTAACATAAATGTCAATAATTACCCAAAGTCGTAAGCAAAAAAATATATTCATAAATAATTCGTAGGTCTAAACGTCAATAAAATTTCCTTTTACTGAAAATAATTTCAATTTCAATAGTGTTTACATTCTCAACCTAATATTCACAAAAATCTCATTTGTTTATAAACAACTTTATAAACTAGTTATATACGTTATACAACTTCGAAAATAATTGATTTCAAATACTCTTGTCATATAAAATATCGTCATTTGATTTAGACCATTTGATTACATTATTTCAAAATACTTATAATCCAAATATTGATTGGAAACTATTTAATATCCACACTTTAAAGAAATCTCAAATTCCACTTTAAATCGAATATAAATTTCTAATTAACGATTTCACGCTTCAGATTTATTAAAACCAATTTATATTACATTTACAATTGTAAACATATTTATAATTCATATCTAAATTAAAGTAGTTCAAATCTAACTTAAATTAAGCTTAAACTAATCCAATCACCGATTCACTGTAAAACAAGTTTAACACCAAATTTCATTAACTATAAATTGTCAAATAAAATTTACAACAAATTTCATTAACAAATTCAAATACTTAAATTCAACATCTTTATATAACTCAGCTTAAGTAATTCAAATAAACAAGTATATATCATTTCAACTCATTTTGGGTTTCTAAGTCCAAATATGGTATATAACCATTCAACATCATTTCGATAATCGATGATATCGGGTAGGAATATATCTTAGTAACAACCATAATAACAAACATCATGACAATCAAATCAATTCAAGCATACAATCAAGATACGAGCAAACATATGACGTAACAATTATATATCAATGTGTCCGACTACTGATACTATTTATTTTCAATATCAAATTAAAATTTAATTCAATAAATCTCAAATTCGTGAAATTCAATATATATCAATCTGATATTGTATGTCAACAAATTCAATTTAAAGCTAATTTCTATATTAGATTAAAATGATTAAAATGTTCATTTAATTAACTTTAAATTCAACACAATAAATACAATTCAATTTAATTTAACTATCAAATATAAATCAACAATAAATCAACCACAATCAATTCAATTCAATTCTAATGTCGGGTGTCAACTAACAATAATCTCAGTTGCTAATATTAATTTAAATGACTAAACGATAGTTTAATAAATTAACTAGCAACATATTGTGAATTCAATAAATTTGCTTAGCATAAAATATATAAGTCGTGAGTTAAAACACTCACCTTTGTCCCTGCAAATCCGGCAATTCCTTTGGATGCAATGGTGTGACAACGAACGGTCCAAGCATCTGGACTATGCAAATCTAGTGGATACAACATAAATTTAGCATAGGGTAGTCAAAATCCAAATCTCACGCTATAAACTACGGGTGTTACGGTTACGGCAACCGTCAATTTTACCTTCAACCGTAATTACAACCATTGTTGACGGTTGACAAATTTTATAACCGTTACCGCAACCATTACCGTAAATTTACATTGTTATCCATAAATAATTCAAGTTTTAACATTAATTTTAAGAAATAGTTTATTTATCTATGAAACAAACCATCCATGTGCATGTTGTCTATAAATAAAAACGCAAATAATTTATATATATGTTATTTCTCTAGCTTAAGCTATTGAAAAACATTTTTTTTAATGAAATACTAAAAAAAATCATGCGTGGTTGGTACGGTTTACAGTGGTTATCAAAATCCACAATCGTCACCGTTACCGTAGTAGAAGGCAACCGTGTGAACAATTAGTGCAATTCGGCGGTTGAACGGTCCAACCGTAACAGCCCTGCTATAAACAAGCCTTATGCAAGCAACTTGGCTGCTTGTGCCTGTTGTTTCCAATCCAATGCTTTAGCTTTCTCCCGAACTCTTCTTTGTTTCTCATATCCAAAAGAAAGAGACCTTACTTGTCAAAACCAGAAAGCTTGTATCACCAAATAAGTCCATCAAAACTTGCTGGATATGATGGGCATCCCTTGTACAAAGCTTGTTATGTAGATCGCATCATGCAAGTACCCACAAATCCCTTGCTTCTCCTTGCCAAGACCTTCCCCTTCTTCACATCCCAATTCTTACGTGAGGCGAAAGGTGGCGGACTACTTGGACATACAGCGGACGTCCGGCAGAGGTGGAGAGGGAGAGTCGGACTCAGCAGTTGCCAGCAACGCACGTGAAGCACTACAAGAAAACGGAGGCAGACAAGGGAGAGTGGGTCACTGTCTGAGGTGGTCGGGTGCAGACCCTGATGGCGCGGAGGAGCTGGGTGGCGGGCTTGCGTGGTGGTGGAATAAATGGAGGAGTGTTTGGATGTGGCGTTATGAACTGGAGATGGAGGGTGGGCTGAGGTAGGCGAGGGGGTCGACAGTGTTGGTGATGCTGAAGTGGTAAGCGATTGTTCGGTCGAGGGGCAGATGACCTGAGGCGAATTGGAAAAGGAGGGGGAAGGTGTTCCAGGTTTCTAGATTTACGAAAGGAGGAGAGGGATAAGGAGACTGAAGAAGGAAAAACAGTAGCAGGTAGCTCATAATTTTATAATAAAGAGAAAACGAACGAGTAAATCGACCGTAAAATTTGAATCACGCCCTCATTCTCGATCGCACGAACTGACCAATGTGTCACTATTTCAACTGACCAACCCAAATTTAAATTCAAAATCTATGGCTTCTAGCATAATACTAAAACAAGTACATTTTTCCTCCAAAACTATTCATTTTTCCTCCACAATTTCCTTTTAATGTTGTTCATTTTCCATCCACATGCCACTAACTAGTATAACCGTACAACGGTGGGAAAACCGACCGTTAAAATATGTAATACAAAATTAAAAAAATATTTGGTAAATTTTATTATGACTTCAAAGTGAAAAATACCTTCATTGTTTAAGAGACAATGAAAGTAATTCAAAAAGTGCAAAGCACAATTCTTTTTAATTTACAATTATGAAAACAAGAGAAAGGAAATGATAACACGTCATAAATTCAGAAATAAAGGAAGACATATTTATATCAGTTAATCTTGCCGCTTTGAGAAAAAAATTGAAAAATAGATTATATCATTAATAAACCAAACACATCTATGACATGTCAAAACAATAAAAGAAAAACTACAACTGCGCAAATTGAATATTAACAATATTTTGTTATATGTTCAGATCAACAAAGGTATGAAAGTAACCGAATAATAATGGAATAATAATGAAACGAACTTAAACACCGCAAAGCCCACAAAGATCTGCAAAAGATGTAGGCTTGTAATAGTTCAAACAGTGAGTTTAAAAAAGAAAAAGAAAAAAAGGAGATTAATTTTTGCTTTCAAACTTACGGAAATCCAGTTCAACACAAGCAAATTTATACCAGGCTCTCAAGGAAGAGTTTGAAATCCATGGATCAGAACACCACTACCCAAGTTACTGCAAATACAAAGACAACTCATGTGAGAACCTGGTTCGCAAGAAAAATAGGAGAAATGTCCTTCTGCACGTGAAACAGCTGGTGACAAGGAAAGAGCAGCTTCAACTCAAAAGCTAACTTAAAAAGTCAAGTTGTTTAATTAGAAATAAATTTAAAGGTAAGTATGTCTTTCCTGTCAAACTATGTATATAGTTTCAATTTTATAGAATTGTAACAGGCATTGTTGTGTACATTTGTTGCTTTACATACACATTTCTGCTGCGTGTTTTATCTTAGCAAAAGAAAATAGTAGCCTAATCTAATCCTAGAAGTCGCCTAGAGAAATCCACTATGAACCACATCGTTAACCTACACCAAGCAGTCAAGCAGAGGTCGATCCAAAAGCCAAAAGACAAACTGACGGAATTTTTTGCAAAGTCTTCATTTTGAAAGATAAAATGCAAATGCTGATCTACACAGTCAATTTTTAGACCTATATTTGGATAAAAGGGTATTTATTTCTGTCTTCTGTTTTATGGCAGAGGAGGATGATTCATTCCAATAAATCAAACAAACAGTTTACCCTTCAGTTCAAAGCAAAGAAATGAATCCATAATTTATACCTAAACCATCACACTAAGGTATAGGATACTCTGCAATTGTTGGCTCCTCGGAATCAACTGCCAGTCCAATTATTGTAGCATTTAAGCTGTGAAACAGTTTACTTTTAGGAACCTAAAGGAAAATAAAAACGAATATCAGCAATGATCAAAACAACTTAGCTCATACAAAAGCCTAAATGTGGTATATATTGCACAACAGCCATGTAGTTAAATGCTCATAATGCTTACACTAGTCACGTTTCAAGGATCCAGAAGTTCTATATAAAAAAACCTCACAATGCAGATGTTTGATTTTCATTTTTGATATAGGAACTTCATATTAGTAAATGAAGCCAAGGCGATGGCAAGTTCTTTGCCTATTTTCTTTTCTTATTGTTTGGAGTTTTAGGCGGTCAGTGAATTTTGTTTGAATTATTTAGGTTTTATTGAATAAAATTACCTCCAAAGTTTTACAAAGCAATGCCTATTTATAACATATAAGCTTAGTCTGATTTCACAGAACCACATGTATAAGGATAACATATGCATTGTATTCCTGAAATGAATAGTCCAAACATGCCTCTAAATATAAAAGCACAAGAAAAACATCACTCTCTCATGGTAATCTATTTCAAGTAACAATCTTATATTTCATATAATCATTTTTAACAAAGACTCAGTTTGATATAGCAATTATATTATCTATATGATATACCCATAACATGTATTAAAACAGCAGCTTCAGCTCCAGCTTGATATAACAATTATATTATCTATATGATACAAATCATTTTTAACTGTTATGTATCATACAAAACATTAGTTCATATGTGCTGCCACATTGAATAGCAGCTTCAGCTTGGAAACGTGCATGCTCTCTTATGCACGATTTGTACATACTTACGATTTTTTTTTTCATTGTGTCCTTGCAAAGTTTACTGTTCGCACGTTGGGCTTCCTCACGGAAACACAAGGCTGATTTTCTTTTACATCTCTTTTTATTTCTTAACTTATTTGTTTGCAAATCTTCAATAATTAATGTTAATTGTCGCCTGTTTGATTTGAACAGAGAAACAACATTTACAAAGTTTGTTAATATATTATTATATGACATAAAGTTACACTTTTTTATTTAATACTAGATAATTTAAGTTTCTTCAATTAGCAAGTAAATAAATTTTAGGATTACAAAATATTACTCTCAGTATTATCCATTGTCCTTGCAAACCAATTTACAAAAATTAGCTAATTGCACCTATGCTGATTTTTCCACCAA
This sequence comes from Allium sativum, assembly GCA_030737875.1. Taxonomy (NCBI): domain Eukaryota; kingdom Viridiplantae; phylum Streptophyta; class Magnoliopsida; order Asparagales; family Amaryllidaceae; genus Allium; species Allium sativum. The sequence goes on from CM060918.1 coordinate 135,757,446, forward strand.
CACATCTTTGTTACATATACTATCTACATTAAACCAATCAATTTTGGTTAAATTACAATTATAGTATACTAAGTAAGAAGGTATAAAAAAATAAAAGGAAATATTGGGCAATAAATACGAAGTTTCCTTTATCTGAACCCAAAAAAAAGGAAACACTTAGACTATACCAAATTATATGGATATAAAATAACCATATAATAAATGATTATGATATAAGCTTAGCATTTTGTTCTTCCAAACAACCAGTAACTTAGATAAATTTGTATCTATATATTTTACCATTACCGCACTAATAAAAGCTGGTTATAGAAGAATCATGTAGATACATGCAATACAAATATGGGAACTTACAGTAATACAAAAAAGATTATGATTTCCTCATCAAATTTGAATTAGGCCAAAAAAAATAAACAAATAAAATGGGCATCAGAAAAGTAAGCTCATGGAATGGATGTAAATGAGCAAATTGATCAAGTTCATTTCAATAAATATTAATACCTAATTTACTGTAAATGAGAGATGGTTATATCAAATTGATTTTAATAAATAGGTAGTAAATGAGCTATGAAAAGATTGAAAAACAACCAAATCTTAATGGTAGATGGTAGTTTATTATAAAAATATAATCAAAATGTCAAACATACTTTCTTTAATCAAGTATTTCTCCGCTTTATTGTTGATGGTAGTAAATGGCAGCACTAATTCACAAAAATTAGCTAATTGCACCTATGTTGATTTTTCCACCTACACATCTTTGTTACATATACTATATATCTACATTAAACCAATCAATTTTGGTTATATTACAATTATAGTATGCTAAGTAAGAAGGTATAAAAAATAAAAGGAAATAATGGGCAATAAATACGAAGTTTCCTTTATTTTGAACCCCAAAAAAAACACTTAGAGTCTACGAAATTGAATGGATATAAAATAACCATATAATAATTGTATCCAATTTTGTGTCCAAATAGTCATTCTCTTTACTAAATACCAAAACATTGTTACATGTAATCAACTACTTTTGCTACTTTTCTATGTGATACCATTTTGCAATTGAAAAAAATAGATAATATTCATGAGGTAAATAAATATGTATCATGAAAAGTATAATATCCTATAGTAACAGCTTAATTATAGTTTAAAGGTTTGAAACTCGTATTTATCGTAGATGATCCATCCTTTAAATAAATATATTTATTTTACAAAAATGGTTGCATACGTGAAACGTTCCAATGGAAAGACAATCGCATAATCCGATAAGATTATGCCTTGAGATAAAATCACAACCTTTTATAAGAAGCAAAAAATAATGCTAAATTAAATGGTTCTAGTAATAATTCAATTGAGTTTTGAGTAACAGAAAATGATACAGCAAGAGGATGAGTTCTCTTTTTTTTTTTCTTATTTAAAACCATACAGACATCTAAACTACGGAAGTGCATAAAAGTTTGCAGCACTCCAATATTTTTATCCTGAACTTCAAATGAACTTCAAATCATTAAAAAGTAGAAGAAATATATAAAGAGTATATATTTTTACTATATCCCAACAAATGCTGATGTGCTTCAAATGGAAAACATATGATATTTCAATATTTCTTCATTGGTACATCATATGTGCCAACTGTGCTAGAAAAATGGATATAAGAGTCGAAAATTAGATGGGAAAAAGTGAAAACTCTTTCCTACTGACGCATAAAATGCCAAAAAATTCTTACGTGCATAAATCTACTAATGTATATAATATCTTTAGCATATACTGTGACTGTAAATTGGCGTTTGCAAGGACAATGGATAATACTGAGAGTAATATTTTGTAATCCTAAAATTTATTTACTTGCTAATTGAAGAAACTTAAATTATCTAGTATTAACTTAAATTGTCTAGTATTAAATAAAAAAGTGTAACTTTATGTCATATAATCTTTAATAATAGTTGGAATAGGTTTGGTGTCACACTTTTTTGGTGTACACACCAACTACCGAAAATGTCCTTTAATCAATTTGAACAGATCTTAATAAATCCACAAAAAGTTCCATCCGCGCATTAAAGGGCAATTCAAGCATATAAAAGGAATCTTTTAGCACCTAAATAAATAGATCCACAATATTAGCATTGGCGCATGGTATAACAATTCAAATAAATAGATCTTCTTAAATATAGAAACCACGCCAAAATCATAGCAACTTTCACGCATGCTCATCTACACATAGGTACTAGAATTTTCTTTTGTTATTGTGAAACATTCAAGGCTTCATTTGAACAAATATAGAATGTTGTAAATATCCATGGATCCCTTTATATTATAAATCTTATCATTATTAAATGCTGTCACGTCATTTACATGAAATTAAAATTTATATTATTAAATGCCCTCACGTCATTTACATGAAATTAGAATTTATATTATACTTATTTCGGGAAAATAATACATTATATCTTTTATTATTACAAATGTCATCACATTTATTTAATTATCTGCATTGATATATATATTTCCTCCTTGAATACTGGATCATAATATATTATACCTTTTAATCAATTTGAACATATCTTAATAGATCCACAAAAAGTTCGTTCGCGCATTGAAGGGCAATTCAAATATATAAAAGGAATCTTTTAGAACCTAAAGAAATTAGATCTAAAAAATTAGCATTGGCTCATGGTATAACAATTCAAATAAAGAGATCTTCTTGAACATGGAAACCGAGCCGATCATAGCAATTTTCACGCATGAGCATCTATTAGAATTTATATTATACTTATTTTGGGAAAATAATATATTATATCTTTTATTATTACAAAAGATGACATCACCTTTACTTAATTATATGCGCTGATATAAATGTTTCCTCCTTGAATATTGAATCATTATATTTCCTTGGTCAATACATCTGCTAGAATCCCGCAATATTTCATTTATAAATATATACATACCTTCTTTTATTCCTCAATCCTACATATTAACTTCTCTACTTCTCTCTCTTTTTTCCTTCCTCTTTCAGCTACTCCGCAGAAGTATTTGGCTTCAGGTAAACTCCACTTTAAAGATATAGATTCTACAATATTTCAAAATCTAATTTATATTCCATCAATCTACACGCTTTCTTCATCACATGTTTTGAAGACCGATCGGTTTGGTGGTAGGTTATAATTATTTACCGCTTCAATTTTTTTTAATTGTGATATGTTTATTGAATTTTGTAGGGTAGATATTAGGTAAGGACTTAATTTTGTCTTTGGTAAGTTCTTAGAAAAATTATGCTGCTAGGTTTTTAATGTTTATCAATAATGAATTTTACTATAGTATTCATTATCTCTAGAAAACTCATTTTATGTACTTCAGGATGAGAAAGCAAGCCATTCCAATGTATCCAAATGCTGATGAACCTACTCAAGAAGATTCAAATGTTAATGTGTCTGATGATACAGTTTACACAACCATCGATGACAATGAAGGAACATAGCATACACCGGATGATATAATCTTTCCATGTAATGTTACAAGGAAACAGGGTTAGAATAAGGCCACGTTTGCTAGCGGAAAATATTTATTGTCCCAAAGGTGCTTAAGTGTCATTTTTTTCATGTATATTAGCGATTACACAAACTTTTGAATATCATAAAAGCTGGAGAAATTTAAAACACGAAAATCGGAGCAGAAATGTTTAATATCTCCTAAAAGATAAAATAATTGAATAATATTTTGTAGGCATTACTTTAGAATTTGTTTATATTTAATATTTTTATTTCTTTTTCTTACATTGACAGTTTATAAATTATGCAACATTTGTACTTGCCTATAAAAATATAAAATATTTGAGAATTAGTAACCCACGCGCGGAGTGCGTGCCACAATCACGCGCGGAGCGCGTGCCGTTACGCTCGTAATATATTAACAAACTTTGTGAATGTTGTTTCTCTGTTCAAATCAAACAGGCGACAATTAACATTAATTATTGAGGATTTGCAAACAAATAAGTTAAGAAATAAAAAGCGACGTAAAAGAAAATCAAACATGTTTGAACAGAAGTTAAACCAATTACTTTAGTTCCTTTGCATCCTAATTTAAAATAACTTATTTTCTTTCAACACCAGACAACAACTCTTAGTTTGTTCATGGATACACACACACACATACATAAAAAACATTAACTGATAGTTAATGATATAAAGTTAATGAAATATAGTGAATTAAATAATGTTAACGTTTGAAAGGACAAAAAGGAAAAAAATTGTTGGAAATAAGAATTTAATTATGGACATGAATCAATAAGAAGAAAAACTGTGGTAAGACATAATTATTACAAAGATAAATTTTGGTGCAATATTTTCATTTAATACTAATAAAATTGTTAAAGAACATCAGAACAAATCAAATTCATTAGGAGGCCCAAAAAAAAAAAAGATTTACCATAATGCATAGCAAAAGAGATGAGAAACCGTACCCCGTACCCCTATATTTGAGTATCATTTCTGTAGATTGTCTGATTTTACCTTTCCAAACATAGCCATTGCTACCATTTCAAAATACTTTCCAACCTTCTTCTCAAGTAGCATAGTGGAATCAATGACATAAACATATAACAGGAGCGCTTACAATGTGATCCCCTTCAATTTTCCATCAAAGAAAAAGCACTTCGCCAACAACCTATAAGCAAAGGCATGTACTTAGATTTATGTAGAAACTCAACCAAATGAGGTTGGCACTAACAATAATGCATTGAAAGTCCTCCACTGGAAAGAATGTTGGCAAAGCTAACAACTCTTCCACGTCCCTGTCCTTGCTGATGATCATGTAATCTTTTTTGAGTGAAAATCCTCTGAAAAGGATAATAAAATTATAGAATAGTTGTAAAGCTAGAAAATACTGGCATACATATTGCTAAGGAAAAAAGGTAAAATTATCGTAAAAAGGGAAAACTGAATAATTAAAAATTACGTAAGCATAGAGTTACAGTGAACAAACAATTAAATCGACTTTGAAATAAAAGCCGAACAACTATAATGGTACCTGGATGTGAAAAAATGGTACGAAAAGTTAAAGCAAGGAGTGATGAGTAAGGCAAAATGCCCAGAACTAAAGACGACGATTTGGGAGAAAATTGACATCATCCGCACATTACAAAAGAACTATCACGAACATTACATGACGATGGCATGGCTGGAATGGCGAGGGTTTGTGAATTCTTCTTAATGTCGACTGATTTTCTAGTTTCGAAAATGGCGAGGGTTTGTAAATTACCTGGATTTCAAAATAGCATAAAAAATTCGACCTCTCTTCAGCATCTTCGGAAATTAGGGAAAAAAATTATGGACGATTGGTCAGACTAAAGGAGATGAAATCGGATTGAAAAATGCGATGACTGGAGCTAGAAGAAATCCGATAATGGAAGGAGAAGAATAGGGAATGAGTACACGGGCAAACAAAATCGAAGAAGGAGAAAAATCCCGATTTGAGAGGAGAAAGATCAGAGAGGAGACTTTGTTTGTATGGAACGATTTGAAAGGCGGAACAGGATAAGAAAAAATCGCGTGAGAGAAAGAGGGCGCATGTTTTTGGAAAGATGGGAGAAAGAAGGAAATGACTGAGAATACGTTGCTATTGAGCGAACACTATGCCTAGATTTATTGGCACAGACAAATTGTTTTTGGCTCTTACACTACGGAAACCTCCCTAACGATTGGTTTGATAATGAAAAAATAATAAAAATTCTCTTCCACTCCCTCCTCTCACACACACTCTCCATCAGGCTCTCACGCAAACAAAATACAATAGGAGTTTGTTCACACTTTATCCAAAAGTGTGAATATAACTCTCAAATTCCATTGGTGGAAATCAGGGGGTCTCTCTGATTTTCTTGTGCAAATCAGGGAAAATCAGAGGGACCCCCTGATTTCCACCAATAGGATCTGAGAGTTATGTTCACACTTTTGGATAAAGTGTGAACAAACTCGGACTCAACAAAATAAACTAAGCATGTAACATAGGCGACAAGTAAAAATACAAAAGGTAATAATGATGTCTGCCTCGGTAATTAAAAAAACACATATAATCAATACTGGATTTAGTTTTTAATAATAAAAAGTACCTACAATTATTAGTGTGTTTGATTTCCAAGGTGCAGAACCACTTTTAATAATAAAAAAAGCTTGCTATCCCATGTCCGAGTACGTCCTTCTTTAATTTATTTAAAGTTTTTTCCAGAGAATTGCAGAGTCTTCTTTTTCATTCAGTAATAAATAAACACAATGGCCATATCTCCTGTCTCATTTCCTACCTTTTCTCATCTTCCTTTTTAATCTATTTTATTTTATACAATCTAACCCTAAATCTTACTCCCCACCAACGTCGGCATGCTCCTCCTCCCACCGCCGCTAGCATCTTAGACTTCAGATCTCCGCCGTGTTATCTCTACTGCTAATTTCTTTACTCTAATTTACTTGGTGTCTTTATGAAGCCCTAAATTACCCTTTTTATTTTCTCGATGTTCAGTTTTCCACCGGATCTGCTCTATTTTAATTCGCTCCACTTTAACAACTACGCCTAAACATTCATCCGTCGAATCGATTTCAACAATATTCGAAGCCTGCTATGAAAAGTCAGAAAAGTCATTAATTTCTATTGTTCTTCCTACTGGAGATTCAAGGCAACCGCTCTTTCCTACAATTCAGGATCAGAGAAATGATTCTCCTCTTTTCTGATCAAACCCTATCTATAACGTAAGCTCTTAACTCCTAGCCGAATTTTTATGTGTAATTGATTCGATTTCTTACGTGAATTTGGTTGATTTGTTGTCGGTGTTCTGACTAGATTGGATCTCTCATTCGATTTCAGTTCGTTGTAATTTTATAACTTTTTTTTTGTTTGGTTTGGATCCATTTATGGCGATTTAGTTTGACAGGTGCAAATGGTGACAGCATGCCTAAGTGCTCTTACAATATAGGAGCTTACTGAAAATGCAACCAGGTACTACCCATATTTAGTAAAGCAAATGGCTTATAATTGTATTTGTAGGGATGTAAATTAATAATGTTTTTGATAACCCACTTTTATTGCCTGCTTCTGTTAATGTAATTTACTAATAACGTTTCTGCTTTCTAAATTTTAACTCTATTTCTTCGGATGTTTCTATTTCATTATGTAAATACATTATGTGTTGTTATTTACTTTCTTTTCTTCAGGTCTTAAGTAGCATCATGCTTTTCCCTCAATCAACAGGAAAATTAGCCAACAAGGTCTAAAAAATCATTCCATTTGAGGCACAAAATTTTGATTTTAGGTTGTGTTTTATTCTTTAGGTCTATTTTCCTGTAAGGTTGCTTCAACTAACTTTTAGCATTTTATTTATTTTTAAACAGGAATTCAGTGTTGCCAGTTTGAAGATATCAGGTTCATTGTTTCACAAAATTACAGGTATTAAAAATCTTGCATTAAGCATTTGCATAAGGCTAAAAATCATGTACATAGCATGACCATTGTTATGAATAACAAAATTTTGCAAATATAAATTGTTTCCAAATTTAGAATTTGAAGCTATGAAATTTTAGAGAGTTGAATTTTAAGTTTTAATTTTCTGTAATTACAGATTGGAAAACTTATTTTTAAACAGGAATTTAGTGTTGCCAGTTTGAAAATATCAGATTCATTGTGTAGTGTCCCGAAAATCCGGTCCAATTTGAGCTGACCAAAAACACAAGTACAACCCCAATTTAAACTAGAAATTCAAGAAACTAATAGAAAGTAGATAGAGGGTGAGGATAGATAAGGTAGAACTTATAGAATAGAAGAAGAAGAAGAACATCATCATCAGAGTAAACACGAATCTCACAGCGGAACGAATAAAATATAACATAACTTTTGAAATACAAACAGTTATATATACAATAGCACTTATCAGAGTGCAGCACTTATCAGAGTGCAGCACTTACAACAACAGCGGAAATAATAATAGCTATAGAATCCTGAAGCCTCCTGCTCCAAGCTCTCCAAGTGTATCTGTAAAATCCCGACTACTTGACTGCCCATACAAAATTAGGCACCCAAGAGTTTAGGGAAAACAAACAAATAAACTCCGGGTCAGTCATGGGACTGGTATGAGTAAAACAGTTTAAAACAGTTTGAACAAGTAAACGATATCTCATAAGACCACGCCGCATAACGGAACGGGTTTTTCCCTTATGAGAATCCAACAACTTTGTAAACAATATCATTCTGATATTATTATAATGTCTAAATACAATTAGATAACAATCTAGCAGAAACACTTTCATCTCACGTTCTACAAATATAGTATACAATCAAAACAGCAAGCACGTATTGGGTAATGGATTTCCAACTATGACAAGGTATGGAACCACCTTCCGATCAGTGTACTCTAGGAACGATACACTGGAGTTCAACAAGAACATCTTGCAACTCAGCCACACATGACCGACCACTCATTTCGCTTGAGTGTATCGAATGTACATCATCAACGGTTGGGATCAGCAACCGTTTCCCGTATATATATGGGACAACATTGATAGATTAAAAGAAGCAAATGAATATTCTCTAGATAGGTGATTATACACCCTACTTCGGTGCGACTGACTTAGCCATGCTGCCTGCCGGATTTCTGTCATTTACCGGATGTGAGGCTAGAAGCTACGCTTACTTTCCATTCATTTATAACACGATCACTTTGAATGCCACATTATCAGATCCGTAAATCATTAGTTGGTTTATACAAATATCATGGATGTTATGCTAAGGGATAAATCCGTTGCAACCATATATATTTATACAGACCAACCCATTCGATCATTAGAAATACTTTGTCAGACATTCGTCCATTTACGTTCGTTCTGGGACTGAACGAAACCGAAGGCACTATTCAGTACATCCATCTTAGTCCATTGTTATCTAAGATTTATACAACAGCCCTTGCACTTTACTCCGTCTTCAATATATTCAGCATATATGATTCGTAACGCTTACGCCAATACAGAGTGGTTCTTTGGATAATAATCCAACCGGTCTCTCCATATTAACAACGTTAAAATGGTCAAAACATTGATAGTCTATGATTTAACTATCAAAGAAAAACTCGTGTGCAAACAACGATATTATTTCCAGACGGAAATTATATCAACCAATCATCATTTAACATTTATCTCTTTAGTTCGTTAATTTACTTATCTCCTGTTTCCATATATTCAACCTTCCTTATTTTCTAATTTTGGAAAATATACTTTATTAACAATGGAAAACATTTCCATTTCCTTGTTTTCTATATTAGAAAACATTTCTGATTTCTTATTTGGAAAAACATTTCCAAAGTTCCTTCATTGGATTTAAACAGATGTTTTAAATAAACATCGCTATGCCAACTTAAACTATTTACTGAATTCACTTAACCATCATTCACTATCAAACCTTACCATTCCTTAGTTAAGAAGGAAGTCAATCAAGTTGGGGTATAATTACCTCTCAGACCTTAACTGAACAACGTTATAACTTCGAAATAGTAACAGTTTATCTTTTAAACCTTTAACAACTTCTTTACATAACTCTCGGATTCAATTTACGAATCCACTTCTTGATTGAAAACATTGATTATAATGATAACGTTATAATCCCTACTTTCGATATATCTAACTTCAGTTATAACCTTTATTCTTTAAATCGAATAATTAAACCTAACCCTAATTTATTAGTGTATACTTTTGATTTAAAAACCGGAAAGTAAATATTACTTTCCCGAATTCGATATAATTGAATTCGACGTATAATTCTCTTTCGAGAAATCTCTGTTTGATTAACTCTTCTTCGAATATCCTATATTCGATTATCTCTCTTCGAATAACTTATATTCGAAATCTCTCTTTTTCGAATAAACTATATTCGGTCTCTTTCTTTCGAATATGCTATATTCGATAATCTCCTTCGATTAACTAATCGATAACTCCTTTTGATTAAACTATAATCGATAACTCCTTTCGATTAAACTATAATCGATAATTCCTTTCTTTTAGCTCTATTCGAATAAACTATATTCGACTAACTCTATTTAACTCCGTTTAACTCTATTCGAATAACTACTATTCGATAACTCTATTTAACTCTATTCGAATAACCAATATTCGATAACTCTATTTAACTCCGTTCGAATAACTAATATTCGATAACTCTATTTAACTCCGTTCAACTCTATTCGAATAACTAGTATTCGACTAACTCCTTTGGATTAACTCATCTTGACTAACTTAACTTAATTAACTCAACTCGATAACTTAACTCGATTATCTTAACTCCATTATCTTAACTCGATAACTTAACTCAATTATCTTAACTCCATTATCTTAACTCGATAACTTAACTCGATTATCTTAACTCCATTATCTTAACTCGATTATCTTAACTCGATTATCTTAACTCGATTATCTTAACTCGATTATCTTAACTCCTATCGAATAACTAATATTCGATTAACTCCGTTCGCTTGACTCTAGATTGCAGCGATCACAATGGTTACGCCTGATTCCCTCAGGAAACATCCGACCGCCTTAGGCTATTTACAGCCCTGCGAATTACGCTAGCAGTCGTGCTAAATGGCATCTCATTTGGATTAACTCTAATTGTTCAGTTCTGACTGTTCAACTCTAACTGGTTAACTCTAACTGATTAACTCTACTGATTAACTCTACTATTTAACTCTAACTGGTTAACCCTAACTGATTAACTCTACTGATTAACTCTATCGGTTAACTCTATTCAACTAACTCGACTCGACTAACCCCTTTTCGAATAACATATTCGAATAACTAACTTTCGAATACCATATTCGATTAACTAACTTCGAATACCATATTCGATTAACTAACTTCGAATACCATATTCGATTTACTAACTTCGAATACCATATTCGATTTCTCCTTTTTGATAACGTTTATCCATTTAAAAAGATCCCCTTTTAACAACGTTTATTCATTTATAAAGATTCACTTTTTAGTAACGGTTCTTCACTTTATAAATGTTCATTTAATAACGTTTTCCTTTTTATAACGGTTTCTTTTTATAACGGTTTCCTTTTTATAACATTTTATTCCGTTATAAACCAATTTCCTTTTTATTAACTCTATTTATTTTCTAAATATTCCCTTTTCAATTCTATTTGTAAATGGTTTACAAATATTTCTTTTTTCTATTTTATTCTATTTGCAAATGGTTTGCAAATATTTCTTTTCAAATTTATTCTTAAGAATATTCTAACTCCTTAAATCCCCGGGAAAATTCGCCATAACCTTCTTTGTATCGGAAGCATCGGGAAAATCCCCAAACCGCCACACAGGCCTTTCCATTCAAAAAGAAAATGGTTTGAAATTATTTCCTTTTTGAATATCTCCTATTTATAAATATTCCTTATTTATAAATATTCCACTTATAAATATCTCTTATTATAAATATTCCAATTTATAAATATTCTGTTTTCAGTATCACTTTGAAAATCTCCTTATCAACATCCCGTATGTTATGGTATTCAATCATATCAAATCACGATGATAAATATCGTCCAAACACATATGATCGACAATAGATTATATATCACATTATATATTGCAATATATGAACAGAACAGTAATATAAATATTGAGGAGTCCAGTTGGACCCCTCCAACCTGTTTCCCTGCATCACAGATGTTACACAGTATAATCAACATCCATTACAGTTCAGTACGAGTTATTCTGATAAACAGAATCAATATATATATATATATATTTAACAGTTTATATATGTATATATATAATTTCAACTAACTGACTAGCAGTTCAATCAATCAACCAACATACAGTAATCAACAGATGATTAACAGTTCTAAGAATACATTATAAAAATATAACTGTTCAGAGTTGGTGAGTTTTACTCACATTGACGCGTTAACCGTTAAATAATCGGTTTGCGTTATTTGACTCAGTTGGACAATTTATTTCGCCATAAATTGTAACGAGCTCGGAATCACTCCCAGTCAGCTCCATTTTGAAGCTCTCGTCCATACGATCCCAACGGATCTTGTTTCGCTGAATTCCGACTATGTATGACGAAGTTATCAATATTATAGGTTGTACACATATTTTAAATAACAACTTGAATTTTAAATAAAAACTTGGGCCCTTTTACCTATTTAAAACCCCCCCGGCCCATCAGCTATTCAAGCCCGTTTACCCTAAAGCCCAGACCCGAAGTTTTTTCTTCCCCAAACTCCACGGTCTCCAGTAAACACTAATCCATCATTTTCGATCCTTCCTCCCTCCATGGCTCCTTCACCCTTCAACCGAACCCCTCAACAATCTCACCATTGTTCCTCTCTTCAAACCCTCGTCAACTACAACACCTTCTCCCCCAACTCGAACTACACCTTCCAACTCCGACGTCGAGGTTCTCCAGGGAGACACCGAACTCCCCAACAACCGAATCACCCTATATTTCGTACACAGGTGCCATTTCAACCATTAAAACCAAATCCAACTTCAAAAACCCACATTGATGCCAAAATCAAAACCAATATAAAACTCTAGGTTTACTGTTGATAACTGACGAGCGCCACAAGTTGATCGCACCACTTCATAACGACTCCTGATCGAAGAGCATCACTCCTAGGATCCATGTATAAACGTATTAGGATTTATTGGATTTTTTTGTGTTTGGTTTGGATTTTTGTTTTGATATTCTTCCTTGCGGTTTTGCTGAGAAAACAAAATGAAGAAGTGGCGGCTGGAATTTGATTATACAGATAAGGACTTTGGGATTAGGTTATAAGGGATGAAGGGTGGGCTATTTATAAGAGGGATAAAATATCTAGATATTTTATTTTTATTATTATTATATTCGTTTCGCCTTCTAAAAATTCGTACGATCACATACGGTACCTAAAAATCACAAAACTGGACATGCAGCTACAGTTCGATATTACGGTCCTAACGAAACTGGTTTCGTTGAATTCCGACTTCGTATGCTCACACAGCGTATTTTTAACCGTCAAAATACTGACTGTTTTCCACTCTAAAAATCCGTACGGCCACACAGTGACTCTAAAAATCACCAAACTTGGAATCTAACAACTATTTGACATTGTGGATCCAACAAAATTAGTTTCGTCAAATTCCGACTTCGTTTGCAAAACCAGCTATTTTTAAAGCTCTGAATAATCCATTTAAATATATAAATATATTTAAATAAATTAAATTAAATATTAATAATTTAATATTATCGTATATATCCACATAGAATATACCACAGCTCCAGAATATTCATATATGGATTTATAGCTCGATATTCCAAATCCATATTATATCGGTATTCAATTTATATTGAAATTCCTTTTATAAATCGTTATAAATTATAAAGGAATTCTATAGCGACTTTTCTAAAATTTGATTTGGACATAAATCAAAATCTACACGACGAAATCCTGATTTTTCTGTTCCATTAGAAAACTATTATCAAATCGGTCCTGACGGTTCTTGTTTCACAGAAATCCGACTTAAAACGGACCCTGTATATTCAGTTGAAGTTTAAATCGCCAAATAGCGAACTGCAGCGCCATTTCGAGCTCGTTTATAAATATATTATAAACTATACGTTCAACTGTCGTCGATTCAATATATTCGTTAATATAATTCAACTCCAAACTAAATTATAGTTTATATACAATCCAATTCACATCGTATTGTGAATTCTACTATTTCTGACTATTTCGACATTATAATATATTATTATATTATAATTATTAATTAAATATTCAATATTATTAAATTCCAGTTATCGATATCGCCAAAACGATATTTAAATAATTAAATAAATTAATTATTCAACGGTCAGAAATGCGGGTCATTACACATTGTTTCACAAAATTATAGGTATTAAAGATCTTACATTATGCATTTGCAAAAGGCTAAAATCATGTATGTAGTATGACTATCGTTACAAAGACCAAAATTCTGCAAATATAAATTGTTTTCAATTTTAGATTTTGAAGCTATGAAATTTTAGAGTAGTTGAATTTTAAGTTTTAATTTTCTGTAATTAAAGATTGCCAAACTAAAGAGTTTTTTTTCAACTTTAAACAATATTGGTTTCACAAAACACTAAATTTTTAAAATTGGTTTACATACAGTTTTTGTTTCAAAGTTAAATGTTTAACACTTGAATTTTTCTTTGTTATATTTTTTTTAACACAGAAACTTAGGTTATAGTTTTCTAAGTTTGAAAATTGTACTTTTGAATAAATGAAATGCTACAAGCTTTGAGCTTTATGAATATTATGTTTTGAAAGCTCAAGCTTAATTTATTGTATCTTAAATGTTTCATAAACATAATTTTTTATGCTTTGAAAATATTACTTTGAAGTTTATTGTTAAAAAATTTAACCTTTACGACGTTCAACTAGTAAGTTTTGATTTTCAAAAAAAAAAAGTATACCATTATGGAAATATTATTTGAACCTTTCTTCGATGATATTTTTTTCATTATGGTGTATACTATTTCTTAGAGGTTTTCTGAGAGTATAGTATTTTTTTGGTGATCAAATAGAATTTTTCTACTAAGAAATAAAAAACTAGAGAATAACATAAAACCCTAGCGCTACCTTCAAAGAGTAAACCGACTTTTGTTGCTTAAACAGTTGTTCACTTAATATTGAATCTCATGACCATGAATACGCATAGTAGAAATAAAAAACTATTTCGTCAATAACATACAAAATTTTAGGATTAGTAATATGAGTTGCTTTAGTTTTTCAACTTTGTACAAATAATATTGGCACCACATTTTTTTTACAACAATGAATAATATGATATGGACTTCTGGAATCAATCGAAATTGGGTAGCATATGGTACGATTTCAGATATTATATCTATCACTTCTTCTACACCCTGATTTTCGGCATCCTCTTCTTTTTCTTCCATGCAAGGCGTCTTCACTATTGATTCCCAATCCAGATGCCATTCTTCTTCTTGGATGTATACGTAACGGGAAATGCAATAACATATTCCGAGTAGGTAATAGCGTTTTTAATGATTACTTGGTGGCCTTGCAGTTGACATTCTTTGTATCTTTGGATTCACATTCTTCTTCATCTTAACATTCATGTGCATTGCAAGTGTATATAACAAAATGCTCAGAGTTACTTGTTTTTGTTTTACAATAGTTTTTCCCCTTCCAATAACTAGCTCATATTTTTAGTTTAATGTACGTCTTTCTATTGTATAATTGATGTTGTGGTGATCCCTCAAAAATCTATATTTACAATTCTCAGATTTGGTCAGTTTGTTGATTAAATTTCATTATATCCTCATGTTCACTTTGTGAACAGTTGTATTTTTGCATTGGTAAAGTTGGTTGACACACTGCAGGTTTTATATTATATTACGTTTTGCCAACAAGTTAATTTATCATCTTTTTGAGCACATTCAATTATAGCCTTTCTTTCTTGGGTTTGTCTCTTTTTAGACATGTTCATTAATGCTTTATTAATTACTATGCAACTAATAGCTTATTTTTCATTGACATTTTTATCCAGGGAACTATATGTCCTGTGTCTAAAATCTTCCACTAATTTATTGACTATATGTATATACTCATATTAAGCATATACTGTTGCATAGTTATGTAACTGGAAATATCATCACTGACTTTAATTCTTCATATGAGTTGATTTTGGAACTAGAATCATGAAAATTTGTATATAGTGCAAAATAGCAGGTTAAATAATTTGAATCATGGACTGTGTAATTGAAAATCTAAAATAGCAGGTTAAATAATTTGAATCATTGACTGTGTATTTGAAAAATCTAAATTAAAAATTAAAAATCTGATGCACATATGGCACAGAGGAATGCGTGAACCAAATTATTATTGACAATTTCTTACCTTATTAAAAAAACTGTATTATTTTTCGTGCAGGATAGAATGTGAAAAAGGTTATAAATTGCATTAAGTTTATTGAAATTTTAATGTCATACAATTTCATGAAGGTTGCAACTATATATTCTAAGTTCAAATTCTGTCATGTTTTCTTAATGTTTTCCTGCTTATTAACGCCGTAAGGGTGATTAATCAACCATTGTTTTTCTGTTCCAAGCCAAATCTAAATATAGTTTGGCAAACTTGAATGAAAAGTGCCTCCTTTGATCATGTTTGGAGCACTAGTAAGTGCATTGTATTTTTTATTTTTTTTGGTGCATGCATACAAGTATATACTCAGTATTTAATATGGTGTAATCAATAGTATATAATGATAATTCATACAAATAATTATTATTTTTATTAGTAATCAACAATTTATACTTTATATAAGCAAGGCTGTATTAATAATTTGAGAAACCTTCCATGTTCCGCTCGAAATTTCGTATGCCGCCTTGATTTTTTTTTTTGATATTTTGGGTGGCTTTCTTCTATTCCCTTCAGAAACCCTTATTCCCAAATTCATCTTTTACGCACTCTCCTCTCCTCATTTCCTAATACACCTCTTAGTATGCCCTGTGAAATTAATTTCTCTTTTAATTTGATTTTTCTTCCTTTCCATCGATGCAATTTCATCTCTCATCCACCATCCAAAGCAGTAACAGCTCGAAGCAAATAGTGGGTTGATGCACTTGAAGCATCGCCATTCTACTTCCATATAAGCGCCTTGATGCTTTTTACTACTTGGATTCGGTATTGGCCACTTCTATGATGAATCACTCTTCCATTTTTCTATCAATAGAGGCGATAAGTTCTTAGCATACAAGCGGTTGGCTTTTTGGTGTAGGGTTTGGAGGTACCCATGTATCGAGCTTCCAGTACTATACGCAATCGCTGGACTTGGCTAGACATTTGCGACTATTATCGGTGCCTTAATCAATTTGATTCCAGCTCTTACCTTCGCTCTTTTAATCCTAAGGTTAGTATGTATATTGCTTTAAATTTAAACTGTTTACAATATAAAATGAATCAGCTTTATTGAGGATGGAAAAAGTTTGGTTAATTTTTTCAATAAATAATAATTAATTTTTTATTCTTAATCCTAAGGTTAGGGATTTGAGATGATAGGGGTGATTTTTGATGTTCAGAATTGCCTTCAGGTACACTTTTATTGTTTAAGCATCAATGTACACCATCTACTTAACAGGCTTTAGCTATTCAAATTATTTTGTATTGCAAATATCAAACCTCCAATTTTATGCAGGCGATTATTGGTATTGATCATGGTCTTAAATCTATCATTATTGCGTTCAGAGGCACACAAGAACGCATGTAGCTTGGAATACAGGGTAGTGTTTTGCTGCTTCTTGATTTGAAGTTGCCAACTGTATATTTAAACTTTCTTGTTGAAATTTGGTTTATCACACAAGGCTTGCAATATTTAAGTGGCTAAGTAGGACACCTTTTTAATGTTATGAGAATAAAATTTATTTCAATTTTCTTTTGGGCATGTTCATATGGAAGTTCATTAATGGCCTCAATTTCCCAAGAATGTACCTTTACTATTGTTGGATAATCTTAATTTTTTATAGTAACGTTCTTCCTTTTTGTTTCCCACCTGTTTGTTTTGTAACTTGTACTGTAACAACATACAAAACTGGATCAAGATTTATTTTGGAAACAGTTAGAGATGAATTACCCTAGCGTGCCTGATGCAATGGTTTGTGCTTTTTATATATAAACAAATGATTATTGAGCAATATTATCTTTCTTATTTTTTTTAATATTACCTATGAAGGTACATCATGGTTTTTACTATGCTTATCATAACACTACTATGAGACATGGTGTTTTGACTTATGTGAAGAAGACTAGAAACATATATGGGGTTCTTCCCATAATGGTTACTGGGCATTCAGTGGGTGAGGCAATGGCTTCCTTTTGCGCTCTTGATCTTGTTGTAAGTTTCTTCTTTTAATTGCAAACATTGACTTTTGGCATTTTCTTACTGGCAATCTTGATGAGCTGAAACTATCACAAGAACACCACTATAGACCATCATAACTGGGAACATATGCACTTATTTTCCCTGCATATGACACATTTTTGGAATTCTACCTTAATTTTGATTCCCTTAACGAAATATTGATTCTATCTTCTGTTAATTAATCAGAAGTTCACATATAAAAGAGTCCGGTTGTTTCTTATGTTAGGAACGATATTTGAAATTTTAGATCAAACTTCTAACATTTTTGCTAGCTTTATTCTGTATTTTATCGTAGGCCCCAGTTTTTTTTACATGTTTAATTTGTTACAGCCGTACATGGGAAGCACCATGATTACAATGAATTGTTCATGTAGAGAACATAATAGTGTAAGAATGAAGCTTTAGTGTACTATTTAGTATGAGATGACTATATTTCGACCACCCAAAATTTCAAACTATGGCCAAAAGAGATTGAACCTAAATTGCTGAAACATATGGTATGGTAGAGTCTGTATTGACTGTACAATTTGACTGATCCTTAAACTCAAGTTTCTCCTGTCAGTCGATAGTTTAACGATCAACTTGTTGTTTTGGATGTTAGGTATTCAAACACACATTTTAACTTAGCTTTTTTTTTTTGTGTGCTGCTTTTGTACTTGTAATGACTGCAAGTATTACATGACTTTTTTTCCTATAAGAAATCAGGTTCACACCATAGTTTCGGCATAACAATTTGTTATCATGCTTGATCTAGGCTGATCAACTCCGACGAATGAGGTTAGTTATTAGCTTCTACGCGTAATCAATTGCACAAACCAAGACTGTTCGGACCAGGATTACAAATGAAAGCAATGTAAATAACGTTGAAATATGTTTGACATTTAACAAGTATCCATACCTGAAAGCAATGTAAATAATACTGCATGATATTTGACATTTCACAAAAACGACCTTCTTGCCATTTGAGGTCTGAAGTAGGGTTCATTTAATGGTTGTTGGTTATTACCGGTTGTCCACCAATCGAGGTGGCTGCCAATGCCAAAGGAGGCGCTGATAGTAGCATAATTTTTTAATCAGATGGTCCTATGATTTGGAACCTAAGTTATCGGCTAGTTCTAGGATGTTGAATTTTAGTTGAGTTTGAACATATATTCCTATATATTTTTTTACTAAATTTAAGGGTTGGTGTATGGTTTGAATTAAATTAAATTACTTTATTTGTTCTATTTCAATCTTTGCTTTTAACAAGTCATATGAATGCTTCAGTACTCTGTATTGTTTTCAAGTTGTACTAAATTCATAGCTGCATAAACATGATCTTTTGTTGGTATCTTATCATTATTGGTTTAAGTCACATGATCTCATATTTTTTTCCATTATCTACCACTAATTGGCGCCACAGTATTGGCTTATTGCAGGATTGGGACCAGGTTGATAGTAATGGAGAGAAGGTAATGTACTACATTTTTAGAGTAATTCAAGTGGAATAGGATATATTTTTCGCTCAAAGTAAACCAACCATTTCTTCTCTTTTGACTCGACTCTCAAGTGAAGCTAGAAGAAGTAATGGCTTCACATCAGAGTTAGTAGATGAAGACCATCCAGAAAATTCTATGACCAAACCTCTAATGCATTCCTCGATGCCTCTTCCTCAAGCAAGACCCAGACATCAAAGTAGCATGCGAAACGTGCACTAAGACAAACATGGTCATGGTATTTGGTGAAATTACCACTAATGCCAACATCGTCTATGAAAAAATCGTTCGTGACACTTGCAGTTTGATCAAGTTCGTCTCTGATGATGTAGGTCTGGATGCCGACAACTGCAAGGTCCTGGCCAACATAGAGCAACAGTCGCATGACATTGTTGAGTGTGTTTATGGTCATTTCAACAAGAAACCCGAAGAGAGAGCTTGGGATCAAGGTACCATGTTCGCTTATGCCAACTATTATTCCAAAGCTTATCAAATTATGTTGTTTAGTTGAGTAAATTTTTTTAAAAGTTTTGTATCACCACGTTGGAAGAAAGTACACAACAAATAAGTTATGACTAGATGTCTCGATGATTATAAATGGTGGTTACATCGTTAAAGGGTGGTCATGGCGTGCATTTTTCCTTTATGCATATAACTACATTTCCATTCTATTATATAGGCTGTAGCATATAGTCCTGAAATTGCTTTGTGCTCTTTCAGTTTAGATTTTCTTTTTCCACACAGGAATATAAAGGCGGGCCATATAGTCCACAAATTTCAAGTCTATTTTAGGCTTATTGTTTTCCAATACTAATTCTTTAATACAAAACGACTGTTTTTGCATTTGTAAATGACCCCATGCGTATGATACATGTTAATAGATAACATGATCTAAAAACCAAAAAACAAATATATAAGGGAGATGACTCTTGGTAGCTTTCCATCTTTTGGTTTCTGTTGAAGTGAGAATGTCAGCATGGAAATGGTTGAGCTTAAATTTTCTCACTCTGTGAATAAAAGAGCATGAATTTTCGGATGGCAAGCTATATTAAATTTGTCACTATTATTTACTTATATTGAGTATGGGAACATTATCATTCATTGGAAAAATGGTATGTATGGGTGGGGTTCTGTATTCTGTTGAGAATTTGAAGCCTTCTGTTTGAAATATATGTGTTCCACAAGTTGTATGATGATATTACATTATACTGCATTAGAAAAAATCTGAAGCTTTATAAGATAATTCGTTGAACAATGAAAGCGCTATGCATGAAAATACCATAAAGCTGTTGGTACATTCTGAATATCTTATTTTAAAGGAGAAGCTACATTGACACAATTATAATGATTGTAGATTGTATTTTGGAATACCATAAAGCTGTTGGTACATTTTGAATAACTTGATTTATAGATTGTATTTTGGAATTATTTGTGAATGCTTGCTCGTAATTATAATGATAAACGCGCTTGTTATGTATAGTTAACTACTTTTTATTCCTAAAACTTATTTTGGTGTTATGTTGTAGACTTATAGTTCCAAGATCAAGGAGCAAATTGAAGGACAAGCATTCGAGCCCTGTTAGGATAGATCCATGTAGAAAATGAGAAGCTTTTTATATATATATGTGCAGGTTCCTTTTCTTTTTTTTTCTCTTTTTTTTTGAACTTTATGCATTATGATGCATAGATCAATCAACTATGTAAACATTATTTTTGTTTATGTGACATTAGTTCTTAGTTGTATCGGATAATGTTATGAATGTTGGGTGTTATGTGAATATTTTATCAATTATCGTACCATTTTTTTATTGTTATATAATGTTTTGTGACATTAATTTTTCTAGTTGATATATATATATATATATATATATATATATATATATATGTATGTATGTATGTATGTATGTGTGTATGTATATATATATCTCTGTGTGTGTGCGTTTCATTGCACGATGAGTATTGAATATTGAGTATTGTTGAAATGAATGTATTTGATGTCTAGATTGATGGTTGGACATGCTGTAAATTGTGTGCTATATATTTCCGTCGGTAATCTGTCGCTATATAGCTAGGATTTACAGACGGATAACTGGAATGTAAAATGTTTGCTATATATTTCCGTCGGTAATCCGTCGCTATATAGCTAGGATTTACCGACGGATAACTAGAATATAAAATGTTTGTTATATATTTCCGTCGGTAATCCCTCACTAAATAGCGTGCATTTAGCGGTGGAAAAATATTTACTGATTTTATTATGTTATATATATATATATCTGTCGGCAAAACACCGGTGAAATATTTTAAAATGAAATGATAATATATCAGAAAACGACAGTGAAGTAATGGAGAATCGATGTAAATTTCGATCACAAAATTGTACCTAAAATACCGGTGTGTTTTTTAGCGACAGCCCTATTCTGTTGCAAATCTGTCTCTAACATGCCTTTAGCGACGGATTTTTCCCTGCTAAATCAGTGTTTTCTTGTAATGTTAACATTGATCATCTTTGTCTATTATTTTATTTTATTGTCGACTTATATTTATGTAACTTGAACTTATTGCGTTATATCTATATTTTTTCCTTTGAAAGTATGGTTTATCTTTGTTGTATACTAATTTGTTTATGGTAAACTTGCTTGTGGAATTTCTTTTTATATGTTTTTAGCTGTTAATTTGAAGAATGGTTGAATCTATTTATGTTATTGAAAGTATCAATTGTATTTTTAAAATAATTTTCATATTTCAAACCGACAACACTTATTAGTATCATAAATTATCAGTTTGAAACAAGCATTTCTGAATGTTGTAGGTTATCAATTTGAAACATTCACTACATGTTACATATTATGGACTTGAAACACTCTTCGAGTGTTGCAGGCTATCAACTTGAAACACTCACCGAGTGTTGCAGGCTATCAACTTGAAACACTCACTAGTGTTGCAGACTATCAACTTGAAACACTCACCGAATGCTGTAGATTATGAACTTGGAACACTCTCTAAGTGTTGTGGATTATGAACTTGAAACACTAATTGAGTGCTGCAGATTATCAACTTGAAACATTCACTACGTGTTACAGATTATGGACTTGAAACACTCATCGAGTGTTGCAGGCTATCAACTTGAAACACTCACCAGTGTTGCATGCTATCAACTTGAAACACTCATCGAATGTTGTAGATTATGAACTTGAAACACTCACGAAGTGTTGTAGATTATGAACTTGAAACACTCACTAAGTGTTGCGGATTATGAACTTGAAACACTAATTGAGTGCTGCAGATTATCAACTTGAAACACTCATCATGTGTCGCAGATTATCAAACCGAAACGCTTGCTAAGTGTTTCAGTTCGTCAATCTGAAACACCTGCTATGTATTTCCATTTATCAATCTGAAACATAATACATGTGTTTCAAAAGTCTGCAACATACAAATTTGTAACACCTAAAAAGTGTTTTTAAAAATTTTAGCAACATTTTACTACCGTTTCAAATTGGCCATTTTAGTGTTGTGGTTGATCCGAAAATGAACCGCCAACTAAACGGGTCGGGTTAATCTGCTTTTTTCCTTGTGGGTTTCTAGTCGGGTTTCGGGTTGTGTAGAAAATTGACAGCCCTAGTCACATGCAAGGGTTCATACAGAAGCATGACACAATACGTCAATAATATTTATGTTTACAATAAAACACTCAAAGTTGAATAGATTTTGTAAAAAAATGGAGTCTTATAGGTGCATGAAGCATAGAAGTAACTAGAACATAAATGAATATGGAGGGGCAAAGTACGATTCATACAGGAAGCAAAGGTTGTTTCATACAGGAAAGAAGTGGCATGGAAATAGTAGGATGAGTAGGTAGCATATACAGAATAAAAATAACAAAGCAGTACGAAGAGCAGTAAAATATTGAGACATAAAATTCAAATAATGGAAGATTGGTGATACCGGACTAGTCACAGAGATAAAATGGAGTAAATAGGTTTCTGTGCCTCTTCTCTCGTGTTCTACATCCAACTGATGGTAATTCATTTTGATCCTTATCACCATCCAAAGGTAAACATATGTAAAATAGAGTTAAAGTACATAAATATGAGGGAATGCAATGATATTACAGTTAGAGAGCGCCCAAGGTAGTCATTATAGAGGAATAATTGTTTCATCCGGAATTCAAAAATCGTTTGAGAAAATATCAATGCATATAATGTACCTGAGTTACTTCCATTCCTTTGCAGACTGTGATGGTTGGTTCTATAAAGGGACTTGAAGCTCCAAGGTTGAGCTATGTTCTTTAGATGAGGTCATGTGCGCTACATAAAATGGTGGTAGATCATATCAATGTAAGCATAGGAAACTGTAAAGGTACAAAATATATAAAGTTTGTAGATTGTCTGAGTTTGAACATCATTTATTGGTGATGCAATTATATGCCTAGCTATCTTTCTAGCAGTTAAGGAAGCATCGGGGTTCTTGATCTTAAAGTTATTTGGTCGAAACCCAAACTACGTTTCTGTTCCCCGATAGAGGTTGGAAAATCTCCTCAATTATATGACAACCATTATCCTTATCAAATAGATAGATCTTGATTGGAATAGCTCGCCCAAGTAGGCAATAAACATTGTACATCATAATTTACTGACATAGTGGAATAACGTGTGTACTTTGAAAATGGATAGGGATATACGTGTACACTAACATGCAATAAGATCATAAACAGAAAATGGAGAGCAATATGTAAAATGTAAAAATGGAGTATTACAGAGATAAGAATAATGTTATGGAGTAAATAATGGAAAATAGTAAAAAGTGGATTATTATACTTAGGGCTGTCAACGGATAGTTTCGGATACGGATAGTGTCATATTCGTATCCATATCTGAAACTATCTTCGGATATCGAATATCCCACTACTACAAAAGTGGGCATATTCAACACTAATTTGTGTGCATTGCACGAAAAGTGTGGCGAAAGCTATGCTTTCTTTGATCTTCTGCAATAATATTCATATGTTGTTGCATTAGACGTGAATGCACTGTTGCGGTTGAAATTCTTGTGTTGTGATGTGCAACTCCCGTTCAAAGCGTTGCGTTACACCAGTTGAAATTACACCTCATCAATCCATGCCTTCATAAACAAAAAATCACAACCATTGATCCACCTTAATCACTCCACCTTACCCTTCCCCTATTTCCCGCTAATACTTTCATTGCCGCCCTTCCTCTATTTCCTGTTCCCGCTAAGATTTTCATTGCCGCGATACCATTTGGTTGGAGGAAAAAAAATCAGGATTTGCAAATTGGGGAATTACAAAACCAAATCGTGCAATCAACATCTATCGTCTAATTTGGATTTGGATAACTGGGTTTTCTGTTCTAAAAGCGTAAATCCAAACCAAATCATTCTCAGTACTTGTGTTCGCGGAGTATCAAACCCAAACCCTAATTCGGTCATTCCTTGATTTCAAAGTAGCGAGGGGCACAATAAAACATACTTGATAAAAACGCACACAGAAAACTAAATGGCAGAAATTCATGGTGAGCGGAATCCAATCAGTAAAAAGGTGCGCAACTAATTATGAAGAAGAAAGAGACAATGAGCACGTAATCGGATCTGGTCTTTGGTTTCAGAAATAGGCAACCCTAATTTCTGAATTATCCTATTTTAATATGCCTTGATTTCAAATCATATGTCACTCAATTTAAATCGATTTGTAACCAAATAATCTGTGCATAATAATTTAGTTGCAATGGTTGCTTGTAATTGGACAGTCTATGACATGGTTCACTACATATTTTATTTCCTTCTAATTTAATATCCTATAAGTGATTTTTCTGGTGAAAATGTTTTAGAGATGTAAAATGGTTGTGATAGCAACTGGATTGGACTTGTTAAGTTACTCGGTGTGCATTCTGCTTCTTTGTATATTCTATATAATCTTCATAAAACTGACTAGAAACGGATCTGTTAAGTTTATATTGTGTATTAGTATTGGATGTTGTAATTGGATGAAAAAAAGATGTCTACAAGTGTTTCACTAATTCGTTATACGTTTAGCTGATGTGTTGGCTCTATGATTTAATTTCTTGCTTTTTAATTAAATACATTATGAATTGTTGTTAAATGAAAGTTTAAATTTATATTAATTGCGGAAGTTAATTTGTTCGCTGGTTAAATTCTTTTGGTTATGATGGTAACACAGTTGCAATTCCAATAGTCATTACAAGTGTTTTCTGAATTTGGACGTAGTTGGAGTTAGAAAAAATAAATTCCACGAGTTTAATTAGCTACATAACGGAATAGATTTTCCATATTATCTGCTGTTGTACTCGTTCAAACTAATTCTGGTAGAATAATGTAAACATGAAATGAAATTATCATTTTATTTGCAAGAGCACTACAGTTCTCAGCTTATTACAAGAAAAGAAGCATTACTTGTAAAATTCAAAACAACAGACCAAATTAGCACCATCTTGTAGGAAAAGTAACACACGATCAGGCTTTACTAATTACTTCAATTCTTTGAGCAATATCAGTAGTCCAGTTTTGTAGAACCGTGTAACACCCCGTATTTCTGTTAACACTAATGTTCAGAATTGGACTTCGTATGAAGAAGTTGTGGCCATCGGAAGTTTCAGAAAATTCAAATCAGATTTCAAAATTTGAAAATTCAGAGTCAGATGGGCTAGGCGGGAATTTTCCCGCCAGGGCCATGTCGACCATAGGGTCGACCTGCCCCCCCTTCCCCCCCCCCCCCCCCCGCGGGCAGATTTGTTTTATGACCTGTTTGTGACTAGACGCTGACTCATTAGGGTTTCTGATATGCTCTGATTGGCTGGGATCAATTCTGGGTTGATCGGACAGCTTAAATTAATTCAAAACTCTATAAAAACACCTCTAGACTCAAACCCTAAAATCAAAACAAAATTAGATTCATGGCCGCCATGCCGTCACCTAGCAACTCAGCATAGCCGCCACCAATTAGAGAGGAAGAAAGCAAACCTAATTCAATCCTTTTCAACTTCAAAACAACGAATCTTCTTCAAGGGGAAGCTTTTAGAACTTCAGAAATCAGAATTCAGAACTCGAGACCTTCCTTGAGTTGTGAGTTCGATAATTTTAATAAAATAATTAGTAATTTAATTGGATTAAGTTATGATGCGGATTGTATGGATGTGATGTGAATTATTGACTGCATGTTATAGTTATGTTGTAAAATTGTGATGTTATCATATATGTTATAAATTCTATGAGGTTATGTTGTGATGTTATCATCCATGTTGTAAAGTTTTGAGGCTATCATCTATGTTGTAATTTTATGTATAATCAAATCATCATGTTGTTCATATGCTAGTTTGGTTATGTTGATTCATATGATAAATCATATGTATGCAAGTTTAGATTTTGATTTAGACATGAATCATATATAAGTTTTGTAAAATTATATGTGACCTTACATGTTTATGACATCTAGTTTATGTGAAAATTTGATTAAAAGCTAGGCTATGACATGTGTGAGTTATATGCCAAATTCTACATGCTAGTTTACATGTTTAGATGTAAGTTTACACCCTTAGATGTAGGTCTATGACATACATGATTTATGCAAGTTTGTGACCATTATTTCAATAAGTTTACATCTTTCGGTTTGGACCTATGACATATGTAATTTTATGCAAGTTGTAACTTTGGCCTATGCAAGTTTTAGATGTAGAACATCATTCACACATGCAAGTTCACCCCTTATGTTTAGATCTATTTTTAATTATATGTATGTTGTGATGTTTTCTCTTTATTCCATGAGTTAGACTATTCGAGTCTAACGTATACTTTACGTTAAAAAAACAAACGTACAACGTGGGGTAAAGGGGATAATATTAAAAGATTTAATTGGCATAAATGCCTTAAAAGGCATAAAATAAAATTGTGATGAAAATTGGTATGATTTTACATACCATAAATGGATGGACATAATTGAGTCAATTATGGACATCGTTAAATTTGGAATTAATTGATAATTTTAATAGGGAAAGTAATTCAAATTGGGGGATGATTAATTAGGAGTAATTAATCGTCTGAGACACGAGGTTAGGCTCTTTTGTGGTGTAAGACTGCCCGGACCCGCCCGGCAAATCCAGCTGCCACAAATGTCAGTCTAATGTGAGAGGTCTTAGGCATAAACTAAATACGTAACAATTGTAAAGACACGAGGTTAGGCTCTTTTGTGGTGTAAGACTGCTCGGACCCCCCTGACAAATCCAGCTGCCACAAATGCCAGTCTAATGTGAGAGGTCTTTATGAGGTTACGGTCTTAATGAATTAAGAAACACTTAATCAGATAAACATGTAGTGGGACATGAGGGGGTTAAGTGGGTGTCTTGGGTGGCATGTGGAATCTAGTGGGTGCCTTGGGTGGCATTGGAAATACGATTAGAAACACTTAACCAAAATTGAAACATGAATAAGAAGTGGGTTAAGTGGGATGTACTAGAGGGGACCAAGCTTAGGTGGATAGCTTGTGTCAAGTAATAGGGGCCCATTTCAACCAGTAACCCATACAGAAAGTCGTGCCTGTTTTTGCATGCATCGTCTTAACTGTTTTCGCATCCCACATCATTCCGTGAATGCTAAACATTGTAGTTCTGCAAAATGGGAGTAAAAGTCATACAACAGGAGTAAAATCCATACAATAGGAGTAAAAGCCATACAATAGGAGAAATATGAGGCAGATTTCTTTATTTGACTTTGAGTTTCTGTAATAACCCGGAAATCTGGGCCAGTTTAAAAATTTTATTTTGGCAATTTTGGCGAATTTTGATTATTTAAAATGAATTATTTTAAATAATAACGATGGGAAATTCATTTTGAATAGAATTCGAACGTATATATTGTATAGATCGTCATTAGAATATAAATAATTATTTATATATATAAAAGGGATTGAAAATGGCGCGGTAGTTCGATAATTCGATTTCAAAATTCAAATGAATGTACCGGGTGCAAAATAAACCGGATTTTAGTGAAACAAAAAATAATAGTATCTATTTGAGGATATCTTTCCAACGAATCCGAAAAATTGAAATTTCATAGCGGGGATAAAAAGATATGTCCAGTTGAAATTTCAGAATAGTCGCTATGGAATTTCGGCCCTTAAAAATGGCCATTTTGCAAACGACCTCGGATTTCGACGAAACCACTTTTGTTGGGTCCACGATGTCAAATTATTGATAGGTTTCAAATTTCATAATTTTTCGAATCAATATGTGAGCATGGCAAAGGAAAACGCGTTTGACCAGTTTCAGTTGATTTTAATCGACTGGAAAATTGCCGTTTTTCAAACGGTCTCAGAATCTGATGAAATTAGTTTTGTTAGGACCGTATCGTCAATACGAAGCTAGAAAATATTTTTCAGGAATTTTTAGAGTTAGTATGTGACCCCAGTAAATTGAAATGTACGTTTACAATTGAATATAAAGAGTTAATTTAAATTTTAACGAAAACTGATCGAAATAGTCGAATCAGCCTACGATACCTATCCCATTGTGTTCAGAATGGGGGTAATTAGCTATCGACGACAGTCGGTGGGCTTGATTTTGAAGTCGAAATAAAAAGATGCTTTTTGAAGATAAATTAACAATTAAATAATTTATATATATATATATTTTCATATACCCCCCGTTACTTTTCACTTCAGAAATAAATAAATAAAATAGAAAAGGGGGGCTAAACGCGATCGACAATCCCTGAGGGAGGGAGATGCTCCACCGCCGCACCCCCGTTCTTCACCTCCGCCATCCTCCCCTAGCCCTCCTCCCTTCTGCGAAACTGAACCCCCCCAAGCTTCATCGATTAACCCGCCACCCACATCCACCCCACCACCTCACCGCGAGCCTCCCACGACCACCGTCGGCGCCAAACCCCCACCACCACCTGCGAAGCATCCAGTCCAGCCGACGCAGCCCCTCCGCCTCCTGGATCTGACGCGCCTTAGACAGCCCACCCCCAACCTCGCGCGTGCAAACAATACCCCCTCTCGCCGATTACTGTAAGTCTTCCTTCTATTTATTTTTATTTATTTAATTAATGAAATTGGTTGTAAACGAGGATAAAAACCAGTTTTAAATGATGGAAAAAAAATCGGATCTTGTATATTTGAATAATATAGAAAAGGGCGGATTTTCAATGAAGAAAAGTTAGGATTTTTGATTGGAAAAGTTTGAATTTTTATAATTAGGAAAGTTTGAATCTTTATATAGTTGAAATGGTGAAATAAAAATATGATTTTTATATATAGAATAGCAAAGTAAAAATTAGATTTTTATATATTGAATAGCAAAGTAAAAATTCGATTTTTATATATTGAATAGCAAAGTAAAAATATGATTTTTATATATAGAATAGCGAAGTAAAAAATTCGATTTTTATATATTGAACAGCGAAGTAAAAATTCGATTTTTATATATTGAATAGCAAAGTAAAAATTCGATTTTTATATATTGAACAGCGAAGTAAAAATTCGATTTTTATATATTGAATAGCGAAGTAAAAATTCGATTTTTATATATTGAATAGCAAAGTAAAAATCTGATTTCTATATATTGAATAACGAAGTAAAAATGTGATTTTTACATATGTAGAGAATACGGGCAAAGAAAGTGACAAGAGGCGAGAACGGCGAAGATTTCTACATAAGAAGAGTCGAGACGTTTGATTTAGCTATTCGGTGAGAACTCCTCACTTTTAAATTTATTTCTAGTTGAAATATATACTAAGATGCAGACGGTGTTTAGTAGCACCCGACACCCGTCGTCCACAGACCATGGACGGCTTGTATGCTTGTTTGTTTGATTTTGATGTCTAGTTGATTGTGTGATGTGATGTGAAATGAAATAAAATATTTTATAGTGGAAAATATTTTATAGTTAAAAATAGAAATTTTAACGTGTATGTAAAATAAAATAAAAATAAACAGATCGGATGATTTGTTTATATACACACATTTGACTGATATTGATTGGGACGATAAATTTTACACATCGCCCAACTGCACAAATAAAATCTGTGTTTGATTGTTTGAAACCCCACACGGGTATTAGGATGATAGATGACATACACTAATCCCAATAGTTAGTTGTATGTCGATCGATTAATTGACAGACTGTTATAAGCGTTAAATATCTATATTCGATGCTTATACAGTGTAGAATGCACTTTGGATGATGGTTGATTATTCATCGTTGTTATTGTATACATGTGATGTAGAAAATCCATATAATTAACATTATATGGTAATTGATTGGGCCTCATTCCAGTTTTGAAAAAGAAAGTTTTGAAATAGAAATATTTGAAAAAGAAATATTTGAAATGGAATATTTGAAAATAGAAATATATGAAGCCGTGTTGATTAGATTGACGCCAATTAGACGTGAACGATATTTATATCGATTTTATTCAATTTTTTATGAATATCGAAAGTGATTTCAAAATCTGACATTTTGAAAAGAATTGAAATTCAAACTGAAACTGAATAGAAATGAATTCAAATTGAAATTAAATTGAATTGAAAACGAACTGAAATTGAATTAGAAATCAATTTGAATTGAAATCAATTTGAATTGAAATCAATTTGAAATGAATTTAAATCGAATTTATAAGGAAAAATTCAACTTTGATTTGAATTTGAAATGAAGTTGAAATCGTTTCGAAAACGAATTTAAAACGATTTATAAAATACGTTTTAAAAGGAAATCGACGAAGTATATATTATATATATTATATATATAATATAATGGCCTGAATAGAACGCGTCGCGCTGCGGTAGTTCGCGAATTTCGACCATTGACTTCGAACGGATATTACGGGAGATCCGACCGTCGGATTCTCCTAAAACCGGAACCGTTGGGTTCGTATCGAAAAGAGCTTTCTAACGAATATTAGAAATTAGAAATCTAACGGTTGGATTTGGAATTATGTCCAAATCAAATTTGGAAAAGGTCGCTGTAAGTGCAGTTCGATGACCATTGATGGAAATCGACTGTACGGGCCTTGATAAAATTATTAAAAATAGTAATAATTTGTGTAAAATAATAAGAAATGATTTGTGAAGATTTGGGGTGAAAAACTCCATATTTGAAAAGATAAAAATAGTTTTTTATCGAAATGAACTAGTTTTGAACTAGAATTCTATTTATTTCTAAATAAATAAATTGGATTTGAAATGGTTTTGAAAATAACCAGAATTTCCAATAATTATATTGGAATGGATTTGAATCGAAATTGTCTTCGGAATATTTCGATGTTGGATTTCGTGATGATACAGATATTGTTATGGGAATTTGAAAGATATATTTATATCGTTATTTCCAATACGATATTTGTTGGTCGTAGAATTTGATATTGAATATAAGCCGATATATTTTCTATTCAGAGCCATGTATTTAATATCAAATGTGATTTGGGTTTTTCGTGAATGGTGTCTTCATTAACCCTATTCTTGAACCCAGTTGAGAAAAAGATTAAATCTTTTATTTAGATTTAATGAAGTATACCAATTAAATAATATTTAATTGGAATTGAATTCGAATTGATTCTTGGGTTTATCGTGAATAGTGTTTTAAATAACACTCGTTCTTTAACCCGATAATTAATAGAATGTGATTTTGGGTTGTCGTGAACGGTTTCTTCAATAATATTGTTCTTTGACCCAAAGGAGTTAAGAAAATCAGAAACTAACTGGAGATTGGTTAAGTTGAATGGTTTATGAGGTATTGATCTGATGTTGGTTTCGGCCTTCGGGGTTAATACTTAGGGAATGGCTCACTTGCTAATTTATGGTTAGGGTCTGATTGAAATGGAATGTGATTTTGGGTTTATCGTGAACCGTGTTTTTAAATGACACTGATTCTTTAACCCAGTTAAAGATTAAAACTAAGTGGAGTTTTAATGAATCTTTAATTAGATTGAAAAGATCGAGAATGGAGTATCACCAGTTTTGCTCCAGGCGATAGTTAAATCTTTAATTAGATTTGAACGTGAAATGGTAATTGAATTTACCGATAACACCGTGGTGTTAGATATGAAGTATTACCAGTTTTACTTCATGGGATGAATAGGTTGGGATTGGGAAATTAAAACAAATGATTACTTCGGTAAGGTTCGTTAATCCCGACTAGTTGAATCGAAATTCAAAAGAAGATTAAAGAATAAATTCAAGGAATTTATCTTTGATAAAATTAATGGGAACCTTTCCCTATGAATGTGAAATTTAGAAACTAACTGTCGGTTAGCTAAGCAGAATGGTTTTCTGGATATTGATCTGATGTTGGTTTCGGCCTTTGGGGTTAATATTTGGGGAATTATTCTCTTGTTAATTTACGGTTAGTGACTGATGAATTGGAATGAGGCTTATGTTGTGTTTGTGTAACACTTGTTTATTATATACGCGAGTTGCTTAGAAAGACTGGGTTTATCCCATTCTGAATAACTGAATCGACGATATGAAATCGAAGATGAAGATGATGGTCGAAGACCGGAGATCTTCACCTCGTTTGGATGGTAACCAAGGTCCTGATTGGGAGGCATCTCGAAATATGGATAATGAGTGGTGATCGTCCAGACGTATGTGGTGATCGATGGGTTTGCGAGGTATTTAGTGCCTCCGGTTTCGTTTTGACCCAGAACGGACTTGCAAATGGAAAGTGTGTCTGACATTGGAATTTATTCTGTGTGATTGATAGCCATCAGTTGCACGTTGTGAAATGCCTGTGTGGCATGCTAAAATGCAGTGATCAGGGCTTCTGTTGAAAAGCAAAGTCTTGTGGTGATGATCAAAGCACCGCCTACGTGGCGTAGCTTTGTGTATAACGTGAAATCGCGAGCCTCACACCCCGGTATGAACTAGAAACGGGAGAAAGGACCTCAGGGAGGGCCTGCGTTTCCTCCTAGCTAGAAGTGGTGTCAGTGGTTTTACACGCCCTGACGAGTTTGACTTATGTGGTTGTTGCTGTTGCGAGGCGCCTCGGTTAGATCGGACGATCCGGGTCCGATGGAGTCATTCGTTGGCTCGCTTACGCCCCAAAGGGTGGGGAAACGCAGTGTTCAGGCATTTTAATCCACATCGTTGGACCGGCCCTAACGATCCAAGGGTCGATGCGTTCTGATCCTGAGACTCGGGCTAGGCAGTCTCTAATTCGGTAAGGACTATCTTTTGCCTTGGTTCATGACGGAAATCCAACTTCCATTATGAGACGTTTCGATTTTAGTTGTAACCCTATATATGGCGACATAGTGGGATGGGGCGCTTATGCCGCCTATGATTGATACTTATGATTTGAAGTTGTTTTATACACTATGCACTTATAATAGTATCAAATGATTTGTTTTAAACGTATCAAGCATTCTTGGCTATTATAAGGTAAAAACCCTATCCTCCGGCTTGTGTTGCATTGTGTGATGGGAACTGGGTCTTATAATAGCTTCATTTTTCTTTATTTAGCATTGCGTTGTTGTTTTATGCACTGATGTTCTTGGGAGGAAACCCGTTCCGCGTTAGCGGCGTGGTCCCTTGATTTACCTAACTTTAAAAAAAATATTAATAACTGTTTTAGTTCTCACACCCGTCCCATGACTGACTTGGAGTTTATTGTTTTAACCTAAACTCTGGGTGCCCCTATTTTAACACGGGCAGCTAGTAGTTTTGGTTTTGCAGATTTATATTCACAGGATCCTGGTTTACAGCTGGAACGATATCCGGAAAGCTTTGTATCTGTATATCTCTTTCAGTTGTGTATTGTATTATTTTCCGCTGCTATGTAATGTATTGTAATCTCGGATATTTATCGAATGTGTAATATTTATTTGTTTATACTCTGTATATTCTTGTATTCTGATGAATTGTTGTAATATACAATGAAATGTTCTTTCGTTTGCGTTCTATTTTGTCGTGTTCTCAAAACAATCAGGCGTTTCGAACGGTCTAGATCGGTTTAGCGACTGATTCGGATCGAGCGAAATTCCTTTTCGTCACAGTTGGTATCAGAGCTTTGGTTTACAAAGCTCAGAGAACAATACACATTAGAACCATACGAAAGAATTCATCAGATATTGGATTAGTAGTATCCAATGGAATGACTCGTTAGAGATGGGATCAGTAGTATCCTAGAACGAGTGTGAAGAGTATATTTTTAAAATGAAAACAATTTTCGTTTTGAAAATTTAAATCAATTATTCGTATTTGATTATTTATTATATATTGATTTGGACAATCCAATATATAAAGATTTTGCATATATGTCTTGCAAACGTGTATTCGAAGTTTTAATGTATTGGATAGTTATTGAATCGCACTCTAGTGCCCGGGGATAATTCTGGTAACGGGGCACCATCGCC
Source organism: Allium sativum (assembly GCA_030737875.1). NCBI lineage: Eukaryota > Viridiplantae > Streptophyta > Magnoliopsida > Asparagales > Amaryllidaceae > Allium > Allium sativum. The sequence goes on from CM060918.1 coordinate 135,792,238, forward strand.
AATATTTATTTTCGAGTTTCGAAAGTGAGATTTCTATATATTTCCAATTGACTGGTGTGAGAACCGAAACTAGATAGGGCCTATTGTTGTGATTTGGCATCAAAAATGTGATTTTTGACTATGTATCAAAGTTATGAATTTGAAAAGCTAATCAACTAATTGATTGATGGTTGTGTTGTTTGATTATTGTTTGTTAATTGAAATTTTGAACCATATAGCTAAATTGTATCAAATAATGAATTGTATTGAAAATTGGTCGCATTTTCTTGCATATACATGTACTTACATTGAACAGGTCATAGCAAAGAGGCTAGAGCAGAAGAATAAAGTTGTTTGCCCGACAAATAGGTACATGTTTATCATAATTTACTGTTTTGTTTGGGTGATGATGATTTTATGAGCCGATTGGCTAGCCGCTTGGCTTTTTCTTTTTCTTTTTCTTTTTGAGATCAGAAGGCCTATATGGCAATTTCGGGATTTTCCCATTGCTCCCGGTGCAAGGGAGGTTATGGCGAAATTTTTCGAAATTTTAGGGTGTTAGCCAAATTTTTGAAAAATTTGAAAAGTTCTTAGAAACTGAAAAGTTGAAGAACTTAAGCCGTAATCAAAATAATGAAAGTTGAGTTGATTTATGAAACAACTTTCGGCTTCGTTCCTTTTTGGGGACGAAACGTTTTAAGTGGGGGAGATTGTAATAACCAGGAAATCTGGGCCAGTTTAAAATTTTTATTTTGGCAATTTTGGCGAATTTTGATTATTTAAAATGAATTATTTTAAATAATAACGACGGGAAATTTATTTTGAATAGAATTCGAACGTATATATTATATAGATCGTCGTTAGAATATAAATAATTATTTATATATATAAAAGGAATTGAAAATTGCGCGGTAGTTCGATAATTCGATTTCAAAATTCAAATGAATGTACCGGGTGCAAAATAAACCGGATTTTAGTGAAACCAAAAATAATAGTATCTATTTGAGGATATCTTTCCAACGAATCCGAAAAATTGAAATTTCATAGCAGGGATAAAAAGATATGTCCAGTTGAAATTTCAGAATAGTCGCTATGGAATTTCGGCCCTTAAAAATGGCCATTTTGCAAATAACCTCGGATTTCGACGAAACCACTTTTGTTGGGTCCGCGATGTCAAATTATTGCTAGGTTTCAAATTTCGTAATTTTTTGAATCAATATGTGAGCGTGGCAAAGGAAAACGCGTTTGACTAGTTTCAATTGATTTTAATCGACTGGAAAATGGCCATTTTTCAAACGGTCTCAGAATCTGATGAAATTAGTTTTGTTAGGACCGTATCGTCAATACAAAGCTAGAAAATATTTTTCGGGAATTTTTAGAGTTAGTATGTGACCCCAGTAAATTGAAATGTACGTTTACAATTGAATATAAAGAGTTATATTTGAATTTTAACGAAAACTGATCGAAACAGTCGAATCAACCTACGATACATATCCCATTGTGTTCGGAATGGGGGTAATTTGCTATTGACGACAGTCGGTGGGCTTGATTTCGAAGTCGAAATAAAAAGATACTTTTTGAAGATAAATTAACAATTAAATAATATATATATATATTTTCATATACCCCCCCGTTACTTTTCACTTCAGAAATAAATAAATAAAAATAGAAAAGGGGGGGTGGCTAAACGCGATCGACGATCGCTGAGGGAGGGAGATGCTCCACCGCCGCACCCCCGTTCTTCACCTCCGCCATCCTCCCCTAGCCCTCCTCCCTTCTGCGAAACCGAAACCACCCCAAGCTTCATCGATTAACCCGCCACCTACATCCACCCCACCACCTCTCCGCGAGCCTCCCTCGACCACTGTCGGCGACAAACCCCCACCACCACCTGCGAAGCTTCCAGTCCAACCGACGCAACCCCTCCGCCTCCTGGATCTGACGCGCCTCAGACAGCCCCCCCCCAACCTCGCGTGTGCAAACAATACCCCCCCCCCCCCCCGCCGATTACTGTAAGTCTTCCTTCTATTTATTTTTATTTATTTAATTAATGAAATTGGTTGTAAACGAGGATAAAAACCAGTTTTAAATGATGAAAAAAAAATCGGATCTTGTATATTTGAATAATATAGAAAAGGGAGGATTTTTAAAACATGAAAGGTAGGATTTTTGATTGGAAAAGTTCGAATTTTTGTAATTAGGAAAGTTTGAATCTTTATATAGTTGAAATGGTGAAATAAAAATATGATTTTTATATATAGAATAGCAAAGTAAAAATTCGATTTTTATATATTGAATAGCAAAGTAAAAATTCGATTTTTATATATTGAATAGAAAAGTAAAAATATGATTTTTATATATAGAATAGCGAAGTAAAAAAATCGATTTTTATATATTGAACAGCGAAGTAAAAATTCGATTTTTATATATTGAATAGCAAAGTAAAAATTCGATTTTTATATATTGAACAACGAAGTAAAAATTCGATTTTTATATATTGAATAGCGAAGTAAAAATTCGATTTTTATATATTTAACAGCAAAGTAAAAATCCGATTTCTATATATTGAATAACGAAGTAAAAATGTGATTTTTACATATGTAGAGAATACGGGCAAAGAAAGTGACAAGAGGCGAGAACGGCGAAGATTTCTACAAAAGAAGAGTCGAGACGTTTGATTTAGCTATTCGGTGAGAACTCCTCACTTTTAAATTTATTTCTAGTTGAAATATGTACTAAGATGCAGACGGTGTTTAGTAGCACCCGACACCCGTCGTCTACAGACCATGGACGGCTTGTATGCTTGTTTGTTTGATTTTGATGTCTATTTGATTGTGTGATGTGATGTGAAATGAAATAAAATATTTTATGGTGGAAAATATTTTATAGTTAAAAATAGAATTTTTAACGTGTATGTAAAATAAAATAAAAATAAACAGATCGGATGATTTGTTTATATACACACATTTGACTGATATTGATTGGGACGATAAATTTTACACATCGCCCAACTGCACAAATAAAATCTGTGTTTGATTGTTTGAAACCCCACACGGGTATTGGGATGATAGATGACATACACTAATCCCAATAGTTAGTTGTATGTCGATCGATTGATTGACAGACTGTTATAAGCGTTAAATATCTATATTCGATGCTTATACAGTGTAGAATGCACTTTGGATGATGGTTGATTATTCATCGTTGTTATTGTATACATGTGATGTAGAAAATCCATATAATTAACATTATATGGTAATTGATCGGGCCTCATTCCAGTTTTGAAAAAGAAAGTTTTGAAATAGAAATATTTGAAAAATAAATATTTGAAATGGAATATTTGAAAATAGAAATATATGAAGCCGTGTTGATTAGATTGACGCCAATTAGACGTGAACAATATTTATATCGATTTTATTCATTTTTTTATGAATATCGAAAGTGATTTCAAAATCTGACATTTTGAAAAGAATTGAAATTCGAACGGAAACTGAATAGAAATGAATTCGAATTGAAATTGAATTGAATTGAAAACGAACTGAAATTGAATTAGAAATCAATTTGAATTGAAATCAATTTGAAATGAATTTAAATCGAATTTATAAGGAAAAATTCAACTTTGATTTGAATTTGAAATGAAGTTGAAATCGTTTCGAAAACGAATTTAAAACGATTTATAAAATACGTTTTAAAAGGAAATCGACGAAGTATATATTATATATATTATATATATAATATAATGGCCTGAATAGAACGCGCCGCGCCGCGGCAGTTCGCGAATTTCGACCATTGACTTCGAACGGATATTACGGGAGATCCGACCGTCAGATTCTCCTAAAACCGGAACCGTTGGGTTCGTATCGAAAAGAGCTTTCTAACGAATACAGAAATTAGAAATCTAACGGTTGGAATTGGAATTATGTCCAAATCAAATTTGGAAAAGGTCGCTGTAAGTGCAGTTCGATGACCATTGATGGAAATCGACTGTACGGGCCTTGATAAAATTATTAAAAATAGTAATAATTTGTGTAAAATAATAAGAAATGATTTGTGAAGATTTGGGGTGAAAAACTCCATATTTGAAAAGATAAAAATAGATTTTTATCGAAATGAACTAGTTTTGAACTAGAATTCTATTTATTTCTAAATAAATAAATTGGATTTGAAATGGTTTTGAAAATAACCAGAATTTCCAATAATTATATTGGAATGGATTTGAATCGAAATTGTCTTCAGAATATTTCGATGTTGGATTTCGTGATGATACAGATATTGTTATGGGAATTTGAAAGATATATTTATATCGTTATTTCCAATACGATTTTTGTTGGTCGTAGAATTTGATATTGAATATAAGCCGATATATTTTCTATTCAGAGCCTTGTATTTAATATAAAATGTGATTTGGGTTTGTCGTGAATGGTGTCTTCATTAACCCTATTCTTGAACCCAGTTGAGAAAAAGATTAAATCTTTTATTTAGATTTAATGAAGTATACCAATTAAATAATATTTAATTGGAATTGAATTCGAATTGATTCTTGGGTTTATCGTGAATGGTGTTTTAAATAACACTCGTTCTTTAACCCGATAATTAATAGAATGTAATTTTGGGTTGTCGTGAACGGTATCTTCAATAATACAGTTCTTAGACCCAAAGGAGTTAAGAAAATCAGAAACTAACTGGAGATTAGTTAAGTTGAATGGTTTCTGAGGTATTGATCTGATGTTGGTTTCGGCCTTCGGGGTTAATACTTAGGGAATGGCTCACTTGCTAATTTATGGTTAGGGTCTGATTGAAATGGAATGTGATTTTGGGTTTATCGTGAACCGTGTTTTTAAATGACACTGATTCTTTAACCCAGTTAAAGATTAAAACTAAGTGGAGTTTTAATGAATCTTTAATTAGATTGAAAAGATCGAGAATGGAGTATCACCAGTTTTGCTCCAGGCGATAGTTAAATCTTTAATTAGATTTGAACGTGAAATGGTAATTGAATTTACCGATAACACCGTGGTGTTAGATATGAAGTATTACCGTTTTACTTCATGGGATGAATAGGTTGGGATTGGGAAATTAAAACAAATGATTACTTTGGTAAGGTTCGTTAATCCCGACTAGTTGAATCGAAATTCAAAAGAAGATTAAAGAATAAATTCAAGGAATTTATCTTTGATAAAATTAATGGGAACCTTTCCCTATGAATGTGAAATTTAGAAACTAACTGTCGGTTAGCTAAGCAGAATGATTTTTTGGATATTGATCTGATGTTGGTTTCGGCCTTCGGGGTTAATATTTGGGGAATTATTCTCTTGTTAATTTACGGTTAGTGACTGATGAATTGGAATGAGGCGTATGTTGTGTTTGTGTAACACTTGTTTATTATATACGCGAGTTGCTCAGAAAGACCGAGTTTATCCCATTCTGAATAACTGAATCGACGATAAGAAATCGAAGATGAAGACGATGGTCGAAGACCGGAGATCTTCACCTCGTTTGGATGGTAACCGAGGTCCTGATTGGGAGGCATCCCGAAATATGGATAATGAGTGGTGATCGTCCAGACGTATGTGGTGATCGATGGGTTTGCGAGGTATTTAGTGCCTCTGGTTTCGTTCAGACCCAGAACAGACTTGCAAATGGAAAGTGTGTCTGACATTGGAATTTATTCTGTGTGATTGATAGCCATCAGTTGCACGGTGTGAATTGCCTGTGTGGCATGCTAAGATGCAGTGATCAGGGCTTCTGTTGAAAAGCAAAGTCTTGTGGTGATGATCAAAGCACCGCCTATGTGGCGTAGCTTTGTGTATAACGTGAAATCGCGAGCCTCACACCCCGGTATGAACCATAAATGGGAGAAAGGACCTCAGGGAGGGCCTGCGTTTCCTCCTAGATAGAAGTGGCGTCAGTGGTTTTACACGCCCTGACGAGTTTGACTTATGTGGTTGTTGCTGTTGCGAGGCACCTCGGGTAGATCGGACGATCCAGGTCCGATGGAGTCATTCGTTGGCTCGCTTACGCCCAAAAGGGTGGGGAAACGCAGTGTTCAGGCATTTTAATCCACATCGGTGGACCGGCCCTGACGATCCAAGGGTCGATGCGTTCTGATCCTGAGACTCGGGCTAGGCAGTCTCGAATTCGGTAAGGACTATCTTTTGCCTTGGTTCATGACGGAAATCCAACTTCCAATACGAGACGTTTCGATTTTAGTTGTAATCCTATATATGGCGACATAGTGGGATGGGGCGCTTATGCCGCCTATGATTGATACTTATGATTTGAAGTTGTTTTATACACTATGCACTTATAATAGTATCAAATGATTTGTTTTAAACGTATCAAGCATTCTTGGTTATTATAAGGTAAAAACCCTATCCTCCGGCTTGCGTTGCATTGTGTGATGGGAACTAGGTCTTATAATAGCTTCATTTTTCTTTATTTAGCATTGTGTTGTTGTTTTGTGCACTGGTGTTCTTGGGAGGAAACCCGTTCCGCGTTAGCGGCGTGGTCCCTTGATTTACCTAACTTTAAAATAAAGATTAATAACTGTTTTAGTTCTCACACCAGTCCCATGACTGACCTGGAGTTTATTGTTTTAACCTAAACTCTGGGTGCCCCTATTTTAACACGGGCAGCTAGTAGTTTTGGTTTTGCATATTTATATTCACAGGATCCTGGTTTACAGCTGGAACGATATCCGGAAAGCTTTGTATCCGTATATCTCTTTCAGTTGTGTATTGTATTATTTTCCGCTGCTATGTAATGTATTGTAATCTCGGATATTTATCGAATGTGTAATATTTATTTGTTTATACTCTGTATATTCTTGTATTCTGATGAATTGTTGTAATATACAATGAAATGTTCTTTCGTCTGCGTTCTATTTTGTCGTGTTCTCAAAACAATCAGGCATTTCGAACGGTCCAGATCGGTTTAGCGACTGATTCGGATCGAGCAAAATTCCTTTTCGTCACAGTTTCACTTGTGTGTTGGTAAATGTGGCATATACAGTGCATCAGCATGAATGAGACTCAAAGAGCACACGTTTGAAGAATCAGAAAAGGGAAGAATTAGACCATGGGGATGCGACAGGCTAAATCAGAGGAGCAGTAGGTAAGGGGGCAAAAATATGCGACAACTATAATTCACTGTTTCTGTTTTATGATGTTATAGATCTCTAGGTTGTTTGGGTTATTTCCTTTGATTAGTGTTAATCATATTTGATAAATGTAGGAATTTTAGTTGTATTTCGTATGGAATTGCTGGAGCTTCTTATGTGTGCGCAATAAATTAGCTAACAATAAGAGTTTAACTTTTTATGTGTGCGCACTTGTAAAACATTAAGATGTCACTTAAAAACCACACTCATATGTATCCATTTTATACTCTGACGTCAAAAATATCAACATACAACCGTTGCTGCTAGCTATTCAAAGTTTGTCAGTCGAGAAATGAGCAAAGCTGAAGCACTTTTGAAGATACAAGGGATTTTACTTAAATAGAATGAGCTCTGATATCGGCTAAGTGTTTCTATTATCATCAAACCTGTCTGTGACTGCAGGTTATATTATCTCCTGTTGATTCTGTTGGAAATACATATCGTGCTCTTCTTCCTGACGGCACGCCTTTAGAAATCCAGAGAATACATGACCTCAAGGTTTGTATGTATCTATATAACCTTCTATTTTTCTTGTTGTGTAAGTAGGGATACGTGTCTTGTTCTAAAACTTAATACGTGGAAAGTTTTTTCAAAAACTTGTTTTAAATCACCTCTTTTAAAATTATTTTAGCTGCTCCCTTCTATTCTAAAATTTAAAGGCATTTGTGCTATCATAAACACGCTGCATCTGTCAAACAAGAAAGTAAAAGTACTATAGATCAATGATGCTTCACTCAATCTGCTTGCCTACTGCCCTATAGTTTTGTTTTTTCTCCATTTATCTATTGTTATGTGCTTATATTATCTTGCGTCATATTTAGAATGCTGCTTAGTCCCCTTAAAATTAGGCTTAATTTATCCTTTTATTGTCCAGTTTTAGTTATGCATGCATGCATTGGATTGAATGTTTGATCGTTACTGAACATGTTACGTCATGTTGGTTTGTTCATCATTATTTGCTGCAGATACATTGCTGGAAAGGAGTCCGAGGGTCATTTTGCACTGATAAATGAGGCGTATTCCATTTTAGTAAGAATTTTATATGCTTATATTAGATTAACATAAAATGGGTGTGATATTTCATCTTTTTGTATGTAAACAAGGGATGGTTATCTAGGGAAAAGTATTTATTCGTTAGTTTTACACCTTTGTCTGTTTCTATAAAAAAGACTTTTAAAAGTTAAATAGAGAGCTTCAAGTGTATAGAAAATTGTTCAATAAAGCTTGGATATCTGACTATAACAAATCATATATTGCTGCTATGGCATACAACTGTAAGTTGTAATAAATGATATTGTTGGGAGCTGAACTTTGAGAAATTTGTGCTAGGTTGATGTCGAGTTTCACCACTTGATGCTTGTGTTGACTTTGTGGTTCTCAATTGGTTTGGCTTGTAGTCTACAACATACACGACTTTCTTTAGTCAAATATTCAGTTTTGTAACCAACTTGTGGATTATCTAGTATCTACATTGCTAACAATATCTCTGTTGACATGCCGTTTTGTCAAAGCAGTCACACGTCAGGTATTTGGTGAGCGACGCGCTCAAGCGTCAAAAAGCATAAAGCAGTTGGGTCGAAGTCGCGTCGCAAACACACTGAAACCCAAAGCCTCTATCAGATGGCTCCTGTCGGGCCCAATGGACTCTTAGTCAAGCCGTCACCCGAGCCGCACTCCGAGCCGAAGGCGAGCCGTCCAGCGGGTCCGGGCGCGGCGCCGGTGGGGGTTCGGGGCCCCATAGTCCCGGCGGCAATCGACCTAGCCGGTTAGGTCGAAACTGTGGGCACCGCCCGATTCATCCGATTTTTTCCATGCCGGAAGCTCAGATTCCTTCACTCCGGACCAGCAAAACCGCAGATTCCTTCACTTCGTATTCAGGAGCTTCGACGCACTAAAACGACGAGATTCCAACACCAATAAGATCGCCTCTTTCCCCTCCTCAAATTTCGCACCCTCGGTGGGGTTCAAAATTTCGTACCCATCGGGGGGGGGGGTACGAAATTTCAAATCCCCTAATGAGGGGTCAAAATTTCGAGCCCCCCAGGGGGTTCGAAATTTCGAACCCCCTGAAGAGGGTCAAAATTTTGAGCCCCTCCAGGGGGTTCGAAATTTCAAGCCCGCGCCTGGTGGCTCGAATTTCCTGCATATGACCTTGTTTAGGTGCGAAAATGGCTCTTGTGGGTCCCGCTGCTCACCTACTCCTACCTAACCTCCTTCCTATAAATACCCCAAGCCTTGGCATTCATTTGGATCCTTCTCCCTTGGAATTTTTGGACCTTAAGAGCTCCATAAACTCATTAATGGCTTCCAACTCCTCCACCATGGCCATAGGAGACGGGTAAACACCTAAAACATGTCATGCATGTTTTCCTTCACCACTCGAACACTAGAAAGCCTTGCTACAACGCCTCTAGACCTCTTGGACATTAAAGCTTACCTTGCCCATAGTTGACCAAGTCAACTCACTTCAACGAAGAAGAAGGACAACTCATTCAAAGTTCATCATACATATAGCTTTGTACACAAATATTGTAGCATCTCTTGTAATCGATCAAAGAAATGATGAATGAGAATTATAAAGTGGACGTAGGCGTTAGTGCCGAACCACTATAAAAGCTATGTCTCCCCGCATTTACATTATTTACTGCTTATTCTGATAATTGTTCACACACACATATTGGGTGTTGGCGTTCGACAATTTTGCCCATCAACATTTTGGCACGCCAGGTAGGGGACACACAGCTTCGACCTCTGCATCGGATTAATTATTCGGATTTGTCTTCTAACCTCGTCCTCGACTTCAACTTTACTCGCTTTACACCATATTTAAGCGCAAGAAGCTACCAGCTATCACTGAAACCCATGAGGTGGCGGGAGACGAAGGAAGTCATGAACTTTCTTCGATTGAGTTCCATCAAGCTATGTCACTCGAGGAGACGTCGATGGAATGATCAAGAAACTCGCCTCAGATTTGAACGCTCTACTCGAGCGACAGGAAGACGCCTTCAATACCTTCCTCGCTCGCATTGAAGATAGAATAAGGATCGCTTCAAGGCTGACTACCTAGGCTGACATTATTGGAACTAGCACCAATGCTCCTCCACCCGCGACTCGAGATGCGGGGTAAACCCCACCTACTAACCAACAGGACGACACCGCCCCTCAAAACGGTGTCGGTCCAGCTACATGCGGGGGCACCCCAAACCCCGACGTCACTCCTCCCAATGGTGTTGGTCCCGCCACACGCGGGGGAACCCCAAACCTCGACGCCGCTCCAGCCCGTGACACTCTGATCGGACCAGTTGCGGGCTCCGCTGTTGGGAACCTCACTCAAGCGCCAGCGCGCACAGCTTTGGACGGCAGCGCTCCCATGGTTCCGGGAACCAGAATTGCGCCTAATGTGGAACCTCAAGTTGGAATCCAACTAGACTTTATCCTCAACCAACCGATTCCCAACTTGGACTTGAACACTAGGGGCACCAGTGCCACTTTGGATAATTTAAATCAGTTGCTCGCTTTTGGAAATGGGTCCGAGATTGCGGATGTCCTCCATCGGTTCACTCGAGGCGGCGCTTCTTCTATGGACATGGACTGTGTGACTCGTAGCCCGCTCTCTTTGGATATCAGGAACTCTCGGAACCCACCTGACTTTAAGCTACCAGACTTGGATCCTTATGACGGTCGCAAGGACCCCACCGCTCACCTCATGAGATACATCCGACACATGGAAGTTCTCTCAGCTTCGGAAAATGTCATGGCCAAGTGCTTCTCGCTCTTCTTAATAGACATAGCCGCAATGTGGTATAGGCAGCTGGAGCCGGACTCCATTACTTCTTGGAACGCTTTGATTACTCGATTCGTGGAACAGTTTAGAGTCAACATAGCTCGTCCAAAAAGCGTCATAACTATCAATAGCATTAAGCAGAAGTCCGGCGAGACTCTGCGAAAGTTCTTTAAACGGTTTAATGTTGTGGTCGCTTCTGTCGATCGACCTAACCCTTCCATGGTTTTAATGGCCGCAGTATCTGGTGTTCTAGATAAATCTGAATTCAGGACTTCATTGCACCGGGACCCGCCAAGGGACCTTGGCGAGTTCTACTTTGAAGCCAAAAGGTTCCTTCGAGAAGAAGATGCGAAGGCCAACAATAGAAAGAAGGTTATCGAGGTTAACGCTGCTAAGGACGTAAAATCTCCCGATCCTGGAAAAGCTAAAGACTCTGCTCAGCAACCTCCAATGGGGAATGATCATAAGAACGCTAGTAGGCAACAAAGGTACTCGACTTTCACGGAGCTTACTCACACTCTCGAGGACATCTACCAAGAAGTTAACCCTATTGCTCCCTTCAAAAGGCCTTTCACTCGGGATCCCCCTCGACTACTCACCAATGCCGGCCGATATTGCATATTTCACGAAACCGATAGTCACAATACAAACGACTATCAACATCTTAAGAATGCTATTGAAGAACGTATTAGGCATGGGGAGCTGGCGAAGTTTGTTCGGACCCCTCAAAGGAATCGGGACTAGCCCGGGACTGGCACATGTCGCGGCATCGTCATCAGCTAAGTCTATCAATGAATCTGATGCCTAGGGTCCAACCCTCCCTAGCATCAATATCTTATGGCTTTTCGGTCTTCTAGTCTTATTATGTATCTCTATGTCTCTCAATGCGCTCCTCACTCACGGCTTTCTCAATCTAGCTCTATAGGCTCAAGTATTTGGGCTTCAGCCCATGGCATTGTACTTAAGGACCTTAGTCCTCTAGATGTATCCTTCCTTTTGGGTATTGATGAAAAGTCCACTTTTCTTGGCCTCTTGTCTTACTTTGATAAGGTTGCCCTGACCCTACTTGCCAAGGTCATCTGACCAATGTGAGATCTCCTTGATTGCTACCTGTCAAGGTCATCTCACCAATGTGAGATCTCCTTGATTGCTACCTGCCAAGGTCGTCTCGCTCAGGCGAGATCTCCTTGATTGCTACTTGCCAAGGTCGTCTCGCTCAGGCGAGATCTCCTTGATTGCTACCTGCCAAGATCGTCTCACTCAGGCGGGATCTCCTTGATTGCTACCTGCCAAGGTCGTCTCGCTCAGGCGAGATCTCCTTGATTACTACCAGCCAAGGTCATCTCGCTCAGGCGAGATCTCCTTGATTGCTACGTGCCGAGGTCATCTCACCATTGTGAGATTTACTTGATTGCTACTTGCCGAGGTCATCTCACCAATGTGAGATTTCCTTGATTGCCACTTGCCGAGGTCATCTCACGAATGTGAGATTTCCTTGAATGCTACTTGCTGATGTCATCTCACCAATGTGATATTTCCTCGTATGCTATTTGCCAAGGCTATCTCACCAACGTGAGATCGCCTTGAATGCAGTCTACCAAATGAATAAGATGACTTACGGGAGCCTTGTTGGCAACACGACAAGACCGATCACATATATTTGTGCATGTACCTTTTCTATGCAGGTTATTAGGATCCTCCAGTCTCTCCGATATTCTGGCTGTTCTGGCTTTCTATTAATACGAGATTCCTCTCTTTAATACGATCCCTAGCGATCGTCGGATTCCTCTCCTTAATACGAATCCCAAGCGATCGTCGGATTCCTCTCCTTAATACGATCCCAAGCGATCGTCAGACTTCTCTCTTTAATACAATCCCAAGCGATCACAATCTTCCACTAATATGTTCCGACGAGATCATGGATTTCTGGCTCATCAGCTTTGGTTTTCTGGATAATACGATCCGGCGTGGTCATGGCTCTTCCGTCTTATGAATATAGAAGCTCGCTCTGGACTTCTTCGAGCTCTGGTTTCTGGATTTCTCTTCTCCTCGCATAACACATCTTCCTTAGACCAAGAAAGATATGTTTTGGAGGGAAAATGTTGACATGCCTTTTTTTCAAAGCAGTCACACGTTAGGTATTTGGTGAGCGTAGCGCTCAAGGTTCAAAAAGCAGAAAGCAGTTGGGTCAAAGTCGCGTCGCAAACACACTGAAACCAAAAGCCTCTATCAGATGGCCCCTGTCGGGCCCAATGGACTCTTAGTCAAGCCGTCACCTGAGCCAAAGGCGAGCCGCACTCCGAGCCGAAGGCGAGCAGTCCAGCGGGTCCGGACGCAGCGCCGGTGGGGGTCCGGGGCCCCACAGTCCCGGCGGCAATCGACCTAACCGGTTAGGTCGAAACTGTGGGCACCGCCCGATTCATCCGATTTTCTCCATGCCGGAAGCTCGGATTCCTTCACTCCGGACCAGCAAAACCGCAGATTCCTTCACTTCGTATCCAGGAGCTTCGATGCACTAAAACGACGAGATTCCAGCACCAAGAAGATCGCCTTTTTTCCCTCCTCAAATTTCGCACCCCCGGTGGGGTTCGAAATTTCGTACCCCTCGGGGGGTACGAAATTTCGTACCCCTCGGGGGGTACGAAATTTCGAATCCCTTGATGAGGGGTCGAAATTTCAAGGCCCTCAGGGGGTTCGAAATTTCGCACCCCCTGAAGAGGGTCAAAATTTCGAGCCCCTCCAAGGGGTTCGAAATTTCGAACCCCCTAAAGGGGTTCGAAATTTCGAGCCCACGCCTGGGGGCTCGAATTTCCTGCATATGACCTTGTTTGGGTGCGAAAATGGCTCTTGTGGGTCCCGCTGCTCACCTACTCCCACCTAACCTCCTTCATATAAATACCCCAAGCCTTGGCATTCATTTGGATCTTTCTCCCTTGGAATTTTTGGACCTTAAGAGCTCCAAAAACTCATTAATGGCTTCCAACATCTCCACCATGGCTATGGGAGACGGGATAAACACCTAAAACATGACATGCATGTTTTCCTTCACCACTCGAACACTAGCAAGCCTTGCTACACCGCGTCTAGAACTCTTGGACATTAAAGCTTACCTTGCCCATAGTTGACCAAGTCAACTCACTTCAACGAAGAAGAAGGACAACTCATTCAAAGTTCATCATACATATAGCTTTATACACAAATATTGTAACATCTCTTGTAATCGATCAAAGAAATGACGAATGAGAATTATAAAGTGGACGTAGGCGTTAGTGCCAAACCATTATAAAAGCTGTGTCTTCCTGCATTTACATTATTTATTGCTTATTCTGATAATTGTTCACACACACATATTGGGTGTTGGCATTCGACAATTTTGCCCGTCAACAATATCATACTAGGTTCTCACATACAAATCCATTGCACCATGATGTATTTCAAAGTGTGGCACGGTTTGAGGCAGAAGTGGTTGCCATGACCACTAGCTGCACTTCTTGGTAGTAAAGATCAGAGATATGGAGTTCAAATTTGTGGAAATATGATATCTGGGGGGACTGAAAGTATTTTCATAATATGGTCTTATTATAGATATAAAATCAGCATGTTTCTTTCCCAAGTGATCTGTGTTGCCATCCATGAATTTGGGCATGTCGTTGCTGTTGCAAGTGAAGGCATACCAGAGTTCATAACCATATTTTTGGCAACCATAATTCCAGATGCTTTGGTCAGTTTCAAGGTGCATTGCATAATTTTAAATTATTTGTATTCTTTTAAAAAAATTATTGAATGAATCTGATTGTATGGTCATGTATTATAATTGATATGCTATGTAGAATATTTTGGATGGTTTGAATGTGATGAAGAATGTTTTGGATAAGTTTCTTATATGTACAAAACTGGTACTGCACATTTTTTAATTAAAGCGTTGTATTTGTTTTCTTCTGATGTAGCATTTGTCTTCTTTTACTGTTGCATTTGTTTTTTTTCTGATGTTGCATTTCAAGATAATGGTGTCGCATTACATAATACAGTGGTGTTGCATGAAATAAAATATATAAATCCACATGGCATGTGGGCCCCACAGCTGACGTGGCATGTGACACGTGGGCAGCTGACATGTAGAGCTGACGTGGCGTGTGACAAGTAGGCATCTTGCGTGGAAGCTGACGTGGCACTCACTATCATGACTTGGAAGGCAGGCTCTAACTTATGCTTAAGGCAATGCTGCGTTTTTTTGCATTACTTGCTAATAGTGTTGCAATGCAGTTATAATGCAACACTTTCTTTCCGTGGTCGTAGATGGGCAAAAGCATTTCCTTAGATGGCTAATGCAACGGCCGCAGATGCCACACCTCCCTGGTGTTGCCTATTTGAAAAAATGACCTACGGCAACGCTTTTTGGATCTACGGCCACAGAAAAATAGTGTCGAATATACCCACTTTTGTAATAGTGTCCGTATCCGTGGATACGGACGGATATCAGATAATTATCCTATCCACTAACGATCGATAATTGAAGAAACATAAATTGAAATTCTAGGTTTAACATGATACTTTTTCAATGTCATAAATTGTAAAAGTATAAAAAATCAATATGTTAGATTATAATAAATAGTTTTTAGCAGTTAATATGCATAAAATAAAAACTATTAATTTAACAAAACAATAAATTATCATTGTTTACTATGCTAAAATACACATAAAATAAGCTATAATTTTGACAAAAAACAAACGGATAATTTTCGGATGCGGATACCTTCGTATCCGTATTAGCTTTTTCGGATATTGGATATATCCGTTTTTTCGGATACGGATTTCTCGAGTATCCATTGTCAGCCCTAATTATAATAATCTAAAGTACGGTGTAAAATAGGTCTGCTTGCAATTGTAGTAGTATAAATCCAACCAAATAAAAAAAAAGATTATGTAGCATGATATAAAATAAATTGACTAACTAATGATAAAGAATAAAGTCAAAACCTTACCATTTTTAGTTGGTAAGCAAGTCATCAACGTCATGACCAATAAACACCTCCTCTTCCTTATCAAGAGCGGTGATAGTGGTTGACATGGTGGAGTTCAGTATATCGATAGTTAATCAATTTCTTTTTTAAGTCATAATAAACAACCACTACTAAAACTAAGAATACTGGAGGCTTGCACATCATCCCTTATTGTTATTTGGGGCCAGTATACATGTCAGCTTTGATGTAGGTGGACTAGCCATTAAATAAATCTCTAAGGCTTATACAACCACATCTAATAATCAAAAACAACAACAGGGTAAAAATCATTCTGCCTCTGCTGACACAGATAGCAGCAGCCAGTTAAAAACCCAAAAAACAATATATAACACCACGTTTTCTCCGGAAAGCAAAATAATAAACAAAGAACATTAACAATAACCCATTTATACACAATTAAAATGATGTATATAAATGAACATTAAAAACAAAAATAGTGGTACGTCCTTTATGTGCATTATACAATATCATTTCAAGTTTGGAAAGCTCAGTTCACTAACATATCCAAGATTAGTTTACATAAATTAAGACATTTCAACCACTGTTTTACATGCAACACTTACATATGATGTTCCAAAGAGAAATGAGTAGATGGTTGACACAGCACTTCAATATCATAGCATATAGCATAGAGTCAGCTGACACTCGATCGTCGAAACCCTCTTGCAACAATCCCTAAGAATCAAAAGCAAGCTCATGCGTGAGAATCCAAATAGTGAAGAAAACCACAAAAAGGAGGGATTTTCTTCCAAATGTTAGTTGACTTACTAATTGTTTCCTTAGAGAAAATTTTATGTAAAACTAATGGTTTAAAGAAAATGAATATTAATCGTGTCAGTCCTTTGATACAGCTACCGAAGTTAAAACTTCAAATAATACTTTAAGATGTACATGGGCTTCCAGATAATTTGTTATTCTCATCATCTGCTCAAAACAATATTTACTGTTTTCATTTTGAAGTAATGTAGACTGAGAGGTAAAGGAAATCTAAGACAGTTGTTAAGCTGATCTATTTGGATCCAACATGATTTGACAAACAGAGTAGATGATAAATTATCCAGATCTTACTTCCCATTGTGTTTCCTATTTTCGTCTTAATAATTGGTCTTTGTTGATCTATCTCGATGAACATATAGGCTTTTCACTTCTTAGGTGTTTTTACACAATGGGGTCGGTCTTTTATAAAAAATCTTCTTACTTCGTAGCTAGTTAAGACAGACTAATAGGGTAACACTTATTGCAAATACGATCAAACATCATCAGTTTGAATTTACCCAAATATACCTTTGGATTAGCATACATAGAAAATTTGCAGTCCACTCCATAATTTAATGTTATCCATCATGCTTTCATTCATATACTACATTAGCTTGTAAATGTAGTGGTACTAAATGCGCTATTATAATATTTAATGTTATCTATGAAGTCATCTCACTCTTCTAAAAATAATTTCAATTTATAAACAAATCTTTCCAACCAATTTTGCATCATATATTGCATCAGACTCAAAGCAAACACTCTTAAAACATATCAGTTACTCAGAAAAAGAAAAAAAGCAGGAGAAAAAGAGTTAGCTCACTAATAGCATGTTTAAAAACTGATCAACTACTTATAAATAGCTTATTTCAATTGAAACATTTCAAATAATTTGCAAAAGCAGCTAATCAATATAAACATAAATAGCAACAAATAAATTATTTAGTTGCTTACGTCCGAATATTTCTTGCTCTAAATTGCTTTTACCTAGTAGTTTTCAAATAAGTTATTATCAAATGGGTCATAAAAAAGCCAGATCAGCTTTTCAAACTGAATATTTCATTAAAATCATAAGTTACCAATATAACAATTCATAACATTGGCTTGTAGAAGTAGGACATGGCTTAAAAAACAGTCAAAGTGACTGTATATACCAAACAAAATAATTGCTTGCTAGCCCAATCCCCCTTTCAACCGTTTCAAATAAAACTAAGAAGAGAACCTACACAACACTTTAGATACATAACAAAGTTCAAAAACTTAAGAAAACCACATAAAATTTGATGATCTGAAGGTGATTAATCTCAAGAAATAAATACTAGACAGAGAGTAAAAGTCGCTTACAAGTCATTGCAAGAAAAAGCCCTTAACAGAAATCCAAAATAAAGACGAAATCTACAAAAGAAAAATCTGATCTGGTATAGAATTTCTGAGAAGAATCCTATCAGGTTAAAAAGTTTCAAAAGCAATCAAGAATTCAATCTTTATAATCATGTGCGAACATTACAACCGCCAGCTATGTCCACCCTGCAACCCATCCAAATGTACCTCTGAAAGCTAACTGCTTATAAGCAACACAATATTTAGTGTATTTGCAAAACTAATATGAGAAAAGCCAAAAGATTTGATATTAATTACCATATAAAACTCAATATAACAATTCACAAAGCATATACCTGTTATTCTAGAGTCGCCATTCTCCAGTATATCATCGTATGAATGATTCTCTTGGCTAGAATCTGAATGCCTAGAGCTACTCATCTAAACAATTACAAAAAAAAAGCATAAGTAATGCCCATTTACTCAAAGTAAATTATAAGACCATGCACTTAAAACAGTATATATTTCTAGAAATCAAGCTATACTAAGATTTCAAGTAAAATAAACTATGTTTTAAGCACTTAGTTTAAGCTATGATCTAGATATTCAATATGAATTATGCTTAATACATTTCATGTAAAATCACATTTCAAACGTTATATGCAAAATTTAATTAAAGTGAGTGCATTCAATGTGAATTTAACATAATAAGTCCACTTTTAAATGAGATAAATAATATGATGCATGTAACCGGTTTTACAAATGATGTTGTTGTCATTATCTACTAAACGACTTTTAATACACACACACACACTCTTATGTATGAAAAATGGTTAGTACACAGAACCATGCAAAATAAAATGAAGAAAAAAGAAGAAACTTCATTAGCATATTCAACATAACTATAGAAAACATAATTTCCATAACATACATGTAGTAAGTTCAACATAAATTTAACTAAAACTTAAATACTAAATTTCATCACCACTGTCAGCCACATCGTCATTGTCATCCTCTTCAAGCATGGAATTGCTCACATCATGCGATGGTAATATTTTGTTAACATATACACCACGAACATCGGTCCTTATTTGTAATTCTTGATTGTTTAAATTAGGATCATCAAGACTAGATGTTGAATAGTAATCATCTATGTCAAACCCATCGTTGTCATCAATTGCATCTTAGAAATCCCTAGGCTTAGTTTTAACCACAACACTCCAGCCTGGTTCTTTTGGATCAACAACATAAAAAACTTGACCATCTTGTGAAGCCAATATAAACTTATCATCATTTTGTGTTGCTGCATTGAAATCCACTAAACTAAAACCATATTGGTCATTTTTCTTCTCCTAATTGCTTGCCCAATCACACTCAAACAATACTATTTTACATGCTCGATCATCGCTTTCTCCTGGAAATCTGTAATCAAGCTCATAAACATTCTTTAACATGCCATAATAGTCAACGTTACCGGCAATAGGATTAGAATCTCTTACGCTTGAATAACTTGACGTTACAGCATTCACAAAGGCACCACAATTTTGATTTTTGTATCTTTCATCCATCGGGAAAGTTCGAAACCTATAGCCATTGATGACATACTTCTTATAATGCTTTACACTCCGACTTGGACCATTTGCTAATTGAATTAAGTCTTTAGATATTGATAAATCGCCAGCATCATGAAAATTAACTTGGTTAAATATTTAGAAATAAGCATATTGGCTTACTTTATTCGAAATTCAAATTATAACATATGGCATGAGCTCATATTATCAATCATGCATATTGGAGAATAATACATACATGTATTCGAAACCAAGTAGGAAAGTCTTTGTTCTCAAAACCTCTACTTCCCGAATAGTTTTCCATCGGTGAATTTTCCGTAACTCTTCTAATCTTTTTCTATCAAAACATAATTTAGACTATTTACTTTAATTTGCAACCACAAAGTATTATTAGGATGGGAATTAAATCGTGTGGTTAAGAAGTAAATTTTGATATTTAAAAGAATTATCTTACCCTAAGTAAGGTGCTACTTCACTGCAGTTGAATAAGACACAAGAGTGACATTGTTCCAATTTTATTCCCTAAATCAATTTCTGTGCATTTACCTAGATGATGGCCAATGTATGCAATTATTGGCAGACCACTGACAACATCACGAGGCAAAGAAGTATCAGCATTGCGACCTCGTCGATTTTGACGATTCACGGTGTTTGTTAAGTACATCGAACAAAAAGAAACACACTCTTCTGCAAGATATCCTACTGCAATACATCCTCCTAGATAACTTTTGTTTTGAACATATCTCTTTAATGTTTGTAGATACCTAAAAATATATATAAATATTAACAAAAGTAATCAATAAATAATCTAAAATTAATATTAAATTGATAAAGTTTGCCTTTCTACTGGGTACATCTAAAGATATTGAACCGGCCCTGCAATTGATGCCTCATGAGATAAATGGAGGATTAAATGACTGATATGGTAAAAAATGAAGGTGGAAACATTTTCTCCATCATGCACATGGCTAGTACAATCCTGATTTTCAATTGTTCGATTGATGAAATGTATAGCCTTTTACTACATAATTGTCGAAAAATTGAACATAATTCAAGCAATAAAGTGTGATAGGTCTAAGTAAAAGTCGACGAATTGCAAGAGGAAGCAAGAGTTGCATAAGCACATGGTGATCATGACTTTTTAAACCACGTATCTTTTTTTCCTTTACATCCACACATCGAGCAATATTAGCTGAATATCGATCGAGAACACGTACATTTGAAAGTACTTTACAAAACAACATTTTTTCTTCATTGGTCATAAAGAAAATCGATGGAGGCATATATGTTTTATTCCCTTCACGAATTGGTTGGAGTGCTTCTTTGATTTTAAACTTTCAAGGTCAGATCGAGCTTCAATTCCATCTTTTCTTTTCTTTTGAAGTTCTAAGTAATGTCCCTAAAATATTTTCACTAACTTCTTTTCAAGATGCATGACGTCGATGTTATGACTTATTAAATGATGTTCCCAATATGGTAGAGTAAAAAAATATGCTTTTCTTCTTCCACGGTCTAGTAATTCTAGATTCTCTACTGAAATTTGAACTCCTACGCTTCTTATGTCCGATAAGAGGACCAACTATTGGAATTTTACCAAATGTAAATCTCAAATCAGATAATTTTCTTAAACACTCCAGTCCAGATAATGGCTTAGGCGGAAAATCATTCTTATGCTTTCCATTGAATAAGCAAACATCACATCGAAACCTACGTTTGATAGGTAAGAACCTACGACTACCCAAAAAACTTCGCTTTTTACTGTTGGGTAAACGAATTAAATATGTTTGATGATTGCAATGCGGACATGCAAGCATTCCAGCTGTATTCCATCTCGACAAGTTTGCATATACAGGTAGGTTGTTTATACTCCACACAAAACTACTGCTCTCATATTAAATGTTTGATTAGAGAAAACATCATACGTATTAACGACAATCTCCCACAATTCACTTAACTCATCGACTAAAGGCTGCATATACACATCAATATCATTTCCAGGCTCATGAGGTATGGGAATTAATAAAGACATAAACATAAAAGGTTGTTTCATGCACATGCAAGGAGGAATATTGTAAACAACGAGTATGACTGGCCAAGTGCTATGTTTACGGTCCATATTGCAAAATGGATTGAACCCATCACTTGCAATTCCTAGACGCTCATTGCGAATTTCCTTTGCGAAATCATGGTATGTACAATCTAAATGCTTCCAAGCCTTTGAATCACCTGGATGCCTCATAACTCCGTCATTGGAACATGATGAATGCCATATCATATGTTCCGCATTATATTTCGACATATATAACCTTTTTAAACAAGTAATAAGAGGAAAATAACAAAGTAACTTAGCTAAAACTTTCTTATGATCATTCTCGCCTGCATCGCTAACCTTATATCTTGAAGTACCACAACGAGAGCACACAGTCAAGTGTGATGTATGCTTCCAAAATAGCATGCAATCATTTGTACATGCATCTATTTTTTCATATGTTAGGCCCAAATCATCAATGAATTTTTTTGCTTGTGCAGTTGGCTTTGGCAAAAAATTATTATCTTGAAACATCTGTTTGAATGCTTCCAAAAACATAAAAAAAAAAGTTGCATTGCTCACATTTCCTAAGCACTTAATATGGTATAATTTCACGATTGCATCAAGTTTCCAATGCTTACTACCGTGGTATAAATTTTTGTTAGCTTCATCTAGTTACCTTTGAAATCTTTTTATTTCGGGATCTTGATTCTCAAAAATAGGAGGCTGGCTTGACGAACCAACACTTTGTCTAGCCAAGGTTTGCACAAATGTTTCATTGAGAAAATCACGCATGTCACCCCCATCTTCATTGCTATTAATATATGTTTCCTTATCATCTGTATAGTTAATATCATTTCTTAGTTCATTGTCTTGATCCATAAAAAGCTCACCATGATGTGTCCAACAAGTTGTTCCATATAAGATATCCATTCCTTCCCAAAGAAGGTGAGCTCCAACAATTTTTCTATCATTAAAATATCGATTGCAGCATTTCTTACAAGGGCATAATATTTTATCTTTCCTTGCAGATTTAGCAAATGCATAGTCCATAAATAAATTCAATTTATATCTATATTCATATGAACTACGATCAAGATCTACCCAACTTTTATCCATAACTCTTAACTATTTCCTACAAAGGAATCAAGCATATAAATTGTTAGTTTAACATTACATTTACATCACTTTTATAGCAAGAGTGTTTTACATGCCTAAAGGACTATACAATTATCAAAGTGTTCACAACTATAATACTTCAAAATTAACAATAGCAAAACAATTTAATTACTTTCACATAACATTCTGTAAATGTAACTTCCAAAAAAACTAAATAGAACTGGCTTAAGATAGTTTGCAAGGCCACCATAAGACAAATTTCTCTTTGATTTGTTTGATAAATGAAACTAAATTAAACTATATCAAAATATTTGTCTTGTTTGGATCTGGGTATTAATTTCAGTATTATATTAGTATAAAAGCAGGAGCGGTATGCAAAATATGATGTGTCATTTTCAAATAGAAAGCAAATAGTAAATATATGCACATAAACTATTGCCATTACTAACCTATAGAAAGCATATAAATATATATATATATATATATTTCCGAATTTAACCCAAAACTATTGCGTTATTATTTCACTAATGGAAATAAATAAATTATCACTAACCTCTTTTACCATTACATCTCATCCTCAGATAATCCTGATGTCGTTCAAGTTGGGGTATTTTAATTACCTCTCAGACCTTGATCAACAACGTTCATATCCTAAGGTAGATACGAGTTGTAATCTAATATTTCATTCTAATATCAACACAAATTTCTTTTCCTATCCAATTAACCATTTCCCACTTTGAGATTCTCATTTCAATTCCCCACTTTTATTTAATCTCATTTTTAAGTAACGACAATTTAGAATTTATGATATAAGACCTCAAACCTCTTTTATAAAACTCTGGTTTATTATAAAACCCTTTTATCTAAATTTCCTTTAACTTAATTCAAATAATTAAGTAACATTTATTTCAAGCTATTGTATTCGCTTGGATTTTCTTTTTAATTTTGTTATAAAAATTCAGGTTTTAAATATAAAACCCCTTCATAAACTCCTTTCACCATTCAACTAGATTTCATTTCAACCTCAATTACTTTTTACATTAATTCAATAAAAACTTATTTCCCAAATTACTATTAATCAGAATAATAATTTACTTTAATCATTAACTACTGTAAAAGTAGTTACTTCCTTTATTATCTGAGATAAATAGTAAATTCCTTTTTAAAACTTCATTAAAATTAAACAAATATTCTTTAAAACTATTTAATTGTGTAAATTCGAAACAAACTAATTTAATAGTTGATTCTAGTTAAAACAGTCGGTTTAGTCAACTCAAACCCCGGTTATCTCGTTAACCCATTTCAATTCGTTCTCCCATTAAATTAATTAAAAATATAATTAATTTAAATAATTCCATTAATTGTTTCCTAACAAAACAATTATCCAAATTTAAGTGCTAGGTTAATTTCTAATCACTTGTTTATAAATCTGATTAACACCAGAAATTTCCTTATAAAATCAATTAGTAATTAATTATAAATTTAAATAATAAATAATTATTTCATTTTAACAAACTTTTATTCAAAATATATATTTGAAAATCTATATCTAGTTATAAAATAAATTTTATAACTTCGGTTCTATCGATCCACAAACGGTAAATCAATATAAAGCAAAACAATTTATTCTTAGGCCATTTACTGCCGATTACTCAACCAATATTTCCCATTGGTTAAACAAAACATAGGTTGAATTTTCAGTGAATGATCACTAGTCAAATCAATCACCCAAACATGACAGTTCATATATGATAATATGAAAATAAATAATATATTCGAGGAATCCCGTTGAATCCCTCTAACCTGTTCTTCCTTGTAATCAAATGGTTATCTCAGATTAGATCAATCAATCCCATCTAACTGATAATTTATATAACAACGAATAACAACTAATTAACATCAGCCAATTAACAAAACAATTCAAAACAATTCAAACAATTAAACACGTTTATAAATAAACGTGACCAATGGGGTAAGTTACCTTCATTAGGTCCAATCGTTAAAATAACGATTTAGTATTTTACTGAAATTAAATAACTGTTTAATTTCATCGGTTAAATCAACAAATAATATATAACTAGCAACAGTCAATCATTGGCAACCATAGCACACAAAATAAAAACCCAATTTATATAAAATATAAATGGGGTAACTGAGTGAGTTTAATTCACCTTGATTTCATTTCATTGTCAACGACTTGTTTTAATTAAATTAAACAGTCATTTAATTTAATTAAAATTCCAGTTGATACCAAGTCCGTCCATTTCTGTTCCACGGCGTAGTGCTCGTCGTTGTGGTTCTAACAACACCTTGTTTGTCTGATTTCTATAAACATATAATCTTTGTTATTAACGTTTTAATCTGAACAATGAAATTTTAAATTAAATAATTACTTAATCACATTTTACTTAACTACTTATCATTTTAGTATGGAATAAATGGCCGAAGCCTTTTTGTCCTCCCTCTCGATCAGTCATTGGGTATTCGTCCAGTATTTCCTGCATCCAAATCCAAGTTTCAAATTAATACACTTAAGTTATAAAAATTATTTCCTAATTGAAGTTAATTTGGTTACGTTAATTACATCGGTTAATAAGTAACTTGCCCAGATTGTTTTGCCGCTCTTCCGTTTGGGGTTATAACAGGTGCCTGCAACATTTAAGGTAACTAACTTTTAATGATAAAACTAAATACAACTAATTACTTAATTATATATTAAATCCGTCTTAATGACTTTGGGTTAACAAGGGATTAGACGGATTGTTTAACTCTTCTGAACTTCGTTGTCTGTCCGGCTTAACTCCATTTCTCATTTTCATCCCTTGAGTCATGTCCAGAATACCACACAACATTTATATAATTAATAGTATGTTTAATTTAATTTAATTATAGCTTAAATTAATACTTAAATTACTCTGTTAACAAAAGGATTAGGCCGATCAATTTCACTTAACCCATCGTCTATCTGCTTCGTTCCTGCTCACTAACAAAACCCATGTACTATATAAGAAACCGCAACCGCACCCTCAACTGCTCCACCAGCCGATCATCGGCAGTCACCAGAACAACACCCTCACCTAGCTCGGCCACCAACTCAACCCTCATCAAACCCGGTCAACCCCTTGCCTGGAAAGACCATCGAACCGCCGTGACTTCTTCAAGGTTTTCTGATCAGCTCAGACCCTATCCGCCGATCATCACCGTTCAGAATGGAGTACTCGTCGAGCTCGAGAGGTTTGGCCTTATGGTTTTGGAAAATATAAGGTGGATTAGGAGATTGATCAATGTAAAAGATGGAGCTTCCAGACCGTCGAAATGAATGGTGGCGGCTATAAGCCTGTTGACCACGAATTTGTTTGACGCGCAGAGGAATGCTTAGGGTTATCATATATACATATATATAGATGGATTGGATTATTTTATTATTTTATAAAACTTAGTCATGAATTAACACTCAAAACAACCACATACAATCCCCGTTTTCGACAAAATAAGGTAATCCTAGCATAAAAAAATATTCCGGACCCAACGGGATAGGTTTCGTCGAAATCCGAGGTAGTTTGTGAAAAGTCCTTTATAATTATCGATGAAAAATCAAGCGTTTAAAATTCCTAAAATTATAGAAAAAATCCAATAAATTTGAAACCTTGACAATTTAATAGACCTCTTTCTTACGTATCCAATGAATCTTGTTTCGTCCAAATCGGAGTTCATTTGGCCAGTCGTTTATTCATTTAAAGTTACCCCTGTCCGAATTAACCAAAATAATATAATTGGTCAAGGTGTTTATCGTTGCCACGACCAAAACGTAAATCCGATTGACATGCAAATTGAAATCTTATAATAATTAATTAATACGAATCCAATGGCACTAGTTTCGTCACATTCTGAGACTGTTTCCCGCTACGCTATTTTTACACGTACCGAAATGCCATTTCGGACTCCAAATTACCCGGCCTTCAAAAATAACAAACTATATACCTATCCTGACTCTAATCGTCAATACGAACTCAATGGAACTGGTTTCGTGGATTAATTCGCTCGTCTGCTCAAGTTACACTCAAATATCTTTCTATTAAATTAAATTAAATTAATTACGCTTTATAGAAAATGAACGGGCATTTACGGCTGTCGTTGTCACATATGACATCGGTTTTCCACACAATTTAATACCGTGCAATAATTTAACGTTACGGTCTCAATGAAACTGGTTTCATTGAAAACGGAGTCCGTTTGCAATATCGCTATTTTAAAGGCCTATATTTTAAATAACGATTTCCATAGCGACTATTTCAAAATTTGATTTAGCCATAACTAACAATCTATAAAACGGAATCTGGATTTTTCTCTTCCATATGAAAATTATCGTCAACACGGTTCCAACGTTTCTTGTTTCACAGAAATTCGACTTATATCGGATCCTGTATATTCAGTTGAAGTTCAAAACTCCATATTTCGAACTGCAGCGCCATTTCGAGCTCGATTTATAATTATATAAATATATAACTTTCAAACTTTGTTTTTACTAACGAATACAATATTAAAATCCATAAATATTCCAAATATAATATTTAAAATAATAATTTAAATAAAATATTTGATTGCCAAGAATACGTGTCGTTACATTCTCCCCCCTTAAAGTAATTTCGTCCTCGAAATTGCTAAGGTAAGAGAAATGCTATAAATCCCATTAATTTAAAAATCCACTTTATTTTAAATCAAATCCAAATTCAATATCGTAAATAAATATTTTCAAAAATATCGAAAATTTTCTAACACATTAAATTCCCGGAAAAAATTGGCAAAGTCTCCCCTGCACGGAGTGACATATGCGATATCGCAGGAATAAATAATATGTATACATCGACCCATATGGTCGGAAAACAAAAATCAAAACCCAAAATTTATATTTTTGCGTAGGTATAACTTTTCCGAGAGCTATCGAGCATACTGGCTCAATGTATATGCGATTTACTCAACCGATATCAATCTTGCTTAGCCATTTGACATCTGTACTCAACTCCATTCACATATAAGTAACAGATATATGTAATTCTGAGATAATATTTCACTAATCAACTGGTATAACTACAACAATTCAAAAATCAAACAAACAACATCAATTCGTTATTAAATACAAGGTTAAACCATAAACCCCAATTCATATGCAGTTTCATTCCAGTTTAATTATACTGGAAATTATTCTTTAGTTTATAATCCATTTAGCTCCAATAAATTATTGATTATTCCATTTAAACAAACTATCATCCAATAACAAACCATTCGCAACCAACGACCAATACACAACCAAATCAATTTAATTTACATTCAATATCAATATTTTTCTTTGGTTTCCTATATTTGAACATCAATCAGTTAATATTCGATTGATTTCTATTTGATTATCATTTATTCAAATTCCAAATTTATTTATTTCATTGTCATTCTTAATTAAATTACACTTAACCAGGTTAAGTCTCAATTCAAATTTTTAATTCGATTTGAATTCCATTCAAATCGATCAAACACACTAGTATCTCAATAGTCTGATAAAATTATTTCTTTTATATATAAAAATATAATTTGGGTGAAATCATTTTATTTACCCTCTTTTCAAAACAATATTGTATCAATTGCCAATTCAGCGCTTCTCAACACTTGAACCGATCAGACAACACAATACAAAACATTTGTATATAAAATTTACAAATACGCTCTCATACATATTCACTCAATCTCGATCTAGGGTATTACTAACCCAATCTCTATCGAGTTATACCACAAAGCCAAGGTCATTATTAAACCAATAACTCTGATACCACTGTAACGAACTGTGAAAACCCGTAACTTCCCCGTAAAGGAAAGCGTCGGATAGTTCGAGAACAAGCCACAAAATAGAACGCATGCGGAAGAACATTTCACTGTATATCACAACAATGCATCAGATTACAAGAATATACAGAGTATAAACAAATAAATATTACACAGAAATACCAGAGATTTAAATTACATTTAATTACATAGCAGCGGAAAATAATACAATACACAACTAGAAGGAGATATACGGATACAAAGCTTTCCGGATATCGTTCCAGCTGTAAACCAGGATCCTGTGAATATAAATCTGCAAAACCAAAACTACTAGCTGCCCGTGTCGAAAATAGGGGCACCCGGAGTTTAGGTTAAAACAATAAACTCCAGGTCAGTCATGGGACTGGTGTGAGAACTAAAACAGTTATTAATCTTTATTTTAAAGTTAGGTAAATCAAGGGACCACGCCGTATAACACGGAACGGGTTTCCTCCCAAGAATACCAGTGCATAAAACAACAGCGCAATGCTAAATAAAGAAAAATGAAGCTGTTATAAGACCCAGGTCCTATCACACAATGCAACGCAAGCCGGGGGACAGGGTTTTCCCTTATAACAGCCAAAGAATGCTTGATACGTTTAAAACAGATTATTTGATACTATTATAAGTGCATAGTGTATAAAACAACTTCAAATCATAAGTATCAATCATAGGCGGCATGAGCGTCCCATGCCACTATGTCGCCATATATAGGTTTACAAATAAAATCGCAAAGTCACGTATTTGGAAATTGGATTTCCGTGTATGAACCGAGGCAAAAGATAGTCCTCAACCGATTCGAGACGCTCTGGCCCGTGTCTCAGGATCAGAGCTCGAGTGACCCTTGGATCGTCAGGGCCGGTCCACCGATGTGGATTAAAATTCCTGAACACTGCGTTTTCCCACCCTTTGGGGTGTCAATGAGCCAACGAATGACTCCATCGGACCCGGATCGTCCGATCAAACCGAGGCGCCTTGCAACAGCAACAACCACACAGGTGAAAAGTATATAAATGTCAGGGCTGGTAGGTCACTGATACCACCCTAGCTAGAAGGAAACGCATGCCCTCCCTGAGGTCCTCTCCCGTTTTTGGTTCACAACCGGGGTGCGAAACTCGCGAAGTAAACGTTACACAAAGCTACGCCACAAAGGTCGTGCTTTGATCATCACCACAAGACTTTGCTTTTCAACAGAAGCCTCGATCAATTGCCACTTAGGCATGCCACACAGGCAATTCACTCCATGCGTTTGATATCCATCGATATATAACCCTTGAGCTCGTACGTCTCAGAGAAGGGCGTTAAGCAAGAGAATAAATTCTCGGCCGCCAAACAGATATATATTTAATAGAGATCAATCACACGGACTAAAATCCAGTGTCAGACACACAATCCATTTACAAGTCCGTTCTGGGTCTGAACGAAACCGGAGGCACCTAGTACCCCGCATATCCATCGATCTCCAAGTACGTCTGGACGATCACCAACTGTTTCCATCTTCTTGGGTGTACAGCCCAATCAAGATCATCAGTAATCACCCAAACGACGTGAAGACCTCCGGTCTTCGACCATCGTCTTCATCTTCGACTTATCGTCGTATCAGTTATTCAGAATGGGATAAACCCGGTCTTTCTGAATAACTCGCGTATATATTATAAAAGTGTTACACACACACAACATACGCCTCATTCCAATTCATCAGTCACTAACAGTAAATTAATCAAGAGAATAATTCCCCAAATATTAACCCCGAAGGCCAAAACCAACATCAGATCAATATCCAGAAAATCATTCTGCTTGGCTAACCGACAGTTAGTTTCTAAATTTCACATTCATAGGGAAAGGTTCCCATTAATTTTATCCAAGATAAATTCCTTGAATTTATTCTCTAATCTTCCTTTGAATTTTGATTCAACTAGTCGGGATTAACGAACCTTACCGAAGTAATCTTTTGTTTTAATTTCCCAATCCCAACCTATTCACCCCATGAAGTAAAACTGGTAATACTTCATATCTAACACCACAGTGTTATCGGTAAATTCAATTACCATTTCACGTTCAAATCTAATTAAAGATTTAACTATCGCTTGGAGTAAAACTGGTGATACTCCATTCTCGATCTTTTCAATCTAATTAAAGATTCATTAAAACTCTACTTAGCTTTAATCTTTAACTGGGTTAAAGAATCAGTGTCTTTTAAAACACAGTTCACGATAAACCCAAAATCACATTCCATTAATTATCGGGTTAAAGAATGAGTGTTACTTAAAACACTGTCCACGATGAACCCAAAAATCAATATCAATTTAAATCCAATTAAATATTATTTAATTGGTACACTTCATTAATTCTAAATAAAAGATTTAATCTTTTCTCAACTGGGTTCAAGAACAGTGTTAGTGAGGACACCATTCACGACAAACCCAAATCACATTTGATATTCAATACAAGGCTCTGAATAGAAAATATATCGGCTTATATTCAATATCAAATACTACGATTAACAAATGTCGTATTTGAAATAACGATATAAATATATATCTTTCAAATTTCCATAACAACATCTGTATAGTCACGAATTCCAACATCGAAATATTCCGAAGACAATTTCGATTCAAATCCACTCCAATGCAATCATTGGAAATTCTGGTTATTTTTAAAACCCTTTTTAAATTCAATTTATTTATTTAAAAATAAATAGAATTATAATTCTAGTTCAAAACTAGTTCGTTTCGATAAAAATCTATTTTTATCTTTTCAAATATGGAGTTTTTCATCCCAATTCTTTCTAGATCATTTCTTATGATTTTACACAAATTATTACTATTTTTAATAATTTTATCAAGGCCCGTACAGTCGATTTCCACCAACGGTCATCGAACTGCACTTACAGTGACCTTTTTCAAATTTGATTTGGACATAATTCCAAATCCAACCGTTAGATTTCTAATTTCTAATATTCGTTAGAAAGCTCTTTTCGATACGAACCCAACGGTTCCGGTTTTAGGAGAATCCGACGGTCGGATCTCCCGTAATATCCGTTTGAAATAAATGGTCGAAATTCACGAACTGCCGCGGCGCGGCGCGTTCTATTCAGGCCATTATATTATATATATAATATATATTTCGTCGATTTCTATTTAAAACGAATTATATAAATAGTTTTAAATTCGTTTCAAAAGCAATTTCAACTTCCATTTCAATTCAAATCAAAATTGAATTCTTCTTTATAAATTCGTTTTAAAATTCATTTCTATTCATTTCAAATTTCAATTCAATTTGAATTCATTTCAATTCGCTTTCAATTCAATTTGAATTCGTTTTCAATTCAATTCAATTCCAAAGTTGTTTTCTATTCGATTCAATTCAAATTGGTTTTCTATTCGATTCAATTCAAATTGGTTTTCTATTCGATTCAATTCAAATTGGTTTTCTATTCGATTCAATTCAAATTGGTTTTCTATTCGATTCAATTCAAATTGGTTTTCTATTCGAATCAAATTCGAATTGGTTTTCTTTTCAAATCAAATTCGTTTCCTATTCAATTCATTTCGAAATCGTTTTCAATTCAATTCATTTTGAAATCGTTTTCAATTCAATTCATTTCGAAATGAATAAAATCGATATAAATATCGTTCACGTCAAAATGGCGTCAATCTAATCAACACGGCTTAAATTATTTCTATTTTCAAATATTCTATTTCAAATATTCTATTATCAAAGTATTCTATTTCAAATATTTCCTATTATCAAAATATTTGTTATTATCAAAATATTTCGTTCAACACATGACTAATCTCAATGGATGAGTACAGTCAACACATGAACCTTTACTTTATAAAGATCTTTATTTTCTAAATTGGAATGAGGCCCAATCAATTACCATATAATCTTAATTATATGGATTTTCATACATCACACTTATATAATAGCATTGAAAAATAATCAACCATCAACCAAAGTGCACTACACTGTATAAGCATCAAATATAGATATCTAACGCTTATAACAGCCTGTCAATCAATCGATCGACATACAACTAAACAATCGGGATTAGTGTACTTCAAATATCATCCCAATACCCGTGTGGGGTTTCAAACAATCAAACACCGATTTTATTTGTGCAGTTGGGCGATGTGTAAAATTTATCGTCCCAATCAATGTCCTTCAAATAGGTGTACATAAACAAATCGTCCGGTTTGTAAATGAATATTTATTTATTCACATTCACGTTAAAAATTATATTTTTAACGGTCAAACTATTTTATTCAACCTATGAATATTCTATTCGGTTCATTTATTAAATAAAATGTTATCTTTATTTTTCTAACTTATTTTAGAAAATTTCGGCGGCATAACGACACGATATTAGAAACGGGACGAGGCCTAGCCTTATCCCCGGTCTAGTGAAGGCCCACGCCATTCACACATCAATCAAATTAGTTTCAATTCACCCAACAGTCAAATTCAGCTCAAATAATCTAACTAATCTATGCAACCAAACAAACAAGTCCATGGTCTGTGGACGATTGTGTCGGGTGCTACTAAGCACCGTCTGCATCCTAGTATATATATATAACTTGAAAAAGAAATTGAAAGGTGGGAAATTCTCACAAATAGCTATCCTAACTCCACGGCACTTCTATTGCAGAAACCTTCGTCGTTATCGCCTTTTTGTCATCTTCGTTGCCCGTAGCCACTACATATATAAAAATCATATTTTTACTTCGCTATTCAATATATAAAAATCGAATTTGTACTATGCTATTCAATATATAAAAACACATTTTTACTTCGATGTTCAATATATAAAAATCACATTTTTACTTCGATGTTCAATATATAAAAATCACATTTTTACTTCGATGTTCAATATATAAAAATCACATTTTTACTTCGATGTTCAATATATAAAAATCACATTTTTACTTCGATGTTCAATATATTTTAAAACAAAGTTATTTTATTTTTCAAAATCATATATATGAATCACTCTATATATAAAAATAAAATAAAAAAACTGCATTTTTCAAATGTTAAAACTGAATTTTTATGTAGTAGAAAACTACCTTTCTTCCTCCACAGAACGGTCTGTCGTTCTTCCCTTGCGTTGAACCCATCAGCTCGAGTTCTAGGGTTCGGAATTGCCATCAGAACACTGCGCCGGAGGATGATCCAATGCCACGACGGGCTGCACCTCGGAGGGCGCCACCTATCGCCAGAGTTCTGGCGAACTCGCTCGCCTGAATGGCGCTGAAAACTCTCCTGAACTGGACGGCTTTGAGGGCTGATGATGGGGATCGGAGGAGGAGCGTTGGGGGGAATCGGCGATGGTGAAGTGGGGCGGCGCGTTGGCGGATAGCGGCGGTGGCGGGCTCGACAAGGGTTTCCCCCTTTTACGTTTTTTTTTATTATTATCCTGAGGTCGGGGTGAGAGAATATGGAGAGAGAGGAAGTTATAGTATATAAATATAAATATTTTATTATCTTTAATTTCAAAAAGGTAACTTTTAAATACGAACACGAAATCAAGCCCACCGACTGTCGTCCCTAGCGTTTTACCCCCATTCCGAACACAATGGGATATGTATCGCAAGCTGATTCGATCGTTTTGATCAGTTTCCGTTGAATTTACATTTAAATCACTATATTGAATTTTAAACGTACATTTCAAATTACCAGGGTCACATAACAACTCTATAAATTCCATAAAAATATTTTCTAGCTTCGTATTGACGATACGGTCCTAACAAAACCAGTTTCGTTGAATTCTGAGACCGTTTGAAAAATGGCCATTTTCCAGTCGATTAAAATCTACTGAAACTGGTCAAACGCGTTTTCCTTTGCCACGCTCACATATTAATTCGAAAAATTATGAAATTTGGAATCTAGCAATAACTTGACATCACGGACCCAACAAAACTGGTTTCGTCGAAATCCGAGGTCATTTGCAAAATGTCTATTTTTAAGGGCCTGAATTCCATAGCGACTATTCAGAATTTTCAACTGGACATATCTTTTGATTCCCGCTATGAAATTTCGATTTGTCGGATTCGTTGGGAAGATATTCCCAATTAGATCCTAATGTTTTTGGTTTCACTAAAATCTGGTTTATTTTGCACCCGGAATGTTCAATTGAAGTTTGAAATCGAATTATCGAACTACCGCGCCATTTTCAATTTTATTTATAATTATTTATATTCTAACGACGACGTATATAATATATACGTTCTAAATTATATTCAAAATAAATTGCTCGTCGATATTATTTAAAATAATCTATTTTAAATGTTCAAAATTCACTAAAATTGCCAAAATAAAA
Source organism: Allium sativum (assembly GCA_030737875.1). Lineage (NCBI taxonomy): Eukaryota > Viridiplantae > Streptophyta > Magnoliopsida > Asparagales > Amaryllidaceae > Allium > Allium sativum. The sequence continues at coordinate 135,827,148 of CM060918.1, forward strand.
TTTTTAAACTGGCCCAGATTTTCGGGTTATTACACGACCCAAGGATTTTCGTCCTCGAAAATCGACATAAATACATTTTCGTATCCCATGCCAATCTTCCAAACACCGAAAACACTAGGTAGTTATTAGAAAGAAATTAGAGGATGAGATAAGAAAGAATGAAATATTAGAATAGAAGAAAAAGAACTAACACAACACAGAGTCTCACATCGCAGTGGAACAAAATATAATAAAGAAATAAATCTTTATTGAGAGTTTTAAAAATACTTACAATCATTAGAGTACATCACACATCTGGATAGTTATAATAACCTGTCCTCATATACAACACACAGCGGAATAGTAGCTATATAATATCATACGTCTGAACACCTCCAGCTCGTCTCTGGACTTCGCAGCATCCGATAACCTGAACCTGTACACCCTGGTTTAACCCGAGCATTTACAAAACACCGGGTTAGTCTGGTGAACCAAAGTGAGAAAAACTCGTAAAGCTTTAAGGGTAAATCATCCAACTTGATTTTTAAAGTTCAAAGATCATTTTGAAAGAAAAGGATAATCGTAAGATCAAATCCACACATAAATACGGACGGTTTTTACCTTACGATAACCCAAAACATTTTGAAATCAATATCTTTTCTAATATTATAATTGTGTCTAAATACAAGAATATCAATCTAGCGGGACGCTTGCATCTCACGCTCCACATATATAGTATACAATCAAAACCGCGGGCACTTATTAGAGATTGGATTCCGAATATGACAAGGTATGGGACCACCTGGCGATAGTGTATCTCTAGAGGGGAATACACTGGGTTCAACAAGAACGCCTTGCAACCCGACCCACACATGACCAACCACTCATTTCGCTTGAGTGTATCGAATGTATATCACCAACGGTTGGGCTCAAACCACCATTTCCCGAAAAGGGATAACATCGAAATAGATTAAAGAAGCAAATGGAATTTCTCTAGATAGGTGATTATACACCCTAATGGGAGCGACCCACATAGCCATGCTGCCTGCCCAATTTTTTTCATTTACGGGTTGTGAGGCTTGAGCTTTTAATTTCCTTTGGAACATCTGGTCACCATTTACTTTGAACGCCACATTGTCAGATCCGCCAGATATCACTAATTGACATCCACAAAAATACTCTAGTTGGGAAGTAACCAACTATGGCATGTTTGAAGAAATCAACGTACACGATCCCTTTGGAAATACTCTGTCATACATCCATCCATACAAGTCATCCAGGAACAGGATGAACCGAAGGTACCCTCCTACTGCGTCCAATATAGGAATCACCCCATGGATCAGTATCGAGAAGTCCTTGCAATCCGTAGATTCCAACCACGACAGAACCATAACTTATCTCTTAGAGCTAACTAAAGATTATTAGCGGTTCTTCCGTTTAATGAAGAACCACGGTCTTCAATGCTCCATATCGATCATTTTTTGATATCTTCACGTATTTATTGGTCGGAATGGTTTCCAAATATAAATTAGATCCCGGTCTTTCCGTACCAACAATCGCATTGGACAAATTTGATAGTCGATTATTTAACTGTCAAAATAAATAGTGATTCAATCATGAAAATCCAATGAGTTCGCTGGTTCAGTATTCAGCACCCCTTGGCCTTTTAATTAAAACAAATGTAAATTTAAAACTCTTAAATATCTTGATATTATGAATATAGCTTTCTCGCTTCTTTATCATAAGATTATTCTTTAAACAAATTCATTTGATTACTTAGGAAAATTCTATGTCATATCCAGATTTCTATTTCACTTTCAAAACATTAGGCACATTATTATATAATATTGGGAAATCAATTCAATTCATTACTCGTACAACCACGTCACGAAACATCTTCGTTCATTACTTGACAACAATAACAAGTGCTTATTTATATAGAGTAATTCTATTTCAATACTCAACTTTACATTTCCTTTAACCTCGTGAATGTCGTTATAATTTTACACAATCCCCTTCTATTTCCTTTTTCTTTGGAACCATCAATATATATATATAAATATATATATATATATATATCTAAATTTAACCCAAAACCATTGTGTTATAATTTTATCACTAAATTCTTTTACCATTACATCTAATATCATCCTCAGAAATTCCTGATGTCATTCAAGTTGGGGTATTTTAATTACCTCTCAGACCTTGATTAACAACGTTCATATCCTTAGGTAGATACGAGTTGTAATCTAATATTTCATACTTATATCAACACAAATTTCTTTTCCTAATCCAATTAACCATTTCCCATTTTGAGATTCTCATTTCAATTCCCCACTTTTATTTAATCGCATTTATAAGTAACGTTAATTTAGAATTAATGACATAACACCTCAAACCTCTTTTCTAAAACTTTGGTTTATTATAAAACCCTTTTATCTAAAATTCCTTTAACTTAATTCAATTAATTGAGTAACATTTATTTCAAGCTATTGTATTCGCTTGTAATTCCTTTTTAATTTTGTTAACAAAATTCGGGATTTAAATATAAAACCCATTCATAAACTCCTTTCACCATTCAACTAGATTTCATTTCAACCTCGATTACTTTTTACATTAATTCAATAAAAACTAATTTCCCAAATTACTATTAATCAGAATAATAATTTACTTTAATCATTAACTACTATAAAAGTAGTTACTTCCTTTATTATCTGAGATAAATAGTAAATTCCTTTTTAAAACTTCATTAAAATTTTAAAAAAATATTCTTTAAAACTATTTAATTGTGTAAATTCGAAACAAACTAATTTAATAGTCGATTCTAGTTAAAACAGTCGGTTTAGTCAACTCAAACCCCAGTTATCTCGTTAACCCATTTCAATTCATTCTCCCTTTAAATTAACTAAAAATATAATTAATTTAAATAATTCCATTAATTTTTTCTTAACAAAACAATTTTCAAAATTTAACTGTTAGGTTAATTTCTAATCACTTGTTTATAAATCTGATTAACACCTGAAATTTCCTTATAAAATCAATTAGTAATTAATTATAAATTAAGTAATAAATAATTATTTCCTTTTAACAAACTTTTATTCAAAATATATATTTGAAAATCTATTTCCAGTTATAAAATAAATTTTATAACTTCAGTTCTATCGATCCACAGACGGTAAATCAATATAAAGCAAAACAATTTATTCTTATGCCATTTACTATCGATTACTCAACCAATATTGCCTATTGGTTAAACAAAACATAGGTTGAATTTTCAATGAATGATCACTAGTCAAATCAATTACCCAAACAGGACAGTTCATATATGATAATATGAAAATAAATAATATATTTGAAGAATCCCGTTGGATCCCTCCAACCTGTTCTTCCATGTAATCAAATGGTTATCTCAGATTAGATCAATCAATTCCATCTAACTGATAATTTCTATAACAACGAATAACAACTATTTCACATCAGCCAATTAACGAAACAATTCAAAACAATTCAAACAATTAAACACATTTATAAATAAACGTGACCAATGGGGTAAGTTACCTTCATTGGGTCCAATCGTTAAAATAACAATTTAGTATTTTACTGAAATTAAACAACGGTTTAATTTCATCGGTTAAATCAACAAATAATATATAACTAGCAACAGTCAATCATTGGCACCCATAGTACACAAAATAAAAACCCAATTTATATAATATAAATGGGGTAACTGAGTGAGTTTAACTCACCTTGATTTCAATTCATTGTCAACGGCTTGTTTTAATTAAATTAAACAGTCGTTTAATTTGATTAAAATTCCAGTTGATACCAAGTCCGTCCATTTCTGTTCCACGGCGTAGTGCTCGTCGTTGTGGTTCTAACAGCACCTTGTTTGTCTGATTTCTATAAACATATAATCTTTGTTATTAACGTTTTAATCTAAACAATGAAATTTTAAATTAAATAATTACTTAATCACATTTTACTTAACTAATTGCCATTTTAGTATGGAATAAATGGCCGAAGCCTTTTTGTCCTCCCTCTCGATCAGTCCTTGGGTATTCGTCCAGTATTTCCTGCATCCAAATCCAAGTTTCAAATTAATACACTTAAGTTATAAAAATTATTTTCTAATTGAAGTTAAATTGTTTACGTTAATTACATCGGTTAGTAAGTAACTTGCCCAGATTGTTTTGCCGCTCTTCCGTTTGGGGTTATAACAGGCGCCTGCAACATTTAAGTTAACTAACTTTTAATGATAAAACTAAATACATCTAATTACTTAATTATACATTAAACCCATCTTAATGACTTTGGGTTAACAAGGGATTAGACAGATTGTTTAACTCTTCTGAACTTCGTTGTCTGTCCGGCTTAACTCCATTTCTCATTTTCATCCCTTGAGTCATGTCCAGAATACCACACAACATTTATATAATTAATAGTATGTTTAATTTAATTTAATTGTAGATTAAATTAATACTTAAATTACTCTATTAACAAAAGGATTAGGACGATCAATTCCACTTAACCCATCGTCTATCTGCTTCGTTCCTGCTCACTAACAAAACCCATGCTCCGTATAAGAAACCGCAACCGCACCCTCAACCGTTCCACCAGCCGATCATCAGCAGTCATCAAAACAACCCCCTCACCTAGCTTGGCCACCAACTCAACCCTCATCAAGCTTTTAAAATTCCTAAAATTATAGAAAATCCAATAAATTTGAAACCTTGACAATTTACTAGACCTCTTTCTTACGGATACAATGAATCTTGTTTTGTCCAAATCGGAGTTCATTTGGCCAGTCGTTTATTCGTTTAGAGTTACCCCTATCCGAATTGACCGAAATAATATAATTGGTCAAGGCGTTTATCGTTGCCACGACCAAATGGTAAATCCGATTGACACGCAAATTGACATCTTATAATAACTAATTAATTGAATCCAACGGCACTGGTTTCGTCACATTCTGAGACTGTTTCCCGGTACACTATTTTTACATGCACCGAAATGCCATTTTGGACTCCAAATTATCCGGTATTCAAAAATAACAAACTAAACTCCTATCCTGACTCTAATTGTCGATATGAACTTAATGGAACTGGTTTCGTGGCTTAATTCGCTCGTCTTCTCAAGTTACACTCAAATATCTTTCTATTAAATTAAATTTATTTAATTACGCTCTATAGAAAATGAACGGGCGTTTACGACTGCCGTTGTCACATATGACATCGGTTTTCCACACAATTTAATAATATGCAATAATTTAACATTACGGTCTCAATGAAACTGATTTCATAGAAAACGGAGTCCGTTTGCAAAATCACTATTTTAAAGGCCTATATTTTAAATAACGATTTTCATAGCGACTATTTCAAAATTTGATTTAGCCATAACTAACAATCTATAACACAGAATCTGGATTTTTCTCTTCCATATGAAAATTATCGTCAACACGATTCCAATGTTTCTTGTTTCACAGAAATCCGACTTATATCGGATACTGTATATTCAGTTGAAGTTCAAAACTCCATATTTTGAATTACAGCGCCATTTCGAGCTCGATTTATAATTATATAAATATATAACTTTCAAACTTCGTTTTTACTAACGAATACAATATTAAAATTCATAAATATTCCAAATATAATATTTAAAATAATAATTTAAATAAAATATTTGACTGCCAAAAATACGGGTCATTACATAATATGATGTTTATTCATTACTTCCAATACATGTAAGCCAGATATGCCCATTTACAGGATCTATGAAATCAAGATTGTCAATATCTATATAAATGTAATATGAATAACTCTTCTTGCATAACTAATACCCTAGCATCCATCATCCAATCCAAAAATCAAGATAGTAATGAAAATTTGAATCATATAGGTATTAAATAGTGTTCTCTATGTGTAGTTTATAAATGCAATGATCCAAATAAAATTACACAACTGCATTCTCATAAGAAGACTAATATAAAATACATGCAATTTTCTTAAAAATGGTTCTAAGTTTCCACATACACCATCAAAAATTAATTAAATCAGTAATAGGTCCAAGTTCAAAGAAATACTGTTTGATGGAAAAATACGTTTAATGCAGTAAGAATTGAATAGAATAGTGATAGCATACATGCATAGTTTGGAAAAGGCTTTGCTATGGATTTAAATTTTAGACATAATGCAATAATAAGTATCTGTGATGACCCCAAACCCCCGTTCCATGGTGGCAAGGGTAATCTTTGGAATAACACATAAACAGATAACATCAGAACAGAAATAAATAAATACACCAGAGAATGTACAACAAATACACTGGATAAACATAATCATCAGAGTTACACAGTATACAGGATCATACTTAGTACAAAATACAGTTTCAGCTTTACATAAAATGTCTACAGCGGAATCAAACATAATATGTACAACAGGAGCTGAACAGCATAAAAAGAAAGAAGTGATAGAATCCACCTTCAGCTCCATAGCTATCCAGAAAGAGCTGCTAAAACCTGAATATAAGGCTGCCCGTGTAGAAAATAGGGCACCCGAGTTTGCAAGTGAAACAAACTATGAGTCAGTCATGGGACTGATATGAGAAATCTACTTAAATTATTTTAATAACAAGGCCAATCACAGGACCACGCCGCTAACGCGGAACGGGCTTACTCCATTGGATTGCCAGTGCTTAAAACAAGTAAATCATTAAACATCGCAATGCTTTTCGTAAAAATGAAGCCATTAAAAGACTCAATTCCCATCACACAATGCAACGCAAACCGGAGGATAGAGTTTTACCTTATAATGGCCAAAATATGCTTGATACGAATAAAACAAAAGAATTTGATATTATTGCTAGTGTTTTGTAATAACCCGAAAATCAGAGCCAATTTAAAAATTTTATTTTGGCAATTTTAGTGAATTTTGAGTATTTAAAATGATTATTTTGAATATTTAAAATGATTAATAACGACGAGAAATTTATTTTGAATAGAATTATAACGTATATATTTATAGAGATCGTCGTTAGAATATAAATAATTATTTATAATTATAAAAGGAATTGAAAATGGCGTGGTAGTTCGATAATTCGATTTCAATGTTCAAATGACTGTACAGGATTCAAAATAAACCGGATTTTAGCGAAACCAAAAATATTAGAATCTAAATGAGAATATCTTTCCAACGAATCCGAAAAATCGAAATTTCATAGCGGGGATCAAAATTTATGCCCAGTTGAAAATTCAGAATAGTCGCTATGGAATTCTGGCCCTTAAAAATGGAAATTTTGCAAACGACCTCGGTTTTCGACGAAACCACTTTTGTTGGATCCGTGATTTCAAGTTATTGCTAGATTCCAAAATTCGTAATTTTTCGAATCAATATGTGAGTGTGGCAAAGGAAAACGCGTTTGACCAGTTTCAGTTGATTTTAATCGACTGGAAAATGGCCATTTTTCAAACGGTCTCAGAATTTAACGAAATTAGTTTTGTTAGGACCGTATCGTCAATACGAAGTTAGAAAATATTTTTATGGAATTTTTAGAGACTGTATGTGGGCCCGGTAAATTGAAATGTGCGTTCAAATTCAATATATAGAGTTATATTTTGATTTTGACGAAAACTGATCGAAACGGCCAAACTGGCTCACGACACATATCTCGTTGTGTTCGGAATGGGGGTAATTAGCTATGGACGACAGTCGGTGGGTTTGATTTTGGGTTCGAAATAAAAAGTTACTTTATGGGATTAATTAAATAAATAATATTATATATTATATACCCCCCCTCCTCCTCTATTTCTTTCTCTCTCCCCCTCACTTACATAACCCGACATCAGAAAAGAAAAAAAGAAAAATCCGCTCTTTAAATCAATGTCGCGCCTCCCTCTGGGTTCACCGCCGCCCCTAGCCTGCGCCCCACCACCGGACCTCGTCTCCGCCACCTCCAGCTCAGGCGCAAACCCCCCTCCTCTCCCCGTTGACCTCCTCTCCCTCTTTTCCCCCTTTCTTGCTTCCAATCCTCCAAACCCTGGCCTTCCACCTCCTCCGCCAACGCCTTAGGTAGCGCCCACCCAAACCCTCTGCCACCGTGAAGGCCTTCCCCCCTTTTCTTCTTCCTCGATTAGCCCTCACTTCGATTTAAAACTCTAGTCGCTCTGCTCCCTTCTGCGATGATAATCCGACCTTCCAGCGCCCTTCCCCCGCCACCTTCAGCCTCCGACGCGCTGGTGAGCCTTTTTATTTATTTATTTTATTGTTTCTATTTATTTAGGTGAGTAAAAATATGATTTTTAAATCATATCATTGTATAAAAGTATGTATAACAGTTATTTAAATTTATGTAATGGCATAGTAAGAAAAAGAAGTGATTTTTAATTATGAAAGATAGAATTTTTCATTGTAAAAGTTTAGATTTTTATACATGAAGAGTTAGAATTTTGTACGTATAAAGTGAGGTTTTTTATAACATAAAGAAGTGATTTTTATCATATAAAGATTGAATTTTTTTTAGCGAAGGGAAGATTGAATTTTTATAAGTAAAAAGATTGGATTTTTATATATATGAAGTAATGATAAAAATTATATATATATATATATATATATATATATATGTGAAGTGAAGAAGAAAATATGATTTTTATAGTATAGGAAGAATAAAAATACGATTTTTATATTATATAACTAGTAAAAATTTAATCTTTAATGTTGTAGCGAAATAAAAATTCGATCTTTATCGTGTAGAAGATATAAAAATATAATTTTTATTATATTACTGGCGAGATAAAAATAGAATTTTTATCTATATAGTAGCAGTGTAAAAATATGATTTTTATATAAAGAATGATTATAAAAATGTTATTTTTTGTAGATGTAGTGAATACGGGCAACGAAAGTGACAAAAGGCGAGCAAGGCGAAGATTTCCTACATATGAAAAGTTGTGGCGCTGGTTTAGCTAATCTGTGAGAACTTCTCACCTTTAATTTTCTTTTTCTAGTTAAAAATAAATACTAGGATGCAGACGATGTTTAGTAGCACCCGACACCCGTCGTCCACAGACCATGGACGGCTTGTATGCTTGTTTGTTTGATTTTGATGTGTAGTTGATTGTGTGATGTGAAATGAAATAAAATATTTATATAGTTAAAAATATCTTATAGTTGAAAATAGAATTTTTAACGTGTATTTAAAATGAAATATTTATAAACAAATCGACTATTTGTTTATATAAACTGATTTGACTGATATTGATTGGGACGATAAATTTTACACATCGCCCAACTGCACAAATAAAATCTGTGTTTGATTGTTTGAAACCCCACATGGGTATTGGGATGATATATGACATACACTAATCCCAATAATTAGTTGTATGTCGATCGATTGATTGACAGCCTGTTATAAGCATCGAATATTTATATTTGATGCTTATACAGCGTAGAATGCACTTTGGATGATGGTTGATTATTTATCGTGGTTATTTTATACATGTGTTGTAGAAAATCCATATAATTAACATTATATGGTAATTGATTGGGCCTCATTCCAGTTTTGAATAGAAATATTTGAAAAAGAAATATTTGAATAGAAATATTTGAAAAAGAAATATTTGAATAGAAATATTTGAATAGAAATACTTAAAAAGGAAATATTTGAAATAGAATATTTGAAAATAGAAATATATGAAGCCGTGTTGATTAGATATACGCCATTTTGACGTGAACCTTATTTATATCGATTTTATTCATTTTTCAATGGATATTGAAAGTGATTTCAAAATTCGAATTAAATTGAATAGATTTGAAATTCGAATTAAATTGAAAAGATTTGAAATTCGAATTAAATTGAATAGATTTGAAATTCGAATTAAATTGAATAGATTTAAAATTCGAGTTAAATTGAATAGATTTGAAATCCGAATTAAATTGAATAGAATTGAAATTCGAATTAAATTGAAATTGAATTGAAATCGATTTGAAATGAAATTAAAGCGAATTTATATGGAATATTCAATTTTGATTTGAAATTGAATATGAAGTTGAAACCATTTTGAAAACGAATTTAAAACGATTTATAAAATACGTTTTGAAAGGAAATCGACGAAATAATATATATATATATATATATATATATATATAATGGCCTGAATAGAACGCGTCGCGCCGCGGCAGTTCGCGAATTTCGACCATTGACTTCGAATGGATATTGCGGGAGATCCGACCGTCGGATTCTCCTAAAACCGGAACCGTTGGGTTCGTATCGAAAAGAGCTTTCTAACGAATTTTATAGATGTGAAATCTAACGGTTGGATTTGGAATTATGTCCAAATCAAATTTGGAAAAGGTCGCTGTAAGTGCAGTTCGATGGCCATTGATGGAAATCGACTGTACGGGCCTTGATAAAATTATGGTATCGGAGCTTTGGTTTACAAAGCTCAGAGAACAAGACATATTAGAACCAAACGAAAGAATTCATCAGAAATTGGATTAATAATATCCAATGGGAATGACTCGTTAGAGATGGGATCAGTAGTATCCTAGAACGAGTGTGAAGAGTGTTGTTTTTAAAAATAAAAAGAAAAACAATTTTTGTTTTGAAATTTAAATCGTTGTATATGTATTTGAGTATTTAAATTAATTTGGACAATCCAATATATAAAGATTTTGCATATACGCCTTGCAAACGTGTATTCGAAGTTTTAATGTACTGGATAGTTATAGGATCACACTCTAGTTGCCCGGGGATAATTCTGGTGATGGGACACCATCGCTAGTATTTATATTCGAGTGACGAAAGTGAGATTTCTATATATTCCCATTAGACTGGTGTGAGAACCGAAATTAGATAGGGCTTATTGTTGTGATTTGGCATCAAAAATGTGATTTTTACTATGTATCAAAGTTATGAATCTGAAAAGCTAATCAACTAATTGATTACTGGTTGTGTTGTTTGATTATTGTTTGTTTAATTAAATGTCGAACCTTTAGCCCAATTGAATTAAATGGTGAATTGTATTGAAAGTTTGTCGCATTTGCATGCATATACAGGTACTTACACTGAACAGGTCGTAGCAAGGAAGCTAGAGCAGAAGAATAAATTTGTTTGCCCGATAAGTACATGTTTACCATAATTTACTGTTTCGTTTAGGTGATGATGATTTTATGAGCCGATTGGCTAGCCGCTTGGCTTTTTCTTTTTCTTTTGGATTGAAGAAGGACATGGGAGGCTATATGAAATATCCCGAAGTCCCCGGTGAAGGGGAGGTTATGGCGAAAATTTTCGATGTTAGCCAAATTTTTGAAAAATTTGAAAAATTCTTAGAAACTGAAAAGTTGAAGAACTTAAGCCGTAATGAAAAATAATGGAAGTTGGGTTGATTTGTAAAACAACTTTCAGCTTCGTTCCTTTTCGGGGACGAAAATTTTTAAGTGGGGGAGATTGTAATAACCCGGAAATCTGAGCAAATTTAAAATTTTTATTTTGGCAATTTTAGTGAATTTTGAATATTTAAAATGATTATTTTAAATAATAATGATGAGAAATTTATTTTGAATAGAATTAGAACGTATATATTTATAGAGATCGTTGTTAGAATATAAATAATTATTTATAATTATAAAAGGAATTGAAAATGGTGTGGTAGTTCGATAATTCGATTTCAAAGTTCAAATGACTGTACAGGATTCAAAATAAACCGAATTTTAGCGAAACCAAAAATATTTGAATCTAAATGAGAATATCTTTCCAACGAATCTGAAAAATCGAAATTTCATAGCGGGGATCAAAAGTTATGCCCAGTTGAAAATTCAGAATAGTCGCTATGGAATTCTGGCCCTTAAAAATGGAAATTTTGCAAACGACTTCGGTTTTCGACGAAACCACTTTTGTTGGATCCGTGATGTCAAGTTATTGCTAGATTCCAAAATTCGTAATTTTTCGAATCAATATGTGAGTGTGGAAAAGGAAAACGCATTTGACCAGTTTCAGTTGATTTTAATCGACTGGAAAATGGCCATTTTTCAAACGGTCTCAGAATTTAACGAAATTAGTTTTGTTAGGACCGTATCGTCAATACGAAGTTAGAAAATATTTTTTTGGAACTTTTAGAGACTGTATGTAGGCCCGGTAAATTGAAATGTGTGTTCAAATTCAATATATAGAGTTATATTTTGATTTTGACAAAACTGGTCGAAACGGCCAAACTGGCTTATGACACATATCTCATTGTGTTCGGAATGGGGGTAATTAGCTATGGACGATAGTCGGTGGGTTTGATTTTGAGTTCGAAATAAAAAGTTACTTTATGGGATTAATTAATTAAATAAATAATATTATACATTATATACCCCCCTCCTCCTCTATTTCTTTCTCTCTCCCCCTCACTTACATAACCCGACATCAGAAAAGAAAAAAATAAATTTCCGCTCTTAAAATCAATGTCGCGCCTCCCCCTGGGTTCACCGCCGCTGCCCCTATGATATTATTGCTAGTGTTTATATGTTTCAAAAACAATTTCAATCATAAGTATCAATCATAGACGACATAAGTGCCCCATACCACTATGTCGCCATATATAGGTATACAATCAAAACTGCACGATGTCGTATTTGGAAATTGGATTTCCATCATGAACCAAGGCGAGGGATCATCCTTACTGCTTCGAGACAATCTAGCCCATGTCTCAGGCAAGTACTCTGTCAAGCCTTTGGATCGTCAGGGCCGGTCCGCACAGAGTGGATTAAAATGCCTGAACAATGCGTTTCCCCACCCTATGGGGCGTAAACTGGTCATATCCCAACCAAACCATCGGCCCCGTAACGACCAATATAATCGAGGCGCCTTGCTATCCATCATCCACATAAGTAAAATGCCCAGGCGTGTAAAATCCAAAACACCACTCCTAGCTAGAAGGAAACGCATGTCCTCCCTGATGTCCTCTCCCGTTTCTGGCTCAAACTGGGGTGTGAGGCCCATGAAACAACGCTAAATACAAAGCTAGCTATTTAAAGCCGTGCTTTGATCATCAACCACAAGGTTCTGCTTTTCAACAAAAGCCTTGATTACAACATCTCCGTATGCCACGTTGTCAATCTACAACGTCAGACACACATCCATTTACAAGTCCGTTCTGGGTCTGAACGAAACCGGAGGCACCTTATTCCTCTCCCGTATGTCCAATACAGGAGAGAGGCCCTCGCACATACGAACCATCAACAAGTACGTCCGGACGACCACCACTATAACCCCTTCTGGGCAGCAACTCCCATCAAAGGCATCAGTAGCCATCCATTCGATGTGAAGATCCTCGGTCTTGCACCGTCTTCATATCTTCGACTTCTAACCGTTGACCAATTATTTGAAATAAGAATTAACTCATCCTTTTCAAATAATTCACGTATATTTAAAATTTCAAATCAATTCATTTCAATAGTTAAATTATTTGACATCCATAATTTAGTTCATTAACGTAATTTTCACGTCAAACACATTCAACCATCAAATATCCTATAAACTGAGTAAATTCAGTTTATTTCCATTCCATATCGTTTATAATATTTTATAACTATTTATCGCTATTTTTATTTATTTAAATATTACCAATTTATTCAAACGACACTTCAGGCTATAACGCAGCCATGGCGCTGTTTTTCTCCATATTTGATTTACACATATCTAAAAATCTAACCGTTGGATCTTTATATATTTTATATCATTGGAAAGATCTTTTCAAAGCAGACCCAACATTCCAGTTTTGGGAAAATCCGACAGTCGGATCTCCCGGTACAATCGTTTGAAGTTACGATTTCAAAATACGAAATACAGCGTCGTTATTCGATTTAATTTAATTTAATTATATTTATATATATTAATATAATTCATTCTGGCGCTGTTTTCATTCAGATTTGAATTAAACATTTCACAAAATCTAACCGTTGGATCTTTACAAATTTGGTGTCTTGGAAAGATATTTCCAAAGCGGACCCAATGGTTTCGGTTTTGGGAAAATCCGATGGTCGGATCTCTCGCAATAATCCTTTAAAATCACGGTTTCAAAATACGAACTGCAGCTTCGTTATTCAATTTATTTTAGTTATATATATATATATCTGTGTGTGTGTGTGTATAATCCATTCTTCGATTTCCACACCATTTCATTTCATATATGTGATAAAAATAATATTTTTATCGAACAAATATCTATTTCAACACATGACTATTTTTAATACTTCATGTATATATAAAAATGTGATTTTTTTATTGTTAAAATGATTTATTTAGAACAAGTACACTTTTAGCGATTCTTGTATATAATAAAAATGTGCTTTTTATTGTTAAAACAATTTATTTCAAACATGAATATTTTATATACTTCAAATACATGGTAAAAATGTGATTTTTATTGTTCAACCATTTTATTCGTCATATAAATATTTTTCAAACACATGAATATATTTCAATACATGAATATAAATCAAACACAAGAATATTTCAGAAAATTTCGACAGCATAACGGCAGGGGGTTTAAAACCGGCACCGTCCCGAGTACGGCTCCTCGCACTATCTTACGCCTCGCAGCGTTCCCTAAGAGGCTTATCCTTGTAATCTAAATATTTCGATCATTTTCATATCACAATGAATATTTCCACAAACAATTCCAATTTTGTTTCAACCACAAACAATCATTATCAACCATTCGCATTTATCAACCAAATTTCACGTCAACCAAAACCCAAACAATCACAACCAATATATATCGTCCATGGTCTGTGGACGAGGGGAGTATATATGTATATAGATATACGTATATAAATATATTTCTATTTCATTTCAATTCTATTTAACGCACATATGATTTTTGCAATGTATATATAACTTATACATCGCACATACAACTTATACAACGCTTATACAGGAGGTGTACAACGCTTATATAACTTATACATCGATTATATAATTTATACATCGTCATTCCATATCGTTTATAATTTAGAAATCTCACATTGGGTTCCACTCCTTCAAAAATTGTAGGAAGCTCCAAAAAATCTCAGGTCTCTTCTAGAATGTAGAAGGCGTCCACACGAGTCTAATGTCTCTTGTTTCACTGAATTTCAACCACATAGCAAAAAGATATGATTTTTATAAATTTGCAACGCTTTTATTTATCGAAATCGGTTAAAATAAACAAAGGCCGTACCTTTCAGCAAATGGTTCCAAATTAGGTTTGGATTTTTCGTCGAATCCGTGAAGGGGTTGGACGATTGGGCTATGCAGCATCGAAGGGGGATGGAGGGCGCACGTGTGCAGGGGGGTGGGGTCCACTTCGGTGGTCTCTGGTGTCGGCGGTGGCGGTTGGAAGTTCGGGACTTCCCGAGCTCGATTCGAACGCTACAGGCCACGATAAATCCAATCCTTATATGGATATGAAGATCATGAGGAGCACTACAAAATTCTCAACTGTGGCCTATGATTTTACTGAGTGGATTGGAAGAAAAGGAGGAGAGAAGAAGGTGCGCTATTTCCGTCATGCACGATTTGAAGGGAGTCGGGGAGAGAGAAAATGATGCTGAAATATGATTGGCCCATATATTTATTTAATTATTTATTTCCAAAAATACCACTTTCTCCTTACGAACTCCAATTCAAACCCAATGACCGTCGTCCCATGCTAATTACCCGCATTCTGAACACAATGGAATATGTTTCGTAGGCCCAATCGACTGTTTCAGTCAGTTATTCTTCAAATTAAAATATAAAACATTCAAATATGGATTTGAACGTACATTTCAATTTGCCGGGGCCATATATTGATCCCAAAAATTCCAGATAAATAAATCTAGCTATGTTTGGACGACACGGTCCCAACACAACTAGTTTTGTCGAATTTGGAGATCGTTTGAAAAATGGTCATTTTCTGGTCGATCCAAATTGACTGAAATTTACCAAACACATTTTCCTTTGCCACGCTCGCATATTAACTCCAAAAATCATGGAATTTGAAATCTAGCAATAATTTGACATCCCGGATCCAACAAAAGTGGTTTCGTCGAAAACGGAGGTCGCTTGTAAAATGACTATTTTCAAGGGCTATATAAACTCCATACGACCTTTCTGAAAATTCATTTGGCAATAACTTTTGATTCCCGCTATGAAATTTCGATTTTTCAGATTCGTTAGAAAGATATTCATAAACAGATTTAAATATTTTTGGTTTCACTAAAATCCATTTTATTTTGCACCCTATATAGTCAGTCAAAGTTCGAATTCAAATTTCAAACTGCCATGCCATTTCAGGCCTTGTTTTATAATTAAAATAAATATATTCGCTACAATTTCGATCCAAATAGATTTTTGGTCGTTATTATTTAAAATAATTTATTTTAAATATTCAAAATCCACTAAAATCGCCATATTAAAATTTTCAAATTGGTTCAGATTTTCTGCATTGTTACAATCTCCCCCACTTAAAATCTTTTCATCCTCGAAAAGGAACGAAGCTGAAAGTTATTTAACTAACCAACTCAACTTTCATTCTGGCTTCCATTCTTCAACTTTTCAGTTTCTAAGAATTTTCTAATTTTTCAAAAATTTGGCTAACACCCTAAATTTTTGAAAAATTTCTCCATAACCTCTTTTGTACGGGGAGGGGTTTGGAAATTTATTGGGCCGCATTAGGTACCCAATAAATCCTAATAAGCATACACATATTTATAGTGATATATTTCGGTGTCCACAGGGGAGTGTGTATAGATCATAACTCCAGAAAATAAATTCTCGTCGCCTTATAAATGGTTTTTGTGCCTCAATGACCAGAGAGACGTGTTTATTGTCATCTCCAGACCCGTGTGGTTTTTTTTTATTAATCTGGCAATTTACCATTACATTTTATATAGTCCATATCAGTCTTCGGTTCAACCTGTGATATAGTCATCGCCGTACAAGCCTCTCGCTCGTATGGTAAATCATCAACCTCGTCACATAAGCTCCAAATGCTTATGTGGTATATGATGAAGTATGTTATCTTCCAGAAGTATGCCATGTAGTGTAGTTCAAAAATTGTTACTATCCTATGGCGACGTTTATTATTTCACACATAACAACCAACACTCCGCATCTAATGGCATTCACAGGAGTTGATATAATAAATAAAATTACGCATCCAACTCATTAAGGTTTACCTATTTGTCGGGCACGCAAATAAATTCTTTACTCAACAGCAAATCCATTTACTTGTTCAAACATATATGATGTACATGCATATATTTCTATTTATTTCAAATTAGTTTAATATTTGATTCCATTGCGTAAATTTAACTTCATTCTCTTATTGATTTGATTAACTATCATTCCAATAATTTGATTAATCAAATTCATAATCACACATCACAAATAACAATCAATTTGTTGATTAACTTTTTTAAAAATATACCAATTAATTCATATACTCTTTTAAAATCATTCAGGCTATATAATTAAAAAAAATTCACATCCATGAAAAGGAAACTACAGCAAAGCAGAAAACAATACGGAAATGCAAAATATGGTAAATGTACCTTGCACCATAGTTAATCAGAGATATCCACCCTGCAATTGGGATAGGCTTTCTTAATACTCTCCTCAGTTTTCCAAGTACAGTCTCGCGGATCTCCACTCCATTGCACTTTGAATAAGTGAACCTTCTTGTTCCTCAGCTCTTTAGTTTCTTTGCCAATGATCTTTATCGGCTCTCTTCTCACAGCTAATTCTAGAGTAATTTCCAAATCCTGTTGCGCAGCTTCTTCCATGACCAAATCTAGATCATGCACATGCTTTCGAAGTTGAGATACGTGAAACACATCACGTACTCCAGGCAACCAATCAGGCAATTGAACCCTATAAGCGAGAGTTCCAATCCGTTCGAACACAGGAAATGGACCAATAAATCTGGGCGCCAATTTCCCTGTTTTGCCAAATCGGACTACTCCTCTCATCGGAGAAACCCTCAAATATACATTGTCACCAACAACAAATGATAAATCTCTTTGTCTCGAATCTGCATAGCTCTTCTGTTGGCTTTGAGCGGCTAGTAATCGTTTCTTAATGAAATCGACTTTATCCGCTGCTTCGCAAATCATATCTGGTCCCAATACAAGTCTATTGCCAGGTTATACCCAACAAGCGGGAGATCTGCATGGTCTGGCATACAATGCTTCGAATGGTGACATTTTCAGGCTCGCTTGGTAGCTGTTGTTGTATGAGAACTCAGCCAAATGCAAATGGTCTTCCCACGAGCCGCCAAAATCGATAACATAAAACCGCAATAAATCTTCTAGAATACGATTCACCCTCTCAGTTTGACCATATGTTTGAGGATGATAAGCGGTGCTCAAATTCAGTTTCGTTCCCAATTCTGCTTGGAATGCTTTCCAGAATTTACTAGCAAAAAATCGGGTCACGATCACTAACGATACTCATGGGAACTCCATGAAGATTAAAAATTTCTTTAAAATAAATCTACACCAGACTCTGGGCGGTTCTATTTGATCTGACAGGCATAAAATGGGCGGTCTTCGTGAAACGATCTACGATCACCCAAATACGGTCATTTCCTTTTCTAGTTCTGGGCAAACCATCTATGAAATCCATAGAAATTTGTTCCCACTTCCAACCTGGAATTTCCAATGGTTGCAACAATCCGACGAGTTTCTGTTGATCGCTCCTAACTTGTTGACAAGTAGAACACCTGCTAACATATATAGAGATATCTCTTTTCATCGCCATCCACTAGAATGTTCGCTTGAGGTCATTATACATTTTACTAACCCCTGGGTGGATACTCAACTTGGACTTATGACACTCGTCCATTACTTCTCTTTTGAGCTCAAGGCTGTCGGGAACACAAATTCTTCCTTTCAATCTCAGAACTCCTGCGCTATCCACTTGGAAACTGGAGACTTCGCCCCTTTGAATTCTTTTGATCATCTCTTTAACAAAACTATCATCTTTCTGAAGAATAGATATTTTATCAATCAACGATGGTGTAATGATAAGATTGGCGATGATCACATTCTTCCTGCTGAGCGCGTCAGCCACAACATTGGCTTTCCCCGGAGTATACAAAATATCAAGATCATATGCCGCGAGAAATTCCAGCCAACGCTGTTGCCTCGTATTCAGATCCTTCTGGGTGAATAAATACTTCAATGACTGATGATCAATTTATAATTCAAATTTCTCACCCAATAGATAATGCCTCCAGATTTTCATAGCAAACACGATGGCTAACAATTCAAGATCGTGAGTTGCATAATTCTTCTCATGTGGCTTCAATTGACAGCTAGCATAAGCAACTACTTGGCCTCTTTGCATTAATACTGCACCAAGACCTTCTTTAGAAGCATCTGTCCAGACTTTTAAGTCTTGATTGCCATCAATAATTGTTAACATTGGAGCAGTTGTCAGCCTTAACTTCATCTTTTGGAAAGCTGCCTCACATTCTGGAGTCGAGTTGAACCTTGAATGTTTCTTAGTAAGCTTTGTTAAAGAACTAGATGTCTTCGAAAAATCTTTAACGAACTTCCGATAATAACTAGCCAATCCAAAAAAACTTCGGACTTCTGTGGGAGTAGTTGGCTGCTTCCAATCTTGAATAGCTGTGATCTTACCGGGATCCACAGAAATTCCGTCCTTTGATACCACATGGCCAAGAAACTTGACTTCTTCTTGCCAGAATATAAATTTGGAAAATTTGGCTTTTAAAACATTCTTTCTGAGAATTTCTAACACTTGTTCCACATGTTTTCATGCTCGCTTTCTGACTTAGAAAAGATCAATATGTCATTAATGAAAACCAGTACGAATTTATTCAATACTTCTCTGAATACCTGGTTCATTAGATCGACAAAATAAGCTGGAGCGTTACATAAGCCGAACCACATTACTAACCACTCGTAGAATAAATCTAGACCTCTGAATGCTGTCAAAGGAACACACTCTTTGACAATACGAAGCTGATGGAAACCTGTAGCTAGGTCCATTCTGGAAAATACTTGCGCTCCATTCAATCGATCCAACAAATCATCAATTCATGGCAATGGATATTTATTCTTTAATGTCTTCTTATTCAAGTCACGATATTCCACACATAGTCTGAGAGCATTGTCTGACTTTGGGACAAACACCACTGCTGCTCCCCAATCGGAGAAACTAGGTATGATCAGACCCTTCCATACAAGATGTCGAGTTTGATTGTCTAACTCTTCTTTTTCCTTCAAGGTCATTCTTCGAATAGCGTGAACTATTGGCCTTGCATTCTGAATTAAAGAGATTTTGAAATCAATTTCTCTACGCGGAGGTAAGCTAACAACTTCTTCAAATACATCCGCATAGTTCTTGACGATAGGAATATTTTCTACGTCGACCGAAGTATTCTCTGCAACGACAGGAATATTTTCTTTTTGTGTAGGAGAAATATCCAGAGCTGCCCAAAAGTCTTGTCTATCTGAGTTCGGACCCTCAAATCGAATGGTTATATATTTGCCGGATTTAATCTTCGCCCTTACGACTCTATCGGCGCATTTAACTTCAGCTTCATATTTGGTTTACCAATCCAATCCCAAAATAAGATCGAATTCTGTAAAATTCATGACGATCGAGATGGTAGGGAACCGATAACAGGAAAAAGAAACAGGCACCCCACAAATCCAACTAAGATCGAGGGAACTCCCAACTAGATTATGGACAGTCATGGGTGCTTTGAGCTTTTTCAATTTCAAATCCAGTTTCTTGACCGCATTACTTGCAATAAAGCTTCGCGACGCGCCTGTATCAAACAGTACTTTAACTGGAATATTTTTGACAGTAAGTGTGCCTTCTAAAACATCCGGCCTTCCCTGACTAACTGAGGGTCCGGGAGTTTCTGCCACTTCATTTACATGTACCTTTTCAGATTTCTTTAATAGCCGGCACTCCCTTGCAACATGACCTGCTTGGTGGCACTCATGGCATTTCCTTTCACCATGTGGGTTCTTTTGCTTCTTAGCGGGTTTAAATCCACTCTTTATTCGTTTCTTTAAAGATCTACAATTTCCCTACAAATGCCCTTGCTTATGGCAGTTATTGCATATGGCAATCGTTACTGGTTCTTTCTCGGATTTAACCCTTTTTCGATTGACTTTAGGCTTCTTTCTGACCCCAGACATCGTACTTGCCTCAGGCCGTGTACTTGTATCTGGGCTATCAGTTTCAAATTTCCTTTTGTTGCTAGAACTACATTCCTCTTTATCTTCCAAGAAGACCCTGCTTATCCAGATCTTCATACTGGTAAGCCAAGTATATCATTTCAGAAAAAGGAAGTTGCACATGTGCAGTTACACTACTTTGATACCTTCTTTGGAGACCGTTAATAAACCTCAGATTCTTCCTCTTAGGATTTTCAATTAGATGTGGGGCGAAACGAGAAAGTTCATTGAATTTCTTATGATATTCCGGAATCGTCATATCTCCTTGAACCAGATAGTAGAACTCATCACCTAACCGCTCAGTTGCTTCTGGAGCAATAAATCTTTCATTGAAAATTTCTTTAAATCTATCCCAGGTAATATTACCTTCTGGATTATCCTTAATAACAGTTTCCCACTAGATTAAAGCTTCGTCTTTGAGTGCCCAAGATGCCAGTAATCTTTTCTGATCATCCCTCAGCTTGAAACCTTCAAAAATTCTCTCTACATAGCGCATCCAAGCTTGAGTTTGAATAATTGACTCATTGCCCGAGAACGGTACTCCACCCAGATTTCGATATCTCTTTAATAGAGCTTCTATATCTGATCCTGGCTGTGGAAGCACAACTGGCTCATTAAATTGTCGAACCATAGGATTACTTCTTCTACTTCTGCCACTCATTTTTCAATGTCTGCAAATAGCAGACAAAGTGTTAGGCCAACTGAAAAGGTATTTTAAAAGCATAGAGACATATACTTGAATGTAAATGCATCTATCGGGGTGTATTTCATTCTGCCACACTCAGTCTAGGATATTACTGATCCTATCTGAAATGAGTTATTCGTCTTAGAACTCTACTGGTTCTATTTCTGACGAGTTCGTAAATATGTTATATTCCAGAACTAAGCTTAACCAAAGCTCTGATACCATATTGTGACGACCCCAAACCTCCATTCCACAGTGGCAAGGGTAATCTTTGGAATATAACACATAAACAGATAACAGCAGAACAGAAATAAATAAATACACCAGAGAATGTACAACAAATACACTGGATAAACATAATCATCAGAGTTACACAGTATACAGGATCATACTTAGCACAAAATACAGTTCCAGCTTTACATAAAATGTCTACAGCGGAATCAAAACTTAATATGTACAACAGGAGCTGAACAACATAAAAAGAAAGAAGTGATAGAATCCATCTTCAGCTCCATAGCTATCCAGAAAGAGACTGCTAAAACCTGAATACAAGGTTGCCCGTATAGAAAATAGGGCACCCGAGTTTGCAAGTGAAACAAACTATGAGTCAGTCATGGGACTTGTATGAGAAATCAACTTAACTTATTTTAATAATAAGGCCAATCACAGGACCACGCTGCTAATGTGGAACGGGTTTACTCCATTGGATTGCCAGTGCTTAAAACAAGTAAATCATTTAAAAATTGCAATGTTTTTTGTAAAAATGAAGGCATTATAAGACTCATTTCCCATCACACAATGAAACGCAAACCAGAGGATAGAGTATTACCTTATAATGGCCAAAATATGCTTGATACGAATAAAACAAAAACATTTGATATTATTACTAGTGTTTATATGTTTCAAAAACAATTTCAATCATATGTATCAATCATAGACGACATAAGTGCCCTATACCACTATGTCGCCATATATAGGTATACAATCAAAACTGCACGATGTCGTATTTGGAAATTAGATTTCCGTCATGAACCAAGGCGAGGGATCGTCCTTAACACTTTGAGATAATCTAGCTCATGTCTCAGGCAAGTACTCTGTCAAGCCTTTGGATCGTCAGGGCCGGTCCACACAGAGTGGATTAAAATGCTTGAACATTGCGTTTCCCCGCCCTATGGGGCGTAAACTGGTCGTATCCCGACCAAACCATCGGCCCCGTAACGACCGATATAACTGAGGCGCTTCGCTATCCATCATCCACATAGGTAAAATGCCTGGGCGTGTAAAACCCAAAACACCACTCCTAGCTAGAAGGAAACACATGTCCTCCTTGATGTCCTCTCCTGTTTCTGGCTCATACCGGGGTGTGAGGCCCGTGAATCAATGCTAAACACAAAGCTAGCTATTTAAAGTCGTGCTTTGATCATCAACCACAAGGCTATGCTTTTCGACAAAAGCCTTGATCACAACATCTCTATATGCCACGTTGTCAATCTACAACGTCAGACACACATCCATTTACAAGTCCGTTCTGGGTCTGAACGAAACCGGAGGCATCTTATTCCTCTCCTTTATGTCCAATACAGGGAAGAGGCCCTTGTACATCCAAACGATCAACAAGTACGTCCGTATGACCACCACTATAACCCCTTTAGGGTAGCAACTCCCATCAAAGGCATCAGTAGCCATCCATTCGATGTGAAGATCCTCGGTCTTGCACCGTCTTCATATCTTCGACTTCTAACCGTCGACCAATTATTTGAAATGAGAATTAACTTGGCCTTTTCAAATAATTCACGTATATTTAGAGTTTCAAATCAATTCATTTCAATGGTCAAATTATTTGACATCCATAATTCAGTTCATTAATGTAATTTTCACGTCAAACGCCATCAACCATCAAATATCCTATAAACCAAGTAAATTCAGTTTATTTCCATTCGATATCGTTTATAATATTTTGTAACGATTTATCGCTATTTTTATTTATTTAAATATAGCCAATTTATTCAAACAACACTTCAGGCCATAACGCGGCCATGTCACTGTTTTTCTCCAGATTTGATTTACACATATCTGAAAATCTAACCATTCATATTTTATATCATTGGAAAGATCTTTTCAAAGCGGACCCAATGGTTCCAGTTTTGGGAAAATCCGACGATCGGATCTCCCGGTACAATCGTTTGAAGTTACGATTTCAAAATACGAACTGCAACGTCATTTTTCGATTTAATTTAATTATATCTATATACATTAATATAATCCATTCTGGTGTTGTTTTCATTCAGACTTGAATATAATATTTCACAAAATCTAACCGTTAAAACTTTTACAAATTTAGTGTCGTTGGAAAGATATTTCCAAAGCGGACCCAACGGTTTCGGTTTCGGGAAAATCCGATGGTCGGATCTCCCGCAATAATTGTTTAAAATCACGATTTCAAAATACGAACTGTAGCTTCTTTATTCGATTTATTTTAATTATATATATATATATAATCCGTTCTTCTATTTACACACCATTTCATTTCCTATACGTGATAAAAATAATATTTTTATCAAACAAATATCTATTTCAACACATGACTATTTTTAATACTTCATATATATACATAAAAATGTGATATTTTTATTGTTAAAACGATTTATTTAGAACAAGTATTTTTTTAGCGATTCCTGTATATAATAAAAATGTGCTTTTTCTTGTTAAAACAGTTTATTTCAAACATGAATATTTTATATACTTCACATACATGATAAAAATGTGATTTTTATGGTTCAACCATTTTATTCGTCATATAAATATTTTTCCAACACATGAATATATTTCAATACATGAATATAAATCAAACACAGGAATATTTCAGAAAATTTCGGCAGCATAACGGCAGGGGTTTAAAACCGGCACCGTCCCGAGTACGGCTCCTCGCACTACCTTACGCCTCGCAGCGTTCCCTAAGGGGTTTATCCTTATAATCTAAATATTTCGATCATTTTCATATCACAATGAATATTTCCACAAACAATTCCAATTTTGTTTCAACCACAAACAATCATTATCAACCATTCGCATTTATCAACCAAATTTCACGTCAACCAAAATCCAAACAATCACAACCAATATATATCGTCCATGGTCTGTGGACGAGGGGAGTTTATATATATAGATATACATATACAAATATATTTCTATTTCATTTTAATATCATTTCAATTCTATTCAACGCACATATGATTTTTGCAACGTATATATAACTTATACATCGCACATACAACTTATACAACGCTTATGCAGGAGGTGTACAACGCTTACATAAATTATACATCGATTATATAATTTATACATCGTCATTCCTTATCGTTTATAATTTAGAAATCTCACATTGGGTTCCACTCCTTCAAAAATCGTAGGAAGCTCCAAAAAATCTCCGGTCTCTTCTAGAATGTAGAAGGCGTCCACACGAGTCTAATGTCTCTTGTTTCACTGAATTTCGACCACATAGCAAAAAGATATGATTTCTATAAGTTTGCAATGCTTTTATTTGTCGAAATAAGTTAAAATAAACAAAGGCCGTACCTTTCAGCAAATGGTTCCAAACTAGGTTTGGATTTTTCGTCGAATCCGTGAAGGGGTTGGACGATTGGGCTATGCAACATAGAAGGGGGACGGAGGGCGCACGTGCGAAGGGGAGTAGGGTCCACTTTTGGTATCGGCGGCGGCGGTTGGAAGTTCGGGACTTCCTGAGCTCGATTCGAACGCTACAAGCCACGAGAAAATCCAATCCTTATATGGATGTGAAGATCGTGAGTAGCACTACAAATTTCTCAACTGTGGCCTTTGATTTTACTGAGCGGATTGGAAGAAAAAGAGGAGAGAAGGAGGGGCACTATTTCCATCATGTGCGATTTGAAGGGAGTCGGGAGAGAGAAAATGATGCTAAAATATGATTGGCCCATATATTTATTTCCAAAAATACCCCGTTCTCCTTACGAACTCCAATTCAAACCCAACGACCGTCGTTCCTAGCTAATTACCCCCATTCCGAACACAATGAAATATGTTTCATAGGCCCATTCGACTGTTTCAGTCAGTTATACTTCAAATTAAAATATAAAACATTCAAATATGGATTTAAACGTACATTTTAATTTGCCAGAGCCACATATTGATCCCAAAAATTCCAGAAAAATAAATCTTGCTATGTTTGGACGAAATGGTCCCAACAAAACTAGTTTTGTCAAAATTTAGAGATCGATTGAAAAATGGCCATTTTCTGGTCGATCCAAATTGACTGAAATTTACCAAACACATTTTCCTTTTCACACTCGCATATTAACTCCAAAAATTATGGAATTTGAATTCTAGCAATAATTCGACATCCCGGATCCAACAAAAGTTTTTTCGTTGAAAACGGAGGTCGTTTGCAAAATGTCTATTTTCAAGGGCTTTGTTGTAACAACCCGAATTTTAATAATGTGTTAAAACCATAAATCAAGGCAGAATTAAATTTTGAAATAAGAATCATGGGAAATGGGTTGCGCCATTGCGTTCGTCTCGAAATTCTGCATGAAATCGAGTCCGAGTTTTCGAAAATCGGAGTTCATATGACCAAGTTATGACCCTCAGAAGTTTCAGGAATTTGAATAAAATAAAACAGCTCGAAAATAAAGCCAGAAAATTCGAAATTCAAACCCAGAGAAGGCTAGTGGAAAAATTCCCACCCATATACCCAGGTCGACTGGGGAGTCGACCTCCCCGCAACTAGGTCGACTGGGGAGTCGACTGGGGTGTCGACCTCCCCATGACCAGGTCGACTGGGGAGTCGACCTGGGGGTCGACCTGGCCCCTTTTTCCAGATCCGAGTCTTTTTGTATTTTTCTGAATCTAGACCTATTTTCTGACCATATTCGTGACTCTAATCCTATATAAACTCACCCCTAGCCTCGTTCTCTCTACACCATTTCATTCTGTCCTTATGCTGCTTCTGAAATAATTAAATTAAAGAGAGAATGGCTACTTCTTCTTCGTCAAGACAACATCTAGAAATTGCAAATTGGGGGTTTTCAACTAGAACAAGACTAAACAAATAGAGATTCAACAACTGCAACGACCGTTTTTAGAATCAAATCTCTGCACTCTAATTCTCGATCCGTGCTCTGTAAGTTCTAGTTACTTTGAGATTGAAACTTGTTAAATTTGATATGGACATGGAATACAATGAAATTGGACCTAAGATTGATTATCTATTTGGATCTGTTCTTGTCTCTTCTTGAATCTATGATTTTGGGTCATTTCTTATCGACTGAATATGCCCATTCATGTTGTTGGACCTAGTTTATTATTCAAACGCTAGATTGTAAAATGAATTCTTGGATCTTGACTTGATGATAAGACTATGCCTATACCTATGACTGTGAACATAAGACTATGCCTATGCCTATGACTGTGAACATAAGACTATGCATGTGCCTATAACTGAGAACATAAGACTATTGCCTATGACTATGACAAGGACAATTGTGGCTAATCACCTATGACTCGTGACTATGAATTACTGCCTATGATTATGAACAGAAGACTATTTTACCATGACCTTGAAACTATTGTAGTTAATTGCCTATGACTATTTAGGGTAGTTGCCTAGAACTATTTTGGATAATTATTCATGATTCTTGTGATTAATCGCTTATGATTCACTATGATTATGACTATTATGGCCAATTGACTATTATAGTTGATTGTTCATAACACTATAGTTGAAAACCAAGTTGTACACCAAGACCATTGATCCATTATCCTTGTATTTGGCTTGCTTTTGCATGCCTATTCTTTTATGTCAATTTTTATCATGACTATCACCTTATTATGCTAGATTTGAAAGCCTATTATTCTCTATATGCCAGTGATGTGGTAACCAATTATCCCAAGCTATATCATGCCAGATTTATCACCTTGTGCTCATTCTTTTGCCTATCATAGTTGGGATGTTATTCCCTTTTATTTTGGACCTGGATCTACCTGTAATTTAGATCGATTTACGTTTACATGCGATGGGAATACGAATTGGGTAGGTTAGGCAAACATGAAATGGGTTAGGAATATGAATCATGAACTTGATAATAGGCATAAGTGGAAACCTGAAAACTTGATATGAGAACTCGACATGAAACTCGCTTAGAAACTTGACACGAACTTGACATGAAAATTGAACATGGACATGACATTTAGAATGAACTTGAAAATGGCTAACTCGAGGTTGGGTTGAATTTGCAGTGTAATTCTGCCCGGAACCGCCCGGCAAATCCAGTTACTGCAAACAATAGGATCCAATGTGGGTAGTTGGTCATATCGCACTTGAAAACCCGAGGTCAGACTGAGTTGTGGTGTAATTCTTCCCGGAACCGCCGGGCATATCCAGTGACCACAACAACAGGTCTGATGTGACAGGTTGGGGTGCATTAACGGATTAATGCCACATGATAGGGTTAAGCCATGAATCGCTTGAATATACTTAACCAATTTGACACGATGATTTGATAGGGTTAAGTCATGAACCGCTTGAATACACTTAACCAATTTGAAATGATGTTTTGATAGGGTTAAGTCATGAACCGCTTGAATATACTTAACCAATTTGACACGATGATTTGATAGGGTTAAGTCATGAACCGCTTGAATATACTTAACCAATTTGACACGATGATTTGATAGGGTTAATTCATGAACCGCTTGAATATACTTAACCAATTCAACACGATGACTTGATAGGGTTAAGTCATGAACCGCTTGAATACACTTAACCAATTTAACATGATGATTTGATAGGGTTAAGTCATGAACCGCTTGAATACACTTAACCAATTTGACACGATGATTTGACAGGGTTAAGTCATGAACCGCTTGAATACACTTAACCAATTTGACACGATGATTTGGTAGGGTTAAGCCATGAACCGCTTGAATACACTTAACCAACTTGACACATGATTCGTAGGGCTAAGTCATGAACTTGAACGACAACACTTAGCCAATTTGACATGACACGTGGACGGGTTAAGTCACAAACTTGAATGACCACACTTAACCAACTTGACATGCTAGACTGATGGGGTTAAGTCTCGAATTTAAATGACAACACTTAACCTGCTGGACGGAAACCCTAGTTACGCGGTCCTTTACAGCAGTAACCCACTAGATGTATCATGGTACCCTGGGACTAGGCAGGGTGGGGCACGATTACTGGGCTGATTGTAAGCGACTAGAACGATGGCTGAGTTGGTGCGCCATTGTAGGTTCAGGCGGACTATGGTCGTGCACGTAGTCCGGAGTTGAAAAAGCAGACATTGGGTACCAGTAGGTTTACACTGTGCGTGCTTGATTCGTGTCGGTGGTTGGCACTCTAGGGCTTGATACACCCTATGGTGGACCTAGCACAGGTGACTACATTTCGTGATTGGGCCGTATGACACAGACACATGAACAAGCTAGGACTTGTAGGGAGACGATCGATTAATAGATCATTACGTGGAAAAAGGGTGTTGTCTGCTAGTGGCATAAACCCTAATCGAATCTAGAAAACGTTCAATAGGTAGCATAATCCCTAGTGGTCCTAGGTGGCATAAATCCTAATTGAACACGCGATAGTTCATGATAAGGAAACCTAGCCAGAACAAGGGTGGCAGTCCAAACGATTTCAAGAATGGTGGCACTATGTTGGAGTAGTATAGAATTACGTGATGAAACCCGTACGATATACGGCAGGGGACTGTACATATACATGGAAAGGATGATACGGGTTGGGGTACTAGTACAGTTGGTGCAGAGAATGTTAAACATGCGATGCGATACACATTTTATCTCGTAGTTTATCTGGTTAGCATTGTTTATCTTGTTATCTTAGTTTAACTGGCCTATCTTGTCATCATCCTTATGTTTACTTTCAGTTTATACATGTCATGTTATCTTTACTTATTTCTATGCTGAAATTCACTAGGACTTACTCAGTCTTTATGACTGACCTGGTTTGTTTCGCCTCTTTTTCTTCCGTTCCCCCCCCCCCCCAGGTTCGCAGGGTGGGAATACAGCTTAGTTCGGATCTTACCAAGCTCCCAGGCTCTTTCACGAACGGCTTGGATTTCTCTTAGCTATGGCTTGCTTTACTGTTTTACTTGGGGAATGATTTATGACTATGGTTTTATGCTTCTTTACTATTGCAAGACAGATTTCGATGTAATGGATTTAATGGCATTTTGATGTAAAAGGCTTTAGACCTTTCTAAATTTTAAAGAAATGAAATTTGGTTTTTCTTCCACTGTTTTATATGTTCTGTCTTGTAATATTTCTGTGTATGTTTACCTAGATAATGCTCCACCGAAGCTAGTGCATTCCCTTTGTGAGTGACCCTAGCGGAGGTGGGGTGTTACATTTGGTATCAGAGCAGAAGGTTACCAGACTGGGCAAAAGCTTTTAAAAACCTTATGAAACTATTTTCAAAACATTTACAAAGAAGCATTTTTCTAAGAAAAGTTTTGTTTTACGAGAGGCATATTCCCCAAAGCCATATGCACTATCTTTTGATTCTCTCTTTGAATCTCTTCTTCCTCTCTTTTCACCATAGTCTTGTAGGCCTGTGTCGGAGGGCAAAGGAGTGCCAACCTCCATCTGTAGCCGCAGTAGTTTTACTTACGACTAATCTTATTTCAAGCTTTGTAGGGTTGCCGTGCGATGGAGGTAGCTTTCGAGGAACTTGTCAACAAGCTATACAAGGAAAGTAAGAACGAGGATAAAAGAACACAAGCCTAAGGATAAGAAACTTGTTGATAGGGCTTAATCCACGAAGGAGGAAAAGGTGGATGGGAAGAAGCCAAAGTGAAAGAATAATAAAACCCACGACAAGAGAGAGTATCTTTAGTATGGTAAAAAGGGACATGTAGTTAAGTATTAGAGGACAAGGACAAGGGCAAAGGACAAGATCGTCGAGAGGGCAATTGTATGCTCTCACTACTAGCGTACCTAAGAAGAGGTGGTAACGTTTTTGTTAAAAGTTTAGCTTTTCTTTTCTATCATACCATGGGAATTTTGTTTTTGTACATCGCATCCTTTTTAAATTTTGCTTCGATAGTTGAGTCTCTGCACCTTAGTACTAGCGTAGTAGAGGGTCCCATATTTGTCCTGTTGGGGAATCGGCTCATTTATTCATGACTTGTTTTTGAGAATGTCTATGCTAAGTGTTGAGTTTAGAAGTAATGCTTATGTTTTTGGGCTATGGGTTGTTTCTAGGGATGGAGTGGTTATCCAGAAATGATACCATTCTTGAGTATGAAAAGAGGGTAGTTAGATTCTTGACTTGCCTCGGTAATACCCTCGAAGTCTAGTGTAACCCTTAGGGTTCTGCCATGCTTAGTTACCTAGAATCTCTTGATACATTTATCAATCCGCTCGAGTAGTGTTCGCCACTAAGGCGGATGGTTCATATCGCTTATGCATGAGTCATAGAAAATCACCTTAGTAAGTACACTTGGCAACATGGTTGGCATTTGTTTATTTTCAAGAGATAATTCATTTTGGAATACCTTCTAGTAAGTGAATGAGATCCAAGATTCACTAGTGAATTTTGGAGAGCTTGCACGAAACCATGAGTACGCAGTTATGTTTAAGCTGAGTGTACTAGAAAAAGAATAAGTGAAAGTGGAACGAGAGGCGACAGTGAAATGAGTTCCAACTCATATTTTGGAAATAGGAATTAAGAAGCTACGAAATTGTGAAGCTAAGGACAGTCAAAGCACAATGGAGTTAAGCTCAAGGAAATGCGACTTAGAAGATTGAAGACTAGACACGCGCATCATATCTCCTTTTAACAGTATATCCTTGATCCCTCTTTTCCTGTAGGGCTTACTTGTATGCTATCTTTTAAGTATAACCTCTCGGTCCTATTCTCAATCCTATTTTTGTTGCAAAACCCCATAGGGATCATCTGTTAGTAATACATGTTGGGGCTTGAGGGTGTCCGTTGGGTTGAGTAATTCTTTGGGTGTCAGCCTGATGTTGATTTCGGTCTTCGGGCTGGTGCTTAGGGAGTTCTTCTCCTAATCGGTATATATGTGACATAGATTTCCAGTTTTGACATTGCCTAATGGGCACAAAATTTTTACTTGCTTCTATCATTCGGCTATACCTTTAGGTGGGAACTAATGGATGTAAACATGTGTTTGAGACATGTTATGATTGATGGTTGCAAGTGGTTGCTAGTTGTTGCTCGTGGATGCATGAACACACATTAGGCACTAGATCGGCTCAGTCACATCTCATATTGCATATGCATGAATGTTTATACTTGTACATAGATGGAAACTTGATATGCTATCATTTGGATGTTGCATATGAATGAATGTTTGTGCACACATATAGTGTTTATGTGACTAGGACTATTTGCATACATGTTGGACTCATGGCACTAAACATATTTTGCATTAAGAAGATCAATCAGGCCTGATCATTTGCATTAGACAAGGAACATATACACACACTTCTTGCATATGTTCATACAGCATTAGAAATCTCTTAAGGACAATGGTTGCTTGTGGATGATGGTTGAGTAGATGGTTGATTGGATGATAGGATGCATTCTTCTTAACCTGAAGATTTCGGGGACGAAATCCTTTAAGGAGGGGAGAATGTAACAACCCGAATTTTAATAATGTGTTAAAACCATAAATCAAGGCAGAATTAAATTTTAAAATAAGAATCAGAGGAAACGGGTTGCGCCATTGCGTTCGTCTCGACAATCTACATGAAATCGAGTCCGATTTTTCGAAAATCGGAGTTCGTATGACCAAGTTATGACCCTCAAAAGTTTCAGGAATTTGAATAAAATAAAACAGCTCGAAAATAAAGCCAGAAAATTCGAAATTCAAACCCAGAGAAGGCTGGCGGGAAAATTCCCGCCCATATACCCAGGTCAACTGGGGAGTCGACCTCCCCCCAACCAGGTCGACTGGGGAGTCGACTGGGGTGTCGACCTCCCCATGACCAGGTCGACTAGGGAGTCAACCTGGGGGTCGACCTGGCCCCTTTTTCCAGATCCGAGTATTTTTGTATTTTTCTGAATCTAGACCTATTTTCTAACCAGATTCGTGACTCTAATCCTATATAAACACACCCCTAGCCTCGTTCTCTCCACACCATTTCATTATGTCCTTATGCTGCTTCTGAAATAATTAAATTAAAGAGAGAATGGCTACTTCTTCTTCGTCAAGACAACATATAGGAATTGCAAATTGGGGGTTTTCAACTAGAACAAGACTAAACAAATATAGATTCAACAACTGCAACGACCGTTTCTAGAATCAAATCTCTGCACTCTAATTCTCGATCCGTGCTCTGTAAGTTCTAGTTACTTTGAGATTGAAACTTGTTAAATTTGATATGGACATGGAATAAAATGAAATTGGACCTAAGCTTGATTATCTATTTGGATCTGTTCTTGTCTCTTCTTGAATCTATGATTTTGGGTCATTTCTTATCGACTGAATCATGCCCATTCATGTTGTTGGACCTAGTTTATTATTCAAATGCTAGATTGTAAAATGAATTCTTGGATCTTGACTTGATGATAAGACTATGCCTATACCTATGACTATGAACATAAGACTATGCCTTTGACTGTGAACATAAGACTATGCCTATGCCTATAACTGAGAACATAAGACTATTGCCTATGACTATGACTATGACAAGGACAATTGTGGCTAATCACCTATGACTCGTGACTATGAATTACTGCCTATGATTATGAACAGAAGACTATTTGACCATGACCTTGAAACTATTGTAGTTAATTGCCTATGACTATTTAGGGTAGTTGCCTAGAACTATTTTGGATAATTATTCATGATTCTTGTGATTAACCGCTTATGATTCACTATGACTATGACTATTATGGCCAATTGACTATTATAGTTGATTGTTCATAACACTATAGTTGAAAACCATGTTGTACACCAAGACCATTGATCCATTATCCTTGTATTTGGCTTTCTTTTGCATGCCTATTCTTTTATGTCAATTTTTATCATGACTATCACCTTATTATGCTAGATTTGAAAGCCTATTATTCTCTATATGCCAGTGATGTGGTAACCAATTATCCCAAGCTATATCATGCCAGATTTATCACCTTGTGCTCGTTCTTTTGCCTATCATAGTTGGGATGTTATTCCCTTTTATTTTGGACCTGGATCTACTTGTAATTTAGATCGATTTACGTTTACAAGCGATGGGAATACGAATTGGGTAGGTTAGGCAAACATGAAATGGGTTTGGAATATGAATCATGAACTTGATAATAGGCATAAGTGGAAACCTGAAAACTTGATATGAGAACTCGACATGAAACTCGCTTAGAAACTTGACACGAACTTGACATGAAAATTGAACATGGACATGACATTTAGAATTAACTTGAAAATGGCCAACTTGAGGTTGGGTTGAGTTTGCAGTGTAATTCTGCCCGGAACCGCCCAGCAAATCCAGTTACTGCAAACAATAGGATCCAATGTGGGTAGTTGGTCATATCGCACTTGAAAACCCGAGGTCAGACTGAGTTATGGTGTAATTCTGCCCGGAACAGCCCGGCATATCCAGTGACCACGACAACAGGTCTGATGTGAGAGGTTGGGGTGCATTAATGAATTAATGCCACATGATAGGGTTAAGTCATGAACCGCTTGAATATACATAACCAATTTGACACGATGATTTGATAGGGTTAAGTCATGAACCGCTTGAATACACTTAACCAATTTGACACGATGATTTGATAGGGTTAAGTCATGAACCGCTTGAATATAATTAACCAATTTGACACGATGATTTGATAGGGTTAAGTCATGAACCGCTTGAATATACTTAACCAATTTGACATGATGATTTGATAGGGTTAAGTCATGAACTGCTTGAATATACTTAACCAATTCAACACGATGATTTGACAGGGTTAAGTCATGAACCGCTTGAATACACTTAACCAATTTAACACAATGATTTGATAGGGTTAAGTCATGAACCGCTTGAATACACTTAACCAATTTGACACGATGATTTGATAGGGTTAAGTCATGAACCGCTGGAATACACTTAACCAATTTGACACGATGATTTGGTAGGGTTAAGCCATGAACCGCTTGAATACACTTAACCAACTTGACACATGATTCGTAGGGCTAAGTCATGAACTTGAACGACAACACTTAGCCAATTTGACATGACACGTAGACGGGTTAAGTCACGAACTTGAATGACCACACATAACCAACTTGACATGCTAGACTGATGGGGTTAAATCTCGAATTTAAATGACAACACTTAACCTGCTGGACGGAAAACCTAGTTACGCGGTCCTTTTCAGCAGTAACCCACTAGATGTATCATGGTACCCTGGGACTAGGCAGGGTGGGGCACAATTACTGGGCTGATTGTAAGCGACCAGAACGACGGCTGAGTTGGTGCGCCATTGTAGGTTCAGGCGGACTATGGTCGTGCACGTAGTCCAAAGTTAAAAAAGCAGGCATTGGGCACCGGTAGGTTTACACTGTGCGTGCTTGATTCGTGTCGGTGGTTGGCACTCTAGGGCTTGATACACCCTATGGTGGACCTAGCACAGGTGACTACATTTCGTGATTGGGCCGTATGACACAGACACATGAATGAGCTAGGACTTGTAGGGAGCCGATCGATTAATAGATCATTACGTGGAAAAAGGGTGTTGTCCGCTAGGTGGTATAAACCCTAATCGAATCTAGAAAACGTTCAATAGGTAGCATAATCCCTAGTGGTTCTTGGTGGCATAAATCCTAGTTGAACACGCGATAGTTCATGATAAGGAAACCTAGCCAGAACAAGGGTGGCAGTCCAAGCGATTTCAAGAATGGTGGCACTACGTTGGAGTAGTATAGAATTACGTTATGAAACCCATACGATATACGGCAGAGGACTGTACATATATATGGAAAGGATGATACGGGTTAGGGTACTAGTACAGTTGGTGCAGAGAATGTTAAATATGCGATGCGATACATATTTTATCTCGTAGTTTATCTGGTTAGCATTGTTTATCTTGTTATCTTAGTTTAACTGGCCTATCTTGTCATCATCCTTATGTTTACTTTCAGTTTATACATGTCATGTTATCTTTACTTGTTTCTATGCTGAAAGCCACTAGGACTTACTCAGTCTTTATGACTGACCTGTTTTGTTTCGCCTCTTTTTCTTCCGTTCTCCCCCCCCCCCCCCAGGTTCGCAGGGTGGGAATGCAGCTTAGTTCGGATCTTACTAAGCTCCAAAGCTCTTTCACGAATGGCTTGGATTTCTCTTAGCTATGGCTTGCTTTACTGTTTTACTTGGGGAATGGTTTATGACTATGGTTTTATGCTTCTTTACTATTGCAAGACAGATTTCGATGTAATGGATTTAATGGCATTTTGATGTAAAAGGCTTTAGACCTTTCTAGATTTTAAAGGAATGAAATTTGGTTTTTCTTCCATTGTTTTATATGTTCTGTCTTGTAATATTTCTGTGTATGTTTACCTAGATAATGCTCCACCAAAGCTAGTGCATTCCCTTTGTGAGTGACCCTAGCGGAGGTGGGGTGTTACATTTGTAAACTTCATAACGACCTTTTTGAAAATTTATTTGGCCATAACTTTTGATTCCCTCTATGAAATTTCGATTTTTCAGATTCGTTAGAAAGATATTCATAAACAGATATAAATATTTTTGGTTTAAATAAAATCCGTTTTATTTTGCACCCTATACAGCCAGTCAAAGTTCGAATTCAAATTTTCAAACTACCGTGCCATTTTAGGCCTTGTTTTATAATTAAAATAAATATATTCTCTATAACTTCGATCCAAATAGATTTTTGGTCGTTATTATTTAAAATAATTTATTTTAAATATTCAAAATCCAGTAAAATCGCCAAATTAAAATTTTTAAATTGGTTCTTATTTCCCGGGTTGTTACAGTATCAAATTAAGAGGGAAGAGTGAGGAATGGGGTTAGCAGCATACGTTAACTGAATGAATCAAAACACTCATAAATATTGAAAATCAAACCCTAATATGAGATCAATCTAAGATAAATTACGGTTTCGAACAGAATACGAGATTGAATCATAAGAAAAATTAAATATACCTTGGATTTTGATAAATAAGATAATCAGGAAGGACGTCTTGCGATGAACTAGACAAGTGGAAGAAAGAAAATCGTCCCATCGTTGTACATCTCGATTTATGAGAGGTGGACGATTTTCCTAGCAATAAGAATGAGTGGAAAATTTCACTTTTGTCTCTAATAAACAAGATGAGGCGGTTCCACGTGCCTCAAAAATGGTTAACTAGGTTTTTTTTTTCAACTTTGGCACTGATCTAAGGGCTAAGGATGTCTTACATGCCCCCTTAATTATTAATAGGGACAGGTATGAAATTTGCCTCAATCAATCATTTATTAATGGCTAATAGTTTTTAGTGCCCTTCATTAAGTGTCTCCAATACCTATAAAATTGGTAGTGAGCAGGGTGGAAATGTCAGAGTGAGCATGATGATTGAGATTGGAATTACATGTTCAACGAATTTTCAGACAGCCTGTGGAAGTTGAAGTAAACATATTACGACCCATTTTGATCTACCATCAACTTGCAAAATATGCATGCAAGATAGCTCCATGAGGTTGAACTTTTAGTTCTCACAATGGTTGCTGCCACCGCATATCTTTTCCCTTACAATATAAGTTGTATGCTTGAAACAAAGTCGTAGTAGCAACGAATGAAGAACAAAGTTAAGTTGTTGGAAGTTAGAGCATCTTCAACCCTCAACAGCATTATTTCATGATATGTGTAGGTGACATAGCTAGGTTGTTAAACAATGTCAAGTTGATGTTATTTCACATTACAATAAAATAAATTTATTGTCTTCAATGCACACATTCTTATGTATTAAAATTTTCTTAGGTGTCAAAATTTTAGTGATGGTAACCTCTTCACATTGTGAATTAGAGCATCTCCAACCCTTCTAAGATTTTAATGTAAAGCCTTTTAAACATCATCAATTTTGTATTACATTAAAAAAACAATCTCCAATGGTAATGTTATATTAATTGTGAAGATGACATGGCACAAACTTCACCAGACATTGTCAAGTGCAATGTCTAATTCTAGACATTATACTTCACAATGTGAAGTAAATAAATACATATTTTAATAATTATTTTAATATAATACTTTATTTATTTATAATTTGATTGGGACATATAAGCTAATTATTTTTTATGGACACAGTAGCATTGGAGTTGATTTTTCATTTTTGTTGTAATTTTCAAATATTTGCATAACATTGATTTCACATTGTGAACACATAGGATTAAATAGACATTACATTCTATATGCATTGAAGGTGCTCTTACAATGTCTAGATTTAGATATTTCAATTCACAATGTCTAAAAAAATCATGCCATGTCATATTCTACAATATAATTAATTTAGCATTGGAGATTAAAAACTAAACCAAAATGTCTAATACCCATGTGTTGTTCACTTTACATTAAAAATAAACATGGGTTGGATATGCTCTTAGTAATACTGCAACTATGGTCTAACATAGTTGGCATGTACATTTTTCTCCATAAATACAAGTATCGACTTTAGCAAGAAAATAGAAA
The DNA here is from genome assembly GCA_030737875.1 of Allium sativum. Classification (NCBI taxonomy): domain Eukaryota; kingdom Viridiplantae; phylum Streptophyta; class Magnoliopsida; order Asparagales; family Amaryllidaceae; genus Allium; species Allium sativum. Next base: position 135,865,741 of record CM060918.1, read on the forward strand.
CTATGATTATATTTTAGACTACATTAGCGGAAGGGTAAGTAAATAGGCATAAGCGACATAAAATAGGAAAAGAATATACGTACTCAACAGTTTGAGTTTCAAAAATCGTTAATTAACTATGATAGTGTAAATTTAAATTTTTTCGACCTCAATGGTACGCAGAATGCGACTATCAATGTAAACAATAGTTTTTATGTAAGGACCCATAACTTCCCGGTGAAGGAAAGAGCGGAGACTTCGATAACAAGCCACAACAGAACGCAGACAGAAGAACATTTCATTGTATATTACAACAATTCATCAGAATACAAGAATATAACGAGTATAAATCAATATTACACATTCGATAAATATCAGAGATTACAATAAATTACATAGCAGCGGAAAAATAATACAAAATACAACTGAAGAAGATACACGGATACAAAGCTTTCCGGATATTGTTCCAGCTGTAAACCAGGTTCCTATGAATATAAATCTGCAAAACCAAAACTACTAGCTTCCCGTGTCAAAATAAGGGCACCTAGAGTTTAGGTTAAAACAATAAACTCCAGGTCAGTCATGTGACTGGTGTGAGAACTAAAATAGTTATTAATCTTTATTTTAAAGTTAGGTAAATCGAGGGACCACGCCGTATAACACGGAACGGGTTTCCTCCCAAGAATACCAGTGCATAAAACAAACAGAGCAATGCTACATAAAGAAAAATGAAGCTATTATAAGACCCAGGTCCCATTACACAATGCAACGCAAGCCGGAGGATAGGGTTTTCCCTTATAATAGCCAAAGCATGCTTGATACGTTTTAAAACAAGTCATTTGATACTATAATAAGTGTATAGTGTTTAAAACAATTTCAATCATAAATATAAATCATAGACGACATAGGTACCATATATCATGTCGCCATACTAGGCTCTACAATCAAAACCGCAAATGTCACGTATTTGGAAATTGGATTTCCATCTGTGAACCGAGGCAAAAGATAGTCCTCTACCAATTCGAGACGCTCTCGTCCGCCCCTCAGGTCAGAGCTCGAGTGACCTTTGGATCGTTAGGGTCGGTCCACCGATGTGGATTAAAATTCCTGAACACTGCGTTTCCCCGCCCTTTGGGGCGTAGGTGAGCCAACTAAATGACTCCATCGGTCCCGGATCGACCGATATATCCGAGGCGCCTCCAATTCCAACAACCACATAAGTCAAACTCATCAGGGCGTGTAAAACCACTGACGCCACTTCTAACTAGAAAGAAACGCATGTCCTCCCTGATGTCCTCTCTCGTTTCTGGTTCACAACCGGGGTGTGAGGCTCGCGAATCAATGTTACACAAAGCTACGCCTCACAGGCCATGCATTGATCATCAACCACAAGACTCTGCTTTTCAATAGAAGCCTTGATCATTTGCATCTTAGCATGCCACATAGGCAATTCACGCTATGCAATCGATATCAATCACACAGAATGAAATCCAATGTCAGACACACAGTCCATTTAAAAGTTCGTTCTGGGTTTTAACGAAACCGGAGGCACCTAGTACCCCGCATATCCATCGATCTCCAACTACGTCTGGACGATCACCAACTGATTCCCTCCTCTTGGGTGTACGGCCCAATCATGATCATCAGTAATCACCCAAACGACATGAAGACCTCCGGTCTTCAACCACCGTCTTCATCCTCGACACCACGTCGAATCAGTTATTCAGAATGGGATAGACCCGGTCTTTCTGAATAACCCGCGTATATAATAAACAAGTGTTACACAAACACAACATACGCCTCATTCCAATTCATCAGTCACTAACCGTAAATTAACAAGAGAATAATTCCCCAAATATTAACCCCGAAGGCCGAAACCAACATCAGATAAATATCCAGAAAACCATTCTGCTTAGCAAACCGACAGTTAGTTTCTAAATTTCACATTCTTAGGGAAAGGTTCCCAATAATTTTATCAAAGATAAATCCTTTAAATTTATTCTTTAATTTACTTTTGAATATCAATTCAAACTAGTTGGGATTAGGGAACCACACCGAAGTGATCACTTATTTTATTCCCCAATCCCAACCTATTTATCCCATGAAGTATAACTGGTAATACTTCATATCTAACACCATGGTGTTATCGGTAAATTCAATTACCATTTCACGTTCAAATCTAATTAAAGATTTAACTATCGCCTGAAGCAAAACTGGTGGTATTCCATTCTCGATCTTTTCAATCTAATTAAAGATTCATTAAAACTCCACTTAGTTTTAATCTTTACTTGGGTTAAAGAATCAGTGTCATTTAAAACATGGTTCACGATAAACCCCAAAATCACATAACCTTTCAATTAGTCCCTAATTGTAAATTAGCAAGTGAGCAGTCCCCTAAGTATTAACCCCGAAGGCCGAAACCAACATTAGATCAATACCCCAGAAACCATTCAACTTAACTAACCTCCAGTAAGTTTCTGATTTTCTTAACTCCTTTGGGTCTAAGAACAGTATTATTGAAGATACCGTTCACGACAACCCAAAATCACATTCCATTAATTTTCGGGTAAAAGAACAAGTGTTATTTAAAACACTGTTCACGATAAACCCAAAAATCAATACCAATTCAATTCCAATTAAATATCATTTAATTGGTACCTTCATTCAATCCAAATAAAAAGATTAATCTTTTCCTCAACTAGGCTTAAGAACAGTGTTAATGAAGACACCATGCACGACAAACCCAAATCACATTTGATATTAAATACAAGGCTCTGAATAGAAAATATATCGGTTTATATTCAATATCAAATTCTACGACCAATAAATATCGTATTGGAAATAACGATATATATAACTTTCAAATTTCCATAACAATATCTGTATAATCACGAAATCCAACATCGAAATATTCCGAAGACAATTTCGATTCAAATCCACTCCAATGCAATTATTGGAAATTCTGGTTATTTTCAAAACTATTTCAAATCCAATTTATTTATTTTAAAAATAAATAAATTATTATTCTAGTTCAAAACAAGTTTATTTCGATAAAAATCTATTTTTATCTTTTCAAATATCGAGATTTTCATCCCAATTCTTCACAAATCATTTCTTATGATTTTACACAAATTATTGATATTTTTAATAATTTTATCAAGGCCCGTACAGTCGATTTCCATCAACGGCCATCGAACTACACTTACAGCGACCTTTTCCAAATTTGATTTGGACATAATTCCAAATCAAACCGTTAGATTTCTAATTTCTAATATTCGTTAGAAAGCTCTTTTCGATACGAACCCAATGGTTCCGGTTTTAGGAGAATCCGACGGTCGGATCTCCCGCAATATCCATTCGAAGTCAATGGCCGAAATTCGCGAACTGCCGCAGCGCGGCGCGTTCTATTTAGGCCATTATATTATATATATAATATATATACTTCGTCGATTTCAATTCAAAACGTGCTTTATACATCGTTTTAAATTCATTTCCAAAACGGTTTCAACTTCATATTCAATTTCAAATCAAAATTGAATATTCCAATATAAATTCGTTTTAAATTCATTTCAAATCGATTTCAATTTCAATTCAATTTCAATTTAATTCGAATTTCAATTCCAATTTAATTCAATTCTTTTCAATTTCAATTTGAATTCAATTCCTTTCAATTTCAATTTGAATTCAATTCCTTTCAATTAAATTCGAATTTCGATTATTTTCAATATAATTCAAATTTCGAAATCACTTTCAATATAATTCAAATTTCGAAAACACTTTCAATATACATTGAAAATTGAATAAAATCGATATAAATATCGTTCACGTCAAAATGGCGTCAATCTAATCAACATGGCTTCATATATTTCTATTTTCAAATATTCTATTTCAAATATTTCGTTTTCAAATATTTCTATTTCAAAACTGGAATGAGGCCCAATCAATTACCATAGATTTTACCTCTATGGATTTACATCCAACGCATGTATACATCGACAATGACAATTAATCAACCATCATCCAAAGTGCATTCTACACTGTATAAGCATCAAATATAGATATTTAACGCTTATAACAGTCTGTCAATCAATCGGCCGACATACAACTAATTATTGGGATTAGTGTATGTCATATATCATCCCAATACCCCTGTGGGGTTTCAAACAATCAAACACAGGTTTTATTTTTGCAATTGGGCGATGTGTAAAATTTATCGTCCCAATCAATATCAGTCAAATGTGTGTATATAAACAAATCGTCATATTTGTTTATATTTATTTATTCACATTCATGTTAAAAATTATATTTTCAACTATAAAATACTTTTAACTACATAAATATTTTATTTCATTTCACATCACACAATCAACTACACATCAAAATCAAACAAACAAGCATACAAGTCGTCCACGGTCTATGGACGACGGGTGTCGGGTGCTACTAAACACCATCTGCATCCTAGTATATATTTTAACTAGAAATAAATTAAAGGTGAGTAGTTCTCAAAGATAAGATAAACCAAACGTCTCGACTCTTCATATGTAGGAATCTTCGTTGCGCTCGCCTTTTGTCAATGTCACTGTCCGTAGTCACTATATATATAAAAATCCCATTTTTATATTCTTGCTATGTATATAAAAATCACATTTTTACACCGCTACTATATAGATAAAAATTCTATTTTTACACCGCTACTATATAGATAAAAATTCTATTTTTACACCGCTACTATATAGATAAATTTTTTATGTTTACAACGATGTTCATATAATAAAGATTATATTTTTATCACGCTATTCTCTATATAAAGATTTCGCCTTTTCAAATATAAAGATTTCTCCTTTTCAAATATTAAGATTTCGCCTTTTCAAATATAAAGATTTGATCTTTTCAAATATAAAGATTTGATCTTTTCAAATATAAAGATTTGATCTTTTCATTCTACAAAGGTCTACATCTTATTCACTATGAAATCAGATTTTTTTTTTCTAATAAAAACAATCTCTATCATATTAAAAATCAAATCATCCCTCTCTTTTTCAAAGTGTTATTCATAACAAAAAAAACCAAATTTTTCTTTACTAAAAATCGTATTTTTTACTTTGAAGTTATTTTATTAAAAATCATAGCTCTTACATAAATAAAAATTCAGGCCTTTATGTAAATAAAATTCAAACCCTTTTAAAGTAGAAAAATCAAGTCTTTATCTTTATATTGTTATACTTAATCATGTGTTTTTTTTATTTCCATAAAAACCCTATCTTTAAATTATTTAACCAAATAAAACAGCATAGACACTCACCGTTCTCGCGTTTTGGTGGTTGGAGAGGGGTCGGCGTCCATCTGCAGGTGGTGGCGCTCAGGTGGTCTCAGTGGCACGGTTCCCTCTGCAGCGGCGTGATGCTGATTTGGGGTGGATCTTGCAGGCGGCGGAGGCTTCAGAAAAGGCAGGGGGCCTTGGCGTTCTCCGATTTGGTGGTTGTGGGGGCTCACGTGAGAGGGAGAAGGAGGGCATCAGAGCAACGGTGGAGCGGAGGAGGCGGAGGGCTCGACAATGACGGCCATGGCCTTCCAAGGGGGCGCGACGGATTGATTTAGGGTTTTTTTATCTGAGGTCAACGGTTTTGAGGGAGGGAAAAGGGGAAAAGGGAGTTATAGGAGAGAGGGTTTTTAGAAAGTTTAATTATATTAATTTAATTATCCAAAAAGCAACTTTTTATTTCAACCTCAAAACGGGACCCACCGCTTGTCGTCGATTGCTAATTACCCATATTCCGAACACAATGGGATATGTATCGCAGGATGATTCGATCGTTTCGATTAGTTTTCATCAAAATCAAAATATAACTCTATCTATTGAATTTGAATGCGTATTTCAATTTACTGGGGCCACATACAGCCTCTAAAAATTCCCAAAAATATTTTTTAGCTTCGTATTGATGATACGGTCCTAACAAAACTAATTTCGTTGAATTCTGATACCGTTTGAAAAATGGCCAATTTTAAGGGCCGAAATTCCATAGCGACTATTCAAAATTTTCAACTGCACATATCTTTTGATCCCCGCTATGAAATTTTGATTTTTCGGATTTGTTGGAAAGATATCCTCAATTAGATTCTAATATTTTTGGTTTCGCCAAAATCCGGTTTATTTTGCACCCGGTACATTCATTTGAATTTTAAAATCGAATTATCGAACTACCGCGCCATTTTCAATTCCTTTTATAATTATAAATAATTATTTATATTCTAACGACGACCTATATAAATATATACGTTTGAATTCTATTCAAAATAAATTTCTCGTCGTTTTTATTTAAAATAGTGAATATTAGGCACACATCCCTAAAACGAAACTTAATTAGGCTCACATCCGGTCATAAACTTATTGTAAATTTAGTCCCTATTTTTCGAAAATTCATAAAAAAAATATAAGAAAATATTAAAAAACGATGTAAATTCGTATTTAATTAAAACAATTAATCGTGAAAAAAATCAGATCAAAAAAACATTAAAAACAACGTCGAAATCACGAAATACAGAAAATCAACGAAATGCAGTAAATTGCATCAAAACATGCATATAAGTCGATTAGTTGCATACCTGTATGCATTTATTTCAAATCTGCGTCAAAACTGCAGTATAAATGCATACATGTATGCACATATTGTTAAAACATGCATCTGCCGATGCATTTGTTTAAAAACTGCATACCTACGTGCAACTTATTCACGTTTGCATGTATTTTGACATATATGCACACATGTATGCAGTTATATAGAAAAACTGCATACATGTATGCAATTTTTCAAACAGGCGTGCATAAATATATGCATGTGTATTCGAATAGTTGCATAAATGTATGCAACTATTCGTAAAAGTTGCATACATTGATGCAACTTTTTTTTTTTTAATTTCTGTGGACTTCCGAGAATATTTACAGATTTTAGAAATTTTTTTTTTTTTTAAGTGATAGCGCCTGAAAATTTGGACAGAAAACGAAAGAGGCGGAGGTATGGAAAGTGGCAGGCGGAAGATTCCAGGCGGCAGCTAAAATAGGGGGCGGGTTTACAGAGAAAACATTAATTACAGGGATGTATTGTGAATTTAAAACTTGCAAAATAGTTGCATACATGTATGCAACTTTTCCCAATAGTTGCATACATGTATGCAAGTATTTCTGAAACTGTTTTAGTTGAAAACGTATGCAGAAACTTGCATACATGTGTGCAACTATTTGAAATACTTGCACACATGTATGCAAGTATTTACATGTGAAAATAAAATGTGTGCAGAAACTTGCATACATGTATGCAACTATTTTAAATACTTGCACACATGTATGCAAGTATTGCATGTAAAAATATAACAGAGAAATACTTGCACAGATGAATGCAAGTATTCCAAATATGTGCATGATTTGATGCAAATTACTGCATTTTTCGTTGTTTTCTGTATTTTTTTGATTTTGATGCATGTTTTGATTTTATTATGATCTGAATTTTTGGGCGAGTACATGTTTAATTTAAATACGAATTATCGTGATTTTTTTATATTTTTTTCATATTTTTTTGATGACTTTTCAGAAAATAGGGACCTAATTTACAATAAGTTTATGACCGGGTTTTTTTTTATATTTTGAAACTTAATAGGGACCTCTAAAAAACGCACCCTTTAAAATAATTCATTTTAAATAATCAAAATTCACTAAAATTTAAACTGGCTCAGATTTTCCGGGTTATTACAATCTCCCCCACTTAAAACTTTTCGTCCCCGAAAAGGAAAGAAGCCGAAAGTTGTTTAACAATTCAACTCGACTTTTAGTATTTTCACTAAGGCTTAAGTTCTTCAACTTTTCAGTTTCTAAGAACTTTTCAGTTTCGAAGGACTTTTCAAAATTTTCAAAAATTTGGCTAACACCCTAAATTTTCGAAAAATTTCGCCATAACCTCCCCTGCACTGGGGACTTCGGGATATTTCATATAGCCTCCCATGGCCTTCTTCAAACCAAAAGAAAATGAAAAAGCAAAGCGACTAGCCATTCGGCTCACAAAATCATCATCACCCAAACAAAACAGTAAATTATGGTAAACATGTACCTATTTGTTGGGCAAACAATTTTATTCTTCTGCTCTAGCCTCCTTGCTATGACCTGTTCAATGTAAGTACATGTACATGCAAGCATATGCGACTAATTTTCAATACAATTTACTATTTGGTTCAAATTGGCTAAATGGTTCAACATTTAATTAATCGAACAATATTCAAACAACACAACCATTAATCAATTAGTTGATTAGCTTTTCAAATTCTTAACTTTGATATATAGCCAAAAATCAGATTTTTGATGCCAAATCACAACAATAGACCCTATCTAATTTTGGTTCTCACAACAGTCAATGGAAATATATAGATATCTCACCTTCGACACTCGAATATAAATGCTGATGACGCCGCGGCATCATCGGAATCATCTTCGGGCGACTAGAGTGATTCTATATCTATCCAGTATATTAAAACTTCGAATACGCGTGGATCAGACGTATATGCAAAATCTATATATACTGGATTGTCCACATCAATATAAATAAATATTCAAATACGTATAAAAGGATTTAAATTTTCAAAACAAAAATTGTTTTCATTTTATTTTTCAAAACACTACTCTTCACACTCGTTCTAGGATACTACTGATCCCATATCTAACGAGTCATTCTCATTGAATATTACTAATCCAATTTCTGATGAATTTTTTCATCTGGTTCTAACGTGTCTTGTTCTCTGAGCTTTGTAAACCAAAGCTCTGATACCACTGTAAGGACCCGTAACTTCCCGGTGAAGGAAAGAACGAATACTTCGATAACAAGCCACAACAGAACGCAGACGGAAGAACATTTCATTGTATATTACAACAATTCATCAGAATACAAGAATATACCGAGTATAAATCAATATTACACATTCGATAAATATCAGAGATTACAATAAATTACATAGCAGCGGAAAAATAATACAAAATACAACTGAAGAAGATACACGGATACAAAGCTTTCCGGATATCGTTCCAGCTGTAAACCAGGTTCCTGTGAATATAAATCTGCAAAACCAAAACTACTAGCTGCCCGTATCAAAATAAGGGCACCCAGAGTTTAGGTTAAAACAATAAACTCCAGGTCAGTCATGTGACTGGTGTGAGAACTAAAACAGTTATTAATCTTTATTTTAAAGTTAGGTAAATCGAGGGACCACGCCGTATAACACGGAACGGGTTTCCTCCCAAGAATACCAGTGCATAAAACAAACAGCGCAATGCTAAATAAAGAAAAATGAAGCTATTATAAGACCCAGGTCCCATCACACAATGCAACGCAAGCCGGAGGATAGGGTTTTCCCTTATAATAGCCAAAGCATGCTTGATACGTTTTAAAACAAGTCATTTGATACTATAATAAGTGTATAGTGTTTAAAACAATTTCAATCATAAATATCAATAATAGACGGCATGGGTACCTTATATCATGTCGCCATACTAGGCTCTACAATCAAAACCGCAAATGTCACGTATTTGGAAATTGGATTTCCATCTGTGAACCGAGGCAAAAGATAGTCCTCTACCGATTCGAGACGCTCTAGTCCGCACCTCAGGTCAGAGCTCGAGTGACCTTTGGATCGTCAGGGCCGGTCCACCGATGTGGATTAAAATTCCTGAACACTGCGTTTCCCCGCCCTTTGGGGCGTAGGTGAGCCAACTAAATGACTCCATCGGTCCCGGATCGACCGATATATCTGAGGCGCCTCCAATTCCAACAACCGCATAAGTCAAACTCGTCAGGGCGTGTAAAACCACTGATGCCACTTCTAACTAGAAAGAAACTCATGTCCTCCCTGATATCCTCTCCCGTTTCTGGATCACAACCGGAGTGTGAGGCTCGCGAATCAATGTTACACAAAGCTACGCCACACAGGTCGTGCTTTAATCATCAACCACAAGACTCTGCTTTTCAACAGAAGCCTTGATCATTTGCATCTTAGCATGCCACACAGGCAATTCACGCTATGCAATCGATATCAATCACACAGAATGAAATCCGATGTCAGACACACAGTCCATTTACAAGTTCGTTCTGGGTCTGAACGAAACTGGAGGCACCTAGTACCCCGCATATCCATCGATCTCCAAGTACGTCTGGACGATCACCAACTGATTCGCTCCTCTTGGGTGTACGGCCCAATCAAAATCATCAGTAATCACCCAAACGACATGAAGACCTCCGGTCTTCAACCACTGTCTTCATCCTCGACACCACGTCGAATCAATTATTCAGAATGGGATAGACCCAGTCTTTCTGAATAACCCGCGTATATAATAAACAAGTGTTACACAAACACAACATACGCCTCATTCCAATTCATTAGTCACTAACCGTAAATTAACAAGAGAATAATTCCCTAAATATTAACCCCGAAGGCCGAAACCAACATCAGATCAATATCCAGAAAACCATTCTGCTTAGCTAACCGACAGTTAGTTTCTAAATTTCACATTTTTAGGGAAAGGTTCCCATTAATTTTATCAAAGATAAATCCTTTAAATTTATTCTAAAATCTACTTTTGAATATCAATTCAAACTAGTCGGGATTAGCGAACCACACCGTAGTGATCACTTATTTTATTCCCCAATCCCAACCTATTTATCTCATGAAGTAAAACTGGTAATACTTCATATCTAACACCACGGTGTTATCGGTAAATTCAATTACCATTTCACATTCAAATCTAATTAAAGATTTAACTATCGCCTGGAGCAAAACTGGTGGTACTCCATTCTCGATCTTTTCAATCTAATTAAAGATTCATTAAAACTCCACTTAGTTTTAATCTTTACTTGGGTTAAAGAATCAGTGTCATTTAAAACATGGTTCACGATAAACCCCAAAATCACATAACCTTTCAATCAGTCCCTAATCGTAAATTAGCAAGTGAGCAATCCCCTAAGTATTAACCCCGAAGGCTGAAACCAACATCAGATCAATACCCCAGAAACCATTCAACTTAGCTAACCTCCAGTTAGTTTCTAATTTTCTTAACTACTTTGGGTCTAAGAACAATATTATTGAAGATACCGTTCACGACAACCCAAAATCACATTCCATAAATTTTCGGGTTAAAGAACAAGTATTATTTAAAACACTATTCACGATAAACCCAAAAATCAATACCAATTCAATTCCAATTAAATATCATTTAATTGGTACCTTCATTCAATCTAAATAAAAAGATTAATCTTTTCCTCAACCGGGCTTAAGAACAGTGTTAATGAAGACACCATGCACGACAAACCCAAATCACATTTGAGATTAAATACAAGGCTCTGAATAGAAAATATATCGGCTTATATTCAATATCAAATTCTACGACCAACAAATATCATATTGGAAATAACGATATATATATATATATCTTTCAAATTTCCATAACAATATCTGTATAATCACGAAATCCAACATCGAAATATTCCGAAGACAATTTCGATTCAAATCCACTCCAATGCAATTATTGGAAATTCTGGTTATTTTCAAAACCATTTCAAATCCAATTTATTTATTTTAAAAATAAATAAATTATTATTCTAGTTCAAAACTAGTTTATTTCGATAAAAATCTATTTTTATCTTTTCAAATATCGAGATTTTCATCCCAATTCTTCACAAATCATTTCTTATGATTTTACACAAATTATTGATATTTTTTAAAATTTTATCAAGGCCCGTACAGTCGATTTCCATCAACGGCCATCGAACTGCACTTACAGCGACCTTTTCCAAATTTGATTTGGACATAATTCCAAATCCAACCGTTAGATTTTTAATTTCTAATATTCGTTAGAAAGCTCTTTTCGATACGAACCCAATGGTTCTGGTTTTAGGAGAATCCGACGGTCGGATTTCCCGCAATATCCATTCGAAGTCAATGGTCAAAATTCGCGAACTGCCGCGGCGCGGCGCGTTCTATTCAGGCCATTATATTATATATATATATATATAATATATACTTCGTCGATTTCAATTCAAAACGTGCTTTATACATCGTTTTAAATTCATTTCCAAAACGGTTTCAACTTCATATTCAATTTCAAATCAAAATTGAATATTCCAATATAAATTCGTTTTAAATTCATTTCAAATCGATTTCAATTTCAATTCAAATTCAATTTAATTCGAATTTCAATTCCAATTTAATTCAATTCTTTTCAATTTCAATTTGAATTCAATTCCTTTCAATTTCAATTTGAATTCAATTCCTTTCGATTACATTCGAATTTCGATTATTTTCAATGTAATTCAAATTACGAAATCACTTTCAATATAATTCAAATTTCGAAAACACTTTCAATATACATTGAAAATTGAATAAAATCGATATAAATATCGTTCACGTCAAAATGGCGTCAATCTAATCAACACGGCTTCATATATTTCTATTTTCAAATATTCTATTTCAAATATTTCTATTTCAAAACTGGAATGAGGCCCAATCAATTACCATAGATTTTACCTCTATGGATTTACATCCAACGCATGTATACATCGACAATGACAATTAATCAACCATCATCCAAAATGCATTCTACACGGTATAAGCATCAAATATAGATATTTAACGCTTATAAAAGTTTGTCAATCAATCGATCGACATACAACTAATTATTGGGATAAGTGTATGTCATATATCATCCCAATACCCATGTGGGGTTTCAAACAATCAAACACAGGTTTTATTTGTGCAGTTGGGCGATGTGTAAAATTTATCGTCCCAATCAATATCAGTCAAATGTGTGTATATAAACAAATCGTCATATTTGTTTATATTTATTTATTCACATTCATGTTAAAAATTATATTTTCAACTATAAAATACTTTTAACTACATAAATATTTTATTTCATTTCACATCACACAATCAACTACACATCAAAATCAAACAAACAAGCATACAAGCCGTCCATGGTCTGTGGACGACGGGTGTCGGGTGCTACTAAACACCGTCTGCATCCTAGTATATATTTTAACTAGAAATAAATTAAAGGTGAGGAGTTCTCACAGATAAGCTAAACCAAACGTCTCGACTCTTCATATGTAAGAATCTTCGTTGCGCTCGCCTTTTGTCAATGTCACTGTCCGTAGCCACTAAATATATAAAAATCCCATTTTTATATTCTTGCTACGTATATAAAAATCACATTTTTACACCGCTACTATATAGATAATTTTTTTATTTTTACACCGCTACTATATAGATAAAAATTCTATTTTTACACCGCTACTATATAGATAAAAATTTTATTTTTACAACGATGTTCATATAATAAAGATTATATTTTTATCACGCTATTCTCTATATAAAGATTTCGCCTTTTCAAATATAAAGATTTCGCCTTTTCAAATATAAATATTTCGCCTTTTCAAATATAAAGATTTCGCCTTTTAAAATATAAAGATTTGATCTTTTCAAATATAAAGATTTGATCTTTTCAAATAAAAAGATTTGATCTTTTCGAATATAAAGATTTGATCTTTCCAAATATAAAGATTTGATCTTTTCATTCTACAAAGGTCTACTTCTTATTCAATATGAAATCAGAATTTTTTTTTTCTAATAAAAACAATCTCTATCATATTAAAAATCAAATCATCCCTCTCTTTTTCAAAGCGTTATTCATAACAAAAAAACCAAATTTTTCTTTACTAAAAATCGTATTTTTTACTCTGAAGTTATTCTATTAAAAATCATAGCTTTTACATAAATAAAAATTCAGGCCTTTATGTAAATAAAATTCAAACCCTTTTAAAATAGAAAAATCAAGTCTTTATCTTTATATTGTTATACTTAATCATGTGTTTTTTTTATTTCCATAAAAACCCTATCTTTAAATTATTTAACCAAATAAAACACCATAGACACTCACCGTTCTCGCGTTTTGGTGGTTGGAGAGGGGTCGGCGTCCATCTGCAGGTGGTGTCGCTGAGGTGGTCTCGGTGGCGCGGGTCCCTCTGCAGCGGAGTGATGCTGATTTGGGGTGGATCTTGCAGGCGGCAGAGGCTTCAGAAAAGGCAGGGGGCCTTGGCGTTCTCCGATTTGGTGGTTGTGGGGGCTCACGTGAGCGGGAGACGGAGGGCATCGGAGCAACGGTGGAGCGGAGGAGGCGGAGGGCTCGACGATGACGGCCATGGCCCTGCCGGGGGGCGCGACGGATTGATTTAGGGTTTTTTTTATCTGAGGTCAATGGTAGTGAGGGAGGGAAAAGGGGAAAAGGGAGTTATAGGAGAGAGAGTTTTTAGAAAGTTTAATTATATTAATTTAATTATCCAAAAAACAACTTTTTATTTCGACCTCAAAACGGGACCCACCGCCTGTCGTCCACAGCTAATTACCCCTATTCCGAACACAATGGGATATGTATCGCAGGCTGATTCGATCATTTCGATCAGTTTTCGTCAAAATCAATATATAACTCTATCTATTGAATTTGAACGCGTATTTCAATTCACTGGGGCCACATACAGCCTCTAAAAATTCCCAAAAATATTTTCTGGCTTTGTATTGACGATACGGTCCTAACAAAACTAATTTCGTCGAATTCTGAGACCGTTTGAAAAATGGCCAATTTTAAGGGCCGAAATTCCATAGTGACTATTCAAAATTTTCAACTGGACATATCTTTTGATCCCCGCTATGAAATTTTGATTTTTCGGATTCGTTGGAAAGATATCCTCAATTAGATTATAATATTTTTGGTTTCGCCAAAATCCGGTTTATTCTGCACCCGGTACATTCATTTGAATTTTAAAATCGAATTATCGAACTACCGCGCCATTTTCAATTCCTTTTATAATTATAAATAATTATTTATATTCTAACGACGATCTATATAAATATATACGTTCGAATTCTATTCAAAATAAATTTCTCGTCGTTTTTATTTAAAATAACTCATTTTAAATAATCAAAATTCACTAAAATTGCCAAAATAAAAATTTTAAACTGGCTCAGATTTTTCGGGTTATTACATTTTACCTCATCTTCCTTTGATCTATGCAAGTAAAATTGGTTAAGACAGAAGGTATGATGAGGAAAACCAGTATTGCAGAAAAAAGTAATCACAAATTACTTGATTATAATATCCTCTAGCTGTGGGGAGTCAATGTCAAGATATATTAATGTTGCTTTTGTAGAAACAAAAGTGAACGAGCCTATAGAAGGTAATACTTGTTAGAAAGTCAGGCGTAGTGTTATAGCAAAAAAAAACATTTTACGTCCCTAAGTTGAAACGGCCAATGATGTGAGTACAATTGTTCAAGAATGGCCAAAATTTTGAACTATAGATTCATCAAATTTATTCTCTTGCTCTGCCCATAATGACACAGTGGCTATTCGACCACTAAAACATGGGCAAATACCATCTAAGCAATTGATAAAGGAAAGAGAAAGGGTAAGAAAAAAGGAAAAAGAGTGAATATGTTCTCAATATGTAACTCGAGCTTCAAATACCTCGTATTCAAAGGTGATAGGGAATATGTAACAATCCGGAATTCAAAACCAATTTAAATTTTTTATTTTAACTATTTTATGGATTTTGAATATTTAAAATGATTTATTTTAAATAATTACGATTTAAAGTTTATTTTAATCGAAGCTAGAACGAATAAATTTATTTTAATTATAAAACGAGCCTGAAATGGCGCGGTAGTTTGAAAATTCGATTTTAAATTTGAAATGAATGTATAGAATTCAATATGAATCGGATTTCAGTAAAACAAGAAATATTTGAATTTGTTTAATTATATCTTTCTAACGAATGTAAAAAAATTAGATTTCACTTTATAAATTGAAAGTTATGTCCAGTTTAAAATTTGAAATAGTCGATATGGATTTATATATATTTTCATAATATATATAGCCCTTAAAATAGCCATCTTGCAAACGACCTCCCCGTTTTCGATGAAGCCACTTTTGTTGGATCTGGAATATCAAATTATTTCTATATTCCAATTTTCATAACTTTTGGAATCAATATGTGAGCGTGGTGAATTTAAACAGGTTTGGTAATTTCAATTTGAATTTAATCGACTGGAAAAAGGCCATTTTTCAAACGGCCTCCAAATTCAACGACATTAGTTTAATTAGGACCGTATCATCAAAATATAGCTAGATTTATTTTTTTGTAATTTTTGAAGTCAGTATGTGGCCCCGGTAAATTAAAATGTACATTGAAATCAATTTTGAACGTTATATTAATTTATATTTTAATTTTAACGAAAACTGATCGAAACGGCCGAATTGGCTTGTGGGACATATTCCATTTTATTTGAAATAGGGGTAATTAGCTAGGGATGACAGTCGGTGGGTTCGATTTGGAGTTCAATTAAAAAGTATCTTTTTGGAACTAAAAATAATAAATTATATATAAGTCAACCCTCCCTCACGTCCTCTCTCACCGTTCAATATAGAAAAAAAACCGCTCGATGTTCATCCTTCCCCCACTGCGCCGCCGCCCCCTCCGACCGCCTCCGACTCCCCCGTCCGACCCCCTCCGATGCTCCTCTGCCTCGCCCTCCTTTTCTCCTTCCAAAAAACAACATGCCCTAGCCCTAAATCACCACCAAACCGCCGCCATAGGCCCCATCTTCGACACCGCACACCCCTGCCACCACCCACGACCAGCGCCGCCCCTCCCCGCCACCTCAGACCGACTGTGGACCCCTCCCGTATTTAAAAATCAAATTTTTATATTTTTCAGTTTTATGTTTAACACCTTGACCTTCCAGAGCCAATATCTTCCAACTAGAGCCCCAATGGCCAAAACCCCACTGTGCCAAAATCGAAGAGCATGATTTTCTCTTCGATTTTAGTATATGAAAGTCGTATTTTGGATTGCGGAGTTGTTCAGAAAACGCGTCCAAAGTCTGTTGTCCGATTTATGTCTTTTCGCGATTTCCGGCAATTGAAGCATTTTTGGAAAAAAGGCGACTAGGCGAAAGTTGTCCAAAATGGCACGTTTAAGCTAGAGTAAAAGACCGTGTGAAGATTGTAGCTCGTTTGCAAATTCTGGAACCAGAACAGCAAATCAAAGCGATAGAAAAGCACGACGGAGTGGATCCCAATGTGAGAACTCTTTCTCACTCAAATGATTTTACAGTTAAATATATCCTAAGTTGCAGATGGGGCTTTGTAGCTCCTGACACTATTTATTGTACAAACCATGGATGTTTGTTTGGATTGAATTGTGGTGTAATTGACCGTATTTTGGTGAAATGGATTGTATTGTGGTTTTGTGGTGTATTGAATGTGATTGATGATTTTATATGGCGCGAGTCAGTATCAGGAGAGGGGTAATGCTAGACATTACTCCGGTTCTAATATCGCGCCGTTATAGTGCCGATTTTTTTTGAAATAAACTATTAAAAATATTCATTTGTTGAATAAAATGTTTGAACAATAAAAATATCATTTTTATTGAATGTATGAACTATATAAAATAGTCAAGTGTTAAAATAAATATTTTATCGTTAAAATATAATTTTTAACGTATATGTGAACGGCATAAAATTCTCCTGAAATGAAAATAAATAGTCATTTACAAATCGGATGATTTGTTTATGTACACTCATTTAATTAGGATAATAAATTTTACACATCGCCCAACTGCACATAATATTCGATATTTGTTGGTTGAAACCCCACACGCGTATTGGGATGATATTTGGCGTACACTATCCCAATTGTTTAGTTGTACGTCAATCGATTGGTTGACACTGTTGTAAGCTTTAATTATTTTATTTAATGCTTATGCAGTTGTGTAATGCACTCTGGATGATGGATGATGGTTTATCATTGTTGTTGTGCACATGTGTTGGATGAAATCCGTATAAATAACATTATATGGTAATTGATTGGGTCTGAATCTAGTTCAAAAATAATGAATATTTTAAAATAACAAATATTTTAAAATAATATTCAGTAAAGGGTTAAAATGTGAATTTGATGTCCGATTTAGGATAGACACGAAAATATTGAAATATGTGAAGCCGTGTTTATTAGATATGCGCCATTTTAACATGAACGGTATTTATATCAATTTTATTCATTTTTATAATGAATATCGAAAAGGAAATAATTTCAAAATCTAATATTTTGAAAATATTATCATTTAAATATTATAATGATATGGAGTATTCAATTTTGATTTAAAACTGAAATTGAAGTGGGAATCGTTTTAAAACAAATTTATAAAATACGCTTTGAACGAAATATTATATATATATATATTAATGGCTTGAATAGAACGCGTTGTGCTGCGACCGTTTGCGAATTTCGACCATTAACTTCGAATTGACATTACAGGAGATCTGACCATCGGATTCTCCTAAAACCAGAACCATTAGGTTCGTATCGAAAAGAGATTTTCAATGAATAGAAGAGATTTAAATTTGAATGGTTGGATTTGGAATTATGTCCAAATCAAATTTGGAAAAGGTAGCTATGGATGTAGTTCGGTGGCCGTTATTGGAAACCGATTGTACGGGCCTTAATAAAGTTATTAAAAATATTAATAATTTGTGTAAAATTATAATAAATGGTTTAAAAAGAATTTGGATGAAAAATTCCACGTTTGTAAAGATAAAAATATATTTTTATCAAAATGAACTATTTATTAACTAGAAAGATAATCCAACGTTTTTAAATAAATAAATTGGATTTGTGAATGATTTTAATCTAACCAAAATTTTCGAATGTATGAATTGGAATGGATTTAAATAGAAATAATCTCTGAAATATTTCGATATTGGATTCCGTGACTATATGGATATTGTGGAGGAATTTGGAAGATATATATATATATCGTTATTCCCCATACGATATGTGTTGGTTTCGGAATTTGATATTAAATGTAAGCCAATATAATTTCTGTTTAGAGCCTTATACTTAATATCGAATTGGATTTTAGGTTTGTCATGAATGGTGTCTTAAATAAAACTGTTCTTAAAACTCGTGGTGAAAAGAATAAATCTTTTAATTAAGATTATTAGAGTTCCCATTTATATTAAGTAATTGGAATAAATGGATTATGAATTGAGTTTATTATGAATAGTGTTTTTAACGACATTCGTTCTTTAACCCAATTAACAGTGTAATTTGATTTGGAATTTGTAAATCTTTTTATTAAGATTTAATGGAAATTTTCCAAAGTAAAGTTTTCTAATTTAATATATTAAATTGGAATTGAATGGAATTCGATTTGGTAATAATCGAAGTGAGCTTCTATGGAGGAAGACTGTTAATATATATGGAATTTAAAAGGCTTTATTGTTATTCCATTTTTATTATTAGTCGGATATGGAAATTTATATCTATTATATATATTGATCTGTTTTCCGTGAAGATTCCATAGTTAATGGAATGTGATTTTGGGTTTATCGTGAACTGTGTTTTAAATGACATTCGTTCTTTAACCCAGTTAAAGACAGGATTACATGTCTAACGTTGTATTTCGAACTGTATTGTTGATCTCTGCTAAATATATATCCGTTTGGTGGTGGAGAATCTATTCTCTTGCTTAACACCCTTCTATGAGACGTATGAGCTTAGAGGTTATATATTGGCAGACATCAATGGTACGGTGTAGATGGTCGATGCGACATGTTTGATTTCCCAAAGCTAAACAATCATTAAATAATGATTGTTGAAAGATTAAAACTAAGTGAAGATTTAATGAATCTTTAATTAGATTGGAATGTGAACATGATAATTTAAACTATCAAATTTGGGAAATGATCGAGAATGGAGTACCATCAGTTTTACTCGAGGCGATATAGTTAAATCTTTAATTAGATTTGGACGTGAAATGGTTAATAGTTTTGCTGATAACACCGTGGTGTTAGATATGGAGTATTATTAGTTTTGCTCTATGGGATGAATAGGTTGGGATTGGGAAATAAAAACAATGATTACTTCGATAAGGTTCGCTAATCCCGACTAGTTTGGAAAACCTTAATTTTGTTTAAAAAGAATATTTGAATAAAAGAATATTCTGGATTGGAATGAGGCGTCTATTGTGTTTTTATAGCACTTGATTATAAGATATGTGAATTATTCGGAAAGGTCGGGTTTATACCCATTCTAAATAATTGATTCGACGATGAAGACGGTGGTTAAAGACCGGAGATCTTCACATCGTTTGGATGATTACTGATGTCTTGATTGGGCTATACACCCAGGATAGGGTAATAAGTGGTGATCGTCCAGACGTACTCGGAGATCGACCGGATATGCGAGGACCTCTCTCCTGTATTGGACATATGGGACAAGGAATAAGGTGCCTCCGGTTTCGTTCAGACCAAGAATGGACTTGTAAATGGATGTGTGTCTGACATTGAATTTTATTCAATGTTGATTGATTTCTATTAAATATATATTTGTTTGGTGGTGGAGAATTTATTCTCTTGTTTAACACCCTTCTCTGAGACGTATAAGCTTAGAGGTTATTGATGGATATCAGTTGCATGGCGTGAATTGTCAGTGTGGTATGCTGAGATGCAAATGATCAAGGCTTTTGTTGAAAAGTAGAGTCTTGTGTTTGATGATCACAGCACAACTTTAAATAGCATAGCTTTGTGTATAGCGTTAATCTGCGAGCCTCACACCTTGGTATGAGTCAAAAACGGGATAAGGGACCCAAGGAGTGCACGACGTTTCTTTCTAGCTATGGGCAGTGTCATGGTATGGAGCCCATACATTTAATTTTTTTACCTGTGTGGATGATGGAATGCGAGTCGCCTCAGATATATCGGTCACTACGGGGCTGATGGATAGGTCTGATAGGATCGGGAAACGTATGTTCAGGAATAACTAATCCTCAAACGTAAAGGAGGACCGGTCTTGGATGATCCAAGGGTTCACTGCGGGGGATCTTGGGCCATCTTGCTAGAGGTGATCCGAATCGGTGAGGAGACCATCCCTGGCCTCGACTCATGATGGAAATCCAATTTCCAATACGCGACATTTCGGATTTAATTGTAGAATTAGTATGGTGACATAGTAGGATGGGGTACTATGTCGTCTATGATTGATACATTTATATTTGAAGTTTTTTGATACACTATGCACTTATAGTAATATCAAAATGATTTGTTTTAAAACATATCAAGCATGTTTGGCTATTATAAGGTAAAACTCTATCCTCCGGCTTGCGTTGCATTGTGTGTTGGGACCAAAGTCTTATAATAGCTTCATTTTTCCAAAAAGCATTGCATTGTTTATAAATTGTCTTATGCACTGGTATTCTTGGGAGAAAACCCGTTCCATGTTATACGGCGTGGTCCCTTGATTTACCCTATTTTAACGTAAAGTTTTAATAACTGTTTTAGTTCTCACATCAGTCCCATGACTGACCTGGAGTTTATTGTTTTAACCTAAACTCTGGGTGCCCATATTTTCCACATGGGCAGCTAGTAGTTTTGGTTTTGCAGATATCTATTTTATAGGATCCTGTTTTATAGCTGGAGCTATATTCGGGAAGCTTTATATCTGTGTACCTCTTTCAATTGTGTTATGTATTATTTTTCCGCTTCTATGTAATGTAGTTTTAATCTCTGGTATTTTTTTGATGTATATTACTTTGTTATATTCTTGTACTCTGATGTAATTATTGTAACAAGCAATGAAATGTTCTATTGTTTATGTTCTGATTTGTCATGTTCTCAACTCAATTCGGGCTTTCCCTTGCGGGCAAGTTTGGGTCGTTTCAGAATATGTTATCAACTGCATGAACTATACCACCTAATTCTGTATTAGGTAATGCAGTAAATATGTAAATAGTACAACACGATGCATAGTTGAAGAATAAACATAAATAGAAAAGGTACCGGTGAGTTTAACTTTTCTATAAAGTCGAGTTAGCAAAACTTCATCATTTATAAATCCAAAATTGCATCTAGGTGTTGACACTTAAATTAGTTCAACATCCCAATGAAATTTGTAGATAACGAAAATGAAGAGAGTGGTTGAAAAATGAGCAAGACGACAAGAACACATGATTTATAGTGGTTTGGCTCGAATTTGCCTACGACAAGAACACATGATCCACTTAAGCTCGAAGTTGTCTTAAATAAAACCAAAGCCAAGTGCAAGAGTCCACGAATACCGATCCGACCTAGCCGATCCCCGGTGGAGTCACGTGGAAAAATTGAAGAAGCATGGTAGGTTAATCCGAAATTTGGAGAATTTGGCTAACCCGTGGCAGTAGGTCACGCCAAACTAGGGCAATTTGACTTTGTTGGTTTGAGGCGGTAGGTCAGACCGAATTGGGCTAAGTTGACTTGGACAATCCAAGGGTAGGCTTAACTGGATTTGGGGAAGTTTATCTTTACTAGAAGATCCGTCTTCTATTCTTAAGCATTGTGAGGTTTAATACACTCATATTTAAGTCCTAAGTGATCTAATTATTAGAAGGTATAAGCGTGATGACCTTGTCAAAAGGCAGGTCAATACTTTATCGTCTAAAGTTTGTCACAAATATGCTTTATATTACTCAGATTGTCTACTCTTGTCAGTATCGTTTCAGACTTGGTAGTTATCTCCACTGGAATAATGTTAAGGAAAAGTCACATCTTTTCAGGTAGTCGCAACGCTTGAGTTCTTTCTATCTATATAAATAGCGAAGCATGCTTCTTATGATTGTGTTTTTTCTCGAGTCTGTCCAATTAATTTTTTTTTGATTGAGAATTCCTGACACTCACAGGTAACTACTTAAAACCCATCGATTCGAAAATCGAACTTGTCTTTTCATTTTGTTTTACATGTCGGGTCGCCAGCCTCCACGTGCATTCGAGCATGCGTAGATCATTGTCGTACAACATCAATGCACGTGCTAATTGAGCACGTCATTAAATTGAGTCGGTTTTCTTTGCATGTAGGCATGCGAGTTTTTCATCATTTTTCTTCACCATTGTCGATATTGGATGTGAACTTTTGCCCTTACTTTTTTATATGTGGTCTGGGTCAATGTTTATCCAGATTTTCTCTCTTTGCCTCGGCTCGACATAGGACGACCCAGGACCAACTGTCTTTTTGAGGGGAAGATGAAAATTCTTCCTCCACGACTATAAATGCCTGACCCACCTCTCTCTCTCTTTTATTCTCTCCTCTTTCTTGTCCTTTGTTTATTCTCATCAAACTCATCTTTCTCTTTTAACCAGGTTGAACACCTCTCCTCCTTCTTTTGTATACATGTGTTTACGCTGTAATCACCGTTGATCTACGACTTTGCCTCTCGCCTGAAAAGATGAGTATCATTCCTTATTGATTATGTGTCAATTAGTGGTCTTTTCCACTTGCATCCAGGTAGCTGGTGGCACAAAGATAAGGGGAAGACCATGGCCATGGCGATAGTGTTGAGTCAAGGCGAGGAGACACGAAGGTAGGACGAAGAAGGATAAGAAGGTGATACATGGCAGCGATGGGAAGTAGGAGTCGGACGTGGGTTGAGAGGATGGAAGGGAGGATAAGGGAATGTGGAAGTGATGTTGAGACACGTGGTTCAAGAGGAAAGGTGAAGAGGGAAAGAAGGAATGTGTAGAAGAGAGGAGAAGAAATGGCTGACGGATGGGAGAGAACATCCTGATTGACATGATCCGGGTTGGCATGGTACTTGGATGATCCAGGTTGGCATGGTACGTAGACGATCCTGGTCGACATGGTACCTGCCCAATACTGGTCGACATGGTACCTAGCGGATCCAGATCGATTAAGTCGTTAGCCAATCCAAAAAGGTTGATCCAGGTTGGTGCAGTCTTTTCCTCAATCATGGTTAGCTCTAGACTTGATGGTTTTGCAGGTGTATGACGACACATCTTCATATAAGAACTGTACAACTGGACTTATGGATAGTGTAATGACCCAAAATTTATTAAGAAATATTTAAAACAATTTATTTTGAGAATTAACGACTTAGAATTTATTTAAAACGAAGTTTGAACGTATAAGTTTATATTAATTATAAAACGAACTCGTAACGTCGCGGTAATTCAAAACATTTAGTTTTAAATTTCAATTGAATATATAAAATTGATATAACTCCGATTTCAATGAAAAAAGAAATGTCAGAATCTATTTAAGTATCTCTTTCTAATGAAAGTGAAAAATTGAGATTTCGTGTTATAAATTGTGAGTTATGTCCAAATCAAAATTCCAAATAGTCGCTATGGAATCGTTTATAAATTCTAATGATTTATTAAATAAAATAAAAGAATTTTATTGTAGAAATGGGTATCAGTTTAACTTTAATTTCGAAAATATCGAGTTATAAACCCAAGTAAGTTTATTTTGGAACTATATGATATTCTATTATAATATATACGATAATAATAATTTATTATTATAAAATAGAACTATTTTGAATTTATTTATATTTTATTGGTTTTATTTAAGCCTTATAAGTAGTCATTATTTTAACGACCTCCATTCTCGATGAAACCAAATTTATTGGATCTGTCATATTAAATTATTGCTAGATTTCGAATTTCACGCCAACTGGAGTCAGTGTGTGACCGTACGGAATTTAAGTATGAACTGAGGAATAATTTGACTTTAAAAATATGCTGTGTGAGAAAGCGAACTCAAAATTCGATGAAACAAGTTTCGTTGGGTTCGTAATGTCAAACTATATACGTCTGTCCATTTTCATCGAAAACAAGATTCGTATGTGGTCATACGAATTTTTAAACAATGAATATAAATAGAGATCGAATAAAAATCAATAAAATAATTGAATTAAAAATTTATTTCCCTACCCTATATATTATCCTTAACCTCCTCTAACCCTAACCATTTCGTTCTTAAGTCAACAAGCACACAGCCATTTTCTTTTACAGTAAAACAAAACGTTGATTTCAAAAATCTATTAAAATTGAAATAAAAATCGATAAATTTCAATTCTAGTATACATGGGTTCGGTGGGAGCTACTCTACAATTCTATATGCATATGGATGGGTTTTGTTTCATTTCCTGTAGCCGACTTTTTCCCAACAGCCCTAGGGCTCGATCTAGCTCGGCATTGAAGAAGTTTGGTATGAACTCGCATGTGTAGTTGAGTTTATGGCATTGAGGAATATCATTTGTGAAAATTTGGGGCGATTTCAAGATTTTTTTTGTTCGATGCCTTACTGTAAATGGCATGGAATGACTGTAGAACGGAAGACAGGGGAGGCGTGTGAGTTTCTCAAGCTGGGCATGGTTGGAAGGGGATCGCAAAGACAAGAAGTTTGGTGATGTTTGTTTGAATTAAGAAGGAGTGATGAGGGAGGATGGTAGGAAGAAGCAGCGATCATGGAAGGTTTACAACGAGAAGAACATGAGTAAAATGATTAGGCACTAAACATGATTAAGAAGTAAAGGTGTAATTAATTTATAAATCAATAAGTAAGTATTGTTTAGATTGTAATTCATACCGGTAAAAATCATAACTTTTCCATACATTATCAGAATTCGGCGAAACAAGATTCGTTGGAACCGTATGGACGCAGGCTTTGAAATCAAGCTTGTTTGGAGAGATTTGGAGCTCTTTGCAATTTATGGCAAGATAAAATGCCTGATTCGAATCAATCAATGTTTATCATTATTTAATAGTAAACAACCAAAGTGAGAACTCTCTCAACTGATTTTTATAGGATATTATAAACATATCTGAATCTATATTGATTGCCTGTGTTTGCAGTTGTGGCTTCGTGGTTGATGGATGATATTTATAGTTTTTTTGCAAGTTAAGCCGGATTTATAGTGGTCGTATCACTGTTTATTATAAAAGCATAGAAAGAAGTGAAGTTCTGCAAAGGAACAGAAACTCCTTCTGGTTTGAAGTGTCAGAACACTATATCTATAAAGTACAAGAGAGAAACGTAGAGTTCAACTACTACCAAGGACCCAACAACTAATCCCCAACAAGGGTGGAATAACTGGAAGTCTCACTATCTCTACTAGTAACATTGACATACACAGAGAAAAGTACAGTAAGATTAGGTACAAAGCATGGATTCGGACTGCGGAACTCACATTCCCAATCCCAAGAAGAATCATGGAAAAGTGACTGGTTCATCTCGCCTGATTCTTCTCGCCAAGAACACCCTCCTGAATGAGCTCAAAACTCTCACCAACTACCTGATATTCCAGTCTTCTAGCATCCTCAACTAAGTCTGATACATATTTATAGTACTCATTTTCATAAGGATCATATCTCATGCCAGAAGCTTCATGTAACCAAGCGCGATCATCTGACATCCAACATATCCCATCATCTTCAATTTCCCCATCTGATTTATCGTCACCTTCAGTATCCATACCCTTCAAATCCTTTTCAGTACTTGGTTCTGAATCAATAGGATTGACTACTACCATGTTATTTTGCACCCAAATACTAAGAGGCTGCTTCATAAGGGGAGAACGCACCTTAGAAGGACCAACAAGCTTACAAGTATCAAGTAGATGACCAAAACAATGACATTTAGTGCATATTTCCGATTGCCAAGAGTATTGTACATCAACATAGGAATCATAGTCTTCTATAGTAACTTTGAGCTTATTTGGTAATGGCTTACTCAGAGTTATTTCAATCAAAGATTTTGCAAAGATGATAGTTTTCCTTGTCTCCGTGTTAGCATCAAAACATTTAAAATTTCCAATTCTACTAGCTAACTAGCTCAAACCAGGAAGAGTTTGAAGAACCGATGGAATTCTCATAATAATAGTCCATATAGAGATGAATGAAACATGCTCTCTAGATTTATCTACTGATGCACACCATGATGTAGTTATAAAAGGTTTCCCTCCTATTATTGTCGGGTCTGATTCCAAAACTTTTCTTCTCCTCCATTATCGAAAATTTGAAATAGTACATACCATTAACAACACTGACATGTAAGCCACCTCTCAGGTTCCAAGCCCTATGACATTGGTCTCGAACATCAATTTTTGGAAGTACAGAATCTAGGAAGAATCCAACTAAATAATCCTTCCAATAGTTAGCTCCCTCTTGTATTATCTCAGGTGGAGGATTCAGTTACCAAAGGATGTGGTAAAGTAACGGGGACAGTAAGATCCTGCACATCGAGGAAGTGATGAAAAACATGAAGCATAGCTTGGTTCGGTGAGCAAGACAGGGGATTTAACTGTTCGATACGGAATGGGCGTTTCAGATGGAGTGGCTAAAGGAATCACTGTCCCAATAGGTACAGAAGCAAGATTGGTTTGAGGCAAATTAGGTAATGGATTAACAGGTTTGGGTGGGACATTGACTCGAACAATTTGCGTGCTATCAGAGGAGGTTGTGAGGGTAGACATACGAGCAGCATTGGAAGGCACTGATACAATCGTATTATCCAAAACATTAAGAACACTGGATTTTCCATCCATAACTCGGTCAGAACCACTTTCAGTAATCAAAACATTTTCAGACAAATCGTTTAACAAATAAGAAGACCCTACAACACCATCCGAAGAATTACCTGTTTCAATCGGCGCAACTGGGTTGAAGTTTGATGAGATATTGAGGTCATACCATCTGTCAGCATTCAATTTTTTAGCTAGTAAGGAGGAAACCGGAGATGGTTCGATATCATTTAGGCCTGAAATATGATCTGAATTAGACAGAGGGGAAGTTAAGGCATTTGCGAGGTCTTGAATCGAATTAATGGAAGAAGACAGTGACGCACACACTCGAAGAGGATCAGAGAAATTTCGTCTATATCTGGTCACACTGTCATAATACCTAGGTTTAGATTTATGATTCTTCGGCATGTGTGTGAGAGGTTGTAATGACCCAGTGGATTTTCAGCCCCGAAAATCGACATAAATACAATTACTATATCTAATGCCAACCTTCCAAGCACCGAGAACACAGGACGTTATTAGAAAGAAATTAGAGGATGAGAAAAGAAAAAAATATTAGAATAGAAGAAAGAAGAAGAACATCACATCAGAATCTCACAGCGGAACAGATAAAATATAATATCAAATCTCTTTATACAAAGAACTATATAAACATACCAATCATCAAAGTACAACATATATCAATCACAGCGGAAATACCTTTATATAACTAGCGGTGAAGCCTCCTGCTTCCAGCTCCTGAAAACTCCAAGTGAACCTAACCTGGAAATACACTCGGTCTAACCCGAGCACATTTGAAGCAAAGAAAAATTCACCGGGTCAGTCTGGAATACTTTCAGTGATAAATTCACAACACAAACAACTTGTTTAACTTTAAAAAAAAACTCTTTTTGAAATAAAAGGATAATAGTAAGACCAGCCCACACATAAACACGGACGGTTTTTACCTTACTATAACCCAAAAAAATCTTGAAATCATAACTTATTCTGAATTACAATAGTGTCTAAATACAAGTAGATTACAATCTAGCAGAACGCTTGCATCTCATGCTCCACATATATAGTATACAATCAAAACCGCGAGCGCTTATTGGATATTGGATTCCGACTATGACTTGGTATGGGACCACCTCCCGATAGTGTATCTCTAGAGGCGAATACACTGGGTTCAACAAGAACGTCCTGCAACCCGGCCCACACATGACCGACCACTCATTTCGCTTGAGTGTATCGGATGTATATCACCAACGGTTGGGATCAACAACTGTTTCCCAAAAAAAGGACAGCATCGAAATAGATGAAAGAAGCAAATGGAATTTCTCTAGATAGGTGATTATACACCCTAATGGGAGCGACCTACATAGCCATGCTGCCTGCCGGATTTTTTTCATTTCCTGATTGATGAGGCTTTAGGCTAGAATTTAACTTTTAGAACATCTGGTCATCATTCACTTTGAATGCCACGTTGTCAGATCCGTCAAATTACTAATTGACGTCCACAAATATACTCTGGGTATAAAAGAAGTGCCCCTCTTCGCCACTAACTCGGTATATTTGTAAAAATCAACGTACGTGGTTTTAAGGAAATACTCTATCAGACATTCATCAATACAAGTCATCCAGGAACAGGATGAACCGAAGGTACTCTCCTACCGCATCCAATATAGGAATCACCCCATGGATCTGTAGCGAGTAGTCCTTGCAATCCGTAGATTCCAACCACGACAGAATCACAAACCAAATAACTCTGGTTGCAAGCCAGAGAAATTCGACAAGTAGTCCTTCCACTTATGAAGATCCACGGTCTTCAATTGCTCCATCTTCAATTACCATCTTTACGTATTTATTGGTTCAGAATGGTTTCCGAATATAATTTCTATCCCGGTCTTTCCGTACCAACAAGCGTATTGGTCAGGTTTTGATAGTCGGTGATTTAACTATCAATAACAATCGTGTAAATAAAATGAGTTTGTTGATTCAGTACTTGGCATTACCCGACCTCTTTAAAATATATTTGACAAATTGGTAAATAAACTTTTAATTCTTCCTATATATTCAAAACATTTTATTTATCCTTATTTTATTATAACAGAACTGTTTATATGATTTTTGAGTACGTATATATACCCAACTTTCCATTTCTTTTCAGAATATCGATATATTTCTTCAAAGCTTTTCCCCCTTTTTCCTTATATTCGAGTATCTTACAATATACATATATGTATATACTTAATAGTATAAACCAAATTATCCAAGTTTGATATGATAAATCAAATGTTAAATTACATAATTTAAAATCAAATATTCTTATTTACTTTGAAACTAATATTGCAATATCATTTATATTCCAAATCTCGCATTAGTGTTCAATATTCCTCGTATAGGGTAATCGACCAATTACAACACCTTTTACTCTTTCCAAACTAATACCATTCCTCGATAATAGTGAAGCTGTTCAAGTTGGCGTATTTTATTACCTCTCAGACCTTGATCGACCCCGTTCTTACCTTAGAAGAATATTAGTTTGTCACTTAATCACTATTATTAAAATCTCCTTTACCACCTTGATTTCAAATCTAGTTTCATAAACCGTCTCTTACATTTGAAATCCTCTTCCAATATAATCTCTTTACTTAATTTGTTGATTAAGTAAATGTTCATTAAAATACCACTTTTAACTTAAATCATTATTTCGCTTATAACATTTTGATTTATAATCCAAATCTCTTATCAAATAATTTGATACCATCTATTTAGGCATTTCTATAATAAAACTTTTACCTTGGATTTTACAACTAAAATCCTCTTACACCTACTTTAAAATAAAACCTTTCTAACTGGGATTTCATTCCCAAATATCCATTTACCAATATTTAAACCAACCCAATTGTATATATTTTCCCTTATCTTTGAAATCCTTATTTCAATTATAACGTTTTGCCCAATCCAATGCTTTAACCCTTAAGGTCCTTCTTTTGGTTTTAAATAAAACCCTTTTAAAATCTTGTTTGGATTTCTTCCAAATCATCTATACAAATCTATTCACCATTTCTATATTTTAGTCCATTCTTAATCTATTAACCCTTTTCCTTCAAAGTTTCATTTCATTTGAACTCACTTTACTTATTTTAGAAATTAAGTAAAATTTCCTTTAAATTCTTATATTCACCGACAAATCCCATTTACCAATCTCGTTTGAACACTTGGATTATAATTCCCTTATAACTCTTATCGGTCCTTTTGATCAAACCATAACGCCACTTAATCACTTCTCCAATGAATTCCAGTTAAAAGCCATCATTTTAATTATTATTAATTAAAATAATAATTAAATTTATTATTTACCACATTAGAAATGGTTAACTTTGATATTAATCAAAAATAGGGTTATTATTATTTTAAAAGCTTATTAAGTAATAATTAATGTTATTAACACTAACCAATTCAATAATTACTTTGAATCATAGTTAGTCAAAAATTAGCTAATATTTAACACCCAACAATTCAATAATTTCCTTAATTATAGTTAATCGAGGATTTACTAATATCTTACATTTCGTTAAATTTAACAAACTTTCAGAAAATCCAATTAATTCGATTATCAGTTTTATTCCATTCTCAATTTCAATTAAACACGGTTGATTTTGTCAAACGTACATATCAGTTAACTATTAACTGAATATCATTGTCATTTCCCATTTTTAAATTAATTCAATAACTTAATTAATTTAAAAACACTATTTAATTGTTTCAAAATAAATTATTTCATTTCACCAACCCGTAGGTAAATACTTTGGCTTTCTGCTTTTAGAACATGTCTAGATCATAAGACTTAATTACATAAACCATTTAAATAATTTCTTTCATGAACTCGATTTAAAATATTTAGTTATAAATTTCTAATTTAATTATTTATACAAAATAACTGGAAAACTCCAATTCAGTCATAAAATAATTTATAACTTTAAAAGTACGTCAATCCACCTAACGGTAGACCGATGTTTAAAACAGTATATTTTAGGCCCTTCACTGCCAATTACCCAATCAATACTGTCGATTGATTTCAATTACAGCAACGCTGAATATATATTCAACCATCAACATTCAAACAAGTTTTGGTGTCAGTCAGTGTGTAAGTTCATATATGAATAATATGCACCACAAATAAAATACAGTTTATTTAAGGAATCCGGTTGGATCCCTCCAACCTGTCCTTCCCTGCATCACGGCTAACATTTTGATAAGAATATACGAATTTAATTTCAATAACATAATGACGAATTATAAACAACTGCAACCAATCAAACAATAAACAATCAATTTGCATCCATAGCATCCAATCAACCAATTTATACTGTTAACGGTAAATTATATTTTTCTATGAATTTACCACATCATAGGATTCCAGAAGGTGTGAGAATTAACTCACCGATTTCATTTCGGTTGACGGTTGACATGTTTGTTCCATTTAATTTTAAACGAGCATTTAAAACTATCCGAAATCCCCACTACGTCCAATTGGTTCCCAGTCAGCACCATCATCTAGGCCTCGTCCCTGCGATCCCAACGGATCCTGTTTCGTGGAATTCCGTTAATGTATGAAAGAGATATCGCGTTTTCTAGTTTTGGTTTAAATTAAAATAACATAACTATTAATTAATTAAATTATTGATAATTGCCTTAATTTGCTTCCACGTCACCATCGTCTACGCGTTTTCTCCCTTCAGGATTTCCAAAACCCGATTCATCCCCGATACCCCCTTTTCACGTTCAACTTCACTCCATCGAGCCTCCAATTTCTCCGCCCATGATCCACTGGGACCACCGTGACTTGACTTCGATGATCGCCTATCCCCCACGACCATCCGCCAGCAACGCCGGCATCCATCACTTCCCCCATCGCCTGAAATTCAAGCATAACCGAAACCCATTTAAACCCAAAATTATGACGCCTTCGACTACCGTAGATGGCCGGACCTCCGCCGTTAGATTCGCCTCACAACCCCCTCCGACCTACCCTCAGTCCAATTCCACCATTATGCCACCAAATCGCCGGAAAACCCTAGAACCCAAACGCAGCTTTCAAAAATCAACCCTAAAACAGTACCTACGTTCATCTCCCTTACACCACCACTACAGGCGATTCCAAACCTCCAGACCAGAGCCAAATCAAAGCCTGATCTCACCTCTTCATTTGCCCACTGGTCTGAGCTTGTGAAATGGACCACAACTCCTACAAAATGGAACAGAACGGAAGCAGTTTTCTTTGGTTTACGTGCCATTCCGGCCACCGCAGTCGCCCGATGACCCCCAAATTTTTACAGTAGGTATATAAGGACCTGATCTACAACTTTTGTTCAGGTTCCCTTCGCCGATTCATTTCAGATTGGAAGAAATAAATTGATTTGTGAAAATGGACTTTTCTGTAAAATTTCTGAACGGAAATGGACTTTGGGTTGGTGAATTCTGAATTGAGCTGAACGGTAGGAGTATATAAAGATGATTAAAATATTATTTTAATGTGACGTTGACTAGCGATATTTTTTTCCATGCCTATCGCAATTTCGAACACTGTTTATTGGCTTTTGTGCTCACATGCAAACTCTGTTCGTGATGCGAATGGACGTCATGCTATAATTTGACGTTACGGTATTAACGAAACTTGTTTCGTCGAATTCTGAGTCCGTTTGCTCAAATGACACTCCTTCACGTCCAAATGATCGTTTTATTTGCATTTTATTTTGCCATGCTCATAGAATAACTCCGATTGATGCACAGCTTGAAACCTAGCAATAATTTACCGTTGCGGCCCCAATACAATTTGTTTAATCGAAAATGGAGGTCGTTTGAATAATGGCCCTTTTATAACTGCCAATTCAAATTAAAATAAACCAATTTTAAAATGCCTCAATATAATATAAATAAAATATTGTCATTGGCCATACACGAGCAGAATTTCATATACTACCAGAATAAAATATCCTGGGTTGAATTCCAAGCCAAATCGATATTCAGAAAAATAAAATAAAAAACCTTTGTTTTATATAAATAAATCGCTATAATATATAAAGGAATTCCATAGCGACTATTTTAAAATTTTATTTGGATATAAAACAAAATCTACGCTATGAAAACTGGATTTTTCTCTTTCATTAGAAAAATATTATCAAATAGATTCATACGTTTCTTGTTTCGAGAAAATCCGACTTATTTTGAATCCTGTACAACCTTTTAAAGTTCAAAATGCCAAATTATGAACTGCCGCGCCGCTGTAGCTCGTTTTATATTTAAATTATAAATTAAATATTCAATCGTCGTTCTATAAATGAAATCATCACTATAATTTCAATATAAACAATTTTAAACCATTTTAAACTGCCAGATTAAATTATATTTCAAGTTCAACATTTTCCAAATATTTTGGAATTAAAATATTATTATATAATTAATATAATAAATATTCAAAATAAAATAATTAAATTTAATTATATAAATTCAAATCTATATTTTAAATAATAAGATAATTCAAATAATTAGGCAGAAAATACGGGCCGTTACAGAGGTAGAGCAGGTGATAGATCAAAGAGGTGGAATAAGAGGATTAGAAAGCAGTAGGAAGAAGATAAGATGGCACGAGATTAGATGAATATGCCAACCGCCATTTCACGAGATCGCCATTTTCACGAAGATATAGTTAATTGGTTGAGGGATGGTTATATTTTCACGAGATCGCCATTTTCACGAGATATTTATAGTTATTATTGTTATTGTTATTAAACTGTTAATATAAGCGTTGTCGATAGAAACACTTATATTATAATTATTGGTTGAGGGATTGTAGCTGATATGGATGTATTTATATTGTTAGCACAAATTTTACATCATGAATATATAATTTGGAAATTGATTGAATTTCATTTTATTGGAATTTTAAATTAATTTTATATTCATTTAAGTGAAATTTGACGAGAGAATAGAAATTGGAATTTCGAATCCAAACTGATTCAAAAATGAAGTTGATATAATTTCAAACAACTAATGAAATGATTGAAATGGATTTGAAGGAAATTTAGATTAAAAACGACTTGTTTTAATTCAAATTAGATTTTGAATCGTAAATTCAAGATGTGAATTCGAGTTATGTATATAAATTATAAACGATGTTTTTAACTTGAACGGATTCTTCCATTAATCCTATTTATTTTTATAATGGATGTCAGAAAAGTTGGGATGTCAAAATACTATATTTTGAAAAATATTATTATTTTAGTATAATAATAATATGGAATATTCAATTTTGATTAAAAATTGAATTTCAGATTGAATCATTTTAAAATGAGTTTATAAAGTTTTTAGCAAATAGGTTTGGACTGGATCGAGGAATTTTATTATAAATAATAAAATGGTTTAAATAGGACGTGTCATGCAGCGACCGTCCGTGATTTCGACCATTAACTTCAGATTGACATACCGGGAGATCCGACCGTCGGATTTTCCCAAAATGAAAAATGTTTGATTCAGAATGAAAAGAGTTCTCCAATGATATATAAAGCTTTAAAATCTAGTGGTTAGATTTTGAGAAAAATTCAAATCAAATTTGTATAAAAACAGCGCTAGTGCCGTAAATGACCTGAAATTGGTTTTGATGAATTGACCTATTTTATAATTATTAAAAATAGGGAAATATTATGATAAATCATATTAAAAGATATAAAAGTGATTTGGACTAAATATATTTAGTTTTAGGTAATATAAAGCTATTTTGTGAAAATTAGTTATTTTGACAATAGCGATTGAAACAGTTTGAAGTAAATAAATATTTAATCAAGTTAAGTTATTTTTTTCAATATATGAATATTGGATTTGAATGAAAATAATCTACAGATATTTCGATTTTGGATTCCGTAATTATACAGATATTGTTTGAGGAAATTGGAAGATATAAATATTGTTATTCTCTATGCTGTATTTGTTGATTGCAGAATTTGATATTGAATATAAGTCGATATGATTTCTATTTAGAGCCTTATATTTGATATAAAACCATTTGAGGTTTGTCGTGAATTGTGTCTTCAATAACACTGCTCTTAATCCCAGTTGAAAATGAAGTTCATGGTATAAATACACTAATTGAGATTAATGGAGTTTTCCTAAAGTGAAGTTTTCTAACTAATAAATTTAACTAGAATTGAATGTAAATTTGATTTCGGATTTATCATGAACGATGTTTTAAATAAACTTTGTTCTTTAACCAGGTTTTAATATATCTTTCAACAAAGATTTGAAATGAATGAAAGTAATTAAACTTACCGAAACACAAGGGGTGTTAGATATGGAGTACCACCAGTTTTGCTCTATGGGATGAATGGGATGGGAATGGGATAATGATATGAGTGATTACCTTTTTGTAAGGTATGGGAATGGGATAATGATATGAGAGATTACCTTTTTGTAAGGTTCGATAATCCCAATAAGGCTTATAAACCTTGATTTGAGTTAAGTTTGTGAAAAGAGATTATGTGATCTTTTGAAATGATTTCCAAGGAAAGATTTAAACAAGTTTAAACGATGTAAATCTTTGATAATATTTATGGGAGTAATTCCCAATGTAAAAGATAATTTGGTTGAGATGAATATTCTGAAATGGAATTAGACTTATGGTTTGTTTATATATCACTTGATTTTAAAGATGCGATAGTTATTTTAGAAAGACTGGGTTCCAACCCATTTTGAATAACTAACACGAAGAGCATGGAATATACTTAAACATGGTGGCTGAAGACTGAAGATCTTCACATCATTTGGATTATTGTTGATTTCTCAATTAGGGAGTGAAACCCAAGACGAGGTTATAAGTGTTGGTCGTCCAAACATGCTTGAAGATCAATGGATATGCAAGGGTCTCTCTCTTTTATTGGATGAGGAATAAGGTTCCTTTGGTTTTGCTCAGACCTAGAACGAACTTGTAGATGGAAGTGTGTCTGACATTGTAATTTATGACATAACCAATTGGTTTCTATTGATGTTATATCAGTTGGTGGTGGATAATTTATTCTCTTAACTTAACACTCTACTCTGAGACTTATGTACTCAAAGGGTTGTATATTAATAGACACCGATTATGTGTTGTGAATTGACAATGTGGCATGCTAAGTGATGAGCTATTGATGATTAAATCATGGCTTAGTGAAGCATAGCTTTGTGTAACGAAACTTCGAAAAGCCTCATATCTCGGAAATGTGCGAAACAGGGTGATACCCAGCATTCTAGAATCGATTGAGCTTGATGCTATCTTAATTCATAGGGTTGTGAAAGCCTACGACGACAAATGTTTCCTGGGGGAACCACGCGTAACCATTGTGTCTACTGCGATCTAGGTCGAAGGCGAAACCTGTAGAGCCGAGAAGGCTCAAAGGTATGGATGTCTCATGGGGGAACCAGATGTAACCATTGTGCATCTGCAGTCCACATGGAGAAAGATTGAGAAGCATTCGTTGATCCTGGAACTTAGTGTTTTGAATTTAGGAGCATTTGTTGATCTTGGAACGGCGTGTTCTAAATTGATTAAGCTAAATATTTTGCTTTGGTCATTGATGGAACCAAACTTCCAATACGAACCTTTGCGGTTTTTTAATTTTAATTCATATATGTTGACGTACCTACGTCTGCTAAGATTGATATATTTATTTGCGAAAGTGATTTTTACATTATGCACTAATAATAATATAAGAGAAATTTCACATATCAAACATTTTTGGTTATCATAAGCGGAAACCTTGCCCAAGTGTGCGTTTTCATTGTTTGTGGCGCGAGACCTTATGGTAGCTTCATTTTCTAAAGAGCATTTCGAATTTTATGCATTGATATTCATATGGGGAAAACCCATTTCGTGTTATTCAGCATGGTCCTATGATTTACCTTACTTTAAAAAAAACTGTTCTAGTTCTCACACCAGTCTCATGACTGATTCAGAGTTTATTGTTTTCCACCTAAACTCTGGGTGCCCATAATTTTCCATATGGGCAACTAATAGTTTTGGATTTTTTTGTAGATTTAGCCTTGGATTTATTTTTTAAAGTAGGATTCTGGACTATGGATGGAGCTATACTCTGGATCATCTCTTAGTCTTCCACTGAGAGATTTATATTTCTGCTATGTTTGCATTTTAGTGTACTCTGATATCTGTTGTACTCATATACATTCTTGTACTCTGATGTAAAATTGTTGTAATGATAATAGGGAGTTCTTTTGTTTGTTCCAATGTGTAAGTACCTCCAAGAATCCACCTTCGAGGATGATTTAAGTTGGTTTAATTACCGGGTTGAACCGCATCCAGAAGTGGGATGTTACATTAATGGTGTCAGAGCTTTGGTTTACAAAGATTTGAGGTAAGATTAGCAATATCCTAGAAGAAAAACTCACTAGAGACAGGGTTAGTAATGCCCTAGAATGAGTTAAGAGTATTACATATACGAGAGAGCTTATGCATAATAAGAATTTTATTTTAAAATCGGTTTGGAAATATATTTTTTTGAGTATTTTATTTGATGTTGAGGTTGGACTATAGAGTATAAGAGGATTTTGAATATACTCTTGATCGGTGTATATCCTAAGTCTCAAATATACAAGATAGATATAGAATCACATTCTAGTCACTTGAGGATGATTCTGGTGATTGTTGCAACAACAACAGTGTTTATTTTCGAGTTTCGAAAATGGGATGACTATGTAATTCTAATTGAAACGTCGAAATATACTTAAACTAATTTAAGTAAGTATTTGGAAATGATTTTAGCTTTAAATTTAACTAATAATTAGTTAAATAGATTGAAAAAAAGTGAATCAAACGAATTAAAATTTAACTTAAGTGAAGTTAAATAAAATTGGAATGATAAAACCAACGTAAGAATGATAAATTAAATTGCGTTAAGTCTAATTTAACATCAATGTTGAGTTAATTTGAAATTAGCTGGAACAGGATATATATATAAATATATATATACATATATATATATATACACATATACACACACACACACTTATGTGTGTAGGACAAGTAATTGAATGGAAGCTAAGAAGTGGAATAGAATTGAACGCCCAAAACAAAGGCACATGTTTATTGAATTCATTGAGTTTGAGGATTTTATGAGCTGATTGACAAGCTGCTTGTCTTTTGGTTATTGAATGGAAGCCAAGAAGAGGAGTAAAATTGAATGCCCGATACATAGGTACATTGTAACACCCCACCTCCGCTAGGGTCACTCACAAAGGGAATGCACTAGTTTTGGAGGAGCGTTAATGACGTAAACAAACACAGAAATATTACAAGACAGAACATAAATAAAACAGCGGAAGAATCAAAAGATAAATTTCATTACTTTCAAAATAGTCAAAGCCTTCTTACATCCAAAGTACCAAATAGCCAAAGTCATTATTTTCCATTACAACAAATTCTGTCTTGCATAAATAAAGAAGCATAAACTGAAAACAACAAAAGTAGCTTAATTCCCCAAAGGTAGCAGAAATGCAGCCATAGCATAGCTCATGATCAAGCCGTACATGAGCTGAACCGAAAGCAAGAGAAATCCAAGCTAAGTGCTAGAGTTTCCTCCCTGAGAACCTGGGGGGAAACGAAAGAAAAAGAGGCAAAAGAAAATGGGTCAGTCATAAAGACTGGTAAGTCCTAATGACTTTCAGCATAAAAACAGGTAACGGTAACATGACATGTATAAAATGAAAGTAAACATAAGGAGGCTGGCAAGATGTGTAACGAAAAGGAATTTCGCTCGATCCGAATCAGTCGCTAAACCGATCAAGACCGTTCGAAACGCCTGATCGCTTCGAGAACACGAAAAAATCAGAACGCATACGGAAGAACATTTCTTTGTTAATTACAACAATTCATCAGAATACAAGGATATACAGAGTATTAACAAATAAAATACATTCGATAAATATCAGAGATTACAATAAATTACAAAGCAGCGGAAAATAATACAAAATACAACTGAAGAAGATACACGGATACAAAGCTTTCCGGATATCGTTCCAGCTGTAAACCAGGTTCCTGTGAATATAAATCTGCAAAACCAAAATTACTAGCTGCCCGTGTCAAAATAAGGGCACCTAGAGTTTAGGTTAAAACAATAAACTCCAGGTCAGTCATGGGACTGGTGTGAGAACTAAAACAGTTATTTAAAACTTTACTTTAAATCAGATATATCAAGGGACCACGCCGTAAACACGGAACGGGTTTCCTCCCAAGAATACCAGTGCATATAACAAAACAGCGCAATGTTTTTTGGAAAAATGAAGCTATTATAAGACCCAGGTCCTATCACATAATGCAACGCAAGCTGGGGGATGGGGTTTTCCCTTATAATAGCCAAACATGCTTAGTACGTTTTAAACAAATCATTTGATACTATTATAAGTGCATAGTGTATAAAACAACTTCAAATCATAAGTATCAATCATAGACGGCATGGGTACCATATATCATGTCGCCATACTAGTTCTACAATTAAAACCGCAAAGTCACGTATTTGGAAATTGGATTTCCATCTATGAACCGAGGCAAGGGATCGTCCTCTACCGATTCGAGACGCTCTAGCCCGCCCCTCAGGAACAGCCGCAACTGTCCCTTGGATCGCCAGGGCCGGTCCACCGATGTGGATTATTATGCCTGAACACTGCGCTTCCCCGCCCTATGGGGCGTAAATGAGCCAACGAATGGCTCCTTCGGCTTCACATAGTCACCGGTATATCCGAGGCGCCTCGCAACAGCAACAACCACATAAGTCAAACTCGTCAGGGCGTGTAAAACCACTGACGCCACTTCTAGCTAGAAAGAAACGCATGTCCTCCCTGATGTCCTCTCCCGTTTCTGGTTCACAACCGGGGTGTGAGGCTCACGAATTCATGTTACACAAAGCTATGCCACACAGGCCGTGCTTTGATCATCAACCACAAGACTTTGCTTTTCAACAGAAGCCTTGATCATTTGCCACTTAGGCATGCCACACAGGCAATTCACTCCATGCGTTTGATATCCATCAATATATAACCCCTGAGCTCGTACGTCTCAGAGAAGGGCGTTAAGCAAGAGAATAAATTCTCCTTCGCTAAAAAGATATATATTTCATAGAAATCAATCACACAGACTGAAATCCATTGTTAGACACACAATCCATTTACAAGTTCGTTCTGGGTCTGAACGAAACCGGAGGCACCTAGTACCCCGCATATCCATCGATCTCCAAGTACGTCTGGACGATCACTAACTGATTCCCTCCTCTTGGGTGTACGGCCCAATCAAGATCATCAGTAATTATCCAAACGATGTGAAGACCTCCGGTCTTAAACCACCGTCTTCATCTTCGACACCACGTCGAATCAGTTATTCAGAATGGGATAAACCCGGTCTTTCTGAACAACTCGCGTATATATATAATAAACACGTGTTACACAAACACAACATACGCCTCATTCCAATTCAGAATATTCTTTTATTCAAATATTCTTATACTTTGGGAAAGGTTCCCATTAATTTTATCAAAGATAAATTCTTTTAAATTTATTCTTTAATCTTCCTTTGAATATCACCTCAAACTAGTCGGGATTAACGAACCTTACCGAAGTAATCATTTGTTTTAATTTCCCAATCCCCAACTTATTCATCCCATGAAGTAAAACTGGTAATACTTCATATCTAACACCACGGTGTTATCGGTAAGTTCAATTACTATTTCACATTCAAATCTAATTAAAGATTTAACTATCGCCCGGAGCCAAACTGGTGATACTCCATTCTCGATCTTTTCAATCTAATTAAAAATTCATTAAAACTCCACTTAGTTTTAATCCTTAGCTGGGTTAAAGAATCAGTGTCATTTAAAACACGGTTCACGATAAACCCAAAATCACATTCCATTAATTATCGGGTTAAAGAACAAGTGTTATTTAAAACACTGTTCACGATAAACCCAAAAATCAATACCAATTCAATTCCAATTAAATATTATTTAATTGGCACACTTCATTAAATCTAAATAAAAAGATTTAATCTTTTTCTCAACTGGGCTTAAGAACAGTGTTAATGAAGACACCATTCACAACTAACCCAAATCACATTTGATATTAAATACAAGGCTCTGAATAGAAAATATATCGGCTTAAATTCAATATCAAATTCTACGACCAACAAATGTCGTATTAGAAATAACGATATATAAATATATCTTTCAAATTTCCATAACAACATCTGTATAATCACGAAATCCAACATCGAAATATTCCGAAGACAATTTCGATTCAAATCCATTCCAATGCAATTATTGGAAATTCTGGTTATTTTCAAAACCATTTCAAATTTAATTTATTTATTTTAAAAATAAATTATTATTCTAGTTCAAAACTAGTTCACTTCGATAAAAATCTATTTTTATCTTTTCAAATTTGGAGTTTTTCATCCTAATTCTTCACAAATCATTTCTTATGATTATACACAAATTATTACTATTTTTAATAATTTTATCAAGGCCCGTACAGTCGATTTATATCAACGGCCATCAAACTGCACTCACAGCGACCTTTTTCAAATTTGATTTGGACATAATTCCAAATCCAACCGTTAGATTTCAAATTTCTAATATTCGTTAGAAATCTCTTTTCGATACGAACCCAACGGTTCCAATTTTAGGAGAATCCGACGGTCGGATCTCCCGCGATGTCCATTCGAAGTCAATGGTCGAAATTCGTGAACTACCGCGGTGCGACGTATTCTATTCAGGCCATTATATTATATATATAATATATATAATATATACTTCGTCGATTTCCTTCCGAAACGAATTTTATAAATCATTTTAAATTCGTTTTCAAAACGATTTCAACTTCCTTTTCAAATTCAAATCAAGATTGAATTTTTTAATATAAATTCGTTTTAATTTCATTTCAAATCGATTTCAATTCAATTCGAATTTAATCCGAATTTCAATTCTTTTCAATTCAAATCGGTTTCAATTTAAATCGGTTTCAATTTAAATCGATTTCAGTTCAATTTCAAAACGTTTTAAATTCAATTCAAAAACGATTTCAATTCTATTTCAATCTAATTCGAATTTCAATTCTTTTCAATTCAAATCGAATTTCAAATCTATTCAATTATTCATTGAAAAATGAATAAAATCGATATAAATATCGTTCACGTCAAAATAGCGTCAATCTAATCAACACGGCTTCATATATTTCTATTTTCAAATATTTCTATTCAAATATTTCTTTTTCGAATATTTCTATTCAAATATTTCTTTTCAAATGTTTCTATTCAAAACTGGAATGAGGCCCAGTCAATTACCATATAATGTTAATTACATGGATTTTCTACCACACATGTATAAAATAACAACGATAAATAATCAACCATCATCCATAGTGCATTCTACAATGTATAAGCATCAAATATAAATATTTAACGCTTATGACGGTCTGTCTGTAACACCCCGTAATTCTGCGACATTAAGATTCTCAAATTAAAGTATAATTAATTTTTAAAAGAAAAATTAAAAGAAAAAGATCCATGCAGTTGTTTAATTTAAGTATTGTAACTAACATGAAAAAGAGAAGTAAGGAGAGAACAATAATTATTATTGTTCTAAGACTTTTTAACAAAAGCCTCTGTAGCTCAGTTGGTTAAGGCATTGGATTTGTAGCATGGAGGTCGGGGGTTCGAACCCCGGCGGCGGCATAATTTTTTATCTTTGTTTTAGAGAGGGCCAAATGAACATGCAAATATATGTACGTATACAAATTCAAAATTTGAAAGGATAAGTACGTACATATAAGGAAATAAAGAATATATATATACATATGAGAATATAAATATATATATATGCAAAAATATATGTATACGAAAGATAAAATTAAGATAAGGCTACAGTCAATGAAATATGACAACATCATTTGAATTTTGAAAATAAAATGAAAGTTGTGCGTATATATATACGCGTAAAATGGTCGTTAGAGGAATTGTATACATATAAGAATATTTCATGTGAATAAAACAGTTAAATAAATTCCAGAAATTCAAAAGTTTGAAAATCAAACTTTTACGCCAAAATAGCTTGTGGGACCCAATGCTGACTCAGCACTGCGTGTATGATAAGGTTTGGCTAGATTCATCTACGTACCTGGACTATTTTCTTAACTAGGTTCAATGCTGACTCAGCGCTGCGTGTACGATAAGGTCTTGAGCAGCTATATAAACAGCCCTAGTATTCATTCTCTTTGCACCAATTCTCTTCTATCCTTATGCTGCTAAGATTCATGGCTTCTTCCCCTCTTCTAAATTTTCTTAAATAAATAAAATAAAATATGATTCAAGACGAGGAGATGCTGCTAAAAGACTTTTAAGGAGGGATTCAAATCAAAGTTTCAAGTGAAGAATTCAAAGGCTAGCTCAAACAAGTTTCAAGCAACGACGCACGAATCATAGCCACGCTTTCCTTCTTTTCTAGATCTATTTTCTGTAAGTCAGTTATTTCTAGATTTGAACGTTTTTCTTTGTTCATGACATGAAATTAAAGGGATAAAAGAATATGCCAATTCTTTTTTCTTTCTATTCGAATCTGTGCCTATCTCTTTGGACCTAATTAAGAACTGTCATGATTCAAAGACAAATAAGACCGTGACTATGAAACTATGGACCTAAAACCATATGCCTATGACTATGAACGTTTGCCTATGACTATGGACACGGCCTATGACTATGAACATTGCCTATGATTGTGACTATGACTATGAGGATTACTTCCTTGACAAAACCTATGCCTTTAATTAACATAAACTATTGCCTATGACATAACAAGGACATCTGTGATTAAACCTCCATGATTCATGACTAGGAAAGTGTTGCTTAAGTTCTGTGATTTTGAGATTGGGGCTAAACCCGATTATTTATTCTGCTTGTCCTTGGTCTTCTTTGGTTTTAGACTATAGGAATTTACCTATTAAGTTAGGTCTACCCATGTTCTTGAACCTACTCTGTCTATTCTTGGTTTTAGACCTTGGGAATTTACCTATTAAGTTAGGTCTACCCATGTTCTTGAACCTACGTCGTTATTCAAAACCATTTTATGCCAGTTGTTATATCTATCCTTTTCATAGCAATCTTTGGTTCATTCCCTATTTTCTGCGAATCTAGATTTATCTATAATCTAGATTGAATCACGATTATACGAACGGTGGGAATGCGATTTGGGGCAAAATATGAAATTTACTAAAACGTAGTTTAACTTGGAAATTGGCATAAATTGGGAACATGTATTATGGCATGTTCATAGAAATGCAAATTGGATAAATTT
This sequence comes from Allium sativum, assembly GCA_030737875.1. Classification (NCBI taxonomy): domain Eukaryota; kingdom Viridiplantae; phylum Streptophyta; class Magnoliopsida; order Asparagales; family Amaryllidaceae; genus Allium; species Allium sativum. Next base: position 135,910,522 of record CM060918.1, read on the forward strand.
GACATAAATTATAAGATGTGTAATTTGAATCTTGTATTGACGTGTAAATCTAGCATTTACATGAATTGTGAACTAGAGTAATAAGTCTAGTTTGACATGAATTAGAATGTTAAATCAGAATTGGATTAGCTAATTTGGCTCGATAAGTATATTGGCATAAACTTGAAAATGGGCCGTAAGAATAAATGTTGACAATTTACATTAAAAGAGAAATTGGGAAATAAGTAAATAAGGATTAATTTACTTATAGAATTTGCCCTAAATGAGGAAATATTGATCTAGACAAATTAAAGATTTATTAACGACATCTCTTTTAATGAAACACCAGAAAGTTCTAGGGTGACAGAGAGGATAGTGTCTAGGCTTGAGTTTGGAAAATACAAGTTTCCTGCTCTCCCTGGCTATCCCTAACTGATCCGACGGACGGGATGGTTACTTTCAAAACCTGATTTGAAAATTAATCAAAACCCTTTGAACTAGAAAACACGAATAGGCCTAACCCAAGGTTAGACTGAGTTGTGATGTAAACCTGCCCGGAACCAACCGGCACATCCAGTAATCGCAACAATATCTGTCTAATGTGAGTGGTCATGGCTTTAATTTATTAAGTTAAAGCTAGGACAAGAATGCTATGGTTAAGTTAACTAAGACACTTAACCAACTCAACATGATAACAAGACTGGTAGGTGGGGTTAGGTTCATACAGTTAAGCTAGAATGGGAGGGCTAAGTCCATAGGGACACTTAACCAAACTTAACATCGTAACAAGACAAGATTTGTAGGGGATAAGTAACTAAGAAAACACTTATCCAAATTAACATGTTAACTAGACTAGAAGGTGGGGTTAAGTAAAGTTAATACACTTAGCCAATTTAACATGTTAATTAGACTAGAGGTTGGGGTTAAGTAATACACTTAGCCAAATTAATATGTTAACTGGACTAGACTATAGGGTTAAGTAAACTTGAACGCTTAACCATCAGAATATGATAAATGAATAGGGTTAAGTAAAAAGCATGAAGGGATAACACTTAACCAGTGTAATAGGATAAGGGAAGAGGGTTAAGATAGCTTGAATCGACTAAATACACTTAACCAACCCAACCTGGCGAGAAAGAAAACTAAGTAGTAGACCTCAGTTGAAAAAGGGACTAAGTAGTAAAACTTAGTTAAGAAAACAAGGAATTTGGAAACTAAGTGGTAAACCTTAGTTAGTAGAACTAAGTAGTAATTCTTAGTATAACACGAAGGAGCAGACATCCATCTGGTTTTAAGAAGGCTCCAACGAATTGGGTTACGAAGCCCGAGGCTTCGAGGGGACGTGAGGGTACTCTTGGTATCCCTCTGTGAGGCTGCAGATGATCATCCTGGGCTCACAGAGGTTAAGGTCTGCGTTAGAAGAACCGAGGGTATGCCTTGGTTGCAATATATATGTGGCAACCTAAAGACTAGGATGGACCAGCGTGATTCGGCGAGAAGACGGTAGCCCTGTGATAGCAACTCGTCGTCTACCATCCATCTTGAGTCAATCGAGATACGTGAAGCGGAAAGGCGGAGAACTCCAAAAGACCATATACTTGCTATCTAGTTATGGTTGCGGATGGCCATAGGATAGTGGGGCACCGGGGGTCGGCGTATAGTTCTCATTTTACAAGGTGTGCCTTTCATTAGCTGAGGGAGGGGTCAAGTGGGACCATAGCCACTGGAGTAAAAACAGACCTTAGCATCTGCATCGGCAGATATCTGAAAGCTCCCGACCGAGTTCTGTATTCCTTGATTTGCCCTGTCACAGGACTCGGATCGCACATTACAGGACATGTGCATCTAGACAAGCGATAACGATTCGCGATACATACGTGGGGAAGCCTAGGAACATATACCACTCTAAGTAGTGTGTCCTAGACTTGGGGGCATTGTTCGACAGGTAGCGTAATCCCTAGTTGGACTAGGTGGCATAAACCCTGAACTCGAAAAGCGTTCAGCAGATAGCGTAAAACTATAGTTAAATCTAGAAAGCAGTGGATAGAAAACCCTAGATTAGATCTAGGTAACAACTAATAAATGGATGCCTGAAGGCGATGGAAAATACAGGGATTGGGATCACGTTATCGTTACTAGTTGAAACACTAGTTAGGCAGTGCAGAGATATAGAAACCAGTATAACAAGTAAATAGCGAAGCAGCGAAAGTATTAGAGCGTATCCAGTTTATCTTAGCATATCTTGTGACTACCTTGTCTAATCTTGTTGACCCTATCGTCATGGTGTAATCTTGTATTCAGTTAATTCATGTCATTTTGTTTTCCATGTTCACATGCTAGAAGTTACTGAACTTACTCAGGCTTTATGTCTGACTCTGTTTTTCTTTCGTCTTCTTTCTTCCGTTCTCCCCCCCCCCCAGGTTGTTAAGGAGGAAATAGGATAGCTCAGATTTGTTTTGGGATGATTTCTCTTTCCAAGCTTGAAGAATTGGATGCATCGGCTTTGGATTGCTATGGCTGGCTTTTGTTACATTGGGGAATATAAATGTATTTTATGCTTCTTTATTTTGTAAAAACAGTTGATACTCTGATATTGTAAAGGAACCTTGTACAAATTATTTTGTCAATAAAGCAAAGTTTTATTTTCCGCTGTTTAATGTTTGTCTGTCTTGTAATTTATCTGCATCTTTTACCCTTAATGCTCCACAGAACTTAGTGCATTCCCTTTGTGAGTGACACTAACGGATGTGGGGTGTTACACGTGGTATCAGAGCTGAAGGTTACCAGATCAGATAAAGGATTTGAAAAATTATTTTCAAACGGTTTTAAAAGAAGTATTTTCAAAAGAAGAGATTTGCTTTAAAGGCATATTCCCCAAAGCCATACGCACTATCTTCTCTTCCTCTGTTTAAATTCTTGTCTCCTTCTTTCTTGAGTCTCTGGGGCTCCTGGCTTTCTAGGAGGTAACCTCATCGAAGGGCAAAGTAGTGCCCGGCTTCCATCCATAGCCGTAGTTGTTTCATCTACGGGCAGTTTTCCTTCAAAGCTTATAAGGTTTTCCGGACGATGGAGGCAGTTTTCGAGAGATTTGTCAACATGACTACACACAGAAGGGGATGAGGAGTTTGGCTAAGGAGCATAACCCTAGGATGAGGAATTCATGGATGTAGACTTAGCACACGAAGGAGGAAGAAATTATAAAACCTAAGACAAGAGGAAGTATTTTTACTAAGGTATGATAGGGCATATACTTAAGGACAAGGGCAAGAACGAGGACAAGATTTTCAGAAGGACAAGTACATGCTTTCGCCACGAAGCGCACCTAGGAGAAAGGTAGTTCGGTTGGAAGAGTCTAGTTTTCTGTTCGTGTTATTTCCTTAGGTTCTAGCGCTTCTCGTTTGTTCATATCCACTTCCATAGTTGGGTCTCTGCACCATAGTACTTGTATAGTAGAAAGATCCCACTAGAGTCTCAAATCCAATTGGTGGTCCGACCAGTTTATTTTTTTAGTAGGGATTTGAGAATAGTTATCGAGTTTTCTTATATCATCTCACGTAGATCGTCTAAATTCGGGGAGATATTCCTTGGGTGCTTGTCTGATATTGGTTTAGGCCTTTGGGGCTTGTACTTGAGGAATGTCGAGTTCGGTTTGGATGGTTTGCGGGAGAGATGAATAGTTGTGGTAGGCACCCCAAAGAGCATGTAGTGACCTTTCGACTCTTATAGTTATGGCATGACGGATAAGAGGGAAACCTCTAATCATCTTAGTACGTATACTTGGTACCGTGATTGACATCTGTTTATTTTGGAATTGGAGGTCGGAAACTTCACAATCGTGAAGTTAAATTGGTTAAGATACAGTGGAGTAAAGCTCAAGAAGGCTAGATACTAGCAACATGCCCTTTTTCCTTAAGGGTGCATTCTTGATTTCTCTGTTTAGGAGCTTTACGCGTAGTTGTTTCTCTCTTTCCAAAGTATATCCTCTAGGTCGTATCTGCAATCCTTAGGTAGAAGCCAATGGATGTAAACATGTATTTGAAACATGTTATGGTTGAATGGTTGCAAGTGGTTGCAAATGGTTGCTTGTGGATGTATATGCATACGTATTAGGCACTAGATCAAGTTCGGATGCTCTCATATTGCATTTACATATATGCATTTGTTTATAAGTTGAACTTGATATGATATCATATGGACGTTGCATATGGATGAATGGCTGTGCACGCATGTAGTATTTACATGACTAGGGATGTTTGCATGCATGATTGGACGCATGGCACTAACATGATTTGCATTAAGGAGGTCAACTGAATCAGTAGACCGCCTGATTTTGCATTAGATAGAGACATATACACACACTATGCATATGAACATGAAAGCATTAGAAATCTTTTAAGGACAATGAATGCCTGTGATTGAATGGTTGAGTAGATGGGTGATTGGATGGTAGGACACATTCTTCCTAACTTGAAGATTTCGGGGACGAAATCCTTTTAAGTGGGGGAGAATGTAACACCCCGTAATTCTGCGACATTAAGATTCTCAAATTAAAGTATAATTAATTTTTAAAAGAAAAATTAAAAGAAAAAGATCCATGCAGTTGTTTAATTTAAGTATTGTAACTAACATGAAAAAGAGAAGTAAGGAGAGAACAATAATTATTATTGTTCTAAGACTTTTTAACAAAAGCCTCTGTAGCTCAGTTGGTTAAGGCATTGGATTTGTAGCATGGAGGTCGGGGGTTCGAACCCCGGCGGCGGCATAATTTTTTATCTTTGTTTTAGAGAGGGCCAAATGAACATGCAAATATATGTACGTATACAAATTCAAAATTTGAAAGGATAAGTACGTACATATAAGGAAATAAAGAATATATATATATACATATGAGAATATAAATATATATATATATGCAAAAATATATGTATACGAAAGATAAAATTAAGATAAGGCTACAGTCAATGAAATATGACAACATCATTTGAATTTTGAAAATAAAATGAAAGTTGTGCGTATATATATACGCGTAAAATGGTCGTTAGAGGAATTGTATACATATAAGAATATTTCATGTGAATAAAACAGTTAAATAAATTCCAGAAATTCAAAAGTTTGAAAATCAAACTTTTACGCCAAAATAGCTTGTGGGACCCAATGCTGACTCAGCACTGCGTGTATGATAAGGTTTGGCTAGATTCATCTACGTACCTGGACTATTTTCTTAACTAGGTTCAATGCTGACTCAGCGCTGCGTGTACGATAAGGTCTTGAGCAGCTATATAAACAGCCCTAGTATTCATTCTCTTTGCACCAATTCTCTTCTATCCTTATGCTGCTAAGATTCATGGCTTCTTCCCCTCTTCTAAATTTTCTTAAATAAATAAAATAAAATATGATTCAAGACGAGGAGATGCTGCTAAAAGACTTTTAAGGAGGGATTCAAATCAAAGTTTCAAGTGAAGAATTCAAAGGCTAGCTCAAACAAGTTTCAAGCAACGACGCACGAATCATAGCCACGCTTTCCTTCTTTTCTAGATCTATTTTCTGTAAGTCAGTTATTTCTAGATTTGAACGTTTTTCTTTGTTCATGACATGAAATTAAAGGGATAAAAGAATATGCCAATTCTTTTTTCTTTCTATTCGAATCTGTGCCTATCTCTTTGGACCTAATTAAGAACTGTCATGATTCAAAGACAAATAAGACCGTGACTATGAAACTATGGACCTAAAACCATATGCCTATGACTATGAACGTTTGCCTATGACTATGGACACGGCCTATGACTATGAACATTGCCTATGATTGTGACTATGACTATGAGGATTACTTCCTTGACAAAACCTATGCCTTTAATTAACATAAACTATTGCCTATGACATAACAAGGACATCTGTGATTAAACCTCCATGATTCATGACTAGGAAAGTGTTGCTTAAGTTCTGTGATTTTGAGATTGGGGCTAAACCCGATTATTTATTCTGCTTGTCCTTGGTCTTCTTTGGTTTTAGACTATAGGAATTTACCTATTAAGTTAGGTCTACCCATGTTCTTGAACCTACTCTGTCTATTCTTGGTTTTAGACCTTGGGAATTTACCTATTAAGTTAGGTCTACCCATGTTCTTGAACCTACGTCGTTATTCAAAACCATTTTATGCCAGTTGTTATATCTATCCTTTTCATAGCAATCTTTGGTTCATTCCCTATTTTCTGCGAATCTAGATTTATCTATAATCTAGATTGAATCACGATTATACGAACGGTGGGAATGCGATTTGGGGCAAAATATGAAATTTACTAAAACGTAGTTTAACTTGGAAATTGGCATAAATTGGGAACATGTATTATGGCATGTTCATAGAAATGCAAATTGGATAAATTTGACATAAATTATAAGATGTGTAATTTGAATCTTGTATTGACGTGTAAATCTAGCATTTACATGAATTGTGAACTAGAGTAATAAGTCTAGTTTGACATGAATTAGAATGTTAAATCAGAATTGGATTAGCTAATTTGGCTCGATAAGTATATTGGCATAAACTTGAAAATGGGTCGTCAGAATAAATGTTGACAATTTACATTAAAAGAGAAATTGGGAAATAAGTAAATTAGGATTAATTTACTTATAGAATTTGCCCTAAATGAGGAAATATTGATCTAGACAAATTAAAGATTTATTAACGACATCTCTTTTAATGAAACACCAGAAAGTTCTAGGGTGACAGAGAGGATAGTGTCTAGGCTTGAGTTTGGAAAATACAAGTTTCCTGCTCTCCCTGGCTATCCCTAACTGATCCGACGGACGGGATGGTTACTTTCAAAACCTGATTTGAAAATTAATCAAAACCCTTTGAACTAGAAAACACGAATAGGCCTAACCCGAGGTTAGACTGAGTTGTGATGTAAACCTGCCTGGAACCAACCGGCACATCCAGTAATCGCAACAATATCTGTCTAATGTGAGTGGTCATGGCTTTAATTTATTAAGTTAAAGCTAGGACAAGAATGCTATGGTTAAGTTAACTAAGACACTTAACCAACTCAACATGATAACAAGACTGGTAGGTGGGGTTAGGTTCATACAGTTAAGCTAGAATGGGAGGGCTAAGTCCATAGGGACACTTAACCAAACTTAACATCGTAACAAGACAAGATTTGTAGGGGATAAGTAACTAAGAAAACACTTATCCAAATTAACATGTTAACTAGACTAGAAGGTGGGGTTAAGTAAAGTTAATACACTTAGCCAATTTAACATGTTAATTAGACTAGAGGTTGGGGTTAAGTAATACACTTAGCCAAATTAATATGTTAACTGGACTAGACTATAGGGTTAAGTAAACTTGAACGCTTAACCATCAGAATATGATAAATGAATAGGGTTAAGTAAAAAGCATGAAGGGATAACACTTAACCAGTGTAATAGGATAAGGGAAGAGGGTTAAGATAGCTTGAATCGACTAAATACACTTAACCAACCCAACCTGGCGAGAAAGAAAACTAAGTAGTAGACCTCAGTTGAAAAAGGGACTAAGTAGTAAAACTTAGTTAAGAAAACAAGGAATTTGGAAACTAAGTGGTAAACCTTAGTTAGTAGAACTAAGTAGTAATTCTTAGTATAACACGAAGGAGCAGACATCCATCTGGTTTTAAGAAGGCTCCAACGAATTGGGTTACGAAGCCCGAGGCTTCGAGGGGACGTGAGGGTACTCTTGGTATCCCTCTATGAGGCTGCAGATGATCATCCTGGGCTCACAGAGGTTAAGGTCTGCGTTAGAAGAACCGAGGGTATGCCTTGGTTGCAATATATATGTGGCAACCTAAAGACTAGGATGGACCAGCGTGATTCGGCGAGAAGACGGTAGCCCTGTGATAGCAACTCGTCGTCTACCATCCATCTTGAGTCAATCGAGATACGTGAAGCGGAAAGGCGGAGAACTCCAAAAGACCATATACTTGCTATCTAGTTATGGTTGCGGATGGCCATAGGATAGTGGGGCACCGGGGGTCGGCGTATAGTTCTCATTTTACAAGGTGTGCCTTTCATTAGCTGAGGGAGGGGTCAAGTGGGACCATAGCCACTGGAGTAAAAACAGACCTTAGCATCTGCATCGGCAGATATCTGAAAGCTCCCGACCGAGTTCTGTATTCCTTGATTTGCCCTGTCACAGGACTCGGATCGCACATTACAGGACATGTGCATCTAGACAAGCGATAACGATTCGCGATACATACGTGGGGAAGCCTAGGAACATATACCACTCTAAGTAGTGTGTCCTAGACTTGGGGGCATTGTTCGACAGGTAGCGTAATCCCTAGTTGGACTAGGTGGCATAAACCCTGAACTCGAAAAGCGTTCAGCAGATAGCGTAAAACTATAGTTAAATCTAGAAAGCAGTGGATAGAAAACCCTAGATTAGATCTAGGTAACAACTAATAAATGGATGCCTGAAGGCGATGGAAAATACAGGGATTGGGATCACGTTATCGTTACTAGTTGAAACACTAGTTAGGCAGTGCAGAGATATAGAAACCAGTATAACAAGTAAATAGCGAAGCAGCGAAAGTATTAGAGCGTATCCAGTTTATCTTAGCATATCTTGTGACTACCTTGTCTAATCTTGTTGACCCTATCGTCATGGTGTAATCTTGTATTCAGTTAATTCATGTCATTTTGTTTTCCATGTTCACATGCTAGAAGTTACTGAACTTACTCAGGCTTTATGTCTGACTCTGTTTTTCTTTCGTCTTCTTTCTTCCGTTCTCCCCCCCCCCCAGGTTGTTAAGGAGGAAATAGGATAGCTCAGATTTGTTTTGGGATGATTTCTCTTTCCAAGCTTGAAGAATTGGATGCATCGGCTTTGGATTGCTATGGCTGGCTTTTGTTACATTGGGGAATATAAATGTATTTTATGCTTCTTTATTTTGTAAAAACAGTTGATACTCTGATATTGTAAAGGAACCTTGTACAAATTATTTTGTCAATAAAGCAAAGTTTTATTTTCCGCTGTTTAATGTTTGTCTGTCTTGTAATTTATCTGCATCTTTTACCCTTAATGCTCCACAGAACTTAGTGCATTCCCTTTGTGAGTGACACTAACGGATGTGGGGTGTTACACTGTCAATCAATCGATCGACATACAACTAATTATTGGGATTAGTGTATGTCATATATCATCCCAATACCCGTGTGGGGTTTCAAACAATTAAACACATATTTTATTTGTGCAGTTGGGCGATGTGTAAAATTTATCGTCCCAATCAATATCCATCAAATCAGTGTATATAAACAAACCTCCGATTTGTTTATAATTATTTATTTTAAATACACGTTAAAAATTCTATTTTCAACTATAAAATATTTTAACTATATAAATATTTTATTTCCATTTCACATCATATCACACAATCAACTACACAGCAAAATCAAACAAACAAGCATACAAGCCGTCCATGGTCTGTGGACGACGGGTGTCGGGTGCTACTAAACACCGTCTGCATCCTAGTATATAATTCAACTAGAAATAAATTCAAAAGTGAGTAGTTCTCACCAGCTATCTAATCCAAACGCCTCGACTCTTCTTATGTAGAAGTCATCACTGTTCTCGCCTTTTTGTCACTTTCGCTGCCTGTAGCCACTGCATATATAGAAATCACATTTTTATATTGTTGCTATGTATATAAAAATCATATTTTTATAATCACTCCATATGGATAAAAAATTCTATTTTTCCCTCGCTACCATATAGATAAAAATTCTATTTTTACACCGCTACTATATAGATAAAAATTCTATCTTTATAACGGTGTTCATATAATAAAGATTATATTTTTATCACGCTATTCTCTATATAAAGATTTCGGCTTTTCAAATATAAATATTTCGCCTTTTCAAAAATAATAAAAATCATATTTTTCTTCTTCCTATATTATAAAAAATATATTTTTAACTTTTACGTTATATAAAAATCGCGCCTTTCATTATATCAAAATATCGTCTATCATAGATTAAAAATCACTTCTTTACATTTGTAAAAATTATATTTTTACATCAAATCTTCTTTTACACTTCATATATAAAAATCGAATTTTTATTCTAATGATATCCATATAAAGATCACATCTTTACATAAGGAAAAATCACATCTTTCTTCCTCTATTCAAAAAAAAAAAAAAATCAATTTTTAATTAGCAAATAAAATCATAAAACTTACTGTGTAATTCGATGGAGGGGGGTGCTACCATCGTTCGCCGGTCGGTGGACGGGGGTGGAGCTCGCTGGGCGGAGGCGCAGGATTGGCCAGGAGCGGTTCGGCGTCGGTGGCTTGCGAGGCTAGGGGGTAGCGGAAGGAGAAGAGGGAGGAAGCAGCGGAGGGGAAGAAGGGGAGGCGGGGGGGGGGGGGGAGGAGAAGAAGAGAAGCAGAGGGGGAAACGGGGGGGGGAGTGACGCCGGAGGTCGGCGGTGCCACCAAAGGCGCGACGCAGGGGTCAACGGAGGGAGCGACGAGCGGCTTCCTCCTTTTCTCTTTCTTTTTTTATTTTATTTCAGATCGAATAACGAAAAGGAGGGGGGCCTGAGAGGAAATATAGAGGGGTGAGGTGTTTTTATATTTTTGTATTTAATTATTTAATTTCAAAAAAAGTTGAATTTTTATTCGACCTCTAAACGAGGCCAACCGCCTGTCATCCTTAGCTAATTACCCCCATTCCGAACACAATGGGATATGTATCGTAGGCTGATTCAATCATTTCGATCAGTTTTCATCAAAATCAACATATAACTCTATATATTGAATTTGAACGCGCATTTCGATTTACCGGGGCCACATACTAACTAGAAAAATTCCCGAAAAATATTTACTAGCTTCGTATTGACGATACGGTCCTAACAAAACTAGTTTCGTCGAATTATGAGACCGTTGGAAAAATGGCCATTTTCCAGTCGATTAAAATCAACTAAAACTGGTCAAACGCGTTTTCCTTTGCCACGCTCACATATTGATTCGAAAAATTATGAAATTTGAAACCTAGCAATAACTTCACATCTCGGATCCAATAAAAGTGGTTTCGTCGAAAACTGAGGTCGTTTGCAAAATGGCTATTTTTAAAGGCCGAAATTCCATAGCGACTATTCTGAAATTTCAACTGGACCTATCTTTTGATTCCCGCTATGAAATTTCGATTTCTCGGATTCGTTGGAAAGATATTATCAAATAGATTCCATTATTTTTTGTTTCACTAAAATCCAGTTTATTTTGCACCCGGTATATTCAATTGAATTTTAAAATCGAATTATCGAACTACCGCGCCATTTTCAATTCCTTTTATAATTTAAAATAAATATTTATATTCTAACGATGCTCTATATAAATATATACGTTCTAATTCTATTCAAAATAAATTTCTCGTCGTTTATATTTAAAATAACCCATTTTAAATATTCAAAATTCGCTAAAATAGCCAAAATAAAAATTTTAAATTGGCTCGGATTTCCGGGTTATTACAAGATGGACAAAGATAGCATGATAATTCAAGTGTAAATCAAGTATAACATCGCATGTTCAAGATTCGCTGCACCAACAGTATTAGTATCCCAAACCCATGTCATATATTAACCATGAAATGATCCCTTGGCCCAATATCAAGAATGACCCATTTCGGGGTCCAATGGAACGATCCATTAATCGATCGGCTCCCTACAAGCTCTAGCTCGTCGTGTGTCTGTGTCATACGGCCCTATCACGAATGTAGTCACCTGTGCTAGGTCCACCATAGGGTGTATCAAGCCCTAGGGTGCCAACCACCGACACGAATCAAGCATGCATAGGTAAACCTACTGATGCCCAATGCCTGCTTTTTCAACTCCGGACTACGTGCACGACCATAGTCCGTCTGAACCTACACTGGCGCACCAACTCAGCCGTCGTTCTGGTCGCTTATAATCAGCCCAGAAATTGTGCCCCACCCTGCCTAGTTCCAGGGTACCATGATACATCTAGTGGGTTACTGCTGAAATGGACCGCGTAACTAGGGTTTCCGTCTAATAGGTTAAGTGTTGTCATTCAAGTTCGCGACTTAACCCACCTACGTGTCATGTCAAATTGGCTAAGTGTTGTCGTTCAAGTTCATGACTTAGCCCTATGAATCATGTGTCAAGTTGGTTAAGTGTTGTCTTTCATGACTTAACCCTATCATGTGGCATTAATTCATTAATGCACCCCAACCTCTCACATCAGACTTGTTGTTGTGGTCACTGGATATGTCGGGCGGTTCCGGGCAGATCTACACCACAACTCAGTCCGACTCGGGTTTTCAAGCGTGATATGACCAACTACCCACATTGGATCCTATTTTTTGCAGTAATTGGATTTGTCAGGTGGTTCCGGGTAGAATTACACTGCAAACTCAACCCAACCTCGAGTTGGCCATTTTCAGTTTCATTCTAGTGTCATGTCCATGTTCAAATTTCATGTCAAGTTCATGTCAGTTTCAAGGCAAGTTTCATGTCCATATCCAGTTTCAAGTTATAACAATGTTCATGTTTCATGTTCATAACCAATTTATGTTTTGCCTAATCTACCCAAATCGTATTCCCATCGCACGTAAACGTGAATCGATCTAGATTACAAGTAAATCCAAATCCAAAATGAAAGGGAATGACATCAAAACTATGATAGGCAAAAGAACGAGCACAAGGTGATAAATCTAGCATGATATAGCTTGAGATAATTGGTTATAACATCCCTGGCATATAGAATAATAGTCCCAAAACATTAGATTACAGATCTAGCATACTAAGGTGATAGTCATGATTAAGGTGATAATCCAAACTTGTGAATAATAACTGATTCAACATCACAGGCACGATAATATTATGGACATGGAAGGATTTGATTTACAACATGAATAGGCCCAAATTGATTTCGTAGCGATATTCCCAAAAGTCAAGATCCAAGATGAACAAGAATAGATATGAATCAATTATCATACGTAGGTCCAATCCCAATTTATAACATGTCCATATTAAGTTTATTGTTTTAATCTAAAAGTAACTTGAACTTACAGATCGTGGTCTAAGAAATTGAGATGCAGAAGTTGAATCTATAAACTAGTTGTCGAACTGTTGAATCGTTGAATCTTGATTTGTTTGTAGAAGCAAATCCCCAATATGCAATTCCTAACCGTAGTCTTCAAGAAATAGTCTTCACGTTTTATTTTATTTTAATTTAAAAGAAGCCATGTCCATCAAGAATTTGTGCAGCATAAGGTTAGAGAAGAATGGTGTAAAGAGAATGAGGCTAGGAGGCTGTTTATATAAGATTAGGAGGACGAATCTGGTCACGAAACGAGTCTAAATACATCAGAATGCATCAGGTTCAAAAACTGGGTTTCGGGAGGCTGGTCGACCATAGGGTCGACCTGGCCCCTGGGAGGTCGACCATAGTGTCGACCCCCAGGTCGACCTGGTCCTGGGCAGGAAAATTCCGCCTAGTCTGCGCTGGGGTTTGAATTCGAATTTCAAATTCGAATTTCGAGCTGTTTTCGATTCTGAAAATTCCTGAAACTTCGGAGGGTCATATCTTCCTCATACCGAATCCGTTTTTCGAAAACGCAGACTCATTTCCAAGAAGAATTTCGAGACGAACGCAATGGCGCAATCCATTTCCCTTGATTCTTATTTTAAAAATTAATTCTGCCTGGATTTATGGTTTTAATATGTTATAAAAATACGGGTTGTTACATTCTCCCCTCCTTAAAGGATTTCGTCCCCGAAATCTTCAAGTTAAGAAGAATGTATCATATCATCCAATCATCCATCTACTCAACCATCATCCACAAGCAACCATTGTCCTTAAAAGATTTCTAATGTTGTATGAACTTATGCAAGAGTGTGTGTATATTTACTTATCTAATGCAAAAGCAGTTACTGATTCAGCAGATCTCCTTAATGCAAAATATGTTAGTGTAATGAGTCCAACATGTATGCAAATTCCTAACATACTTTATAATTTCTACAAGAGTGCACAAACATTCATCCATATGCAATCATCCATAACATATCAAATTTTCATCCATATACAAGTATAAGCACCCATGCATTTGTAATATGAAATATGTGACTGAGCCGATCTAGTGCCTAATGTGTGTTATGCAACCACAAGCAACCACTTGCAATCATCAACCATAACATGTTTCAATCACATGTTTACATCCAAAAGGGTTCTACCTAAGGTTCTCAAGATAGGATTGAGAAGATAAGCAAGATAAAACAAAGCATCTAGAAGAAGAAGTTAAAGATGTACCCCCAGAAGGTCCTGCTTGCGGGCCTTGCCCTTGCTTCTTAGGGCGGTTCTTGCTGTTATTTCCAGTATCACCACACTGAAAGCATGCTCCCATCTTCATCTTCTTCTTTCTACAATCCTGGACTATATGCCCATCAATACCACAGAAGTCGCATTTTCTTTTCTCACGTGACTTGTTGTCATTATTGTTGTTTTTGTTCTTGCCTCCTTTCTTGGAGTCTACCTTCTTGTTTTGAGACTCATTCGCCTTGGCCTCCTTCTTTCCATTCTTGTCTTCTTCATTTAAGAGTGTCATGTCTACTAACTTTTCGTAAGTAGCCCCATAGGTATGTGGGTCATACCCAAGTTGTGAAGTGGCTCCTTCAATCCCTTGACAAAACGGAGAACCTTCTTATGAGGAGTATTCACTAAGTCCAGTCAAAACCGAGCCAGCTGATTGAATTGATTGACGTACTCCTTGACCGTCATACTCCCTTGCTTAAGAGATAAGAACTTTTCCAGCTGTAGACTTCGTTCAGCTTGTGAGAGGAATTTCATCTCAAACCTTATTCTAAAATCCATCCATGTTTCAACCGGCCTCTCAGCGTTAGTGACTTCCCACCAATAAGAAGCTTCTTCTTTGAGTAACCATACTACCAACTGTACCTTCTGCCCATCGTCCACTTCGAAGATAACGAACAGATCCTCAGTTTCTTTGAGCCAGTTCCTCGCTTCTACGAATGATTCAGTTCCCTTGAAATCCTTTCCACCCATGGCCCTAAAATCTCTACAGATCTTTGAGAAAGCAATTGCACGAGGAGGGGGCGGTGGAGGAGGAACCGCTGCAGCTGGAGGAGGAATATCTATTGGGCCTGCATCGTTGGCCCTAGCCTCTAAGTACCTCCAGAACCAGCCAGGTATTGGCACGCCCTCTGGAAGGTTAAGATTCCCAGACATGCTAAAATGAAAAAGAAGAGATTCAAACGAGGAAACAAAGGATAGTGCTAATGGCTTTTGGGGAATAGCCTTTAAATAATACAAGACTTTTCTTGAAAAATGCTTCTTTGTAAACGGTTTTGAAAATAGTTTTAGAAGGTTTTTAAAAACTTTTGCCTAGTCTGGTAACCTTCTGCTCTGATACCAAGTGTAACACCCCACCTCCGCTAGGGTCACTCACAAAGGGAATGCACTAGTTTTGGAGGAGCGTTATCGAGGTAAACAAACACAGAAATATTACAAGATAGAATTTAAATAAAACAACGGAAGAATCAAAAGAAAAATTTCATTACTTTCAAAATAGTCAAAGCCTTCTTACATCCAAAGTACCAAATAGCCAAAGTCATTATTTTCCATTACAACAAATTCTGTCTTGCATAAATAAAGAAGCATAAACTTAAAACAACAAAAGTAGCTTAATTCCCCAAGGGTAGCAGAAATGCAGCAATAGCATAGCTCATGATCAAGTCGTACATGAGCTGAACCGAAAGCAAGAGAAATCCAAGCTAAGTGCTAGAGTTTCCTCCCTGAGAACCTGGGGGGAGGGGGGACAAAAGAAAAAGAGGCAAAAGAAAACGGGTCAGTCATAAAGACTGGTAAATCCTAGTGACTTTCAGCATAAAAACAGGTAAAGGTAACATGACATGTATAAACTAAAAGTAAACATAAGGAGGCTGTCAAGATGGGCAAGATGGACTAAGATAGCATGATAATTCAAGTGTAAATCAAGTATAGCTTCGCATGTTCAAGATTCGTTGCACCAACAGTACTAGTATCCCAAACCAATGTCATATATTAACCATGAAATGATCCCTTGGCCCAATATCTTGAATGACCCATTTCGGGGTCCTATGGAACGATCCATTAATCGATCAGCTCCCTACAAGTTCTAGCTCGTCGTGTGTCTGTGTCATACGTCCCTATCACGAATGTAGTCACCTGTGCTAGGTCCACCATAGGGTGTATCAACCCCTAGGGTGCCAACCACCGACACGAATCAAGCATGCACAGGTAAACCTACTGATGCCCAATTCCTGCTTTTTCAACTCCGGACTACGTGCACGACCATAGTCCGCCTGAACCTACACTGGCGCACCAACTCAGCCGTTGTTCTGGTTGCTTATAATCAGCCCAATAATCGTGCCCCACCCTGCCTAGTTCCAGGGTATCATGATACATCTAGTGGGTTACTGCTGAAATGGACCGCGTAACTAGGGTTTCCGTCTAATAGGTTAAGTGTTGTCATTCAAGTTCGCGACTTAACCCACCTACGTGTCATGTCAAATTGGCTAAGTGTTATCGTTCAAGTTCATGACTTAGCCCTATGAATCATGTGTCAAGTTGGTTAAGTGTTGTCTTTCATGACTTAACCCTATCATGTGGCATTAATTCATTAATGCACCCCAACCTCTCACATCAGACTTGTTGTTGTGGTCACTGGATATGTCGGGCGGTTCCGGGCAGATTTACACCACAACTCAGTCTGACCTCGGGTTTTCAAGCGTGATATCACCAACTACCCACATTGGATCCTATTGTTTGCAATAACTGGATTTGTCAGGCGGTTCCGGGCAGAATTACACTGCAAACTCAACCCAACCTCGAGTTGGCCATTTTCAGGTTCATTCTAGTGTCATGTCCATGTTCAAATTTCATGTCAAGTTCGTGTCAGTTTCAAAGCAAGTGTCATGTCCATATCCAGATTCAAGTTATAACAATGTTCATGTTTCATGTTCATAACCAATTTATGTTTTGCCTAATCTACCCAAATCGTATTCCCATCGCACGTAAACGTGAATCGATCTAGATTACAAGTAAATCCAAATCCAAAATGAAAGGGAATGACATCAAAACTATGATAGGCAAAAGAACGAGCACAAGGTGATAAATCTAGCATGATATAGCTTGAGATAATTGGTTATAACATCCCTGGCATATAGAATAATAGTCCCAAAACATTAGGATTACAGATCTAGCATACTAAGCTGATAGTCATGATTAAGGTGACAATCCAAACTTGTGAATAATAACTGCTTCAACATCACAGGCTTGATAATATTATGGACATGAAAGGATTTGATTTACAACATGAATAGGCCCAAATTAATTTCATAGCAATATTCCCAATAGTCAAGATCCAAGATGAACAAGAGTAGATATGAATCAATTATCAAACATAGGTCTAATCCCAATTTATAACATGTCCATATTAAGTTTATAGTTTTAATCTAAAAGTAACTTGAACTTACAGATCGTGGTCTAAGAAATTGAGATGCAGAAGTTGGATCTATAAACTAGTCGTTGAATTGTTGAGTCGTTGAATCTTGATTTGATTGTAGAAGCAAATCCCCAATATGCAATTCCTAGCCGTAGTCTTCAAGAAATAGTCTTCGCGTTTTATTTTAATTTAATTTAATTTAAAAGAAGCCATGTCCATCAAAAATTTATGCACCATAAGGTTAGAGAAGAATGGTGTAAAGAGAATGAGGCTAGGAGGCTGCTTATATAGGATTAGGCAGATGAATCTGGTCACGAAACGAGTCTTAATACATCAGAATGCATCAGGTTCAAAAACTGGGTTTCGGGAGGCAGGTCGACCCCCAGGTCGACCTGGCCCCCGGGAAGTCGAGCATAGTGTCCATCCCTAGGTCGACCTGGTCCTGGGCGGGAAAATTCCCGCCCAGTCTGCGCTGGGGGTTTGAATTTGAATTTCAAATTCGAATTTCGAGCTGTTTTCGATTCTGAAAATTCCTGAAACTTCGGAGGGTCATATCTCCCTCATACGGAATCCGTTTTTTGAAAACTCGGACTCGTTTCCAAGCAGAATTTCAAGATGAACGCAATGGAGCAACCCGTTTCCCTTGGTTCTTATTTTAAAAATTAATTCTGCCTTGATTTATGGTTTTAACATGTTATTAAAATACGGGTTGTTACATACATGTTTACTCTATTGATTGAGTTTGATGATTTTATGAGCCAATTAGCAAGCCGCTTGGCTTTTGAATTTTCTTTTTGATTGATGAGGGCCCAGAGAGGCAAGTTGTAGTTGTACCGATCAAGCCATACAAAGGAGGTTACGGCGAAATTTTTAGAAAATTTAAGGTGTTAGCCAAATTTCAAGAAATCGGGAAGTTCTTAGAAACCAAAAAGTTAAAGAACTTGACTAAGTTAGAACAAAGGCTGAGTTGGTTAGGTAAATGACCTTCAGTTCTGTCTTCGATTTTGAGGATGAAATACTTTTACGTGGGGGAGAACGTAACGACCCAAAATTTATTAAAAAATATTTAATGGATATTAAATATTTAAAATAATTTTATGAGAATTAATGACTTAGAATTTACTTAAAACGAAGTTTTAATGTACTAGTTTGTATTAATTATAAAACGAACTTGTAACGTCACGGCAATTCGAAATATTTAGTTTTGAATTTCAATAGAATATACAGAATTCGATAGAAGTCGAATTTCTATGAAACAAGAAACATTAGAATCGATTTAAGAAAATATTTCTAATGAGAGTGAAAAATTAAGATTTCGTATTATAATTTGTGAGTTATGTCCAAATAAAATTGTCAAATTGTCGTTATGGAATCATTTATAAGATATAACTATTTATTAAATAAAATAAAATAATTTTATTATAAAATAGAGTATCAATTTAACTTGGATTTTGAAAATATCGAGTTATAAACCCAAGTAAGTTTATTTTGAAACTATATGATTCCCTATTGAAATATATACTATGATAATAATTTATTATTATTAAATTGAATTCTTTTGAATTTATTTATATTTTATTAGTTTTATTTAATCCTTAAAAGTGGCCATTTCAGACAACCTATGTTATTGATGAAACTAATTTTATAGGACCTAGAATATTAAATTATTGCTAGATTTCAATTTCGCGCCAATTGGAGTTAGTATGTAACCATACGGAATTTAAGTATGAACCGAGGAATAATTTGACTTTAAAAATACGATGTGTGAGCAAGCGAACTCGGAATTCGACGAAACAAGTTTCGTTTGGTCTGTAACGTCAAACTATAGGTGTCTATCCATTTTTATTGAAAACCGGGTTCGTATATGGTCATATGAATTTTTAAACAGTGAATACAAATAGCGATCAAATAGAAATCAATAAAATAATTGAATTAAAAATTTATTTCCCTACCCTATATATTTTCCTTAATCTCCTCTAACCTTAACCATTTCATGCCACCATTTTCTTTTACAGCAAAACAAAACGCTGATTTCAAAAATCGATTAAAATTCAAATAAAAATCGATAAATCTCAATTCTTGCATACGTGGATTCAGCAAGAGCTACTCTTCAATTCTATATGCATATGGATGGGTTTGGTTTCATTTCCTATAGCCGACTTTTTCCTTAGCAACCTTGGGGCTCGATCTAGCTCGGCATCAAAGAAGTTTGGTATGAATTTGCATGTGAAGTTGAGTTTATCATTTGTGAAATTTTGGGGCGATTTCGAGATTTATTTGTTCGATGCCTTACTGTAAATGGCATGGAACGACTGTAGAATGGAAGATAGGGGAGGTGTGTGAGTTTCTCAAGCTGGGAATGGTTGGAAAGGGGTCGCAAAGAGAATAAGTTTGGTGATGTTTGTTTGAATTAAGAAGAAGTGATGAGGGAGAATGGTAGGTTGATGCATCGGTCATGGGAGGTTTGTTGTGTTCGGGTTTGGAGGTTTACAGCAAGAAGAAGATCATGAGAGAAATGATTAGGCGCTAAACATGATTAAGAAGTAACGGTGAAATTAATAAATTAAAAGCTAAGCAGTGTCTGGATTGTAATTCAAACTAGTAAAAATCATAACTTTTCCATATGTTATCATAATTCAGCGAAACAAGATTCCTTAGAACCGTATGGATGCAAGCTTCGCAATGAAATTATTTTGGAGAGATTTGGAGCTCATTGCAATTTATGGCAAGATAAAATGCATGATTCAAATCAATTAAAGTTTATCGTTATTTAACGATAAACGACCAAAGGCAGAACTCCTTCAAATGATTTTTATAAATTATTATAAACATATTTGAATCTGAATTGATTGCCTGTGTTTGCAATGTTTGATTCATGGTTGATGGATGATATTTACAGTTATTACTGCTATTATTATTAAACTGTGAATATAAGCATTGTCGATAGAAACGCTTATATTATAATTATTGGTTGAGGGATGGTAGTTGATATGGATGCATTTATATTATTGACACAAAATTTACACCACGAATATATAATTTGGAAATTTATTGAATTTCATTTTATTGCAATTTAAACGAATTTTAAATTTATTTAAGTGAAATTTGATGAGAGTATAGAAATTAGAATTTTAAATGCAAACTAATTTGAAAATGAAGTTGATATAATTTTAAACAACTATTGGAATGATTGAAATGGATTTGAAGGAAATTTGGATTAAAAACGACTTGTTTTAATTCAAAATAAATTTTGAATAGTAAATTCAAGATGTGAATTCGAGTTAAGTATATAAATGATGTTTTTAACTCGAACAGATTCTCCATTAATCTTATTTATTTTTATAATGGATGTAAGAAAAGTTGGGATGTCAAAAACTATATTTTGAAAAATATTATTATTTTAATATCATAATAATATGGAATATTCAATTTTGATTTAAAATTGATTTTGAGATTGAATCATTTTAAAACAAGTTTATAAACGTTTAATAAAATACGTTTGGACTAGATCGAGGAAATTTATTATATATAATAAAATAGTCTGAATAGGACGAGTCATGCAGCGACCGTTCGTGAATTTCGACCACTAACTCAAATTGACGTACCGGTAGATCCGACCGTCAGATTTCCCCATGACGAAAATCATTTGATTCAGAATGAATAGAGTTTTCCAATAACATATAAATTAAAATCCAACGGTTATATTTTCAGATAAATTCAAATCAAATTTGAAAAAAAACAACACTAGTGTCGTAAATGACCTGAAATTGGTTTTTAATGAATCGACCTATTTTTATATTATTAAAAATTGGGAGAAACTATGATAAATTATAATAAATGACTTAAAAGTGATTTGGACTAAATACATTTAATTTTGGGTAATATAAAGCTATTTTGTGAAAATTAGTTATTTTGACAAAAGTTATTGAAATGGTTTAAAGTAAATAAATACTTAATCAAGTTAAGTTTTTTTTCTAATATATGAATATTTAATTTGAATAGAAATAATTTTCGGATATTTCGATATTGGATTCCATAATTATACGGATATTGTTTGAGGAATTTGGAAGATATATATATATATATATATATATATATATATATATATATCGTTATTCCCTATACGGTATCTGTTGATATCAGAATTTGATATTGTACATAAGTCGATATGATTTCTACTTAGAGCCTTGTATTTGATATAAATTGGTTTGAGGTTTGTCGTGAATAGTGTCTTCAATAACACTATTATTAAACCCAGTTGAAAATGAAGTTTATGGTATAAATACATTAATTAAGATTAATGGAGTTTTTCCAAAGTTAAGTTTTCCGATTAATAAATTTAATTGGAATTGAATGTAAATTTGATTTCGGATTTATCGTAAATGGTGTTTTAAATAACTTTGTTCTTTAACCCAGTTAAAGGGAAGATGATTTTTCAAGTTTAAGTGTTAATAAATCTTTCAATAAAGATTCAACTGGGTAAAATAGTGATTAAAACTATGTTAGAATTTTAATAAATCTTTCAATAAAGATTTAATTTGGTAAAATGGAGATTAAGACTATGTTAGAGCTTTAATAAATCTTTCAATAAATATTTGAAATGAATGAAAGTAATTAAACTTACCGAAACACGAGGGGTGTTAGATATGGAGTACCACTAGTTTTGCTCCATGGGACGAATGGGATGGGAATGGGATAATGATATGAGAGATTACCTTTTTGTAAGGTTGGATAATCCCAATAAGGCTTACAAACCTTGATTTGAGTTAAGTTTGTGAAAAGAGATTATGTAATCTTTTGAAATGATTTCCAAGGAAAGATTTAAACAATAAGTTTAAATGAAGTAAATCTTTGATAAGATTTATGGGAGTAATTCCCAATGTAAATGATAATTTGGGTGAGATGAATATTTTGAAATGGAATTAGACTTATGGTATGTTTATATATCACTTGATTTTAAATATGCGATAGTTATTTCAGAAATATAGGATTCCAACTCATTTTGAATAACTAATACCACGAGCATGGAAGATACTTGAAGACGGTGGTTGAAGACCAGAGATCTTCACATATTATTGCTGATGTCTGGATTGGGGTGTACAACCCAAGACGAGGTCATAAGTTGTGGTCTTTCAGACATACTTGTAGATCGACCGAATATAGGGATGGCAATGGGGCGGGGCGGGCGCGGGTAGTATGACCCCATCACCCGCCCCGTTGGGTGATTTTTTGCCCCGTGCCCGCCCCATACCCACGCGGGTACCCGTTAAACGGGTTTTAAACGGGTTGCGGATAATGGCGGGTATTCGTGGGTATCCATTATATTTATTCAAATTATTTTTTAGTCGTTTATTGAAATTATTCAAAAGTACATTTGGTAAAAAAAAAATTAGACCAATGCTCAAATGCTAACTTCAAAATACCAATACATATTTAAACCAACATCCAGAAAAGAAGAGTCAACAACAGAAGTATCCATCAAAATATCAACAGCAATTTATAATTTGTTGAGTAAAAGCATGCACACAAATACCGAACAACCAACAATAATGTGTTTTTTCAATTGACTATTGATAATAAAACACATTCAATATGGGCACGGGTACCCACGGACATGGATATCTTACTATCCGTACCCGCCCCATTAATTAACGGATATTAAAAATACCCGTTTATTTTACCCACGGATACCCATTTAACTATCCGTTTCATATCCATGACGGATTTTACCCGCGGATAACCGCGGGTACGGATTTTTTTGCCATCCCTAACCGAATATGCAAGGGCCTCTCTCCTTTATTCGACGAGGAATAAGGTGCCTACGATTTCGTTCAGACCCAAAATGGACTTGTAAATGGATGTGTGTCTGACATTGTAATTTACAACATAACCAATTGGTTTCTATTGATGTTGTATTGGTTGGTGGCAGCGAATTTATTCTCTTATCTTAACACCCTCCTCTGAGACTTATGCACTCAAAGGGTTATATATTAACAGACAGCGATTATTTGTTGAGAATTGACAAAGTGGCATGCTAATTGATGAGCTATTAATGATCAAAGCATGGCTTAGTGAAGCGTAGCTTTATGTAACGAGACTTTGACAAGCTTCGCATACCGGAAATGCCTGAAACAGGGTGATACCCAGCATTCTAGACTCGGTTGGGCTCGACTGCTAGCCTGATTCGTAGGTTTGTGGAAGCCTATGGCGACGGGTGTTTCCTAGGGGAACCAGGCATAACCAATGTGTCTGCTACGATCAAGGCCGAGGGCGAAATCCATAGAGCTGAGCAGGCTCAAAGGTATGGATGTTTCCTAGGGGAAAAGGCGTGACCATTATGTATCTGCGGTTCACGTGGAGAAAGATTGAGAAGCATTCATTGATCCTGGAACTTAGTGTTCTGAATTTAGGAGCATTTGTTGATCCTTGAACAGCGTGTTACAAATTAGTTTAAGCTAAATCCTTTTCTATGATCATTGATGAAACCCAACTTCCAATACGAACCTTCGCAGTTTTTTAATTGTAATTTATATATGTAGACGTAGTACCTACGTCTGCTAAGATTGATACATTTATTTGCAAAAGTGATTTTTACACTATGCACTAATAATAATAATATAAGAGAAGTTTCACGTATCAAGCATTTTTTTCTTATCATAAGGGGAAACCTCACCTAAGTGTGCGTTTGCATTGTGTGTGTGGCGCAAGACTTTATGGTGGCTTCATTTTCTAAAGAGCATTTCGAATTTTATGCACTGGCATTCATATGGGGAAAACCCGTTCTGTGTTATGCATCATGCTCCTATGATTTAACTTACTTTAAAAAATTGATTTAAAAACCGATTTAGTTCTCACACAAGTCTCATGACTGACTCAGAGTTTATTGTTTTTCTCTTAAACTCTGGGTGCGCATAATTTTCCACATGGGCTGCTAGTAATTTTGGTTTTTTTTTTTTTTTTTTTTTTTTTTTTGCAGATTTAGCCTTGGTTTCATTTTTTAAAGTAGGATTCTGGATTATGGTTGGTGCTATACTCTGGTTTATTTCTTAGTCTTCCACCGAGAGATTTATATTTCCGATGTGTTCGTATTTTTAGTATACTCGGATATGTTGTACTCTGACGTAAAATTGTTATAGTGATAATAAAAAAAAATTGTTTGTTTCAATGTGTAAGTACCTATAACAATCCACCTTTGAGGACAGTTTAAGTTGGTTTAATTACCAAGTTGAGCCGGACCCAGAAGTGGGATGTTACAGATAGTTACGATAGAGCATATCTAGACTTACATGAAAACATGACTTGATATACATATAAATTTTGGTCTGCAAGTACTCGTGATTGAGACTCGATAAGATGGTCATATTTGACATTTGAGTGGATCGTTATTCGGAGCACATCTACAATATTTTGTCTTTGAGAATGCTATTATTGCACATGTCTTCACACTACATGTCAATAATAAATTCAAATTAAAATGTTTAAGTTGGAAATATTCCAAGTGAAAGACTATGGTTGGTTCAATGAAAAGGATGATTTCATTGCCTTGAATAACATTGCTATAAAACCGATGTATATAAATATATAATTGCATAAATTTATCACTGAGCTGATTCCAAATGATGAGAATCCCGTAACATTGTTATATATAGCAATTGTCGGAATACAGTTGGTAATAGATTTCTGAACTCGCTAGAAGTCAAAAGAAATACACTGAATTATACCACAAAAAACATTTTATCACCATCGGAGAGAGTTGCTTGATGGAGTAGATAATTGAAACATAATAGCATACCCGTTCACAAAGGGACTGACCCAATTGATGTTGGAGAAAATCGATAGGTGAAGATGCAAAAAGATTATATAATTAACCCCAAGTGCAAGTGTGTAACGACCCGTATTTTTACGGTATACAAATAGTTTGTTTAATTATTTAAATCATGGTTTGGTTATTTAAAATGACCAGAATTTAATAATATGGAATATTTAATTAAAATAAATAATATAATAATATATTTAATTTCTGAAATAGTCAGAAATAGTGGAATTCACAATATGGTGTGAATTGGATCATCTGTGATATTTAATTCAGTTTAAAATTGAATTAGAATAACGAATATATTATTTGAACGACAGTTTGAATGTATAATTATAATATAATTATAATCGAGCTCGAAATGGCGCGACAGTTCGCTTTTTGGCGATTTGAACTTCAATTGAATGTACAAGGTCCATTTTAAATTGGATTTCTGTGAAATAAGAAATGTTAGGAGATGGTGAAGTATATTTTTCTAGTGGAAGAGAAAAATCGAGATTTCGTCGTGTAGATTTTTAGTTATGTCCAAATCAAATTTTAGAGAAGTCGCTATGGAATTCCTTTATAATTTATATCGATTTATTTATATTTTAAAAATGGATTTTTAAATATAAATCGAATATCGATATAACACTGGATTTGAAATATCGAGTTATAAATTCCATTGGAGCTGTATGATATTCTAGTGTGAATATATAAGATAATATTAAATTATTTTTATTTAATTTAATTGTATTTAAATATATTTATATATTTAAATGGGTTATTTAGAGCTTTAAAAATAGCCACTTTTGCAAACGACCTCAGAATTCGACGAAACTAATTTTGTTGGATCCGCAATATTAAATTATTGTTAGATTCCAAGTTTGGTGATTTTTAGAG
The DNA here is from genome assembly GCA_030737875.1 of Allium sativum. Classification (NCBI taxonomy): domain Eukaryota; kingdom Viridiplantae; phylum Streptophyta; class Magnoliopsida; order Asparagales; family Amaryllidaceae; genus Allium; species Allium sativum. Next base: position 135,936,694 of record CM060918.1, read on the forward strand.
TCAGTGTGTGGCCGTATGGATTTTTAGAGTGCAAAATAGTCAGTATTTTGACGGTTAAAAATATGTTGTGTGAGCATACGGAGTCGGAATTCGACGAAACCAGTTTCGTTGGGACCGTAATCTCAAACTCTAGCAGTATGTCCAGTTTGGTGATTTTTGGGTACTTGGTGTGATGACAGGAATTTTTAACAATATATACGAATAGTGATAACTTAAAGTTCAATAAAATAATTGAATAAACTATTATATTTCAATCCTATAAATATGCCTCGCTATCCCTAAACCTAATTTACTCCCTTTGAAATTCAAAAAAAGGGAGCCGTCAGTTTCCTCCCTCACAAACAAAAATGCAAACTAAAAAAAATAGAAATACAAAGAAAAATCTAAAAATCCCAAGACTTATATATATGAATTTGGGTAGGTTTCCTCTTCAGTTTGCTATAAGTTTTATAGTGTGCGACAGGCGTTAGTGGCGTCCGTTGTTTTCCAGCGAGAAGTAGGGTTGAGGAAATCCGAGTATCAAGTTTAAATCTGCGAATTTGATGGTGATATTTGGGTTTGTAGGATCGAATTGATGTTGCTTTCAAAGTTTGGATGGATTCCGTGCAAAAGGACGTCGATATTTTTCTGAGCAGGGTGGTGGTCGCGATAGGACCTGGGTATGCGAGTTGCGTGTGAAGGTGAGGGAGGAGTAGAGCTTTGAGCACTGAAATGAGGGGTGGTGGTGCGGACGTTGGTTTGTGATTGGAGGAGGAGTTGGAGGTGGTCAAACTTTGGGGTTTTTCACTTTGGAGTCTAATTCGATCTGGAGGTCACGACATTTAATTAGGGAAGGAGATTATCTAACGGGTATGGGTTTTAGATCTTGGGTGGGCTGGAAGAGAATAAGGGTGAGGCCCAGATTGGTAATTTAATTAATTAAATCCTAGTTAAATTAGTACAAACTTGTAATTTATATATCTAATTCATATGAAATAAGAATTTCGCAAAACAAGATCCGTCGGGATCGTATGGATGGACACTACACAATGGAACCGACCGCGAGTCAATTGGAGCACGTTACAATTTATAGCAAAATAAATTGTCCGTCTGAATCAAGCGATGGTTATCGTTATTAACGATGATCGTCCAATGTGAGTAATCTCACTAACTCTGCTTAGTTTATATTTTTATAAAGTATTTTTAGAATTGATAAATATTGGTTGATTTACTGTGTGTTGGCTGTTTGGTTGAACTGCTAGTTAATTGGTTGAAAATATCGATAACGATATTTATAAATCGTTAATCGAATATTGATTCTGTTTATCAGAATAATTCATATTCGTGTTATTATGTTGATTAACATCGGTGGATGCAGGGAAACAGGTTGGAGGGACCCAACTGGGTTCCTCAACATTTATTTTACTGTTTTTCATCTATTGTGTTATATGATGTGATATGAAATCTGTTGTTTATTTCGTATGTTTGAATGATACTGATCATTGTTATATGGTACGTTAAATACCATAAGGAATACTAGAGTGTTAAAAAGGAAATTTTCAATGTTATATTGAAAAAGAAAATATTTATAAAATCAAAAGATTTTATAAAAAGAAAACTATTTATTTAGTAAATAAATAGATTTAAAAAGGAATACTTATTTGTTAATCAAATAAATAGAATTGAAAAAAAGAAAAATATTTGTAAACCATTTACAAATAGAATTGAAAAGGGATATTTATTTGAAAAATGAATAGAATAGAAAGGGGAAATATGTGTAAAACAAATAGAAAGGGAATAGCTAGATTATCAAAGGAATTACTTATAAAATAATAGATTTTATAAATATAAAATATTTTATAGAATAAATAGAATTATCAAAAAGGGGATTTATTTTGTAAATAAATAGATTATAAAAGGAAATACTTGAAAAAGTGACTAGAATTGTATAAAAGGAGAATTTTACATTTGAAAGGTTTAGACCCGTGCTTCGCACATGGGTATAACATGATATGGATTTAAAGTAAAGATTTTAAATAGAATATATTCTAATAAATAGATTGAGAAGATAAATTTATAAATAATATTTTATAAATTAAATGAAATGTTTATCATTGGATAAATATAATATATAAGTCAGAACCTATATAGAGAAATAAGAATCGATTTCAATATCGATATTTGAAACTGAATAAACGTAGAGTTAATCAGTTAGAGTTAATCGATTAGAGTTAGAATTAATCGAATTAGAGAAAATTGAACATCGTTATTTGAGATAGAGTTAGTCAAACATAGTTATTTAGGATGTGTTGCCATTTCGTACGACTGCTAGCATAATTCGCAGGGCTGCAGATAGCCTGCGGCGGTCGGATGTTTCCTGAGGGAATCAGGCTTAACCATTGTGATCGCTGCGATCTAGAGTCAGGCGAATGGAGTTAACTCGAATATTAGCCATTCGAAATAAAGTTAAAACAGACATAGTTATTCGAATATAAGTTAATTGAATATTAGTTATTCGTAGGGGTTAAATAAGTAAGTTAAATAAGTTGAGTTAATCAAGTATGATAATCAAGTTGAGTTAATCGAGTTGAGTTAGTCAAGATGAGTTAATCAAACCGAGTTAATCCAAGTGAGTAAATCCAAAGGAGTTATTCGAAATAGTTTAGTCGAATAAAATTAAAGGAGTTAATCGAATATAGTTTATTCGAAAGGAGATTAATCGAATGTAAATCATTCGTAGAAAGTTAATCGAATGTAAATCATTCAAAGAGAGATTATCGAATACAGTTATTCGAAAAGGAGTTATCGAATAGATAGTATTCGAAAAAGAGGATTGTACATTGAATTCATTTATATCGAATTCGGGAAAGTAATATTTACTTTCCGGTTTAATCAAGATTTACTTATTTATTAATAGATTAGTGGTTTAGTTATTTAGTTAAATTAAGGAATAAAAGTTACATTTTGAAGTTGGATATTTAAGAAGAAAGGAATTATAACGCTATAGTTAAAATCAATGTTTTAAAACAAAGAAGGATTTCATAAATAGAATCCGAGTTGCGTATGGAAGTTGTTAAAGGTTTAAAAGGAGAACTTTGTCTATTTCGAAGTTAGAAATGTTGTTCAGTTAAGGCCTGAGAGGTAGTTATACCCCAACTTGATTGGCTTCGTCTTTAACTAAGAAATGGATAAGGTTCGATTGTGAAGGTTGATTAAGTAAATTTAGTTATTGAGTGTAATGGTTTAAATTGGCTTAGTGATGTTTTATTTAAACATCTGTTTAAATCAAATGAATAAATTTTGGAAATATTTTCCAAATAAAATCAGAGATATTTTCTAATCATAGAAAATGAAATGTTGATGAGAAAGAATACTGGAATGACAGTGATACGTGAAATAGAGATGGAAATGTTTTCCAATGATTTATGACGTATATTTCCTAAATTTAGGAAATAAGAAATGTTGAGTATATAGAAATGGGAAATGAATAAGACATGATTAATTTAATTAAAAGAGATAAGTGTTGATTGATGATTGATCGATCGAATTTCTATCTAGGAAAAAGATCGTTGGTTGTACACCTATTTTTCTTTGATAGTTAAATCACCGACTATCGAAGTTTTGGACCATTTTTCGTCGTCAATACGGAGGGACCGGGATCAGATTCATTATCTGAAAACTACTCTGCATGGACGTTGGCGTTGCGATCAAATATTGAAGACGAAGTTATGCAAGGACTGTCCTGTTTACAGAATAGTGCCTTCAGTTTGTCCAGTCCCAGGACAACGTGAATGGACGAATGTCTGACAAAGTATATCTAACGGATCGCGTAAGTTGATCTCTTCAAACGTACTTACGTTTGGTGGCGGAGGAATTCGTTTCTCTTAGCTTTATACCCATGGTATTTTTGGAGAAATCAATTTGTGATTTGACGGGTATGACGATGTGGCATTCAAAGTAAATGGTGGTCAGGTATATCAAAGATACGTTATGACCTCAAGCCTCATCAACCGGGAAATGACAGAAATCGGGCAGGCAGCATGGCTAAGTGGGTCACTCCCATTACGGTGTATGTCACCTATCTAGAGAAAATCCATTTCATTCTTTTATCTATTATCGATGCTGTCCCTTTTCGGGAAACGGTGGGTAGCTCCCAACCGTTGGTGATATACATTCAATACACTCAAGCGAAATGAGTGGTCGGTCATGTGTGGGCCGGGTTGCAAGATGTTCTTGTTGAAGCCAGTGTATTCATCTCTAGAGATACACTATCGGCAGATGGTCCCATACCTTGTCATAGTTGGAATCCAATCTCCAACAAGCGCTCGCGGTTTTGTTTGTATACTATATGTAGAACGTGAGATGCAAGCGTTCTACTAGATTGTTAAGTACTTGTGATTAGACATTATTATAATATAATAGAAGTATTGATTTCCAAACCGTTTGGGTTATCGTAAGGTAAAAACCATCCGTGTTTATGTGTGGATTGGTCTTACGATTATCTTTTCTTTTGAAAAGTATTTTTGAAAAGTTAAACCAAATGATTTGAGTTTACTCACACCAGTCCCATGACTGACCCAGAGTTTTATTTTGTTTTGTTTTCCCTAAACTCTTTCTTGGGTGACCAAATTTTTATGGGCAATCAAGTAGTTCAGGTCTTTACAGATACACTTGGAGGAGCTTGAAGCAGGAGGCTTCAGGATTATATAGCTATTGTTATCTCCGCTATGTGTAAGTGTTGTATTCTGATAATGTTATAGTGTATATATATTGTTTTATTTCAAAGTTATGTTATATATTATATTTTACTCGTTCCGCTATGAGATTCACATTACTCTGACTTTGTTCTGTAGTGATCTTCTTCTTCTATTCTAATTTTCTATCTTATCTATTCTCACCCTCTAACTTCTTTCTATTAATGATCAGGAATTTCCGATGTCTGAATAGTCAACATGGTAGTTCTGTGTTGATTTTCGGAGTCGAAAATCCCAGTCCATTACAAAGTGGGAGATTGATAGAATTAGGGGTATGCCCTAGGGGAAATTATATAATTTGTTCCATATATCTTACTCGTTGACCGATCTTGTTTGAAATAAAGGTATTTTCTTCCTATTATATACTTGATATAATATGGTTATATTAATTAATTAATTTAATTAAAAGTATATTTAATAGAAATCCATAAATGATGTGTTTTGTGGCAATAGTTACAAAGTGTTGTAAGTGTGAGTAATTTATCACAATAAAAAAATATACATTTTAAATATTCCTAGTCAATGTGTATTAAGACTAGATATCGATACATATGTTGAGACTAGATTATGCAATGCTCTCCAAATGTTGGAAAGTGTATTACTCATGTCTGTTAGGGCACCAAGGGGTTACATACTAATAGTTATTGGATAACTATGGAATGACTCACTCGATAGTTTTTTGTTGGTTAATATAACTAAGGTCAAATAGAAAATATCGACGTGACTAATTTATACATTTCTTTTGACTTGAGGATACTATTGATCTTCAATGTGGAAGCACCGCTTTGATTATAGTTAAATCATGGCACTCGTCCATTGAACGACTACAACTGGGTCGAGTGGAAGCACTGGAGATGAAACGCTATTCAGGAGAGGATTCATCTCCTTAGTTATACAACGTTAGTATCATGCTCAACTGATGTCAACTCAAAGTCCAAGTCTCTTGCCAGAGCATTTCGGTCAATAGTAATTATTATTATCGAATCAAGGACTTCATGTTTTGACTATAAAGTTGAATATGGATGATGTTGGAATTTTGACCAATACCTAATTTCATAAATCCTAATGTGATAAAATTTTAACGAAGAAAATTAGTGTAAATAATTGTCACTATTGGGTACTGCTTATAATAAGTGAAATTGGATTTTACCTAAAAAGATGTGTAAATGATAAATTCGGCCAAATTGCCACACCACCTGCTAAGTGACGTGTGAACAATAATATTCGAATAAGTTCAATGTTAATCGCTGAGTGAATTTACACCTTTGAGTCGCACAACCGTAATGATGAATGCTTCGAAAACCACATGTTTTAATTAATTCATAATCATTGAAAATTAATTAATATTTATGAAATATTTATTACTAAATTTTTGTTTATTAATTTATTTGTTTTGTTTGATGACGGTTTTATTTAAATATGTACATAAAAGTTATATATATATACATATATGATGCTAAAAATTATTTAAATTGTATTTAAATAGTTTGAGTACTAGATAACATTCAGAATATTTTGAGACCTAATGAACTTATTCGTACGACGCTTAAAATCCAATTTTTGGATCGAAAAATAAATAAAGGAAGAGAGTTAAGAGAGGCCCACTCTATAAATACCTAGTGTTTCATTCATTTTCCATAACTCAGAAATCTCTCTCCCTTAAAACCCTAGCCTCCATCCTTATTTTTACATTCTTGATTGAAAATTAATGGCCTACAGACCTCAAAAGGATCCCAAAATAAATCAAATAAAATAAAGACAGAAGGTGGTGCTTTAGATTTTTGAAATTTCTGAAGGTGATTCAATTAGATTTAGAAGCATCTTTCATTCAAGGTACAAATTATAGGCAACATCAACAAGGTAAATTCAGTCAATTCATTTTTTTATTTCATGCTATTATAGATCTAGTACTTGTTTCAAATTATATCATGAATTCTTGCAATGTGATGGAAATTTAATTTGACTTTCATAACTTGTAAGTATATATCATAGTCTTGTTAAATGGAAATTATTTATGAAAACTGAATTATTTATTGAATGACAAGATTGGGTATACATTTGATAGATCCAAATTAATTTTTTTTTATCATATAAAACAATGTTCAAGAATAGAAGTATGTTTTAAATATTCAAATTAGTGTGCAATTTTTCAGATCTAAAATTTGTTGGTTTGAACTAGTGATCTATTTTGCTACCTTATTGAATTGAAAATTAAATCTCTACATTTAGACTACTATATTTTAACCTTTGTTTAAAGTTCATTACTTTAAATTTGTACATTTACATGTTTATGTTGATTGATTAAATTATACTTTAAAATTAACAATGAAATTTATATGGTATTAACACATTGTTTTAATTGAGATCTATATTTCATAGAAAAGTGTAATTTTAGTTTTGAATGTTAATATATATACATATATTAGGTGCGTTTTTACTAAATTAGGTCTTTACATATGAATAAAACAATTAAAAATATATATTAGTTTTGAAATTGATTATTCCACTTCTCAAATTAACCCTAATTCATCTCCCACCCTAGTCAAAAAACCAAAACTTCCATCTTTCTTCACTATGGCCGACTCTTATCTTTACCTCACCGCTTCCATTATTGATGGTTTCTGGACTATAGAAACCCTATCCCTAGCCTTAACAGCCAACTTAGAACATTACCAATGGCCCATTTGGATTTTATCATACAACAGTTTCCTCTTCAGTTTCCCCCAACTCAACCATCAGAAACTATGCCTTACTTCTTAAAATTCTGACTAAACCCGGTGGTACTTTCTCATCAAACCATGGTCGAACTTCGAACACTCCCCCCTCGCCTACCCTTGAACCTAAAACTTGGGACAAAGTCAAGGGCTTTCCTGAATTTCTGCGTGATAGCAAGGATGCAATTCATGAAGCACTGAGTCCCATGGGTCGTTTCATAGAAGAAGACAGTTGCGACTGGTCCCACATGGACATTGCTTCCTCTAAGTTAAAATGCAGTTTTACAAAGGGATCACAACTCCTTACCAGTACACGGTCCATTTAAATAATGAAGAGGTAATGATCACCATGATCGTTGGGTGCACTCTCACCCAAGCAGAAGACCGGAAACTCTGCTCCTATGTATCGATCATAAGAGGGATGGTTTTCTCCTTCAGGAACAAGCTCTCCCTATGTCTGCAGTAGTAAAAGACTGGTATGATGTCATGCTATATGAAGATGAATTAAATGTCCCTCCTCCAACAACATGCACGTTGCAATGTATGATGTTTCTTTTGCTATGGTAAACATAGAAGCCAGGCATAACACCTTAGTGCACAGATTGGACCCACTGGAGGATCTTGATCTCTTCGTTCCTCTCCATCAGTAGATCCCCTTCCAGCCTGACTTGGAACAACAAGACTCCATAACACTACATCTCACACCTGCTAGCGTCAGCATGAGCTTCAGAATCAATCAGGCAAAATTACTCCCTGGAGGCTCTGGCTCTTCCTGCCCAGCTCGTTTCAGACACAATCTTCTAGCTCCACCTTCGCCTGGAACGTAAGAAAGCAATTCAGTCGCACTGCGTTGATAAAACCAGTAGTTTCATGCTGTTCCTTTCAATTTATGTTGTTGTGCCGATTGTTGTTTACTTTAATATGTTATGTATTATTATATGCTTCTCATGGTTTTTTGATGACTTAAAGGACTACCTCATGTCCTAGACCACTCCATTCTGCTATTGGTTGGGCCTATCAACCAGAATGCTTATTATACACACACACATGTATATGTATGTATGTGTATATATATATATATATATATATATATATATATATATATATATGCTAGTCGGTTGTGTAGCAACACGCTACACACCCGTCCTGCCCTAAAATAAGTTTTTAAACTAATTGCAAGTAGTTTCTATTTTTTTTAGAAGAATGCTTTGATTGTATTCTATACATATCTTAATCTACGTGTATGTGTTTACATGATTTTTTTTTTCCACCTATTGTCATTCCATGTTTATGTTAGTCAATAATGTATGCATATGATTCTTGATTAATTTTCTATATATTACATTATGGTACTTATTGGTTGTCATTCATAAGCTATCTTAATTAAGTTTAGTAAAAGAGAAATTTTATCAATCACCCTTATCATCTTTTTTGACGAAACCACTTATATACTTAGAGTAATTACGGGCAAATCCAGACTGTTCTGAATTTCAGAAATAAAGAATGGAGGAGTGGAACCCAAAGGTGAGAACTCCTCGCCATATTTTCTTATACAGTTATTTATTTTATAACTGCATATATGAACTGTTCCTCGTCGTCCACAGACCATGGACGACTTGTTTGATTGTTTGGTTTGGGTTATTAGATTATTTGGTTGATTTGATTGTTTGATTGAATTTGGTTTGGGAAATGAAATGGAATGGAATAGATTGGTATGTGTATGGCGCAAACCATTATTAGACTGGGGATAAGGCTAGGCCTTATCCCGTTTCTAGTATCGTGTTGTTATGCCGCCGAAATTTTCTAAAATATATTAGAACAATAAAAATATCATTTTTATTATCATTAAAAATATAATTTTTAACGGGTATATGAATAAAATAAATATTCATTTACAAATCGGACGATTTGTTTATGTACACCCATTTGACTATTATGGATTGGGACGATATATTTTACACATCGCCCAACTACACAAATAAAATTCATTATTTGTTGATTGAAACCCCACATGGATATTGGGATGATATATGACATACACTAGTCCCAATAATTAATTGTATGTTGATCGATTGATTGACAGACTGTGGTAAGCATTAAATATTTATATTTGATGATTATACAGGGTAGAATGCACTCTGGATGATGGTTGAATGTGTTTGATTGTTGTTGTGTACATATGTGTATGAAATCCAAATAAATCACATTATAGGTAATTGCCTGTGTCTGGTTCCAGTTCAGAAAGAATGAATATTTTAAAATAACAATTATTTTAAAATAATGAATATTTTAAAATAATATTCAGTAAAGGATCAAAATCAAATTTTGATGTCCGATTTGGGATGGACACGAATATATTTAAATATATAAAGCCGTGTTGATTAGATTGATGCCATTTTGACGTGAACGATATTTATATCGATTTTATTCATTTCTATAATGAATATCGAAAAGGAAATGATTTTGAAATCTAATGTTTTGAAAATACTATTATTTATATATCGATGATACGGAATATTCAATTTTGATTTGAAATTGAATATGAAGTTGAAATCGTTTTGAAAACGAATTTAAAAAGGTTTATAAAATACGTTTTAAATGGAAATCGATGAAATATATATTATATATATAATATAATGGCCTAAATAGAACGCACCGCGCTGTGGCAGTTCGCGAATTTCGACCATTGACTTTGAACGGGCATTACGGGAGATCCAACTGTCGGATTCTCCTAAAACTGGAACCGTTGGGTTCGTATCGAAAAGAGCTTTCTAAAAAATATTAGAGATTTGAAATCTAACGGTTGGATTTGGAATTATGTCCAAATCAAATTTGGAAAAGGTCATTGTAAGTGCAGTTCGATGGCCGTTTATGGAAATCAACTGTACGTGCCTTGATAAAATTACTAAAAATATCAATAATTTGTGTAAAATCATAATAAATGATTTGGAAAGAATTGGGCTGGAAAAATTCCATATTTGAAAAGATAAAAAATATATTTTTAACGAAATGAACTAGTTTTGAACTAGAATTATAATCCAATTAATTTTAAAATAAATAAATTGGATTTGAAATGGTCTTAAAAATAACCAGAATTTCCTACATATAAATTGGAAATGGATTTGAATCGAAATTGTCTTTGGAATATTTCGATGTTGGGTTTCGTGATTATACATATATTGTTATGAAAATTTGAAAGATATATTTATATCGTTATTTCCAATACGATATTTGTTGGTTGTAGTATTTGATATTGAATATAAGCCGATATATTTTCTATTTAGAGCCTTGTATTTAATATCAAATAGGATTTTGGGTTTGTCGTGAATGGTATCTTTAATAATACTGTTCTTAAACCCAATAGAGTTAAGAAAATTAGAAACTGACTGGAGATTAGTTAAGTTGAATGGTTTCCTGGGTATTGATCTGATGTTGGTTTCGGCCTTCGGGGTTAACACTTAGGGAATTGTTCTCTTACTGATTTACGGTTAGAGACTGATGGGATGTGGATTGGGTTTGTTGTGAACTGTGTTTTAGCGACATTCGTTCTTTAACCCGATTTACAGTGAAATGGGATTTGGAATTTATAAATCTTTTGTTAAGATTTAAAGGAGATTTTCCAAAATAAAGTTTTCCAATTTAACATATTAAATTGGAGTTGAATGGAATTCGATTTGGTAATAATCGAAGTAAACTTTTGTAGAGGAATACGGTTATTATATATGGAATTTAAAAGGCCTTGTCGTTATTCCAATTATATTATCGGTTGGATATGGAAGTTTATATCGAGTATATATATCGATCTGTTTTCCATGAAGATTCCATTGTTAATGGAATGTGATTTTGGGTTGTCGTGAATGGTATCTTTAATAATACCGTTCTTAGATCCAATGGAGTTAAGAAAATCAGAAACTAACTGGAGATTAGTTAGGTTGAATGGTATCCTGGGTATTGATCTGATGATGGTTTCGGCATTAGGGGTTAATACCTAGGGAATTGTTCACTTGCTAATTTACGGTTAAAGGCTGATGGAATGGAATGTATTTTGGGTTTATTGTGAACCGTGTTTTAAATGACATTAGTTCTTTAACCCAGTTAAAGACAGGATATGATTTCCCAAGATAAACAATCGTTAATATTGATTTTTGGGAAGATTAAAACCAAGTGAAGTTTCAATGCATCTTTAATTAGATTGAAATGATATCCAAAGGAAGATTAAAGAATAAATTTATAGAATTTATCTTTGATAAAATTAATGGGAACATTTCCCAAAGTATAAGAATATTTGAATAAAGGAATATTCTGGATTGAAATGAGGCATATGTTGTGTTTTTATAGCACTTGTTTATTATATACGCGAGTTATTCAGAAAGACCGGGTTTATCCCATTCTGAATAACTGATTCAACGATATGTCGAGGATGAAGACGGTGGTCGAAGACCAGAGGTCTTCACATCGTTTGGAAGATTACTGATGTCTTAATTGGGCCGTACACCCAAGGCAAGGTAATAAGTGGTGATCGCCCAGACGTACTTGGAGATCAACGGATATGCGAGGGCCTCTCCCCTATATTGGACATATGGGGGAGGAATAAGGTGCCTCCGGTTTCGTTCAGACCCAAAACGCACTTGTAAATAGATGTGTGTCTGACTTCGGATTTCATTCTGTGTGATTGATAGACATCGGTTGCATAATGTGAATCGCCTATGTGGCATGCTGAGATGCAAATGATCAAGGCTTCTGTTGAAAAGCAGAGTTTTGTGTTTGATGATCAAAGCACGACTTTAATACAGTGTAGATTTGTGTAGCGTTAATTCGCGAGCCTCACACCCTGGTGTGAACCAAAAACGGGAGAGGACCTCAGGGAGGACATGCGTTTCTTTCTAGCTAGGAGTGGTGTCAGCGTTTTACTAGCCCTGGCATTTTACTTATGTGGATGATGGATAGCAAGGCGCCTCAGTTATATCGGTCGTTCCGGGGCCGATAGTTTGGTCAGGATATGACCAGTTTACGCCCCATACGGCAGGGAAACGCATTGTTCGGACATTTTAATCCACTCCGTGTGGACCGGCCCTGACGATCCAAGGTGCAGTTGCGGTTGTTCCTGAGGCTCGAGCAAGAGAGTCTCAAATTAGCACAAGACGGTCCCTTTGCCTTGGTTTACAGATGGAAATCCAACTTCCAATACGACATTTTGCGGTTTTGATTATAGAGCCTAGTATGGCGACATAGTGGTATGGAGCACTTATGTCGTCTATGATTGATACTTATGATTGAAATTGTTTTGACACTATACACTTATAGTAATAATAAAACATGAAATTTTACGTACCAAGCATTCTTGGCTATTATAAGGTAAAAACTCTATCCTCTGGCTTGTGTTGCATTGTGTGATGGGACCTGAGTCTTATAATAACTTCATTGTTCTTTGTTTGGCATTGCGTTGTTGTTTTATGCACTAGTATTCTTGGGAAGAAACCCGTTCCATTTTATACGGCGTGGTCCCTGGATTTACCTAACTTTAAAATAAAGATTAATAACTGTTTTAGTTCTCACACTAGTCACATGACTGGCCTGGAGTTTATTGTTTTAACCTAAACTCTGGGTGCCCCTATTTTCCACATGAGCAGCTAGTAGTTTTGGTTTTGCAGATTTATATTCATAGGATCCTGGTTTACAGCTGGAATGATATTTGGAAAGCTCTGTATCCGTTTATCTCTTTCAGTTATGTTTATGTATTATTTTTCGCTGCCATGTAATGTAATTTAAATCTCTGATATTTTTCTGATGTGTAATATTTATTCGTACTCTGTATATTCTTGTATTCTGATGGAATTGTTGTAATTAACAATGAAATGTTCTTCTATTTGAGTTCTGATTGGTCTTGTCCTCAAAGCAATTCGGGCTTTCCTTCAAGGGGAAGTTCGGGTCGTTTCATTCAAATTGTTCATGCTTATTTTATGTATACATGTATATCATCACCGACTATGCATACTTTCTATATATTGCACTTGCATAATATTTACATTTAATATATACATTTTATGTCATGTTTGGATTAGGCATTAATGTTAATTTATTAATTAGTTATTCAAGTCAATCAAAAGAAGGAAATGAAAAGTTTCCTTCTTCGGCTAAATTTTTAATCCTGCATTAATTGAATGTGTTAAGAGAAAGAAAATGATAGTTTATTTCCTTGAATAAATTTTAAAGGTAACCGGTTTCATGGAATTTGTATATAAGTGCATATTCGGCATGCTCTAATTTGCATACCCATTAATTCATCATTCCATGAATGTTTTAATTAATGCCAATTAATGTATCAATCAGTTTACATTAAAGAGAGAAAATGAAAGGGTTCTCTCTCCATTAATGTAATTGGTACTCTCAATTGATTCTTGTAATATGAACAAAAATGAAAGGTTTCATTTTTTATACATTAAATAAATGTTTAGTGTACATGATATGTTATACATTTGTTATTCTTTCCATTAATTGACTTAGATAAAATAAATGATTTTATTTAAAACAAATTTAAAATGTTCTAAAACATTTAGGCTGCACAGGCCCAACTAATGATCCAAAATGGTAAAATTTTTGAATTTTGTCATTTTCTTCCATTGTAGGCTAGTCTAGTTCCTATAATGGAATCGGGGACTAATAACCTACGCGGTCTAAATTAGTCGTGTTAGGGCTAACTAATTAAGCTTACCAACTAAGTATGGTGTCTAGAAAGGTAATGTCTAGGATTGGAATTGGGTAATCAAGTACCATGTCCTACCTGGTTACCGGTCTGGCCTGAAAGGTGAAGTGAGCCAAAAGGTTTGCCCCTAATAGAAAAGGCCCAAACTTAATTTGGGTCGTGGGCTAATTTTCATTTGATCATAACTCTTCACGAATGGAGGTGACTCTTTAGAAAAATGGCAGTTATAGCATTTTCAATTGATTGAATTTCAATGCGATCGACTGAAGTTCATTTGCTCATGCACGTGTGCATGGTGCACAATTTTTCCAGGTTCAGTCGACTGAACTGGTGAAAAATACATAGTAAGCACTTGAGGATAGATTTTAACGAATATGTAACACTACTAAAACCCAAAACTCAAAGAATAGACTCTCTATATACCAGTTTGTAGTTTTGTTTCCTCTGTAGTTACATCTAATACGAGTGATAATCTTTTTGTCGCTTTAATCGTCAAATTCCTTCTTTGAATGATGAGTTCCTTGTCATGAATCAAAACCATGATTCAACATTCTCATCGTTTTTGATTGATGACAATCTGTAAGTGAAGGTACTGCGTACTACAATATATATAATAAAAATTACATACTTTCTTCTTCTGAGTATGTGGCGACATATTATACCCTACACAAAATGGTTAGTATATAAACAATTCTCATCTTTTGTCATTGACAAAAAGGAATTAGACTTGGTAATAATTCACTAGATGGTAGAACATAACATAAACACATGATAAATATGTTGGTAGCAATGTCATATGGTTGTTATTATCAAAACACTAAAATCATGTTTTCAACATGATGTGTTTTGTATAAGTCCAATATCCACAATCTCTTTGGATTGATCTTTGAGTTCCTGAGTTATAATCGATGTCCATGATCTTATGAGATCATTTATATGTACAATAGCTTTTTTGAGCTAAAATCGATAGCTTTGGCGAGCCAGTGTTTGATTTTGTAACCTCTTCGGGTTTATGCTTAATATTTGCGACCATGTTGGGTCGATTCCTTGCTAACTACCATCCGCACACGATGATCCAAGTCTTGTACACGCCAGCCGTAATTCACAGTTAGCGAATCGAGTGTCGCCGGGTTTTACTTGAGCATAAGCCATATCATTGCTCTGTTACCTCACCGGATTCTTATTGTGCATCAACGATACATGTTGGTTTGGAGTCTCGCTGGCCTTTCCCTAAGCATCAGTCATACTTAATATTCCTAGTTTTGTCGATCCCCGCCAAGCATCAGCCATGTGTTGACATACTTTTTGCTAAAGCTGTTAGACATCAAAATTTTGGTAGTGACGTGCTTAAGCATCAATAACGTCGTCAGAAAATACAAAGCGATTTGGTCAAAGTCGCGAGGTTCTCGTAAAAGAATTGGAAATGGCATCGACTTGTAATGTCGTCGTCAATGGACTTGGAAAAACCGGCACAGTAAAATATGTGATCGACTTGGTTCGATCAGCTCAAAATGCCTGAGCATGTCGGTCTAATCATGTGGCATCATGCAAAATGTATGATTTTAGTATAAAGCAGTGTCACGCACTCAGAAATAGCTGATCGACAGGCATCGATCACGAAAAATGGTTTGCATGGCTCATGATGTTAAAACTGGTAAAATTGGCAAAAACTGATCTGGCACGTAAGAAATACCTGATCAACATGGGAAAATTGCCAAAAACTACATGTAAAACACGACAGATCCTCCTGATAAATTTGGTAAACATGGATTTGGCACATTCATAGAATCATGGATCGGCACAGTGGATCATCCATTTTCCATGTGCACAACTCGAGCCAACATGTGTCACCCTATGTCCGTAAGTGTCACCCGTATGAGGGTACGTTAAGTTCTGTGAAGCGCAATAATAATACAAAGACTAATTTTAACATGACAGGATATTAAATGCAGTGGAAAAACTTCAAACTTTTATTTGAAACCAAATTGTAACACCCCACACTTTTATGCACCCAAATTTTGACAAAATCAAAACTTGAAAACATCCAAGCATAGAGCGTATATCTGGTACCTGCAATAAATGAGCATGAAAAAAATCATAGTACGATAAAATAACTCACAACGGAAATAAAATAGGATAAACTAATATTAACTTAAGTAACTACTTTTTTCAAAGTAAGTCACTTTGCCAATACCGAGCATGAGAGAGAACAGGAACCGAAAGCCAAACATAATCATCTGTGATAACCCGACCTTCTCTAGGAAACCTGGGAGGTTGTAATGAGGAGGGGGTCAAATCAATAAGTTCTGGTGACTAAGAAATGTACAACACAGGCTATAACACAGATATATTCCAATTGGTTCAACCCAAACTGTATGCCTAACCAGGTTAGTGATTCTAGCCCAACTTAGTAAATGTTTATGCACGACTTTATTACCCTTTCCAAAGTAGTATTCCAGAAGTATTATATCAAGATCGGACGTTTTAGTCATATTTTTGGTGAAGCCTTTATACCAGAACTTAATGGGTTCACTATATCGAGAGTGGTCCCCGAATTTCAGGGTTTCTATCTATATCCTGATTTAATATTATTTATTATTTAATGCCTCACTATCAATGATAGATAGGGTGGATACTCCCTAATCACTTAAGACCCTGGGAGGACCTATTGGTCATTTATTAACCCTCGATAATTTTCTTTAATGCTAACATAAACTAGAGGGCACTAGTTAAGGGCCCTACTTGTAAAGGCTTCCGTTATTTATGCATATACCCTTGCCCTGCATAAGGTGAGAGAAGGTATTTTATCATGCGTTATACATTCTACCTAACCTTATTAGATAACATCCTTAGTCGCTTATTACATCCCGTAGGATAGACGGCCATATCTGACCCTTTTAATTTCTAAGTTTGGGTAGGCCTACACACACATGCCATTTAAGACCCCTATACTGAAAAACCTATTCCCAGGTGGACACTACAACCCCTAGTCACTCAACTTTTTAGGACCCAGGAAGCGGACTATACGCGAAGGTAATTAGTTCGTACCTCATTTACCTTTTTACACCTTTCCCTTTTTGGGAAAAAGTAGGCTACATTATTAAGTCACTCCCATTTAGTTCCTTTATAAAGAAATACTATACGTACAACATTTATTTGTATCACGGGTTTATATGGTCAATAATATCTTACATTATTAACCTAAAAATTCCAACTATATTTCCTATTTCCATTTCTATTAATAAGGAAGGTTATATTCCTTTTTCCTTATGATATTTATTTGATTACCTCCTTAACTGGACCTAATATTTAAACACCAGTCAATATCCTTCTATCCCCTTATGACACCCATTTACTTCTATTTCTTTGCTTATTGCCCATTTATGCCCATAATGGTCATATTTTCCTAAGACAACCATTTATTTTTAATTACCATTGATTTCATTTAATGCCATTTATGATCCTAATGGCCATAATTTTCCTAAGGTATTAATTCACTACACCATATATGCTAATTTAGCACATGGCCATGCAGAGATTTGATAAAGCTTTAAGTCGTATCAAATGTGGTACAGCTCATAGCCGTATCAATTATCCTCTTGGCGATCCGCACCTCTCCAAACACGTAGGATCTAACCGTTCGTCAACAAAGTTAAGGATCAGTTCATTTGATACGGCTTTGGACCGTATCAAATATATATCAAATTTTTCGCTCCCTACTTCCATTCTGGCACAATCGAATTTTGACACATCAACACTTTCATCCGAATTATCCCTCTTTTTATTTTGCTATGGAGACCAAATACCCAAATTAGGGTTTTGGTACTCAACGGACTTCCTTTGTCAATAAGCCATCCACCGCAGTCCATGAGTTATCGTATGCTCACGCTGCCTTCAGCTGACCGGCGAAGCCTCAGTCCACTGCTGTCCATCCTTCTCGTCGTCACTGGAGGTGAGTATTAGATCACAGTTAAATTTGAATATGAATTGCGTTTAATTTGAATTCGAATTGGGTTTAAATTGTGTTTAAATTGGGTTTAACTTGAATTTCCATGCCTTAGTTCAAAAATGTGAATGATAGATATTTGCATGTGCTTGTGTCTACTTAGAATTCATGGTGGTATTATGTTTAAATTGGGTATTTTCAGACAGTTTATAATGTGGCAGCGTATATGCTATCATTTACTTGTACTGTATTTGTCTACCTTGAATTCAAACACTTTTACTTGTGCCGCCCTACTCATTTTTGTGTATTATTGCACCATATACATTGATCCTTACTGATCTGGAGTGCATGTGTCATTTCTGGCTTGTGCCAAAAAAAATCATGTGGTGTGATTTGAGAACTAAAACATACTAGTTTTGTTGACTGAGCTGTAAGTACACATGAAACTTCATTCACTCTTTATTCCCTGAGCTGCATGTATTTGATGTTTTCTTCTGTGTGTTTTGGACACTTTAAAAATTGATAAGAACAAATACTTCATTCTTGCTTGTTAATTCCTCTGATGGTTGTACTGCTTATCCACACACACACACACACACGCATATATATATATATATATATATATATATATATATATATATATATATACTTCTGTTATCTTGTGCATTCAAGTCAGTACTTAGTGTTGTAGAAATATGTTCTTTTATGTGTAAATATGCGTGTATGTGTTATTGTTGTTGTTGCTCCACCTGAACTATTTTTTCATTTATGACTTGCTGCCTTGAACTAAGTTGCTTAATTTGTGCTCATGTATATGACATAATGTGCATCAAGTATGTGCATGTGCTTGTGCACTGATTTGTTGTATTCATCCATAACCTGACTGTGTTCTTCTTGCTTGTATGTTCATGATGTTGTTGTGCAGAGTAGGTGTGTGTGTTGTATATGTATATTCTTCTGTTATCTTATGCATTCAAGTCAGTACTTGGTCTTGTAGAAATATGTTCTTTTATATGTAAATATGTGTGTACTTGTATGTTCTGACTCATTATTGTTCTAATGCAAATTATGTTGCAAGTATAGACGAAGATGATGCATTCTGGTTAAAAATTTACTGGGTGATCCACCAGTGAAGCCTCGCCAAGTTGAAGGCTTTAACTCTCTGGTTAAGAGTTACTGGGTGATTCTCCAGGTATATGCACTTTAGCTCACGATGCCGGTTCAGGTATTTATCCCAGCTTATGTATTTAACTAAGTGTCAGGACTGGCAAAGGGGATAATATCAAGTGTCAAATGCTTTTTCCTAAGATTTAGTGAAGCAACATATGACACTTGATCTATTATCCGCTTTGCTAGTCTTGGTGCTTAGCTAAATGCATAAGTTAGGATAAATACCCGAACCAGGTGCGTGAGCTAAAGTGCATCCACCTGGTGAATGACCCAGTAAATTATTAACCAGAAAGTTACACCTTCAGCTTGGTGAATGGATTAGCTATGGATCGAAGTGGTCGATCACCGAAGTTGGAAAGCAAAGAGAGGTTGATTGCTAAAGTTTACCTTCTTTATTATAATGTAATTCGTATCTTCTTTATTTTAATGTAATGAAACATTATGTATCATCTTTATTGTAATGTAATGAAACATCATGAATCTTATTTATTGTAATGTAATCAAATAGCATATGTCAATATATATTGTATTGTAATGAAATATTTCATACAATTGTTTCTTTACTGTTACAATTGTGAATTAGTGTATCCTGTGTATATATTGTGTTATATATGCTTTGTATTACAAATAATACATGCTGCAGTTTCTGCTTTTTTATATATAAATACACACACACATATAAGATACGGTTTATAGCCGTATCAACAAATCGTTTAGATACAGCCAATAGCCGTATGTTATTACTAGTGGGATACGGTTTACAACCGTATCTAATAATTTAACGTGCCATTTTTTGATACGACTAATTGTCGTGCCTAACTACTTTAGATACGGCTAAAAACACAGTCTAATTAACATATATGGTGTAGTGATTACAATGGAATATCCTAACTCTATCAGTCCCGAATATATTTAATTGTTGTATCCCAACAGACATTTCTAATTTAACTTATTTATTTATTTATCTACTGGTTGACTGTTATATATATATATATATATATATATTTACGTACCAATCCTCTCATATTAAGTTGACTACCTGTGGATGCTGGATTTACCGATCGGTTCCGGGCATACTTCTAACATAAATGAACTTAACCTCGTGCCTTAATACGATTACATTTATGCATTAGACCCCTCACATTAAGCTGACTAACTGTGGTTGTTGGATTTGTCGGTCGGTTCCGGGCAGGCTTACACCACAAGTTGAGCTTAACTTCATGTCTAAATGCGGTTATTATTCAAATGTCCTAATTGGGGTTTACAGCAGTTACCCTAATTAATTTTTGGAATTGTAACCATTATCCTATCATATTTATTTCCATTTATAGCAGTTAATCACATTTATTGCTACAAATGGTCACTGCAAATATATTAATTCAAAATGGATTATATTTACACATAATTCCATAATTGAACCTTATCCAACATTCAAACATTCCATTAACTTATATTTCCTCGTTTTACGCTTATTTGGGCGGATAGTATGTGTATATTTATTTTCATGTTTTCGTGCGGTCGGCGTAATTATTATTATTTTACAATACTTATTTTTAAATTAATGATTTGGTCTGTTGTTGTATACACAATTATATGATTTTTGTTTGATGATAACAACCAAATATATTTCTATTTTAAATGTGTTTGTTATTGTACTGTTATATCACATTACAGACAGGAATATAATATTTAAGTGAAATACTACTGTACAGAGGTTCAAATATTAACACAGTATTTTATTTAAATAGAATATTTTATTTCAATATTCAAACAGTACAACTTTTTAACTCCACTATTTAATCACTTCACATATTTGTACTTGTATATAAACAGAATAAAATAAACAAGCTTGTTTGACAACAATAAAATGATATTTTATTTCAATCAACCTTGTTTATTACAAATAAAAGTACAATTCTCATTTTTTTTCATTTGCTCCTCACTGCAGAAACAATTAGACACTCATTTTCAGTTTCAATTCATTTACATACTCAACACTTTCTTGTTGTCTTCAGTCTTTAGTCTTCAGTCTTCACAGTACTTCACTATCAGTCCAGTCATCACCTGTTTACCTGTCACATGAAACACACACACACACAGTACACTGCAATAGAAATAAAAAAAAACTGAATACATGCTGATTTGAATTTTATTTTTTGAAATTTTATTTGCCTCAGTTTTCTGGTGTGTTCCTCATCATTTTTCATGACCTGATCTGATTCATCTGTGTCTAGGCAGACAGTTTGTATATGTACAGGGACAGGAATTTTTTTTTTTTTGACCGACTGCATATACACACACGTATAGATATACACGTGTGCACTGCCTCGCCGATCAATGTGCAACTGAGGAGTAGCCACGTGGACCATCTCGACTCAGTACACACATGACAACAATTCAACGTAAATGATCAACATGGAATAACTTTCAAAGTCAACAGCAAATTCAATATGGTCGAGACAGCAAAAACAACTTTCAAAGCTCAAACATGTCAAGTGTTTTCAGCAAGCAAAGAGTATGGAGCAAGAATATACACAAGCGTTCATAGTGCAGCTACAAATGTGTTCAACACAAAAATGATGCAAGGATACAAAATCAACACAGTGCTTGTGTGTGTTCATAAACAAGTCGGGGCAAATATATAAGCAGCAGTGTAAGGCAGCAAGAGATGTTCAAGTTAATGATGTCAGAAAAGCAAGATGGTGTCAGTTTCATAATACTACAGCTCAACAAATGCAAGAATGTCCAAGGCAGAGAGGTACAACGAATACATGTTCACAAATGTAAAGTGGATTAAGTAAACAATGGTATGTGTGCACAAATAAAATGGTGCAACTGCTCAGCAGAAAATCATGTTCAAACCAGACTAGGATGGCATAAGTACAAGCATGTATGCAACACAGTGTTGCAAAGAATCGAAATAGCAAGAAGTTCATCATATCTCAAGCATGAACAAGCAACAATGCACCAATTTATGAAGAGAAGCAGGCACTTCAAAATAGTTTTGACATGGGTCAAGCAAATCTTGCAACTGGAGTATGTCAAATTTGGTCAAGCCACACAAAACCAAACTATTTTCATATGTAAGCAACAATGGTTTGATGTCAAAGAAAACAGAGATGGACAAGTACATGGCTCAAACAAAAACAATGTGATCGAGCAACATACTAAGGCAGATTCACAAATTACAAGTGCAGTTCATGTATGGATGACAAAACAGTGAGAGCATACAAATCAGGTGAACAACACACTTATGGTCAAGCAAGGGGATTCAAACGTAAATGAAGGAATATATGGCAAGCTTTAAGATATGCTTTATAGCAAGCTCAAATGGTTCCAGAAATAATGCTACTGTTTTCTAGAAATGGTATCAACGACATTTTTTTAAAAGGCAAAAATCAGCAAAGTCAAATGGCATTTTTCCTTATTATTCAATGCTGTTTATATTCATGGAAAATCAAACCAAGGCAATCCAAGAAATCAGTCATTTGATTCCAGTTTGGTTCAGAAAGTTTTGAGCAAGACATAAATGACTTTCCAGAAATGACACAAGATTCATGAACACGGTTTTGGACAAGTATTTAACCAAAAGTAAAAGAATTATATGTCAAGAAATATTTGTTTCTGGCAAGTTATTTTCGGCTGAAATCAATCAGGGTATTGCCACAAATTAACAACAGAAATGCACGCAAGTAAATCAAAGCAGCAAAAGGAGCAAGTTTTTATTTTTCCAGAATCATCAATCAAAAGTGGAAACCAAATTGAAAATCCCACAAAATCAGGACAGTCATATGTGAAATCAGAGTATCGACTAGGGTTACAAATTACCCTATAAGTTTACACCAAATTCATCATCGGCAGCCATAAAAAACAAACCCAACATTCCAGATCGAAAACCAAGCAACAAAACCCTAAAGCATATCAAAGAAAATCATTTCTCAAACTTACAGTTTTTCGATCACCAGAATCTCAAATTGTTAGCCATCGAAGAATCGAAGAATCGAGCATCGAAGAATCAATCTCCTCAAGAAATTTAAGCAGCGATTTGGAGCAACAGAGAAAATCGTATTCAGAAGCACTCACAGGTTTTTCAGAGATTCGATCGCCAGAGACTGAGAGGGACAACCAAATCAATCGACGAAGAAGAACACATCAGAGAACATGAATTCATCAATCTGAAGCCATCGAGATTCGATTTGGGGATTCAATATTGAAAACCCTAGGGCAGCCGTCATTTTTGATTTTCCAGAGAATAAAGAGGATCGGGTGCAAATGAAATAAGAATGGGCCGGCCATTTTTTACTTTAAGGGCTAAGAAGAAAAGAGAGATTTAATTTTATTAAGCCTAGGGTTTTTATATTTGTTTTCTTTTATTTTGTATTGTTTTAGTTTTAATTTCTTTGTAAACCGAACAGTTTATAGATTCTGTAAAATCTAGGGGGAACCAGTTAGGGGTTTAACTGGCAGTTGACTAGTCTGTGTAAAACTAGGGGAAATTCTGATTCAGGGGTTTGAATCAGTCTAGGGTTTTGAGCGTAGAGTTAGAATAGGAGCGAGAGTCGCGAGTGTACAAGGTCTTGTATGCGGGATCTGTTCTATCATCTAGTAGAAACCTTAGGAATGCAGCAGTAGGCAGGGTTTTGCCGAAGCTGGGTATATCTGTGTGTGATTTATTTTCTGCACTTTTATTTCTGCTGCATTCTGTGATCTGTTTTTTATTTTAATATCCTGTCAATTTTTCAATTCAGTTTAAAAATTGTGATAAACCCTATTCACCCCCCCTCTAGGGTTAATCTAGATCCAACATTTGGTATCAGAGCTGGTTTAAGGTAACAGCATGATAGGGGGTTCTCGCTGTATGGTCATGTGGCGAAGTATTGACTCTTGCCCCTACATGCCCGTGGGTGGTTGTCCGTGTCGAGAGGCAGGACGTGAAACCAGTGTCTGAGGTATCTTTGGTGGCCACCGGGGTGATTTAAAATTCCTTGTAAATAGAGACACCATTTGGTATCAGAGCAGGTTATTTCATTAACTCTAGAGATGGTGTTCCCTAGTTGTCAACCGATAGAGAGCCAGTCCAGTTCATCTCCAACAATTTTCGATGGAACAGATTTTTTAAACTGGAAATCCAAAATGGAATTTTATTTAAAATCTGTTAATATTAAATGTTGGGATGTTATTATCAATGGGTACGATAAGGTAGATAAAGTTTTTAATTCTCGTGCTACACATATTCTATATTCTTATCTTGATGATGATCAATACAGTCTGATCTCACATTGTTTAACTGCGCAGGAAATCTGGATAGCTCTCAATACGAAGTATGGTCAAATTGACAACTGTAGCTCAAAACCCCAGATTGTCAACTCAGATTCAGAATTCTGTTTAACAGGATTTACAAATGAGAATTCAGAAGGATCAGATGATGGAGAATCAACGGATGCTGAAGTTGAAAATTTCTCATACGAAGATTTGGTTTATATGTGTGTTAATTTAACTAAATCTGTTGATAAACTCAAATCTAAAAACAATACTCTAAAATCTAGGAATTCTGAGTTGACCAACAAAATTAATGATTTGGAATCACAACTTGAATATTTTAAAAACCTTTCAGATTTAGATTGTAAAAATTGTTTGAAATTGAAAACCAATCTTGTTCATCTCAATAAAAATATTCAAAAGTTTGAAGATGAAATTTTGATCTTAAAAGCAAACAAGATTGAGTTATCAAATTTGAACAATCTTCTACAAAAGGAATTTGAAGTTTTTAAAACTGATATAAATTCCAAATTTGAGATTGCTGAAAATGAAAATTTGGTGAGATGTGATTTGATTTTGAAAGAACTTGAAAATGAGATTGTAAAATCCAAGATTTTTGAGTCTGAAAAACAAGAACGATTTGAACTTGAAATCTCGGAATCTCAAGCCAAAATTAGATTGCTTGAAAATGAGAATTTGGTTTTAAAACAGACCAATGCTGAACAGATGATCGCTATAAATAATTGCTCAAATTTATTAAAAGAAAATGGCGATCTAAAATCCAAAATTCAACGATTAGAATCAACATTGGATAAATTTTCTAATGGGGAAAAATCGTTGAATATGTTGTTACAAAACCAAGTTTCTAGTGGAAATAAATCTGGTCTTGGCTTCGGGAAAAATGATGTTTCTAGAAAACAAAATTCAAATGATTTGAACAATCCCACAAACTGCTGTGGAAATAATTGTTTTGATAATTTTAATTTTGATAATTTCAAAGGTTATTTGAATCAAAATTGTGATGAGAAATCGTTGTATAATAAACCATTTAAACATTCTTGGATCCCAAAAAATAAAACGGGCTTCGTCAAGTTCAAACAGGTTTGGGTTCCTAAGGGTACGAAAGTTAATTCTAATGGTTTGTTATATAAACAGATTTGGGTACCAAAAGATGTGAACAAAACTGTGAGTGGTTTTACTACTTTCGTTAGACCACTCAATTCTCTTAACAGTTAGGTACCAAAGGAGGCTGAGGAACTGCATAGCTAAAGAAAAATTGGATTCAAAACTGCTACATATCACAGAATCATTCACAATTCCTTAGCCACATCTGATGAGTTAGAGATTCTGCTTTAAATTGGATTCTGGTATGATCTCTAAACTCGCCTTTGTATATTCTCTTTGTTTTTTTATTTTTTGTGTTTATTCCTTCCTCTTTCCCCTTCTGTTTTTTTTTATTTGACACTGCCATATTTTTTTTGTCTGTACTTCTTAAACTTCCAGTTGCAGAATTAATGATTTTTTGGAAATTTGTCTTACTTGTATAAAATCATCATGTGTTAATTATTTCCATATCCTGAATTTGAACTTGTATATATCTGCAATTGTTTTTTATTTTCTGATTTTTGAATTCATAACAG
Source organism: Allium sativum (assembly GCA_030737875.1). Classification (NCBI taxonomy): domain Eukaryota; kingdom Viridiplantae; phylum Streptophyta; class Magnoliopsida; order Asparagales; family Amaryllidaceae; genus Allium; species Allium sativum. Next base: position 135,962,859 of record CM060918.1, read on the forward strand.
TGTTGATGCATTCATACCATATCTTGAACACTGTTAACTAGAATTCTAAATTGTTGAAGATCTGAATAATTAATGAAATTTCACACACTTATACTGTTTTGAGTCCCTTCCAATTCATTTTGGAAACGCTTAAAGTATTATACTCATTACAGCACTGTTACTTCTCAGTTGTGATAATCTCATTAATTTTTAGATTGGCTCGATTATTTCTGACTTGAAAAATATGTGGGTTGAATCAGTGATACATCTAGAATTTCATCCTTATTCATGATTATTATGGTTGAAATTAGTTTAGTTTGAAATCATCTGAAATTCCTGATATTTTGAATCTCACACACCACTTAATTCTGAAATTATTAACCCTGTGTGACTGATTCATTATATCTCAAAATTTGACATTGATTCAAATGATTTCAAATAAATTATTTTTATTCTTTGGATCATGAATATCTCACAAAATTGATGTAGATGATCTGAAATTTCTTGAGGACTTGTCAGAAAATTCTTGTGAAAATTCTTTGAAAATCCGGTCTTGAATTTCTCTCTTATTTCATGGTTATATGATTTAAGTATTTGTTTGTCTAAAATCATTTGAAATTATTGATTTATTAAATCTCACACATATCTCAATTCAAAAATTTATAAATTGGTGTGATTGATTTATTAAATCCTGATATTTTCATATTTCTTCAAATGATTTAAAATAAACGGTATTTTTTAATATTGGATTGTGAATCATTTTCTGTGGCCATCAGAAATGTCTTGACAAGTGTGCTTTGAAACTAATTTTGTGCTGCTCTGATACTGTTTTGAAAAATGTTTGTTTTTGGAATCATGCTGCTCTGATTATAAGAAATTGATTTGTATATATTTTTTTTGGACTGCTTGATTTGGTATCAAAGGTTTATCGTGCTCTGATAAATGAAACTTGTGTGCTTGAGTTGCTTGGTTTGTAATTAAGTCTTTCTGTTGACTGAGATACCCTTGTTTAGCCACCAGTGCCTTTTTAAAAATCCTCTTTAATAGAGACTACAAGTGGTATCAGATTAGGAAGTGCTGAATTTTTTTTATTCTCATCATGTATATATTTTTCTTTTCCCTCTTGTGCATTGTATAGCTCTTCATATTCCTCTTGTAATTGATTTTCAATTTTAAAACTATTTATTTTTTATTCATTCACAAATTGAAATCAATATCCATATTGTTCTGTATTTATAATTCATCAAAATATATCAGAATTTGAAATTGTGATGAATTATGACTACAATATATTTCACAACAAGAGGAGATTTTATTTAGATTTTCATGACGGTTGAATATTTATTATAATATCTTTGAACTGGGAATTATTTCACGAACATCTTCTATGCCTCTCATCATTCTGTCATCCATTATGAGTTTATATTAATGTGGAGAGTTTATATTTTTAAAATAATCTTAAAACAGTGAAAATAGTTGTGATGGAAATGTGACTGCATTATTTTTTCAGAATTAGTGACAATTGAAAATTTTCAAGAATCCCGGTACAGTTCATGCATATCTCATAATATAATTAATTTAGAAATTTATTTCACAGTCCATCTCTGTACTTACCACATTTCTATCATCCATATTGGTTTTATATATCGAGGAGTTTTTCCTTTTTAAAAGCTGAAAATGATGAAAATATAATTAATATATAAGTGTGTCTCTAACCTCATTTAAAAATCCAAGCTCTGGTCATGAATGGTTAAGAGACAACTTATAATTTAAGCTGCGATTGACTTCATTTAAAAATCCAAGCTCTGGTTATGCGTGGTCAGTGTGCTCTTAAATAAAATAAAAAGAAAAAGGAAAATTGTGCTATAAATTGAAATTAATTTGAAATTCTCCTTGGTGTTTATAAAAACCAGCCTATCAATCCATCTTTCTAATATGTGAAATGTGTTGAAATCTTATGAAATATTATGATTTGTTGATTGATAGCTATTGGGATTTGAGATTATACTACTTTGTCACTTAAATTGGATTATTAATTATAGTCCAAGTCCATCACTGTTTTTTGTGCTTTACTTTTAAAAATCTTTTGAAAATAATTGGAAATGATGAATTTTATAAAACTCTCCCCATTTTATATAAAATTCATCGTAAATTCGTCATTCTCTACAATGTGAGATATGCCACCAGTTCTTAATTTATTATGATTTTTGTTTGACTGATTGAAATTTATGATGACCGTTCTTCCTTTTAAGATGAAATTATATTTTTAGTCAATTTTTCATCTGTATTTTAAAATCTGTATCCTTTTGATGATAACAAAAGGCGGAGAACGGATTAGATTTTGATAAATGAGTGAATATTTTATAAATATTTTTAATTTTGAAAATTTATTATTATTCATACATTTCACTCATGCACAGTTATAGGGGGAGTTGTCTGTTGTAAGAGGAGCTGATAAATAGGGGGAGTTTAATAGTCACTGTCAAACACATTTATTATATTCAAAATCTTCATGTTTGTTTGTCATCATCAAAAGGGGGAGATTGTTGTTGTATACACAATTATATGATTTTTGTTTGATGATAACAACCAAATATATTTCTATTTTAAATGTGTTTGTTATTGTACTGTTATATCACATTACAGACAGGAATATAATATTTAAGTGAAATACTACTGTACAGAGGTTCAAATATTAACACAGTATTTTATTTAAATAGAATATTTTATTTCAATATTCAAACAGTACAACTTTTTAACTCCACTATTTAATCACTTCACATATTTGTACTTGTATATAAACAGAATAAAATAAACAAGCTTGTTTGACAACAATAAAATGATATTTTATTTCAATCAACCTTGTTTATTACAAATAAAAGTACAATTCTCATTTTTTTTCATTTGCTCCTCACTGTAGAAACAATTAGACACTCATTTTCAGTTTCAATTCATTTACATACTCAACACTTTCTTGTTGTCTTCAGTCTTTAGTCTTCAGTCTTCACAGTACTTCACTATCAGTCCAGTCATCACCTGTTTACCTGTCACATGAAACACACACACACACAGTACACTGCAATAGAAATAAAAAAAACTGAATACATGCAGATTTGAATTTTAATTTTTTGAAATTTTATTTGCCTCAGTTTTCTGGTGTGTTCCTCATCATTTTTCATGACCTGATCTGATTCATCTGTGTCTAGGCAGACAGTTTGTATATGTACAGGGACAGGAATTTTTTTTTTTTGATCGACTGCATATACACACACGTATAGATATACACGTGTGCACTGCCTCGCCGATCAATGTGCAACTGAGGAGTAGCCACGTGGACCATCTCGACTCAGTACACACATGACAACAATTCAATGTAAATGATCAACATGGAATAACTTTCAAAGTCAACAGCAAATTCAATATGGTCGAGACAGCAAAAACAACTTTCAAAGCTCAAACATGTCAAGTGTTTTCAGCAAGCAAAGAGTATGGAGCAAGAATATACACAAGCATTCATAGTGCAGCTACAAATGTGTTCAACACAAAAATGATGCAAGGATACAAAATCAACACAGTGCTTGTGTGTGTTCATAAACAAGTCGGGGCAAATATATAAGCAGCAGTGTAAGGCAGCAAGAGATGTTCAAGTTAATGATGTCAGAAAAGCAAGATGGTGTCAGTTTCATAATACTACAGCTCAACAAATGCAAGAATGTCCAAGGCAGAGAGGTACAGCGAATACATGTTCACAAATGTAAAGTGGATTAAGTAAACAATGGTATGTGTGCACAAATAAAATGGTGCAACTGCTCAGCAGAAAATCATGTTCAAACCAGACTAGGATGGCATAAGTACAAGCATGTATGCAACACAGTGTTGCAAAGAATCGAAATAGCAATAAGTTCATCATATCTCAAGCATGAACAAGCAACAATGCACCAATTTATGAAGAGAAGCAGGCACTTCAAAATAGTTTTGACATGGGTCAAGCAAATCTTGCAACTGGAGTATGTCAAATTTGGTCAAGCCACACAAAACCAAACTATTTTCATATGTAAGCAACAATGGTTTGATGTCAAAAAAAACAGAGATGGACAAGTACATGGTTCAAACAAAAACAATGTGATCGAGCAACATACTAAGGCAGATTCACAAATTACAAGTGCAGTTCATGTATGGATGACAAAACAGTGAGAGCATACAAATCAGGTGAACAACACACTTATGGTCAAGCAAGGGGATTCAAACGTAAATGAAGGAATATATGGCAAGCTTTAAGATATGCTTTATAGCAAGCTCAAATGGTTCCAGAAATAATGCTACTGTTTTCTAGAAATGGTATCAACGACATTTTTTTAAAAGGCAAAAATCAGCAAAGTCAAATGGCATTTTTCCTTATTATTCAATGCTGTTTATATTCATGGAAAATCAAACCAAGGCAATCCAAGAAATCAGTCATTTGATTCCAGTTTGGTTCAGAAAGTTTTGAGCAAGACATAAATGACTTTCCAGAAATGACACAAGATTCATGAACACGGTTTTGGACAAGTATTTAACCAAAAGTAAAAGAATTATATGTCAAGAAATATTTGTTTCTGGCAAGTTATTTTTGGCTGAAATCAATCAGGGTATTGCCACAAATTAACAACAGAAATGCACGCAAGTAAATCAAAGCAGCAAAAGGAGCAAGTTTTTATTTTTCCAGAATCATCAATCAAAAGTGGAAACCAAATTGAAAATCCCACAAAATCAGGACAGTCATATGTGAAATCAGAGTATCGACTAGGGTTACAAATTACCCTATAAGTTTACACCAAATTCATCATCGGCAGCCATAAAAAACAAACCCAACATTCCAGATCGAAAACCAAGCAACAAAACCCTAAAGCATATCAAAGAAAATCATTTCTCAAACTTACAGTTTTTCGATCACCAGAAGCTCAAATTGTTAGCCATCGAAGAATCGAAGAATCGAGCGTCGAAGAATCAATCTCCTCAAGAAATTTAAGCAGCGATTTGGAGCAACAGAGAAAATCGTATTCAGAAGCACTCACAGGTTTTTCAGAGATTCGATCGCCGGAGACTGAGAGGGACAACCAAATCAATCGACGAAGAAGAACACATCAGAGAACATGAATTCATCAATCTGAAGCCATCGAGATTCGATTTGGGGATTCAATATTGAAAACCCTAGGGCAGCCGCCATTTTTGATTTTCCAGAGAATAAAGAGGATCGGGTGCAAATGAAATAAGAATGGGCCGGCCATTTTTTACTTTAAGGGCTAAGAAGAAAAGAGAGATTTAATTTTATTAAGCCTAGGGTTTTTATATTTGTTTTCTTTTATTTTGTATTGTTTTAGTTTTAATTTCTTTGTAAACCGAACAGTTTATAGATTCTGTAAAATCTAGGGGGAACCAGTTAGGGGTTTAACTGGCAGTTGACTAGTCTGTGTAAAACTAGGGGAAATTCTGATTCAGGGGTTTGAATCAGTCTAGGGTTTTGAGCGTAGAGTTAGAATAGGAGCGAGAGTCGCGAGTGTACAAGGTCTTGTATGCGGGATCTGTTCTATCATCTATTAGAAACCTTAGGAATGCAGCAGTAGGCAGGGTTTTGCCGAAGCTGGGTATATCTGTGTGTGATTTATTTTCTGCACTTTTATTTCTGCTGCATTCTGTGATCTGTTTTTTATTTTAATATCCTGTCAATTTTTCAATTCAGTTTAAAAACTGTGATAAACCCTATTCACCCCCCCCCCCCCCTCTAGGGTTAATCTAGATCCAACATGGTCTAATCATTTAACCAAACATTTCTTTTTTGTATTCAATCTTGCTAAAAATGTTTCAAGTCTCACAAGGACCGTTAGCTGTAATCATTGTAAATAATGCCTATTTTGCGGAATTTGACATATTTCCAAATCACAAGAAATATATGTAATATATTTATTTTGGAATAGTCGATGCAAAATACATACAAACATATGTATTTGTATTTATATGTACCTTTGCACCACTTTCCCCTTTTTAATCCTTTTTATCATACTTCTTGTGATTCCAAAATAATGCCTCTTTATTTAAGAATGAGGAAAACAGCATGTTTTATAATGCTTAAGCCAAAACCCAACAATATTGGATATAAACAAGGAATATTTCTTTTATTCTTACAATCTCATAATCGACAAATTTCATCTTTTTACCCAAATTTACCTATTTCATATTTCAGCACTAAACTAAAGATCTAGAACATAACTACAACAAATTTATGTTTAATGGTACTGATTTCCAGATATACAGTACTATGTAACATATACAACATATTTCATGACATAAATGTAGAAATATGTGGGAAAATATATAAAATCCTAAAATTCATGTTATACATAACCACAACTTATCATTTACCAATTTAAACCATACTCATAATCAGATCTGATGGTTGCCACAAGTTACAATTATTTAAATAGGCAGATCTGATAGGCGTAAAACATATATTAGATTCAGACGCAATAGATAAGTCATTATAATTGTATTAGTAAATTTCCCACTCACCTTATAGCTTCCAATTTCTCAGTTTTGAGTCTTTTAGGCTTACAATCCCCAAATTCTTATAAATCTACAATTTATCTAGAAAGGGAAAAGTTCTAGATCTGTAGAAATGTAAGAAAAAGGTAAGAGAGAAAAGAATCTGTCATTGAGCATCCTCTTCCATTGAATATATTAATTTTCCCAATTCCATATGAATTTGATTTGATCTGGTATATATATTAATATATTTTATTCAGAAATTAGGTTAGAAGAGGAAGAAAATGGGCAGTGCTCCGCTGCCTCTATAGATTTAAATGGAACAGAATGGGGATCTACCCCTTTATTTATAGGGGTGGAAATGGCCTAGAACCATCGGATTAGTTTTAATTCACATCCGTCCATTCGTTATATAAAAATTAACCTAATCCTTCAAGACCTAGCCGCCATTGGGCGATCTGACGCCCAGTAGGTCGAACTGGACGGCCGACCGCCGGTCGACCCCCATGTCGACCGCCTGGGCACCAGATTGCCCAGGTCGGCTGGGTTATATTAGGTAAATTATTAATTAAATATTAGTGAAAATAAGACACATGTCCCTAAAAACTATCATATTATAAATGGAGTCCCTCATGTTGTTAAAATGCAAACCCGGTCCCTGTTTTCATAAGTTACGTGTTTTAGCTAGAATTTTATGCGCTGACATATAAAAAATATATAAATTCTGGAAATACTCCTAGAAGTCCACGGAAATCAAAAAAAGTTGCATACATGTATGCAACTATTACCAATAGTTGCATGCATGTATATGCATGCAAGAATTTGTGCACACCTTCTGAATAATTGCATGCAAGTATGCAGTTATTCAAAATAACTGCATACAAGTATGCAAGAAAGCCGAACGCATGCCAAATTTGCATACTTGTATGCAGTTTTTTATGTATAACTGCATACTTGTATGCAGATACATAAGTATGCATGTTTTACATGCAGAAATTGAATTGTTGCACGAAAACATGCACATATTTCGTAAAATATGCATACGTGTATGCATGTATGCTACAGTTTGACGCAAAACTGAAATAGATGCACATATGTATGCAACTATTTGAATATATGTGCATTTGTCAATGCATTTTACTGCACTTATGTGTGTGTTTTGATTTTGAAGTGTTTTTCAAATGTTTTTTCCCCTGAATTTTTTGACGTGTACTTGTTTAATTTAATTATGAATTTACATGATTTTTTTTATTTTTTACTGAATTTTCGAAAAATAGGGACCAAATTTAAAATAAGTTTATGATCGGACCTGAGCCTAATTTTGAAACTTTACAGGTTTGTGTGCCAAACGGACCCTAAATATTATTTTTATTTTTTTCCATCCATTTTCGTATTTCGTCTGTAACGTTTACACATGGGCTCCGTTCGCGAAACTCCAAACATGAAAGTTGACCAGAATTCTGAGACGAACGCAATAGTTAAAGTTTCATGGTAAAATTCCATCGTTTGCAGAAATTTCTATTTTTGAGCTTCTAATAAAACAACTATTTATTGTCAAAGTTCCAGCTTGTTACATTCTTCCCCCCTTAAAAGGAATTTCGTCCCGAAATTCTGACACCTAGTTATCCTACCCTACACAACCAATTTGTATACATCCACTTTGCAACCATGTGTGTATGTGCATGGTGTACATAATGCATTTCAACCATAAAATATGCATGCAAGATGATTTTAAATCGGACTCTCTATATGTACGCATTGAGATTTTTAATAACACTTTCGAAAAAATGATGCAAAACTTCCTAAATATACTGGCAGTTCTATATGAATGCAAATTTTGAAAAATCTTTTTCATCCATTACCTTCACACAATTACGAATAAAAGTGTGAAGCAACTAATTTTGCATCCAAACCCTTCCATCCAAAACATTACGCAATCTAATTGTTTCCTATTTAATTTCTCCTAAACCGGGTAAAGGAAATCAAAGCCAAGAATTTTAACATTTCCTCTGCTTACAATTATTCCATTTCCCGTCCTATAGTGGAATTTTCACCTCGGTTACCCAAAATACTCCAAAAGTTTCCATCTATAGTCTGTAAAGAAGGCTTAAAACTAGCTCTAAAGTGTAAAAAGAGTTAATTAATAACTCTCGCGCATCGTTGACAAGGTATGGAAACAACCTTTTCCTTGTTGTCGCTAGCGTTTTTATCGTATCGACAGCCCTACTGCACCACTAAAAGGTGCACACAAAGAATCCAAAAATCTTCCTTCCACCATTTATGTGACCAAATATCAAATTTTTTTACAAAATTAAACTCCCGCTTAAAGACTTGTCTGTTTATTTTGAAAATTTCCTTTCAAAACCGTTTCATTTTCCTATAAAATAAGAAAATGATAGAAAAATGTTTTTTTTTCAAACACCATTTTCTATAAACTTTTAAAAATGTAATTTGCAGAAATTTAAACGATTCATGTCACATGTTGGTGAAAAAGGAAGTCAGTCACGCCAAAAATGCGAAAACTAAAATCACATACAAAAAGACCAAGATAAATTTTAACTTTAACAAGGAACAACGACTTATTTATTTATATACACATGGTGAAAACAATGCAAAACCGGTTCTTTGCTAAAATTTATCTAACAAACAATTTTATTCTTTCCAGCTCTAGGACAACTGTTAGTTTAGATATGAAAAATGAGATTTCATTCAAACAGGCACACGTAAATGACATAAACATCTCCAAACGTAGAAATCTCATTAACCTAAGTCGTGCGATTTAAACAACACTAACAGTTACAAGCACGAATCACCATAAAACCAAGATCCTGATGCTTGAAAGGGATAGCAACAAAACAACACCAAAGCTCCCAAAACAATGGCTATGAACAACGAGACGTCTCGCTCCACGGTTGGAGCTCATACCAATTTCTATGATCTTTGATTAACCATATTATGGTAGCAAGAATACTCAATCTCGTGTTACCAACGCTGCTGGTGTTGTTTGGAGGTTCCCACATCACCATCTCTTCTAGGAAATAATTTATGATGAGAAAAGAAACCTACCACAAAACTGCTTTTCATGGAAATCCACCAAATATTGCCTAAAGACAAAGTAGATAGGTGAAATTACAGAAAGTAACTCCATGAGACAACACACAAGAACACAAGCTGAATCGAATATGATGCAGTATTAAATGATGGTTACACCATTGATCAAGAAAAAGGTTAATTTCTGCATCATGCGACACATTTATTCATAACTTCCCATTTACAAAACGATGTGCTAAATGGGTCGGACATCTGCATGGGAAATTTAAACATAGATTCCAAACACAAAAACTGACATTAAGAAAAAGAGATTTGCTGCAAAACCTCCAAAGCCGGTTGTAACGACCCGGATTTTTAACCGTTAAATTCTGAATATTTAAATTTGTTTTAAATATTTTATTTGAATTATAGATAGGAATTTAATTAATAAAACGATATTTAAACGTATAATTTATAATATAATTAAAACAAGTTCAAAATGGCGCGGTAGTTTGAATATTCGATTTCAAATTTCAAATGAATGTACAGGATTCAAAATAAATCGGATTTTGGCGAAACAAGAAATATTTGAATTCGTTTGAAAATACCTTTCCAACGAATGTGAAAAATCCAGATTTCATAGAAGGAATAAAAAGTTATGTCCAAATCAAATTTTCAGAAAGTCGCTATAGAATCGCATATATGCCGTAACAGTATTTAAATATATTTAAATATTGGATTTGAATTTGGACAAGATTCTTTTGAGGTGTAGTTATAATTTATTTTTTTGAATTTTACTGTAATTTTTAATTAATTAAATATGCAACTTTTTATTTGGAATATTTTGCACCCTATATCAATATTTTGGGGTTTCATAATATAAGTTAAACTACCGATATTATTATATTTTCGGGATCGCGGTACCTCGCTGGACACGATCGTACTCTTATTTCTGTCTGTCGCAATTCATACATGAAAATCTAGAACCATATATGAATGTACAGTCACTCGAGCATTAATTCTTTTCCTTTCACTTGAAATTAGGAATTTATAAATGTAAGTTTGGCATCAAAAAGCTCCACATGCCTCAGGCCTTAACGGCCACTGATAAATGTAATGCATGCGACTTATCCTACTTTACCCTATAAGCTTTCAAAACCGTCCTCCCCACGTTTCTTTTCAAGAACTGTGTTCTCCAAGTTTTCAAAGCCGTGTTTGCAAAGGAAATTCATTTCCGTGCGCCTCAAGCAACTAAATACCCATGCATCCCAAGTAATCTCGGTTTCGTGCTCCCCACGCTCGCTCTACTTTAAATACCGTGTGATTTCTTTTTCGTTCTCAGATCCAAAACCAAACTGTACAAAACGAATTAAATTCCTAAATTCACAAAAATCTTATATTTGGATTTGCGAGAGGATTATCCTCATTTCTATTTATGTTTTACTGAGCTCGCAATCGTTCTCGTTCGCTGCAAATATGTTCAGCGATAGGTAGGGTTTAATTTCGTGAATTATTGAGGAGATTGTATGGAGTTTTGGCATGGAATTCTTGTCTATGGGATTAAACCGCACCCAGCATGCATCTATTGGTGAATTTGGTGAATGTAACCATCGCAAGTCACCTGTAGTTTTTGGAATAGCCGACGAACGCGAGGCGGAAGGAGGCCGTGAGCTCGAGGGGAAGGTGATGGAAGTTAACGCCGGTGGTGGTTAAAAGGATGGAGCAGTATCGTTCAAACTGTTTTACAAATGATGTGGATGGCCCGAAGTCATGTTATTGGTGAAGAGAAGGGCACGGTGATGGTCATTTGCTGAAGCTGTGAAGGTGAGACGGGTTGTGAAAAGTGTGGAAGTGGTAGGAGGGGTTCGGAATTCACGATGGTAGCAGGTTACGTTTTTTACTAGGGTTGAAGAAATGATTGGTGAGGGATACAGTGGCGGTTTCCAATTTGTTCACGGTGATGAAAGGGGCAGTCTCATTGGATTTCGTGTAGTATAGTGGAGAGACAACAGGAGGTGAATGTATATTACAACCGAAGTGGAAGGATATTTCTAAGTGTTAAGGCAGTTTTGAGGTAGTAGTTATTTTACTAAATGGGGAGGGAGATCTAATGTCTTAAACACATGGTTAACAAAAAGTAACATTAGTTTTCTACTGGTGCGTGCATGGAGACCAAAAGCCATGGGTGTGATGGCCGTGCGTTGAGGGAGGAGTCGGGTTTTAGCTAACAGGAAGAAGACCCGGTAATTAGTAATTGATTTTAAATATATAATATATATACTGACATTTTTATTTTAAATAATAATCTGAATAATGATGAGTTTCAAATGATGGCAGGTGTTTTTGAATGGGCTATGAAAAGGGGAGATAGGCCTTGGTTCGAAAGAAAACATATCATACGTTATTACCAAGGAAATGAGTAAATTAATAATTTTATTAAGAAATAGGTTAGTTAATTAAATAGTATAAATCAAAACGTGGATAACTTTGGATTTCGTGAACAGAATCCAACCAAAATTGATCACGTTGGAATCGTAGCAAGGAGATCTTCGTTGTAAAACTATGGTAGCAGATAACAAAGCCGCAGTAATTTTGTGATAAAATCAAATACTCGTCTAATTTTAAACGAGTCAAAAGAAGAACTGACAACTGCGAACCAAGGTGAGTAAACTCACTAACTCTACTTCGTTTATATTTTTATATAAACGAAATTTTAAATTTATTTTAGACTGTGAAATGGTTGCTTGGTTGAAATGGTTGATAAAATTGGTTGATATGATTACATCGTTGATCGATGATTAGTTCTGATATTTCATATTGATGTGAAATAATATTATTTATGTTGATTAACATCTGTGGATGCAGGGAAACAGGTTGGAGGGATCCAACTGGATCCCTCAACATTTTTATTATTGGTTGTGTTATTTGATGTGATATATAACTGGTGATCGAGTATGTTGTGTTCAAATTACATTGGCCCCAGGATTTGATATTTAAATACCGTATATATTCTTGAATACAGAAAAAGGGAATTCCAATTTTAAAAAGGGAATTTATTTTCAAAAATAGAAATTTAAATTTTGATAGAATTGAAATAGAAAACTTGTTTCAAATGAATAAATCAAGGATTTGTGTATGAATGAGAATATATTAATTGAATTATTTATCTTTAGATTCATTGAAATATAAATTCAGAATTTGAATTTATGTAGAGAAGTAGAAATGGGTTTTGAAGCCAATATTTGAAAGGAGATTTGAACTTAGCTATTATTAAGGAAATGTTAAACGAGATTTCAACTGATTAAGATAAAAAGAAGTGAGACTTATATGAGTAATTCATAATAGAAGTTATAAATAAAAATTGGGTTTAAGATAGTATTTATAAGTATGAAATCAAACTATATATAAAAGGAATATATTCGGATTAAAGTGAATAATGGTTTAAAGGAAATATTTTGCAAATGAAGTATTTATAAAGGAAATTTAGATGATTTGAAATATAAATCCAAATTGGAAATTGAGTGGAAAGGGAAAATGGTAATCGTTTTAAAAGAAACGATGAGTTTTAGATCAATGTTCAGAATATTAATCGAATATAGAGTATTCGAATGAGAGTTGTTTATTGAAATTAGATTATATCGAAATTAGGGAAGTAGTTATTTTACTTTCCGTTTGAATCAACTTTAATAATTATTTATTTATTTACTTATTAATTTATTTAATAAATAAATACAAGTTGTATTTTGATAAACCAAATATTTTTAAATAGCGATTTTAAACGCTGCCGTTATAGTAAATGTTTTGGTAAATATAAATAAAAATTTTAACGCTGCCATTATAGTAACTGTTTTAACAGCGATCTTAATGCTAATTTTATAGTAAGTGTTCTATAATTCTAGACAGCGATTGTAACGCTGTTGTTAAAAGTAATGTTTTATAAATCAAATATTTGGAAACAGCGCTTGTAATGCTGTTGTTAAAATAAAATGAATTGGTCAACGAGGAATTAAGAAAGGGGATTCGGAAATATTTTCCGATATTAATAATGTATATTTTTTGAATATAGGAAATAAGGATTCGTGAATATTTAGAGATGTTTTCTAACTGGAATAAGAGATATTTTCTCGAATAAAGGAATTATAGTATTGAAATGTTTTTCAAAGAATCGAGAGGGGAAATCGAGTTTCAAAAGAATACGAAAGATAGGAAATGAGAATTGTAAATGATAATATAATAAGGAATTGATTTAAAGGGGCCCAATGTTGATTGATGATTGATCGATCGAATTCCTACCTGGAAATAAGATCGTTGGTTGTACACTTATTTTTCTTTGATAGTTAAATCACCGACTATCGAAGTTTTTGACCATTTTTCCGTCGTCAATACGGAGAGACTAGGATCAGATCCAGTATCTGAAAACCACTCTGTATGGACGTTAGCGTTGCAATCGAATATGACGAAGAAAATTGAAGACGGAGTTATGCAAGGGCTATCCTGTTTATAGAATAGTGCCTTCGATTGTCCAGTCCCAGGACAACGTGAATGGACGAATGTCTGATAGAGTATATCTAACGGATCGCGCAAGTTGATCTCTTCAAACATACTTACGTTTGGTGGTGGAGGAATTCGTTTCTCTTAGCTTTATACCCGTGGTATTTTTGGGGAAATCAGTTTGTGATTTGGCGGGTATGACGATGTGGCATTCAAAGTGAATGATGGCCAGATGTTCTAGAAGATAATTCAAACCTCAAGCCTCACAACTCGGGATTTGACAAAAATCGGGCAGGCAACATGGCTATGTGGGTCGCAACCATTAGGATGTATAATCACCTATCTAGAGAAATTACATTTGTTCTTTAATCTATCGATGTTGTCCCTTTCGGGAAACGGTTGCTGATCCCAATCGTTGGTGATATACATTCGATACACTCAAGCGAAATGAGTGGTCGGTCATGTGTGGGCCGGGTTGCAAGATGTTCTTGTTGAACCCAGTGTATTCGCTCTAGAGATACACTATCGGCAGGTGGCCCCATACCTTGTCATGTTGGAAATCCAATCTCCAATAAGCGCCCCGCGGGTTTTCGACTTTATATTATATATGGAGCGTGAGATGCAAGCGTTCTGCTAGATTCTATTTATTTGATGTAGACATTATTATAATATCACCGGATTTGATATCAAAAATATTTTTGGTTATCGTAAGGTGAAAACCATCCGTGTTTATGTGTGGATCGGTCTTACGATTATCATTTCTTTTGAAAGGATCTTTGGGAGTTAAACCAATGGTTGGAGTTTACTCACACCAGTCCCATGACTGACCCAGAGTTTATTTTGTTTTGTTTTTCCCTAAACTCTTGGGTGCCCAAATTTGTACAGGCAGTCAAGTAGTCGGGATTTTACAGATCCACTTAGAGGGGCTCGAAGTAAGAGGCTTCACCAGTTAGCTATAGACTATTATAAGTTCCGATGTGGACTATGTTGTATCTGGAAACAGGAGTTTATAACTGTTCCAAAGATAACTATTGTGTTCTGATGATGGTATGTATACAAAGTTACTGGTTTGTGTTTCAAAGTTTATGTTATCTAATATATTTTATTCGTTCCGCTGTGAGTTTGTGATCTTCGTTTTCTTCTATTCTAATATTTCTTTCTTTCTATTTCTCATCCTCTAAATTCTTTCTAAAAATGATTCGTTTTCTGTGCAATTTGGGTTGGAAGTGTGATATGATCAGTCGACTCAAAGGGTACGGAAATTCGGGTCGTTTCACCAGTCAAACAAAAGACCATTCAAGTCCGTGTAAAACACGGATGCCTCTAAAAATCTCATCGAGTTTCTACTTAGAGAGACCTTCCAAAGATAGCTTAATCTTCATCTCTGAAACGACAAACGCCTTCGAAAGAACCTATTCAAATAAGGTATAGCAAAGGTAGATGCAGCACAAACAACAACCCTATTCTAAGATCTATAGCAATGGACCGGTGCAAGTCCAACTGCCTTACAAATTTTCTTAGCCATAAAGCAGTGAGATCTTTTTTCCCATTCTGATCCAACCAAATGACCTCTACCTAAGGAGGAGACTTTAATGGTGGGAGTAGGATCGAATATTGCAACTAGGTATTATAGGCCAAGAAATGGTCGGAGAGAAGAAATTAGATCTTGAAGTATTAGTGAGGCAAGATCTAATTCGCAAACAAGCATGAAAAAGAGGAGGCGAGGTGACAACAAAGCAAGAGAAGGGTAGAGATATGTTCGGCTAGATGAGGAAGGAAGGATGAAAGAAGAAGTTAAGGGGGTAACTTAGATGCAACTTTTATGGTTGAGTCCTAGGTCCAAGTTGTACCAAAGCTAATCAACTAGTTGACCATTTCTGCATAACACTAAACGGTCATCTATCAATTGGCTTTGGATAAAAATTGAACCTTGATCTTATTATGTCGGATTAAAATATTAATCGTCCCGCGTTATCTTTTGAGATTTGACGCGATCCGGGAAAAATTATCCTCATCACGACGGTACCAAAGACCGTAGTCAATTTTCCAAACCAACTCCAAGGATTTATAGTCTCAACAACGATGCTTCAATTACACAATGAATGAGAGAATTTCAGAAATAATTCACCTAGAAATCCGTAGTATAAATTAAAACGGATTTTCCTATTATCTAGCTGACAACAAACAAATGATTCACGAAATCAAATACCCCAAAATCTGGACGAAGGATTTTCCTCAGCCTTTTCGAAGAAAATTACAAAACTTTTCCAAAAGTGGAATTTATTTATAAACTAACGATTTTGTATTTATAAATCAACATTATTTTTACTTATATCCAGTTTTATATTTCAAACTGGGAAAAACCTTTTCATACCCAAAAAAGTTAGAGCTTTAGAATCTTAACGGTTAATTGTGGTAATTTCAATAAATTATCCAATATATATAGGAAGAGGGACACTACAAATTACAAGGAATAAATATTAATTATTTTCAATTTTAGTGGCATATTCCTTGTCATTCTAAATCCATCTTTCCTACCAATCAGACTATATTTATTAAAATTAAACAATAGCTCTAAAATTTTGAAATAGGAATAGATTAAAAATTTGAAAAGCATATCTTCACAAACTATTTTCCGAAACCATATTTCAAAACCGTTGAAATCCATTTTTATTTTTTTCAAATAGTTTTAAAAATAAATTTCCTCGAATACAAGGCCAAGAACTCAATTAAATATTTCAACAAAGGTAGATTCAAAATTTTAACGAAGTAAAAAATGGATACACCTCGTAATTATATTTCCGAAATGAATACGACATATTAACGTGGGCTTTTTCCCGTTTTGGATCGAGTAATGGTCTTAACTGGAATTACCAACGAAACCAAACCAGGAATTTATGACTATCTCGGTTGTAGCTAACTTTTTATATTAACATATATATTTTATTCTAGTTTTCAAATATCAAATCAATGGAATCCACCGTATGTCGTCCTTATGCTCTTCACGACAAGATTACCAATGTACTGTGAGGTAAGACAGAATCGGTTAGAAACCCGAACCCAATATATTTCAACCCTTAATTGTTTAAAGCCTATTTTATATACTAATCAATCCCACAACTAATTCATTGCTGAAATAAATTAAAGCCGAGTAAGAAAGACAATGAAAAACAGAAAAGAAAATTGAATTACATTCTCTCATGATTCCTAGTTTCACTAATTCCTCTGACCATTTAACCTAGGCTCTGATACCAAATGTAACACCACACCCTTTTGTGCACCCAAATTTTGACAAAATCAAATCTTGAACACATCCAAGCATAGAGCGTATATCTGGTACCTGCAATAAATGAGCATGAGCATAATCAAAGTATGATAAAATAACTCACAGTGAAAAAAAATTAGGGTAAACTAGTATTAACTTAAGTAACTGCTTTTTTCAAAGTAAGTCACTTTGTCAATACCGAGCATGAAACAGAGCGAAAACCGAAAGCCAAACATAATCATCTATGAGAACCTGTCCTTCTCTAGGAAACCTGGGAGGTTGTAATGAGGAGGGGGGTCAGTACAACAAGTTTTGGTGACTAAGAAATGTACAACACAGACTATAATACAGATATATTCCGTTTGGTTCAACCTAAGCTGTCTGCCTAACCAGGTTAGTGATTCTAGCCCAACCTAGTAAATGTTTACGCACGACTTTACTACCCTTCCCAAAGTAGTGTTCCAGAAGTATTATATCGAGGTAGGACGTTTTACTCGTATTTTTGGTAAAGCCTTTATACCAGAACTTAATTGGTTCACTATATCGAGAGTGGACCCCGAATTTTGGGGTTTCTATCTATATCCTCATTTACTATTCTTTATTATTTAACGCCTCACTATCAATGATAGATAAGGTGGATTCCCCTTAATAACTTAAGACCCTAGGAGGACCTATTGGTCACTTATTAACCCTCGATAATTTTCTTTAACGCTAATATAAACTGGAGGGCACTAGCTACGGGCCGTACTAGTTAAGGCTTCCGTCATTCACGCATATACCCTTGCCCCGCATAAGGTGACAGAAGGTATTTTATCATGCGTTATACCTTCTAGCTGACCTTATTAGATAACCTCCATAGTCGCTATTGCTTCCCGTAGGATAGACGACCATATCTGACCCTTTTAATTTCCAAGTTTGGGTAGGCCCACACACATGCCATTTAAGACCCATGTACTAAAAAACCTATTCCCAGGTGGACACTTCAACCCTAAGTCTCTTAGCCTTTTAGGACCCAGGAAGCAGACTATAAGGTTATTAGTTCGGTACCCCCATTTGCCTTTTTACACCATTCCCTTTTTGGGATAAAGTAGGCAACGTTATTAAGTCATTCCCGTTTAATTCCTTTATACAGAAATACTATATGTAAACCATTTATTTGCATCATGGGTCCATATGGTTAATAATATCTTACATTACTAACCTACTAAGTCCAGCTATATTTCCTATTTCCATTTCTATTAATAAGGAAGGTTATATTCCTTTTTCCATAGGAAATTTATTTGATTACCTCCTTAATTTGACTTAGTATTTAAACAACATCAATATCCATTTATCCCTTTATGACACCCATTTACTTATATTTATTTGCTTATTGCCCTTTTATGACCATAACAATCATATTTTCCTAAGGCAACCATTTATATTTAATTACCATTGATTTCAATTAATGCCATTTATGAGCCTAACAGCCATAATTTTCCTAAGACATTAGTTATTACAATGGAATATCCATATTTTATCGGTATCAAATATATTTAATTTTTGTACCCTAACAAATATTTGTAATTTAACTTATTTATTTATTGGTTTACTGTTATATATATACACACACACACACACGTACCAGGCCTCTCACATTAAGTTGACTACTTGTGGATGTTGGATTTGCTGGTTGGTTCCGGGCAGACTTCTACCACAAGTGAACTTAGCCTCGTGCCATAATACGATTACGTTTATGCATTAGACCCCTCACATTAAGCCGACTATCTGTGGTTGCTGGATTTGCCGATTGGTTCCGGGTAGGCTTACACCACAAGTTGAGCTTAACCTCATGTCTAAATGTGGTTATTATTCAAATTTCGTAATTGGGGTTTACAACGATAATCCTAATTGATTTTTGGAATTGTAACCATTTTCCTATCACATTTATTTCCCCTAATCAATATTGGTTACAATCGTTATTTCTTTATTTGTGGTCTCATTTATAGCAGTTAATCACATTTATTGCTACAAATGGTCACCACAAATATATCAATTCAAAATGGATTATATTTACACATAATTTCATAATTGAACCTTATCCAATATTCAAACATTCCAATAATTTATATTTCCTCATTTTACGCTGAGTTGGACGGATAGTATGTATATATTATTTTCATGTTTTCGTGTAGTCAACGTAGTTGTTAATATTTTATTTATTATTTTACAATACTTATTTTTAAAATAATGATTTGGTCTAATAAATTAACCAAACATTCCTTTTTTATATTCAATCTTGCCAAAAAGGTTTCAAGTCTCACAAGTACCGTTAGCTGTAATCATTGTAAATAATGCCTATTTTGTGGAATTTGTCATATTTCCAAATCACAAGAAATATATGTAATACATTTAGTTTGGAATAATCGATGCAAATATATGTTATTTGTATTAATATGTACCTTTGCACCACTTTTCCCCTTTTTAATCATTTTTATCGTACTTCATGTGATTCCAAAATAATGCCTTTTTATTTAAGAATGAGGAAAACGATATGTTTTACAATGCTTAAGCCAAAACCCAACAATATTGGATATAAACAAGGAATATTTCTTTTATTCTTACAATCACATAATCCACAAATTTCATCTTTTTACCCAAATTTACCTATTTCATATTTCGGCACTAAACTAAAGATCTAGAACATAACTATAACAAATTTATGTTTAATGAGACTAATTTCCAGATCCATAGTGATATGTAACATGTACAACATATTACATGACATAACTGTAGGAATATGTGGGAAAAATATATTAAAATCCTATAATTCACGTTATACACCACAACTTATCATTTTCCAGTTTTAACCATATTCATAATCAGATCTGATGGTTACCACAATTTACAATTATTTAAATAAGCAGATCTGATAGGCGTAAAACATAGATTGGATTCAAATGAAATAGATAAGTCATTGTAATTGTATTAGTAAATTTCCCACTCACCTTATAGCTTCCAATTTCTCAGTTTTGAACCTTTTAGGCTTACAATCCCCAAATTCTTATAAATCTACAATTTATCTAGAAAGGGGAAAATTATGGATCTGTAGAAATGTAAGAAAAAGGGAAGAGAGCGAGAATCTATCGTTGAGTATTTTCTTCCATTGAATCTATTAATCTTCTCAATTCCATATGAATTTGATTTGATTTGGTGTATATATATATATATATTAATATATTTTATTTAGAAATTAAGTTAGAAGAGGAAGAAAATGGCAGAACTCCGCGGCCTCTATAGATTTGAATGGAAGATAATGGAGCTCTACCCCTTTATTTATATGGGTGGAAATGGCCTAGAACCGTCGAATTAGTTTTAAGTTACATCCGTCCATTCGTTATATATAAAAATCAACCTAACCCTTCAAGACCTAGCCACCACTGAGCGATCTGACGCCCAGTAGGTCGACCTATGTGGGCTAGGCACCAAATTGCCCAAGTCGGCTGGGTTATATTAGGTAAATTATTAATTAAATATTTTGTTTATTCATTTTCCATCCGTTTTCGTATTTCATCCGTAACTTTTTCATACAGACTCCGTTCGCGAAACTCCAAACTTGAATGTTGACCAGAATTCCGAGACGAACGCAACGGTTAAGGTTTGATCGTCACATTCCATCGTTTACAGAAATTCCTATTTTTGAGCTTATAATAAAATAACTATTTATTGTCAAAATTCCGGGTTGTTACACAAGTTCAACATTACATTTTCAAATGAACCATCAATGTCATAAACTTCTGTCTCATAAACCATCACAGTACAAAAATAATATCCCTCACCTGCCATAACAATAAACATAAAAGAAACTGAAGTAATGCGTGGAAAGAGAAGCAATCCAAGTCTAAGTTGAATAGAAATTACGGTCACTACTACTGTCCACCACCACTCTGAGAACCTGAGGGGGGTAAGGAAGAGAGAGGAGGGAAAGCAAAATAGGTCAGACATAAAGTCTGGCGAGTTCCCGTGATTTCCAGCATACGCATAAGATAAGAAGTATCAAGACAGATAAATCATACTGGATATGAAAATACGGTAAATATACAATTATGAAGTAAACGAGATAACAAGGCACGGTAAAGATCCAGTAAACTTCTCAATCATATCCCAAGAACAAGTTTCTACATCAACTACTAGAATATCAGGATTAGGCGTTACCCTAATTACTACCCATGTGGTCATCTCCCTACAAGCGCTATAGCTTGTGCCAACCACGACAGTAGGGGATATCAATCCCTTACCCGTCAACTTAAAAGACATAGCCCTATTCGCTGGTGTTACAACGTCTTAGTTTCCCTCATCGGACCCATGCGCGATCATGACTCCGCTGGAACGCGCCTGTACCCACCTTCCAACCTTTGAACCTCTTACAATCCAAATCAGTAAAGCATGCCCTGGCCCCTACTTAGTGCGAGACCTCTCGACGATACCAACAGAGATACTGACTTATACGGGTTCCACACAAAAAGATTGACACAAGCTACTCTATAGCCTTGTGCCCCCAAATAAATAGGATTTTAAGAGTCCCAAACTGGATATAAACAGCAAGACATTGGACCTCTTAGCTTATTAATTAACAAGTTTAACTTAGCAGGTTTAAGTTCATTAATAAGCATGGTTGTAATGACATTTCTTATAAATGTTATTATGTGTAGAACCCCTCCCCCAAAGTAGACAAGCACTTACTCAGATGTATATAGATTTACAGTAACAAGTTTTTACTAAATTTACATTTGACCCTCATATTTTCCATAACATGTTTACTTAATATTAAATTAAGTCCAACCTATTCAGATAAATATGTTTGCATACCCTTTATAATTACCCCAAATTTACAGTCAAAGGTTCTCAAGTTATAATATGCCCAATTCTCCATTTTTATTGTCATTACAAGTAATTATAATTTATCCCAATTACACGCGATTCAAACAAAAATGGCCTAGGCTCTCGAGGACCTAGGCTAAGTGTAAAATATAAAGGAAAAGGAGAAAATAGGTCCAAACTCAAACTGAATAAATAGACATAGAAAAGACTGTAAATAGATAAAAGACCGAAAGGGGACAAGGAAGAAAGATGTATATATGAACATATAACAACTGTAAACTGAATAGATAATTGATAGTAAAACAACATATAAACATTGTTACTTTTCAGATCCAAATCATTTACTGTCAAAATACTATTTAAATATCAGATCTAAAAATAACTAGAACTCATAGTGATTTGATTTAGATCCAAAAAATGTCTCTTTAAAATTGTTATTGTAGAAAAACTAGAATTATCCCCTTTAATCTACGTTTTGACAGCTCCTCGGCATCTTCCTATTTTTATTTAGAAATAGCTTGGAGGAAAAAGAATGAAGAATGTTTGTGTGTAAGAAAATGGTAAGGCTGCTAGCTTGTTTATAGATTAGCTAGGATAATTCTAAACCATTAGACATTAGGTTTATAAATCAGACAGTACACCTCAAACTAAGTCAGCATATGTATCTATCAAATAAAACACTCCAGATTCAGACGTAGGAATCTTCCCTACATTCAGGTGGGTCGACCCAGCTACTACCTGGGTCGACACATGGGTCGACCCAGATAAGGGGCTGGGTTGCCAACTTACCATTCCTTTCTGTATTCAGTTGTTATATTACACACACACACACACACACACACACACATATATATATATATATATATATATATATAATACACTGTTTCAGTTCAATCTTCTTTGGTTCATAACTTCTTCATACTTAATCCAATTTACGAAAACCAAGAGTCTATCTGAACCAGAATTTTGTAACGAACGCAACGGTAAAATCCATTTTACTCGACTTTTACAATTTTATTAATTAGTATTTATTTTATTATCTTCATTATTATGGTGTATTAAATTATGGGGTGTTACACAACAGCAATGGCAGAATTGGCTTGGCAAACAAAAAGTTTGCACCCCTCAATATCACATCCCAGAGTGATGTGAAATTTCCCCTGATCGCATCAGCCTCGGCACTAGTTTCCCCGATGCGCACACGAGGGATGCAATGCGAAGTTTTTGGCAAGGAAGGGATCCAGGATTTTGGCGTGGCAGAGTGATGCTATTTTTCGGTGATCGCATCGAGTGATGCGGGTTTTTCCCAGAGTCGGATACGCAGAAAAGTGATGTGATTTTTTGGTTGGATGCAAAATTTGGGCAAGTGCCAGGTTGGTTGGTACAGGGATTCTACCATGCAGATGACCTATTTTTCATTGACCTTGCATTAATCCACACGTGACTTTCACTAATTTTCAGGATGCGACTTTTGAAAGGCATGGGATGCGCTTTTTTGGACTTCAGCATGATTTTCTGATATGTTTTCTTGGATGCGAGTTTAAGGGATATGAAATTTTGTATCCCGCCTTCCAAGGATGAGAAATTTCATGTTGTGGTCCTCAAATATCACTTATTCCCATCAGTACCTATAAATACTCCTACCTCATTCTTCAAAGGAGTGGGATTTTGGACACTTTGGAAGCTCTCAAGCACCATTAATGGCTGCCACTTTCTTCTCCAAGACTATTGGACATAGCGTAGACCTCTAAAACACTGCAAAAACATTTTCCATCAATTTTTGGACATTCACAAGGACATTTACACTACTTTTGGACTGTTATTGGTTATCTTTGGATTTCTTGGGCATTGAAGCTCTATTTTGGACATTGTTGACCAAGTCAACATACTTTTCACTCAACGAAGAAGAAGAAGGGATTTTGGTCAAAATTTAGAATTAACAAACATTTTGTTGTTCTATTATAACTCTTTGTATACAAATATTGTTCGAACTTGAATGACAATTTTAATCAGCAATTATATGATGAACGATTATATAAAGTGGACGTAGGCATTAGTGCCGAACCACTATTAAAAGTTGTATTCTCCCTGAATTTCATTACTTTGAATTTTGATTATTTGGTTCTACTACACATACAATCGAGGGTTGTCATGTGTTGAATCAGCGACAATTTCCCACATCAACACTTTGGCGTGCCAGGAGGGGGCATACAACTTTGACTTCTGCTTCGGATTAGATTTTTGGATTTGTCTTTGGATTTCTTCTTCGACTTTAGTTTCAGTTTTCGACTTCGACTTAAGTTTTAGTTTTCGACTTCGACTTTGTTATTTTCTTTCCAATATGGCTAAGCGCAAAAAGCTCGACGTTATTGCTGAAGCTCAAGGTGTAGGAGGTGAAGGAAGTCAAGTACTTTCTTCGACTGGAGTTCCCTTAATTACGTCACTCGTGACGACGTCGATGGGATAATTAAGAAACTTGGCTATGGATTTGAACGCTCGACTCGAGCGATAGGAAGAAGCTTTTAATACCTTTCTTGCTCGGATTGTGGATAGGATAAGAAGCGTCGCAAGGCCATCAGGCCAGGCAGATATTACGGGACAAGTACCAATGTTCCTCAACCCATGACTCGGGACTTGGGGGCAACCCCGCAAACTAATCAACAGGCCATGCCAATCCTCATAATGGTGTCGGTCCTGCAGCACTCGAAGGCACCCCTAATCCCGACGTCGCTCCAACTCATGGCGCTTTAATTGGTCAAATTAAGAGCTTCGCTATTGGTAATGTTGCTCAAGCGCCAGTGCGCACAGCTTTGGATGGTAGTGCTCCCACGGTTCTGGGAGTCAGGATTGTGCCCGATGCGACTCCTCAGGTTAGAATTCAAATGGATATTCTTCTCGCTAACCAACCAATTCCTAATTTGGAGTTAAACGCTAGGGGAACTAGTGTCGCTTTGGACAATCTAAATCAGTTGCTTGCTCTTGGTAATGGATCTCAAATCATGGATGTTATTCATTGATTCACTCAAGGCGGTGCCTCTTCTTCAGACTTGGATTGTGTGACTTGCAGTCCGTTCTCTTTGGATATAAGGAATTTTCGTAATCCACCGGACTTCAAACTACTGATTTTGGAAGGTTATGATGGTCGGAAGGACCCGACTTCCCACTTGTTGAGATATATTCGACATATGGAAGTTCTCTCTACTTTAGAAGGTGTCATGGAAAAGTGTTTTCAGCTTTACTTGACAGATATAGCTGCAATGTGGTTCAGGCAGCTGGAGAAGGACTCTATTACTTGTTGGAATGCTTTGGTAAGCAAATTCGTGGAACAGTTCAGAGTCAATATTGCTTGTCCGGAAAGCGTTATGACTCTAAATGGCATCAACTAAAAGTCCGGTAAGACTCTACTTAAATTCTTGAAATGATTTAATGTTGCAGTGGCTTCGGTCGACATACCCGACCCGTCTATGGTTTTGATAGTCGCAGTTTCTGGTGTTTTGGATAAATTTGACTTTAAGACTTCACTGCACTGGGACCAGCCGAGGGATCTTGGAGAATTCTATTTTGAAGCTAAAAGATTCTTCGGGAAGAAGATGTGAGGACTGACAAAAAGGTTCTCGAAGCAAATGCTGTTAAGGGTGGGAAACCATCCGACTCTGGAAAAGCGAAAGATTCTACTGCAAGTAAACCTTCCTCAAGGAATGATCATAACATGGTTTGTAGGCACCAAAAGTTCCAGTCTTTTTTGGAACTTACTCACACTCTCGAGGAGATTTATTAGGAAGATCATCCCACTGCTCCCTTTAAAGAGCCTCCCGTCAGGAAGCCCACTCAGAAGGAAAGGGATTCTGGCTGACACTTCTTATTTCATGACCTCGATGGTCATAACACAAATGAGTGCCAGCATCTCTAAAATATGATTGAATAGCATGTCATACGTGGAGAGCTAGCACGGTTTGTTCGGAATTGGGCTGAGGTGCCAGGACTGGCACAACCCTTCATGGAAATCAAGACAGACCTGGGACCAGCACTCGTCCCAATGACATATCAATTAAACCTATTACCGACTCGGATGTTGTGAATGCAAGTCTCCCGGGCATCAGTATCTTGCGACTTGTGGTTCTGGTCTCCTGGCTTCGTGGATTTCTAGATTCTTTGTTCTTCTTGGTCTTTTGGATATTGGTCCTGACTTTTCTAACCCTTGGATAGTGGGTTTCCCACTCGTGGCTTTCTCATTTCTGACTTTTCGCCTTTCAAATTTCTTGAGCCTATGGCACTGGCTCTCTTAATTTTCACTGGATTATGGATATTTGGGCTCCGGACCCCTAGGTTTATCTCTTTTGGCTTTGTGGATTATAGATGGCTGAGTCGACTTACCCATGCACGGGAGTTGTTATAATCCTTAGGCATGCTCTTTGCTCGACAACATACCGTCATCTCCTGGTTATTAATAAAATGAATATGTTCTGCCTTTTCTTGGTAGTTTTACCTTGGTAAGGCCGCCCTGAACACTATGACTTGCCTCAGTCGCCTTGCTTCAGCAGGATCGCATTGAATTATTTTGACAACTCTTGGTCGTCTTGCTTCGGCAAGATCGCCTTGAGAGGATTCTGGTTTTGGAGCTTGAACGGCTAAGTTTGCTTACTCATGCACGGGAACTGATGAGATCCTAGGCATGCTCTGGGCAAATGACAAACCATTCAGTCTCCTTCACAAATGAGTTTGAAATTAATGATGGATAAGTTGCATACACATGTACAGGAACCGACGAGATCCCTAAGCATGATCTTTACGGATGACAAACCGTTAAGTTTTCGTTTCGGTTTTACTAAAAACTCCAAAGTTTTATAACCTTAATAAGATTACTTTGCAAAGCAAACACTTGTGAAGTATGAAGTATGAAGTATGAAATCTGAAATCAGATTGCAAACTCTAAGAAATGTGATGACATCCCCTAGTCGTCTTGCCTCGACAACATCGCCTTTGAAAAAATGACATCCCTTAGTCGTCTTGCATCGACAAGATCTCCTTGCAAAAGATGACACCCCTTGGTCGTCATGCCTCAACATGATTGCCTCGAGAAAATTACAACCTTTGGTCATCTTGCCTCGACGCATGATCGCCTTGGGAAAAGATGACAACCTTTGGTCGTCTTGCCTCAACAGGATTGCCTTGGGAAAAAACTACAACCTTTGGTCATCTTGTTTAAGCAAGATCACCTTAAGAAAGGGTATGAAACTCCTTGGTCGTCTTGCTTCAACATGATCTCCTTAAAAAACTTTGGCTATCCTGGCAGTCTCGTCGATAATGTGATAAGATCGCACACTTCTTGGCTATGGAATCTCTGGTTATTCGGACTATTGGACTCCGTAGTCCCTCGGATATTCTAGCCATTTTGATTATCTGTAAACAATTCAAAGTGATCGTCGGCTTTCATTGGATTTCAGGCTATCTGGATTTTTGGTAATGGATAGTTCGATCCGAAGCGATCGTGGTTTTATGGATAATATGATCTGAAGTGATCGTGGATTTCTTGCCAAACACATCTTCCTTCGATCAAGCAAGACACGCTTTGGAAGGCAAAGTGTTGACACTCTTTTTGCTAAGCCGTCACACATCAAGATTTTGGTTAGTGACATGCTATAGCGTCAATAACGTCGTCAGAAAACACGAAGCGATTTGGTCGAAGTTGCGACATGTTCAGAAAAGGATTGGAAATGGTGTCAATATGTAAAATCGTCGTCGATTGACTCGAAAAAACAGACATAGTAAAAATATGTGATCCACTCGATCCGATCAGCTTAAAATGCTTGAGCATGTCGATCCGATCACATGGCAAAACTCGTCGTGCAAAAATATATGATTTTGGTAATAAGCAGTGTCTCGCACTCAGAAACAGCCGATCGACATGGGTCGATCACAAAAAATAGCTTGCGCGACTCATGGCATCGAAATCTGGTAAAATTGGAAAAAAGTGATCTGGTACGTCAAGGCACGGGAAAATCACGAAAAACCATGTAAAATACGGCAGATCCTCCTAGAAAATTTGGTAAACATGGATTTGACACGTTCAGAAAATCATGGATCGGCACGGTGGATCAGCCATTTTCCACGCGCACAACTCGGGCCAACAACCCTGGCAGAATTGGCTTGGCAAACCAAATGTTCGCACCCCTCAATATTGCATCCTAGAGTGATGCAAAATTTCTCCTTATCGCATAAACCCCGGCACCAGGTTCCCCAATCCACACTCGAGGGATGCGATGCGAAGTTTTTAGCAAGGAACGGATTTTGGATTTTGGCGTGGCAGAGTGATGCTAATTTTTCAGTGATCGCATCGAGTGATGTGGGTTATTCCCTGAGTCGTATACGAAGAAAAGTGATGCGATGAACTCTACCATGCGAATCATCTCATTATCATTGATCCCAACACGTGCTTTTCACTGATTTTCAGGATGTGACTTTTCGAATGCATGAGATGCGATTTTTTGGGCTTTGGCATGGTTTTCTAATACGTTTTCTTGGATGTGAGTTTGAGGGATACGAAATTTTGTATCCCTCCTCTTAGGAATGCGAAATTTCATGTTGTGGTCTCCAAATCTCAACTACTCCCACCAAATCCACTACCTACAAATACCCCCTACTTCATTCTTCAAAGGGGTGGGATTTTGGGCTCTTTAGAAGCTCTCAAGTGCCACCTTCTTCTCCGTGACTATTGGACATAGTTTGGACCTCTATAACACTACACAAACATTTTCCATCAACTTATGGACATTCACTAGGACATTTACACTGCTTTTGTACTGTTCTTGGATATCTCTGGATTTCTTGGACATTAAAGCTATATTTTGGATATTGTCGACCAAGTCAATATACTTTTCACTCAACGAATAAGAAGGGCATTTTGGTCAAAGTTTAGAATTAACATACATTTTGTTGTTCTATTGTAACGCTTTGTACATAAATATTGTTCGAACTTGTACGATAATTGTAATCAGCAATTATATGATGGATGATTACTATAAAGTGGACGTAGACATTAGTGTCGAACCACTATAAAATGTTATGTTCTCTCTGCATTTCATTACTTTAGATTTGGATTATTGTGTTTCTACTACACATACACTCGAAGGTTGGCGTGCGTTAAATCAGCGACATTTCCCCTTGTCAAGACCATACTTAAAGGTTCATGATTTGGTTGGACTGCCAAGTACCAACTATGCTTAACAGACCATGGTTTTATTGGATCTTCGTCAAGCATTGGTTATATTTTATTGTTCACCTTTTTGTTCACGTCCTACCAAACATAAACCATACTTGATAATCTATAGCCTCCCTGGGCTCTTGCCGATAGAGATGGAAATTTAATCCGCGGGGATGGGTACCCGTGGAGACCCGCACCTAATCGGGTGGGGATTCCCCGACTTAGCGGGTAATGGGGCGGAGGATGATTTCAATACCCGAAGCGGGTACGGGGCGGGTACGGAGGTAATACTATTCGCCCCATATCCGACCCGATATATATTTTCTGTTACAAAACGTGTACATTTGGCTTATAAACATTAAGTAGAAACACAGATTGTTGTGCTATATGATGTAAAGTTGTAAACCATTCATTTCAAATATGTTGGCATATACATACATGCCTGGAAACATACGCATGTATCAAAGCACTATACTTTTTCTTCTTTTTTTTTTTTTATAAACACAGAAATAAGGACAAATATACATGCATGCAGCATGCATGGTATAATTATACATGCCTGGAAACATACACAGTAACATAAGTAATAAAACAAAACTTTTTCTGCTTTTTACTTTTTTGTAAAACACGAACATGGATAAACATGCATGCATGACATAAATATACATCTTTTCACCATTTTCTCTAAGTTGTTGACGTGACATCGACATTGTCTAGACATTTCTTTAGCATTTAAGTGTATTGTTGTACACTTTAGTAAATGGTTATTGGTTACCCGATGGGTCCTCCATAACCGCTGGGTATTCCCCTACCCGAACCCGTTGGGTATTAAGCGGGGATGTGGTGGGTACGGAGGACATAAATGGGTAGTGGGGATGGAGGCGGAGGATGTATTCCCCGCATATTATCCGCCCCATTTCCATCCCTACTTGCCGAGTATCAGCCGTACTTAACGATTTATAGTCCTATCGGACTCTTACCAAGCATCATCCATACTTAGTGTTCCATAGACTTGTCGAGCTCTTGCCATGCATTAGCCATACATGACGATCCAATGAATTAAAAGGTTTTATACTTGATGAGAATCATCCAAACTCACCAAGTTGTTATCAAAGTTTGAAATCAGATAACCCAATAGCAACAACCACACTCACTGAACGGTGTTATTAGAGTTATCTAATTGCGGGTTCCACACTTGACGAGCATCATCCATACTCGCCAAGTGATTTATTAAAGTAATAAAATGCAAAATCCATATTCGATGATTTTCAGCCATACTTGCTATATAGTTCTATTAAAGCGAAAAAACTTAAACTTTATTGCAGGAAACTAATTGGTTTGTCACCATCCAAATCTTTCCTAGGGATCTCGTTGGTTCCTGTATAAGTGTAAGGAGTTTAACTTTTTATTATAAATTAATTAAAAAAATGAGATGAAATTGATGGTTCATCATCGTCCAAGAGGATGCTTATGGATCACATCGGTTCCTGTACATGGGTAGGAGAGTTACCCACCATTGTTGTCAAATTTCAATTGTCAATTGATGACAATCCCCCATCATGAACCAAGCTTTCCTCTATTCCTTGCAACTAACGGTTGCTCTTGTTCCGTTGCTACGACCCGATTTTGGACATATTACCATCATTGTCCATTCCTTGCTTTCTCCTCAATTGTATCCTACAAGTGTTTGCTTTCGTTCATTTCATGTCCATCTATCTCACGAAATAAGCAGAATTTCCTGGAAGTTATCTCCTGCTGTGTAGGCACCCGGCAAGTTTACTTTCTCGCTGAAAGGTGGTCTTTGATGTCCATGTTGATTTTCTTCGGAATCACATTCAACTTTTTATATGAGCCGTATTTTGGCCCTATTTTGTATTTACTTCTCGGGCCTGAATTGCCTTCGGTTTTGTGTTTTCCTTTATTGTTTCCAAAGTTTGATGGTCCTCCGTGCTTAACATTATTGACTTCAAGAGCCTCTCTGTTAGCTTTTACGTTCTCTTGTCTTAGAAACCTGTCGACTTTAAAATAGAATTCTTCAAGATCCCATGGAGGAGGTCCTTTTCCAAAGTATTTTGAATTTGTGATTGCCCAAGACGCTCGAAACTGTAGCCATCAGAGCCATAGATGGATCTGGCTGATTTACCGAAGCCACTTCAACATTGAACCTTTCCAGAAATTTGCGTAGAGTCTCACCGACCCTTTACTTGATTGTTGTTAAAGTCGTTACATTTTTGGGCCTAATGAAGTGGACTGGAAATTGTCCAATAAAATTTTACAGCAGGTTGCTTCATCTTTCAATCGAAAATCGAACCTGACTCCAGTTGTTGAAACCACATACCAGCTATGTCTGATCGAAAGAGAGGAAAGCACTTGGTCATGACATCGTTGGATGCCCTAATACTTCCATGTAGCGAATGCATCGCATGAGGTTGATAGTAGGATTCTTCCTACTATCATAAGCTTCCAAGACCGACAACCTGAAGTCCGGTGGGTTTCAAGAGTTCTTGATGTCCTAAGTGAAAGAACTGCAATTGACACAGTCCAAGTCTAATTGGGGTAGTCCACCTCTCGAAGCCCTCCTGATCATGTTCATGATTTGATTGTCATCATTCAGTAGTTGACATCAATCGCCAAGTCCAACACCAACAACCCGAGTATTTTGAGTGTACTATCCATCGATCAAGCCTGAGTGCGGCTGATTTCCATCGCCTAAGCCAGAATTCCTAGGTATGGGTGCATTGAACGCTAAGCTAGCGGTCGCGGGGGTTACCCCCATGCATTCATGGGATCTATGCGATCCCTAAGTAGGGGAGGTACCAACTTCTTAGCTGTGGGAGAAGTTGCCCCCGATTCCAATCTAATTCCGTGATAGATGCGAGGTCCAGCTCCAGCAGTCATGTTCTGGTTCTCGAGTCTTCTTGGTTATCCAACTTGATTGAGGAAGTTTGTCATCATTTCCTCTTATCGCTTTAGCAAACTTTCTTGATGGTCAAGGCGATTTTGGTCAATTGAGTATAACACCCAAATCTTATGCAATTCGTAGAATAAGTCCTGATCACGCTAACGAAGCAGTCACAAATAACAATGAAAGCAATAATCCAAATCACAAAGTGCAGAAAAGTAATTGAGCACTCCAGATTTTATAATGGTTTGGTAAGCGTTGGTTTACGTCCACTTGGCGTAATTTATTGCTTATATCATCAGTTATTTATTGTATGAAGGTTGAAGTTGCTTCCAAGTTGCAGCAGAGCTTTCGCATGGTGAAGAAAATATACTTTTTTCAAAGTCACGACAGAAGGTCTACTTATAGAGGTGAAATGAGTAGGGATTGACACGAAAACGCACAATGGACCAATCAAAAGGTGACGACTTGGCCCTCAAAGCGGAACCCAAGTCAACCCTAGAGTTAGAAGTTGGTACGACCCCTGAGGTTTGCACCCCAAGGGTTGCGATCCTCAGGATGGGTCCCCTTGGTTGCCTTTTTGCATGTCCAATTGTCGATTTATCGTCTTGAGTTTTTGCATTTGAGTTATTGACGAAGTTCCGATTGAATTGTTGATTTATGAAGTTCTGCAATTCGGATACGTACCGATCATATACTTAACTATATTTCCAGTCCAGTCTTTCTTCGGAGTCTCACAGGTCTCGCACTAAGCAAAATTCTAAGTGCTTTTTCAGCTTGTTTCAAAACAGTATTCCAATGAATTCGTCTTTCCGCGTGTTCACATGGTCATCGGTACTTGATTTCGAACAGGTTCATATAATCATCCGTACTTGATTTCAGACGAACCAAGTATCTAAATCTAAAATGTAAACAATAAGCTGTAAACACTTGAACTTGGAAAACATGTACGCGCCGCAAAGTCTTTCTTTTAATGTTACGAAAATGGAAATTTATCAACAGCATGACGTACAAACAGCCAGTTTAAGCTGCACTATGGTTATTAATTATATGGGTCACCTTTTTTATGTTTGGAACATATTTACCATCAAACTCCTTTTATTTTATTTTATTTTTTTTATTTTTTTATTTTTTTCACCATGAATTAATTTCCTCATTAATATGATCAGGAAAGGGTAATCAGCTTAATTTATATAGTAAGTTGCTGGTACAAATGTATCATAAAAGTAACATAGCAATTTTTGTTATTGCAAACTCACGTTATGAAGCATCTAAACAATAGAAGCACACAGAAGAAGGTAAACACACAAGAAAATAAAGTGATGTAGTTACAAAGCAGAAACTTCTAGCAGAACATTTTATTCATGATTCCACTGTTGTTGCGTTGTAGTAGCTGCACAAGCGGCCAAAGCATATCCATTCTGTTAAATCCTATTGGAACCTACTCATAAAAGAATTCGAATCATGTCTACAGAAACTTGATACTTTCTTGTATACAAATACGGTTATACACGAGAGAAATATCCTGATGCATTTGTCAAAGTGGAAAATAGACAAGACAAAACTTTGATTAAAATAAAAGAAACTAAAAAAACTAAGACATCAAGTTTCATTTTTGAAGGACAAAGTTTGGAAAAAAAATATATAGCCTCAAGTACAATGCTATATATAAGTAGCATTTCGGACAGCATTGAATATAACTTTGACTATAACTAGCATTTTTGTATAGTGTAAAATACGCTAGTTATATTTAGTATTCTTTTTAAGTCTTTTTTTTTTTTTTTTTTTCAAAGTTTGCCCTTCAACATAAATATGAAACTTGGTGGGTTTTTTTTTTTTTTTTTTTTTTTTTTTAAGTTTTGTCTTTCTCCTTAATAACCTCTTTGTTCAATTTCAAACTTTTCCATTTATGGGATAAAAACATAGAGCAATAATATAGCAGTAATAGTATGAAACTCTAGTAACAGCTGATTATTTGCTATGTCTTAATATATATGCACCTAAAGAGCATATAAATGATACATTACATAGCAATAATGCGGCTAATAGCTTACCTCAATCACAAAGTGTGCCCATAGGTTGTCTAATTTGGTTTCCAGAATTCCATTTATGACAGTAAGCTTCAGGCGTCTGATAACCTGAGCCATCTCCAAGAACAGTCCGTAATTCTCGCATTGCATCTGAAAAAAGGAAGAAGCAGCATATATATAAAAATGCGTCTACGTTTGGCTTTCAATAGGCTCGACAAATAAACAGCTATGAAGCAAATCGTTACTTCAATCAGCATATGTCCTGGTTTGTCCAGATTTTCAACAATTAACGGGCAATGCTGGGATTTATGTACTAGACTGTAATCCATGGATACGTCTTTTAGGCTGGTCTGAAGGTCAGAGTTGTTCAAATGTTTTCCCACAACCTGAAAAAAATCAATTATATGCAGTATGTGGGTGAGTATAATGGACAGTATTAGCGTATTGGCTACTACAGTTCACCTATAATTTACAGTTTTGGAACGTTCTCGAAACAAATGAAAACTAAATTTCAACAAATGGCTAGATAAAAACATTTCAAATTTCTTGTGTTACTGCCACAGTGGGTAGACGCTCTTGTTTTGACCCATGAAGATCACAGATTTGAACCCTGCGTGCGTTATTTGAACTGGTGGACATGTTTATCTGTAGTATACTCGAAATGTGGATAATTATAAAAACAAAAAAGGAAAAAGAACATACCTTTACACCTGCAAATTGTTCCAATTTTTCCGCATCGCTGGGTATGCTATCAAGGAAAATCATATGCTTTATAGTCTTATCTAACAAGGCATCGATGCTGCACTGAATAACACAATAAAATGAAATTGAATTATTATTTTCGATTATGTTTATCCTTCATATTATAACCTGGAATAGTTACATACCATTGAACCATCAGGAACAAGATCACGTAATTCCTTAATTCGATCTTGTATCAATTGTCGGTCGCGTGGCTTTGGTTTGTGAGAAGAGGAACTGCCATGCTTTCTTTTGATATTCGTTGACTTTGTATCCATATGCAAATCATTACGTTGTTCTATGATCAATTTATTATCCGCAGTGCTCGACATAGATAAAATATCGTCTTCTTGGTCAAAGAAAGTTGGGGACCTTTTGTGGCTACTAGGCATTGAATCTCTCATTTCCAAGGTCCCATCTTCGATTTTACAGCGAGTCAGACAAGAATTTGAGCGTTTGTTAGATGAGTTACTACTCGATTTTATACTAGTTAACTCATCAGATGTATTAGTTTCTGATGTATCAAGCAATTGAGCTATCATCTTATCAAGAAGATGTTCTGCCTCGTTTTTCTCTCTGGATTCTGTATGGAAAATATTCATAGGGTCGTTCCATTCATCCACTTCAGAAATAAAATGTCCACTTTCTATCATTGAATTTGGCGAAGGTTCTTTGCGTAGCTCACTAATAAATGGATCGTTCAAATAAAAGCAGTCAAGAATAGGATTCTCCTCTACGTAAAGATTGTCTTCAATACAACCAATGGGTGAAAGCAGATTAGGATCAATAAATGAATGTGTACTTAAATCATCCCCAAGCAACGAATATTTGAACTTATCAACTTCAATTATACTATCAGCAAATGCAGAAAGATCAAGATTTGGATCTTCGATGTAATCAGGAAACATGTTGCTAAATGTGGGGTTCCCATCATTTATTTCATTTGCATGATGATTCATATCAATCATGTAAGGACAGTTTGACTGAACCATTAGGTGCTGCATAGAGGCAAATGATTCAGAGTTGTCAGCATAAAAAATCATGCTCGTATAAAATCAATGACCAGCGTTATATTATATTTACTTACAGAAGACCTCACAAAGGGTGTGTTGGTATTTATATCATCCAACCCTGGCGATGAAGAAATACAGGCCCTTGTAAAATTTTGGGTGTCTGCAAAACAATCTCTTATGCGAATAACTTCACATAAGTCTTCCAGGATCTGATGCATTACAGAAATTTCATAAGACTCAAAAATTATAACTCCTTTGGACCATTCTGATGATCATCAGCCATATATTTTTATCTTTGCTACTGATAAAAGGAACTAATTTCATAAAATTAATTCATGTCACGGTTTTGAAATGACATATCCTCTATATAATCCACTGCTCAGTCTACTTCAAATTCAACATTTCAATGACTAATTTGCATATTATTCATTATCATTTATTTATTTATCTTTCTAATAAGTCTTGTTTATTCATATTATTTTTGTACATTATGATAAAGAGTTTTCTATTTGCAGAATTACTTGTCATCGTTCTTTTAGTAAATACATACCTTTAGTAATTACATATGTGAACAAAAAGTGCACATATACTTATATAGTTTCTTGAATTATATAAACAAATCTATGTGCTTTGTTAATGTGTTGTGGAATGTATATCTTATTCTTTGATGTAAACCGAGCAAGTTTAACTTAAATTCCATCAGAAATATTGTGTGAATACACACACATCATGCAACTTGGTTTACTACTGCTCTATAAACTACAAAGCAGTGTTTTTATAACCCTACCCAACTACGGTCCGACCTCAGATAACCCTGAACCATGAATTACTATGCTCTGGAATTCAGTCAGATCTCAATCGTGTAAGAACTCAGGTTAGACCATCAAACCAACGGTTCAACCATCAACCATCAAATTTAGATGGTTGAACCACGGTTTTTTTAATTTTCTTACTTTCTCATCCTGCAATTCTCTCTCATTCTCATGATTTGTATTGATTTGAAGAAAATAAATAAATCAATTTTACAAAAATCACCATCATCCCAAAATTAACCACTTCAATCTTCACCGCTCATAGTTTGTCCAGAGATCACTGTAAAATTCGCTAAAGTTGCCGTTATTGAACTTTTATCATTGTACCGGACTATTGTATATGCATTGTAGTTGTGTTTGTGCAATTGTACGCTGCAATAGCACATAAAATCGGTTGCAAAGATTTAAGACCATATATAGCTCGTACGTGTATTTTACTCTAATACTATTGCATATAACTTGTTGTTAAATGTGTAAATTTAAAATAAATCATGGTTCTAACGATTTGACTGTTGAACCATCAGAACATTGGACCTTGAGTCGTCACGATTCGAGTTACTATCCGGTTACGAAAACTATGCTATAAATTACTCCAATAAAAGAAAAGAAAAGGTTGCTTCGGGCCACATCCCTGGAGTGCATTTACCACTTGGCTAGGCAATATAGTATAAGACAATTAAGAAAGTAATCAAAACTTTCCTGATCTTTGTGTCACTAGATAGTCTTGATTCTTGATATACACAAAACTAAGAATTATAATTCTTAGGAATTTTCGATATGGCAATATGTAAAATTGGCCATTGATTTGTGTACAAAAAAGGAGAAAACTGGAGAAAAATAATTACCACACAGTTTGGTATACTGGGGAATTTAAGTATCACTTGGGCAGAAAACAAGCTAAGTTACATAATCATGTTATAAGGTTGTCAATAAACAAAGAAGAAATGAGTAAGGATGAACTTTTCACAATCAGAAAAGGATTTATATCTATAAATATCTTATTTTTCTTGCAATCTCTTAGGATAAACATCCTGCCAACTTATGTATTTAATATTTTACTGATATCGTCTTAATATAAAACTGCAAGTAAAATCCCCCACCATTAGTTGACACAGGATAACGGAGATGAGAAAAACAATCGGCAACAAGTACAATATTAAAATATACAGAAGGATGGACTTTATAGTACTCTAGGTTCTTTGAACCTAT
This sequence comes from Allium sativum, assembly GCA_030737875.1. Taxonomy (NCBI): domain Eukaryota; kingdom Viridiplantae; phylum Streptophyta; class Magnoliopsida; order Asparagales; family Amaryllidaceae; genus Allium; species Allium sativum. The sequence continues at coordinate 136,000,911 of CM060918.1, forward strand.
TAGCCACCCTTGTCATTTTTGAGCCATACAATACTAAATGCTAAGAATTATATTTTATTGTAGCGCTAAAGATTGCATCCACAGAAGAATTAATTCATCAATAATGCTCACACAGTAAGATGATATTCCAAATTGATGGTTAAAATTGACGCCTTAATGGTTACAGTTGGTCATAATTTTTAACCGATTAACATTTCAAAATGATCGTTATATGATGATGCTCATATCGTGGACTGAATACATTTTCAAAGAAAATTGTAGCACTTTTAGCTAAAGTAGAGAAGATACCAAGAAAAACTGGGTGACATTGTCTCCTTAGCATTTGGAAAACCAGGTTACGCTCATAAATTGTGAGGCATAAGATCCCCCATCCGAAACACAGTACTTCTTTTTTTATTAAAATAAAAAGCAATTTATGCCACCCATGAGTCAAAATCCTGAATGCTTACACACGTGCATGCGTACACATTCACACATATACATATATGATGACAGATTCATGACCCTTTTATTTTCAACTTCTTTGAAGAATGAGAGAACTAAGTTTCAACTGAAAACTCTAAAGAAGCATGCACCAAACAACACATACTTTAGACAAGTCACATGGATATGCAGTTGGCGAGGTTTAAACTTTCGACCATACGTGTGGGTGTTGCATGTGATGACCAATGGATGTGTGTGTGTGTGTGTGTGTGTGTGTGTGTGTGTGTGTGTGTGTGTGTGTGTGGAAGGGTTGTGTACACTCCCATAACTTTTTGAGCTACATAATTCGAAAAGTAAACAATAATTTATAGATACGTTCTTACATGCCTCAATGTTATCTCCACAAAATATTGATTAAATTGAATAATTCTAACATATTCAAAATAAATTTCCAAGATAAGCACATCGTTCAAATTGGTTAAGACTCTTGGATATGATGCAAAAGACCATGGTTTGATTTCCGTCTCGTCGGGTCTATCCCACTTGTCATGTAGTACATTATATACTACCTAAAACTTTTATATAAAGTACCAATTTTTTTTATAGAAAAAAATATCCAAATTAATGTTTAAAATAAATGTTTTAATGGTTTATATTGACTTGACATTTTGAACGCGTTAAAGTTTTAAAAAAACCTCATATTTATGAACATATTGTCCATAGTGTAGAATAAGATGTTGTGAAAGAGGAATGTACGGATCCTTAACCCCCCCCCCCCCCTTTCCTCTTCCCTCCACACACACAATATATATATATATATATATATGTACGTATATGTGTGTGTATATATGTATGTGTGTGTATGTATGTATGTATGTTAACTGCACCCCTTCCATTACACACTGATTAAAAAATAAATAAGTCGGACCATTTGAAATGAAACCAAAATATGAAAATATGTTTTTATAACCAAATATCGTCTTCACAAACATTGGTTTGTTTGGATAATACTTGGATAAATTATCACTCTTACTGTAAAATATTGGTTTGTTTTTATATGAGGAGGGTTCCGCTACACCTCTTATATTGCACGTGAACCCTCCCCCTGAATCTCAACCACACATTTCCCCCACTCATTCTCTCTCTTCCCACTAACAAATGGGAAGAGAGAGAATGAGTGGGGGAATAAATGGATGAGATTCAGGGGGAGGGTTCACGTGCAATATAAGAGGTGTAGCGAATCTCTCCCCATATATATATATATATATATATATATATATATATATATATATATATATATATATATATATACATATTAGTTTGTTTGCATAGTCTTGATATTTTCAAAAATAATATTTACAACCGAAAGTTGCGAGTGTTTTACTTGGATAAATTATCACTCTTACAGTAAAATAAAATAAATTGAAAGTTGAATACAATGGTAAATATTTAAGTGCATTCTAAACATGCTAGCAATTTTGTAATGTTCCATTTTTCCTGGACATGATACTGATAGTGTAGACTGAACGTCTCTAACTTAAAAGACATAAAGGTGTAGATGAGGTATAAAGGAAAACAGATGCAGTGGATACTAACCCTACCGTATTCCTCTTGGTCTTTCTGCGAAATAAGAATAATAATAATTTTTATTATTATATTAAAAAAAAAAAAAATGTAGATATGATCTGTTAGTGCCTTCGACTTCATAACTGTATGACTCCTTATTCTTAAATATATGTATTCTAATCATCAATTTAGAATATGATTTCCATGAAGTTATAAGATCTAAAGCATTCCACAGAAGCTTGCAGAAGAGAGGGACACACACCTATACATTCATACATACATATGTATGTATGTAAATGCATGTATATGTATATGTGCGTGTGTATGGACACATACACCATGTATAACAAGTATGCATATGTATGTTTAGCACCTTTCAAGTATAGCATCTTATTTGCACATACCAAATTCAACCAATGGCAGTTAGTGATGTTGACATAACAATAGTAAACAGTTGATTCGTAATACAATAAATATAGTCAACACTAATGATAGATTTAACAAATGGTCGGTATCAACATATGATCACAAACACAAGATAATATTGTACGCATCTCTTGTATGTTTAATATCATATCTCATTATTATACTGACTTCCATCCTGGTACATTTGACAGCAATTTATTATTACCTGTCCTTTTCTTATACACAAGACATGCATCTCAATAAACATGATTTAACTAGTAAATTAGACTAGGTACTTCGACGCTTCAAGGAAAAATGTATTTGTATTCCAAATGATCAAACTAACTTTTTAAAGCATATATTTACAACATTTAATCAAAATATCATGTTTATATTTCAACAATTTTTTTCTATCAAAATAAATCCTAACCCTAATGTTCTGCCCATCATATATATCAAAATCATCCATGCCAAAGGTCAAACCTTTTTTATTATGGGTTGTGGATCTGAATTTTGATTATACAACTAAGAGGATAAGAATTAACTTAAACCGTCATTTATGTATCACTATCTGTAGTATATCTCATCCATCAAATAAAAGATTACGACTCTCCTTAATTTGTAATAGTGGATCTTTATTTTGATTATTTAACCGTGTGTGGTTTAATCTGGACAACTTTTAATTTCATCATAATATACTGTTTATTATGATGAAAACTTATATTATGATGAAAACGAAAGAGAATACCATTTCAAATGACCCGAGTTGCACAACACCAAGTGGCAAAACAGGGACAAGGACAGTTGTCTGCAAAATCAGATGACCAATTACTCATACAACCGTGCTGTCATGCTTTGTTAGTACACATTCAATTCTGAATCAATAAGCTAATTACCTTAATGCCAGCTATGAATTGATCCTTCCAGTCTGTGTGCACCTGTAAGCAGGACATATTGGTCAGCTTAACTCTAATATTACTTGTACATTTTCCACATTAACTATTTGAAAATAGTAATTATATCCCACTGGCATTACCTCATCCGGTAATAAAGATTTAGATCCAGTATAATTAATCCATTGATATTTCCTTTCTGATGCCACTTGGCCCACAATCCTGCTCCATCAGCAATTTTAATCAGACATACAAATTAAAGGGGGGAAAATAAATAAAGGTGCCTAATCTGGTCTGCCGAATAAAATAAGAGATGCAATGATTGATACTCAGCCACCCCAAGATACTTACTGGGCAAAAATCCAGATATCGAGATGCTTACAGGGAAAGCACAATTTTTAAAAAAGGCGAAACCAGACATAGTTGTTAGGGATCTAAATTTTTAGATATTAGTAATGCTTTGGATCCATATGCTTAATGATACAAAGTTTAACTACCAAGTCATAAATAACGTATAACGTATAAACAAGGAGGACAGTTGCTCCCTGTGAAACCAATGCATTTTTGCGACAGGCAACAGTACAATGTATATGAGTAATAATATTAATAACAATAATATAAATTTATATTTGCATTACCAGTGGTTAAAAAAAATCTACGATGTTAGCTAAGCATATTATAGACACCATGTAAGACTCAAGCAGGATTCGAGCAGCTGTTTACTAATTATCGCCTAGAGAAAGTATTTGTTTAAGCAGCAGAATCATATTAAATTTATGACAATTGACAAACCAAGATGATAGTAAACCATCTGGCTATCCAGATTAAGTTTAGCAACTGAACAATCTGAACTGCCCCGATGTCTCTTACATATAATTCAAGAAGATGAATGGGGAAAAAGAAAGAAGGGAAAAGGAAGTAGAGCAAACTACAGGCATGCAATTTCTTGCAGTGATTCATGACACAGAGAAATTAAATTTAGCGTAATTCAGATTCAGAATTTAACCTGCTCTGCAAACCAGGTCCAACTTTAAGGCTTTGTTTATATAATTAAACAAATGCATGTACAATGTAGAATATATATTGTAAGTGTAATTTTGTTGATAACAAAACTGCATCCAATCCTCTCAAACTTTATTAATAGGCAAAGAAAAAAATGTTGTCTTAAGATAACTCTTTGTGTTAAACAGTACGCAGTTGGAAAGCATTGCAAGTAACAACTATCTCATAGCATGTAAATAGTATGCAACTGAAATAAACAAGCAAGATAACATGCATATGTGCAACCTGTCAAACTGAAATTGAGTGTGGCTAGGGCCTCTTGTTTTTTAAAGAGATGGAGGTCCACTCAAGTAGCTTGTCTTTTTGTAGTGAAGAAGAAAAAAAAAGTAATTGAATATGTTTTACCGTTCTCCAAGTTTATATGAGCAGAATAATATGTCGTTCACAGCCGATTCTGTCGAGCAATTCATAGCCAATCCACCTTTTACGTCCAAATATATAGTTCCGGGTTCCTGATTAAAATAATCTCCTGATATTTCATTTTGAACATATAAATCCTCCAAAGTTAATTCCCTGGAATATTTAACAAACAAAATTTATTTAGACATTTTCAATACTGTGCTTTCCTTTATATCACAATAATAGATAACTAAATGTAATAACATACTTTGGGGTTCATATATTGCATTACATATGATATAACACTATAGCTGAAGGTTACATCATCAATATACAGTTGAAAATTTCGGTCTAACATCACATAAAATTTGTTTGCATTAGTTAATGATGTTGGTCAACCTACCCACCAAAGCAACTTAATAGAAGGTTATAATATGAATTTGCTGACTCTCCATCTGATAGCAACATCACACCAAACTCTTCCCAAAGAGGAAAACAGCTACGACCCCCCCCCCCCCAACCCCCCAAAAAAAAAAAAAAAAAAAAAAACACTCACACACAAAAGACCCAAAAAAACGTGCTCTTGTTCTTCAACAAATACCAATTTGTCCTGGAATGCATGGTATATTAAACGGTGGAGAAACAACCATTCGACTACATAATTTTGGAAAACATAGAAGACATTTGTGGAGAGAGAACAAATTAAATACATTGAAGAGTATACACGGCTAAAACATAATTCTTGTTTTTGTGACATCATACATTTTGGTTTTGAAAGCCTAAGGTAGGCCGTAGGCAAACCACTCCCTTCTTCTTCTTTTTGTTATGTTGTTGTAAGCTACCAAAGAAAACTACAAGATTAAAAAAAATGTAACTCACATTGTGTTAAGCTTCCAGAAAAGAGCATACTTCCAATGTGTGTTCATACAAACTCTCATTAGCAACTGCCTCAATGAAATAGCAGTTCCCATACACAAAATTTTATTTTAGACCCCCAAATATACCCTTTAGATAGTAATAGTACCGGTTTTCTTATAACTTAACTAACTTCCACGATACAATCCTCTTCCCGCTTGTGTCCACCTCAAACAAGCTCTACGTTTACTCAGCAAACTTGGGCCAAGCAGCATATAACTCATCACTTTACCTAAACCTTCAGTGAATGGTGCAGCAATTATACCCAATGTGCTAGAATGAATTAGCATCCAATTCACAGTAATTGAATGTTTCTGGTATTAATATCCACGAAATTAACATCAAAATAGGATCTTGTATTATCAAATGGCGCCAATTTTGTGAACTTAAGCTCGATTCTGAACTGCATGAACAAAGATAAAGCTGAATTAATCTTCTACGATTGGTTCTCCTTCTCGAAATCTAATAATCGAAAGCTCAAAGATACATCATGTTTACCAATGTCTTGAATCAAAAGGGTAAGAAAAAAAAAAAAAAAACAACCAAACAAATTGTGATAACAATTGTACCTCACTATCCCGTTCGATTTTCTGCCTAAGGATGGACTTCAAATAGCATTTGGACTTTAAATAGAAATCAGACTTCCATTATCGAAAACAATATTTAATATACCCGTCCTTTGTGTAATATTTGAACCGATGAAATTACGCTTTAGGTATGGTTTGCGGTAAAGGCCAAAGCGGGAAATAATAGCAGACCATTTAAGCACATCAATTTAATGAACCATTTGGTTAAACGAAAGAATGCGTTTGCAACTTTTAAGCGGATTATTTAAGCAGATCAATTTAATTTATGATTATTAATTTAAATATGTTAAACGAGAACTGTATAAATCAGAGCAGCATCATTAAAATACGACATAAATATACAAAAATACAATAGAAACTGAAATAGTAGTAGAAAATCTCATTCGGTGTCACTTACTTGATTGATCAGATAGGCTTTGTACTTAACAGAAACATCAAGGTGTGTCTCATCCGACGACCATGATATTGCATCGTCATTGTTTAGAACGTTGAATAAATTAGTGTTGTTGGACAGTGTAACAATATGTAAAGCTTCATTGAAAATAAAATTCGCTCCTTCACTCAAACGTTTAATGCGTGTTATCAAATCTGCGTAGTTTAAAGAATTTCATGTTGATCGTACACAGTTTGTGTTTGGATTTTTCGTAGTTGTATGAGACTTTTTCACTTTTCGAGTGTGGATGTAATCGACGATGTCAGTCATCTTCTAGTTGATTTCACCACGGTGTTTTCTAGAAACTTCGCGTCGACTTGAAGATGAACCAACGTTTCGATTTTTCTACACGAGAGTTTCTTGAGCAAGAGTTTGGGTCGGTAGTCTTGATACAAAGAATGATTTGATGGTGAATTCAACTTTGATATATTTTGCCCTTGTTCTTGTATATCATTTAGCTAATTTTGACATCCATAAAAAACTGTGGATTTTCAAACGGTCCAGGTGCAGAAGGAGTAAACTGTTGTCATTGCTCTTCTTGAGTAAAAGCGGTCGTATAAGCTGGCATATACACCGCATTTCCTATTGTATTTTTTCCTTGAAATAGTTATTGTTGTAGATCCAAATGGTTCATTGCTCTTCTTGAGTAAAAGCGGTTGTATAAGCCGGCATATACACTGTATTTCCAGTTGTATTTTTTCCTTGAAATAGTTATTGTTGTAGATCCAAATGGTCACGCGGTGTGCTTTTATATTTTATAATACTCGGACCAAATTTCTATTAGAAACATAGTTATTACTAACATTTTTTTTAAACAACAAAACTGGTTTAAAAAAACTGCATTTATGAAAAAATACCTTTAAACGATCATTCCACCATTCCTCCGAGCCTAAAACAGTATGTCGAGCAGGATCCCAACAGCTCCAGTTTTGCTATTCAAGCTTCCCCATTTTACTCATTCTCTTCTGAGACTGTCGTGTTTATGTCAAACTTCGTTGTCGTCATCATTTCCAGAAAATCTTTTATTCGTCGTCCATTGATTTCCGCCAATGCAGCATTATAGCTTTCCGCTATAGCTTTATGAACCCCCTTTTTATTGTTACCGCATATGCCGTATGCAATAACGATACATTGTAGCAAAACCTAGTTGTCTCACTGGACCAATGGTACTTTGGTTGTCGGTTCGACATTGTTTTGGGAGGGGGTTATAGAGGGAGAAGAGTGACTGAAGAGAGTTATTGGTGATGGAGAAGAAATGGAAGGAGGGTATTTGAAGAGATTGGGAAAATAGCCGTTGAGCTCAAAATGGAGCCATTAGGAGGCAATGCGAAACTGTCCAAAATGGATCGTTGTGTTTTGCGACACATCACAAACCGTAATGATCCTTTTGTACACACGGACGGTACCTAAGTGTTGGTAACCGCGTACCTTCAATGGCCTCAAATGAACCATAGTTTTAAAATGGAAGAATTGACACGCTGAATAAATACCAATTCACTTTGAACATTCTTTTGCTTTTTTAGAAAAAGTAGGTTGCGTTGAATAAAATTCTATAATGGCATGTCAAAATATAAAGTAGCAGTCAAAATTAAACCGGTACAGGTTTTTAAATCAAAATAATTGTTTACGAGGATGATGAAATAGATTGAGGTATACACGTAATATATGTGCATAACATTCTGATTATAAAGTTTTAAAAAAATAAATAAAAGGAAAAAAAACATTTTTATTCTGAAGCAGGTTATTTTTCCTTTAAAAAGTGATTGTGAATTTGTTATTTTACAAAGAATTAACCTCAAGTATGGTTTGGTTTTTCAATGCGCAATTACTTTCCAAATAAATTTGAAAATATATGGTTTAGCACTTGAGAAATTAAAAAATTTGGAGATTGATTTAAAGAAGGATGTTTTACTTTTATCCTAACATTAATATTTAAACACTTTCAATATCTAAACTATAATATTTTAGCCTGATACATAGTGAGAGAAATAGAGTTAAGTTAATATTTTCAAAGGCACGGTTAGAAATTAAAATTACGTGGAAATTCATTTTGAGATATAAAGATCTTTAAAATTAAGACATTTTCTGTTAAGTAACTCTTCTAATGTAATAACTAGTCTTCCTGACTATCGAAAGTCGATATCAAATCGACCACTATATTCTAAAGTCGAACATTTGATCATCGAAAGCGAAGATTGTTATGGTTAAAATAAAAGAAAAAGATGAAAAAATTAGGAGAAACACATAATCTTACAACTGAATCGACAACACATAAAATAATAATGATAGATGAACTGTGTAACGTCCCAGAATTTTAGCGATTTAATAATTGATTAATTTGATTATTTTAATATATTGGTTTAATAATTTAAATGATTTGAATTTAAATAATATTGATTTTTTAATTTAGACAGTGGAATAATAAATATTTATTTCTGAAATAATCGGAAATAGTTGAATTGGCAATAGGATGTAAATTGGATAATTTAAACAATTTAATTCAGTTTAGAATTGAATATTAATAACAAATTCATTTATTAAACGCAGTTTGAACGTATTAGTTATCATATAATTTAAATCGAGCCCGTAACGTTGCGGTAGTTCATAATATGGAGTTTTGAAATTCAAACGACTATACAGGATTTATTATAAATCGGATTTCTTCGAAACAAGATATATTGGAATCTATTAAACTGTATTTTTCTAGCAGAAGTGAAAAGTGGAATTTTCCCGTTATAGATAGTGTGATATGTCCAAATAAAATTCTGAGAAAGTCGCTATGGAATCGTTTATAGATCATAACGATTTATCTAATATAATTGAATATCGGTTTATTATTTTGGCAGGCTATGTTATATGTATGATGTTATATGCCTGCGTTTTGGGGTACTTATGTTATGTAAATATATGATGCTATGTATATGTACGAACATTGTATGGTTCCACGTATGTTAATATATCAAGGCGTGAATCATTATGATTCACCACCTTTCTGCTTCAAAAATAATAATTGAATAACGGTTTCGAATCTGGACAAGATCTTTGAGACGTAATTATAATTTAATTTTTAGAATTTTACTGTAATTTTTATTTTGGAAAATAAGCTAATTTTTATTTGGAGTGTTTTACACCCAATATCAGCATTTTGGGGTTTCAAAAAATAAGTTAACTTGTCTATATTAATATATTTTTGGGATCGTGGTACCTCGCTCGACACAATAGTATTTTTATCTTTGTCAATAACAGTCTGAAAACGGATGAAATTTTATGCAAGTGTACCCTATATAAATATCTAATATAAGACAACTTATCTATATATAGCCTGCGTTTTTCCCACAGTCTATTGCTTTCTTTTGAAGCAACAAACCATGCTCCAGTACACTCTACAGTTAAATACAATACCAAACCTTATCCTAACCATTTCAGATCGTGGCCATGCGAAGGTTCCCTTGGACAAATCTGCAAACACATAAAAACAACATTCTATAAAATGTCGGCATGGTGTGTCCTGTTTGACATGACATTTCGACTAAAATAAAAGAACAAAAAATTAATAAAGAAATTGCGTTTCCTTGCGTTGGAAGACTCAGATTTACACATTATTAAACCATCTCAGCAAATTTCAAATGAAAATCTTGGTTCAGATTTTGTTTGTACTGATAAGAACAAAACAAATGTGGCGGCATGATACTAATGTCACGAAGTCTGAAATTTCGGCTATCGACAGTTGTGAACAACACATTTCGCTGCTTGTTTTATAGAAAATAATATAATAATAATAATATCTCTCCTATTTAATCCTACACATATGCTCAGTTTAGAAGCCATCTCCTTCTTGCTCAGTCGTCCTCTTCAGCTAAACATAACAAAGAAAATCATGGCTTCTAAAATCATTATGAAATCAAAATCACATTAGGATTCCGTTTACCGATCCCTAATTCCCAAACATATTTTCCTTTTTCGGTTTCTTTCCAACAACACTCCCAGGATCCGTCCAAATGAAAAGAAAATCTGGAAATAATAATAATAATGTAGAAATCGAGCTATTGTTTGTTCGTTGGGATGTTCTGAACCAAAGCTTCAGGTCCAGGCGTGTTCGAGATCAGTAATTTTCGCACCTTTTCTTTTGAGCAGAGCAGGGGATCTCGAGTTGCATCGTTGGGTACGGAGAGGATGATAGTTCGGTGTACTTGGTTTATAAAACCATGGAGCAAAACGTGAATATGGGCGGATGGTACTATTTAAAGTGGGCTTGGGTGCCATATTGGACTGTTTTTTTTTGTTGGCATTGGCTCGTAAATTTGTGAAGTAAAAAGGATAGAGGGAGTACCACCGTAGATGTCGTTGTATAATGGAGTATGCATGAAACAGGAAGCTTGTGACTTCCCTTTACAGGCGTCAAAAACATGGTGTCGAAGTGAGGAGTATTGGGTATGCATGAAAATGGCATACTGGGGAATGAGAAGACATTGATGACATTGGCAAACATGAAGTGCATGCAAAGAGGCATGGAGTCAGTTATGGGGGAACTGGCAACGCAAATCCCTCGGAGGCGTTTTAATGGTGGCACGCAGGTTGTATATGTGGAAAGGAAGTGTTAGTGATTTAAAAACATGGATTAAAAGTGAAAGGATGTTTAAATCTTAGGGAGTTTGAGGTCACGACAGTTTGGGAAGTATGGAGCAGTAAAGCAAAGGTGGTCTCGTTTTTAGGGAGTTTGGCATGCTTTGGTGGAAGAACAGTCTAATGTCTTCTATACAAAAAAGCAATGCATGGTGGTTACATTGCTTGTGGTAAGGTGAAGAACACGCAGGAGTTTGGGAAAGACGGGTGGTAGCAAGGCCGTGCTGACCTGGCACCGTGTTCGAAAAGGACGGTCGAAGCAGAAAGTAAAGTGGCGAAGGGGGAGAAATGGGGTTGTCGACGCAAATCACTCCAGGCGTACGGGATGGAGAAAATATTATGGAAAAGAAAGTATCAAAAGAAGAAGCGGATCTAAGTATTCAAAGTTTGAAGCACTGTAGTGAAGAATAGAACATACTGGGAAGAAGACGCTAAGGCGGCATGTGCGTGTCTGATGGGTTTTGAATACTGGGCTGGTAAACAACAGGGGCCCAAACTAAAAGAAAAATAATAATATAAAGAATAATGTGAACGTGAATTATCATAGGGAGATGAAGCGAAACATGAGCATGGGCGGAAATGGTGAATTGGTGCTATAGAATTTTTGAACAGTAGAGAATGGAAGAAGGGGATTTGTGTTAAACACTAATTAGGTATAATTACCAATTAATTATCTTAGTAATTAATGTTGTTTTAATATAGTTGAAAACTTATAACATCGATAACGGATTCACTCGTGGACAGAATTTAGCTAGATTAGTCATGTTGGGATCGTAATGGCAAGATCTACATTTTGGAACTGATTTCGTGCAGAACGAAGCTATTGGAATTACTTAATAAAATCAAATGCTGTTTGAATCAACCGTTGTTAACCATTATTTAACGATTAACGACCAAAGTGAGTAAACTCTCTAACTCTGTTTATTTTTATAATATTATAAAAGTTATTTAATATTGATAAATGATGATTGAATATTGTGTGATCGTCGTTTGGATGAATTGATTGAGATAATAGATATAGTGATATACATATCATTCGTTGAATACTAATTCTATTGGATTTTGATATTATTTATGTTGATTAACATCTGTGGATGCAGGGAAACAGGTTTGAGGGATCCAACCGGATTCCTCAATAAACTATATTGTTGATTATCATATATTTCATCATATGATGTGATAAATAATCTATTATTGGTTGTTGTATGTTTGGAATGCTGAATTGATATTTAAATATTTTAAGGATATATTAGAAAAGAAATTCGAGTTTTAAAAAGAAAGAAAATCTATTATTTTAAATAATAGAAATTGAATCTTGGCCGGGTTAGAATACAATAGCTTGTTTTAATTATATTAAAACAAGTAGTTAATTTATAAACAATATTTTGAGACAAATGGAGTAGTTATTATCGAATAATTTGGAAATATAAAAAGGAATTTAGAGAGGGGGAATTGGAAATATTTTCCATGTGTAAATAATGTACATTATCTAAAAGTGTAGAAAATAAGAAATATGAAGAGGATGGGAATGTTTTCGGACGTTAAAAATGTATATTCTCTAGAATTTAGGCAAATAGGGGTTAAAATACTTGGAAATGTTTTTTTAGAAGCATGAAAGGCTAACTATGCTAACACGGGTATTTGAGAAATAACGGGAAGAATTTGGGAAGTTGGAAAACTAATATTAATTAAAAAGGGCCAGTGGTTGTTTTGATGGATGTTTGTTTTTCTTTAATAGTTAAAACACCAGCTATTAAAGATTTTGACCATTGTTGTCAATACGGAGAGGCCGGTTGGATTTAATATCCGAAAACCACTCCGTATAGGCATAGGCGTTGCGAATTAGATTATGCCAAAGATAAATTGAAGACGGAGTGAAATGCAAGGGTTGTTATGTTTGTCCAGACCCTGGACAACCTGTATGGATGAATGTCTGACAGAGTATTCCTAATGGATCACATAAGACGATCTCTTCAAGGTATTACGTCTGGTGGTGGAGAAATTCGCTTCTCTTAGCTTTTTATACCCGTAATATTTTGTGAAGATCAACTAGTGATTTGACAAGTTTGACGATGTAGCATTCAAAGCGGATGGTGGCCAGATGTCCTAAAAGTAAACGTAGCCTCTAGCCTCACAACCGGGAAATGACAAAAATTAGGCAGGTAGCATGGCTAGTTGGGTCATACCCAAGCAGGGTGTATTGTCACCAATATAGAGAAAATTCATATTTGTTCTTTTGATTTTATATCTTACGGGTTTGCGGTTGGACGACCGACAACCATGGATGACAATATATTCGCTACACTCAAGCTAAATAAGTGGACGGTCATGTGTGGCTGGGTTGCAAGATGTTCTTGCTGAACCACAGTGTATCCCCTCTAGAGTACACTGATCAGAAAGTGGTCTCATACCTTGTCATAGTTGGAATCCAATCTCCAATAAGCACCCTGTGGTTTTTTGATTTTATATTATATATGTGGAGCGTGAGATGCAAGCGTTCTGCTATTTGGTTATTTATTTGATTTGACATTATTATAATATCACCAGAGTTTAATATCAAAGTATTTTAGGTTATAGTAAGGTAAAAACCGTCCATGTTTATGTGTGGGCTGGTCTTACTATTATCCTTTTCTTTCAAAGGATTTTCAAAGTTAAACAATATGGTTAGAGTTTACTCACACCAGTCCCATGACTGACCCAGAGTTTATTTTGTTTGTGTTTTCCTAAACTCTTGGATGCCCAAATTTGTTCGGGCAGTCAACTGTTTCAGAATTTTACAGATACACCTGGAGGAGTTCGTAGCAGGAGGCTTCACCGTTAGTTATTTAGAGATTATTTCCACTCTGATGTATATGAGTTATACTCTGATATGGTATGTATATACAAATACAGTTTTGTATTTCAAAGTTATGTTATATATTATATTTTATTCGTTCCATTGTGAGATTCGTGTTTTACTCTGATTCTGTTTTGTTATCTTCTTCTTCTATTCTAAATTTCTTTCTTTCAATTTTCTCACCCTCTAACTTCTTTCTATTAATGACCCGGTATTTTCGATTCTTGAATAGTTGACATGGTGTTTATGTTGATTTTCGGATCGAAAATCTCTCGGGCTGTTACAGTGGTATTAGAGCCAGGTTTGAATGATTACCTTGGCTCTGTGGTGTAACTCAATAGAGATGGAGTTAGTAATACCCTAGATTGAGTTTGAGTGTATTTATATGAGTGTGTAATTGTAAATTGATATAAAAACTGTTTTATATTGTGTTGATTGGTTTGGCAAATGATTTATGAATTCTGTTCGATACGGTAATGCAAACTGTATTGATAGGTGTTTCTAAACTCATGAACAGAGTAATTCAACACAATATTGTTTCAAAAGCTGGGTAAATGAAATAATTTTACCAAAAATATATTTTGATATAAAAAGAAGTATATATATCTTGAGATTATTATAGTATATTAGATGTGTTTATTATTGTAATTGAATAAGATTCTAAATGAGATGGTTATTAATAACCAATCAGAAATTCATATGAGTATAATATATGAAATTTGATACTATTTAATCTGAATTCAAAATAGATTTGAAATTTATAATTTCCAGAAACTTGGAAAAGTATTTAAACTGAATTTTGGATTATATATGGAAAATTTAAAATCCTGGGAGAGATTTGGAAATGTATTCCAAGCATTTGGAAAAGATATTTTGAAGCAAGTTCAAAATGGAAGCTTTTTAAAATAAGTTTTGAAAGTGATATAGTATTGAACTCACTTCGATTTCTGGAGAATAATTCCGATGATGACTGCGCAACATCATCGATATTCATTTTCGAGTTTCTAAGTGACGGATTACTACAAAGAATATTGTTTTTGAATTGTTTTGAGAAGATAAGTTATTTTGAATCCTGAAAAGGGAAGTTGATTTTTGAAAAGCAAAGTTGTTTAAAAACCCTAGGAAGACATTATTTTGAATTAAGAACAAGTATACAGGATGAGTTTGTAATGATGGAAATAAAAATTTATTTAAGGGAGTTAAATAGGGATTGTGAAAGCAAATAGAGATTTACCTGAACTAGTTAAGTGGAAATTTAAAATTGGATATTGTACTAAAATCAGGTTGAGCTTAAGATAAAGATAACTAATTTGAGAAATTAATTAATAAATGGAACATAGAAATCAACTTGGTTAAATATATTAGATTGGGTTAGAAATGATCCTGAATGGAATTGAACTGTCGAGTAAGAAATTGAAATTGAAATTGGAACTGTAGTTTGAAATGAAATTTGGCTTGAGTATAAGAGAATGATTGGATTTGAGGATAAGTTGATTGGAGATCAAATCGAAACGCATGTGTATATACTAACAGGATAGCAAATGGAACAGAAAAGAGTTGGATGCCCAACAAAAAGGTACACGTTTATGTTATATTAGGGTATGAGATATTTATGAGCTATTTTAGGCAAGCTACTTGGTTGTTTTGTTTTCTTTTGGATTGGAGAAGGCCAGAAAGGCGAGTTGTAGTTGTACCGATTAAGCCGTGCAGAGGAGTTGCTGGCAAAAAAAATTAATATTTAAAGTGATAGAAAATTTTCAGAATTTCTGAAAATATTCGGTAATATGGAATTAAATGGGTTCAGTAAAACTGAAATTAAGAGGTAAAACAAAAGATTTTAACCTGGTTCTAATAGGTAGTGCAGCATTTTTCCTACCTTAGTAATTTTAGGGACGAAATTCTTTTAAAGGGAAAGGAATGTAACGTCCCGGAATTTTAGCGATTTAACAATTGATTAATTTGATTATTTTAATATATTGGTTCAATAATTTAAATGGTTTGAATTTAAATAATATTGATTTTTTAATTTAAACAGTGGAATAATAAATATTTATTTCCAAAATAATCGGAAATAGCTGAATTGGCAATAGATGTAAATTGGATAATTTAAACAATTTAATTTAGTTTAGAATTGAATATTAATAAAAAATTCATTTATTAAACGCAGTCTGAACGTATTAATTATAATATAATTTAAATCGAGTCTGTAACGTCGCGGTAGTTCGTAATATGGAGTTTTGAAATTCAAACTACTATACAAGATTCATTATAAATCGGATTTCTTCGAAACAAGAAATGTTGGAATCTATTAAACTGTATTTTTATAGCAGAAGTGAAAAATTGAATTTTCGCATTATAAATTGTGTGATATGTCCAAATAAAATTCTCACAAAGTAGCTATGGAATCGTTTATAGATCATAATGATTTATCTAATATAATTGAATAC
This sequence comes from Allium sativum, assembly GCA_030737875.1. Taxonomy (NCBI): domain Eukaryota; kingdom Viridiplantae; phylum Streptophyta; class Magnoliopsida; order Asparagales; family Amaryllidaceae; genus Allium; species Allium sativum. The sequence continues at coordinate 136,017,440 of CM060918.1, forward strand.
CAGTTTTGAATCTGGACAAGATCTTTGAGACATAATTATAATTTAATTTTTAAAATTTTACTGTAATTTTTATTTTGGAAAATAAACTAATTTTTATTTGGAGTGTTTTACACCCAATATCAGCATTTTGTGGTTTCACAAAATAAGTTAACTTGTCTATATTAATATATTTTTGGGATCGTGGCACCTCGCTCGACATAATAGTATTTTTATCTTTGTCAATAACAGTTTGAAAACGGATGAAATTTTATGCAAAGGGTACCCTATATAAATATCGAATATAAAACAACTTATCTATATATAGCCTGCGTTTTTCCCGTTGCCTATTGCTTTCTTTTGAAGCAACAAACCATGCTCCAGTACAGTCTACAGTTAAATATAATACCAAACCTTACCTTGACCATTTCAGATCGTGGCCATGCGAAGGATCCCTTGCACAAATCTGCAAACACATAAAAACAACATTCTTTAAAATGTCGGCATGGTATGTCCTATTTGACATGACATTTCAACTAAAATAAAAGAACAAAAAAATTAATAAAGAAATTACATTTCCTTGCGTTGGAAGACTCAGATTTACACATTATTAAACCATCTCAGCAAATTTCAAATGAAAATCTTAGTTGAGATTTTGTCTGTACTGATGAGAACAAAACAAATGTGGTGGCATGATACAAATGTCATGAAGTCTGAAATTCCGTCTATCGACAACTGTGAACAACACATTTCGCTGCCTGTTTTATAGAAAATAATATAATAATAATATCTCTCCTATTTAATCCTACACATATGCTCAGTTTAGAAGCCATCTCCTCCTCGCTCAGTCGTCCTCTTTAGCTAAACATAACAAAGAAAATCGTGGCTTCTAAAATCGTTATGAAATCAAAATCACAGTAGGATTCCATTTACCGTTCCCTAATTCCCAAACATATTTTCCTTTTTCGGTTTCTTTCCAACAAGGCTCCGAGGATCCACCCAAATGAAAAGAAAATCCGTAAATAATAATAATAATAATAATATAGAAATCGAGCTATTGTTATTCGTTGGGATGCTTTGAACCAGTGCTTCAGGTCCAGGCTTGTTCGAGATCAGCAATTTTCGCATCTTTTCTTTTGAGCAGAGCAGGTGATCTCGAGTTGCATGGTTGGGTATGGAGAGGATGATAGTTCGGTGTACTTGGTTTATAAAACCATGGAGAAAAACGTGAATATGGGCGGATGGTACTATTTAAAGTAGGCTTGGGTACCATATTGGACTGTTTTTTTTTGCAATTGTTCGTAAATTTGTGAAGTAAAAAGGATGGAGGGAGTACTATTGGAGATGTCGTTGTATACTGGAGTATGCATGGAATGGGAAGCTTGTGACTTCCCTTTACAGGTGTCAAAAACATGGTGCTGAAGTGAGGAGTATTGGGTATGCATGAAATGGCATACTGGGGAATCAGAAGACATTGATGATATTGGCAAACGTGAAGTGCATGCAAAGAGGCATGGAGTCAGTTATGAGGGGACTGGCAACGCAAGTCCCTCGGAGGCGTTTTAATGGTGGCACACTGGCTGTATACGTGCAAAAGGGAAGTGTTAGTGATTGAAAAACATGGATTAAAAGTGAAAGAATGTTTTAAATCTTAGGGAGTTTTAGGTCACGACAGTTTGGGAAGTATGGAGCAGTGAAGCAAAGGTGGTCTCGTTTTTGGGGAGTTTGGCATGCTTTGGTGGAAGAACCGCCTGATGTCTTCTGTACAAAAAGCAATGCATGGTGGTCACGTTGCCTGTGGTAAGGTGAAGGACACGCAGGAGCTTGGGAGATGCAGGTGGTAGCATGGCCATGCTGACCTGCCACCGTGTTCGAAGAGGACATTCGAAGTAGAAAGTAAAGTGGCGAAGGGGAAGAAATGGGAAGTCGACGCAAATCACACCAGGCATACGGGATGGAGAAAATATTATGGAAAAGAAAGTATTAAAAGAAGAAGCAGATCTGAGTATTCAAAGTTTGAAGCACTGTAGTGAAGAATAGAACATACTGGGAAGAAGACGTTAAGGTGGCATGTGCGGATCTGATGGGTTTTGAATACTGGGCTGGTAAACAAGGGAAGCCCAAACTAAAAGAAAAATAATAATATAAAGAATAATGTGAAAGTGAATTTTCATGGGGAGATGAAGCGAAACGTGAGCATGGGCGGAAATGGTGAATGGTGCTATAGCATTTTTGAACAGTAGAGAATGGAAGAAAGGGATTTGCGTTAAACACTAATTAGGTATAATTACCAATTAATTATCTTAATAATTAATATTTTTTTAATATAGTTGAAAACTTGTAACATCGATAACGGATTCACTCGTGGACAGAATTCACCTAGATTAGTCATGTTGGGATCGTAATGGCAAGATGTACATTTTGGAACTGATTTCGTGGAGAACGAAGCTATTGGAATTACTTGATAAAATCAAACGCTCGTTTGAATCTACCGACGTTAACCATTATTTAACGATTAACGACCATGGTGAGTAAACTCATTAACTCTGTTTTTTTATAATATTATATAAGTTATTTAATATTGATAAATGATGATTGAATATTGTGTGATCGTCGTTTGGATGAATTGATTGAGATAATAGATATAGTGATATAAATATCGTTCGTTGAATACTAATTCTATTGGATTTTGATATTATTTATGTTGATTAACATCTGTGGATGCATGGAAATAGGTTGGAGCGATCCAACTGGATTCCTCAACAAACTATATTGTTGAATATCATATATTTCATCATATGATGTGATAAATAATATGTTATTGATTGTTGTTTGTTTGGAACGCTGAATAACATTGGCCTTGAAATAAATTAATATTTAAATATTTTAAGGATATATTAGAAAATAAATTTGAGTTTTAAAAAGAAAGAAAATCTATTATTTTAAATAATAGAAATAGAATCTTGACTGGGTTAGAATATAGTAGCTTATTTTAATTATATTAAAACAAGTGGCTAATTTATAAACAATATTTTGAGACAAGTGGAGTAGTTATTATCGAATAATTTGGAAATATAAGAAGTAATCTAGAAAGGGAGAATTGGAAATATTTTCCATGTGTAAATAATGTATATTATCTAAAAGTATAGAAAATAAGAAATATGAACAGGAGGGGAATGTTTTCGGACGTTAAATATGTATATTCTCTGGAATTTAGGCAAATAGGGGTTAAAATACTTGGAAATGTTTTTTTTAGAAGCATGAAAGGCTAAAACGGGTTTTTGAGAAATAACGGGAAGAATATGGGAAGTTGGAAAATTAATATTAATTAAAAAGGGCCAGTGATTGTTTTGATGGATGTTTGTTTTTCTTTAATAGTTAAAACACCGGCTATGTAGTAACCCGCATTTTAGCTGTTGAACAATTTATTTATTTAATTATTAAATATCGATTAATTGATATCGAGAACGTGAATTAAATAATATTGAATATTTAATTTATAATTATAATATAATAAAATATATTATAATGTCGAAATAATCAAAAATATTGGAAATACAAATATTCTGTGAATGGGGTCATCCCAAAGATGTAATTCAACTTAGAGTTGGATTATATTGACGAATATATTCAATCGACGACAGTTTGAACGTATAATTATAATATAATTAAAATAGAGCTTGAAATGGCGCTGTAGTTCGCGATTTGGCGATTTGAACTTCAACTGAATGTACAGGATTCGTTTTAAGCCGGATTTCTGTGAAACAAGAAACGTGTGGAGCTGGTGGAGTATATCTTTCTAGTGGAAGAGAAAAATCGGGATTTCGTCGTGTAGATTTTTAGTTATGTCCAAATTAAATATTCAGAAAAACAGCGGTATATTCGTTCGTGGCCATAACGGTTATTTAAAAATATTTGAATATCGGGTTTGAATTTAGACAAGGTTCTTTTGATACGTAGTGATAATTTAATTTTTAGAATTTTATTGTAATTTTTAATTAATTAAATAAGCGACTTTTTATTTGGAGTATTTTACACCTTGTAATCAACATTTTGGGGTTTCAAAATATGAGTTAATCTACCGATATTATTACATTTTTGAGATCGTGGCAGTTTGCTCATTATAATGGTATTTTTGCTTTCGTCCATAGGAGTTCGTAAGTGAGGTTTTATATAAATACGGTACACTAAAATATTAAATACACTTCTCCTTTCTCTTATTAAAACAACCATCCACGTTCACTTGTTCTCAGCCACCCGCTATTCCATGGTCTCTAAGCCAAATCGTGGCCTTCAACAAATCCACAAAGAAAATTCCAACAAAACACTATAAATACCCCTTTTAACACCTTAACCCTAAATATAATCTTGCTCCGCTCAAATAAACGTAGCCGCCACTCAAAGCAAGAAAACATGAAGAACTCCTCCTTCAAAAATCCATAGAAATTCAAATCAATTCTCCAAAATCCTGAAACATGTATATTTATAATCGTATGAGGTTGCTCTTCATTTCCATACTAATTTCACCCAGCTCGACAGTGATTTTTGGTCGGAATCCTCGCCGAAAAAACCTCGACTTCCGAAGTCGATCTGCAAGTATGAAAAGGAATCAGAGAGCTCGGGTCCCTGACGAAGACTGGGGGTCATCAGCGATCTATAGTTGTCGGGTTCTGGCGAAGTTGTGTCTCCTTTGTTTTGAGTTGGTGCGTTAATCTGGAATCATCTGATGGAACCAAGCTTTGTGAAAAGGTTGAAGGATGTTTTGAGGATGGGGTGGGGGCATTGTTCTGCCGTGGGTTAGGCAGACCGACGAGGTGGTGATGCTATGTCGTGCCCTGGTCGAGGTGGGGAGGTGTCGGCTGTGTGAATGCTAACTGGAAGAAGATGAAAGGGGGTACGGGCTTGGGACGCAGAGAGAATGGGAAGGTGTTGTGGAGCAGTTTTGTGCGGTTGTGATGTTTGAAATATGAAGTGATGAAGAACGGTGAAGTGGATCTAAGTTGGGCGCAGAAACTGTTGGGTTGGTGTTGAAAAAGGGGAAGGAGAAATTGTTGAGGAGTTCCACTGTATTTGGAACTGTATTTGGCACTGTTTTTGGCGTGGAGGGGAGCTTGATCATGCTTGGTGAAGGCAGCAGTTATAGTGTCGAAATTAAAGCAGGTTGGTTAACATGAGGTCATGTTGTTACGGGTTGAGTTTATTAAGGGGTCTTGTTGGGCTTCATAAATATGGTTGTGGGCTTAGTTCAAATAGTATCAAGAAAGAAGAAATACATTGGACCCGGGTGGACTTGCTGGGCTTTGGGCCTTTTAAAGTTTTCAAACCGACTATAGCTTGAAATCAAAAGATCAGGGCCTACATGATGAAGTTAGTTCAGAACCGTGTGGAGCTTGTCTGGATTTTCGACAGAATAAAACGCCTGAATTGGACTATCGACCGTAAATCGTTATTTAACGACTACAGACAATGTGAGTAAATCTCACAACCCTGAACAGTTTATATTTTTACGTTGTACTGTTAGAATTGTTAAAAATTGTCTGCTTGATTGTGTATTGACTGTTTGATTGAACTGCTAGTAAGTTAATGAAATATTATATATATATATAATATATAAACAGTTATATAGTTATATATTGATTCTGTTTATCAGAAAAATTCATATTGAACTGAAAGTGATGACAATCATGTTGTGTAACATCTGTGGATGCAGGGAAACAGGTTGGAGGAATCCGACTGGATTCCTCAACAGTTATTTTATTATTTTTCATATATTTTAATATATAATGTGAATTATAACCTATTGTTGATTGTGTGTGTATTGACGATATTGAACATCGTGATTTGATATGATTGAATACCATGACATACCGGAATATAGATAAAGGGAATTTTCAAAGTGATATTGAAAACAGAATATTTATAAATTGGAATATTTATAAATAAGAGATATTTATAAATTTAAATATTTATAAATAAGGAATATTTATAAATTGGGATATTTATAAATAGGAGATATTTTAAAAAGGGAAATAAATTCAAAACATTTCTTTTTGAATGGAAAGGCCTGTGTGGCCGGTTTGGGGATTTTCCCGACGCTCCCGATACAAAGGAGGTTATGGCGAATTTTCCCGGGAATTTAAGGAGTTAGAATATTTCAACAATAAATTTGAAAAGGAAATATTTGTAAACCATTTACAAATAGAATTGGAAAGGGAACATTATAAAAAGCAATCATTTTTAAAGTGTAGAACCATTATTTAAAAGTAAATATTTTCAAATGAATAAAACGTTGTTAAAAAGGAAATCTTTATAAAGTAAATAAAGTTAATCGAATATGGTATTCGAAGTTAGTTAATCGAAGATAGACATTCGAAAGGAGTTAATCGAATATGGTATTCGAAGTTAGTAAATCGAATATGGTATTCGAAAGTTAGTTAATCGAATATGTTATTCGAAAGGGGTTAGTCAAGTCGAGTTAGTCAAATAGAGTTAACCAGTTAGAGTTAATCAGTTAGAGTTAACCAGTTAGAGTTAATCAGTTAGAGTTAACCAGTTGGAGTTAATTAGTTAGAGTTAATCGATTTGAGTTAAAACGAACTAGAGTTAATCAAATATAGTTATTTGAGACAAAGTTAGTCAAACATAGTACTCAGGGTAAGTTGTCATCTTGTACGACTGCTAGCGTAATTCGCAGGGCTGTAAATAGCCTAAGGCAGTTGGATGTTTCCTGAGGGAGTCAGGCGTAACCATTTTGATCGCTGCGATCTAGAGTCAAGCGAATGGAGTTTAATCGAGTATTAGTTATTCGATAGGAGTTAATCGAGTTGATCGAGTTGAGAAATAAGTTAAGTTAAATAAGTTGAGTTGATCGGGTGGTTCGACCAAGTTAGTCGAGCCTAGTTAATCGAATCGAATTGGTCGAACCAAGTAAGTCGAGTTAAGTTAGTCGAGTTAGTCGAGCCTAGTTAATCGAATCGAATTGGTCGAACCAAGTAAGTCGAGTTAGTCGAGTTAAGTTCGTCGAGTTAAATAAATCGATGTTAGTTTCATCAAAAGGAGTTATCGATGTTAGTTTCATCGAAAGGAGTTATCGATGTTAGTTTCATCGAAAGGAGTTATCGATGTCAGTTTCATCGAAAGGAGTTATCGATTATAGTTTAATCGAAGTGAGATTTTCAAATATGAGATATTTGAAAGGAAGAGTTATCGAATATTAGTTATTCGAAGAGAGGTTTTCGAATATCGTTTATTCGAGAAGGAGTTAATCGAATATAGGTTATTCGAAGAAGAGTTAATCAAATAAGGATTTCTCGAAGAGAGCTAATCGGCGAATTCGATTATATCGAATTCGGGAAAGTACTTATACTTTCCAGTGTTTAAATAGAGATTTATTTATTTATAAATAAATAAGTGTTAGGTTAATTATTCACTAATAAGAATAGAAGTTATAATTAAAGTTAGATAATTCGAAAGTAGGGATTATAACGTTATCGTTATAACCAATGTTTTAAATATAGAAGTGGACTAGTAAAATTGAATCCGAGAAAGGCGTAAAGAAGTTGTTAAAGATTAAAAGATAAACTTTGACCATTTCGAAGTTATAACGTTGTTCAGTTAAGGTCTGAGAGGTAATTATACCCCAACTTGAGTGACTCCCTTCTTAACTAAGAAATGGTAAGGTTTGATCGAAAAGGAGTTTTGGAAATGTTTTGCAAACGAGAATCAGAAATGTTTTCTGATAAAAGAAAATAAGAATTTAGAATATAGGGAAACATGAGATAAGTAAATAAATGAACTAAAGAGATTAATGTTAAATGATTTTTGATCGATATAATTTCCATCTGGAAATAATATCACTGTTTTCACACTTGTTTTTCTTTGATAGTTAACTCACAGACTATCGAAGTTTTGACCATTTTAACGTTGTTAATATGGAGAGACCGGTTGGATTATTATCCAAAGAACCACTATGTATTGGCATAAGCGTCGCGAATCATATATGCCAAAGATAATTGAAGATGGAGTAAAATGCAAGGCTATCCTGTTTAACAGAATAGTGCCTTCGGTTTGTCCAGTCCCAGGACAACTTGTATGGACGAAGGTCTGACAGAGTATATCCAATGGATAGCGTAAGTTGATCTGTTCAAACGTATTCACGTTTGGTGGCGGAGGAATTTGTTTCTCTTAGCTTTATACCCGTGTTATTTTTGGATAAGTCAATTTGTGATTTGGCGGGTATGACGATGTGACATTCTAAGTGAATGAGGATGACTTGTATGAATGTCTGACAGAGTATTTCCAGAAAGGTCACGTACCTTGATTTCTTCAACCGTACCAAGAGTGGAAGCGGAGAAGGAAACTTCTTTAGCTAACACGTAATGTACTGTTGTAGACGTCAATTAGTGATTTTCGATGGACCTAACAATGTGGCATTCGAAGTGAATCTGATGTGATGATAAAGCGTAGCTTCTAGCCTCATCATCCGGTAAATGACAGAAATCGGGCAGGCAGCATGGCTAAGTCGGTCGCACCCAAGTAGGGTGTATAATCACCTATCTAGAGAATATTCATTTGTTTCTTAAATCTATCAATGCTGTCCCATATATATACGGGAACGGTTGCTGATCCCAACCGTTGGTGATGTACATTCGATACACTCAAGCGAAATGAGTGGTCGGTCATGTGTGGCTGAGTTGCAAGATGTTCTTGTTGAACTCCAGTGTATCGTTCCTAGAGTACACTGATCGGAAGGTGGTTCCATACCTTGTCATAGTTGGAAATCCAATCATCCAATACGTGCTTGCGATTTTGATTGTATACTATATATGTAGTAACGTGAGATGCAAGCGTTTCTGCTAGATTGATATTTATTTGTACTTAGACATTATTATAATATCAGAATGATATTGCTTTGAAAAGTTATTTGGATTCTCATAAGGGAAAAACCCGTTCCATATTTACGGCGTAGTCTTATGAGATATCATATACCTGTTTAAATGATTTGAGTTTATTCACACCAGTCCCATGACTGACCCGGAGTTTATTTTGTTGTTTTCCCTAAACTCTTGGGTGCCTAAATTTGTACGGGCAGTCAAGTAGTCGGGATTTTACAGATACACTTGGAGAGCTTGGAGCAGGAGGCTTCAGGATTCTATAGCTATTATTATTTCCGCTGTTGTTGTAAGTGCTGTACTCTGATAAGTGTTATTGTATACATAACTTTTATATTTCAAAGTTATGTTATCTATTACATGTTATTCGTTCCGCTGTGAGGTTCGTGTTACTCTGATGTTGTGTTCTTCTTCTTCTTCTATTCTAAGTTTCTATCTTATCTATTCTCACCTTCTAATTTCTTTCATTAATTACCGGGATTTTTTGATGTTTTGGTTATCGACGTCGTGCTTACGTCGATAACCAAAGTCGCTCAAAATCCGGGTCACTACAGGCTATCAAAGATTTTGACCATCATTGTCAATACGGAGAGACTGGTTGGAATTAATATCCGAAAACCACTCCGTGTAGGCATAGGCATTGTGAATTAGATTATGCCGAAGATAACTTGAAGACAGAGTGAAATGCAAGGGCTGTTATGTTTGTCCAGACCCAGGACAACGGATCACATAAGACGATCTCTTCAAGGTATTACGTCTGGTGGCAGGGAAATTCGTTTCTCTTAGCTTTTTGTACCCGTAATATTTTGGGAAGATCAACTAGTGATTTGACGGGTTTGACGATGTGGCATTCAAAGTGGATGTTGGCCAATTGTTATAAAAAGTAAACGTAGCCTCTAGCCTCACAACCGGGAAATGACAAAAATCGAGCAGGCAGCATGGCTAGTTGGGTCATACTCAAGAAGGGTGTATTGTCACCAATCTAGAGAAAATTCATATTTGTTCTTTCGATTCTGTATCTTGCGGGTTTACAGTTGGACAGCCGACAACCGTGGATGACAATATGTTCGCTACACTCAAGCTAAATGAGTGGGCGGTCATGTGTGGCCGGGTTGCAAGATGTTCTTGCCGAACCCCAGTGTATCCCCTCTAGAGTACACTGATCGGAAGGTGATCCCATACCTTGTCATAGTTGGAATCCAATCTCCAATAAGCACCCTTCGGTTTTTGATTTTATATTATATATGTGGAGTGTGAGATGCAAGCATTTTACTATTTGGTTAATTATTTGATTTGACATTATTATAATACCACTGGAGTTTGATATCAAAATATTTTGGGTTATAGTAAGGTAAAAACCGTCCATGTTTATGTGTAGGTTGGTCTTACTATTATCCTTTTCTTTCAAAGGATTTTCAAAGTTAAACAATATGGTTGGAGTTTACTCACACAAGTCCCATGACTGACCCAGAGTTTATTTTGTTTGTGTTTTCCTAAACTCTTGGGTTCCCAAATTTGTATGGGTAGTCAAGTGTTTTAGGATTTTACAGATACACCTAGAGGAGTTCGTAGCAGGAGGCTTCACCATTAGTTATTTAGAGATTATTTCCACTGTGATGTGTATGAGTTATACTCTGATATGGTATGTATATACAAATACAGTTTTGTATTTTAAAGTTATGCTATATATTATATTTTTTTGTTCCGCTGTGAGATTCGTGTTTTACTCTGATTCTGTTTTATTATCTTCTTCTTCTATTCTAAATTTCTTTCTTTCTATTTTCACGCCCTCTAACTTCTTTCTATTAATAACCCGGTATTTTTGATTCTTGAATAGTTGACATGGTGTTTATGTTGATTTTTGGATCGAAAATCTCTCGGGCTGTTACAAACTGTCACTCTAAGATACAATGTATAACAGAGTTAAAACAAATCCCTTAATTATATAGTTATAAAATTCTAACATTAAAAAATGCTCGGTCTAACCTGAACATTATAATAAAATAACACGTGGGTCAGTCTGGAAAACTAATGTGAGAAAACTCAAGTAAAAGAAAACATATAATAATTCTGTGAAACCACATCGCTAATCGCGGAGTGGGTTTTACCTCACAAGGGAAACATATATATTTGCATCAACAGTCAACACTAATTAGAAATACTGAAATGTGCACAAAATGAATATAATATATAAGAATGCCAATGTAAAGGAGATAACAAAACAACAACACATGGAGAAGAGCACATGCCACTTCTCGATAAAGACAAAGAAAATTATCCAAAAATTTGGATCAAACAAGGAAAATTAGTTTTTCCAAAAATATAGGACCACCGCGAACTAAGCCACTTATAACAACAACATCCAATCTCACCATGGATTCAAATGATTAAACATCGCGAGGGATGTGTGTTACATCCTGATGTAATTTGAAATAAAATACTTATATTTGGAATGAAATGAGAGAATTGATTTTTCCAACTAATGACTCGGAGGGCACGTCTCCTGACAAAAAGTACAGGGGTGAGCGTCTGGCCGGTTTTTAGATAAAAAAATTCAAATTGAATTGGAACCGAAAATTAAATCAAACCGATGGTCGATTTAACCGAACTTGAAGGATATATTATTACTCAAATGATTAATTCACTCAAACTCAAACATAAATTTATGCTTGGAGGGATATTATTCATTAAAAATTTAAGTTTACAATAAAATTTGACTTATGTTTTAAAAATTCCTTTGTATTTTATTACTAAATCATTTATTTAAAGTTCCACAATATGTTAAATTAGATAATATAATAAAAGTTCAGTTAATTCTGTTAAACCGAAAACCAAATAAAATTATTTTACAAATCAAACTCAAACTGATTTAGTTTCAAGACCGAATCGATGTGACTAAAGTAAATCGGTTCGGTCGATTTATTCGGTTCTATCTAAATATTGCTTACCCCTAAAAAATACACCTATAGAAATATCCGAGAACTCAGCTGTTCTTAGAAAGGTACCAATCAAACCTTTCCAACTTTCATACTTTAAGCACATAAAACCAAACCGAACATAGAATAGACATAAAATTACCCTAATGGGAGTAACTCCACATAGCTAGACGTCCATTCGTGTAACAACCCGACTTTTCTGTACCATTTGAACTGACATTTAGTCACACATGTCCAACTCTAAAGCATAGAAAAGTAGATAGTAAGGAGAAAGAAGTTAGAGGGTAAGGAAAAGAAAGAAAAAAATGTTAGAATAGAAGTAAAGGAAGAAAATATCAATGCTACAGAATTAGAGTAGACAAGAATCTCACAGCAGAACGAATATAATATAATATATCCATACTCTTTACACAAAGAGAAAATTGTATACTTATATACGATACAACATCAGAGTACACTAACAAATCAGATTATAGAATCTGATTAGTACAGTACACACAATGGAAATAAATTAATGCTAGAAAATACGTGAATACATCTCATCTTCAGCTCATCTCCAGAAGCTCCAAGCAAAACGTATCTTGGAAAATATTTTCGATCTAACCTAAGCACATTTTGAAGCAAAGAAAAATCAACCTAGATCAGTCTTGAATACTTTCAGTGACAAAACTCATAATAAACAACTTGCTTAACTTTTAGAAAATCCTTTCGAAAGAATGGAACTCTCGTAAGATACGACCACACATAAACATGGCACGTGTTTTTACCTTACGATACCCGAAATACTTTTTATATCAAAATCCAATGATATTATAATAGGGTCTATCAAACCACAAATATAATAGGAATGTAACTAGAAAACTTGCATCTCACTTTCCAACATAGTTGGTATACATCTAAAACCATACGGCTCATATTGGAGTTTGGATTTCCAACATGATAAGGTATGGAACCACCTTCCGATCAGTGTTCTATGAAAAGGCCCCATTTGGGTTCAACAAGAACATCTTGCAACCCGACCACACATGGTTGGCCACTCATTCAACTTGAGTGTACTGAATACATTGACACCCACGGTTGTGATCAACCGTTGCTATAAGCATACAGAAGTGACATAAGAAGAAACAAATGAATTTTTCTCTAGATAGTGACAATACATCCTAATGGGAATGACCCACATAGCCATGCTTCTTGGTTGATTCCTATCATTTCCCGGTTGATAAGGCTTGAGGTTACGATTACCTTTTCAGAATAACACATCAAGCTTTGAATGCCACATTATCAGATCCATCAAATCACTAACTGATTTGCAAAAATATACTCTGGGTGTTAAGTTAAGAGAAGTTACCTTCTTTGCCACCATGCTCAGTTATTTGAAAAATCAACGTTTGTGATCTTAGGAAATACCATGTCAGGCAACCGTCCATACAAGTTCGTTCTAGGACTGAATGGAACCGAAGATACCTCAAAACAAGAGGTTTAAGCCACAAGTTTAATCTCGTTAACTAACCAGAGATATCAACGAGTATCCCTCTCGCTCTAAAGATATGTCTTTAAATCATTTCATAAGACCACTACAACGTTAGTTCTCGAACACAAAGTGGGTTCGAAGTGGTTTTGGGTCTAGTTCTCATCCCAATCTCTTCGAACTAACACGTTAAAAGTCCAAAAGCCATATTTATTGATAGTCGCGTTTTTAACTATCAAATTAAAACAGTACTGACAAGTACATCATTAGCTCGGGCCTTTTTAAAACCATTCATTAAAACCATTTCATCGATTCTTAAAAATCAATTTCATAAACTTATCCAAACTGGATAATTATATTTTGTAATCTCTTTTGTTTTCGTAGCTTTGAAAATGTTATCCAATTCTTATATCCTTAGAATAAACATATTCACCAAACTCCTCTATGTATTTCCTTTACTTCGGAAATATCGTTATTATAACAACCCTGAATTTTGGACTAATTTAAAAATAATTTTTAAATTAATTTTGTGTGAATTTACGATTACTGTGAGAATTAATAACTTAGAAATTATTTAAAATGAAGTTTGAACTTATAAATTTATATTAATTATAAAACGAGCTCATGACATCACGGTAGTTCGAAAAAATTAGTTTTGAACTTCAGTTGAATGTACAGAATTCGATATAAGTTGGATTTGTGTAAAATGAGAATCGTTAGGATCTATAGAAAAGTAATTTCTAACAAATGTGACAATTTAATATTTCGAGTTATAAACTGTAATTTAAGCTAGAATAAAATTCTAAAAAGTCGCTATGAAATCGTTTACAAATTATAACGATTTATATAATAAAATGAAAGTATTTTCATGTAAATTGAGCAACGTTTGATTAAAAAACTGAAATATTAAGTTATAAACCCAAGTATATTTATTTTATAGTTATATGATATTCCATCTGGATATACATACGATAATAATAATTAGTTTATTATTAATCTGAATAATTTTGGTATTTTATAATAATATCACATAAGCCTAAAAATAGCCATTTTCAAACGATTTCCATTTTCGATGAAACCAATTTTGTTGGATTCGGAACATCAAATTATTGTCGGGTTTAAAATTTCAAGTCAATTGGAATTAATACGTAAGCGTGGTAAATATAAACGCCTGTTCAAATTTAGTTAAAATTCAGTAAGCTAGTAATAAGGCTATTTTTCAAACGATCTCCAAATTTGACGAAATAAGGTTCATTAGGACCGTATTTGTGAAAGATAGCTAGATTTCAAATTTCGTAATTTTTAGAGTCAATATGTGGTCGTGACAAATTAAAACGTACGTTGAAATTCAATATTTAACGTTGTATTGATTTATATTTTAATTTTGAGAAAAACTAACCGAAACAATCAAATTGGCTTATGAAACCTATTCCATTGAGTCCGGAATAGGGGCATCAATTATTGGGTTCATTTGAAGTTCAGAGCGTTAAACTTCGTAGTTAAGCAACAACTGAATTAAATAATAATATATAATATAGAAATACCCTTTAAAACTCCATGAACCCTAATTTGGAACCCTAGCCTCCAGCTTTCCCTTTAATGTCCAGAAACAATCGATCTTTTCCCCCTTTAATGTCAAAATCCTCTCATTAACTCCAAAAACTTATAACTAGAAAAATGTTCAACTCTCCGAGCTTGACAATCTAAATGGTGGTGATCATCGGTGGTGGACCACCGTAGCCATGGCGATGCTACGAAGGTCGCGCGCTCGCAACCGTTTCCTGGCCACCTGGGGACTGCGAGTTGGACGTGGACGAGGGCGTGGGGCTGCGGCGCTTCGACGCATTGAGGGGTGGTGGTCGATCTTGGTCCAGTGATGCGTGGGTGATGCAACGTGAAGATTGACAGTGGGAGCTTCATCGTGTCGAAGCTTGGAGTGTTTAATAAGGGAGGAAGAAGATTTAAGTAAATTAATTAAGTTAATTAATATATTAATTAGTTTAGGTTAATTGTTTTACATAATTTAAAGTTTATAACCTCATAACTTATTCATGTGATATCAGAATTCAGTAAACCAAAGTGAGTTGGAATCGTGAAGTTGAGCACTACATGTATGACTCAAGTTGGAGAACATTTGGAGCAGTTAGAATTTTGGTCAAATTAAACGTCATGTTTAATTTATTAAAATAATCATTTTATAATGATTTCAAAATTGATCAAAGTGAGAACTCTCCCATTCAACTATTTTATTAAATTATTATTATCATAATCGAATATATATCTATAACGACCCAGGGATTTTCGACCCCAAAAATAGACATAAAACACAATGTCAACTATTTAAGTATCGAAAATACTGGACCATTAATAGAAAGAAGTTAGAGAGTGAGAAATAGAAATAAAGTTAGAATAGAAGAAGAAGATTGCAACAAAACAGAATCAGAGTAAAACCCGAATCTCACCGCAGAACGAATAAGCTATATCATATAACAACTTTTGAAATACAAAACTGTAACTTTACATACATACCATTATTGAAGTATAACACATAAAATCACAATGGAAGCAAACTCTATATATAACTAATGTTGGAGCCTCCTGCTCCAAGCTCTTCCAAGTATATCTATAAAATCCTGACTACTTGACTGCCCATACAAATTTGGGCACCCAAGAGTTTAGGGTAAAATAAAACAAAATAAACCCTGGGTCAGTCATGGAACTGGTGTGAGTAAACTCCAATCATAGCATTTTAACTTTTCAAAGAAATGATAATCGTAAGACCGATCCACACATAAACAGGGATTATTTTTACCTTACGATCATCCTAAACATTCTTTTAAAAAACAATATTATTCTGGTATTATAATAGTGTCTAATACAAGTAAATAACAATCTAACAGAACGCTTGCATCTCACGCTCTACATATGTGATATACAGTCAAAACCGCAGGCTCTTATTGGGGAATGGATTTCCAACCATGACAAGGTATGGAACCACCTTCCGATTAGTGCAATCTAGAGGGTATACACTGGAATTCAACAAGAACATCTTGCAAATCGGCCACACATGACCTGCCATTCATTTCGCTTGAATGTTCTGAATATATTGTCACCTTACGGTTGGTATACCAACATAATCGTTCCTGGGAGATACAGAATCGAAAGAAGAACAAAATTAAATATTCTCTAGATGGTGACAATATACCCTAATTGGGAGCGACCCACTTAGCCATGCTACCTGCCCGATTTTTATCATTTCCCGATTGATGAGGCTTGAGATCATAACGTATCTTTTGGAACATCTGGCCACCATTCACTCTGAATGCCACATCGTCAAACCCACCAAATCACCCTAAAAAAATACCACAGGTATAAAGCTAAGAGAAATGAATTCCTCCACCGCCAACATAATATGTTTGAAGAGATCAACTTATGTGATCTATTAGGTATACTCTGTCAGACATTCGTCCGTACAAGTTGTCCTGGGTCTGGACAAACCGAAGGCACTATTCTATCCATCTTAGGAAACTTCTACCTAGGATCGTAAGAACAGCCCTTGCATAAACTCTGTCTTCAATTATCTTCATTATATTTGATTCGCGAAGCTAATGCCCATACAAAGTGGTTTTCATATAATAAATCTAATCCTGGTCTCTCCGTATAAGCAACGGAAAATGGTCAAAAACTTTGATAGTCGGTTATTTAATTATCAAAGGAAAACATCCATACAAACAACGATTTTATTTCCAAATGGAAATTATATATTAACTATCAATCAACATAGAGCACCTTTAATTTATTTTATCAATAATTTATTCATTTCCCAATTTTCTTTGAATATCCTTACCCAAATGTTTCTCATTCGTTTAACCCTTCACGGTTTTCAGAAAACACTTCCATATATTCACAACTCCTTATTTCCCATATTTCAAAAATATACGTCATTAACATTTGGAAAACATTTCCATATCTTATTCAAGCTCACTATTTTTCCACGTCCATCGGTCTCTAACCATAAACTAGTAAGAGAACAACTCCCTAAGTATCAACCCCGAAGGCCGAAACCAACAATCAGATTGACACTCAGGAAACTATTCAACTTAACTAATCTCCAGCCAGTTTCTAATCTCCTTAACTCCATTTCTAAATTCATTTTGAGTTTATCATTTCCAAATATTTACCAATTCCCTTTTTTAACCATTCTAATTTGCAAAACGATTACTTATAAGCCATTATTTACTTCAAAATGTGAAACACTACTTTATAGAAATCTGGACTCGTTGTATCAATCTAATCTTCATTTTATTTATAAATACCCTTATAGGTTCAAATCTTGTTTACCGAGTTATTTTATAAATTTATATTCCCATTTCATTTCATAAACTCCGTTTATGAGTCAACTTCTTGTTAAATCAATACCAAGTTTATAACTTAATCTCGATTACATAATTTACTAGCTTCAACCCAAATATCAATTATCTTGTCAATTTTTGAATTATATAATGTATAATTTCTAAAAATAAATTATTTTAATACATTCGACATCGTCAAATTCTAATTATAAATCCTTATGGATTTATATCAATTCTGTTTAAATTTCGAACATCGAAATACTTTCAACGTTTTCTTTTGAAACGATTCCCATTTCCTTTTTGAGTTCGTTCTTAAATTTATATTTCCAATTTATTTAATAACAATTATTTCATCCCATTTATAAATATCGTTTATTAACCACCCTACTTGTTTTATATATTTAAACAAGTTATTATATTCTAGCCAATTGAAATTCAATTTCTATTTTAAAATAGATTTCATTTTTAAAACCCAAAATTCTTTTACAGTATATTCAGATATATTTTACAGTATTTAAATACTAATTATTTCAGGGTCAATGTTATTCAAACATTCCAAAACACGCAATAATCAATCACCGAATATTGGTCACATTATATAATACAATATATGAAAAACAACAATATAATTATTGAGGAATCCTGTTGGATCCCTCCAACCTGTTTCCCTGCATCCACAGATGTTAATAAACATAAATAAATCTAATTTCATATCAATATGAGATATTAAAATAAATAGAATCAGTATTCAATCAACGATATATATATATATATATATATATATAATTTATATATTATTTCAACCAATTAATTAGCAATCATCCAAACAACCATCACACAACATTAAAATATTGTTTATCAATATTAGATAATTTTTATAATATTATAAAACTGAATAGAGTTAGTGAGTTTACTCACCTTGGTCGTTAATCGTTGAATTAACTATTAGAGATCCTTGATCATATCAGACATTTTAATTCTCCTAAAATTGTTCCACTGTGTAGCCTGCGGTCATACAATCCCAACGGTTCCTGTTTTGTTAAATTTCGATAAAGTATGAGTGAGTTATGATATTAACTAGTTTATACGTTATTTAATTTGATTTAAAACTTAAATTTATTTTTAAAGTGGGCTTTACCTATATACATCCACCCGTCTTTCTTTGTAAAAGCCCAAACTCGAATTATTTTTTCTTCCCCATCTAATTTTTTTTCCAACTCTATTGATGAAATTTCATGGCCAATGCGAAATCTCGGAACCCCCATTCTCCTTAACCTCTTCATGCTTCTACTTGGAACCACCACCATTCTCCATCTCATCGGGCTAGTATCCGCATCCACCCCAACATTTACAGTTTGATCTCCCCCTTACTGTCACATTCTTCTGCTCAGCACGCACATTGTGCGTTGCTTGTTGTCACCAACTTCTTCACTCTTTGCAAAAACTTCGAGCCTAAGGCTGCTGGACATTTTTCTAGCAAAAGAAACAGATGGCGAGCCTTCAAAAATTGTAAATGGTTGAAGAAAATGGGTAGAGGATATTAAATATATATACATACAGGTTTCAAATTTTCTTGTGGCAGATTAAAAAATTTGAACGCCATGGGAGAGCTTCGAAGTTTCCATTTTTCCTCTCTGGTTTCTCTCCTGCTCGACTACAACGTGAACGATTTCTGTGTATTTATAGATCTTGAACCCTTCATTACCAAGGAATAGGGTGTACCATTCTAAATAAATAGGTTTGTAGGCTTCTATAATGTTTTGAATTGCCTTGACATGTATGTATATATTTGTAGTGTAGAGGGATACTTATTTTAGGGTAGCTGATCTTCGCATTTAGGCTTTAGGGTATAGGTGTGAAAGCATAATCTTGAAAAATAGGTCGCTAGAAATTGTGACAATTCACGTAGATGCGAAGGTGAGACACAGGAAGGTTGCAGGCATGGTGAAAACTTATTTGGGTTAGGTTTCAGAATTTTGTTATACAGCCTGGTGAGATCGTGATGTTGTGGAGGGTAAGTGCAGATGTAGGAAAGGCATTTGATCGAACAATTCATGCCTAATGTAGGGTAGCTAATGTAGGGTCTATGCAAACATTAGTCGATTAAACATAGCATGGAGATATTATATACGCTATTTAATTCTTCACAGAACTTCAAAGAGCCATGTGTATATATGTATATACTTTACTCTGTTAACCACTACTTCATTTATATACAAGTCGTTAGCGACAAAAATAAAAACACCATTGTGTCGGGCAATGCACGATGATCTCAAAAATATAATAATGTAGACAAGATAACTTATTTTGTGAAATCCCAAAAATGTTGATTTACGGTGCAAAATACGTTAAACAAAAAGTTGCTTATTTTCACAAATAAAAATTATGGAAAAATTCTATAAATTAAATTAAAAATATGTCTTAAAAATCTTCTGCTATTTCGAAACCAATATTAATTATAATTAAATAAATTGTCATGGTTTATAAACGATTCCATAGCGACTATTTGAAAATTTGATTTGAACATAACTCATAATCTATAAGACGAAATCCTAATTTTTCACGTCCATTAGAAAAATACAATTAAATAAGATTTGAACGTTTCTTGTTTCACAAAATTCTGACTTAAAACTAATTTTGTATATTCAATTGAAGTTCAAAACGTAATATTACGAACTACTGCGACGTTACGAGCTCGATTATAATTATATTATAATTAATACATTCAATTGTTGTTTAAATAATATATTCGTTATTATAACATAAATATAAACTCAATTAAATTTCTTAAATTACCCAATTCACACAATATTGCCAATTCAACTATTTCCAACTATTTCGAAAATTAAGTTTATAATCCCATTATTTATATTAATTAAATAATCAAAATATTTAATTTTTTCCATTTATATTATCTAAATGATATAATAAAATAATTAAATTAATTAATTATTAAATTCCTAAAATTCCAGAACGTTACAATATTGATTGTCGGTGAGAGCTTCTCACTTTAAATGATATGTTTGTGTAGTTTATTTTTAATTAAATAGTTGATATTTGTAGGTAGCTGAAGTTAATGTGATTTGGAAGTTAGAAATTGGTTAGTTATGAAGTTAACACGACACTGAAATATATGTCAGTCAGTTAGTTAAACAATAGCGAAAATTGTAGTTTTATTTGACTAATTTATCACAAATTGTTATACGGTATATGGCAGCTCACATCACAAATTGTTTGCAAACACAATGGATGAATTGATGATTTATTATATTATGTTTTGGATGTGAATTTGAGTTGATTAACATGTTAAAATGATGTTAATATATTTGTGGTAGTTGAAATTGGATTAAATATCCATTTGTAATTCAAACGATGAATTTATTACCACTTGTTTAAGTGAAATTGGTTAGGTTGAAAAACAATTAGAAGCGAATTAATTATGGTTAAATTCATGAATCTACGGCTTGTTTGAATTTATAAATTATTGGTAGAAAACCACACATGGGTCGTAAGATGATATTTAACTGAGACTAATCCCTTGTATGTAGTTTGTATGTCGATCAGTTGATTGATAGACTGAAATAAGCATCAATTTTTTGTTTGAAGTCTATATGAATGTAGGTGCACACTGGATGTTATTAGGATGTTTGATAATTGTTCACAACTATTGTTGAATGTATAAAATTCATACAAGTAAAATTATATGAAGTTTGGTTGGATGTTGTTCAAATTCAGAATAAACATTAATATTTTAATAATATAATATTCAGTGAAAAATCAAAGTTTGATTTCTATGTCCGATTTTGGATAGATGCTTTGGTATAAAAATATCAATGAATATTTGTAACTGTAGCAAATGACTTTGAAGTAAATTTAACATATTTAAGGCACGTTGAAGTTTTTAATTCGAAATGAATAATAACTTTTCAAAGTGAAGTTTAGTTAGGCTATGTAGCAAACGTTTTAAAAGACGTTTTCTTTTGAAAGTTCTTCGTTTATTTTTATAACAACTATAACGAAAATTTAAGCATAAAATAACGACTTTCGAAAAATAATAATACATTATTCATTAAAATAATATTTAAAGTTAATCAAACAGTGAAATATTGGATTTTGAAGACAAATAACTGAAACGGGTTTTCCAAGAGACTTATATATATTTTGTATAATTTATAAAGGAAGTTTAGATGCATTTCAATTTATTTATAAATTATAAATCGATTCGGGCTAGAATAAAATGCGTTGCGCAGTGATAGTTCATGAACATCAACTCTAACTCCAAATGAACGTAACGGGAGATCAGACCATCAGATTCTCTTGAAACTGGAACCATTGGGTTCGTGTCGAAAAGATCTTTCAAAAGAATATAATAGGTTTAAAATTCAATGGTTTCCAAATTAGTTTTAGAAAATGATTATTATGGATGTAGTTCAGTAGCCGAAATTGGAAACCGACTGTAAAGGACTTAATAAATTTATTAAAAACATGAATAAATTATGTTAAATCATATTAAATGATTTGGAAAGAGTTTGGATAAAATAATCCAAGTTTTGGAAGATAAACGATATTTTTATTAAAAAGAGTTATTTGAAAACTAGAAGGAAGAATCCAACGTTTTGACATAACGAGTTGGACTGAGAATGACTTTTAATATAACCAGAGTTTTCCAACATGCAAATTGGAAAGGATTTGAGTTGGAATTAACTTCGGGTATCTTGATATGGGATTTTGTGGCTATACATATATTATTGAGAAATTTGAAAGATAAAGATATTGTTATTCCAATACGATATCTGTTGGTTCCAGAATTTGGTGTTGAATGTAAGTTGACATGATTTCCATTTAAGATCTTATATTTAATATCAAATTGGATTTTGGACTTGTGGTGAATGGTGGTTTTAATAGCACTATTCTTAAACCCTGTTGAGTAAGTTATGGAACAAATCTTTTAATTAAGATTTAATGGAATGTTCCAATTTAATAAATTAAATTGGAACTAAATGGAAGTTGATTTTGGGTTTGTTGTGAATGGTATCTTAAATAATTTTTTTCTTAAACCCAGTTGTGAAAGGAATAAATCTTTTAATTAAGATTTAAGGAAGTTTTCCAGTTTATTTAATTAAATTGGAATTGGATGGAACTCAATTTAATAATAATCGAAATGAGCTTCTATGAAGGAATGCCTTTGCTATGTATGGGATTTAAAAGGCTCTGTCGCTATTCCACTTATAGTATTAGTCGGATACTGAAATTTATATCGATTATAAATTGTTCAGATTTCCGTAAAGATTCTATATTAATTGGAAGATGATTTTGGGTTTATTATGAATGATGTTTTAAATGACAATTGTTCTTTAACCCAGTTAAATATATGATTAATTTCTTAAGAGCTGAATAATATAATTAACTAATGATTTTTGAAGTGAAAAGATATTATCAAATCTTTGAAATGATTTCTGAGAACTGAATTAAACAATAAGTTTAAACGAGATAATCTTTGATAAAATTAATGGGAACCTTTCCAAGAGTAATGAGTATTTGAATAAAAGAATATTCTGGATTGGGATAAGATATGTGTTATCTTTGTGTGTTTATTACATGTTTTTAAAAGATACGTGAGTTATTTGGAAAGACCATGTTTAACCCAATCTAAATAACAGTTATGGTGAAGATTAAAGGGAGTGGTTGAAGACCGGAGATCTTCACATCGTTTGGGCTATTGCTAATGTCATGATTAGGCCGTACACCCAAGACAAGGTAATAAGTGGTGGCCGTCCAAACGCACTTGGAAATCGACCGGATATGCGAGGACCTCTCTCCTATATTGGACATATGGAACGAGGAATAAGGTGCATTCGGTTTCATTTAGACCCAAAATGAACTTGCAAATGGATTATGTGTCTAACATTGTACTTTGTATTGTATTCAGTGATCTCTGCTCAATATGTATTTATTTGGTGGCGGAGGATTTATTCTCCTTCTTAACACCCATCTATGAGACTTACGAGCTTAGAGGTTATTTATTGGTGGAGAGCAATGGTATGGTATGGATTGGCAATGTGGCATGCTGAGATGTATAGATTAAAGCTTTTTGTTAAAAAGCAGATCATTGTGCATGATGATCAAAGCATGCCTTATATAGCTTAGCTTTATGTATAGTGTTAATTCGCGAGCTTCACACCCCGATATGTGTCAAAAACCGGATGAGTGACAGAAGGGAGGACATGCGTTTCTTTCTAGCTAGAGATTATGTCATGGTATGGATCCCAAACGTTTTACTTAAGTGGATGATGGATAAAGAGGGCCCTTCGATATGGCCGCACAAGGCCAAGATGGTTGACGTACTGACCAAGAGGTCCAAAAGGACCGAGAAACGTATATTGTTCAGGATTTACCAATCAGAAAATGTAAGAGCTGGTCGTCCCTGCCGATCCAAGGTCACGTGCGTGTGTTTTTGGGCATCCCACTAGAGATGAGCTGAATTCGGTGATGATAGATCCCTTTCCTCGGCTTATATATATATATATATATATCCAATTTTGAAAATATATTTTGAGAATATAATGGATATACGTTTTACTAACATATAAATTGGAAATTTAATTAACTAATTGATTGCTGATTGTAATGCGTGATTATTAGTTTAATTAATAAAAATGTTGGAGTAATAAAACCAATATGAGAACGGAAATTAAATTGAACCAAGTCAAATTTAATGTTAAACTGATTTGAAAATAAGTTTGGATTGGACATGGATAAATGAATATTGTACAGATCATAGCATGGAAGCTGGGACGAGAAATAAAATTATATCCCTGATACAAAGGTACATATTTAGTGTATTGATTGGGTTTGATGATTTTATGAGTTGATTGGCAAACCGCTTGGCTTTTGGATTTTCTTTTGGTTGATGAGAGCCTATAGAGGCAAGTTGTAGTTGTATCGATCAACCCGTACAGAGGAGGTTATGGGGAAAATTTTCGAAAATTTAAGGTGTTAGCCAATTTCGAGAAATTAGGAAGTTCTTAGAACTGAAAAGTTGAAGAACTTGAGATAGATTGAAGGTTGAATTGATTAAATAAACGACCTTCAGTTACGTCTTCCTTTTAGGGGACGAAAAGATTTTAAGTAGAGGAGATTGTAACAACCCTGAATTTTGGTACCAATTTAAATTTATTTTTAAATTATTTTGTGTGAATTTATGATTTATTTTGAGAATTAACGATTTAGAAATTATTTAAAACGAAGTTTGAATGCATAAATTAAATTAATTATAAAACAAGCCCGTGACATTGCGATAATTCAAAAAATCATTTTTGAACTTTGATTGAATGTATAGAATTCGATATAAGTCGGATTTCTATAAATTGAGAAATGTTAGGATCTATTCAACAATATCTTTCTAATGAATGTGAAAATTTGAGATCTCAAGTTATAAATTGTAAATTATATCTAAATTAAAATTTTAAAAAGTCGCTATGAAATCGTTTATAAATTATAACGATTTATTTAATTAAATGAAAGGATTTTCATGTAAACTGAGCACCGTTTGATTAGAAAACTGAAATATTGAGTTATAAACCCAAGTATGTTTATTTTATAGTTTTATGATATTCCATTTGGATATATATGCGATAATAATAACTAGTTTATTATTAATTTGAATAATTTTGGAATTTTATAATATTATAATAATATTACATAAGCCCTAAAAATAGCTAATTTTTAGACGATCTCCATTTTTGACGAAACCAATTTTGTTGGATCTAGAACATCAAATCATTGTCAAGTTTAAATTTTCAAGTCAACTGGAATTAATATGTAAGCGTGGTAAATATAAATGCCTATTGAAATTTAGTTAAAATTCAATAAGCTAGTAATAAGGCTATTTTTCAAAAGGTCCCCAAATTCAATGAAACATGGTTCATTAGAACCGTATTTGTGAAACATAGCAAGATTTCAAATTTCGTAATTTTTGAGCAAGTATGTGCTCGTGGCAAATTAAAACATCCGTTGAAATTCAATATTTAACGTTATATTGATTTATTTTTAATTTATGAGAAAAATTGGTCGAAACGATCAAATTGGCTTATGAAACCTATTCCATTGAGTCTATAATAAGGGTATTTGGCTAAGGACGTTAGTCGTTGGGTTTGTTTGGAGTCGGAGCATTAAACTTCGCAATTAAGCAACAAATGAATTAAATAATAATATATAATATAGAAATACCCTTTAAACCTCTACAAACCCTAATTTAGAACCCTAGTCGGCACCTTTCCCTTTAATGGCCAGAAATGATCGATCTTTTCCCCTTTTAATCTTGAAATCCGCTCATTAACTCCAAAAACCTATAACTAGAAAAACGTTCGCCTCTCTGAGCTTGACAATCTGGACGGTAGTGATCATAAGTGGTGGACCACCATAGCCATGGTGGCGCTACGAAGGCCATGTGCTCGCATCCATTTTCTGACCTCCTAGGTAATGTGAGTTGCACGTGGATGGGGCGTAGGGTGGCGACGCTTCGACGCATCGAGGGGTGGTGGTCGATCTTGGTCCGGTGACGCATGGGTGGTGCGGCGTGAAGAACTGCGGTGGGAGCTTCATCGTGTCGTATCCTGGTGTTTTTAACGAGGGAGGAAGAAGATTTCAGTAAATTAATTAAGTTAATTAATATATTAATTATCTTAAGTTAATTGTTTTATATAACTTAAAGTTTATAACCTCATAACTTATGCATATGATATCAGAATTCAGCAAACCAAAGTGCGTTGGAATCGTGAAGTCGAGCACTATGCATATGAGTCAAGTTGGAGAACATTTGGAGCAGCTATAATTTTGGTCAAATTAAACGTCATGTTTAATTTACTAAAATAATCATTTTATAATGATTTCAAAACCGACCAAAGCGAGAACTCTCTCACTCAACTATTTTATTAAATTGTTATAATCATAACTGAATATATATATATTGATTCTCAGTGAGAAATTCTCACTCTAAACGATACGTTTGTGTAATTTAATTTTATTAAACAGTTGAATAGTTAAGCGTTAAGTAGTTGAAGTTAATGTTGAAGTTAATATGATTTGGAAGTTAGAAATTGGTTAATTGTGAAATTAACACGACATTGAAATATATGACAGCTAGTTAGTTAAACAGTAGCGAAAACTGTATGTTACTACCAAAATTAACCCCGAAACAAACTGACAGTGAAAGGGTATCGAATAACCGCAAACACATAAGAATTCTCCAAATGGCAAGAGCCAAATGCCAGACGGAACCAAAAGCTGGAAGGAATGATCCGAGAGCTACATAAACCGACATCTTTTTAGGAGAAAGGAGCTCAAAATCTATAGGTATATCCGGGAAGATATATCCGACAGATAAAATTCGAGAGGATATACCCGGTTGGGGGATTCTACAGCGAAAGGTCACCTAAGTCAAAAACTAAGAAAGAAGATGGCAAGAGCTCCGCTTATTAAAACCCGGAAGGGCGGAAGGGCTGTCGGTATTAACCTTGCTTACCAATACACCAGGAGGCGAAGGAATCAAGAGTGTCAAGCCAGAAGTGCATAGAGATTATCTGGAAATAGCTTATGAAATATCTACTGCATTAACGCTGAAAGGTCATATTGATAAACAACAGAAAATCACCTAGAGAAACCTTCCAGAAGATCAGGTTATACTCGGAGACTCCATTGGAAGGCAAACCGAAACCCCAGAAGAAATACGAGCTATCACACTAGCTACTTAGTATAGACACCGACAGTGGTTTCGAACCGGTAGCTATCAATATACATCATGAGGGCAAGCTCCTCTATGTATTCACGAGAAAACCGAAAGCCTGCATCCGGAGGCTTATAACCGAGAGCATACCACCGAGAGCTCATATCAATCTCAAAGAATCCCCAACTGACCGGGACCTTCACTCCGAAAGCTATAATCAACACCGCAAAGCAGCCAGGAGCTAAAACAACCGAAACCAAGGAGAAAAGCAGTCGTACCTGCAGGCCCAACAGTAGAAGGGTCCCCGAATTTGCTATAAATAAAACCCAAGGGGTCACATTTTCGGGACGATTTTTTCATTTTCAATCTTATTCTTTCTTCTTTAAGGAGCAAACCCTAATTTCCAAATCGGATTGGGGATTTCCTCAACTCTTGTAATACATCTGCAATTTATGAACGAAGAAGTCCAAGACTTAAACATTTCGTGATTTGATAATCATATTGTGCCAATTATGGTGGAACAAGGAGTTAACACTAACCTTTCTTATGAAAGAGTTGCTTATGATACTCTCGTACAGAGGAGGAGCTTCGTGGGAACCCGAAGCCTTCCCCTCTTTATCTCGAGGGTTGGAAACGTGAATCAACCCTCTCATAATGAGCCTAATCCTACTCAATTATGGAAAAGAGGTTGATTGCAAGCTTATGGCTTGATGACTGACGCAACCAAGGTCCTTCGGGCTGGCTCAATGCGGAAGGATCGTTTAAGTTAATAAGCATTGCAGTACCCTTACATCCGAGTATCGGAAAGTATTAGCCTGTTTTCCTCTTATCACAGTGTATATCATTTTACCCACGATCTAAGGGGTAACTGATTACGCAAGGCTTCAGTTGTACCAAGTTAAATAAACCCTTCTTCAAGGCACTTCGAAACTCCATAATTATGCAAGCGTGATATTCACCCCTTGAGGGGAGAATAACTAATCTTCAGAACGAAGATTCTGGTACTTATGAAACAGTTGATTTACCTGAGGAACATTGACCCCAGGTTGTCCTTCAGCAACCTTAGAGCATGGCTGCACCAATTTGCCTAAATATTTGTTCCATATAACTCATTCCGAGTGTTGACATAAAATATCGTTAACATTTTGGCGCTAGAAGGAGGGCATGAACCTCCGATCTTATGGATAATCTATCAAAAATGAATTTGGTAAACTTATTGCTCCATGGTAGGAAAGATGAAATCAAAAAAGATTTAAAGAGCGAAATAAAGAACCGACTCCTAAGGCAACCCTTGAAGAAAACGTGGATCTAACGCATAATCTGATCAATAATAAAAGAGGAGCCACATCCAACCCAATACAACCACAAATCCAAACGCCATGGAAGATAATGTTGCAAGAATTATGGCCTTGGGGAAGCAAATCCAAGAAATGCAAGCTCAAATGGATGCTGCTCAAGCGCAGAGTCTTCAAGACTTACCAAATCCAGTCAAAGAGAAACGAATGAGTCTCCAAAAAGTAAAGCTCCTATTTAACACTCTGAAGTAAAAGAGAAGCTTAAAGCAACTTCCTCTAAAAAGAAAAAGTCCCTTTTAATGGGAATAGATCATCAAGGAAATCAATGCAGCAAGAGCAATCTGGGAGTTCCACTTCCAAAGGTTATGATCCTAAAAGAGCAAATTACGACAACACAAAGGCTTATCTTAAAGACATTGCTCAGAAGGCTGTCAATGACTTGTTGGGAAACAAGGGGAAGAGGACCCAAGATGACAGGGTTAATGATAATGAAAGAGTAGCTCCTTTCATCAATGAAATTATGAACACCATGATACCATCTAAGGTGAAGGTTCCAACCATAAAATATCTTGGAACAACTGACCTTGATGATCATCCAAGGGCTTTCGACAGCCAGATGGATCTCTACAATGCTTCAGGAGCCGTCATATGTCGTGTTTTCTCAGTGACCTTTCAGGGGGCGACAACAAAATGGTATCGTCAGTACAGAGAAAACACCATTTATTCGTGGAAACAGTTCTCCTATGAATTTTCCACGTAGTTCTGCATCTGTAAAGATCCGACAGTAGACTACACAGTCATCGCAAACATCAAATAGTGGCAAGGGAGTCCCTAGAAGATTACTTGAAAAGGTTCAACATCAAGGCATTGAAGGCTAATGATATGAACGACCTTGACAAGTTGATAGCCGTACATTCAGGGCTAATTGAAAATACGCCCTTCTGGAAAGAATTATACATTCACGACTGT
This sequence comes from Allium sativum, assembly GCA_030737875.1. NCBI lineage: Eukaryota > Viridiplantae > Streptophyta > Magnoliopsida > Asparagales > Amaryllidaceae > Allium > Allium sativum. Next base: position 136,047,051 of record CM060918.1, read on the forward strand.
AAAGACTTATAAGACTTTCACTTCCAAGATGACAAGTTTATTTGCATGGACGAATTATACTTCATAAAGAGAAAGTTCAGACCTCGAGGGAAAGGAGGAAGGTTGAACTTCGGATGAAAGCCCCCAGAGGGAAATCAAAAGAGGTTAAGAAAGGAAGATTCTAATACCAACTCGGTTGCTCTAAACAAACCCATCTCCTTTGTGTATGTTGTTGCGAAAGAAAGGGTTATAACTTCCCATCTCGTTTAAAGCCAAGAATTGCCCTGAACCTTATTCCGGTGGTAAGTATTGCGAATTTCACAAAACCAACGAGCATAAGATTGACGAGTACAAGGTATTAGGCAGGATTTTTCAGAAGCTAATCTGAGAGGGACATCTGAAATAATTTGTTTTAAACAAGACAACATCTGCTCAGCATACAAATAGACAATAAACGGTTTCAGCAAATGCAATAGAAGCTGCTATGGAAGAGCGCAACCTAGACTTGGGTCCACCCATAAATCAAATAAATGTGATCCATGGAGGGCCACACCCTGCCGGAGATTGTCCAAGAGCCAAGGGTCAATACACGAAGGAAGCCATGAAGGGAATATTTCCATTCGAGAAGAACCATCGTTGAGAAATGCACGTTATACTCTCAAAATGTACAACCTAGTGGTTTCTCTGGAAGGGATAAAGAAAGGGTTCCACCAGCCATATAATGATCCCCTTATGAGAACGGCGCAAATCAGACTCTCTGTCGTTTCCAAGATCCTTGTGGACACTGGGAGTTCCTTCAATTTCATCTTTAAACATGCTTTCAACCAAATGGGAATTTCTGAGAAGAAGTTAGAGCCAAGCAACGAACCGATCTTCGGCTTCAATAACAAGGGATCAACTCCGGTGGGGCAGATCAACTTTCTAGTTCAAGTTGGGCTATCTCCGCTTCATAGGACCTTCGAAACTCTCTTTGTTGGGATCGACCAACCATCCTATCACAAGCCTTCTTCGGACGACCAGCTTTGGAGGAGATGGATGCTTTTGTCTCTTCCAAATACCTTATGTTAAAATTCTTAACTAAGCAGGGATGGGGTACCATCAAAGGAGAATAATTCAGTTTCTGTGAATTGTACTTCGCAACAATTGACAAATACAAAAGGGAGTGTTCTTCGTACTTTGATTCTTTTACCCTTCGGATAAGGATTCTTACATCCCACATTCGTAGCTAAGGTAAAAATTAATAAAGCTGACAAGTGTGTAAATGGTAGGTACACTTCTTTGAAAAGAAAAAGGAAGAGAGTCGATGATGTAAACTTGACTGAAGAAGGAGAAATTTTCGTAGATTTGGATTCTAGACGGGATATTAAAAGAATGAAAACAATATAAGATGTGGAAGAGGTAAATGTTGATTCAAAGGATAAGGCAAAAGTTGTCAACATAGGGAAAAGGCTGACAGAGCCCCTTAAAAGCGACCTAATTCGCATCCTATAACTCAACAAAGATGTCTTCGCTTGGACCTATTCGGTCATGGTCGGGATCAACCCTTCCATTATGAGTCATGCCTTAAACATTGATCCTTCAATAATCCTGGTTCAACAAAAGAAAAGGCGATATAATAGAGACCGGTCAGAAGCCTTAAAGGAGGAAGTCTCAAGGTTAGAAACAAACAGGTTTATCCGAGAAGTTCTTTATCCAAAATGGTTAGCCAATCCTGTGCTAGTAAAAAAGTCCAATGGGAAGTGGATAACATGCGTTGACCACACGGATTTAAACAAGGCTTGCCCAAAGGACTGCTATCCCCTTCCGCGGATAGACCAGTTGGTCGATGCAACCAGCGGCCACAAGATATTATCTCTTATATATGCTTACTCGGGGTATAACCAAATTCCAATGCATAAACCTGACGAAGAGCATACAAGCTTTATCACTGATTGGGGAACATTTCGCTATAAAGTAATGCCCTTTGGATTGAAAAATGCGGGAGCAACATACCAATGGCTAGTAAATAGAATGTTTCAGGAACAGATAGGGAGCAACATGGAAGTATACATGGATGACATGCTAGTGAAGTCCATCAAAGTAGAAAACCATTTGAAGGACTTGGAAGAAATGTTCAATGTCCTAAGAAGTTACCAAATGAAGTTAAACCCACAAAAGTGTTCTTTTGGGGTCAATCTGGAAAGTTCTTAGGATATGTGGTAAGTGAGCAAGGGATTGAAGCTAGCCTTGACCAAATCCAGGCCATAAGAGACATGGAAGAACCTAGAACGAACAAAGAAGTCATGAGCTTAACAGAAAAGTAGCAAACTTCAGTAGGTTCATTTCCAAAGCCATTGACAAATGCGTTCATTTCTTCGATGTTATAAAGAAAAAAAGAACTCCGAATGGAATGAAAAACGTAGAAAGGCCTTCCAAGAATTGAAAGTTTATATGGGAACTCCTCCGATTCCATCCAAACCTGAGAAAGGAGAAGATCTATACCTATATATGGCCATCTCAGAATATGCGGTAACCTCGGTCCTTATAAGAGAAAGTAATGAAACTCAACACCCAATTTATTACGTCAACAGAAGGCTAATGGACGCGGAAACCTGATACCCAGTAATGGAAAAACTAGCATATTGTCTAGTACTTACCGCACGAAAACTAAGAGGGTACTTTCAAGCTCACCCCGTTAAAGTTTTAACTAGCATTCCGCTTAAACAGGTGTTCAGTAAGCCAGAAACCTCCGAGAGGTTAGTCAAATGGGGAGTTGAACTTAGCGAATACGAGATTGAATTTCACCCTCTAGTGGCAATTAAAGGACAAGCTCTTGCAGACTTCGTGAATGAGTGCACAAGCTTTATTACAGAACAACCAGTTAAAGAGAATGACTTAAAGGACAAGTGGCAACTTTGTGTATATGGAGCTTCAAACGAACAGGAAGCAGCGGCTAGTTATATTATAATTAACCCTGACGGATACCGCTTGCACTACGCCATGAAGTTAGGATTCCCAGCAACTAACAATGTAGCCGAATATGAGTCAATAATGGTTGGTTTGAATTTGGCACTACAGTTGAGGATACCTTGATTAGAAATCTTTAGTGATTCACAACTAATGGTAAACCAAATAAAGCAAACCTATCAAGCCAAGGACGCACGGCTAGCCCTATATGTGAAGAGGATATTAAAGATGCTTTCCCGGTTTGAGGATTTTTCAATTCATCAAATGCCCCATGGCAAAATACTCAAGTTGATCACCAGCCAAATTAGCTAGTTCCCACAGGGCCCCCGAAACTCGAGTAATTCCTGTAGGTTATCAAGATAGACCTAGTATCGAGCATGAAGAATCGAAAACGGGGAAAGAATTTTTAGTCCTAACTAGATCCCATGCCTTGAGAAGGGGGCCAAAGGGAACAAAGAGAGAAACTCCAATATGGAACCTCCCTTAATGGAAATGAATTACCATCATGAAAATACATAGATGAATCCCATGGTAGATTACCTCCTAATAGAAATTTACCCCTTGATAAGCATGATGCAAGAAGAATAAAACACCAAGCTCCTACAATCGTGATTATGGATAATATACTTTATAAAAAGGGACATTCACTTCCTTGCTTAAGATGTGTAAGCTTCGAAGATGGGTTTAACCTGTTAAGAGAAGCCCATGAAGTATTGTGTGGAGACCATTCCAATGGAATTAAGCTGGCCAAAAGGGTCATGCGGCAAGGCTATTATTCGCCATAGATGGTTAATTAAGCAATTGAAATGTCAAAAAGTGTGAAAGGTGTTAAAGGTACTCTAAGGTGCCCCGGCTTCCCCCTAGCAAGCTAACCACTATCTCAAGCCCCTAGCCATTCGATGTGTGGGGAATAGATCTAATCAGGCCCTTTCCTATCTCCAAAGGTTGAGCTAAGTATGTCATAGTAGCCATCGACTAATTCACCAAATGGATGCAGAACCCCTTCCGACAATCACGTCTAAAAAGGTGTTGATTCATAATAAAGAACATTGTTACTCGCTTTGGAATTCCTCACAAGATCATATCAAATAATGGAACACAATTCGAGAGCGAAGAATTCACTCGGTTTTATGAGAAAAATGGAATCATCAAAAGCTTTTTCTCCGTAGCTCATCCAAAGGTTAACAGAGCTGTCTAAGCTGCCAATAAAATGATAAAGACAATTCTTAAAAATCGCCTAAACCAAGCCAAAGGAAATTGGGCCGAAGAGTTACCCTTAGTGCTTTGGGCATATAGAACTTCTGCCAAAATAGCAACGGGACACACCACTTTTTCCTTGACATATGGATGCGAGGCCATGCTTCCAGTTGAGATTGGAATCCCATCACACAGAAGGATAGCTTATGCATTTAATCCCAATCAGGGGTTAAAAAAGGAATCCTTAGACCTAATACAAGGATTGAGAGATGAGGCTGTATTCAGAACGGATGAATATCAAAGGAGAATCACGAAATACTACAACACCAAGGTCAGGACTAGAACCTTCGCAAAAGGAGAATTCGTTTTACGAAGAGTGATGGCTAACACAAAGAACCCAGCGGATGGTCCTCTCGGTCCGAATTGGGAAGGACTCTTGATCGTCCATCAAGAAGTTATGCCCGGAACATATCGATTGTGCAGACCCAATGGTGATCTCGTTCCGAGAACTTGGAATTCTGAACAATTAAGACCATACTTCTCAATGGTAAAGGAGTAAGGGAAAAGGCTTTCCTCCAAAGAAGATCACAAAACCAAGGGCACAGAAACCCTTTCAAAACTTAAAGAAACCCAAAAAGGTTCAAACCACGAATGGATCAAATCCCTTGTCATCGCCAACTTGGTCAGGGAAAGGCACTCCCCGGAGGGAAAGCCGCTTGGCTTTTTATTTTCATTTTGAATGGAAAGGGCCAAGAGAGGTGATTTGTAGTTGTACTGATTGAGCCGTACAAAGGATACACTAGCAAAAAAATTCGAAAATTTAAGGAGTTAGAATATTTTTAAGAAAGTTTGATAACCAGAAATCAATATATCAATATATATAGAATTTAATAAGGAATTGAACTTGTAATAGAATGTTATAAACAAAAAGGGAAATTTATAAATTAAAATCTGGTAAGAATTGAAAGAGAAACTTATACACGTTTTAAAAATGGATAATTGGTTTATATGATCTTGATTATTCGAGATAAGTAGTCTTGTCCGTTTTGAAGTTAAGAATGTTATTCAGTCAAGATCTGAGAGGTAATTATACCCCAACCTAATTGATTTCATTATTAACTGATAAATATAAAGATTCTAACTTGAAGACCAATGTTTAAATAAGACTTAGTTGAATGAAATATTTTGGGTTGTTGTAAAGATGTTTTACACAACATTCGTTTTAACTCAAGTAAGTGAAATTTTGGAAATATAATATTTCCTTAGTATAGAAATGAATGGTCGCGAAAGGGAGAAGTAATTGGAAATTAATCCCAATCATAAATAGAAGATATTTTCTAAGTATAGAAAATAAAAGAAGATGAGATATGGAACTTTTTCCAAATATAGTGAGAGGCTAAAGCGTTTTGAAAATATTAGAGTAAAGATATTGGAAGGAAACTGGGAGATGACTAAACTAATAAAATATTATAGTAGGAAATTTGGATGGATATTTATTTTTCTTCGATACTTAAATAACCGACTATCGAAGTTTTTGACCATCGTTGTCAATACAGAGAGACCGGTTGGATTTATTATTCGAAAACCACTTCATATAGGCATATACATTACGAATTAGATTATGCTGAAGAAAATTGAAGATGGAGTAAAATGCAAAGGTTGTTCTATTTACAGGATAGTGCCTACGATGTGTCCAGTCCCACGACAACTTGTATGGACGAATGTATGACAGAGTATGCCTAACATATCACATAAGACGATCTTTTCAAGGTATTACTTTTGGCGGCGGAGGAGTTCATTTCTCTTAGCTTTTTATACTCGTAATATTTTTGGGAAGATCAACTAGTGATTTGATGGTTTTGACAATGTGGCATTCAAAGTAAACGGTGGCATGCTGTTCTAAAAGGAAATCGTGACCTCAAGCCTCACACCTGGGAAATGACAAAACTCGGGCAGGCAGCATGGATGGTTGGGTTGCACCCAAGCAGAGTGTATTATCGCCATCAAGAGAAAAATTCATTTGTTCTTCTTTGATTCTGTATCTTACGGATTACGGTTCGAAGGCCGACAATCATGGGTGATAATACATTCGGTGCACTCAAGCTAAATGATAAACCGGTCATGTGTGGTCGGCTTGCAAGATGTTCTTGTTGAACCCTAGTGTATCCCCTCTACAATACATTGATCGGAAGATGGTCCAATACCTTGTCATAGTTGGAATCCGATCTCCATTAAGCACTCTGTGGTTTTTGATTTTATACTATGTATGTGGAGCGTGAGATGCAAGCGTTCTACTAGATGGTTATTTATTTGATTTAGACATTATTATAATATCACTGGATTTTGATATTAAAAAATGTTTTAGGTTATCGTAAGATAAAAACAGTCCGTAATTATGTGTGGATCGGTCTTACGATTATCCATTCTTCGAAAAAAGGTATTTCAAAGTTAAACAAATGGTTGAAGTTTATTTACACCAGTCCCATAACTGACCCAAAGTTTATTTTGTTTATTTTACCCTAAACCCTTGGGTGCCCAAATTTGTATGGGTAGTCAAGTGTTTCAGGATTTTACAGATACACTTGGAGGAGTTTAAAGCAGGAGGCTTCACCGTTAGTCAATTTGAGCTATTTCTGCTATAGTGCACACGTGTTATACACTGATGATGTGTGTAAGTACGGATACAAGTTTGTATTTCGAAGATATATGATATTATATTTTGTTCGTTCCGCTATGAGATTCCGATGTTCTCTTTTGTTCCGTCTTATATTTTTTTTCTATTTCTTTAACCCCAATGACTCATACTTCTATGCAATTTGGGTTGGACGTGTGTTCTTTTAGTCAACTCTGATAGTACAGATTTGCGGCCATTATAATAACATTATTCTTAAACCCTGTTGAAGTGTAAGTTATGGAACAAATCTTTTAATTAAGATTTAACAAAATGATCCAATTTAATAAATTAAATTGGAATTAAGTGGAAGTTGATTTTGGGTTTGTTGTGAATGATATCATAAATAATACTGTTCTTAAACCTAGTTGCAAAAGGAATGAAGCTTTCAATTAAGATTTAAGGAAGTTTTTCGGTTTATTTAATTAACTTGGAATTGAATGGTACTCGATTTAATAATAATCGAAATGAGCTTTTGTGAAGGAAGGCCTTTCCTATGCATGTTATCTTTGTGTGTTTATTACATGTTTTTAAAAGATACGTTAGTTATTCGGAAAGGCCAGGTTTAACCATTCTAAATAACATTTATGACAATTAAAAATCGAAGGTTGAGGACAGTGGTTGAAGACCGGAGATCTTCACATCATTTGGGTTATTGTTGATGTCTTCATTAGGTCGTACACCCAAGACAAGGTAATAAGTGGTGGTCGTCCAAACGTATTTGGGAATCGATAGGGTATGCGAGGATTTCTCTCCTGTATTGGACATATGGGATGAGGAATAAGATGCCTCCATTTTTGTTCAAACCCATAATGGACTTGCAAATGGATTGTATGTCTGACATTGTACTTTGTGTTGTATTCGGTGATCTATGCTAAATATGTATATGCTTGGTGGCGGAGAATTTATTCTCTTGCTTAACACCATTCTCTGAGACGTATGATCTTAGAGGTTTTATATTAGTGGGAATCAATGGTATGGTATGGATTGGCAATGTGGCATGCTGAGATGTATAGATCGAAGCTTTTGTTAAAAAGTAGAGCTTTGTGGATGATGATCAGAGCATAGCTTATATAGCTTAGCTTTGTGTATAGCGTTAATTTGCGAGCTTCACACCAGGTATAAGGGACAACAGAGAGGACATGCATTTCTTTCTAGCTAGAGATGATGTCATGATATAGAGCCAAGACATTTTACTTATGTGGATGATGTATAGCGAGGACCCTTGGATATGGACGCACAAGACCAAGATGGTCGACGTACTCACCAAGAGGCCTAATAGAACCGGGAAACGTATTGTTTAGGAACTTCCAACCAGTAAACATAAGAGTTGATTGGCCCTGCCGATCTGAGGGCCACATGCGTGTGCTTCTGGGCATCCCACTAGAGATGCCCTGAATTCAGTTAGTATAGATCCCTTGCTTCGGCTCATGATGGAAACCCAATTACCAATATGCGACTTTACGGTTTTAGTTGTAAACCTATATGGCGACATAGTAAGATAGGGTACTATGTCGTCTAAGATTGATACATTTATATTCGAAGTTGTTTTATACACTACGCACTTAGAATAATATCAAAATATTTGTTTTAAAACGTATCAAGCATGTTTGGCTATTATAAGGTAAAACTATATCCTCCGGTTGACGTTGCATTGTGTGATGGGACCTGAGTCTTATAATAGCTTCATTTTTTAAAAAGCATATATTATTTCAATTTAAAGTATTCATGTGGAGGAAACTCATTCTGTGTCATACGGTATGGTCCCATTATTTACACTATTTTAAAGTCAAGATTTAATTATTGTTTTTAGCTCTCATTTATCAGTCTCATGACTGACCTGGAGTTTATAATTTTCACCTAAACTCTGGGTGCTCATATTTTCCACAAGGGCAGTCAGTAATTTTGAATTTGCAGATCTTTTCTTCTCATAGGACCTGTATTACGGCTGGAGCTATACTCTAGAAAGCTTTGTATCCGTGTATCTTTTTCATCTGTGTTAGTTGATGTTTTTCTGCTGCACATTATTTTAATATATTTACATTTCCCTTGTTATGTATTGTAATTCTTTGATGTTTGTATTTCCGATGTTTATTTATTTTCTGCACTCTGATATATCTTGTACTCTGATGTAAACTGTTGTAATAGCAATGAAAATTTCTCTTGTTCTGTGTTTTGATGTGTCATGTTCTCATAATAATCCCTATTCTTGTTTGGTTTAGGTCGGGCAGGGATTTTGGGTCGTCACAGTTATATATTCACAAAATCACTTTTTATTTCCTTAAATTTGGAAATATCGATATATATTCTTAAAGTTCCCTTTATTTCCTTTACTTTGGGAATATCATTATATATACACATAATCAATTTGCCTAGGTTTCATCACCAAATCTTATATGGGTAAAATAATGTCATGCGACATATTTCTCATTACATAAACCTAAACGACTTTCTTTAACTTCAAAACTTCGTCAATTGACTGTTACAATAACGCTTATGGAAATAATAAACAAAATTTCCAATATTTACTTCCGTTTCCAAACTAATATAACCCTTTATTCATTTCTTCAAAAACCATCACCATTTAATTATTATTTGGAATAAGTGCACTCCAAATGTATTATTTTCATTTCTTTAGAAATTAGTGCTTTATACCTAACCAGATGGTGTAAATATAACCAACCTTCGTATCCAGGCCAAACAATGTTAAACAATATGTTGTTTTACTATAGAAACCAGTTGTTTTTACTACATTTCAAAACTTTGCAAATGAAGTTGCAATTTCCTTCATATGGAAATAATAATTTATTTCCAACATCTTTACTATCACAAACTAATACCCATTCCCAGATAATCATGAATACGTTCAAGTTGGGGTATTTTACTTATCCCTTAAACCTTGATTGACGACGTTCTTATCTTAAGATAGATAAAAGTTTGTAACTTAAAACTGATATTAATAATAACTAGTACGGCGGCACGTCCGATGGACGTGTGCATAGATAAATCTGACCAAAGATCCATGGAAGAGAATATGTAACAATAGTAGATTTATTTAGCAAGCATTATTCATTAGTCAGAGCTTGCTGAATAATGAACGTCATGTATGTATACAACAATATTCATGTGTGTGTATCGCACAATTTACATATACTGGGTTGAAAATAAAAGTAAAAAGAGTTGCTAATAACAAAACCTTACAGTTGTGGATAGAATGGTTTGACACCATAATTGTGCCAATGTAGACATAAGAAATAAGTTTTAGTTTTGGGAACCAATATAAAATATACACTAATACATTGGACTAACAGATTCTCGTCTTACAATTAAAATAACAGTGAACATGAAACTATAGTAAAAGAAAAGGAAAATGTCTAACCATTTATTCCTGTACATGCTGGAAATAATGGACATATAATGCACATCAAGAAGCTATGATATTTTCATATGCAGAAATGAACTACACATTGAATGACGAAATACAATCTCATCAAGGTTATAAAATGCACCCTTATCGTAACTGTTAGTTTAGACAACTGCCTCTACCTGCAGGTTCCACAGAGATCATCCTTCCCTCAACTGCAACACCACCCGACTATCCCATGACTCCAGCTAATGCCTCCCTCTATGGAGCTCCCTCTATACCCTGCATCAGTTACGTTCCACCCTCCTTTACTACGTCATCGCGCCCATTCTGACTCGCAACAGCCCACCTCCATGCAAATACCAAGTTCATTCTACCAAAAAAGAATGCTCATATCAATATTGATATCGAATAACTAAATGCTTTTGAGTTAAGTAATAAATAAATCAAAAAGTAAAATTCATCATGTTTAAGATACAAAATGAAACATGATAAAAAACACCTAGCAGTTAAGCAAAAATCAGCAAACAAAACTCCAACAACATGTTATCCGCATGCTCTTGGCTTTATCCTATGTATATCCACCAAAAGACGTTTCCCTGCGATAATTTTAAATGGAATTGATCAACAAATAACTAAAATAAAGACATACATTATGTGAATTCATACTAATGCAAGATAACAAATCAGTTTAGAAAATTCTCAAACAAAAACAAAATTTGAAGTTGTTGCTCAAATTTATCAAACTATTGATTAGTGTATAAATGATACGACTAAAAGCAATCATAAAGAAAACCTTTTGTTGCTTCTTAACGTAATTAAGCACTGAAAACCACAAATCACAACAGCATACTTTATTAATATGACTATTTATATTCAGGTGTGATACATGACATTATAAAACATTAAATTTCGATGTATGGGCAATATAATTGCTCTGTGATAAAAAAGAGAGGTAAAACTGCACTATCCTACATGAATTCACCAACAACAACTACTCATATAATTCCAGATTAAAAGGCAGCAAAATGTGTAAAACGTAGGTTCAAAATTAACATTATCCCATGAAACATGTTTATGGAGCATATGATAACTGATCATAGAGGACAATTGAGTGTGTTGATTGTAAATCTTAATTCCAAGAAATGTAACTAAAGAAAATATTGACAATTGGATAATAAAATGGTGAGGATGTACAACGCAAAAGCGAACTGAGTGGTGGATGGAAAAGTAAGGACATTGTGCAATATAAACTTTGCACTTTGTTAAGTAACATGAAGAACTGTACTGATGTGGGAAGTAAAGGATCAAGCATCAATGCAGGGAATAAAAACATAAATAGGATCTTGTGACAGGAAAGGATTATGTGGGGTTTAATGTAATACAGATTCCACATGTATAAAGTTGTATCCTTCCCTCAACTGCAGCACCACTCAACTATCCCATGGCTTTAGCTAACAGCCTCCCTCCATGCAGCTCCCTCCATACCCTGCATGAGTCACGTTCCTTCCTCCTCCACTACCTAGCCCATCCACGCAAGAAGCTCCAGCCCTCCTCATCACTACCAACCACCACGCACCTCCGATCCTTCAGCCCTTGCCTCCCCTCATTCCGACCACACAGCACCAAGTACCTACATGAGAACTGACTCGCAGCTCGACTGTGGCACCCCACGTCCATTAATGTCACTCTTTATTAGAATGCATTAAGTTTCGTGAAGCGTTATAGGTAAATAGAAACAGAAACATTACAAGAAAGATATAAAATAACAGCGAAATTAAAATTTTATTAAATAGAAAAGCTTCGTGGTTCAAACCCAATTACATAATAAGTCTGGAATACTGAAAACATAAAACTTCTGCCTTATACAAAATTGTCATCAGTGTACAATAATCCATAAAAAGAACATAATCCCCAAAACATAGCCATAGTAGAGCAAGAGCAAAAATGAGCAATACATCTAATCAGCTCCAAGCAGAAAAGAAGAATCCTGGTCAAGTTTGAGTATTCCCACTCTGAGATACTTAGGGGAGGGGGGGGGGAAGGGGGGGGGGGGCGGAAGAGAAAGAAGAGAAAACAAAATAGGTCAGACAAAAAGTCTGGCGAGTCTAGTTACTTTTTTTTTGGCAAGGCCGACCGGTTTTTATAGTGTTCTGTAACACACTTTTATTAAAAACAGAAAAGGTATAAGAGAATTTAGGTGATATACCATGTGTATATCAACTAAACATCCACACAGGGAAGACAATACATCATTACAATAACACTAGCTACTCAATCAATTTTACAATGACATTGACGCTAGAATTTGACATTACATTACTCCTTGTTTCTACACTTCCATTTTGACAGTTATCCATTTTCTTGCAGGTTCCTAAGAATCTCCTTCTTCCTACTCCGAGTGATCGGCATATTAGATTTTTCCTTTTCGTTGGAGTTCACTGCCACAGGTACAATAACGGGGTCTGTTGGCTGTTCTTTGTAAGCAGCTGGCGCTGCAATGTGAGCGTACGGATTCTTGCACTTAGAAGTTGGAGTAGTTTGTCCTCTGATGTTTACACTGCCAATCATCTGCTTAACCATGTCAGCGACTCCTTCAAGCCTAGGTTTATCCAACTGGTCCAGCATATTTCTCTCTTTAAAGTCCTTGAAGTCCTTCATAGTCTTCAAAGTCACATGATACTGTTTCGAGTTTGATTCAAAACCATCAAGCTCAGATTGGAGCTTATCATTTATATGTTGCAAGTCTTTTAAGATAGAATGGATCAGGGCCGCATTTATAGATTCAGATCCTTCACAGTTAACATGATTCCTTTCCATTTGCTGTTCAGTAGCCACCATGGTTTTCACGTTTTCTCCATTTGCATTCAAAGAGAGGATTACATTCAAGTTTTGCATTAATTCATTTGTTTGCTGATAAGCCTTTCCTCCTCAATTACCACACTTGTCACTATCCATATTCATCACTACAGCAAAGTATGTTTGACCACCATCTTCACAAGCGTTCTGTTCATTTACAAATTCGACAACAGCATCTACCTCGCAGTTCTGCTCATTTTCATTACGTCGCATGGTTAAGCTATCTTCGCATGTTGCATTTGATCTCCCATCAACATTACTCAATACAGTATTGCCTGCTACAGTCTTGCTAGCTTCTTGGATTTCAGATTTTCCATTGCTCAAGTCTGGCAATGCCTTTTCTTGATGTATAGATTTGTTTGCAATCGCTGCACCAATGTTTACGACACCCACATTAGTTGTTTGCGTCTGCTCACCATTAGCTCTTGCAATGCCACCACCAAAAGCTTTAGTTAGTAGTACATCTATCGTTTCTATCTCACAATCCTCCAGACTTTCATTCGTCGATCAGTCTGCTCAACTAGCCTCTCGCTACAATCCTCCTCTATGTTTTCTAGTATACCAAAGCTATTTTTTGCATTTGCACTTTTCTCTTTTTTCCCTTTGTTTGCACCACCACGATTTGCTCCTTTGCCTTGACTGTTTTCAATATTTGGGGATTATTCCCATTTCTCCTATGTGTTACTCTCCTCCAAACTTCATTTCTTCTGATATGTATCCCACTCCTATTCTCTGCTGAACCTTTGAGTTGTCTGCCATCATCTTCATTTCGCACTGATCGACTCTAGGTTGGCTCAGCAGTGGTGCACATCTGTTTCCCTACTACAGTTTCTTGAGTTACATCTTTTTTGCTCTTGTAGTCAGCTGTTGAGTGGCCGAAACAATTACACATAATGCAAGCTTAGGGCTTCCATTGATACTGCACTTAGACCGTTTGCTCTCCGCCATCAGGCAAAGCAACAAGGAATTCTTGGACTAAAGGAACATCAGCGTTGACTTCCACCATACATTTGGAAAATACAGGTCTCGCCAAGCTTTCAGTTGATTTATCCATGCACAAAAATTTACCAACTTGCATTGCTAGCCAGCTAATGCCAACCATAGTCCAAGCATATAACGGTATGTTTCTCATTTTGATCCACACAGGCACACTCTTAATCAAGCTTGCATCACTCCCAATGTTCAGCTCCCATGGTTTTATTATAAACAATTTATTTTGAATAACCACTGGGTCTGCCTGTACTACTCGGTTCCTTTCCTCAGTATTCGAAAGAAGGATAAAGAAGACATTGCCATTAGACTTCACCTCAAAACCTCCTTGCGGTTTCCAGAGCCGCTGTAGGTGATTGGTGACAGCATAGAAGTTTAGCGGTTGATCCAGGAAGAAGCAAACCAGGTGGTTTTTCCACTGTTCAGTTGCTGCTTCCAGAATTTCATCAGAAGGAATCATATTTCCATCTTTGAATACGAGATTCAGCGAAGGCGGTGCATACATTCCAGCGTTCCTCGGCTTTACAGAGAAGAGCGATGACCATCTTTTTGTTTTTTCAGTTGAAATCGCACTAAGGTTTTCTTGGGTAGGGTTCTGATGTGGAGGATCGGCGAGATCTGGAGGGTTAGGTGGCGGTAGGTATGGAGGGGATAGAAGAGGAGGAGTCGGATTCTGTGGGGAGGTAGAGAGAGACGAAGGTTAAGCTGGATGGGTAAAAGGAGGTGGCGGCGGAAACAGGGTGCACCATTTCTGAGAGAGGAGAGTTGATGAATAGGATGAGAATCTAGTTACTTTTAGCATATAAATAAGTAAAAGCATCATGACAAGCATATAAGTTGGAGGGAGAGATCATAAGGCAGGTATAACAAGGTAAACAGGATAAACAGAATAGAACATGCATACTTTTCTCTTTCTCTGCACCTATACTAGTATAACAAGAACAAGATGATCCCAACCAGTACAAGATGGTAGACTTAGGTGTTTCTGTAGCGAGAATTTTTACCCCATACAATAACAGGTAGCCTAACAGAACTGATAGGTGTTACCCCCAACAATAATAACGGGCTCCTAAATAAGTGAGACTAGATATACCCTAATTACTACCCCAATTGATCGGCTCCCTATCCCTCGTAGATACCCTGTGCTGACCCCACTCTTAGGGTGTATCACTCCCTAAAGTGGCAAACTCGATACAAACAAGATGCTTAACCATATCTACAGATGTTCCAGCGTCTTATTTTCCCAAGCAAGCGGACCCACGCACGCACATGACTTTGATGGAACGCTCCGGCTAAACACCTCTCTCAAGTGACCTCTTACAAACAGCTCAGTAAGTGTGCCCTGACCTAGTTCGGGGTATACTGTTTGATACCAAGATAGGTTACTGTGTGATACGGGTCCCTACTATAGATGATGCAAGCTCTCCCCTTTGTCTTGCATTCCCACTACTAGGGTTTCAATAGGTTATGCCTACCAGTTTAACAAGATTGCATAAACCCAACAGGTTAAGTTTGTCGGGTTCATATGTATAACCCGTCCCTACATACATAACAATATTAACTTAACCCTCCCACTGATTCAAGCAAGTTTACTTAACCTCTACTCAAGTTAAACAGGTTCATGTAATCCCTATGGATTCAAACAGGTTAAGTACTACAGGTTTAACACCATTCATTCATTTATGGTTATAATGTGCTAGACCTCCCACATTAAGTCTACCACTTGTGGATGTTGAATATGTCGGTTGGGTCTGGACAGATTTCTTCCACAAGTCATACTTAACCTCGTGTCACAACATCGCCACGTGTTTATGCACTTAGACACCTTACATTAGATTTACCACTTGTGGTCTACCACAAGTGTAATCTAACCTCATGTCTAAGCACGATTATAATTTCTAATTACTGTAAATCTTGGCATATTCAATTATTCCTATTTCATTACAGGTTATCATGCCCCTTTCCTAAGTCATATTCATCAGGTACCATATGTCCCAAACTAAGGTCTTTAATCATATTTTGGTTTATACCCCAAATCCATATTCTTGTTCTCAATTCAAGTTATGCCCCAAATTAAGGTTTAGATCAAAAAATAGATTATGCCCCAAATTCCAAGTTTTGGTTCAAGGTACAAATTATGCCTAAATTTCCCAACATGTTTACAATAAGAATTATGCCCTAAACTAACAATTCCCAATCGTTACTAATTTCGCGCGTTCGCGTATTTTAGAGATAGGCCTATGCTCGAAGGTAGCCTGGCTATAAAAACAAAAAAAGGGAAGAATGGAGAGAAGAGAACAAGAATCGGCATAGTAAATAAAATGGCATGTGATGATAAAATTAGTCAAACTAACATAATAGGCATAAGGTGACATGATTAGGCAAACTAGCATAATAGGGATAAGGTGACATGATTAGGCAAACTAACAGAATAGAGATATCATAAACAGGCATAATGAGATCTAAATAGTGAATTAGATATACAAATAATGGTAGATCTGATGTGATTCAAATAGTCACAGGCTTAGATCCAATTCATAGACATGTCAAAATTACATTTTAGGTGTTTATATCTAAAATTAACATAGACTCACTATGATTGGATTTAAGAAACAGAAAAATGATTGTAGATGTTGAATCAAAGATCCTTGAATACGTATAACTTGTTTGTTGAAGAAGAAGTAGGCTATATAAAACTATGTTGGAGCAACTGCTCATTGTCGCCATTGAATTAGATGAATAAAAAATGGATATAGGGTCCTATTTATAGCCTAGGGTCAACGAATCCAGTCAGAAAACAAGTCCATGTACGCAGAACTGAATTTTCCTCGGATCTGGGGGGTGTCGACACCCCTATTATGGTGTCAACCTATGGGTCGACACCCCTAGGGTCGGTCGATTTACCCCCCCAAACTTCCGGCTTCTGTTTTCAAATTATTTTGAACAGTTTTGAGTCGGTTATGCATATATATAAATATCTTATGCGTACACAAACTTCTAATCTTAATAACTCCTTCATACGATGACCGTTTTACACAAATTTGGTGTCTATCTTAAGCAGAATTCCGAGATGAACGCAATGGCGCATTCTGTTTTACTTAATTCCCAATATTTAATTAAGTATTTTAATTTATCATTATAGTGTCGTTAGAATTACGGGGTGTTACATTCTCCCCTACTTAAAGGATTTCGTTCCCGAAATCTCCAAGTTAAGAAGAATGTATTTCCTAACATCCGTCACCCATCTACTCATCCATCAATCACAAGCATCCATTGTCCTTAAAAGATTCTGATTCTTATATGAACATATGCAAAGGTGTGTGTATATGTCCCTATACTAATGCGAAAGATCAGGCAGTCTACTGATTCAGTTGACCTCCTTAATGTAATATATGTTAGTGACATGAATCCAATATGTATGCAAACAACCCTAT
This sequence comes from Allium sativum, assembly GCA_030737875.1. Classification (NCBI taxonomy): domain Eukaryota; kingdom Viridiplantae; phylum Streptophyta; class Magnoliopsida; order Asparagales; family Amaryllidaceae; genus Allium; species Allium sativum. The sequence continues at coordinate 136,064,491 of CM060918.1, forward strand.
TATAACATGTATATGTGCGAAATCATTCATCCAAATGCAACATCCATATGATGATACACCCATTTTCATCCATAAAAGAAAAAAATGCACACGTCCATATGCAGTATGAGAGTGATTGAGCCGACCTAGTGCTAGTGCTTATGTAAATACATCAACGAGCAACCACTTGCATCGACTTGCATCCACCAAACATAACATGTCTCAGACACATGTTTACATCCACGGGTTTCCTACCTAAAGGTTGAAGACTCGATCGATATGATATACTTAAATGATGGAAACAAGCATGAATAAAAGCTTTGGAAAAAGAAGTAAAAAACATACCCTTGAAAAGAAAAGGGTACGAAGTGCGAACCTTGTCTTCAGTCTCCCAAGTTGCATCCTCTTGGTCATGTCCCTACTGAACTTTCATCGACTTGACCTCTCGGTTGCGTAGCTCTTTAACCTCTGATCCAAGAATATGGGTAGGAACTCGTCTAACTGTCGCCTCCTATTTCACTTCTACTTCCTCAAGCATACCCGGCTCAACTACTTCTGCGGTATCATATAAACACTTCCGAAAATGAGAAACATGGAAAACATCATGAACACCGGACAACCTCTCTGGTAGCTTTACTCTATAGGCCATTTAGCCAACCCTTTTTGTTATGGGAAATGGTGCTACAAACCTTGGTGCCAATTTCCCTATAGATCCAAAGCGAACTACATTCCTCAAAGGTGATACCTTGATGAAAACCATGTCTCCCACCTCAAACTCAATATCGGTCCTTCTCCTATCTGCGTAGGACTTCTGCCTATCCTGAGCTGTCTTCATGCGCCTGCGGATAAGATCAATCTTTTCTGAAGTTTCTCTAACCATCTCAGGTCCAAGTAGAAGCCTTTATGTAGATTCCCACTAACAAGTCGGTGATCTACAGGGTCGTTCATACAATGCTTCGAAGGGTACCATGCCAATGCAAACCTGATAACTGTTGTTGTAGGCAAACTCCACTAAAGGAAGATTCTCTTCCCAAGTCCCTCCGAAGTCTAGGATACACAGTCTTAAAAGATCCTCAAGGACTTTATTCACCCTTTCTGTCTGTTCATCGGCCAGTGGGTGATAAGCGGTGCTCAAACACAACGGTGTAGCTAATGCCTCTTGCAAGCTTTTGCAAAACTAACTGGTGAATATGGGGTCACGATCACTCAAAACACTGGAAGGTACTCCATGCAAACGGACTATCTCATGAAGATAAAATGCTGCCAACCATGTTGATGTCCTTTTACTCTTAACAATAATGAAATAAGCGCTCTTAGTAAGCATGTCCACTATGACCCAAATATCGGTGTTGCCTTTCCTCGATCGAGGCAAAACATCAATTAAATTCACAGAGACGCTCTCCCACTTCCACTCTGGGACTTCCAAAGGATGAAGCAAATCACCGGGCGTCTTTTGCTCAGCTTTGACTTGTTGGCAAATCAAACATCGAGAAACAAACTCTGCCACATCTTTCTTCATCCCAACCCAAAAGAAAACCATCTTCATATCTCTGTACATTTTATCACCGCCCGGACGAATAGTCATCCTAAAATGATGGGCTTCCTCAAGGACTGTCTTCAACATACTCCCAACTCGGGGAACACAAAGCCTTCCATCTCATCACAACCATCCTCTATCGTCCGTGGAATATCTACTGAGGTGACTAGAAGTCTCCCCCTTACCGAGTCTATCCAAAATATCTACTAGCTGCGGGTCCTCTCGTTGTGAAGTCCCTGTCTGATCCAACAGAGTAGTTCACACCTCTAACAATGCCAATAAACCAGGTGTAAACTCGGTGGAGGGTCTAAAATCAAAAGTCGATATAAACTCCAAGCATTTCCTCTCTACAAACAGAGGACTCAAGGCCATCCTTTGCCTACTCAATGCATCTGCTACCGCATTACCCTTGCCAGGGGTATAAGCAATTTCAAAGTCATACGACGCTAGGAACTCCATCCATCTTTGTTGCCTTAAATTAAGGTCCTTCTGCGAGAACAAGTACTTGAGAGATTTATGATCGGTGTACAACTCAAAATTCTCTCTTAGTAAATAATGGCACCAAGTCTTAAGCGTAAATACTATGGTAGCTAACTCCAAGTCATGGGTAGGGTAGTTCTTCTCATGAACTCTTAGTTGTCTACCTCCATAAAATACCACCCTTCTCTCTTGCATCAGAACCGCACCAAGCCCTGTACCACATGCGCCAGTATATACTGTGAACACTTTGTTCCCATCGAGAAAGGTCAAGACTGGGGTTATTTTCAGATCTCTCTTCAATTGCTGAAAAGCATCGTCATAATCTATATCCCAAGAAAATGTCAGATTCTTCTTCATCGGCCTCGTGAGTGGGGATGGTATCTTTGCGAAGTCCTTAATGAACTTCCTATAATAGCATGGTAATCCAAGAAAACTCCTCACCTCCGTTGCATTCTTTGGGATCTGCCAATCTTGAACTGCAACTACCTTCACGGGATCTAATGCTATCCCATCCTTAGAGACCACATGCCCTAAAAATCTTACTTCCTTTCTCCAAAAATGACATTTAGAGAATTTGGCCTTAAACTGGTGTGCACGGAGAGTTTTCATAACCTCTCTTAATTGTAGGGAATGATCTTCCTCGTTCTTCAAGAAATCAAGATGTCATCAACGAATACCACAATGAACTAATTTAGAAACTCCCGAAACACCCTACTCATCAGATCAACTAAATAGGCGGGTGCATTCGTCAACCCAAAAGGCATGACGAGCCACTCGAAGAAACCATCTGGAGTTGTAAAAGCAGTCTTGTCTATACTATCCTGGGTCACCCTCAACTAATGAAACCCCATGGCTAAGTCCAACTGAGAGAAAACAGATGCGCCAACAAGCTGGTCAAATAAATCATCTATCTTTGGAAGTGGGTGCATATTCTTCTTAGTGAGTTTATTCAACTCCCTATAATCCACACATAAGCGAAGTGAACCATCCGCCTTAGTGGTGAATACCACCAGAGCACCCCATTCAGATATGTTTCGCCTAATAAACCCTTTCTCAAGTAGCTCCCCTACTTTCTTGATGAGCTCCCTCCTTTCTCTTAGAGCCATATAGCGCACAGGCAGTGCAACTGGCTTTGCATTGTCCACCAAGTATATACGGAAATCAATCTTGCGCCTTGGAGGTAACCCCGAACCTCCTCAAAAACATCAGAATATTCACAGACTGCTGGTCCAGATCATAGATCATCGATAGATGCATCAAGCGACTCTACGAAACTAAGCATGACAGACCCCTTAGGGTCATAAGAAATCTCGAGGATCCTCCCATAGCAAGTCAAAAGTTTAACGAGCCCCGTCTCACAATCCGAATGGCACCATACATGGCTAGCCAATCCAACCCTAGAATCAAACCACAGCTCATGAAACCAAGCACATATGCATCGCATTCGAACTCGATGCCTAACACTGATATTCTTAAACCCCGACAAATCATAGACAGATGAGTCATAACCCAATGGGGTTTGAGACAACAACGAGTTCCAAAACCATACTAGTCCTAAGATGCAGAGACTCAACCACAAAATCAGATATAAAAGAATGTGAAGCACCAGAATCAAAAAGAGTTCTAACTGGATGATTAGAAAGAGAAATCAAACCTTCAAAGGAAACTTTCCTACCTCTATCCGGCGCACTGGCCATGAGAGCATGCACCTGCCCTTTGACCTTGTCCTTGCTTTTTGGGCATTCCCTAGAAAAGTGTCTGACCTCTCTACAATGGAAACAAGCGTTCTTTCTTTTCTTGCAATCCTTGATCACATGACCCTCGCGTCCACAATGATGACATTTCCTCTTATCTCGAGCTTTGTCGTTCTTATCGCCCTTCTTTTGTTGTTGTTGTTGTTGTTGTTCTTTCTTGGGACACACTTTCTTATTTTGTGTTTCCTCAACCTTAGTTTCTTTCTTTTCACCTTTAGCTTCCTCATGCATTAATGCCATATCAACAAGTTTCTCCCATCAGAATGTGAGAAATAGCTAACCCATGGAGGGGTTCATTCAATCCTCTAGCAAATCTTAAAGCTTTCTTGTGCGGGGTATCTACTAGTTCCAAATCAAACATTTCCAATTGATTAAACTTATTAACATACTCCCTAACAGACATGCTCCCTTGATTAAGCGCTAAAAACCTTTCCATTTGCATACTTTGCTCGGCTCGAGAAAGAAATTTCATTTCGAATCTCTATCGGAAATCATCCCAAGTCTCCACTGGATACCCTGGTTGCATCACTTTCTACCAGAATGAAACCTCATCTTTCAGCAGCTAGGCGGCTAACTGAATCTTCCTATAATCATCAACTTCCAAAATTCCAAATAAATCCTCCGTCCTTTTAAGCCAATTCCTTGCCTCTATGAAAGCCTCAGTCCCTCGGAATGGCTTCTCGCCCATAGCACAGAAATCTTTGCATATCTTAGAGAAATTATCAACATGCGAAGGAGGAGGAACAACGACTGCAGCTGGGGGAGAGGAGTCTGCTTGGCCCTCGGCGGGTGTTGTAGCCTCCAGATACCTACGAAACCAAGCCGGTATCTGTATGCCCTCAGGAATATTAGGTTCCCCAGACATGTTGAAAAGAAAAGGAAAAAGGGATTCAAATAGAGAATCAAAAGATATTACATATAGCTTTGGGGAATATGTTTTTCAAAACAGACTTTTCTTTTGAAAATGCTTTCCTTTTTAAAAAACTTTTGAAAACAATTTTCAAAATCTTGTATACGATCTGGTAAACTTCAGCTCTGATACCAAATGTGACACCCCACGTCCGTTAATGTCACTCTTTATCAGAATGCATTAAGTTTTGTGTAGCGTTATAGGTAAACAGAAACGGGAAGATTACAAGATAGATATAAAATAACAATAGAATTAAAACTTTATTAAATTGAAAAGCTTTGTGGTTCAAACCTAATTACATAATAAATCTAGAATACTGAAAACATAAAACTTCTGCCTTGTACAAAATCATCATCAGAGTACAATAATACGTAAAAAGAGCATAATCCCCAAAACATAGCCATAGTAGAGCAAAAGAGAAAATGAGCAATACATCCAAGCAGCTCCAAGCAGAAAAGAAGAATCCTGGTCAAGCTTGAGTATTCCCACCCTGAGAATCGGGGGGGGGGGGGGGGGGGGACGGAAGAGAAAGAGGATAAAACAAAATCGGTTAGACATAAAGTCTGGCGAGTCCAGTTACTTTTAGCATATAAATAAGTAAAAACATCATGACAGGCATATAAGTTGGACAGAGAGATAATAGTGCCATAAGGCAGGTATAACAAGGTAAACAGAATAAACAAAACAGAACATGCATTGCGCTTCTCTAATACTTTTCTCTTTCTCTGCACCAATACTATTATAACAAGAACAAGATGATCCCAACCAGTACAAGATGGTAGACTTAGGAGTACTTGTAGCGAGAGGTTTTACCCCATACAATAACAGGTAGCCCACCAGAACTTACGGGTGTTACCCCCAACAATAATAATGGGCTCCTAACCAAGCAAGACTAGATGTACCGTAATTACTACCCCAATCGATCGGCTCCCTATCCCTCATAGATACCATGTGCTGCCCTCACTCTTAGTGTGTATCACTGCCTAAAGTGGCAACCCCGATACAAACAAGATGCACAACCATATTTATAGATGTCCCGACGTCTTAGTTTCCCAAGCAAGCAGACCCACGCACGCACATGACTCTGATGGAACGCGTCGGCTAGACACCTCTCTCAAGTGACCTCTTATAACCATCTCAGTAAGCGTGCCCTGACCCCGACCTAGTTCGGGGTACTCTGTTTGATACCAAGATAGGTTACTGACTGATACGGGTCCCCACTACCGATGATGCAATCTCTCCCCATTTTCTTGCATCCCCACTACTAGGATTTTAACAGGTTATGCCTACCGGTTTAACAAGATTGCATAACCCCAACAGGTTAAGTTTGTCGGGTTCATATGTATAACCCGTCCCTACATACATAACAAGATTAACTTAACCCTCCCACTGATTCCAGCAAGTTAACTTAACCCCCACTCAAGTTGAACAGGTTCATGTAATCCCTATGGATTCAAACAGGTGAAGTATTATAGGTTTTTCACCATTCATTCATTTATGGTTATAAAGCGCTAGACCTCCCATATTAAGTCTGCCACTTGTGGATGCTGGATATGCCGGTTGGGTTCGGACAGACTTCTTCCATAAGTCGGACTTAACCTCGTGTCATAGCACCGTCACGTGTTTATGCACTTAGACTCCTCACATTAGATTTACCACTTGTGGACGCTGGATATGCCGGGTGGTTTCAGGCAGACTTCTACCACAAGTGTAATCCAACCTCGTGTCTAAGCATGGTTACAATTTCTAATTACTGTAAATCTTGTCATATTCAACTGTTCCTATTTCATTATAGGTTCTCATGCCCCTTTCCTAAGTCATATTCATCAGGTACCATATGCCCCAAACTAAGATCTTTATTCACCGTTTGGTTTATACCCCAAATCCATATTCATGTTTTCAATTCAAGTTATGTCCCAATTTAAGGTTTAGATCAAAATATAGATTATGCCCCAAATTCCAAGTTTTGGTTTAAGGTACAAATTTCCCAGTCATGTTTACAATATGAATTACGCCCCAAACTAACCATTCCCAATTGTTCCCAATTTCGCGCATTCGCGTATTTCAGCGATGGGCCTAGACTCGAAGGTAGCCTGGCTATAAAAAACAAAAAAGGGAAAAAGGGAGAGAAGAGAACAAGAACCGGCATAGCAAATAAAACTGGCATGTGATGACAGAATTAGTTAAACTAACATAATAGGCGTATGGTGACATGATTAGGCAAACTAGCATAATAGCGATAAGGTGACATGATTAGGCAAACTAACAGAATAGGGATATCGTAAACAGACGTGATGAAATCTAAACAGTGAATTAGATATACAAATAAGCGTAGATCTGATGTGATTCAAATAGTCACAGGCTTATATCCAATTCATAGACATGTCAAGATTACATTTTAGGTGTTTATATCTAAAATTAACATAGATTCACTATAATTGGATCTAAGAAACAGAAGAATGATTGCAGATGTTGAGTCACAGATCCTCGAATACGTACAACTTGTTTGTTGAAGAAGAAGTGGGCTAGATCAAACTATGTTCGAGCAGCACCTCATTGTCGCCATTGAATTAGATGAATAAAACAATGGATATAAGGTCCTATTTATAACCTAGGGTCAACGAACCTGGTCAGAAAACAAGTCCACATACGCAGAACTGAATTTGTCTCGGATCTGGGGAGTGCCGACATGGGTGTCGACACCCCTGTTATGGTGTTGACCCATGGATCGACACCCCTGGGGTGGGTTGAACCCCAACAGGTCAATTTCTCCCTATTTTTCCCGTTTCTGTTTTCGAATTATTTTGAACAGTTTTGACTTGGTTATGCTTATATATTTTTTATGCATATATAAACTTTTAATCTTAATAACTCCTTCATACGATGTCCGTTTTTATACAAACATGGTGTCTATCTTAAGCAGAATTCCGAGACGAATGCAATGGCGTAGTCCATTTTACTTAATTCCAATATTTAATTAAGTACTCTTAATTTATCATTATAGTGTCGTTAGAATTATGGGGTGTTACACCGACCAGCTAGCCTATGTACCTGGAATAACATGGTGCAGGTTCTAACACTTTATATTCACATTTTTAACAAAGTACAAAAAATATTAGCAACTTAAGAACTAAAATTATTGGAATGGGCGAAAAATAGAGATTGATTATCTGATAAAAGCAGCTAAGTTTAGTAATTCAGACTCTTCCACTTGCACTGCAGATTCTAAAGAGTTCAAACCCATTATCTTTTATATATTATCCACTTTATTTTGCTTGTTATCATATCAAAGTGTGAATGCTATGTATATTGTATATTTTCTATAACATGCCTTGAATTGATGCACACCATATTTTATTCTTCAATTCGTGGACTTTAAATATTTTTGATACCATTACAAAGTCCACGGTGGGTCCAGAAGGATTACTGACATAACTCGCTTATCCAGATAATTTATGAATACTTATCTAGGGTCCATATAAATTGAGAGATTAGTAATCAAAAAATGATCGATTATTTTATGAATACTTGTATCATAAATGTTACGTTAATTAATTGCATTTTTTACTTAATAAAAACAATAAAATGAGGAAGAAATACAGTTTCTGCAAATCCACAGCAAATACCAAGTTCATTATACCAAAAAGGAATGCTCATATCAATATTGATCTCAATTAACTAAATGATTTTGAACTAAACAACAAACTAAATAATAAAAAGTAAAATGCATCTTCCTTCAAAAAAAAAGTAAAATGCATCATTTTTTAAGATACAAAATGAAACCTGAGGAAAAAACACTTAGTAGTCAAGCAAAAATCAGCAAATGGAACTCCAACTGCTGGTTATCCTCATGCTCTTTGCTTTATCCTATGCATATCCACCAAAAGATGTTTCCCTATAGTAATTTTAAATGGAATTTATCAACAAATAACTGAAGTAAAGATATACGTTATGTGAATTTTTGAAGTGAATCATTTCGAAACTGACATTCATTATAATGTAAGATAACAAATCAGTTTAGAAAATTCTCAAACAAAAATTGAAGTTGTTGCTCAAATTTATCAAAATATTGATTATTGTATAAATTATACGACTAAAAATGGTTATAAAGAAAACTGTTCGTTGCTTTTTAACGTAATTAAGCACTGAAAACCACAAATTTCAACAACAGACTTTATTACGTTCAAGTTTGTGTCCTATGAAGATGAGCGTGGAGAATCATTAGATCTGATGAGTCTTCATCGCTGTAGCTAAAATAGGCTGATTAAGACATATAACATGATGTACTATACAAATTTCTAGTAAATCGAAATGCTTACCTTTGTCTAAACTGACCCTAAACCTAGTAAATAGCCTACTGTCGCTGTAGAACTTCCTGAAAGGAGAAATCTAAACAAATTGGTATAAAACTAAAGTATAAATTAAATTATCGAGTATAATTAAGATGGTTGTAAAAATTAAGATGGCATATGCTATACTCATTATAAACAGCTTACTCTCTATATAACCTACAACTTATGAATAAGTCTTGTTTGATTAATGTAATATGTAAAAATGAAATTGATGGCAGTCGTATTTAGCTAGGGCAAAGGTTAAAAAACAAAGAAGTTAGATAAATCTAGAGTTCATCTATCTCAACAGTAAGAGGGCTAAAAAACAAAATCAAACAAAAAAATAGCAGAGATAGCAAATAGATGGGGGAGAAAGTCAGTTACCTCTATTTTGCTTTTCAGTTTTTGAGTCAAAAATATTTGATGAAGAAAGATGCTAACATTCTTCATTAGCAGCTAACATGAATATAAATCTGTAAGAAACAGGGTCATAGACTAAAGTCAGTGATAATTTTGTAATATAAAATGGAACAATATGAAAAGTGAGAGAAAAAACCTTGTCCAGTACCTTTGTCACCATTCTTCAATCTAATTCGTAGAATAACCCGTAAGCCAAAAACGTTTCTCAAAATCAAGTTGAGATTCAATCAAATATATTTTCGTACAATGAATGAAAAAGGAGAAAAAAAGTAAAAGACTTAAAATCATGATAAAAGAAACAAAGAACTCATTTTTATACAAACTTAAATCAGACTCATTGATTAGAAAACAATAACCTGCGCCACTCTCGCTCATCATAACGCCAGACCGCCGTATATCCATCGGAGGAATTACGATTGATAATCTTTGATATCGCAATGTGGAAATAATAATCAGAAGATGAGATGAAGCACTACAGCCAACGAAGTTGCTCGGTCCTTTTCTTCAACCACCTAATCTCACGCAACAACAATTTTTGAATTAAAAAGCATATTGATTGCAGTTTTAGAAACATAATTAATAAATCGGATATAGTGAGAGTAGGTAGGCTTATTGGTTGGGTTTGTGTAAGGGGGGAAGACATGAGAAAGAACGTGAAGAACAGTTGAAAATAGGAAAGTTGAGGAGTAATTAACCGCTTTGTGGTACTGTAGTAGGATCCAAAAATGGGCTATGTAATGACCTAAATACCTCTATCTTTTTGTTTTATTTAGTTTTTTCAATTATATGGAATCAGATGTTTAGGAAGTATTGGCATTATTAGTAAAGATATCACAAATCTCATTTACTAATCTATTTAAAATATGGTTTTGTAAACCAATCCTGGAATTTTGGAAAAACTTCTTACAATAATAATCACTTCTTAATTTGTTATTAAGAATGTTCTTACCAAAACACAACCTTTAGTTTTAATAGTCCTTAATCTAGTTGATTACAAATTTTGGGTCCAGTATAAAGATTCTATTTACCTAATCCTAATACACAAATTCATTTAGTATCCTATTATAACTTAACTTGGATTTATTATAATAAATCCATTTTTTCAATTCTTTAACAAAATCCATAAAGCCTTCTTTCTTTGCAATTTTGAATATCCTCTTCGATACCAATCAATTTACTTAATTTAATTATTAAGTAACTGCTTATTTAATACCATCGCCTTAGCTTTAAATCTATTTTAAACTTCATCTATCAAACTTGGATCTATTATAAAATCTCTTTTCGATTGCAATCATTTCACTTAATATAATCTATTAAGTAAACGTTTATTCAAAATCATCGCATAAGCCTTGCATTTCTTTTTATAAACCTCATTTATAAAGCTTAGATTTAGTATAAAAACTTTTTGTGAAACCTTTCACCAACTTCAATTAATATCTCATTTCAACCTGATTACTTAAAAAGAAATCACTGTAATTATGATTAATTAAAATAATAATTCACTTCATCATTAACTACCATAGGAGTAATTAACTTCTTTATAAACTAAAAATAGAATCGTTAATTTATTTAAAAGGTTATTGAAACAGTAATTAACTTTATTAATAATAAACAACTCGATAATTTTCTTTAATACGGTTAATTAGAAGATTAATAAATTTTAATGAAATCTTATTACATTTATATAATCCACTTATCAAAAACTATTTCTATTAGATTAATTGAAAATCTAATTAATCTAATAACAAATTTTGGTTAAACAGTTGACTTAGTCAACTTGAAAATACCAGTTAAATTATTAACTAATTCTAACTAATCCTTCACCATTGATTAACTAATAATATAATTAATTTAATATAATCTCAGTTATTTTTTTCTTAAAAACAATTATTCCAAATCATTAACCCATTGGTTAATTAACAACTTACTTGCATATAAAATTTATTAAAACATAAGAAATTGCTATATAAATCATTTAATAATATTTTATAAAACCAATTATAAACATTTATTTGTAAAAATTATATTTTTATATAACTTGTAAAATATAATTGAAAACCTTGTTTCGGTTATAAAAATAAATTTTATAACTTAAACTATGTCAACATCCCCGATGGCAAATCAACGTCTTAAAATAATGGATCTTAGGCCATCAACTGTCAATCACTTAATCAATAATGTCTATTGATTAATATCACATCAACGTAATTTCAATTCAACAATCAGCATTCAATTTAACAATCCATATCCAAACAGGGTTTCACATTACTTGAGATAAACAATTCATAAATAAATAGTATGAAAAACAAGTAACCTACAATTATTCGAGGAATCCAGTTGGATCCCTCTAACCTGTTTTTCTCTACATCACAACTCATAATAACATTTAATAACTGCGTATGAGATAATAATTTTAATCCAATGCATTTAAACGACGTAAATATAAATACAATTAATCAGCAATCAAATAGTCAAACAATAATCACCCAAAGCATGCAATCATCCAATCTATACTAGCAATGATAAATTAAAATTATACGAATTTTACCACTGTTCACACCAAAAAATGGTACAGCACCCAAGAAATGAAATTGTAGAGAATAAATAAGGATAGGTAAATGAAAAATGAAGAGAAAAACGATCACACACAAGTTTGTAGTTGTTCTGCGTTAACGAGCCTACGTCCACTTTATTATCTCTTATATATGACATGAACTATTACAGGTGAAACAATCACAACGGCAATAATCTAATTAGAAATTGGTCAAAAAGATCCTTCTTTCAGTCCAGAAGGTCTATTTATCGATGCTACAACATTTAAATTGGCTGAAACGTGTGTTACCTGATCCAAGATTGTAGGAGATCGTAAAGAAGCGTTATTCTTGCAAAGAATGTCATAATTTGAGCGCGTAGTGACGAGTGGCAGTTGATCTAGTATTCATGGACGGCTGGAAGTAGTCATGTAGGAGCATGAACTAATCCTTAGGAGGATATTTGGCATGGAATCAGGCTTGGCTTGACTTGATCGGCCTACAGATTACAGGCTCTAGCTGGCTAGCTCACCAGGTTCTTGAGTTTAACTTAGGTCTTAGGTTTAGTTTGGGCCACATGTAGATTGATTCATTCTCGGGTCGGGGTAACTCGGTCTTCTATGCCACTTTAATCGAAGTTTGTGATGTCAATAAATCTTGATGGCCTTGCCAAAAGGCTGGTCAACACTCTGGCCCCTAAGTATGTCGCGTTTAAGAACGGGGTATGCATTGTATTTTTTATTCAGGGTCATCTCTGTTTGTATTATCTTGAATATTTTTCCATGAATTATGTAAGTCAAGGATCGGTCGGATATCTTGGAAATTCACACTGGTCCAGGATATGATGAAGCCTTGTAGTTATGTGTCTTTTCACCTAGGTATGGCTTGTTACTGGAGTGACACGCTAACCTTGTTGTCATATTCAACGGTCATATCAACATAATAAGAAGAGTCCCATCGTTTTATTATAAAAGGCGGGCCCACTCCCATTATTCACTTTTACTTCTTTACTGCAGCCGAATTTGTTATTTTTCAAAAGAATTAGAAAAATATTTTTTGTCAAAGATCAAGAGCATCTCCTCTGAATTCTTCATAGGTATGGATTAATCTTCTTTTTCTTGCTTTTAAACACATTTTGATATGATTTCACATACAAATCTTCCTCCTTTTTCTTTTTCTGTTTCAATTCATATCCCATATAATCCATGATCTGAACCGCAAACGTCGACTTCGTCGGAATTGTGATCTAGTGGTAAAGCGGCGATCACAGGCGGTTCTGGTAGCGTAGTGATGATAATCGGTGATGGAAGTGAAGTCGTCTTTGTAAAAATGTGTGGGGATGAGGTGGAATCTCATTCTTCAAAGTAATTTGAATTTCGAGGTGCCATTAGTTCTGAGTACACGTGGCAATGGGAAAGAGGGTACAATTGGGTGGGTGTGCTTAGGTAATGATAAATATTGATGTAATCAAGCAGAAGGAGACAAAAACGATTTCTAAACTGATGCTTGTGGACTTAGTGTGCTAAGATAAGTAATTGCCTTCATCATGTTTAGAATACCCAGCCTTGGGTCGGTAAGGTTACCGGTCAACTTCTTTGAGGTTGAACAGAAAACGACAAACATCTGATAAGTGATCGACCTACGCTCGTCCAAGAAGGTCGGCCCGATGTTCAGGACTTCCCAAATTTTTTTAATGGAATGATTGATTTCATTTGTCCTTCTTAGTTAGGGTTGAAAGCCATGAAATTGAACATCTTGCTTTTTAAGTTAGGCTATCACTCCACCATTCATACATATAATAATGCATATACTGAGGGGTTAGGATCCTACAATATTAACATGTGACTTCTTGTGAATGACGCAGCTAATAATGGTTGGACGATACAAGACCCGTGGTTCTGGAGCGATGAAAGGTAAAAAACTATCCATTCGTATAGATCCAGATAGTGAATCCTCCTCCGAGTCTAGAAGTGAATCCGAAACCATCCCTAATATAGACATCCAGACCCGACCAGCAAACCCATCTTCCGTTATGGAAATAGGAGAATCCAATGGAGCGGTAGATGCACCCGATACTCTCTATGGTGTTATATTTCTAAGAGATCCTCCCGACTCTTGGACTGAGGTGGTGAATGGAAGACAACTGAGAAGGCTAAGTGCTAAACATAATATTCCATGGTTGATGTCTGTGTCCCCGAAGAGGGCGATCTTCCTTACAATCCACTAAGTGGCTATATGGCTCTTACTCACCCAATGTGCACTGTCGGGAAGTTTATTGTACTTATAAACAATGTTATTTTGTAAACTAAACTTATATTAATGTTAACAAGGTTTAATTTCCTTCAAATACTTGTATTATTAATGTGTCCAAGTATTGTGAAAGTCGTAAGAGAGCAATGTTGACGTCCCCAATCTATCCCAAATCCTGAGGAAGGTTTAGGTGAAACTCATGGTTTGATCACTTCTTTATCCTCATACCCCCTGTGTCGTGGGGGATCGACTCGAACATCAAGTCTCCCTATCGATTCCAAGATCGATTCGACCAGACCGGGGATCGAATGATCCTGGTTAGGGATATATAAGTCTTTTTATACTCTCCTTCTATAATCAAGGGTGAGTTCCAGGGATTGAGCGATCTTTAGTCGGAGTGCACCTTTCACACTCGTTCGTAATTTTACACTCCTCAAGTCATGAGAACCGGAGTTGTTTTATACAGGAAGTCATGCTGTTTACATCGGTGTTATCCCCACTTTTGGTCTACAAAGTGTGATTAGAAGGTTCGAGCGTCGATATCAAGCTCGAAATTAGTTGACCTATATTTCCTTTTGGTTCCTGAACGAGGTTGAATAAGCTTTTGAACTAATGTTGGTCAAATCACAACATACAATCATTACAGTAATAAGACAGAGTAGGAACGAAGCTTTTATTCATAAACTGCAACATTGATAAGACTGACCTTATTACAATACTTAAATAGATAAAATAATAAGAAAACAAAAGTCCTAAGAAAGATAATGTCGTAAATGCTCAGCATTCCATGCTCTCTGAAAAGGGTCACCGTCAACCGTTGCTAGCCTGAAAGTTCCATTACTAAACTTCTTTTGGATGATGTAAGGCCTTTCCCACTTGGAGCCCACATGTACCGAAGTTGGGAAGACCCATTTTGGAACAAGGTCGCCAACATTGAAGGTCTTGGGTCAGACCCTCTTGTTTTAATATCGAGCGACCCTACGCCGATGAGCTTCAGCACAGAGGTTCGCTTCTTCTCTTTTTTCATCAATCATGTCTAATAATTCCAATTGAAGGGCTTTGTTTGATAGAGGGTCAGAGTACGTAGCTCTATGGGAAGGAACTTCAAGCTCTATGGGAATGACTGCTTCCGAGCCGTATGACAAAGCGAAGGGAGTACAGTTGGTGGCCATATTATGGGTGGTTTGATATGCCCAAAGGGCTAAAGGAAGCTCATCAAACCATTTTCCTTTGGCTCGTTATAACCGTTTAACGGCTTCAACATGTCCATTGGATTGCAGATGCACAACAGCTGTGCACTTCTTCTGGATGTGATATCGTTCACAGAATCTCTGAATTCAGAGTTGTCAAACTGAGTCATGTTATTAGTTATGATAATCCGAGGTAAACCAAACCAACATATGATATTTCTGACAATAAAATTGCCGAGTCTCTTTGTCATGATTGTGGTCAGCTATTCGGCTTCTACCCATTTTGTAAAGTTGTCAACAGCTATGATCGCATATTTTGCACCCCCTTTTGAGATTGGCAGACTTTCGATGATATTTATTCCCTAAATGGCGAAAGACCAAGGGATGACCATCTGAGTGAGCTTTGTTGGTGGGGCTCATGGAATCTGAGCAAACCTCTAACATCTATCACATCGTCTAGAATAATTGGTTGCGTCCTTGCTTACGGTCGGCCAGAAGTACCCATATCAATACACTTTCTTAGCCTTGGTTTGTCCTCCGATATGAGCGCCACACTCTCCTTCGTGCACTTCTCTCAATATTTTCCTGACATCATCATTATCCACACATCGAAGCATCAGAACTAAGAAACCCCTCCTGTAAAGTTGGTCTTGTTGAATGACATACCTAGTGGCTTGTCATATGAGGGTTCGTCTCTCATTCCTTTTGTTTGGGAGAGTTCCATGCAGAAGAAAATTCTAGATGGGGGTCATCCGAGATTCTTTTCCAGGTTCGGTTTCTAATTGATCGACCACTATATGATCTATGCTCAGAGTGTTCAGAGTCTCTAAGGGAACCAATTCAGTCTCGCTCGTATCATCACAGCTAGCAAGTTTTTCCAATCGGTCTGCCTTCTGGTTTTCTTCCCTTGGAATATAGGAGATATTATACTGATCAAAGCCATTCAGCAATTCTTCGACCTACTTAAGATAGGTGACAAATCAGACCCCTTTAGTTTGATATTCCTTTTGAACCTGAAATTCAATAAGCTATGAGTCATAGAAAATATTTAGCATTGGTACTCTTAAGTACCTCGCGAGCTTGACCCGACAATCAGGGCTTCATATTCAGAGTCATTATTGGTAGCATAAAAATTCGATCTCGGGGCATAATAGATCGACCGCCCTTCAGGAGTTAACAATATTATGCCGACGCTAAAACGTTGATCGTTTCGGGCCCCATCTGTATTCAACTTCCAAGTGTCCGATCTTAATACGGTGTCCGGAAGCTTGGGACTATCCTCCAAGATGTCGTCTTCTAGAGTAGTAAACTCAGTTATGAAATCAGCCAGTGCTTTCCCCTGGATGGACTTCCAAGGAACAAAGGTCGGGTCGAATTGACTAAGCTCGATATTCCATTTAAGCAGCCTTCTGCGTGCCTCAGGTCATTGCAAGACTTGTCGTAGTGGTTGGTCGGTGAACACCTTGATAGGGTGAACCTGAAAGTAATGACGGAGCTTTTGTGATGCAATTAACAGACTATATGTGAGTTTTTCAGTCTTTGGATAGTTGCGTTTAGCCCCTGTTAGTTTCTTTCTCACATAATAAACCAGTCGTTGTACCCGATCCTCTTTACGGATTAGGACCGAGCTGATTGCATGCTTGGATACAGCCGGACAAGATAGGAGGAGGTTTTTCTAGGTGATCGAATAAATTTTGGAAGTCTTCGACACAGTTAAGTGTCCAAGTGAAGTTTCGTTTCCTTATTTTGATCAATTCGTAGAAATGCATGCACTTGTCGGTTAATTTAGAAATGAATCAACCTATGGATGCGACCTTTCCTGTCAAACTTTGAACATCCTTGATTCTTCTAGGTTCTTGGATCCCCATGATAGCTAGTATCTGATCAGGATTAATTTCGATCCCTCGAGAGCTAACTATGAAACCCAAGAATTTTCCCAATGCTACTCCAAAAGAACAGTTCAAGGGACTGAGCTTCATCAAATATCTTCGGAGGATGCCAAACATCTCTAACAAAACCCTAACATGATTGGGCGATTGCCTAGACTTTCCCAACATATCATCCCCGTAGACTTCCATAGTTTTTCCTATCTGGTCATGAAACATTCGATTTACTAGACGTTGATATGTTGCCCTCGCATTTTTTAGTCCGAAGAGCATGACCACATAACAATACAATCTGAGATCTGTTATGAGTCTGGTATGTTCTTGTCCAGGGACATGCATTGCAAATTGGTTGTACCCCGAGTAAGCGCCCATAAACAAAAGGAGTTCATGCCCTGTGGTAGAATCAACCAGCTAATCGATCTAAGGTAATGGGAAGCTGTCTTTGGGACATACTTTATTCAGATCAGAGAAATCAATACACGTTCGCCATTTCCCTTTGGCTTTCTTCTCAATCCCATGGTTTCTATCCACTTGGGATAAGTCGCATCTCGAATGAACCCATTAGCTTGAAGCTTTCCAGTTTCTTCCTTCGAAGCTACATACCTCTCGGGACTGACCATCTGCCATTTCTGTTTCACAGGGGTATACTTCAGGTTGAAGCTTAGAGAATGAGTCATGATGGAGGGTGAGATCCTACACATGTCAGTATGGGTGCACGCGAACACGTTAAGCTTAGTGCAGAGAAACTCGGTCAATTCCCTCGTCTTGAGGGGGTTAAGGTGGGATCTGATCTTCAAGAACCTAGTCGGGTCATCATCGTCAATCGAGATCTCCATCATGGCTTCATTCGGGGTTGCCTTCCTATATCCCGGTTCTTCGTCCTCTCTTGGATCGATGTCCTCGGGTTGGCAAATGGACGGTCCTGGCTGGGATGTTTTCTATAGTTGCTATGCCTCCCTCCCCTCTATGGGAGGAGGATTGTCTTCTGATTCCTTACTATTTTTACTTCACATTTCTTTCTACTTTGCCTAATAGCATGCTCGTCCTATCACTTGGTACCCTTGCACCGTTCCAACCCTCTATCGATCGGGAGTTTCAAATTTAGGCACTAGGGAGTGATACAAGCTCTAAACTCTGCTAGGGTCGGTTTCCCTAAAAATGCACTGTACGAGAGCTTATATTCATTACAACAAACAGCAGGATTCGTACTCTCCTGCGATCTCCATCTCCCAATTCTACCGACAAATCGATCAGACCGACCTGCTCGGTAGATGATCCATTAAAGTCACGTATCTGGCCCGTACATGGTTTCAAAACTCGCAATTTCAACTTCATATGGTCATAAGCTTGTTTGAAAAAAATATTTACCGAACTTCCATTGTCAACCAAAACCTTATGTACTGCAGCTAGACAAATAATGGTCATTATGACCAACGAGCCGATACTTGGGGCTTCTACATTGATCGATTCTCGATCGCGGAAGACGATGCCATCCATCATCATCTTCTTTGCTTTATAGGGCATGCAGCTTCAGGGTTGCTGGATTCTACAAAGTCGAGATGTTTTGCGGAGTTTACATACTGTTCCATCGTCCTAACGTTATGCCCCGCTGATGAGGTCCTCCAACAATGGCAATGATCACTATCCCTTTTTCTTTTTTTTGGGTTGTGGCTTTGGGCGCCATCTGGCTTTGCTTGGGAGCTAGTGTTCCTTTCCCCCTGTCTCTCAGGGTCACCTTATACTCATCGAGCTTTCCTTCTCGAATTATATTTTCAACAATGTACTGGAGGTGGCAACACTTATTAGTCGCATTCCCGTAAATCTCTTGGAACAAACGAAACTTCCCAGTCGCCCATTCCTTCTTTATGGATTCACGCAAGAGCGGCTTATTATATTGAACTGCACTACATGTATCGAGGTAGATGTTTTCAAGCGTATCATTCAATGCCATATAACTCTCAAAGACTTGGAATCAGGGCCGCTTCTTGGAATTCTCTCTTTATCCAGGGTTTCGTTGTTCCCTTTCGGTTCATTACCATTTTGTTTTCCATGATTTCCAACATTTACTTCCTCCTTTCCGAAATTATCCCCGGACTGCTTGACCTCTACGCTGCTTTGAATGGGTTTGATATATGCGTCTTTCGACCCATCCTCTTCGTCCAACTACTCATCTTCCTGCCGTAACCAAATATTAGCCTTTTCATATAACATCTCAATTGTCGTTGGCGGCTTCCCAATCAAGTACTTGCCAAATTTCTTTTTTTTGTTAATACCATCTACTATGGCCACCAGGATTGTCTCGTGATTAGGATTGCTTACATCGGCAGCGGGTCGTTGAATCTACTGAGGTAATTCCTCAAGGATTCACCCTTGCTTGCTTTATTGCGGAAATAGTTGTGACATGCTTTGACTTGAAAGCATGAAAGCGGAACTAATTCAGGAACTTCTCACTTAAGTTTTTGAAGTTTAGGACTGATCTTGGGGGAAGCCTAGTGAACCACATGGGCGCTTCCCCACTCAAGAAAATTGGGAAAGCTTTGCATTTAATGGTGTTTGGAGTTACAACTAGCTCCATGTGCTACGAATACCTCATCAAATGTTGTTGCGGGTCGCTGGTTCACTCGTAGTGGCTCAATTGGGGCATATGGAATCTTCTGGGGAATTCTGACTGTAGAATGTCATCTATAAACGACAAATGGCTTCGGTCAATCCTTCATTCTTCATTCTTATACCCCTTGCTGTCGTTCGTGATTTGTCATACCATCGCAGTCAAATTTGGAAGGATAAGTGCACATCGATCAGCTTCTTCAACCGATCGAACTCTCCCTACTCCCTCTCCAAGCGACGTCGCCTGAGTCGCCATCTTGGCAGAATTTCCTTGACCTCTGAAATCCTGGTTGTCTACCATACGTCTAGTAGGAAGAGCGAGAGTTTGGGCTGTTTGAGTAGCATTCAGGTGAGCTAAAGGAGAGTTGCTTTGATCCTATCGAGTCATGGGATCGGTATCCTCTAGGTTAGTTAGCTCGAATCGAACTTGATCAGCTGTTCCAAGCTGGTTGGAACACCCTTTCTATTGTAATTTTTTTATGTTTTCGGGTCTTTCTAGCGGGCATCGCGGTTGAAGTCGATCTCTTCTTTCTTCGGATGATGATGAGCCTTCCGAGTTTTGGTCCAGCTAAAATTGTTGATTCCTGAATTCTTCCCATTGCCTCGACATACAAATCATGTCTTGCCTCATTGCAGCACTCTCCCAGGCATGAGCATTTATATCTGCTGTTGTATCCCCGAGTTGATTCGTCATGATCACAAACTCATCACTGGTAGCAAAAGCTAAGGGGAAGCTTGATCTGCTGCGGAGGTTGCACCGAAGATGGTACCCTAGGCGGGTCCGCAGTAGGACCCAAAACAGTCGACCCCTCAGCTGCATCTGTTGACGTTGTAGCCTGCGGCTGCTTTCCAGTATTGCGTGTCGAGGATTTGGCGACCATGGTTCAATGATATTGGAAAAGACGTAGGATCTTGTTTCGGACTTGGTGATCTGAAAGTAAAGCAGAATCCTTCAAATGCCGAGAATATCAACGTTCTCAGTGAAAGCACCAAAGTGCTGACACCAAAAAATGGAACAACACCTAAGAAATGAAATTGTAGGGAATAAATGAAGATAAATAAATGAAAAATGAAGAGAAAAGCGATCGCACACAAGTTTATAGTGGTTCAGCGTTAACGAGCCTACGCCAGCTTATAATCTCTTATATATGAAATGAACTATTGCAGGTGAAACAATCACAACAGCAATAATCTAATAAGAGGTTGGCCAAAAGATACTTCTTCTCAGTCCAGAAGGTCTATCTATAGATGCTACCACATTTAAATTGGATGAGATGTGTGTTATCCGATCCAAGATTTTAGGAGAACTTGAAGAGGCATTCATCTTGCAAAGAATGGCATAATTTAAGCGTGTAATGACGAGTGGTAGTTGATCCAGTATTCGTGGATGGCTAGAAGTGGTCATATAGGAGCAGGAACAAATCTTTAAGAGGATATTGGAACCGAATCAGGCTTGGCTTGACTTGATCGGACTAAAGATTACAGGCTCTAGCTGGCTGGCTTACTAGGTTCTTAAGTTTAACTTAGGTCTTAGGTTTAGGTCGGGCCACTTGTAAATTGACTAGCTCTTAGGTCGGGAAACACGGTCTTCCATGCCACTTTAGCCAAAAAAATTGATGTCAATGAATCTTGATGGCCATGCCAAAAGGCTGATCAATAAACACATCATAGTATTTCATAAAGCATGAAAGTCAACTCACATTTCAATTTCGATTTATCAATACTAGTTGATTTATATAGTTTCAAATGAGCATTTGAAATTACATAAAATTTCAGTTAGCTTCAACTCATTCCGAACCAGCTCATACTCATAGCCTTCGTCCATACGATCCCAATGAATCATGTTTCATTGAATTTTGTTCATGTATGAGATAGATATAACAATTACGAGTTTTAAACGAATTAATAGGATTAAAATTAACTAATGACCTTTATTAAACTAATTACCACGTTTAAATTTTAATCTACCCTTCCAATATTGCTTCTTTTCCCCATAAAAACCCGCTACAACATATCTATAGCCGAACTCGGTTTCCCTCTTCCTTCCTCGTTCTTCCATTAAATCGAAATCACAACTCACCCTTCACTTCCTTATCATAGAAGCCTTCTGACCCTCTATCCAAGATGCAGCTTGACGCCTTCATGTCGACCGCGATAATGCAAGTTGCACAACTCTATTGGAGAATGGAATTTTGTTGATGACAACCTTATTTCTATCATTATTGATTATAAAATATATACTAACATGTAATGGCCCACAAATTTGTACTCTTTGAGTTGACTAAATACACTACACGTCCAACCCAAATTGCACAGAAGTATGAATCATTATGAGTTAAAGAAGAAAAAGGTAGAAGAACAAAAACCACAACATAGAATCTCACGTAGTAGCGGAATATAATATAATATATATATATATAATAGCTTTTGGAATACAAAATTTTACTTACATACATCATCAAAGTGCAACACTTACAACACAACGGAAATAAGAAACAGCTATAAAATTTTGAAGCCTCCTGCTCCAAGATCCTCTAAGTATATCTGTAAACACCTGAACTACTTGACTGCCTGTGCAAATATGGGCACTCAAGAGTTTAGGGGAAACAAACAAAATAAACTATGGGTCAGTCATGGGACTGGTGTGAGTAAACTCCAACCATTGGTTTAACTTTAAAAAAAAACTTTTCGAAAGAAAAGATAATCGTAAGACTGATCCACACATAAACACAGATGGTTTTACCTTACGATAACAAAAACATTCTTTAAAATCCCATGTATTCTGATATTATAATAGTGTCTAAATCAAATAAATAGCAGTCTAGCAGAACGCTTGCATCTCACGCTCCACATACATGGTATACAATCAAAACCACGAGCGTTTATTGGAGAATGGGTTCCAACTGGAAAGGTATGGGACCAGCTTCCGACAATGTATCTCTAGAGAGGAATACACCGGGTTCAACAAGAACATCTTGGAACCTAGGCTAAACATGACCGACCATTCACTTCGCTTGGGTGTTTCGAATGTATTGTCACCAACGGTTGGGATCAACGACCATTTCCTAAAAGGGATAACATCGAAAAATAAAGAAGCAAATGGATTTTCTCTAGATTAGGTGACAATACACCTTAATTGGGAGCTACCTCTAACATTTCTAAGTTTTCTTATGGTGCTTCCAGGGCATGCAAGAAGCTACATGTTTGAATACCGGGTTTGCCACACAATATTTTGGATTTTCTTCCTATATTGGTTATCAAAGTAACCTTTTCCTTATTGCATTGTTCTTTAGCATGAAACTTACCCAACCAGTCCAAACCAAGAATAAGATCAAAGCCTTTAAAATCCAAAACATAAAAATCGAAGAGGAAGAAAGAAAGATAGGAGATGGTCACGTTGCTGCAGATCATTTTTAATTTTGTTTTTCCGCCGATAGGGTTGGATATGCAAATAGATCTTGTGTAATTCTTGGGGTAAGACGAAAATTTTCTACTGATTCAAGAGAGATAAAACTATGTGAGGCACCAGTATCAAATAAAACACGAATATAATCTCCACGTACAAGTAAGGTACCTTCCAAGACTCCTTTCCCTTTTACGTTAGCTGAAGTTGATGGTTCGTTCTTAATTGCTTACACCTTAGGCTGAGTCACCTTTTTGATAGCAAACAATCTCTCACCATGTGGCCTGGTTGATGGAAGTTATAGCAAGAACTATCTCACTTCCTGGCCCAGACTGTTGATTCTGAGCTGGTTATTGGGTCTTAACTCTAGGATTTTTGCAGAATCTGGCTATATGGCCCTTCTGCTTGTAGTTGTTGTAGACAACGTCCTTCGAGTAACTTCCTAGTCTCTTACCTTCCACTGTTCCCCTTCTTTTGTTCTTCTACTTAGCTGTAGTTCTTCCGGTTTGCTTTGTTCTTCCAGTTAGGGTTGAATTTTCTTTTATTTGGATTGGCCTCACTAGCTCCACCATTGGGTGTTGCTGCCGCATTCTTCTTCTTTTTTAAACCTCATATCGAAGTGCCATATCCACCAAATCAACAGAAGGTGTTTTTAAATTACCAACCATCTTCACACGAAAACTCTCCCTTAGACTAGCTAGAAACATTTCATTTTCCATAAGCGAGGTATTGATTAGCTCAGGACCAAAACAAGAAAGCTCGTTAAACTTGTTTTCATACTCGGCTACAGATATATTTCCTTGTTTGAGATCCATAAAGTCCTGATACATCCTGGTTTTGCCGGTAGCAAGTAAAAATTGAGCCTCAAATTCCTTCTTGAATCTTTCCCATGAAAAGTCTTCTTCTGAAGTATTGGCTACCTGAGGATGCCACCAAGAAGCAGCTGCATCTTGAGGTATGATGCTAGGAGTCTCTTTTGCTCATCGGATAATTTCAATCCACTGAAAATTTTCTCACATGTTAATAGCTAGTTCTGGGTTTCGAGAATGGATTCGGTTACTTTGAAAGGGTTTCCTCCAAGGTAGCAAAATCCTTACAAGTGGTGGCAAAATTGGATCGAGGTTATACGGGAGTTACTTCTCTTGTAGTCTCAACTTGATTATGATTGGAAGTACGTCCATTGGTTATGGTAGTACAACTAACACCTCTTCCACATCTGGCTCTAGTACTCATTCTTAACTCCTTAATATAATAAGATGATTTTAAACACTTGATCATAAGATATTATTACAAGAATAACTCTAGTAATTATTCGAGTTAATTTAACCATAGTAATATAAAATTTTCAAATACACTCTCTCAATATAGATATTAACCCAAAGCCTAAGTATTCATTAGCCTAAGCTTTGATACCAACCGTGACGGCGTGACTTTCGTACACTTCGAAAGTCGAGTCATTATCAAGAAATAGAAGAAAGAGATAGAAAATAGCATTACTCAAACATCGGAATCTCACAGCGGAACTGGGTAAAATATAATACCACACATAATTTATAGATTTCATAGTAATTATACATCATAGTTTCACATCATACAGATAATACATACATATGGTCTCATGACCTGTCCATCTTACACACCAAAACATAACATTAGGTTGCATATTGAAGTACTAGCATGATTGTTATTCTAGAATCCTGCCAAACTTCTCCATAGATAGTGATTCATAATCTGGATCACTTGACTACTCCTAATAAGTATTATGAGTAACCAAGAGTTTAGGAAAAACAAGAAAATAAACTTTGGGTCAGACAAAAGCCTGATGTAAATAAAAATTTTTATTTAGAAATAGTTGAGAAGTTAAAAGTCTTATAAATCATGTGTATATAGGGGCTTGCTTAAATTTGGAAATACCATTAATAAAATGGAATTCTCGTAAGACAAGACCACCCATAAATATGGTACATGTTTTCACAAATAAATAGGAATATGACTGAAAAGCTTGCATCTCACTTTTCACATAGTTGATATACAATAAAAATTGTATGGCTCATATTGGAGTTTGGATTTCGAATATAACTAGATATGGGAACTCCTTCCGATCTGTGTTCTATAGAGATGAAACATTGGGGTTCAACAAGAACATCTTGCTACCCGACCACACAAAACCGGCCGCTCATTCAACTTGAGTGTACCGAATATATCATCATCACAGTTGGAAGCTAGTCAACCGAATTCATTCTGAAGCATACAAAAAGGGACAATAGATTTCTCTAGATCAGGTGATAATATACTGTAATGGGTATGACCCACACAGCCCTGGTGCCTAACCAATTTCAGTCATTTCCCAGTTGATGAGGCTTGAGGCTACAATCCTTTTTAGAATATCACTTCATCATTTTATTTGAATGTCACATTATCAGATCCACTAAATCACTAATTGACGTCCACAAAAATACTTTAGGTGTTAAGCTAAGAGAAGGTGTGTTCTCCGCCACCAAAAAGAAATACGATTGAGGAAATCAATGCATACGATTATATTGAAATACTCTATCAGACATTCATCCCTATACGTCCATTCTAGGACTAAACGAAACTGAAGGTACTAACTCTACTACATCCATTTTGGAATCACCCTCAGGATTAGTAGCAGTAGCTCTTACTCGTCAATGTCTTTAACTTTATTTAAATTTAATCGAACGCCGAAGTCGAATCAAATTGGTATTCAGATTTTAGATTAAAAACCGATTGCGGTCTCTTTGAATCGATGAACGTCAATATTATCTAGGGTCAAGTTATATTTAAAGGGATCAAAGTACAACTATTCAATTGCAAATTCATTTTCATATTTAATATCATGACCTGTCCACTCAAATAAATTACTTGTTCAAATTAACTTCTGATTTTAGAACAGTTGGTCAATACATGATGATATAAAAAACATGTCAACGTTTTATTATTTGAATTAACAATCCAATATAAATTTGTTACATAGTTTTTAAATGGTTTATCTTGGCTCACCAAAATTTCCAAGGACTTATTATTTAAAATAGATTACGAAATGAAAAACGCTTATTTCACTGATTGATTTAGTTATTAAATTAAGTGACAAACGTATGCTAACGAACATCTAACCTATATAAAGATTTTAATTAATTTTATACATAGTGTTAAATTACCAGTTACTGAAATAAATTTTCTAAGTCAAGGCTATGTAAATTTAATTAAATGTTGTAATTAAAATCTTTCATCCCAATTTGGCCTACTTGAACACAAACTTTCAAGCCCATATACTACACTTAAACCCCTTAAGTAATCCCTCCTTTCTACTTATTTATAAAAAGGGTATTTAACATTTAAATCCATTTCCTACCCTACCCGGCCCAAGCCCACCGAACTCAGCAGCACTCCCAAACAATCAGTCCTCCATTCATCGCTTTATGCTAAGCTTGTATGTGTATTTATTGGTTCAAAGACCCTAACATTTACAGTATTCCTTTTTTTTAAATAAAATAAAAACTTAAATTGTTTCAAACATATTTTCCTCACAAGACCCAAGCCCACACAATTTTCCTTCCACGCAACTACACCCAAAATGGATTAGTGCTACCTGATGCTTCCCTTCCCCATCATCATTCAACGAGTCCAGTTTCACTTCTTCTTCTTTTATATATGATTTTTTTTTCTTTTTCTTATGCCCAAACTAAGCCAATATTTCACGCAAATAATATACTTTAACCTTCACCCATCTTCCATGAACACCTTATCTTTAGCCATGCATGAAACTAATGCATGTACAAAATACTGAAGCACCATTTCTCGATCTCATGCACCCACTAACCTATATTATCCCAACATATTTCCTTTTGATATAGAAATAACATCGGTTTTATAGTTTTATAAAATAACGTTATGGTTATATTATTATTTCTACATGCATAGTATTATTTATATATTGCAGCATCTTATCAAACATTATATATACTGCAATTTCATTTCCACGGTGCACATACGTGTACCTTGCACTTGAACACACCCATCTCTGGCGATCTCAGCTTCTCGTCGGTTGCCATAAACATATTATCCCCTTCTTACTCCAATACTAACTTTAGGAAAACATCTCCTCCATCGATTTAAAATATGCATCTTCAACACAGTTCACCAAAAATCTAGTTTCCACCAAAACGTCTCGATTCGTCGCTGCCAAAAACCAGTTGTCGTGGAACTCCAATCAAACAAGGCCGACCCTACCATCTTTCAAATGCTCCTGGTGTGAACGCTTCATATGCTCCTTAGGTGGCGCAGTTCGATACTGTTTCAGCCCCAAAATTTAACCCAAAACCACTGTTTTTTCTTTGTTCTCAAAATCCAGTGCCTCGGAATTTTATTTGATATTTTACCTATGTTCTAAGGTGTCTCATATTCGTCCAGAACAAATTACAAGTTCATCCATCGACGAGATTGCCGGAAATTGATCAAGGATCGAAGTGTCGTTCATACCAGAGTACTCATTAAATAATCAACTAAAAATCTAGATACAACCATCAAAATTCATGATTTTTAATGGTAATTTCATACATATAATCAAATTTCAGATACAAGATATTCAAAATTTTGAGTTTATAACCCAATTTACTGAAATATGAGATTAATAGTAGGTATGTATGATGATTCATAACCAAACAAATTTTAAAATTAACTTAAGATGAATACAAACAAGTTTCATGTTGATCATCAAGTTTAAAACAAACTAGAGTAATTGATTTTTAAGAACTAGAATGAGTATGTTCTTTTATCAGTATGTTTATTCCCAGGAAACTTCAAACATCCAGGCACATCAAAACCAATTATACTCAATGTATTCAACAACATCAATTACATATAGACATAAGCATACATCTACTTAAATTTAAATCAAGGATTCAAATATGAAAACAGAAGAAAAGCTTTAGTGTTTACTCACTGTTTTTACTGCCTTTCCCCTTTTAGGTCTGATTTGTTAAAAAATTTCAACAGACCTTTTTCACTTCATATTTAAGTACTATAAATAGGCTATTTGAATTCAAAAGATCCTTGGCAAGCACGTAAAGGAAAAATAAATACTTAAATGTGATTAGAATGGAATAATTTGGTTTGTACATGTTATTAATTGCCTAAAATCTTGCTACTGTTTTGGGTAGCTTTGTTGGTCCAATAAATTGTGTTAATACTGAGTATGTATTTATTAATCTACAAGTTTTGCACATGTACTTACTGTTTCTTAGTATGATTGTGTTAAATTCTTCCTTGCGGCTGAATTGTAATAGGCTCTCCTTTCAATGTCCATCCGTGGTTTGTATATTTTTAATAGTGATGTTTCCTGCTACTAATGACTTATACTAACATATGATTGGCAGCTTGTTTCTATCCTATTCAATGTATGCAAGCTTCTAGGATTCTTATCGAAAAGCTTGTTGATTTCAATTTAAATGTTCATCTAAACATTCCGCAGGCATTATCTTCAACATTCAGTTTTTTTTTTTTTTTTTTTTTTTTTTTTTTTGTACTTATGTTTTTGATCTCTACGATTATGTAGATATTTTATCTGATTATGTTTCCCAAGATGTTATGATGTTTGTACATTTCCAGGTTGTGTTTTTTTTAGTTCTTTCTCTCTTTTCTACCTTATTATTTAAAATCTTTTGCTGATGTTTTTGTCCCTTTTCACCTTAATAGCTTACTGCCTACAGGTTGTAATGTTATTATGAAGTTCATTTAGTTGTATCTTATCACACTATAAATTTTGGTTTTATATTTTTGTTTTACATCTAATGTAAAGAGACAAATCAGATTATTTATCTTTTCTTATATGATCTTTCATATGTATATATCTTTATTGTATACTACATCCTACTTGCTTTGTTTTTATGTAACTTTGCTTTTATGTTTAGATTTTATATTTTATTTCATTTTTATTTGTAAAGATTACCTTACTTAACAAAAATTTATAGTACATGTGATTGGTAAAGAAAGTTATTTAAAAGATTTAACTTCTTACTGATTTTGTTATAAAAGGAAAATAACATAAGTCAGATTTTAAATTTTGAAAACATTTGTTACTTAAAATATATGTATTTAAATATATCTTAAGTTGCTAAGATATTTAGGATTGATATTCAAATTATTACATTTAAAAAAAATTCGTTTACAAATGAACTAAAAGTTGGGTTGTTACAGCCTAACTACTACTTTTAGTTTTCTGAGTGGACCAACCGCTAAGGAGATAAACTAGCTTATAACGTAGGAGGTAGACAATTCGTCAACACTGCATACGCATTCACAAAGCTCCACGCAGGAAGCAAATTATTACATCCAAGAATAAATTCACTTTCCGCACATGAGAAAGGATCTGGCAATAATAAAGAATGCACTGGAACTTACTAATTTTCAAAAATAAAAACCAAAAAACTTCCACTTAGCTTGATAGAATAACACAGAAACCATTGCATTTTACCACATATCTAGTTAAAAATCCCATTTCTCAAGAGCATTGCTCACGACCACTTCAAATGGAGCATGACTTGAATGGTAAACAAACAATCTGTACCTTGGTCGAGCAGAAGGAGTTGCACAAAAGAACAATGCGCACCGGACTAGACTCTCCATTGTAAGCAATCACCAAGCGAGCTAGCAGTGGCACAACACTTGTACAAACACCACTCGCCACCAATAATCACTTACTAGAAACCATTACACACCACCAAATTAAAAGAGACAGAACCAAAAAAACCAACCCATAAATTAATTACAGAGGAAGAAGCTGACAATGACAAATAGAACACATGGAGTACACCAACCAGAAAGAAAAACAAATCAGTCATTAAAACAATCTAACCTCAGCAGCTTTTTAATGCTCGGCGGAAGGCTAAGAAGTTAATCATTGAGGCCTTGTATCCATGTTAGATCCATCCTTCGGAGAATCATCATAGCTAGAGAAATTTTTTATTGAGAAGATTCGAATTTTACATCTAAGTAGTTATTATTGGGTTATGGTGATGTGACGACAACAAAATTACAGGTATGGAGAAATATAGAGGATTTAGGGCTGAGGTAGAGAATAGTAGAGAGGAGGAAGGGAAGAAATGGACGAGAAGAAGGCGGTAGTGCGAGTAAACCCTAGTCTCCATTTCAACTATCCATTGTCGCCATTTTCCACGAGAGCCACTTACCATCTTTCAATTCGAAAAATTATTAAAACCCATATTATTATTCTTAAAGGAAGATGAATCGAATTTAAATCTATTTATAAATTTTAAAAACAACATTAATTATCCTGTAAGATCATTTATCATGTTTTTTTTTGAAACACAAGTGGAACTTTTTATTTACACAAAAGAATTTCATGAGTTTATTACATGGAGCCATTAAAGCTAAACCAATACCATATAACCAATTGCTTTACAATGATAACAATTTCATCACACTTTTATGAATCATCATGCATAACTGATCAATAGTTAAACTCCCCATGCCAAAGATTCGTTTATCATACAAAAGTGCACAAGTTTTCTTGCATCTCTATATTGTTGCCTTGAAGCTATTGAACCATTCTACTTGACTAGAAGTAGATGGTCTATGGTAATTGCCAATTGCCAGCAGCCTCTTCCAGATTCTGTGTACATACGAGCACTCAAAGAAGAGGTGAACATTAGTTTCAGGTGTGACATAGGACACAAACTTCATCTTGCAAAATTCCATACGAATACAATTTGCCCTTGGTGTTAATGACATTGGCCATAATCTTCCAAAGAAGCAAATTATCTTTTGTTGGACTTCCACATTCCCATATCCTTGAATACCAGGGAAATACATATCTGGATGATATTAGAAGGATACAAACCATTGTAATAGAGTGTTCTTTCCCCATCCACAGAATGGAATTATCATTGGAAAAATTGCAGTTCTCTACAATATTACTCCAAAGTTCTCTCAAAACCGCCGAGGGACTGTATGGCAGATTTATCAAACCATCACTGACTACTACAGATTGTGGAATGTGAACATTACATTTTGATCCACAAAATCACTTAGAATTAAACATGGACTTGCCCATGGAATATGCCAAAACGATACGTTTGTAATGCTTCTATAGTTACACTGTATAAATTGTCTAAATGTACCTCTCAGCTTTAAGATTTCTCTCCAACTCCAGCTACATCCTTGTGGGATTGCCATTGACCAAAAGTTTCTTGTACCTATTAAGTTAGCATGAACCCATCTAGACCATATGCCTTTTTCCATAGCAAATAGTTTCTCAAAGTAATTAGAAATTGTTGCATGGTTCTAATAATAAAGACTTATAATTCCTAGGCCACCAAACTTCTTATTATCATAGGGTTTCTGAAATGCAAAAGGAATTAACTTTTTTGAGAATGGATCTCCATGCCATAGAAATTTGTTCATAGCACTTGAAATCATATCAATAAGCTTGGTGGGCAGAATACAGTGTCTCATCCAGTAGGTGGTCATTGCAGTGACAATTGATTGTATAATAGTCATTCTACCAGCTTGCGAGAGTTTAGAATTTGGCCAAAAATCTTTTCATAAAGGGGAAAGCATTGCTCTTTTGTGATTCTTGAATAGATAAGTAGCAATCCAAAACAGAAGGCATAAATAGGTAAATCAGCAAGTCCATAGCAACTTACATTATTCATTTTCATATTCAAGGGTAAGCCAACAATCAAAATATGTAATTTACTCATATTTATTTGAAGTCCAGTAACATTGAAGAAGGTATCAAGAAACCTGAAGATGCATTGAATATTTTGAGTATATGGTTTTGTGAAAATGATCAAGTCATCGGCAAAAAGTAAGTGAGTAATGATAGGGTTTTTGCATTTAGGATGTAGCTCAAGATTCCCTCTCTGCACTTGCTCAGTGATTAAGGAGTTAAGCAATTCCATCGTAACGATGAAGAAATATGCAGAAATTGAATCTCCTTTCCACCCCTCTAGTGCCTTTAAAATAACCATTCAACCTTCCATTTCTTGAAACAAAATAATATGGAGATGATATACAAGTGCATATCCAAGCAAGGAAGGGTAGTGGAAAATTCATACGTGACATTACTGCCAGAATGGACTGCTAAGATACTGAATCAAAAGCCTCCCTGATGTCGAAGTTTAGTATGCATCTAGGTGATATAATTTTCCTACTGTAACCATACAAGAGTGCTTGAGTAATCAAAATATTATAACTTATGCTTCTTCCTTTAATGCAGGCAGATTGATTTTCTGAAATGATAGATGGAAGAATAGCTTGCAATCTAATAGCCAAAATCTTAGAAATGATTTTATACAAAATGTTACAGCATGATATGGGTCTAAAATCAGAGATTGAAATAGGATTGTCATTTTTTGGAATTAATGCAATGGCAGCAGTAGTAAAACTAGTAGGCAACTGATTATATAAAAAGAAAATTTTAATGGCACATATGATATCATTTTTATTCAATCAATTAAATTATAAATAAGTAAATCGATTATAAATTAAATTAAATAAGTTTTAAATTCTTTTAAAACTAATAGTTAATTACTCTTAGATCGTTTTTATTCAATCAATTAAATTATTTGTAGCGGCCGCTTCAAGATGATAATTAAACTTACTTATACCATAACAGTCATAGAATAAAATACAATATCTCATAATGGAATAAATAATAAGATACATCAGAATTACATCATTAAATACAGCAAAAGGCTAATAAATACACTCTATTTAGATAAAATAACAGGAATAATCGAAAAAGGACAAGGGCTTCATGAATCTCTAGCTTCGATAGATGCCAATCTCCAACTGTAATACTCGCGGACCCGAGCATCATGGAAAAACATAAAACACTCAGATCAGGACAATTATTCTCTTATAAGTATATTAACTCGAGTAACCAATTCATAGAAGTGCAATATAATAAAAGGATAACGTGTCTCATTTCTTTTGAAATCCATGGACATTTCATGTTTTAACCACATTTAAATCAATTCACACGCTATTTCTATTCTAAGAATTAACTTTATATCACGCTTATTCTTTAAATCTCTAAATCATAACTTCAACAAAATTTAACTTACCTTGATAAGTTTGATCTTTAATAATTCATTCACAATCAATTACTCAAACAATAAATATCGGAGTAAATTTTGGATTTCAAATTGTATTATCAATTAATTATGTATAAATCCAGATCCTAGTTTTAGATTCTATATTACTATGTCCTATTAATCGAAATATAAATCCTCACCTCGTACTTAATAGCTCGGATTGGAACTACACTTGTTTAAAAATAAAATATATAAAATAGTTAAATCTAAAATAGTTAACATGCCTACACTTAAAATTTAATATAAAATAGTTTCATTAAAAATAGTTAAAAAGCTTAATAGATAAAATAGTTTAAAACTAAACGGTTATGGAAACAAAAAAAGATTTGTTTAAGTAAAATAGCTTAGTATCAATAATAAATGTGACATAGTTCAAAACAAGATAACCTAATCCAAACCATATATCTGTATACCAAAACTCAACTTATTTCCTTTCAAATTTAATTCCCAATCACTATTAAATCGCATCCTTCGATTTCAAGTCATCATATCCTTGCGATCAAGATAACTTAACTTGATAATCCATATAAATAGACCTTTTAATTCAACTTCAAACTATTAACTTCTACATATCTTGAATTTAATTTAACTATAATAATTAAATTCATATATTCAAATAAGATCAAATCAGTAAGATTTATATACAAATCAACCATATATATATTATATATATATATATGAATAATATATTCTCCAACCAAATTCCACCTTAATAAATTCCATTATTTTTCCGTTTAGATAAAGTTTCCAATCCTAATGTTACACATCCCTTGAACTTTGGTCTTTAACTTCACTACTCAATTGTTTAGTAAAAAAAGTCGAGTCGTTAAGTTTCTCTAAAAATTGAACGACTTCAAAGCTTTATAAATTTTATAACAAACTCTTAACATAACATACGATAATAAAGTTATAAATAAATCTTTATATTGGAATTCAAGTAACTTTAATTTCGCTAAATTTAAACCCATTCAATCATTTCAATCTTAATACTTATTTATTTATTAAGGGCTAATGTCATTTATAAACTCTATACTGATACATTACATTTCTCATTTACGTCGTTTATCCTATTATGCAATTCTTAATTAATTTTTTTATTTATATATAATTTAACTAAGTAATATTTTATTTCAAATCCAATACACACACACACACCAAAACATAGATTTCTATAAATTTATAAATTCAAATTTTTAGGCATAAGATTTTTAACCTTGGCTTCAAGTTAAATTTTCACTTTTATAATTAGAGGTTTTAAGTTTAATAAGGGTCAAAATTTCACGTAAAATAAAATGCCAGTTTTAATTCCAAAATCCATACAATCATTCGGGTATGTATCATTTCAGCCCATGATGATATCTAAATCTACGGAAACTTGCATTGCGAGAACAATTTCATGAAATATCACATACAATATCAACACATGTCATAACAGTCACTAAGCAGTTTTGTATCATATATCGGGAGTGTGCGTGTCATATGTGCATCAATCATACAACAAGCAATTCATGAATTCTCTAATGAAATTCTGACACTATGTGTGATATTTTACAAGTGTTAATTTACTTAAATCCAAATAATAGTCATGAGTGAGTAAACTCACCTCTTTGAGTTACCATCGAAGTGATATGATTTAAACCAAAATCAAACAACATTTGATTTTAGCATAAATCCCAATAGGATAAGAATTCCATTAATCCAATTTCTGAAAGTAGATTCCATCTTTACGAATGCAATGCAGCTAACAGCGCTCGAATTTGGGCCTAGATCATGTTTAAACTCTTCTTCCCACTTCCACTCAATTCGCCGAAATCCAATGAAACGACCTCCATTGAACTCCCCATAGCGAGCTCTGTTTTCCAGCCCATGAACCAATCCGCACACCAATAAAACACTAACCGCACATTATTCACTAAACTTGTTGAATCAAAACCAACTTCACAAACAATCAAGACTTTCCCCAAATGCTCAATGAGTACTATCGGAGCACATTCTCACTCCTACATGCGCTATCACCACTCACCGAAAGAACTTCACAAGCCCTACCATTACACAGTTCACTTCCACCACCTTGTAGACCTCAACTAACACTTCATCAACCCAGTCATTGCCCCTAGCTCCAACTTGGAACTGAACTAATCTCCACCCTCAACCCATGCACCACCGAGAATAGCTCCTGAAGTAAATTCAAAATAGCATATATTCCATGAAGAAGTTGACCAAACCATCAACCATGATTTTAAAAAGGAAGAGGACCAGGGTTTATAAAAATAACATAAGTAGCAATGCCTAAAATAGCACCAAACCTTATCTAGGAAAGTATAAGCAGAGTATTCAGGTGAAGGCCTCAAAACCCAAGGCAACAACCTGATAAACATGCGCAGGAACAAATCTAAAGCTCAGAAGAAAACAAATCCCAAGGGAATTGTAAGGCAATCATCGCGAAAAGAGGTGGCTCCGAAGATGTTGCAAATGATGGTGGTGGCCGGGGTGGTCTCATGTGGCTTAGGAACATGCTCGGTATGCTTCAGGAGCAATTGGTATGTAGTGCTACAGGCTTTGTGGAGATGCACGGGTAGGAATTAGTGTGGTCGACGGGGGTGCCCTCAGGTGATGTGCAGTGGTGCACTTAGTGTAGCAGGATTTAGGTGGTGAAGAAGCTGGATGGTGAAGGAAAACTCACTCTTTTTTTCATTTTAGGGTTTTAAATGGCAAGGAGGTAGCTTGGTCGGAGTTTGAACAAGCTGGGGAGTTTCAGGCGAGCCGATAGGTGAATCTGGTAGTGGAGGCGTCAGAGTAATGGTGCGGTGATTGATGGTGATGAGCGCGTGACTTGAGTGAAGGGTGGAGATATCAAGCAAAGGAATTTGGTTGAAATGAAAAGGATGAGGGAAGAAGAAAAAATTTATTTTTCTTGAATTTTTCTTCATTCTCTTCAATTTTGAATGTTGAGGAGATTCAATTTTTTTTTTTTGGAATTTTCTGGAGAAGAAAAGAAGAAGGGCAGAACAAGCAAATACATGATCAGATTTATAGAATAAATCGAACAAGTGGATACATGTATCTAAAGTGAACAAGTGCTTTAACTTAGATTAAATTTTCCAAATATTCTAGTTTTATTTAAAACAATTTCTATATATACATTCCTAAATGTATATAAAATCCCTTTTAGAGGTACACATAAGAACACAATTTTTGAAGACTATGAAATAACAGTTGAGATACGCAACAAACATCGCTTCTTTTTTTATGCATTTTTGACTTGAAATTGTGGATTCAAGACAATAAACATTCGAATTCCACAAAATGGAAATATCGTTATTCTTAAAATGTCATATGGTATTTTTGGATTAAATTGCCTAAATTCCAAATACATTTTATTCATAGCGAATGAACTTGCATAATTTTCTATGAAATATATTCCTTCGCTATGTATAGTTAGACATGTCTCAAATATTAAATTTTGTAATTTTATTCCAAATTTTATTGTTATTTATGATATATCGATTGCCATTACTACAAATCGATCATCAAAAATCGATTCAGACAGAGTGAGCGAATTTTGGCGTCTTAGTCATACAGTTATCCAGAACACCTCTATATGAAAGTACTAAAATTTTAACAATACGTGTTTCATTAGTAATTCATCTCACGTTCTAGTTTTCAAATAAATTCATTCTAAATTAAACTTATTGCTTAAATCTTATTTTAAATCAAATATACATATTTTATATTTATTCAAAAACCAGATTCATATATTAACATAACTTAAGTTTTAAATTGCAATGCTAATCTCCAATTAACGATATATTTTAAAATGTTAAATTATCGAGTCGTTATACTCTCCCTCACTTAGAACTTTTCGTTCTAAAAAAGGAATGAAGCATAGATTTAGTACCTAAGTCGTATTCATTCACATGCGTGTCAAATTCGATGGCTTGTTTAAATTCAAAAAATTTCTTGCAATTAGCATTGATAACCAAATCACTCCGGTGCAGATTCTGGCTCAACTTCTTGATTAGAAACTTTCATTCTCCTTGCATAGCAAACAACTATGATAGGGAACCCCATATTCGTGTAAAAAATTCTTGTCTTTGTTCGCCGTCAAGAATCGAGCAAAAATTCTTTTTGGAATCAAAACCGTATATTCGAACCAAAATCAAACAGATAAATGAATAAAATGATTTTCGCATGCTCACGTATTATATTTCATTAGTTTCTTAGTTATACCAACATATTAAATCAAGTATCTTCATTTTAAATACAACTTTTAAGGTTTATAAGAAAATTCCTTGAAAAAGTTTCTTTAACATCAAAAATATTTTATATCGAAAATAGTTTTTGATAACTCGATGTTGCTGCAAGTTCATCCTCTTTCTTCAAGAAATCTAGTAAAACACGTTGATCAGGTGCAAAACTAAAAATATCGAAGTATTAAATAAAATTTATCAACATCCAATGAAAATACTGAGAAAACATTAAAACAATAGATAACAGAAGTACCGACCAACACCAACCAATGAAACTATTCATAAATCGCAGATACATAATGGTTACGTCAGCTACCCCAAGAAGCATCCGTACCCGTAGAAAATCACTTATCTGTGAATCTCATAAACAGAACGACAAAATGCATCTAAAAAAGAATAAAATAACCTGAGAACTTCAGGGAGCACAACCCTTATGGTCACTTTATCACCAGATCGAAAGGATAAAGCGCCGCAACCAAAGGTGGCTAAGCAATCACTGCCATATGCATTTCCCCATAATATGTTAAAACAATTGCATGGATCGCAGTCTGCATCTAGTAAAACAGGTGGTTACATCTCTACCACCTATAAACGTTTAGCATTCACAGCCCTAAGATTACGTCATGTGGACCGCAGATAC
Source organism: Allium sativum (assembly GCA_030737875.1). NCBI lineage: Eukaryota > Viridiplantae > Streptophyta > Magnoliopsida > Asparagales > Amaryllidaceae > Allium > Allium sativum. Next base: position 136,102,798 of record CM060918.1, read on the forward strand.
ACAATGATTACACCTAGATCCCCCAAGAAACATCCGTACCCTTAGGCCTTCATGGCCATATGTAGCCATCGTAAAACGACCAAAGACAGGCATAATAGTTACGCATGGTTCCCCCAGGTAATGCCTGTTGTTGTAGGACTTCGCAGCCCTGCGAATTTAGCTATGTTGCCAAGTTTAAGGGAAACCCATGAGTATTACGTCCGGATAACCAATCATCGCATGAAACACCTACCAAATAGTTCCTTCATTTTGAAGGAAGGCACTTCCCTTACATTGATTTTCCTAGGAAAATATACATATTTATTGTTTCGAGCATATCATTCTCATATAGATTCAATTATATAAGATTACCGTTTCCATATCGATTTTCCTTCAAATCAGCAGTTTTCGAATTACTTTACATACTACAAATCATGTACATAAGTATGAAAACCTTCATTTTCAATATATTCAAAATCAAATTTCTCAAGATTTTCTATTTCAATATTAGTTTGGTTTCAAATTTTAAATTATGTTTTTTTAATGGTCACTTTTCCAAAATCGAGTATTATTTAAGTTCACGTATTTTAAGATTTTAAAATTAATTGTTTAATCATTTCGCTTATGATTCATCAAATCATATTTATAAAGACAATTTTCTTTTAAATCATTATTTCATTCAACATGTTTCTTAAATAAGATTTCTATTAAACCTTTCAAAACTTTTCATACTTATATAATATTAAATTTTAAAGCATTTTGATCCAATGTATAATAGCTCGAACCAATTTAGATCTGTAGTTCTTTAAAACGTTAAATCCCTTTGGAAAATTTCTATATTTGAAATTTTTGGTTATTCAAAATAGCCGAAAATTCAAATTTCCATTTAATAATTGGAAATATTATAATTCAATCATCACTTTGAGACGTAAAATAAGATTATCCTAATAATGGGGATCATATCAACCAAACTCGAGAATCAACTCTGGATTTATTTCAATCATTCGGAATATATTTACATAATTGTGTATCAAACCGCGCTTCGAAAACCAAAATCTTCCATACAAATAGGAGAGTTACTATATGGTCTCGCCCACTCTGAAACTTGATAATGAATTCTGATGATGTCAAATTGCCACCGAAATTGTTTCCTGGCGACAAGAGTGAATTTTCCATCTATTATTTCTTTCAAAGGCCATTTCAATATCATTTGAGGCGTTTCTATTCGAGAATACTTGTATACTACTAGTCTTGTTTCCAAAATATTAGAAACCAATTTCAAAAATTCCAAAATAAAATTCTCAAGATTGAGTTGATTAACTTCATTTCGGTATAAATATGTCATCTTCTCGTTTATTTCAAGTTTGAATTCATTTGGTTAACTCAAATACATAACTTTATTTTCAATGGTTTAATATTTCCAATTTATTAATCTATTCAACATATATGCTTTATTATTCAACCTTTCAATAGTATAAACTTAAGCATATCACTCAAGATGGCAAGAATAAATTTACTGTAATATCCCGTATTTTTTGTAATCAAATATTTAATTTATTTTATTATTTAAAATATAAATTTGGGATTTATAAATGGATTTATAATATATAAATCATTTATATAATGAAATTTGATCGTTAAATTTATATTTAATTATAAACAAGTTTGTAACGTCGCGGTAGTTCATTATTTATGATTTAAACTTCAATTAAATATACATGATCCGATATAAGTCAGAATTCTAAGAAACAGGAAACTTTTGAATCTATCTGATTATAATTTTCAAATAAAAGAGAAATTTGGAGATTTCATATTATAGATTGTGAGTTATGTCTAATTCAAATTTTTAAATAGTCGTTATGGAAACCGTTTATAAATTATAACGATTTAATAAATAAATTTAATTTGATTTCTATATAATTTGAATACTGTTTAACCCGGAATTTTTATATTGAGTTATAATTCCATATTGGTTGAATTTGAAGTGATATATTTATATATCCATTTGGAGATATACGATACTAATAATTTATTATTATTAAATTGAATCGTTTTGGAATTTATCATATTTTGTCAATATCATATAAGCCTTAAGAATAGTTATGTGTCAAAGAATCTCAGTGTAACACCCCACGTCCATTAATGTCACTCACAAAGGGAATGCATTAACTTCCATGGAGGTTTTAAGTGAATATAGAACAGTAAAATTACAACAAGACAGATATAAAATAGTACTTGGAAATTCAAAAACTTTATTTCATTGTAGCAGAAGTCAAAACATGTTTGATTACATCATAACACCATATTCAATGTCAAGTACAATATCTATCTTGATAAAACAAGTACATAATCCCATTACATGAATAGCCATTAAAAAGAAAGATAACAAGCTGGACTTTACTTCAGCAGTCCAAGCTTTCCAGAAGGTAAGCGATCCAACTAGACTCCACTAGAACTTGGCCCAACCTACGGACCTGAAGGGAGAAAAAGGATGGAAAAGAGGGGGTCAGACATAAAGTCTGGTGAATATGATAATTCTACAATACTATTACCAAAATAACTGGACTAAGGCATAAGCTGGAAAACAAGAAAATGTCTATGAAGAGCAGATTAAGGACATAGACAATCGCTAAAGGCAACGTTATAGGCGCTCCTAAATACTAAAGGATAAACACTATACTGCACCACACCAGTCACCCTAAAGATTCATCCCACTTAGCTTCACTTAGAAACTTTCCCAATGGCTTTACGTACCCCTAGCTGACTACATAGGTGCCGCCTGCCCCTATCTCCACTAGGTGTACCCTACTTCCCATTATTCGATCGGCTCCCTAACTCGTAGATACCCGTGTTGGCCCCACAGTGGGGTGTATCACTCCCCTAAAGTGGCAACCTGATACAACGGACATGCACGGCTTATACCTACACGATGCAACAACGTCTTACCTACCAGCCCGGGTCCACACACGCATATGAAACCCGTTGGACTTGCGTTGCCACCGCTCCCTGTTTTGGCCTCTTATAGTCAAACCCAGTATGCGTGTCCCGTCCTCGACTTGGGTCGAGCCCACAAAGATACGTTTTGGGATACTGGTTGAAATGGGCCCCCACTATTTACCACAAGCATTCCACCTAAGCTTGTCCCCATTAGTCCATCCCACTTAACCCACTTAGTCATGTTCATTTACATGTGTGTTTGGTTAAGTCTAATCGTATTTCAAATGCCTCTAAAGGCAACCACCAGATTCCTCATGCCACCCAAGGCACCTACTTAACCCCCATGTCCCACCTTACATGATTATCTGGTTAAGTATTTCTTAGTTCATTAAGGCCATAACCTCATAAAGACCTCTCACATTAGACTGGCATTTATGGCAGCTGGATTTGCCGGGCGGGTCCGGGCAGTCTTACACCATAAAAGAGTCTAACCTCGTGTCTTTACAACTGTTATGCTTTAGTTTGGGCCTAGGACCTCTCACATTGGGCCGACATTTGTGACTACTGGATTTGCCGGGCGGGTCCGGGCAGGTTTACATCACAAACGGGTCCAACCTCGTGTCCTAAGCATTGATTATTAATAATAATCCACTTTCCCCCAATTTTAATAATTCCCTACTTGAATTATTAATTACTTCCAATTTTTAACAATGTCCATAATTGACTCAATTATGGACATCCATTCATGGTATGCAAAATCTTACAAAATTGCACCCAATTTATTAATTCCTAATATTACCCCTACCCCACGTTTGAACGTTTATTCACAAAATATATGTTAGACTCGAATAGCCTAACTCATAGCATAAAAGAGATTATCATAATAACAACATGTATATGTGACCAAATGAATCATAATAAGGGGTGAAACTTGCATATGTCCAACTTGCATGGATTATACATGTCATGGACCTAAAGGTGTCAACTTGTTCAAAATTCACCTAATATAATCTCAATCAATTTTCATAAACTTACATATGAACATGTGTGAATCAACATCATCTAATTTTTTAACAACATGGTTTTATATGGGTACACCTAACTCAATAGGCAAATTCCCATAATCAAGTTTTATTTAATTATAGTTTCAAGTTTATGGGTACACCTAACCTAATAGGCAAATTCCCATAAACAAGATCCATTTAAATTAAGAAAAAAAAACATAACTTTAAGCATGATCCAACAGCATGATTTTTCAACATAATATAGCATGATTTATAACATGGCATAGTATGATAGTATAACATAGCTTGACATGATTCTCAACATAGCACGACATAGCATAAGAGAATTTATAACATAGCATGACATAGCATATATAATTTACATCATACGACAACATAATAACATAATAAGAGATCCACAATATATAGAATTTACAATTACAAATCACATCACTTTCTTGTGATCCATTCATAACTGAGTCAAATTAGTTTGTAATAGTCTTGTGAGAATCATCATACTCACCAACAAAAGAAAAGAATTAGAGAAAGAGAGATCTTTTGATTTGATTTGTGTAGAATTAGTTGTAGATGATTAGGCTTCCTCTTCTTAGTTTGTGACGGCTACGCTGAACTCCATGGCAGCAGCATGACGGTAGCTTCTCTAATTTTACAAGTGATTTAGGTTTAGGGTCTACCCACTTATTTATAGATTTTAGAATGCATTTAGTCCATTAGATTTAACCTAGAAATAACCGCAGCCGTTCAGACAAAATGGGGTTTATCTTGTTGACTCAGCAATGAGTCAGAAGTGACTCAGCAAACACTCAGCAATATATATATATATATATATATATATATTCTACAATGTACACATTAGATACATCCCCCCCTTTTACACACTTATTATTGTTTTTATATACATATTAGATACATCCCCTCTCTTACACACTTATTAATATTTTTATATTCATATTAGATACATCCCCTCTCTTACACACTTATTAATATTATTATATTCATATTAGATACATCCCCTCTCTTACACACTTTTATATTCATATTAGATACATCCCCCCTCTTACACACTTTTATATTCATATTAGATACATCCCCTCTCTTACATACTTATTAATATTTTTGTATTCATATTAGATACATCCCCTCTTCTACACACTTATTATTATTTTAGCAACTTTAGTGTTAATAGAAAATTAGGGGTGTTACATTCTCCCCTCCTTTTAGGATTTCGTCCCCGAAATCTTCAAGTCTGGAAGAATGTATATCCTACCATCCAAACGTCCATCTACTCATCCATCATACACAGGCATCCATTGTCCTTACAGACTTCTAATGCTTTCATGTTTAAATGCACAGTGTGTGTATATGTCCGTATCTAATGCAAAATCAGGCGGTCAACTGATTCAGTTGACCTCCTTAATGCAACTATGATCGTGCCATGCATCCATTATGTATGCAAAAGATTCTTAATGCTACATAATACTTCTATATGCGTGCACAACCATCATCTGAATGCAGCATCCACATGATAATACAACCATCGTTCATCCATTTTACTAAATACATCCATATATATGCAATATGCAATATGTAGTGACTGAGCCGATCTAGTGCGTAAAGTGTGTGTATATATGCATCCACGAGCAACCACTAGCAAACACTTGCATCCATTTTGCATCCATCATACATAACATGTCTCAAACACATGTTTCAACCATAGGATTATCCTAACTAAAGGTCAAAGATACTAATGAGAGGACATACTAAAGATAAGATAAGATAAGCTAAGCGATAAAGGAGAAATTAAAAGACATACCCTCAAAAAGTAAAGGGTACAACGAACGCATCTTCTCTTCTGTCTCCCAAGTTGCGTTGCTCTCATCATCTCCCCATTGCACTTTAACCAGTCTGACCTCTCGATTCCTCAACTTTTTGATCTCCGACCCAAGAATGCATGTAGGAGCTCGTCTAATTGTTGCATCACGCTCTATTTCCACCTCTTTAAGCAAGCTCGGCTCTACCACCTCCGCGGTCTTGTGCAAACACTTCCTCAAATGTGATACATGGAATACGTCGTGTACTCCACTAAGTTTCTCAGGCAACTCCACCCTATATGCCATCTTCCCAATCCTGTCTTTTACAGGAAACGGCCCTACAAACCTTGGTGCTAATTTCCCCACGGACCCAAAGCGAACAACATTCTGTAACGGAGATACTTTGATAAAAACCATGTCCCCAATGTCAAACTCAAGATCTGTCCTCCTCTTATCAGCATACGATTTTTGCCTATCTTGTGCTGCTTTAATCCTCCTTCGAATCAACTCAATCTTCTCCGAGGTTTCCCTAACCATATCGGGCCCAAGTAGGATTTTATCGGTAGATTCCCACCAACATGTAGGCGAACGGCAAGGCCTTCCATAAAGAGCTTCGAAAGGTGCCATGCCAATACTAGACTGAAAGCTATTGTTATATGCGAATTCTACTAACGGAAGGTGCTCTTCCCATGTACCCCCAAAGTCTAGGATACAAAGCCTTAAAAGATCCTCTAGAATGCGATTCACCCTCTCGGTCTGGCCGTCTGTCTGAGGATGATATGCGGTGCTCAAACATAGCTGAGTCCCTACCGCCTCTTGTAAACTCTTCCAAAATTCGCTAGTAAAGATGGGGTCACGGTCGCTTACTATACTAGAAGGAATACCGTGCAAACGAACTATCTCCTTAATGTATACAGAAGCCAACCACGGAGCAGTCCTCTTACTTTTCACGGGAATAAAATGGGCGCTTTTAGTAAGTCTATCTACTATAACCCAAATCCCCGTGTTACCCTTCCTTGATCTTGGTAATCCATCCACAAAATCCATTGAGATGCTTTCCCATTTCCATAGTGGAACTTCTAATGGGTGAAGCAACCCACCGGGTTTCTTTTGTTCTGCTTTAACTCGTTGGCACACCAAGCATCTAGCGACGTACTCGGCCACATCCTTTTTCATACCGGCCCAAAAGAAAACCCGCTTCATATCTTTGTACATCTTATCCCCGCCGGGATGAATGGTCATTTTTGAGCGATGAGCATCATCAAGAATGGCCTTCCTTAAGTCTTCGTCTTGTGGTACACAAAGTCTATTATCCCTTCGTAACCAACCCTTATCGTCTAGGGTATACCTACGAAGATGGCTTGACGACTCCCCCCCTTTGAGCTTTTCTACTATCTCAACCAACTGTGGGTCGTCTCACTGTGCCTCACCAACCCGTCCTAGAAGTGTAGGTCTAACCTCCAAGGATGCTAACAGACCGGGTACTAAGTCAACGGAGGGTCTAAAGTCAAACATAGAGATGAATTCTAAGCTTTGTCGTTCGACAAACAACGGACACAAGGACAACCTTTTCCTACTTAAGGCGTCTGCCACCACGTTACCCTTGCCCGGGGTATATGCTATTTCAAAATCGTAGGAGGCTAAGAATTCCATCCACCGTTGCTGCCTTAAATTCAAATCCTTCTGAGAGAATAAGTATTTTAATGATTTGTGGTCAGTGAACAGTTCGAATTTCTCACCAAGAAGATAGTGACGCCAAGACTTAAGCGCGAAAACAATTGCGGCTAGCTCTAAGTCATGCGTGGGGTAATTCTTTTCATGAACCCTCAACTGCCTTCCACCATAGGCTATTACTCTTCCCTCTTGCATGAGGACCGCGCCAAGTCCCGTCCCACAAGCATCAGTATAGATGGTAAACGGTTTATTCCCGTCTGGCAGCACTAAGACTGGGGCTGAAGTTAAGGCTCTCTTTAAACGTTGGAACGCATCATCGCAATCTTTGTCCCACGTAAAAACCAGGTTCTTCTTCGTTAACCGTGTTAATGGAGCTGATATTTTTGCGAAGTCTTTGATAAACTTCCTATAATAGCCAGCCAACCCCAAGAAACTTCTTACTTCGGTTGCATTTTTAGGGACCTTCCAATCTTGGATGGCCACCACCTTTGCGGGATCCACTGCTATCCCTTCTTTGGAAACCACGTGCCCTAAGATCCGTACTTCCTTCCTCCAGAAGTGACACTTAGAAAATTTTGCCTTAAGGTTATGTGCTCGAAGGGTTTCCAACACTTCCCTAAGATGTAGGGAGTGCTCTTCTTTATTCTTAGAAAAGACTAAGATGTCATCCACAAAGACTACCACGAATTTGTTAAGGTATTCCCTAAACACCCTACTCATCAAATCAACAAAATATGCAGGGGCGTTTGTCAAACCAAAGGGCATCACTAGCCATTCATAGAATCCGTCAGGAGTCCTAAAAGCAGTCTTATCTATACTATCCTCAGCCACTCTCAGTTGATGAAAGCCAGTGGCTAAGTCCAACTGCGAAAACACTGAGGCGCCAACTAACTGATCAAAGAGATCGTCAATCCTCGGCAGTGGGTGTCGGTTCTTTTTAGTAAGCTTGTTTAGTTCTCTATAGTCCATACAAAGTCTAAGAGACCCATCCGCCTTTGTGGCAAAAACTACTGGAGCACCCCAATCCGATATACTACGTCTTATGAACCCCTTCTCAAGCAACTCCTTTACTTGCTTATTGAGTTCCCTCCTTTCACGAGGAGCCATGTGGCGCACTGGCAAAGATACGGGTTTAGCATTATCCACAAGATAAATTCGAAAGTTTATCTCCCGCTTTGGAGGTAAGCCCTTCACCTCCTCAAACACATCCGGATATTCCCGGACCACTTCTACCGATCGCAGGTTCTCTACAGACGCGTCAAGCGATTCAAGATAACTTAGCATAACGGAATTTATGGGATTACAAAAGATGTCGAGAGCATTACCAAGGCGAGTCACAAGCCCAACTACTCTCCTTTCACAATCAAGAATGGCCCTATTTCTAGACAACCAATCCATTCCTAAAATTAGCCCATAGCCCGTGAAGCCCAATACATAAGCATCACATCTAAATTCAACGCTAAGTATAGAGATTTTCAAATCCAAACATATCATGGTCAAATGAGCCGAACCCCCAATTGGATTTGAAACGACCAAGGGATCCTCTACTAAACTGGTGTTCAAGTGCAGTGATTCAACTAATGATGCAGAGATAAACGAATGAGATGCGCCAGAATCGAATAAGGTACGGACAGGATGATCAAACAGAAAAACTAAGCTTTCAACAGAAATTGTTCTACCTCTTTCTTGCAGCGGTGGGGCCGCAATAGCCTGAACTTGCCCCCTTGCCTGCCCTGGTGCCATAAGAGTCTGCACCTGTCCTCCCGAGGTAGACCCTGCCCTCTGCCCCTTCTTTGGACAGTCCTTCACTAAATGTCCCGCATCTCCAAAATGAAAACAACCAGTCTTCTTTTTCTTTCTACAATCTTTGCTGAGATGGCCAGGCGTCCCACAATTGAAGCATTTCTTCTTCCCTTTGCCATTATTGTTTTTACCACCCTTCTTATTTTGCTGTTGGGGTTTCTTCTGATCCCCTTTCTTTTCAACTGCCTTATCCTCATGCATAAGTGCCATTTCTACTAGCTTTTCAAAGGTGGCTCCCATAGGGATGTGGGTCATAGCCAACCCTTGCAATGGTTCATTCAAGCCTCTAACGAACCTCAAAGCTTTCTTCTCTGGCGTGTTCACCAACTCCAAGCCAAACCTTGCTAACTGATTAAATTTATTGACATATTCCTTTACTGATGAGCTCCCTTGCTTTAGTGCCAGGAATTTTTCCATATTTAAGTTCTCCTCTGCCCTTGAAAGAAACTTTGCCTCAAACCTTCGTCTGAAATCCGCCCATGAATCAACTGGACGTTCCCCGTTAGTGACCTCCCACCAAAACGAGGCCTCTCCCTTCATTAACCAAGCAGCTAAACGGACTTTCCTCCCATCTTCCACTTCAAAGATATCCAACAATTCCTCAGTCTCCTTAAGCCAATCTCTGGCCTCCACAAACGTCTCAGTCCCTTGAAAAGTTTTTCCTTCCATAGCCTTGAATTCCTTGCACGTCTTTGCAAAAGTGTCAACACGAGGAGGAGGAGGAGGAGGAATGGGTGCAACTAGGGGTGGAGGAGTATCCGCTGGGCCTGCAGTGGTGGCCCTAGCCTCCAAGTATCTCCTAAACCACCCTGGAATCGTCACACCTTCTGGGAGATTAAGATCTTCAGCCATGCTGAAACGAAAAAGGAAAGATTCAAAAATGGAGAATTCGAAAGATAAAGATAAGGATGTGGCTATTTGGGATTATGTTTTTCATAAAAACTCTCTTTAAATAACATGTTTTTTTTTTTTTTTGAAAGCACTTCTTCCAAAAATACTCTAGAAAAAAAAATATTTTTCTAAAAAAATTTTTATCTGTTCTGGTAACCTTATGCTCTGATACCACGTGTAACACCCCACGTCCATTAATGTCACTCACAAAGGGAATGCATTAACTTCCATGGAGGTTTTAAGTGAATATAGAACAGTAAAATTACAACAAGACAGATATAAAATAGTACTTGGAAATTCAAAAACTTTATTTCATTGTAGCAGAAGTCAAAACATGTTTGATTACATCATAACACCATATTCAATGTCAAGTACAATATCTATCTTGATAAAACAAGTACATAATCCCATTACATGAATAGTCATTAAAAAGAAAGATAACAAGCTGGACTTTACTTCAGCAGTCCAAGCTTTCCAGAAGGTAAGCGATCCAACTAGACTCCACTAGAACTTGGCCCAACCCAGCGGACCTGAAGGGAGAAAAAGGATGGAAAAGAGGGGGTCAGACATAAAGTCTGGTGAATATGATAATTCTACAATACTATTACCAAAATAACTGGACTAAGGCATAAGCTGGAAAATAAGAAAATGTCTATGAAGAGCAGATTAAGGACATAGACAATCGCTAAAGGCAACGTTATAGGCGCTCCTAAATACTAAAGGATAAACACTATACTGCACCACACCAGTCACCCTAAAGATTCATCCCACTTAGCTTCACTTAGAAACTTTCCCAATGGCTTTACGTACCCCTAGCTGACTACATAGGTGCCGCCTGCCCCTATCTCCACTAGGTGTACCCTACTTCCCATTATTCGATCGGCTCCCTAACTCGTAGATACCCGTGTTGGCCCCACAGTGGGGTGTATCACTCCCCTAAAGTGGCAACCTGATACAACAGACATGCACGGCTTATACCTACACGATGCAACAACGTCTTACCTACCAGCCCGGGTCCACACACGCATATGAAACCCGTTGGACTTGCGTTGCCACCGCTCCCTGTTTTGGCCTCTTATAGTCAAACCCAGTATGTGTGTCCCGTCCTCGACTTGGGTCGAGCCCACAAAGATACGTTTTGGGATACTGGTTGAAATGGGCCCCCACTATTTACCACAAGCATTCCACCTAAGCTTGTCCCCATTAGTCCATCCCACTTAACCCACTTAGTCATGTTCATTTACATGTGTGTTTGGTTAAGTCTAATCGTATTTCAAATGCCTCTAAAGGCAACCACCAGATTCCTCATGCCACCCAAGGCACCTACTTAACCCCCATGTCCCACCTTACATGATTATCTGGTTAAGTATTTCTTAGTTCATTAAGGCCATAACCTCATAAAGACCTCTCACATTAGACTGGCATTTATGGCAGCTGGATTTGCCGGGCGGGTCCGGGCAGTCTTACACCATAAAAGAGTCTAACCTCGTGTCTTTACAACTGTTATGCTTTAGTTTGGGCCTAGGACCTCTCACATTGGGCCGACATTTGTGACTACTGGATTTGCCGGGCGGGTCCGGGCAGGTTTACATCACAAACGGGTCCAACCTCGTGTCCTAAGCATTGATTATTAATAATAATCCACTTTCCCCCAATTTTAATAATTCCCTACTTGAATTATTAATTACTTCCAATTTTTAACAATGTCCATAATTGACTCAATTATGGACATCCATTCATGGTATGCAAAATCTTACAAAATTGCACCCAATTTATTAATTCCTAATATTACCCCTACCCCACGTTTGAACGTTTATTCGCAAAATATATGTTAGACTCGAATAGCCTAACTCATAGCATAAAAGAGATTATCATAATAACAACATGTATATGTGACCAAATGAATCATAATAAGGGGTGAAACTTGCATATGTCCAACTTGCATAGATTATACATGTCATGGACCTAAAGGTGTCAACTTGTTCAAAATTCACCTAATATAATCTCAATCAATTTTCATAAACTTACATATGAACATGTGTGAATCAACATCATCTAATTTTTTAACAACATGGTTTTATATGGGTACACCTAACTCAATAGGCAAATTCCCATAATCAAGTTTTATTTAATTATAGTTTCAAGTTTATGGGTACACCTAACCTAATAGGCAAATTCCCATAAACAAGATCCATTTAAATTAAGAAAAAAAAACATAACTTTAAGCATGATCCAACAGCATGATTTTTCAACATAATATAGCATGATTTATAACATGGCATAGTATGATAGTATAACATAGCTTGACATGATTCTCAACATAGCACGACATAGCATAAGAGAATTTATAACATAGCATGACATAGCATATATAATTTACATCATACGACAACATAATAACATAATAAGAGATCCACAATATATAGAATTTACAATTACAAATCACATCACTTTCTTGTGATCCATTCATAACTGAGTCAAATTAGTTTGTAATAGTCTTGTGAGAATCATCATACTCACCAACAAAAGAAAAGAATTAGAGAAAGAGAGATCTTTTGATTTGATTTGTGTAGATTTAGTTGTAGATGATTAGGCTTCCTCTTCTTAGTTTGTGACGGCTACGCTGAACTCCATGGCAACAGCATGACGGTAGCTTCTCTAATTTTACAAGTGATTTAGGTTTAGGGTCTACCCACTTATTTATAGATTTTAGAATGCATTTAGGCCATTAGATTTAACCTAGAAATAACCGCAGCCGTTCAGATAAGATGGGGTTTATCTTGTTGACTCAGCAATGAGTCAGAAGTGACTCAGCAAACACTCAGCAATATATATATATATATATTCTACAATGTACACATTAGATACATCCCCCCCTTTTACACACTTATTATTGTTTTTATATACATATTAGATACATCCCCTCTCTTACACACTTATTAATATTTTTATATTCATATTAGATACATCCCCTCTCTTACACACTTATTAATATTATTATATTCATATTAGATACATCCCCTCTCTTACACACTTTTATATTCATATTAGATACATCCCCCCTCTTACACACTTTTATATTCATATTAGATACATCCCCTCTCTTACATACTTATTAATATTTTTGTATTCATATTAGATACATCCCCTCTTCTACACACTTATTATTATTTTAGCAACTTTAGTGTTAATAGAAAATTAGGGGTGTTACACTCAGTTTTCGACGAAATGAATTTTTATTGGAATACATATAACTAATTATTGTTATGTTTCCAGTTTGGAGTCAATTAGTGTTGTTTTGTAGCGGGCGCTAATTTAATTATGAACCGATAAATAAAATTGGATTCCAAATAACATCGTTGTCCAAACGGAGTCGGTTTTCGACCGAACTAGTTCCATTGATTTGGAACGATAAGACGTAGCAGCACATCCATTTTCGTTGCGTTTGAAGTTTGGACATAGCGGTGTGAATATTAAACGGTCAGCGTTAGATAGCAGTAACCATATAAAATAAAACATTATTAAACTTAAGTTCTAAGAGATGTAATGTGAACTAACTCATACAACGTACAACTACATCTCTTGATAGCCTACCCCATCTTCACTAAGAATATGCATATGCAATTGTCGAACCTACCCAAGATAATATACAGAAACGCACATGCCTTAGCTAACTTAATACTGAAGGAAATGGATGTTGTCTTCTTCAATTTAATGGTGTTTTCCATACGCACATGAAGCTCATACCTAAAAAGGCAAATGAACAATCTACGCACATGAAGTGATTTCCCCTTCTTCAAAAAAATATCGAAGTCCACAGCTACCCAAATTCTTCCCACATGTTACCCTATCGATGAGCAGTCTCCATCGAATTTATATGTTAACACAGGCCTAACGACATGAAAATTCATGGACACTCAGAGCAACCCTAACCTATAGCCATGTAGATTGTAACATATACAATATGAGGGGACGTTGTTCTTATCCCCAACTTATTTGCCTATTTGTACATTTGCAACCCTTCACCTTGTTTTCTCCTTGCATGTCTGAAAACTGTAAACCAAACTCTCCCCTTTGTTTTGAATTATAACGCAAGCCCCATGATTTTTATCCAACTCCCAAACAAAATAAAGACCATATAACACTCAAATACACTCTCGTATGCGACACATGGTTTAGACAGTTCGAGATGGAGTGGAGAAACTTGGGACTCGATTCGGTTGTAGGCATTAGAAGATGGGTTCTTTTCGGATGCAAGAGGTAGAGTGGGCGTATGGGTTCCAGTAAAAGTAAAAGAATTTTTTTATATATATAACATGCGAGAACGAAGAAGGAGAATGTGGGGAAAGCATGGAGTCGAGGTACTGTGCTGAGAGTGTGAGGTCGGAAGGGGGTTGGCGCAGGTTGTCGGATTGGTCGAAGATCGGTGATGATGGGTTGCGTGGAGCTGTATTACGTGGAGAGGGAAAACAGTTTGCGTGAAACAGAAGTGGAAGGAAGATAGTGAACAATGCATGCCTGGGTAAGAATTTAAGTATGCCTAATATTGTTTAATATTGCCTAATTACGCCAGGATTTGCTTTCAATGTGCCTAATCACGTTTTGTACATAACGTAACTCACTATTAAGTGTGTGTGTGTGTGTGTGTGTATATATGCATGTATATCTATATTAAGTTGTATGAGTAACGTGGTCTTTACAGTATGCTTAATTACATAATAGTAATATACATGCTTGGGTAGTTTTAGATTTTGTGCCTAATCTAAGTAGTAAGTAAGTAAGCAAATATTACTTTAACAGTAGTAATGTGGCCTAGTTAAGTATTTAAACTTCCTATCCTATTTTTTTCCCAGGTCGGTTACACGTTACAGTATGCCTAATTGTTAATTTATGTATGCCTAATCACGTTTAACATCGCTAACCCAGGACAAAACTAAGGTAAGTTAAGATTAAGCTACTAATACATATTAGATATATTATTACTTTAAATTGTGTACATAATTTTACCGAAACTTTTGAATGTATATAATTATGGTTAAATTTTATACTCATGGTTAATAAAATGAAGCAATGATTAGGTTAATAAAATATTATTTAATTTTTAATAATATTAAATTATAAAGTGAATATCGTATTAAATTATATCTTGGTTACACGGTAATAGAATGGAATAAATCAAAGGACACTGGGACCGTATCGACAGACGTAATATTATGGAGTTGGTTTGGACAGAGTTGGACGCAGCAGGAAATTTTAACTAAATTAAACGCTTGTTTTATTCAATAAAAACAAACCGTTAGACAAAATGGAAATCAAGGTGAGTACAACTCACTCAATTTTTGTTCCACTTATATTTTTGTAAGTTGGGTTTAATATTTATGTGCTACGTTTGCTAATTATTGGATAATTTGATAATTGTTTGGATGGATGCTGAATAATTATATTAAATGTTAGTTTAATTTAAATGAAATAAAATCGTTATTTTAACGGTTATTACCAAATGAGGTAACTTATCACTACACCATATCAGCGAATTTGGCACACAGGGATGCAGATATACAATTCGGTTATAAGCCGTATCAAATTTGATAGTGCTCAAAGCCGTCTCAAACTACATTTTGCAATCCGCACCACCCCAAACACCCTTAATCTTACCGTCCATCGACGAAGCCCTGGATCAGTTAATTTTATACAGCTTTGGACCATATGAAATGCGTATCAAATTTTTCCCTCCATACCTCCACTCAGGCACAATCGACTTTGCCACATCAAAACTTTCGGCCAAATTATCCTCTTTTTGTTTTGCACTGGCGACCACCGAATACCCAAATTAGGGTTTTGGTAATCGACCGACTTCCTTTGTCAATATGCCATCCACCGCAGTCCATGAGTTATCGTCACCTCGCGCTGCCTTCAGCTTGACCAACGAAGCCTTAGTCCACTACCGTCCGTCCTTCTCGTCGCCACTGGAGGTTAGTACTAGATCACAGTTAAACTTAACTGTGAACTGGGTTTAATTTGGGTTTAATTTGAATTCGAGTTGGGTTTAAATTGGGTTTAATTTGAATTTCCATGCCTTAGTTCAAAAATATGAATGATAGATAGTTGCATGTGCTTGTCTACCTAGAACCCATGCTGCTATTGTGTTTAAATTGGCTACTATCCCCAGTTTTATAGTGCGGCGGTGTATTTGCTATCATTTACTTGTGTTGTATTTGCCTACCTTGAATTCAGACACTTTTTCTTATGCTGCCCTGCTAATTTGTGTTTATTATTGCACCATGTACATTGATACTTACTGATTTGAAGTTGAAGCTTTGACTAAAGGAGAGATTCTTACTGGAAAAGGATTGAATCAAGAAACAAGCTTACAATGACCTGGTGACACTCGATGGGGATAACACTATCGTATACTTATTAGACTTATTACTATGTTCACTTCTGTGTGTGAGGTGTTAGAAATTATTGTGGATGACGGTATTAGTTCAAAACAAAAGGTCTATGCACAAGTTTTGCTAGACATAATGCACTCATATAACTTTGTGTTTACCATGCACTTGATGAAAAATACCTTAGGAATAACTAATGACTTATCATTGACGTTGCAAAAAAAGATCAAGAGATTGAAAATGCGTTGAATTTAGTAAAAATATCAAAAATGCGCCTACAAGACATGAGATGTAATGATGTGAAGTGGGAATCTTTGTTAGAGGAAGTGTTATTATATTTTTTTTCTTTGAATGGGATTGTTGTACCTAACATGGATGATGAGTCTGTAGATCGTAAACGTTCAAGACAGAGAGATGAAAAATTACAAGTTTACATCGCATACGAGTCGAAGTTTGCAACACCGTCATAGATTTGCAACTTTCGGAACTAAACAATTGGTTTACAAAGCAAAATAGCGAGTTGCTTTTGTGTATGGGAAGTCTTAATCTAATCGATTCATTTTCAGCTTTCAACATTGCAAAGTAGATTAAATTTGCTCGATTTTATCCGAAAGATTTTTCTGTGTATGATATTGTGGTAATTGAGAATCAACTTGAAACTTATATTATGCATATGCATTCGGATGATGAATTATTGTACATCAATATATAACTTTTTTATGGATGATTATTGTTGCCACTTCTCATATATATTCCTGTATTCTCCCCTGACTATTGTAACATGTGTGTGCATGCAGCAGCCTTTGTCATTTGAATGAAGCTAATAAGCATGGATTTGGATAAAGCTAATAAGCATCGATTTAGTTTTCAGTTTTCTCTACTTTGAGTTTTAGTTACTGGCTTTTGGATGAAGCTAATAAGCTTGGTTTTGCCAGTAGTTTTTGTTTGGTTTGAGGTTACCTTGGAATTGTTTTCTGACAGAATGCAATGTTGGTTGGTTCGTTTATGATCTTTTGTCTGTTTTGGAGGATGTTCATCTTGAAGGAAGCAATGATTCAACAGGTGACTGCATTTTAATGTATCTTCATTAATGTGATGAAACAGCGTGTATCTTATTTATTGTAATGTAATCAAATAGCATGTATCATTATATATTGTAATGTAATGAAATATTTCATACATTTGTTTCATTTACTGTTACAATTGTGAATTAGTGTATCTTGTGGTATATATGCTTCGTGTTACAAATAAAATGTGCTGCATTTTCTGCTTATATATATATATAAGATACGGTTTATAGCCGTATCTACTTATACTTTAGATACGGCCAATAGCCATATGTTATCAAATTCAGATACGGTTTTGAGCCGTATCTAAAAATTTAACACGGCATTTTTTGACACGGTTTTTTGCCATGCCTACATGCTTTATATGCGGCTAAAAACACAGCCTAATCAGCATATATGGTGTAGTATATCTCGTTGGTTATGTTTATAATAATATAAATGTATTAAATTGAAATGGATGTTTGGATTGCTATGGTTTGTTGATCATTGAATATTATATCGGTATAATGAATTGAATGACGTCAGTTTAGGGTAATGTATTTGGATGCAGAAAAAAATAGGTTGGAGTGATCCAACTGGATTCCTCAAATTTATTGTTTATTTTCATATTACACTTATATGAATTGTTTAACCAATATGATTGGATGATTGACAGATTATTGATTGTTGAATCTAAATTCAACATTTGTTTAATTATTGACTAATGGGTAGTATTGGTTGAGTAATTGACAACAGTTGGCCAAAAAATAAATCATTTTATAAATGTAATTTACCGTCGGGTGAATCGACGGTAATGGAGTTAAAAAATTTGTTCTATAACTAAAGATAGATTTTTAAATCTATATATTTAAGTAAAAGGTTTATAAAAGGAAACCAATACTTGTTATTTATTATTTAAGTTTATATAAGAGTTTACTATTTATTTTAGTTAATAAAGAAGTTAACTACTTCTACAGTAGTTAATGGTGAAGTAAAATATTATTTTATTTAATAGTAATTTAAGTAATTACTATTTAAACGAAATTCATTATGTAAGTAATCGAGTTTGGAATGGAGTTTAATTGTATTGTGAAAAGAGAGTATGAACGGATTTTATGGTAACCCAAGTTTTTATAAACGAAGTTATAAAAGAAATTTAAGCAAATACGTTAGCTTAAAATAAATATTTACTTAATGTTTAAATTAATTAAGAACGAAACGGGATAAAAAGGGTTTTATATTAAACCTAATTTTACAGATAAGGTTTATAGAAAAGAGTGTGAGGCTAAAACATTAAGTTTAAATTAACGTTCCTTAATAATGGAATGGAAACAAGATTTTTAAATTGGAAAATGGTTGTTTTGATTAGAAGTGGAATAATATGGGTTGATAAGGAGTTAAGATAAGAATTGGAACCTAACTGAAGATTGCTTGAGTTAAGTGATTTTCTGAGTGTTAATCTAATGTTTATTTCAGTCTTCGGGGTTGATACTTAGGCATTATTCTCTTACCAAATTACGTTCGGGGACTAATGAATGTTGAAGTACATAAATGTATGAAAATTGTTCTAACTAATGTTTCGAAATAATAGTAAAATGGAAAATTGTATATAGTTATTTGATATTATTCTGAGTATTAAAATGATATAGTTCTGAGAAGACTCTTATATTAAAATAAGAAGTGAATACCATGTTTTAAAATATTGAAAGATTTAGAAGTTTTTAATCAACCATTCATTAATTATTTTTAATTTAAAAAGGGGCCAAGTGATGCTAAATACTAAACCAGTGAAATTATTTTATTTTCATGATTGAATGGTTGTTTATTTGATAGTTAAATAACCGACTGTTAAATCTAGCCAATTATTGATTGTTGGTACGGAAAGACCGAGATCGAATTCATATTCGAAAACCATTCCAACCAGCTAATACAAAAATGTAGAAAATATCAGATGACGATCATGATAGAGCATTTGATGGCCGTGGATCTTCATAAAAATGTAGACTTACTTATAATCTCTGGTTAGCTCCTAGAGTTAAACATGGTTCTATTATGGTTGGAATCTACGGATTGCAAGGACTACTCGCTACTGATCTATAGGGCGATTCCTAGGATGTGGTAGGATGGTGCCTTCGGTTCATCATGTTCCTGGATGACTTGTATGGACGAATATCTGACATAGTATTTCCTAAAAACCACGTACGTTGATTTTTACAAATATACCAAGTTGGTGGCAAAGAAGGGCACTTCTTTAGCTTAACATCCACTGTATACTTGTGGACGTCAATTATTGATTTGACGGATTTGACAATGGGTGTAACACCCCGTATTTCTGTTAATACTAATATTCACAAATTAAAAGAATTAATATTGAGAATTTGCACGAAATAGCCTTAAAAAGGCATATAACAAATTTGAGATATGTGAATTGCCTTAAAAGGCGAAAAATGGAATTAAGACATTAATTGGAAAATTAATGTGTAGAAATGGTCATAAGTTAATTATGGATTAATTTGAATTCATGAATAGGTGCGTGTGTATATATATATATATATATTTATATATATATGGGCAGTTAATGTAAACATGAATAGAAGTTTATTAATTTGCTGAGTCACTTCTGACTCATTGCTGAGTCAATAAGATAAACCCCATCTGATCTGAATGGCTGCGGTTATTTCTAGGTTAAATCTAATGGCCTAAATGAATCCTAACATCTATAAATAAGTGGGTAGACTCTAACCCTAAATCACTTGAAAAATTGGAGAGCTACCGACATGCTGTTGCCATGGAGTTCAGCATAGCCGTCACAAACTAAAGAAGAAGAAGGCCTAATCTACAAACTAAATCTACTCAAATCAAATCAAAAGCTCTCTCTCTTTCTATTTCTCTTCTTTAAAATTGTGAGTATGATGAATCTCACAATATTATTATAAAATAATTTGATTAAGTTATGAATGGATCACAAGAAAGTGATATGAATTGTTATGTATTTGTAAATTATGTTGTGGATCTCTTGTTATGCTATTATGTTATCATATATATGTTGTTATGTTGTAGTGATTATGTTGTAAATAATCCTATGCTATGTCATATGTGATTAATCATGCTATGCTATGTTGTAAATCATATCATGCTATGTTGCAAATTATGATATGCTATGTTGTAAATCTTATATATGTTGTAGATCTCATATTATCACATATGTTGAAATACTTATGTTATATGATAATGATGTCATGTTAAGTTGTGTTGAATCATACAAGTTGTAAAATCATGATGTTAGTATTTATGCGAATTGGATCATGTTTAAAGTTTATGTTTTTTTATAATAGATATTGATTATGGGAATTTGCCTATTGGGTTAGGTGTACCCATATACATGAATCTATAAATTAATTGGATCTTGAATATGGGAATTTGCCTATTAAGTTAGGTGTACCCATATACATGAATCGATGATTAAATGAATTTTGATTTTTGGGAATTTGCCTATTGAGTTAGGTGTACCCATATAAAATCATATTGTTAATGATGTTGATTCACACATGTCCTATACAAGTTTATGAAATTTGATCAAAATCATATTATGTGAATTATGAATAAGTTGACACCCTTAGATCCATGACATGTATAACCTTATGCAAGTTGTAATGTATGCAAGTTTTACCCCTTGTTATGATTTATTTAGTCACATATATATGTTGTTGTTGTGAATATTTTCTTTTATGCTATGAGTTAGACTAATAGGGTCTAGCATACATTTTGCAAATAAACGTTCAAACGTGGGGTAGGGGTAATATTAGGAAATTAATAAATTGGGGTGCAATTGATATGATTTTACATGCCTTAAATGGATGTCCATAATTGAGTCAATTATGGACATTGTTAAATTTGGAATTAATTAATAATTCAAGTAGGGAATTATTAAATTTGGGGAAAGTGGATTATTAATAATCAATGCTTAGGACACGAGGTTGGACCCGTTTGTGACGTAAACCTGCCCGGACCCGCCCGGCAAATCCAGTAGTCACAAATGTCGGCCCAATGTGAAAGGTCCTAGGCCCAAACTAAAGCATAACAGTTGTAAAGACACGAGGTTAGACTCTTTTATGGTGTAAGACTGCCCGGACCCGCCCGGCAAATCCAGCTGCCATAAATGCCAGTCTAATGTGAGAGGTCTTTATGAGGTTATGGCCTTAATGAATTAAGAAATACTTAGCCAGATAATCATGTAAGGTGAGACATGGGGGTTAAGTAGGTGCCTTGGGTGGCATGAGGAATCTAGTGGTTGCCTTTAGAGGCATTTGAAATACGATTAGACTTAACCAAATACACATGTAAATGAACATGACTAAGTGGGTTAAGTGGATGGACTAATGGGACAAGCTTAGGTGGAATGCTTGTGGGAAATAATGGGGGCCCATTTCAACCAGTATCCCAAAACGTATCTTTGTGGGCTCGACCCAAGTCGAGGACGGGACACGCATACTAGGTTTGACTATAAGAGGCCAAAACAGGGAGCGGTGGCAACGCAAGTCCAACGGGTTTCATATGTGTGTTTGGACCCGGGCTGGTAGGTAAGACGTTGTTGCATCGTGTAGGTATAAGCCGTGCATCTCCGTTATATCGGGTTGCCACTTTAGGGGAATGATACACCCCACTGTGGGGCCAGCACGGGTATCTACGAGTAGGGAGCCGATCGAAAAATGGAAAGTGGGGTACACCTAGTGGAGATAGGGGCAGGCGACACCTATGTAGTCAGCTAGGAGTACGTAGAGCCATTAAGAAAGTTCTAAGTGAAGCTAAGTGGAATCAATCTTTAGGGTGACTGGTGTGGTGCAGTATAGTGTTTATCCTTTAGTATTTAGGAGTGCCTATAACGTTTCCTTTAGCGATTGTCTATGTCCTTAATCTGCTCTTTCATAGACATTTCCTTGTTTTCCAGCTTATGCCTTAGTCCAGTTATTTTGATAATAGTATTGTAGAATTATCATACTCGCTAGACTTTATGTCTGACCCCCCCCCTCTTTTTCATCTTTTTCTCCCTTCAGGTCCTCAGGTTGGGCCAAGTTCCAGTGGAGTCTGATTGGATTGCTTATCTCTTGGAAATCTTGGACTGCTGAAGTAAAGTCCAGCTTGTTATCTTTCTTTTTAATGGCTATCTATGTAATGGGATTATGTACTTGTTTTATCAAGATAGATATTGTACTTGACTTTGATTATGGTGTTATGATGTAATCAAACATGTTTTGACTTCTGCTGCAATTGAAATAAAGTTTTTAAATTTCCAAGTACTATTTTATATTTGTCTTGTTGAAATTTTACTGTTCTATATTCACCTAAAACCTCCATAGAAGTTAATGCATTCCCTTTGTGAGTGACATTAATGGACGTGGGGTGTTACAATGGGGCAAGTAAATTGTGGTTATATGTTCTAAAGAAAATTATAACCTCAAGCCTCTTCAACCGAAAAATGTTATAAAATAGGGTAGGTCGGATGGCTAAGTGGGTCGCTCCCAAATAGGGTGTATTGTCACCATATAGAGAAATTTCTATTTGTTCTTCTTTCGCTTTGTGTCTCCATCGAACGGTTATGTTGGATCCAACCGTATGTGATAATATATTCGGCACATTCAAGCGAATTAAATGGCTAGTCATGTTTAGCCATGGTTGCAAGATGTTCTTGTTGAATCCTAGTGTATTTTCTCTAGAGTTACACTGTCGGAAGGTGGTCCCATACCTTGCCATAGTTGGAAATCCATTCTCTAATAAGAGCCCACGGTTTTGATTGTATACTATGTATGTTGAGCGTGAGATGCAAACGTTCTGCTAAGTTTCTATTTATTTGATTTAGACATTATAATAATACCATAATAATATGGATTTAAAGAATGTTTTGGTTTATCGTAAGGTAAAAACCGTCTGTGTTTATATGTGGATTGGTCTTACGATTATCCTTTTCTTTCAAAAGGAGTTTTACCTTAAAAATCAAGTTGGTTGTTACCTATAACTTAGTGAGTTTTGTCACGCTGGTGCACCAGACTGATCCTGGCGTTCGCAATGCTCGGGTCAGACCGAGTTTACAAGTTTAGGTTATCGGATGCTATGAAGTCTAGAGATGAGATAGAGGAGTACAGACGTATGATTTGTATATAGTGTTATTCTGCTATATGTTGTATATGAGGACAGGTTTTATAACTATCCAGATGTATTGATGTACTCTAATGATTGTAAGTTTTCTTTCAAGCTCTCAATAAAGTTTATTTCTATATTATATTTTGTTCTGTTGCGATGTGAGACTTTAATTCTATGTCAGTTTGTTGGTCTTTTTTTTATTATATTCTAATATTTCTTTCTTTCTTATCTCACCTCTGATTTCTTTCTATTAACTATCTGGTGTTTTCGATATCTGAGTTTTGGAAAATAATACAGATTTATGTATTATTGTCTAAATTCGGGAATCGAATTCCGCTAAGTCATTACATTTACATTTAAAATAAAATACTTGTCTAAACCATTTAACTTTCATGAATTATATATTACTCAAGTTATTATTTCTTTTCATACATTCATAAGTTTCATACCTGAAAGAAATCAAATTAATGTCACTTACAGACCTTGTTCGTCGTGATTATACATTTTAAGTTATAATCCCTAAGATTTCCTTGTCTCCTATCATACCTTGAGCAATCCTATTGTTAACATTACAATTTTCATTTAATTATCACTATGGCTATTTCAAAACACCTACTTCATTTCCAATAGATGATAAATTAAGTTATTAATTAGCTTATAACTTTTATATGCAAATTCCTTTGACAAACTTCGAGAGACTCAAAGATGGATTTTGAACGAGATCAAGGTTAAACCTAAGAAAAACTTTATCAAAGAGAAGCTTCAAAGGAAAGATGGATCAAAGGAGTTCAGATATGCAAAGATTTTAAATTTTCAAAATAATTTATATTTCAAAATACGCTCTCTTAAAGTGATTCCAGTGGTGATTCCACTCATTTTAGGGTATTACTACCCTATCTTTAATGAGTTTTAAACCCCATAAGCTAAGGCTTTTTTATCAAACTTGGCTCTAATACCAAATTGTAACGACCTACTTTTTTGACTGCTTCAATTCAATAATTAAACCAACTTAAACCATTCGAAATAACATATTGTTATTTCTATATTACAAATATTCTATTAATTGAAATCTAAATTTCCTCACCTCGGACTTAAATATCTCGAATTAAAACTATACTTTTTTAAAAAACAAAATATATTGAAATAGTTAAATCTATAATAGTAAACATGCCCATACTTTAAATTTAATAGAAAATAGTTTTATTGAAATAGTTAAAAAGCTTCATAGATTAAAAAAAAACTAAATAGTTATGGAAACAATAGAAAAATATTTGTTTGAGTAAAATAGCTTAGTATGATTAATAAGTGTGACATAGCTCAAGACAAGATGACTCAATCCGAACCATATATCCATATTCCAAAACTCAATTTATTTCCTTTCAAATTCAATTCCCATTCATTAGTAAACCACATCCTTCAATTTCAAGCCATCATATCCCTGCAATTAAGATAACTTAAATGTGATAATTCATATAATTAGACCTTTTAATTCAACTTCAAACTATTAAATTCTACACATCTTGAATTTAATTTAATTATAAAAATTAAATTCATATATTCCAATAAGATCGAATCATCAAGATTTACATATAAATCAACTACATATTTCTGAATCATATACTCTCCAAACCAAATTTCACATTAATGAATTTCATTAATTTTTCCGCTTGGATAATATTTCAAATCCTAACGTTACACACATCCTTTGAACTTTGATCTTTAATTTCACTACTTAATTGTTTGTAACAAAAGTCAAGTTGTTAAGTTTCTCTTAAAATTGAACGACTTTGTAGCTTTATAAATTTTATAACAACCTCTTAATATAACATATGATAATAAAGTTATAAATTAATCTTTATTTTGATCTTAAAGTAATCTTCGCTAAATTTAACCTCATTCAATCATTTCAATTCTTAACACTTGAATTACTTATTTATTAAGTGCTAATGTCATTTATAAACTCTACATAAATATTGTTTGTGATTTCAAAGACTTGCTTGGTGACAACATTAGGGCACATGTGCACAATAGACACTCTTGACTTTGCAGCTGTGATGTAGTGTGTTGTTCATTTGTAGTGTATTGTTCTTATTTTAGGTTGTGGTTTTGCTGGTTTGTATGTATGTAGCTCCTACGTGAGCTTTTGTCTTCTCTTTTTTGCTCTTGCGTGGGCTTTGTTCTTGTTTTGGGTGTGTTGCTCCAGCGTGAGCTATGATTATTGTTGCAACTTTTTTTGTTTATGTGGGTTTGTACTGGTCTTTGCAGTATTCGTATATATGTGGCGTGGAACTCACTTGAGTGAAGCGACCCAAACTTCCCCAATCTCCGAAGAGAAGAGAAAGAACGAATTACAGTAAGGAAAAGACCAATCAGAACACAAGCAGAAGAACATTTCATTGTTTATTACAACAATTCCATCAGAATACAAGAATATACAGAGTATGAATAAATATTACACATTTGACAAATATCATAGATTACAATAAATTACATTTAAATACATCGCAGCGGAAAATAATACAAAACACAACTAGAAGTAATACACGGATACAGAGCTTTCTGAGTATCGTTCCAGCTGTAAATCAGGATCCTGTGAATATAAATCTGCAAAACCAAAACTACTAGCTGCCCATGTCAAAAATAGGGGTACCAAGAGTTTAGGTTAAAACAATAAACTCCAGGTCAGTCATGTGACTGGTGTGAGAACTAAAACAGTTATTAATCTTTATTTTAAAGTTAGGTAAATCAAGGGACCACGCCGTATAACACGGAACGGGTTTCCTCCCAAGAATACCAGTGCATAAAACAAACAGCGCAATGCTAAATAAAGAAAAATGAAGCTATTATAAGACCCAGGTCCCATCACACAATGCAACGCAAGCCGGAGGATAGGGTTTTTACCTTATAATAGCCAAAGAATGCTTGATACGCTAAATTTCATCTTTTATTATTACTATAAGTGAAGAAAACAATTTCAATCATAAGTATCAATCATAGACGGCATAAGTGACCCATACCACTATGTCGCAATACTAGGCTCTACAAATAAAACCGAAAGTCATGTATTGGAAATTGGATTCCATCATGAGTCGAGGCAAGGGGCAAGCTCCTCTCCGTTCGAGACACTCTAGCAAATGTCTCAGGACCACACATAGCGATCCTGGATCTTCAGGGCCGGCCCTCTCTTACTTTTGAGGATTAGTTATTCCTGAACACACGTTTCCCGGTCCTATGGGACCTATATCCGAGGGGCCTCGCATTCCAACAACCACACAAGTGAAAAGTATATAAATGTCAGCCAGTTTAAGCACTTACACCACTGCTAGCTAGAAAGAAACATCGTGCTCTCCCTGCAGTCACTATACCATTTTTGACTCATACCAAGGTGTGAGGCTCGCGAATTAATGATATACACAAAGCTGCGCCACACAGGCCGTGCTTTGATCATCAACCACAAGACTTTGCTTTTCAACAGAAGCCTTGATCATCTGCCACTTAGGCATGCCACACAGGCAATTCACTCCATGCGACTGATGTCCATCGATATACAACCTCTGAGCTCGTACGTCTCAGAGAAGGGCGTTAAGCAAGAGAATAAATTCTCCGCCGCCAAACAGATGTATATTTAATAGAGATCAATCAACACAGAATAAAATCCAATGTCAGATACATAGTCCATTTACAAGTTCGTTCTGGGTCTGAACGAAACCGGAGGCACTTTCCTCCCATATCCATCGACCTCCAAGTACGTTTGGACGATCACCAACTGATTCCCTCATCTTGGGTGTACAGCCCAATCAAGATCATCAATAATCACCCAAACGATGTGAAGACTTCCGGTCTTCAACCACCGTCTTCATCTTCGACTTATCGTCGAATCGGTTATTCAGAATGGGTATAGACCCGGCCTTTCCGAATAACCCGCGTATATAATAAACAAGTGTTACACAAACCCAACATACGCCTCATTCCAACTTAGGATATTCTCTTATTCAAATCTTCACATTCTTAGAAGGTTCCCATTAATTTTATCAAAGATAAATTCTTCTAAATTTATTCTTTAATCTTCCTTTGGATATCATTTCAAACCATGTTAAGGTTCTCCAAACTAGTCGGGATTAGTGAACCACACCAAAGTAATTATTTATTTATTTTATTTCCCAATCCCAACCTATTCGTCCCATGGAGTAAAACTGGTAATGCTCCATATCTAACACCACGGTGCTATCGGTAAAATTAATTACCATTTTACGTTCAAATCTAATTAAAGATTTAACTATCGCTTTGGAGCAAAACTGGTGATACCCCATTCTTGATGTTTTCAATCTAATTAAAGATTTATTAAAACTCCACTTAGTTTTAATCTTTAACTAGGTTAAAGAACTGATGTCATTTAAAACACGGTTCACGATAAACCCAAAATCACATCCCATTGTTAATCGGGTTAAACAACAGGTGTTATTCAAAACGCCGCTCACGATAAACCCAAAAACCAATTTAAATTCAATTCCAATTAAATACCAGTTAACTGGACAATTTCACTAAATCTTAATTAAAAGATTTATTTTTTTCTAAACTGGGTCCAAGAACAGTGTTGTTTAAGACACCCTTCACGACGAACCCCAAAATCACATTTGGTATTATATACAAGGCTCTGAATAGAAAATATACCAGCTTATATTCAATATCAAATTCTGAAACCAACAAATATCGTATTGGAAATAATGATATATAATATATCTTTCAAATTTCCACAACCATATATGTATAATCACGAAATCCAACATCGAAATATTCCGAAGATAATTTCGATTCAAATCCATTCCAATTCACGTATTGGAAATTCTTATTATTTTCAAAACCATTTCAAATATAGTTCAAAACTAGTTCATTTTGATAAAAATATATTTTTTATCTTTTCAAATGTGGGAATTTTCATCCTAGTTCTTTCCAATTCATATATTATGATTTTACACAAATTATTAATATTTTTAATAATTTTATCAAGGCTCGTACAGTCAATTTCCACAAACGGTCATCGAACTGCACTTACAGCGACCTTTTCCAAATTTGATTTGGACATAATT
Organism: Allium sativum; assembly: GCA_030737875.1. Taxonomy (NCBI): domain Eukaryota; kingdom Viridiplantae; phylum Streptophyta; class Magnoliopsida; order Asparagales; family Amaryllidaceae; genus Allium; species Allium sativum. The sequence continues at coordinate 136,131,578 of CM060918.1, forward strand.
CCAAATTCAACCGTTAGATTTAAAATTTCTAATATTCATTGGAAAGCTCTTTTCGATACAAACCCAACGGTTCTGGTTTTAGGAGAATCCGGTGGTCGGATCTCCCATAATGTCAATTCGAAGTCAACGGTCGAAATTCGCGAACTGCCGCGGCGCGGCCGTTCTCTTCAGGCCATTATATATATAATATATATATATATTATATATATATTTCGTCGATTTCCCTTTAAAACGTATTTTATAAATCGTTTTAAATTCATTTTCGAAATGATTTCAACTTCATATTCAATTTCGAATCAAAATTGAATATTCCACATCATCGATATACAAATGATAATATTTTCAAAACGTTATATTTTGAAATCACTTCCCTTTCTATAATTATTATAAAAACGAATATAATCGATATAAATATCGTTCGCATCAAAATAGCGCATCTCTAATCAACACAACTTTATATATTTCAATAACTTCGTTATTCTATTCAACAAATGAATATTTATTCTATTCAACACATGAATCTATATTTCTTTCAACACATGAATATTCTCAACACATGAGCACTGTCAACACATGACTATTTTATTATTTAATATATTTTATAAAATTTTGATAAAGATGTAAATTTTATTGTGTAAAATATTTTACTCAACACATGAATATATATCTTATTCAACACATGAATTTCTTTATTCTATTCAACACATGAATATATATACTTTATAATATTCTTTATTTTCCCAATTGGAATGAGGCCCAATCAATTACCATACAATGTTATTTATATGGATTCCGTACAATACATGTATATAAAAACAACGATAAATAATCAACCATCATCCAAAGTGCACAACACAACTGCATAAGCATTAAATATAAATAATTAATGCTTACACGGTCTGTCGACCAATCGATCGACATACAACTAAATAATTGAGATTAGTGTACGCCAAAATCAAATCTTTGTACGCCAAAATCAAATCTTTCTTGCTACTTCATATGAAATAAAATCAAATCTTTCTATGCTATATATATAAATAAAAATCTAATCTTTTCACTTTTAAAAATCTAAACTTTATATAAACAAAATCATATCCTTTCCATACGAACAAAAATCATATTTTTATATATGAATAAAAATCATATTTTTACTAATTAAATTTTATATCATTATATAATAAAAATTAGTTTTTTTTCTAATCTAATTAAAACATCGGATCTTCATATTATATAAATAAAATAAAATTAAAAACAAACGAAATCAGAGAGACTCATGGGTTTTCGGTTGGAGGAGGGTGAAGTACCGTCTGGGGGGAGGCGCAAGGCAGAGGAGGTGGAGGTACTGGGCGTCAGAGCTGCCTGGCAGTGGGCTACAGGCGGAGGGAGATCGCTGTTTGTGGGCTGGGGTTTTATGGGGTCGTGGTCTTCACGTCGGAGAGGAGAGAGGCTCGGGGAGGGCGAGGCGCCATCGATCGGCGGCGACTGAGCTGGGGCGGTAGCCCTTGGAGCTGGCGGCGGCGGTGGAACATCGGGGGTGCGGAGGATTTGAACAACGGCTTTTTTTCTTTCTATTTTTCTCCGATGGATTTTGAAATGATTTCGAACGGGGGGGCCTGAGAGATAATAGAGGTTTTTTTTAATTATTTAATTATTTGATTTCAAAAAGCAACTTTTAATTTCGAACTCGAAATCGAACCCACTGACTGTCGTTCATAGCTAATTACTCCTATTCCGAACACAATGGGATATGTATCATAAGCCGATTCGACTGTTACGATCAGTTTTCGCCAAAATCAAAATATAAATCTATATATTGAATTTGAATGCACATTTCAATTTACCTGGGCCACATACGGACTCTAAAAATTCCCGAAAAATATCGTATTGACGATACGGTCCTAACAAAACTGATTTCGTCAAACTTCGAGATCGTTTGAAAAATGGCCATTTTCCAGTCGATTAAATTCAACTAAAACTCGTCAAACACGATTTCCTTTGCCACGCTCACATATTGATTCAAAAAATTTTGAATTTTGGAATCTAGCAATAACTTGACATCACGGATCCAACAAAAGTGGTTTCATCGAAAACCGAGGTCGTTTGCCAAATTTCCATTTTCAAGGGCCAGAATTCCATAGCGACTATTCTGAATTTTCAACTGGACGTATCTTTTGATTCCTGCTATGAAATTTTGATTTTTTGGATTCGTTGGAAAGATATTCCCAAATAGATTCTAATATTTTTGGTTTCGCTAAAATTCGGTTTATTTTGAATCCTGTACACTCATTTGAAATTTGAAATCGAATTTTCAAACTACCGCGGCATTTTCAATTCGTTTTATAATTAAAATAAAATATTTATATTCTATCGATGATTCAAATAAATATATACATTCGAATTCTATTCAAAATAAATTTCTCATTGATATTATTTAAAATAATTCATTTTAAATATTCAAAATTCACCAAAATTGCCAAAATAAAAAATTTAAATTGGCTCAGAATTTCCGGGTTGTTACATTGAGTTTCCACTACCTTTTGGCTTAAAAAACAATTCACCGTTTTGAACGGTTTGGATTTGACATGTATTGTTTAGTGTCAAAACGTTCAAAAAATGGGTTTATTACAATTTTTTTATACACTAAGGCATGTTTGTAATACACTGCGGGATTGTTGAAGATATGCCAGCACTTAATTCACATACGTATACATGATGTATTCATATATGCCAGCATTGCGGGATTTATCACTAGAAGTAAAATTAAAAAAGGAAAAATTACATGATGTATACAAATTCTTTCATACTAAAAAGGAACCTGAGGTTCATATGCAAAAGGCTGAATTGATAATGCCTTCAAAAGCTGAAATAAAGTCTCAAAGCATATAAATGCATTTAATATTTGCTTATAGCAAAGGATCTAAAATTCAATAATAGGAAAGGATTTAAAAAATCAACGAAAGGAAAAGTTTCAATAAAACACCAAAGGGTTATATCCTAATTTTATGCTACACATAATTTTTGCAAGAAATTTATTGTTAGAAGAGATCATTACATTTATAATAAATACTATTTTCTTGAAGGAAAATAGTAAAATGACTCTCATATATGAGTAAAAGAACTTTCTACAGAAATTGCTTCAATCTAAAATATACAATAATAATATGTAAATGATAATAAAACCCGAATTTTTGTTCTAGTAATTTTACAACATATCATATTTTCAGAAGAAGTATTTTATTGTTTCTTATAAAAGCTTTTATAAAGAAAATATGCAACTCATAGATCACATTAAGTTAAGATCTAAATATTGATCTTAATTTAGCACACACGAAGTGAATGCAGAAGCAATTTTTGTTATAAATGAAAATTTAGAACCTATAGTTTCTATAATGGAGGCAATTTTGATGTAAAGCGAAAGATCTAAAAAATCTTATATGGATCGTATAATTTAAATCTAAGACATATTTCTTTTGTGAATTTTATATACAGATCTGCAGGTTTTCATATCATTCATATTAGAGAATGTAATATCTTGGTTCTATGATTATGGCTTTTACACAATTTTTGATTAGACATTATGCATATATATATATATATATATGTGTGTGTATATATATATATATGGTACTTTGGAAAATTTGATTATTGAGAAATGTAGTACAACTTTTAGTTGTTCATTTTGATTTTTATCATTGATTAATACTATAGCTAGATCCAAAATTTTATTTTATTAATTTAAGTAAGATTTATTTGATTCATATATTTGGACCACATAACAGTTATTTCTATTGTTTTTCAATAATAAATGCATTAAATGTATCATTATGGTAATATATTATATTACTTTATTATCATAAATGTATTAAGTGCATTAGTTATTTTAAGTTAAATGATGTCTTTTGTGTATGGAACTAGTATAAACATATGTATTATTATTCGATGTATGTTTGACACATTCACAAATTATGAAATAATTACTACAAGGGTACAGGTGTGTAGTACGCAGATCGAACAAAGAAAGGAAAATTAAAATTTATTGTTTATATAATTTTATGGGCGAGTTAGACGAATTTGGAGGATTTGATTGAAATGAAAATTAAAATTGTAGTTTGGTTCAGAACGAATCTAAATGGACCCACAACCAAATTACAATTACCAATTAAAACAAATTAAAACTACAATTGAATTCACTACAGATTCGAATCTAATTAGATCTATAATAAATTTAATGATTAACTAAGAAAAATAAAATAGAATGCTGAAATAAAAACTGCAGAAAGGAAATAAACAAACAAAAATAAAAATTAGGACTACCATTGAATCTAATCAAACAGTCAATCACTAATGTGTAAAGAAATTGCAATAGCAGTTTGTGTTCTAACAAATCTAATTGACTAGACAACACAATTTTCCATGAAAATATAAAAATGCAGAAATAAATAAAAGAAATATTTATTAATGGAGAAGAAGTTATAGAAAAGGGTACAAAAAATGTATAAAGATTACAATGGGTATCATATGTATTTATATGTGAGTTGGTCTCCAATCCATGTGAGTATGTGGCGTAGAGAGAATATCTTAGAATATTTTCTTTACAATTATAATAGATATGACTAGATTCTGAGAAATTCTCTAGAGATCTCTCTTCCCAGATTAATGACACGTGGTAAATTGGGATCACTAGTTGATTTGATGTGATTTCCTTAAGGAGAATATTCTCATCTCCTAAATTCTTTATTAGTGTATATATTTTATATATACATACGATCACACACATATATATATATAATATCACTAGTCTTTAAAGCACAAGAGACGAGGTGCGTATATCCACGATCCTTTCTTCAAAATAATAATATGGCTTTGGCAGGGATCGAACTCAACACTCTCTTTCCAATATTGTAGGCCTTTACCAATGAGATACAACATCTTTTGGTGTTGAAATAGTGTTGATGTGGGAAAGTAGCTTTTCCTTAGCAGTTGGTCTTTGATTAACAAGAAGGATCCATTTATTGAACAACCTATGAAAACATATTAAAATACCCAAAGTAATATTTATCTATATACAATACATATAAGATATCCAAAAAAAGAGCTATGGGTTTTTCTCTTTATGGCGACTGGAATACGTCTTTCAAATTCTTTGTTTCCTCCTATTTCCTACTCTACTCTCCGTCATTCCTGATAGCCCCTTCTCTCTTCCATGTCGTTCGCCTTTCCTTCTTCGAACCCAATTCCAGCTTTCGTTCATGAGGACAAAAAAAACCCTCTTTTACCCTAGCCCTAGTTGTAACCAAATCGATCTTAATCGCCCTGTTTTCTTCACATCGATCATGTCAGATTGGCTCTCTTCCATCTTGGTTTCAACACATGGTGTCTTCCCAATCTAGATCTGGTTTTTCTTTAGTGAGCTTCAAATTCTCATCACAACCTATAAATTTCACTTCATCGCTTCTTCTGCTCCCCTCAAGCTTACCGAAAGGCAGCCCTCTGGGTGTGGATCGTACGCGACGTGCTGGTAAGTTCTTATGGGTTGCAGTTGTTGGTGTTTGTTTGCTAGTTTATGTTTGTGGTTAGTTAGGATAAGATTGCTTCACTTCAGTTGGTCGGTGTCTTATGCTCAAGTTTTCGACTTCAATTGATAGTAGGTGGTATGGAGTCTGTCTTATCGTTTCTGGTGAAGGAGAAACAATGTCTTTTGGTTTGGTTGTGACTCTTATTGCATCTTGGGTTGGCTACCTGCCTTAGTTAGAGACATGATGGAGTTGAGAAGTGAGTTATAACGTAACTGTTGGTGAATGTTAGTGAGCTGCTTTCAAGTGAGTTGTTGGAGGCACTTTGTTGTGGGTTTGTAATATGTGCTAAGTGTTCCTCAACTGGTCATTTATTCCAATGAAGTGTTGGAGGCTAGTTGTCATCTTAGTTCTATTAAATTGGATTGCTTGCAACCATCGGAAGAAATCTGGTTGTGTCAATCACTCGTTGCTAAATTGAAATTAGTTTCCCTTGCTGGAGCTGGTAGGGAAGTGGGACTATGTTTGCAGCCTTTTGTTGTAACTTAATTTTCTTTGTCTTTGACTGTGTGTATGTGCTAGTTTGTTGTCTCCATCCGTGAAGTATTAACTGGTGTGTAACTTATCTTAGATAAAGTTTGTAGCAGGTATGCGATGTGCCTACCTCCTGTGTTATATTGTAATCATTATTTGTTGTAATGATAAAAGTGTTACATATCACTTTAAAAACCGGTTGGACTTGCCAAAAAAATACAGATAAGATATGATCGTAATAATAAACACTTTTACATGTTAATCAAGTACCCACACTTATCTTTTACTCGTCCTCGAGTAAAAAAGAAATGAAAAACTAAGCTAGGTAGGTCTCACTTTCGTATGAAACACGATTGCATTAAGTGTATGCAACAAGCCGTCAAACTTTTAGGTGTCCCTAGTAGGACGAGTGGTGTCTCGTGAGGGTTTTCAGCGGATACTACCCATAAAATCCAGATGCATTATGTTATGATTCTAATATAACTATATGAATGCAACAAATATATGCAAGTGAAAAAAATATGAAAACATGACTTGTTTCAGGAAAGTTGCAAAATAGCCGTATACAAATCGAAATCAATTTATAGAAATGTTTGGTTCCTTAACTTGTCACAAATTTTCAACATAATTCAAGTTTCCATCACTACTGCAAAAGTGGGCATATTCGACACTAATTTGTGTGCGTTGCATGAAAAGTGTGGCAAAAGCTATGCTTTCTTTGATTTTCTCCAACAATATTCATATGTTGTTGCATTATACGTGAATGCACTATTACGGTGGGAATTCTAGTGTTTTGACGTGCAACACCAGTTAAAAGCGTAGCATTACGTATATACAATCAAGCTCAGCGATCCGCGTTATCAACATATAAAAACCCCAACCGTAGATGCAAGATTAATCCAAAGGTTCAAACCATCTATGGTTCTGATGATTCTAAACATTAGCCATCATCTAATCAATGACAGCCACAATATTGAATTTTTTAACGAAATTTTGGCGCAATGTTCTCCCTTCACGAAATAATGTAAAAACAATCTGGTCACAAATCATTCTTCTTCTCTATCATCTAATCGTTCTTTCCCCCTTTTTACTATTGATAAAAATTTAAACCTAAATTCACGTTAGTATCACTCCTCTCCTCGACAGCAAATTTTATTCTGAAAAGGTTGAAGCTTTGAAACGCTTTCTAGCTTTGATTGCTCAGGCCGTTGACATCGCCAGTATTTTCCCTTGGGTTCAGTTTGTATAGCACTGTGAATTAGTTGCGCTTATTATAGATTGGATTATGAGTAATTAATAATTAGTTCATTTGTTACATTTTGGAAAACCCATTTGCTTATGAGTAATTAGTTGCTTGGACATCCCAAACTTAGGAAAACCCGTTTGCTTATGAGTGATTAGTCGGTGAAAGATTAGATTATGAGTAATTAGTTGCGCTTTGACCATAGATTTGAGACTTGGGATTATGATGAAGTTTATTCGAAAATTATACCCAGCAATAAACCAAAAAAGGAGATGGCTCTGGTGGATTTGCCACCCGGATTTAGGTTTCACCCAACTGAGTGGTAACTTTTTGGGCCATGAGAACCGGGCTATTGGCATGAAAAAGACATTGGTTTATTATAGAGGTCGAGCTAGTTAAGGAATGAGGATTTTACCATTAAAATTAATTTGCACTTTGCGTTCATTTACATTAACATATAAATGTATGTGTGAGGTTTTGTGATACAGATATATATATGTAGCACTGCAGCGTGTTTGCACTGCGGTGTGTTTGTGTAGAGGCTTTGGAAACTACCAATTTCCCGAACCGGACGAGTCGTTCACCCGTATCTAATCTGCTACACGCACAGATATTTTCCATTTGATTTTGGAAACTACCAATTTCATTGTTTCGATTTTGGAAACGTATGCTCAGTTTTGCATCCATATTATGTCTTACTACGTATCATAAAGCAGTCGTACAAAAAAGTATCATAAGGCAGCATCAGTTCATACCATACGCATCCAAAAAATGACATACAATTGTATGGTCGAGGTTTTGTGATACAGATACATGTGTAGCACTACGGTGCGTTTGTGTAGAGGCTTTAGAAACTACCAATTTCCCGATCTGGACAAGTCGTCCACCCGTATCTAATCTGCTACACGCACGGGTATTTTCCATTTGATTTTGGAAACAACCAATTTCAATGTTTCGATTTTGGAAACGTACGCTCAGTTTTGCATCCATATTATGCCTTACTATGTGTTATAAAGCAGTCATACAAAAAAGTATCATAAGGCATCATCAGTTCATACCATACACATCCAAAAAATGACATACACATCCACATCGAAATATATCATAAAGTTAACTTAATACATACACATCCAAAAAATGACATTAAAGTAGCATCAGTTCATACCAGATCAGGGTTTTGTGGGGCTGCGGAACTTCCAACAGATTCGTTAGGGCTTTGCGGTTGTGGGAGAGCCAGTCCAAAATGAGCAGCCGCATGTGAATGACCCGCAGCATCAGGACAAGGGGTGAGGTAGTTTGGCCAATCATATTCCTGATCAACTTCCAAATCTACCCACTAATCATTCCTCTGGTTCATTGGGGCTTGGTTATCAACATGTATGTCATGGGTGGCTTTAGAAAATAAGCTTGGCAAGGGGGGTAGCACAACAACTTCCTGTATCATTGCGTCAAATCTTTCATCTGAATCCACTTCCCATTCCCATTCGTAATGACGCAAACATGGAACCACCTGTTCCTCCCTATTGCTGACAAAAAGAAGTTCAGGCCTTGTTCCAGGATGATATGGGTACAACGCTGAACCTTAATGAGGTAAACCTTGTTATTGAATTGAGCAGCAAAAGTATTGATATTGACAATGCCTTCATAAAATAGCATTTTCAGGTAGAAAGATGTACGGTCATACTGAGACCAGTTATAGTCGTCAATTGCAAGCACACATCCCATTGGCTTCATTATTTCTTCAACAGCAGGAACATTACTCTTTAGGAACTCGGGAAAACCATCAACTTTCGAAGATTGGGGTTTAGGGGATATGGAGAAGATGATGTTCTAAAGCTTGAAAGGATGTGCGAGGGACCCAATGGATGGTGTCAGGTAAATATTTGAACTGGAAATGCTTACACAGAAGACGAAGCATACTCAATTTTGAGGTGGCACGAGTGACCAATGGTGAATGGTCAACTGTTATAATTGTATGCGTAAGATTTATAAGTTAATTAGATGGCCAAATGAACAGATGCACACAACACATACGCACTTATCAAATAACTTGTAAATCCAAATTGCAGAATCTGAAATGACGAGGAGAGATACAACCGACAAGTAGAGGACCTGAAATGAAATGGAGAGATACAGTGTCTGGTTCATGGCATTGGAACTTTGTAAAATGCAAGCTGATCGTATTTGTTGGCACTTGTATTGAAGGTGGTATGTGTTGGCACTTGTGTTACTTTTAAATTATGTATTTGATCATATTTGTTATATTTTAAGAATTGGTATGGTATGTGATGATGAATGATTTGGAAGGTTTGAATGTGATGATGAATGTAACGGATGTGTTTCTTCTATGCACAAAATTGATATTGCAAAATTTATAATTAAAGCGTTGTATTTGCCTTCTTTTACTGTTGCATTTTCTTTTTTCCTGATGTTGTATTTCAAGATAATGGTGTTGCATTCCATAATATAGTGGTATTGCATTACATAAAGTACCACATGGCACGTAGACGCCACTGCTGATGTGGCATGTGACACGTGTACAGCTGACGTGGAGAGCTAACGTGTCGTGTGACATGTAGGCAACTGACATGGAAAGCTGATGTGGCCTTGCTATCGTGACCTGGTAGCCAGGATCTAACTAATTTTCAAGCAACATTGAATATTGTTGCATTATGTGCAAATAGTGTTGCATTACATCTATAATGCAACACTTTCTTTCCGTGGCAGTAGATGTGCTAAAGCGTTGCTTTAGAGGGCTAAGGCAACGGCCGCGGATGCCACGCCCTTCCGGTGTTTCCTATTTGAAAAAAGGGGAAATGCAACACTTTTTCAATCTAAGGCCACGTAAAACTTGTGTCGAATATACCCACTTTTTTTACGTTATATTCTAGTTTGGTCGGTTGGTTCGATTGATAACATGGTGCAACAAAGAAATAAATTCTTAGTTTGCTTGCCACAATTTGTAAAGTGGTATTCTTATTTTCTTGTGTATGGCTAGTTAAATCTATAAGGTCAAGAAGTGTTTGGCATCATTGATTATTCACTATCTCTATAAAAATGAAGATTTATAATTAATTACACACACCTAACTTAAAAGACCAAGATTAGCACCCATGCACTGCCTCACGAGCATATGTAAGAGTTAGGATAGAGCTTGGCGGATTGTGCAGACCGACGCTGACTTTGTCAACAAGATGTCGGTAATCCCTAGGTGTCCAACACATAAAATGAGACCAAGGTATGCCACCCATGCACTGCCTCGCAGGCTTACGTGAGAATTGGGAAAGAGCTTGGCGGGTTTGCACACCAACGCTAGATTTACTAGCAATGTTGGATACCTTAGATTACTATTATTTTTGAATATAAGAAAAATATAGAGTTATGTAAATTCTTCTTAACACAATTTAGTTTTAAAGATTTGAAAATCCAATACATGTACTTTAAGCCCTCCACTCATTAAACAAAGACTACAATTCAGAATAGACTTCATGACCTATCTCCCTATATACTAGTTACACTACTATCGCTCATAATTCAACTTTTCATTAATTACTTATTCGATCTTACTTGAGAGAGAAAAAATTACCATCAACTGATTAAAAATTGTTAACTTACTTCGTTGTACAAATCTAAAGTGAGTCATGTTTCGAAAAAAATACGGTTGGTTACTATGACCTAAAATGCATGAATGTGAAAAGAGAAAAAATTAAAGAAGATAAAAGGAATGCAATGCAGACCTCCCCCCTACACTTGATCAAAACAGTGACCACACTGTAACAAAATGTGAAAGATAGAACCCAAAGATGGATTGGATACAAAATGATTTGTAAAACAAAATGCAGTTTGACAACTATATGTAAATGCAAATCATATGCAAAATGAATCTATTATCATGATAACGATGATGAATGTTTTGTGAAAAATGATGTTTCGCTTTTCCTCTAGACTTTTCTTTATCAAAAATGATGCATGATGATTTCTTATCTAATTTGTGAGGTGCAACGGGCATGTTAGTGAATTCTGAAATGAAAATCCTTCCTATGAAAATTTTGTCATACGAATTATTTATACCATTCTGTTGAAGATTACTATAATCCCATCAACTTGAGCGTTTAACCATAGTTTCTTTTGATGATATGGAATTAAGATTATCGTCGAGATGTTTCCTAGATTCATTCCCATCATTTAAAAATTTAAGCTCATCTTCGAATAGTTCTTCAAAAGACATAGTAGACACATCTACCGAGGAAAGCAAAGCGTTCTAAGGAGATAAATTAGACGTGTCATCTACAAATGTTTCCGTCATGTCGTCTTGTCCTATTTCGGTATTTTTTTGGTTGAGGAAAAATATTCAATTCAATGGTTAAGCGTCCAAACAATAGTCGAAGTTGGCCTCTCTTACAATTTATGATAGCATTCGATGTGGCTAAGAAGGGACGACCCAAAATCAAAGGAACTTGACTATTAGGATTCGAAACAGGCTTGGTTTCAAGAACTATGAAGTAGAAATGAAATTGCTCGATTTGAATCAAAACATCTTCAACAGTCCCCAAAGGCTTTTTGACTGATTGATCGGCTAATTGAATTGTGATGTTTGTTGGTTTTATCTCTCCTAAGCCAAGTCAGAGACAAATAGTGTAGGGAAGAATACTGACACTTGGACCAAGATCAAGTAAGGCATGACTGATGTGTGTATTTCCTATTTTACAACCGATCATAGGGCAACCGGGGTCATTATACTTGATTGGTGATGGATTTGAGAAAACAGAGCTTGTATTCGCAGTCAAGAATGCAATTTTAGGAACATTAGTGTCTCGTTTTCGGGTGCATAGCTCTTTGAGACACTTGGAATATTGAGGAATTTTTTCGATGGTGTCTAAGAGTGGAATATTGACACGAACTTGTTTGAAGATTTCAATTTTTTTTTCAAAAGTTGCACCCTTCTTCTTGTTGTTGAGTCTATGAGGATAAGGAGCTACTAGTTTATAGACTATTTCGGTGATTGGATCATTTGGGTAAGAAGGTTTTGATATGGGAATTGAAGGAGGTAAGGGCGTAGAAGATGGGGTGTTGGTATTGCCAACATTAGAGGAAGAAGTGTTGTCGGATTTGCCAACATTAAAAGAAGAGATGTTGGGATTGCCAACATTCGAAGAAGATGGAATTTTGGAAGAATTATAAGAATTGGCAATGGTTACCATCGGGTAAGAGTCAAGATTTTTAATTGGAGTTGGGATCGAAGGATTATTGTGATTGCTGACATTATTGTCATTCATTTTTCTAGACCTAAGGGTGATGAATGAGTTGACCGAATTATGTTTTTTGTCCTCATAAGAGTTCACATTACGAGAATTATATTTTGGATTTACCTCGGGTTGACTTGGCATTTTTTTCTTTCTCATTAGTTTTCATTAGTTCCTTCATCATATTCATCATTTATTTGAGTTTAGCATCTTGACTGTTTATTTATTTCTCTAATCGAACAATTTCTTGAGAAGATTGAGGAGACTAGTTTGATGATTGAAAGTTGGAATGCCTAAATGGTTGACTCTGAGGGATATATTGGTGTGAAGTTTGAGAAGTTTGAGGACCAGAAGAAATTGAAGCTTGGTAATTCAAATTCGGAATCATATGAGATGGGTTTGCGACATTATTGGGATTAGACCATGAGAAATTTGGATGATTTCTCCAACTAGGTTTATACGTGGATGAGTAAGGTCTATTTTTAGCTATGACATTGACTCTATATTGAGGATAATAATGGGGTTGTCTTTCTATGGTCACTACTACAAAATTGGGCATATTCGACACAAGTTTTATGTGGCCTTAGATCGAAAAAGTGTTGCATTTACGCTTTTTTTAGATAGGCGACAATGGAAGGGCGTGACATTCGCGGTCGTTGCCTTAGCCCTCTAAGGCAACACTTTAGCATATCTACTACCACGGAAAGAAAGTGTTGCATTATAGACGTAATGCAACACTATTTGCACGTAATACAACAATATTCAGCGTTGCTTGAAAATTAGTTAGATCCTGCCTACCAGGTCACGATAGCGGGACCACGTTAGCTTTCCATGTTAGCTGCCTACGTGTCACACGACACGTCTGCTCTCAACGTCAACTGCACACGTGTCACATGCCATGTTAGCAGTGGCGTCTACGTGCCATGTGGAATTACTACTATTTTATGTAATGCAACACCACTGTATTATGGAATGCAACACCATTATCTTGAAATACAACATCAGGAAAAAAGCAAATGCAATAGTAAAAGAAGGAAATACAATGCTTTAATTACAAATTTTGCAATATCAGTTTTGTACATAGAAGAAACACATCCATTACATTAATCATCACATTCAAACCTTCCAAAACATTCATCATCAAATAACATACCAATTCTTCAAATATAACACATACGATCAAATACATAATTTAAAAGTAGCACAAGTGCTAACACATACCACCTTCAATACAAGTGCAAACAAATACGATCAGTGTGCATTCTACCAAGTAGCAATGCCATGAACATGAAACTGCATCTCTCCATGTCGTTTTAGGTCCTCCACTTGCCGGCTATATCTCTCCTCGTCATTTCAGATCCTGCAATTTGAATTTACAAGTTATTTGATAAGTGCATATATGTTGTGTTCATATGTGCATTTGGCCATCTAATTAACTTATAAATCTTATCCATACAATTATAACAGTTGACCATTCACCATTGGTCACTTGTGCCACCTCAGAATTGAGTATGTTTTGTCTTCTATGTAAGCATTTCCAGTTCACATATTTACCTAGCACCATCCATTGGGTCCCTCGCTCATCCTTTCAAGCTTCAAAACATCATCATCTCCATATCCCCTAAACCCCAATCTTCGAAAGTTAATGGCTTTCCCGAGTTCCTAAAGAGTAATGTTCCTACTGTTGAAGAAATAATGAAGCCAATGGGACGTGTGCTTGCAATTGACGACTGTAACTGGTCTCGGTAGGACCATACATCTTTCTACCTGAAAATGCAATTTTATAAAGGCATTGGCAATATCAATACTTTTGCTGCTCAATTCAATAACAAGGTTTACCTCATTAAGGTTCAACGTTGTACCCATGCTCATCCTGGAACAAGGTCTGAACTTCTTTTTGTGAGCAATAGGGAGGAATAGGTAGTTCCATGTTTGCGTCATTACGAATAGGAACGGAAAATGGTTTCAGATGAAAGATTTGACGCAATGATACAAGAAGCTGTTGTGCTACCCCCTTGCTAAACTTATTTCCTGAAGTCACCCATGACATATGTAACACCCCACCTCCGTTAAGGTCACTCGCAAGGGGAATGCCTTAACTTTGGTGGAGCATTTTAGTAAACAGAACAGAAACTTACAAGACAGATAAAACTGTACTTGAAAATTTTTAACTTTATTACAGCGGAAACAGAAATCAGTATGGTTACATCCTTTCAAATCTCAGAATTCAAGTACAAAATATCAGTCTTGTACAAAAGCCTTCAGAAAGCATAGTTTAAAATCATAATACCCATAGAACGGAAGCTATGCAGAGCCAAGCCATACTTTAACCACTTCAAGCAAAGAGAAATCCGGATCAAGCTAAAGTATTCCCTCCTTGGATAACCTGGGGGGAACGGAAGAAAGGAGGCGAAACAACAAGGGTCAGACAAAATGTCTGGCAAGTCCAGTGACTTTCAGCATATGAACAGATAATAATAACATGACATGAACATAAAACTGGATGAGGGATAACTGTAACAGGTGTAGCAGATATAACAGAAGAACAAAATGACATAAACTATTGCTTTACACTTCTCTGCACTAATACTAGTATAACAGAATTAGGTGTCACCCTAATGTCTAAACTGAAGCAGGAACGGGTACAGAATAATTTAACAGAAACAGAATGCTAATAATGGGCCTTTACTACCCGATCAGAAACAGACAGAAGCAGAAACAGATTAATCCCTACGGAAACAGAATGTAGAATTAGGTGTACACTAGTAATGGGCCTTTACCACCCGAACAGACGGTACCACACAGAAACAGACAGGTGTTACCACCCAACAGAAACAGACGGTACCAACAGAAACAGACAGAACTAAGTGTACCCTAAAACCCTACCCCAAGCGATCGGCTCCCTAATACATAAATATCCTGTGTCGGCCCCACAGTAGGGTGTATCATTCCTTAAAGTGACAACCAATTGGCACAGACCTATTTACAGATGTCACGGCGTCTTACATCCTCAGAGGCAGACCGGGATCAATGCACGCACATGACCCGGTTGGAACGCACCATCAACACCCCTCGCCATTATCAGAATGAACCGCTTATAATTAGTTCAGTAAGCGTGCCCGGACCCTACCTACTGTTGGGTCAATGTTTTGATACCAGAAAGGGTTACTGACTAATATGGGTCCCAAACAACAGATGACACAAGTAATTCCCCTCCTAACCTTGTGTCCCCAGACTAACAGATTTTAGTTTAACTTGTCTACAAGTTTCAGACATACAAAATTTAGATTAACTAGTTCACAGATCAGGAAATCAAGTTAACAGGTTTTCAGACTAACGGACCAGATGTTCGGATTAACAGGCTTACAGATTAACTGGTTCCAGATTATCTAACTTTGTATTGGGCCTACGGATTCATGAAACGGGTTTATCAGACACATTGGTCCAATTGGTTTAACCTTACCCAACACGTTTTAGACATCATAATTATCTCAGATTTTCATTAGTTAAATATTAATGCCCAAACCTCTCACATTAGACTGACAGTTTGCGGCTACTGGTTAGGCCGGTTGGTTCCGGGCAGGTTTCTGTCGCAAACTGAGTCTAACCTCGGGTTTCTAGCACGTTATGACTAACTTCTCACATTAGAACCTATTGTTTGCGACCACTGGATTATGCCGGGCGGTTCCGGGCAGAATTACACCGCAAACTCATTCTAACCTCGAGTTAGCCATGTTTATCTTTGCGGCCAATTAATTAATGATTTACCATTTATACCCACGCCTAATATACATGTCAATTATTCATAACTATAGCCAATTCAGATTATGTCAATAGCGGACTAATTATACCAACTCAACAGATATAGCAGATAACAGATTTCTCAGATTAGGCGACTTAGCAGATTAAGCAAACTAGCAGATTTAGTATTTTCAACAGACTTAGCAGATGATAGATTTGGCAGATGAACAAATCTAGCAGACTAGGCAGTAGAGCAGAACTAGCAGATTAAGCAATATAACAGAACTAGCAGATTAGGCAATGTAACACAACTAGCAAATTAGGCAAATATAACAAATTTACTCATTTCTTAAAGTTTCATACCTTGCCTAATTATAAATCTTGCCTAAGTTCACGTGCATAAATAATAGTCTTGATTCACAATATTATCATATACCCTATGTTTGTATTAAATTTACATAGCACAGATTATGGTCATAAATTTACCATATATCATATGTTCCAAATTTTTATTAAACTTGCATAGTACAGAAGATCCATATAATTTATACCAAATATAGCCATAGATTATTGTGCATGTCAAATATCCCAAAGGTCCCTTACTTAGGTGTTTATTTACATTAATAGATATCCTACTTTCATGTAAATCTTTATACCTAGGCCATATTGTCTTTATCCTAAATCATGTGTTCAATACAGTCTATATTTATGTTCAATTATATACCTTTTTACGTCATGTCCACAAATCATATGTTCAATACCTTTTTATGTTATAAATATAACATGTCCAATCATATGTCTCAGATTCATGTTCTAGATACAGTCCATGTTCTTTCCTCAAATTAGTCACCTATTGGTCATGCCCAATTTATGCATTATTCATTTTACTGTCCCAAACATTTTAGCGCATGTTAATCTCTTATGAGATTGGCTCAGGCTCGTAGTAGCCTGGCTATAGAACAGAAAGAGGAAAGAGGTACAGAATAAGATAAATCAAATCAGAACAGAACAGATATAATCTCAGATTCAGATTCACAATTCATGTCAAAATCAGAATTAACGTTTATAGCGGAAAATAACTGTACTTGCCTTAATTGGATTAAAGAAAGAACTCTAGTTGTTGTAGAACCGTTGCAGAAGCTCTAATCTCTAATTGAATTTAGGTTGATGTTGATGGTCTTCTAGTTTTGATTTCAGCAGAGTAGCAACGCCATTTTTATTTTTAATTTAGAACAGAGGCAGAGTAGAAGCAGAATAGAATTGTGTGCAGAGAAGGCTGGGTTTAGGGCTGTTTAAATAGGTTTAGGCAGACGAATCTAGATAGAAAACGAGACCAGATACATCAGAACGCACCCAGGCAGAAAAGCAGATTCGGGAGGCAGGTCGACCCCATTAGGTCGACACTAGGGTCGACCCCCTGGGGGTAGGTCGACTCTAGGGTCAACTCTAGGGTCGACCCCCTGGGGGCAGGTCGACTCTAGGGTCGACCCCTGGGGGCAGGTCGACTCTAGGGTCGACTCCCCAGTCGACCTGGTCTGTGTTGTTTAATTTTTTCTGAACTTTGAAAGGCCATAACTTGGTCATATGGACTCCGATTTACGAAATTTCGGACTCTATTTCGCGTATTTTTCCGAGACGAACGCAATGGCACAGCCCGTTTCCCTTGATTCTGATTTTATATTTTAATTATACTCAGATTTGTAATTCTTAAGTTCACAGAAAATACGGGGTGTTACATTCTCCCCTCCTTAAAGGATTTCGTCCCCGAAATCTTCAAGTTAAGAAGAATGTGTCCTACCATCCAATCACTCATCTACTCAGTCATCATCCACAAGCATCCATTGTCCTTAGAAATTTCTAGTGCTGTATGAACATTTGCAAAAGTGTGTGTATATGTTCCTTATCTAATGCAAAGATCAGGCGGTCTACTGATTCAGTTGACCTCCTTAATGCGAATTATGTCAGTGCCATGAGTCCAATATGTATGCAATTTTCCTATTTGATACATATCTTTCTATATGAGTGCACAACCATCCACTCATATGCAACATCCATGTGTTGATTCAACCATTTTGCATCCATAAAAATTTAAAATGCTCACACATCCATATGCAGTATGAGAGTGTTTTCGAGCCGATCTAGTGCCTAGTGTGTGTATATGCGTCCACGAGCAACCACTAGCAACCACTTGCATCCACTTGCAACCATCAAACATAACATGTCTCAAACACATGTTTACACCCATTAGGATTCCTATCTATAAGTTGAACACTCGATCGATAGGATACAGTCGAGTGATGGAAGCGAGTACAGATAAAACAAAAACTTGATTCCTATCAGACATTGGTTGAGAAAATAATTCCCCTAAGGGTCAACCCCGAAGACCGAAATCAACATCAGATTGACACCCAGAGGGTTACCCTCTTTAGATAATGTCAAAACTGGAAATCTTATCAGAAGTATTCAGATATTTACAGACTACTGGTACAGATCAGGTTCCCTAATGATTCTTCGGAAGCTAAGCATGATAAAATCATATCCCACAAAAACTCAGAATATATGCGTCATATTTGACGCCTAACACAGATATCCCTCAAACCCCAATCTCAAACAGATGAGCCATAATCCTTATGGGTCTGAGTCTATAGCGGAATTCAGAAATAATACTAGTATTAAAGTGCAGAGTATCGATTACAAAATCAAAATACCAGAATCAGAAAAAGTGTTAACTCCATAA
Source organism: Allium sativum (assembly GCA_030737875.1). Classification (NCBI taxonomy): domain Eukaryota; kingdom Viridiplantae; phylum Streptophyta; class Magnoliopsida; order Asparagales; family Amaryllidaceae; genus Allium; species Allium sativum. The sequence continues at coordinate 136,150,589 of CM060918.1, forward strand.
TCAGATAAAGAAATTAAACCTACTATAGAAATTTTCCTATTTCTATCCTAGCCACTAGCCTCAAGAGTGTTCGCCTGCCTTCCTTGTCCTCGTTTCTTCGGGCAGTCCCTAGTGAAGTGTCCCATCTCCCCATAGTTGAAGCAAGCGCCCTTCCTTTTTCTGCAATCCTTGTTCAGATGAGTCGAGCTTCCACAAGTAAAGCACTTTTTCCCCTTCTTATCTTCAGACTTCTCATCCTTCCTTTGTGTTTCCTTTTTGGGCCCCACTTTCTTATTCTGTGGTTCCTCCTTCTTTGTCTCTTTCGGGCCCTTGTCTTCCTCGTGCAGTAGTGCCATATCCACCAATTTCTCGTAAGTTGCTCCCATGGGTACATGGGTCATGGCTAGGCTGTGCAGTGGCTCGTTCAATCCTTTAACAAAGCGGAGAGCCTTTTTATGCTGAGTGTTGACTAAATCCAATCCGAACCTAGCTAGTTGGTTGAATTGGTTGACGTATTCCTTGACCGTCATACTTCCTTGCTTAAGAGATAAGAACTTTTCCAGTTGTAAACTCCGTTCAACTTGCGAGATAAATTTTGTCTCAAACCTTGTTCTGAAATCCATCCATGTCTCAACCAGCCTCTCGGCGTTAGTGACTTCCCACCAGTAGGAAGCTTCGTCTTTGAGCAGCCATACCGCCAACTATACCTTCTGCCTATCGTCCACCTCGAAGATAATGAATAGATCCTCAGTTTCTTTGAGCCAATTCCTCGCTTCTACGAATGATTCAGTTCCTTTGAAATCCTTCCCACCCATGGCCCTAAAATCTCTACAGATCTTTGAGAAAGCAATTGCACGAGGAGGGGGTGGGGGAGGGGGATCATTTGCTGGACCTCCAGCGGCGGTCCTAGCCTCAAGATATTGACGAAACCAACCGGGTACATGAACACCCTCTAGTATCTCAGATGCTTCAGACATGCTGAAACGAAAAAGGAAAGGTTCAATACAAAAAGGACTGAAAGAAAGATATATGGCTCTTGGGGATCATGTTTTTCAAAATAAGCTTTATTTTTGAAAACACTTCCTTTCAAAACCTTTTTGAAAACAGTTTTCAAAAACTTTACCCAATCTGGTAACCTTCAGCTCTGATACCAAGTGTAACACCCCACCTCCGTTAAGGTCACTCGCAAGGGGAATGCCTTAACTTTGGTGGAGCATTTTAGTAAACAGAACAGAAACTTACAAGACAGATAAAACAGTACTTGAAAAATTTTAACTTTATTACAGCGGAAACAGAAATCAGTATGGTAACATCCTTTCAAATCTCAGAATTCAAGTACAAAATATCAGTCTTGTACAAAAGCCTTCAGAAAGCATAGTTTAAAATCATAATCCCCATAGAACGGAAGCTATGCAGAGCCAAGCCATACTTTAAGCACTTCAAGCAAAGAGAAATCTGGATCAAGCTAAAGTATTCCCTCCTTGGATAACCTAGGGGGGAAACGGAAGAAAGGAGGCGAAACAACAAGGGTCAGACAAAATGTCTGGCAAGTCCAGTGACTTTCAGCATATGAACAGATAATAATAACATGACATGAACATAAAACTGGATGAGGGATAACTGTAACAGGTGTAGCAGATATAACAGAAGAACAGAATGGCATAAACTATTGCTTTACACTTCTCTGCACTAATACTAGTATAACAGAATTAGGTGTCACCCTAATGTCTAAACTGAAGCAGGAACGGGTACAGAATAATTTAACAGAAACAGAATGCTAATAATGGGCCTTTACTACCCGATCAGAAACAGACAGAAGCAGAAACAGATTAATCCCTACGGAAACAGAATGTAGAATTAGGTGTACACTAGTAATGGGCCTTTACCACCCAAACAGACGGTACCACACAGAAACAGATAGGTGTTACCACCCAACAGAAACAGACGGTACCAACAGAAACAGACAGAACTAAGTGTACCCTAAAACCCTACCCCAAGCGATCGGCTCCCTAATACATAAATATCCTGTGTCGGCCCCACAGTAGGGTGTATCATTCCCTAAAGTGACAACCAATTGGCACAGACATATTTACAGATGTCACGGCGTCTTACATCCTCAGAGGCAGACCGGGATCCATTGACGCACATGACCCGGTTGGAACGCACCATCAACACCCCTCGCCATTATCAGAATGAATCGCTTATAATTAGTTCAGTAAGCGTGCCCGGACCCTACCTACTGTTGGGTCAAAGTTTTGATACCAGAAAGGGTTACTGACTAATATGGGTCCCAAACAACAGATGACACAAGTAATTCCCCTCCTGACCTTGTGTCCCCAGACTAACAGATTTTAGTTTAACTTGTCTACAAGTTTCAGACATACAAAATTTAGATTAACTAGTTCACAGATCAGGAAATCAAGTTAACAGGTTTTCAGACTAACGGATCAGATGTTCGGATTAACAGGCTTACAGATTAACTGGTTCCATGTTATCTAACTTTGTATTGGGCCTACGGATTTGTAATTCTGATTCCCTTGATTCTGATTTTATATTTTAATTATACTCAGATTTGTAATTCTTAAGTTCACATAAAATACGGGGTGTTACAACATACATGTTGATAACCAAGCCCCAATGAAACAGACGAATGAACAGTGGATAGATTTGGAAGTTGATCAGGAATATGATTGGCCAAACTACCTCACCCCTTGTCCTAATGCCGCGGGTCCATCACATGCTGTGAGTCCATCACATGCGGCTGCTCATTTCGGACTGGCTCTCCCACAGTGGCAAAGCCGTAACGAATCTGTTGGAAGTTCCACAGCCCCGCAAAGCTCTGATTTGGTATGAACTGATGCTACTATAATGTCATTTTTTCGATGTGTATGTATTAAGTTAACTTTATGATACTTTTGGATGTGGATGTGTATGTCATTTTTTGGATGCGTATGGTATAAACTGATGCTGCCTTATGATACTTTTGCTGCCTTATGATACTTTTTGTATGACTGGTTTATGACACATAATAAGGCATAATATGGATGCAAAGCTGAGCATACGTTTCCAAAATCGGAACAGTGAAATTGGCAGTTTCCAAAATCAAATGGAAAATACCTGTGCGTGTAGCAGATTAGATACGGGTGAACGACTCGTGTAGATCAGGAAATTGGTAGTTTCCAATGCCTCTACACAAACAAACTGCAGTGCAAACACACCACAGTGCTACACATGTATCTGTATCAGAAAACCTCAAGCATGCAATTGTATGTCATTTTTTGGATGTGTATGGTATGAACTGATGCTGCCTTATGATACTTTTTTGTATGACTGCTTTATGATACGTAGTAAGGCATAATATGGATGCAAAACTGAGCATACGTTTCCAAAATTGAAACATTGAAATAGGTAGTTTCCAAAATCAAATGGAAAATACCTGTGCGTATATCAGATTAGATACGGGAGAATGACTCATCCGGATCGGGAAATTGGTTGTTTCCAAAGCCTCTACACAAACACACTGCAACGCAAATACACCGCAGTGCTATACATGTATCTGTATCACAAAACCTCAAGCATACAATTATATGTTAATGTAAATGAACGCAAAGTGCAAATCAATTTTGACGGTAAAGTCCTCATTCCTTATCTAGCTCGACTTCTATAATAAACCAATGTCTTTTTCATGCCAATAGCCCGGTTTTCATGGCCCGAAAAGGTGCCACTCAATTGGGTGAAATAAATCCTAGTGGCAAACCCACCGGCACCATCTCCTTTTTTTGGTTTATTGCTGGGTATAATTTTCAAATAAACCTCAGCATAATCCCAAATCAATGGTTAAAGCGCAACTAATTACTCATAATCTAGTCTTTCACCGACTAATCACTCATAAGCGAACGGATTTTCCTAAGTTTGGGATATCCAAGCAACTAATTACTCATAAGCGAATGGGATTTCCAAAATGTAATAAATGAGCTAATTACTAATTACTCATAATCCAATCTATAATAACCGCAACTAATTCACAGTGCTATACAAACTGAACCTGAGGGAAAAAACTGGCAATGTCAACGCCCTGAGCAATCAAAGATAGAAAGCGTTTCAAAGCTTCAACCATTTCGGAATAAAATTTGCTGTCGAGGAGAGGAGCGATACTGATGTGAATTTAGATTTAAATTTTTATCAATAGTAAAAAGGGGGAAAGAACGATTAGATGATAGAGAAGAAGAATGATTTGTGACAAGATTGTTTTTACATTATTTCATGAAGGGAGAAGATCACGCCAAAATTTCGTCAAAAGAATTCAATGACGTGGCTGTCATTGATTGGATGATGCTAACATTTAGAATCATCAGAACCATAGATGGTTTGAACCATTGGATTAATCTTACATCTACGGTTGGGGTTTTTATATGTTGATAATGCGGATCGTTAAGATGGATTGTATATACGTAATGTTACGTTTTAACTGGTGTTGCACGTCAAAACACTAGAATTCCCACCGCAACAGTGCATTCACGTATAATGCAACAACATATGAATATTCTTGCAGAAGATCAAAGAAAGCAGAGCTTTCGCCACACTTTCCATGCAATGCACACAAATTAGTGTCGAATATGCCCACTTTGTAGTAGTGGGTTTGAGGAGTTTGAGTTTCTAAGGGAAAAATGAATTGGGTCCATGACATGCACTCCTCTAGTAGAAGTACAGATGGGAACATGGATTAACTACCATTGCATGTCCTTTTCAGAATAATTTTCTATGAATTCCTAAGCTTCATTTGCTGTTTTAGACATAAATTCTCCTCTATACATTAATTTTAGCTGTATTCTAGTCTGATAGTTTAGCCCTTCATATGCAGTATAACATAAGTGGTGTTTTGGGATTGCATGATGAGGATAATTATACAGTAATTGGTTGAATCTCTCAAAGTATTTTTAAAAAAAATTCCCTATCATTTTGAGAGAACTGATTTATTTCAGTTCAGATTTTTAAAGTTTTATGCAACAGAAAAACTTTTTTAAGAATACAGCGACAAATTCTTCCCAACTTCTTATAGAATGTTTTGGAAGAGAATTTAGCCATCTTTTAGTGCTCAAGTAGTGCAAATGGAATTAGCCTTATCTTGATTGATTCATTAGATAATTGTTGAATTTTAGTTCTGGATGCATACAATTCAAATTAACTTAAAAACTTGTAAGCATTTTCAGAACCAGTAAATTTTGATACCCCTTGAGTGAAAGAATGTTTAAGCTCAAAATTTCCTTCAATTGGTATAAATATTATAATGGAAGGCTAAAGAGTCCTAGTTGGGTAAGAACGATCTTGAAGATATAAGGTTCTATCCATTTGATATTAAGATTTGGAAAGTTTTGATCTATTTGAGTGTAATCCATCTCGTTTGAAAAACTTTGATTTATTTGAGACCCTCTAGGAGAATTATGTTGGCTAAAACTTTTTTCACTCATCGTTATCAAATGAGGACAAATAATATCCAAGATTTAAGATTAACACAATTAGCTCTTATTCAAAATAAATAATGTACTCAAGTATATCTTATTAGTTGATAATCTCGCTTTGAAGTGGGAAGAGGGTCTTATGGTCGTTTACGTACAGTATAAATACAAAGGGATACGACCAACGTTTTACAGGTAGTATGCAACCTCCTTTGCTAAAAGTTCAATAAATCGAACTAATGAATATTCGTGATCAAACCCTTAAGAGAATCAATTTCACAAAATATACTCTTGTAGTTATATGTTTTGCAAATCAAATCAAATATGAGTGTGATGACTTTAGTTATGGAAATTTTCTTCTAACTAAACTGATTCAGAAATTTCAGCCAACACAATAATCAGACAAGAATAATTGCATAAATTAAAAAAAATGTACAAGTAAGTTGCGACACCTGCATAAAATCTTTACAAGCAATTTCTATTTTTTTAAACAATAGCAGCAACACTAGTAGAGTTTAATTTTTTTACAATGGGGTATGGCTGTCCATCCAGAGCAATTATGTAGCGCTAGATCCAATATTTGCAAATGGATTGACTTTTGAGTCCATGTTTGATTGCTTGAATTCTTTTATCGCTTTTGATTTCTGGTATGATCTTCTTCTTCTTTTTTATTCTTTTATTTTAGGAGAAAAAGAGAGCAAATAAATCAAATGGAAAGAAAAGGACTAGAATAACTAAAAAAACAAACAAATAAAACTTAAAAAGGAAAAAAATTCGACTAAAAAAATTTAAAGGAACTAAATCTTAAAAAAAAAAGGCTAACTAAAGTCACCCTAAGTAGGCAATTGAACCATGGTCGTTCAAAGTACTTCCTCACCCAAATGGTTAAAAACCCCAAACCAACTCAACTGAATGCATCCCCTTCGAAAATGACACAATAATGCAACTCTTTCTCAAAGCAAAGAGAAAAAAAACAAAGTCGAACAGAACAATAAGGTTTTTAACTTGCCCCTTATTTTATTGTTTTCGAAATCGGTAAGCTTTTTGCTAGATTAATATTTTGGGGCTTTGAATTGCGATTTGGGTAGGCACAGTTGCTCGATGTGGGGATTGGCTGTGTCGTGATTTGGTAGGCAACGATCAGAAGTCTTGTGTTTGGTTGTTTTGGATATTGTGTATGACGAAGGTTCAGTGAGGATGGGGAGGTAGAGATTTGTGGAGGCAGAAGTGGTTATGCAATGAAGAGATCAACAAGAAATGAAGTGGAGAAGTCGTGGGTAATGGCAGTGGGTGCTTGAATGAGATGGTCTGAGGTTAGCTTCGTATTGCTGTTAATGGCAACAAGATGGATGTAAATTTGGGTTTGGTTGTAAATTGGTTGTTGGGGATTAATTAGTGACCAATGTTGTAACACCCCGAATTTTATGTTAACGATAAGTTAACAAATTAAAGTATAATTAATTCTAAATAAAAGAATTAAGGGAAATGGGTTACGCCATTGCGCTTATCTCGGAATTCTGCTTAATATAGAGTCCAAGTTTGCGTGAATCGAACTCCGTATGAAGGAGTTATGACCTCCGGAAGTTTCAGAATTCAATTTAAAATTCAAACAGTTCAAATGAAGTTCAAAATTCGAAAGAAAGACCCAAACTGGGTTGGGCGGGAAAATTCCCGCCCAGGCACCAGGTCGACCATAGGCTCGACCTAAGGGTCGACCTGGGTAACCAGGTCGACCTGGTTTGGCCCTGACTGGCCTGGTCGGTTTCTGGTCGAATTTCTGAGCTTGGCTGTGTCACTAGGGCTGACTTGTCGCTTTATGATTGGCTTCTCTTGAGATGGATGGCCTTAATTAACTCTAGCTTCATCGATGGCTCTAATTAGTTTGAAATTATATATAAACAACTTTAGTCTAAACCTAAATTCACACAAATAAATTAGACCTAGAGCCGTCATGCTGCTGGAAGGAAGCCAAGAGTAGCCTCCACTTGTAGAAAGATTAGAGACGAGCAAAATTTAAAGTTAAAACAAGAATCAAACAACGTTCGTCTACCCAAAGGAAAGCATTGCAAATTTAGAACTCAGAAATCAGAAAACAAGACCGTCGTTTGTTGTAAGTATAGTGATTTTTCTGATGTGAATAAAAGTTATGATTTGATTCGATGTAAAATGGAAATAGAATTGTGTTATTGTATAACGACGATGTTAATTCATATCTATGTGTTGCAACGATTGTGGTATAATTGACTTGATGTTGGATCCATTAGAATGTTTGTGGATTAATCTAGTTGATGTTGGATCAATTCAAATACAAGTTATTTGGTTCATATCTACACCTCTATGCTTAGTTGATTGTAACAAGTTATATGCTGTACAATGGAACCTCTATGCCTAAATGATTATGTTCATATACATGCTCCTATGTTTATACAAAAGTTGCAAGTTCCTAATTGGATCCATGCCAAGATCCACTTTAATACATGTTTTATGTTGTAATTGGACATATGATTGGATCTAGTTCACACATGTGATAAAAATTATACACACTTTATGAACATGTCATATTCTTGTCATATGTTAGTGATGTTCGATGTTATGCCTAGATCTAAACATGTTTAGGCTTATGTTCTCTAAATCATATGCTAATTCATGTGACACCTGTTTAGTTAGATTCCCTTTTTTAATGCAAGTTCACATGACAAGTTGAAACCCATGATTCAGTCTATGTTGCAAATTCACATATATGCATGTTGACTATTTTGCAAGTTCACACCTAGGATGTTCATATTGACTATGTCAATAATGCCAAGTTTACACCTATGTCATGTTTATGAATTTCTTTATGTCAATTTTGTGTACGCTAAATTAGACTAAGTTTTTAGCCTAATATTATATGTTAAAAATCATGCGGACGAAAATTAGGCTAAGATTGTTAGCCTAATATTTAGACGGGGTAACGTTAGGAAAATTGGTAATTATAGGAAACTTGACATAAATTGGTGAAAAATATATGTATTGGCATGTTTGGCACATGCCAATAATTGGTGGCATTTAAATGGTGTAAAATTCTTATACCAAAAATGTTAAACTTGGAAAGTGGGCCACAACATTAAATTGTTAACAAATTTACATATAACAAGTAAAAGAGACAAATATGTAAATTTAGAAAATACGAGTATGCTTAACACGAGGTTGGATTGAGTTGTGATGTAAACCTGCCCGGACCCGCCCGGCTATCCAGTAGTCACAACAATACCTATCCAATGTGGGTGGTTAAGCATTGAGCCCAATAAGGACCCGAGGTTAGACTGAGTTACGGTGTAAACCTGCCCGAAACCGACCGGCACATCCAGTAACCGTAACAATACCTATCTAATGTGAGTGGTCGGTGCTTTAAAAAGCTAAGGACATACAAGTCAGGATGGTAGGGTTAAGTTAACTAAAATACTTAACCAATTTCAACATGTTAATTAAACTGATGGGTGAGGTTAGGTAAATACAGTCAATTAACCACTTAACATGTTTGACTAGAAAACCCTAGTAACGGGGACCCATTTCAGCAGTAACCCAGTTAGGTATCATGGTACCCTGAAATAGGCAGGGTGGGGCACGATTACTGGGCTGATTGAAAGCGGTCAAAAGCGACGGCGGTGGGTGCAACATTATGGGTTCTAACGAAGTGCGGGCGTGCACACACTTCGGAGCAGACAAACAGGGCACTGGGGACACCAGTAGTATAACCTATGCATTCTAGAATTGTGTCGGGTCGCCACCATGGGACTTGATACACCCCATGGTGGGAACAGCATAGGTATCTGCAATCTTTGGGGGCTGTAAGACACAAATGATTACGCGAGTAGGAGCTGATCTTTAGAAAGGGGATCACTTCACCCCGATCATGGGGTGCCAGTTGAGACAATGCAAGTAGGTGCAGGGATATAGTGTGGCGTGCGATAGTATATTCGATTCAAAACTGCTTTATCTTAGTTTATGATACTTTCCTATTTCCAGTTTATACCTATCATGCCCTTTTTCTTATTCTCATACTGAAGAGTCACTAGACTTACCAGGCTTTATGTCTGACCCTATTTTCTTTCGTCTTCTTTTCTTCCATCCCCCCCTCGGTCCACAGGGAGGAAACAATCCAGCTTAGTCAGACTCTTTGCAAGCTTCAAGATAGTAGATGTACGGTTTGGACTCACTTTCCTTGGCTATGGCTGTTGGACACAATCATGGGGATTTATGCAATTTTGATTATGTTTTATGCTTCTTTATTTAATAACCAAGACAGAAATGATGATGTAATGTTTTGGAAGTTATTATGTGACAGTTATGGAAATGTTTTGTATGAACACATATTTATGAAATAAGAAGTCTGTTTGTTTTCCGCTACTTATATATATGTGTTTATAACTGTCTTGTGTTTTATCTGTGATTTTTACTTATAAACCTCCACCAAAGTTAAGGCATTCCCTTTGTGAGTGACCTTAATGGAGGTGGGGTGTTTCAAATGTAGTCGCTGGTTGGCTGTGATGAAGTTAGTATTTGTCGTGATTGTCAAGGAATTTTGGCTTATGGTCGTTAAGACTTTCCGTAGTTATTGCTGTGGTGAAGTTGATGATAGGTGGCTTGATAGTAAAGGTTGGTCTGGATTGGAGATTGAAGCAGTAGTGTGGTTTGTCAATGGAGATGTTGGTTTTTGGTTAGCTGATGGTGTAACTATTGTGGAAGTGGGTGTTGTGATTTGATGAGGATGATTTTGTAGATGAAGTTATTGAACTTGGGATAGGAAAAGAGCTGCAAGAAGTGATGAAAGTAAGCAGAGTGTATGATGATACTTTATAACGAGGCAAAGATGGAAAGAAATAGAGAAAAACATGGATTATTGTTTTTGTTTTTGTTGTTGTTGTTGTTGTTTTTTTAAACTTGTAGAAGAAGAAAAACAGTGTATTGAAAACAGGAAAAAAAGTTTGAAGGAAAGAATTGAATATTTTAGCAAGTTTTTTTTCTTTGGTATAGAAGATAATGGTATCAATGAATAGTACCAAATCAACTAAACAAGATTTTTTTTCTTTTAATAAAACAAAAACAAAAAAATAAATAGAAACTAACAAAAAATAAAATTAATTAAATAATAAAATTTAATATTGCCTCCCTGGCAACTGTGCTAAAAAACTTAGTTGACACTTTTCTATGGATTTGAAAAGCGCAAATTATGAAATAGTTACTGCAAGCGTACATGTGTGTAATATGCAGGTCGAACACAGGGAGAAAATTAAAATTTATTACTTATATAATTTCATGGGCGAGTTAAATGAATTTGGAGGATTTGATTGAAATAAAAATTGAACTTGCAGTTTGGTTCTAAACAAATCTAATTAAACCGATAACCAAATTAAAATTATCAATAAAAACAAATCAAAACCGCAACTGAATTCACTACATATTCGAATCTAATCAGATTTATAATATATTCAATGATTAACTAAGAAAAACGAAACAATATACTAAAATAAAATTACATAAAAGAAATAAACAAACAGAAATAAAAATGAGGATTACCGTTGAATCTAATGAGACGGTCAATCACTGATGAAAAAAGAAATTGTTGTAGCAATATGTGTTCTAGCAAATCTAATTGACTTGACAACACAAATTGCCATGAAAATAAAAAAATGCAGAAATAACATAAAAGAAAGATTTATTGGTGGAGAAGAAGTTACAGAAAAAGGTATAAAGATTACAATGGGTATCATATGTATTTATAAGTGAATTGCTCTCCAGTCCATGTGAGCATGTGGCTTAGAGAGAATATATCTGAATATTTTCTTTACAATTATAATAGATTATTGGATTCTAAGATATTCTCTAGAGATCTCTCTTCCCAGATTAACGACACGTGGAAAATAGGGATTACTAGTGATTTGATGTGATTTCCTTGAGAAGAGTATTCTCATATCCTAAATTCATTATTAGTGTATATATTTTATATATATACACATATGATTATATATATATATAATATCACTAGTCTTCAAAGCACTGGAGACGGGGTGCGTATATCTATGATCCTTTCTTCAAAATAATAATATGGCTTTGGCAGGGATCGAACTCATCACTCTCTTTCCAATATTGTAGGCCTTTACCAGTGAACTACAAGATCTATTGGTGTTAAGATAGTGTTGATGTAGGAAAGTAGCTTTTCCTTAGCAGTTGGTCTTTAGTTAATAGTTAACAAGAAGGAGCCATTTATTGAACAACCTGTGAAAACATATAAATATTTATTTATGTACAATACAGATAAGATATGAGCGTAAAATAGACATTTTTACATGTTAATTAATGTATTTAGCATGTAATATCTAATTTAATGGAAGAAATAAAAAGGTTAGAACCACAGCCTGAAGTTTTGCAAATAAACCTTTTAGACTAGAAGTTGTATAACTCAAAGTTTAAGATTTGAAGTCTTGAATTATGAAGATTTCTTTTTTTCTTGATAAAGTTTACCAGCTTGAAATCTTGACAATTAGCGAGAATGTACAAGCTTCTAAATTAGAAGTATGTAAAAAGATTGAGAACCAGAAGTTCATTATAAATTAAAAAACTTGATATAAATATGTATATATATATATATGCATAGGAACCTAAGTTCATCAGTCAATGAACTTGAAATATTTCAAAATTTAAATGCTCGAAGCTTTATTAAAACTTTGGAAATAATAATAGTGTACTTCTTAAAGAAGTTACATCATATAGGATAATGATGATGCATCCAAAGGTTTCAAAATTTTCAAAAAGAGTCGTATCTTGCTAATATATTTACATCTTGTATTGAAGAATAAGTTTTAGCAACTTGAAGCTACTTATGTATTTTATTTGAACTAGAAGTTCAATATAGTTCCAAACCAAATATTTTGAACATTATAATATGGTCTTTACGATTCGCATTGACATTGCTTGATAAGCAATTTTTTTAGGGATTTGGAAGCTTATAAACAATTTGTTCCAGAATCGATAACTCAAATGAGAAAGAATCTGTAAATCTATTATATATGTAATACGTGGATGCACGTATATACAGATATATGTGAATATTTAACTAACAACCTGAAGTTGTTATGAGCTCATAGATTATGCGTTTGTTATTTAGTAATTCAAAAAGTCAATTGACATCAATATTGAATGACCTGAAGTCATGTGCGTATTCAAATGATCTATATAATTAGAAAATTCCTCCAAGTTACTAAATCAATGAAAGAGAATAAGCAATATAATATAAATGCATCTTATCAGCTAATAAGAGCATTATCCTCCTACAATCGAGATAAATATAATGTATTCATGAGAATCCAAAGAGGGTTTACTATTTAATATGACAATGTTTGTCAACATTGAGGGGGAGAATAAAGAGATATAAATGTATGATGATCATTGGTGTTAAATATTTGCTAACATACATAGTGATGTAAAATATTAAGTAACTTGCATAAATTATCAATCATGTCCTGCAATATAGATTTGAATCCCTAAAGGATCAAAAGGTGTAAATCACAACTGAAATGTGGTATAAAAGTCAATTCAAAATATTTTTTGGAGTAAGTCATAAAGATTCCCAATAATGAAGGTGAGTGTTCTTGAAGAAACACTTATGGGCACTTTGAAAGAAACCCATGACATGATTGTCAAATACCCCTAGAAGTGGTTAAGGTACCTAAGTCATGATAAATTTTGAGATCTCAATAAATCATGTATAGAACCGACAAGAAATAATCATCGATGATAAATTTATAAATAATAAAGCGCTTGTATTGTATATGGATTAAAAATCTCATATTAGAGAGAAACATGATTGACCATCATGAAATTCTGCTAAATAAAATATATGGACCTATAGTCCATAAGATTAAATAAGAAATATGTAAAATAAAAAAAGCATACTAAAGTTACAAAGCACTATATAGTGTCAACAACATGTTATATTCCATGAGCATTGTACTTTCAGAGATAATCGAATTGAATAAAGTAGTGAAAGTGTTTAAAACATTTACAATACTCTGAAGGTATAAACAATGAAAGTATACAAATTCCAGAAGAATTTAAATAACATTAGTAGTGATAAAGAATGCAAACAACAAGAGATTTTGTTGTTTGCATTCTTCACTGTTCTCTTCTTTCCCTTTCTGGCCCGTCTTCTTTTCGGTTCCAAAGTATGTGGAGGTCACACCACAACTTCCATAGCATTGTGGAAGATTACTGGAATTCCCCTGCTATTAGTTCTCCATGTGTTATGTTTTCTCATAAGCTGAAATGCCTAAAGGCTTTCCTTAAGGTATGGAACGTACTTGTCTTCAAGAATATCTTAGCCCCCATTCGGGCGGCTGAAGAAGCTATTGTTCTAGCGGAAGCTTCTTTTGATGAGAATTCCTCTGCTGCTAATAAGGAGGCTTAGGAGATTGCCCAATTGGTCATAAGGCCAGGATCATGTGGATTGTCGAAGGTGATAAAAACTATAAATTTTTCCATTCCTCTATCCGTAAGAAGAATAATCTTCTTGCAGTTCATCAGATCCAGCGCCCTGATCTCTCTTTGGCTTCCACGCCGGGTGAAGTCAAAGAAACTACCATGTCCCATTTCCAAGCCTTTCTTGGTTCTCCATCTATGTTGGTCTCTGACCCGACCCTACTTGCTTTCATTCCTAGACCGGTCCTACCTTCGGATAACTCTGATCTTGCCGCACCTCCTTCCACGGAGGAAATACGTGCTTGTGCATTTGCTCTAAGGACAGTGCAAGTGGCCCAGATGGTTTCAACAGGGTCTTTTTCTTTTCGGAGTGTCTGGCCGATTATCTAGTCAGACTTTTGTCTTGCCATCCAGTCTTTCTTTTCTAGTGGAGATCTCCCTTCGGGTTGGACTTCCACCAATTTGGTTCTTATTCCTAAATGCGAAAATCGTCGCACTTGCACTGATTTTTGTCCGATTAGTTTGTGCAACTTCTCTAGTAAGGTTATCTCTAAGGTCTTAGCCTCTAGACTAGCACCGTTTCTCAAGCGTATTATCTCTTCCTCACAGGAGGGGTTTGTAAAAGGATGCTTGATCACAGAAAACATCCTTTTAGCCAAAGATCTGGTTTCTCAGATCGATAGAAAAGTTCGAGGTTCTAATGTGGTCGTTAAGCTAGATATGGCTAAGGCCTATGATTGCATATCTTAGTTTTTCTTCATCTGGGTTCTGAGGGCTTTCGGTTTTTCGGAACACCTTATCAATCTTATATGGAGATTTATCTCCAACTATTGGTTTTCCGTTCTCATTAACGGATCAACCAACGGCTTTTTCAAGGCGGGCAGAGGTCTACGTCAGGTAAACCCCCTCTCACCTTCTCTTTTCGTGATCGCTGCCGAGGCTTTCTTTTGTGGTCTAGACTCCTTCACGATAGTTAGCCAGATTCATCGCTTTGGCATCCCAAGTGTCTGCTCTATTATTTCCTCTTTATCTTTCACTGACGACATCATCATTTTCACTAATGATAGCCATCGCTCCATTCGCCGCCTTATTCAGCAGTATGAGAGATGCTCGGGGTAGCTCGTTAAATCTGATAAAAGTTGTTTTGTCCCCAGAAAGGATCTTTCTTCGGTTAGATCTTCCTGGATTGAGACCTTTACTGGTTTCAAGGCTGCCTCCCTTCCCTTATCTCGGAATTGTACTATACCGAGGACGGAAGCTTAACGCCATTTTCGATCCCTTGACTGACAAAGTCATGGGTAAGATCATTCGTTGGAATGCGACTCTTCTTTCTCAGGAAGGTAGATTTGTTCTAATAATGTCTGTTCTAGACTCTATAGGATCACATGTCTTTGCTTCTATGACTCTCACTTCTTCCTTCTTCTGATCTTACCGATCTTTGGTGGCGTCCTTTTTCTAGGGAAATAAGAACAATGCGAATCGTCGCCATTTGAGTTCGTGGAACACCATTTGTCGTCCTAAGAGTGAGGGAGGTCCGAGCCTCCATAACCCTAAGGACAATTGTTCTGCCTTCACTTGTAAGCTGTGGGCGAGGTTTGGAGTGAACGACTCCCTCTGGGTGACGTTCCTCCACACTAAGTACTATAGGCTTTCGGTCGCGAATTACGTCGGTGTCCCGTCCTACGGCACAGAAACATGGAAACGGATGTAATCTGTGAAGGCCTTATCAAATTCACATGGTGGTGGAACCATTTGGGACAGATGTCCTTTCTCGATTAAGGCAGCGTGGAATTTGGTAAGGGCACCTGCTTCACGACTTCTTCATTTCTCCTTCATTTGGGACGTAAGACTTCCCCCAAAGGTTTCTGTGTTTATGTGGAAGACCCTGCATGATGGGCTACTAATAGACGAGAACCTTCAGAGGATTGGCATCACAACCATCTCCTATTGCAGATATTGGAGTTCTGGTTCTTTGGAATCTATAACTCATCTGTTTTTCCTTGCCTCTTGTGCCAATTCTATCTGTAATTACTTCAGGAATTTTGTTGGTTGCTGAGGTAATGCCACTTCACTTATGGATTTACTGAGAATCTGGTGGAACGACATCCTAGGTAAATATATTCACTCGATACTCTTTCATATGATTCCTTGTCTTATATGTTGGCATATCTGGTGCTCGTGGAATAAAGCAATTTTTGACAAAGTTCCGATGGATCCTCCTACCATCATCCAAAGGGTTAGGAATGATGTTTTCCTAATGTTTCAGAGTAGGCCTTTATAGGGAGTTATTGGCTCCCGCTCGAGGAGATTGGCAAGTACCTTTGATGTTACTACGGTACCGTCTACTCCGAGGGCGGGAATCGGTTGATTCCTTTGTTTCTTGGCTCATCCCTGTTATCATCACATACTCCACACTTACACCACCCCCCGCCAATTATCTTATGTTGTTTGCTAGCTTTGCAGGGCCTACATTTTTAGGTTTTCGAGTTCATTTGAATTGGTTTTGGGATTCATTCGGGTGGGAGATTCTGCCTTTTAGCTGAACTTGATCGAGCTTGTGAAGTGGGAGATATTAGAGCCTTTGGAATGACTGGATGGAGATTCCAGCCAATGCATGTGCTCTACTACAGAGGAATCGTCTATTGTTCTAGCTCATTGTCTGTCCATTGTGGAGCTGTGGAGACTTCAACGTCGGCGTTGTCATTGGCATCTGCCTTATGGGTTCGTCTACATCGCTTACATTATTGTTATCTTTATATTGTTGGCAGACTATTGTTTTTGAGCGGACTTTTGTTCTGTGATTATCTGTATCAATTGGTTGTGTGTGTGCACATTTTCTGTAGCCATTTCTATAGAAACTGTTTTTGTGAGTCATTGGAGAATGACTAGATTCTCCCTTTTGTTGCATTATATTTTCATATTTGTTAAACAAATTGCAAACAACAAGAAATACTGTAACGAACTGCAAATATGTACTATCTGAGTTGACTACATACATCACACGTCCAACCCAAATATCATAGAAATACGAATCATTTTTTTTTAGAAGAAAAAGGTAGAAGAAGAACAGAAACAACAACGCGGAATCACACATCGCAGTGGAACAAAATATAATATATCATAACTTTTGAAATATAAAATTTTAACTGTATAATATACATTTATCAGAGTACAACACTAACAACACAGCAGTAATAAAATGCTATATATCTAATATTGAAGCCTCCTGCTCCAAGCTCTTTTAGATAGATCTGTAAAATCCTGAACTACTTGACTGCTCATACAAATTTGGGCACCCAAGAGTTTAGGTAAAACAAAACAAAATAAACTCTGGGTCAGTCATGGGATTGGTATAAGTAAATAATTTAAAACAGTTTGAGAAATAACGATATCTCATAAGACCACGCCGTATAACATAGAACGGGTTTTTCCCCTATGAGAATCCAAAACACTTGATTTAACTTTCAAAGTCTTTTCGAAAAAAATGGTAATCTTTATATCGAAACTCTTTTGATATTATAATAATGTCTAAATCAAATAAATAGAAATCTAGTGGAACGCTTTCATCTCACGTTCCACATATATAATATACAATCAAAACCGCGGGCACTTATTTGGTAATGCATTTCCAACTATGACAAGTTATGGAACCACCTTCCGATAGTGTATCTCTAGAGGAGAATACACTGGATTCAACAAGAACATCTTGTAACCCGGCCACACATGATTGACCAGTCATTTCGCTTGAGTGTATCCAATGTATATCACCAACAGTTGGGATCAGCAACTGTTTTCCCGAATGGGACAACATCGAATAGAATAAGGAATTAAATGAATTTCTCAAGATAGGTGATAATACACACTAATGGAAGCTACCCACATAGCCATGCTGTCTGCCTGATTTTTGTCATTTCCCGGTTGTTGAGGCCTGAGGCTACGATTTCTTGTAATTCATTTATAACACAATCACTATGAATGCCACATTGTCAGATCCGTTAATCATTAATTGATTTGCATAAATATATTCTGGATATTATGCTAAGAGAATAAATTCTCTGCCACCATATATATTTATATAGACCAACTTATGCGATCATTGGAAATACTCTGTCAGACATTCGTCTATTTACGTTCGTTCTGGGATTGAACGAAACAGAAGGCGCCATTTCTATTAATAGAAAAAGTCCTTGCACTTTACTCCGTCTTCGATTATCTTCATATAATATGATTCGCAACGCTACTGCCAAAACGGAGTGGTCCACGGATAATAATCCTACCGGTCTCTCCATATTGACAACGATATGGGCAAATACTTCGATAGTCGGTTATTTAACTATCGAAGAAAAACAAACAAACATTCATAGCACCAAACAGTCACTGGGCTCTTAATTAATTATTCATTAATTAAATCACTATTCCATTTCCTTATCAATATTTGTTAACCAAATATTTTCAACAATCATCTTGCCCATTTACAATATTTGGAAAACATTTCCATATATAGTCTCCTTTTAATTTCTATACTTAGAAAATATATTCTATTTGCAATTGAAAAACATTCCAATTACTTATCTCTTTCATAGCCATTTATTTCTATACTTCGGAAATATTTGTTATCATATTTCCAATATTCCACTTATCTAGGTTAAACTAAATGTTGTGTAAAACATTGTTACAACAACCCAAAACTTTACATTTAACTAACTTTTATTCAAACATTTCTCTTTGAGACTGGATCTTGCTATCTATCGGTTAAAATGAAATCAATCAAGTTGGGGTATGAATACCTCTCAGACCTTGACTGAAAACATCCTTAACTTCAAAACGGACAAGACCACTTATTCTCGAATAACCAACACCATATAAAGCCAATTATTCATTTTTAAAAACGTATATACATCTCTCTTTCTGTTACTAGATTATCGACTTCCTTTTTTGTTTATAATATTCTATTTTAAGTTTGTTTCCTTATCGAATTCTATATATATCGATACATTGATTTCTAACTATCAAATTTTCTTAAAAATATTCTAACTCCTTAAATTTCCTGAAAATTTCGCCATAACCTCCTTTGTACGGGTCGATAGTTCAAACCTCAACTCGCCTCTTTAGGCCCTTTCCATTCAAAAAGAAAATCAAAAAGCCAAGTGGCTTGCCGATTCGGGGCATAAAAACTCATATGGAATTTAAACATGTACCTTATTGTCGGGCACACGAATTATATCCTTCATACACTTCATCCCATACCTATCTAACCCATATACGTCCATTCTTAATTTATTCCAACTCAATCTGATCATTTTAACTTAATTCACTAATTTATTCTTTAATTAACTCTTTTACCTATTTCACTTTTTATTTGAACATATCACATTCAAATATAAATTAATTTGTTTATAAAAAATCGAATGCCATTTCTAATTCAAGTTCCATATTCAATTTCAAATATGAATTTACAAATCCCTTTTTCTGATCCAAAGTCCAACTTCGATTTAAAATTCCATTTACTAAATTTTCTTCAAATCAGTTAATTCTACTCAACAATTAAACATTTGATTTGATTTTGTTTCATAATCATTTCATTACTCCACTCGAGTTCAGATATTATTTATAACTCAAATTTGGATTTTTCCTAAATGAAATTCGGATTTTATTTACTTAAAATCCTTTTATTTATTTAAATAAACCATTATGATTTTATAATGGTTATCGCGCTGTTTTTCTAAAAAAAATATTTTGACATATCTCAGAATCTATTCGATGAAATCCATATTTTTCTCTTCCATTAGAAAACTATTATCAAATCGGTCATGATGTTTCTGGTTTCAAAGAATTACGACTTAAATTGAGTTCTGTATACTCAATTGAAGTTCGAAACGCCAATTTACGAACTACCGCGGTGCGACGAGTTCGCTTTAATTATATTTAAATATAAACGTTTAAACTTCATTTAAAATAAATTTCAACTCCACTCTAATATATTTTTAATATATATTAAATCCAGTTTTCAAATCCAACTTAATATTTTCGATTATCTCTAATTGTCAATTTTTCATTACTCGGTTACCAATTCAATTACAACTCCATTTCCATTATTACTTTCTAATTCGATTAGAAATAAATTAGTTTATAAAATTCAATGAAATCAAATTCTAATTATAATCCGTTGGATTTTCCTCAATTCAACTTATATTCTGAGTTCCAAAATATAATCAATCGTTCTGTTTCAATCATTTCCCAATTCACTTTTACATTCATATTTGAATTTAAATGTTTAAATTATCCAAATGATAATTATCTCACTTAATTTATAAACGTTGTTTATAAATTTGACTTCCTTGTTGTATATATTAAAAAAGTTTCCATTTCAAATTTCTATTTGAAACCCCATTCCTTTTATATTCCGAATTGCGGAATAAAAACCGTTCCCTTTCAAATGATTTCAAATTCTATTTTTAAATTCATATTTGAATTTAAATATTCAAATTATCAAAATGATAATTTTTCTACATCATTTATAAACATCGTTTATAAATTCATTTCAATTCCATGATTATCCAGTGAAAATTATTCTGTTTTATTTATAAACATCGTTTATAAATTTACTTCAATTTTCTGTATTATCTAATTTATAAACATTGTTTATAAATTCAATACTTGTTTTATTTATTCAAACAAGTTAATATTTCTCAGTCCATTCGAAATTCAAATTCTATTTTTAGAAAAATAGATTTCCCTTTTAAATCTCAATTATCCTTTTCATGATATTTTTATATATCAATATTTGGGCCTAATGATATTTTAAACACCCAAACAACCAATTACAAATGACAGGATTTCTAACACATCATTTATGATAATATATATAAAACAAACGAATAATAATATTTTTGAGAAATCCAGTTGGATCCTCCAACCTGTTTTCCCTGCATCCATAGACGTTAGCAAACATAAATAATACCCATCCTGCTTCGAGGCAGGATATTGCGGTATAGAAGGTCATCCACTATCATAGCGTGGGGCGTATAGGGTCATCTGCTAATGATAGTGCGGGCATCCGCTAATGGTACTGCGGGAACTATCCAATCACCAATATATATATATATAATAACCACAATCACCAATCCTATATAACTAATATATTTTAAATAGGCACAAAAATATTTAAATGCAACCAACAAACTATTTTTAATGATAAAAATATTTTAAATAAAATTCTTGAGTGAGAATTACTCACTGTGTCTTTATTTGAAATGACGATAAATTCCCAATTAAATTAAACTGAAGTTTAATTTAATCGGAAATCTCGACAAGCTCCATTTATTCCAACACCACTATTGTGTAGCTATTTCGGCTATGGTTTCTACTTATTTGTTTTTTCCAAAATCTGATAATATAGAATAAATATTCACGGCACAAGTTTTTAATTAATCTAAATTAAAACTAAATTAACAAACGGAACTTAGTTAATAATATACCTTAATCCATCTTCCAACAAATGATCTCATACAACACAAGACTTCATTTCAACCGGTAGCCTTACTCTTCCAACTTCCCAACTTAATATCTTCCAACCTTGTATCCATTAACCATGGTATTCCTAAGGAATTGATTAACTTAATTAATAACTAAAACTTAATTTACTAAATTAAATTAATATAAATAATTTATTTAATATACCTTCTGTAAACCCATTTCACTAATTAAACCTGCTCCAGGCTTTTGCTCGTTGCTCCTCTTCTGAAAGCATCAAACAAAACCCATCATTCTCCAAAATCACCATCACATACTCCCTCAAGCCAACTGCAGATCCTCACCAAACCTTTTCCAGCACGATTCAAACAAAATCGCTTCACCAACTTCAACTCTGCTGTTTGAACACATCCCGAACTCACAAATCCAACTTCCCAACAACGTCGCACCACTCCTCATGAACAAAACTGCCGACCTGCAGAAAATCGCGGTGTCCTTCATCCCATCACATTGCTTCTGACTGACCCCAATGATCTCCATAGTTCACGATTTCCCCCAACCCTAATCTCGCGAGTTCGAACTCAATAACCCTAATTCGTGCTGTCTCGAACTCGCATCGCCAGAAACATCACGCCCGTTCCCAATCCATTCGAGAGTGAAGATCCGCTTGATATGAGCTCCACGATAACCTTTCCAGGATTTTAGAAAATCCTTCACTTTGTTTTTAATTGAGGAAAAGGCGGCCATTTTCATTGTTGGATTCTGAAGCTTTTGGTAAATTTCATTTTTATCAGAAGATTGAAAAATGAATTAAAAATGGAGTGCGGCTTTTTCCTTCTGAATGAAAAGAATTGGAAATTGCATATTATATAAATAAAGTATACTTCGAGATGAAGGATTAGGGGAGTAAAATTTCAACGTAGGTATAACAGTATGTTTTCTTTTCACTGTAGGTCTACGTGATTTAGCTAGGGTGAGTTGTTGTACTTTGTTAACTTAGGGTAGAAGGAAAAATAAACTTGACCCCAAATTAAATTTAATCAGTGCGGATTTATACCATGTAAATTATCACGTGTTTACGAACTCTTATTTGAGCGCAACAACAGGCATTTCTGGGGTTAAACCATCATTCTGAACCCACTGGGACAGGTGTCAAAGCCTTATTCGATCATCTGGAGAAGATACTAATTTAAATCGATATGATTTAAATTTAAAACAATAAATTTCCTGATAATAAATTATTATTATCGTCGATTCTATTCAAATAAATATAGTGAATTAATTATCTGAATTAATTTGACTGCATTTAAATTTCTGATTGAAATATTTCATATTCTCGTATTACTATAATTATTTCAGATTCAATAATTATACATATATTCAAAATAAATCGTATATCAATTATTAAATCAATAACTCAAAATAGAAATCGATTTATGTAATCAATTCAATATTTAAAACCATATAAATATTTAAATAAATTATTTGAAATATCCGGGTCGTTACATTCTTCCCCCCTTAAAAGAATTTCGTCCCCGAAATTACTAAGGTAGAAAAAAATGCTTCAAACCCATTTACTTTTCGAAATCTCACTTATGCTGAAACTGAACTCTTTAAATTTCAAAAAATTTAATTGCACCAAAACTTTTGGTTTTCATTCATTTAATCCAAATGATCTACAATCAATACACTTATATCCAATCTGTATTCCATTAATCTATTCAAATTGATTCTAGTCAATTTATTCACTTCAATCCATTTAACTTGCTTAAATTAAATTTTAATTTCAAAACTTAAATTCCTGAGTTGTTCATTTCAAATCCTTTTGAAATCACACAAATATGTACACATATATTTATAACCATTTCAAATTCAAAACATTTGAATTTTCAAACCAACATGTTTTCTTTCAACCCAATTTCCATTAAAACTTTTCTAAGGTAGCAATCCATCACTTAGAACTCGAAAACAAACACTGATGATGCTGCAATCATCATCATAAAAATTTCCCAGCGACTGAAGTGAGTTCAGTGCTTTATTACTTTAAAAATTCATCTAAAGATGATTTTTATTCAAAAACCCTTCCAAACAAAGCTATATTGTTTTAATATACTTTAGAAAATATTTTTCTAAATATCCAGGATTTAAATTTCAAGTTCTGATTTGAATTCAACTTCCAATTCATCTCATTTGTATAATTCATTCACATACAAATTTTATTTGGTTATATATAACTGTTTCAAATTTTATAATCACATTTGATTATAATAACAACCAACTCATCCATATAATATAATAATTTCAGAAAATTATTCCTATATCAAAATATATTTTGGGTAAAATTATTTCATTTACCCACTTTAAAACAATATTGTGTCAAATTCTCTGTTCAAGTGTTTATAAATTCCTATCGACTTTGTGGCATCCCACGATTCAATCAGAATTCATAAACCACTTCAACAGACTAGCCAACACAATATAAAACGAATTTTATATCAAATAACAAATACGCGCTCTCGTATATACACTCAACTCGTTCTAGGGTACTACTGACCCTATCTCTAATGAGCATAACCGACCAAAGCCTAGGTATTCGCTCAACCTAAGCTCTGAAACCAACTATAACGAACCGCAAATCCATACTATCTGAGTTGACTACATGCATCACACGTCCAACCCAAATATCACAAAAATACGAATCATTTTTTTAGAAGAAAAAGGTAGAAGAAGAACAGAAACAACAACACAAAATCTCACATCGCAGCGGAACAAAATATAATATATCATAACTTTTGAAATACAAAATTTTAACAGTATAACATACATTTGTCAGAGTACAACACTTACAACACAACGGTAATAAAAATGCTATATATCTATCACCGAAGCCTCCTACTCCAAGCTCTTTTAGATAGATCTGTAAAATTCTGAACTACTTGACTGCCCGTACAAATTTGGGCACCCAAGAGTTTAGGTAAAATAAAACAAAATAAACTCTCGGTTAGTCATGGGATTGGTATGAGTAAATAATTTAAAATAGTTTAAGAAATAACGATATCTCATAAGACCATGCCGTATAACACGGAATGGGTTTTTCCCTTATGAGAATTCAAAACACTTGATTTAACTTTTAAAGTCTTTTCGGAAGAAACGGTAATCTTTATATCAAAACTCTTTTGATATTATAATAATGTCTAAATCAAATAAATAGAAATCTAGTGGAACGCTTTCATCTCACGTTCCACATATATAATATACAATCAAAACCGCGGGCACTTATTGGGTAATGCATTTCCAACTATGACAAGGTATGGAACCACCTTCCGATAGTGTAAGAATACACTGGGTTCAACAAGAACATCTTGTAATCCGGCCACACATGACCGACCACTCATTTCGCTTGAGGGTATCGAATGTATATCACCAACGGTTGAGATCAGCAACCGTTTTCCCGAATGGGACAGCATCGAATAGAATAAGGGATTAAATGAATTTCTCTAGATAGGTGATAATACACCCTAATGGAAGCTACCCACATAGCCATGTTGTCTGCCCGATTTTTGTCATTTCCCGGTTGTTGAGGCCTGAGGCTACGGTTATTGTAATTCATTTAAAACACAATCACTATGAATGCCACATTGTCAGATCCGTTAATCATTGCATAAATGTATTCTGGATATTATGCTAAGAGAATAAATTCTCCGCCACCATATATATTTATACAGACCAACTTATGCGATCATTGGAAATACTCTGTTAGACATTCATCCATTTACGTTCGCTCTGGGATTGAACGAAACAGAAGGCACCATTTCTATTAATAGAAAAGGTCCTTGCACTTTACTCTGTCTTCGATTATCTTCATATAATCTGATTCGCAACGCTACTGCCAATACGGAGTGGTTCACGGATAATAATCCAACCGGTCTCTCCATATTGACAACGATATGGGCATATACTTCGATAGTCGGTTATTTACATATCGAAGAAAAACAAACAAACATTCATAGCACCAAACAATCACTGGGCTCTTAATTAATTATTCATTAATTAAATCACTATTCCATTTCCTTATCAATATTTGTTAACCAAATATTTTCAACAATCATCTTGCCCATTTACACTATTTGCAAAACATTTCCATATATAGTTTCCTTTTATTTTCTATACTTAGAAAATATATTCTATTTGCAATTGGAAAACATTCCAATTACTTATCTCTTTCACGACCATTTATTTCTATACTTTGGAAATATTTGTTATTATATTTCCAATATTCCACTTATCTGGGTTAAAATAAATGTTGTGTAAAACATTATTACAACAACCCAAAACTCTACATTCAACTAACTTTTATTCAAACATTTCTCTTTGAGACTGGATCTTTCTATCTATCGGTTAAAATGAAATCAATCAAGTTGGCGTATAACTACCTCTCAGACCTTGACTGAAAACATCCTTAACTTCAAAGCGGACAAGACCACTTATTCTCAAATAACCGACACCATATAAAGCCAATTATTCATTTTTAAAAACGTATATACATCTCTCTTTCTGTTACTAGATTATCGACTTCCTTTTTTGTTTATAATATTCTATTTTAAGTTTGTTTCCTTATCGAATTCTATATATATCGATACATTGATTTCTAACTATCAAATTTTCTTAAAAATATTCTAACTCCTTAAATTTCCGGAAAATTTCGCCATAACCTCCTTTGTACGGGTCGATAGTTCAAACCTCAACTCGCCTCTCTAGGCCCTTTCCATTCAAAAAGAAAATCAAAAAGCCAAGTGGCTTGCCGATTCGGGGCATAAAAACTCATATGGAATTTAAACATGTACCTTATTGTCGGACACACGAATTATAACCTTCATACACTTCTTCCCATACCTATCTAACCCATATACGTCCATTCCTAATTTATTCCAACTCAATCTGGTCATTTTAACTTAATTCACTAATTTATTCTTTAATTAACTCTTTTGCCTATTTCACTTTTTATTTGAACATATCACGTTCAAATATAAATTAATTTGTTTATAAAACAGTCGAATGCCATTTCTAATTCAAGTTCCATATTCGATTTCGAATATGAATTTACAAACCCCTTTTTCTGATCCAAAGTCCAACTTCGATTTAAAATTCCATTAACTAAATTTTCTTCAAATCAGTTAATTCTACTCAACAATTAAACATCTGATTTGATTTTGTTTCATAAATCATTTCATTACTCCACTCGAGTTCAGATATTATTTATAACTCAAATCTGGATTT
This sequence comes from Allium sativum, assembly GCA_030737875.1. Taxonomy (NCBI): domain Eukaryota; kingdom Viridiplantae; phylum Streptophyta; class Magnoliopsida; order Asparagales; family Amaryllidaceae; genus Allium; species Allium sativum. The sequence continues at coordinate 136,177,231 of CM060918.1, forward strand.
TTCCTAAATGAAATTCAGATTTTATTTACTTAAAATCCTTTTATTTATTTAAATAAACCATTATGGTTTTATAATGGTTATCGCGCTGTTTTTCTAAAAAAAAATGTTTTGACATATCTCAGAATATATTCGACGAAATCCATATTTTTCTCTTCCATTAGAAAACTATTATCAAATCGGTCATGACGATTCTTGTTTCAAAGAATTCCAACTTAAATTGAGTTCTATATACTCAATTGAAGTTCGAAACGCCAATTTACGAACTACCACGCTGCGGCGAGTTCGTTTTAATTATATTTAAATATAAACGTTTAAACTTCATTTAAAATAAATTTCAACTCCACTCTAATATATTTTTAATATATATTAAACTAGTTTTCAAATCCAACTTAATATTTTCGATTATCTCTAATTGTCGATTTTTCATTACTCAGTTACCAATTCAATTACAACTCCATTTCCATTATTACTTTCTAATTCCATTAGAAATAAATTAGTTTATAAAATTCGATGAAATCAAATTCTAATTATAATCCGTTGGATTTTCCTCAATTCAACTTATATTCTGAATTCTGAAATATAATCAATCGTTCTGTTCCAGTCACTTCCCAATTCAATTTTACATTTATAGTTGAATTTAAATATTTAAATTATCCAAATGATAATTATCCAAAATCACCATCACATACTCCCTCAAGCCAACTGCAGATCCTCACCAAACCTTTTCCAGCACCACTCAAACAAAATCGCTTCACCAACTTCATCTCTGCATTTTAAACACATCCCGAACTCACAAATCAAACTTCCCAACAACGTTACACCACTCCTCATGAACAAAACTTCCGACCTCCAAAAAATCGCGGTGTCCTTCATCCCATCGCATTGCTTCAGACTGACCCCAACGATCTCCGTAGTTCACGATTTCCCCCAACCCTAATCTCGCGAGTTCGAACTCAGCAGCCCTAATTCGTGCTGTCTCCAACTCGCATCGCCAGAAACATCACGCCCGTTCCCAATCCATTCGAGAGTGAAGATCCACTCGATATGAGCTCCACGATAATGTTTCCAGGATTTTAGAAAATCCTTCGCTTTGTTTCTAATTAAGGAAAAGGCGGCCATTGTAACACCCCACATCCGTTAAAGTCACTCACAAAGGGAATGCCTTAACTTCAATGGAGCATTATGGGTACTGGAACAGAAATATTACAAGACAGACATATATAAAACAGCGGAAAGTAAAGTAGAAGTATTTCAAATCATTTATTAAATATAATTGTTTACAATAAAAGCCCATCAATTTCCAATACTCAATTACATGGCTAAAATATCTGTCCTGCTCAAAATCAAAGAAGCTTAAAAATAAACTGTAGTATTCCCCAATAAAGCAAAGCAAGCCATAGCCAAGAGAGATCCAAGCTGCACATGAAAGAGCCTTGGAGCTTGGTAAGATCCGAACTAAGCTGTATTCCCACCCTGCGAACCTGGGGGGGGGGAACGGAAGAAAAAGAGGCGAAACAACACGGGTCAGTCATAAAGACTGAGTAAGTCCTAGTGACATTCAGCATAAAAACAGGTAAAGATAACAGCATGAATAAACTGACAGCAAACATAAGCATGATGACAAGATAAGCTACAGGCACGATGAATCAAGTATAACATCCCGTACTTCCTATCAAGGGTAGCATCACATGGTTCCTACCAAGTATCAAATCGCAAGGTTTCTATAACGTCACAAGATTTCTAAGTTTCACCATTACCCTATTTTCCTTGATTTCCTATATTCTCTGCACCACCTAACTAGCATTCCAATTAGTTTACTTAGTTATAATTACGAGATAAGTGATCCCCCATAATCCATATGATAGTTTTATAGGTACATACCCCATGATGAGGATCCCACCTCATACTGACAGTTTCATGTCCCCACTGTACCTATTTGATCGGCTCTTACTTACAATGTTTCACATGTGTTATATACTAAGGTTATCCCAACCCCGTAGTTGTGGTAGCCTTCAGGACTACATCTAATATGAGGGTTTCACCTCCGCCAGCCCAATTTCCATGAATGTGTTAGATGTATCCTTACTACCCTAATCGATCGGCTCCTACTCGACCTAGTTCTTGCCCCCCCTACTTGTAGATACCTGTGCTGGTCCCACCCTGGGGTGTATCAATCCCTAGGATGGCAACCCCGATGCCCTTTCTGATGCACAACTTTATATCTACTGATGCCCAGTGGCTAAATTTTCCACTCTTGAATACGTGCACGCCCATAATCCGTCGGAACCTGCACTGCTACATCCCCTGCCGCCGTTTTGACCGCTTACAATCAGCCCAGTAATCATGCCCCAACCTTCCTAGCTCAGGGTACCATTGATACCTAATGTGGGTTACTGCTGAAACGGGTCCCGCTACTAGGGTTTTCCTAGGGTCTATTCGTATACCCCACAGGTTGGTTAAGTGTTATCCATTCAAGTTAGCTAAACCCTACCCCCCATCATGTTACCTTGGTTAAGTGTTCTTTCTTGTGTTACTTAACCCTATTGTACGTCTTGTTACATTGGTCAAGCGTCTCCCCCCGTGTTAACTTAACCCTTACCATACCTCACGTTAGATTGGTCAAGTGTATGTTAACTCAACCGCATCCACTAGCCATATTATAATGGTTAAGTGTTACCCTCGTGTATTTACTTAACCCTACCACACATCAGGTTATATCGGTTGGGTGTTATCAACCCATTCAAGTTAAACCAACCCATTTAACTTAACTCTCCCATCCGTCAGATTGCGTTGGTTAAGTATTTCAAGTAATTCATGGCTTAACCCGCCCACGTATCATGTCAAGTTGGTTAAGTGCTGTCTAGTGATTCATAACTTAACCCCGCTATCTTAGCATATCAAATTGGTTAAGTGTTTTCAAGTAGTTTATAACTTAACCCGCCCACGTATCATGCTAAGTTGGTTAAGTATTATCTATATGTTCAAGTTGACTTAACCCTGCCACGTGTCATGTAATATTGGTTAAGTGTCACTAGTCTAGTCATATTACTTAACCCACCATTGGACTGATTAACAGTTATGTTGGTTAAGCCCACATTTACATGTCAAATTTCCATGTCATCCCACCTAACCCTCTAACCATACCCACATCTTATTATGGTTAGTATTCCTTAATTCATTCATTATGACGAATGAATCATGACCTCTCACATTAGACCGTGCATTTTGTGGACACTGGATTTGCCGGGCAGTTCCGGGCAGATTTACACCACAAACTGAGTCTAACCTCGTGTCATAAATTGTTACTCCTACAATTCGACCTTCGACCTCTCACATTAGACTGACACTTTGTGGCTACTGGATTTGTCGGGCTGTTCCGGGCAGATTTACACCACAAACTGAGTCTAACCTCGTGTCAAAGGTTCATTAATGGTCGTATTCCACCCAAAACCCCAATATCAGTTCATGTGTTTAACATATAAAAATGTTCGTGTTCGTGTTCAAGTCAACTATCCAATACACAGTCATTTCCATGTTCCAAATTCCCAACTTTACATGTTAATAAACATATACCCAAGTTCCAAATTACATGCCACTTATATATATACCCAATTCTAGTCAGTTTACATATGTCCAATTCTTGCCTATTTACATGTATGCCAAGTTTATGCCATTTTACCCATATTAAGTTCTAGCCAAGATTACATGTATCAAGTTTCATGCCCAAATAAACCCAAATCATGATTCATGATGTAGCTATCCCAGACTATAATCATTTTGTTACAATACACGCCAATTACCCAAGTTCATAATACATATTTATGCCAATTATCAAGTTTACAATCGCTTTTAGGTTCAAATTCCCAATTCTACTTATGCCCAATCATAAGCCTAATCTTTTGATTTAATTTACATAGGCCCGAACTTGTGATTTAATATACAAGCAAATTCATATATGCCCACTTTATGCCAAATTAATTATTTCAATGGCCAAACTTGCAATTTCAATTATGGTGACATTAACCAACTTTCCAATTTCATGTTATGCCAAACACGTATATCCAAATAGGTAATATCCCAAACATTTCCCCATGTTCAATCGTAAGCAAATCGCGGTTTAGGCCTAGGTCCGAAATTGACCAAGGTTCATCAAAAGAAAATAAATAAGGGAAGATAGACTTTTGCATAAAAATAAGATCAGAGAGAAAAACATCATTACAGGCATGAAGATTACAACTTGATAATAAATTCAACATGAATCAAGAAAACTGATTTACAACAGGCTGAATAGATCATGAACTTGACATGAGAATAAAGATAGACAAGTCTCAAAAACCCAAGATTCAAGAAGCAACAGGAATGGGTCTGAATCGATAAACATACTTAAATCCAATTCCACTTTATTCCATGGCCATATTATAATTAACAAGTTTAAATCTAAAAAGTAACTAGAACTTACAGATCGTGGCTAATGAATTAAGAACTGAATTTGTTGTAGAATGCTGATTTATTGTCTTGAATCATTGTAGAAGCCTTAATCTTCGAATTAAATTGTGTATGAAAGCTTTGTCCTTAGAATTTGATTTGAGTTTGAATGCTTAAGCTTTAATTTGGGGGCGGCGGCCATGGTTCAAGAGGGAGTTCAGTAGCATTTTGGTGTAAAAATGATTTGTTGTGAATTAGGTTAGGTCTAAGGGTGTTTTTATAGGTGTAGCAACTAGTTTAGGCCCTTAGATTAACCCTAGAATCAATCCTGACCTTCAGAAATCATCCCAGCCCACTGACTCAACCGGTGCATCCAACCAGGCCACCCTGGCCCGACCAGGGAGGCCAGGTCGACCTTATGGTCGACCTGGTCTGGCCAGGTCGACCTTATGGTCGACTAGGGAGGCCAGGTCGACCCTATGGTCGATCCTATGGTCGACCTGGTCTGGTCAGGTCGACCCCCAGGTCGACCCTATGGTCGACTTGGGCTCTGGGCGGGAATTTTCCCGCCCAGCCCGCTTCTGGGTCTTGAATTCGAATTTCTGTGCTGATTTTGATTCTGAAAATTCGTGAAACTTCTATAGGTCATAACTTGGTCATACGGACTCTGATTTTTGAAAACTCGGACTCGATTTCATGCAGAATTCCGAGCCGAACGCAATGGCGCAACCCATTTCCCATGATTCTCACTTTAAAAGTTAATTATACCCTGATTTCTAGTTTTAACATGTTATTAAAATTCGGGTTGTTACATTCTCCCCTCCTTAAAGGATTTCGTCCCCGAAATCTCCAAGTTAAGAAGAATATGTCCTACCATCCAATCATCCATCTACTCAATCATCAATCACAGGCATCCATTGTCCTTAAGAGATTTCTAATGCTGTATGAACATATGCAAGAAGTGTGCGTATATGTTCCTTATCTAATGCAAATGATCAGGCCTGATTGATCTTCTTAATGCAAAATATGTTTAGTGCCATGAGTCCAACATGTATGCAAATATCCCTAATCACATAAACACTATATGTGTGCACAAACATCCATCCATATGCAACATCCACATGATAACACATTCAATTTCATCCTTCAACAAGTATAAACACTCATGCATATGCAGTATGAAAGGTGACGGAGCCGATCTAGTGTCTAATGTGCGTATATATGCATCCACGAGCAACCATTAGCAATCACTTACAACCACTTGCAACCATCAATCATAACATGTCTCAAACACATGTTTACACCCAATTGTTCCTACCTAAAGATATAGTCGAACGATATAAGCAAGTAAAAACTTTGTTCCCATTAGGCAATGTGAAAACTGGAAATCTATGTCACATATATACTGATTAGGAGAAGAGCTCCCTAAGCACCAGCCCCGAAGACCGAAATCAACATCAGAATGATACTCAAAGAATTACTCAACCTAACCAATATATATGATTCTAGCGAACTAAGCATGATGGACTCCTTTTTGGTCACAGGAAATCCCTTCCTAAAACCAACCTGTATCCTGTAGAACCCAAAAAAGTTTAGTCAACCCAACAGACACCCTCAAGCCCCAACATGTATTACCAACAGATGAGTCATACCCCCTATGGGGTTTGCAACAGAAATAGGATTGAGAATAAGATCGAGAGGATATACTTAAAAGATAGCATGCAAGTAAGCCCTACAGGAAAAGAGGGATCAAGGATATACTCTTAAAAAAAAGATATGATGTGCGTATCTAGGCTTCAATCTTCTAAGTCTCATTTCCTTGAGCTCAACTCCATTGTGCTTTGACCGTCTTTAACTTCATAATTTCGTAGCCTCTTAATTCCTATTTCCAAAATATGAGTTGGAACTCATTTCACTGTCGCCTCTCGTTCCACTTTCATTTATTCTCTTTGTAGTATACCCGATTCAAACATAACTGCGTACTCATGGTTTCATGCAAGCTCTCCAAAATTCACTAGTGAATCCTGGATCTCGTTTACTCTCTATAAGGTATTTCACGCAGAAGAACTATCTCTTGAAAACAAACAAATGTAAACCATGTTGCCAAATGTACTTACTAAGGTGATTCTCTATAACTCATGCATAAGCGAAATGAACCATCCGCCTTAGTGGCGAACACTACTCGAGCGGATTGATAAATGTATCAAGAGATTCTAGGTAACTAAGCATGGCAGAACCCTAAGGGTTACACTAGACTTCGAGGGCATTACCGAGGTGAGTCAAGAGCCTAACTACCCTCTTTTCATACTCGAGAATGGTACCATTTCTGGATAACCACTCCATCCCTAGAATCAACCCATACCCAAAGACATAAGCATTACTTCTAAACTCAACACTTAGCATAGACATTTTCAAATCCAAAAAAGTCATGAATAAATGAGCCAATTCCCCAACGGGATTTGAGACAAAAACGGGATCCTCTACTACGCTAGTACTAAGGTGCAGAGACTCAACTATCGAAGCAGAAATAAAAGGATGCGATGTACAAAAACAAAGTTCTAACGGGATGATAGAAAAGAAAGCTAAACCATTAACAGAAACGTTCCACCTCTCTTAGGTACGCTAGTAGTGAGAGCATACAATTGCCCTCTCGACGATCTTGTCCTTTGCCCTTGTCCTTGTCTTATAATACTTAACTACATGTCCCTTTTTACCATACTAAAGATACTCTCTCTTGTCATGGGTTTTATTATTCCTTCACTTTGGCCTCTTTCCTTTCACCTTTTCCTTCTTCGTGGATTAATCCATATCAACAAGTTTCTCATCCTTAGGCTTGTGTTCTTTTATCCTCGTTCTTGCTATCCTTGTATAGTTTGTTGACAAGTCTCTCGAAAGCTACCTCCATCGCACGGCAACCCAACAAAGCTTGAAACAAGATTAGTCGCAGATGGAACTACTGCGGATACAGATGGAGGTTAGGCACTCCTTTGCCCTCCAACATGTGTAGTACACTTACAAAATTATGGTAAAGGAGAAAGAAAGAAGAGACTCGAAGAGAGAATCAAAAGATAGTGCATATGGCTTTGGGGAATATGCCTTTCGTAAAACAAAACTTTTCTTAGAAAGATGCTTCTTTGTAAACGTTTTGAAAATAATTTCAGAAGGTTTTTAAAAGCTTTTGCCCAGTCTGGTAACCTTCTGCTTTGATACCAAATGTAACACCCCACATCCGTTAAGGTCACTCACAAAGGGAATGCCTTAACTTCAATGGAGCATTATGGGTACTGGAACAGAAATATTACAAGACAGACGTATATAAAACAGCGGAAAGTAAAGTAGAAGTATTTCAAATCATTTATTAAATTTAATTGTTTACAATAAAAGCCCATCAATTTCCAATACTCAATTACTTAGCTAAAATATTTGTCTTGCTCAAAATCAAAGAAGCATAAAAATACACTATAGTATTCCCCAATAAAGCAAAGCAAGCCATAGCCAAGAGAGATCCAAGCTGCACATGAAAGAGCCTTGGAGCTTGGTAAGATCCGAACTAAGCTGTATTCCCACCCTGCGAACCTGTGGGGGTGGGGGGGGGGGGGGGGGACGGAAGAAAAAGAGGCGAAACAACACGGGTCAGTCATAAAGACTGAGTAAGTCCTAGTGACTTTCAGCATAAAAACAGGTAAAGATAACATGGCATGAATAAACTGAAAGTAGACATAAGCATGATGACAAGATAAGCTACAGGCACGATGAATCAAGTATAACATCCCATACTTCCTATCAAGGGTAGCATCACAAGGTTCCTACCAAGTATCACATCGCAAGGTTTCTATAACATCGCAAGATTTCTAAGTTTCACCATTACCCTATTTTCCTTGATTTCCTATATTCTCTGCACCACCTAACTAGCGTTCCAATTAGTTTACTTAGTTATAATTACGAGATAAGTGATCCCCCATAACCCATATGATAGTTTTATAGGTACATACCCCATGATGAGGGTCCCACCTCATACTAACAGTTTCATGTCCCCACTGTACCTATTTGATCGGCTCTTACTTACAATGTTTCACATGTGTTATATACTAATGTTATCCCAACCCCTTAGTTGTGGTAGCCTTCAGGACTACATCTAATATGAGGGTTTCACCTCCGCCAGCCCAATTTCCATGAATGTGTTAGATGTATCCTTACTACCCTAATCGATCGGCTCCTACTCGACCTAGTTCTTGCGGACCCCTACTTGTAGATACCTGTGCTGGTCCCACCCTGGGGTGTATCAATCCCTAGGATAGCAACCCCGACGGCCTTTTTGATGCACAGCTTTATATCTACTGATGCCCAGTGGCTAAATTTTCCACTTCGGAATACGTGCACGCCCGTAATCCGTCGGAACCTGCACTGCTACATCCCCTGCCGCAGTTTTGACCGCTTACAATCAGCCCAGTAATCGTGCCCCACCCTGCCTAGCTCAGGGTAACGTTGATACCTAATGTAGGTTACTGCTGAAACGGGTCCCGCTACTAGGGTTTTCCTTGGGTCTATTCGTATACCCCACAGGTTGGTTAAGTGTTATCCATTCAAGTTAACTTAACCCCACCCCCCATCATGTTACCTTGGTTAAGTGTTCTTTCTTGTGTTACTTAACCCTACCGTACGTCTTGTTACATTGGTTAAGCGTCTCCCCCTGTGTTAACTTAACCCTTACCACACCTCATGTTAGATTGGTCAAGTGTATGTTAACTCAACCCCATCCACTAGCCATATTATAATGGTTAAGTGTTACCCTCGTGTATATACTTAACCCTACCACACATCAGGTTATATCAGTTGGGTGTTATCAACCCATTCAAGTTAAACCAGCCCATTTAAAATAACTCTCCCATTCGTCAGTTTGTGTTGGTTAAGTATTTCAAGTAATTCATGGCTTAACTCGCTCATGTATCATGTCAAGTTGGTTAAGTGCTGTCTAGTGATTCATAACTTAACCCCGCTATCTTAGCATATCAAATTGGTTAAGTGTTTTCAAGTTGTTTATGACTTAACCCGCCCACGTATCATGCTAAGTTGGTTAAGTATTATCTATATGTTCAAGTTGACTTAACCCTGCCATGTGTCATGTAATATTGGTTAAGTGTCATTAGTCTAGTCATATTACTTAACCCACCATTGGTCTGATTAACAGTTATGTTGGTTAAGCCCACATTTACATGTCAAATTTCCATGTCATCCCACCTAACCCTCTAACCATACCCACGTCTTATTATGGTTAGTATTCCTTAATTCATTCATTATGACGAACGAATCATGACCTCTCACATTAGACCGTGCATTTTGTGGCCACTGGATTTGCCGGGCGGTTCCGGGCAGATTTACACCACAAACTGAGTCTAACCTCATGTCATAAATCGTTACGCCTACAATTCGACCTTCGACCTCTCACATTAGACTGACACTTTGTGGCTATTGGATTTGTCGGGCGGTTCCGGGCAGATTTACACCACAAACTGAGTCTATCCTCGTGTCAAAGGTTCATTAATGGTCGTATTCCACCCAAAACCCCAATATCAGTTCATGTGTTTAACATATAAAAATGTTCGTGTTCGTGTTCAAGTCAACTATCCAATGCACAGTCATTTCCATGTTCCAAATTCCCAAATTTACATGTTAATAAACATATACCCAAGTTCCAAATTACATGCCACTTATATATATACCCAATTCTAGTCGGTTTACATATGTCCAATTCTTGCCTATTTACATGTATGCCAAGTTTATGCCATTTTACCCATATCAAGTTCTAGCCAAGATTACATGTATCACGTTTCATGCCCAAATAAACCCAAATCATGATTCATGATGTAGTTATCCTAGACTATAATCTTTTTGTTACAATACACGCCAATTACCCAAGTTCATAATACATATTTATGCCAATTATCAAGTTTACAATCGCTTTTAGGTTCAAATTCCCAATTCTACTTATGCCCAATTATAAGCCTAATCTTTTGATTTAATTTACATAGGCCCGAACCCGTGATTTAATATACAAGCAAATTCATATATGCCCACTTTATGCCAAATTAATTATGTCAATGACCAAACTTGCAATTTCAATTATGTTGACAATACCCAAGTTTCCAATTTCATGTTATGCCAAACACGTATATCCAAATAGGTAATATCCCAAACATTTCCCCGTGTTCAATCGTAAGCAAATCGCGGTTTAGGCCTAGGTTCGAAATTGACCAAGGTTCATCAAAAGAAAAAAATAGGGGAATATAGACTTTTGCATAAAAATAAGATCAGAGAGAAAAACATCATTACAGGCATGAAGATTACAACTTGATAATAAATTCAATATGAATCAAGAAAACTGATTTACAACAGGCTGAATAGATCATGAACTTGACATGAGAATAAAGATAGACAAGTCTCAAAAACCCAAGATTCAAGAAGCAACAGGAATGGGTCTGAATCGATAAACATACTTAAATCCAATTCCACTTTATTTCATGACCATATTATAATTAACAAGTTTAAGTCTAAAAAGTAACTAGAACTTACAGATCGTGGCTAATGGATTAAGAACTGAATTTTTTGTAGAATGCTGATCTATTGTCTTGAATCATTGTAGAAGCCTTAATCTTCGAATTAAATTGTGTATGAAAGCTTTGTCCTTAGAATTTGATTTGAGTTTGAATGCTTAAGCTTTAATTTGGGGGCGGCGGCCATGGTTTAAGAGGGAGTTCAGCAGCATTTTGGTGTAAAAATGATTTGTTGTGAATTAGGTTAGGTCTAAGGGTGTTTTTATAGGTGTAGCAACTAGTTTAGGCTCTTAGATTAACCCTAGAATCAATCCTGACCTTCAGAAATCGTCCCAGCCCACTGACTCAACCAGTGCACCCAACCAGGCCACCCTGGCCTGACCAGGGAGGCCAAGTCGACCTTGTCTGGTCAGGTCGACCCCCAGGTCGATCTGGTCTGGTCAGGTCGACCCCCAGGTTGACCACATGGTCGACCCGGGCTCTGGGCGGGAATTTTCCCGCACAACCCGCTTCTGGGTCTTGAATTCGAATTTCTGTGCTGTTTTTGATTCTGAAAATTCGTGAAACTTCTAGAGGTCATAACTCGGTCATACGGACTCCGATTTTCGAAATCTCGGACTCGATTTCATGCAGAATTCTGAGCCGAACGCAATGGCGCAACCCATTTCCCATGATTCTCACTTTAAAAGTTAATTATACCCTGATTTCTAGTTTTAACATGTTATTTAAATTCGGGTTGTTACAGCCATTTTCATTGTTGGATTCTGAAGCTTTTGGTAAATTTCATTTTTATCAGAAGATCGACAAATGAATTAAAAATGGAGTGCGGCTTTTTCCTTCTAGGAATTGGAAATCGCGTATTATATAAATGAAGTGTACTTCGTGGTGAAGGAATAGGGGAGTAAAATTTCAACATAGGTATAACAGTGTGTTTTCTTTTCACTGTAGGTCTGCGTGATTTAACTAGGGTGAGCTGTTGTACTTTGTTAACTTAGGGTAGAAAGAAAAATATACCTGACCCTAAATTAAATTGAATCGGTGCATATTTATACCATTTAAATTATCACATGTTTACGAACTCTTATTTGAGCGCAACAACAGGCATTTCTGGGGTTAAACCACCATTCTGAACCCACTGGGACATGTTTCAAAGCCTTATTCGATCATCCGGAGAAGATACTAATTTAAATCGATATGATTTAAATTTAAAACAATAAATTTCCCGATAATAAATTATTATTATCGTCGATTCTATTCAAATAAGTATAGTGAATTAATTATCTGAATTAATTTGACTGCATTTAAATTTCGGATTGAAATATTTCATATTCTCGTATTACTATAATTATTTCAGATTCAATAATTATACATATATTCAAAATAAATCGTATATCGATTATTAAATCGATAACTCAATATAGAAATCGATTTATGTTATCAATTCAATATTTAAAACCATATTAAATATTTAAAATAAATTATTTGAAAAATCCGTGTCGTTACAAATATAGATTACAACATTCTTTTTAGTGTTGTTGTGATGAAAATCTTAATATAATTCATGACGAGTAGATCACATCCTGCTTTCAAGAATTGTTGTAATGAAACTCTTAATATCCATTGAAGTGATAGTTGCGATATGCAAAATTTATTAAAAATATATATGTTCCTGTAGAATATATATAACATTTGTGGTTATAAGGAATGATAAGGACATAATAGATTACAACATTCTTTTAAGTATTGTTGTAATGAAAATCTTGATATACTTTAAGGTGAGTAGATTACTTCTTGCTTAGTGTTGTTGTAATGAAAATCTTGATATACTTCATTCTTCAAGTATTGTTGTACTGTAGATCTTGATATACTTCAACAAGAGTAGATTACCTCCTGCTTAGTGTTGTTGTAATAAAACTTGACTTATTCATCAAATGTGTATTGCAATATGCAAACCTGATTGAAACACAAACTTGTAAGCACATGAAGTGTATTCATAAATGAATATTAATAGCATACAAATCGCAAAAAGAAGGCGCTTCAAATAAGAAATAGAATTGATGAAAATGAAGTTGTGAAATACAAGGTTTCCTGCAGAGACCAGATTTTGACTTACATACTCTCATATTATGGATGACATATCATTTCGATATTTGATAAACCTTGTAGTTTTTGAGAAGTTCGATAAAAGATTAACTGATATTGTTATAGCTTATCTATACGATGAATCAAATACCGATATTTACATGAGAATCCCAGATAGATATAAGTTGCCTGAAGCAAAATCAAAGTCGATGTACTCATTAAAACCGAGACCATAACTATACGGTTTGAAACAATACAGAAGAATGTGGTATAACCTTCTTAGTAAATATTTGGTAAAAGCTGGGTATAAAAACAATCTCATTTGTCAACGTGTCTTTATAAAGAATTCGATAAAGGGATTTGCTATTTTAACGATATATGTAGATATAAATTTGATTGAGACTCTAGAAGAGATTGATAAAATAATAGATTACTTGAAATAAGAATTTGAAATGAAAGATCTTGAGAAAATTAAATATTGTCTTGGTCTATATGTCGAGTATAGTACAGATGACATACTAACCCATCAATCAAATTACAGTGAGAAAATCCTAAAGCGTTTTCAAATGAGTAAAGTATATCCACTTAGTACGCCTATGGTTGTCAGATCACTAGACATTAAAAAGGACCCTTACCGTCCAAAAGAAGATGATGAAAATGTACTTGATTCAGAAGTATCAACCCAAATAGTAACATTTAAAAATAAGTTATAATACTCTTTATCCTTATTTAAGATTTTTCCTATAAGGATTTTCTTATTAAGGTTTTAACGAGGCATTACATTGATCTGTAAGTATCATACTTCATTTGACGTACTAAATTATTGAAATATGACTTTTTGTATTGTACTCTTTTTTCTTCATCAAAATTTTTCCTATCGGGTTTTTCTTAGTAAGGTTTGAATGAGGCAGCATTTTGATCCAGAAGTATCCAATATCTTTTGATGCAGTAAACTATTATTTATGAAGACAATGCAGCTTGCGTGACTCAGATTCAAGTGCATTATATCAAGGATGATAAGAAGGAGCACATTTCTTCTAAATTTCTGTTCACATATGAAATATGAAAGAACAACAAGAAAGAGGAGAAACAAATTCAGTTTCAAGAAAAGGCGTAGATATGTTCTCAATGACAATTTCCAGATCAACGATTCAGAAGATGGTGTACAAAATTAAAATGTGTCGACTACATCAATAGACAAATTGAATAATGCCTTGTAAATCAGGAGGAGTATATAAAATTATGCTATAATGTACTCTTTTCATTCACTAATATTTTTCCTAACGAGTTTTTGTCAGTAAGGTTTTTAATGAGACATTATCTTAATCTTGAAGTATCAACCCTCGTTATAATATTGTAAAACATGTTATCGAAAGATAAAACAAAATTGTGCTTTTTTCATTATTTATGATTTTTCCCATTTGTTTTTCATAAAAAAGTTTTTAATGACGCAATTAATTTTATCATATTTGCATATGCATATTCAATAGGGGGTATTATAATATGTAAAAGTAATAAAGGTGAATAAACTAATATGCTAAGGGACTTTACTGCAATTTATATGGAATGTAGACTTCATAAATAAAGAGATTGTTTACATTGTTTGTACACCTGAATCAATAAAAATGAAAAAGCCTCTTTCAAATATTTTATGTTCTCTTTAATGGTCTTTTTCTTCTTCTAAAAAAAAATTATTTGTTCTGTTTTATTTTATAACAGACCGTAATTTATTTTGAAATCTTTTTTGACACTCCATGCCTTTTACTGGTTGCTTTTTTTTTTTTTACTCCATGCTTCTTGCCCAACTAATTGGATTTCACCGTACCTCTGTGTGAAACCACAGGCATTCAAATTTAAATACAAAGGAAAGCTAAATTTGCGTTTTGTCCTCGGTGAGCATCTGCACAACCACCGACACAAGATCAATATCTCACGGCGCTTTCATTCACACACTAGCATACTTCCTCGCTCTCCATCTGTAACAAAGACTCCTCTTTCAAGCTTCAATAGCCCATAGCCGAAAGCTCTGGATCTGGAGACTTAGGTACATGATTTTCAATCCATATTTAAATATCTTTTCCTCGTCGTTTTGATTACGAAGTTTCAAAGTCTAATGTGACATGGTAGCTCTGTAATTTGAAGCAATGTCGAGGAGAGCTGTGCCTTCTAGAAGATTGGGAGATGGTGGGAGCATTCTGCTGGTTGGATCGTTGAAGGATAAATCAAAGACTTCGCCATTACTTTCGGTTACTCTCGTCCTCGTGGTCAGATCTGATTCGTTATGCATTTGTTTCGACTCTTTTTTTTTAGCTGAGTTTCCGTATTGATTGGGTTGGTAATTGATATATTGCAGGGCGCATTTTTTATAATTGGATATTTTTATAGTGGATCAGGTTTGCAGAATTGCCTTTTTCGTACCTAATGTTTTACCATGGTTAGAATTAACCTTTTTTGTTTTTTAATTTTTTAATTTAGGCAGTGGTGATGCTTCAGCTGTTAGCAGATTAGATGGTGAGCAAATATTTCACTTGCACTGTTTTTGAGCTAATTCTTCGTAGTGCTTATTGATATTCATATTGGTCCCAATTATTTAGAGCTCATTCTTGTTAACAAGATTATGTAGTGTTTAGGTTATACAAATATAACACGCTAGTAGAGTTGGAAAGTTTCTTTTAGTTGCTCTATTTGGAGCACTATTACTGACTTCTGGTTCTAAAAAAATTAAGCGAGATCTATAGCATGCCATGTGAATTCATGCATCAATTCAACGGATGCACATGAGTGCATGTTCGCTGAAAAAACACATATCATCCTTTATAGAAATTTTGCAAGTCAATCCATGTAGATGGTTGTCACAGGAGTTAAAAAATGCTATGTATTACATCAGTCCTCTTATTTGGTACTCCGCAAAGTTGGGTGCAAATCAAGGTTATCAAGATGTGATCTAAATTGTAAATTCAAAACTTTATATTGAATTGATTTAAATCGTAAATCGTAGATTCAGTTGATATATATCTTAAGGTTTGTACATTTTTAGAAATTGATTTTGATGTTTGAACTTATACGGCAGAACTTTAAACTTATTTTTCTCTGTTATTTAATTTTGAATATATTATAATTATTATTATTATATCCAAATAAGTGTGTTAAATATTTTAATCGAAGTTGAATGTTTTT
This sequence comes from Allium sativum, assembly GCA_030737875.1. Taxonomy (NCBI): domain Eukaryota; kingdom Viridiplantae; phylum Streptophyta; class Magnoliopsida; order Asparagales; family Amaryllidaceae; genus Allium; species Allium sativum. Next base: position 136,193,466 of record CM060918.1, read on the forward strand.
GTAATTGCAGTTTTAATTAAGTTTAAATTGAAATATATATCGAATCGTAAAGAGAGAGAGATTCGATCTGAATTTTGATTTAAAACATAAGATTTTCAGATTTTTGACAACGATGGAAGTGCAAATTGCAAAAATTTGAACTTGGGAATTGGGGTTATATGAATATATATGCATATAAACATTACGATTATTAATTGAAACTTACTGGAATCAACTATTGTGGAATTTTGAGGAATTTGTTTCATGATTAATTAATAGATTTGGAACATAATTGTATTTTACGTATGGAGATATGTTCTTACCAGTGTAGGTGATGCTTTTCTCCAAAATTCAATATTTAAAAATGAATATTGGAGTCTTCTACTGACATGTTTTGATTGCTGCATCGTCAAACTAACGAACACTTGCATCTTGAGCTTCGCATAGAGGGTAAATATGTAGACAACAGCAAGACTTTATTTCCTGGTTGTCTTTGATTTGTAGAAAATGGTGGTCACATCCGTGTTTTAAATCGTAACATCAAACTTGAAATAGTTCGTCTAACTTTCCTCCATTGTGACACTAAACTGAGTGCTTAACTTGTAAAAGGTTTGTGTGTGTGTGCGCTTTTGTGTGTGTGTGTGTGTGTTGTGTATCAGAGCCGGTTCTGGAGTTTACGATGCCCGGTGCGTTTTATAAAATGATGCCCAACTGTAAATTTTGCAAAATGCTACAAATAAAATTCTTATTTGTAAAGCATAATTAATTTCTATAAAATCAACGTTGATATTTTGAACTAACAAAACTTGTTTCCTTTGTACCACTAGATATATTATATCACCAAGTTAAAATATGGATAACATGAGTATTTTTTATAAATGTGACTCTAAAATAAATGATACGAAGTACCATTATTATTAGAATAAATAATAGAACGACGTTTTGTTCATCAAAAATATAAATATAAACTGGCCTTTTTTTGCACAAATAACGTTTATAAATTCTACTACTTGTAGCTAAGTTTGTGTTCTTCAAATTCCTAATTAATAATGATATAGCATGATTACAACCATATAAAAGATTATTTAAAATTTCCTCGAGGGACGATACCACTACCAATTTTATCATTATACAAATTTATCTCAATTAGCATGTCATAGCTCAAATTAAGAAAGTTTGCAGTTATTGTGGTATATGTACCTTAATCTTGGATTAGAATCTCTAAAAAAATTGGTAGTTTTCAACCTTTTTTTTTATATAACGAAAATAAGATATTCCACTAAGCTATTTCATCATCAGTATTTTTTGTTTTTACAGTAAAGTAATTATAATTGATTAAGTAGAATATAGAAACATTTATCTTATCGCTGTTACAAAAAGGAGGATGACATTAAAGCATTAATCATCAAAATTCACAATCTTATCACACAAAAAATGATCTGCATCATGTAACTTTTGTACAAATTGCATACTCCACGATACCATAACAGAAGGAAAAAAAAACGTCATTATTTCTTCTTCCTACTATTGGAATTACTAACCTCGAAGCTCTCAGATTCTACTCGTCTCCACATGCAGTATACAAACTTTCGGTTTTATTGGCTTCTTCGTTGCCCTTCAGTAACCGGCTCTGGTTTCATTCCTTTCAATTTTTCTCCTATGATTTTTTTAAAACCTAGATTCCGATTGCTCCTTTCTTCCATCAAGTGACAGCTTGTTTTTATATACGCGATTGTTTTTGATGCCCCATCCAGTTTGATGCCCTGTGCAATGGCCCAGTTAGCATTGGGCCAGGGCCGGATCTAATATATATACACACACACATATATATATATACACACACACACACACGCACACACACATATACATACGCATATAGATATAGGGAGCGGCTATATAAACACAAAAATTTGACACAAATCAGGAGATACGGAATCTCAACCACATGATTAATTTTGTCTTTATGTGGGATGCAGATCATGGGGTAATCATATGATTTAGAATTTGTGTCCATCAATTTGTGTGAAACATTTGTGTCTAAGTGGACTTTCCCATATATAGGGAGCGGCTATATAAACACAAGACATAAAATCTCAGCCACATAATTCATTTGTCTTTTATGTGAGGGGTGCAAATCATGGGGTAATCCTATGATTTAGAATTTTTGTGAAACCTTTGTGTCTAAATCAATGTTTTAAAACGCAAAAGGCGTATGAGAGGCGTTTTCGGGTCCATGAGGCGAGGCGTAAGCCTCGAAGCGTTGAGGCGTAAGCCTTTCGGGTAAAGAAAAAGCGTAATACATATACTTAATTTTTAACCACTTTCATGCAACATTCCGTTTGTTCATTTTAAATTAACCTAACCAACAATAGAAATTAGGAACCAACTAAACAAGGGCTTTTATGGTAAGCCTACATTAATTCAGAATGTTTGTCTACACATATTATACAATCTTTTTTATTTCTATTAAATAATTAAAGTTTAATGACATTTATTTGTGTCAATATTTGCAACTAAAGATTAACAGGTTTTTAAGTCATATGCCTCAACTGCTTGAGGCGTGTGAATCATAAGCTTTATGCGCTTTGTATGCCTCAAATTTTGAAGCATAAGTTTTAGAGGTAAAAAACCTTTTGGAATAAGCCTCAAGGCGTTTTATCTCTTATTTCTTCGAGGCGAGTCTTGAGGCGAGTATCGAGGCGGGTTTTTTAAAACAATGGTCTAAATAGACTTTTCCATTATATATATATGTATATATATATATATGTATGTATATATATATATATGTATGTATATATATATATGTATATATATATATATATATATGTATGTATATAGGCAAGCGTTATATATCCCTGATCCCTGGCTTGCTCTCACCAACTTATGATCGTGCTCTATCTGTCATTAACTACCCAAAAATTGGCATTTAGGCCTGTTGTAACATATGCGTTGCTATTCGAAAACTGGTTAGAGTATAAGTATAGTCTGAATCATTCACGACAATTTAGAATATTTGCTTTCTGTGCTTGTTTACTCTTTGTGTTCAAAGCGACTTCTTGCTATGCATAGTAAGAAACCATTTATAGCCTTTGTTCCCTGAAAAATAATATGAAACCCTAATTTTTGTAAACAGAACCAACAAACAATGAGATTGCCGTCTTTATGTCATTGAAGCAGTTAAAGGCTAAAAACTCATCAGCTTTTAGACCAAAAGAATAGCTTAACAATCTCAAAACGTGTTATATTCAGTTGAATAAATTGATAATAATTTTCACCATATTTTCAATATGTAGGTATTTCCTGCACCTCGGAAGTTCAACGAGCAATACCTATTTTAAAAATGGCGTATGGTGATAGCATGCAAAACGTTCTGCATGTAGGGCCTGATTCTTGCTCTGTGGTTTCGAAAATGTGGAAGGAGGAAAATGTAGAAGCTTGGGGTGTGGAACCATATGATCTAGAGGATGCTGAGAGTAGTTGCAAGAGCCTTGTGCGCAATGGCATTGTGCGTGTCGCCGACATCAAATTTCCCCTTCCTTACAGGCCAAAATCATTCCCACTTGTTATAGTGTCAGATGCACTTGATTATTTGTCCCCCAAGTATCTTAACAAAACTCTTCCGGATTTGGCTAGGGTGTCATCAGATGGCCTAGTCATTTTCACCGGTAATTCCTAAATCCTTTTATTCTTTGTGATTTAGTTATGGTTCTGATTGAAAGTCCTCTATCTTACACTATAATTTCTAGCATGTTTGAAAACTTTGTTTAAGTGGAACTATACAATTGCCATATATAGTGGAACGAAAGGGTAAACGCTGTACGATTGTTTCAAAAACATAAATTGATAACAAGTCCTAAATTACCATATATAATGGAACAGAGTTACTGAAGTATTCATTCAACTTAACGTACTTGTGTAGTTACATGTATCATGCACATATGACCACTTGATTGCACAGTATAAGTTCCATAAAGTTGTTCATCGCATTATGTGGAATTGTGGATGTAGGGATTAGTTTTCATCGGTTAATAAGATAGAGAGTTGTCATTCAAGTGGATAACTATAATGTCATCTTAATAAAAATTGCTCAATTTTTACATTGTTCTTTTAGTCGTAATTATTTGTTGGTTTAACCGAGAGTCAGGGCTGCCAATCTGAAATGAGATCCACAAATCTGAACTGAACCAAATTGATAAAAACCAAACTAAACTTTTTCTTGGGTCAAGTATGTGTGATGCAAAATAGCATATTGACCTGGTCCAGCTTGACTGACCCGAAACCAAAAACAAAAACTTAAGCATGATCTACTGTAATTATGCTATTTTACATTAGATCATGCTTAAGTTTAGACCAAACTTAAGTTTTTGTATTTGGTTTTGAGTTGGTCAAGCTGGACCAGGTCAATATGCCATTTTACATCACTCATACTTGATCCAAGACACATTTAGTTTGGCTTTTATCAGTTTGATTCAGCTCAGATTCGTCAATAACATTTCGGATTGGCTGCTCTGACTCTTGGCTAAACCAACAAATAATTACAAATACTAAAGGAACATATATCTCTGCTCTAACTTTCTATCTGCATCAACTATAAGCCTATGGGGTACATATATCTCTTCTCTTATGTAAGTCACGACATAATTTTACACATTAATTGCAACAGATTCAAGGATTTCTTAGAATTTATATAAAATGAGAGACATTCAATTCATTTCACAATTTGATTCTAATGTTTCCCCCCAACAAATCAATTGCAGGCTATCCTGGCAAACAGCGAGCCAAACTCTCCGAGCTATCAAAATTTGGAAGACCGGTATGTTTGTTATGGCCATTCCTATTTCCCGTCTACCTTCTAAAAATACAATAAAAATAATTTATACATTGCAATTGCATGCATACACCGCATATGACAAGGCTTTTTCTGTATGTTCTGCTGGAAGCTTTGTACAATAAATGTCATTTAATTAATGTAACACTTAAAAATGTCTAGTAAGTGAATTCAAACGTGAAATTCGTGGAATTAGCTGCATATTGTCCGTAGTTGAGTATTTTCCATGTCAACTTCTAAGTTGTTCATGGAGATCCCATGACCTGTGTTGCTAGCAAAATAATATTGAAATTACCATACAAAATTCGATATTTCTTCCTAACCGTCCTTGTTTCTATAATCACTTTTTTGGATAAGCTAACACTTATAAGATTTCTTTTCCTTTTGGTTTTGATTTTTGTAGGCAAAACTTCGTAGTGCATCGTGGTGGATAAGATATTTTTTCCAGATAGGGTTAGAAGAAAATGAAGCAGCCATGAAGAAATTCGATCAGGCTGCAACAAAGAGTTCTTACAAACCAAGTTGCCAAATTTTCCACCTTGGCTCTAACAATTAATACACAAGTTCATATATGTTACACTCCCACGCGAAAATTGTAGCATTTTCGGCCATTCATATTGCGCCTAGATGTAACTAGGTATGATATACAATATATTTGTATGATTATTTCTGAATAGCTCATATCTTTCCATTGTATTACACATAGTAAGCATTTTTGTTTCTTTATTGTATTACATGGCTTGTGCTAGTATTATTCAAATTGGGTAATATGGCCATATATAAAATTGTCTTCTGTTTTATTGGATTGTCCAGAGTAGTGTTTTTATGAATATTTTGTCATGGCTTGCGGCCTGAGGTTTGTGAGTAATTGTGGGAATTTGTTTTTTCAATTATATTTGCTTTTGCTGTTTTTTTTTTTTTTTTTTTTTTTTTTTTTTTTTTTTAATGAATTGCTTTGTTAAATTGAAATGTGCTTTTATCTTCTTATGGAAGAATATAAATTTGTAAAGAAATAAACAATTATTTCAATTTTACTAAGAGCCGTATGTCAAATTAGGCGGTTTGTTTCTTATGGAAGAAGACAGGCTACGAACTTCCAAGAGAAATTAAGTTGTGTATGTTACCACATATTATTTTGGAGTATTGTTTTTTGTGAGAAGCATGTGTAAGACAAGACAAATATGGATCTGTTACTAGATTTAGGCACCTTTTTCCATTGCTTCGGACTTGCGGACTAACTCATAATACTTATGCTAGAAAACTTTTTAACTTGTAATTTTATTAAAGTTATACATAAACAATGTTAACATACAAATTAAGTCGTGATCTAGTGATTTAGCCTAGTACACGATAAAATATGCATGTGATTTAGCCTAGTACATAGCAGAATATGCAAAAACGTCAATATTCAAAAAACAAAATAGTAAAAAGTAACACATACACTCATATTTTGATATGATTAAAAAAACTATTGGGCCCTAATCGAATCATGTTTTGATAAAAGCATACCTGTGACGACTCCAAACCCCGTACGGACGGAGACAAGGGTAATCTATGGAATATAACACAGAAACAGATAATAGCAGAACAGAATTAAATAAATACACCAGATAATGAACAATAAAATATACTGGATAAAAGTAATCATCAGAGTTACATAGTATACAGGATCATACTTAGTACAAATACAGTTCAACTATACATATATGTCTACAGCGGAAATCAAACATAATGTACAATAGGAGCTGAACAGCATAAAAAGAGATAAATGATAGAATCCATCTTCAGCTCCAGCTATCCAGAAAGAACCAGCTAAACCTGAATACAAGGATGCCCGTGTAGAAAAAGGGGCACCCGAGTTTGAAAGTGAAACAAACTACGAGTCAGTCATGGGACTGGTATGAGAAATCTACTCAACACATTTTAAATATGGCTAATCACAGGACCACGTCACTTTCGTGGAACGGGTTTACTCCATTGGATTGTCAGTGCTTTAAAAACAAATCTTTCTTTTAAACATCGCTATGCTTTTTATAAAAATGAAGCCATTATAAGACTCAGTTCCCATCACACAATGCAACGCAAACCGGAGGATAGAGTTTTATCTTATAACGACCAAAATATGCTTGATACGAATAAAACAAAAGCATTTGATATTATTGCTAGTGTTTATATGTTTTAAAAAAACAATTTCAAATCATAACTATCAATCATAGACGGCATTAATGTCCCATACCACTATGTCGCCATATATGGGTACAATCAAACCCGCACAGTCACGTATTTGGAAATTGGATTTCCGTCATGAACCAAGGCAAAAGATAGTCCTTACCGAATTCGAGACGCTCTAGCCCGCCCCTCAGGCACAGCCGCAACCGTACCTTGGATCGTCAGGGCCGGTCCACACGAAGTGGATTATAATGCCTGAACAATGCGTTTCTCCGCCCTTTGGGGCGTAAATGAGTCAACGAATGACTCCATCGGACCCGGATCGTCCGATCTAACCGAGGCGTCTCGCAACAGCAACAACCACACAGGTGAAAAGTATATAAATGTCAGGGCTGGTAGGTCACTGACACCACCCTAGCTAGAAAGAAAACGCACGTCCCCCCCTGAGGTCCTGCTCCCGTTTCTGGTTCATAGCGGGGTGTGAGGCTCGTGAATTCACATTATACACAAAGCTACGCCACACAGGCGGTGCTTTGATCATCACCACAAGACTTTGCTTTTCAACAGAAGCCCTGATCATTTGCCACTTAGGCATGCCACACTAGCCATTCATGCCATGCGACTGATGTCCATCGATATACAACCTCTGAGCTCGTGCGTTTCAGAGAAGGGCGTTAAGCAAAAGAATAAATTCTTCGTCGCCAAACAGATGTATATTTAACAGAGATCAATCAACACAGAATAAAATCCAATGTCAGACACACAATCCATTTACAAGTCCGTTCTGGGTCTGAACGAAACCGGAGGCACTATATACCTCGCAAACCCATCGATCACCACGTACGTCTGGACGATCACCACTCATTATCCATATTTCGGGATGCCTTCCATTCAGGACCTCGGTTACCACCCAAACGAGGTGAAGATCTCCGGTCTTCGACCACTGCTTCATCTTCGACTTTCAATCGTCGGTCAATTATTTGAAATGAGAATTAACTCAGCCTTTTCAAATGATTCACGTATATTTAGAATTTCAAATCAATTTATTTCAATGGTTAAATCATTCGACAGCACCAATTTTGTTCTTTAATGTAATTTTCACACCAAACATATTCAACCATCAAATACCACATAAATCGAGCAAATTCAATTTATTTCTATTCCATATTATTTATGATATTTTATAACAATCTATCGCTATTTTTATTTATTTTAAAATAGCCAATTTATTCAAAACGACGCTTCGGGCCATAACGCGGCCGTGGCGCTATTTTTCTTCAGATTTGATTTACACATATCTGAAAATCTAACCGTTGGATTTTCACAAAATTTACATCATTAGAAAGATCTTTTCTAAACGAATCCAGCGGTTCCAGTTTCGGGAAAATCCGACGGTCGGATCTCCCGGTATAATCGTTTGAAGTTTCGATTTCAAAATACGAACTGCAGCGTCGTTATTCGATTAAATATAATTATATTTATATATATATATATATATATAATCGATTCTGGCGCTGTTTTCCTTCCGATTTGAATTAAACATTCCAGACAATACAATCGTTGGATTTTTACAAAGTTGGTGCCGTTGGAAAGATGTTTCCAAGGCGAACCCAACGGTTGCGGTTTCGGGAAAATCCAATGGTCGGATTTCCCGCACTAGTTGTTTGAAATCACGGTTTCAAAACACGAACTGCACGGCCACGTTTCGTTTTAATTTTATTTATATTTATATATTTATATAAATATAGTTCATTCAACCATTTCAAAATCGTTTTCACTTCAAATATTTCACTAACGCCTTTAAATTTTGGAAAATTTCGCCATAACCTCCTTTGTACGGGAGGGTCTGGGAAAATTCCCAAATAGCCACATGGGCGTCTCATGTCAAAAAGAAAAAGAAAAAGCCAAGCGGCTAGCCAACAGGCTCATAAAATCATCACCCAAACAAAACAGTAAATGTGTACCTATTTGTCGGGCACAAAATTTTATTCCTCTTCTCTAGCCCCTTTGCTATAACCTGTTCAATAAATATGCATGTACATATATACGGTTCTTATCACTTATCATTTTCCATTCAACTTCATATTTGATTCCATTTGGTTTAAAAACACCATTCATTCTAAGGTTGTATGCATAGGCAAAAATCCTATCATTAGCTAATTAATAAATATTTCAACTCATGCATATTTATTTGAACGAGTGGCTATTTTTAACACTTCACATTTCAACAATTCATGTATATAATAAAAGTGTGATTTTTATTGTAAAACAATTCTTTTCAAAACACTATTATTTTATATAGTCTATATAGGTAATAAAAATAGGATTTTTATTATAAAACAATTTCTTTTAAAACGAGATTATTTTACATAGTTCATATAGATGATAAAAAGGTGGTTTTTATTATAGAACAATTTATTTCAAAATATGAATACCATTCAACACATGAATTTCTAATCAACGAATAAATATAGTTTCAGCAAATGAAAATAATTCAAACACATGAATATTATTCAAAATTTCGGCAGCATAACGGCAGGGTAATTAAAACCGGGACCGTCCCTAGTACGGCTCCTCGCTCTACCTTAAAACCTCGCGGTTTTTGACAATGGGGATCATGCATCTAGTTCGCACGCAGGCGGCATGTATATTTATTTCATTTCCTCAAACTAATCCTATGTGGTTTCAACTAAATATTTCTCAATCACAAACGGGTATTTTTCAACCACAGTCAATCAATATCAACCACAAATAATCACAATCAACCATTCGCTATCAATCAATTTTCCACAAACTCAACCAATAAATATCGTCCATGGTTTGTGGACGAGGGGCGTATATATATATATATATATATATATATATATATATATATATATATTCATATATAGCAATTCACTTCTATTTCAACACATATATAATTTTTACAACGCCTATATAACTTATACATCGAACGTACAACTTATACAACGCTTATACATGAGGTGTACAACGCTTATATAACTCATACATCGACTATATAATTTATACATCGTCGTTTTCCATATCGTTTATAAATTAGAAATCTCACATTGGGTTCCACTCCACCAAAAATAGCAGAAGGCTCAGAAAAATATGCGGTCTGTTCTAAAATGTAGAAGACGTCCACATGGGTCCACTGTCTCTTGTTTCACTGGATTTCGACAAGAAACGAAAAAGATATGATTTTTCAAAGTTTGCAACTGTTTTAAACTGTTAAAACTGCTGAAAATAAATTTGGCCGTATACCTCATTGTTTTCTTCAAAAATAGGTCTTCAATTCTTGACCAAACCGTGAAGTATTACCACGATCGGACCACGCAGCGCTGACCAGCCTCGAGAGCGCGCCTGAGGTGCTGACGGCGTCGAACTTGGCGGCTCCTGGGCGGCGCGATCGACCTTCGAACGGCGGATCTTCACGAGGTCGGTTCTGGAGATATACTCAACGAAAAAAATCAAACTATATATGGATTTGAAGCTCGTCTCGAGCACTTCAAAATCCTCAACTGGAGGAGGGGCTGATTTTGCTTGGTTTGGTCGGAAAGTGGACGAGAAGTGGAGAAGGGGTTTCCGCCTTTAATCGGAGCATCGGGGAGAGAGAAATTTCTGATGTGGACGAATAGGATTTTTTTTTATTAATTTATATTTTTTTTCGAAAATACCCTCTTTCACACCCGAACCCCAATTCAAACCCAACGACTGTCGTCCCTAGCATTTTACCCCCATTCCGAACACAATGGGATATGTTTCGAAGGCCCATTCGAATGTTTCAGTCAGTTTTCATTCAAATTAAAATATATAACATTCAATATTCGATTTGAACGTGCATTTCAATTTGCCAGGGCCACAAACTGATTCGAAAAATTCTAGAAAAATAAATCTGGCTATGTTTTGATGATACGGTCCCAACAAAACTAGTTTTGTCGAATTCTGAGACCGTTTGCAAAAAGGCCCATTTCTGGTCGATCCAATTTAACTGTAATAGACCAAAACACATTTTCCTTTTCCATGCTCACATACTAGCTTCAAAAATTATGAAATTTGAAACCTAGCAATAACTTCACATCCCGGATCCAACAAAAGTGGTTTCGTCGAATTCCGAGTTCGTTTGCAAAATGGCCAATTTCACGGGCTATATAAATTCCATAGCGACCTTTCTGAAAATTCATTTGGCCATAACTTTTGCTTTCCACTATGAAAATTCGATTTTTTAGATTCGTTAAAAGGTATTCACTAACAGATTTAAATATTTTTGGTTTCACTCAAATCCGTTTTGTTTTGCACCCGGTACAGTCCGACAAAGTTTGAATTCAATTTTTGAAACTGCAGCGCCATTTCAGACCTTGTTTATAATTATAATTAATTATATTCGTTTTCAATTGTCGATTCAACTCACTTTACATCTCTATTATTTAAAATATTTATTTTAAATATTAAAAATCCATTATTTTAGCCAATTAAAAATTTTTAATTTGGTTCAGATTTTCTGGGTCGTTACAATACCCGATCCTGATAGTATATGGGTTGAGCATATGAAGTTAAGGCAAAATCGTACTCGCATTAATAAGGCAGTCTTGGTTGTGCTACGACTGAAATCAGTACCATAGACAAACCTACAAATACATACTTATGTATTTATATAGGAAAATATTTACAAGGACAAATTTTGAAAGACAAACTAGGTTGAATGACATAAAGTTTCATTTTTGTGGTTGAATAACAAACTTAAAAAAATAATTAGAGTGAAGACTACTGTTAATCCGTCTTTTTGCAAGGTCATTGCATCTTTGCTTTAGATGCGTAGAATGCTTGATCTTCATGGTGGATAGTTGTCAATGTGACACCCCACTTCCGTTAATGTCACTCTTTATCAGAATACATTAAATTTCGTGAAGCGTTATAGGTAAATAGAAACAGAATCTCACAAGACAGAAATAAAAATAGCACCAAAAATTTAAAACTACATTATTCAGTAGAAAAACATCGTAGTCTCAAAACCAATTACAACATTAAGCTAAAATACTGAAACCAAGTACATCAAACCATAACATCTGTCTTGCGCTAAAAACCATTATAGTATAAAATATAAAATCATAATCCTCAGTAATAGCTATAATATATTAGACAAATAGTCGAAGTGATACATCAAAGCAGATCCAGATCCAAGCAGAAACAGAAGAAAGAGTCATAATCACGTCTGAGCATTCCCACCCTGAGAACCTGGGGAGGAGGAAGAGAGAGAAAAGGAAACAAAAAGGGTCAGACATAAAGTCCGGCGAGTACAATGAGTTTTAGCATATAAAGAAATAAAAGTATCATGACAGACATATAAGATTGGATGGGAGACAACAGTATCATATAACAGCTATAAACAGGATAAGCAGCATAAACAGAGTAGAATATGATTCTCAAATACTTTAATCTGCACCAGTACCAGTATAACAGGATTTATGACAGAATTAGGTGTCCCATAATATAATAGAAACAGAATGATCCCAACAGAAACATAATGGTAGTTTTAGGTGTACTCTAGTTACATAACGGGTTTTACCCTAAACAGAAATAACAAGTACCTCAGCAGAAATAGCGGGTGTTACCCAAACAAAAAACAGAAAGGACTAGATGTACCCTAATTACTACCCCAAGCGATCGGCTCACTAACATGTAAACACCCTATGTCGGCCCTACAGTAGGGTGTATTACTTCCTAAAGTGGCAGCCTACAGAAGGACACAGATCTATTTACAGGTGCTACAACGGCTTATTTTATCTACAGACCTGACCCATGCATGCCCATGACTCCGTTGGAACGCGCTCATATACACCCCCTTTTCAAATTAACCTCTTACTATCAGTTCAGTATGCCTGACCTCTACCTAATGCGAGCCCCTTTTTAATACCAGAATGGGTTACTGACTGGTATGGGCCCTACATAGCAGATGACACAAGTCAAACCCCTAAACTTATGTTCCCCTAATTAAGTAGAATTTTTAACAGGTTAAGCCTTAAAGATTAACAGGTTCGCCTAATCCCCACAGATTAACATGTTATGTTTCAGTTAACAGGTTCATATAACCCCAACAAATTTAAACAGGTTTACTTGACCCCAACAGTTTAAACAGGTTTACTTGACCCCAACATATTAAACAGGTTTACTTGACCCCAACAGATTTAAACATGTTAATAGGATTTAAACATGTTAACAGGTTTATATAACCCTAACATATTAAATAGGTTTCACATGTTATATATACAGTTTCATTACATGTTCCACTTAATCCTCGAATTAAGCCTACGGATTTACATGTTTATACAGCCCAAATTTCAGTCATATTTCACAGTACAAGATATGCCCCAAAATTTTCAATCATATTCCACAGTACAGGATATGCCCCAATTTTCCCTCTTTTATTTTCATTTCCTAATTGTCCCAATTTCATTCATACATATGTCTCTTGCGAGATTTTCTTAGGCTCGAAGGTAGCCTAGGCTTATAAAATTAAAAAGGGAATAAGAGAGGAAGAAGAGTAGAAATAGGCATAATAATAACAGAAATAGGCATATTGAAACACCCCACCTCCGTTAGGGTCACTCTCAACGGGAATGCCCTAATTTTGGTGGAGGTTTATAAGTATAAGTCACAGACACATAAGACAGATATAAGAACACATATTTTTGAACAACGGAAAACAACAGCAATTTTTATTTCAACAAAATACGTGTTACACAAACCATGTCATAATTTGTCTTACAATACTTCCAAAAACATAACACCTTCATAACTGTCTTGATTACATTATTTAAAGAAGCATAAAACATAAGTAAACTGCATAAGTCCCATAATTGCTGTCCAAAGCCATGGTCCAAAACGAAAAGGATCCAAGCAATACATTCTTTCTCTTCAAGCTGGATGTGAAAACTGATCAAGCTGCGGTATTCCCTCCCTGTGGACCTGGGGGGCAACGAAAGAAAAGTAGAGTCAGACATAAAGTCTGAGTAAGTCTAGGACTATCCAGTCTATGAATAAAGAATTGGGCATGATAAATATAAACTGGAAATGGGAAAGTACTATAAACTAGATTAAGTTGTCTAGAGTCGAATGTACTTATCGTACCCCATATTAATCTCTGCATTCATACAAACTAGTTACCAACAGGCACCCCATAATTAGGGTGAAGTGTTCCGTTTCTAATGATCGGCTCCTACTCGCATAGTTACATGTGTCTTACGGCCCCCGATGTTGTAGTTACCTATGCTGGTCCCACCATGGGGTGTATCAAGTCCCATGGTGGCGGCCCGACACAATCCTAGAATGCACAGGTATGCTACTGGTGCCCAGTGCCTTATTTTTCTGCGCCGGAGTGTGTGCACGCCTGCACCCCGTTAGAACCTACACTGCTGCACCACCGCCGTCGATTTGACCTCTTACAGTCAGCCCAGTAATCATGCCCCACCCTGCCTAGTTCAGGGTATCCCGATACACCTTGTAGGGTTACTGCTGAAAAGGGTCCCCTGCTACTAGGTTTTCTATTTCTAGCCAACATGCTAAGTTGGTTAAGTGTTTTGTACACCTAACCCCCAATCAGTCTATATAGTTTAGCATGTTCCATTTTGATTAAGTATTAATTAAATTTACTTAATCCTATCAATCCCGACTCAGCCTTAAGTGTCTTATTAAAGCCTCAACCTCTCACATTAGACAGGTATTGTTGTGGCTGCCTGTTGCCGGTTGGGTCCGGGCAGTCTTACGCCACAACCCAGTCTAACCTCGGGTCCTTATTGAGCTCCGTGTTTAACCACCCACATTGGATAGGTGTTGTTGTGACTACTGGACAGCCGGGCGGTTCCGGGCAGGTTTACATCACAACTCAATCCAACCTCGGGTTAAACACATCGTATTTTCTACATTTACATATTTTGTCTCTTTTCTTTTTATATGTAAGTATTTGCGGCCCATTATTCAAATTCATCTTTATTGGGTAAAATTAATTTATGCCACTTAATTGTTTTTCAAGGTTGTTGGCATGCGTCAAACATGCCAACACATATGTTCTATATTTTAACCCAATCGTCATTACCCCATTTTATACGTTCACTAAAATATAACATATGTTGGGTTTAACATTTAAACCCAACTTAGCCACATGAAAAAGGGGAGGCTTATAACATGGTGTTTATATATTCTAAGTAACATAAAAAGGGGAGTCTGAACGCATGAACTTGCAACATAACGATCTAATTAACATGAATTAGGCACATGTGAACTTGCATGGTAATAGCATATAATCATGGCATAAACATACTTAAACATGAATCATTCTATTCATATAATCATGGCATAAACATACCTAAACATGAATCATGGTTTTTAGTCTATTCATGTTAACTTGCAATTGGAATGTAAATCTAACTTAATTATGTGTCACATATATCACCATATGATTTTGATAACAACATAGGCCTAAAACATGTTTTCAACTAGGCATAACACCAAACATAGCTTAGTCATGTTCATAAAGATGCTTACTTTTGTCTCTAATACAAAAGTATGATTTTACACTTGAATCACGATGCCAATTCCAACATAGATTCATATAAACCATAGTACTTAGTTGAATCCAATTACACTAAAAGTGATCATAAAAGTATGTACATTATATTGGCATAATAGTGAATCATATACTTGCATGAATCCCAAATAAACTACCACAACATATGGTTGTTAACTTCCAACATAAATCACATACTTGCAAATATCCAATCGTATACAACATTTCCAAATCGTTTAAAATCAAAGCAACTTACAAATATAGATTATTATCGCCACAATTCCATTTCTCATTTTACACAAATCAAAACGCAATTATTTATTCACATCGGAATAGCACTCTACTTACAACGTATGACGAATCTTCAATTCAGGAATCTGAATTCTGAATTTGGAGATGCTATCCTTTGATGTAGGCGTTGTTTTGATTTAATTGACGTTGCTTTAAGCTTTCAAATTGTCTCCTAATTGTCTCTCAATTTCTGACGGCTATTCCTAGTCCTTCCTCAGCAACATGACGGTCTCATCTCCATTTTTGTTTGTATGAATTAGGGTGAGTTTTAGGTCCTTTTTATAGAGATTGTGAGTTGATTAGGACCGTCGATGGAGCTTGGTTTAATAAAAGCCATTCGTTTGAAGGAGAACCAATCAGGAGCTGAAACCTAGCCCTAGTGACAAGGCAAGGCTCAGAAAATCGACCAAGCACAGACCAGGCCAGCCAGGGGGGCTGGGTTCGACCTGGCTCAGGGGCCAGGTCGACCCCCTAGTCGACCCCCAGGTCGACTATGTAGTCGACCTGGGCGCCCCAGGTCGACTACCCAGTCGACCTGGGTAGCCCAGGTCGACTACCCAGTCGACCTGGGTGTTATGGGCGGGAAAATTCCCACCCTGGCCAATCTGGCCCGATTTTTGAATTTTAAATTTGTTTTTCTGAGCTGTTCTGGTCTGTTTGAATTTTAAACTGAATTCTGAAACTTCCGGAGGCCATATCTCCCTCATACGGAGTCCGTTTTACGCAAACTCGGACTCTATTTCAAGCAGAATTCCGAGACGAACGCAATGGCGTATCTCGTTTCCCTTAATTCCTTGATTTGAAATTTGTTATACTTTATTTTGTGAATTTTACTGTTATAGAATAAACGGGGTGTTACATTCTCCCCCACTTAAAAGGATTTCGTCCCCGAAATCTTCAAGTTCAGGAAGAATGTACGTCCTAACATCCAAACATCCATATACTCATCCATCAAACACGAGCATCCATTGTCCTTAAAAGACTTCTAATGCTTCATGATCATATGCGGAGTGTGTGTACATGTACTTATCTAATGCAAAATCAGTCGGTCTACTGATTCAGTTGACCTCCTTAATGCGAATTATGTAAGTGCCATGAATCCATTATGTATGCAAATTCTCCTATTCATGATTCTACATGAGTGCGCAATCATTTATATAAATGCAACATCCATATGACAACACATTAAACTTCAACCATATACGAATATAAATACATTTATGCATATGCAATATGAAGTGACTGAGCCGATCTAAAACCTAGATTGTGTGTATGTATATACAACCACGAGCAACCACTAGCAATCACTTGCAACCACTTGCAACCATCATCCATAACATGTTTCAATTACATGTTTTCATCCAAAGGGTTTCTTCCTAAAAGATAAGGTCGAGGAGATATACCTAAAAAGATAGATAAAAGCGCAACTTAAGGAAAAAGAAAGATCAAAGATGTACCCTCGAAAAGAAAAGGGTAGGCTGCGCGTATTCTAGCTTCAGTTTCCCAAGTTGTGTCTCCCTCGGCGTCGCTCCACTGAACTTTAACGAGCTTTACTTAGCGGTTGCGTAGCTTCTTCACTTCCGTTCCTAATATGCGGGTTGGAACTTTCCCCATAGTTGCTTCGCGTTCCACTTTAGCTTCTTCTAGGATATTTGGCTCTACCACTTCAGCAGATTCATGTAGACATTTTCGGAGGTGCGAAACATGGAAAACGTTGTGAACTCCGGCCAATTTTTCGGGTAGCTCTAATCTATAGGCCATTTTCCCAATTTTCTCAATAATAGGAAACGGTCCTACGAACCTTGGTGCTAGCTTTCCTGTGGTTCCAAAACGAACAACGTTCCTTAGTGGAGATACCTTAAGAAAAACTCTGTCCCCAACTTCAAATTCAAGGTCGGTCCTCCTCTTGTCGGCGTAGGATTTTTGTCTGTCTTGGGCTGTCTTCATTCTTCTTCGTATTAAGTCTACTTTTTCTGAAGTCTCTCGGATCATATCCGGTCCAAGTATGAGCTTGTCAGTAGACTCCCACCAACAAGTGGGCGATCGACACGGTCTTCCATATAAAGCTTCGAAGGGCCCCATTTGGATGGTTGCTTGGTAGCTGTTGTTGTAGGCAAACTCCACCAAAGGAAGATGGTCTTCCCACGTCCCTCCGAAGTCAAGGATGCACAGTCTTAAAAGGTCCTCCAAAACTCTGTTCACTCTTTCTGTCTGGCCATCGATTTGGGGATGATAGGTTGTGCTCAAGCATAACTGTGTGCCTACCGCTTCTTGCAGACTCCGCCAAAACTCACTTGTGAAGATAGGGTCTCGGTCACTAACAATGCTAGATAGTATTCCATGGAGTCGAACAATTTCCTTGAGGTAAAGAGATGCTAGGGATGAGGCAGTTCTTTTACTTTTGACAGGTAAAAAGTGGGCGCTTTTAGTAAGCCTATCCACTATTACCCAAATGCTAGTGTTGCCTCTTCTAGACCTAGGCAGCCCATCAATGAAGTCCATTGAGATGCTATCCCACTTCCACTGCGGGACCTCTAGAGGATGGAGCAGACCGCCAGGCCTTTTCTGTTCCGCCTTAACCTGTTGGCACACCATACACTTAGAAACAAAATCTGCCACGTCCTTCTTTATGCTGTTCCAAAAGAAAGTTCTTTTTATGTCCTTGTACATTTTATCCCCGCCTGGGTGTATCGTCATCTTGGAGTGATGTGCTTCCTCGAGAACCTTCTTTACTAAATCCCTTGTCTGTGGGACGCATAGTCTTCCATCTCGCCTTAGCCAACCCTTATCGTCGATGGAGTATCTGTTGAGGTGACTTGAAGTCTCACCCCTAATTAGCCTATCAATCGTTTCCACAAGCTGAGGGTCTTCGCGTTATGCTATCCCTATTGAGTCCACTAAAGTCGGGCGTACTTCGAGAGATGCTAGCAAGCCCGATACAAAATCGGAGGAGGGCCTAAAGTCAAAGCTGGCTATAAACTCTAGGCTTTGTCTTTCAACAAACAGCGGGCTTAGGGTCAGTTTCTTTCGGCTCAACGAGTCTGCCACTACGTTGCCTTTGCCCAAAGTGTAGGAGATCTCGAAATCGTACGAGGCAAGAAACTCCATCCATCTCTGTTGCCTCAAGTTAAGATCTTTCTACGAGAAAAGATATTTCAACGATTTATGGTCAGTGTAAAGTTCGAACTTCTCACCTAGGAGATAGTGTCACCAAGACTTGAGTGCAAAGACGGTGGCAGCTAACTCAAGATCATGGGTTGGGTAGTTCTTTTCATGCACTTTCAACTGTCTTCCGCCATAAGCTACTACCCTTCCTTCTTGCATTAAGACAGCGCCTAGCCCTGTCCTACATGCATCTGTATAAACTGTGAACATCTTGCTCCCATCTGGCAACGTCAAAACTGGGGCTGTTGTAAGAGCCATTTTTAGTCGTTGGAAAGCAAACTCGCAATCCAAGTCCCAATTGAACACTAGATTCTTCTTGGTCAGCTTTGTGAGTGGAGCTGATATCTTTGCAAAGTCTCTGATGAATTTCCGATAGAAGCCTGCTAGCCCGAGAAAGCTTCAGACTTCTGTTGCGTTCTTTGGTGTCTTCCAGTCCTGTACCGCTACTACTTTAGCAGGGTCCACAGCTAATCCTTCTTTGGATACTATGTGCCCAAGGAACCTCACTTCTTCTCTCCAAAAGTGGCATTTGGAGAATTTGGCTTTTAGCTGATGGACTCGCAAAGTTTCCATGATTGCCCTTAGGTGTTGAGCATGCTCTTCTTCACTCTTTGAGAAGATCAAGATATCGTCTACGAAGACCACTACGAACTTATTGAGGAAATCTCTGAACACCCTACTCATTAGGTCCACGAAGTAAGCGGGTGCGTTTGTCAAGCCAAAAGGAATGACAAGCCATTCAAAGAAGCCGTCTGGGGTTCTGAATGCGGTTTTATCGATACTATCTTCAACCACCCTTAGTTGATGAAATCCGGTTGCTAAATCGAGTTGGGAGAAAACAGACGCTCCTACAAGCTGATCAAACAGATCGTCAATTCTGGGGAGAGGGTGCCTATTCTTTTTCGTTAGCTTGTTGAGCTCCCTATAGTCAACACATAGACGGAGTGAACCATCCGCCTTTGTAGCGAACACCACTGGAGCGCCCCATTCTGAAATGCTCCTTCTAATGAACCCCTTTTCTAGAAGCTCTTTAATCTGTTTACTGAGCTCCTTTCTTTCCCGTGGAGCCATGTGTCTAACGGGCAACGCAACGGGCTTTGCATTATCTACAAGATATATGCGGAAGTCTATCTCCCGCTTCGTAGGCAAGCCCTTTACCTCTTCGAATACATCCAGATATTCCCAGACCACTCTAACCGATTGCAAACTTTCAACAGAGGCATCTAGCGATTCAAGATAACTAAGCATAACCGCATACGAGGGATTACAAGTAATTTCCAGAGTATTACCGAGTTGGGTCAGAAGCCTAACCACCTTTTTCTCACAATCAAGGATGGCACCATTACTGGATAGCCAATCCATGCCCAAAATCAAACCATATCCCGAAAAGCCCAAAACAAAGGCACAACATTTAAATTCTACGCTTAGAATAGAAATTTTCAATCCCACACAGATCATAGATAAATGAGCTGGGCCCCCAACTGGATTTGAAACAATTAAGGGGTCCTCTACCATACTAGTTTCTAGGTGCAGAGATTCTACTAAAGCAGATGAGATAAAGGAGTGTGATGCGCCAGAATCGAATAAAGTGCGAACTGGGTGATCATAAAGATAAACTACACTTTCTACAGAAGTATTTATACCTCGCTGCTGCAGAGGTGGCGCTTCTAGCGCATGAACTTGTGCCTCTGAGGTGGATCCAGCCCTCTGCCTCTGCCCTCGCTTCTTTGGGCAATCCTTAGCCAGGTGGCCTGTCTCACCGCAAGAAAAGCACCCACCATTCATCTTGGCCTTCTTTTTCCGGCAATCTTTCATTAAGTGCCCCACTTTGCCATAGAAATTACACTTCCTCTTTTCTTTGTTGTCTTTCCCACCCTTCTTAAAGTCGGTCTTCTTAGGCTGCAAACCCTCTTTCTTCCCTTGAGAGCTCTCTGCCTTTGTCTCCTTCTTGCCCTTATCCTCTTCGTTCAGCAATGCCATCTATACCAACCTTTCTACAGAAATATTACTACCTCGTTCCTGTGGAGGTGCTGCCAGAGCATGAACTTGACCCCCTGAAGTAGATCCAGTTTCCTGCCCCTATCCTTTCTTCTTTGGGCAGTCCCTAGCCCAGTGGCCTGTCTCCCTACACTGAAAGCAAATAGCACTCATCCTCTTCTTCTTCTTCTTTCTGCAGTCTTCCTCCAAATGTCCAAGAATTCCGTACAAACAACATTTCCTTTTTTTCACGTTTCTTGTCATTATTATTACGATCCTTTCTTCTTTGACTATTATTCGCCTTCCTGTTCTGGGACTCTTCCACTTGCTGGTTCACGTAGGGGAGGAGGAGTGAAAGCGTCAGTAGCTGGGGAGTAAGGTCTCCAGACATGCTGAAATAGAAAGGAGGGATTCAAAACGAAGGATAGAGAGAGTACCTATGGATTTGGGGGACTTTGCCTTTTTAAAATAAAATAATATTTTATCTTTAAAAATGCTTCTTTAAATTTTCTTTTGAAAATAAATTTTAAAAACTTTTTATCTTATCTGGTAAACCTATGCTCTGATACCAAGTGAAACACCCCACCTCCGTTAGGGTCACTCTCAACAGAAATGCCCGAATTTTGGTGGAGGTTTATAAGTATAAGTCACAGATACACAAGACAGATATAAGAACACATATTTTTGAACAGCGGAAAACAACAGCAATTTTTATTTCAACAAAATACGTGTTACACAAACCATGTCATAATTTGTCTTACAATACTTCCAAAAACATAACACCTTCATAACTGTCTTGATTACATTATTTAAAGAAGCATAAAAACATAAGTAAATTGCATAAGTCCCATAATTGTTGTCCAAAGCCATGGTCCAAAACGAAAAAGATCCAAGCAATACATTCTTTCTCTTCAAGCTGGATGTGAAAACTGATCAAGCTGCGGTATTCCCTCCCTGTGGACCGGGGGGGAAACGAAAGAAAAGAAGACGAAAGAAAAGTAGAGTCAGACATAAAGCCTGAGTAAGTCTAGGACTATTCAGTCTATGAATAAAGAATTGGGCATGATAAATATAAACTGGAAATGGGAAAGTACTATAAACTAGATTAAGTTACCTAGAGTCGAATGTACTTATCGTACCCCATATTAATCTCTGCATTCATACAAACTAGTTCCCAACAGGCACCCCATAATTAGGGTGAAGTGTTCCGTTTCTAATGATCGGCTCCTACTCGCATGGTTACATGTGTCTTACGGACCCCGATGTTGTAGTTACCTATGCTGGTCCCACCATGGGGTGTATCAAGTCCCATGGTGGCGGCCCGACACAATCCTAGAATGCACAGGTATGCTACTGGTGCCCAATGCCTTATTTTTCAGCGCCGGAGTGTGTGCACGCCTGCACCCCGTTAGAACCTACACTGTTGCACCACCGCCGTCGATTTGACCTCTTACAGTTAGCCCAGTAATCGTGCCCCACCCTGCCTAGTTCAGGGTATCCCGATACACCTTGTAGGGTTACTGCTGAAAAGGGTCCCCTGCTACTAGGTTTTCTATTTCTAGCCAACATGCTAAGTTGGTTAAGTGTTTTGTAGACCTAACCCCCAATCAGTCTATATAGTTTAGCATGTTCCATTTTGATTAAGTATTAATTAAATTTACTTAATCCTATCAATCCTGACTCAGCCTTAATTGTCTTATTAAAGCCTCGACCTCTCACATTAGACAGGTATTGTTGTGGCTGCCTGTTGCCGGTTGGGTCCGGGCAGTCTTACACCACAACTCAGTCTAACATCGGGTCCTTATTGGGCTCCGTGTTTAACCACCCACATTGGATAGGTGTTGTTGTGACTACTGGACAGCCGGGCGGTTCCGGGCAGGTTTACATCACAACTCAATCCAACCTCGGGTTAAACACATCGTATTTTCTACATTTACATATTTTGTCTCTTTTCTTTTCATATGTAAATATTTGCGGCCCATTATTCAAATTCATCTTTATTGGGTAAAATTAATTTATGCCACTTAATTGTTTTTCAAGGTTGTTGGCATGCGTCAAACATGCCAACACATATGTTCTATATTTTAACCCAATCGTCATTACCCCGTTTTATACGTTCACTAAAATATAACATATGTTGGGTTTAACATTTAAACCCAACTTAGCCACATGAAAAAGGGGAGGCTTATAACATGGTGTTTATATATTCTAAGTAACATAAAAAGGGGAGTGTGAACGCATGATCTTGCAACATAACGATCTAATTAACATGAATTAGGCACATGTGAACTTGCATGGTAATAGCATATAATCATGGCATAAACATACTTAAACATGAATCATTCTATTCATATAATCATGGCATAAACATACCTAAACATGAATCATGGTTTTTAATCTATTCATGTAAACTTGCAATTGGAATGTAAATCTAACTTAATTATGTGTCACATATATCACCATATGATTTTGATAACAACATAGGCCTAAAACATGTTTTCAACTAGGCATAACACCAAACATAGTTTAGTCATGTTCATATAGATGCTTACTTTTGTCTCTAATACAAAAGTATGATTTTACACTTGAATCACGATGCCAATTCCAACATAGATTCATATAAACCATAGTACTTAGTTGAATCCAATTACACTAAAAGTGATCATAAAAGTATGTACATTATATTGGCATAATAGTGAATCATATACTTGCATGAATCCCAAATAAACTACCACAACATATGGTTGTTAACTTCCAACATAAATCACATACTTGCAAATATCCAATCATATACAACATTTCCAAATCGTTTAGAATCAAAGCAACATATAAATATAGATTATTATCGCCACAATTCCATTTATCATTTTACACAAATCAAAATGCAATTATTTATTCACATCGGAATAGCACTCTACTTACAACGTATGACGAATCTTCAATTCAGGAATCTGAATTCTGAATTTGGAGATGATATCCTTTGTTGTAGGCGTTGTTTTGATTTAATTGACGTTGCTTTAAGCTTTCGAATTGTCTCCTAATTGTCTCTCAATTTTTGATGGCTATTCCTAGTCCTTCCTCAGCAACATGACGGTCTCATCTCCATTTTTTGTTTGTATGAATTAGGGTGAGTCTTAGGTCCTTTTTATAGAGTTTGTGAGTTGATTAGGATCGTCGATGGAGCTTGGTTTAATAACAGCCGTTCGTTTGAAGGAGAGACCAATCAGGAGCTGACACCTAGCCCTAGTGACAAGGCAAGGCTCAGAAAATCGACCAAGCACAGACCAGGCCAACCAGGGGGGCTGGGTTCGACCTGGCTCTGGGGCCAGGTCGACCCCCAGGTCGACTATGTAGTCGTCCTGGGCGCCCCAGGTCGACTACCCAGTCGACCTGGGTAGCCCAGGTCGACTACCCAGTCGACCTGGGTGTTATGGGCGGGAAAATTCCCGCCCTGGCCAATCTGGCCTGATTTTTGAATTTTAAATTTGTTTTTCTGAGCTGTTCTGGTCTGTTTGAATTTTAAACTGAATTTTGAAACTTCCGGAGGCCATATCTCCCTCATACGGAGTCCGTTTTACGCAAACTCGGACTCTATTTCAAGTAGAATTCCGAGATGAACGCAATGGCGTATCCCGTTTCCCTTAATTCCTTGATTTGAAATTAGTTATACTTTATTTTGTGAATTTTACTGTTATAGAATACACGGGGTGTTACACATATAATAACAACTGAATAACAAAATAGATGTATGGAAAAGTACATGTAATTATAGCAGAACTGTTTAGATATGAATCGGTTTCTTAACAGGCATAAGCTCAGATCCAGGTTTATTTACATGTCAGGGTTACTGCTAAATATTTATATCTAAAAATAACATGAACTCACAGAGATTGGATTTAAAGAACAGAGGATAATATGTTGATGTTGCAGAAGGGATTCTTGTATTAGTCAAATGAGAACTGTCTTGATTCAATCCAAGTTCTGGCAGCGTCTCCCCGTCTTCATTTTATATTTTCAGAACAAGAATTTGAGGAAGAAGTATGATTTATTTGATAGGAATGCATGCCTTTATATAGAGTTTACAAGACAATTCTTAAGTGTCTGATCTCTGCTTTTAAATCCAACCATTCAAAAAATAATGAACCTGGTTAACAAATACGTCCAGAAACAAAAAATTATATTTAGCCAGATTAGGATTGGGTCGACCCACTCCCACCTGGGTCGACCCATGGTCGACCCACCTGACCTTGGATTGACCCATAGGTCGACCCAGACCAGGCGTGGGTCGACCCTTAACGGGTCAGATTCCCGCCCATTGCCGCCTTCGTTTCCCGCTTATGTATTTTAAATTATTTTGAAGTCTGGTTCGATTTATATTTACATATATCCTTCTTATATGTATACAAACTTCCAGCCTTTATATCTTCCTCATGCAATGTCCGTTTTAATCAAACTTGGAGTCTATCTGGACCATAATTCTGAGACGAACGCAATGGTACAGTCCGTTTTATTTAATTCCCAATATTTAATTAAGTATCCCATTAGTTTACTAATGTTCTATAAAATTATGGGGTGTTACTATCTCCCCTACTTAAAGGATTTCATCCCGAAATATTCAAGTCTAGGAGAACGTTACTATCCTAACATCCACCTACAATCATCTACTCGTCCATCATACACATGCATCCATGGTCCTTAGGAATTTCTAATGCTTGTATAAACATATGCAAAGGTGTGTGTATATCCCTATGCTAATACGAAAATCAGGTGGTCTACTGATTCAGTTGACCTCTTTAATGCAATATATGTTTATGCCATGAATCCAAAATGTATGCAAATAGTATTAGTATATCATGTAAACTCTACATGTGTGCAAAATCATTCGTCCAAATGCAACATCCATATGATGATACATCCATGTGTACCCATAAAAATAAAATGCACATACATTCATATGCAGTATGAGAGCGTTTGAGCCGATCTAGTGCTTAGTGTGTGTATATGCATCCACGAGCAACTACTACCAAACACTTGCATCCACTTGCATCCATCAAACATAACATGTCTCAAACACATATTTTCATCCATTGGTTTTCTACCTAAATATCGAAGATTCGATTGATAGGATATACTCGAATTATAGAAGCAAGTACGAATAAAAGCTTGGAAAAAAGAAGTTAAGAACAGACCCTTGAAAAGAAAAGGATACGAAGCGCGAATCTTGTCTTCAGTCTCCCAATTGCATCCTCGCGATCTTCTCCACATTGAACTTTCATCAACTTAACCTCTCTGTTGTGTAGTTTCTTAACATTTGATCCAAGTATACGGGTAGGAACTCGTCTAATTGTTGCCTGCTTTTCTACCTCTACTTCCTCAAGCATGCTCCGCTCAACCACCTCTGTTGTATCGTGAAGGAACTTCTGCAAATGTGAAACATGAAAAACATCATGAATACCCGCCAATCTCTCTAGTAATCACACCTTACAGGCCATCTGCCTACCCTCTCCACTATGGGAAATGGCCCTACAAATCTTGGCGCCAATTTCCCAACAGATCCAAAGCGAACCACATTCCTCAGAGGTGATACTTCGATGAAAACCATGTCTCCTACATTAAACTCAATGTTCGTCCTCCTCTTATGTGCGTAGGCCTTATGCCTGTTCTGAGCTGTCTTCATACGTCGACGGATAAGATCAATCTTTTCTGTAGTCTCTATAATCATCTCAGGTCCAAGTAAAGCCAATCTATAGTCTCCCACCAACAAGTCGGTGATCTGCAAGGTCGTCGGTATAGTGCCTCGAAGGGTGCCATGCCCATACTATCCTGATAACTGTTTTTGTAGGAGAACCCCACCAATGGAAGATGCTCTTCCCAAGTCACTCCACAGTCTAGGATACACAGCCTCAAAAGATCCTCAATGACTCCTTTCACCCTCTCGGTCTGTCCATCAGTTTGAGGGTGATATGCGGTGCTCAAACATAATTGTGTACCCAGTGCCTCTTGCAGGCTCTTCCAAAACTCACTAGTGAAGATGGGATCACGATCACTCACTATGCTAGAAGGTACTCCACGTAGACGGACTATCTCACGAAGATAAATTGAAGCTAACCATGATGTTGTTCTCTTGCTCTTAACAGGAATGAAATGAGCGCTCTTAGTAAGCCTAACTACTATAACCTAGATACTGGTGTTTCCTCCCCTAGATTTAGGCAAACCATCGATGAAATCCACAGAGACGCTCTACCACTTAAATTGTGGGACCTCCAAAGGATGAAGCAAACCACCAGGCTTCCTTTGTTTAGCTTTTACTTGCTGGCAAAATAAACATCGAGCTACAAACTTTACTACATCTTTCTTCATCCCGGCCCAAAATAAAATCCTCTTCATGTCTCTGTACATCTTATCGCCACCCGGATGGATAGTCATCCTAGAATGATGGGCTTCCTCAAAGACTGTAGTCAACAAATCCCCAACTCAGGGAACACAAAGCCTCCCATCTCGCCGTAGCCACCCTTTGTCGTCTGTGGTATCTACTGAGGTGACTAAAAACCTCCCCTTTACTGAGTCTATCCAAGATGTCTGCTATTTGTGGGTCCTCTCGCTGTGAAGATCCCATCTGATCCATAAGAGTAGGTCGCACCTCTAAGGATGCCAACAAACCAGGCGTAAGTTCCATAGATGGCCTAAAATCGAAGGCCGATATGTACTCCAAACTCTGCCTCTCTACGAATAGAGGACTCAAAGTCATCCTCTACCTACTCAACGTGTCAGCTACTACATTACCCTGGCTTGGGATATAAGAAATCTCAAAGTCATAGGACGTTAGGAACTCCATCCATCTCTGTTGTCTCAAATTGAGATCCTTCTGCGAGAATAGATACTTGAGCGACTTATGGTCCTTGTATAACTCGAATCTCTCTTCAAGGAGATAATGCCGCCAAGTCTTAAGGGCAAACAATATAGCAGCCAGCTCTAAATCATGGGTTGGGTAGTTCCTCTCATGAACTCTCAACTGTCTACTACCATAGCATACTACCCTTCCCTCTTGCATCAAGACAGCACCAAGCCCTGTACCACATGCATTGGTGTACACTGTGAACACCTTGCTCCCATCAAGCAATGTCAAAACTGAGGCTGTTGTCAGAGCCCTCTTCAAGCGCAGAAAAGCATCCTCACAGTCAATACTCCAAGAAAAGGTCAGATTCTTCTTCGTCGGTCTGGTGAGTGAGGTGGATATCCTTGCAAAGTCCTTAATAAACTTCCTATAATAGCCCTCTAAAGCAAAAAAACTTCTCACCTCCGTTGCATTCTTTGGAACCTTCCAATCTTGAACATCAGCTACTTTCGCGGGATCCACCGTTATCCCATCCTTGGAGATCACATGCCCCAGAAATATCACCTCCTTTCTCCAAAAATGACACTTGGAGAATTTTGCCTTAAGTTGATGTGCTCTGAGAGTCCTAAAAACCACTCATAAATGTAGGGCATGCTCTTCCTCGCTCTTCGAGAAAACCAGAATGGCATCCACAAAGACCACTACGAACTTATTCAGAAACTCCCTAAACACCCTGCTCATCAGGTCCACAAAATACGCAGGTGCATTCATCAACCTAAACGGCATGACTAGCCACTCAAAGAAGCCATCTGGAGTTCTAAAAACGGTCTTGTCTATATTGTCCTCGGCCACCCTCAATTGATGAAGTCCTATAGCCAGATCTAACTGCGAGAAAACAGATGCGCCAACAAGCTGATCAAACAAATCATAAATCCTCAGGAGTGGGTGCCTATTCTTCTTAGTGGGCTTATTCAACTCCCTGTAATCCACACATTGGCAAAGTAAGCCATCCGCCTTAGTTGCAAAGACGACTGGAACACCCCATTCTGATATACTTCGCCTAATAAACCCCTTCTCAAGTAGCTCCTCTACTTGTTTGCTAAGCTCCCTCCTTTTCCTAGAATCCATGTGGCGCACATGCAATGCGACTGGCTTTGCATTATCCACCAAATATATCCGGAAATCAATCTCACGCCTCAGAGGTAAGCCCCGAACCTCATCAAAAACATCTGGATACTCATAGACTATGGGTACAGATCGCAAATCATCGGCAGAAGCATTAAGTGATTCTAGGAAGCTAAATATGACAGACCCCTTTGGGTCATAGAAAATCTTGAGAGTCCTCTGTTAGCAAGTCAAAAGTCTAATGACCCTCCTCTCATAGTCTAGAATGGTACCATACATGACTAGCCAATCCATCCTTAGGATAAGACCATAGCCCATAAAACCAAGCACATACGCATTGCACTCGAACTCGATGCCTAACACAGATATCCTCAAACCCTGAAATATCATAGACAGATGAGTCATGCCCCCCAATGGGGTTTGAGACGATAACGAGATCAAAAACAATACTAGTACTAAAGTGCAGAGACTCAACCACAAAATTAGATATAAAAGAGTGAGAAGCGCCAGAATCAAAAAGAGTCCTAACTGAATGATCGAAAAGGGAAATCAAACCTTCAATAGAAACTTTCCTACCTCTATCCGGTCCACTGACCTCGAGAGCACGCATCTTCCCTCCAGAAGGTCCTGTACTTTTCCCTTGTCCTTGCTTCTTCGCGCACTCCCTAGTATAGTGTCCAACTTCACCACAGTTGAAGCAAACATTCTTCTTTTTCTGCAATCCTTAACTGATGACCTAAGCTCCCACAAGCATGACATTTCTTCTTGTTCTGAGCTTTGTCGTTCTTTCCACCTTTCTTTTGTGCTTCTTTCTTAGGCCACACTTTCTTGTTTTGAGTCTCATCAGCATTAACCTCTTTCTTTTCATCTTTACCCTCTTCGTGCATCAATTCCATGTCAACAAGCCTCTCAAAAATTGCCCCCATCGGTATATGAGACAATGCCAATGCTTGGGGAGGTTGATTTACTCCTCTCGTGAGCCTTCAAGCTTTCTTCTGCGGGGTATTCACCAGCTCCAGACCAAACCTTGCCAGCTGATTGAACTTATTAACATACTCTTTAACAGACATATTTCCTTGCTTAAGTGCCAAGAGTCTCTCCATCTGCATACTCTGTTCTACCGGAGAAAGAAACTTCTTCTCGAATCTCTATCGGAAATCAGCCCAAGTATCAACTGGACACCCTGCTTGCATTACCTTCCACCAAAACGAAGCCTCATCCTTAAGCTGCCATACAGCTAACTGTATCTTCCTACGGTCGTCGACATCAAAAAGTCCAAACAAGTTCTCTGTCTCTTGCAACCAATTTCGTGCTTCCATAAAGCTTTTAGTTCCATGGAATGGTTTCCCTCCCATAGTCCAAAAGTCCTTGCATATCTTAGAGAAATTATCTACTTGCGGAGGTGGAGGAATAGCGGCTGGTGTTGGGGGAGGGCCTCTCCTTGGCCTCCGGTTGGTGTCGTAGCCTCAAATATCTACGGAGCCAAGCTGGTATCGAAACATTCTCGGGAAGATTTGGTTCCCCAGACATATTGAAAACAAAAGGAAAGGGATGCAAATAGAGAATCAAAAGGATATTTTATATGACTTTGGGGAATATGTTTTTCAAAAACAGACTTCTTTGAAAATACTTTATTTTTGAAAACAATTTTCAAAACTTTTATCCGATTTTGTAACCTTCAGCTCTGATACCAAATATGACACCCCACGTCCGTTAATGTCACTCTTTATCAGAATGCATTAAGTTTTATGAAGCGCCATAGGTAAACAGAAAAAGAATCTCACAAGACAGATATAAAAATAGCAGCAGAAATTTAAAACATTATTATTTAGCAGAAAAACATCGTAGTCTCAAAACTAGTTACAACATTAAGCTAAAATACTTAAACCACGTACATCAAACCAAAAGATCTGTCTTGCGCTAAAAACCATCAGAGTACAGAAACGTAAAATCATAATCCCCGTTAATAGCCATATTAAAGTAGACAAATAGTCAAAATGATACATCAAAGCAGATCCAGATCCAAGCAGAAACAGAAGAGAGAGTCCTAATCACACTTAAGCATTCCCACCCTGAGAATCTAAGCGGGAAGGAAGAGAGAGAAAAGGAAACGAAAAGGGCCAGACATAAAGTCTGGTGAGTCTAGTGACTTTTAGCATATAAAGAAATAAAAGTATCATGGAAGACATATAAAACTGGATGGGAGACAATAGTATCATATAACAGGTATAAACAGGATGAACATGATAAGTAGAATAAACATAGTAGAATATGCTTCTTAAATGCTTTTTCCTGCACCAATACTAGTATAACAGGTTTATGACAGAATTAGGTGTCCCTAATATAACGAAAACAGAATGATCCCAACAGAAACATAATAGTAGTTTTAGGTGCACTCTAGTTACATAACGGGTTTTACCCCCAAATAGAAATAATAGGTACCTCAATAGAAATAACGGGTGTTACCCAAACAGAAATAACAGATACCTAAACAGAAAATAGACAGGACTAGATGTACCTTAAATACCCTGTGTTGGTACCACAGTAGTGTGTATTACTTCCGAAAGTGGAAACCTATAGAAGGACACGGACCTATTTACTAGTGCTACATCGGCTTATTTTCCCCTACATACTGGACCCATGCACGCCCATGAGTCCGTTGGAACGCACCCGTATACACCCCCTTTTCGGATGAACCTCTTACTATCAGTTCAGTATGTGTGTCCTAACCCCTACCTAGTGCGGGGTCCCCTTTAATACCAGAATGGGTTACTGACTGATATGGACCCGCACAGCAGATGACACAAGTCAAACCCCTATACTTGTGTTCCCCAATTAACTAGAATTTTTAACAGGTTAAGCCTTATAGATTAACAGGTTCGCCTAACCCCCACAGATTAACATGTTTAAGTTTCAGTTAACCGGTTCATATAGCTCCAACAGACTTAAACAAGTTTACTTAACCCCAACACATTAAACAGGTTTAATTGATCCTAACAGAATAAACAGGTTTATTTAACCCTAACAGATTTAAATAGGCTAACAAGTTCAGATAACCCTAATAGATTAAATAGGTTTCACAGGTTATATATACAGTTTCATTACATGTTCAACTTAATCCTCGAATTAAGCCTATAGGTTTACATGTTCATACACCCCAAATTTCAGTCATATTCCACAGTACAAGATATGCCCCAAAATTTTCAACCATATTCCATAGTACAAGATATGCCCCAATTTTCCCTCTTTTATTTTCATTCCCAAACATTCCTTAATTGTCCCAATTTCATGAGATTTGCCCAGGATCGAAGGTAGCCTAGGCTTATAAAATAAAAAAGGGAAAAAGGGAGGGAGAAGAACAGAAATATGCATAATAATAACTGGAATAGGCATATAATAACAACTGAACAGCAGTATAGGTGCATGGAAAAGTACATGTAATTATAGCAGAACTGTTTTGATATGAATCGGTTTCTTAACAGGCATAAGCTCAGATCCAGGTTTATTTACATGTCAGGGTTACTGTTAAATATTTATATCTAAAAGTAACATGAACTCACAAAGATTGGGTTTAAAGAACAGAGGATAATATGCTGATGTTAGAGAAGGGATTCTTGTATTGGTCAGATAAGAATTGTCTTGATTCAATCCGAGTTTCGGCAGCATCTCCCCATTTTCATTTTATATTTTCAGAAGAAAAAAAAATTAAGGAAGAAGTATGATTTATTTGATAGGAATGCATGCCTTTATACAGAGTTTACAAGCCAATTCTTAACTGTCTGATCTTTGCTTTTAAATCCAATCGTTCAAAAAATAATGAACCTGGTTAACAAATACATCCAGATACAGTATTCTGCCAGATCAGGGTCGGGTCGACCCATTCCCACCTGGATCAACCCATAGGTCGACCCAGACCAGGCGTGGGTCGAACCTTAACAGGTCAGATTCCCACCCATTGTCGCCTTCATTTCCCACTTATATATTTTGAATTCTGGTTCGATATATATTTACATATATCCTTCTTATATGTATACAAACTTCTAACCCTTATATCTTCCTCATACGGTGTCCATTTTACGTAAACTCAGAGTCCAGAATTCCGAGATGAACGCAATGGTACAGTCTGTTTTACTTAATTCCCAATATTCAATTAAGTATCCCTTTAGTTTAATAATGTTCTATAAAATTATTGGGTGTTACAATCAAAGATGATTTGATGACTCATGACTCAAGCGCGCGTACGAGGGTATTAAGCAACATATTGGTATATATGCTCAAGCAAGACACTGGAATTTGTTGAGTGCAAATATGGTTGGGGATGGACTTTATATCAGTGAATATCTGAGGCATGATAACTCAATATTTAACTTCAATCATTGATGATCAATAATTTAAAGGAATTTCCTCGAATCAACACTAATCTGGATTACAATGGTGAGCAATATGGGCCCTACTTGGTAGGTTGGGTTGCCTTGTCTTGCCTACTTCTCAACAGATTTTCAGGCCTATCCGGATTGATCTCCACCTATAAGTACTAGTTGCTTTGAAGAGATTTGAGATTTTCAACTCATTGTAAATTCAGCATTATATTGTGCTCTGGATTTTCGTCGATGCAAACCTTTGTAATCTCAAAAATTATCAATAAAGAGTTAAATTATCAAAATAGATGTAACCTCTTTAACGTCGAATCACAAAAAATCTTGATGTTTGTTTTTTTCAATTCTTTCCCTCTACTTTCATTTAAATTTTTTTTCGTTTATTCCCTTCATAATCGCTTTTTGGTGTTTGCGCCAAACCTAATGCAAACATTTGGTGCTTTCACTGAGAAACGATTCTCAGTTGTTTGGATCTTTTTATGTACTAGTGGATGTCTAAATCATTGGGGGAAGATCTAAATCTTTATCTCCAGATCATTGATTCTGCTCAGATTTGCTTCAGAAATTTGAAAGGGAAGTTCAACAGTCGTAGGAAAGATAATGCCTTCTACCTCACGTGCTAACACCGAAACTCAGTAAGAAACTAGCACATAACAGGAGAGCCAAACTGTTGTTGATGCGACTACTACTACCATTGCCACAACTCAGTTAGATGTAGCTACCCATATAGACGTGATGACTCTGATGAAAAAGCTGGAAGAACTCAACAGGAGTTGAACCAACAGCTAAAAGACAAAATTGACTTGATAAATCAAGTCAATCGAATGAACGCCAAATGGAATGACATGAGGAGAAGATCTCTACATCCATAGTACTATAAGTCCTGTTATTGGTGATGGATATTTCATTAGTTATCTATGTGTATATCTATGGGTGTACGGGCTTAGTAGAATATAAAAGCCCAATAATGGTTCGGCCCATGAACTTGAGTAAGGCGGCATTATTTAAAATTGTATTTTCCCTCTATCAGAACCCTAATGAATTAATGAAAAATCAATGGAGTCTGACTATTTCCTCTCGTTTTATATTTTCGCATGTTATTAAATAATATGGTATCAGAGCCATCAATCTGAGAAGCGTCGTTCAGGTCAGTGGATCTATCTGCTTCTTTCATCGGTCATAGCTAGTGTATAAGATCTGAGAATCATGTCAGAATCAAAGGGAGTGGATGTCCTATCAATGATACCCAAAATTATGGATCGGAAATTGAATAATTCGAATTATCATGACTGGAGTAAGACTATTCGATTGTAAATCAGAAGCATCGACAAAATTGATCATCTAACTCGAGAGCGTCCGATATCAAACTCAAAGGACAAACAAGATCAAGAGTGGCTTCGTGATGATGCACGTCTTTTTCTACAAATCAGAAATTCAGTAGAGAATGAGGTTATTGGTTTGGTCAACCATTGTGAAATGGTAAAAGAGTTGATGGAGTATTTGGAATTCTTGTATTCAGGAAAATGAAATTTGACAAGGACTTATGATGTGTGTAGAGTATTCTATAGAGCTGGAAGAAGGAGACGAATTTAATGAATTACTTTATGGCATTTAAAAAAACATATGAGGAGCTTACTCTTCTTTTGCCGATGAGTACTGATATGAAGGTGCAGCAAAATCAGTGAGAGCAGATGCCATAATGAGCTTTCTTGCTGGCCTTCCATTTGAATTTGAAGGGGTTAAATCACAGATACTTGCAAACACAGAGATTACAACTCTCCAAGAAGTGTACAGTCGACTCTTAAGAATAGAGGTGGGATTACAGAGTGACAAATCAAGTGAAAGTCCTAGTAATAGTGCATTTGTCAGTAGTGTTAATGCGGTGTCACAAAACCAGTATAATGCGCAGAAGCAAGGTTATCAGCAGCAAATTCAAGCATGGAGACCACAACGACCACCAAATAATCAACCATGGAGATCACCTTGCCCATCTGGAAGAACACCATGGAGGCCACCTGTAAATCAGAATAAAATGTGTAACTATTGCAAGAGGATCGGTCACGTCATGTCTGAATGTAGGAGTCTCCAGTGGAATCAAAGGAATACTACTCCATCGAATCTCAAAGTTGTTTTGATGACAGCAGAGGAATTTGATAAGTACTCAAAATTACAAAGTTCAGTGCAAAATACACCATTAGGTCCCTCCAATGTTTCAACAACCACATCTATAGCAAATACAAGTACAGGATCTTCTGCCTCTAAGTGGATAATCGATTCAGGCCCGTCGGACCATATGACAGGTAATTCCTATAAGTTTACAAAATTAAGAGGATATGTTAACTCTCACACAGTCACCTTAGCTGAGGGTCTCAGTCTGTAGTAAAAGGAATAGGAGAAGTGAGACCTAATAGTGCTCTACCATTAAAATCAGTGTAATATTTGCCTTCTCTGTCGTTTAATTTGCTCTCGGTTAGCCAAATTCTTCGAAATCTCAACTGTAGTGTTACTTCTATCCTGGTCATTGCATATTCCAGGTTCTTATGACGAAGCGGGTTATTGGTGAAGGAAAGGAATCTGGAGGTTTATATTCTCTTGATACAGTGTCTAAACAAATAGCCTGTGTTGTGGTGAATCCGATATTGAAGCTACAGTGTCAACTCGGTCATCCCTCCCTTACACTGTTTAAACGTCTTTATCCTCAGTTTAATAGTGTTATTGCAAATGCCAAACATCATAGGAGTAGTTTAAAACCGAGAATAAATAAACATGTAGAAAGTCCATTTACTTTAATACATTCGGATATTTGGGGACCATCTTCAGTTGTATCAAAACCTGGATATAGATATTTTTTCACTTTTGTTGATGATTATACACACGTAACTTGGTTATTCTTGAAGAAATCTAGAAGTGAATTCTTTGATATTTTTTGTAAATTTCACGTTGAAGTTAAAACACAGTTTAGTGCCTCAATAAAAACTCTTCGTAGTGACAACGCCAAAGAGTACATGTCAACCGAGTTGAGCAACTATTTAGCTAGAAATGGGATTGTGCATGGGACATCATGCGTAGATACCCCGACTCAAAATGGTGTAACCGAGAGGAAGAACCAACATCTACTAGAAACAGTGAGAGCCTTGTTATTTCACATGAATGTACCCAAAATGTTTTGGGCTGATGCAGTGTCCACGACATGCTTCCTAATAAATCGAATGCCATCTGCTGTTCTAAATAATGACATTCCATATCAAGTGTTGCTACCAAATAAAACCTTGTTCCCGATTCAGCCTCGAGTATTTGGGTGTACGTGTTTCTAAGAAATGTGGACCAGCAACTAGGCAAGTTGGATCACAAAGCCTTAAAGTGTGTATTTGTTGGATATGCAAGACTTTAAAAGGGGTATGGATGCTACTGTCCGAGTTTACAAAAATATATTGTGTCAATTGATGTGACATTTATGGAAGATGTTCCATTATATCAAGAGAATACTACGTAGGAAACCACTGATGAAGAAGAGTTCTTAGTTTACTCAACTATACCTCGTGAAGTTATAAATGAAAATGACAGTGATGATACCCAGACACTAGAAGAACCTACCAGCGATCCTAGTTTGGAGCTTCCGGTTGTATTAAGAAAGGAGAGACGGAAGTGCACATATCCAATCGCCTCATGTGTATCCTGCAAGAAGTTAGCCTCGTCATCACATATTTTCATGTCAAAACTTGATTCCATAGTCATCCCAAAGACAGTTAAGGAAGCGATTGTGTCACCAGAATGGCAACCAACAATGGTAGAAGAAATGGAAGCCCAGGAAATGAATAGAACGTGGGATTTAGTGAAGTTACCAGCAAATAAGAAAACTATCGGGTGCAAGTGGATATTCTCCGTTAAAATGAAGGCTGACGGCACTATGGCAAGATTAAAGGCTCGCTTGGTTGCAAAAGGGTATGCTCAGATGTACGGCATCGACTATTTGGAAACTTTCTCACTGGTAGCTAAATTAATGTTAATCCGATTGTTTGTAGCAATGGAAGCGAGGTATGGATGGATGCTTCACCAAATGGACATTAAAAATGCTTTTTTGCATGGTGAGCTAGCTGAGGAGGTGTATATTGAACAGCCTCTGGGATTTGTTGCTCAGGGGGAGCCAGAATTAGTGTGCAAACTAAAAAAGTCATTGTATGGACTAAAACAAAGTCCATATGCATGGTTTAGTAGATTTAGTCAAGCTATGGAAGCGTTTGGAGTGGTGAGAAGCAAATCGGACCACTCAGTGTTCACCAGCATTCAGACAAAGGTATAGTTTTATTGATAGTATACGTTGATGATATTGTAGTCACAGGAAGTGAAGAAGAAGGGATACTCAAGCTCAAACAATATATTGGTGATCAATTTCAAATGAAAGATCTTGGAGAATTAAATTATTTTCTAGGGGTTGAAATCATAAGAAATGATGAAGGCATTTATTTAACACAAAGAAGTATACTATTGATCTTCTAACCGAAACAGGGAAGTTAGCTGCAAAACCATGTTCTACACCGATAATGCCAAACTATAATGTGAGTGATGATGGGGAATTATTTGATCGGCGAGATCAGTATAGAAGATTAGTTGGGAAGTTGAATTATTTATGTGTAACGCGACCTGATATTGCATATTTGGTGAGCGTTGTTAGTCAGTTCATGTCTAAGCCTACAGTTCATCATTGGGCAATGCTGGAACAGATATCGTGCTACCTTAAGGGATCGGCAGGAAAAGGAATCATGGTCACACAAAAATTGAGAGTTTTAGCATTGCAGATTGGGCAGGATCGAAAGTAGATAGGTGATCGATGTCAGGTTTTTGTAGGAGGTAACTTGGTAGCATGGAAAAGTAAGAAACAAGCAGTAGTCTCTCGTTCAAGTGCTGAATTGGAATATCAGGCAATGGCTAATGCGGTATGCGAGATCATGTGGGTAATGCAGTTGATGGAAGAAGTTAAGTTGCCAATAGAAAAACCTGCAAAGTTATGGTGTGATAACCAAGCAGCGTTGCATATTGCTTCAAACCCTGTGTTTCATGAACGAGCCAAACATATAGAAGTGGACTGTCATTTAATTAGATAAAAGCTATAAGGAGGACTAATCGAGACATGATATCTTAGAACAAGAGAGAAGATTGCAGATTTATTTACAAAAGCAGTGAATGGCGCTAGAGTGGATTATTTATGTGACAAGTTGGGAATGACAAATATGTAATCTCCAACTTGAGGGGGAGTGTTATTGGTGATGGATATTTCATTAGTTATATATGTGTATATCTATGGGTGTACGGGCTTAGTAGAATATAAAAGCCCAATAATGGTTCGGCCTATGAACTTGATTAAGGCCGCATTATTTAAACTTGTATTTTCCCTCTATCAGAACCCTAATGAATTAATGAAAAATCAATGGCGTTTGACTATTCCTCTCGTTTTATATTTTCGCATATTATTAAATAACAAATCCAAACACTCCTCACCATCAAAGTAGAGCTACTTAATATATCATGAAGAGTGGATAGAAAAGGAGCTGAAAACGGTGGCCAAGACCTCCAGATTGATGTCAATATGAGTCATATAAGGCATATCGATCTGGAGCAGACCACTCATACTGATTCGGATAGCTCGACGCAAGCTAATACAGATATGATGTCATGTGCCGATCCAGATAACTTAAGGCATGCCACCCTGACTTCAAAAGGAATAACTACATCCTTGCTACCTAGTCATCCTGTGACGGACTGGGAAATTAGAGACCAAGGATACGCTGCTGGAAATGCTAAACACTGCTCAAATGGTACTCTCAAAAAGACAGAAAGTGAGGAGACATAGACCGAGGGAGGAATCTGGTCGTCATTAGGTAGCCAACATTCAAAACCTAAACCTGATAGCTATAGCCAGATAAATAATGAGAGATGGTTAAGGCTACTCCCACAAAGAAGGGGAGTAGAAAGGAGTCACACTCCACTTATAGATAATAAACTAAATGTTGAGTATCTATGCATATTCAACCTACCGGTGATGCCCAACTATACAGGAAGATGAACCCTAAGAAACATCAGACATAATATCAGTGGTATATGGATTCTTCGAAACCCATGATATGGTCAAGTATAAGGTATTACTTATTCACTTTGAGGGCATAGCAATGACGAGGTTTACCAAGTTGTCGCCCAAGTTGATTTCATTATTCGAAGAGTTAGGAAATAAGTTTCTTAACCAATTTCATATTCATGTAGCCTGCCCCCAAAAACGTTATGACATTGTCCAGTCTACATCTAGCATAAGGGAAGTCACTAAAAGATTTCTTGTAAATGTTTAATATTGTTGTCACTATGGTCAGCAAACTCAACATGAAGCTATATTGATGGCACTCACCAGGAGTGTTTGACACTAACTTAGAATTTGGTGATTGATCGGGAAGCCTCCATCTATGCTGGAACAATTTACAACAAAGCGACCCAGTTTTGATAAAGGAGGACTTAAGAAGGAACTGTAAAAGAGAGATGACCGTAAAGTAATCCAAGGAGAGATCCTACAAGGTTGAAGTGAATGCCTAGGACCAAAAAAAGAAGAACAATAGACAAAGAAGAAGCGGCAATAGAATTGGTGGTTGCGATCAAAGGTGTAACGACTCATATTTTATTAAGGAATATTAAATTTATTTGAATACTTAAAATGATTTATTTTAAGATCTAACGATTTGAAATTTATTAAAGTAATAATTTGAATGTTAAATTAACTTGAAAATGGAAGCATCAAGTTTAAAATCCAAAATAATTTATTTTGAAGTTATGTAAGATTCTTTTTGAGTATATACGATGATTATAATTTATTTTATTTTTCGAAGAATTTGATTGTTTTGAATTTAAATTATATTTTACCAACTTAACTGAATATCGGAAAATAAAATGTTTGCAAACGATCTCGGATTTCGTCGAAACCACTTTCATCGGATCCAGAACGCTAAATTATTGTAAGATTTCAAAATTCGTATCAATCTAAGTTAGTATGTGAGCATGCGCAATATAAATGCACATCGAAAAATCAATGTGAAATTAATAATAACGTATAATTTGATTTTGAGAAAAACTAATGAAAACTATCGAATTGGCTCCCGAAAAATATTCCATTGTGTCTGGAATAGGTATTTAGTTCGGAACGACAGTTGTTGTGGATTTTTTGGAGTTCGGGGTACTAAACCTCACAACTAAGTAATATAGGATTATAATGCTAATAAAAATCTACCTATAAATACTCCTAAACCATAACCCGCGTCAATGAGCGACCACCCCTTCCAATGGCCGAAAATGGCCCTCCTTTCTCTATTAATATCTTTTGATCCATCCACTTTTAGAAGAAAAAAAACAATATGAAAGTTGTAGCCCTCTCTCTCCTCTTCAAATCCATATGGAAATGATAATAACCGAAGCAATGAGGTAGCAGATATATGAGTTTAACCGGTGACTATCCAAATTTCGTATTTTGGCGTTTTCCTACTGATCGGGGCATTTTCAGGTGAAGTGTCCAACTGGAAAGTTGCTCGGAATGTCAAGACCTAGCTGGTGGTGAAGTTTGGTGGCGTTTGGAGGTGTATGGCGGCGGCATGAGCAGTTTTGCTGATTTCGGGTTAGGTGGCACTTTCTGGCGATGGAGGTGGCTGGTGGGGCCGGGCAATTGGCGTGGGGCCCATTCTGGTAAGTTGTTCTGGTGGTGGGGTCGC
Organism: Allium sativum; assembly: GCA_030737875.1. Taxonomy (NCBI): domain Eukaryota; kingdom Viridiplantae; phylum Streptophyta; class Magnoliopsida; order Asparagales; family Amaryllidaceae; genus Allium; species Allium sativum. The sequence continues at coordinate 136,234,516 of CM060918.1, forward strand.
GGTGGCCGGATGATGAATGGAGGTGGCGTAGTTGCTGATTGTAGGTGGTAAAGCTTATGGGTTGGTTTAAACGAAGAAGAAGATGATTAATGAAGGGTTAATGATGTGGTTAAGTCCTTAATGACAATGATTAGTGACTAATTACAATCATTAGTTAACCCATGTTTAATTAAAAGCGATTAAAATGGTAACGACGACTATATATTCGTATGTTAACAGATTGGAGTGAAACAAGTTGCTATGGAATCATGGAGAAAAATACTATGCGATGGAACTAATTTGGACAAGATTGGAGCTAACTGGAATTTTGAGTTGAATTAAATCCCTATTTAATTTAAAACGATCGTTGTTGCAATGATCAATAATCAATGTGAGAACTCTTTTGATTTAACTTGAAAAGTTATTATAATCGTTATCTGATTATATATTGATTACTTGTGGTTGCTATGGTTGCTTCGTGGATGATGGATGTTATTACAGTTATTGTTATTATTTCTTTACATACAAGCGTTATTTGTTATAACGCTTATATAATATATGTTGATTGATGGATGATAACTGTCGTGGTTGTTATTATAATTTTTTTACACAATTCACGCCATGAATATGAAATTATTTGGGAATCGATTGAGTCTTGTTCCATTGAGAATTGTTAAATGAATATATATTCACTTAAGTGAAACAAGGTGTGAAAATGGAAATTGGATTTTTATATTCGAAACGATTTGGAAATGAAATTGAGATGATTTCAAACAACTTTTGAAAAGATTGAAATGAATTTGAAAGAATTTTGAATTGGAAACGACTTGTTCCAATTTAAAATCAATTTTGAATAGTAAATTCAAAAGTGAATTTGAGTTATATATATAAACGACGTTTTTAACTCAAACTGATTATTCCTTTATTTTTATATAACGTTTAAATTGATTTTTGAAAAGTTTGGATTTCAAATTTTTAAATTTGAAAAATATTATTATTTTAATATTATAGTAATAGAATATTCGGTTTTGATTTATAACTGAATTTAAAGTTGGAATTTGATAATATCGCTTTGAAACGAGTTTAAAAAAGTTTTACAAAATATATTTGGACTGAATCAAACGAGTTTTATTTTAAATAATAATATGATTTGAATAGGACATGTCGCGTAGCTACAGTTCGCGAATTTCGACCATGAACTTCAAACGACCATAACTAATGTAGTTTAAATTGGATTTTCTCCAAATGAAAAACATTTGTTTTCTATTGATGGTAACTTTCAAATGAAAGAAGAAATTTTGAATTTCAACTTATAGATTTCATGTTATATTTAAATCCATTTTAGAAAAGTTCGTTGTAAATGCAATTCGATGGCCGTAATTGGAAATCGATCGAAATGGCTTTATAAAAATTATTAAAAATATGGGAAATTATGATAAATCATAATAAATGATTTTAAAGTGATTTGGGTAAGAAAAATGAAACTTTGAACTATATTTTGATTTTTTTTGTTTTCAGCCTAACTTGTTGAATATGGTAAAAAGACGTTTTGGGATTTTAAGTTAAATGAACTAAAAAAATTCAAATATTAATTTATTTGATTTGATTGGAATTAATTGTTGTGTATTTATTGTTAATTCCATACATAAGACTCATACTATTCGAGGAATTTAAAAGGTGGATACACCGTTATTTCAATTATAGTAACTGTTGAACATGCGAAATTGATATTGAATATGACATGATATGATTTCTTTCTAAATCGTATATTTAATATTAACTATTTTTGGGTTTCTTGGACGGTATCTTGAATAACATCATCCTTATCCCAACAAGTTAAGTTAATTGGTTTATCAAATATAATGTTGTTTTGAAAAAAAATGTGTTTCGATAAATCTTTTGGTTAAGATTAAAGTTTTCCAAATTTAATTAATCGAATTTGAATAGAAATGATCCTCGAATATTTGGTATTGATTTCCTTTGTGTAGACGTTTACTATGTTGAGGAATTTGGAAGATGTTTATATCGTTATTCCACTTATAGTATTCGTTGATTACGAGAATTAGAATTGAATATAAGTTGATGTAAATTCTGTTTAAATGTTATATTTAATATCAACTGGTTTTGGGTTGTCATAAATGATGTCTTCAATATCATCGTTCTTTAACATAGTTAAAGATGAAGTTATGTTTGGGGTTTGAAAATGTATGTAACAAATTTAAGTTTTCCAATTAATGAATTAAATTGGAATTGAATGAGAATCGATTTGGTGATAATCGAGATTAGTCTCTGTGGATGATAACCTTTACTATTTAAGGAATTTAAAAGGCTTTGCCGTTATTCCGCTTATAGTATTAGTCCGACACAGGAATTCATATCGATTATGAGTTGATATGATTTCCGTGAAGATCATTTATAATGAAAGTATGATTTTGGGTTATCATGAACAATGTCTTAGATAACGTTATTCTTTAAAAAGGAGAAGATGATTTCCTAAGTTAAGTTGAAGCGAAATATTAATTTAACTTGACTATAAAAATTTAATAAAAGAGTTACCCCTAGCAAACAGTAATGGGAGCAAAGTTTAAAGATCGCTTAAAAGAAGATAAGCGTGTTTTTCGCCTAATGATAAGATTAAGAAATCGTAAGTACAATTTTGGACAATAAATACGATCAAGCAAAGATAAAGTAATTTACCCTAATCAATGATCAATGAATGGGTTGGGTTTGGGTAGATATGTTTTGCAGTAAGGATAACTGAAATTTTTAGTTAGATTTGAAACGAAAGAAGGAAAAACAATGGTAATTAAACTTACCAAGATTCGAGGGCAACTAGATATGGAGTACTTCCAGTTTTGCTTTATGGGATGAATAGGATGGGAATGGATAATGATTTGAGAAATTACCGTTTACGCAAGGTTCAACAATCCCAATAAAGTGTTGAAACCTTGTTTTGAGTAAGATAAGTGAAATGAGGTTTTATACTCATTTGAAATGAGTTCCAAGGAAGGATTTAAACTAGAGTTTAAAGTATGTAAATCTTGGATAAGATTTAAATGGGTAAACCCAATATAAAGAATAATCTGAGTAAGAGAATATTCCGAAATAGAATGAGACTCATGATATTTTGTATATCTATTGTGAATTTTAAAGATGCGCTAGTTATTGGGAAAGCCGGATTTAACCCATTGTGAATAACTATGCGACGTAATAAGAGCAATTGAAAATGAAGATGATGGTTGAAGACCGAGGATCTTCACATCGTTTGGATTAATTGTTGATGTCTCGATTGGTATGTACACCAAAGACGAGGTTATACGTGGTAGTGGTCCGGACGTACTTGGAGATTTTCCAGATTTGCAAGGGTCTCTCTCCTTTATTGGACGAGAAATAAGGTGCCTTTGGTTTCGTTTACAACCTAGAATGAACTTGTAAATGGAGGTGTGTCAGACATTGTATTTTACGGCATAATAAATGGGTTTCTATTGATTATATATTAATAGACACTGACTATATGTTGTGAATTGATAATCTGGCATGCTAAGTGTTGAGCAATTGATGATCAAAGCTTTTGTTGAAAAGAATACCTTTGTGTAAAAGCATGACTTCAGGACCTCACTACCGGTAATGAGCCGAAACAGGATGAAGTACAACAGAGTTAAGGACAAACGTTTCTTTCTAGTTGAGACAGTGATGCTATGGTATAGAGCCCAGGCAATTTACTTAGTGGATGATAGATCGAGGCACCTCGGATAATGGTCAGTAACGACCGGGAGACATTATGTTCAGGAGAAATCCGAACTACACCTGGTATAGGTGGGCCGACTTTGCCGATACAGGAAAGGATCATACGTTGATCTTGTGTCATCCCACTAGAGGTGTACCCAAACCAGTTAAGGAAGATACTGTGACGGCAAGGAATTTCGCTCGGTCCGAACCAGTCGCTAAACCGACCCAGACCGTTCGAAACGCCCTATCGTTTGAGAACACGACAAAACAGAACGCATACAGAATGAACATTTCACTATATATAACAACAGTGCATCAGATTACAAGAATATACAGAGTATAAATGAATATTACACAGAAATATCAGAGATTTAAATTACATTTAAATACATAGCAGCGGAAAATAATACAATACACAACTAGAAGAAGATATACGGATACAAAGCTTTCCGGATATCGTTCCAGCTGTAAACCAGGATCCTGTGAATATAAATCTGCAAAACCAAAACTACTAGCTGCCCGTGTCAAAATAAGGGCACCCAGAGTTTAGGTTAAAACAATAAACTCCAGGTCAGTCATGTGACTGGTGTGAGAACTAAAAACAGTTATTATCTTTATTTTCAAAGTTAGGTAAATCAAGGGACCACGCCGTATAACACGGAACGGGTTTCCTCCCAAGAATACCAGTGCATAAAACAAACAGCGCAATGCTAAATAAAGAAAAATGAAGCTGTTATAAGACCCAGGTCCCATCACACAATGCAACGCAGCCGAGGATAGGGTTTTCCCTTATAACAGCCAAAGAATGCTTGATACGTTTAAAACAAATCATTTGATACTATTATAAGTGCATAGTGTATAAAACACTTCAAATCATAAGTATCAATCATAGGCGGCATGAGCGTCCCATGCCACTATGTCGCCATATATAGGTTTACATATAAAACCGCAAGGTCACGTATTTGGAAATTGGATTTCCGTCTATGAACCGAGGCAAAAGATAGTCCTCAACCGATTCGAGACAATCTAGCCCATGTCTCAGGATCCGAACGCATCAACCCTTTAGATCGTCAGGGCCGGTCCACCGATGTGGATTATTATGCCTGAACAATACGTCTCTCCGCCCTATGGGGCGTAAGTCTGGTCCGTCAGCCGACCAGAATGCATTCGGCCGAAACCGATATAACCGAGGCGCCTCGCAACCGCAACAACCACATAAGTCAAACTCGTCAGGGCGTGTAAAACCACTGACGCCACTTCTAGCTAGAAAGAAACGCAAGTCCTCCCTGATGTCCTCTCCCGTTTTTGGTTCATACCGGGTGTGAAACACGCGAGGTAAACGTTACACAAAGCTACGCCACAAAGGCCGTGCTTTGATCATCACCACAAGACTTTGCTTTTCAACAGAAGCCTTGATCATTTGCATCTTAGCATGCCACACAGGCAAACCATCCTATGCAACCGATATCAGTCACACAGAATGAAATCCGATGTCAGACACACAGTCCATTTACAAGTCCGTTCTGGGTCTGAACGAAACCGGAGGCACCTAGTACCCCGCATATCCATCGATCTCCAAGTACGTCTGGACGATCACTAACTGTTTCCATCTTCTTGGGTGTACAGCCCAATCAAGATCATCAGTTATCACCCAAACGACGTGAAGACTTCCGGTCTTCGACCATCGTCTTCATCTTCGACTTATCGTCGTATCAGTTATTCAGAATGGGATAAACCCGGTCTTCCCGAATAACTCGCGTATATTTTATAAAAGTGTTACACAAACACAACATACGCCTCATTCCAACTCATTAGTCATTAACCGTAAATTAATCAAGAGAATAATTCCCCAAATATTAACCCCGAAGGCCGAAACCAACATCAGATCAATATCCAGAAAACCATTCTACTTAGCTAACCGACAGTTAGTTTCTAAATTTCACGTTCAAATCTAATTAAAGATTTAACTATCGCCTGGAGCAAAACTGGTGATACTCCATTCTCGATCTTTTCAATCTAATTAAAGATTCATTAAAACTCCACTTAGTTTTAATCTGTGACTGGGTTAAAGAATCAGTGTCATTTAAAACACGGTTCACGATAAACCCAAAGTCACATCCCATTAATTATCGGGTTAAAGAACAAGTGTTATTTAAAACACTGTTCACGATAAAACCCAAAAATCAATATCCATTCAATTCCAATTAAATATTATTTAATTGGTACACTTCATTAAATCTAAATAAAAAGATTTAATCTTTTCTCAACTGGGTTCAAGAACAGTGTTAGTGAAGACACCATTCACGACAAACCCAAATCACATTCATTAATTATCGGGTTAAAGAACAAGTGTTATTTAAAACACTGTTCACGATAAACCCAAAAATCAATATCAATTCAATTCCAATTAAATATTATTTAATTGGTACACTTCATTAAATCTAAATAAAAAATATTTAATCTTTTCTCAACTGGGTTCAAGAACAGTGTTAGTGAAGACACCATTCACGACAAACCCAAATCACATTCATTAATTATCGGGTTAAAGAACAAGTGTTATTTAAAACACTGTTCACGATAAACCCAAAAATCAATATCAATTCAATTCCAATTAAATATTATTTAATTGGTACACTTCATTAAATCTAAATAAAAAAGATTTAATCTTTTCTCAACTGGGTTCAAGAACAGTGTTAGTGAAGACACCATTCACGACAAACCCAAATCCCATTTGATATTCAATATAAGGCTCTGAATAGAAAATATATCGGCTTATATTCAATATCAAATTCTACGATTAACAAATGTCGTATTGGAAATAACGATATAAATATATATCTTTCAAATTTCCGTAACAACATCCGTATAATCACAAATTCCAACATCGAAATATTCCGAAGACAATTTCGATTCAAATCCACTCCAATGCAATCATTGGAAATTTTGGTTATTTTCAAAACCCTTTTCAAATTCAATTTATTTATTTAAAAATAAATAGAATTATAATTCTAGTTCAAAACTAGTTCATTTCGATAAAAATCTATTTTTATCTTTTCAAATAGGGAGTTTTTCATCCCAATTCTTTCTAAATCATTTCTTATGATTTTACACAAATTATTATTATTTTTAATAATTTTACCAAGGCCCGTACAGTCGATTTCCAACAATGGCCATCGAACTGCACTTACAGCGACCTTTTTCGAATTTGATTCGGACGTACCTCCAAATCCAACCGTTAGATTTCAAATTTCTAATATTCGTTAGAAAGCTCTTTTCGATACGAACCCAACGGTTCCGGTTTTAGGAGAATCCGACGGTCGGATCTCCCGTAATATCCGTTTGAAATAAATGGTCGAAATTCACGAACTGCCGCGGCGCGGCGCGTTCTATTCAGGCCATTATATTATATATATAATATATATAATATATATTTCGTCGATTTCTATTCAAAACGAATTATATAAATAGTTTTAAAATCGTTTCAAAACCTATTTCAATTCAAAGCAAAATTGAATTCTTCTTTATAAATTCGTTTCAAAATTCATTTCTATTCAATTCAAATTTCAATTCAATTTGAATTCATTTCGAAATCGTTTTCCATTCAATTCATTTCGAAATCGTTTTCAATTCAATTCATTTCGAAATCGTTTTCAATTCAATTCATTTCGAAATCGTTTTCAATTCAATTCATTTCGAAATCGTTTTCAATTCAATTCATTTCGAAATCGTTTTCAATTCAATTCATTTCGAAATCGTTTTCAATTCAATTCATTTCGAAATCGTTTTCAATCGATATAAATATCGTTCACGTCAAAATGGCGTCAATCTAATCATCACGGCTTCACATATTTCTATTTTCAAATATTCTATTTCAAATATTTCTATTATCAAAATCTTTGTTATTATCAAAATATTCTTTATTTTCACGATTGGAATGAGGCCCAATCAACTACCATATAAAGTTAATTATATGGATTTTCATACAACACATGTATATAATAGCAACGATAAATAATCAACCATCAACCAAAGTGCACTACACTGTATAAGCATCAAATATAGATATCTAATGCTTATAACAGCCTGTCAATCAATCGATCGACATATTTAATCAATCAGGATGAGTGAACTTCAAATTTCATCCCAACACCCGTGTGGGGTTTCAAACAATCAAACACATATTTTATTTGTGCAGTTGGGCGATGTGTAAAATTTATCGTCCCAATCAATGTCATTCAAATAGGTGTACATAAACAAACCGTTCGGTTTATAAATGAATATTTTATTTTATTCACTTCACGTTAAAAATTATATTTTTAACGATAAAACATTTTATTTCAACCTATGAATTTCTATTCAATTCATTTACACAATAAAATGATATTTTTATTTTTCTAACATATTTTAGAAAATTTCGGCGGCATAACGGCACGATACTAGAAACGGGACAAGGCCTAGCCTAATCCCCGGTCTAGTGAAGGCCCACGCCATTCACACATCAATCAAATTCACTTTCGTTATGCAAACCACCAAATTTGGAGTAAGAGTCTAACCTAGCCTTACTCCTTCGCCTTATAACGGCGCACGTCTAATCCTAACCAATTTATCGATTCGATTTTTCACATCACAAACCACATTCAAACCAATATCGCAATCAATCACCAAACAATCAAACAAACAAGTCCATGGTCTGTGGACGATTGTGTCGGGTGCTACTAAGCACCGTCTGCATCCTAGTATATATATATATAACTAGAAAAATAAATTGAAAGGTGAGAAATTCTCACATATAGCTATCCAAGCTCCACGGCACTTCATTGATAGAAATCTTCATCGCTATCGCCTTTTTGTTGCTTTCGCCCGTATTCTCTACATATGTAAAAATCGAATTTTTACTTCGTTATTCAATATATAAAAATCGAATTTTTAGTTTGCTATTCAATATATAAAAATCGAATTTTTAGTTTGCTATTCAATATATAAAAATCGAATTTTTAGTTTGCTATTCAATATATAAAAATCGAATTTTTAGTTCGCTATTCAATATATAAAAATCGAATTTTTAGTTTGCTATTCAATATATAAAAATCGAATTTTTAACTCGCTATTCAATATATAAAAATCGAATTTTTAGTTCGCTATTCAATATATAAAAATCGAATTTTTAGTTTGCTATTCAATATATAAAAATCGAATTTTTAGTTCGCTATTCAATATATAAAAATCGAATTTTTAGTTTGCTATTCAATATATAAAAATCGAATTTTTAGTTCGCTATTCAATATATAAAAATCGAATTTTTATTTCACTAGTTCTATTTACAAAACAAAGTATTTTTTTTTTTTTCCTATTTTCAAACAAGGTATGTTTTTTTTTCTATTTTCAAACAAGGTATGTTTTTTTTCTATTTTCAAACAAGGTATGTTTTTTCTATTTTCAAACAAGGTATGTTTTTTTTCTATTTTCAAACAAGGTATGTTTCTTTCTATTTTCAAACAAGGTATGTTTTTCCTATATTCTTTTCAAAATCCTGTTTTTAAAATTCTTTTAAAAATTTCTGTTTTACTTTCTTTTATAAAATTTCTGTTTTACTTTCTTTTATAAAATTTCTGTTAATTTCTGTTTTACTTTCTTTTATAAAATTTCTGTTTTACTTTCTTTTATAAAAACAGTTTTAAACTTAATAAAAAAAAACAGTATTTAAACTTAATAAAAAAAATCAGTATTATATTCTAATAAACAAAATCAGTTTTTTTTTTTATAATAAACAAAATCAGTTTTTATCATTTTAAAAATCAGAACTTACCTTTTTAAATAAAATCAGTTTTATACCTTTTTTTAAAAATCTGTTTTTACTATTAAAACAACATCAGTTTTTTTATTTAAAAATCAGTTCAGTATTTAAATCTTTTTTTTAAAAAAAACTGTTTTAATCCTTTTTTTTAATAAAACAATTCAGTTTTTAACGAATTAAAAAAAAAAACAATAAAATACTTACGGGGGGGGGGGGGCATCTCCGTTCGTCAGTGCTGGCTTCCAGGGGCGTCGATGTCGTCGGCAGGAGGAGGCGGGCTTCGGTCGTCAGGTGGCTCGACGATTTGGGGGGGGCGATAGGGCTGCAGCGGGTTTTGGGGGAGGGGTGCGTCGATCGGAGACGATGAAGGAGGAAGGAGAAGAGGTGGCGGGTGCGACGGTGGCTCCGTCGAGCCATCTAGGGCTCCGCCCTCTTTTTCTTCTTCTTTTTTTTTTTTTTATTCTGAATTCATTTTTTTGAACGGGGGGGGGGGGGGGGGGGGCAGGAGGGTTAAAGGGGAGGAGGGAATATTATTTTTTATTTTTTTTTATTTTTTTATATTATTTAATTTCTAAAAGTTGACTTTCCCATACGACCTCGAAACGAGGCCCACCGCCTGTCGCCCATAGCGTTTCACCCCCATTCCGAACACAATGGGATATGTACCGCAAGCTGAATCGACCGTTTCGATCAGTTTCCTTTTAATTTACATTTAAATCACTATATTGAATTTTAAACGTACATTTCAAATTACCGGGGCCACATACGAATTCTAAAAATGGCAGAAAAATATTTTCTAGCTTCGTATTGACGATACGGTCCTAACAAAACTAGTTTCGTTGAATTCTGAGACCGTTAGAAAAATGGCCAATTTCCAGTCGATTAAAATCAACTGAAACTGGTCAAACGCGTTTTCTTTTGCCACACTCACATATTGATTCGAAAAATTATGAAATTTGAAACCTAGCAATAACTTAACATCACGGACCCAACAAAACTGGTTTCGTCGAAATCCGAGGTCGTTTGCAAAAAGTCCATTTTTAAGGGCCTGAATTCCATAGCGACTATTCAGAATTTTCAACTGGACATATCTTTTGATTCCTGCTATCAAAATTTGATTATTCGGATTCGTTGGAAAGATATTATCAATTAGATCCCATTATTTTTGGTTTCACTAAAATCCGGATTGTTTTGCACCCGGTACATTCAATTGAAGTTTGAAATCGAATTATCGAACTACCGCGCCATTTTCAATTCTATTTATAATTATATATAAATTTTTATATTCTAACGACGACGTATATAATATATACGTTCGAATTATATATTCTAAATAAATTTTCGTCGATATTATTTAAAATAATTCATTTTAAATATTCAAACTACGCTAAAATTGCCGAAACAAAAATTTTAAACTGGCCCAGATTTTCCGGGTTGTTACAATCTCCCCCACTTAAAACTTTTCGTCCCCGAAAAGGAACAAAGTCGAAAGTGGTTTGATTAATCAACTCTACGCTCGATCAGGCTTTCATTCTCCAACTTTTTAGTTTCTGAGAATTTTCAAAATTTTAAAAAATTTGGCTAACACCCTAAATTTTTGAAAAATTTCGCCATAACCTCCCCTGCACCGGGAGCATCGGGGAATTTCAAATAGCTTCCCCGGTCCTTCAGATCTCAAAAAGAAAAAGAAAAAGCCAAGCGGCTAGCCAATAGGCTCACAAAATCATCATCACCCAAACAAAACAGTAAATTATGTAGTAAACATGTACCTATTTGTCGGGCAAACAAATTTTATTCTCTGGCTCTAGCCTCCTTGCTATGACCTGTTCAATAATATATATGTATATGCAAGCAAATGCGACCAAATTTCAATACAGTTCAATATTTGGTTTAATTAGGCATAATGGTTCAAAATTATCAAACAACTAAACAAACAACACAAACATCAATCAATTAGTGAATTAGAGTTTCAAATTCATAATTTTGATACATATACAAAAAATCTTGTTTTGATGTCAATTCACAACAATAAAGCTATCTATATTAGTTTTGGTTCTCACACCAGTCTAATGGAAATATATAGAAATCCCACCTTCGAAACACGAACATAAGTTCTGATGATGATCGATCAATCATCAGAAACATCTCCGGGTGTCTAGAGTGTAATCCTATATCTATCCAGTATATTAAAATTTCAAATACACGTGGATCAGACGTATACGCAAAATTTATATATACTGGATTGTCCACATCAATATAAATAAATGATCAAATACGAATAATTGATTTTAAATTTTCAAAACAAATTTGTTTTCATTTGAAAAATATACTCTTCACACTCGTTCTAGGATACTACTGATCCTATCTCTAACGAGTCATTCCCATTGGATATTACTAATCCAATATCTGATGAATTCTTTCGTATGGTTCTAATGTGCCTTGTTCTCTGAGCTTTGTAAACCAAAGCTCTGATACCAAATGTGACGGCAAGGAATTTCGCTCGGTCCGAACCAGTCGCTAAACCGACCCAGACCGTTCGAAACGCCCTATCGTTTGAGAACACGACAAAACAGAACGCATACAGAATGAACATTTCACTATATATAACAACAGTGCATCAGATTACAAGAATATACAGAGTATAAATGAATATTACACAGAAATATCAGAGATTTAAATTACATTTAAATACATAGCAGCGGAAAATAATACAATACACAACTAGAAGAAGATATACGGATACAAAGCTTTCCGGATATCGTTCCAGCTGTAAACCAGGATCCTGTGAATATAAATCTGCAAAACCAAAACTACTAGCTGCCCGTGTCAAAATAAGGGCACCCAGAGTTTAGGTTAAAACAATAAACTCCAGGTCAGTCATGTGACTGGTGTGAGAACTAAAAACAGTTATTATCTTTATTTTCAAAGTTAGGTAAATCAAGGGACCACGCCGTATAACACGGAACGGGTTTCCTCCCAAGAATACCAGTGCATAAAACAAACAGCGCAATGCTAAATAAAGAAAAATGAAGCTGTTATAAGACCCAGGTCCCATCACACAATGCAACGCAGCCGAGGATAGGGTTTTCCCTTATAACAGCCAAAGAATGCTTGATACGTTTAAAACAAATCATTTGATACTATTATAAGTGCATAGTGTATAAAACACTTCAAATCATAAGTATCAATCATAGGCGGCATGAGCGTCCCATGCCACTATGTCGCCATATATAGGTTTACATATAAAACCGCAAGGTCGCGTATTTGGAAATTGGATTTCCGTCTATGAACCGAGGCAAAAGATAGTCCTCAACCGATTCGAGACAATCTAGCCCATGTCTCAGGATCCGAACGCATCAACCCTTTAGATCGTCAGGGCCGGTCCACCGATGTGGATTATTATGCCTGAACAATACGTCTCTCCGCCCTATGGGGCGTAAGTCTGGTCCGTCAGCCGACCAGAATGCATTCGGCCGAAACCGATATAACCGAGGCGCCTCGCAACCGCAACAACCACATAAGTCAAACTCGTCAGGGCGTGTAAAACCACTGACGCCACTTCTAGCTAGAAAGAAACGCAAGTCCTCCCTGATGTCCTCTCCCGTTTTTGGTTCATACCGGGTGTGAAACACGCGAGGTAAACGTTACACAAAGCTACGCCACAAAGGCCGTGCTTTGATCATCACCACAAGACTTTGCTTTTCAACAGAAGCCTTGATCATTTGCATCTTAGCATGCCACACAGGCAAACCATCCTATGCAACCGATATCAGTCACACAGAATGAAATCCGATGTCAGACACACAGTCCATTTACAAGTCCGTTCTGGGTCTGAACGAAACCGGAGGCACCTAGTACCCCGCATATCCATCGATCTCCAAGTACGTCTGGACGATCACTAACTGTTTCCATCTTCTTGGGTGTACAGCCCAATCAAGATCATCAGTTATCACCCAAACGACGTGAAGACTTCCGGTCTTCGACCATCGTCTTCATCTTCGACTTATCGTCGTATCAGTTATTCAGAATGGGATAAACCCGGTCTTCCCGAATAACTCGCGTATATTTTATAAAAGTGTTACACAAACACAACATACGCCTCATTCCAACTCATTAGTCATTAACCGTAAATTAATCAAGAGAATAATTCCCCAAATATTAACCCCGAAGGCCGAAACCAACATCAGATCAATATCCAGAAAACCATTCTACTTAGCTAACCGACAGTTAGTTTCTAAATTTCACGTTCAAATCTAATTAAAGATTTAACTATCGCCTGGAGCAAAACTGGTGATACTCCATTCTCGATCTTTTCAATCTAATTAAAGATTCATTAAAACTCCACTTAGTTTTAATCTGTGACTGGGTTAAAGAATCAGTGTCATTTAAAACACGGTTCACGATAAACCCAAAGTCACATCCCATTAATTATCGGGTTAAAGAACAAGTGTTATTTAAAACACTGTTCACGATAAAACCCAAAAATCAATATCCATTCAATTCCAATTAAATATTATTTAATTGGTACACTTCATTAAATCTAAATAAAAAGATTTAATCTTTTCTCAACTGGGTTCAAGAACAGTGTTAGTGAAGACACCATTCACGACAAACCCAAATCACATTCATTAATTATCGGGTTAAAGAACAAGTGTTATTTAAAACACTGTTCACGATAAACCCAAAAATCAATATCAATTCAATTCCAATTAAATATTATTTAATTGGTACACTTCATTAAATCTAAATAAAAAAGATTTAATCTTTTCTCAACTGGGTTCAAGAACAGTGTTAGTGAAGACACCATTCACGACAAACCCAAATCACATTCATTAATTATCGGGTTAAAGAACAAGTGTTATTTAAAACACTGTTCACGATAAACCCAAAAATCAATATCAATTCAATTCCAATTAAATATTATTTAATTGGTACACTTCATTAAATCTAAATAAAAAAGATTTAATCTTTTCTCAACTGGGTTCAAGAACAGTGTTAGTGAAGACACCATTCACGACAAACCCAAATCCCATTTGATATTCAATATAAGGCTCTGAATAGAAAATATATCGGCTTATATTCAATATCAAATTCTACGATTAACAAATGTCGTATTGGAAATAACGATATAAATATATATCTTTCAAATTTCCGTAACAACATCCGTATAATCACAAATTCCAACATCGAAATATTCCGAAGACAATTTCGATTCAAATCCACTCCAATGCAATCATTGGAAATTTTGGTTATTTTCAAAACCCTTTTCAAATTCAATTTATTTATTTAAAAATAAATAGAATTATAATTCTAGTTCAAAACTAGTTCATTTCGATAAAAATCTATTTTTATCTTTTCAAATAGGGAGTTTTTCATCCCAATTCTTTCTAAATCATTTCTTATGATTTTACACAAATTATTATTATTTTTAATAATTTTACCAAGGCCCGTACAGTCGATTTCCAACAATGGCCATCGAACTGCACTTACAGCGACCTTTTTCGAATTTGATTCGGACGTACCTCCAAATCCAACCGTTAGATTTCAAATTTCTAATATTCGTTAGAAAGCTCTTTTCGATACGAACCCAACGGTTCCGGTTTTAGGAGAATCCGACGGTCGGATCTCCCGTAATATCCGTTTGAAATAAATGGTCGAAATTCACGAACTGCCGCGGCGCGGCGCGTTCTATTCAGGCCATTATATTATATATATAATATATATAATATATATTTCGTCGATTTCTATTCAAAACGAATTATATAAATAGTTTTAAAATCGTTTCAAAACCTATTTCAATTCAAAGCAAAATTGAATTCTTCTTTATAAATTCGTTTCAAAATTCATTTCTATTCAATTCAAATTTCAATTCAATTTGAATTCATTTCGAAATCGTTTTCCATTCAATTCATTTCAAAATCGTTTTCAATTCAATTCATTTCGAAATCGTTTTCAATTCAATTCATTTCGAAATCGTTTTCAATTCAATTCATTTCGAAATCGTTTTCAATTCAATTCATTTCGAAATCGTTTTCAATTCAATTCATTTCGAAATCGTTTTCAATTCAATTCATTTCGAAATCGTTTTCAATCGATATAAATATCGTTCACGTCAAAATGGCGTCAATCTAATCATCACGGCTTCACATATTTCTATTTTCAAATATTCTATTTCAAATATTTCTATTATCAAAATCTTTGTTATTATCAAAATATTCTTTATTTTCACGATTGGAATGAGGCCCAATCAACTACCATATAAAGTTAATTATATGGATTTTCATACAACACATGTATATAATAGCAACGATAAATAATCAACCATCAACCAAAGTGCACTACACTGTATAAGCATCAAATATAGATATCTAATGCTTATAACAGCCTGTCAATCAATCGATCGACATATTTAATCAATCAGGATGAGTGAACTTCAAATTTCATCCCAACACCCGTGTGGGGTTTCAAACAATCAAACACATATTTTATTTGTGCAGTTGGGCGATGTGTAAAATTTATCGTCCCAATCAATGTCATTCAAATAGGTGTACATAAACAAACCGTTCGGTTTATAAATGAATATTTTATTTTATTCACTTCACGTTAAAAATTATATTTTTAACGATAAAACATTTTATTTCAACCTATGAATTTCTATTCAATTCATTTACACAATAAAATGATATTTTTATTTTTCTAACATATTTTAGAAAATTTCGGCGGCATAACGGCACGATACTAGAAACGGGACAAGGCCTAGCCTAATCCCTGGTCTAGTGAAGGCCCACGCCATTCACACATCAATCAAATTCACTTTCGTTATGCAAACCACCAAATTTGGAGTAAGAGTCTAACCTAGCCTTACTCCTTCGCCTTATAACGGCGCACGTCTAATCCTAACCAATTTATCGATTCGATTTTTCACATCACAAACCACATTCAAACCAATATCGCAATCAATCACCAAACAATCAAACAAACAAGTCCATGGTCTGTGGACGATTGTGTCGGGTGCTACTAAGCACCGTCTGCATCCTAGTATATATATATATAACTAGAAAAATAAATTGAAAGGTGAGAAATTCTCACATATAGCTATCCAAGCTCCACGGCACTTCATTGATAGAAATCTTCATCGCTATCGCCTTTTTGTTGCTTTCGCCCGTATTCTCTACATATGTAAAAATCGAATTTTTACTTCGTTATTCAATATATAAAAATCGAATTTTTAGTTTGCTATTCAATATATAAAAATCGAATTTTTAGTTTGCTATTCAATATATAAAAATCGAATTTTTAGTTCGCTATTCAATATATAAAAATCGAATTTTTAGTTTGCTATTCAATATATAAAAATCGAATTTTTAACTCGCTATTCAATATATAAAAATCGAATTTTTAGTTCGCTATTCAATATATAAAAATCGAATTTTTAGTTTGCTATTCAATATATAAAAATCGAATTTTTAGTTCGCTATTCAATATATAAAAATCGAATTTTTAGTTTGCTATTCAATATATAAAAATCGAATTTTTAGTTCGCTATTCAATATATAAAAATCGAATTTTTATTTCACTAGTTCTATTTACAAAACAAAGTATTTTTTTTTTTTTCCTATTTTCAAACAAGGTATGTTTTTTTTTCTATTTTCAAACAAGGTATGTTTTTTTTCTATTTTCAAACAAGGTATGTTTTTTCTATTTTCAAACAAGGTATGTTTTTTTTCTATTTTCAAACAAGGTATGTTTCTTTCTATTTTCAAACAAGGTATGTTTTTCCTATATTCTTTTCAAAATCCTGTTTTTAAAATTCTTTTAAAAATTTCTGTTTTACTTTCTTTTATAAAATTTCTGTTTTACTTTCTTTTATAAAATTTCTGTTTTACTTTCTTTTATAAAATTTCTGTTTTACTTTCTTTTATAAAAACAGTTTTAAACTTAATAAAAAAAACAGTATTTAAACTTAATAAAAAAAATCAGTATTATATTCTAATAAACAAAATCAGTTTTTTTTTTTTATAATAAACAAAATCAGTTTTTATCATTTTAAAAATCAGAACTTACCTTTTTAAATAAAATCAGTTTTATACCTTTTTTTAAAAATCTGTTTTTACTATTAAAACAACATCAGTTTTTTTATTTAAAAATCAGTTCAGTATTTAAATCTTTTTTTAAAAAAAAACTGTTTTAATCCTTTTTTTAAATAAAACAATTCAGTTTTTAACGAATTAAAAAAAAAAACAATAAAATACTTACGGGGGGGGGGCATCTCCGTTCGTCAGTGCTGGCTTCCAGGGGCGTCGATGTCGTCGGCAGGAGGAGGCGGGCTTCGGTCGTCAGGTGGCTCGACGATTTGGGGGGGGGGGCGATAGGGCTGCAGCGGGTTTTGGGGGAGGGGTGCGTCGATCGGAGACGATGAAGGAGGAAGGAGAAGAGGTGGCGGGTGCGACGGTGGCTCCGTCGAGCCATCTTGGGCTCCGCCCTCTTTTTCTTCTTTTTTTTTTTTTTTTTTTTTTTATTCTGAATTCATTTTTTTGAACGGGGGGGGGGGGGGCCAGGAGGGTTAAAGGGGAGGAGGGAATATTATTTTTTTTTTATTTTTTTTTTATATTATTTAATTTCTAAAAGTTGACTTTCCCATACGACCTCGAAACGAGGCCCACCGCCTGTCGCCCATAGCGTTTCACCCCCATTCCGAACACAATGGGATATGTACCGCAAGCTGAATCGACCGTTTCGATCAGTTTCCTTTTAATTTACATTTAAATCACTATATTGAATTTTAAACGTACATTTCAAATTACCGGGGCCACATACGAATTCTAAAAATGGCAGAAAAATATTTTCTAGCTTCGTATTGACGATACGGTCCTAACAAAACTAGTTTCGTTGAATTCTGAGACCGTTAGAAAAATGGCCAATTTCCAGTCGATTAAAATCAACTGAAACTGGTCAAACGCGTTTTCTTTTGCCACGCTCACATATTGATTCGAAAAATTATGAAATTTGAAACCTAGCAATAACTTAACATCACGGACCCAACAAAACTGGTTTCGTCGAAATCCGAGGTCGTTTGCAAAAAGTCCATTTTTAAGGGCCTGAATTCCATAGCGACTATTCAGAATTTTCAACTGAACATATCTTTTGATTCCTGCTATCAAAATTTGATTATTCGGATTCGTTGGAAAGATATTATCAATTAGATCCCATTATTTTTGGTTTCACTAAAATCCGGATTGTTTTGCACCCGGTACATTCAATTGAAGTTTGAAATCGAATTATCGAACTACCGCGCCATTTTCAATTCTATTTATAATTATATATAAATTTTTATATTCTAACGACGACGTATATAATATATACGTTCGAATTATATATTCTAAATAAATTTTCGTCGATATTATTTAAAATAATTCATTTTAAATATTCAAACTACGCTAAAATTGCCGAAACAAAAATTTTAAACTGGCCCAGATTTTCCGGGTTGTTACAGATACTTTCCCATGGTCATTATTGGAATCCAACCTCCAATACAAACCTTTAGGGTTTTAGTTGTAATCTAAGTATGTCGAGGTAATATATGGGTACATAATATGCCAACATTTATACATTTACTTTCGAAAGTGATTTTGACACCATGCACTAATAATAATACAAGGGACTTTTTTGTGCAAGCATGTCAGTTATCATAAGGCAAAACTTGCTCCTAATGGTGTGTATTTGCATTGTGTGATAGGATGTTGGTCTTATAGTAGCTTCATTTCCAAAAAGCGTTACGAGTTTTATGACTGGTATTCTCTAGGGGAAACCCGTTCCGTGTTATACAGCATGATCTAATGATTTACCTAGCTTTAAAATAATTGTAAATAACTGTTTTAGTTATCACGCCAGTCCCATGACTGACTTGAAGTTTATTGTTCTTCTAGCTAAACTCTGGGTGCCCATATTTTCCAAACGGGCATCCTAGTAATTTTGGTTTGCAGACATTTTATAGAGCAGTTGCTGGATTGAAGCAAGAGCCATGTCTACATTATTTTATTTCTTCCGCTGAGCTTAGTAGCTCCCGCTGTACATGTATTTACTGTATTACTCTGATATATGTTGTACTCAGATATAAATTATTCTTATGGTAATGAAAGGTTGTTTTGTTTAGTTCTTATGTGTTGTATACCCAGAGGCAATACAGAATCCGACATTTGATGCTTGATTTGTGACAAAGGCTGATTTTCGAAGGCTGAGATCCCGAGTTGTCTCAAAAGGAAACATTCACAGAAGCATCCGAGATTACCTACATTCGATAACCACATTCTGCTTAATGAATCGCTGAAAAATATTTGTTTAGATATATGCAATACACTGGTAATGACCTGCCTTTTAAATCATAAAAAGTCGACACTAATACATCCAATGTATTCATGTGTTTAAAATTTAAGTTCTGAAAAGACGAATGTTAGGAGAAAGAAAAAAGATACATAACAGAATCTCATAGTAGAATGTGTAATATGTAATGTAACAGTGATCTTTATACAAAAAGTAATTGTAATTTATATATGCACACCATAGAAATAATGACAAAATTAGTCTGGATAGTTATAATAATCTTTTCTTACAGATGATAATGCATACAACAAACATACATTTGGAAAATAAGAAACATATGAGAATACATCTTGGGCCTCTAGCCTCTCTTCCAATAAAACAAGCCAGAACTTTATCGTTTTGATTGGGAATACTTAATTAGTTTTAGATATCCAAAATAATGGCTTATATAATTAAAATACCCTTTTAATTAATAATATGTGTAAACCATTTTTCACTTGGTTTACAAAAATAAATAATTCAAAAAAAAACTAGAAAATATGACCGAAAGAATTTTGCAAAAAGGCTGATAATTAATTGTGTAAAAGTTGTTTAAAATATTTTTGTACTTATTATAAAAAATACGTATATATAAAAATTAAGTAAACTTGGATAGTGTTAAACTTGTATAATTAGGTTAATAAAGTGATGGTTTGACATTTAATATGTTATCTTATATAAAGTTTAAGATAAAAAGGAAAAGGGAATCTAATAAGGCTTTTTTGTACTTTTAATTACACTGCGTACATTTGTAGTGGTGATGTGTAAAAAGAGGGAAGGAGACCTTATCAACGTGTTTAACAAGGTGATGGAAGGGGCAAAAGATGATGGAACGTAGAGTACAAGAGGTATTTAGGTTATTTCCCAATCCTAATTTGCATAAAACCCTTTTCCACTTCTCTTACTTCCATTTTGATTTCTTCTCTTATTTTAATTCCACTTCCTCCTTTTTCAACGCTTTACAAAATCTCATTGATGGCTTCTTTATTTTTCTGAATTTTTTTTTTACTTTTTTTAAAAAGTTTGTTTAAGACCTCCTTTTCATTTTTAACACCTTTTCTTTCTAAATCAAATCTTTTACCACACTTTCAAAGCTAGGTCGAGCCCAAGGGTCAAACCATATACTGCACCCATGGAGATCAAAATTCACTTTCATTTGTGTTAAAATTCGACTCTTAAATTACGGGTTTGATAGTGTTAGCCGGTTTGATAGTGATAGCCACTATAAGCTCATTTCGCAAAAAACAAAAAAAACTGTATTTGTAATCAAAACTTGTTGTTTCGGAAAGGTCAATTGGTTTTTATTATAATTTGTAACACTATTTTCATTACAACAAATAATGAGTTCAAAATAATACAGAAGATAGGAGGATTGTCTACCTACTACAGACATTACTTAGCCCTAGCTACGAACAATTACAGTCTGATTTAATCACAGGGAGATAATCAAAATCACTACATTGGAAGCTAGTAAGGCTTAAAACATAACACCACACAATAGCAACATAGTGCAGTAAATAACATCCAATAACACAGCGGATTTTAATATGAAAAAACCCCAACTGGCAAAAAGCAGTCCCAGTACCCTAGCAATTGCAAGTTAAGGCAGCAATGAAAAAAAACTAGTAAACAAAAACTAACTATATGATATGCTACAAGTAGTCCCTAAACACACCAGAGCTTGCAAATGACTAGCTAGCACAACATCAATGACAACCCGCCCAAAGGTATTTTTGCAAAAATGCCCGAACATAAGAGAAAATACTGGAACCTCCCTAAATTTCACCTTAAAATCTGGAGCTACGTCTCATCTTCACCTGTATAGTTTGGCTATAACACCCGAAGGATTTCAGATGTTGTAGCATAGTTCTTGATAGACTCGTACTTTTCCTTTCACATCAACTTCATAATGCTGCTTTGGTTCTGTCCTGGTTTTTATAGGTATTGACTGGAAAAAACTTGAATAAAGAAAATGGGTATATCTATATATATATATATATATATATATATATATATATATTTAACATTAACTCTTTATGACTGATTATTCTTCTTTCAATAATAAATTCAGCTAGACCAGAGTATCCCCATGATTAATTTTTAATCAACACATGCAAATTCCTTAATGTTTGTTTTCTCCAAAATGCAATCAAAACGTGAAAAAGAGTAACCTTCCTTTCTTTGTATACTATCAAAAATATGAATATAAATGACTACTTCCCTTTTTATAGTGTGAAGGTTTTATGTGGTTCACCTGAAAGACAAAAGCTTATTATTCTGCAATGGATAATTTTAAGTTATAACTAGTTGCATAACTGATCGCCGACAAAACTTTTATCTGAAATATTAGGGATAAAAGTCACACACTATTCAGTATCTTATATTGCAATCACACCATTGAAGCAATTATTTCAAACGTCTTTGTTAACTTAGTTAAGCTTGACGATGTTTGTTGTGTCATGTTATGTGCAAGGGACACACTACAACACAAGTTGCTATTATGCTTGTTTTGGATGTTGATCTGGACTCTGTTGGAGTACACTCGGTGTTGCTTCCTTTTCCACATAGAGCTACTTGCAAGCGTCTGTTTAATTTATACCAACACAATTGTGTTTTTTTTATTGAACGATTTATTTTAATTCTGAATTGCAGGGCATATACAACTCATTATCTCCTTCATGGATGCCATCATCGACACCCTGTGGATCATCTAGGTTTTGCTTCCCCTCATGCAGCAACTGCTATTATTTGGTTTCAGTATGCTTATAATTATAATTATATTTTTTTTGGAAAGACAGACAGATTTTTAGAGTGATCTGTAACACTTTATAAAATTAAAAACAATAGTACGTAGAGTTCAGGTGATATGCGATAAGCATATGAACTACAAGAAACAAAACACTTCCACACGGGGAAGTAAACAATACAAAAATATAGAAATTGCATGGAAAGGTTACAAAACCAAACATACACAACTTTGTCATCCATAATATATCATAATCATGTCAGATATCAAACTGCTAAACATAACTCAATAGTGAAATCCACCTCAAATCTTTTATTCGTCATCAAATGGTTTACCTAGTGGCAGCACATGCCTCTTGCTTCTAGCCTGATATCGTGGTAGAGAGGCAGACAAAGGGGATGATTCAACATCAGCAAGGTTGGGCAGAGGCAGTTTGTAGGCTGCATGTGACAAAAAGTGAGCATATGGATTTTGCTTGTCTTTAAGTTTCTTCTTGACTGAACTGGTAGGCGATGCATTCTCAACACTACTCAAGGCAGGGCTTTTAGTTCTTCCTCCAATGACAATGGGAGTATTAGAGTTGGGCACAACATTGTTCATCCTGGAAGGAGAAGCATGCAAGTTCAGAAACCCAGGTTTGAAGAGCAATGTGTTAGGTATAGGAGATTGGTTTGCTGAAGTTGAGGAAATTTTTTTGAGGAGACTTGCTAGCTATGATGTCGCTTTCTTTTCCCCCTCTAGAAGCTTATTATTGAGTTGCGTATCAGATGATAAATTAATCTATAAATCTAGCTGATCTAACTAAGGAGGAAATGCACTTTCAGAGGTTAAAACTTCATTGGGTTATTGCTTACATCAGGCATGACAGACTTCACCTTATTAACAAGTGTCTTAGCACCATCTTTCTCAACCAACACTATGGAGCCCTGCATGTAACACTCCACCCCAAGACCCACGATAATAAAGAGCATTACTATGTAATACTATCTAGTAGGTGGAGAATAAAGCTAGTTAGGAGTGATCATTTGTAATTTTGCATTAGTAAAGTATTAAATACACCGACTGGGTAGGTATTTTTTTTTCCAGGTGGATCGACATAATCAATACTCATAATAGGTAACTATAATAGCTAAAGTTTATTTCAGAACAATATGCAACATGCCACATATCTCAGATCACAGAATATATATATATATATATATATATATATATAGGTACAATCACAAAGTATAACATATACATGTGCTACATCTCAAATGAATAAATAACTCAAATACCACAATGTCAAATGGAACATTTATTCAACGACATGAGCACACCAACGAACAACTGGAATAAGTCTTCAAAGATAGTCCAAGCTATACTAGCAAAGCACGAATCAACAGAAACTGAACATGAAACAACTTGGTCTGACCCGAGTATTACATACACGGATTAGTCTAGTTTACATAACATTTATAATAAAAGATTTAAGATAAGATGTCAACTAGACACTAATCCCTTTCTATACGAAAGGGAATCTCAAAACACGGGTTTATATGGAAACTCTGATGCACCAATTTCCTTTCTATCAGAAAGAAATATCATATACATAGGTCAACGAAGCACGTAATCAGAAAGTCCATAAGATTGATATATGGCAGTGAGAGTGAGAAACACGAGAGTGGAACTAAAGACTGCCTAAGCAAAAATTACCCGAACTCCTTGGTTTGGGTGTTCAACACTTAAAATTATGTAGTACGAATAGAAGATTTTAAAATCATAGAAGTCATAATGTGATATCATGCCACGTAATTCACTGATTCACGGAATCACCAAAACACAAGGTCACAAAATCTCTAAAACAAAAAATCATGATCACTGAAACACGGAAACACGGGATCACTGAAACACTAAATCACAGAATCACTGAAACTCTATTAAGAGTTAAAAACCACTAATGAAACAATCATAAATGATAACTATAGAGAAATCAGTGATAAACCAAAAACACTAAAACATGGGGTTTGGATCCAACATAGAGTGGCAAGCCGAAGCTATGCATGCACGTGCTATCACCCAGGATTGATCAGAAGGTCCAATACTAGCTGTCACATAGGAATGTATCACAGACCCTCAGATAATAACCCAAAAAGCGATAATCATGCGTCCCACATCATACAATATCACTTAATGATTCACACACTGTAAGTCAGCTTCGCACCATGAAACACAAAACCACAAGAAATCACAAAACACTGGGTATCACAAAGAGTCACAAAGGTTATTGATAAACACTGAGGCATCACAAAACACTGGATATCACAAAGTGCTACAAAGGTCACTGGCAAACACAAAGGTTATTACTTCAATTGTACAAATTTGGGATTGAATAGCGTCGTATACCGCCGTGTCCCATACTGTGAGGTTTACGATATCATTCACTCACCAACACGCCTTCTCCAAGGGTGCAAAGTGCTATATTTTTATATTAAAAACTCTTAGTTTAAGAAAACAAGTTTTTATAAAATGTTTGGGAATCATTTAAATATTTTCTTTGAATATCTATATACAGAAAATATTGTGGCCTTGAGACGGGTTTACTTTTAAAACAAGTCTAAGAAGTCATCATTGTCCCAAAGCGATAAAAAAAATCTTATTTATAAATTAGTAACAAAAACATTTTGTAAAACATGCAGTTTCACAAACACACAAAGCTTCAAAATGAAAGCAACATGTAAAATCAATACAAAACTACAAATCCGAAATAAATTTTGTATAATGTTGGCTTATCCAAATAGGATCAAAGACTTTCAAATTAATCATCAAAATCTACTTCGAAATTATCAATAGAACATAAAACTCAGTTATGATTCAACAGATAAGCATACCAGTTTATATGCAAAAATATAAAATTATGGCAAAATACGCAAAGGGGAAAAGACACAAATCCAGGTACAAAACCCTCCCTTGGTTCAACTTTCACGTAAGCCTTAAATAACAAAACATTCTCCAAATGGTCTAAAAAATTGATTTACACAATCTAGAACAATACATCTTTCAACAGGAAAAAGAATTACTAAACTCCAATATGATATAAGAAAGTTACAGAGTCTCAAACTTAGACTCAGGCCATGCTGAGTTTTGGCCAGATCTGAAACCACCTTCAGGTCCAACTTTGGGACTTTACTTGAACGACCAAACGACCTCAGAATGGTCTTAATATTTACAGATATGGAGACAAGCATTCGGGCTTCAACGCAAAAAGAATCGTGCAAAACGTACCAAAATTGAGGGAGATACAGTGCCTCAAATTTGGACCTAGATGTTGTTTTCACTCTAGAAATCCAAGCCCAGGTTTAAATCATGTCCAGAGCTCGATTTTGAAGTCAGTTTCAAGCATTCAAATGACCTCTAAACGAGCTAAAATTTGACGTGAACATAGTAAAAGACTCTAGCTTTCCATAAAAAAAAGAATCAATGAATTCTGACTGAATATGAAAGAGTTATGGACTCTTAAACATAGACACAGGTCATGTTTGCAGCAACAAAACGTGTACATGCAAAATCTCGTGGCCAAATTGATTTTGCAGCAAAGATTTCAGATATCAAACGAAATAGTTTTATAGAGAAATTTTGCATATCTATTCCACAACACATGGAGTATCAGTAGAAGAAAATCTGGCAACATTCCGTTGTCGGGATTGAGAGAAAACTACATGCAAAACAGCAGCCAAACTCACTTTCGTTGAAACTAAACATCAACATGAAATTCAACCAAACTCAATGTAACGACCCAGAAAATCTGAACTAATTTAAAATTTTTAAATTGGCTAAAATAATGGATTTTATATATGTAAAATAAATATTTTAAATAATAGCGATGAAAACTGAGTTGAATCAACAATTGAAAACGAATATAATTAATTATAATTATAAACAAGGCCTGAAAGGGCGCTGGAGTTTCAAAATTTGAATTCAAACTTTGTCGGACTGTACCGGGTGCAAAACAAAACGGATTTTAGCGAAACCAAAAATATTTAAATTTGTTAGTGAACACCTTTCTAACGAATCTGAAAAATCGAATTTTCATAGCGGAAAGCAAAAGTTATGGCCAAATGAATTTTCAGAAAGGTCGCTATGGAATTTATATAGCCCGTGAAATTGGCCATTTTGCAATCGACCTCGGAATTCGACGAAACCACTTTGGTTGGATCCAGGATGAGAAGTTATTGCTAGGTTTCAAATTTCATAATTTTTGAAGCTAGTATGTGAGCGTGGAAAAGGAAAACGTGTTTTGGTCAATTATAGTTAAATTGGATCGACCAGAAATGGGCCTTTTGGCAAACGGTCTCAGAATTCGACAAAACTAGTTTTGTTGGGATCATATCGTCAAAACATAGCTAGATTAATTTTTTTGGAATTTTTCGAATCAGTTTGTGGCCCTAGCAAATTGAAATGTACGTTCAAATTAAATACTGAACGTTTTATACTTTAATTTGAAGGAAAACTGACTGAAACATTCGAATGGGCCTTCGAAACATATCCCATTGTGTCCGGGATGGGGGTAAAATGCTAGGGGCGACAGTCGTTGGGTTTGAAAAAGAGTTCGTTTAAGAAAAACCCTATTTTTAAATTAAATATATATCGACCAATCACGAAATTCAATTCATTAATTTAAAAATAAAAAAATCAAACCCCCCCCCCTTAACAGCTGCGATCGACGACGGAAGGGTATTCAAATCTTTCCGGCCAGATTTCTCTCTCGTTTCACAACGAAATCGAGCGAGGTTGGATCCATATCGAAGCTCTCGATCTCCTCTTCGAATCCATACCCATTTCGTGATTTATCGTGGCCTATAGGAGGAGAATCACCTCCTCAAAGTCGCCGGCTTTGAGCCGCCGCCCCGACCGCCAGGCGCCACCGAACACGACCGGACCCCCATGCGCACGTGCGCCAGCCTCCTCCCTTCACTGCAGCGCAACCCGATCCTCGAACCACTACTCCGTTTGATCGCAATCTTCAAACCTAGTTTCGAACCCATGAACTGAGGTACGGGTTTATCTATTTTAAACTGATTTTCACACTATAAAGCGTTGCAAACCTTGTAAAAATCATAACTTTTTCATGTGTGGTCGAAATTCAGTGAAACAAGAGACATCGTGAACGTGTGGACGTCTTCTACATTTTAGAAGAGACCGCATATTTTTTTGAGCCTTCTGCTATTTTTGGTGGAGTGGAACCCAATGTGAGATTTCTAATTTATAAACGATATGGAAAACGACGATGTATAAATTATATAGTCGATGTATGAGTTATATAAGCGTTGTACACCTCTTGTATAAGCGTCGTATAAGTTGTACGTTCGATGTATAAGTTATATATGCGTTGTAAAAATTATATATGTGTTGAAATAGAAGTGAATTGCTATATATATATATATATATATATATATATATATATATATATATACGCCCCTCGTCCACAAACCATGGACGATATTTATTGGTTGTGATTGGTGTGAAAAATTGATTGATAGCGAATGGTTGATTGGGATTGTTTGTGGTTGATATTGATTGATTGTGGTTGAAATATACCCATTTGTGGTTGAGAAATATTTGGTTGAAACCACATAGGATTAGTTTGTGGAAATGAAATAAATATATACATGTCGCCTGCGTGCGAACTAGATGCATGATCCTCATTGTCAAAAACCGCGAGGTTTTAAGGTAGAGCGAGGAGCCGTACTAGGGACGGTCTCGGTTTTAACTACCCTGCCGTTATACTGCCGAAATTTTGAATAATATTCATGTGTTTGAATTATTTTCATTTGCTGAAACTATATTTATTCGTTGAATAGAAAACCTTCATGTGTTGAATCGATATTCACTCGTTGAATTGAAATTCATGTGTTGAATGGTATTCGTGTTTTAAATATAAAAATCACATTTTTATCTATATATAAAAACTATAGAAAACCTTCATGTGTTGAATCGATATTCATTCGTTGAATTGAAATTCATGTGTTGAATGGTATTCATATTTTGAAAGAAATTGTTTTATAATAAAAATCCCAATTTTAACATCAATATGAAATGTAAAAAATATTCCTGTTTTGAAACAAATTGTTTTACAATAAAAATCCTATTTTTATCACCTATGTAAACTATATAAAATAATAGTGTTTTGAAATAATTTGTTTTACAATAAAAATCACATTTTTATTGTATACATGAATTGTTGAAATGTGAAGCATTAAAAATAGCAACCCGTTCAAATAAATATGCATGAGTTGAAATATTCATTAATTAGCTAATGATATGATTTTTGCCTATGCATGCAACATTAGAATGAATGGTGTTTTTAAACCAAATGGAATCAAATATGAAGTTGAATGGAAAATGATAAGTGATAAGAACTGTATATATGTACATGCATATTTATTGAATAGGTTATAGCAAAGGGGCTAGAGAAGAGGAATAAAATTTTTGTGCCCGACAAATAGGTACACATTTATTGTTTTGTTTGGGTGATGATTTTATGAGCCTATTGGCTAGCCTCTTGGCTTTTCCTTTTTCTTTTTGACATGAGACGCCCGTGTGGCTATTTGGGAATTTTCCCAGCCCCTCCCGTGCAAAGGAGTTATGGCGAAATTTTCCAAAATTTAAAGGCGTTAGTGAAATATTTGAAGTGAAAACGATATTGAAATTGTTGAATGAACTATATTTATATAAATATATAAATATAAATAAAATTAAAACGAAACGTGGCCGTGCAGTTCATGTTTTGAAACCGTGATTTCAAACAACTAGTGCGGAAAATCCGACCATTGGATTTTCCCGAAACCGCAACCGTTGGGTTCGCCTTGGAAATATCTTTCCAACGGCCCCAACTTTGTAAAAATCCAACGGTTGGATTGTCTGGAATGTTTAATTCAAATCTGAAGAAAAACAGCGCCAGAATCGATTATATTTATATATACATAAATATAATTATATTTAATCGAATAACGACGCTGCAGTTCGTATTTTGAAATCGAAACTTCAAACGATTATTCCGGGTGATCCGACCGTCGGATTTTCACGAAACTGGAACCGTTGGATTCATTTTGAAAAGATCTTTATAATGATGTAAATTTTGTGAAGATCCAACGATTAGATTTTCAGATATGTGTAAATCAAATCTGAAGAAAAACAGCGCCACGGCCGCGTTATGGCCCGAAGCGTCGTTTTGAATAAATTGGCTATTTTAAAATAAATAAAAATAGCTATAAATCATTATAAAATATCATAAACGATATGGAATGGAAATAAACTGAATTTGCTCGATTTATGTGGTATTTGATGGTTGAATGTGTTTGGTGTGAAAATTACATGGAAGAACAAAACTGGTGTTGTCGAATGATTTAACCATTGAAATAAATTGATTTGAAATTCTAACTATATGTGAATTATTTGAAAAGGCCGAGTTAATTCTCATTTCAAATAATTGACCGACGATTGAAAGTCGAAGATGAAGACGGTGGTCGAAGACCGGAGATCTTCACCTCGTTTGGATGGTAACCGAGGTCCTGGTTGGGAGGCATCCCGAAATATGGATAATGAGTGGTGATCGTCCAGACGTACGTGGTGATCGATGGATTTGCGAGGTATTTAGTGCCTCCGGTTTCGTTCAGACCCAGAATGGGCTTGTAAAAGGACTGTGTGTCTGACATTGGATTTTATTCTGTGTTGATTGATCTTTATTAAATATACATCTGTTTGGCGGTGGAGAATTTATTCTTTGGCTTAACGCCCTTCTCTGAGACGCACGAGCTCAGAGGTTGTGTATCGATGGACATCAGTCGCATGGCATGAATTGCTAGTGTGGCATGCCTAAGTGGCAAATGATCAGGGCTTCTGTTGAAAAGCAAAGTCTTGTGGTGATGATCAAAGCACCGCCTGTGTGGCGTAGCCTTGTGTATAATGTGAATTCGCGAGCCTCACACCCCGCTATGAACCAGAAACGGGAGAAGGAACTCAGGGAGGGCATGTGTTTCTTTCTAGCTAGGGTGGTGTCAGTGACCTACCAGCCCTGACATTTATATACTTTTCACTTGTGTGATTGTTGTTGTTGCGAGGCGCCTCGGTTAGATCGGACGATCCGGGTTCGATGGAGTCATTCGTTGGCTCATTTGCGCCTCATAGGGCGGGGAGACGTATTGTTCAGGCATAATAATCCACATCCGTAGACCGGCCCTGACGATCTAGGGGGCAGTTGCGGCTGTTCCTGAGACATGGTAGGCTAGATTGTCTCGAATTCGGTAAGGACTATCTTTTGCCTTGGTTCACGACGGAAATCCAATTTCCAAATACGACATCGTGCGGTTTTGATTGTATATATATATATGGCGACATGATATATGGTACCCATGCCGTCTATGATTGGTAGTTATGATTGAAAGTGTTTTTGAAACATATAAACACTAGTAATAATATCAAATGCTTTTGTTTTATTCGTATCAATCATATTTTGGCCATTATAAGGTAAAACTCTATCCTCCGGCTTGCGTTGCATTGTGTGATGGGAACTGAGTCTTATAATGGCTTCATTTTTATAAAAAGCATTGCGATGTTTAAAAGAAAGATTTGTTTTAAAGCACTGGCAATCCAATGGAGTAAACCCGTTCCACGAAAGTGGCGTGGTCCTGTGATTAGCCATATTATAAATGTGTTGAGTAGATTTCTCATACCAGTCCCATGACTGACTCGTAGTTTGTTTCACTTTCAAACTCGGGTGCCCCTTTTTCTACACGGGCAGCCTTGTATTCAGGTTTAGCTGGTTCTTTCTGGATAGCTGGAGCTGAAGATGCATTCTATCATTTATCTCTTTTTATGCTATTAAGCTCCTATTGTACATTGTGTTTGTTTTTCCGCTGTAGACATATATGTATAGTTGAACTGTATTTGTACTAAGTATGATCCTGTATACTGTGTAACTCTGATGATTACTCTTATCCAGTATATTCTATGGTTCATTATCTGGTGTATTTATTTATTTCTGTTCTGCTATTATCTGTTTATGTTATATATTCCATGGATTACCCTTGCCGCCGTCAGTACGGGGTTTGGGGTCGTCTCATTTGGTATCAGAGCTTTGGTTAAGCTTAGTTCTGGAATATAACATTTGAACAAACTCGTCAGAAATAGAACCAGTAGTGTTCTAGGACGGGTAACTCATTACAGATAGGATCAGTAATATCCTAGTATGAGTAGCAGAATGAAATAGACACATTTACATTCAAGTATTTGTCTCTATATTTTGAAATATCTTTTCTGTTGACCTGACACTTTGTTTGCTAATTGCAGACGTACTGGAAAATGAGTGCCAGAAACAGAAGAAGTAATACTGACCCGGATATAGAAGCTCTATTTATGAAATATAGAAATCTGGGTGGAAAACCCTTCACGGGTGAAGAAGCAATTATGAAAACACAAGCTTGGATTCGTTCAGCTGAGAAAATCTTCGAAGCATTAAAGCTGAGGGATGACCAGAAAAGATTACTGGCCTCCTGGGCACTCAAAGATGAAGCTTTATTCTGGTGGGATTCAGTTATCAAGGATAATCCAGAAGGTGATATCACCTGGGATAGATTCAAAGTGATTTTCCTGGAAAGATTTACTCCTCCCGAAGCGACTGAGCGACTATGTGATGAATTTTCTTATTTGATACAAGGAGATATGACCATCCCAGAATATCATAAGAAATTCAACGAACTTTCTCACTTTGCTCCCCATCTAATTCAGAATACGAGGAGAAAGAATCTGAGATTTATTTACGGGCTTCAAAGGAAATATCAGAATAAAGTAATGGGGCATGTGAAGCTTCCTTTTTCAGAAATGATTTATATGGCTTATCAGTATGAAGATCTCCATAAGAAAGGCATGTTGCAAGATGAAGAAGAAATCGGTTCTAGCAGCAAAAGAAAACTAGAAGCTGATAGCCCAGAGACTAGTGTTCAATCTAAGGCAAGTATAAAGGCTAAGGCCAGAAAGAGGCCAAGGGTCGGTCAGAAAAAGGTAAAGGCGGTCTAGTGTCTAAAGTGTAATCAGCAAGGGCATTCGATGAGGAACTGCAGGTCTTCGAACAGACGAAAGGATGGTGGGTCTAAATCCGGGATGAATTTTCAAGAGAATAGAAAGTGCGGTCAATGCCAACAGGCTGGTCATGTAAAGCAAGATTGTTGGCTATTGAAAAAGACCAAAGAGGCTCAGGTAAATGAAGTGGCAGAAACTTCTGAGCCCTCAGCTATTCAGGAAAGGCCAGATGTTTTAGAAGGCACGCTTACTGTCAAAGATATCCCCGTTAAAGTACTGTTTGACACAGTCGCGTCACGAAGCTTCATTGCCAAGAATGCAGCTAAGAAACTAGATTTGAATTTGAAGAAGCTCAAAGAACCAATGACTGTCCAGAATCCGGTTGGGGGTTCCATTGATCTCAGTTGGGTTTGTGGAGTGCCGGTTTCTTTCTCTCGTTATCGGTTCCCTACCATTGCGGCCGTCATGAATTTTACAGAGTTTGATCTTATCTTGGGGTTAGACTGGTTGAATAAATATGAAGCTGAAGTTAAATGCGCTGACAGAGTCGTAAAGGCGAAGATTAAATCAGGTAATTATATAACCATCCCCTGTGAAGGTCAGAATGCTAATAGGAAGGACTTCTGGGCAGCTTTGAATGTTTCTCCAGCCCAAATAGAAAATGTCCCTGAAATCACAGAGAATATTCCCAACCTAGTGAAAGATATTCCTGTCGTCAAGAACTATGTGGATGTGTTCGAGGAAGTTGTCCGCTTACCTCCGCAGAGAGAAATAGATTTCAAGATCGCTTTGATTCCCAACGCAAGGCCGGTAGTTCACGCTATTCGAAGAATGTCCTTGAAGGAGAAAGAAGAACATGACAATCAAACATGACAGCTCGTATGGAAGGGTCTGATCAGGCCTAGTTTCTCTGATTGGGGAGCAGCAGTGGTGTTTGTCCCAAAATCTGACGGTACTCTACGTCTATGTGTGGATTATCGTGATTTAAACAAGCAGACCATAAAGAACAAATATCCATTACCGCGGATTGATGATTTGTTGGATCGATTAAATGGCGCACAAGTATTTTCACGAATGGACCTAGCTACAGGTTTCCATCAACTTCGAATTGCCGAAGAGTGTGTTTTAATGACAGCATTCAGAGGTCCCGACTTATTCTACGAGTGGTTAGTAATGCCATTCGGCTTATGTAACGCTCCTTCTTATTTCGTCGATCTGATGAATAGAGTGTTCAGAGGGGTTTTGAATAAATTTGTTCTGGTTTTCATTGACGATATTCTAATCTTCTCTAAATCAAAGGCCGAACACGAAAAGCATCTGGAACAGGTTCTGGAAATCCTCAGAAGGAATGTATTGAAAGCCAAACTATCCAAATGTATATTCTGGCAGGATGAAGTAAAATTTCTGGGCCACGTCGTATCGAAAGAAGGAATTGCGGTGGATCCAAGTAAAATCACAGCTATTCAAAACTGGAAACAGCCCAGTACCCCTACAGAAGTCCGCAGTTTTCTCGGATTGGCTAGTTATTACCGGAAATTCGTTAAAGACTTTTCGAAGATATCTAGTCACTTAACGAAGCTTACAAAGAAGCATTCTAAATTCAAGTGGACTCCAGAATGTGAAGAGGCTTTTGGAGAGCTAAAGTTAAGATTAACGACAGCTCCAGTGTTAACCATTATCGATGGCAATCAGGATTTGAAAGTCTGGACTGATACTTCTAGAGAAGGCCTCGGCGCAGTGTTAATGTAGAGGGGCCAAGTGATTGCTTATGCTAGCCATCAACTGAAGCCGCACGAGAAAAACTATGTAACTCATGATCTTGAGTTATTGGCTATCATATTCTCTTTAAAAATCTGGAGACACTATCTTCTGGGTGAGAGATTTGAACTGTTTACAGATCACCACTCGTTAAAATATCTGTTCACTCAGAAAGACCTGAATTTGAGGCAGCAACGTTGGCTAGAGTTCCTTGCAGCATACGATTTTGAGATTATATACACTCCATGGAAAGCCAATGTCGTGGCAGATGCGTTGAGCCGAAAGAATGAAATGATCGCCAGTTTTATCATCACGACTTCATTGATAGATAAAATATCTGCTCTTCAAAAGGATGATCACTTCATTCAGAAGATCAGAGAGATAATTCAACAAGGCGAACCCTCGAGTTTCCAAGTTGATGATGAGGGGTTTCTAAGGCTGAAAGGTCGAATCTGTGTCCCTAACATTCCTGAGCTTCGAAAGGAAGTACTGGATGAATGCTACAAGTCAAAACTTAGTATCCATCCGGGAGTAGCCAAAATGTATAACGACATCAAACGCACCTTCTGGTGGAAGTCGATGAAAAGGGACATTTCTTTATATGTTAGCCGATGCCCTACTTGCCAGCTAGTCAAAAGCGACCAACAGAAACTAGCGGGATTATTACAACCGCTAGACGTTCCTGGTTGGAAGTGGGAACATATTTCTATGGATTTCATTAATGGTCTGCCCAGAACCAGAAAAGGAAATGACAGTATTTGGGTGATCGTAGATCGCTTCACGAAGACCGCCCATTTCATACCTATCAGATCAAACAGGACTGCTCAGAGTCTGGCGCATATTTACTTCAAGGAAATAGTTAGACTACATGGAGTGCCACTCAGTATAGTCAGTGATAGAGATACAATATTTACTAGTAAATTCTGGGAGGCATTTCAAGTCGAGCTGGGAACGAAGCTGAACTTGAGCACCGCTTATCATCCTCAGACAGACGGTCAGACTGAGAGGGTGAATCGTATTTTAGAAGATCTATTGCGGGCTTGTGTTCTAGATTTCGGTGGATCATGGGAAGACCATCTACATTTGGCTGAATTCTCATATAACAACAGCTACCAGGCGAGCCTGACAATGTCGCCATTCGAAGCGTTGTATGGTAGACCATGCCGATCTCTTGCTTGTTGGGTCGAACCTGGAAATAGACTTGTGTTAGGACCCGATATGATCCGAGAAGCTGCCGACAAAGTCGATTTTATTAAGAAACGATTATTGGCTGCTCAAAGCCGGCAAAAGAGCTATGACGATAGAAGAAGAAGAGATATATCCTTTGCTATTGGCGACTATGTATATTTGAAAGTATCGCCGATGAGAGGAGTAATCCGGTTCGGTAAGACTAGAAAGTTGGCGCCCAAATTCATTGGTCCGTTCCCTATTCTGGAATGGATCAGAACTCTCGCTTATAGGGTTAAATTGCCTGATTGGTTGCCCGGAGTTCATGATGTATTTCGCATATCTCAACTTCAAAAGCACGTTCATGATCCAGACTTGATCGTGGAAGAAGCAGCTCAGCAGGATATTGAAATTACTCCAGAATTAGCTGTGAGACGAGAGCCGCTAAAGATCATCGGCAAAGAAACCAAAGAGCTGAGGAACAAGAAGGTTCACTTAGTCAAAGTGCAATGGAGTGGAGATCCGCGAGATTGTACTTGGGAAACTGAGGAGAGCATTTAAAAAGCTTATCCTAGATGCCGAGTGGATATCTCTGATTGACTCCGGTGCAAGGTACATTTGCCATACTTTGCATTACCAATTAGTTCTCTATTCTGTTGTTATTTTCTTTCCATGGATGTGCACTTTTAATTCTATACTCTGAATGATTTTAAAAGAGAATAGGAATTAATTTGTCTGGTTTTGAAAAGTTAAAAACAATTTGATTGTTGTTTGTGTTGTGTGATAGTAAATTTGATTAATTAAAATTATTAAAACGATAGTTAATTGGATCAATAATAGAATGAAAATTTTTCGAAAATTCCGGGTGTTAGCCAAATTTTTGAAGAATTTGATAATTCTCAGAAACTGAAAAGTTGGAGAATTGAAGCCAGAGTGAACGTGGAGTTGATTAATCAAACCACTTTCGAATTTGTTCCTTTTCGAGGACGAAAAGTTTTAAGTGGGGGAGATTGTAACGACCCAGAAAATCTGAACCAATTTAAAAATTTTAAATTGGCTAAAATAATGGATTTTATATATTTAAAATAAATATTTTAAATAATAGCGATGAAAACTGAGTTGAATCAACAATTGAAAACGAATATAATTAATTATAATTATAAACAAGGCCTGAAAGGGCGCTGGAGTTTCAAAATTTGAATTCAAACTTTGTCGGACTGTACCGGGTGCAAAACAAAACGGATTTTAGCGAAACCAAAAATATTTAAATTTGTTAGTGAACACCTTTCTAACGAATCTGAAAAATCGAATTTTCATAGCGGAAAGCAAAAGTTATGGCCAAATGAATTTTCAGAAAGGTCGCTATGGAATTTATATAGCCCGTGAAATTGGCCATTTTGCAATCGACCTCGGAATTCGACGAAACCACTTTGGTTGGATTCGGGATGAGAAGTTATTGCTAGGTTTCAAATTTCATAATTTTTGAAGCTAGTATGTGAGCGTGGCAAAGGAAAACATGTTTTGGTCAATTACAGTTAAATTGGATCGACCAGAAATGGGCCTTTTTGCAAACGGTCTCAGAATTCGACGAAACTAGTTTTGTTGGGACCGTATCGTCAAAACATAGCTAGATTACTTTTTCTGGAATTTTTCGAATCAGTTTGTGACCCTGGCAAATTGAAATGTACGTTCAAATTAAATATTGAACGTTTTATACTTTAATTTGAAGGAAAACTGACTGAAACATTCGAATGGGCCTTCGAAACATATCCCATTGTGTCCGGGATGGGGGTAAAATGCTAGGGGCGACAGTCGTTGGGTTTGAAAAAGAGTTCGTTTAAGAAAAACCCTATTTTTAAATTAAATATATATCGACCAATCACGAAATTCAATTCATTAATTTAAAAATAAAAAAAATCAACCCCCCTCGTAACAGCTGCGATCGACGACGGAAGGGTATTCAAATCTTTCCGGCCAGATTTCTCTCTCGTTTCTCAACGAAATCGAGCGAGGTAGGATCCATATCGAAGCTCTCGATTTCCTCTTCGAATCCATACCCATTTCGTGATTTATCGTGGCCTGTAGGAGGAGAATCACCTCCTCAAAGTCGCCGGCTTTGAGCCGCTGCCCCGACCGCCAGGCGCCACCAAACACGACCGGAACCCCATGCGCACGTGCGCCAGCCTCCTCCCTTCACTGCAGCGCAACCCGATCCTCGAACCACTACTCCGTTTGATCGCAATCTTCAAACCTAGTTTCGAACCCATGAACTGAGGTACGGGTTTATCTATTTTAAACTGATTTTCACACTATAAAGCGTTGCAAACCTTGTAAAAATCATAACTTTTTCATTTGTGGTCGAAATTCAGTGAAACAAGAGACATCGTGACCGTGTGGACGTCTTCTACATTTTAGAAGAGACCGCATATTTTTCTGAGCCTTCTGCTATTTTTGGTGGAGTGGAACCCAATGTGAGATTTCTAATTTATAAACGATATGGAAAACGACGATGTATAAATTATATAGTCGATGTATGAGTTATATAAGCGTTGTACACCTCTTATATAAGCATTGTATAAGTTGTACGTTCGATGTATAAGTTATATATGCGTTGTAAAAATTATATATGTGTTGAAATAGAAGTGAATTGCTATATATAAATATATATATATACGCCCCTCGTCCACAAACCATGGACGATATTTATTGGTTGTGATTGGTGTGAAAAATTGATTGATAGCGAATGGTTGATTGGGATTGATTGTGGTTGAAATATACCCATTTGTGGTTGAGAAATATTTGGTTGAAACCACATAGGATTAGTTTGTGGAAATGAAATAAATATATACATGCCGCCTGCGTGCGAACTAGATGCATGATCCCCATTGTCAAAAACCGCGAGGTTTTAAGGTAGAGCGAGGAGCCGTACTAGGGACGGTCCCGGTTTTAACTACCCTGCCGTTATGCTGCCGAAATTTTGAATAATATTCATGTGTTTGAATTATTTTCATTTGCTGAAACTATATTTATTCGTTGAATAGAAAACCTTCATGTGTTGAATCGATATTCACTCGTTGAATTGAAATTCATGTGTTGAATGGTATTCGTGTTTTAAATATAAAAATCACATTTTTATCTATATATATAAACCATAGAAAACCCTCATGTGTTGAATCGATATTCATTCGTTGAATTGAAATTCATGTGTTGAATGGTATTCATATTTTGAAAGAAATTGTTTTATAATAAAAATCCCAATTTTAACATCAATATGAAATGTAAAAAATAATCCTGTTTTGAAATAAATTGTTTTACAACAAAAATCCTATTTTTATCACCTATGTAAACTATATAAAATAATAGTGTTTTGAAATAATTTGTTTTACAATAAAAATCACATTTTTATTGTATACTTGAATTGTTGAAATGTGAAGTGTTAAAAATAGCAACTCGTTCAAATAAATATGCATGGGTTGAAATATTCATTAATTAGCTAATGATATGATTTTTGCCTATGCATGCAACATTAGAATGAATGGTGTTTTTAACCCAAATGGAATCAAATATGAAGTTGAATGGAAAATGATAAGTGATAAGAACTGTATATATGTACATGCATATTTATTGAACAGGTTATAGCAAAGGGGCTAGAGAAGAGGAATAAAATTTTTGTGCCCGACAAATAGGTACACATTTACTGTTTTGTTTGGGTGATGATTTTATGAGCCTATTGGCTAGCCGCTTGGCTTTTCCTTTTTCTTTTTGACATGAGACGCCCGTGTGGCTATTTGGGAATTTTCCCAGCCCCTCCCGTACAAAGGAGGTTATGGCGAAATTTTCCAAAATTTAAAGGCGTTAGTGAAATATTTGAAGTGAAAACGATATTGAAATTGTTGAATGAACTATATTTATATAAATATATAAATATAAATAAAATTAAAACGAAACGTGGCTGTGCAGTTCGTGTTTTGAAATCGTGATTTCAAACAACTAGTGCGGGAAATCCGACCATTGGATTTTCCCGAAACCGCAACCGTTGGGTTCGCCTTGGAAATATCTTTCCAACGGCCCCAACTTTGTAAAAATCCAACGGTTGGATTGTCTGGAATGTTTAATTCAAATCTGAAGAAAAACAGCGCCAGAATCGATTATATTTTTATATATATATAAATATAATTATATTTAATCAAATAACGACGCTGCAGTTCGTATTTTGAAATCGAAACTTCAAACGATTATTCCGGGAGATCCGACCGTCGGATTTTCCCGAAACTGGAACCTTGGATTCGTTTTGAAAAAATCTTTATAATGATGTAAATTTTGTGAAGATCCAACGGTTAGATTTTTAGATATGTGTAAATCAAATCTGAAGAAAAACAGCGCCACGGCCGCGTTATGGCCCGAAGCGTCGTTTTGAATAAATTGGCTATTTTAAAATAAATAAAAATAGCTATTAATTGTTATAAAATATCATAAACGATATGGAATGGAAATAAACTGAATTTGCTCGATTTATGTGGTATTTGATGGTTGAATGTGTTTGGTGTGAAAATTACATGGAAGAACAAAACTGGTGTTGTCGAATGATTTAACCATTGAAATAAATTGATTTGAAATTCTAACTATACGTGAATTATTTGAAAAGGCCGAGTTAATTCTCATTTCAAATAATTGACCGACGATTGAAAATCGAAGATGAAGACGGTGGTCGAAGACCGGAGATCTTCACCTCGTTTGGATGGTAACCGAGGTCCTGATTGGGAGGCATCCCGAAATATGGATAATGAGTGGTGATCGTCCAGACGTACGTGGTGATCGATGGGTTTGCGAGGTATTTAGTTCCTCCGGTTTCGTTCAGACCCAGAACGGACTTGTAAAAGGACTGTGTGTCTGACATTGGATTTTATTCTGTGTTGATTGATCTCTATTAAATATACATCTGTTTAGCGGCGGAAAATTTATTCTTTTGCTTAACGCCCTTCTCTGAGACGC
Organism: Allium sativum; assembly: GCA_030737875.1. Taxonomy (NCBI): domain Eukaryota; kingdom Viridiplantae; phylum Streptophyta; class Magnoliopsida; order Asparagales; family Amaryllidaceae; genus Allium; species Allium sativum. The sequence continues at coordinate 136,275,096 of CM060918.1, forward strand.
ACGAGCTCAGAGGTTGTGTATCGATGGACATCAGTCGCATGGCATGAATTGCTAGTGTGGCATGCCTAAGTGGCAAATGATCAGGGCTTCTGTTGAAAAGCAAAGTCTTGTGGTGATGATCAAAGCACCACCTGTGTGGCGTAGCCTTGTGTATAATGTGAATTCGCGAGCCTCACACCCCGGTATGAACCAGAAACGGGAGAAGGACCTCAGGGAGGGCATGCGTTTCTTTCTAGCTAGGGTGGTGTCAGTGACCTACCAGCCCTGATAATTATATACTTTTCACCTGTGTGGTTGTTGCTGTTGCGAGGCGCCTCGGTTAGATCGGACGATCCGGGTTCGATGGAGTCATTCGTTGGCTCATTTGCGCCCCATAGGGCGGGGAGACGTATTGTTCAGGCATAATAATCCACATCGGTGGACCGACCCTGACGATCCAGGGGGCAGTTGCGGCTGTTCATGAGACATGGTAGGCTAGATTGTCTCGAATTCGGTAAGGACTATCTTTTGCCTTGGTTCATGACGGAAACCCAATTTCCAAATACGACATCGTACGGTTTTGATTGTATATATATATATATGGCGACATGATATATGGTACCCATGCCGTCTATGATTGGTAGTTATGATTGAATGTGTTTTTGAAACATATAAACACTAGTAATAATATCAAATGCTTTTGTTTTATTCGTATCAATCATATTTTGGCCATTATAAGGTAAAACTCTATCCTCCGGCTTGCGTTGCATTGTGTGATGGGAACTGAGTCTTATAATGGCTTCATTTTTATAAAAAGCATTGCGATGTTTAAAAGAAAGATTTGTTTTAAAGCACTGGCAATCCAATGGAGTAAACCCGTTCCACGAAAGTGGCGTGGTCCTGTGATTAGCCATATTATAAATGTGTTGAGTAGATTTCTCATACCAGTCCCATGACTGACTCGTAGTTTGTTTCACTTTCAAACTCGGGTGCCCCTTTTTCTACACGGGCAGCCTTGTATTCAGGTTTAGCTGGTTCTTTCTGGATAGCTGAAGATGGATTCTATCATTTATCTCTTTTTATGCTGTTCAGCTCCTATTGTACATTATGTTTGTTTTTCCGCTGTAGACATATATGTATAGTTGAACTGTATTTGTACTAAGTATGATCCTGTATACTGTGTAACTCTGATGATTACTCTTATCCAGTATATTCTATGGTTCATTATCTGGTGTATTAATTTATTTCTGTTCTGCTATTATCTGTTTATGTGTTATATTCCATGGATTACCCTTGCCGCCGTCAGTACAGGGTTTGGGGTCGTCTCACTCAAGCCATATGCAAAGTTAAATGTTGAAACTAGAATGTGTGACTGTAATAACTCACCTTACATGGATTAAAGATGATTTCCGACATTTAACTTGCCAAGATGATAGATTTACGCTTCATTGATTTTGTAATAAAGATTTCAGGTATCAAACGAAATAGATTTGCAGAGAAATTTTGCATATCTATACCACAATACATGGGCTATCAGTAGAAGAAAATCCGACAAAATTCATTGTCGGGATTGAAAGAAAACTACATGCAAAACAGCAACCAAACTCAGTTTCATTGAAACTAAACATTAACATGAAATTCAACCAAACTCAAGCCACATGCAAAGATAAATGTCTAAACTAGAATGTGTGAGTGTAACAACTCACCTTGCATGGATTATGGATGATTTCCAACATTTAACTTGCCAAGGTGATAACTTTAGACTTCCAAAGCAGTACCCTACAAATTGCTGCGGGTTTCGACATCTCTTAATCCTCATCCACTTTGAATTTGCATAACATTTTTTTTTTGTTTGCTTCTGACATTATGAGGAGACTCTGACCAAAATTTGGGAGGATTTGGTGTGGTAGATATTTAGATATGAATTTTGGAAGTACAACAATGATGTTGTGTTTAACAAACAAACCAGCAAACCACTTCACTTCCATCAGCTTTTCACCTAGGTTACTCCCCGAATTAGAAAACGTGATAAACATGAAAATTGTTCGATACTGATATATCTTTCTATTGAAGAAAAGTTTAAGCAATTTGGCTAAATAAATCAAAAGTTATGGCCTTTGAAAGTAAACAAATCATTTTCATATTTAATAACAGAATAAACAAATCCACTCACTTCTCACTGATTTTTCCATGAACTACTCCAAGATTCAGAAAAAATAGATTAAAAGAAAAGTTGTTCATTTCTGAATTAGCTTTTCGGCAAAACAAATATCATGGTATTTGAATTAGGGATTCGAAAGATATTGATGAAACGCTGAGAGTAGATATTTATGAAAGTAAAAAAAACTTACGCTAGAAAATATCTTTACTTGCATGTTGTTAATCCGGCTAAAATCGCGATTCAAGAATAATATGATGGACCACATAAGGAGATGGATCAGTTTGATAATGCTAATAAATACGAATCGCATGTATGAAAGCAATGGATTGGATAAATTTACATGACTACACATGTCATGGATGGACCACCAACCTTCATTGATCCTCCTCTTTTTGTATGATCGTGAATCATGAGTGGGTGGCATATGAACCGCATAGCATGAATAAAATAAATACTATAATGCATGGGTCATTTGTACACTTGTATAGACTAACTTGTTGTATATGGATCGTTGATAAACCCTGCTTGCGCACCTACAAATATTAATATGACCATAGATCAGTCAAAATGAAGTTGAGCCATGGGTCAGTGGACATTTGCAGGAAGTCTGGATCATGTATTGGCCGAATATGGGACGAACGTGACGTGATGCTAGTAGTTCACCATGAGTCATGCATAAATTATATGGGTTGTTCCCAGATCTAAATATCGTGTTGCATGAACAAGTCCAGGTACAATAAAATGAACGATCCATAAGTATTAATATGGGCATCACACCAGCGGATGGGTCGGTCAAATTGAACGCAGTATTTATGATGAATCTGCACACTTAATATACAATTGTGTAGCAAATACACAAGTCGTTCATTGATAAGAAGGGTAGACCGCATTTGTATTGATAACGCATGGGTGGCGTTTCATGCATTTCAAGAACACACGGTAGATAAGGAAAAACTGGGTCCTTATTAATATTTGATGGACGCAACATATATGTATTGGTTATAATGAATAATCATGGGTTGTTTGTAATAGACATGTTGCTTGGATAAATTTTGACTCATTCAGACATCAGGTCGTAAAATATAAGTCAGGTCGTTCACATTAAGGTTGGGTCGTCACTGGTTAGGTCGTTCACATGCAAAGAACTCGTCGTGTTGTTGATGATTGTGAGAGATGCTAAATTCGGTTCGTTCACATATAGTCGGGTCGTCCACCAACCCGAGGCCTGTGCACATAATTACAAAACTGCCACTCCACTCCAAACTTCACCTATAAATACCCCGTCACTTTTTACATTTAGGGGACGAAATTTTCTACCCCAAAGGGCTGCCATTTTTGATTCTCAACGACGTCAAAGCTTCTCCAACTCCATTAAATCACCTTCAAATATGATTCAAGCATCTCAGTCAAGATCTTCTTTGATAGAAGTTCAAAGATCATTACCGAGGACGATTATCGAAGATCTAATCCACGACAATCTTCGCTACTAGTGTGAATAAAGTGTTCATCCGAAGAAATTGCAAGGGACAGAGAATTATAGAGAAGTGTAGAGAAGAAGAGAGAATTATTATAAAACAAAGAGAAAAATGTATGAGATGATATCAAATGTATACCTTGTAATGATGAAGCCAATGAAATCATCAATTAAAGTGGACGTAGGCCAAAACTGAGGCCGAACAATCTTAAACACTCTCTACTTTACTTTTTCCCGCATTTATTTTATCTTAACTTTGTATTGCTCATTTGGAAGTGTTGAAATACACCTTGAGGTGTTAGTGTAATTTTCTGCATTAACATTTTTGGTACCCACCGTGGGGCTCGAACCCATGACCATAAGGTTAAGAGCCTTGCTAGGGGAAGTCGTCAGAGCTTGATCTTTCATTATAGATCCACAAGATCTAAAAATCAAGCCTATTGAAAGAATGTCTACGAAGATTTGAGAGTGTTCCAATATAATGGCGCCGTCGAAGAAAGGAAGTAAGTCTGCTAGAGATTCTGAGAAAGATGCCATAACCCCTCCTCAAACTAATCATCTGAATATTGGCCAAACTTCAAGAGTTGGTGTAACTCGAGATGAGCTCGATGCAATTGTTGCTAGCTTGAATCAACGATTGGATACTTCGACCCAAACATTGATGGACAAGTTAGAAGCTTCTGCTGCTCATCTTACCGCTCAAGCTAATCCTACACCATGAAAAGTTGATTCGGAAAACCACAGTAAGGCTGCAAGGGCTTCGGAAATGTTGTAGAAGATGGCTCCACCACTTCTCGAACTAATAATCTGACCGTCGGTCGAGCTCCGAAAGATGTTGTAACTCGGGAAGAGTTAAATGCTGTTGTAGCTGAGTTGAATTGGAAGATTCATGCCTCAAATGAGATATTGTTCAATCAAATATATGCCTTCCTAGTCGATACAACCAAGGTGGTGACTTGCAAAGTTGACATCGATGTGGATGAGAACAAACATTCCTCTGCTTTGGATCTTCATAGGAAGAATTATGGTTATTATGACAAAAGGGTATATGAGCCTAAGTGTTCCTTCTCCTCCACCTACGTAGAAGACAACAAGAAAGTTGTCAAGGGGTAAAAAAGGGAGAATGAAAGCAAAGGCAAGGAAAAGAGCAATTGCAAGAGGTTTCGTTTTTTCAAACCTGAAGGGTTAACCCCGCTAAGTGATATTCCAGAGAACATCTTATTTGCTACTAAAGATGCAGGATTCTTTCCAGAGCTGCCACCATCGCTGAAGATCTCGGACAAGGCAGCCAAGTCTGGAAGTTTCTTCCGCTACCACAATCAGCCTGGCCACAATGTTGGAGAATGGAGTTTTGATGACAACAACCTTATTTCAATTATCATTTATTATAAAATATATACTAGCATCTCTATTCAGAATATATATATATATACAAATATATACAGGATTTCTATACAGGACATAAATACTGAAGACTATATGATTTTAGAGATTCAAGAGATTCAGAATTTAAAGAAGATTCAAGACTCATGAGTAATCAAGTTATCAAGAATTCGAGACAAATATAGGAATAGAGCCTAGTCTATATGTAAGACTCTAAATAGCACTCCAGGTTCAAATTCTTTCTGATTTTCAAATTTCAAATTCTATTTCTAAGTTTAAATAGTTTTTCTATCTTACTTTTGATTTCCAACATTAAAGTTTATAAGTTTATATATATTTACATAGTTATATACTTGTATAATTTTATATTTATATAGTTTTAAACCTTATAATTTTATAAATATGTTTATATAATTTATATTTATGTTTTCATATGATTTTGTACTTTATAATACTCATTTATATCACTATGTTTTAATTCAAGAATTTCCAAAATTATATATCTAGTTAAACATTTGAAAATATTCAAAATTCAAATTTTTAAAGAGCATATGTCGAAATACATATATACATATGTCGACATACAACTGTCACTTTTTTCAATTTTGAAAGGAAGTGTCTTTTCACTATTTGTAATGTTCCAAAAGTGTTGCAACCTTTCAAATCTTATAAATAGGGGTTGAATTCGAATTTTTTTAACCATTCTTCTTCTCCATCTTCAACCCTTTTCATTTCTTCATTATTGTTTCATTTTTTATTGATTTATACACTTCTACTTTGCCGATTTGTATTTAATTACATAAAACTTCTTCTCTTCTTACCCTCTACTCATTACTTTCTGAATTAAAGTTCTATTGAAGAGTTATAGGGATGTTGTAAACTTGTAATCATTTGGGATTGTTTGGGAAAGGGTGTGTTCCTTATAGCCCTGAAATCAAGGAAAGGAATCAGTGTTAACCTTGTAGTCATGAAATCAAGGGTGTGGAATCGGTGTTAATCTTGTAGCCGTGAAATTAAGGGTGTTTGAATCGGTGTTAACCTTGTAGCTGTGAAATCAAGGGGGTTATATTTGGATATTGATAAAGTAATAAAACTCTGCGCAATCCAGCGTTGTATGGGACTAGATGTAGGAGTAATCCAAACCAATATAAAATTCGGTGTTTTCTTTCCTTTTCTGCATTTTATTTTTTGTTTAATTTTGTGTTTGTGATCATCTCTGTGGTGTGTGATTCATACGGTAGATCATATAAGTTTTAGATTTTCTTAAGTTTCTTAAAAACACTATTTACTCCCCTCTGGTATTAGTTTTGCCTTAAGATCTGTATTCCGCATTCCCTAACAATTGGTATCAGAGCAAGGTCTTTCAAAAAGTTTATAATCTGATTTTTGAAAATATTAAATGGCAAATTTTGAACACTAGTTTAAATTCATGCATTGCATCAATATTAAATGAGTCTGCAGTCAAATTTATTGAAGAAAAAAAAATCAAATTATCATGGTATGATTTCTTGAAATGTTTAAATGCATATATCACAGAATCATCATGATGTTATTATCTCAAATTACAATTAGTTATTTTGAATATTCGCTTGATTCTTTGAAAAGGTTTGTTGTTTTGCAGGAAAAGAATTTATATTTGATGACTATTAGCCAAAAGACACCAAGATGATCATTCATCAATCAAGAAAAGAAAAGTTTATGAAGGGATACGACTTTTGGGCTTATAGCAGTTGAAGTGTCCATTCATTCAAAATTCAAAATTCAAATTCAAAATTTTGACTCCAAGTTGGTTAAACTAATAAATCATCAATCTCATAATCAAATTCTGAAAGATGTAAATGTATGGTTCATGACAATGGAAGAAATGAAGATAGATGTTATAACTGCAACAGACCAGGCCATATAAAAAGGATGTGTCCTTATCTAGATGATTCAGATTCATCATCAAGCGATGCAGAGCCAGAAACTGGAAATTCAAATATGTGTCTCACACCAATTCAGAATTCAGAAAATATCGAAGAAATGGATCTAAAAACCGTATATGCTTTAATTAATTTTTAATTTTTTGGGTTGAATGGATGCTTTGATTATCTTGCTTGCTCTTTGAATTTGAAATTTAAAACTTTAAAATTTAAACTTGAAATTTTAAAATTCAAATTTGAAATTTAAAATTCAAAATATCAATAAAATAATAAATAACAAATATAATAATAAAATAAATTTTGGATGTTTGTTATGATTAATATTATTTCAGAAAATAGTTAAACCTGAAATATGAAGTTATAATTTAAAACCAAAGTCACAAAACAATATGTTCTTTTAATTTGTGCATATATGTCGATATACATATGTCCCTATGTCGACATAAAGGCCTGCAAAATGAAATTCAAATTTTGAGTTTCAAAAGCTTAAACTTTCAGACTTCCTTCCATCTTTTAAATAAGAAAACGCCAGTTCAAATTCTAATTATTAACTTTGTCTGTCTACTTATTTTCTTATATCTTGCTTCAAAATATATATAAATTAATAAAATTATATAGACAAGTTAATATGATATAAGGAGTAATATAAATTTATTTATCTTTTATATATAGTTTAAACATACATAGTTTAACTTACATATTGTTCATATGATTTCATAACAATTTTGGGTTACATTATCACAAATATTATTTGTAACTTAATATTAATTTTGATTTCTTGCTAAGATTTATAAAAACTTGTATACATGACTTGAAACATATGTAATTTTGATATTTGGATTAATTTGTTTATATACTTAGTAAAATATAGGCATAAATTTATGGGGGGTTATAAACTTTAGTATGGAATCAAATTTTTAATCATATAGAATTTAGGAGGATTGTTTTTAGAATTTCTTTTTGATAATGCCAAAGGTGGGGAAATTATAAAATATAGACTTAGTTTAAGTAGAGTATATAGGATTCATATTGGCAGGGAGAGTATTAGAAGAATCAGGATCAACAGGTATGAATATTAAACTAAGGTTATCATCATCAATAAGGGGGAGATTGTGGGATATTGGAGTTTTGATGACAACAATCTTATTTCAATTATCATTGATTATAAAATATATACTAACATCTCTATCCAGAATATGTATATATATACATATATGCAGGACTTGTATACAGGACTTAAATACTGAATACTGTACAGTTTTAGAGATTCAAGAGATTCAGAATTTAGAGAAGATTCAAGACTCATGAGTAATCAAGTTATCAAGAATTCAAGAGTTCAAGTCAAATATAGTTATATAGTATAGTCTATATGTAAGACTCTAAACAGCACTCCAGGTTCAAATTCAAATTCTGTTTTTCAAACTCTTTCTGATTTTCAATTTTCAAATTCTATTTCTAAGTTTAAATAGTTTTTCTATCTTACTTTTGATTTCGAACATAAGTTTTAAAGTTTTTATATATTTGTATAGCTATATACTTGTATAATTTTATATTTATATATATTTTTAAACCTTATACTTTTATAAATATGTTTACATAATTTATATTTATATAATTTATATTTATATTTTCATATGATTTTGTACTTTATAATACTCATTTATATCACTATGTTTTAATCCAAGAATTTCCAGAATTATATATATAGTTAAACACTTGAAAATATTCAAAATTCAAAATTTTAAAGAGCGTATGTCGACATACATATATACATATGTCGACATATAACTGTCACTTTTTCAATTTTGAAAGAAAGTGTCTTTTCACTATTTATAACGTTCTAGAAGCGTTGCAACCTTTATAATCTCATAAATAGGGGTTGAATTCGAATATTTTTAACCATTCTTCTTCTCCGTATTCACCCGTTTTCATTTCTTCATTATTATTTCATTTTTTTATAGTTTTATACACTTCTACTCTGCCGATTTCTATTCTAATCACATAAAATTTCTTCTTTTCTTACTCTCTACTCATTACTCTCTGAATTGAAGTGCTATTGAAGAGTTATAGGGTTGTTGTAATCATTTGGGATTGTTTGGGAAAGGGTGTGTTCCTTGTAGCGCTGAAATCAAGGAAAGAAATCGGTGTTAACCTTGTAGCCGTGAAATCAATGGTGTGGAGTCCGTGTTAACCTTGTAGCAGTGAAATCAAGGGTGTTTGAATCGGTGTTAACCTTGTAGCCGTGAAATCAAGGGGTTGTACTGTTGTATATAACATTGTTGTGACGATCCCAAAACCCCGTTGCACGGTGTTAAGGATAATCATTGGAATATAACACATTAATCATCATTAGCAGATCACAGATAATAGCATAAACAGTAAATAGAATAATTTACACACATATGACAGCGGAATCATATAGATAACATCACATCAGAGAAGCACAGTACAGGATACAACTTAGTGCATAATGATACATAATCAGTCACCATCGCCTGAGGCGGAATCATACATAAAGAGTACACAAAAGGAATATCAGTCTACATCGCCAGTGGCGGAATCATAATATAGATACAATAATGGCGGAGAAAATCCAAGTCAGCACGGTGTAGTCAAGCCTCGCCATGAGCCAAAAGGTGCGTCAGAAACCTGTAACTAGGCTGCCCGTGTGAAAATAAGGGCACCCGAGTTTGCAAGGTGAAACAAACTACGAGTCAGTCATGGGACTGGTATGAGAAATCCATTCAACTTATTAACAACAATAATAAGGCAAATCAAAGGACCACGCCACTTTCGCGGAACGGGTTTACTCCAATGAGTGCTCGTGCATGAAATAAAGTAAATGATTAAATCAACGCAATGCTTTTTATGAAATGAAGCCATTATAAGACTCAGGTCCCATCACACAATGCAACGCAAGCCGGAGGATAGAGTTTTTACCTTATAATGGCCAAAGATGCTTCATACGAATAAAACAAAAGTGCTTGATATTATTACTAGTGCATATATGTTTCAAAAGCGATTTCAATCATAAATATCAATCATAGGCGGCATAAATGACCCATACCACTATGTCGCCATACTAGTAATACAATCACAACCGCATATATCGTATTGGAAATTGGATTCCTTCATGAGTCGAGGCAAGGGGCAAGCTCCTCTCCGTTCGAGACACTCTAGCAAATGCCTCGGGACCGCACACAGCAATCCCCTGGATCCTCCAAGGCCGGTCCTCTCTTACTTTTGAGGATTGGCAATTCCTGAACACACGTTTCCCGGTCCTTACAGACCTATAATCGAGGCGCCTCGCATTCCAACAACCACACAGGTGAAAAGTAGATATAAATGTCAGGGCTGGGAGGTCACTATCACCACCATAGCTAGAAAGAAACGTCATGCACTCCTTGGGTCCTTCTCCCGTTTTTGACTCATACCGGGGTGTGAGGCTCGCGAATTCACGTTATACACAAAGCTACGTCACACAGACCATGCTTTGATCATCAACCACAAGACTTTGCTTTGCAACAGAAGCCTTGATCATATGCCACTTAGGCGTGCCACACAGGCAATCCACTCCATGCGACTGATTTCTGTCAATACATAACCTCTGAGCTCGTACGTCTCAGAGAAGGGCGTTAAGCAAGAGAATAAATTCTCTGCCGCCAAACAGATATATATTTAACAGAGATCAATCAACACAGAACAAAATCCAATGTCAGACACACAGTCCATTTACAAGTCCGTTCTGGGTCTGAACGAAACCGGAGGCACAAATTCCTCGCATATCCGTACAATCAACAATATGTTTGGACGGCTACTACTTCAATTCCTACATGGTAGCTACTCCAATCACGAGCATCAGTAGCGCCCATCCATCCAATGTGGAGATCGTCGGTCTTCAGTCGTCTTCGACTCTTCGACTTCTCAACGTCGATCGATTATTTGAAATGAGATAAACTCGGCCTTTTCAAATAATCCACGTATATTTAGATTTTCAAACCAATTAATCACATGGTTGAACTACTCAACATTCACATTTCAGTTATTTAGTTAAAATTTTCATGTCAAACACATTCAGCCATCACATCTCAAGCAAACACAACAAAATTGGTTTATTTTCACTCTATATCGTCTATAGCACTTAATAACGATATATCGCCATTTTTATTTAATTTAAAACGGCCATATTTAATTAAACGACGTTTCAGGTCGTGTCGATGCACTGGCGCTGCTTTCCACTAATTTTGTTTTACACATATAGGAAAATCTAACCGTTGGATCTTCACAAATTTTACATCATTAGGAAGGTCTTTTCAAAACGAATCCAACGGTTCCAGTTTTGGGAAAATCCGACGGTCGGATCTTCCACACTAACCATTTGAAGTTACGATTTCAATTTACGAACTGCAGCGTCGTTATTCGATTTAATTTAATTATATTTATATATATATAAATATAATCGTTTCTGGCGCTGTTTTTCACTAATTTTGAATTAAACATTCCAGACAATCCAACCGTCGGATCTTCACAAAGTTGGTGCCGTTGGAAAGATATCTCCAAGGCGAACCCAACGGTTGAGGTTTCGGGAAAATCCAATGGTCGGATCTTCCGCACTAATCATTTGAAATCACGGTTTCAAAATATGAACTGCACGGCCACGTTTCGTTTTAATTATATTTATATTTATATATTTATATAAATATAGTTCATTCAATGATTTCCATATCGTTTTCACTTCAAATATTTTTCTAACACCTTAAAATTTTGGAAAATTTCGCCATAACCTCCCCTGCACCGGGAGCATCGGGAAATCGCAAATAGCGTTCCCGGTCCTTCTAATCTCAAAAAGAAAAAGAAAAAGCCAAGCGGCTAGCCAACAGGCTCATAAAATCATCACCCAAACAAAACAGTAAATGTGTACCTATTTGTCGGGCACAAAATTTTATTCCTCTTCTCTAGCCTCTTTGCTATAACCTGTCCAATGAATATGCATGTACATATATATACAGTTCTTATCATTTATCAATTCCTATTCAACTTCATATTTGATTTGCTTTGGTTTAAAAACACCATTCATTCTAATATCGCATGCATAAGCTAAAATCATATCATTAGCTAGTTAATGTATATTTCAACTCATGCACGTTTATTCGAACCAGTGGCTATTTTTAACACTTCACATTTCAAAGATGATAATTTTGGCGAACTAAAGTAGATTTCAACACATGACTATTTTATTTAGTTCCTATGCATGTTAAAAATAATATTTCTATCACAAATATTTGTTTCAACATCTGCATATCTTTAGCATATCACACATATGATAAAAATGATATTTTTATCATTTAAAATATTTATTCAACCAATGTATGGTTTCAACACTTCATAGTTTCAATAAAAATGTAATTTTTATCGTTCAATCTTTTTATTCAACACATGAACCTTTCCACTACACACACTTCTCAACAAATGAGCATTTCCACACATGGACATCTTATTTATGTTGTTCTTATTAAAAAGATGAAATTTTGATTGTTGAAACTATTCATATAAGGCGAATATTTTTGATACTTCATATATATATAAAAATGTGATTTTTATTGTTTATACACTTCATTCATTCACAAATGAATTTAATTTTCACACAACACTTTCCAACACATGAACAATTTCCACACATGGATATAGTTTCAATATATGGCTTTAATTTCTATGCATGCAAATAATTTCAACATATGAAAATAATTCTAACACACAAAGATTATTCGAAATTTCGGCAGCATAACGGCAGGGTAGTTAAAACCGGCACCGTCCCTAGTACGGCTCCTCGCTCTACCTTAAAACCTCGCGGTTTTTGACAATGGGGATCATGCATCTAATTCGCACGCAGGCGGCATGTTTATATTTGTTTCATTTCCACAAACTAATCCTATGTGGTTTCAACCAAATATTTTCCAATCACAAACGGGTATTTTTCAACCACAATCAATTCAATATCAACCACAAACAATCCCAAACCACAATTTGCCGTTAATCAATTTTCACAACAATTTCAACCAATAAATATCGTCCATGGTTTGTGGACGAGGGGGCGTATATATATATATATATATATATATATATATATATAGCAATTCACTTTTATTTCCACACATATATATATATATAAAAAAAGAAATTGAAGAGTGTGAAATTCTCACCAATAGCTATCCAATAACACGACTCTTCCTTTATAGAAATCTTCGTCTATTTCGTCTTCTTGTCGCTTTCGTTGCCCGTATTCTCTACATAGGTAAAAATCGAATTTTTACTATGTTATTCAATATATAAAGATTGCATTTTGATTTCGCTATTAAATATATAAAGATTATATTTTTATTATTCCCATGATGTAAAAATTATATTTTTATTGCTTTAAAAATATAAGAATCATATCTTACTTCTTCTACTTAACAAAAATTCCGTCTTTTCTATTTTTAAAAATATGATCTTTATTTTTGCAAGTTCAAATCTTTTTCTTTTAAAAGATTAAACCTTTTTCTAATTCAAAGTTTTTATTTCCTTAAAAAAAATCAGTTTTTAAATCTTTTAAAAATCAGTTTTTAAATTCTTTTACAAATTCAGAAATTAGTTTTTATATTCTTTCACAAATTCAGAAATTAGTTTTTATATTCTTTATAAATCATTTTTTAAATTCTTTTTAAATCAGTTTTTAAATTCTTTTTAAATCAGTTTTTAAATTCTTTTGAAATCAGTTTTAGCAAAACAAAAATAAAAATATAAAATATAAAATAACCCTAAATGCTCACCGTAGCCTGCGAAGGGGAGGGAAGAAGAAGGCGTCGGCGGCAGGGTGGTGGTGGTCGGTGGTGTCGGCGTCGAGGCTTCAGGGGCTGCTCGATTTGATTCGACGGGAGGGGGGCGTATGCGGCGCGAGGGGTTCGAGGGTTTCGCTACTGGGAGGAGGAGGCTGGACGGAGGGGGGCGGCGGCGATGTCTTGAGGGGGGAAGCGGCTGTCTAGGTTTAGTTTTTTTTTTTCTTTTTTTTTCGTTTCTGATTAATGAATCGGGGGGGGCAAGAAGAAGAAAAGGAGGGAATTAAAATAATATATTTTTTTTCCTTTTTATTATTTAATTATTTAATTTTTCAAAAAGGTTGACTTTTACATACGACCTCGAAACGAGGCCTACCGCCTGTCGCCCATAGCGTTTTACCCCCATTCCGAACACAATGGGATATGTATCGTAAGCTGATTTGATCGTTACAATTAGTTTCCGTTGAATTTACATTTAAATCCTTATGTTGAATTTTAAACGTACATTTCAAATTACCGGGGTCACATACTAACTAGAAAAATTCCAGAAAAATATTTTCTAGTTTCGTATTGACGATACGGTTCTAACAAAACTAGTTTCGTCGAATTCTGAGACCGTTTGAAAAATGGCCAATTTCCTGTCGATTAAATTCAACAGAAACTGGTCAAACGCGTTTTCTTTTGCCACGCTCACATATTGATTCGAAAAATTATGAAATTTTAAACCTAGAAATAGTTTGACATCCCGGACCCAACAAAAGTGGTTTCGTCGAATTCCGAGGCCGTATGCAAAATATCAATTTTCCAGGCCTATATATTCTATATACCAACTCTTCTGAAAATTCATTCGGCCATAACTTTTGATTCCCGTTATGAAACTTCGATTTTTCAGATTCGTTAGAAAGGTATTTACTAACAGATTTAAATATTTTTGGTTTCACTAAAATCCGTTATATTTTCCACCCTGCACAGTCAGTCAAAGTATGAATTCAAATTTTCAAACTGACTTACTATTTCTAATTCACTAATTTATTGAAATATTCTATTTCAATGGTTCAAATTGCTTTTAAATAATCAATTTAAAAATTTTAAATTGGCTCGTATTTTCCGGGTTATTACAATTGTTGTATACACAATTATATGATTTTTGTTTGATGATAACAACCAAATAAATATCATTATAAATGTGTTTGAAATCGTACTGTTAAATATATACATCACTGACTGAAATATAATATTTATATTTAAATGGAATACGACCATACGGACATTGATATATTCATACTGTATTCTATTTAAATTGAATATTCTATTTCAATAACACAACAGTACAAATCTTATAAACTCCACTATTTAAACACTCACAGAATATTTGTACTAATAAATAACAGAATGAAATAGACGAGTTTGTTTGACAACAATAAAATATTATTTTATTTCAATCAAACTTGTGTATTACAAATTACAGTACAATTCCATTTCAGTACACAGCTTCCCACTACAACACTCACACTCGTATATATAAACACTTTGATTTCATACATTTCAATATACAATTTTATATACACTCTTTTACATATTGACACACTGGCTTCTTCAGTCTTCACTTCACAGTCAGTCCAGTCTTCGTACCTGTCATTCAAAGAAATACACACACAGTATATGGAACAGAAATAATATTCTAATTACACGCGAATATAAATTTTATTTTTAAAATTTTATTTGCCTCATAATTCGGTGTGTTTCTCATCATTTTTCTGACTCAATCTGATTTTTTAATCCGACTGATGGCTACATATACACACGTGTATACACGTGTGCACTGCCTCGCCAATCAGCATGCAACTGAGGAGTAGCCACGTGGACCATCTCGACTCAGTGCACAGTCATCAGTGGGAAATCAATTCAAAGAAGAAAGATGAAAATCAGCTCAGCAATAAAAGCAAATGGCAAATCAGTTCAAGCCAAAATAAAACACACAGCAAATTCAAAACAGTGGTGCATGCCACGTCGAGCATGGCCGAGCAAAGTATGTACAAGACATCAATGTTGGGCACAAAGTGGTGATATGACACAGCAAAATCAAGTGTATACATGATGGCAACAATACATACAAGGCAGTGCATGAACATGGATGGTCAAGTTGCAATATCAAGCACTCTCAGGTGATTCAGCAATGGTAATACAAGGCAAGTCAAACACTAGAACATGCAAGTTTCAAATGCAAGCAAATGGTTCAGTTCAAAATACACAGCATGATCAAAAGAAACATCTCAGCATGAATATACAAGTGTGCTATGGGCAGAGATATGCAATCAACATTTTTTTTGGCAAAAACACTGAACAACAATTTGTATGCACAAATGTTTCGACACAAATATACATGACACTGTAGTGGAACAGCTATAAAACAGATGAACAAGGTGGAGATCTATTCAATGCAGTGGTGACACAAGAATGCATGGCAAAACATCACAAGGGTCAAGGTGATACACAAGGGGCAGTAAATGTTTGTTTCCAGAAGTTGGTTCAAAACATGCAGAAGAGTTTAGTCCAGAAATCCAAGATTGAAATGACCAACGATGTTTTCAAGGGGCAATTCTACAACTTCAATATGGTCAAACATGTCAAGGGTGAGCAAAAGGCAAGGAATCATTTTTCAGTGAAACACATATGGACTACTATCAAAAATTTCCAGAATTGATCTAAACAATCGAGCCGAAGGTTTTCACCTTATTTAATTTGTCAATATTCTTGGCAAGGTATTTATTCTTGGAAAGGTTTTATCAATCAAGATTTTCTGCCAAACTTTCAAATAACCATATATGCTTTTATATCAAGATTTATTATTCAATTGCAATCCAAGAAAGTCATTCAAGACAGTTTTTAAATCGAGGCTCACATATTTGGCAAGCTTGTTAATTCGACAAGCAACTAAGGAAGAAGTTTTTTTTTGAAACCAGTATTTCAAAAGTCAGCTATCAGGCAACAAACATTTTCAGAGGAGCAAATTCAAGATGCAGTATTGACTCCTAAAATTAAATCTGACAAGTTTTAAATGTTTCAGTATTGTATGAACATACATGGGTTTTGTTCTAAAAATTCAAGGAAAATCGAAAACACTTTTAGGCAAGTGATAAGTTATTTCCAGAAATGGGAATTTTATTTGGGCAAGTTTTAATCTCAGAAATGCACAGAAAAATTGCAGAAATCACAACCCATATTTGGCAAGATTTAAAATCATTTTTTGGCAAGCAAAGCAAGTCACAGAAATCACTCAAATCTGGCAACAATTCAATTAGACAGCAAACTACTATTTCCAGAAATCAAGCATGTATTTCAAAGCTGTGGAAATCGAATTCAAATCAGTCGAGCCATTTATGAAATCATCAAAGGCCATTGAAGACCAGATTCACAAGCAAAAATCAAGGCACCAAATTCACGCTGATTTTTCAAAGCCGAGAATTTCAAAAGGAGAAACCGCAAAATACAAGAGCCAAATCATTTAAGCCGAGTAACCAAAGGAGGAAAGCAAAAAAAATCATCTCAAGTCATCCACGAAATCAGAGGTGTTTTAGGATTTTCTAATCCTATATTACAACACCATATCATCACAGGCAAACATATAGATCGAAACCAAAACAAGTTCATACGAGATAAAAGAAATCAAAATTAGAATATCTCACTTTTTCCTCAAGCGTTTCGATCGACTGAAGTCTCCAAATCAAAGCACCAAAGCTATTCAAAGATTCGAGCTTCAGAGAGCAGCAAATTCATCAGGCATCGCGATTTGATTTGGGGATTCAAAGAAACCCTAGCCGCCGCCATTTTTTCAGAAGCAAAGGGATCGGGCAAAAGGAAATAATGAATGGGCCGGCCAAGCATATGTGAAAAGGGGATGACCCTTTAATTATTTAACTCCTTTTGATATTTATTAACTAGGGTTTCATATTTTGTTTTGTAATTTTTGTTGTAATTTCTTTTGTAAACCAATCTGAACAGTTTACTAGTCTGTCAAACTAGGGATTACTGACTACGGGGTTGTAGGCAGGGAAAATCTGATCTTGGGGACAAAGATCAGTCAGGGTTTTTAGTATAGGGTTAGTACAGCAGCAGGTATTGCGAGTGTACAAAACTGTGTAGGCGGTTAGCGAGGGTCGCGAGTCTGTAAGTTTGTGTATGCAGGAGTCTGTATAATTCTATAATAGAAACCTTGGGGAATGCAGCAGTAGGCAGGGTTGCCGAAGCTGGGTATATCTGTGTGTTATTTATTTACCGCATTTATTTACTCTGATCATTATTTGTGCTGTGATATTTTTAATATTATATACTCAGTTAAAAAACTGTGATAAACCCTATTCACCCCCCCCCCCCCTCTAGGGTTAATCTAGATCCAACAAGTGGTACCAGAGTAGGTTTTCTGCATTAACTCTAGAGATGGTGTTCCCTAGTTGTCAACCGATAGAGAGTCAGTCCAGTTCATCTCCAACAACTTTCAATGGAACAGATTTTTTAAACTGGAAATCCAAAATGGAATTTTATTTAAAATCTGTTAATATTAAATGTTGGGATGTTATTATCAATGGGTACGATAGGGTAGATAACGTTTTTAATTCTCGTGCTACACATATTCTATATTCTTATCTTGATGATGATCAATACTGTCTGATTTCCCATTGTTTAACTGCACAGGAAATCTGGGATACTCTCAATACGAAGTATGGAAAATCTGACAACAGCTCAAAACCCTAGAAAGTCAACTCAGATTCAGAATTCTGTTTAACAGGATTTACAAATGAAAATTCAGAAGGATCAGATGATGGAGAATCAACGGATGCTGAAGTTGAAAATTTCTCATACGAAGATTTGGTTTACATGTGTCTTGATTTAACAAAATCTGTTGATAAACTCCAACTGAAAAATAAGTCTCTGGAATCTAAGAATTTTGAGTTGACCAGCAAAATTGATGATTTGGAATCACAACTTGAATATGTTAAAAATTCTTCAAATTCAGTTTGCAAAAATTGTTTGAAATTGAAAACCAACCTTGTTCATCTCAATAAAAATATTCAAAAGTTTGAAGATGAAATTTTGATCTTAAATGAGAACAAGACTGAGTTATCAAATCTAAACAACCTTCTGCAAAAAGAATTTGAAAATTTTAAAACAGATATATATTCCAAATTTGAAATTGCTGAAAATGAAAATTTGTTGAAATCAAATTTGATTTTAGAAGAACTTGAAAATGAGATTGAAAAATCCAAGAATTTTGAATCTGAAAAACAAAAACAATTTGAACTTAAAATTTCCAAATTCCAAGCCAAAATTGAATTGCTTGAAAATGAGAATTTGTTTTTGAAACAGTCCGATGCTGAACAGGAGATCGCTATAAATAATTGCTCAAATTTATTAAAAGAAAATAGTGATCTAAAGTTCAAAATTCAACGACTAGAGTCAACTTTGACTAAATTTTCTAATAGTGAAAAGTCGTTGAATATGTTGTTGCAAAACCAAAATTCTATTGGAAATAAACATGGTCTTGGATTTGGGAAAACAAATGTTTTTGAAAATCGCAATTCAAATATTTTCAAAAATCCTCTAAACTGCTTTGAAAGGAATGGACTTGAAAATCTGAACTTTGAAAATTCCAAAGGATTTTTGAAACAAAAACAAAATGAAAAATTATTTTATAATAAACCATTTAAACATATCTGGATCCCAAAAGGAAATAAAACGAATTCAGTTAACTTCAAACAGATCTGGGTTCCTAAGGGTACAAAGGTTAATTCTGATGGTTTGTTATATAAACAGGTTTGGGTACCAAAAGCGGTAAACATATTTCAGAGTGGTTTTACAAATTTTGTTAGACTACTTAATTCACTCAACTATTAGGTACTAGTGAAGGTTGAGGAACTGCTATGCTGAAAAGAGATTGAATTCAAGTTGTTCTATACTTCTGTATTCTGTACAGTTCCTTGGCCAAGATTTGTTGAGTTAGAGATTCATTTGCTTACATGGATTTCAGGTATATCTCTATACTCATTCTTCTGTATATCCTTTGTTTTTTATTTTTTTTATTTTCCTCCTTCTATCTCTTCTGTCTATTTTCTTTGATTTGTCACTGCTGTAATTTTATTTCTTCTTAGGCTTCATTAACTTCCATTTGCAGTAATCATGACTTTCTGGAAATTTGCTTTGTTTGAATAGAACTCTGATGTTATAATCTTTCCAGATCTTGAATTTTTAACTTTGTAAATATCTGCAATTGCTGTGAAGTTTATTTTCTGATTTTTGAATTCATAACAGTATTGATGTATTCTTGTCATATCTTGAACGCTGTTAATTTGAATTCTAAATTTTTTGAAGATCTGAAAAACAATTGAAATTTCACACAAATTTGCTGTTTTGAGTTTCTTCTAATTCATTTTAGAAAAGCTTGAAATAATATACTCATTACAGCACACTGCTATTTATCAGTTGTGATAATTTCATTACTTTTCAGATTGGCTTGGAATTTTTTGAATGGCTTGAATTAGTGATACATCTGGAAATTCATTTTGTATTCATGATCAGTATGGTTGAAATTTGTGTATCTGAAATCATCTGAAATTTTTGATATTCTGAAGTTCACATACCTCCTAAATTTGAAATTATCAATCTTGTGTGACTGATTTATTATATCCCAGAACTTGACGTTGATTCAAGTGATTTCAAATAAATTACTTTAATTTTCTAATTCATGAATACCTCTCAAATTTGATGTAAATGATCTGAATTTAACCCCACACTTGTCAGATACTTGTGAAAATTTCTTTTGTAAAATTGGTCTTAAAATTCTCTGTTATTTCATGATTATTTGATCTAATTATTTGTTTGTTTAAAATCATTTGAAATTATTGATTTATTGAATCTCACACATATCTCAAATCAAAAATTTATAATCTGGTGTGATTGATTCATTAAATTCTGATATTTTCATATTCCTCAAATGATTTCAAGTAAACGGTATTTTAATCATTAGATCATGAATCATCATATGTCGCCATCATCTTGACAAGTATGATTTGAAACTATGTTCTGTGTTGCTCTGATACTGTTTTGAAAAATGTTTGAATCACATGCTTGCCGCTCTGATACATGTGCATAATCTATTATCTGTCTGTTTGGGCTTGGTACTTAATATTTTTTTTGTCTATGACATTCTTGTTCAGTATCATGTTAAAATTCCTCGTAAATAGAGACACCAAGTGGTATCACAAGCGCCTTATATTTGTTTCACCCATCTGTACTAAGATTCAAATTTTTCCCCTTGTATAGATCCATACATTTTTTTTGCCTTATACAAATAAATGTGCTAAATTTGTCTGGCTGGGTTTGTGTTTAAATTTCTTTAGACTGAGATGTCCATGATAGTCCATCAGGGTGTAATTAAATTCCTCGATAAGCGAGAACATTTGGTATCAGCCTTTTTCACTTATCTGTTTTTTTTTTTTGAATTATCACCCCTGTATAGATTCAATTTTTTTTATAAATCTGTTTAATTTCTTCTTGTAATTGTTTTTTCAATTTTAAAATTATTTATTTTTTATTCATTCAGAAATTGAAATCAATATCCAATTTGTGCTGTGTTTATAATTAATCAAAATTATTATCAGTTTTTGAAATTGTGATGAATTGTGACTGCAGTGTATTTCACAACAAGAGGAGATTTCATTTGGATTTTCACGATGGTTGAATATTAATTATAATATCTTTGAACTGGCAAATATTTCACGACCATCTCCTTTATCTATCACCCGTCTGCCAT
The DNA here is from genome assembly GCA_030737875.1 of Allium sativum. Classification (NCBI taxonomy): domain Eukaryota; kingdom Viridiplantae; phylum Streptophyta; class Magnoliopsida; order Asparagales; family Amaryllidaceae; genus Allium; species Allium sativum. Next base: position 136,296,637 of record CM060918.1, read on the forward strand.
CCATCATGATTTTATATTAATATGGAGAGTTTATTTTTTTTTAAGAAAAATCATCTTGTTTTAAAACAGTGAAAATTATTTGTGATAGAAATGGTACTATATTATTATTCAGAATTAGTGAGAATTGAAAATTTTCAATAATCCCTGTACAGTCGAGCTTATTTCATAATATAATCAATTTAGAAATTTATTTCACAGTCCATTTCTGTGCCTACCACATTTCTATCATCCATATTGGTTTCATATACCGAGGAGTTTTTTATTCCTTTTATAAAGCTGAAAATGATAAAAATATAATTAATATATAAGAGTGTCTCTAACCTCATTTAAAAATCCAAGCTCTGGTTATGCATGGTTATGAGACGTCTTATAATTTAAGCTGCGACTGATCCCATTTAAAAATCCAAGCTCTGGTTATGCGTGGTCAGTGTGCTCTTAAATAAAAAGGAAATGAAGTGCTAAAAATAGAAATAAATTTTGAAATTCTCCTCTGAGTATAAAAGCCAGCCTATCAATCCATCTTCTATTTTGTGAAATATGTTGAAATTTTATGACGTACTGTAAAAACCCGTAACTTCCCCGTAAAGGAAAGCGTCGGATAGTTCGAGAACAAGCCACAACAAAACACATACAGAAGAACATTTCATTGTATATTACAACAATGCATCAGATTACAAGAATATACAGAGTATAAATGAATATTACACAGAAATATCAGAGATTTAAATTACATTTAAATACATCGCAGCGGAAAATAATACAATACACAACTAGAAGAGATATACAGATACAAAGCTTTCCGGATATCATTCCAGCTGTAAACCAGGATCCTGTGAATATAAATCTGCAAAACCAAAACTACTAGCTGCCCGTGTCAAAATAGGGGCACCCAGAGTTTAGGTTAAAACAATAAACTCCAGGTCAGTCATGGGACTGGTGTGAGAACTAAAACAGTTATTGATATTTATTTTTAAAGTTAGGTAAATCAAGGGACCACGCCGTATAACACGGAACGGGTTTCCTCCCAAGAATACCAGTGCATAAAACAAACAGCGCAATGCTAAATTAAGAAAAATGAAGCTGTTATAAGACCCAGGTCCCATCACACAATGCAACGCAGCCGAGGATAGGGTTTTCCCTTATAACAGCCAAAGAATGCTTGATACGTTTTAAAACAAATCGTTTGATACTATTATAAGTGCATAGTGTATAAAACAACTTCAAATCATAAGTATCAATCATAGGCGGCATGAATGCCCCATAACACTATGTCGCCATATATAAGTTTACAATCAAAACCGCAATGACGTATTGGAAGTTGGGTTATCATTTATGGTATGAACCGAGGCTAGAGGCAAGATCCTCACCGATTCGAGACGCTCTAGCCCGTGTCTCAGGATCAGAGCTCGAGTGACCCTCGGAGCGACATGGCCGGTCCACCGATGTGGATTAAAATTCCTGAACACTGCGTTTCCCCGCCCTTTGGGGCGTAAGCCTGGCCCGTCAGCCGACCAGAAGCATCGGCCGAAACCGATATCACGAGGCGCCTCGCTTTTCAACAAGTAATAATAAGCAATATCCACATGAGTCAAACTCGTCAGCCAGTTCAAGCACTGACGCCACTCCTAACTAGAAAGAAACGCATGTCCTCCCTGAGGTCCGTCTCCCGTTTTTAGTTCATACCGGGTGTGATACTCGCGAATCAACGTTACACATAGCTACGCCACACAAGGCCGTGCTTTGATCATCAACCACAAGACTTTGCTTTTCAACAAAAGCCTTGATCCATGCAACTCAGCATGCCACATTGTCAGTCCATACTGTACCACTGATTTCTGCCAATATATAACCTCTAGGCTCGTACGTCTCAGAGAAGGGTGTATAGCAAGAGAATAAATTCTCTGCCACCAAACAGATATATATTTAGCAGAGATCACCAATACAGTATAAAGGAATACAACGTCAGACACACTATCCATTTACAAGTCCGTTCTGGGTCTGAACGAAACCGGAGGCACTTTCCTCGCATATCCATCCATCTCCAAGTACGTCTGGACGATCACCAACTGTTTCCATCTTCTTGGGTGTACAGCCCAATCAAGATCATCAGTAATCTCCCAAACAACGTGAAGACTTCCGGTCTTCGACCACCGTCTTCATCTTCGACTTATCGTCGTATCAGTTATTCAGAATGGGATAAACCCGGTCTTCCCGAATAACTCGCGTATATTTTAAATAAGTGTTACACAAACACAACATACGCCTCATTCCAACTCATCGGTCACTAACCGTAAATTAATCAAGAGAATAATTCCCCAAATATTAACCCCGAAGGCCGAAACCAACATCAGATCAATATCCAGAAAACCATTCTGCTTGGCTAACCGACAGTTAGTTTCTAAATTCCACATTCATAGGGAAAGGTTCCCATTAATTTTATCCAAGATAAATTTCTTGAATTTATTCTTTAATCTATTTTTGAATATCAATTCAAACTAGTCGGGATTAACGAAACTTACCGAAGTAATCATTTGTTTTAATTTCCCCAATCCCAACCTATTCATCCCATGAAGTAAAACTGGTTATACTTCATATCTAACACCACGGTGTTATCGGTAAATTCAATTACCATTTCACGTTCAAATCTAATTAAAGATTTAACTATCGCCTGGAGCAAAACTGGTGATATTCCATTTCGATTATTTCAATCTAATTAAAGATTCATTAAAACTCCACTTAGTTTTAATCTTCGACTGGGTTAAAGAATCAGTGTCATTTAAAACACGGTTCACGATAAACCCAAAATCACATTCCATTAATTATCGGGTTAAAGAACAAGTGTTATTTAAAACACTGTTCACGATAAACCCAAAAATCAATATCAATTCAATTTCAATTAAATATTATTTAATTGGTACACTTCATTAAATCTAAATAAAAAGATTTAATGTTTTCTCAACTGGGTTCAAGAACAGTGTTAGTGAAGACACCATTCACGACAAACCCAAATCACATTTGATATTAAATACAAGGCTCTGAATAGAAAATATCCCGGCTTATATTCAATATCAAATTCTACGATTAACAAATGTCGTATTGGAAATAACGATATAAATATATATATCTTTCAAATTTCCATAACAACATCTGTATAATCCCGAATTCCAACATCGAAATATTCCGAAGACAATTTCGATTCAAATCCACTCCAATGCAATCATTGGAAATTTTGGTTATTTTTAAAACCCTTTTCGAATTCAATTTATTTATTTAAAAATAAATAGAATTATAATTCTAGTTCAAAACTAGTTCATTTCGATAAAAATCTATTTTTATCTTTTCAAATATGGAGTTTTTCATCCCAATTCTTTCTAAATCATTTCTTATGATTTTACACAAATTATTACTATTTTTAATAATTTTATCAAGGCCCGTACAGTCGATTTCCATCAACGGCTATCGAACTGCACTTACAGCGACCTTTTTCAAATTTGATTTGGACATAATTCCAAATCCAACCGTTAGATTTTGAATTTCTAATATTCGTTAGAAAGCTCTTTTCGATACGAACCCAACGGTTCCGGTTTTAGGAGAATCCGACGGTCGGATCTCCCGTAATGTCCGTTTGAAATAAATGGTCGAAATTCACGAACTGCCGCGGCGCGGCGCGTTCTATTCAGGCCATTATATTATATATATAATATATACTTCGTCGATTTCTATTTAAAACGAATAATATAAATAGTTTTAAAATCGTTTCAAAAGCAATTTCAACTTTCTTTTCAATTCAATTCAAAATTGAATTCTCCTTTATAAATTCGTTTTAAAATTCATTTCTATTCAATTCAAATTTCAATTCAATTTGAATTCATTTCAATTCGCTTTCAATTCAATTTGAATTCGTTTTCAATTCAATTCATTTCGAAATCGTTTTATATTCAGTTCATTTCGAAATCGTTTTATATTCAATTCATTTCGAAATCGTTTTCAATTCATTTCGAAATCGTTTTCAATTCAATTCATTTCGGAATCGTTTTTTTAATTCAATTTATTTCGAAATCGTTTTCAATTCAATTCATTTCGAAATCGTTTTCAATTCAATTCATTTCGAAATCGTTTTCAATTCAATTCATTTCGAAATCGTTTTCAATTCAATTCATTTCGAAATCGTTTTATATATTCAATTCATTTCGAAATGAATAAAATCGATATAAATATCGTTCACGTCAAAATGGCGTCAAACTAATCAACACGGCTTCATAAATTTCTATTTTCAAATATTCTATTTCAAATATTTCTTTTTCAAAATAGTTGTTATTATCAAAATATTTCGTTCAACACATGACCAATCTCAATGGATGAGTACTGTCAACACATGAACTTTTATTTTATATCGATAAAGATGTAAATTTTATTACTAAAATATTTCGTTCAACACATGACCAATCTCAATGGATGAGTACTGTCAACACATGAACTTTTATTTTATATCGATAAAGATGTAAATTTTATTACTAAAATATTTCGTTCAACACATGACCAATCTCAATGGATGAGTACTGTCAACACATGAACTTTTATTTTATATCGATAAAGATGTAAATTTTATTACTAAAATATTTCGTTCAACACATGACCAATCTCAATGGATGAGTACTGTCAACACATGAACTTTTATTTTATAATATTCTTTATTTTTCAAATTGGAATGAGGCCCAATCAATTACCATATAAAGTTAATTATATGGATTTTCATACATTACACACATATAATAGCATTGAAAAATAATCAACCATCAACCAAAGTGCACTACACTGTATAAGCATCAAATATAGATATCTAACGCTTATAACAGCCTGTCAATCAATCGATCGACATATTTAATCAATCAGGATGAGTGAACTTCAAATTTCATCCCAACACCCGTGTGGGGTTTCAAACAATCAAACGCATATTTTATTTGTGCAGTTGGGCGATGTGTAAAATTTATCGACCCAATCAATATCCGTCAAATCAGTGTATATAAACAAATCGGCCGATTTGTTTATAAATATTTATTTATTTACTTTCACGTTAAAAATTATATTTTTAACGATAAAACATTTTATTCAACCTATGAATACTCTATTCGGTTCATTTATTCAATAAAATGATATTTTTATTTTTCTAACATATTTTAGAAAATTTCGGCGGCATAACGGCACGATACTAGAAACGGGACAAAGCCTTATCCCCGGTCTAGTGAAGGCCCACGCCATTCACACATCAATCAAATCCATTTTATTTCACCAAACAATTCAATCCAATCGAATAATCTAACTAATTTATGCAATCAAACAAACAAGTCCATGGTCTGTGGACGATTGTGTCGGGTGCTACTAAGCACCGTCTGCATCCTAGTATATATATATGAATAGAAAAAGAAATTGAAAGGTGAGAAGTTCTCACCGAAAGCTATCCAATCATCTTGACTCTTCTTTGGTATAAATCTTCTTCGTTCTCGTTTTTTTGTTACCTTCGTTGTCCGCTTTCACTACCTATGTAAAAATCGAATTTTTACTTCGCTATTCCATATATAAAAATCATATTTTTATTTCGAAGCTCAATATATAAAAATCATATTTTTATTTCGAAGTTCAATATATAAAAATCATATTTTTATTTCGAAGTTCAATACATAAAAATCATATTTTTATTTCGAAGTTCAATACATAAAAATCATATTTTTATTTCGAAGTTCAATACATAAAAATCATATTTTTATTTCGAAGTTCAATACATAAAAATCATATTTTTATTTCGAAGTTCAATATATAAAAATCATATTTTTATTTCGAAGTTCAATATATAAAAATCATATTTTTATTTCGAAGTTCAATACATAAAAATCATATTTTTATTTCGAAGTTCAATACAAAAAAATCATATTTTTATTTCGAAGTTCAATACATAAAAATCATATTTTTATTTCGAAGTTCATTACATAAAAATCATATTTTTATTTCGAAGTTCAATACATAAAAATCATATTTTTGTGAATTATAAATCAAAGCTTCATAAGAAAAACCTCACCTTTATAAGATTAAAAATATATTCTTTTCATAAAAATACATATATATAATCCTTTTGTAAATTTAAAAAAAAACAGTTTTTTTTTTCCTATAGAACTAAAATTATGAGTCAAAGAAATAAAGAAAAGAAAGAAGAAAACGCACCCTTTTCTACAGCAATCGGAGAAGAGGGGGAGAGTTCATCACTGTCGCTTGAAGGGAGGGGCGCTCCTGGTTCACGGATCGAGGAAGATTAGGGGGGGAACGTCAGTTGGGCGCTGCCTTCTCGAGGTGGGCGGCACTGACCCTTGGCGGCGGCTGCGGGGTCTTCAATCGGGGAAAGGGGGTTTTGGGATTCGGCGTCCAAGGGGGAGAGGAGCACAGGGGGCTGAGGTCGTGGGTGAGCGGTGGTGATAGGGACTCGCCTGGGCGGCGACGCGATGATCGGCTCCGAGGGGAGGGTCGAGGGAACGGGATCGCGCTATTTTTTTTTTTTTTTTTAGATCTGGAAAACTGACGGGGGGGGGAAAGGAGAATGAGGGTTGACCAAGTAAGAGGGAGGGTGGGGTTTTATTATTAATATATTTTATTATTTTTCTTCTATGAAAAGTAAGGTTTTTATTCGAACTCGAAATCGAACCTGCCGACTGTCGTCCCTAGCGTATTACCCCCATTCCGAACACAATGGGATATGTATCGCAAGCTGATTCGGCTGTTACAATCAGTTTCCATTACATTTACATTTAAATCACTATATTGAATTTTAAACGTACATTTCAAATTACCGGGGTCACATACTAACTAGAAAAATTCCTGAAAAATATTTTCTAGCTTCGTATTGACGATACGGTCCTAACAAAACTAGTTTCGTCGAATTCTGAGACCGTTAGAAAAATGGCCATTTTCCAGTCGATTAAAATCAACTGAAACTGGTCAAACACGTTTTCCTTTGCCACGCTCACATATTGATTCGAAAAATTATGAAATTTGGAATCTAGCAATAAATTGACATCACGGACCCAACAAAACTGGTTTCGTCGAAATCCGAGGTCGTTTGCAAAATTCTCATTTTTAAGGGCCTGAATTCCATAGCGACTATTCAGAATTTTCAACTGGACATATCTTTTGATTCCCGCTATGAAATTTCGATTATTCGAATTCGTTGGAAAGATATTATCAATTAGATCCTAATGTTTTTGGTTTCACTAAAATCCGGATTGTTTTGCACCCGGTACATTCAATTGAAGTTTGAAATCGAATTATCGAACTACCGCGCCGTTTTCAATTCCTTTTATAATTATATATAAATATTATATATACTAACGACGGCGTATATAATATATACGTTCTAATGCTATTGAAAATAAATTTCTCGTAGATATTATTTAAAATAATTCATTTTAAATAATCGAAATTCGCTAAAATGGCCAAAATAAAAATTTTAAACTGGCCCAGATTTTCGGGTTGTTACAATCTCCCCCACTTAAAACTTTTCGTCCCCGAAAAGGAACAAAGTCGAAAGTGGTTTGATTAATTAGCTCTACGCTCGATCTGGCTTCTATTCTCCAACTTTTCAGTTTCTGAGAATTCTCTAAAATTTCAAAATTTTGGCTAACACCCTAAATTTTTGAAAAATTTCGCCATAACCTCCCCTGCACCGGGAGCATCGGGGAATTTCAAATAGCTTCCCCGGTCCTTCAGATCTCAAAAAGAAAAAGAAAAAGCCAAGCGGCTAGCCAATAGGCTCATAAAATCATCATCACCCAAACAAAACAGTAAATTATGTAGTAAACATGTACCTATTTGTCGGGCAAACAAATTTTATTCTCTGCTCTAGCCTCCTTGCTATGACCTGTTCAATGATATACATGTATATGCAAGCAGATGCGACTAATTTTCAATACAGTTCAATATTTGGTTCAATTAGGCATAATGGTTCCAAATTATCAAACAAATAAACAAACAACACAAACATCAATCAATTAGTGACTTTAACGTTTCAAATTGATAATTTTACTACATATAAAGAAAATCATGTTTTTGATGCCAATTCACAACAATGTATTCTAACTATATAAGTTTTGGTTCTCACACCAGCCTAATGGAAATATATAGATATCACACCTTCGTCACTCGAAAATAAATACTGGTAACGCTGCAGCATTATCAGAACCATCCCCGGGCAACTAGAATGTGATTCTATATCTACCCAATATATTAAAACTTTGAATATACGTTTGCAAGGCGTATATGCAAATTCTTTATATACTGAATTGTCCAAAATCAATATAAATAACTAATCAAATACGAATGATTGATTTAAATTTTCAAAACAAAATTTGTTTTCATTTTAAAAATATACTCTTCACACTCGTTCTAGGATACTACTGATCCCATCTCTAACGAGTCACCCTCATTGGATATTGCTAATCCAATATCTGATGAATTCTTTCGTACGATTCTAATGTGCCTTGATCTCGAGCTCTGTAAACCAAAGCTCCGATACCAACTGTAAAAACCCGTAACTTCCCCGTAAAGGAAAGCGTCGGATAGTTCGAGAACAAGCCACAACAAAACACATACAGAAGAACATTTCATTGTATATTACAACAATGCATCAGATTACAAGAATACACAGAGTATAAATGAATATTACACAGAAATATCAGAGATTTAAATTACATTTAAATACATCGCAGCGGAAAATAATACAATACACAACTAGAAGAGATATACGGATACAAAGCTTTCCGGATATCATTCCAGCTGTAAACCAGGATCCTGTGAATATAAATCTGCAAAACCAAAACTACTAGCTGCCCGTGTCAAAATAGGGGCACCCAGAGTTTAGGTTAAAACAATAAACTCCAGGTCAGTCATGGGACTGGTGTGAGAACTAAAACAGTTATTGATATTTATTTTTAAAGTTAGGTAAATCAAGGGACCACGCCGTATAACACGGAACAGGTTTCCTCCCAAGAATACCAGTGCATAAAACAAACAGCGCAATGCTAAATTAAGAAAAATGAAGCTGTTATAAGACCCAGGTCCCATCACACAATGCAACGCAGCCGAGGATAGGGTTTTCCCTTATAACAGCCAAAGAATGCTTGATACGTTTTAAAACAAATCGTTTGATACTATTATAAGTGCATAGTGTATAAAACAACTTCAAATCATAAGTATCAATCATAGGCGGCATGAATGCCCCATAACACTATGTCGCCATATATAAGTTTACAATCAAAACAGCAATGACGTATTGGAAGTTGGGTTATCATTTATGGTATGAACCGAGGCTAGGGGCAAGATCCTCACCGATTCGAGACGCTCTAGCCCGTGTCTCAGGATTAGAGCTCGAGTGACCCTCGGAGCGACAGGGCCGGTCCACCGATGTGGATTAAAATTCCTGAACACTGCGTTTCCCCGCCCTTTGGGGCGTAAGCCTGGCCCGGGTAAGAGTCTCCCGTTCGCCACCAAACCGCGAAGCGAGAACCCCCCATCACGACTGCAACAAGAACTGGTGATACTCCATTTCGGTTATTTCAATCTAATTAAAGATTCATTAAAACTCCACTTAGTTTTAATCTTCGACTGGGTTAAAGAATCAGTGTCATTTAAAACACGGTTCACGATAAACCCAAAATCACATTCCATTAATTATCGGGTTAAAGAACAAGTGTTATTTAAAACACTGTTCACGATAAACCCAAAAATCAATATCAATTCAATTTAAATTAAATATTATTTAATTGGTACACTTCATTAAATCTAAATAAAAAGATTTAATGTTTTCTCAACTGGGTTCAAGAACAGTGTTAGTGAAGACACCATTCACGACAAACCCAAATCACATTTGATATTAAATACAAGGCTCTGAATAGAAAATATCCCGGCTTATATTCAATATCAAATTCTACGATTAACAAATGTCGTATTGGAAATAACGATATAAATATATATATCTTTCAAATTTCCATAACAACATCTGTATAATCCCGAATTCCAACATCGAAATATTCCGAAGACAATTTCGATTCAAATCCACTCCAATGCAATCATTGGAAATTTTGGTTATTTTTAAAACCCTTTTCGAATTCAATTTATTTATTTAAAAATAAATAGAATTATAATTCTAGTTCAAAACTAGTTCATTTCGATAAAAATCTATTTTTATCTTTTCAAATATGGAGTTTTTCATCCCAATTCTTTCTAAATCATTTCTTATGATTTTACACAAATTATTACTATTTTTAATAATTTTATCAAGGCCCGTACAGTCGATTTCCATCAACGGCTATCGAACTGCACTTACAGCGACCTTTTTCAAATTTGATTTGGACATAATTCCAAATCCAACCGTTAGATTTTGAATTTCTAATATTCGTTAGAAAGCTCTTTTCGATACGAACCCAACGGTTCCGGTTTTAGGAGAATCCGACGGTCGGATCTCCCGTAATGTCCGTTTGAAATAAATGGTCGAAATTCACGAACTGCCGCGGCGCGGCGCATTCTATTCAGGCCATTATATTATATATATAATATATACTTCGTCGATTTCTAATTAAAACGAATAATATAAATAGTTTTAAAATCGTTTCAAAAGCAATTTCAACTTTGTGAAAACCCGTAACTTCCCCGTAAAGGAAAGTGTCTGATAGTTCGAGAACAAGCCACAACAGAACGCATACAGAAGAACATTTCATTGTATATTACAACAATGCATCAGATTACAAGAATACACAGAGTAAAAATGAATATTACACAGAAATATCAGAGATTTAAATTACATTTAAATACATAGCAGCGGAAAATAATACAATACACAACTAGAAGAGATATACGGATACAAAGCTTTCCGGATATCGTTCCAGCTGTAAACCAGGATCCTGTGAATATAAATCTGCAAAACCAAAACTACTAGCTGCCCGTGTCAAAATAGGGGCACCCAGAGTTTAGGTCAAAACAATAAACTCCAGGCCAGTCATGGGACTGGTGTGAGAACTAAAACAGTTATTAATCTTTATTTTAAATCATTAGGTAAATCAAGGGACCTCGCCGTATAACACGGAACGGGTTTCCTCCCAAGAATACCAGTGCATAAAACAAACAGCGCAATGCTAAATAAAGAAAAATGAAGCTGTTATAAGACCCAGGTCCCATCACACAATGCAACGCAGCCGAGGATAGGGTTTTCCCTTATAACAGCCAAAGAATGCTTGATACGGTTAAAACAAATCGTTTGATACTATAATAAGTGCATAGTGTATAAAACATCTTCAAATCATAAGTATCAATCATAGGCGGCATGGGTACCATATATCATGTCGCCATATATAGGTTTACAAATAAAACCGCAAAGGTCACGTATTTGGAAATTGGATTTCCGTCTATGAACCGAGGCAAAAGATAGTCCTCAACCGATTCGAGACTGCCTAGCCCGAGTCTCAGGATCAGAACGCATCGACCCTTGGATCGTCAGGGCCGGTCCACCGATGTGGATTAAACTTAAACCCTGGACACTGCGTTTCGCCGCCCTTTGGGGCGTAAGCGAGCCAACGAATGACTCCATCGGACCCGGATCGTCCGATCTAACCGAGGCGCCTCGCAACAGCAACAACCACATAAGTCAATCTAGTCAGGGCGTGTAAAACCACTGACGCCACTTCTAGCTAGGAGGAAACGCAGGCCCTCCCTGAGGTCCGTCTCCCGTTTTTGGTTCATACCGGGTGTGAAACTCGCGAAGTAAACGTTACACAAAGCTACGCCACAAAGGCCGTGCTTTGATCATCACCACAAGACTTTGCTTTTCAACAGAAGCCTCGATCAATTGCCACTTAGGCATGCCACACAGGCAAACCATCCTATGCAACCGATATCAGTCACACAGAATGAAATCCGATGTCAGACACACAGTCCATTTACAAGTCCGTTCTGGGTCTGAACGAAACCGGAGGCACCTAGTACCCCGCATATCCATCGATCTCCAAGTACGTCTGGACGATCACTAACCGTTTCCATCTTCTTGGGTGTACAGCCCAATCAAGATCATCAGTTATCACCCAAACGACGTGAAGACCTCCGGTCTTCGACCACCGACTTCATCTTCGACTTATCGTCGTATCAGTTATTCAGAATGGGATAAACCCGGTCTTTCCGAATAACTCGCGTATATATTATAAAAGTGTTACACAAACACAACATACGCCTCATTCCAATTCATTAGTCACTAACCGTAAATTAATCAAGAGAATAATTCCCCAAATATTAACCCCGAAGGCCGAAACCAACATCAGATCAATATCCAGAAAACCATTCTACTTAGCTAACCGACAGTTAGTTTCTAATTTCACATTCATAGGGAAAGGTTCCCATTAATTTTATCAAAGATAAATTCTTGAATTTATTCTCTAATCAACTTTTGAATATCAATTCAAACTAGTCGGGATTAGCGAACCTTACCGAAGTAATCACTTGTTTTAATTTCCCAACCCCAACCTATTCATCCCATGAAGTAAAACTGGTTATACTTCATATCTAACACCACGGTGTTATTGGTAAATTCAATTACCATTTCACGTTCAAATCTGATTAAAGATTTAACTATCGCCTGGAGCAAAACTGGTGATACTCCATTTCGATTATTTCAATCTAATTAAAGATTCATTAAAACTCCACTTAGTTTTAATCGTTAACTGGGTTAAAGAATCAGTGTCATTTAAAACACGGTTCACGATAAACCCAAAATCACCTTCCATTAATTATCGGGTTAAAGAACAAGCGTTATTTAAAACACCGTTCACGATAAACCCAAAAATCAATACCAATTCAATTCCAATTAAATATTATTTAATTGGTACACTTCATTAAATCTAAATAAAAAGATTTAATCTTTTCTCAACTGGGTTCAAGAACAGTGTTAGTGAAGACACCATTCACGACAAACCCAAATCACATTTGATATTCAATACAAGGCTCTGAATAGAAAATATATCGGCTTATATTCAATATCAAATTTTACGACTAACAAATGTCGTATTGGAAATAACGATATAAATATATATCTTTCAAATTTCCATAACAACATCTGTATAATCACGAATTCCAACATCGAAATATTCCGAAGACAATTTCGATTCAATTCCACTCCAATGCAATCATTGGATATTCTGGTTATTTTCAAAACCATTTCAAATCCAATTTATTTATTTTAAAAATAAATAGAATTATAATTCTAGTTCAAAACTAGTTCATTTCGATAAAAATCTATTTTTATCTTTTCAAATATGGAGTTTTTCATCCCAATTCTTCACAAATCATTTCTTATGATTTTACACAAATTATTACTATTTTTAATAATTTTATCAAGGCCCGTACAGTCGATTTCCACCAATGGCCATCGAACTGCACTTACAGCGACCTTTTTCAAATTTGATTTGGACATAATTCCAAATCCAACCGTTAGATTTCTAATTTATCACATTCGTTAGAAAGCTCTTTTCGATATGAACCCAACGGTTCCGGTTTTAGGAGAATCCGACGGTCGGATCTCCCGTAATGTCCATTCGAAGTCAATGGTCGAAATTCGCGAACTGCCGCGGCGCGGCGCGTTCTATTCAGGCCATTATATTATATATATAATATATATAATATATACTTCGTCGATTCCTATTTAAAACGAATTATATAAATAGTTTTAAATTCGTTTCAAAAGCAATTTCAACTTCCATTTCAATTCAAATCAAAATTGAATTCTTCTCTATAAATTCGTTTTAAATTTCATTTCTATTCAATTCAAATTTCAATTCAATTTGAATTCATTTTCAATTCAATCATTTCGAAATCGTTTTCAATTCAATTCATTTCGAAATCACTTTCAGTTCAATTCATTTCGAAATCGTTTTCAATTCAATTCACTTTGAATTCGTTTTCAATTCAATTCATTTCGAAATCACTTTCAATTCAATTCATTTCGAAATCGTTTTCTATTCAATTCATTTCGAAATCACTTTCAATTCAATTCATTTCGAAATCGTTTTCTATTCAATTCATTTCGAAATCGCTTTCAATTCAATTCATTTCGAAATCGTTTTCTATTCAATTCATTTCGAAATCGTTTTCAATTCAATCCACTTCGAAATCATTTTCAATTCAATCCATTTCGAAATCACTTAAAATTGATATAAATATCGTTCACGTCAAAATGGCGTCAATCTAACCAACACGGCTTCATAAATTTCTATTTTCAAATATTCTATTTCAAATATTTCTATTTCAAATATTTCTATTTCTGAACTGGAATGAGGCCCAATCAATTACCATATAAAGTTAATTATATGGATTTTCATACAACACATGTATATAATAGCATTGAAAAATAATCAACCATCAACCAAAGTGCACTACACTGTATAAGCATCAAATATAGATATTCAACGCTTAAAACAGCCTGTCAATCAATCGATCGACATATTTAATCAATCAGGATGAGTGAACATCAAATTTCATCCCAACACCCGTGTGGGGTTTCAAACAATCAAACACAGATTTTATTTGTGCAATTGGGCGATGTGTAAAATTTATCGACCCAATCAATGTCCTTCAAATAGGTGTACATAAACAAACCGTCCGGTTCGTAAATGAATATTTATTTATTCACATTCACGTCAAAATTATATTTTAACGATAAAACATTTTATTTCAACACATGAATTTCTATTCAATTCATTTATTCAATAAAATGGTATTTTTATTTTTCTAACTTATTTTTAGAAAATTTCGGCAGCATAACGGCACGATACTAGAAACGGGACGAGGCCTAGCCTTATCCCCGGTCTAGTGAAGGCCCACGCCATTCACACATCAATCAAATCAATTCGTTATGCAAACCACAAAACTTGGAGTAAGAGTCTAACCTAGCCTTACTCCTTCGCCTTATAACGGCGCACGTCTAATCCTAACCAATTTATCGATTCGATTTTTCACACCACAAACCACATTCAAACCAATATCGCAATCAATCACCAAACAGCCAAACAAACAAGTCCATGGTCTGTGGACGATTGTGTCGGGTGCTACTAAACACCGTCTGCATCCTAGTATATATATATAACTAGAAAATAAATTGAAGAGTGAGAAATTCTCACAGATAGCTATCCTAGCTCCACGGCTCTTCATTTGCAGAAGTCTTCCTCGTTATCGCCTCTTCGTCATCTTCGTTGCCCGTAGTCACTATATATATAAAAATCGAATTTTTACTTCAAAGTTCAATATATAAAAATCGAATTTTTATTTCAAAGTTCAATATATAAAAATCGAATTTTTAGTTCGCTATTCAATATATAAAAATCGAATTTTTAGTTCGCTATTCAATATATAAAAATCATATTTTTATATCGAAGTTCACTATATAAAAATCGAATTTTTAGTTCGCTATTCAATATATAAAAATCATATTTTTATATCGAAGTTCACTATATAAAAATCGAATTTTTATTTCAAAGTTCAATATATAAAAATCGAATTTTTAGTTCGTTATTCAATATATAAAAATCATATTTTTATATCGAAGTTCACTATATAAAAATCGAATTTTTAGTTCGCTATTCAATATATAAAAATCATATTTTTATATCGAAGTTCACTATATAAAAATCGAATTTTTATTTCAAAGTTCAATATATAAAAATCGAATTTTTATTTCAAAGTTCAATATATAAAAATCGAATTTTTAGTTCGCTATTCAATATATAAAAATCATATTTTTATATCGAAGTTCACTATATAAAAATCGAATTTTTATTTCAAAGTTCAATATATAAAAATCGAATTTTTATTTCAAAGTTCAATATATAAAAATCTGATTTTTATTTCAAAGTTCAATATATAAAAATCGAATTTTTATTTCAAAGTTCAATATATAAAAATCGAATTTTTATTTCAAAGTTCAATATATAAAAATCGAATTTTTAGTTCGTTATTCAATATATAAAAATCATATTTTTATATCGAAGTTCACTATATAAAAATCGAATTTTTATTTCAAAGTTCAATATATAAAAATCGAATTTTTAGTTCGCTATTCAATATATAAAAATCATATTTTTATATCGAAGTTCACTATATAAAAATCGAATTTTTATTTCAAAGTTCAATATATAAAAATCGAATTTTTATTTCAAAGTTCAATATATAAAAATCGAATTTTTATTTCAAAGTTCAATATATAAAAATCTGATTTTTATTTCAAAGTTCAATATATAAAAATCTGATTTTTATTTCAAAGTTCAATATATAAAAATCGAATTTTTATTTCAAAGTTCAATATATAAAAATCGAATTTTTAGTTCAAAGTTCAATATATAAAAATCTGATTTTTACTTCTTAAAGCTCAAATCCTTTTTCTCTTCAAAGATTAAACCTTTTTCCTATTTAAAGTTTTTACTTTTAAACAAAATCAGTTTTTTTTTTCTTTAAACAAAATCAGTTTTTAAAACATAAAAATCAGTTTTTTTTCTTTAAACAAAATCAGTTTTTAAAAACATAAAAATCAGTTTTTTTATATCATTTAAAAATCGGTTTTCTGTTTTAAATAAAAATAAAAATAAAGTAAATAAATTAAAAACTTACAGGGGGTGATGGGCTACTGGGGGGTGGTCATGGCGCTCAGGCGATGCAGAAGGGGGCTGGCGCTGAACGGAGGCGGTGGTTGTGATTTTTGACCGTGGAGGGGGGGGAGGGTTTGGGTCGTTCTTCGAAGGAGAAGGGGGTGGGTTCGGATAGGGAGGTGGAGGCGATGGAGGCGGCCGTGGTCTGGGAGGCGAGCGCCGGGGTTGCGGCCCTGATCGACGGCGGAGCGATGAAGAGGGGGGGGGGGTTTCTCGATTTCGATCCGCGATGGTTTTTTTTTTTTTTTCTTCCTTTTGAACCTGACGAATGATAGAAAGGGGGGGGCCAGACGGTTAAAGGGGGAAAGATATTTTTTTTAATTAATTAATTTATTTATTTTATCCTAAAGAGTTGGCTTTCACATACGACCTCGAAACGAGACCCACCGCCTGCCGTCCCTAGCGTATTACCCCCATTCCGAACACAATGGGATATGTATCGCTGGCTGATTCGATCGTTTGAATCAGTTTCCGTTGAATTTACATTTAAATCACTATATTGAATTTTAAACGTACATTTCAAATTACTGGGGTCACATACTAACCAGAAAAATCTCAGAAAAAATATTTTCTAGCTTCGTATTGACGATACGGTCCTAACAAAACTAGTTTCATCGAATTCTGAGACCGTTAGAAAAATGGCCAATTTCCAGTCGATTAAAATCAACTGAAATGGTCAAAACACGTTTTCCTTTACCACGCTCACATATTGATTCGAAAAATTATGAAATTTGAAATCTAGCAATAACTTTACACTGCGGATCCAACAAAAGTGGTTTCGTCGAAATCCGAGGTCGTTTGCAAAATGTCCATTTTTAAGGGCCTGAATTCCATAGCGACTATTCAGAATTTTCAACTGGACATATCTTTTGATTCCCGCTATGAAATCTGGATTTGTCGGATTCGTTGGAAAGATATTCACTATTAGATCCTAATGTTTTTGGTTTCACTAAAATCCGGATTGTTTTGCACCCGGTACATTCAATTGAAGTTTGAAATCGAATTATCGAACTACCGCGCCATTTTCAATTCTATTTATAATTATAAATAAATATTTATATTCTAACGACGACGTATATAATATATACGTTCGAATTATATTCAAAATAAATTTTCGCGTCGATATTATTTAAAATAATTCATTTTAAATAATCAAAATTCGCTAAAATTGCCAAAATAAAAATTTCAAACTGGCTCGCATTTTACGGGTTGTTACAATCTCCCCCACTTAAAACTTTTCGTCCCCGAAAAGGAACAAAGTCGAAAGTGGCTTGATTAATCAGCTCTACATTCGATCTGGCTTTCATTCTCCAACTTTTCAGTTTCTGAGAATTTTCAAAATTTCAAAAATTTGGCTAACTCCCTAAATTTTCGAAAAATTTCGCCATAACCTCCCCTGCACCGGGAGCATCGGGGAATTTCAAATAGCTTCCCCGGTCCTTCAGATCTCAAAAAGAAAAAGAAAAAGCCAAGCGGCTAGCCAATAGGCTCATAAAATCATCATCACCCAAACAAAACAGTAAATTATGTAGTAAACATGTACCTATTTGTCGGGCAAACAAATTTTATTCTCGGCTCTAGCCTCCTTGCTATGACCTGTTTAATGATATACATGTATATGCAAGCAAATGCGACCAAATTTTCAATATAATCCAATATTTGATTCAGTTAGGCTAAATGGCTAAAAATTAGCAAACAAATAAACAAACAACACAAACATCAATCAATTAGTTGATTAGAGTTTCAAATGCATAACTTTGATATATAGTCAAAAATCAGATTTTTGATGCCAAATCACAACAATAGGCCCTATCTAATTTTGGTTCTCACACCAGTCAATAAGAAATATATAGAAAGCCCACTTTCGTCACTCGAACATAAATTCTAATGATGGAGCTCCATCATCAAAATCATCTCCGGGCGATTAGAGTGTAATTCTATATCTATCCAGTATATTAAAATTTCGAATACACGCGGATCAGACGTATACGCAAAATCTATATATACTGGATTGTCCACATCGATATAAATAGATAATCAAATACGAATAGTCGATTTGAATTTTCAAAACAAAATTTGTTTTCATTTTCAAAAATATACTCTTCACACTCGTTCTAGGATACTACTGATCCCATCTCTAACGAGTCATTCTAATTGGATATTACTAACCCAATATCTGATGAATTCTTTCATATGGTTCTAATGTGTCTTGTTCTCTGCTTTGTAAACCAAAGCTCTGATACCAACTGTGAAAACCCGTAACTTCCCCGTAAAGGAAAGTGTCTGATAGTTCGAGAACAAGCCACAACAGAACGCATACAGAAGAACATTTCATTGTATATTACAACAATGCATCAGATTACAAGAATACACAGAGTAAAAATGAATATTACACAGAAATATCAGAGATTTAAATTACATTTAAATACATAGCAGCGGAAAATAATACAATACACAACTAGAAGAGATATACGGATACAAAGCTTTCCGGATATCGTTCCAGCTGTAAACCAGGATCCTGTGAATATAAATCTGCAAAACCAAAACTACTAGCTGCCCGTGTCAAAATAGGGGCACCCAGAGTTTAGGTCAAAACAATAAACTCCAGGTCAGTCATGGGACTGGTGTGAGAACTAAAACAGTTATTAATCTTTATTTTAAATCATTAGGTAAATCAAGGGACCTCGCTGTATAACACGGAACGGGTTTCCTCCCAAGAATACCAGTGCATAAAACAAACAGCGCAATGCTAAATAAAGAAAAATGAAGCTGTTATAAGACCCAGGTCCCATCACACAATGCAACGCAGCCGAGGATAGGGTTTTCCCTTATAACAGCCAAAGAATGCTTGATACGGTTAAAACAAATCGTTTGATACTATAATAAGTGCATAGTGTATAAAACATCTTCAAATCATAAGTATCAATCATAGGCGGCATGGGTACCATATATCATGTCGCCATATATAGGTTTACAAATAAAACCGCAAAGGTCACGTATTTGGAAATTGGATTTCCGTCTATGAACCGAGGCAAAAGATAGTCCTCAACCGATTCGAGACTGCCTAGCCCGAGTCTCAGGATCAGAACGCATCGACCCTTGGATCGTCAGGGCCGGTCCACCGATGTGGATTAAACTTAAACCCTGGACACTGCGTTTCGCCGCCCTTTGGGGCGTAAGCGAGCCAACGAATGACTCCATCGGACCCGGATCGTCCGATCTAACCGAGGCGCCTCGCAACAGCAACAACCACATAAGTCAATCTCGTCAGGGCGTGTAAAACCACTGACGCCACTTCTAGCTAGGAGGAAACGCAGGCCCTCCCTGAGGTCCGTCTCCCGTTTTTGGTTCATACCGGGTGTGAAACTCGCGAAGTAAACGTTACACAAAGCTACGCCACAAAGGCCGTGCTTTGATCATCACCACAAGACTTTGCTTTTCAACAGAAGCCTCGATCAATTGCCACTTAGGCATGCCACACAGGCAAACCATCCTATGCAACCGATATCAGTCACACAGAATGAAATCCGATGTCAGACACACAGTCCATTTACAAGTCCGTTCTGGGTCTGAACGAAACCGGAGGCACCTAGTACCCCGCATATCCATCGATCTCCAAGTACGTCTGGACGATCACTAACCGTTTCCATCTTCTTGGGTGTACAGCCCAATCAAGATCATCAGTTATCACCCAAACGACGTGAAGACCTCCGGTCTTCGACCACCGTCTTCATCTTCGACTTATCGTCGTATCAGTTATTCAGAATGGGATAAACCCGGTCTTTCCGAATAACTCGCGTATATATTATAAAAGTGTTACACAAACACAACATACGCCTCATTCCAATTCATTAGTCACTAACCGTAAATTAATCAAGAGAATAATTCCCCAAATATTAACCCCGAAGGCCGAAACCAACATCAGATCAATATCCAGAAAACCATTCTACTTAGCTAACCGACAGTTAGTTTCTAATTTCACATTCATAGGGAAAGGTTCCCATTAATTTTATCAAAGATAAATTCTTGAATTTATTCTCTAATCAACTTTTGAATATCAATTCAAACTAGTCGGGATTAGCGAACCTTACCGAAGTAATCACTTGTTTTAATTTCCCAACCCCAACCTATTCATCCCATGAAGTAAAACTGGTTATACTTCATATCTAACACCACGGTGTTATTGGTAAATTCAATTACCATTTCAAGTTCAAATCTGATTAAAGATTTAACTATCGCCTGGAGCAAAACTGGTGATACTCCATTTCGATTATTTCAATCTAATTAAAGATTCATTAAAACTCCACTTAGTTTTAATCGTTAACTGGGTTAAAGAATCAGTGTCATTTAAAACACGGTTCACGATAAACCCAAAATCACCTTCCATTAATTATCGGGTTAAAGAACAAGCGTTATTTAAAACACCGTTCACGATAAACCCAAAAATCAATACCAATTCAATTCCAATTAAATATTATTTAATTGGTACACTTCATTAAATCTAAATAAAAAGATTTAATCTTTTCTCAACTGGGTTCAAGAACAGTGTTAGTGAAGACACCATTCACGACAAACCCAAATCACATTTGATATTCAATACAAGGCTCTGAATAGAAAATATATCGGCTTATATTCAATATCAAATTTTACGACTAACAAATGTCGTATTGGAAATAACGATATAAATATATATCTTTCAAATTTCCATAACAACATCTGTATAATCACGAATTCCAACATCGAAATATTCCGAAGACAATTTCGATTCAATTCCACTCCAATGCAATCATTGGATATTCTGGTTATTTTCAAAACCATTTCAAATCCAATTTATTTATTTTAAAAATAAATAGAATTATAATTCTAGTTCAAAACTAGTTCATTTCGATAAAAATCTATTTTTATCTTTTCAAATATGGAATTTTTCATCCCAATTCTTCACAAATCATTTCTTATGATTTTACACAAATTATTACTATTTTTAATAATTTTATCAAGGCCCGTACAGTCGATTTCCACCAATGGCCATCGAACTGCACTTACAGCGACCTTTTTCAAATTTGATTTGGACATAATTCCAAATCCAACCGTTAGATTTCTAATTTATCACATTCGTTAGAAAGCTCTTTTCGATACGAACCCAACGGTTCCGGTTTTAGGAGAATCCGACGGTCGGATCTCCCGTAATGTCCATTCGAAGTCAATGGTCGAAATTCGCGAACTGCCGCGGCGCGGCGCGTTCTATTCAGGCCATTATATTATATATATAATATATATAATATATACTTCGTCGATTCCTATTTAAAACTAATTATATAAATAGTTTTAAATTCGTTTCAAAAGCAATTTCAACTTCCATTTCAATTCAAATCAAAATTGAATTCTTCTCTATAAATTCGTTTTAAATTTCATTTCTATTCAATTCAAATTTCAATTCAATTTGAATTCATTTTCAATTCAATCATTTCGAAATCGTTTTCAATTCAATTCATTTCGAAATCACTTTCAGTTCAATTCATTTCGAAATCGTTTTCAATTCAATTCACTTTGAATTCGTTTTCAATTCAATTCATTTCGAAATCACTTTCAATTCAATTCATTTCGAAATCGTTTTCTATTCAATTCATTTCGAAATCACTTTCAATTCAATTCATTTCGAAATCGTTTTCTATTCAATTCATTTCGAAATCGCTTTCAATTCAATTCATTTCGAAATCGTTTTCTATTCAATTCATTTCGAAATCGTTTTCAATTCAATCCACTTCGAAATCATTTTCAATTCAATCCATTTCGAAATCAGTTAAAATTGATATAAATATCGTTCACGTCAAAATGGCGTCAATCTAACCAACACGGCTTCATAAATTTCTATTTTCAAATATTCTATTTCAAATATTTCTATTTCAAATATTTCTATTTCTGAACTGGAATGAGGCCCAATCAATTACCATATAAAGTTAATTATATGGATTTTCATACAACACATGTATATAATAGCATTGAAAAATAATCAACCATCAACCAAAGTGCACTACACTGTATAAGCATCAAATATAGATATTCAACGCTTAAAACAGCCTGTCAATCAATCGATCGACATATTTAATCAATCAGGATGAGTGAACATCAAATTTCATCCCAACACCCGTGTGGGGTTTCAAACAATCAAACACAGATTTTATTTGTGCAATTGGGCGATGTGTAAAATTTATCGACCCAATCAATGTCCTTCAAATAGGTGTACATAAACAAACCGTCCGGTTCGTAAATGAATATTTATTTATTCACATTCACGTCAAAATTATATTTTAACGATAAAACATTTTATTTCAACACATGAATTTCTATTCAATTCATTTATTCAATAAAATGGTATTTTTATTTTTCTAACTTATTTTTAGAAAATTTCGGCAGCATAACGGCACGATACTAGAAACGGGACGAGGCCTAGCCTTATCCCCGGTCTAGTGAAGGCCCACGCCATTCACACATCAATCAAATCAATTCGTTATGCAAACCACAAAACTTGGAGTAAGAGTCTAACCTAGCCTTACTCCTTCGCCTTATAACGGCGCACGTCTAATCCTAACCAATTTATCGATTCGATTTTTCACACCACAAACCACATTCAAACCAATATCGCAATCAATCACCAAACAGCCAAACAAACAAGTCCATGGTCTGTGGACGATTGTGTCGGGTGCTACTAAACACCGTCTGCATCCTAGTATATATATATAACTAGAAAATAAATTGAAGAGTGAGAAATTCTCACACATAGCTATCCTAGCTCCACGGCTCTTCATTTGCAGAAGTCTTCCTCGTTATCGCCTCTTCGTCATCTTCGTTGCCCGTAGTCACTATATATATAAAAATCGAATTTTTACTTCAAAGTTCAATATATAAAAATCGAATTTTTATTTCAAAGTTCAATATATAAAAATCGAATTTTTAGTTCGCTATTCAATATATAAAAATCGAATTTTTAGTTCGCTATTCAATATATAAAAATCATATTTTTATATCGAAGTTCACTATATAAAAATCGAATTTTTAGTTCGCTATTCAATATATAAAAATCATATTTTTATATCGAAGTTCACTATATAAAAATCGAATTTTTATTTCAAAGTTCAATATATAAAAATCGAATTTTTAGTTCGTTATTCAATATATAAAAATCATATTTTTATATCGAAGTTCACTATATAAAAATCGAATTTTTAGTTCGCTATTCAATATATAAAAATCATATTTTTATATCGAAGTTCACTATATAAAAATCGAATTTTTATTTCAAAGTTCAATATATAAAAATCGAATTTTTATTTCAAAGTTCAATATATAAAAATCGAATTTTTAGTTCGCTATTCAATATATAAAAATCATATTTTTATATCGAAGTTCACTATATAAAAATCGAATTTTTATTTCAAAGTTCAATATATAAAAATCGAATTTTTATTTCAAAGTTCAATATATAAAAATCGAATTTTTATTTCAAAGTTCAATATATAAAAATCTGATTTTTATTTCAAAGTTCAATATATAAAAATCGAATTTTTATTTCAAAGTTCAATATATAAAAATCGAATTTTTATTTCAAAGTTCAATATATAAAAATCGAATTTTTAGTTCGTTATTCAATATATAAAAATCATATTTTTATATCGAAGTTCACTATATAAAAATCGAATTTTTATTTCAAAGTTCAATATATAAAAATCGAATTTTTAGTTCGCTATTCAATATATAAAAATCATATTTTTATATCGAAGTTCACTATATAAAAATCGAATTTTTATTTCAAAGTTCAATATATAAAAATCGAATTTTTATTTCAAAGTTCAATATATAAAAATCGAATTTTTATTTCAAAGTTCAATATATAAAAATCTGATTTTTATTTCAAAGTTCAATATATAAAAATCTGATTTTTATTTCAAAGTTCAATATATAAAAATCGAATTTTTATTTCAAAGTTCAATATATAAAAATCGAATTTTTAGTTCAAAGTTCAATATATAAAAATCTGATTTTTACTTCTTAAAGCTCAAATCCTTTTTCTCTTCAAAGATTAAACCTTTTTCCTATTTAAAGTTTTTACTTTTAAACAAAATCAGTTTTTTTTTTCTTTAAACAAAATCAGTTTTTAAAACATAAAAATCAGTTTTTTTTCTTTAAACAAAATCAGTTTTTAAAAACATAAAAATCAGTTTTTTTATATCATTTAAAAATCGGTTTTCTGTTTTAAATAAAAATAAAAATAAAGTAAATAAATTAAAAACTTACAGGGGGTGATGGGCTACTGGGGGGTGGTCATGGCGCTCAGGCGATGTAGAAGGGGGCTGGCGCTGAACGGAGGCGGTGGTTGTGATTTTTGACCGTGGAGGGGGGGGAGGGTTTGGGTCGTTCTTCGAAGGAGAAGGGGGTGGGTTCGGATAGGGAGGTGGAGGCGATGGAGGCGGCCGTGGTCTGGGAGGCGAGCGCCGGGGTTGCGGCCCTGATCGACGGCGGAGCGATGAAGAGGGGGGGGTTTCTCGATTTCGATCCGCGATGGTTTTTTTTTTCTTCCTTTTGAACCTGACGAATGATAGAAAGGGGGGGCCAGACGGTTAAAGGGGGAAAGATATTTTTTTTTTAATTAATTAATTTATTTATTTTATCCTAAAGAGTTGGCTTTCACATACGACCTCGAAACGAGACCCACCGCCTGCCGTCCCTAGCGTATTACCCCCATTCCGAACACAATGGGATATGTATCGCTGGCTGATTCGATCGTTTGAATCAGTTTCCGTTGAATTTACATTTAAATCACTATATTGAATTTTAAACGTACATTTCAAATTACTGGGGTCACATACTAACCAGAAAAATCTCAGAAAAAATATTTTCTAGCTTCGTATTGACGATACGGTCCTAACAAAACTAGTTTCATCGAATTCTGAGACCGTTAGAAAAATGGCCAATTTCCAGTCGATTAAAATCAACTGAAATGGTCAAAACACGTTTTCCTTTACCACGCTCACATATTGAATCGAAAAATTATGAAATTTGAAATCTAGCAATAACTTTACACTGCGGATCCAACAAAAGTGGTTTCGTCGAAATCCGAGGTCGTTTGCAAAATGTCCATTTTTAAGGGCCTGAATTCCATAGCGACTATTCAGAATTTTCAACTGGACATATCTTTTGATTCCCGCTATGAAATCTGGATTTGTCGGATTCGTTGGAAAGATATTCACTATTAGATCCTAATGTTTTTGGTTTCACTAAAATCCGGATTGTTTTGCACCCGGTACATTCAATTGAAGTTTGAAATCGAATTATCGAACTACCGCGCCATTTTCAATTCTATTTATAATTATAAATAAATATTTATATTCTAACGACGACGTATATAATATATACGTTCGAATTATATTCAAAATAAATTTTCGCGTCGATATTATTTAAAATAATTCATTTTAAATAATCAAAATTCGCTAAAATTGCCAAAATAAAAATTTCAAACTGGCTCGCATTTTACGGGTTGTTACAAACTTTCTTTTCAATTCAATTCAAAATTGAATTCTCCTTTATAAATTCGTTTTAAAATTCATTTCTATTCAATTCAAATTTCAATTCAATTTGAATTCATTTCAATTCGCTTTCAATTCAATTTGAATTCGTTTTCAATTCAATTCATTTCAAAATCGTTTTATATTCAATTCATTTCGAAATCGTTTTATATTCAATTCATTTCGAAATCGTTTTCAATTCAATTCATTTCGAAATCGTTTTCAATTCAATTCATTTCGAAATCGTTTTTTTAATTCAATTCATTTCGAAATCGTTTTCAATTCAATTCATTTCGAAATCGTTTTCAATTCAATTCATTTCGAAATCGTTTTCAATTCAATTCATTTCGAAATCGTTTTCAATTCAATTCATTTCGAAATCGTTTTATATATTCAATTCATTTCGAAATGAATAAAATCGATATAAATATCGTTCACGTCAAAATGGCGTCAAACTAATCAACACGGCTTCATAAATTTCTATTTTCAAATATTCTATTTCAAATATTTCTTTTTCAAAATAGTTGTTATTATCAAAATATTTCGTTCAACACATGACCAATCTCAATGGATGAGTACTGTCAACACATGAACTTTTATTTTATATCGATAAAGATGTAAATTTTATTACTAAAATATTTCGTTCAACACATGACCAATCTCAATGGATGAGTACTGTCAACACATGAGCTTTTATTTTATATCGATAAAGATGTAAATTTTATTACTAAAATATTTCGTTCAACACATGACCAATCTCAATGGATGAGTATTGTCAACACATGAACTTTTATTTTATATCGATAAAGATGTAAATTTTATTACTAAAATATTTCGTTCAACACATGACCAATCTCAATGGATGAGTACTGTCAACACATGAACTTTTATTTTATAATATTCTTTATTTTTCAAATTGGAATGAGGCCCAATCAATTACCATATAAAGTTAATTATATGGATTTTCATACATTACACACATATAATAGCATTGAAAAATAATCAACCATCAACCAAAGTGCACTACACTGTATAAGCATCAAATATAGATATCTAACGCTTATAACAGCCTGTCAATCAATCGATCGACATATTTAATCAATCAGGATGAGTGAACTTCAAATTTCATCCCAACACCTGTGTGGGGTTTCAAACAATCAAACGCATATTTTATTTGTGCAGTTGGGCGATGTGTAAAATTTATCGACCCAATCAATATCCGTCAAATCAGTGTATATAAACAAATCGGCTGATTTGTTTATAAATATTTAGTTATTTACTTTCACGTTAAAAATTATATTTTTAACGATAAAACATTTTATTCAACCTATGAATACTCTATTCGGTTCATTTATTCAATAAAATGATATTTTTATTTTTCTAACATATTTTAGAAAATTTCGGCGGCATAACGGCACGATACTAGAAACGGGACAAGGCCTAGCCTTATCCCCGGTCTAGTGAAGGCCCACGCCATTCACACATCAATCAAATCCATTTTATTTCACCAAACAATTCAATCCAATCGTATAATCTAACTAATTTATGCAATCAAACAAACAAGTCCATGGTCTGTGGACGATTGTGTCGGGTGCTACTAAGCACCGTCTGCATCCTAGTATATATATATGAATAGAAAAAGAAATTGAAAGGTGAGAAGTTCTCACCGAAAGCTATCCAATCATCTTGACTCTTCTTTGGTATAAATCTTCTTCGTTCTCGTTTTTTTGTTACCTTCGTTATCCGCTTTCACTACCTATGTAAAAATCGAATTTTTACTTCGCTATTCCATATATAAAAATCATATTTTTATTTCGAAGTTCAATATATAAAAATCATATTTTTATTTCGAAGTTCAATATATAAAAATCATATTTTTATTTCGAAGTTCAAGACATAAAAATCATATTTTTATTTCGAAGTTCAATACATAAAAATCATATTTTTATTTCGAAGTTCAATACATAAAAATCATATTTTTATTTTGAAGTTCAATACATAAAAATCATATTTTTATTTCGAAGTTCAATACATAAAAATCATATTTTTATTTCGAAGTTCAATACATAAAAATCATATTTTTATTTCGAAGTTCAATACATAAAAATCATATTTTTATTTCGAAGTTCAATACATAAAAATCATATTTTTATTTCGAAGTTCAATACATAAAAATCATATTTTTATTTCGAAGTTCAATACATAAAATTCATATTTTTATTTCGAAGTTCAATACATAAAAATCATATTTTTATTTCGAAGTTCAATACATAAAAATCATATTTTTATTTCGAAGTTCAATACATAAAAATCATATTTTTATTTCGAAGTTCAATACATAAAAATCATATTTTTGTGAATTATAAATCAAAGCTTCATAAGAAAAACCTCACCTTTATAAGATTAAAAATATATTCTTTTCATAAAAATATATATATCTAATCCTTTTCTAAATTTAAAAAAAAAACAGTTTTTTTTTCCTATAGAACTAAAATTATGAGTCAAAGAAATAAAGAAAAGAAAGAAGAAAACGCACCCTTTTCTACAGCAATCGGAGAAGAGGGGGAGAGTTCATCACTGTCGCTTGAAGGGAGGGGCGCTCCTGGTTCACGGATCGAGGAAGATTAGGGGGGGAACGTCAGTTGGGCGCTGCCTTCTCGAGGTGGGCGGCACTGACCCTTGGCGGCGGCTGCGGGGTCTTCAATCGGGGAAAGGGGGTTTTGGGATTCGGCGTCCAAGGGGGAAAGGAGCACAGGGGGCTGAGGTCGTGGGTGAGCGGTGGTGATGGGGACCCGCCTGGGCGGCGACGCGATGATCGGCTCCGAGGGGAGGGTCGAGGGAACGGGATCGCGCTATATTTTTTTTATTTAGATCTGGAAAACTGACGGGGGGGAAAGGAGAATGAGGGTTGACCAAGTAAGAGGGAGGGTGGGGTTTTATTATTAATATATTTTATTATTTTTCTTCTATGAAAAGTAAGGTTTTTATTCGAACTCGAAATCGAACCTGCCGACTGTCGTCCCTAGCGTATTACCCCCATTCCGAACACAATGGGATATGTATCGCAAGCTGATTCGGCTGTTACAATCAGTTTCCATTACATTTACATTTAAATCACTATATTGAATTTTAAACGTACATTTCAAATTACCGGGGTCACATACTAACTAGAAAAATTCCTGAAAAATATTTTCTAGCTTCGTATTGACGATACGGTCCTAACAAAACTAGTTTCGTCGAATTCTGAGACCGTTAGAAAAATGGCCATTTTCCAGTCGATTAAAATCAACTGAAACTGGTCAAACACGTTTTCCTTTGCCACGCTCACATATTGATTCGAAAAATTATGAAATTTGGAATCTAGCAATAAATTGACATCACGGACCCAACAAAACTAGTTTCGTCGAAATCCGAGGTCGTTTGTAAAATTCTCATTTTTAAGGGCCTGAATTCCATAGCGACTATTCAGAATTTTCAACTGGACATATCTTTTGATTCCCGCTATGAAATTTCGATTATTCGAATTCGTTGGAAAGATATTATCAATTAGATCCTAATGTTTTTGGTTTCACTAAAATCCGGATTGTTTTGCACCCGGTACATTCAATTGAAGTTTGAAATCGAATTATCGAACTACCGCGCCATTTTCAATTCCTTTTATAATTATATATAAATATTATATATACTAACGACGGCGTATATAATATATACGTTCTAATGCTATTGAAAATAAATTTCTCGTAGATATTATTTAAAATAATTCATTTTAAATAATCAAAATTCGCTAAAATGGCCAAAATAAAAATTTTAAACTGGCCCAGATTTTCGGGTTGTTACACGTATTATGATTTGTTGATTGATAGATATTGGGATTTGAGATTATTCGATCTTGTCACTTAAATTGAATTATTAATTATAGTCCCAATCCATCACTGTTTTTGAGTTTTATTTTTCTTTTGAAAATAATTGGAAATGAATTGTTTTTTAAAACTCTCTCCATTTTTCATCGTATATCCGTCATTCTCTACAATGTGAAATATGCCACCTGTTCTTAGAATATTATGATTTTTGTTTGACTGATTGAAATTTATGATGACCGTTCTTCCTCTTAAGCTGAAATTGTATCTTTAGTCAATTTTCATCTGTATTTTGAAATCTGTATCCTTTTGATGATAACAAAAGGGGGAGAATGGATTAGATTTTGATTTATGAGTGAATATTTTATAAATATTTTCTATTTTTGAAAATTCATTATCATTCAGTTCAATTCACTCATGCACAGTTATAGGGGGAGTTTTTTGTTGTAGGGGGAGCTAATAAATAGGGGGAGTTCAATATTCACTGTCAAACACATTTATTGGATTTTCAAAATCTTTTATTTGTTTGTCATCATCAAAAGGGGGAGATTGTTGTATATAACATTGTTGTATACACAATTATATGATTTTTGTTTGATGATAACAACCAAATAAATATTATTATAAATGTGTTTGAAATTGTACTGTTAAATATATACATCACTGACTGAAATATAATATTTATATTTAAATGGAATACGACCATACGGACATTGATATATTCATACTGTATTCTATTTAAATTGAATATTCTATTTCAATAACACAACAGTACAAATCTTATAAACTCCACTATTTAAACACTCACAGAATATTTGTACTAATAAATAACAGAATGAAATAGACGAGTTTGTTTGACAACAATAAAATATTATTTTATTTCAATCAAACTTGTGTATTACAAATTACAGTACAATTCCATTTCAGTACACAGCTTCCCACTACAACACTCACACTCGTATATATAAACACTTTGATTTCATACATTTCAATATACAATTTTATATACACTCTTTTACATATTGACACACTGGCTTCTTCAGTCTTCTGTCTTCACTTCACAGTCAGTCCAGTCTTCGTACCTGTCATTCAAAGAAATACACACACAGTATATGGAACAGAAATAATATTCTAATTACACGCGAATATAAATTTTATTTTTAAAATTTTATTTGCCTCAGAATTCGGTGTGTTTCTCATCATTTTTCTGACTCAATCTGATTTTTTAATCCGACTGATGGCTACATATACACACGTGTATACACGTGTGCACTGCCTCGCCAATCAGCATGCAACTGAGGAGTAGCCACGTGGACCATCTCGACTCAGTGCACAGTCATCAGTGTGAAAATCAATTCAAAGAAGAAAGATGAAAATCAGCTCAGCAATAAAAGCAAATGGCAAATCAGTTCAAGCCAAAATAAAACACACAGCAAATTCAAAACAGTGGTGCATGCCACGTCGGGCATGGCCGAGCAAAGTATGTACAAGACATCAATGATGGGCACAAAGTGGTGATATGACACAGCAAAATCAAGTGTATACATGATGGCAACAATACATACAAGGCAGTGCATGAACATGGATGGTCAAGTTGCAATATCAAGCACTCTCAGGTGATTCAGCAATGGTAATACAAGGCAAGTCAAACACTAGAACATGCAAGTTTCAAATGCAAGCAAATGGTTCAGTTCAAAATACACAGCATGATCAAAAGAAACATCTCAGCATGAATATACAAGTGTGCTATGGGCAGAGATATGCAATCAACATTTTTTTGGCAAAAACACTAAACAACAATTTGTATGCACAAATGTTTCGACACAAATATACATGACACTGTAGTGGAACAGCTATAAAACAAATGAACAAGGTGGAGATCTATTCAATGCAGTGGTGACACAAGAATGCATGGAAAAACATCACAAGGGTCAAGGTGATACACAAGGGGCAGTAAATGTTTGTTTCCAGAAGTTGGTTCAAAACATGCAGAAGAGTTTAGTCCAGAAATCCAAGATTGAAATGACCAACGATGTTTTCAAGGGGCAATTCTACAACTTCAATATGGTCAAACATGTCAAGGGTGAGCAAAAGGCAAGGAATCATTTTTCAGTGAAACACATATGGACTACTATCAAAAATTTACAGAATTGATCTAAACAATCAAGCCGAAGGTTTTCACCTTATTTAATTTGTCAATATTCTTGGCAAGGTATTTATTCTTGGAAAGGTTTTATCAATCAAGATTTTCTGCCAAACTTTCAAATAACCATATATGCTTTTATATCAAGATTTATTATTCAATTGCAATCCAAGAAAGTCATTCAAGACAGTTTTTAAATCGAGGCTCACATATTTGGCAAGCTTGTTAATTCGACAAGCAACTAAGGAAGAAGTTTTTTTTTGAAACTAGCATTTCAAAAGTCAGCTATCAGGCAACAAACATTTTCAGAGGAGCAAATTCAAGATGCAGTATTGACTCCTAAAATTAAATCTGACAAGTTTTAAATGTTTCAGTATTGTATGAACATACATGGGTTTTGTTCTAAAAATTCAAGGAAAATCGAAAACACTTTTGGGCAAGTGATAAGTTATTTCCAGAAATGGGAATTTTATTTGGGCAAGTTTTAATCTCAGAAATGCACAGAAAAATTGAAGAAATCACAACCCATATTTGGCAAGATTTAAAATCATTTTTTGGCAAGCAAAGCAAGTCACAGAAATCACTCAAATCTGGCAACAATTCAATTAGACAGCAAACTACTATTTCCAGAAATCAAGCATGTATTTCAAAGCTGTGGAAATCGAATTCAAATCAGTCGAGCCATTTATGAAATCATCAAAGGCCATTGAAGACCAGATTCACAAGCAAAAATCAAGGCACCAAATTCACACTGATTTTTCAAAGCCGAGAATTTCAAAAAAAGAAACCGCAAAATACAAGAGCCAAATCATTTAAGCCGAGTAACCAAAGGAGGAAAGCAAAAAAAAATCATCTCAAGTCATCCACGAAATCAGAGGTGTTTTAGGATTTTCTAATCCTATATTACAACACCATATCATCACAGGCAAACATATAGATCGAAACCAAAACAAGTTCATACGAGATAAAAGAAATCAAAATTAGAATATCTCACTTTTTCCTCAAGCGTTTCGATCGACAAAAGTCTGCAAATCAAAGCACCAAAGCTATACAAAGATTCGAGCTTCAGAGAGCAGCAAATTCATCAGGCATCGCGGTTTGATTTGGGGATTCAAAGAAACCCTAGCCGCCGCCATTTTTTCAGAAGCAAAGGGATCGGGCAAAAGGAAATAATGAATGGGCCGGCCAAGCATATGTGAAAAGGGGATGACCCTTTAATTATTTAACTCCTTTTGATATTTATTAACTAGGGTTTCATATTTTGTTTTGTAATTTTTGTTGTAATTTCTTTTGTAAACCAATCTGAACAGTTTACTAGTCTGTCAAACTAGGGGTTACTGACTACGGGGTTGTAGGCAGGGAAAATCTGATCTTGGGGACAAAGATCAGTCAGGGTTTTTAGTATAGGGTTAGTACAACAGCAGGTATTGCGAGTGTACAAAACTGTGTAGGCAGTTAGCGAGGGTCGCGAGTCTGTAAGTTTGTGTATGCAGGAGTCTGTATAATTCTATAATAGAAACCTTGGGGAATGCAGCAGTAGGCAGGGTTGCCGAAGCTGGGTATATCTGTGTGTTATTTATTTACAACATTTATTTACTCTGATCATTATTTGTGCTGTGATATTTTTAATATTATATACTCAGTTAAAAAACTGTGATAAACCCTATTCACCCCCCCTCTAGGGTTAATCTAGATCCAACATGTACTTGGATATTGATAAAGTAATAAAACTCTTTGCAATCCAGCGTTGCGTAGGACTGGACGTAGGAGTAATTTGAGCCAGTATAAAACTCAGTGTGTTCTTTCCTTTTCTGCATTTTGTTTTTGTGTATGTGTTTGATTCTGTGTCTGTGATCATCTCCGTGGTGTATAATTCATTTAGTAGATCATACAAGTTTTAGATTTTCTTAAATTTCTTTAAAACACTATTCACTCTCCCTCCTCTAGTGTTAGTTTTTCCTTAAGATTTGTATTTTGCATTCCCTAACACACAATACTAATGATTGCAGATGTTTGAAGAGCTCAAATGTGAAGTTGATTAGGAAGAACAAGTTACAGTAGTATGTTAGAAAACCATATGCAACAAATCCCCTTCCAACTCCCTAGGGGAAAGGTATACCAGCCAATCAACCATGCCTGAATGGAAAAGCTCCAATATGGGATAATGCGAGGCCAATGCTCATTATCATAGCGAGTGGTTCTCGTTCAACTAATAGAGTTGGAGAAAATGGAAAATTATACAGATGCCATGGAATATGATCCAACAGAAGCAATGATCTCTCTGGAATTGGAAGCTCCCTTTCATCCAAGGGTATCAAGACACTTTAACCTGGAATAGCGATCGCTTGCGCCAAGACTCTACATTCAGTATCCTTATGAAAAGTTATTTTAATTTCTTTTATAAGTGTAAAACTCCTGTGGTAAAGGGGAGATTGTAACTGAACATCACCTCTGTTACTTAAATCGTGTCTTCTTATTTCGATCATATATTTGCAAATTTTTGTTAAATAATACAAAATTTGCTTAAAGTCGATTTAATTCTGCAAGTTACATAAAGAACGCTTGCTTCCTCAAATTTCAATGAAACCTAGCGACCTCAGCAACAACTAATCCCAGCAATGCTAAGCTCAAGGATCGAGTGCTACAAACATCGATATGCAAAAAGTGCAAGGACAAAAGGCACCACCTTGAAGAGCGAAAGGAAGAAGTCATCAGGAGTCAAATGGCACCAGGCACGACAAGCGAGCACAGAGCCAAAACAAAAGGTTGTAAGTTCCACCGAAGTGGCACCTCTCCTAGAGAGAGGAACAGGGCCCTGGTTCTTTAATGAGGATAGCTTGTTAAATCAAGAGTCCAGTGAAGGGACTAACATCCGCCCCGTGGAACAACACAACAACAAAAGCCTCTTATAGCGAAGCTTAACAGAAAACCCAGCCGGAAGGGGGTGTCCAACATAAGTTTCCCCGATGTTAGACTTATTCGGGGGGAGAGGAAACGAAGGTTGGATCTAACAAAAGACCTCTTCGGGAGTACCCAATTAATTCGGTTAGCGCTAAATTTAATTGGTTGCGATGAATGTTGGGCCAAGGATCTCTTCGGTGGCACCCAATCAATTCAGTTAGTGTTAGATTTAATCGGTCGTGACGAAAGTTGGACCGAAGACCTCTTCGGGGGCACCCAATTAATTCAGTTAGCGCTAGATTTAATCGGTTGCAACAAATGTTGGGCCAAAGATCTCTTCAAGGACACCCAATTAATTCAGTTAGAGCTATATTTAATCGATTGTGATGAATTTTGGGCCAAAGACCTCTTCGAGGGTACCCAATTATTTCGGTTAGCACTAGATTTAATCGGTTGCGATGAATGTTCGGCCAAAGACCTCTTCGGATGCGCCCAATTAATTTGGTTAGTGCTAGATTTAATCGGTTGCGACGAATATTGGGTCAATGACCTCTTTGGGGAACCCAATTTATTCGGTTAGCGCTAGATTTAACCAGCTGCAACGAATGTTGGGCCAAAGACCTCTTCGGGAGCGCCCAATTAATTCGGTTAATCGGTCGCGTCGAATGTTGGGCCAAAGACCTCTTCAGGGGAATCCAATTAATTAGTTAGCACTGGATTTATTCAGTTGTGATGAATGTTAGGCTTAAATCAAAGACCTCTCCGCGGGCACCCAATAAGATCGTCAGTGTCAGGAAGTACCTTACTCGATTGCGACAAATGTTGGGATTTAACCAAAGACCTCTCAGGGGCACCCAATAAGATCGTCAGTGTCGGGAAGTACCTAACCCGATTAAGAAAATTGTTGGGATTTAACCAAGACCTCTCTAAGGGCACCCAATCTAAGTCATCGACACTTAAGTTAATCAGCTAGTAGTAGACGAAAGCCTTCAACGCTTGAATTAACTAGGCTGGATAGTAGACGAACATTGGGCTCAAAATATAAGACCTCCCGTATAGGGGCACATGTACTTAAGACTTATACAAGAAGAAGCACTGGATCAACCAACAAAGTCGGCTCTCTTAGATGTAATGGCAGGCTCCGAAGCTGTGACGGCCCGCCCTGCATTAACCGACATTTCCTCCGAAAGTGCGTTGTACACATGCCCGCTAGCACGGGACGGTCATCAAAGAAAGGAAAGAAGATGAAAGAACTAACAAAGAAACCCGTAGAATGTCTCACAGCGCATGGAATAAAATTTAATAGTAACATACTTGACATAAAACAGGCGAGACAGTGCATAAGCTAAAAACTAAAACCATCATCGTCATAGCAGCGGAAATCCAAAATACAGCTTATGATCCAACATCATTATTACAACTTTAAAACTGTCTCTAAAGCAAAAGAAAGTAAAAGAAGGAGGCACACTACTAATGCCCAAGCAGTGACCTTCAACAACACAGGGAGAATATCTATATATCATACGTGGAAGCCTCCTACTCGTCTCCGGTACAGCAACTCATGCATACCACCTAACCTATCTCTAGTCTGCTCGTTTAGGAGCACCCAGGGTAATAAGAAGAGACATAAAACTCTGGGTCAGACAAAAGTCTGGTATGAGCGATAAGCAGCAAAACAAAACAATAACAGGTATAATCCAATCATACCTGAACCTGCAACCAAAGAGTTAGCACAACATACCGCTCAATACTCTAAGGTGCCACTAACACATGGTGTAAAGAATACGGGGGTGGGGTGTACATGTCATAGTGATGGCAAACAATCAAGCACAGCACCTATCCTCACATCTCTCACTCAGTGCGTAAAGCATATGATATCCACTACTTTGGTCACCTAATCTTTGAGCCATGACAGAGTCCAACCCCGTATAACTATCACTACAAGCCCCTAATCCGTCTCTCAGTGGTGAACCAAAATTACATGTATCGATAGCCCCTTTGCACACGTCCCGCAACAAAGTCCAACCATAGAGTTAACTCGTTGGTTTCGAACTGGATCCTGAGTTCTACTTCCCATTTGGACTACCTTTGCATCTCGAGTTTTGGTCTTCTTTGGATCGGTCTTCATTTGGTTCACAGCCCATGCCTTGCGTTCAAACTTCTGAGTTCTGTTTGTGATCATCATGCTCCTTCGGATCGGTTCGAGCCACCTGCATCGGATCGGGTCGAGTGCCCAAGCTCCTGGTCGTGACATCATTCATGAGCGGATCGACTCGTGGACTCTCCCTCAAGGCGGTTCGGATCGGAGGACTTCAGGCTATGGCCCAAGCATCGGTTCGTGATTGGTAAGCGCGAGTGGTTCAGAACGTGACCAAGCTTCGGGTCGGGTCGGGACTTCTGGTTCGTGATCCTCCTTGGCCATCGGTTCCTTAGCTTCCGAAGCAGTTCGTGAGTGGCATCGGTTCGGATCGGAGCTCCTTCTCACAAGCGGGTCGGATCGTGGAGCTTCCAGGCGAGCGGGTCGGATCGTGGAGCTTCCAGGCGAGCGGGTCGGATCGTGCTTTTCCCCTCCTATCTGATCCGATTCGGGTAATTTCCTGCACTTCTTTCCAGCGACTGTTTTATGCCATTCGACGGCGTTTTCGATCAATCTAACTTTTCTAAGCAATCACAAAGCATACCATACAGTCCTAGCAACATGTATAATCAACCACTAACACCAAACAATAATTTGATAGGTTAAAACGGGTCAAACATAGCCAAAAACCCATATTTTCCCCTTAAGCATG
This sequence comes from Allium sativum, assembly GCA_030737875.1. NCBI lineage: Eukaryota > Viridiplantae > Streptophyta > Magnoliopsida > Asparagales > Amaryllidaceae > Allium > Allium sativum. The sequence continues at coordinate 136,334,605 of CM060918.1, forward strand.
TTTAGGCATAATTAATGATAGGATTAAAAAAACTTAACCAAATTAACCAAACATTCTAACAGAGGCCTAAAACATTATTTCAAATTTTATGAATATTTTTCCAAAATTTTATCATGTCTGATTTCGTTAATCTTCACTAATTACCCTTAATTAACTGTAATTAGTGCAAAACCATGCAAATCACTCATATTTGCCACAAATTAAACTATAGATCTGAAATATCCTCTGTTTTGGGTCGAATCCCAATGCTTAGCAGCAGCTCCAACTCTGATTTGATACTAATCTTCCTTGATTTGGTGTAGATCTTCTTAATTAGTGATTAGAAGGTAATTTGGGGTGTTTTTAGAAAGTGGAGGCCATGGCTAGGGTTAAAGATATGTTTGTGGCGGCTGGAAAATGACTAAAAACCGAAATTCCTAACCCTAGCAGCCTTTAAATACTTCTAATCCCAAAATCCCCCAATGGGCCTAGCTGTTAATCACCCGGTTAAGCCTGTTAATGCTGTTTTTCACCTTCTGAACCTTAATTCAGCCATATCTCTCAAACGGTAAGTCTATTTGGCTAGTGTGACCACTCTACGGAATTGTAAATCATCATCTGAATCCAATGGAAGTGGTTTCAGGTCAAAATTCCTTACCAATCAAAAGTTATGGACGAAACAAGATCAGCTAGGGGTAAAATGGTCATTTAAAAATTGGCAAAAATCATGAACATGGGAAATGACCCTAATAGTCGTCCCCCAAAGTTAATGACCATACGACCTTCTATGATGATGAAATAAATATTCTACGATCCTCTGATGCGTAGAATGCGGGTCGTTACACTCTTCCCCCTTAAGAAATTTCGCCTCCGAAATTCCGTAACTAAGAACAAACAATGGATCCCGCATGCCTACCATCCATACAGAACAATCAAATATGAAAAACAAACAAAACCAATCTGTCCTAGCATGCGGTTTACTAACAAGGGAAGATTCATTGCCGCTAAAATCTTACCAGGCAAAGAGCTTTGGATACGACTTTCTTATGTCATCCTTTACTTTCCAAGTATAGTCGTTCTCTCGCCATCAATTCTCATCTCTACCCTAGAGGTGATTTCCAATAGGTTAAGATCGTCTCTCTGACTGGAATCGATCCACTCAATCCAGATCGATCTAATCGTCAAGCTTACTAGCATTTCTGAATCCAATTCGCACTTAGGTCCAAAGTCATCTCCCGTTATATACTCTAGTTGCTTCCATTCCAGAAACATAGCCTCTAAACTGGCATGTCTCCTACCCAATGCATCAGCTATCGTACCCAGTCTGGTACTATGGCATCCGTCTATACTTTCATCTTCTTAGGTAATCCAACCCTATATGCCAAATTTCCAACTACATTCCAAATGTCCTTTCAAGTCCAACTTGAGTCCTTCCTACATTCGTACTGCATGTCCAATGTATATTCACCTCCTAGAGGCAAACTAGACCCATCCAATGAACCTAGCTACTCCACTTATACTCGTGCTGCACGTCCAACGTACATTCACCTTCTAAAAGTGAACTAGACTCATCCAATGAATCTAGGTACTCTACCTTCGAGTCCAAGTACAACTTGAAGCTCCTATATCCGTTGAATCTCCAAGGTCAACGGACGCTCCATAATTCCGAACATACTTCAAGTCTAACGTAAAGTATCTTACACCCGTCATTTCACTATGATCAACGAACTTATCCTATTTCCATTCAGCAGGATCCTACAGGTGATACTCAAGAGAAGAAAGGTAGGAACAAACACAACAATCATAGCACCCATCAAACAAATCCTATCTATCACCTGCTAAAGCCATGAATACGTCGATACCTGTATGTCTGGTCCAACCAACATCAATAACTAATGGAAGCTCTGCCTCCAAACAGACTACCGTACGTCCAACGTACGTTTATCCTCCAAGGATAACTAGATCACGTCCAACGGATCCAAGGTAAGTGGGCGTCCCCAGATACACCTGCTTTAGTCTGCCTGAAACACTCGAGTCCCACCCAAGTCTATCCATTATCTTGCTGCCCTCTCGAGTCCAACTCGAGCCAATCCAATTCCTTGCAGCCTTCTCGAGTCCAACTTGAGTCAATCTATTACCCATAAACTCAGACCCAGTCTTGAGTATCCATTACCTACAAACCCTAGTCCAACGTGAGTCGTCTCCCTATTCGTTGCATCTCCAAGATCAACGAACACCCATTTTCTTTTACGAGTTCAAGTCCAACTTGAATCGTCCTAATCTTCATTGCATCTTCCATGATCGACGAACACATCCTATTTCTTCAAAGTTCTACTATCCAAAGAGAACATCAACATAGGGTCCTAAACAATCCATTACTTTGTATCTTTCTCGAGTCCCACTCGAGTCACCTCATAACCCTATCGAGTCTAACTCGGGGCAGTCCATACCATCGAATAGTCTTATCCTATCACAGCTTCCCATTACTCCTTGAGTAATCCAAGATATCATCCAATGAAAATCACAACAACTACTTATCTCTCACGCAAACCATCCTAGTCGACTTCAACATTCCCCGAGTACAAGCCCTAAAGGCCTAAACCAATATCAGACAAGCACCCAAGGAAATATCTCTCTCGAGTTCAGACAATCTACGTGAGTTGATATGAGCAAAACATCCAAACACTCAAGCATCCATAACTAACTCTGGCTATCCTTGCCAATCTTGCTTGAGACTATCGTCAATCGCATGGCCAAGTCCTGACCAAACTAATGTACATACAATGTAAATTTGCTTCTCTAACTCCCATTATCATCTTCACCATAAGGTAGGCGATCCAATACCACCTTTCGTCCATCATCCATTATAATGGTCGTCAAAGACTCTTCACAATCTACTATCACTCTATACCTTTGGAGTCAATCGGCTCCCAAAATCAAGCTAGACCTAGTAAAGCTCAAAATAAAGCAATCACAAAAAACATACATCCATGACTCGATAAGACCAAATTATGACAAATCCTACAAAGGCTAGTCAAACCACCTATCGGGTTTGTCACTACTAAAGGTCTATCGACTACCTCGGGTTCCAATTCCAACCTATCTACCAAGTCACTAGGTATGAAGGAATGGGAAGTCCCGATATCAAACAAACTCGAACAGAAACATCTTAAATAGGAAGCATACCTCGAATGACGACACCTTTTTCCTTTTGCGCCGCAGTTGGGGCATTCGACGAAGAAGGAATAGCGTTGATAGCATATGCTTTCACGATCTACTTCTCCGTAGGAGGTTGTGGACATTCATTCTTGTGATGTCCCGCTTGGCCACAATTAAAGCACTTCATTTCCCCAGGCTTTTCCCTATAATCTCTGGCATAGTAGCCCTTCTTGCCACGGCTAAAGAACTCGCCATCTTTCTTATTTTTCTTATTCTGACCATCCATGGTTTGGTCTTGTTTCCTCTTATTCTGGGAATTATTCTTGCCTCCACCGCCTGCTGGCGGCTTTGGCTCCTTTACAGATGCAATAACAACCTCAGTCTTTGGCTTAGGGTAAAGACTCTCTGACCTTAATGCCTTTCCTACAATTGATTCAAACGTCTCATCGATGTGGTTTATAAGCCTTTCCCTCAAGTATCCATCCAAGCCAGTTATGAACTTCTCATTCTTCTTCTCGGCGGTATCTATAAGGGATAATCCATATTTCGATAAAGTATCGAACTCAGCAATATACTCCGAGACTGCCCTACCATTCCGCTTAAGCTCCAAGAACTTCCTAAAAACTCTGACTTCTGAGCAGGTGGGATAAACTTATCACTGAAACAAGTTCTAAACTAATCCCAAGTGACTTGATCCTCTGGAGTAGCTGCCTTAATAGCATTCCATCAATTCATTGCCCGTCCTTGCAGCTTACGGGATGTTAGCCTTCTCTTCATCGCATCCTCAATACCCAAGTCTTCGAAGATACGTTCATAGCTATCCAACCAATCTTGAACATCCGTAGACGATTCCGTTCCATGGAACAGCTTCCCACCAAGACTAGTATAATCCTTATTCAGCTTGGCGAAATCGGCCCTAGGTGCCTGCACTACTGGACCACCACCATTACTAGCATTGGGAGCTTCCCTCTGCACATCCCTAAGCATCTCTCTCATGAAGTTGGTGAACATTGCCCTCATATCAGGGTCATTCCTAATGTTAGCCCTTGGACCCGTGTTCCTCAAGTTTCGGCTCATCGTTCAATCTGTAAAGAGAAAAAGATTAACCATCTCTTCAGTGGTGCTAGTGCAGTGCGACTCCACCCTTAACTATACTAATAGTATACATATAGCTAGCTTTTGAAAACCAAAATATAACAAATACGCGCTCTCATATATGTATACTATCTCTCCCTGATGTCTTCCCCTAGGTTAACTACGCAACCTAGGCTCTGATACCAAGTGTGACGGCCCGCCCCGCATTAACCGATGTTTCCTCCGAAAGTGCGCTGGACACATGTCCGCTAGCACGGGACAGTCATCAAAGAAAGGAAAGAAGATGAAAGAACCAACAAAGAAGCCTGTAGAATGTCTCACAACGCATGGAATAAAATATAATAGTAACATACTTGACATAAAACAGGCGAGACAGTGCATAAGCTGAAAACTAAAACCATCATCGTCATAGCAGCGGAAATCCAAAATACAGCTTATGATCCAACATCATTATTACAACTTTAAAATTGTCTCTAAAGCAATAGAAAGTAAAAGAAGGAGGTACACTACTAATGCCCAAGCAGTGACCTTCAACAACACAGGGAGAATATCTATATATCATATGTGGAAGCCTCCTGCTCGTCTGCGGTACTGCTACTCGTGCATACCACCTAACATGTCTCTAGTCTACTCGTTTAGGAGCACCCAGGGTAATAAGAAGACACATAAAACTCTGGGTCAGACAAAAGTCTGGTATGAGCGATAAGCAGCAAAACAAAACAATAACAGGTATAATCCAATCATACCTGAACCTACAACCAAAGAGTTAGCACAACATACCGCTCAATACTCTAAGGTGCCACTAACACATGGTGTAAAGAATACGGGGGTGGGGGTGTACATGTCATAGTGATGGTGAACAATCAAGCATAGCAACTATCCTCACATCTTTCGCTCAGTGCATAAAGCATACGATATCCACTACTTTGGTCACCTAATCTTTGGGCTATGACAGAGTCCAACCCCGTATAACTATCACTACAAGCCCTTAATCCGTCTCTCAGTGGTGAACCAAAATTATAGGTATCGATAGCCCCTTTGCACACGTCCCGCAGCAAAGTCCAACCATAGAGTTAACTCGTTGGTTCCCAACTAGATCTTAAGTTCTACTTCCCATTTGGACTACCTTTGCATCTCGGGTTTTGGTCTTCTTCGGATCGGCCTTCATTTGGTTCACAACCCGTGCCTCGCGTTCAAACTTCTGAGGTCGGTTCGTGATCATCATGCTCCTTCGGATCGGTTCGAGCCACCTACATCGGATCGGGTCGAGTGCCCAAGCTCCTGGTCGTGACATCATTCATGAGCGGATCGACTCGTGGACTCTCCCTCAAGGCGGTTCGGATCGGAGGACTTCAAGCTGTGGCCCAAGCATCGGTTCGTGATTGGTAAGCGCGAGCGGTTCAGATCGTGTCCAAGCTTCGGGTCGGGTCGGGACTTCTGGTTCATGATCCTCCTTGGCCATCAGTTCCTTAGCTTCCGAAGCAGTTCGTGAGTGGCATCGGTTCGGATCGGAGCTCCTTCTCACAAGCGGGTCGGATCGTGGAGCTTCCAGGCGAGCGGGTCGGATCATGCTTTTCCCCTCCTATCCGATCCAGTTCGGGTAATTTCCTGCACTTCTTTCCAGTGACTATTTTACGCCATTCGACGGCGTTTTCGATCAATCTAACATTTCTAAGCAATCACAAAGCATACCATACAGTCCTAGCAACATGTATAATCAACCACTAACACCCAAAATAATAATTTGATTGGTTAAAACGGATCAAACATAGCCATAAACCCATATTTTCCCCTTAAGCATATTTAGGCATAATTAATGATAGGATTAACAAAACTTAACCAAATTAACCAAATTTTCTAACAGAGGCCTATAACATTATTTCGAATTTTATGAATATTTTTCCAGAATTTTATCATGTCTGATTTCGTTAATCTTCACTAATTACCCTTAATTAACTGTAATTAGTGCAAAACCATGCAAATCACTCACCTTTGCCACAAATTAAACTATAGATCTGAAATATCCTCTGTTTTGGGTCGAATCCCAATGCTTAGCAGCAGCTCCAACTCTGATTTGACACTAATCTTCCTTGATTTGGTGTAGATCTTCTTAATTAGTGATTAGAAGGTGATTTGGGGTGTTTTTAGAAAGTGGAGGTCATGGCTAGGGTTAAAGATATGTTTGTGGTGGCTGGAAAATGACTAAAAACCGAAATTCCTAACCCTAGTAGCCTTTAAATACTTCTAATCCCAAAATCTCCCAATGGGCCTAGCCGTTAATCTCCCGGTTAAGCCCGCTAATGCTGTTTTTCACCTTCTGAACCTTAATTCAGCCATATCTCCCAAACGGTAAGTCCGTTTGGCTAATATGACCACTCTACGGAATTGTAAACCATCATCTAAATCCAATGGAAGTGGTTTCAGGTCAAAATTCTTTACCAGTCAAAAGTTATGGACGAAACAAGATTAGCTAGGGGCAAAATGGTCATTTAAAAATTGACAAAAATCATGAACATGGGAAATGACCCTAATAGTCGTCCCCCAAAGTTACATGACCATACGACCTTCTATGGTGATGAAATAAATATTCTACGATCCTCTGATGCGTAGAATGCGGGTCGTTACAGAAGCTGTCAATGAAATGGAAAAAGCAAGGAGACTTCGCCAACGAATTAGAAGCTTCAAGTGCCCTAGTTAAAATAAAATAAAACTCAACAACGTGTGCAATTCGTGATGACCTATGGTACGGGGGCAACACAACCACGTTGGGATAAAACAATGCTCTGAAAACATACCACAGGTCATCATAACTTCACAACATATAAAGAACTTGCATTTCAAAAAGAAGTAAACGCACAAAAATTCGACAAAGCTAAAATTAGAAGCTAAAGTGCATCAAAGAAAAGCAACTTCATTACATCAACGTAAACTTAAAGTGCAAGTTTTATAAATCTATAAGTGAGGATCGGCACCCCCATATACATCTGGTCAAAGCAAATGACAAGTAACAAAGCTACATAAAGCAAAGAAGATAGCCAAAAGCTCTAACCATCCTTCTTTCCACCTTTCGAAACATTGCCAGACCTTAGCGTATGCTTTGAAATTTTGGGAGGAGGTGTGATATCAGGTTTGCTTTCATCTTGGGCTTCTTTAGCATCCTGTGGACTCTTAGGCGAGGAAGGATTTAGTGTCTTCTTGCCAGCACAACGTTTCCCTCCTTTGCATCCACCAGGCTTTCCTCTATGTCCTCAAAGTCTTTTGTTCTATCTTCTGGTGAATAGTTCGGGTCATCCAAGTTAGCAATCGCATCGATCTTCTCTGACTGTGACCCGAATTGAGTAACGGAAGCAGGAGTAGAGGTTGTAGCCAAAGAAGGATCTCCCAGAGGAGGAGTGTCGGTCAAAGCAGTTGTTGTCGTCAAAGTTGAAGGTGTAAAAATAGTTGTCGTTCTTGTTACTTCGGCAACAACGAGAGAAGGATTCAGAGTAATTAGGTATAGTGTATATGAATGGAAAGCAAGAAGCTCATTATACCCTTGTGAAGTGTTAAAATAATCCAAGACTTGTTTAACGTCAATTTTACCTGAGGCGAGAAGATTCATGTGCACTGCGTCATAATCATCTGGGTTGTCATCATCACCCTCATTATCTCCTGCATGCTCCTCAGCAGAGTCCTTTTTGTCTCCAAAAGTGGCAACAAGATTAGCCGAGGGAATAATAAGAGTCTGAGAATCAGAAACTAGAACATTAATGGGAGCAGTGTGAGAAATGGTGGTAGTTGTGTTTAGGACTTGCTCATCTGAAGGAACTCCATCTAACAAATCGCACTTTCTTAAAAGTTGTTCTTCTCCTGGCTAAAGCTTCACGGTACTCATTATCTAAAAGATTCTCTATGAGATACTCTTCAAAATAAACACCTTCAAGTTGGGCAAGCACCGCTTCCCGGATCTCAACCAAAGTGATTTCAAAATCATCTCCCAAGAAACGCAAGCTGCCTCAACCCATAACGCTGAGGGTATAAAATATGAACAAAGTAGCATTGGCGTTGGCTTCAGCCTTGGCATATGCGTGCTCGGCCGCCACCTTGCCTGCAAGAGCTTGATCTCTTTCTTGCTCAAGTGCTTCCGCTTTGGTTCTCCACAAAGTAATTTCTAACTCACGAGCAGTGTTTTGTTCGCATAAGCTAGAATTCTGCCGCTGATAAGTCGCAATGGTTTGTTGCTTCGTGGCGAGCTTATTCTTAGCAGTTTTCTGAGAAGAGTGAGCATCGTTGACTTGAGTATTCAGCACAGTGTCCCTTAACTTGGCGGCCGCAAGCTCTTCTTTAAGCCTCTAAGTCTCGGCTTCCAACTTCTGATTTCTCTAAGTAAGAGACGCAACGTAGGATCATGAGATTGAAGAATTCTGCCCCCATTCAGCTTTATCATTTTCCAGCGTAACTATAGCCTGGAGGTTAATTATGTTTACATATTGATGCTCGTCAGCCAGTTTCTACCACAAGGATATCTTATCGATGTGACCCTTAACCACATTAAACTGCTTCTGGATGTTATCCTTCACTATGTCCAACTCATGAAGCATCACATTCTTGTCAGTTGGGTGTACAACTAGATTAAAGCGAACTCCCTTTGAACACCAAGTTTTAAACTGGTGGGTGCAGGATCAAGAGCATGACGCGACTTATGAATGATCTTCTGAATATTAGCCGGAGGAGGAGTAACAGGCGGAGTTGCAAGGGATAAAAAGCTAGTAGTGTTCTGAACAGCAGAGATTGGATCTTTATGTGATTTGGAGCGCTTATGTGAATCATCTTTGCTATGATCCTTGCCCCGATCATCTCTCTCTCTTCCTTTTCCAGCTGTCCTCTTCTTTCCGTCTATTTCGTTCATGGCGATCATGGAGCTTTGGTTCCAATCATCTATTTCTTGCTGATCCGGGGCCTCTTGAGCTTTCCTCCATCTTCTTTATTCCTCAGTCTCTTCGTATCGATGAGAGTATTTAGACTATATATAATGCCGCGGATTGTAAGAGCTAGTGTGGCGTTTGAAACTTCTCATATACGATCGATTCATGGCTGGACCTGAAACAAAAAGAAAGCGGGATTTTAGTGTTTAAAGCAGAAAGTGCTGGGGCAGAATAGAAAGTGCATGCAAGACATCAACAACTTAGAGCGCATGTGATGTGTGGTCTAACGTGCATCTAATAACAAACCTCCCGATATCGGAAAAAGTCTTTCGAAACGAAGGAGCACTACACCATATATGCCAATTAGGCAGTGCTCATAGTCGTATCTAACTCGATTTGGCAGTGCTACGGGCCGTATCAAATTTTGGCGTGTTTGTCAATTAGATATGGCCATGAGCACTGCCTAATTGTCAATTAGATACAACCATGAGCCGTATCTAACTGACAATTAGACAGTGCTCATGGCCGTATCTATTTAAAAATTAGATACGGTCATGAGCCATATCTAATTTAAAAAAAAACATTGTCCTACTAGCTACAGCCATGAACAAAACTAGGTAGCAGCATCAACAAATTAACGAACCAAAATGAAAACTAAAACATAAATCATTTATCATTTAACTTCAAACACAAAGAATTATACAACATATTCCACAAACATACTCCACAAAACAAAATTACATACTTCACAAACCAAAACATACTCCACAACAAAACTGCAATTCATACTACTCGAAAAGCAGAAAACATATTCAAAAACCTGCAGCTATTGCTATCACATTCTTCAATGTCCCACATAATTCTACACCTTCCATATCTTGTACCTTAAACATATAAGTACAATCGTATTAATCCACTAAACTATAGAATTAAGTGGATATTGTGGTTTGGGTTTACATTCTAAAAATTAAATCCAAATATAGAAAATGGAAATCAAACACCACATTCTTTTAAAGGTGAACTATAATTTATACAGCTCTTAGGCTTGCTGTTTCGGAACAACAAGCGCAGTTGTTGTTCCGAACAGCAAGCCTGCGCTTGTTGTTCCGAACAGCAAGCCTGCGCTTGCTGTTCCGAATAGCAATGGCTTGTTGTTCCGAAACAACAAGCTCTTAGGCTTGCTGTTTTGGAACAGCAAGCCACTGCTTTTACGAAACAGCAAGCCTACACTGGTTGTTCCGAAGCATCAAGCGCGAGCTTGCTGTTTCGAAGCAGCAAGCAAGTGCGGGTCTATAATTTTGAAGAAAGTTGAACTAGTCGAAAGTTCAGGGAGACGACGAAGACTGCCAAAATTTGAAGATATGGAGGAATGCGGAGTTTCAGAATGGAAAAGAAGCATGCTGAAATGCATGGATGAGAGCTATGATATAATTACTGCAGATGTTATATGGGATGAGCTCTCCAACTCCAATTGTGAATATTTGGGGAATGAATATGACTTGTTGGAGATAGATGAGGAGGTAGAGGATGTGAAGAAATTTGTAGAACTTTAGAGTATGATGGTTTCACACTGTAGAGAAGAATAGGGTGCTATTATTGTATAATTGTTTTTTTTTATTTATTCAAAGATATTAATGTGTATAATACGTTAATAATTATAACCATTTGTAAATACCTGTACAGTTTAATCAAATTTGTAGCAGTTTGTACATAATTGTGTACATATACATGTAAAATTAGTTCTTTTTACCAAAAACGTTTACCTTGAGACCACATCATCCTTATTGTTGTGACAAGTGAACGCAATGGAGAAGAAGGTCTACCAGATATATCAACTCCAAGCGATCCTATAACGGCGACATACTTGCTATAAAGCATCTGCATTTACATGGAAACATGGTTATTTCCTCCTTTTTATTCAGGACATATGGCTATTGTCACAAGCCATATGTGAGAGCAGTAGCTTAGTGCAGGCTAAACAGCAATATTATTGTTAGGGGAATAAAAATGAAATTCAAAAAGAATTAAGCTTGGACACTCACAGGCAGTAGCAAAGTAAAGTGTATGTACATTAAAGGGTGCCTGTAGCCTATTAGCAAGTCATACTCCTCCTCCTCTCTTTTCTATTTTAAAACTTTTATTTCAGCATAAGTTCTCTTATCTCCTGTCTCCTGTCTTCATGCACAAGTTCTCCTCCCTGTAAGTATCATTTCGATACTTATATTAAAAAACCGACGCTTCCTACCCAATCAAAAACTATAGCCTCTCAGGCCATCCAAAACATGTATTTTACATTCATGTTTCAACCTTTACTCAGGTTAGCACCATTGAAGTCTGAATCAATTTGAAAACCTGCTTATAAATAAGATAGATTAAGTAATTTATTTTCAATTTCTGAAGTATGTCCTAACATATTAGATCCAAAAAGCAACATGGCAGATTTCAAAACATGCTAAATGCAAGTACAGTTCCAATGGTTTGCACTTAACTGGACTATAATATTATATTATATGTGAAACAATCGTATAATGATGCAATAGTAGATACATTAATGCGTCATTCAAGACTGAACTAACTTTTACATGATAGTATGACACAAACATCAGAAGCATACAACTTAAACCCCAACTTCTTTTTACAGTTATACCTTCCTTTCTTTATTGGGATAGAACCATTATGCATAAGAATTAAAAAATCAAAAATCAACGTACCTCATTATGGTGATGACTAGGTTTATTCAAAGAAGAATCCTAACCAGAACCTAATCACATTGTCTTCAGGTGAAGGTAAGTAAGCATACTCACAGGACAACATTATAATGGGTCAGACCACAGTTTCGAATTGCACACACATAGGGACCAATGTAGCTTGGCTTAACATCGCGGGTCACCGTCACTACATCTAGAGGAAGTTAGGGATTTAACTGTAGGATTAAAATGGGGTGACAAGGATAGGATTCAACTGATCTGCTAAGAGCAATGAAAACATTTGGGAATTTTAAGGCTGATACGATGCGTTAATTAAGATGATACGGAAAGCTTTAAGGGATTGCTAATTTGTAGAATTTGAAACCATAAATTAGTATTAATTATGTGATTTCTCAAAAAATTGAAAGATAAGTAGTCATAAATTCTGATTATCGTTAAAACAAACATAAATTGCCAAGAATCGGAAGATCAATTATATAAGATGCCAAAAAAATCAGAAGATGAGTCGAAATTAGGTTTTACAAACTACATAAAAAATTGGTGTCATTTTCAAATCATCTGAAATTTAATTGATAAAAGTTGAGTATTTCAACTGCCTATGACCCATAAAAATGTACAGAAATAAGCAATAATGCTAAGGACGCGGTTAAAAACAATTTTGATTTTCTAATAATAATATAATATAGGATCTAAGGCAACAACGAATGACTGGTGGATCAAGTGCATGTAAATCAGTTTGCGGTCGTGGATTCGAAAGCGCTTACAACTGTCAACCTATCGAAATTTCCAGTTGGATTAAGCCTTAATGGTGGAAATCATTGTGAAACTCAAGTTTGGCAAAGAGAAAACATATCATGTTGAATTTTCTAATGAAAACCCAAAAATCAGTAGCTTTACCTAACATCAAATTTGTTGAGTATAAATTCTCCCTTTTTCGGTGATTAAGGTAGATGCCGATGATGCTCGATTAATGAAAAGAAGAAATCAGAAGAAGCTGCCATGCAATTGACGAAGAAGCTAACGATGCGAAGAAGTTGGCATTGGGATTAGTTTGCATTGAATTCCTTTGCGATTGAAGAAATTAAAACAAGGGGAAATTAGGGATAATTCTCGGGTTTCAGTGAGAGTGTTAATAGAGAATGAGGTTTTGGTAAAAAGCAGGATGAGCGGGATCGAGCAAAGTTCACTGGGGCTGTTTCCAGAAAATTGTTTTGATACAGCTCAAAGCCTTATCATATGAATTGATCCAAAGCATCGAAATTATACGGTAAGATTTTAGATGTTGGGGGAGGCGTGGATTGGTTGAGCTGTAGCAAATGAAATTTGTTACACTTTAAGCCGTATCAAATCTCCGCATCCTGGTGCGCCCAATTTGTTGTTTCGGTGTGGTGGAGTTTGAGTCGAAGCCAACTCAGTAGCCACTTTCGTAACCATAGCTACAAGTTTCAAAGTCATAATATCGCTTGGGGCAAGCTCAGTTGAAGTGTTAATATCACTCAAGTCCTTGTATATGTCCATGAAATCTTCGTGATAAGTAGTTGGAACTATGGGACCAACACTTGTTCTCTCAACATCCAAATGCCTATTTTTGTGATTTCACCCTCCTCAACTTGCTTGTCAGCTGTTGCAGGACCCTTGCCTTCACGATGCACAAATCCTTCCTCTTCAATTGGAGGTGGAAAAAGTTGAGAAGATGTTCCAGCTCTACTCGCAGGATCTGAGCACTTCTTTAATGATGATTCATCAACAAGGCCTTTCGATGTGGTACCCTCTCCAAAAGCTGCAGCACCTGACGCTGAAGGCGTATTTTTTGGGGTAGATGAGGCTTATTTTGAAGGAAAAGACCTAGAGAGGTCTAGAAATCCATATTTCCGTAGGACTTCCTCTTTAATTAAGGACTTTTTGGCTCTATCTCCTTCATCAATAGCCTTTATAGCCTCAAAAGCAGCCTTACAAGCAGCTGAATCTTTAGAATCTTTAACAAGAGCTGGAATCTATGCAACAAAGAAAGAATGTTTCAATGATCGAGACTTAAAAGAAAATCAGATGAGAAGGGCTCTAAGAAACTATGTTCACCTCCTTCCATCCAGATTCCATAAAAAGTTGTGGGACAACGAACAAAAAAACTGGTTCAGAAATCCTGAGGCACTCTCTGGTAAGTCAAGTACGAGCTTCTGGTTTTGTGCACCTTCAAAAAATATGATAGAAGAATGATCCTTCCTCCTTTTAAATGAGCACAAATAGCATATGTCCAGGATTTGAGGTGCGCAACCCCTTATCCTCGTAAAAAGCACATAAAGCCGTAATAGAATGGCGTAGCCATTTGGATGTAGCTGGAATGGGGCAATGGACATACATTCCAGGATTGTAACAACCCGTATTTTTAATAACCTGTAATAACATGAATTGAGGCAGAATTAAATTATTAAATGTGAATCAAGGGAAACGGGCTATGCCATTGCGTTCGTCTCGGAAAAATACGCGAAATAGAGTCCGAGTTTTCGAAAATCGGAGTCCGTATGACCCAGTTAAGGCCCATTGAAGTTTGCAGAAAATTGCTAAGTAAAAATCAGATTCAAATTTGAAGAATTGGGCCAGCTGGGCCAAGGCGGGAAAATTCCCGCCAGGGGCCCCATGTCGACAGACCTGTCGACAGGGTCCCCAGGGAGTCGACTGCCCTGTCGACAGGGTGTAGCCAGGCAGATTAGCCTGGCGCACCTCTTTGGTTTGGGCTTGGTTTGGGCTTGGTTGTGTGGTCTGGTTCTGGAGAGTTCCTAAATCTGACGGGCCAAAATTCACCTAGGGTTAATCCTATGGTCTAAATCACTCTAATCTTCTATAAATAAGCCTCTAACCCACCCTAAATCATTCATTAATCATCCTAGCAACAAAACTATGCCAAAATCTAAACTCTCATGGCCTCCACCTAAAACCCTAGCCTCCAATCTCTTCATTAATAATTCCTAAGTAATTTTCCATGCATACAAGCATATTTAGGCTTGTATGATCCTCCTTAGCTTGCATTAAAGGCTTGTTTTGCTATTGGCGTCATAAAGGAGGAGTCTTGATCAAGTTCGCTTGCATTTGGGGGTCTTAATTAGTTGCATAAGGGGTTTCTTGCATTTGTTATACTCATTTGAGTCCGCATAAGCATTGTAAGCCCTCTTACCTTCACTTTACAAACTCTAAAGTTAATGTTTGGTGAAAGTTGAGATTTATGTGAGTTTAGTTGATTATGCATGCTTATGCGAACTCATTATACCATGTTTTACATGTTTCATAAGTTATGCATGCATATGCGAGATTACTATGCCATGTTTTGTATGTTTATTAAGTTATGCATGTTTATGCAAGTTTGCTAAGCCATGATTTGTGTGTTTATTAAGTTATGCATGTTTATGCAAGTTTGCTAAGCCATGATTGGTATGTTTATTGAGTTATGCATATTTATGCAAGTTTAAAATGACAAGTTGTGCATGTTTTGACAAGTTGTGCATGTTTTGGCAAGTTGTGCATGTTTATGCAAGTTTAAAATGACAAGTTGTGCATATTTTGACAAGTTGTGCATGTTTTGGCAAGTTGTGCATGTTTATGCAAGTTTAAAATGACAAGTTGTGCATGTTTGACAAGTTATGCATACTTATGCAAGTTTAAAAGGACAAGTTGTGCATGTTTTGACAAGTTGTGCATGTTTGACAAGTTATGCATATTTATGCAAGTTTAAAAGGACAAGTTGTGCATGTTTGACAAGTTATGCATACTTATGCAAGTTTAAAAGGACAAGTTGTGCATGTTTTGACAAGTTGTGCATGTTTGGCAAGTTATGCATACTTATGCAAGTTTAAAAGGACAAGTTGTGCATGTTTTGACAAGTCGTGCATGTTTGACAAGTTATGCATACTTATGCAAGTTTAAGATGACAAGTTGTGCATGTTTTGACAAGTTGTGCATGTTTTATGGTAATATGCAAGATCGCTATGCTAAGTTGTGCAAGTCTAACATGTTATGCATGATTGTTGTGCAAGTTTATCATATATGTCGTGCCAAGTTCCCTCTTCCTATCCTTTATGCGTTACTACGAATATGTAAGCGATAGAATGACGTTGGGGGTTTTGGGGTAAACTTAAAATACATGAAAATATAAGATTGGGAATTTACCTATTAAGTTAGGTCTACCCAAGTATTTGTTTGACTTGTAATTATGTTTTGAAATAAAGTGGACATGACACTTAGAAAACATAAGTGTGGCCAACTCGAGGTTGGGTTGAGTTTGTAGCATAATTCTACCCGGAACCGACCGGCTTAACTAGTGGCTACAAACAATAGGACCCAATGTGAGAAGTTGGTCATGGGGTGCCAAGACCCGAGGTTAGACCAAGTTGTGGTGTAAAGCTACCCGGACCCGCCCGGCCTAACTAGTAACCACAACAAGGTCTAATGTGAGAGGTTAAGGTGCATTAAATTAATTAATGCCTCATGATTAGGGTTAAGTCAGGGTCCACTAATACTTAACCAATTTGGGGATTCGAGGGATTAGAATGTGGTTAAGTTCTGAACCGTTGGTTACACTTAACTAGTTTAATCCATTTGGGAGTTCAAGGGATTAGAACGGGGTTAAGCCACACTTAACCAGTTTAATCCAGGATTAGTGAAGGGTTAAATCACACCTAACCCTCTTAAGAAACCCTAGCGGCGGGTCTGTTCCGGCAGTAATCCCAGTTTGGTATCATCACAACCCTAGAGACTAGGCTAGGGCGGGGCACGATTACTGGACGGATGTAAGCGACCCAAGGGCGATGGCCGAGTGGTACAGCGGTGCGGGTCCGGCGGGCTACGGACGTGCACGTAGTCCGATGTTGGACAAAACTCGAGGCACGGGTACCAGTAGGTTAGGGCTGTGCATTATTGCTTAAGTGTCCGGGGTCGACAACCGAGGGCTTGATACACCCAAAGGTGGGCCCAGCACAGACTACCTACATCCATATGTGGGCCGTATGGACATCAACACTTGACGTGTTAGGTTTATAGGGAGCCGATCGACTAGACCGTTGGGCTGGACCTTATATTAAGGTCACTTCATGTTATTGGGCCAAAGTTTGGGCTAAGGGATCAATACCTGTTATGTTGGGTTGCTAGTACACCGTGGTGCAAAAACTTAACTCTGTTTATGCGATGGCACCTCTATCTATCTTGTAGTTAATTTACCATGCCAGTATGTTGTTATCTATGATCATCTCAGTTCCCATCATGATGTTAACTTTATTAGTTTATAGACTGATCGTAGCAGGGCTTACTCAGTCTTTTTGACTGACCCATTTTGTTTCGCCTCTTTTCTTCCGTTTCCCCCCCCCCCCAGGTTCTCAGGGAGGGAATACAGGAGCCTAGCTTGGATCTTAGCTGCTTTCTTGGATAGCTCATGTATGCTTTGGACTTGAGCTCGCTATGGTTCTTCCACTTTGGGGATAGCTACTTTTATGTTTTCCTTTTTCAGTTTCAGATGATGTTACCTCATGTACTAGACTTGTTTATTTGGGAAAAATTGACATTTTGATGTACCAGACTTGTTTTTGAAATAGTTTAAAAATCTTCCGCTGTTTTATTTACTTACTTTGTTTATTTACATATATATATATGTCATGTCCTGCCTGGCTATATCATTATGCATGTTTACCAATAATACCCCTCCAAAGCTAGTGCATTCCTTTGCGAGTGACCCTGGCGGAGGTGGGGTGTTACATTTGGTATCAGAGCATATGGTTTGCGAGAAGGGATAAAAAGGTTTTTAAAACTTTTGAAAGACTATTTTCAAAAACCAAGTATAAAGTATTTTCCAAAGAGAAGTCTAGTTGTTTTAAAAGGCTATTCCCCAAAAGCCATTAGCACTATCCTTTGACTCCTCATTTGAACTCTTTTCTTTTCGTTTCCAGCATGTCCGATAATCTCATCTTGCCCGAAGGAGTAACGATACCCGATTGGTTTCGTCGGTACTTGGAAGTCACGGCACCGGTCCCGGGTGTCCCTAATGTTGTCTCCCCAGTCGAGGCCGCTGTTCCTCCTCCTCCTCCCGTAGCTTATGTTCCTCTTCCCCCTCAGCCTCCACAAGCTGATTTTGCGGAAACTTGCAAGAACTTTAAGAGGATGGGTGGCAAGAATTTTAATGGAACAGAGACTTTTGTAGAAGCAGGGAATTGGTTGAAAGAGACCGAAGATCTTTTAGCCACCTATGATATAGGTGACCGCAGGAAGGTTTTATTAGCAGTATGGTTGCTAAAGGAAGAAGCTGCACGTTGGTGGGTAGTCACCACCGCGACTAGGCCAATTGAGACTTGGGATGACTTTAGAGGAAGGTTCGGACTGAGATTCTTATCACTGAAGCAAGGGGACATGACTATTAGGGAATACATAGATAAGTTTAATCAACTGGCTCGGGTCGATTTAGACTTAGTTAATACAGCTCAGAAGAAGGCCCTACACTTTGCTTTAGGATTAAACGAGCCATTACGTGATTTGGCCCTGTCTCATATACCCTTGGGGGCGACTTTCGAGAGTTTGGTGAATCTGGCCCTAATTCAAGAAGAAGATAACAATGACAAGAAAGAGGTCAAGGCGAATGAGTCTCAAGGCAAGAGAGTAAATTCCGGGAAAAGGGGCAAGAATATGAAATGCAACTTCTGTGGTAAGGTTGGACATATGGCCAGGGAATGTAGGAAGAAGGAGAAGAGAAAGCGGGGCGAATGCTTTGATTGTGGTGAGTTTGGACATTTCAGCAAGGATTGCCCGAGGAAACAAGGGCAAGGTCAGACTCGGTATGCAGGACTATCTGGAGGGCGAGTTCACCCCCTCAATACCGTTCGTCCAGCTCATGATAGAGGTAGTGTTTCTATTGAAAATCTTGTTTACATTTTCTGATTTTCCCTGTTCAAACTTTGTTTGATTCTGGCACATCGCATAGTTTTATTTCATCTAATCCAGTTGAAAGTTTTGCACCTAAGTATTAGTGTAGTTGATGATCCCGTATGTGTTTCAAATCCAATTGGGGGTTCTGCCCGTTTGTCTGTGGTCTGAGTGGATTTGAAAATTTCTATCTGGAGTATAGAATTCTCGTGGGATGTTTATATTCTCGGTTTCAGGGGATATGGGTTGGTTTTGGGCATGGAATGGTTGTTCTGTTTTGAAGCCATTCTTGGTTTTTGTATATAGGGTTGTGAGGCTCATGATCCGCCTCGGTAATACCCTAGAAATTTCTAGTAACCCTATGGGTCCCGTCATGTTATGTTATTTGGAATCCCTCAACTCGTCTATCGATAGTTTGCAATCTGTGAGGGTGGTCCGAGAATATCATGATATCTGGGGATAGATTTCTGTATTATCTGGTTGGTAATGCCAAGCCAGTTTCGTGGCCGATTAGGCACATGACCTCACGAAATGAGAGTTAAGAAAGCAGGTCAAGGAGTTGCTTGAGAAGAACTTCCTGAGACGAAGCATTTTCGAGTAGGGTGCTCCAGTAGTATTCGTTACTGATGTGGACAGTTTGTTTCACTTAGGTGTTGATTATCGTGAGAGGAATAGATAACCGTTACCAAGGATCGATGATTTGTTCGATCAGCTTGTAGGAGCATCTGTTTTCTTTTGATCCAGTTACCAGATTCCATCAGCTTAGGAGGGCTGAGGATGGGATTGACAAGACTGAGTTTAGGACTCTAGATGGATTTTTGCAATAGTTAGTCATGCTATTTGGTTTGACTAAGGCACCCACATATTATGTGAACTCGATGGGTAGGGTGTTTAGGGGGTCCTTGAACAAGTTTGTCATGGTCGTCGTAGACGATATTTTGATCTCCTCAAAAGAACGAGGAAGAACATGCTATACATCCCAAGGAGGAGATGGATACGCTTAGAGCCACCAGTGGAAGGTCAAGTCCTCCAAATGTCACTTTGGAGGAAAGAAGTTGGATTTCTTAGGCACATAGTTCTTAAGTAAGGCTGAGCGGTGGATTCCGCTAAAGTGGGTGCGGTTTAAGACCGGAAAACTCTGAGGAGGGCAATTGAAGCAAGAAGCTTCCTCCGTTTGGCTAGTTAGCTAGCATTACCTGAGCTTAGACTTACTCTTCTGGATCAAGAAGGGAGCTTCACGGGAAGAAGACCCGCGGTTGGTCAAGAACATGGACCATTCGACTCGAGGCGAGATGTTAGGTCACCTCGCTAGATATATTATAAGGGATGACTAAGGCGCGATGAGAGATTAGGTGTTCCTCGAGTGAAAGACTTGGTAAAGAAGGCTCTTGAAGATGCGCATCACTCGAGGAGGTGGCCGAGTCGGTTTCAGGATACATGTTGTGCCACCAGGTTGAGGCCAAGTCATAGAAGCCCAGTGGGCCATTACCTTCATTGGAAGTTTCGCAAGGGAAGTGTGAAAACATCTCGATAGATTATGTGGATAGACTACCTAGATCAAAGAAATGGAATACGGGTATGAGGGTCATAATAGGAGGACTCACGAAGAGTGCTCATTTCAGTCCGGTGAAGAGCAAGAGGACTGCGTCATGGTTAGCAACGGTTTACCCTCAAGAAGTTGGCCAGTTTCGAAATAGCCTACAGGAAGCCATGGGTAGGCAGTTGAATCTAGGTATGGCCTATCACCCATAGGCGGGTGGTTCATTTCGATTAAGCATGAGTTATAGAAAAATCACGTTTATAAGGGCAATTGGCAACGTGGATTGGTATTTTCAAGGAAAGTTCTGCTGCGTGGAATACTTTATAGTAAGTAGGCGAGATCCAGGATTCACTAGTGAATTTTGGAGAGCTTGCATAAAATCATAAGGTTATAGTATGGTTAAGCCAAGTATGCAGAAGGAAGAATAAGTGGAAAAGAAAGACGAGAGGCGATAATGAAATGAGTTCCAACTCGAATTTGGGAGATGGGAGTTAGGAAGCCAAGGAATCATGAAGTGGAGGATAGTCAAAGCACAGTTGAGTTAAGCTCAAGGGAACGTGACTAAGAAGAGTGAAGACTAGATACACGCATCATATCTTTTTAAGAGTGCATCCTTGACCCTTGTTTTCCTGTGGAGCTTGCTTGCAAGTTATCTTTTGTATATATCCTCTCGGTCCCATTCTCGATCTTATTTCTGTTGTAAACTCCATAAGGGGGTTAAGACTCATCGGTTAGTACTATATGTCAAAGTTTGAATGGATTTCTTGTAATCCAAAGAGGAGTTTGTCTAGTTTATCGTGCCTATCTTGTCATGAGAACCTTAGGTAGAAACCCTTTTGGTTGAAACATGTGTTTGAAACATGTTATGCTTGATGGTTGCAAGTGGCTGCAAGTGTTTGCAAGTGGTTGCTCGTGGATGCATTATACACGATTAGGCACTAGATCGGCTCGCACACTCTTCATGTTG
Organism: Allium sativum; assembly: GCA_030737875.1. NCBI lineage: Eukaryota > Viridiplantae > Streptophyta > Magnoliopsida > Asparagales > Amaryllidaceae > Allium > Allium sativum. The sequence goes on from CM060918.1 coordinate 136,355,851, forward strand.
CATATGCATGAGTGCTTACACTTATTCATGGTTGAAACTTGTTGTGTTATCACATGGATGTTGCATATGAATGAATGTTATGTGCACTCATATAGATACTATGAATTTAGGAATCTGCATACATATGGATTCATTTCACCGACATACATATGCATTAAGGAGGTTTACTGTATCAGTAGCCGCCTGATTTACATACATATGCATTAAGGAGGTTTACTGTATCAGTAACCGCCTGATTTTGCATTAGATAAGTACATATACACACACTTTTGCATATGTTCATCCAACATTTAGAATCTTGTAAGGACAATGATTGCTCGTGGATGATGCTTTGAGTAGATGGATGATTGGATGGTAGGATACGTTCTTCCTAACTTGAAGATTTCGGGGACGAAATCCTTTAAGGAGGGGAGAATGTAACAACCCGTATTTTTAATAACCTGTAATAACATGAATTGAGGCAGAATTAAATTATTAAATGTGAATCAAGGGAAACGGGCTATGCCATTGCGTTCGTCTCGGAAAAATACGCGAAATAGAGTCCGAGTTTTCGAAAATCGGAGTCCGTATGACCCAGTTAAGGCCCATTGAAGTTTGCAGAAAATTGCTAAGTAAAAATCAGATTCAAATTTGAAGAATTGGGCCAGCTGGGCCAAGGCGGGAAAATTCCCGCCAGGGGCCCCATGTCGACAGGCCTGTCGACAGGGTCCCCAGGGAGTCGACTGCCCTGTCGACAGGGTGTAGCCAGGCAGATTAGCCTGGCGCACCTCTTTGGTTTGGGCTTGGTTTGGGCTTGGTTGTGTGGTCTGGTTCTGGAGAGTTCCTAAATCTGACGGGCCAAAATTCACCTAGGGTTAATCCTATGGTCTAAATCACTCTAATCTTCTATAAATAAGCCTCTAACCCACCCTAAATCATTCATTAATCATCCTAGCAACAAAACTATGCCAAAATCTAAACTCTCATGGCCTCCACCTAAAACCCTAGCCTCCAATCTCTTCATTAATAATTCCTAAGTAATTTTCCATGCATACAAGCATATTTAGGCTTGTATGATCCTCCTTGGCTTGCATTAAAGGCTTGTTTTGCTATTGGCGTCATAAAGGAGGAGTCTTGATCAAGTTCGCTTGCATTTGGGGGTCTTAATTAGTTGCATAAGGGGTTTCTTGCATTTGTTATACTCATTTGAGTCCGCATAAGCATTGTAAGCCCTCTTACCTTCACTTTACAAACTCTAAAGTTAATGTTTGGTGAAAGTTGAGATTTATGTGAGTTTAGTTGATTATGCATGCTTATGCGAACTCATTATACCATGTTTTACATGTTTCATAAGTTATGCATGCATATGCGAGATTACTATGCCATGTTTTGTATGTTTATTAAGTTATGCATGTTTATGCAAGTTTGCTAAGCCATGATTTGTGTGTTTATTAAGTTATGCATGTTTATGCAAGTTTGCTAAGCCATGATTGGTATGTTTATTGAGTTATGCATATTTATGCAAGTTTAAAATGACAAGTTGTGCATGTTTTGACAAGTTGTGCATGTTTTGGCAAGTTGTGCATGTTTATGCAAGTTTAAAATGACAAGTTGTGCATATTTTGACAAGTTGTGCATGTTTTGGCAAGTTGTGCATGTTTATGCAAGTTTAAAATGACAAGTTGTGCATGTTTGACAAGTTATGCATACTTATGCAAGTTTAAAAGGACAAGTTGTGCATGTTTTGACAAGTTGTGCATGTTTGACAAGTTATGCATATTTATGCAAGTTTAAAAGGACAAGTTGTGCATGTTTGACAAGTTATGCATACTTATGCAAGTTTAAAAGGACAAGTTGTGCATGTTTTGACAAGTTGTGCATGTTTGGCAAGTTATGCATACTTATGCAAGTTTAAAAGGACAAGTTGTGCATGTTTTGACAAGTCGTGCATGTTTGACAAGTTATGCATACTTATGCAAGTTTAAGATGACAAGTTGTGCATGTTTTGACAAGTTGTGCATGTTTTATGGTAATATGCAAGATCGCTATGCTAAGTTGTGCAAGTCTAACATGTTATGCATGATTGTTGTGCAAGTTTATCATATATGTCGTGCCAAGTTCCCTCTTCCTATCCTTTATGCGTTACTACGAATATGTAAGCGATAGAATGACGTTGGGGGTTTTGGGGTAAACTTAAAATACATGAAAATATAAGATTGGGAATTTACCTATTAAGTTAGGTCTACCCAAGTATTTGTTTGACTTGTAATTATGTTTTGAAATAAAGTGGACATGACACTTAGAAAACATAAGTGTGGCCAACTCGAGGTTGGGTTGAGTTTGTAGCATAATTCTACCCGGAACCGACCGGCTTAACTAGTGGCTACAAACAATAGGACCCAATGTGAGAAGTTGGTCATGGGGTGCCAAGACCCGAGGTTAGACCAAGTTGTGGTGTAAAGCTACCCGGACCCGCCCGGCCTAACTAGTAACCACAACAAGGTCTAATGTGAGAGGTTAAGGTGCATTAAATTAATTAATGCCTCATGATTAGGGTTAAGTCAGGGTCCACTAATACTTAACCAATTTGGGGATTCGAGGGATTAGAATGTGGTTAAGTTCTGAACCGTTGGTTACACTTAACTAGTTTAATCCATTTGGGAGTTCAAGGGATTAGAACGGGGTTAAGCCACACTTAACCAGTTTAATCCAGGATTAGTGAAGGGTTAAATCACACCTAACCCTCTTAAGAAACCCTAGCGGCGGGTCTGTTCCGGCAGTAATCCCGGTTTGGTATCATCACAACCCTAGAGACTAGGCTAGGGCGGGGCACGATTACTGGACGGATGTAAGCGACCCAAGGGCGATGGCCGAGTGGTACAGCGGTGCGGGTCCGGCGGGCTACGGACGTGCACGTAGTCCGATGTTGGACAAAACTCGAGGCACGGGTACCAGTAGGTTAGGGCTGTGCATTATTGCTTAAGTGTCCGGGGTCGACAACCGAGGGCTTGATACACCCAAAGGTGGGCCCAGCACAGACTACCTACATCCATATGTGGGCCGTATGGACATCAACACTTGACGTGTTAGGTTTATAGGGAGCCGATCGACTAGACCGTTGGGCTGGACCTTATATTAAGGTCACTTCATGTTATTGGGCCAAAGCTTGGGCTAAGGGATCAATACCTGTTATGTTGGGTTGCTAGTACACCGTGGTGCAAAAACTTAACTCTGTTTATGCGATGGCACCTCTATCTATCTTGTAGTTAATTTACCATGCCAGTATGTTGTTATCTATGATCATCTCAGTTCCCATCATGATGTTAACTTTATTAGTTTATAGACTGATCGTAGCAGGGCTTACTCAGTCTTTTTGACTGACCCATTTTGTTTCGCCTCTTTTCTTCCGTTTCCCCCCCCCCCCAGGTTCTCAGGGAGGGAATACAGGAGCCTAGCTTGGATCTTAGCTGCTTTCTTGGATAGCTCATGTATGCTTTGGACTTGAGCTCGCTATGGTTCTTCCACTTTGGGGATAGCTACTTTTATGTTTTCCTTTTTCAGTTTCAGATGATGTTACCTCATGTACTAGACTTGTTTATTTGGGAAAAATTGACATTTTGATGTACCAGACTTGTTTTTGAAATAGTTTAAAAATCTTCCGCTGTTTTATTTACTTACTCTGTTTATTTACATATATATATATGTCATGTCCTGCCTGGCTATATCATTATGCATGTTTACCAATAATACCCCTCCAAAGCTAGTGCATTCCTTTGCGAGTGACCCTGGCGGAGGTGGGGTGTTACATTTGGTATCAGAGCATATGGTTTGCTAGAAGGGATAAAAAGGTTTTTAAAACTTTTGAAAGACTATTTTCAAAAACCAAGTATAAAGTATTTTCCAAAGAGAAGTCTAGTTGTTTTAAAAGGCTATTCCCCAAAAGCCATTAGCACTATCCTTTGACTCCTCGTTTGAACTCTTTTCTTTTCGTTTCCAGCATGTCCGATAATCTCATCTTGCCCGAAGGAGTAACGATACCCGATTGGTTTCGTCGGTACTTGGAAGTCACGGCACCGGTCCCGGGTGTCCCTAATGTTGTCTCCCCAGTCGAGGCCGCTGTTCCTCCTCCTCCTCCCGTAGCTTATGTTCCTCTTCCCCCTCAGCCTCCACAAGCTGATTTTGCGGAAACTTGCAAGAACTTTAAGAGGATGGGTGGCAAGAATTTTAATGGAACAGAGACTTTTGTAGAAGCAGGGAATTGGTTGAAAGAGACCGAAGATCTTTTAGCCACCTATGATATAGGTGACCGCAGGAAGGTTTTATTAGCAGTATGGTTGCTAAAGGAAGAAGCTGCACGTTGGTGGGTAGTCACCACCGCGACTAGGCCAATTGAGACTTGGGATGACTTTAGAGGAAGGTTCGGACTGAGATTCTTATCACTGAAGCAAGGGGACATGACTATTAGGGAATACATAGATAAGTTTAATCAACTGGCTCGGGTCGATTTAGACTTAGTTAATACAGCTCAGAAGAAGGCCCTACACTTTGCTTTAGGATTAAACGAGCCATTACGTGAGTTGACAACCCAAAGATATGGTCATTCACGATCTAAGTCCCTAGGTCGTTTTTTGGCCTAGAAGAATAGATTATTCCCAACCTAAAGAGCGGGTCATTCTCGATCCAGAGAAATGGACCTTCCTCGACCCAATGACATGTCAAAGGCGCAAGTTACATAGATCCGCCAGAATGACTCATGCCCGCTAACGACCCAAATGTTGAACAACTGTGAAGGTGGCATAGTGCCAATGATAGCAGAATCACCAAGTCTGGTATGATGCGCCAATCATTAATACATAAGTTGTCAACAACAAGGATCTACGCATCGTTAAAGACAGAGCACTCGGATACAAGTCTATTTAGAGATTCACAGACATAAGTCCAATCAACACAACAGTTGAATTCAACTACAGTGAACATCAAGTCATTGGGTTTAGATCATAGTACAAATTTCGGAAAATACAAATTGATGCAATAGTTTACAAACATCAAATGACATCGCTAACATCGATTTGTTACATGGACCATCGGCATTTAGGAATAAAAAGAAAAATCGCATGAGATTTCAAACCGCAGATCAATACATACAAACTTCAGAGAATAATTTGAAGTGTCCATGATTAATAATTGGCAAAGAAAGTGACTATGCAAATTTCTAGTCCTCATTTCAAAAAAGCAAAAACTGCAATCAAATGGTAATGTCTTAAATATCATGATGTTGAGTTAGAATCAATTAACATTGTGACACCCCACATCCGTTAATGTCACTCTTTATCAGAATGCATTAAGTTTCGTGAAGCGTTATAGGTAAATAGTAACAGAAACATTACAAGACAAATATAAAATAATAGCGAAATTAAAACTTTATTAAATAGAAAAGCTTCGTGGTTCAAACACAATTACATAATAAGTATGGAATACTGAAAACATAAAACTTCTGCCTTGTACAAAAATCATCATCAGAGTACAGTGATATAAAATAAGTATAATCCCCAAAATATTATCATAGAAGAGAAGATACGAAATCAAGCAGTACATCTAAGCAGCTCTAAGCAGAAAAGAAGAATCGTGATCAAGCTTGAGTATTCCCACCTTGAGAACCTTGGGGGGGAAGAGGAAACAAAATGGGTCAGACATAAATTCTGCTGATTTCAACTACTTTTAGCATATAAATAAGTAAAAGCATCATGACATGCATATAAGTTGGAGAGAGATATCAGTGTCATAAGGCAAGTATTACAAGATAAACAGAACATGCATTGCGCTTCTCTAATACTTTTCTCTTTCTTTGCACCAATACTAGCATAACACGAACAAGATGATCCCAGCAAGTACAAGATGGTAGACTTATGTGTACTTCTAGTGAGAGGTTTACCCCATACAGTAACAGGTAGCCCAAATAGAACTGACAGGTGTTAACTCCCAACGACAATAACGGGCTCCTAAACAAGCAAGACTAGATGTACCCTAATTACTACCCCCAATTGATCGACTCCCTAACTCGTAGATACTCTGTGCTGGCCCCACAGTAGGATGTATCACTGCCTAAAGTGGCAACCTTTTTTTACAAGATGTGCACAAACCATATCTACAGGTGTCACTACGTCTTAACCTCCCTGGACCGGACCCATGCATGCACATGATCCCGTCGGAATGCGCCGCTCACACCGTCCCTTAGATGGACCTCTTACAACCAACTCAGTAAGCGTGCCCTGACTCCGACCTCGTTCGGGTTTTTTCATATGATACCAATATAGGTTACTAACTGATACGGGTCCCACACTCCGAATGATACAAGCTTCCCCTAGGTTTGTATCCCCACTACTAGGATTTCAATAGGTTATGCCTACCAGTTTAACAAGATTTCATAACCCGAACATGTTAATTTTGTTGGTTTATATGTATAACCGTCCCTACATATTTAACAAGATTAACTTAACCCACCCATTGATTCAAGAAAGCTTACTTAACCCCTACTCAAGTTGATAGATTCATGTAATCCTTATGGATTCAAACAAGTTAAGTATTACAAGTTTATCACCATTCATTCATTTATGGTTATAATACGCTAGACCTCCTACATTAAGTCTATCACTTGTGGATGCTGGATATGCCGGTTGGGTCCGGGCAGACTTCTTCCACAAGTCGGACTTAACCTCGTGTCTTAGAACGTTACGTGTTCGTTTATGCACTTAGACCCCACACATTAGATTCACCACTTGTGGACACTGGATATGCCGGGCGGTTCCGGGCAGGCTTCTACCACAAGTGTAATCTAACCTTGTGTCTAAGCGCGGTTACAGTTTCTAATTACTGTAAATCTAGGCATTTTCATTATTAACCAGTTATCATGTTTATTATGCCCCAAATCCCCGTCTGATCTATGATACAAGTTATGCCCCAGATCAAGGTTTAGATCAAGATATAGATTACTCCCCCAAATTTCGAGTTTTGGCTCAAGGTACAAATTATGCCCAAAATTTTCCAATCATGTTTACGATATGAGTTATGCCCAAAATTAATCATTCCCAAATTCGTGCGTTTGCGTATTTCAGCGATAGGCCTAGGCTCGAAGGTAGCCTGGCTATAAAAACAAAAAAGGAAGGAGGGAGAGAAGAGAACATGAATAGGCATAATGAATAAAACTGGCATATGATGATAGAACTGGTCATACTAACAGAATAGGAATACAGTGACATGATTCAGCGAATTAACATAATAAGCATATGGTGACATGATTAGGCAAACTAACAGGATAGGGATATCATGAACAGACATACGAGATCTAAACAGTAAATTATATATACAAGTAATGGCAGATCTGTTGTGATTTAGATTTCTAATAGGCATAGGCTTATATCCAAACTTATAAACATGTCAAGATCACATTTTAGGTGTTTATATCTAAAAGAAACATAAACTCGCTATGATTGGATCTAAAGAACAGAGAATTGATCATAGATGTTGTAGCATATATCTTTGAATATGTATAACTTGTTGTTGAAGAAGAATAGGCTAGATCAAACTAAGTTGGGGCAGCACCTCGTTGTCTCCATTGTTTTTAGTGAATAAAAACAATGAGAATAAGGTCCTATTTATAGCCTAAGGTCAACAAATCTCGCTCAGAACTATGTCCAGGTGCAGAGCAGGAATCTGCCCAGATCTCCGGAAGGGGGGGTCGACATGGGTGTCGACTCCCTCTTGTGGTGATGACCCATTGGTCGACACTCTTAGGGATGGGGCCGACCCCTAACGGGCTGATTTCCCTCTATTTTTACTGCCTCCGATTTTGATTTTCTGGAATAGTTTTATTTATATATAAATGTCTCATATGTATATAAACTTCAAACCTTAATATCTTCTTCATACGATGTCCGTTTTACGCAAACTCGGAGTCTATCTTAAGCAGAATTCCAAGACGAATGTAATGGCATAGTCCATTTTACTTTTTTCCAAATATTTAATTAAGTATTCTTCAATTTATCATTTTAATTTTCTTAGAATTACGTGGTGTTACATTCTCCCCTACTTAAAGGATTTCGTCCCCGAAATCTCTAAGTTAAGAAGAATGTATATCCTAACATCCATCATCCATCTGCTCATCCACCAATCACAGGCATCCATTGTCCTTAAAAGATTTCTAATGCTTATATGAACATATGCAAAGGTGTGTGTATACGTCCCTATGCTAATGCGAAATATTAGGCGATCTACTGATTTAGTTGACCTCCTTGATGCAAAGTATGTTAGTGCCATGAATCCAACATGTATGCAAATAATCCTACTATAACATGTAATGTAACACCCCACCTCCGCTACGGTCACTCACAAAGGGAATGTACTAGTTTTGGTGGAGTATTATCTAGGTAAACATACACAGAGATATCACAAGGCAGAACATAAATAAAGCAGCGGTAGGAATTAAAAACCAAACTTTTATTACTTTCAAGTAAAGAGTCAAAACCCCATATATCCAAGGTACAAATTATTCCATTACATCAAGTTCCAAAATAAAGAAGCATAAAGATAACAAAAGTAAATTATTCCCCCATAAATAGCAGAAGCATCCATAGCATAGCCCAAGACCAAACCGTACATGAGCTGTCAGAAAGCAAGCTAAGTCCAAGCTAAGAGCTAGTGTTTCCTCCCTGAGAACCTGGGCGGGGACGAAAGAAAAAGGGGCGAAAGAAAAAGGGTCAGTCATAAAGACTGGTAAGCCCTAGTGACTTTCTGTATGAAAACTAGTAAAGGTAACATGATATGTGGAAACTGGAATTAAACATAAGGATGATAACAGAACTGGTAGGATAATTAAGATAACAGGATAAGTCATGTCTAGCATCGCATATTCAGGATTCGCTGCACCAATTGTACTAGTGTTCTAACCCATGTCAAGTATTAATCATGAAATGATCCCTTGGCCAAATATCATGAAGTGACCCATTACGAGGTCCTACGGTATGATCTACTAATCGATCGGCTCCCTACAAGTTCTAGCTCGTCATGTGTCTGTGTCATATGGACCTATCCTGAAATATAGTTACCTGTGCTAGGTCCACCATAGGGTGTATCAAGTCCTATGGTGCCAATCACCGACACGAATCAAGCACGCACAGTGTAAATCTACGGGTGCCTAATGCCTGCTTTTTCAACTCCGGACTACGTGCACGACCATAGTCCGCCTGAACCTACAATGGCGCACCTACTCAGTCGTCTTTCTGGTCGCTTACAATCAGCCTAGTAATCGTGCCCCACCCTGCCTAGTCCCAGGGTATCGTGATACATCTAAGTGGGTTAATGCTGAAAAGGACCGCGTAACTAGGGTTTCTAATGGGTTAAGTGTTGTCATTCAAATTCGTGACTTAATCCTATCAAATCATCGTGTCAAGTTGGTTAAGTATATTCAAGTGGTTCATGACTTAACCCAATCATGTGGCATTAATTCATTAGTGCACTCAACCTCTCACATTAGACTAACTGTAACAACCCGTATTTTCAATAATCTGTTATAACATTAATTGAGGCAGAATTAAATTATAAAATGGGAATCAAGGGAAACGGGCTATGCCATTGCGTTCGTCTCGGAAAAATACGTGAAATAGAGTCCGAGTTTTCGAAAATCGGAGTCCGTATGACCCAGTTAAGGCCCATTGAAGTTTGCAGAAAATTCCTAAGTAAAAACAGATTTAAATTTTAAATTAAGAAACTAGGGTTAGGGCAAACTGGGCAGGCGGGAAAAATTCCCGCCCAGGACCCCATGTCGACAGGCCTGTCGACAGGGGTCTTGGCATGTCGACTACCCTGTCGACAGCCCTGTCGACAGGGGGTAGCCAGGCAATGTTGCCTGGCGCACCATTTTGGTTTAAGGTTAGTCTTGTGGCTTGTTTCTAGAGAGTTCCGGGATCTGATGGACCTAATTGAATCTAGGGTTAATCCTATGGTCCAAATCACTAGCCTAATCTATAAATAAGACCCTAACCTACCCTAAATCATTCATTATTCATCCTAGTAACTAAACTATGGCAAAATCAAAACTCTCATGGCCTCCACCCTCTTCATACAATTCCTAAATTAATTCCTAAGTGATTTTCCATGCATACAAGCATATTTAGGCTTGTATGATCCTCCTTAGCTTGCATTAAAGGCTTGTTTTTCTATTGGCATTATAAAGGAGGAGTCTTGATCAAGTTTGCTTGCATTTGGGGGTTTTAAATTAGTTGCATAAGGGGTTTCTTACATTTGCTATACTCATTTGAGTCCGTCTAAGCATTGTAAGCCCTCTTACCTTCATTTTAGAAACTCTAAAGTTAATGTGTGATGAAAGTTGGGGTTTATGCATGTTTGATAAGCTATGCATGTTTATGCAAGTTTGCTAAGCCATGATTTGTATGTTTATTGAGTTATGCATGTTTATGCAAGTGTACTAAGCCATGATTTGCAAGTTAATTGAGTTATGCATGTATACTAAGCCATGATTTGCAAGTTTATTGAGTTATGCATGTTTATGCAAGTGTACTAAGCCATGATTTGCAAGTTAATTGAGTTATGCATGTATACTAAGCCATGATTTGCAAGTTTATTGAGTTATGCATGTTTATGCAAGTTTACTAAGCCATGATTTGCAAGTTTAACAAGTTATGCATATTTATGCAAGTTTAAAATGACAAGTTGTGCATGTTTGGCAAGTTGTGCATGTTTGACAAGTTATGCATGTTTATGCAAATTCACTATGCCATGTTATGCATGTTTAATGTGTTATGCATGCTTATGCAAGTTTAAAATGACAAGTTGTGCATGTTTGACAAGTTATGCATGTTTATGGCAATATGCAAGTTCACTATGCTAAGCTACGCAAGTTTAACATGTTATGCACGTTTATGGTAATATGCAAGTTCACGATGCTAAGTTGTGCAAGTCTAACATGTTATGTGTGTTTGTTGTGATATGCAAGTCCATCATGTATGTTATGCCAAGTTACCTCTTCCGATCCTTTATGCGTTATTACGAATATGTAAGCGATAGAATGACGTTGGGGGGTTTGGGTAAACTTAAAATACATGAAAATATAAGATTGGGAATTTACCTATTAAGTTAGGTCTACCCCTTGGGAATTTACCTATTAAGTTAGGTCTACCCAAGTAATTGTTGACTTGTAATTATGTTTTGAAATAAAGTGGACATGACACTTAGAAAACATAAGTGTGGCCAACTCGAGGTTGGGTTGAGTTTGTAGCGTAATTCTACCCGGAACCGACCGGCTTAACTAGTGGCTACAAACAATAGGACCCAATGTGAGAAGTTGGTCATGGGGGTGCCAAGACCCGAGGTTAGACCAAATTGTGGTGTAAAGCTACCCGGACCCGCCCGGCCTAACTAGTAACCACAACAAGGTCTAATGTGAGAGGTTAAGGTGCATTAAATTAATTAATGCCTCATGATTAGGGTTAAGTCAGGGTCCACTAATACTTAACCAACTTGGGGATTAGAGGGATTGAAATGGGGTTAAGTGTGAACTATTGGTTACACTTAACCAGTTTAATCCAATTGGGGGTTCGAAAGATTAGAATGGGGTTAAGTTACACTTAACCAATTTAATCCGTGATTAGTGAAGGGTTAAATCGCACTTAACCCTCTTAGAAAACCCTAGCAGCGTGGTCTGTTCCAGCAGTAATCCCAGTTTGGTATCACCACAACCCTACAGCTAGGTTAGGGCGGGGCACGATTACTGGACTGATGTAAGCGACCAAAGCGACGGCTGAGAGGTACAGCGGTGCGGGTCCGGCGGGCTACGGACGTGCACGTAGTCCGATGTTGGACAAACTCGAGGCACGGGTACCAGTAGGCTTAGACTGTGCATTATTGCTTTAAGTGTCTGGGGTTGACACCCGAGGGCTTGATACACCCAAAGGTGGACCCAGCACAGCCTAACTACATCCATGTGGGCCGTATGGACACCAACACTTGACGTGTTAGGTTTATAGGGAGCCGATCGACTAGACCGTTGGGCTGGACCTTGTATTAAGGTCACCTCATGTTATTGGGCCAAAGCTTGGGCCAAGGGATCAATACCTGTTATGTTGGGTTGCTAGTACACCGTGGTGCAAAACTTAGCCATGTTTTATGCGATGACACCTCTATCTATCTTGTAGTTAATTTACCATGCCAGTATGTTGTTATCTATGATCATCTCAGTTCCCATCATGATGTTAACTTTATTAGTTTATAGACTGATCGTAGCAGGGCTTACTCAGTCTTTTTGACTGACCCGTTTTGTTTCGCCTCTTTTCTTCCGTTTCCCCCCCCCCCCCCCCAGGTTCTCAGGGAGGGAATACAGGAGCCTAGCTTGGATCTTAGGTGCTTTCTTGGATAGCTCATGTATGCTTTGGACTTGGGCTCGCTATGGTTTCTTCCACTTTGGGGATAGCTACTTTTATGTTTTTCCTTTTCAGTTCAGATGATGTCATTTTATGTACTAGACTTGTTTACTTGGGAAATTGACATTATGATGTAGCAGACTTGTTTTTGAAATGGTTTAAAATTCTTCCGCTGTTTCATCTATCTACTTACTCTGTTTATTTATACGTATATATATGTCATGTCCTGCCTTGCTATATCATTATGCACATTTACCTTGTTTTAAAAACGCCCCACCAAAGTCAGAGTCGCTTGAAAGAGCCACCCTGGCGGAGGTGGGGTGTTACATTTGGTATCAGAGCCAGGTTTACGAGAAGGGATAAAAAGGTTTTTAAAACTTTTGAAAAGAAAAACTATTTTCAAAACCAAGTATAAAGTATTTTCCAAAGAAAAGTCTAGTTGTTTTAAAAGGCTATTCCCCAAAAGCCATTAGCACTATCCTTTGACTCCTCGTTTGAACTTTTTTCTTTTCGTTTCCAGCATGTCTGATAATCTCATCTTACCCGAAGGAGTAACGATACCCGATTGGTTTCGTCGGTACTTGGAAGTCACGGCACCGGTCCCGGGTGCCCCTAATGTTGTCTTCCCAGTCGAGGCCGCTGTTCCTCCTCCTCCTCCCGTAGCTGATGTTCCTCTTCCCCCTCAGCCTCCACAAGCGGATTTTGCGGAAACTTGCAAGAACTTTAAGATGATGGGTGACAAAAAATTTAATGGAACAGAGACTTTTGTAGAAGCAAGGAATTGGTTGAAAGAGACCAAAGATCTTTTAGCCTCCTTTGATATAGGTGACCGCAGGAAAGTTTTATTAGCAGTATGGTTGCTAAAGGAAGAAGCTGCACGTTGGTGGGTAGTCACCACCGCAACCAGGCCAATTGAGACTTGGGATGACTTTAGAGGAAGGTTTGGACTGAGATTCTTATCACTGAAGCAAGGGGACATGACTATTAGGGAATACATAGATAAGTTTAATCAACTGGCTCGTGTCGATTTAGACTTGGTTAATACAGCTCAGAAGAAGGCCCTACACTTTGCTCTAGGATTAAACGAGCCATTACATGGTTTGGCCATGTCTCATATACCCTTGGGGGCGACTTTCGAGAATTTGGTGAATTTGGCCCTACTTCAAGAAGAAGATAACAATGACAAGAAAGAGGTCAAGGCGAATGAGTCTCAAGACAAGAGAGTAAATTCCGGGAAACGGGGCAAGAATAACAACAACCGCAAGAACAAGCCAAGAGGGAATAGGAAATGCAATTTCTGTGGTAAAGTTGGACATATAGCCAGGGAATGTAGGAAGAAGGAAAAGAGAAAGCGGGGCGAATGCTTCATTTGTGGTGAGTTTGGACATCTCAGCAAGGATTGCCCGAGGAAACAAGGGCAAGGCCAGACTCAGTGTGCAGGACTATCTGGAGGGCGAGTTCATCCCCTCAGCACCGTCCTTCCAGCTTATGATAGAGGTAGTGTTTCTGTGGAAATCTTGTTTACATTTTCTGACTTTCCCTGATTCGTACTTTGTTTGGTTCTGGCACATCGCATAGTTTTATTTCATCTGATCTAGTTGAAAGTTTGCACCTAAGTACTAGTCTAGTTGATGATCCCGTGTGTGTTTCAAATCCAATTGGGGATTCTGCCCGTTTGTCTGTGGTCTGAGTGGATTTGAAAATTCCTATCTTGAGTATAGAATTCTCGTGGGATGTTTTATTCTCAGTTTCAGGGGATATGGGTTGGTTTTGGGCATGGAATGGTTGTCCTGATTTGGAGCCATTCTGGGTTTTTGTATATAGGGGTGTGAGGCTCATGACTCGCCTCGGTAATACCCTAGAAATTTCTAGCAACCCTATGGGTCCCGTCATGATTGTTATCTTGAGTCCCCCAACTCGTCTATCGATAGTTTGCAATCTGTGAGGGTGGTCCGAGAATATCCTGATATCTTGGGAAAGTGAAGGGGTTACCCCTAGACGTGGGATAGATTTCCGCATTATCTGGTTGGTAATACCAAGCCAGTTTCGTGGCCGGTTAGGCACATGACCTCACGAGGTGAGAGTTAAGAAAGCAAGTCAAGGAGTTGCTTGAGAAGAACTTCCTGAGACGAAGCATTTTCGAGTAGGGTGCTCCAGTAGTATTCGTTACTGATGTGGACAGTTTGTTTCGCTTATGTGTTGATTATCGTGAGAGGAATAGATAACCGTTACCAAGGATCAATGATTTGTTTGATCAGCTTGTAGGAGCATCTGTTTTCTTTTAATCTAGCTACCGGATTCCATCAGCTTAGGATGGCTGAGGATGGAATTGACAAGACTGCGTTTAGGACTCTAGATGGATTTTTAGAATGGCTAGTCATGCTATTTGGCTTGACTAACACACCCACATATTACGTGAACTTGATGGGTAGGGTGTTTAGGGAGTCCTTGAACAAGTTTGTCATGGTCGTCATAGACGATATTTTGATCTCCTCAAAAGAACGAGGAAGAACATGCTATACATCTCAAGGAGGAGATGGATACGCTTAGGGCCTCCAGTGGAAGGTCAAGTTCTCCAAATGCCATCTTGGAGGAAAGAAGTTGGATTTCTTAGGCACATAGTTCCTAAGCAAGGCTTAGCGGTGGGTTCCGCTAAAGTGGTTGCGGGTTAAGACCGGAAAACTCTGAGGAGGGCAATTGAAGTAAGAAGCTTCCTCCGTTTGGCTAGTTAGTTGGCATTCCCGGGGCTTAGACTTACTCTTCTGGATCAAGAAGGGGGTTTCACAGGAAGAAGACCCGCAGTTAGTCAAGAACATGGACCAGTTGATTCGAGGCGAGATGTTAAGTCACCTCGTTAGATATATTATAGATGACAAGGGATGACTAAGGCGCGATGAGAGATTAGGTGTTCCTCGAGTGGAAGACTTGGTAAAGAAGGTTCTTGAAGATACGTATCACTCGAGGAGGTGGCCGAGTTGGTCTCAGGATGCATGTTGTGCCACCAGGTTAAGGCCAAGTCATAGGAGCCCAGCGGGCCGTTACCTCCATTGGAGGTTCCGCAAGGGAAGTGTGAAAACATCTCGATAGATTATGTGGATAGACTACCTAGATCAAAGAAAGGGAATACGGGTATGTGGGTCATAATAGGTAGACTCACGAAGAGTGCTCATGTCAGTCCGGTGAAGAGCGAGAGGACTACATCATGGTTAGCAACGGTTTATCCTCAAGAAGTTGGCCAGTTTTGAAATAGCCTACAGGAAGCCATGGGTAGGCAATTGAATCTAGGTATGGCCTATCACTCATAGGCGGATGGTTCATTTCGATTAAGCATGAGTTATAGAAAATCACGTTTATAAGGGGCAATTGGCAACGTGGATTGGTATTTTCAAGAAAAGTTCTGCTGCGTGGAATACTTTATAGTAAGTGGACGAGATCCAGGATTCACTAAGTGAATTTTGGAGAGCTTGCATGAAATCATGAGGTTATAGTATGTTTAAGCCAAGTATACAAAAGGAAACATAAGTGGAAAAGAAAGACGAGAGGCGATAATGAAATGAGCCCCAACTCGAATTTTGGAAATAGGAGTTAGGAAGCCAAGGAATCATGAAGTGAAAGATAGTCAAAGCACAGTGGAGTTAAGCCCAAGGAAACGTGACTAAGAAGAGTGAAGACTAGATACGCGCATCATATCTCTTTTTAAGAGTGCATCCTTGATCCTTGTTTTTCTGTGGAGCCTGCTTGCAAGTTATCTTTTGTATATATCCTCTCGGTCCCATTCTCGATCTTATTTCTGTTGTAAACTCCATAAGGGGGTTAAGACTCATCGGTTAGTACTATATGTCAAAGTTTGAATGGATTTCTTGTAATCCAAAAAGGAGTTTATCTAGTTTATCTAGTTTATCCAGTTTATCGTGTCTATCTTGTCATGAGGACCTTAGGTAGAAACCCTTTTGATGAAACATGTATTTGAAACATGTTATGCTTGATGGTTGCAAGTGGTTGCAAGTGTTTGCAAGTGGTTGCCCGTGGATGCATTATACACGATTAGGCACTAGATCGGCTCGCACACTCCTCATATTGCATATGCATGAGTGTTTATGCTTATTCATGGATGGAAATTGTGTGTTATCACATGGATGTTGCATATGGGTGAATGTTATGTGCACTCATATAGATACTATGAATTTAGGAATTTGCATACATATGGATTCATTTCACTGACATACATATGCATTAAGGAGGTTTACTGTATCAGTAACCGCCTGATTTACATACATATGCATTAAGGAGGTTTACTGTATCAGTAACCGCCTGATTTTTTTTTGCATTAGGTAAGTACATATACACACACTTTTTGCATATGTTCATACCACATTTAGAATTCTTTAAGGACAATGATTGCTCGTGGATGATGCTTTGAGTAGATGGATGATTGGATGGTAGGATACGTTCTTCCTAACTTGAAGATTTCGGGGACGAAATCCCTTTAAGGAGGGGAGAATGTAACAACCCGTATTTTCAATAATCTGTTATAACATAAATTGAGGCAGAATTAAATTATAAAATGGGAATCAAGAGAAACGGGCTATGCCATTGCGTTCGTCTCGGAAAAATACGCGAAATAGAGTCCGAGTTTTCGAAAATCGGAGTCCGTATGACCCAGTTAAGGCCCATTGAAGTTTGCAGAAAATTCCTAAGTAAAAACAGATTTAAATTTTAAATTAAGAAACTAGGGTTAGGGCAAACTGGGCAGGCGGGAAAAATTCCCGCCCAGGACCCCATGTCGACAGGCCTGTCGACAGGGGTCTTGGCATGTCGACTACCCTGTCGACAGCCCTGTCGACAGGGGGTAGCCAGGCAATGTTGCCTGGCGCACCATTTTGGTTTAGGGTTGGTCTTGTGGCTTGTTTCTAGAGAGTTCCGGGATCTGATGGACCTAATTGAATCTAGGGTTAATCCTATGGTCCAAATCACTAGCCTAATCTATAAATAAGACCCTAACCTACCCTAAATCATTCATTATTCATCCTAGTAACTAAACTATGGCAAAATCAAAACTCTCATGGCCTCCACCCTCTTCATACAATTCCTAAATTAATTCCTAAGTGATTTTCCATGCATACAAGCATATTTAGGCTTGTATGATCCTCCTTAGCTTGCATTAAAGGCTTGTTTTTCTATTGGCATTATAAAGGAGGAGTCTTGATCAAGTTTGCTTGCATTTGGGGGTTTTAAATTAGTTGCATAAGGGGTTTCTTACATTTGCTATACTCATTTGAGTTCGTCTAAGCATTGTAAGCCCTCTTACCTTCATTTTAGAAACTCTAAAGTTAATGTGTGATGAAAGTTGGGGTTTATGCATGTTTGATAAGCTATGCATGTTTATGCAAGTTTGCTAAGCCATGATTTGTATGTTTATTGAGTTATGCATGTTTATGCAAGTGTACTAAGCCATGATTTGCAAGTTAATTGAGTTATGCATGTATACTAAGCCATGATTTGCAAGTTTATTGAGTTATGCATGTTTATGCAAGTGTACTAAGCCATGATTTGCAAGTTAATTGAGTTATGCATGTATACTAAGCCATGATTTGCAAGTTTATTGAGTTATGCATGTTTATGCAAGTTTACTAAGCCATGATTTGCAAGTTTAACAAGTTATGCATATTTATGCAAGTTTAAAATGACAAGTTGTGCATGTTTGACAAGTTATGCATGTTTATGCAAATTCACTATGCCATGTTATGCATGTTTAATATGTTATGCATGCTTATGCAAGTTTAAAATGACAAGTTGTGCATGTTTGACAAGTTATGCATGTTTATGGCAATATGCAAGTTCACTATGCTAAGCTACGCAAGTTTAACATGTTATGCACGTTTATGGTAATATGCAAGTTCACGATGCTAAGTTGTGCAAGTCTAACATGTTATGTGTGTTTGTTGTGATATGCAAGTCCATCATGTATGTTATGCCAAGTTACCTCTTCCGATCCTTTATGCGTTATTACGAATATGTAAGCGATAGAATGACGTTGGGGGGTTTGGGTAAACTTAAAATACATGAAAATATAAGATTGGGAATTTACCTATTAAGTTAGGTCTACCCCTTGGGAATTTACCTATTAAGTTAGGTCTACCCAAGTAATTGTTGACTTGTAATTATGTTTTGAAATAAAGTGGACATGACACTTAGAAAACATAAGTGTGGCCAACTCGAGGTTGGGTTGAGTTTGTAGCGTAATTCTACCCGGAACCGACCGGCTTAACTAGTGGCTACAAACAATAGGACCCAATGTGAGAAGTTGGTCATGGGGGTGCCAAGACCCGAGGTTAGACCAAATTGTGGTGTAAAGCTACCCGGACCCGCCCGGCCTAACTAGTAACCACAACAAGGTCTAATGTGAGAGGTTAAGGTGCATTAAATTAATTAATGCCTCATGATTAGGGTTAAGTCAGGGTCCACTAATACTTAACCAACTTGGGGATTAGAGGGATTGAAATGGGGTTAAGTGTGAACTATTGGTTACACTTAACCAGTTTAATCCAATTGGGGGTTCGAGGGATTAGAATGGGGTTAAGTTACACTTAACCAATTTAATCCGTGATTAGTGAAGGGTTAAATCGCACTTAACCCTCTTAGAAAACCCTAGCAGCGTGGTCTGTTCCAGCAGTAATCCCAGTTTGGTATCACCACAACCCTACAGCTAGGTTAGGGCGGGGCACGATTACTGGACTGATGTAAGCGACCAAAGCGACGGCTGAGTGGTACAGCGGTGCGGGTCCGGCGGGCTACGGACGTGCACGTAGTCCGATGTTGGACAAACTCGAGGCACGGGTACCAGTAGGCTTAGACTGTGCATTATTGCTTAAGTGTCTGGGGTTGACACCCGAGGGCTTGATACACCCAAAGGTGGACCCAGCACAGTCTAACTACATCCATGTGGGCCGTATGGACACCAACACTTGACGTGTTAGGTTTATAGGGAGCCGATCGACTAGACCGTTGGGCTGGACCTTGTATTAAGGTCACTTCATGTTATTGGGCCAAAGCTTGGGCCAAGGGATCAATACCTGTTATGTTGGGTTGCTAGTACACCGTGGTGCAAAACTTAGCCATGTTTTATGCGATGACACCTCTATCTATCTTGTAGTTAATTTACCATGCCAGTATGTTGTTATCTATGATCATCTCAGTTCCCATCATGATGTTAACTTTATTAGTTTATAGACTGATCGTAGCAGGGCTTACTCAGTCTTTTTGACTGACCCGTTTTGTTTCGCCTCTTTTCTTCCGTTTCCCCCCCCCCCCCAGGTTCTCAGGGAGGGAATACAGGAGCCTAGCTTGGATCTTAGCTGCTTTCTTGGATAGCTCATGTATGCTTTGGACTTGGGCTCGCTATGGTTTCTTCCACTTTGGGGATAGCTACTTTTATGTTTTTCCTTTTCAGTTCAGATGATGTCATTTTATGTACTAGACTTGTTTACTTGGGAAATTGACATTATGATGTAGCAGATTTGTTTTTGAAATGGTTTAAAATTCTTCCGCTGTTTCATCTATCTACTTACTCTGTTTATTTATACGTATATATATGTCATGTCCTGCCTTGCTATATCATTATGCACATTTACCTTGTTTTAAAAACGCCCCACCAAAGTCAGAGTCGCTTGAAAGAGCCACCCTGGCGGAGGTGGGGTGTTACACTAACTGTTGTGGTCACTGGATTTGCCGGGCGGTTCCGGGAAGATTTACACCACAACATAGTCTAACCTCGGGTTTTTCGTGCGATATGACCAACTATCCACATTGGATCCTATTGCTTGCAGTCACTGGATTTGCCGGGCGGTTCCGGGCAGATTTACACTGCAAACTCAACCCAACCTCGAGTTGGCCATTTTCAAGTTTATCTAATTGTCATGCCCACGTTCAAGTTTTCATGTCAAAATTCATGTCGAGTTTTCATGTCATGTTTCATGTCAAATCATGTCAAGTTCATGTCCATATCCAGGTTCAAGTTATAATAACGTTCATGTTCAAACCCAATTTATGATTTACCTAATCTACCCAAATTGTATTCCCATCGCACGTAAGCTCGAATCGATACAAATAAGTCTAATTAGGGAATAACATAAAAAGGGACGAGTATAAGGTGGCAAAAGTGATTACTAGCATAGCATGGTATAACTTGAGATAAATGATATAACATTACTGGCATGTGGAATATTGGCTTCAAACATAAAGATTTCAAATCTAACGAAATAAGGTACTAGTCAAGATAACAACTATCATAAGGTGATAGTATAGTCATGGTAACGATTGACATAAGGTGATAGTATAGTCATGGTAACGATTGACATAAGGTGATAATCATAAACTTGTGACTAATAGCAGATTCAGTATGATAATATGAGGGGTTTTTCTTTTTGATTTACAACATGAATAGGCCCCAAATCAATGTCATAGTAATATATCCAAAAGTCAAGATCCAAGATGAACAAGAACGGATGTAAAACAGTCATCATACATAGGTCCAATTTCAATTTACATCATATTCAGATTACATTTACAGTTTAAATCTAAAAATAACTTGGGCTTACAGATCGTGGTTCGAGAATTAAAAAAAAAAGAGTCGACGTTGAATTTTTATATGCTTAGTCAAGTCCTAACAGAAATCCCCAAATTAGCAACGTAGCTTCGCCGTAGAAGAAGTAGCCTCTCTAACTTTTCAACCAGAATTAGAGCAGCATGAGGTCAGAAAGAATTGTGTGTAGAGAGACTAGTGTTAGGGGCTGTATTTATAGGGTCAGGTCAACGAATGTAGACAGAAACGAGGCCAAATACATCAAAGTGAATCCAGCTTCAAAAGTGGACTCGGCCACCAGGTCGACCCCCAGGTCGACACTATGGTCGACCTGGTCCTGGGTAGGTCGACTACATAGTCGACCCCCAGGTCGACCTGGTCCAGGGAGGGAAATTTCCCACCCAGTCCATTCTGAGGTTTGAATTTCGAATTTTGAATTCGAATTGAGCTATTTTGAACTTGAAAACTTCTGAAAACTTCGAAAGGTCATAACTTGGTCATACGGGCTCCGATTTTCGAAAACTCGGACTCGTTTCCAAGCAGAATTTCGAGAAGAACGCAATGGCGTAACCAGTTTCCCTTGATTCTCATTTTAAAAATTAATTCTGCCTTGATTTATGGTTATTACACGTTATAAAAACACGGGTTGTTACATGTAAGATCTATATGTGTGCACAATCATCCATCCAAATGAAGCATCCATATGATGATTCACCCATTTTCATCCATAAAAGAAGGAAAAAAATGCACACACATCCACATGCAATATGAGAGCGATTGAGTTGACCTAGTGCCTAATGTGTGAGTATATGTATCCACGAGCAACCACTAGCAAACACTTACATCCACTTGCATCCTTCAAACATAACATGTCCCAAACATATGTTTACATCCATGGGAATCCTACGAAAATGTCGAAGATTCGATCAATAGGATATACTTAAACGATAGAAATAAGCATGGATAAAGGCTTTGGAAAAAGAAATTAAGAACATACCCTTGAATAGAAAATGGTACGAAGCGCAAATCTTGTCTTCAGTCTCCCAAGTTGCATCCTCTTGGTCATCTCCCCATTGAACTTTCATCAGCTTGACCTCTCGGTTTCGTAGCTTCTTAACCTCTGATCCAAGAATACGAGTAGGAACTCGTCTAACTGTCACCTCCCGTTCCACCTTTACTTCCTCAAGCATACTCGGCTCAACTACTTCTACGGTATCATGCAAGCACTTCCGTAAATGAGAAACATTGAAAACATCATGAACGCCAGACAGTCTCTGTAGTAGCTTTACTCTATAGGCCATTTGGCCAATCCTTTCTGTTATAGGAAATTGCCCTACAAACCTAGGTGCCAATTTCCCTACAGATCCAAAACGAACTACATTCCTCAAAGGTGATACCTTAATGAAAACCATTTCTCCCTCCTCAAACTCAATGTCGGTCCTTCTCTTATCTGCGTAGGGCTTCTGCCTGTCCTAAGCTGTCTTCATGCACCTGCGGATAAGATCAATCTTTCTGAAGTTTCTCTAACCATCTCAGGTCTAAGTAGTAGCCTTTCTGTAGATTCCTACCAACAAGTCGGTGCTTTACAGGGTCGTCCGTACAATGCTTCGAAGGGTGCCATACCAATACTAGCCTCGTAACTGTTGTTGTAGGCGAACTCTACTAAAGGAAGATGCTGTTCCCAATTCCCTCTGAAGTCTAGGATACACAGTCTTAAAAGATCCTCAAGGACTCTAATCACCCTTTCCGTCTGTCCATCGATCTGTGGGTGATAAGCGGTGCTCAAACACAACGGTGTACCTAACGCTTCTTGCAAGCTCCTCCAAAACTCACTGGTGAAAATGGGGTCACGATCACTCACTGGTAAACAACAACATAAACATTACAAGATAGATATAAAATAACAGCGGAATTAAAACTTTATAAAATAGAAAAGCTTCGCGGTTCAAACCCAATTACATAATTATCTGAAATACTGAAAACATAAAACTTCTTCCTTTTGCAAAAATCATCATTAGATTACAATGATATAAAAAGAGTATAATCCCCAAAATATAGCCATAGAAGAGAAGATATGAAATCAAGCAGTACATCTAAGCAGCTCCAAGCAGAAAAGAAGAATCCTGATCAAGCTTGAGTATTCCTACCCTGAGAACCTAGGGGGAACGGAAGAGAAAGAAGAGGAAACAAAATAGGTCAGACATAAAGTCTGGCAAGTCCAATTACTTTTATCATACAAATAAGTAAAAGCATCATGATAGAAATATAAGTTGGAGATAGATAACAGTGTCATAAGGCATGCATTACAAGGTAAACATGATAAACAGAATAGAATATGCATTGCTCGTCTCTAGTAACTCTCTCTCTCTCTCTCTCTGCACCAATACTAGTATAACAAGAACAAGATGATCCCAACAGGTATAAGATGGTAGACCTAGGTGTACTTCCACTTGGAGGTTTTACCCCATACAATAATAGGTAGCCTAAATAGAACTGATAGGTGTTAACCCCCAACGACAATAATGGGCTCCTAAACAAGCAAAACTAGATGTACCCTAGTTACTATCCCCAATCGATCGGCTCCCTAACTCGTATATACCATGTGTTGTCCCCACAGTAGGATTTATCACTTCCTAAAGTGGAAACCCTTTATTTAAAAGATGTGCACAAACCATATCTACAGGTGTCACAACGTCTTAACCTCCCTGGACCGGACCCATGCACACACCCGCCCACGCCGTCCCTTAGATGGACCTCTTACAACCAACTTAGTAAGCGTTCCCTGACCTAGTTCGGGGTTCTCCGTTTGATACCAATATAGGTTACTGATTGATACGGGTCTCACACTCTGGATGATACAAGCTTCCCCCCAGTCTTGCATCCCTACTACTAGGATTTCAACAGGTTATGCCTACCAGTTTAACAAGATTGCATAACCCCAACAGGTTAAGTTTGTCGGGTTTATATGTATAACCCGTCCCCACATATTTAAGAAGATTAACTTAACCCTCCCACTGATTCAAGCAAGCTTACTTAAGCCCTAATCAAGTTGATAGGTTCATGTAATCCTTATGGATTCAAACAGATTAAGTATTACAAGTTTATCATCATTCATTCATTTATGGTTATAATGCGCTAGATCTCCCACATTAAGTCTACCACTTGTGGATGCTGGATATGCCGGTTGGGTCTGGGAAGACTTCTTCCACAAGTCGGACTTAACCTCGTGTCTCAGCACGTTACGTGTTCGTTTATGCACTTAGAACCCATACATTAGATTCACCGCTTGTGGACGTTAGAGATGCCCGGAGGTTCCGGGCAGGCTTCTACCATAAGTGTAATCTAACCTCGTGTCTAAGCGCGGTTACAGTTTTTAATTACTGTAAATCTAGGCATTTTCATTACTAACCAATTATCATGTTTATTATTCCCCAAATCCCCGTCCGATCTATGATATAATTTATGCCCCAGATTAAGGTTTAGAATAAGATATGGATTATGCCCCCAAATCTCAAGTTTTGGCTCAAGGTACAAATTATGTCCTAAAATTCCCAATCATGTTTACAATATGAGTTATGCCCCAAATTAATCGTTCCCAGATTCGTGTGTTCGCATATTTCAGCGATAGGCGTAGGGTCGAAGTAGACTGGCTATAAAAACAAAAAGGGAAGGAGAGATAGAAGAGAACAAGAATAAGCATAATGAATAAAACTGGCATATGATGATAGAATTGGTCATACTAACAGAATAGGCATACAGTGACATGATTGCGCAAACTAACATAATAGGTATATGGTGACATGATTAGGCAAACTAACAGGATAGGGATATCATGAACAGACATAAGAGATCTAAACAGTAAATTAGATATACAAGTAATGGTAGATCTGCTGTGATTCAGATATCTAACATGCATAGGCTTATATCCAAACTTATAAACCTGTCAAGATTACATTTTAGGTGTTTATATCTAAAAGCAACATAAACTCAATGTGATTGGATCTAAAGAACAGAGAATTGATCATAGATGTTGTAGCACGGATCTCCGAATATGTATAACTTGTTGTTAAAGAAGAATAGGCTAAATCTAAGTTGGGGCAGCACCTCGTTGTCTCCATTGTTTTTGGTGAATAAAAACAATGAGAATGAGGTCCTATTTATAGCCTAAGGTCAACAAATTTTGCCCAGAACTGTGTCTAGGTGCGGAGCATGAATCTGCCCAGATTTCGAGGGGTCGACATGGGTGTCGACACCCCTGTTGTGGTATCGACCCATGGGTCGACACCCTTAGGGATGGGGTCGACCCCTAATGGGCCGATTTCCCCTATTTTTCCCGCCTCTAATTTTGATTTTCTAGAATAGTTTTATTTATATATAAATGTCTTATATGTATATAAACTTCAAACCTTAATATCTTCTTCATACAATGTCCATTTTACGCAAACTCGAAGTCTATATTAAGCAGAATTCCGAGACGAATGCAATGGCGCAGTCCATTTAACTTAATTCCAAATATTTAATTAAGTATTCTTTAATTTATCATTTTAATGTTCTTAGAATTACGGGGTGTTAGAAAGGTAGTCCAAGGCTAGCATGCTGAGTTGCAAGACTGCATACAAGAATTCTGAACTGGAATTTAGCGAAATACATAGACCGTTATGAGCAGGATTAGACCATAATTCATCGATTCGTACAAAAAATTATAATCGAAAATTGACCAACATAAAGTTATGCACAAAATCAAAGTCAGATTTTCTACTTACCAGTATAAGATCAGAGTATAGACTGCAGGAAAACACAAATCAATTCAGATTATAAGACTGGCATAACCAAATTTTGCTGATTCAAAAACTTCAATTCATTCAACACAAATCGAAGCACAAGTTGTTACACATGAGTCCACGTAAGCACTCATAAGTCGACTATCAATGTATGGCTAGTTCTGGATTACATATACCAAGTTTTCAAGTTCAGACCGAATACATAAGCAATTGAAGACAGAAAAAAATTATATGTCATTCCAGACTTAAATCGGTTTAAACCCTAAGTACCTAGAATCGACTCAACAAATAGGCCAGAATAAAATCGACACCTACAAAGAGTTTAGATGGACGTAGATAATCGGAAATTGGTTATGGAAGCTTCTAAAGGCTCAGCGACTTTGAAGCAATTCATACCTGACCGAATCAGCTGCAAATCAAATACGCTTGATTTGAATTGGTTCTGATTGAAATGATGGTCGGATTCGATAAAGTTTGAAACTCTGACGTGTAGATCTGGTCAACGGTGGTTACTCTAAGCAAAGACAAAGTGATAAACTGGAAGTTGGCTTTTTCTTTATCAAGTACTAGCTGCCATTAAAAGACCTTTTCGATGAAAAAAGACAAAGTAAAACCAACGACCCGAAATGAGATATAAAGTCAATTCAAGATGGGTCGTACCCGACCTGCTAAAAAGCCCAAACGACCCAGAGATATATGCATATTTCATGTTCTCAAGTAAACAAATGACAACATGAAGAGTAGCTCGTTTTTGGACTGTCTTAAGTGGTTATAAGCGACTCGTGAATATGTGTCAAAGCCTATGCAATCGAGATTAATCATTTTGAAACCCACATTATTTTTCAATTACATAAGCTTAGAGTGGCAAATGTTAATCCCGCTAAAATCGCGATTTAAGATTAACACGATGGACCACATAAGGAGATGGTTCGATATGGTAATGCTAATAAAGACGAATCGCATATGTGAAAACAATGGATCAGATAAATTTACATAACTCCACATGTCATGGATGGCCCACCAACCTTCATTGATCGGCCTACTTTTGTATGATCGTTAATCATGAGTGGATGGCATATGAACCGCATAGCATGAATAAAATAAATACTATAATGCACGAGTCGTTTGTACACTTGTATAGACTAACTTGTTGTATATGGATCATTGATAAACCCTGCTTGCGCATCCACAAACGTTAAAATGACCATAGATCGGTCAAAACGAAGCTGAGCATAGGTCAGAGGACATTTGCAGGAAGTCTGTATCATGTATTAGCCGAGTATGGAATGTACGTGACGTGATGCTAGTAGTTTACCATGAGTCATGCATAATTTATATGGGTCGTTCCCAGATCTAAATATCAGGACGCATGAACAAATCCAGGTACTATAAAATGAATGATACATAAGTATTGATATGGGCATCACACAAGCGGATAGGTCGGTCTAATTGAACCCAATATTTATGATGAATCAACACACTTAATATACAATGACATGGCAAATACACAAGTCATTCATAGACAAGAAGGGCAGACCGAATTTGTATTGATAACGCATGGGTAGGTTTCATGCATTTCAAGAACACGTGGCAGATAAGAAAAAGACTGGGTCGTTATTAATATTTAATGGGTCGCAACATATATGTATTGGTTACGATGAATAATCATGTAATAAATGTGTTGTTTGGACCGGTTTTGACTTATGTAGATATCAGGTCATGAAATATAAGTTAGGTCATTCACTTTAAGGTCGGGTCGTCACTGGTTAGGTCGTTCACATGCCTAAAACTCGTCACGTTGTTGATGCTTGTGAGAGAGGCTAAAGTCGGGTCGTCCATCGACCTGAGGCCTGTGCACACATAATTACAAAACTACCACTCCAGTCCAAACTTCACCTATAAATACCCCGTCACTTCCTACATTTACAGGAAGGAATTTTCTACCCCGAAGGACTTCCATTTTTGATTCTCAACAATGTCAAAGATTCTCCAACTCCATTAAAGCACCTTCAAATATAATTTAAGCATGTCCATCAAGATCTTCTTCGAGAGAACATCAAAGATCATCAACGGGCACGATTATCGAAGATCTAATCCACGATAATCTTTGCTACTAGTGTGAATCAATTGTTCATCCGAAGAAATTGCAAGAGATAGATAATTATAGAGAAGCGTATAAAAGAAAGAAAGAATTATTATAAAAAAAAGAGAAAAATGTATGAGATGATATTAAATGTGTACCTTGTAATGATGAAGCTAATGAAATCATCGATCAAAGTGAACGTAGGCCAAAACCGAGGCTAAACCACTATAAACACTCTCTACTTTACTTTTTCCCGCATTTATTTGCTCATAACTTTGTGTTGCTCACTTGTGAAGTGTTGAAACACACCTTGGGGTGTTAGTGCCTTTTTTGCATTAACACATGTGGATTTCGAAAATCACAATCTTAGAATCTTAAAAAGTGATACAAGTGAAAATGCTTTCCAACAAAAAAAGAATACCTCATTTGGATAAACGGTTCAGGAGATATGCCTGAAAGCAGAAGGAGGACTCTTAGAAAAGGTTCTCCCTTATCAAATGACCAAGCTCTTTGGGATTGGATTCGAGAAAGATTTCAGCAGATAAACATAGATTGAAGCTTGGAGGAATTGTAGAAGAGGAACCATCCACATGCAGTAGTTACTTCTCTGTGATATCTCTATTTTGCTAATTTTGGGATTACCATTGATTTGCAATTAGAATTTTTTAGATTTTGATAATAGAAAGGAGACAACTATGAATTTGCATTGTTTTCTCTAAGGAAAGAACATGAATTCTTAGAGAGAGAGAGAGAGAGAAGGTCACCAGCAAAGAAAAGAACCTTTATAAAAATCCTTCCCAATTTCTCTTTTTACAAAATGAGCACCTAGTGGCTCGAATTGAGAATTAAGCTAAATGTGCATTGTTTAAGCAAATTAAGCTTTATTACCCTATTTCAACATTTATTATTACTCTATTGACTTGTTTACACACCCGTCCAACGCTTATTGCTTGATTTATAAAACACAAATTGTGCATTCACAATTGGTTCCAACATTTCAATAATGTTTTAAATGAGGATTGTTATCGACACTCCAACTATTATTAAGGGGGTCATTTTTTAAAACCACTTCACTGTTTATAAAAGTGTTAAGGGGCGTACAAACTTATTATTTTATACTCTTCTGTCTTCCAATATTACCCTGGCCCGTTCCAATAAACAAATACACAAAGCCCTAAATCAATTAAAAAACCAAATTCGGTGCTAACACTTTGAGAAAACTCAACGCGATTACATTTCTTCATCATGAACAAGAGAGAATTAATGGCCAGAACGAAGAACGTGAAACACTCCTCACAACCAGATCCTAAATTAATGGAGAAGGTGTTGCAAAGGTATGCCAAATCAATTTTAAGGTTAATCGTTTGACTGAATTAAGGTTTACATATGTATTTGAAAATGGCTTGTGCGTTTGGGTGTATTTGTTCGATCCGCTATCGTCGAGCTTGCGAAAAATGTTTAATTGACATGGACAAAGTACCGTTGCTGAATTAAATTTATGTTCTCGACGTGATTGATCATATTTTTAAATTATTCGGTGTGGGTTTGCCGAATTATGTAAAGGAGGGTGAAATATTAGTTTCGGAGGTGGGTCGCTGAAGTTCTTATTTTTGTGAGGCAGAGTGTTGTCGTACTGTAAATTTAAGTTCGGTTTCAATGGACAAAACAAAGAAACTAAGCTTAAAAGGGTATTATGATAAAATTAATTTTATTTGTTAAGGGGCTGCTCTCTTCATTGGTACTCCCCTTAACAATTAATATTTTTTTTTAAAAAAATTGACTCCCCTTAACGATAATTGGAGTGTCAATAACAATCCCCTTTAAATATAATTTTCAACACATCATACAATACGTTTGTCAAATAATCAATTTACTTCTTTAAACACATTTATATAATTCACAAATTACATCAATTTACTCAAAAGAGTATTTACAAATATTGATTCATCATCCATATTTTTTATTGTATAGAAATAATCCAATCAAATTACTTATTTTCATTATTAATATTGTTAGTTTGCAATTAAAGCAACCTTCAAAATTCTAATTTACATCTTAATCAATGCTCCATACCATATTCTATAAATTTTACAATCGTTACCAATCACAGATTAAAACCAAACTTCTTAGTTTATTTTAACTAAGAAATATATTTTACAATGAACACAAAGAAACATTTTAGTGATTATTCCATTATGAATATTGAAAATATAGTTTTTCCCCACTAAAATGTTGATTGCTATTCAGTATTTGATATTTTCAGTATTCACTTTAATTACCAGATCACGGTTCATAAATATATGTAAATTGCAATTCAAAATATACATACATGTATTTAGCTATCCACATGAATCACTAATTTATAATTTATAAATACACATTTGGAATAAAACCAAGATATTAACTTTATTCCAACACACTTAAATTTATTTCAAAAATCATAAATCCTATTTTCCACACTTAAGTATTATATGAGTTTGGCACCAACTCATACTTAATTATCTTCATAATTATGGAAAACAGACTAGAGTCCGCTTAGCCCGGGTATCCAAAAATTCGGGTTGTTACACCGCACATGTATTTCCTCACTACCAATGAGTTTCTCACATGCTTTGTTACTCACGTCTGACTTCACACCTTTCCTTCTTTCTTCCAAAGTAACCTCTCCTACCTCACAATCAAAGTCTCCAATTAGATTGTTAACTTCCTTAGGGTTAGAAAGTAGCATATTAAAGTTGTTCGAAGTTCCTATTCCATTAGCACACCTGGAACCTGCCTCATTTTGCTTTATTGGTGACACATCCACCAAGACATGTTTCCTTTTTTCCTTACCACTAGACACAATTTTGATTGCCTTCTTTTTCCTAATAATCTTTTTCCAAATTTTTTTCTTAAGAGGAACAACAGTTTGAGCATTTCCAACACCAAAAGACTGTCATCCACTTTAAGACTACTGCTAGCCCTATGTGCCTCAACAACATTAGTTGCCTTACGCTGAATCACAGCCTGTTCACCTACGCCCTTATCTTTGGTAACCTGAACAACTTCTTTCCTAGTAAGGCAGTTTCCAATTTGATGACCAAATGCTTTACACAAAGAACGTAAATCCGGCTTCCAAAGGTATAAAACCTTAACCTGAACATTTGAACAAGGAAAGTGTTTGGAAGGTCGTTATCAGTTGAAACTTCCACCATACACTTAGCCTATTCAAGTCTTTCTAAACTTTCAATATTAGCGTCCATGCACAAAAACTTTCCTATAGAAGCCAGCCAACTAATCCGTAGTGTTGACCAAGCAAAAAGTGGGATATTGAACAATTTTATCCAAACAGGGGCATGCTTAACACTATTTCCAGTATTACTTAAGTTGGTTTCCCAAAGTTTAACAATAAAAAAGCTTACTTCTTATAATTAGAGGGTCAATCTCAAGGATCCTAATTCTATCATCCGCAGAGGAAAGTAGAAAGAACTTTCCATTAGATTTAATTAATCTTAACCGTACCTCGTGGTTTCCAGAGTCTCTTTAGGTGGTTAACCACTGTAGAGTAGGACAGTGGCGCATCCAAGAAGAACCCAACCAAATACTCTTGCCATTGATCTACTCATGCTTGTACAATTTCCTTTATTGGCACTGGCTTCTTACGTTCAAACCTCAGATCGAAAACAGAAGGGGAATACTCCCTCACATTCTTCGATTTGGCAACGAAAAGTGAAGACAACTTCACCTTCGGTAAGGGGACAATGATGGAGGGAATCGAGGAGGGAGGAGGAGGTGGTTTTGGAGAGGGAGGGATCGGTATTGACGGTGGGTGAGGTGGCTGATGAGATGGAAGCGTAGCAGCGAAAAGAGACGATAAAATTTGGGGAAGGGAAAAGGCAGTAGCCATTGTGGGGTCGTGGTAGTGAAAAGTATGTCGAAAAAAGGTATTTAATTTGCATGCCTGATTATTTTGTGAACTTTGTTATTGGCCGCAACATCAGCAGCCATTGGATTGATTTTGCCTCCAAATTCCAACTACAACCAATTATAATTGTAATGGTCTATTTAGCGGTTCTGTTGGAACTTTTTTTAATATAATTGTTAAATTATCTTTTTTTGTTATTAACACATATTTATTTTAGTAGAAAGCGTTCAATGTGCATATGGCCATCCGATGCTACAAGAAAGTGTATGCATGGCTCCTCAAGCTATGCAAGTTGCTGTTTGTAATTGATTCATATCAATATATTGATATCATATTCTTAGTTCTAAGTTGGTTTGCATGTAAAGTTCATATTATAATTGGATTTACACTTTTTCGATTACTTATATTTTGTTTAAAATACGCTATATTTTTTTCATTAAAATTTGAACTAAAGTAAACTTTAAAAGATAAGTGTGTATTTTATATTAAACATCTTTACGGTCGGTATCCCACCGTTATGCAGTTATACTAAGATTTAGACGGTGGAGTGAGAAAGACAAAATATGGGGTGAGAATAAAATATTATAACAGCACCTTGAATTGTCCTGCCTTAAGCAACAAGCACCGTGGAGTTGTACTCGACAGGCTCATAGCGTTCGTCTTTGCCCAGAACACATGGTAAGCAGAAGTATCAAGTAGCAACAAAAGAACGAACACGCATCTAAATACACAAGAAAACATAAAATAAAATAGAACAAAAATTCGATTTCGATCCAATTTCACACCCACAAAATAAAATCTCCAATTCGTTTCGGGAGTTAAAAAAGAATGGATTGGGGAAACGTGACGACAGAAGATTTGGTCGATGCACTAAGAGAAGTGGAATGGTCTTCTCCACCTCGCCCTTTTAGCGAATTCTTTTCAAGATTCACTGTTCCTAGATCTCAATCCAAATGGAACAGTCGATTCAAGTGCAATCTGTATTAGTAAGTATCTCCTTTTTCCTGTTTGTAATTGAACTATAGGATGTTGGATCGGAAGCCATTTAAGATTATATTGTGAAGGCTGTTTAAATCGTAGGATTGCCGATTGATTTCCTACTTAAAATTTATACTAATCTTTATCTGATGAAATAATGAATCGTTTATCAATAATTAGGACTTTTTTGATCTATACTTTAATCCTCAGTTACTAATTACGGCTCACAACAGAATTATTGATTGTTGATATGTCCATGTATGTCTTAGGATCCCTTTATCTTAGTTATGTTCACTCTTTTGCGGTGTCAATGCAAACTTTAGGTTCTTGCAGACTGTTTGTTTTTATATTAGTAAGAAGTGTCAATTGTCAACAGTATATATGGACTATGCTTAACATTGTAACCCATGTTTATATGTGTGGGCACGCCACTGTGTGTTTACGTCTTGAACTTTTAAGAAGTGCAAGGCATTAGTAAGAGGCACTAACAGAGATGAAACAGACCACTATGGCACCTGGCAGTTATCTGCCATGTTTTGAAATAGAGCTTTAGCAGGGCCATGATCAATCAACCTATATGACCTTGTGCACCAATGCTAAATTCCTTTACACAAGGCTCTCTGTTGTGTAGAGGTCCGAAGTGTTCTCCTCTAGAGATAAACGTTCCTTGAGATAACATTCCAAAAGGTTGTAATCTGGCATCTCTGATACCACATTGGATTGTCTTTGAATGTCCACATGTAACCTAATACTTGTTTGTATTGATTTTAAGCAATCTGAATGTATTTTATGCAGTCAACCATTGATTTAAAAAGTAAATTGTTATACATCAAAGCAACTAATTTCTGAACAACTGGGCAACCAACGTATTGTACCAAGCACGATAGTTAGTTTTACCCATGCTTGCTTACTTAAAAAAAAAAAAGGAGAAACAATTACCACTGTGCAAAGTCAATTAACGGTTTATAGTTCACCAATGTTGCAACTAAATATATATTTTATTCATTAATATTTCAATAGAAATGAATTGGTTTCTGAATATTTCCGACAACTCAATTGACATATTGCTTTATTGTCAAGCGGGCTTCACCAATTACTTTGTCGATTTTTGACGGATGCATTATCAACTATGCTAAAATTGATAACTGGCAATTGATTCATGGGTCAATTGCTCTCAGGTAGTAGCAACTTGGGTACTTTGCATAGTACATTCACATGTTTCCTATAGAATCTTCATCATCTAAATCTTCTGTTGCTGATGCTTGTTGATTGCACTTTCATGTAGATATCGTAAACTTATCATCACTATTACTGTGCCTTTTGTGACTTGCAGCTATCGGACAAATTACTTCATCATGATAGTATTCTTTCTTGGTAAGTGCCTGAAGTTTACAAATGCCATTATTTTAAAATAGCATATGTTCATCTTGTAAATATGTTTTTATGTATTTTAAATTGTGATATACGACAGGCATGGCATTTCTTAGGAAACCACTTGCTATTGTTGCAGCTTTGTTAAGCGGTTTAAGCGTTGCATTTCTGAATGACAGGTAGTTGTTAGTATTTTATGAACTATCTCCATGAACATGATGCATAATTTTACTTTTTACTGTTTATTGTTAGATACATTGGTACAATGGTTATTTGGTTATGTTTTTACAATGCTGATGATATTTACTTCTTTTAAGATTTATAGCTTATAATTTATTTTTTATAATCATCTGTAATTTCATAGGGTGGTAATGAAAATAATACTATGGTTTACCCTTGGACACGTTTGGTTTCATGCAGAGGCCGTCTTTTTCATTTGAGAAGTTTAAAGTTAATAATAGTTGACTTGTAGATTGCTTTGCTCTTCAACAGGGTCCTCTTAAGGATTTCTGCAACCTTATACGAAAATTGAGTAGAATCCATAATCAATAAAGTTGAAACTCTAACATTAAATTGACAATCAATAATAGCTGATTGTGTAGATTGGTTCGCTTTTCAACAAGGTCCTCTTAATGACTTTTGCGACCTTGGACGGTAATTGAGTAGAATTGGTGATCAGTAAAATTGGATTTCTAACGTTGAATTGAATAACTAATTTTGATATATACATTGCATAATGGGATTTCAGGAAAAAATCCAGCAAGTAATAGACAGATAAAAAGCATAATTGATTTTTGCAACTCTTTTCTACTTTTTTATTATCCAAATGTGTATGCAGAAATCCACATACGTAAATGGGGTTGATCCGATCATTATCTTACATATGATTTCCAAAACAGGGAGAACCGTCAGGACCAACTCATATACTACGCTTAATCAGATTATTACGATAGTACAAAAATCAGGCACACAAGAAATAAGAGTAAAAAATCACTAAATAAACGTGTAACATCAACTCCTTATCATTCACTTTACAAACATTGTACCACAGTGTCTGACGTATCAAAACTATTGTGCTGTAAATATGATCATCTTTATTGTGTTGAACTATAATTAGGTTGGATAGCTCATTCTAACGCATTTAAAGCATGTTCTGTACTGTGTAGGAGGACTACCTAAATTTCAGTTTGTAAATGAGTTTTAAAGTATATATGAGACCCTGACTGATCATAAGGCCTTAGTCATTTTCCTATACTGTCTAGCAGTTCACGTGACCTTCTAGTGATGAATCTGATGTATGAGTGACAGACAACGAAATATTATTTTGTAGTGTCACTTTGATGTAAAACTGTACGTTAATTCTTATAGCTCTTTATTGTTTTCTTTACGCTTTAAATTTGTGTGAAGTCAGCTAATGCACATTTGAATGTGTTCTTCTCACCTTGACGTGGGATTGGTGTGGTGGGGCATCTCCAGTCTTATGCTTTATCAAAATCTAAGGTAGGAATGTGTGAGTGTATGATAAACAAAAATATATGTAATTTACAAATATAAAAAATTATGATGCTGCTGGCACTGCTGTGGAGGTAATTGTATATAAATTCCATTCTCTTTGAATTCTTTCTCTGGTCGCTCATGCTTTTGGCTTGAGCGCTCTTAGCTGTCCCAAGCGCTCTTAGCTTGTATGTATGTTTTTGACATATTGGTAGAGAAGCATGCACCATTTTATATAATTTTATTCTGTTAGATGCACTTTAATGTTAATGTTTAAGTCAATGTATACTTAAGTAATCAGTATATGACATTCTAAATCACTATTAACAAAAAAGGACAATTTGTAATTAAAGTTATTTATTGTGCTTTCTATTTATTCAAATTTTTAATGGGGACCATGTCATTGTGGAGCTCTGCTTGTTCTCTTCACGAGCTCCTTTTGAGCTCTTGTTGAGTAATTTGCGCTTGCGGCTCTGCTTCAAGCATCAAAGTGAAGAAGATGGTAGGTGCTTTTCTAGTCATGTCATAATATTCGAACCAGATCTGTTGTATCTTTCTATCACAGTTTTACAGTAAGGTCAAGTGGTCAACAATTAGTCATACGACTTTGTTATATGTTCTTACGCAATGTCTTCATCATTAAACCATGCTTATATCAGTTGCTGATTTTAAATTTGTAATTAATGCTTCCTTTTGTTCTTGCATCCTTCCACTTCCGGTAATACATCTTTTGAGTACATGTTTACAGTTTTGCAGTTACATTTAATGAGAAAGTGACTAGAGCTGTCAGACAATTTTCTCCTCACCTGGCAGCAAAGATGAGGCCACCCATAACGTAAGTGCATGTTCATGATCTTAAATAGCAACCACAACAATTTTTTGAACTTAATAACTCCATTGCTCCAAACTATATCAGTCCCGTTCTTCGTGGAAAACCGTCTAGAAAAAGAGCAATTCATATATGTGGTCGGCCTCGTTGGGTATTTGTGCTCCTATTCTCTGCAGGTATATAGAATATCAAAAACCTCTTCTTTTCTTTTTGTTATCTTTAAATTGCAATATGTAAAATCTCTGGTCTTTCATCTACAGCAAGTTTTGTCTTGTGGTTCACCTCCTGTACTCTCCTTACCGTTCTTTGGGCACTTGCATTTGGTCTTCTAGGTATGCACATGCTTTGTATGCTTGATTTTGAGGACCTTTTCCATTTGTGTCTGAGGTTCATTGTATATGGCAGGAACTATTCTCCATGCCAGCTTCAGAACACCTAATTTGAAAGCACGCCTAAACACATTCCGGGAGGAATTCCGTGCAGTGTGGCGCAACTACAGCGAGCTATAGATCACACAGTCAGAGATTTATTGTAAGACGTGAGTCCTTCAGAACTATGTTTGATATTCGGTGTTAGCACAGTTAGATCACTTGTTATACTGGTGCATGACATGCATAGTGGGTATGAATATGTTACTTGTATGTTTTTGGGAGAAAAAAAATGCTTGTACACGTTTAACAGAAAATGCATCTTTTTGTGAAGAAGTTTGATGAAGTGCAAGTTAAACGTTTTTCTTTTGTATGAAAACCACAAGAATGCATTTCCAAAAAAGTGCGGGTCAAGCATGAAAATTATATTTGGGTGGAAATCATATTTTTACAACAGACATATCCATATGCCTCTTTTTAGAAAAAAACGATTAACTTTATTTTTAAATGATGTAAACATACCTATTCAGACTTAATTTGTAATGAGATGTCACATTTTAAAAAGGAAGCGACTATTGGGACCAAGGTTTTAAATCTTGAATTTCGGTTACGTTTCATCACAAAGATTTTAGAGACTTGATCTTGTATCGGAGGAGATCTCGGGTGAGATGAGTCCATCTCGGTAATCCATATCGAATTTACATCTAGGTTCTTAAAATTTATTTTGGAGTAATCTTGGATTATATGTCATGTCGAAAAATAGTCTTCATACATCTAACTTTACAAATATTAGTCACTATGTAAATGAAAATTTTACACATTTACATTGAATTTATCACATGCTTACTATTAGTTATTTAGTATGAAAAAACTCACTCATATTAATGCAAATAAGTACTGAGGATTTGTGAATAGTGTTCAGTATA
Organism: Allium sativum; assembly: GCA_030737875.1. Classification (NCBI taxonomy): domain Eukaryota; kingdom Viridiplantae; phylum Streptophyta; class Magnoliopsida; order Asparagales; family Amaryllidaceae; genus Allium; species Allium sativum. The sequence continues at coordinate 136,393,576 of CM060918.1, forward strand.
ATATTCTATGTGAAAAAAAAAATATACATGAAACAAACCGTCACAAAGTGAGTTACATCATTTAGTTTCAGCAGAAAAATAATTAAATGAACAAACATTCAAACAATATACATATAGAAAAGACACATGTATAAGACCATGATGCTTGGTTAAAACATGACCAAATTGTATTTTAGACTTTTAATCAGAGGAATGCAAGAATGAAGGGGCCAAAACTTAAAAAAAAAAGGGGGGGGGGGGGGGTATATAAGAGTTTGATAAAAATAGTCCACTTTTCTTTATTATTTTTTTGAAGGGGCGGTGGCCCCCTCTGGCCTATAGCTGACTCCGCCCCTGCTTTTAATCACAAAATCTTCTAAACAAGTAGAATTCAAAATTATATTTTATATACAAAAGCCTCTAAAAGAGTGTACATAAATCATAGTTGTATCTTAGTTACAAAAGCTTCTAAATAAGTGGAAGTCAAAGTTAATAAAATAAATCGATATTGCAAATTAGAAATAAAAAATCAAACTAACTTGACATAACTTCAATGAAAAATTGTGCGAATGATTCTCTTAAATGTGTTAAACATACACATTTTCTAAAACCATAATTCATGCACAAAAACATGTGTAATGATTACGCGCAAAGCGCGTTCCTTAATGTCTGTCTTCAATAAGAGTTGTAATATCTTCGGTGTCGCACTTTTTTGGTGTTAGCGTGAGCTACTAGAAGTGCTCATGATATCAAATTGTAATATCGCTTGAAAATATAATCTATAAATACCATCAAATCTTGATATCACAAAAAATAGGATCTACTAAATAAATTATTAATTAATAATACAAATAAAAATAAAAAAATGTTGCAACTTAAAAATAAAATTTAAACTAACGACAAATTTCAATGCAGAAACATCGTTAAATAATTTTATAATCATTTTTTCTTGAATATGCTAGACATATATGCTTTGCAAAAAGCAATTCAATTGCGAAGCGCATGCCATCATTACACGCGAGGCTCATGCTGTAATGCTTGTTATTAAAATGGAAGTTAATTTATGACAATATAGGTATATAAGCTGTATCTTAAAAATCCATTTTTGCCAACATAATTCAAACCGCATAATTGAATTATAGTTGAAATGAAAGCTAATTTATGATGGTATCAATGAAAGAGAATTCTAAAACCAAACAACATATATGTATATGTGTGTGTGTGTAAATTTGTGTTCGTTTTCGACATTTTTTTGTTGCATCTAAGCTTTTCTTCGTGAATTAATGTATATTTGCATAATAAGAGAACTGCAAATTTAGGAATGACTAAAGTATGTAGAAACGTAGATATGACAAAAAAGTATGGATAAATATCTGGTACTATATTATGATTAGTTGGAGAATCTCTTCCCATCAGATTGAAAACTATCGCTATTAAGTTAAATATGAAGGTTTTTTTTATATTATTTTGAAGATATTTTGTCAATATTTATGTTATAGTTTCATAAGTTTATTCCCATTATGTGTTTAAAGATATTCACCTTTTATCAGTAAAAATTGTAATAAACTTGCATGAAATGGCTAGAAAAAATATTATGGGATTTGAAATTGAATTTTGATAGAAACTATAAAGCATGAAGGATTTTAGTTATGAAAGCACTAGGAAATAAGAAATTATAAGGTATTCAAAATGAAGGCTGTTTATGAATTGGGCAAATCAAGGAGAACGAAGGACTTTAATTTTGAAATTATTTGAAAAAAAATATTGAAATAAAACCGCTAATAAGATTGGTGATACATTCTTTTTCAATAAAACAGTACTTTATTTAAGTAGAACATCAATTTTGATGTCTTGGGTTTCAGACTAATGACCTTTAAAATCTAGGTCTAAAGTGCCATATCACTCGCTGGTTGACCAGTGGTAAGTAGCAATGTGTGACAACCAGTGAATACTCGTTAGATTAAGATACACATTTAAGTTTATTTTTAAAAGCAAATGTGGCTATCGGTAGTATGGATTGTGAGTTAGAACTTAGAAGTAGTAACTTTGCAAGTAAATGATATTTTAGATATCCTGAAAAGGAGATAATCCAAACCATTGAAAGATAATGTTCTTAAAAAGCAAATATAAAAAGGGAGGTCAACTCAATGAAACCATCGTGGTAAGTAGCAATGTGTGACAACCAGTGAATACTCGTTAGATTAAGATACACATTTAAGTTTATTTTTAAAAGCAAATGTGGCTATCGGTAGTATGGATTGTGAGTTAGAACTTAGAAGTAGTAACTTTGCAAGTAAATGATATTTTAGATATCCTGAAAAGGAGATAATCCAAACCAGTGAAAGATAATGTTCTTAAAAAGCAAATATAAAAAGGGAGGTCAACCCAATGAAACCATCGTGTTAATCCGCTTTTGGACTAAAGCGGGTTTAACTGGACTTAGAGAATTCAAACAGAATCGGATTAGAGCCAAACTATACAGAAGTACTTAGAAAACAACAAGAAGCAATTTAGTAAATTTTGAAGAAATTTGAACTCAAATTTCTGAGTCGGCACCGACTCATATACCCTATGAGTCAAAATGGCTGTGACTTAGAAGCTGCGACTCACATGGTAGACTTCTTTACTCCTACATGACACTTGTGAAATTTTATGTGATTTGGATAAGTATTGAATAAGATATGGATGCGTATGATCAATCAATCTCGGTGTTGAAGTATGCGATACTATGTGTTAGATCTCGAGGATATTTTGGAGCTAGAGGATATTTTGGATCTAGATAATATTTTGGATCTAGAGAATATTTTGGATCTGGAGGATATTTTGGATCTAGAGAATATTTTGGATCTATAGGAAATTTTGGGAATTTCCATATACTTCTCTATGCCTATATAAGCTACATCGAATCCAAAAGGAGGTGGATCACAAATCAAGAGATTAGATCTAAGTTTATTCTAATTAGGGTTTAGGCAATCTTAATCTTCTTCAATTCCTTTCTCCACAAAATCAAATTTTTCTAGCAAATTTGATCATTGCAATCAATCTCTTGTACTCTTCTATTGATATTAATAAAGGTTTCTCTCTCAAAGTGGACGTACACTGACAAGACGTCGGTGGAACCACTATAAATCCCTGTGTGATTTAGTTTCTCGTTATTGCTCTATTATTTCCATTGTTTGGTGATTGTGATTGGCTTGGATAAGATTGAGATTGTTCGATTGTTTTTGCACTATTACCACGATCTCGTTTTCCGCAGCGTTAGAGATTTTTGATTTGAGCGGTCTTGAATCAAACTTTCTCCACAACACTCGGAACGACTCAAAATTGGATGAGATGATGCAAAAGGAAGGTAGGAAGATGACACATGTGAGAATGTTCAAAAACAAGTCAAACCTATGAGTTGCACTCGAGCATAAAAATGCGTCATACTTGAGTCATAAGAGATGAATCATATTCAAGTCTTGTATTTTTTTTTAAATAAATAATAAATATATACCAAAAGGGAGAAACAAGCCTTTCTCCAACGGCTCACAAAAACGGATTTCGGCAAGCGAAACCGTGCACACACAGCCTGATAAAATAAAAAAGACAATGCTAAACACAAAAGAGGAAAAAAGGAACACTGCAAGCCATCAACAGGACGGAGCGACTGCCAAATCCCTCTAAGCTGGATAGCAAACCAAATCTCCTCCACGCAGGGCCAAGCTGACTGCCCAGTAGTAACCCTCTAGCGCCACCAAGATCCAGAGCCACTCCTGCATCAATGCGGAACCTCGACAACCAACTGAATCTCCCGTCCAAGCACCTCCATACCTAAAAAACGCAACCTACAACTAGGAAACAATATAAGTCCTTGGGGGGGAGGGGGAGGTGGGGGGATGGAAAGGGAAAAAGGTGGAAAAAGCAGCAAAAAGAGGAAAAAGCAACAGAATGCAAGAAAGCCAGTAAAACCAAAGAAACCGAAAACAAGCACTCATCCAATGCCTACCCTTGGAGTGACCCCCATCGACAGAACATCGAAAGAAGCCGCTAACCTCCTAGAGCGGGTGCCAATGACACCTCTGAAAGGCCTACCACGGAAGGCAAGGAACACATCGTTCCTCACTTTTCGGATAATGGTTGGAGGATCCATCGGCACATCGTCAAAAACAGCCTTATTCCTGGCACACCAAATGTGCCAGCAGATAAGGCAAGGAACGAGGCGCAGAAGGATAGAACGAAAAGTCTTGCTTGAGACACCGGACCACCATAATTGAAGTAATTCTCCCATCGAGTTGGCATTACGTGGGCATCCTGTAAGGTTCCCGAAGTAATTCCAGACAGCCCGGGCACAAGAGCCAGCTAATAATAGATGAGAAGAGGATTCGGTACTACTAGCGCTGCAGCACCTGCATCTGGACGCAAGAGGGATACCAATACGCTGGAGATTCTCGTCTATCGGCAAACCTTCATGAAAGGTTTTCCACATAAACAGAGAAACCTTCGGAGGGATACGGGCATTCCAAACAGAGCTGAAAACAGGCCGAATTGGATTAGGAGTCCTAATCGAATTCCACGCCGCTTTCAGCGAGAAGGGGTTGCCGTCCCAATTGGTTAGACCCCCATGATCATCCGAAATGCCTTGTATTGACTTGCAACTTATGATATCAGGGAAGAGTCATATCAGGGTCATAAATATGACTCGGATGGACTTGCGACTTATGACGAAGACTTGCCTTGATTCTTATGCAACCCCAATATTTGATGGTTCTTCTATAAATACAGATTTATCTGCACTTTAAAAAAAAGGAAGAGATCTTGTTAAAGACGCCATTACTGTGCGGGTCAAGACTTTTTATTCACTTCTTTATCTCCTCTCACACATATTCAAACATTTGTAACCTAGTTCTAAAGCTAACCAGTTGAGATCGAGAGAAATCCTATTAGTAATATCATAATAAAAGATAGACTGAAGTGGACGTAGGTCGCGCTGAACCACTATAAAAATTCTTGTTTTTTTCTTCTTCTCTTTTCTGTTTTTATTTGCTGTTTCCTCAAGATCTGTGTTTGATATCATCTGGATTGCCTCTAAGGCTGGTGCTTTCACATTTATTCGGTGTTGATTTCATTTTTGGAGTTAACACAGTATTATGTGGGTGCCGGCAATAAAAGCAAGATTGGCACGAAATACGATTAGTTATTCAACGTGATCCAAACCAAAATTGTCTCATTGAATTGCCAAATATTAGAAAATAATAATCTTCCTATATGAAATTTGATCATCTTTGACAGCACGTATTCATTAGTAATATCGTTTTTGCACATGACCTTCAACCAAATATAGAAACAAATATCTCGTTTATTGTAATCAATTTAAGCATTGTTATTATTATTATTAAACTAAATGGACACAATAATTGATTCATTTGAAGTATGGATCCAACCTAAAATGGTCAAAAGTTATGGAAAAAAAGCAATTTTCTCATAGGTGATCGTCGATCAACTTATGAAGCATCAATTTGTTCCCATTTTATATCTCTGTCTGAGATGAATATAAAACCACTGTTTGGTGCATGATTCGATGCAAAATTAATCATAGAGCCATTGACCATTCTCGTTGTTTTGCAGTATTATTGACTGAGAGATTTTTTTTGGGGGGGGGGAAGGGGGGGGGGGGGGGAGGGGGGGGGGGTTCTGGTTTAACTCTCATCGCATTCAAATGTAAGTTGATATGGTTTTGGTGCATATAGAAATTTTAAATTGTAAACATGTTTTCCATACATGATCTTGTTGCTATTGAGATGATTAATAAGAAGTTTTACATTTTAATGGGACTTTATCCCGTTCAAAATATAAGTCGGTGTACGCCGTCAAAATATTAATTTTAACTGTTGATTGAAAATGTAAACCTGGTGGTGAGGTACTTCGACTTGGACAGAAAAAATAGTAGGTTTGAAACTTGCGTAGCATGATTCGAACATGTATTGATATGTAGTATGTTGCATACTACTTAGACTTGTATATAAGTACTCAATTTCAAAAAGAAAAAGGAAAAATAATGACCTGGAAATTCCAAAATCATACAAAAGTTTGTGAAAATGGTCTTGGTAGTGAATTAGTCATATCCACAAAATTTATTTGAGGCTGGAAAAATAGCTCGAGCAAAAATTTGTTTGAGGGTGGAAAATATAGCACAAATGGTAAAGGGAGATTACGAAGGGATAAGTAAAAGGGGATGTGGAGCCTTCCCCATGTGTGTTTGTTTATTTGTGCAGTTAAATAATTCAGCATTTCCCTACAATAGATGGTGCAAAAAGTGGATATAATTATGATATAACGCATAATAACGGAGGTGCAAAAAACGATATTCGGGATAAAATTCAATTTCCGTAACAGGTTTGTTATTAGTCTCAATTCATTTGCATAAGAGAAGTAAATTGTTTTCCTTATTTAACAAAATTCATGAACGTCTAAATCAATGTAGTTCAAAAGCGAGAACCGTAAATAGTGTTCTAGCTTATGTTGATTGTTTGAGCATTGAACTTAGTACCATACCCTAACTTTGTTGATTTGTCGTTAAAAAGAACAGATTAACTTAATTTTTTACGTCAAAACTGCTATTACACCTGCTAAAGACATTGATTTAGCCGACTTAGTGGTAAATAACAGATAACAGAGGTTTAAGCTGATCCGCCGCTAACTGATGCTAAATTGTAAAAATGTACCCGTCGAAGCGTGCTAAGCGTTTTAACGAATTTTGAACTGCATTGATGTATATATGTATGTACTAATGTACATAGGATCATAGTACGGTTACTTATGTAGCCAGGTCCGTTTCGTCTTTTGTATCGAATAGTTCTAAACAAACACACACAATTTTGTACATATACTTTATTTATATATGCTACCGCTCATGAATAGAAGGTTTTATCATTTTGAACTTCTAACTTATAATTGATATTACGTCATACAATGCAACACAACCCAACTCTTGCTGAGATGAAATAGTCGTACATAATACATCGAGACACAGGTAAGACACAAAAACAACAGGTTGTTAAGTTATTTATCTACATTTTTAGATGCATTTTACATTGAAAATCCAAATCCAAATCGTATGTTTAACAAACCATAATCCATAGAATTGGTTTCCTCACTTGCAACATAACAAGCACCATCTGAAAGTCTCTTATCACGATTTATGATGGGAAGAATTCTTCTGTCATCATGTACTGCTACCTAATGTGATTCCTTCAGAAGGTCCATGTATTTGAGAAGGGATTTGATTAATTATACTTCCATCCTATAATTACTACTAATATACTGTTCGATACGAAATAAACATGTCAGGGAAAACAGTGCATTAGTCTAAAAAACCAGATTTTGCTTGATGCCGTAGAGGTTAATAGCCCCAGTGTGTATACGCAGAAATGGTAAATGCTTTATTTTTTTACATGAGTGATACTTCATTCAAATAGAGATCCTTTTTTAATGTCATGGAGCTCGAACCCATGGCCTTTAGGACATCTGTCTGGAGCATCACATCCTTAACCATTGCAGCTAGAAGTACTTGATAATAAATGCTTTATTACAAGTAGTAATTGAAATTTTGGACTTATTGAGCAGGAAAATATTCCGAAGGACAAAATGAACAAAATATTGTTCTATAAGGATAAGAGGCTAAAATTCTGTCCATAAGGACAAATTTTAGTGTAAAGGGACGAATTATAGTGGGGTCTTGAATTTCTCCCTTTACACTAAAGTTTGTCCTTATGGATAAAATTTTACCTCCTTGTCCTTATGGAACAATTTTTTGTTAGTTTTGTCCTTGAGGCTAAAAACTCCATTTCTTAACTGGAGAATATATTTTTAACTATAATCTTAAATATCACAGGTATACAGGACACAATTTTATTTAACAGCAAAATATAAAATTCACTTATGGTTGTTATTTTGTGGTTGGGCAGGGTCTTATCAGAATTTGCCTTGGTTGTATTCTGCTAGCTCAACATTGTACAGCAATCTGAAGGATGCTTTGGTTCGACTTTCTGAAGAACCCTTTGCCAACAAAAATTTTAGACAAAAAAGAACATGCGGGATGTTATCTATATTTATGCAGCTTAACAAAATCCATTTGATATTCTTAATATGTTGAAGTTTCTAGCAATAGTTTGTTACATTGTCTTTGTATGTAACGACTTTAATCCAAGCAGATTACTAGCGCTTATAATTGGACTAAAGCTGCACATCATTTCTTCCTTTATTCTCCCTCGATTTTCTCATATCATTGAGGGGTGGTTTACATTGCGTTTTGACAATGTAAACCATTGAAGCTCTTTTAATTGCATATGCTTTTTCAGAACCGTATTGCACATGTTTAATTAAATCAACATGATATATTTATAAAACCGTTATAAATTATAAAGTGTTCATGGCAATGAGATCCTGTTACTGCATATTGCACTTTTGTAGTGCAATCTATCTATCATTTTATGTCATTGCATGCAGGGTTCATGTTGCTTTCATAGTCGTATGTTTTTGTATTATACTATCCAATTAACGACATAAACTGCTGGATATTAAAAATATTACCGGTTGTGCATGTTATTCATGATTTTTCGCCCTTGAGCAAAATGGTACAAGTAAAAGATCACAAAATTGGCTAGCACCATCAATGGATAACAACAATGTATAGGTTGTATTAATTTTCAATGAGCAGAAGATGGATTTTGGCTTTGAATCGTATTTTGAATTTAACCGATGAAGGGCAAATGGGTCGATAGACAAGAGAGCACTTCAGATGATAGAAAGGAAAATTATAGATGTGCATCTTACCGTATAGATCGCATGCTGAGTTAATGTGGACCTATTCTTTTATCTGTCTTAGTGGATCTGAATGAGAATTTCTAAGACAAAGCAGATCAAAGGCCTGAAGCACCTTCCTTTATGTTTATAAATATAGCTAAACATCATTTTATTTTTGAATGGCATGACGTTTTTCCACTAAGGGTCGATTTTGCGTGTTTATTAACTCGAATCTACGCTTGAATTTGAGTTTGACAGTGGTAATTCTTTTATATTATAGTGGAAAAAAAGAATATAAGTGATTAAAGTGGACGGAAGCAAGTTTGAACCATATAACAAATTTGTCTTTCTCGTTTGCTTCTCTCTTGACATTTCTTATGTTTTAATATATCTAAGTCTTAGTGAATCTGGTATCTACACATATTAAACTTAGACAAACAAAATCAGAGACGCGGACTGGATTGCCCTACACCTTCCAAAGACCATGAAATACTAGGACCGTTGTTATGCATTCTAGAAGATTAGATTAGACGAATTCTAAAAAGAACCACGAAAAACAAGTTAGTAGAGTAGAGGTGTGGGCTATGTTGGAGGTGACGCCGAGAGCAAAGTGGAACTGGTGGATCTAATACATAACCAACATCTGAGATTGTCACTAAAGAGGTGTTGGACATGATACTGAAGATCTAATACATAACCAACATCATATTGGAGGTCGAGCAAGGAACGATGCTGAAGATGACTCCTGAACACATAACACAAAAGCACATGCGAACGGACCGCTCAACATTGGGGAGAACTGGACATCATACATGTACCAAACCTGTTTTTCTTACTCCTAAAGACGACATATAATGCATCATCGATATTCCTGTGCAGGCTGTGCTGACCATTTAGTTGTTCGAAAGACAGCTCATTACGGGTGCAAGAGAGTAGGATAACAAAATCTTACATTGCAACGGAAAATTTATAATATAAAACAAGTATTTACAAACTTACATATACATACATATGAGAGTACTATACTAGCTATAACGGTACTGGACAATTATAATAACCCGTTCTTACAAATATTGAAGACTAAACACAAGGACACACAACGGAAAATAAAACCAAAACACGGAAGAACGTTCCGGCTTTCAGCTCCTTCATAAGCTCCAAGAAACCTAAGCTAACCTAACAAAAATGCTCGGCCTGACCCAAACAGTATCACAGAATAACGCTCAACTAAGTATGGAATATTAGCATGAGTAACTCAAATCATAAAGAACCTATTTGTTATATCTTAGGAACCCTTTGAAATCAAAGGTATCTCGTAAGATCACACAAAAGCATGAATGAGTTTTTATCTTACGATAACCAAAACATTTTTATAATAATGTCTAAATTCATAAATAAATATGTTAACATAACTGAAATGTTTACATCTATCATTCCAATATAATATGATATACAATGAAGTTCAAAAATTCGTATTGGAGAATGGATTCAACTATGAAAGGGTAAAAGCCTACTCACCGAACCCGTACATCTCTAGATAAAATATACGAAATGTTGCATTAATTCACACCTCAGCAAATCAGGATCGGCCCCATATCTAAAATGGGCAGCATCAAATATGATTATCGCGGTTGATAAAAACCATAATGGGCCCCAAAGCATACAAAAATATCGACTCTAGATGTAGAGTGATCATATCATGTTGAGAGTAGCCCACATATCCCCGCGATATTTCCTTGATTTATTCATTTATCGATTGATGAGACTAAATTTCATGTTTACCTTATAAATAGCAGAATATCATGGAATGCTAACATTGCCTTCAATGAAGAAATGTAATGCTGGCTTTAATCCATACAAGTTTGTTTTGGGCCCGATTGAAACCAAAAACTCCATCTTCAATCATCTTTCGAATATTTCCATCAAGAATGAGTGAAAAACCTAACTTAGATATGTATAAATTACCTTAAAATCTTGCATTCGAATTTGGATCAAATAGTAATCCAAAAAATGGTTTACGTACAACTAATGTGCTTATTTCGAATATTGGTATTCAAAATATTAAAATAAATAATTCTATTTAAAAGCCCGTATCATGTACATATGTCGTTCGTATGTAATTTCTGTCCCAATCGGTCACATAATCACATAATTTCCATTTTCGAACTACTATCACTCTACCGACCTAGAATTGGCTCTTTGATTAGAAATCGTCACTCTCCTTACATGATGATATACTACGATGGAGGATTCCAAGAATGATATCAAAAATCAATATTTTGCATTTGTCGTCAAAAATGAGGGAAAATCCTAACCTGGATTGATATAAATTACATAAAAATTGTGCAATCCAATTTGGTTCAAATAGTGATACGAATAAAATGATTTACACACAATTTGTGTGCTTATCTTATATTTGTCTATTTCTATAAAAGATCTAGTTTAATTCAAATATTTAGCATATTTTCTTTTTATATTAAATCTACTTTTCGATTATTCTATAAAATCTTTATGTAAGCTCGTAGTTATCGTAATTTAAGTCCATTTAATCACCTTTCAAAACCCCAAATCCATATTAAGTTTGGATTAATAACATGTCACTGCAACCCAGTCTAACATTAGCCTAACCCATAAATCATTGCTTACAAGATTTTCAAATATTTTATACTTAAATTGATATTTATTTCATAACCATTTTATAACTTAACTTTCAAATTTCCTAACCCCTCCATGATTAGGTCTCTATAAACATTTGTACAGCTAATATATGTTTATTTTTCACTCTAAACTTAAGCTATTGTTTTCAAAAATTTCTCTTCTACTTCCTTCGAGTTGCATAACCGAATTGGCCGAGCTTCCAATTATAAGCTATAAACTAAATTTCTTAAGCTTCCTCAAAACACTTAGCCTAATTTTCTTGTTTAACTTAGAAATTCTGATTGTCCACAATTGTTGAAAATTCCGTTTCAATTTCACAACTGTAAACTACATATCAGTACAAAATATATAGACCACGCTACTCAAATAAATAAGATATTCGAGTTAATACATTACTAAACTGATAACACTAGAATTAAGTCACTTGAATTTTACTTCAAAACATTTTGAAATAATAATAATGACAAGAGATGTATACTCTTTTATATATCGAAATCATATTTCTAAAATTCAAAACAAAAGTATTTTAATCCAAACAACTCTAAACAAAATAGCATGGTAGCAGTTTCTCACTAATAAACCTGAATATGAATGCCAATGACGTAGCGACCGTCATTGAAATTATTGTCCGGTGACCATAATGAATTCAGTTATTTTAAAAGCATTTAGTATCCATTTATATTTTATACTCATAAATATTTTCAAATAATAATGTTATTATTATTATTATTAAAACTATTGAAATCCGACCAAAATTTTAGGATTAAATTCTCGGATCTCTAATTTAAATTCATTTCTTTTTTTAAACTGTACTTACAGGCTATACATTGAATCCTTAAATGTAATCATTTCATAATTTTATACCCTTATTTATTAAAATAACAATTCTAATTGAAATTAGACCTCAATTTAACCTTATTATCAAATATTTTATGAAACAAAATTCATAGGTGTTTGCATATAATGAAATCAAACCATACCTGTTTGTAAACTGATTAGTCATAATTAATCAACCACGAATTGGATGATAGCTAAATATTATCACCTCCTAACAAGAAATCTATCATGAACAGTTATAAAATTTATGAAAACAATTCATGTTATATATGAAAACACAATTTGAGCAAAATTATTTCATTTACCCAATTTTAAAACAATCCTTCGTCAATTTGTCTGGATTAAAAGTTTAGAAATACTTACCGATGTTATGGCATCCCACATATCAATCAAAATTCATAAATCAATAAATAAATAAGTGAACACAATATAAAACACTTTTATAGCACTAACAAATACGCACTCTCATACGCATACTTAACTCATCCTTGGGTCTCGCTTATTATATTTCAAATGAGTAATCCCCGCTAAAGTCAAGGTGTTCGTTCAACCTAAGCACCAATAACAACTGTAACGACCTTACTTTTTCAGCCCTCAAAAGTCGACACTAATACATCAACGGTATTCATGTGCGAAACATTCAAGTGATGGAAAGGCAGATTGCTACGAGAAAAATAAATAAAAGGCATAATAGAATCTCACAATAGGATGAATCTGTAAAATAAACCAAAATATTTACAAAAATGAAAGACTTGTTGGATCTAGATTAACCCTAGAGGGGGGGGGGGTGAATAGGGTTTATTACAGTTTATCGAAATATTAGAAATTAATCGCAGCACAGATAATCGCAGAGTAAGTAAATGTGGAAAGTAAATAACACACAGAAATACCCAGCTTCGGAAAAATCCTGCCTACTGCTGCAATCCTAAGGTTTCTACTAGGTGATAGAACAGATACCGCATACAAGACCATGTACACTCGCAATCCCTGCTCCTATTCTAACCCTACGCTCAAAACTCTAGACTGATCGATATCCCCTCGACCAGATTTTCCTGAATTACAAACCCGTAATCTGTAACCTTAGATTTTACAGATTCTAATAAACTGCCAGATAAACACCGTAACTGGATTCCTCTAGATTTTTACAGACTCTAGAACTGTTAACGGTTTTCAAAAGAAATTAAAAATACAACACGAAATAAGAACAAATTAAAACCCTAGTCATAAGACAAATAAAAACCCCCTTTTGAATTTTAGCCCTTAAAAAAATGGCCGGCCCACTTCTTTAATTTGTTGCACCCTTTCTTTGACCCGATCACTTTGTTTCCTCTGGAAAAATAAATGGCGGCGCGGCTAGAGTAAGCTTTCTCCCAAATCGATCGATGCTTGATAAAAACTGGTTCTCTGATGAACTTCAATTCCTTGTTGGCTTGCTTCACAACTGATTTGGAAATTCTGGCGATCGAAACAATTGTAAGTGAATTCTGATTTAAAACTATATGCTCTCGAGTTGATTTGGTTTCGGTCAAAAACTGCCTGTGATGAATTGGTGTTAGAAATAGGATTTCAAATCCATAGATTCCTCTGCTTTCACGATAATGACTTGGCCTGAAATTACGTGATTCCCCTTTTTGAATTTCTTGGTTCGAAAATGAATTTCGTGAGTTAATTTGTGAACCTGGACGAGATCTGTAAACTTAAAAAAAAAAAAACTTGCCAATTATTTTAGTCTTGTGTGATTCCTCTCGGCTTTGAATTCTGGCTTGAAATGTGGCCTTTGAAATATGATTTGGCCCTTTGAAATTTTTTGTTGCCTGATATATTTCCTTGCTGATTTTGCTCAAATTCCTCTTTTGAATTTGCTTGGCTTTTAATGTCTTGAGCAATTCTGAAATAATTCTCTGCATAAATACTTGCTGAATATGATCCATGAAATTTTGAAAGGATTCAAAATCTGTCTTGTAATCACACTGCCATTTCTGGAAAATCAAACTTGCTATATATATGAAAATTGATCCTTGATGATTCCTTGATTTAATTATGCCCTGTCTACCTTTAAAAACAAACTCGAATAAAAGAATATTGCCAGTTTTGTGAAGAGTGATATTTGTAGATGCTTTGCCGAGTTTGAATTATGCTTAGTCACCATTCCAAATATGATTTAATCCAATCCTTTAATTTCTCCAGCATTCCATGATTGACAAAAGATTTTCTGAAAAGAATTCTTTGCAGACCTGTAGTATAACAATGACACTTCACTGTTGTGTATCACATTTTGTAACTGTGTTCACTTGAACATCAAACTGTCTTAGCTTGATCACAATGTAAATTGACTTGTTCCAGTATTAAACACATTGTACTCATGTACGCACGCACTTGTTCATTGTTGTCTTGTACATGTTCCAAACTTGCTTGACTTGGGGCTGCTCCTTTAAAACCTGTCTTGATCCCTGTCTTCATGCTACACCAAATTGACTGTTTTGTTTGGCTGCTTTAACATGAAGTTGCATCTTTGTCTTGACATGGCTTAACCATGTTGCACCATCACGTTGCACTTGATTTGAGATGCTTAACCTTTCTGAAAATGTTTACATGAACACATTTTCACCTTGTCCTCTATGCTGCTATGCCTGTTGTGCATTCAGATTTACACTTGTTCATATCATGCATGAATTCTTGCATTTGTGATGTCTCATGCTAGTTGATCCATGTCTGCATCCATATACATCACATGCTGCAACTCCAAATATCCATCCATGAATTTCATACTAAAACTTGAAGATTTGTGTTGTACTCGATCATACATAATTTGTTGTTGCCATCACTTGCTTATGTATTTTAGTCTCGACCATGCTAAACCGTCTTCCTTTGTATATATGCTGAAATCTATTTGTTGTTGCCATTGTATGTACACCCTTATGTGTATCACTTGCACTGTGTACTTGTAACAACCTGAATTTTTATAACATGTTAAAACCATAAATCAAGGCAGAATTAAATTTTAAAATAAGAATCAAGGGAAACGGGTTACGCCATTGCGTTCATCTCGAAATTTTACATGAAATAGAGTCCGAGTTTTCGAAAATCGGAGTCCGGATGAAGAAGTTATGGCCTGTAGAAGATTCACAGATTTTAGGCAGCACAGGATCAGGCAGGTCGACCTGGGGGTCGACCTGTGGACCAGGTCGACCATGTGGTCGACCCTAGGGTCGACCTACCCCCCAGGTCGACCATGTGGTCGACCTCCCCCCCTTACAGCTCGACCTGGTCGGCCTTTTTTGACCTAGAACTCATTTTTGAAGCCTGGGACGTGTTTTGATGGTCCGGATTGATTCTAGGGTTAATCTAAGGGCCTAAACTAGTTGCTACACCTATAAAAACACCCTTAGACCTAACCTAATTCATATCAAATCATTCTTACACCATTATGCTGCTAAAATACCTCTTGAACCATGGCCGCCGTCTCCAAATCAAAGTACAAACATTCAAACTCAAATCAATCCAAAGAACAAGGCTTCTACAATGATTCAAGACAATAAATTAACAACGCCGCGAATTTTTACAACAAATTCAGTTCTTAATTCATTAGCCATGCTCTGTAAGTTCTAGTTGTTTTTAGATTTAAACATTTAATTATAATATGACCATGGAATAAAGTGGAATTGGATTTAAGTATGTTTATTGATTCAGATCTATTTCTGTTGCTTCTTGAATCTTGAGTTTTGGGACTTTTCTATGTTCGTTCTCATGTCAAGCTTATGATCTATTCAGCCTATTGTAAATCAGTTTTTCTTGATTCATATTGATATTATTGTCAAGATCTATCTTTTATGCCAGAGATGATGTTTTTATGCCAGTTTTTCCTTTCTATACTGATTGTTATACAAATTCTACCTTCCCCTATTTATTTTCTTTCAATGAACCTAGGTCAATTTCGGACCTAGGCCTGAACCGCGATTTGCGTACGATTGAATACGGGGAAATATGGGAATGTTGTCTATATTGGATATATATATATATGTTTGGTGGAATTGACGGCATAACATGAAATGGGGATATGAGTATTATCGCTATAATTAAAGATTGTAAGTTTGGATAAAATGGTGTAAACATGGAATACATGTAGTTTGGTATGAAACTCGACCTATGTAAAATGGCAAGAATATTGATATATGTAAACGGCATGAAACTTGGTACTTGTGTAAATTGGTATAAAATTTGCATACATGTGAAATGGCGTGAATTAAACATATGTAAATTTGGTATGAATTGGGCATATGTAAAAACTAACATTTAATCTAGAACTTGGGCGTATGTTAATTATGTAAAATTTTGGAGTTGGGACATATATGAAAATTTATGACTTGGTAGAGGTTTAATATGAACGCGCCTAAGTTGAGTTTTGGGTAGTTGGCATGTATTGTGAATAAAAGGCTATAACTTGGCATAACCTTATAGTGAATTATGATAATAATTTGGGAATACGTTTTGGGGCAAAAACGTGAATTATGAACTTGATAATTGACATATAACTGGAAATATGAACGTGATTGGAACATGAACATTTCTATATGTTAAACACATGAACTGATATTGGGGTTTTGGGTGGAATACGACCATTAATGAACCTTTGACATGAGGTTAGACTCAGTTTGTGGTGTAAATCTGCCCGGAACCGCCCGGCAAATCCAGTAGCCACAAAATGTCAGTCTAATGTGAGAGGTCATAGGCCAAATTGTAGGTGTAACGGTTTATGACACGAGGTTAGACCCAGTTTGTGGTGTAAATCTGCCCGGAACCGCCCGGCAAATCCAGTGACCACAAAATGCACGGTCTAATGTGAGAGGTCATGATTCTTTCTTCATAATGAATGAATTAAGGAATACTAACCATAATAAGACGTGGGAATGGTTAGAGGGTTAGGTGGGATGACATGGAAATTTGACATGTAAATGTGGACCTAACCGGTATGAGTTAAGAACATGTAAAACTTACAAATGTAGGCTTAACCAACATAATAGTTAATCAGACCAATGGGTGGGTTAAGTAACATGACTAGACTAATGACACTTAACCAATATAACATGACACATGGCAGGGTTAAGTCAACTTGAACATATAGATAATACTCAACCAACTTAGCATGATACGTGGGCGGGTTAAGCCATGAATTATTTGAATATACTTAACCAATTTGACACGATGATTTTATAGGGTTAAGTCATGAACCGCTTGAATATACTTAACCAATTTGACACGATGATTTGATAGGGTTAAGTCATGAACCGCTTGAATATACTTAACCAATTAGATACGATGATTTGATAGGGTTAATTCATGAACCGCTTGAATATACTTAACCAATTTGACACGATGATTTGATAAGGTTAAGTCATGAACCGGTTGAATATACTTAACCAATTGGACACGATGATTTGATAGGGTTAAGTCATGAACCGATGGAATATACTTAACCAACTTGACAGATGATTCGTAGGACTAAGTCATGAACTTGAACGACAACACTTAGCCAATTTGACATGACACGTAGGCGGGTTAAGTCACGAACTTGAATGACAACACTTAACCAACTTGACATGCTAGACTGATGGGGTTAAGTCTCGAATTTAAATGACAACACTTAACCTACTGGACGGAAACCCTAGTTGCGCGGTCATTTTCAGCAGTAACCCACTAGATGTATCACGGTACCCTGGAACTAGGCAGGGTGGGGCACGATTACTGGGCTGATTGTAAGCGACCAGAATGAAGGCTGAGTTAGTGCGCCATTGTAGGTTCAGGTAGATTATGGTCGTGCACGTAGTCCGGAGTTGAAAAAGCAGGCATTGGGCACCGGTAGGTTTACACTGTGCGTGCTTGATTCGTGTCGGTGGTTGGCACCCTGGGGCTTGATACACCCTATGGTGGACCTAGCACAGGTGACTACATTTCGTGATTGGGCCGTATGACACAGACACATGAACGAGCTAGGATTGTAGGGAGCCGATCGATTAATAGATCGTTACGTAGAAAAAGGGTGTTGTTCGTTAGGTAGCATAATCCCTAGTGGTCCTAGGTGGCATAAACCCTAATCGAATCTAGGAAACGTTCAATAGGTAGCATAATCCCTAGTGGTCCTAGGTGGCATAAATCCTAGTTGAACACGCGATGGTTCATGATAAGGAAACCTAGCCAGAACAAGGGTGGCGGTCCAAACGATTTCAAGAATGGTGGCACTACGTTGAAGTAGTATAGAAATACGTGATGAAACCCATACGATATACAGCACGGGACTGTACATATACATGGAAAGGATGATACTGGTTAGGGTATGAGACGACCCCAAACCCCGTACTGACGGTGGCAAGGGTAATCCGTGGAATATAACACATAAACAGATAAAAGAAGAACAGAAATAAATAAATACACCAGATAATGAACAATAGAATATACTGGATAAACGTAATCATCAGAGTTACACAGTATACAGGATCATACTTAACATAAATACAGTTCAGCTATACATAAATGTCTACAGCGGAAAACAAACATAATGTACAATAGGAGCTGAACAGCATAAAAAGATATAAATGATAGAATCCATCTTCAGCTCCAGCTATCCAGAAAGAACCAGCTAAACCTAAATACAAGGCTGCCCGTGTAGAAAAAGGGCACCCGAGTTTGAGAGTGAAACAAACTACGAGTCAGTCATGGGACTGGTATGAGAAATCTACTCTACACATTAATAATATGGCTAATCACAGGACCACGCCACTTTCGTGGAACGGGTTTACTCCATTGGATTGCCAGTGCTTTAAAAACAAATCTTTCTTTTGAACATCGCAATGCTTTTTATAAAAATGAATCCATTATAAGACTCAGTTCCCATCACACAATGCAACGCAAACCGGAGGATAGAGTTTTACCTTATAATGGCCAAAATATGATTGATACGAATAAAACAAAAGCATTTGATATTATTACTAGTGTTTATATGTTACAAAAACAATTTCAATCATAACTATCGATCATAGACGGCATGGGTACCATATATCATGTCGCCATATATATATACAATCAAAACCGCACAGTCACGTATTTGGAAATTGGATTTCCGTTATGAAACAAGGCAAAAGATAGTCCTTACCGACTTCGAGACAATCTAGCCCATGTCTCAGGGTCAGAGCTCGAGTGACCCTTTGGAGCGACAGGGCCGGTCCACCGATGTGGATTAAAATTCCTGAACACTACGTTTCTCCGCCCTATGGGGCGTAAACGAGCCAACGAATGACTCCATCGGTCCCGGATCGACCGATATATCCGAGGCGCCTCGCTATCCATCATCCACATAAGTAAAATGTCAGGCCGTGTAAAAACACCGACACAACTCCTAGCTAGAAAGAAACGCATGCCCTCCCTGAGGTCCTTCTCCCGTTTCTGGTTCATACCGGGGAGTAAGGCTCGCGAATTCACGTTATACACAAAGCTATGCCACACAGGCGGTGCTTTGATCATCACCACAAGACTTTGCTTTTCAACAGAAGCCCTGATCATTTGCCACTTAGGCATGGCACACTAGCAATTCATGCCATGCGACTGATATCCATCGATATACAACCTCTGAGCTCGTGCGTTTCAGAGAAGGGAGCTAAGCAAAAGAATAAATTCTCCGCCACCAAACAGATGTATATTTAATAGAGATCAATCAACCCAGAATAAAATCCAATGTCAGACACACTACCCATTTGCAAGTCCGTTCTGGGTCTAAACGAAACCGTAGGCACTATATACCTCGCAAACCCATCGACCACCACGTACGTCTGGACGATCACCACTCATTATCCATATTTCGGGATGCCTCCCAATCAGGACCTCGGTTACCATCCAAACGAGGTGAAGATCTCCGGTCTTCGACCACCGTCTTCATCTTCGATTTTTTTTATCGTCGATTCAGTTATTCAGAATGGGATAAACCCGTTCTTTCTGAACAACTCGCGTATATAATAAACAAGTGCAACACTAACATACACACGCATCATTTCAATTCATTAGTCACTAACCGTCAATCAGTAAAAGAACGATTTCCCAAATATTAACCCCGAAGGCCGAAACCAACATCAGATCAACACCCAGGAAACCATTCGACTTAGCCAACCTTCAGTTAATTTCTAAATCACATCCATATCGTTTATAATATTTTATAATGATTTATCGCTATTTTTATTTATTTTAAAATAGCCAATTTATTCAAAACGACGCTTCGGGCCATAACGCGGTCGTGGCGCTGTTTTTCTTCAGATTTGATTTACACATATCTGAAAATCTAACCGTTGGATTTTCACAAAATTCACATCATTAGAAAGATCTTTTCAAAACGAATCCAACGGTTCCAGTTTCGGGAAATTCCGACGGTCGGATCTCCCGGTATAATCGTTTGAAGTTTCGATTTCAAAATATGAACTGCAGCGTCGTTATTCGATTAAATATAATTGTATATATATATAAATACAATCGATTCTGGCACTGTTTTTCTTCAGATTTGAATTAAACATTCCAGACTATCCAACCGTTGGATTTTTACAAAGTTGGTGTCGTTGGAAAGATATTTCCAAAGCGAACCCAACGGTTGCGATTTCAGGAAAATCCGATGGTCGGATCTCCCGGTATAATCGTTTGAAATCACGGTTTCAAAATATGAACTGCAGCTTCGTTATTCGATATATTTTAATTCTATTTATATATATATATCGATTCTTCGATTTCAAACTATATTCATTTCATACATTTGATAAAAATGATATTTTTATCCAACTGGCTTCTATTTCAACACTTCACTATTTTTACCAATTCATGTATATAATAAAAATGTGATTTTTAATGTAAAACAATTTATTTCAAAACATGATTATTTTATATATTTCATATAGGTGATAAAAATAAGATTTTTATTATAAAACAATTTATTTCAAAACAAGATTATTTTATATATTTCGTATATGTGATAAAAATAGGATTTTTATTATAAAACAATTTATTTCAAAACAAGATTGTTTTATACATTTCATATGGATGTTAAAAATGGGATTTTTATTATAAAACAATTTATTTCAAAATATGAATACCATTCAACACATGAATTTCAATTCAACGAATGAATTTCGATTCAGCACATGAAGGTTTTCTATAGTTTATATATATCGATAAAAAGGTGATTTTTATATTTAAAACATGAATACCATTCAACACATGAATTTCAATTCAACGAATGAATATAGATTCAACACATGAAGGTCTTCTATAGTTTATATATATCGATAAAAAAGTGATTTTTTTATTTAAAACATGAATACCATTCAACACATGAATTTCAATTCAACGAATGAATATAGATTCAACACATGAAGGTCTTCTATAGTTTATATATATAGATAAAAATGTGATTTTTATATTTAAAACACGAATACCATTCAACACATGAATTTCAATTCAACGAATGAATATAGATTCAACACATGAAGGTCTTTTATAGTTTATATATAGCAATTCACTTCTATTTCAACACATATATAATTTTTACAACGCATATACAACTTATACGTCGAACGTACAACTTATACAACGCTTATACAAGAGGTGTACAACACTTATATAACTCATACATCGATCATATAATTTATACATCATCGTTTTCCATATCGTTTATAAATTAGAAATCTCACATTGGGTTCCACTCCACCAAAAATAGCAGAAGGCTCAGAAAAATATGCGGTCTCTTCTAGAATGTAGAAGGCGTCCACACGAGTCCACTGTCTCTTGTTTCACTGAATTTCGTCTTGAAACGAAAAAGATATGATTTTTACAAGGTTTGCAATGGTTTAAAGGTGTTAAAACAGTTGAAAATAATAAAGCCGTATACCTCGTTTTGATGTTCAAAACTAGGTCTTCAATTCTTGACCAAACCGTGAAGTATTACCACGATCGGACCACGCAGCGTTGACCAGCCTCGAGAGGCGCGCCTGAGGTGCTGACGACATCGAACTCGGAGGCTCCTGGGCGGCGCGATCGGCCTTCGAACGACGGAGCTTCATGTGGTCGGTTCTGGCGATATACACAACGAAAAAAATCAAACTATATATGGATTTGAAGCTCGTCTGACGATCTACAAAAACCTCAACTGGGGCATAGGTTTTTATTGAGTGTGGAAGGAGAAAACAAAGGGGAAAGCTTTGAAGAGGAGCCGCCGTTCGTATCGGGGAGAGAGAGTAAACGATGACCAATGATTTTTTTTATTTATATATTTTAAAATCTCTAAAATACCCTCTTACTCACACGAACCCCAATTCAACCCCAACGACTGTCGTCCTTAGCGTTTTATCCCCATTCCGACCACAATGGGATATGTTTCGTAGGCCCATTCGACTGTTATAGTCAGTTATCTTTCAAATTAAAGTATAAAACATTCTATAGTGAATTTGAACGTACATTTCAATTTGCCAGGGCCACAAACTGATTCGAAAAATTCCAGAAAAATAAATCTAGCTATGTTTTGACGATACGGTCCCAACAAAACTAGTTTCGTCGAATTCCGAGACCGTTTGCAAAAAGGCCCATTTCTGGTCGATCCAATTTAACTGTAATTGGCCAAAACACGTTTTCCTTTGCCACGCTCACGTACTAGCTTCAAAAATTATGAAATTTGAAACCTAGCAATAACTTCACATCCCAGATCTAACAAAAGTGGTTTCGTCGAATTCCGAGGTCGTTTGCAAAATGGCCAATTTCACGGGCTATATAAATTCCATAGCGACTTTTCTGAAAATTCATTTGGCCATAACTTTTGCTTTCCGCTATGAAACTTCGATTTTTCAGATTCCTTAGAAAGGTATTCACTAACAGATTTAAATATTTTTGGTTTCAGTCAAATCCTTTTTGTTTTGCACCCGGTACAGTCCGACAAAGTTTGAATTCAAATTTTGAAACTGCAGCGCCATTTCAGGCCTTGTTTATAATTGGAATTAATTATATTCGTTTTCAATTGTCGATTCAAACTCAATTTTCATCTCTATTATTTAAAATATTTATTTTAAATATTTAAAATCCATTATTTTAGCCAATTCAAAAATTTTAAATTGGTTCAGATTTTCTGGGTCGTTACAATCTCCCCCACTTAAAACTTTTCGTCCCCGAAAAGGAACAAAGTCGAAAGTGGTTTGATTAATCAACTCTGCGTTCAATCTGGCTTCCATTCTCCAACTTTTCAGTTTCTGAGAATTTTCAAATTCTTCAAAAATTTGGCTAACACTCGGAATTTTCGAAAAATTTCGCCATAACCTCCTTTGTACGGGGAGAGGTTTGGAAATTTATTGGGCCGTATTAGGTACCCAATAAATCCTAATAAGCATACACATATTTATAGTGATATATTCTGGTGTTTACAGGGGAGCGTGTATTGATAATAACTCCAGAGAATAAATTCTCGTCACCCTGTCAAAGCCTGAGGGAGTGTGTATTTTAAATGCTCCAGAGGATAAATCCTCGTCACCTCGTCCCGTGTGGGAAATAAATAGTCCATGTGCCGTATCTAATAACTAGAGAGACGTGATTATTGTCAACTCCAGACCCGTGTGGGGTTTTTATTAATCTGGCAATTTTATCGTTACAATTTAAATAGTCCATATCAGTCATCAGTTCAACCTGTAAAATATAGTCATCGCCATACAAGCCTCTCGCTCGTATGGTAAATCTTCCACCTCGTCACACAAGCTCCAAATCCTCATGTGGTATATGATGAAGTATGCCTATCTTCCAGAAGTATGCCATGTAATGTAGTTCAAAATTAATTGTTACTATCCTATGGCGACGTTTATTATTACACACAGAATAACCAGCACTCCGCATCCAATGGCATTCACAGGAGTTGATATAATAATATTTCGCATCCAACTCATTAAGGTTTACCTATTTTTCGGGCATGCAAATAAAATCTTTACTCAACAGCTATCCAATTACCTGTTCAAACATATATAATGCACATGTATATATTTCTATTTATTTTCTAATCAGTTCAATGTATGATATAATCGAACAAATTCTACCATTCATTCTATTATTGATTAAATTAACTATCGTTTTAATAATTTTAATTAATCCAATCTATTATCACACAACACAAACAACAATCAAATTGTTTTTAACTTTTCAAAATCATACAAATCAATTTCTATATTCTTTTAAAATCATTCAGACCATAGAATTAAAAGTGCACATCCATGGAAAGAAAATAACAACAGAGTAGAGAACTAATTGGTAATGCAAAGTATGGTAAATGTACCTTGCACTGGAGTCAATCAGAGATATCCACTCGGCACCTAGGATAGGCTTTCTGAATGCTCTCCTCAGTTTCCCAAGTACAATCTCGCGGATCTCCACTCCATTGCACTTTGACTAAGTGAACCTTCTTGTTCCTCAGCTCTTTGGTTTCTTTGCCGATGATCTTTAGCAGTTCTCTTCTCACAGCCAATTCTGGAATAATTTCAATATCCTGTTGAGCTGTTTCTTCCACGATCAAGTCTGGATCATGAACGTGCTTTCGAAGTTGAGATATGTGAAATACATCATGAACTCCAGGCAACCAATCCGGCAATTTAACTCTATAAGCGAGCATTCCGATCCATTCCAGAATAGGAAACGGACCAATGAATTTGGGCGCCAACTTTCCAGTTTTACCGAACCGGATAACTCCTCTCATCGGCGATACTTTCAAATATACATAGTCGCCAACAGCAAATGATATATCTCTTCTTCTCCTATCGGCATAACTCTTTTGTCGGCTTTGAGCGGCCAGTAATCGTTTCTTAATAAAATCGACTTTGTCGGCAGCTTCTCGGATCATGTCAGGCCCCAACACAAGTCTATAACCGGGTTCGACCCAACAAGCAGGAGATCGGCACGGTCTACCATATAGTGCTTCGAATGGTGACATTGTCAGGCTCGCCTGGTAGCTGTTGTTATATGAGAATTCAGCCAAATGCAGATGGTCTTCCCATGATCCACCGAAATCTAGAACACAAGCCCGCAATAGATCTTCTAAAATACGATTCACCCTCTCAGTCTGACCGTCTGTCTGAGGATGATAAGCGGTGCTCAAGTTCAGCTTCATTCCCAGCTCTACTTGAAATGCCTCCCAGAATTTACTATTAAATATTGTATCTCTATCACTGACTATACTGAGCGGCACTCCATGTAGTCTAACTATTTCCTTGAAATATATCTACGCCAAACTCTGAGCAGTTCTGTTTGATCTGACAGGTATGAAATGGGCGGTCTTCGTGAAGCGATCTACAATCACCCAAATACTGTCATTTCCTTTCTGGTTCTGGGCAAACCATCAATGAAGTCCATGGAAATATGTTCCCACTTCCAACCAGGAACGTCTAGCGGTTGTAACAATCCAGCCAGTTTCTGTTGGTTGCTTTTGACTAGTCGACAAGTAGGGCATCGGCTAACATATAAAGAAATGTCCCTCTTCATCGACTTCCACCAGAAAGTGCTTTTGATGTCGTTATACATTTTGCTTACTCCCGGATGGATACTTAGTTTTGACTTGTGGCATTCGTCCAGTACTTCCTTTCGGAGCTCAGGAATGTTAGGAACACAAATTCGACCTTTCAGCCTTAGAATCCCCTCATCATCAACTTGAAAACTCGAGGGTTCGCCTTTCTGAATTATCTCTCTGATCTTCTGAATGAAGTGATCATCCTTCTGAAGAGCAGATATTTTATCTATCAATGAAGTCGTGATAATAAAACTGGCGATCATTTCATTCTTTCGGCTTAACGCATCGGCCACGACATTGGCTTTCCCTGGGGTGTACATAATTTCAAAGTCATATGCTGCAAGAAACTCCAGCCAACGTTGCTGCCTCAGATTCAAGTCCTTCTGGGTGAATAGATACTTTAGCGATTGGTGATCTGTAAACAGTTCAAATCTCTCACCCAGAAGATAGTGTCTCCAGATTTTCAAGGCGAATACTATAGCCAATAACTCAAGATCATGAGTTACGTAGTTTTTCTCGTGTGGCTTCAGTTGATGGCTAGCATAAGCAATCACTTGGCCTCTTTGCATTAACACTGCGCCAAGGCCTTCTCTAGAAGCATCAGTCCAGACCTTTAAATCTTGATTGCCATCGATGATGGTTTACACTGGAGCTGTCGTTAATCTTAACTTTAGCTCTTCAAAAGCCTCTTCACTTTCTGGAGTCCATTTGAATTTAGAGTGCTTCTTTGTAAGCTTAGTTAAGTGACCAGATATCTTCGAAAAGTTTTTAACGAACTTCCGGTAATAACTAGCCAATCCGAGAAAACTGCGGACTTCAGTGGGGATACTGGGCTGTTTCCAATTCTGAATAGCTATGATTTTACTTGGATCCACAGCAATTCCTTCTTTCGATACGACATGGCCCAGAAATTTCACTTCATCCTGCCAGAATATACATTTGGACAGTTTGGCTTTCAATACATTCCTTCTCAGAATTTCTAGCACCTGTTCCAAATGCTTTTCATGTTCGGCCTTGGATTTAGAGAAGATTAGAATATCATCAATAAAAACAAGAACCAATTTATTCAAAACTCCTCTGAACACTCTATTCATCAAATCGACGAAGTATGCTGGAGCGTTACATAAGCCGAACGACATTACTAACCACTCGTAGAATAAGTCGGGACCTCTGAATGTTGTCATTGGAACACACTCTTCGGCAATTCGAAGTTGATGGAAGCCTGTAGCTAGGTCCATCCTTGAGAATACCTGTGCTCCATTCAGACGATCCAATAAGTCGTCGATTCGCGACAATGGATATTTGTTCTTTATTGTTTGCTTGTTCAAATCACGATAATCCACACATAGCCGTAGAGTACTGTCAGATTTTGGGACAAACACCACTGCTGCACCCCAATCAGAGAAACTAGGCCTGATCAGACCTTTCCATATGAGCTGTCGTGTTTGATTGTCTAATTCCTCCTTCTCTTTCAAGGACATTCTTCGAATAGCGTGAACTACCGGCCTTGCATTCGGAATCAAAGCAATCTTGAAATCTATTTCTCTCTGCGGGGGTAAGCGAACTACTTCTTCAAACACACCCGCGTAATTTTTGACGACAGGAATATCTTTGATGAGGTAAGGAATATTCTCTGTGACTTCAGGGATATTTTCTATTTGAGCTGGAGAAACATCCAAAGTTGCCCAGAAGTCCTTTCTATTTGAAGTCGGGCCTTCACATGGTATGGTTATATAATTCCCCGATTGGGCCTTTGCCTTAACAACTCTCTCGGCGCATCTAACCTCTGCTTCATATTTAGTTAGCCAATCCAATCCCAGAATAAGATCGAATTCATTAAAATTCATGACGATAGAGATAGTAGGGAATTTATAGCAGGAAAAAGAGACAGGTACTGCACAAACCCAACTGAGATTGATGGAACCCCCAAGTGGATTTTGGACAGTCATTGGTTCTTTGAGCTTCTTCAGTTTCAAATCCAACTTCTTAACTGCACTCTTTGCAATAAAGCTTCGTGACGCGCCTGTATCAAACAGCACCTTAACTGGAATGTTCTTGACATTGAGCGTGCCTTCTAAAACATCAGACCTTTCCTCCTTTGAAAGATGACCGGTCTGATGGCATTGACTGCACTTTCTATTCTCTTGAAACTTCTTACCGAATTTAGATCCACTCTTTATTCGCTTCTCCGAGGGTTTGCAATTTCCCTGAAAATGCCCTGGCTTATGGCAGTTATTGCATATGGCAGTCGTTGCTGGTTCTTTTCCAGATTTAGCCCTTTTTCTCTTGGCACTGGGCTTCTTACTGACCTCAGACGTTGTTCTAGCCTCAGGACGATCAGTTTCAGACTCATTTTTATTACTAGAGATGACTTCCTCTTCATACTGTAACATACCTTTCTTATCGAGATCCTCATATTGGTAAGCCATGTATATCATTTCAGAAAAGGGGAGCTTCACGTTCCTCATTACGCTGTTCTGATATTTTCTTTGAAGCCCATTGATAAATCTCAAATTCTTCCTCTTCGGATTTTGAATTAGATGAAGAGCAAAGTGAGAAAGTTCGTTGAATTTCTTATGATATTCTGGGATGGTCATATCACCTTGTATCAGATAAGAAAATTCGTCACATAATCGCTCAGTCGCTTCTGGAGGAGTAAATCTTTCCAGGAAAATCACTTTGAATCTGTCCCAAGTGATATCACCTTCTGGATTATTCTCTATAACTGAATCCCACCAGAACAAAGCTTCGTCTTTGAGTGCCCAGGAGGCCAGTAATCTTTTCTGGTCATCCCTCAGCTTAAAACCATCAAAGATTTTCTCAGCAGAGCGAATCCAAGCATGTGTCTTCATAATAGATTCTTCACCAGAGAACGGTATTCCACCCATATTTCGATATTTGATTAATAGGGCCTCAATATCCAGTTCTGCATTCCTTCTGTTTCTGACACTCATTTTCTAGTACTTCTGCAAATAGCAGATCAAGTGTCAGGTCACATAAAAGATATTTTAAAACATAGAAACAAATACTTCAAATGCAAATGTGTCTATCGAGGTGTAATTTCATTCTGCTTTACTCATACTAGGATATTACTGATCCTATCTATATAGAGTTACCCGTCCTAGAACACTACTGGTTCTATTTCTGACGAGTTCGTTGTATGTTATATTCCAGAACTAAGCTTAACCAAAGCTCTGATACCAAATTGAGACGACCCCAAACCCCGTACTGACGGTGGCAAGGGTAATCCGTGGAATATAACACATAAACAGATAAAAGCAGAACATAAATAAATAAATACACTAGATAATGAACAATAGAATATACTGGATAAATGTAATCATCAGAGTTACACAGTATACAGGATCATACTTAGCATAAATACAGTTCAGCTATACATAAATGTCTACGGCAGAAAACAAACATAATGTACAATAGGAGCTGAACAACATAAAAAGAGATAAATGATAGAATCCATCTTCAGCTCCAGCTATCCAGAAAGAACCAGCTAAACCTGAATACAAGGCTGCCCGTGTACAAAAAGGGCACCCGAGTTTGAGAGTGAAACAAACTACGAGTCATTCATGGGACTGGTATGAGAAATCTACTCTACACATTAATAATATGGCTAATCACAGGACCACGCCACTTTCGTGGAACGGGTTTACTCCATTGGATTGCCAGTGCTTTAAAAACAAATCTTTCTTTTGAACATCGCAATGCTTTTTATAAAAATGAAGCCATTATAAGACTCAGTTCCCATCACACAATGCAACGCAAACCGGAGGATAGAGTTTTACCTTATAATGGCCAAAATATGATTGATACGAATAAAACAAAAGCATTTGATATTATTACTAGTGTTTATATGTTTCAAAAACAATTTCAATCATAACTATCGATCATAGACGGCATGGGTACCATATATCATGTCGCCATATATATATACAATCAAAACCGCACAGTCACGTATTTGGAAATTGGATTTCCGTTATGAACCAAGGCAAAAGATAGTCCTTACCGACTTCGAGACAATCTAGCCCATGTCTCAGGGTCAGAGCTCGAGTGACCCTTTGGAGCGACAGGGCCGGTCCACCGATGTGGATTAAAATTCCTGAACACTACGTTTCTCCGCCTTATGGGGCGTAAATGAGCCAACGAATGACTCCATCGGTCCCGGATCGACCGATATATCCGAGGCGCCTCGCTATCCATCATCCACATAAGTAAAATGTCAGGCCGTGTAAAAACACCGACACAACTCCTAGCTAGAAAGAAACGCATGCCCTCCCTGAGGTCCTTCTCCCGTTTCTGGTTCATACCGGGGAGTGAGGCTCGCGAATTCACGTTATACACAAAGCTATGCCACACAGGCGGTGCTTTGATCATCACCACAAGACTTTGCTTTTCAACAGAAGCCCTGATCATTTGCCACTTAGGCATGCCATACTAGCAATTCATGCCATGCGACTGATATCCATCGATATACAACCTCTAAGCTCGTGCGTTTCAGAGAAGGGCGTTAAGCAAAAGAATAAATTCTCCGCCGCCAAACAGATGTATATTTAATAGAGATCAATCAACACAGAATAAAATCCAATGTCAGACACACTACCCATTTGCAAGTCCGTTCTGGGTCTGAACGAAATCGTAGGCACTATATACCTCGCAAACCCATCGACCACCACGTACGTCTGGACGATCACCACTCATTATCCATATTTCGGGATGCCTCCCAATCAGGACCTCGGTTACCATCCAAACGAGGTGAAGATCTCCGGTCTTCGACCACCGTCTTCATCTTCGATTTTTTTTATCGTCGATTCAGTTATTCAGAATGGGATAAACCCGGTCTTTCTGAACAACTCGCGTATATAATAAACAAGTGCAACACTAACATACACACGCATCATTTCAATTCATTAGTCACTAACCGTCAATCAGTAAAAGAACGATTTCCCAAATATTAACCCCGAAGGCCGAAACCAACATCAGATCAACACCCAGGAAACCATTCGACTTTGCCAACCTTCAGTTAATTTCTAAATCACATCCATATCGTTTATAATATTTTATAACGATTTATCGCTATTTTTATTTATTTTAAAATAGCCAATTTATTCAAAACGACGCTTCGGGCCATAACGCGGTCGTGGCGCTGTTTTTCTTCAGATTTGATTTACACATATCTGAAAATATAACCGTTGGATCTTCACAAAATTTACATCATTAGAAAGATCTTTTCAAAATGAATCCAACGGTTCCATTTTTGGGAAATTCCGACGGTCGGATCTCCCGGTATAATCGTTTGAAGTTTCAATTTCAAAATACGAAATGCAGCGTCGTTATTCGATTAAATATAATTATATATATATATATATATAAATATAATCGATTCTGGCGCTGTTTTTCTTCAGATTTGAATTAAACATTCCAGACAATCCAACCGTTGGATTTTTACAAAGTTGGTGCCGTTGGAAAGATATTTCCAAAGCGAACCCAACGGTTGCGATTTCAGGAAAATCCGATGGTCGGATCTCCCGGTATAATCGTTTGAAATCACGGTTTCAAAATACGAACTGCAGCTTCGTTATTCGATATATTTTAATTCTATTTATATATATATCGATTCTTCGATTTCAAACTATATTCTTTTCATACATTTGATAAAAATGATATTTTTATCCAACTGGCTTCTATTTCAACACTTCACTATTTTTACCAATTCATGTATATAATAAAAATGTGATTTTTAATGTAAAACAATTTATTCCAAAACACGATTATTTTATATATTTCATATAGGTGATAAAAATAGGATTTTTATTATAAAACAATTTATTTCAAAACAAGATTATTTTATATATTTCATATAGGTGATAAAAATAGGATTTTTATTATAAAACAATTTATTTCAAAACAAGATTATTTTATACATTTCATATGGATGTTAAAAATGGGATTTTTATTATAAAACAATTTATTTCAAAATATGAATACCATTCAACACATGAATTTCAATTCAACGAATGAATTTCCATTCAACACATGAAGGTTTTCTATAGTTTATATATATCGATAAAAAGGTGATTTTTATATTTAAAACATGAATACCATTCAACACATGAATTTCAATTCAACAAATGAATATAGATTCAACACATGAAGGTCTTCTATAGTTTATATATATCGATAAAAAGGTGATTTTTATATTTAAAACATGAATACCATTCAACACATGAATTTCAATTCAACGAATGAATATAGATTCAACACATGAAGGTCTTCTATAGTTTATATATATAGATAAAAATGTGATTTTTATATTTAAAACACGAATACCATTCAACACATGAATTTCAATTCAACGAATGAATATAGATTCAACACATGAAGGTCTTCTATAGTTTATATATAGCAATTCACTTCTATTTCAACACATATATAATTTTTACAACGCATATACAACTTATACATCGAATGTACAACTTATACAACGCTTATACAAGAGGTGTACAATGCTTATATAACTCATACATCGATCATATATTTATACATCGTCGTTTTCCATATCGTTTATAAATTAGAAATCTCACATTGGGTTCCACTCCACCAAAAATAGCAGAAGGCTCAGAAAAATATGCGGTCTCTTCTAGAATGTAGAAGGCGTCCACACGAGTCCACTGTCTCTTGTTTCACTGAATTTCATCTAGAAACGAAAAAGATATGATTTTTACAAGGTTTGCAATGGTTTAAAGGTGTTAAAACAATTGAAAATAATAAAGCCGTATACCTCGTTTTGATGTTCAAAACTAGGTCGTCAATTCTTGACCAAACCGTGAAGTATTACCATGATCGGACCATGCAGCATTGACCAGCCTCGAGAGGCGCGCCTGAGGTGCTGACGGCGTCGAACTCGGAGGCTCCTGGGCGGTGCGATCGGCCTTCGAACGACGGAGCTTCACGAGGTCGGTTCTGGCGATATACACAACGAAAAAAAATCAAACTATATATGGATTTGAAGCTCGTCTGACGATCTACAAAAACCTCAACTGGGGCATAGGTTTTAATTGAGTGTGGAAGGAGAAAAAGAAGGGGAAATCTTTGAAGAGGAGCCGCCGTTCGTATCGGGGAGAGAGAGTAAACGATGACCAATGATTTTTTTTTAAATATATTTTAAAATCTCTAAAATACCTTCTTACTCACACGAACCCCAATTCAACCCCAACGACTGTCGTCCCTAGCGTTTTATCCCCATTCCGAACACAATGAGATATGTTTCGTAGGCCCATTCGACTGTTATAGTCAGTTATCTTTCAAATTAAAGTATAAAACATTCTATAGTGAATTTGAACGTACATTTCAATTTGCCAGGGCCACAAACTGATTCGAAAAATTCCAGAAAAATAAATCTAGCTATGTTTTGACGATACAGTCCCAACAAAACTAGTTTCATCGAATTTCGAGACCGTTTGCAAAAAGGCCCATTTCTGGTCGATCCAATTTAACTGTAATTGACCAAAACACATTTTCCTTTGCCACGCTCACATACTAGCTTCAAAAATTATGAAATTTGAAACCTAGCAATAACTTCACATCCCGGATCCAACAAAAGTGGTTTCGTCGAATTCTGAGGTCATTTGCAAAATGGCCAATTTCACGGGCTATATAAATTCCATAGCGACTTTTCTGAAAATTCATTTGGCCATAACTTTTGCTTCCGCTATGAAACTTCGATTTTTCAGATTCTTAGAAAGGTATTCACTAACAGATTTAAATATTTTTGGTTTCACTCAAATCCGTTTTGTTTTGCACTCGGTACAGTCCGACAAAGTTAGAATTCAATTTTTGAAACTGCAGCGCCATTTCAGGCCTTGTTTATATTTGGAATTAATTATATTCATTTTCAATTGTCGATTCAAACTCAGTTTTCATCTCTATTATTTAAAATATTTATTTTAAATATTTATTTTAAATATTTAAAATCCATTATTTTAGCCAATTTAAAAATTTTAAATTGGTTCAGATTTTCTGGGTCGTTACAGGGTACTAGTACAGTTGGTGCAGAGAATATAGGAAATCAAAGAAAATAGTGGAATGGTGAAGCTTAGAAATCTTGCGATGTTATACTTAATAGAAACCTTGCAATGTGATACTTGGTAGGAACCTTGTGATGATACTCTTGATAGGAAGCATGGGATGTTATACTTGATTCATCGTGCCTGTAGCTTACCTTGTCATTATGCTTATGTTTACTTTCAGTTTATTCATGCTATATTATCTTCACCTGTTTTTATGCTGAAAGCCACTAGGACTTACTCAGTCTTTATGACTGACCCAGTTTGTTTCGCCTCTTTTTCTTTCGTTCCCCCCAGGTTCGCAGGGTGGGAATACAGCTTAGTTCGGATCTTACCAAGCTCCAAGGCTCTTTCATGTACTGCTTGGATTTCTCTTGGCTATGGCTTGCTTTGCTGTTTTACTTGGGGAATGATTTATGACTATGGTTTTATGCTTCTTTACTATTGCAAGACAGATTTCGATGTAATGGATTTAATAGCATTTTGATGTAAAAGGCTTTAGACCTTTCTAGATTTTAAAGCAATGAAATTTGGTTCTTCTTCCGCTGTTTTATATGTTCTGTCTAGTAATATTTCTGTGTATGTTTACCTAGATAATGCTCCACCAAAGCTAGTGCATTCGCTTTGTGAGTGACCCTAGCGGAGGTGGAGTGTTACAGTACTTGTGATAGTTATGTTACATGTACTTGAGCTTCCTTTTTGACCAAACATATGTATAGACCATGCGGTATTGTTGCACAGACCTGGCCACTTTATGTTGGCTGCATTATTGTGAATTTGTTGTGTGTTTTCATTACTGAACCATTTGCTGTGTACACTTTAAACTTGGTCTGTCCACTTTGTTCCACCATGATTTCTTGAACAAGAATGTATGATGTACCATCACTATGCTGTTTTGACACCTTTGAAATTTGCTGCTTGCATTTTGTTTTAGCCATGCACCATATTTGTACTATGTCGAATTTTATAATGTGCTCGGCCAATTGTGTTGAGCAGTCTTCATGTTTGACCATGGTTTAACCAATTTGATATGTTGTGCACTGAGTTGAGATGGTCCATGTGGCTACTCCTCAGTTGTAAACTGATTGGCGTGGCAATGCACACGTGTATGTCTATACACATGTGTATATGCAGCCATTAGTCAATTTTCCTGTCCCTGCATTATAGATATATATATATATATATATATATATGTTGTCTGCCTTGTGGTATTTACAGTGTCTCACTATGAATATCACAAGCTGTCTAGGCACAGTCAGATAAATCAGTTCGAGTCAGAAAAATGATGAGAAACACACCGAAATTCTGAGGCAAATAAATTTTCAAAATAAAATTTAAATCTGCATGTATTCAGCTTTTCTTTCTATTGCAGTGTACTGTGTGTGTGTGTTTCATGTGACAGGTAAACAGGTGATGACTGGACTGACTGAAAAGATGCTGTGAAGACGGAGAATGAAGTCAAGAATAGAGTTAAAAAGTGTTTGTAACAGAGTATGTATATATGAAAATGTACAACTTGGTGTAAAATGTATATGAGTGTTGAATGAGAAACTGTGAGTATGAAATGTATTGCAATGCTGAGATGTACAAATAGTGGAGTATGAAATTTGTACTGTTTGATATTGAAATAAAATATTCTATTCAAATAAAATACTGTGAATATTTAAATTTTAGTACAGTTGTATTTTATTTAAATAGAAATATTATATTTATGAATGTTGTGTGTATATAAAGCAGTACAGTACAAACACATTTATAATAATATATATTTGATTGTTATCATCAAACAAAAATCATATAATTGTGTATACAACAACGTTATGTACAACAATCTCCCCCTTTTGATGATGACAAACAAATATTTAAGATTTTGAATATAAATTTGTTTGAAAAATGAAATATATTACTCCCCCTATTTGAATGCTTCCCCTACAGCAAAAAAAACTCCCTCTATAACTGTGAATGAGTGAAATGAACTATGAACTGAATAATAACGAATTTTCAAAATTAATTTTTTTTATAAAATATTCACTCATAAAATCAAAATCTCAACCGATTTTCCCTTTTTTTATCATCAAAAGGATACAAGATTTAAAATACAGATGAAAAATGACTAAAAAATATAATTTCAGCATAAGAGGAAGAACGATCATCATAAATCCTAGTCAATCAAACAAAAAATCATAATAAACTGAGAACTAGTGGCATATTTCACATTGCAGAGAATGACAGATTTACGATGAAATTTATATAAATGAAGAGAGTTATATAAAACTGAACTTCAATTAATTTTCAAAAAGATTTATAAGTTGAAGCATAAAAACAGTGACAGATTTGGACTATAATTATAAATTCAATTTAAGCGACAAAAACAAATAACCTCAAATCCCAATACCCATCGATCAACAAATCATAATACGTCATAAGATTTCAACACATTTCAAATATTTAGAAAGATGGATTGATAGGCTGGTTTTTAAATTCCAAGGAGTATTTCAAAATAATTTATATTTATCTAATTTATTCCTTTTTATTTATTTATTTAAGAGCATACGGACCACGCATAACCAGAGCTTGGATTTTTAAATGAGGTCAGTCGCAGCTTAAATTATAAGTTGTCTCATAACCATGCATGACCAGAGCTTGGATTTTTAAATGAGATTAGAGACACACTTATGTATTAATTATATTTATTATTTTCAGCTTTAAAGGAAAAAACTCCTCGGTATATAAAACCAATATGGATTGTGAAATAAATTTCTAAAATAATTATATTATGAAATATGCTCGACTGTACCGGGATCATTAAAAATTTTCAAGTGTCACTAATTCTGAATAAAAATATAGTCCCAATTCTATCACAAATAATTTCCACTGCTTTAAAATAATATGATTTTTAAAAAAAATAAACTCTCCACATTAATATAAAATCATGATGGATGGTAGAATGATGAAAGATAAAGAAGATGTTCTTGAAATAATTGCCAATTCAAAGATATTATAATAAATGTTCAACCATCATGAGAATCTAAATAAAATCTCCTCTTGTTGTGAAATATACTGCAGTCACAATTCATCACAATTTCAAAATCTGATAATGATTTTGATGAATTATAAACACAGTTCAATTTGGGTTTCGATTTCAATTTCTGAATGAATAAAAAAATAAATAATTTTAAAATTGAAAATCAATTACAAGAGGAATTTAGAGAGATAAAAAAAATTTATATATACAGGATGAGAATAAGACTAAAAAGATTTTTCAGCACTTCCTAATCTGATACCACATGTTGTCTCTATTCATGAGGATTTTAAAAAAGACACAGGAGATGAACAAAGATATCTCAGAAACTAGAAATTTAATCACAAAGCCTAAGCAGACACGGTTAACAAATCAAGCAAATAAATTTTATCTATCAGAGCATGGTATATATTTGATACCAAAACAAGTAGTCACCAAAAAAAAATTCAAGAACAATATCTGAGCAGCACAAAAATCAGATTCAAATCAGACTTGTCAAGATGACGGTCACATAGGATGATTCATGATCTAATGAATAAAAATACCGTTTATTTGAAATCATTTGAGAAATATGAAACTCTCAAGATTCAGTGAATCAGTCACACCAGAATGTAAATTTCAGATTCAAGATATGTGCGTGATTCAATAAATCAATAACTTCAAATGATTTTAAACAAACATATATTCTAATCAAATAATCATAAAAAAAAACAAAGAGATTTAAGATCGGATTTTCAAAGAATTTTTCACAAGAATTTCTGACAAGTACAAGAGTAATTTCAGATCATATACATCAAGTTTGAGAAATATTCATGATCCAAAAAAATTAAAAAAATTTATTTGAAATCACTTGAATCAATGTCAAGTTTGAGATATAGTGAATTATTCACACAAGGTTGATAATTTCAAATTTTGGAGGTGTGTGAAATTCAAAATATCAAGAATTCAGATGATTTCAAACAAAACTAATTTCAACCATAATAAAGGTGAATTTCAAGATGTATCACTGATTCAAGACAATTTAAAAAATTCAAGCCAATCTGAAAATTTCTAAAATTATCACAACTGATTAATAACAGTGTGCTGTAATGAGTATAAATTTTCAGGTCTTTCCAAAATGACTTAGAAGAGACTCAAAAACAGCAAAGGTGTGTGAAATTCCACAAAACTTCCATATCTTCAAAAAATTAGAATTCGAATCAACAGTGTTCAAGATATGACAAGAATACATCAACACTGTTGTGAATTCAGGGACTCAGAAAAGCAAACTTCAAATCAACTGCAGATATTTACAAAAATAAATTCAGGATCTGGCAAAGATTAAAAACTTAGAGTTTTATACAAATGAAGTGAATTTCCAGAAAATTATGAATTCTGCAATAGAAAGTTAATGAAGCCCATAAAGAAACAAAAAAATGACAGAGATAAATCAAAAACAAAACAAAACAAAAGAAAAAGAAGGGGGGTAGGAGAAGGAATAAAAAGGAAAATAAAACAAATAATATTTACAAGGTTGAGTCTAGAGATCATACTAGATTTCAGTGTAAGCAAATGAATCTACAACTCAACAGATGTGGCTAAGGAACTGTGATTGATTCTGTGATATGAAGCAGTTTGAATCCAGTTCTTCTTTAGTAATGCAGTTCCTCAGCCTCCTTCGGTACCTAACTGTTAAGAGGGTTAAGTGGTCTAACAAAATTTGTAAACCACTCTGAAATGTGTTTACCACTTTAGGTACCCAAACCTATCTGTACAACAAACCATCTGAATTTACCTTTGTACCCTTAGGAACCCAAATCTGTTTGAACTTGACGAAGCCCGTTTTATTTTTTGGGATCTAAGAATGTTTAAATGGTTTATTATAAAATGATTTCTCATCACAATTTTGATTCAAAAAACCTTTGAAAATTTTAAAGTTCAATTTTTCAAAGCAAACCTTTCCAAAACAGTTTGAGGGATTTTTCAAATCATTTGAATTTTGTTTTCCAAAAACATCATTTTTCCCGAAGCCAAGACCAGATTTATTTCCAATAGAAACTTGGTTTTGTAACAGCATATTCAACGATTTTTCCCCATTAGAAAATTTATCCAAAGTTGATTCTAATCGTTGAATTTTGGATTTTAGATCACTAATTTCTTTTAGTAAATTTGAGCAACTATTTATAGCAATCTTCTGTTCAGCATTGGACTGTTTCAAAAACAAATTCTCATTTTCAAGCAATTTAATTTTGGCTTGGAATTCGGAAATTTCAAGTTCAAATCGTTTTTGTTTTTCAGGATCAAAATTCTTGGATTTTTCAATCTCATTTTCAAGTTCTTTCAAAATCAAACCACTTTTCACCAAATTTTCATTTTCAGCAATTTCAAATTTGGAATATATATCAGTCTTAAAAATTTCAAATTCCTTTTGTAAAAAGTTATTCAAACTTGATAACTCAATCTTGTTTTCTTTTAAGATCAGAATTTCCTTTTCAAACTTTTGAATATTTTTATTGAGATGAACAAGATTGGTTTTCAATTTCACACAATTTTTGCAATCTGAATCTGAAGAATTTTTAAAATGTTCTAGTTGTAATTCCAAATCATCCATTTTGTTGGTCAACTCAGAATTCTTAGATTTCAAAGATTTGTTTTTAGATTTGAGACGATCAATAGTTTTTGTTAAATTATTGCAAAGAGATACCAAATCTTCATATGATAAGTCCCCATTGTCTGAATCGACATGAGTAGCTCCAGTTAAGCACAGATCTGAATCTGAGTTGGCAGTTGAGGGTTTTGAGAAGTTGTTGTCATTTCTGTATCTTGCATTGAGAGCTATCTAGATTTCCTGCGCAGTCAAACAATGGGAGATAAGGCAGTATCGATCATCATCAAAATGTGAATATAAAATATGCATAACACGATTATTAAAACATATATGTATCATATCAAATCCATTAACAATAACATCCTAACATTTAAGATTGACAGATTTCAAATAGGATTCCATTTCAGATTTCCAATTCAAAAAATCTGTACCATTAAAAATAGTTGGAATACGACTGGACCGACTCTCTAAAAACTGACAACTAGGGTTACCCATGACTCTAGAGTTAATAGAAAAATACCTGCTTCGATACCAATTGTTGGATCTAGATTAACCCTAGAGGGGGGTGAATAGGGTTTATTACAGTTTATCGAAATATTAGAAATTAATCGCAGCATAGATAATCGCAGAGTAAGTAAATGCGGAAAGTAAATAACACACAGAAATACCCAGCTTCGGCAAAATCCTGCCTACTACTGCAATCCTAAGGTTTCTACTAGGTGATAGAACAGATACCGCATACAAGACCATGTACACTCGCAATCCCTGCTCATATTCTAACCCTACGCTCAAAACTCTAGACTGATCGATATCCCCTCGACCAGATTTTCCCGAATTACAAACCCGTAATCCGTAACCTTAGATTTTATAGATTCTAATAAACTGCCAGCTAAAAACCGTAACTGGATTCCTCTAGATTTTTACAGACTCTAGAACTGTTAGCGGTTTTCAAAAGAAATTAAAAATACAACACGAAATAAGAACAAATTAAAACCCTAGTCATAAAACAAATAAAAAACCCCTTTTTAATTTTAGCCCTTAAAAAAATGGTCGGCCCACTTCTTTAATTTGTTGCACCCTTTCTTTGACCCGATCACTTTGTTTCCTCTGGAAAAATAAATGGCGACGCGGCTAGGGTTTGCTTTTTCCCAAATCGATCGATACTTGATAAAAACTGGTTCTCTGATGAACTTCAATTCCTTGTTGGCTTGCTTCACAACTGATTTGGAAATTCTGGCGATTGAAACAATTGTAAGTGAATTCTGATTTAAAACTATATGCTCTCGAGTTGATTGGTTTCGGTCAAAAACTGCCTGTGATGAATTGGTGCTAGAAATAGGATTTCAAATCCATAAATTCCTCTGATTTCACGATAATGACTTGGCCTGAAATTACATGATTCCCCTTTTTGAATTTCTTGGTTTGAAAATGAATTTCGTGAGTTAATTTGTGAACCTGGACGAGATTTTGAACCACTGTAAACTTAAAAAAAAACTTGCCAATTATTTTAGTCTTGTGTGATTCCTCTCGGCTTTGAATTCTGGCTTGAAATGTGGCCTTTGAAATATGATTTGCCCCTTTGAAATTTTTTGTTGCCTGATATATTTCCTTGCTGATTTTGCTCAAATTCCTCTTTTGAATTTGCTTGACTTTTAATGTCTTGAGCAATTCTGAAATAATTCTCTGCATAAATACTTGCTGAATATGATCCATGAAATTTTGAAATGATTCAAAATCTGTCTTGTAATCACACTGCCATTTCTGGAAAATCAAACTTGCTATATATATGAAAATTGATCCTTGATGATTCCTTGATTTAATTATGCCCTGTCTACCTTTAAAAACAAACTCGAATGATAGAATATTGCCAGTTTTGTGAAGAGTGATATTTGTAGATGCTTTGCCGAGTTTGAATTATGCTTAGTCACCTTTCCAAATATGATTTAATCCAATCCTTTAATTTCTTCAGCATTCCATGATTGACAAAAGATTTTCTGAAAAGAATTCTTTGCAGACCTGTAGTATAACAATGACCCTTCACTGCTGTGTATCACATTTTGTAACCGTGTTCACTTGAACATCAAACTGTCTTAGCTTGATCACAATGTAAATTGACTTGCTCCAGTATTAAACACATTGTACTCATGTACACATGCACTTGTTCATTGCTGCCTTGTACATGTTCCAAACTTGCTTGACTTGGGGCTGCTACTTTAAAACCTGTCTTGATCCATGTCTTTATGCTACACCAAATTGACTATTTTGTTTGGCTGCTTTAACATGTAGTTGCATCTTTGTCTTGACATGGCTTAACCATGTTGCACCATCACGTTGCACTTGATTTGAGATGCTTAACCTTTCTGAAAATGTTTACATGAACACATTTTCACCTTGTCCTCTATGCTGCTATGCCTGTTGTGCATTCAAATTTACACTTGTTCATATCATGCATGAATTCTTGCATTTGTGATGTCTCATGCTAGTTGATCCATGTCTGCATCCATATACATCACATCCTGCAGCTCCAAATATCCATCCATGGATTTCATACTAAAACTTGAAGATTTGTGTTGTACTCGATCATACATAATTTGTTGTTGCCATCACTTGCTTATGTATTTTAGTTCGACCATGCTAAACCGTCTTCATTTATATATATGCTAAAATCTGTTTGTTGTTGCCACTGTATGTACACCCTTATGTGTATCACTTGCGTTGTTTACTTGTGATAGTTATGTTGCATGTACTTGAGCTTCCTTTTTGACCAAACATATGTATAGACCATGCGGTATTGTTGCACAGACCTGGCCAGTTTACGTTGGCTGCACCATTGTGAATTTGTTGTGTGTTTTCATTACTGAACCATTTGCTGTGTACACTTTAAACTTGGTCTGTCCACTTTGTCCCACCATGATTTCTTGAACAAGTATGTATGATATACCATCACTATGCTGTTTTGACACCTTTGAAATTTGCTGCTTGCATTTTGTTTTAGCCATGCACCATTTTTGTACTATGTTGAATTTTATAATGTGCTCGGCCAATTGTGTTGAGTAGTCTTCATGTTTGACCATGGTTCGACCAATTTGATATGTTGTGCACTGAGTTGAGATGGTCCATGTGGCTACTCCTCAGTTGCAAACTGATTGGCGTGGCAGTGCACACGTGTATATCTGTACACGTGTGTATATGCAGCCATTAGTCAATTTTCCTGTCCCTGCATTATATATATATATGTTGTCTGCCTTTTGGTATTTACAGTATATCACTGTGAATATCACAAGCTGTCTAGACACAGTCAGATAAATCAGATCGAGTCAGAAAAATGATGAGA
Organism: Allium sativum; assembly: GCA_030737875.1. Taxonomy (NCBI): domain Eukaryota; kingdom Viridiplantae; phylum Streptophyta; class Magnoliopsida; order Asparagales; family Amaryllidaceae; genus Allium; species Allium sativum. The sequence goes on from CM060918.1 coordinate 136,436,410, forward strand.
AACACACCGAAATTCTGAGGAAAATAATTTTTCAAAATAAAATTTAAATCTGCATGTATTCAGCTTTTATTTCTATTGCAGTGTACTGTGTGTGTTTCATGTGGCAGGTAAACAGGTGATGACTGGACTGACTGAAAAGATGCTGTGAAGACAGAGAATGAAGTCAAGAACAGAGTTAAAAAGTGTTTGTAACAGAGTATGTATAGATGAAAATGTACAACTTGGTGTAAAATGTGTATGAGTGTTGAATGAGAAACTGTGAGTATGAAATGTATTGCAATGCTGAGATGTACAAATAGTGGAGTATGAAATTTGTACTGTTTGATATTGAAATAAAATATTCTATTCAAATAAAATACTATGAATATTTAAATTTTAGTACAATTGTATTTATTTAAATAGAAATATTATATTTATGTATGTTGTGTGTATATAAAGCAGTACAGTACAAACACATTAATAATAATATATATTTGATTGTTATCATCAAACAAAAATCATATAATTGTGTATACAACAACATTATATACAACAAGACTTTTATATATACAACAAATCAGACATACATCAAATTACTAACTACACATCAGTCTGGATAATTATAATAGCATGTCCTCACAAATGCCGATAAATACATCTGGGGACACAATGGAAACTAAGTAATTTACGAGGGTACATCCCAGGCCTTTAGCTCTGCTCTTGAAGTTTTAAGAAATTTAGATCTAACCTTGAAATATACCCGGTCTGACCCAAGTATTGTAATAAAATAACAACTGGATCTGTCTAGTAAACCAGTGCAAGAAAACTCAAGTCGTAGAAAATTTAACTCTTTAACCTACAAAATCTTTGAAATCAAAAGTACCTTGTATGATAATGCCACATATAAATATGAATGAATTTTTACCTTACGATAACCAAAACACTTTTATTATGAATCCACTATCTATAATCCACAATTAAAATATGAAAATAGCTGAAATGCATACATCTCACATTTCAGCATAGTGGGCTGCAACTAAACCCACAACGCTTATTGGAGTTTGGATTTCATATAATAACTAGGCACGAGACCAACTTGGAATGGTACAACCTTAGAAAAAATGCACCTGAGTCTCACATAGATTCCTTACGAATCGGGATTGAAGTACCCTACCGTGAATAGTATTGAATGTCCCAACATTGCAGATGTGATCAACAACCAGACTGACACATACATAATTAGTGTAATGATCTGTATTTTAATGATTGAATATTTAAATGTTTAATTTAAATATTGATCGTTAATTATTCGATTGATGATTCCAAAATGTGATCTTTCACAAACGATCGAATTAGGATCGGGGACCAGTTCCATTGAGTCCGAGTTGTTCATTATGTAAAGAACAAATATAAGGACCGCCATATTTCGAGTTCAGATCATTTGGTGGTCGTAACGATCTCGATGTATGCGTTAATAGTTGTTTCGGGAGCATAGTGTTAAATTGCGATGGAATTTATATTTTTGGAATCGTCTTAGTGAGTCGTTGCATGCCATTAAGTTTAATAGTGATTGGATGTACCGTTACCGTTTGGCCATTTGTAAATAAAATACTTGTCAATTTCTGTAACAAGCTAACATTATATAGCTCGAATTTTAAAGGCTAACTTAAGAATACGATCGAATTTGGCCTTGAAACTAGTCATTATTTTCAGATGGCGTTTTTGCATAGATGACGGCAGATGGAACGTGTCGATTGGAGTTTGTGGGATTTGGGCCTCATTTGTGAATAAATGAATATAATATTAAGGTAAATCCAATCCTTGAATTAAGTGTCCAACACAATATCCTCCTCCTCTCCAAATCATTCACGGTTCCATTGAGAAATGACCCTTCTTCCAAAAACTTCAAAAAAATGATTTCTTATGATTCAAACCACTAAAATCCATGAGATTATTTTTGTTGGAATCACAACAAAGAGTTCTACAAACCCATGTCCTTATCTTTACACAAGATCAATGTCAGGCAGCCACGTTTATTATAACTGTGACCTAAGGCTGGTCCTAGGTGGAGATTCGACGAGCGTTAGAGAAATGGAGGGCGTAATTGAATTTCACTTGCCGAATAGCTTCTTCTCATGTCCTCGGTTCTCGGTTCGGTTGATCCTAGTGAAATGCAACATTTTACTATTGCATATAGGGGGCACAGTCCTGTTTTCCATGGGGGCTGTGGACAATGTCATTTATGCGTTAGGGCGGAGAGCTTGCGTAAAGCAACGTGTTGGTGAAGTCTGTTCGTCGATTCATGGACTATGGAGGAAGTTTGAGAGGAGAGAGAACGTTGGGCAAGTGGGTTTGGTAATGTACAGGTAAAGCTTGGCTGGGAAGAAAGATTAGGGGAGGTAATTAGCTTATGATAATTACAATTTGATTAATTAATTATTTAAATAATGGTGAAACTTATAACATATATAACTTTCTTATACGAGCTCGGATTTGGACATCGATTCTTCCTTTGGACTTGTATTGACGAGCTCTACACTTTAGAGCTTGTTTGGGTTGATTTGTGATGTTTTCTCTCACTGATAGCATTTGTTAGTATTATGTAAATTTGACAATTTTTTTGTTTTTTTGGGCATGTACGACGAGGTTAAAAGGGCCCCAACCTTTTTATTAAAGCAATATATAAGAAAAAAACAAGCCATCATGATCAAACCATCATGAAGAAGACAAGGGGGAAAGCAATTGCTTCAAGCACAGGAAGCACAAAAAGAAAACAAACAAATAGGGAAAAAAGCAAAAACCAAAGACAACAAGCTAAGCAAGACACAATAATAATAGCATTCCTCAAGGCGTAGAGAGGCCAGCGAATCAGTAGGAAGAATAACTTGAGCAATAAAGGCAGCGAACTCGGGAGCAAGCAACATAGAAGCTGGATGCAAACGTATATAAGAAGGATTTATCCCAAGAAGGATCATTAAGTAAAGTTCTATTCCCGTCTCCCAAAGGTCCTTCATTTGATAGATAAATTTTTTTGTCTAAAATCTGGTAGTGAAGCATACGATGTTCACCAACATCGTTAGAAACAAACCGCATGTAAGAATCCTTCTCAGGGATGAAGCGAAAAATTAGAGGCACTACGAACCTAGGAGCGCTCAAAAGGAGACCACACAAATGAGAAAGGGGGCACTGTGACATCCAAACACACATCAGTCACAGGATCCGCAATGGTGACAGTGGAAGGAGAAGAGACTACTTGCGAGATGAGTAATGTTTCAGAGGATTTAGAGGCAGACTGAACTATCTTGTGGACCCAACGACATATAGGAGGTTTAAGAAGAGGGGTCTTAATAGGAAGGGGAACAGAAGGAGGAGGCTTACAAGACGAGGCTATGTGACCGAAGGAGTGTCAAGTGGCACAGATGTCAGGGGTCGAACCGTAACGCACTCTAATCTCAGTAATAACACCTGGGGTAAGTTGGACCTTAATCGAAGATGGAAGAGGCTTGTTTGGAGAAATTTCAATAAGAGATTTGGCATAAACTAGCTTTGCACGGGCTGTTGTAGTGGCATCAAAACATCTCAATTTACCAACATGACATGCTAGCCAATTCAGACCAACTAATGGTTGAAGAACCGATAGGATTTGCGAGAAATAAGTCCATACCGAAATCGATAAAACCTGCTCACAAGCATCGGATATTGTAAGAGACAATTTAGTGACTATACAAGGTTTGCCTTCAATAAAGGAGGGATCAGATTGCAATACAAGAAGGCGCTCTTTGTAGGAGGAAAACCTGAAATAGTACATTGAGTCAAGGATGATTATCTAAATGTCACCCCTAAGTTTCCATAATCGTTTGCAGAGAGATATTAGATCAACAATTTGTTGCAGGGAATCAAGAAAAAACCCCACAACATAACCTGACCAAAATTTAGCCCCAGCATCAATAAATTCAGGAAAAATCCATGAGACACCATTCACTATATTAGGTACAAAATTGACAAGATTATATACACCTGCATTACATGGCAAGTTAGAGAACAAGGAGGTCCATGACTTAGGTTGAGCTGCGTTGAGAACAGACTCATCAAAGTCAGGAAGCATAATGTTGACCACCGCATTTCCACAATCATTTAGTAGGCATGAAGATTTTTCAAGCAAAATATTTTTCTTCAAGGCAGAAACAACATGCCTGCACTAGGTCGAGCCACAAGGCTAACACCAAGCTTTCACATTTTTCAAATAGTCATCGTTATTCTCAACAATATTGGGTAAAGACATAATTGTAGTGGAACCAACATGGTTTGATACAATTGCGGGACCAAGAGGAGGACTTACATTTGAATCTGCGGTGCACATCTGGACAGGAGTAGATCTCGAAGAAGCAAGAGCCGGAAAATCGGTGGTAGAGGGGACGGTACAGAGAGGGAATGGTCAACACAAGAAGCTTCGCCAGCGTTACTGGTAGCACGAGGTGCTACCTGATCTATTTGAAGAGGAAAGAATTTTGTCTTGGGAGATATCATTACCAGATCTAAGGAGAGAACCTGAGAGAATCTATTCACAGACAAGAAGATAGCATGCAACCATGATTTGGTGATATAGTGCGAAAGTTGATGATAATAATTATTAGTGTTGAAATTTGACATTTTAAATGGATTGCTAATTATAAAACGTAACATTTAGAAGCTGAAACTAATAAATAACAAATAAAATATTAAATAGTGATTTGTGTAGACTTAACTTGATTGACATTTTTATCTGTTTGTGCGCTATTTACTTATTCAGGCGTTGTTACGCTCTGTTAGAGAATGGAGTTTTGATGACAACAATCTTATTTCAATATTTATTGATTATAAAATATATACTAACACTTTTATCTAGAATATATATATATGCATATATATATATATATATATATATTCATATGCAGGATTTATATACAGGAACTAATACTGAAGATTGTACAGTTTAAAAATATTAGAGATTCAGATTTAAGAGATGATTCAAGACTCATGAGTATTCAAGATTTCAAGAGTTCAAGACAAATATAGTAATAGAGTCTAGATTATGTAAGACTCTGAATAACACTCCAAGTTCAAATTCAAATTCAAATTCTATTTTTCAATTTCTGATTTCGAATTCTATCTTCATTCTCTATCTTCTCTATTTTACTTCCTATTCTATTTTCTATTTTTCTTTGATTTTCAACTTAAGTTTTATAAGTTTATACTTTATAAGTTTTATATATTTATACTTTATATTTTTATAGTTTTAAACTCTATAATTTTATAAATATGTTTATACAGTTTATATTTATGTTTTATATGATTTTCTACTTTATAGTATTCATTTATAACACTATGTTTTAATTGAAGAATTTCCAAAATTATATATATATATATATATATATATATATATATCAAAACACTTCAAAAATGCTCAATATTTAGTTTTATACATGCATATGTCAACATACATTTATGCCCGTGTCGACGTATAACCATCATTTTTTCAAAATTGAAAGGAGGTGTCTTTTCACTATTTGTGACGCTCCAGAAACGTTGCAGCTTTTCAAATGTTATAAACAGGGGCTGATTTCGAATTTTTTTTTCATAATTCTTCTTCTCCATCTTCATCTCCTTTCTTTACACCATTATATCTTCTCATTTTTATGATTTCTACACTTGTACTCTGCAAAATTCAATTCTATTTTCATAAAACTTCTTCTTTCTCACTCTCTACTCATTAATCTCTGAATCAAAGTGCTATTGAAGAGTTATAAGGCTATTGTAATTGTTTGGGTAGTGTATGTAATCGGTGGTATCCCTTGTAGCCGTTAAATCAAGGAGGTTAGAATCAGTGGTATCCCTTCTAGTCGTTAAATCAAGGAGAGTATACTTGATCAAGTGTGTGTGGAATTTGTGGTATCTCTTGTAGCCGTGAAATCAATGAGAGGATTGTAATTGGATATTGATATAGTAACAAAACTCTGCGCATTTCAGCTTTGCGTGGGACTGGACGTAGGAGCAATTCTGAACCAGTATAAAATCCCGTGTGTGTTCTTTCCTTTACTGCATTTTTTTTTGTTTTTGTGTTTGATTTTGTTTCTGTGATTCTTTCTTTGGTGTTTGATTCATATATTAGATCATATAAGTTTTAAATTTTGTTCAAATTCTGACAAACACTATTCACCCACCCTTTAGTGTTAGTTTTGCCTTAACGATCCATTCTGCAATCCCTAACAATTGGTATCAGAACAAGGTCTTTCAAAAAGTTCATAATCTGATTTTTAAAAATAGTGATAATGGCAACCAACACTGATAGCAATAATAGTTCTTTTATAGAGGGTCCAGTCCACTGTTAGACCACCACTGTTTAATGGTAGCAATTATTCATATTGGGCATGTAGAATGAAAATATATTTACAATCAGTAGGATTAGACACATGGAATAGTACACAAAATGAGTTTGTTGAACCTCAACTGCTTTTGCTCAATAGACAAATGAACAAAAGGCTGCTGCACAAAGCAATTCTAAAGCCATGAATATGTTATTTTTGTTCATAAGATAGAAATGAGTTTAATAGAGTGTCTTTATGTAAAGCTGATTATAAAACTTGGAAAACTTTAATAATTACTCATGAAGGAACTAGTAAAGTTAAATAAACTAAGATATCAATGTTAGTTAATCAATTTGAGTTATTCAAAATGAACGATAATGAGTCTATCTCCGATATGTGTTGCATATTTCAAGAGATAGTGCATTTGTTAACAACACTTGGAAAAACTTATTCTGAAGAGGATCAAGTCAGAAAAATATTGAGTTTATTGACTCCAGAATGGTATCAGAAGACTTTGGCAATTGAAGAAGCCAATAATGTAAATGAAATGAAGATTGAGGAGTTAATCAGAAATTTGATGTCTTTTGAAGTCCAATTACAGAAAAAAGAAAATAGGTGAACTGAGAAGAAATCCGTTGCACTAAAAGCAACAACAAATGATCCTATCTCGAGTAGCGAAGATGGTGAAGAAACAACCCTTATCACAAGACATTTTAGAAGATTTCTGAAATATAGAAGGAAAGATCATTTTCAAAATAACAAACAAGGAAATTCAAGAAGTAATGATGGTCGATGTTATAACAGCAACAAACCAGGCCATATAAGGATAATGCGTCCATATCCAGATAAATCGACTCAACAAACAGACAACAGTAATTTGTCAAGGAAGAGAAAGAAAGTATATGCAGCAATATTAGATGATCCAGTTTCATCATCAAGTGAGGAAGAGCCAGAAATCAGAAACTCAAATATGTGTTTCACGGCAATTCGAAATTCAGAAAACTTCATAGAAAAGGATCTAAAAACCGGGTACGCTTTAATTAATTTTTATATTTTCTTTGGTTGAATGGTTGCTTTGTTTGTTTGCTTTGTTTTGAATTTAAAAAAATTAAAATTTAAACTTGAAATTTGAATTTTAAAATTCATAATAATAATATAACAATGAGTAATAAATAATCAAATAAGCTTTTAATGTTAGTTAGGATTAGAATTATTTCAGGAAATCGTTAAACCTGAAACATAAATCTATAATTTAAATCACATTTCACTAAAATGAAAATTCCTTTGAAAATAGGTACATATGTCGACATACATATGTGTATATGTCGACATATATGACCAGAAAATTGAAATTTAAAATTTGAATTTCAAAGGTATAATCTTTCAAACCTCCCTCCAACTTTTCATCAACTCCAAAGGTCTGGAAAGGTGTCATTGACTACTGAAATGTTGTGCCTATTTAATTCTTATCCATTCAATTTCTATATATACACCTATTCTTTCTACTTTTCATTCATAACTCATATCAATATTCTTCATATCTATTCCCTTCAAAACTATCAACTCAATGGCTTCCTCAAGTTCAACTCAGAAATTGAAGTTAACCAAAACCATCAAAGGTTATCTTCATAATGACAAAGAAGCTATCAAAACCTATGTTAACTATGTAGCAAATGCTATAACATAGGTGCTTTCGTCGTCTTTAGTGATTTTCCCTCTTATGATCTTACATCTCTCTTTCAACAAAACGAACTCTTGAGTCTAATTGACTCATGGGATAATGACGAATTGTGCTATCCTAAGCTTGTCAAGATGTTCTATGCGAATCTTAATCGTGGATTCTATGAAGGCAACAAAGACCAAATTTGGAGAAGTGTCAAAGGCACGCAAATTGTTCTCGATGCCGAACTTTTAGGCAATATCTTGATTTATGGAAGCAAATGCTCAGATTTTTCGGATTTCATTATCGACGAAACCGATTTAGAAACCTATCATGACATATTTGAAAGTGATGCTCATATGGATTTCAAAAATCATTTTTTCGGTCCAAAAACAGGAATTGTCAAACTTCTCCTCCAACATACCATCACTCACCGCTTCGGAAACTTTAATATTCCAACTCTCAAAGTCCAAAAAGTCCTCTTTTCTATTATGGGTGGCTATAACATTTATTGGGCCGATATGATCTTAAAAGAGATAAAACCCACATAATTGTCATCAAGAGAAAATACTCTCTACAATGGTGTTTATCTCACCTGCGTCTTCAAATAATTTGGAGTTGATCTTCATGGAGAAGTATTTGTGCCTATAAAAGTGTTTGACTCATCAAACATAAAAGTCATGCAAATTCCTCTCAATTTCCAACCATATGAGACATTCAAAACTAAATAAGCTCGAATGCAACAAGAACAAGCGCTAATGGAAATCGAAGAAGAAGAAACTTCTTTAGAAAGTGTTGAGTGTCCAACCAACGCTAGACACATTTCCAAAGAGAATTGTTCAAAATTAAGTAAAGATTGTCAACAATCAAAAGAAGCTTAAGAAGAACTTTCCCAAAATGACCAAGTTCATGGTCCAGATTGGAAGAAAGCTTGGAACCTCACCTTCCTCATCATCATCCAAAAACTAGTCCCTCTAGTTTAATTTATCTTTATGTATTAGCTTATATATAGTCTTGTGTTTGCTTTCGAATTTTGTATTTAGTGTGTCATAATTAGTTAGATGTATTTGCTTTCTATTAAATAATGAATGGAGTTTTATTTATGTCAAAATCATCCTTAAGTTACTGTAAAAACTTTAGAAATAATTATCAAAAGATTCAAAATTTGAAAATTTTCAAAAAAAATTAATGGTTATGTCAACATAAATTTATGTATATGTCGACATACAGCTGCCAAATTTTCAAATATTTTTAAATTTTAAAATTAAACAACTAACTTATATCCATTTAAAATCCAATGAATTTCAGACCTTATTTAAGCCTATTTCTTCCAGAAAATTTCATTATTTCATTTCTCCTTCTTCCTTATTCATTTCCTCTCAAGTCCATGGCAAATCCAATTCATAATTTTAGTGAAAATCTTGAAGAAACCTTGAATTCTTTCAAGAATATTCTCTCTATAATTGTACGAAATCAACGCCATCTCAAATTAAGACAAATAAGGATGGTTGAACAACAAGAGAAACATTTTGATGCAATTCGGTGGCTAATCTCTTCTCTTATCAGAGATGAAGACAACAATCTCGCAAAGCACCACCAACCAAAGAAGATGAAGATTGAGAAGTCATCAAGAAGGATCCAATCTTTGGAGAAGATGGTTGGGTAGAAGTCCCAAGAAACGTTTAATTGTTTGGTATGGTAAATTTGATTTGATAGATTTACTTGAATTTGTTTAATTTGGATCAAAAACTTGTATATATTAAACATATGGTGTGGTGTGCTTTGATTTGATTTGGTTAATTTGTGTGTGTGTGTGTGTGTGTGTGTGTATATATATAACATCAAACATATGTAATTATATGACTTGATCGGTTTGCTTATGTAATTAGTATTGATTATTGTATAATCATAAATTTTGGGGGAGTATTCATCTTTAGTATAAGGATTAGATACATTTATTCATAATTTAGAGAAGTACTTTACTTTAGTATAGTATACATACATATATAGATTTAGGACTCAGGGGGAGTATTTTATTTTATTTAGACATTACTTAGATACTTAAAGAATTTAGGGGGAGCAGTTCTAGAATTTCTTTTTGATAATGGCAAAGGGGGAGAAATTATAAAATATAGAATTACCTTGTAGGATTCATATAGACAGGGGGAGTATTAGAAGGATCATCATCGACAAGTATGAACAGGTATGATATTTTATAAATTAAGGTTGTCACCATGAAAAAGGGGAAGATTGTTGGAGAATGGAGTTTTGATGACAACAACCTTATTTCAATATTAACTGATTATAAAATATATACTAACACTTTTATCTAGGATATGTGTGTATATATATATATACGTATGCAGGGTTTATATATAGGAATTAATACTGAAGACTGTACAGCTTAAAGATATCATAGATTCAGATTTCAGAGATGATTCAAGACTCATGAGTATTCAGGATTTCAAGAGTTCAAGATAAATATAGTTACAGAGTCTAAATTATGTAAGACTTTGAATAGCGCCCCAAGCTAAAATTCAAATTCTATTTTTCAACTTCTGATTTCAAATTCTATCTTCAATCTCTATCTTCTCTATTTTACTTTCTATTTTATTTCCTATTTTTCTTTGATTTTCAACTTAAGTTTTATAAGTTTATACTTTATAAGTTTTATATATTTATACTTTAAATACTTCATATTTTTATAGTATTAAGCTCTATAATTTATAAATATGTTTTTATAGTTTATATTTATGTTTTATATGATTTTTTACTTTATAATATTCATTATAACACTATGTTATAATTCAAGAATTTCCAGAATTATATATATATATATCAAAACATTTCAAAAATGCTCAAAATTTAGTTTTACACATGCATATGTCGACGTACATGTATGCCCATGTCTACATATAACTTCCATTTTTTTCAAAATTGAAAGGGAGTGTTTTTCACTATTTGTGGCGCTCTAGAAATGTTGCAACCTTTCAAATGTTATAAATAGTGGTTGATTTCGATTTTTTTCATAATTCTTCTTCTCCATCTCCTTTCTTTACACCATTATATCTTCTCATTTTTATGATTTCTACACTTATACTCTGCCGAATTCAATTCTATTTTCATAAAACTTTGTCTTCTCACTCTCTACTCGTTACTCTCTAAATCAAAGTGCTATTGAAGAGTTATAAGGCTATTGTAATTATTTGGTGGTGTATGTAATCGGTAGTATTCCTTGTAGCTGTTAAATCAAGGAGGTTAGAATCGGTGGTATCCCTTGTAGTTGTTAATTCAAGGAGAGTATACTTGATCAAGTGTGTGTGGAATTAGTGGTATCCATTGTAGCCGTGAAAAAGAAGAGGATTGTAACTGGATATTGATATAGTAATAAAACTCTGCGCAATGCAGCTTTGCGTGGGACTGGATGTAGGTGCAATCCTAAAGCAGTATAAAATCCAGTGTGTTCTTTCCTTTTCTACATTTTATTTTTGTTTGTCATTGTGTTTGTGTTTGATTCTGTGTCTGTGATGAATTCTTTGATGTTTGATTCACCCCCCTCTAGTGTTAATTTTGCCTTAACGATCCATTCCGCAATCTCTAACACGCGCTACTTTGACAACACTATTAGACATAAGTTAATTGAACACATATTTCATTTTGATTGCTGTAGATATATTCTAATTTATTTACTATTGCTATTATGGTTGTCTGTATACTAGTTTGGGAATTTGTATGACTATTGGTTGCATGGTTGAATCGTTTGCTTAGTTAAGCTTAAAACGTCGTCCATAGGTGATCTAGTATTAAAAATATTTCGTTCATTAGAGTTTTGGGTCCTTATCAATTAAGTGCACATGTCGGTATATATTGATTGAACATACAAGGATGGTATACTCGAATAGATGAGATAAATTCTCGATGGAGCTTCAAAGCGCATGGATGAGCTCGACGACTCGACAACATTGAAGCTCGACGACAGATTTGAAGTCAAAGCGACACTAGAGCTTGATGGTTGATCTAAAAACGATGGATGGACTTGGCGATGAGCTAGACTTCGCAGCGAATGTCATATGTTTTCCCTTGATGCGTATTTAACCGATTTTGGTTAAATAGGTGATCCGAGTAGTCGTTGTCGATTACTATGAAATGGTCGATATCAAATACTACTGTTATTGGTTACTTTGGACAATTTTGACATGGACGATGACGCGGTTTCGAGGAGCAAGGCATGATGGTTTGTTTGATCGTGATTGATTCGATGGCTATTCAATCAGTGGTTTGGGCGTGAGGAAATGATGTGGTTCTTCTATATGGTGACTTGTCATTCTGCGACGATGATTTGAGGATGGGAAGCAAGACTGTTGCGATGGATAGTTTTTCTCCGAGATGCATAAAAAATGACGTTAAGTCATATTGAGGTGACTGTCGAAGAGAGAGATGGGAGACACATGATGATATACTATGACATACGATGAGCATCGAGGAAAGTTCTCATATCGTAATGACTTCGTATGGGAGTCTAAACAGTCAACGAGGTGGATTCTGCTGTGGAGAACGTATAGAAAGGGATTTTTGGCGGTTACTCATAAAAATGGGTAGTGGGTGTGATGTCCATTTGGAACAGATGGGTCCTCTTGGTTTTCGACGATGGGAGACTTATGGCATTCACTTGGACAAGATGGTTTCTTACTTTGTGTAACGACCCGGGTTTTCGCGATCCTAGTAATCGACTTATAACCCAATGTCGACTATCAAGCATCGGAAATACCGGATAGTTAATGAAAGAAGTTACAGGGTGAGAATAGAAAAGATAGAAAATTAGAATAGAAGAAGAAGAACATACAACATCATCAAAGTAACACGAATCTCACAGCGGAACGAACAACATATAATAGATAACATATCTTGAAATAAAATCAGTATATGTATGCAGTAACATTATCAGAGTACAACACTTACAACACAGCGGAATAAACAATAGCTATATAATCTTGAAGCCTCCTTCTCCAAGCTCTCCAAATATATCTGTAAAACCTGACTACTTGACTGTCCGTACAAATTTGGGCACCCAAGAGTTTAGGGTAAAACAAAACAAATTAAACTCTAGGTCAGTCATGGGACTGGTGTGAGTAATACAATTTAAACAGTTTGATAAAATAAACGATATCTCATAAGACCATGTTGTATAAAATGGAACGGGTTTTTCCCTTATGAGAATCCAAAACACATGATTCAATCATTCAAAAATCCTTCTGAAAGAAATGATAATCTTTATATCAAAACTCTTTGGATATTATAATAGTGTTTATCAACCACAATATAATAATCATCTAGCATAACGCTTTCATCTCACGTTCCACATACATAATATATAATCAAAAACCGCGGGCGCTTATTGGGTAATGAATTCCAACTGGCAAGGTATGGGACCACTGTAACACCCCGTAATTTTAAACATTAAAATTAACAAATTTAAGAACACTTAATTTTTAGAAGAAGAATTAGGTGAAATGGTTTATGCCATTGCATTCGTCTTGGAATACTGCTTGAGATAGAGTCCGAGTTTGCGTGAATCAGATTCCGTATAAAGAAGTTCTGGAGGTTAGAAGATTTCAAGTGTAAGCAGAAATTAAATTGAAATAATAATTAAATAATCAAAACAGATTCGAAATTCAAAATTAAGGAAAGCAGCTGAGCGGGAAACCTCCCGCTCAGGGGTGTCGACCCCTCCAAGGGGTGTCGACATGAGAGTCGACCCCCCTATAGGGATGTCAACATAGGTGTCGACCCCCCCCCGTAGGGGTCGACCCATGCTGAATGTTCTGGACAGTTACGATTTTCTGAGTCGTAGGGCTATGTGGCGACTTCTGATTGGCCTGATGACGCATTTTCTTGGACTGGATGGTTCAGATGGATCCTAGGTTGATCTAAAGGCTCATATTAATTCTATACTTCTATATAATCACATCAAACCTTAACCCTAAACCTCATAATCCTATTCTATCATGCCACCATGTTGTCCATCTCTAAGCTAGCCTAGCCTCTATCTTCTCTAAACTAGAAATCAAATTCAAGGTTAAAGATAAAGATCAAAGCCTACATCATTGAATTAGCTTATCAACCTCAGAAATCAGATTCCAGATCTTCTCTTCTTTCTTAATCTCTATGAGTTCATGTAGCTTTCACAAGATAATTAAACTAAAGTAATTATGATAAGTTGTAAATTGAGATCATATGATTATGCCTGTTGCAATGGATCTAATCAAATTTGCAAGTTGTCATCTTTTTGATTCATAGTCTATGCTTTTCTGATCAATTATACCAGTTCACGCCCGTTCGTGCTCGTACATTTATGCCTATTTTGATACCATGATTTTATTCTCTCTTCCTTTTTCCTTTTTCTTTTTATGAGTTATTCTAACTTCGAGCCTAACATATTATGCGAAATTCGCACACGTATAACGCTTGAATGATGGGGAAAAGGTTTGGGAAATGTTGGATAACATGTGATTTGTAAAAAGGCGTAAATTGATGATGGCTATGGTTTAGGAAAAATTGGATACAATAAGCAGACATGAGACTTGACGTAAATGGGTTTGGGTGTAAACTTGTGATAATTTGTAAGTTCAGTTATTTCTCAGATTTGGAACATGTAATAGGAATCATGACTTGTAATGAATCGAATCTAGAACTATGCCTCATTGTAAGATAATCAATTCTGATTCATAATTATCCTTTTTGGCAAAACTGAATTACCTATGCCTATCAGACTGTTGTGATGGAACCTATCATGTTGTACACCAAATTGGTGATTCTTTTATGTTCAATTCTATCGAATCTTTATGCCTATGATGTAACTTGCTCAGTTTAGCTATACTTATTGTTAATGTACAACATGTCTATTGGAAACATGATTCTTGAGTTGGGTACACCTTTACATGCCTATTTTGTTCCCTATGTCAATTCTTGCGTTTCTCCTCTATTCCTCTCCGTTTTATTTTTGGACCTTGTTGTACGTGCGATTGAAACGCAGGGAATTGGGTATAACTTAATTAAGTAATTTTGGGCATAACAAGTAAATGTCGCACAACTTGAATTGACCATACTTATGGATAATTTACATATAAATATAGACTTGGACAGTAAATATGTAAATTGGCTAAAAGATGAACGCCTAAGACACGAGGTTTGACTTGGTTTGCGATATAAGACTACCCGAAACCGCCCGGCATATCCAGCAACCGCAAATGACAGTCTAATGTGAGAGGTCAAAGGCATAAATTAGATGCTTAGAAACGAGGTTAAGTTTGACTTGTGGTGGAAGTCTGCCCGGAACCGCCCGACATATCCAGCAGCCACAATTGATCGACTTAATGTGAGAGGTATGTGCATCAATAACTAATTAATGCTGAATATGATACCTAAACGAGTTAGGTGGGTGGGGTTAAGTTAACATGGGTAAGAAGACAACTTAACCAATATTACATGAGCAAAGTGGATAGGGTTAAGGCAAGCTTAACCAAAATACATATGGACTTGATAAGTGAAAGGGTTAAGTAAATCTTGGGTAGATGGGTAATATTAGTATATATATAGGCCCACAAACTTAACCGTTAAATAAACATGCATGAATCAATGGGAAGGTTAAGTGACATATGGATAGGCGACACTTAACCAGTACAACATGTTAATTAAACAAATGGGTGGGGTTAGGTTAAATTGAGAACACTTAACCGTTATAACATGTTGATTAGGAAACCCTAGTAACGGGGACCCATTTCAGCAGTAACCCACATAGATGTATCACAGTATCATGAACTAGGAAGGGTGGGGCACGATTACTAGGCTGATTATAAGCGGTCAAAATAGCGGTGGGTGGTGCGTTAGTGTTGGTTCCGACGGAGTATGGGCGTGCACGTGCTCCGGAGTGGAAAACAGGCACTGGGCATTAGTAGTCATACACTGTGCATCTTGAATTGTGTCGGGTTGCCATCATAGGAATTGATACACCCCATGGTGGGACCAGCACTGGTATCTACAAACAAGCAGGGCCGAATGACACAAGTAATGAATACATATGAGTTAAGGAGCCGATCGATTAAGCGATAAGGGGGTAGTGTGAGGACATCTAGTATTTAGTATGGGCAAGTAAGGATTGTATGGATACCTCTTACTAGATGTTACGCCTAAGGACTACCAATTACAAGATGGGGATCAACTTTCAATATGAAACTAGTAACGGTGCGACATATCTAGCATTGGTGCAGTGTAGTAATTACCCTATAGTGATTAGAAGTGCAATCAACGTTTATCTTATTCATCTTGCCAACCTTGTCATGCATGCTTATGTACAGTCATTTCTTACTTTCCAGTTTATGTTCTTAACTTGTTACTTTAATGATTATATTGTTAAAGTTACTGGACTCACCAGGCTAATGTCTGACCTAGTTTGTTTCGCCTCTTTTCTTCCGTTTCCCCCTAGGTTCTCAGGGAGGAAATACTCGGGCTTTGTTCAGATGTCTCTTCCTTCCATCTTGAAGTTGAAAGATGTATTTCTTGGCTTTGATTCTACTTATGGCATTTTCTGCTGGGGGTTATGGCTTTAAAATTATGTACTCTGAAGGCTTGTGTACAAGACTGATATTATGTACTTGGTTTTGTTGTTTTGAAGGTGTAACCAAACCTATTTCTGTTTCCGCTGCAATAAAGTTATAAAATTTTCAAGTACTACTTTATCCGTCTTGTAATATTCCGTTCTGCTTACTTGTGAGTGACATTAACGGACGTGGCGTGTTACACTTGGTATCAGAGCTGAAGGTTACCAGAATAGATAAAAGATTTTGAAAACCGTTTTCAAAAGCATTTTTATAAAGAAGCATTTAAAAAAAAAGACATATTTTAAAGAAGGAGTTTTCAAGAGAAAGGTTTATTTTGAAAAACATAATCCCCAAAAAGCCATATATCTTTCTTTCGATTCTTTATTTCGAATCTCTTCCTTTTTCCTTCTTGATTCTCTTTACCACGTGTAGACGCTTTTTCTAAGATACATAAGGGCTTATGTGCGATGGGCAGAAAACTGTTTCATAGGACTGAGACTTTTGTCGAATCTAGAATTGGCTCAAGGAAGTGGAGGACTCGTTTGGTATCTTTGAGATAGATAACGGAAGGAAGGTTCAGCTAGCTTCTTGGTCGATAAGGGAGTTTAGGATAAGGAGCACAACCCAAGGATGAGGAATTTGTTATTATATCTAGGTAAAGGAGAAAGTAGAAAGGATAATTATCCCCGTGACAAAAGAAGGTGTCTTATTTGAGGTATAACGGGCCATGTAATTAAGGACTGTAGGGAGAAGAAGAAGCTTGGTTGTTTTCATTGCAATGAGGCATGACATCTGATTAAAGACTGCCCGAGAAGGCAAGGACAAGTACAGGGGCAAGGGCAGAGGACATGACCTATTTCCAGAGGACAGGTTCACGCTCTCATGGCACCAGGACAGGAGAGAGATAGAAACGTTTTTGTTGAAAGTTTGATTTCTCCTTTTTGATCATCCTATTCGAACTTTGTTTGATTCTGGCGCTTCGTACTTGTTCGTATCTGTTTTGTTAGTTGAAACACTGCACCTAAATAACTAGTCTAGTTGTGGATCCCATTGTAGTCTCAAATCCTATTGGTGGTTCGGCTCATTTATCTATGTGTTATCGGGATTTGAGAGTGTCTATCTTGGGCGTTGGGTTTGAATGCAATGCCTTCGTTCTTGGTTTCAAGGGCTATAGCTTGATTCTAGGGATGGATTGGCTAGCCAGGCATGCTGCCATCCTAGACTGTGAAAAAAGGGTTATTGGAATGTTGACTCATCGTGGAAAGACCCTTGATATTTCTTGTGACCCTAGGGGTTCAGTGATGCTTAGCTACCAAGAATATCTTGACGCATTCATCGATGATT
The DNA here is from genome assembly GCA_030737875.1 of Allium sativum. Lineage (NCBI taxonomy): Eukaryota > Viridiplantae > Streptophyta > Magnoliopsida > Asparagales > Amaryllidaceae > Allium > Allium sativum. The sequence continues at coordinate 136,454,334 of CM060918.1, forward strand.
TGAAATCTGTTCATATCGTCCGTAAGTATGGTGACATCTTTGATGAGGTTCGGGGGTTAACCCTAAGGTGCGAGATAGACCTCCATATATACTTAGTAGATAATGCAAAGCCAGTTGCATTACCAGTGCGCCACATGGCTCCGAGACAGAGGAGGGAACTCAGTAAACAAGTAGGGGAGATACTTGAGGAAGGGCTCATAAGAAGAAGTATTTCAGAATGGAGTGCTCCAGTAGTTTTTGCTACGAAGGTTGATGGTTCGATTAGATTGTGCATGGACTATAGGGAGCTGAACAAGCCCACGAAGAAGAACAAACACCCATTCCCGAGGAAAGATGAGTTGTTCGATCAGTTGGTTGGCGCTTAGGTTTTCTCGCAGTTGGATTTAGCTACAGGATTTCATCAGCTAAGGGTGGTTGAGGATAGCATAGATAAGAATGCATTTAGGACTCCCGACGGTTTCTTCGAGTGGCTCGTCATGCCTTTTTTTCGTTTAACAAATGCACCCGCATATTTCGTAGACTTGATGAGCAGGGTGTTTAGGGAGTTTCTAAACAAGTTTGTGGTAGTCTTTGTGGATGGTATTTTGATTTTCTCTAGAAACGAGGAAGAGCATGCCCTACATCTAGGGAAGTCTTAAAGACCCTACGAGCGCATCAACTCAAAGCTAAGTTCCCCAAATGTCATATTTGGAGGGAAGAAATGAGATTCTTAGGGCACGTGGAACATGAGAAGAGCACCTTCCATTTGTGGAGTTCGCTTATAACAATAGTTATTAAGCTAGTATTAGGGTTTTTATGGACGACCGTATCGATCACTAACTTGTTGGTGGGAGTCTACGGATAAGATTTTGCTTGGACCCGATCTGATCAGAGAGAAACTTCAGGGAAGATGGACTTTATTCGAAGATGAACGCCTAAGACACGAGGTTAGACTTTGTTTGCGGTATAAGACTGCCCGGAACCGCCCGGCATATCCAGCAACCGCAAACGACAGTCTAATGTGATAGGTCAAAGGCATAAATTAGATGCTTAAACACGAGGTTAAGTCTGGTTTGTGATGGAAGTCTGTCCGGAACCGCCCGGCATATCCAGCAGCCACAAACGATCGACTTAATGTGAGAGGTCTGTGCGTTAATGACTAATTAATGCTGAATATGATACCTAAACGAGTTTGGTTGGTGGGGTTAAGTTAACATGGGTAAGAAGACAACTTAACCAATATTACATGAGCAAAGTGGATAGGGTTAAGGCAAGCTTAACCAATAATACATATGGACTTGATAAGTGAAAGGGTTAAGTAAATCTTGGGTAGGTGGGTATTATTAGTATATATAGGCCCACAAACTTAACCGTTAATTAAACATGTGTGAATCAGTTGGAAGGTTAAGTGACATATGGATATGTGACACTTAACCAATACAACATGTTAATTAAACAAATGGGTGGGGTTAGGTTAGATTGAGAACACTTAAACGTTATAACATGTTGGTTAGGAAACCCTAGTAACGGGGACCCATTTCAGTAGTAACCTACATAGATGTATCACGGTACCCTGAACTAGGCAGGGTGGGGCACGATTACTGGGCTGATTATAAGCAGTCAAAATAGCGGCAGGTGGTGCATCAGTGTAGGTTCCGACGGAGTATGGGCGTGCACGTGCTTCAGAGTGGAAAAAGCAGGCACTGGACATTAGTAGTCATACACTGTGCACCTTAAATTGTGTCGGGTTTCCATCCTAGGGATTGGCACACCCCATGGTGGGACCAGCACGGGTATCTACAAACAAGCGGGGCCGAATGACACAAGTAATGAATACATACGAGTTAAGGAGCCGATCGATTAAGCGATAAGGGGGTAGTGTGGAGACATCTAGTGTTTAGTATGGGCAAGTAAGGATTGTATGGATAACTCTTACTAGATGTTACGCCTGAGGACTACCAATTACAAGATGGGGATCAACTTTCAGTATGAAACTAGTAACGGTGCGATATATTTAGCATTGGTACAGTATAGTAATTACCCTATAGTGATTAGAAGCGCAATCAACGTTTTTCTTATTCATCTTGCCTACCTTGTCATGCCTTCTTATGTACAGTCGTTTCTTACTTTCCAGTTTATGTTCTTATCCTGTTACTTTAATGATTATATTTTTAAAGTTACTGGACTAACCAGGCTAATGTATGACCTAGTTTGTTTCGCCTCTTTTCTACCGTTCCCTCCCAGGTTCTCAGGGAGGAAATACTCAAGCTTAGTTCAGATGTCTCTTTCTTTCAGCTTGAAGTTGAAAGATGTATTGCTTGCCTTTGATTCTGCTTATGGCATTTTCTGTTGGGGGTTATGGCTTTATAATTATGTTCTCTGAAGGCTTTTGTACAAGACTGATATTGTGCACTTGGTTTTGTTGTTTTGAAGGTGTAACATAACCTATTTCTGTTTCCGCTGCAATAATTTCAAGTACTACTTTATCCGTCTTGTAATATTTCGTTCTGCTTACTTATAATGCTCCACGAAACTTAATGCATTCCCTTTGTGAGTGACATTAACGGACATAGGGTGTTATAACCACCTTCCAATAGTGTATCTCTAGAGAGGAATACACCGGGTTCAACAAGAACATCCTGCAACCTAGGCTAAACATGATCCGTCACTCATTTCGCTTGAGTGTACCGAATGTATTATCACCAACGGTTGGGATCAGCAACCATTTCCCGAAAGGGACAGCATCGAAATAGATTATAGAAGTAAATGGAATTTCTCTAGATCAGATGACAATACACCCTAATTGGCAGCTAACCACTTAGCCATGCGGCCTACCCGATTTTATACCATTTCTGGTTGTGAGGCTGGAGGCCATAACGCATCCTTTACAAAACACATCTTCATTCACTTTGAATGTCACATCGTCATACCCGCTAAATCACAAACCGATTTCTCTAAACGTACCATGGGTATACAGCTAAGAAAAACGAATTCCTCTGCCACCAAACGTAAATACGTTTGAAGAGATCAACTTACGCGATCTGTTAAATGTACTCTGTCAGACTGTAACAACCCGGAAATCTGGGCCAGTTTAAAATTTTTATTTTGGCAATTTTAGCGAATTTTGATTATTTAAAATGAATTATTTTAAATAAAAACGACGAGAAATTTATTTTGAATAGAATTCGAACGTATATATTTATTCGAATCGTCGTTAGAATATAAATATTTATTTATATATATAAAAGGAATTGAAAATGGCGCGGTAGTTCGATAATTCGATTTCAAACTTCAAATGAATGTACCGGGTGCAAAATAAACCGGATTTTAGTGAAACCAAAAATATTTGAATCTAATTGATAATATCTTTCCAACGAATCCGAAAAATCAAAATTTCATAGCGGGAATTAAAAGATATGTCCAGTTGAAAATTCTGAATAGTCGCTACAGAATTCAGGCCCTTAAAAATGGGAATTTTGCAAACGACCTCGGATTTCGACGAAACCACTTTTGTTGGATCCGTGATGTCAAATTATTGCTAGGTTTCAAATTTCATAATTTTTCGAATCAATATGTGAGCGTGGCAAAGGAAAACACGTTTGACCAGTTTCAGTTGATTTTAATCGACTGGAAATTGACCATTTTTCCAACGGTCTCGGAATTCGACGAAATTAGCTTTGTTAGGACCGTATCGTCAATACGAAGTTAGAAAATATTTTTCTGGAATTTTTCGAGTTAGTATGTGATCCCGGTAAATTGAAATGCGCGTTCAAATTCAATATATATAGTTATATGTTGATTTTAACGAAAACTGATCGAAACAATCGAATCAGCCTACGTGGCATATCCCATTGTGTTCGGAATGGGGGTAATTAGCTATGGATGACAGGCGGTGGGCCTCGTTTCGAGGTCGAAATAAAAAGTTACTTTTTAGAATTAAATAATTAAATAAATAAAACTCTCCTCTCTCTTCTATTCACTTAAGCCCCCCCCAAATCCTTTTCCTCCCCGTTAGTTTCATTCGAAAGAAAAAAAAAACCTCAGCCGCCGCGCGACACCCCCTGCTTCCGCCTGCGCGACGCAACCCCCCCTTTGCTGTTGTCGATCGTGACGTACCCCCCTCCTCTTCTGTCGATCGCGACTAACCCTTCCCCCCCTTTTTTTCCTGCCGCCGCCCCTCTTTTTCTTCTCCACCTCGCCTCCCCCCCCCATCCAGCTCCGCCGCCAAACAGAAAACCCCCCTCTCTCTGCAAATCACTGTGAGTTTCTATTGTATTTTATTTTATTTTTATTATTTAGTTAAGTGTAATTAGAAATAGGATTTTTAATTTAAAAAGATTATAATTTTTATGATGACAAAGTTATGAGATATTCTTTAAGTAAAAAGGCGATTTTTAACCATATGAAAGCGAAGATATAGGAAGGTTAAAATTTTGATTTTTATATATTGAATAGCGAAGTAAAAATTCGATTTTTATATATTGAATAGCGAAGTAAAAATTCGATTTTTATATATTGAATAGCGAAGTAAAAATTCGATTTTTATATATTGAAAATCGAAGTAAAAATTCGATTTTTATATATTGAATAGCGAAGTAAAAAATTCGATTTTTATATATTGAATAGCGAAGTAAAAATTCGATTTTTATATATTGAATAGCGAAGTAAAAATGTGATTTTTATATATGTAGTGGCTACGGGCGACGAAAGTGACAAAAGGCAAGAACGACGAAGATTTCTACCTAAGAAGAGTCGTGGCGTTGGATTAGCTTATCTGTGAGAATTTCTCACCTTTAATTTATTTTTCTAGTTATAAATATATACTGGGATGCAGACGGTGTTTAGTAGCACCCGACACCCGTCGTCCACAGACCATGGACGGCTTGTATGCTTGGTTGTTTAATTTTGATGTGTTGTTGATTGTGTAATGTGATGTGAAATGAAATAAAATATTTATATAGTTGAAATAAAATATTTTATAGTGGAAAATATTTTATAGTTAAAAATAGAATTTTTAACGTGTATATGAAATGAAATAAAAATAAACAAATCGGACGATTTGTTTATATACACACATTTGACTGATATTGATTGGGACGATAAATTTCACACATCGCCCAACTACACAAATAAAATCTGTGTTTGATTGTTTGAAACCTCACACGGGTATTGGCATGATATTTGACGTACACTAATCCCGATTGTTTAGTTATATGTCGATCGATTGATTGACAGACTGTTATGAGTGTTAAATATTTATATTTAATGCTTATACAGTGTAGAATGCACTTTGGATGATGGTTGATTATTCATCGTTGTTATTGTATACATGTGTTGTAGAAAATCCATATAATTAACATTATATGGTAATTGATTGGGCCTCATTCCAGTTTTGAAAAATAGAAATATTTGAAATAGAATATTTGGAAATAGAAATATATGAAGCCGTGTTGATTAGATTGACGCCATTTTGACGTGAACGATATTCATATCGATTTTATTCATTTTATAATGAATATCGAAAGTGATTTCAAAATCTGATATTTTGAATAGAAATGAATTTGAATTGAAATTGAATAGAAATGAATTCGAATTGAAATTGAATAGAAATGAATTCGAATTGAAATTGAATAGAAATGAATTCGAATTGAAATTGAATAGAAAAGAATTCGAATTGAAATTGAATATAAATGAATTCGAATTGAAATTGAATATAAATGAATTCGAATAGAAATTGAATAGAAATGAATTCGAATAGAAATTGAATATAAATGAATTCGAATTGAAATTGAATAGAAAAGAATTCAAATTGAAATTGAATAGAATTGAAATTGAATTGAAATCGATTTGAAATGAATTTAAAATGAATTTAGATTGGAATATTCAATTTTGATTTGAAATTGAATATGAAAATGAAACCATTTTGAAAATGAATTTATAACGATTTATAAAGAACGTTTTAAATTGAAATCGACGAAGTATATATTATATATATTATATATATAATATAATGGCCTGAATAGAACGCGCCGCGCCGCGGCAGTTCGCGAATTTCGACCATTGAATTCTAACGGATATTACGGGAGATCCGACCGTCGGATTCTCCTAAAACCGGAACCGTTGGGTTCGTATCGAAAAGAGCTTTCTAACGAATATTAGAAATTTGAAATCTAACGGTTGGATTTGGAATTATGTCCAAATCAAATTTGGAAAAGGTCGCTGTAAGTGCAGTTCGATGGCCGTTGATGGAAATCGACTGTACGGGCCTTGATAAAATTATTAAAAATAGTAATAATTTGTGTAAAATCATAAGAAATTATTTGGGAAGAATTGGGATGAAAAACTCCATATTTGAAAAGATAAAAATAGATTTTTATCGAAATGAACTAGTTTTGAACTAGAATTATAATTCTATTTATTTTTAAATAAATAAATTGGATTTGAAATGGTTTTGAAAATAACCAGAATTTCCAATAATTATATTGGATTGGATTTGAATCGAAATTGTCTTCGGAATATTTCGATGTTGGATTTCGTGATGATACAGATATTGTTATGGGAATTTGAAAGATATATATATATATATCGTTATTTCCAATACGATATTTGTTGGTCGTAGAATTTGATATTGAATATAAGCCGGTATATTTTCTATTCAGAGCCTTGTATTTAATATCAAATGTGATTTGGGTTTGTCGTGAATGGTGTCTTCATTAACACTGTTCTTGAACCCAGTTGAGAAAAGATTAAATCTTTTTATTTAGATTTAATGAAGTGTACCAATTAAATAATATTTAATTGGAATTGAATTGGTATTGATTTTTGGGTTTATCGTGAACAGTGTTTTATATAACACTTGTTCTTTAACCCGATAATTAATGAAATGTGATTTGGGTTTGTCGTGAATGGTGTTTTCATTAACACTGTTCTTGAACCCAGTTGAGAAAAGATTAAATCTTTTTATTTAGATTTAATGAAGTGTACCAATTAAATAATATTTAATTGGAATTGAATTGGTATTGATTTTTGGGTTTATCGTGAACAGTGTTTTATATAACACTTGTTCTTTAACCCGATAATTAATGAAATGTGATTTAGGGTTGTCGTGAACGGTGTCTTCAATAATACTGTTCTTAGATCCAAAGGAGATAAGAAAACCAGAAACTAACTGGAGATTAGTTAAGTTGAACGGTTTCTGGGGTATTGATCTGATGTTGGTTTCGTCCTTCGGGGTTAATACTTAGGGAATTGCTCACTTGCTAATTTACGATTAGGAACTGAGTGAAATGTGATGTGATTTTGGGTCTATCGTGAACCGTGTTTTTAAATGACACTGATTCTTTAACCCAGTTAAAGATTAAAACTAAGTGGAGTTTTAATGAATCTTTAATTAGATTGAAATGATCGAGAATGGAGTATCACCAGTTTTGCTCCAGGCGATAGTTAAATCTTTAACTATATTTGAACGTGAAATGGTAATTGAATTTACCGATAACACCGTGGTGTTAGATATGAAGTAACCAGTTTTACTTCATGGGATGAATAGGTTGGGATTGGGAAATTAAAATAAGTGATTACTTCGGTAAGGTTCGTTAATCCCGATTAGTTTGAATTGATATTCAAAAGTAGATTAAAAAATAAATTTAAAGGATTTACCTTTGATAAAATTAATGGGAACCTTTCCCTAAGGAAGTGAAATTTAGAAACTAACTGTCGGTTAGCTAAGCAGGATGGTTCTCTGGGTATTGATCTGATGTTGGTTTCGGCCTTCGGGGTTAATATTTGGGGAATTATTCTCTTGATTAATTTACGGTTAGTGACTGATGAATTGGAATGAGGCGTATGTTGTGTTTGTCTAACACTTATTTAAAATATACGCGAGTTATTCGGAAAGACGGGTTTATCCCATTCTGAATAACTGATGCGACAATTAGTTGAAGATGAAGACGACGGTTGAAAACCGGAGGTCTTCACGTCGTTTGGATAATTACTGATGATCTTGATTGGGATGTACACCCAAGAAGATGGAAACAGTTGGTGATCGTCCAGACGTAGTTGGGGATCGATGGATATGCGGGGTACTAGGTGCCTCCGGTTTCGTTCAGACCCAGAACGAACTTGTAAATGGACTGTATGTCTGACATTGGATTTTAGTCCGTGTGATTGATTTCTATTAAATATATATATCTGTTTGGCGGCGGAGAATTTATTCTATTGCTTAACGCCCTTCTCTGAGACGTACGAGCTCAGGGGTTATATACTAATGGATATCAAACGCATAGAGTGAATTGCCTGTGTGGCATGCCTAAGTGGCAAATGATCAAGGCTTCTGTTGAAAAGCAGAGTCTTGTGGTTGATGATCAAAGCACGGCCTTTGTGGCGTAGCTTTGTGTAACGTTTGATTCGCGAGCTTCACACCCGGTATGAACCAAAAACGGGAGAAGGACCTCAGGGAGGACATGCGTTTCTTTCTAGCTAGGGTGGTGTCAGTGACCTACCAGCCCTGACATTTATATACTTTTCACCAGTGTGGTTGTTGCTGTTGCGAGGCGCCTCGGTTTGATCGGACGATCCGGGTCCGATGGAGCCATTCGTTGGCTCATTTACGCCCCAAAGGGCGGGGAAACGCAGTGTTCAGGATTTAAGTTTAACCCACATCGGTGGACCGGCCTTGTCGCTCCAAGGGTCACTCGAGCTCAGATCCTGAGGCTCGGGCTAGAGAGTCTCGAATCGGTTGAGGACTATCTTTTGCCTCGGTTCATAGATGGAAATCCAATTTCCAAATACATGACTTTGCGGTTTTATTTGTAAACCTATATATGGCGACATAGTGGCATGGGACGCTCATGTCGCCTATGATTGATACTTATGATTTGAAGTTGTTTTATACACTATGCACTTATAATAGTATCAAATGATTTGTTTTAAACGTATCAAGCATTCTTGGCTATTATAAGGGAAAAACCCTATCCTCCGGCTTGCGTTGCATTGTGTGATGGGACCTGGGTCTTATAACAGCTTCATTGTTCTTTATTTAGCATTGCGCTGTTTGCTTTATGCACTGGTATTCTTGGGAGGAAACCCGTTCCGTGTTATACGACGTGGTCCCTTGATTTACCGAACTTTAAAATAAAGAATAATAACTGTTTTAGTTCTCACACCAGTCACATGACTGACCTGGAGTTTATTGTTTTAACCTAAACTCTGGGTGCCCTTATTTTGACACGGGCAGCTAGTAGTTTTGGTTTTGCAGATTTATATTCATAGGATCCTGGTTTACAGCTGGAATGATATCCGGAAAGCTTTGTATCCGTATATCTCTTCTAGTTGTGTATTGTATTATTTTCCGCTGCAATGTATTGCAATCTCTGATATTTTCTGTGTAATATTCATGTATTTATACTCTGTATATTCTTGTATTCTGATGGAATTGTTGTAATAAGCAATGAAATGTTCTTCCGTCTGCGTTCTGTTGTGTCGTGTTCTCAAAACAATCCGTTCTTTCTCTTCTCTTCGGAGACCGGGGAAGTTCGGGTCGTTTCACAGACATTCTTCCATACAGGTCATCCTGGGACTGGACAGACCGAAGGTACTATTCTGTAAATCCATCTTAGGCAATTTCTACCAAGGATTTACTGACCAGCCCTTGCCTAACTCCATCTTCAATTATCTTCATCATATTTGATTTGTAACGCTAATGCCATACAGAATAGTTTTCAGATAAAATATGTGATCCCGGTCTCTCCGTATTGACAACAGAAATGGTCAAAATCTTTGATAGTCAGTGATTTAACTGTCAAAGGAAAACATGTGTACAAACAACGGTCGTATTCCCAAATGGAAATCTTACTGATCAATCATCATTTCATTTCCCAATTTCCCATTTATCGTTTCCATATATTCATAAATTCCTTATTTTCTAAAATTAGAAAATATACTTTATTAACTTAGGAAAACATTTCCATTTCTGATTCACGCATCAATATCTTCCCACCTCTATCAGTCTCTAACTGTAAACTAGTAAAAGAACAACTCCCCAAATATAAACCCCGAAGGCCGAAACCAACATCAGATCGATACCCAGAAAGTCATTCAACTCAACTAATTTCCAGTCAGTTTCTAATTTCAATTGTAACGTCCTGCCTTTTTGACCGCTTCAAATTGGTAATTAAACCAATTTAGAACACCCAAATCGACGGATCGTTATTAGCTTACAAAGTTCAAAACAGAATCAGCACAGAAAATACAGAATAAATAACACAGAATTGAACAGTGAAATAATCTTTTATATATAAATCAGATTTTTTTTATACAAGATTTTAATACAACGTACAATACAGTTGAATAAAAAAATATATTTATTGGTTTATAACTTCAGAGCGCGCCGTCTTTGAAATCCCCAGCTTTGCCAACCGTCAAATTTTAAGCTGTAATCTTTAAAATCTGTACTGCTCGGTCTGACCCGAGCATTCCATGCAAAAACATAAAACACTCGAGTCAGGATTAATCATTTTTCAAGTAAATTAACTTCGATATAAACAGAAATATAATAGTTAATTCCAACATCAGAATATACCATAGGCAAATTAAATAGGTGTAGTATTTGTTCAGTGCATATCCGTTTTTATTTTAGGGACAACGGTCACGGGTGCCTGCATATACATACATGTATGGGTACATGTGTGTACTGCCTCAGCGTCCTACACCAAGAAGGTAACAAGTGTGATGAAAGTCACAAAGCCGGCATGAGTATGCCATCAATACAAGGCAGCAAGAGTACAAGGTTTAGCAGCTATGTAAGGTGTTGCATACAGAAAACACCACAATGATGTACAATATAATTTAGAGGTAGTATATATAAAGCTTAATTCCGTCAACCCATCTGTACAAGGTATATAATAATGCACAATAATGGCATCTGAAGCATGTTTCATCAAGCAACACGTGGATGGGATATTACACTAGAGAGAAAGTATACTGGTGAGTAAAGTGGCCTACTAACATGCGTGGACAGTATATGCTGCTCCACCAGTGATGAAAGTACAACAAGAAAGGTTGGTGGAGACTCGAGTGATGCAATAGCCAAACGGTTAAAAAGAATACCTACCGATTATAACCATAGGCAAGTTTGATATGAACCAACGTTCCTGGGTGTATTTTAATGCAAGGTGACTAGCATATGCGTCCTATTTACTTCAATACCGCTAGAGATGAACCGTACTCAAAATGGTGCAAAATACAGAAAGCATTTCACCGGTTCAACATGTGCAGCATGCATGCAAAGTAATGAGCGGCTTAGGCCAAAGCAAAAGGAGGTGACAAAAATATTAGGCAATTTAAATATGTACATTCAGGTTCCAAATTTATCAAATCAAAGGGTGTATGTAAGTGTACAGTAGGTGGTTAAGTTTCAAAATCACTTTTATTAACTCAGTCAAAATGTATCCATTTCCATGGCATTTTCTATAAACCCGACAGTCTGAATTAACTACCGTACAACACTCCAGAATTTAACTAACCATATCTATGTAACAATACACATATCAATTGTAAGCTAAATGAGTTTTATGCGGTAAACGACAGTCCTAACAGTGGTCACAAAACTGATTTAACATTCATATATATGAGAGTATATATATATATATATATATATATATATATTTAAAAATGCAGTGGTCACATGTTTGGTTTATCATTCATATATATGAGAATATATATATATATATGCAGTTTGAAACATGTTATAAAATAAATGTGTGTGCTAACATATCTAAGTCTAAACAGGTAAATAGAACCCAAACCAACGTATGACAGCATGGGTGAAAGGGGAACACATAAGTGATGTCTATATGTTCAAATGAATCCAGAAATTGTCCTGCATATACATGGTTTAATCCGGCCGAGCTAGGAAATGAACTTCCAGTTTTTCTTTGGACATAGAAACAAGTGTATTCTAATGACAATGTTCATTTTCGAATCCCATTCCCTGTCCATGACCAGTTTAACCCATAGAGCTATGTATGAAGTGAAAAAAATACATTAGGTGAACCATTATTGTTATACATTAGTAGCATATTGTTGGTACCATAAAGGCGAAGTAGTTACATTCGCATACGAACCATAAATGAATAAACATGTATCACTAGTGTGCAACTATTTTAGTCAATGATCACTACTGCTAATGCTCACTGATTCAGTCATTGATTTATTAATTAACGGTAGCTCGGAAGGACATATGAAATAACATAAATGATTACCCATATTCTATTTAAGTCTCTAAATTCCCTTGCTACATGTAATGGCTTACTGGAAACACTGTAACCATTTAATTTAATGACCAGTCGAGTTCTGCTAAAATACTTTTATATGTTATATTTCTTTAAACAAAATATAATGTCTCATTCGTTTTCCTTAGTGTCCAAGCTTTCACTGTAATCACAAATATGATTTTCTATCCCATGTAAGCTAGTTTTATATCAACCATACCAGTATTATTTTACCTTATATATATATTTATATATATATATAGAGAGAGAGGGATACTAGGGTCAGCACAGTCAAGCTACTTCTAGAAGTACACGTTATACCAACTTACATAATGATATGATCATATGTAAACATTAAATGGGCATGCAAAGGCTATTCGACAGTACGGGGTTATGGCAACAACAAATATCTAGTCAAGTTTACATGCGGGCAGAAACAATTGAGACAAGTTATGCCACTTTGTGAGTTATTAAGGGATATGTACGTACAATTCTGAAATGTAAACACAGACTGGGTATATAAATTTACCCTTAAGTCTCAGTCTCATGAATAAGTATAACCCAAGAGACCACATATATGTCTTCACATCCAAGCAAGGCAGTCTGGTTTAGACCAAAGGAATATATGAATGGGCCGATACCATATATGTATATACAATAGTGTTCATGTAGCATGAGCAAGTGGCAAACATATGGGTTTTTCTTTTTCTCTTTTTTTCCTTCTTAATTTATCAAATTAAATCAAGCTCAATCAACAATTCAGGGTAGTTTATGTCATCATACATTTCTGGTTCAAATCCAAGAATCATGTATACAAGCATGTTAAAAAAAATTCGGATTCAAACGATAATAGCATATGTGTATACTCACAAATACAAACGGAAATTAATTAACAGTGAGGTGAAACCCAGCGAACCACTCAAGCAACAATCAACCATTAAAATTTCAGTTTAATCAAAGTTAAAATATTTGAAAACAAGATAATCGTGAGTGAATCAACACTCACCTTGTAATTAGCAAAGAAGAAAAAGGTAGACTCGAATTAGTGTTGGTGGCAGTCGCGGTTGCTTGAGCGTGACGAACGGGACTGGCTTCTGGTCTGCTAGCTTGTTGGCTCACGATTCTGGTCTTCGGTGGTCGACGATGATCATAGGACAAGGCGGCGACGATTTGGGAAGCACTAAATTTATTTTAGGTATTTGGGAAAAGAAGATTTTCGGCTGCCATTAAAAATCAAAAAGGGGAAAGGCTTTGATTTGTTTGTTGAGTAAAAATGGGAAGGAGTGTGATTTTAGTGGTAAAACAAAATTTGGGGATGTTTGTTTTGGCCAGAGAACAAAATGAAGAAAGGGGTTGCGGTGGAATTTTAGGTCTTGAAGATTTTGGGGGAGGAGCGTGCTTTATAAAAGAAGAAGGCAAGTGATAAGAACGAAGTCAATCACTAGGTTTTTCGTTGGTGGCGCATTTTCAGACACAGGACGACAAAATGCTTACTTGAGATAGGTAATATTTAGGGTAGGTGAGAACGCGGTTAATCTTTACCATGAATAACCACGCACCACTTTGATTTCGATCCGCAAACACAATTTTCAAATACGACAAAAATTAAACGTACCCCTTCGTCCCAACGATCTGAATTTAATAAAATTAATTTAGTTGTACTCTGAATCCGATTATATATGACTTTAATTTAAATTTGAAATTATTCAACGGTTCACTATTTGTTTAACAAAACAACTCTTTTTGATTCTAGATTTGAAATGTTAAATTCAACTTTCTTTGCATATACAAATATACACATGCCCAAGACAATCTCCATATATTTTAACAAATAAAATATTCAATATATTTAACGTTAATAACGTCTATTTTTAAATTCAGTCATTTATAACTACCAGTCGAATTTTGACTCTAATTCTAGTATCCAATCCAATTCAGTCCACATGTTTAATAGTAACTACTCGATTTTCAGTCAATCATTGAGTTCAAACAATATTTTGGATTTTTAATTTCTAATCCCACTATCAATACAAAAATTGATTATTTAAACTTTAATAAATCTCATTTCCAGTTATCGAAATTTCCGAGACGTTACAATCTCACCCCGTTAAAACTTTTCGTCCTCGAAAAGGAGAGATCGTTAGGGTTATACCAATGTATACATCGAATTTTCATATTTGCATGAAAATTCCCCATAGCTAATTTAGATGTTGATATTTGAATCATCGATCATCATAAACCAATCACTTTTTAAATTTCAATTTCTGCATAAATTAGATTTATGCATCTCATAATATTCCAAAATTCATTATAAACACCACCTGTCAACATTACTTATCCATCGTTGTAATTGTAATGGGTCTAGGCTTAGCAGCCCTCAACCCAATCTCTTTCCATTCAATCCATTTAATACTTCCCCATATTCATTGAAGAATATAAATAAATACCTCTTCCAGATACCAATTTTCGACTTGAAAATCTCTCAAAATCAGAAATCAATTAAAAAATTTATACGTAGAATATTTATAATATTATCTTAAAGCTATGGACTTGAAAATACTTTGAAATTCATATTCTTAACTTATTAAATTAAGTAAATTTTAATTTCAAATTATTGATTTGGAAATATTTGATAACTCGAAGTTTGACAAGTCTATTGTCGTTCTCACAGATGTTAGGCATACGCTGGCCAGGCACATGACTAAAATCTCCAAGTATTAAATATTCTTGTTTCAACTCCCAGTGAAAAATATTTCAAAAATTTCTTTAAAAACAGATACGGAAAGTACCAATGTGATGTTGATATGTTGATTGTCCATGAATCGCAGATACACAATGGTTTCATTTGGATCCCCTAGAAAACATCTGTATCGGTAGGAAATCACTTCCCTGCGAATTTCGTCATGGACAGATCAACGGAAGATATTTTAAAGAAACAAAGAGAAAACCTGAGATCACAGAGCGTTGGTTGCTCTTTCTCAGAGTCACGAAAACAAATCATGAAATGATGAAAATGGATCAGGTCACAAGGACCAATCAAGTCACGAAGACAAATCGAGTCACAAAGACAAATCGAGTCACAAAGACAAATCCAGTCACAAAGACAAATTGCTGCATAAAACAGGTAGCTCCACATTACTAAGATATCTCAATCACTGCATGGCTCCATTCTACCTCTAGTTACTCTAGTGGTTACATCCCTTTCACTTGTACATATGCCATATGGACCGTAGGTACACAATGGTTACGCCTGATTCCCTTAGGAAACATTCGTACCCGTAAGCTTTCACAGCCTTGCGGATTACGCCATTATCACGACTGTAGATCGCATTAGACACAATGGTTACGCTTGGTTCCTGTAACACCCCGCCTCCGCTAGGGTCACTCGCAAAGGAATGCACTAGCTTTAGAGGGGCATTATTGGTAAACATGCACAGAAATATCACAAGACAGAACATATAAAATAGCGGAAGTAAAATCGAACTTTCATAAACATCAATAATTAAGGTCTAAAGCCTTTTACATCAGAGTACATCAAAACCTGTCTTGCAATAGTAAAGAAGCATAAAGACTTTTTCATAAATTATTCCCTAAGTAAAAACAGTAAAGTAGCCATAGCCAAGAAAAGTCCAAGCCATCCATGATGACCTTCAAGCAGAAGAAGTCCGAACTAAACAACAGTGTTTCCTCCCTGTAACCTGGGGGGGAAACGGAAGAAAAGAGGCGAAACAAAACAGGTCAGTCAAAAAGACTGAGTAAGCCCTATCTACTATCAGCATAAAAACTAGTGAAGTTAACTGACATGAGAAACTGAGATGAACATAAGCATGATGACATGGTAGATAAGCTAAATCAAAATAACAGGATGAACTACTGAACTCAGATAAACTAAGGTGTCATGATAAATTACGGTGTCAAGATAAAACAAGGTATCCCATCGTCAAGTTCCCGTCAAATATAATATCCCCAAGATATCTATCACATATAACATCCCATGGTATCTATCCTGGCTTTTAGCTCTGCACCTACCGTACTAGTATCCCCACCGTATCATGTGTTAACCATGAATGACCCTTACTCAAAAGTCGTGTAATGGTCCATGCCAACCTAATATATCGCATATATAGGTTACTCAACTTGTATGTTTTATTCCATGTAAATGTTCAGTCCCTTGCCGTAGACCATACGGGCTTTTCCCATGAGATTCTATATTACTTTAACATAGTTCCATGATCCTTAAGATCGGTTTGGACTGTTACCCTAAACCTAGCTAGGGTCTTTCAACATGAATCATCGTTTGTACAACTAGGACTTATGCTACCTAGGACTACTAGGGATTATGTTTACCTATTGCGCGTTTTCGTATCTCGGTTTTGGTTCAACCACCCAGGGCCACTAGGATTTACGCTAACCGTCAACCGCGCTCTTTTTCCCACGCATTCATCGTGAATCGTTTTCCATAACTGTATGCACATGTATCACATCGTGCCATCCGAGTCCTGTCACAGGGCAGGTCAGGAAATACAGGACTCGGTCGGGAGCTTTCGATTTATCTGCCGATGCAGATGCTAAGGTCTGTTTTTCTATACGTGGCTATGGTCCCACGCGACCCCTCCCTCAACTAGTGAAAGACAAGACAGGATAAATCCTGTATGAGAACACAACACTGGCCAACCCACATCCAAGCCTTACCGCAACCATAATTAGATAGCAATTATGGTCTATTGGGTGTTCTCTGCCTTTCCGTACGTACACGCTTGACCAAAGATGGTAGGTAGCCTGACGAAAATGCTATCTAGGGTACGACCGTGTATCGTCGACTATTCCCTATCCATCCACGTCTTTAGGTTACTCGTATAGCAACCAAGGCATACTCTTGGTTCTTCTACCGCAGACCTTAACCTCTCATGAGCCTAGTATAATCACCTGGCAGCTCACAGAGGGATCCCAAGAATATCCTTACGTTCCCCGAAGCCGCTGCTTCGTTACCCAGTTCGCTGGAGCCTTTATCTAAATCAGATACTTGCTCCTACTCGTATACTTAAACGATGACCTACCGTATTAGGTTACTCATCTATCTATGAACTGGTCTAAATTTTCTTGACTAAGAATTATTACTTAGTTATCCTTCAACTAAGGTTTACCACTTAGCCTCATTCCCATTATCCCTGTTAATTACGGTTTATCCACCTAATTCTCCGAACTAGGGTTTATATAATGGATTAAGTGTCACTTAAGTTCATGACTTAACCCGTCTACAAATCATGTCAAAATTGGCTAAGTATCCAAGTTCAACACTTAACCCTACAAACCATGCTCAAGTTGGTTAAGTATATATTAACTTGACCCTATCAAAATTACTGAGTCAAATCGGTCAAGCTTATTTAAGCGATTCGTGACTTAGCCTTATCATGTTTTCACGCTAGATTGGTTAAGTATGGGTTAACTTAACCTCCATAAATTCACGAGTTAGATTGGTTAAGTATAGGTCACTTAACCACCTCAAATCATCATGTTAGATTAGTTAAGTGTTTAACTTAACTCCATTAAACTACCAAGTGGGATTAATTAAGTCTAGGCTAACTTAACCCCATCCGATTTCCATGCTTAGACTAGTTGAGTCCAATCTTAACCCCATCCGATTTCCATGTTTAGACTAGTTGAGTCTAATCTTAACCCCATCCGATTTCCATGTTTAGACTAGTTGAGTCTAATCTTAACCCCATCCGATTTCCATGTTTAGACTAGTTGAGTCTAATCTTAACCCCATCCATTAACTGTATTTTTCGGTTTAGCACCATTAAGAAAACTTACTTAACCTTACCAAGTTATCGGGTTGGATTGATTAAGTGTTGGTTAACTTAACCCCGTCCACTAGTCGTATAAAAATGGTTAAGTGTCATTAGGCAAATCAAGTTACTTAACCTACCCAACCTTGTCATGTTTTGTTAAGTATCATTAGCCTAATCAAATTACTTAACCCACTTGTCCATGTCATATTTGATTAAGAGTCATTAATCAAATTAACTTAACCCTATCATGTGGCATTAATTACTTAATGCACCTCAACCTCTCACATTAGACTTTGTTGTGGTTACTAGTTAAGCCGGTCGGTTCCGGGTAGCTTTACACCACAACTTGGTCTAACCTCGGGTTCAAGCACAACATGACCAACTTCTCACATTGGGTCCTATTGTTTGCAACTACTAGTTAGGCCGGTCGGTTCCGGATAGTTTTACGTTGCAAACTCAACCCAACCTCGAGTTGGCCACACTTATATTATCTAAGTGTCATGTCCATTATGTTTCCAAAACATATTACAAGTTTTCAAGCATTTGGGTAGACCTAACTTAATAGGTAAATTCCCAAAGGGTAGACCTAACTTAATAGGTAAATTCCCAAGCTTATGTTTTTATGCATACTTACATGTCCACTTCCATGTTATATTTCAAGTTATATTTTCAAGTATAAACACATGTCATATTTAACGTCACATGTTGTCATGTTTATACCCATTTACCCAAATCATGTTCATGTCATTATGTTTTCCCATAATGTGACCCCACGCTTTTAAGCTCGCATATACGTTCGCAACAACGTAATGGATTAAAAGAAGAGACTTGGCAAAGGCATGACAAAAAAATGGATATTAAGCCACAAGTTAATCATGGTGGCAAATGAGGCACAAGTGTGTTCATTAACTTGCATGTTACATTCCTAAGCCTCAAAACATGCATAAACCCAAACTTGGTACATAAGCGAATCATGGTGACAAAAGACATGGAATGATGACTAGTAACTCGCATATATCATCATATAAGGGATATGAATTCATATGCAAGTTGACATAAAGGTTATGGGGGTTCTCATGTTGCATAATGCAACATTTCAACATAAAGGTTGTAGCTTTTAGCCCAAAAGATCAAGATAATGACTTTATAAACTTGCATGACATGATAGCATGTATCATACTCAATGATCAAACCCAAACTTGCAACATGAACATTTAACTTCATAGTTAATATCTAAGAGTAGGGAAAGGGCTTACATTGCTATGAAGGCACAAAAGATATGACAAAGCCCTTATGCAATCAAATAGACCCAAAATGCAAGCTCTAACATAAAAACCCTTGAGCCAAAATGATCAAAACCCTTGCTTTATGATGCAAAGATAGAAACTTGACTTGAATGCAAGCTTATGACACTCATACAAGCTTGAAAACACTTGTATGCATGGAAAATCTCTCATAGAAACAATTTAGAAATTTTATGAAGAGAGTGGAGGCCATGAGAAGTAAAAATTTGCCATAGTTTAGTTGTATGAATGAATAATGATGATTTAGGGTTAGGTTAGGGTCTTATTTATAGATTAGGCAAGTGTTTTAGGCCATAGGATTAAACCCTAGTTGCAATCTTAGCCCTTAAAACCGAATCTGGCCCCCAAGTTCAACCCAATCTCAAAATGGTGCACCAGGCTAAACAGCCCGGCTGGACCAAGTCGACAGCCAAGTCGACAGGGTTGTCGACTTGGGTCCAACCAAGTCGACTCCCAAGTCGACAGGGCTGTCGACTTGGGTGCTCTGGCGGGAATTTTCCCGCCTGGCCCAAACCGGCCCAAATTTCCAATTTCAAACTTGAATTTGAAATCTGTTTTTACTTTGAAATTTTCCGACAACTTCGTTGGGCCTTAATCGGGTCATACGGACTCCGATTTTCGAAAACTCGGACTCTATTTCGCGTATTTTTCCGAGACGAACGCAATGGCATAGCCCGTTTTACTTGATTCAGAATTTAAAATTAAATTCTGCCTTGATTCTCGTTTTAACATGTTATCGAAATACGGGTTGTTACAGTTCCTCCAAGAAAAATCCGTCCGCCGTAGGCCATTTATAGCCCTGCGAATTTCGCTACACAGTCTTGTTCTTTTAGACAACTCGAGTTTTATGCCCGGACAACCTACTACCACCAGCAGCATATCTCACTAAGCTCGAGATTCAATGGAGAAGAATGATACTTCCCTTGTCTTGACTTGAAAACATACAGTACTTTATTTTATAAATATTACTTATGCCATTTACATAAGATTTTCTTCCCAAATCATATTTCAAACATCTCGTCTTATATAAATTCTGTTATATAAGATTTTATCTTAAATCGATCACCTTCTAATCCAGAAATTTTCAAATTTACTAAATTTTTCCATACAAGTTGCATAATCTTATTTCTCCATTATCCAAAAATCGAATATTCTCAAAATTCATTCTGATTTCAAAATTTTAGTTTTGATCTCTTAACCACTTCAGATATTGTGTATCCTTTCCAACTCGGATTTATAAATCTATTGGCTATAAAGCAAATTTCTTTCAATTCTTCAATTATTAAATTCATCACTTAATCAAATTTTGCTCCCAAAATTTTAGAATTCTTTCATTCATGTTATTATTGTTGTTATTACTATTATTATTTCTTTTTATTCACATCATTCGACCGTCAATTAGCCAGTGGACAACTTCCTAAGTATCAACCCCGAAGGCCTAAACCAACATCAGATCAACAATTAGGAAATTATTTAACTTAACTAATCTCCAATCAGTTTCTAAATTTCTTAACTGCATTCTTAATTTCCTTAATTCCCTTTTATTTATTATATATATAAATTTAAATTTAATTATAAAATCATCTCATCAGTATTAACTTATTTACCAACTTGGTTTATCAAACAAACACTGGTCTTCCTTATTCAAGATTCCTGAATACTTCATATAATGCGGTTAAAATTCACTAATCAAAATTTTCCATACCCATTTTAGTTAAATAATTATACATAGTCTCAACTTATTCAAAACCCGTACATAGGAAATTACAAAGGACAGTACAAAGTTAACCTAATTAGGATCCACAATCATCAATGATTGTCTGCTATTCGATCCATAATTGATTGCTTCACTTATTCATCATTCTGGAGTCTCCACAAAAGAATTAGTGCATTTCTCATCCACATGACCCCACTCCTTGAAGTTTTTACAATAATACGAGGTGGAGCCACATTCATCTACGTACTTTACTGTTTTCTCTCTAGCGGGGAGCAACACTACCTGTTTTCCTAGTTGTCTCTCAGAGCAGTTCCGAGTTATATGTCCAACTTGTTTACAATGATAACAAACGATTGGTTCATTGGACTTCTCAGATATGGCAGGCTTTTTCCTTTTCACCTTAAGACAACGACTGGGGAAATGTCCCCTCTCTCGACATTTAAAACAGAAAATCTCGGATTGGTAAAATTTTCCTTCTTTCTTCCTTCCCTTGTCTCTCTCCGCACGTAGCCGCGTAATGTCCCTTTTTCTGACATCTGTAACAGACGACATTGTCATAGGGGCCAACTGTATGTTTTTCCTTAATCTTTGCCTCGTCTTCCAATATTAATTCTTCCCTTCTTTTGCGTTTTGTTGCCCTTCGTTCTCGACGTGCGGCTTTTTGTTTTTCAGTTCTTGCCATTCTAATTCATCAAAACCTGTTAGTCTCTCCCGATCTTTTGAAAACCATTATTATATTTCTCTTCTATAATTCTAGAAAATCACTTATTACTATTGGAAAACATTTCCAATATTCACAAACCCTTATTCTCGGGGAAACATTACTAAATTTGTTATTTGAATTAAAATAGATATTAATTGAACACCGGTATTTTCACTTAACTACCAACACTCATTTACTTTATTTAACCACACTTGCTATCAAACCTTAACGTTTCTTAGTCAACAATGAAGTCAATCAAGTTGGGGTATATTTACCTCTCAGACCTTAACTGAACAACATTATTAACTTTGAAACAGATAAAATTCACCACTTCAAACACCAGCAAAACATTTATTCTTGAAATTTCCTATTTTAAGTTAAGAATTCATTTCCTTTACAAAAATTGTTGATTATAATAATTCACGTCTTCAAAATTTTTAACTTTAAAATATACTTTATTCTTTAATATATAAACAATTTATTAATAATAATTTAAATATTTTTTCTTAGTCAAACAGAAAGTAAACCGTCTTTTCCCGAAATTCGACATAGTTGACTTGCATGAATAGCTTCCTTTCAAATAATCTCTTATTCGATAATACATTCTAAATTTCGGAAAGTCTCCTTTGACTTATATTCTGAACTTCAAAATAATCTCACCGTACTGGTCAGCTCTATTTTCCTTATCCTTCATTTTATTTAAAACACTTTTCCCTTCAATCGTTATATGCTTCTAAAAAGTAAATATCATTCTTTTTATCGAAATCTGAACTCTTTACCTCAAATTAATTTCTAGTTTCATTTAAATATCAATTTCAATCCTTTCGCAATCTTCATTTATATATTGCTCCATTTACAGTTCTCGTTTACAATTTCCTTCTTGCTAAACAATTAACAAGTTTATACTCATTATCGAATTCATATATTTGATTATACATTATTGGTTTAAAACCAATTATAACTTATCTTGCCAGGTTCTCAATAAGATTTGAAATACAAGTTAACACAATCGAATTCCAATTGAAATCTTCTAAATTTTATTTCCACGAATTTATATTCCGAGTATCGAATTAAAATTCATCGTTTCATTTTCTGGAACGATTTCAATTTCCTCCTTTTTATTTAAATTCTCATCCGAACTCTCATTTCCAATAAATTTCAGTTGTCTTACATAATTAGGGCAATTAATTCATCGATTCTCTTATACTTATTTCCCTTTAATACCATTCGACGATGGATTAAAGATTTCAAACCTAAGGGACTTATCGAAGAAAAACTCTCACAAACCTGGATCCGAAGACTGGGGATTCCGAACAAAATTTAAATCTCAAAATAGTTTTTTTTTCCGCTGTATTGGTTCCAAAGTAATAGTTTTCAAAATACTTAATAATTTACCTTTCAAAAATTTATTTTTAAAACTTCAAAATTTTGTATTTCAAACCTCTTTTTATTTCACGATCCGTTTTTAAACCCAATAAGCTACGCTTTGAATAAACCAAAGCTCTGATACCACTTGTGACGTCCCACCTTTTTGACTACTCCAAATTGATAATTAAACCAATTTAGAACGTCCAAATCGACGGATCATTATTAGCTTACAGAGTTATAAACAGAATCAGCACAGAAAATACAGAATAAGTAAATAACATAGAATTAAATAGCGAAATAATCTTTTATATATAAATCAGAATTTTTTTTGATGCAATATTTTAATACAGCGGTATTGAAAATACAATTGAATACAAAAAGATTTTTACTGGTTTATAACTTCAGTGCTCGCCGTCTTTGAAATCCCCAGCTTCGCCAACCGTCGAATCTTAAGCTGTAATCTTTAAATCTGTACTGCTCGATCTGTGTAACACCCCGTATTTTCGGTAAAAATTAAAGTAACGAATTATGGAATAATTAATTACAAATGTGAGAATTAATGGAAACGGGTTACGCCATTGCGTTTGTCTCGGAATTCTGCTTGAGATAGAGTCCGAGTTTGCGTAAATCGGACTCCGTAAGAAGGAGTTATGACCTTCAAAAGATTGTAGAATTTAAATAAATAGCTTAGATTAAAGTTCAGAAGATTCAAATTTCGAAATCAGAAGCAGAAGCGGGCTAGGCGGGAATTTTCCCGCCCAAGGCCAGGTCGACCAGGAGGTCGACCAGGGGGTCGACCTCCCCCTATAAAGGTCGACTGGGGGTCGACCTCCCCTTCGGGAAAGATCTGAAAACTAACGTGTTTTCTAGTGTGACGATTTGCTGTGTCATTAGGGCTTGTGTGGCCAGTTCTGGTTGGTTCTCTTAGGTTTGAATGGCTTTGATTTTCCCTAGGTTGGTCTAACAACTCCTATTAAATCAAACTTCTATATAAGCAACCTAAATCTAAACCCTAAGCCACACAAAAATATTCCTAAGACCGTCATGCTGTCAATACTCAACCTAGAGTAGCCGCCATTCTCCTTCAACTAGAAAGCAAGTTAGGAATTACAAATCAAAATCTAATTCAACTAAGAGAATTCAACATCTACAACAAAGGAGAGCTATTCAATTTCAGAATACAGATCCCAGAAAATAAGACTTTCTTTCGTTCGTAAGTCCTGTTATTATTCAGATGTGAATGATTAAAAGTTGTGATTTGTAATAAAATGAAACTTAGAATAATTCCTAGTTGTAAGATAATGACGATGCTGATTTATGCCTATTCTTGTAACGATTCTATCGTATATACTTGTGAGATTATTGTGGCTATATGTTGATGTTAAACCAATAGTATATTATGTAAATTTGGTGACTTTTTCATGTTATGTAACATGCAAGTTGTTTAGATCTACAGTTAGATCTATGTTTATTAAATCATGAAAGTTGTTTAGATCTACATTTAGATATATGTTTATTGAATCTTGCAAGTTGTTTAGATATGCATTTAGATCTATGTTTATTGAATCATGTAGGTTGTTTAGATCTACATTTAGATCTATGTTTATTAAATCATGCAAGTTATTAGGCTAAGACATGTATTATGATTAGATCTACATTTAGATCTATGTTTATTGAATCATGCAAATTGTTAGGCTAAGACATGTATTATGTTTAGATTCACATTTAAATCTATGAAAAGTTGATCCAAAATTAAAGCTCATATTTACATGCCTTGTTAAACTTGTGTAAAACCATATGCTTAAGATTCATGTTTGTTGGATCCAAGATAAAAGTTCATATTTACATGCCTTGTTAAACCTGTGTAATTCTATATGTCTAAGATTCATGATTATTGGATCCAAATTAAAGTTAACATTCTCATGTCTAGTTGAACTTGTGCAATTCTATATGCTTAAGGTTTATGTTCATTAGACCCAAAATAAAAGTTTACATTTACATGCCTAGTTGGATTTTGGTAATCTCATATGCTTAAAGACTCATGTTAGTTGGATCCAAAAATGCAAGTTCATTATATTATGCCACGTTTACATGACACATGTTTAGTTAGTTTCTTATTATTTTATGTTGTGCGAATGGTACATGCTCCCTTCTATCCCCTTTTGTATATAAGTTAGGCTAAGCTACGAGCCTAACATTCTATGTGAATGGTGCGAACGTATGACGAAGGTAACGTTGAGGAAACCTTAAATTCATATTAATGGCATAATTTGGCCCATAAATATATGAATGATTAGTGGCATAAAATTGGCATAATCTACATACCTAAAATTATGAATAGGATTTAGAGTGGAATTGGGAATGACTTGAATGACAATAATTTACATAAAAGGTAAATATGTAAATTTAGAAAAAGACGAATATGCCTAACGCGAGGTTAGATTGAGTTACGGTGTAAGACTACCCGGAACTGCCCGTCACATCTAGCAACCATAACAATATATATCTAATGTGAGAGGTTAGTGAATCAAGCCCAAAAGAACCCGAGGTTAGACTTTGTTGCGGTGTAAAACTGCCCGGACCCGACCGACACATCCAGTAACCACAACAATACCTGTCTAATGTGAGTGGTTGGTGCTTTAATGAATGAATTAAAGCTAAGATAGGAATGGTAGGGTTAAGTTAATTAAGGTAACACTTAACCAATTAACATGAATGACTAGGGTTAAGTTCATAAGAACACTTAACCAATATAACATGAATGACTAGGGTTTAGTTAATAGGAAACACTTAACCAATATAGCATGATGAATGGGTAGGGTCAAGTAATTAGAAACACTTAACCGATATAACTCGATTTGTGGTAAGGTTAAGTTAAAACAAGAGGGCAACACTTAACCAATATAACTTGATTTGTGGTACAGTTAAGTTAAAACAAGAGGGCAACACTTAACCGATATAACTTGATTTGTGGTAGAGTTAAGTTAACACAAGAAGGCAACACTTAACAAAAGTAACATGACAAGTAGGTGGGTTAAGTTAACTTGAATTGGTTGATGACACTTAACCAATACAACATGATGAACACGTGGGGTTGAGTTAACAAAGAACGCTTGACCAATATAACTTGATGGATGAACGGGGTTAAGTTAATAGGAAACATTTAACCAATTCAACATGATAAGTGAGGAGGGTTAAGTTAGTAGGAAACACTTAACCAACATGACAGGATGAATGAGTGGGTTAAGTTAAAATGAATGGACAACACCTAACCAATACGACATAATGTACGAGAGGGTTAAGTACATATCGGGTTGGTGGGTAATATTAGTACATATAGGCCCACAAACTTAACCATTAAATAAACATGCCTGAATCGATGGGTGGTTTGAGTACATCTCGTGTAAGTGGGTAATATTAGTACATATAGGCCCACAAACTTAGCCGTTAAATAAACATGCTTGAATCGATGGGAGGGTTAAGTACATCTCGTGAAGGTGGGTAATATTAGTACATATAGGCCCACAAACTTAACCACTAAGTAAGCATGCCAGAATCAGTGGGAGGGTTAAGTACATCTCGTGTAGGTGGGTAATATTTGTATATATAGGCCCACAAACTTAACCAATAAGAAACCCTAGTAATGGGGACCCATTTCAGCAGTAACCCACATAGACGTATCATGGTACCTTGAAACTACGCAGGGTGGGGACGATTACTGGGCTCATTATAAGCGGCCAAAACAGCGGCTAGAGGTACGTCAGTGTAGGTTCCAACGGTTTACGGGCGTGCACGTACTCCGGAGTGGGAAAAAGCAGGCATGGGTACCAGTAGTTATACACTATGCATCTTGAATCGTGTCGGGTCGCTATCATAAGGATTGATACACCTTATGCAGGACTAGCACATGGTATCTACACGCAAGAGAGGGCCGATTGACATAGACACAAGGAAAAAATTAATATGAGTAAGGAGCCGATCGATAGGGTAGTAAGGGTACATCTAACATGTTCATGGCAACTAGGCAGATTGAGGTGGAATCCTCACAATAGATGTACACCTGAAGGCTGCCATAATTGTGGGGATTGGGATCACATTACAATACGATCATTTTATATAGAATACTAGTTGGGACACTAGTTAGGTGGTGCAGAGAAGTGAAATGAGTGGGATAGCATATTCAGCCTTATTGTCTTATTTCTTGGGTGTTGACCTAGATTCAGTGTATTCTTGTTATAACCTTTTTCTTGTTTACATGTTAACTAGTCACTGGACTTACCAGACTCATGTCTGACCCATTTTCTTTTGTATTCTTTTCTTCCGTTCCCCCGGTCCGTAGGGAGGGAATACTTCAGCTTAGATCGGATCATTTCCAGCTTAAAGAGAGTAGATGTATTGCTTGGAATCTTTTTCCTTGGGCTATGGCTTTGGATGCTCTCTCATTGGGGATTTATGCTGCCTTACTTTTGTTTTAATGCTTCTTTATGTTTTAATTCAAGACAAAGATTTTGTTGTAATAATTTGAAAGTTGGTTTGAGACAATTGTTGCAATGTTTTAACTGAATCACATATTTATGAAATAAATTTAGTTTTTCCGTTGTTTATTTGTCTGTCTTGTAATTTATCTGCATCTTTTACCTATAATGCTACACCAAAGTTAAGGCATTCCGTTTGTAAGTGACCTTAACGGAGGTGGGGTGTTTCACTAAAGGTTACCGGATCAGATAAAAGATTTGATTTTTTTTTCAAAACAGCTTTAAAAGAAGCATTTTCAAAAGAAAAGTTTTTTTTTAAAGGCATATTCCCCAAATCCATATGCATTATCTTTTGATCCTCTGTTTGAATCCATGTTTCCTTCTTTCCTGAGTCTCCCGGGCTCCTGACTTTCTGGGAGGTAACCTCATCGCTACATGGTTCCATAGGCTCGACTAGACTATGACACTCGTCAAAGGGCAAATAAGTGCCCAACTTCCATCTATAACCGTTGTAGTTTCATCTACGACTAATTTTCTTTCGAGCTTTGTAGGATTTTCCGTGCGATGGAGGCAGCTTTCGAGAGACTCGTCAACGTGTTACACAAGGATGAAAAGGATGAGAATGAGGAAGTTTGGCTAAGGAGCACAACCCAAGGATGAACAACTCATGGATATAGACTTGGTTCACAAAGGAGGTAAAAAGGAAGGAATAGTAAAACCTAAAACAAGAAGATGTATCTTTATTATGGTATAAAGGGTCATATAATTAAGGAAAAGGGCAAGAACAAAGGATAGGATTTTCCGGAAGGCAAGTGCATGCTCTCATCGCCAACATACCTGAGAGAGAGGTAGTAAGGTTTCTGTTGAAAAAGTTTAGTTTTTCTTCTTGATCATCCTGTTAGTATCTTTTAATTTTAGCGCTTCACATTCGTTTATATCTGCTTCCATAGTTGAGTCTCTGCACCTTAGTACTTGTATAGTAGAAGATCCCATTATTGTCTCAAATCCAATATGTGGTTCGGCTCGTTTATCTTTGGATTTGAGATGCTTATGTTTCCGGGTTTCATGGGCCATGGGTTGATTCTAGGCATGGATTGGTTAGCTAGTAACTGAAAGGAGGGTAGTTAGACTTTTTACTTGCCTCGGGAATACCCTCGAGATTTCGTGCGATCCTAAGGGACCAATTTGTCTTAGCTAACTAGAATCACTTTATGTATTTATCGACGATTTCCGATCCGTTGGAGTAGTCCATGAGTATGCAGATGTTTTTGATTAAGGTTAGGGGTTTGTCCCCTAAAACGTGAGGTAGACTTCCACATATATCTAGTTGAAAATGCAAAACCAGTCGTGTGATCAACGATAGTTTTGGAGCAAGATTGGAGAGGATAGCCAGAGTCGGTTAAGTGCTCAATTGTTTGGTTGTTTTGCTAGTATTGTAACGACCCGGATTTTGAGCGACTTTGGTTATCGACATAAGCACGATGTCGATAACCAAAACATCGAAAAATCCTGGTAATTAGTGAAAGAAATTAGAGGGTGAGGAAAGATAAGATAGAAAATTAGAATAGAAGAAGAAGAAGAACACAACATCAGAGTAACACGAATCTCACAGCGGAACGAATAAATATATTTCATAACATAACTTTGAAATACAACTTGGTACGTGAATATACATATCATTATCAAAGTACAGCACTTACAACACAGCGGAAATAAACTATAGCTATATGATCCTGAAGCCTCCTGCTCCAGCTCTTCCACTATATCTGTAAAATCCCGACTACTTGACTGCCCATACAAATTTAGGCACCCAAGAGTTTAGGGAAAACAACAAAATAAACTCCGGGTCAGTCATGGGACTGGTATGAGTAAAACAGTTTAAAAACAGTTGAACAAGTAAATGATATCTCATAAGACCACGCCGCATAATGGAACGGGTTTTTCCCTTATGAGAATCCAAAATATCTTTATATCAAAAACCTTTTGATATTATAATAATGTCTATCAACCACAATATATATATAATCATCTAGCAGAAACGCTTTCATCTCACGTTCTACATATATAGTATACAATCAAAACCGCAAGCACGTATTGGGTAATGGATTTCCAACTATGACAAGGTATGGAATCACCTTTTGCTCGTGTACCTCTAGAGAGGAATACACTGGGTTCAACAAGAACATCTTGCAACCCGGCCACACATGACCGACCACTCATTTCGCTTGAGTGTATCGAATGTATATCACCAACAGTTGGGATCAGCAACCGTTTCCCGAATGGGACAGCATCAACAATAGATTTTTAGAAGTAAATGAAACTCTAGATCAGGTGATTATACACCCTACTTCGGTGCGACCGACTTAGCCATGCTGCCTGCCCGATTTCTGTCATTTACCGGATGATGAGGCTAGAAGCTACGCTTTATCATCATACCAGATTCACTTTGAATGCCACATCGTCAAATCCATCAAATCACCGATTGACGTCCTCAACCATACATTACGCGTTAGCTAAAAGAAGTTTCCTTCTCCGCTTCCACTCTTGGTACAGTTGGAGAAATCAATATACGTGATCGTCTGGAAATACTCTGTCAGACATCCGTCCATACAAGTCACCCAGGAACAGGATGAACCGAAGGCACTATTCTGTAAACAGGATAGCCCTTGCATAACTCCGTCTTCAATTATCTTTGGCATATATGATTCGCAACGCTTATGCCAATACAGAGTGGTTCTTTGGATAATAATCCAACCGGTCTCTCCATATTAACAACGTTAAAATGGTCAAAACTTCGATAGTCTGTGATTTAACTATCGAATAAAAATAGGTGTGCAAACAATGATATTATTTCCAAATGGAAATTATATCGATCAAACATCATTCAACATTCATCTCTTTAGTTCATTAATTTACTTATCTCATGTTTCCCTACGTTCAATATTCCTTATTTTCTAAATTGGGAAAATATACGTTGTTAACAATGGAAAACATTTCCATTTCTTTGTTTCTTTATTGGAAAACATTTCTGGTTTCTTATTTGGAAAACATTTCCAAAGCTTCTTCATTGGACTTAGACATATGTTTAAACAAACCATCGCGATGCCAACCCAAATCATTTCCTTTACTGTCGAACCTTAACTATTCCTTAGTTAAAAATGAAGTCAATCAAGTTGGGGTAGAACTACCTCTCAGACCTTAACTGAACAACATTTCTAACTTTGAAATAGACAAAGTTCACTTTATATTTCTTTAACAAACTTCCTTACTTCCCCTCCTTCGAATAACTATATTCGATTGACTCTTATCAATTAACTCTATTGGACTAACCCCTATCAATTAACTCTATTGGACTAACCCCTATCAATTAACTCTATTGGACTAACCCCTATTTGACTAACGCTATTTATTTACTCATTTCACTTACTCTTTTCGAATAAACTATATTCGATAATTCCTTTTACTTTCTATTCGAATAACTATATTCGATTAACTCATTTGCTTCTATTCGAATAACTATATTCGATTTAACTCATTTGCTTCTATTCTAATCGATTAAACTAACATCGATTATCTCCTTTCAACTTTATTCTCTAATCGATTAACTAACATCGATTAACTTCTTTTTAACTTTATTCTCTAATCGATTAACTAACATCGATTAACTTCTTTTACTTTAACACTAATCGATTAACTAACATCGATTAACTTCTTTTTAACTTTATTCTCTAATCGATTAACTAACATCGATTAACTTCTTTTAACTTTATCACTAATCGATTAACTAACATCGATTAACTCCTTTTTAACTTTAACAATAATCGATTAACTAACATCGATTAACTCCTTTTTAACTTTAACACTAATCGATTAACTAACATCGATTAACTCCTTTTTAACTTTAACACTAATCGATTAACTAACATCGATTAACTCCTTTTTAACTTTAACACTAATCGATTAACTAACATCGATTAACTCCTTTTTAACTTTAACACTAATCGATTAACTAACATCGATTAACTCCTTTTTAACTTCTATTTACCGTTACAAATATTTCCTATTTATAACTTCTATTTACCGTTACAAATATTTCCTATTTATAACTTCTATTTACCGTTACAAATATTTCCTATTTATAACTTCTATTTACCGTTACAAATATTTCCTATTTATAACTTCTATTTACCGTTACAAATATTTCCTATTTATAACTTCTATTTATTTTCTAAATAAATATTCCTTTTCTATTTCTATTTATTTTCTAAATAAATATCCCTTTTATAAAACCGTGTTCGTTTTATAAATATTTCCTTTTATAAAATCCTGTGATTTTATAAAATTCCTTTATTTCAATATACATTGAAATAAATTCTTTTTACATCCCAGGGTCTTTTATGATATTTAAAATATCGAATAAAAATGATCAACATCATTCCAACACCCATAATCCATAACAGATTATATAACACATCATATATCACAATATATGAAAACAGTAAAATAAATGTTGAGGAATCCAGTTGGATTCCTCCAACCTGTTTCCCTGCATCACAGATGTTAAACAATATAGATAACATCACTTTCAGTTCCATATGATATATTCTGTTAAACAGAATCAATATAGAAAATTCAACTAACTGACTAGCAGTTCAATCAAACAGTCAACATACAGTCAAACAGCCAATATCTAACAGTTCTAAAAATATAACATGAAATTATAAACTGTTCAAAGTTGGTGAGATTTACTCACATTAGACGATCATCGTTAATAACGATAACCATCGCTTGATTCAGACGGAAAATTTATTTCGCCATAAATTGTAACGAGCTTCGATTCACTCTCCGTCAGTTCAGTGCGTAGCCCTCATCCCTATGATCCTAACGCAACTTACGGTTCTCAATTCTGACCTCGTATGGATGAGATATCACATTTATAAGTTAGTGTACTATTTTAATTTAAATAAAACTTAAATATTAAAACTCAATGGGCTTTAACCTTTAAACTCGGGCCCACTCCCTTCTTATAGCCCATACCCATGTATTGAAAACCCAACCCGTGAACTCCTTCTTCCCCAAATGAAGACACCCGATGCTTTACAGTGGCCACACCATTTGCTTCTTCGATCCAATCTCCTATACCACTCAACGATAATTCCAACAAAATCCACCACAATTCTCCTCGTTCGTGCTACCTCCATTGCTTCTGACTTACACATTCACGTATGAATTCTTCTCCCCATCTAACTAACGCCTGCACAGATCGAAAAATGACACGCATCACCCTAGTTTCATCAATTCCAACCAATAGTCCTCCTCATACATCACCCTATCACATACTGCAGCTGCCCCATGCGCCTCGGCCTCATGAAACCAGTGCCGACACGGTCTCCCCCTCCTCGCTTCTACTCCAGTTCAAGGCACATGAAAAACGAAACTGAGGATCCACTTTTATTCTCAAATTCCTGTACCCGAATGCTCTCTCTCCTCTTTTATGTTTTCACTTAAATGACTCAGTGGTTTTCGGTCAGGAACTAAACAAAAGAGAAACGATAAACTGAAATGCCTATAACCTTTTTCCCTTGCTCTTTGTATCTTCATTTCCATTCATAACACGTCAGACAGCTCGCACCTCCTATTTCTTCTTAGCTGCTACCGCAGCTTCCACCCTCTTTTACTCCATTCGCTCCCTCCTTCTATTTTTAGTTTTATTTTCTTTTTGATGTGAAAAGGGTTTTGATTGTAGTTCTCTATTCAGTTTTTAACAGTGGCGACCGAAGGTTTTGTATATATATGAGAAGTGGTTTGCTTTATACATTTTAAAGGCTTAAACTTTGAAGACGTGGCCTTTGTGGACTCCGATTGTGGTGTTTAGGGTTAAGAAATAAGCACGTGGTCTCTGGTATGATTTGTTTATGTGTTTTCTTCACTGACCAAAGAATTTGTGAAAAATAATTAAGCCGTGGGAGGACAAGTCCATATTTATTTATGAGTTATGTACCCAATGTACTCAATTCTTTTTAGGTAAGAGCTTCGATGACAGAAATAAAGATATCATCGTGACGATCGAGGTGTTCTGATTTCAAAAATATAATAATATCGGTAGGTTAACTCATATTGTGGAACCCCAAAATATTGGTACAGGGTGCAAAATACTCCAAATAAAAAGTCGCATATTTAATTAATTAAAAATTTCAGTAAAATTCTAAAAATTAATTTATACCTACGTCTCAAAAGAATCTTGTCTAAATTCAAACCCGATATTCAAATATATTGAAAACTCTTTTATAACGTAAATAAAGCGTTACTAATTATAAAGGAATTCCACAGCGACTTTTCTGAAATTTGATTTGGACATAAATCAAAATCTACACGACGAAATCCTGATCTTTCTCTTCCGCTAGAAAGATATACTCCACCAGCTCCTAACGTTTCTCGTTTCACAGAAATCCGATTTAAAACGAACTCTGTACATTCAGTTGAAGTTCAAATCGCCAATTTACGAACTGCAGCGCCATTTCGAGCTCGTTTATAATTATAATATAAACTATACGTTCAACTGTCGATGATTGAATATATTCGTTATTCAAATTCAATTCCGAGCTGAATTAAATATCACAGATGATCTGGTTCACACCATATCGTCATTCCAGCCAATTCTGATTATTTCAGAATTAAATATTTTCCGTGAATTTATTATTTTAATTAAATATTCATCATAATTAAACTCCACGACCATTAAATTCTCTAAACCACCATTTATATAATTAAATAAATTAATCATAATACCCCTGCCAATGCGGGTCATTACAAGTATCATCTCACATAAATCGTCCAAATTCGGAGGAGATGCTTGTCTGATATTGGTTTAGGCCTTTGGGGCTTGTACTTGAGGAATGTCGAGTTCGACTAGGATGGTTTGCGTGAGAAATAGATGGTAGTGGCAACGCCCTAAGTAAGACTGACCTTAAGAGAGGTAGAAAGTTACATAGAAACCTTTAGCTTTAGACCCTCAAATTTGTGACATGATGGATAAGCTAAGTAGAGGAGAGACCTCTAATCATCTTAGTATATACACTTGGTATCATGGTTAACATCTGTTTATCTTGGAAAGATAGTTCAACTACATTGGATACCCTCTAGAATAGTAAGTGATCGACGTCCTATCTTTACTAGTGGGTTTTGGAAATGGAGGTCAAGAAGCTTCGCAATCGTGAAGTTAAATTAGTGAAGGTACAGTGGAGTGAAGCTCAAGAAGATGCGACTTAGAAGACTGAAGACTAGATATGCGCATCATACCTTTTTGAGGGAGTATCCTTGATTCCACTCTTTCTGTAATATTTACTTACATGCTAGTCTTTATCTTTTAGGTATGTCCTCTCGGTCCTATCCTCGATCCTTAGGTAGAAGCCAATGAATGTAAACATGTGTTTGAGACATGTTATGTTTTATATTTGCAAGTGGTTGCAAGTGTTTGCTAGTGGTTGCTCGTGGATGCATATACACACATTAGGCACTAGATCGGCTCAGTCACTTTCATATTGCATATGCATGAGTGAATTTTTATATATATGAACTGAAACTTGATGTGTTATCATATGGATGTTGCATTTGTATGAATGATTGTGCACTCATGTAGAAGTTATAAAGTACGATTGGGAATAATTGCATACATGATGGACTCATGGCACTGACATAATTCGCATTGAGGAGGTCAACTGAATCAGTAGACCGCCTGATTTTGCATTAGATAAGGACATGTACACACACTATGCATATGATCATGAAAGCATTAGAAATATTTTTAAGGATAATGGACGCCTGTGATTGAATGGTTGAGTAGATGGATGTTGGATGTTAGGATGCGCATTCTTCTTAACTTTGAGATTTCGGGGACGAAATCCTTTAAGGAGGGGAGAATGTAACACCCGTATTTTCGGTAAACATTAAAGTAACGAATTAAAGAACAATTAATTACAAAAGTGAGAATTAAGGGAAACGTGTTACGCTATTGCGTTCGTCTTGGAATTCTGCTTGAGATAGAGTCTGAGTTTGCGTAAATCAGACTACGTATGAAGGAGTTATGACCTTCAGAAGATTCAAGAATTTAAATAAACAACTCAGAATAAAGTTCAAAAAATTCAAATTTCGAAATCAGAAGTAGAAGCGGGTTGGGCGGGAATTTTCCTGCCCAAGGCCAAGTCGACCAGGGGGTCGACCTCCCCCCATACAGGTCGACCAGGGGGTCGACCTGGGGGTCGATCTCCCCCTCAGGCCAGATCTGAAAACTGACGTGTTTTCTTGTGTGACGATTTGTTGTGTCATTAGGGCTTGTGTGGCAAGTTCTGGTTGGTTCTCTTAGGTTTGAATGGCTTTGATTCGCCCTAGGTTGATCTAATGGCTCCTATTAAATCAAACTTCTATATAAGCAACCTAAATCTAAACCCTAAGCCACACAAAAATATTCCTAAGACCGTCATGCTGTCAATACTCAACCTAGAGTAGCCGCCATTCTCCTTCAACCAGAAAGCTAGCTAGGAATTACAAATCAAAATCTAATTCAACTAAGAGAATTCAACGTTTACAACAAAGGAGAGCTATTCAATTTCAGAATACAGATTCCAGAAAATAAGACTTTCTTTTGTTCGTAAGTCCTGTTATTATTTAGATGTGAATGATTAAAAGTTCTGATTTGTAATAAAATGAAAACTAGAATAATTCCTGGTTGTAAGATAATGACGATGCGGATTTATGCCTATTCTTGTAACGATTCTATCGTATATGCTTATGAGATTATTGTGGTTATATGTTGATGTTAAACCAATCGTATATTATGTAAATTTGGTGACTTTTCATGTTATGTAACATGCAAGTTGTTTAGATCTACATTTAGATCTATGTTTATTGAATCATGAAAGTTGTTTAGATCTACATTTAGATCTATGTTTATTGAATCTTGCAAGTTGTTTAGATCTGCATTTAGATCTATGTTTATTGAATCATGTAGGTTGTTTAGATCTACATTTAGATCTATGTTTATTAAATCATGCAAGTTATTAAGCTAAGACATGTATTATGATTAGATCTACATTTAGATCTATGTTTATTGAATCATGCAAGTTGTTAGGCTAAGACATGTACTATGCTTAGATTCACATTTAGATCTATGAAAAGTCGATCCAAAATTAAAGCTCATATTTACATGCCTTGTTAAACTTGTGTAAAACCATATGCTTAAGATTCATGTTTGTTGGATACAATATAAAAGTTCATATTTACATGCCTTGTTAAACCTGTGTAATTCCATATGTTTACGATTCATGATTATTGGATCCAAATTAAAGTATACATTCACATGTCTAGTTGAACTTGTTCAATTATATATGCTTAAGGTTTATGTTCATTAGACCCAAAATAAAAGTTTACATTTACATGCCTAGTTGGATTTTCGTAATCTCATATGCTTAAAGACTCATGTTAGTTGGATCCAAAAATGCAAGTTCATTATATTATGCCACGTTTACATGACACATGTTTAGTTAGTTCCTTATTATTTTATGTCGTGTGAATGGTACATGCTCCCTTCTTTCCCCTTTTGTATATAATTTAGGCTAAGCTACGAGCCTAACATTCTATGTGAATGGAGCGAACCTATGACGGGGGTAACATTGGGGAAACCTTAAATTCATATTAATGGCATAATTTGGCCCATAAATATATGAATGATTAGTGGCATAAAATTGGCATAATCTACATACCTAAAATTATGAATAGGATTTAGAGATGAATTAGGCATGACTTGAATGACAATAATTTACATAAAAGGTAATTTTGTAAATTTAGAAAAAGACGAATATGCCTAACCCGAGGTTAGATTGAGTTACGGTTTAAGACTACCCGGAACCGCCCGGCACATCCGGCAACTGTAACAATATATATCTAATGTGAGAGGTTAGTGCATCAAGCCCAAAAGAACCCGAGGTTAGACTGAGTTGCGGTGTAAAACTGCCCGGACCCGCCGGCACATCCACTAACCGCAATAATACCTGTCTAATGTGAGTAGTTGGTGCTTTAATGAATGAATTAAAGCTAAGACGGGAATGGTAGGGTTAAGTTAATTAAGGTAACACTTAATCAATATAACATGAATGACAAGGGTTAAGTTCATAGGAACACTTAACCAATATAACATGAATGACTAGGGTTAAGTTAATAGGAAACACTTAACCAGTATAGCATGATGAATGGGTAGGGTTAAGTTATAAGAAACACTTAACCAATATAACTTGATTTGTGGTAAGGTTAAGTTAAAACAAGAGGGCAACACTTAACCAATATAACTTGATTTGTGGTAAGGTTAAGTTAAAACAAGAGGACATCACTTAACCAATATAACTTGATTTGTGGTAAGGTTAAGTTAACACAAGAAGGCATCACTTAACCAAAGTAACATGATAAGTAGGTGGGTTAAGTTAACTTGAATTGATTGATGACACTTAACCAATACAACATGATGAACACGTGGGGTTGAGTAACAAAGAACGCTTGACCAATATGACTTGATGGACGAACGGGGTTAAGTTAATAGGAAACACTTAACCAATTCAACATGATAAGTGAGGAGGGTTAAGTTAATAGAAAAAACTTAACCAATATGATAGGATAAATGAATGGGTTAAGTTAACATGAATGGACAACACTTAACCAATACGACATAATGTACGAGAGGGTTAAGTACATATCGGGTTGGTGGGTAATATTAGTACATATAGGCCTACAAACTTAACCGTTAAATAAACATGCCTGAATCGATGGGAGGGTTAAGTACATCTCGTGTAGGTGGGTAATATTAGTACATATAGGCCCACAAACTTAGTCGTTAAATAAACATGCTTGAATCGATGGGAGGGTTAAGTACATCTCGTGTAGGTAGGTAATATTAGTACATATAGGCCCACAAACTTAACCGTTAAGTAAACATGCCAGAATCGATGGTAGGGTTAAGTACATCTCGTGTAGGTGGGTAATATTTGTATATATAGGCCCACAAACTTAACCAATAAGAAACCCTAGTAACGGGGACCCATTTCAGCAGTAACCCACATAGATGTATCATGATACCCTGAAACTAGGCAGGATGGGGCACGATTACTGGGCTGATTATAAGTGGTCAAAATAGCGGCAGGGGGTACGTCAGTGTAGGTTCCGATGGTTTACGAGCATGCACGTACTCCGGAGTGGGAAAAAGCAGGCATTGGGTACCAGTAGTTAAAAACTGTGCATCTTGAATTGTGTCGGGTCGCTATCATAAGGATTGATACACCTTTCGGTGGGACCAACATAGGGTATCTACATGCAAGAGAGGGCCGATTGACACAGACACAAAGAAAAAAAATTAATACGAGTAAGGAGCCAATCGATTGGGTAGTAAGGGTACATTTAACATGTTCATGACAACTAGGCAGATTGAGGTGGAATCCTTATGATAGATGTACACCTGAAGGCTACCACAATTATTGGGATTGGGATCACATTAGAATACGATCATTTTATAGAGATTACTAGTTGGGACACTAGTTAGGTGGTGCAGAGAAGTGAAATGAGTGCGATAGCATATTCAGCCTTATTATCTTATTTCTAGGGTGTTGACCTAGGTTCAGTTTATTCCTGTCATAACCTTTTTCTTGTTTACGTGCTATATAGTCACTGGACTTACCAGACTCATTTCTGACCCATTTTCTTTCGTCTTCTTTTCTTCCGTTTCCCCCCAGGTCCGTAGAGAGGGAATACTTCAGCATAGATCGAATCATTTCCAGCTTGAAGAGAGTAGATGTATTTCTTGGAATCTTTTTCCTTGGGCTATGGCTTTGGATACTCTCTCATTGGGGATTTATGCTGCCTTACTGTTGTTTTAATGCTTCTTTATGTTTTAATTCAAGACAGAGATTTTGTTGTAATAATTTGAAAGTTGGTTTGAGAAAATTGTTGCAATGTTTTAATTGAATCACGTACTTATGAAATAAATTTAGTTTTTTCGCTGTTCATTTGTCTGTCTTGTAATTTATCTGCATCTTTTACCTATAACACTCCACCAAAGTTAAGGTATTCCGTTTGTGAGTGACCTTAACCGAGGTGGGGTGTTTCAGTCTGACCCGAGCGTTCCATGCAAAAACATAAAACACTCGAGTCAGGATTAATCATTTTTCAAGTAAATTAATTTCGATATAAACGGAAATATAGTAGTTAATTCCAATATCGAAATGTACCATAGGCAAATTACATAGGTGTAGTATTTGTTCAGTGCATATCCATTTTTTATTTTAGGGACAACAGTCATGGGAGCCTGCATATACACACATGTACGGGTACTTGTGTGTACTGCCTCAGCATCCTGCACCAAGAAGGTAACAAGTGTGATGAAAGTCACAAAGTCGGCATGAGTATGCCATCAATACAAGGCAGCAAGAGTACAAGGTTTAGCATCTATGTAAGGTGCTGCATACAGAAAACACCATAGTGATGTACGATACAATTTAGAGGTAGTATATATAAAGCTT
This sequence comes from Allium sativum, assembly GCA_030737875.1. Taxonomy (NCBI): domain Eukaryota; kingdom Viridiplantae; phylum Streptophyta; class Magnoliopsida; order Asparagales; family Amaryllidaceae; genus Allium; species Allium sativum. The sequence goes on from CM060918.1 coordinate 136,494,495, forward strand.
AATTCCATCAACCCATCTGTACAAGGTATATAATAATGCGCAATAATGGCATCTGAAGCATAGGCAGAACGCCTACAATTAAGTGAACAACCCATTTTTTCCAGGTTAAAACTCATGCATGTTTCATCAAGCAACACGTGGATGGGAGATTACACTAGAGAGAAAGTATAATGGTGAGTAAAGTAGCCTACTAACGTGCGTGGACAGTATATGCTGCTCCACCAGTGATGAAAGTACAGCAAGAAAGGTTGGTGGAGACTCGAGTGATGCAACTGCCGAACAGTTAAAAAGAATGCCTACCAATTATAACCATAGGCATATTTGATATGAACCAACGTTCCAGGTTGTATTTTAATGCAAGGTGACTAGGATATGCATCCTATTTACTTCAATACCGCTAGCAATGAACCGTACTCAAAATAGTGCAAAATATAGAAAGCATTTCACCGGTTCAACATGTGCTGCATGCATGCAAAGTAATGAGCGGCTTAGGCCAAAGAAAAAGGAGGTGACAAAAATACTAGGCAATTTAAATATGTACATTCAGGTTCCAAATTTATCAAATCAAAGGGTGTATGTATGTGTACAGTAGGTGGTTAAGTTTCAAAATCATTTTATCAACTCAGTCAAAATGTATCCATTTCCATGGCAATTTCCACGAACCCAACAATCTGAATTAACTACCGTACAACACTCTTGAATTTAACTAACCATATCAATGTAACAATATACATATCAATTGTAAGCTAAATGAGTTTTATGCTGTAAATGGCAGTCCTAACGGTGGTCACAAAACTGGTTTAACATTCATATATATATATATATATATGAGAGTATATATATCTATATGCAGTGGTCACATGTTTGGTTTATCATTCATATATATGAGAATATATATGTAGTTTGAAACAGGTTATAAAATAAATGTGTGTGCTAACATATCTAAGTCTAAACAGGTAAATAGAACCCAAACCAACGTATGACAACATGGGTGAAAGGGAACACATAAGTGATGTCTATATGTTCAAATGAATCCAGAAATTAGCTTGCATATACATGGATTAATCCGGCTGAGCTAGGAAATGAACTTCTAGTTTTTCTTTGGACACAGATACAAGTGTATTCTAATACCAATGTTCATTTTTGAATCCCATTCCCTTTCCATGATCAGTTTAACCCATATAGCTATATACAAAGTGAAAACAATACATTAGGTGAACCATTATTGTCATACAGTAGTAGCATATTGTTGGTACCATAAAGGCGAAGTTGTTACATTCGCATACTAACCATAAACAAATAAACATGTATCACTAATGTGCAACTATTTTAGTCAATGATCACTATTGCTAATGCTCACTGATTCAGTCATTGATTTATTAATTAAAGGTGGCCCAGAAGGGCATATGAAATAACATAAATGATTACCCATAAGCTATTTAAGTCTAGAAATTCCCTTGCTACATGTAATGGCTTACTGGAAACACTGTAACCATTTAATTTAATGACCAGTCGAGTTCTGGTAAAATACCTTTATATGTTATATTTCCTAAAAATATATAATGTCTCATTCGTTTTCCTTAGTGTCCAAACTTTCACTGTAATCCAAATTTTCACGTTTGTCCCCTAAAACGTGAGGTAGACTTCCACATATATCTAGTTGAAAATGCAAAACCAGTCGTGTGATCAACGATAGTTTTGGAGCAAGATTGGAGAGGATAGCCAGAGTCGGTTAAATGCTCAATTGTTTGATTGTTTTGCTAGTATCATCTCACATAAATCGTCCAAATTCGGAGGAGTTATTCCTTGGATGCTTGTCTGATATTGGTTTAGGCCTTTGGGGCTTGTACTTGAGGAATGTCGAGTTCGACTAGGATGGTTTGCGTGAGAAATAGATGGTTGTGGCAACGCCCTAAGTAAGACTGACCTTAAGAGAGGTAGAAAGTTACATAGAAACCTTTAGCTTTAGATCGTCAAATTTGTGACATGATGGATAAGCTAAGTAGAGGAGAGACCTCTAATCATCTTAGTATATACACTTGGTATCATGGTTAACATCTGTTTATCTTGGAAAGATAGTTCAACTACATTGGACACCCTCTAGAATAGTAAGTGATCGACGTCCTATCTTTACTAGTGGGTTTTGGAAATGGAGGTCAAGAAGCTTCACAATCGTGAAGTTAAATTAGTGAAGGTACAGTGGAGTGAAGCTCAAGAAGATGCGACTTAGAAGACTGAAGACTAGATATGCGCATCATACCTTTTTGAGGGAGTATCCTTGATTCCACTTTTTCTGTAATATTTACTTACATGCTAGTCTTTATCTTTTAGGTATGTCCTCTCGGTCCTATCCTCGATCCTTAGGTAGAAGCCAATGAATGTAAACATGTGTTTGAGACATGTTATGTTTTATGGTTGCAAGTGGTTGCAAGTGTTTGCTAGTGGTTGCTCGTGGATGCATATACACACATTAGGCACTAGATCGGCTCAGTCACTTTCATATTGCATATGCATGAGTGAATTTTTATATATATGAACTGAAACTTGATGTGTTATCATATGGATGTTGCATTTGTATGAATGATTGTGCACTCATGTAGAAGTTATAAAGTACGATTGGGAATAATTGCATACATGATGGACTCATGGCACTGACATAATTCGCATTGAGGAGGTCAACTGAATCAGTAGACCGCCTGATTTTGCATTAGATAAGGACATGTACACACACTATGCATATGATCATGAAAGCATTAGAAATATTTTTAAGGATAATGGACGCCTGTGATTGAATGGTTGAGTAGATGGATGTTGGATGTTAGGATGCGCATTCTTCTTAACTTTGAGATTTCGGGGACGAAATCCTTTAAGGAGGGGAGAATGTAACACCCGTATTTTCGGTAAACATTAAAGTAACGAATTAAAGAACAATTAATTACAAAAGTGAGAATTAAGGGAAACGTGTTACGCTATTGCGTTCGTCTTGGAATTCTGCTTGAGATAGAGTCTGAGTTTGCGTAAATCAGACTACGTATGAAGGAGTTATGACCTTCAGAAGATTCAAGAATTTAAATAAACAACTCAGAATAAAGTTCAAAAAATTCAAATTTCGAAATCAGAAGTAGAAGCGGGTTGGGCGGGAATTTTCCTGCCCAAGGCCAAGTCGACCAGGGGGTCGACCTCCCCCCATACAGGTCGACCAGGGGGTCGACCTGGGGGTCGATCTCCCCCTCAGGCCAGATCTGAAAACTGACGTGTTTTCTTGTGTGACGATTTGCTGTGTCATTAGGGCTTGTGTGGCAAGTTCTGGTTGGTTCTCTTAGGTTTGAATGGCTTTGATTTGCCCTAGGTTGATCTAATGGCTCCTATTAAATCAAACTTCTATATAAGCAACCTAAATCTAAACCCTAAGCCACACAAAAATATTCCTAAGACCGTCATGCTGTCAATACTCAACCTAGAGTAGCCGCCATTCTCCTTCAACCAGAAAGCTAGCTAGGAATTACAAATCAAAATCTAATTCAACTAAGAGAATTCAACGTCTACAACAAAGGAGAGCTATTCAATTTCAGAATACAGATTCCAGAAAATAAGACTTTCTTTTGTTCGTAAGTCCTGTTATTATTTAGATGTGAATGATTAAAAGTTGTGATTTGTAATAAAATGAAAACTAGAATAATTCCTGGTTGTAAGATAATGACGATGCTGATTTATGCCTATTCTTGTAATGATTCTATCGTATATGCTTATGAGATTATTGTGGTTATATGTTGATGTTAAACCAATCGTATATTATGTAAATTTGGTGACTTTTCATGTTATGTAACATGCAAGTTGTTTAGATCTACATTTAGATCTATGTTTATTGAATCATGAAAGTTGTTTAGATCTACATTTAGATCTATGTTTATTGAATCTTGCAAGTTGTTTAGATCTGCATTTAGATCTATGTTTATTGAATCATGTAGGTTGTTTAGATCTATGTTTATTAAATCATGCAAGTTATTAAGCTAAGACATGTATTATGATTAGATCTACATTTAGATCTATGTTTATTGAATCATGCAAGTTGTTAGGCTAAGACATGTACTATGCTTAGATTCACATTTAGATCTATGAAAAGTCGATCCAAAATTAAAGCTCATATTTACATGCCTTGTTAAACTTGTGTAAAACCATATGCTTAAGATTCATGTTTGTTGGATACAATATAAAAGTTCATATTTACATGCCTTGTTAAACCTGTGTAATTCCATATGTTTACGATTCATGATTATTGGATCCAAATTAAAGTATACATTCACATGTCTAGTTGAACTTGTTCAATTATATATGCTTAAGGTTTATGTTCATTAGACCCAAAATAAAAGTTTACATTTACATGCCTAGTTGGATTTTCGTAATCTCATATGCTTAAAGACTCATGTTAGTTGGATCCAAAAATGCAAGTTCATTATATTATGCCACGTTTACATGACACATGTTTAGTTAGTTCCATATTATTTTATGTCGTGTGAATGGTACATGCTCCCTTCTTTCCCCTTTTGTATATAATTTAGGCTAAGCTACGAGCCTAACATTCTATGTGAATGGAGCGAACCTATGACGGGGGTAACATTGGGGAAACCTTAAATTCATATTAATGGCATAATTTGGCCCATAAATATATGAATGATTAGTGGCATAATCTACATACCTAAAATTATGAATAGGATTTAGAGATGAATTAGGCATGACTTGAATGACAATAATTTACATAAAAGGTAATTTTGTAAATTTAGAAAAAGACGAATATGCCTAACCCGAGGTTAGATTGAGTTACGGTTTAAGACTACCTGGAACCGCCCGGCACATCCAGCAACTGTAACAATATATATCTAATGTGAGAGGTTAGTGCATCAAGCCCAAAAGAACCCGAGGTTAGACTGAGTTGCGGTGTAAAACTGCCCGGACCCGCCGGCACATCCAGTAACCGCAATAATACCTGTCTAATGTGAGTAGTTGGTGCTTTAATGAATGAATTAAAGCTAAGACGGGAATGGTAGGGTTAAGTTAATTAAGGTAACACTTAATCAATATAACATGAATGACAAGGGTTAAGTTCATAGGAACACTTAACCAATATAACATGAATGACTAGGGTTAAGTTAATAGGAAACACTTAACCAGTATAGCATGATGAATGGGTAGGGTTAAGTAATAAGAAACACTTAACCAATATAACTTGATTTGTGGTAAGGTTAAGTTAAAACAAGAGGGCAACACTTAACCAATATAACTTGACTTGTGGTAAGGTTAAGTTAAAACAAGAGGACAGCACTTAACCAATATAACTTGATTTGCGGTAAGGTTAAGTTAACACAAGAAGGCATCACTTAACCAAAGTAACATGACAAGTAGGTGGGTTAAGTTAACTTGAATTGATTGATGACACTTAACCAATACAACATGATGAACACGTGGGGTTGAGTAACAAAGAACGCTTGACCAATATGACTTGACGGACGAACGGGGTTAAGTTAATAGGAAACACTTAACCAATTCAACATGATAAGTGAGGAGGGTTAAGTTAATAGAAAAAACTTAACCAATATGATAGGATAAATGAATGGGTTAAGTTAACATGAATGGACAACACTTAACCAATACGACATAATGTACGAGAGGGTTAAGTACATATCGGGTTGGTGGGTAATATTAGTACATATAGGCCTACAAACTTAACCGTTAAATAAACATGCCTGATTCGATGGGAGGGTTAAGTACATCTCGTGTAGGTGGGTAATATTAGTACATATAGGCCCACAAACTTAGTCGTTAAATAAACATGCTTGAATCGATGGGAGGGTTAAGTACATCTCATGTAGGTAGGTAATATTAGTACATATAGGCCCACAAACTTAACCGTTAAGTAAACATGCCAGAATCGATGGTAGGGTTAAGTACATCTCGTGTAGGTGGATAATATTTGTATATATAGGCCCACAAACTTAACCAATAAGAAACCCTAGTAACGGGGACCCATTTCAGCAGTAACCCACATAGATGTATCATGGTACCCTGAAACTAGGCAGGGTGGGGCACGATTACTGGGCTGATTATAAGCGGTCAAAATAGCGGCAGGGGCTACGTCAGTGTAGGTTCCGATGGTTTACGAGCATGCACGTACTCCGGAGTGGGAAAAAGCAGGCACTGGGTACCAGTAGTTAAAAACTGTGCATCTTGAATTGTGTCGGGTCGCTATCATAAGGATTGATACACCTTTCGGTGGGACCAACATAGGGTATCTACATGCAAGAGAGGGCCGATTGACACAGACACAAAGAAAAAAAATTAATACGAGTAAGGAGCCAATCGATTGGGTAGTAAGGGTACATTTAACATGTTCATGGCAACTAGGAAGATTTAGGTGGAATCCTTATGATAGATGTACACCTGAAGGCTACCACAATTATTGGGATTGGCATCACATTAGAATACGATCATTTTATAGAGATTACTAGTTGGGACACTAGTTAGGTGGTGCAGAGAAGTGAAATGAGTGCGATAGCATATTCAGCCTTATTATCTTATTTCTAGGGTGTTGACCTAGGTTCAGTTTATTCCTGTCATAACCTTTTTCTTGTTTACGTGCTATATAGTCACTGGACTTACCAGACTCATGTCTGACCCATTTTCTTTCGTCTTCTTTTCTTCCGTTTCCCCCCAGGTCCGCAGAGAGGGAATACTTCAGCATAGATCGAATCATTTCCAGCTTGAAGAGAGTAGATGTATTTCTTGGAATCTTTTTCCTTGGGCTATGGCTTTGGATACTCTCTCATTGGGGATTTATGCTGCCTTACTGTTGTTTTAATGCTTCTTTATGTTTTAATTCAAGACAGAGATTTTGTTGTAATAATTTGAAAGTTGGTTTGAGAAAATTGTTGCAATGTTTTAATTGAATCACGTACTTATGAAATAAATTTAGTTTTTTCGCTGTTCATTTGTCTGTCTTGTAATTTATCTGCATCTTTTACCTATAACGCTCCACCAAAGTTAAGGCATTCCGTTTGTGAGTGACCTTAACCGAGGTGGGGTGTTTCAGTCTGACCCGAGCGTTCCATGCAAAAACATAAAACACTCGAGTCAGGATTAATCATTTTTCAAGTAAAATAATTTCGATATAAACGGAAATATAGTAGTTAATTCCAACATCGAAATATACCATAGGTAAATTACATAGGTGTAGTATTTGTTCAGTGCATATCCATTTTTTATTTTAGGGACAACAGTCATGGGAGCCTGCATATACACACATGTACGGGTACTTGTGTGTACTGCCTCAGCATCCTGCACCAAGAAGGTAACAAGTGTGATGAAAGTCACAAAGTCGGCATGAGTATGCCATCAATACAAGGCAGCAAGAGTACAAGGTTTAGCATCTATGTAAGGTGCTGCATACAGAAAACACCATAGTGATGTACGATACAATTTAGAGGTAGTATATATAAAGCTTAATTCCATCAACTCATCTGTACAAGGTATATAATAATGCGCAATAATGGCATCTGAAGCATAGGCAGAACGCCTACAATTAAGTGAACAACCCATTTTTTCTAGGTTAAAACTCATGCATGTTTCATCAAGCAACACGTGGATGGGAAATTACATTAGAGAGAAAGTATAATGGTGACTAAAGTAGCCTACTAACGTGCGTGGACAGTATATGCTGCTCCACCAGTGATGAAAGTACAGCAAGAAAGGTTGGTGGAGACTCGAGTGATGCAACTGCCGAACAGTTAAAAAGAATGCCTACCAATTATAACCATAGGCATATTTGATATGAACCAACGTTCCTGGGTGTATTTTAATGCAAGGTGACTAGGATATGCATCCTATTTACTTCAATACCGCTAGCAATGAACCGTACTCAAAATAGTGCAAAATATAGAAAGCATTTCATCGGTTCAACACGTGCTGCATGCATGCAAAGTAATGAGCGGCTTAGGCCAAAGCAAAAGGAGGTGACAAAAATACTAGGCAATTTAAATATGTACATTCAGGTTCCAAATTTATCAAATCAAAGGGTGTATGTAAGTGTACAGTAGGTGGTTAAGTTTCAAAATCATTTTATCAACTCAGTCAAAATGTATCCATTTCCATGGCAATTTCCACGAACCCAACAATCTGAATTAACTACCGTACAACACTCTTGAATTTAACTAACCATATCAATGTAACAATATACATATCAATTGTAAGCTAAATGAGTTTTATGCTGTAAATGGCAGTCCTTACGGTGGTCACAAAACTGGTTTAACATTCATATATATATGAGAGTATATATATATATGCAGTGGTCACATGTTTGGTTTATCATTCATATATATGAGAATATATATGTAGTTTGAAACAGGTTATAAAATAAATGTGTGTGCTAACATATCTAAGTCTAAACAGGTAAATAGAACCCAAACCAACGTATGACAACATGGGTGAAAGGGAACACATAAGTGATGTCTATATGTTCAAATGAATCCAGAAATTAGCTTGCATATACATGGATTAATCCGGCTGAGCTAGGAAATGAACTTCTAGTTTTTCTTTGGACACAGATACAAGTGTATTCTAATACCAATGTTCATTTTTGAATCCCATTCCCTTTCCATGATCAGTTTAACCCATATAGCTATATACAAAGTGAAAACAATACATTAGGTGAACCATTATTGTCATACAGTGGTAGCATATTGTTGGTACCATAAAGGCGAAGTTGTTACATTCGCATACTAACCATAAACAAATAAACATGTATCACTAATGTGCAACTATTTTAGTCAATGATCACTATTGCTAATGCTCACTGATTCAGTCATTGATTTATTAATTAAAGGTGGCCCAGAAGGGCATATGAAATAACATAAATGATTACCCATAAGCTATTTAAGTCTCGAAATTCCCTTGCTACATGTAATGGCTTACTGGAAACACTGTAACCACTTAATTTAATGACCAGTCGAGTTCTGGTAAAATACTTTTATATGTTATATTTCCTAAAAATATATAATGTCTCATTCGTTTTCCTTAGTGTCCAAACTTTCACTGTAATCGCAAATATGATTTTCTATCCCATGTAAGCTTGTTTTATATCAACCATACCAGTATTATTTTACCTTATATATATATACTAGGATCAGCACAGCCAAGCTACTTCTAGAAGTACACGTTATACCAACTTACATAATGATATGGTCATATGTAAACATGAAATGGGCAAGCACAGGCTATTCGTTAGTACGTGGTTATGGCAACAACAAATATCCAGTCAAGTTTACATGGGGGTAGAAACAATTGAGACAAGTTATGCCACTTGGTAGGTTATTAAGGGATATGTACGTACAATTCTGAAATGTAAACACGGACTGCGTATATAAATTTACCCTTAAGTCTCAGTCTCATGAATAAGTATAACCCAAGAGAACACATATATATGTCTTCACATCCAAGAAAGGCAGTCCAGTTTTAGACCAAAGGAATATATGAATGGGCTGATACCATATATGTATATACAATAGTGATCATGTAGCATGAGCAAGTGGCAAACATGTGGGTTTTTCTTTTTCTCTTTTTTTTCCTTCTTAATTTATCAAATTAAATCAAGCTCAAATCAACAATTCAGGGTAGTTTATGTCATCATACATTTCTGGTTCAAATCCAAGAATCATGTATACAAGCATGTGAAAAAATTCGAATTCAAACGATAATAGCATATGTGTATACTCACAAATACAAATGGAAATTAAACAACAGTGAGGCGAAACCCAGCGAACCACTCAAGCAACAATCAACCATTAAAATTTCAGTTTAATCAAAGTTAAAATATTTTAAAACAAGATAATCATGAGTGAATCAACACTCACATTGAAATCAACAAAGAAGAAAAAGGCAGACTCAGATTAGTGTTGGTGGCAGTTGCGGTTGCTTGAGCGTGATGAACGGGACTGGCTTCTGGTCTGCTAGCTTGTTGGCTCACGATTCTGGTCTTCGGTGGTCGACGATGATCATAGGACAAGGTGGCGACGATTTGGGAAGCACTAAATTTATTTTAAGGATTCGGGAAAAGAAGATTTTCTGCTGCCATTAAAAATAAAAAAGGGGAAAGGCTTTGATTTTTTTGTTGAGTAAAAATGGGAAGGAGTGTGATTTTAGTGGTGAAACAAAATTTGGGGATGTTTTTTTTGGCTAGAGAACAAAATGAAGAAATGGGTTGCGGTGGAATTTTAACACCTGTAGATTTTGGGGGAGGAGCATGCTTTATAAAAGAAGAAGGCAAGGGATAAGAACAAAGTCAATCACTTGGTTTTTCGGTGGTGGCGCGTTTTCAGACATAGGACGACAAAATGCTTATTTGAGGTAAGTAATATTTAAGGTAGGTGAGAACGCGGCTAAACTTTACCGTGAATAACCACGCACCACTTTGATTTCGATCCACAAACATAGTTTTCAAATATGACAAAAATTATACATACCCCTTCGTTCCAACGATCTGAATTTAATAAAAGTAATCTAGTTGTATTCTGACTCTGGTTATATACAACGTTAATTTAAACTTGAAATTATTCAATGGTTCACTATTTGTTTCACATAATAACTCTGTTTGATTCTAGATTTGAAATGTTAAATTTAATTTTCTTTACATATACAAATATACACATACCTAAGCCAATCTCCATATATTTTAACAAATAAAATATTTAACATTAATAACGTCTATTTTTAAATTCAATCGTTTATATATATCAGTCGAATTTTGACTCTAATTCTAATATCCAATCCAATTCAGTCCACATATTTAACAGTAACTGCTCGATTTTCAATCAATCATTGAGTTCAAACAATATTTATGTGACGGCCCGCCCCGCACCAGCCGACATTTCCTCCGGAAGTGCGCTGTACACATGCCCGACTAGCACAGAACGGTCGTCAAGGAAAGGAAAGAAGGGAACGAACTAATCAAGAACCTGTAGAATGTCTCACAGCGCATGGAGTAAAATATAATAATAATAACATACTTGACATAAAACAGGTGAGACAGTGCATAAGCTGATAACTAAAATCAACATCAACATCAGAGCAGCGGAAATCCAAATACAGCTTATTACAACTTTTCAAATTTACTGTCTCTAAACAAAAGAAGGCTAAAGTAGAAGATGCACCACCAATGCCCAAGCAGTGATCTTCAACAACACAGGGAGAATACTATATATATTACGTGAAAGCCTCATGCTCGTCTCCGGATCATCTACCCGTGTATCACCAGCCAACCTGTCTCTAGTCTGCTCGTGTGAGCACCCAGAGTAATAAGAGGAGACATAAAACTCTGGGTCAGACATAAAGCCTGGTATGAGCGATAAGCATCTAAACAGAACAATAACAGGTATACTAAACCATACCTGAACCTGGACCTGCAACCAAAGAGTTAGTACCACATATCGTACAGTACTCTGAGGTGCCATAATAAATAGTGTAAAGAATACGGGGGTGGGGTGTGTATGTCATAATGATAGCAAACAAATCAACCATAGCAACCATCCTCACATCCCTCACTCAGTGCGTAAAGCATACGATGTCCACCACTGTCAATCACTAGACCCATCGAAGTAGTGACGGAGTTCGACTTGTACAACTACTGCTACTACCAAGCTTACCACATGGAGTCATGACCAAATCTTTACAAATGACCCCACTTCATTGGTTTATAGCCCTTTAGTCGTACCTAGGCCCTTTCAGCCCTGAATCCGTTCACGTACTTCCCATACATAGTGATCCAAAGTCATAAACATCGACTGCCCCTTGGCACACGTCCCGCAGCAAAGCCCAATCATGAAGTGAACTCATCGGTTCCCAACTGGATCCTGAACTCTAACTTCCCATATTGGGCTACCTTTGCATCTCGGGTTATTGGTCAATACGGGGTCGGGTTCTCCTTCTAGCCATCGGTTCGAGTCGGGTCCTCTGCTTCTAGCCATCGGTTCGGGTCGGGTCCTCTGCTTCGGGTCGGTTCATAGTCTTCTCCTGTAGCGGTTCGGTTCGGGTCCACAGCGTCGCATCGGTTCGGGTCGGGTGCCTCACTTCGGGTCGGTTCGGGTGCCATCTCCCTTCCAGTTCGTGCTTCCACTCCGATCCGCTCCCTCGTTCTTCACGTGCTCCGATCCGATCCCCCTTCTTCATCTGATCCGATCCTACTCCTTTAGCCGATCCGATCCCTTCGCCTTACTCCAGTCCTAACCTTTCATCCTTAAGTCGATCCGATCCGAGCCCTTCGTCTTTAAGTTAGTCCGATCCCCAGCTTAACCAACATGGCCTTCCTTTTCGCCAAGTTTCTTTTGCGCCAGGTTCCAGTTCGGGTCGGGTTCCTTACCCAGATCCCCAATCCGATCCGAGCCCATATCCGATCCGATCCGAAACCCTGCACAACTTTATGCAACTTTTTCCAGCAACTTGTTTACGCCATTCGACGACGTTTTCGACAAATCTAACTATACTAATCAATCACAAATCATCCCAAACAGTCATAGCAATGTAGCAAACTAACCACAAACACCAAAACAATGAATTTACATGTCAAAGTGGATCAAAGATGCTCAAAATCCCATTTTTCCCATAATCCCTCTTAATCATGTTTAAGCACATACTTAGTAAAACTTAATCAAATCGTCCAAATTTTCTAACAGAGGCATAAATCATCATATTCGAGTTTATCAATATTTTTCCATATTTTATTTGTGTATAAATTCACTAATTAACACTAATTACCCCTTAATCAACCGTAATTAGTGAGAAATCATGCAAATCACTCACCTTTGCCACAAAATAAAACACCAAATCTGAAATACTCTCTGTTTGGGTCGAATTCCTATGTATAGCAGCAGCTCCAACCTTGCTCTGTTGCTATTTGGCCTTGTTTTGATGTAGTTTAGGCTTAATCTTCACTAAAAATGTGTTTTGGAGTGGTTTTAGAGGATGGAAGCCATTACTAAGGTCTCAAGAAGGTTTGTGGCGGCTCAAAACTGAAATGAAAGTGATTCCCTAACCCTAATCAGCCCTCCTATGCCTCTAAACCCGAAATTCCCCTCTGGGTCTAGCTGCTAATCGCCCGGTTAAGCCCAATTAAGTTGTTTTTCACCATCTGAAACTTGTTTCAGCCATATCTCCCAAACGGTGAGTCCGTTTGGCTAATGTGACCACTCTGCGGAATTGTAAACCATCATCCGGAGCCAATTGAAGTGATTTCAGGTCAAAATTCCTTTCCAGTCAAAAGTTATGGCCAAAACAGTGCCAACTAGGGGTAAAATGGTCATTTAAAAATTGGGAAAAATCATGAACATGGGAAATGACCCCAATAGTCGTCTCCCAAAGTTACATGACCATAGGACTTCGTATGTGAAAGAAATAAATATTCTACGATCCTATGATGCGTAGAATACGGGTCGTTACACTCCCCCCCCCCCCTTAAGAAATTTCATCCCCGAAATTCCTTAACTCAAAACATACAAAAGATCCCGCATGCCTAACAACCACATACAACAATCAAACATGCAAAACAAGCAAACAGACCTATCCTAGCATGCGGAAAACTAAATCGAAGTCAAAATCTTACCAGGCAAAGAGTTCTGGATAAGTCTTCGTAATGTTCTCCTCTGTCTCCCAGGTACAATCATTCTCGTCCTCGCCCCACTGAACCTTGACTAGCTTCACCGCCTTCCTTCGAAGTTGTTTCATGTCGTGCTCGACAATACGGGCCGGCTTGCGGTTCCCAACCGCCTCGGGTTCTATTTCGAAGTCCTCTAACTGATCAGGTGAAATAGTCATATCTGGGTCGTGAACGAACTTCCTTAGTTGGGAAACATGAAATACATTGTGAACTCCCGCCATCTTCTCTGGTAAGTCAACTCTATATGCCAAATTCCCGACTAGTTCAAGAACAGGGAATGGGCCAACAAATCTTGGTGCCAACTTGCCTCTCCTGCCAAATCGTATTACGCTCTTCAATGGAGAAATCTTGACAAACACCAAGTCGCCAACGGAGAATTTTAAGTCTCTTCTCCTCTTATCAGCATAACTCTTCTGCCTATCTTGGGCAGCCTTCATTCGTTGTTGAATGATCTTGATTTTATCTGAAGTTTCCCTTACCACATCTGGTCCAAGCATAAACTTCTCGCCAGTCTCTATCCAACATGATGGTGAGTTGCACGGTCTTCCGTACAAAGCTTCAAACGGAGCCATACCGATACTAGATTGGTAGCTATTGTTGTATGCAAACTCTACTAGATGCAAATGGTCATCCCATGATCCACCAAAATCCAATATACAAGCTCTCAAGAGGTCTTCCAATATACGATTCACCCTCTCCGTCTGACCGTCGGTCTGAGGATGATATGCGGTACTGAGATGTAACCCTGACCCTAGAGCCTCTTGTAAGCTCTTCCAAAACCCACTAGTGAACAACGGGTCTCGGTCACTCAAAATGCTTTTGGGTACTCCATGAAATCTCACTACCCACTTCATATACAATTCTGCCAACTTAGCTGCCGTTCTGGTCGATTTGATTGGTATAAATCTTGCACTTTTAGTCAATCGATCCACAATTACCCAAATGCTATCATGTCCCGATCTAGTCCTTGGTAAACCATCGATGAAATCCATTGAGACTTGCTCCCATTTCCATTCGGAATTTCTAATGGTTGCAACAACCCACTAGGCTTCTTTTGCTCGACTTTAACTAGCTGGCAATTCATGCATTTGGATATAAACCTCCCAATGTCTCTTTTCATCCCTTCCCAGTAGTAGGTCTGCTTCATGTCTCGATACATCTTGTTACCACCGGGGTGTATAGTCAGTTTTGAGTGATGACATTCCCTAAGCACTTCATCTCTCAATCCATTGACATTGGGTACAACAAGCTTTCCATTCTTTCTAAGCCATCCATCTCGATCAAGCCCATACTTGTTCATCTCCTCATCGATACCCATCTCTAACTTGGAGATGATTTCCAATAGGTTAGGATCGTCCCTCTGACTAGAGCCGATCCGCTCAATCAAAGTGGGTCTGATCGTCAAACTTGCTAACATTTCTGGATTCAATTCGCACTTTGGTCTGAAATCATACCCAACAATGTACTCCAGTTGCTTCCATTCTAGAAACATAGCCCCTAAGCTGGCATGTCTCCTACTCAATGCATCAGCCACCGCATTGCCCTTTCCCGGTGTATACGCGATGTCAAAATCATAGGAAGCCAAGAATTCTAACCATCTCTGCTAATGGAGATTCAGATCTTTCTGAGAGAAGAGATACTTCAACGACTTATGATCTGTAAACAACTCAAATCTTTCTCCCAAGAGATAGTGTCTCCACATCTTCAATGCGAACACGATCGCTGCCAATTCCAAATTATGGGTAGGGTATCTTTTCTCGTGTGGTTTCAATTGCCGACTTGCATAAGCTACAACCCTACCGCCTTGCATCAATACAGCACCTAGTCCGGTACCACAGGCATCCGTGTATACCGTCATCTCTTCATTCCCCTTAGGAATGACTAACACTGGTGCGCTTGTCAACTTGTCCTTTAGACTCTTGAATGCATTCTCGCACCTTTCATCCCAGACAAAAGCTTGATTCTTCTTGGTCAACTGGGTCAATGGTGCTGCTATCTTGGAGAAACCTTGGATAAACTTACGATAATATCCAGCTAACCCCAAGAAACTTCTTACATCTTTTGCATTCTTGGGCGTAGGCCAATCTTGTACCGTAGCCACCTTTGTCGGGTCCACGGCAATCCCATTCTCTGATACAACATGGCCCAAGAACCTCACTTCCCTCTTCCAGAAGTGACACTTAGAAAACTTTGCTTTCAATTGGTGTTTTCTCAACACCTCCATCACTATTCTTAAATGTCCCTTGTGTTCTTCCTCTGTCCTCGAATAGACCAAAATATCATCAACGAACACAAGGACAAACTTATTCAACTGATCTCTGAATACCCTATTCATAAGATCCACAAAATATGCTGGGGCATTGGTCAGCCGGAATGGCATGACCAACCACTCATAAAATCCAGACGGCGTCCGAAATGCCGTTTTAGCTATACTCTCAGCTTCCACTCTAAGCTGATGAAAACCTGTTGCGAGATCCAACTGAGAAAATACTCTCGCGCCACTCAACTGATCGAACAAATCATCTATCCGCGGTAGAGGATACTTGTTCTTCCTCGTCACTTTATTCAACTCGCGGTAGTCTACACACAAACGAAGGGAACCATCCGCCTTGGTAGCAAACACAACTGGTGCTCCCCATTCAGAAACACTCCTTCTGATAAATCCCTTCTTCAAAAGATCGCTGACTTGCACCTCGAGCTCTCGCTGCTCCCTTGGTGCCATACGACGAAGTGGCATCACTATAGGTCTGGCATCTTTTACCAAATCAATACGGAACTCAATCTCTCGGTGTGGTGGAAGCCCGGTCACTTCTTCGAAAACATCCGGATACTGGCCAACCACGGGCAGACCTGACAACTCACTATGCGGAATGTCGAGGGAGTTTAGAAAACAAGCCAATACCCCCTCACTGGGTAGACCACCAAACACTATCCTCCGCCCATCATCCGCTCTAGCTATCACCAAAAAGCCCTCACAGTCTACCACCACCCCGTATCTTCGGAGCCAATCTACTCCCAAAATAATGTCAAACCCAGTAAAGCCCAAAACAAAGCAATCACAAACAAACATGCATCCATGGCTCGATAAGACCACATTGCGACAAATCATGCTAAGGCTAGTCGAACCACCAATCGGGTTCGTCACTACTAAAGGTCTATCGACAATCTCGGGCTCCAATCCCAACCTATCTACCAGGTCACTAGATATGAAAGAACTGGAAGCTCCGGTATCAAACAAAACTCTAACAGGAACATCATAAACAGAAAGCATACCTTGAATGACGACATTCTTTCCCCTCTCCGCCGCAGTTGGGGCATTCGACGAAGAAGGAATAGCATTAAGAGCATATGCTTTCACCATTTGCTTTTCTTTGGGGGGTTGCGGACACTTGTCCTTGTGATGTCCCATTTGGCCACAGTTGAAGCACTTCCTGTCCGCTGGCTTGGCCCGACAATTACTAGCATAGTGGCCCTTCTTACCACAGCTGAAGCACTCCACATCTTGCTTATTCTTTTTCTTCTGGCCATCCTTAGTCTGATTCTGCTTTCTCTTATTCTGAGAACCACCCTTGCCTCCACCACTTGCTTGTGGTTTTGGCTCTTCTGCAGATGCAATTTCAGTCTTCAGCTTAGGGTAGAGACTTTCTGATCTCAATGCTTTCCCCACAATCGACTCAAACGTCTCATCGATGTGGTTAATAAGCCTTTCCCCCAAGTACTGATCCAAACCAGTTATGAATTTCTCATTCTTCTTCTCGGCAGTATCAATAAGAGATAACCCATATTTTGACAAAGTGTCGAATTCAGCAATATACTCCGAGACAGCTCTGCCATTCTGCTTGAGCTCCAAGAATTCTTAAACAGCACTGACTTCTGAGCAGCTGGAATGAACTTCTCGCTAAAGCGAGCCTTAAACTGCTCCCAAGTAATCTGATCTTCGGGAGTAGCTGCCTTTATAGCATTCCACCAATTCATTGCCCGCCCTTGCAGCTGACTGGACGCTAGCTTTCTCTTCATCGCATCCTCAATACCCAAATCCTCGAAGATACGTTCGCAACTATCCAACCAATCTTGAACATCCGTGGCCGACTCCGTTCCGTGAAACGGCTTCCCACAAAGACCAGTATAATCCTTATTTTGCTTGGCGAAGTCGACCCTCGGCGCCTGCACTATTGGACCACCACCATTTCCACCATTGGGAGCTGCCCTCTGTACATCTCTAAGCATCTCTCTCATGAGGTCAGTAAACATCGTCCTCATGTCAGCAGCATTCCCATTATTGGTCCCTCTACCGGTACCTCTAACATATCGGCTCATCGTCAATCTGTAAAGGGAAACGATTAACGACCCCATAGTGGTGCTAGTGCAGCACGACTTCATTCTTATACTACTAATAGTATATATATATATATAGCTTTTAAAAATCAAAGTAATCACAAATACGCTCTCTCGTATACGTATAATATCTCTCCCTGATAACTTCCCTAGGTTAACTACGCAACCTTGAGCTCTGATACCAAGTGTGACGGCCCGCCCCGCACCAGCCGACATTTCCTCCGGAAGTGCGCTGTACACATGCCCGACTAGCACAGAACGGTCGTCAAGGAAAGGAAAGAAGGGAACGAACTAATCAAGAACCCGTAGAATGTCTCACAGCGCATGGAGTAAAATATAATAATAATAACCTACTTGACATAAAACAGGTGAGACAGTGCATAAGCTGATAACTAAAATCAACATCAACATCAGAGCAGCGGAAATCCAAATACAGCTTATTACAACTTTTCAAATTTACTGTCTCTGAACAAAAGAAAGCTAAAGTAGAAGATGCACCACCAATGCCCAAGCAGTGATCTTCAACAACACAGGGAGAATACTATATATATTACGTGGAAGCCTCCTGCTCATCTCCGGATCATCTACCCGTGCATCACCAGCCAACCTGTCTCTAGTCTGCTCGTGTGAGCACCCAGAGTAATAAGAGGAGACATAAAACTCTGGGTCAGACATAAAGCCTGGTATGAGCGATAAGCATCTAAACAGAACAATAACAGGTATACTAAACCATACCTGAACCTGGACCTGCAACCAAAGAGTTAGTACCACATACCGTACAGTACTCTGATGTGCCATAATAAATAGTGTAAAGAATACGGGGGTGGGGTGTGTATGTCATAATGATAGCAAACAAATCAACCATAGCAACCATCCTCACATCCCTCACTCAGTGCGTAAAGCATACGATGTCCACCACTGTTAATCACTACACCCATCGAAGTAGTGACGGAGTTCGACTTGTACAACTACTGCTACTACCAAGCTTACCACATGGAGTCATGACCAAATCTTTACAAATGACCCCACTTCATTGGTTTATAGCCCATTAGTCGTACCTAGGTCCTTTCAGCCCTGAATACGTTCACGTACTTCCCATACATAGTGATCCAAAGTCATAAACATCGACGGCCCCTTAGCACACGTCCCGCAGCAAAGCCCAATCATGAAGTGAACTCATCGGTTCCCAACTAGATCCTGAACTCTAACTTCCCATATTGGGCTACCTTTGCATCTCGGGTTATTGTTCAATACTGGGTCGGGTCGGGTTCTCCTTCTAGCCATCGGTTTGGGTCGGGTCCTCTGCTTCTAGCCATCGGTTCGGGTCGGGTCCTCTGCTTCGGGTCGGTTCGTAGTCTTCTCCTGTAGCGGTTCGATTCGGGTCCACAGCGTCGCATCGGTTCGGGTCGGGTGCCTCACTTCGGGTCGGTTCGGGTGCCATCTCCCTTCCAGTTCGTGCTTCCACTCCGATCCGCTCCCTCGTTCTTCACGTGCTCCGATCCGATCCCCCCTTCTTCATCTGATCCGATCCTACTCCTTTAGCCGGTCCGATCCCTTCGCCTTACTCCAGTCCTAACCTTTCATCCTTAAGTCGATCCGATCCGAGCCCTTCGTCTTTAAGTTAGTCCGATCCCCAGCTTAACCAACATGGCCTTCTTTTTCGCCAAGTTTCTTTTGCACCAGGTTCCAGTTCGGGTCGGGTTCCTTACCCAGATCCCCAATCCGATCCGAGCCCATATCCGATCCGATCTGAAACCCTGCACAACTTTCTGCAACTTTTTCCAGCAACCTGTTTACGACATTCGACGACGTTTTCGACAAATCTAACTATACTAATCAATCATAAATCTTCCCAAACAGTCATAGCAACGTAGCAAACTAACCACAAACACCAAAACAATGAATTTACATGTCAAAATGGATCAAAGATGCCCAAAATCCCATTTTTCCCATAATCCCTCTTAATCATGTTTAAGCACATACTTAGTAAAACTTAATCAAATCGTCCAAATTTTCTAACAGAGGCATAAAACATCATATTCGAGTTTATCAATGTTTTTCTAGATTTTATTAGTGTATAAATTCACTAATTACCCCTTAATCAACCGTAATTAGTGAGAAATCATGCAAATCACTCACCTTTGCCACAAAATAAAACACCAAATCTAAAATACTCTCTGTTTGGGTCGAATTCCTATGTATAGCAGCAGCTCCAACCTTGCTCTGTTGCTATTTGGCCTTGTTTTGATGTAGTTTAGGCTTAATCTTCACTAAAAATGTGTTTTGGAGTGGTTTTAGAGGATGGAAGCCATTACTAAGGTCTCAAGAAGGTTTGTGGCGGCTCAAAACTGAAATGAAAGTGATTCCCTAACCCTAATCAGCCCTCCTATGCCTCTAAACCCGAAATTCCCCTCTAGGCCTAGCTGCTAATCACCCGGTTAAGCCCAATTAAGCTGTTTTTCACCATCTGAAACTTGTTTCAGCCATATCTCCCAAACGGTGAGTCCGTTTGGCTAATGTGACCACTCTACGGAATTGTAAACCATCATCCGGAGCCAATGGAAGTGGTTTCAAGTCAAAATTCCTTTCTAGTCAAAAGTTATGGCCAAAACAGTGCCAACTAGGGGTAAAATGGTCATTTAAAAATTGGGAAAAATCATGAACATGGGAAATGACCCCAATAGTCGTCTCCCAAAGTTACATGACCATACGACTTTGTATGTGAAAGAAATAAATTTTCTACGATCCTATGATGCGTAGAATACGGGTCGTTACAATTTAGGATTTTTAATTTCTAATACCATTATCAATACAAAAATTAATTATTTAAACTATAATAAGTCTCATTTCCAGTTATCGAAATTTCCGAGACATTACATCAGTAAATCCATTTAATTCCTAATTCAAACCCCAAATTCCTTTATAATATTTTATTTGCAAAATATTTATTTAAATACTTTATTCACATTAAATGTGAATAATATTTCTTCTTATAATGAAAACAATTTGGTTTCGTATTTAAAACTATATCTCAAATCCAATTTCTATTTATACTTCTAATTATAGAATTATTTATATAAAATCTCATTTTATTCTTCTAACACTTACAATCCCATTTATAATCACCTTTATAAATGCTGCTCAAATTCCATTTAAAATATCGGTGTTAAAACCGATTCCTACTTCTCTATATAAATTCAGTCTTATATATTTTGTTTATCAAATGATAAATATTTTATTTAATTTATAAAACATTATTTATAAATCATTCTTCTCAATCTATTTGTTAAAATAGATTTTTATTTAATATCCACTTTAAACAATCTTCTCATAATTCTTTTATATCTCGTAAAATATCCCTTTTATAATTCTGTTTACTTTCTAAATAAATATTCCTTTTATACTTATATTTATTTTCTATATGAATAATCCTTTTATACTTCTATTTATTTTCTATATAAATAATCCTTTTATACTTCTTTGTTTTTATAAATATTCTTTTTATAAAATTCTTTGATTTTATAAATATATTATTTTCAATTTACACTTTGAAAATTCCCTTTTCACATTCCGGTATTTCTTATGGTATTTAAAATACCAAATAACCATGATAAACATAATCTACACACCCATTATCAATCACAGATTATATATCACATCATATATCACAATATATGAAAACAAACAGTATTATAAATATTGAGGAATCCGATTGGATCCCTCCAACCTATTTCCCTGCATTCACAGATGTTAAACAATAAAAATAACATCGATTACATTTCAATATGAAATATTCTGATAAACAGAATCAATATTTTATTAGCGATTTATATATATATCGTTATCTACAATTTCAACCAATAAATCAACAATTCGACCAAACAATCAACACATAACAATCAATCATCATTCATCAATACCAGATTATATTTATAAAAATATAAACTGTACAAAGTTAGTGATATTTACTCACTTTGGTCGGTTATTGTTGAATAACAATAAATGTTCAACAGCTCCGTTCAGGCATTTTATTTTGCCGTAAATTCAAACGAGCTCCAATTCACTCCCAGTCAGTTCCATGGTGTAGTCCTCGTCCATACGATCCTAAAGGACATGACCGTTCGTTAATCTGACACCGTATGGCCAAGATACTATAAATACAAGTTAATACATTATTTAGATTAAATTAAAACTTAAATTTTTAAATATTAATTGGGCTCACCAACTAAATGCCGGCCCAATCTCTCAAACCCACCCAGATGAACAGTGTTCATCTTCTTCATATTCGAATCCGACTTTCAGGAAAATGATCTCACCATTTCAGCACTTTCCAACCTTCCCCCGCCCCTCTATTCCATCGTTAAGCTTCTCATCTCAACCTCTTTCACTCTATACCTAAAACACACAACTCAAGATCCTCTAATGGAATCCATCGTTCGAGCTGCTCCTCACGCATGCAGGAGGACGTGCGACATCTTTTGTCAATGATCCTTCCCAAATTCTGCTCGCGGGTGTTGTTCCATCTCCTCATACCAAAAACGATCATGAATTTATCAATCGCCACTTCAATGATCTACAAAACCCAACCCTAACATCTCGTATTACTCGCTGGAAAAATTCCATCGATCCAAACATGAACCGGACCCTCTGAAACTCGTACTAGGTCGAAGATCATTACCCCAGTAATCCATATACACCACTCTTTTGATTTTAGGAATTTTGGTGGAATTGTTTTGATTTTGTAAACGTAGCTTTCCCCCATTTCCTGAAGAAATGTTATGGCGGAAAATTATTTGACCGCTAAGTAAAAAGTTTAGGGTTAGTGTGAGGAGGTAGGATATTTACAGGATAATTTAAATATTTTTTTATTGATTATTTTATTCCCTATTAATCAATCATTATGTGTATTCATCGTTTAAAAATCTGTACAATCACATAACATATCTAAATTCGATGAAAATGGACATACAACTAGAGTTTGACGTTATGGACCTAACGAAACTTGTTTCGTTGAATTCCGACTTCGTTTGCTCACACAACGTATTTTTAACGTCAAATTATTGACTGTTTCTCACATTAAAATCCGGTACGACCACATACTAACTCCAAAAATTTCGAAAATTGAAACGTAACAATAATTTAATATTTCAGATCCAACAAAATTAGTTTCATCAAAAATGGAGGTGGTCTGCAAAAACTGGCTATTTTTAAATCTCTAAATAAACCCATTTAAATATTAATATATTTAAAAATAATTAAATATAAATAAATAAATGTTATCGTGTATATATTCACATAGAATATTACACAACTCCAAAATAAACATATTGGGATTTATAACTCGATATTTCAAAGTTCCCAGTTATATCGATATTCAATTTATATGAAAATCCTTTTATAATATATATAAATCGTTATAAATTATAAAGGAATTCCATGGCGACTTTTCGAAATATTGATTTGATCATAAATCAAAATCTACCCGACGAAATTGTGATTTTTCTCTTCCATTAGAAAAATATACTTCACCAGCTCCGAACATTTCTTGTTTCATAGAAATCCGTCTTAAAACGGATTCTGCATATTCGTTTAAAATTCGAATCGCCAAATTACGAACTGCCGTGCCATTTCGAGCTCGAATATAATTATATGTTCAAACTTCGTTTAAATAATATATTCGTTATTATAATTCAATTCTAAACTGAATTATATATATTACAAATGAACCAATTCACACAATATTGTGAGTTCTACTATTCCTGACTATTCTGATTATTTCAGAAATTAAATATGTTATTCTATTAATTATATTAATTAAATATTCAATATAATTTAATTAAACGACCACTTAAATCTCTAAATCACTATTTAAATAAATTAATTATTATATCATAGAAATACGGGACATTACATTCTTCCTCCCTTAAAATAATTTCGTCCTCGAAATTGCTAAGGAAGAAAACAAACCATATTAACTGGGTTAACAATTATCTGTTTACTTCTTTACTCCTGTTTCATTAAACCAATTTATTTTAAATAAATAATTAATTCATTTCTATTAACAAAAAATTTCAAAAATTCCGAAAATTTTCTAACACCCGAAATTTTCGAAAAATTTCGCCAGCACCTCCTTTATACAGCTCAATCGGTACAACTACAAATCACCTCTCTAGGCCTTCTCCAGTCCAAAAGAAAATCAAACATCCAAGCGGCGTGCCAAATCGGCTCATAAAAATCTCATATGAACATAAACTTGTACCTTTTTATCTGGCATATCAACTCTATCACTTCCATCTGTTGTTAATTCAACATATGCCAATACCATCCTAGTCAAAATTCCAATCAATCCATCCTTACCCCAATTATTTGTTTTATACCCAAACCAAATTCCATTATCAATTCCAAATTATTGCAACATCAATCCAACTTACTCGATATCATTATATTCTAATTCAATTCAATTCCCACTTAATTTTCTTCAATTTAATTCCAATTTGCTTTTTCAAATTTCAATCCAATTTGGTTTTAATTCAAACAGTATTTCCCTGGGAATTTTAAATAACTTTGCTTTTCTAAAAAAAAAAATCAGATAATCCTTTTCAAAATTCAAACAACTTGTTTTCGCAAAACATTACCAAAACTAAATTTTTGGTAGTTTTCTGTCACTTACAACTCGAAAATGAACACTGATGATGTCACATCATCGGAATCTATTTCCAGCTATCGAAGTGAGTTCAATACTATATCACTTTCAAAACCATATCTAAACACTTCCATTTTGAAATTCATTTCAAAATACCATTTACAATGCTTTAAAACAAATTAAAATCTCCTAGGATTTTAAAATTCTCTTATATCCAATACATATTCATTTACAAACACTTATTAAAATTTCCAGAGTTTTAATTTCAATTCTGATTTAAATTAAGATTTAATTCACTTCGTAATACTTATAGGAAATTTGATTGGTTATTTACATAATCGTTTCAATTATAAACTTATCTAATTATAATCACAACTAACACATTTAATATACGATAATACTTCAAATATTAATCATACTTTTATATCAAAATATGATTTGGGTAAAATTATATCATTTACCCTCTTTTCAAAACATATCATGTCGGTTCATCGTATTCGAGTGTTTATAAACTACTACCGATACAGTGGATAAAACTAATCGACCAGAACCCATAAACAACTCAACCAATAAATCTCCACAATATAAAACCATTTTATATTGAACAACAAATACGTTCACTCGTATATATACACTCAGACTCAACCTAGGGTGTTATTAACCCCATCTCTATTGAGTTACGCTACAAAGCCAAGGTAATTACTTAACCTTTAGCTCTGATACCACTGTAAGTCTGTAACGACCTGGGTTTTCGCGATCCTAGTAATCGACATATAACCCAATGTCGACTATCAAGCATCGGAAATACTGGATAGTTAATGAAAGAAGTTAGAGGGTGAGAATAGAAAAGATAGAAAATTAGAATAGAAGAAGAAGAACATACAACATCATCAGAGTAACACGAATCTCACAGCGGAACGAACAACATATAATAGATAACATATCTTTGAAATAAATTCAGTATATGTATGCAGTAACATTATCCAAGTACAACACTTACAACACATCGGAATAAACAATAGCTATATAATCCTGAAGCCTCCTGCTCCAAGCTCTCTAAGTATATCTGTAA
The DNA here is from genome assembly GCA_030737875.1 of Allium sativum. NCBI lineage: Eukaryota > Viridiplantae > Streptophyta > Magnoliopsida > Asparagales > Amaryllidaceae > Allium > Allium sativum. Next base: position 136,520,238 of record CM060918.1, read on the forward strand.
AACCTGGCTACTTGACTGCCCGTACAAATTTGGGCACCCAAGAGTTTAGGGTAAAATAAAACAAAATAAACTCCGGGTCAGTCAAAAGACTGGTGTGAGTAAAACAATTTAAAATAGTTTGATAAAATAAACGATATATCATAAGGCCATGCCGTATAACACAAAGCGGGTTTTTCCCTTATGAGAATCCAAAACACTTGATTCAATCATTCAAAAATCCTTTTGAAAGAAACGATAATCTTTATATCAAAACTCTTTGGATATTATAATAGTGTCTATCAACCACAATATAATAATCATCTAGTAGAGTGCTTTCATCTCACGTTCCACATACATAATTTATAATCAAAACCGCGGGCGCTTATTGGGTAATGAATTCCAACTGGCAAGGTATGGGACCACCTTCGGACAGTGTATCTCTAGAGAGGAATACACCGGGTTCAACAAGAACATCTTGCAACCCAGGCTAAACATGACCGGTCACTCATTTCGCTTGAGTGTACCGAATGTATCATCACTAACGGTTGGGATCAGCAACCGTTTCCCAAAAGGGAAAACATCGAAATAGATTATAGAAGTAAATGGAATTTCTCTAGATCAGGTGACAATACACCCTAATTGGCAGCTAACCACTTAGCCATGTGACCTACCCGATTTTATACCATTTCCGGTTGTGAGGCTAGAGGCCATAACGTATCCTTTACAAAACACATCTTCATTCACTTTGAATGTCACATCGTCATACCCGCTAAATCACAAACTGATTTCTCTAAACGTACCACGGGTATACAGCTAAGAGAAATGAATTCCTCCGCCACCAAACGTAAATACGTTTGAAGAGATCAACTTACATGATCTGTTGAATATACTCTATCAGACATTCTTCCATACAGGTCATCCTGGGACTGAACAAATCGAAGGTACTATTATGTAAATCCATCTTAGGCAATTTCTACCTAGGATTTACTGAACATCCCTTGCATAACTCCATCTTCAATTATCTTCATCATATTTGATTCACAACGCTAATGCCATACGGAGTGGTTTTCAGATAAAATATCTGATCCCAATCTCTCCGCATTGACAACAGAAATGGTCAAAATCTTTGATAGTCAGTGATTTAACTATCAAAGGAAAACATGGGTACAAACAACGGTCGTATTCCCAAATGGAAATCTTAACGATCAATCATCATTTCATTTCCCAATTTCCCATTTATTGTTTCCATATATTCATAAATTCCTTATTCTCTAAAATTAGAAAATATACGTTATTAACTTTGGAAAACGTTTCCATTTCTGATTCACGCATCAATATCTTCCCACCTCTATCAGTCTCTAACTGTAAACTAGTAAGAGAACGACTTCACAAATATAAACCCCGAAGGCCGAAACCAACATCAGATCGATACCCAGAAAGTCATTCAACTCAACTAATTTCCAGTCAGTTTCTAATTTCAGTAATTCCATTTAAATTCCTAATTCAAACCCCAAATTCCTTTATAATATTTTATTTGCAAAACATTTACTTAAATCCTTTATTCACATTAAATGTGAATAATATTTCTTCTTATAATCAAAACAATTTGATTTCGTATTTAAAACAATATCTCAAATCCAATTTCTATTTATACTTCTAATTATAGAATTATTTATATAAAATCTCATTTTATTCTTCTAACACTTACAATCCCATTTATAATCACCTTTATAAATGTTGCTCAAATTCCATTTAAAATATCGGTGTTAAAACCGATTCCTACTTCTCTATATAAATTCGGTCTTATATGTTCTGTTTATCAAATGATAAATACTTTATTTAATTTATAAAACATTATTTATAAATCAATCTTCTCAATCTATTTGTTAAAACATATTTTTATTTAATATCCACTTTAAACAATCTTCTCATAATTCTTTTATATCTCGTCAAATATCCCTTTTATTATTCTATTTACTTTCTAAATAAATATTCCTTTTATACTTCTATTTATTTTTTTATATAAATAATCCTTTTATACTTCTATTTATTTTCTATATAAATAATCCTTTTATACTTCTTTGATTTTATAAATATTCCTTTTATAAAATTCTTTGATTTCTTAATATATTATTTTCAATTTACACTTTGAAAATTCCCTTTTCACATTTCGGAATTTCTTGTGGTATTTAAAATACCAAATAACCGTGATCAACATCATCTACACACCCATAATCAATCTCAAATTATATATCACATCATATATCACAATATATGAAAACGAACGGTATTATAAATATTGAGGAATCCAGTTGGATCCCTCCAACCTGTTTCCCTGCATTCACAGATGTTAAACAACATAAATAACATTGATTACATTTCAATATGAAATATTCTGATAAACAAAATCAATTTTTGATTAACGATTTATATATATATATATATCGTTATCTTCAATTTCAACCGATAAATAAGCAATTCAACCAAACAATCAACACACAACAATCAATCATAATTTATCAATACTAGATTATACTTATAAAAATATAAACTATACAGAGTTAGTGAGATTTACTCAAATCTCACTTTGGTCGGTTATTGTTGAATAACAATAAATGTTCAACAGCTTCGTTCAGGCATTTTATTTTTCCGTAAATTCAAAAGAGCTCCAATTCACTCTCAATTAGTTCCATGGTGTAGTCCTCATCCATACGATCCTAACGGATCTAACCGTTCGTTAATCTGACACTGTATGGCCAAGATATTATAAATACAAGTTAATATGTTATTTAGATTAAATTAAAACTTAAATTTTTAAATATTAATTGGGCTCACCAACAAAACGCCGGCTCAATCTCTCAAACCCACCCAGATGAACAGTGTTCATCTTCTTCATATTTGAATCCGATTTTCAGGAAAATGATCTCACCATTTTAGCACTTTTCAACCTTCCCCCGCCACTCTATTCTTCAACAAAATTTAAAACGCATACCACCATTAAGCTTCTCATCTCAACCTCTTTCACTCTATACCTAAAACACACAAATCGAGATCCTCTAGTGGAATCCGTCGTTCGAGCTGCTCCTCACGCACGCAGGAGGATGTGCGACATCTTTTGTCAACGATCCTTCCCAAATTCTGCTCGCGAGTGCTATTCCATCTCCTCATACCAAAACCGATCATGAATTCATTAATCGCCACTTCAACGATCTGCAAAACCCAACCCTAACGTCTCGTATTACTCGCTGGAAAAATTCCATCGATCCAAACATAAACCGGACCCTCTGAAACTCGTACTAGGTCGAAGATCATTAACCCAGTAATCCATATACACCACTCTTTTGATTTTAGGAATTTTGTTGGAATTGTTTTGATTTTGTTAACGTAGCTTTCCCCCATTTCCTAAAGAAATGTTACGGCGGAAAATTGTTTGACCGCTGAGTAAAAAGTTTAGGGTTAGTGTGAGGAGGTAGGATATTTATAGGATAATTTAAATATTTTTTATTGATTATTTGATTCCCTTTTAATCAATCGTTATGTGTATTCATCGTTTAAAATTCTATACAGTCATATACCATATCTGAATTCGACGAAAATGGACATACAACTAGAGTTTGACGTTACGGACCCAACGAAACTTATTTTTCAGACTTCGTTCGCTCACACAATGTATTTTTAATTTTCAAATTATTGATTGTTTTTCACATTAAAATCGCGTTTGGCCACATACTGACTCCAAAAATTACGAAAATTGAAATGTAACAATAATTTAATATTCCGGATCCAACAAAATTAGTTTCATTGAAAACGGAGGTCATTTGCAAAACTAGCTATTTTTAAAGCTCCAAATAAACCCATTTAAATATTAATATATTTAAAAATAATTAAATATAAATAAATAAATATTATCGTGTATATATTCACATAGAATATTACACAACTCCAAAATAAACATATCGGGATTTATAACTCGATATTTCAAAGCTCCCAGTTATATCGATATTCAATTTGTATAAAAATCCTTTTATAATATAACTAAATCGTTATAAATTATAAAGGGATTCCATAGCGACTTTTTGAAATATTGATTTGATCATAAATCAAAATCTACCCAAAGAAATTCCGATTTTTCTCTTCCATTAGAAAAATATACTTCACCAGCTCCGAACGTTTCTTGTTTCACAGAAATCCAGCTTAAAACAGATTCTGTATATTTGTTTAAAGTTCGAATCGCCAAATTACGAACTGCCGCGCCATTTCGAGCTCGAATTTAATTATAATATAATTATACATACATACTTCGTTTAAATAATATATTCGTTATTATAATTCTATTCTAAACTGAATTATATATATTATAAATGATCCAATTCACATAATATTGTGAATTCTACTATTTCTGACTATTCTGATTATTTCAGAAATTAAATATATTATTCTATTGATTATATTAATTAATTATTCAATATAATTTAATTAAACGACCATTTAAATATCTAAATCACTATTTAAATAATTAAATAAATTAATTATTATACCGTAAAAATACGGGACATTACACCTTGGTGCGTACAAGTGGGTATAACTTAGGTCCTAGCTGACTGGGTGGTATGGATTCGAGTGTCATGGAAACCAAGCATTATCATATATCTAATGCACTGAGTGAGTGAATGTGAGGATGGATGCTATGATTGTTTAATCATTTATCACCTTACGTGCATCATGTGATGCAGATATCATCGATTCATATATCCGGACATCCCTGGTATTCTGATGTAGGATACACACTACTTATTTTCATAGAGTAGTGTATGTATATATATATTCTTATATGTAATGACTCTTGGATGCCGGGGCATTTTTTCTAGTGATATGATTATCCATACCCTTCGTGTCATTTATACTATTAATACTTTTACAGTACTTTGAGATTTGTTTATCGCTTACACAAGACTTTTGTCTGACCTAAGGTTTTATTTCCTTCTTATTACCATGGGTGCCCATCGACGATGCTGATGAGTAGACCAGGTGACAGTTATGGACATTATTCAGAGCTGTATAGGTGGATTAGAAGGAGGTGGCATTTTACATATTTATTCATGTATTCTTATTGTTTATTCCGTTGTGTGACACTGTGGAGCCTTGATAGTGTTATATATCTTTACCAGGGATAGCACATCGGTTGGATTTATTTATATCTTATATAAACTCTATTACTGTTCTGTATAATTGTATGAGCCCTGTATACTCTGATTATGTGGTTAATGTAGTTATTATCACCTCTCTTGTTTTATATATGTGATGGTTAATATTATATATTATCTGATGCGTGGTGAGATATGCGACCATTTCTATGATTGTGTTTTATATTATCTTTTCTTCTATTTCCTTTATTTCTTTCTCTTTCCTCTTCTTTTCTACTTTTTTCCTCTTTACGTTCACCTTACATTGATCAAGTTCTTACAATGCAAAATTTTTGTTATGAGCGCTGGTGGTGTGGGGCGGGTCATCGCATTTGGTATCAGAGCTTAGGCTGCATTGTTTAACCTAAGCAGTACTGAATTCATGAGTTAACGTATATGAGAGAGTACATATTTGTATATATTTTGTTTTCAAATCTAGATATTAGTAGTATTGTTAATGATATTTTTCGTCAACACCGGAAATAAGGGTACAAATGTGGACTTAAGGGAACTTCGGGATTATTTAGTTCCTACGAGTCCTAGATATCATGGTATTAACCCCAAAGATTAGTAACTCTTCCTCCAAAGGGGTGAGTATCACGCTTATGAGACTCAAGGACCAACAACTACCCTGGGATAAGAGTTCCCTAAGCGCAGAATAAGTTAAGAAGCAAAACAACTTATAGAAAGGTATTTCAGTAATCTAAACCTTTTGAGCTTAATTAAACTCACCGTTCCTTAGGTATGAATACCCTTAGTTTGAAGATTAGTTACTCTTCCTTCAGGAGGTGATTATCACGCTTACGGGACTTAAGAATCAACAGTTACCCTGGGATGGAGGTACAACAATCATCACTTATTAGCACTAAAATATGCATTAAGGGTATTTAGGTAATTATTGGAAAGATTGGGTTGAGAAGAGTAGATATGCATAAGCACAAAAATAAAAAATATAATATGCAAAATAGTAGAGAGCACAATGATTTATAGTGGTCTGATTCGGATTGAACATATGCCACTTTAAGGGCTTTGATGATTTTATTCATGATGTTACATAAGAAATCCCCAAATGGATTTACAAAATAGGGTTAGCTCTCTTAGAAATGAGAACAAGATTGTGGAATGAGGAAAAAGTCCCCCAAAATGTGACCCTTGGGGTCATATTTATAGAGGATTTGAGCCCTCTTCTTATGCTTCTTATTGCCACTTTTTTGTTATTACCTCTCTGCTTTCATCACTTTGGTTTCGCTGTCGTCACCATTCTGGTATCGGTGTCATCACCATTTTGGTTTCGGTGTCATCACTATTCTAATATCACCTTTCTGGTTTCGGTGTCATCGCCATTATGGTTTCGGTGTTGTCACCATTCCGGTATTCCCTTTCTGTTGTCAACTTTTTGGTTTCGGTGTCATCACCACTCTGGTGTCATCATTCTGCTGTCGTTACCACTCTGGTGTCATTTTCTGCTGTCGTCATCACTCTGGTAACCTTGTTTCAACCATTATTCCCAAACGATACGTTCGTTTGTTTAATGTGACCACTCTCCGAAATGGGAAACCATAATCTAATCCAATGGAAGTGGTTTCAGGTCTAAATCTCTTACCAATCAAAAGTTATAGGATCAATTATATTTCATTTTCTGCTCTTGGTGTCGATATTGTTGTCCCCAAATATTTTTCTCCTGTTATTGATTCCCTAGCTCTTTGGGTTTTCTTTCGGCATCGCCTTAGCTACCTTCAAGGCTTTTTCTACATGGTTTCGGCTCATTTCCTAAAGCCTTTTGTTCTTTTGACTTTGGAACTTCTGCCTTTTATATTTGGCTGATGCAAATTTTGGTGTTAACTGTTACCTCCCCCCCCCCCCAAGTATAAAGAAGCTTTCTTTCTTTAGGACAAAAATTCTCTTATTCCTGTACTGCTTTCGTGTAACTCAAGAAGCATTAGAGAAATATCTGCTATTAATTTCGTATACTTCAAGATAAGGATGCAAGAAAGAGCATTGGACCTTTTTAAATGGAAGTATTAGAGTTTAAACCCTAAAACTATGAGTCTTTCATGAGTTAAAATATGCAAAATGTTAACAAATAATGCATCCATGTGGATCCTTATACCTGTAGCTTTATAACTTAAGGTTTTTCTATTAATAAGAATGGAAAACTTGAAATTCTTAATTGGGTATTCAGCTATCAAGGGTTCATCTTTTGAAAATGTGGAGTAGCAAACCCAAAATTCAAACTTAGATACTTGTAAAAAAAATTCAGAGGTTCATAATAAAATTCTCAATGTTTAGGTTTAGTTATTTATTATTTGAGGACTAGAATCTCGTTTTCTAATAAAAATGATGTGTTAATAAAAGTAATATGTGCATTGCATTCAATATTTCACTTATAATGTATCAAGCATTTATTTTGATCAAAACTTGTGGTAATGAAGTTAAAAGTGAAAATAACATAAGTTTAGAAACATCTCTGTATGAGGTGTCAAGAAACCATAACCTTTGTTTGGAGATTCTAAACAAAAGACTTAAGGCACCAAGGTAAGTACTTAAAAAAAATCTCTTTTTGTAAATAAGGTTGTTGGCCTAAATTTCATACTTAGGTATGATGATAGAATCCTGTAACTTCTTACCTGGAAATGAGTATAGAAAACCCGTAACTAGATTCAGGTGTTAGAACAGTGTAAATATTAGGGTTCATTTATGGAATTATTATAAGTTCAGAATGTTCATCTGGAATAATGAGGGAAAGGTCCAAAGCTCTGATTTGAGTTGGTGTAAGAATTCCTTTTAGCATTAAAAGAAGCCCAATATCTAAATTCGGGTATTTAGGATATAAGGTCAAAACCCTGTAAACTGAAATTACTAGAAACCCCAGGACTCATACTTGGGTAAATAGGAAATCAGAAGTTCACATCTGAAATTAGTAGAAACCCCGAGACTCACACTCGAGTAAATAGGAAATCAGAAATTATTCAAAAAAATTTATCCTGCATAGAATTCACTAGAAAATACAAGAATCAACAAAGACTATCCATGTGAACAACATTAAGTAATCCAAATATTATTGAAAGTGACTAAACAAACATAAATTATGTGTTGGTTTCTCGGAAGTTCGTTCAGAGAAAACACGTGGTCGAAAGAGCCTTAAATATTTCGTTAAGTAATTTCCGAATGTGTATATATAGAGGAATGCTTTTGGAATAAATTAATCTTATCCTGAATCGACTAGTCATTCAGCAGCAGTTCCGTTCAGTTTTCTAACCATCTGACCCTTCAGTAGTAGTTCCATTCAATTACTTCATCATTTAACCATTCAGCAGGTAGTTCTGTTCAATCGCCCAAATTTTCAATTGTCTGATCGTTCAGCAGGTAGTTCCGTATGGTTACCTGAATCCATAATCATTCAGTGAGAAGTTCCTTTAGGTCATATGACTATCAACCATTCAGCATGAAGTTCCATTTGATTATTCAGTTATTGGGTTTTAACGTCTAGCCTTATTCCTAACCCACATAATATGAAAATGAATGAATGCTCTCTAAGAGAGTGACACTGATCCCTTTATGGGAAGATGCATGCATTATAACTAGCCCCTCTTAAGAGGCAACTCCACTAGTTGGAGGTGAAGTATTTGGCCCTTCTTGAAGGGATTCCAACATAGGAAATGCAAGTACTTAGCTCTACTTGAATGGATTCCATCGTAGGCAATGCAAGTATTTTTTATGATGCCTCAACTCTTGGAAACTATTGTTTTTACGAGGCTTCCCCTCTCGAAAGCTATTTTTTTTAATGATGCTTCCCCTCTCGGAAGTCTTTTTTATGATGCTTCCCCTCTTGGAAGTTTTTTTATGATGCTTCCCCCTCAAAAGCTAATTTCTTTTTTTGATGCTTCCCCCTTGAAAGCTAATTTCCTTTTATGATGCTCCCCCATCAGAAGCTTTTTTTAAGGGCTTTATTGATTCGCCTTTTTCACCAAAGGCTTTATTGATTTGCCTTTTCCACCGAAAGCTTTATTTATTTTCCTTTTCCACGAAAGGCTTTATTGATTCACCTTTTCCACCAAAAGCTTTATTTATTTGACTTTTCCACAAAAGTCTTTATTAATTCGCCTTTTCCACCAAAGGCTTTATTCAAGGGAATATTCCACACCTTTTATAGAAGTATTTAAATATGTCAATATAACATGTGCGATGAGGACAATTTATGAAATTTAAGGATAAAGTAATTTTTTTTTAGAGAATATCATTTGATCCAAATAATAATTGGCATTTAATTGCTTCTTTGCTGTATATCTCTTTAGGTAACTTCCATTGGAGCTTGTTGTTGACTAATGAATTTGCCATCCTCTATCATGTGTTGTTTTCTTTAAGTGCTTCCTTTTGAGCTCTCGTTGCATTCACAAGCTTAAATAGGCTTTGGTTTTTACCTATAATAACACTCGAATTTATATTAATTTTTGTTCAATTGTAAGTAAGAGACAAAGTTAAACGACTAGTTAAAGTAATCATATGAGATAGGAAGCTTATTGTTAAAATTTAATCCCGTGTTGTAGTGCCTCCAACCCCTTTTCTTTACTGGCCATCCTTTAGATTTCTCGCATAAGCTTTCTTTTCTTTTTGGCTTGAATCTTATTAATCAAATCACGACACTGACTGGTTTTATGTCTTTTATCTTGTGATGGGAACAATAGTCGCTTTCTTTGCCTGATTTTGAAGTGCCTTCTACAAAAGCATTGGAACTGAACCTTTTCCCTTCTGTTCTTGTTTCAGAGTTTTCTTCGTGTGGAACGTCTCTTCCATACGGATGAATTTGTTGGCTCTTGAATAAAAATCACCTAAGCTTTCTCATTCTCTTAAGCTAAGCTCTTCCAGAAAGGGGGACGGTGCTAATAATCCCGACTGCACAGCTATTAGTTTTTCTTTATCCGTTGCCCTTTTTACTTTGAATGACTCACTGTGAAATCTCTACAGATAATGGTTTATTGACTCTTCTGATTCCTGTCTAATTCTAGCTAGATCATAAATGTTGATTACCAAGTATTTTTGCGCATGGAATTGTGTGCTAAATGGAACAGATAATTGTTTCTAGGTTGTGATGATCAGGCCATGATAATGTTTACACCATGTGATAGCTTCCCCATAGAGTGTTGTTAGGAAAATCTTGCAATGTAGTATTTCAGAAGTGACTTTCAGGGTCTGCAGTCCCATTATATACGAGCTTTGACATCTTCATATCAGATGGAATTCTGGCCATTGTTATCTCTTTAGAGAAGGGAATTCCTTGCAACTTTCTATCTTCCAACCACATTAGACTATCGCTTTCTTCTAGAACGACCACTTCTCTTAGTTCCTGATTGTTTCTCCATGAAACCGGACTGCTCTGTAAATTTGAGGGAGATCTAGTTTGTAATAACCCGGAAATCTGGGCCAGTTTAAAATTTTTATTTTGGCAATTTTAGCGAATTTTGATTATTTAAAATGAATTATTTTAAATAATATCGGCAAGAAATTTATTTTGAATATAATTCGAACGTATATATTCGTTTGAATCGACGATAGAATATAAATATTTATTTATATTTATAAAAGGAATTGGAAATGGCGCGGTAGTTCGATAATTCGATTTCAAAATTCAAATGAATGTACCGGGTGCAAAATAAACCGAATTTTAGTGAAACCAAAAATAATAGGATCTATTTGAGGATATCTTTCCAACGAATCCGAAAAATTGAAATTTCATAGCGGGAATCAAAAGATGCGTCCCGTTGATAATTCTGAATAGTCGCTATGGAATTCAGGCCCTTAAAAATGGGAATTTTGCAAACGACCTCGGATTTCGACGAAACCACTTTTGTTGGGTCCGTGATGTCAAATTATTGCTAGATTCCAAATTTCATAATTTTTCGAATCAATATGTGAGCGTGGCAAAGGAAAACGCGTTTGACCAGTTTCAGTTGATTTTAATCGACTGGAAATGGGCCATTTTTCAAACGATCTCAGAATTCAACGAAATTAGTTTTGTCAGGATTGTATCGTCAATACGAAGCTAGAAATAATTTTTCTGGAATTTTTAGAGTTCGTATGTGATCCCAGTAAATTGAAATGTACGTTTAAAATTGAATATACAGATTTATATTTTGATTTTGATGGAAACTGATCAAAACAGCTGAATGGGGTTACGGAACATATCCCATTGTGTTCAGAATGGGGGTGATTAGCTAGGGGCGACAGTCGTTGGGGTTGATTTGGAGTTCGTGGCAATAATCAATTATTTTTGGAATAAAAAAATATTAAATATAAATTATATAAACAATTCTTTCTGGTCAAACCCTATCCTTTACCATTTCAGCGGTCAACACCCCATCGCGCCTCCGAAGGAAACCAACGCTCCAAACCGCTCCCTTCTTCCTTCCTCAATCGCACGAGATACTTAGCAAATTAAATCCAACTTCTAAACGATTCTGAGAGCAAATCGAGGGCCTTCGATCTATATGGCAGAGATCGATTCTCATCAGCTATGGTGCTCGGATCTTTAGCTCAAACCCGTCCTCTTCGTGCGCCATTTTCTGAAGGAGGGGTGCATCGAGTTGTGTGGGGTCAGGGGCTGGGGTGGCGCGCTCGTAGGTGCTCGACGTGGAAGACTCCGATGGTCGGACAACAACTCGAAGCGGTGGCAAATTTCAAGCCCTAGGGGCCAACTTCATTCGATATTGGTTTTGGGGGGGGGGGGGTTATGGTTAACAGAGTGGTTAAGGTTAGTTTTTTTTTCTTTTTTTCTTTTCCTTCTTTATTTATTATATTGGTTTAATTAAATTAGTAATTAGACCGTAAATATGATCTGTAAATGAATTAACCTTATATATATATATAAATGATTTTTACTATGGAAATAGAATAACATTGATTTATGGAAATAAAATAGCATTGTTTTTAAATTATAATACTTTGTTATAAAAAAATATATAAGGATTTTTATAGAAATAGATTTTAAATTAAAATAGGGATTTTTATATATTGAATAGCGAAGTAAAAATTCGATTTTTATATATTGAATAGCGAAGTAAAATTTCGATTTTTATGTATTGAATAGCGAAGTAAAAATTCGATTTTTATATATTGAATAGCGAAGTAAATTCGATTTTTATATATTGAATAGCAAAGTAAAAATTCGATTTTTATATATGTAGTGAATACAGATGAAGAAAGTGACGAAAGAAGAAACGGCGAAGATTTCTTCATAAGAAGAGTCGTGGGATTGGATTAGCAATTCAGTGAGAACTTCTCACCTTTTAATTTAATTTTCTAGTTAAAATATATACTAGGATGCAGACGGTGTTTAGTAGCACCCGACACCCGTCGTCCACAGACCATGGACGACTTGTATGCTTGTTTGTTTGATTTTGATGTGTAGTTGATTGTGTGATGTGTAGTGAAATGGAATAAAATATTTATGTAGTTAAAAATATTTTATAGTTGAAAATATAATTTTTAACATGAAAATGAAATAAATTAATATAAACAAATCGAACGATTTGTTTATCTACACACATTTGACTGATATTGATTAGGACGATAAATTTTACACATCGCCCAACAGCACAAATAAAATCTGTGTTTGATTGTTTGAAACCCCACACGGGTATTGGGATGATATATGACATACACCAATCCCAATAATTAGTTGTATGTCGATCGATTGATTGACAGACTGTTATAAGCGTTAAATATTTATATTCGATGCTTATATAGTGTAGAATGCACTTTGGATGATGGTTGATTATTCATCGTTGTTATTGTATACATGTGTTGTAGAAAATCCATATAATTAACATTATATGGTAATTGATTGAGCCTCATTCCATATGTGAAAAGAAATATTTGAAATAGAAATTTTGGAAATAGAAATATTTGAAATAGAATATTTGAAAATAGAAATATATGAAGCCGTGTTGATTAGATTGACGCCATTTTGATGTGAACGATATTTATATCGATTTTATTCATTTTATAATGAATATCGAAAGTGATTTCAAAATCTGATATTTTGAAAAGAATTGAAATTCAAATAGAAATTGAATATAAATGAATTCGAATAGAAATTGAATATAAATGAATTCGAATTGAAATTGAATATAAATGAATTCGAATAGAAATTGAATATAAATGAATTCGAATAGAAATTGAATATAAATGAATTCGAATAGAAATTGAATATAAATGAATTCGAATAGAAATTGAAAATAAATGAATTCGAATTGAAATTGAATATAAATGAATTCGAATTGAAATTGAATATAAACGAATTCGAATTGAAATTGAATATAAATGAATTCGAATTAAATTGAATTGAAATGAAATTCGAATTAAACTGAATAGAACTGAAATTCGAATTAGATTGAAATCTTTTGGAATTGGATTTAAAACGTATTGAAATTGAACTGAAATTAATTTGAATTAGAAATCAAATTGAATTGAAACCGATTTGAAATGAATTTAAAACGAATTTATATTGGAATATTCAATTTTGATTTGAAATTGAATATGAAGTTGAAACCGTTTTGAAAATGAATTTAAAATGATTTATAAAGCACGTTTTGAATTGAAATTGACGAAGTATATATTATATATATTATATATATATATATATATATATATAATATAATGGCCTGAATAGAACGCGCCGCGCCGCGGCAGTTCGCGAATTTCGAACATTGACTTCGAACGGATATTACGGGAGATCCAACCGTCGGATTCTCCTAAAACCGGAACTGTTGGGTTCGTATCGAAAAGAGCTTTCTAAAAAATATTAGAAATTAGAAATCTAACGGTTGGATTTGGAATTATGTCCAAATCAAATTTGGAAAAGGTCGCTGTAAGTGCAGTTCGATGGCCATTGATGGAAATCGATTGTACGGGCCTTGATAAAATTATTAAAAATAGTAATAACTTATGGAAAATCATAAGAAATGATTTGGGAAGAATTAGGATGAAAAACTCCATATTTGAAAAGATAAAAATAGATTTTTATCAAAATGAACTAGTTTTGAACTAGAATTAAAATTCTATTTATTTTTAAATAAATAAATTTGATTTGAAAAGGGTTTTAAAAGTAACCAAAATTTCCAATAATTGAATTGGAATGGATTTGAATCGAAATTGTCTTTGGATTATTTCGATGTTGGATTTCGTGATTATACAGATGTTGTTATGGAAATTTGAAAGATATATCATTATTTCCAATATGATATTTGTTGGTCGTAGAATTTGATATTGAATATAAGCCGATATATTTTCTATTCAGAGCCTTGTATTTAATATCAAATGTGATTTGGGTTTGTCGTGAATGGTGTCTTCATTAACACTGTTCTTAAGCCCAGCTGAGGAAAAGATTAAATCTTTTTATTTGGATTTAATGAAGTGTACCAATTAAATAATATTTAATTGGAATTGAATTGATATTGATTTTTGGGTTTATCGTGAACAGTATTTTAAATAACACTCGTTCTTTAACCCGATAATTAATGAAACGTGATTTTGGGTTGTCGTGAACGGTATCTTCAATAATACTGTTCTTAGACCTAAAGGAGTTAAGAAAATCAGAAACTAACTGGGGATTAGTTAAGTTGAATGGTTTCAGAGGTATTGATCTGATGTTGGTTTCGGCCTTCGGGATTAATACTTAGGGAACTGCTCACTTGCTAATTTACGGTTAGGGACTGATTGAAATGTGATGTGATTTTGGGTTTATCGTGAACCGTGTTTTAAATGACACTGATTCTTTAACCCAGTCACAGATTAAAACTAAGTGGAGTTTTAATGAATCTTTAATTAGTTTGAAATGATCGAGGATGGAGTATCACCAGTTTTTCTCCAGGCGTTAGTTAAATCTTTAATTAGATTTGAACATGAAATGGTAATTGAATTCACCAATAACACCGTGGTGTTAGATATGAAGTATTACCAGTTTTACTTCATGGGATGAATAGGTTGGGATTGGGAAATTAAAACAAATGATTACTTCGGTAAGGTTCGTTAATCCCGACTAGTTGAATCGATATTCAAAAGAAGATTAAAGAATAGATTCAAGGAATTTATCTTTGATAAAATTAATGGGAACCTTTCCCTATGAATGTGAAATTTAGAAACTAACTGTCGGTTAGCTAAGCAGAATGGTTTTCTGGATATTGATCTGATGTTGGTTTCGGCCATCGGGGTTAATATTTGGCGAATTATTCTCTTGATTAATTTACGGTTAGTGACTGATGAATTGGAATGAGGCGTATGTTGTGTTTGTCTAACACTTATTTAAAATATACGCGAGTTATTCGGAAAGACCGGGTTTATCCCATTTTGAATAACTGATACAACGATAAGTCGAAGATGAAGACGGTGGTCGAAGACCGGAGGTCTTCACGTCGTTTGGGTGATTACTGATGATCTTGATTGGGATGTACACCTAAGAAGATAGAAACAGTTGGTGATCGTCCAGACGTATTTGGAGATCGATGGATATGCGGGGTACTAGGTGCTCCCGGTTTCGTTCAAACCCAGAACGGACTTGTAAATGGACTGTGTGTCTGACATTGGGTTTTAGTCTGTGTGATTGATTTCTATTAAATATATATCTATTTGGCGGAGGAGAATTTATTCTCTTGCTTAACGCCCTTCCCTGAGACGTACGAGCTCAGGGGTTATATACTGATGGATATCAAACGCATAGAGTGAATTGCCTGTCTGGCATGCCTAAGTGGCAAATGATCAAGGCTTCTGTTGAAAAGCAAAGTTTTGTGGTTGATGATCGAAGCACGGCCTTGGTGGCGTAGCTTTGTGTAACGTTTACTTCGCGAGTTTCACACCCGGTATGAACCAAAAATGGGAGAAGGACCTCAGGGAGGGCATGCGTTTCTTTCTAGTTAGAAGTGGCGTCAGTGGTTTTACACGCCTTGACGAGTTTGACTTATGTGGTTGTTGCTGTTGCGAGGCGCCTCGGTTTGATCGGACGATCCGGGTCCGATGGAGTCATTTAGTTGGCTCACCTATGCCCCATAGGGCGGGGAAACGCAGTGTTCAGGAATTTTAATCCACATCGGTGGACCGGCCCTGACGATCCAAAGGCTTGACTGAGTACTTGCCTGAGGCTCGGGCTAGAGAGTCTCGAATCGGTAGAGGACGATCCCTAGCCTCGGTTCGTACCATAAATGATAACCCAATTTCCAAATACGTGACATTTGCGGTTTTATTTGTAGAGCCTAGTATGGCGACATAGTGGGATGGGGCACTTATGCCGTCTATGATTGATACTTATGATTTGAAGTTGTTTTATACACTATGCACTTATAATAGTATCAAATGATTTGTTTTAAATGTATCAAGCATTCTTGGCTATTATAAGGTAAATACCCTATCCTCCGGCTTGCGTTGCATTGTGTGATGGGAACTGGGTCTTATAATAGCTTCATTGTTCTTTATTTAGCATTGCGCTGTTGTTTTATGCACTGGTATTCATGGGAGGAAACCCGTTCCGTGTTATACGGCGTGGTCCCTTGATTTACCGAACTTTAAAAATAAAGATTATTAACTGTTTTAGTTCTCACACCAGTCCCATGACTGACCTGGAGTTTATTGTTTTAACCTAAACTCTGGGTGCACCTATTTTGACACGGGCAGCTAGTAGTTTTGGTTTTGCAGATTTATATTCACAGGATCCTGGTTTACAGCTGGAATGATATCCGGAAAGCTTTGTATCCGTATATCTCCTTCAGTTGTGTATTGTATTATTTTCCGCTGCTATGTATTTAAATGTAATTTAGATCTTTGATATTTTGTGTTATATTTGTTTATACTCTGTATATTCTTGTATTCTGATGGAATTGTTGTAATTAACAATGAAATGTCCTCCCGTCTGCATTCTATTTTGTCGTGTTCTCAAAACAATTCGTTCTTTCTCTTCTCTTCGGAGACCGGGGAAGTTCGGGTCGTTTCATAGTTTGACTACTAAACTCTTGAGGTACCATTGCTTTTGATTCTGCCTCATAAGGTTCTGTTTCATAGGGTTCTGCTTCGGAGGACCTTTGGACCAAGTTTACTTCAATAAATCTTCCAGTAGTGTCAATCTGCAGAGCTAAGTGCAACACCTCCATTTCATTACTTTCTCCCGTCATTAAGTTCGAAGGTTCCCTGGTTTCCAAATTTGCTAAGGGAAGGTATGCTATTCTCTAAAGCAGATGATGTGCTGAAATTTTGTTCACAATTCTTTCTTGGTCTAACCATCTTTAATTGGCTTTTAAGGTAACTCGCTTATGGAAAAACAAGGAATAAGGATGGAAGGTTAAAGATAAAGACGGAGGTGGGAAAAACGAAGGTTAACCACAAGGGTGGAGGTATAAGAAATAAGGTCTGGGGTTCAAGGTTATACTATTCTTCAAATAGCTTATATCAATGATGTTGTAGTAGCCATTCGGTATTCAAAAGCTCCTTATCGAGACTCTTTATCTATAATCTTTCTTCAACAAAGCTTAGTCCAATCTAGGACGGAACAACTAGGGATGTGGTAGGTTATCCAAAGGATCAAAGGTTCAGGGCCCTCCTTATAGCACAAAAATGTTAACGATTTTTTTCGTCAACACCGAAAATATGGGTATGCATATGGACTTAAGGAAACTTCGGGATTATTTAGTTCCAACGAGCCTGAGTTAGTTCACCGTTTCTTAGATATTAAGGTCTTAAGCCCAAAGATTAGTTACTCTTCCTTCAAAGAGGTGAGTATCAAACTTACGAGACCCGAGGACCAACAATTACCTTGGGATAAGGTTTCCCTAAGCACAGAACAAGTTAAAAAGCTAAACAGCTTGTAGAAGGGTATTTCGGTAATCTAGTCCTTTTTAGCTCGATTGGACTCATTGTTCTTTAAGTATCAAGACCCTTAGTCCAAAGATTAGTCACTCTTCCTTCAAGAGGTGAGTATCACACTTACGAGACTTAAGGATCATCAGTTACCCTAGGATGGGGTTACAACAATCATCATTAATCAACACTAAAATATGCATTAAGGGTATGTAAGTAATTGTTGGAAAGATTTGGTTGAGGAGAGTAGATATGCATAAGCACAACAATACAAAATATAATATGCAAAATAATAAAGAACACAATGATTTATAGTGGTTCAATTCGAATTGAACCTACGTCCACTTTAAGGGCTTTGATGATTTTATTCATGGAGGAGGTTACATAAGAAATCCCCAAACTGATTTACAAATTAGGATTAGCTCTCTTAGAAATGAGAACAAGATTGTAGAATGAAGAAAAATTCCCCCTGAAATGTGACCCTTGGGATCATATTGATAGAGGATTTGGGCCTCCTTCTACTGCTTCTTGTTGCCACTTTTTCGGTGTCACCTCTATGCTTTCATCACCATTCTGGTTTCGGTGTAGTCACCATTCTGGTATCCCCTTTCTAGTATCGGCTTTCCCGTTTCGGTGTCGTTACCATTTTGGTTTTGATGTCATCACCATTCTAGTTTCGTAACGTCACCATTCTAGTTTCCCCTTTATGGTGTCACCTTTCTGTTTTGGTGTCGTTATTCTGTTGTCGTCACCACTCTGGTGTCGTTTTTGCTGTCATCGTCACTTTGGTAACCTTGTTTTAGCCGTTGTTCCCAAATGATATGTCCGTTTGTTTAATGTGACCACTCTACGAAATTAGAAACCATCATCTGAATCCAATGGAAGTGGTTTCATATCTAAATATTTTATCAATCCAAATTTATAGGAGAAACATGATTTCGTTTTCTGCTCTTGGTGTCGATATAGCTGTCCCCAAATCTTTTTCTCCTGTTATAGGTCCCCCAACTCTCAGAGTTTTCTTTCGTCATCGCCTTAGCTACCTTCAAGGCTTTTTCTACCTGATTTCGACTTCATTGCCTAAAGCCCTTTGTTTTTCTAGCTTTGGAACTTCCACCTCTTTATATTTGGCTGATACAAATTTTGGTGTTAACAAGTGTATATATATTATAATTTCTTTTGCACACAAATGCCGCTGGAATAGCTTTCTCTATTAGACATCAATCGTCTCTACTACTTATTCGAGACGATCTTGCAAACGAGAAATACTTCTAATTACTCCATATTTTGGATTGAGAATTGAGTTGAATCAAGAACTACTAACCTTGATTTATAATTTATGTTTCCAGCAATGGTACGAACCATTATTTGGAATTCCCTAACATTTCCTTTTAGTTTCGGGGCTCAACTGTAGTGAGTCGACTATGCCGAGTTGTGTGGACGCTTATGTGTCTATATAGCATACTGTTCCTTGGAACGAAATCCACTATTATAATGCGGGAGTTGTTTGGGTTCTCGCAAGTGTTTTCTTCAACGACTTGGAGTTAAAGTTGAGTGAATTAGAAGTTTACTCCTAAGAGACTTCAAGGTTAAGCTTGAATTGGTCAACAGTCGTTATCATTTTGAGTTCTCGAAATCGACTCAGTCGAGAACGGTTCATGGTTCACTTTGAAAAGGTTTTGTATCGACTTTGAGGATTCATCAATTTAGGCAATATGTCTGCACTAGAAAGTGTAATCGAATTTAGTGTGCTATTGAAGTACGGCTAATTATCTTTTTTGTCACTTCAAAGTTTGGAGTTTGTAGCTGGGAAGTGATATACTCGGAGGGTGGTTATTTCATTACGATAGAATGACGATTTGGAGGAGTGCTCTCTCAATGAAAGAGAAAGGAAGCGACGTCATCACTCGATATATGTTTGAATTAATGGTGTTTCTACACAC
The DNA here is from genome assembly GCA_030737875.1 of Allium sativum. Classification (NCBI taxonomy): domain Eukaryota; kingdom Viridiplantae; phylum Streptophyta; class Magnoliopsida; order Asparagales; family Amaryllidaceae; genus Allium; species Allium sativum. The sequence goes on from CM060918.1 coordinate 136,540,177, forward strand.
TTTAGTTTGACGTCAGGGTTTCATCATTTCATTTGATCTTGTGATTCGATAGTTGGAATGGTATTGGGACTTGTGATAATTAGTTGTTTTCTTGATTATGACTTATCGTGTTGAGGGCTCAGTTAGATTATATATGTTTGTAAATCTTGTGTTTGGTCGTCAGAACTTAATACTATGTGTGACTGCAACATCCATAGAGATTAACTTCGGGCCTTAAGGTAGGGGAGTGTTATAACATAGCTGGTCTATGCTTGGCAATATACGTGGTTCATCAAAACTTTAAATTCAACAAGTTATAGTTGTATGTTTGTTAAATTGTTTATTTGTTGATTGTTGTGCTTGATTGGACTTAATCTTTGAGTCCAATAGTTGACATACTGAGAGGATACGGAGTATCGGTGGTAGTGAGAGGTTAGTGGTGATGATAGCGGGCTAGGACAAGCTCTTCAGTAGTGAGTCGTCTTCGATTTAGCGATAGTGGATTGAGACTTAGATCTTCAGTAGCGCATCACTTATGATCGGACGATAGGGGGCTGGGATAGATCTCTAGTAGTGAGTCGTTACCTGATCTTGTAGCTTGAGAGAATCTGGGCACATTCGATGAGGTGAACAGGGCAATAAATAGAGGATGGTTTATTGTAACGACCCAGAAAATCTGAACCAATTTAAAATTTTTAAATTGGCTAAAATAATGGGTTTTAAATATTTAAAATAAATATTTTAAATAATGGCGATGAAAACTGAGTTTGAATCGACAATTGAAAACGAATATAATTAAATATAATTATATATAGAATTGAAAATGGCGCGGTAGTTCGATAATTCGATTTCAAACTTCAATTGAATATACCGGGTGCAAAACAATCCAGATTTTAGTGAAACCAAAAATAATGGAATCTAATTGGTAATATCTTTCTAACGAATCCGACCAATCGAAATTTGATAGCGGGAATCAAAAGATATGTCCAGTTGAAAATTCTGAATAGTCGCTATGGAATTCAGGCCCTTAAAAATGGATATTTTGCAAATGACCTCGGATTATGACGAAACCACTTTTGTTAGATCCGCAGTGTCAGGTTATTGCTAGGTTTCAAATTTCATAATTTTTCGAATCAATATGTGAGCGTGGCAAAGGAAAACGCGTTTGACCGATTTCAGTTGATTTTAATCGACTGGAAATTGGCCATTTTTCAAACGGTCTCAGAATTCGACGAAACTAGTTTTGTTAGGACCGTATCGTCAATACGAAGCTAGAAATTATTTTTCTGGAATTTTTCTAGTTAGTATGTGACCCCGGTAAATTGAAATGTACGTTTAAAATTCAATATAGTGATTTAAATGAAAATTCAAAAGGAAACTGATTGTAACGATCAAATCAACTTGCGATACATATCCCATTGTGTTCAGAATGGGGGTGAAACGCTATGGGCGACAGGCGGTGGGCCTCGTTTCGAGGGCATATGTAAAAGTCAACCTTTTTGCGAAATTAAATAATAAAATAATAAAATAATTTTAATTCCCTCCCTCCCCTTTATCTTCTTCCTGGCCCCCCCCTGTTCACTTTGATTTCGGGTAAACAGAAAAAAAAAAAAAAAAAAAAGGGGGAAACCCTCGTCGAAGACCGACTGCTCCTCCTCATCGCAGCAACGCGCCGCCGCACTGGGCCTCCGCCTACCTCGAGCCCCGAAGCGCCGCCTCCATCGATCGAGCCTCCAAGCCCTGCCTCCAGCGATCGAACCCCGAGCCGCCCCTCGAAGCGAGCGCCTCCGATCTCCTTTCGCCCCCCCGCTCCTCTGTAAGTATTTTATTCTTATTTTTATTTTTAAGTTCTATAAAACTGAATTTTTATAAAGTTTAGAACTGAATTTTTTTTATAAGTTTAAAACAGAAATTTTTATAAAGTTTAAAACAGAAATTTTGATAAAGTTTAAAACAGAAATTTTTATAAAGTTTAAAACAGAAATTTTTATAAAGTTTAAAACTGAATATTTTTATAAAGTTTAAAACAGAAATTTTTATGTTGAATAAACTGAAATTTTTATAAAGTAAAAACTGCATTTATAAAAGAATGTAAAAACAGAATTTTTAAAAAGAAAGTAAAACTGATTTAAAAAGATTTTAAAAACTGTTTTGTTTTAAAAAGATTAAAACTGTTTTATTTTTAAAAGTAAAAACTGATTTTGTAAAAGAAAAAAAATCATATTTTTATATGTTGAAAGCAAAAGAAAAAAAACATATTTTTATATGTTGAAAGCAAAAGAAAAGAAACATATTTTTATATGTTGAAAGCAAAAGAAAAAAAAACATATTTTTATATGTTGAAAGCAAAAGTAAAAATCATATTTTTATATGTTGAAAGCAAAAGTAAAAATCATATTTTTATATGTTGAAAGCAAAAGTAAAAATCATATTTTTATATATTGAATAGCGAAGTCAAAATTCGATTTTTATATATTGAATAGCATAGTAAAAAATTCTATTTTTACTTATGCAGAGAATACGGGTGAAAGCGACAAATAGGCGAAGATTTCTATTAAGAAGAGTCGTGAAGTTGGATAGCTATTGGTGAGATTTCTGATTTAAAAATTTATAAATTTATAAGTGTGCAATGAAAGTGAATTGCTATATATAAATATATATATATATACGCCCCTCGTCCACAAACCATGGACGATATTTATTGGTTGAAATTGTTGTGGAAATTTGATTGATAGCGAATGATTGTTTGGGATTGTTTGTGATTGTAACACCCCGAATTTTAGTTAATACTAAAATTCACTAATTATAGGATAAATAATCTCAGATGTGGGAATTGGGGGTAACGGGCTGCGTCATTGCGTTCGTCTCGGAAAAATACGCAAAATAGAGTCCGAGTTTTCGAGAATCGGAGTCCGTATGGCCCGGTTATGGCCCAAAGAAGTTTTCAGAAAATTCAAATCTAAAACAGAATTAAGAATTTAAAAATCAGATTTTAAATTGGGCCAGGCGGGGTCAGGCGGGGAGCTTCCCGCCCAACCCATGTCGACAGGCCTGTCGACAGGCCTGTCGACAGGGGTGTCGACATGCCTGTCGACTTGCCTGTCGACAGGGTGGCACCGTTCTGTGAACCTGGGTGCACCAGGTTGCACCAGGTTGGGTTTCAGGCTGGCTAGGAGGGCTGGTTCTAGAGGTTTCCTAAATCTAAGGGTCCTAATCTAATCTAGGGTTAATCTAAGGGCCTAAAATGCAACCTAATCCTATAAATAATACCCTAACCCTACCCTAATTCATTCATAATTAAATCTAGTAACTAAACTATGGCAAAATGAAACTTGGTCATGGCCTCCACAAATCAAATGAAGAGAGTTGCAAGCTAATCAACCCCTAATCACCTTCTTCTTCATATTTGGCAACTAGTTTTACTTCATTGATTTGCTAATCTTGGTTTTGGTGAGTTTCTATGGCTTTAATAATCAATTGTTAAATTGATTATGGTAGGATGTGATAAGACATGGCTATGTTTGTGGATAAATGTATTTATGCAAGTTTGTATGATATGTGATTTGCAAGTTTTATGTTAAATGCAAGTGTAAGGCCATGTTTTATGATGCAAAACACCATGTTAAACATTTATGCATATGTGACATGTTATGCAAACTATATGTGAGAATATATGCAAGTTATATGTAACATAATATGCAAGTTATGCATGTGATTTTATGCATGCTAAGTAGTTGGTGTTATGCATGTTAAGTATTTGATGTTATGCATGTTAAGTATTTGATGTTATGCATGTTAAGTATTTGATGTTATGCATGTTAAGTATTTGATGTTATGCATGCAAAGTATTTGATTGTATACATACTAAGTATTGGGTTTTATGCATGATAAGTGTTTGGGGTTTATGCAAGTTAAGTGGTGGGTTTATGCATAATAAGTATTTGATTTCATGCATGATAAGTAAGTGGTTTTATGCATGCTAAGTGGTTGGTATTATGCATAAATCATAACATGCAAGTTTATCCTTTGAAATATGATGCATACATATGCAAGATGATACCCTTATATGTTATGCATGTTTATCCTCCTTTAAGATGCAAGTTCATATGCAAGTATGTGAATGGTGTATAAGGTTATGCAAGTTATGTGCATGATGCTATGCAAGTTATGTATATGCTTAAATGCAAGTTTAATGTGATATGCAAGTTATGCATGCAAGTATATGAATGCTTATGCAAGTATATGAATGCTTATGCGAGTTATGGGTATGCTTAAATGCATGTTTAACATGTTATGCAAGTTATGAGAATGCTTATATGCAAGTTCAACATGTTATGCAAGATATGTGTATGATAATATGCAAGCTCATATGTCATATGTTATGCAAATCATGTGTATGATAATATGCAAGTTTGGGTTATATGTAGTTGGGTTAATATATGTTCATATATGCAAGTTGACATCCTCTTAACCCATGACAAAGTTATATGCTAAACCCATGATAGTTGTGATGGATCTTTCCCTTTACTATGTCGTGAAATGAGAACGATTTACGTGGGGAACGATGGGGTAATAAATATGTTAATAAATGTAAGATTGGGTATGATTAAGCATACCATAAAAATAAATTACCATAAGTGGGAATTTACCTATTGAGTTAGGTCTACCCCATGGGAATTTACCTATTGAGTTAGGTCTACCCATGTTATGGAAAACTTGATATTAATTAGGGATAATTAATATGGGGGTGATTAATTAGGTGTAATTAATCGACTAAGACACGAGGTTGGACTCATTTGTAGTGTAAAACTGCCCGGACCCGACCGGCTTAACCAGTTGCTACAAATGTCAGCCCAATGTGAGAGGTCTTAGCCATAAATTAAATACGTGATTAAGGTAAAGACACGAGGTTAGACTCTGTTATGACGTAAGACTGCCCGGACTCTACCGGCTTAACCAGGCGGTCATAACAGCCAGTCTAATGTGGGAGGTCTTTATGGGAGATCACGGTCTTAATTAATTGAGAAACACTTAACCATATTAGCATGTAGTGGGACATGAGGGGTTAAGTGGGTGCCTTGGGTGGCATGTAGTAACTAGTAGGGGTGCCTCGGGTGGCATGAGGAAACTAGTGGGTTGCCTTGGGTGGCAATAGAAAAATACGATTAGAATACTTAACCAAGGTGGAACATGTAATTAAACATGATAAAAGGGTTAAGTAAGTGCCATGGGTGGCATGTGAGAATACGATTAGAATACTTAACCAAGGTGGAACATGTAATTAAACATGATTAAGGGGTTAAGTAAGTGCCATGGGTGGCATGTGGAAATCTAGTGGGTGCCCTAAGTGGCAATTGAAATATGATTAAAGGACTTAACCAAGATTTATAACATGTAAGGGGACATGGTTAAAGGGTTAAGTGGGATGCACTAGATAAAAGTTGCAAGCTTAAGTAGTAGCTTGTGGGGGCCCATTTCAACCAATATCCCAAACGTATCTTTGTGGGCTCGACTCTGGTCGGGTGACGGGACACGCATATTGGACTTGACTATAAGCGGCCAAAACGGGTTAGCGGTGGCAACGCGGGATCAACGGGTTTCATATGCGTGTGTGGACCCGGGCTGGTTGGTAAGTCGCTGTTGCGTCGTGTAGATATAAAGTCGTGCACAGTGATATTATATGGTAGCCACTTTGGGGAATGATACACCCCCTTTTGTGGGACCAGCACGGGTATCTACGGTAGGGAGCCGATCGCTTGGGGGTAGTGGGTACACCTAGTAAAAATAGGGGCAGATGGCACCTGTGTAGGGGTACAAGAAACTACCGGGTGAAAATTACTAAGTACACTTAGTGGGATCAACCTTTAAGTAGGAATTACTCTTGGTGGGTAGAACTGGTGTAGTGCAGTGTAGGAATTACCCTTGGGTGAATAAGTCTGGGGTGGTGTAAGAATTATCCTTGGGTGGATAAATGCGTCTTCTCGATTATCTTAGTACATCCTGTGTTTTGTTGGCTACTTAGTGTGGTCATTATCCCCAGAGGTACCGTACCTTATTTATGTCATACCCTAATTACTTTAATGGTTGTATTGTTAGGGTTATAGGACTCACTCAGACTTATGTCTGACCCCGTTGTTTTTATCTTTTTTTTCCAACCCTCAGGTTATCAGAGTGGGCCTAGCACTAGTGGGCTTGGATCAGACCGCTATATCTATCTTTTGGGCTTGGATCGTAGAAGTAAAGCTCGGTTTATCTTTCCTAATATGGCTATTGTCTATGTAGTGGGATTATGTACTTCTATTTTATCAGGATGGATATTATGTACTTGACTCTTGTTACGGTTTTGTGATGTAACCAAACATGTTTTGTTAATGAAATGATGTTTTAAATTTTCAAGTATTACTTATATCTGTCCTGTTGTAATTTTTCTGTTCTATACTCACTAAAAATACTCCACCAAAACTAAGGCATTCCCATAGTGAGTGACCTTAGCGGACGTGGGGTGTTACACGTGGTATCAGAGCTTAAGGTTACCGGAACAGATAAAATTTTTAGAAAAACTATTTTCTAAGAATATTTTTGGAAAGGAGTATTTTCAAAAACATGTCTTTTAAGAGAAAAGTTTTTGAAAGAAAAACATAATCCCCAATAGCCATATCTATATCTTTCGAATTCTCCATTTTGAATCTCTTCCTTTCTCTCATTTTGAGTTTCCCCTCCGCGTATAGATGATCTTTCTAAGATAGATAAGGATGGAAAACCACTTCAAGGGACTTAGACGTTAGTCGGATTAGAAGTTGGTTCAAGAAGGAGGAGGACTGGTAGGTATCTATTGGATAGACGGTGGGAGGAAGGCTCAAATAGTTGTTTGGTTAATGAAAGATGAAACCTCATTGGTGGGAAGTTACGAGTGGGGAATAGGGAAGAAGAAGGCGAGTGGTTATCCTTTTGAGAGGAATAGGACACCTTATTAGGATTGTCCAAAGAAGCAAGGGCAAGGTATGGAATCTTCTGGGGGATAGTTGTATTCCCTCACGACTAGGGTACCAGATGGGGATAAGACCGTCTAGATTGGAGGTTGGATTTCTTTATCATCCAATTCGAACTTTATTTGATTCTGACGCATCGAGTTCGTTTATCTCATCATTACTAGTAGAGTCACTGCACTGAGACACCAGTTGGTAGATGATCCCTTAGTTGTTTCAAACCCAATTGGGCTCCATGATGTGGTTGGGTTTGAAAGTTTCTATACTTAGCGTTGGGTTTAGATGTGATGCTTGTTGGGCTTCACGGGCTATGGGTTAGTTTTGGGCATGGACTGGTTATCCAGTAGGAGTGCCGTTCTTCATTTTGAAGGGAGAGTTGTTAGGCTTATGGGCCGCCTGGGTAACACTCTCGAGATCTCTTGTAATCCCATAGAATCTGTTATGCTAAGGTATCTAGAATCGCTTGACACGTTGGTCTAGAGTCTGCGATCTGTTAGAGCGGTCCGGGAATACCCGGATGTGTGTGAAGAGGTGAAGGGCTTACCTCCGAAGCGGGAGATTGACTCCCGAATATATCTGGTGGATAATGCTAAACCAGTATCTTGGCCAGTGTGCCACATGGCTCCTAGCGAGAGGAGGGAACTCCATAAGTAAGTAGGCGATTTGCTTGAGAAGGGGTTCATAAGACGAAGTATATCGGAGTGGGGCGCTCCAGTAGTTTCGTTATGAAGGCGGATGGGTCCCTCAGACTTTGTGTAGGCTAAAGAGAACTAAAGAAACTCACAAAGAAGAATAGACACCCATTGCCAAGGATTGATGATCTCTTTGATCGGTTGGCTGGCGCCTCAGTATTTTTGTAGTAGGACTTAGCCACGGGATTTCATCAGTTGAGAGTGGCTGAGGATAGCATAGAAAAGACTGCCTTTAGGACTCCGGATGATTTCTTTTATGAGTGGCTGTTGATGCCATTGGGTTTGACGAACGCCCCCGCATACTTTGTTGATTTGATGAGAAGGGTGTTCAGGGAGTACCTAAATAAGTTGTGATGGTCTTTATGGATGACATTTTGGTCTTTTCTAGGAGCAAAATAAGTTTTCGTATGTGCTCAATAGGCTGAGCAGAGCCAGTATAGGATAAACGACGGTTTTGGAACGAGACTGGCGAGAACATCCAGAATTGGTCAAGGGCTTAATTATTTAGCCATTTTTATTTGTATCATCTCACGTAGGTCGTCTGAATTCGAAGGAGGTATCCCTTGGGTGTTTGTCTGATATTGGTTTAGGCCTTTGGGGCTTGCATTTGGGGGATGCCGAGTTCGACTAGGGTGGTCTGCGTGGGAGACAGTTGTGATAATTTTGGATGATATCCTGGTGGAGAAGAGCATGCCCTACATCTTAGGGAAGTGTTGGAGACTCTTCGAGCGCATAGTCTTAGGACAGCAAAAGTGGATGGGATCCTTAGCATCCTATGAGTAAGGGTAACATGGTAACGGACACCTTAAGTAGAAAAAGGTTGTCCTTGAGTTCATTGTTCGTTGAACGACGGAGCTTAGAGTTTATTTCTAAGTTTGACTTTAGACCTTCCATTGACTTTGTACCCGGTTTGCTAGCCTCCTTGGTTAGACCTACTCTTTTGGGGTGGATTGGAAGAGCACAAGGGACGACCCACAGTTGGTTGAGTTGATAGAGAAGCTCATAAGGGGGGAGTCGTCCAGCCATTTGAGTAGGAACACCCTAGACGATAGGGGTGTTTGCGTAGAGACGGTAGAATTTGTGTACCGCAAGACGAGGGTTTGAGGAAGGCTATTCTTGATGACGCACACCGTTCTAGGATGACCATTCATCCCGGTGGGGATAAGATGTACCAAGACATGAAGAGGATTTTCTTCTGGGCCGGTATGAAGAAAGATGTGGCCAAGTATGTCGCTCGATGTTTGGTGTGCCAGCAAGTGAAGGCGGAGCAAGGGAAACCAGGTGGGTCGCTTCACCCATTGGAGGTTCCGCAATGGAAGTGGGATAGCGTCTCGATGGATTTTATGGACGGGTTACCCAGGTCGAGGAAGGGTAATACAGGAATTTGGGTGGTGGTAGATAGACTTACTAAAAGCGCCCATTTCATACCTGTGAAGAGCAAGAGGACTGCTCCATGGCTAGCTTCAGTATATCTTCGAGAGATAGTTCGATTACATGGGGTACCCTCTAGCATAGTGAGTGATCGAGATCCTATCTTCACTAGCGAGTGCCGGAAGAGTTTGCAAGAGGCGGTAGGGACTCAGTTGTGTTTGAATACCGCATATCACCCTCAGACGGACGGCCAGACCGAGAGGGTGAATCATGTCCTAGAAGACCTTTTGAGGCTTTGTATCTTAGATTTTGGGAGGTACATGGGAAGAGCATCTTCCATTGGTGGAGTTCGCATATAATAACAGCTTTCAGTCCAGTATTGGTATGGCACCTTTCGAAGCTCTTTATGGAAGGCCTTGTCGATCACCTACACGTTGGTAGGAATCTACGGATGAGATCTTGCTTGGGCCGATGAGGTTAGAAAGACCTCGGGAAAAGATTGATTTGATTCAAAGAAGGATGAAAGCGACGCAAGATAAACAGAAATCTTATGCGGACAAGAGGAGAACAGAGCTTGAGTTTGATATTAGGACATGCTTTTTATTAAGATATTTCCGTTACGGAATGTGGTTCACTTTGGATCTATTGGGAAGTGAGTACCAAGGTTGTTGGACCGTTTCCTATTAAGGAAAGGATTGGACAGATGTCATATAGAGTGGAGTTGCCCGACAGGCTTAGTGGTGTACATGATATATTCCATGGGTTACATTTGAGAAAGTTCCTACATGAGACCGCAGAGGCGGTAGAGCTGAGCCTGCTTAGAGAAGTGGAAGTAGAGCGTGATGCGACGATTCGACGAGCTCCTACTTGCATCCTTGGGTCAGAGATTTGGAAGTCGAGAAACAGAGAGGTTCAACTAATCAAAGTACAAAGGGGAGATGAAGAGAGTGACGCTACCTGGGAGACGGAAGTGAAGATGCGTTCGAGGTACCCTTTTCTTTCGGAGGGTATGTCCTTTTGCTTCTCCTTCATCGCATATCTTGTGCTTATCTTATCTTTAGTATGTCCTCTCGTTAGTACCTTTGACCTTTAGATAGGGTAAACCTATGGTTGAAACATGTGTTTGAAACATGTTATGGTTGATGGATGCAAGTGGATGCAAGTGTTTGCTAGCGGTTGCTCGTGGATGCATATACACACACTCTAGGCACTAGATCGGCTCAGTCACTTCATATTGCATATTGCATAAATTTGTGTGTAGGAAAATATATTTATGGATGTATAATGGTTGTGTTATCACATGGATGATGCATTTCGGTGAATGATTGTGCACTCATGTAGATATTGTATGTGTCGATAGGGTTCTCTCGCATACATAGTGGATGCATGGCACTATCATGGTTTGCATATGTTCATACGTTAGATAGTGAACATATACACACACTTTTTGCATATGCTCATACATCATTAGAAATTGTTTTAAGGACAATGGATGCCCGTGGATGATGGTTTGAGTAGATGGTTGTTTGGATGGTAGGATATGCATTCTCCTTAGCTTAGAGATTTCGGGGACGAAATCCTTTAAGGAGGGGAGAATGTAACACCCCGAATTTTAGTTAATACTAAAATTCACTAATTATAGGATAAATAATCTCAGATGTGGGAATTGGGGGTAACGGGCTGCGTCATTGCGTTCGTCTCGGAAAAATACGCAAAATAGAGTCCGAGTTTTCGAGAATCGGAGTCCGTATGGCCCGGTTATGGCCCAAAGAAGTTTTCAGAAAATTCAAATCTAAAACAGAATTAAGAATTTAAAAATCAGATTTTAAATTGGGCCAGGCGGGGTCAGGCGGGGAGCTTCCCGCCCAACCCATGTCGACAGGGCTGTCGACAGGCCTGTCGACAGGGGTGTCGACATGCCTGTCGACTTGCCTGTCGACAGGGTGGCACCGTTCTGTGAACCTGGGTGCACCAGGTTGCACCAGGTTGGGTTTCAGGCTGGCTAGGAGGGCTGGTTCTAGAGGTTTCCTAAATCTAAGGGTCCTAATCTAATCTAGGGTTAATCTAAGGGCCTAAAATGCAACCTAATCCTATAAATAATACCCTAACCCTACCCTAATTCATTCATAATTAAATCTAGTAACTAAACTATGGCAAAATGAAACTTGGTCATGGCCTCCACAAATCAAATGAAGAGAGTTGCAAGCTAATCAACCCCTAATCACCTTCTTCTTCATATTTGGCAACTAGTTTTACTTCATTGATTTGCTAATCTTGGTTTTGGTGAGTTTCTATGGCTTTAATAATCAATTGTTAAATTGATTATGGTAGGATGTGATAAGACATGGCTATGTTTGTGGATAAATGTATTTATGCAAGTTTGTATGATATGTGATTTGCAAGTTTTATGTTAAATGCAAGTGTAAGGCCATGTTTTATGATGCAAAACACCATGTTAAACATTTATGCATATGTGACATGTTATGCAAACTATATGTGAGAATATATGCAAGTTATATGTAACATAATATGCAAGTTATGCATGTGATTTTATGCATGCTAAGTAGTTGGTGTTATGCATGTTAAGTATTTGATGTTATGCATGTTAAGTATTTGATGTTATGCATGTTAAGTATTTGATGTTATGCATGTTAAGTATTTGATGTTATGCATGCAAAGTATTTGATTGTATACATACTAAGTATTGGGTTTTATGCATGATAAGTGTTTGGGGTTTATGCAAGTTAAGTGGTGGGTTTATGCATAATAAGTATTTGATTTCATGCATGATAAGTAAGTGGTTTTATGCATGCTAAGTGGTTGGTATTATGCATAAATCATAACATGCAAGTTTATCCTTTGAAATATGATGCATACATATGCAAGATGATACCCTTATATGTTATGCATGTTTATCCTCCTTTAAGATGCAAGTTCATATGCAAGTATGTGAATGGTGTATAAGGTTATGCAAGTTATGTGCATGATGCTATGCAAGTTATGTATATGCTTAAATGCAAGTTTAATGTGATATGCAAGTTATGCATGCAAGTATATGAATGCTTATGCAAGTATATGAATGCTTATGCGAGTTATGGGTATGCTTAAATGCATGTTTAACATGTTATGCAAGTTATGAGAATGCTTATATGCAAGTTCAACATGTTATGCAAGATATGTGTATGATAATATGCAAGCTCATATGTCATATGTTATGCAAATCATGTGTATGATAATATGCAAGTTTGGGTTATATGTAGTTGGGTTAATATATGTTCATATATGCAAGTTGACATCCTCTTAACCCATGACAAAGTTATATGCTAAACCCATGATAGTTGTGATGGATCTTTCCCTTTACTATGTCGTGAAATGAGAACGATTTACGTGGGGAACGATGGGGTAATAAATATGTTAATAAATGTAAGATTGGGTATGATTAAGCATACCATAAAAATAAATTACCATAAGTGGGAATTTACCTATTGAGTTAGGTCTACCCCATGGGAATTTACCTATTGAGTTAGGTCTACCCATGTTATGGAAAACTTGATATTAATTAGGGATAATTAATATGGGGGTGATTAATTAGGTGTAATTAATCGACTAAGACACGAGGTTGGACTCATTTGTAGTGTAAAACTGCCCGGACCCGACCGGCTTAACCAGTTGCTACAAATGTCAGCCCAATGTGAGAGGTCTTAGCCATAAATTAAATACGTGATTAAGGTAAAGACACGAGGTTAGACTCTGTTATGACGTAAGACTGCCCGGACTCTACCGGCTTAACCAGGCGGTCATAACAGCCAGTCTAATGTGGGAGGTCTTTATGGGAGATCACGGTCTTAATTAATTGAGAAACACTTAACCATATTAGCATGTAGTGGGACATGAGGGGTTAAGTGGGTGCCTTGGGTGGCATGTAGTAACTAGTAGGGGTGCCTCGGGTGGCATGAGGAAACTAGTGGGTTGCCTTGGGTGGCAATAGAAAAATACGATTAGAATACTTAACCAAGGTGGAACATGTAATTAAACATGATAAAAGGGTTAAGTAAGTGCCATGGGTGGCATGTGAGAATACGATTAGAATACTTAACCAAGGTGGAACATGTAATTAAACATGATTAAGGGGTTAAGTAAGTGCCATGGGTGGCATGTGGAAATCTAGTGGGTGCCCTAAGTGGCAATTGAAATATGATTAAAGGACTTAACCAAGATTTATAACATGTAAGGGGACATGGTTAAAGGGTTAAGTGGGATGCACTAGATAAAAGTTGCAAGCTTAAGTAGTAGCTTGTGGGGGCCCATTTCAACCAATATCCCAAACGTATCTTTGTGGGCTCGACTCTGGTCGGGTGACGGGACACGCATATTGGACTTGACTATAAGCGGCCAAAACGGGTTAGCGGTGGCAACGCGGGATCAACGGGTTTCATATGCGTGTGTGGACCCGGGCTGGTTGGTAAGTCGCTGTTGCGTCGTGTAGATATAAAGTCGTGCACAGTGATATTATATGGTAGCCACTTTGGGGAATGATACACCCCCTTTTGTGGGACCAGCACGGGTATCTACGGTAGGGAGCCGATCGCTTGGGGGTAGTGGGTACACCTAGTAAAAATAGGGGCAGATGGCACCTGTGTAGGGGTACAAGAAACTACCGGGTGAAAATTACTAAGTACACTTAGTGGGATCAACCTTTAAGTAGGAATTACTCTTGGTGGGTAGAACTGGTGTAGTGCAGTGTAGGAATTACCCTTGGGTGAATAAGTCTGGGGTGGTGTAAGAATTATCCTTGGGTGGATAAATGCGTCTTCTCGATTATCTTAGTACATCCTGTGTTTTGTTGGCTACTTAGTGTGGTCATTATCCCCAGAGGTACCGTACCTTATTTATGTCATACCCTAATTACTTTAATGGTTGTATTGTTAGGGTTATAGGACTCACTCAGACTTATGTCTGACCCCGTTGTTTTTATCTTTTTTTTCCAACCCTCAGGTTATCAGAGTGGGCCTAGCACTAGTGGGCTTGGATCAGACCGCTATATCTATCTTTTGGGCTTGGATCGTAGAAGTAAAGCTCGGTTTATCTTTCCTAATATGGCTATTGTCTATGTAGTGGGATTATGTACTTCTATTTTATCAGGATGGATATTATGTACTTGACTCTTGTTACGGTTTTGTGATGTAACCAAACATGTTTTGTTAATGAAATGATGTTTTAAATTTTCAAGTATTACTTATATCTGTCCTGTTGTAATTTTTCTGTTCTATACTCACTAAAAATACTCCACCAAAACTAAGGCATTCCCATAGTGAGTGACCTTAGCGGACGTGGGGTGTTACAGTGATTGATATTGGTTGATTGTGGTTGAAAAATACCCATTTGTGGTTGTGAAATATTTGGTTGAAACCACTTAGGATTAGTTGTGGAAATAAAAAAATATATACATGCCGCCTGCGTGCGAACTAGATGCATGATTCCCATTGTCAAAAACCGCGAGGTTTTAAGGTAGAGCGAGGAGCCGTACTAGGGACGGTGCCGGTGTAACTACCCTGCCGTTATGCTGCCGAAATTTTGAATAATATTTGTGTGTTTGAATTATTTTCATATGCTTAAACTATATTGAAAACATTCATGTGTTGAATTGATATTCATTCGTTGTTTAGAAATTCATGTGTTGAATGGTATTCATATTTTGAAATAAATTGTTCGATAATAAAAATCACATTTTTATCTATATATAAAAACTATATTGAAAACATTCATGTGTTGAATTGATATTCATTCGTTGTTTAGAAATTCATGTGTTGAATGGTATTCATATTTTGAAATAAATTGTTCGATAATAAAAATCACATTTTTTATCTATATATAAAAACTATATTGAAAACATTCATGTGTTGAATTGATATTCATTTGTTGTTTAGAAATTCATGTGTTGAATGGTATTCATATTTTGAAATGAATCGTTTAATAATAAAAATCACATTTTTATCTATATATAAAAACTATAGAAAACATTCATGTGTTGAATTGATATTCATTCGTTGTTTAGAAATTCATGTGTTGAATGGTATTCATATTTTGAAATGAATCGTTTAATAATAAAAATCACATTTTTATCTATGTATAGAAACTATAGAAAACATTCATGTGTTGAATTGATATGCATTCGTTGATTAGAAATTCATGTGTTGAATGGTATTCATATTTTGAAATAAATTGTTGATAATAAAAATCACCTTTTATCGACTATATGAACTATATAGAAAAGTAGTGTTTTGAAATGAATCGTTTTACAATAAAAATCACATTTTTATTGTATACATAAATCGTTAAAATGTGAAGTGTTAAAAATAGCCACTTGTTCAAAATAAACATAGATGAGTTGAAATATTCATTAATTAGCTAATGAAATGATTTGCACCTATTTATGTAACATTAGAATGAATGGAGTTTTTAAACCAAATAGAAATCAAATATGAAGTTGAATAGAAAATGAAAAAATGATATGAACTGTATATATATGTACATGCAATATTCATTGAACAGGTTATAGCAAAGGGGCTAGAGAAGAGGAATAAAATTTTGTGCCCGACAAATAGGTACACATTTACTGATTTGTTTGGGTGATGATTTTGAGCCTGTTGGCTAGCCGCTTGGCTTTTTCTTTTTCTTTTTGAGATCAGAAGGACCGGGACGCTATTTGCGATTTCCCGACGCTCCCGGTACAGGGGAGGTTATGGCGAAATTTTTCCAAAATTTAAGGAGTTAGAAATTTTTTTGAAGTTAAAACGATATTGAAATCGTTGAATGAACTATATTTATATAACTATATAAATATAAATAAAATTAAAACGAAACGAAGCCGTGCAGTTCGTATTTCGAAACCGTAATTTCAAACGACTAGTACGGGAAATCCGACCATTGGATTTTCCCGAAACCTCAACCGTCGGGTTCGCCTTGGAATAATCTTTCCAACGGCACCAACCTTGTAAAAATCCAACGGTTGGATTGTCTGGAATGTTTAATTCAAATCTGAAGAAAAACAGCGCCAGAAACGATTATATTTATTTATATATATAAATAAAATTATATTTAATCGAATAACGACGCTGCAGTTCGTATTTTGAAATCGAAATTTCAAACGATTATACCGGGAGATCCGACCGTCGGATTTTCCCGAAACTGGAACCGTTGGATTCGTTTTGAAAAGACCTTTCTAATGATGTAAATTTTGTGAAGATCCAACGGTTAGATTTTCAGATATGTGTAAATCAAATCTGAAGAAAAACAGCGCCACGGCCACGTTATGGCCCGAAACGTCGTTTTGAATATATTAGCTATTTTAAAATAAATAAAAATAGCGATAAATAGTTATAAAATATCGTAAGCGATATGGAACGGAAATAAACTGAATTTGCTTGATTTATGTGATGTTTGATGGTTGAATGTGTTTGGTGTGAAAACTATATAAAGAACACAATTGGTGTTGTCGAATAATTTAACCATTGAAATAAATCGACTTGAAATTCTAAATATACGTGAATTATTTGAAAAGGCCGAGTTAATTATCATTTCGAATAATCGACCGACGATTGAAATTCGAAGATGAAGATGATGGTCGAAGACCGGAGATCTTCACCTCGTTTGGATGGTAACCGAGGTCCTGATTGGGAGGCATCCCGAAATATGGATAATGAGTGGTGATCGTCCAGACGTACGTGGTGATCGAAGGGGTTGCGAGGTATTTAGTGCCTCCGGTTTCGTTCAGACCCAGAACGGACTTGTAAATGGACTGTGTGTCTGACATAGGATTTATTCTGTGTGGCATGCTAAGATGCAGAGATCAGGACTTTTGTTGAAAAGCAAAGTCTTGTGGTGATGATCAAAGCACCGCCTGTGTGGCGTAGCTTTGTGTATAACGTGAATTCGCGAGCCTCACACCCCGGTTTGAACCTAAAACGGGAGAAGGACATCAGGGAGGGCCTGCGTTTCTTCCTAGCTAGGGTGGTGTCAGTGACCTACCAGCCCTGACATTTATATACTTTTCACCTATGTGGTTGTTGCTGTTGCGAGGCGCCTCGGTTTGATCGGACGATCCGGGTCCGGTGGAGTCATTCGTTGGCTCATTTACGCCCCAAAGGGCGGGGAAACGTAGTGTTCAGGCATTTTAATCCACATCGGTGGACCGGCCCTGACGATCCAAGGGTCGATGCGCTCTGACCCTGAGGCTCGGGCTAGGCAGTCTCGAATTCGGTAAGGACTATCTTTTGCCTTGGTTCATGACGGAAATCCAATTTCCAAATACGCGACGATGCGGTTTCGATTGTATATATATATTTGGCGACATAGTGGCATGGGACGCTCATGTCGTCTATGATTGATAGTTATGATTTGAAATAGTTTTCAAAACATATAAACACTAGCAATAATATCAAATGCCTTTGTTTTGTTCGTATCAAGCATATCTTGGCCGTTATAAGGTAAAAACTCTATCCTCCGGTTTGCGTTGCATTGTGTGATGGGGACTGAGTCTTATAACGGCTTCATTTTTATAAAAAGCATAGCGATGTTTAAAAGAAAGGTTTGTTTTAAAGCACTGGCAATCCAATGGAGTAAACCCGTTCCACGAAAGTGGCGTGGTCCTGTGATTAGCCATATTATATATGTGTTGAGTAGATTTCTCATACCAGTCCCATGACTGACTCGTAGTTTGTTTCACTCTCAAACTCGGGTGCCCCTTTTTCCACACGGGCAGCCTTGTATTCAGGTTTAGCTGGTTCTTTCTGGATAGCTGGAGCTGAAGATGGATTCTATCATTTATTTCTTTTTATGCTGTTCAGCTCCTATTGTGCATATTTTGTTTATTTCCGCTGTAGACATTTATGTATAGCTGAACTGTATTTGTACTAAGTAAGATCCTGTATACTGTGTAACTCTGATGATTTCTTTTATCCAGTATATTTTGTTGTTCATTCTGAGGTATTTATTTAATTCTGTTCTGCTATTATATGTTTCTGTGTTATATTCCAAAGATAACCTTGTTTCCGTGAGAACGGGAAATCGGGTCGTCTCATTTATTCAATCATATAGTTTGGGCAATTAGAATATGGCTCCCTTATGGAAATTAATTTGATTGTATCGAAAGGTCCACTTGGGGTTTCCTTATTGGACTGGGCAAATTCAGGGCAAGCGGATAATTTGTCATTGTAGAGTTAATATAATTGAGTCACAGTCAAAATATGGTTTTTGGGGGTGGAATCTGTGGCTTCAGCCTATAAGGTTTATTGTTTTTCTAAATTTCTTCTCTAGAAGAATGTGAGAGATTACCTTTTGATTTACCAAAAGCAAAGGCGGAATTAGTAGCAGGTTATCAAACAAAATATATGAAGGTATTAAATATGCTTTATTTTATCTTGCTTCTTACCTAAATTTCAATATTTTTAATAGTTCTTTGCTTGGGGGTCCTTTTGGATTCCCTATCTCAATAAAGTATATGATTGGTTCTAGGAATGTCTCTAGATTCAAGCGATTGCAGATGATATAACTAGTAAATATGTTCCTCCTATGTGAACATATTTTATTGTCTAGGAGGGATCACGCTTACTTGTTTTTTAATACAAGTAGCCACGGGTTTTGCTATGATTTTTTACAACCACAATGTTTGTGTTGAGTTCTATATCGATCTAATTATGGATGTTCTTTCAGTTGAGAGTTCCACAGGTATTTTACCGATTGTGAGTAGTTGGTATATGCTGATTGCAGTGTCTCACACACTTCTTTCATCTTGACTAGTTGGTTGGGCCATTTGGGAAAACAAGTGAAATGGCATATTTTATGGACGGTTTGGTTGAGTTTCACTTTAGGTTGGGAAAAGTGGTGTGCTTGGGTCACATCGTCTCGCGTGGGATGTGTCTATGAGTCCTACGAGAGTTTGGATGGTTTAGAAATTAGAGACTCGTGAGTGTGTTGATTTATTCTTTCAAGAAGAAATGAGAAGCCAATAATATTCATTTGGTTGTGTGGGTAGTTTAAGTGCGGTTCATTTCTAAATGGAAGGTTATCGCATTTTTTCGATAATCAAAACCGTAGGAGGAGTACTCGACTCCCGATTTGGAGTCTATGGCGATAGAATTCGTCTTGGGTGAGTTGGAGGCACTATTTATTAGTAAGGGGGTTGGAGACGTTGGTGATGTTGCATCACAATGATTTCTTTTCTCCGAGAAGTATCTCAACTTTTGCTAGCGGCAATGGTTTGAATTCTTGGCCTCCTACGAGTATGAAGTTTCCTATAGGTATGTATACGAAATGTAGTCATTTGTGTGTGTCGAGCTTAAAATGTATCAGTTTGGAAAAGATATTGCTTTAGTCAACGTTGCTTGTGTTTATTATTGGTTATGATTCTATAACTCGAGGTTAGGTAATGCAGACTCAACTGAGTTGGTTGGCTCCATATTGTAGAGGTGTTGTTTGTTTCCAGCATCATGAGAAGGGGTTTGTTGAGCATTTAGTTCGTAATGAATGCGACGTCAGCTAGCAATAGCTGAATAGGATAATCAAATAGTTTTCTATAACTATTTGAGATTTCTAAATGGATGCGGGGAATTGTTGATGGTTTTCATACAAATTGGGAATAATATGATAGCGCTCGAGTTGTACCCAATTCATTTACAAGATATACTAGATCAACATTCTTGATTTTTGGAATGACAATCAAGATGTCGAGCCATATATGGATTGAATTTAATATTGATGTGTCTTATCAGCTAGATTAGCATCATGCTAGCTAGGATAGGTATGGATGTTATTTTCATGATTGCTATTATTTTGCTTGTGCATGATTTGTTGATGATTTTTACATGTCTATCTATAATTATATGATTGTTAGACGTGCAGGATAATTGTATTATTGTATGGTTTATTTATTGGAAATAAAGTATATACATGACTTGATATTATTATGTTAGATAAATTCAATTTATTTAACATTTTTATTCGCTTGTTGTTATTTCTTTTATTGCGTCTAGTCCTCTTTGTTGAGTACATGCCCAGATACAAAAAAGCAAGTTTTGATTTGTTTGGATGCTAATTCGCTTTTATATGCATCTAATGTTAAGCTAGCTTAAAAAGAGGTATGAAGTAGATGTAGAGTTGTGGTTTTTCTGTTGGTGCATGTTGGTGATTTTGTGCTTCATGTATAGGTAGCCACTTTTGGGCTTCTATTTTCTTTTGATGAGCTAAGTCGTGCATGGAGATTTTAGGTTCTTCCGGATCAAGCCATTAAAAGGAGGTGTTGCCAAAATTTTCCGTGAATTTTGCAAATTTAGAAAGAAATTCAATTTGCGATGCTAAATTGGATGGACCTCCAATTGGTAAGTTTTCACTTTTTTTTTCATCATTCATTTGTTTGAAAAACAAGTGTATTGTTTGTGTTGGAAATCTACATCGATCCCAAATTTGATTGTGGTTTTAAATAGAAATGAGAATATTGGCTACATACCAAATTTTGACACTGTTTCCTTTGTTATAGTCGCTTCAATCGTTGTTGTTGAGGGCGATAAGAGAAAATCTCCTTTGTATTGTCATTTGGTCGGGAGTGTTAGGTTATGTAGTTTTGTCCTTGAGAATTTCGAGGAAGAAATCGTTTAAGGATGTAGAATGTAACGAATCGTATTTTGATGATGGGATATTTAAATATCTTATTTAAATTTTAATCGTTAATTATTCGATTAACGGTTCCAAAATGTAATCTTCCACAAACGATCGAATCAGGACTTGGGACTAGTTCCATTGAGCTCGAATTGTTCTTTACGTGAAGAATAAGTATAAGAATAGCCATATTTTGAGTTTGAACC
Organism: Allium sativum; assembly: GCA_030737875.1. Taxonomy (NCBI): domain Eukaryota; kingdom Viridiplantae; phylum Streptophyta; class Magnoliopsida; order Asparagales; family Amaryllidaceae; genus Allium; species Allium sativum. Next base: position 136,561,063 of record CM060918.1, read on the forward strand.
ATTTGGTGGTTATGAAAATATCAAAATACGCTTTAATAGTCGTTTTTGAAGCATAGCATCGAATTGCGATGAAACTTATATTATTGAAATCGTCGTAGTGAGTCGTAGCACACCGTTAAGTTTTGTAGCAATTGGATACACCGTTTGGTAGTACGTAAATAAAACGTGTTTCAATTTCTATAAGAAACTGATATTGTGTAACTCGAGTTTAAAAGGATTACTTCTACATACGGTCGATTTATACCCTAAAACCAGTCCATTGTTTTCAAAAGGTGTTTTTACATAGATGACGGTAGGCGACATGTGTCAATTGGAGTTCGCGGGTTTTGGGCCTCATTTGTGAACAAATGAATATAATATTAAGGTAAACCCAACTTTATGACTTAAGCGTTTGGGCCTAGCCCATTATCCTCCTCACCTTCAAATCATTCACGGTTCCATTGAGAAATGACCTCATTCTCCAAAAACTTCAAAAGATGGTTCCCAATGATTCAAGCCACTAAAAATCACGAGATAATATTTGTTGGAACCACAGTGAAGAGATTTACAAACCCAGGTTCTTATCTTTGCACAAGATCAATGTCAGGCAGCCATGGTTTTTATAGTCGTCGCCTAAGGTTGTTCCTAGGTGGAGATTCGATGAGAGTTAGACGATACGGAGGGCGTAGTTGAATTTCTCTTACCGAGTAGCTTCTTCCTATGATCTCGATTCTCGTTCCGGTTGATCCTAGTAAAATGCGACATTTTACTATCATATAGGGGCACGGTTGCATTTTTCATGGAGAGAAGAGAACATGTCATTTTGGCATCAGAGTAGAGAGCTTGCATAGAGCGATGTGTTGGTGAAGTCCGTTCGTCGATTCATGGACCGTGGAGGAAGTCTGAGAGGAGAGAAAACGTTCAGCAAGTCGGTTTGGTAATGTATAAGTAATAGCTTGGTTGGGAAAGGAAGATTAGGGTCGATAACTAGCTTATGATAATTACAATTTGATTAATTAATTATATATAATGGTGAAACTTTTAACATGTAAAACTTTTTCATATGAGCTCGGATTTGGACCGTGTTTCTTGCATTGGACTCGTATTGACAAGCTCTACATTTTAGAGCCTTTTTGGGCTTATTTGATTGAGGTGAATGATATTGTCTCTCATTGAATACATTTGTTCGTATAGTGTAAATCTGACGTTTTAAACTAATTTGTAATTATAAAATGTAATATTTGGAATAAATGAACCTAATAAATAGTAAATAAAAAGATTAAATAGTGATTTGAATAGATTTAACTTGATTTTCACATTTTTACCTGTTGCATGCTATTACGCGCTATTCATTCATTTAGACGCTATTGCGCGCTATTTTGACCACACTGTTAGACATAGGTTATTTGGACAATTATTTCACTTTGATTGTTGTAGATAGGTTCTATTTTATTTATTATCGATATTATGGGTGTTTTTATGCTAATTTAGGAATTTCTATGACTTTTAGTTGCATGGAACGTCATTCGTAGATGATATAGTATTAGGAGATATTTCGTTCATTAAAGTTTGAGGTACTTATAAATCAAATGCCCATGTCTGTGTATATTGATTTAACGCACAAGGATGGTAGACTCGAAGATGAGATAAATTCTCGAAGGAGTTTCAGAGTGCATTGATGAACTCAACGACTCAGCAGCATTAGAGCTCGGCGATGGATTTGAAGATGAAGTAACCCTGGAGGTTGATGGTTGATATGAAGATGAAGGATGGACTTGGCGACGAGCTGGTCTTTGCAGCGAGTGCCATACGTTTTCTTAGATGCGTATTTAGCCAATTTTGGTTAAATAGGCGGTCCGAGTAGTCATTATCGATTACTATGGAATGGTCGATATCGATTACTATCGTTATTGGCCACTTTAGCCAATCTAACATGGACGATGGTGTGATTTCTAGGAGCAAGGCATGATGGTTTATTCGATCGTGATTTTGATACAGAAGCTCCTCGATTAGTGGCTTGGGAATGAGGCAATGATGTGGTTCTTCTATATGGTGACTTGCCATTCGAGGATTGTGATTTCAGGATGGGAAGCCGGGTTGCTGCAATGGATAGTTTTTCTCCAGGATGCGGAAAACATGACATTAAGTCGTGTTGAGGTGACTGTCTAAGAGTGAGAGAGATGAAAGACACAGGATGACATCCTACGCATATGATGACCGTCGGGGATAGTTCCCATATCATGACGACTTCATATGGGAGTCTTATTGACAGTCAACAAGATGGATTCTGATGTGGAGAACATATGCAAAAGGATTATCAATATGCATGATTTTAGGGATTACTCATAAAGAGGGGGTAGTCGGTGTGAAGTCCATTTAGGCTAGATAAGTCTTCCTCGTTTCCGACAATGGGAGAATTATGGCATTCACCTTGATCAGATAGGTCCTTTCCTTGAGGCGTACAAGTAGGTACAACCTAGGTTCTAACCAACCAAGTGGCATGAATTTGAATTTCATGGAAACTGAGTGTTATCATATGTCCAATGCACGGAGTGAGTGAGTGTGAGGATGGATGATTGCTATGTTCGCTTAATCATTTTTCACTTAGGGGCGTCATAAGATGTGGATATCATCGATTCGGATAACCAAACATCCCTAATATTCTGATGTAGGATACACCCATACTTATTATTATAGAGTAGTATTTATATTCTTATATGTACTGACTCTATGGATGCAAGAGAATTTGGTCTAGTGGTATGATTCTCCATACCCTTCTTGTCATATATACTATTACGACTGTTATAATACTTTGAGATTTTTTTATCGCTCACGCTAGACTTTTGTCTGATCCAATGTTTTATTTCCTTCTTAGTACATTGGGTGTCCATCGAAGATGCTGATGTGCAGATAAGGTGATAGATAGAAACAATATTTGAAGTTGTACAGGTGGATTAGCAAGAGGCAATATTTTACATATGCATGTATCCATATTGTTTATTCAACTATGTGACACTATGTGTAACACCCCGTAATTTTAACAATACTAAAGATGATAAACTAAAGAATACATAATTAAATATTCAGAATTAAGTGAAACGGACTGCGCCATTGCGTTTATCTCAGAATTCTGGTCAAAACAGACACCTGGTTTGCGTAAAACAGACATCGTATGAAGAAGTTATTAGGCTTAGAAGTTTATATACGCACAAGAGAAATATATATAAATAAAATAAATCCAGAATTCAAACAAATTTAAAAATTGAACAGTAGAAGGGGAGCAGGAAAAGTCCCTCCCATGGGTGTTGGCCCATGGGTCGACCCCATCAAGGCGGTGTCGACCCTTAGGTCGACACACCAAGGGGGGTCGACCTCCATACAGATCTGGGCAGATTCCTGGTGCTGAATGTGGACTGAGTTCTTGGCTATATTCGTTAACCCTGGGCTATAAATAAGACCCCATTCTCATTGTTTTATTTATTCAGAAACAATGGAGAACTAGATGCTGCCTCTGCCTAGATTAAAATAGCCTATTTTTCTTCTACAACAAGAGTTAGACAAATTCAGAGATCCGTGCTTCAACATCTGCAATTATTCTTCTGTTTCTTAGATCCAATCATTGTGAATCTATGTTATAATTAGATATAAACACTTAAAAGTTATTTTTGACATGTCTATGAATTGGATATAAGCCTATGACTAATTGAATCATATCAGATCTGCCATAACCTGTGTACCTAAGTTATTTTGACATGACTATGAATTGGATCTAAGCCTATGCCTATTTATCATGTCAGATCTACCATTATTTGTATATCTAATTCACTGATTAGATCTCATCGTGCCTGTTTATGATCATGACACTATGCCTAATCAATTCTATTATCACATGTTCATCAGATCTGTTCCCATATGCATACCTTGTCATTATGCCCAATTTTGTCACTATATGTTTATTAGTTGTTATGCCTACTCCTGCCATCATATGTCAATCTTATTATTATGATTATTTCTGTTCTCTTCCCTTCTTCTTTTCCCTTTTATTTTATAGCCAAGCTACCTTCGAGCCTAGGCATACCGCTGAAATATGCAAATGCGTGAAATTGGGAACGAGAGGAAGACGTTAAAGTTAGGGCATAACTTGTATTGGGAAATTTGGGCATAACCTAAATTAAATACATGAATATGGATTTGGGGCATAAATCAAATTGTGATTTAGATCTTAATTTCGGGCATATGGTGCATGATGAATGTGACTTGGAAAAGGGGCATGAAAACTTATAATGAAATAGGGATAATTGTTAAATAGTGAAAATGCCTAGATTTACGGTAATTAGAAACTGTAACCGTGCTTAGAAACGAGGTTAGATTACACTTGTGGTAGAAGTCTGCTCGGACCCGACCGACATATCTAGCAACCACAAGTGGTGAATCTAATGTGAGGGGTTTAAGTGGATAAACACGTAACGTGCTGGGACAAGAGGTTAAGTCCGACTTGGGGAAGAAGTCTGCCCGGACCCCCCTCCCCCCGGGCATATCCAGCATCCACAAGTTGTAGGCTTAATGTAGTAGGTCTAGCGCATTATAATCATAAATAAATGAATGGCAATGAACTTGAATACATAACCTATTTGAATCCATAGGGATTACATGAACATGTTAACTTGAGTAGGGGTTAAGTAAACTTGCTTGAAACAGTGGGAGGGTTAAGTATATCCTGGGGTGGTGGGTAATATTTATATATAGGCCCACAAACTTAACATGTTGGGGTTATGCAATCTTGTTACATTGGTAGGGCATAACCTTTGGAAATCCTAGTAGTGGGGATGCAAGCATAGGGGGAAGCTTGTATCATCTTGTGTGTGGGACCCGTTTCAGTTAGTAACCCATATATAGGTATAAACGAGTACTCCGAACTAGGTTGGAGTCGGGGCACACTTACTGGGCTGATTGTAAGAGATCCAAAAAAGAGGACGGTGTGGGTTGCGCATTCCGACGGGGTCATGTGCGTGCATGGGTCCGAACAAGGGAGGCTAAGACGCCGTGACATCAGTAGATATGGTTGTGCACATCCTGAAAATGAAGGATTGCCACTTTAGGAAGTGTACATCCTAGTGTGGGGCTAGCATAGGGTATATACGGAGTAGGGAGCCGATCGATTGGGGTAGTAATTAGGGTACATCTAGAATCCGGTATGTTTAGGAGCCCGTTGTTATCATTAGGGGTAACTCCGGTATGTTCAGTTGGACTGCCTGTTAATTATATGGGGTTAAACCTCTCACTTGAAGTACGCCTAAGTCTATCACCTTATACTTGTTGGGGATCATCTTGTTCTAGTGATATTAGTATTGGTGCAGAGAAAGAAAAGTGTTAGGGAAGCACTAATTATTCAATCTTGTATATCTTGTCATACCTGCCTTGCATGACATATACCTCTTATCCAGTTTATATGCCTGTCATGATGCTTTTACTTATTTATATGCTAAAAGTAATTGGATTCGCCAGACTTTATGTCTGATCTATTTTGTTTCCTCTTATTTCTCTTCTGTTTCTCCCCGGTTCTCAGGGTGGGAATACTCAAGCTTGATCACGATTCTTCTTTCCTTCTGCTTGGAGTTGCTTAGATGTACTGCTTGATTTCGTGCCTTTTCTACTATAGTTATGCTTTTGGGGATTATGCTCTTTTCATGTTTATTGTACTCTGATGATTTTAGTACAAGACAGAATTTTTAAGTTGATGCACTGGGTTTTATGTATTTCAGACTCATGATGTAACTATGTTTTGAACCATGATATTTTACGCTTAATATAGTTTTAAATTCCACTGTTATTTTATATCTACCTTGTATTATTTCTGTTTACTTATAATGCTTCATGAAACTTAGTGCATTCTCTTAATGAGTGATATTAACGGACGTGGGGTGTCACACTATGGAGCCTTGTCAGTGTTATGTATCTTAATTAGAGAGAATGTATCAGTTGGGTTAAATAAACTCTTTTACTATTCTGTATATGCTTGTGTACTCTAATTCATTGGTTTATATAATTATTACTATCCTGCCTGATTTATATCTATGATGGTTACTATTATATATTATCTATAGCGATGTGAGATATGTGACAGTTTCTGTGATTGTGTTTTATATTATCTTCTTTCTCTTTTCTTCTATTTCTTACTTTTCTTTCCTTTTCCTCTTCTTTTCTACTATTTCTTTCTCTTGATGATCGCTTTACCTTGATCGGGTTCTTGTATAGAGAGTTTTTCTGTTATGAGCACCAGTGTTGTATAGTGGGTCATCACAATAATGTTTAATTCATATCTAGATTGGTGATGAAAATACCCTACGTGGGTTCTACCAACTTATCCCTGATTTATCCATTCCCAGTTAATGAAGTTTTAAGGCTACATTTTATCATATGATAGCAGATTTCGCTTGAAATGTCATGTCGCCATTTCCAACTCACTAATTGATTACCACAAACGTAAACCCCCAAGTTGATACACCTTAGGGAAGGGTGTTAAATGTAAGAGGAATTACTTGTACCATAGATATATGTAAAAATCAATGTACATGGGTTTAGGAACTTAATGTCAAACATTCATCCATATAGATTATCCAGAAGAAGGACAAACCAAAGTCATTACCTTCACTATACCCATTTTGGAATTTCCTTTAGTGTTAGAAATAGATAGCTCATGCATTCGTAATCTATCTTGATTTTTTGGTATTCAATAAATCTTTCACATTCATCGCTCAGCTGAATTGAAGTGGTTTTCTTACACTAGATATGATCCTAGACTTTTTGAAAGACTAAAACTGGCCAATATTTACTAAGAGGTCGTTTAACTATCAAATACTAAAACACAATACAATACATGATTTATCACCCAATGTAGTTCACTAAGTCTCATTTAATTAGTCTTTTATTAATTAAATATGTTCATAACTTAGATACCATTTCCATATACTTATCTTGATAATATGAATATGTCCATAAATCATTATTTAATTACCCAGAAATAGTTACCCACATATTATTCTCGCAGAGGTAAATGTGTGCATTAAACATTATATTTTCAATACTTAGAAAATATATAATAGATATAACACGTCGACCTAGATGTGTTTACAAAGTATGAATTTATGCAAAGAACTGTAGATGTATGTATCTCTGTGTGTGTACGTATATGTTCAAATCACCGACCTTGGCATATATATATAAGACATCGTATTTTCATTTCTTAGAGAATATATATATACACACATACTTATCTTAATGACTTAGGAACATTCAGGAAGTATAAATTTATACACTTAGAAATATATGTAAATATATACATATGCTTATATAAGCGACCTAAGTATATACATAAAACATCAAATTTTCAATGCTTTAAAAATATTTTGGTATGCTTATCTCATCAACCTAGGTATACTCACAAAACAATGTGATTTCGATACTTAGAGACCTATAGCCATAAACTTATCTCAGCAGTGTAAGTATTTTCACAAATCAATATGGAAAACTTCCATGCTACTAATTTTGAATGGTTTGAACTCATTAATATTCAAAATATGGTTTCCTTAACCTTGATATAAAATACTACGTAAAACTGTTATTTTAAAATTTGCTTTATAAAATGTTGTTTACAAAATTTCTTCACATAATATTACTTTAGTCCTTCTTTATGAAATATTATTAATAAGATAAAGCATTTTCTAAAACACTTTGTTTATTTAAAACATTTTATAGAATACCATACTCAAGTACTTATCAAAACCTTTAAATAGAATAAATAATAAAATATTAAACAATTTAAACATATTTTTTTATACTTATTTAAAAAATTTAAATAAATAAACACAAACATTTTTTCAATGTTGGAAAAATTAGATAACAATTTATTATCTTTGAACATTACTAATAAGGTAATTGAAGATACTTTAAATGAGCAATTATCAACCTTAAAATATGATTAACAAAGTAAAATTTTTATTTTAAAATATCATTAAATAATGAATTTTCTTTTAAAAACATCATATACTAAATAAATAATGATTTGAAAGTATTTGCTTTAAATGAACAAAGTGATTGCAGTTACACAATGGTTACATCTCTATCTCAGAGAAACCATAAAAATTGTAATGACTTAGATTTTTAACCGTTAAGTTAGAACACTTAATTTGGTTTTAAATGTTAATTCGGGAATATAAAAGGATTTTTATTTATTAATTAAACGAAGTTGAACGTATAATTTATAATACAAATTATAAACAAGCTCGTAATGTCATGGTAGTTCATAATATAACGTCTTGAACTTTAATTAAATGTACACAATCCATTTTAAATGGATTTTTTTGAAACTAGAATAATTTGAATCTATTTGAGCATAATTTTCCAGTGAAAGAGAATAATCAATATTTCATATTATAAATTGTTAGTTATGTTAAAATCAAAATTTCAAATAGTCGCTATGAAATTGTTTATAAACCATAATGTTTTATAAATAAAATAAAAGGGGTTCTAATAGATTAAATATCGTTTTAACTAGGGGTGGCAATTAGACCCGACCCAATAGACCTGGGCCCGATGGGTCTTGGTTCTGGTCGAATCGGGTTTTGTCGGGTCTGAACTATACATTTCCAAAATCTGGACCCGACCCGAGCTTTAGTTTGGGTCGTGTCGGTTCGGGTAGGCAATAACACTAAAATTACATATATTTCAATGCTTTTCGGTCGGGTCTTTCGGGTCGGATTTTATCAGATCTTTATTGTATTTTTCATTACCTAGACCTAACCCGAGACCCATCAAGTTTGGTTCGGGTTCGGATCTATTCAAGTTGGTTCGCTTCGGGTTTTCGATTCTCGGTTCTAATTGTCAACCCTAGTTTTAACCTACAATTTGTTCAAAATGGTTTTTGAATGGTTATATATGCTATTGGAACATAATAAAAGTTAATAGAGTTTTTAAAATATTTAGTTTAATGTTAATTTGGCGAAAATGAGTATTTTATATTAATTTAATCAAGTTAAAAATAGCCATTCTTGAAACAGTCATGGATTTCAACGCAATCAGTTTAAATTATTGTATGAAAATAAATTTCGTGGCGATTCGATATCGTATGTGACCCGGTAGCCATAAACACGCAGCTATTTTTCGTATCGATTAATTAAATGAATTTAATTTAATTAGGAGGTATTTGTGTACAACTTGAGATGACAATCAAATTAAGACGTGAGACATGTTCCGTTAAATTCGTATTGATGTTTAGGGTCAAGATGTGTATAGTTCGTTATTTATAGAGACCAGGTATTTTGGTGTCCAAAATAGCGTCGTTTTATGTGTAAAATATCGTTCTTGGTGAACAGTCTCGGAATGCGACGACACTTGTGCCATTGAATCTGTATTAGTGAATTATTATAGGATTTCCATTTTTGTATCGACCAGACGTGCCATTTGATGGTACAGAGGGTAAACACCAAGATTTTTATTTAATCGTTTTATCAATTTAATATGGAACTTAAGAATAACCAATCTTCAAACAATCTCAGAATTCAACAAAACAAAATTTATTTAATCCGTAGCGAATAATTATTGTAAGATTTCAAATTTCAATATTTTTTGAGTTAATACGTGATCATGCACAATTTAAACGCGTATCGATTCACATTATGACATTATAAAGTAATTTTTACAAACGATCATGGAATTCGACGAAACTAGTTCCATCAAGTCCATAATATTTAATTATGTTAGAATTTCAGTTTTCATCACAAACGGAGGTCATATGAGGTGATTTTTGCATGAAGCTTACGGCGTAAGTTTCGTTTACATATACTAAAACCCTAATCTGTTCTGTGCGTCGAACATCTTTTTCCAGTCAACAGACCTATATGCCGCCTCTTTCAATTTGAATAGCCCAAATTCTTTGATTCTTTCTCCTTGAAAATCTCCTGATCCATCGATCTAACCACAAAACTTCCAACAACGATTTTGTTAAGGGGATCGAGCTCTTTAATGTCAATGATGGAGATTGGATATGGGTGTTCTATGACACTCCATGTCCGTTAGTGTCACTCATTAAGAGAATGAATTAAGTTTCATGAAGCGTTAAAGGTAACAGAAACAGAAACATTACAAGACAGATGTAAAATAGAAGCGGAATTTAAAACTTTATAAAGCGTAAAACATCGTGGTTCAAAAACATAGTTACATCATTAGTATGAAATACATTAAACCCAATACATCAACATTAAACTTCTGTCCTGTACTTAAATCATCAGAGTACAATAATAAAAGAAGCACAGTTCCCCATAAATATAACCATAGTAAAGAAAGTACGTAATCAAAGCAGTACATCTAATCATCTCCAAGCAAAATGGAAGAAGAATCTTGATTAAGCTTGAGTATTCCCACCTTGAGAACCTTGGGGGAGGGGAGGGGGAACGGACGAGAAAGAAGAGGAAACAAAATAGGTCAGACATAAGTCTGGCGAGTCCAGTTACTTTTAGCATATAAATAAATAAAAGTATCATGATAGACATAAAATCTGGATAAAAGAGATAACAGTATATAAGGAAGGTATGACAAAGTAAACAGGATAAACAAAACATATATGTGTATAGCGCATCTCTAATACTTTTCCCTTTCTCTGCACCAATATGAGTATAATTGTAACATGATGATCCCAACAAGTATAAGATGTTAGACTTAGGAGTAGTTCTAGTGAGAGGTTTTAACTCCATACAATAACAGGTAGCCCAACAGAACTTACGGGTGTTATCCCCAAATGATATTAACAGGCTCCTAAACAGATGTGACTAGATGCACCCTAACTACTACCCTAATCGATCGGCTCCCTAATCCCCGTAAATACCCTGTGTTGGCCTCACACTTAGGGTTTATCACTCCCTAAGTTGGCAACCCTGATACAAACATGATGCACAACCATATCTACAGATGTCCCAGCGTTTTATCTTCCTGTGCAGGTGGACTCATGCACGCACATGACCGCGATGGAACTCGCCGGCTGACACCTCCCTCAAGTGACCTCTTACAACTAGCTCAGTAAGCGTGACCTGACCCCAACCTAGTTTGGAGTTTCCTATTTGATACCGATATAGGTTACTGACTGATAAGGGTCCCACATACAAGATGATACAAGCTTCCCCTAGACTTGTATACCCACTACTAGGTTTTCCATACGCTATGCCTACCGGTTAAACAAGATTGCATAACCCTAACAGGTTAAGATTGTGGGCCTATATATACAAATGTACCTACCACCCCAAGATTTATTTAACCCTCCCACTTATTCAAGCAAGTTTACTTAACCCTACTCGACTTAACTAATTCATGTAATCCCTATGGGTTCAAACAGGTTAAGTATTACAAGTCCATTACCATTTTTCATTTATGGTTATAGTGCACTAGACCTCTTACATTAAGCCTACAACTACAAGTTGTGGATGCTGGATATGTCGGTCGGGTCTGGGAAGACTTCCTCCACAAGTCGGACCTAACCTCGTGTCTTATCACATTATGTGTTTTTACATTTAGACCCCTCACATTGGATTCACCACCTGTGGTCGCTAGATATGTCGGGCGGATCCAGGAAGACTTATACCATAAGTGTAATCTGACCTCGTGCCTAAGCACGGTTACATTTGCTAATTACTGTAAATCTAGGCATTTTCTTTATTTAACAATTATCCCTATTTCATTATAGGTTTTCATGCCCCTTGCCCAAGTCATATTCATCATTAACAATATGCCCCAAATTAAGATCTCAATCACAATTTGATTTTAGCCCTAAACCCATATTTATGTATTTAATCCAAGTTATGCCCAAATTTCCCAATATAAGTTATGCCCGAATTTTAACATTTTCCCCTCTTTCCCAATTTCACGCGTTCGCATATTTCAGCGGTATGCCTAGTCTCGAAGGTAGCCTGGCTATAAAAAAAAGGTAAAAAAGAAAAAGGGAGGAGAACATATAACAATGTGGATATACCGTGGCTGAAATAGGCATAGCAACTAAATAAGCATATAGTGACAAAATTAGGAATAATGACAAGATAGGCATATAAGGACAAATCTGATGAACATGTGATAATAGAACTGATTAGGCATAGTGACATGACTATAAACAGGCCTGATGAGATCAAATCAGTGAATTAAATATACAATTAACGACAGACCTGATATGATTCAATTAGTCGTAGGCTTAGATCCAATTTATAACATGTCAAGAGTAACTTAGATACACAGCTTATGGTAGATTTGATATGATTCAAATAGTCATAAGCTTAGATCCGATTCATAATATGTCAAAACAACTTTTAAGTGTTTATATCTAAAAATAACATAGACTCACTATGATTGGATATAATAAATAGGTAAGAGTAATTGAAGATGTTGAATCACAGATCTCTGAATTAGTCTAACTCCCGTTGTTAAAAAAGAAAAGGCTATTTTAATCTAAGTAGAGGAAGCTCCAGTTCTCCATTGTTTTTGAGTGAATAAAACAATGAGAATAGGGTCTTATTTATAGCCTAGGGTACACGAATCTGGTCAGAAAACAAGTCTACATATGTAGAAATTTACCAGGCTCGGATCTGGGGGTGTCGTCTTGGGTGTCGACACCCCCTTATGGTGTCGACCCATGAGTCAACACCCCTAGGGCAGGGGTCGAGCCCCAATGGGCCTGGTTCCCGCGTTGATTCCCGCATACGAATTCGAACTGATTTTGAATTTCTGAAATGTTTATTTTATATATAATTAGCTTATATATGTGAAAACTTCAAACCTTAATAACTTCTTCGTATGATGTCCGTTTCACGTAAACTCGGAGTCTATCTCAAGCAGAATTCCGAGACGAACGCAATGGCATAGTCATTTTACCTAATTCCCAATATTTAATTAAGTATTCTTTAATTTATCATTTTAATGTGTTATAAATTACGGGGTGTTACATTCTCCTCTACTTAAAGAATTTCGTCCCCGAAATCTCCAAGATAAGAAGAATGTATATCCTAACATCCATCATCCATCTACTCATGCATCAACCACTGACATCCATTTTCCTTAAAATATTTCTAATGCTTACATGAACATATGCAAAAGTGTGTGTATATGTCCCTACACTAATGCGAAAAATCAGGCGGTCTACTGATTCAGTTGACCTCCTTAATGCAATGTATGTTAGTGCCATGAATCCAACATGTATGCAAATACTCATATTATAACATGTAGGTTCTATATGTGTGCGAAGTCATTCATCCAAATGCAACGTCCATATGATGATACACCCACTTTCATTCATTGAAAGAAGAAAGAAAGAAAAAATGCACACACATCCATATGCAGTATGAGAGTGATTGAGCAGATCTAGTGCCTAATGTGTGTGTATATGCATCCACTAGCAACCACTTGCATCCACTTGTATCCATCAAACATAACATGTGTCAAACACATGTTTACATTAATGGGATTCCTACCTAAAGGTCGAAGATTCGATCGATAGGATATATTCATACGATGGAAACAAACATGGATAAAAGCTTTGGAAAAGAAGTTAAGAACATACCCTTGAGGTATGAGGTGCGAATCTTGTCTTCAGTCTCCCAAGTTGCATCCTCTTGTTTATCTGCCCACTAGGAATCTCGTCTTCAGTCTCCAAGTTGCATCCTCTTGGTTATCTCCCTACGGGACTTTCATCAACTTAACTTCTCGGTTGCGTAGCTTCTTAACCTTCGATCCAAAAATACGAGTAGGAACTCGTTTGACTGTCGCCTCCCGTTCCGCTTCTACTTCCTCAAGCATACTCGGCTCAACTACTTCTGTGGTATCATACAAACATTTTCGTAAATGAGAGATGTGGAAAACATCATGAATGCCGAACAATCTCTTCGATAGCTTTACTCTATAGGCCATTTGGCCAATCCTTTCTGTTATGGGAAATGGCCCTGCAAATCTTGATGCCAATTTCCCTGTAGATCCAAAACGAACCACATTCCTCAAAGGCGATACCTTGATAAAAACCATGTCTCCTACCTACAAATCCTGAGCTGTCTTCATACGCCGTCTAATAAGATCAGTCTTTTCTGAAGTTTCTCTAACCGTATCCGGTCCAAGAAGATGTCTTTCTGTAGACTCCCACGAACAAGTTGGTGATCTACAGGGTCGTCCATACAATGCTTCGAAGGGTGTCATGCCAATACTAGCTTGAAAACTATTGTTGTAGGCGAACTCTACTAAAGGAAGATGCTCTTACCAAGTCCCTCCAAAGTCTAGGATACACAGTCTTAAAAGATCCTCAAGGACTCTATTCACCGTTTTCGTCTGTCCATCGGTCTGAGGGTGATAAGCGGTGCTCAAACACAACTGTGTAACAATGCTTCTAGCAAGCTCCTCCAAAATTCATTGGTGAAAATGGGCTCACGATTACTTACTATACTAGAAGGTACTCCATGAAGACAGACTATCTCATGAACGTAAATTGCTGCCAACCATGCTGCCATCCTCTTACTCTTAATTGGAATGAAATGAGCGCTTTTAGTAAGCCTATCTACTATAACCTAAATATTGGTGTTTACTTTCCAAGATCTAGGCAAACCATCATTGAAATCCATAAAGACGCTCTCCCACTTCCACTGTGGGATCTCCAAAGGATGAAGTAAACCACCGGGCTTCTTTTTCTCAGCTTTGACTTGTTGGCAAATCAAACATCGAGAAACAAATTCTGCTACATCCTTCTTCATCCCAGCCCAAAAGAAAACCCTCTTCGTATCTTTACACATCTTATCACCACATGGATGTATAGTCATCTTAGAATGGTGGGCTTCCTCAAGGATTGTCTTCAACAGACTCTCAATACGGGGAACATAAAGCCTTCCATCTCGTCGCAACCACCCTTTATCATCTATGGAATATCTACTGAGGTGATTAGAAGTCTCCCCTTTACCAAGTCTATCCAAGATATCTACTAGCTGTGGATCCCCTCGCTGCGAAGTCCTTATCTATCCAACAGATTAGGTCGCACCTCTAATGATGCCAACAGACCAGGTGTAAACACGGTGGATGGCCTGAAATCAAATGTCGATATGTACTCCAAGCTTTTCCTCTCCACAAACAGGGTACTAAATGTCATCCTCTGCCTACTCAATGCGTCTACGACAATATTACCCTTACCAAGGGTATACGCAATCAAAGTCATAGGATGCTAGGAACTCCATCCATCTTTGCTGTCTTAAATTGAGATCCTTTTGCAATAACAAGTACTTGAGAGATTTATGATCGGTGTACAACTCGAACCTCTCTCCTAGTAAATGATGGTGCCAAGTCTTAAGTGTGAATACTATGGTAGCTAACTCCAAGTCATAAATAGGGTAGTTCATCTCATGTATCCTTATCTGTCTACCCGCATAGCGTACCACCCATCCCTCTTGCATCAGAACCGCACCAAACCCTGTACCACATGCATTAGTGTATACTGTAAACACTTTGTTCCCGTCGGGCAAGGTCAAGACTGGGGCTGTTGTCAGAGCCCTTTTCAATCACTGAAAAGCATCATCACAATCTACATCCTAAGAGAATATCTGATTCTTCTTTGTTAGCCTGATGAGTGGGGCTGATATCTTTGTGAAGTCTTTAATGAATTTCCTATAATAGCCTGCTAGTGCAAGAAAACTTCTCACCTTTGTTGCATTCTTTGGGATCTGCCAATCTTGAATTGCAACTACCTTTGCGGGATCTACTGCTATCCATCTTTATAAACGACACGCCCTAGAAATCTCACTTCTTTTCTCCAGAAATGACATTTGGAGAACTTCGCCTTAAGTTGATGCACACAGAGAGTTTTCAAAACCTCCCTTAAATGTTGGGTATGCTCTTCCCCACTCTACAAGAAAATCAAGATATCATCAACGAAGACCACAACAAACTTATTTAGAAACTCCCGGAACACCCTACTCATTAGACCAACAAAATAGGCAGGTGCATTCGTTAACCCAAAAGGCATAACGAGCCACTCGAAGAAACCATCTAGAGTTCTAAAAGAGATCTTGTCTATATTGTCTTCGGCCATCCTCAACCGATGAAACCCCGTGGCCAAGTCTAACTGAGAGAAAACAGATGCACCAACAAGCTGGTCAAACAGATCATCAATCCTCAGGAGTGGGTGCGTATTCTTCTTAGTGATCTTGTTCAACTCTCTATAATCCACATATAAGCGAAGCGAGCCATCCGCCTTAGTAGCGAACACCACTGGAGCACCCGACTTAGATATGCTTCGCCTAATAAACCCTTTCTCAAGTAGCTCCCTTACTTGCTTGCTGAGTTCCCTCCCTTCTCTTGGATCCATATGGCACACAGGCAATACAACTGGCTTTGCATTGTCCACCAAGTATATACGAAAATCAATCTCGCGCCTCAGAGGTAAGCCCCTAACCTCCTCAAAAACATCAGGATACTCACAGACTACCGGTACAGATCGTAGTTCATCTATAAACGCATCAAGCGACTCTAGGAAACTAAGCATGAATACCCCTTAGGGTCACAAGTAATCTCGAGGGTCCTCCCATGGCAAGCCAAAAGTCTAATGACCCTACTCTCACAATCCAGAATGGTACCATACATGGCAAGCCAATCCATCCCTAGAATAAAACCATAGCCTATGAACCCAAGCACATATGCATCGCATTTGAACTCTACGCCTAACGCAGATATTCTCAAACCCCGACAAATCATAGACAGATGAGCCATACCCCCAATGGGGTTTGAGACAATAACGAGATCCAAAACCGTACTAGTACTAAGGTGCAGAGACTCAACCATAGAATCAAATATAAAAGAATGCGAAGTGCCAGAATAAAAAAGAGTTCTAATTGGATGATTGGAAAGAGAAATCAAACCTTCAACGGAAACTTTCCTACCTCTATCCGGTACACTAGCCACGAGAGCATGCACCTTCCCTCCAGAAGATCCTGTCCTTTGACTCTATCCTTTCTTTTTTGGCAATCCTTAGAAAAGTGTCTGACCTCTCCACACTGAAAACAAGCATTCTTTCTTTTCTTGCAATCTTTAATCACATGGCCCTCTCGTCCACAATGATGACATTTCCTCTTATCTGGAGCTTTGTCGTCTTACCGCCGTTCTTTTATTGTCGTTGTTCTTTCTTGGGCCACAGTTTCTTATTTTGTGTTTCCTCAACCGTAGCTTCTTTCTTTTCACCTTTACCATCTTCATGAATCAATGCCATATCAACAAGGTGCTCAAAAGTTGCTCCCATCGGAATATGAGACATAGCTAACCCATGGAGGGGTTCATTCAATCCTCTAGCAAAACTCAAAGCCTTCGTCCACTAGTTCCAAACCAAACCTCTCCAATTGATTAAACTTATTAACATATTCTCTAACAGTCATGCTACCTTTCTTAAGCACCAAAAACCTTTCCATTTGCATACTTTGCTTGGCTTGGGAAAGAAACTTCATTTTGAGTCTCTGTCGGAAATCATCCCAAGTCTCTACTGGACATCCCGCATGTGTCACTTCCCACCAAAACGAAGCCTCATCTTTCAGTAGCCAGGAGGCTAACTAAATCTTCCTACGATCATCAACTTCAAAAATTCCAAACAAATCCTCCATTTCTTTGAGCTAATTCCTTGCCTCCACGAAAGTCCCAGTTCCTTTTAATGGCTTCCCGCCCATAACACGGAAGCATTACATACCTTAGAGAAATTATCAGCACGTGGAGGAGGAAGAGGAGGAACAATGGCCGTAGCTGGGGGAGGAACGTCTGCTTGACCATCGGCAGGCGCCGTGGTCTCTAGATACCTATGAAACCAGCCGGGTATAATGACGCCCTCAGGAATATTAGGTTCCCCTGATAAGCTGAAAAGAAAAGGAAAAGGGATTCAAATAGAGAATCGAAAGACATTACATATATCTTTGGGAATATGTTTTTCAAAACATACTTTTCCTCTGAAAATGCTTTCTTTTAAAACCGTTTTGAAAACAATTTTCAAAATATTTTATCCGATCTAGTAACCTTCGGCTCTGATACCAAACGTGACTCCCCAAGTTTGTTATTGTCACTCATTAAGAGAATACATTAAGTTTCGTGAAGCTTAAAGGTAACAGAAATAGAAACATTACAAGACAGATGTAAAATAGCAGCGGAATTTAAAACTTTATTAATCATAAAACATCGTGGTTCAAAAACATTATAATATCATAAGTCTGAAATACATAAAACCCAATATATCAACATTAAACTTCTATCTTCTACTAAAATCATTAGATTAAAATAATAAAAGAAGCACAGTTCCCCATAAATATAGCCATAGTAAAGAAAGTATAGAATCAAAGCAGTACATCTAATCATCTCCAAGAAAAATGGAAGAAGAATCTTGATCAAGCTTGAGTATTCCCACCCTGAGAACCTTTGGGGGGAACAGAAGAGAAAAAAGAGGAAATAAAATAGGTCAGACATAATTCTGGCTAGTCTAATTACTTTTAGCATATAAATAAGTAAAATTATCATGGAAGGTATAAAAACAAGATAAGAGAGATAAGAACATATAAGGTATGACAAAGTAAATAGGATAAATAGAACGTATATGTGTATAGCGCTTGTCTAATACTTTTCTCTTTCTCTACATCAATATGAATATAACTACAACATGATGATCCCAACCAAAATAAGATGGCAGACTTACGTGTACTTATAGTGAGAGGTTTTAACCCCATATAATAACAGGTAGCCTAACAGAACTGGTGGGTGTTATCTCCAAATGATAACGGATTCCTAAACAGACGTGACTAGATGTACCCTAATTACTACCCTAATCGGTCGGCTCCCTAACCCCCGCAGATACCCTGTGCTGGCCCCACACTTAGGGTGTATCACTCCCTAAGGTGGAAACCCTGATACAAACAAGATACACAACCATATCTACAGATGTCCCAGTGTTTTATCTTCTCGAGCAGGCAGATTCATGTACGCACTTGACCTCGATGGAACTTTCCGGCTGACACCTCCCTCAAGTGACCTCTTACAACCAGCTCAGTAAGCATGCCCTGACCCCGACCTAGTTCGGGGTTTCCTGTTTGATACCGATATAGGTTAATGATTGATATGGGTCCACATACAAGATGATACAAGCTTCCCCCTAGGCTTGTATCCCCACTACTAGGTTTTCCATAGGTTATGCCTACCGGTTAAACAAGATTGCATAACCTTAACAGGTTAAGTTTGTGGGCCTACATATATAAATATTACCGATCACTCCAAGATTTACTTAACCTTCCCACTGATTCAAGTAAGTTTACTTAACCCCTACTCAAGTTAACTCGTTCATGTAATCCCTATGGATTCGAATAAGTTAAGTATTACAAGTCCATTACCATTTTCATTTATGGTTATAGCACGATAGAACTCTCACATTAAGCCTACAACTTGTGGATGCTAGATATGTCGGTCAAGTCCGGCAGAATTCCTCCACAAGTCAGACTTAACCTCGTTTCTTAGCACATTACGTGTTCATACATTTAGACCCCTCACATTAGATTCACCACCTGTGGTCGTTGGATATGTCGGGCGGGTCCTAGCAGACATATACCACAAATGTAATCTAACCACGTGTCTAAGAGCGGTTACAGTTTCTAATTACTGTAAATCTAGGCATTTTCTTTATTTAACGATTATCCATATTTCATTATAGGTGTACATGCCCCTTTCCTAAGTCATATTCATCATTAACCATATGCCCTAAATTAAAATCTAAATCACAATTTGATTTACGTCCCTAATCCATATTTATGTATTTAATCCAAGTTATGCCCAAATTTCCCAATATAAATTATTCCCCAATTTTAACGTTTTTCTTCTCATTCCCAATTTCACGCGTTCGCATATTTCAGCGGTATGCCTAAGCTCGATGGTATCCCAGCAATAAATAAAGGGAAAAAAGAAAAGGGAGGAGAACATGAATAAACATAATAACAAGATGGACTTACGGTGACAGAAATAGGCATAGTAAGTGAGTAAGCATATAGCGATAAAATTGGGCATAATGACAAGATAGACATAATAACAGTTCTAATGAACATGTGATAATAGAATTGATTAGGCATAGTGACATGATCATAAACAGGCATGATGAGATCTAATCAGTGAATTAGACATACAATTAACGATAGATCTGACATGATTCAATTAGTCAAAGGTTTAGATCCAATTTATAACATGTCAAGGTTAACTTAGATACACAAGTTATAGTAGATCTGATATGATTCAAATATTCATAAGCTTAGATCCAGTTCATAATATGTCAAAATAACTTTTAAGTGTTTATATCTAAAAATAACGTAAAATCACCGTGATTGGATGTAAGAAATAGAGGAGAGTAATTGGAGATGTTGAATCACAGATCTCTGAATTAGTCCAACTCCAGGTGCTGAAGAAGAAAAGGCTACTTTAATCTAGGCAGAGGCAGTATCTAGTTCTCCATTGTTTTTGAGTGAATAAAACAATGAGAATGGGGCCTTATTTATAGCCTAGGGTTCACGAATCTGGTTAGAAAACAAGTCTAGATACGCAGAAATGTACCAGGCTCGGATCTGTGGGTGTCGACCTGGGTGTCGACATAGGTATCGACACCCCCCTTATGGTGTCGACCCATGGGTCGACACCCCTAGGGCGGGGGTCGACCCCCAGTGGGCCTGGTTCCCGCCTACGAATTCGAACTAAATTTGAATTTATGAAATGTTTATTTTATATATAATTAGCTTATATATGTGCAAACTTCAAACCTTAATAACTTCTTCATACGATGTCCGTTTTATGCAAATTCGGAGTCTATCTCAAGCAGAATTATGAGACTAACGCAATATCATAGTCCATTTTACTTAATTCCCAAATTTTACTTAAGTATTCTTTAATTTATAATTTTAATGTGTTATAAATTATAGTGTGCTACATGTTCATACTGGCCGGATTTTAGGATCGAAGCTGCTGCGTTTCAGGTAATATTTCGTAATGATGGAGGAGCTGAAGACGTTGAGATTTGGGGAGATGAAGGCAAGGCTATGGCACGGGTTTCGATGTGTCCTGATGAACTCCAAGGTGATGATGGAAGTTGCGACAGTGGGGGGGATAGGGTGGAGTGTGCGTGCTGAAGCTTAAATCGTGAATGAAGAAGAAGACTAAAACGAGAAGAATCGGCCTGCTTGTTTCGAACGTTAGCAGAAAAGGATCGTCCTGGGTTGATTTTTAATCAACGTAATTAATGTTTCTATTAAGCCATGATTAAATTAATTAATCCTATTATAAATTATTAAACGTTGTGTAGTGTTTAATTCATGATAGGGTTTGAATTTTAACAACAGCATATGGGAGACACGAACGAACAAAGAAGGAAACCTTCAAATTATTTAACAATGTAATTAATTAATGATTATTATTAGTTAAGGAAAATTAGTTATTAAAATTAAATCGTAAACTCATATTGATTATAACTCATGTGTTTGTTGGCAAAATTTAGAGGAACAAACTATGTTGTGACCATAGCAATGAACATTGCATGGTGGAATTGTCTTGAACAAAGCTGGAGATATAGGGGATTCCCCATTAAATTAAACGCCGTTTAATTTAATTGAAAACCAAATCGTTTAAGCAACAAAGAGAAATCAAGGTGAGTATAACTCAGTTAGTTTGTCCCACTTTTATTTTATATAAGTCGAGTTTTATTTTTGTGTGCTATGGATGTTTATTGTTGGTTGACTACTGAATATAAATTTATATTGACGGAATTGGTTAAATTAAACGTTTATTTAATTTAATTGATACCTAATCGTTATTTTAACGATTATTTCCAATCAAGGTAACTTACCTTGTTGGTCACGTTTATAGTAACATAAATATATTAAAATTTAAGATGGATGCTTGGGTTGTTGTTAGTTGTTGAGATTATATTAGTATATTAAATTGGAATGATTATTTCGAGGTAACCTATTTGGATGTAGGTAATAACAGGTCGGAGGGATCTAACTGTATTCGTCACATAAATTGTATGTGATTTTTACACCTTATTTTATCTATATGAATTGTTTATCTAAATGTCGTTATATCCTATTAAATGTTGATTGTTGAATGGAAATTCAACGATCGTTGTATGTTAATCAATACACGGTATTGATTAAGTAGTTTGCATAGAAGTCAGAATTTAACCTTTGGTTAGTGTTTGGAAATAAATATTTTTAAGTAACTAGTTAAGCGATTTATTAGATTAATTTTATTAATCTAAGAAGAAGGATTAGTTGAATCAGTTAGGAAGTTAACTGATGTTTTTAAGTTGACTAAGCCAACTTGGAATTGAAAGTGGTGATTATATTAATGAATTAATTAAATGTTTTAATAAAAGATATTTAGTATTCGTAAAATTTATTAATCTTTTGATTAACTATATTTAGAAAAGATTATTAAGTTGTTAATTATTAATAAAATAAATGATTGTGTAATTAACCTTTAAAGGCCTAACAAGCCTGTAATTAGTGAGTTGACGAATTAAACTACTTTACTTCGATTAAATTATTAATAATAATTAAAAAGATTATACTTTTAGTTGAACTCAATCAAATTTTGCGATCCAACTTCAAGTTGAATCGGGTAAAAGTTTGTTAAAGGATTTAGAGATAAATCCAAATTTTATAAACAATTGTAAAAGGAATTTAAATGGATATGATGTTTGACTTAACATTTAAGTTAAGTAATATAGTTTTAAGTTAGGAAGAAACGTCCTATATTGCTAAAGAAAAGTTAAGCATTTAAAAGAGATATTAACTGATTTTTGAGTAATGAACTAAAAAATAGATTTTTGTAACAAAATAAATTGTTGAAGGAAGATTTAATATATCAGGCATACGTATATTGGTAGGTATTTATCAAACGAGTTTAACAAAGTGTATTATAATTGAAAGCCAATATTTCAAAGTGAAGAAAATGGTTTATTTAACCATATTTTGAATTAAATAGTAGATGGGACTTTGAAGTATCGAAAGTAGTATCGGATTCTGAATTACAAACTATTATCCATCTTAAGATAAGAATGTTATCGATAAAGGTCTGAGAGGTAATTAAAATACCCCAACTTGAACGATTTCACTATTATCGAGAGATAATGTCATATTATAATGGTATAAGAAGCAGAAAGGAAATTTTGTGGATATTTATAATAATATTTTCAAAGTAAAGGAAATAAAAGGAAATTTGAGAATATATTTATATATTTTCAAAGTAATGAAATATAAAAGGATTTTGATAATAAAATGGTATTGGGACACTATATTGATAATTTCATGGTAAAAGGAATTTAAGAAACAAGTTTTGAAGAATGTTAAAAAGAAAGTGTTGATTTTGTTCCAAGTAATGGAAAACGAAAGAGGATTGTTTTGAGATAAGTTATAGAATTGATTTTGAATCGATACAATGTTTTTAAATGAATAATTTTAAATAAAAGGGCCTAAGCTGTACTAATCTATACTATTTGAGTTGATGATTAAAATCGCGACTATGAATGATATGGTTTGGACCTTTTGACGAGTTAGTTCGAAGAAACCGGGATGGGAACTAAACCCAAAACCACTTTGAACCAAGTGTACGTTCCAAACTAATATGCAAGGGAACGCATAAAGATGGAGCATTGAAGACCGTTGATCTACATGAGCGAAAGAACCACTTGATAAAAAAATTCTGTATTATAACTAGAGATCTTTTGATTGTGATTTTGTCATGATCGAAATCTTCGGATTGCAAGGACTACTCGCTACCGATCCTTGGGGTGATTCCTATATAGGATGCGGTAGGAGGGTGCCTTCGGTTCATCCAGTTCCTGGATGACTTGTATAGACAAATGTCTGATAGAGTATTTCCTAAAAAGTCACGTACGTTGATTTTTACAAATATACCAAGTTTGGTGGCAGAGGAGGCAACTTCTCTTGGCTTAACACCCAGAGTGTATTTGTGGACGTCAATTATTGGTTTGACGGATCTAACGATGTGACATTCAAACTTATGAGATATTCTCTGAAAAGGTAATCGTGACCTCAAGCCTCATCAACCTGGAAAAGACAAGTATCAGGCAAGCAACATGGCTAAGTGGGTCATTCCCATTAGGGTATATTGTCACCATCTAGAGAAATTTCATATTTGTTCTTCTTTTGTTTCTGTATCTCCCGGGAGGTACGGTGGTCACGATAAAAAGTCGTAAGGTGATAACGTATTTGATACACTCAAGTTGAATGAGTGGTCGGTCACGTGTGACCGGGTTGCAAGATGTTTTTGTTGAACCCTGGTGTATTGCTTTTTAGAGGTACACTTTCGGAAGGTGATCCCATACCTTGTCATAGTTGGAATCCATTCTCCAATAAGCACTATGCAGTTTTTGATTTTATATTAAATATGTAGAGCATGAGATGCAAGTGTTCTGCTAGATGGTTATTTATTTATGGGTTGATAGGCACTATTATAATACCATCGGATTTGATATATCTAAAAAAATTGGATTATCATAAGGTAAAAAATCGTCTGTGTTTATGTGTGGACCAGTCTTACGATAATCCATTTTTTTCCAAAGGATTTCCTAAAGTTAAGCAAGCTGGATGATACCCTTAATGTATCCTGTATTTTTATGGCATAATAATTAATTAATTTAATTATTTAAATAGTGACTTAGAGATTTAAATGATCGTTTAATTAAATAATAGTGAAATTTAATTAATATAATTAATAGAATAATATATTTAATTTCCGAAATTGTCGGAAATTGTAGAATTCACAATATTGTGTGAATCAAATGATTTAACTAATTTAATTCAGTTTAGAATTAAATTATAATGACGATTCTATTAAATAAACGCTGTTAGAATGTATAAATTGTATTATAATTATAATCGAGCTTAAAATGGCGAGACATTTTGTAATTTGGCGATTCGAACTTTAAACGAATATACAGAATCCGTTTTAAGACGGATTTCTATGAAACAAGAAATGTTCGAAGCTGGTGAAGTATATTTTTCTAATGGTAGAGAAAAATCGGAATTTCGTCGGTAGATTTTGATTTATGATCAAATCAAATTTTTAAATAGTCGCTATGGAACGCTTATAAGCCATAACGATATATTTAATTACAATCAATATTGGCTTCGAATTTGGATACGATATTTGAGACGTAGTTATAATTTAATTTTTTAGAATTTTACTGTAATTTTTAATTTGGAAAATAAGCAACTTTTTGTTTTTGAAATATTTCACACCCTAAATCAGCAATTTGGGACTTCATAGAATAAGTAAACTAGTCTGTATTTTTATATATCTGGGGTCGTGACACATTGCTCATCTAAACAGTATTTTATCTTTGTCAATAGCAGTCTGAAAACGAACGGAGTTTTATGTAACCGGTACACTGAAAATAACAATAATATACATGGATATGACCATTATACGCTGAAAGTTTTCTTACTACATTGGCTTTCTAATATGAACATAGCCCAAGTTTTGCTCGCTAGTGTTCAAAATGGAGAACCACACCTGTAGCTTAGTTTAGAAATTTTAAAAACAACCGTTTCCATAAGAGGATTCATCAACCCATATATCAGTTTAACGTTACTTAGACATCTTTACACTAACAAAACATGCATGGTGCCAAGCAAGAAGAAATGTCAGATGTTTTACATGCTTCTACACATACAAGGCCACTGTTGTAAGGCGTACCCTTTATATATTTTTCATTTCTTTATTTCCAAGTGCCATACCCCCATCAGTTCAAAACGAGACTATACCTAATACTTCATGACTAAACAAATGAGACTACACCTAATACTTCATTACTAAGCAAACAACCCTTGTCATTTCAGTTTGCACATTATGCCTTAGCATGGAAGTAAATATATATATATACATATATATATATATTAAAAATATTCTCACCTCTTGTCCAATCTTTCCAATATACTTCGTGGTGTATTAAATATCTGTACCCTTTCCTTAGAATTTAAGTTTTCCTCCTTTGTATATACAAGCACGACATCTTTTTAATTTCTGTTCCAGGAAGAGCTTCGATCAAAGCTTTTAATGGCCAAATAAAAACCAAATAAATGAATGGGTTTCACTATACAATGGCTGATAGAGGTGGAAAGATATTGATAGAGACTGATAGAG
The DNA here is from genome assembly GCA_030737875.1 of Allium sativum. NCBI lineage: Eukaryota > Viridiplantae > Streptophyta > Magnoliopsida > Asparagales > Amaryllidaceae > Allium > Allium sativum. The sequence goes on from CM060918.1 coordinate 136,587,262, forward strand.
GTGGAAAGATATTGTCATTATGCATTTCCCAAACTGGAACGGAAATGGTCAAAGTCTTTTTATATTTATTTTATCGCAAAAGCATTTCTCCCACTCCAGCATGTAATTCACGTAAACAAAAATGGCCATCTTCCTTTCCCTTACTAGTTTACAGTTAGAGACTGATAGAGGTGGAAAGATATTGATGCATGAATCAGAAATGGAAACATTTTCCAAAGTTAATAACGTATATTTTCTAATTTTAGAAAATAAGGAATTTATGAATATACGAAAACGATAAAATGGGATATTGGGAAATGAAATGATGATTGATCGGTAATATTTCCATTTGGGAATACGACCGTTGTTTGTACACATGTTTTCCTTTAATAGTTAAATAACCGACTATCAAAGATTTTGACCATTTCCGTTGTCAATACGGAGAGACCGGGATCAGATATATTATCTGAAAACCACTCCGTATGGCATTAGCGTTGCGAATCAAATATGATGAAGATAATTGAAGACGGAGTTATGCAAGGGTTGTTCAGTAAATCCTAGGTAGAAATTGCCTAAGATAGATTTACAGATTAGTACCTCTGGTCTGTCCAGTCTCAGAACGACTTGTATGGAAGAATGTCTGATAGAGTATATTTAATATATTGCGTAAGTTGATCTCTTCAAACGTACTTACGTTTGGTGGCGGAGGAATTCGTTTCTCTTAGCTGCATACCCATTGTATTTTTGAGGAAATCAATTTGTGGTTTGGCGGGTATGACGATGTAACATTCAAAGTAAATAAAGGTGTGATCTATACGTTATGGCCTCTAGCCTCACAACCGGGAAATGGTATAAAATCAGGTAGGTCGCATGGCTAAGTGGTTAGCTACCAATTAGGGTGTATTGTCACCTGATCTAGAGAAATACCATTTACCTCTATAATCTATTTCGATGTTGTTCCTTTCGGGAAACGGTTGCTAATACCAAACGTTGGTGATAATACATTCGGTACACTCAAGCGAAATGAGCGACTGGTCATGTTAAGCCTGGGTTGCAAGATGTTCTTGTTGAACCCGGTGTATTCCTCTCTAGAGATACACTATTGGAAGGTGGTCCCATACCTTGCCAGTTGGAATCCATTACCCAATAAGCGCTTGTGGTTTTTGATTATATATTATGTATATGGAACGTGAGATGAAAGCGTTCTGCTAAATGATTATTTAGTTGTGGTTGGTAGACACTATTATAATATCAAAAGAGTTTTGATATAAAGATTATCGTTCTTGCCAAATGACTTTGAAATGTTAAATCAAGTGTTTTGGATTCTCATAAGGAAAAACCCATTCCATGTTATATGGCGTGGTCTTATGAGATATCGTTTATTTTCTCAAACTGTTTTAAATTGTTTACTCACACCAGTCCTATGACTGACCTGGAGTTTACTTTGTTTTGTTTTCCCTAAACTCTTGGGTGCCCAAATTTGTATGGGTAGTCAAGTAGTCAGGATTTTACAGATATACTGAGAGCTTGGAGAAGGAAGCTTCAGGATTTTATAGCAATTGTTTATTTCCGTTGTGTTGTAAGTGTTGTACTCTGATAAATGTTATTGTATATATATATATATACTGGTTTTATTTCAAAGGTATGTTATATTTTATTCGTTCCGCTGTGAGATTCGTGTTACTCTGATTCTGTTGTTGTGATCTTCTTCTGTTCTAATTTTCTATCTTATCTATTCTCACCCTCTAACTTCTTTCTATTAACTATCCGGTATTTTCAATGCTTGGATAGTCGACATTGAGTTTATGTCGATAACCAAGGTCGCAAATTCCCCGGGTCGTTACATTTAAACTTAATGAGTTTTCTCATACTAGTTCACCAGATTGATCCGTGGCGTTTGCAATGCTTGGGTCAGACCGAGTTTTACAGGTTCATGTTAGGATGCTATAAATTGCAAAAGACATATTGGAGAAATCAGACGTATTAGTATATATATTCTGCTGTGTGTTGTATATGAAGACATGATATTATAAATGTCCAGATTTGGTGATTGGTTGCTGTACTCTGACGTATGTAAGTATTATTTTTCAATCTCTCAATAAAGATTTATTTACATATTATATTTTATTCCGCTACGATGTGAGATTCTGTGTTGTTGATCTTCTTCCTCTTCTTCTTCTTCTTCTTCTTCTTCTTCTTCTATTCTAATATTTCTTTCTTTTCTCACCCTCTAATTTCTTTCTACTAACTATCTACTTTTTCGTGCAATTTGGGTTAGATGTGTGTTATAGTTGTCAACTCAAAGGGTATGAAAAAGTCGGATCGCTTTATAAATTGTAGCCAAAATTATAATTTATAAACATTTGTTCAGTTGGACTTACTAGTCGTGTTGATACTTATATAAGCTACCATTAATCCATTTCATTTTTTAGTCAATACCGGTATTTACATGAACATGAAGATATGTAAGTAAATCGATAATTAGCTATTAACAGCTAATATTATATTAATCACTATTAATACTCGCAAGTTTGAAATAATACAATAGTCGAAGAGGATTTGTTTTGCTTAACATTTGTTATGAATAATCATTCGTTTCATTGAAAGGTGTTTATTTGGCTAAAACAGTGAATTCCAGTATATATTTAGTATGCTACTATTTATACCTCGATTTCCACTTTTGGGCACCAAACAAGTTCGGTTGTTCACCGCTGAATGACGATTCACAACATTGCATATAGTACGACGGTCGTTCATCGCCGAAGAACTTGAATATCGGACGACCGTTGACCACCGTTGAACATCGCGTGGTGGTTGGAAGAGTTTCTCGGAGTACTAAAAGTTGCGAACTATATTAACTATGTTATAAACAAATAACATAAGCCAAACAACATTGTCCACCAATTCGCATATTATTAACATTCATCATAAATTTGAATACAAATAAATTTAAGTAATTTCTAATAACAATTCGAGATGCTATATGGTGATCCTAGACTAGATTCAAACAAATTAATAGCATTTAAGATTCTATATCGCGATCCTATATTAAACTTAATTCAATCGAACAATTTAGCAATTCAAATAGGCAACCAATAATATAATTATTTTAACAAAACCAAATAGCTAGCGAATTCAATAATCTATATACAATCAATAATTTAATATATTTTATTATATACTAATAACTTACAAAATGAGTTTTACTCACCGTCGTTTCCATTGTCTCTTTAGCATTAGGTTCAGTTTAATTTTGAATGGCATTCGAAATAAATCAAATTCCCCACTACCTCCAAATGGAACCAATCCAATTTCAAAGCATAAATATCATCATTACGAATCCAAGATGAGTAACTACGTTGGATTCAAACCTAAAATGAGATTTTTTTTACTTTACCAGAGAGATTAATAATTAACCTTTTTTAATTACATACTTATTAAAATAAATTACCCTAATTAGTCTCACTAATCCATATTTCCCAACTTTCCCTTCTTCATAAACCTGCTTCTATCCAGAATAGCTCTCGACATAGTTGATCCTTCCAATAACTTTAGCTCATTCGTTTCCAAATGAAAGCCATAATTGTCAATTGCAAACGACTGTGTCACTGTCGATCGCAAATGACTCCAACTCGCATCCTCTGTCCCCTCCAACCTAAAACGCAGAGCTCTATACTCCTTACGAAAAATGTGGTCCTGCTCATCTTGTTGTTCTCGAAATGTCGTAGCCACCACCACTTGATCGGAAGTCACCAAATCTCGGTTATGAGTGCTACACTCCTCCTTAAACTTCGATCTTAACTCAATATCGCCTACGGATGTTAAATCCTACAAAAATGAATTTAACCCAAGCCCACATTATTCTATCACAAGCTTTCATTCATGCCACACCCACCTACAATCCAATCAACACGAAGATCCACTCAATTCAAATGCAATAAATCAAGCTATTGTTTTTGTTTAAATTAATTCAACTACGAATATTTTAATGGGGAAAAAAATAAGGGCCAACTCTATTTACATCCCACTTTCCTCCTTTCACACCCCGTCGCTTTTACAATTTTTCAAAATTTCAATATTACCCCTATTTTTCAACACAACAAATTATATATTTATAAAATAACAATCACATACATATCCATAATTAAGAGATGTTTTTTTAAAACCTTGTAACGACCACTTTCAGACCTAGTGAGGTCCGTACAACAACCTAGTTCATCTCGAGCAATGTTTGTATAATAATCTAGTTCAGTCCAAGCATGCTTCATGAACAAACAACCTTCCATTCGAACGTGGTTTAAAAAATATAAGAGTTTTTTCAAAAAGAACTTAGGGGTGAAAAAAAGCAAGATATGGTCAATTTTTGTAACTAGGTGGGGTGTGAAAGGAGGAACAAAGGGTGGGAATAGAAGTTGATGAAACATATTATTTTTTGTAAAATGGGATACATATGACTTTAGGACGAAGAAGAAAAATGGCATCTTGGTTTCTTGCCTCTGTTTGTTTTTGAAATGGCTGCAATGCATGAGTACAATAGCAGACAAGAAGTGATGGTCCTAAGAGAAATGTATGCTTGATTGTGTACGTGTTGGCTCATGTTATATAATGTATGATCTCCACTGTTTCAGTGTGCATATCCCCATTCATATAAGTTCTCCAAATAATTCAACAAACATATGTCACATTTAGAACATCTATGTGACTCCAGAACAATAAAAATGTGCACTATTTGTTTAATTATGGAAAATCATAAAACATTGTTGTTTTATTGAAAAATCATTGTATAAAATTGAATATTTCCCCAATTGAAATTAAGTAAACACAAAATAAATTAAGAATATCACAATGGAAGTCAAGTCTTTATTAACAATAAAATTCCTGATTATTTAAATAACTTACAAGTTGAATTTACCTATTGAGGTCATTCTTATTATCTCCAAAGTTACAATGAGTTAAATAATGATATTCAATCCATCTAGTGAATATTTAATAAAGCATCTGATACTTAATTTACTATTCAACATAATAAATAACTCATGTATTTGAAGTTTAACTGATTTAATTTCTAAAACCACTAATTAACTATTTAAAATAAATAAAATATTCAAGCACTAAAATTTCATGTTCTTACAAGTACCTATTTTCTTTAAAAAGTTTGTCAAAATTGTCAGATGAAGACGATATTGAAATTTTGATGAATCAAATTGAACATGATATTGTCTGTATGTTTCTATGATGAAAATCTTGATTCAATGAGAATACAATCTTAATTGTAGAGATAATTCAAATGACTGTAATCATGATTTTGAATTTGGTTTTAATGACTAAAAGATGAAGAAATAGGGATGTAAAGTAAGAGAAACTTTAAAGGAAAAAAATCTTATTAATGCTCCAAAATACGGATGTCGTTTTAATTTTCATTCTTTTCTGACTTGTAATATTTTGAAAATAAGGAGATAGATAACTTAATTCAGCAATAAAAACCAACATAAGCCACATTAAAGAAAATACAATATAAGGAATTTAGCATTTATATTGAGGATACAAATTTGCATTTCCCCAACGACCTGAACTGATATTATGTAATATTCAGGAAAAAATTCAAGGACCGATTTAGAAGTCCGACCCAAGTGCTTATTTAATGAATGCCTGTGCCCTAATGGTCAAAACAACTGGCTCCCTCCCCCCCAAGGCTCTATTTTCACTTATAAAACACCACACTTAACACTTCAAAACTACACCACATTCATTTAACTTCTCTTTTCTACCGCACCGTTTTCTTAACTCAACACAAATCTTAACATTGCCTTCATCTTCTAGAGATCTTTTTTATTTCCGACTTAATCCTAAATCTATGTTTACGAAGATTCCACTAAGCCTCAATAAAATATTCCTTCGGGCAACCATTATACCATCCCATTGTGCAGCGACAAGGACTATGACCTATAAAATGTCTACTACAATTATTCGAAGGACTTGATAAAGGGTAACGAACAATATGGTGATAAGTTTCAAAATAAAATAATGAATAACTTCAATATTAAGCATCGCAAAAATACATGTACATTGCTGGCAATTAAAGGTCGAATTAGGAAAATCAATTGCCAAACTTGGCTTTATGAATCCCAAATTTACAAAATAAAAAATCTAACCCTTGTGGAGTGAGAGGCAAGAAGCATTTGGCTTTTTTTTATATTATAAGTTTCTTAGCAACTTCATTATAATTTATTATTGAAATGAAAAAAAATTGCTATCAGAAACGTATGGCAAATGTGGAATTTCTGAAGCTATTTAGCTGAGAAAATAGGATTATAATACTACCAGTTTGTGAATTGTTATAATTTGCTGGCTACTTAATCAAAGTGGAACTCTAATAATGCGAAGAACCTCCGCAACATTCAAAGAAAAAGAAGAAAGCATAAATTTTTTTTTTTCATCTAGTCTAGAGAGTAGTTTGGAAGGGATTCTCAGTTTGAGGGGAAATGAAGTGAATCAGCCAAAGACTAAGTGAAGATTATAGACTAGTGGATGTCAAAGCCTCAAAGAGGAAGAACAAAATTAATGTTGTCTTGGACACGCAAGTCATTACTGTGCTTAAAATTCATAAAACAAAGCACAGCTGTAGAAGTTTGCAAGTGCAAAAGAAAATAGATGTAATGAGTATGTTTGCTGATATTGAGTAGCAGAAGTTGGAAACTAAAGTGCAAAAGTTGGCTATTGAGAGGCAAAACAAGAGCAAGCAATAATGGATAATGATTTAATGGGAATAGATGAAGTTCAAGAGCAATATTGGATGAAACAAAAAAAAATAAGTGCTTATTTCTATGTTCCCTCAAACATAGTTCATTTTAATGTTAAAGCTGCATTAATTGTATGATTATCAGTAAATTGCTTATTTAACTAAGTATGTTAATTTTGTTTTAAGCTCTTAATTTCTGTTTCATTCATACAAGTTGTTCATCGAGTTAAATATTATTGTAAAGAAAATGCCACACCCTTAAACACATTACTACAACGCAAATGCAACATAGCTTGGTACAAATATAAATAACTAGATTACCATTCGAATTAATAATAATCAAAGTGATTTTATACATGGTTCATAATATCTTATTGTAGTCTATTGTATAGTTGTGCATCTCTAAATAAAAATTGGTTGTCCAAATGAATGTTGAAAGCTTCTTCAGTTATAAGAATGCAATCCCTAAATACAACTGCTGATTGCAATGCACCTTTATACTTGTAGTATCACTGTCATTCATTTATATCTCTTTCATCTTCAATTATTATGTTTTGGAGAACAATGCAGAAAAAATGATTGTTGACATACGACATATTTTTCCTGAACAGCAAACAACAATGATTACTAATAAATGGAAATCTAGGCTATAGGATGTGAAACTCTATATTTACATGTCACTCCTGTAACATAGCAAATTTTATTTGTTTCAGTGTTATAAAATTTGGACATGTTTTAACAATGATGTTTCATTTTATATAAATTTCATCATCTACGTAATATCCATGGTTATGAGTGTTCCCCAAGACTAAATGTCAGTTAAGTTACCGTATCAGGAGCTAGATTATTAAACAAATGTGATCTTTCAATAACATTTACGTCATTATTAGAACCATATATTTCAAAGAAAGCATGTCAAATTCACAAATCGTATGAAAGAACAACTTCTAGGATGATAGTCGGTCTTCTTTCCTTTTCATTGTAAGAACCTCGACATGCTTTGGTGCAGTTCTTCCACTTTCTATTCATACAGTCAGACTTCCTAACATGCCTGGACATCCTCTGGTCTCGTGCATTTCTCTAATCTGCACAACATCAACTTCATTCAAAGCTTTTAGGTATTCTGTTTTGTGGACGTTGACCATATACCGACAGAATATTTCGAGAGTTTTAAGCGCAGTGCTCTCTTTAGTCTGGTATGCATTATCCAATGCATCCGAATGGGTGTTATAGGCTACCATTATCATTGCCACTACCATTTTCTGTTCACTGCTAAAACCCTATGTTTTTGTAGCGTTTTGAAAAGACTACGAGAGTAGGATCGAGTAATATGGAACTGGGTGTATATGCGTAAGTCTTGATAGTGTGATATACTATACTTGATATAGTTATGCAAGTAAAAATGTAATGAGAAAAACTATATAAACTAGTATTACAAATAAGCAGAGTAAATGCAGTAAATAAAAGTAAACGACACCTAGAACTTTTACGCTGGTTCGGAGCACCGTCCTACGTCCAATCCCAGACTCCTTAACCTAGAGGAATGGGTCTTTGCAATCTCTGAGCGGGGGAATAGGGACCTGAGGAGCGGAAAATGATTGCGCCACAATAGCCGAAGAGGACTTGATGTGCCTGAGCAACAAAACAGGACTTCACACGATAAAAAGAAACTTCGTAGACTGTTTGTCTTCTTTTATGAAATAGGTTGTCTCTTTACAGCACACCCTTCCTATAATCTTCTCCTCGAGTATATGTGTATATTTTAAGTATATGAAGATAAGGAAGAAAGAAAAATGAAAGTACACTCAAGCAAATGTTCTGAATGTGGAAAGTAGAGTATTAAAAGTATATAGATAGATCAAATCAGAATTGAGAAAGGTGAGTTTGTTTGATGTTAGATCACTTATGCATAATGGTTTAATAGTTGTAACTTATGGCGAAGAGATTCGATGAAAAGTGGTGTCTAAATCTTTTGATAAAAGGTCGCATCTCTCCATGAAAAATGGTGACTTTTATAAAAATACGGCCGTTGTAGAAATTCAGTCGACTGAACATTCAAACGTATATGTGTGTGTATATATATTTGTACATTTTTGTGTATATTGCACAAAATTGTGTAGGTCAGTCGACTGACCTAGCAATTTTTGTGCAGTATGATCAAATTCCAGAATATATATATATATATATGTAGAACTTAAATATATGCGTATTCTTTGAGGAGAGATTTTTTTTTTAACGTATGACTCAAGACTCAATACTCACCTCGTATATACTAGCTTGAGTTCTTGTTGTTGATATTCTCTTTTTGTCGCTTTACTTGTCGTTCTCTTTGTCATGAATCAAAACTGTGACTCAAACATCTCCCCCTTTTTGACTGATGACAACGTGTAAATAAAGATGATATTCGAGACATATAATAAAATATATTATACTTACTCCCCCTGAATATATGACGATATATTTCCTGCAGTCATTAGATAATTATGGATTTCTCTCCCGTTGTCATTGAAATAAATGAAGATAACACAAGATAAAGTAGATGAAGCATAAATATCCATGAAATAGATACAATATCAAAGTAGCAGCATAACAAGTTCTTAATACAAACCAAAATAACAAATGCATACTAACCAAGCTATTTAGTATAAGCCTTATATAAGTCTTATATAAATAAAGGTAGCAAATTAAGACGTATGAAAAGCTTACTCCATGACTTCTTTACCTTTTACAACATGTGAAATTTCTCCGACATCGCCAAAGCCACCTCCATTTTCATTTGAACTATCACTACTTTTGTGCTCTTCCGATGTAGACCAAGTAAATGCTGGACATTTTCCCGGATCCCCTTGAATCGCTACAGATGGTGGAGAAGTACAAGAGATAGCTTCCCAAAGAGTATTGAAGAAGCCTTTGATTTTGTCCATCTTTTTGTCAACCTTTTTAATCCAAGAATCTAATATTTGTTAATTGCGGCATATTATGGCTGCTGATTTGTATGCGCCAAGTGTCAGATCTGCACTGACTATCTTATCTTCATCACGAATCATAGATTGTGCGTGTCTAGTGGGGGGGATGTTCTTGTTCGGGTTGTGTTCCTTGTTTTCTTTGAACCAATTCATCATAAAAAAATAATTTATGGAGGCACAGTTTTGGGTAGCTTCACTACGGATAAGGTTTTTGAAATTATAGTGTGTACTTCAGTTATTGGAGAATCAGATACGGGAATCTCCCGTTCTTTAAGAATTCGCAAAATATACTCACCATAGTATATGATATTCATGCGACCATTGTTGAAGCTTAGAAACTCATCAAGTATAAAACAAAGCCAATTTATCATTATATTTCTATATATCGCATAGAGGGCCTTGAAGCTGTGTTGATAAACAAGTTCATAGCTCCCAGATCATGGAGTTATTGAACGCATTAACATTTTGTGTACAACTCGAGCTACTCATCTTAGTGATGTGGACTAAAGATCATGCATGTTATCTTCTAAAAATCTATGGCTTATTTCATCGCATACAATCATGCCACAATCAACATCATTTAGATGCATTACATCATTTTGTAAGTGAAGTATATTTGCCATTCGTTCTAGTGATATAAAATGTAATAACCCAGAAATCCGAGCCAATTTAAATTTTTTATTTTGGCGATTTTAGTGAATTTTGAATATTTAAAATGAATTATTTTAAATAATAATGACGAAAAATCTATTTTGAATAGAATTAGAACGTATAGATTTATATACGTCGTCGTTAGAATATAAATATTTATTTATATATATAAAAGGAATTGAAAATGGCACGGTAGTTCGAAAATTCGATTTCAAAGTTCAAATGAATGTACAGGATTCAAAATAAACCGGATTTTAGTGAAACCAAAGATATTGAAATCTAATTGAGAATATCTTTCCAACGAATCCGAAAAAGTGAAATTTCATAGCGGGAATCAAAAGTTATGCCCAGTTGAAAATTCAGAATAGTCGCTATGGAATTCTGGTCCTTAAAAATGGAAATTTAGCAAACGACCTTGGTTTTCAACGAAACCACTTTTGTTAGATCCGTGATGTCAAATTATTGCTAAGTTTCAAAATTCGTAATTTTTCAAATCAATATGTGAGCGTGGCAAAGGAAAACGCGTTTGACCAGTTTAAGTTGATTTTAATCGACTGGAAAATGGCCATTTTTCAAACGGTCTCAAAATCCGACGAAACTAGTTTTGTTAGGACCGTATCGTCAATACGAAGCTAGAAAATATTTTTCGAGGATTTTTCGAGTTAGTATGTGGCCCCGGTAAATTGAAATGCACGTTCAAATTCAATATATAGATTTATATTTTGATTTTGAAGAAAACTAATCGTAACAGTCGAATGGGCTTATGAAACATATCCTATTGTGTTCGGAATGGGGGTAATTACCTAAGGGCAACAGTCGGTGGGTCTCATTTGGAGATCGAATAAAGAAGTTACTTTTTGGGGATAAATTAAAATAAATATATATTTTATTATATAAACCCTCCCCCTGTGTACTCTCTCTCTCCACTCAAAAAAGTCACGAAGAAGAAAAAAACCCACCGCATCTAAAACCCGTTGCCCTCCTCCGCCATGTCCACTATCGCCAGCGCCCCAAGTCGGGGGACCGCCGCTACACCCCCCTCTTCCTCCACTCCACCCTCTCCTCCCTCCTCATCCTCTAAATTGAAAACCCTAAAACCTAGCCCCAAATCAGAGCCGCCACGACCTTTAGCACCACCAAACCGGCCGCCGAGACTCCCCTGCCACAAGCAGTCCCCAGCGCCCCCCTCAGACCCCACCCCGACGCCCCTTGCTCGATTCAATGTGAGTGTTCCAATTTGAATTTTATTTTCAGACTTTTTTTCTTTCTATATACAATAATTTGATAAAGGTCATATTTTTCTATATACAATGACATGATAAAGGTCGGATTTTTCTATATACAATGACATAATAAAAATTGGATTTTTCTTTATGTGAATGAAGTATAAAAAATTAGATTTTTATTTATTTGAATGGCATATAAAAATATGATTTTTATATATGTAGCGTATTAAAAATATAATTTTTATATATGTATCGAAATAAAAATACGATTTTTATTTATAAAGTAGTGGTATAAAAATGTGATTTTTACATGTAAAGATTTGATTTTTATTTATAGGTATAACAGAAAAGGGAGCGATTTTTAATTATATATAGAGATGTTAAAAATGTGATTTTTAATATGAACTGCGTGAAAAAAAAGATCGCATTGGAATGTTAGGCAAATTCGAACCGTTCAGAAATAGAGAATGAAGAAGTGGATCCCAAAGGTGAGAACTTCTCACTTTTAATTTATTTTTCTAGTTAAAATATATACTAGGATGCAGACGGTGTTTAGTAGCACCTGACACCCTTCGTCCACAGACCATGGACGGCTTGTTTGTTTGTTTGTTTGATTTTGATGTGTAGTTGATTGTGTGATGTGGATTGAAATAAAAATATTTTTATAGTTAAAAATAGAATATTTAACGTGTATATGAAATGAAATAAATTAATATAAACAAATCGAACGATTTGTTTATATACACACATTTGACTGATATTGTAACGACCACGAGATTCGAGTAGGCTTTTAAACCATCCTCTCCTCCCTCGGCACTGGGCTAACCTCCCAGCGTGGCTTACAGAGATACCTCAGAACTGCTTTTACGGCCAGCCTCTCGACTTGACCAACCCACATTGTCGGGAGATGTAGGGGTAAGAGTCTCCCGTTCGCCACCAAACGCGAAGCGAGAACCCCCTATCATCCGGGCTATCTGAGTTGACTAAATACACCACACGTCCAACCCAAATAACACAGAAATACGAACCATTAATAGAAAGAAGTTAGAAGATGAGAAATAGGAAGAAAGAAATATTAGAATAGAAGAAAAACGAAGATCACAAACTCACAGCGAAACGAATAAAATATATTTCATAATATAACTCTTGAAATACAAATCAGTAACTTTGTATACATACCATCATCAGAGTACAATACAGCATTTGGTACAGCGGAAGTAACTCTAAATAACTAACGTTGAAGCCTCCTGCTTCAAGCTCCTCCAAGTGTATCTGTAAAATCCCGACTACTTGACTGCCCGTACAAATTTGGGCACCCAAGAGTTTAGGGAAAACAAAAACAAAATAAACTCTGGGTCAGTCATGGGACTGGTGTGAGTAAACTCCAACCACTTGTTTAACTTTTAAAAATCCTTTCAAAAGAAAAGGTAATAGTAAGACCAGCCCACACATAAACACGGACGGTTTTACCTTACTATAACCCAAAAACATTTTGATACGAAAATCCAGTGATATTATAATAATGTCTACATCAAGTAAATAACCAAATAGCAGAACGCTTGCATCTCACGCTCCACATACATAGTATAAAATCAAAAACCGCATGGCGCTTATTGGAGATTGGATTTCCAACATGACAAGGTATGGAACCACCTTCCGATGATGTATCTCTAGAGGCGAATACACCTGGGTTCAACAAGAACGTCTTGCAACCCGGCCCACACATGACCGACCACTCATTTCGCTTGAGTGTATCGAATGTATATCACCAACGGTTGGACTCAAACCACCGTTTCCCGAATGGGCAGAATCGATAGATTTAGAAACAAAAGGGATTTCTCTAGATAGGTGATTATACACCCTAATGGGTGCGACCCACATAGCCATGCTGCCTGCCCGATTTTTGTCCTTTCCCGGTTGTTGAGGCCTGAGGCTACGAATACTTACCATTCATTGATAGCACAATCACTTTGAATGCCACATTGTCAGATCCGTTAATCACTAGTTGAGTTTGCACAAATATTCTGGATGTTATGCTAAGGGATAAATCCGTTGCAACCATATATATTCATACAGACCAACCCATTTGATCATTGGAAATACTTTGTCATACATTCGTCCATTTATGTTCGTTCTGGGACTGAACGAAACCGAAGGCACCATTTCTATTTAATAGAAAAGCCCTTGCACTTTACTCCGTCTTCAATATATTCAGCATACTTGGTTCGCAACGCTTATGCCGATACGGAGTGGTTCTTTGGATAATAATCCAACCGGTCTCTCCATATTGACAACGATGGTCAAAAACTTCGATAGTCTGTGATTTAACTATCGAATAAAAACAAGTGTTCATCCAAACATATCAAACAAATCACTGGGCTCTTTAATTAATATTTCATTAATTAAATCTCTTCTCCATTTCCTTATCAATATTTGTTAACCAAATATTTTCAATAATCATCTTGGCCTCTTATGCCATTTGGAAAACGTTTCCAAATATTAACTTCTTTTATTTTCTATATATTAGAAAATATCTCTATTTGCACTTGGAAAAAATTCCAATCATTTATCTCTATCCCAACTATTTTAATTATACTCAGGAAATATTTACTTTTATATTTCCAAAATTCCATCACTTGGGTTTAAAACGAATGTTGTGTAAAACATTGTTACAACAACCCAAAATATTTTATTCAACTAACTCTTTTTCAAACACTTCTCTTCGAGACTGGATCTTCTATTTATCCATTAAAAATGAAATCAATCAAGTTGGGGTAAAATTACCTCTCAGACCTTAACTGAAAACATCCTCAACTTCAAAACGGCAAAACCACTTACCTCAAATAACACACTATACAATCCAATTGTTCATTTTTAAAAACATGTATATAGTTCGCTTTCTATTTCTAATTTATGGATTTCCCTTTTTGTCTACAATGTTCTATATTTTGATTCCGTCTCCTTATCGAATTCTATATATATCGACATATAGATTTCTAATTGTCAATTTCTTAAAAATATTCTAACTCCTTAAATTCCCGGAAAAATTCGCCATAACCTCCCCTGTATCGGGAGCGTCGGGAAATTTCAAATAGCTTCCCGGTAACTTCTCATCTCCAAAAAGAAAAAGAAAAGCCAAGCGGCTTGCCGATACGGCGCATAAAACCTCATATATGAATTAAACATGTACCTTTTGTCGAGCACATTATTTATATACCTGCATTATCCTTGCCCCATACCTGTCTCCTGTATGTCTATACCTGTCCCATTTATTTCAACTTCGTACACTCGTTTGACTCAATTCGTTAAAGTAATTCTTTAACTAACTCTCTGCCTATCTCGCTTGTATATTTGAATATAACACGTTTCGAATATATTTCCACTTACTTATCAATCACTTGAATTCAAATTTCAATTTAAGTTCTATATTCGATTTCGAATATATATTTACAATCCCAAATTTCATTTTTCAAAGTTCGACTTTAGTTCAAACTCGATTAACTAATTCTCCTTTGATTTAGTTAATTCTATTCAATAATCAAAAATAGGATTATTGTTTCAAAAATCATCTTCTTTACTTCACTTGAGTTCACATTTATTTTCTAACTCAAGTCTAGATTTTTAAATGGAAATCCGGATTTTTATTTGCTTAAAAATCCCAATATTTATATATAAAATCCATTATGGTTTATAATGGTTTATGGCGCTGCATTTTTAAAAATTTGATTTTGACATAACTAAAAATCTATTTGACGAAATCCAGATTTTTCTCTTTCATTTGAAAGCTATTATTCAGTCGGTCCTGACAGTTCTTGTTTCATAGAATTCCGACTTAATTTGAGTTCTGTATGCTCAATTGAAGTTCGAAACGTCAATTTACGAACTGCAGCGCTGCGGCGAGTTCGTTTTAATTATATTTATATATATAACCTTTTAAACTTCGTTTAAAATAAATTTAACTCGATTCTAATATATATATTCCAAATTCCATTTGAATCTTTTACATTTCAAATTCCATAGTTTAAATCTTGTATTCAAATTCCCTTTGAAATCCTTTATTCGAATTCCATTTCAAATCCTTTATTCAACTTCCACTTTAATTCAACTCCTTTTTGAATTTCTATATTTGAAATTCATACTTGAATTTAGATATTCAAACTCCATTTTGAATTCCCTTTTTAAATTCAAATATTCAAACTCCATTTGAATTTCTATGTTCAAATCTATTTCCAACTCCATTTGAATTAAAATATTCCAATTTTCTTTCAAACACCATTTGAATTCTAAATTCGAATTTATTACAACTACTATTTGAATTCTAAATTCAAATTCATTAGTTAAACTCCATATTTAATTTTCTTGAATTCCAATACCTTATTTTATTCCTTCGAATTAAATTCCACTTTAAATTTTATAATCAAATCCCTTTGAATGGTTATATTTGAAAATCATATTTGTATTTAAATATTTAAACTCCATTTAAACTTCTATTTGAAATCTTATATTTAAATCCTCTTTATTTAAAACCCATTTGAATTCCCTTGAATTCAAATTCCATTTAAAAATCATTTGGATTCCCTATTTTGGAATCCTATTTCCAATTCTACTTTGAAAATTTTATTTTCAAAGTTTACTTCAAATTCTATTTTGAAATTCTACATCCAAATCTCTATTTGAATTCCTTTATTCAAATTTTATATCAAAGTCTCTATTTGAATTTTCTTCATTTGAATTCCTTTGAATTCAAATTCTATTTTTATCCCTTTGAATTCAAATTCTATTTTTCATTCTAATTTCGTCTATTCAAATTCTATTTGAACTTTTGTTTGAATTTCTAATATTCAATCTCCTTTTAAAATTCAAATATTTAAACTCCTTTTCTAATGTTACCCTTCAAATGTTATACTCAAAATTCATTTGAGTTATATATTTAAAAATTTCATTTCACATCCTATTTTGAAATTTTCATTTCAAATTCCAATTTCACACTTGGATTTCTATTTCTGAATTATCAAATGATAATTCTTTTCACTTCATTTATAACTTCGTTATAAAAGAACTATTTATAAACTTCGTTTAAAAAGAACTACTTGTTTTATTTTTAAAAAAACAAGTTTATATTTTATTTCCATTTAAAATTCAAATTCTATTTTAAAAATAGAATTTTTCCTTTTTAAATCCCAAATATCCTTCCACGATAGTTTTAAATATCATTACTTAAGCCCAGTGATATTTAAACACACAAAGCAACGAATTATTTATTTTTCTAACACATCATATATAAAAATATATATGCAAACAAATAAACAAACAGATAATATATTTTTGAGGAATCCAGTTGGATTCCTCCAACCTGTTTTCCTGCATCCACATATGTTAGCACATAAATAATACCCATTCTGCTTCGTGGCAGAATATCGCGGTATAGAAGGTCATCCACTATCATAGCGTGGGGCGTATAGGGTAATCATCCGCTATGAAACTGCGGGCATCCGCTAATGAGACTGCGGGAATCCAATCAATCAATCAACCCAATATATATATATAATAGCCTAAATAACTAATATATATAAACAAGCAGAAAAATCCAAACAAGCAACAACAATTATTTTTAGTGAAATAAAAATAATTCTAAAGGTGAGTGAGATTTACTCACCGTGATTTTATTTTGCGCTTAAACCAAATTTCAATTTCCTTTTATCGATTTCCGAGTCTTCGAACTCCACACGGATGATTTCATTTGATTTCTCCTTGCCTAGGAAAAATCCGAATTTTATAAATTAACTACTAAATATCCTTACAAGGTTTAAACTAAAAATTAAATTCTAACTGAGATACTAATTTAATCCTAACCAATATAATGATTTAATTATAACCCATATATTAATTAAATCCTAACTAAAATAAATTAATTTAATTCATATAAGAAAACATTAACTATTTTTTTTTTTACCTGTTTTAGCAACTAGCCAACACTATAACTTCTTCTTCCAACTCCTGTACAAGCAAGCCACACCTTTATCATTCCAGTAGCATAACCGAATTCAACCCTATCACTTTCGACCTCTATTCCACTAACTACAAATCTGACTTCATCATTTATCTTCAATTCGCGTAGGCTTTAAACTGCACCTCATAGTCTTCAACTCACACCCCTTCCAGAACCTAGCGTCGTCCTATTCTGACTGCTGCTCGAAGTCAATCGGTGCCAACTCGAACACCCTGATTTCGATCACTCCCAATCCACAAATCCCGCAACCCTAAATCGAGATACGCAATACATCGGACCCCTTGAAACTCGATTGTCTCGGCGTCGACCCCCTTTATGAATGACAGAACACGCTTCACTTCGAAACTTGCGACGATGCCCTGGTTTCCCCCAAAATTGATTTCAGAAGCCTTGCGTTGAGATTTAGGAGTCGCGGCTTTCACTGTCGAGCGCGGTTTGATTTTCGAGTTCGACCATTTTATTACTCCGTATGGCTTTCGAATTTCCTGAATGGAAATGAGGAAAGGCAAAGAAGCCTTGCGCTTTAAGATGAAGATAGAAAAAGGGGTTTTGGGTTTTTATTTGAGCAGACCATTCTCATAGGCTTTCGATCTTTTATAAATGAACAGAGGAAGACGTCGCGTATATAAAGAAGTTGAAGGGGACAGACGTACAACCATTAAATCAATGTTTCTTAGGTCTTTAAGGAGGGAGACATTACGGAAATGAGCATTAAAGGAGGAGACAGAACAGTTTGCTCGAGAAAATAAAGCAGTTGCGTGATTTGATAAATTAGGTCGGCCTGCCTACTTAAGGACAACCTTATAAATATAAAATAAATTTTGATTTTAATTTAATAACTTAAATTATCTCATGGTCTCCGAACCATTATTTTCACTTGACGATCGACATCTCTAAGTTATACTGATATTCTGAAATTAACGGATCTGATTCTACAATTAAATTTGACTATATAGAAAAGATAACGATTTAAATTAACGATTTAAACTAAATTAGATTCACCATATAAATCGATTCCAAACAATTCAATTTATAGAAAATAAATTTTTATTATCGTTCTAATTCAATACAGAATTTTATATTAGTCAACTGAATTGTTTCAATTCAGTTTTAACTCTGAATTCACTTGTTACCATTCATATCAAATATATAAAATTCATTTACATTTATAATTCGGTATTTAAAACAAATTTAAATGTTCGTTATAAATCGACGAAAAATCCGGGATGTTACATTCCTTCCCCCTTAAAAGAATTTCGTCCCCGAAATTACTAAGGCAGAAGAAATGCTACAAACCCGTTAATTTTTAAATAGCCCACTTTGTTATAACTCGGTATTTTCATATTCTATAATTCAAGTCCGATACAACTTTAGGCTTTCATGGGAATATTCAATTTCAGTTCATTTAACTAATTTCCATCATTTCAATTTATTTAATTTGCTTAAGTTAGATTTAGACTCCAGAACTCAAATTCCCGGTCTTTATTTCAAATTCCTTTTTAAATCATACAAACATATATTTATTTCCATTTCAAATTAAAAATATTTGAATTTTCCAAAACAATTTATTTTCTGAAATAAATTTCCATTGGAAATCTCATTAAGGTAGCAATCATCACTTAGAAACTCGAAAATAAATACAAATGATGTGGCCATCATCATTTGAATTATTTTCCAGCGACTGAAGTGAGTTTAGTGCTTTATCACTTTCAAAATCCATTCAAAACGATTTTTATCCAAAATCCTTCCCCAAAATAAAACTATTTTATTTTAATATACTTTGGAAATATTTTCCAGCTTCCCAGGATTTAAATTCTTAATTCAAATTCTAAACCCAATTTTAATTTATCTCATTTGTATATATCGCTCATATACAAGTTATATTTGGCTCTATATAACCATTTCATTTCTATAATCAAATTTGATTATAACAATAACAATCAACACATCCAATAATCTCAGAAATTTATTAGTTATATATCAAAATAGAATTTTGGGTAAAATTATTTCATCTACCCATTTTAAAACTATATCGTGTTAATTCTTCTGTCCAAGTGTTTAGAAATTCCTATCGACTTTGTGGCGTCCCACTATTCGACCAGAATTCATAAACCACTCAACAGACTAGCCAACACAATATAAAACAGCTTTTATATCAATTAACAAATACGCGCTCTCGTATATATAGACACAACTCGTTCTAGGGTACTACTGACCCTATCTCTAATGAGCTCATGCCACACAAGCCTAGGTATTTGCTCACCTAAGCTCTGATACCAACTGTAACGACCACGAGATTCGAGTAGGCTTTTAAACCATCCTCTCCTCCCTCGGCACTGGGCTAACCTCCCAGCGTGGCTTACAGAGATACCTCAGAACTGCTTTTACGGCCAGCCTCTCGACTTGACCAACCCACATTGTCGGGAGATGTAGGGGTAAGAGTCTCCCGTTCGCCACCAAACGCGAAGCGAGAACCCCCTATCATCCGGGCTATCTGAGTTGACTAAATACACCACACGTCCAACCCAAATAACACAGAAATACGAACCATTAATAGAAAGAAGTTAGAAGATGAGAAATAGGAAGAAAGAAATATTAGAATAGAAGAAAAACGAAGATCACAAACTCACAGCGAAACGAATAAAATATATTTCATAATATAACTCTTGAAATACAAATCAGTAACTTTGTATACATACCATCATCAGAGTACAATACAGCATTTGGTACAGCGGAAGTAACTCTAAATAACTAACGTTGAAGCCTCCTGCTTCAAGCTCCTCCAAGTGTATCTGTAAAATCCCGACTACTTGACTGCCCGTACAAATTTGGGCACCCAAGAGTTTAGGGAAAACAAAAACAAAATAAACTCTGGGTCAGTCATGGGACTGGTGTGAGTAAACTCCAACCACTTGTTTAACTTTTAAAAATCCTTTCAAAAGAAAAGGTAAAAGTAAGACCAGCTCACACATAAACACGGACGGTTTTACCTTACTATAACCCAAAAACATTTTGATACGAAAATCCAGTGATATTATAATAATGTCTACATCAAGTAAATAACCAAATAGCAGAACGCTTGCATCTCACGCTCCACATACATAGTATAAAATCAAAAACCGCATGGCGCTTATTGGAGATTGGATTTCCAACATGACAAGGTATGGAACCACCTTCTGATGATGTATCTCTAGAGGCGAATACACCTGGGTTCAACAAGAACGTCTTGCAACCCGGCCCACACATGACCGACCACTCATTTCGCTTGAGTGTATCGAATGTATATCACCAACGGTTGGACTCAAACCACCGTTTCCCGAATGGGCAGAATCGATAGATTTAGAAATAAAAGGAATTTCTCTAGATAGGTGATTATACACCCTAATGGGTGCGACCCACATAGCCATGCTGCCTGCCCGATTTTTGTCCTTTCCCGGTTGTTGAGGCCTGAGGCTACGAATACTTACCATTCATTGATAGCACAATCACTTTGAATGCCACATTGTCAGATCCGTTAATCACTAGTTGAGTTTGCACAAATATTCTGGATGTTATGCTAAGGGATAAATCCGTTGCAACCATATATATTCATACAGACCAACCCATTTGATCATTGGAAATACTTTGTCAGACATTCGTCCATTTATGTTCGTTCTGGGACTGAACGAAACCGAAGGCACCATTTCTATTTAATAGAAAAGCCCTTGCACTTTACTCCGTCTTCAATATATTCAGCATACTTGGTTCGCAACGCTTATGCCGATACGGAGTGGTTCTTTGGATAATAATCCAACCGGTCTCTCCATATTGACAACGATGGTCAAAAACTTCGATAGTCTGTGATTTAACTATCGAATAAAAACAAGTGTTCATCCAAACATATCAAACAAATCACTGGGCTCTTTAATTAATATTTCATTAATTAAATCTCTTCTCCATTTCCTTATCAATATTTGTTAACCAAATATTTTCAATAATCATCTTGGCCTCTTATGCCATTTGGAAAACGTTTCCAAATATTAACTTCTTTTATTTTCTATATATTAGAAAATATCTCTATTTGCAATTGGAAATAATTCCAATCATTTATCTCTATCCCAACTATTTTAATTATACTCAGGAAATATTTACTTTTATATTTCCAAAATTCCATCACTTGGGTTTAAAACGAATGTTGTGTAAAACATTGTTACAACAACCCAAAATATTTTATTCAACTAACTCTTTTTCAAACACTTCTCTTCGAGACTGGATCTTGCTATTTATCCATTAAAAATGAAATCAATCAAGTTGGGGTAAAATTACCTCTCAGACCTTAACTGAAAACATCCTCAACTTCAAAACGGCAAAACCACTTACCTCGAATAACACACTATACAATCCAATTGTTCATTTTTAAAAACATGTATATAGTTCGCTTTCTATTTCTAATTTATGGATTTCCCTTTTTGTCTACAATGTTCTATATTTTGATTCCGTCTCCTTATCGAATTCTATATATATCGACATATAGATTTCTAATTGTCAATTTCTTAAAAATATTCTAACTCCTTAAATTCCCGGAAAAATTCGCCATAACCTCCCCTGTATCGGGAGCGTCGGGAAATTTCAAATAGCTTCCCGGTAACTTCTCATCTCCAAAAAGAAAAAGAAAAGCCAAGCGGCTTGCCGATACGGCGCATAAAACCTCATATATGAATTAAACATGTACCTTTTGTCGAGCACATTATTTATATACCTGCATTATCCTTGCCCCATACCTGTCTCCTGTATGTCTATACCTGTCCCATTTATTTCAACTTCGTACACTCGTTTGACTCAATTCGTTAAAGTAATTCTTTAACTAACTCTCTGCCTATCTCGCTTGTATATTTGAATATAACACGTTTCGAATATATTTCCACTTACTTATCAATCACTTGAATTCAAATTTCAATTTAAGTTCTATATTCGATTTCGAATATATATTTACAATCCCAAATTTCATTTTTCAAAGTTCGACTTTAGTTCAAACTCGATTAACTAATTCTCCTTTGATTTAGTTAATTCTATTCAATAATCAAAAATAGGATTATTGTTTCAAAAATCATCTTCTTTACTTCACTTGAGTTCACATTTATTTTCTAACTCAAGTCTAGATTTTTAAATGGAAATCCGGATTTTTATTTGCTTAAAAATCCCAATATTTATATATAAAATCCATTATGGTTTATAATGGTTTATGGCGCTGCATTTTTAAAAATTTGATTTTGACATAACTAAAAATCTATTTGACGAAATCCAGATTTTTCTCTTTCATTTGAAAGCTATTATTCAGTCGGTCCTAACAGTTCTTGTTTCATAGAATTCCGACTTAATTTGAGTCCTGTATGCTCAATTGAAGTTCGAAACGTCAATTTACGAACTGCAGCGCTGCGGCGAGTTCGTTTTAATTATATTTATATATATAACCTTTTAAACTTCGTTTAAAATAAATTTAACTCGATTCTAATATATATATTCCAAATTCCATTTGAATCTTTTACATTTCAAATTCCATAGTTTAAATCTTGTATTCAAATTCCCTTTGAAATCCTTTATTCGAATTCCATTTCAAATCCTTTATTCAACTTCCACTTTAATTCAACTCCTTTTTGAATTTCTATATTTGAAATTCATACTTGAATTTAGATATTCAAACTCCATTTTGAATTCCCTTTTTAAATTCAAATATTCAAACTCCATTTGAATTTCTATGTTCAAATCTATTTCCAACTCCATTTGAATTAAAATATTCCAATTTTCTTTCAAACACCATTTGAATTCTAAATTCGAATTTATTACAACTACTATTTGAATTCTAAATTCAAATTCATTAGTTAAACTCCATATTTAATTTTCTTGAATTCCAATACCTTATTTTATTCCTTTGAATTAAATTCCACTTTAAATTTTATAATCAAATCCCTTTGAATGGTTATATTTGAAAATCATATTTGTATTTAAATATTTAAACTCCATTTAAACTTCTATTTGAAATCTTATATTTAAATCCTCTTTATTTAAAACCCATTTGAATTTCTTCACTCAAATCCATTTGAATTCCCTTGAATTCAAATTCCATTTAAAAATCATTTGGATTCCCTATTTTGGAATCCTATTTCCAATTCTACTTTGAAAATTTTATTTTCAAAGTTTACTTCAAATTCTATTTTGAAATTCTACATCCAAATCTCTATTTGAATTCCTTTATTCAAATTTTATATCAAAGTCTCTATTTGAATTTTCTTCATTTGAATTCCTTTGAATTCAAATTCTATTTTTATCCCTTTGAATTCAAATTCTATTTTTCATTCTAATTTCGTCTATTCAAATTCTATTTGAACTTTTATTTGAATTTCTAATATTCAATCTCCTTTTAAAATTCAAATATTTAAACTCCTTTTCTAATGTTACCCTTCAAATGTTATACTCAAAATTCATTTGAGTTATATATTTAAAAATTTCATTTCACATCCTATTTTGAAATTTTCATTTCAAATTCCAATTTCACACTTGGATTTCTATTTCTGAATTATCAAATGATAATTCTTTTCACTTCATTTATAACTTCGTTATAAAAGAACTATTTATAAACTTCGTTTAAAAAGAACTACTTGTTTTATTTTTAAAAAAACAAGTTTATATTTTATTTCCATTTAAAATTCAAATTCTATTTTAAAAATAGAATTTTTCCTTTTTAAATCCCAAATATCCTTCCACGATAGTTTTAAATATCATTACTTAAGCCCAGTGATATTTAAACACACAAAGCAACGAATTATTTATTTTTCTA
Source organism: Allium sativum (assembly GCA_030737875.1). NCBI lineage: Eukaryota > Viridiplantae > Streptophyta > Magnoliopsida > Asparagales > Amaryllidaceae > Allium > Allium sativum. The sequence continues at coordinate 136,611,647 of CM060918.1, forward strand.
ACACATCATATATAAAAATATATATGCAAACAAATAAACAAACAGATAATATATTTTTGAGGAATCCAGTTGGATTCCTCCAACCTGTTTTCCTGCATCCACATATGTTAGCACATAAATAATACCCATTCTGCTTCGTGGCAGAATATCGCGGTATAGAAGGTCATCCACTATCATAGCGTGGGGCGTATAGGGTAATCATCCGCTATGAAACTGCGGGCATCCGCTAATGAGACTGCGGGAATCCAATCAATCAATCAACCCAATATATATATATATATATATATAATAGCCTAAATAACTAATATATATAAACAAGCAGAAAAATCCAAACAAGCAACAACAATTATTTTTAGTGAAATAAAAATAATTCTAAAGGTGAGTGAGATTTACTCACCGTGATTTTATTTTGCGCTTAAACCAAATTTCAATTTCCTTTTATCGATTTCCGAGTCTTCGAACTCCACACGGATGATTTCATTTGATTTCTCCTTGTCTAGGAAAAATCCGAATTTTATAAATTAACTACTAAATATCCTTACAAGGTATAAAATAAAAATTAAATTCTAACTGAGATACTAATTTAATCCTAACCAATATAATGATTTAATTATAACCCATATATTAATTAAATCCTAACTGAAATAAATTAATTTAATTCATATAAGAAAACATTAACTATTTTTTTTTTACCTGTTTTAGCAACTAGCCAACACTATAACTTCTTCTTCCAACTCCTGTACAAGCAAGCCACACCTTTATCATTCCAGTAGGATAACCGAATTCAACCCTATCACTTTCGACCTCTATTCCACTAACTACAAATCTGACTTCATCATTTATCTTCAATTCGCGTAGGCTTTAAACTGCACCTCATAGTCTTCAACTCACACCCCTTCCAGAACCTAGCGTCGTCCTATTCTGACTGCTGCTCGAAGTCACTCGGTGCCAACTCGAACACCCTGATTTCGATCACTCCCAATCCACAAATCCCGCAACCCTAAATCGAGATATGCAATACATCGGACCCCTTGAAACTCGATTGTCTTGGCGTCGACCCCCTTTATGAATGACAGAACACGCTTCACTTCGAAACTTGCGACGATGCCCTGGTTTCCCCCAAAATTGATTTCAGAAGCCTTGCGTTGAGATTTAGGAGTCGCGGCTTTCACTGTCGAGCGCGGTTTGATTTTCGAGTTCGGCCATTTTATTACTCCGTATGGTTTTCGAATTTCCTGAATGGAAATGAGGAAAGGCAAAGAAGCCTTGCGCTTTAAGATGAAGATAAAAAAAGGGGTTTTGGGTTTTTATTTGAGCAGACCATTCTCATAAGCTTTCGATCTTTTATAAATGAACAGAGGAAGACGTCGCGTATATAAAGAAGTTGAAGGGGACAGACGTACAACCATTAAATCAATGTTTCTTAGGTCTTTAAGGAGGGAGACATTACGGAAATGAGCATTAAAGGAGGAGACAGAACAGTTTGCTCGAGAAAATAAAGCAGTTGCGTGATTTGATAAATTAGGTCGGCCTGCCTACTTAAGGACAATCTTATAAATATAAAATAAATTTTGATTTTAATTTAATAACTTAAATTATCTCATGGTCTCCGAACCATTATTTTCACTTGACGATCGACATCTCAAAGTTATACTGATATTCTGAAATTAACGGATCTGATTCTACAATTAAATTTGACTATATAGAAAAGATAACGATTTAAATTAACGATTTAAACTAAATTAGATTCACCATATAAATCGATTCCAAACAATTCAATTTATAGAAAATAAATTTTTATTATCGTTCTAATTCAATACAGAATTTTATATTAGTCAACTGAATTGTTTTAGTTCAGTTTTAACTCTGAATTCACTTGTTACCATTCATATCAAATATATAAAATTCATTTACATTTATAATTCGGTATTTAAAACAAATTTAAATGTTCGTTATAAATCGACGAAAAATCCGGGATGTTACAGATATTGATTGGGACGATAAATTTTACACATCGCCCAACTGCACAAATAAAATATGTGTTTGATTGTTTGAAACCCCACACGGGTATTGGGATGATATATGACATACACTAATCCCAATAATTAGTTGTATGTCGGTCGATTGATTGACAGACTGTTATGAGCGTTAAATATTTATATTTGATGCTTATACAGTGTAGAATGCACTTTGGATGATGGTTGATTATTTGTCATTGTTGATATATACATGCGTTGTATGGAAATCCATAGAAATAAAATCTATGGTAATTGATTAGGCCTCATTCCAGTTTTGAAACAGAATATTTGAAGAGAAATATTTGAATAAAATATTTGAGAAGAAATATTTGAAACGAAATATTTGAATAGAATATTTGAAATAGAAACATATAAAGTCGTGTTGATTAGATATGCGCTATTTTGACGTGAACGATATTTATATCGATTATATTCGTTTTTATAATGAATATTGAAAAGTGATTTCAAAATCGAATATTTTGAAATGAAATTCGAATTAAATTGAATTGAAACGAATTAGAATTTGAATTGAATTGAAACAAATTTGAATTCGAACTGAATTGAAAATAAAATGAATTCGAATCGAATTGAAATTGAATGGAAATCAATTTGAAATGAATTCGAATTGAAATTGAATAGAATTGAATTCGAATTGAAATTGAATAGAAATGAATTCGAATTGAAATTGAACTGAATTGAAAATGAATTGAATTGAATTAAAAATCGATTTCAATTGAAATCAATTTGAAATGAATTTAAAACGAATTTATAAGGAAAAATTCAATTTTGATTTGAAGTTGAAATCGTTTCGAAAACGAATTTAAAACGATTTATAAAATATGTTTTAAAAGGAAATCGATGAAATATATATTATATATATAATATAATGGCCTGAATAGAATGCGTCGCGCCGCGGCAGTTCGCGAATTTCGACCATTGACTTCGAATGGATATAAGATGTTCTGCTCTGATGCCAAATGAAATGACTACCAAAGGAGGATCGAGCAATATAGAACTGAGTGTATATGCAGAAGTCTTGATAGTGTGATATGTTATACTTGATATAGTTATGCAAGTAAAAATTTAATGAGAAAAACTATATAAATTAATATCACAGATAAGCAGAGTTGTTAACGATATTTTTTGTCAACACCGAAGATAGCTCTATGGAAGTGGATCTAGGGGGAAAATAGGTTGTTTAGCCTTAATGGGTTTGAGTTAGTTCACCGTCTCCTGTATATCAAGGTTTAGGATTTGAAAGAATAGTTACTCTTCCCTCAACGGGATGAGCATCACGCATAAGTGATTCAAGAACCAACAGTTATCTTGGGATGAAAGATTCCTAAGCACAACCCTTAGCAAATGACTTAACGGTTTGTAGAGAAGGGTTCTGCACTAGGATTGTAGAAGGGTCTAAATTTGTAGAAAGAGGGTTGTTGTTCCACTTAGCTTATGGAAAGACTTGGATATAGGCTCATATACATATTGGAAGCAAACAGTACGTTGCGGCAGCAATAACTGAGGAATCATATAACAATCCCACAAAGAAATACTCTAAGTATTGGTTCACACTTTATTGATCTTCGATTTAGAATACATGAATAGAATAGAAGAAATCTCCAAATCGACCTAAGAATTAGGGTTTACTCTAGAGAAAAAAGAATACAAGAGTAAGAATAAGGAAAATCGTCCCCAAAATGTGACCCCTAGGGACTTATTTATAGAGAATTCGGTGCCCCTTCTGCTGTTGGGCCATTAGGCTTGCAGAAGCCTCTATCAGCCGCTTTTCTCCTTGGTCTCGAGCGTTCAGCTTCCGGCCACCTTTGTGGTGCTGATTATAATTTCCAGTGTAAGGGTTTCGGTCAGTTAGGGCTTCTTTGAGATTGATATGAACTTGTCGATGTAAAGGACTTTCGGAAGGCAATCGTGCTCCCGGTAGTGGCTTCCCGGTGTAGGCTTCTGGTTTTCTTATGAATATTTTGAGGAGCTAGCCCTAGTGATGTATGTAGATAGCTGTCGGTTCGGAATCGCTGTCGGTGTCGGTATCGAGCAGATTAGTGTGGATATCCAGTATCCCTTTAGGGTTCTGGATTGCCTTCCGATGGAGTCTTCGGGTATAGCCTGGACTTTCGGAAGGTGGCACCCAGTGATTTATCCGTCATTTGTCAATGTGGCCTTTCCATACTTATGCAGTGGATGTTTTGAAAGCTAGTTCCGGATAACTCCTATGTGCTTTCAGCTTAGTATTCTTGATGCCTCCGCCTTTTGATGTATCAGTATTAAGAAGGTTAATACCGATAGCCCTTCTGTATTTCTGGGTTTTGATTAGCGGAGCTCCTACGTCCCTCTTTCTTAGTTTCTGACTTTGATGACCTCTCATTATAGATCCCCCTGTCGGATAGACCTAATCGGTAATCTATAACTTTTGAGTTCTCTCTAGTATTTTTCCCTTGCTTTCAGAGAATTCCTCTGTGCTTGTGTTCATTCGATACCCTTTCACCATTATCTTGTATCAGAGTCTATTTTGGTAGTACCATTTCCCCCCTAGTGAAGGGGTGTTTTCGACTTTTCAAGTTAAACTTTTATGCGGATTTTCTATCTCAGTCTTCCAGTATATATACCTCCTCCTTATTGGCTCCTTCCTTTTTCCTTTATCATTTCCTGGAAAAAATTTCTCAAGGAAGTATCAGCTATTTAGATAATCATATTGGTAAGGTATCCATATTTTTAGTTTCTTCAATACCAGTTTCGGGGGAACAACTCCAAGTTTGATAGCTTAAATTAGCGCATTTTGCTACTGGTGGGTTTTATATAGAATAATAAAATTCATACCCTTTCAGATATTGACATTACCTTGTTGCATAAAAATTTAACAAATCATACCTAGTATTGTGGGAAAGAAGCACATTGCTTTCAAACCTGATAGGAATGGTCCTCTGCCAAATGAACTCTCTACCTCTAGGAAAGTTAGCGCTGCTGAGAAGCATTCTTTGATTTCGTCTCAAGAGCAATTCAATGCTACCCTCTAGGATTTCGGGATTTCAGGTGTTGACGCCATCCTTCCTTGTGAAAAGGACAACATTTCCTCTCCACTGGAGGGTTACTTTGCTTTTTCTGCAGTTCATATTTGGCATGGAGGTTTTATTCCTTTTCCAAATTTCCTTCATTGTTATCTACAGCACTTAGGAATTGCTCCTATTCAGTTCTCTCCCAATACCTACATCTACCTGTTGGGTTTAGAACTTTTGCCTTTAGAATCAAGTAACGGTTCTCTAAGTCCTTCCACTCTTGACTACTTGGTTCGTCCTTCCAAACTTAGTGACGCCAATCTTCAGATTTTCATGCAAATCCTACGAAGAAATTATTGTCCGAAGGAACGACAAGGTTTAAAGATTGGGAGAATCAATTTTTCTTCATCCAATGCCCTTCGGGTATCACCGACGGTTTTCGCACCCTAAGTATGCACACCTGAAAGTTTTTTTTTTGCTTCTGACATCCTGTCTTCCTCTTCATAGATGTTGTTCCCAAATTTCCAAGTTTCGCGGATAAGGAGTTAATTGATGCCCTGGGTGTTGCTTAGGAAAATTCGGTAACTAGTCTCTGCTGCTCACTTCTTCTATCCTTCAGAGGCATTCTTTATTGCCAGCTGGTCAATTTATCATTGGGCAACCACCTTTGGTTCTACTTAACAAGGGGATCCCTTTTTTGTCGTTGGGAAGAGATGCTCCTTTCTCTTCCAATTCTCCTTTATCCCTTGACAACTCAAGTATGCCTTTTCTTATCTTTAAGACGAAATTGTACTTTGTCTTTCTCTTCGTTATTTCTCACTATGTTATTTTAAGATGCTTGTACTGAGTCCAGTAAGACTGGTTCCGTTTCCTTGGTTCCGAGAGTTTGGGTTTCTTCACTCAAGGATGCATTATTAAAATCTAGAAAAAATGTAAAGAGGAAACTTTTGGAGAAAGATTTAGAAAATTCTCCGTCGAAGAGATCTAAAGGTGTAGGGGCATAACTACTCATTTTGATGTGGTTCTCGATATCCCGGAGATTACTTCTCCAATGAAGGTTTCTGGCTCGAACCCTCGTTGGGTTGGGTCTTCCGAAGTCTCCAATGAGATGCATCACGCGATGGGTTTCTCTTCTTCCTCAGAGGACATTGCCGCTTGTGATTTTACCAGTCCCATTAATGGTGATAAATTCAATGAATTAGTTGGCCAGGTTATTTATTCTTCTGCTTTTTCCAGTGTCGACTCCTCATTTGATTCCCCCCGAAGCTGTCAAGCCTTGGTCGAGCAACTACTTATGATATTTTGTTTTCTTATTTTCTTGTCTCTCTTCATGTATTTTGTACCTGACTGTTATGTCCTTTATATGCTATTAAGCAGTGGTTTGTGACGCAAGACAATACTTCAAATCCAAGTTCTGAGCTGTTGAGGCTTAAAAGAGAGAATGTGACTTTGAAGGAGGAAAAAGTTGATCTGGTTCTTGAAAAAGAGGATTTAGCTATGGAGTAAAGAAGGTTGGAGCATGCTTTATCAGAAGCTAGGAGTTTTGTTGCCTTGGGAAAAGAATCCTACTTGGCCCTGGTTGAAGAAAATAATGCTTTGAAGAGGAGCCTGGAGAGATCCAAATAGGATATCAGCCTGCTCGATTCTCATTGTTCTTCCTTCCATGATCAGGACTCCCTTTTGGAAAAAGAGAATGGTTCCCTCAAGATCGAACTTGGTATAAAGCATTGCTGCCATGTTTTCTAGTGCAGTTAGTGAAGATAAGCGGAGAATTTCCTGCTTCCTTCAGACCACTTTGGATGAAATCATGGTTAACTCCATTGAAGATGCTTTCCTCCTTATTTTTGCAAATAACATTGACAAATGTTCGGATTTAAACATTTTTCCTCTTGACCCGTCCTTGGTGGAAAGGTTTATGTCCAAGATATCTTGTATGAGGAAGAAAGAAGAAGTTCCCGCGAGGAGGGAGATTGACGTATCTGAACTTTTGTTTATTGAAGATGTTCCTCTCGAGAAGCTGCATGCCGACAATGAAGGAGACCATGTTGTGGCATCGCAGGCTGTTTGCATCAACGATGATAACTTCAAGCATATCAATATTGTTGTGGATGAAGAGGAAGAAAGAGGTGAAAACTCCACGGGTGTCTGTGATGTTTTTTCGGCTTTTGATACTCTAGACGAAACACGCAGAAAGGATACTAGAGTCGTTGAAAAAGACTTTATCTCAGTTGGCCCCTCTGACCTTCCTAATGCACGAAGAATGGGGAAAGGCCCAAATTTCCCAGGTTCCCTTTCCGTTGAAAATCCACAAGTTTCTGTTCCTATTTCTGAAGTATGACCTCCTCTTTTATACATATATTCTTTTGCCCTTCTTTGACAATCAACCTATAATCCTTTTCATCTAGACGGGGGGAAACGATTAAGTTTTAGGAATTCCACCCTTAGAAGGACTCGACTGGAAGTTATTCGTCTCACTAGGGAACTGGACAAACATGCGAATGAGTATAATATACTGTCCCACAAATATCATCTCCTTGATAAGAGTGCTACAAAGTTAATGCTTTTTAAAGAGAAAGAAGTAGCTCCTAGGCTGTGAATGGCCCGTGTAACGACCCGCAATCTTCGTGTTGGAGAATCATAGAATATTTATTTCTTTTTCGTATGAAGTCGTATGGTCGTGTAGCTTTAGGAAATGACTATAGGGGTCATTTCCCATGTTCATGATTTTTGCCGAATTTTAAGCGACCGTTTTGCCCTTGGTGAATCTTATTTCGCCTATAACTTTTGATTGGTAAGGATTTTTGACCTGAAACCACTTCCATTGGATTCGAATGATGGTTTACCTTTCCGTAGAGTCGTCACATTGATCAAATGAACTTACTGTTTGGGAGATATGGCTGAAATAAGGTTTGGAAGGTGAAAAACAGCATTAGCGGACTTAATAGGGTGATTAGCAGCTAGGCCCATAACCCATTTCGGGATTAGGGTTATAGGAGGGCTGAAATGAGTTAGAGAATAGTTCCTATTCATTTTTCCAGCCGTCATTTACCTTCATCTAACCCTAATAATGGCCTCCAACCCCCAAATCACCTTCTAATCTCATTCTAATCACATATTGGCCTAATCAACATCAAATTAAAGCAGATTAGCATAGAGATTGAAGTTGAGCTACTGTGTTGCATAGAGATTCGACCCAAATCAAATATATTTTCAGATCTGAGATTTATTTATGGCTAAGGTGAGTGATTAACATTGTTTTTCACTAATTACGGCAAGTTATGGGTGATTAGTGTTAATTAATGAAATTATGCATTATAATAATCTAGAAAAATATGTAGAAATCCTTAAATTTTATTTTATGCCTCTGTTAGAAATTTAGGTTAATTTAGACATGTTTTACTAATCGTATGGTTAAATTATGATTAAGGGGATTAAGTGGAAAACATGGGTTTTGGGTATATTTGATCCATATTGACATGTTAAACTATTGTTTTGGTATGTATGGTTGATTATACATGTTGCTATTACTGTTTGGAATGGTTTTTTATTGCATAGAAAAGTTAGAATGGTCGAAAACGCCATTGTATGGCATAAATATCTCGTTGGAAAAGTTGCAGGAAATTGGTCGTACATCATTCGTGAGACACCCTAGCGACCCGACCCGATTGCACCAGGGAATCACGACCCGACCGTGACACCACCCATGAGCCACCTGCTCGTGGCATAGACACCACGACCCGCTTGCCCAAAGCAAGTCACGAACCAGAAGAAGGAGGACCACCACGAGCCGAACCACGAAGCAAGTGACGAACCGAGGAGTCACGACCTGAATGCTCATCATGAGCCGACCACGAGTCACGAACCGGAGCTATCAACGAGTCGATGAAGGACCCGAACCCATATGATGACCATGAACCAAGCAGGAGGAGAAATAACTAAGTTATGAACGGAAGGAGACCAAAATCCGAGATGCAAAGGTAGTCCAAATGAGAAGTGTGACTAAGGATCTAGACGGGAACCAACGAGTTAACTTCATGATTGGGCTTTGCTGCGGGACATGTGAAAAGGGGTTATCGATGTCCATAGTTTTTGGTTCACCACAGAGGAACAGATTATAGGCTATGGATCAGTGCAGTGGAGTTGTCATGACTCCAAAGGGCAAAATTATCGTAGCAGGGCTGTGAGCCAGTGCGGTGGAGCCGTTCTGACTCCAAAGGGGCAAAGTGGACATAGCAAAGGACTAAAGGCTGTGGATCAGTGCAATGGGGTCATTATGACACCCAAGGGTAAGGTGATGCAACAAAGTATTAGGTGATCAAAGTGGTGGATATCATATACTTTACGCACTGAGTTAGAGATGTGAGGATGATTGCTATGTTTGATGTTTGCTATCACCATGACACACACACTCCTATTTTCACACTGTATGTTAGTGTTACCTTAGAAACTGTACATCCTGTTGTGCTAACTCTTTGATTGCAGGTCCAGGTTCAGGTATGACTCTTATACCTGTTATTTGTTCATCTTAGAGATGTATACTTGCTACCACTCATACCAGCACTACAAGAAAATATGATATACATTGCATTGTGTTATAGCGTTACATTAAAGAGCTATGGAAAAATAATAAATGAAAAGAAAATAACAACTAAATTGTGCTATATAATTAGAATAAAGGAAATAAGGTATAAATTGTGCTGTTTATAAACATATTCCGCTGTATTAGTGCTGTGTATTAACAAGGCAGGAGCGAAAAGAAGCGTGGAGCCAAGTGAAAACAGATGGCCGCGAAAATGAAATTTTACTTTATCACTTCCACGAACTTCTCCTCAAATCCCTAAAATTTTCAATTCACTTCAAAAACTCCAGGAACCCTAGTAAATCGGCATTCTCTCCAGCATCCCGTGAGGCGACAATCTTCGATTCAATACACCGGTAAATCATTTCACTCGAGCATCCTGAAATCAACCATTGTCGATTGACTCGATTCAGTTAAATTGCAAATCTACATTGTATTTGTCCTAATCAACGACAGAATCGTCTAAAATAGGATCTTATCACGATGCCCTTGATTCAAATTCGTCTCTGGATTCAATTAAAATAAATTCAAAACCTGCACCGATTGCAAGAGGATAAAACCCCTCTTCTTTACATGTTCTAATTAGGTTCTCCAGACTTTAATTTCTCTTGCCTGTCATTGAATTTCTGCTTTGTTTGTTTTTTTAGTTTCATGCTTTTGAAATGAAAATATTAAATAATCGAGGCAATCCCTGCTGTGGTCATTTCAACTGATTTCCATGTCAATTATTAGTGCTGCTTAAATTGTTTTCCTTGATTTCATCTACGTACTTCAACTCTATACTTTTATTTTCATTTGATTTATGTGATAATTTTACATATATGATATGAAGTTGCCTCTTATTCTTTAGTGTGAAAAGTAGTTAGTTGACAGTTCTTACAACTAGGCAATTTATCTTACTACTTTATGATAACAGGAAGCAAGGCAGCAAATACCAGTTTGACAATAGCTATATATATATATATATATATATATATATATATATTCAAGGTGAAAAGAATAATATACAAAATTGTATTTGCTACCAAGATTACGCCATGCATTCGTTAGTGTAAGCACTCTATAGAATGGAGATACCTAGGTCATTTCCATACTTGAACAATTCCAGGTAATATTTATGTTGCTATTACCCTGTGATTAACTGCAAGAATTAGATAAAATGAATAGCTCATATTCTAGGTAGCAAAATTGTACAACTGCGGCGTTTAGATGGGAAACATTTCGTTGGACAAAGCCTAAACGAGGTTGGAGAATGGTGTTACCCTAATTTTTTTTTTTGAAATTAACTTTACTTCCATTAAATACTTGCTAGATGGCCAACTTAGGATCTCCTTATCTTCAAGATAAGTTCTTTTGGGTCATTACCTCCATAACTGACAATTAGGTTATACCTCTGCAATATAAATCTGAGATTAAATTGTATACTTTATAGGACGAGCTTTATGGTAATGTAAATTAAGAAGTAAGATCATCCCTTAAATATCCCACAATGGCCCCATAACAAATACTGTTTGCATATCCAACTGCCTATTATTTAGTTTTAAAATTTCTGAATATTGATAGCTTATACCACCAATCCCATACCTGTAACATTTATATAATATAAACTTAATTTAATTATTATATTTGTAAAAGCTTTAATTAGGTGATATCTATACAAATGTATTATGTACTGATTATTTGAGTATATCAGTAGTAAAAACATATATATATATATATATATATATATATATATATATATATATATATTAAGCCGTCATATTTATATTTTCTTGTTGATCTAGAGAAATAAATAGGTATTATTGAAAAACTTTTTTCCTGGAACAATTCCTAAGCATGTAGTTAAATATTTTGAACTTAATGGCATTTTTCTAGAAACCCACATTAGACTGTGCTGTTATGACCTGGAAAGAAATGCATTAGGAAAGAATGTGACTGAAGGCATATCTTAATGGCATTTCTCATTCAGCATGTGATATTAAAATTTTGATATTAGCTATATAAGATGAATATTGTCGAACATGATGATATCTTCAACATGGTATGTGTATTGAAAAAGCATGGTTGTTATACCTTGCTTTTGGGTGATACATTTTGGTTAAGCTAATTTGGATAATGAATGATTTTGACTCAATAAATTTCTATTATCATCCAACCAACTTAATTGCAGGCATGCTAGAATAAATAACAATTGTATAAAGTTTTATTTTTGTTACTCATCATAACTGTCATTATGATTATGCGTTGTCTACCCAAAACAACTTATTATGTTTACGATTAAGTTATGAGTTCCATCCTTACCCAAAACAATTTTGTACTTCTTGCACACCTTAAGATAGAATAAAATTAAATTTAGTAGATTTTAAAATCAGGGACGGGAGTTAATAGACTTTTTTTCTTTCATTGTAAGACCATCTGATTTTTGGAATACTGAAAATTTATAGAAAATTTTAGTCAATTAATCTAACAAAACTGTCTCATACTGGTATTTCCAAAGAGTCCAGGAATTTATGGGCAACTTTTGACTGATTATAATTACTTTCTGCCCCTGTTAATGCTTTTGTTTTCCAACAATTGCATACCAGTACAAGGGATGCTTATTATTTTTTCATTTGTACCCAAAAACAGGTATGGATTCTTCTGTTTGTTAGCACTGGAGCTAAAAATCATGGACTCTTGGATGATATCAGGAGGATTCTACCTCCAGAACATGGTATTAGTCCCTTGAGGTTATGCTTCAGCTTATGTTGCTATTGTATTACAGGGCATTCTTACCTTCCATATAAAGCATTTATAGTGTTAATGTATTTCCTAACTATGTACAACCATCGTTCAGTTTTATTCAAGCTATGGTAGCACTATATTTTCTACACAGTGAAACTCATGAATGGCATCTCATAGTGTTTGACATGTTTAACACATACAATAGGTCACTGTTGAATTCATTATTCGTTAGATGCAATATATACGCATAGGAAAAAAAAGCCAGAAAACACCCAAAATTAGTATTTATTACTGTATGAAAAACATGCTAAATGCTACATAGCTGCTAATGACACTAACTTAGCAAGCTTAATTTTTTTTCTATTATATTTAAACACACAAAGTAGATTCTAAACGGGGTTAGTAATCAACATCAATAAAACACAAATGAAGTAAATTAACTTATCAATAAATAGAGATAAAAAATCCTTCCCTTGGTTATTTTATTTCATATTCTATTCTTTTTCTATGTGCAAAAATTGTACCTACCATACATAAATGATTCATATTTAGCATATATGCTTTATTGCAGGCAGTCCACATCACCAAGTATCATGCATTACAAAAATAAATCATATAATCATGTTTAATAGCTAAAAAGGTGGTTGAACAATTATACAACTAGAAGGAACACTTAATCTGTACATTTCTTCCTTTTGTTTAGTGATGTTGTTATTTTAAGGAAAATAAATGTATTCTATCTTCTATTCGCGCTGCTATCTTTTCAAAGAAAATAAAATATATATTTGATCTTCAGCTAGTGCTACTGTTGTTTTAAAGAATATACATATATTTTAACTTCAGTTAGCACTACTGTCATTCTAAAAAAAAAACTGCTTTATGCACTTATGGATCTAAATAATTGTACAACTTTGATATTTTTATCGATGTTCAATGCACTTATCGATAATAATGGTCCTTTTGGATTCTACTACCCAATTAGGTATCATGTCCCACTAAAAATAAGTATTTTTACCCTATAGAAGAACGACTATAAAAATCTAACAATCTTATAAAATATTTGCCTGTTTCCTTCATTTTCTGTGTTTACAGTTTACTGGTAAGACTTTTTAGGCATATTAAATCCTTCTTTAGATTAAAAACTGTAGTCTGTAGGCGCCATTAGCCAATGCATCGATACAAAGATAGTCAAGTAAGCTAGGTAGGAACTACATGGTGAGATAATCTAGCCTCTTTTACTTATTCTAGTAATATTAAATACTCTAGTTGGATGTTTTTTTATTACATAAACATACAAATTTATTTGCTGTTCTCATTATTTCTTTCCTTAAGTGGTTGGAATGGATCTAATAAAGGAAATCAATGTCTCAACCTTCTTTGGTGGGTCATTTATAAAGTTGGAAGGTAATGCAAAATTTGTTTCTATTTTCATCTAATTTATGATTCAATGGTTTTTGAACCTATTGGAACTTACAACATGCCTGCTGCTCTTACATAATTTTTACTTTTTGCCTGCACCATCCAATATTACTACCGTTGTAAGCACCTTTGCCTGAAATCATATGCCGGAGTAGGACGAAGACAACAAATAGATAGGAGAGTGTGGATTTGTGGCTATTTGCTCATGAAAAGTAAAAGAATATTAAATGCAAATTAAGCTTGGATTATTGGCTAATGTTGCTCCTCTGTTTTCTTCCTGATAACTAATTGTTTTCTTTTCGACATGAGGACATTCCACTCATTGCTTCAATTTTGTCCAAATTTCACCGTCCTGATAATGAGAAACTCAAAAATTTCTTTCCTAAATTCAAATATTTTTGTTTTATTTTGATTCCACCATGCTTTAATTGTTATAATAATTATCAAACATGCGATTTAATAAGAGGTCTGCCAATTATTCTCAGCGTTCCCTAGACTGGTAGTAGTCAATCACTACATGGAGAAAATTTCTTCTGCCTTACCGAGTAAGGAGCTATGTTATAACATATAGGAAGTTGCTAATGTACCTTATGTGGTGAACAATGAACCCGGTGTATTCTCTAAAAGCCCAATGGAAACTGGAAATCAAGTAGTAAAATTGTTCATTATAGACAGAAGAAACAAAAAAGCTATCGTAGAATGCACTTAAACTGGCTCTGCTTGATGCCATTTTTTGATTTGTCATGTTTACTAGATTCATAGTACAGTACGTATCCCTTTGGTTATCTAATGTTTTTTAACATCATTTGAACTTCATTCATGCATTTATACCATGGAGACTGTACAGATACGGTGGTCATCAAATGTCTTTGTTTACATTGATCAGTCTAGTTCTATTAGAACATATTTTTGATTTATCTGCATGTTGATGTGCAACTCATATTTTTGATTGTGACTCTTTTAATGCATTTGTTTGATAGATTGAACATTCATAGGTTGAAGCCAATGAATGAATATGCGCCGCATTTTGTAGTCTTCAAAATTGGAGGTTGATTTTGCCTGAGCGCATTAGGGTTGACACTTCAATGCATTTCGAGATGCAGTTCTGAGCTTTGGATTTAGTCTAATTCCTTTTGTTCATTGCTTACTTATTCCGTTGACAAAACTAGAGGCATCCTAAGCTTACTGAATATATAGTCTGTGTACCCTTCATTTGATAATAGTTAAATATTATCAATCAACAATATGTTGTCTATTTCAAAAATATATTTCAGTTGATTTTGTTTGTCCAAAAAAGTTAATTTGGTACACCTAAGTTGCCTGAGAATTGATGATAATAAATGTGCTTTTGAATTTCAGGTAATAAAACACAACCCTTATGATAACAAGATTGATGTTTTCAGCTTTGGCGTCATCCTGTGGAAATTGCTAACTGGAAAGGTGGTTTTATCATTTTCTCGAGGTTATTAATGTTGGTTTTCTGTATATATAGGATCTAAGACCAATTACTCTGAAACAGACACATCCTAAGCTTACTAAACTACTTGAGAAATGCTGGCAGCGAGATCTGTCTGAAAGACCAGACTTCTACGAAATTTTGGAAATTCTACAACTACTTGTTAAAGAGGTACATAAAATTGTTTTAACTAAAGTTTTTTTAGTCAACCGGTGTCAACCATTTCTTTTGATACTTGCAATGGTTCTTTGAGACTGCTATGGGAATAATCACCTAACAGATATCTTAGTAGCAATCATCCTATCATCATTATTATTGTCATAAAATAATAATAAGGCCAATAAGCATGGCTGAGATTTGGATCCTTAGGCTTCTACTTCTGTTGCTCTTTTATATGATAAGCATCGATCGAAAATTCACGAGAATATGGGCAGCGGAGCAGCGAAAACTATGTGTTATAAAATATTAAGTTATATGTTTATAAATTATTTGTTAAGGTTGAACATAATTCTGTTGTGCATGTGCACACACAATTGGTAGCTCGATCCCATAATGTATCCTAAGATGGCAGGAGATATTCAATCACTGGGAGTCAGAAACAATACTAGTATGTCCAACATGTAACAAAATAATTGCATCATTGAGTCAATTGTTAAGGCAATTCTCAATCATACTAATAGTTATTGTTGTAATTATTGCATACCATTTGAGATTACATTTGTGATATGTGTAAATATTACAAATCATGCGATCGTAAATGTCATCTTCCCGCCTCATGCTTGTTTCTACCTAAAATGAAGTACATTTTTGTTGTTAATTCATAACTGTTAGTACCTGCGTTTTTGTAATTTTCTACCTTAAAAGTTCATTTCTGTTGCTTATTCAGTAACTGTACATGGCTAAAAAAGTGATTAGTTTTGACTGAGAAAATAGCAGCTGCTTACATAGGAAAGTACCACTGCAATATATTGGTAGTTCGGAATTTTATGGAGAGCTTTTGTTCCTTTCTCTGATTTGAACAGTGACTTCTTTTGTGTTGGGCCAAAATTATGTAACTCTGGTTTGCTAAAGCTAATGAATGCGTCAACGTACAAATTTGCAGGAAACAATATGTTCACCAGTTCATTCAGTTTCTTAAGAGGGAATATTGAGATCCTCTACATACTATCTCTTGTCATCTTGTGGCACTCACCAACTACTTCAGGTCTGTTAACCATTTATTTTGTCAGGTATCCTCTTTGAATTGCAGCCAAGTCATTACTAATATTTTTGAACGCCACCTTTCCTACATTATACTACATTCAAAATTTGTGCTGACACTTTTTATGTATTAGATCCACCACAATTAGGTTAGATTTCAAGTTCCTTTAGGACCGAATGCTATGAATATTTTGATAAAATTTCCTAAGGTAACAGATGCTTATTTGTGGAGAACCGCGGCTACAATGACACGTGTTGGAGAAGGTAATGATAGTAGCATGGTCAGCTGATAGAGTAATCGTACGTACGATTGAAAAAGAGAAAGAAGACATTGTGGTAACATTTTAATTTAGTTCCTACATGATTGTACATCTCTTTGTGTTTAAATGTATTTACAACACGATGTATTAGCCCATCTCTTTGTTTTAAAATGTATATTTAGAACAGGTATATCAACCTAAAATCCGGATTTGAGGAGCCGAATTTCACCTTCTAAAAAAAATTACTTTCAGTAGCGATACATGGTAATTTAATATCAGCTTGAATTGTGTTCACATGCTTTATGCAAGGCAAATATCATAAAAGATGTGCATCATCAAAATGATTTTGTGTTTTGCATGTTCCATTACTAAAATATTTTTGTGTTTTGCATGTTCTCATGTTAGCATAAGCACTTACTATAACAAATGATAAATGTTATCGAGGATGCTTTATTTACTTGCTAGGCACATAGTTATGTATACCTTTTAAATATGTTTTTTTAGGTACATAGTTATAAAAAGTAGAGTTCAATATTAAATGTCCTGAAGCAAGCTAATGGCATATGATCTATGAAATTACTAATAAGCTAAAACCTTGATGAAATATAATTTGATATGGAAATTACCTTTAACAATGATTATCATTTTATGCAAAAAAAAGTTATCCTAATGATACCACTTTCTTATACACAGAAATGATTGTAATGCATGAACTAATCTATTTCGATGGGGTTGTCAGCTAGCATGGGTAAACTAGACTTTTTCCAAGGTAGTAGATACTGATTTAACATGAACGAAGTTGTTTTTTAAGAATTACAGCATGTTTTTTGAGAGTGTGATTGATCCTAGGTTCAATAACAGATTTAAAATGAAAAATAAAATTTATTCTTGGTGGTTTTCTCAACATAGTTTTCTTTTTAATGGAGTTATCGGGGTCAAAAATTATTACATTTTGATAGTTTTCGTTTGTTATTTGAATAGGTGTTCAAAATTCGTGGAACAAAGCAAAAAGCCTTTTTTCTTCAGGCAAAAGGTTTTTAAGTGCTTTGTATTGTCTTTGTAATGACCCGCATTGGCAGGGGTATTATAATTAATTTATTTAATTATTGAAATGGTGATTTAGAGAATTTAATGGTCGTGGAATTTAATTATGATGAATATTTAATTTAAAATAATAAATTAAATAATATATTTAATTCCGAATGGTCGAAATGACGATATGGTGTGAACCGGATCATCTGTGATATTTAATTCAGCTTGGAATTTAATTTGAATAACGAATATATTCAATCGTCGACAGTTGAACGTATAGTTTATAATATAATTATAAACGAGCTTGAAATGGCACTGCAGTTCGTAAATTGGCGATTCGAACTTCAACTGAATGTACTGGATTCGTTTTAAGCCGGATTTCTGTGAAACAAAAAACGTGTGGAGCTGGTGGAGTATATCTTTCTAGTGGAAGAGAAAAATCGGGGTTTCGTCGTGTAGATTTTGAGAAATGTCCAAATCAAATTTTAAAATAGTCGCTATAGAATCGTTTATCGACCGTAACGGATTATTCGATATAACTGGAGATCGGCTTTGAATTTAGACAAGGTTCTTTTGGGAAATAGTGATAATTTAATTTTTAGAATTTTACTGTAATTTTTAATTAATTAAATAAGCAACTTTTTATTTGGAGTATTGTGCACCCTGTAATCAACATTTTTGAGGTTTCACAATATGAGTTCGCCTACCGATATTATTATATTTCTAGGATCGTGACACATTGATCGTCACGATGGTGTATTTGATCCAGTAGACAGCAGTTCATAAATTAACAAAGTTTTATAAATGAGATGACCAAAATCTTTAAAACTTAAATAAATACACAGACCTTAGCATCGTATATAAACTAGACAACAGAACAAAGTAAATAAGTATACATTTCATTTCTTCCCTGAAAGGTCCTTGTCCTCATATCCCTTTGTCGAGGCCGGTGTGGACATAAATGAAACACGTCAGTTTGTTATCAGCCACAAATTGGATAAAAGAAAACACTATATAATACCCTTTATAACTTCTAACCTAATACCTCATTTTCCTCAGTCCAAATACTTTCGAGCCGCCATCCCTCTTATCTTCTCAAAGCAAGAAAACTAAAACGTGGAAAAATAAAATCAAAAGCAAATCAAAGAATCGGTTCGAACTCTCGAAAACAAAAATGAAATCGCGATTTATCCCAGAAGCGAGAGCAAGTTTAAATCGCTCGTAAGTTAGAAGCGATGAGGTATCGGCCATGAGTTTCTGCGTAGCATTGTACTGGGGCGAGAGCTCGAGTTTTTGGTTGAGGATGGTTTAGTGGGGGAGTTGCTTGCGGGTGTGAGACTGGAGAGGGGCAGTAGCAGCTTGAAGCGTCAAAAATGGTGGAAAGTGATGGAGCGGGTTTCTGCGTGTGGGTTGAAGTTCTGGTATTGTCTGAAAAAGGGGTGAGCTTGCTGGTCTGTTGTGTTAATGAAGGAGAGCAGTTCGAAAATGTGTAAATGGGAGATGGAAGAATCCGCGGTTGTGGATGTTTGAGGAGGGAGTCGCTGTCTTGGTTTGGGGAGATGACAAGGAAACGTGGAGCAGGGTTTTGGGTTTGTGCAGAATGTAGTGCATGAGGAAGGGTAGTCTTCTGTTGAGCATGGAAAATGTGAAGAAAATGGTGAACAGCGGGTTAGTAGCCTTGCTGTGAATTAAATGGAGAGGTAGAAAAGTATAAGGTGGAATGGGTTTTTGGGGTACTGAGAGATGAAGGGAGTTTGGATAAAAGATGTAGTGTTAACAATGAATGGTGAAATGGGGAAGGCTGATTGTTTTGACGTCTAGTGTGACTGTTTGGGAAGTGAAGGCAAACAGAGTTGTTAAATTTGCATTTTTAATGGAGAAAGGATTAGAAGGGGAAAGCAATTAAAAGGTTTATGGGACCAAGTTATTTATTGTTGACGAACAGTATGTCCGGTTAGAATCGTGTGAACGCGAGTTATGCTGTGAAGCTGGGTTTGAACCCTTTGAAGCTGGTTACAATTTATAGCAAAATAAATTGTCCGTCTGAATCAAGCGATGGTTATCGTTATTAACGATGATCGTCCAATGTGAGTAAATCTCACTAACTCTGAACAGTTTATAATTTCATGTTGTATTTTTAGAACTGTTAGATATTGGCTGATTTACTGTATGTTGACTGTTTGATTGAACTGCTAGTCAGTTAGTTAATTTTTCTATATTGATTCTGTTTAACAGAATATATCATATAGAACTGAAAAGTGATGTTATCTATATTGTTTAACATCTGTGATGCAGGGAGACAGGTTGGAGGAATCCAACTGGATTCCTCAACATTTATTTTACTGTTTTCATATATTGTGATATATGATGTGTTATATAATCTGTTATGGATTATGTGTGTTGGAATGATATTGATCATTGTTATTCGATATTTTAAATATCATAAAAGACCCTGGGATGTAAAAAGAAGTATTTCAATGTATATTGAAATAAAGGAATTTTATAAAATCACAGGATTTTATAAAAGGAATTATTTATAAAACGAACACGGTTTTATAAAAGGGATATTTATTTAGAAAATAAATAGAAATAGAAAAGGAATATTTATTTAGAAAATAAATAGAAGTTATAAATAGGATATATTTGTAACGGTAAGTAAACGTTATAAATATGAAATATTTGTAACGGTAAATAGAAGTTATAAATAGGAAATATTTGTAACGGTAAATAGAAGTTATAAATATGAAATATTTGTAACGGTAAATAGAAGTTATAAATAGGAAATATTTGTAACGGTAAATAGAAGTTATAAATAGGATATATTTGTAACGGTAAGTAAACGTTATAAAAAAAGAAAATAGTTGTAACGGAAAACGTAGTATCAAAAGGAGCTAATCGATGTTAGTTAATCGATTAGAGTTAAAGCAAAGGAGCTAATCGATGTTAGTTTAATCGATTAGAGTTTAAAGCAAATGAGTTAATCGAATATAGTTATTCGAATAGAAGCGAATGAGTTAATCGAATATAGTTATTCGAATAGAAGCGAATGAGTTAATCGAATATAGTTATTCGAATAGAAGCAAAAGAGTTAATCGAATATAGTTATTCGAATAGAAGCGAATGAGTTAATCGAATATAGTTATTCGAATAGAAGCGAAAGAGTTAATCGAATATAGTTATTCGAATAGAAGCAAAAGAGTTAATCGAATATAGTTATTCGAATAGAAGCGAATGAGTTAATCGAATATAGTTATTCGAATAGAAGCAAAAGAGTTAATCGAATATAGTTATTCGAATAGAAGCGAATGAGTTAATCGAATATAGTTATTCGAAAGGAGTTAAGTGAAATGGGTAAATCAATAGCATTAGTCAAATAGAGTTAATCCAATAGTGTTAGTCCAATAGAGTAAATTGATAGGGGTTAGTCCAATAGAGTTAATTGATAAGAGTCAATCGAATATAGTTATTCGAAGGAGGGTTAAGTAAGGAAGTTTGTTAAGGAATATAAAGTGAACTTTGCCTGTTTCAAAGTTAGAAATGTTGTTCAGTTAAGGTCTGAGAGGTAGTTCTACCCCAACTTGATTGGCTGCATTTTAACTAAGGGATAGTTAAGGTTCGGCAGTAAAGGAAATGGTTTGAGTTGGCATCGCGATGGTTTGTTTAAAACATCTGTCTAAGTCCAAGGAAGAAGCTTTGGAAATGTTTTCCAAATAAGAAACCAGAAATGTTTTCAAATAAAGAAAACAGGAAATGGAAATGTTTTCCATTTGTTAATAACGTATATTTTCCCAATTTAGAAAATAAGGAATATTGAACGTAGGGAAACATGAGATAAGTAAATTAATGAACTAAAGAGATGAATGTTGAATGATGTTTGATCGATATAATTTCCATTTGGAAATAATATCATTGTTTGCACACCTATTTTTATTCGATAGTTAAATCACAGACTATCGAAGTTTTGACCATTTTAACGTTGTTAATATGGAGAGACCGGTTGGATTATTATCCAAAGAACCACTCTGTATTGGCATAAGCGTTGCGAATCATATATGCCAAAGGAAATTGAAGACGGAGTTATGCAAGGGCTATCCTGTTTACAGAATAGTGCCTTCGGATCATCCTGTTCCTGGATGACTTGTATGGACGGATGTCTGACAGAGTATGTCCAGACGATCACGTATATTGATTTCTCCAACCGTACCAAGAGTGGAAGCGGAGAAGGAAACTTCTTTTAGCTAACGCATAATGTATGGTTGAGGACGTCGATCGGTGATTTGATGGATTTGACGATGTGGCATTCAAAGTGAATCTGGTGTGATGATAAAGCGTAGCTTCTAGCCTCATCATCCGGTAAATGACAGAAATCGGGCAGGCAGCATGGCTAAGTCGGTCGCACCGAAGTAGGGTGTATAATCACCTGATCTAGAGTTTCATTTACTTCTAAAAATCTATTGTTGATGCTGTCCCATTCGGGAAACGGTTGCTGATCCCAACTGTTGGTGATATACATTCGATACACTCAAGCGAAATGAGTGGTCGGTCATGTGTGGCCGGGTTGCAAGATGTTCTTGTTGAACCCAGTGTATTCCTCTCTAGAGGTACATTAGCGAAAGGTGGTTCCATACCTTGTCATAGTTGGAAACCCATTACCCAATACGTGCATGCGGTTTTGATTGTATACTATATATGTAGAACGTGAGATGGAAGCGTTTCTGCTAGATGATTATATATATACTGTGGTTGATAGACATTATTATAATATCAAAAGGTTTTTGATATAAAGATATTTTGGATTCTCATAAGGGAAAAACCCGTTCCGTTATGCGGCGTGGTCTTATGAGATATCATTTACTTTTTCAACTGTTTTAAACTGTTTTACTCATACCAGTCCCATGACTGACCCGGAGTTTACTTTGTTGTTTTCCCTAAACTCTTGGGTGCCTAAATTTGTATGGGCAGTCAAGTAGTCGGGATTTACAGATATACTGGAAGAGCTTGGAGCAGGAGGCTTCAGGATCATATAGCTATAGTTATTTCCGCTGTGTTGTAAGTGATGTACTTTGATAATGATATGTATATTCAAGTACTGATTTGTATTTCAAAGTTATGTTATGAAATATATTTATTCGTTCCGCTGTGAGATGCGTGTTACTCTGATGTTGTGTTCTTCTTCTTCTTCTATTCTAATTTTCTATCTTATCTTTCCTCACCCTCTAATTTCTTTCACTAATTACCAGGATTTCTCGACGTTTTGGTTATCGACGTCGTGCTTACGTCGATAACCAAAGTCGCTCGAAATCCGGGTCGTTACAGTTGGTATCAGAGCTTAAGTTAAGAATTACTTGGCTCTGTGGCGTGACTCGGTAGAGATAGGGTTAGTAATACCCTAGACTGAGATTGAGTGTATATATACGAGTGAACGTATTTGTATTTGATATAAAAATTTGTTTTATATTGTGGAGATTCATTGGTTGGGTCGGTTATGAGTTCTGGTCGATCAGTTTGATCCACTGTATCGGTAGGAGTTACTAAACACTTGAATACGATGAACCATCATGGTATGTTTTGAAAGAGGGTAAACGAAATAGTACCCAACGTATATTTTGAATATATTGGATATATTGGTTGTTATTATAATCGAGTAAGATTATAAATTAAATGGTTATGTAAATAACCAATCAGAATTCATATAAGTGAAAAACGTGAAATCAGATGAGTTAAATCTGAAATTTAAACCAGGAATTGAGTTAAAACTCTGGAGAATTGGATAAGTATTTGTAAATGGATTGGGATTAAAAATAAGGAAAATTTATGATCCTGGGAGATTTTAAATTGTTTTACAAGCAGTGTGAATTATATTTTGAAATGAATTTCAAAGTGGAAATGTTTAGAAATGGTTTTATAGTATTGAACTCACTTCGATCGCTGGAAAATAGATTCTGATGATGACAGCTGCATCATTAGTATTCATTTTCGAGTTGTAAGTGACGAATTACTACCAAAGATACTGTTTTGAATTTGTTTTGGGAAAGACAAGTTGTGTTGAATTTCAGAATGGGATTTAAAATATAGAACTTGAATTTTGAAATAGATTTGAAATATTAACTTGTTTAAAAGAAATAAAAACAAGAAGTTCCTTTATAAACGAAGTTTATAAATAGTTCTTTTATAAACGAAGTTATAAACGAAGTGAAAAGAATTATCATTGGATAATTCAGAAATAAAATACAAGAGTGAAATTGAAAGGGGAACCTATTTTCCAAAGGTAGTAATATCGATTTCAAAAGGAATTGAAATCGAGACTTATGTAAAGGATGAATAAAGAAAGTTCGAAAAGGAATTTGAATAAAGGAAGTTCAAACTTAGAATGTGAATAAAGAAAATTCAAAGGGGATTTGAATATAGAAATTCAAATGAAATTTGAATAAAGAAGATTTAAATAATGGAAAATTGAATATAGAATTCATATAGAGTAATAATGAAATTTGAATATAGAAATTCAAATGGCGTTTGGATATAGAAAATATAAAAGATTTCAAACATAGGATTTGAATATCGAAAGTGAAATGAAATTTGAATGTAGAGGATTCAAATAGAATTGAATTTGAAATTTGAATATAGAAGATTCAAAGGGAATTGAAATGAAATAAAGAGAATTCAAATAGATTTGAATAATGGAATTCAAGTATAGAATTTGAATAAGAGATTTGAAATGGAATTCAAATATGGAATTTGAATAAGAGAATCGAAATGAAAATTGAATATAGGAAATTCAAATAAAATTGAAAAGGGATTCAATTAGTTGATAAACAAGTTAAACCTATATTTGAACATGTATATTCAAATAAAAAGGTGAAATGGGCAAACCAGTAATTTGAAAATCACTTAACAAACCAAGTTAAAATGATTGGATTAAGTTGGAATGAATTAGAAATGTATAAATATACATGAGATAGGTACGGAAAAGGTATGAAGATATATAAATAGATTGTTCGACGAAAGGTATGTATTTAATTCATATATGAGATTTTATGCGCCGTATCGGCTAGCCGCTTGGCTTTTCTTTTTCTTTTTGATTGGAGAAGGCCTATGTGGCAGTTTGGGGATTTTCCCGATGCTCCCGGTACAAAGGAGGTTATGGCAAATTTTTCCGGGAATCTAAGAAGTTAGAATATTTTTAAGATAATTTGATAATTAGAAATCAACGTATCGATATATATAGAAGTCGATAAGGAAATGAACTTAGAAATAGAATAGTAAAATCAAAAAGGGAGTATAAGAATAAAATCTAGTAAAAATAGAAAGAGAAAGTGTATACGTGTTTAAAAGTGAATAAGTAGTTGTATGGTATTGATTATTCGAGTAAGTAGTCATATCTGTTTTGACGTTATAAATGTTATTCAGTCAAGGTCTGAGAGGTAGTTATACCCCAACTTGATTGATTTCATTATTAACAAATAAATAGTAAGATTCCAGGCTCGATGATCAATGTGAATGAGAGTTAGTTGAATATAATATTTGGATTGTCGTAACGATGTTTTACACAAAATCCGTTTTAACCCAAATAAGTGTAAGCTTGGAAATAGAATAATAAATATTTCCTAAGTATAGAAATAAACGAGATCGGAAAAGAGATAAATAATTGGAATATTTTCCAATTATAAATAGCATATATTTTCTAAAGTTTAGAAAATAAAGGAAGACGATATTTGGAAATGTTTTCCCAATAACATAAAAGGCCAATAAGGTTATTAAAAATATTTGGTTAACAAATATTGATAAAGGAATAGAGAAGTGATTTAACTAATGGAATATTGATTATGGGCTCAGTTGAATTTCAAAAGGAAAATTTGATTTTTGAAAAAGTAAACTGTTTAAAATTCCCAGGAAAAGACTATTTGAATTAAAAACAAATTTAACAAAAATTTGTGAAAGCAAGTTTGAATTAAAGTAAAGCCAGTAAAGTGGTAACTGAAATTGAATTAGAATGATATCAAGACCGACTGGATTGTGAGATTCAAATTTGAAGTGTAATGTGATAATCAAGTTAAGAGTTGGGAATCGAGAAGAAACTCGAGTTGAAACGGTATTGGCTCGGATATAAGCGAATGGTTGTGTTGGAGATAAAACTGATTTAGAGTTTGATTGGCATGACATTGGTATATGCTGAGTTGATAGCATATGGAAGTGATAGAGTTAATATGCCTGACAAAAAGTTACAAGTTATATTTCATATGGTATGAGATTTTGATAAGCCGAATTGGCAAGCCGCTTGGATGTTTGATTTTCTTTTGGGTTGGAGATGGCCCAGAGAGGCGAGTTGGAGTTTGACGTATTGACCAGTACAAAGAAGGTGCCGGCGAAATTTTTCGAAGAGTTAAGGCGTTAGAAAATTTTCAGGATTTTTGAAAATTTTCGTTGATAAGGATTAATTAATAATTTAATTGAAATTAAATTGGTTCAGTTGAAACTGAAGTAAAAAGTGAACAAATATGTTCTAACCAGTCGATAGGGTCGTTCTCTACCTTTTAGCAATTTCGAGGACGAAATTATTTTAAGTGGGGAAGATTGTAATGACCCGCATTGGCAGGGGTATTATAATTAATTTATTTAATTATTGAAATGGTGATTTAGAGAATTTAATGGTCGTGGAATTTAATTATGATGAATATTTAATTTAAAATAATAAATTAAATAATATATTTAATTCCGAATGGTCGAAATGACGATATGGTGTGAACCGGATCATCTGTGATATTTAATTCAGCTTGGAATTTAATTTGAATAACGAATATATTCAATCGTCGACAGTTGAACGTATAGTTTATAATATAATTATAAACGAGCTTGAAATGGCGCTGCAGTTCGTAAATTGGCGATTCGAACTTCAACTGAATGTACTGGATTCGTTTTAAGCCGGATTTCTGTGAAACAAAAAACGTGTGGAGCTGGTGGAGTATATCTTTCTAGTGGAAGAGAAAAATCGGGGTTTCGTCGTGTAGATTTTGAGAAATGTCCAAATCAAATTTTAAAATAGTCGCTATAGAATCGTTTATCGACCGTAACGGATTATTCGATATAACTGGAGATCGGCTTTGAATTTAGACAAGGTTCTTTTGGGAAATAGTGATAATTTAATTTTTAGAATTTTACTGTAATTTTTAATTAATTAAATAAGCAACTTTTTATTTGGAGTATTGTGCACCCTGTAATCAACATTTTTGAGGTTTCACAATATGAGTTCGCCTACCGATATTATTATATTTCTAGGATCGTGACACATTGATCGTCACGATGGTGTATTTGATCCAGTAGACAGCAGTTCATAAATTAACAAAGTTTTATAAATGAGATGACCAAAATCTTTAAAACTTAAATAAATACACAGACCTTAGCATCGTATATAAACTAGACAACAGAACAAAGTAAATAAGTATACATTTCATTTCTTCCCTGAAAGGTCCTTGTCCTCATATCCCTTTGTCGAGGCCGGTGTGGACATAAATGAAACACGTCAGTTTGTTATCAGCCACAAATTGGATAAAAGCAAAACACTATATAATACCCTTTATAACTTCTAACCTAATACCTCATTTTCCTCAGTCCAAATACTTTCGAGCCGCCATCCCTCTTATCTTCTCAAAGCAAGAAAACTAAAACGTGGAAAAATAAAATCAAAAGCAAATCAAAGAATCGGTTCGAACTCTCGAAAACAAAAATGAAATCGCGATTTATCCCAGAAGCGAGAGCAAGTTTAAATCGCTCGTAAGTTAGAAGCGATGAGGTATCGGCCATGAGTTTCTGCGTAGCATTGTACTGGGGCGAGAGCTCGAGTTTTTGGTTGAGGATGGTTTAGTGGGGGAGTTGCTTGCGGGTGTGAGACTGGAGAGGGGCAGTAGCAGCTTGAAGCGTCAAAAATGGTGGAAAGTGATGGAGCGGGTTTCTGCGTGTGGGTTGAAGTTCTGGTATTGTCTGAAAAAGGGGTGAGCTTGCTGGTCTGTTGTGTTAATGAAGGAGAGCAGTTCGAAAATGTGTAAATGGGAGATGGAAGAATCCGCGGTTGTGGATGTTTGAGGAGGGAGTCGCTGTCTTGGTTTGGGGAGATGACAAGGAAACGTGGAGCAGGGTTTTGGGTTTGTGCAGAATGTAGTGCATGAGGAAGGGTAGTCTTCTGTTGAGCATGGAAAATGTGAAGAAAATGGTGAACAGCGGGTTAGTAGCCTTGCTGTGAATTAAATGGAGAGGTAGAAAAGTATAAGGTGGAATGGGTTTTTGGGGTACTGAGAGATGAAGGGAGTTTGGATAAAAGATGTAGTGTTAACAATGAATGGTGAAATGGGGAAGGCTGATTGTTTTGACGTCTAGTGTGACTGTTTGGGAAGTGAAGGCAAACAGAGTTGTTAAATTTGCATTTTTAATGGAGAAAGGATTAGAAGGGGAAAGCAATTAAAAGGTTTATGGGACCAAGTTATTTATTGTTGACGAACAGTATGTCCGGTTAGAATCGTGTGAACGCGAGTTATGCTGTGAAGCTGGGTTTGAACCCTTTGAAGCTGGTTACAATTTATAGCAAAATAAATTGTCCGTCTGAATCAAGCGATGGTTATCGTTATTAACGATGATCGTCCAATGTGAGTAAATCTCACTAACTCTGAACAGTTTATAATTTCATGTTGTATTTTTAGAACTGTTAGATATTGGCTGATTTACTGTATGTTGACTGTTTGATTGAACTGCTAGTCAGTTAGTTAATTTTTCTATATTGATTCTGTTTAACAGAATATATCATATAGAACTGAAAAGTGATGTTATCTATATTGTTTAACATCTGTGATGCAGGGAGACAGGTTGGAGGAATCCAACTGGATTCCTCAACATTTATTTTACTGTTTTCATATATTGTGATATATGATGTGTTATATAATCTGTTATGGATTATGTGTGTTGGAATGATATTGATCATTGTTATTCGATATTTTAAATATCATAAAAGACCCTGGGATGTAAAAAGAAGTATTTCAATGTATATTGAAATAAAGGAATTTTATAAAATCACAGGATTTTATAAAAGGAATTATTTATAAAACGAACACGGTTTTATAAAAGGGATATTTATTTAGAAAATAAATAGAAATAGAAAAGGAATATTTATTTAGAAAATAAATAGAAGTTATAAATAGGATATATTTGTAACGGTAAGTAAACGTTATAAATATGAAATATTTGTAACGGTAAATAGAAGTTATAAATAGGAAATATTTGTAACGGTAAATAGAAGTTATAAATATGAAATATTTGTAACGGTAAATAGAAGTTATAAATAGGAAATATTTGTAACGGTAAATAGAAGTTATAAATAGGATATATTTGTAACGGTAAGTAAACGTTATAAAAAAAGAAAATAGTTGTAACGGAAAACGTAGTATCAAAAGGAGCTAATCGATGTTAGTTAATCGATTAGAGTTAAAGCAAAGGAGCTAATCGATGTTAGTTTAATCGATTAGAGTTTAAAGCAAATGAGTTAATCGAATATAGTTATTCGAATAGAAGCGAATGAGTTAATCGAATATAGTTATTCGAATAGAAGCGAATGAGTTAATCGAATATAGTTATTCGAATAGAAGCAAAAGAGTTAATCGAATATAGTTATTCGAATAGAAGCGAATGAGTTAATCGAATATAGTTATTCGAATAGAAGCGAAAGAGTTAATCGAATATAGTTATTCGAATAGAAGCAAAAGAGTTAATCGAATATAGTTATTCGAATAGAAGCGAATGAGTTAATCGAATATAGTTATTCGAATAGAAGCAAAAGAGTTAATCGAATATAGTTATTCGAATAGAAGCGAATGAGTTAATCGAATATAGTTATTCGAAAGGAGTTAAGTGAAATGGGTAAATCAATAGCATTAGTCAAATAGAGTTAATCCAATAGTGTTAGTCCAATAGAGTAAATTGATAGGGGTTAGTCCAATAGAGTTAATTGATAAGAGTCAATCGAATATAGTTATTCGAAGGAGGGTTAAGTAAGGAAGTTTGTTAAGGAATATAAAGTGAACTTTGCCTGTTTCAAAGTTAGAAATGTTGTTCAGTTAAGGTCTGAGAGGTAGTTCTACCCCAACTTGATTGGCTGCATTTTAACTAAGGGATAGTTAAGGTTCGGCAGTAAAGGAAATGGTTTGAGTTGGCATCGCGATGGTTTGTTTAAAACATCTGTCTAAGTCCAAGGAAGAAGCTTTGGAAATGTTTTCCAAATAAGAAACCAGAAATGTTTTCAAATAAAGAAAACAGGAAATGGAAATGTTTTCCATTTGTTAATAACGTATATTTTCCCAATTTAGAAAATAAGGAATATTGAACGTAGGGAAACATGAGATAAGTAAATTAATGAACTAAAGAGATGAATGTTGAATGATGTTTGATCGATATAATTTCCATTTGGAAATAATATCATTGTTTGCACACCTATTTTTATTCGATAGTTAAATCACAGACTATCGAAGTTTTGACCATTTTAACGTTGTTAATATGGAGAGACCGGTTGGATTATTATCCAAAGAACCACTCTGTATTGGCATAAGCGTTGCGAATCATATATGCCAAAGGAAATTGAAGACGGAGTTATGCAAGGGCTATCCTGTTTACAGAATAGTGCCTTCGGATCATCCTGTTCCTGGATGACTTGTATGGACGGATGTCTGACAGAGTATGTCCAGACGATCACGTATATTGATTTCTCCAACCGTACCAAGAGTGGAAGCGGAGAAGGAAACTTCTTTTAGCTAACGCATAATGTATGGTTGAGGACGTCGATCGGTGATTTGATGGATTTGACGATGTGGCATTCAAAGTGAATCTGGTGTGATGATAAAGCGTAGCTTCTAGCCTCATCATCCGGTAAATGACAGAAATCGGGCAGGCAGCATGGCTAAGTCGGTCGCACCGAAGTAGGGTGTATAATCACCTGATCTAGAGTTTCATTTACTTCTAAAAATCTATTGTTGATGCTGTCCCATTCGGGAAACGGTTGCTGATCCCAACTGTTGGTGATATACATTCGATACACTCAAGCGAAATGAGTGGTCGGTCATGTGTGGCCGGGTTGCAAGATGTTCTTGTTGAACCCAGTGTATTCCTCTCTAGAGGTACATTAGCGAAAGGTGGTTCCATACCTTGTCATAGTTGGAAACCCATTACCCAATACGTGCATGCGGTTTTGATTGTATACTATATATGTAGAACGTGAGATGGAAGCGTTTCTGCTAGATGATTATATATATACTGTGGTTGATAGACATTATTATAATATCAAAAGGTTTTTGATATAAAGATATTTTGGATTCTCATAAGGGAAAAACCCGTTCCGTTATGCGGCGTGGTCTTATGAGATATCATTTACTTTTTCAACTGTTTTAAACTGTTTTACTCATACCAGTCCCATGACTGACCCGGAGTTTACTTTGTTGTTTTCCCTAAACTCTTGGGTGCCTAAATTTGTATGGGCAGTCAAGTAGTCGGGATTTACAGATATACTGGAAGAGCTTGGAGCAGGAGGCTTCAGGATCATATAGCTATAGTTATTTCCGTTGTGTTGTAAGTGATGTACTTTGATAATGATATGTATATTCAAGTACTGATTTGTATTTCAAAGTTATGTTATGAAATATATTTATTCGTTCCGCTGTGAGATGCGTGTTACTCTGATGTTGTGTTCTTCTTCTTCTTCTATTCTAATTTTCTATCTTATCTTTCCTCACCCTCTAATTTCTTTCACTAATTACCAGGATTTCTCGACGTTTTGGTTATCGACGTCGTGCTTACGTCGATAACCAAAGTCGCTCGAAATCCGGGTCGTTACAGTCTTTCTGCACATGCATTTTGTCAGTTTTGGATGGTTAGAACTAATATAATATGCAATGATGAAAACAGCCTTTCCAGGGTTAATGAATGACCAAATAAAAATTTCGCATTGAAAAGTAGTCCTTGATGTTATAATACTTTTATGTACATGTACAATTTTTAACATTTTGCTAAAATAGTTGCAACTGTTAGAAAGAATTATGACATTCATGTTCATTTAATATGCTACATTTTTTAGCAACCCAATTTTTGTGTGTTGCATTGGGGTTTTACTAGTATGCCAAAACTTACGTGTGCAAGCAATACAACTTCAGTTTGACGAAATAGTGAATATAAAAATTCCTGTTGTGTGGAGCAGCTACTGCATATTCAAACATAAATATAAAAATTTGAAGGAGAACTGTAAGGCATGTATACATCAGTACGTGTGTTTCAATGTACATTTGAGTAAGCACTTGTGTGTGTTTGTGTTCGACTATACTTATGCTCAAACATAAATATAAAAATCTGAAGGAGAACTGTAAGGCATGTATACGTCAGTACGTGTGTTACAATGTACATTTGAGTGAGAACTTGTGTGTGTATGTGTTCGACTATACTTATGATCACTAGCTAGTGAATGCTATTTGACAGAAAAAACTAAACTTGTGAAAATTTGAGTTAAAAATGAAACTATAATTCATTACACATATATTATGTTTTTTCAGTAGCCTGTAATTCACTACGCTTATAGTTACTAGGTTTGCTTGATGATTCAACTACCTATAGCCTAATTTGTTATTTATCTAGTTGCTATCTTTCATGTAACTTGCTTTAGAAATGAGAATATGAAACATAATAACAGAATCAGGCCTCAGGAAATACATATGCATGTACATATTCTGTGTTGTATAAACAAATTATTGTGTTATAACTGTTTTATGGAATAAAAGAAAATTAAGGTCTCAGGCCATTTGTTTCCTTTTCCAGCGATTCAAGCAATATTAGACATCAGTCTAGTTGCAGCATGCTGCTGCGGACAACAACAGCAGCTACTGCTGAAAAGGGGTTGGTGACAGCAGCAGCAGCCACTGACCTGGCCACCTCAAATCCAGTCATAAGGATAGTTCCTTTCTTATGTTTCAAAGGTGGGTTGGTGATAGTATGCTGGTTGGAGGTGGCTGCTGTTTGAAAGGAAGGAGAGTGGTTGAAAAATGAATGACAATAGAAGAACAGTAAATAGAAATGGTTGGAGTTTAGTGCTACCTTGAAATTTGCAATTCCTATGAATTTAATGTGTACGTACATTTAGCTTAGGCCTAAACGGGGCATGCAAAGAAACAAAAACTGTAAAAACAAAAGGGGACGAGAACAAAAAAAAGACTAATAAAACGTAACGGTTTTTATTATAACTGTGATATGTATTTTGCTTGTGTTTCTTGTATTTTGCTTGTGTTTTTGCATTTTTCTTTGTTATAAGACTGTAACTTGTGTTTGTGAATTGCAGGTTTTAGAAGTTGGACGAGTTTACAAGCTGAAGACTAAGTGATTTTTCATGTAATTTTGTTTTGAAATGATGTTTGAACAACATGTATGTTGACTTATTTCTATATTTATTAGTAGATTTATTAACTATGACTTCGTGATTGAAATCAAATATGCTTTTGGTATTAGTTTTTTGTTATTGACAGTTTTGTCCCGTGAATTACTATTTAATTGTTTGAACTGTGCATAAGTTAAATAAAAGATTTGCTATATAAAGATCATAGCTGAATTATGTGTTGTACATTAAAAATATTAATAGCGGAAAATTGCACTTATGGAAATAAAAGGTGGAATGCTATGTAAAAAATTAAATAGGGTGGAAAACCTTTTCATATCATTGAATGTATGCTACGATAACACTGGAAACGCTATATATACTATAATAAACATTCATAGCGAAAAACTCCTCTTATGGAATCAAAATGTGAAATGCTATATAAAATGTAAATCATGTGAAAAACTTTTCTTATGATTGAATATGAGCTATGAAAACAGCGATAATGCTATAAAAAAAAGCGAGTATTTAATATAGCAAGGTCTGAACGTTATATATCAATGGGTCATTCAATAATAGCGTATTTATTTTAAAAAACAAAATGGAAAACATTTTTCATAGCAATGAATATGTGCTATGAAATTATAGATAACGCTATAAAAAATAAGCTGAGATTTTAGTAAGCAAATATAATTGCAACGTTTGAACGCTATGTAAAACATTTCATGATGATGGACATGCGCTATAAAATGTATAATACTATAGCGTTTAGATTTGAGCTATAAGATATAAAGGGCTATTATTGCATGTCGTTATATAGCGTCGTCACTAATGCTATGATAACATATTATAGCATTTTTCACGTGCTATTAAAAGGTAAATCTGTTGTAGTGCAGACTGTTGTCTGACCCAGAGTTTTATGTTTCTTCTTATTACTCTAGGTGCTCACACGAGCAGACTAGAGACAGGTTAGGTGGTTGCACGAGTAGTTGTACCAGAGACGAGCAGGAGGCTTCCATGTATGATATAGATATATATTCTCCTTGTATTGTTGCTGGTCACTATGTTGGGCATTAGTAGTGCACCTTTTCTATTTTTTTCTTTAGAGACAATATTTTAAAGTTGTAATAATGGTTTTGGATCATAAGCTGTATTTTGGATTTCCGCTGCTATGATGGTTTAGTTTTCAGCTTATGCACTGTCTCGCCTATTTTATGTCAAGTTATGTTACTATTATATTTTATTCCATGTGCTGTGAGACATTCTATAGGTTCTTTGATAATTCTTCGTAGTTGTTTCTTTTCTTCTGACGACCACCCCATGCTGGTCGGGCATTAGCACAACGCATTTCAGGGAAATGTCGGCTGGTGCGGGGCAGGCCATCACATTTGGTATCAAAGCCTAGGTTGCGTAGTTAACCTAGGGGAAGACACTAGGGAGAGATAGTATACGTATATGAGAGCGCGTATTTGTGATATTTTGGTTTTCAAAAGCTATATATATAATAGTATTGCTAAGGAAGAAGTCGCACTGCATTGGTGCCACTAAGGAGATGGTTAATCGTTTTCTCTTTACAGATTGAACGATGAGCCGATATACAAGGAGTACGCGTTCAGGGGCCAATAATAGGAATGATCCTGATATGAGGACAATGTTTACTACCTTCATGAGAGAGATGCTTAGGGATGTTCAGGGAGCGGTTTCTAATGCTGCTAACGGTGGTGGTGCAGCAGTGCAGGCACCTAGAGCCGATTTCGCCAAGCTTAACAAGGATTATACTAGCCTTGGTCGGAAGTTGTTCCACGGAACGGAATCCGCTACGAATGTTCAAGATTGGCTTGATAGCTGTGAGCGCATCTTCAAGGACTTAGGGATTGAGGATGCGATAAAGAGAAAGTTAGCATCCCGTCAGCTTCAAGGACGAGCTATGAATTGGTGGAATACTATTAAAGTAGCTACTCCAAATATCGAGTTACTTGGAATTAGTTTAAGACTCGCTTCAGTGATAAGTTTATTCCAACTGCTCAAAAATCAGAACTGTTAGGAAATTTTTGGAACTTAAGCAGAATGGTAGGGCAGTCTCGGAATATATTGCTGACTTCGATACTTTATCGAAGTATGGATTATCCCTTATCGATATTGGTGAGAAGAAGAACGAGAAGTTCATAACTAGCTTAGATGGGTACTTGGGAGAAAGACTCATAAACCATATCGATGAGACATTCGAGTCTATAGTAGGAAAGGCATTGAGGTTGGAGAGCCTTTACCCTAAGTCAAAGGTCGAGGTTTATGTTACATCTGCAGGGGAGCCAAAGCTGCAGGCAAGTGGTGGAGGCAAGAAAAATTCTCATAATAAGAGAAACAGGATCAGACCAAGAGTGGTCAGAAAAAGAAGGACAAGAAAGATGTTGAATGCTATAGCTGTGGCAAGAAGGGCTACTATGCCAAAGATTGTAGGGCCAAGCCAGCGGACAGGAAGTGCTTCAACTATGGCCAAGTGGGACATCTTAAGGATAAATGTCTGCAACCTCCGAAAGAGAAGCAGATCGTGAAAGCATATGCTATCAGTGTTGTTCCTTCTTCGTCGAATTCCCCAACTGCGGCTGAGAAAGGAAAAAGTGTCATTATTCAAGGTATGCTTTCTATTTATGATGTTCCTGTTCAAGTGTTGTTTGATACCGGGGCTTCCCATTCCTTCATATCTAGTGACATGGTGGATAGGTTGGGATTGGAACCCGAGATTGTCGATAGACCTTTAGTTGTGATGAACCCGATCGGTGGTTCGACTAACCTTGGTATGATTTGTCTTAATTTGGTCTTATCGAGTCATGGATGCATGTTTATTTGTGATTGCTTTGTTTTGGGCTTTACTGGTTTTGGCATTATTTTGGGAGTCGATTGGCTCCAAAGGTATGGGGTGGTGGTAGACTGTGAAGGGTCTTCAGTGACCGTTAGAGCGGATGATGGGCGGAGGGTACTGTTTAGTAGTCTACCTAGTGATGGGGTGATGGCTAGTTTTCTAAATTTCCTCGACATCCCGCATGATGAGTTAGTTGTCAAAGGTACCAATTGCTGGCGAGTATCCGAACATCTTCGAGGAAGTGACCGGACTTCCACCACACCGAAAGATCGAGTTTCGTATTGATTTAGTGAAAGATGCCAAACCTATAGTGATGCCACTTTGTCGTATGGTGCCAAGGAAGCAGCGATAGCTCAGGGTGTAAGTGAGCGATCTTTTGAAGAAGGGATTTATACGAAGAAGTGTTTCCGAGTGGGGAGCACCAATAGTGTTTTCTACCAAGGCCAATGGTTCCCTTCGATTGTGTGTGGACTATTGCGAGTTGAACAAGGCGACGAGGAAGAATAAGTATCTTCTTCCACGGATAGATGATTTGTTTGATCAGTTGAGTGAAGCAAGAGTGTTCTCCCAGTTAGATCTCGTGATATGTTTTCATCAGCTCCGAGTAGCAGCTAAGAGTATACCTAAAACGGCATTTCGGACGCCGTCTGAATTATATGAGTGGTTGGTCATACCATTCGAGTTGACCAATGCACCAGCATATTTTGTGGATCTCATGAATAAGGTATTCGGGGATTAACTGAATAAGTTTGTTCTTGTGTTTATAGATGATATCTTGGTTTACTTGAGGACAGAGGAAGAACACAAGGAACATTTGAGGATAGTGATGGAGGTGTTGAGGAAACACCAATTGAAAGTAAAATTTTCCAAGTGTCACTTCTGGAGGAGGGAAGTGAGATTCTTGGGCCATGTTGTTTCAGAGAATGGTATTGCTGTGGACCTGCGAAGGTAGCTATGGTACAAGATTGGTCTACGCCTAAGAATGCAACAGACTAAGAAGTTTCTTTGGGTTAGCTGGATATTATCGTAAGTTTATCCAAGACTTTTCCAAGATAGCAGCACCGTTAACCCAGTTGACCAAGAAGAATCAAGCTTTCGTCTAGGACGGAAGGTATGAGAATGCATTTAAGGGCTTAAAAGAAAATTAACGTGTGCACCAGTGTTAGTCATTCCTAAGGGAACGAAGAGACGACGGTATACACGGATGCCTGTGGTACCGGACTAGGTGTTGTATTGATGCAAGGAGGTAGAGTTGTAGCTTATGCTAGTCGGTAACTGAAGTCGCATGAGAGGAGATATCCTACCCATGATTTGGAATCGGCAGCGATCGTGTTCGCATTGAAGATGTGGAGACATTATCTCTTGGGAGAAAGATTTGAGTTTTTTACCGATCATAAGTCATTAAAGTACCATTTCTTCCAAAACGATTTGAATCTCCGTCAGCAGAGATGGTTAGAGTTTTTGGCTTCATATGATTTTAATATCGCATACACACCCAGGAAGGGCAATGCAGTAGTTGATGCCTTGAGTAGGAGACATGCCAGTTTAGGGGTTATGTTTCTGGAATGGAAGCAATTGGAGTATATCGCAGGGTATGATTTCAGACCAAAGTGCGAATTAGATCCAGAAATGTTAGCAAGTTTGACGATTAGACCCACCTTGATTGAGCGGATTGGTTCCAGTCAGAGGGACGATCCTAATCTATTAGAAATCATTTCCAAGTTAGAGATAGGTATCGACGAGGAGATGAACAAGTATAGGCTTGATCGAGATGGATGGCTTAGAAAGAATGGGAGACTGGTTGTACCCAGCGTTAGTGGATTGAGAGATGAAGTGCTTAGAGGATGTCATCACTCGAAACTGAATATACACCCCGATGGTAACAAGATGTATCGAAACATGAAGCAGACCTACTACTGGGAAGGGATGAAAAGAGACGTTGGGAAGTTTATATCCAAGTGCGTGAATTGCCAGCTAGTTAAAGCCGAGCAAATGAATCCCAGTGGTTTGTTACAACAATTAGAAATTCCCGAATGGAAATGGGAACAAGTCTCGATGGATTTTATCGATGGATTACCAAGGACTAGATCAGGTCATGGCAGTATTTAGGTGATTGTGGACGATTGACCAAGAGTGCAAGGTTTATACCAGTCAAGTCGATTAGAACGGCAGCTAAGTTGGCAGAACTATATATGAAATGGGTAGTGAGATTGCATGGAGTACCCAAAAGTATTGTGAGTGACTGAGACCCGTTATTTATTGGTGGGTTTTGGAAGAGCTTATATGAGGCGTTAGGTTCAAAGTTATATCTCAGTACCGCGTACCATCCTCAAACCGACAGTCAAACAGAGAGGGTGAATCGTGTCTTAGTGGATCTATTAAGAGCTTGCATATTGGATTTTAGTAGGTCATGGGATGACCTTTGCATCTAGTTTAATTCACATAAAATAATAGTTATCGGTCTAGTATTGGAATGGCTCCATTTGAAGCTTTGTACGAGAGACCATGCAACTCACAATCATCTTAGTTAGAGACCAATGAGGAGTTTGTGCTTGAACCAGAAGTAGTGAGAGAAACTTCAGATAAGATCTAAATTATCCAACAGAGAATAAAGGCTGCCCAGGATAGGCAGAAGAGTTATGCTGACAAGAGACGAAGAGATTTGAAGTTCTCCATTGGCAACTTGGTATTTGTCAAGATCTCTCCATTGAAAAGTGTGATTCGATTTGGTAGGAGAGGTAAGTTAATGCCAAGATTTGTTGATCCGTTTCCAGTTCTCGAGCAAGTTGGAAATTCAGCATATAAAGTTGGATTACCGGACAATTATGGCGGGAGTTCATAACGTATTTCATGTTTTCCAGTTAAAGAAGTTCGTGCACGATTCTAATATGTCTATTTCACCAGATCAGTTTGATGATATCAAAGTAGAACCCGAGGCGGTTGGGAACCGCAGACCGATTCATATTGTCAGGTACGAAACGAAGTAGCTTTGGAGAAAGACGGCGAAACTAGTTAAAGTCTAGTGGGGAGATAACGAGAATGACTGTACTTGGGAAACAGAGGAGAATATAAGGAAGACATATCCAGAACTCTTTGCCTGATAAGGTTTTAATTGCGATTTAGTTAATCCGCATGCTAGGAAAAAATTGTTGTGCTATTATGTATGTTTGATTGTTTGTAAATGGCTGATAGGCATGCGGGGCACCTTTGTATGTTTTGGTTAAGGAATTTTGGGGTTGAAATTTCTTAAGGGGGGAGAGTGTTACGACCCACATTCTACATATTAGAGAATCATAGAATATTTATTTCTTTTTTGTATGAAGTCATAGATTCGTGTAGCTTTGGGAAACGACTATTGGGGTCATTTCCCATGTTCATGATTTTTGACGAATTTTAAGTGACCGCTTTTGCCCCTGGCGAATCTTGTTTCGCCTATAACTTTTGATTAGTAAGGAGTTTTGACCTAAAACCACTTCCATTGGATTCAGATGATGGTTTACCTTTCCGTAGAGTGGTCACATTGAACAAACGGACTTACCGTTTGGGAGATATGACTAAAATAAGGTTTGGGAGGTGAAAAACAACGTTAACGGGCTTAATAGGGTGATTAGCAGCTAGGCCCATAACTCATTTCGGTATTAGGATTATGGGAGGGCTTAAATGAGTTAGAGAATAGTACCTATTCATTTTTCCAGCCGTCATTTACCTTCATCTAACCCTAGTAATGGCCTCCAACCCTCAAATCACCTTCTAATCTCATTGTAATCACATATTGGCCTAACCAACATCAAACTAAAGCGGATTAACATAGAGATCGAAGTAGAGCTGCTGTGTTGCATAGAGATTTGACCCAAATCAGACATATTTTCAGATCTGAGATTTATATGTGGCTAAGGTGAGTGATTAGCATTGTTTTTCACTAATTACGGCTAGTTAAGGGTGATTAGTGTTAATTAACGAAATTGTGCATTATAAAAATCTAGAAAAATTGTAAAAATTCTTAAATATTATTTATGCCTTTGTTAGAAATTTGGGTTAATTTAGACATGTTTTGCTAATCGTGTGGTTAAATCATGATTAAGGGGAAAACATGGGTTTTGGGTATGTCTGATCCATATTGACATGTTAAACTATTGTTGGTGTGTATGGTTGATTATACATGTTGCTATTACTGTTTGGAATGGTCTGTGATTGTATAGAAAAGTTAGAATGGTCAAAAACGTCGTCGTATGGCGTAAATAGCTCGTTGGAAAAGTTGTAGGAAATTGGTCGTACCCCGTTCGTGAGACACCCCTGCAACCCGACCCGCTCGCACCAGGGCATCACGACCCGACTGTGACATCACCCACGAGCCACCTGCTCATAACGTAGACACCACGACCCTCTCACCCAAAGAAAATCACGAAACGGAAGAAGGAGGACCACCACGAGCTGTACCATGAAGCAAGTGACGAACCGAGGAGTCACGACCCAAATGCTCATCACTAGACGACCACGAGTCACGAACCAGAGCTATCCACGAGTCAATGAAGGACCCAAACCCATATGATGACCACGAACTGAGCAGGGGGAGAAATAACTAAGCTATGAATGGAAGGAGACCAAAACTCGAGACGCAAAGGTAGTCCAAATGAGAAGTTGTGACTCGGGATCTAGACGGGAACCAACGAGTTAACTTCGTGGTTGGGCTTTGTTGCGGGACATGTGCAAATATGTTATCGATGTCCATATTTTTGATTTACCACACAGGGACGGATTATTGGCTATGGATCAGTGAAGTGGAGTTGTCATGACTCCAGAGGGAAAACTAATTATAGCAGGGCTATGAGCCAGTGCAGTGGAGTCGTTCTGACTCTAAAGGGGCAAAGTGGACATAGCAAAGGATTAGTGGTTGTGGATCAGTGCAATGGGGTCACGCCCAAGGGCAAGATGATCGCAGCAAAGTATTGGGTGATCAAAGTGTGGATATCGTATACTTTACGCACCGAGTGAGAGATGTGAGGATGATTGCTATGTTTGATGTTTGCTATCACCATGACACGCACACTCCTATTTTCACACAGTATGTTAGCGTTACCTTAGAGTACAGTACATCCTGTTATGCTAACTCTTTTGTTGCAGGTCCAGGTTCAGGTAGGACTCTTATACCTGTTATTTGTTCATCTTAGAGATGTATACTTGCTACCACTCATACCAGACTTCTGTCTGACACAAAGTTTTATGTTTCTTCTTATTACTCTAGGTGCTCACATGAGCAGACTAGAGACAGGTTAGGTGGTTGCACAAGTAGTTGTACCGGAGATGAGAAGGAGGCTTCCACGTATGATATATATATTCTCCCTGTGGTTTTGCTGGTTACTACTTTAGGCATTATTAGTGCACCATTTCTATTTTTGCTTTCGAGACAGTATTTTGAAGTTGTAATAATGGTTTTGGATCATAAGCTATATTTTGGATTTCCGCTGCTACAATGGTTTAGTTTTCAGCTTATGCATTGTCTCGCTTATTTTATGTCAAGTTATGTTACTATTATATTTTATTCCATGCGCTGTGAGACATTCTACAAATTCTTTGACAAATCTTTATAGTTGTTTCGTTTCTTCTGACGACCACTCCATGCTAGTCGAGCATTGGCATAACGCATTTCAAGGAAATGTCGGCTGGTGTGGGGCAGGCCGTCACAGCCCGGTTGCACTGTGAGAGGCTCTCAAAATAAAATTCCGAGCTTGTGAATTTATTTTGGATGTTAGTCGAAGACAGGGATACATTAGTAAACTTTTTGTATCAAATTTATCGCAGATATGAAAACATGGATTTCTCCTTTTTAG
Source organism: Allium sativum (assembly GCA_030737875.1). NCBI lineage: Eukaryota > Viridiplantae > Streptophyta > Magnoliopsida > Asparagales > Amaryllidaceae > Allium > Allium sativum. The sequence goes on from CM060918.1 coordinate 136,653,413, forward strand.
GTGACCATAGAGGGGTCTTCTTAGACGTCTTCACAGAAGGTGCCTAGATGAATGCAGCGTGGACCTACACCCGAGAGAATGCTGGAAACTTCCCCAAGTTACCTCTATTCCTAGAAAGTTGCCTTTAGATAAACTTAAATTTAACAAGCATCGATTTGTAACTAAGACTTTTAAGAGATTAGTCTTGTATGAATGAGAGGAATATCCGTAATGAATGTGCTTGCTTGGTTTATAGTATAATGATTTGTCTTTTCTCTAATTTCTTTTGACATTTTTCCTCAGAACTTGTCTTTTGCCTTGCATGAACTCTCTAAGGCTTTCTTAGAAGATTATGTTAACTTGAAGAGAGATTATAAGGAGAAATTTCCTCTTATTGAGTCTTCTTCCTTGGCACGGCATTGCTTCTTAAGGGATCTTGGGAAAGTTTATACTTGTTATCCTCGGATTCGCCTTGATTTCCTTGGAGAGAATAAGGACCAACTTTTAAGAGAGGCTCACACATATCAGTTGAGGTTGGTTCATGGTTATGACAACCTACCTTTTGGAAAGTGGTACTATCATACATGTCCTCCGGTTCACACACCTGATGGATTCAAAGTCCCCTTTGACTCCTCATTTGACCTTATTGCTGACATCCTAGATAAAGTGAGGAAGGCTGCTTTCTTATCCTGACATTCATGATAAACATTTGTAATGGTGCTTTTATCGAGAGCTAGATTACGCTCATATGAAAGTTCTAGTATTGGTGTATGGGTGTTCTCTCCTCTGGAGATGTGTTTATCTTACAATCTTTTTTGTAAATAATTATGTAAGATGTGAAGTACTTAGCATTTTTCCTGTCGCATGTAATATTCTATAGTGATGGTGCTTATGAAAAGAGGTAGGACCTATAATAGTATTACTTAATGTGCGATCACATATTTCAGCGTAAACGTTTTTCTTTCGTTATGGTTTCACCATGACATGGTGCACATCTTCAGCACACTTCGTTATAAGTTTGTCTTATAGGCCTTCGTAGAGCATCACTTGCTCTCAGTAGGGTTAATAGTACCGATGTACATAAGATATGAAATGTTTATAGTGCTTACTTGTGTTTTGGATGTTAGTGCAAACATTTAACCTACTTGGATAACAAATTGATGAATGTATAAGTTAAAGACACTACCCTAGGCAAGTGTGAAGGCCATGAGTTTGCACCAGGTAATAGTGGAATTGTGATTCCAAGCCAGATTCGGGTTGGTGAGAAGGTTGAACAACTCCTTCTTGTTTATATTTAAGATTCTGAATAGATCAAGATTTGGATATTTGTGATGAGACCGGAACTCCACATACGGTTGTGACTTACACTTGAATCAATCCAGGCTTGGGCATTAAGATAGGAGACCAAGAATCCGCTTCTGGCCTTCGCGGAAAGTCGAATCAACCCGGATTCGGTATTGAGATAAGACCGGGATCGTACTTTCGGTATTTGTGAAGATCCGAACCAACCCAGATTCGGGTTATTGAAATAGGAGACCAAAAATCCACTTCTGGTCTTTGTTGAGAGCCGATTCACATAGATTCAGGTATTAGAGATTGAGTCCCAGAAATCCACTTCTGGTATTAATGTGTTGGGTATTCCCTTGGACTTGATTTGTGAAGTAGAGGTTGTACATGCTTCTTAAGCACTCTCCGGGCTTTTGATGTCAAAGAAGAGGATGTATGTGCTTTGTTGGCCACTCACTGGGCCTGTGCGTCTGGTGCGCTTGGCTACCTTATCCACAAACAGGGCCCAAGGACTTACCCGACCTCCCTCTAGGAGGCGCCTTATCCTGACCATCATAAGCGATGATAAGGCCTTAGAAACTTAAAACGGGTCATCGTAGACACGAAATTAGGGTTAACTCTTTTGATGCTCTATACTGACCATCGTAGGTACTGATAGAGGCTTACACACCATCCCCTTCAAGGGGTGCCCTATCCTGGCTATCATAGGCGATGATAGGGGTTGGCATTCCCTTCTGCGGGTAACGCGGAACATAAGTAGAGGTAGGACGTGCTCTTCTGCGAGCAGAGGTAGGATGTGCTTAGTTCATAGCAGAGGCATGACGTACTCTTCTACGAGTAGAGGCAGGGCATGCTAATTTTAGATGTTCCGCCACGACCATTTCTGGTGTGAAACGGAGGCTTACACTTTTGTTTCTTTAACCTAGCCCCTCTGATTTGGGCATGGAAAAAGATTAACACACCACCCCCCTACAGGGGACGCCTTTCCCGGACCAATTTGGCGATGACAAGGTATTTGATCCATTCGTCGTTTGACCTACCTTGGGTTTCTTTAAGCTTTGAAAGGAGGGTTTTTCGTACCCTTGGTTGTGTTTGATAATCCTTTCCCTAAGGACTTTTATTGAACTTAATCTGATCTTTTTACAAACTCTCATAATTGAACTTGGTTGATGAATTTAATGAACATTTCCTTAAGGATTCTACAGTGGTTAGTTTCATGTCCATTCATCATGTGGTAATGACAGTAGGGTCCTCCTGACTTCCTTTCGTATTTGGGTTTTTTCTTTGTGAACGGACAATAGTTGAGTTCATGTTTGGTTAGGAAGTAGATATTTTCCATCTAAGTGGCAAAGTAGTATCCCTTGGGTAATCCTTGCGTAAGCCTCTCTCCTTGCCGTTGAGACTTAACCCTTTAGCAGCCCAGATTTTTTATTTTAACTATATTTTTATTTCTACTTTCCAAGATATACTGAGATTGATGTGCTTTCCTTTCAGACCATTTGTGGGTGAAGTGGTCAAAACCATCCATTATCTCTTGTTCAAACACCATTCCTATGATTTGCTTGTGGAGAATTCTCCTTATGTGAGAGAAAATATTAATATCCTTTGATGTAGATCCACTTGGAGGAGGTGTTAGGGTTTGTCCTATGTGGGAAAGGCTATTATTTCAAGTGTCGGAAGCATATTGTTCTATTTCCCTTTTCTGCTTCGTTATATATAAGGCCTCCACTCTCAGCCTTTGTTCTTCTGTCACTCTTGGGTCAGTGATTTCTGACTTATCCATTCGAGATTCAGAAGAATCTTGTTGGGACTTCTTACCCATAACTTTGCTTCTTCAAAGCGTTAGTCCAATCCGGGATGGAACAACACAGGTAGATATGGGGTAAGGTTGACCAAAGGGTCGGGTGTTCGAGCCCTCCTTCTAGCGCCAAAATGTTAACGATATTTTTCATCAACACCGGAGATAGGTCTGTGGAAGTAGACCTAGGGGGAAAATAGGTTGTTTAGCGTTCACAAGTTTGAGTTATTTCACCGTCTCCTAGATATCAAGGTTTAGAATCCGAAAGAATAGTTACTTCCTTCAATAGGATGAGTGTCACGCTTAAGTGATTCAAGAACCAACCGTTATCTTAGGATGAAGGATTCCTAAGCACAACCCTTAGCGAATGACTTAATGGTTTGTGAAGAGGGGTTCTGCACTGGGCTTGCAGCATGGTCTAAATTTGTAGAAAGAGGGGTGTTCCACTTAGCTTACGGAAAGACTTGGATATTTGTGACGACCCCATTTCCCGTACAGACGGAGACAAGGGTAATCTTTGGAATATAACACAGAAACAGATAATAGCAGAACAGAATTAAATAAATACACCAGATAATGAACAATAGAATACACTGGATAAACGTAATCATCAGAGTTACACAGTATACAGGATCATACTTAGTACAAATATAGTTCAACTATACATATATGTCTACAGCGGAAAACAAACATAATGTACAATAGGAGCTGAACAGCATAAAAAGAGATAAATGATAGAATCCATCTTCAGCTCCAGCTATCCAGAGAAAGCCAGCTAAACCTGAATACAAGGCTGCCCGTGTAGAAAAAGGGGCACCCGAGTTTGAAAGTTAAACAAACTACGAGTAAGTCATGGGACTGGTATGAGAAATCTACTCAACACATCTAATATATGGCTAATCATAGGACCACGCCACTTTCATGGAACGGGTTTACTCCATTGGATTGCCAGTGCTTTATAAAACAAATCATTCCTTTAAACATCGCAATGCTTTTTATCAAAATGAAGCCACTATAAGACTCAGTTCCCATCACACAATGCAACGCAAACCGGAGGATAGAGTTTTACCTTATAATGGCCAAAATATGCTTGATACGAATAAAACAAAAGCATTTGATATTATTACTAGTGTTTATATGTTTCAAAAACAATTTCAATCATAACTATCAATCATAGACGGCATGGGTACCATATATCATGTCGCCATATATATATACAATCAAAACCGCACAGTCACGTATTTGGAAATTGGATTTCCGTCATGAACCAAGGCAAAAGATAGTCCTTAACGACTTCGAGAATCTCTAGCCCGAGCCTCAGGGTCAGAGCGCATCGACCCTTGGATCGTCAGGGCCGGTCCACCGATGTGGATTAAAATTCCTGAACAATGCGTTTCCCCGCCCTATGGGGCGTAAATGAGCCAACGAATGACTCCATCGGACCCGGATCGTCCGATCTAACCGAGGCGCCTCGCAACAGTAACAACCACATAAGTCAAACTCTTCAGGGCGTGTAAAACCACTGACGCCACTTCTAGCTAGAAAGAAAACGCACGTCCCCCTGAGGTCCTGCTCCCGTTTCTGGTTCATACCGGGGTGTGAGGCTCGCGAATTCACGTTATACACAAAGCTACGCCACACAGGCGGTGCTTTGATCATCACCACAAGACTTTGCTTTTCAACAGAAGCCCTGATCACTGCATCTTAGCATGCCACACAGGCAATTCATACCGTGCAACTGATGGCTATCAATCACACAGAATAAATTCCAATGTCAGACACACTGTCCATTTGCAAGTCCGTTCTGGGTCTGAACGAAACCGGAGGCACTATATACCTTGCAAACCCATCGATCACCATGTACGTCTGGACGATCACCACTCATTATCCATATTTCGGGATGCCTCCCAACCAGGACCTCGGTTACCACCCAAACGAGGTGAAGATCTCCGGTCTTCGACCACCGTCTTTATCTTCGATTTCTTATCGTCGATTCAGTTATTCAGAATGGGATGAACCCGGTCTTTCTGAGCAACTCACGTATATAATAAACAAGTGCAACACTAACATACATACGCATCATTTCAATTCATTAGTCACTAACCGTCAATCAGTAAGAGAACGATTTCCCAAATATTAACCCCGGAGGCTGAAACCAACATCAGATCAACACCCAGGAAACCATTCGACTTAGCCAACCTTCAGTTAATTCCTAAATTTCACATCCATATCATTTATAATATTTTATAACGATTTATCGCTATTTTTATTTATTTTAAAATAGCCAATTTATTCAAAACGACGCTTCGGGCCATAACGCGGTCGTGGCGCTGTTTTTCTCCAGATTTGATTTACACATATCTGAAAATCTAACCATTGGATCTTCACAAAATTTACATCATTAGAAAGATCTTTTCAAAACGAATCCAACGGTTGCGGTTTCGGGAAAATCCGACGGTCGGATCTCCCGGTACAATCGTTTGAAGTTTCGATTTCAAAATACGAACTGCAGCGTCGTTATTCGATTAAATATAATTATATTTATATATATATAAATATAATCGATTCTGGCGCTGTTTTTCTTCAGATTTGAATTAAACATTCCAGACAATCCAACCGTTGGATTTTTACAAAGTTGGTGCCGTTGGAAAGATATTTCCAAAGCGAACCCAACGGTTGTGATTTCGGGAAAATCCGATGGTCGGATCTCCCGGTACAATCGTTTGAAGTTTCGATTTCAAAATGCGAACTGTAGCGTCGTTATTCGATATATTTTAATTCTATTTATATAAATATATCGATTCTTCGATTTCAAAGCTATAGTCTTTTCATACATTTGATAAAAATGATATTTTTATCTAACTGTCTTCTATTTCAACATTCACTATATTTAACAATTCATTTATATAATAAAAATGTCATTTTTTATTATAAAACAATTCATTTCAAAACACGATTATTTTTTATAGTTCATATAGGTGATAAAATAGGATTTTTATTATAAAACCATTTATTTCAAAACACGGCTATTTTATATAGTTCGTATAGATGATAAAAATGTGATTTTTATTATAAAACAATTTATTTCAAAATATGAATACCATTCAACACATGAATTTCAATTCAACGAATGAATTTCGATTCAACACATGAAGGTTTTCTATAGTTTGTATATATCGATAAAAAGGTGATTTTTATATTTAAAACACGAGTACCATTCAACACATGAATTTCAATTCAACGAATGAATTTCGATTCAACGCATGAAGGTTTTCTATAGTTTGTATATATATATATAAAGGTGATTTTTATATTTAAAAACACGAATACCTTTCAACACATGAATTCTATTCAACGAATGAATTTCAATTCAACACTTGAAGGTTTTCTATAGTTTGTATATATATATATATATATATATATATATATATAAAAAGGTGATTTTTATATTTAAAAACACGAATACCTTTCAACACATGAATTCTATTCAACGAATGAATTTCAATTCAACACATGAAGGTTTTCTATTCAATGAATAAATATAGTTTCAACAAATGGAAATAATTCAAACACATGAATATTATTCAAAATTTCGGCAGCATAACGGCAGGGTAGTTAAAACCGGGACCGTCCCTAGTACGGCTCCTCGCTCTACCTTAAAACCTCGCGGTTTTTGACAATGGGGATTCATGCATCTAGTTCGCACACAGGCGGCATGTATATTTATTTCATTTCCACAAACTAATCCTATGTGGTTTCAACCAAATATTTCTCAACCACAAACGGGTATTTTTCAACCACAATCAATCAATATTAACCACAAACAATTCCAATCAACCATTCGCTATCAATCAATTTTCACACCAATCACAACCAATGAATATCGTCCATGGTTTGTGGACGAGGGACGTATATATATATATATATATATATATATATATATATATATATATATATATATATATATATATATATATATATATATATATTCACTTCTATTTCAACACATATATAATTTTTACAACGCATATATAACTTATACATCGAACGTACAACTTATACAACGCTTATACATGAGGTGTACAACGCTTATATAACCCATACATCGACTATATAATTTATACATCGTCGTTTTCCATATCGTTTATAATTTAGAAATCTCACATTCTGTTCCACTCCACCAAAAATAGCAGAAGGCTCAGAAAAATATGCCGTCTCGTCTAGAATGTAGAAGACGTCCACACGGTCACGATGTTTCCTGTTTCATCGAATTTCGTCAACACACGAAAAAGATATGATTTTTCAAAGTTTGCAACGGTTTAAAGGTGTTAAAACTGTTGAAAATTAATATAGTCGATACCTCTCTGAATTCTTCAAAACTAGGTTTTGAATTTTCTTTCAATCCGTGCAACTATATTACGATCGGCCTGCGCCACCTTGAAGGGATAGGAGAGGCACGTCAGAGCCCTGAACGGCGGCGAACTCGGTCAGGCGGTGGCGGCGAAAACTGGCGACGAACGGTCGAACTTCCCGAGCTCGGTTCTCCCAAAATACTCAACGAAAAAATCGAAACCAGGTATGGATTTGAAGCTCGTCTCGAGCTCTTCAAAATCTTCAACTGGGGCTCTTGATATTAGTGAGTGGATTGATCAGAAAATGGACGGGAAGATTAGAAAGGGTTTCCGCCGTCGCTCGATAATATACGGGGAGAGAGAAAAAGGAGTGAGCCAATAGAATTTTTTTATTTTATTTTATAATTTTTAAAATCTCCAAAATACCCTTTCGCCCACGAACCCCAATCCAAACCCAACGATTGCCGCCCCTAGCGTTTCACCCCCATTCCGAACACAATAGGATATGTTTCGTAGGCCCATTCGACTGTTTCAGTCAGTTTTCCTTCAAATTAAAATATATAACATTCAATATTAAATTTGAACGTACATTTCAATTTGCCAGGGCCACAAACTGATTCGAAAAATTCCAGAAAAATAAATCTGGCTATGTTTTGACGATGCGCTCCAAACAAAACTAGTTTCGTCGAATTCTGAGACCGTTTGCAAAAAGGCCCATTTCTGGTCGATCCAATTTAACTATAATTGACCAAAACACGTTTTCCTTTGCCACGCTCACATACTAGCTTAAAAAATTATGAAATTTGAAACCTAGCAATAACTTCACATCCCGGATCCAACAAAAGTGGTTTTGTCGAATTCCGAGGTCGTTTGCAAAATGGCCAATTTCACGGGCTATATAAATTCCATAACGACCTTTCTGAAAATTCATTTGGCCATAACTTTTGCTTTCCGCTATGAAACTCCGATTTTTCAGATTTGTTAGAAAGGTATTCACTAACAGATTTAAATATTTTTGGTTTCACTCAAATCCGTTTTGTTTTGCACCCGGTACAGTCCGACAAATTTTGAATTTAATTTTTGAAACTGCAGCGCCATTTCAGGCCTTGTTTATAATTAAAATTAATTATATTCGTTTTCAATCGTTGATTCAAACTAACTTTTCATCGCTATTATTTAAAATATTTATTTTAAATATTTAAAATCCACTATTTTAGCCAATTTAAAAATTTTAAATTGGTTCAGATTTTCCGGGTCGTTACAATCTCCCCCACTTAAAACTTTTCGTCCCCGAAAAGGAACAAAGTCGAAAGTGGTTTGATTAATCAACTCTACGTCCAATCTGGCTTCAATTCTCTAACTTTTCAGTTTCTGAGAATTTTCAAATTCTTCAAAAATTTGGCTAACACCCGGAATTTTCGAAAAATTTCGCCATAACCTCCTTTGTACGGGGAGAGGTTTGAAAATTTATTGGGCCGTATTAGGTACCCAATAAATCCTAATAAGCATACACATATTTATAGTGATATATCCTGGTGTTTATAGGGGAGCGTGTATTGATAATAACTCCAGAGAATAAATTCTCGTCACCCTGTCAAAGCCTGAGGGAGTGTGTATTTTAAATGCTCCAGAGGATAAATCCTCGTCACCTCGTCCCGTGTGGGAAATAAATAGTCCATGTGCCGTATCTAATAACTAGAGAGACGTGATTATTGTCAACTCCAGACCTGTGTGGGGTTTTTATTAATATGTCAATTTTATCGTTACAATTTAAATAGTCCATATCAGTCATCAGTACAACCTGTAAAATATATTCATCGCCATACAAGCCTCTCGCTCGTATGGTAAATCTTCCACCTCGTCACACAAGCTCCAAATGCTTATGTGGTATATGATGAAGTATGCCTATCTTCAGAAGTATGCCATGTAATGTAGCTCAAAATTAATTGTTACTATCCTATGGCGACGTTTATTTTTTACACACAGAATAACGAACACTCCGCATCCAATGGCATTCACAGGAGTTGATATAATAAATTTCGCATCCAACTCATTAAGGTTTACCAATTTGTCGGGCACGCAAATAAAATCTTTACTCAACAGCTAATCCATTTACCTGTTCAAACATATATAATGCACAAGTATATATATATTTCTATCTATTTTCTAATCAGTTCAATGTGTGATTTAAATGAATAAATTCTATCATTCATTCTATTACTGATTAAATTAACTGTCGTTTTAATAATTTTTATTAATCAAATCTACTATCACACAACACAAACAACAATCAAATTGTTTTTAACTTTTCAAAATCATACAAATCAATTTCTATATTCTTTTAAAATCATTCAGACTATAGAATTAAAAGTGCACATCCATGGAAAGAAAATAACAACAGAGTAGAGAACTAATTGGTAATGCAAAGTATGGTAAATGTACCTTGCACCGGAGTCAATCAGAGATATCCACTCGGCATCTAGGATAGGCTTTCTGAATGCTCTCCTCAGTTTCCCAAGTACAATCTCGTGGATCTCCACTCCATTGCACTTTGACCAAGTGAACTTTCTTGTTCCTCAGCTCTTTGGTTTCTTTGCCGATAATCTTGAGCGGCTCTCTTCTCACAGCTAATTCTGGAGTAATTTCAATATCTTGTTGAGCGGCTTCTTCCACGATCAAGTCTGGATCATGAACGTGCTTTCGAAGTTGAGATATGTGAAATACATCATGAACTCCAGGCAACCAATCTGGCAATTTAACCCTATAAGCGAGAGTTCCGATCCGTTCCAGAATAGGAAACGGACCAATGAATTTGGGCGCCAACTTTCCAGTTTTACCGAACCGGATAACTCCTCTCATCGGCGATACTTTCAAATATACATAGTCGCCAACTGCAAACGATATATCTCTTCTTCTTCTATCGGCATAGCTCTTTTGTCGGCTTTGAGCGGCCAGTAATCGTTTCTTAATAAAATCGACTTTGTCGGCAGCTTCCCGGATCATATCGGGTCCCAATACTAGTTTATTACCGGGTTCGACCTAACAAGCAGGGGATCGACACGGTCTACCGTACAATGCTTTGAATGGCGACATTATCAGGCTCTCCTGGTAGCTGTTGTTATATGAGAATTCAGCCAAATGCATATGGTCTTCCCATGATCCACCGAAATCTAGAACACAAGCCCGCAATAGATCTTCTAGTATACGGTTCACCCTCTCAGTCTGACCGTCTGTCTGAGGATGATAAGCGGTGCTTAGATTCAGCTTTGTTCCCAGCTCTACTTGAAATGCCTCCCAGAATTTACTAGTAAATATTTTATCTCTATCACTGGCTATACTGAGCGGCACTCCATGTAGTCTAACTATTTCCTTGAAGTATATCTGTGCCAGACTCTGAGCAGTTCTGTTTGATCTGACAGGTATGAAATGGGAGGTCTTCGTGAAGCGATCTACGATCACCCAAATACTGTCATTTCCTTTTCTGGTTATGGGCAAACCATCAATGAAATCCATGGAAATATGTTCCCACTTCCAACCAGGAACTTCTAGCGGTTGTAACAATCCATCCAATTTCTGTTGGTTGCTTTTGACTAGCTGGCAAGTAGGGCATCGACTAACATATATCGAGTTGTCTCTTTTTAACGACTTCCACCAGAATGTTCGCTTGATATCGTTGTACATTTTACTCACATCCGGATGGATACTGAACTTAGATTTGTGGCATTCATCAAGCACATCTCTTCTGAGTTCAGGAATTTCTGGAACACAAATTCGTCCTTCTAACCTCAGAATCCCTTCGCTGTCGAGCTGGAAGTCCGAAGCATTGTCTTCACGAATTCGCTGACTCATTCCTTTAATAAATTGGTCGTCTTTTTGGAGAGCCGATATCTTATCAATCAACGAAGTCGCAATGATAAAACTAGCGATCATTTCTTTCTTTCGGCTTAACGCATCGGCCACGACATTGGCTTTCCCTGGAGTGTATAGAATCTCAAAATCATATGCTGCAAGGAACTCTAGCCAACGTTGCTGCCTCAGATTCAGGTCTTTCTAAGTGAACAGATACTTTAACGACTGATGGTCTGTATACAGTTCGAATTTCTCACCCAGAAGATAGTGTCTCCAGATTTTCAAAGAGAATACGATAACCAACAACTCAAGATCATGAGTTACATAGTTTTTATCGTGCGGCTTCAGTTGACGGCTAGCATAAGCAATCACTTGGCCTCTTTTCATTAACACTGCGCCAAGGCCTTCTCTAGAAGCATCAGTCCAGACTTTCAAATCCTGATTGCCATCAATGATGGTTAACACTGGAGCTGTCGTTAATCTTAACTTTAGCTCTTCAAAAGCCTCCTCACTTTCTAGAGTCATTTGAATTTAGAGTGCTTCTTTGTGAGCTTCGTTAAGTGACCAGATATCTTCGAAAAGTTTTTAACGAACTTCCGGTAATAACCAGCCAATCCGAGAAAACTGCGGACTTCTTTAGGAGTACTGGGCTGTTTCCAATTCTGAATAGCTGTGATTTTACTTGGATCCATAGCAATTCCTTCTTTTGAAATGACATGGCCCAGAAATTTTACTTCATCTTGCCAGAATATGCATTTGGATAATTTGGCTTTTAGAACGTTCCTTCCCAGAATTTCTAGGACCTGTTCCAAATGCTTTTCATGTTCGGCCTTTGATTTAGAGAAGATTAGAATATCATCAATAAAAACTAGAACAAATTTATTCAAAACCCCTCTAAACACTCTATTCATCAGATCGACGAAGTATGCTGGAGCGTTACATAAGCCGAATGGCATTACTAACCACTCGTAGAATAAGTCGGGACCTCTGAATGCTGTCATTGGAACACACTCTTCGGCGATTCGAAGCTGATGGAAGCCTGTAGCTAGGTCCATCCTTGAGAATACCTATGCTCCATTCATACGATCCAATAAGTCATCGATTCGCGGCAATGGATATTTTTTCTTTATTGTTTGCTTGTTCAAATCACGATAATCCACACATAGCCGTAGAGTACCGTCAGATTTTGGGACAAACACCACTGCTACTCCCCAATCAGAGAAACTAGGCCTGATCAGACCCTTCCATACTAGCTGTCGTGTTTGACTGTCTAATTCCTCCTTCTCTTTCAAGGACATTCTTCGAATAGCGTGAACTACCGGCCTTGCATTCGGAATTAAAGCAATTTTGAAATCTATTTCTCTCTGCGGAGGTAAGCGAACAACTTCTTCAAACACATCCGCATAGTTCTGGACGACAGGAATATCTTTTATGAGGTCGGGAATATTCTCTGTGACTTCAGGGATATTTTCTATTTGGGCTGGAGAAACATCAAGAGCTGCCCAGAAATCTTTTCTATTAGCATTCTGACCTTCATAGGGAATGGTTATATAATCACCTGATTTAATCTTCGCCTTTACGACTCTGTCAGTGCATTTAACTTTAGCTTCATATTTGGTCAACCAGTCTAACCCCAAGATAAGATCAAACTCTTTAAAATTCATGACGACCGCGATGGTAGGAAACAGATAACGAGAAAAAGAAACCGGCACTCCACAAACCCAATTGAGATCAATGGAACCCCCAACCGGATTATGGACAGTCATTGGTTCCTTGAGCTTCTTCAAATTCAAATCTAGTTTCTTAGCTGCATTCTTGGCAATGAAGCTTCGTGACGCGCCTGTATCAAACAGTACTTTAAGAGGAATGTCTTTGATAGTAAGCGTGCCTTCTAAAACCTCTGGCCTTTCTTGAGCGGACGAAGATGCAGGAACTTCTGCTATTTCATTTACCTGAGCTTCTTTGGTTGTTTTTAACAGTCGGCACTCTTGTTTTACATGACCAAACCGATGGAATTGATTGCATCTTTTACTTTCCTGGAGCTTCTTGTCGGATTTAAACCCATCTTTCTTTCGTTTCTTCGAGGATTTACACTTCCTGGTCAGATGCCCCTATTTATTGCAGTTAGAGCATGTGGCAGTTGTTACTGGTTCCTTCTTAGATTTAGCCCTTTTTCTCTTGGCACTGGGCTTCTTACTGACCTCAGACCTCGTACTGGCTTCAGAAATATCAGTTTCAGACTCCACTTTGTTAATCGAGCTGACTTCCTCTTCGTCGCGCAACATACCTTTCTTATGGAGATCTTCATACTGATAAGCCATATAAATCATTTCAGCAAAAGGGAGCTTCACATTCCTCATCACACTATTCTGATATCTCCTATGCAGGCCATGAATAAATCTCAGATTCTTCCTCTTTGGATCTTGAATCAGATGAGGAGAAAAGTGAGCAAGTTCATTGAATTTCTTATGATATTCTGGGATGGTCATATCACCTTGTATCAGATAAGAAAATTCATCACATAATCGCTCAGTCACTTCAGGAGGAGTAAATCTTCCTAGGAAAATCTCTTTGAATCTATCCCAGGTGATATCACCTTCTGGATTATCTTTGATGATTGTTTCCCACCAGATTAAAACTTCTCCATTGAGCGCCCAAGATGCTACTAATCTTTTCTGGTCATCTCTCAGCTGGAAACGCTCAAATATTCTTTCTGCAGAGCTCACCCAAGCTTGAGTTTGAATAATAGATTCATTGCCCGAGAATTGTGCTCCACCCAGATTTCGATATCTCTTAAATAGAGCCTCTAGATCTGGTTCTGCATTTCTTCTATTTCTGACACTCATTTTCTAGTATTTCTGCAAACAGCAGATCAAGTGTCAGGTAATAGAAAAGATAATTTAAAATATGGTAACACATACTTCAAATGTAAATGTGTCTATCGAGGTGTAATTTCATTCTGCTTTACTCATACTAGGATATTGCTGATCCTATCTGTATAGAGTTACCCGTCCTAGAACACTACTGGTTCTATTTCTGACGAGTTCGTTAATATGTTATATTCCAGCACTAAGCTTAACCAAAGCTCTGATACCACGTTGTGACGACCCCATTCCCGTACAGACGGAGACAAGGGTAATCTTTGGAATATAACACAGAAACAGATAATAGCAGAACAGAATTAAATAAATACACCAGATAATGAACAATAGAATACACTGGATAAACGTAATCATCAGAGTTACACAGTATACAGGATCATACTTAGTACAAATACAGTTCAACTATACATATATGTCTACAGCGGAAAACAAACATAATGTACAATAGGAGCTGAACAGCATAAAAAGAGATAAATGATAGAATCCATCTTCAGCTCCAGCTATCCAGAGAAAGCCAGCTAAACCTGAATACAAGGTTGCCCGTGTAGAAAAAGGGGCACCCGAGTTTGAAAGTGTAACAAACTACGAGTCAGTCATGGGACTGGTATGAGAAATCTACTCAACACATCTAATATATGGCTAATCACAGGACCACGCCACTTTCGTGGAACGGGTTTACTCCATATGATTGCCAGTGCTTTAAAAACAAATCATTCATTTAAACATCGTAATGCTTTTTATCAAAATGAAGCCATTATAAGACTCAGTTCCCATCACACAATGCAACGCAAACCGGAGGATAGAGTTTTACCTTATAATGGCCAAAATATGCTTGATACGAATAAAACAAAAGCATTTGATATTATTACTAGTGTTTATACGTTTCAAAAACAATTTCAATCATAACTATCAATCATAGACGGCATGGGTACCATATATCATGTCACCATATATATATACAATCAAAACTGCACAGTCACGTATTTGGAAATTGGATTTCCGTCATGAACCAAGGCAAAAGATAGTCCTAACGACTTCGAGACTCTCTAGCCCGAGCCTCAGGGTCAGAGCGCATCGACCCTTGGATCGTCAGGGCCGGTCCAACGATGTGGATTAAAATTCCTGAACAATGCATTTCCCCGCCCTATGGGGCGTAAATGAGCCAACGAATGACTCCATCGGACCCGGATCGTCCGATCTAACCGAGGCGCCTCGCAACAGTAACAACCACATAAGTCAAACTCGTCAGGGCGTGTAAAACCACTGATGCCACTCCTAGCTAGAAAGAAAACGCACGTCCCCCCTGAGGTCCTGCTCCCGTTTCTGGTTCATACCGGGGTGTGAGGCTCGCGAATTCACGTTATACACAAAGCTACGCCACACAGGCGGTGCTTTGATCATCACCACAAGACTTTGCTTTTCAACAGAAGCCCTGATCACTGCATCTTAGCATGCCACACAGGCAATTCACACCGTGCAACTGATGGCTATCAATCACACAGAATAAATTCCAATGTCAGACACACTGTCCATTTGCAAGTCCGTTCTGGGTCTGAATGAAACCGGAGGCACTATATACCTCGCAAACCCATCGATCACCATATACGTCTGGATGATCACCACTCATTATCCATATTTCGGGATGCCTCCCAATCAGGACCTCGGTTACCATCCAAACGAGGTGAAGATCTCCGGTCTTCGACCACCGTCTTTATCTTCGATTTCTTATCGTCGATTCAGTTATTCAGAATGGGATAAACCCGGTCTTTCTAAGCAACTCGCGTATATAATAAACAAGTGCAACACTAACATACATATGCATCATTTCAATTCATTAGTCACTAACCGTCAATCAGTAAGAGAACGATTTCCCAAATATTAACCCCGGAGGCCGAAACCAACATCAGATCAACACCCAGGAAACCATTCGACTTAGCCAACCTTCAGTTAATTCCTAAATTTCACATCCATATCATTTATAATATTTTATAATGATTTATCGCTATTTTTATTTATTTTAAAATAGCCAATTTATTCAAAACGACGCTTCGGGCCATAACGCGGCCGTGGCGCTGTTTTTCTCCAGATTTGATTTACACATATCTGAAAATCTAACCGTTGGATCTTCACAAAATTTACATCATTAGAAAGATCTTTTCAAAACGATTCCAACGGTTGCGGTTTCGGGAAAATCCGACGGTCGGATCTTCCGGTACAATCGTTTGAAGTTTCGATTTCAAAATACGAACTGCAGCGTCGTTATTCGATTAAATATAATTATATTTATATATATATATAAATATAATCGATTCTGGCGCTGTTTTTCTTCAGATTTGAATTAAACATTCCAGACAATCCAACCGTTGGATTTTTACAAAGTTGGTGCCGTTGGAAAGATATTTCCAAAGCGAACCCAACGGTTGCGATTTCGGGAAAATCCGATTGTCGGATCTCCCGGTACAATCGTTTGAAGTTTCGATTTCAAAATACGAACTGCAGCGTCGTTATTCGATATATTTTAATTCTATTTATATAAATATATTGATTCTTCGATTTCAAAGCTATATTCTTTTCATACATTTGATAAAAATGATATTTTTACCTAACTATCTTCTATTTCAACACTTCACTATATTTAACAATTCATTTATATAATAAAAATGTGATTTTTATTATAAAACAATTCATTTCAAAACACGATTATTTTCTATAGTTCATATAGGTGATAAAATAGGATTTTTATTATAAAACAATTTATTTCAAAACACGACTATTTTATATAGTTCGTATAGATGATAAAAATGTGATTTTTATTATAAAACAATTTATTTCAAAATATGAATACCATTCAACACATGAATTTCAATTCAACGAATGAATTTCGATTCAACACATGAAGGTTTTCTATAGTTTGTATATATCGATAAAAAGGTGATTTTTATATTTAAAACACGAGTACCATTCAACACATGAATTTCAATTCAACGAATGAATTTCGATTCAACACATGAAGGTTTTCTATAGTTTGTATATATATATATATATATAAAAAGGTGATTTTTATATTTAAGAACACGAATACCTTTCAACACATGAATTCTATTCAACCAATGAATTTCAATTCAACACATGAAGGTTTTCTATAGTTTGTATATATATATAAAGGTGATTTTTATATTTAAAAACACGAATACCTTTCAACACATGAATTCTATTCAACGAATGAATTTCAATTCAACACATGAAGGTTTTCTATTCAATGAATAAATATAGTTTCAACAAATGGAAATAATTCAAACACATGAATATTATTCAAAATTTCGGCAGCATAACGGCAGGGTAGTTAAAACCGGGACCGTCCCTAGTACGGCTCCTCGCTCTACCTTAAAACCTCGCGGTTTTTGACAATGGGGATTCATGCATCTAGTTCGCACACAGGCGGCATGTATATTTATTTCATTTCCACAAACTAATCCTATGTGGTTTCAACCAAATATTTCTCAACCACAAACGGGTATTTTTCAACCACAATCAATCAATATCAACCACAAACAATTCCAATCAACCATTCGCTATCAATCAATTTTCACACCAATCACAACCAATGAATATCGTCCATGGTTTGTGGACGAGGGACGTATATATATATATATATATATATATATATATATATATATATATATATATTCACTTCTATTTCAACACATATATAATTTTTACAACGCATATATAACTTATACATCGAACGTACAACTTATACAACGCTTATACATGAGGTGTACAACGCTTATATAACCCATACATCAACTATATAATTTATACATCGTCGTTTTCCATATCGTTTATAATTTAGGAATCTCACATTGGGTTCCACTCCACCAAAAAATAGCAGAAGGCTCAGAAAAATATGCGGTCTCTTCTAGAATGTAGAAGACGTCCACACGGTCACGATGTTTCCTGTTTCATCGTATTTCGTCAACACACGAAAAAGATATGATTTTTCAAAGTTTGCAACGGTTTAAAGGTGTTAAAACTGTTGAAAATTAATATAGCCGATACCTCTCTAAATTCTTCAAAACTAGGTTTTGAATTTTCTTTCAATCCGTGCAACTATATGACGATCGGCCTGCGCCACCTT
Organism: Allium sativum; assembly: GCA_030737875.1. Taxonomy (NCBI): domain Eukaryota; kingdom Viridiplantae; phylum Streptophyta; class Magnoliopsida; order Asparagales; family Amaryllidaceae; genus Allium; species Allium sativum. Next base: position 136,671,698 of record CM060918.1, read on the forward strand.
GAAGGGCTAGGAGAGGCGCGTCGGAGCCCTGAACGGCGGCGAACTCGGTCAGGCGGTGGCGGCGAAAACTGGCGACGAACGGTCGAACTTCCCAAGCTCGTTTCTCCCAAAGTACTCAACGAAAAAATCGAAACCAGGTATGGATTTGAAGCTCGTCTCGAGCTCTTCAAAATCTTCAACTGGGGCTCTTGATATTAGTGAGTGGATTGATCAGAAAATGGACGGGAATATTAGAAAGGGTTTCCGCCGTCGCTCGATAATATACGGGGAGAGAGAAAAAGGAGTGAGCCAATAGAATATTTTTATTTTATTTTACAATTTTTAAAATCTCCAAAATACCCCTTTCGCCCACGAACCCCAATCCAAACCCAACGACTGTCGCCCCTAGCGTTTCACCCCTATTCCGAACACAATAGGATATGTTTCGTAGGCCCATTCGACTGTTTCAGTCAGTTTTCCTTCAAATTAAAATATATAACATTCAATATTAAATTTGAACGTACATTTCAATTTGCCAGGGCCACAAACTGATTCAAAAAATTTCAAAAATATAAATCTGGCTATGTTTTGACGATGCGGTCCCAACAAAACTAGTTTCGTCGAATTCTGAGACCGTTTGCAAAAAGGCCCATTTCTGGTCGATCCAATTTAACTATAATTGACCAAAACACGTTTTCCTTTGCCACGCTCACATACTAGCTTCAAAAATTATGAAATTTGAAACCTAGCAATAACTTCACATTCCGGATCCAACAAAAGAGGTTTCGTCGAATTCCGAGGTCGTTTGCAAAATGGACAATTTCACGGGCTATATAAATTCCATAGCGACCTTTCTGAAAATTCATTTGGCCATAACTTTTGCTTTCCGCTATGAAACTCCGATTTTTCAGAATCGTTAGAAAGGTATTCACTAACAGATTTAAATATTTTTGGTTTCACTCAAATCCGTTTTGTTTTGCACCCGGTACAGTCCGACAAAGTTTGAATTCAATTTTTGAAACTGCAGCGCCATTTCAGGCCTTGTTTATAATTAGAATTAATTATATTCGTTTTCAATCGTTGATTCAAACTCACTTTTCATCGCTATTATTTAAAATATTTATTTTAAATATTTAAAATCCACTATTTTAGCCAATTTAAAATTTTTAAATTGGTTTAGATTTTCCGGGTCGTTACAATATTGGCTTATATACATGTTGGAAGCAAATAGTACGTTGTGGCAGCAATAACTGAGAAATCATATAACAATCCCATAAAGAAATACTCAAAGTATTGATTCACACTTTATTGATCTTCGATTTAGAATACATGAATATAATAAAAGAAATCGCCAAATCGACCAAAGATTTAGGGTTTACTCTAGAGAAAAAAGATTACAAGAGTAAGAATGAGGAAAATCGTCCCCAAAATGTGACACATGGGGTCTTATTTATAGAAAATTCGGGGCCCCTTATGCTGTTGGGCCGTTGGGCTTGCAGAATCCTCTGTCGACCGCTTTTCTCCTTGGTCTCGAGCGTTCAACTTTCGAGCGCCTTTGTGGTGCTGATTATATATTCCGGAGTAAGGGGTCCGGTCTGTTGGGGCTTCTTTGAGATTGATATGAGCTTGTCGATGTCAAGGACTTTCAGAAGGCATTCGTGCTCCCGGTAGTGGTTTCCGGGTGTAGTCTTCCAGTTTTCTTATGAATACTTTGAGGAGCTTGCCCTCGTGATGTATGTAGATAGTTGTTGGCTTGGAACCGCTGTCGGTGTCGGTATCGAGCAGATTTGTGTGGATATCGGTATCCCTTTAGGGTTCCGATTTGCCTTCCGATGGAGTCTTCAGTATAACCTGGACTTCTGGAAGGTGGCTCCCGGTGATTTGTCTGTCATTTGTCAATGTGGACTTTCGGTGCTTATGCAGTGGATGTTTCGGAAGCTAGTTCCAGATAACTCCTATGTGCTTTCAGCTTGGCATTATTGATGCCTCCGCCTTCTGATGTATCGGTATTAAGCAGGTTAATACTGGCAGCCCTTCCGCCTTTCCGGGTTTTGATTAGTGGAGCCCTCTTTCTTAGTTTCTGACTTAGATGAACTTTCGCTATAGATGCCCCTATCGGATAGAACCTGTCGGTATTCTGTAGCTTTTGAGTTCTCTCTAATGTTTGGCCCTTGCTTTCGAAAAATTCCTCTATGCTTGTGTTCATTCGATACCCTTTCACCGTTAGTCTGTATCAGAGCTAATTTTGGTAGTAACAAGAGTAAATGCAATAAATAAAAGTAAACGACATCAGGAGTTTTTACACTAGTCTGGAGCACCGTCCTACGTCCAGTCCCAGACCCCTTGTGGAATCTCACTAAGATAATAACCCTCTCTTTACCCGAAGATATAAGTATTTACAACCTCTGAGAAGCGAAACAAGGACCCGAGCAGCGTTACAAGATTTTGCCTCAACAGCCAAAAAGGAATTGACGCGTCTGTGCAATAGAATAGGTTTTCACATGATAAAAAGAAACTTTGTAGATTGTTTGTGTTCTTTGATAACACAGATCGACTCTTTACATTACACCCTTCCTATAATCTTCTCCTCGAGTATATGTACATAGATTAAGTATAAGAAGATAACTAATAAAGATATTGCTTGAATATAGAGTATGAAAGTACATTCAAGCAAATTTCCAAAATGCAGAAAATAAAGTATTAGAAATATATAGATAGATCAAATCATAATTGAGCAAGATGAGTTTGTTTGATGTTAAATCACCTACACATAATGGTTTAATAGTTGTAACTTATGGTGAAGAGATTCGACGAAAAGTGGTGTCTAATTCTTTTGATAAAAGGTCATATCTCTTCACCAAAAATGGTGACTTTTCAGAAAATATAGCCATTGTAGAAATTTAGTCAACTGAAGTTCTAAGGCAGTCAACTGAACATTCAGACTATATATATATAATGAATTTAAATACATACATATTCTTTGAGGAGAGATTTTAATAAATTTTAACCTATGACTCAAGGCTCAATACTCATTTTATAAACACTTGCTTGAGTTCTTGTTGTTGATATTCTCTTTTTGTCGCTTTACTTGTCGTTCTTTGTGTCATGAATCAAAACTGTGACTCAACACGTTTGACCTATACTTAAAACATTTATTATTATTTTGAATACCTGCAAAAATTCTCATGAATACTTCTCTTCCTATTCTATATCTTCTTCTAAATATATCTAATCCATACACGTGATTGATGTTGAAGTAATCTTGCATAACAGATTCATGAAATGCAGCTGCATTATGATATAAATATATTTCCGACCATTTATTGATAGGGCTGTCAACGGATACTTTCGGATGCGGATAGTGCCATATCCGCATCCGCATCCGAAACCGTTTTCGGATATCGGATATCTGCATCCGCGGATACGGACGGATATCGGATAATTATCCGTTCCGCCAACGGTCGATAAATCAATGAACATAAATGAATTTTTTTAGCTTAATATTAAGTTTTTTCAACCCAATTGATTACTAAAGTGCTAAAAATAAATAAACATGATGATAATATATATTTTTGAGCAATATGCATGCATTTAGTTGACTTTCAATTTTGCAAAATAATAAATTAGTATACTTAATTATGTAAAAATACACATAATTTAAGCTATAATCGTGAAAAAAAGCGGACGGATAATTTTCGGATGCGGATATGCCTATATCCGCATTCGCATCCGCTTTTCCGGATATCGGATATTTATCCGTTTTTCGGATGCGGATGCGAACGGATTTCGGATTTTTCGGATATCCATTGACAGCCCTATTTATTGATCCACCATAAGAATAGTTCTCTTCTCATTTTACAGCCACGTTGCACCCCATTTCTCGCTTCTTGCAGGTTCAAATGGATGGAGTCAATTCGGCTAAAGCGTCTTGTTGCGATCAGTCACTGTGGCCATATTGCATATCTTTTCTCGTTTCTTGCCAGTTTTGAATGGTTGGAGACAACGCAGCCACATTGTTCTGTCACAACAATTCACTGTAACCATGGAGCATACCATTTTTCATATCATATTAAAAATATGGTATGAAATAAGAGCTGTTTGCGAACAAATCAAACAATTCTAAACAACTGTAAAATTCGTTCGGCTTTCCTAAACAACAAGGATTGTTGTAGAGGATGTCGAACTCTAGGACCAAAAATATTTAAACTAGTAAATCCAATCAAGTTATTCCAGGATTTTGATTGATTGAAAACACAGAAAATAACAGCAATTAAATAAAAAGAGAGATTTATATAATAAGAGAAAGCAATCAGGGGATAATGACATCGATTGGATTCATACTCATCAATAGACAACAAATAAATATAGATCTAATTCATGTTTCTATCACACACATGAATCAACGATAATTAGATTCTTAGAAACAAATAAGTAAATAACAACAAGTATAGCCTATGCAGGAGCTGATCTCTTAAACAACCATAGACTATCAGGACAGATTCACTAACTAATTTCTAAAACCCTAAAATTAGATCTAAATCTGATAATTGTTAGATCGAACACGAATATACCCTGTGAAGAAGCATAGCTCTTAAACGACACAGAATATGAAGGTTCAGATCTAAACCTTGATTCAGATCCAGATCTACATGTATAAAGTCCTCATCTATTGGCTATGTGATTCATGTTGAATCATATCTATTAGCTTCATCACCCCCTAATCAAAGGGGAAAAGCTAGACTTAGTGTAACACCATGTGTATTCTATAACCGTGAAATTCATAAATTAAAGTATAATTAATTTCAAATCAAAGAATTAAGGGAAAAGGGATATGCCATTGCGTTCGTCTCGGAAAAATACGCGAAATAGAGTCCGAGTTTTCGAAAAACGGAGTCCGTATGAAGAAGATATGGCCTCCGGAAGTTTCAGAATTCAGTTTAAAATTCAAACAGACGAAAACAGCTCAGAAAAACAAGTTTAAAATTCAAAATCGGGCCCAATTGGCCAGGGCGGGAAAATTCCCGCCTAAGGTACCTAGGTCGACTTGGCAGTCGACCTGGGCTACAGGTCGACAGGGCTGTCGACACCCGTGTCGACTGCCAAGTCGACACGGTGTCGACTGGGCTGTCGACCTGGCCCCAGAGCCAGGTCGAACCCAGCCCACCCTGGCTGGCCTGGTCTGTGTTTGGTCGATTTTCTGAGCCTTGCCTTGTCACTAGGGCTAGGTGTCAGCTCCTGGTTGGTCTCTCCTTCAAACGAACGGCTATTATTGAATCAAGCTCCATCGACGGTCTAAAACAACTCACAAACATTATAAAAAGGACCTAAGACCTAGCCTAAATCATACTATTTCATCTTAGCCTCAGGCCGCCGCCATTAAACCTAGAGCTCTGAATTAAAAATACAAAGAATAAAATTATAGAAGATGGAGGACGATTCTTGAAGGCTACAACTAGAAGCTGCAACAACTACGACGCTTTAGACAACGAATTTGGGACTAATTGATTTGGGATTTTTATTTGGATTATTTGCTTCATATTGTAAGTTCTATGTTACTTTTTAGGCAAAAACGCTAAAACAATATGGATATGCCATGAATTGAAACCGGATTTAGGAACTATTGTTAATCCATTGTTTATATTGTTTATCTTTGAATTATAATTTGGGGATATTGCTATGGCAACGTTGCAAGTTAAACTTGTCATGATTTTGATGTTGTTATGAATCACTTGGGCTTAATTGTTTGGCAAGTTGAACTAATGCATGTCCATGGAATCGCTATGTTTATTGAAATCTTTATGTTGATTAAACGATGCCTATGGTACTAATTAAACCATGGCTATGACTATTGATGGAATTATGCCTGTGATGTTAATATACCCATCATGATTAATGAAAAATTGGGTATTGCTAGGTTAGGATGAAAAGTTGGAATTATTATGTTTATAATGTTAGATATGTTAAAAACGCTAAATTGGAATCATTATATCTATAACGTTAGTTGAGAATCATTATGTTAAAAATGCTCAATTGGAATCATTATGTCTATAATGTTAGTTGAGAACCATTATGTTAAAAATGCTAAATTGGAACCATTATGTTTATAATGTTAGTTGAGGATCATTATGTTAAAAACGCTAAATTGGAATCATTATGTCTATAATGTTAGTTGAGAATCATTATGTTAAAAATGCTAAGTTGGAACCATTATGTTTATAATGTTAGATGAGAATCATTATGATAAATTGAATCATTATGTCTATGAGAATTATTATGTTAAAAATGCTAAATTGGAATCCACTATGCCTATTAGGATTACTATGCCTTTAATGTTTCATGTTTATAATAAAATTATTATTATGCTCGCAATGATTATTATGCCTATGATGTAAAGTTGAAATCATCATGTTAAATTAAGTTGGAATCATTACTATGCCAAGTTATCATCATACTAGTATTGCAACCATGTGATATGTTATAGCCTGTTTATTATGCAAGTAATGTTGGAATTGTCACATATGCCTATCACATGTTTGGTGTTATTCCCCCTTTATCTCTTGAATTGTTTATGCTTGTGAACGAAGTACGTTTATATACGTTGGGGATACGATTGGGTAGAATAGGCAAAACTTGAACTAATTATAAGCATAAATTGTGAAATTTGGCATAAGTAGAACATGAAATATGGCACGAAAACTTGACTTGAACATGCCATAACTTGACTTTAAACATGCCTTAGTTGGGCACGAAGTTGACATATGAACATGATGTGGAAATAGCAAAATCTGATAAGAACATGGGCATGACTTTAGAAAACAAGAAGGTGGCCAACTCGAGGTTGGGTTGAGTTTGTAGTGTAAATCTGCCCGGAACCGCCCGGCAAATCCAGTTGCTACAAACAATAGGATCCAATGTGGGTAGTTGGTCACATCGCGCTTGAAACCCGAGGTTGGGTTGAGTTCGTAGCGTAAACCTACCCGGAACCGCCTGGCAAATCCAGTGGCTACGAACAACAGGATCCAATGTGAGTGGTTCGGTGCATTAACGAATCAATTAATGCCAATTAGGGTTAAGTCATGAACATGAAATGACAACTTAACCAACTTGAACACGGTTTGTAGGGCTAAGTCATGAACTTGAAAACGACAACACTTAGCCAACTTGACATGACACGTAGGCGGGTTAAGTCGCGAACTTAAATGACATACTTAACCATCTTGACATGACTAGACTAGAAAAGGATTAAGTCACGAATTACATGACTTAATCTGTTAGGCAGGTTAGGTCACGAATTACATGACCTAATCTATTAGGCGAAAACCCTAGACACGACCCCTTTCAGCAGTAACCCTCTAGATGTATCAAGGTACCCTGGGGCTAGGCCGGGTGGGGCACGATTACTGGGCTGATTGTAAGAGGTGAACGACGACAGTGGGGTACGCCAGTGTAGGTTCGGCGGACTACGATCGTGCACGTATCCGGGGCAGACACTGGGTATCCGTAGATTTATCTGTGCATCTTGAATCGTGTCAGGGGTTGACACCCTAGGGCTGATACACCCGAAGGTGGACCCAGCACAGATGACTACATTCGTGATTAGCCGTATAACACGGACACTTGACGAGCTAGAACTTGTAGGGAGCCGATCGACTAGATAATCGCTCCGTAGGACCCCGTACTTGGGTCAGACCCCGTTTCAGGGTCATTTCATGACATTGGGCCGTGGGATTTATTTCGTGATTAACTTGTGATATGGGCTTAGTATACTAGTACAGCCAATGCAACGAATCTCGAACATGTGATGCTTTACTTGACTTGTCTTGACTTATCCTGATCACCTTAGTCTATCTTGTTCACCTTGACACCATTCTTAAGTTTAGTTCCAGTTCATACATGACAGGTTGTTTTAACCGTTTCTACACTGAAAGTCACTAGAACTTACTCAGTCTTTATGACTGACCCTTTTCCTTTCGCCTCTTTTTCTTTCGTTTCCCCCCCCCCCCCAGGTTCTCAGGGAGGGAATACCGCAGCTTGATCAGTTTTCACATCCAGCTTGAAGAGGAAGAATGTATTGCTTGGATCTTCTCCGTTTTGGACTATGGCTTTGGACAGCAATTAGGGGACTTTTGCAGTTTATTTATGTTTTCTTCATGCTTCTTTAAATAATGTAATCAAGACAGTTATGATTTTGGAAAGTATTATGGCATGGTTTGTGTAACACGTATTTTGAAGAAATAAAAGTTGTTGTTTTCCGCTGTTCAAAAATATGTGTTATTATATCTGTCTTGTATATCTGTGACTTATACTTATAAACCTCCACCAAAATTAGGGCATTCCCTTTGAGAGTGACTCTAACGGAGGTGGGGTGTTTCACTTAGCTAGAGAAGAAGAGGAAAAAAAACTAAATAACATGAACATAAATAAAATAAAATAACAACTGAGAGAAAAGGAGAAGAAGAGTTTTATTCCTAGAAGAGAATTACAGAATAAAACTAAGTGTAATTACAAATGAAGGAGATACATTGTATTTATAGTTGATATGACAAAGACTACTTGACTATCTACACAATGTGGGACTAAAGATTTAGCCCAAATAACACATAAGCCAGTGTGAACGCAGCTGTAGAGTGAGAGGCTTTGTAAGTGAGCCAATGTGAACGCAGTGTGAATGGATTTGCAATTGGCATACCTTGCGGGCATCAAATGACATCAATTTCAATTGTTTTGAGCATGAATAGGAACTCCCAACATCTGCAGCAAGCTATCTTTATGAAAAGGCATTGGATCATTAAAATATGCGGCAGAAGGTGGTTGAACAATAACATTTCTTCAAGCTTTAATCTAACTCTCAAAATCATCATTTCAATAATTAAGTGCATTAGTCCATTCATCATAAATAATCTGAAAACACAACTATAAATACACAACATCAATTATTTTAAATATAAAATAAGATAAATATGCGGATAAAATATACACAATTACGTGTATATCAAATACCCCCACACTTATCTTTTTATTCGTCCTCGATTAAACTAAACTAAGATATGTCACACTTTCGTAGGAAACACGATTGCATTTAGCATATGCAACAAGCCGTTAAACCCCTAGGTGTCCCTAATAGGACGAGTGTTGTCTCATGAGGGTTTTCAGCGGATACTGCCCACAAAATCCAAAGCGTCTTATGTACGCGGATTAATCAAACAATATATTTAAGGTCTTTCACATTCCAAGGACTTTACCTAACTTCAATAATAATGGTTTAGTCCCAAATTATCCATCCCATTATTGGTGCAAAAATGAATAAAAAAATTCAAGCTGAATCGTAATTCCTTGATAACACTGTAATTGTCTTTAAGGTTAAGAGCGTGGTGTTAACCAAAGTTCTACACATCGACAATGTTCACCCAATCATTTATTCAAAAAAAAATTTTTGAATAATTTTGCAACATTGTAACTGTAATGTATTGGATGTGAGTTATGCATAGATGAAGGAGAGTTTTGTAAGTTCTAAAAATATTTTAGATAAGAGGGCAAGTGTATTAGTTGAACTTCAAGCTATAAAAGATAAAGTAATACTAAGGCACATATGGACGTTTTGTTTCCTTTTATCTCCTCTACTACAATCTTCGCTTCTAAATACGGTAAAATGGATGTGGATGGAATGGAAATGAATGCTTCATAGTCAAGAATGACTATTTTATTCCCAGAGATTTTCTCTTTATTGTATTCTTTTTTTTTTGCATGATGAATGATGAGTGGAGATGGAATGGAATGATACCATACATTATTTCATTTGATTCCTCCTCTACCAAGCGAATCATAACCAACACTTCATGAAAGGAAAGTTTTGTGCCCTAGTTACTCTATTTTTATAACTCTAATTCAGCACACAAGTCTGGATTGATGTTATATAAAAAGCTGAAAGGAATGATAAGCAACGTTTCGTAAGATAGATAATCCATATAAATTAAGATGTGGTATATGGTTATCCTACCTTAAAACAAGTACGGAGTGGGTACTGTAATATTGGTATAAAAAGTGACGTTTTTGAACCTTTAAAAATAAATCAGTACAAGGTTCTATATTATACCAATATAAGAAAAAATTGTCGAAACATGGATGTGAATCGACTAAAACTTGGGTTTGAATAATGTGGGGTATCAAAGAAGAACCTTACAATGAGTCATTTCTTCTTAATTGCGCCAAGTGGACTTTAGAACTTACGATTTTGAAAATTTAAGTGAGAAAAAAATATCATGCATGAAAGCGAACTCAGAAAATCCAACAAATGTAGGTGCAAAATCATTGTTTATCTGATGATTTTTTTTTTTGATTATTTTTACTTGCACATTCTAACATGTATAACAGGGGTTGACATGCTTACTCCAGAACACGACTAACGTCTGCACAGTCTCAAGCTAGCATCTTAAAAAGACACATTACGACTCAATGAATAAATAATGTTCATTCTCATCACCCAACAATTCAACTTATCAAACAAGAACCAAGGTGTTATTTATGAATTTAAGTTAATCCTTGTTCAACGAATGACCAAGTTCATAAAATTTGATTGCTGATGTTACGCACATTCCCCCCACACTTGAGTGTGACTGTGTCACCACAGTCGTTAATCAGACATATCTTAGTGAAAGGGAAATAAAATAAGAGGGTCAGCACGGCTTACCGGGTACACATGCAGAAAATACGCAGTCATCGAATAGATGAATTGGTCCACAATGGACCAATCGATCAGCCTCATTAAGATTATGATATATAGCTGAAGTACTGAAAACCAAATCATAAAGGATTTTATGTTACATGTCAGATTTGGAAAAACAAATTTTGTTTTTTCAAAAGTTTGAGTTGCTAATTTTAAAATTTTGAGCTTACACTTGATCCTAAAATCAAATTGAATTCCTATAGCAACTAAAGTGAGGTCATCGAGCTGGGGTTCAGTAAACGTTTCAAAAACAAAATTTGGTTTGTTCAGATGATGTATAAATTGAGAGACGTGTGCATCACTCTTACCCCTACACTTGTTTTGAGAAATATTGTTTAGTTTTGCTTTAATATTTGAAATTTTGTTAACAAGAGGTTCATTTGTAAACCTAAAGTCAAAACCAAACAAATGAATTTTCAAAAAAATTCGAAATCGTGTTTTCTCAAAAACAGTGTTATTCCAGAAAAAGTTCATATACTGCAGAAATTTATCATTGAAAAACAAGTGATCACAGTGAGGTTCAGTTGAAACGATCAAGTCGCAAGGAGTTTCAACAGTTTCAGAAAAATTGCCATTGTGTTTAACATCACATTCAGCAGTTTCGTTGTCGTCAACCTCAATAATTTCAAGATTTTCAAATGTTTCATTTTCAATGTCAGACCCAACCACATTATCGTCAATCGGTTCAAGTAGATTTCGCTCATCAATGTCATCCTCACTCAAACAATTGTTACCAACTGCATCATTTCTTTCAGATTGACAATCTAAAGTTGCTAAATTTTCAAAATTTTCAGAATTTGAGAGAGGAGGATGAAATTGAAGATTGACGTCTTCATTTTTAAGAGAATTTGAATTCAAATCAAATAAGAAATTTCAACAACTTCGTTAAGATTTTCATCAATTTCAAAAGTTGTTAGTTGAAAATTTTCGATTTCAGCAAGAGTTGAATTTTCAGCAGAAGCATCAGTTTGAATTTCAGTTTCACAGAAATCAGAGTTTTGCACCAGAGATTTTTCAAAATTTTCATTTTCATCAACGGTCATATCGTCAGAATCATCAATAATCGTTATGTAATGTTGTGACAAAGTTACTAGCTGATTATTGTTTTCAAAAGAAGCATTGGCTGAAACTTGTTTGTCACTAGATTGGGATTTAAAGTTGTTGTACAAGTTCGTAACTTCAGTTTGAAGAAGAGAGATGTGATAAACTATCCTAGTGCAACTTTGTTTGCTGTCAGTTATTCTTTGAGCTAGTTCTTTGATGTAAGTCTAGCTAAATTTCATGAAATTCTCAAATTCATCAACGTCATCAATTCCCTCAAGTAATAAGTTTTCTAGATTTTGCCAAAGTTCAATAGTGTATTGAGCCAGTTGTTCGATAATACACATGTTTTTGATATACTTATTTTCAAAATCTTGTTTTTCATCTAAAATTCGCGCCCATTCCTTGATTTCCTCGCGACAATTCCAAATTTCATGCATTAATTTATCAATTTCACTCAGGCTCTCTTCAATCAAGTTGGTAGACACACCAGACTTCAAAATGTTGTTTTTTAGATTCGTCGTTTCTATGTGTTCCTCACTGGTTGACCTTTAAAATTCATCCACTTCATCTCTTAGAAGTCGTCCGTTATTTATTTTTCAAAACCAACATCGCCAAAAATTTAGCTTGTTCGCAACACATTTTTCATATTCGATAACCAACATTTGACATCCAGTCGTATTATGAAAATCATTTTGGTTTTCAAAATTTTCGTCAAAACCAGTGTTGCAATTGTTTTGAATTTCAGCACTTTGCTTAGCCATTTGCGATAACAGTCGTCTCGCCTCAAATAAATTCTCATTAATCATAGAATGATAGTTTTCATATTGGGGTACAACAATTTGATGGGATTGGTGGAAATTATTCGAAAAAAAAATCAACTTGAAATTCATCCTGATTTGAATTGAAACCAAAATCATTTAAAGTTTGAAAAGAATTGCAATTTTGGTTGTACATGGGGCAAGCGCGCATGTACTAGAAGTAGAGAGTTTTTCGTCGAAAAATCAGTTGTAAATTTGTGGCTCTAAAGAAGCTCCTAAAAAATATGTTAAAATTAACAACTTTGGATTATCTATATAATAAAATTCCCTCTTGGACAAACAACAAGACAAAGAGTGGTTCAGATTTAATCCCACAAAAACAAATCCATCGTCATAATTTAAACACATCCCCTGATATTTTGATTGTCACCTCATCCGCATTTGTCTTATATTTAGTTATCATGCGTATCAGTAACTTTGCTCTCCCACTTTCACGTTCCTACGTCTTCCTCCACTCCTTCCTCCACTCCGTTCTAAATTCTTTCTTCCACCAACCCTTTTTATATATTTGTAGATAACCTCTTTTGTCTTCTCTTCTCGCAAGTCGCAACTTCACCTTCTCTTCTCATTTAATCCCATCTCCACCAAATTCACGCATTCTAATCTTCCCGCTCAACATTTTTCCGCTTACCAATTCACTTATCGTACACGATGATTATGTCCTCTGTACACGATGCGCGACGACAAGAAGCAAAAATATTTAAAAATCTCATCATTCATGAAAATCTTTGGGCGGATGGAGATTATATTGTTTCCAAAATTGTATGTTTGCTACATGAATATGGGGCTAATGTCATTTATTAGCTGCGAATTGATATCGTTTACGGCTTATTTGAATATATTCTGTTGATATGTTTGGTAATTCAAATTGTTTACGGCTTATTTGAATATATTATGTTGATATGTTTGGTAATTTAAATTTTCATAACATTTATTAGCTGTGAATTGATATCGTTTAATTCATTGGAAATTAGGAAATTTGGATTTATTGATTTCTTTCAGTAGTTACAAGAACCATATCTTTACCATCATCATACCTTGCATCAGTTGCTAGACTGAAATACGATTGAGCAGGTATTCTCTAAAAAATTCTGTTATATTTATTATTTTTTGGATCCTGGCAGATGCAAATCATTTTTACATATATTACCCTTGATTGATGCACATAAACTGACAATTGCTTTGGATATTTGGGTTCGTTACATTCACTTTCACAGTTCATTCTCCTGTATTTTTTATCTCAAATTCAGCTTTTATTTATTTATTTGAATTTGTGGAATCATGTACCGTGCAGTTAAAAGGAATGAACAAACAAAAATTCAGTGTTAACGTATATTTTGTACACAAAAAATTACATGTTTTGGTTTCTTTCCATTGTTGAAACTGCCTATTTACTCAATCGTAGACATGATTACATTTTATTTGACTGCAATTTAAAATTTGAATTTATTATTGCTTCTCTAATACATTGCTCATCTCCTCAGCATACTATATTTCCAAGTTCTTTAATTGTTGTTCATATGTGATTTGTTTGACTATGGGAAGAGATTTGGATACCAGGAAATAAATTAAATATTGGTTGACATATTTGCTTACCCACTATTTTTATATTAAGAAATCTTATGGACACTCATATTTATGGTGACAAATTGTTGCCAGTAATTTGTATTTGACTTTAACGTAAAATAATTGCATGATTCGGTAAAACTATAACACCATAAATTATAATATGACATGGCTTTTTGACCCACTAAAATCAGCTCTCATCTAACCTTTTTTTTTCTTTTTGACTAAAATGTTAACAAATAAGGCATAATGTTAATTCTATATTTATAGAGTGCATTCGTTATTATAAGGTATTAAAAAAAGAAACTATGTGAACCCATTGCTTATTAATATTGAACTACCCTTACGTTTAGAAAAAAACATGAAAAATTAAATATTAAACATCATATATGCATGATTTCAATAAGTACACTTCTGCTTGCTTCATATACACTAAAAGAAATATATCATGTAAACATTCATGGTAAAATACATATTACCTGCAATTAAAGAATTAATTCAGTAGTTATATTACAGCTTATCTACAACATAAATATGCCTTTTCATGTCACATTTCCATTCAAAATCTTTCCAAACTATTCTATAAAAATGCGTATTATTCAAAATTCCATTTACGAAGAAATGTGGGTACCAGTAAACAAATTCGTATATTAGTTGACACAAATAGTGTTATCCATAACAACTATATCCAAACATCTATTATATGCATAATAATACATACTTCATATCATGTAATTTTAAATATTTTGTCATAGCTCAATTTTTTAATACATGATAAACATCTTATTATTCTACACTTCAACTGGATTAGACTTTCTTGAATCGCAAAAAATGAATAAACAAATTAGATATTGAAATAATGAGACTGCCCAAAAGTAACAGATATTGAATGAGTAAAATTATCTTTATCATTGTTTCTGAATGTCCGGCGACAAATAAGTTGTATTGATATGAGTACTAACCTATATGCCTTTTATACATATATAGATTAATTTAGTGATTAATTCTCTTCATCATTCTAATATGAGTAAAATTCTCTTTATCATTCTAATGTTTTGATTAATTCTGAAAGCTTGCTGTGTGTATCATATGGGTTGGGTTTTAGTTTTTATTTTATAATCTTTTTATGGTGCAGTATATACAAGTTTTAAGAAAATTAGTTTACCATGACAAACTAAGCATCTTTTCTGCATAACCAGTGAGTTTTCTTAATTGATTTTGATTTGAATCTTGTGGACCATATTAGAATTTAGTGATTGAAACAATTATATACAATTGAATTTGGTCATATAGACCTTTAACAGTTGGCATTGCTGATCCTTCATTATACAAATCATCTTTGAGTTAAAAAAAGTAAAGTTTGATATCCTTTATCACATTTTCCTTACCTCAAGTTAATGTTTTCCAAATTAATTTGCTTAGTTGATGTTTAGTGAAGGAAAGAAAGAAACACTGCATATTTTCCATATGCTTAAGTAAGAAACGCAATAGACAACTAATATACATATAAACATTGTTTTTATGCTCTTTTTTGTTGTGTAGGATAGATAACTATTGAAGTTTCAGCAAATCTAGCTGACAATGGAAAATTTAGCATATTTTCTCTGTATCCATTGAATTTTTTAATTGATTCAGCTACCATAGTGATTTGTCGGCATCATTTTAGTTATATTACTCAATTTTTCTATCTTCAATCAGGTAATGCCAAACTATAGTAATTTTCTGCACAAAAGGTTTATAGCATTAATAGTTGATTATTCTTCCCTGTACTCAAAATCTTGCATGTTCCTACTATCATAATGAAAATTATAGTATACTATATCTTGAATATTATATCACATATCATTGCGTTAGATTTCCTTAAATAAATTATTTCTTAAGATTGGCTTCCCTTAATTTCACCATGTTTCCTTAACATATCATTGTTCTATGGTAACATACCATTGCCTTTTATCCTTGCAATAATCAATATATTTTTAGAGTTTCAGTTCATAAAAATGTACATTAGTTAGCATTTTGAAAACGATTATGAAATTACATTATTCATGAACATATTAATTTTTTGACAAGAGTACCATCGAAGGTAACTTTTACTGCTTTTACAATTATTTATATAAAAGAATATTGTCTTTTGTTATAGCCAAATGCAACAAAATTATATGTTACTAAAATATACTACATTTCTTTAACCACATCATTCCCTGATGTTAATTCTCCTTAACTTTATTTTATTTCCATATGATATTAGTTATTTCTTGCAGTTTTAAATGATCAATAGTAAAGTAATTGCATTCATATTTAAGAAACTAATGTGAAAATTAGGCATAATTATGGATTGTTTTCTATAAAAAGATTTGTTAATTTAGCATTAAGTCAGTATGAAACAATTTCAATCTCATTGGTAACTGACTACCTGCAAATCAACTTCAAATTCATTTTTGGTTAATGCGTTTTTTTAGTAGAACAGTAAATGGTATTACGATTTTTGATTCAATAGACAATTGTAATTTAAGGCAAGAAGATCCCGTCACATATTATAAAAGAGCAACACACTAAATTTACATTACATAATACTTAAATCTTGGTGGACCAAATGTAGAGAAGTAAATTTTGTGCAAATAGCATCCTATAAAATTATTACCAATTATTGTAAAATCAATGAATATTAAATGTTTACACGTGTTCATATTGGAAAGATGTTAACAAAAAAAGAATTAATTGAAACCCATAATTTAACAAGTTTGAAAAATAACAATAATGAAATAAATGTATTCATAAAACATTCTATGGCGGCAGAACTTCTATGAAAAACAAGTCTAATTATTTCGGTTGAGTGCCTATGTAACATAGATTTTATGTTGAGACCGTTAACCGTACTCATATTTCTATCATTATTGTGTTCAACCAATGCAGATTAACACATGTATGGTTGTTTAATTCATCATTTCGTACATGTATCTTTTCATCAATCCAATAGAGATACATAAAATTTTACACTGTTTATACTATGTGCAAGCTGTACCTACTCGCTATACATGCATCATTTACTTCTTGCTATAAAATTTAGTTTCTACAGTAGAACCCTAACACATACATATATCACTTGCATTATATATTTTGCTATTATACGATATGTTCTCACCGCTTATTCATAAATGCAAATTACAACACTCGAAAGTCTATGCTTCCGTGCATCGCACGGGTTTCCACTCGTATAAATACAAGTCTAGGCAAGGTTCGGACAGGGATTATCAGTGTGCCACGAATCACCATAGAAACACGACTGAAGGTTTAAGAACCTGTTTGAGTTCTAGACTCTACCGTTCCTTAGACACCTCAGAGAGTATCAATCGTAGTTGTCAATTTAACAAATATTTTGTCCTATGAGCTTTGGGGAATCCTCGATTCGATTTCAAAAATAAACTTTTCAACTAATCCCACATTCGTTCTAAAAGTTTAAACCACACATCAACAGGCAAAATATTCAATCACAGAACAAACACAGAATAATAAATTGCAGAATTAAAAATTTTACAAACAAGCCGCGGCATCTGTAGAAAATTTTTACATGCAATTTCTATATATTTTTCTTTGCAGGAGAACACCTGTAGGGTTTAGAAAATTTTATAGTGATCGGCAGTCCATCCAGTGCAATTGAGTAGCCTAGCGCGTTCACACCCCACTTGGTGTGCAACCGCTCGAACCAAATATGTTTGCCACTTCTTGTTGTTGTCACTTCCTATTAATTGCTTGACTGCGCTGCGGCACGGGTTCGGGCTAGGAGCCAAAAAAAAAATTATGATCTTTTTCAAATTACTGCTGTACCTGTTTTCGAAAAATTTCAACTTTTTTGTTATAAAGAAAAGAAATTGAAATAGGACAAAAAAAACCAAAAAAAAAAAACAGGAAAATGGGCTGAAGGAAGTTTTATTCAAATTATTCAGGCCTACGGACGCGGCTTTTTTTTCCGTCTGAATGAAGCGGTCTTTAAACTTTCGTTCCAAGGAAAAAGACTCAGCAACATTTAAGTTTTTTTTCTTCTGCTTCATTTGATTGTGATCTTATTCAACTTATTTCTCGATTCTAGACGACGACGCATCACTCTACTTTAAACTTCGATTTCTCCCTGTCAATCGATTTTCGTCTTCTTTCTTTTCTACAGATCTTCATTGGCGATTTCCATCTTCATCAAACAATTAGCTAAATTCAGGTATGTTTCTTTTATTTCTTTTGATTATTTCTGTTTTTCATTTCATATAATTGATGTCGATTAATAATCATTTTTTTTTCTCATCTAGGTTATACAGGTTGTTCTTCTTCCAGTTATCGATATCAAATTTGGATTTCTTTCAATGGAGAAGTAAGATTTTAATATTTATTTTTATATTCCTTCAACAATCTTTATTGTTTTATATTTTTATTGCATTCCGTCGTTCCATTGAATATTATATGTGGTTTGTTAATTTATTCTATGTTCATATAGCATTACTGCAATATTCACGTCTAGTTATAATTTTGCCATGATATGTTCATGTATCATATGATTTATTAATTATTGTATTCTTTTTTATTCTAGCAGCAATATTGATTCTATTTTGTTAAGATAAGTTAATTTAACATTTAATGTTACTATTTTGTTCCTTTAAGTATTTTAATTGGATTTTTTTTTTGCAGTTCTGATATTATCAATAATGAAACAAATAGTTTGCTTGTTTTCTTTGAACACAATGAGAATTGTTATTCTACTCATATGACCACAGCTTCTTCTTTATTTGGTGTTAAAAGTGAAATATGTGATGTTTGGCCACACCTTAATCGGTTTTCTATTGAGATATCTTATGTTCTTGAGAATAAGACTATAGTTATCGACACCGATTCAAACTTGCTTAGCATTTATGTCTTCTAACATTTAAGAAGAGTCAATATTTTAAATTTATGGTTAAGGAGAATGTTGGTGTTATGGAATCTGATAGTAATGGCTGTGGTTTGGGTTCTACAAGCATACAAAGCACTTCGATTGGTAGCAATTCTGGAACAAATTGCGAGTCACATGCCGATTCATCTCATTATTTGAAAGATATTTTAAAGAAAGGTTCTCAGAAAAAAATATTGTGGATTTTCTTGGTCTTTGTTTTAATGGTGCTGAGAATTTTAGGGAATTTTTAATGGCGTATCAAATAAAAAATGGTTATCATTTGATTTTTGTTAGAAACTTTTCGGATAGAATTTCGGTTAATGGTTCTTGGATTGATGATGGTTGTAAGTTTTATGTTAACGCTTCATCAGATCTGGGCTTACTCTCTCGATTTTTTATTAGAACTTATAATTTTAATCATTCGTATGGAGCGGGTCTTAGAGATGTTAATAAAGTAACTATTTCAAGTAGATTTGTTAAATCTTTGATTGTGGATCAAATTCGGGATGCTCATATGAAGAAGCAGAAGGATATCATTAAACAATTTAGAAGAGAGTATAATTTCAATCTAACATAATATTATGCTTATAGCGGAAAACAGTTGGCATTGAAAGAGATATATGGGGATGATGCAATGTCATATAATGATTTACGTTGGTATTCGGAGGCATTGCAAAAGTATAATCCTGGTAGTTATACGTCTATGGATGTTGATTCTTCAACCGATTAGTTTGTCTTGCTTTTGGTGCTTGCTTGCTTGGTTTTAAACACCGTAGACCATTAATATTTTTAGATACTGCTCATTTGAAGGGAAGACCTGGAGTTTTGTTAGCTGCTACTTCTGAAAATGCTAATCAAGGTACGAGTTTCATTTTAGTTTTGTTTTCTTTTTCTTGGTTATTTTTGTACCCATGACATATGAAACTATCAATTTTATGCACAATAATTAATTTCAATGCAACAATGCTTACAGTAGATTTGTTTGATTTATTTGTTACTGGTTCTATTGGAAGTGTTTGTAGTATTAATGTTTAGACAGTAAGGTACTAACAGATTGATATATAATGTATGATATATTTATATATCATTTTGAGTCTAATTCAATTGTGTCTGCCATACATTACTATCATAATTCTGATGCATACTGAGGTTCATGTATTTTTGTATTGAAAGATCATTAATTAATTATTTTGCAGGTTTCTTTCCTCTTGCTATGAGTATTGTTTCACATGAAAACGAATCTAACTGGACTTGGTTTTTAGCCCATTTGAAAGAAATGCTAAATGAAGACCGACCTCTAGTTTTTATGTTTGATCATCGTTGGGGTCTCATTTTAGGCGTTCCTAAAGTATTTCCCTCTTCATATCGTAACCACTGTTTGCTTCACATGGAACAAAATATTGGTAGTGTTGTGAAGGGAGCTAAAGGTGATTCTTCTGTTGTAGAGTTATTCAAACTTTGTGCTAGAGCTTCTAATAAGTATGTTTTTGAGCGATATCTTTTTAAATTTAAGGATATTGGGGGTATGGCTGCAGAAAATTTTCTACAAGATAAACCTTTTGATCACTGGCCAGATTTGTTTTTTCAAGGAAATCAATATGGTGAATATTCTTCAAATGTTGCAGAAAGCTTCAACTCTTGGATTTTGGAAGATAGAGTAATGCCTATAACTTCTTGTTTGGACGGTATTCGAGTGAAAGTTATGGAGCAAATGGCTAGGAGAAGGGAGGAATGCCGTTTGTGGACGACGACTCTTTGTCCTATTATGGAGGAACGCTTGTCTAAGTTAGTAGATGATGGCTTTGGTTTGGATGTTTACAAGTCTTCAAACTTGTGTTTGAAGTAAAATCTCCTAAGTCTCATTTTGTTGATCTCAAAAATCATTTATGTAGCTGTAATCAATGGAGAGTTACTGTATTTCCATGTGCTCATGCAATCAAATGTATTAATAAGTCAAGGTTATCAGTTTATGACTATGTGGAGTACTACTTTACTGTTGACGCTTTTCGATCTTCATATGCTGAAGCTATTAATCCAATTCCCAATTTTGATAAGCCAGGTATTGCTGAAAATGATGTTATTATTAAGCCTCTTAAAGAAGTTCGCGGAGCAGGCAGACCTTCTACAAAGAGACGTGGTGGCTATGGCTATTTTCAAAATAAAAGAAATAAATGTAGTCAATGCAGTTCTACAGGCCACAACAAAAGAAACTGTTAGGCTTCTTCTGTACCTTGATGTTTAATACTTTTTTTTTCAAAATGATCAATTTTTATACTGTAATGATATATGATCAATGTTTGATTTTCTTTTGGCTTCTGTGTATGTTTAGTGGATGTATTATTGTTTGTTATTTAATAATGCTATCTGCAATTTTTTTTATTTTAATGTTGCTTAGTTTCTGTATGCTGTTTATAATATTGTATGTTTGACAGTGATATGGCGATTTTGATTTTTGTTATATGTTTGAATTGCTATAATACTTTAGGATGGTTATAATTATGTATAATGGTTATATTACATTATGTTTATGTTGCCATCTGTATTATCTTTGGTTATAAAACTATTTGTCAATTTCTACTGATTATAATAGTGGTTGATGGTTATTTTGTTTAGCATGCATTATGTCATTTTGTTAGTTGACAGTATTATTTAAACAGACAATTTATGCTATCTGTAAATGGCATTGTGCTTTTGAGAATATGAGAACAAGCCTGATATGAGATTTTTTTTTTTTAATGTTTAAAGCTATTACAACTGCTATTGTACTAATTTATGTTTATTTTTCATCGACAGCAAAAAATAGAACATATTTTTAAATAATAATAGTTTCATATATCATTTTGATATTCTGTAATGTTGGAAAACTTTTGAGACAACAGCATATCATTTTGATATCATTACACGCAATTTAACAGCATCATACTGCATGCAAAACAACAACATAGCAATTTGATGATGAAATGAAACATATCAAACCTTCAACAGTACCGTACTACAAATGATGTTATCAGCACACATTATTACAGACTAAACAGTTAACATAAGTCTATCGTGCTTTTTTGAAAATACAAGGAAATCTGTAAGAAAATAACAAGTAAACTTCAATATATCATATCTAATTGCAATTAAAAATCAATATTTTTGCTCTGCTACTGTTTTGATTTGTTCCTTTTTTTCCCCGTCATAGATGATTTGAAATACTGTATCCACTTTTAATCGGTCGATCACTGCCTTTTCATACATCTTGGGAAGATTTCCACTGTCAAGCAATTTAATGTTTGTCATTACAAACCAAGCACAGTCATTCCTACAAATGGTAAGAAAAGCATTTAGTAACAATCAATTATTGAGCTCTTATTAAGACAGTTTAAAAAAATAGTTGAGTGTTGCTGTGGGGATGGTTACGGTATCACTATTACAAACATATATCAGTATCACTATTACACAACATGGAAATTGGGACATCTCGGTTATACCCAGGACTAAAGAATATAGTGGGATCGTCAATGCAATACAATCGATGAGTATTTTCAGTATGTTTTTCCTTGTTGTATAAAACATAAAAATGAACATGAAGAAAACAAAGAAAAACAAGTCTGGAAAAGGAAGATCAAAATGAAAATACTATCGATGAAGAAACTGATAGTGAGTTGAAAGATGTATCAAACATTGAAGAAGAAAGCGACGAAGAAAACAATGAAGAAGAAAGCGATAAAAAAAATGACACATGTTCAGATAATACAATCACACTAGTAGACATTGATGCATATTTGCCAAAAAGGGAAAAGTATCGAACTAATTTAAAAGTCAAAAGAAGCAAACTTCTAAATCTTCTTAAAGAAAGCGAGAAAATCATAGTTCTTTCATTCTTTGAAAAAAATGAGAATGAGAAGTAATAATTATATTATCATTAATAGTTTTTCATTACAATTTCATCGAAATAATACCTACTAACTTATTTTGTGTTTATGTAAAATGCAGCTTTGTAGTTTTCATATCAGATGATGTTAAAAGGGGTGGGATTACAATTGTAAAATCTATGCTTGAATCTATTTTGCTGGAACAGTACACAAATGGCCAGGTGTTTTTCTTTTTATTTGTATATAACTTATATTCATATTTAATAGGCTGGAAAAATAGATAATGTACACATATATTCAAAATGATATATATAAACTTATCATTTTGATATAAAGCCTCAACTATACATAGTATATATAAACAGTACATGCAAAAAAGAGCCCTACGTGCTATGATAATATGTTGAACAGGAAATAAACAGGTGTATTTGAAATGATATATAAATGTATCATTTTGATATAATGCCACTACCACACTTGAAAAATTAGCAACATACTTATTATGCTAATATTCATATTGAATGAAGAGATGAAAGCAAAGATAGACAAATATCTTCAAAATGATATAAAACTTATCATTTTTGTATAAAGCTGCTAACATAGGTAATCATTTTCTTTAATCTATCAGATAATTGACTGATATGTTCAAAACCAAGAGTTGTATGAGCACAGCTATATCTTCTCCACTATAATGATGGTAAGTCAAACCTTTTTTAAAAGTATCGTTAAGTTCTTTAAAAATTATGCTAAAATTTTTTAATATGCAGAATGCAATAAGCAATGATTCGGATAATGTGCTACCGAAACTAGTTCTTCCTAAGATAAGAAGTATTGTTCTGAATGAGTATGCCGACGCCATATTCTTTCCATTGCATCACATCAACCATTGGACGCTTTTGACATTGAACTATGTCACAATGCAATAGACCCATTATGATTCAAATAAACCTCTAACTAGATCTACAAGGATGTCAAATCCAAGCTACATGCACGCTATTGATCAGGTAAAAAAATTAGTATAATTCTATGATACGATTATCATCAACGTATTGTGAGTATGAAAATCAATTCTATGATATGATTTTCAAATTGTTTGCTATGTTTTTATTAGTCCAAACAGCTTCAAGTTCAAGGTTATTAGACTCGACAACCTCTCAACCCTTTTCATGAACACTTCTAAATTTTTATTTTGGATCCATGTCCCTTTTATGGGTTTATGAGACGATATTAGGGAATCATTTATGGTGGTCAGTCAGTTTTAGTAAATAGTGTGTTGAATTGGAACAGAACTAGCTACCTTGCTTGTCAGATGTAAGGCTATCAGGTAATACATTACATCATGACAGTAGCGCTTTAGTCAACAAGATACAGTATAAATTTACATAATCGGAAAATGATAGATGAACCACGTTTGATGATAAGTGTTGATGTGTCACAATAATATGTATATGTGTCACAACAATAAGGTTCATCCAGTGCAATTAATCCCACATTCGTTCTAAAACTTTAAACCACACATCAACAGGCAAAATATTCAATCACAGAACAAACACAGAATAATAAATTGCGGAATTAAATTTTTTACAAATAAGCCGCGCCACCTGTAGAAAATTTTTACATGCAATTTCTAATATTTTTCTTTGCAGGAGAGCACCTGTAGGGTTTAGAAAGTTTTATAGTGATCGGCAGTCCGTCCAGTGCAATTGAGTAGCCTAGCACGTTCACACCCCACTTGGTGTGCAACCGCTCGAACTAAATCTGTTTGCCACTTCTTGTTGCTGTCGCTTCCTATTAATTGCTTGACTGCGCTACGACACGGGTTCGGGCTAGGAGCCAGAAAAAAAATTATGATCTTTTTCAAATTACTGTTGTACCTGTTTTCGAAAAATTTCAACTTTTTTGTTATAAAGAAAAGCAATTGAAATAGGACAAAAAAAACCAAAAAAAGATATTTAAAAAAAAGAATAAAGAAAAAAATGAGACAAAAAACTAACTAGGCTAAAGATCAAAAGATAACCTAAGAAGGAAAATTAAAAATAAAAGAAATTAACACTAAGTGAATAACTACGCACTCAAGCGTTGAGAAGGTCAAGCCGAAGTTTGGTGCCACACACCCCATAGATTACTTAATCTTTGCAAAAATTGAGACCAGGATACCAAATTACACGCCCCTTTTGCTTTCCGCTCAATAACCGCACCCTAAATTGTTTATAAATTTTAATCAGAGCATAAAAAAAACCACGGACCCCTCAAAATCAATTACAGACGCCGCCTTCCTTCTCTAATTTTTTTTTTGGTGATGGACCGATGTAGATAGAGTTGCATGTTCGTTTCTTTGATGTTCAGGCGTTCGATTTGAGCAAATCGAATTGCGATTGGGGGTTAAATGGTTGAATTAAGGAGGGTATGAAGCGGATTTGGTTTCAGGTGGCTGTGATGCTTGTTGCGTTCGATTTGAATGAAGGCAGATACTGATTGAAGGTGGCGGATTTGGATCCGGTGTGGTGATGGAGTTAGAGGGTGCTGATCTGGAGTTAGAGTGTGGGGGTATGGTCTGCGAAGATGATGACTAGTTATACGTTGACTTGGTATTGTGATGGATTGGATAAGGATTAGGTATTGTGAAGTGGGTTAGAGGAAGATTTGTTTGCTGGGAGGTTTGTCTGAGGGTTGGGCTTGGAGTTGTGGTGATCGGACAAGGGAGGTGGACTGTGTTGGAGGAAGGATGGTGGTTGTGTCGTTGATTTAAGGGTGGCGGTTGTTTGACAAAGGGCAAAGGCTTGCTGTGAACTGGAGTTTAGATGGGAGAAGGTAGTATAGTTGGCTTAGGTGGTAGCGTGATGGTGTGGTACGGGGACTGCTTTTGGTTGGATGTTGACTGGTGGTTGTGTATTGAAGTGCAGTGGGTTTTGTGGTAGGCAGAGAGGTGTCTTCTTGGTGGGAGAAGAGTGGAGGGTTGTTGATTTGCTGGGTGATATTTGACAGCGTGGCGGGGGATGTGGTACTGAATGGTGTAGTTTTTGTATGGGGATGAGGGTGCTGACTACAGAGGTGTGATTGGGAGTGGATGAGTGGTTGATTATTAGATGGAGTGGCTGTTGAAGAGTATTAGAATTTGGGTGGGGATGGTTTGGCTTTTGCCAGTGTTTTGTGGAGGAAATGGAAAGGTTTATGTTATTGCAGTTTGTAGTTTTTGAGTTTTGTGGTAAGAACTGATTGTAGTTGGAGGATCTGAACTGGTTGTAGTTAAAGGGTGGTATGTGATGTTGTGCGGAGAATTGCTGTTGGCACCGTCTTGCGTGTAGGTGATTTGTTGATGCTGAACTGTTATGAGGGGGTTTAGACTGGGGATTTGCGGTGAAAGGAGGAGCTGTTAGAGGAACTTTTTAAATGGAAGAAGGTGGACAGGCTGAGAGGAGTGATGGTCAGACAATGGAGTAAAGTTGCTTGTTTTGTGAATTTAGAGGGGCGAATTTGGGGATCTGTGAATTGAATTTGGTTTGACGGCCATTGTGATGGTGGTTTGATGGCGAAGGGTAGTATGGACATTTGTGATGGGCAGAGAAGATTTGTGTGAGGAGCATAAATGGAGCAGAGTTGTTGACGTCAGTTTGTGTTGTTCAAATGGACGTGGTGGCAAAAGAGGTTTTGGGATTTGATGAAAGATGCAGATCTGTGGTGGTATATAAAGGAAGCTAGTGGCAGTGATTTGACGATGAATGTTGTGGGGATTGTTTGGAGAGGGTTGTGGCAGTACTGGAGCTTGGCACTCAGATCAATGGATGATGAATTATTTGTAGGCGTGAGAAGGAATAAAAGGAAAACGAGATTTTTGCTCTTTTTTTCTGAAATTTGTAAAAGTAAAGTAATTGTACAGGGAATTTGGAAAAGAAATCAGAAATAGGAAGGAAATAAATGAAACAAAAGGGAAAGAAATTTGTAGAAAAGCGGAAAGAAGTAAATGAAAGAAACAGAAAGAAATTGCACTAAAAACAGAAAACAAATCGAACTAAATTTGCAAGTTATTTTTTTCTTCTATTTGGCAGATTACGGTATCACAGATCAAATACCAAATCACATAACAAGAAAAAAAATTCCTATCTATATTAGAAAAAAAAATGAGAAAATAAAAAAAACAAATCGACTAACAAGAATAAAATATTTTTGTGTTTGTTTTTTTTATATAAAGTAAAAAAAAAAACTAACCCGAAGGATCTACGAATTTAAATTATTTTGGTCCCCGGCAATGGCGCCAAAATTTGATTGCGAACAAATCAAACAACTGTAAAATTCGTTTGGTTTTCCTAAACAACAAGGTTTGTTGTAGAGGGTGTCAAACTCTGAAACAAAAAATATTTAAACTAGTAAATCCAATCAAGTTATTCCAGGATTTTGATTGATTGAAAACACAGAAAATAACAGCAATTAGATAAAAAGAGAGATTTATATAATAAGAGAAAGCAATCAGGGGATAATGACATAGATTGGATTCATACTCATCAATAGCCAACAAATAAATATAGATCTAATTCATGTTTCTATCACACACACATGAATCAATGATAATTAGATTCTTAGAAACAAATAAGTAAATAACAACAAGCATAGCCTATGCAGGAGCTGAGCTCTTAAACAACCATAGACTACCAGGACAGATTCACTAATTAATTTCTAAAACCCTAAAATTAGATCTAAATCTGATAATTGTTAGATCGAACACGAATATACCCTGTGAAGGAGCATAGCTCTTAAACGACACAGAATATGAATGTTCAGATCTAACCCTTGATTCAGATCCAGATCTAAATGTATAAAGTCCTCATCTATTGGCTATGTGATTCATATTGAATTATATCTATTAGCGTCATCACCCCCTAATCAAAGGGGATTAGCTAGACATAACTAGAGAAGAAGAGGAAAAAAAAACTAAATAACATGAACATAAATAAAATAAAATAACAACTGAGAGAAAGGGAAAAGAAGAGTTTTATTCCAAGAAGAGAATTACAGAATAAAACTAAGTGTAATTACAATGAAGGAGATACAGTGTATTTATAGTTGATATGACAAAGACTACTTGACTATCTACACAATGTGGGACTAAAGATTTAGCCCAAATAACACATAAGCCAGTGTGAACGCAGCTGTAGAGTGAGAGGCTTTGTAAGTGAGCCAATGTGAACGCAGTGTAAATGGATTTGCAATTGGCATAGCTTGCGGGCATCAAATGACATCAATTTCAATTGTTTTGAGCATGAATAGGAACTCCCATGTAACATCCCGTAATTTTTAACGATTTAGATTCCGATTTAAATCAAAATTTTATTTTGAAATTATTCTATCGTTTTCCATAACGGGAATTTGTAATTTGAAATACGTACAGTGAGATGTAGCAACTGTAAAAATTTCATCGGAAAATTTGACTGTTGTCGATCGCGCAATTTTCAGTGCAAAGCTGCGCATATCAGTTCAAATTTTAACGATTTTAAAATTTCTCCAAAACCAGTTCGGACAAACAAGAAAAATATTCTATTCGTTGTCACGAATCGGACGGCGAAATTCGTTTCGCGAAAATCGGATGTTTTGACCTTCGTTTTCCGTCCGCATTTTTATGTCAAAGGGGTCCGTAACGCGCTTTTGAACGGAGCATCCTGACACTGCAAATTATATATCGTTGTGTCCATCTCGTCGCGCTGATTTCCACAATATATTCATTTGTCAGTTTTGGTGTTCGGTTCGCGCTGAAATTGTGAAAATGCTTGCACAGTTCATTTTTGAAACAGAGCCATTTGAGTTCGATGTGTCCCTTTTCCGATCTTACATGCTTTTCTAGCCATTTTGGGTCTGCAAAACCCTCCCTTTTATTTTACTACAACATACATTAAATTTTTGTTTATTTTGAAAACTTAGTACATAAGCTGTGCGTCTTCTTTTCCCATTTCAAAAGCATGCTTTCCTTTTAGTTTCCATAGTCATGCGCACGTTTCATTTTTATTTCCAAAGGACATGTTCCTTTTTTTGTTCCAAGCCATTATTTACAAAGTCATGCAAGTTTGTTCCCACTTCTCTTTTTATATTCAAAAGCCACGTTTCATTTTTATTTATCTTTCAAAAGTTTAAATCGTTCCATGACTTTTTCTTTACCGGTTCATTTGCTTTTAAAGTTCAAATCCCAATCCCCATTTTCACGAAACGGGTGAAAAGACTGGGTGCATTTTCTCTCCCACGTCTATCGGTTTCTGAGCAAAACCCGTTCAAACTTTAT
Organism: Allium sativum; assembly: GCA_030737875.1. Lineage (NCBI taxonomy): Eukaryota > Viridiplantae > Streptophyta > Magnoliopsida > Asparagales > Amaryllidaceae > Allium > Allium sativum. The sequence goes on from CM060918.1 coordinate 136,700,868, forward strand.
TTTCCAGTAGCCGGTATGCTGTATATATAAAAATATATAGAATCAGTCCTTCTTTCTTCCCATTCCAACATGAAATGAAAACTGAAAGGAACCAACAGCAGTTCACGCCCCATCCCATTCCTCCCTTCCTAAACATGTTGGCCTCCATACCATTTCCTCCTATCCGTGTTTCTCTTCACCGAACACATTTCCCGCTATCTGCCTCCATTTATACCTCATGCCACAAATATTCCCGAAGCCTTTGGTCCCGTTGGCTTTCTTGCCTCCTGTAGCATGTTTATATTTCCATTTTTTTTTTTTTTTTTTGGTCCATTTTGTTAACTTCACATTTTCATTTGTTTTTCACCTGTAGCTTGCCACTTTGCCACAATATATACATGCGTATGCATAACCTACTGTAGTTTTCCACTTTTGCCATGTCCATTTTTTTCTCTTCATTACCATTTATTCTCATCTTGTATGTATTTCATCCATTAGCACCGGCACCATAGCCTCCGCCTTAGCCTCAAAAGCCACCATACCGGTACGCCCAACCCTAGCAACCCTTACATGCCTTGAACCCATCATCTTCCATATTGGTTGCGCGTGAATCTTACTGGATTACTTTTGCTGTTTGAGAACTTGCATGTGTCTGTGCACATGCGTACGTTTCTACCTTTATGTAAAAAAAAAAACGAAATTAATAATCATTTCTGTGAGCGTGCTCATGTTCCAATATTGGTACAATAGTCCGAGATTTATCGCTGCTAGATTTGCATTACTATCGCCGTTTGATTCTTGAGTCGCTCTTTCACCGTCATTTGGATTTTTTATCATGCCTTCTTCGTCTCCATTTCCATGCCATGGAAGGTGAGTTTATCTCACACCTGACTCACATTTATTTCATGGATGTTAGATCAATAATGAATTGTTATATGAAATGTATAGGTTGCTAGTAGAAATTGTTTGATTTGATATGTATGCACATTTCATATGCGACACGATATATTCATATGACATGTAGTTGCACTGATGATATATATGTTGTGATTGATACTATGTGATACCCTAGTTTTAGGAAAATCATTAAGGGTTGAAATGATACATACCCGAACGAACATTAGAATAAGGAAAAATCGTTATGGGTTGAAATGATAGATCTGAACGATTTTTATTGAATTTGGGATCGCGGGTTGAAATGATAGACCCGTAGAAATTTTATCAATTGCGGGTTGAAATGATAAATATCCGTATCACTTGACCATAGGGTAGAAAACTATATACAGACACCGTCGGTCATGTTTTCGAAGTAAAACGAGTTTTATTTTAAAATATTTACTTAAGACTTTATATTTATATATTTATATTTTATTTAAATTTAAATTGTTTTGTATATTTTAAATTTTGTGTTCTAAAATGATTTTATTTGTAAATTCGAATTTAAATGTTTATTTAAGATTTTACTTATAAATGTATTTATTTTAAACCATATAATTTATTCCTATAAGTATTTTAGCCTTTTTATTTTATTATAAATATTTCTTTAAATCTATTTATATTATTTTAAACTTATATATGTTTATAATCTATTTCTAATTTATTTTAGAATTTATAAACTTATATATATATATACATATCTATTTTCAAAGTTAATTTTCTTATATATATATATATATATATATATATATATATTTATAAACTTTATTAAAGTCAAGATGGATAGGTTAGATTTCGCGATTTAAATTCGAAGTTTAAAGATGTAAATTTGTATAACGATGTTTGAATAATGAATGAACTCATATTATGTTATGAATTGGAACCGATACGAATTTTAGTAGAGATGAACTTGAATTGATAAATTTAAGAAATTGAATTTGATTTGGTTTAAATTATGAACCTTGATAAGAAATGAATGTGAATTGGGTAAATTGATTTATTTTAATTTATAATCGATATGAATTGAATTCAAGTTTTTAATTGATTAAACATGAATTGAAATATATATATATATATGTTATATGCGGAATTGGTTTTTATATTGTTTGGTTTGAATTAAGAATATTGTTAAATTGATGCATAAGAATGGATTTAAATAGTAATTCGTTTGAATAGAAATATAAGATTTTGATTCAAAATGTAGAAGTAACAATTTTGAACTATATGACTTGAGTGATAAAGTACGATAAAATTTGTTTAATTTGAAATGTAATTTTGACTTGAATCGTATATTCGAATTCGAATCAAATGTCGGATTTAAATGAATCGAATTGAAACGATTCCTTATGAAGGAAATAATGACCACGGTGTGAAAAATGTAAATGATTGGTTGTTAAAGAGACCGGGATCGGCTATTGTCATACTCTCTGCCAATACCGAAAACCACTTTGACAACTGTGTACGCGGTGGAGTTCCAGAATGAAGGGGATGACTTGGCGAACGACTCCATTTTTTTTATTTCATATTAATTACGAGACCCTGACTACCTTGAGTCAGCTTGATGTGGCTAAAACAGGAGCTACGCATGGACCAAGTGAGGTCATACCTCTTATCGAGCACACTTCTTCGATATTATTCTATTACTGTTGAGATTCGATTTGGGCCCTTTTGATTATGGGAGTGTGTATCGAGGTGGGCGGTAGTAGCTACTATGCGTTACCACCAGTCCGGCTCTGCAAACGTTGAATCCACCCTGGCATTCCTTGTGTGCCTTGTCACATGCCTTATACGAGTCCACTACGATTTTGTTTTGTACTGTTTTATATGGAGTGCCCTCTGATCAACCTCCAGTTTACGGAGGAATTACGGTTCTGTATATACTATGGGAATATATAAACGGTGTAAGGGTAATCATGGTAATCCCGCTTACGCTATTTTGATATTTTTACTTTACTGATAGACACTATTGTATATAGCGTATTATACTATATAGTATTAGTTTGACGGATCCTTAGAGGATGGTGATCCCAAACATCCTCTAAGTTATTGTTTGCATTTCATCGAACATTTCATTTGAATTGATTTACTTCCACGAGAATGTTAGTCCTGATCCGAGTTGTTTTGTTTTGCATTATTGCTCGGGTCAGATCGATTATCACAGCTTTCGAGATCCACTCTTGGAGTTTGAAGATTATTGGGTTTTCTCATTTATATCTACCTGTTCAGTTATCTTTGTCATTCTGTTTCAGATTGTTATCAGTTATTTATTGTATTAGACTTCCGCTGAATTATTTATGTAAACTCTGATGTAAAGCTTCATGAACTACTATTGTATTTTAATTTTTCCGCTGTGAGATATTATATTGCTTTGTATCTGTGTCTGTGATCTGTGATTTGTTCTATTTACCTCAGAAGCTAATAACAATCTGTTGTTTTGGACGTTTCGAGTTGGCATATTTTGTCAATTCGGCACGGTCAAAATGGCGGGTCGTTACATGTGGTATCAGAGCTTTGGTTTTTCAAAGCTTTAGCCTATGGGGTAAAAAGCTCATTAGAGATAGGGTAGTGATACCCTAGAATGAGTGGAATCAGTTGCAGAATCCTTCTTGAGAGAGCGTATTTTTAAAGTAAAAATAGTTTACAAAATGGTTTTAAAATGTTTTTAAATAAATATTTCGAATATAAAATTCTGTTTAATATTTAAATCTTCTTCTGAGTTTCCTTTCCATTTGAATCTATCTTCCTTCGTAGATCCTTTTGATTAGGTACTTTCGTCCGTTCAGCTTTTAACTCGAATTCTATTACTTATCCTTGTCCATCCCAAGGTAAGAAGTAAAAAGAGAGTATAAATCTCTAACGAATTCATCCTTACTAAATATTGGTTTGAAATTTATATTTTGAAAGATATTATTATATAAGATCTTCTTAATGTAATATTTAATTTGATATTTGTAAATAATTTGGTAGTACCAATGGTTTGTAAAGTTTTTATGTGTAATGTATTCATATGTTAACTTATGGAATTAATTAAGTGTTATAAGTTTAAATATTGATAACATGAATTTGAAAATATTTAGATATAGTATAGAATGATTTTGTTATATATTTGATTTAATAATAATATTGTTGTATATTTATTAAGAATTGTAGTTGAATTTTAACAAATAAATGAGTAGGGGAGAGATACATTTTCCCTACTTGAAATTTTAATGATTTGAAATATATTATTTCTAATATATGATTTAAAATTTTGTATATGTTCTGTTTAAATGTAGAAAATGTTTTGAGTACTTACCTGACGTTAAAGTTGGCCTACCGAATACCTAGTGATTTGGATATACGTCTGATCAACGTATATGTTAAATCCTACGTGTGTTAAATAGATATAGAGTCACACCCTAGTCGCTTGAAAATGATTCTGGTGATGACCGCGGCATCATCGATATCTATTTTTGGGTTTCGAAAGTGGGATAAATATATATAGCCAATCGTAACGTATACTTGAAATGTTTGAAAATATTTTATCTTTTGATTTATATATATTTAAATTTATATATGTATAGGGATAAATATGAACCATTGGTTTAAATATATTAATTATCTAATTACTATTTCCCTACCTCGTTCTTTTTCGGGGACGAAAAGGTTTGAGTGGGGGAGATTGTAACATCCCGTAATTTTTAACGATTTAGATTCCGATTTAAATCAAAATTTTATTTTGAAATTATTCTATCGTTTTCCATAACGGGAATTTGTAATTTGAAATACGTACAGTGAGATGTAGCAACTGTAAAAATTTCATCGGAAAATTTGACTGTTGTCGATCGCGCAATTTTCAGTGCAAAGCTGCGCATATCAGTTCAAATTTTAACGATTTTAAAATTTCTCCAAAACCAGTTCGGACAAACACGAAAAATATTCTATTCGTTGTCACGAATCGGACGGCGAAATTCGTTTCGCGAAAATCGGATGTTTTGACCTTCGTTTTCCGTCCGCATTTTTATGTCAAAGGGGTCCGTAACGCGCTTTTGAACGGAGCATCCTGACACTGCAAATTATATATCGTTGTGTCCATCTCGTCGCGCTGATTTCCACAATATATTCATTTGTCAGTTTTGGTGTTCGGTTCGCGCTGAAATTGTGAAAATGCTTGCACAGTTCATTTTTGAAACAGAGCCATTTGAGTTCGATGTGTCCCTTTTCCGATCTTACATGCTTTTCTAGCCATTTTGGGTCTGCAAAACCCTCCCTTTTATTTTACTACAACATACATTAAATTTTTGTTTATTTTGAAAACTTAGTACATAAGCTGTGCGTCTTCTTTTCCCATTTCAAAAGCATGCTTTCCTTTTAGTTTCCATAGTCATGCGCACGTTTCATTTTTATTTCCAAAGGACATGTTCCTTTTTTTGTTCCAAGCCATTATTTACAAAGCCATGCAAGTTTGTTCCCACTTCTCTTTTTATATTCAAAAGCCACGTTTCATTTTTATTTATCTTTCAAAAGTTTAAATCGTTCCATGACTTTTTCTTTACCGGTTCATTTGCTTTTAAAGTTCAAATCCCAATCCCCATTTTCACGAAACGGGTGAAAAGACTGGGTGCATTTTCTCTCCCACGTCTATCGGTTTCTGAGCAAAACCCGTTCAAACTTTATTTTCCAGTAGCCGGTATGCTGTATATATAAAAATATATAGAATCAGTCCTTCTTTCTTCCCATTCCAACATGAAATGAAAACTGAAAGGAACCAACAGCAGTTCACGCCCCATCCCATTCCTCCCTTCCTAAAACATGTTGGCCTCCATACCATTTCCTCCTATCCGTGTTTCTCTTCACCGAACACATTTCCCGCTATCTGCCTCCATTTATACCTCATGCCACAAATATTCCCGAAGCCTTTGGTCCCGTTGGCTTTCTTGCCTCCTGTAGCATGTTTATATTTCCATTTTTTTTTTTTTTTTTTTGATCCATTTTGTTAACTTCACATTTTCATTTGTTTTTCACCTGTAGCTTGCCACTTTGCCACAATATATACATGCGCATGCATAACCTACTGTAGTTTTCCACTTTTGCCATGTCCATTTTTTTCTCTTCATTACCATTTATTCTCATCTTGTATGTATTTCATCCATTAGCACCAGCACCATAGCCTCCGCCTCAGCCTCAAAAGCCACCATACCGGTACGCCCAACCCTAGCAACCCTTACATGCCTTGAACCCATCATCTTCCATATTGGTTGCGCGTGAATCTTACTGGATTACTTTTGCTGTTTGAGAACTTGCATGTGTCTGTGCACATGCGTACGTTTCTACCTTTATGTAAAAAAAAAACGAAATTAATAATCATTTCTGTGAGCGTGCTCATGTTCCAATATTGGTACAATAGTCCGAGATTTATCGCTGCTAGATTTGCATTACTATCGCCGTTTGATTCTTGAGTCGCTCTTTCACCGTCATTTGGATTTTTTATCATGCCTTCTTCGTCTCCATTTCCATGCCATGGAAGGTGAGTTTATCTCACACCTGACTCACATTTATTTCATGGATGTTAGATCAATAATGAATTGTTATATGAAATGTATAGGTTGCTAGTAGAAATTGTTTGATTTGATATGTATGCACATTTCATATGCGACACGATATATTCATATGACATGTAGTTGCACTGATGATATATATGTTGTGATTGATACTATGTGATACCCTAGTTTTAGGAAAATCATTAAGGGTTGAAATGATACATACCCGAACGAACATTAGAATAAGGAAAAATCGTTATGGGTTGAAATGATAGATCTGAACGATTTTTATTGAATTTGGGATCGCGGGTTGAAATGATAGACCCGTAGAAATTTTATCAATTGCGGGTTGAAATGATAAATATCCGTATCACTTGACCATAGGGTAGAAAACTATATACAGACACCGTCGGTCATGTTTTCGAAGTAAAACGAGTTTTATTTTAAAATATTTACTTAAGACTTTATATTTATATATTTATATTTTATTTAAATTTAAATTGTTTTGTATATTTTAAATTTTGTGTTCTAAAATGATTTTATTTGTAAATTCGAATTTAAATGTTTATTTAAGATTTTACTTATAAATGTATTTATTTTAAACCATATAATTTATTCCTATAAGTATTTTAGCCTTTTTATTTTATTATAAATATTTCTTTAAATCTATTTATATTATTTTAAACTTATATATGTTTATAATCTATTTCTAATTTATTTTAGAATTTATAAACTTATATATATATATACATATCTATTTTCAAAGTTAATTTTCTTATATATATATATATATATATATATATTTATAAACTTTATTAAAGTCAAGATGGATAGGTTAGATTTCGCGATTTAAATTCGAAGTTTAAAGATGTAAATTTGTATAACGATGTTTGAATAATGAATGAACTCATATTATGTTATGAATTGGAACCGATACGAATTTTAGTAGAGATGAACTTGAATTGATAAATTTAAGAAATTGAATTTGATTTGGTTTAAATTATGAACCTTGATAAGAAATGAATGTGAATTGGGTAAATTGATTTATTTTAATTTATAATCGATATGAATTGAATTCAAGTTTTTAATTGATTAAACATGAATTGAAATATATATATATATGTTATATGCGGAATTGGTTTTTATATTGTTTGGTTTGAATTAAGAATATTGTTAAATTGATGCATAAGAATGGATTTAAATAGTAATTCGTTTGAATAGAAATATAAGATTTTGATTCAAAATGTAGAAGTAACAATTTTGAACTATATGACTTGAGTGATAAAGTACGATAAAATTTGTTTAATTTGAAATGTAATTTTGACTTGAATCGTATATTCGAATTCGAATCAAATGTCGGATTTAAATGAATCGAATTGAAACGATTCCTTATGAAGGAAATAATGACCACGGTGTGAAAAATGTAAACGATTGGTTGTTAAAGAGACCGGGATCGGCTATTGTCATACTCTCTGCCAATACCGAAAACCACTTTGACAACTGTGTACGCGGTGGAGTTCCAGAATGAAGGGGATGACTTGGCGAACGACTCCATTTTTTTTATTTCATATTAATTACGAGACCCTGACTACCTTGAGTCAGCTTGATGTGGCTAAAACAGGAGCTACGCATGGACCAAGTGAGGTCATACCTCTTATCGAGCACACTTCTTCGATATTATTCTATTACTGTTGAGATTCGATTTGGGCCCTTTTGATTATGGGAGTGTGTATCGAGGTGGGCGGTAGTAGCTACTATGCGTTACCACCAGTCCGGCTCTGCAAACGTTGAATCCACCCTGGCATTCCTTGTGTGCCTTGTCACATGCCTTATACGAGCCCACTACGATTTTGTTTTGTACTGTTTTATATGGAGTGCCCTCTGATCAACCTCCAGTTTACGGAGGAATTACGGTTCTGTATATACTATGGGAATATATAAACGGTGTAAGGGTAATCATGGTAATCCCGCTTACGCTATTTTGATATTTTTACTTTACTGATAGACACTATTGTATATAGCGTATTATACTATATAGTATTAGTTTGACGGATCCTTAGAGGATGGTGATCCCAAACATCCTCTAAGTTATTGTTTTCATTTCATCGAACATTTCATTTGAATTGATTTACTTCCACGAGAATGTTAGTCCTGATCCGAGTTGTTTTGTTTTGCATTATTGCTCGGGTCAGATCGATTATCACAGCTTTCGAGATCCACTCTTGGAGTTTGAAGATTATTGGGTTTTCTCATTTATATCTACCTGTTCAGTTATCTTTGTCATTCTGTTTCAGATTGTTATCAGTTATTTATTGTATTAGACTTCCGCTGAATTATTTATGTAAACTCTGATGTAAAGCTTCATGAACTACTATTGTATTTTAATTTTTCCGCTGTGAGATATTATATTGCTTTGTATCTGTGTCTGTGATCTGTGATTTGTTCTATTTACCTCAGAAGCTAATAACAATCTGTTGTTTTGGACGTTTCGAGTTGGCATATTTTGTCAATTCGGCACGGTCAAAATGGCGGGTCGTTACATCCCAACATCTGCAGCAAGCTATCTTTATGAAAATGCATTGGATCATTAAAATATGCGGCAGAAGGTGGTTGAACAATAACATTTCTTCAAGCTTTAATCTAACTCTCAAAATCATCATTTCAACAATTAAGTGCATTTGTTCATTCATCATAAATAATCTGAAAACACAACTATAAATACACAGTATCAATTATTTTAAATATAAAATAAGATAAATATGCGGGTAAAATATACAAAATTACGTGTATATCAAGTGCATCTCTCCACTCATATTGTATATTGATCATGTGAAACTATGGTTGATCACACTTCCTTACCGTTGTTTTATCTGTATGAAGGCCACGTGTAACGTCCCTCCCCTGCAAATCCATCGTCCTCTAACCACCAACTGAGTGGTACATATAAATGGAGGAAAGACACAACGAAGAGGTGAGAGAGCATTAGAGAGAGTTAAAAGAGAAAATGCGGATATATCATGAAAGAAGGCAAAAGGTTAACTAACATAGCTGCAGTAGGAGAACGCAACAAAGGACTGCAAAACCGTAACCCCTGCCTCGATTAGAATAAGAGGTGATCTCATGGAAGATTTTCTATAATTATGGATAATCTGTTCTTTATTCTATCATTATACACGAATTTACATCGATCGTTGCCATTATACATGCCGCAATTATTCAGACGACTGTGGACCTTGGCAATGGCTTGACGAATGCAATCGAACATGAAGAACAAACTAAAACACTTCAAAGGACACTAATTTCAATAACTTACCAGATTGTCGCAGACTAATTTAAAACAGACTTTCCTTGGAAATTATACTTTACATAACATTTTTGTACCATCGGTCTTTGCTTCATATCTTCTTAGTTTAATTTATAAAAGACATTGATTTATGTTTTATCATACCACCTTGGAAACTTGCGTTTAAATAAAATAGGTAATACATTAAACATCGAATATCATTGAAATTACATATGAAGTACACAAAGGGACATAATTACAACACACGTCATTCGAATTGTCAAATATAACTCACTTAAAGATTATATGCGTCGTGTCCAACAAAATCCGTTCAATATTCCGAGAAATACGCGTGTAGTTCATATAACACTAGAATAGTTTTTCTTATTTCACTGTGTATATAATACTTTTACATCCTGTACACGGTTTAGTGAATGTGAGATAAATACTTTGCATACACTGTGCATATAACACTTCTACATCTTGTACACGGTTTAGTGAATGTGAGATAAATACTTTGCATATCAAGATTTTGTCAGTTTAATCTGCAATCAGGATGTTTATTAAACCCCTTGTTAGGCATAGCATAAAAGTCATGTTCTAACTTTTCTTTCATGTATTTACGGTCGGTTTCAATGTAAGCTTTGATAAGTACAAGGTAGTCGTTTGGAGTCCCAATATCAGTTTCCATTTCCATTGATTTTTATGTGTAAATGTGCTTAATAATACAATCGCTTAAATAGACAATGCATAATCAAGATCATGCAAAACAAGTAAGATATGATTGTACACATAAAGAAAATCTAAGTGTTCGCCTACAAATAAACACACTGTGGCATATATGTTTAGAGTTTAACTTGGATAACAGAAATGATCAAAAACACAATACTATAATATGAAGTAGCACTTGTAACATGTAGCATATAATCATGAACAACACAAAACAATCATATAATACACTTGAACTATATTAACATGTAACATATAAAATACACAATGATAGATGAATATTTACATCATGAAAGCAAGCAGTAAACGACAACCATCTTAAATTTATTGCTCCACCGCTATTGTCGTCAGCAGGATATGCACCCTCGGTAACCTCAAATACCAAAAGATGCCAACTGTGCCTGCATCGCCTATACCCTGCATCGCTTGTACCTCCGTTTGATGTTACCGACTGAGCATCTAAGCGTGAAGTAGCAGCATCTGCTGAATAATGACAATATGTCGTCTATGTTGGCTCAACTTGGGTGGATACTGCAATCGCAAAATATTATTTCACTATGTGTATTTAAAATTTATTAGTTAATTCAATTACCTCAAAAGGCAGGAACAAGCCATGAAAGTAGATACCGACAATATCCTCATCCGATTGATATATTATAGGCTTTGCTATCAAAGCACCATTGAGATTGTATGCTTTGAAACTTTCGTCAAGACGAAAATCTATGAAGTGATAATTGATATTGCGATGCTACGGGATCAAATATAAATGGTAGAAGCTGAACTCTACTTGTAATTAATGGACTTACATGGTCGGAGTTCATACCACAACCGTAATCCAATAACATGTAGCGCCGAGGAGCAATTTTGGCCAAGTATACATCAAAATCTACACCTAGTATGAGATATGTCTACGTATCCACTCATCCAGTCTGTATAAACTATGACTTTATAGTCTGATGTCCACCGAACATATCATTACAGGACAGTGGATCACCAGGCACATGCAAATCCCTGTGTACTAATATAAACACCACGCGCCAAGTACCACAAAGGAAGATGGGCCGATATATGTAGAACAATCTAATGAAAACACGAAAGGTATGCAATGGAGAAAGGATGACCATCGTGCAGCTGTGTGTTTGGGCAATTCATCATATAAACCATAGCGCGTGTAAGATATTGGCCCAGCACCCTCGATCAATTTGAGATTGTGTGTCCATCAAATCGTGTCTAACACCAAGTGACAAAACCAACTGAATACGCTTCAACCATCCCATGGGTGGGAAATTTATCTTCGATACATGACTAACAGGGTGAACAATGCAAGAATATGCTGAACAATGCGGGAATGCATGTTCTCCATGAATTCGTAGTTCCAACACAACGTATACCAAAATCCAAACGTCTACACCTCCTCGAGAACGAAAGAATAAAGAGCAGTGTACAAATATCATAATATAAATGTATCATAGTGTATAATATGTAGCTGATTTAAATAACCTACCATTGCAAGATACCATAGTCGAATGTTACTCTCTTTGTTTGAGATGAATGTTGAACCAAAAAGATATAACAGAAATGCCTGATATATATCATTACTTATAAACTCAAATCAATACTTATACGAGACAAAATAATCTCCACTAAACATGAAATGGTAGCTCTACACGAATCACGATCCTCCTGCAAATATGGCAGATATATTGTGTATATATCAGAGGTCTTGTAACCAGGATTAAATGGAAATGACAATTTATCTAGAACCCCTATCTCAATCCCGATAAACATATAAAAATGAAAAGTCGTAATATCAAACTCAAAATTCAAAAACAAAAAGTATGTGTGGTAGGCCTCCACCTCTCAGTTAAGAAAGACAAAAGTGAAGGGACTGTAATGGTCGAATATTTATGAACATTGCAAATGAACTAGTCTGCAGGCTATCCATCAAGGCCGAAGTCAGTCTATCGTAATAAAACAACCACTGGTGCATCAAGATTAATAAACATACATTTGTTAGTGATTAACGTACTACATACATAACAATAAAACTATCATATGTCATGTACTAGATGGTTATTTTATATACTATTAATTATTTAACAGTTTAAAATTATAATTAACGTACTACATACATAACAATAAAACTATCATATGTCATGTACTAGATGGTTATTTTATATACTATTAATTATTTAACAGTTTAAAATTATACCTCAACAATGTCGAAAGCTGTGAACATACAATATGAGTAATCCTCGCACTAAATCCGCAAGTCATACATCCTTAAATGATAATCTGATTGTCATTTGAGGATAAAACGACAATCAAATAGCCATTTAACGCGAAATGAGATTTCAAATCTCGTTTTAAATAGGGTAAACCGTATTTTGTTTGTCGTTTAACCCAAAATATTTAAATAAATAAATAAAAAAAACCGACGGAGGCACACTCACTGCTGAAAGAGTAGGGCTTCTCCGTGCCTTTTTTTTTTTTTTTTTTTTTTTTTTTTTGATTGATACTGGCGATTTCAGCCACCTTGCTTAATATACTCTAACCCCAAGCTTATATTTTTGTTTAAGCTGCTTGAGTTCTCGCCTAGGACAACAAAATCCTCAAGGCGGGCCCTGCCCTGCCCAAACCATAAACCTTTTTGCTTGAAGCAAACATCAGGTGAGCACTACAAAACAATTCAATATGGATATCGCCATATACGAAAGGAATGGAACTAAACAAAACAGATGGCTGGTTAACAGACCTTTTTGCACTGCACTGGTATATGAAGAAAAAAAAAATCCGTTATCAGTTCTTACATTTTATTCAAAAGCTGCAAATCTCAAACGCTGTAAAATTCAGCAACAAAGCTAAATTTAAAAACACAAAAGGCACGAACAAAGAGACCAAATTATATCTCCCCATCCCAAAGCTCTTCTTCACTCTTGTATACTCCATCGGGCTTAATGAAAAAGTGCCCTCTTAGAAGCCTTGCCTGTATCATACACATGTGACCAATGTTAGGAAGTCAAAGAAATGAAACCAAACCAATATCATCGAATGCTAAATGGTTGCAAAATTAGCAATTCTTGCCTGTTCAACTTGAGAAAACTTAGCAAGAAGGTGGTCAGGAATGGACCAATCAAAGATATCAAGATTGGCCTTGATCCTTTCTACGTTCGTGCTTTTAGGAAGCACGCTGTGTCCCATTTGAATGCCCCAACGTAAACAGACCTGAGCTGCAGTTTTGCCTAATTCCTTTGAGACTTCGTTGATGATAGGGTGTGCTAACACGTTGCCGCTAACCCATTTTGTTCCAGGTGAGCCAAGGGGGGAATAAGCCTGTAATATGTAACCTATATGAATATTGGCTTCTAATAAGAATATACATATGGAAAACAAATTTGCTACAATACTCGAAGTAGTTTCGGGTGTTTCAGCCGATTAAAAGAGAAAAATATAAGACTCTACATCCTAATTTTAAAGCTGAATTCAAGCAATTCACGGGTGGTCCATGCATTTTTATCTCACATTCGGGTATTTTAGGTGATTTTCATTCGGGTAAAATAACATTTTTGTATGGAAAACACATATTACTTAGATATTAAACTTCAATGTCATCCGCTTAGGTGTGTCAATGGGCAATTTCATAGCTCTTTAACACAAGAGAAGGCATTGGGTTCAATTTGATATATATAACTAGCGTGTTTCTGAATGAAACTAACAAATTGGACAAAAGAACCAACGCAATTGAAATGCAGACTCTACATAAAAGCAGACTTTGTCAGAATGTAATTGGCAATCCAACTTCATGGCAACTCACGTGGAAAAGACAAGTACCTAAAAACCTGAATAACTATAATTCAATTTAAAACCTATTCAATTTTCCTAAATTGCAGCTTTTGCAATAAGTAGTCTAATGATTTTTGCATTGAGTAAGGCAGTGTTTGGATTGTGTGTTTTCAACATTTATTACAAAACACAAGAAACATACAGAAGATAAGTAAGTAATAAAACAATAGAACAATGACAGGAGTACAGGACAATGGAGTAAGGACAGTTTTCTCCGTTTTCATTATTTCTCAAAATACAAAAAACAAATTAATTTTGTTTTTTATTTTGCATGTTAACTTCATTTTTTAAAATATTCAAATTAAATATATTTCAAAAATGTGACACGCTCTACGGCACCCCTAATTCCGAGCACCTCTTTTGCCCCTCGTTTATATCTACACATTAATAATAAAATAAGTTAGTGGAGGGAGAGAATCTACACATTAACAATAAAATAAGTTAGTGGAGGAAGAGAGAGAGTTAGTAGAAGAAGAAAGAAACGAGAATGTGATGGAAATTAGAAGGTCATAGAAATGCTGCACTTTTTAGGGTGCTCTTGATCCCATCTTTTCAAAAATACATGTACCTTCACTCTTTTGTTTGGTTCAAAAGACCAAACCAAGTGGGACTTGACCACCTGATTTTCTATTTCGTTATTTCTCAAAACACAAAAAACAAAATAAATCTGTTTTTTATTTTGCATGTTAACTACATTTTTCAAAATATTCAAATTTGGTATATTTCAAAAGTACATGTACCTTCTCAGTTTACTTTTGTTTGGTTCAAAAGACCAAATCAAATGGGACCTGACCATTCGATTTTATTCCCTCTTTAAATTGATATTCTATACCCAAAAAACATTGTGGTAATATTAACTTAAGCAAGTTGTGTAACTAACAAACAATAAGAGAACATTTAGCAATAAATTACAAACATGTTTTGCTTTTTCTAGAACTTTTGTTAGTTCATCGTTTTGACTGGACCATTCAACTTTATTCCTCTCTCTGTTGAAGTCAACAAACTTTGCTTGTTTTTATATTTATTCGCTTGCAGCAGAGATGATTTTATGGTTTTGCACTTAAAAAAGAAAATAAGTAACCAGTAAAAAATATAAAATACAAAAAGGGACTTGGTGGTATGAAATTAAAAGCTTACGCTTAGGTGAACTCCTTTGGATTCACAGACTGAATGAAGCTTCTTCTGCTGCCACGCAGGATGACATTCAACTTGGTTAACAGCAGGAGGAACACGTGCAACTGCAAGCAAGTCTTCTAGTTTCTTCGAACTGAAATTGCTCACACCAATTGCTTTAGCTTTTCCAGAATCGTATAATTTCTCCATTGCAGACCAAGTGGCAGGTATGTCGGTAGGAATAACATTCTCAGGGCTCAAAGTAGTACCTTTCTTAAATCTGCATGGCCAGTGAATCTGAGATATTGTTGTAGATTGATTAGCTAAGCCTATAAAATTTGATGAAATGGTCCTTTTACAATTGTCAGCTAGTGAAGTCTAGTAATGCTATATAGAGAGGTCAGAGTGTATAATTGAATTAATGCTACCATGAGATGAGATAAATACAAATATGTTCTATTAACAAATATTGAAAACTACAATGAAAAATGAGGTACCAAATATAGGTTCAAGTAATCAAGTTGTAAGTGTTTTAGAGTAGTATCTAACGCTACGGGTACATCCTCTGGATCATGTTCGGTGCACCTGATATGAGTGAGTGATCATGTTAGTAAATATGCTATATGACAAACAAAATGTAATTGAGTACTTGATAAGTTGTTTTTGAGATAGTTACCAGAGCTTGGAGGTGATGAACAAATCTTCACGCTTGACAACACCATCATCAAACAGCTTCTTCAATGCCACTCCAATCTGAAATCAGTACATTTCAGCACTGATGAGACTATATAAAATATCAGTTGTGCACCAATAACTTCATTTACCAACTACGTTCTGTTTATTAACTTTGTCACATCTAGTAAATATGCTCGGTTTTACCACAAGAATATATTTTTCCAACGAGCAGGAAACGAAAATCTTTTGGAAATCTCTAACTTCTTATTAACCATTTAAACATCAATTTTAAATGGTGATCTGAAATATCAATTCAGATGTTTTAGGAGATGAGCATAGGTATTATGAGAGCACGTTTTGAAATTTTATAGCTTAAAAATATAGGAAAATGACAAAAATGCGTGCGTCTTGAGATGATAATTCTTCAGTTTTGTGTTTTTCTGCACATGTTGCGTGTCATGATATGCATGAGAAGCATATTGGGTTACATGCACAGTTCAGCATGTTTAATTTGTTCCAACTTACTAAACAGAGTGGCGACCGTATGAACAACTCCGGACGACCTATAAACTTATAAACAAATAGATACATCATAAATTAAGGGCCACTCAATCGTTTTGAAAACTCATTTGGTGTAAGAACATAAGTATAGCAATATTCATCCCAAAAATCTTGAAGCATGGTTTGTAGGAAATTAGTTTGAATCAATCGATAAAGCGTCGGTTGGAACAACTGCCACAACTCATAGGTCCAGGGTAATTGTATACGTTACTCATTAATACGTCATCATACAACAATTGAAAACAACAAATTTAATAAAGGGCCAGAATTTCAAAAATACATTCCACATGACCTCACACATTTCTGAGTGTATTTTTGGAAAGGAGCGGGTATGCCCGCTCTTAAGATATAATGTTAACAATTTTGTTTACTTCAGAATAATTAATGTCAAATATCTCCATGTTTCCTAATAAACTTTTACAGGCAGAAAAAATGAATTAGACAAAATACATTATACACAGACAAGGACACTATATTCCTTCCCTATGTATCAAACAAAGTACACATTAGCATCATGCTAGAAAAGAAGTTCACCATCTCATCACAATCAGTTATTCAATGGTTTGGATTACCTTTCCTCACTTTTACACCAGAGGGAGCGCAATAATTCTGAATAAATTTCTCCCAATGAAGTAAAACTTTAGATCAACAATTTGATACTTAAGCAAATGTAGGAAGTAAGCCCAACAATTTGATATTTAAGCAAATGTAGCAGGCATTTGTTTTAAATCAGTAGCCAATAAAACAATGATCATTATGTGAAAGAAATTTACAAAAGAAATGGACTCTTTCTTGGAACATGCAGAAGTATGGTCCAGCAAACTTTGTTTGAACCATAGTTTTGGATACCGGACCAAAAGTTGAACCATGATCGCTAATGGTCCAAAGTTTAGAAGGTCGAACCGATCGAACCGTGATAATCATACAGTTTCCTTTTTAAATTCAATAAACCAGTTCATGGAAAAAACGATATATAGTACACTAAATCATGTAAATTTATATGGTATCAAATCATGCAACATTTTTTTTTTTTAAATTATACTACTAATGATATACGGAACAATGTCAAATTGCCACATTTAAAAATTAAATATACGGCGATAGCAGTGTATTATCATTTAGAAGAGTCATAAAAGAGTAGAAACTATATCATGATATTATTTATGATGAAAAGAACAAAGGGTCCGTCTATTTCCACCCCAGTAATTGCTCTTCACACCCCGGTAAATTTTTTTAAAATTCAATACCAGTTATATCCTTTAATAATTTTCTAGATAACATGTTTAAGCTTATTGATTAAAACAAAAAGATACCAATGTCTCCATTAAGCTTGTTCATTAAAAACAGCATAATATTTCATTAATTTTTTATTAAGCTTCAATTCAAAAAAGAAAATAATCTCTTTCATCAGTATAATCCATTCAGATTTTTATGTGAAATGTAAACAAAATTCCTGCATAACTTTTTTGTGTCAAAATCGCATTTTTGTTTTGTTTTAAAATTTTGGGTTTTGAAAACGGGATTGGGAGCAAACAATGTATTGAAAAGAAAGGGGCAGTTCGGGTATAAACGGGGTGGGATGAGTAAATAAAGGGGGGTAACTTATTTTTTTTTAAATTTCTGGGGTGTGAAAAGTAAATAATGGGGGGTGAATAGACGGACCCAAGAACAAAAGAGCAGTATTAATGACAGCAATCCCAACAATATTAACTATATCATTTACAATTACAATCAAATAATAAAATTGTGAGGATAAGAAACGTGAAAACTCAGTGAACGTTATTCAAAATTTGAAAACTGTT
The DNA here is from genome assembly GCA_030737875.1 of Allium sativum. Taxonomy (NCBI): domain Eukaryota; kingdom Viridiplantae; phylum Streptophyta; class Magnoliopsida; order Asparagales; family Amaryllidaceae; genus Allium; species Allium sativum. Next base: position 136,719,308 of record CM060918.1, read on the forward strand.
GGCACTGTATTTCATCTCAAATCAAATCCTAACTAGTACTGATCAACCAATGGACAAACCAATTATTATTTGCCTGGTTGATTTTTGACTTGGAAAATAATTTCGTTTTGGCTTCGGTCCAGATTTTGTTTGTCTACCTTGATTTTGAATTTTGGGGAAAAATCCAAATCGAACTCAGCAGCATTTGGCCAATCCTAATTGCTGATGATGTTCACCTAATTGCAAAACCCTTTGAAAAAAGAATTCAGGCGTATCAAAATATTTTTTCACCATCACATCAAGATCGCTATGTTGGGGGAAAAAAGGTTCAACTCAGGCCAACAACGTAAAAGCATTTTAAACAAACAGCAAGTTTAATTAACGCGTTTACGAATATCCATCAACGTAAAAGCATTGTAAACAAATAGCAAGGTATTTGCAATATGATCGAAAACGAAAATATGTTTACGAATATCATGATTTCATTATCATTCGCGCATAAAACATAAAACCTAGCTAGCATACCTCCTCTTCGTTTCCATAAATCGCAGCACAGTCGATGTGCCTATACCCAGCCTGCATTGATCCAGAAACAAAAACCACATTGGTAAAACCTACGATATCAAAAGAGGAAGAGGGGATTCTGCAAAATAAAGCACCTTAACGGCAGCAGTGACCGCATCGCCGACAACACCTGGCTCAGCTTGCCATGTGCCCAAACCAACGGATGGCATTTTCGCTCCTGTGTTCAAACTCATGAATTTTGCCATTTCTAGATCTTCTCGTATGTTCTTTCAGCTGTATTTGATTGCCCATTTTGGGGTGGTATTTATAAACCGAGGAAGAGCTTTAGTTGATTCTAGAGAAAGCAATTAAAGATTGACCCGTAAATGCTAGCATAATTGTGCTGCTGCTTTCCAATTGCGACTTTCTAGGTCCCCAAGTTCTATTTGATTTGTGATACGTTAACACAATTTGAATTGTGACGTTTTCTCCATGCATGTGCATTTATTGATTAAAATCGATTAAACCAGCCAATCTGATTATGTTTGATCGGTTTGTTTCGGTTTGATTTTGATTTTTATATTACTTCGGTTTATTGGTTGGATTTGGTCTTAATAATTGAAAACCGAACCAACTGACTAAACGAAATTTAAAAATTAATTAATTTATAAGTTAAAAAATTACAACTAACGATATTATTATTTACAATATTTTCATGACAATATTTTTTTCCTTTAATTTCATATTGTTATTTTAGAAGAAGAGTTTGATTTGTAAAATATTTGCATTTTACGAACTTAATTATTTGTTTTAATCTGATGTTATATCAACAACTAGAAGATCTATTTTATTTTAAGGTAAACCAACCAAATCAAACCAAATATTATTGGTTTGGTTGGTTTTGGTTTTAAAAAATATCGGTTTGCTTTGGTTCAGTTTATATTTCTTGAATGGTTATTTCGGTTTCAACATTTCTGATCAGTTTGAAACCGAACCAACAATTTGCCACCCCTAGTTTTCATCACTGTTTGTAATAATCAAAGATAAAAGAAATATACGGGTCTAAAGTGTGCATGTTTTTATTTTGTTTTCTTTATTATCTTTAATAATAGTGGTAATATCTTTGATGTCACCGTTTTTTTGTCAACGTTAAATGAACAAAAACGTCTTCAATAATAAATCTAAAATCACTTAAAAATATTATCTAAGAATTTCTCTTACAAATTTAAAATCTTTTGTCCACAAATATTATGAAACTTTAATTTCACTCAAAAATAGAATCTAACAAATAAATTCTTTTGCAGATTAATGTTTATCTACTTTTGGATCAGAACAGTTTTAACTGAACTTAAATGATTCAAACGAGATCGATGTCTAACCAAACTTAGCAAAAGAAGCAGTTGAAAAAACTTTAAGAAGTAACTTAGAATTTTTTATGGAAGTTTGGGCCCAAACTTATGAATCATCGCCGACTCATACCTTATGGGTGGTTACCAAGTCATAATAACGATGACTTAGAATAACTCACAGAGTAGACTCTTCTACTCCTATACATAGCACCTCTGAAGTATTATGTGATTTGGTTAAGTATGGAGCAACATATAGATATGACTCTTCCTTTCATCTTGAATGAATTTAGATGACTCATGAAGATAAATGATCAAACAAACTCGAAACAACTCAAGATTGGATGAGATGACTCAAGAAGAAGATAAAAAGATGACATAAGTGAGACAGTTAGAAAACAAGTAAACACCGAGTCATAGGGTGGAATCATGCATAGTCACAGGGATGAGTCATACCCGAGTCATAAATAACCTGTATGGAATGAGACTTGTGGTGGAAGTTTGCCTTGATATGTAGATTTTTTTGCACTTTCGTTCTAGGCTTAATACATGACGGTTCTCCTATAAATACTGACTCATCTACATTTGGAAAAGGAGAGAGATCTTGTTGGTGATGTCATTACTCTATCGGATCAAGACTTTTCTTCACTTCTTATCTCCTCTAACACATATTCAAACACTTGTAACCTTGATTTAAGGATAACTAGCTGAAATTTAAAGAGATCCTACAATAGCCCGTAAAATCGACCTTAAATAAACATAAATAAGACAAAGGCTAAAAATAACAATAGGGCAAAATATGGAAATTTGACATTTTCGTAATTAGACCATGAAAGTATATTATTGCGGTCATGGTGAGATTCTGATCCAGTCTTAAATAAAATATGTTGAAAAACGGAGTCTGTATGTAAAAGTTACGAACAATCAAAATTTTCAAATTTAAAATAAAACTAGTTTGAATTTGTATTTAAATAAATTAAAAGAATTGTCGACTAAGGAAAATAATTGTGAAATTAGTGGGGGACAAAATGTTAAAGAAATTAATTGGTAATTAATTTGAACTAAATAAGATTATTAAAACGTCGAGCAATAGTTAAAATTGAAAGCCCAAGCAGAAGGGTGGTCGACCGCATCTTCGATCAGCGGTCGACCAATCGGTCGGGTCGGCTAATTCAACTTGCGTGAGGTGGCGGCGGCTAGGATTTGGTTAAGGTAGATGTTATTTAACGGACCTAGTTTTTATTTTAGAAATCTAACGATTCTTAGTTTTAGCAACTATAAATAAGACCTTAGGACCCTTCATTCTCACTTCCAATTCCTGTGGCAAACACTACTTCAACCCCAATTCTTTCGTCTCATATCAAGAATTAGGGATTAAGGTTAATTATATCATTCTCTTCTTCTTCCTCTAATCTCTTTATTTTACATACATATTTTTTGGGATTTGGCACATGTGTATATGCGTACAATGTTCTTTTGTATATATACATATAAATATGTAAAAGAAAAATATTCTAGAACCGATTAAGGAGGCAACCAAATCCAAAGGAAATTGAAAATAAGAGCAAAAACTATTTTAGACCTACAGACTTGTTAGTGCAATCTCAGATTTTCTTATGTTTGTAATTGTTTCGTTTGAATTATTAGATTTGGATACGCCGAAGAATTTTAGGGATTATGAAAATAAAAATCATATAACCCCCTCAAAATTCTTTTGTAATTGCGGAGATGTCAATCTTGTGTTGAATTCTAATTATATATATAAATCTGATGGAATTATATGTTTCTTGGAAATTTCATGTAAATTTTAGTTTATTTCACTTTTTTGTTCCTATTCCTCTTTGAATCTTATATGCTTCATAAAAATAATGGATTTGAGGACGAGAGACCACATGTAATTTAAATCCCTTATTTCTACGAAAAAGGTAGTTTTACTATTTCAAAAGGTAGTGGAAAAAACTAGGAATGAAAATGTGTAATCATATAATAGGAAATTTCATTGATTTATAGAAATAATTGAGAATTTTAGTTACAATTTTAATATTGGGTAAACGAGGAAAGTCTCTGTTCTTGTTGGAATTGGTTGATATTATAAATTCATATTCTTATGGGAAATGATTTGGATTGTGGGAAAAAAATTCTGATTTTGAATTCTGTGAAGGCTGACATTTCTTACGTTTAATTTAGGATATGATTCAAATGAACGTTATTATGTGCTATAATTATTTCTTATTATGTAACACATTTAAGGTACAATAAATACATATAAATGTGTAATTAATTTGGAGTTTTTATTTTTGAATTTAATGTCCCCATTAGAATAACTTATTTGTACTAAATAAGGAAGATTTACTTGTTTGTTTGTTTGTTTGTTTGTTTTTTTTTTTTTGAAAATGGGTACCATCTTTTCATTCAAGAAACAAACAAGTATCTAGTTTATATGTACAAATAGAACACTTCCTACTCATAGGCCAAAGGCCCAAACACCTCATCAGTCTCAAATACGTACTATGTTAACCACAGTCATGCAACTCAATCCCCCATTCACGCAGAAGATTCAAATTATATGTTGTAGCTTCAGAAGTCGATCCATTGTTGCGCACCAGGTAACAAATTTCTTTCCCAATTTGCCTGGCTTTAATCGTATAATGTGTTTGATGATTTGAGAAGATCTTATCATTCCTTTCATGCCAAATGTAATATATAGAAGCAGTAAAAGCAGAAAATGCTAAATCCTAATGGAGGAAATTTAAAATAAAAGAGAAAGGAAGAAGGAAAGCACAAAGGGGGGAAATTTGATTTGTCCCATGTCATGAAATGTAAGTGTGTTTGACACTATATATGTAAACACATTACATATTAGATCAAAAGGAAATGGGAGATGAAAAGAGAAGAGACAATGGCATGAGGCAAGAGCATATCCATGGACATTAATATTTAAATGATCCATATTATGTACCTGAAATTAGGAAGAACCTTGTATTGGGAAGTCTTCTTAATAAATTTGGTTTCAAACAAGTCTTTGAGTTAGACAAATATGTGTTGACCAAAGGCGGTGTATTTGTGGGAAAAGGGTACATGTGTGATGGTATGTTAAAATTGAATGTTGATGTTAATAAAAGTATGAATTATGCTTATACTGTTGATTCATTTTCATTATGGCACAATAAATTAGGACATGTTAATCATAAATGCATGCTTGTTATGATATCTTTGAATCTAATTCCCAAACACCAAAATGATATGCTAGAAAAGTGTAGGATATGTTCATTACTAAGATCACTAGAAACCACTTCCTTTTAAACTAGAAAGTACAACAAAATTGTTACAACTTATTCACAGTGATGTATGTGATATACACAGTACTCCTACTACAGGAGAAAAAAGGTATTTTGTCACATTTATAGATGATTACTCTAAATATTGTTATGTCTATCTTATGCATGCTAAAAGCAAAGTGTTAAATTCATTCATCACTTATAAAACTGAAGTAGAAAACCAATGTGATGTCAAAATAAAAACACTTAGGTCTGATAGGGGTGGTGAGTTTCAATTTCCTGAATATTGTGAATCAGTAGGAATTATATATGAGACATCTATTGCTTACACTCCATAACAAAATGGAGTGGCTGAAAGGAAAAACAGAACTCTTACTGAAATGGTAAATGCAATGTTGTGTAATTCTGGTCTTAATACTGGTTTTTGGAGAGAAGCCTTACTTACCGCATGTTATATTCTAAATGGAATACCTCATAAGAAAAGTAAAGTTACTCCTTATGAACTTTGGACGAAACGGAAACCAAATCTTGATTATTATCGAGTCTGGGGTTGTAGAGCGATTGTTCGATTACCTGAACCAAAAATCAGGAAATTAGGACAAAAGGCTATCGAGTGCATATTCGTAGGATATACTCAACATAGCAAAGGATATAGGTTTCTAGTAATAGAACCAGTAGCTCTATTGATGTAAATACAGTAATAGAATCAAGGGACGCAGTATTTTATGAGAATAGATTTACATCTATTCAGAGTAAACCGATTCATGAAACGGTGGAGGTCAACACACCTATTAGTGAAATGGTGGAGGTTAATGAACCAACTATTGAATCTGTAGAAAACACTGATGGAAATATGGACGAAAATGGTGATTCTCTTAGGAGAAGTAAATGAAGAAGGATAGAAAAAACTTTTGGACCAGATTTCGTCGTATATTTGGTTGAAGGATCTAGAAATAATGTAGATCATCAATTAATGATATCTACAAATATAGAATCTGACCCTTTAACATATGCTGAGGAATTGAAATCTCAAGATTCATCATTTTGGCAAGAAGCCATAAATGATGGAATGGATTCTATTATGGGAAATAAAACATGGAAACCAATAGGTTTACCTCCTGGTTCTAAACCAATAGGATGTAAATGGATATTTAAGAAAAAGTTAGAGGCAGATGGAACAATCGAAAATTTTAAAGCTAGATTAGTTGCCAAAGGATTCACACAGAAAGAAGGAATATATTATTTTGATACATATGCCCCAGTAGCTAGAATTTCAACTATTAGGACTTTAATTGCATTAGCTTCTATCTATAATTTTGAAATTCATCAAATGGACATCAAGACTGCATTTATAAATGCAGAACTTGATGAAGAGATATATATGTCTCAACCAGAAGGTTTTATGATACCTAGACAAGAACATAAAGTATGTAAACTTATCAAATCACTTTACGGTCTTAAACAAGCACCAAAACAATGGCATGAAAAGTTTGATAAAACTATCATTTCTAATGGCTTTAAGATTTTTGAATCTGACAAATGTGTCTATAGCAAGTTTCATTCAGGTAAAGGTATAATTATATGTCTTTACATGGATGGTATGCTTATATTTGGAATGGATACTTCGAGTATTGAAGAAACTAAAAGATATCTATCTTCATGTTTTGACATGAAAGATATGGGAGTAGCTGAAATGATTCTTGGAATAAGAATCACAAAAACAAAAGATGGGTTATCAATTACTCAGAATGAGAAAATTTTGAAAAGGTTCAATCTATTCGATTGTAAACCTATGTCTACTCCGTTTGATCCAAATATGCAGTTATACACTAATACTGGAAGATCTATAGAAAAAATTGAATATGCTAGAGTTATTGGAAGTTTGATGTATATTGCCTATGTTGTTGGCAAAATGAGTAGATATACTAGCAACCCTAGTCATATTCATTGGAATGCAATACATAGAATTTTTAAGTATCTAAACGGTACCATAAATTATGGTATACACTATAACGGTTATCCGAGTGTAATAGAAGGATACACAAATGCTAGTTGGAATACTGGAAGTGAAGATAATAAATCAACTAGTGCATGGATATTCACTCTTGGTGGGGGAGCAATATCCTGGGCCTCAAAGAAACAAACATGTCTGTTGATTCAACCATGGCTGTTGAGTTTATAGCACTGACTTCTGGTAGTAAAGAAGTGGAATGGTTAAGGAATCTACTATTAGAAATTCCTATGTGGCCAAAACCTATGCCACCAATATCTGTGCATTGTGATAGTCAATCTACATTATCACAAGCATACAACCAAGTTTACAATGGTAAATCTAGACATATTGGTCTGAGGCACAGTTTGGTTAGGCAAATGCTCACTAAAGGGGTAATTACCATAGATTTTGTGAGATCTAGCCAGAATTTGGCAGATCCATTTACTAAAGGACTTGCAAGGAACTTAGTGATAAAAACATCACAGGGAATGGGTTTAAAGCCTATACAATACAATCGCCAATGAAAGAAACTCAACTCAACATAATAAAGAAATTTGTTATCTTGAGTTCAAAGAGAAAAAGTACTTCATATGCTTGCGGTTGGAAGCACTATAATATTTAGTCTGAAAAACTAAGTATTATCATACATTCCAAGAAAAAGTGTTTGGTACTTATAATGACAAAGAGAGGATTTTCTACTTAGAACTTAATAGGTTTATAACAGATATACTATTGAGATGTGTATTAAGGCACTTCTGATAAACCTGCCTATATGAATGCAACGAAGGTGGTGCCGGCTTCTGCGAGTTTTGGCTTGATCTCTAAGGGCATTTCATGAAAGAAGATACCGACCCAAGGCCAATCCACGGGTCAAGCATATTTACTATCTGGATAAAATGAAAATGAGTGTGATAATCACATCCGGTAAGATCATATATGATCGATTGTTCAATGCTTAGTCAACCACTCCATCCTGATATACTTTGATGGATTTTCACTACGTATAGATTCAAGTCTGTAAGACATCTATACTTATACACAAATTTTCCTACAAATAAATGACAAGAGGAATTTATTTAAAATTTGGTGGAGGATTGTTGGAGGAAATTTAAAATAAAATAAAAAGGAAGAAGGAAAGCAAAATGGGGGAAAATTTGATTTGTCCCATATCATGAAATGTAAGTGTGTTTGACACTATATATGTAAACACATTACATATTATATCAAAAGGAAAGGGGGGATGGAAAGAGAAGAGACAATGGCATGAGGCAAGAGCATATCCATGGACATTAATATTTAAAATGTCAAAAGATGGGCCTTGGCTCTTGGGGTCAGATGGGAAATGAAATGTTATTGGGCTTGCGTAGATCCGTTGAATTTTTGTGTGTGCGGATTTCAAATTTTTAACGCTTCGGAGCCGTTGCTAATGAATGAACGCATCCATGCATCATTCAAAATTCGCAACACTTCTGAACCGTTGCAAACGAATGGCCACGTCTGTTCATTTGTAATTGCAACACTTCTGGACTGTTGCAAATCAATGGGTGCGACTGTTTGAATTCAAACAACCATAGTCATTGTAAAACAGTTGCATCTCTTCATTTATTATAAATAGGCTTCCCCAAATTTAGTTTTAAATAACTCGAATTCCTCTTCTTCCCCCTTCCTTTTCTTCTTTTCTGCCATTAAAATACCTCGAGACTCTGCCAAATTCTTGAGTGAATTATACGAGTTATAGTTCTGCAGGCTATAACTCTTTCATCTTGTCACTGCAGCGATCAAATCCAAGATAGTGAATCGTCGTGTTTGTGCAAACATGTCGATTAAAAGATATTCAATATCTGCTCCATTGTATCATCGAACAGATTTGTCGTTACTCGTGCACAGAATTAAGAGGGAAAATACTGTTTTAGAATAGCGATCACCACATCGTGCCTCAGAGATTTGCGTTTTCAAAGAATAGAAGATCCAGTGATGAATTCGACAATCAAAAAATCCTTGATCTGGTCCTTTTTTGTGAATAGCAATAATAATTGATTTACTTCCCCATCAAGTGACAAGAAAGAATCTGGTGATAAATGAAGCTTTAACTTCATCAAACATCCTATAATAGGAATACTCACATTTAAAAAATAAGTGGTGACTGCTTTTGACTTCTTGTTGACATAATGGGCATAAAGTGTCTGTTAAAATGCCATAGGAAGCTAGTATTTCCCTTGTGTTAAGGCGATCAGACATCGCTAAGTAGGAACTGAATGCCATTCTCCGACAAGTGCCATATGATCGAATAGATAGGTCTAAAATGTCCTTTATCCCTGATTTGATCCCATGCTTTTGACAATGTAAAATCCTTGCTATCACATCATTGGTAGTGGTCTGATAAACCGGCCGATGCAAGTGAAACTTCATTAATTTCCTCTACCACCTCTCGAGTTGCCAGATGCAATGAGGGTTGTAAAGTGTTAGATTGAATAATCATATCAACGGTGTCTCTATCACTCCCCATAACTTGAAACCTGTTAATGCCGAGCAAATCAACAAGGCATTTACAATTAATCCAAGATTCAAACCATAGGGACATTTGTCGCCCATCTGCAATAGCTTTATTCATATACTTCCTTCCCGTTGTTCGTAACTTTAACATGCTTTTCCATGTGCTCGATGCGTTGTTATCTACTGCAAATTGATTAGAAAATTTTACCCTAACAATATCTCCTTCTCATCCATGAAGACCAAAGGTTGTTCTTCGTATGAAAGTTCCATAGTTTCTTTAGACAGCAGGTTTTTTTAAGATCCGAGAAAAGTCGAAGGCCAACCCTCCCTCATGTTTTGGTTTGCATAAAGAAATCCAGAATATTTTATGTTGTGATCTTCCCCAAAAGAAGTCAGAGCATATTGATTGAATCTTGTCCAGCATGTACTCCAGAATTTGGTAAACAAATTACCAATAAAGAACAATTGGAGTAATTATCAAGTTAATGATTTCATCCCTCCCTACATAACTAAGGAATGTAGACTGCCATCCCTGAATCTTCATTTGAATTTAGTGAATCAATGCCTGACATTCAGAATAATGTAAGTAGTTTGATGAAAACAGAACGCCAAGATATTTTATTGGTAAAGCTCCTTCTTCAAAGCCCAAAATCCCTTTGATGTCATTGGAGTTAGAAACGGAATGGCTGAAGAAAATCTTGGTTTTATCATCATTAACTCTGAGACCTGTAAAGATATGCAGTTTTTGAAAAAATTCCTTTTAAAGTCAAAGCAGACGAAAGAGTAGCTCGACTAAAAATAATAAGATCGTCAACATATAATAAATGTGTTATCATAGGATCAAAACTGAATATTGGGTTGAAGACGTGAAGTTTAGCAGCTTCCTACATTAGATATGAGAAAAAATGCATTGCTATAGTGAAGAGGTAAGGTGATAATGGGTCACCTTGATGTATCATGCACGTAGAAGAGATCAACCCCTTTGGTATGCCCTGAAACAAAATGGAAAATGTAGGAGTTGATATGCGTTCATAGACAAGAAAAGTGAAATGAGTCGGGAACCCCATGCATGACATAAAGTAATATATAGCTTATCGACTAATCATATCATAAGCCTTCTTCAAATCTACTTTTACGTAGAATCTGGAAACTCCTTTCTTTTTAAAGTCTCTCAACATTTCATGTGTGAGGAGAATGTTGTCACCAACATATCGACCTTTGATGAATGCACACTGATTATTTTGTATGAGATGAGGCAGAAAATGCTTGAGTTTTTTGCAAAGGATCTTAGAGAAGACTTTATAAAACATGTTACAAAGAGATATCGGCCTGAAGTGAGTAACTGACGTAGGTTTATTAGTTTTAGTTATTAGAGTAATAAATGTGTGGTTTGAACCCTTCGGCAACTTGCGTGAGATGAAAATATCCTGCATAGCTTCGAACAAATTATGTTGAATAAGATCTTAATGTAATTTCATAAATTTAGCATTGAAACTGTCTTGACCGGGACTTGAGTCGTCATGCACCGAAAAGACAGCCTGCTTTACCTCATCTAAACTAATATCCTGCAAGAGGTAATTCTTCCCTTGTGTGTTAATAAAATAAATGGGTTGAAAAGGTGGGAATTGTGATATGTTATCGCCATTGAATAAAGTGGTAAAGTAGGATATAGCTTCTTGTTCAATAATATCTGGTTTATGAAGTAGTTCACCTTGAGAATTAATGGGTGCTTTCGTATTGTTATGAAACCTTCTAGTTGTCATCTTGTTATAAAAACAAAATCGAATTCATATCACCTTGTTGAAGCCAAGACAGCTTACTTTGTTGCTTCAAGCTCTAAATTTTGATATTATTTTTCATCTCCAGATTGTGTTTAGCAAGCAACATATCATCATACAAAGAAAGATCCTTAGGAAATTGGTCTACTGCAGTCTCCAAAGAATGTAATAAATTCTCATCCGCTTGAAGGTTAATGTGTAAGCTACTTCTTATTTTATTTCATTTCTTCAATTCGGACTCGCAAGCTGCCAGTTTATGTTGAAATTGATACTTATGAGAACCCCATGTACTTGATAACCATCCCCTTTGGACACAAACAACATAGCCTTCATGTAATGGCCACTCATTATTAAATTGAAATGGAAATCCCTTAGGTCGTGTAGTAGGCACCAGGTTTAAAATTATATGGCTGTGGTCACTTGTATGTTGTGATAAAGAGATAGCTCTCATGTGCATAAATTTCTGCATGCATTTACTATTTACCAGGATTTTGTTTGTATGTGTTGCCATGCCTCACCTCCTGCATGTATGTTGAAACCCGAATGGTTTAATCTCCACTAACCCAGTAGTTGTCAAACAATTTTGAAAAGCACGAATGTGTTGAAACGGAATTTGCGAGGATGAGTAAATAAGATGGATTTCCCAAATATCAGCGTCCCATATCACCAAAATTTGGCCATTACAACTTGCAGTATTATTTGTCATAGAATTTTAATGTGAAAACCCGTAACTTCCCCGTAAAGGAAAGTGTCGGATAGTTCGAGAACAAACCACAACAGAACACATATCAAAGAACGTTTCATTGTATATTACAACAATGCATCAGATTACAAGAATATACAGAGTATAAATGAATATTACACAGAAATATCTGAGATTTAAATTACATTTAAATACATCGCAGCGGAAAATAATACCATACACAACTAGAAGAGATATACGGATACAAAGCTTTCCGGATATCGTTCCAGCTGTAAACCAGGATCCTGTGAATATAAATCTGCAAAACCAAAACTACTAGCTGCCCGTGTCAAAATAAGGGCACCCAGAGTTTAGGTTAAAACAATAAACTCCAGGTCAGTCATGTGACTGGTGTGAGAACTAAAACAGTTATTAATCTTTATTTTTAAAGTCAGGTAAATCAAGGGACCACGCCGTATAACACGGAACGGGTTTCCTCCCAAGAATACCAGTGCATAAAACAAACAGCGCAATGCTAAATAAAGAAAAATGAAGCTGTTATAAGACCCAGGTCCTATCACACAATGCAACGCAAGCCGGGGGATAGGGTTTTCCCTTATAACAGCCAAAGAATGCTTGATACGTTTAAAACAAATCGTTTGATACTATTATAAGTGCATAGTGTATAAAACAACTTCAAATCATAAGTATCAATCATAGGCGGCATAAGCGCCCCATCCCACTATGTCGCCATATATAGGATTACAATTAAAACCGCAAATGTCACGTATTTGGAAATTGGATTTCCGTCTATGAACCGAGGCAAAAGATAGTCCTCAACTGATTCGAGACGCTCTAGCCCGCCCCTCAGGATCAGAACGCATCAACCCTTTAGATCGTCAGGGCCGGTCCACCGATGTGGATTATTATGCCTGAACACTACGTTTCCCCACCCTATGGGGTGTAAGTCTGGTCCGTCAGCCGACCAGAATGCATCGGCCGAAACCGATATAACCGAGGCGCCTCGCAACAGCAACAACCACATAAGTCAAACTCGTCAGGGCGTGTAAAACCACTGACGCCACTTCTAGCTAGAAAGAAACGCAAGTCCTCCCTGATGTCCTCTCCCGTTTTTGGTTCATACCGGGTGTGAAACTCGCGAAGCAAACGTTACACAAAGCTACGCCACAAAGGCCGTGCTTTGATCATCAACCACAAGACTTTGCTTTTCAACAGAAGCCTTGATCATTTGCATCTTAGCATGCCACACAGGCAAGCCATCCTATGCAACCGATATCAGTCACACAGAATGAAATCCGATGTCAGACACACAGTCCATTTACAAGTCCGTTCTGGGTCTGAACGAAACCGGAGGCACCTAGTACCCCGCATATCCATCGATCTCCAAGCACGTCTGGACGATCACTAACTGTTTCCATCTTCTTGGGTGTACAGCCCAATCAAGATCATCAGTTATCTCCCAAACGACGTGAAGACCTCCGGTCTTCGACCATCGTCTTCATCTTCGACTTATCGTCGTATCAGTTATTCAGAATGGGATAAACCCGGTCTTTCCGAATAACTCGCGTATATTTTAAATAAGTGTTACACAAACACAACATACGCCTCATTCCAATTCATTAGTCACTAACCGTAAATTAATCAAGAGAATAATTCCCCAAATATTAACCCCGAAGGCCGAAACCAACATCAGATCAATATCCAGAAAACCATTCTGCTTGGCTAACCGACAGTTAGTTCCTAAATTTCACGTTCAAATCTAATTAAAGATTTAACTATCGCCTGGAGCAAAACTGGTGATACTCCATTCTCGATCTTTTCAATCTAATTAAAGATTCATTAAAACTCCACTTAGTTTTAATCCTTATCTGGGTTAAAGAATCAGTGTCATTTAAAACACGATTCACGATAAACCCAAAATCACATTCCATTAATTATCGGGTTAAAGAACAAGTGTTATTTAAAACACTGTTCACGATAAACCCAAAAATCAATACCAATTCAATTCCAATTAAATATCATTTAATTGGTACACTTCATTAAATCTAAATAAAAAGATTTAATCTTTTCTCAACTGGGTTCAAGAACAGTGTTAGTGAAGACACCATTCACGACAAACCCAAATCACATTCGATATTCAATACAAGGCTCTGAATAGAAAATATATCGGCTTATATTCAATATCGAATTCTACGACTAACAAATGTCGTATTGGAAATAACGATACAAATATATATCTTTCAAATTTCCATAACAACACCTGTAATATCACGAATTCCAACATCGAAATATTCCGAAGACAATTTCGATTCAAATCCACCCCAATGCAATCATTGGAAATTTTGGTTATTTTCAAAACCATTTCAAATTCAATTTATTTATTTAAAAATAAATAGAATTATAATTCTAGTTCAAAACTAGTTCGTTTCGATAAAAATCTATTTTTATCTTTTCAAATATGGAGTTTTTCATCCCAAACTTTCACAAATCATTTCTTATGATTTTACACAAATTATTACTATTTTTAATAATTTTATCAAGGCCCGTACAGTCGATTTCCATCAATGGCCATCGAACTGCACTTATAGCGACCTTTTTCGAATTTGATTTGGACATAATTCCAAATCCAACCGTTAGATTTCTAATTTCTAATATTCGTTAGAAAGCTTTTTTCGATACGAACCCAACGGTTCCGGTTTTAGGAGAATCCGACGGTCGGATCTCCCGTAATGTCCGTTTGAAATAAATGGTCGAAATTCACGAACTGCCGCGGCGCGGCGCGTTCTATTCAGGCCATTATATTATATATATAATATATACTTCGTCGATTTCTATTTAAAACGAATTATATAAACAGTTTTAAATTCATTTCAAAATCTATTTCAACTTCCATTTCAATTCAAAGCAAAATTGAATTCTTCTTTATAAATTCGTTTCAAAGTTCATTTCTATTCAATTCAAATTTCAATTCAATTTGAATTCAATTCAATTCATTTCGAAATCGTTTTCAATTCAATTCATTTCGAAATCGTTTTCAATTCAATTCATTTCGAAATATTTTCAATTCAATTCATTTCGAAATCGTTTTCAATTCAATTCATTTCGAAATCGTTTTCAATTCAATTCATTTCGAAATCGTTTTCAATTCCATTCATTTCGAAATCGTTTTCAATTCAATTCATTTCGAAATCGTTTTCCGTTCAATTTATTTCGAAATCGTTTTCAATTCAATTTATTTCGAAATCGTTTTCAATTCAATTTATTTCGAAATCGTTTTCAATTCCATTCATTTCGAAATCGTTTTCCGTTCAATTTATTTCGAAATCGTTTTCAATTCAATTTATTTCGAAATCGTTTAATATCGATATAAATATCGTTCACGTCAAAATGGCGTCAATCTAATCAACACGGCTTCATAAATTCCTATTTTCAAATATTCTATTTCAAATATTTCTTTTTCAAAATAGTTGTTATCAAAATATTTCGTTCAACACATGACCAATCTCAATGAATGAGTACTGTCAACACATGAACTTTTATTTTATATCGATAAAGATGTAAATTTTAATATTAAAATATTTCGTTCAACACATGACCAATCTCAATGAATGAGTACTGTCAACACATGAACTTTTATTTTATAATATTCTTTATTTTTCAAATTGGAATGAGGCCCAATCAATTACCATATAAGGTTAATTATATGGATTTTCATACAACACATGTATATCATAGCATTGAAAAATAATCAACCATCAACCAAAGTGCACTACACTGTATAAGCATCAAATATAGATATCTAACGCTTATAACAGCCTGTCAATCTATCGATCGACACATTTAATCAATCAGGATGAGTGAACTTCAAATTTCATCCCAACACCCGTGTGGGGTTTCAAACAATCAAACACATATTTTATTTGTGCTGTTGGGCGATGTGTAAAACTTATCGTCCCAATCAATGTCATTCAAATAAGTGTACATAAACAAACCATCTGGTTTGTAAATGAATATTTATTTATTCACTTCACTATTTTCATATTCACGTTAAAAATTATATTTTTAACGATAAAACATTTTATTTCAACCTATGAATTTCTATTCAATTCATTTATTCAATAAAATGATATTTTTATTTTTCTAACTTATTTTAGAAAATTTCGGCGGCATAACGGCACGATACTAGAAACGGGACGAGGCCTAGCCTTATCCCCGGTCTAGTGAAGGCCCACGCCATTCACACATCAATCAAATCAATTTCATTATGCAAACCACAAAATTTGGAGTAAGAGTCTAACCTAGCCTTACTCCTTCGCCTTATAACGGCGCACGTCTAATCCTAACCAATTTATCGATTCGATTTTTCACACTACAAACCACATTCAAACCAATATCGCAATCAATCACCAAACAGTCAAACAAACAAGTCCATGGTCTGTGGACGATTTGTGTCGGGTGCTACTAAGCACCGTCTGCATCCTAGTATATATATATAACTAGAAAAATTAAATTGAAAGGTGAGAAGTTCTCACCTATAGCTATCCTAGCTCCATGGCTCTTCTAATGCAGGAAATCTTCGCCTACTCGCCTTTTTATCACCATCGTTGCCCGTATACACTGTATATAAAAAATCACATTTTTATATCCTTTATTATATAAAAATCATATTTTTATCGCTAACTTCATATTGTGAAAATAGAATTTTCATCGCTATTTCATATTTGTAAAAATAGAATTTTCACTTCGTTATTCAATATATAAAATCGAATTTTTACTTCGCTATTCAATATATAAAAATCGAATTTTTATTTCGAAGTTCAATATATAAAAATCATATTTTTACTTCGCTATTCAATATATAAAAATCGAATTTTTATTTCGAAGTTCAATATATAAAAATCATATTTTTATTTCGAAGTTCAATATATAAAAATCGAATTTTCTACATCGTTATTCCATATATAAAGATTATATTTTTAAACCTCTACTTTGAATATAAAGATTATATTTTTAAGCCGCTAAGATCTAATTTTTATCTCGTCAAAAATCTTATTTTTCCTACAACAAAATTCTAAACTTTTTCTACCTCCTACGAATTCAAAATTCCTTCGAATAAAAATCATATTTTCATGATTAAAAATCAAAGCTTTAAGAGAAAAAGAAAAATCTAATCTTTTTAACCAATAAAAATCAAACCTTTTTATTAATAAAAACTTAACTTTAAAATGATAAAAATCTATAATTTCTACTTATAAAAATCAGTTTTATATACTTAAAAAAAAAATCAGTTTAAATCCTTTTATAAAATCAGTTTTAAATCATCTTATAATCAGAATTTAAAAACATAAAAATCGGTTTTTAATATTTAACAAAATCAATTTTTAAAAAACCTTTTCAAAATCAGTTTATTTTCAGATTAAAAACAGTAATAAAATAAAATAATAATAATAAAAAAAAAGTAAAGTAAAATGACTTACCTATAACCTGCGAAGGAGGGGGGGGGGTATTGGCGTTCGCAGTTCGTCAGGGAGGTGGCTGGAGGTGGGCTTCGGTCCTCGTCAGGTGGTTCGACGAATGGGGGGGGGCGGCTGCAGTCGATTCAGGGGGGGTTGCTTCGCGATAGGGGGGGTACTTCGGTGGCTCGCCGCGGCACTGGGGGGGTGGGGTTTCGATGGGGGAGCTGCGGTGGTCGCCGCCGCCTAGGGGCGCGATGGATTCCGCCTCCGTCTCTTTTTTTTTTTTTTTTCCTCCAGAAAGGGTTTTGAATCGGGGGGGGGGGGGGGGGCGAGCAATAATAAAGGGGAGGAGAGAGAGAAAAATTAATTAATTTTTTTATTAATTTAAAATTCAAAAAGTTGACTTTTACATACGACCTCTAATCGAGGTCCACCGCCTGTCGTCCATAGCGTTTTACCCCCATTCCGAACACAATGGGATATGTATCGCAAGCTGATTCTATCGTTTGAATCAGTTTCCGTTAAATTTACATTTAAATCACTTTATTGAATTCTAAACGTACATTTCAAATTACCGGGGTCACATACTAACTAGAAAAATTCCAGAAAAATATTTTCTAGTTTCGTATTGACGATACGGTCCTAACAAAACTAGTTTCGTCGAATTCTGAGACCGTTTGAAAAATGGCCAATTTCCAGTCGATTAAATTCAACAGAAACTGGTCAAACGCGTTTTCTTTTGCCACGCTCACATATTGATTCGAAAAATTACGAAATTTGGAATCTAGCAATAACTTAACATCACGGACCCAACAAAACTGGTTTCGTCGAAATCCGAGGTCGTTTGCAAAATGTCCATTTTTAAGGGCCTGAATTCCAAAGCGACTATTCAGAATTTTCAACTGGACATATCTTTTGATTCCCGCTATGAAATCTCAATTGGTCGGATTCGTTGGAAAGATATTCACTATTAGATTCCATTATTTTTGGTTTCACTAAAATCCGGATTGTTTTGCACCCGGTACATTCAATTGAAGTTTGAAATCGAATTATCGAACTACCGCGCCATTTTCAATTCTATTTATAATTATATATAAATATTTATATTCTAACGACGACGCGTATAAATATATACGTTCGAATTATTTTCAAAATAAATTTATCGACTATATTATTTAAAATAATTCATTTCAAATAATCAAAATTCGCTAAAATTGCCAAACTAAAAATTTTAAACTGGCCCAGATTTTGCGGGTTGTTACAATCTCCCCCACTTAAAACTTTTCGTCCCCGAAAAGGAACAAAGTCGAAAGTGGTTTGATTATTCAACTCTACGTTCGATCTGGCTTCCGTTCTCCAACTTTTCAGTTTTTGAGAATTTTCAAAATTTCAAAAATTTGGCTAACACCCTAAATTTTTGAAAAATTTCGCCATAACCTCCCCTGCAATGGGAGCATCGGGGAATTTCAAATAGCTTCCCCGGTCCTTCAGATCTCAAAAAGAAAAAGAAAAAGCCAAGCGGCTAGCCAATAGGCTCATAAAATCATCGTCACCCAAACAAAACAGGAAATTATGTAATAAACATGTACCTATTTGTCGGGCAAACAAATTTTATTCTCTGCTCTAGCCTCCTTGCTATGACCTGTTCAAGGTAAGTATATGTATATGCAAGCAAATGCGACCAATTTCGATACAATTCAATATTTGTTTCAATTAGGCTAATGGTTCAAAATTATCAAACAAATCAACATTCAACACAAACATCAATCAATTAGTGAATTAGAGTTTCAAATTGATAACTTTGATACATAGTCAAAAATCAGATTTTTGATGCCAAATCACAACAATAGATCCTATATAGTTTTTGGTTCTCACACCAGTCAATAGGAAATATATAGATATCACACCTTCGACACTCGAATACCAATTCTGATGATGTCTAGACTATCATCAGAATCGTCTCCGGGCGACTAGAGTGTGACTCTATATCTATCCAGTATATTAAAACTTTGAATATACGTTTGCAAGGCGTATATGCAAATTCTTTATATACTGAACTGTCCAAATCAATACTAATAAATAATCAAATACGAATGATTGATTTAGATTCTCAAAACAAAATTTGTTTTCACTTTAAAAATATACTCTTCACACTCGTTCTAGGATACTACTGATCCTATCTCTAACGAGTCATTCTCATTGGATATAGCTAATCCAATATCTGATGAATTCTTTCGTATGGTTCTAATGTGCCTTGTTCTCTGAGCTTTGTAAACCAAAGCTCTGATACCAACTGTGAAAACCCGTAACTTCCCCGTAAAGGAAAGTGTCGGATAGTTCGAGAACAAACCACAACAGAACACATATCAAAGAACGTTTCATTGTAT
Organism: Allium sativum; assembly: GCA_030737875.1. Taxonomy (NCBI): domain Eukaryota; kingdom Viridiplantae; phylum Streptophyta; class Magnoliopsida; order Asparagales; family Amaryllidaceae; genus Allium; species Allium sativum. The sequence goes on from CM060918.1 coordinate 136,739,225, forward strand.
ATTACAACAATGCATCAGATTACAAGAATATACAGAGTATAAATGAATATTACACAGAAATATCTGAGATTTAAATTACATTTAAATACATCGCAGCGGAAAATAATACCATACACAACTAGAAGAGATATACGGATACAAAGCTTTCCGGATATCGTTCCAGCTGTAAACCAGGATCCTGTGAATATAAATCTGCAAAACCAAAACTACTAGCTGCCCGTGTCAAAATAAGGGCACCCAGAGTTTAGGTTAAAACAATAAACTCCAGGTCAGTCATGTGACTGGTGTGAGAACTAAAACAGTTATTAATCTTTATTTTTAAAGTCAGGTAAATCAAGGGACCACGCCGTATAACACGGAACGGGTTTCCTCCCAAGAATACCAGTGCATAAAACAAACAGCGCAATGCTAAATAAAGAAAAATGAAGCTGTTATAAGACCCAGGTCCTATCACACAATGCAACGCAAGCCGGGGGATAGGGTTTTCCCTTATAACAGCCAAAGAATGCTTGATACGTTTAAAACAAATCGTTTGATACTATTATAAGTGCATAGTGTATAAAACAACTTCAAATCATAAGTATCAATCATAGGCGGCATAAGCGCCCCATCCCACTATGTCGCCATATATAGGATTACAATTAAAACCGCAAATGTCACGTATTTGGAAATTGGATTTCCGTCTATGAACCGAGGCAAAAGATAGTCCTCAACCGATTCGAGACGCTCTAGCCCGCCCCTCAGGATCAGAACGCATCAACCCTTTAGATCGTCAGGGCCGGTCCACCGATGTGGATTATTATGCCTGAACACTACGTTTCCCCACCCTATGGGGTGTAAGTCTGGTCCGTCAGCCGACCAGAATGCATCGGCCGAAACCGATATAACCGAGGCGCCTCGCAACAGCAACAACCACATAAGTCAAACTCGTCAGGGCGTGTAAAACCACTGACGCCACTTCTAGCTAGAAAGAAACGCAAGTCCTCCCTGATGTCCTCTCCCGTTTTTGGTTCATACCGGGTGTGAAACTCGCGAAGCAAACGTTACACAAAGCTACGCCACAAAGGCCGTGCTTTGATCATCAACCACAAGACTTTTCTTTTCAACAGAAGCCTTGATCATTTGCATCTTAGCATGCCACACAGGCAAGCCATCCTATGCAACCGATATCAGTCACACAGAATGAAATCCGATGTCAGACACACAGTCCATTTACAAGTCCGTTCTGGGTCTGAACGAAACCGGAGGCACCTAGTACCCCGCATATCCATCGATCTCCAAGCACGTCTGGACGATCACTAACTGTTTCCATCTTCTTGGGTGTACAGCCCAATCAAGATCATCAGTTATCTCCCAAACGACGTGAAGACCTCCGGTCTTCGACCATCGTCTTCATCTTCGACTTATCGTCGTATCAGTTATTCAGAATGGGATAAACCCGGTCTTTCCGAATAACTCGCGTATATTTTAAATAAGTGTTACACAAACACAACATACGCCTCATTCCAATTCATTAGTCACTAACCGTAAATTAATCAAGAGAATAATTCCCCAAATATTAACCCCGAAGGCCGAAACCAACATCAGATCAATATCCAGAAAACCATTCTGCTTGGCTAACCGACAGTTAGTTCCTAAATTTCACGTTCAAATCTAATTAAAGATTTAACTATCGCCTGGAGCAAAACTGGTGATACTCCATTCTCGATCTTTTCAATCTAATTAAAGATTCATTAAAACTCCACTTAGTTTTAATCCTTATCTGGGTTAAAGAATCAGTGTCATTTAAAACACGATTCACGATAAACCCAAAATCACATTCCATTAATTATCGGGTTAAAGAACAAGTGTTATTTAAAACACTGTTCACGATAAACCCAAAAATCAATACCAATTCAATTCCAATTAAATATCATTTAATTGGTACACTTCATTAAATCTAAATAAAAAGATTTAATCTTTTCTCAACTGGGTTCAAGAACAGTGTTAGTGAAGACACCATTCACGACAAACCCAAATCACATTCGATATTCAATACAAGGCTCTGAATAGAAAATATATCGGCTTATATTCAATATCGAATTCTACGACTAACAAATGTCGTATTGGAAATAACGATACAAATATATATCTTTCAAATTTCCATAACAACACCTGTAATATCACGAATTCCAACATCGAAATATTCCGAAGACAATTTCGATTCAAATCCACCCCAATGCAATCATTGGAAATTTTGGTTATTTTCAAAACCATTTCAAATTCAATTTATTTATTTAAAAATAAATAGAATTATAATTCTAGTTCAAAACTAGTTCGTTTCGATAAAAATCTATTTTTATCTTTTCAAATATGGAGTTTTTCATCCCAAACTTTCACAAATCATTTCTTATGATTTTACACAAATTATTACTATTTTTAATAATTTTATCAAGGCCCGTACAGTCGATTTCCATCAATGGCCATCGAACTGCACTTATAGCGACCTTTTTCGAATTTGATTTGGACATAATTCCAAATCCAACCGTTAGATTTCTAATTTCTAATATTCGTTAGAAAGCTTTTTTCGATACGAACCCAACGGTTCCGGTTTTAGGAGAATCCGACGGTCGGATCTCCCGTAATGTCCGTTTGAAATAAATGGTCGAAATTCACGAACTGCCGCGGCGCGTCGCGTTCTATTCAGGCCATTATATTATATATATAATATATATAATATATACTTCGTCGATTTCTATTTAAAACGAATTATATAAACAGTTTTAAATTCATTTCAAAATCTATTTCAACTTCCATTTCAATTCAAAGCAAAATTGAATTCTTCTTTATAAATTCGTTTCAAAGTTCATTTCTATTCAATTCAAATTTCAATTCAATTTGAATTCAATTCAATTCATTTCGAAATCGTTTTCAATTCAATTCATTTCGAAATCGTTTTCAATTCAATTCATTTCGAAATATTTTCAATTCAATTCATTTCGAAATCGTTTTCAATTCAATTCATTTCGAAATCGTTTTCAATTCAATTCATTTCGAAATCGTTTTCAATTCCATTCATTTCGAAATCGTTTTCAATTCAATTCATTTCGAAATCGTTTTCCGTTCAATTTATTTTGAAATCGTTTTCAATTCAATTTATTTCGAAATCGTTTTCAATTCAATTTATTTCGAAATCGTTTTCAATTCCATTCATTTCGAAATCGTTTTCCGTTCAATTTATTTCGAAATCGTTTTCAATTCAATTTATTTCGAAATCGTTTAATATCGATATAAATATCGTTCACGTCAAAATGGCGTCAATCTAATCAACACGGCTTCATAAATTCCTATTTTCAAATATTCTATTTCAAATATTTCTTTTTCAAAATAGTTGTTATCAAAATATTTCGTTCAACACATGACCAATCTCAATGAATGAGTACTGTCAACACATGAACTTTTATTTTATATCGATAAAGATGTAAATTTTAATATTAAAATATTTCGTTCAACACATGACCAATCTCAATGAATGAGTACTGTCAACACATGAACTTTTATTTTATAATATTCTTTATTTTTCAAATTGGAATGAGGCCCAATCAATTACCATATAAGGTTAATTATATGGATTTTCATACAACACATGTATATCATAGCATTGAAAAATAATCAACCATCAACCAAAGTGCACTACACTGTATAAGCATCAAATATAGATATCTAACGCTTATAACAGCCTGTCAATCTATCGATCGACACATTTAATCAATCAGGATGAGTGAACTTCAAATTTCATCCCAACACCCGTGTGGGGTTTCAAACAATCAAACACATATTTTATTTGTGCTGTTGGGCGATGTGTAAAACTTATCGTCCCAATCAATGTCATTCAAATAAGTGTACATAAACAAACCATCTGGTTTGTAAATGAATATTTATTTATTCACTTCACTATTTTCATATTCACGTTAAAAATTATATTTTTAACGATAAAACATTTTATTTCAACCTATGAATTTCTATTCAATTCATTTATTCAATAAAATGATATTTTTATTTTTCTAACTTATTTTAGAAAATTTCGGCGGCATAACGGCACGATACTAGAAACGGGACGAGGCCTAGCCTTATCCCCGGTCTAGTGAAGGCCCACGCCATTCACACATCAATCAAATCAATTTCATTATGCAAACCACAAAATTTGGAGTAAGAGTCTAACCTAGCCTTACTCCTTCGCCTTATAACGGCGCACGTCTAATCCTAACCAATTTATCGATTCGATTTTTCACACTACAAACCACATTCAAACCAATATCGCAATCAATCACCAAACAGTCAAACAAACAAGTCCATGGTCTGTGGACGATTTGTGTCGGGTGCTACTAAGCACCGTCTGCATCCTAGTATATATATATAACTAGAAAAATTAAATTGAAAGGTGAGAAGTTCTCACCTATAGCTATCCTAGCTCCATGGCTCTTCTAATGCAGGAAATCTTCGCCTACTCGCCTTTTTATCACCATCGTTGCCCGTATACACTGTATATAAAAAATCACATTTTTATATCCTTTATTATATAAAAATCATATTTTTATCGCTAACTTCATATTGTGAAAATAGAATTTTCATCGCTATTTCATATTTGTAAAAATAGAATTTTCACTTCGTTATTCAATATATAAAATCGAATTTTTACTTCGCTATTCAATATATAAAAATCGAATTTTTATTTCGAAGTTCAATATATAAAAATCATATTTTTACTTCGCTATTCAATATATAAAAATCGAATTTTTATTTCGAAGTTCAATATATAAAAATCATATTTTTATTTCGAAGTTCAATATATAAAAATCGAATTTTCTACATCGTTATTCCATATATAAAGATTATATTTTTAAACCTCTACTTTGAATATAAAGATTATATTTTTAAGCCGCTAAGATCTAATTTTTATCTCGTCAAAAATCTTATTTTTCCTACAACAAAATTCTAAACTTTTTCTACCTCCTACGAATTCAAAATTCCTTCGAATAAAAATCATATTTTCATGATTAAAAATCAAAGCTTTAAGAGAAAAAGAAAAATCTAATCTTTTTAACCAATAAAAATCAAACCTTTTTATTAATAAAAACTTAACTTTAAAATGATAAAAATCTATAATTTCTACTTATAAAAATCAGTTTTATATACTTAAAAAAAAAATCAGTTTAAATCCTTTTATAAAATCAGTTTTAAATCATCTTATAATCAGAATTTAAAAACATAAAAATCGGTTTTTAATATTTAACAAAATCAATTTTTAAAAAACCTTTTCAAAATCAGTTTATTTTCAGATTAAAAACAGTAATAAAATAAAATAATAATAATAAAAAAAAGTAAAGTAAAATGACTTACCTATAACCTGCGAAGGAGGGGGGGGTATTGGCGTTCGCAGTTCGTCAGGGAGGTGGCTGGAGGTGGGCTTCGGTCCTCGTCAGGTGGTTCGACGAATGGGGGGGGGCGGCTGCAGTCGATTCAGGGGGGGTTGCTTCGCGATAGGGGGGGTGCTTCGGTGGCTCGCCGCGGCACTGGGGGGGTGGGGTTTCGATGGGGGAGCTGCGGTGGTCGCCGCCGCCTAGGGGCGCGATGGATTCCGCCTCCGTCTCTTTTTTTTTTTTTTTTTTCCTCCAGAAAGGGTTTTGAATCGGGGGGGGGGGGGGGGCCCGAGCAATAATAAAGGGGAGGAGAGAGAGAAAAATTAATTAATTTTTTTATTAATTTAAAATTCAAAAAGTTGACTTTTACATACGACCTCTAATCGAGGTCCACCGCCTGTCGTCCATAGCGTTTTACCCCCATTCCGAACACAATGGGATATGTATCGCAAGCTGATTCTATCGTTTGAATCAGTTTCCGTTAAATTTACATTTAAATCACTTTATTGAATTCTAAACGTACATTTCAAATTACCGGGGTCACATACTAACTAGAAAAATTCCAGAAAAATATTTTCTAGTTTCGTATTGACGATACGGTCCTAACAAAACTAGTTTCGTCGAATTCTGAGACCGTTTGAAAAATGGCCAATTTCCAGTCGATTAAATTCAACAGAAACTGGTCAAACGCGTTTTCTTTTGCCACGCTCACATATTGATTCGAAAAATTACGAAATTTGGAATCTAGCAATAACTTAACATCACGGACCCAACAAAACTGGTTTCGTCGAAATCCGAGGTCGTTTGCAAAATATCCATTTTTAAGGGCCTGAATTCCATAGCGACTATTCAGAATTTTCAACTGGACATATCTTTTGATTCCCGCTATGAAATCTCAATTGGTCGGATTCGTTGGAAAGATATTCACTATTAGATTCCATTATTTTTGGTTTCACTAAAATCCGGATTGTTTTGCACCCGGTACATTCAATTGAAGTTTGAAATCGAATTATCGAACTACCGCGCCATTTTCAATTCTATTTATAATTATATATAAATATTTATATTCTAACGACGACGCGTATAAATATATACGTTCGAATTATTTTCAAAATAAATTTATCGACGATATTATTTAAAATAATTCATTTCAAATAATCAAAATTCGCTAAAATTGCCAAACTAAAAATTTTAAACTGGCCCAGATTTTGCGGGTTGTTACATTTAATGAGCATGCACTTTATGTAAAAATGACTGTAGATTAACATGATTCAATTTATTTTCAATCAAGCCAACAATTGTTGGCTTGAGTTTGTTGGATAATGGAGTTTTGATGACAACAACCTTATTTCAATTATCGTTGATTATAAAATACATACTAACATATTTATTTTGAATATATATATATATATATATGTAGAATTTGTATACAGGAATTAATACTAAAGACTGTACAGTTTAAGAGATTTTAGAGATACAGAATTAAGAGTAGATTCAAGACTCATGAGTAATCAAGATTTCAAGAGTTCAAGAATAATATTTTTATTGAATCTAGATTTTGTAAGACTCCAAATAACACTCCAAGTTCAAATTCAAATTCAAACTTAAACTCAAATTCAAATTTTCAATTCTATCCTCAATCCTCTCTATTTTTGTTTTCTTTTTATCCTCAATCTTATTTATTTTGTTTTTCTATTTTATTCTATTTTCATTCTTCTTTGATTTTCAAACTTAAGTTTTATATATATACTTTATTTATATTTTATATAGTTTAAAACCTTATAATTTTCTAAATATTATTATGTAGTTTAAAAATATATTTTCATATGTTTTTCTATCATATAATATTGATTTACAACATTAGAATTTTATTCAAGAGTTTTCAGAAATAATTTTATATCAAAATACTTGAAAAATGCATTGAAAATAAAATTTACGATGGCTATGTCGACATAGCAAAATATGTATGTCGACATATAATAGCTATTTTTCTAAATTTGAAGGGAAGTGTCTTTTCATTATTTGAAATGCTTCAAAACCATTGCAACCCTTTATAACCTATAAAAAGAGGTTAAAACCGAATTTTCTAACATCTCTTCTTCTCTATCTTCATCCTCCTTCATCCTACCATTATTCTTAATCATTTTTATGGTTTTTACACTTATACTCTACCGAATTCAATTCTGTTTTGATAAAACTTCTTCTCTCTACACTCTCTACTCTTTGAATCAAGTGCTATTGAAGAGTTATAGGGCTGTTTGTAATTGGTTGGGTTGAATAAACCTTGTTGTGAGTCAAAGAGAAGTCGGTGTGTCCTTGTGAGCCGTGAAATCAAGAAAATAGGAGTCGGTGTGTTCTTGTGAGCCATAAAATCAAGAAAGCAGGAATCAGTATCTCCTTGTGAGCCGTGAAATCAAGGAGGTGCAATGGACTATTGAATGAGAAATAAAACTCTACACAACCCAGTGTTGTGTAGGACTGGACGTAGGAGTAATCCAAACTAGTATAAAATCTGATGTGTTCTTTCCTTTTCTGCAATTTTGTTTTTATTTATTTTTCCTCTGTGTTTGAATCTGTGTCTGTGTTTATGTTTGTGTTTGTGGTGTTTGATGAAAGTGATTGTGCGAGTGCGTATGTGCTAAGTATAATACACTCACAAGAATCGTGTAATATGAAAAACAATATTCAAGTATAAAGTAATAGCTAATCACAGAACAATTATATAGTAAATGCAGTAAAAATGGAAAAATCACACCAGGGCTTTTTATACTGGTTCGGAGCACCGTCCTACGTCCAGTCCCAGACCTCTCTCTGGATTTTCACTAATCAACAACCTCGCTTCACCCGGAGGAACAGGTTCACAACACCCGAGCAGCCAAACGGGATTTCACGCCTCTATCAACACGAGGACTTCACAACTTGCCTCTTACAACACCGAGGACTTCAGACAAGATAATTAAACTTGTAATTTGACAATGTGTGTTCTCAATAACATGAATTTGTCAATTCTTGTGCACCCTTCCTATAATCTTATCCTCAAATATGATCTTGTGATCACGAAGATTTGGAAGATGATATCGTTGTTTGAATCTAAAGAATAATATATAGATTCAAGGATTCAAATAATGATATGTGAGAATTATGAGCTTTTGAATGCTTTTAGAGAGCAAGAATGAAATCAACAATTAGATAGCGAGAATAGAAAGAATTGTTATTTTTAAAATGGTGATTTCATGTTGCTTTTATAGAGGATGGAGAGTTGTAATCATTGGTGAAGAGAAGCAACGAATAGAGATGATTTTTGGTGAAGAGAAAAAGAAACAACCCTTGATAAATAAGAGTGTCTATTCGAAAAGTTGTTTCAGTTCGTAGACCAGTCGACTGGTTAAAAATGACCAGTAGACTGGTATTTGAATATATGTACGTTATATACATCTGTGCACGTTCATTGTTCATTTCTTCCCAGAAACGGTCAACCGCCCAGAATGAAACCGGTCGACCGGTTTCTGATAGTATGCACAATGAATGTGCATACATATATATATATATATATATATATATATTCAAACCATTGAGGTATATGATTATTTGAGGATAGATTTTAACATTTATAACCCAACTAAAACTCTAAATAATCAACCTCTAATATTAAATACCATTGAATCTCTTCTTTTTGTCGATCTTGGACTTCTCCTTGTCATTTAATCAAAACGCCGTGAATTCCTTGATTCAACATTTGATTCATCCCATAGTTCCCTCTAGTTTTTAGTTTTGTTTAAATTTATACAAACACTATTCACTCACCTCTAGTGTTTGCTTTGCCTGAATGATCCATTCCGCAGTCCCTAACAATTGGTATCAGAGCAAGGTCTTTCAAAAAAATCATAATCTGATTTTTGAAAATTTGGTAAAATGGAAAATTTTGGAATCTCTGATAATGCTAATATCAATTCATGTATTGCATCAATGTTAAAAGAGTCCGCATATATTAATGTTATAGAAGCATATGATCTACTAAAATATTGGTCAATACAGAAAAGGATGAGTTCTATGACTTTTGAAAACTTAAAAGTTGAAAAGATGGGTGAAGTGGCTATTGGCAATTCAAATTTTGAAAAGGTGGCTGTTAGAGATTCAAATCTTGAACTGGTGTGTTACATTGCTATTGAAAATTCAAATTTTGAAAAGCAACTGGTGGAAATGAAATAGAACAAATGCATACTGGATAGTGACTATTCGAGACACATGACTGGAAATCCAGAACTACTCAATAATATGAAGTATGAAGATGGTGGATTGGTAAACTTTGGAGATAATTCTAAAGGATATATCATTGGAATCGGCAATGTCGGTAATTCTGAAACTCCTACTATTTCTGATATTCTATTAGTTAGGAATTTAAAACACAATTTGCTAAGTATAAGCCAACTTTGCGATAAAGGATATAAAATAAAATTTGAAAAGAATAAATGTTTCATAGAATATAGGAATTCAAAAGTTATATTCGAAGGAGATAGAAAGAAAAATATTTATATATTAAGTATGAAATTTTCCAATGATAATTTATGTCTTATGGCCAATACAAGTGATCCCTAGATTTGGCATAAGAGATTCGGTCATATAATTTTCAAACATATTTCTAGAATTTCTAAACTAGATTCGGTTAGAGGATTACCTAAATGAAATTCAAAGTTAATAACTTATGCGATGCTTGTCAATATGGAAAATTAAGGAAGAGTTCATTTAAATAAAAAGAAGAAATCACTACTTCAAAACCATTAGAGTTAATACACATGGATTTATTTGGTCCATCTCAAACTCAATCAATAAATCATAGCAGACATGTATTTATAATAGTTGACGATTTTTCTAGATAAACTTGGACTTTGTTTCTTAAAAATAAATGATGCTTTCGATCAATTTAAAACTTTTTCTAAAAGAATTCAAAATTTATTATCACTAAAAATTAAAATAATACGTAGCGACCATGGTGGAGAATTCAAAAATGAGAATTTTTAAAAATATTGCAATAAAAAGGGAATAACCCACAAATTTTCAATTCCAAGAACTCCTCAACAAAACGGAGTAGTTGAACGTAAAAATAGAACGATACAAGAATGTGCAAGAACTATGTTCTTCGATAGTAATTTACCAAGGAATTTTTGGGCTGAGGCAGTAGCAACAGCTTGTTATATTATTAGTAGAATTTCAATTAGACCTTTAACTCATAAAACTCCTTATGAACTTTTATATAATAAGAAACCAAAAGTATCTTATTTTAAAATATTTGGAAGTAAATGTTTTATACTTAATACAAAGGATAATTTAGACAAATTTGATTCAAAATCAGATAAAGAAATTTTTATTGGATATTCAAAAAGAAGCAAGACATATAGAGTTTTTAATACTCGAACCAACATTATAGAAGAAACATTATATGTATCTTTTGATGAAAACTATAAAAGTAACTCAAAATGATAAAGATGATTGCGAGGATGAAGTTAATGTAATAAATAATGAAGATAACCAACCAAATAAAAGAATTAGATTACTTAGAGACCATCCCGTAGAAAATATTTTAGGGGATATTGAATCCGTTGTTGGAACTCGTAATCAACTAAATAATATGAGTAATACTACATTTATATCAACTATAGAACCTAAAAATCCAAAGGAAGCTTCTTCTGATGATTCATAGATACTAGCTATGAAAGAAGAATTGAATCAATTTACTAGGAATGAAGTATGGGAACTTTTTCCTGGACCAGAGGATAAAACAATTATAGGAACCAAATGGGTCTATAAAAATAAAAGGAATGAACATGGTGAGGTAGTAAAAAATAAGGCACGACTAGTAGCACAAGGATATACTCAAGAAGAAGGAATATAATACGATGAAACTTTTGCTCCCGTAGCAAGACTAGAAGCTATTAGAATTTTACTAGCCTTTGCAAACTATAATAATTTCAAATTATATCAAATGGATGTTAAAAGTGCATTTCTAAATGGTTTTGTCAAAGAAACGTATATGTAGAGCAACCACCCCTATTTGAAGATGAGAAGTTACCCGATCATGTATATAAACTAAAGAAAGCATTATATGGATTTAAACAGACTCCTAGAGCTTGGTATGATAAATTATGAAATTATTTACTACAATCAAACTTTGAAAAAGGAAAACTAGATAATACGTTGTTTATTAAGAAAAATAACAAAGATATACAATTAGTACAAATATATGTTGATGACATAATCTTTGGGTCGACAAATGAAAAATGAACAAAGTGTTTTCAGATATTATGACCAAAGAGTTTGAAATGAGCCATATGGGAGAATTATCAATCTTTTTAGGAATACAAATTCGACAACTAAAGAATGGAATATTTATTAATCAAGAATATATACAAGAGATTTAATTAATAAATACAATCTAACAACAACAAATGGTAGACCAACACCTATAGCAACTAATATTGCTTTAAGTAAAGATGATACATCAAAAGATGTTGATCAAAAACTATACAGAGGAATGATAGGATCATTATTATATATAACTGCTAGTAGACCAGATATAATGAATAGTGTATGTCTCTGTGAAAGATATCAATCACAACCTAAGGAAACTCATTTAATGACCGTAAAATGTATTCTGAGATATGTAAAGCGTACATCATATTTTGTATTATTTTATCCTAAAAATGATTCATTCGATCTAGTTTCGTATTGTGATGCTGATTACGTGGGATGCAAATCTGATCGGAAAAGTACTAGTGGAACATGTCATTTTCTAGGACATTCCCTTGTATCTTGGTTTAGTAAGAAACAAGACACCATATCTTTATCAACAACTGAAGCAGAATATATTTCTACTGCTTTGGCTTGTTCACAAGTAATTTATATGCAACAAACTCTAAACGATTTTGGCATAAACATAATTAAATCACCTATATACTACGATAATACAAGCGCTATAAATATATCTAAAAATCACGATTTTGGCATAAACATAAGTAAATCACCTATATACCACGATAATACAAGTGCTATAAATATATCTAAAAATCCTACTCATCATTCAAGAACTAAACATATTGATGTGCGACATCATTTTCTAAGAGATAATATAAGTAAAGAAAGATTTCACTTGAATTTATAGAAATAGATAAACAAATAACCGATATATTAACCAAACCATTAAATGAAGCAACATTCACTAAATTTAGGAGAGAATTAGGTATATGTTCATTAAGTAAATTAGAATAATTAAAGTAATAATATATATATATATAATAAGGAATTAAAATACTAAAATTTGCAACAACACTATATCGACATGAATATTCTGGTATGTCGACATATAACTAATTTTTTTTAAAATTAGTTCCCACCATCAGTTAGTTATTCTAACTATAAAAATCCTTTAATTCGAATTTCTTTCTTCATTCTCATTCTTCTTCCCTGTAAAAACTCTAAATTAAAAATTACAATGGCTTCCAGTAATCCAAATACTCAAAACAACTCTGATTCATACACTGGACCATCCGGGAGTCCATTTCAACGATCTACGCTCTCCAGAGTGATCAAAATAGAAGAGAAAATGGAGTATTTACTGCAAATGGTGGCTGAGATGCAAGTGCTTCAAGTTAGAATAAGTCATGAGAAAAACAAACAAAGAAAAGTGATGAGGAGTCTCTTAAAGTTTATAATGGATAATGAGACTAACCCGATTATCATTGACGATGATAATCAACCAATGGAAGAAGAGGAAGAACCAGAAGAAGAATCAGAGGAAGAACCGGATAAGGAAGAAATGATGGAGGAGGAAGAACACCAAGAGGCTCAAACAACTGTTGCGGACAAAGATGATAACGTTGAATGCGTAGGAGAGGTCCTATTTGACGAAAATGGGAATGTGATTAAAAAGAATGGAGAATTCTGTATCCATTATCCAAATTGTCCAATTCACAAGTCCCCCATTGTCAAATAATTTAATGTTTAAGGTTTGTCTAAGTTTAGCTTTATTACGTTCTTATGGTATGTCATATAGGTATATGTATAAATCCATGTATACGTACATGTGTTTGTTTAACATAAATAAAATTGTTATTTATTATTGATATTATTCTAAACCTTATATAACATAAATATACGATTATTAGTTTAAGAGGGAGTATTTTATGTCATAATTAGGGAATTATACAATTTAGGGGGAGCATTTTTTAGAATATTACTTAGTTTCTATAGTTGTTTAGACTTAGGGGCAGTATCTTTAATCTTTCTTTTTGATAATGCCGGAGAAATTATAAAATATAGGCATAGTTTTATAGAATTCTTATAGATAGGGGTTGTATAAGAGATCATCGTCAAACAGGTATATACAGGTATATACCAGTATGATATTTTATAAACTAAGGTTTTCATCATCAAAAAGGGGGAAATTGTTGGAGAATGGAGTTTTGATGAAAACAACCTTATTTCAATTATCATTGATTATAAAATATATACTAACGTCTTTATTTAGAATATATATATATATGCATAATTTGTATACCGAAGACTATGCAGTTTATGAGATTCAGAATTCATTGCAGATTCAAGACTCATGAGTAATCAAGATTTCAAGAGTTCAGGAGTTCAAGAATAATATTTTTATTGAATCTAGATTTTGTAAGACTCCAAATAGCACTCCAGGTTCAAATTCAAACTCAAATTCAAATTCTGGTTTTCAATTCTATCCTCAATCCTCTCTATTTTTGTTTTCTTTTTATCCTAAATCTTGTCTATTTTTTTTTCTATTTTATTCTATTTTCATTCTTCTTTGATTTTCAAACTTAAGCTTTATATATATATATACTTTATTTATATTTTATATAGTTTAAAACCTTATAATTTTCTAAATATATTTATATAGTTTAAAAATATATTTTCATATGTTTTTCTATCATATAATATTGATTTACAACATTAGAATTTTATTCAAGAATTTTTAGAATTAATTTTATATCAAAATACTTGAAAAATGCTTTGAAAATAAAATTTACATATGGCTATGTCGACATATAACAGCTATTTTTCTAAATTTGAAGGGAAGTGTCTTTTCATTATTTTAAAAGCTTCAGAACCGTTGCAACCCTTCATAACCTATAAAAAGAGGTTAAAACCGAAATTTCTAACATCTCTTCTTCTCCATTTTCATCCTCTTTCATCCTACCATTATTCTTAATAATTCTTATGGTTTTTACACTTATACTTTACCGAATTCAATTCTGTTTTGATAAAATTTCTTCTCTCTACACTCTCTACTCCGAATCAAGTGCTATCGAAGAGTTATAGGGCTGTTTTGTAATTGGTTGGGTTGAATAAACCTTGTTGTGAGTCAAAGAGTAGGTGTGTCCTTGTGAGCCGTGAAATCAAGGAAATAGGAGTCGATGTGTTCTTGTGAGCCGTGAAATCAAGAAAGTAGGAATCGGTGTCTCCTTGTGAGCCGTGAAATCAAGGAGGGTGTAATTGACTATTGAAAGTGTAATAAAACTCTGCGTAACCCAGCGTTGTGTGGGAATGGACTTAGGAGTAATCCGAACCAGTATAAAATTCGGTGTGTTCTTTCCTTTTCTGCATTTTTGTTTTTGTTTATTTTTCCTCTGTGTTTGAATCTGTGTCTGTGTCTGTGTCTGTGTTTGTGGTGTTGATTCATCCCATAGTTCTCTCTAGTTTTTAGTTTTGTTTAAATTTCTACAAACACTATTCACCCCCTTCTAGTGTTTTCTTTGCCTAAACGATCCATTCCGCAATCCCTAACAGAGTTGTGTTAGTAGAGTGAATACGTCACGAATACGTTATGGAGAATTCATTCCCCTAACATTCCACGTCAGTATAGTCATTTAATTGAGGAAGAGCTCCTCAATTGCCTTTTAGGTAGAGCTTTCGGATTTTTCAATTTTTTTGGTATGGTGCAGGTATGTTGTGTTATTATCTACGAACTTGGAGACGTCAACGTCATCTTTTGTGAATATTGATCATCACCAGTGATTGCATCTGCAATCTGCTCAAGAGAATCTTGATGTAAGTCTATGGGTAGCTGCTGCTATCAAGAAAAGTAAGGTTGTCAATTTGTGCCAAGTCTGTTGGAAGGTCTGGAGAAGAGTGATTGGCAGAAGGGTTTTCCCATGTGATGTCTGGTTGTAGGGTATCAAATTCATGGGGATTGAATGTGGAAGTAGATCCTTTAGGCACCCATGTAGGAATAGTCTGAATCTGATGCACTGAAGACTTGTGTCTGAAAACTTGACATTTCTCACATTTTGGAGGCAAATACTTATATTCAACGCTGATTACATGAATCTTACCAGTGGGAAGCGTGACAAGAATAGTATGTATAATTTCAGATGAGACATCCAGGAAAATGTGAGATGAGCAAATTTTGTGAATTTCTTCTCAACAGTTTAATATCAATCATCGCGGCTTACCTAAAAAACTGGCAATAAGAAATATGGCATTTGTACTCAACGTTTCCATCTGTAGGTTATATCATTTCACCCAAATTTGGACCTCAGAAGTGTTGAACTTGGAGAAATCATACCCAGGATACCATTTGTCAATAATCAGCAATTTTCCATAATATGAGTAAGTAGTACGCTCACATATTTTTTCAAAATCAGATGATGATTCAAATTGTACCGCAAAATGATAAGTGGGGTTCAGATGAATCTGGAACACTCCTTCTGGTTTCCAAACATTGCCAATGTATTCCTTAAGTTTAACATAAGCGATTCAGAAATCAATAGGATGGAGAATGAGAGTATTCATCCAAAGTTCTTCGGATTTTTTGAGTATCGTTTCTGGTATGACAACTTGGTTCTCTGAAGGTAAGGTGTAATGCAGATTACAGTTTGGGATCTACGAAGAAGATGTTGATCGAACTGCATCTGCATATGATCGGAAGGGTGTTGTGGAGGTTGTGGATGTAGAGGCAGTTGCAATCAGTGGTGGTTTTGGCGGTTGTGAGGGTGGAAGATGATGGCAGTTATCTGGAACTGAATCCACCATTTTTTCTCAAGAAAAGTATATTATGATTTACTAGTATATGCATATCTATATTATATATATATATATATGTTATTTATTTTATGAGGTGTGTGAATAAATGACTAAGCTATAGGAAAAATTTCCTATATATAATAAGTAGCATATGGACGCGGGATTCGGCTCCTTTTAGTGGTAGAAGTATGCCAAGTCAACCTGGTTACCAGCACCTATAAAAGGTGGATTAACGTGAGATGTAGTATGCTATAGTGCATTTAGAGACGGTGCTAAGTGGTTAGATCCACTTTTAGGGGTATTAAGTGATAATTAGGCCTGCCTTTCACAAACTTTAAGCTTTAAATGGTCACCAAAATTGGTTTAGGTCTATGGAAGGGTCTGCTTCGTAAAGCTATCGAGTGATCGGGGTAGAGTCTGCCTAGGAATAAGATATTAAATGGCCAAGGGTTTGCTTGTCCTAAGGGAAGTATTGAGTGATTACGAAATTACTTAATAATGTCGACTATATAGTAATATAAGGGTCCGTCTAAGGTAGGTCTGAAATGACGAGATGACGTTTACCTATCATGTTGGTAATAAGTGGTTGCTTACTATTTCTCGCATTATTCAGTTAAATAGGGTTTGGGAATGGACTACCGTGTATACTCGAGAATTTAGGTATTAAGTGGTTGGATCTGCCATTGGGTATTAAGTGAACATTAGATCCGGTCTGATATTAAGTGATCATAGGACCCACCTTTTCCACATTTGAGTAATAAACCATCATGCATTCATTGTTACTCCATAAACATATTCTTATGTATATTTATATGACCTAAGTATAGGTAAAAGGTAAAGCTTAAGATTTTATTTATCAGGACTTGAGTTATGTCCTCCTCCTCTTAACAACATGGGTTAGGATTGAGAATATTGACATGGAGCTTGGAGGTGGAGGACGAGTACTAAAGCCAGCAATTTTTATTATTATATTATGATTATGGATTTCATTATGTTTTGAGAAACAATTATGCTTTTGTGGAAAATTATTATATTATGACATTTGTATTAAATTATGAAATGAAGGGTACATTTACCAATATTATATTTTAATCTATTCATTGTGACATTTTAAAGAATATTTACTGCATGGTGATGTTATTTTTATTTACCAATCAATGGCTCATCTTTGAACAATTCTCATTTTTGATGGACATTTTCTATGTCGAAAGTTAGGCCGCTCCAGAATGGGTTGTTATAGATCCGACTAGTTAAATCATAATAAAAGATAGATTGAAATGGATGAAGGCCGAGATAGCCGAATCACTATGAAAATTTACTATTTCTTTAAGATCCATGTCTGATATAATTGGAATTGTCTCCAAGGTTGGTGCTTTCAAATTCATTCGAGGTTATCCATTTTGGATTTACAATTTTGAGCTTCCGCGTAGAATGAGAAGGAAAGAGATTGAAAATTAAAGACCTAAAAAAGTGACAAGACCTAAATCTAGAATTAAAGAAAATGTAGGGTTGAAGGAATTCAATCTAAATATACAAGAAGTTCGGAGGTCTCTTCCAGTTTCAAACAGATATAGCTATATTACTAGAGAAACTACAGAAAGAATAATGGAGGATATGTAGGATAAGATCTTAGCCAGGAAGCAAGATATAATGGAATATTTCCTCTAAAGAATGATGCAATAAGGAATGTCTAAATCTATAGAAAATATAATCAAACCCCAGGAATCAGTAGGCGAATCTCTAGAGTTGGATTATAGAAAGTTGGATAGCCTCCTCCCCCGCCCCATAAATACAACGATAGGTACTCGGAGGCATTGTTAGATATGTTGTTGGCATTGCTAGAGTCAATGCTAGAAATATTGGAACCAATAATGGAGTTATGATGCCATGGGATGAAGAATATGTACTAGAATTCCCAATAAGGAACAACGGTCAGGAAGGATTTAGAGTTGTAAGTCGGAACTGGAATCAACAGAGATAAAAAGGATATGTCCCTGAATTGGTGTTAGGAGTGCCCCATAGTACTAGGCTGCAAGATGTTGCTATGGATCGATTGCTTTTACGAAACAACATGAATCATATGGCTTTGACGATTAGGAGGGTGGTTAGAGGTGGACCAAATGGAGCAACGACTATAGTGGATGGAACAAATCTTCATCTTAGTGGTGGTATTTTCAGGAGATGCAAGTAAAACAGACTTCAAAATGACATTAGAGAGAGATCTACCATTGGATTTAGCTGACTTTTACTACGAAGTCAAGAGATATCTGTGATAAAATGATGTAAAAGCTAAGAGATTGTTTTGTTGAGGAAGCTAATGATGTGAAAGGTGGGGGATTACTTAAGGTTGGAACCAGAAAGGATAGAAGAAATAACAAGGACGAAAATGATGGAGTAGATTTTAGAGATGTCAATAGGCCAAAGAAAAAATTCATAGAACTTTAGTTCACCTCTTACACAATAATGAGTGAGACACCAGACGGGACTTACATGGATATGAGGGGGCACTTCCCATATCGGAAGAAGATCAGAAAGGAACCCATGAGTTGCGAAAGGACATCAAAAAACACCATATATTATATAACCTAGATGGACATGAAAAATGGTAGCAGACATCTAAATGACTTGACTAAAGAATATGTTAGGGGCAATCAACTTCAATAGTGTGCCAGTGACTCAACTGCAGTGGTTCAGGAAAAGAAACCACCACCTGTAGGTAGGAACAACAGGGATCTAGTTTCCAACCCTTAATCACATTATCGACATGGATATGGAGCACATTCATCTCTGACTCCTTACTCTTTGTACTTTGCTTTTACCTACTTTTGGTAACTATGCACGTTCTAAGTCAGATGTCTGTGTGAGTATCTAGGATTTTATGTTTTCTTTATTTTGTTATGATATTTTGAAAAGAAAACATGTATCCACCAATAGGTGATGACTAATTTTGCGTAAGTCAATGAAGCCAGACTTGACTAAAATGTCAAGACCGATTATTATAATTAAATACCAGCAGATAGTTGGTTGAGGCTCAGGAAGGATCATGATTTTTTCGTCAAAGTGCTTTCGAACTAAGGAAGGTGAGAAGTGGGATGCATCACGGGAGAGGGACTGGACCGGTCTACTATCACAAAGTCCCTTTGGATAAGTGGATTAGGCTCGGCAAGGATCATACTATGTCCCGGTATGAAGGACCAAAAAACAAGGGGTATTATGCATCATCAAAGAGCTAAAGTAGAAACTCATAAATCATCTGAACTAAAAACCCGCTGAATGACACGAAGATATCGCCACTCAAAAAGTAAAGCCTAACAGTCAAAGGAGACTGATTGGTCAAAAACTAAACACCAAATGATAGATAAAATAAAATTTGGTTTGAATATTCACCATATTGATTTCACATTAATTCAAATGTTAACAGTATGGACATATTACAACTCAAACTAAAACAAGATAGCTAGGTGATGTCAGGCCCTAGTTAGGATGCAACATAGTTGGAAGACTTGGTCTCGAGAATTGAACATTGAAAAGCTTTTCCTTGAGTAATATTGTGTCTTTATCAATTGACCTTGAGCAGGATTGACTCTTGGTTGAGTTTTCCTTGAGCACGATTGAATCTTTATTGATTCTTTTTTAGCAAGATTCAGTTCTGATCAATTCGATTTGAGCAAGATTGAGTATTAATCCGCTTAAACTAACTGTTTAGCCTCAAGAGCACTCAGTCATGGTCATTTTATGTAACAGCCCGCTTTTCACGTATCGAAAGATCATAAAATATTTTTGTTTTATTCCCTGAGGGTTGGATTATTCTCATCTTTTGATATGTTGCTTATGGGAATGTGAGACATGTCCATAATTTTTACCGATTTTGTTTGTGACCATTTTGCCCTGTTAGTCTTGTATAGGGCATAACTTTTGGGTCAGGTCGAGTCAGAGGGTGAGACCTATGCCATTGGAAAGGAATTGATGATTTCCTTTTCGTAGAGTGGTCACATTAAAGATTTGGCTCAGCTATTTGAGAGAAATCGTTGTTTTAAGGTTTTTTAGTTGGTTGTTCAGGTTTGGAGAGCCTAATGGGTTGAACTGGGGAGTCCCGTTAGTGGGCTGGTGGAATCCTATAAATAGGGGGTGAGAGTGGAGGGAAAAGGTTTACTTTCCCATTCGCTCATTTGGAGGCATTGATCTCCTTCTTCCTCTAACACCTTTCCACCATTAAAAATCCAAATCTAAGGAGGGAAATCACAGATCTACACCATTGGAGGCTTGATCTACATCATTTCAAGGGTGACTTCATCGGATTGAGGAGTTTGGTTTGAATTGCTTGCTGTTCGAATTCATAATTCTATCTATCATTTTAGCCTGTATTGGAGAATCGGTGAGTGGATTACATCTCTCACATGGATTCAATAAAGTCTATGGGTAGTAGATCATGTTTTTCATCAAATTCAAGTGTTTTCCTTAGATACATGCATTGGTAAGTTCATTTTTATACAGATCACCCTAGGATCTGATTTAGTAAGTTTAGATAGGTAATTTCTATGATATTTCATACGAATGTGCAAGTTAGATCCACGGTTTTTGTTCATATGCATATTTGTGTCGATTTTGGTGAATTTGACATTATCATGGATAGAATTGTAATATTGTTGATTTCATAACATGCTTGTAATCCTTTTGAATGAATTGGATAAGTTAGTTTCACCGGATTTATCGTTTGGTGAAGTTTTGGTCGAAATCGGAGTTGAAATGCAATATGCAGGTTTTGGATCGGACAAAATTTGGGTTGGACCGAAGTTGGGTCAGACTGAAGTTGGGTCGGACTGAAGTTGGATTGGACTGAAGTTGGGTCGGACTGAAGTTGGGTTGGACTAAAGTTGGGTCGGACATAAGTTGGGTCGGACCAAAGTGGGTCGGCCTATTCTGGTCAACCATTTTTGCCATTTTTGGGTAGCCATTTTTGGTTGGACACTTCCGGTGATGATGTGACTTCAAAGTGAATTCAATTGGGAAATTTGGAAGTGTTGAAAAGTGTTTGTTGTTCATTGTATGCAATAAATGGAGAGACAACTCAAGACTGTATTGAGTTTATGTGAAGTGACAGCTCTAAGGTGTTTTGAGCTAATCAATAGGTGTAATTGATAACGACTAGAGAGGAGAAGGCTGAGGAATTATCGTTGTCGTAGGTACTAGCAGACTCAAAGTAGAGGTACAATTGAAGACCAATTGTAGGTCGAGTGCCTTGGGCGTTGTGTATGGTCTAGACACGTGTTGAGTATAGCGTGTAGCATATGGAGTTTTGCTAGAACCGGGGCATCGTATGTGGTCCTTGACAATTGATGGCAAATTGTTAGCCAGTCATACGATAACGAAGTTTCCAAAGCAAGGTTGGCGGTGATAGCCCGAGTTAGTCATGGACGTTTGAATGCATATTGTGATCATGATTGAGTTCTTTGCCATATATAAATAGATGCTTTAATTGCCGTGACTGAATTGTTATTCCTTTGGGTGTATGGATTGTAAAGGCTATCACTATCAAGTAATGGAGAAGGAAATTTAGAGTTCTTCTCTGAAGCTGGGTAGATTAGTTGATTATTTACCCAGTCTCATATACTTTATTGATGAAGTTTGTTAGCTGTTTTATCGCTCACTAAGACTATTGTCTGACTTAAGGTTTTATGCTTCCTCTTATTACCTTGGGTTGTTCATCAGATTGTTGGATGGGCAGACTAAGTAGCAGGTGACAGGTGATAGCTTAAGTGAGAACGGTGTTGCTGTTAGGAGGCGAGCATGAGGCGGGCGTACTATCTTTACTACTATCTAGTATTTGTTTCTGCTGTGTGCTATTTCTCTGAGTGTTGTAGTGAGGCAAATTGTACAAACACTATTGTTGTTATCCACGTGTATGGGAAATGCTTTCTAGTTGTCATGAAATTTCAGTGTTTTCTGTTTCACTATCACTACCTGTTTTATATGTTCTATTATATTTTATCCTTGCGCTGTGAGTTTACGACATGTCTCGTTTATCTACCATACCTTGATGATCGTCCATAGCTGCCTGACACACCTTTCAGCACATCATTCCTCCTGTATAGTGCGGGGGTTATGGGCGGTCATCACATTTGGTAGTCAACGATTGTGGCCAAAGTTCGAAGACATAATTACGTATGAGAGACGTACTTGTAGATTTCAGTTGGATGTTTACTATATATATATATATATATATATTAGCATATATAGTAGTAGCGGTTGTTTTCCTTTAGCAATTTATCTTGTAAGTGGGATAATCATTATTTTAGATTTAGAATGATTCGTCAAACCTCTAGGCGTGAGCCTGGGACTGGAAGAGTAGGGGATGGAAGAACCCGATTGGAAGCATTAGCTATTGCACCGAAATATCTAGTTATGTTTGGGGCGGCCATGATGGAAGTAGCCATGTTAAGGATGCCCGTTTCAGAAGCGTCAATAGATCATGGTGTTCCTGCGCAAGTACCCAAAAGGGGTTCTGTTAAGCTACAGAGGGAATATTCTCCTACAGATGAAGAAACCTTTATTGGCCCCAGTGCTAATAAGAAGAAAAGCAATAAGAAGAGATTTAAGAAGCATGTCACTTGCTTTAATTGTCAATCGGAGGGTCATTATGCCAACGATTGTGAGAAGCCGAAAACCGAAAGGAAGTGCTTTGAATGCAACAAGCCTGGACATAAGAAGAAAGACTAACCGGACCTTTCAAAGAATAAGAAACCAGAGGAAGCATGTGTTGTGGAAGCTATTCCAATTTCGTATTGTATTTCTGATGGGAACTAGGAGAAGTTGTTTTCTGATATGCTTCTAGCCAATGAAGTTGTTTGAGTTCTATCTGGTACTAGAGAATCATCTTCTTTTACCTATAATAAGATTGTACGTTGAATGGGTTCAGAACTTGATGTTGTAATAGACCATTGATCGTGACTAATCCAGTTAGGGGTTCGTCCAGTTTGTGCATGTTGTGTCATAGTCTAGTGTTGTCGAGTCATGGTTTCTCTTTTGTATTTGATTGATTTGTTCTTAACTTTGCTGGGTTTGGGAACATCTTGGGCATGGATTGGATCAAGAGGTATGCGGTAAGGGTGAATTGCGAGAAGCTAGAGGTGAGAGTCGGGGATGTGGAAGAGCGAAAGGTGTTGATAAAGTGTTAGCGTGAAGAGGGTGTCTTCATAAGCTATCTATATTCGCTTGTGATTCCACAAGAAGACTTGTCATCTATGTTGATCGCTAAGGAGTATAAAGATGTCTTTGACGAAGTCAAAGGGTTGCCGCGCATCGAGAGATCGAGTTTAGGAACGATTTGGTCGAGGGTGTTAGACCAATCGCTAAGCCTCTTAGGCGGATGACGCCTATGGAGCAACGAGAGTTGGAGGTGCAAGTTCGTGACCTTCTAAGCAAGGGATTCATTCGGAGAAGTAATTCCGAATGGGGAGCACCAGTCGTGTTTGCAACCAAGGCAGATGCTCGTTAAGATTGTGTGTGGACTATCGTGAGATGAACAAGGTGACTAAGAAGAACAAGTATCTGTTGCCAAGGATTGATGACTTGTTCGATCAGCTTCACGAAGCCCAAGTGTTTTCTTAGATGGATCTGGCAATGAGATTTCACTAGGGTGGCTAAGGATAGTGTGACAAAGACTGCTTTTAGGACACCATCCGGTTTCTTCGAGTGGTTGGTGATGCCATTCGGGTTGACTAATGCACCAGCGTATTTCGTGGACCTTATGAATAGGGTATTCAGAGATCAGTTGAATAAGTTTGTGCTTGTGTTCGTTGATGATATTCTGGTTTACTCCAGGAATGAGGAAGAACACAAGACACACTTGAGAGTTGTTCTAGAGATCTTGCGAAAGCATCAGTTGAAAGCTAAGTTCTCAAAGTGTCACTTTTGGAAGGATGAGGTAAGATTCTTAGGCCATGTAGTTTCTGGAAAAGGGATAGCGGTTGACCCCGCTAAAGTTGCAGCCATCCAGGACTGGGATCGACCTAAGAATGCGATGGATGTTCGGAATTTCCTTGGGTTGGCAGGATATTACTGACGGATTATCAAGGATTTCTCCAAGATAGCTGCACCGTTTACAGGATTAACGAAGAAGAGCCAAGTGTTCATGTGGGATGCAAAGTGTTAACAAGCGTTCGAAATCCTGAAGGAGAGATTGACGAGTGCTTTTGTGATGACCATTCCAAGCGGGAATGAAGAGATGGTGGTATATACCGATGCATGTGGTACTGGACTTGGAGCAGTGCTAATGCAGAAGGATAAGGTTGTGGCCTACGTGAGTCGACAGCTGAAGCCGCATGAAAGGAATTATCCAACTCATGATTTAGAGTTGGCGGAGATTGTATTTGCTCTGAAGATATGGAGACATTACCTGTTGCAAGCTCGATTCGAGTTGTTTACGGATCACAAGTCGTTGAAGTATCTTTTCTCCCAAAAGGATTTTAATCTTCGGCAACAACAGAGTTTTTGGCACCGTATGATTTTGATATAGCCTATACTCCTAGCAAAGGTAACACAGTTGCAGATGCATTGAGTTGAAGACACGCAAGTTTGGGTGCGATGTTTTCAGAATGGAAGAGCCTTGAGTATTTGGCAAGGTTTGATTTTAGGCCAAAGTGTGAGTTGAAACCTGAAATGTAGGCAAGCTTATCGATAAGACCTACTTTCATCGAAAGGATTGGCGATAGCCAAAAGCAAGATGCAAAGCTTATCGAGTTTATCCCGAAGTTGGAGTCGAAAGATAAAGAGTTAGAAGTCGATCAAGAAGGTTGGCTTCGAAAGCAAGGGCGATTAGTTGTTCCTGATATTGATGGATTGAGAGATGAGGTTCTGAGAGAATGTCATCACTTGAAGTTGATGATTCATCCCGGTGGTAATAAAATGAATCAAGCGAGTCTACTACTGGGAAGGGATGAAGCGAGAAATTGGAAAGTTCATTTCCAAGTGCATGAATTTTCAGCTGGTGAAAGCTAAACAGAAGAAGCCGATTGGGCTGCTTCAACCATTAGAAGTTCCTACGTGGAAGTGGAAGCAAGTATCGATGGATTTTATCGATGAGCTACCTAGAACTAAGCCAGGAAATGGGTCGGTCCATTCAAGATGGGTCGGGTCAGTTCAGAAGTTGAGGTGATGAAGGAATGATCAGATCAGGTCGGTCATATTGGTGATCGGATTGGGTCGGTGATGTTAAGGTAGCCGGATCGGGTCGGTTGTGTTGTGCAACCGAATCGGGTCAGTTATGTTGTGCCATCGGATCAGGTTGGTCTAAGATTTTGTCTTAGGGAACAAGTCATAATGAGTCAGGTCGGTCCTAACAGAAGTGATCGGGTCGGTCTGAAACATGCTGGTCGGGCCGGTCTTCTTGAAATGGAGCAAGAGAGAACGGGTCGGCCAAAAGGGTTGAGAAAATGGAGACTTGGTCGATCGGTCTCGTGGAAAGGTGGGTTGGGTTGGTCAGGTGGGGCATACCTGGTCGGGTCAGTCGGTTGAGGACGGGTCGGTCAGGTGGGGCATACCTGGTCGGGTCGGTCGGTTGAGGACGGGTCGAGTCGATCAGGTGGGGGTATATCTGGTCGGGTCGGTTGATGATGGGTTGGGTCCGTTTGGTGGAATGGGCCGATCGGTCAAGTTGGATGATTTTCAGCAACGCTTCTAAACGTTGTGGTGGGTAGCTTAAGTGCTACGGGTTGTTGGACCGTTTTACGCGAGGGATGTAGAGTGTTCACAATGTTTTGTGAGTGATTTTTGCGAAAATATTCGCATGGTCCAGATGTGGTAGTACATCTGGAGTAGTACGTCAACCTTATTGCTAAGATCATAGTTATGAAATCTCATAAGTCGCTTCGTGTTATGGCGAATGACACGAAACAGCTTAGGGAAAAGACATTTAATTTAGTTAAGGTACAATGGAGTGGGGATGGCGACGATATTACGTAGGAGACGGGGAAGAGTATAAAGACGACCCATCCAAAACTCTTCATCAGTATGACCCTTTGATATCGCGCAATCATTATTGATTATTGATTTTGTTGTTATCTTTGTTGTTGTTTGATAGAATTCCACGTGCCAGGATTAGGCTATAAATGCATGGCTTGACGGATGCTAGTTTGGATGATAGAATTGGCTTCTCATGGATGATAGGCATGCAGAAGTATTGTGTTTGCTAGGAATTTCGGGGACGAAATTCTAAAGAGGGGAAGAATGTAACAACCCATATTTTACGTATTGGAAGGTCGTAAAATATTTTTATTTTATTCTCTGAGGGTTGGATCATTCTCATCTTTTGATATGTTGCTTATGGGGAAGTGAGACATGTCCATAATTTTTACCGATTTTGTTTGTGACCATTTTGCCCCTGTCAGGCTTGTACAAGGCATAACTTTTGACTCAGGTCGAATCATCAGATGAGACCATTGCCATTGGAAAGGAATTGATGATTGCCTTTCCATAGAGTGGTTATATTAAAGATTTGACTCAGTGGTTTGGGAAAAATCGTTGTTTTAAGGTTTTTCAGTTGGCTGTTCAGGTATGGAGAGCCTAATGGGCTGAATTGGGGAGGCCCATTAGTG
This sequence comes from Allium sativum, assembly GCA_030737875.1. Taxonomy (NCBI): domain Eukaryota; kingdom Viridiplantae; phylum Streptophyta; class Magnoliopsida; order Asparagales; family Amaryllidaceae; genus Allium; species Allium sativum. The sequence continues at coordinate 136,766,253 of CM060918.1, forward strand.
GGCTGGTGGAATCCTATAAATAGGGCGTGAGAGTGGAGGGAAAAGGTTTACTTTCCCATTCTCTCATTTGGAGGCATTGATCTCCTTCTTCCTCTAACACCTTTCCACCATTAAAAATCCAAATCTAAGGAGCGAAATCATAGATCTACACCATTGGAGGCTAGATCTACATCATTTCAAGGGTGAATTCATCGGATTGAGGAGTTTGGTTTGAATTGCTCACTGTATGGATTCATAATTCTATCATTTAGCTTGTATTGGAGAATCGGTGAGTGGATTACATCTCTCACATGGATTCAATAAAGTGTATGGGTAGTAGATCATGTTTTTCATCAAATTCAAGTTATTTTCCTTAGATCCATGCGTTGGTAAGTTCATTTTCATATAGATCACCCTAGGATCTGATTTAACAAGTTTAGATAGGTAATTTCTATGATATTTCATATGAATGTGCAAGTTAGATCCATGGTTTTTGTTCATATGCATATTTATGGTGATTTTGGTGAATTTGACATTATCATGGATAGAATTGTTATGTTCATGATATTCATCATTTCATAACATGCTTGTAATCCTTGTAGATGAATTGGATAAGTTAGTTTAGCTGGATTTATCGTTTGGTGAATTTTTGGTCGAAATCGGAGTTGAATTGCAATATGCAGGTTTTGGATCGGACCAAAGTTGGATCAGACCGAAGTTGGGTCGGACCGAAGTTGGGTCGAACATAAGTTGGGTCGGACCAAAGTGGGTCGGTCTATTCTGGTCAGCCATTTTTGCCATTTCTGGATAGCTTATTTGGTCGGACAATTCAGGTGATGATGTGACTTCAAAGTGAATTCAATTGGGAAGTTTGGAAGTGTTGAAAAGTGTTTGTTATTCATTGTATGCAACAAATGGAGAGACAACTCAAGAATGTATTGAGTTCACGTGAAGTGACAGCTTTAAGGTGTTCTGAACTAATCAATAGTCGTAATTGATAAAGATTAGAGAGGAGAAGGCCAAGGAATTATCGTTGTTGTAGGTATTAGCGGACCCAGAGCAGAGGTACAATTGAAGACCAATTGTAGGTTGAGTGACTTGGGCGTTGTGTATGGCCTAGACACGTGTTGAGTATAGCATGTAGCATGTGTTGAGTATAGCATGTGGAGTTTTGCTAGAACCGGGGTGGCAAATTGTTAGCCAGTCATACGATAACGAAGTTTCCAAAGCAAGATTGGTGGTGATAACCAGAGTCAGTCATGGACGTTTGAATGCATGTTGTGATCAAGATTGAGTTACTTTGCCATATATGAATGGAGGCTTTAATTGCCCTGACTGAATTGTTATTACTTTGGGTGTATGGATTGTAAAGGCTATCACTGTCAGGTAATGGAGAAGGAAATTGAGAGTTCTTCTCTGAAGCTGGGTAGATTAGTTGATTATTTACCCATTCTCATATACTTTATTGATGAAGTTTGTTAGCTGTTTTATCGCTCACTAAGACTGTTTTCCAACTCAAGGTTTTATGTTTCCTCTTATTACCTTGGGCTGTTCATCCGATTGTCGGATGGGCAGACTAAGCTGCAGGTGACAGGTGATAGGTTAAGTAAGGACGACATTTCTGTTCGGAGGTGAGCAGGAGGCTGGCATACTATCCTTACTACTATCTAGTATTTGTTTCTGTTGTGTGCTATTTCTCTGAGTGTTGTAGTGAGGAAAATTATACAAAAACTATTGTTGGTATCCACGTGTATGGGAAATACTTTCTAGTTGTCATGAAAGTTTAGTGTTTTCCGCTTCACTATCACTACCTGTTGTATATGTTCTATTATATTTTATCCTTGCGCTATGAGTTTAGGACAGGTTTCGTTTATCTAACATTCCTTGATGATCGTCCATAGCTGCTTGACACAACTTTCAACGCATTATTCCTCTTGTATAGTGCGGGGGTTATGGGTGATCATCACATTTTACCTTGAGAATGATTGGGATTTGATTGGTTTATCTTGAGAAGATCTAATAGCTAACGGTCTACCCTAAGAAGGATCATGTCTTATTAGTCTAATGACTTTGCCTTGAGCAAATTTAGTCTGCTTAACATGATATCTTTTCCTTGAAAGGATTTTGTCGGCTTAGCTTAATGGCTTTTCATAAGCGGGTTTGATCCGCTTAGTCCGATAGCCCTACCTTGAATGGGTTCAATAACCTCATCCTAGTGGCTTTGCCTTGAGTGGATTCAGTCAGTTTGGTAGATGGTTTTTCCTTGAATCTATTTGGTTGCCTAAGCCAGTGATTTTTTTGAGATTGAATTCTGGATGGATTGGATATTGATTTGGACTCGAATGACGAAGAGCTTCATTACGATTAGCCAAATAGCTTAGCTTGCATTATGCTTTGATCAATCATAGAATTTGGAATTGATTTAAAGTCATCTGAAATTGCAACTATTGAAATATGACTAAGTACTCGGATGGAAAAGAAGCCGCATCGACTTGAATTTTTTGAACTTGCTCACATTCAAAGCAGTTCTTTAATCCAAAAGGCATATTATATCGGGCAAATGTTTACATATTTTTGGACCAAAACAGCATTACCTGGACTTAGAGGATTCAAATGAGATCATACTGAAACAAAACTTCACAAAAGCACTTAGAAATCATTAATAAGAAACTTAAAAGATTTTGGAGAAGTTTAGAGGATTCAGACGAGATCATACTGAAACCAAACTTCACAAAAGCATTTAGAAAACATTAATAAGAAACTTAAAAGATTTTGGAGAAGTTTAGAGGATTCAAACGAGATCATACTGAAACCAAACTTCACAAAAGCATTTAGGAAACATTAATAAGAAACTTAAAAGATTTTGGAGAAGTTCGAACTCAAATTTATGAGTCGACTTATAAGCTACGAATCATACGGTAGACTCTTATACATGACACATTCGAAGTTTCTGCGATTTTGTCAAGTATTGAGCAAAATATATATGAATCTTGTAACACCTTGCATTTTTAAATAACAAAAATAACCTGAAAAAAAACACAGAAAATTTATATATTGAAAAACGAACATTTTTAGAATTGTTAGAATTTGGCCTGAAACATATACCATTATATTCATGGTAATTTTCTAATTAACTTACATATATAACATGCTCCGAACGGAGTTCAAATAGAAAAGTTATTAACTTTTGAAGTTCTGTGTTAGAAAATAACTATACATGTAGGTACGAATAAATATATTTATTTTGAAAATGTATGCGCTCATTAATTCCAAAAATAGTATGCATTTAAATTTGAAATTAGATGCTCTTTAAAGCGAAATAAAATTGAATAATACATGAAATTAAAATCAATGTTCATGAAATTAAAACATCGAATACAAAACAGGCTTGCCATGCAAGAAGCGCATGTAAATGCATTTTGGGTTGACCCAAATTGGGGTCGGGTCGACCAATGTGTCGACCCATGCACGGACAGGGTTGACCCCCATATCTAAAAATGACATTTTTTGATGTGTTTCAACGGTGAGATTGGTCATACTTTAAATTCAACTGACGTGGTTTATTTGGACATCTATAAGTATGTGAGCATGGCTAGCCTCCAAACTCATATTTTCTGAGTAGGCGTAAAAGTTATATCATTCCTTTTCTCCTCCAATTCATTAAAAATTAAAAATATTAGATTTAGGCTTTCTAATTCATGATTTAAAGATAGAAACATTAGATTTAGGATTCAGATGTCCAAATTCTTTGTCCATTCGAGGTAAGTTTTCCAAATCTGATTTAAATTAGTTTATTTTCTCATTCTTTTAAATTCGGATCTATAAATTCGTATATATTCCAGTTAGTAGATTTACATAGGTTTACAAAGAGGAAAGACTACGGATAGTAAATCTAGTTTCAAATCAGATCTAGAACTTGAGATGCCATTTTTAGGTGAGTAGATTTAAATTATATGTCTTTTATGCCAATGATTTATAATATCGTTTGATTCTCTTTTTTTGTTGAATCTCACATAAATTACGTACGAAAATATTTGTTGAAAAACTTATTCCTAATTAGACCATGAGTAATAAGAACGCGTTTATGAGAGGATTTTGGTTATATAATTGAGATAGTGGTTTTGTGGAAAAAGACATAAGCATAAAAAGTAAGGTGTTTATGGTGAACTATCAAAAACCTTAGAAAATAAAGAAAATGGAACTTTACCAAATAAGTTGGTCTGTAAGTTGGTATTAGGCTAGTTGGTTGGTTAGAAAAAAGGGATATATTTCCATAATTTAATATTATGAGAAAGAATAAAAATAATTGCAAGAATAAGATTTAAGAAAAGGGGATTTGGGCAAATAGGGAACTTACTATATTTTGCGCTAATCCAACAATTAACTGATTAAGAAGATAAACTTTAAATATCTTGTAGTTATATGTTACAATTCCTAACCTTAATATTAAAATATGGAATATATAGTGACATAGTTTTGTAACCAATAAGTAGTATAAAACTACTTTCTAAAACTATACTTGCAACCACTACATAGTAAGGAACATGAAATAAATGAAAGAAGAAAAGGAGAAAATAGACAAACATTGATAATTTGGTTATTTACAATTTTTCTGTAATAAAGTATACATGTGCTAAGATGGTATAAACTTGTAAATGTTTGTTAGAAATATGTAGATTTAACCCTTTTTGACGCATGTGAAAAATAGAACAAAGCCTATAACTCTACGAACATGGATTAAATAAAGATAACTAATTTACAATAAACATGTATGCAAAATGTAGAATTGTATTGAGAAGGGAAAGAAATGAATTGTGTAAATTTAGGCGTTTGCAAGTAAAATTATATCATAAGAATTGTAATTGTAAGAGGCTTATTATAATTAAGACTTAATTGACAGTTTGAGTTAATAAGTAAATATATAAGGCCCAGAATAGAGAGAATTGAGCAGTAAATATCAATCAGTGTTATATATAAGAAAATAAAAAGTAAATTAAACGCGTAATGAAAATTGGACATAAGGTCTAATAAATAGCAAGGTGCATTTAGAACTAGTCCGAAGGGATTCTCGATGAAAAGCCTAACAAAGAAGATCATTGTAGACATTATAGACACAGTGAGAGAATGTCCAACATGATATTCTACGGGACTGGAAGGAAGCGCAAAACTTCTGCAAGACATGAGGATACCCTAGGATGGCCCTCTAGGGGTAAGCCCAGGGAAGTTGTACCTCCAAAGAAAGGTCTATAGCGATTCCATCAAGAGAGTATGCCTCGGCTGCACTTATATCGAGGGCAGCCAGAAGACTGATGGATGACTTTAGGATTCGGCAGTTGCCTTGGCTCTGAAAGCAGGTTTCGTGGGTCAGGACCCAATATTGATAGTAATCGTTTGGATACCTATCGCAATCAGTCAAAGCGAGTATACGAAAAATTGTATCTAAACCAATAGGCCAATGATCTTTTACTATCGAGACATTGGATGAGGGAAAACACTAATTGGATGTTTAGATTGTTTGCTGTAGGGTATGGTCACTTAGCTCTTGATTGGTCTTTCATTGGTTGAGAGGGGTTGAGTGGAGTCGTAGCCATAGGAAAAGAGACAAACCAAATTAGTTATATATATTACAAGCCTGAGGAGACTATCCTTTATAGATATCGAAATCCCTGAGTGAGTTCCATACAAGGGTAGACCTTCTGAGCAGAGCTCAGGAGTAGATAATACGATTACATGTAAGTCCTCGGTGTACGCACTGGGTGGTGCATCGTGGATGTCTGAGCATTGGACCAAGCTAATGTGGGTGTGGTTTCACATTTTCTTAAAAGTTGGAGTACGCTTTTATAGTGTGACGATGGATACCTATCGAGTAGGGTACTATGTGTAGTCCCTAGATATTGGACATATAGCTACATATGTATAGATTGTTAGGTTCTAATTAACTAGGGAGTATATGGGTACACTTACTCACGGAGGTGAGAGCGTTATCAAACTTAATCACCCAGTATAAAAAATTGGAAATAAAACGGTATATGTAATATTGAATTTAAAAGTACATTTTGTCCATTCACCAGAACTTTAGTTTTGACCCCCTCCTCATAACAATCCATAGGTTAGGTAAGAGGAAGAGATTATTCAACTTAGATACACTTGTTTTGTAACATCCCAAAATTTTAGTAAAACATTATTTAATAATTTAATCATAAGGTTAAATTGGAATAATACGACGAAGGAGGTAATGAGATTTATGATTAGTGAATTAATTAGAAGGTTGGCCTTATGACCTAATAAACTAAATGAAACATGCATATGGCATGAGGAGGGCAAAAACTCTAACTTTTGGCCCTAGTATATATTATAATGTTCTCCAACATTACCACTTACTTGCTCATTTCAAATCCTAAACTAAAACTAAAGAAAATCCTTAAGAAGGTCGACCATTACAAGTATGAAAATAAGAAAAAGATAAGGCTGGAAAACTTAGAAGTTAGGAATACATCAACAAATCTCATCATCTCTACCCGATCAAGGAGAATAATATACTTACCTCTACGATTTCAGTTATCATGTGGTAACTGGAAGTTATATTGAATGTTATGTTTGATTTTATGTTAATCTTGGTTTTAATGTGTTGTTATGAATCATCTATGTTTAGTTATGTATTGTAAGATTAGTTTCATATGCTTAAGATTGTGACATATGTTGGTTTAAATGGAAGTTGGTTTTGTATATCATCATTATATGTGAATAACCAGTTTTGTATGTTAAATGTCAATATAAGTTAAAATGATTAAGTAGGGCGAAACCCTAGGTATCCCCAAATCTTACTAAATTAATGTATGATGTGTGTTGAATATTTTAGGAGTTGAGATTCGAATTTCATGAATTGTTATGCTTATATGCATTAGTTATGAATTTCCTAAGGGTGCATGCTTTAGGAAAGATTATTTGTTAGTTCTGCTATTAACGTATAAGTTGTTAGACCCATGTATCTTGTATTTTTATGAAGTACAAAGTGCTAGCAAATTGTGTACATTTTATTCATAATACTTTTTGTAAACCAATAGATTTTCGACAAAATAGTGGAGTTAGGGAAAGGAAATATTTTAGATAGAAATAAATCAGTTTTGTATAAAATTATTGGTAGTGCCATTTCTAAAATCGGAAGCCCTTCTGACAACGGTTAGAGCTCATTTTAGGATGTATTGAATAGTTTCAGTATCAGGTATGATGCTTGTAGTACTTAGGATTCTGCCTCTCATCTTTCGGATATGGGATTTTGTACTGATACTTGTATATATTTTGGTTTTAGAAGATAGCCAATCCGCTAAAGGTTGTTGCCTTGACTCATTTGGCTATGTCAGAAGGGTGTTTCCTCTATAAAAGAATTATTTTACCTATATTCTATATATGAAATTATGAAATATTCTAGATGGTTCTACTGAAAGGAATGGGAGTTGAATGCCTTAGGTCTTTCGTTTGAACAAGAAGGGACTTCCTAACTGAAGTCTATGTTCCCGATGGCTTAGATATCCTTAGAGTCATTGCCTACGCATACATGCATTTATAAACTATTTTCATAAAACCCTTTCTTAGGCAATGTCGGGGTCGTTAAGGAATTTTCCCCAAACAAAATGTTTTGATGTTTTTCCTCCATGGTTGTCAGCATCGGTGATGACAATGAGGAACCTTTATTTATATAAATTATCTATATATTTTCTAAATGAAATGGAGGCCTTACCTCTATTGCTTACCATTATTGCGGGGCGTCAGGCATTAAATGTTGGCTAACAAGTGATGTCGGAAGGGCTATCCCCTTTGGAACTACTTGGAAATGGACTTCAATATTATTGTGAGAGTCGAAGTAGATTAAAGCCGACATAGGTGTCCGGTCTAATTGATGAATATGTTATTTGCTTTCCCTTTATGTTATGAATTGGTTGTCGTCATCGTTAAGTCATTGCATTTATGTGGGAAATTATGGGATGGTCCTAGTGGTAGGGAAATTGACACTCACCTGTTGAAATATAACAATAAATAAATGAGAATATGTTTCTTTACGCAGTATGAAAGGATTTAGGAAAGGAACCTTCAGCTTTGTGTTAGTGGGGAAGGTACTCTACGAAGCAGTAGTGGGAACTGAAGGGGTTGATTGGTTCTGATGAGTTGGCTTGTGACGCCATAAAATTACCAGAAGGGAACCAATAGTAGAACGAAGGTTTGTCCCTGTTGCTTAGTAAAGCAGATCTTTGCGAAAGTATAAATAGGTGTATAATTGGAGAGGGAATCTATTGTGTGTTGCATAATGAATGTAGTGTTTGTTGTTGAATGTTTATAAGTTATATTTTGATAAATGAACTAACCTATGATATAGGGGATGCAGGGTTATATGCTTTTGTATAAGATACTAACGAGAGGGAAACTCGTTCCGCTATACAACGTGGTCTCGTTAAATATCATTGGTGTCATGTTATAAGTTATTACTCATACCAGTTTTTTTTGACTGACCCGTAGTTTATGTTTTCCCCTTAAACTCTCGGTTGCTTAATTAAGCAGACTGAGGGATAAGGCATTTCAGGTGTTAGCTATGAATAAAATTCTAGAAGCGAAGATGGAAATAGTTATTTAGGAAGCACTGCTGTGCTTTTTTGGCCATAGGCTTTATGTATAGGCCTATGTTTCTAGTGCTATTATATATATATATATACACACACACATACACGCACACTCTGATCATTCAAGGGGACATCTTCATATGTCGCTCTCGGTGTTATTTTGTAATAATTTATATTTTCTCTAAACGGGTTCCACGTTTGGTTGTGTGAATGAATTATTTATATATGAATGAATGTTTGTGAAATTTTTCATACTCCCATGTTATCTGATGTTAAGATTAAATACAATTCAGTTTTCTACCATCGAAAGTTAAAACTAGAGATGACTGCAACTCCTGTAGCGTTAAGCTTCTGACCTTCAGGGATGGGGAGTTACATGTTTAGAAAGTGTTAATACTTTGGTAAGCATTTATCTATTATTATATTTTAATCAATTTCGCTGTGAGATTCTTATTTGTGCTCTGATATGTTATCTTTGCATATTTACATAATACCAGATATCCCAACTCGGATTTCAGTGGACTTGGATTTTTAATAATTTTGCGAAAAATCCGGGCCCACTTGAATTTGGGTTGTTACAACTCTTTCTTTGAACTTGACTGGATTTGGATAATCATAAAGATGGATGATCAAACAAACTCAGAATGATAAAAATTTGGATGAGACAACTAAAAAAGAAGATGGAACAAGTGAGAATGTTCAAAAATAAGTTAAGTCTATGACTCATACCCGAGTCAAACCTAAGGCATATACGAATTGGATAAATTTATGACTCATGGTGGAGACTCGTTGTGATATGTGTATTCTTCTACAATTTAGCTCCAGGCTACGTACCTGATGTTCTCCAATAAATACTAACTCATCTACACTTGGAAAAAGAAAGAGATATCTTGGAGAAGCCATTACTTTGCCAAATCAAGACTTCTTCTTCACTTCTTATCTCCTTTAACGTATATCCGAAAACTTGTAACTTAAATCTAATGCTAATATCATAATAAAAGATATACTGAAGTAGATGTAGACTGGAGATAGTTGAACCACTATAATAGTACTTGTGTCTCTTGCCTTTTTTTTGCTTTTACTTGTTGTTTCTTTAAGATCCATTCCTGATATAATCTGGATAACCTCTAAGGTCGGTGTCTTCATATTCGCTCAGGGTTAATTTCATTTTTGGAGTTAGCCAAAAACATTCATCTACAGATACAAATTTTAATTTAACTTAAAAATAGGATTTAACAAATAAATTATTACATAATAATATAAGTAAAAATTCAAATTAAAAAATAAATGTTTAAACATATCTATAAATCATTTTCTTTTTGAATGCGCTAAAATATACAATCTACAGGAAATATTTTATAGAGAAACTATTCATAAATAAAGCATGTGTCATCATCATGCGCAAAGCGCATACCTTATGACTTATGTCAAATAAGGTCACTTCACAGGTTTGTCCCCTCCCTTCAAAAGTCAACAACATTAAAGGTTGTTCTACCTCTTCCTTTTTTGCTAAGAATAAGTACAAAATGCAAACAAGTCCACCCTTATGCCCATCTTGTCCCACTAGCAGCCTACAAAGAACCCTCCCCTTCCAATTGATGAAACTGCAACCTCCTCATACTCACCCCTATCTACATCTGGTTACGTTACTAGGAACAAGAAGAATGATATGTTGAAGGGCTTACACTTCAATAATGACCGATGGTGTTGTTGGAGAGAAGCTGGGCTTTTTTGATGGCTCATGGTAACACGATCAGCAATTTTATGCCGTGTTTTATTTCTAGTCAAAACCCTTTGGCAAGTTGTTTTTTGATGTGGTATTCCACTTTCTATGGTATCTGTTATGTAAGAGTTGACTATTTGTTTTCCGTCTCTATCTTCCCTACATGGAAGTTTAATTTTGTAGTAGATATGCATCTAGTATATCTCTTGTTTTCCTTGTATCTATTATTTGTTACAATAGAAAGTGTTACGAATCACTTTAAAAATCGATTGGTCTTGCCAAACAAAAAGTTAAAGATTTGGGGACTAACTTATTTTAAAATCTCCTTTTATAAGGCAAAAAACTAAGCGCTACAGATGTTGCAGTCATTAATAGTATTTAATTTTGATTAAAAAAATAGATATGTTAATCAATCATAATATTAAAGAACATGGGAACATGTTTTTTTATTTTTCAAAATATCATTTACTAATAAATCATTCACTACATATTTCTATTTGCAAAACCCACATTCATATCAAAAATAATTATTATAAAATATATCTCCAAGAGCGAGATATGAAAATTCTCCCTAAGTTGATCATATTCAATAATAGACAACAAACACCTTTGCCTTTACATTCATCCGAACCGAACTAATACACACTGGAAAGAAACTAGAAAATAGCTAAATGCCTCCTGCACATCTCTAGAAGCTTATTCGTTGAAGAAGAACCTGAAAACCCTTGCTGTAACGTCCCGCATTTTTGTCGGTTTATATTTGAATATTTAAATCAGTTTAAATATTGAAATCGTAATATAAGTGGATTTATATATTAATTAAAACAAAGTTGAACGTATATAAATATATATATAATATAATCGAGCTCATAACGACGCTGTAGTTCGTAATTTAACGTTCTAAACTTATTCAGAAAGTCACTGTGAAATCATATATCGACCGTAACAGTTATTTGAATATAGCTTGATATCAGTTGCAAATCGGGACAGGGTTCTTTTGAGGCGCAGCGATAATTTAATTTTTAGAATTTTTCTGTAATTTTTAATTAATTAAATATGCAACTTTTTATTTGGAGTATTGTGCACCCTGTATCGGTATTTCGGGATTTCACAGAATAAGTCAATCTACCGGTATTATTATATTTTTGGGATCGTGGCACCTTGTTGGACACGACTGTATTTTTATTTCTGTCCGTAGCAGCATGGACATGAACTGAACTCTACGTGATATGGTTAACTATTAAAAACATAAATTAAATAATTTACCTACCTTCGCTCTTACCTTCCCCAGTCATACAACTGACTTATAAGAATACAAAACATCACGGAGTACGATGCAGACCCATTCTTTCACCCCATACCTCTATTTATTACACCATCTCTATTTAATTCAGCACGTCATGTACCATACTTTAGGGTAGAAGCCTAACCTAGCATGGTGCTCCTAAATTCAAGCTGTCTACCCACGTCTTAAGCACATGCCTCGTGCTTATAAGAAACACAGACAAAAGAAGAATGGGCTACCCTGTACTAATAATCATGGCCTACATATTCATTTATGTCTAATCCCTCCCTCTAAAGTAATCGCACCACACTTCGAGCCATGTCCCTAAACTACAAACCTACCCTAGAAGCTTAATTACTAAGTAATTCCAGAGAACGAGTCTTCAAATCATAGCCGAACTAGTAGCTATTAGTCTATAACTTCCAAATGAAGGTTTCATCTTTATGTATATATATACCGTCCTCTCCTCTTCGTTTTTCCAGTTTGAACACCACTCTAAACATTTTCTTTTCACTTCCTCTCACGCAAGGAGAATCTCCCTTCCAGCGAGCAAAATAAAAGAAACTCGAGTTGGGATCTAAAGGAAGGAAGGGGGACTGTAACAGGGTAATGGAGTACATACGGTGATGCATGTCTTTGGGGTACGGTAATACTGAAATGCTGCGGAAATGGTGAACGAGAAAGTCAAGAGAAAATGATGTTGAACCCACTTGTGAGATCATGGGTTCCTGAGTGCATGTGAGCCATATCCGGGTGGAAGTCCGACGCGAGATGGTCATCGAACGGGTAGAGGAGCTGACGAGGGAAACACACACAAAGCAAAGAAGAGAAGAAGAAAGGACACGTGGAGATGTGAGGAGGTGTTGTTTGCATGGGTTTTGAACGTGAGTGAGGGCCTTTGTGCTGACAAGTGCGAAACTTGTGAAGTGGGAGTGGGAAATTAAAGACAAGGGTTCGCTGGTTTGTATGATACAACGTGAGTGTTGTTAAGTTGATGGAGCTCAAGAAGAGGAGGGAAGAGTTTCCCAAAACAAGCAGCGTCAGTGTAGCGTGGACGAACTCAACATGTGCGAATTGGAACGCATGGATTTGAACGTCTGGTTTAATCAGCTAACGCAAATCGTTATTTAACGGTTAACGCGCCAAGGTGAGTAAAATCACTAACTCTGATCTATTTTAAAATATTGCAATTATATTTTAATGTTGTTTGAATGCTGTGTGATGGTTGATTAGGTTGATTACAATTAATTTGGTTGAATATTATATACCGTTATATATATGTACACATCATCAGTTGGACACTGATTCCATCGATTGAATATTCCCTAGTATAGAGTTAGTGTAAATTGTGTTGAATGACATCTGTGGATGCGGAAACCGGTTGGAAGAATCCGACCGGATTCCTCAATATTTGTATGTACTGTTTGTTGTATAGTATTTATATATACGACCTGAACCTAAATAACATTATTAGGAATTATAATCTGATAGGCTAGTTAATATTTAGTTTTAAACCAACGAATTATAATAGGATATGTAATCAGTATTTAGTTATAAACTTGATATTGATTTAATAAGAACCGGACTTAGAAGCAGAGTTTATCAAATGAAATGTGAATATGGCAGCGTATTGTAGTAGTTATAAAAGAGAATATAGTAGCGTATTGCAGTAGCTATAAAAGAGAATATAGTAGCGTATTACAGTAGCTATAAAAGAGAATACGACAGCGTATTGCAGCAGTTATAAAAGAGAATATAGCAGCGTATTACATTAGTTATAAAGGAAAAGATAGCAACATTAGTTAAAATATAACGGTTTCAAAGTAAGTCGATAAGTTATAATGTTTTAAAAAGATATACTGAGCATGATAAGGAAGGTGATATAGTTTTAAAGAAATTAGAACCCGTTGTACGTTGGTTGAGTTGAGTAACTTTCGAGGCGTCAATCTGATGTTGGTTTCGGCCTTCGGGGTTGATACTTAGAAATTTATTCACTTACCGATTTATAACGAGGAACTAATAGAATAGAAATGAAGGGAAGTAAGGAAGAGTTTATAGAATATGGGAAACTAGAAAGTTAGTATTAAATAAAAGGGCCAGTGTTTGTGAATGGATGTTTGTTTTTACTTCGATAGTTAAATAACCGACTATCGAAGTGTTTGACCATCGTTGTCGATATGGAGAGACCGGTTGGATACGTTATCCGAAAACCACTCCGTATAGGCATAAGCGCTGCGTATTAGATATGCTGAAGTTAATTGAAGACGGAGTTAAATGCAAGGGTCGTCCAGTTCCAGAATGGTGCTTTCTGTTTGTCCAGTCCCAGGATAACTTGTATGGACGAGTGTCTGACAGAGTATTTCCAACGGTCATGCCGTTGATTTTACAAATATACCAAGTTGGTGGGGAGAAGATAACTTCTCTTTATTTTACACCCAGTGTGCATTTGTGTAATCAATATGTGATTACGGATTTGACGATGTGACATTCAGAGTGAATGGTGATCCGATGTTCTAAAGATATACGTAGCCTCTAGCCTCATAACCAGGAATGACAGAAGTTGGGCTAGGCAGCATGGCTAGTTGGGTCATACCCAAGCAGGGTGTATTGTCACCGATCTAGAGAAAATTCATATTTATACTTCTTTTTGATTCTGTATCTTCGGATGACGGTTGGATGGCCTGCAACCGTGGTGGCAATATATTCGCGACACTCAAGCTAAATGAGTGAGCGGTCATGTGTGGCCGGGTTGCAAGACGTTCTTGTTGAACCCTGAGTGTATCCCCTCTAGAGTACACTATTCAGAAGGTGCTCCCATACCTTGTTTGTTGAAATTCAATCTCCAATAAGTGCCCTGCGGTTTATGATTTTATACTATATATATATGTGGAGCGTGAGATGCAAGCGTTCTGCTACTTGATGATTTAATTGAGTAGACATTATTATAATATCACTAAAGTTTGATAAAAAATATGTTGGGTTATAGTAAGGTAAAAACCGTCCATGTTTATGTGTGGGTTGGTCTTACTATTACCTTCTTGTTTGGAAAAGGATTTTCAAAATTAAACAGTATGGTTGGAATTTACTCACACCAGTCCCATGACTGACCCAGAGTTTATTTTGTGTTTTCCCTAAACTCTTGGGTGCCCAAATTTGTTCGGGCAGTCAAGTGTTTCAGGCTTTGCAGATTCACTTGGAGGAGCTGGAAACAGAAGGCTTCACCATTAATTAGTTAGAGATTATTTCCGCTGTGATATGATGTATTGTACTCTGATATATGGTATGTATATATACAAATTCAGATTTGTATTTCAAAGTTATGTTATAATAAGATTTATTTATTCCGCTGTGAGTTTCGTGTTTACTCTGATTCTGTTCAGTTGTGATCTTCTTCTTCTTCTATTCTATTAGTTCTATCTTTTCTTTCTCACCCTCTAAATTCTTCTATTAATGTCCTGGTGTTTTCGATGCTTGAATAGTCAACAGTGTGTTTTTATGTTGATTTTCTGGGTCGAAAAACCCGGCCGTTACACTTGCTCTTAATCCGCTCAAATGACAACCCAAGTATTCAAAGGGAAAAGATAAACTTCCGGTTTGACTGTAGCCTGAAGTGAATAATTACTATTATTGCGAAACAAATAGATCTCAAGTGAGATCTTGGCACATAGAAGAATGGGGTTTCCTCTCACTTGTATTCTACTATATAAAAACCGATGTAATAATACAAAATTTCAAATGTTTTAAATATATATAGTTAATTGAAAATTTAGCCTAAAACTCGAATTTACGGTTGAATATTAATTTAAATTAATTCGATAAATCTCAGTCGACTCTGTTTAGCTAATTAATATCGATTCCGAATCTTATTTGTAAGTTTATCAACAATAACAGGAAGTTTGAAATTCTATTGATATTTGAATCGTAATATAAACAACATTTTAATAGGGAAACTGGTCATTTTGCAAACAATCTTGGAATTTGACGAAACCAATTTCATCGGATCCAGAATTGTAAATTGTTGTAAGATCTCAAATTTCGCGTCTGATCATGCGAAATTGAAATGTTTAGAGGAAAAATTTAAGTAAATAAGAAATGAAAAGAAGAAATAAGGAAAAAAACTAACTTAAACTTAAAAAGGAAAAAGGAAAAAACAATTGTATACGCGTATGAAAAAAAAATCTAAACAAATTACACACGCGCCTCTCCCTCCTCTTCTTTCTCTTATTTATCATTTTCATTTACCTTCTTAATTTTCCCCACTCAAAAATAAAAAGATCCTCCTTTTCTTATAATAAGTTTCAATAAAACAAAGAATTTAATGGCCGAGTATATTTTTCTTAAATATCGTTTTCACTTCCCCAAATTGATTCCTTCTCTCTTCTAGTACTCATTTTCAGATTTAAATAATGGAACAAACCCGTCTTCACCATTTATCATTGCTGCCACTTTAGCCTCAACTCCGACCGCTTGGCCTCCTTCCTTGATGAGCTCCTCCACCACGCCATAGATCCAACATGACAAGGCCATCCTGAACCCCTATTTAACAACATATTTGACCTCCCTCCCACTTTTGCCAAATCAAATCGCCATTCCAAATCATCCACCACCTTCACAAAATCTGAGCCTCTACCTTTTAACGTGATTGATTCAAACCCTTGAACTCATGAGATACAAATCTTCAACCTCGTTCGTTGTGTTTGGAAAACCTATAAATCGTGTGTGTGCGCTTTAGGTCAAGCCAGCGGACGAGAGTGTTAGGAATGAGCCGAGCATGTTTGGTAATGGGGAAGTTGACGTCAATGCAGAAATTTAAACTTCGGAGAAGGTCTCGCTGGTTTACCATGAAGAAGAAGAGGTTGATAAAAAATGAATGTAGGGAATCATGGCAAGCATGGTAGTAGCAAGAACAGTCATTGGAGAAGCAATTGGTTGAAGGGAAAACAATCACCTTAGACAAAGTTGTTGATTGTGGTGGATGAGGGGAAGTTGTCCAACGATATTGAAGCTCAGTCGATAGGTTGGCAAGGCGATTGCGAACAGTACTGCCATTACAAGCGTCGTTAAAGTGAGTTTTCCCCTCACTTAGGATTAAATTCGTTTTGTAAGTTTTTCAATGCCTTTTGAAATGTTAAAATAGTTTGCATTAATCATTAAGTTGATATTCATATAGTGTTAGTAGATGTCTAAATGAATTATGGATTGTTAATGCATGTTTGGATGATGGTTGCTATGACTGTTTGTTGTGTGAATAATTCGTTATTTTCGAACCACCTTTGGAATCACACTGCAAGTTCCCATAGATTTAGGAAAATCACTATTGGTTGAAATGATATATACCCTAACGACTGTATAGATTTAGGAAATTAAACTCGAATCGATTTTGGATGCGGGTTGAAATAATATATATACTAAGGATTTGAATGTTGAAGAATGGATTGAAATGATATATATCTGTATCGCTTGACCATAGGATAGAAAATTATATTTGCATGTCGTGGTCAATAAATAAGATTATTTTCTAAAATTTTATAAGTATGTATCCATTTTGAAATCTAATTTGAATATGTTTTGTTTAAATAAAGATTTGAGGTTTTTTACTTGAGCTCATGATTTATTATTTTTACTTAACTTCATGAATTTAATTAAACTGATTTAATGAAAGGATTGATATGAATTTTCCTAAATTGGATTAGTTATTTGAAGATGATATTATTTTCAGAAATTGTATAAATATGTTGATTTATAAAATTTATTTTTGATATTCAATTTATATTTTAAGTATAAATTACTATTTCAAACTTTAAAACTTGAACTTATAAGTTAAACTTATTTGATAAATGAATGGTATTAATAAAATCTAGAACTTTGATTCGTCTTTTGAAAGTTTAAATATGAATCTAGTTAAAAAATTAAAAAGTTTAAAATTTTGATTTGTCTAAAATCAATTATATGGAAAGATTTGAGTTAATTAACACTAGGATTTTATTAAGCTGGATGATTTAATCAATTTTAACTGATAAACTTTGAACTTCAAAGAATTAGTTTAAGTAATAAACATAATTCTTGGAATTAGGAATGGTGATTTAAAAACAACAAAATGAATGAATTTAAATTATAAGGTTTAAATGTAGAATTGAAGATATGAGTTAAAGCTTTGAATTTGAAACTTGTACCATTATAAGTCAAGTTGAAATGAACTGGAGTTCGGAATTTCATTTAACATAAAGTCGAATCCTGAAAATATGGAATTCAGACTGGATTATTACTTAAAATATTTATATTATTATATTTTACAACTAATATATATCTTACCACTATCCCAATAGAATTTTTTGATTTAAACCACTGAGTATCAACTTAACTATTTTATTAAAATTATTTTATACCGAGTATAACTATTTTATTTGAACTAGTTTTGTAGTAAACTTAACTATTGCATTTTAACTATTTGATATCAAACTTATCTATTTTACTATATACGCCAAAACTATCTATTTTGTTTGAACTATTTTATAATCTTAAGTATTTTATTTAAACTAAATTATATTTAATTTAACCATCTTAAAATAAAAGTATGTATATTTCTAGTTTGAGCAATTTAAGTCGAAAATGATTGAATATAAAGATTCGATTAACCAACGAAATTGTGATGTGTGATCTGAAACGAATGTAAAGTTTTGACTACGAATCGATTTGTAAATATAAAAATAGAATTTGAAGTGATATCAAATAAACTGATTTGATTTTATAAATTTATAAATATATTGATACTTAAGGTTAATTGATTTACGATGTTTGGAATATGATTTCAAATTTAGTGGCCATGGTGTGAAATAAACGTTTGGGTTGTTATAGGGAGCAAATTCGGTATTGTCACACTCGCTGCCAATACTGTATCACTTTTACAACTGTTCATGTGGCGGAGAATTCAGACAAAGTGGGATGGATTTGGCGACGATTACGGGATTTGAAGAAAGAGAACAATGATGGATAGCCTTGACCTTCGGGCCATAATTAAAATGACAAAAACAGAAGCTATACCAAGACCAAGTAGGTTCATCATCCTTATCGGCATCACTCCTTTCTGCTATTATTGTCTCAGTTCCTTGGTTCAATTGACTTGAATGATATGCATCTTGATTATAGGAGTGTTGACCGAGGTGGCGGTAGTTGCAACCATGCATTACCACCGTCTAGGAGTGCAACCAGTAGATTTCTACCATGGGTATTGCCTCGCGTGCCTTGTCATATTTATCTTGATCGTTCCCCTACTCTTTTTTTAACGTTATCGTATCATGCTACATCCTTTTCCACCGACAAACTGATGGTTATATGCAAATTGCACGCCAACTGTATAAATAGTATGCGTAATAGGTAATCCCACTAATTTTAATAGTTTACTTTACTGTAGACACTACTATAATAGCGCGTTATATTATAAATATATAGTTCCTCGAATCCTTAGAGGATGAGAATCCCAAACATCCATTAAGTTACTAATGCAATTATTTGAACATTTAACTTGAAATTGATTTATATGCAAAAGATTCTTGGTCCGAACTCGGGTATATTGTTTTTTTTTTTTTTGCATTATACTCGAGTCGGATCGAGTATTACAGCTTTGAAATCACATTCTTTGGAGCTGGTGACTGATTGAAGGCTTCTTTTCTATTTGTTAAATTTAAGACATTTGATTTTGTGTTAAAAAAATTATGTATCTAATCTTCCATTGTATTTTTATATTTAAAACTCTTATGTATTATTTTATTATATTCTGCTATGAGATGATGTATATCTATGTCTGTGATTTGATTTTATTACACCACAGTAATAACAATTTGTTGTTAACGATTCAAATTGGTTTTATTATCGACTAAAATGGTTGGAAATAGCAGGTCATTACATGTGGTATCAGAGCTTTGGTTTGATAAAACCTTACCTTTGGGGTTTAAACTCGCTAGAGATAGGGTAGTAATACTCTAGAATGAGTAGAAACGCCACTAGAATTACTCTTGAGAGAGCGTATTTTGTAAATATAAATTGTTTTAAAAATTTAAGTCTTTTTCCAAGTCCCCACTCCTTAGAATCCATCCTCCTTGATAAGCTTCTCTTTGATAGGGTTTCCTTAATTCTAAACTTCTAGCTTGTTTTAAACCCACCTTTATGTTTTCCAAGTTTAATCAAAGAAATTATATATAAGCTTAGAAATGAATTTTTAGTTACTAACTATTGATTTTAAATGGGTATTTTGAAATTAACATGGTATAAATGAACTTAAAGGAAATAGAATTAATGTTATAATAATTAATCGATAGGCCATTTTTAGTGATTTGTAAAAGATTTTGTGTTCGGAACATGAATAAATGTTATAATAATTAATCGAATAAGCAGCTCCAAAAATAAAATAAGATCAAAAGTCAAGGAAGAACGAAAATAACAAGTTAGAACAAGAAAACAGGCTTTAAAGGGATGAATTCAGGCCGACCTCCTGATGCTTTTAATGGAGGACTCTAGCCAACTAATGGCAGATGCTTTTTAATGGATGAATTCAGGCCGACATCCTGATGAGAGGAAAGAACAGGAGACCGCAAATCGAAATGGAAAGGCCGCGGGTAAACAACTAGTTCGTAGATCGGCGGAAGGAAGTAGAGTTATCGAGAAAGGTAGTTCTTCGACTGGAGTAGGCATCAATGGTCAGGGGAAGGACGGGGATCTAGCATCCCACAAATTTGTCTTGACATGTCGTCATCCTAGGGTTATAGTTTTGGGGGAACGGACGTTCGAACTGAAACAGATAACCCACTAATCCATCAAGAGGAAGGAGGAGTTAAATCAAACTTCTATGATAGGCAATGGAAACAGATTCAGAGTGACGTTATAAAGGGATTGCCAAAATCGTGGGTGCAAGAAGCTAGTGGCGGCGTTGGGAAGATGCATGATGAATTTGTAGATCTTAGCTATATTGAACCAATGATTGTGGATACTAAGAGAAAGGCTTTTGTTCCCCAACTTGCCGTGTTCAGATCTGCAGAAAAATGGAAAATTTCCATTGTTTTTTACTGTTACGGGGAAAGACCTTATTATGTTCATTTGAAAAAGAATATATTGAACGTGTGTGGAAACCTTCTGGGAAGTTTCAATTATTACCTAGAGAAAACAGGTTTTTCATCATACGTTTTGAGAACAATTTAGATTGTGATAATATTTTGAAGGGGGGTCCTTATCTGTTTGATAATAGAATAATTATTATGAAAAAAATGGAATATGGGAGTGAGATTTAAAAAATATATGCTTTCAACTATGCTGTTGTGGGTTAAATTATCCAATCTAGAGTTAGAACTATGGGATAGAGAAGCACTTAGTGTTATTACTAGTGTGCTATGGAAACCGATTAAAATGGATAAGATCACCGCGGATGAGTCAAGAATTGCTTTTGCAAAGATTCTGGTGGATATGGCGATGACTTCTGATTTTCCTCAAGAGGTAGATGCGATGTTATATACAGGCAAAGAATTGAAAGTTAAAGCAGAATACACTTACAAACCTATAAGTTGTGGCAATTGCAAAGTGTTTGGACATTCGACAAGCTAATGCAAGTCGAAGACAGAAGAAATTTGGGTTTATAAAAATTGTAACAATATGGAAAATCAGGAAGAAATAGTAAAATCAAATAGGGAAGTAAGTAATGACAACATTGAGGAATCAGTTCCTGTTATTAATCTTGATGATGTTGATACAAATAAGGATGTAGATTCAGATGCCACAGGTGATAATAATGGAAAATCATATAAGAACGATGATGTTTCAATGTAGGACAAGATGGACATGCATAACACTGCATTCACTCTCTCAGAGTTTGAAGTTAATAAATGTGCTAATAATAAGAATACAACTTCTGTAAACTTGAGTAATCCTATTGCATTCCCAAATAAAAAATTAAACAACACGGCTTTACATATTAATGAAAATAGGACTGAGCAAAAGAAAAATACAAAAGAGAATGACAGTACAGGTATTGTAAAGCCTTTATAAAAAAAAAATTTGGTTCTTTGGACTTGCTAGCTGATAAGGATATCACTGATCACCATGTGAACCGAAATAGTTTGGATGTCTCCCCAATCATAGAGGCGAGGAAAACTTATCTCTTGGAACTATTGTTGATGGTAATGTTAACAACCCAAATGCACTTGCAAATGACGGTGTTGATCATGAGAAAGAGAGCGTTGAGCAAGATAGTACATGAAACGACCCAAACTTCCCAGTAAAGGAAAGGCTGGATTGCTTTGAGAACAACACACATCAGAACACAAACTGAAGAACATTTTATTGCTGATTACAACAATTACATCATAATACAAGAATGTAACGGAGTATGAATACTTATTACATAATAGAAATACAATAACATCAGAGTTTTAAATTACATTTAAATAGCAGTGGAAAAATAATACAAATATACAACTGGAAGGAGTACACGGATACAGAGCTTTCCGAATACCGCTTCAGCTGTAAGCCAGGATCCTGTAAATATATCTGCAAAAAGCTACTCGACTGCCCGTGTGGAAAATATGGGCACCAGAGTTTGCTAGTGAAACAAACTACAGGTCAGTCATGGGACTGGTATGAGAAATCTTAACTTAACTATCTAATAATAAGGCTAATCACAGGACCACGCCACTAACGCGGAACGGGTTTACTCTATTGGATTGCCAGTGCATGAAATAAAGTAAAACGTTAAACAACGCAATGCTTTTTAGAAAAATGAAACCATTATAAGACCCAAGTCCCATCACACAATGCAACGCAAACCAGAGGATAGGGTTTTACCTTATAATGGTCAAAAGATGCTTGATACGGTAAAACGGATTTAGTATTAGTGTGTATATCTATGGGTATATATATATTTCAAAAATATTTTCAATCATAATGTAATAATCATAGATGGCATAGTACCCCATCCTACTATGTCGGCATACTAGTTCTACAATCAAAACCGCAAGGTCGTATTGGAAGTTGGATTTCCATCATGAGTCGAGGCTAGGGGCAAGCTCCTCTCCGATTTGAGACACTCTAGCAAATGCCTCAGGATCCCCTGCAGTGAACCCTTGGAGCGGTAGGGCCGGTCCCCGCCTATCGGCAGTGGATTAGTTATGCCTGAACACACGCTTCCCGGTCCCTTTGGACCTATAGTATGACCACTAACGGCCTATAAAAATCCGAGGCGCCTCAAAATCCATCATCCACATAAGTAAAATGTCAGCGCTGGTAGGTCCCTGACATCACTCTAGCTAGAAAGAAACGTGTGCACTCCCTACGGTCCGTATCCCGTTTTTGACTCATACCGGGGTGTGAGGCTCGCGAAGTCACGATATATACAAAGTTATGCCGTAATAGGCTATACTTTGATCTTCCCACAAGGCCCTGCTTTTCAACAAAAGCCTTGATCATTTGCATCTTGGCGTGCCACATTGATAATTCACGCCATGCGATCAATCACTATTAATATATACCAGGGTGTTAAGCAGAGAATAAATCCTCCACCACCAAACAGACATACATTAACAGAAATCGATTTAATTCACATGGAACGAAATCCAATGTCAAACACGCATCCATCTACTAGCTTATGCTCTGGGTCTGAGAGAAAACCAAATCCGAGCAATCAACAATAGTCCGGACGGCCACCACTGAAGCCCCTTCAAGGTAGCTACTCCCATCAAGGGTCTCTGTAGCAACACATCCATTCCATGTGAAGATCGTCGGTCTTCAGTCACCGTCTTCATGTTCGACTCTTCATCGTCGTAGAAATTATCCGGAATGGGTTGAACCCGGTCTTCCCGAATAACTCACGTATTTTATAATTAAAAATCAATTACTGTAAAAACACATCCAACGCCCCGTTCCAATTCAGAATATTCTTCTAATAAAATATTTGCATTATTTTATCAAAGATAAACTCTTTAAATTATTCTTAAACCTTACCTTTAAAGATTTATTAAGGAACCAATTTGGTTTTAAATATCCCAAATCATTATTCAATGATTAATTAAATTTAAGAAATTAATCTTATCTTTAACTGGGTTGAAGAACTAATGTCATTTTAAAACACCATTCACGATAAACCCAAAATCATCTTTCATAAAATATGGAATCTTCACAGAAATCAAATCAATATATAATCGTTATAAATTTCTGTATTCGACCAATAATATAAATGGAATAACGGCAAAGCCTTTTAAATTCCATATGTAGTATCGATCTTCTTTTACAGAAGCTTATCTCGGTTATTATTAATTCAAATTCCATTCGACTCCAATTTAATATATTAAATTGGAAAACTTTACCTTTGGGAAAATTCCCATTTAAATCTTAATAAAAGATTTATAAATTCCAAATCATATTTTCACCGTCAGTTGGGTTAAAGAACACATGTCACTTAAAAACATGGTTCACAATAAACCCAACTCACGTTTCGTCTTATTTCAATTACTAAGTATAATTGAAAACTTTTAATAATCTTAAATTAAAGATTATTCCTTTCATATGGGGTTTAAGAACAGTGTTATTTAAGACACTATTCATGACAAACCCAAATCCACTTAATTTAATTTAATTTCAATTAAATATTGGCAAATTGGAAAACTTTATTAAATCTAAATTTAATGCTTTATTCTAGTTAATAACTAGTTCATTTCAATAAAAATATATTTTTCTAAAATATTTTTTTTTTCTAAAATATTCCTTTTCTAAGATATTTTCTAAAATATTCTTTCCTAGAATATTCTTTATTGGAATGTGAGTCAACCAACAACCATATATTGTATGTAATCAACAATCATGACAAATAATTATTAAACATCCAAATGACGACCAAAGTGGAATTTTTAACTGTGTGAGCATTAAAGTAAATAACTAACGCTCATCACAGACTGTCAATCCATCGATTGACATATAACTAAATATCGGGATTAATGTGTGTACAGTATCATCCCAATACCCGTGTGGGGTTTCATCCATCAAACAAATAGTAAATTATTTGTGCACTTGGGCGATGTGTGAAAATAATCGTCCTAATCACATAAACAAGTCGGGTAATTTGTAAATGGGAGTGTAATATTCAAACTTGAATATACTAAACATTATATTTCACACATCAAAATTTCAACATCACAGACAAACACCTCAATTCTTTTTTTATTGTTGACAAATGACAATAAAAATCTTAACTTATATTTATTGACCAAAAAGTGGTATCATTCATTTTTAAATGACAAAAATGTCTCTTTTATTCAAATTCTTTTCCATGTGGCAAAAATGATAATTTTGTCTAATTCTTTAAACGTAAACAAAAATGAAAATCATGTTTATTTCTAATCTTTTATCGTAATCAAATATGACAATAAAACATGACTTCTCTTTTTTTTATTGAAAAGGATGGTACTTAAAAATCTGTTCTTTTGTTTGAAAAAGAAGGTTTAACAAAATCTATCCCTTTATTTGAAAAAGAATGTTTAACAAAATCTATTCTTTTATTCGAAAAAGAATGTTTAACAAAATCTATTCTTTTATTTACGTCTAAAATGTAAACAAAGGTGTGACTTTGAATCTATTCTTTTTATTTACATCTAAAATGTAAATTAAAATGTCACTTTATTCTAATGTAACATTTTCCTAACCAAATGTTCTTTTTAAAACTAATTTACATTCTTTAACAAAAATGTCATTTCTAATAAGAATGGTGTTTTTATTCTAAATGAACCTTTCCTAGCAAAACGATGTTTTTTTTTAAATCTAAATAAACATTTTCTAGCAAAATGATGTTTTTAATCTAAATAAACATTTTGACATAACACGAACTAATCAAAATGTTTTTCAAATAAAAACATTCCTATTTAAAATGACAATTTTATTCTCATGCTACATTTTATAATAAAAATGTATTTTAATTTCAATGCAATAGTTTATACTAAAATGTTATTTTTATTCTAACTTCTCATTCCTAACAAAATGATATTTTTAATCCTAAGAACCATTCCTAATAAAAATGTTCTTTTAATCATATTAAAACATTTCTTAACAAATTGCCCAAAAACGTATATCTCATTCTTGTTGAAGATTCTAGTTCAACAAAGGACTAAAAGTGATTATTCATTTTTGTTGAAGATTCTATTTCAACAAAATGATTAAAAATGATAATTCTTTATTGTTAACGATTCTTATTTTAACCACTATAAATAGAAGTGATAATTCATATTTTTAACAATCCAATTTTTAAAAATGAATACAAATGATTTATTCATTTTTGTTGACCATTCTAGTTTAAACAAAAATGACAATTTCTACTTTGACAATTCTAGTAAAATGACACATTTATAACAAATAAAGGAATGATTTATTTGTATACAAATTTCTATTTTAACTTAACAAATAAAAAGGAAAATTTTATTTGTTAACAAATTCTATTTAACAAAAATGGTATTTTATGTTAAATCTATTTTATTTCCACAAAAATGATTCTCATTACAATAAAAATGCGATCTTTATTGTCTACTCTTTTCTAATGTTTCATATTGCAATAAAAATGTGATTTCTTTATCATCTACTCTTTTCTGATGATTCATATTGAATTAAAATTGTAATTTCTTTATACTCTAAATGCAACATTTCCAATAAAAAAAATGTTGTAACATTTTATAAGGAGATGTTATTTTATTTCCAATATGTCTATTCTAACATAAAAGATATTTTTATCCTGACATGACAATTTATACTGTCGATTCTACTTTAAACAAAATGATTAATTTGATCGACGAATCAACATAACAATATCATCAAACCAAATCGGATCATACCCAATAGCATCAATCAAAATAAAAATAATATCAACAAGCCACAATACAACATCATACACCACAGATCTGAATTAAATTAACATATACACATGGAATTTAAATAACGAAAGATACTTAAATTTTAATTATTTAAAAAGAAAGAAATCTCACATTGTTTTTAATTCAGAACTGAAATTTCCTGAATTTTCAACATGCTTGGTTTCAACTCTAGTCAGCTTCATAGCGTAGATCTCGCCTCCACGATTCCAGCGTTTTCAGTTTCATTCGATTTCGTTGCTGTATGGATGAGTTACAGGATTTTAAAGATTTGTTAACATTAATAAAATAATAATTAATAAATTAAATCCAATCCTTTTTAATAATCTTCTTCCCCAAATCCTTCTGTAATGTGAAACCCGAACCCATTACTCCATTTAGAAACCCTCCTGCGCCCCATCACCGAGGCCACTAGAACTTCATCCGACTATGCTACTCCGACCGCCTACGTGTATGCCACCCACACCCAGAAGAACCCCCCACTCGGCCTGGACATTTTCTCGGAAAACGCACCCAAAGATGCTGCGTTAGCAGCTCTAAATCGGCTCCAATCCTTATCAGGATTCGATCTTATCCGTACCAAATAGAAGGCCAGAGGAAATCTCTACAATTTTGGCATTGGAATGGTAATTTAATTCATTGTATTTGAAGAGAAATTGAGTGATGAAATATGGTGTAATTCTGGCCATCGAATTGTGTTGAGCGGCGGCTGTATTCTTAGGAATAAGGTTTACCGTATACTCATGTATTTATACCGTATTAATACTGTAATTTATACTGTTTATTTATTTTAATTCAAGAAAATGTTTGTTCGTCGATACTAACTCCGAATCGATCCCAACGAATGTCGCCCCTAGCCAAATACCCCTGTCCTGGACACATTGGAACAAGTTTCGTAACCCAATTCGGCTGTTACGATATGTTTTTCTTTAAATTAAATTATAAAACATTTAATTATTAAATTCAAACGTACATTTTAAATTACCGGGGCTGCATACGGACTCTAAAAATTACAGAAAAATTATTTCTAGCTATGTTTTGACGATACGGTTCTAACAAGACTAATTTTGTCGAATTCTGAGACTGTTTGAAAAATGGCCATTTTCGAGTCGATTAAATTTGACTGAAACTAACAAAACACGTTTTCTTTCGCCACGCTCACATATTAATTCGAAATTTTTTGAAAATTGAAACTTAGCAATAATTTGACATTCCGGTTCCAACAAAAGTGGTTTCGTCGAAAACCGAGGTCGTTTGCAAAATGGCTATTTTTAAGGCCAATATATTATATTAAAATATATATTAATTCTACAGCGACTTTTCTAAATTTTGAACTGGCTATAACTTTTGATTTTTAAAGTGAAATTTATGTTTTTCAGGTTCGTTAGAAAGATATGATTAAACAGATTTAAATATTTCTTGTTTCATTCAATTCTGATTTAAAATGAATCATGTACAGTCAGTCAAAGTTCCAATTCAAATTTTCAAACTGCAGCGCTGTTTTAAACTCCTTTTATAATTAAATTAAATTTATTCGTTTTAAAATAAATTTTTAGTCATTCTTATTTAAAATAAATTATTTTAAATATTAAAACCCATTAAAATTTCTAAAATAAAAATTTTAAATTGGCCCCAAAATTCCGGGTCGTTACAATCGCCCCCATGAAAATCTTTTCGTCCTCGAAAAAGAATGAAGCTGAAAGTTGATTAATTTAACCAACTCAACTTTATTGGTTTCCATAATTTTGTTAGTTAAATTAATTATCATTTCTATACTTTTATTAGTTAAACTAATAATCAAACATCACAACCAGCAATCAATTAGGTGATTAACTTTTTTGAATATATATACAACTTTTATGTATAATCAAAAATCATATTTTTAGTGCAAATCACAACAATGTGTCCTAACTAAGTTTTGCTTCTCATACCAGTCAATGGAAATATATAGAAAATCCCACCTTCGATACTCGAACATAAATACTAGTGATGGTGCACCGATCATCAGAATCATCTTCGGGCGACTAGAGTGTGATTCTATATCTATCCAGTATATTAAAACTTCGAATATCCGTTAATTACTCGCACATTCGAAACCTTTATATACACGATTGTCCATATTAAAATAATAACATACTCAAATACGTATTTTAAGATAAAATTTTCAGAACTAAATTTGTTTCCATTTTTTTTATTTTTAAAGAAAATAATACTCTTCACACTCGTTCTAGGATATTACTGATCCCATCTCTAACAAGTTATTCTTATTGGATATTACTAATCCAATCTCTGATGAATTCTTTCGTTCGGTTCTAATGTGTCTTGTTCTCGAGCTCTGTAAACCAAAGCTCTGATACCAAATGAAACGACCCAAACTTCCCAGTAAAGGAAAGGCTGGATTGCTTTGAGAACAACACACATCAGAACACAAACTGAAGAACATTTTATTGCTGATTACAACAATTACATCAGAATACAAGAATGTAACAGAGTATGAATACTTATTACACAATAGAAATACAATAACATCAGAGTTTTAAATTATATTTAAATAGCAGCGGAAAAATAATACAAATATACAACTGGAAGGAGTACACGGATACAGAGCTTTCCGAATACCGCTTCAGCTGTAAGCCAGGATCCTGTAAATATATCTGCAAAAAGCTACTCGACTGCCCGTGTGGAAAATATGGGCACCTGAGTTTGCCAGTGAAACAAACTACAGGTCAGTCATGGGACTGGTATGAGAAATCTTAACTTAACTATCTAATAATAAGGCTAATCACAGTACCACGCCGCTAATGCGAAACGGGTTTACTCTATAGGATTGCCAGTGCATGAAATAAAGTAAAACGTTAAACAATGCAATGCTTTTTAGAAAAATGAAACCATTATAAGACCCAAGTCCCATCACACAATGCAACGCAAACCTGAGGATAGGGTTTTACCTTATAATGGTCAAAAGATGCTTGATACGGTAAAACGGATTTAGTATTAGTGTGTATATCTATGGGTATATATATATTTAGAAAATATTTTCAATCATAATGTATTAATTAGAGACGGCATAGTACCCCATCCAACTATGTCGCCATACTAGTTCTACAATCAAAACCGCAAGGTCGTATTGGAAGTTGGATTTCCATCATGAGTCGAGGCTAGGGGCAAGCTCCTCTCCGATTCGAGACACTCTAGCAAATGCCTCAGGATCCCCCGCAGTGAACCCTTGGAACGGTAGGGCCGGTCCCCGCCTATCGGCAGTGGATTAGTTATGCCTGAACACACGCTTCCCGGTCCCTTTGGACCTATAGTATGACCACTAACGGCCTATAAAAATCCGAGGCACCTCAAAATCCATCATCCACATAAGTAAAATGTCAGCGCTGGTAGGTCCCTGACATCACTCTAGCTAGAAAGAAACGTG
This sequence comes from Allium sativum, assembly GCA_030737875.1. NCBI lineage: Eukaryota > Viridiplantae > Streptophyta > Magnoliopsida > Asparagales > Amaryllidaceae > Allium > Allium sativum. The sequence continues at coordinate 136,796,164 of CM060918.1, forward strand.
TGCACTCCCTACGGTCCGTATCCCATTTTTGACTCATACCGGGGTGTGAGGCTCGCGAAGTCACGATATATACAAAGTTATGCCATAATAGGCTATACTTTGATCTTCCCACAAGGCCCTGCTTTTCAACAAAAGCCTTGATCATTTGCATCTTGGTGTGCCACATTGACAATTCATGCCATGCGATCAATCACTATTAATATATACCAGGGTGTTAAGCAGAGAATAAATCCTCCACCACTAAACAGACATACATTAACAGAAATCGATTTAATTCACATGGAACGAAATCCAATGTCAGACACACATCCATCTACTAGCTTATGCTCTGGGTCTGAGCGAAAACCAAATCCGAACAATCAACAATAGTCCGGACGGCCACCACTGAAGCCCCTTCAAGGTAGCTACTCCCATCAAGGGTCTCTGTAGCAACACATCCATTCCATGTGAAGATCGTCGGTCTTCAATCACCGTCTTCATGTTCGACTCTTCATCGTCGTAGAAATTATCCGGAATGGGTTGAACCCGGTCTTCCCGAATAACTCACGTATTTTATAATTAAAAAACAATTGCTATAAAAACACATCCAACGCCCCATTCCAATCAGAATATTCTTCTAATAAAATATTTGCATTATTTTATCAAAGATAAACTCTTTAAATTATTCTTAAACCTTACCTTTAAAGATTTATTAAGGAGCCAATTTGGTTTTAAATATCCCAAATCATTATTTAATGATTAATTAAATTTAAGAAATTAATCTTATCTTTAACTAGGTTGAAGAACTAATGTCATTTTAAAACACCGTTCACGGTAAACCCAAAATCATCTTTCATAAAATATGGAATCTTCACAGAAATCAAATCAATATATAATCATTATAAATTTCTGTATCCGACCAATAATATAAATGGAATAACGGCAAAGCCTTTTAAATTCCATATGTAGTATCGATCTTCTTTTACAGAAGCTTGTCTCAGTTATTATTAATTCAAATTCCATTCGACTCCAATTTAATATATTAAATTGGAAAACTTTACCTTTGGGAAAATTCCCATTTAAATCTTAATAAAAGATTTATAAATTCCAAATCATATTTTCACCGTCAGTTGGGTTAAAGAACACATGTCACTTAAAAACATGGTTCACAATAAACCCAACTCACGTTTCGTCTTATTTCAATTACTAAGTATAATTGAAAACTTTTAATAATCTTAAATTAAAGATTATTCCTTTCATATGGGGTTTAAGAACAGTGTTATTTAAGACATTATTCACGACAAACCCAAATCCACTTTATTTAATTTAATTTCAATTAAATATTGACAAATTGGAAAACTTTATTAAATCTAAATTTAATGATTTATTCTAGTTAATAACTAGTTCATTTCAATAAAAATATATTTTTCTAAAATATATTTTTTTCTCTAAAATATTCCTTTTCTAAGGCATTTTCTAAAATATTCTTTCCTAGAATATTCTTTATTGGAATGTGACTCAACCAACAACCATATATTGTATGTAATCAACAATCATGACAAATAATTATTAAACATCCAAATGATGACCAAAGTGGAATTTTTAACTGTGTGAGCATTAAAGTAAATAACTAACGCTCATCACAGACGGTCAATCCATCGATTGACATATAACTAAATATCGGGATTAGTGTGTGTACAGTATCATCCCAATACCCGTGTGGGGTTTCATCCATCAAACAAATAGTAAATTATTTGTCCACTTGGGCGATGTGTGAAAATAATCGTCCCAATCACATAAACAAGTCGGGTAACTTGTAAATGGGAGTGTAATATTCAAACTTGATATACTAAACATTATAATTCACACATCAAAATTACAACATCACAGACAAACACCTCAATTCTTTTTTTATTGTTGACAAACAACAATAAAAATCTTAACTTATATTTATTGACCAAAAAGTATATTTTTGGACTCATTCATTTTTAAATGACAAATATGTCTCTTTTATTCTAATTCTTTTCCATGTGACAAAAATGATAATTTTGTCTAATTCTTTAAACGTAAACAAAAATGAAAATCTTTTTTAATTCTAATCTTTTATCGTAATCAAATATGACAATAAAACATGACTTCTCTTTTTTTTATTGAAAAGGATGGTACTTAAAAATCCGTTCTTTTGTTTGAAAAAGAAGGTTTAACAAAATCTGTCTTTTTATTTGAAAAAGAATGTTTAACAAAATCTATTCTTTTATTTGAAAAAGAATGTTTAACAAAATCTATTCTTTTATTTACGTCTAAAATGTAAACAAAGGTGTGACTTTGAATCTATTCTTTTTATTTACATCTAGAATGTAAATAAAAATATAAATCTTGGTTCTAAGCTTTTTTTTATTGTCCTTATTTTGACAATAAAAATATGACATTAAATTTCTACTTTTTTGATTACATCTAAAATGTAAATTAAAATGTCACTTTATTCTAATGTAACATTTTCCTAACCAAATGTTCTTTATAAAATTAATTTACGTTCTCTAACAAAAATGTCATTTCTAATAAGAATGGTGTTTTTATTCTAAATGAACCTTTCCTAGCAAAACGATGTTTTTTTTATCTATATAAACATTTTCAAGGAAAATGATGTTTTTAATCTAAGTAAACATTTTGACATAACACGAACTAATCAATATGTTATTCAAATAAAAGCATTCCTATTTAAAATGACAATTTTATTCTCATGCTACATTTTATAATAAAAATGTATTTTAATTTCAATCTAATATTTTATACTAAAATGTTATTTTTATTCTAACTTCTCATTCCTAACAAAATGATATTTTTAATCCTAAGAACCATTCCTAATAAAAATGTTCTTTTAATCATATTAAAACATTTCTTAACAAATTGCCCAAAAATGTATATCTCATTCTTGTTGAAGATTCTAGTTCAACAAAGGACTAAAAGTGATTATTCATTTTTGTTGAAGATTCTATTTCAACAAAATGATTAAAAATGATAATTCTTTATTGTTAACGATTCTTATTTTAACCACTATAAATAGAAGTGATAATTCATATTTTTAACAATTCAATTTTTAAAAATGAATACAAATGATTTATTCATTTTTGTTGATCATTCTAGTTTAAACAAAAATGACAATTTCTACTTTGACAATTCTAGTAAAATGACACATTTATAACAAATAAAGGAATGATTTATTTGTATACAAATTTTTATTTTAACTTAACAAATAAAAAGGAAAATTTTATTTGTTAACAAACTCTATTTAACAAAAATGGTATTTTATGTTAAATCTATTTTATTTCCACAAAAATGATTCTCATTACAATAAAAATGCGATCTTTATTGTCTACTCTTTTCTAATGTTTCATATTGCAATAAAAATGCGATTTCTTTATCGTCTACTCTTTTCTGATGATTCATATTGAAATAAAATCGTAATTTCTTTATACTCTAAATGCAACATTTCCAATAAAAAAAATGTTGTAACATTTTATAAGGAGATGTTATTTTATTTCCAATATGACTATTCTAACATAAAAGATATTTTTATCCTAACATGAGAATTTATACAGTCGATTTTACTTTAAACAAAATGATTAATTTGATCGACAAATCAACATAACAATATCATCAAACCAAATCAGATCATACCCAATAGCATCAATCAAAATCAACAAAAATCAACAAGCCAAAATACAACATCATACACCACAGATCTGAATTAAATTAACATATACACATGGAATTTAAATAACGAAAGATACTTAAATTTTAATTATTTAAAAAGAAAGAAATCTCACATTGTTTTTAATTCAAAACTGAAATTTCCTGAATTTTCAACATGCTTGGTTTCAACTCTAGTCAGCTTCATAGCGTAGATCTCGCCTCCACGATTCCAGCGTTTTCAGTTTCGTTCGATTTCATTGCTGTATGGATGAGTTACAGTATTTTAAAGATTTGTTAACATTAATAAAATAATAATTAATAAATTAAATCCAATCCTTTTTAATAACCTTCTTCCCCAAATCCTTCTGTAACGTGAAACCTGAACCTATTCCTCCATTTTGAAACCCTCCTGCGCCCCATCACCGAGGTGACTAGAACTTCATCCGACTATGCTACTCCGACCGCCTACGTGTATGCCACCCACGCCCAGAAGAACCCCCCACTCGGCCTGGCCATTTTCTCGGAAAACGCACCCAAAGATGCTTCGTTAGCAACTCTAAATCGGCTCCAATCCTTATCAGGATTCGATCTTACCTGTACCAATAGAAGGCCAGAGGAAATCTCCACAATTTTGGCATTGGAATGGTAATTTAATTCATTGTATTTGAAGAGAAATTGAGTGATGAAATATGGTGTAATTCTGGCCATCGAATGGTGTTGAGCGGCGGCTGTATTCTTAGGAATAGGGTTTACCGTATACTCATGTATTTATACCGTATTAATACTGTAATTTATACTGTGTATTTATTTTAATTCAAGAAAATGTTTGTGCGTCGATACTAACTCCGAATCGATCCCAACGAATGTCGCCCCTAGCCAAATACCCCTGTCCTGGACACAATGGAACAAGTTTCGTAACCCAATTCGGCTGTTACGATATGTTTTTCTTTAAATTAAATTATAAAACATTTAATTATTAAATTCAAACGTACATTTTAAATTACCGGGGCCACATACAGACTCTAAAAATTACAGAAAAATTATTTCTAGCTATGTTTTGACGATACGGCTCTAACAAGACTAATTTCGTCGAAATCTGAGACTGTTTGAATAATGGCCATTTTCGAGTCGATTAAATTTGACTGAAACTGATAAAACATGTTTTCTTTCGCCACGCTCACATATTAATTCGAAATTTTTTGAAAATTGAAACCTAGCAATAATTTGACATTCCAGTTCCAACAAAAGTGGTTTCGTCGAAAACCGAGATCGTTTGCAAAATGGCTATTTTTAAGGCCAATATATTATATTAAAATATATATAAATTCTACAGCGACTTTTCTAAATTTTGAACTGGCCATAACTTTTGATTTTTAAAGTGAAATTTAGATTTTTCAGATTCGTTAGAAAGATATGATTAAACAGATTTAAATATTTCTTGTTTCGTTCAATTCTGATTTAAAATGAATCCTGTACAGTCAGTCAAAGTTCAAATTCAAATTTTCAAACTGCAGCGCTGTTTTAAACTCCTTTTATAATTAAATTAAATTTATTCGTTTTAAAATAAATTTTTAGTCGTTCTTATTTAAAATAAATTATTTTAAATATTAAAACCCATTAAAATTTCTAAAATAAAAAATTTAAATTGGCCCCAAAATTCCGGGTCGTTACAGTACAGGAATTGGTACTTGTTCGACGACGAATATTCTATGAATTAGAAATCCATTGCATGAAATATCGTGATAATAAACCGCAAGCACATGACGTACAATTGTTAGTACGTGGCGAATACAAGTCGATCCGTAGGGAAAGAAGTAATTTCAATCTTATCAATCAAATTAAACCAAAATTCGGATTGATTTAAGTAACAAAAACTAATTAACACTAGAACTAAGTTGAGAGCTAAAAATGAAATGAAAGCAAGTTAGAGGTAAGTCCCCTCTCATATTTATGGAAATTAACAAACGTACGATCTATGATCTCCATTAAGTGACATAAATGCGACATTTAAACCACTTATGATTCTCATGAAAATGAAACTAAAGCAAAAAACTATTTTAAGTATGGCTTATGAACAATTAATAAAACTATAAACCATCAAATTATATTCTTAGTTTCATTTCAAAATCAATAACCACTTAGCAAATATTGATGTAATTTATATTTACATTGACTAAGCATAGTCTATTTTGTTGTCAACAAACATAGACTATCAAAATCACTTATATAAACTTACACCAACATCCACTAACATGAAGCACAAATTAGAGATCACAAATCATACAAATGTTGAACTTACATAAAGTTAGAGAGCTTCATTACCCCCAAATCAAAGGGATTAGCTATTCATATGTGTTATCGAATCAACACATGTAAGTTTCAACATAAACATGAACAAAACAAAAGAAAGAACTAATTAACAACAACAAAATAGATTTAAACCACTTGCATAAAACTAAAATACACTAATACATAAAGCAAATAACAAAAATTAAATGAACAAGAAATAAAATTGCATTAAACTGAGATTACATAAGAGAAATGGCTCATAAGCCATGGAAGAAAAATAGAGGTTTTAATTTTAGCCCCCACCCTAAACTATATAAAATCCAAGATCCTCTTTACATCAACATACAGGGGTTATTTATAAATGAGTAAAACCCTAATTCGACTTTTAGAGTGCTACCAAGAATGCCCTTCATTACGCTTCCTTTTGTCTTTAGCAATAATGATTCATGAAGTCTTTTTTGTCTCTACTAAAGAAGGAGGGAGAGCGGGTGGGGTCCTCCACCAACCTACTATTTGAATTGATTCCTTCTCCGTTGTTTGATTTCCTTTTTTTTGGCAAGGCATTGATTTCCTTTTTTTGGCAATGCATTGGTTTCCTCTTTTTTCCTTTGTATGCATATAAATATCCGTGAATTCCTCTTCCATATGCACCAAATTTCGACAAAAATAATGAAAAATGTCCAAGTAAAAATTCTCAAAATAACATAAGCACAAAAAATGACCATTTTTCCTTTGTATGATGATGAATGTATGATGTTTTGAAATCAATTGAATTATGGTTTAAACGCGATAAAATACCCACATATTACATTTATTTAAACTAAACAAGGATAAATATGTGAATATAAATGTGCATTTTTACGTGCACATCAAATACCCCCACACTTATCTTTTTATTCGTCCTCGAATAAACTGAGAAACTAAGCTAAATCCATTTTCGTAGGGTGCACGATTGCATTAAGCATATGCAACAAGCCTTTAAACCTCTGGGTGTCCCCGTAGGACGAGCGTTGTCTCGTGAGGGTTTTCAGCGGATACTATCCACAAAATCCAAAAGTTGAACACAAAAAATATTTATAAAATGCAAGATTAGAAAATATTTACAAGATGAATGCAAGCTTTTAAAGGAATATTTACAAATGGATAATTTATTTTTAAATATTACACAAACGAGTTAACACAAATTTAGGTCGTCAGTATGAAATTTGAATCCGTTACTAATCAAAACTTCAAAAAATAAGTCATGTTATCGTCATAAACTCCTCCAACTTGGCTAGTTGTTTTGGTAGAAACATAGTGCAAATATGAATTGAATTCTATAATCGATATCAACAATTGTAAAACGCATCTCAACTTCCTTTTGGTTAGCAAGTTAGGTCAAATAAGTGAAGAGTGTGCTTGGATTTTAAGTGCTAACTCTCTCTTTTTTACAAAATATTCACATTATTATTATTTACAAATACCTAGGTACAAGTATGTGGCCTGTGCTTCGCATACGGGCAATTGTATGATCAGAAAGTGTTAGCGTTAAGAATATCCTATAATATATAGTTTATGTATTTGTCAATTGCGGTTAATATTTACTTCTATAGGTATTTTATTTTGAACTAAAATGTTGCATGACACTTCTTATTTTGTGCATTAAACTTCATAACCGAAACAGTCAAATAATTTCAAACCAGAAGATATAGTGTAGATTCATCAATTTGCATAAGATAGTTTAACATATTGTCGACTCTAATCTTGGAAAAAGATCAACATATTAGTAAAAAAAAATATTTTCATCAATGATGTTAAAAACATTAAGTGGGTCAGTGTATAAAGCATAAGTAAAAGATATAGAGTGATAAGCGGCAATAAGATATTTGGAACAAATTTAAATTATGTATATAATATGAAGAAGATTGAGTGGATGGATCATATATGTGCGTAACATGAGAAATTTTATGTCCAAATAATGGCATCCAAGACTCCAAGCAATGCTAAATTTTTAACATTTAATGTAAACTGATTGTTGCTTCTTGTTCGGTTTTGAAATAAAACCTAGGAACTTTCATACACACATGATTAATGTCATATGTGATAAAATATGAAATCATAGTTGATAGAAGTTTCAGCTTATGCAAATTCGATAGTATTAAGAAGGTTATTCTAATTGTTGACAATAAGGATGCCTTGGTATGAAGTCGTACACAGGTTCCCACGGTATATACATGTCGAAATGAAGACAGTAGTTGATGTTTTATTTGTACACCCCATAGATTGCCTTCAATCTTCCAAGCAAGAAAATTATGATGTATTATCTTTTACCAATTTTTTGAATGCATATTAAATTTTCCTACATTTCAAAAAGCTAAAACAAAAACCGATACAAAATATTGATATATGTTACTGTTTACCAAATAAAAACATAAAGTATCCCAAAAACGTATACGAAATATGTACATAGATTGCTATTTACTAAATAAAACATTAAACGTCCCGTCCTAGAAATCAATGGAAACAATTGTACAATAATCAAATTTAACACAGAATAATATTAATAATACTACTCAAATACAAATTGAATATAAGCCTAATAAACAAACTATAATAAAAGATACAGTGACGTTAAAAACTACTAACTAACAGTTAATGCTATAATTACAATATTGTAATTGGAAAACAAACCTAATACAAAACAAACAATCATTTTTCTTTATGTTTTCCTCAGTACAAAATAAGATACTTGCTTGGAGCATCTCCAACAAATAGTCAATTCATGTTATGAATTCTGAATTCAACCCAAAAACATATCCAATGGTTTCTCTCCCTTGAATATTCAGAGGAAAATTCAAGGTTGTATACTGAATTCGTAATTGGCCATGTGCGCCTAAAAATAGGCACGTTATTGTTTTGCACCATAGAGCATCGAAAAAATCGATGTCCTCTCGTAGGGCTCCTAATTTATCGGTGTGCTATGTCATTGAATTTTTTTTGTATTGTTCATGAACACCTGTTTTTTAAATGTCTACCGTTACACTTAAAAAATAGACGTCCAGCTATTACGTGATGTAATATTCACTCTCTTAATTCCGTTGGAGGTGCTCTTAGCTCTTTGCTCACTATATTATTTTTCCAGTTCATTTGGAAGTCCCTGTTCCATGGTTTAGTTCGCTCTGATCTGTGAGCCTGCCTATGAGATAATATAGATTTGCTCTGTCCAAATTATTACAGTTGTCGATAGATTACAAACTTGTGTTATAATTGTTTATTTGCTTGTGCACAACAAATAATATTTGTTTAGGTAAAAGTGAAACAACAGCTAATTGTTGGAAGATAAAACAATTGTAACATATGGAACCAAAAATAAGAAGAAATTAGATATAAATTACGTAAATATTTTAATGTGCGCTTATGAACACATGAATCAAAAATGTAGAGATTTATCATAGAAAGATTATAAAATAATTGTTACCGCTGAACTTCATTATTACATGTGTAGGTAGACTAAAACAATTAAATAATGACGCACACGTAATTAAGTTGAGAAAAAAAATCTACACGGCATTAAACCGCTCACCAATGGCAGGATGCTTTAGCTTAATATTTCCATTGCCATCTCTTGCAACCCTCTAACTTTCTTTCTCTCCTTATCAACCTCACTCATTGTTTTCCTAATAAACGTCTTTGGATGAAAATTTGTATTTTTTGGGCTAACACGACTTGTCTATTCTCAATTTTCGCCATAATTCTATCCCCACTTTTGGTATACTCCTCTGTGGATGGAGTCACACTTTGACCTTCCACATTTGTTAGGATGGTAGGCTTCCCTCCTTTCATGGCAGCAACAACCGTCGATTCCAATGAATTTTTCGCTGACAACTTGTAATGGCACGTATTAAAAATTAGGTATGTACATAAGACTGGACTGAAACCAAGTTCTGTTTGGGCATGTATGGAAATGTCAGTACCATCAAACTATTTATAAATAAGGCACAATAACGAATTAAAAGAGATGATATGTCAATAGCAATAGTGGAAGTGTAGTTGCTAAGAAATGTTAAATTAAAAATTGGCACATAACGTGCAACGACCCTGAATCAAACTTTTGCAAGCAATACAAATTTTCCGAGTCACCTATCATAGGCCATCAAAAAAAATTCAAAGTACTCTGTTAAATTATCAATAAATAAGATGAAACTTGACTTCCATCATTTTTAGTGCTTAGCTGTATCTACATCATTGGTAACAAACACCAAATTCATTGTTAGTGCTAATTGTAAAGGACTGCATCCCGTATTTAGCATATGCAAAATAATATTATAGAAGTCATCATGTAAATCTCCAAATGCAAATGAATAAAGAAAATAAGCTTGAATCAAAATTAGATTAAGAAGTACAAACCTAAGGAACTACTTAGCTATAGATACTTATCGATTCACATCTTCATGCTATAACCTTCCAGTTTCTTCTTACTTCCTGTCAGGATCATGAAGTTAGCATCAGATGTAAATGATTTTCTGAATTCAGAAGTACGGGAATAAAGATAATAAAAAAAAAATTAGTGAAATATAGTACCTTCCTTAGATATCTCTTTTGTCCAAACTAATGTCATCCACCCTTTGTTTAGTATCATCTAAATCACTATGTGAGTTTACATAGATAGAATCAGCGTTTTGAAATTAACGAATTCAAAGGAAAACAAACTGAAATTTCAGTGAAATTACGAATTCAATACTACAAATAAGGATTGACCAGGTGCGCCATCATCATTACCGCAATTTTCTTGTCCATGGATACAATAATGAAACTATTGAACCTTTAAACGCGGGTATCATACGGAGTGGAAGTAAAACTTTCACATAAACGAATAAGGAAGGGAATGAGGACATTGCTGAAATGTGGGTACCACGATGATTTACAAATTCATAATGGAAAAGTAATTTAAAAAAATCATATTGAAAAACAAATTATTGTGCTTACATTGAATGATTGTTAGGCTGTTCATACAGTGATGATTTCTCTGATCAATTTATCAGTATAACCTGAAAACCATAAATTAGTTCCTTCCATTCCCTTTGCTAGGCCAAACGGATACAATATCTAGAATATTAAAAAAAAATTGAAGTGTCATTCAAAACATTAAACTACAATCAAACTGAACCATGTCTGATTACGAACATATTTGCATAACGTATATCTTGTTTTGAGATGCAGATCTAATTCATGAACGAATAAAAATATATATTAGAAAATCGGTTGATAGCTTTAACTTAGTAAGTAAAATCAGTTTTCCTTTTTTTTCTTCATTTACTTTTAATTCAAGCTTATAGTCAAATTATTACTACAAACGCAAAAAAAAAGTACCCAGAAAATTAAATAGTTACCACATATGTTTAGAAGACGAACAGAAAAGCATAGCTGGTCCAAACTTGAGTAAGCAATTGGGGAGGTATAGGATCCAAGTGCAGTGTTATAGATTAGTGTTGTGTGTGAAGCTTTTTCCAATCCCCTCCCTCCATCATTTTTTTCTTCGTTAGAATAATAGCCATACTTGTCACTGTTTTTTCCTTCTGTTGAAGCTAGTTCTTAGTTGGGAGGATTTGGTAGAGGGGTAGATGAATGGCTGTTTTAAACTCGTTTACACGAACGGGGACGTGCAAGCCCTACGTTCGGTGTTACTTGGAGGAATTGCCAAAGGTTTAGATGAATAGTTGCTCTAAACTTGGCTGCATGATTGGGGAGGCGCGAGCTGCAGATGCAGCTTTACTGATCTGCGGATGCATCTCCACTAATGACCCTTTGGTGGAGTGAAGGAGCCTCATCTGTACAGGACCCTGAAATAGTTGCTCCTTGTGAAATTCAAAATTATCAAAAGGGCACCGAGCTTAAATCTGAAAAGTGCCCTTCCGAAGGTTTTTTAAAACAATAATAGTTAATCTAAAATACTTTGTAGGAGCTATGTGAGGATAAACTACCTTGAATGTATTCATATATCATGCGATATATTCACTTCTTTTTTCCACATCATTCGCTAGTGATACCAAAATTAAGAATACTACACTTTCTTAGCGTTCTAATATGTACCAAGTATGCATATAGTCTGACATATCGTACAACATATAAAAATGAAATGAAAAAAGTTGGTGCAATAACTAGGACTTGTTAACTAATAATAGTATTTAACAAATATTTGTTTCCATATGATTTTGAGTACAATGTCCTGAAATTTGCATGCAAAAGTAATATTGGCCAAATACAAATACAACAGGGCTGAAAAGACACAGGCCAAAAATTAGAGCCACGAGAAAATATTCAAACTTCCAGTGCTTTATAAAAAAAACACAATCTACAGAGAGAAGAATGACAATATCATTGGATGAAAGAAATAGGGGATTGCATACCTACTCCATGTGCATTAATGATTTCCATTAAGCGGGATGCATTTTCCAACAATTACTGTTGTGATATGCGATACTATATATGTTGGATTGAAGAGGACGAAGATAGCTTTGAGTTGAAGGTGACCGTTCGCAAATCGGAGCTCGTATGGAGGAGATATGAGCAGGAAGATGCAGTTTCCAGTGGTCTGGAGAGACAGACGTCTGTCATAGGGGATGTCAGACGTCTGACTGTAGGGAATTGGATTCCCGAGAGCTCAGATAGACGTCTGACACTTCCCGGCAGACGTCTGTGCTGAGTGGTTTTGCCCAAGTAATCTCTGGAAGATGACAGACGTCTGTCAGGAGGTTCAACAGACGTCTGAGCGGTTTTGGGCTATTTTCGGGCTGAAAATTAGCAAATTGATTTGTGACTAATTCGGGGGCAATTTGGGCAATTGGCCAACCTCTATATAAGCTATTTTCTGAAGTAAATTAAGGAGAACTTTTGAGAGCTTGAAGGCTTGATTTGGGATCAAGGGTTTATTCTCAAGGGAGAATTAGGGTTTATAACCTGATTCCAATTCTTCAATTCTATTCTCCTCAAACTCTTTTCTATATTGAAATATAGTGATTATTGGATCAATCTCTTGTATTCCTTTCATCGTGGTAATAAAATACTCTCTCCAAAGTGAATGTACACTAACAAGATGTTAGTGGAACCAATATAAATCCTTGTGTGATTTATTTTTGCTACTTTATCATTAGTTTCTTGCTTGTGATTGAGATTTGGATTGTTCGCTATTGGTTGATATTGGTTTGGTGACTAGAGTTATTGCTTTGGTTGTTTTTGAAAGTCTAACAACGATCTAGTCTTCCGCTGGCGCTTTGTGATTTAGATATCGGATTCGAGTGGTCTTGAATTGGATTAATCACAACGGTTACAACAGTTGGTATCAGAGCTGTTTTGGTGCTTGTTTGGTGTTTGTGAAAATGCCGGAGACGGATAGTAGCTCGGTAAGTCCTTCAACCGAAAGTCCGAATAGTGTGGCGCCATATGTACGGGGTTCGTATGCGGCGTCGGGTTCTCAATTGGTTATTGACAAGTGGAATGGTGATAATGACTTTGAGAAGTGGCAATGGAAAATGAAAGCGGTTCTTAGGCGGAATCGGGTGCACCGAGTAGTATTTGATACTCACTTATTGCCATGTGATATCTCGGATGTTGAGAGAGAGGAGATGGAGGAATGGGCTTACACTACTCTTTAACTTGTTATGGGGGAGAATGTGATCTCCGAAATTAGTGGTGAGACTACCGCTAAAGGTATTTGGGACAAGTTGGAAGAACTTTATATAAAGAATTCGCTAACTAATCGTTTGATCTTGTTGCGAACGTTTTTCACCTTCAAGATGAAGGAGGGTAATTCGCTTAAGGCACATTTGAATGTCTTTGATGACTTGCTCATGAAGATGAAGGCCGTTGATTTGAAGATTGAGGAAGAGCAAAAGGCGATGATATTATTGTGTTAATTGCCGGACCGCTATACGGGTTTCTCAAATAGCTTGATCTATAACCGGGATACCTTGACTCTAGATGATGTCAAGACGGGTCTTCTTAGTGAGGAGTTGAGATATCAAATGAAGGAGATGAGTGAGGGTAGTAGTGGAGCTAGTTGTAGTCACGGGTTGTTTGTGGAGAAAGAAAAGAATGTGAAGAAAGGAAACCAGGGGCGTTCTAAATCAAGAAAACCCGGTGGAAGAGCTAAATCGAAAGAGAGAAATGGCAAGTTCTTTATTTGTAAGAAACCGGGATATTGGAAGAATGTCCGGACAAAGATAAGTAGGAAGTAGCGTCTTCATCCGTGGCGGTGGAGAGTGGGGATGGTGAGATAGATGAGAATGTGTTGACGGCGGTAGCATCGGGTGTTTCGGGTAACGAATGGGTTCTCGATTCAGGTGCGTCGTATCATATGACGCCAAATAGAGATTGTTTTTCGTCCTTTGAGGTCAAAGAGGAAAATGCAATTGCTATGGGAAATGGTGCTATTTGCAAGTTGATGGGTAGTGGCTCCGTGCAAATAAGGATGTTTGATGGAGTTGTTCGCACGCTCACCAATGTTAGCTATGTTCCGGGACTTAGGAAGTCACTTATATCTTTGGGGCAATTGGATTCTCTAGGATGCAAGATCACTATCGAGAAAGATTGCTTGAGGGTTTCGAAGGGGGCACTTGTGGTTATGAAGGGTGCTAGGACTCATGGTATATATTTGCTTCAAGGTGTGACCGTAGGAGGTGAGACTTGTGTGGGTGTTGATAGTTCTCGTGACTTGGATGCGACACGGTTATGGCATTTGAGATTGGGTCATGTCTCGGAGAGGAGTTTGGATATTCTTCAGAAGCGGGAGATGATTGATGGTGAGAGTTTCAACAAACTAGAGTTTTGCGAGGAATGTGTCATGGGGAAGCAAACAAGGGTATCAATCGATGAAGGCAAGCATGGCTCAAAGGAGGTTCTTGAGTATGTTCATTCGGATGTTTGGGGACCGGCACCGGTTGCTTCTTTGGGAGGAGCAAGGTATTATATCTCTTTCATTGATGATTTGTCTCGAAAGGTATGAGTGTATGTAATAGGGGCCAAGTCGTAGGCATTTGCTAAGTTCAAAGTGTGGAAGGCTCTTGTTGAGAATGAGAGTGGTAAGACTTTGAAGGTGTTGAGGACCAACAATGGCGACGAATATGTCTCGCGTGAATTCTTGGAATATTGTAAGCATCACGGGATCCGAAGACATTTTACTACACCGGGAGATCCACAATCTAATGGAGTAGCGAAGAGAATGAACCGAACTCTACTTGAGAAAGCTCGATGCTTGAGATTGACATCGGGTTTGTCTAAGGGATTTTGGGCCGAAGCTTTGTCAACCGCGGTGCATATTGTGAATCGAATTCTGTGCTCGGCCATTGGTAACAAAATTCCGGAGGAAGTGTGGAAAGGGAAGAGTGTGGACTTGTGATATCTTCGTGTGTTTGGCAGCCCGGTTTATGTGCATAATCTAGGGAATGATAAGCTTGGAGCTAGGGCACTCAAGGGGATCTTTCTTGGTTTACGGATGGCGTGAAAGGCTATCGGATTTGGAATCCGGAAACGAAGAAGGTTGTTGTGAAAACCCGCAACTTCCCCGTAAAGGAAAGTGTCGGATAGTTCGAGAACAAACCACAACAGAACGCATACAGAAGAACATTTCATTGTATATTACAACAATGCATCAGATTATAAGAATATACAGAGTATAAAAGAATATTACACAGAATTATCAGAGATTTAAATTACATTTAAATACATCGCAGCGGAAAAATAATACAATACACAACTAGAATGAGATATACGGATACAAAGCTTTCCGGATATCGTTCCAGCTGTCAACCAGGATCCTGTGAATATAAATCTGCAAAACCGAAACTACTAGCTGCCCGTGTCAAAAATAGGGGCACCCAGAGTTTAGGTTAAAACAATAAACTCCAGGTCAGTCATGTGACTGGTGTGAGAACAAAAACAGTTATCTTTATTTTAAATGTTCGGTAAATCAAGGGACCACGCCGTATAACACGGAACGGGTTTCCTCCCAAGAATACCAGTGCATAAAACAACAGCGCAATGCTAAATAAAGAAAAATGAAGCTGTTATAAGACCCAGGTCCTATCACACAATGCAACGCAAGCCGGGGGATAGGGTTTTTACCTTATAACAGCCAAAGAATGCTTGATACGTTTAAAACAAATCATTTGATACTATTATAAGTGCATAGTGTATAAAACAACTTCAAATCATAAGTATCAATCATAGGCGGCATGAGCGTCCCATGCCACTATGTCGCCATATATAGGTTTACATATAAAACCGCAAAGTCACGTATTTGGAAATTGGATTTCCGTCTATGAACCGAGGCAAAAGATAGTCCTCAACCGATTCGAGACGCTCTAGCCCGCCCCTCAGGATCAGAGCTCGAGTGACCCTTGGATCGTCAGGGCCGGTCCACACGGAGTGGATTATTATGCCTGAACACTACGTCTCCCCACCCTATGGGGTGTAAGTCTGGTCCGTCAGCCGACCAGAATGCATCGGCCGAAACCGATATAACCGAGGCGCCTCGCAACCGCAACAACCACATAAGTCAAACTCGTCAGGGCGTGTAAAACCACTGACGCCACTTCTAGCTAGAAAGAAACGCAAGTCCTCCCTGAGGTCCGTCTCCCGTTTTTGGTTCATACCGGGTGTGAAACACGCGAGGTAAACGTTACACAAAGCTACGCCACAAAGGTCGTGCTTTGATCATCACCACAAGACTTTGCTTTTCAACAGAAGCCTTGATCATTTGCATATTAGCATGCCACACAGGCAAACCATCCTATGCAACCGATATCAGTCACACAGAATGAAATCCGATGTCAGACACACAGTCCATTTACAAGTCCGTTCTGGGTCTGAACGAAACCGGAGGCACCTAGTACCCCGCATATCCATCGATCTCCAAGTACGTCTGGACGATCACTAACTGTTTCCATCTTCTTGGGTGTACAGCCCAATCAAGATCATCAGTTATCACCCAAACGACGTGAAGACCTCCGGTCTTCGACCATCGTCTTCATCTTCGACTTATCGTCGTATCAGTTATTCAGAATGGGATAAACCCGGTCTTTCCGAATAACTCGCGTATATATTATAAAAGTGTTACACAAACACAACATACGCCTCATTCCAATTCAACAGTCACTAACCGTAAATTAATCAAGAGAATAATTCCCCAAATATTAACCCCGAAGGCCGAAACCAACATCAGATCAATATCCAGAAAACCATTCTGCTTGGCTAACCGACAGTTAGTTTCTAAATTTCACATTCATAGGGAAAGGTTCCCATTAATTTTATCAAAGATAAATTCTTGAATTTATTCTTTAATCTACTTTTGAATCTCAATTCAAACTAGTCGGGATTAGCGAACCTTACTGAAGTAATCATTTATTTTAATTTCCCAATCCCAACCTATTCATCCCATGAAGTAAAACTGGTAATACTTCATATCTAACACCACGGTGTTATCGGTAAATTCAATTACCATTTCGCGTTCAAATCTAATTAAAGATTTAACTAACGCCTGGAGCAAAACTGGTGATACTCCATTTCGATTATTTCAATCTAATTAAAGATTCATTAAAACTCCACTTAGTTTTAATCGTTAACTGGGTTAAAGAATCCGTGTCATTTAAAACACGGTTCACGATAAACCCAAAGTCACATTCCATTGATTATCGGGTTAAAGAACGAGTGTTATTTAAAACACTGTTCACGATAAACCCAAAAATCAATATCAATTCAATTCCAATTAAATATTATTTAATTGGTAAACTTCATTAAATCTAAATAAAAAGATTTAATCTTTTCTCAACTGGGTTCAAGAACAGTGTTAGTGAAGACACCATTCACGACAAACCCAAATCACATTCGATATTCAATACAAGGCTCCGAATAGAAAATATATCGGCTTATATTCAATATCGAATTCTACGACTAACAAATGTCGTATTGGAAATAACGATATAAATATATATCTTTCAAATTTCCATAACAACATCTGTATAATCACGAATTCCAACATCGAAATATTCCGAAGACAATTTCGATTCAAATCCACTCCAATGCAATCATTGGAAATTCTGGTTATTTTTAAAACCCTTTTCAAATTCAATTTATTTATTTAAAAATAAATAGAATTATATTTCTAGTTCAAAACTAGTTCATTTCGATAAAAGTCTATTTTTATCTTTTCAAATATGGAGTTTTTCATCCCAAATCTTCACAAATCATTTCTTATGATTTTACACAAATTATTACTATTTTTAATAATTTTATCAAGGCCCGTACAGTCGATTTCCATCAATGGCCATCGAACTGCACTTACAGCGACCTTTTTCGAATTTGATTTGGGCGTATCTCCAAATCCAACCGTTAGATTTCAAATTTCTAATATTCGTTAGAAAGCTCTTTTCGATACGAACCCAACGGTTCCGGTTTTAGGAGAATCCGACGGTCGGATCTCCCGTAATGTCCGTTTGAAATAAATGGTCGAAATTCGCGAACTGCCGTGGCGCGGCGCGTTCTATTCAGGCCATTATATTATATATATAATATATATAATATATATATCGTCGATTTCTATTTAAAACGAATTATATAAATAGTTTTAAAATTCGTTTCAAAATCTATTTCCACTTTCATTTCAATTCAAAGCAAAATTGAATTCTTCTTTATAAATTCGTTTCAAAGTTCATTTCTATTCAATTCAAATTTCAATTCAATTTGAATTCATTTCAATCCACTTTCGATTCAATTTGAATTCGTTTTCAATTCAATTCATTTCGAAATCACTTTCAATTCAATTCACTTTGAATTCGTTTTCAATTCAATTCATTTCGAAATCACTTTCAATTCAATTCACTTTGAATTCGTTTTCAATTCAATTCACTTTGAATTCGTTTTCAATTCAATTCACTTTGAATTCGTTTTCAATTCAATTCATTTCGAAATCACTTTCAATTCAATTCATTTCGAAATCGTTTTTAAAATCGATATAAATATCGTTCACGTCAAAATGGCGTCAATCTAATCAACACGGCTTCATATATTCCTTTATTTTCAAATATTCTATTTCAAATATTTCTTTTTCAAATATTTCTTTCCAAATATTTCTTTTTCAAAACTGGAATGAGGCCCAATCAATTACCATATAAAATTAATTATATGGATTTTCATACAACACATGTATATAATAGCATTGAAAATAATCAACCATCAACCAAAGTGCACTACACTGTATAAGCATCAAATATAGATATTCAACGCTTATAACAGCCTGTCAATCAATCGATCGACATATTTAATCAATCAGGATGAGTGAACTTCAAATTTCATCCCAACACCCGTGTGGGGTTTCAAACAATCAAACACATATTTTATTTGTGCTGTTGGGCGATGTGTAAAATTTATCGACCCAATCAATGTCCTTCAAATAGGTGTACATAAACAAACCGTCTGGTTTGTAAATGAATATTTTATTTTATTCACTTTCACTATATTCATTCTCACGTTAAAAATTATATTTTTAACGATAAAACATTTTATTCCAACATATGAATTTCTATTATTCATTTACACAATAAAATGATATTTTTATTTTCTAACTTATTTTAGAAAATTTTGGCGGCATAACGGCACGATACTAGAAACGGGACGAGGCCTAGCCTTATCCCCGGTCTAGTGAAGGCCCACGCCATTCACACATCAATCAAATCAATTCATTTCACCACACAATTCAATTTCAATCAAATAATCCAACTAATCTACGCAACCAAACAAACAAGTCCATGGTCTGTGGACGATTGTGTCGGGTGCTACTAAGCACCGTCTGCATCCTAGTATATATATATATATAACTAGAAATGAAATTGAAGAGTGAGAAATTCTCACCAAACGCTATCCCAACTTCACGACACTTCATTTATAGAAATCTTCGCCGTTCTCTCCTTTCGTCACTTTCGTTTCCCGTATCCTCTACATATATAAAAATCACATTTTTACTCCGCTATTCAATATATAAAAATCGAATTCTTACTTTGCTATTCAATATATAAAAATCGAATTCTTACTTTGCTATTCAATATATAAAAATCGAATTCTTACTTTGCTATTCAATATATAAAAATCATATTTTTACAACGATGTTTTCTATATAAAGATCATTATTTATAACGCTATCTTCTATATAAAGATTATATTTTTATCTCTTCTGAAAACATTATAAAAATCAGTACTTGATATTGTTATTATATATATATATATATATATATAAATCACTTCTTTATTTGCATATCATGTAAAGAGAAATCACATTTTCATTTCAAAGCGATGTTTATAAAAATCATATTTTTATCATCATACATAAATAAAAATTCCTATTTTTATTTCTAATTTTTATTTTGAAAACAATGTTAATTTTCTATTTTCCAACAATGTTAATTTCTTAAATCAATGATATTTATATTTCAAAAACAATGATGCTTATATTTTAAAAACAAAGACATTTATATTTTAAAACAATACCATTTTTATTTTACAAAAGCAAAGACATTTTTATTTTTATTTCTGAAAAATATCAATGTTAATTACCTAACTAGGATAATAAAATATATATAATTATCTAAGTTAACCTCTAACCTTGTTAATTTAACATCAGCTTCTTCCTGGAAAAAGAAGATGCGCATCGTCCTCTTCATAATCCCCCTTTAGACTAATCCCTCTCCATCGTTCTTCTTTCTATCTCGATACAAAGAAACCCATCGTTCAAATCCTGAATCGAACCGCAGCCGCCACCAGAGGACTCCGGTCGCTGATCGTCGGCTACTCCTCCGACGAGCTCTGCGAGCTCTATCATAACCGCCCTTCCTGTCAGACTCGGTGGACCCCTGGCCCCTAAAACCTGGTGCGAACGCCGCTACTTTGGGGGTGAAAATCGAACGAAATACCAAATGATTTCCAATCACAGCCGTTGGTTCTCTAGATCTTTCGATTCTCTTCCGTTTTATAATTTTAATTTCTGAAATTAATGAACAAATTTGAAGAAAAAGGAGGAGAAAGAATCGAATGAAACCATCCCTTAATCGCGTATAACGGCAGAACAACTGGGTTGACCGCGGAAAGGTATTTGACTAGGGTTTTGACCGGTCAATGGGGTATTTATAATTTTATTTATTTTATTTAATTCGTTTTATAAACTAAAATCATAGCGAACTCCAAATCAAATTCACCGACTGTCGCCCACAGCAAATTACCCCCATTCCGAACACAATGGGATATGTCACGTTAGCCAGTTCGGCTGTTACGATCAGTTTCCGTTGAATTTAAAATATAAATCTTTATATATTGAATTTGAACGCACATTTCATTTTTCTGGGGTCACATACTAACTATAAAAATTCCCAAAAAATATTTTCTAGCTTCGTATTGACGATACGGTCCTAACAAAACTAGTTTCGTCGAATTCTGAGACCGTTTGAAAAATGGCCATTTTCCAGTCGATTAAAATCAACTGAAACTGGTCAAACGCGTTTTCCTTTGCCACGCTCACATATTGAATCGAAAAATTATGAAATTTGGAATCTAGCAATAATTTGACATCACGGACCCAACAAAAGTGGTTTCGTCGAAATCCGAGGTCGCTTGCAAAATTCCCATTTTTAAGGGCCTGAATTCCATAGCGACTATTCAGAATTTTCAACTGGACATATCTTTTGATTCCCGCTATGAAATTTTGATTTTTCGGATTCGTTGGAAAGATATTCACAAATAGATCCTAATGTTTTTGGTTTCACTAAAATCCGGATTGTTTTGCACCCGGTACATTCAATTGAAGTTTGAAATCGAATTATCGAACTACCGCGCCATTTTCAATTCTATTTATAATTATATATAAATATTATATATTCTAATGACGACGTATATAATATATACGTTCTAAATATATTCAAAACAAATTTCTCGTCGATATTATTTAAAATAATTCATTTTAAATATTCAAAATTCGCTAAAATTGCCAAAATAAAATTTTTAAACTGGCCCAGATTTTCGGGTTGTTACAATCTCCCCCACTTAAAACTTTTCGTCCCCGAAAAGGAACAAAGTCGAAAGTGGTTTGATTAATCAACTCTACGTTCGATCTGGCTTCCATTCTCCAACTTTTCAGTTTCTGAGAATTTTCAAATTTTCAAAAATTTGGCTAACACCCCCAAATTTTCGAAAAATTTCGCCATAACCTCCCCTGCACCGGGAGCATCGGGGAATTTCAAATAGCTTCCCCGGTCCTTCAGATCTCAAAAAGAAAAAGAAAAAGCCAAGCGGCTAGCCAATAGGCTCATAAAATCATCATCACCCAAACAAAACAGTAAATTATGTAGTAAACATGTACCTATTTGTCGGGCAAACAAATTTTATTCTCTGCTCTAGCCTCCTTGCTATGACCTGTTCAATGATATATATGTATATGCAAGTAAATGCGACCCAATTTCAATACAATTCATTATTTGGTTCAATTAGGCTAATTGGCTAAAAATTAGCAAACAAATAAACAAACAACACAAACATCAATCAATTAGTGAATTAGAGTTTCAAATTCATAATTTTGATACATATACAAAAATCAGATTTTTGATGCCAAATCACCACAATAAGCCCTATCTAATTTGGGTTCTCACACCAGTCAATAGGAAATATATAGAAATCTCACCTTCGTCACTCGAAAATAAATACTGGCGACAGTGCCCCATCACCAGAATTATCCCTAGGCAACTAGAGTATGATTCTATAACCATCCAGTATATTAAAACTTCGAATACACGTTTGCAAGACGCATATGCAAAATCTTTATATATCGGATTGTCCAAATCAATATAAATAAATAATCAAATACGAATAATTGATTTAAATTTTCAAAACAAAACTTGTTTTTACTTTAAAAATTTACTCTTCACACTCGTTCTAGGATACTACTGATCCCATCTCTAACGAGTCATTCTCATTGGATATTACTAATCCAATATCTGATGAATTCTTTCGTATGGTTCTAATGTGTCTTGTTCTCTGCTTTGTAAACCAAAGCACTGATACCAACTGTGAAAACCCGTAACTTCCCCGTAAAGGAAAGTGTCGGATAGTTCGAGAACAAACCACAACAGAACGCATACAGAAGAACATTTCATTGTATATTACAACAATGCATCAGATTATAAGAATATACAGAGTATAAAAGAATATTACACAGAATTATCAGAGATTTAAATTACATTTAAATACATCGCAGCGGAAAAATAATACAATACACAACTAGAATGAGATATACGGATACAAAGCTTTCCGGATATCGTTCCAGCTGTCAACCAGGATCCTGTGAATATAAATCTACAAAACCGAAACTACTAGCTGCCCGTGTCAAAAATAGGGGCACCCAGAGTTTAGGTTAAAACAATAAACTCCAGGTCAGTCATGTGACTGGTGTGAGAACAAAAACAGTTATCTTTATTTTAAATGTTCGGTAAATCAAGGGACCACGCCGTATAACACGGAACGGGTTTCCTCCCAAGAATACCAGTGCATAAAACAACAGCGCAATGCTAAATAAAGAAAAATGAAGCTGTTATAAGACCCAGGTCCTATCACACAATGCAACTCAAGCCGGGGGATAGGGTTTTTACCTTATAACAGCCAAAGAATGCTTGATACGTTTAAAACAAATCATTTGATACTATTATAAGTGCATAGTGTATAAAACAACTTCAAATCATAAGTATCAATCATAGGCGGCATGAGCGTCCCATGCCACTATGTCGCCATATATAGGTTTACATATAAAACCGCAAAGTCACGTATTTGGAAATTGGATTTCCGTCTATGAACCGAGGCAAAAGATAGTCCTCAACCGATTCGAGACGCTCTAGCCCGCCCCTCAGGATCAGAGCTCGAGTGACCCTTGGATCGTCAGGGCCGGTCCACACGGAGTGGATTATTATGCCTGAACACTACGTCTCCCCACCCTATGGGGTGTAAGTCTGGTCCGTCAGCCGACCAGAATGCATCGGCCGAAACCGATATAACCGAGGCGCCTCGCAACCGCAACAACCACATAAGTCAAACTCGTCAGGGCGTGTAAAACCACTGACGCCACTTCTAGCTAGAAAGAAACGCAAGTCCTCCCTGAGGTCCGTCTCCCATTTTTGGTTCATACCGGGTGTGAAACACGCGAGGTAAACGTTACACAAAGCTACGCCACAAAGGTCGTGCTTTGATCATCACCACAAGACTTTGCTTTTCAACAGAAGCCTTGATCATTTGCATATTAGCATGCCACACAGGCAAACCATCCTATGCAACCGATATCAGTCACACAGAATGAAATCCGATGTCAGACACACAGTCCATTTACAAGTCCGTTCTGGGTCTGAACGAAACCGGAGGCACCTAGTACCCCGCATATCCATCGATCTCCAAGTACGTCTGGACGATCACTAACTGTTTCCATCTTCTTGGGTGTACAGCCCAATCAAGATCATCAGTTATCACCCAAACGACGTGAAGACCTCCGGTCTTCGACCATCGTCTTCATCTTCGACTTATCGTCGTATCAGTTATTCAGAATGGGATAAACCCGGTCTTTCCGAATAACTCGCGTATATATTATAAAAGTGTTACACAAACACAACATACGCCTCATTCCAATTCAACAGTCACTAACCGTAAATTAATCAAGAGAATAATTCCCCAAATATTAACCCCGAAGGCCGAAACCAACATCAGATCAATATCCAGAAAACCATTCTGCTTGGCTAACCGACAGTTAGTTTCTAAATTTCACATTCATAGGGAAAGGTTCCCATTAATTTTATCAAAGATAAATTCTTGAATTTATTCTTTAATCTACTTTTGAATCTCAATTCAAACTAGTCGGGATTAGCGAACCTTACTGAAGTAATCATTTATTTTAATTTCCCAATCCCAACCTATTCATCCCATGAAGTAAAACTGGTAATACTTCATATCTAACACCACGGTGTTATCGGTAAATTCAATTACCATTTCGCGTTCAAATCTAATTAAAGATTTAACTAACGCCTGGAGCAAAACTGGTGATACTCCATTTCGATTATTTCAATCTAATTAAAGATTCATTAAAACTCCACTTAGTTTTAATCGTTAACTGGGTTAAAGAATCCGTGTCATTTAAAACACGGTTCACGATAAACCCAAAGTCACATTCCATTGATTATCGGGTTAAAGAACGAGTGTTATTTAAAACACTGTTCACGATAAACCCAAAAATCAATATCAATTCAATTCCAATTAAATATTATTTAATTGGTAAACTTCATTAAATCTAAATAAAAAGATTTAATCTTTTCTCAACTGGGTTCAAGAACAGTGTTAGTGAAGACACCATTCACGACAAACCCAAATCACATTCGATATTCAATACAAGGCTCCGAATAGAAAATATATCGGCTTATATTCAATATCGAATTCTACGACTAACAAATGTCGTATTGGAAATAACGATATAAATATATATCTTTCAAATTTCCATAACAACATCTGTATAATCACGAATTCCAACATCGAAATATTCCGAAGACAATTTCGATTCAAATCCACTCCAATGCAATCATTGGAAATTCTGGTTATTTTTAAAACCCTTTTCAAATTCAATTTATTTATTTAAAAATAAATAGAATTATATTTCTAGTTCAAAACTAGTTCATTTCGATAAAAGTCTATTTTTATCTTTTCAAATATGGAGTTTTTCATCCCAAATCTTCACAAATCATTTCTTATGATTTTACACAAATTATTACTATTTTTAATAATTTTATCAAGGCCCGTACAGTCGATTTCCATCAATGGCCATCGAACTGCACTTACAGCGACCTTTTTCGAATTTGATTTGGGCGTATCTCCAAATCCAACCGTTAGATTTCAAATTTCTAATATTCGTTAGAAAGCTCTTTTCGATACGAACCCAACGGTTCCGGTTTTAGGAGAATCCGACGGTCGGATCTCCCGTAATGTCCGTTTGAAATAAATGGTCGAAATTCGCGAACTGCCGCGGCGCGGCGCGTTCTATTCAGGCCATTATATTATATATATAATATATATAATATATATATCGTCGATTTCTATTTAAAACGAATTATATAAATAGTTTTAAAATTCGTTTCAAAATCTATTTCCACTTTCATTTCAATTCAAAGCAAAATTGAATTCTTCTTTATAAATTCGTTTCAAAGTTCATTTCTATTCAATTCAAATTTCAATTCAATTTGAATTCATTTCAATCCACTTTCGATTCAATTTGAATTCGTTTTCAATTCAATTCATTTCGAAATCACTTTCAATTCAATTCACTTTGAATTCGTTTTCAATTCAATTCATTTCGAAATCACTTTCAATTCAATTCACTTTGAATTCGTTTTCAATTCAATTCACTTTGAATTCGTTTTCAATTCAATTCACTTTGAATTCGTTTTCAATTCAATTCATTTCAAAATCACTTTCAATTCAATTCATTTCGAAATCGTTTTTAAAATCGATATAAATATCGTTCACGTCAAAATGGCGTCAATCTAATCAACACGGCTTCATATATTCCTTTATTTTCAAATATTCTATTTCAAATATTTCTTTTTCAAATATTTCTTTTCAAATATTTCTTTTTCAAAACTGGAATGAGGCCCAATCAATTACCATATAAAATTAATTATATGGATTTTCATACAACACATGTATATAATAGCATTGAAAATAATCAACCATCAACCAAAGTGCACTACACTGTATAAGCATCAAATATAGATATTCAACGCTTATAACAGCCTGTCAATCAATCGATCGACATATTTAATCAATCAGGATGAGTGAACTTCAAATTTCATCCCAACACCCGTGTGGGGTTTCAAACAATCAAACACATATTTTATTTGTGCTGTTGGGCGATGTGTAAAATTTATCGACCCAATCAATGTCCTTCAAATAGGTGTACATAAACAAACCGTCTGGTTTGTAAATGAATATTTTATTTTATTCACTTTCACTATATTCATTCTCACGTTAAAAATTATATTTTTAACGATAAAACATTTTATTCCAACATATGAATTTCTATTATTCATTTACACAATAAAATGATATTTTTATTTTCTAACTTATTTTAGAAAATTTTGGCGGCATAACGGCACGATACTAGAAACGGGACGAGGCCTAGCCTTATCCCCGGTCTAGTGAAGGCCCACGCCATTCACACATCAATCAAATCAATTCATTTCACCACACAATTCAATTTCAATCAAATAATCCAACTAATCTACGCAACCAAACAAACAAGTCCATGGTCTGTGGACGATTGTGTCGGGTGCTACTAAGCACCGTCTGCATCCTAGTATATATATATATAACTAGAAATGAAATTGAAGAGTGAGAAATTCTCACCAAACGCTATCCCAACTTCACGACACTTCATTTATAGAAATCTTCGCCGTTCTCTCCTTTCGTCACTTTCGTTTCCCGTATCCTCTACATATATAAAAATCACATTTTTACTCCGCTATTCAATATATAAAAATCGAATTCTTACTTTGCTATTCAATATATAAAAATCGAATTCTTACTTTGCTATTCAATATATAAAAATCGAATTCTTACTTTGCTATTCAATATATAAAAATCATATTTTTACAACGATGTTTTCTATATAAAGATCATTATTTATAACGCTATCTTCTATATAAAGATTATATTTTTATCTCTTCTGAAAACATTATAAAAATCAGTACATGATATTGTTATTATATATATATATATATATATATATAAATCACTTCTTTATTTGCATATCATGTAAAGAGAAATCACATTTTCATTTCAAAGCGATGTTTATAAAAATCATATTTTTATCATCATACATAAATAAAAATTCCTATTTTTATTTCTAATTTTTATTTTGAAAACAATGTTAATTTTCTATTTTCCAACAATGTTAATTTCTTAAATCAATGATATTTATATTTCAAAAACAATGATGCTTATATTTTAAAAACAAAGACATTTATATTTTAAAACAATACCATTTTTATTTTACAAAAGCAAAGACATTTTTATTTTTATTTCTGAAAAATATCAATGTTAATTACCTAACTAGGATAATAAAATATATATAATTATCTAAGTTAACCTCTAACCTTGTTAATTTAACATCAGCTTCTTCCTGGAAAAAGAAGATGCGCATCGTCCTCTTCATAATCCCCCTTTAGACTAATCCCTCTCCATCGTTCTTCTTTCTATCTCGATACAAAGAAACCCATCGTTCAAATCCTGAATCGAACCGCAGCCGCCACCAGAGGACTCCGGTCGCTGATCGTCGGCCACTCCTCCGACGAGCTCTGCGAGCTCTATCATAACCGCCCTTCCTGTCAGACTCGGTGGACCCCTGGCCCCTAAAACCTGGTGCGAACGCCGCTACTTTGGGGGTGAAAATCGAACGAAATACCAAATGATTTCCAATCACAGCCGTTGGTTCTCTAGATCTTTCGATTCTCTTCCGTTTTATAATTTTAATTTCTGAAATTAATGAACAAATTTGAAGAAAAAGGAGGAGAAAGAATCGAATGAAACCATCCCTTAATCGCGTATAACGGCAGAACAACTGGGTTGACCGCGGAAAGGTATTTGACTAGGGTTTTGACCGGTCAATGGGGTATTTATAATTTTATTTATTTTATTTAATTCGTTTTATAAACTAAAATCATAGCGAACTCCAAATCAAATTCACCGACTGTCGCCCACAGCAAATTACCCCCATTCCGAACACAATGGGATATGTCACGTTAGCCAGTTCGGCTGTTACGATCAGTTTCCGTTGAATTTAAAATATAAATCTTTATATATTGAATTTGAACGCACATTTCATTTTTCTGGGGTCACATACTAACTATAAAAATTCCCAAAAAATATTTTCTAGCTTCGTATTGACGATACGGTCCTAACAAAACTAGTTTCGTCGAATTCTGAGACCGTTTGAAAAATGGCCATTTTCCAGTCGATTAAAATAAACTGAAACTGGTCAAACGCGTTTTCCTTTGCCACGCTCACATATTGAATCGAAAAATTATGAAATTTGGAATCTAGCAATAATTTGACATCACGGACCCAACAAAAGTGGTTTCGTCGAAATCCGAGGTCGCTTGCAAAATTCCCATTTTTAAGGGCCTGAATTCCATAGCGACTATTCAGAATTTTCAACTGGACATATCTTTTGATTCCCGCTATGAAATTTTGATTTTTCGGATTCGTTGGAAAGATATTCACAAATAGATCCTAATGTTTTTGGTTTCACTAAAATCCGGATTGTTTTGCACCCGATACATTCAATTGAAGTTTGAAATCGAATTATCGAACTACCGCGCCATTTTCAATTCTATTTATAATTATATATAAATATTATATATTCTAATGACGACGTATATAATATATACGTTCTAAATATATTCAAAACAAATTTCTCGTCGATATTATTTAAAATAATTCATTTTAAATATTCAAAATTCGCTAAAATTGCCAAAATAAAAATTTTAAACTGGCCCAGATTTTCGGGTTGTTACAGTTGTTAATTCTCGTCATGTCACTTTTGATGAGTCAGCTTTATTCAAGGTGATTGAGAACTCATCGGATGTTCCGGATTTGTTTCATGGTGAATCAAATGAGAAGGAAGTCACTCCCACATTCCATCCAAGTGGTAGTAGAGTTGAAGAAGCTCGTGGGGTTGAAGCGGTTGATGACATCACATAGTCCACATGGTTCCTATAGTGATGATGTTGGTGATGTACATGATACTAGGGAAGTTTCGACTCAAGGTGGAGCCGAAAGGGGTTTAGGTGATAGTATTGCTACTCAGGTTGGTCGACGTGCAATAAGGCCTCCCGAAAGATATGGTGATTGGAACTACCTTAGCTTTAGTGATCATTTGGACTATGCTCTCAATGTAGTCCAAGATGAGCCGATGGACCTTGATGACGTCATGGAGTCGAGAGAGAGCTCGAAGTGGATTTGCGCCATGGAGGAAGAGATGCAATCGCTTATGAAGAACCGAACTTGGGAATTGGTTCCACTTCCTCAAGGAAACCGTGCTATATAGTGCAAATGGATTTACAAGGTGAAGGATGATGGAAGGTACAAAGAAAGGTTAGTGGCAAAGGGGTTCTCACAAAGGAAAGGAGTATGATGAAATTTTTGCATCGGTGGTTCGTCATACATCTATCTGAGTTTTACTAGCCATAGTTGCTATCCATGACTTGGAGTTGGAGCAACTTGATGTGAAAACTGCCTTCTTGCATGGAGACTTGGATGAAGTCATCTACATGGAGCAACCAGAAGGGTTTGTTGTAGATGGTAAGTCTAATATGGTTTGCAAGTTGAAGAAATCACTATATGGGTTAAAGCAATCGCCTGGACAATGGTACAAGAGATTCGATCATTTCATGCTTGAAAGTGGCTTCCATCGAAGCATCAAGGATGCTTGCGTATATTTCAAGAGGTTAGGAAATGATTGTTGGGTGTATTTACTCTTGTATGTGGATGATATGCTCATTGCTTCCAAGGATCAAAATGAAATCATCAAGTTAAAGATGCTTTTGAAATTGGAATTCGAGATGAAGGATCTTGGAGAAGCAAGAAAAATCTTGGGCATGGAAATAGGAAGGGACCGAAAGCATTTTGAGTTAAGATTGACTCAAAAGGAATACATAAAGAAAGTGCCTTGCCGGTTTAGCATGGAGGATGCGAAGGCGTTAAATACACCTTTACCTTTGCATATGAAGCTTTCGGAGAAGGGATCACCTATCGGGGATAAAGATAAGGCTTATATGGCAAAGGTGTCATATGCAAGTGTGGTTGGTTGTTTGATGTACGCAATGGTGTGTACAAGGCCCGATATTGCAAATGCCGTCGGGGTGGTTAGTCGGTATATGGCTAATTCGGGGAAATCGCATTGGGAAGCCGTGAAGGCTATATTGAGATACTTGAAAGACACAACATCTCATGGACTTGTCTTTGGCGGTAATGATGATAGGAGTTGCAAGTTGGTTGGTTATTGTGACTCGGACTACGCCGGTGATAGGGATCGGAGAAAATCAACTTCCGGGTATGTCTTCACACTTGGTGGGATGACCATTAGTTGGAGATCGCGATTGCAAACCGTAGTTGCTTTATCCACTACGGAGGCGGAGTTGATTGCCGCTGTGGAAGCAGCCAAGGAGGCACTCTACTTGAAGCGATTGTTGTGTGACTTGGGTTTCAAACATGAAAGTGTTGATGTTCGATGTGATAGCCAAAGTGCTATTCATTTGGCGGAGAATTTGGCGTTTAGCTCTCGGACCAAGCATATTGAGGTGAGGGAGTCATTTCTTGTAGCCATGGATGAGGGTAAGCTAGTAAACCTTTGGAAAGTGCACACAAAGGATAATGCGGCGGATATGTTTACGAAAGCATTGCCGTATGGGAAGTTCGAGCATTGCTCGAACTTAATTCGCTTGTTGAGTTGCTAGGTGCCACGGGGTGGCACGGGGTGGAGAGAGTGATTTTGTGTTTGATGGAAAGGAATAGCGGTGAGAGATTGGAAATCTATCTTCATGGTAAGTACTTGTTACACTCTAAGTACATTGTCTTTTGGTGAGACGGTTTTGGTTTGAATGTTTTCAACATTACATTGGTGGGTGGGGGCATTGCCTGAACTCGTTGGTGTAGTGCAATGAGCAGTGGCCATGCCGGAGCTCATTGGGGAAACATTCAAGGTTGCTTGGTCGAAGGTAGAAGGAAATGCTTGGGTGCATTGGAGTTTGGAGTTGAGATAGTTATAGTATCGAGGTGGAGTGTTGTGATATGCGATACTATATATGTTGGATTGAAGAGGACGAAGATAGCTTTGAGTCAAAGGTGACCGTTCGCAAATCGGAGCTCGTATGGAGGAGATATGAGCAGGAAGGTGTAGTTTCCAACGGTCTGGAGAGACAGACGTCTGTCATAGGGGATGTCAGACGTCTGACTGCAGGGAATTGGATTCCCGAGAGCTCAGACAGACGTCTGACACTTCCAGGCAGACGTCTGTGCTGAGTGGTTTTGCCCAAATAATCTTTGGAAGATGACAGACGTCTGTCAGGAGGTTCGACAGAAGTCAGAGCGGGTTTTGGGCTATTTTCGGGCTGAAAATTAGCAAACTGATTTGTGACTAATTCGGGGGCAATTTAGGTAATTAGCCAACCTCTATATAAGCTATTTTCTGAAATAAATTAAGGAGAACTTTTGAGAGCTTGAAGACTTGATTTGGGATCAAGGGTTTATTCTCAAGGGAGAATTAGGGTTTATAACCTAATTCCAATTCTTCAATTCTATTCTCCTCAAACTTTTTTCTATATTGAAATATAGTGATTATTGGATCAATCTCTTGTATTCCTTTCATCATGGTAATAAAATACTCTCTCCAAAGTTGATGTACACTAACAAGATGTTAGTGGAACCACTATAAATCCTTGTGTGATTTATTTTTTGCAACTTTATCATTAGTTTCTTGCTTGTGATTCAGATTTGGATTGTTCGCGATTGGTTGATATTGGTTTGGTGACTAGAGTTATTGCTTTGGTTGTTTTTGCAAGTCTAACAACGATCTAGTCTTCCGCTAGCGCTTTGTGATTTAGATATCGGGTTCGAGTGGTCTTGAATCGGATTAATCACAACGGTTACAACAATTACATGTATGGGTTGCTCGTCTTAAAAGATGTTGTCGTCATCCCAGATCTCCATAATCCTCAAAGATGTAACTGGGATGACCAAAGTACAGCAAAACCGTCATTTTTCCTACAGATGCCCAACGTTTCAAAATGTGGATTACAAATATTAGTCACTAATGAATAACATTTTTATCACTTTCTAGATATTCAAAATTCACATTCGGGTAACATAGATATAGATAAACCATATTGTTTCGACCAACATAATCTGGATGTCATACATAACAGTTGAAATTAGTGTATGAACTATACTTACATAGAATTTATTATATATATATATATAAGCTAATTGATCTGGGCTGCTTTCACTGTATGCAACATAGGTATAGAAAACAACAATACATTGTCCTTGTTTTTCTGTTATGAAAGTAGAAAATGTAGATCTAAATAGATCTGAGACGACAGTATGTGAATAACATAGTTTCGTTTTTGGAATTATCACAGTACACCTAATCAAGATCATAAAGCTTGCCAAAATTGAAAAAAAACATATCAATAATCAAGGATTATAACCCAAATACCAATTGAGTTAAATCAAAAATAAAGAAAATAATTTACATGAGTGTAGCAAATGATTCGCTATATTGGAATATGGGTAGAATCGATGATGCTCTAGCAAATGATTCAGAATACTGTAGTAAAGGTTAAAATATAAATGAAATTTTAGCCGATAATGAATAAGCTTCATATGAAAAAAGTGAGATCAAATTATTGCAATTTAGCACCCATGGTAACCAAAAAGTTTCTTGTATCCAAATATCTTTAATTCGAAATTTGTCCACTTATGACCAATGCAAGGACGCAACTTAGATCAGTTTGCCTTTTGCAGAAAGAAAATATAAGTTTGAGAACTCTGTTTGAATTCCAAAGCAAGAAAAATCATTAAATAATAATATAGAGGCAATTATAGGTATGAAATAATTATTGGAAATGGATAATTATGCCTAACTAGAGTTGCAAAATTTGCTTGGTTATTATCGTTTTAGCCGAGTAGAAGTATTCACTAGTTTTTGCACAGGAAATTTTACACATATTTATTACTTATGTTTAAAAGTAAGAAAAAAAAACATAAATTGTATTTTGAGAGAAAATAATGTAAAAATTGAATAAAAAGCAAAGATTTGAAAAGGAGCAAGCAAAAAGGAAATAATTATTTGGTGGTATTAGAGTAAAGAGTTACAGAAGAGAATATATAAAAAAAAATGGAAAGGAATTGTATGAACAAAGAGTCACAGAAGATAATGTATTAAAGAAAATGGAAAAGATTTGTAAGAAAGAAAAAGGAAAAGAATATAAATGGTACTAATATCGGGAAGAAAAACTAAATATCATATTCAAGTGTAAAATTAAATGCACAGTTCCGCTTTTGTTGGATGACCATTTTGGTTAGCAGTTCCAAAACAATAATAAATATGATTTTGTCAAAGAAAAACTTGACAAAAGAACGATACAGAGGATATAGCTTTAAAAAAAAATAGCATACAAAGCTGTGTAAGAATGATATTTCTATCCCATAGATAAAGATCATAAATTTAGTAGCATTTTTGAGTCCAACTAATTAAAAGAATTCATGATAATCCAAAAAAATAAGTAAATTGTATACGATGGTTTGAGTCCATCCAATTAAAATATTAACAATCATGTCAGTCCCTAAAATAATTAATGGGACACTATTTAGCAACTTTTCCAAATGTATTTGGTACTCTCCTGCCAACATTAAGTCAATGCACAAAAGGAAAGACAATACCGATAATATGTCAATTTATTGTATACGATTTATAATGCAGATGAGAGCCAAAAAAAGATGATGCCCACCATCTTACAATTAAATTATTTGTTATTATGTTTTACCATTGCCAAAATGCTACAGCAAGATTATTAGCATTTTTATTAAACGACCGTTCATGTGCAAACTTTTTAGCTGAAGGTTGATTCGTAACCGGGAAAAAGCAATTTATAATCACATAATATCACTAATTTGAGTTAGATAATTAAATTATTTGCAAGATTGATAGGAAAAAAAACAACTCTATAACTGTATATTTACTGCAAATACATACTGAAAATTGACAGCGTTAAGAAGCATGTTAAAAAAAAATCATTTTTTTCTCACTTCCATTCCATTGTTGGCAACTCAGTGAAATAGCTGTTAAAGTTACATAAGCCCTAAAAAAAGTTCAAAAACAAACCAACCAAAAAGAATCAAGGACAGATAATGCCAACTATTTAGTAGTTTGTATCTAAAATTAATACATTATACACTGATATAAATATATGTTTAAATGTAAATTGTTCGATATTAGGTATTAGAATGTCGAGCAGATTTGAAACTACCTATCGATTTGGAGACAACCTAAGTTTCTAAAAGGAAAAAAAGACCAACATGATCTAAAAGGGCAGTAACAGTGAACTGAATAATTATTTGCACAATGATGGATTTCAATGAATAAATTACCGAATTACCAACCTTAAAGAACCTTAGGTGTCGAGCAGGTCAATATGTGGTTGAAAAATAGACGGAGACGACGAACGGGGACATTACTGGGTACAAATGGTTGGGACGCAAAGAGAGAGCGGCGACATAAGGATCTGTTGATCTAGGGTTATGAAATTGTGAAAGTGAAAATGAGATAAGGAAGCAAACGTGATGGAATTGTAATGAAATAAAATCAGCGGCAACGGTTGTGAACGAAAATGGGTTTACAACAGAAAATTTCGCACTTAAAAGATAGGACAGGTGTCAGCATAGTAATAGTGTGGTTTCTCCTTTCTATTATAAGTAATAGATACCACTCCTAGCATTACGACTTACGAGAGGTGAGGGTCGGTAATCCTAAGGTGTCCAACTCATAAAATGAGATCAAGGTACACCGACGCTGACTTTGTCAACATGTCGGAAAGAGCTTGGCGGGTTTGCACACCAACGCTAGATGTACTAGCAATGTTGATTACTCTTGGATTATTATTGTTATTATGTGTGTGTGTATATATATATATATACTTCTCTCTTTTTTTTACATAAGAGAGAGAGTGTTAAGCGAGAATATCTTAGCATAACTTCACTTAAAAGATCTAAAATGTTATCGTAAGTAGTCTAAATCTACCATTCATTTAATTGGAATACAATTTAGAAAACATTTCATGCTCATCACCTACAAATTTCCCTATATACAAATTACACCAAATTTGCTCATAAATCAAACTTTTCTTCCATTATCTGTTAAGAGAAGTGAATCTCCAAACATATTAATCGAACGACCAAAATTGTATGCTAACTCCATTATGTCTTATTTAAAAGTAAATAGAAATCAAATTTTTTTTTTTGAATAAAAAAAGGAAAATTCTATGCAAAACCAAAATAAATATGAAACTCCCCCCATACTTGATTTGGACTGTGTCCCCACAGTCAACCCAAATGGAAAGAAAATGAAAATTTTAAAAATATGACTTATAATTACAAGAGAAAAGAAAAAAAAAATATTTACATTATATCAGAAAATATATTGACAAGAAGTAAATGAAATAGCCTTCTAAAGACCGATTCATTTGTCTCTTCAAGTATGAGAGACACAGCTTAAGCTTGAAAAACCAAATCATAAAAGATTTCGAATTTGAGCGTGTATTTGGAAAAACAAATGTCTTTTTATTAAAAATCGATTGAATTGCTTTATTTTCGATGATTTTTGGGGTAAATTAAAATAAATGGTTGAAATTCATGTTCAAATTCACCAATTTGAATTTCAAATTAATCGTTGAAAATTTATTCAAAAATATTGATCTCAAAACCCAAATGGTGACTAAAATCTACCTCATTAAAATTCAACTCATTTTCGGAAAGTCCAAAAAATTCATGCTCATCAAATTCGTCTTCCTTCGGCGAATTGTAAACTACTTCAATGCATGTATCATTTTCAAAATCCAAAGTTGTTGTTTGAAAGTCATTATTTTCAGAAAAAGGAATATCGAATTTGAGATTTGGTTCCACCCTCTCAAAAGAATTGAAATCCAACTCAATTATCGTGTTTTCAACAACTTCGTTAAGATTGTTATTTTCAGTTTCAAAAGTTGTTATTTGAAAATCATTAATTTTGGTAAAAAATGGATTATCATTCGAATCATCACACGTTCGATTTTGATTATTTCGTTTTTCATGAAAATTCAAGCAGTCTTAAAACAACAAATGCATGTGATTATCGTGAATTTCATTCATTTGCTCAACAAAATCAAATTTATAATTATTTATATGAGAATTTTCAATTTGAAATTGCTGAGAACAAAAGTTTTCAGTTGCACCATAATTGAAATTATATCCATTGCTAAAATCATTTGAAAAGTTAATCACATTTCCACTTTGAATTTGAAATTCATTTTGGAGTTTGAAATTAATTTGGCTGAGGTTATAATCAAAATCATTTGAATTTGGAAGTGAATTCAAATTTTGATTATTTTGAAAACTTTGACTTGAATTGTTGCATAATATGAATTACACCATTCATTTATTCTTTGATTTTTTTTGTGTGCTCATTTCAAGTAAAGATTCAATTTTTGTTTCAAGAGTTGAGGGTTGGTCGTAATTTTTAAAATTTTGTGGCGTAAAATTAGGATTATCTTGAAAGTTTTGAAAAGTTGGTGGTGTAAAATCCAAATTGTTTGTACAGTAGTTATTATTAAAATATCCATGTGAATGTGGTGTAAAATTATATGTATTATATTGATTTTCACAATTATTATAGAATTCATGAGGATAAGGAAATTGAAACATTTTCAAGAATTCATTTTTTTTTTGTGGTATGAGAAAAAGAAATATTCAAAAGAAAATTATTTTTTTATTTTAGATTTTTATGTTTTTTTTATATATGCATGAACCTAATGCAACTATGTGAATGCAAATTACTAATTTACAAATTTCTAAAATTATATAATGATGGTTAGATTAATTTCAACAAAAAATTTCTCAGCCAGTTAACGGACAGGAGTTATCGGTGCACCAGGAATCACCCTAGCAATGCAACCGAAGGTTTAAGTACCTTCAGAGAAATAACCGATATAATATTTATGAATAACCGTAATATTTATAAACGGTTATTACTCTGTCGTACTCTAGACACCAAGAAATAAATCGTTAGAAAGAAATCAAGTTGTCAAAATATAACAGTGTCCTTAGAAAAATAAAAAAACAAAATAAGATGAATGCAAAACAGAAATTAAATGTTAATTAACAATCCAGCTGCGAATGATTTTTTTTAAATGTAAGTGTAAGCAACCAACAATGCAAAAAAAAAAAAAAAAAAGGAAAGAAAACGTATACCATTGCATGCAGATTAGCAAATTTTTTTTAGCGGCAATTTTTTATTAAGCAAGCGAGCGTAGAGCCAAGCAAAACAAACAGATTAGTCTTTAAGCAAGTAATCCTCTTTGAGATTTTCTACAACCTAAAAATGAAGACGATATATATACAATTGGCAAGTGATTTTTTTGGTGTTTTTTTTTTTGTAAGCTTTTTTTTTTGGACAGAAATTTACCAAAAGTTTTTTTTTTAAAAAAAAAAGTAAACAAAAGAAATAAAAAAAATGATAAAACTAAACTAAAAAAAAGAGAAAATAAATAAAAGAAAATCAAAAGCCCACTGGCCCGCGACCTAAGCCCAAATAATAAATCCTACCCTACTTATCAAAGTAATGCACTCACAAGGTTAAATCACCACTCAAAAGTATACACTCGAATTTTTTTTCTCACCCCAAACCACACAATTGTGGTTTCTCTCACAAAATAAATAAGGGAATAAATGATTCCCAGAAAAATTGGTCAACCCCAAAATCACGTTGGTGATTTCTCATCCAGAAGAAAATCACGGTAATAGGTTATGAATTTGATCTTCGTTCAGAGGCACTAAGAAAGTTTTCAAATTGAGGGGATGTGGGTGTGAACTCTGGTTGACAAGGATGTAGCTTGGAGTGGAGGTCAGTGGCTTGTCGATCTGGTGTGAATTACGTGATAGAGTAGTTGCTGTTGAAATGGCCGAGCGAGGGTATGACACTAGTAATTGTGGTGGTGTATGGGTTTTGGTAGAGGGTGATGAAGTGTTTGGAGAAGTAGGATTGTGGTGGCATTTGTGAGAAGATGTACTGGACCTTCGGTTGTGAATGGTGGCAGAAAAAATATTAAGCAAGGAGAAAAAATTGGAAAGATTGTTTTTTTAGTAAAAGAAGAAATATGAGATATTGGAAAGAAATTTGAAAAGAATTGGCAATAAGAAGAGGAAAGAAGATGTAATGGGAAAGAAATTGAAAAGTAGAAAGAAATAGAAATTGTAAAAGGAAAAGAAATTGGAAGAAAAATTAAAAAAGGATTTTTTTTTTAATATTGTGAAGAAAGAAGGAATTTGTACAAAGAAGGGAAAGAAATCCACGGGAAAAAGGGAAGCAAAAAAGAAGAAGAAGAAATCGCACAAAAATTAGCAAGATTTTTTTTTTAGAAACTTGTAAAAGAAGAAAAGGGAAAGAAATTTGAAAAGAAAGGAAGAAAAAAAGCAAGCAATAAATTGGGGGTAATTGGAGATAAATACAGAAGAAACATAGAGCAAGGATAAGAAAATTTGGAAAGATTTTTTTTTTATGTTTTAGAAATTTGTAAAAGAAGGAAGGATTGTAGGGATTGGAAAGGCAAATGGAAAGAAATAGAAAATGTAAGTGGAAAAGAATTAAAAGAAAAGGGAAAGAGAATTACAGAGAGAGGACAAGGAAAGCAATAATTTTTGGGTTTTTTTTGAAAGAATTATAAAAAGGAAAGAAATTTGGAGAAAATTTGGAAAGAGATCAAAGAGAGTAAAGAAATAAAAGAGAAAAATGGAAAGATTTTTTTATTTGTAAGAATTGAAAATGAATTGAAGGTGGAAAGAAATAGATGACAGAAAGGAAAGAAATAAATGAAAGAAAGGGAGCAAATTGTATTGAAAACAGGAAAGAAATTGAAAACAAAAGGCCAGTGTTATTTAATTTTTTTTTTAAGAACAAAAACACAAATACACATACCAAAAACAAACAATGCACAAATCAATACACACACAAACACAAGAAAATAAAAAACCTAGCAAGTTTTTTTTTCTAATGAAGACTAATGCAAAATAAACACAACAAAACACAATTAAACTAAGACAAAACAAGCACACAAAATGCAAACAATTTTTTTTCTTAAGAACAACAAACTAAAAAAAATTAATCCGAAGAATAAAATCAAAATTAATTTCTTTCCCTGGCAACGGCGCCAAAAACTTGTTCGACGACGAATATTCTATGAATAAAAAATCCATCGTACGAAATATCATGATAACAAACTGCAAGCGCATGGCGTACAGTTGTTAGTACGTGGTGAATACAAGTCGATCCGCAGGGAAAGAAGTAATTTCAATCTTATTAAATCAAATTAAACCAAAATTCAGATTGATTTAAGTAACAAAAACTAATTAACACTAGAACTAAGTTGAGAACTAAATATGACATGAAAGCAATTCAGATGTAAATCCCCTCTCATATTTATGCAAATTAACAAACGTACGATCTATGATCTCCATTAAGTGACATAAATGCAACATTAAATCCACATATGATTCTCATGAAAATGAAACTAAAGCAAAAAACTATTTTAAGTATGGCTTATGAACAATTAGTAGAACTATAAACCATCAAATTTTATTCTTATTTTCATTTCGAAATCAATAACCACTTAGCAAATATTGATGTAATTTGGGTTTATATTGACTAAGCATAGTCTATTTTGTTGTCAACAAACATAGGCTATCAAAATCACTTATATAAACTTACATCAACATCCACTAACATGAAGCACAAATTAGAGATCTCAAATCATACAAATGTTGAACTTACGTAAAGTTAGAGGGCTTCATTACCCCCAAATCAAAGGGATTAGCTACTCATATGTGTTATCAAATCAACACACGTAAGTTTTAACATAAATATGAATAAAACAAAAGAAAGAACCAATTAACAACAACAAAATAGATATAAACTACTCGCATAAAACTAAACTACACTAATACATAAAGTAAATAACAAAAATCAAATGAACAAGAAATAAAATTGTATTAACTGAGATTACATAAGAGAAATGTCTAAGAAGCCATGGAAGAAAAATAGAGGTTTTAATTTTAGCCTCCACTCTAAACTAAATAAAATTCAAGATCCTCTTTACATCAACATACGGGGGTTCTTTATAAATGAGTAAAACCCTAATTCGACTTTTAGCGTGCTACCAAGAATGCCCTTCATTAAGCTTCCTTTTGTCCTTAGCAATAATGATTCATGAAGCCTTTTTTGTCTCCACTAAAGAAGGAGGGAGAGTGCGTGGGGTCCTCCACCAATCTTCTATTTGAATTGATTCCTTCTCCATTGTTTGATTTCCTTTTTTCTTGGCAAGGCATTAATTTCTTTTTCTTTTTTTTTGGCAAGGCATTGATTTCCTCTTTTTTCCTTTGTTTGCATATAAATCTCTATGAAGCCCTCTCCCATATGCACCAAATTTCTACAAAAATAATGAAAAATGTCCAAGTAAAAATTCTCAAAATAACATAAGCACAAAAAATGACTATTTTTCCTTTGCATGATGATGAATGTATGATGTTTCGAAATCAATTGAATTATGGTTTAAACACGATAAAATACCCACATATGATATTTATTTAAACTAAAAAAGGATAAATATGTGAATATAAATGTGAATTTTTATGTGCACATCAGTACTGATGGTGAATGGGTGGATGTTGAAGAAGTTGATATGGTAGATTTGCTAAATAATGAAGAGAGGAACTCAGTTCCTCCTGAAAAAGAAACCGATGTTAGTAATAATGTAGAAGCTAATAAGAAGTACATAGAAGAAATTGAAAGCATTAACAAAAATAATAAAAAGAAAAACTCTGCTAAACGCATTGCTCCTCCGAAAGTATCGACAAGGAGCTAGTGTAAGATCAAATGAATTTAATCTCGTGGAATGTAAGGGGCTTGAACACATCAACTAAACAATTTTAAGTGCTCAAATTTCTTAACAAATTAAGGCCGTCCACGGTAGGCCTTTTGGAAAATAAGATGAATTATAGTACAATCAATAATTTTCAACAAAGATTTTGGGAAAATTGGAAGTTTGCTAATAACAATGAGTGTAATTGTAACGGAAGAATTCCAATGGCTTGGGATTCAAACATTTGGCCTAATGTTGTGACTAAATCTTATCAACATGTATCTGTTTCTGTAATGAAAGTGGGGGGTATGAAATGCCGCGTGACTTTCATTTATGCTAGTAATTTTCTTCTTGACCGAGAGAAATTGTGAACTGATATAGTTTTAGCGGCCAAAGTTGTTGATACTCCCTGGATCATAGTTAGGGATTTCAATAATATCTTATCTGTAAAGGACAAAAAAAGAGGGGTCGGCTGTCCCGTTTAGACAAATTTTGGGTTTCATAAATTGTTTAGCAAATGCAGAACTAATGGATATTCCTATCTTGGGATTTAAATATACTTGGAGAAGGAGGGGGTTAGCAACCAAAAACGACCGGCTGTTATGCAATCACCTATTTCTGGACACTTTCTTTGAGTTGATAGCGATTGGCGAGTCTAATTCGGTTAGTGATCATATTCCCATATATGTGAAGTTTACCATTAATGACAGCAGGAAAAGTAACATCTCTTTCAAATATGTTAATACATGGCATTGTATAGAAGGCAACTAGGATTGCTTTTATTGGGCTAAGGAACATATAGATTTGGGGATCTGGAAATGGTCAAAGGTATACATTTTTCAGATTTTTTTTAAGATGCTGCAAATTTAATCTGAAGAGGTGGAATTGTAGTAATTGGGAATACAAAAATAATATACGAATACTTGAAGGGTATTACTACGCTACATTGAAAGAAATCGACGACAACCCTACAGATCGGGAGTGGTTTGATAAATTGGATAATG
Organism: Allium sativum; assembly: GCA_030737875.1. Classification (NCBI taxonomy): domain Eukaryota; kingdom Viridiplantae; phylum Streptophyta; class Magnoliopsida; order Asparagales; family Amaryllidaceae; genus Allium; species Allium sativum. Next base: position 136,838,885 of record CM060918.1, read on the forward strand.
TTTATAAAAGATGGAAAGAACAGTGCAATACGGAATATAAAAATTCAAGAAAAAAAGCAAAGATTTCTTGGCTTAATGAGGAGGATTCATGTACCAGGTTTTTTCATGCGAAGATGTCATTGGGAAGACACATAAATAACTGGGGAAATATTTTTCTTGCTAATGGACAACTGTTGCATGATTCTGAAAGTATTGAGAAAGAGGTCATAAATTATTTCACACATATTTTCAATTCAGAAAGCCATCATCCTATCATTTATCCATATATTAACAGTAAATTCATGATAAACGATAGAGGCGGGGAGCATCTCCTATCTAGAATATCGATTTTTGAAGCGTATAAGGCCATTTGGTCTATCCAGATGACAAAAGTCCGGGTCTTGATGGGTTTACAGCTAAAATTTTCAAAATTCACTGGGAAGACCTTAAATTACCACTTACAGATTTAATTCAGGAGGTGTTCAGGACAAGTAAACTTGCAGAAGGTATTAATTATACATTCATAACCCTTATTCCTAAAGTCGAGAAACAAATGAATATGTCTGATTATAGGCCTATTTCTTGTTACAATGTGATTTATAAAATTGTTTCTAAGGTTGTTTGCAACATAATTAAGTCGTATCTTATGCATCATATTTCTGAAAAATCAATCCGCTTTCATTCCTGGTAGACATATTGCAGAAAATGTTTTACTTACGCATGAACAAATTAGACACTTCAATAGATGCGGTAGTGATAGTTTATGTATTAAAACTGATTTGCAAAAAGCTTATGATATGGTAAATAGGGGTTTTGTTTATCCTATGTTGAAAAGGATGGGCTTTCTTAGAAGAATGATTAAAATTATCAAAACCTATATAACCACGCCCACTTTTTCTATTCTTCTAAGAGGCAGTCGTATTGGTTTTATACATAGTAATAGAGGGTTGAGACAAGGAGACCCCCTCTCCCCTTACCTCTTTTGCATTGTTATGGAATTTCTATCTATTATGATGCATAAGGCGTGTATAATGGATTTCGTACTTCCTATTTTTAAAAATGAGTCACATAATTATCATTTGACTTATGTTGATGACTTAATGATTTTTTCAAAGGCCAAGAATAAGTGTGCGATAGAAATTTCCAAGATTTTAGACAGTATAAGAGACTTTGCAGGTCATAAAGTGAATGGGCTTAAATCTAAGGTTTTCTTTAGTAAAACAGTTAATAACAAAGGTGTTCTGACAGAGTTGTTAAACATGAAAGAAGGGAATTTGCCCATTAAATACCTTGGTGTACCATTATCAAATAATTATTTTCATTTCTCTGACTGTGGGGATCTCTTTTATAAGAACAGACAGAAAATGGACAGTTGGGATTGTAGGCTTTTATCAATGTCAGGGAGAATTGAATTGATTAAATTAGTTATCACCCCTATGGTCATGTATTGGTTGCTTATATATCAACTTCCTACTGCGACTACTCATAAAATTAATAGACTGTGTGCTAATTTTGTTTGGGGAAGGAAAAGTCATAAGATTGCTTGGGATACTCTTTGTTGCCCTAAAAGCGAAGGCGGTGTTGGGTCATGAAAAATTGAAGATATTAAATCTGCGGCTGCTATAAAACTGACATGGCATTTTGTTAGTGGCAACAACATGTGGAAAAAATGGATGACAAGAAGGTATTGCAAAGAAAATAAATTTTGAATTTTAAATATAGATAACAACAACTCGTGTACGTGGAAAGTCATATTGAGAAATAGAGATTTGGGGTTGAAGTGTATTAATAGGTATATTGTTAATAGGCATGACTCAATGCTTTGGTTTGACCCCTGGTTTTAGTGAAAATTTTGTTAATATTCTGGGGTGGGACTATCTAGATGTGTGCGGGGGAGAAAATTTAAAAGTCGAATGCCTTATATAAGTGTTGAGACAAGTCACACATTGGGGAATTTGTAAAATGAATCCTGTATAAGTATAATGAGTTCACCCTTCACATTGCCAATTGGTTTTGTGATAATTCGGGGTTCTCTAACATGGTATCGGAACGGGTTTAATTCGTGCGCACAATGCCACACTTATCCACGTCACCCAATATAAAAGTCCACGTGTTAGGCTCATGATATGCCACACGTGCGTGGGCGTGTTGAGACAAGTCCCACATTGGGGAATTTGTAAAATGAATCCTGTATAACTATAATGAGTTCACCCTTCACATTGCCAATTGGTTTTGTGATAATTTGGGGGTTCTCTTACAATAAGATAGGGTGTTCATAACCAATTGGCTTACAATTTCTAGAATGATTGATGATAAAATTAAGGACGTTCAGATCAAGAATAATTTTAACCAAGATTACTGGAGCTGGAATAATTGTAAAGATGGTTTCTCTTTCTACTCGGCTTCGGATTTGACCAGGGTGCAAAATCCAGAAGTGGAATGGTGTGAAATCCCATGGCATTATACAAATAATGCAAAAATGTCTATACGCATGTACAAAGCAATACTAAACATATTATCTACTTTGGATCACTTAGTTAATTGGGTTTATGATGTGAACCCAACGTGTGTTCTATGCAAGGAATGTAACGGGTCAAGAGATCACATGTTCTTCTCATGTCCGTATTCGACATATCTTTGGGAAAGATGCAGGTTGAAACTGGACATCCCTCCCATGTATTGTCCCATATTTTCTGACCATTTATTTGAAATATTTTATTTATTTAAAATATTGATTTGAGTTTAAATAATGGAATTTGACCATTTTAATTTGAATATTTAAATTATATTAATAATATAATATTTTATTTTCGGCGTATTGGGAAAATGTTGAATTTGCTGTATAATGTGAACGAGCGATTTAGAGTGGTTTAAATATGGTTTATATTGAATTATATAAATATATTTGTTATTAAAACGATGTCAGAACGGTTAATTCATAATTATATTATAAACGAATTAGAAATGGCGCGGTAGTTCGAAAATTCGTTCTAAACTTCAACTGAGTATACAGAATCCATTTTAAGTCGAAATTCTGTGAAACTAGAAACGTTGGAATCAATTTGATTTTTATTTTTCATATGGAATAGGAAAATCAAGATTTCGTGTTATAATTTGTTAACTATGCCCAAATCAAATTTTGAAATAGTCGCTATGGAAATCGTTTATAAATGATAACGTTTATTTAATAAATTAAATAAAGATTTATATATATATTTATATCGTTTAACCAAATTTCTGAACGTCGAGTTTGAAATCTACCTTAGTCTTATTTGAAGCTATACGATATTCTATTCGGATATATTTGATAATATCCGTTTGTTTTTCAATTCAACTATTGAACAGATTTAACTTATATTGTATCGATATCCTTTGAGATCTAAAAATAAACAAATCTAGAGCTTGTATACACACATACGCCGCTAATGAAAGATTAATGCTTTGCGACTATATGGTACACAACATATTAGATAATTTACAAATTTGAATAAAATATAACAAATATACATTACAAAATCATCAAGGGCTTTCACCAGCCATATACCCTAGAGGCTTTAAAATACTCAGAATATGTCGAACTTCAGTACATATATGTTTCATAAATAGGAAATGAAGATATATGCTCCTAAAAGAGTGTAGAGTTAAAACATTGGTATTACTGAACAAATGAAACAACAAAGCTAATCAAATAAAAACATATATTTGAGAAGGGCAAAACAATCCAGTTTTAAAATCTAACTACAGCAGGCTCTAGTTTCTTTCAAAAAGAAACGAAGCATAAACTGAAGCATAAAAAGAAAAAAAAGGGAGCAATATAGACAATGAACAGCTAAAGGAATGGCTAAATAGCTAAAAATATTTTATACATCAAATCTATAGAGACAATGAACAGCTCAAAATATTTATATACACGGTCTGATTCATATACAAGGTACATTTCGTAGTTCAAAATCCTAAATGAAATAAAGTAAATAATCCAATGGCACATGGAAAATCTAAGACAAAATCTCCTCACAGCATCATGTCTTCATCACCATTGGATTTGATCTGGAAAAAAAACTATGAGTAGCTAGAAAATATGTACAGATATTTATAAAGTTGAAAGAATTCCAATGACAAAGATACCACATAAAAACTCAGATTTTACATACAGTAAATCGAACAACAAAGCAAATACATATGTATTGTACCATCAAGTTTACAAAATCCAATCACCAAAGGTACAATTATATACAAAAAATCTCATTTACAAATCCACAAGGACTAATGTCCATAAATCAAATACAGGATCTACTGAAATCCATTTTAAACAAGACCAAGATCCGAACAGAAAAATATATATGGAAATGACAATACAAATAGCTTCGTAGCTCCACCAAGTCTACCTAGGAACAGTTCAAATTATTGTAGATATTTGAGCAGACTTAGTACAGGAAAATACAGCAAAAAGTCTTCACATTTCACCGTTAATCGTCACACACAAACCAAGATTTCGATCATAGCCGAACTGAAGTGAAAGAACAAGCATTCACCTAAGAAACTAGTATCAGCGAGATCTAAACCTATGATTTTACAATCGATATTGACATTGATCTTAGCTAGAACGAATTCAACTATAAATACACGTCCACATTCGTTGTTTCAGATCAACACAGTTGGAATAAACCAATTCGAAACCACAAGGAATCAAAACAAAAATGAATAGAGGAATTTAAAAATAAAATTACTTATCTGTGTAACGACAGGTTGCTCGAACTAAGGACCTAGGGTTCGATCTTCGGTCTCGTTCTCCGATGATCCTTCGTGGAGGCGGAATACCTGGAGCAGAAGGCGAAGGGAATTGGGGCGTGGAGATGGCTTGACTTGACCGAAGGTGGAAGCCAGGAGGATTTCGACGAGAAAGGGATTTCGGCATGGAGGGTTTCTACTGTTTTTTTTTGTGGCGGCTGAGGGTTGTGAAGCAAATGAAGGGGATCCGATGCTTTTAGGGTGAAAGAGGGGATGTGGGCCTAGCCTATTTTGGTTTGGGTTGAACAAGATAATATGTAAGGCCCAATATTTAATAAAGTTTAAAGGTTTATTTAATTTAAAATGTTTATATAAATTTCAAATATTGATTTCGAGTACAAACGTGATCAGAATTCGACGAAACGAAAAACACCGGAACCATGAAGACTAGTATTACGTGATGGAAGGGAATCAAGCAGGGCAGACAACAGCTGGATTTTTGATTAAATAAAACATCGTTAAATTTGACTGAAACAAGCTGATCTAACGACGAAATCAAATCGAGGTGAGTTAAACTCACTCAGTACTCCCCACTTATATTTTAAGTTGGGTTTTTATTCTTGTGTGCTATGGTTGCTAATGTTTTGACTGGTTGATGATATATATTCACATATCGTTTGAACTGAGGAAATTAAACGTCGTTTAATTTCAGTGAAACCCAAATCGTTATTTTAACAATTGGTTCCAATTGAGGTAAGCTACCTTATTGGTCACGTTTATAAAATAAACGTGTTTTAATAAATGAATTATTTTGTTTGATTGTTGTGGTTGATATTGAATTGTCATTAAAAACTGTTATGAGACCATTAATTATTTGAATTGAATTATTTTGATTAGATGATTGAATATTAACTTTAAATTCACCATTTGTTTGGTTTAAACCAATGGGTACTATTGGTTGAGTGATCGGCAGTACATAGCCTATTCTAACAACCCGAAAATCTGGGCCAGTTTAAAATTTTTATTTTGGCAATTTTAGCGAATTTTGATTATTTAAAATGAATCATTTTAAATAATATCGACGAGAAATTTATTTTGAATATATTTAGAACGTATATATTATATACGTCGTCGTTAGAATATAAATATTTATATATAATTATAAATAGAATTGAAAATGGCGCGGTAGTTCGATAATTCGATTTCAAACTTCAGAATTCGACGAAACTTGTTTTGTTAGGACCGTATCGTCAATACGAAGCTAGAAAGTATTTTTCTGGAATTTTTAAAGTTCGTATGCGACCCCGGTAATTTGAAATGTACGTTTAAAATTCAATATAGTGATTTAAATGTAAATTCAACGGAAACTGATTGTAACTATCGAATCAGCTTGCGATACATATCCCATTGTGTTCGGAATTGGTGTAAAACGCTAGGGACGACAGGCGGTGGGCCTCGTTTTGAAGTCGAAAATAAAAGTTGCTTTTTGTGGAAAATTAAATAAAAAAAAACCTTTCTCCCCCTTTTACCCGTTCTGGCCCCCCTATTTCATTCGTTCATCTCAGAAATAAAAAAAAAGAGAAAAAGAAGAAGAAGGTGGCGACGAAGGCGGAGAGGAGCCGCCGCCCTCCCCAAGGACCACCGCGCCTCATCGAAGACCCCCCCTCTTCCACCTCGACCTCGCGACGAAGATCCCCTCCCCCCCTCTCGTTTCAGAAATCGCGACAGCAGCCCCCCCAAACCCGCATCCAACCGCCGCCGCCTCTGGATGGACCCCACTGCCAAGCCGACCTCCCCCTCCTTCGCCTGAGCGATGGCGCACCCCCACCCCCTCTGTAAGTCTCCTTTTTATTTTGTTTTATTTTTACTTTCTTTTAGGTAATTAGTTTAGAAATTAAACTAGTATGGTTTTAAAATCTGAAATATATATGTATATAATTTGCTAAAGAACCGATATTTAATTTGCTAAAGAACTGATATTTAATTTGCTAAAGAACTGTTTTTTATTATGAATATCGAAAATAAAAATATACATGACTTTTATATATGTGTAGAAAAATAAAAATGCGATTTTGAATTTATAAAGATTCGATTTTTATAAAGTTGAAGTATTAAAAATATGATTTTTATATTTTTAAAGTATCAAAAATATAATCTTTACTGTATAGAAGGCGTAAAAATATAATTTTTTACATGGTAGTAATATTAGAAATATCATCTTTGTATGTGTAGCAAAGACGAGATTTTTAAAATGTTAAAGATGAGATTTTTAAAATGGCAAAGACGAGATTTTTAAAATATTAAAGACGAGATTTTTAAAATATTAAAGACGAGATTTTTAAAATGTTAAAGACGAGATTTTTAATGGCAAAGACGAGATTTTTAAAATGTTAAAGACGAGGTTTTTAAAATGTTAAAGACGAGATTTTTAAAATGGCAAAGACGAGATTTTTAAAATGTTAAAGACGAGATTTTTAAAATGTTAAAGACGAGATTTTTAAAATGTTAAAGACGAGATTTTCAAAATGGCAAAGACGAGATTTTTAAAATGTTAAAGACGAGATTTTTAAAATGTTAAAGACGAGATTTTTAAAATGTTAAAGACGATATTTTTAAAATATGAAAAGACGATATTTTGATATGAGTAGTGAAGTAAAAATATGATTTTTACTTCGGGAAAAATATAAACTTTATATTTGAAAGGCGAAATCTTTATATTTGAAAGGCGAAATCTTTATATGTAAAAAGGCAAAATCTTTATATGAAAAATAGCGTGATAAAAATATAATTTTTATGTATATAGTAGCATTAAAAATTCGATTTTTATATATTGAATAGCGAAGTAAAAATTCGATTTTTATATATTGAATAGCGAAGTAAAAATTCGATTTTTATATATTGAATAGCGAAGTAAAAATTCGATTTTTATATATTGAATAGCGAAGTAAAAATTCGATTTTTATATATTGAATAGCGAAGTAAAAATTCGATTTTTATATATTGAATAGCGAAGTAAAAATTCGATTTTTACATATGTAGTGACTACGGGCGACGAAAGTGATAAGAGGCGAGAACGACGAAGATTTCTCTAAAAGAAGAGTCAAGATGATTGGATAGCTTTTTGTGAGAACTTCTCACTCTTCAATTTCTTTTTCTACTTATATATATACTAGGATGCAGACGGTGTTTAGTAGCACCCGACACCCGTCATCCACAGACCATGGATGGCTTGTTTGTTTAATTGTTTGGTTGTGTAGTTGGTTAGATTATTTGGTTTGAATTGAATTGTTTGGTGAAATGAAATTGATTTGATTGATGTGTGAATGGCGTGGGCCTTCACTAGATCGGGGACAAGGCTAGGCCTTGTCCCGTTTCTAGTATCGTGCCGTTATGCCGCCGAAATTTTCTAAAATAAGTTAGAAAAAAAATATCATTTTATTTAAAGAATGAACTGAATAGAAATTCATATGTTAAAATAAAATGTTTTATCGTTAAAAATATATAATTTTTAATGTGAATATGAATATAATGAATGTGAATAAATAAATATTCATTTACAAACCAGACGGTTTGTTTTTGTACACCTATTTGAAGGACATTGATTGGGACGATAAATTTTAGACATCGCCCAACTGCACAAATAAAATATGTGTTTGATTGTTTGAAACCCCACACGGGTGTTGGGATGAAATTTGAAGTTCACTCATCCTGATTGATAAAATATGTCGATCGATTGATTGACAGGCTGTTATAAGCGTTAGATATCTATGTTTGATGCTTATACAGTGTAGTGCACTTTGGTTGATGGTTGATTATTTTTCAATGCTATTATATACGTGTGATGTATGAAAATCCATATAATTAATATTATATGGTGATTTATTGGGCCTCATTCCAATTTAGAAAATAAAGAATATATAAAATAAAGGTTCATGTGTTGACAGTACTCATCCGTTGAGATTAGTCATGTGTTGAACGAAATATTTTGATAATAACAACTATTTTGAAAAAGAAATATTTGAAATAGAATATTTGAAAATAGAAATATATGAAGCCGTGTTGATTAGATTGACGCCATTTTGACGTGAACGATATTTATATCGATTTTATTCATTTTGAAATGAATTGAAAACGATTTCGAAATGAATTGAATATAAAACCAATTTGAATTGAATCGAATAGAAAACCAATTTGAATTGAATCGAATAGAAAACCAATTTGAATTGAATCGAATAGAAAACCAATTTGAATTGAATCGAATAGAAAACCAATTTGAATTGAATCGAATAGAAAACCAATTTGAATTGAATCGAATAGAAAACCAATTTGAATTGAATCGAATAGAAAACCAATTTGAATTGAATCGAATAGAAAACCAATTTGAATTGAATCGAATAGAAAACCAATTTGAATTGAATCGAATAGAAAACCAATTTGAATTGAATCAAATAGAAAACCAATTTGAATTGAATCGAATAGAAAACCAATTTGAATTGAATTGAAAACGAATTCGAATCGAATGGAAAACGAATTCGAACTGAAATCGAATTGAAATGAATTCAAATTGAATTGAAATTTGAATTGAATAGAAATAAATTTTAAAACGAATTTATAAGGGAGAATTCAATTTTGATTTGAATTGAAATGGAAGTTGAAAATGTTTTTGAAACGAATTCAAAACTATCTATATAATTCGTTTTAAATAGAAATTGAAGAAATATATATTATATATATAATATAATGGTCTGAATAGAACGCGCCGCGCCGCGGCAGTTCGTGAATTTCGACCATTTATTTCAAAACGGATATTACGGGAGATCCGACCGTCCGATTCTCCTAAAACCAGAACCGTTGGGTTCGTATCGAAAAGAGCTTTCTAACGAATATTAGAAATTAGAAATCTAACGGTTGGATTTGGAATTATGTCCAAATCAAATTTGAAAAAGGTCGTTGTAAGTGCAGTTCGATGGCCATTGATGGAAATCGACTGTACGGGCCTTGATAAAATCATTAAAAATATCAATAATTTGTGTAAAATCATAAGAAATGATTTAGAAAGAATTGGGATGAAAAACTCCATATTTGAAAAGATAAAAATAGATTTTTATCGAAATGAACTAATTTTGAACTAGAATAGTAATTTGTTTGTTTTTAAAATAAATAAAGTGAGTTTGAAATGGTTTTGAAATATAACCAGTATTTCCAATAATTGCATTGGAATGGATTTGAATCGAAATTGTCTTCGGAATATTTCGATGTTGGATTTCGTGATTATACAGATGTTGTTATGGAAATTTGAAAGATATAAAAATATATATCGTTATTTCCAATACGATATTTGTTGGTCGTAGAATTTGATATTGAATATAAGCCGGGATATTTTCTATTTAGAGCCTTGTATTTAATATAAAATATGATTTGGGTTTATCATGAATGGTGTCTTCATTAACACTGTTCTTGAATCCAGTTGAGAAAAAGATTGAATCTTTTTATTTAGATTTAATGAAGTGTACCAATTAAATAATATTTAATTGAATCGATATTGATTTTTGGGTTTATCGTGAATAGTGTTTTAAATAACACTTGTTCTTTAACCCGATAATTAATGTGATGTGGTTATGGGTTTATCGTGAACCGTGTTTTAAATGACACGGATTCTTTAACCCAGTTAACGATTAAAACTAAGTGGAGTTTTAATGAATCTTTAATTAGATTGAAATGACCGAGAATGGAGCAGCACCAGTTTTGCTCCAGGCGATAGTTAAATCTTTAATTGGATTTAAACGTGAAATGGTAATTGAATTTATCGATAACACCGTGGTGTTAGATATGAAGTATTACCAATTTTACTTCATGGGATGAATAGGTTGGGATTGGGAAATTAAAACCAATGATTACTTCGGTAAGGTTCGTTAATCTCGACGAGTTGAATCGAAATTCAAAAGAAGATTAAAGAATAAGTTCAAGGAATTTATCTTGGATAAAATTAATGGGAACATTTCCCTATAAATGTGAAATTTAGAAACTAACTGTCGGTTAGCCAAGCAGAATGGTTTTCTGGATATTGATCTGATGTTGGTTCCGGCCTTCGGGGTTAATATTTGGGAAATTATTCTCTTGATTAATTTACGGTTAGTGACTGATGAATTGGAATGAGGCGTATGTTGTGTTTGTGTAACACTTATTTAAAATATACGCGAGTTATTCGGAAAGACCGGGTTTATCCCATTCTGAATAACTGATACGACGATAAGTCGAAGATGAAGACGGTGGTTGAAGACCGGAAGTCTTCACGTCGTTTAGGTGATTACTGATGATCTTGATTGGGCTGTACACCCAAGAAGATGGAAACAGTTGGTGATCGTCCAGACGTACATGGAGATCGATGGATATGCGGGGTACTAGGTGCCTCCGGTTTCGTTCAGACCCAGAACGGACTTGTAAATGGACTGTGTGTCTGACATTGGATTTTAGTCTGTGTGATTGATCTCTATTAAATATATATCTGTTTGGCGGCGGAGAATTTATTCTCTTGCTTAACGCCCTTCTCTGAGACGTACGAGCTTAGGGGTTATATACTGATGGATATCAATCACATGGAGTGAATTGCCTGTGTGGCATGCTAAGATGCAAATGATCAAGGCTTCTGTTGAAAAGCAAAGTCTTGTGGTTGATGATCAAAGCACCGCCTGTGTGGCATAGCTTTGTGTAACGTGAATTCGCGCGCCTCACACCCCGGTTGTGAACCAGAAACGGGAGAGGACATCAGGGAGGGCATGTGTTTCTTTCTAGCTAGGGTGGTGTCAGTGACCTACCAGCCCTGACATTTATATACTTTTCACCTGTGTGGTTGTTGCTGTTGCGAGGCGCCTCGGTTAGATCGGACGATCCGGGTCCGATGGAGCCATTCGTTGGCTCATTTACACCCCAAAGGGCGGGGAAACGAATGTTCAGGCATTTTAATCCACATCGGTGGACCGGCCCTGACGATCCAAGGGCCCACCTGAGTCTGGGTCCTGAGGGGCGGGCTAGAGCGTCTCGAATCGGTTGAGGACTATCTTTTGCCTCAGTTCATAGATGGAAACCCAATTTCCAAATACGTGACTTTGCGATTTTGATTGTATAACCTATATATGGCGACATAGTGGTATGGGGCATTCATGCCGCCTATGATTGATACTTATGATTTGAAATTGTTTTATACACTATACACTTATAATAGTATCAAATGATTTGTTTTAAACGTATCAAGCATTCTTGGCTATTATAAAGTAAAAACCCTATCCTCCGGCTTGCGTTGCATTGTGTGATGGGAACTGGGTCTTATAATAGCTTCATTTTTCCTTATTTAGCATTGCGCTGTTTGTTTTATGCACTGGTATTCTTGGGAGAAAACCCGTTCTGTGTTATCCGGCGTGGTCCCTTGATTTACCTAACTTCAAAAATAAAGATTAACCGTTTAAGTTCTCACACCAGTCACATGACTGACCTGGAGTTTATTGTTTTAACCTAAACTCTGGGTGCCCTTATTTTGACACGGGCAGCTAGTAGTTTTGGTTTTGCAGATTTATATTCACAGGATCCTGGTTTACAGCTGGAACGATATCCGGAAAGCTTTGTATCCGTATATCCCCTTCTAGTTGTGTATTGTATTATTTTCCGCTGCTATGTATTTAAATGTAATTTAAATCTCTGATATTTCTGTGTAATATTCATTTATACTCTGTATATTCTTGTATTCTGATGCATTGTTGTAATATACAATGAAATGTTCTTCCGTCTGCGTTTTATTTTGTCGTGTTCTCAAAACAATTCGTTCTTTCTCTTCTCTTCGAAGACCGGGGGAGTTCGGGTGGTTTCATCGTGCTCCTATGAATCAACCATTTTATAAATACAGATCTACCGTCAGGTAAATCGACGAGTCAAAGTTAAAAAATATATTTGATAACTGAAAATAGATTCTTAAATCTATTAGTCTGAATTAAAGTTTGTAAAAAAGGAAAAATATTTATTAATTATTAATCAAGCTTATAATTGACTTTATAAAGGAAATTTCTGATATTTATCAGATTTATAAGCGTATAAGTAGAAATTAACTTAATGTTATAGGTTTGAATTAGTCTAATGAGATGGGATGATGAATAATGGTTTGATTTTAATAAGATTTTAAAGGAAATTTATTATTTATTAAAGCAAATAAATAAGTAAATTAATTATACAGTAGTTAACGGTGAAGTGAATTATTAATTCAATTTAAGAAATTACTACTTAAATGAGAATCATTTATGAAAATTAATTGAAGTTGAAATGGAATGAAATGAAATATGATTTCGTTGTGAAAAGGATTCATGAACGGGTTTATAAAACCCAAGCCTTTATAACAAAATGGAAGAAGTAAATTTAAGCAAATGGGACGACATAAATTAATGTTTGCTTAATGTTTGAAATTGATAATGGAAAGGTTATATTAAACCATGATTTGTAAACAAGGTTTATAAAAAGAAGAGGAGATGTAAAGCATTACTTAATAGTAGTATGAAGTGGAATTGATTGAAATAAGATTTCAAGCGGGAGAATTAAAAGTAAATTTGGTAATGAAGTGAGTGATAGGATTTTGAACATAAATCCGAGTAGTTAAATATATTGGTTAAAGGACTAAAAAGGAAAGAGAATTGGAAAGTTATGTTTGAGAATGGATTTACTCTTAAACAAATGAAGGGGAGTTAATATGTTCTAGTAATGAAATCAAAAGAGATTTCGTAACCTAAAATTTACTAATGATAAGTTGGGTTGATTTTTCCAATATGGTTAATGAGAAATAAAATAGTAAAGGATTTCGAAACGATAATAGAATAAAGAATTGAATATGATTATGGAATATTTTCTTAAATATAAAGTAAAATAGCTTGAAAGAATAACCTGACATCAAATAAGTTATATTTGAATTGTTGAAACATTTAAGGATTTGGGATTAACTATCGTTAATCGTTTTTGATTAAAGAGGCCATGTAGTGCTGGTACTGAACTAGTAAACTCATTTCACTCACCTGATTATTTGATAGTTAAATCACTAACTATCAAATCTGACCCATACGATCGTTGGTACGGAAAGACCGGGATCGAATTTATATTCGAAAACCATTCCGACCAGCGAATACGTGAAAGAAGATTATTGACGATGGAGGAATTAAAGACTGTTGATCTTCATGAGCGGAAGAACTACTGATTGAATTTCTTTGGTTTAGCAGCTAGAGATATTTCGACAGTGATTCTGTCGTGGGTGAAATCTACGGATTTGCAAGGATTTTTCGCTACTGATCTTTAGGGTGATTCCTAGGATGTAGTAGGAGTGTGCCTTCGGTTCATCCTATTCCTGGATGACTTGTATGGACGAATGTCCGACAGAGTATTTCCAACGGGGTCACGTGCGTTGATTTCCTCAAACATGTCATAGTTGTTTAGCTCCCAACTAGGGTATTTTTATGGACGTCAATTAGTGATATCTGGCGGATCTTACGATGTGGCGTTCAAAGTGAATGGTGGCCAGATGTTCTAAAGTTAACTCAAACCTCAATCCTCACAACCAGGAAATGACAAAAATCGGGCAGGCAGCATGGCTATGTAGGTCGCTCCCATTAGGGTGTATAATCACCTATCTAGAGAAATTCCTTTTATTCTTAAATCTATCGATGCTGCCCCTTTTGGGAAACGGTTGCTGATCCCAACCGTTGGTGATGTACATTCGATACACTCAAGCGAAATGAGTGGTCAGTCATGTGTGGGCCGGGTTACAAGACATTCTTGTTGAACCCAGTGTATTCGCCTCTAGAGATACACTATCGGCAGGTGGTCCCATACCTTGTCATAGTTGGAAACCAATCTCTAATAAGCGCCTGCGATTTTGATTGTATACTATATATATGGAGCGTGAGATGCAAGCGTTCTACTAGATTGTTATTTACGTGTATTTAGATATTATTATAATATCAGAAAAGATATTGGTTTCAAAAATGTTTTGGGTTATCGTAAGGTAAAAACCGTTCGTGTTTATGTGTGGATTTGGTCTTACGATTACCCTTTTTCTTTTGAAAAGATTTTGAACTGTAAAATCAGGATTGGATGATTACCCTTAATACAGTGCGAGTTTATCTCACTCTGGTTCACCAGACTGACCCGGTGTTTTGTAAATACTCAGGTTAGCCCGGGGTGTATAGGTTCAGGTTATCGAATGATGTGAAGAGACAAGCTGGAAGAGTTCAGACGTATAATATTATTCCGCTGTGTTGTATATAAAGGCAGATTATTATAACCGTCCAGATGTGTTCATGTACTCTGATATTGTAAGTTTTATTTAAAGCTCTCAATAAAGATTCATTTCTATATTATATTTTGTTCCGCTGCGATGTGAGACTCTGTGTTTGTGTTGGTTCTTCTTCTTCTATTCTTATATTTCTTTCTTTCTTATCTCACCCTCTAACTTCTTTCCAAAAACGTTCCAGTGTTCTCGGTGTTTTGGAAAACCGGCATGAGATACGGCAAGGTATTTATGTCAATTTTCGGGGTTGAAAACTCCGGGTCGTTACATCCCACCACGAATCAACCTTTAATACTGGAAGATGAAATGAATTTCCTGAAATCAAAATTATCAAATAAAGATTTGGCCCAAGACAGTATTGTTACAATTGTTTATCAGATACGGGCTGAGAGAAATAAGCAGATTCATGGAAATGGTTTGACAGATAAATTTAAGCAATGGGAGCTAATCGAGATAGAGATTAAACACCTGATAAGAAAATCAAAGAAGTTGAACTCTTTAAGTCACAGAAATCTACTGCGGAATTGGGACATAGAGGATTTCGATCCAGGATGATTATGCGCAGCCATTGATGCTTTGATTTAGGGTTATTGCCTTTTCGGTAGTAGGTTTGAGATGTGGTGTGTAACACCCCACATTTTTAGCTCAAAGTAATGAAATAAGAATAACTTGATTAGATATTCAGAATTAAGTAAAACAGACTGCACCATTGTGTTCGTCTCGAAATTCTGATCAAGATAGACACCTAGTTTGTGTAAAACGAACATCGTATGAAGGAGTTATTAAGGTTTGAAGTTTGTATACGCGCAGGAAGAATATATATATATATATTATAGGATTAGAAATTTAAAAATAGGTTCAGAAATTCAGAAATTGGTTCAAAACTTGAATTTTGGGAAGGTAGCAGATTTCCCGTCCAGGGGTGTCGACCCCTGGGTCGATCCCCTAAGGGGTGGGTCGACCCCCTAAGGGGGGGTCGACCCTCTGTTAGATCCGAGGTAGAATACATTTTTTTGAATGTGGACACCTTTTGTGACGGCCCGCCCCGCACCAACCGACATTTACTCGAAAAGTGCGTTGTACACATGTCCAGTAGCACAGGACGGTCGTCAAAGGGAAAGGAAGAAGACGAAGAATCAACAAAGAACCTTAGAATGTCTCACAGCGCATGGAATGAAATATAATAACAACATACTTGACATAAAACAGGTGAGACAGTGCACAAGCTGAAAACAAACTATCATAGCAGCGGAAAATCCAAAGTACAGCTTATGATCCAAAGCCAGCATTATTACAACTTTTTAAAGACTGTCTCGAAAAGCTAACAAGAAAGGTACACTACTAATGCCCAAAGTAGTGACCAACAACGACACAGGGAGAATATCTATATGTATCATACGTGGAAGCCTCCTGCTCGCCTCCGAATTCTCTACTCGCGCATCACCAGCTAACCTGTCTCTAGTCTGCTCATGAGATCACCCAGAGTAATAAGAAGAGACATAAAACTCTGGGTCAGACAAAAAGTCTGGTATGAGCGATAAGCAGCTAAACAGAACAATAACAGGTATACTAAACCATACCTGACCTGCAACCAAAGAGTTAGCACTACATACTGTACAACACTCTAAGGTGCCACTGAATAAATGGTGTAAAGATAACGGGGGTGGGGGTGTGCATGTCATAGTGATGGCAAACAATCAAACATAGCAACCATCCTCACATCTCTCACTCAGTGCGTAAAGTATATGATATCCACCACTTCAATCACCCAATACTTTGCTATGATCACTCTGCCCCATGAAGTCATAACGGCTTCACTGCACAGATCCATAGCCACTAATCCTTTGCTATGTCCACTTTGCCCCATGGAGTCGTACACACCCCACTGCACTGGCTCATAGCCTTACTAATCCTTTACTATGTCCACTCTGCCCCCATGGAGTCACAATGGCTCCACTGCACTGGCTCATAGTCTTACTACGATCACTTTGCCCTTCGAGTCGTGATGACTCTACTGCACGGATACGTAGTCCTGCTACGATCACTTTGCCCTCGAGTCGTGATGACTCTACTGCACTGATACGTAGCCCATCGTTCCTTTTCAGTGGTGAATCGAAGTTATGAACGTCGACAACTCCTTAGCACACGTCCCGCAGCAAAGCCCAACCATGAAGTGGAATCATTGGTTCCCAACTGGATCCTGAGCTCTAACTTCCATTTGGATTACCTTTGCATCTCGGGTTATTGGTCATCACTGGATCGGTTCGGATCCCTAGTCCTTCTTCTCTGTTGGTTCGGATCGGCCTCCTTCCAAGTGCTCCGGGTCGGGTCGTGGCCTCCAAGTCCCCTTCGTAGTACATTGATTCGGTTCGGGTACTCTCTGGTGGGTCGGGTCGGTGCACCCTTGCTCCATCAGTTCGGATCGGGTTCCTGGTCCCCGATCCGATCCACTTCCCCTTCCTCTTCCTTTCGAATCCCCTTCTCTTCCCTTCAGTCTATCCGATTCCTCCTTCTTTAGCTTGATCCGATCCCAATTAAACCATTGTGGCCTTCCTTTTTTCCATACTTTCCATTGTGCCAAGCCTCGGTTCGGATCAGTGATCACTTGCCCAGTCCACTATCCTATCCGAGCCCATCCCTCCGATCCGATCCGAAAGCCTGCACCATTTTCTGCAACTTTTTCCTATAAGTGTTTTACGCCATTTGACGGCGTTTTAGACCATTCTATCTATTCTAATCAATCACAAAGCATACCACAAAGTCATAGCAACAAATAGAAGTGACTTCAAACACCAAAATATCAATATGATAGGTTAAAATGGATCAAACATAGCCAAAACCCCATATTTTCCCTTAAACATGTTCAAGCATAATTAATGATAGAATTAGCAAAACTTAACCAAAATAACCCAAGTTCATATCAGAGGTCTAAAACATCATTTAAGAATTTATAAATATTTTTCCAGAATTTTATCATGTTTAAATTCGCTAATTAACACTAATTACCCTTAATTAACCATAATTAGTGAGGAACTATGCAAATCACTCACCTTAGCCACAAATAAACCTTAGATCTGAAATAAATCTTTGTTTGGGCATGAATAACAATGCAAATCAGCAACTCTAATCTTGATTTGGTGAACATCTCCCTTGATTTGATGTTGCTGAGCTTAATCCTTGATTAGTGAGTGATTTGGAGGTGATTTAGAGGTTGGAGGCCATTTTTAGGGTTTCTAAGAGGTAAGTGGAGGCTAGAAAACTGAAATGGAATGAAACCCTAACTCTTTTCAGCCTCCCCATAACCCTAATCCCGAAATGGGTTATGGGCCCATTCACTAATCACCATATTTGGCTCGGTTAAGCAGTTTTTCACCTTCCAAACCTTATTTCAGCCATATCTCCCAAACGGTGAGTCCATTTGGCTATTATGACCACTCTACGGAAAGGTAAACCATCAAACAAATCTAATGGAAGTGGTTTCAGGTCAAAATTCCTTTCCAATCAAAAGTTATGGTCGAAACAAGATCAGCTAGGGGCAAAACGGTCATTTATAAATTAGTAAAAATCATGAACATGGGAAATGACCCCAATGGTCGTTTCCCAAAGTTACATGACCATACGTCTTCATATAAGAAAGAAATAAATATTCTACGATCCTCCGATGCGTATAATGCGGGTTGTTACATTCTCCCCCCTTAAGAAATTTCGCCCTCGAAATTCCCTAACCGAAACACACAAAGGGTCCCGCATGCCTATCAACCATAAAACAACAGTCAAACATGCAAAACAAGCCTATCCTAGTATGCGGAATAACTAAATTGCAAAGTAAACTTTACCAGGCAAAGAGTTCTGGATGCGTCTTCCTTATGCTCTCCTCTGTCTCCCAAGTACAGTCATTCTTGTTCTCGCCCCATTGAACCTTGACTAGCTTCACCGCCTTCCTTCGAAGTCACTTCGTATCGTGCTCGACAATACGAATCAGCTTGCAGTTCCCAACCGCTTCGGGTTCCACTTCGAAGTCCTCTAACTGATCAGGTGAAATAGTCATATCTGGGTCGTGCACGAACTTCCTTAGCTGGGAAACATGAAATACGTTGTGAACTCCCGCCATCTTTTCGAGTAAGTCAACTCTATACGCCAAATTCCCAACTTGCTCGAGAACTGGGAATGGGCCAACAAATCTTGGTGCCAACTTGCCTCTCCTGCCAAATCGTATCACGCTCTTCAACGGAGAAACCTTGACAAACACCAAGTCACCAACGGACAATTTTAAGTCTCTTCTCCTCTTATCAGCATAACTCTTCTGCCTATCCTGGGCAGCCTTCATTCATTGTTGAATGATCTTAATCTTATCTGAAGTTTCCCTCACCACATCTGGTCCAAGCACAAACTTCTCGCCGGTCTCTATCCAGCATGATGGTGAGTTGCACGGTCTTCCGTACAAAGCTTCATATGGAGCATACCGATACTGAATTGGTAGCTATTATTATATGCAAACTCTACTAGATGCAAATGGTCATCCCATGATCCACCAAAATCCAATATACAAGCTCTCAAGAGATCTTCCAATATACGATTCACCCTCTCTGTCTGACCATCAGTTTGAGGATGATTTGCGGTACTGAGATATAATTCCGAACCTAGAGCCTCTTGTAAGCTCTTCCAAAACCCACTAGTGAACAACGGGTCTCGGTCACTCACAATGCTTTTAGGTACTCCATGAAATCTCACTACCCACTTTATATACAATTCTGCTAACTTAGCTGCCGTTCTGGTTGATTTGACTGGTATAAATCTTGCACTCTTAGTCAATTGATCCACAATTACCTAAATGCCGTCATGTCCCGATTTAGTCCTTGGTAAACCATCAATGAAATCCATCGAGACTTGCTCCCATTTCCATTCGGGAATTTCTAATGGTTGCAACAAACCACTAGGCTTCTTTTGCTCGGCTTTAACTAGCTGGCAATTCATGCACTTGGATATAAACTTCCCAACGTCTCTTTTCATCCCTTCCCAGTAGTAAGTCTGCTTCATGTCTCGATACATCTTATCACCACCGGGGTGTATAGTCAGTTTCGAGTGATGACATTCCTTAAGCACTTCATCTCTCAAACCATTCACGTTGGGTATAACTAGTCTTCCATTCTTTCGAAGCCATCTTTCTCGATCAAGCCCATACAAATTCATCTCGTCACTGTCGATATTCATCTCTAACTTGGATATGATTTTCAATAAATTAGGGTCGTCCCTCTGGATGGAACCAATCCGCTCAATCAAAGTGGGTCTGATCGTCAAACTAGCTAATATCTATGGATCCAATTTGCACTTTGGTCTGAAATCATACCCTGCGATATACTCCAGTTGCTTCCATTCAAGAAACATAGCCCCTAAACTGGCATGTCTCCTACTCAAGGCATCGACTACCGCATTGCCTTTCCCAGGTGTATATGTGATATCAAAATCATATGAAGCCAAGAACTCCAACCATCTCTGCTGTCGGAGATTTAGATCCTTCTGAGAGAAAAGATACTTTAACGATTTATGATCGGTAAACAACTCAAATCTTTCTCCCAAGAGATAATGTCTCCACATCTTCAACGCGAACACGATCGCTGCCAGTTCCAAATCATGGGTAGGATACTTTTTCTCATGCGGCTTTAGTTGCCGACTAGCATAAGCTACAACCCTACCTCCTTGCATCAATACAGCACCTAGTCTGGTACCACAAGCATCCGTGTATACCGTCATCTCTTCATTCCCTTTAGGAATGACTAACACTGGCGCATGCGTCAACTTTTCTTTTAGGCTCTTGAATGCATTCTCACACACTTCGTCCCAGAGGAAGGCTTGATTCTTCTTAGTCAACTGAGTCAACGGTGCTGCTATCTTGGAGAAGTCCTGGATAAACTTACGATAATATCCAGCTATCCCCAAGAAGCTTCTTGTGTCTGTTGCATTCTTGGGCGTAGGCCAATCCTGTACCGTAGCCACCTTCGCAGGGTCCATGGCAATACCATTCTCTGAAACAACATGGCCCAAGAATCTCACTTACCTCCTCCAGAAGTGACACTTATAAAATTTTGCTTTCAATAGGTGCTTTCTCAACACCTCCATCACTATCCTCAAATGTCCTTTGTGTTCTTCCTCTGTCCTCAAGTAAACAAGGATGTCGTCTATGAACACAAGAACGAACTTATTCAATTGATCTCTGAATACTCGATTCATAAGATCCACGAAGTATGCTGGTGCATTGGTCAACCCAAATGGCATGACCAACCACTCATAAAATCCAGACGCGCCTTAAATGCCGTTTTCGGAACACTCTCAGCCGCTACTCGAAGCTGATGAAATCCTGTTGCGAGGTCCAACTGTGAGAACACTCTTGCTCCTTCCAGCTGATCAAACAAATCATCTATCCGCGGTAGAGGATACTTATTCTTCCTCGTCACCTTATTCAACTCGCGATAGTCCACACACAAACGAAGGGAACCATTTGCCTTAGTGGCAAACACAACTGGTGCTCCCCACTTGGAGACACTTCTTCTAATAAACCCCTTCTTCAAAAGATCGCTTGCTTGCACCCTGAGCTATCGCTGCTCCCTTGGTGCCATACGACGAAGTGGCATCACTATAGGACTGGCATCTTTCACTAAATCAATACGGAACTCAATCTCTCGGTGTGGTGGAAGTCCGATCACTTCCTCGATGACGTCCGGATACTGGCCAACCACGGGCACATCTGACAACTCATCATGCGGGATGTCGAGGGAATTTATAAAACTAGCCATTACCCCATCACTAGGTAGACTACCAAACACTACCCTCCGCCCATCATCCGCCCTAACTGTCACCAAAAAGCCCTCACAGTCTACCACCACCCCGTATCTTTGGAGCCAATCGACTCCCAATATAATGCCATACCCAGTAAAGCCCAAAACAAAGCAATCACAACCAAACATACATCCATGACTCGATAAGACCAAATTTTGACAAATCATACTAAGGCTTGTCGAACCGCCAATCGGGTTCGTCACAACCAACGGTCTATCGACTATCTAGGGTTCCAGTCCCAACCTATCTACCAGGTCACTAGATATGAAGGAACGGGAAGCCCTAATATCAAACAAGACTCGAACAGGTACATCAAGAATAGAAAGCATACCTTGAATGATGACATTCTTTCCTTTCTCCGCCGCAGTTGGGGCATTCGACGAAGAAGGAACAGCATTGATAGCGTATGCTTTCACAATCTGCTTCTCCTTAAGAGGTTGTGGACATTTATCCTTATGATGTCCCACTTGGCCACAGTTGTAGCACTTCCTATCCGCTGGCTTGGCCCGACACTCTTTGGCATAATGGCCCTTCTTACCACAGTTGAAGCACTCAACATCTTTCTTGCTCTTTTTCTGGCCATCCTTAGTTTGGTTATGCTTCCTCTTGTTCTGAGTGTTATTTTTGCCCCCACCGCCTGCTTGCGGCTTCAGCCCTTCCGCAGATGCAACCTCAGTCTTTGACTTAGGGTAAAGACTGTCTGATCTCAAAGCTTTCCCCACAATCGATTCAAAGGTCTCATCGATGTGGTTGATAATCCTTTCCCCCAAGTATCCATCCAAACCAGTAATGAACTTCTCATTCTTCTTTTCAGGAGTATCGATAAGGGATAATCCATACTTTGACAAAGTGTCGAACTCAGCAATATAGTCCGAGACTGCCCTGCCATTCTGTTTAAGCTCTAAGGCTTCCTAAACAATTCTGACTTCTGAGCAGCTGGGATAAACTTGTCACTAAAGCGAGCCTTAAACTGATCCCAAGTAACCTGATCCTCTGGAGTGGCTGTCTTAATAGCATTCCACCAATTCATCGCTCGCCCTTGTAGCTGACGAGACGCTAGCCTTCTCTTCATCGCATCCTCGATACCCAAGTCGTCAAAGATACGATCACAGCTATCCAACCAATCCTGAACATCCGTGGCCGACTCCGTTTCGTGGAACGGCTTCCCATTAAGGTTAGTGTAATCCTTGCACAACTTGGCGAAATCGACCCTAGGCGCCTGCACTATTGGACCACCACCATTTCCGGCATTGGGAGCTACCCCTTGCACATCCCTAAGCATTTCTCTCATGAGGTTAGTAAACATCGCTCTCATGTCAGCAACATTCCCATTATTGGCTCCTCTACCAACACCTCTTGCGTATCGGCTCATCGTTCAATCTGTAAAGAGAAAACGATTAACCATCTCCATAGTGGTGCTAGTGCAGTGCGAATTCATCCTTAGCTATACAAATAGTATATATATATATAGCTTTTGAAAACCAAAGTAATCAAAAATACGCACTCTCATATACGTACTATCTCTCCCTAGTGTCTTTCCCTAGGTTAACTACGCAACCTAGAGCTCTGATACCAAATGTGACGGCCCGCCCCGCACTGACCGACATTTACTCCAAAAGCGCGTTGTACGCATGTCCAGTTAGCACGGGACGGTCGTCAGAGGGAAAGGAAGAAGATGAAGAATCAACAAAGAACCTGTAGAATGTCTCACAGCGCATGGAATGAAATATAATAACAACATACTTGACATAAAACAGGTGAGACAGTGCACAAGCTGAAAACAAACTATCATAGCAGCGGAAAATCCAAAGTACAGCTTATGATCCAAAGCCAACATTATTACAACTTTTTAAAGACTGTCTCGAAAAGCTAACAAGAAAGGTACACTACTAATGCCCAAAGTAGTGACCAACAACGACACAGGGAGAATATCTATATGTATCATACGTGGAAGCCTCCTGCTCGCCTCCGAATTCGCTACTCGTGCATCACCAGCCAACCTGTCTCTAGTCTGCTCGTGAGAGCACCCAGAGTAATAAGAAGAGACATAAAACTCTGGGTCAGACAAAAAGTCTGGTATGAGCGATAAGCAGCTAAACAGAACAATAACAGGTATACTAAACCATACCTGACCTGCAACCAAAGAGTTAGCACTACATACTGTACAACACTCTAAGGTGCCACTGAATAAATGGTGTAAAGATAACAGGGGTGGGGGTGTGCATGTCATAGTAATAGCAAACAATCAAACATAGCAACCATCCTCACATCTCTCACTCAGTGCGTAAAGTATATGATATCCACCACTTCGATCACCCAATACTTTGCTATGATCACTCTGCCACATGAAGTCATAACGGCTTCACTGCACAGATCCATAGCCACTAATCCTTCGCTATGTCCACTTTGCCCCATGGAGTCGTACACACCCCACTGCACTGGCTCATAGCCTTACTAATCCTTTACTATGTCTACTCTGCCCCATGGAGTCACAATGGCTCCACTGCACTGGCTCATAGTCTTACTACGATCACTTTGCCCCTCGAGTCGTGATGACTCTACTGCACTGATACGTAGTCCTGCTACGATCACTTTGCCCCTCGAGTCGTGATGACTCTACTGCACTGATACGTAGCCCATCGTTCCTTTTCAGTGGTGAATCGAAGTTATGAACGTCGACAACTCCTTAGCACACATCCCGCAGCAAAGCCTAATCATGAAGTGGACTCATTGGTTCCCAACTGGATCCTGAGCTCTAACTTCCATTTGGACTACCTTTGCATCTTGGGTTATTGGTCATCACTGGATCAGTTCGGATCCCCAGTCCTTCTTCTCTGTCGGTTCGGATCGGCCTCCTTCCAAGTGCTCTGGGTCGGGTCGTGGCCTCCAAGTCCCCTTCGTAGTACATTGATTCGGTTCGGGTGCTCTCTGGCGGGTCGGGTCGGTGTACCCTTGCTCCATCGGTTCGGATCGGGTTCCTGGTCTCCGATCCGATCCACTTCCCCTTCCTCTTCCGTTCCAATCTCCTCCTCTTACCTTCAGTCGATCTGATTCCCCTTTCTTTAGCTCGATCCGATTCCAGTTCAACCATTGTAGCCTTCCTTTTTGCCATACTTTCCCTTGTGCCAAGCCTCGATTCGGATCGGTGATCCCTTGCCCAGTCCACTATCCGATCTGAGCCCATCCCTCCGATCCGATCCGAAAGCTTGCACCATTTTCTGCAACTTTTTCCAGCGAGTGTTTTACGCCATTCGACGGCGTTTTAGACCATTCTATCTATTCTAATCAATCACAAAGTATACCACAAAGTCATGGTAATAAATAGAAGTGACCTCAAACACCAAAACATCAATATGATAGGTTAAAATGGATCAAACATAGCCAAAACCCCATATTTTCCCTGAAACATGTTCAAGCATAATTAATGATAGGATTAGCAAAACTTAACCAAATTAACCCAAGTTCATATCAGAGGTCTAAAACATCATTTAAGAATTTATAAATATTTTTCCAGAATTTTATCATGTTTAAATTCGCTAATTAACACTAATTACCCTTAATTTACCATAATTAGTGAGGAACTATGCAAATCACTCACCTTAGCCACAAATAAACCTTAGATATGAAATAAATCTCTGTTTGGGCACGAATAACAATGCAAATCAGCAGCTCTAATCTTGATTTGGTGAAGGTCTCCCTTGATTTGATGTTGCTAAGCTTCATCCTTGATTAGTGAGTGATTTTGAGGTGATTTAGATGTTGGAGGCCATTTTTAGTGTTTCTAAGAGGTAAGTGGAGGCTAGAAAACTGAAATGGAATGAAACCCTAACTCTTTTCAGCCTCCCCATAACCCTAATCCTGAAATGGGTTATGGGCCCATTCACTAATCACCATATTTGGCCCAGTTAAGCAGTTTTTCACCTTCCAAACCTTATTTCAGCCATATCTCCCAAACGGTGAGTCCGTTTGGCTATTATGACCACTCTACGGAAAGGTAAACCATCAAATGAATCTAATGGAAGTGGTTTCATGTCAAAATTCCTTTCCAATCAAAAATTATGGCCGAAACAAGATCAGCTAGGGGCAAAACGGTCATTTAAAAATCAGTAAAAATCATGAACATGGGAAATGACCCCAATAGTCGTTCCCCAAAGTTACATGACCATGCGTCTTCATATAAGAAAGAAATAAATATTCTACGATCCTCCGATGCGTAGAATGCGGGTTGTTACACCTTTCTTGACCAAATTCGTTGATTCTAGGCTATAAATAGGACCCTAGACCTATTGTTTTATTCATCTAATTCAATGGCGACGACAAAGTGCTGCTCCAACATAGTTTGATCTAACCTTTTTCTTATTCAACAATCAAGAGTTAGACTGAATCAGAGATCTGTGATTCGACCTCTGCGATTACTCTTTTATTTCTTGGATCCAATCAAAGTAAGGTAATTTTCTAGATTTGATCTATTCAATTTTCCTCCTCTTTCTTTTTCTTTCTATTTTAGTAAGAAACAAAAAGTCAATCCATGGTTGTTAGGTTCTGAATCCAATTAGGGGGAAACCATGGAAGATTAGATCTAGACCAGATCCAGGAGTTGGAAAGCTTACGATGTGAGTGGGTTTAAGCTATAACATTTTAGATAATAATATGTTATCATTTACCATTCCCCATTTTGTATGATTTAATTTGCCAGAATAATTAAGAATTACTATTATAACAAGTTGAGATGTTAATATGAATAATTCGTATGTTGAATCAGTTAAAGTGTTGGAATGATTACATGTTGAAAAACAAACTTGGTATAATATGGGTAATGACTACTGTTGTTATAATCACATGATTCACTTATGGTATATTCAAGGTTTTAAATTTCGGATATCGATCGCGTTTTGTCTTAGAGAATTTAGAGAGTTGATCTCGTGTCGGGTGAGATCTCGGGTGAGATGAGTCTAACTCGGATGTTTGTCTCGGATTTCCATCTCGGGTTTGAAAGCTTATATCGGAACAATCTAGGGGTATATGATATGTTAATAAACAAACATTCTTATACAATAATTTTCATGAATACCATTATAAAAATAATAATTTAAACTTGAATTGCAAAATCAGCTCATCGTTCTTAATTTATGAAAGAACATTCATATTCATAAATCATAATATGCTTGAAATAAAAAATTAACAAAATACAAATAGATTAATGTTTACAACTTAAAACATATAACAATTCAACATAAAATACATAATTTCATAAGTAACATGCTAGCAAAAAATGACGAATATGTAAATCATAAGCAATGTAGAACATATATGAACATATGATATGCTCATTTAACTAGCAAAAGATAAAATAAATGAATATTATTGTTGCTGGATTTGAGTTTTCTTAATTATTGTTTTGATTTAGGCTCAAGTTTAAATCTTAGCTAGAAAAAACAAAATCTCGGGTGATATCTCAGTATCTTGTCTGAGTCGATATATCGTACGGTATTGCAATGTCCCGGACGATATATTCGAAACGAGATTTACAGTGAGATTTGTTGTTTCATTTCGAAAGGAGCCTAAAACGAGATCTCAAAGGAGATCTCGGGTGATATTTTCGAATCTAAAACAATGGGTATATTATAGAGTAAATGACATGCTTAACTTGTTGGATTTGAATAATTACCCGATTAAATATTTACATGTCAAAAAAGAGTTAAACACATGTTAAAAAGGACATGCCACAAAATATAGGCATAATTTGGCGACATGTAAATTGGATTACAGTAAACATATAAAAAGGACAATATGCCTAAAAAAAATTACATGAAGTAGGAATAATTGTTAAAGAACGAACATGCCTAGATTCACAGTAATTTGACAATATAACGCCCTGAGACATGAGGTTAGATTGCACTTGCGATAGAAGTCTGCTCGAAACCGCCCAGCATATCCAGCATTAACAAGTGGTAAATCTAATGTGAGGGGTCTAAGTGCATAATTAAAATGTGCAATGGTACTAAGACGTGAGGTTAAGTCAACTTGTGGTAGAAGTCTGCCCGGACCCGCCCGACAAATCCGGCGCCCACAAGTGTAGGCTTAATGTGATAGGTCTAGTGCATATATATATATATATAACAATATATAAATAAATGGCAACGATGGTAATTAAATATCTAACTCAGAAAATAAGAAAGAAAGGGATGAAATGGGTTGAGTTAGTGTGATGCGAAGGAAAAGTAATGTATTTCCCTAATTGATCTATTTCCGAGAACGTGGTTGCAAGTAAGCCACAGTGAAAAAAGTAAGAAAGAGGAAAGAAATTACTTGCCACCATGAATTTAGATGGGAATACGTTATTAAAATAAATCACTGATTCCTTCTATAAATCAAACTGATAAGGTGCATGAAGTGTTTTCCTTAATAAAATAAGGAATAGGTATTATAGTGGATGAAGAATAATGAATTACAATAGTAATTAGTTTAAACGGGGAATGATAATAACCTATTACAAATAAATAAAATTAATGAAAATGTTGTATAATAGGTAGACTTGTCCTGGGGACAAGTGAAGATTAAAACTTATTTTATAATAAACTAATATGGAAATGGGATAACTGGTGAAATGAGATAAGGGACACTGAATTGTAAAATTAAGTAATCAGTAAATAGGGAAAACCTAAAACCAGTTTTGAAAAAGGGGGAAATTTTGTGAAATATAAGAAGTTGTACTTAATTATAAATTAAGTAATCTGTAAACTTGGAAGTTTGAAACACGTCGATAAGAATAACATGTTTAGACTTGTCCTAGGGACAAGAGGAAATTATAACATAGGTTATAATAAATGGGTAGAGAAACTTATTAATGGGCCTTAGTTAAGAGAATTAAGTTAATAAGTAAACAACGATAAGTTTTAGTAATGGTGTAAAATGGAATTATGCTTAAATGAGAAAGAATGAGGAATACTTATGAAATAAGTTATATTTAATCATAAAGAATGACTGACATGTTAACCAGAAAACATGTGAATTGAGGTATACTTAATTACATATTAAGTAGAACATGTTATTGTAATGATGAAATAAAGCAAGAATATAAAAGAGATTGTGGATTACAGACCTTGGGCCACAATATAGAGAATAACATGTTGTGGGCTTATTAATGAACTTAAATGGGTTAAGTTATATAACTGAAATTAATAAGCAAGAGGAACTTGGTAACTTGATTAAGAATTCAATATGAATGAGAATAACCAAGTTAAATGGAAACCTGATGAGGTAAGGTAAGAGCGTAAAAGAATGTTTAGACATAGGGTCTAACAACATATTAAAGTGGGGCGCTAGGGCCAGTCCGCACGTTTGAGGGTGAATAACCCAACGGGGTAGGTCATCGTGGTGGTATAAGGCACGAGAGGAGCGTACATTTATATGACTATTCTGTCTGCTCCAAAGGACTGGAAGGGAAAGCACGCGGCTTCCTGAGATACGTAAGGTGCTCCTAGTAGTCCTCTGTGCGGTGGCAGATGTTTAGGATGTGCTCGTAGAGGTTGGGTCTGCGTGTAACTACTGGGTGAGGTGGGCCTTGACTGCAAAAGTAGCTATGCAGTTAGAATGCTGTGACATGGTGACACCAGGGTGATTCGGCGATCGCCTCAACGGGGAGGCGAAGGGTCACTACCAACAAGGATGGTATATCGTCGAATACCCGTCATCGGCAGCTAGTGGGATGCGAAAAGACTAGAGCTAAAACCTATCGGCCATTCACCTTTCACTATCGGGGTACGGTGGTTGAGGGAGGACGCCAAATGATGTTTAGATTGTTATTTTAGGGGCAATCGTTTAGCTCTTGCAGTCTTTACAAGTTGAGGGAGGGACCCAGGTGGGGCCATAGCCACCGTAACAAATCCTAGGAATATCTGTATATAGTGGCTCTTAAAGACGGGCCTGTACAAATATGGAAAAGCTCCCGACGGAGTTCTGTGTTTCTTGTATCGCCCTGCCTTGGAACTCGGTGCACATTAGAGGACGTTCTGTTAAGGCATCGAGCTATAATTGAAGATATGTATGTGGGACAGCCTAGATACATGCATGTAGGCTCTGGGTGGCATATCATAGAATTGAGGGCATTACTCTGGTATGAAATCCAATTCGATCGATGGTGGCAGTCTGTACGCTTACATAGCGTAGTAATGACAAATATATACGGAACATAACATTGTTATGTAGAGATCCGTAGGTTACTCCGGCGTAGGATGAGGATTGCGTTCATTTCTGTGGTATTACGGTGGAAACCATGCGAGTGGGGTACCATGGGGTGTACCTTAATATTGGGGGTAGCTACATATATACTGTATTAGGTTAATCCACCGGGAAGTAAATGGGTACGACGTGTGCAAGCCTTGAGTGCCATTAACCAAAGTAACATAATAAATAAGAAAGTATGATTGAATGGTATATGTAGGATTATCCAAAGTGTATAATTTAAATCCAATCACCAAAACTTGTGTTCTGACCCCCTCCTCATAACATACTCGCAGGTTAGATTTGTGGCAGAGACAGGAGACATTATAGCTTTGGATATTGGTTAGGAAGTATTATTAATACGGTAAGGCTATACTTTGATTATATTATATTTTATCCGTTCCGCTGTGAGATATTTTTTGAGCTCTGACATAATTTATGTCTCTGTCTTTTCTGCAGGATACCAGAGCAAACCAATCCGAGTTTCGATAGACTGGATTTTTGAAGAAAAAAATCATCTATCGGAATTCGGGTCATTATATCTGGTATCGAAGTATTTGTATTTTTAAAAATATAAATATTAGATATATATACCTAGATCCATAGAGAAACCCACTAAATAGAAAGAGTATAATATGGTAAGAATTGGGATGACTGTTTTGTATACAAAAGAAATGAATATGAAAATTTTAGACCCTTAGGAAGTTTAGGTGGGAAGTGTACAACATATTTTGTATGGAAGAAAGATAAATCCAATATGATTAGTAGTTTTCATTAGTGGGTTTGAAAAGAGAAAAATGGATTAGAAATATATATAGTTGAGAGAATTGACCTTGTGGAGTGTCTAGGAAAGCCTAGAAAAATTGGAAACCCGCTTTGAGTTTAACCCCATTGTTAACTTTTAAGAACTTGAAATTATAAAGTTTTGGGAAAATGGTTTATGGTGTTTTCAAGTTTTAATCTTAAAAGTTATAGTTTTAAAATATGTAAAGAAGTAAATATTGGGTTTTAAAGTAAAATGAGGTATATTTTGTAAATAGTGATTTCTTGCAAAAACTTTATCTAACATAAAATTTTCTCAGAAAAAGGTGCATATTATAGAGCATGTATAGCTCGCTAGTTTTCTTGTTATGTTTCATACAAGAATTTTTAATAAAGAAAGATTTGAAATCTCTATTCTTTTGACAACCCTTTTTGATAAATTATTTTAACAAGATAATTTTGTTGGGTGGACAAAATAAGTTGTAGAAATTAAGAATAGAGTAGATGGTTGCACCTTGTAGTAAGAGACTAAATTGACCTTATTGGCAAGACCTGTCGTAAACCCGATTGGGGAATAGTTGTCCTTATTTACTCCAATTTTATGATTTGAAAAAAAATGATTTACATTTTTATTATGATGACATGTTTTTTTGGTTTGGCAAAAGTGAGTTTTGAAGAGGAAAATAAAGTTTAGACACTTTTAAATTTCTGGAAAAAAAAGCCAAACCATGTTTTAAAGTATGGAGTAGGTGATGATTTGTGCCTAGGGAAGACAGGAAAAGTTTTAAGGCTATGAAGTAGATAGCGAGAATTATCTTGGAATAATAGTAAGTTCCCGTAGAACGCGTAAGCATTGAAAAGCCTGGGGTGTTGCTTGAAAATAATTATTGGTACACAACTAGGACTAGCGGTGACTACTAAATAATAAAAAAGGGCAAGTAAGTCTTCAGGTCTTGTTGCTAATTTTCATGTTAGGGGTAAATCCCGTTACTGCATTTTTGTTGGGATCGTTCCGTTATTTTATTCATGTTGGGTAGTTAGGGTAACACCTAAACCTGTAGGGTATCCCATAGTTTGGACTTTTCTGTCTGAGGGGGACATAGTCCCGAGATTCTTGGCCCTTAGTAGTAGCTGTGTTAGATGTCTGTTCTCCTGTTTTAGTTGAAAGACTGGAAGGCTTATTTAAATTTAAACTAATATTAGACAATTAAATAAGCTAAGAAAAGGTACAACTAAATAGGAAACAACCAATTCAGTAAAGCAACAAACATGCCGGTATATTTAGGATGTGAGCATCATGTTTTAAAAGGAATTTTGAAAAATTTCATACGCATAGCAGGTACCGCTTTGGCATACATGCATTATTATGTTGTGTTTCACTTTGCACAAGTGCACGATGTTTGCAAAAATTGGATGCACACATGATGGATGTATATTGTGTGAGGGGTTAATTGATTTTACCCTTATCAAATTTCGGAGATGAAGTTTCCTAAGAGTGGGGGAATGTAACATCCTGCATTTTTAACTCAAAATAATAAAATTAAGAATAACTTAATTAAATATTCAGAATTAAATAAAACAGACTACGCCATTGCGTCCGTCTCGAAATTTTGGTCGGGATAGACACCTGATTTGCGTAAAACATGAAGAAGTAATTAAGGTTTGAAGTTTGTATATGCGCAGGAAGATTATATATGTATAATATGTATATTAGGATCAGAAATTCAAAAAAAGGTTCAAAAACTCAGAAATTGGTTGAAAATTCAAATTTTGGGAAGGCGACAGATTTCCACCCCAGGGGTGTCGACCCCCTAAGGGTGGGTCGACCCCCCTGTCGGATCCGAGGTAGAATGCATTTTTCTGAACGTGGACACCTTTCTTGACCAAATTCATTGATTGTAGGCTATAAACAGGACCCTAGACCCATTGTTTTATTTATCAAATTCAATGTCAATGACAAAGAGCTGCTCCAATGTAGTTTGATATAGCCTTTTTCTTCTTCAACAGTCAAGAGTTAGACTGATTCAGAGATCTGTGATTCGACCTCTGCAATTACTCTTCTATTTCTTAGTTCCAATCAAAGTAAGGTAACTTTCTAGATCCGATCTATTCAATTTTCCTCCTCTTTCTTTTTCTTTCTATTTTAGTAAAAAAGTAGTCAATCCATGGTTGTTAGATTCTGAATCCTATTAAGGGAAAACCATGGAAGATTAGATCTGGATCAGATCCAAGAGTTGGAAAGCTTACGAGGTGAGTGAGTTTAAGCTATAGCATTTTAGATAATAATATGTTATCGTTTACCATTCCCCATTTTGTAGGATTGAATTTGCCAGAATAATTAAGAATTATTGTTATAACAAGTTGAGATGTTAATATGAATAATTCATATGTTGAATCAGTTGAAGTGTTGGAATGATTACATGTTGAAAAACAGAATATGGTTAATGACTACTATTGTTATAATCACATGATTCAATTGTGGTATATTATTGAGTAAATGACATGCTTAACTTGTTGGATTTGAATAATTACCCGATTAAATACTTACATGTCAAAATAGAGTTAAACACATGTTAAAAAGGACATGCGACAAAATATAGGCATATTTTGGCGACATGTAAATTGGATTACAGTAAACATATGAAAAGGACAATATGCCTAGGTTTTTTTACATGAAGTAGGAATAATTGTTAAAGAACGAACATGCCTAGATTCACAGTAATTTGACACTGTAACGCTATTAGACACTAGGTTAGA
This sequence comes from Allium sativum, assembly GCA_030737875.1. Taxonomy (NCBI): domain Eukaryota; kingdom Viridiplantae; phylum Streptophyta; class Magnoliopsida; order Asparagales; family Amaryllidaceae; genus Allium; species Allium sativum. The sequence continues at coordinate 136,872,483 of CM060918.1, forward strand.
TTGCACTTGTGATAGAAGTCTGCCCGGAACCACCCGACATATCGAACATTCACAAGTGGTAAATCTAATGTAAGGGGTCTAAGTGCATAAATAAAAGATACAATGGTACTAAGACACGAGGTTAAGTCAACTTATAGTAGAAGTCTACCCGGACCCGCCCGGTAAATCCAACGTCCATAGGTGTAGGCTTAATGTGAGAGGTCTAGTGCATACACACACACACGCACACACACGCACACGCACACACACACACACACACACATATATATATATATATAACAAGATATGAATAAATGGCAATGATGGTTATTAAATATCTAACTCAGAAAATAAGAAAGGAAGGGATGAAATGGGCTGATTAGTGTGATGCAAAGGAAAAGTTATGTATTTCCCTAAATGACATATTTCTGAGAATGTGGTTGCAAGAAAGCCACAGTGAATAAAGTAAGAAAGAGGAAATAAATTACTTGCCACTACGAATTTAGATGGGAATACATTATGAAAATAAATCACTGATTCCTTTTATAAATCAAACTGATAAGGTGTTATGAAATGTTTTTTCCTTAATAAAATAAGGAATATATATTACAGTGAATGAAGAATAATGGATTACAACAGTAAATGGTTTAAACGGGGAATGATAATAACCTATTATAAATAAATAACATTAATGAAAATGTTGTATAATAGGTAGACTTGTCCTAGGGACAAGTGAAGATTATAACTTAGGTTATAATAAACTAATATGGAATTGGGATAACTGGTGAAATGAGATAAGGGACACTTAATTGTAAAATTAAGTAATCAGTAAATGGGGAAAAACTAAAACCAGTTGAGAAAAGGGGGGATTTGTGAAATATAAGAAATTGTACTTAATTATAAATTAAGTAATCTATAAACTTGGAAGTCTGAAACCCTCCGATAAGAATAACATGTTTAAACTTGTCCTAGGGACAAGAGGAAATTATAACATAGGTTATAATAAACGGGTAGAGAAACTTATTATTGGGCCTTAGTTAAGAGATAAAGTTAATAAGTAAACAACGATAAGTTGTAGTAATGGTGTAAAATGGAATTATGATTAAATGAGAAAGAATGAGGAAAACTTATGAAATAAATTATATTTAATCATTAATAATGACTAACATGTTAACCAGAAAACATGTGAATTGAAATATACTTAATTAAATATTAAGTAGAACATGTTATTGTAATGATGAAATCAAGCAAGAATATAAAAGAGACTGTGGATTACAGACCTTGGGCCACAATCTAGAGAATAACATGTTGTGGGCTTATTAATGAACTTAAATGGGTTAAGTTATATAACTGAAATTAATAAGCAAGAGGAACTTGGTAACTTGATTAAGAATTCAATATGAATGAGAATAACCAAGTTAAATGGAAACCTGATGAGGTAAGGCAAGCACGTAAAAGAATGTTTAGACATAGAGTCTAACAACATATTAAAGTGAGGCACTTGGACTAGTCCGCACGTTTGATGGTGAATAACCCAACGGGGTAGATCATCGTGGTGGTATAAGGCATGAGGGGAGCATACATTTATCTGATTATTCTGTCGGCTCTGAAAGACTGGAAGGGGAAGCACGCGGCTTCCTGAAATATGTAAGGTGCGCCTAGTAGTCCTCTGTGTGGTGGCAGATGTTTAGGTTGTGCTCGCAGAGGTTGGGTCAACGCGTAACTACTAGGTGGGTAGGCCTTGACTATGAAAGTAGCTATGCAATCAGAATGCTGTGACGTGGTGACACCAGGGTGATTCAATGGTCATCTCAATGTGGAGGCGAAGGTTCACGACTAATAAGGGTAGTTGATCATCGAATACCCGTCATCGGCAGCCAGTGGGATGCGAAAAGACTAGAGCTAAAACCAATAGACCATTCACCTTTCACTATCGCGGTACGGTGGTTTAGGGAAGACGCCAAATGATGTTTAGATTGTTTTTTTAGGGGCAGTCATTCATCTCTGGTAGTCTTTACTAGTTGAGTGAGGGGCCGAGGTGGGGTCATAGCCACCGTGAAAACAAACCCTAGGAATATCTATATATAGAGGCTCTTAAAGACGGGCCTGTACAGATATGGAAAAGCTCTCGATCGAGTTCCGTGTTTCTTGTGTCACCCTGCCATGGAACTCGTGCACATTAGAGGACGTGAGGTTAAGGCGTCGAGCTACAATTGAAGGTACGTATGTGGGACAGTCCAGATACATGCATGTCGGCTCTAGGTGGTGTATCGTAGACTTGAGGGCATTACTCCGGTATGAAATCTGACTCGATCGACGGTTGCAGTCTGTACACTTACATAGCGTAGTAATGACAGATATATGTGGAACGCAATATTGTTATGTGGAGATCTGTGCGTCACTCCGGCGTAGGATGAGGGACTATGTTCATTTCTGTGGTATTACGGTGGAGACCGTGCGCGTGGGTTACCATGGGGTGTACCTTAATATTGGGGGTAGGTAGAAATATAATGTATTAGGTTAATCCACTGGGAAGTTAATGGGTACGACGTGTGTGCAAGCCTTGAGTGTTGTTAACCTAAGTAACCTAATAAATAAGAAAATATGATTGAACAGTGTGACGACCCCAAATCCCGTTCAGACGGAGACAAGGGTTATCTTTGGAATATAACACAGAAACAGATAAAAGCAGAACAAAAATAAATAAATACACCAGATAATGAACAATAGAATATACTGGATAAAAGTAATCATCAGAGTTACACAGTATACAGGATCATACTTAGTACAAATACAGTTCAACTATACATAGATGTCTACAGCGGAAATAAACAAAATATGTACAATAGGAGCTGAACAGCATAAAAAGAGATAAATGATAGAATCCATCTCCAGCTCCAGCTATCCAGAAAGAACCAGCTAAACCTGAATACAAGGCTGCCCGTGTAGAAAAAAGGGGCACCCGAGTTTGAAAGTGAAACAAACTACGAGTCAGTCATGGGACTGGTATGAGAAATCCACTCAACACATATATAATTGGCTAATCACAGGACCACGCCGCTTTCGTGGAACGGGTTTACTCCATTGGATTGCCAGTGCTTTAAAACAAATCTTTCTTTTAAACAACGCAATGCATTTTATAAAAATGAAGCCATTATAAGACTCAGTTCCCATCACACAATGCAACGCAAACCGGAGGATAGAGTTTTTACCATATAACGGCCAAGATATGCTTGATACGAATAAAACAAAAGCATTTGATATTATTGCTAGTGCTATATGTTCTGAAAACAATTTCAAATCATAACTATCAATCATAGACGACATGGGTACCATATATCATGTCGCCATATATAGGTATACAATCAAAACCGCACGATGTCGTATTTGGAAATTGGATTTCCGTCATGAACCAAGGCAAAAGATAGTCCTTACCGACTTCGAGACAATCTAGCCCATGTCTCAGGGCCCAGACTCAGGTGGGCCCTTGGATCGTCAGGGCCGGTGTGAGAACCCGTTACTTCCCCGTGAAGGAAAGAGCGGATACATTGAGAACAACACACAAATGAACGCAAACGGGAGAACATTTCATTGTTATTACAACAATACCATCAGAATACAAGAATATACAGAGTATGAATAAATATAATACAACAAAGAATATCAGAGATTTAAATACAGTATTGCAGCGGAAAAATAGTACAAAACACAACTGAAAGTAATACACGGATACAAAGCTTTCCGAGCATCGTTCCAGCTGTAAATCAGGATCCTGTGAATATAAATCTGCAAAACCAAAACTACTAGCTGCCCGTGTCAAAAATAGGGGTACCCAGAGTTTAGGTTAAAACAATAAACTCCAGGTCAGTCATGTGACTGGTGTGAGAACTAAAACAGTTATTTAAAACTTTACTTTAAAAGAGAGTAATTCAAGGGACCACGCCATATAACACGGAACGGGTTTCCTCCCAAGAATACCATTGCATAGAACAAACAACGCAATGCTTTTTTGAAAAATGAAGCTATTATAAGACCCAGGTCCCATCACACAATGCAACGCAAGCCGGAGGATAGGGTTTTCCCTTATAATAGCCAAACATGCTTGATACGTTTAAAACAAATCATTTGATATTATAATAAGTGTATAGTGTCAAAACAATTTCAATCATAAATATAAATCATAGACGGCATGGGTACCATATATCATGTTGCCATACTAGTTCTACAATTAAAACCGCAATACACGTATTGGAAATTTGATTTCCGTCATGAGTCGAGGCAAGGGGCAAGCTCCTCTCCGCTTTCAAGACACTATAGCAAATGTCCCAGGGCTACGCACTCTGGGCAACCCCTGGATCTTCAGGGCCAGTCCTCTCTTACGTTTGAGGATTATTTATTCCTGAACACACGTTTACCGGTCCTTACAGACCTATAATCGAGGCGCCTCATCCAACAACCACATAGGTGAAAAGTATATAAATGTCAGGGCTGGTAAGTCACTGACACCACCAAAGCTAGAAAGAAACGTCGTGCTCTCCCTGCAGTCCTTATCCCGTTTTTAACTCATACCGAGGTGTGAGGCTTGCGAATTCACGTTATACACAAAGCTACGCCACAAAGGCCGTGCTTTGATCATCAACCACAAGACTCTGCTTTTTAACAAAAGCCTGGATCATTTCATCTCAGCGTGCCACACATGCAATTCATGCCATGCGATTGATATCTATCGATATATAACGTCTAACCTCGTACGTCTCAGAGAAAGGCGTTAAGCAAGAGAATAAATTCTCCGCCGCTAAACAGATATATATTTAACAGAAATCAATCAACACAGAATAAAATCCAATGTCAGACACACAATCCATTTACAAGTCCGTTCTGGGTCTGAACGAAACCGGAGGCACTTTCCTCGTATATCCATCCATCTCCAAGTACGTCTGGACGACCACCAACAATTTCCATCCTCTTGGGTGTACAGCCCAATCAGGATCGTCAGTAATTATCCAAATGATGTGAAGACTTCCGGTCTTCAACCACCGTCTTCATCTTCGACATATCGTCGAATCGGTTATTCAGAATGGGTATAAACCCGGCCTTTCCGAACAATCCGCGTATATTAAAATGAATGTTACACAAACACAACATACGCCTCATTCCAATTCATTAGTCACTAACCGTAAATCAGTAAGAGAGCAATTTCCCAAATATTAACCCCGAAGGCCGAAACCAACATCAGATCAATACCCAGGAAACCATTCTTCTTAACTAACCTACAACTAGTTTCTAAATTCCACATTCTTAGGGAAAGGTTCCCATTAATTTTATCCAAGACAAATTCTTTAAAATTTATCCTTTAATCTTCCTTTGGATGTCGTTTCAAACCAAATTATGGTTTTCTAAACTAGTCGAGATTAGCGAATCACACCGAAGTAATTATTTATTTTATTTCCCAATCCCAGCCTATTCATCCCATGAAGCAAAACTGGTAGTACTCCATATCTAATACCACGGTGTTATCGGTAAAATTAATTACCATTTCACGTTCAAATCTGATTAAAGATTTAACTATCGCTTTGGAGCAAAACTGGTGATACTCCATCCTCGCTCATTTGCCAAATTTGAAAATTTAGATTATCAATTCATATTTCAATCTAATTGCAGATTCATTAAAACTCCTTTTACTGGGTTAAAGAACTAGTGTGATTTAAAACACAGTTCACGATAAACCCACAAATCAATTCTACTTCAATTTCAATTTATTTATTTAAAAATAAATGGGTTTTAATTTTAGTTCAAAACTAGTTCATTTTGATAAAAATCTATTTTTATCTTTTCAAATATGGAGTTTTTCATCCCAATTTTTCCCAAATCATTTCTTATGATTTTACACAAATTATTACTATTTTTAATAATTTTATCAAGGCCCATACAGTCGATTTCCATCAACGGCCATCGAACTGCACTTACAGCGACTTTTTCCAAATTTGATTTGGACGTATCTCCAAATCCAACTGTTAGATTTAAAATTTCTAATATTCGTTATAAAGCTCTTTTCGATACGAACCCAACGGTTCTGGTTTTAGGAGAATCCGACGGTCGGATCTCCCGTAATGTCCGTTTGAAATAAATCGTAGAAATTCACGAACTGCCGCGGCGCGGCGCGTTCTATTCAGGCCATTATATTATATATATAATATATAATATATATTTCGTCGATTCCTATTTAAAATGAATTCTATAAATATTTTTAATTTCGTTTCAAAAACAATTTCAATTTCCATTTCAATTCAAATCAAAATTGAATTTTTCCTTATAAATTCGTTTTAAAATTCATTTCTATTCAATTCAAATTTAAATTCAATTCGTTTCCTATTCAATTCAAATTCGTTTTCTATTCAATTCAAATCAAATTGGTTCTCTATTCGATTCAATTCAATTTGGTTTTCTATTCAATTCAAATTCAAATTCAATTCGTTTTCTATTCAATTCAAATTCAAATTCAATTCGTTTCCTATTCAATTCAATTCAAATTCGTTTTCTATTCGATTCAATTCAAATTCATTTTCTATTCGATTCAATTCAAATTCGTTTTCTATTCGATTCAAATCAAATTGGTTTTCTATTCAATTCAATTCAAATTCGTTTTCTATTCAATTCAATTTAAATTCGTTTTCTATTCGATTCAATTCAAATTCGTTTTCTATTCGATTCAATTCAAATTCGTTTTCTATTCGATTCAATTCAAATTCGTTTTCTATTCGATTCAATTCAAATTTGTTTTCTATTCGATTCAATTCAAATTCGTTTTCTATTCAAATCAAATTCAATTCGAATATAATCGATATAAATATCGTTCGTGTCAAAATAGCGCATCTCTAATCAACACGGCTTTATATTCAACAAATGGATCTATATTTCTTTCAATACACGACTCTATATCTTTGTCAACACACGACTAATCTCAACGAATGAGTACCGTCCACGTGTGACTATTTTGTTATTTAATATATTTTATAAAAATTATGGTATCTATCGTTTGATATTAAATCAGACTCCAACCGTAAATTAATAAGAGAACGATTCCCTGAATATTAACCCCGAAGGCCGAAACCAACATCAGATTAATATCCAGGAGACCACTCATCTTATCTATTTTCCAGTCAGTTTCTAATTTTATATATGATAAAGATGTAGATTTTATTGTTAAAATATTTCGTTCAACACATGACTAATCTCAACGGATGAGTACAGTCAACACATGAACCTTTACTTTATAATATTCTTTATTTTCCCGATTGGAATGAGGCCCAATCAATTACCATATAAAGTTAATTATATGGATTCCATACAACACATGTATATAATAGCAACGATAAATAATCAACCATCATCCAAAGTGCACTACACTGTATATGCATCAAATATAGATATCTAACGCTTATAACAGCCTGTCGATCCATCGACCGACATATTTAATCAATCAGGATGAATGAACTTCAAATTTCATCTCAACACCCGTGTGGGGTTTCAAACAATCAAACACAGATTTTATTTGTGCAGTTGGGCGATGTGTAAAATTTATCGTCCCAATCAATGTCAGTCAAATCGGTGTACATAAACAAACCGTCTGGTTTGTAAATGAATATTTATTTATTTACATTCACGTTAAAAATTATATTTTTAACGACCAAATTATTTTATTCAACCTATGAATATTATATTCGGTTCATTTATTCAATAAAATGATATTTTTATTTTTCTAACATATTTTAGAAAATTTCGGCGGCATAACGGCACGATACTAGAAACGGGACGAGGCCTAGCCTTATCCCCGGTCTAGTGAAGGCCCACGCCATTCACTCATCAATCAAATCCATTCCATTTCACCAAACAATTCAATTCAAACCAAATAATCTAACCAACTACACAACCAAACAATTAAACAAACAAGCCATTCATGGTCTGTGGATGACGGGTGTCGGGTGCTACTAAACACCGTCTGCATCCTAGTATATATATATAACTAGAAAAGAAATTGAAGAGTGAGAAATTCTCACCGAAAGCAATCCAATACCACGACTCTTCATTTATAGAAATCTTCGCCATTCTCGCTCTTTGTCGCTTTCGTTGCCCGTAGCCACTGTATATATAAAAATCACATTTTTATATTGCTATTCAATATATAAAAATCGAATTTTTACTATGCTGTTCAATATATAAAAATCGAATTTTTACTATGCTATTCTATATATAAAAATCGAATTTTTACAATCACGCTATACGGATAAAAATTCTATTTTTACATCGCTACTATATAGATAAAAATTATTTATTTTTTAATGGTGCTATATAGATAAAAATTCTATTTTTATTGTAACAACCCGCAAAATCAGGACCAATTTAAAAATTTTATTTTAGAAAATTTTAATGAATTTTGACAATATAAAATAATTTATTTAAATAATAATGATCACAAATTTGATTTAAATCGAAGTTAGAATGAATGATTTAATTTTAATTAACAAAAGAGTTAGAAATAACGCGGTAGTTTGAAAAGTCAAACTTGAACTTTGACTGACCGTACAGGATGCAAAATTTAACGGATTTTAGTGAAACCAAAAATATTAGAATCTATTTAAAAATATCTTTCCAACGAATCCGAAAAATCGAAATTTCATAACGGGAATCAAAAGTTATGGCCAATTCAATATTTAGGAAGGTCGCTATGAAATTTATAAGGGCCAAAATTCTAAATTTTGCAGAATAAGGAATTAGGACCCGAAACCATCTCCATTGGTTTTAGAATGTTGTTTACATATAAAAATGACTATAAGAACTTATATTTTTGAGTTTCGGAAAAATTCCACTATTTTTGGTATTTTTAAATATTAAAATATACACCTGAAAAATAGAATTTTTGCAAACGAACTCCGAATTCGACGAAACCAGTTTCTATGGGTTCGGAATATTAAATTAAGGTTAAATTATAAAATTTATAATTTTTGGAATTATTTTGTGGCCTGTATAATTTTTACAGTGGAAATACAGCCTATTTTCAGACTTCGGAAATTTATAATAAATTCATACGGAATCGGAAAATTACGAAATCAGGTTCGTTGGGTTCGTAATGACCTGAAATAATTATGTTTAAAAATTTATTAATTTTGAAATCAGCATGAATTTATAAGAATTTTTGAATTGAAGAAAATAGTTAAAAATTGGGTAATTGGGCACATAATGATATTTGGGCCCAAACCAAAATTAAACCCATGGTATATATTATCTTTTTTCTGAGTTTTAGGGCTGAAATTCGAAATACACAGCAGCCACTCTCTTTTCCATCATTTTTTCTCAATTTCCATGGCTGCTCCCTCTTCCTCTAAAATTCATAAAAAATAAAATCTCTTCAAACCATAGCAAATTATATGTTTTCTCGAAGGTCTCGACGATACGAAGCTAATGGTGTAGTCGGTTTTGTCAAACAGCGCTCGGATTCGCCGGAATCTCGTCTTAAAGCTCGCTGTTTTCGAAATTCAGAAGCTCAAAACGTAAATCAAGAAATTCCCGTGAATCGAGGAAGAATTGGACGAAGTCACGAACACGGAAGTTCTTCGTCTACGCAAGACGAAGATGCTCAGAAAATTTCAGACAGTTTGGAGGTGTGAGGCGGCCTGTGGGACCCGCGAGGCGAAATCCTTTCTAGGCGATTTCCCGATGATCGGAGAAGCTTTAGGGGCGGCTCTTTCTGGTGCTGGTGCGTCTCGCCAAGACGAAGACATTGGCGGTGGTCCCGTGGCGTCAGGTGGCCCGAGGCAGCGGCAAAGTGCGGTCAAAGTTCGGCGGTGAACAGTGCTTTTCGGTCAATGGGCTGAGGGTATTTTCTATTTTACTTTTAAATTATTTAATTAATTTCCAGAACTTTGAAATTGCATAACTCACTCATACGAAGTCGAAAATCGACGATTTCAGGTGCGTTGGGATCGTGGCGACGAGATGGACGCGTGGACACTAATTTTGTCCAATTCTGAGACAGTGAAATTTTTAGGTATTTTCACGAATATTAATTAATTATTTAATTACCCGATCTTTAAAAATTCATAACTCTTTCATACGAGGTCCGTTTGACGAACCGTAAATTGCGTTGGAATCACAAAATTAAGAGCTTCGCGATGGCGTAGACCGCAGCTGAAAAGGAGACAGTAAAATTTTGGCTAAAAATTCAATGTGAGGATTCTAATTTTATTTGTTTAATTAATTATAAATTATTTTCTTGCATTAAAAATAATTGTTTGATCGTTTAATTCTGACCTGAAATGTTGGGTGTTGTTTGGAATGATAATTGTTGCTTGTTGAATGATTGTTGTACATGATTTGCAAATCCGCTTGGATTTATGTATATCTTATTTGCGGTTGGAGAAATGGGATCTAAAATGAGATCATAACATATTTTATTCAGTATATATATATATATATATATATATATATATATATATATGTTAAGATTGGATTAGAACTTGTAAAACAAATAAAATCCTCTTTTATTTTTAGAACATGTACACAAATGAATTTCTTTTTGTCCTTAAAATAAAAAAAAGAAAAAGTTTTTATTTACATTTCTGTTATTAATAAAAGAACAAGTTTTTATTTACATTTCTTTGTAAATAAATGAACACATTTAGATGTGATAAAAAGAGTTAAAAAGACAATCTTTTTGTATTGAAAACACAAAGATGTAATTTTGACGATGAAAATAAGAAGATGATCTTTTTATATTTTAAATAGAGGAGTTATCATTTTTACATTGTAAAATAGAAAAGGTCATATTTTTACATTACAAAATAGGTTAATTTTTTTTTTACACCTTCCTTTGTAAATGATAAGACCAAAAATATGTTATTCACATTTTTGATGTTTATATAGTGAAAGAAAAGAAATAAAGTTTTGTTAGTCATTTTGTTTACATTGTTTTTGTAAATAAATCATTTTTCTATGTAAACCAAAAGAGAACATAATTTGTGAATTGTTTTTATTTACATTTATATGTAAAACAAAAGAGAACATAATATGTAAATCATTTTGTTCACATTTTCTTTGTAATAGAAAAAGAGTAAAATATGTAAATCTTTTTGTTTACATTTTCTTTGTAAAAGAGAAAGAGTAAAACATGTTAATCACTTTGTTTACATTTTCATTGTAAAAGAGAAAGAGTAAAACATGTAATCAGTCATGTAAATAAAAAGGATAGAATTTAGAGATATATTTACTTACATTTTCTTATATATATATAAAAAGGAATATAATTTAGAAATATATATATTTATTTACATTTTCTATGTAGTAAAAATAGAATTGTTAATGCTGAATATTTTATCGTCATTTTGAATGCGGTAAAAATTGAATTGTTAATGCTGAATATTTTATCGTCATTTGGAATGCGGTAAAAATAGAATTGTTAATATTGAATTTTTTATCGTCATTTTGAATGCGGTAAAAATAGAATAGTTAATGTTGAATATTTTATCGTCATTTTGAACGCGGTGAAAATAGAATGGTTAATGTTGTCATTTTTATCGACATTTTTAGTGCGATAAAAATAGACAATGTTAGTGATTCATTTTTATCGACATTTTGGGTGCGATAAAAATAGACAATGTTAGTGATTCATTTTTATCGACATTCTTGGTGCGATAAAAATAGACAATGTTAGTGATTCATTTTTATCGACATTCTTGGTGCGATAAAAATAGACAATGTTAGTGATTCATTTCTATCGACATTTTTGGTGCGATAGAAAATAAAAAGAACAGGAACATGAGAAGCATTTATTTACAACTCCTATTGTAAATGAAAAGAGTAAAAATATGAGGACCACTTTATTTACAACTTCTTTTGTAAATGAAAAGAGCAGAATATGTTGATCATTTTATTGGTATTTCTATGGTAAATAAAAGAACAAGACATGTGAATCTTTTTTTTTTTTTTTTTTTTTTCATTTTATATTGTAAATGAAAAAGAACAACATTCTTGTCAAGACTTGATTAGTGAATTTAAATTGTCATTTTGAGTTAACATGTCAAATTTAGAAAATGAACCTTTCTATACATTAAAAGGATTAATTAGAAAATGAACATTTTTTTGTCATTAAAAAGGATTAGTTAAAAATGAACATTTTGTGTCATTAAAAAGAACTAATTAGAAATGAACACTTGGTGTCATAAAAAAAAAAAGAATAAATTAAAAATAAACTTTTTTTTTATGCATAAGAAAAGAGATTAAAACAAAATACTCATTTTTGTATATTAAAAGTGAATTAGACAAAATGGGCATTTTTGGGCACATTAAAATGAATGAAGTAAAAATAGACATCTTTATCCATTGAAAAAGATTAGACAAAATTTTCATTTTGTTGCATTAGAAGTTAAGAAAACAAAATCATCATATTTGTTTATGTTGAGAAAAAGAATGGATTTAAAATGTATGTTTTCATACATTAAAAAGAATGAATTAAGGATGTATATTTTTATATATTAAAAATAATGAAGTCAGATATTCATTAAAATGAATGAGACCAAAAATATGCATTTTTGGTAAATAAATAAAAGTCACGATTTTTATGGTCATATGTTCATAATAAAGAGTATTGAAATATTTGCCTGTGATGTTGTATTTTGATGTGTTAAATGTGATGTTAGTATATTCAAAATTGAATGTTACACTTCCATTTACAAGTCATCCGACTTGTTTATGTGATTGGGACGATTATTTTTACACATCGCCCAAGTGCACAAATAATTTATTATTTGTTTGTTGGATGAAAACCCCACACGGGTATTGGGACGATACTTGACTAACACAAATCCCAATGTTATTTATATGTCTATCGATTGATCGACAGGCTGCGATGAGCGTTATTGTTTTATTTTAATGCTCACACAGTTGACATTGTCACTCTGGTTGTTAATGGATGATTGAGGATTATTTCCTGTTTTACCCTATACATGAAATGTATGAAACCCATATGACCCAAATTATATGGTACATGGTTGAGTCGCATTCCAATGCAGAATTTCTTTTTTTTAAATAAAGAAATTTTATATAATAAAAGGATTTTTGTAAAATAAAAGATTTTGTATTATAAAGAATATTTTACATTCAGAATCTTTTATATATAGAATATTTTAAAATGTGTTTTTTTTTTTATATATAGTAATGAATTAATATCTTTAAGATAAATCTTTTATTTAAGATTATTAGATCTTAACAATTATGGTTGGTAATTGATATGTAGATTGGATTTGTAGTGGACGATGTTTTAAATAACATTTATCCTTTAATCCAATTTACATTGAAATTACTATTTGAAATTTATAAATCTATTTTATAAATTGAAAATCAAAATTGGAATATTAATAAATCTTTTTAGAAGGATTAAAATGTAATTTATTTTATCTTTGATAAAATTAATGAGAACCTTTTAACATAAATAATAATTTTTATTTAAAAGGATATTCAAAGTTGGAATGTGGCGTATGGTTGATTTTAATTACAAATACGCGAGTTATTCAGAAAGACCGGGTCTAACCCATTCTGAATAATCATCACGACGATCAAGAGTCGAAGATGAAGACGGTGACTGAAGACCTGAGAGCTTCACATCATTTGGTTGATGGTGACTAATATCTTGAATTGGGACTGATCCCCCAAGGCAAGGTAAAAGTGATGATCTTCCAGACGTACTGGAGATCGACGGATACGTTGTTTCGTTCAGACCCAGAACGGACTTGTAAATGGATAGCATGCCTGACATTGAAATTTATTTCATGTAATTAAATCGGTTTTTATTTAATATATAAATGCATGGTGGCGGAGGATTTATTCTCTTGCTTAACACCCTTTTGTATGTTAAATAATTACCGATCGCATGATATGAGTTGTTGATGTGGCACGCCAAGTTGCAATTGAACAAAGCTTATTGTTGCAAAGCAGAGCCTTGTATGATGATCAAAGCATAGTCTGGTATGGACATAGCTTTGTGTAATACGTTACTTCGCGAGCCTCACACCCCGGTTGAGTCTAAAACGGAGCAAGGGAACGCAGGGAGTGCGCACGTTTCTTTCTAGCTAGAAGTGGTGTCGGTGCTTAAACTGGCTGACATTTTACTTATGTGGTTGTTGGATTTGAGGTACCTCAGGTATATTGGTCGTATTGTGGCCAATCAGAGATCCGTTAGGGTCGGGAAACGTGTGTTCAGGAATAACTAATCCAGTCCATTGCACCAGTTGGACAGAGTACCAACACGGGGACGGACCGGCCCTGCAGGATCCAAGGGTTGGACAGAGTACCAATCCTGGGGCATTGCTAGAGTGTCTCGAATCGGTAAGGAATTCGCTCCTAGCCTTGACTCATGATGGAAACCCAACTTTCCAATAGGTAACGACGAATTTGATTGTATATTTATTATGGCAGCATAGCGGGATGGGGCACTATGCTGTCTAGGATTAATACATTTATTTTGATGTATTTCAAATTGGTTGTACACTATTATTATATAATACCGTGTGTATCGTATCAAGCATCTTTTGATCATTATAAGGTAAAACCCTATCCTCCGGTTTGCGTTGCATTGTGTGATGGGACTTGGGTCTTATAATGGTTTCATTTTTCTAAAAAGCGTTGCGTTATTTTGACGATTTACTTTAGTCATGCACTGGCAATCCATAGGAGAAAACCCGTTCCGCGAAAGTGGCGTGGTCCTGAGATTAGCCTTATTATATTTTATAGGTTAGGTAGAATTCTCACACCAGTCCCATGACTGACCTGTAGTTTTGTCCACTGGCAAACTCGGGTGCCCATATTTTCCACACGGGCAGTCGAGTAGCTATTTTTGCAGATATATTAAACATGATTCTGGGTTGAAGCTTAAAGCTGTGTCCAGAGATAGAAAGTCTTCCGCTGTGTTCTTTCGTTGCAGTATATTACATTTTTGTATTTATCTTCCGCTGTAATTATATTCCAATGTACTCTGATATGTATATTCTGTACTCTGATGTAACATTATATGATGATATGTTATAAAAGTCTTCTGTTGTTGTTTTAATATGTTGTATGCCCAAAGTTAAAGTATTCGTAGATTTTCACTTTTTGGGTCAGACCTGTGTGGTTTATGGTCGATTCAAAGGGTGGGAATTTGCGGGTCTTTACATTTATCCCGCTATTCTTCATATAAAGATTATATTTTTTATTACTCTACATGAATAAAAATCATATCTTTCCTTATTTCAAAATCTCACCTTTTCTAATTTAAAAATCAAATCTTTTTTTATTTTTAAAAATCTAATCTTTTCTATTTTTAAAATCTAATCTTTTCTATTTTTAAAAATCTAATCTTTTTTCATGGATCTATAAACAAAATCAGGACTTTAGGTCGCCTCTTATATAAAACTAAATTTAGAAAAGAAAACTAATTTATAAAAACCGAATTCCAACTAAGAACTAATTTAAATAGGGTAGTACATTTTAAATAAAATCAGATTTAAAGGAGACTCACCGTTATTCGAAGAGGAGAGACACAAGGGGCTATAGGTGACCGGAGGGCATCGGTGAAGCAAGGGGTCTTCGGTCGGCAGCAGTAGGGGGGGCTCGTCGCGCGGTGGCGCAGGGGAAAAGGGGGGCGCGGGGGGCTCGTTGTCGCAGGCGAGGGGGGCTCGATGTCGCAGGCGAGGGGAAGAGGAGGAAGATGAGGAGGGGCGGCGGCGGCTCATCGACGGTGTGGGGGGGGGGGGGGGGGGGGCTCAGCGCTGCCGCGTTGCGGCTTCCTTTTTTTCCTGAAATCGATTGAAATAATGATTGGGGGGGCAGAGAGAAGTTAAGGGGAGAGGAAAGAGGTTTTTAGTTTTTAATTTATTTAATTATTTTATTTTCACCAAAAAGCAACTTTTATTTTCGATCTCAAAACTAGGCCCACCGCCTGTCGTCCACGGCTAATTACCCCCATTCCGAACACAATGGGATATGTATCGCAAGCTGATTCGATCGTTACAATCAGTTTTCGTCAAAATCAACATATACTTCTATATATTGAATTTGAACACGCATTTCAATTTACCGGGGTCACATACGAACTCGAAGAATTGCAGAAAAATATTTTCTAGCTTCGTATTGACGATACGGTCCTAACAAAACTATCTCGTCGAATTCTGAGACCGTTTAAAAATGGCCAATTTCCAGTCGATTAAAATCAACTAAAACTGGTCAAACGCGTTTTCCTTTGCCACGCTCACATATTGATTCGAAAAATTATGAAATTTGGAATCTAGCAATAACTTGACATCACAGACCCAACACAAGTGGTTTCGTCAAAATCCGAGGTCGTTTGCAAAATGTCTATTTTTAAGGGCCTGAATTCCATAGCGACTATTCAGAATTTTCAACTGGACATATCTTTTGATTCCCGCTATGAAATTTTGATTTTTCGGATTCGTTGGAAAGATATTCCCAATTAGATTCTAATGTTTTTAGTTTCGCTAAAATCCGGTTTGTTTTGCACCCGGTACATTCATTTGAAGTTTGAAATCGAATTATCGAACTACCGCGCCATTTTCAATTCTATTTATAACTATATATAAATATTTATATTCTAACGACGACGTATGTAATATATGCGTTTTAATTATATTCAAAATTAATTTTCTCGTCGATATTATTTAAAATAATCTATTTTAAATACTCAAAATTCGCTAAACTTGCCAAAATAAAAATTTTAAACTGGCCCAGATTTTCCGGGTTATTACAATCTCCCCCACTTAAAACTTTTCGTCCCCGAAAAGGAACAAAGTCGAAAGTGGTTTGATTAATCAACTCTACGTTCGATCTGGCTTCCATTCTCCAACTTTTCAGTTTTTGAGAATTTTCAAATTTTCAAACATTTGGCTAACACCCTAAATTTTCGAAAAATTTCGCCATAACCTCCCCTGCACCGGGAGCCACGGGAAAATCCCGAAATTGCCATATAGGCCTTCTGATCTCAAAAAGAAAAAGAAAAAGCCAAGCGGCTAGCCAATAGGCTCATAAAATCATCATCACCCAAACAAAATAGTAAATTATAGTAAATATGTACCTATTTGTCGGGCAAACAAATTTTATTCTCTGCTCTAGCCTCCTTGCTATGACCTGTTCAATGTAAGTATATGTATATGCAAGCAATTGCGACCAATTTTCTATACAGTCCAATATTTGATGCAATTAGGCATAATGGTTCAAAATTATCAAACAGATAAACAAACAACACAAACATCAATCAATTAGTGGATTAACGTTTCAAATTCATAATTTTGATGTATATATACAAAAATCATGTTTTTGATGCCAATTCACAACAATGTATTCTAGATATATTAGTTTTGGTTCTCACACCAGTCTAATGGTAATATATAGAAACCACACCTTCGAAACACGAACATAAATACTGATGATGCACGTGCTATCATCAGTACCATCTCCGGGCGACAAGAATGTGATTCTATATCTATCTGATATATTAAAACTTCGAATATACGTTCATGACGCGTATATACAAAATCTTTATATACTAGATTGTCCAAATTCAATATAAATAAAATATTCAAATACGTGGAATTGATTTAAATTTTCAAAACAAAATTGTTTTCATTTGAAAAAATACTCTTCACACTCGTTCTAGGATACTACTGATCCCATCTCTAACGAGTCATTCTAATTGGATATTACTAATCCAATATCTGAGGAATTCTTTCGTATGGTTCTAATGTGTCTTGTTCTCGAGCTCTGTAAACCAAAGCTCAGATACCAAATGTGAGAACCCGTTACTTCCCCGTGAAGGAAAGAGCGGATACTTTGAGAACAACACACAAATGAACGCAGACGGGAGAACATTTCATTGTTATTACAACAATACCATCAGAATACAAGAATATACAGAGTATGAATAAATATAATACAACAAAGAATATCAGAGATTTAGATACAGTATTGCAGCAGAAAAATAGTACAAAACACAACTGAAAGTAATACACGGATACAGAGCTTTCCGAGCATCGTTCCAGCTGTAAATCAGGATCCTGTGAATATATATCTGCAAAACCAAAACTACTAGCTGCCCGTGTCAAAAATAGGGGCACCCAGAGTTTAGGTTAAAACAATAAACTCCAGGTCAGTCATGTGACTGGTGTGAGAACTAAAACAGTTATTTAAAACTTTACTTTAAAAGAGCGTAATTCAAGGGACCACGCCGTATAACACGGAACGGATTTCCTCCCAAGAATACCAGTGCATAGAACAAACAACGCAATGCTTTTTTGAAAAATGAAGCTATTATAAGACCCAGGTCCCATCACACAATGCAACGCAAGCCGGAGGATAGGGTTTTCCCTTATAATAGCCAAACATGCTTGATACGTTTAAAACAAATCATTTGATACTATAATAAGTGTATAGTGTCAAAACAATTTCAATCATAAATATAAATCATAGACGGCATGGGTACCATATATCATGTCGCCATACTAGTTCTACAATTAAAACCTCAATACACGTATTGGAAATTTGATTTCCGTCATGAGTTGAGGCAAGGGGCAAGCTCCTCTCCGCTTTCGAGACACTATAGCAAATGTCCCAGGGCTACGCACTCTGGGCAACCCCTGGATCTTCAGGGCCGGTCCTCTCTTACGCTTGAGGATTATTTATTCCTGAACACACGTTTCTCGGTCCTTACAGACCTATAATCGAGGCGCCTCATCCAACAACCACATAGGTGAAAAGTATATAAATGTCTGGGCTGGTAAGTCACTGACACCACCAAAGCTAGAAAGAAACGTCGTGCTCTCCCTGCAGTCCTTATCCCGTTTTTAACTCATACCGAGGTGTGAGGCTTGCGAATTCACGTTATACACAAAGCTACACCACAAAGGTCGTGCTTTGATCATCAACCACAAGACTCTGCTTTTTAACAAAAGCCTTGATCATTTCATCTCAGCGTGCCACACAGGCAATTCATGCCATGCGATTGATATCTATCGATATATAACCTCTAAGCTCGTACGTCTCAGAGAAGGGCGTTAAGAAAGAGAATAAATTCTCCGCCGCCAAACAGATATATATTTAACAGAAATCAATCAACACAGAATAAAATCTAATGTCAGACACACAATCCATTTACAAGTCCGTTCTGGGTCTGAACGAAACCGGAGGCACTTTCCTCGCATATCCATCCATCTCCAAGTACGTCTGGACGACCACCAACTATTTCCATCCGCTTGGGTGTACAGCCGTATCAGGATCGTCAGTAATTATCCAAACGATGTGAAGACTTCCGGTCTTCAACCACCGTCTTCATCTTCGACATATCGTCGAATCGGTTATTCAGAATGGGTATAAACCCGGCCTTTCCGAACAATCCGCGTATATTAAAACGAATGTTACACAAACACAGCATACGCCTCATTCCAATTCATTAGTCACTAACCGTAAATCAGTAAGAGAGCAATTTCCCAAATATTAACCCTGAAGGCCGAAACCAACATCATATCAATACCCAGGAAACCATTCTTCTTAACTAACCTACAGCTAGTTTCTAAATTCCACATTCTTAGGGAAAGGTTCCCATTAATTTTATCCAAGACAAATTCTTTAAAATTTATCCTTTAATCTTCCTTTGGATGTCGTTTCAAACCAAATCATGGTTTTCTAAACTAGTCGAGATTAGCGAATCACACCGAAGTAATTATTTATTTTATTTCCCAATCCCAACCTATTCATCCCATGAAGCAAAACTGGTAGTACTCCATATCTAATACCACGGTGTTATCGGTAAAATTAATTACCATTTCACGTTCAAATCTGATTAAAGATTTAACTATCGCTTTGGAGCAAAACTGGTGATACTCCATCCTCGCTCATTTGCCAAATTTGAAAATTTAGATTATCAATTCATATTTCAATCTAATTGCAGATTCATTAAAACTCCTTTTACTGGGTTAAAGAACTAGTGTCATTTAAAACACAGTTCACGATAAACCCACAAATCAATTCTAATTCAAGTTCAATTTATTTATTTAAAAATAAATGGGTTTTAATTTTAGTTCAAAACTAGTTCATTTTGATAAAAAAACTATTTTTATCTTTTCAAATATGGAGTTTTTCATCCCAATTTTTCCGAAATCATTTCTTATGATTTTACACAAATTATTACTATTTTTAATAATTTTATCAAGGCCCGTACAGTCGATTTCCATCAACGGCCATCGAACTGCACTTACAGCGACCTTTTCCAAATTTGATTTGGACGTATCTCCAAATCCAACCGTTAGATTTCAAATTTCTAATATTCGTTAGAAAGCTCTTTTCGATACGAACCCAATGGTTCCGGTTTTAGGAGAATCCGACGGTCGGATCTCCCGTAATGTCTGTTTGAAATAAATGGTCAAAATTCACGAACTGCCGCGGCGCGGCGCGTTCTATTCGGGCCATTATATTATATATATAATATATAAAATATATTTCATCGATTCCTATTTAGAACGAATTCTATAAATAGTTTTAATTTCGTTTCAAAAACAATTTCAACTTCCATTTCAATTCAAATCAAAATTGATTTTTTCCTTATAAATTCGTTTTAAAATTCATTTCTATTTAATTCAAATTTAAATTCAATTCGTTTCCTATTCAATTCAATTCAAATTCGTTTTCTATTCAATTCAAATCAAATTGGTTCTCTATTCGATTCAATTCAATTTGGTTTTCTATTCAATTCAAATTCAAATTCAATTCGTTTTCTATTCAATTCAAATTCAAATTCAATTCGTTTCCTATTCAATTCAATTCAAATTCATTTTCTATTTGATTCAATTCAAATTGGTTTTCTATTCGATTCAATTCAAATTCGTTTTCTATTCGATTCAAATCAAATTGGTTTTCTATTCGATTCAATTCAAATTCGTTTTCTATTCGATTCAATTCAAATTCGTTTTCTATTCGATTCAATTCAAATTCGTTTTCTATTCGATTCAATTCAAATTCTTTTTCTATTCGATTCAATTCAAATTCGTTTTCTATTCAAATCAAATTCAATTCCAATATAATCGATATAAATATCGTTCGTGTCAAAATAGCGCATCTCTAATCAACACGGCTTTATATTCAACAAATGGATCTATATTTCTTTCAATACACAACTCTACATCTTTGTCAACACACGACTAATCTCAACGAGTGAGTACCGTCCACGTGTGACTATTTTGTTATTTAATATATTTTATAAAAATTATGGTATCTATCGTTTGATATTAAATAAGACTCCAACCGTAAATTAGTAAGAGAACGATTCCCTGAATATTAACCCCGAAGGCCGAAACCAACATCAGATTAATATCCAGGAGACCACTCATCTTATCTATTTTCCAGTCAGTTTCTAATTTTATATATGATAAAGATGTAGATTTTATTGTTAAAATATTTCGTTCAACACATGACTAATCTCAACGGATGAGTACAGTCAACACATGAACCTTTACTTTATAATATTCTTTATTTTCCCGATTGGAATGAGGCCCAATCAATTACCATATAAAGTTAATTATATGGATTCCATACAACACATGTATATAATAGCAACGATAAATAATTAACCATCATCCAAAGTGCACTACACTGTATAGGCATCAAATATAGATATCTAACGCTTATAACAGCCTGTGGATCCATCGACCGACATATTTAATCAATCAGGATGAGTGAACTTCAAATTTCATCCCAACACCCGTGTGGGGTTTCAAACAATCAAACACAAATTTTATTTGTGCAGTTGGGCGATGTGTAAAATTTATCGTCCCAAACAATGTCAATCAAATCGGTGTACATAAACAAACCGTCCGGTTTGTAAATGAATATTTATTTATTTACATTCACGTTAAAAATTATATTTTTAACGACCAAATTATTTTATTCAACCTATGAATATTCTATTCGGTTCATTTATTCAATAAAATGATATTTTTATTTTTCTAACATATTTTAGAAAATTTCGGCGGCATAACGACACGATACTAGAAACAGGACGAGGCCTAGCCTTATCCCCGGTCTAGTGAAGGCCCACACCATTCACACATCAATCAAATCCATTCCATTTCACCAAACAATTCAATTCAAACCAAATAATCTAACCAACTACACAACCAAACAATTAAACAAACAAGCCATCCATGGTCTGTGGATGACGGGTATCGGGTGCTACTAAACACCGTCTGCATCCTAGTATATATATATATAACTAGAAAAGAAATTGAAGAGTGAGAAATTCTCACCGAAAGCTATCCAATACCACGACTCTTCATTTATAGAAATCTTCGCCATTCTTGCCCTTTGTCGCTTTCGTTGCCCGTAGCCACTATATATATAAAAATCACATTTTTATATTACTATTCAATATATAAAAATCGAATTTTTACTATGCTATTCAATATATAAAAATCGAATTTTTACTATGCTATTCTATATATAAAAATCGAATTTTTACAATCACGCTGTACGGATAAAAGTTCTATTTTTACATCGCTACTATATAGACAAAAATTATATTTTTTTCAATGGTGCTATATAGATAAAAATTCTATTTTTATCCCGCTATTCTTCATATAAAGATTATATTTTTATTACTCTACATGAATAAAAATCATATCTTTCCTTATTTCAAAATCTCACCTTTTATAATTTAAAAATCAAATCTTTTTTGTTTTTTAAAATCTAATCTTTTCTATTTTTAAAAATCTAATCTTTTTTCATGGATCTATAAACAAAATCAGGACTTTAGGTCGCCTCTTATATAAAACTGAATTTAGAAAAGAAAACTAATTTATAAAAACCGAATTCCAACTAAGAACTGATTTAAATAGGGTAGTACATTTTAAATAAAATCAGATTTAAAGGAGACTCACCGTTATTCGAAGAGGAGAGGCACAAGGGGCTATAGGTGACCGGAGGGCATCGCTGAAGCAAGGGGGGTCTTCGGTCGGCAGCAGCAGGCAGGGGGGGGGGGTTCGTCGCGCGGTGGCACAGGGGAAAAGAGGGCGTAGGGGGCTCGATGCCGCAGGCGAGGGGGCTCGATGTCGCAGGCGGGGGGGGGGGGGGGGGCTCAATGTCGCAGGCGAGGGGAAGAGGAGGAAGATGAGGAGAGGCGGCGGCGGCTCATCGACGGTGGAGGGGGCTCGGCGCTGTCGCGCTGCGGCTTCCTTTTTTTTCTGAAATCGATTGAAATAATGATTTGGGGGGGGGGGCAGAGAGAAGTTAAGGGGAGAGGAAAGAGGTTTTTAATTTTTAATTTATTTAATTATTTTATTTTCACCAAAAAGCAACTTTTATTTTCGACCTCAAAACGAGGCCCACCGCCTGTCGTCCATAGCTAATTACCCCCATTCCGAACACAATGGGATATGTATCGCAAGCTGATTCGATCGTTACAATCGGTTTTCGTCAAAATCAACATATACTTCTATATATTGAATTTGAACACGCATTTCAATTTACCGGGGTCACATACGAACTCGGAGAATTGCATAAAAATATTTTCTAGCTTCGTATTGACGATACGGTCCTAACAAAACTAGTTTCGTCGAATTCTGAGACCGTTTGAAAAATGGCCAATTTCCAGTCGATTAAAATCAACTGAAACTGGTCAAAAGCGTTTTCCTTTGCCACGCTCACATACTGATTCGAAAATTTATGAAATTTGGAATCTAGCAATAACTTGACATCACGGACCCAACACAAGTGGTTTCGTCGAAATCCGAGGTCGTTTGCAAAATGTCTATTTTTAAGGGCCTGAATTCCATAGCGACTATTCAGAATTTTCAACTGGACATATCTTTTGATTCCCGCTATGAAATTTTGATTTTTCGGATTCGTTGGAAAGATATTCCCAATTAGATTCTAATGTTTTCAGGTTCGCTAAAATCCGGTTTGTTTTGCACCCGGTACATTCATTTGAAGTTTGAAATCGAATTATCGAACTACCGCGCCATTTTCAATTCTATTTATAACTATATATAAATATTTATATTCTAACGACGACGTATATAATATATGCGTTCTAATTATATACAAAATAAATTTTCTCATCGATATTATTTAAAATAATCTATTTTAAATATTCAAAATTCGCTAAAATTGCCAAAATAAAAATTTTAAACTGGCCCAGATTTTCTGGGTTATTACAGCCGGTCCACCGATATGGATTATTATGCCTGAACACTACGTTTCTCCGTCCTATGGGGCGTAAACGAGCCAACGAATGGCTCCATCGGTCCCGGATCGACCGATATATCCGAGGCGCCTCGCAACAGCAACAACCACACAGGTGAAAAGTATATAAATGTCAGGGCTGGTAGGTCATTGACACCACCCTAGCTAGAAAGAAACGCATGCCCTCCCTGAGGTCCTTCTCCCGTTTCTGGTTCATACCGGGGTGTGAGGCTCGCGAATCCACATTATACACAAAGCTACGCCACACAGGCGGTGCTTTGATCATCACCACAAGACTTTGCTTTTCAACAGAAGCCCTGATCATTTGCCACTTAGGCATGCCACACTAGCAATTCATGCCATGCGACTGATGTCCATCGATACACAACCTCTGAGCTTGTGCATCTCAGAGAAGGGCGTTAAGCAAAAGAATAAATTCTCCGCCGCCAAACAGATGTATATTTAATAGAGATCAATCAACACAGAATAAAATCCAATGTCAGACACACAGTCCTTTTACAAGTCCGTTCTGGGTCTGAACGAAACCGGAGGCACTAAATACCTCGCAAACCCATCAATCACCACGTACGTCTGGACGATCACCACTCATTATCCATATTTCGGGATGCCTCCCAATCAGGACCTCGGTTACCATCCAAATGAGGTGAAGATCTCCGGTCTTCGACCACCGTCTTCATCTTCGACTTTCAATCGTCGGTCAATTATTTGAAATGAGAATTAAATCGGCCTTTTCAAATAATTCACGTATATTTAGAATTTCAAATCAATTTATTTCAATGGTTAAATCATTCGACAACACCAATTTTGTTCTTTAATGTAATTTTCACACCAAACACATTCAACCATCAAATACCACATAAATCGAGCAAATTCAGTTTACTTCCATTCCATATCGTTTATGATAGTTTATAACGATTTATCGCTATTTTTATTTATTTTAAAATAGCCAATTTATTTAAAACAACGCGTCGGGCCATAACGCGGCCGTGGCGCTGTTTTTCTTCAGATTTGATTTACACATATCTGAAAATCTAACCGTTGGATCTTCACAAAATTTACATCATTAGAAAGATCTTTTCAAAACGAATCCAACGGTTCTAGTTTGGGGAAAATCCGACGGTCGGATCTCCCGGTACAATCGTTTGAATTTTCGATTTCAAAACACGAACTGCAGCGTCGTTATTCGATTAAATATAATTATATTTATATATATATATATAAATATAATCGTTTCTGGCGTTGTTTTTCTTTAGATTTGAATCAAACATTCCAGACAATCCAACCGTTGGATTTTTACAAAGTTTGTGCCGTTGGAAAGATTTTTCAAAGCGGACCCAACGGTTGCGATTTCAGGAAAATCCGATGGTCGGATCTCCCGGTATAATCGTTTGAAATCACGGTTTCAAAACACGAACTGCACGGCCACGTTACGTTTTAATTTTATTTATATTTATATATTTATATAAATATAGTTCATTCAACAATTTCAATATCGTTTTCACTTCAAATATTTCACTAACGCCTTTAAATTTTGGAAAATTTCGCCATAACCTCCTTTGTACGGGAGGGGCTGGGAAAATTCCCAAATAGCCACACGGGCGTCTCATGTCAAAAAGATAAAGAAAAAGCCAAGTGGCTAGCCAATAGGCTCATAAAATCATCACCCAAACAAAACAGTAAATGTGTACCTATTTGTCGGGCACAAAATTTTATTCCTCTTCTCTAGCCCCTTTGCTATAACCTGTTCAATAAATATGCATGTACATATATACAGTTCTTATCACTTATCATTTTCCATTCAACTTCATATTTGATTCCATTTGGTTTAAAAGCACCATTCATTCTAATGTTGTATGCATAGGCAAAAATCATATCATTAGCTAATTAATGAATATTTCGACTCATGCATATTTATTTGAATGAGTTGCTATTTTTAACACTTCACATTTCCTACAATTCATGTATATAATAAAAATGTGATTTTTATTGTAAAACAATTCTTTTCAAAATACTATTATTTTATATAGTCTATATGGATGATAAAAAGGTGATTTTTATTGAAAAACAATTTATTTTAAAACAAGGTCATTTTACATAGTTCATATAGATGATAAAAAGGTGATTTTTATCATAAAACAATTTATTTCAAAATATGAATACCATCCAACACATGAATTTCTAATCAACGAATGAATATCGATTCAACACATGAAGGTTTTCTATAGTTTCTATATATAGATAAAAATGTGATTTTTATATTTAAAACACGAATACCATTCAACACATGAATTTCTAATCAACGAATGAATATCGATTCAACACATGAAGGTTTTCTATTCAACGAATAAATATAGTTTCAGCAAATGAAAATAATTCAAACACATGAATATTATTCAAAATTTCGGCAGCATAACGGCAGGGTAGTTAAAACCGGGACCGTCCCTAGTACGGCTCCTCGCTCTACCTTAAAACCTCGCGGTTTTTGACAATGGGGATCATGCATCTAGTTCGCACGCAGGCGACATGTATATATTTATTTCATTTCCACAAACTAATCCTATATGGTTTCAACCAAATATTTTTCAACCACAAATGGGTATTTTTCAACCACAATCAATCAATATCAACCACAAACATTCCCAAACAACCATTCGCTATCAATCAATTTTCACACCAATCACAACCAATAAATATCGTCCATGGTTTGTGGACGAGGGGCGTATATATATATATTTAAATTTATATTTATATATAGCAATTCACTTCTATTTCAACACATATATAATTTTTACAACGCATATATAACTTATACATCGAACGTACAACTTATACAACGCTTATACATGAGGTGTACAACGCTTATATAACCCATACATCGACTATATAATTTATACATCGTCGTTTTCCATATCGTTTATAAATTAGAAATCTCACATTGGGTTCCACTCCACCAAAAATAGCAGAAGGCTCAGAAAAATATGCGGTCTCTTCTAAAATGTAGAAGGTGTCCACACGGGTCCACTGTCTCTTGTTTCACTGAATTTCGACTACAAAGCAAAAAGATATGATTTTTCAAAGTTTGCAACACTTAAAAGTGTAAAAACAGTTGAAAATATAGAGCAGCCGTTAGTTTTCAAACCTGGTTCGAAACTAGGGTTTGATCTTTCGACCAAACTGTTGCGCGATAGGGGAATCGGGTCATACGATGTCGAAGAGGGCTGGTAGGCGCCTGAATGGCGGGCGGAGGTGGCCGGTTCGGTGGGGCCCAGTGGCCACGGCGGTGCCCCAAAGTGCTGACCTTCTCGAGCTCGATTCTCTCACCACACTCAATGAAAATATTCAAACTTGGTATGGATTTAAAGAGGGGAAGAAGAGCTTTAAAATGGGTCTGGAATCACTCGATTTCATTGAGAAACGAGAGAGAAATCTCTCCTGGAAGATTTGAAGTCATTTCCGTCTCGCGTAGGGGGGTTACGGGCTTGAGCAAGGTGGAAGATGAATTGTGATTGGCCGGCTCATTATTTATTTATTTATTTATTTCAAAAATCCGAAAATATCCCTCTTCACATACGAACACCAATTCAAACCCAACGACTGTCGTCCCTAGCGTTTTACCCCCATTCCGAATACAATGGGCTATGTTTCGAAGGCCCATTCGACTGTTTCAGTCAGTTTCCATTCAAATTAAAATATAAAACATTCAATATTCAATTTGAACGTACATTTCAATTTGCCAGGGCCACAGACTGATTCGAAAAATTCCAGAAAAATAAATCTAGCTATGTTTTGACGATACGGTCCCAACAAAACAAGTTTCGTCGAATTCTGAGACCGTTTGCAGAAAGGCCCATTTTTGGTCGATCCAATTTAACTGTAATTGACCAAAACACATTTTCCTTTGCCACGCTCACATACTAGCTTAAAAAATTATGAAATTTGAAACCTAGCAATAACTTCACATCCTGGGTCCAACAAAAGTGGTTTCGTCGAATTCCGAGGTCGTATGCAAAATGGCCAATTTCACGGGCTATATAAATTCCATAGCGACCTTTTTGAAAATTCATTCGGCTATAACTTTTGCTTTCCGCTATGAAAATTCAATTTTTTAGATTCGTTAGAAAGGTATTCACTAATAGATTTAAATATTTTTGGTTTCGCTAAAATCCGTTTTGTTTTGCACCCGGTACAGTCCGACAAAGTTTGAATTCAATTTTTGAAACTGCAGCACCATTTCAGGCCTTGTTTATAATTATAATTAATTATATTCGTTTTCAATGGTCGATTCAAACTCACTTTTCATTGCCATTATTTAAAATATTTATTTTAAATTCATTATTTTGGCCAATTAAAAAAATTAAATTGGTTCAGATTTTCTGGGTCGTTGCAATCTCCCCCACTTAAAACTTTTCGTCCCCGAAAAGGAACAAAGTCGAAAGTGGTTTGATAAATCTACAATCACACAACAAAACCAACAATCAAATTGTTTTTAACTTTTCAAAACTATACAAATTAATTCCTATTCTCTTTTAAAATCATTCAGACTATAGAATTAAAAGTGCACATCCATGGAAAGAAAATAACAACAGAATAGAGAAATGATTGGTAATGCAAAGTAGGGTAAATGTACCTTGCACCGGAGTCAATCAGAGATATCCACTCGGCATCTAGGATAAGCTTTCTGAATGCTCTCCTCGGTTTCCCAAGTACAATCTCGCGGATCTCCACTCCATTGCACTTTGACTAAGTGAACCTTTTTGTTCCTCAGTTCTTTGGTTTCTTTGCCGATAATCTTTA
This sequence comes from Allium sativum, assembly GCA_030737875.1. Lineage (NCBI taxonomy): Eukaryota > Viridiplantae > Streptophyta > Magnoliopsida > Asparagales > Amaryllidaceae > Allium > Allium sativum. The sequence continues at coordinate 136,901,544 of CM060918.1, forward strand.
GCGGCTCTCGTCTCACAGCTAATTCTGGAGTAATTTCAATATCCTACTGAGCTGCTTCCTCCACGATCAAGTCTGGGTCATGAACGTGCTTTCGAAGTTGAGATATATGAAATAAATCATGAACTCCTGGCAACCAGTCAGGCAGTTTGACCCTATAAGCAAGAGTTCCGATCCGTTCCAGAATAGGAAACGGACCAACGAATTTGGGCGCCAACTTTCCAGTTTTACCGAACCGGATTACTCCTCTCATCGGCGATACTTTCAAATATACATAGTCGCCAACAGCAAAGGATATATCTCTTCTCCTTCTATCGGCATAGCTCTTTTATCGGCTTTGAGCGGCGAGTAATCGTTTCTTGATAAAATCGACTTTGTCGGCAGCTTCTCGAATCATATCAGGACCCAACACGAGTCTATTACCTGGTTCGACCCAACAAGCAGGAGATCGGCACGGTCTACCATACAATGCTTCGAATGGCGACATGGTCAGACTCGCCTGGTAGCTATTATTATATGAGAATTCAGCCAAATGCAGATGGTCTTCCCACGATCCACCGAAATCTATAACACAAGCCCGCAATAGATCTTCTAAAATACGATTCACCCTCTCAGTCTGACCGTCTGTTTGAGGATGATAGGCGGTGCTTAAGTCCAACTACGTTCCCAGTTTGACTTGAAATGCCTCCCAGAATTTACTAGTAAATATTGTATCCCTATCACTGACTATACTGAGCGGCACTCCATGTAGTCTAACTATTTCCCTGAAGTATATCTGCGCCAGACTCTGAGCAGTTCTGTTTGATCTGACAGGTATGAAATGGTCGGTCTTCGTGAAGCGATCTATGATCACCCAAATACTGTCATTTCCTTTTTTGGTTCTGGGAAGACCATCAATGAAATCCATTGAAATATGTTCCCACTTCCAACCAAGAACGTCTAGCGGTTGTAACAATCCAGCTAGTTTCTGTTGGTCGCTCTTGACTAGTTGGCAAGTACGGCATCGGCTAACATATAAAGAAATGTCCCTCTTCATCGACTTCCACCAGAAAGTGCGTTTGATGTCATTATACATTTTTCTTACTCCCGGATGGATACTAAGTTTTGACTTGTGGCATTCATCCAGAACTTCCTTTCGGAGCTCAGCAATGTTAGGAACACATATTCGACCCTTCAGCCTTAGAATCCCCTCATTATCAACTTGAAAACTCGAGGGTTCGCCTTGTTGAATTACCTCTTTGATCTTCTAAATGAAGTAATCATCCTTTTGAAGAGCAGATATTTTATCTATCAATGAAGTCGTGATAATAAAGCTGGCGATCATCTCATTCTTTCGGCTTAACACATCCGCCACGACATTTGCTTTCCCTGGAGTGTATATAATTTCAAAGTCATATGCTGCAAGAAACTCCAGCCAACGTTGCTGCCTCAGATTCAGGTCCTTCTGAGTGAACAGATACTTCAACGACTAGTGATCTGTAAACAGTTCAAATCTCTCACCCAGAAGATAGTGTCTCCAGATTTTCAAGGCGAATACTATAGCCAATAACTCAAGATCATGAGTTACGTAGTTCTTCTCGTGTGGCTTCAGTTGACGGCTAGCATAAGCAATCACTTGGCCCCTTTGCATTAACACTGCCCCAAGGCCTTCTCTAGATGCATCAGTCCAGACTTTCAAATCTTGATTGCCATCGATGATGGTTAACACTGGAGCAGTCGTTAGTCTTAATTTTAGCTCCTCGAAAGCCTCCTCACTTTCTGGAGTCCATTTGAATTTAGAGTGCTTCTTCGTAAGCTTCGTTAAATGACCAGATATCTTCAAAAAGTTTTTAACGAACTTCCGGTAATAGCTAGCCAATCCGAGAAAAATGCGGACTTCAGTGGGAGTACTGGGCTGTTTCCAATTCTGAATAGTTGTGATTTTACTTGGATCCACAGCGATTCCTTCTTTTGATACGACGTGGCCCAAAAATTTTACTTCATCTTGCCAGAATATACATTTGGAAAACTTTGCTTTCAATACATTTCTTCTGAGGATTTCTAACACTTGTTCCAAATGTTTTTCATGTTCGGCCTTTGATTTAGAGAAGATTAGAATATCGTCAATGAAAACCAGCAAAAATTTATTCAAAACCCCTCTGAACACTCTGTTCATTAGATCGACGAAATAGGCTGGAGCGTTACATAAGCCGAACGGCATTACTAACCACTCATAGAATAAGTCGGGACCTCTGAATGCTGTCATCGGAACACGCTCTTCGGTAATTCGAAGCTGATGGAAACCTGTAGCTAGGTCCATTCGTGAAAATACTTGTGCTCCATTTAGACGATCCAACAAATCATCTATTCGTGGCAATGGATATTTGTTCTTTATTGTCTGTTTGTTCAAATCACGATAATCCACACATACCGTAGAGTACCATCAGATTTTGGGACAAAAACCACTGCTGCTCCCCAATCAGAGAAACTAGGCCTGATCAAACCTTTCCATACTAGCTGTCATGTTTGATTGTCTAATTCCTCTTTCTCTTTCAAGGACATTCTTCGAATAGCATGATCTACCGGCCTTGCATTCGGAATTAAAGCAATTTTGAAATCTATTTCTCTTTGCGGAGGTAAGCAAACAACTTCTTCGAACGCATCCGCATAGTTCTTGACGACAGGAATGTCTTTGATGAGGTCAGGAATATTCTCTACGACTTCAGGGATATTTTCTATTTGAGCTGGAGAAACATTCAAAGCTGCCCAGAAGTCTTTTCTATTAGCATTCTGACCTTCACAGGGAATGGTTATATAATCACCTGATTTTATCCTCGCCTTAACGACTCTGTCGGCGCATTTAACCTCAGCTTCATATTTGGTCAACCAGTCTAACCCCAAGATAAGATCAAACTCTGTAAAATTCATGACGGCCGCGATGGTAGGGAATCGATAACGAGAAAAGGAAACCGGCACTCCACAAACCCAACTGAGGTCAATGGAACCCCCAATCGGGTTCTGGACAGTCATTGGTTCCTTGAGCTTCTTCAAATTCAAATCCAGCTTCTTAGCTGCATTCTTCACAACAAAGCTTCGCGACGCGCCGGTGTCAAACAACACTTTAACTGGAATATCTTTGACAGTGAGCGTGCCTTCTAATACATCTGGCCTTTCTCGAATAGCCGATGGCTCAGAAGCTTCTGCAATTTCATTTATTTGAACCACATTGGCCTTTTTTAACAGCCAACAATTCTTCGCAATATGACCGGCCTGGTGGCACTTATGGCATCCTCTGCCCTCTTGAACCCTTTTATTAGATTTAGATACTTCCTTCTTTTGCTTCTTTAAAGATTTGCATTTTCTTTGCAAATGCCCCTGCTTTTGGCAGTTATTGCACATGGCAGTCGTTGCCGGTTCTTTTTCAGATTTAGCCCTTTTTCTCTTGGCACCGGGCTTCTTACTGACATCAGACTTTACACTGGCCTCAGGACGATCAGTTTCAGATTCAGCCTTATCGCTAGAACTGACTTTCTCTTCGTCGCGCAACATGCCTTTCTTATGGAGATCTTCATACTGATAAGCCATATAAATCATTTCTGAAAAAGGGAGCTTCACATGCCCCATTACTTTATTCTGATATTTCCTTTGAAGCCCGTAAATAAATCTCAGATTCTTTCTCTTCGTATTCTGAATTAGATGGGGAGCAAAGTGAGAAAGTTCGTTGAATTTCTTAAGATATTCTGGGATTGTCATATCTCCTTGTATCAAATAAGAAAATTCATCACATAGGCGCTCAGTCGCTTCGGGAGGAGTAAATCTTTCCAGGAAAATCACTTTGAATCTATCCCAGGTGATATCACCTTCTGGATTATCCTTAATAACTGAATCCTACCAGAACAAAGCTTCGTCTTCAAGTGCCCAGAAGGCCAGTAATCTTTTCTGGTCATCCCTCAGCTTTAATGCTTCGAAGATTTTCTCAGCCGAACGAATCCAAGCTTGTGTTCTCATAATAGATTCTTCGCCCGAGAAGGGTTTTCCACCCAGATTTTTATATTTCATAAATAGAGCTTCAATATCCGGTTCTGCATTCTTTATATTTCTAACACTCATTTTCTAGTACTTCTGCAAATGGCAGATCAAGTGTCAGGTCACAGAAAATGTATTTTAAAATATAGAAACACATACTTCAAATGTAAATGTGTCTATCGAGGTGTAATTTCATTCTGCTTTACTCATACTAGGATATTACTGATCCTATCTGTATAGAGTTACCCATCCTAGAACACTACTGGTTCTATTTCTGACGAGTTCGTTAACATGTTATATTCCAGCACTAAGCTTAACCAAAGCTCTAATACCACGTTGTGACGACCCCAAATCCCGTTCAGACGGAGACAAGGGTTATCTTTGGAATATAACACAGAAACAGATAAAAAGCAGAATAGAAATAAATAAATACACCAGATAATGAACAATAGAATATACTGGATAAAAGTAATCATCAGAGTTACACAGAATACAGGATCATACTTAGTACAAATATAGTTCAACTATACATAGATGTCTACAGCGGAAATAAACAAAATATGTACAATAGGAGCTGAACAACATAAAAAGAGATAAATGATAGAATCCATCTCCAGCTCCAGCTCTCCAGAAAGAACCAGCTAAACCTGAATACAAGGCTGCCCGTGTAGAAAAAAGGGGCACCTGAGTTTGAAAGTGAAACAAACTACGAGTCAGTCATGGGACTGGTATGAGAAATCCACTCAACACATATATAATTGGCTAATCACAGGACCACGCCACTTTCGTGGAACGGGTTTACTCCATTGGATTGCCAGTGCTTTAAAACAAATCTTTCTTTTAAACAACGCAATGCATTTTATAAAAATGAGGCCATTATAAGACTCAGTTCCCATCACACAATGCAACGCAAACCGGAGGATAGAGTTTTTACCTTATAACGGCCAAGATATGCTTGATACGAATAAAACAAAAGCATTTGATATTATTGCTAGTGTTATATGTTCTGAAAACAATTTCAAATCATAACTATCAATCATAGACGGCATGGGTACCATATATCATGTCGCCATATATAGGTATACAATCAAAACCGCACGATGCTGTATTTGGAAATTGGATTTCCGTCATGAACCAAGGCAAAAGATAGTCCTTACCGACTTCGAGATAATCTAGCCCATGACTCAGGGCCCAGACTCAGGTGGGCCCTTGGATCGTCAGGGCCGGTCCACCGATGTGGATTATTATGCCTGAACACTACGTTTCTCCGCCCTATGGGGGCGTAAACGAGCCAACGAATGGCTCCATCGGTCCCGGATCGACCGATATATCCGAGGCGCCTCGCAACAGCAACAACCACACAAGTGAAAAGTATATAAATGTCAGGGCTGGTAGGTCACTGACACCACCCTAGCTAGAAAGAAACGCATGCCCTCCCTGAGGTCCTTCTCACGTTTCTGGTTCATACCGAGGTGTGAGGCTCGCGAATTCACATTATACACAAAGCTACGCCACACAGGCGGTGCTTTGATCATCACCACAAGACTTTGCTTTTCAATAGAAGCCCTGATCATTTGCCACTTAGGCATGCCACACTAGCAATTCATGCCATGCGACTGATGTCCATCGATACACAACCTCTGAGCTTGTGCGTCTCAGAGAAGGGCGTTAAGAAAAAGAATAAATTCTCCGCCGCCAAACAGATGTATATTTAATAGAGATCAATCAACACAGAATAAAATCCAATGTCAGACACACAGTCCTTTTACAAGTCCGTTCTGGGTCTGAACGAAACCGGAGGCAATAAATACCTCGCAAACCCATCGATCACCACGTACGTCTGGACGATCACCACTCATTATCCATATTTCGGGATGCCTCCCAATCAGGACCTCGGTTACCATCCAAACGAGGTGAAGATCTTCGGTCTTCGACCACCGTCTTCATCTTCGACATTCAATCGTCGGTCAATTATTTGAAATGAGAATTAACTCGTCCTTTTCAAATAATTCACGTATATTTAGAATTTCAAATCAATTTATTTCAATGGTTAAATCATTCGACAACACCAATTTTGTTCTTTAATGTAATTTTCACACCAAACACATTCAACCATCAAATACCACATAAATCGAGCAAATTCAGTTTATTTCCATTCCATATCATTTATGATATTTTATAACGATTTATCGCTATTTTTATTTAATTTAAAATAGCCAATTTATTTAAAACAACGCTTCGGGCCATAACGCGGCCGTGGCGCTGTTTTTCTTTAGATTTGATTTACACATATCTGAAAATCTAACCGTTGGATATCCAAAAAAATTTACATCATTAGAAAGATCTTTTCAAAACGAATCCAACGGTTCCAGTTTCGGGAAAATCCGACGGTCGGATCTCCCGGTACAATCATTTGAAGTTTCGAATTCAAAACACGAACTGCAGCGTCGTTATTCGATTAAATATAATTATATTTATATATATAAATATAATCATTTCTGGCGCTGTTTTTCTTTAGATTTGAATCAAACATTCCAGACAATCGAACCGTTGGATTTTTACAACGATGGTGCCGTTGGAAAGATTTTTCAAAGCGGACCCAACGGTTGCGATTTCAGGAAAATCCGATGGTCGGATCTCCCGGTATAATCGTTTGAAACCACGGTTTCAAAACATGAACTGCATGGCCACGTTTCGTTTTAATTTTATTTATATTTATATATTTATATAAATATAGTTCATTCAACAATTTCAATATCGTTTTCATTTCAAATATTTCACTAACGCCTTTAAATTTTGGAAAATTTCGCCATAACCTCCTTTGTACGGGAGGGGCTGGGAAAATTACCAAATAGCCACACGGGCGTCTCATGTCAAAAAGAAAAAGAAAAAGCCAAGCGGCTAGCCAACAGGCTCATAAAATCATCACCCAAACAAAACAGTAAATGTGTACCTATTAGTCGGGCACAAAATTTTATTCCTCTTCTCTAGCCCCTTTGCTATAACCTGTTCAATAAATATGCATGTACATATATACAGTTCTTATCACTTATCATTTTCCATTCAACTTCATATTTGATTCCATTTGGTTTAAAAGCACCATTCATTCTAATGTTGTATGCATAGGCAAAAATCATATCATTAGCTAATTAATGAATATTTCGACTCATGCATATTTATTTGAACGAGTTGCTATTTTTAACACTTCACATTTCCTACAATTCATGTATATAATAAAAATGTGATTTTTATTGTAAAACAATTCTTTTCAAAATACTATTATTTTATATAGTCTATATGGATGATAAAAAGGTGATTTTTATTGTAAAACAATTTATTTTAAAACAAGGTCATTTTACATAGTTCATATAGATGATAAAAAGGTGATTTTTATCATAAAACAATTTATTTCAAAATATGAATACCATCCAACACATGAATTTCTAATCAACGAATGAATATCGATTCAACACATGAAGGTTTTCTATAGTTTCTATATATAGATAAAAATGTGATTTTTATATTTAAAACACGAATACCATTCAACACATGAATTTCTAATCAACGAATGAATATCGATTCAACACATGAAGGTTTTCTATTCAACGAATAAATATAGTTTCAGCAAATGAAAATGATTCAAACACATGAATATTATTCAAAATTTCGGCAGCATAACGGCAGGGTAGTTAAAACCGGGACCGTCCCTAGTACGGCTCCTCGCTCTACCTTAAAACCTCGCGGTTTTTGACAATGGGGATCATGCATCTAGTTCGCACGCAGGCGACATGTATATATTTATTTCATTTCCACAAACTAATCCTATGTGGTTTCAACCAAATATTTTTCAACCACAAATGGGTATTTTTCAACCACAATCAATCAATATCAACCACAAACATTCCCAAACAACCATTCGCTATCAATCAATTTTCACACCAATCACAACCAATAAATATCGTCCATGGTTTGTGGACGAGGGGCGTATATATATATATATATATATTTATTTAAATTTATATTTATATATAGCAATTCACTTCTATTTCAACACATATATAATTTTTACAACGCATATATAACTTATACATCGAACGTACAACTTATACAACGCTTATACATGAGGTGTACAACGCTTATATAACCCATACATCGACTATATAATTTATACATCGTCGTTTTCCATATCGTTTATAAATTAGAAATCTCACATTGGGTTCCACTCCACCAAAAATAGCAGAAGGCTCAGAAAAATATGCGGTCTCTTCTAAAATGTAGAAGGCGTCCACACGAGTCCACTGTCTCTTGTTTCACTGAATTTCGACCACAAAGCAAAAAGATATGATTTTTCAAAGTTTGCAACACTTAAAAGTGTAAAAACTGTTGAAAATATTGAGCAGCCGTTAGTTTTCAAACCTGGTTCGAAACTAGGGTTTGATCTTTCGACCAAACTATTGCGCGATAGGGGAATCGGGTCATACGGTGTCGAAGAGGGCTGGAAGGCGCCTGAACGGCGGGTGGAGGCGACCGGTTCGGTGGGGCCCAGTAGCCACGGAGGTGCCCCAAAGTGCTGACCTTCTCGAGCTCGATTCTCTCTCCACACTCAATGAAAATATTCAAACTTGGTATGGATTTAAAGAGGGGAAGAAGAGCTTTAAAATGGATCTGAAATCACTCGATTTCATTGAGAAACGAGAGAGAAATCTCTCCTGGAAGATTTGAAGTCATTTCCGTCTCGCGTAGGGGGGTTACGGGCTTGAGTGAGGTGGAAGATGAATTGTGATTGGCCGGCTCATTTTTTTTTATTTCAAAAATCCGAAAATACCCCTCTTCACATACGAACACCAATTCAAACCCAACGACTGTCGTCCCTAGCATTTTACCCCCATTCCGAACACAATGGGCTATGTTTCGAAGGCCCATTCGACCAGTCAGTTTCCATTCAAATTAAAATATAAAACATTCAATATTCAATTTGAACGTACATTTCAATTTGCCAGGGCCACAGACTGATTCGAAAAATTCCAGAAAAATAAATCTAGCTATGTTTTGACGATACGGTCCCAACAAAACTAGTTTCGTCGAATTCTGAGACCGTTTGCAAAAAGGCCCATTTTTGGTCGATCCAATTTAATTGTAATTGACCAAAACACATTTTCCTTTGCCACGCTCACATACTAACTTCAAAAATTATGAAATTTGAAACCTAGCAATAACTTCACATCCCGGGTCAACAAAAGTGGTTTCGTCGAATTCCGAGGTCATATGCAAAATGGCCAATTTCACGGGCTATATAAATTCCATAGCGACCTTTTTGAAAATTCATTCGGCCATAACTTTTGCTTTCCGCTATGAAAATTCGATTTTTCAGATTCGTTAGAAAGGTATTCACTAACAGATTTAAATATTTTTGGTTTCGCTAAAATCCGTTTTGTTTTGCACCCGGTACAGTCCGACAAAGTTTGAATTCAATTTTTGAAACTGCAGCGCCATTTCAGGCCTTGTTTATAATTATAATTAATTATATTCGTTTTCAATGGTCGATTCAAACTCACTTTTCATTGCCATTATTTAAAATATTTATTTTAAATATTTAAAATCCATTATTTTAGCCAATTAAAAAAAATTAAATTGGTTCTGATTTTCTGGGTCGTTACAAACAGTGTACATAGGATTATCCAAAGTGTATAAATTAAATCCTGTCACCAGGACTTGTGTTCTGACTCCCTTCTCATAACATACTCGCAGGTTATATTTATGGCAGAGACATGAGACATTATAGCTTTAGATATTGGTTAGGCAGTATTATTAATCCGGTAAAGCTATACTTTGATTATATTATATTTTATCCATTCCGCAATGAGAAATTTTCTGAGCTCATACATAATTTATGTTTCTGTCTTTTCTACAGGATACCACACAAACCAATCTGAGGTCCGATAGATTGGAATTTAAAAAAAAAACGGTCTATCGGAATTCGGGTCGTTACATGGTGTTCCCTTTTTTGGCAGATAATTGGTTTAATGCTATGTTTGTTGCCGTTATTATCATTGTATCTTTCAGTTTACGTAGGCCTTGGGCTTTCATGGGCACGTTTTATTTTACTTTTAATGGGTTTAGGCAAATAAGGTGTATGATGTTTACTTGCCCGGTATTGTTTGTACATTTTATTGATTCGTTGTCATTAAAGCACCACACTCTTTTTTCTATTTTGTACTCACGCTGAGTACATATATAGGTTTTAACGAGGCGGTTTACTTAATTTCAAAAAAATGTTATAATAAGGAAATCAAGATAAACAAGACCTGTAAAATAATAATTTGTAAATAAATGGCTTTATATAGAAAGAAAAGGGTATAAGTTTAATATTATAATTCATAAGAAATATTTTGAAATTGTGACAAACCTTAATTTAATTGGTAAGAAATATAATTTGGACTCTTGAGTAAACATAATTAGAACATTAATTTTAATTTTAAATGAATACTTATAAGTAAATCTATAAGGAATATGTTGTAATATATATATGTGTATATATATATATATGAATGTTGTGAATATGCTTTTATTAGTTCTATGTTTAGTCCCACATCATAGGAATAAGCTAAAGATCGGCTCCAAAAGCCTGTATATAAATGAGCCAATGTAATAGAAAGAATATACATCTGAATGAATAGAAATGTCCCCTCTCCCTTATTTCTTCTGTTTTGTGTTCATTTTATAACACGTTATCAGCACGAAGCTCTATTAGAGCTATTGTTTGAAATATTCTAGATCTATATTTATGGATCTATCATGTAAGTTATTTTTTTATGTTTTGAAATCATATAGATCTACATATATGAACTTGTTGTATCTTCTGCTTATATGTGATCCATACTTCTAGATCATTTTTCTTTTCAGTTTTTGTAGATCTAGATTCTATTTTAGTGGATCTAAACTTTTTAGATCTAATTATTTTTAACTTAGTGGTTTTTAGATATCCACCTATTCATATTTGATCTGGTATTATGGTACACCAAATATATTTTTTAGGAAGATCCATTCATTTTCATTTTATAATATTATATATGGATCGTTTACCTCATACGCCATACATAAAACATCTTCATTTGATACTTTATCTCTTCAATAATAGAGAATCCATTGATAATAGGTATGCATATATGTAAACTGCAGGCTACTTCTTATTTAATCTAATGCTTGCTATACAGCTTCAACTTTGTAATAATAGACTACCTATTCTCATTTTTTTAATGCTTCACCTCGCAAGATGAGTTGCTTCAAACATTTAGAATCACATTTCCATGTATAGCTTACCTTTATATGCTTTTTCATCTCCTAATACAAGCAAGTTGCTTTGTAGCCAACATATGTGTTACTGTGGCCATTATTTTTGTTATGTAACATGGTGTATGGCTCCTTGACGGTTGGTATTATTTTCATTATTGTAAGAAGTTCATTATAAATGTATAAAGAAAGACTTGCAGATTTGGATTTTTTTATGATTCTATGCCGTAATATATTCAATTTATCACATCCATGTCTACGGTCCTATTCTATTTTATGAGATCTGCATTTTTTATGATATAACAGTACTACAGTTTCATCATTTTGTCTATTCGTTAATTTGTTAATTCGTTTTGATAATTATAGAATATGTATACTGATATGTGATTGTGACGACCCCAAACCCCGTACTGACGGTGGCAAGGGTAATCCTTGGAATATAACACATAAACAGATAATAGCAGAACAGAAATAAATAAATACACCAGATAATGAACAATAGAATATACTGGATAAACGTAATCATCAGAGTTACACAGTATACAGGATCATACTTAGTACAAATACAGTTCAGCTATACATAAATGTCTACAGCGGAAAACAAACAAAATGTACAATAGGAGCTGAACAACATAAAAGAGATAAATAAGAGAATCCATCTTCAGCTCCAGCTATCCAGAAAGAGCCAGCTAAAACCTGAATACAAGGCTGCCCGTGTAGAAAAAGGGGCACCCGAGTTTGAAAGTGAAACAAACTACGAGTCAGTCATGGGACTGGTATGAGAAATCTACTTAACACATTTATAATATGGCTAATCACAGGACCACGCCACTTTCGTGGAACGGGTTTACTCCATTGGATTGCCAGTGCTTTAAAAAAAAAAATTCTTTTAAACATCGCAATGCTTTTTATAAAAATGAAGCCATTATAGACTCGGTTCCCATCACACAATGCAACGCAAACCGGAGGATAGAGTTTTACCTTAAAATGGCAAAAATATGGTTGATACGAATAAAACAAAAGCAATTGATATTATTACTAGTGTTTACATGTTTCAAAAACAATTTCGAATCATAACTATCAATCATAGACGGCATGGGTACCATATATCATGTCGCCATATATATATATATATATATATATATATATACACAATCAAAACCGCACGATGTCGTATTTGGAAATTGGATTTCCGTCATGAACCAAGGCAAAAGATAGTCCTTACCGACTTCGAGACGCTCTGGCCCGCCCCTCAGGACCCAGACTCAGGTGGGCCCTTGGATCGTCAAGGATGGTCCATCGATGTGGATTAAAATTCCTGAACACTGCATTTCCCCACCCTTTGGGGTGTAAATGAGCCAACGAATGACTCCAACGGACCCGGATCGTCCGATCTAACCGAGGCGCCTTGCAACAGTAACAACCACATAAGTCAAACTCGTCAGGGCGTGTAAAACCAGTGACGCCACTTCTAACTAGAAAAAAAGCAGGCCCTCCCTGACGTCCTCTCCCGTTTCTGGTTCATACCGGGGTGTGAGGCTCGCGAATTCACGTTCTACACAAAGATACGCCACACAGTCGATGCTTTGATCATCACCACAAGACTTTGCTTTTCAACAGAAGCCCTGATCACTGCATCTTAGCATGCCACACAGGCAATTCACACCGTGCAACTGATGGCTATCAATCACACAGAATAAATTCAAATGTCAGACGCACTGTCCATTTGCAAGTCCGTTCAGGGTCTGAACGAAACCGGAGGCACTATATACCTCGCAAACCCATCGATCACCACGTACGTCTGGACGATCACCACTCATTATCCATATTTCGGGATGCCTCCCAATCAGGACCTCGGTTACCATCCAAACGAGGTGAAGATCTCCGGTCTTCGACCACCGTCTTCATCTTCGACTTCTTATCGTCGATTCAGTTATTCAGAATGGGATAAACCCGGTCTTTCTGAGCAACTCGCGTATATAATAAACAAGTGCAACACTAACATACATACGCATCATTTCAATCCATTAGTCACTAACCGTCAATCAGTAAGAGAACGATTTCCCAAATATTAACCCCGAAGGCCGAAACCAACATCAGATCAATACCCAAGAAATCATTCGACTTAGCCAACCTTCAGTTAGTTTCTAAATTTCACATCCATATCGTTTATAATATTTTATAACGATTTATCGCTATTTTTATTTATTTTTAAATAGCCAATTTATTCAAAACGACGCTTCGGGCCATAACGCGGCCGTGGCGCTGTTTTTCTTCAGATTTGATTTACACATATCTGGAAATCTAACCGTTGGATCTTCACAAAATTTACATCATTAGAAAGATCTTTTCAAAACGAATCCAACGGTTCCAGTTTCGGGAAAATCCGACGGTCGGTTCTCCCGGTATAATCGTTTGAAGTTTCGATTTCAAAATACGAACTGCAGCGTCGTTATTCGATTTAATATAATTATATTTATATATGTATATATATAAATATAATCGATTCTGGCGCTGTTTTTCTTCAGATTTGAATTAAACATTCCAGATAATCCAACCGTTGGATTTTTACAAAGTTGGTGCCGTTGGAAAGGTATTTCCAAAGCGAACCCAACGGTTGCGATTTCAGGAAAATCCGATGGTCGGATCTCCCGCACTTACCGTTTCAAAGCTATTTGATTTTCATGCATTTGATAAAAATGATATTTTTATTAACTGTTTTCTATTTCAACACTTCACTATTTTTAACAATTCATGTATATACTAAAAATATGATTTTTAATGTAAAACAATTTATTTCAAAACTCGACTATTTTATATAGTTAATATAGGTGATAAAAATTGGATTTTTATTATAAAACAATTTCTTTCAAAACAAGATTATTTTATATAGTTCATATCGATGATAAAAATTGGGTTTTTATTATAAAACAATTTCTTTCAAAATATGAATACCATTCAACACATGAATTTTAATTCAACGAATGAATTTCGATTCAACACATGAAGGTTTTCTATAGTTTATATATATCGATAAAAAGGTGATTTTTATATTTAAAACACGAATACCATTCAACACATGAATTTCTATCCAACGAATGAATATCGATTCTACACATGAAGGTTTTCTATAGTTTATATATATATCGATAAAAAGGTGATTTTTATATTTAAAACACGAATACCATTCAACACATGAATTTCTATCCAACGAATGAATATCGATTCAACACATGAAGGTTTTCTATAGCTTATATATATCGATAAAAAGGTGATTTTTATATTTAAAACACGAATACCATTCAACACATGAATTTCTATCCAACGAATGAATATCGATTCAACACATGAAGGTTTTCTATTCAACGAATAAATATAGTTTCAACAAATGGAAATAATTTTAACACATGAATATTTTTCAAAATTTCGGCAGCATAACGGCAGGGTAGTTAAAACCGGGACCGTCCCTAGTACGGCTCCTTGCTCTACCTTAAAACCTCGCGGTTTTTGACAATGGGGATTCATGCATCTAGTTCGCACGCAGGCGACATGTATATTCTTTTCATTTCAACAAACTAATCCTATGTGGTTTCAACCAAATATTTCTCAACCACAAACGGGTATTTTTCAACCACAATCAATCAATATCAACCACAAACAATTTCAATCAACCATTCGCTATCAATCAATTTTCACACCAATCACAACCAATAAATATCGTCCATGGTTTGTGGACGAGGGGCATATATATATATATATAGCATTTCACTTCTATTTCAACACATATATAATTTTTACAACGTATATATAACTTATACATCGAACGTACAACTTATACAAAGCTTATAAAAGAGGTGTACAACGCTTATATAACTCATACATCGACTATATAATTTATACATCGTCGTTTTCCATATTGTTTATAAATTAGAAATCTCACATTGGGTTCCACTCCACCAAAAATAGCAGAAGGCTCAGAAAAATATGCAGTCTCTTCTAGAATGTAGAAGACGTCCACACGAGTCCACTGTCTCTTGTTTCACTGAATTTCAATAACACAGCAAAAAGATATGATTTTTACAAGTTTGCAACGCTTTAGAGTGTTATTTTCAGTTAAAAATAATCAAGGCCGTACCTTTTCAGAACTGGTTCCAAACTAGGTTTGGATTTTTCGCGAAATCCGTGAAGCGATGCGAGGATCGGAGGGTACAGCGTCGAAGGGGGGAGTAGGGCGCGCCCGCGCGCGGTGGAGCGGTGGACTCCGGTGGTCCCAGTCGACGGCGGCGGCGGTTTAAAACCCCGAACTTCCTGGCCACGATACTCCCTATATACGCAACGATTCTTCACAAATCTGGTATTGATTTAAAGAGGAGATCGAGGGCTTCGAAATGGATCGCTCGATTTCGTTGAGAAACGAGGGAGAAATCAAGCCGGGAAGATTTGAATAGCCCTCCGTCGTTCGTCGAGGCTGATACTGGGGGGTTTCGTTTTTTTTTTAAATTAATGAAAGAAAAATTTCTATTGACCGATGGTTTTAAAAAGGGGTTTTCTGACACGACCTCCAATCCAAACCCAACGACTGTCGTCCCTAGCGTTTTACCCCCATTCCGAACACAATGGGATATGTTTCGTAGGCCCATTCGACTGTTTCAGTCAGTTTTCATTCCATTTAAAATATATAACATTCAATATTCGATTTGAACGTACATCTCAATTTTCCAGGGCCACAAACTGATTCAAAAAATTCCAGAAAAATAAATCTAGCTATGTTTTGATGATACGGTCCCAACAAAACTAGTTTCGTCGAATTCTGAGACTGTTTGCAAAAAGGCCCATTTCTGATCGATCCAATTTAACTGTAATTGACCAAAACACGTTTTCCTTTGCCACGCTCACATACTAGCTTCAAAAATTATGAAATTTGAAACCTAGCAATAACTTCACATCCCGGATCCAACAGAAGTGGTTTCGTCGAATTCCGAGGTCGTTTGCAAAATGGCCAATTTCACGGGCTATATAAATTCCATAGCGACCTTTTTGAAAATTCATTTGGCCATAACTTTTGCTTCCCGCTACGAAACTTCGATTTTTTAGATTCGTTAGAAAGGTATTCACTAACAGATTTAAATATTTTTGGTTTCACTCAAATCTGTTTTGGTTTGCACCCTGTACAGTCAGTCAAAGTTTGAATTCAAATTTTGAAACTACCGCGCCATTTCAGGCCTTGTTTATATTTAGAATTAATTATATTCGTTTTCAAACGTCGATTCAAACTGACTTTACATTGATATTATTTAAAATACTTATTTTAAATATTTAAAATCCATTATTTTAGCCAATTTAAATTTTTTAAATTGGTTCAGATTTTCCGGGTCGTTACAATCTCCCCCACTTAAAACTTTTCATCCCCGAAAAGGAACAAAGTCGAAAGTGGTTTGATTAATCAACTCTACGTTCAATCTGGCTTCCATTCTCCAACTTTTCAGTTTCTGAGAATTTTCAAATTCTTAAAAATTTGGCTAACACCCGGAATTTTCGCAAAATTTCGCCATAACCTCCTTTGTACGGGGAGAGGTTTGGAAATTTATTGGGCCGTATTAGGTACCCAATAAATCCTAATAAGCGTATACATATTTATAGTGATATATTCTGTTGTTTACAGGGGAGCGTGTATTGATAATAACTCCAGAGAATAAATTCTCGTCACCCTGTCAAAGCCTGAGGGAGTGTGTATTTTAATTGCTCCAGAGGATAAATCCTCGTCACCTCGTCCCGTGTGGGAAATAAATAGTCCATGTGCCGTATCTAATGACTAGAGAGACGTGATTATTGTCAACTCCAGATCCGTGTGGGGTTTTTATTAATTTGGAAATTTTATCGTTACAATTTAAATAGTCCATATCAGTCATCAGTTCAACCTGTAAAATATAGTCATCGCCATACAAGCCTCTCGCTCGTATGGTAAATCTTCCACCTCGTCACACAAGCTCCAAATGCTTATGTGGTGTATGATGAAGTTTGCCTATCTTCAGAAGTATGCCATGCATGGTAGTTCAAAATTAATTGTTACTATCCTATGGCGATATTTATTATTTCACACA
This sequence comes from Allium sativum, assembly GCA_030737875.1. NCBI lineage: Eukaryota > Viridiplantae > Streptophyta > Magnoliopsida > Asparagales > Amaryllidaceae > Allium > Allium sativum. The sequence continues at coordinate 136,918,937 of CM060918.1, forward strand.
GAACAACCAGCACTCCGCATCCAATGGCATTCACAGGAGTTGATATAATGATATTTCACATCCAACTCATTAAGGTTTACCTATTTGTCGGGCACGCAAATAAAATCTTTACTCAACAGCTATCCATTTACCTGTTCAAACATATATATGCACATGAATATATTTCTATCTATTTTCTAATCCGTTTTAATGTGTGATTTAAATGAATAAATTCCACAATTATTCTCTTATTGATTAAATTAACTATCGTTCTAATAATTTAATTAATCAAATCTGCTATCACACAACACAAACAACAATCAAATTTTTTTTAACTTTTCAAACATATATCTTTTATATATTCAAAAATTATATTTCTAAAACCAGACTATATATATAATCACAAATACGTTATTTAAAAACATATTACGCTCGACTCGTTCTGAGGCACTTCTGACCCCATCTCTAACGAGTTGTTCTGATTCTGTTGTACTCATACTAGGATATTGCTGATCCTATCTGTACTGAGTTACTCGTCCTAGAACACTACTGGTTCTACTTCTGACGAGTTCGTTAATATGTTATATTCCAGAGCTAAGCTTAACCAAAGCTCTGATACCACGATGTGACGACCCCAAACCCCGTACTGACGGTGGCAAGGGTAATCCTTGGAATATAACACATAAACAGATAATAGCAGAACAGAAATAAATAAATACACCAGATAATGAACAATAGAATATAGTGGATAAACATAATCATCAGAGTTACACAGTATACAGGATCATACTTAGTACAAATACAGTTCAGCTATACATAAATGTCTACAGCGGAAAACAAACATAATGTACAATAGGAGCTGAACAGCATAAAAAAGATAAATAATAGAATCCATCTTCAGCTCCAGCTATCCAGAAAGAGCCAGCTAAAACCTGAATACAAGGCTGCCCGTGTAGAAAAAGGGGCACCCGAGTTTGAAAGTGAAACAAACTACGAATCAGTCATGGGACTGGTATGAGAAATCTACTTAACACATTTATAATATGGCTAATCATAGCACCACGCCACTTTCGTGGAACGGGTTTACTCCATTGGATTGGCAGTGCTTTAAAACAAATAATTCTTTTAAACATCGCAATGCTTTTTATAAAAATGAAGCCATTATGTAAAGACCCGCAACTTCCCCGTAAAGGAAAGCGTCGGATAGTTCGAGAACAAGCCACAACAGAACACATACAGAAGAACATTTCATCGTATATTACAACAATGCATCAGATTACAAGAATATACAGAGTATAAATGAATATTACACAGAAATATCAGAGATTTAAATTACATTTAAATACATCGCAGCGGAAAATAATACAATACACAACTAGAAGAGATATACGGATACAAAGCTTTCCGGATATCGTTCCAGCTGTAAACCAGGATCCTGTGAATATAAATCTGCAAAACCAAAACTACTAGCTGCCCGTGTCAAAAATAGGGGCACCCAGAGTTTAGGTTAAAACAATAAACTCCAGGTCAGTCATGTGACTGGTGTGAGAACTAAAACAGTTTTTAATCTTTATTTTCAAAGGTAAATCAAGGGACCACGCCGTATAACACGGAACGGGTTTCCTCCCAAGAATACCAGTGCATAAAACAAACAGCGCAATGCTAAATAAAGAAAGATGAAGCTGTTATAAGACCCAGGTCCTATCACACAATGCAACGCAAGCCGGGGGATAGGGTTTTCCCTTGTAACAGCCAAAGAATGCTTGATACGTTTAAAACAAATCATTTGATACTATAATAAGTGCATAGTGCATAAAACAACTTCAAATCATAAGTATCAATCATAGGCGGCATGGGTACCATATATCATGTCGCCATATATAGGTTTACAAATAAAACCGCAAAGTCACGTATTTGGAAATTGGATTTCCTTCTATGAACCGAGGCAAAAGATAGTCCTCAACCGATTCGAGACTGTCTAGCCCGAGTCTCAGGCACAGCCGCAACCGTACCTTGGATCCTCAGGGCCGGTCCACCGATGTGGATTATAATGCCTGAACAATGCGTTTCTCCGCCCTTTGGGGCGTAAATGAGCCAACGAATGACTCCATCGGTTCGAGAACGACCGATCAATCCGAGGCGCCTCGCAACAGCAACAACCACATAAGTCAAACTCGTCAGGGCGTGTAAAACCACTGACGCCACTTCTAGCTAGAAAGAAAACGCATGTCCCCCCTGAGGTCCGTCTCCCGTTTTTGGTTCATACCTGGTGTGAAACACGCGAGGTAAACGTTACACAAAGCTACGCCACAAAGGCCGTGCTTTGATCATCACCACAAGACTTTGCTTTTCAACAGAAGCCTTGATCATTTGCATCTTAGCATGCCACACAGGCAAACCATCCTATGCAACCGATATCAGTCACACTGAATGAAATCCGATGTCAGACACACAGTCCATTTACAAGTCCGTCCTGGGTCTGAACGAAACCGGAGGCACCTAGTACCCCGCATATCCATCGATCTCCAAGTACGTCTGGACGATCACTAACTGTTTCCATCTTCTTGGGTGTACAGCCCAATCAAGATCATCAGTAATTACCCAAACGACGTGAAGACCTCCGGTCTTCGACCACCGTCTTCATCTTCGACTTATCGTCGTATCAGTTATTCAGAATGGGATAAACCCGGTCTTTCCGAATAACTTGCGTATATATTATAAAAGTGTTACACAAACACAACATACGCCTCATTCCAATTCATTAGTCACTAACCGTAAATTAATCAAGAGAATAATTTCCCAAATATTAACCCCGAAGGCCGAAACCAACATCAGATCAATATCCAGAAAACCATTCTGCTTGGCTAACCGACAGCTAGTTTCTAAATTTCACATTCATAGGGAAAGATTCCCATTAATTTTATCAAAGATAAATTCCTTGAATTTATTCTTTAATCCATTTTTGAATATCAATTCAAACTAGTCGGGATTAGCGAACCTTACCGAAGTAATCATTTGTTTTAATTTCCCAATCCCAACCTATTCATCCCATGAAGTAAAACTGGTAATACTTCATATCTAACACCACAGTGTTATCGGTAAATTCAATTACCATTTCACGTTCAAATCTAATTAAAGATTTAACTATCGCCTGGAGCAAAACTGGTGATACTCCATTTTCGATCTTTTCAATCTAATTAAAGATTCATTAAAACTCCACTTAGTTTTAATCTTTAACCGGGTTAAAGAATCCGTGTCATTTAAAACACGGTTCACGATAAACCCAAAGTCACATTCATTAATTATCGGGTTAAAGAACGAGTGTTATTTAAAACACTGTTCACGATAAACCCAAAAATCAATATCAGTTCAATTCCAATTAAATATTATTTAATTGGCACACTTCATTAAATCTAAATAAAAAGATTTAATCTTTTCTCAACTGGGTTCAAGAACAGTGTTAGTGAAGACACCATTCACGACAAACCCAAATCACATTTGATTAATTATCGGGTTAAAGAACAAGTGTTATTTAAAACACTGTTCACGATAAACCCAAAAATCAATACCAATTCAATTCCAATTAAATATTGTTTAATTGGTACACTTCATTAAATCTAAATAAAAAGATTTAATCTTTCCTCAACTGGGTTCAAGAACAGTGTTAGTGAAGACACCATTCACGACAAACCCAAATCACATTTGATATTAAATACAAGGCTCTGAATAGAAAATATCCCGGCTTATATTCAATATCAAATTCTACGATTAACAAATGTCGTATTGGAAATAACGGTATAAATATATATATCTTTCAAATTTCCATAACAACATCTGCATAATCCCGAATTCCAACATCGAAATATTCCGAAGACAATTTCGATTCAAATTCACTCCAATGCAATCATTGGATATTCTGGTTATTTTTAAAACCCTTTTCAAATTCAATTTATTTATTTAAAAATAAATAGAATTATATTTCTAGTTCAAAACTAGTTCATTTCGATAAAAATCTATTTTTATCTTTTCAAATATGGAGTTTTTCATCCCAAATCTTTCTAAATCATTTCTTATGATTTTACACAAATTATTACTATTTTTAATAATTTTATCAAGGCACGTACAGTCGATTTTCAACAATGGCCATCGAACTGCACTTATAGCGACCTTTTTCAAAATTGATTTGGACGTAACTCCAAATCCAACCGTTAGATTTCTAATTTCTAATATTCGTTAGAAAGCTCTTTTCGATACGAACCCAACGGTTCCGGTTTTAGGAGAATCCGACGGTCGGATCTCCCGCAATGTCCGTTTGAAATAAATGGTCGAAATTCACGAACTGCCGCGGCGCGGCGCGTTCTATTCAGGCCATTATATTATATATATAATATATATAATATATACTTCGTCGATTTCTATTTAAAACGAATTATATAAATAGTTTTAAAATTCGTTTCAAAAGCAACTTCAACTTCCATTTCAATTCAAAGCAAAATTGAATTCTTCTTTATAAATTCGTTTCAAAATTCATTTCTATTCAATTCAAATTTCAATTCAATTTGAATTCATTTCAATTCGCTTTCAATTCAATTTGAATTCATTTTCAATTCAATTCATTTCGAAATCGTTTTCAATTCAATTCATTTCGAAATCGTTTTCAATTCAATTCATTTCGAAATCGTTTTCAATTCAATTCATTTCGAAATCGTTTTCAATTCAATTCATTTCGAAATCGTTTTCAATTCAATTCATTTCGAAATCGTTTTCAATTCATTTCATTTCGAAATCGTTTTCAATTCATTTCATTTCGAAATCGAATAAAATCGATATAAATATCGTTCACGTCGAAATGGCGTCAATCTAATCAACACGGCTTCATATATTCCTTTATTTTCAAATATTCTATTTCAAATATTTCTTTTTCAAAATAGTTGTTATTATCAAAATATTTCGTTCAACACATGACCAATCTCAATGGATGAGTACTGTCAACACATGAACTTTTATTTTATATTGATAAAGATGTAAATTTTATTACTAAAATATTTCGTTCAACACATGACCAATCTCAATGAATGAGTACTGTCAACACATGAACTTTTATTTTATAATCTTCTTTATTTTTCAAATTGGAATGAGGCCCAATCAATTACCATATAAAGTTAATTATATGGATTTTCATACAACACATGTATATAATAGCATTGAAAATCATCAACCATCAACCAAAGTGCACTACACTGTATAAGCATCAAATATAGATATTCAACGCTTATAACAGCCTGTCAATCAATCGATCGACATATTTAATCAATCAGGATGAGTGAACTTCAAATTTCATCCCAACACCCGTGTGGGGTTTCAAACAATCAACCGCATATTTTATTTGTGCAGTTGGGCGATGTGTGAAATTTATCGACCCAATCAATATCAGTCAAATCAGTGTATATACCAACAAATCGGCCGATTTGTTTATAACTATTCATTTATTCACATTCACGTTAAAAATTATATTTTTAACGATAAAACATTTTATTCCAACATATGAATTTCTATTCAATTCATTTACACAATAAAATGATATTTTTATTTTCTAACATATTTTAGAAAATTTCGGCGGCATAACGGCACGATACTAGAAACGGGACGAGGCCTAGCCTTATCCCCGGTCTAGTGAAGGCCCACGCCATTCACACATCAATCAAATCAATTCGTTATGCAAACCACAAAATTTGGAGTAAGAGTCTAACCTAGCCTTACTCCTTCGCCTTATAACGGCGCACGTCTAATCCTAACCAATTTATCGATTCGATTTTTCACACCACAAACCACATTCAAACCAATATCGCAATCAATCACCAAACAGTCAAACAAACAAGTCCATGGTCTGTGGACGATTGTGTCGGGTGCTGCTAAGCACCGTCTGCATCCTAGTATATATATATAACTAGAAAAAAAATTGAAAGGTGAGAAATTCTCACATATAGCTATCCTAGCTCCACGGCTCTTCATTGCAGAAGTCTTCGTCGTTTCGCCTTTTTGTCACCTTCGTTGTCCGCTTTCACTACATATGTAAAAATTGAATTTTTACTATGCTATTCAATTTATAAAAATCGAATTTTTTTTCCGAAGTTCAATATATAAAAAAATTCTATTTTTATTCTGAAGTTCAATATATAAAAATTCTATTTTTATTCTGAAGTTCAATATATAAAAATTAAGTTTTCGCCTTTATAAAAATAAAGTTTTCACCTTTATAAAAATTACCACTTTATCTCAACGTATATAAAATAAAAATCAGATTTTTATTTCGCTACACATACAAAGATGATATTTTTATATTCTCTATCCTATAAAGATTATATTTTTAATACTTTAAAAATATAAAAATCATATTTTTATTACTTCTATTCAATAAAAATTCCGCCTTTTCTATTTTAAAGTTTAAACCTTTTAAAAATAAAATCAGTTTTAAAATTCCCTTTAAATCAGTTTTAAAATTCCCTTTAAATCAGTTTTAAAATTCCCTTTAAATCAGTTTTAAAATTTTAACAAATATCAGTTTTTAACTTTAAATATAAAACAGAAATCAGTTTTTAACTTTAAACAAAAAATAGTTTTTAACTTTAAATATAAAACAGAAATCAGTTTTTAACTTTAAACAAAAATTAGTTTTTAACTTTAAATATAAAACAGAAATCAGTTTTTAACTTTAAACAAAAATTAGTTTTTAACTTTAAATAAAAATCAGTAATCAAATATTAATAATAAATAAAAAAACGAAAACTTACTTAGGGGGGGCTGTCGAGTGGTCGGGGGGCTTCGTCGAGGTTTGCAGATCGGAGGGGCGGTCTTCGTCGAGGCATTGCAGGTCGGAGGGGCGGTCTTGGTGAGGTGGCGCTCGATGGTGGCGGGGTTTGCTGCGCGTTCATCAGTGGGTCGGGGGGGGGGGTTAGGGCTACGGACGGAGATAGAAGGGGAAGAGAGGGGAAGAGAAGGGAAGAAGCGACGGAAGGAGGCGGGAGAGGATGAGGGCGCGGGTTCAGGGAGGGCTCGATTTGGGGGTTCAGGGGAGGAGGAGGACGTCGAAGGGGGGAGGGGAAAACAGGGTCAGGTGGTGGGTCGTCGTCGATCGCCAGAGGGCGACGAGCGATTTCTTTTTTTTTTTTTTTTTTTTCCTGATCTGTTGAAATGAAATCGGGGGGGGGGGGCATGGTATAGGAGGGAATGGAAATTTATTATTATTATTTTTTTTTATTATTATTTTATTATTTATTTATGCAAAAGGGTTGACTTTTACATATGACTTCGAAACGAGGCCCACCGCCTGTCGTCCTTAGCGTTTCACCCCCATTCCGAACTCAATGGGATATGCCACGTGGGCTGATTCGACTGTTTGAATCAGTTTCCGTTAAATTTACATTTAAATCACTATATTGAATTTTTAACGTACATTTCAAATTACCGGGGTCACATACTAACACTAAAAATTCCAGAAAAATATTTTCTAGCTTCGTATTGACGATACGGTCCTAACAAAACTAGTTTCGTCGAATTCTGAGACCGTTTGAAAAATGGCCAATTTCCAGTCGATTAAAATCAACTGAAACTGGTCAAACGCGTTTTCTTTTGCTACGCTCACATATTGATTCGAAAATTTATGAAATTTGAAACCTAGCAATAACTCGACATCACGGACCCAACAAAACTGGTTTCGTCGAAATCCGAGGTCGTTTGCAAAATGGCTATTTTTAAGGGCCTGAATTCCATAGCGACTATTCAGAATTTTCAACTGGACATATCTTTTGATTCCCGATATGAAATCTTGATTTTCCGGATTCGTTGGAAAGATATTCACTATTAGATTCCATTATTTTTGGTTTCACTAAAATCCGGATTGTTTTGCACCCGGTACATTCAATTGAAGTTTGAAATCGAATTATCGAACTACCGCGCCATTTTCGATTCTATTTATAATTATATATAATTATTTATATTCTAACGACGGCGTATATAATATATACGTTCTATTTATATTCAAAATAAATTTTCTCGTCGATATTATTTAAAATAATCTATTTTAAATATTCAAAACTCGCTATAATTGCCAAAATAAAAATTTTAAACTGGCCCAGATTTTCCGGGTTGTTACAATCTCCCCCACTTAAAACTTTTCGTCCCCGAAAAGGAACAAAGTCGAAAGTGGTTTGATTAATCAACACTACGCTCGATCTGGCTTTCATTCTCTAACCTTTCAGTTTCTGAGAATTTTCAAAATTTCAAAAATTTGGCTAACACCCTAAATTTTTGAAAAATTTCGCCATAACCTCCCCTGCACCGGGAGCATCGGGGAATTTCAAATAGCTTCCCCGGTCCTTCAGATCTCAAAAAGAAAAAGAAAAAGCCAAGCGGCTAGCCAATAGGCTCACAAAATCATCATCACCCAAACAAAACAGGAAATTATGTAGTAAACATGTACCTATTTGTCGGGCAAACAAATTTTATTCTCTGCTCTAGCCTCCTTGCTATGACCTGTTCAAAGATATATATGCATATGCAAGCAAATGCGACCAAATTTCAATACAAGTCAATATTTGATTCAGTTAGGCATAATGGTTCAAAATTATCAAACAATTAAACAAACAACACAAACATCAATCAATTAGTGGATTAACGTTTCAAATTCATAATTTTGATACATATACAAAAATCATGTTTTTGATGCCAAATCATAACAATGTATTCTAGCTATATTAGTTTTGGTTCTCACACCAGTCTAATGGAAATATATAGATATCACACCTTCGTAACACGAACATAAATATTGATGATGCGATCGCTATCATCAATATCATCTCCGGGCGTCTAGAATGTGATTCTATATCTATCCAGTATATTAAAACTTCGACTATACGTTCATGACGCGTATACGCGAAATCTACATATACTCGATTGTCCATATTCAATATAAATAATCAAATACGAATAATTGATTTAAATTTTCAAAACAAAATTTGTTTTCATTTGAAAAATATACTCCTCACACTCGTTCTAGGATACTACTGATCCTATCTCTAACGAGTCATTCTAATTGGATATTACTAACCCAATATCTGATGAATTCTTTCATATGGTTCTAATGTGCCTTGTTCTCTGCTTTGTAAACCAAAGCTCTGATACCAACTGTAAAGACCCGCAACTTCCCCGTAAAGGAAAGCGTCGGATAGTTCGAGAACAAGCCACAACAGAACACATACAGAAGAACATTTCATCGTATATTACAACAATGCATCAGATTACAAGAATATACAGAGTATAAATGAATATTACACAGAAATATCAGAGATTTAAATTACATTTAAATACATCGCAGCGGAAAATAATACAATACACAACTAGAAGAGATATACGGATACAAAGCTTTCCGGATATCGTTCCAGCTGTAAACCAGGATCCTGTGAATATAAATCTGCAAAACCAAAACTACTAGCTGCCCGTGTCAAAAATAGGGGCACCCAGAGTTTAGGTTAAAACAATAAACTCCAGGTCAGTCATGTGACTGGTGTGAGAACTAAAACAGTTTTTAATCTTTATTTTCAAAGGTAAATCAAGGGACCACGCCGTATAACACGGAACGGGTTTCCTCCCAAGAATACCAGTGCATAAAACAAACAGCGCAATGCTAAATAAAGAAAGATGAAGCTGTTATAAGACCCAGGTCCTATCACACAATGCAACGCAAGCCGGGGGATAGGGTTTTCCCTTATAACAGCCAAAGAATGCTTGATACGTTTAAAACAAATCATTTGATACTATAATAAGTGCATAGTGCATAAAACAACTTCAAATCATAAGTATCAATCATAGGCGGCATGGGTACCATATATCATGTCGCCATATATAGGTTTACAAATAAAACCGCAAAGTCACGTATTTGGAAATTGGATTTCCTTCTATGAACCGAGGCAAAAGATAGTCCTCAACCGATTCGAGACTGTCTAGCCCGAGTCTCAGGCACAGCCGCAACCGTACCTTGGATCCTCAGGGCCGGTCCACCGATGTGGATTATAATGCCTGAACAATGCGTTTCTCCGCCCTTTGGGGCGTAAATGAGCCAACGAATGACTCCATCGGTTCGAGAACGACCGATCAATCCGAGGCGCCTCGCAACAGCAACAACCACATAAGTCAAACTCGTCAGGGCGTGTAAAACCACTGACGCCACTTCTAGCTAGAAAGAAAACGCATGTCCCCCCTGAGGTCCGTCTCCCGTTTTTGGTTCATACCTGGTGTGAAACACGCGAGGTAAACGTTACACAAAGCTACGCCACAAAGGCCGTGCTTTGATCATCACCACAAGACTTTGCTTTTCAACAGAAGCCTTGATCATTTGCATCTTAGCATGCCACACAGGCAAACCATCCTATGCAACCGATATCAGTCACACAGAATGAAATCCGATGTCAGACACACAGTCCATTTACAAGTCCGTCCTGGGTCTGAACGAAACCGGAGGCACCTAGTACCCCGCATATCCATCGATCTCCAAGTACGTCTGGACGATCACTAACTGTTTCCATCTTCTTGGGTGTACAGCCCAATCAAGATCATCAGTAATTACCCAAACGACGTGAAGACCTCCGGTCTTCGACCACCGTCTTCATCTTCGACTTATCGTCGTATCAGTTATTCAGAATGGGATAAACCCGGTCTTTCCGAATAACTCGCGTATATATTATAAAAGTGTTACACAAACACAACATACGCCTCATTCCAATTCATTAGTCACTAACCGTAAATTAATCAAGAGAATAATTTCCCAAATATTAACCCCGAAGGCCGAAACCAACATCAGATCAATATCCAGAAAACCATTCTGCTTGGCTAACCGACAGCTAGTTTCTAAATTTCACATTCATAGGGAAAGATTCCCATTAATTTTATCAAAGATAAATTCCTTGAATTTATTCTTTAATCCATTTTTGAATATCAATTCAAACTAGTCGGGATTAGCGAACCTTACCGAAGTAATCATTTGTTTTAATTTCCCAATCCCAACCTATTCATCCCATGAAGTAAAACTGGTAATACTTCATATCTAACACCACAGTGTTATCGGTAAATTCAATTACCATTTCACGTTCAAATCTAATTAAAGATTTAACTATCGCCTGGAGCAAAACTGGTGATACTCCATTTTCGATCTTTTCAATCTAATTAAAGATTCATTAAAACTCCACTTAGTTTTAATCTTTAACCGGGTTAAAGAATCCGTGTCATTTAAAACACGGTTCACGATAAACCCAAAGTCACATTCATTAATTATCGGGTTAAAGAACGAGTGTTATTTAAAACACTGTTCACGATAAACCCAAAAATCAATATCAGTTCAATTCCAATTAAATATTATTTAATTGGCACACTTCATTAAATCTAAATAAAAAGATTTAATCTTTTCTCAACTGGGTTCAAGAAAAGTGTTAGTGAAGACACCATTCACGACAAACCCAAATCACATTTGATTAATTATCGGGTTAAAGAACAAGTGTTATTTAAAACACTGTTCACGATAAACCCAAAAATCAATACCAATTCAATTCCAATTAAATATTGTTTAATTGGTACACTTCATTAAATCTAAATAAAAAGATTTAATCTTTCCTCAACTGGGTTCAAGAACAGTGTTAGTGAAGACACCATTCACGACAAACCCAAATCACATTTGATATTAAATACAAGGCTCTGAATAGAAAATATCCCGGCTTATATTCAATATCAAATTCTACGATTAACAAATGTCGTATTGGAAATAACGGTATAAATATATATATCTTTCAAATTTCCATAACAACATCTGCATAATCCCGAATTCCAACATCGAAATATTCCGAAGACAATTTCGATTCAAATTCACTCCAATGCAATCATTGGATATTCTGGTTATTTTTAAAACCCTTTTCAAATTCAATTTATTTATTTAAAAATAAATAGAATTATATTTCTAGTTCAAAACTAGTTCATTTCGATAAAAATCTATTTTTATCTTTTCAAATATGGAGTTTTTCATCCCAAATCTTTCTAAATCATTTCTTATGATTTTACACAAATTATTACTATTTTTAATAATTTTATCAAGGCACGTACAGTCGATTTTCAACAATGGCCATCGAACTGCACTTATAGCGACCTTTTTCAAAATTGATTTGGACGTAACTCCAAATCCAACCGTTAGATTTCTAATTTCTAATATTCGTTAGAAAGCTCTTTTCGATACGAACCCAACGGTTCCGGTTTTAGGAGAATCCGACGGTCGGATCTCCCGCAATGTCCGTTTGAAATAAATGGTCGAAATTCACGAACTGCCGCGGCGCGGCGCGTTCTATTCAGGCCATTATATTATATATATAATATATATAATATATACTTCGTCGATTTCTATTTAAAACGAATTATATAAATAGTTTTAAAATTCGTTTCAAAAGCAACTTCAACTTCCATTTCAATTCAAAGCAAAATTGAATTCTTCTTTATAAATTCGTTTCAAAATTCATTTCTATTCAATTCAAATTTCAATTCAATTTGAATTCATTTCAATTCGCTTTCAATTCAATTTGAATTCGTTTTCAATTCAATTCATTTCGAAATCGTTTTCAATTCAATTCATTTCGAAATCGTTTTCAATTCAATTCATTTCGAAATCGTTTTCAATTCAATTCATTTCGAAATCGTTTTCAATTCAATTCATTTCGAAATCGTTTTCAATTCAATTCATTTCGAAATCGTTTTCAATTCATTTCATTTCGAAATCGTTTTCAATTCATTTCATTTCGAAATCGAATAAAATCGATATAAATATCGTTCACGTCGAAATGGCGTCAATCTAATCAACACGGCTTCATATATTCCTTTATTTTCAAATATTCTATTTCAAATATTTCTTTTTCAAAATAGTTGTTATTATCAAAATATTTCGTTCAACACATGACCAATCTCAATGGATGAGTACTGTCAACACATGAACTTTTATTTTATATTGATAAAGATGTAAATTTTATTACTAAAATATTTCGTTCAACACATGACCAATCTCAATGAATGAGTACTGTCAACACATGAACTTTTATTTTATAATCTTCTTTATTTTTCAAATTGGAATGAGGCCCAATCAATTACCATATAAAGTTAATTATATGGATTTTCATACAACACATGTATATAATAGCATTGAAAATCATCAACCATCAACCAAAGTGCACTACACTGTATAAGCATCAAATATAGATATTCAACGCTTATAACAGCCTGTCAATCAATCGATCGACATATTTAATCAATCAGGATGAGTGAACTTCAAATTTCATCCCAACACCCGTGTGGGGTTTCAAACAATCAACCGCATATTTTATTTGTGCAGTTGGGCGATGTGTGAAATTTATCGACCCAATCAATATCAGTCAAATCAGTGTATATACAAACAAATCGGCCGATTTGTTTATAACTATTCATTTATTCACATTCACGTTAAAAATTATATTTTTAACGATAAAACATTTTATTCCAACATATGAATTTCTATTCAATTCATTTACACAATAAAATGATATTTTTATTTTCTAACATATTTTAGAAAATTTCGGCGGCATAACGGCACGATACTAGAAACGGGACGAGGCCTAGCCTTATCCCCGGTCTAGTGAAGGCCCACGCCATTCACACATCAATCAAATCAATTCGTTATGCAAACCACAAAATTTGGAGTAAGAGTCTAACCTAGCCTTACTCCTTCGCCTTATAACGGCGCACGTCTAATCCTAACCAATTTATCGATTCGATTTTTCACACCACAAACCACATTCAAACCAATATCGCAATCAATCACCAAACAGTCAAACAAACAAGTCCATGGTCTGTGGACGATTGTGTCGGGTGCTACTAAGCACCGTCTGCATCCTAGTATATATATATAACTAGAAAAAAAATTGAAAGGTGAGAAATTCTCACATATAGCTATCCTAGCTCCACGGCTCTTCATTGCAGAAGTCTTCGTCGTTTCGCCTTTTTGTCACCTTCGTTGTCCGCTTTCACTACATATGTAAAAATTGAATTTTTACTATGCTATTCAATTTATAAAAATCGAATTTTTTTTCCGAAGTTCAATATATAAAAAAATTCTATTTTTATTCTGAAGTTCAATATATAAAAATTCTATTTTTATTCTGAAGTTCAATATATAAAAATTAAGTTTTCGCCTTTATAAAAATAAAGTTTTCACCTTTATAAAAATTACCACTTTATCTCAACGTATATAAAATAAAAATCAGATTTTTATTTCGCTACACATACAAAGATGATATTTTTATATTCTCTATCCTATAAAGATTATATTTTTAATACTTTAAAAATATAAAAATCATATTTTTATTACTTCTATTCAATAAAAATTCCGCCTTTTCTATTTTAAAGTTTAAACCTTTTAAAAATAAAATCAGTTTTAAAATTCCCTTTAAATCAGTTTTAAAATTCCCTTTAAATCAGTTTTAAAATTCCCTTTAAATCAGTTTTAAAATTTTAACAAATATCAGTTTTTAACTTTAAATATAAAACAGAAATCAGTTTTTAACTTTAAACAAAAATTAGTTTTTAACTTTAAATATAAAACAGAAATCAGTTTTTAACTTTAAACAAAAATTAGTTTTTAACTTTAAATATAAAACAGAAATCAGTTTTTAACTTTAAACAAAAATTAGTTTTTAACTTTAAATAAAAATCAGTAATCAAATATTAATAATAAATAAAAAAAACGAAAACTTACTTAGGGGGGGCTGTCGAGTGGTCGGGGGGCTTCGTCGAGGTTTGCAGATCGGAGGGGCGGTCTTCGTCGAGGCATTGCAGGTCGGAGGGGCGGTCTTGGTGAGGTGGCGCTCGATGGTGGCGGGGTTTGCTGCGCGTTCATCAGTGGGTCGGGGGGGTTAGGGCTACGGACGGAGATAGAAGGGGAAGAGAAGGGAAGAAGCGACGGAAGGAGGCGGGAGAGGATGAGGGTGCGGGTTCAGGGAGAGCTCGATTTGGGGGTTCAGGGGAGGAGGAGGACGTCGATGGGGGGAGGGGAAAACAGGGTCAGGTGGTGGGTCGTCGTCGATCGCCAGAGGGCGACGAGCGATTTCTTTTTTTTTTTTTTTTTTTCTGATCTGTTGAAATGAAATCGGGGGGGGGGGGGGCATGGTATAGGAGGGAATGGAAATTTATTATTATTTTTTTTTATTATTATTTTATTATTTATTTATGCAAAAGGGTTGACTTTTACATATGACTTCGAAACGAGGCCCACCGCCTGTCGTCCTTAGCGTTTCACCCCCATTCCGAACTCAATGGGATATGCCACGTGGGCTGATTCGACTGTTTGAATCAGTTTCCGTTAAATTTACATTTAAATCACTATATTGAATTTTTAACGTACATTTCAAATTACCGGGGTCACATACTAACACTAAAAATTCCAGAAAAATATTTTCTAGCTTCGTATTGACGATACGGTCCTAACAAAACTAGTTTCGTCGAATTCTGAGACCGTTTGAAAAATGGCCAATTTCCAGTCGATTAAAATCAACTGAAACTGGTCAAACGCGTTTTCTTTTGCCACGCTCACATATTGATTCGAAAATTTATGAAATTTGAAACCTAGCAATAACTCGACATCACGGACCCAACAAAACTGGTTTCGTCGAAATCCAAGGTCGTTTGCAAAATGGCTATTTTTAAGGGCCTGAATTCCATAGCGACTATTCAGAATTTTCAACTGGACATATCTTTTGATTCCCGATATGAAATCTTGATTTTCCGGATTCGTTGGAAAGATATTCACTATTAGATTCCATTATTTTTGGTTTCACTAAAATCCGGATTGTTTTGCACCCGGTACATTCAATTGAAGTTTGAAATCGAATTATCGAACTACCGCGCCATTTTCGATTCTATTTATAATTATATATAATTATTTATATTCTAACGACGGCGTATATAATATATACGTTCTATTTATATTCAAAATAAATTTTCTCGTCGATATTATTTAAAATAATCTATTTTAAATATTCAAAACTCGCTATAATTGCCAAAATAAAAATTTTAAATTGGCCCAGATTTTCCGGGTTGTTACACATTATAAGACTCAGTTCCCATCACACAATGCAATGCAAACCGGAGGATAGAGTTTTACCTTATAATGGCCAAAATTTGGTTGATACGAATAAAACAAAAGCAATTGATATTATTGAAGGTAAATTAGGATCGATGTAGCAGCGGAAAACAACAATTTTACACATCAGACATGAAATTCGAATTCATGATTGAATTAAAACAAGTACCTTTCTTCGAATCTGAGAATCAATTGAAAGGCTTGAACTTGAAATCTTAGAATCCACAAATTGCTAATCTAGGTCGAATTGAATCAAACGCTTGAAATCGAGCGCCTCTATTGGAGATCCACAGGTGATGCCCTCGAGAACGACAATCGAAATTGAGGATTGAAGATTCGGTACTAGCCGATTTAATCTGAACGAGATCTAGGGTTTGTCAAATCCATTTTGGGTTTTTCTAAAAAGTGAATGAACGATGCGGCCTTATCATTCCTTTATATAGAGAAACTGTGACGGCCGGGAATTTCGCTCGATCCGAATCAGTCGTTAAACCGATCTAGACCGTTCGAAACCCCTGATCGTTTTGAGAACAGGACAAAATAGAATGCAGACGGAAGAACATTTCATTGTTATTACAACAATTCCATCAGATACAAGAATATAAAGAGTATAAATGAATAAATTACATTCGATAAATAACAGAGATTACAATAAATTACTCAGCAGCGGAAAATAATACAAAGCACAACTGAAGGTGATATACGGATACAGAGCTTTCCGGATATCATTCCAGCTGTAAACCAGGATCCCGTGAATATAAATCTACAAAACCAAAACTACTAGCTGCCCGTGTCGAAAATAGGGGCACCCAGAGTTTAGGTTAAAACAATAAACTCCAGGTCAGTCATGTGACTGGTGTGAGAACTAAAACAGTTATTTAAAATTTGACTTTAAAAGAGAGTAATTCAAGGGACCACGCCGTATAACACGGAACGGGTTTCCTCCCAAGAATACCAGTGCATAGAATAAACAACGCAATGCTTTTCGAAAAATGAAGCTATTATAAGACCCAGGTCCCATCATACAATGCAACGCAAGCCGGAGGATAGGGTTTTACCTTATAACAGCCAAACATGGTTGGTACGTTTAAAACAAATCATTTGATACTATAATAAGTGTATAGTGTCAAAACAATTTCAATCATAAATATAAATCATAGGCGGCATGAATGTCCCATACAACTATGTCGCCATACTAGTTCTACAATTAAAACCGAAATGCACGTACTGGAAATTGGATTTCCGTCATGAGTCGAGGCGAGGGGCAAGCTCCTCTCCGCGTTCGAGACACTCTAGCAAATGTCTCAGGACTACACACTCTGGGCAATCCTGGATTCGGCTGGGCCGGTCCTCACTTACGTTAGAGGATTAGTTATGCCTGAACACACGTTTCCCGGTCCTTACAGACCTATAATCGAGGCGCCTCGCATTCCAACAACCACAAAGGTGAAAAGTATATAAATGTCAGGGCTGGTAAGTCACTGACACCACCAAAGCTAGAAAGAAACGTCGTGCTCTCCCAGCGGTCCGTATCCCGTTTTTGACTCATACCGAGGTGTGAGGCTCGCGAATCCACGCTATACACATAGCTACGCCACAAAGGCCGTGCTTTGATCATCAACCACAAGACTTTGCTTTTCAATAGAAGCCTTGATCCATGCAACTCAGCATGCCACACAGGCAATTCATGTCATGCGATTGATATCTATCGATATATAACCTCTAAGCTCGTACGTATCAGAGAAGGGTGTTAAGCAAGAGAATAAATTCTCCGCCGCCAAACAGATATATATTTAACAGAAATCAATCAACACAGAATAAAATCCAATGTCAGACACACAATCCATTTACAAGTTCGTTCTGGGCCTGAACGAAACCGGAGGCACTTTTCTCGCATGTCCATCGATCCCCAGGTACGTCTGGACGACCACCAACTGTTTCCATCATCTTGGGTGTACAGCCCAATCAAGATCGTCAGTAATTATCCAAACGATGTGAAGACTTCCGGTCTTCCACCACCGTCTTCATCTTCGACTTATCATCGAATCGGTTATTCAGAATGGGTATAAACCCGGACTTTCCGAACAACACGCGTATATTAAAACGAATGTTACACAAACACAACATACGCCTCATTCCAATTCATATTCTCAGGGAAAGGTTCCCATTAATTTTATCCAAGATAAATTCTTCAAATTTATCCTTTAATCTTCCTTTGGATGTCATTTCAAACCAAATTATGGTTTTCTAAACTAGTCGAGATTAGCGAACCACACCGAAGTAATTATTTATTTTATTTCCCAATCCCAACCTATTCATCCCATGAAGCAAAACTGGTAATACTCCATATCTAACACCACGGTGTTATCGATAAAATTAATTACCATTTCACGTTCAAATCTAATTAAAGATTTATCTATCGCTTTGGAGCAAAACTGGTAATACTCCATTCTCGCTCACTTTCTATATTTGGTAATTTCAATTATCAATTCACATTTCAATCTAATTGCAGATTCGTTAAAACTCCTTTACTGGGTTAAAGAACTAATGTCGTTTAAAACACAGTTCACGACAAACCCAAACCTCATACTATTTATTTATCGGGTTAAAGAACAAGTGTCATTTAAAACACCCCTCGCGATAAACCCACGAATCAACTCTATTTAAAACCCATTTCAAATCCAATTTATTTATTTAAAATAAATGGGTTTTAATTTTAGTTCAAAACTAGTTCATTTCGATAAAATCAATTTTATCTTTTCAAATATGGAGTTTTTCATCCCAATTTTTCCCAAATCATTTCTTATGATTTTACACAAATTATTGATATTTTTAATAATTTTATCAAGGCCCGTACAGTCGATTTCCATCAACGGCCATCGAACTGCACTTACAACGACCTTTTTCGAATTTGATTTGGACGTAACTCCCAATCCAACCGTTAGATTTCAAATTTCTAATATTCGTTAGAAATCTCTTTTCGATACGAACCCAACGGTTCTGGATTTAGGAGAATCCGACGGTCGGATCTCCCGTAATGTCCGTTTGAAATAAATGGTCGAAATTCACGAACTGCCGCGGCGCGGCGTTTTCTATTCAGGCCATTATATTATATATATAATATATATATTTCGTCGATTTCTATTTAAAATGAATTATATAAATAGTTTTGAATTCGTTTCAAAAACATTTTCAACTTCCATTTCAATTCAAACCAAAATTGAATTTTTTTCTTATAAATTCATTTTAAAATTCATTTCTATTCAATTCAAATTTCAATTCAATTTGAATTCATTTCAATTCGTTTTCAATTCAATTTGAATTCGTTTTCAATTCAATTCGAATTGGTTTTCAATTCAATTCAAATTTGCTTTATATTCAATTCAATTCAAATTGGTTTACTATTCAATTCAATTCAAATTCGTTTTCTATTCGATTCAATTCAAATTGGTTTTCTATTCGATTCAAATTCGTTTTCTTTTCAATTCAAATTCGTTTTCTTTTCAATTCAAATTCGTTTTCTTTTCAATTCAATTCGTTTTCTTTTCAATTTAATTCGAAATCGTTTCATATTCAATTCAATTCGAAATCGTTTCATATTCAATTCAATTCGAAATCGTTTCATATTCAATTCAATTCGAAATCGTTTCATATTCAATTCAAATTCGAAATCGTTTCATATTCAATTCAAATTCGAAATCGTTTCATATTCAATTCATTTCGAAATCGTTTCATATTCAATTCATTTCGAAATCGTTTCATATTCAACTCATTTCGAAATCATTTTCGTTTCAATCAAATTCAAATTTCATTTCAAAATATTTGATTTCGAAATCACTTTTCAATATTCATTTTAAAATGGATAAAATCGATATAAATATCGTTCACGTCAAAATGGCGTCAATCTGATCAACAGGCTTCAGATATTTCTATTTTCAAATATTCTATTCGACAAATGAATATTTATCTTTTTTTTTCTCTCCACACACGACTAATCTCAACGAATGAGTACTGTCCACGTGTGGCTATTTTTGTTATTTAAAATGTTTTATAAAATTTGGGTATCTATCGTTTGATTTTCAATTAGACTTCACCGTGAAGTAGTTCTAATTTTAAATATGATAAAGATGTATATTTTATTATTAAAACATTTCGTTCAACACATGACTAATCTCAATGGATGAGTACTGTCAACACATGAACCTTTATTTTATAATATTCTTTATTTTTCAAATTGGAACGAGGCCCAAACAATCCCACATAATGTTAATTATATGGATTTTCATACATCACACGTATATAATAGCATTGAAAAATAATCAACCATCAACCAAAGTGCACTACACTGTATAAGCATCAAATATAGATATCTAACACTTATAACAGCCTGTCAATCAATCGATCGACATATTTAATCCATCAGGATGAGTGAACTTCAAATTTCATCCCAACACCCATGTGGGGTTTCAAACAATCAAACACAGATTTTATTTGTGCAGTTGGGCGATGTGTAAAATTTATCGTCCCAATCAATGTCAGTCAAATCAGTGCACATAAACAAACCGTCCAGTTTGTGAATGAATATTTATTCACATTCACTATATTCATATTCACGTTAAAAATTATATTTTTAACGATAAAACATTTTATTTTAACATATGAATTTCTATTCAGTTCATTCTTTAAATAAAATGATATTTTTATTTTTCTAACATATTTTAGAAAATTTCGGCGGCATAACGGCACGATACTAGAAACGGGACGAGGCTTAGCCTTATTCCCAGTCTAGTGAAGGCCCACGCCATTCACACATCAATCAAATCAATTTCATTTCACCAAGCAATTTAAATTTCAATCAAATAATCTAACTAATTTTTTGCAATCAAACAAACAAGTCCATGGTCTGTGGATGATTGTGTCAGGTGCTACGAAGCACCGTCTACATCCTAGTATATATATAACTAGAAAAGAAATTGAAGAGTGAGAAATTCTCACCAATAGCTATCCCAACTTCACGACACTTCATTTATAGAATTCTTCGTCGTTATCGCATCTTTGTCATCTTCGCTGCCCGTAGCCATTATATATATAAAAATCACATTTTTATATTGCTATTCAATATATAAAAATCGAATTTTTACTATGCTATTCAATATATAAAAATCGAAATTTTACTTTGTTATTCAGTATATAAAAATCAAATTTTTACTATCCTATTCAATATATAAAAATCAAATTTTTACTACCACGCTATATGGACAAAAATTCTATTTTTACATTGCTACTATATAGATAAAAATTACATTTTTACCTCGCTATTCTCTATATAAAGATATCGCCTTTTCAAATATATCATTTCGCCATTTCAAATATATCATTATAAAAATCACATTTTTATTTTTCTACACATATAAAGATGATATTTCTAATATTCCTATCATGTAAAAATTATATTTTTAATTCTCTATATAAACAAAAATCATATTTTTACATCATCTATATAGTAAAGACTATATTTTTAATACTTTAGAAATATAAAAATCATATTTTTAATTGAATAAAAATCTTTTCTACCTCTTCCTTATATAAAAACCATATTTTTATAAATAAAAATATAATCTTTTCAACTTTAAAAATCAAATCTTTATATATACTTTATTTTCAGATTTTATAAATGCTAATTCATATATAAAAAAACTGATTTTATAAATAAAAATATAATTAAAAACTTATAGTGATTTGCAGAGAGAAGGGGGGATTTTGCAACGTCGCCGAGGTTTGGGGGGGGGGTTATCGTGACGCGGAGATGATCGGTGAGAGGGGGGGAGGCGTTGGCTCTGGCGTCGGAAAGGAGGAGGGCAAGGGCGTGGAGGAGGCTAGGGTTGCGTGGGGGTCGGTGCAGGCGGTTGCGGTGGCGGGCGGAGCAGCGGAGGGCAGGAGGAGGGGGAGGGGATCGCGCTCTGGCGCGAGAAGGTGGGGAGAAGCCGCGCCACCGCGACGGCGGCGAGGGGGTCATCGGGGAGGGCGGCGGCTCCTCCCCGCTTCGACTTCTTTTTTTTTCTGTTAAAATCGATTTTGAAAGAAAAGAGGGGGGGCAGAGGATATAGGAAAGGTTTTTTTTATTTTTATTATTTAATTATTTAATTTCTCAGGAAAAAGCAACTTTTATTTTCGACCTCAAAACGAGGCCCACCGCCTGTCGTCCATAGCGTTTTACCCCCATTCCGAACACTATGGGATATGTATCGTAGGCTGATTTGATCGTTTCGATCAGTTTTCGTCAAAATCAACTATAAAGTTATATATTGAATTTAAACGCGCATTTCTATTTGCCGGGGTCACATACTAACTAGAAAAATTCCAGAAAAATATTTTCTAGCTTCGTATTTACGATACGGTCCTAACAAAACTAGTTTCGTCGAATTCTGAGACCGTTAGAAAAATGGCCAATTTCCAGTCGATTAAAATCAACTAAAAATGATCAAACGCGTTTTCCTTTGCCACGATCACATATTGATTCGAAAAATTATGAAATTTGGAATCTAGCAATAACTTGACATTACGGACCCAACAAAAGTGGTTTCGTCGAAATCCGAGGTTGTTTGCAAAATTCCCATTTTTAAGGGCCAGAATTCCATAGCGACTATTCGGAATTTTCAACTGGACATATCTTTTGATTCCCGCTATGAAATTTTGATTTTTCGGATTCGTTGGAAAGATATTCCCAATTAGATCCTAATGTTTTTTATTTCACTAAAATCCGGATTGTTTTGCCCCCGGTACATTCATTTGATGTTTGAAATCGAATTATCGAACTACCGCGCCATTTTCAATTCCTTTTATAATTATATATAATTATTTATATTCTAACGACGGCGTATATAATATATACGTTCGAATTATATTCAAAATAAATTTCTCGTCGATATTACTTAAAATAATCTATTTTAAATATTCAAAATTCGCTAAAATTGCCAAAATAAAAATTTTAAACTGGCTCAGATTTTCCGGGTTATTACAATCTCCCCCACTTAAAACTTTTCGTCCCCGAAAAGGAAAAAAGTCGAAAGTGGTTTGATTAATCAATTCTACGTTCGATCTGGCTTCCATTCTCCAACTTTTCAGTTTCTGAGAATTTTCAAAAAAATTGGCTAGCACCCTAAATTTTCGAAAAATTTCGCCATAACCTCCCCTGCACCGGGAGCCACGGGAAAATCCCGAAATTGCCATATAGGCCTTCTGATCTCAAAAAGAAAAAGAAAAAGCCAAGCGGCTAGCCAATCGGCTCATAAAATCATCGTCACCCAAACAAAACAGTAAATTATGTAGTAAACATGTACCTATTTGTCGGGCAAACAAATTTTATTCTCTGCTCTAGCCTCCTTGCTATGACCTGTTCAATGTAAGTATATGTATATGCAAGCAAATGTGACCAATTTCAATACAGTTCTATATTTGGTTCAATTAGGCATAGTGGTTAAAAATTATCAAACAAATAAACAAACAACACAAACATCAATCAATTAGTGGATTAACGTTTCAAATTCATAAATTTGATATATATACAAAAATCATGTTTTTGATGCCAATTCACAACAAATATGTTCTAGCTATATTGGTTTTGGTTCTCACACCAGTCTAATGGAAATATATAGAAAATCACACCTTCGAAACTCGAACACACACTATTGATGCTATATAGTCATCAGAAGAATCATCTTCGGACGACTAGAGTGTGATTCTATATCTATCTAGTATATTAAAACTTCGAATATACGTTCATGACGCGTATATGCAAAACCTTTATGTACTCGATTGTCCAAATTCAAAATAAATAAATATTCAAATACGTATAAAACGATTTAAATTTCAAAACAAAATTGTTTTCATTTGAAAAATATACTCTTCACACTCGTTCTAGGATACTACTGATCCTATATCTAACGAGTCATTCTAATTGGATATTACTAATCCAATATCTGATGAATTCTTTCGTAGGGTTCTAATGTGTCTTGTTCTCGAGCTCTGTAAACCAAAGCTCTGATACCAAATGTGACGGCCGGGAATTTCGCTCGATCCGAATCAGTCGTTAAACCGATCTAGACCGTTCGAAACCCCTGATCGTTTTGAGAACAGGACAAAATAGAACACAGACGGAAGAACATTTCATTGTTATTACAACAATTCCATCAGATACAAGAATATACAGAGTATAAATGAATAAATTACATTCGATAAATATCAGAGATTACAATAAATTACTCAGCAGCGGAAAATAATACAAAGCACAACTGAAGGTGATATACGGATACAGAGCTTTCCGGATATCATTCCAGCTGTAAACCAGGATCCCGTGAATATAAATCTGCAAAACCAAAACTACTAGCTGCCCGTGTCGAAAATAGGAGCACCCAGAGTTTAGGTTAAAACAATAAACTCCAGGTCAGTCATGTGACTGGTGTGAGAACTAAAACAGTTATTTAAAATTTGACTTTAAAAGAGAGTAATTCAAGGGACCACGCCGTATAACACGGAACGGGTTTCCTCCCAAGAATACCAGTGCATAGAATAAACAACGCAATGCTTTTCGAAAAATGAAGCTATTATAAGACCCAGGTCCCATCATACAATGCAACGCAAGCCGGAGGATAGGGTTTTACCTTATAACAGCCAAACATGGTTGGTACGTTTAAAACAAATCATTTGATACTATAATAAGTGTATAGTGTCAAAACAATTTCAATCATAAATATAAATCATAGGCGGCATGAATGTCCCATACAACTATGTCGCCATACTAGTTCTACAATTAAAACCGAAATGCACGTACTGGAAATTGGATTTCCGTCATGAGTCGAGGCGAGGGGCAAGCTCCTCTCCGCGTTCGAGACACTCTAGCAAATGTCTCAGGACTACACACTCTGGGCAATCCTGGATTCGGCTGGGCCGGTCCTCACTTACGTTAGAGGATTAGTTATGCCTGAACACACGTTTCCCGGTCCTTACAGACCTATAATCGAGGCGCCTCGCATTCCAACAACCACAAAGGTGAAAAGTATATAAATGTCAGGGCTGGTAAGTCACTGACACCACCAAAGCTAGAAAGAAACGTCGTGCTCTCCCAGCGGTCCGTATCCCGTTTTTGACTCATATCGAGGTGTGAGGCTCGCGAATCCACGTTATACACAAATCTACGCCACAAAGGTCGTGCTTTGATCATCAACCACAAGACTTTGCTTTTCAACAGAAGCCTTGATCCATGCAACTCAGCATGCCACACAGGCAATTCATGCCATACGATTGATATCTATCGATATATAACCTCTAAGCTCGTACGTCTCAGAGAAGGGCGTTAAGCAAGAGAATAAATTCTCCGCCGCCAAACAGATATATATTTAACAGAAATCAATCAACACAGAATAAAATCCAATGTCAAACACACAATCCATTTACAAGTTCGTTCTGGGCCTGAACGAAACCGGAGGCACTTTCCTCGCATGTCCATCGATCTCCAGGTACGTCTGGACGACCACCAACTGTTTCCATCATCTTGGGTGTACAGCCCAATCAAGATCGTCAGTAATTATCCAAACGATGTGAAGACTTCCGGTCTTCCACCACCGTCTTCATCTTCGACTTATCATCGAATCGGTTATTCAGAATGGGTATAAACCCGGACTTTCCGAACAAGACGCGTATATTAAAATGAATGTTACACAAACACAACATACGCCTCATTCCAATTCATATTCTCAGGGAAAGGTTCCCATTAATTTTATCCAAGATAAATTCTTTAAATTTATCCTTTAATCTTCCTTTGGATGTCATTTCAAACCAAATTATGGTTTTCTAAACTAGTCGAGATTAGCGAACCACACCGAAGTAATTATTTATTTTATTTCCCAATCCCAACCTATTCATCCCATGAAGCAAAACTGGTAATACTCCATATCTAACACCACGGTGTTATCGGTAAAATTAATTACCATTTCACGTTCAAATCTAATTAAAGATTTATCTATCGCTTTGGGGCAAAACTGGTAATACTCCATTCTCGCTCACTTTCTATATTTGGTAATTTAAATTATCAATTCACATTTCAATCTAATTGCAGATTCGTTAAAACTCCTTTACTGGGTTAAAGAACTAATGTCGTTTAAAACACAGTTCACGACAAACCCAAACCTCACACTATTTATTTATCGGGTTAAAGAACAAGTGTCATTTAAAACACCCCTCACGATAAACCCACGAATCAACTCTATTTAAAACCCATTTCAAATCCAATTTATTTATTTAAAATAAATGGGTTTTAATTTTAGTTCAAAACTAGTTCATTTCGATAAAATCAATTTTATCTTTTCAAATATGGAGTTTTTCATCCCAATTTTTCCCAAATCATTTCTTATGATTTTACACAAATTATTGATATTTTCAATAATTTTATCAAGGCCCGTATAGTCGATTTCCATCAACGGCCATCGAACTGCACTTACAGCGACCTTTTTCGAATTTGATTTGGACGTAACTCCCAATCCAACCATTAGATTTCAAATTTCTAATATTTGTTAGAAAGCTCTTTTCGATACGAACCCAACGGTTCTGGTTTTAGGAGAATCCGACGGTCGGATCTCCCGTAATGTCTGTTTGAAATAAATGGTCGAAATTCACGAACTGCCGCGGCGCGTTCTATTCAGGCCATTATATTATATATATAATATATATATTTCGTCGATTTCTATTTAAAACGAATTATATAAATAGTTTTGAATTCGTTTCAAAAACATTTTCAACTTCCATTTCAATTCAAATCAAAATTGAATTTTTTTCTTATAAATTCATTTTAAAATTCATTTCTATTCAATTCAAATTTCAATTCAATTTGAATTCATTTCAATTCGTTTTCAATTCAATTTGAATTCGTTTTCAATTCAATTCGAATTGGTTTTCAATTCAATTCGAATTGGCTTTATATTCAATTCAATTCAAATTGGTTTTCTATTCAATTCAATTCAAATTCGTTTTCTATTCGATTCAATTCAAATTGGTTTTCTATTCGATTCAAATTCGTTTTCTTTTCAATTCAAATTCGTTTTCTTTTCAATTCAAATTCGTTTTCTTCTCAATTCAAATTCGTTTTCTTTTCAATTCAAATTCGTTTTCTTTTCAATTCAATTCGTTTTCTTTTCAATTCAATTCGAAATTGTTTCATATTCAATTCAATTCGAAATCGTTTCATATTCAATTCAATTCGAAATCGTTTCATATTCAATTCAATTCGAAATCGTTTCATATTCAATTCAAATTCGAAATCGTTTCATATTCAATTCAATTCGAAATCGTTTCATATTCAATTCATTTCGTAATCGTTTCATATCCAATTCATTTCGAAATCGTTTTCGTTTCAATCAAATTCAAATTTCATTTCAAAACATTCGATTTCGAAATCACTTTTCAATATTCATTTTAAAATGGATAAAATCGATATAAATATCGTTCACGTCAAAATGGCGTCAATCTGATCAACACGGCTTCATATATTTCTATTTTCAAATATTCTATTCGACAAATGAATATTTATCTTTTTTTTTCTCTCCACACACAACTAATCTCAACGAATGAGTACTGTCCACGTGTGGCTATTTTTGTTATTTAAAATGTTTTATAAAATTTGGGTATCTATCGTTTGATTTTCAATTAGACTTCACCGTGAAGTAGTTCTAATTTTAAATATGATAAAGATGTATATTTTATTATTAAAACATTTCGTTCAACACATGACTAATCTCAATGGATGAGTACTGTTTTATTTTATAATATTCCTTATTTTTCAAATTGGAACGAGGCCTAAACAATCACCATATAATGTTAATTATATGGATTTTCATACATCACACGTATATAATAGCATTGAAAAATAATCAACCATCAACCAAAGTGCACTACACTGTATAAGCATCAAATATAGATATCTAACGCTTATAACGGCCTGTCAATCAATCGATCGACATATTGAATCCATCAGGATGAGTGAACTTCAAATTTCATCCCAACACCCGTGTGGGGTTTCAAACAATCAAACACAGATTTTATTTGTGCAGTTGGGCGATGTGTAAAATTTATCGTCCCAATCAATGTCAGTCAAATCAGTGTACATAAACAAACCGTCCGGTTTGTAAATGAATATTTATTCACATTCACTATATTCATATTCACGTTAAAAATTATATTTTTAACGATAAAACATTTTATTTTAACATATGAATTTCTATTCAGTTCATCCTTTTAATAAAATGATATTTTTATTTTTCTAACATATTTTAGAAAATTTCGGCGGCATAACGGCACGATACTAGAAACGGGACGAGGCCTAGCCTTATCCCCAGTCTAGTGAAGGCCCACGCCATTCACACATCAATCAAATCAATTTCATTTCACCAAGCAATTTAAATTTCAATCAAATAATCTAACTAATTTTTTGTAATCAAACAAACAAGTCCATGGTCTGTGGACGATTGTGTCGGGTGCTACTAAGCACCGTCTACATCATAGTATATATATAACTAGAAAAGAAATTGAAGAGTGAGAAATTATCACCAATAGCTATCCCAACTTCACGACACTTCATTTATAGAATTCTTCGTCGTTATCGCATCTTTG
Organism: Allium sativum; assembly: GCA_030737875.1. NCBI lineage: Eukaryota > Viridiplantae > Streptophyta > Magnoliopsida > Asparagales > Amaryllidaceae > Allium > Allium sativum. Next base: position 136,947,771 of record CM060918.1, read on the forward strand.
TCATCTTCGCTGCCCGTAGCCACTATATATATAAAAATCACATTTTTATATTGCTATTCAATATATAAAAATCGAATTTTTACTATGCTATTCAATATATAAAAATCGAAATTTTACTTTGTTATTCAGTATATAAAAATCGGATTTTTACTATCCTATTCAATATATAAAAATCGAATTTTTACTATCACGCTATATGGACAAAAATTCTATTTTTACATTGCTACTATATAGATAAAAATTACATTTTTACCTCGCTATTCTCTATATAAAGATCTCGCCTTTTCAAATATATCATTTCGCCATTTCAAATATATCATTAAAAAAATCACATTTTTATTTTTCTACACATATAAAGATGATATTTCTAATATTCCTATCATGTAAAAATTATATTTTTAATTCTCTATATAAACAAAAATCATATTTTTACATCATCTATATAGTAAATACTATATTTTTAATACTTTAGAAATATAAAAATCATATTTTTAATTGAATAAAAATCTTTTCTACCTCTTCCTTATATAAAAACCATATTTTTATAAATAAAAATATAATCTTTTCAATTTTAAAAATCAAATCTTTATATATACTTTATTTTCAGATTTTATAAATGCTAATTCATATATAAAAAACTGATTTTATAAATAAAAATATAATTAAAAACTTGCAGTGATTTGCAGAGAGAAGGGGGGGATTTTGCAGCGTCGCCGAGGTTTGGGGGGGGGGGTATCGTGACGCGGAGATGATCGGTGAGAGGGGGGAGGCGTTGGCTCTGGCGTCGGTAAGGAGGAGGGCTAGGGCGTGGAGGAGGCTAGGGTTGCATGGGGGTCGGTGCAGGCGGTTGCGGTGGCGGGCGGAGCAGCGGAGGGCAGGAGGAGGGGGAGGGGATCGCGCTCTGGCGCGAGAAGGGGGGGAGAAGCCGCGCCACCGCGACGGCGGCGAGGGGGTCATCGGGGAGGGCGGCGGCTCCTCCCCGCTTCGACTTCTTTTTTTTTTTCTGTTAAAATCGATTTTGAAAGAAAAGAGGGGGGGCAGAGGATATAGGAAAGGGTTTTTTTATTTTTATTATTTAATTTCTCAGCAAAAAGCAACTTTTATTTTCGACCTCAAAACGAGGCCCACCGCCTGTCGTCCATAGCGTTTTACCCCCATTCCGAACACAATGGGATATGTATCGTAGGCTGATTTGATCGTTTCGATCAGTTTTCGTCAAAATCAACTATAAAGTTATATATTGAATTTAAACGCGCATTTCTATTTACCGGGGTCACATACTAACTAGAAAAATTCCAGAAAAATATTTTCTAGCTTCGTATTGACGATACGGTCCTAACAAAACTAGTTTCGTCGAATTCTGAGACCGTTAGAAAAATGGCCAATTTCCAGTCGATTAAAATCAACTAAAAATGATCAAACGCGTTTTCCTTTGCCACGCTCACATATTGATTCGAAAAATTATGAAATTTGGAATCTAGCAATAACTTGACATTACGGACCCAACAAAAGTGGTTTCGTCGAAATCCGAGGTTGTTTGCAAAATTCCCATTTTTAAGGGCCTGAATTCCATAGCGACTATTCGGAATTTTCAACTGGACATATCTTTTGATTCCCGCTATGAAATTTTGATTTTTCGGATTCGTTGGAAAGATATTCCCAATTAGATCCTAATGTTTTTTATTTCACTAAAATCCGGATTGTTTTGCCCCCGGTACATTCATTTGAAGTTTGAAATCGAATTATCGAACTACCGCGCCATTTTCAATTCCTTTTATAATTATATATAATTATTTATATTCTAACGATGGCGTATATAATATATACGTTCGAATTATATTCAAAATAAATTTATCGTCGATATTACTTAAAATAATCTATTTCAAATATTCAAAATTAGCTAAAATTGCCAAAATAAAAATTTTAAACTGGCTCAGATTTTCCGGGTTATTACAGAAACCTAATAGATTTTTTCTAAACCTTTATACCCGTTCAAAAGGAATTAGTCAAAACTAATTTTTGATTTCCTTTTATTAAATTCTCTCTCCATTTGCAACACCTATATGTGTGACCCTATAGGTTGTTGTAGCGTTGGCAACAATTTAAACATTTAAACTGTAAACAGTGAGCGTCATCTAGTATACATCACTGCTACCCAAGCTACAACAATATCAATGATTCGATATGACCTTTGTGAATAGTGTATCAATATAATTTAATCCTTTTAACCGTTATATCCAAGATTAAACTGGAGGCATGGGTCGTATCATCCTCTTTGTAATTTAATCTGTTTTCTTGATCAATGAGTAGACTGTTTAAAACAAATCAGTATTTGAGCATGACCATGCATTTCACAGTCTCACTCAATCAAGAGGCCCTTGGATATCACTACAAATATATTGTAGGGTTAAATTCCATCTAGATCATTCATAATTTCTATTCGATTCGTGATGTATCCAACAATCACCGTTATCGTTACTTTGTTACGAATAACTTTAGATGACATCAAAACACAAATATCCTCGAATAAAATTACAATGATTTCAGGTCAGAGGACCATTACATCACTGTCACTATGAGAATAACTCATGATACTGTTAATTATATTCCATGGAGTTATCTCATGGTGGGTCAGCCCAATACGCCATTCTCCAATATGTATTTATATCTTGACTTTAATATCGCATATATTAATGATCAATGAGATGTGATCATCAGTCAATCAACATACTAGTCTCAATGCTTTATTGTTGTCCTATATATACAATAAAACTCGACTTGGGACATTTAAGAATTATAATACTTAATAATTATATAATCTCAAATCCAGTCTTACTCGAACTATATAATTCCGTATTAGTATTCTAAGGACTTCTATTATATTATATATATATATTACGCAGTAAATACAATATAATAGAATAATATTTTATTTCAAATAAAATAATAACATCAACAGTGTTATCAATCTCCCCAAATGAATTGCCTCTAGGGCAAAAACTCTAACAATTATTACTAGTGTTTACATGTTTCAAAAACAATTTCGAATCATAACTATCAATCATAGACGGCATGGGTACCATATATCATGTCGCCATATATATATACAATCAAAACCGCACGATGTCGTATTTGGAAATTGGATTTCCGTCATGAACCAAGGAAAAAGATAGTCCTTACCGACTTCGAGACGCTCTAGCCCGCCCCTCAGGACCTAGACTCAGGTGGGCCCTTGGATCGTCAGGGCCGGTCCACCGATGTGGATTAAAATTCCTAAACACTGCGTTTCCCCACCCTTTGGGGTGTAAATGAGCCAACGAATGACTCCATCGGACCCGGATCGTCCGATCTAACCGAGGCGCCTCGCAACAGTAACAACCACATAAGTCAAACTCGTCAGGGCGTGTAAAACCACTGACGCCACTTCTAACAAGAAAGAAACGCAGGCCCTCCCTGATGTCCTCTCCCGTTTCTGGTTCATACCGGGGTGTGAGGCTCGCAAATTCACGTTCTACACAAAGCTACGCCACATAGGCGGTGCTTTGATCATCACCACAAGACTTTGCTTTTCAACAGAAGCCCTGATCACTGCATCTTAGCATGCCACACAGGCAATTCACACCGTGCAACTGATGGCTATCAATCATACAGAATAAATTCCAATGTCAGACACACTGTCCATTTGCAAGTCCGTTCTGGGTCTGAACGAAACCGGAGGCACTATATACCTCGCAAACCCATCGATCACCACGTACGTCGGGACGATCACCACTCATTATCCATATTTCGGGATGCCTCCCAATCAGGACCTCGGTTACCATCCAAACAAGGTGAAGATCTCCGGTCTTCGACCACCGTCTTCATCTTCGACTTCTTATCGTCGATTCAGTTATTTAGAACGGGATAAACCCGGTCTTTCTGAGCAACTCGCGTATATAATAAACAAGTGCAACACTAACATACATACACATCATTTCAATCCATTAGTCACTAACCGTCAATCAGTAAGAGAACGATTTCCCAAATATTAACCCCGAAGGCCGAAACCAACATCAGATCAATACCCAAGAAACCATTCGACTTAGCCAACCTTCAGTTAGTTTCTAAATTTCACATCCATATCGTTTATAATATTTTATAATGATTTATCGCTATTTTTATTTATTTTAAAATAGCCAATTTATTCAAAACGACGCATCAGGCCATAACGCGGCCGTGGCGCTGTTTTTCTTCAGATTTGATTTACACATATCGGAAAATCTAACCGTTGGATCTTCACAAAATTTACATCATTAGAAAGATCTTTTCAAAACGAATCCAACGGTTCCAGTTTCGGGAAAATCCGACGGTCGGATCTCCCGGTATAATCGTTTGAAGTTTCAATTTCAAAATACGAACTGCAGCGTCGTTATTCGATTTAATATAATTATATATATATATATATATATATATATAATCGATTCTGGCGCTGTTTTTCTTCAAATTTGAATTAAACATTCCAGACAATCCAACCGTTGGATTTTTACAAAGTTGGTGTCGTTGGAAAGATATTTCCAAAGCGAACCCAACGTTTGCGATTTCAGGAAAATCCGATGGTCGGATCTCCCGCACTAACCGTTTGAAATCACGGTTTCAAAATACGAACTGCAGCTTCGTTATTCGATATATTTCAATTCTATTTATATATATATCGATTCTTCGATTTCAAAACTATTTGATTTTCATGCATTTGATAAAAATGATATTTTTATCCAACTGTCTTCTATTTCAATACTTCACTATTTTTAACAATTCATATATATACTAAAAATGTGATTTTTAATGTAAAACAATTTATTTCAAAACTCGACTATTTTATATAGTAAATATAGGTGATAAAAATTGGATTTTTATTATAAAACAATTTCTTTCAAAATATGAATACCATTCAACACATGAATTTCAATTCAACGAATGAATTTCGATTCAACACATGAAGGTTTTCTATAATTTATATATATCGATAAAAAGGTGATTTTTATATTTAAAACACGAATACCATTCAACATATGAATTTCTATCCAACGAATGAATATCGATTCAACACATGAAGGTTTTCTATAGTTTATATATATCGATAAAAAGGTGATATTTATATTTAAAACACGAATACCGTTCAACACATGAATTTCTATCCAATGAATGAATATCGATTCAACACATGAAGGTTTTCTATAGTTTATATATATCGATAAAAAGGTGATTTTTATATTTAAAACACGAATACCATTCAACACATGAATTTCTATCCAACGAATGAATATCGATTCAACACATGAAGGTTTTCTATAGTTTATATATATCGATAAAAATGTGATTTTTATATTTAAAACACGATTACCATTCAACACATGAATTTCTATCCAACGAATGAATATCGATTCAACACATGAAGGTTTTCAATAGTTTATATATATATATCGATAAAAAGGTGATTTTTATATTTAAAACACGAATACCATTCAACACATGAATTTCTATCCAACGAATGAATATCGATTCAACACATGAAGGTTTTCTATAGTTTATATAAATCGATAAAAAGGTGATTTTTATATTTAAAACACGAATACCATTCAACACATGAATTTCTATCCAACGAATAAATATCGATTCAACACATGAAGGTTTTCTATTCAACGAATAAATATAGTTTCAACAAATGGAAATAATTTTAACACATGAATATTATTCAAAATTTCGGCAGCATAATGGCAGGGTAGTTAAAACCGGGACCGTCCCTAGTATGGCTCCTCGCTCTACCTTAAAACCTCGCGGTTTTTGAAAATGGGGATTCATGCATCTAGTTCGCACGCAGGCGGCATGTATATTCTTTTCATTTCCACAAACTAATCTTATGTGGTTTCAACCAAATATTTCTCAACCACAAACGGGTATTTTTCAACCACAATCAATCAATATCAACCACAAACAATTCCAATCAACCATTCGCTATCAATCAATTTTCACACCAATTACAACGAATAAATATCGTCGATGGTTTGTGGACGAGGGGCATATATATATATATATAGCATTTCACTTCTATTTCAACACCTATATAATTTTTACAACGTATATATAACTTATACATCGAACGTACAACTTATACAAAGCTTATACAAGAGGTGTACAACGCTTATATAACTCATACATCAACTATATAATTTATACATCGTCGTTTTCCATATTGTTTATAAATTAGAAATCTCACATTGGGTTCCACTCCACCAAAAATAGCAGAAGGCTCAGAAAAATATGCGGTCTCTTCTAGAATGTAGAAGACGTCCGCACGAGTCCACTGTCTCTTGTTTCACTGAATTTCGATAAAACAGCAAAAAGATATGATTGCAACGCTTTAGAGTGTTATTTTCAGTTAAAAATAATCAAGGTCGTACCTTTTCAGAACTGGTTCCAAACTAGGTTTGGATTTTTCGCGAAATCCGTGAAGCGACGCGAGGATCGGAGGGTACAGCGTCGAAGGGGGGAGTGGGGCGCGCCCGCGCGCGGTGGAGCGGTAGACTCCGGTGGTCCCAGTCGACGGTGGCGGCGGTTTAAAACCCCGAACTTCCTGGCCACGATGCTCCCTATATACGCAACGATTCTTCACAAATCTGGTATTGATTTAAAGAGGAGATCGAGGGCTTCGAAATGGATCCAACCATGCTCGATTTCGTTGAGAAACGTGGGAGAAATCAAGCCGGGAAGATTTGAATAGCCCTCCGTCGTTCGTCGAGGATGATACTGGGGGGTTTCGTTTTTTTTTATTTTTAAATTAATGAAAGAAAAATTTCTATTGGCCGATGGTTTTAAAAAGGGGTTTTCTGACACGACCTCCAATCCAAACCCAACGACTGTCGTCCCTAGCGTTTTACCCCCATTCCGAACACAATGGGATATGTTTCGTAGGCCCATTCGACTGTTTCAGTCAGTTTTCATTCAATTTAAAATATATAACATTCAATATTCGATTTGAACGTAAATCTCAATTTGCCGGGGCCACAAACTGATTCGAAAAATTCTAGAAAAATAAATCTAGCTATGTTTTGACGATACGATCCCAACAAAACTAGTTTCATCGAATTCTGAGACCGTTTGCAAAAAGGCCCATTTCTGGTCGATCCAATTTAATTGTAATTGACTAAAACACGTTTTCCTTTGCCACGCTCACATACTAGCTTCAAAAATTATGAAATTTGAAACCTAGTAATAACTTCACATCCCGGATCAAAAAAAGTGGTTTCGTCGAATTCCGAGGTCGTTTGCAAAATGGCCAATTTCACGGGCTATATAAATTCCATAGCGACCTTTCTGAAAATTCATTTGGCCATAACTTTTGCTACCCGCTACGAAACTTCGATTTTTCAGATTCGTTAGAAAGGTATTCACTAACAGATTTAAATATTTTGTTTTGAACCCGGTACAGTCAGTCAAAGTTTGAATTCAAATTTTGGAACTACCGCGCCATTTCAGGCCTTGTTTATAATTAGAATTAATTATATTCGTTTTCAAACGTCGATTCAAACTCACTTTACATTGCTATTATTTAAAATACTTATTTTAAATATTTAAAATCCATTATTTTAGCCAATTTAAAAAAATTTAATTGGTTCAGATTTTCCGGGTCGTTACAGTGAATTTTGTTTAATTAAGCATTTGCAATTATTATTTTTCGTGTAGTTCACAAAAATGTCGAACACTGAAATCCATTTACAATCTCAATACTTTGAGAATACCATTAAAAATGGTAATAATATGTCCCAGCAGGACAAAACAAAGGCTCTGATATTTTTAAGACGCCATATTCACGATGATCTAAAATCAGAATATTTAACTAAAAAAAGATCCTCTCCACTTATGGAACTCCCTGAAGGAGCATTATGACCACCAGAAGACGGTCATACTTACAAACACAAAGCAAGAGTCATTGAACCTGAAGTTCACATGCAAATGACCTGAAGCTCATATGATCTAAAGTTCATATACAATTTTTTCAAATAAGGAACCTGAAGTTCATATGCAAACAAGGAACCTGAAGTTCATATTCAAACGAGAAACATGAAATAAAGCATAAAAGCATATAATTACATTTAATATTTTCATATAGAAAATGACCTGTAAAAGGAAAGTATTTGAAAAATCAATGAAAGGAAAAATTTCAACAAAAAGGAAAAAGCCTTATATTCCAACTTTATGCTACATGTAATCTTTTGAAGAAATTTATTATTGGAAGAAATCATTACATTTATAATAAATACTATTTTCTTGAAGAAAAATAGTAAAATGACTCTCATATGTGAAAAAGGGCACTTTCTAGAAAAGTTGCTTCAATTTAAAATATATAATAAATATATGAATTATGATAAAACTTGAAGTTTTATTATAGTCATTTTAGAACATATCATATTTGCAGAAATGTTTTTACTGTTTCTAAGGAAAAACTTTTGTAAAGAAAATATACATCCTGAAGATCATATTAAGTTAAGATCTAAATATTGATCTTAATTCTGCACACCGGAAGTGAATGCAAAAACGATTTTTGTCATTACATGGAAAATTTAGAACCTGCAGTTTCTAAAAAGGCAAGAAGCAATTTTGATATAAAAAGAAAGATCTAAAAGATCTTTATATGAGTTGTATAACTTAAAAAAAAATATTAACAACCTGAAGTTGTCATGAGCTCATATTATAAATCATGCATTTATTATATTTCAGAAAGTCGATTGAAATCAATATTGAATGTCCTGAAGTCATGTGCATATTCAAATGATAGAAAATTCCTCCAAGTTATCGGATCAATGAAAGGGAATAAGTAATGCGATATGAATGCATCTTATCAATTAATAAGAGCATTATCCTCCTACAATTGAAATACATCTAATGCATTTGCTAGCTATGATGCTATAATGGATCAAAAATGAATCCAAAGTAGGTTTATTATTTAAAGTGACAATGTTTGTCAACATTGAGGGGGAGGATAAAGGAAACATCGATGTTAAATATTTGCTAACATATAGAATTATGCAAAGTATTAAGTAACTTGCATAAATTATCAATTATGTCCCTAATAGACTTTCTCCAATATACATTTGAATCCCCGAAGGATCAAAAGGTGTAAATCATAGCTGAAAATGTGGTATAAAAGTCAATTCAAAATATCTTTGGAGTAAGTCATAAAGATGCAAAATAAAGGAGGTAAGTACTCCTGAAGATACACTTAAAGGTGCTTTAAAAGAAACCCATGACATGATTGTCAAAATAACCCCAGAAGTGGTTTAGGTACCTAAAGTATGATAATTTTTTGAGATCTCAATAAATCATGTATAGAACTGACAGAAAATAATCATCGATGATAAATTAATAAATAATAAAGCGCTTACATTTATAAATGGATTAAAATCCCATATTAGAGAGAAACATGATTGGCCATCATGAAATTCTCCTAAATAAGATGGACCTGTAGTCCATAAGATATGAACATGTAGTTCATAAGATAAAATAGAAATATAGATAATGACAAAAGCACATGGAAGTTACTGAAACACCATAGAGTGTCAAGTGCCATGAGCATTGTATTTTTCAGAGATAATTGAATTGATTAAAGTGGTGAAAGTGCTTAAAACACTTACAATACCCTGAAGGTATAAACGATGAAAGTATACAAATTCTAGAAGAATTTCAATAACTTTGGTAGTGATAAAGAACAAGAAATGTAGATTACAACATTCTTTTAAGTATTGTTGTGATGAAAATCTTGAAATAATTCATGATGAGTAGATCACTTCCTGCTTTAAGAATTGTTGTAGTGAAACTCTTAATACCATTGAAGTGGTAGTTGCGATATGCAAAAAATTATTATAATATATAAGTTCCTGAAGAACATAAAGAATACAAAGAACATGTCCGATAGATTACAACATTCTTCTAAGTATTGTTGTAATGAAAATCTTGATATACTTTAAGATGAGTAGATTACTTCCTGCTTAGTGTTATTGTAATGAAAGTTGTCTCACTCATCAAATGTGTATTTCAATATTCAGGCCCGATTGAAATAGAAAATTATAAGCACCTGAAGTGTATTCATAAATGAATATTAGTATCATACAAATCACAAAAGGGAGGTGTTTTAAATAAGAAAGCATGCCTGAAGCATGGAAATGCACATGAAGTTTTAAAAGAAAAACTTCATTAAGAAGTATTTGTAAGCAATTTGAGTTATTGAAAGAAGAATACGAATTCAGAGAAAATTATTAAATCGGTGGGAGCATCCATAAGTATGATATAATGCACTCTTTTTCCTTAAATAAGTTTTTCCCCACTGGATTTTCTTAGTAAGGTTTTAATGAGGCATGAGTCATGATCCAGAAGTATCAACCCAAAGGTAACATACAGAAATAAGTTATAATGTACTCTTTTTCCTTATTTAAGATTTTTCCCACTGGTTTTTCTTATTAAGGTTTTAACGAGGCATAACATTGATCCAGAAGAATCATACTACTTTTGACATAGTAAATATGACATTGTATATTGTACTCTTTTTCCTTCACTAAGATTTTTCCCATCGGGTTTTTCTTAGTAAGGTTTTAACGAGGCAACATTTTGATCCAGAAGTATCAAACATATTTTGATGCAGTAAACTATTATTTATGAAGAAGACAAGGCAGTTTGGATAGCTCAGATTCAAGTGAATTATATCAAGTATGATAGGATGGAGCACATTTCTTCTAAATTTCTCTATGAAAGGATAACAAGAAAGAGGAGAAACAAATTCAGTTTCAAGAAAAGAGGGTAGATCCGTTCTCAAAGGAAATTTCCAAATTAACCTTGCAAAAGATGATATACAAAATTGGCATGCGTCGACTACATCAATAGACTAATTGAATAATGAGTTATAAATAAGGGGGAGCATATAAAATTATGGTATAATGTACTCTTTTCCTTCACTAATATTTTTCCCACTGGGTTTTTGTTAGTAAGGTTTTTAATGAGGCATTATCTTGATCCTGAAGTATCAACCCTTACGACAACATTGTAAAACATGTTACCTAAAGAGGAAATAAATTTGCACTCTTTTTCTTGTTTATGATTTTTCCCACAGGGTTTTTCATAAAAAGGTTTTTAATGAGGCATCGTGTTGATCCTGAAGCATCAAACTCTTTTGAGGAATATCATTTTAATATGATATTCATAATGTCAAATGTTGTACTCTTTTTCTCGTTCAAGGCTTTTCCCATTGGGTTTTCCTGATAGAGTTTTGAAGGCAATAAACAATAGTTGTATCGACTGAATGGATATATGCAAGCAAGATAATAATAAAGGGGAGCAATCATCATATATATTTTAAAAGGGACAACTTCAAGTTAGCAGAGCATTAAAGTTTTTGAAGACGCATATTCAAGAGGGAGTGTTGTAATATATATATATATATATATATATATGAATGTTGTGAATATGCTTTTATTAGTTCTATGTTTAGTCGCACATCATGGGAATAAGCTAAAGATCAGCTCCAAAAGCCTATATATAAAGGAACCAATGTAATAGAAAGAATATACATCTGTAGAAATATCCTCTCTCCCTTATTTCTGTTTTGTGTTCATTTTATAACAGAATAAGAATTATATATATATATATTATAAACCTATGAGTGTAAGGATTTATATAACTTTTATAGATATGACTCAAAATTAATCAATTGATAAGTTTCATTTGAATAAGAAATTCCGATTTTTTAAAATAATTTTGTGTTTAGAATTTTTTACAATAATTTGAACAATATGGTTAAGAATGTAACATAATAAGATTGAATTGAGTATGAATTAAATTAGTATGTAGTATATCGACAAATAGAAACTTGATTAAATATATTCTTAAGTATAAATTTAGGCAAACATAAAATTTTAAAACATGTTTGCTGGGATAATAAAATTGATTAGTATTATTTTAAATTGAGTATGGTTATTGGAAAATAAATATCAAAGATGATTTAAACTATGGTAATATTAAGAATGGGAAGGGATAATAATGATTTGAATCTAATTTATTGGGCCTGGAGTTAAAATAGGCAGGGGTGGTATATTTTGTTTGTTAATAAGGTTTGAAACTTATTAAAGGTGAATTTATGTATAAGTTTTAAATGATCCAAGATATGGGTTGAAAAAATATCTGTAACTTTAATGAAATATTGAACATGTTAAGGAATTATATATAATATATATTTTGAGAATATAAATTTATATGAGTTTCATTATTAAGTTATAAGCCAGGATATTTGGAAATTAATTGAATTAAAGTATAACAAATAAACAAGTGGGGAAGATATAAATTCTCCTTATTTGTAATATTTGAAATTTATTATTATGATATATATACACACACATTTTGGAAATGAGCATATATCTTTGTTTTAAAAATAATAAGAGCTTCAAATATTTATTTGACGTCATGATTGGACATTAGGCATGTAAGATTTTGGATATAGGTATAGCTAACGTATATGCTAAATTATATATATAAATATATATATATATATATATAATCACACTCTAGTCTTTTGAAAATAATTCTGGGGATGACAGCGACATCACCAGTATGCATTTTCAGGTTTCAAAAGTGATATAAATATAAAATTCTAACTAAGACGTTGAGTTGATACTTAAAAATTATTTTTGTAAATGTTTAAAAAAACTGATTAGTGAGTAAAATTTGAATAATAATTGAGAATGCTTTTTAGTAGATTGATAGGAACTTAAGAAATAAGCAAACAATTAATAAATATATATTTTGTAAACAATTCGAAAAACATAAGAAAACTTAAAGTGAATGGGAAAATTAAATTGTAGCTTTGGGATAATTAACAGTAATAAAAAGAAAATGTGCTTTGAAAAACAATAAGAATAAAAGAACGACAAATGAGTGTTTTACCTATAAATTGGGTATTAAATAGAAATATGAATTTTGAGTTGAAACTAAATTGAAAGAATCAAATGAAATCAATCTGAGCGGAAATAAAAATAAAATTGAAGTTGTAAAATGAACACTATTAATTCAAAACCAAAAAAATTGATCATATTAAATAAAAATTCATTGAATGATTAATGTAGGCGAATCTTAACAAATGTCACAATTGGAATGAGAATGGTTTTTTTTTTTCAAAATCAATGTTAACATGGAAAAATAATTTAAATGAAATGAATAAATTGGAACGAGTTAATAAAAATTACGAATTGGGTAAACTAAAAATAGAACTTGAATTGAAATGACTGATGGAATGAAAAATATTTTCTTTAAAAGAAATGAATGTCAACGATAATAAATTTTTACGATTAAATGAAAAGGTGTATATACATACATACATATATATATATATATATATATAATGAAATGAGTAAATGAAATTTATAACCGAGTAATCTTAAGTAAAACTTGACATAAACAGAGACAAAAAATGGACATTGAATGAAAATAAATCGAAATAGATGAATCACAAGCAACATGAAACACCCCATCTCCATTAATGTCACTCACATAGGGAATTCCTTAACTTTGGTGGAGCATTATAGGTAAAAGACACAGATAATTTACAAGACATATATATATAAGCAGCGGAAAATAGAACTAACTTTATTTCAAATGTAGTTCATAACAAAACATTACAACAAACTGTTTCAAACCAACTTCCAAACCATTACATCATAATTTATGTCTTGATTATTTTCTAAAGAAGCATAAAAACAAAATAAAACTGCATAAATCCCCAAGTAGTAGTGTATCCAAAGTCATAGCCAAAAGCAAGAGATTCCAAGCTATACATCACAGAGTCTTCAAGCTTGGAAAGATGAACGGTCCAAATTAAGCTGAGCTATTCCCTCCTTGGGTACCGGGGGGAAACAGAAGAAAAGAGAGCGAAAGAAAAATGGGTCAGACATAAGTCTGAGTAAGTCTAGTGACTTTTCAGTGTGTGAATAAGGAAAAGGTCATGATAGGAATAAACTGAAAAACAGGACAGTACCAGAACAACAATCTAACATAAAACTATACAAGGCAGGATAAACCGAATATACATCGCACCCATGTCAATTTCTCTGCACCTACTCATACTCGTCCAACTAGCACCACGTGTTCATTGTGAAATGATCCCCTTATATCGATCGGCTCCTACTCGCATCCATTTATCACGTGTGTCATTCGACCCCCGCTTGACTATAAATACCTGTGTTGGTCCCACCACGGGTGTATCAAGTCCTATGGTGGCAACCCGACACGATTCAAGATGCACAGTGTATGACTACTGATGCCCAGTGCCTTCTTTTTCCACTCTGGAGTAAGTGCACTCCCGTACTCCGTCGGAACCTACACTGACGCACCACCCGCTGACGTTTTGACCGCTTACAATTCAGCCCAGTAATCGTGCCCCACCCTGCCTAGCTCAGAGTTCCATGATACATCTATGTGGGTTACTGCTGAAATGAGTCCCCGTTACAAGGGTTTTCTAGCCAACATGTTAAATTGGTTAAGTGTCCAAATTTACCTAACCCCCACCCATCAGTTTAGTTAACATGTTGAATTGGTTAAGTGTTTCCTTAATTGACTTAACCCTACCAATCTTGACTTAGCTTTATTAAAGCACCAACCACTCACATTAGACAGGTATTATTGTGGTCACTGGATGTGCCGGTCGGTTCCGGGCAGTTTTACACCACAACTCAGTCTAACCTCGGGTCTTTTTGGGCTCAATGCACTAACCACCTACATTAGACAGACATTGTTGTGGTCACTGGATGTGCCGGTCGGTTCCGGGCAGTTTTACACTACAACTCAGTCTAACCTCGGGTTAGGCATATTCGTCTTTTCTAAATTTACATATTTATCCTTTTATGCTTATATGTAAATTTGTCAACAATTTATTGTCATGGCCCACTTTCCCTCTAATTCAAGTTCATGGTTTTTGGCATAAAAATTATACCATTTTTATGCCGCTCATTAATTACATGACTATGAGCCAAATATGTCAGTAATTTTCAAATTTTCCCCACGTTACCCCCGTTGTACGTTCGCGTTAATCACATAAAGTCATTGAACCCGCAAATTAGCCCAATTTATAAACAAGAGGTAAAAGAAGGGAACATTTAATCAAACATATGTCACATAAATTTAAATTAACATGTCTTATGAAACTTACAATTAAATTGGATAGAACTAGCATAAACCTACGCTTCTGAACATGTAGATCTAGGCATAGGTGAACACAACTTGGTTTATAAACTAGCATAATTTAGGAGAATCATGACATGTACATCCCAAAGCATGTATAAGTTTAACTTTAACATGTAGATGTGAACTAGATCTAACAATAATGATCATATGAACTTGCATGAATCCACTTTATAAACATGCATATAAATATAGATCTAATTTTTGGATCTAACACAGAACATGAAACTTGCATATGAAATATATATATATATATATATATATATATATATATATATATATATATATAGATCTTGACTTGGGTCTAACATAAAACATGTATCTTTCATATGAACATATATATAGATCTTGACTAACATAAAACATGTATCTTGCATATGAACACACACACATATATATATATATATATATATATATATATATATATCTTGACTGACATAAAACATGTAACTTGCATATGACACATCATGAAAGGATTGTCAAACTTATATGTGGTATGATGGTTTCATTCCCCAAATCATAATAAGTTTATCACCAATTTCCACATGATACGATAAGTTTAAATAAACCACAATCACTTCAAGACATACATGACCAAATTATCGCAAGAATTAGACATTAATTCGCATCATCAATCACATACACTTGGTTCAAATTCTATTTTCCAATTCATTACAAATCACGTCTTTAATTTATTCACATCTAAAAGGTAACTATACTTACAAACAAAAAGGAATTCTTGAGTTCTGGGATCTGTATTCTGAAATTGAATTGCTCGCATTTGATGTAGATCGTTGAATTCTCTTAGTTGAATTAGATTTGATTTAATTTGATTTTAACGTAGCTTCTATCTTGTTTCTGAGTTGAAAGGGATGACGACTATTCTAAGTTCACCATTGACGGCATGGCGACTCTTAGAATGAATTAGTGCGATTTTAGGTTGGGAGTTAGGTTGCTTATATACAGTTTTAATTAATTTAGAGCCGTCGGATTAACCCTAGAAGCAACCAAGACCATCCAGTCAAGATAGGATGACACCTTAGCCTTAACGACTCAGCAAAGAGTCAGAAAGGACTCAGCAATGACTCACTGTCCAGATCAGAACACTCCAGAAACCTGTACAGGTTTTTATCCCAACCTGGGCGCACTTGGCAGGTGCGCCAGTGCATTTTTGTACTAGGGCACTTGTGAAGTGCGCCAGTGTATTTTGGTCGACTTCCGGTTTTCTTGCCTAACTTCGTTCGTCCATATCTCCTTCATACGGTGTCTGTTTTATGCAACTCGGACTCTATCTCAAGCAGAATTCCGAGACGAATGCAATGGCGTAACCCGTTTCCCTTAATTATCACATTTGAAATTAATTATTCTTTGATTCGTTACTTTAATGTTAACTGAAAATACGGGGTGTTACACAACATAAATATATTAAAAGAACAACTTGTAAATGAACCAATTGTATGTAATTAAATAAAATAAATGGACACATGAATTGAATGTAAATAAATGGAAGTAAATTTAGAAGTGAATGGTTTGAAAGCAAATAAAGTGCATGAAAGTGAAAGAAGTGTAAATGAAATGGAACATGTAAATAAAATAAGCGCAGTGCCGACACTGAGAGAAGTATGGCCCTAGGCCACTATTTTTTGTGAGGCCCACAGGTTATGTGGAAAACATGAAAATTGAAGGAAAAACTAGTTAGGGAACAAAATACACAACTACCCAACATTGCACTAGGTAAGAGTCGAATCCACAATCATATAGCAGCAGAACTACAAACTTTACCACTAGGCCAACACTTCCTCACAATCATATTCAGATATCATCTTTATTGGAAAGTTCTAAAGTTTGAGGCCCCTTATCCCCTTCCACCTCCTCCTCCCTGGTCTGAGGCCCTAGGCGGCCACCTAGGCCGCCTAGCCAAGGCCGGGACTGAATAAGCGTTAACAAAATGAACACTAATAATGAATGTGTACATAGATTTAATGTAAATCAAAGTAAATTGAATTTGTGTGACATGGACGACAAACAAATTATATGTAAATGAGAAAATTTTGTTTTGTATGTAACATTTGATTATGTGAATGAATTTGGCTCCATACCTGTTTGTTTTGTTAGCATGACATGCTTGCTTTGGTTATTTATCGTTTATGCTATGTATTTCAAGTTTAATTCATATATGCTTAATTCTTATTTGTTTGTTAAGTATTTTAGTAGGTTGCAATGGTGTGCACTTTTCTTTGGAGCTCGCTTCTGCACTAAAATGCTAAAATGTATGATAACATGGTTAAAGCACTAACTAATTTACACATTTCAGATTACATATCGCATTTGGGTATATATAATTATTTTCCCCTGGTATAGGGATGTATCATCATGTGGATGAGATGTATATTAATATATATTGTATTGTTAATTTTTCCGATCAAGCCATACAAAAGCGACACTACCAAAATTTTCCGTAATTTGGATGCTAGAAAATTTTTGAGCCTCAAGAGTTTCAATAACTTGTATCTTTCATATAAGTTTAAAAAATTTGTATAGGCTTTATATTTTGAAGTATTTTATATAAAATATACTTAGGTACAATTTTTTATGTCGTTCCTTTTCGAGGACGAAAAGTTTTGAGTGAGAGAATGTAACGACTTGAAATTTTGAATGTTTTTAAATTCATATAGTTAACTAAAAATTCGGCGTTAAACTTGAATTAAAGTTTATATTAATTTAAACTAATTCAATAAATTTGGATCAACTCCGTTAACTAACACTGGTTTCGAATCTATTTTGTGATTTTATCGACAATATATAACAAATAGTTTGAAATTCGATCGGTATTCAAATCATGATATAAAACAACATTTTAATAGGGAAATTAGTCATTTCGCAAACAATTTCGAAATTCAACGAAATAGTTCCATCGGATTTGGAA
The DNA here is from genome assembly GCA_030737875.1 of Allium sativum. Taxonomy (NCBI): domain Eukaryota; kingdom Viridiplantae; phylum Streptophyta; class Magnoliopsida; order Asparagales; family Amaryllidaceae; genus Allium; species Allium sativum. Next base: position 136,965,949 of record CM060918.1, read on the forward strand.
TTGTTGTGACGAAAAAGGATTTCACTCGGTCCGAACCAGTCGCTAAACCGACCCAGACCTTTCGAAACGCCCTATCGTTTGAGAACACGACAAATCAGAACGCAGACGGAAGAACGTTTCATTGCATATTACAACAATGCATCAGATTACAAGAATATACAGAGTATAAACAAATAAATATTACACAGAAATATCAGAGATTACAATAAATTACATAGCAGCGGAAAATAATACAGTACACAACTAGAAGAAATATACGGATACAAAGCTTTCCGGATATCATTCCAGCTGTAAACCAGGATCCTGTGAATATAAATCTGCAAAACCAAAACTACTAGCTGCCCGTGTCAAAATAGGGGCACCCAGAGTTTAGGTTAAAACAATAAACTCCAGGTCAGTCATGGGACTGGTGTGAGAACTAAAACAGTTATTAATCTTTATTTTTAAAGTTAGGTAAATCAAGGGACCACGCCGTATAACACGGAACGGGTTTCCTCCTAAGAATAACAGTGCATAAAACCAACAACGCAATGCTAAGTAAAGAAAAATGAAGCTGTTATAAGACCCAGGTCCTTTCACACAATGCAATGCAAGCCGAGGGATAGGGTTTTCCCTTATAACAGCCAAAGAATGCTTGATACGTTTAAAAGAAATCATTTGATACTATTATAAGTGTATATTGTATAAAACAACTTCAAATCATAAGTATCAATCGTAGGCGGCATGGGTACCATATATCATGTCGCCATACTAGTTCTACAATTAAAACCGCAAAATCACGTATTTGGAAATTGGATTTCCATCTATAAACCGAGGCCAGGGATCGTCCTCTACCGATTCGAGACTCTCTAGCCCGAGCCTCAGGCAAGCGCGCAAGCAAGCCTTGGAGCGACAGGGCCGGTCCACCGATGTGGATTATTATGCCTGAACAATACGTCTCCCCGCCCTTTGGGGCGTCAATGAGCCAAAAAATGACTCCATCGGACCCGGATCGTCCGATCAAACCGAGGCACCTCGCAACAGCAACAACCACACAGGTGAAAAGTATATAAATGTCAGGGCTGGTAGGTCACTGACAGCACCCCAGCTAGAAGGAAACGCATGCCCTCCTTGAGGTCCTCTCCCGTTTTTGGTTCACAACCGGGGTGCGAAACTCGCGAAGTAAACGTTACACAAAGCTACGCCACAAAGGCCGTGCTTTGATCATCACCACAAGACTTTGCTTTTCAACAGAAGCCTCGATCAATTGCCACTTAGGCATGCCACACAGGCAATTCACTCCATGCGTTTGATATCCATCAATATATAACCCCTGAGCTCGTACGTCTCAGAGAAGGGCATTAAGCAAGAGAATAAATTCTCCGCCGCCAAACAGATATATATTTAATAGAGATCAATCATACGGACTAAAATCCAATGTCATACACACAGTCCATTTACAAGTCCGTTCTGGGTCTGAACGAAACTGGAGGCACCTAGTACCCCGCATATCCATTGATCTCCACGTACGTCTGGACGATCACCAACTGTTTCCATCTTCTTGGGTGTACACCCCAATCAAGATCATCAGTAATCACACAAACGATGTGAAGACCTCCGGTCTTCGACCAGCGTCTTCATCTTCGACTTATCGTCGTATCAGTTATTCAGAATGGGGTAAACCCGATCTTTCCGAATAACTCGCGTATTTTTAAATAAGTGTTACACAAACACAACATACGCCTCATTCCAATTCATCAGTCACTAACCGTAAATTAATCAAGAGAATAATTTCCCAAATATTAACCCCGAAGGCCGAAACCAACATCAGATCAATATCCAGAAAACCATTCTGCTTGGCTAACCGACAGTTAGTTTCTAAATTTCACATTCATAGGGAAAGGTTCCCATTAATTTTATCAAAGATAAATTCTTTAATTTATTCTTTAATCTACTTTTGAATATCAATTCAAACTAGTCGGGATTAACGAACTTTACCGAAGTAATTATTTGTTTTAATTTCCCAATCCCAACCTATTCATCCCATGAAGTAAAACTGGTAATACTTCATATCTAACACCACGGTGTTATCGGTAAATTTAATTACCGTTTCACGTTCAAATCTGATTAAAGATTTAACTATCGCCTAGAGCAAAAATGGTGATGCTCCATTCTCGATCATTTCAATCTAATTAAAGATTCATTAAAACTCCACTTAGTTTTAATCGTTAACTGGGTTAAAGAATCAGTGTCATTTAAAACACGGTTCACGATAAACCCAAAATCACATTCCATTAATTATCGGGTTAAAGAACGAGTGTTATTTAAAACACTGTCCATGATAAACCAAAAAATCAATATCAATTCAATTCCAATTAAATATTATTTAAATGGGTACACTTTATTAAATCTAAGTAAAAAGAATTAATCTTTTCTCAACTGGGTTCAAGAACAGTGTCAGTGAAGACACCATTCACGACAAACCCAAATCACATTTGATATTCAATACAAGGCTCTGAATATAAAATATATCGGCTTATATTCAATATCAAATTCTACGATTAACAAAGGTCGTATTGGAAATAACGATATAAATATATATCTTTCAAATTTCCATAACAACATCTGTATAATCACGAATTCCAACATCGAAATATTCCGAAGACAATTTGGATTCAAATCCACTCCAATGCAATCATTGGAAATTCTGGTTATTTTTAAAACCCTTTTCAAATTTAATTTATTTATTTAAAAATAAAGAGAATTATAATTCTAGTTCAAAACTAGTTCATCTCGATAAATTTTTTTTTATCTTTTCAAATATGGAGTTTTTCATCCTAATTCTTCACAAATCATTTCTTATGATTTTACACAAATTATTACTATTTTTAATAATTTTATCAAGGCCCGTACAGTCGATTTCCATCAACGGCCATCGAACTGCACTTACAGCAACCTTTTTCAAATTTGATTTGGACATAATTCCAAATCCAACCGTTAGATTTCTAATTTCTAATATTCGTTAGAAAGCTCTTTTCGATACGAACCCAAAGGTTCCGGTTTTAGGAGAATCCGACGGTCGGATCTCCTGTAATATTCGTTCGAAGTCAATGGTCGAAATTCGCGAACTGCCGCAGCGCGGCGCGTTCTATTCAGGCCATTATATTATATATATAATATATATAAAATATACTTCGTCGATTTCCTTTTAAAAAGTATTTTATAAATCGTTTTAAATTCGTTTTCAAAACGATTTCAACTTCTTTTTCAAATTCAAATCAAAATTGAATTTTCCCTTACAAATTCGTTTTAAATTCATTTCAAATTGATTTCAATTCAAATCGATTTTGAATTCAATTTTAGTTCGTTTCCAATTTAATTTCAATTCGAATTCTTTTATATTCAATTTCAATTCGAATTCTTTTATTTTCAATTCGAATTCATTTATATTCAATTTCAATTCGAATTCTTTTATATTTCAATTCGAATTCTTTTATATTCAATTTCAATTCGAATTTCAATTCTTTTCAAAATATCAGATTTTGAAATCACTTTCGATATTCATTATAAAATGAATAAAATCTATATAAATATCGTTCACGTCAAAATGGCGTCAATCTAATCAATACGGCTTCATATATTCCTATTTTCAAATATTCTATTTCAAATATTTCTTTTTCAAATATTTCTATTTTAAATATTTCTTTTTCAAATATTTCTATTTTAAAACTGGAATGAGGCCCAATCAATTACCATATAATGTTAATTATATGGATTTTCTACAACACATGTATATATCAACAACAATGAATAATCAACCATCATCCAAAGTGCATTCTACACTGTATAAGCATCAAATATAAATATTCAACGCTTATAACAATCTGTCAATCAATCGATCGACATACAACTAAAACAATCGGGATTAGTGTACTTCAAATATCATCCCAATACCCGTGTGGGGTTTCAAACAATCAAACATAGATTTTATTTGTGCAGTTGGGCGATGTGTAAAATTTATCGTCCCAATCAATGTCCTTCAAATAGGTGTACATAAACAAACCGTCTGGTTTGTAAATGAATATTTATTTATTCACATTCACGTTAAAAATTATATTTTTAACGATCAAACTATTTTATTCAATCTATGAATATTCTATTCGGTTCATTTATTAAATAAAATGTTATCTTTATTTTTTTCTAACTTATTTTTAGAAAATTTCGGCGGCATAACGGCACGATACTAGAAACGGGACAAGGCCTAGCCTTATCCCCGGTCTAGTGAAGGCCCACGCCATTCACACATCAATCAAATCAATTTCATTTCACCAAACAATTCAATTCAAACCAAATAATCTAACCAACTACATAACCAAACAATTAAACAAACAAGCCATCCATGGTCTGTGGATGATGGGTGTCGGGTGCTACTAAACACCGTCTGCATCCTAGTATATATTCATATAACTAGAAAAATAAAATTAAAGAGTGAGAAATTCTCACTCATAGCTATCCAACTTCATGGCACTTCATTTATAGAAATCTTCATCGTTCTCGCCTTTTTGTCATCTTCGTTTCCCGTACTCTCTACATATGTAAAAATCGAATTTTCACTTTGCTATTCAATATATAAAAATCGAATTTTCACTTCTGTGAAGACCCTCAACTTCCCCGTAAAGGAAAGCGTCGGATAGTTCGAGAACAACCCACAACAGAACGCATATAAAAGAACATTTCGTTGTATATTACAACAATGCATCAGATTACAAGAATATACAGAGTAACAATGAATATTACACAGAAATATCAGAGATTTAAATTACATTTAAATACGAAGCAGCGGAAAATAATACAATACACAACTAGAATGAGATATACGGATACAAAGCTTCCCGGATATCGTTCCAGCTGTAAACCAGGATCCTGTGAATATAAATCTGCAAAACCAAAACTACTAGCTGCCCGTGTCGAAAATAAGGGCACCCAGAGTTTAGGTTAAAACAATAAACTCCAGGTCAGTCATGTGACTGGTGTGAGAACTAAAACAGTTAATCTTTATTTCAAAGTTAGGTAAATCAAGGGACCACGCCGTATAACACGGAACGGGTTTCCTCCCAAGAATACCAGTGCATAAAACAAACAGCGCAATGCTAAATAAAGAAAAATGAAGCTGTTATAAGACCCAGGTCCTATCACACAATGCAACGCAAGCCGGGGGATAGGGTTTTCCCTTATAACAGCCAAAGAATGCTTGATACGTTTAAAACAAATCATTTGATACTATTATAAGTGCATAGTGTATAAAACAACTTCAAATCATAAGTATCAATCATAGGCGGCATGGGTACCATATATCATGTCGCCATATATAGGATTACAACTAAAACCGCAAATGTCACGTATTTGGAAATTGGATTTCCATCTATGAACCGAGGCAAAAGATAGTCCTCAACCGATTCGAGACTGCCTAGTCCGAGTCTCAGGATCAGAGCTCGAGTGACCCTTGGATCGTCAGGGCCGGTCCACACGGAGTGGATTAAAATGCCTGAACATACGTTTCTCCGCCCTATGGGGCGTAAACGAGCCAACTAAATGACTCCATCGGTTCGAGAACGACCGATCAATCCGAGGCGCCTCGCAACAGCAACAACCACATAAGTCAAACTCGTCAGGGCGTGTAAAACCACTGACGCCACTTCTAACTAGGAAGAAACGCATGCCCTCCCTGAGGTCCGTCTCCCGTTTTTGGTTCATACCTGGTGTGAAACACGCGAGGTAAACGTTACACAAAGCTACGCCACAAAGGCCGTGCTTTGATCATCACCACAAGACTTTGCTTTTCAACAGAAGCCTTGATCATTTGCATCTTAGCATGCCACACAGGCAAACCATCCTATGCAACCGATATCAGTCACACAGAATGAAATCCGATGTCAGACACACGGTCCATTTACAAGTCCGTTCTGGGTCTGAACGAAACCGGAGGCACCTAGTACCCCGCATATCCATCGATCTCCAAGTACGTCTGGACGATCACCAACTGTTTCCATCTTCTTGGGTGTACAGCCCAATCAAGATCATCAGTTATCACCCAAACGACGTGAAGACCTCCGGTCTTCGACCATCGTCTTCATCTTCGACTTATCGTCGTATCAGTTATTCAGAATGGGATAAACCCGGTCTTTCCGAATAACTCGCGTATATTTAAATAAGTGTTACACAAACACAACATACGCCTCATTCCAATTCATTAGTCACTAACCGTAAATTAATCAAGAGAATAATTCCCCAAATATTAACCCCGAAGGCCGAAACCAACATCAGATCAATATCCAGAAAACCATTCTACTTGGCTAACCGACAGTTAGTTTCTAAATTTCACGTTCGAATCTAATTAAAGATTTAACTATCGCCTGGAGCAAAACTGGTGATACTCCATTCTCGATCTTTTCAATCTAATTAAAGATTCATTAAAACTCCACTTAGTTTTAATCTGTGACTGGGTTAAAGAATCAGTGTCATTTAAAACACGGTTCACGATAAACCCAAAGTCACATCCCATTAATTATCGGGTTAAAGAACAAGTGTTATCTAAAACACTGTTCACGATAAACCCAAAAATCAATATCCATTCAATTCCAATTAAATATTATTTAATTGGTACACTTCATTAAATCTAAATAAAAAGATTTAATCATTTCTCAACTGGGTTCAAGAATGGTGTTAGTGAAGACACCATTCACGACAAACCCAAATCACATTCGATATTCAATACAAGGCTCTGAATAGAAAATATATCGGCTTATATTCAATATCGAATTCTACGACTAACAAATGTCGTATTGGAAATAACGATATCAATATATATCTTTCAAATTTCCATAACAACACCTGTATAATCACGAATTCCAACATCGAAATATTCCGAAGACAATTTCGATTCAAATCCACTCCAATGCAATCATTGGAAATTTTGGTTATTTTTAAAACCCTTTTCGAATTCAATTTATTTATTTAAAAATAAATAGAATTATAATTCTAGTTCAAAACTAGTTCATTTCGATAAAAATCCATTTTTTATCTTTTCAAATATGGAGTTTTTCATCCCAATTCTTCCCAAATCATTTCTTATGATTTTACACAAATTATTACTATTTTTAATAATTTTATCCAGGCCCGTACAGTCGATTTCCAACAATGGCCATCGAACTGCACTTACAGCGACCTTTTTCGAATTTGATTTGGACATAATTCCAAATCCAACCGTTAGATTTCAAATTTCTAATATTCGTTAGAAAGCTCTTTTCGATACGAACCCAACGGTTCCGGTTTTAGGAGAATCCGACGGTCGGATCTCCCGTAATGTCCGTTTGAAATAAATGGTCGAAATTCGCGAACTGCCGCGGCGCGGCGCGTTCTATTCAGGCCATTATATTATATATATAATATATATAATATATATTTCGTCGATTTCTATTTAAAACGAATTATATAAATAGTTTTAAAATCGTTTCAAAATCTATTTCAACTTCCATTTCAATTCAAAACAAAATTGAATTCTTCCTTATAGATTCGTTTCAAAATTCATTTCTTTTCAATTCAAATTTCAATTCAATTTGAATTCATTTCAATTCACTTTCAATTCAATTCGAATTCGTTTTCAATTCAATTCATTTCGAAATCGTTTTCAATTCAATTCATTTCGAAATCGTTTTCAATTCAACTCATTTCGAAATCGTTTTCAATTCAATTCATTTCGAAATCACTTTCAATTCAATTCACTTTGAATTCGTTTTCAATTCAATTCATTTCGAAATCGTTTTCAATTCAATTCATTTCGAAATCACTTTCAATTCAATTCATTTCGAAATCGTTTTCAATTCAATTCATTTCGAAATCGATTAAAATTGATATAAATATCGTTCACGTCAAAATGGCGTCAATCTAATCAACACGGCTTCATAAATTTCTATTTTCAAATTTTCTTTATTTTTCAAATTGGAATGAGGCCCAATCAATTACCATATAAAATTAATTATATGGATTTTCATACAACACATGTATATAATAGCATTGAAAATAATCAACCATCAACCAAAGTGCACTACACTGTATAAGCATCAAATATAGATATCTAACGCTTATAACAGCCTGTCAATCAATCGATCGACATATTCAATCAATCAGGATGAGTGAACTTTAAATTTCATCCCAACACCCGTGTGGGGTTTCAAACAATCAAACACATATTTTATTTGTGCAGTTAGGCGATGTGTAAAATTTATCGACCCAATCAACGTCATTCAAATAGGTGTACATAAACAAACCGTCTGGTTTGTAAATGAATATTTATTTATTCACATTCACGTTAAAAATTATATTTTTAAACGATAACACATTTTATTTCAACCTATGAATTTCTATTCAATTCATTTATTCAATAAAATGATATTTTTATTTTTCTAACATGTTTTAGAAAATTTCGGCGGCATAACGGCACGATACTAGAAACGGGACGAGGCCTAGCCTTATCCCCGGTCTAGTGAAGGCCCACGCCATTCACAAATCAATTTCAATCAATTTCCAATTCACCCAAACGAATAAATCAATCACCCAATCATTCAACTAAACAAACAAGTCCATGGTCTGTGGACGGGTGTCGGGTGCTTCTAATAAGCACCGTCTGCATCCTAGTATATATATATAACTAGAAAAATAGAATTTGAGTGAGAAGTTCTCACTTATAGCTATCCTAGCTCCACGGCTCTTCTTTTGCAGAAGTCTTCGTCGTTTCGCCTTTTTGTCACCTTCGTTGCTGCTTTCACTACATACGTAAAAATCACATTTTTACTTCGCTATTCAATATTCATAAAAATCGAATTTTTATTATGTTATTCAATATATAAAAATCACATTTTATTTCGAAGTTCAATATATAAAAATCGAATTTTTATTTCGAAGTTCAATACTTAAAAATCGAATTTTTATTTCGAAGTTCAATATATAAAAATCGAATTTTTTATTTCGAAGTTCAATACTTAAAAATCGAATTTTTAGTTCAACTTTCAATATATAAAAATCGAATTTTTAGTTCAAAGTTCAATATATAAAAATCAAATTTTTATTTCGAAGTTCAATATTTAAAAATCAAATTTTTCCTTCGAAGTTCAATATTTAAAAATCAAATTTTTCCTTCGAAGTTCAATATTTAAAAATCAAATTTTTCTTTCGAAGTTCAATATTTAAAAATCAAATTTTTCTTTCGAAGTTCAATATTTAAAAATCAAATTTTTCTTTCGAAGTTCAATATTTAAAAATCAAATTTTTCTTTCGAAGTTCAATATTTAAAAATCAAATTTTTCTTTCGAAGTTCAATATTTAAAAATCAAATTTTTCTTTCGAAGTTCAATATTTAAAAATCAAATTTTTCCTTCGAAGTTCAATATTTAAAAATCAAATTTTTAGTTCAAAGTTCAATATATGAAAATCGAATTTTTATTTCAAAGTTCAATATATAAAAATCGAATTTTTATTTCAAAGTTCAATATATAAAAATCGAATTTTTAGTTCGAAGTTCAATATATAAAAATCGAATTTTTATTTCAAAGTTCAATATATGAAAATCGAATTTTTAGTTCGAAGTTCAATATATAAAAACATATTTTTATACTACTATGTTGTATAGATAAAAATTATATTTTTATCACGCTATTTTCCATATAAAGATTTCGCCTTTTCTAAAATAAAGATTTCGCCTTTTCTAAAATAAAGATTTCGCCTTTATAAAAACATGGACTTTGCTTTTTCAAATTTAAAGATTTCATCTTTATAAAAATCTCATTTTTATTTTTCTACACATATAAAGATGACTTTTTTAATATCCCGATCATGTAAAAATTATATTTTTAACTCTTTACATAAACAAAAATCATATTTTGACATCACCTATATAGTAAAGACTATATTTTTAATACTTTAAAAATATAAACATCATATTTTTATTATTTTCATTCAATAAAAATTCCTTTTAAATCAGTTTTTAAATCTAAAAAAAATCAGTTTTTATACCTTATTAAAATCAGTTTATATAATAAATAAAATTTAGATAAATAAACTAAAATAAATAAAATAAAAAAAACTTACAGTATTCGGTATGGGGGGGGGGGGCGCTGTCGGTGGTCAGAGCGGTGAGGGGAGGCGGCGGAGCTAGGGGTCTCTGCGCAGAGGTGGAGAAAGGAGGGGGAAGCGGCATCGGTGGAGCGACGGGGGGGGTTTGTGGGGGTTTCAGGCGAGGAGGGAGCGGAGAACGAGGGGCGGAGGAGGGAGGAGGGTCTAGTGATGGGAAGGGGAGGCGGCGCGTTGGATGGTGGGGCGGCGCTCCGCCCCCCTGTCGCCCTTTCTCCTCTTTTTTTTTTATTTTTATTTCGTTTTTTTTTTTTCTGAGAAAATATCGGGGGGGGGGGGGCAGCAGATATAAGGGATAGATTTATATTTTTTTTTTTTTATTATTAATTATTTATATTTGCAAAAGGGTTGACTTTTACATACGACCTCGAAACGAGGCCCACCGCCTGTCGTCCATAGCGTTTTACCCCCATTCTGAACACAATGGGATATGTATCGCAAGCTGATTCGACTGTTTGAATCAGTTTTCGTTGAATTTACATTTAAATCACTATTTTGAATTTTAAACGTACATTTTAAATTACCGGGGTCACATACTAACTAGAAAAATTCCAGAAAAAATATTTTCTAGTTTCGTATTGACGATACGGTCCTAACAAATCTAGTTTCGTCGAATTCTGAGACCGTTGGAAAAATGGCCAATTTCCAGTCGATTAAAATCAACTGAAACTGGTCAAACGCGTTTTCCTTTGCCACGCTCACATATTGATTCGAAAAATTATGAAATTTGGAATCTAGCAATAACTCAACATCACGGACCCAATAAAACTGGTTTCGTCGAAATCCGAGGTCATTTGCAAAATGTCCATTTTTAAGGGCCTGAATTCCATAGCGACTATTTAGAATTTTCAACTGGACATATCTCTCAATTTTTAAAGTGAAATCTCAATTTCTTACATCCGTTAGAAAGATATTATCAATCAGATCCTAATGTTTTTGGTTTCACTAAAATCCGGATTGTTTTGCACCCGGTACATTCAATTGAAGTTTGAAATCGAATTATCGAACTACCGCGCCATTTTCAATTCCTTTTATAATTATATATAAATATTTATATTCTAACGACGACGCGTATAATATATACGTTCGAATTATATTCGAAATAAATTTCTCGTCGATATTATTTAAAATAATTCATTTTAAATAATCAAAATTCGCTAAAATTGCCAAAATAAAAATTTTAAACTGGCCCAGATTTTCCGGGTTGTTACAACTTCGCTATTCAATATATAAAAATCGAATTTTTACTTCGCTATTCAATATATAAAAATTGAATTTTTACTTCGCTATTCAATATATAAAAATCGAATTTTTACTTCGCTATTCAATATATAAAAATCGAATTTTTACTTCGCTATTCAATATATAAAAATCTTATTTTTACTTACAAAAAATCTCGTCTTTCCTTCTTTAAAAATCTGATTTTTATTTACTTTAAAAACAACTAATTTCTAGTTTTATATCAAGATCATTTCATGTTGTAAAAAAAATACGATCTTTCACATTGTAAAAATACGATCTTTCACATTGTAAAAATACGATCTTTCACATTGTAAAAATACGATCTTTCACTTTTAAAAATCTAAACTTTAAAAAAATAGATTTTTAAATTGCATAATCTAAATAGAAGAAGGCAAAACTCACTGGAGATGGGTGCTGGAGCCCTAGCGCGAGTTGTGACTCGAGGTGGGAGGCGTCTCATCATGATGTCGGCATTAGGGGGCCACCGGCGGCACTGAGGGGCTAGGTGGGGTCGGCTGACACCCTGGCAAAGGAGGAGTGAGCATGGTGGCGGCGGCAGGCCCACAGTGGGTTGGAGGCGGTGATGGGTTGCGTTGGCATCGGTTTTGACTGGGTAGATTAGAACGACGAAGAGGAAGGAGGAAGGAGGCGAAGGAGAAGGCGACAGGGTATCGGAGGGGGAGGCGATGGTCCACGGTGAGGCGGTGGGCTCTGGAAGGGGCGACGGCGACGCGATCCAAAACTGGGGGGGGCGGTTCTTTTTCGGGTTGACCACGAGATTGGGTGAATGAAGGGGTTGACCCATTAATTTGCTAGGGTTAGGTTTATATGGCATTATTCTAATTAATTTCAAAAAGCAACTTTTTATTTCAACCCCATAACGAGACCCACCGCCTGTCGTCCCTAGCTAATTACCCCCATTCCGAACACAATAGGATATGTACCGTAAGCCGATTCGATCGTTTCGATCAGTTTTCATCAAAATCAACATATAACTCTATATATTGAATTTGAAAGCGTATCTCAATTTACTGGGGTCACATACGAACTCTAAAAATTCCAGAAAAATATTTTCTAGCTTCGTATTGACGATACGGTCCTAATAAAACTAATTTCGTCGAATTCTGAGACCGTTGGAAAAATGGCCATTTTCCAGTCGATTAAAATCAACTGAAACTGGTCAAACGCGTTTTCCTTTGCCACACTCACATACTGATTCGAAAAATTATGAAATTTTAAACCTAGCAATAATTTGACATCACGGACCCAACAAAAGTGGTTTCGTTGAAATCCGAGGTCGCTTGCAAAATGTCCATTTTTAAGGGCCTGAATTCCATAGCGACTATTCAAAGTTTTCAACTGGACATATCTTTTGATCCCCACTATGAAATCTTGATTTTTCGGATTCGTTGGAAAGATATCATCAATTAGATCCCATTATTTTTGGTTTCACTAAAATCCGGATTGTTTTGCACCCGGTACATTCAATTGAAGTTTGAAATTGAATTATCGAACTACCGCGCCATTTTCAATTCCTTTTATAATTATATATAATTATTTATATTCTAACGACGACGTATATAATATATACGTTCTAAATATATTAAAAATAAATTTCTCGTCGATATTATTTAAAATAATTCATTTTAAATAGTCAAAATTCGCTAAAATTGCCAAAATAAAAATTTTAAACTGGCCCAGATTTTCGGGTTGTTACAATTGTAAATTGTTGTAAGATCTCAAATTTCGCATCAACTCGATGTCCAAACATTATTGTGCACACTTAAAACATTTGAAGAAAATTTTAAGTAAATAATAAATGAAAAGAAGAAAGAAATAAAAAAACTAACTTAAATAAAAAAGGAAAAGAAAAAAAATCAACAATGTACACGTACAAAGAAAAAAAAGAACAAATTACATTCACGTCTCGCCCCCTCTTTTGTCTCTTCTTTATTTTTTCTTTTACCTTCTTAATTTTCCCCACTCAACGAAAAAAGAAGAATCCTCCTTTTCCTATAATAAGTTTTAGCAAAACATAGAATTTAATGGCCAAGTATATTTTTCTCCTAAATCCCTTTTTCCCTTTCCCAAATCAATTCCTTCTCTCCTCTTGTACTCATTTTCAGTTTTCATTAATAGAAGAAACCCATCTTCCCCATTTATCATCGCCGCCACCCCAACCACAATGATGACCTGCTGGCCTCCTACCATGATGAGTGCCTCTACCACGCCATAGATCCAGCTTAACAACGTTATCCCAAAGCCCTAGCTACCAGCGCCTCTGACCTCCCTCCCCCATTCACCAAATCGAATCTCCATTCCGAATCATCTGTTGCATGCATTAGATCCTAACCTCCATTTTTTGATGCAATTGATTTAAACCCTCGAACCCACGAGATAAAAATCCTCAAACCTCTTTCACCATGTTTGGGAAACCGGCGAATCCTGTTGTGTGCACTTTAGGTCGAGCGCACGAACGAGAGTAGTAGGAATGAGTCGAGCATGTTTTGGTAATGGGGAAGTTAAACCTTGTGCAACAAGTTAAACTTCGACGAAGGTCTCTCTGTTTTTTAGTGAAGAGGAAGAGGTTGATAAAAAAAACATGGATGTAGGAAATCATGGCAAGCATGGTTGTAGCAAGCACAGTCGTTGGAGCAACAATTGGTTGGAGGGAAAACGATCACCTTGGACAAAGTTATTGACTGTGGAAGATAAGGGGATGCTATCTGATGGTATTGAGGCTCGGTCGATGGGTTGGTAAGGCAATTGCGAATAGTACTGCCATTTCGAGCGTCGTTAAGGTGAGTTTTCTCCTCACTCATGGCTAAATTTGTTTCGCAAGTTTTTCGATTTTTTTGAAATGTTAAAATAGCTTGCATGAATCATTAAGTAGATATTCATATAGTGTTGATTATGTCTAAATGAATTATAGATTATTGATGCATGTCTGGATGATGGTGCTATGATTGTTTGTTGTGTGAATTGTTCGTTATTTTTATATCACCCTTGGAATCACACTGCAAGTTTCCTTAGATTAAGTAAAATCACTTTGAGTTGAAATGATACTTACCATAACTACTATATAGATTTAAGAAATTAATTTTGAATCAATTTAGGATGCGGGTTGAAATAATATATATTCAGGGTTCAGATTTTTAAGATCGGATTGAAATGATATATATATATATATATATGTATGTATATATATACGTACTACTTGACCGTAGGATAAAAAATTATATACGGACATTGTGGCCAATATATAAAACTATTTTACGAAATTTTATGAGCTTGTATCCATTTGAAATCTGATTTGAATATCCTTAAGATCTGTGATCCACATTTCCTAACAATAGGTATTAGAGCATTGGTTTTAAAAGTTCTCATAGTCTGATTTTTGTTAAGTTTTTAAATGGCAACCAACACTGGTAATGTCAACACTAGTTGTTTTAATTCATCTGTAGAGGGTCAATCCACTACTGGACCACCATTGTTTAATGGAAGTAATTATGCATATTAGGCATGTAGAATGAAAATATATTTACAATCAATAGGATTTGGCACTTTAAACATCATACAAACTAAGTAGGTTAGACTCACAACTAATTTTGCACAGTGGACTGCTGAGCAAAAGGCTATTGCACAAAATAATTCAAAAATCATGAATATTTGATTTTGTTCACTTGATATAAATGAATTTAATAGGGTATTTATGTGCAATTTTGCATATGAAATTTGAAAAACTTTGCAAGTTACTCAAGAAGGAGCGAGCAAAGTTAAACAGACTAAGATATCCATGTTAACCAATCAGTTTCAGTTATTCAAAATGAATCCAAATGAGTTTATCTATGATATGTATTGTAGGTTTCAGGATAATGTCCATTCACTGATTTTCTTGGGAAAGATATTCTCTAAAGAAGACTAAGTCAGAAAAAATATAGAATTCATTAACTCCAGAGTAGGATCAAAAGGCTTTGACCATTGAAGAGGCCAATGATATCAGTATTTTGAAATTTGAAGAGTTAATTGGAAATCTAATGTCATTTGAAGTACATATGCGAGGAAGGAGAGAAAATAATTCATTAAAAAAAACCAATAACATTCAATGCAATAATCGAAGATTCAGATTCAAACAACGATGATGATGAAGAGATAACATTAATGACAAGAAATTTCGGATTTTTTAAAATACAGAATAATGAACAATCTCAGAAGGAACGACCATAAGAATTTTGTGAAAAATAACAAGATTTCAAACAACGTCAGATGTTATAATTGTGATGAACGAGACCATTTAAAAAGAGATTGTCCATATTTAGATAGACATAATCATCCCGTAAATAATAACACATTAATGAGAAGGAAAAGGGCGTATACTACCACATTAGATGATTCTTATTCATCTCCAGTGATGAAGAACAAAAGACGAACAAGTCTAACATGTGCCTCGCGACTATCCATGATTCGAAAAATATTGGAAATTAGACCTAAAAATAAGTACGCGTTTATATTATTTTGATTGAAATTGTTTGTTTGAATGATTGTTTGATTTCTTTGTTTGTTTGAATTCCTTGAATTTTAAAATTCAAAATTCATCATTTATAATTTGAAATTTAAAAATTAAAAATTAAAAATAATATTATTTTAATATAATATTAATATAAAAGTATTATTATATTAGATATTACCTCACGAATTATATAAATAAGAATATAAGATATATATATATATATAATTAAAAATAGAAATATACATGTCCATTGAAAAATTAGAGACATGCTCCACTAACCCTATTGACATGCCTCTTGAAATTTTGAATTCAAATTTTGAATTCAAACTTTTGAAATTCACTCTACCTTTTCACCAATTCTTATGTTTTGAAATGGTGCCTATTGACCAGAGAACATGTCTATATATTCTATATTTTTTTTCTCTATCATTGTCATCACTTTTCACCTTTATTTCAAAATTTTAACTTATCTTCATTATCTCACGAATTATATTTCAAAATTCAAACTTATCTTCATTATCATTGTCATAACTTTTCACCTTTATTTCAAAATTCAAACTTATCTTCATTCGCTCTACTCTTTACAAAAATTCAATAATGGCTTCCTCAAGCTATGAGGTTGTCTAAGGCCATCAGAGGCTTGCTTTTCAATAACCCGAATGTTACCAAAGATTACATCGACTATGTAAACTTTGGTAAAGTTGATACGGGAAATTTTTATCTTTCGAGATTTTGAAAGCTTATGAGCTTGAATCTCTTTTTGATCAAACGAAATTCTTGGTTAGATTGATTCTCGAAAAAAATGATTATGTGTGCTATCTGAATCTTGTAAAAACGTTTTATGTGAATTTAAATCATGGTTTTTATGAAGGAAATGAGAATTAGGTATGGAGTAGTGTAAAAGGTACTCAAATTGTTTTTGATTGTGAAGTTTTAGGAAATATTTTGGAATGTAAGAGTACCAAAATGGATCTCTCGGATTTCAAAATCGATGAACATGACCAAGAGACCTTCCATCATATTTTTGAAGACGACGATCATTTAGAGTTCAAAAACCGTTATTTTCATCCAAAAGAAAGGATTTTAATCTACTTCTTCAACATACTATCACATCAAGAATGAGAAATTTAAATAATCCAATTATGAAAGTTTGCAAAGCTCGTTTTGCGATTTATGAGAAATACAACATCAATTGGGCCCAAATTATTTTGGATGAATTTCGACATAATATTTTTTCAATGGGTGAAAATATGTTATATCATGGAATTTACCTTACATGCATTTTCAAATTCATCGAAGTTGATTTTAATGGAGAATAGTTTGTCTCCAAAAATGTATTTAATCGTGGATGAAAGATTCTACGCAGCGGTAGGATCGTATAGTATGAAGTATAAGCAATGTAATATGTAGATAGTAGAGTAGTAGCAGTAAGTTAAAATGACACAGCCGATTTTATATTGGTTCATACCACTGTCCTAAGTCAAGTCCCAGACTCCCTTCTGGTATTTCACTAACATAACAACCCTCACTTCACCCGGAGGAACAGGTTCACAATTACCCGAGCAGCTGAATGGGATTTCTTGCCTCAGCAGCTGAAGAGGACTTCCACAATACAAAATAATAGTTGACTACTTGTGTTATTGATAACAAGGATATGTCAAATTGATGTACACCCTTCCTATAATCTTTCCTTGGTAATAATAGTGTAGTTCGTGAAAGAATATGGAAGATTTAAAAGTTTTGAAATCTTAGAAATATGAAAAATAGAGTGCTCTTGTGAATCTGAATTCTTTAGATAAGATAGAAAGAATTAAAGTAAGATTTCATGTCAAAAACATTTGATTGAACCTCTATTTATAAATATAAAAAGGTTGCAATCATTCACGAAGAGATTCGAAGAAAGGACATGAATTAATAGTTATGACTCCTCATTGAATAGTTGTATCCATTCATATTCAGATGTCTGAATAAAAAATTCAGATGCTTTTTTTAATAAAATTCAAACAGCAAGGAAATTGGCTATTTCAGCCAATATTCAGATGTCTGAATTAAAATTCGGATGTTTGTTTTTGAATAAAATTCAAAGAGCAAGGAAATAGGTCATTTCAGAGGTTATTCAGACGTCTGAAATTTTTGACTCAAACGTCTGAATATTATGGAAAATTTATTCTTTGCTTCAGCAGACAGACATCTAAATTAAATAATTCTGACGTGTGTTTGTTGTATAGACCTATGCCTTATGCATCTCATATATAAAATCATATATATATATATATATATATATATAAATATTAAAATGTGCATATGTGTGTTTCATAAAGGAAGATTTTAACAATTAATAGTAATACTAACAGACTTTAAACACATATAATCTTCAATTTGAGCTCTTGAATCTATTGTTGAGTATCTTCCTGCAAAATAAGGTTAGTTGATATATACGTGTACATGTATAGTTGTCATAATCAAAACGCCATAAAGCAAGATCCAACATTCTCCCCCTTTTTGATAATGACAACTATATATGTAGCTTCCCCTGCCAATATGCATATATTATTATATATTTCTCCCCCTTTATCATTTACAAAAAGGAGATACTTATGTAAATAATTCACATGAATATGCACAAACACACAAACAAAACACAAACAATACACATATGTAATAAGAACAAATATTTACAAACAATGATAAACATTTTAAGCTCATTCAAACGACTGAATTATGGGGTAAATTTTTGATCCGATAAACATTCAGACAGCTGAATCTGGGATTCAGTCGGCTGAATATGTAGTTTTTCTGAGTTATGCATATGATATTCGTGTTTTGTAACGACCCAGAAAATCTGAACCAATTTAAAAAATTTAAATTGGCTAAAATTATGGATTTTAAATATTTAAAATAAATATTTTAAATAATAGCAATGAAAACTGAGTTTGAATCGACAATTGAAAACGAATATAATTAATTCTAATTATAAACAAGGCCTGAAATGGCGCTGCAGTTTCAAAAATTGAATTCAAACTTTGTCGGACTGTACCGGGTGCAAAACAGAACGGATTTTAGTGAAACCAAAAATATTTCAATCTGTTAGTGAATACCTTTCTAACGAATCTGAAAAATCGAATTTTCATAATGGAAAGCAAAAGTTATGGCCAAATGAATTTTTAGAAAGGTCGCTATAGAATTTATATAGCCCGTGAAATTGGTCATTTTGCAAACGACCTCGGAATTCGACGAAACCACTTTTGTTGGATCCGGGATGTGTAGTTATTGCTAGGTTTCAAATTTCATAATTTTTGAAGCTAATATGTGAGCGTGACAAAGGAAAATGTGTTTTGGTCAATTACAGTTAAATTGGATCGACCAGAAATGGGCCTTTTTGCTAACGGTCCTAGAATTTGACGAAACTAGTTTTGTTGGGACCGTATCGTCAAAACATAGCTAGATTTATTTTTCTGGAATTTTTCGAATCAGTTTGTGGCCCTGGCAAATTGAAATGTACGTTCAAATTAAATATTGAATGTTTTATATTTTAATTTGAAGGAAAACTGACTGAAACATTCGAATGGGCCTTCGCAACATATCCCATTGTGTTCGGAATGGGGGTAAAACGCTAGGGACGACAGTCGTTGGGTCAGGATTGGTGTTTGTGTGTGACAAGGGGTATTTTTGGGAATTTAAAATATATAAATAAATAAAAAAATATGATTGGCTGGCCTATCTTCTCTCTCCCCGACTTTTATCTGGAAACCCCCTCGCATGAACGACGGCCAGCGCCCCAACCTTCCCTCCCCTTTTCTGGCGAATCCAGGCCGAGTTAGACCCCCCTCCAGTTAAGCTTTTCGAAGCTCTGATCCTCCTCTTTAAATCCATCCCTGATTCGCCGATTCTCGTGTGGTGTTTCTCGAGTTTCAAGCCCCTGAAGTAGACGTCTTTGGAGCTTCGCCGCCGCTGATAGGAGCCATCGCAGGGGACCCCACCAGGTGGCGCGGAAAGCCCTTTCCAGCCTCTTCGACGCTGCACCCTCTGATCGACGCAACCCTTCACCATTTGATCGGAAATCGAGACCCTAGTTTTGAAGATTTTGAAAGGTAATCAGCTGTTTAATTTAAAACTGATTTTAACAGTTTAAAACTGTTGCAAACTTCGAAAAATCATATCTTTTTCGTTCGTTAACGAAATTCGATGAAACAGGAAACATCGTGACCGTGAGGACGTCTTCTACATTTTAGAAGAGACCGCATATTTTTCTGAGCCTTCTGCTATTTTTGGTGGAGTGGAAACCAATGTGAGATTTCTAATTTATAAACAATATGGAAAGCGACGTTGTATAAATTATATAGTCGATGTATGAGTTATATAAGCGTTGTACACCTCTTGTATCAGCGTTGTATAAGTTGTATGTTCGATGTATAAGTTATATATGCATTGTAAAAATTATATATGTGTTGAAATGGAAGTGAATTGCTATATATATATATATACACGCCCCTCGTCCACAAACCATGGACGATATTTATTGGTGGTGATTGGTGTGAAAATTGATTGATAGCGAATGGTTGTTTGGGATTGTTTGTGGTTGATATTGATTGATTGTGGTTGAAAAATATTTGGTTGAAACCACATAGGATTAGTTTGTGGAAATGAAATAAATATATACATGCCGCCTGCGTGCGAACTAGATGCATGATCCCTATTGTCAAAAACCGCGAGGTTTTAAGGTAGAGCGAGGAGCCGTACTAGGGACGGTCCCGGTTTTAACTACCCTGCCGTTATGCTGCCGAAATTTTGAATAATATTCATGTGTTTGAATTATTTTCATTTGCTAAAACTATATTTATTCGTTAAATAGAAAACCTTCATGTGTTGAATCGATATTCATTTGTTGATTAGAAATTCATGTGTTGAATGGTATTCGTGTTTTAAATATAAAAATCACATTTTTATCTATATATAGAAACTATAGAAAACCTTCATGTGTTGAATCGATATTCATTCGTTGATTAGAAATTCATGTGTTGAATGGTATTCGTGTTTTAAATATAAAAATCACATTTTTATCTATATATAGAAACTATAGAAAACCTTCATGTGTTGAATCAATATTCATTCGTTGATTAGAAATTCATGTGTTGAATGGTATTCGTGTTTTAAATATAAAAATCACATTTTTATCTATATATAGAAACTATAGAAAACCTTCATGTGTTGAATCGATATTCATTCGTTGATTAGAAATTCATGTGTTGAATGGTATTCGTGTTTTAAATATAAAAATCACATTTTTATCTATATATAGAAACTATAGAAAACCTTCATGTGTTGAATCGATATTCATTCGTTGATTAGAAATTCATGTGTTGAATGGTATTCGTGTTTTAAATATAAAAATCACATTTTTATCTATATATAGAAACTATAGAAAACCTTCATGTGTTGAATCGATATTCATTCGTTGAATTGAAATTCATGTGTTGGATGGTATTCATATTTTGAAATAAATTGTTTTACAATAAAAATCACCTTTTTATCATCTATATGAACTATGTAAAATGACCTTGTTTTAAAATAAATTGTTTTACTATAAAAATCACCTTTTTATCATCTATATAGACTATATAAAATAATAGTGTTTTGAAAAGAATTGTTTTACAATAAAAATCCCATTTTTATTATATACATGAATTGTAGGAAATGTGAAGTGTTAAAAATAGCAACTCGTTCAAATAAATATGCATGAGTCGAAATATTCATTAATTAGCTAATGATATGATCTTTGCCTATGTATACAACATTAGAATGAATGGTGCTTTTAAACCAAATGGAATCAAATATGAAGTTGAATGGAAAATGATAAGTGATAAGAACTGTATATATGTACACGCATATTTATTGAACAGGTTATAGCAAAGGGGCTAGAGAAGAGGAATAAAATTTTGTGCCCGACAAATAGGTACACATTTACTGTTTTGTTTGGGTGATGATTTTATGAGCCTGTTGGCTAGCCGCTTGGCTTTTTCTTTTTCTTTTTGACATGAGACGCCCGTGTGGATATTTGGGAATTTTCCCAGCCCCTCCCGTACAAAGGAGGTTATGGCGAAATTTTCCAAAATTTAAAGGCGTTAGTGAAATATTTGAAGTGAAAACGATATTGAAATTGTTGAATGAACTATATTTATATAAATATATAAATATAAATAAAATTAAAACGAAACGTGGCCATGCAGTTCGTGTTTTCAAACCGTGATTTCAAACAACTAGTGCGGGAAATCCGACCATTGGATTTTCCCGAAACCGCAACCGTTGGGTTCGCCTTGGAAATATCTTTCCAACGGCACCAACTTTGTAAAAATCCAACGGTTGGATTGTCTGGAATGTTTAATTCAAATCTGAAGAAAAACAACGCCAGAATCGATTATATATATATATATATAATTATGTTTAATCGAATAACGACGCTGCAGTTCGTATTTTGAAATCGAAACTTCAAACGATTATACCGGGAGAACCGACCGTCGGATTTTCCCGAAACTGGAATCGTTGGATTCGTTTTGAAAAGATCTTTCTAATGATGTAAATTTTGTGAAGATCCAACGGTTAGATTTTCAGATATGTGTAAATCAAATCTGAAGAAAAACAGCGCCACGGTCGCGTTATGGCCCGAAGCGTCGTTTTGAATATATTGGCTATTTTAAAATAAATAAAAATAACGATAAATCGTTATAAAATATTATAAACAATATGGATGTGATTTAGAAATTAACTGAAGGTTGGCTAAGTCGAATGGTTTCCCGGGTGTTGATCTGATGTTGGTTTCGGCCTTCGGGGTTAATATTTGGGAAATCGTTCTCTTACTGATTGACGGTTAGTGACTAATGAATTGAAATGATGCGTGTGTAGTTTAGTGTTGCACTTGCTTATTATATACGCAAGTTGTTCAGAAAGACCGGGTTTATCCCATTCTGAATAACTGAATTGACGATAGGTAATCGAAGATGAAGACGGTGGTCGAAGACCGGAGATCTTCACCTCGTCTGGATGGTAACCGAGGTCCTGATTGGGAGGCATCCCGAAATATGGATAATGAGTGGTGATCGTCCAGACGTACGTGGTGATCGATGGGTTTGCCAGGTATTTAGTGCCTCCGGTTTCGTTTAGACCCAGAACGGACTCGTAAATGGACTGTGTGTCTGACATTGGATTTTATTCTGTGTTGGTTGATCTCTATTAAATATACATCTGTTTGGCGGCGAAGAATTTATTCTTTTGCTTAACGCCCTTCTCTGAAACGCACGAGCTCAGAGGTCATATATCGATGGACATCAGTCGCATGGCATGAATTGCTAGTGTGGCATGCCTAAGTGGCAAATGATCAGGGCTTCTGTTGAAAAGCAAAGTCTTGTGGTGATGATCAAAGCCCCGCCTGTGTGGCGTAGCTTTGTGTATAATGTGAATTCGCGAGCCTCACACCCCGGTATGAACCAGAAACGGGAGAAGGACCTCAGGGAGGGCGTGCGTTTCTTTCTAGCTAGGGTGGTGTCTGTGACCTACCAGCCCTGACATTTATATACTTTTCACCTGTGTGGTTGTTGCTGTTGCGAGGCGCCTCGGATATATCGGTCGATCCGGGACCTATGGAGTCATTCGTTGGCTCATTAACGCCCCATAGGGCGGGGAAACGCAGTGTTCAGGAATTTTAATCCACATCGGTGGACCGACCCTGACGATTCTAGGGTCACTCGAGCTCTGATCCTGAGACACAGGCTAGAACGTCTCGAATTCGGTAAGGACTATCTTTTGCCTTGGTTCATGACGGAAATCCAATTTCCAAATACATGACTGTGTGGTTTTGATTGTATACCTATATATGGCGACATAGTGGTATGGGGCATTAATGTCGTCGATGATTGATAGTTATGATTTGAAATTGTTTTCAAAACATATAAACACTAGCAATAATATCAAATGCCTTTGTTTTATTCGTATCAAGCATATCTTGGCCGTTATAAGGTGAAAACTCTATCCTCCGGTTTGCGTTGCATTGTGTGATGGGAACTGAGTCTTATAATGGCTTCATTTTTATAAAATGCATTGCGTTGTTTAAAAGAAAGATTTGTTTTAAAGCACTGGCAATCCGATGGAGTAGACCCGTTCCACGAAAGTGGCATGGTCTTGTGATTAGCCAAATTATATATGTGTTGAGTAGATTTCTCATACCAGTCCCATGACTAACTCGTAGTTTGTTTCACTTTCAAACTCGGGTGCCCCTTTTTCTACACGTGCAGCCTTGTATTCAGGTTTAGCTGGTTCTTTCTGGATAACTAGAGCTGAAGATGGATTCCATCATTTATCTCTTTTTATGCTGTTCAGCTCCTATTGTACATATTTTGTTTGTTTTCCGCTGTAGACATTTATGTATAGCTGAACTGTATTTGTACTAAGTAAGATCCTGTATACTGTGTAACTCTGATGATTACTTTTATCCAGTATATTCTATTGTTCATTATCTAGTGTATTTATTTATTCCGTTCTGCTATTATCTGTTTCTGTGTTATATTCCACGGATTACCCTTGCCGCCGTCAGTACGGGGTTTGGGGTCATCTCATGTTTAGATATAACTTGTAAGTTTATATTCAAGTTCAATATATATATTTCATGGAACAAGCTACAAGTTGATCATATGAAAGCATATTTACAGAATCTTTATTATCATTTAGAGATTTATAAGTCAAACAAGAAATCGTTTAAGCTATGTTTACTTATGAGCTTGTGATATATGAAGTATTTCCATAAGGAACTATATAAAAATATATAGTAATGATATAGTATATCAATTGACCATTAATATGAAATATGATGTGTAAAAGAATAATTACATATCAATGATAATATAAATATATAAGATTACCAAATTTTCTGATTTATTCTTTCATTTTGACCTTTGTTTCCAAGGATTTCAGAGATATTGGAATAATTTCAGTATTGTGGTGTATCTGCAAAAAATATGATAAATACTTTGGGACCCAATTCCTTTGTCAGGGTCCAGGGGTTAAATGGAAGGTAACCATACCCAAAAGGGTTTAATGGAGCCTTTAAAGATAAAATTTTCATTATTAACTACTGAATTAAAATAATCATCGATATATCATTCTATGTTTTTCCAATTTACAGAAACCCAAATACTTAAATAATTTATATTGGTATTTTCTTTCATACTTCTAGATTTATTATATATATCTCTAGTCGTAGAAGTATTCGAATTTCGATAAAAAATGAAACTTGGATTTACTAGTGCTTTAGTACTAGCAGTGATATTTTTATTACACATAAAAGCATATCTAGTACCATTCTTATGATTAGTTTTATTATATCCTAAACCACTTTTGTCGTGTAAAGGTTTAGAACTAGATAAAATTACATTTAAATCATTTTGGCCTTTATTAAATTTCACGAACTTATTTGTACATTTTTCAAATTTGATTCCAAAGTCACGATTGACACTTTGAAAAGAATTTTGCTACTTTTTAAATTATCAATTTCCTTATTTAATTCAAAATTCTTCCCTTTCAAAGTATTATTCTCATTTTCAAGATGACAAACTTTAGATTCTGAATTTTTTAAAGACGATTGTAAATTTTCAAAATTTTCTTTTTAGTCACAAATTTCCTTTTGCAAAATATTATTATTAACTTTTAAAAACTCTCAATCTTTAGATAATTCTAAATTCTTTCCAATTAAAGCTTCATTATCTTTTTCAGGAGACAAAATTAAAGCATTGGAATTATTTAAAAGTCTTCTATAGATGTATTTTTATTTTGTAAAAGATCTATTTCCATTAAAAGAACTTTGTTTTTATCTTCTAGTTGCTCATTTTATTTTTGAATGAAATCCTTTTGTAAAACAAGCTCTTCTACAGTATTTTCAAAACATTTTGCTTGTTTTACTGAAAAATTATTTTCCACTTTTAGTTTGGAATTTTCTTGCTCATAATCTTTAGACTTGGCTAAAATAATTGCATTAAGTTTACCCAAACTTTTAAATTCTTTAAGTTTACTCAAACTTCTAAATTCTTTTAAAAAAAATCATGGTCTAACAAAAGATCTTTATATAAAGAATCTACACATATCGATTGTGATCTGACTTTAGCCATAAGACATTGTTCTTTTGATTCTACTTTGTTGCTCTTCGTCTTTCTAATTCCTTGACTAGATTTCTTTATTGCTATATATTCTAGGATGTTGTTACGATCTCTAGAATTCCTTGCTCTATTACCAAATGAAAGAGTCTATGTAGCGGTAGGATCGTATAGTATGGAGTATATGCAATGTAATTTGTAGATAGTAGAATATTAGCAGTAAGTTAAAATGACACAGTTAATTTATACTAGTTCAGACCACTGTCCTACGTCCAGTTCCAGACTCCCTTCTGGTATTTCACTAGCACAACAACTCTCACTTCACCCAGAGGAACATGTTCACAATTATCCGAGCAGTTGAATAGGATTTCTTGCCTCAACCGCTGAAGAGGACTTCCACAATATAGAATAATAGTTTACTACTTGTGTTCTTGATAACACGGATATGTCAAATTGATGTACACCCTTCCTATAATCTTTCCTTGATAATAATAGTGTAGTTCTTTAAAGAATATGGAAGACTGAAACGATTTGAAATCTTAGAAATATGAAAATAGATTGATTGCTATTGTGAATCTGAATGCTTTAGATAAGATAAAAAGAATTAAAGTAAGATTCCATGTCAAAAACATTTGATTGAACCTCTATTTATAAATATAAAAAGGTTGCAATCATACACAAAGAGATTTAAAGAAAGGACATGAATTAAAAGTTGTGACTCTTCATTGAATAGTTGCATCCATTCGTACTCATATGTCTGAATTAAAAATTCAGATATCTGTTTTTGAATAAAATTCAAAACAACAAGGAAATTGGCTATTTAAGCCAATATTCAAATGTCTGAGTTTTAAGTTCAGATGTCTGAATTAAAATTCAGACATTTGAATTAAAAATTCAGATATTTGTTTTCAAATAAAATTCAAGCAGCAAGAAAACATGTCATTTTGGAGGTTATTCAAATGTCTGAAATTTTTGACTTAGACATCTGAATATTATGGAAATTTATTCTTTGCTTCAGTAGACAAACGTCTGAATTAAATAATTCAGACGTCTGTTTGCTGTAACAGACCTATGCCTTGTGCATCTCATATATGAAATCATATATATATATATATAAAGGGTGCATGTAAGTAAGATTTTAACAGTTAGTACTAATACTAACAAACTATAAACACATATAATCTTCAATTTGAGCCCTTGAATCTGTTGTTGAGTATTTTCCTGCAAAACAAGGTTTGTTGATATATTTGTCTACATGTTTAGTTGTCATAATCAAAACGCCATAAAGCGAGATCCAACACTGGAAATATATCTCTTATGAAGATTCAACTGGTGCTTTAACCATATGAAACAATTATGGAAAACGAGGAAAGGTTGGTTCATGAAATGGAAAAGAAGGAGAATGAATGGAAATTGAAGAAGAGGAAGAAGATGAAAATGCTTCCTTAGAAAGCATGGAATATCCCGCTAGTACCTCCAATCCATCCAATAAAATGCTTCTTAGGAATCGAAAGACTATAATGGGGAGTCAAAAGATTTTAAAGAAATCATTTAGTAAGAAAATGGAAAAGATCTCCACAAACATGAACAAATTCTTTGGAAAAGTGAATCACAAGCTTGGATTATCATCATCATCATCTTCTGCCAAATTCTAGTTTTATTTTCACGTTGTAGTACTTTCTATTCCTATCGTATTTATTTCTATGTATCGTTATCTAAAAGTATCAATGAAGATCTTCTATTTTTGTTCATTTCTTTAAAGCATTTCTAAAATGTTTAATTGTTGTGTTAAGAATGTTTAAATATAAACTAAAACTCAAACAAAACAAAAAAAAATGCAAAATTCAAAAAATTAAGTACGCATGTCGATACGTACTGCGCCTCATGTCGACATCTGACTGCCAAAATTTCAAATTTGTTTGAATTACAAAGTTGTCTTAATCAAGTTGTGTCCATTCATTTTTAAACGAATTCCAGACACTATAAATGCCTAATGCTTCTAGAAAAAAATCTTATGTCTCCTTAATATTCATTCATTTTCTACTAATTTTATCAGTATAATGGTTGATTTAATCCTTAATCTGAGTGAAAATCTCGAAGAGACACTCAATTCCTTCAAAATATCCTTTGCTACCATTCTCTATAATCAGAGACACTTAGAATTGAGTCAATGCAGATGATTAGAAATCAAGAGAAGCATTTTGATGGCATTCATTGGATGATATCTGCACTGATTAAAGAGGAAGAAAATAACGATCTGAATGGCTCTTTCCAAAGAAAATGAAGAATGGTATGATTTAAAGCTGATCCTATCTTTGGTGAAGAAATGGGTAGAAGTTCCAAGAAACCTTTAAATTTATGTTTGAATTTGGTGTGCTTGGTATGTTTAAATTGAATTTGAATTGTTTGTATGTGAAAATTTGAATTTGAATTAATGGTGTGTAAAACCATAATTTGAATTGGTTGTATTTGGATTGATTATATGATTGGGTGATAACATTATTCTTGTTTAAATCTTGATACTACTAGTTTAAACCTAGATACTGTTTGTTTAAGTGGTACCATGGTTTAAGGGGGAGTATTAGAGTCATTTTTTAGATAGATTAAGCCTTATATAAGTTTAAGGAGGAGTATTATAGATTAAACATAGTTATATAGTTTATGACAAAGGGAGAGAATCATAGAATATGGCATATATTAAGGGAAAGATAGTAGTTTCAGAAGAAGTTGTTGGAGTTATGGGAGTAATTGAAGAATAAAGGTATTAGATAAGTGTATTTTATAAACAAAAGTTGTCATCATAAAAAAGGAGGAGATTGTTAAGGAATAAGATAATGGTTTTGATGACAATGATATTTTAACCTTTTTAGCTATTATTGTAAAATATATACTAACATTAATATATATATATATATATGAGTGTGTGTGTGCAGGATGTATATGCAGGTATTTTATGTAGGTATTGATTATTGAAGGCAGTATAGTTTAAAGATCCAAGATTGTAGATTACAATGAAGGAGAGTTCAACATTGAGTCCGTTACTTTTCCCATGTTGGTAGGTAAATCCAATGCTTTTCTGATGTAAGTTTTCTTTGGTCGTATTCTTATCATCCCGGAAAATCTCATCAGCTCGATTAATAATGCCTGCAACCGCTTCCTTTAGTCTGGTAACCCTATCTCTAAAAAGTGTATCCTAATATCCTTTCAGAAACTGAAACTCCCTTTGAAGTGTGGTGGGCTCGACATTTTAAATATACATGACTGGAATAGGATAACATTCTCCTCTCTTCTCAATGACTTATGTAACAACAGGGAGTCCTTATGGCTTAATTGGTGTTGAAAATTCTGCATGGTTGACAATGACTTCTCGACCTTACAAAGAAAACAAAATTCCAGTATCACTTGTAAAAGTATAACTGACACTAGAGATTCTTTGTACAAGAAAGTACAAATCTCTATCTCGTCGAATGCCTCATTCTGGAACTCGCCTTGGAGCGGCAAAGGCCACATTATTGGCAAATTTCTCAGTTACAATGAAAATTGCAAGCTAGTATCCCCCTTCAGGCGATGGATACTAACTATATCCATTATGGTCGTGTAGTCCTTCCGCACTCGAGTAATGCGATGACTTGTGAACTCTAGCGCCATATCCAAGCTTCTACACCGATCTGTTCTAATATTGAAGGAGGTGACTCTCAAGTGAAATTCACCACCGACATTGTCTACAACATCATCTCTAATATTGTGTCCCGTCCTCTAGATCCTTGGCACAAAAGAGTTTGAGACAACTCCGCCTCTCAAAATCTAAAATTTTCATGTGGCATGTACTGAAAAATGCTTTGCTCACGCGTAATAATTCTTTTCATATGGGTATGCTTGAGGATCCCTATTGCTATTTTTGTGTAAAAACCCGTAACTTCCCCGTAAAGGAAAGCGTCGGATAGTTCGAGAACAAGCCACAACAGAACACATACGGAAGAACATTTCATTGTATATTACAACAATGCATCAGATTACAAGAATATACAGAGTATAAATGAATATTACACCGAAATATCAGAGATTTAAATTACATTTAAATACATAGCAGCGGAAAATAATACAATACACAACTAGAAGAGATATACGGATACAAAGCTTTCCGGATATCGTTCCAGCTGTAAACCAGGATCCTGTGAATATAAATCTGCAAAACCAAAACTACTAGCTGCCCGTGTCAAAATAAGGGCACCCAGAGTTTAGGTTAAAACAATAAACTCCAGGTCAGTCATGTGACTGGTGTGAGAACTAAAACAGTTATTAATCTTTATTTTAAATCATTAGGTAAATCAAGGGACCACGCCGTATAACACGGAACGGGTTTCCTCCCAAGAATACCAGTGCATAAAACAAACAGCGCAATGCTAAATAAAGAAGAATGAAGCTGTTATAAGACCCAGGTCCCATCACACAATGCAACGCAGCCGAGGATAGGGTTTTCCCTTATAACAGCCAAAGAATGCTTGATACGTTTTAAAACGAATCATTTGATACTATAATAAGTGCATAGTGCATAAATCAACTTCAAATCATAAGTATCAATCATAGGCGGCATGAATGCCCCATCCCACTATGTCGCCATACTAGGCTCTACAAATAAAACCGCAAATGTCACGTATTTGGAAATTGGATTTCCGTCTATGAACCGAGGCAAAAGATAGTCCTCCACCGATTCGAGACAATCTAGCCCATGTCTCAGGTCCCAGACTCAGGTGGGCCTTGGATCGTCAGGGCCGGTCCACCGATGTGGATTATTATGCCTGAACACTACGTCTCTCCGCCCTATGGGGCGTAAACGAGCCAACAAATGACTCCATCGGACCCGGATCGTCCGATCAAACCGAGGCGCCTCGCAACAGCAACAACCACATAAGTCAAACTCGTCAGGGCGTGTAAAACCACTGACGCCACTTCTAGCTAGAAAGAAACGCAAGTCCTCCCTGATGTCCTCTCCCGTTTTTGGTTCATACCGGGTGTGAAACTCGCGAAGTAAACGTTACACAAAGCTATGCCACACAGGCTGTGCTTTGATCATCACCACAAGACTTTGCTTTTCAACAGAAGCCTCGATCAATTGCCACTTAGGCATGCCACACAGGCAATTCACTCCATGCGTTTGATATCCATCAATATATAACCCCTGAGCTCGTACGTCTCAGAGAAGGGCGTTAAGCAAGAGAATAAATTCTCCGCCGCCAAACAGATATATATTTAATAGAAATCAATCACACAGACTAAAATCCAATGTCAGACACACAGTCCATTTACAAGTTCGTTCTGGGTCTGAACGAAACCGGAGGCACCTAGTACCCCGCATATCCATCGATCTCCAAGCACGTCTGGACGATCACCAACTGTTTCCATCTTCATGGGTGTACAGCCCAATCAAGATCATCAGTTATCACCCAAACGACGTGAAGACTTCTGGTCTTCGACCACCGTCTTCATCTTCGACACCACGTCGAATCAGTTATTCAGAATGGGATAAACCCGGTCTTTCTGAATAACTCGCGTATATATTATAAAAGTGTTACACAAACACAACATACGCCTCATTCCACTTCAGAATATTCTTTTATTCAAATATTCCCATTAATTTTATCCAAGATAAATTCTTTAAATTTATTCTTTAATCTCCTTTGAATATCAATTCAAACTAGCCGGGATTAGCGAACCACACCGAAGTAATCATTTATTTTATTTCACAATCCCAACCTATTCATCCCATGAGGTAAAACTGGTAATACTTCATATCTAACACCACAGTGTTATCGGTAAATCAATTACCATTTCACGTTCAAATCTAATTAAAGATTTAACTATCGCCTGGAGTAAAACTGGTGATACTCCATTCTCGATCTTTTCAATCTAATTAAAGATTCATTAAAACTCCACTTAGTTTTAATATTTCTCTGGGTTAAAGAATCAGTGTCGTTTAAAAACACAGTTCACGATAAACCCAAAATCACATTCATTAATTATCGGGTTAAAGAACGAGTGTTATTTAAAACACTGTTCACGATAAACCCAAAAATCAATATCAATTCAATTCCAATGAAATCTCATTTAATTGGTACACTTCATTAAATCCAAATAAAAAGATTTAATCTTTTCACAACTAGGTTCAAGAACAGTGTTAGTGAAGACACCATTCACAACAACCCAAATCACATTCGATATTCAATACAAGGCTCTGAATAGAAAATATATCGGCTTATATTCAATATCGAATTCTACGACTAACAAATGTCGTATTGGAAATAACGATATAAATATATATCTTTCAAATTTCCCTAACAACACCTGTATAATCACGAATTCCAACATCGAAATATTCCGAAGACAATTTCGATTCAAATCCACTCCAATGCAATCATTGGAAATTTTGGTTATTTTCAAAACCATTTCAAATTCAATTTATTTATTTAAAAATAAATAGAATTTTAATTCTAGTTCCAAACTAGTTCATTTCGATAAAAATCTATTTTTATCTTTTCAAATATGGAGTTTTTCATCCCAAATCTTCACAAATCATTTCTTATGATTTTACACAAATTATTACTATTTTTAATAATTTTATCAAGGCCCGTACAGTCGATTTCCACCAATGGCCATCGAACTGCACGTATAGCGACCTTTTTCCAATTTGATTTGAACATAATTCCAAATCCAACCGTTAGATTTCAAATTTCTAACATTCATTAGAAAGCTCTTTTCGATACGAACCCAACGGTTCCGGTTTTAGGAGAATCCGACGGTCGGATCTCCCGCAATGTCCGTTTGAAATAAATGGTCGAAATTCACGAACTGCCGCGGCGCGGCGCGTTCTATTCAGGCCATTATATTATATATAATATATATAATATACACTTCGTCGATTTCTATTTAAAACGAATTATATAAATAGTTTTGAATTCGTTTCAAAAATCTATTTCAACTTCCATTTCAATTCAAAACAAAATTGAATTCTTCTTTATAGATTCGTTTCAAAATTCATTTCTATTCAATTCAAATTTCAATTCAATTTGAATTCATTTCAATTCACTTTCAATTCAATTCGAATTCGTTTTCAATTCAATTCATTTCGAAATCGTTTTCAATTCAATTCATTTCGAAATCGTTTTCAATTCAATTCATTTCGAAATCACTTTCAATTCAATTCACTTCGAAATCACTTTCAATTCAATTCACTTCGAAATCACTTTCAATTCAATTCACTTTGAATTCGTTTTCAATTCAATTCATTTCGAAATCACTTTCAATTCAATTCACTTTGAATTCGTTTTCAATTCAATTCATTTCGAAATCACTTTCAATTCAATTCACTTTGAATTCGTTTTCAATTCAATTCATTTCGAAATCACTTTCAATTCAATTCACTTCGAATTCGTTTTGAATTCAATTCATTTCGAAATCACTTAAAATTGATATAAATATCGTTCACGTCAAAATGGCGTCAATCTAATCAACACGGCTTCATAAATTTCTATTTTCAAATATTCTATTTCAAATATTTCTTTTTCAAATATTTCTTTTTCAAAACTGGAATGAGGCCCAATCAATTACCATATAAAATTAATTATATGGATTTGCATACAACACATGTATATAATAGCATTGAAAATAATCAACCATCAACCAAAGTGCACTACACTGTATAAGCATCAAATATAGATATTCAACGCTTATAACAGCCTGTCAATCAATCGATCGACATGTTTAATCAATCAGGATGAGTGAACTTCAAATTTCATCCCAACACCCGTGTGGGGTTTCAAACAATCAAACACAGATTTTATTTGTGCAATTGGGCGATGTGTAAAATTTATCGTCCCAATCAATGTCATTCAAATAAGTGTACATAAACAAACCATCTGGTTTGTAAATGTATATTTATTTATTCACTTCACTATTTTCATATTCACGTTAAAAATTATATTTTTAACGATAAAACATTTTATTTCAACCTATGAATTTCTATTCAATTCATTTATTCAATAAAATGATATTTTTATTTTTCTAACTTATTTTAGAAAATTTCGGCGGCATAACGGCACGATACTAGAAACGGGACGAGGCCTAGCCTTATCCCCGGTCTAGTGAAGGCCCACGCCATTCACACATCAATCATATCAATTTCAATTTCACCAAAACAATCAAATCCAAATCAAATAATCTAACCAACTACACAACAAATCAAACAAGTCCATGGTCTGTGGACGGGTGTCGGGTGCTTCTAATAAGCACCGTCTGCATCCTAGTATATATATAAAACTAGAAAAGAAATTGAAAGGTGAGAAATTCTCACCGATAGCTATCCAGCTCCACGGCAACTCTAATGCAGGAAATCTTGTCGTTCTCGCCTTTCGTCACTTTCGCTGCTCGCTTTCACTACATATGTAAAAATCATATTTTTAATTCGAAGTTCAACATATAAAAATCCTATTTTTATTTCGAAGCTCATTATATAAAAATTCTATTTTTATTCCGAAGTTCTATATATAAAAATCATATTTTTCATTACACCATTTAACATAAAAGAATATATATTTTTTTCTCGCTATTCACATAGAAAAGATTTTAGTTTTACATATAAAAGATAATATTTTTATTTTTGCAAAACAATGACATTTTCTAATCATTTTATTTTCTATAAAAATCTAGTTTTATTTCCTTTTTAAAATCAGTTTTAAATATAAATAAAAATCAGTTTTAATATATAAATAAAAATCAGTTTTAAATATAAATAAAAATCAGTTTAAAATATAAATAAAAATCAGTTTACTTACGGGGGGGGAGGAGCAGTCGCTGTCCTAAATCGGAGAAAGGGGGGTTTAGCGGCGTTGGCGTGCGGTTTTGGGGGAGGAAGCAGCGGAGGGGAGGCGAGCTTCGTCGGCGGGGCTTGCGGTGGTGGCTGTAGTGGGCGGAGGCGGTGGCGGTGGTCTTCACGGGTTGGGGAAAATTGGGGTACGGTGGTGGTTTCGTTGGAGGAAGGAGTGGAGAGAGGAGGAGGACGGCGGAAGGAGGGGAGCCTGCGTCGGGGTCTGAGGAGGAGGAGATCGCCAAGGGATGCGGCGGCGATGGGTGAGTGGCGTGCTGGAGGTCGCGGTCTTCGTTCATCGTGTTTTTTTTTTTTTTTTCTCAATGCCGATTGAAAATGAAAAGAGGGGGGGGGGGGGGCAGCGGAATTTAAGGGGAGAAGAGATTTATTTTTTTTCTTTATTTAATTTAATTATTTTATATTGCAAAATGTTGACTTTCACATACGACCTCGAAGCGAGGCCCACCGCCTGTCGTCCATAGCGTTTTACCCCCATTCCGAACACAATGGGATATGTATCGCACTCTGATCTGATCGTTTCGATCAGTTTCCGTTGAATTTTCATTTAAATCAACATATTGATTTTTAAACGTACATTTCAAATTACCGGGGTCGCATACGAACTCTATAAATTGCAGAAAAATATTTTCTAGCTTCGTATTGACGATACGGTCCTAACAAAACTAGTTTCGTCGAATTCTGAGAACGTTTGAAAAATGGTCATTTTTCCAGTCGATTAAAATCAACTGAAATGGTCAAAACACGTTTTCCTTTACCACGCTCACATATTGATTCGAAAAATTATGAAATTTGGAATCTAGCAATAACTTAACATCACGGACCCAACAAAACTGGTTTCGTCGAAATCCGAGGTCGTTTGCAAAATGTCCATTTTTAAGGGCCTGAATTCCATAGCGACTATTCAGAATTTTCAACTGGACATATCTTTTGATTCCCGATATGAAATCTTGATTTTCCGGATTCGTTGGAAAGATATTCACAATTGGATCCCATTATTTTTGGTTTCACTAAAATCCGGATTGTTTTGCACCCGGTACATTCAATTGAAGTTTGAAATCGAATTATCGAACTACCGCGCCATTTTCAATTCTATTTATAATTATATATAAATATTTATATTCTAACGACGACGCGTATAATATATACGTTCTATTTATATTCAAAGTAAATTTCTCGTCGATATTATTTAAAATAATCCATTTTAAATATTCAAAATTCGCTAAAATGGCCAAAATAAAAATTTTAAACTGGCCCAGATTTTACGGGTTGTTACAATCTCCCCCACTTAAAACTTTTCGTCCCCGAAAAGGAACAAAGTCGAAAGTGGTTTGATTAATCAACTCTACGCTCGGTCTGGCTTCCATTCTCCAACTCTTTAGTTTCTGAGAATTTTCAAAATTTCAAAAATTTGGCTAACTCCCTAAATTTTCGAAAAATTTCGCCATAACCTCCCCTGCAATGGGAGCATCGGGGAATTTCAAATAGCTTCCCCGGTCCTTCAGATCTCAAAAAGAAAAAGAAAAAGCCAAGCGGCTAGCCAATAGGCTCACAAAATCATCATCACCCAAACAAAACAGTAAATTATGTAATAAACATGTACCTATTTGTCGGGCAAACAAATTTTATTCTCTGGCTCTAGCCTCCTTGCTATGACCTGCTCAAAGTAAGTATATGTATATACAAGCAAATGCGACCAATTTTCAATATAATCCAATATTTGATTCAATTAGGCTAAATGGTTAAAAATTATCAAACAATGAACAAACAACACAGACATCAATCAATTAGTGAATTAGAGTTTCAAATTCATAATTTTGATACATATACAAAAATCAGATTTTTGATGCCAAATCACAACAATAAGCCCTATCAAATTGGTTCTCACACCAGTCTAATGGAAATATATAGAAATCTCCCTTTCGTCACTCGAACATAAATTCTGATGACGATGCATCAATCATCAGAGTTCTCTCCGGGCGACTAGAAGGTGATTCTATATCTATCCAGTATATTAAAATTTCGAATACACGCGGATCAGACGTATACGCAAAATCTATATATACTGGATTGTCCACATCAATATAAATAAATAATCAAATACGAATAATTGATTTATATTCCAAAACAAGATTTCTTTTCATTTTAAAAATATACTCTTCACACTCGTTCTAGGATACTACTGATCCTATCTCTAACGAGTCATTCTAATTGGATATTACTAATCCAATATCTGATGAATTCTTTCGTATGGTTCTAATGTGCCTTGTTCTCTAAGCTTTGTAAACCAAAGCTCTGATACCAACTGTAAAAACCCGCAACTTCCCCGTAAAGGAAAGCGTCGGATAGTTCGAGAACAAGCCACAACAGAACACATACGGAAGAACATTTCATTGTATATTACAACAATGCATCAGACTACAAGAATATACAGAGTATAAATGAATATTACACCGAAATATCAGAGATTTAAATTACATTTAAATACATAGCAGCGGAAAATAATACAATACACAACTAGAAGAGATATACGGATACAAAGCTTTCCGGATATCGTTCCAGCTGTAAACCAGGATCCTGTGAATATAAATCTGCAAAACCAAAACTACTAGCTGCCCATGTCAAAATAAGGGCACCCAGAGTTTAGGTTAAAACAATAAACTCCAGGTCAGTCATGTGACTGGTGTGAGAACTAAAACAGTTATTAATCTTTATTTTAAATCATTAGGTAAATCAAGGGACCACGCCGTATAACACGGAACGGGTTTCCTCCCAAGAATACCAGTGCATAAAACAAACAGCGCAATGCTAAATAAAGAAGAATGAAGCTGTTATAAGACCCAGGTCCCATCACACAATGCAACGCAGCCGAGGATAGGGTTTTCCCTTATAACAGCCAAAGAATGCTTGATACGTTTTAAAACGAATCATTTGATACTATAATAAGTGCATAGTGCATAAATCAACTTCAAATCATAAGTATCAATCATAGGCGGCATGAATGCCCCATCCCACTATGTCGCCATACTAGGCTCTACAAATAAAACCGCAAATGTCACGTATTTGGAAATTGGATTTCCGTCTATGAACCGAGGCAAAAGATAGTCCTCCACCGATTCGAGACAATCTAGCCCATGTCTCAGGTCCCAGACTCAGGTGGGCCTTGGATCGTCAGGGCCGGTCCACCGATGTGGATTATTATGCCTGAACACTACGTCTCTCCGCCCTATGGGGCGTAAACGAGCCAACAAATGACTCCATCGGACCCGGATCGTCCGATCAAACCGAGGCGCCTCGCAACAGCAACAACCACATAAGTCAAACTCGTCAGGGCGTGTAAAACCACTGACGCCACTTCTAGCTAGAAAGAAACGCAAGTCCTCCCTGATGTCCTCTCCCGTTTTTGGTTCATACCGGGTGTGAAACTCGCGAAGTAAACGTTACACAAAGCTATGCCACACAGGCTGTGCTTTGATCATCACCACAAGACTTTGCTTTTCAACAGAAGCCTCGATCAATTGCCACTTAGGCATGCCACACAGGCAATTCACTCCATGCGTTTGATATCCATCAATATATAACCCCTGAGCTCGTACGTCTCAGAGAAGGGCGTTAAGCAAGAGAATAAATTCTCCGCCGCCAAACATATATATATTTAATAGAAATCAATCACACAGACTAAAATCCAATGTCAGACACACAGTCCATTTACAAGTTCGTTCTGGGTCTGAACGAAACCGGAGGCACCTAGTACCCCGCATATCCATCGATCTCCAAGCACGTCTGAACGATCACCAACTGTTTCCATCTTCTTGGGTGTACAGCCCAATCAAGATCATCAGTTATCACCCAAACGACGTGAAGACTTCTGGTCTTCGACCACCGTCTTCATCTTCGACACCACGTCGAATCAGTTATTCAGAATGGGATAAACCCAGTCTTTCTGAATAACTCGCGTATATATTATAAAAGTGTTACACAAACACAACATACGCCTCATTCCACTTCAGAATATTCTTTTATTCAAATATTCCCATTAATTTTATCCAAGATAAATTCTTTAAATTTATTCTTTAATCTCCTTTGAATATCAATTCAAACTAGCCGGGATTAGCGAACCACACCGAAGTAATCATTTATTTTATTTCACAATCCCAACCTATTCATCCCATGAGGTAAAACTGGTAATACTTCATATCTAACACCACAGTGTTATCGGTAAATCAATTACCATTTCACGTTCAAATCTAATTAAAGATTTAACTATCGCCTGGAGTAAAACTGGTGATACTCCATTCTCGATCTTTTCAATCTAATTAAAGATTCATTAAAACTCCACTTAGTTTTAATATTTCTCTGGGTTAAAGAATCAGTGTGGTTTAAAAACACAGTTCACGATAAACCCAAAATCACATTCATTAATTATCGGGTTAAAGAACGAGTGTTATTTAAAACACTGTTCACGATAAACCCAAAAATCAATATCAATTCAATTCCAATGAAATCTCATTTAATTGGTACACTTCATTAAATCCAAATAAAAAGATTTAATCTTTTCACAACTGGGTTCAAGAACAGTGTTAGTGAAGACACCATTCACAACAACCCAAATCACATTCGATATTCAATACAAGGCTCTGAATAGAAAATATATCGGCTTATATTCAATATCGAATTCTACGACTAACAAATGTCGTATTGGAAATAACGATATAAATATATATCTTTCAAATTTCCCTAACAACACCTGTATAATCACGAATTCCAACATCGAAATATTCCGAAGACAATTTCGATTCAAATCCACTCCAATGCAATCATTGGAAATTTTGGTTATTTTCAAAACCATTTCAAATTCAATTTATTTATTTAAAAATAAATAGAATTTTAATTCTAGTTCCAAACTAGTTCATTTCGATAAAAATCTATTTTTATCTTTTCAAATATGGAGTTTTTCATCCCAAATCTTCACAAATCATTTCTTATGATTTTACACAAATTATTACTATTTTTAATAATTTTATCAAGGCCCGTACAGTCGATTTCCACCAATGGCCATCGAACTGCACGTATAGCGACCTTTTTCCAATTTGATTTGGACATAATTCCAAATCCAACCGTTAGATTTCAAATTTCTAACATTCATTAGAAAGCTCTTTTCGATACGAACCCAACGGTTCCGGTTTTAGGAGAATCCGACGGTCGGATCTCCCGCAATGTCCGTTTGAAATAAATGGTCGAAATTCACGAACTGCCGCGGCGCGGCGCGTTCTATTCAGGCCATTATATTATATATATAATATATATAATATACACTTCGTCGATTTCTATTTAAAACGAATTATATAAATAGTTTTGAATTCGTTTCAAAAATCTATTTCAACTTCCATTTCAATTCAAAACAAAATTGAATTCTTCTTTATAGATTCGTTTCAAAATTCATTTCTATTCAATTCAAATTTCAATTCAATTTGAATTCATTTCAATTCACTTTCAATTCAATTCGAATTCGTTTTCAATTCAATTCATTTCGAAATCGTTTTCAATTCAATTCATTTCGAAATCGTTTTCAATTCAATTCATTTCGAAATCACTTTCAATTCAATTCACTTCGAAATCACTTTCAATTCAATTCACTTCGAAATCACTTTCAATTCAATTCACTTTGAATTCGTTTTCAATTCAATTCATTTCGAAATCACTTTCAATTCAATTCACTTTGAATTCGTTTTCAATTCAATTCATTTCGAAATCACTTTGAATTCGTTTTCAATTCAATTCATTTCGAAATCACTTTCAATTCAATTCACTTTGAATTCGTTTTCAATTCAATTCATTTCGAAATCACTTTCAATTCAATTCACTTCGAATTCGTTTTGAATTCAATTCATTTCGAAATCACTTAAAATTGATATAAATATCGTTCACGTCAAAATGGCGTCAATCTAATCAACACGGCTTCATAAATTTCTATTTTCAAATATTCTATTTCAAATATTTCTTTTTCAAATATTTCTTTTTCAAAACTGGAATGAGGCCCAATCAATTACCATATAAAATTAATTATATGGATTTGCATACAACACATGTATATAATAGCATTGAAAATAATCAACCATCAACCAAAGTGCACTACACTGTATAAGCATCAAATATAGATATTCAACGCTTATAACAGCCTGTCAATCAATCGATCGACATGTTTAATCAATCAGGATGAGTGAACTTCAAATTTCATCCCAACACCCGTGTGGGGTTTCAAACAATCAAACACAGATTTTATTTGTGCAATTGGGCGATGTGTAAAATTTATCGTCCCAATCAATGTCATTCAAATAAGTGTACATAAACAAACCATCTGGTTTGTAAATGTATATTTATTTATTCACTTCACTATTTTCATATTCACGTTAAAAATTATATTTTTAACGATAAAACATTTTATTTCAACCTATGAATTTCTATTCAATTCATTTATTCAATAAAATGATATTTTTATTTTTCTAACTTATTTTAGAAAATTTCGGCGGCATAACGGCACGATACTAGAAACGGGACGAGGCCTAGCCTTATCCCCGGTCTAGTGAAGGCCCACGCCATTCACACATCAATCATATCAATTTCAATTTCACCAAAACAATCAAATCCAAATCAAATAATCTAACCAACTACACAACAAATCAAACAAGTCCATGGTCTGTGGACGGGTGTCGGGTGCTTCTAATAAGCACCGTCTGCATCCTAGTATATATATAAAACTAGAAAAGAAATTGAAAGGTGAGAAATTCTCACCGATAGCTATCCAGCTCCACGGCAACTCTAATGCAGGAAATCTTGTCGTTCTCGCCTTTCGTCACTTTCGCTGCTCGCTTTCACTACATATGTAAAAATCATATTTTTAATTCGAAGTTCAACATATAAAAATCCTATTTTTATTTCGAAGCTCATTATATAAAAATTCTATTTTTATTCCGAAGTTCTATATATAAAAATCATATTTTTCATTACACCATTTAACATAAAAGAATATATATTTTTTTCTCGCTATTCACATAGAAAAGATTTTAGTTTTACATATAAAAGATAATATTTTTATTTTTGCAAAACAATGACATTTTCTAATCATTTTATTTTCTATAAAAATCTAGTTTTATTTCCTTTTTAAAATCAGTTTTAAATATAAATAAAAATCAGTTTTAATATATAAATAAAAATCAGTTTTAAATATAAATAAAAATCAGTTTAAAATATAAATAAAAATCAGTTTACTTACGGGGGGGGAGGAGCAGTCGCTGTCCTAAATCGGAGAAAGGGGGGTTTAGCGGCGTTGGCGTGCGGTTTTGGGGGAGGAAGCAGCGGAGGGGAGGCGAGCTTCGTCGGCGGGGCTTGCGGTGGTGGCTGTAGTGGGCGGAGGCGGTGGCGGTGGTCTTCACGGGTTGGGGAAAATTGGGGTACGGTGGTGGTTTCGTTGGAGGAAGGAGTGGAGAGAGGAGGAGGACGGCGGAAGGAGGGGAGCCTGCGTCGGGGTCTGAGGAGGAGGAGATCGCCAAGGGATGCGGCGGCGATGGGTGAGTGGCGTGCTGGAGGTCGCGGTCTTCGTTCATCGTGTTTTTTTTTTTTTTTTTTCTCAATGCCGATTGAAAATGAAAAGAGGGGGGGGGGGGCAGCGGAATTTAAGGGGAGAAGAGATTTATTTTTTTTCTTTATTTAATTTAATTATTTTATATTGCAAAATGTTGACTTTCACATACGACCTCGAAGCGAGGCCCACCGCCTGTCGTCCATAGCGTTTTACCCCCATTCCGAACACAATGGGATATGTATCGCACTCTGATCTGATCGTTTCGATCAGTTTCCGTTGAATTTTCATTTAAATCAACATATTGATTTTTAAACGTACATTTCAAATTACCGGGGTCGCATACGAACTCTATAAATTGCAGAAAAATATTTTCTAGCTTCGTATTGACGATACGGTCCTAACAAAACTAGTTTCGTCGAATTCTGAGAACGTTTGAAAAATGGTCATTTTTCCAGTCGATTAAAATCAACTGAAATGGTCAAAACACGTTTTCCTTTACCACGCTCACATATTGATTCGAAAAATTATGAAATTTGGAATCTAGCAATAACTTAACATCACGGACCCAACAAAACTGGTTTCGTCGAAATCCGAGGTCGTTTGCAAAATGTCCATTTTTAAGGGCCTGAATTCCATAGCGACTATTCAGAATTTTCAACTGGACATATCTTTTGATTCCCGATATGAAATCTTGATTTTCCGGATTCGTTGGAAAGATATTCACAATTGGATCCCATTATTTTTGGTTTCACTAAAATCCGGATTGTTTTGCACCCGGTACATTCAATTGAAGTTTGAAATCGAATTATCGAACTACCGCGCCATTTTCAATTCTATTTATAATTATATATAAATATTTATATTCTAACGACGACGCGTATAATATATACGTTCTATTTATATTCAAAGTAAATTTCTCGTCGATATTATTTAAAATAATCCATTTTAAATATTCAAAATTCGCTAAAATGGCCAAAATAAAAATTTTAAACTGGCCCAGATTTTACGGGTTGTTACATTTTGTCAATCGAAAATCAATACCAACCTTCACCTTTTCTTTGAATGCTGGTATGTTCTTGGGATATGGAAACATATTTTGGAGATTCGAGGCTACCACAGGCTAAGTTCTAATAGTAAATAAGAGTGGTTCAACATCTTCTTGGCTACTAGATGGAGAGATGATAACGCAAGGGTGTTTTTGCTCGCTTTCAAAATAGTTGCATGAAATTTAGTTGGAAGGTAACTGCAGGATATTTTTGAAACATTAGCAAACGACGGGAATTGATTATTCTCAAGTGTGTTCAGTTAATTAGAAGAAGGGTGGTCTTTTGGGATGAAATTGACCTTACCTATGGAAATATTAACTTTATTTTTGACTGTTGGCTAGGTTTTTGCATTTAGTCCTAGCCTCGTTTTGGTTATTTCTGTCTAGCTATATACACAGTGATTTGTTTAGTAAAAAAAGGTACGAGTCCTGTATAAAACCCTGCTTAATTTCTAAAAAAGAGAGTTCAAGATTGAAGACTCGTGAGTAATAAGAATTCAAGAGTTCCAGAAAGATATCAGGATAAGTAATAGAGTCTATAATTTTTATTAAAACTCCATAATAGCACTAAAATCTTTACTGCAATTCTATCACCATTTCTACCTTATAATATTTCAAAAATCTTCTTAACTTTTATTTTCAATTGATTTCAAAATTACTTCATTTTCAAAATATATATAACTTATGATTGGTTAAATTATTTCTTTAATTTTAATCTAATTCCTAATTTAAATATGGTTGGTTTTCTTATTTTATTTTACTTTTTAAATATATGCTAATGTTTAAATAATTAATTTTATATTAATTTTTCCCCTCATATTTATTTTTGTATTTATATTTACATTTACATTTACATTTATATATCTTAAGTTTTAAATTTATCATATTTATATCTATAGATTTATATTAAGTGTTGAAATCACTTTTATAGATTATAAATATATGTTTTAAATTTATATTCTTACTCTATTATACTATTTTGATGTATAAGAAAATAGTTTGTTTAAACTCCAGTATTGCCTTGATTTATTTAAAAGCCATTGTTTTCAAAAAAATTACCAAGAGTATGTCGACATGCATTACCCCACATGTCGACATCATAGCCGTTTTTAAAAAAAAAAATATAACTCAAAAGAAGTGCCTATTCGTTTGAGTCCTTTCCTGAATAGACATGACTATTGTACCCCTATAAATAGCCATCTAAATTCGATTTTTTTTACTAATTTTCATTATATTTTTC
Organism: Allium sativum; assembly: GCA_030737875.1. NCBI lineage: Eukaryota > Viridiplantae > Streptophyta > Magnoliopsida > Asparagales > Amaryllidaceae > Allium > Allium sativum. The sequence goes on from CM060918.1 coordinate 137,010,746, forward strand.
TCACCTTTTCTCCTCTTTATTTATACTCTTAATTTTAAAGTTTCCATAACAAAACTCTACCGAAATTCAAAGGGAATCAAACTAGATCATCTCCACCAATGTCTCTCAAAGATCCAAGTGTTATTTAGAGTTATTGGAGTATTTGTAATCAAACATCAAAAGATGAAATTCCTGTCGAGTCTCTCTACCAAATTGTTACCGAAAAGGTGTGGTTGTAGCTCATTTCGCATTTCCTAATAATACCTTGAGTTTTAGAGGATCATGGGAAGAATATCTATATTTAGTAGGATTTTCATACAAAAATAATTACTAGGAAAGCATTGATATGACACCTTATGAAGCATCGTATGGATGACCTTGCAAGTTGCCAACATGTTAGGTGGAGGCTGGAAATCGTCCATGCTAGAATTGAATATGATCCATGAGGCAGTAGAGAAAGATGAAGTGATTAAGAAAAGGATGAAGGAAGCCCAGGACCATCATAAAAGTTACGCAGACAAAAGGCGAAGAGATTTAGAGTTTGCTATCTACTTTGTTAAGGTTTCTTTGATAAAGGGGGTTGTTAGATTTGGAAGAGCTTGAAAGCTTGCACCAAGGTATGTTGGACCTTTTCGCATTCTTGAGAGAACTGGAATGCTTGCTTATAAGGTGAGATTGCAAGAGATAATGATGTGGATTCATAATGTATTCCATGTGTCCTATTTGAGGTGTGTGTCCATAATTCGTCTTTGATTGTGGAGCCTTTTGAGCAAGAGGATTTGGAAATATAACCATATTTAACCGGTCTAGTTAGACATCCCATTGGAGCTGCATATCGAGATGTGTAATAAGATAGTTGTAAGGACCTGTAACTTCCCCAGTAAGGAAAGCCCGGATACTTTGAGAACAACACACAAAAGAACGCAAACAGAAGAACATTTCATTGTATATTACAACAATTCCACCAGAATACAAGAATATACAGAGTATGAATAAATATTAAACATCATAAATATCAGAGATTACAATACATTACATAGCAGCGGAAAATAATACAATACACAACTGAAAGAGATATACAGATACGGAGCTTTCCGGATATCATTCCAGCTGTAAACCAGGTTCATGTGAATATAAATCTGCAAAACCAAAACTACTAGCTGCCCGTGTGAAAAATAGGGGCACCCAGAGTTTAAGTTAAAACAATAAACTCCAGGTCAGTCATGTGACTGGTGTGAGAACTAAAACAGTTATTAATCTATATTTTAAAGTTAGGTAAATCAAGGGACCACACAGTATAACACAGATCGGGTTTCCTCCCAAGGATACCGGTGCATAAAACAATAGCGCAATGCTAAAAAAAAGAAAGATGAAGCTATTATAAGACCCAGGTCCCATCACATAATGCAACGCAAGCCGGAGGATAGGGTTTTTACCTTATAATAGCCAAGAATGCTTGGTATGTGAAATTTCATGTTTTATTATTACTATAAGTGTATAGTGTCAAAACAATTTCAAATCATAAGTATTAATCATAGACGGCATAAGTGCCCCATACCACTATGTCGCCATACTAGGCTCTACAAATAAAACCGCAAAGTCACGTATTGGATGTTGGATTTCCATCTGTGAACCGAGGAAAAAGATAGTCCTCTACCGATTTCGAGACTCGCTAGCCCGAGCCTCTGTACAAGTACTCAGTCAAGCCCTTGGATCGTCAGGGCTGGTCCACCGATGTGGATTAAAATGCCTGAACACTGCGTTTCCCATCCTTTGGGGCGTAAATGAGCCAAATGACTCCATCGGCTCCACACAATCACCGATATATCTAAGGCGCCTCGCAACAGCAACAACCACACAGGTGAAAATAATATAAATGTCAGGGCTGGTAGGTCACTAACACCACCCTAGCTAGAAGGAAACGCATGCCCTCCCTGAGGTCCTCTCCCGTTTTTGGTTCACAACCGGGGTGTGAGGCTCGCGAATCAACGTTACACAAAGCTACGCCACACAGGCGATGCTTTGATCATCAACCACAAGACTTTGCTTTTCAACATAAGCCTTGATCAATTGCCACTTAGGTATGCCACACATGCAGTTCACTCCAAGCGATTGATATCCATCAATATATAACCCCTGAGCTCGTACGTCTCAGAGAAGGACGTTAATCAAGAGAATAAATTCTCTGCTGCCAAACAGATATATATTTAATAGAAATCAATCACACAAAATAAAATCCAATGTCAGACACACAGTCCATTTATTCTTTTTATAATATAAAAATCATATTTTTATTCTTTCTATAATATAAAAAATCATATTTTTCATGTATGATAATAATCAAATCTTTGTTTATTTAAAAATCTTGTCTGTCTCACTATAAAAATCAAATCTATGCTCACTAACATCATAGGTAAAACTGAATTTTTTGTTTTTATAGAACTAATTATTTTATATTAATAAACTAAAGAAATAAAAAAAATTACTTACAGTGGAAATCGAGGGGGCGATTTCTTCACGTTGAAGGGGGGAGAAGAAGAGAGGTAGGAGGAGGATCGGCGGTTGGTCAACAGGCAGTGGCAGTTTCCAGGTGCAGCAGCATCGGTTTTTTTTTCTAGAGGAGGAGGGAGAATGAGAATCGAGAGAAGAGGAAGAAAAGGGGGGATCGGAGGGGGAAGGCGGTCCTCCTGGATGGCGGCGCATGGTGGAGCAGTGCCCGGAATGGTGACGCGTCGATTGGAACGGTCGGGGGAGGGGGGGGGTAGGGGGGCTTTGAGCGACGGTTTTTTTTTCTTTTTTTTTGACTGTTGACTTCAAAGAAGGGAGAGAAGGAAGATTATATAGTTTATAATATTTATTTAATTAATTTAAATTTCCATAAAGTGACTTTTCCATTCGGACTCCAAATCAAACCCAACGACTATCGCCAATTTGCTAATTACCCCCATTTCGAACACAATGGGATATGTTTCGCAATTCAATTCGGCTGTTACGATCAGTTTTCATCAAAATCAAAATATATAAATCTATATATTGAATTTGAACGCACATTTCAATTTACCGGGGCCACATACGGACTCTAAAAATTCCCGAAAAATATTTTCTAGCTTTGTATTGACGATACGGTCTTAACAAAACTAATTTCGTCAAATTCTAAGACCGTTTGAAAAATGGTCATTTTCTAGATGATCCAATTTAACTGAAATTGACAAAACACGTTTTCTTTTGCCACGCTCACATATTGATTCAGAAAATTATGAATTTTGAAATCTAGCAATAACTTGACATCACGGATCCAACAAATGTGGTTTCGTCTAAAACGAAGGTCGTTTGCAAAATTTCCATTTTTAAGGGCCAGAATTCCATAGCGACTATTCTGAATTTTCAACTGGGCATAACTTTTGATTCCCGCTATGAAATTTCAATTTTTCGAATTCGTTGGAAAGATATTCTCAAATAGATTCTAATATTTTTGGTTTCGCCAAAATCCGGTTTATTTTGAATCCTGTACATCCATTTGAACTTTGAAATCGAAATTTCGAACTACCGTGCCATTTTCAATTCCTTTTATAACTAAAAATAAATATTTATATTCTACGACGATTCAAATAAATATATACATTCTATTCTATTCAAAATAAATTTCTCGTCGTTATTATTTAAAATAATTCATTTTAAATATTCAAAATTCACTAAAATTGCCAAAATAAATTTTAAATTGGCTCGGATTTCCGGGTTATTACAATCTCCCCCACTTAATACTTTTCGTCCCCGAAAAGAAACGAAGCCTAAAGTTATTTCACAAATCAACTCAACTTTCACTATTTTCATTACGGCTTAAGTTCTTCGACTTTTCAGTTTCTAAGAACTTTTCAAAATTTTCAAAAATTTGGCTAACACCCTAAATTTTCGAAAAATTTCACCATAACCTCCCCTGCACCGGGAGCTTCGAGATATTTCAAATAGCCTCCTATGGCCCTCACCAATCCAAAAAGAAACAACCAAGCGGCTAGCCAATCGGCTCATAAAATCATCCAAACCCAATAAATTTGTAAACATGTACCTATTGGTCGGGCAAACAATTTTATTCGTCTTCTCTAGCCTCCTTGCTATGACCTGTTCAATGTAAGTACATGTATACGTATGCAAATGCGACAAATTTTCAATACAATTCACTATTTGTTTCAATTTGGATAAAGGTTCAACATTTAATTAATCATCCAATAATCAAACAACACAATCAACAATCAGTTAGTTGGTTATCTTTTCAAATTCATAACTTTAATACATAGTCCAAAAATCAGATTTTTGATGCCAAATCACAATAATAGGCCCTATCTAATTTTGGTTCTCACACCAGTCAATTGGAATCATATAGAAATCCCACCTTCGAAACACGAACATAAATATTGATGATGTCCGGACATCATCAGAATTATCCCTGAGTGGCTAGAGTGTGATTCTATGTCTATCCAGTATATTAAAACTTCAAATACACGCGGATCAGACGTATACGCAGAATCTTTATATACTTGATTGTCCACATCAATATAAATAATCAAATACGTATAATTGATTTATATTTTCAAAATAAAATTTGTTTTCATTTTCAAAAATATACTCTTCACACTCGTTCTAGGATACTACTGATCCCATCTCTAACGAGTCATTCTCATTGGATATTACTAATCCAATCTCTGATGAATACTTTCGTTTGGTTCTAACGTGTCTTGTTCTCTAAGCTATGTAACCAAAGCTCTGATACCACTGTAAGGACCCGTAAATTCCCCGGTAAGGAAAGCCCGGATACTTCGAGAACAACACACAAAAGAACGCAAACAGAAGAACATTTCATTGTATATTACAACAATTCCATCAGAATATAAGAATATACAGAGTATGAATAAATATTAAACATCATAAATATCAGAGATTACAATACATTACATAGCAGCGGAAAATAATACAATACACAACTGAAAGAGATATACGGATACAGAGCTTTCTGGATATCATTCCAGCTGTAAACCAGGTTCCTGTGAATATAAACCTGCAACACCAAAACTACTAGCTGCCCGTGCGGAAAATAGGGGCATCTAGAGTTTAGGTTAAAACAATAAACTCCAGGTCAGTCATGTGACTGGTGTGAGAACTAAAACAATTATTAATCTTTATTTTAAAGTTAGGTAAATCAAAGGACCACGCCATATAACACGGAACGGGTTTCCTCCCAAGGATACCAGTGCATAAAACAACAGCGCAATGCTAAATAAAGAAAGATGAAGCTATTATAAGACCCAGGTCCCATCACACAATGCAACGCGAGCCGGAGGATAGGGTTTTTACCTTATAATAGACAAGAATGCTTGGTGCGTGAAATTTCATGTTTTATTATTCCTATAAGTGTATAGTGTCAAAACAATTTCAAATTATAAGTATCAATCATAGACGGCATAAGCTATGTCGCCATACTAGGCTCTACAAATAAAACCGCAAAGTCATGTATTGGAAGTTGGATTTCCATCTGTGAACCGAGGCAAAAGATAGTCCTCTACCGATTTCGAGACTCACTAGCCCGAGCCTCAGGACAAGTACTCAGTCAAGCCCTTGGATCGTTAGGGACGGTCCACTGATGTGTATTAAAATGCCTAAACAATGCGTTTCCCCACCCTTTGTGGCGTAAATGAGCCAAATGACTCCATCGGCTCCACACAGTCACCGATATATCTAAGGCGCCTCGCAACAGCAACAACCACACATGTGAAAATAATATAAATGTCAGTGCTGGTAGGTCACTGACACCACCCTAGCTAGAAGGAAATGCATGCCCTCCCTTAGGTCCTCACCCGTTTTTGGTTCACAACCGGGGTGTGAGGCTCGCGAATCAACGTTACACAAAGCTATGCCACACGGGCGGTGCTTTGATCATCAACCACAAGACTTTCCTTTTCAACAGAAGCCTTGATCAATTGCCACTTAGGCATGCTACACAGGCAGTTCACTCCATGCGATTGATATCCATCAATATATAACCCCTGATCTCCAAGTATGTCTGGACGATCACCAACTGATTCCCTCCTCTTGGGTGTACAGCCCAATCAAGATCATCATTAATCACCCAAACGATGTGAAGACCTCCGGTCTTCGACCACCATCTTCATCCTCGACACAACGTCGAATCAGTTATTCAGAATGGGATAAACCCGGTCTTTCTGAATAACTCGCGTATATAATAAACAAGTGTTACACAAACACAACATACGCCTCATTCTAATTCAAAATATTCTTACACTTTGGGGAAGGTTCCTATTAATTTTATCAAAGATAAATTCTTTAAATTTATTCTTTAATCTCCTTTTGAATATCAATTCAAGTTAGTCAGGATTAGCGAAACACACCGAAGTAATCATTTATTTTATTTTCCAATCCCAACCTATTCATCCCATGAAGTAAAACTAGTCATACTTCATATCTAACACCATGGTGTTATCCGTAAATTCAATTACCATTTCACGTTCAAATCTAATTAAAGATTTATCTATCGCCTAGAGCAAAACTGGTGATACTCCATTCTCGATCATTTCAATCTAATTAAAGATTCATTAAAACTCCACTTGGTTTTAATCTTCCCAATAATCACTATCAATGATTATTTAACTTGGGAAATCATATCCTGTCTTTAACTGGGTTAAAGAACCAATGTCATTTAAAACACGGTTCACTATAAACCCAAAATCACATTCCATTCCAATTCAATTATTGAAACTTCTGGTTACTTTTAAAACCCTTTCAAATCCAATTTATTTATTTTAAAATTAAATGGATTTTAATTCTAGTTCAAAACCAGTTCATTTCGATAAAAATCTATTTTTATCTATTCAAATTTGGAATTTTTCATCCCAATTCTTCACGAGTCATTTCTTATGATTTTACACAAATTATTACTATTTTTAATAATTTTATCACGGCCCGTACAGTCGATTTCCATCAACGGCCATCGAACTGCACTTACAGCGACCTTTTCCAAATTTGATTTGGACATAATTCCAAATCCAACTGTTAGATTTCAAATCTATAATATTCGTTATAAAGCTCTTTTCGATACGAACCCAATGGTTCCGATTTTAGGAGAATCCGATGGTCGGATCTCCCGTAATGTCCATTCGAAGTCAATGGTCGAAATTCGCGAACTGCCGCAGTGCGACGCGTTCTATTCAGGCCATTCTATATATATAATACATATATTATATATATTTTGTCGATTTCCTTTTAAAACGTATTTTATAAATCGTTTTAAATTCGTTTTCGAAACGATTTCAACTTCATATTCAATTTCGATTCAAAATTGAATATTCCATATCATCGATATATAAATGATAATATTTTCACATCGTTATATTTTGAAATCACTTTTTTTTCTATATTCATTATAAAAATGAATAAAATTGATATAAATATCGTTCACGTCAAAATGGTGTAAATCTAATCAACACGGCTTTTATTCAACACTTGAATATTTATTCTATTCAACACATGAATATTCTCAACACATGAGTATTTTCTATTCAACAAATGAATTTTTATTTCCATTCAACACATGAATTTATTTCTATTCAACACATGAATTTATACTTCTATTCAACACATGAATTTATACTTCTATTCAACATATGAATATTCATTTCTATTCAACACATGAATTTATTTCTATTCAACACATGAATATTTATACTTCTATTCAACACATAAATTTATACTTCTATTCAACACATGAATATTTATTTCTATTCAACACATGAATATTTATTTTTCTATTCAACACATGAATTTATATTTCTTATTTTCCAAATTGGAATGAGGCCCAATCAATTACCATATAACATTAATTATACGGGTTCCCTACAACACATGTATATAACAACAACGATAAATCATCAACCATCATCCAAAGTGCATTCCACACTGTATAAGCATCAAATATAAATATTCAACGCTTATAACAGCCTGTCAATCAATCGATCGACATACAACTAATTATTGAGATTAGTGTATGTCCAATTTCATCCCAACACCCGTGTGGGGTTTCACAATCAAACACAGATTTTATTTGTGCAGTTGGGCGATGTGTAAAATTTATCGTCCTAATCAATATCAGTCAAATCGGTGTACATAAACAAATCGTCCGATTTGTAAATGAATATTTCCGCACATGAATATATATATTTTATTTCAACACATGAATATATATTTTACTTCAACACATGAATATATATTTTACTTCAACACATGAATATATATTTCATTTCAACACATGAATATATATTTTGCTTCAACACATGCTTTCTGGTAATTCCATTACTCTATTTAGAAATGTGTCTTTATACCATCTGAAATATGTTAGAGTTTTACATCTTAAATTTTGTAAAAGGGTACGAGTATTTTCGCTATTGTCAGATATTCTTCCTGTAAAATGTTCTAAAATAGTAACTATTAATGTATATGCAACATTCTGTACTACTTTCCCTTCTTGTTTTACAGTATTGTAAATTTCACTTTTATTTGCTGGAGACAAATAATTATCCCACCAACCTTTAAGTTGGCTTGTAAATCCAGCAACTATCGTTTTTGCAACAGTAGTGTCAGAATTTTCATTACTTTTGCAAATTGTACTATACATAAGCATACAATGCACAATATTATAAATTTGTTTTTCAGAATATCCATCTATATTCCATTCATAAATCTGTTTACCACTATAACTATTAGCAACAATATAATCTTGTACTTCATGCAATGTATCCATTGGAGAAGGTCTATTATAGTAGAATAACCTTTGATTTGGTTTACCGTATTTGTCAAGATTATTAATTTCATCTTGGACAACCCTTTTATAGTTATCAGTATTTTCTAGGTTAGATGAAAATTCTTCTTCAAGAGTATTTATTTTCATATCTTTAAACTTTTCATCTAAAAAAATTTCAAAATCATTTGTTGATTTTAATTCAAAATCTTTATCATGAGGAAGACTAACAATATGCTTTTTTCTATTCCAGAAAGCATTTGGATGTTCATTACATATCTCTGCTGAAAACATGTTGAAAATCATTTTGATCTTTTCTTGTAATTTAGGATTTTTAGTTTTTCTTCTGTTGTTAATGTATGTATTTCTTGTTTGAGAAAATTTAAATGTAATTCTTTTTGTGTTACAAGATCTTTGATTTCATGTAAGATTTTTGTAAATGATTTTGTTATAAACTGAAATGTGATGGATTTATTTTGATAGGTTCCTGTTATCCCATTATTATCAACATGGTTATAGGATATATCTTATCTATAAAAGGTGTTCCTAGTATCACTTGGTTTGTAATATTCTTTACAAGTAAAAAAACTTGTTGGGATACACGTTTTATCTTTACATATATAAGCTTGTGGAAGTTTAAAATTTATATTAAGTTTTTTTCCACCTGCATGTCTCAATGAATTTGTAGTTTTATAAAAATATCTAGTGGGTATTAATCCTTCTTGTATTACATTCATATCTGCACCACTATCAACTAATGCAGTTAATTCCTTTTGAAAATAATTATCGATTAAAAGTGTAATTTTAACAAACCATTTTTGTGAAATGACAATGTACTTCAACACATGAATATATATTTTATTTCAACACATGAATATATATTTTACTTCAACACATGAATATATATTTTACTTCAACGTATGAATATATATTTTACTTCAACACATGAATATATATTTTATTTCAACACATGAATATATAATTTACTTCAACACAAGAATATATATTTTACTTCAACACACGAATATATATTTTACTTCAACACATGAATATATATTTTACTTCAACACATGAATATATATTTTATTTCGACACATGAATATATATTTTATTTCGACACATGAATATATATTTTACTTCAACACATGAATATATATTTTACTTCAACACATGAATATATATTTTATTTCAACACATGAATATATACTTTATTTCAATACATGAATATATACTTTTCACATCACAATCAAAGTCAAATTTCACAACACAAACAACCAAACAAGTCGTCCATAGTCTGTGGACAACGGGTGTCGGGTGCTGCTAAGCACCGTCTGCATCCTAGTACATATTTGAACTAGAAAATAAATTAAAAGTGAGGAGTTCTCACCTTTGGGTTCCACTCCGCCAGTTTTACTTCTGAACTGCTGAACCGTTTGGATTTGTTTGAAATTCCAATGCAGTCCTTACCACGCTGTTCATAATAAAAATTATATTTTTATTGCTTCATTCTATTAAATAAAAATCACATTTTTATTTCTACTTCGTATATTTTTACAACGCTCCTTCCTATATAAAAATTATATTTTTATATTTCTACTTCTTATATAAAGATCGAATTTTTATATCATCGCCATAAAATTCGCATTTTTATTTCAACATATATGTAATAAAAATCAGATTTTTATTTCCCTACATATATAAAAATTATATTTTTATATTCTCAATTATATAAAAATTCTATTTTCAATCCGCTACTCATATAAAAATCGAATTTTTATTTCGCTACAACATATATAAAAATCGCATTTTTATATTCTCTATCTTATAAAAATCATATTTTTATAATCCCTACTATATAGAAATCATATTTTTATTCTTTCTATAATATAAAAATCATATTTTTATTCTTTCTATAATATAAAAATCATATTTTTCATGTATGATAAAAATCTAACCTTTGTTTATTTAAAAATCTTGTTTGTCTCACTATAAAAATCAAATCTATGCTCACTAACATCATAGGTAACACTAATTTTTTTTATAGAACTAATTATTTTATATTAATAAAGTAAAGAAATAAAAATAAATTAATTAAAAACTTACAGTGGAAATCGAGGGGGCGGTTTCTTCACATTGAAGGGGGGAGAAGAAGAGAGGTAGGAGGAGGATCGGCGGTGGGACAACAGGCGGTGGCGGTTTCCAGGTGCAGTGTAACAACCCATAATTTTCTATTATTTAATTTTTGAATTTATTATGATTTTTTGAGTATTTATGGTTATAAACAAAATTTGATGACTTAATTATGTAAATTTATTTGTAACTTAATTAATTTGATTAAGTAATGTATGTTAGTTGTTTACAATAATAATAACTTGTAGTTGTTGTAAATGAAATAAAATGTATGTTTTTAACAGTTTTATAAACTGTTATTTATTTATTATATTTAGCCCTTCCGCTGCGAGATTCTATATTTGTTCTTCTTCTTCTCTTTTTTTTTTTATATAAATCCCAATAACTATCCTTATTTTTGATTTGTTTATGTCGACATTGAGGATCATTGTCGATTTGAACGGTCAAAAATATCGGGATGTTACATTTGGTATCAGAGCATTGGTTTAGCGAAAACCTTGGCTCTATTTGGGAGTAACTCATTAGAGATAGGGTAATAATACCCTAGAATGAGTTTGAGTGCATATGAGAGAGCGTACTTGTAATTTTGATATAAAATGGTTTTGTATTATGTTGATTTGTTCTGTTGAGTATTTATGAATTCTGGTCGGTACTTGGGACGCCAATGTATCGATAGGGATTTCTAAACACTCGAACAGAGTTCATCGACATAATATTATTTTGACTTATATTTTATTTATATATATAATTATTTGAAATATATGAATTTTGATTTTGTTGATGATAGTATTAAATTTTCATCATTTATTACTCGATTAATTAATAATTAAAACCATTAGTTGTTGATTGGTTTAAGAAAAATAAAAAAATTGAAAATTTATTGATAATGAAATAAGAAGTAAAATATGAATTTGAGAATTTGATTTCGGGTGATTTGCAAATGGTTGAAATAATATATGTATATTATAAAAGTGTTTCATATAGAAATTGTTTTAAATGAATTATTGGAAAAATGTATGCCCTCTTTTCTTTGAAAATGATTTCGGTGATGAGTGCACGCATCATCGATGTTTATTTTCAAGAGTCTAAGTAGGGAGACATTTTATATTTTGTACTTTGTTTTACGAAATTGAACTTTATTTAAATCCTTTTATAGTATGGTTTTATGTAAATGATATACTATATGAAACATTTCAACAAAAAAAAATACATGATTTGATTAGAAACCCAAAATTTAATTCTTGAAATCTTGAATAATTAATGAAATGAAATGAACTTAAATTTTTGAAACTTCTGAATACTACGATTATAAGAGAGTTATAATTAAAATAAAACTCATAAGAATTGGATAATAAATTGAAACGAATGGTAACCATTGAAATTTGTATAAAAATCTATTCTTTTCTATAGCATGAATAACTTGCCAATTAATTAAGAAGTTAAATGTTATATGGATAAGCAATTAAATAATGCACAAGTATTAGAATGGGTTATGAACGTGAAATATTGATTGGTTATATATATAAATAAAATTTAAGTTATGTAATAAACGATATATACTTAGTATGTTATGCTAAGTATTATGAATTAACTGAATCAATGAAAAATTGATTAAGCGAATTATTTAGTAATAAACCAAATATATTGAGATTAATGTTTGGTTTGGTGAAATATAAGTGAATAGGCTTATAAATATTATAAACATAACGATGGTTGAACGAATCAATTAAATTAATTAAAAACGAGCTCGTCGCGTAGCGACAGTTCGTAATTTTCCGAATTGAAGTTTAAATGAATGTATTGAGTCTAAAATAAGTCGGAATTCTTTAAAACAATAATCTTTTTGATATTTTAGAATATAGCTTTATAATGAAAGAGAAAAATTTAGATTTGGACTTATAAATTTTAAGATATGTGTAATTCAAATTTTCAGAAAAATCACGGTATGACAGTTCTTGATTTAAAACAAAAATATTAATAAAATAAAGTTGAATAAAAATTTATATGGCTAAATATATATATAATTGACAACTCCCTTACTACGCCTTTTCGAGGACGAAAAGTTTTAAGTGGGGGAGAGTGTAACAACCCATAATTTTCTATTATTTAATTTTTGAATTTATTATGATTTTTTGAGTATTTATGGTTATAAACAAAATTTGATGACTTAATTATGTAAATTTATTTGTAACTTAATTAATTTGATTAAGTAATGTATGTTAGTTGTTTACAATAATAATAACTTGTAGTTGTTGTAAATGAAATAAAATGTATGTTTTTAACAGTTTTATAAACTGTTATTTATTTATTATATTTAGCCCTTCCGCTGCGAGATTCTATATTTGTTCTTCTTCTTCTCTTTTTTTTTTTATATAAATCCCAATAACTATCCTTATTTTTGATTTGTTTATGTCGACATTGAGGATCATTGTCGATTTGAACGGTCAAAAATATCGGGATGTTACATTCAGCAGCGTCGGTTTTTTTTTCTAGAGGAGGAGGGAGAACGAGAATCGAGAGAAGAGGAAGAAAAGGGGGGGATCGGAGGGGGAAGGTGGTCCTCCTAGATGGCGGCGCACGGTGGAGTAGTGCCCGGAATGGTGGCGCGTCGACTGGAACGGGGGGGGGGGGGGGGAGGGGGGCTTTGAGCGACGAGTTTTTTTCCTTTTTTTTATTTTGACCGTTGACTTCAAAGAAGGGAGAGAAGGAAGATTATATAGTTTATAATATTTATTTAACTAATTTAAATTTCCATAAAGTGACTTTTCCGTTCGGACTCCAAATCAAACCCAACGACTGTCGCCCTTAGCTAATTACCCCCATTTCGAACACAATGGGATATGTTTCGCAAGTAAATTCGGCTGTTACAATCAGTTTTCGTCAAAATCAAAATATATAAATCTATATATTAAATTTGAACGCACATTTCAATTTACCGGGGCCGTATACGGACTCTAAAAATTCCTGAAAAATATTTTCTAGCTTTGTATTGACGATACGGTCTTAATAAAACTAATTTCGTCAAATTCTGAGACCGTTTGAAAAATGGTCATTTTCTGGATGATCCAATTTAACTGAAATTAACAAAAACACGTTTTCTTTTGCCACGCTCACATATTGATTCAGAAAATTATGAATTTTGAAATCTAGCAATAACTTGACATCACAGATCCAACAAAAGTGGTTTCGTCGAAAACGAAGGTCGTTTGCAAAATTTCCATTTTTAAGGGCCAGAATTCCATAGCGACTATTCTGAATTTTCAACTGGGCATAACTTTGATTCCCGTTATGAAATTTCAGTTTTTCGAATTCGTTGGAAAAATATTCTCAAATAGATTCTAATATTTTTTATTTTTCCAAAATCCGGTTTATTTTGAATCCTGTACATCCATTTGAACTTTGAAATCGAAATTTCAAACTACCGCGCCATTTTCAATTCCTTTTATAATTAAAAATAAATATTTATATTCTACGACGATTCAAATAAATATATACGTTCTATTCTATTCAAAATAAATTTCTCGTCGTTATTATTTAAAATAATTCATTTTAAATATTCAAAATTCACTAAAATTGCCAAAATAAATTTTTTAAATTGGCTCGGATTTCCGGGTTATTACAATAATGAGATTGGTTAAGAACCAATGGAGCAAAGATCCCAGAGAATGAACTTGGGAGACACAAGCTCGTATGAAGGAAGCTTATCCTGGTTGTCGTTACATTAGTTGTTTGCTTGGGTGCTTGGATCATGTATGAACTTTAGTGTGACTATTCGTTACTGTTGGCTTTTTTAAGATTTGATGATATAAATATATATCTTTTGTATTAGTTGTATTATTTCCTTTCTGCTAATTTTGGGACGGAATTATTTTAAGAGGGAAAGAATGTAACAACCCGGCAATTTATCACTTGGAAAATATATATTAAATATATGTTTAATCAATTAAATATTAGATTTCATAACCAAAATATCACTTTTAAATTAATAACCAATAATTGAAAAGTCATTTTTAGAGTTACTTTACATAGGGTTATAGTTCGAAAAAAAACAGAAAATGTGACCAAAAAACATTTTTGAAAATATTAGCGTTTTGCCTTCTAAAAGTCATCGAAAGGGTTGTTAAGTAAAATAATTAAAAATTAGTTAAAATCATGATAAAGAGTATTGTGAATTTGAATATAAAGATATACTTTAAACTTTGAAAAAATAGTAATAAATGGAACCAAAAGTACATACACCTTTCCACCTTTGTACTTGCACTCAAGTGGTTTGAAAATGGGGGGTAATGTGTACTTGAGTGGTGAGGTGGAGGGTGAGGTATTGAAATGCAGAGGAGGTTAAAGTAGAAAGTTATTTTTGGTAAATTTGCATGTTAAAGTTACATATAAACAAAAATAATCATTTCTTTTTCATTTTCTTTCGTTCCCTTCTTCTTTAAAATCTTTTTAATACTTTGAAAATATTTTCCATGACTCCTTTACGTCTTTCGAAGTATGAATGACAACTCTTACACTTGATTACTTTGCATTTGAGTGATATTTTGAAAGCCTCACAAACATTTTCAAATGAGATTTAAAGCACTGAACTGATAATTGAGGATGATTAAACTTAATTTTCCAAAATGCGTATATTTACTTTGTTCTTGTTTTCTTTTATTGATTGTGGACTTGAATGAAGAGCTGTATTATATATATGTTTCGCTGACACTCAAAATGATTATCATATCAATGAAATGAAGTTTGATCGGAATTTTACCCTATTAAATATTGATAACAGATTTTTCAGAAAATATAGTGAACGTTTAAATCTGTTTTGTAAACCAAATGCCGAGATTTTTATAGTTTTAGAATTTTTTAGAATAATATTGGCACGTATATTTTTATTTAAAAATATCAAACTTGTAAATTTCAGTTTATTTTAGCCTATTTTGAATTCAAATTCAAAAATGGCATTTTTTTTAATTTTAAATATGAAATATGTGGAAACATTTAAGTTTATGGATTTAAAAAATCCCAAAAGCACATTGGAATTACTTTAGAACAAAATTAATATTTTTAAAGATTAAAATTGGATTATGTCAATATATTTCAAATTTAAATTCCAATAAAAAATTTAAATAATTTTAAAAGATGAGAAATATAATTTAAATCATCAAACGCGACATGAATCGAACTATGATGAATATAAAGTGGTTTTGGAATTGTCAACTAATTTTAATTTTTCAACAACAACAACAACAACAATAATAATAATAATAGAAATTTTATTATTTTGAACCGTGAGTTAACAAATAGAATAATAGAGTGTCAAATGTAATAATATCTTCAGTTATCGATAAAATAAGCATATTTGGAAAAGTAAATCAATGTATACAAGTTGAGGTTCACATTAAGAAGAAAATATAATTAAATTAAAAGGTATATAAAATTAAATTGATTAACGCCTTCTGTAAATTTAGGTCAAACCCAAAAATCAAACAAGCCCAAGACTCGAACTCCCTTTTTGCTTCTCGTGGAAGCATTTCGGTCCCATCTATTTCCTGGCACGCAAAAATTGAGAAACCCCTATTCATCCTAACCCTAAAATTGCGATAATCCAGAGGAAATAAAAAGAAACGAACGATGCGCTGCGCCTTTCATCTCGAGGCGATGCGACGGTAATCAAGGGAGGCGCAAGCTTTTTCGGCAGCAGCGGAGGTCGCACGACATGATGGGGTTGGAGCGAAGCTCGCCGATCGACCTGGGCAAGGTCTATAGGAAGGAGAGCGTGTCATTCAAGGGTTCAATCAAGTCAAGCAAACGCAGGCGGGAGAGCTTCGAGTTCAGTTCGGAAGAGGAGGTTTACGGTTGATGTGTGAAGGAATTGCGAAGGCTGCAGCCAGTGCGTTGGTTGAAGCTGTGTTTGAAGCTAAGGCAGTGGTGTTTTCCTTCAAGAGAAAGCGTATTTCCCTTCATTTTCTAATTGGTTTTTTGATTAGGCCTGTATATATTATTTCCAAATACATCTACTTCAGAATGATACCATTAAACAAGACAAAGAAAAACTATAATTCAATTCATCTACATGGAACACAATCATGTGCACTAACGTTTACGTAGTTTATAAATTTACTGTCGGTTATCGGCTATCGGCTTCTCTTAAATTTTAAGTTCCAAATGGCCTTATAAATATAAATCTGTTTTACAACAAATTAATGTTGTAAACCAAATCTAAATCACGATAATCTAGATCAAGTAGTAAAAGTTATTCACCTTTTGTATGTTTTACCCATGATTATTGTTTACAAAACATTTACAAATACTAAATAAAGAAAATGGGGTGTTTAAGAAATTGATTTAAAAATAATCAACTTTTGGATTGCAAATCGACAATAGTAAATCGATAACCAATAATTAGTGCTATGAAGTATAAGAGCAACTGGGCACCTAAACATAGTTGAACAATATATTTATTCTAGGTAGGATTAAGATGAATGAAGAACTTCATGTTTTATGATATTATTCCTCTATTGTTTTGTTAATTATTTCACATCTTCCTGTAATACAGTTAGTAGTTTATATTTGCAACTTTGTTGATATTTCTCATTGATAATTATCCAAAAGTGTTCTTTATTTTTGTATATTATTAAAAAGTTTATACTTAGATAATCAATGCGAGTTCTTATTTGTTAACAAACTAGGGCCATATGTCATCTTAGTTATTTAAGAATCAGAATACAAGGTGCAATATTTCATGATTTGTTATCAACTGTATACTCCATCTGCACGAGTGGATTCATGTCATTTCTTAAACATCGTAGGTTTCAGTTTGATGCAAGTGCAATGTCCAGATCACCATAGTTTAGACTTCCTATTATCACGATGACATTATGTAGTATCTATATAATAAAATCCCCCCCACCCCCCCGGACAACCAAGAAGACAAAGAGGGGCTGAGATTTAATATTGAAACATATATCAAGCGGCTATTAACGGTACACGTTTCCTCAAACGCAAAACAGAAATAAATGGACCTACTTAATTGGTAATTAAACCACGTCCTTTTGATTTCTATCCATTTTCCCACGATTCATTATCGGTAATTACTTCCTTTTCTATTTATTCAATTTCACATTAATTTTATTCCAACGATCCCTTCAAAATCATTTTTTAGTCTTCTCCATCGCTCCAGCAAGGATCTTATTCTCCAAAACGAAAAAAATTGTTTTCAATTGGATTGAAGCATAGTACTCTTACATCTTCTTCTGGTTTGGTTGCTCCAATCTTCAACTACGGATTCACGGATACTTATGAAATTAAAGGTAATCTTCTCAGTTTCACTTCAATTTTCAAAGTTTCTGCTGGAATTTAATATGATTTAACATAATGAATTTTATATTATTTGTGCTTCCTGAATCACAACGTTTGAACCGACATTGCTTTGTATTTTTTGGTGTTCAATATGAAATCATATTGCTAATCGGCATCGCTCTATAGTACGATTCAGTTTCTTTTAATTTCAAGTGTTTTTTGGTGATTTTTCCCATCTAGACATGCAAAAGCAAAAGCTGCCATTGTAGAGGGCATATTTATCGCCATTTACGTTCAGTGAGCTCCTTATCTTTATATTTCCAATCATCTTGAAAATGTTATCTAATTTTGGGACTTTCTTCAGATGTTCGGGGGTGAACTAAAATAGATTCATGTGTACTTTGATTTCAAGGTGTGATTAGATCTTTTAATTAGGTCATCTTTACTGCGTTTTGCATCCTACTGTTGTTCCCCTTTCAAAACAGCAGCAGCCTTCATCTTCCTCCCCGAAGTAAAATAAATCCATGTGTGCTTCATTGATTTTAAGGAAGGTTTATATCTTTTTAATTAATTTATCATATTTGGATTTATATCTCAAGTATTACCATCAAAATCATTGTGCTAATTGCAAAAGAAATTTATGCATAATCAATAGGGGTTCATTTCTCCTATACCTAAGAAAAGGTAACCCAAACATAAGTGCCAAATTGTAAAAGAGGTTGAATAATTAACGTAAAATATGCATTATTTTTATAAATCATTGTTTGAAAGTTTTCAATTTTTACACATATCCTATATTTGGAAATCCTGAAAACCATATTTTACTTTGTTATCAAAATATACTTTCATTCCATATTCACTGCACATTTCGAAATTGGCATATTTTAGGATTTATCTGTTAAATTTGATATTTTTTGTAATTCCTTATTTGTGTAAGCAATTAATGGTACCTTTCTAAAGAAAAAAATAGGTGAAACATTAACTTATATGACATATGCAATAAACTAATGCATTAACATTAACATAAATTGACAACAATTTGTTCCACCAGTCAGTTTTTTTTATACTATAATTGGGCCATCACATTTACAATCAATTTATTAAATGCAGATTGGTTTTATAATGTTTTCAACGTAACTTATGGAAAACAAATTTATTTAAGCTAACAGGTTATCACCATGTACATATAGAAACAGTCCAAGCTATGGTTAGATAATCCTGCATCACTAATATGATTTAACATAATGAATTTTATATTATTTGTGCTTCCTGAATCACTACGTTTGAACCGACATTGCTTTGTATTTTTTGGTGTTCAATATGAAATCAAATTGCTAATCGGCATCGCTCTATCGTACGATTCAGTTTCTTTTAATTTCAAGTGTTTTTTTGGTGATTTTTCCCATCTAGACATGCAAAAGCTGCCATTGTAGAGTGCATATTTATCGCCATTTGTGTAATTCCTTATTTGTGTAACACAATTAATGGTACCTTTCTAAAGAAAAAATAGGTGGAACATTAACTTATATGACATATGCAATAAACTAATGCATTAACACTAACATAAATTGACAACAATTTGTTCCACCAGTCAGTTTTTTTTACTATAATTGGGCCATCACATTTACAATCAATTTATTAAATACAGGTTGGTTTTATAATGTTTTCAACGTAACTTATGGAAAACAGATTTATTTAAGCTAATAGGTTATCACCATGTACATATAGAAAAAGTCCAAACTATGGTTAGATAATCCTGCATCATTGCACTTGATTTGTTGTCAGCATGTACATATAGTCTATCTCCTCTAAGAAAAAGGTACCGCCTTTGGTATGTTTGCATATTATAATAGGATATATATTTTTTACGTTCATTAATGGTAACGAGAATGATAGATGCTAAAATTTATAATGTAATCGTTTCAATCTTAGGCAAGGAACTGTTAAGGAGGAAAAGAGACATTCTACATGTTAGTCAAAGCAAGCAAAGTTAACGTTGTCTTGGAGCTACTGTCTTAGATCATATGCCACATGAAGTCAAGCCATCTAGATATTACATATATATGATGCGTCCTTTGTTTTCGTCTCATTATGTTATTATAAATGCTGCCATGTAATTCTACAAGTTAGACTAATTGTTACTCCATGATTGATGTGTTGATATATGAATTCAAATTTTTTTTGTCTTATGTGCAGGATTAACATTCACGTGTATTTTTTTGGATAGCCAATTGATTTAATTAATAGCATATACTTTATATCTTAGCTTGCAAGCCGTATAATCAGTAAGCTCTCCTCTTCTTTTCAAATATGTTTTCATAGCCATTGTTTGATCAATTACGCCACTTGATCAAAATAAAAATTTATCGCTGAGAATAAAAGAACCGCACCTATATCGTACCATATTATATAAAGAAAGCTGTTGCATGCGTGCCATTTAATGCATATACTATTGCATGTTATTTTTTCATGCAGTTTTGTCTTCTTTTCTAACATACAGTTAGTATAAATGTAAAAAGGAGGATTGGAACATAACACTAAACCACAGAAAATTACTTTAACTCGCTGTGTTTCAAAAAAAATACGAAATCCTATTTATTATATATTAAAAGAATCAATTACTAGACGTATAACCCCACATTTGTTCACATACGGTTTCCACCCACTTCTCTCATTTCTTTATATTTTTTGACTTCTTTCTCTGCTACAAATACTAATCTATAGAATATGAATGCATGTTGTAACGTATAGAAACTCTCCATAATATCACCTGAATTTTACCTGCCATAACTTTAGACATAATGATGATATATAATTTAACCTTTCATAACTCTTCATAATCCCTTTTCATAAACTCTCCTTGATTATATTTCTTCTTACCGAATTAATAGTTTTATTCGTACTTTTTTCATGCATTGAATCTTTATATTCTTTCGCTTTCATTTTGTATTCTTTTGTCAAATTCTTCCATCCTTTATTACTTACGTGATATAATTCAATAATATTACATTCAATAACATCCAATTTTCATTACATTACCTGCTACAACCAAAAATTAAAACATAATATTACTACATACATATGAAAACATTTCACGAACATCATTTCACGCGCGAAACGCGTGCCAAAATCACGCGCGAAGCGCGTGCCAAGATCACGTGCGCGCAAACTACAACACCTCGTACTCTATGCTCCTGTGCAAACTATAACACCCCGTACTCTATGCTTCCGTGCAACGCACGGGTTTCCACTCGTAATACATACACTCTTAGCAGCTTCTTTAAAAAATATTTTAAATCTATGCTTATGAAATTTTAATCCATTTAGTATTACTTCTTTTTTTCACTTTCATTGGATTTGAAATCACATAATCAAATTTTACTACAATTCACGTTTACGATAGGCGATACAAAAATTAATAAATTTATAAGTAATTTTGCTTTCAAAGTTTCAGGGGATATCCCAATTTAGTTGTAATAGTTAAATACTCATATCAATATATAATTTTACTTTTTCTTTCTTTTAATGCACTTCCTCCATAAATAGTTGATCCTGATGTGATTATTATTGATGTAATCTGTTGGAATTACCACTTGACTATTCAACTTTTACTGAAGCGCTTGATTGTTAAAGCCTGAAAGCACAATGAATCTTCCAAGTCAACATGCTGCTGAAGGCACGTTTCGTTATCTCAATAAATTTAGGCTACTATTTTTTGCTTAACGTATTTTAGTGTGTATATATA
Source organism: Allium sativum (assembly GCA_030737875.1). Classification (NCBI taxonomy): domain Eukaryota; kingdom Viridiplantae; phylum Streptophyta; class Magnoliopsida; order Asparagales; family Amaryllidaceae; genus Allium; species Allium sativum. The sequence continues at coordinate 137,032,690 of CM060918.1, forward strand.
TATATATACACACACACACACATACATACCTGTTTGATATAAATTGTAGTATATTCTGAAAAACAATGTCTACAGAGTTTTGCCTTTAGGTTATTTGTTCTAAATTTAGCATGGATTTTGATATATTTGTTGGTTTTTAAAATTTTCATCCATATCAATCCTGTTTTGTTTAGTACCATATCATGACCACACATAAATAACAATAAGATAGGTTTTCATTATGAATAAACATTTCTATAGGATTAAAGTTTACTTCTTATGTAAGTATTTTATTTTACAACATGTACATACATTGATACAGCCATGATTGACTATGTCAACTTATTGATTAGGTTTGCAGTTTTCTTTCTTTTGTTTTGTTTGTTTCACCTGGATAATTTTGTTAGCAAGATACCCAAGTTGTATAAACTCTCCTATGTAAAGGGAGCTTTCAATATGTAGGTTTTCATTAATTTTTTTAAAGAAAAATAAACTACATTGCCGTCATTTTTTATTTTATTTTTGCTTAATTTCAATAAAAAGCCGCATGTTAATGTATATATATTATAATACGTTGGATATGGTCCATTTATTCTACCTAATCTCTATTTTTCAAACTTCTATATGGCTTCCCTGTATTACAACCTTACATTTGTAAATTTTCTTTAGTCTGCCTCCAAATTTTACACACAGAAAAAACACTTTGAAGATATTTATTGTTGCCTACAACGACAAAAACTAAGCCATAAATCCCAAACAAGTTGGGGTTGGCTAGATATGAAAACTCAAAAAAAAAAAAAAAAAAAAAAAAAAAAAAAAAACTTTCGTAAAAGTAAAATAAAGGTTTGAGAAAAAAAATTACATATATCTTAAAACCTTTCGTGAAAGTAAAATAAAAGTTTGAAAAAAAAACAACTAAGGTTCTGGTACATGGATTGTCAACTTTCATGCATCATATTCAAAACCATCTCTTCGGATATATTCCAATTTCTTAAGTCTCTTTTTACTACCTCCTCCCATGTCATTTTAGGTCGGCCCCTACCTCTTCTTGGGCTTTCAGCGTGGCCTATAATTCCAACGCGCACTTGTGCATTGTGCGGTCTTCGTTGGAGATGTCTGAACGTTCTCAAGCGGTGTTGGACTAACTTCTCTTCAACAAGTGCAACTCCAAGTTTGTCCCGAATATAATCATTCCTAATCCGATCACGTCTGCTATGCCCACAGCTTCAACGTAGCATATGCATCTCTGCTACACTTATCTTCTGGACGTGTTGCCTTTTAGTAGACCAACATTCTGCACCATATAACATTGCCGGTCTGATTGTCGTTCTATAGAACTTTCCTTCAAGCTTTTGAGGGATCTTCCTATCACATAGAATGCCAGATGCAAGTCGTCATTTCACCCATCTCGCTTGAACTCTAAAACTAACATCCTTATCAATCTCCCCATCAAACTGCAGCATATAATCTAAATATCGAAAGAATTCTTTCTTGGGTACTACTTGACCGGCCAGAGTGACATCTCCGTCATTTGATCTGACACCGCTGAACTTACACTTCATGTACTCTATTTTAGTTCTATCCTGAAACCCTTCAACTCCAAGGTCTTCCTCCACAACTCTAGTTGTCTATTAACCCGTATTATACTTTCATCAATCATCACAACGTCATCAGCAAAGAGCATACACCAAGAAATCTCTCCTTGTATACCTTTTGTGATCTCATCCATCACTAAAGCAAAAAAATAGGGGCTCAAAATCGAACCTTGATGTAACCCTATGTTAATGGGAAAGTCACTAATCTCACCATCGCATGCACTGACACTAGTCACAACCCCCTCGTACATATACTTGATAAGGGAAATGTACTTTGATGGCACCCTTTTGCTTTCTAGGGCCCACCACATAATCTTCCTCGACACTCTGTCATAAGCTTTCTCTAAATCGATAAAAATCATGTGAAGATCTTTCTTCTGCTCCCTATATCTCTCTATAAGTTGCCTAGTCAAGAAAATCGCCTTAGTAGTTGACCTTCCAGGCATGAAACCAAATTGATTCCTAGAGACACTTGCCAACCTTCTCAAACGTTGTTCGCAAACTCTCTCCCAAAGCTTCATTGTATGACTCATGAGCTTAATTCCTTTGTGCAACTTTGAATATCTCCTTTATTCTTGAAGATTGAAACTAAAATGCTTCTCCTCCACTCATGGTTATCACGACGGTAAGTCGAGTCGACGGAGGTCAAACTAGTCAACTAGTGGACTAGTCGTAGACTAGTCGAGACTTGTCGATAAATAAATAAATATATACTTATGCATAAAAATTCAAGCATGTGCATAAAAATTTAAACATGTAGTAACATACCTCATTGCTTCTTGCAGGGTAGTAATATGAAGTGACAACAACTGTTGATAGACATCAATATTGGTGACTTGCTAGCAATATAAAGTGATTCTTGCAAGGAAACATGTTACATAAAATGATGTAAAAAATATGTAGTGATGTATCATTGCTATGTACCATGTTATGTGATGACAATTGATAACTTAATGAAAGTATATATGAGGATGTATAAAATATGTAGCATGTATTGACATAAAAAAGAAGTAAATGATGCATAGAATATAATAAATTGCTAATTTCGAATGAAACACAAACCAAAATGAAGTTTCAACAAACGTGGAACCTAATAAAGTGCAACTTAAATAATACAAATGAGGCAATCAATTTAAAAAAAGTCATCTATCTCGACTTCTTCATTTTCCTCATGGTCACTAGTTTTTTGAATACTAGTTGGCTCATGCCCATAATCATCATCAACATCCTCATCATCATTTAAAATGAGAGGACCTTATTCCATCTCAACATCATTCACATGAGAAGAAGAACCACTACCACATCTAACGTAATGAAATGGTGCTAGATCAATACCATCACATCTATTAAGATTACGACAACCATCAATGCCTTCCGATGCCTCTAAAGCTCTATCCACGGCAAGCCAATCCACATCACCAGGATCAACAACTTCTCCATAAACCCACTTATTATTCCATTGGAAATCATCTGAAATCAAAGGATCAAAATTGTTACCCTCTTCGCATCTCTTTTGGAACCTTGTTGTAATTTTCCGGTTGTATTGTACATACACTAAATCATTCAAATGTTGATGCTCCAACCTATTCCTTTTCTTAGTATGAATCTAAATAAAATATGCACTATTAATAACAATGATAATAAATATGTATAACTTATAAAAGAGAATAAAATTCTACTTCCAAACTCAAAAGTGCTCCAATTACGTTCGCAAGCGGAGGAGGAACAACAAAGACCAATAACTCTTTTTGTAAACATTGTAAGCTCAATGGCATGCCTACCAAGAGCTCCGCACCAATCAACTAAATAAATAAAAATAAGTTTACATGAACACTCCAGTTATAACGGTATGACAATTTGTAAATTCATAAATATTAACTTGACAGTTGATGTACTTATGTGGATTCTTAGTTTTCCTTTGGCGAATTTATAATTGCTTTCCAAAAGAATTTCTTGAATTTTCATATTGATCGGCTTGGTCACTAATCGCTTCCACCGCATTTATATCAAGCACCATCCTTTCAAGAACATCATTAAATTTCATCCGCAATCATGGAGAGTAGGCAAGATCCTTTTCTTTGATATCAAAAAATTTCCCCGGATTAAGAAACAAAGCCGCTCCATACAATTCTACTTCCATTTGAATGACCATCGTCTCTCAATAATGCTTAAGACTTTACTAGCAAGTCTTGGTTTTTTTTTCAAGTGCACTTTTGATCTTAACCTTGGCATAATCCATTGTCGCACAAATCTCTACCATAGCCGGTTTTTCATCACCATCAACAATCCTCAATGCAACCAAAAGTGGTTGTGATGCTCTAATGCGATCCTCAACACTATTCCAAAACCTTGTTGAAGAACGATATCATGAACTTTCCCTTCCGCGATAGTTTTAGCCAACCTAGAATTGAACCACTCTTTGCCACTAAACAACTTTCTCAAGACGTCTATGTTTTTGTATAGATTTTGTAATGTAAGAAATGTCATAGCAAATCTTGTAGCTCCTGTTTTCACAATATCTCTCCTCGATATCTTATCCCTTATAGCACATAAGAGTCGACCATGCCTATACACAAATGTCGTTATTCCTCTACCATGTGTGATGGTAGCATCAAACTCCTTCATCTTGGCAATATCCTCTAGCATTTGGTTTAAGCAATGTGCGACACAAGGAGTCCAATAAAGCGTTCGAATCCTTTGACACAATAATCCTCCCGCCGCTTTAAAATTAGCACCATTATCTGTCACAACCTAGAAATAACGCAACAAGTGAGCATTTAAAAAAAGCATGCACACATTTTAGAAAAAAGCTATGCACACATTAAAAAAAAAGCTATGCACACATTAAAAATAAGACATGCACATTTAAAAAAAAGCTATGCACACATTAAAAAAAGCATGCACACATTTAAAAAAAAAGACATGCACGCATTTTTAAAAAAAAGCTATGCCCACATTAAAAAAAAAACATGCACACATTAAAAAAAAAGCTATGCACAAACTAAAAAAAAAGCATGCACACATTTTAAAAAAAAGACATGCACACATTATAAAAAAAAAGCTATGCACACATTTAAAAAAAAAGCATGCAAATATTAAAAAAAAAGACATGCACACATTACCTGAATAACATTGTCTCTCCCAATGAAATCAATTTGCTCCTAAAACAAGTTTGCCAACATTACCGCGTCTTGTATCTCACTTGAAACATCAACGAACTTAAAAAAAGGTCCCCTCTGGACTGTTAATAAGAAAATTAATCAAATGTCTGCCTCTTTTATCGGTCCATCCATCAGACATAAGTGAGTAACCATATTGCTTCTAAGCTTTTTCATGTCTTTCTCCAAGCTTGTCCGTCTCTTTCTTCGGTTTCTCAAGTAATGGCATCCGCAACTCGTGAAAAGTTGGCGGCCTCAAACCCGGTCCAAATTGTCCTATAGACTCAACCATTATCTCATAAGTTCTAGAGTTTGCAACATTGAATGGTATGCCACATTCATAGAAGAAGTTTGCAATGTGCATCTTCACTCTATTTTTATCTTCTTCGGTCTTTGTAGAACTTTCAATTGTAGTTTGGAATGGACGTTTGTCATGTCTTTCCTCTATGACTTCTTTAGGGGTCTTTCGGAGTATAGAAGCAATTGACTTGTTGGCATCAATTGTGGCACTGTAAACGACATTTTCGTTCTTTTTGGTGTCGTTCCGATACTTGGTGTAGAATTAGAAGCAGCTGACGATGTCTCATCACATGGTTGAACTTCATGAACGTCATCATCATCATCATCATCATCACAAAGATCATCCAATGTCACAGACTTCTTTGCATGTTTATCAATATAGTCATTCATTTCTTTCATAATTTCCGTGGTAGTTTTCGGACATATCGCTACATCAGCACAACCACTTGCAAGATGGTGTTTCAATCTTCTAACGCCTGAATGCATTTGTTTACCACAAAAAATGCATTGAACCACATCCTTTTTATTTAAATCAGGCCAAAATCCATATTTCCATCCAATATCTATTGATTTTGCCTTTCGCTTTGGATCCTTGGAGGGATCATACGATTCAACACTTGTCGTTGGTGTTTCTGCAGCCATCTGTAAAAAAAAAGTAGATATCAATTCAGCGGTAACAGAAGAAAAAAGCAAGGAAACAAAAATAGCAGACAAGAAAAATAGTAGTGAACGAGTAATACCGACTGTTTACAGTGTACAGGAATGAAAAAAAAAGCAAAAAAAGAATTACCTAGGGTTACTCGAACTGGAGAGGAGCTGACTCTGGAGTGGCGATGGCAGGAGGAGTGGCGGCAACACCTAGGGTTTCTGGAAGTACGGGTTTTCTTCTATTCGATGTCTTCTGTTGTTCTATACGAATACTATTTTGAAACCAGGTCTCTGTTTTTGTTATTCGATGTCTGCTGTTAATTTTTTTGTTTTGGGCCCAAATTTGAACCACTTTGTTAAGTCGACCGCTAGTCGCCTTACTAGTCGCTCCTTGTCGATCCAGTCGACCGACATGTTGACAAATTTCATGTCGACAGTTCTAGTCGATGACTTAGGACCAACTAACCAACTAGTCGATGACTAGTCGGTCGCCGTGATAACAATGCCTGCACTCATCTGGCATCTTGTTTAATGGCATCTTGTTTGCATCGCCTACCACGTCCTATGCCTCTTCTCCCCTCATTCTATCTTTAAACACCTGTAAGTCGTCTCCTTTAAGTTTCTACCATCTCGTCCTACTAATCTTCGCTCTATTATCCTTCACCTCTCGAAGACGGAGCACGCAAACCAAGAGCTGATGTTGTGAGATGACACATTCTCTAGGTATGACCTTGCAATCAGCACAATCTTGTTTATCGTCCCTTCTAGTTAGGACAAAGTCGATTTGACTGGAATGTTGGCTACTACTGAAGGTGATCAGATGTGATTGTCTCTTTCTAAAAAGGTGTTAGCAATCATGAGATCGAAAGACAAAAAAAAATGCAACATCTCTTCACCCTCTTGGTTCCTACTGCCAAAACCAAAACCAAAACCACCATGCACTCTCTCAAATCCCCCGCTGGATGAGCCCACACGACCATTAAAGTCTCCTCCTATAAAAAGTTTCTCGCTATTAGGCACATATCTAACCATGACATCCAAGTCTTCTCATAACTTCCTCTTGGCTTCTTCACTTAGGCCTACCTGAGGGGCATATTCACTAATGACATTCAGAACTGCGTTACCAACTACTAGCTTAACTAGGATGCTCCTGCCCCCTCTTCTTCTGACGTCGACCACTTCGTTCTTAAGGTTCTTGTCAATCAATATGCCTACCCCGTTCTTGTTATGTACTTCTCTCGTGTACCATAATTTAAAGCTAGTGTTCTCCACCTCCTTCGCCTTTTATCCAGTCCATTTAGTCTCTTGAACGCACAAGATGTTTACACGTCTCCTAATCATAGTATCGACTATCTCTCTAAGCTTTCCTATTAAGGACGCTACATTCCAGCTACCTAACCTAATCCTATTATCATCGACTAGCTTCCATGGCCCTTGCACCCGCCGAGAAAGATGTGAAGACTCTTGCTCACTTATCACTACACCGGGGCATCGGTGTAGCACGCCACTAAGAGAATGACAGCCCCGACCCTTGCATATTTAACACCATACCCAAGCTACGATATGGCGCGCCACTAAAGGAGTGGCGACCCTGCCCTTGGCTATTTAACACCATACCGGAGCCTCGATATGGCGCGTTGCTAAGATGGTTATGCCCCAACAAAAAATCATAAGGCTCCATATCCATAAGAGAAGCTAAATTTTTACTTTGGCTCGCCAAGCCTATCACAACCCTCCTCTTTTACCCTGACTTGGGACATGTTGCATAGAAAACTACACAGGCAGAGTTTATTGTTACCTACATGCATAAAAAATAGTTTCCTATCAATCTGGATGCTCAACACACACACACACACACACACACATATATATATATATATATATATATATATATGAGGAGGGTTCCGAGGCATCCCTGTTTTGTAGCACCCCTACCCGGCTATGAGCTACGCTAATCCAAATCCAACAAGATTTTTTAGATGTTCAATCCATATATATATATGTGTGTGTGTGTGTGTGTATATATTCATCTTTTCAAAATTTGAGTTCATTCCAACATTCGTAAAATAATATATTTGATGTTTAAATTTAATAGTTTGAATAAATGTCTGAGCGGTGAATAATTGAGCTAAGTTTTTGAAATTGTTACTAATATCGAAATGGGTTCAAATTTTGGATAGATGATAATATATATGTGGATTGAACATACATTTTGTTGGATTTGAATTAGTGTGGGTGTGGCTTACAGTAGGGTAGGGGTGCTGCAAAAGAGGGGTGCCCCGAAACGCTTCTCTATATATGTATGTATCTATGTATATGTATAGCAGCTGCTATCATATGCAATGCCGGCCTGAGCGTGTCACCATCACACACTCTTTACATATTGTTATAAACGCCAGGGAAATTGTTACTTTTGACATTAAAAATCAAGCATACCTAGTCATATATGGTATGTCGTATAACTAAATTGTTGCAAATTTTTTCTTTTTAAGCTCTGTTCATAAACCAATACACATTTAACCTTTCATTTTTACATTGACTTCGATTATCACTTATTCTTTCTATATAATAGTGCTTTCTCAGTGGTAGAAATATTACGTAAGTAAAAGAAATGTTGCAATGTTAGTTACATTAATAACAACAACAAGTGTTTGTAATATATGATGTTTACCTTAGTATTATTAATTTAACATGGATAATTTTTTGTTACATACATGGATATTCTTTTGAATTGATTGGGCTGAGCTATACAATCAAACATTTATCCGTTCTTCTACTCCATTATGTAGATTTGATTATATCTGCCAATCCTTATAAATTTTCTTTGTTTTATATCTATGTAGTTAAATAGTCAAAGGAACAAATGGACAGTTCAGTCTATTTTCAAAGGTCTCCTAGGATGATTCTTATTGGGAATTACTAAATGGCTTAAAAGTGTAAGTAATCATTGAAAGAAATCTTTTCTGGTTTGTATGTTTATTTCTAAATCATTATAGCAATCTTAACCTAAATTTCTCAATTTGAATATTTGATTTAGTTTGCACTATACTATAATTTATTCAAATTTCCATATTCATCTTTACAGTTAAATCTCCTTCTTTCATTGTAGTAAACATTAGTAGGTAGACAGATTATTTAACTTTTTGTGAAAGTAAGTTTGTTACCCTGCTCTTAAGAAAATTTGTGGATTTGTTAGTCCAGTAATATTGATTGTTTCTAAAATTAGATGGTGTAATGTGACATTGGATTACGTCACAAAAAGAAATATTTGTAACTGAAATAATGATGAAACAAAAATCAGGTTAATAAGGAAATTTTATCCCAGTAGTTGATCATTTCAGCTAAAGGCAATTAGCCTTCCATCATAAGGCGATGCATCCTTTGTTACCAAATTGATTGTCTACAATTGTTTCCAGTTTTGGAAGTGCCACTTATTTGTTCTTTGAACATTTATAAATATGGTTAAAATAATTGTTTGGTTAATCTCTTTCTTTTAGCCATATTTAAATAATAAGCATATCTAAGAAAATTTAGATTTTGACAGATAATCATTCTTGAACATTTATGTATATTATGAAACCCATTTGCTAGCTACATGAGATGAGTCAACAAATATTGTACTCATGGCTGCCACATTCTTTGGCTTTTATATCCTAACATGTTTGCATTGCCAAAATAGAATATTTGGTGGTGACTTCACATAGCTATGTATCTTGAAATAACAATGTAAATATACTTACCTTAAATTTTTATTTTTCCACTAATCATAAGTTAATTTAGTTGATCTTTGGATGATTTTATAGTGCCACATCAATTGTCAATTGAATTTGGTTCATTTGAATTGTTTTCCGTCTTCCTATGTTCATTTCTGATTGTGGATTTTTACTAATTTAGTTAATTTGAAACAATGTTTTAATAGATTTTAAGAAGTGTGATGTTTTCTTCCAATTTATGCATATAGTTGAGGGTATAGGCAATTCTGGTAAAAAAGTGGAATTTTGGTCCAAATAAATATGATGAAAGAGTGTCCCCTTATAAAATCATATCATGTATATTTTGTTAGTATTGCTTAAAATAATGTGTGTTCCGAAATCGATTTGCATTATAGTTTCTATGTTTGTTTAAATTTTGCTAGTAAGAAGATTTCTTTATTTATTTACCATAATCGTTTCATGAAATAGTATATATGAGTGAATGTATAAACTTCAATTTTGGTAGAAAATTTCCAAAATGGATATAAGTATATCCTTATTAAAAGATAGGGGTCGCAAAAAGAATACTGATTGAATTATTTAAGTTGTTTATATGAAATATATTGAAATGCCCCATTTTAGTTCATTTGTTTGATTTCTCTAAGATTTAAACAAAGAACATTATCAATGAGATCGCGAAAAGCGGTAACTATTAGAGCTCAAATATTTTCTTAATACACCGATGCGACTAGATGTTGTAACTATAATATAGAAGGGCATAAATGAAAAGAAAACACGTACATGAGTTTTAGGTTATCTGTATGGCATTCAAAGTAGGGGGTTACACATTGATAAGGTGGTTTCTATATATACGACTAAAGTGAATATTTTTGGTTTACGGAATGGCAATAATGATGTACACTGTTGCTCATATGCCTCCATCTTCATCTATAATGTGTTAGTTCTAATCTAGAATTTTAATTTAAACCATTTTCATACCATTATTTGCTTATTAGACACAACTTCCTCGCTGTTATAAGTTTTCTTAACCAAATATTTATCAAAGTGCTCAGTTTTTGCTTACTACAACCTGAATTTTAGTTTATCATAAAGGCGATTGTGGTATACGTTTATACTGATATCCAATTGACTATTACTATTACCAACATGAAAAGAACAAATCAAATATTACATTATATAGTGTGGGTTTCAATTTTCCCATTCCGCATCAAGTTTGTAAGCACCTTACAGTTTGCATCTTTAACTTTTAGCTAAGACATATCCTACCCAAACATCAATAATTTTAGTCTTCTTATTTCTATCCTTTATAATCGTGTTGATTTGCTACAATTTCCCTTATTGGCTTCTCTATTTCAACTTTATAATCTTCTTAGTGGTACATCTGTATCACATGCAGTTTATTTGCTAAGATTGAGATAAATGACATAACACTGTTTAGAGTTCTTCGATTCACATATGAATAATTTTTTTAAATTGACGATGGATGATAGTTTGCTTTGATTATAAGAGAAGAAAAAAAAAATCCTTAATGAAAAATTAAGGTGTTAATCTTTTGCATTCAACTAAAAAATGTTGATACCTTTTCTGAAATTATAGTTTTCTTTTCACTAGATAATAGTTTTATGGATATGTTATATTCTGTAGCATGAACCATGAATATATCATATATCTTAGTGGTTTGCATTTATGCACGTTTGTTGTTATTTATATTTTAATCAAGTGTAACATTTATGAAGCAATCAGACAGAATATAAATCTTATATGTTGATATGTATTAACTTTATTGTGGGCACAAAACATTCAAGATTTGACATATGTTCTGTTAAGCTACAAAGATTTTACATGTTTTTCAACTTTTGTACCTTTCCCCGCTTTTCTGAGCATGACTATTTTGAAGTTTTCCTATCTCACATTTTGCTTTGTCAATTTGTTGCATTACTTGACAAATAACGTCAGAATGATAACTTAGCAGCATTAAATGGGACTGAAAATGCTAAGCTATAGAACTCCATAATAGCTATTATGTTTCTTATTCTTTTAGTTTTTGTCGTAAATGTTGTACCATGATATGCTACAAAAAAAATGGAAATTACAAGGGGAAATCATTATTTTTTCCGTCTTTACCAATCAGCCCAAGTATATGCGTGTGCATTTGATCATCTGCTAATTTTGGGTTCTTTGGAAATCAGAATAGTACCTCTATACCCAGTTTATTTTAGAGGAAAATTTGAGCTCTTATATGGTATGTTATGAAATCTAGAGAACAAATTTTTAATGAATTTTTTGATGTTTTTTTTACTTTAAAAAGATTTCACTTGTGTATCTGCATTTCCCAGCTATACCTTTTTCCCTTCTTAATGACAACTATCTATTCCATTCACTGTGTTAAATTTCACTTTCTGCTCTATGATAATTTATGTACGAATTATTCTTGAGACATTTTCTTTGATATTCATAAATTTAATTAGTTTCAATTTTTACGCCACAACTTAGGGAGTTAGGTCATTAGGATGAGTTAGAGTAGCCAAATCACTTCTAATTTGTGGGAAATGAAGTACAACATAGTATGATAGTTGAGTAATTATAACATTGTGAATTTATGACTAAGATTAAAATATATCCATTTGTTGGTTAAAGTTTGGACCACTTTTCCACGCACATGGGTTCATTTTTTTGTCAAAAAAATATGCAAAAAAAATAAACAAATCACGCTACACGAATAAAACAGATTAATGTTTCTTCATTACACCATAGATCGATTAATTTGTATCCTTTCATTATACAAACACGATAGACTTAAATCGTATGCGAAGCACGAGTTCGCACTAGTATTGGATGAATTATTGAATTATGTGTAATTAAATTTTGTTTGATGCGATTTTGTCATTCATAGCGTGGCTTGGATTTGTTGGATGTTGAAAATATAAAATAGATGCTATCCTTTTTATTTTTTAATTGTAATCTATTTCAAGTTATGTAATTTATCGAATGATTGGCATTCAATTAATTTTATGATAAGTATATTCACTGGTTTCTAAATATTTCCTTGATATTTGAAATTATAAATAGTTTACATATAAATAAACATTTTGAACGAATACAAGTATTTTAATCTATATTTTAACAAATATACAAATAAGATAAATTAAATCAATTGTATAAATTTTCTAAGTGTTTATCATTTCATACTTTGAACAATTTCCCTTGATTTTACTAAATTGTATAAAACCAAACCATATTTAGTTTTAATCAAACTATTTGATAAGTTAACACTATCTTAGATGATGAAATGTTCTTTGCAAAATCATTTTAGTTTTAGTAAGAGATTTATTTAACAAAATGATTTTATTACATACTTATATATAAATATTTATGCCTAAATGTTTAAATACTCTTTTTGGAAGTCTTATGAATGTTATTATTATGATTTGGTGTCATTTTGCCATTAATTTTTTTTGCGAATTTGAATAGGATTTTCATTGCATATTCTTTCTTTATTTTGGTTTCATATTAGTTTTTATCTATTTTCCTTTTCTTTTATATGCATCTCTAGTTTATGAATGATTCACTGTTGATATTGATTTGGTCTATCATTCAAAAACACAGTGATGACATCTTTTGTGATTTTATGATATATGTGTATTCTACGAAACGAGAAATTTGAACAAACGGTTTGGTGAAACCGTTTGGTATGGGACATTCAGTATCACTATCCTAGTTATTCATCGAACTTGTTGTATAGAGTATTGAATGATAAGTGTTATGTACGAGCACTAAATAAATAGACTAGTAAACACGGTGGTGTGGGATACCGATGATTACTTATCTGGTTATCTTCTGCTTGTGTATGACACTTAAAAAGGGGATTAATGGTGTGGTATTCACTGCGATGAATATAAACATGCATACATACATATACACACACACACACAATACATACATACATATATATATATATACACACATACATATATGTAATAGTCATATACTGATCTATGATTGTGTTTAGTCATGCATCGACTATATATTGTATACAATACGTTGGTATGGATATTTTGTAATAAATCACTATTTGCAAAGTTTTGTGCGCTAGCCTGCACCTGCTATTATATTATGTATATATGTGTGTTTAGTTAATCGTACCGGACTATCTTTGACTAGCTTCCTATATTTTGCGGGAGTGAGCTCGAATGACCAGTATCTACCTTGACGGCCTGATCGTGGGGTTTCGTGTCCTGGATCCATGGCACATTAGTATTTTATTATCGTCGTTAGTGTATGTAGTTCCCCGTAGCGTCACCTAAACCAACAGTCGGTTACCACAGGGACAGGTTTGGGTATTGTAACCAAAGGTGTTACACGTTGATACACAAACGATGGATCGTTGTTACAATACCGGTAAGTAAGTGGTAACCGATTATTGTAGAAGAAGTAATTGTGTGATCTCCTGGAGCAGATGCGTAAGTTGGTCTCCTTTTCTAGCTCAGGTTCAGTGTATAGTCGGTACAAAGGATCCTGAATATGATCCATCCCCATTTCCTTCTTTTTAGGCATATCGCCATGGATTATTATTTTATATGTTTTATTGTGATACTTTGACGTATCACCAAGTACTGTTATATAAGATTTAAGATACATGGTTCCTGTTGCTTCTTATATCCTCCATTAACATTCATTGGCTTTACCCTGATTTTATCTATTGAAATTTGTTCACGTATGGGGAGAATATTATATTTACCGTAATTAGGTGATATTCAGACTTATTTACTTATTAGCCATCAAAACATCGCGAAATCCTTCTAGAAATTAATTCTTGAACTTGGTTGAGATTTGGATTTATTTGACTGGTCTCTTGTATTGAATCTATGCATTCTATTTGGATGGATTCTATAATTGTTGACTTCGGATTGATCAAGATGAATCATCTTTTTGTTATTATTATTTAGAAACCCAAACATTTTATATTAAGTATAATGGATTTAGACATAGACTGATCCATTTATTATTTATATAATACTTGGGTCACACCAAGACATCTCAAGTATAGGGACACTGAAACCAGCTTGTAGTTCCCCGAGCTTAGAGGAGAATAATTACATAGTATATTATTTACTATCTTGAATTGTATGAATTGATGTATACATTGATGTGTAATATGTTAAAACGTGTATAAAATGTTAAATATTATATATTATAATCTATCGTTGCGATTGACTTTGGATCGCTATATTTTAGCATATTTTGCACTGTTCTATCCCGGAGGTATAGTGTTATTATTTTGTACCGATACTGCATACATAAGGGTAAGTTGTATTTCAAAATTCTTTAATACGTACCAGTGTTAGTCCAAGAAAATTTTCACGTGTGTGCCCCTATAGCCCCATTCTCTATATTATATGGAGTATTATTTCGTAATACTTTTAGATAGTATGGGTATAAGGGTGGGGTCTTCACATATATTATAGTTATTTAATGATTTAATCTTATTATCAATTTAAAATAGGATTAAAGAAATAAATCCGATTCGAAATAATTTAAAATCACTTTGATTTGGGTAACATGAATTTGTATGATAATATACTTATGTGAGTCATAATGTATGGGTTTGTTTACTTTGACTTATAATATTACAAGTTAATAATTTTTAAGCCTAAGCACTAATGTTCAATGTCGTGTTTACCTTCTTTTGTTATAACAATGCTATACGTACCATGCTAAACTACATTGTTCTAATGTTGCAAATTAAATGGGTTATGCGATGTGCAAAAATGATATTTTTTGATTTAGTGTCAAATTCAAGGATCAGATGTTTTGGAAACTATAGACTTCCCATTTATTAATAATGATATATAATATTAACCACTAAAATACTAGTGTTTATCCTAGCAGGCTCATTCGAGAGCTTGAGTTTGTTTACACTATTTTTGATAGTGTGATTATAACTCACTGTAGTGATTGACGGAAATCAGATGGTCCCGTAGGACCTGCTTTCCACCAATCACAAGCAGTGTTTTGCTCACTATGTCCAAATGATTTATTGCATGTACGTATGAAGTTGTCAGGGATAGTGGAGATTGTCAGGGAAGTAAAGCAAAGAAAAAAGCAACACCATGGATGGAGATATGATAAAGCGAATTATAATACTAGTAAAATTTATTACGTCATCAAAGAGTAGAAGGTACGACAAAATATGGCATGTTAAGTACATACCATAACTGGTTACAAGTTTATATTTGAAAATACGATGATGATTTGCTAAGACAACTTAGTTTAAGTAGAAGGTAAATTTGTAGATGATACTTATCAACATGCAAACCTCTTGGGATTCACAAATGAAAAGGTGATATAGTTTTCTAATAAGAATAAGCAGAAATGTTATATATCTTGTAAGTTAATTGTTTTGAATAATGATTTGAATTTATAAGGCAATTCATATGTAAAAGGATTGTGATTCGATAACTCAGTTTTTTAGAGTTGCAACTATGTGTGTTATACCATGTTATATTAAATAGTATCATGACATAATGTATTACAATTATTTTGTGAAAATCAAGATTGAAGAAATTTCTCTGTTATATATGACCCTATGTGTAACTTTTACACCCAAGAAAACTCTGTAGGACGCATTCATAAACTGATACTATTATGCTTACAACCGGATGTCAAACATTACCGACTACAAAAAAAATACCATATTACAGCGCCCTTTAAGAATGGGCATTAGCTGCCCGCTATAGGTACTACAACGATCCATTCATGACCATTGTAATAGATGCCCTATATAACGCCATGTATACTACTGGCAAATAACCACCCGTTGTAATAGAATGCCAATACAATGGTCCTTTCATGCCCGTTTTAATATATGCCAATTTTAAAAATGTTCACAAAATTCCATTGTAATAGATGTTAACGATATTTTTCGTTAAAACTCGGATTATGAGATATAAGACACGTGTCCATGGGATCTGACACTGTCATGACTAAGTGTTATCGAAATACATTTCGAGACCTGTAAATCTAAGCTTGACTGCCTTCCGATGGGTATAAGAATCTCAACTCTAATGATTAATTATCTTATTCCGAAGGGATAAGTATCACACGTATTGTGTGAAGGTATTCCGAATTGACTTTTAGGAAGGTTATCTAGCTTGGTAATACTAAGATTTATGAGATTGATAGCCCCCAAGTCATGAAGATGGTGCTACATACTGTAACAAGAAAAAAACAGGCTAACACTTCTCCCAACCTCGGGGAAGAAGGCAACATGATATTCATTAACCTCAATGATCATTCCACGTCTGACCAATACCAGAGAGGGGTCAGAATCACGTCGAAGATCAAGTTATGAACCCATAGATGACCTCCTTTTTCAAGGGTCAAGAAATGTTAGGCTCATCGTGAGAGTGTCGATCAATCATGACAAACCATTGAGGCAAGGGGAAAGAGACTCCTTATTTTTATAGAGTTCCTTCTCCATAGCTAGGGTATCCTGATTGATCTTCTCATCATTAAAGTTAGTGTTAACTCCCTGTTTCATCATTATGGCACAAAAAGATTATCAGATCGCAAGATGCTTAAGACCCAAAAATTCTCCATTCATAAATTGTAGATGTATTACAAGAATTGATGATTTTCTCCTCCTTATGAGAGAATAACTGATTTGAGGAATAAAAAGTTCGTCCCCCTCCTATGTGACTCCTAGGGTCCTATTTATAGAGAATTCAGGGTCCTTTCGTTGTTAGACTATTGGGCCTGCACGAGCCTCTATTGGCCGCTTTTTTCTCCTGGTCTCAGGCGCTCGGCTCTCGGTTGTCCTTGTAATGCTGATTACGGCGGTCGTAGCGAGGGTTCTGAACGACTTGGGCTTCCCTGAAACTGACACGGGTTTGTTGCCGTGGAGATTTGCGGACGATGTTTGAACCTCTGCTAGCAGCTTTCAGGCATTGGCTCTTAGACGTAAGCTTCTGGATGTAGGCCTTTTGCTTTATCGTGAGTACTTAGAGGAGCCTATCCTGATGATGTACGTAGATACCTGTCGGTTTGAAACCATTGCTGGTTTAGGTACTAGGTGGATTAGTGGCGGTAGCCTTTATCCCTGCTTGGGTTTTGGTTTAACCTTTTGGTAAAACTTTTGAGACGGTTTGGTTCTTCGGATGGTGGCTTCTGGTGATATTCTGTTACTTGTGAAGGTAGCCCTTCATTATACATGAAGTTGATTCTTAGAAGTCAATCTTGGACAATCTATAAGTATTGGTCCGATACTCTTCTTCCTTTGGTGTGTCAGTGTTAAGAGAGTTGATCCCGATAGTCCCTCGGGTTTTTGATAAGCGGAGCCTGTGCTTTCCTCTTTTCTGATCCTTGTCTTAGGTTATTTTTCGTCACGGAACCCTCCTTTGGGTAGTCCATGTCGGATGGACCCTACCGGGTGAACTTTGCTGTCGTTCTGAAGGTCTTGAGCTCCTTTCTTCCTAAAAGGTGCTGGTTTATGTTTCTCTTGTATTCTTCCTTCTGAGCTTATACTCATCCAACATCCCTTCACTGCCATCTTATGCTAAGAGAATTTTGGTAGTAACATTTGCCCCCCTTAGTGAAGAGGTGCCTTCGACTTTCCAAGTCAAGCTTCTCTTTCCAAGCTCTTTCCTATTTCATAGCCAGTTGTCTTACAATGTTGGGTTACTACATGGATCTCGGGAAAGATGTTCATTTCGTTTTGTGGAGAAATGAACTGACCCAAATTTGCGGGTTGATATAAACAGAAGACCGGAAATTCCTTTCAATAATAATAATGAAAAGTTGAATCCTACTCAGATTCGGAGATTCAAAGACTGAAGACCGGGAATACTTCCAGTATTAACGAAGGGCCAAATCCATCCAGATTCGGGTATTTCAAAGATTGATGTCCGGGAACCCTTCCGGTATTAACGAAGAGCCGAATCCACATAGATTTGGGTATTTCAAGGATTGAAGTCCGGGAACCCTTCTGGTATTAACGAAGAGCCGAATCCACCCAGATTCGGGTATTTTAAAGATTGAAGTCCGGGAACCCTTCAGGTATTAATGAACAGTCAAATCCACCTAGATTCGGGTATTAATAGTAGAAGACCGGAACCCCCTCCGTATTTGTGAAGCGCTGAATCGACCCAGATTCGGGTATTTAATAATAGAAGACCGGAACCCACTCCAGTATTTGTGAAGCGCCGAATCAACCCAGATTCGGGTATTTAATAATAGAAGACCGGAACCCCCTCCGGTATTTTTGAAGCGCCGAATTGACACAGATTCGGATATTTAATAATGGAAGATCGGAACCCCCTCCGGTATCTGTGAAGCGTCGAATTGACCCAGATTCGGGTACTTAATAACAGAAGACCGAAACCCCCTTCGGTATTTGCGAAGCGTTGAATCGACCCAGATTCGGGTATTTAATAATAATCGATTGGTGAAGCAGAGATTGTATGTGCTTCTTCAGCCTCTCCTTGGGCTTTTGATGTCAAAGTAGAGGATGTACATGCTTTGTTGGCCACCCTCTGGGCCTGTGCGTCCGGAGCGCTTGGCTAGCTTATCCACAAGCAGGGCCCAAGGATTTACCCGACCTCCCTCTAGGAGGCGCCTTACCCTGACCATTATAGGCAATGATAAGGTCTTAGAAACTTAGACGGGGCCATCTAGACACAGAACTAAGGTTTACTCTTTTGACGCTCTATACAGACCATCGTAGGTTCTGACAGAGGCTTATACACCACCCCCTCCGAGGGGTGCCCTATCCTGACCATTGTAGGCGATTATAGGGGTCTGCGTTCCCTTCTGCGGGTAACGCGGAACATAAGTAGAGGTAGGATGTGCTCTTCTACGAGCAGAGGTAGGACATGCATAGTTATAACAGAGGAAGGACATACTCTTCTACGAGCAGAGGCAGGGCATGCTAAAGTTAGATGCACCGCCACGACCATTTCTGGTGTGAAACAGAGGCTTATGTTTTTTATGCTTTAACCCTGCCCCCTCTGATTCGGGCATGGAGAAAGACCAACACACCATCCACCTCCGGGGGATGCCTCGGCCCGCCAATTTGGCGATGACGAGGGATTTAATCCTTTTTTTTTGACTCGACCCCCTTTCGGGCCTCCCTTGAGTCATTGGAAGGGTTTCCGTGCCTTTGCTACATAATTGTATTTTGAAGGAAAGTCTTATTTCTTATTCCTTTACCGTTGATAAATATGGTCTTAGATGTTCCGAGTTCCATGTTCTCGGAACGAGATCGCCGTTGGGTCTGCATAGCCGATATGTTCCGGGCATAACTTCTTGATGTATGATCAAGGGTCCTTCCCAATTTGGACCGAGAGGTCCATCTGTTGGGTTCTTAGTGTTAACCATCACCCTTCGTAGCACTAATTCATATTTAGCGAAAAATCTAGCTCAGACCTTTGAATTTTAGTATTTTGTAATCCTTCTTTGATATTCAGCGGTTCTGATTGCAGCCTCATCACTTAGTTCTTGTATCAGGTCTAGTGATTCCTTCCTTAACTCTTGGTTGGGGCCAAACGCATATGCTATCCTCCTATACGAGGGGATTTCGACCTCAACTGGAAGCATAGCTTCACATCCATATGTAAGGGAGAAGGGGGTGCGTCCCATGGCTGTTTTAGTAGAAGTTCTGTACGCCCATAGTACTAAAGGCAACTCTTCTGCCTAATTTCCTTTGGCATGATTTAGGCATTTTTAAAGGATTGTCTTAATATTCTTATTGGCGGCTTCCACTACTCCGTTAGATTTCGGATGGGCTACTAAGGAGAAATTTTGGTGATTCCATTTTTCTCACAGAATCGAGTGAAATCTTTGCCCTCAAACTATGTTCCGTTATCCGATATGATTTTGTGAGGAATTTCGAAGCGGGTAATAATATTTTTTTATTACGAATCTTAATACCTTTTTGGTTGTGATAGTCGGAAGGGGTTCTGCCTCCACCCACTTGGTGAAGTAGTTGATAGCTACTACAGCATATTTAGCTCCACCCTTGGTGAGTGGTAAGGACCCAATTAAATCTATTCCCCATACATCGAATGGCCAGGGGCTTGATATAGTGGTTAGTTCACTGGGAGGAAGCCATGGCACCTTTGAGTACTTCTAACATTTTTCACATCTCTTGACGTACTCAACTGCTTGACTAACCATCCGCGGCCAATAATAACTTTGTCGCATGACCCTTTTGGCCAGCTTAACTCCACTGGAATGGTCCCCGCACCATCCTTCATGAGCTTCTTTTAACAGGCTAAGTCCATCTTTGGAATTTACACACCTCAAGTAAGGAAGTGAATGTAACTTTTTGTAGAATATGTCATTTACAATCACAAATGTAGGAGCTTGGTTTTTTATCTTTCTTGCGTCTTGCTTACTAAGGGGTAAGGTTCCTCTTGGGAGGTAGTCTTCTATGGGAGTCATCCATGTGGTCTCCTGCTGGCGGTTTGTTTCCGTTATGGGAGGTTCCCTTTGGAAGTTTCTTTCTTGGTTTCCTTTGTCTCCCTTTCTTAAGGCTTTGGATCTGGTTAAGGTTATTAATTCTTTCCTCGTTTCCCATTCTTCCTGCTCGATGCTAGGCATTTCCTGATATCCCACTAGCACTATTCGTGTTTTGGGAGCCCTCGAAAACTAGCCAATTTGGCTAGCGAATTCGCTTAGGCGTTCTCCTCGGGGGTATCTCATGAACTGAGAAGTCCTCAAATAGGGAAAGCATCTTCAGTGCCTTCTTCATGTATAGGATTAGCCGCTTATCCTTTGTTTGATATGTCTGTTTTATTTGGTTTTCCATTAATTGTGAATCACTAAAGATTTCTATCCGCAGTATTTTCAATTGTAGTGCTAGATTCAAGCCAGCTATCATTGATTCATACTCGGCTATGTTGTTGGTTGCATGAAATCCTAACTTCATGGCATAGTGCAAGCGGTGTCCATCAGGGGTAATTATAACATAGCCTGCCCCTGTTCCCTGCTCTTTGGAGGCTCCATCTACATAGAGTTGTCATTTAATTTTAAATCGTTTTCTTTAACTGATTGTTCTGAAATGAAGCTCGTGCACTCGTTCATGAAATTTGCGAAAGCTTGTCCTTTAATTGCTGCTCGAGGATGGAATTCAATCTCGTATTGACTAAGCTCGACACCCCATTTAATTAGCCTCCCCGAGGTTTCCGGTTTGCTGAACACTTGCTTGAGAAGAAAGCTAGTTAAGATCCTAATAAGGTGAGCCTGGAAATAACCTCCGAGCTTTCGTTCGGTTATGATCAAACAATATGCTAACTTCTCTATAACAGGGTATCGAGTTTTTGCGTCCTTTAGCCTTTGGCTAACGTAGTAAATGGTATGCTGAGTCTTATTATTCTCTCTTATCAGGACTGAGCTTACTGCATGTTCCAAAACAGCCATATATAGGTATAGATCTTCTCCCTTCTCGGGACTGGATAAAATCGGAGGCTTTCCCATATAAATTTTTAACTCCTGGAATGCCCTCCTACACTCTTCATTCCATTCGAAATTCCTCTTTTTCTTTATAACATCGAAGAAATGAACACATTCGTTGGTGGCTTTGGAATTGAACTGCTGAGGGCTACCACTTTTCCGTTTAGGCTCATGACTTCCTTGCCTGTTTTAGGTTCTTCCATATCTTTAATAGCTTGTATTTGGTCAGGGCTAGCTTCAATCCCCTGTTCACTTACCACAACCCCAAAAACATTCCGGATTGAACTCCTAAAGAACATTTTCGAGGGTTTAGCTTCATTTTGTAACTTCTTAAGACCTCGAACATTTCCTCTAGATCCTTTAGATGGTTCTCTGTTTTGGTAGACTTCACCAGCATGTCATCCACATATACCTCCATATTGCGCCCTATTTGCTCTTGAAACATCCTGTTTACTACTCTTTGGTATGTTGCTCTTGCGTTCCTCAAACTAAAGGGCATTACCTTATAACAAAACGTTCCCCAGTTGGTGATAAAGCTTGTATGCTCCTCGTCGGGTTTGTGCATCCGAATTAGGTTGTATCCCGAGTAAGCATCCATGAGGGATAGTACCTTGTGACCAATCGTGGCATCAACCAATTGGTCAATCCGCGGAAGAGGGTAGCAATCTTTTGGACAAGCCTTGTTTAAATCCGTGTAATCAACACACGTCCTCTACTTCGCATTGGACTTCTTCACTAGCACAAGATTGGGTAGCCATTTCGGGTAAAGAACCTCTCAGATAAACCCATTAGTTTCCAACCTTTTGGCTTCCTCCTTCAAGGACTCTATTTGGTCTCTATTATATTGTATCTTCTTTTGTCGGACCGGGGTTATCGAAGGGTCAATGTTTAAGGCATGGCTCACGATTGAAGGTTTGATACCAGTCATGTCTGAATGGGTCCAAGCGAAAACATCTTTGTTAAGCTATAGCAACTGGATTAAGTCACTTCTGAGGGGCTCCGTTAACCTTCTCCTTATGGCGACGATCTTTGATTTGTCCTCTGAATCCACGTTTACTTCCCCCACTTTTTCTGTTGGTTTTATTCTTTCGATGTCTCTTCTAGAATCCAAATCTGTGATGATTTCTCCTTCCTTAGCCAGGTTTACTTCATTGGATCATTTCCTCTTTCTTTTAAAAGAAGCATACCTACCATTAGCGCGTTTGTTAGTCTTATTTATTTTTACCTTAGCTTCAAATGAGGGATGTAAGAATCCCCTATTTGAAGGCATAAAAACAGTAGAAGAATCAAAAATACGAAGAACACTCCCTTTTGTATTTTTCAACCGTTGTGAAGTACTACTCGCGGGAGCTAAACTGTTCTCCCCTGATTGTATCTCATCCCTGTTTGGTCAGGAATTTTAACATGAGATATTTGGAAGAGATGAAGGCGTCCATTTCCTCTAAAGCCGGTTGTCCAAAGAAGGCGTTGTAATAGGACGGTTGATCGATCGCAACGAAGAGAGTTTCAAAGTTCTATGAAGCAAGAATAATCCCACTTGAACCAGCAGGTTGATTCAACCCACCGAAGTTGACCCCTTTTTGTTGAATCCAAAGATTAGTCCATTGTTAAGCTCCAGCTTCTTCTCGGAAATTACCATATGATCGAAGGCGTGTTTGAAGATGACATTAATAGCGCTTCCAGTATCCACCAGGATTTTAGAAACAACCGAAAGCCTTATCTGCACCATTATCGTAAGGGGGTCATTATGTGGGTGATGGTCCCCTTTTTTCAATTTTTTTTTGGGAAGACCACCAGGTTGTGGATCTTGAGAGCATAACGTGCGTTCTTCAACGATGGTTCCTCTTGAATGAAGAAGATTCCCTCCATGGGTTCTTTTATGTACTGATTTCTGACTTTTGGACAACTTCCAGTGTGGTGTGGCCCTCCATGAATCATGTTGATTCAGTTAATGGGTGGCCCTAAATCTAGGTTACTTTCCTCTGTAGCAACTCCTATCGCATTTACCGAAACCTTCTGTTGTCCACTTGTGTGATGAGCTGATGTTGTCTTGTTTAAAACAAATTCCTTTAGATGTCCCTCTCGGATTAGCTTGTGGATAATCTCATCCAATACCTTGCACTCGTCTGTCTTGTGTCCGTTGGTTTTGTGGAATTCGCAATATTTACCGCCGGAATGAGGTTCAGGGAAATTTATTGCTTTGAACGAGACGGTGAAGTTATTGACCCTTTCTTTTGCGATGACATACACATACGAGATGGGCTTGTTCAGGACAACCGAGCTAGTGTTAGAATCTTCCCACCCCATCCTCTTTTGATTTCCTTCCAGTAGCTTTCGTCCAAAGTTACGCCTTCCTCCTTCCCCTCGAGGCCCGAACTTCCTCTTTCTGAAGTATAGTTCATCCATGTGAATAAACTTATCGGCTTGGAAATAGAAGTCTTGCAGGTCTTTGCAACCGTGAATATATAACTCCTTCCAAAAAGGGGTGTGTTCAATTAGCCCTGAGTATACGACAATGAGCTTGTCACGGTCATTCATGTCCTTGGCCTTTAAGGCTTTGATGTTGAACCTTTTCAAATAATCCTCGAGAGACTCCCCTTGCCTCTTTTTGATGTTAGCAATGACCGTATAGTCTACAGTGGGATCTTTGCAGATGCAGAACTGCGCGGAAAATTTGTAAGCGAATTGTTTCCACGAGTAAATGGTCTTTTCCTTATACTGGCGATACCACTTCGCTGCTGCCCCTTGAAAGGTAACCGGGAAAAGACAACATCTGACGGCTCTTGAAGCGTTATAAAGATCCATCTGGCCGTCGAAAGCTGTCAGATGATCATCGGGATCAGTTATCCTGAGATACTTTATGGTTGGAACATTCACTCTCGACGGTATTATGGTGTTCATAATTTCATCCATGAATGAAGCTACTCTTTCGTTGTCGTTTACTCTGCCATCATGTGTCCTCTTCCCTTTACTTCCTAACAAGTCCTTGACGGTTTTCTGAGTGAGATCTTTGATGTAAGCTTCCGTGTTTTCGTAGTTCATTCTCCTGGGATCGTTGCCTTTGGAGGTGGAGCTCCCGGATTGTTCCTGCTCGCACTGATTCCCCCCATCAGGTGGGACTTCTTCTTGGAAGAGGTTGCCTTAAGCTTCTCTTTTGCTTCCGACTATTGAATGGGAGATTTTCTTTTAAGAGATTCACTTGTCTCTCTCTGACTAGATCTGGTGAGCCATGAGGACTTTTGTGCCTGGACGGCGTTGATCTGAGCCTGCACCTCTTGAAGTTGCTTTTCCAAGACCAAGATTCTTGCGACATTATCTTTCATGGCGTTTGAGTCTGGCGTTTATTGCAGATTGGATGTGGTTCCTTTCTCGTTATTATTTGGGTTAAGTGCTGGACCCTCATTTCCTTCAAGGGTGGCGTTATGATCCAACTCTTTGTTTCAATCCTACAATCTTTTTGATTTCATCTTTCCTGCCGTGGAGCAATAAATTCACCAAATTAATTTTAACAAATTAACCGCAAGGTCGGAGGTTCAAGCCCTCCTTCTAGCGCCAAAATGTTAACGACATTGTCGTCAACACCCGAATTATGAGATATAAGACACGTGTCCATGGGATCTGACATCGTCACGACTCAATGTTATCGAAATACGTTTTGAGACCTGTAAATCTAAGCTAGACTGCCTTCCCCTGGGCATAAGAATCCACTACAACAAAAATACTTTTTTATGACGTTTAAAAACTGCCATAAAAACTTTCTATGATGATTCTTTAAACATCATATATCAACATGTTATTAAAAGTCTGGTAGATATTACGACGTGTAATTCTTGCAATAGAAAACATACTTTTGTTGCAATCTTAAACATGTCATATTAGTGCAACTTCTTTTCTATAGCTTATGAAGCATGCTATAGAAAGTTTTTATGACGTAGTGGAAATGTCATTTAAATGGTGTTATATGTTGACATTCCTTATTGTTATAACATCTGAACACTCTATGAAAAGTTTCTATGACGCATCGAAACATGATATAGAAAATTCACTACTACCTACTACAACATCGTTTTGTTGCTATAAAAAACATTCAAAACATTCTATTGCAACATTTTGCTATCATAACATTCAGATTTACAATTTCTAATTCTAATAATATATCATAACAATTCAAAGACAAAAACATATTTGTCACACTAATCTAAATACACAAATAGAGTCAATAGCCAAATCACAATATATATATATATATATATATATATATATGATGAATTCACTAGCTCGAGTTAACCCAAGAAGTAAGAGATCAAGTACAAGGCCAAAGTATTGAACCACAAATGAAGCAAACTGCAGACCTCTAATGAGACCTAACGAGTTTGTATGACTCATATCTTGTATGACTCATATCCTTGTATGATAAAACCACGTTGTTCTCAGCAGTCACATAGTCAGCAATGTCGTGGTCAAGAACCAAGCAGAGAAACCTGAACAAAAACATATAAATTTAGCATAAGCATTAAGCATATGGCTAGTTTTCAAAGCACTGTTAGTTTAAGCACTACCTGTTTAGCATTGTCAAATCTATCTTCTCAAAGAATTTTTCGAATTTTGTTTGAAGCATAACACACTGTTAGTATGGATCATCTTTGAGATAGTTATGTTCCCATTCCTGCAAGATCAAATATTTGTGAGTGATAATAAATTTCTATAAGAACAAGTTAATGCTGCAAATGTAATTAAGTATATATGACCTGCTCAGCCTTCAACCACAACCGGGTCAATCTTCCCGATGCGTGCCTGTTCAATAAAAAAACATGAGAGTCCAGATTAATAATTTGATCGGCTTGGCACATCTACCAAATTCCATTCCAGTTTTAACAATATGCTAAATTATCTTATATATCAAAAGTCATATGAAATGGTATATAACCCAAACCAAACATGATCAACACAAATCAAAATCGATTACTTGGAATTTTGGGTAAGCAACACAACAAGATCAAAATTCATTTTAGTGATACCTGTGGTTTAGTTGTAGAAAATAATTAGAGAAGAAAACATATCAAACCGCCATTTCTACAAAATTAGTAAACCCCTCCAACTACTGTTAACACGCCGTAGTATAATAATTCTTTGCTGCTTTCTTTCACTTTCTTTTCTTTTTCCCCCTTTTCAGTTCTTCACTCTTGTTCATTTTCAATTCATTTAATTAGCTAACAATTTCGTTGGATTTCTGTTTCATTTGCTAAATTTTACTGTAGATAAGAATCGTACTCAGATTTTGATTATGGTATTTCTTAATGGAGCTACACGGTACTCCTCACACTATGTGTTATTGTTTGTACTGACTTTTATGCAGGAACTCAAATTTTGCAAAGTAGTTAATTATTCATATATCAAAAGGTTAACGACCCATTAATGGGACAAACTCTCATAGTCCAATGCATTCTGATGAGATCTTCGGAATGTTCTTAGTTGGATACTGAATATAAAGAGACATCTAAGTTTCTTTGGCTATTGTTAATGTCTAGGCATGCTTTCATGTTGTCTTAATTCATTTTCACTTAAAACAGAATAATAATAATAATAATAAAATCATTTCAAAAACAATCAGCTCATTCAATTAAACAATGGTTTCGCTACATAGTTAGTTAAATGAACTACAATATGTGCTCCATAACTCATAAGCTAGAGATTATAATTTGTGTTAAACATTTTTTCCCCAACATCCAAATACATTAAGGTAGTTCAGATGCGATAGAAACTACATCATGTATGTGCATGGTAAACAACCTAAAGTGAATGGTAACAAAACTGTATAGTTGATGGCTGTTATCCGTTCAAATATCAATTAGAATATGTCAACCAATACACGTGGATATGTCTAGTCAATGGTGCTGCAGCACCACACAACGATGCTGCATTGCACAAGCACTGGTGTGGTGCAGCAGCACTACACATTGGTATTGCTCTGCACAAGCACCACCAATGGTGCTGCTGTGCCCGCAAATACATACAATGAGACGGATTGTGCATGTTAATAAGATAATTCAGATATCTACTTTTAATTGCAGCATGTATTAAATAGATTAAGATGCTAATGCAAAATGAAAATATACGTACTAGAAGTCAAGTCCATATTGCCATATGCAGCAGGCCATGCCACTGTCGAATCAATGGCAATAAACCACAATTGACACCCGTTTGACTATGATTGTTCCGCGGACAATCAAAACTAAACTATATTAAATATTGCATTAAATATCATATTATTTTATAATATTGCAACAATAATATAACTGATTTTTACCATTTGAGGTATGCTTTCCTCTCCTACTTTCTTTAATCTGCCAATTAATAACATCAAGAAAGTATTAGATTGAAAGAGCAATCGGGTATGGAATTTTATCACTTCTCGTAGAGGACTATACTTTTGATATTATCACATACCCTATATAAATATAGCGAGCAAAAAAAATATTTCCAGAAACCAAACTTTTGTCGACAAATATTTTCACCAAAGAATTCGTCTTAACTCTGCGTGTTTGGAGTAAAACCAGTATAATATAGTTAGTTTGGAAAACTAAAAGTCAAAAGTAAGTTCTCACTGTGTCAAAATAGGTTGTAGTATATAGCCTAACATATGTTTGTACCAGACAAACACGGTAACAAGAAAGAATTTGATGACAGATTCGGAAGAAATAGAAAGCATGAAGGCACATGAATCAGTGGATTGTCAGATCCCAATGGTAGGACTTGATTCACCCTTACTTTGTTGAGGTAAACAGTTAATTATACACTTGTGTCCAAAGAAAAAATGATAAGCAATGATCAATTTATCATGTACTAACCTTGACGATTCTGAGGAGGAAACACAATAAAATATATCATAAATTAATATATTTGTGAGATTTGTATTTTGTACATACATATATTTAGTAAATACAAGGTTATTTAGCTCTGAAAAAAAATCATAAATTTTGTCAGATCATATACCTCCGGACAAAGGACATAAAGACGGATCCCTTCACAACTTAATGTACTGCATGATCGAGTAAATAAAACAAATCCACCTGCATATAAATGAATGAAACTTGCGACATAAGCGTCTGTAATTTGCAATTAGTACATATTGAAGTGTCTATAATTTGCAATTAGTACATAAGCGTCTATAATGCACCTGCATATACCTTCTTACTTCGAAGACATTAAATATTGAAGTGTCTAATTTGCAATTAGTACATAAGCGTACATAAAACTTGCGACATCAAGAGTTAAGGTCACATGGATAGACAAATAAAAAAGAGCTTTTGATGTCCTTAACTATTTGCAAATAAAAAAGGTCCTACGTAAATAGGCTAAAAAATGTCAAGACAATTAAAATAATAAAAATGATTTTATAATTCTATTTCATACATTTTTAAAAATAAAATCTCGTTGATAGCAGGAACAGAAGTGCAGATAATGGGTAACTTGTTATGATGTGTGCAAGTAGATCAATCTACAGTACCTATTAAGAAACAGTTTGGAAAGTTTGACGAGGTTCTTGATCTAGAATGTCATTGCATGCCATGGTTCCTTGGCAAAAGAGTTGCAAGTCATCTTTCCCTTCACGTGCAACAGTTAGATGTCAAGTTCAAGACTAAAACTGTTAGGAATATTTTTTAAGAGAAGAAGAAGGGATTTTTGAGAAGATTATTTTAATGGGGAGGAAATTTTCATTGATTTTCTTTTGATTACAAATTTGATTGCATACATACATCAACTTGATTGCCTTGCTTTTATAATGCACTGCATTCTCTAGAGTATTCTAGGAATGCCTTACCTAGAATATCTAAAATAGGAATTCTAGATTTTGCCCTTTATTCAATTCATTAATACAATTGCTAATTTAACAATACAATTATTTGTTTCCTGAAAAGCCAAGATTATTTCCAACATTCCCCCGTAAGCTTGGTTTTTGAACTCCAAGAAGATCTCGCAATCTTTTAAAATTATCAGACTTTAATGCTTTTGTGAAAATATCAGCAACTTGATTATTTGTTTTGCAAAAATTTAGCTGCACCTCTTCATTTTCAATTCCTTCTCGAATGAAATGATGTTTGATGGCTATATGCTTTGTTCTTCCATGATGGACTGGATTCTGCTTCACTTTGTAGATCCATTTTACTCCAATGGTTTCTTTGTCTTTTGGCTTATCAACCAACATCCATGTTTTGTTCCTTTCAAGTGCATCCATCTCTTCTTGCATTGCCTTCCTCCAAGCATCTTCTTTAACCGCTTCTTCAAAATTTTCTGGTTCCATTGTGCAATAATTGCACCTAGCAAAAATATCATCCAAAATCCTCATTTTTATTGGGGTTGAGCTTGGAGATGATGAATTATGGCTTGTTGTGGATGAAGTGCTAGATGGAGAACTTGGTGTAGATGAATCACATTGGTTATTTGCAAGTGTAGTTGGATTTTGTTCTAAAATTATTGCTGGAACAGTTTTATCCTCCACTTTCTCCTTTTGCCAATTCCAAGATGTCTTCTCATCAAATGCAACATCTCTACTGATGATTACTTTCTTTGTCTTCAAGTTGTAAAGTCTATAGCCCTTTGACACAGAACTATAGCCAATAAAAATGCATCTTTCACTTGCTTCTTGAAGCTTTGTCCTTTTTTCTTTAGGAATTTGAGCATAGCAAATACTCCCAAAGACTCTAAGATGATTCACTGAAGGCTTTCTTCCACTCCACGCTTCAAATGGCGTCATGTTCCATACAGCTTTTGTTGGACATCTATTCAGCAAATACACAGTTGTATTTACAGCCTCGGGCCAAAATTCTTTAGGCATGCCTTTCTCAAACAACATTGATTTATCCATCTCCATCACTGTTTGATTCTTCCTTTCGGATACACCGTTTTGCTGAGGTGTATACCTAACGGTTAGTTGCCTCTCCACACCTTCTTCTTCACAAAATTTATCAAAATCATTGGAGTTATACTCCTTTCCCCTGTCACTTCTCAAAACTTTTATGGACCTGCCACTTTGTTTCTCAACAAAAGCTTTAAAATTCTTAAATATAACAAACACTTCAGATTTTTGTCTCATAAAATAAACCCATGTCATGCGGGTCAAATCATCAATGAATAAAATAAAGTACCTGTTTTGAGCATGAGATAATGTGCTCATAGGACCGCATACATCCGTGTGTACTAATTCCAACACTTCTTTGGCTCTCCTTGATCCTTCTTTTGGAAACGGTTGCCGATGATGTTTGCCAAGTACGCAGCCTTCACATACTCCATGTTCTTTTTTTTATTGTTGGCAACCCGTACACCATCTTCTTTTGTGAAAGCAATGTGAGACTATTATAGTTTAAGTGCCTAAGCCTCTTATGCCATAAACTAGTTTCGTCTTCCTTTTTTGCCATGAAGCTATGATTTTTATCATAATTGAGATGAAGGGGAAAGCTTCTGTTTTGTGTCATTTTTATTACAGCAACAACTTTTCCTTTTGAATCAAAAATTTTACATTCTCGATTCTCAATTTGAAGAGAATAACCATGCTCTAAAAGTTGTCCAATGCTCAACAAATTCTCATCTAATTTAGGAACATAAAAGGTATCATGAATAACTTTACCTCCTTGCTTTGTTGCAACTCCAATGCTGCCTTTGCCTTCAACTTCAACATACTCACCATTGCCAAGTTTAACTTTCGAACCAAATGAAGGATCTATCTCAATGAATGCACTTTTGTCTCCTGTCATATGATTGCTACATCCGCTGTCCAGGTACCATATATTCTTATATTCTTCAGTTGCCTTTTGACAAGCAAAGAACAAGCTCCCTTCCATATCTTCCGCTCCGGCAAATGCTGTGTTATGTGGCTTACCAAGGCGACAGTCCTTTTGAATGTGCCCAAACCTTTTGCAATTATGACATTGTGGCTTTCCTTTGTTCCAGCAGTCCTTTTCTTCATGAGAGCTTTTTTGGCAAATTCCACACCATTTATTTGTTCCTTCATCTCTTCCTCTTCCGCCATAGGTGCCTCGACCTCTTCCGCGTGAATTTCTTCCTCTTCCTTTGCCAAATCTGCCACCTCTAGAAGACTCGCCATTATTTTGTTTTATTGTTTTGTCATTGTTGCATTGAGTGGTGAGTTTGGACTGAAATGCGTTTTCAACCGTCTTTTCCATACGGCGTAACAACCTTTGCTCGTAGGATCTAAGTGAACCCATCAAGCCTTGAACGGTCATGTTTGACAAATCTTTGGTTTCTTCTATAACATCCACCATAGGATCAAAATTTTCAGTTAAGCTTATCAAAATTTTATCAACGATTCTACGATCGTCAATTATATCTCCATGAGACTTCATTTGATTCACTAATTCGGACAGCCTATTAAAATACTCATTCAAACTTTCATTTTCTTTCATTTTTTTATTTTCAAAATCTCTCTTTAGAGACTGAAGTTTGACAGTTCTCACCTTTGAATCCCCTTCAAACTCTTGTTGCAAGATTTCCCATGCTTCCTTGGCTGTTTTTGCTCTCATAATTCTTGGGAATATGGTGTTTGACACTCCTCTTTGAATCATTCCAAGAACTCCAGCATCTGTGATTCTTTTCTTTTTTAATACTTCAGTTTGAGCTGCTGTACGTTCTGCCGCAGCTGTTGAGTCTTCATATCCTTGCTTGATGAACTCCAAGACATCTAAGGAGATGAACAAAGTCTCCATTTTTACTGCCCAAAAATCATAATTTTCTCCTTCAAATAAAGGAACTTGGACATTGCTATAGGTGGAGTTGATGCTTGCTGAAGTATTGCTTGGAGAAGCCATTACTTTGCACTTTTTTTTTAATTGCAAGGATCTAGGGCTCTGATACCACTGTTAGGAATATTTTTTAAGAGAAGAAGAAGGGATTTTTGAGAAGATTATTTTAATGGGGAGGAAATTTTCATTGATTTTCTTTTGATTACAAATTTGATTGCATACATACATCAACTTGATTGCCTTGCTTTTATAATGCACTGCATTCTCTAGAGTATTCTAGGAATGCCTTACCTATAATATCTAAAATAGGAATTCTGGATTTTGCCCTTTATTCAATTCATTAATACAATTGCTAATTTAACAATACAATTATTTGTTTCCTGAAAAGCCAAGATTATTTCCAACAAAAACTAAGGACAATGTTTTTGTCAATGTTGTTGCATCCATTCAGTATCGCGCTCTAGCCAACAAGGATAGTGATGCATTCTGTAAGCTGAGCAATACAAGGTCACAAATCCAGGCTTGCGTATTTGATGTGATCAGAGCGACTATCCTGAAACTTATACTGAATGATGTTTTTGAACAAAAGAACGATATTCCAAAAGCGGTTGAAGATAAACTTGTAAAAGCAAATGGCTGCTTATGGATATGAAATCGTGCAGACCCTCATTTGTGATATTGAACCTGATGTCAGTGCGAAGAAGGCAATGAATGAAATCAAAACAGCTGCAAGGCTAAGATTGGCAGCAAATGACAAGGTAGAAGCGGAAAAATCCTACAAATAAAAAGAGCAGAAGGTGAAGCAGAATCAAAATACCTTTCAGCGCTTGGAATTGCTAGGCAGCGCCAAGCGATAGTAGATGGACTATGCTTCAGCTCATTTTAAAAACTGAGCTAAAATTCGATTTAAATACTGGGGCAAAAGCTCAGTTGTACAATTGAGCTTCTGCTCAGTATTTAAACCGAGCTTTACCTCAGTTTTTAAAATGAGCTAAAGCTCATGTTTAAGCTGAGCTTCCGCTCAGTTTTCAAACTGATCATGT
The DNA here is from genome assembly GCA_030737875.1 of Allium sativum. Lineage (NCBI taxonomy): Eukaryota > Viridiplantae > Streptophyta > Magnoliopsida > Asparagales > Amaryllidaceae > Allium > Allium sativum. Next base: position 137,066,333 of record CM060918.1, read on the forward strand.
TTGAACTGAGCTTTGGCTCCGTTTTATAACTGAAAATTAAGCCGAAGCTCAGGTTCAAACTAAGCTGAAATAATACATTAGCAGCGTTTACACTGATGAATTTTGATTGAACAAGCATTATTTACTCTAAAAAAAAATACATTAGTCGCGTTTACACTGATGAATTTTGATTCATATCTCTTTTAAAAAAATATATTTTACATGTATGTGCTTAGGTTATTTCCAAATGCATTAAGCAGCCTTGTCAATATTACATGTGCTTTGTTTACATGATTAGTATATATGGTTCAGTAAACCTATAAAAAAAATTAGCAAATATAAAGTAGCATAATTTTAAAAATTCCTAAAATACATAAAAGTGCCTCCTCTAACGCAATTGCAATCACCTCTACTAAATTATCAAGTGTGTTAAGAAGGAAAAACAAAATACTTCTTCACAAATTATAGAAGTACAAAAAATACCTTATTCAGTAATCAAACTTACCAGTAGTCAAAGAGGTATCGTCTCATTGCAAATAGATTAGGAGGTAGCTAGAGTCCACTAGCCTGTAGGTGTGATCTGGAGGAGAATCGCAACAGCTAGCATGGCGTCGTCACCTGTCGCGTCATGCGATTTGATTGAAGCAATCAAGCATGTCTTGATTTGTAATTGGTGATTTTTTTTATGTTGTCCATGGGGTTAATACGCTTCAAATTTTGTCTCCATCGGCCTGAAAAATACTGTACTCGAATGTTCTCCTTCAACCAAAAAATAATAATTATATGTGTAATTATAATGTGCATCAGCATAGTAAACAACAGGGCTGACCACTCGGGGTTAGACTTGGTAACGACAACTACCCTTGATCAGACTATGCTCCTAAGATCCGACTAAAGAAAAGAAAGGCTCACCTTGTAACACCCCACCTCGCTAGGGTCACTCACAAAGGGAATGCACTAGGTTTGGTGAAGCATTATCAAAGTAAACATGCATAGAAATATTACAAGACAGAACATATATAAAATAGCGGAAGTAAAACAAATTTCATTACCTTGTAAAATAAGGTCTAAAGCCTTTTACATCAGAATACATCAAAACCTGTCTTGCAATAGTAAAGAAGCATAAAACATTTTCATAAATTATTCCCCAAAATAAAGCGGTGAAGCAGCCATAGCCAAGAGAAGACCAAGCTATACATGATAACCTTCAAGCATAAGAGGTCTGAACTAAACAACAGCATTTCCTCCCTAAAAACCTGGAGGGGGGGGGACCGGAAGACAAAGAGGCGAAAGAAAACGAGGTCAGTCATAAAGACTGGTAAGTCCTATCTACTTCCAGCATAAAAACAGATAAAGGTAACATGACATGCATAAACTGAAAGTAAACATAAGGATGATGACAAGATAGATAAGCTAGACCAAGATAACAAGATGAACCACTGTATCAAGATAAACTAAGGTATCACATTGTCAGGTTTCTATCAAGTATAAAATCCCGAGGTATCTATCATGTATATTTGCTCTGCACCTCCCGTACTAGTATCCCAACCCGTGTTATGTGTTAACTACAAAATGTCCCTTGCCCAATGTCATGAAATGGTCCATGTCGACCTAATATATCGCATATATAGGTTTTCTCAACTCGTGTGTTTCTCTCCATGTATAAGTTCAGTCCTTTGTCGTACCTCGTGCGGGCTTTCTCACTACTTCAACGTAGTACCATTTGATCCTTGAAATTATTTGGACTGTCATCTTTTATCTAACTATGTTTTCTTATCAAGAACTATCGCGCGTTCAACTAAGGTTTATGCCACCCAGGACCACTGGGGATTATGCTACCTAATGAACGTTTTCGTATCTCGGTTTGGGTTCAAATCACCTAGGGCCACTAGGGATTATGCTACCCGTCAACCACGCCCTTTTTCCCACGTATGTATCGTGAATCGTTTTTCCATGTCTATGTGCACATGTATCTCAATGTGCCATCCGAGTTCCGTGACAGAATACAGGACTCGGTCGGGAGCTTTAGGTTATTTGCCGATGCAGATATTAAGGTCTGTTTTTCTACCGGTGGTTATGGTCCCACGTGACCCCTCCCTCAACTACTGAGAGGCAAAACAAGAAAAATCATGTATAAGAACTACACTACAGCCATCAATGCCCCACTCCCAAATGACCAACCTCACACATAACTAGATAGCAAGTATGGTCTGTTGGGTGTTCTCTGCCTTTCCGTACGTACACGATTGACTAAAGATGGTAGGTGGCCGACGATGTGCTATCTAGGGCTACCATAAAAATATCGCCGACCCCACGCTAATCCACCCCAGTCTTTAGATTGCTCGCACAACAACCAAGACATACCCTTGGCTCTTCTACCGCAGACCTTAACCTCTGTGAGCCCAGGAGGATCATCTTCCACCTCACAGAGGGATACCAAGAGTATCCTCACGTTCCCCGAAGCTACTGCTTCGTCACCCAATTCGTTGGAGCCTTTATCTAAATCAGATATTTCTCTACCTCGTGTATTTGCTGAAGCGACGACCTACCGAATCGGGTTACTCATCTATTATGAACTAGTCCAATTTCCTTGACTAAGAATTATTACTTAGTTATCCTTAACTAAGGTTTATCACTTAGCTTCCTTTCCCGTCATCCTTGTTAACTACTGTTTTCCACTTAGTCCCCCTGAACTAGGGTTTTATATAATGGGTTAAGCGTTGTCATTCAAGCTCATGACTTAACCCGTCTAGAAGCATGTCAAAATTGGCTAAGTGTTCAAGTTTAAGACTTAGCCCTACAAACCATGTGTCAAGTTGGTTGAGTATATCAAGAAGTTCACGGCTTAACCTTATCGCGTTATCGTGGTTGGTTAAGTATATATTATCCTTATCAAATTACTGAGTCGAGTTGGTTAAGTATATTCAAGCGGTTCGTGTCTTAACCCTATCCAATTACTATGTTAGATTGGTTAAGTGTAGGTTAACTTAACCCCATCAAGTTACCGAATCAAATTGGTTGAGTATTGGTTAACTTAACCTCATCAAAATTATCGAGTCAAACTGGTTAACCTAACCCCATTAAATCATCGTGTATAATTGGTTAAGTATAAGTTACTTAACCCCATTAAATTATCCTGTTAGATTGGTTAAGTGTCATTAGTCTAGCTAAGGTACTTAACCCACCCGTCTATGTCATATCGGTTAAGTGTCATTAGTCTAATCAAGTTACTTAACCTTATCATGTGGCATTAATTAGTTTAATGCACCCCAACATCTCACATTAGACCTTGTTGTGGTTACTGGTTAAGCCGGGCGGGTCCGGGCAGTTTTACACCACAACCTAGTCTAACATCGGGTTTCAAGCGCGATATGACCAACTACTCACATTGGGTCCTATTGTTTGTAGCTACTGGATTTGCCGGGCGGTTCCGGGTAGATTTATGCTACAAACTCAACCCAACCTCGAGTTGGCCACTTTCATGTTTTACTACGTATCATGTTCACGCCAAATTTAGGCCTGAATTAAGTCCTTGTTTTTCACTTATGCCCATTGTCCCATTTCTTGGTATAATCCATGTCAAGTTCACATGTTTCATATTTTTCTAAGTGTCATCCGTACATTTATTACCATTACATGTTACATGTAATTTCATGTCAAGTTTATAGCAAATTTCAAGCTTTGCCTAGACTACCCAAAACGTATTCCCAACGCACATGAAAGCAAATCAACATATAGGAAAAAATATGACAAAAGAGGGTATAAGATGGCAAAGGTGAATCACAAGTTAAACATGGTGACGTTTGAGGTAAAAGGTGTTCACATAACTAGCATATTGCATATCGGCCTCAAAACATGTATGATAGCATAAAGGGATTGGCCTCTAACATGCATGATATCATAAGAGGATTGGTCTCAAGCATGCATGATATCATATCCTAGGTCCGTCATCTTATGCATGTGAGTGTCATGAGGGGTTTTAGGTTCTTTTACATGCATAAACCCAAAATGTTTCACAAGTCAAAATGATTCCAAGGGTTCATGCCATCATTCCACAAGTAAAGATCCAAACTTGCATGATAAATTAAGTCCAACACAACATAAGTAGCATGATTTAGTCACTAAAACATAGCCCAAAGTCATGGGTTCAAGAAAGGGGCAAAACTAGGTTCACATAGGCTAACATACTTGTGTTTCTTTTCATTTTATTCCATGTCAACACTAAATCTACCGTTTAGATCTAGAAGTAGCTAGAACTTACAAAGAGAGGCTAGGGACTCATGAGAAAGCATTTGTCATAGAACGGTGTTGAGATGACACTCTACTTCCTTGATTTGACGTAGAAAGCTTGCAACTTTTGATTTGATTCCGATTTGAATGCGTAAGCCCTTGGAGTTGGAGATGGAGGCCATGATCAAGAGAGATTTGGACAGCACTTCGTGGCAAGAGTGATTTGTGAGGGTTTACGCTAGGTTTAGGGGTCTTTTTATAGAAGTTTAGGTTAGCGTAGGCCCTAGGATTAACCCTAGTTTAGATCTGAACCATCAAATCCCGAAACAGGCCTTAAAACATGACCCAAAACACTCAGCAGGTGCACCAGGCCAAAGTGGTCGGACCACCCAGGTCGACACCCGTGTCGACTGAGCAGTCGACCTGCCCTTGGGCGTGTCGACTCCCCAGTAGGCCTGGGGCTTGGGCGAGAATTTTTCCCGCCCAGTCTGTTTGGCTCCAGATTTGAATTTCGAACTGTTTTTGAACTTGAATTTTTCTGAGAACTTTGACGGGCCATAACTTGGTCATACGGACTCAAATTTTCGAAAACTCAAGCTCTATTTCGCGTATTTTTCCGAGATGAACGCAATGGCACAACCCGTTTCCCATGATTTAGATTTTATAATTTAATTCCGCCTTGATTCTTGTCTTAACACGTTATAAAAATCCGGGTTGTTACATTCTCCCCAACTTAAAGGATTTCGTCCCCGAAATCTCTAAGTTAGGAAGATCGTATCCTACCATCTATCATCCATCCACTCAAAACATCATCCACAAGCAACCAATGTCCTTAGACGATTTCTAATGCTGTATGTACATATGCAAAAAGTGTGTGTATATGTACTTATCTAATGTAAGAGATCAGGCCTGAGTGATCTTCTAAATGCAAAATATGTTTAGTGCCATGAATCCAACATGTATGCAAATAGTCCTAGTCATATAAACACTATATGTGTGCACAACCATTCATCCACATGCAACATCCACATGATAACATATTCAATTTCATCCATAAATAAGTACAAATACTCGTGCATATGCAATATGAAATGTGACTGAATCGACCTAGTGTCTAATGTGTACTCAATCATCCACGAGCAACCACTTGCAACCACTGGCAACCATATCAATCATAGCATGTTTCAAATACATGTTTACATCCATAAGGTTCTACCTAAGGTCCTCAAGATAGGATCGAGAAGATAAACAAGATAAACTCCTTTTGGGGTTTGCAACTGAACTAAGATCGAAAACAGAACCGAGAGGATATTAATAAAAGATAGCCTACAAGTAAGTTCTACAGAAAACAGGGATCAAGGATATACTCTTAAAAAGAGATATCATGCGCGTATCTAGTCTTCATCCTTCTGAGTCGCATTCCCTTGAGCTTAGTTCCATTGTGCTTTGACCATCTTTTAACTTCATGATTTTGTAGCTTCTTATTTCCTGTTTCCATAATATGAGTTGGAACTCATTTTATTGTCGCCTCTCGTTCCAGTTTCACTTATTCTTCTTCTAGTATACTTGATTCAAACATGACTGCGTACTCGTGATTCCATGCGAGCTCTCCAAAATTCACTAGTGAATCTTGGATCTCGTTTACATACTATACGGCATTCCACGCAGAAGAACTTTCTCTTGAAAGTAAACAGGTGCCAACCAGGTTACCATGTGTACTTACTAGGGTGATTTTTATAACTTATGCATAAGTGAAATGAACCATCCGTCTTATTGGCAAACACCACTCGATCGGGTTTCAAATTTCCAATAAAGGCATCAAGGGATTCTAGGTAACTAATCATGACAGAACCCGAAAGGTTACACGAGACTTCGAGGGTATTACCAAGGCTAGTCAAGAATCTAACTACCCTCCGATCAAAACCGAGGGTGACACCCCTTACTGGATAACCACTTCATCCCTAGAATCCATCCATGGCTAAAACATAAGCATTACTTCCAAACTCAACTCTTGGCATAGACATTCTCAAATCCAAACAAGTCATGAATAAATGGACTGATTCTCCAACAAGTTTTGAGACAAAATGGGATCCTCTACTACACTAGTACTAAGGTGCAGAGACTCAACTATCGAAGCAGACTTGAATGATGCAGTGATGAAAACAAAGTCCTAACGGGATGATAGAAAAGAAAGGCTAAACCTTTTCCTTGAAACGGTACCATCCCTTTTTGGTACCCTTGAAATGAGAGCATACAATTGGCCTCTCAATGATCTTGTCCTCGTCCCACAACACCTAACTATCCGTCCCGTTTTACCATACCAAAGATACTCTTCCGTCATGGGTTTTATTATTATTCACCCTTTTCCTCCTTTGTGGATTAAGCCATACCGACAAGTTGCTTATCCTTAAGCTTGTATCCTTGTTCTTACCATCCTTTCTTATAACGCGGTAACAGGTCTCTCGAGAACTCCCTCCATCGTACGGAAAACACTTACGTAGCTAGACAAGGATTAGTCGTAGTTAAAACCACTGTGACTACATATGGAGGAAAGAAAGGAAAAGAGATTCGAATCAAGGAAACAAGGATAGTGCTAATGGCTTTTTCGGGAATAGCCCTTTGAAAACAAAACTTTTCTTGAAAAATGCTTCTTTGTAAACAGTTTTCAAATAGTTTTCAGAAGGTTTTAAAAACTTTTGCCCAGTCTGGTAACCTTCTGCTCTGATACCAAATGTAACACCCCACCTCGCTAGGGTCACTCACAAAGGGAATGCACTAGATTTGGTGAAGCATTATCGAGGTAAACATGCAAAGAAATATTATAAGATAGAACATATATAAAATAGCGGAAGTAAAACAAATTTCATTACCTTGTAAAATAAGGTCTAAAGCCTTTTACATCAGAATACATCAAAACCTGTCTTGCAATAGTAAAGAAGCATAAAACCTTTTCATAAATTATTCCCCAAAATAAAGCGGTGAAGCAGCCATAGCCAAGAGAAGACCAAGCTATACATGATAACCTTCAAGCATAAGAGGTCCGAACTAAACAACAGCATTTCCTCCCTGAAAACCCGGGGGGGGGGGGGGGGGAACGGAAGACAAAGAGGCGAAAGAAAACGGGGTCATTCATAAAGACTGGTAAGTCCTATCTACTTCCAGCATAAAAACAGGTAAAGGTAACATGACATGCATAAACTGAAAGTAAATATAAGGATGATGACAAGATAGATAAGCAAGACCAAGATAACAGGATGAACCACTGTATCAAGATAAACTAAGGTACCACATTGTCAGGTTTCTATCAAGTATAAAATCCCGAGGTATCTATCATGTATATTTGCTCTGCACCTCCCGTACTAGTATCCCAACCCGTGTTATGTGTTAACTATAAAATGTCCCTTGCCCAATGTCATGAAATGGTCCATGTCGACCTAATATATCGCATATATAGGTTTTCTCAACTCGTGTGTTTCTCTCCATGTATAAGTTCAGTCCTTTGCCGTACCTCGTGCGGGCTTTCTCACTACTTCAACATAGTACCATTTGATCGTTGAAATAATTTGGACTGTCATCTTTTATCTAACTATGTTTTCTTATCAAGAACTATTGCGCGTTCAACTAAGGTTTATGCCACCCAGGACCACTGGGATTATGCTACCTAATGAACGTTTTCATATCTCGGTTTGGGTTCAAACCACCTAGGGCCACTAGGGATTATGCTACCCGTCAACTACTTTTCCCCATGTATGTATCGTGAATCGTTTTTCCATGTCTAGGTGCACATGTATCTCAATGTGCCATCCGAGTTCCGTGACAGAATACAGGACTCAGTCGGGAGCTTTAGGTTATCTGCCGATGCAGATATTAAGGTTTGTTTTTCTACCGGTGGTTATGGTCACACGTGACCCCTCCCTCAGCTACTGAAAGGCAAAACAAGAAAAACCATGTATGAGAACTACACTACGGCCATCAATGCCCCACTCCCAAATGGACAACCTCACCTATAACTAGATAGAAAGTATGGTCTGTTGGGTGTTCTCTGCCTTTCCGTACGTACACGATTGACTAAAGATGGTAGGTGGCCGACGATGTGCTATCTAGGGCTACCGTAAAAATATCGCCGACCCCACGCTAATCCACCCCAGTCTTTAGGTTTCTCGCACAGCAACCAAGGCATACCCTTGGCTCTTCTACCGCAGACCTTAACCTCTGTGAGCCCAGGAGGATCATCTGTCACCTCACAGAGGGATACCAAGAGTATCCTCATGTTCCCCGAATCTACTGCTTCGTCACCCAGTTCGTTGGAGCCTTTATCTAAATCAGATATTGCTCCACCTCGTGTATTTGCTGAAGCAACGACCTATCGAATCGGGTTACTCATCTATTATGAACTGGTCCAATTTCCTTGACTAAGAATTATTACTTAGTTATCCTTAACTAAGGTTTATCACTTAGCTTCCTTTCCCGTCATCCTTGTTAACTACTGTTTTCCACTTAGTCCCCCTGAACTAGGGTTTTATCTAATGGGTTAAGCGTTGTCATTCAAGCTCATGACTTAACCCGTCTAGAAGCATGTCAAAATTGGCTAAATGTTCAAGTTTAAGACTTAGCCCTACAAACCATGTGTCAAGTTGGTTGAGTATATCAAGAAGTTCACGGCTTAACCTTATCGCGTTATCGTGGTTGGTTAAGTATAGATTATCCTTATCAAATTACCGAGTCGAGTTGGTTAAGTATATTCAAGCGGTTCGTGTCTTAACCCTATCCAATTACTATGTTAGATTGGTTAAGTGTAGGTTAGCTTAACCCCATCAAGTTACCGAATCAAATTGGTTAAGTATTGGTTAACTTAACCTCATCAAAATTATCGAGTCAAACTGGTTAACCTAACCCCATTAAATCATCGTGTATAATTGGTTAAGTATAAGTTACTTAACCCCATTAAATTATCCTATTAGATTGGTTAAGTGTCATTAGTCTAGCTAAGTTACTTAACCCACCCGTCCATGTCATATTAGTTAAGTGTCATTAGTCTAATCAAGTTACTTAACCTTATCATGTGGCATTAATTAGTTTAATGCACCCCAACCTCTCACATTAGACCTTGTTGTGGTTACTGGTTAAGCCGGGTGGGTCCAGGCAGTTTTACACCACAACCTAGTCTAACCTCGGGTTTCAAGCGCGATATGACCAACTACTCACATTGGGTCCTATTGTTTGTAGCTACTGGATTTGCCGGGCGGTTCCGGACAGATTTATGCTACAAACTCAACCCAACCCCGAGTTGGCCACTTTCATATTTTACTACGTATCATGTTCATGCCAAATTTAGGCCTGGATTAAGTCCATATTTTTCACTTATGCCCATTGTCCCATTTCTTGGTATAATCCATGTCAAGTTCACATGTTCCATATTTTCTAAGTGTCATCCCAACGTTTATTACCATTACATGTTACATGTAATTTCATGTCAAGTTCATAGCAAATTTCAAGCTTTGCCTAGACTACCCAAAACGTATTCCCAACGCATATGAAAGCGAATCAACATAGTAGGAAAAATATGACAAAAGAGGGTATAAGATGGTAAAGGTGAATCACAAGTTAAACATGGTGACGTTTGAGGTAAAAGGTGTTCACATAACTAGCATATTGCATATCGGCCTCAAAACATGTATGATAGCATAAAGGGATTGACCTCTAACATGCATGATATCATAAGAGGATTGGTCTCAAGCATGCATGATATCATATCCTAGGTCCATCATCTTATGCATGTGAGTGTCATGAGGGGTTTTAGGTTCTTTTACATGCATAAACCCAAAATGTTTCACAAGTCAAAATGATTCCAAGGGTTCATGCCATCATTCCACAAGTAAAGATCCAAACTTGCATGATAAATTAAGTCCAACACAACATAAGTAGCATGATTTAGTCACTAAAACATAGCCCAAAGTCATGGGTTCAAGAAAGGGGCAAAACTAGGTTCACATAGGCTAACATACTTGTGTTTCTTTTCATTTTATTCCATGTCAACACTAAATCTACCGTTTAGATCTAGAAGTAGCTAGAACTTACAAAGCGAGGCTAGGGACTCATGAGCAAGCATTTGTCATAGAACGGTGTTGAGATGACACTCGACTTCCTTGATTTGATGTAGAAAGCTTGCACCTTTTGATTTGAATCCGATTTGAATGCATAAGCCCTTGGAGTTGGAGATGGAGGCCATGATCAAGAGAGATTTGGGCAGCACTTCGTGGCAAGAGTGATTTGTGAGGGTTTAGGCTAGGTCTAGGGTTCTTTTTATAAAAGTTTAGATTAGTTTAGGCCCTAGGATTAACCCTAGTTTAGATCTGAACCATCAAATCCCGAAACAGGCCTTAAAACATGACCCAAAACACTCAGCAGGTGCACCAGGCCAAAGTGGCCGGACCACCCAGGTCGACACCCGTGTCGACTGGGCAGTCGACCTGCCCCTGGGCGTGTCGACTCCCCAGTCGACACCCCAGTCGACCTAGGGCTTGGGCGGGAATTTTTCCCGCCCAGTCTGTTTGGCTCCAGATTTGAATTTCGAACTGTTTTTGAACTTGAATTTTTCTGAGAACTTTGACGGGCCATAACTTGGTCGTACGGACTCAAATTTTCGAAAACTCGGACTCTATTTCGTGTATTTTTCCATGACGAACGCAATGGCACAGCCCGTTTCCCCTGATTCAGATTTTATAATTTAATTTCGCCTTGATTCTTGTCTTAACACGTTATAAAAATCCGGGTTGTTGCACACCTCCTATACCGCCTCTCCATTCTTGGTGGAAAAAACCACCAGCGATTTCCGACAAGTCTTTCTTCATTTAACAAAGAAAGCTTGTATACAAAAAATATTTTTTTGATGGATTTTCTATAGTATTGCTATATTAATGAACTTGTTACTGTCATTTTTCTCAAAAATCGTAAAATATTTCAATTGAATACCATGTCAAAACTAAACTTTCTCTTTACGATTCATTTTATATTACAATTTATGTTCGCTTAAGACCATAAATGAGAAAAAAAAATTCATTTTGTATTGATGTATTTATAAGCCTACATGCACAAAAAGAAGATATAGAAGTCCTTACATCAGATGGTGTTGAGAAGATTGAATACCTAGCTGCTAGTTTTGTTAATAACTCTCAACTATAACCTGATCGATCAATGGTAGCAAGATTTAGTATGTTTACATAAGAATTCAAGTGTACTTATGTAGAAACTAAAGTAAAAATTGCCTTTTCTCACAAATACAACATTCAGTAGACGGTATTTTGTATGTAGTCAATTACGTGGTTTATCCTGGTCAATAGAAACAATCAATGTTGATACCAAATACTTTATTTTCATAGAAGGTCGGTTATTCAGATTAGATCGTGCTGACAAAGATGAACAATTCTACTGTAGATAAATATACCTGATATATTTCAACACCAGAAGTTCCATACAGTTTACGTGCATTATCTATTGTACTGCCCAGTAATTTAGTCTTTCAGCAATATTAATATTGTACTGCCTGGTAGCACAATGATTTTCCACTAGAAGTTGGTGTTGCCACAACAGTATTATTCCTAGAAAGAGAACCCTTGATCGCTTCAGCCTGCACAGTATGATCACTACAAGAAAAACCAAGATTAGCGACAGTTTTTTAGCAGCGGAAAATTCCGTCGCTAATTAGCAGCGGATTTCCGTGGGCTTTGTAAGAGAAAATAATTTGAATTTTATATGTCATCTTATTATAAATTATTACCGTCGAATACTAATTATGTCGCTAAATCAATGGAAATTGCAGTTCTTTACCATCATATAATATTTGACGCTAAATTCCGTTGCTAATAGAGTCGGATTACCGTCGACATAATTTTGAAGCTATTTTCCTGCAGTTTTCCAAGAGATTTGAAACGAACTTTTATATTTTTTATTTATTAAATGTTTTAAATTTGTGTTATTACTTAGTAATTAATTAGTAAATTTAAATTTTAAATAATTAATGTTAATAATACGTTAGTAATTAATAATAAATAATAACTATTAGAAGTAAATAAAATTCAATAGTTAATGCTGATTATTATTATTTTTGAAAATTAATGCTGATTAATTATTAATTACGATATAATATAAATAAGAGGTAATAGTAATTAATAAAATACATTGTTGTTCGATGTTTATTAAATTTGTTTTGATAATCAATGGTTATTTAATAGCCTTTAATATGATTAATTAAATTAATATCAAGAAACTATTAATACATATTTGCTTTTAAGAAATTGATGGGTATGTATTATTTGATAAAGTTATAGGTCTAAATTAGGGTTTTAAGTCTAACGATTTTGTCATGTTGTCATGTTGTAGGTCTAATTAATAATGAAATTTAATTATTATAAAGTTATATTTATAGTTTATAATTAAATAATTAAGTAATAGTTAATAAATAATGTCTAATAGTCAATATTAAAAATTTAAAACTAGGTGTTTAGTTGGTTCAAGTGGTGTATTTCTTGTGTTGAGGTAGAAAAGAAGTTGGTGTCCCTTGCGTCCATAATAAAAAAATGGGAAAACAGAATTTTACATTGTTTAAATGTTTTTTCACAATAAAATCACCTTTTTACAATGTCTTTTTCGCAATACTGATAACAAAACGTTGTAAAAAAAAGTAATTTTACAATGTTTTTGACAAAAATGTTTAAAAATTTTATGTTTTCTGAATATTTTGTTTAGAAACATTGTAAAATATAAACTTTTACAACGCTTTCATATAACACCGTAAAGTATGAAGTTTTGACGATATTTATTACTAATGATTATCAATTAACCTTTTAACAACTATTTAAAAGGTTATAAAGACATTGGTTCCAACTACAAGGATTAATTATTGATAATTTATAATAAAATGATTATAAATAAATAATTTATAATTTATAACTCATAATTATTGTTTATAATCAGTAGCTAAATTTAAATTTAATATTTTATTATGATTAATTATGAGTAGTTAGTAAATCATAAATAATAATTTATATGTTAAATCTTGTTTGCTCCAAACATGGAAGTATGAAACTTTTGGCTCCAAGTTTGAAACTTTTGGCTCCAACGACCCATTTTTTGGCTCCAACCCCGAAAAATTAACTTCGTAACACGTTTTTACTGAACCATTCTCCTTCCTTCTCTCACTACTACACAAAAATCTGGTCTACCTCAATGACTGCTTCATACAGCTTCCCCAAAAAATATTGGAACTGAATAAAAGCATCACTGGATCTGATGGTGGGGTACTGGCGAAGTCATAAATCTGGATCTGAGGCAGAAACTGAAGGCGGAAGAAAGAAGCTCGATACGGAAGTGGGCACATTGTATGTAGTCACGTGTTTTAATTCCGCTTATCTCATTTCTCACGGTTTTTGTTTCTCTATAAGGGTTGCTGCCTCGTTAAAACAGATCGTCTTCCTCTTCAAATAGGTTTACCATCTCATTAAAGCAGTGCCTCCACCTCGTTTTAGCTCTTACTTCGCTCCGCCTCCTCCTCGTTCTAGATCCGATTCCGCCTTCGTCTTGTTTAGGTAGTTTTCTTTTTTGTTGTCTTAAATTGCAATTGGTGTTTTTTTATTCTAGTTTCAATTTAGGTATTTTTAGTTGGGTATTCGTTAATTCGTTTAGGTATTAACCCGTGATACCTGTTCATCAAACCCATCAGTTATGTTACCGACTCTCAAATTTCTCTAAAATGCTGTTCAAATCCCTAATCATCGATTTGGTCATTGATTTGGTACCATACTGCCTTGCTTGTTTACTTTACCAAAATTTGTTGGCTACTATTTGCAAGGTCGATAAGTAGGTATTTGGATTACTGATAAAAAAACTTCCCACTTAGCAAGGACTCTTGATAGTTTGAAATTTACAGTAATTTTTTTTGACCTTTCATATTATTTTTGATTGTTTTTTTTTCTGTGCCCGGTTTAGGAACTCTTATCTTATTGTAAAATTTATTGTTTTGTACTGCTAGCACATGCAAATTCATTATAGCCTGAAGAGCTACGATGTGTCTAAAAGAAACGGTTGATACCACTACAACAAAAAGATCATATTACAACTGTCACAAAATGACAGTTGTAATAAAGATTTTTCACAGTTTTTTTCCAAACAATTGTAATAAACCTATAATTAACTACTCTTTTGTTTTGTTTATTGTAATACATGCCTATTAAAACCTCTAATATGAAATGATTAGTAATTAGTAATCAAACAATTAGTGATTATATGTTATGAAAAAATATCTTGAAATATGAAACGATTAGTAATAATGATTTATAAATATTAATTAATTTTTAATTAATATTAAAATTTTGACTATCATTTATTAATCGCTAATAATTTGGAATTAATAATTAACCATTAAGAAGTAAAAACCATAATTAAATAATTAACAGTTTAATAAAAATTTCAACAAATTTATACAACATTTTAATATATTTTCAAAAAATTAATAAGTAGTTACTATATAAAATTTAACTTATCATTATAATAACTTCCAAAAATACAGTTAAATGATGGAATCTGTTGTCCACTTCCCCCAATATCAAACTTTTTCCGTTATTTAACTTTTCATATTAATCGACTTTCAAAACAATTTGATCAAATCTGGCAACCTCCCCGCTATACAAAGTTGTGGCTCCACCGCAAAATTCAAATTACCTTGTGAACTGTAATTTTATATCGATTCCATTAACATTATCTCTTCTACCCGAACCCACAAAACCCATCTTCGACTTTTCAAGCCCCCACTCCACCGCCATACGAAAATTCCATTACATCACCTCCACCGCTTCCAACCAAATATCACCTGCTTTTTCTTTTTGCCAAATCCGTATTTCTCAAATCTGATTTATCTATTAACCTTTTCAGCTGCGTATCGCTCCTCTTCACCGACTTTTAGTAATCCGACTGTTCATGTCAGATCTAGGTCAAATCTGCATCTCCTTCAAGCCGATTTCACATCACCTCTTCTACTCGAACTGGCACCAGATCCAAATCGATGAACTTGCCATTTTTTTGTAGATTCGAAGCAGAGGGTTAGCCAAGGTCGAAGTCGAAGATGGGTTTTGTGGGTTTGGGTGCTGAAGTCAAATTCGATTGCTCGATTCGGGTTTCGATGATTTGCGAATATATGGTGCAGTGGGTTGAAACTGTTTGGGTGAGATGATTGATGGATTTCTCGATGTTGATTTTGTGGTGAGGCAAGTCATATGATGGTGTGAGTCGCAGGGTGTTAGTGGATTGCGGTAGGAGGAAGGAGTTCGAGTTGATGAAGGTTGTGTGTTTTATTGTGTTGATGGGTTTGGCGAAGAGGAAGGTTTGTTGACGGTAGTTGTTCGGACAGGGTTGTTGGAGTTTGATTTTGTGACAGGTTGACAAGGTAGTTGGGTATGTTTACAATGCGAGTGTGTTGACAGTGGAAATGGTGCTAGATGAGGATGATGGTTGGGTTTGCTCACTTTTTTTAAGGCATGGATGCGGCTTGACAAATTTGCAGGTAAAAGTTGCAGTTTGCAATCCTACAACTCTGATATCCAATTCACACTCTATTTTTTATCATATATATTGTTGATAGGTATCATTTCTCAAATTCTGTTTGCATAATCTACATAATACCGAGGCTAAAAATGAAATATTTAGAGGCACTGGTTATTTGTTCACTGTAAAACTATTACTACTTCGGTTATGAGCAGAACACATAAATCTAATATTTTGGTTTGCTTCTTTATATTGTATGATGATGTATACAATCATAACAGCTATCCACGCTGTACTTTAACTGGGAAAATAAGTTATTTGGCTAGGATATGGAAACTTAAGTAGTTTTTCAATAGCGTATCGATTTTGGGTAATGACTAATGCTTTATTGATATTAATCCTCAATTTGCATGATATAGTACTTGTACATATAAGTCCTTATAAGTTGGAGCATACGAGTCATGTCTTCCTATGTTCAACTGCTCTGTGTTTGAGCTATGTTAGCAACTATTATGTTACAAGTTTTGGAAGATTGGTAACATACTTACATATTAGTTGAATCTTTTGCAACAGAGTGCTGAGTTTCGTGTGTTTAAATTAACATGCTCTAGTCATGGTACAGTTACACTAATATTCTCGACCTAAACCAATTGATTTTTTTTTACTTACAGCAATCGCAAGAAAATAATTGTTGATCTAACAAGGAATGAAGGATGTATGCCACTGTATTTGTTATTGATCACTAATATATATGCTTTTTTTCTTTATAACAATTTTAACATTATTTTCAATGACTGTATGTGTTGATAATTAATTAATAGCAACAATAAGAAACCTTTGCTAGGAAAAACAAAAAGCTCAGTCAAAAGTGGAGATCATGAAGTATGTAAGTATAACATTCAATTTTTTTTGAGACAATTTGTTTCTTTCCCATTGTTTGTGGCAGTATTGCATATGTATTTTTGATATCAGTATCCCGACACAAGTATTTGAGTAATCTTATCCATGTTGGGACTCTTCTGGCCATATTTGATACAGTTTACTGCATGCACTATTGAAGTGTCATAGATTGGTACGTATACAACTAGTATATTAAGTGTTTGTTGCTATTCTATTCGTATTACCTGACAATAACGTACGAATATTTGGAAAAAAATATGATTATGTGACTATTCATCAATATTGCATGTAGGTTACACGTTGTGTCTTACATGTATTGGTATTCTAGTTTCTGATTCTATCCGGTATGTTTAATTTGTCCATAAATGCTATGTATTGGTATTCTAGTTTCTGATTCTATCCAGTATGTTTAATTTGTCCATAAATGCTATATTGAGGGACATAGACATTTTGATTTTATTACAGGGTAACAAATGGACGTCAATCGGAAGATGGTTCTCAGGCCCTTCTCTTCTTAGAAATTTTTTGTTTTGAAGGAACTTTTGGTGCCATTGAAAGACTATTTTACGAAGAATATATGCAGAGTTAATGGGGTGGCTGGTTTGACGTACAAGGTAAGAAATTCATAGGGCATTTCATAGATGACTAAATACGATATGCCAGACATCTTTCTCACGATTTTCAACAAAAAAAATGGACAAGTGATTTTATTTAAAAATATCACTCTATAAAGGCAAGAAATATACATAAATAATGTTATTTTTCCAATCAATTGTCATTCTCCAATCATGATTTATGGATGAAGTCATTGGTTCGGATTCAAACAGATATAATCTCTATGTATTACATACTTCTGCGGATCTAATTTCCACATGCTTATGTTATTCCCTGTTCGGGTATTTCCACAGTACATCAAAAACATTCATTCAAAGTTACTTAACTTTCCAACTTCTTGTTTTTGCCTCAACCTAACTCTCCTTTGCTCCATTATAGTAGCATCATGTTGTCATTTAACTGTGCGTTGCATATTTTTAATTCTACTAGATTTTTCATATGTCTAATCAAATATATATCTTAATTTATTTCATTTCGAACTCTCTTTCCTTCAAGAGAGTAATTATTTGATTCTTCCAAGGATTAAGATGAAGAAGTTATTGTAAATTGTCTGAACCTTCCTTAAGGGAAATTTGAAGAGTTTGTTAAAATAATGAGAAGTACGATTATGAATGAGGTTATAGGAAAGATAAACATAACTACTTTTTCAAAAGTTTACATGTCTAAAATCAGAGTTCAAAGCCTGTTGTACTCAGGTTATGCATGTTTTAGTTCAATATTGTTGTGCTTTAACTATTACTTTTTTCCAGTTTGGCGCACATATCAGGGTAAGTTACCATGTATAACTGCTGCATGTAAATTTGCTGACTTGTGTTGTGTAATCTAGTTAACTAAGTAGGAAGGTAACATAATTGTAGTTGGGTAATTAAGGGTTTCAATCATAGAATGCACATGTTGAAGATAATGAACGGACTTTATACTTTAGGTATTATCAGTCAAGTAAAGAATTAATATGCAGAGAACTGTCTAATGCTTGTTAGGAAATGTGTATACTTATACCGTTAAACAGTCACTGTATGCTTTACGAAAATTTTGCTGGTGGATTGCATCTTTTGCATAAAACAGTGGGTCTGGACTAAAAGTATTAAAACTTTATTATCCTGCAGTTTTGCATCCTCATCAAACTAAAAGTATTAATGCCTTAATGTCATTTTTACAATGCAGCTTCCATCGTCTTCTCAGCAATCAAAACGTCAGCTTGTTAACAATGAAGATGACGTCCACGAGCTACAAAAAACTGTCAAGGAGATGCGCATCGAACTTGAGAGTGAGAGAGCAGAACGAGCAAGACTCTCAGAACAACAGAAGGCAGATAAGGAGGCCTTTGAAGCACAACTGGCAAAGGTGATGGCAATACTCAAGGGCCAAGAAAGAGTTTCACGTTCGCCTTCGCGATCTGTGTCTTGTTCGTTGGCTCCTTCACCATCGTCATCTACGTAGCTTGATTGGTATGCTATGACTTGTTTTGTAAGGATGTGGTTGTAGCACAACTATGGATATGTTTGTTATTTTGGTAGTTATGGGTTTTAGTATTGTTGTGATGGTCATGGGTTGTATGTGGTTTAACATTCACACCAGCTGAATAATTTTGTTGTTCATAATTCAGCTTGGTGCACGAAATGAAGGATTGTGGATGTTTTTTATGTGATATGCTAATATTATCTACGTTGTGTTGTTGCTTAAGAGTATTATTTGTACGTGGATGGCAATTTTATACTGTTTTTTGCTTGCTTTTAATATCAGTATTTGTAACTGAATAAGCAGTATAAAATTAATTTGGAAAGCTGGCAGAGCAGGATGGTAAAATGAGTTAATGCCATATCAGAAAGGGAATACCGACGTTTTAGTATCAAAGCAGAAAATTTAAAAAATGCGTTCCAAATGTTCCGTCGTAAATTCGACACTGATTTGAAAGATTTTACCGTCAAATTACCAACAAAAGATAATAAAAGGAAATTTACACCAATTTATTTCCGTCGCTAAACCTTTGCTGAATAGTAAGGGCTTACCGACAAAAAAAAGAGCAAGATTTTATATCAAAACTTTTTGTCGCGGATCCCTTGGTAATTAGTAAGGGTTTACCAACAGATTTTATAAATAATATTTTATACTAAATTAATAATCCATCGGTAAATCGTCGGTATATAAATAAAAATAAAAATAAAAGTAAATCAATAAATAATATTTATTTTTGTTATAAAATTAGTAAAATGACGGTAAATTGTCGAAACATTCATGCTAAATTCCATCGAAAAATCTGACACAAATACAGTCAAGGGTTTTGCCGACAGACCCATTATGTAGGAAATCCGTCGCTAATACCTGTTTAGCGACGGATTAGCAGCAGATTTTGCCGCTGCTAATCTCGGTTTTTCTTGTAGTGGATGTACACGGAATTTTAAACCACTAAATACGGATAACATAATGAATTAACTTAATTTCAAGGTTATGCTAACTGAATCATCATGAGAGTTAATTTCAAATTATTTTCTAACATCATAGATTCATACATCTAACAAAATATTTGATTAATATGATTTTATTAATGTAATTCAAGGGAGGTTTGATTAACGAACTTGATCAGCTGAATAATAGATTTTGACGTTCAACCCAAAGTACTACCTACACAAGACAAATGTCCAAGGGAAACAATCATCATACTATTTGGAATTTCAATGAGTATTAACAAATGGAAATATAAATATTGATCCTGTCCATCAATTCCAATGCCCTCTCGGAGATGATCAACCATTTCAGAAGGCCCCAAATGTTTAACACCCTGTTAAATAGATTAAAATGAATTTATTGTAGTAAATACACTGATGTAGACTTCTAGTTAAAAAAGCACTGATGTAGACTTCTAGTTAAAAAAGCACCGACAAAAATGAATATATTGCGATAATATGTAAATCAATGTACAATTTTATATCATGTACAATTGATAAAGTATCATAAAAAGCACTGATGTAGACTTCTAGTTAAAAAAACAAAAACAAAAAAACTATTGTTCTAAATATTTACTACCTATAATTTCATGTATTGGACACCGCTTATCCCAATTTTCCAGCATCATCACCGCTTTGATCATCAACCTCTTGATTTTTAGCATCATTTCTTATATCAACCGTTTCCAATAATATAATAATTCAGATATAAGTGTTAACTTAATGTTGCATATCATTGCTGCTAAAACCAACGTAAAACGATATTCCAATTTCCAATGCAAAATTTACTCCTCTTATTCAACTAGCGTAGTGCCTTCTTTGTCATTGCGTTTTAGTCACAGTAACAAACTATCTAACTAGAATAAAAACACTAATTGAATTTCTTTTTGTGTAAGTGATATTCGTATTAGTAATCACTTCCCATAATTCAAAAAGAATCCAGTGTTGTATCACTAGTCCACTATTATAATAGTAGATGGATAAATAAGATGACTTTATCTTTCTACCGACTTATTTTTGCAAATGTAGCTTTGCTCGTTGCATGCATATCATATGAACATCCAAGATACGTGTTTTAAAATTAATCCACATACCCACAAAAATCCCAAAAAGGATGATATTGCATTATTCTTGAAATGTGCCTGTAACACCCCACCTCCGCCAGTGCCACTCTTGCAAGGGCACTGACTTTGGAGGGGCGTTTAAACAAGGTAAACATGCATGCAGATATCACAAGACAGAACATATAAGTAAAAAAAACAGAGTAAATATAGCAGCGGATAAAAACTAGCATATCAAAACCATAAGTTAAGTTACAACACAGTACTTGATCATTATTTTCCATAAACAAAGTCTAGAAACATAAAACTGGAAACTGGAAAGGAAAACATAAAGTAGCTATCCCCAAGGTAGAAAACCATAGCGAGCTCAAGTCCAAAGCATACATGAGCTATCTAGGAAAAGCAGCTAAGATCCAAGCTAAGTACTGGTATTCCCGCCCTGTAAACCTGGGGGGGGGGGGGAAACGAAAGAAAAGAGGCGAAAGAAAATGGGTCAGTCAAAAGACTGGTAAGTCCTACCTACTATTGTACAACAACTAATAAAGTTAACTGTATATGTAAACAAGGATGAGTCATAGGATGATAACTGGCATGGAAAAAGTCAACAAGATAGATCAAGTGTGGCACCGCATATACAAGGTTGAGGTTTGCACCAAGTGTACTAGTATCACAAGTCATGTCAAGTGCAAACAAGAAGTGATCCCCAGGCCCAAGTTTGGCCCAACATCATGAATGACCTAAACCAAGGTCCAACTAGCACGGTCTAGTCGATCGGCTCTCCTAAAGCCTAACTCGTCAAGTGTCGGTGTCATACGACCCAACTACGAAGTGTAGCTAAACTGTGCTAGGTCCACCCTAGGGTGTATCAAGTCCTAGGGTGTCAACCACTGACACAAACCAAGCACGCACAGTTTAAACCTACTGGTGCCCGTACCTGCTTTTTCAACTCCGGACCATGTGCACGACCATGGCCCGCCTGAACCTACACCGGCGCACCTACACAGCCGTCGTCTTGGTCGCTTACATGTCATCCCAGTAATCGTGCCCCACCCTAGCCTAGTCCCTAGGGTATCATGATACAACTAAGAGGGTTACTGGTGCGAATGACCACGTAACTAGGGTTTCCTTAATGGGTTAAACGTGGTTAACCCAACTCATCCAAGTACCAAGTTGGTTAAGTGTACCCAAGGTTCATGACTTAACCCTATCAACCCATCGTGTTTAATTGGTTAAGTATTCAAGCGGTCCATGACTTAACCCTACAATGTGGCATTAATTAATTTAATGCACCCAACCTCTCACATTAGACCTTGTTGTGGTTACTAGTTAGGCCGGGCGGGTCCGGGTAGGTTTACACCACAACTTAGTCTAACCTCGGGTTTCACGTGCAACATGACCAACTACTCACATTGGGTCCTATTGCTTGTAGCCACTAGTTAAGCCGGTCGGTTCCGGGTAGATTTATGCTACAAGCTCAACCCAACCTCGAGTTGGCCATCCTCATGTTTTCTAAGTGTCATGTCCATCATGTTTCCAAAACACATTACAAATTTTCAAGCAATTGGGTAGACCTAACTTAATAGGTAAATTCCCAATGGGTAGACCTAACTTAATAGGTAAATTCCCAAGCTTACGTTTTTATGTCTTTTAAGTTTACCCAACCCCAAACGCAATCCCCTCGCTTACATATCGCAATAGCGCATAAAGGATAGAAAGAGGGAACTTGGCAAAATCATGACATAAAGGTGTTGGAGCCACAAGTTAAACATGGTGGCATATGAGACAAAGATGTGATCACAAACTTGCATATCATGTTATCAACTTGCAAAATATTCCTAAGCATGCATAACATCATTTTAACTTGCATAGTGTTCATATGCATGCATAACATGGTTTCAACTTGCATAAGGTTCATATGCATGCATAACATCAAACTTGGCAAATAGGCGGAACATGGCCATAGATAGCATGAGATAAGGACTAGTAACATGCATGTAACATTATATGCATGTTAATACAAGGTTTATGAGAGTTTCAAAGTTGCATCATGCAACATTTCCAACCAAAGATCACATCTTTCTATGCATAAAGCCAAGGTAATGACTTTACTAACATGCATAGAGTAAGCTTATGCATAAAATCATAAGATCAAAGCACATATCATGATTAACCCCAAACTCAACTTGCAACATAACATATTAACTTCATAGTTAAAATACAAGAGTAGAAATAGGCTTACAATGCTTATGTGGACTCAAATGAGTATAGCAAATGTAAGAAACCCCTTATGCAACAAATTAAAACCCCAAAATGCAAGCAAACTTGATCAAGACTCCTCCTTTATGATGCCAATAGAGAAACAAGACTTTAATGCAAGCTAAAGAGGATCATACAAGCCTAAATACACTTGTATGCATGGAAATCTCTTAGAAATTTGATTTAGGAATTTTATGAAGAGAGTGGAGGCCATGAGAGGATTGATTTTGCCATAGTTTAGTTGTATGAATGAATAATGATGATTTAGGGTAGGTTAGGTTCTTATTTATAGAGTAGGCAAGTGTTTTAGGCCATAGGATTAAACCTAGATTCAATCCAAGCCATCAAAGCATGTCTTGGGGAAGAAGTCAAGTGTAGGAACCATCTAGGGCCTTTAGATTAAAGATGAACCATGAGAACCATCCAAATGCAAAATCTGCATTTGAGCGAATCGGCCCACGGGTTGACACCCAAACACCCTGGATTAACCCCTAGTCGACCCAACGAGCTCGGGTCGACCTCAAAAATCAGCCGGTTCGGTTATTCCCCTCTCCCAATTCGTTGTTTTGAACATTTTTGCATATTTATTTATTTAATTTTCAATTATATATATATATATCAATATATATATATTTCTCTGCGCAACCCATTTCACTTAATTAAGTATACTTTAATTTGGGAATTTTTCGTGAAACTTTGCGAGGCCATATCTTGGTCATACAGACTCCGATTTTCGAAAACTCGGTCTCTATTTCGCGTATTTTTCCGAGACGAACGCAATGGCATAGCCCGTTTCCCTTGATTCAGATTTTACAGTTTAATTCTGCCTCCATTTATGTTATAACATGTTATTCAAAAATACGGGTTGTTACATTCTCCCCTCCTTAAAGGATTTCGTCCCCGAAATATCCAAGTTAGGAAGAACGTATCCTACCATCCATCATCCATCTACTCAAAACATCATCCACGAGAAATCATTGTCCTTAAAAGGTTCTAAATGTTGTATGATCATATGCAAAGGTGTGTGTATATGTACTTATCTAATGCAAATATCATCAATGCAGATTATGTTAGTGAAATGAATCCATATGTATGCAATTCCTAACATAATGTATAACATCTATATGTGTGCACATCACATACATCCATATGCAACATCCATGTGATAACACAAAAATTTTCATCCATGAATAAGCATAAACACTCATGCATATGCAATATGAGAGTGTGTGAGCCGATCTTAGTGCCTAATGTGTATCATGCATCCACGAGTATCCACTTGCAACCACTTGCAACCACTTGCAACCATCAAGCATAACATGTTTCAAATACATGTTTCATCCAAAGGGTTTCTACCTAAGGTTCTCATGACAAGGTTAGCACGATAACTAGATAAACATGGATAGCAAAGAGAAAGATATGCTAATAAAGAAAAGAGATTGAGAGTGTACCCTCAAAAAGGAATGGATAAAGCCCACGCATCTTCTCCTCGGTTTCCCAAGTTGCTTCTTCGGCTTCACCCCATTGAACCTTCACCAACTTGACCTCTCGATTCCTTAGCTTCTTGGTCTCCGTCCCCAAGATACGAATCGGAGCTCTCCTCAAAGTAGCTTCTTTCTCCACTTCCACATCTTCCAGAACACTTGGCTCAACAACCTCTGCTGACTCATGTAAACACTTCCGGAGATGCGAGACATGAAAAACATCGTGTACTCCGGCAAGCTTCTCGGGCAATTTCACTCTATAAGCCATCTTCCCGATCCTCTCTATAATAGGGAAGGGTCCAACAAATCTCGGGGCTAACTTCCCAACGGCTCCAAATCGGACCACATTCCGCAAAGGAGAAACCTTCACGAAAACCATATCTCCAACATCAAACTCCAAATCAGATCTTCGCTTATCAGCATAGGATTTCTGTCGGTCTTGGGCCGCTTTCATCCGTCTTCGAATCAACTCGATCTTCTCGGATGCATCTCTGATCATATCAGGCCCAAGTATAAGCTTATCTGTAGTCTCCCACCAACATGTAGGCGACTTGCACGGCCTCCCATATAAAGCTTCAAATGGTGCCATCCCTATGCTTGCTTGATAACTGTTATTATATGCAAACTCAACAAGAGGAAGATGGTCTTCCCAAGTACCACCAAAATCCAGAATACAAAGCCTTAACAGATCCTCGAGTACCCTATTCACCCTTTCGGTTTGACCATCCGTCTGTGGGTGATAAGCAGTACTTAGATTCAACCTCGTGCCCATGGCTTCTTGCAAGCTATTCCAGAACTGACTTGTAAAGATTGAGTCACGGTCACTGACTATACTAGAAGGGACTCCATGAAATCTCACAATCTCACGAAGATATACAGACGCTAGCCAAGATGCGGTCCTCTTGCTCTTTACCGGAATGAAATGAGCACTCTTCGTAAGTCTGTCCACAATAACCCAAATGCTCGTATTCCCTTTCCTTGACCTTGGTAGCCCATCAATAAAATCCATGGAAATACTCTCCCACTTCCAAAGTGGAACGTCTAGAGGATGAAATAGCCCACCGGGCTTCTTCGACTCGGCCTTAACTTGCTGGCAAAAGATACATCTAGAAACAAACTCTGCCACATCCTTCTTCATCCCAGGCCAAAAGAAAATACGCTTCATATCTTTATACATCTTATCTCCGCCTGGATGTATAGTCAACTTAGAGCGATGCGCTTCCTCAAGAATTTTTCTTACTAGATCTCCTACCACTGGAACACATAACCTTCCATCTCTCCTCAGCCAACCCTTGTCATCAATAGAATATCGAGCGAGATGACTAGACGTCTCTCCTCGAATCAGCTTATCCATAATCTCAACTATCTGAGGGTCTTCTTTCTGCGAAGCCCCAACTTGATCAAGAAGGGTAGGTCTGAGTTCCAGAGATGCTAATGAACCGGTCATCGACTCAATTGCCAAAGAGAAATCAAAGGTTGCCACATACTCTAAATTCTTCATCTCAACGAATAGAGGACTTAGGGTCAACCTCTTTCTGCTTAGTGCATCAGCCACAACATTACCCTTGCCAGGGGTATAAGCTATCTCGAAGTCATATGATGCCAAGAATTCCATCCACCTTTGCTGCCTAAGATTCAGATCTTTCTGCGAGAAGAGATACTTGAGTGATTTGTGATCAGTATACAACTCAAACCTTTCGCCTAAAAGATAGTGGCGCCAGGACTTGAGTGCAAAGACAATCGCCGCTAACTCCAAGTCATGAGTGGGGTAGTTCTTCTCATGAACTTTAAGTTGCCTACCCCCATAACATATCACTCTTCTCTCTTGCATCAGAACAGCGCCTAACCCCGTGCCACATGCATCGGTATACACGGTAAACATTTTACCGCCATCGGGTAATGCCAAAACTGGAGCTGTGGTAAGGGCCCTTTTGAGCCTTTGAAACGCAAGCTCACACTCTAAGTCCCATGCAAAGACTAAGTTCTTCTTCGTCAATCTAGTGAGAGGGGCCGAAATCTTAGCGAAGTCTCTAATGAACTTCCTATAGTAGCCTGCCAGACCGAGAAAGCTTCGCACTTCGGTTGCATTCCTAGGAGTCTTCCAGTCTTGAACTGCAACCACTTTCGCGGGATCCACAGCTATACCCTGCTTAGAAACTATATGCCCAAGAAATCAGACTTCCTTTCTCCAAAAGTGGCATTTGGAGAACTTGGCTTTCAACTGATGGCCTCTAAGCGTATCCATCACTTCCTTGAGGTGTCTAGCATGTTCTTCCTCGTCTTTTGAAAAGATCAGAATATCATCCACGAAGACAACAACAAACTTGTTAAGGAACTCCCTGAACACCCTACTCATCAAATCTACGAAGTAGGCGGGTGCATTAGTCAAGCCGAATGGCATAACAAGCCATTCAAAGAATCCGTCTGGAGTCCTAAATGCAGTCTTATCAATGCTGTTTTCGGCCACTGTAAGCTGATGAAATCCGGTAGCTAAATCAAGCTGAGAGAAAACAGAAGCACCAACAAGCTGGTCGAAGAGGTCATCTATCCTCGGTAATGGATGCCTATTCTTCTTGGTCAGCTTGTTCAACTCTCGATAATCAACACATAGACGAAGCGAGCCGTCCGCCTTAGTAGCGAACACTACAGGAGCACCCCATTCAGAAATGCTTCGCCTAATAAAATTCTTCTCAAGTAGCTCCTTGATTTGCTTACTGAGCTCTCTCCTTTCACGCGGGGCCATGTGCCTAACTGGTAAGGAGACTGGCTTAGCATTATCAACCAGATAAATGCGGAAATCTATCTCTCGCTTAGGGGGTAACCCCTTAACTTCTTCAAAGACATCAGGGTATTCTTGAACCACCCTTACAGATTGCAGATCATCGATGGACGAGTCAAGAGATTCAAGATAACATAGCATGACGGGATCTAGCGGGTTGCAAGAAATCTCTAGGGTATTACCCAGGTGAGTCATGAGTCTCACCACCCTATGCTCACAATCGAGAATGGCTCCATAGCGGGACAACCAATCCATGCCCAAGATCAACCCGTATCCCGTGAACCCGAGAACATAAGCATCACACGAGAATTCTACGGTCAAGATAGAAATCCTCAAATCCATACAGATCATAGATAAATGGGCTGAACCCCCAATCGGATTTGAAACACTAACGGGATCCTCAACAAGACTAGTACTTAGGTGCAAACTTCCAACAACATCAGAAGAAATAAAGGTATGCGATGCGCCAGAATCAAACAAAGTGCGAACAGGAAAACCAGAAATATAAACAAGACTTTCCACAGAAATAGTACCTCGGTCCTGAACTGGAGTGGTGTTGAGAGCATGCACTTGCCCTCCAGATGAACCTGCGCGCTGAGTTTGTCCATGCCCCTGCTTCTTAGGGCAATCCTTGCTAAAATGTCCCGTCTCTCCACAATGAAAGCATCCACCCAATTTCATTCTCTTCTTCCTACAGTCCTTGGCCACGTGCCCAACAATCCCACAGAAGTGGCACTTTCTTGTGTCCTTTGCCTTGTTCTTGTTGCCCTTGTTGTTCTTGTTGTTCTTGTTGTTCTGATTACTCTGATTCCCTCCCCACTTGGATTCTGCCTTCTTAGGCTGAGTCTCATTGGGCTTGACTTCTTTCTTCCCATTCTTATCCTCTCCCTGCAGCAATGCCATGTCTACTAGGCTCTCGAAAGTGGCCCCCATGGGTATGTGTGACATGGCTAGACCTTGTAATGGCTCATTTAACCCTCGTGCAAAACGTAGAGACTTCTTCTCGGGAGTATTGACCATGTCCAAACCGAATCGGGCAAGCTGGTTGAACTTATTCACATATTCTCTCACCGTCATGTCTCCTTGCTTCAAGGCTATGAACTTCTCTAGTTGCAAATTTGCCTCCGCAGACGATAAAAACTTAAGCCCAAACCTTGCCCTAAAGTCGGCCCAGGTTTCTACGGGCCTAGTAGCACTGGTGACCTCCCACCAATAAGAAGCTTCCTCCTTTAGTAGCCAAACCGCCAACAGAACCTTTCTACGGTCCTCTATATCAAAGATGGCAAAGAGATCTTCGGTCTCCTTCAACCAATTTCTTGCTTCCACAAAAGTCTCCGTCCCAATAAATTTTTTGCCACCCATTGCCTTGAAGTCCTTGCAAACCTTGGCGAAATCGGCTTGTGGTTGCTGAGGAGGAGGAGGAGGGGGTGGAACCTCAGTGATAGTGGGAGTGGTTGCTGGACCTGCATTGTTGGCCCTAGCTTCCAAGTACCTCCGGAACCATCCGGGAATGGTGACTCCCTCAGGAAGATTGAGATCGGCCATGCTGGAAAAAAAGGAAAAGATAGATTTAGAACGAGGAAACGAAGGATAGTGATTATGGCTCTTGGGGGATAGCCTTTCAAAATAAACTAGACTTTTCTTTGGAAAATACTTAATTGGTTTTGAAAATAGCTTTTAAAAGTAACTTTAAAACCCTTTTTGCTCCAATCTTGTAAACCTTATGCTCTGATACCAAATGTAACACCCCACCTCCGCCAGTGCCACTCTTGCAAGGGCACTGACTTTGGAGGGGCGTTTAAACAAGGTAAACATGCATGCAGATATCACAAGACAGAACATATAAGTAAAAAAAAACAGAGTAAATATAGCAGCGGATAAAAACTAGCATATCAAAACCATAAGTTAAGTTACAACACAGTACTTGATCATTATTTTCCATAAACAA
Organism: Allium sativum; assembly: GCA_030737875.1. Classification (NCBI taxonomy): domain Eukaryota; kingdom Viridiplantae; phylum Streptophyta; class Magnoliopsida; order Asparagales; family Amaryllidaceae; genus Allium; species Allium sativum. The sequence continues at coordinate 137,095,564 of CM060918.1, forward strand.
AGTCTAGAAACATAAAACTGGAAACTGGAAAGGAAAACATAAAGTAGCTATCCCCAAGGTAGAAAACCATAGCGAGCTCAAGTCCAAAGCATACATGAGCTATCCAGGAAAAGCAGCTAAGATCCAAGCTAAGTACTGGTATTCCCGCCCTGTAAACCTGGGGGGGGGGGGAAACGAAAGAAAAGAGGCGAAAGAAAATGGGTCAGTCAAAAGACTGGTAAGTCCTACCTACTATTGTACAACAACTAATAAAGTTAACTGTATATGTAAACAAGGATGAGTCATAGGATGATAACTGGCATGGAAAAAGTCAACAAGATAGATCAAGTGTGGCACCGCATATACAAGGTTGAGGTTTGCACCAAGTGTACTAGTATCACAAGTCATGTCAAGTGTAAACAAGAAGTGATCCCCAGGCCCAAGTTTGGCCCAACATCATGAATGACCGAAACCAAGGTCCAACTAGCACGGTCTAGTCGATCGGCTCTCCTAAAGCCTAACTCGTCAAGTGTCGGTGTCATACGACCCAACTACGAAGTGTAGCTAAACTGTGCTAGGTCCACCCTAGGGTGTATCAAGTCCTAGGGTGTCAACCACTGACACAAACCAAGCACGCACAGTTTAAACCTACTGGTGCCCGTGCCTGCTTTTTCAACTCCGGACCATGTGCACGACCATGGCCCGCCTGAACCTACACCGGCGCACCTACACAGCCGTCGTCTTGGTCGCTTACATGTCATCCCAGTAATCGTGCCCCACCCTAGCCTAGTCCCTAGGGTATCATGATACAACTAAGAGGGTTACTGGTGCAAAGGACCACGTAACTAGGGTTTCCTTAATGGGTTAAACGTGGTTAACCCAACTCATCCAAGTACCAAGTTGGTTAAGTGTACCCAAGGTTCATGACTTAACCCTATCAACCCATCGTGTTTAATTGGTTAAGTATTCAAGCGGTCCATGACTTCACCCTACAATGTGGCATTAATTAATTTAATGCACCCAACCTCTCATATTAGACCTTGTTGTGGTTACTAGTTAGGCCGGGCGGGTCCGGGTAGGTTTACACCACAACTTAGTCTAACCTCGGGTTTCACGTGCAACATGACCAACTACTCACATTGGGTCCTATTGCTTGTAGCCACTAGTTAAGCCGGTCGGTTCCGGGTAGATTTATGCTACAAGCTCAACCCAACCTCGAGTTGGCCATCCTCATGTTTTCTAAGTGTCATGTCCATCATGTTTCCAAAACACATTACAAATTTTCAAGCAATTGGGTAGACCTAACTTAATAGGTAAATTCCCAATGGGTAGACCTAACTTAATAGGTAAATTCCCAAGCTTACGTTTTTATGTCTTTTAAGTTTACCCAACCCCAAACGCAATCCCCTCGCTTACATATCGCAATAGCGCATAAAGGATAGAAAGAGGGAACTTGGCAAAATCATGACATAAAGGTGTTGGAGCCACAAGTTAAACATGGTGGCATATGAGACAAAGATGTGATCACAAACTTGCATATCATGTTATCAACTTGCAAAATATTCCTAAGCATGCATAACATCATTTTAACTTGCATAGTGTTCATATGCATGCATAACATGGTTTCAACTTGCATAAGGTTCATATGCATGCATAACATCAAACTTGGCAAATAGGCGGAACATGGCCATAGATAGCATGAGATAAGGACTAGTAACATGCATGTAACATTATATGCATGTTAATACAAGGTTTATGAGAGTTTCAAAGTTGCATCATGCAACATTTCCAACCAAAGATCACATCTTTCTATGCATAAAGCCAAGGTAATGACTTTACTAACATGCATAGAGTAAGCTTATGCATAAAATCATAAGATCAAAGCACATATCATGATTAACCCCAAACTCAACTTGCAACATAACATATTAACTTCATAGTTAAAATACAAGAGTAGAAATAGGCTTACAATGCTTATGTGGACTCAAATGAGTATAGCAAATGTAAGAAACCCCTTATGCAACAAATTAAAACCCCAAAATGCAAGCAAACTTGATCAAGACTCCTCCTTTATGATGCCAATAGAGAAACAAGACTTTAATGCAAGCTAAAGAGGATCATACAAGCCTAAATACACTTGTATGCATGGAAATCTCTTAGAAATTTGATTTAGGAATTTTATGAAGAGAGTGGAGGCCATGAGAGGATTGATTTTGCCATAGTTTAGTTGTATGAATGAATAATGATGATTTAGGGTAGGTTAGGTTCTTATTTATAGAGTAGGCAAGTGTTTTAGGCCATAGGATTTAACCTAGATTCAATCCAAGCCATCAAAGCATGTCTTGGGGAAGAAGTCAAGTGTAGGAACCATCTAGGGCCTTTAGATTAAAGATGAACCATGAGAACCATCCAAATGCAAAATCTGCATTTGAGCGAATCGGCCCACGGGTTGACACCCAAACACCCTGGATTAACCCCTAGTCGACCCAGCGAGCTCGGGTCGACCTCAAAAATCAGCCGGTTCGGTTATTCCCCTCTCCCAATTCGCTGTTTTGAACATTTTTGCATATTTATTTATTTAATTTTCAATTATATATATATATATCAATATATATATATTTCTCTGCGCAACCCATTTCACTTAATTAAGTATACTTTAATTTGGGAATTTTTCGTGAAACTTTGCGAGGCCATATCTTGGTCATACGGACTCCGATTTTCGAAAACTCGGACTCTATTTCGCGTATTTTTCCGAGATGAACGCAATGGCATAGCCCTTTCCCTTGATTCAGATTTTACAGTTTAATTCTGCCTCCATTTATGTTATAACATGTTATTCAAAAATACGGGTTGTTACAGTGCCCGCAAGTTTGTAAGTATTTAAACATTAAATTTCTTGTGACCTTACATCTATACAAAATTAATTGAACCCAACAAACCGGCCAACACATACTTCATTGATCAAAATAAACTGGAAAGACTTGAAAATAGCTTGCTTCAAAATAAAACAGAAATTCCTGAAAAACCAGAAGTTCTTCACCTTACTACTATAAACAACAAAACGTGTGTCAATGCGTTATAATAAAAACAGAAATTTGTCTAAAAGCTAAGCTGTGTATACTAGGCCGAAAAGGCATGCACTGTTAGCCTAAAAGCTAAGTTGCGTATAGCGCTTGTGCTAAATATCATTTCCAGCATCAATTTTATAGATTTTGTACAATAACCTTCTATAGTTAACTGCATGGAGCTATTATTTATTTTACGAAAAAAGTAACACGGTTATACCAGACTAACACTTAAGTCTTCTACTACCCCATTGAAATTACTCAACTAATTTAGGTTTTCGTTTCATCAAATTCAATTTCGGCACAACAACCGTACCAGATAACCTAGTTTGTAGATTTAAAGTTCGCTCAATGATTTAAAGAATTGAAAAAAATCGAGTTTTCAATTTAATACCTAATCGAGTTAACAGTCGAAGAAACCCTTGAAGCAATCGCTCTTCGTCGTCGTCTTTGAAGTCGTGGAATGTACAATGGCACGCAAGCTATCAAGTACCAGATATCAAATTTCGATAGGATATTTGAGTGGAGAGTGGATTTGAGGTGATTGAATTGGAGGGAAGCGTGAAATTAGAGGGAAATAGAAATAGAGTTAGTCAAGAACATGAAAAGTAAAGTTTTGCAGCACACAAATTAGGAGGGAAGCGTCAAATATTGGCCGCCAAATTTTAGCGGATCGTTTATTATTGCGTTGCATTAAGTCATGGTTAACCAAATTTTTAGGGGATCGTTTATTATTGCTTTACATTAAGTCATGGTTTAGTGTTCAAAGCCATGGTTTATACCAACTATAACAAGTCAAATTATCGTGCAATCCTTGCTTGTAATTAATAGTATATTTTCTTGTAGTGATCTCAACTCTAATGATTAATTATCTTATTTCCAAGGGATGGGTATCGTACGTATTGTGTGAGGGTATTCCGAATTGACTTTTGGGAAGGTTATCTAGCTTGATAATACTAAGATTTATGAGTTGATAGCCCTCTAAGTCATGGAGATGGTGTGATGTACTGTAATAAGAAGAAAACAGGCTAACACTTCCCACGACCTCAGAGAATAAGGCAATATGATGTTCATTAACCTCAGTGATCATTCCATGTCTGACCAACACTAGAGAGGGGTCAGAATCACGTCGAAGATCAAGTTATGAACCCACAGATGACCTCTTTTTCAAAGGTCGGGAAATGTAAGGCTCATCGTGAGAGTGTCGATCAATCATGACAAACCCTTGAGGCAAGGGGAAAGAGACTCCGTATTTTTATAGAGTTCCTTCTCCATAACTAGGGTATCCTGATTGATCTTCTCATCAGTAAAGTTAGTGTTAACTCCCTATTTCATCATCATGGCACAAAAAGATTATCAGATCGCAAGATGCTTAAGACCTGAAAATTCTCCATTCATAAATTGTAGATGTATTACAAGAATTGATGATTTTCTCCTCCTTATGAGAGAATAACTGATTTGAGGAATACAAAGTTCGTCCCTCTCCTACGTGACTCCTGGGGTCCTATTTATAGAGAATCCGGGGCCCTTTCGTTATTAGACTATTGGGCCTGCACGGGCCTTTGTTGGCCACTTTTTTCTCCTTGTCTCGGGCGTTTGGCTCTCGATTGTCCTTGTGGTGCTGATTACGGCCTTCAAAGTGAGGGTTCCAAACGACTTGAGCTTTCCCGAGACTGACATGAGTTTGTTGTCGTGGCGATTTGCGGACGATGTTTGAACCTCTGGAATCAGCTTCCAGGCGTTGGCTCTCAGACGTAAGCTTTCGGATGTAGGCCTTCGGCTTTATCATGAATACTTATAGGAGCCTGTCCTCATGATGTACGTAGATACCTGCCAGTTTGAGACTGTTGTTGTTTTAAGTACTAGGTGGATTAGTGCGGGTAGCCTGTATCCCTGCTTGGGTGTTGGTTTAACCTTTCGGTAAAAAATTTGAGATGGTTTGGTTTTCCGGAAGGTGGCTTCCGGTGATATTTTTGTTACTTGTGAAGGTAGCCCTTCGTTATACATGAAGTCGATTCTCAGGAGTCGGCCTTGGACAATCTTTATGTGTTGGTTCGATACTCTTCTTCCTTTGGCGTGTCGGCGTTAAGTGGGCTAATCTCGATAGTCCCTCGGGGTTTCCATAAGCGGAGCCTGTGCTTTCCTCTTTCTTGATCCTTGTTTTAGGTTATTTTTCATCGTGGAACCCTCCTTTGGGTTGTCCCCATCGGATGGACCCTGTCGGGTGAACTTTGCTGTCGTTCTGAAGGTCTTGAGCTCCTTTCTTCCTGAAAGGTGTTTGTCTATGTTGCTCTTGGGTTTTCCTTCCGGGCTTATACTCATTCAACATCCCTTCACTGCCATCTTATGCTAAGGGAATTTTGGTAGTAACAATAGATGCCAGTTGTACATTACAACGTTCACACAATGCCCGTCTGTAATAGATGCCAGTTTTACAACGTTCATAATGTCCATTGTAATAGATGCCAATTTTACAAGGGGCTGCAAATGTCTGTTGTAATACATGCTAATTTTACAACGGTCATAAAATCAAGTTGATTACTAGTTAATAATTAATACTAAACAATTAATAATATTAAACGAAGAATTACAATGGAAACAAGGGGTGATAAAAAAAAATAACAAAGCACAAATAAAATAATAAGAATTAGTTAATTACCACTTAATAATTAATACTAGACAATTAATAATAAATATTAAATAATCGCTATAAGCAATCCAATAACAACAACAAAAAATTAATATTTAATATTTAATTAATTTACAATTTCAATAACTAACATTTTATGCTTTATTATTGATCACTATTTAATAGTTAAAAATTAATGATACTGACAATATTGCTGTTTAGTAGTATATACGAAATTTATAATCAATAGTTATTGATTAATAATTATTGTTAAAAAAGTAATAATATATGTAATTAGTATTTAATAATTAATATTCATTTATTATTACGAAGTAAAAGATTTCGAAAGATTTAACACAACTTTCCACGTATGCAAAGCGGGCAAGCTTCCGTTAATAGCAACCGATTCCTTTTTCGTTTCAGTCTTTTTTCCTCTTCTGTTTGATTTTCCTCTACCGCATCCATATTCCTCCCTCTCAAGTCTCACCATTATCCTTTAAATTTCACTGTACGGATCTGCCCTAAATTTATGGTTCTATCCTCCATCTGCTCAGATCCTTTGCTGCTGGACGCTCATGCTTCGCTGGTCCTCTTAGTTTCGTTTTTCACTGTAAGGCGGACCCGTTTGATTACGGTGAGCTTCGTTGTTCCGATTCCCGGTGGTGCTTTTGGGTTTCTGGTGACGGCCTGGGTTGGTTTGCCTTTTACGGCTGTCTATCTTTGATTATGGGAGTCGTGTACGTTTCGACTTGAGTCTTTTGAGGTTTTTGTTTGGATTATGCGTGTGAATGTCTGAATGTTTGGATCTGAGGTAGGTGATGTGCAGTTATGCGAAGTTTCTTCTTCGATAACAAAGGCGTTTGGCTTGTGTGATAGGCTTTAGGGAAGATGGTGCTACTTGCAGGGGATGCTCTTTGTCTTCTTGCAGTGTCTGGTGTAGGAGGCGAGATAGGGATGGCGCTCACTGCTCAGGCAGGGTACATCATGTAATGGATTTCTTTTGTTTACAATGGAGCATGTTAAGCTTACTTTCAGCTAGTTGTACATTTTGTGGGCTTGTTGTATTGTAATGCACTCCTTTTGAGCATGTTAGTTTTAGGGGGTGTGTGTGGTGAAAGCGGAAGCGGAGAATTGGAGTAGAGAATTTAAACGGAGAATTTGAGCGGAGAATTTGAGTTAACAGAGAATGCATTTGGCGCTTTAAACGGAGCATTTAAGCGGATCATTTTATTTTTATGTTGTAGTTTAATTAATTTATGGTTAATTAATTTATTATTTGCTTTTAATAAATAATACGTATCAATAATTTACACAAAGAACACAAATAAATAAATTGAAAAATTATAAGTTACTCCAATTCAGTTCAAACCAACTCCATTACGTAGAACACTTCGATACGATCCCAACGCAAAAAACCGCATCTAAAATGGATTTAATCTGCAAAAGTTATTAATTTTTGAAATTTATAAAAAAGTTAAATTAATTAATAAAGTTAAATAATTAATCTAAACGGACCAATCTTGGCCGTTGAAAATCTGACGCGTCGGACGCGCCCGATGCGTTAGACCTCAACAGACCAAATTTGCCCCGTTGAGATAACGGGCCATTCTGCCCGTTATAAAACGGACGCGTCCGATGAGTCCGACATGCGTCCTTTACTTTATACTTCCGCCATGGGTGTCGAACGACCCCTTAGGCTTTTGCCTATGTCTTGTCCGTTCGTGTGAAGATGAATGTATGCTCTCTACACAGAGTTATCATTATTTAGTAGTTAGATGTCTAGTCTAGCTCCTACTCTCAAAGCTTGGATGGTTGTAGTGGATGAACCATTATAAAAACCGATAGTAGCTGTTAGGCAATCTGCCTAACATCTGTATTTATTATTTGTTATAATAAAAACTGTTACAGACCGCTATACAAACAGGTCGGTCTTGCAAAAAAATAAAATAAAAAATTACACACTTAACAAATAAATAAGTAGTTTAATAATAACTAATAATTTGGAATTTAACGTTAAATATTCTTTTATTGGATAATTAATAATTAGTAACTAAGCATAATATTTAGTAGCCGATAATTAATATTTTATAATTAAAAGGTGATATTATTTAATATTATGATTATCTAAAATTGTAATTATTTAATTATATTTGATATTTACTATTTAAAAAAACAAAATTAAATATTTTCTAAAATAAATTTTGAAAATTCATAATATATAGAAACAATATGTTGGAAATTTTATAGAATTGGAAAATAAAAGTTTATAATAATGTCTGCTGTAGATTCTTATTGACGACCAACCTAGGGCTGACAATTAGAATCGAGAACCGAAAACCCTAACCAAACTGACCCGACAAGACCCAAACCGAACCCGATGGGTCTAGGGTCGGGTCTAGATTATGAAAAATACAGTTAGGCCCAATCAAACCCTGCCCAAATTGATCCGACCCGAAAAACCCGACCAAAAAACATTAAAATATATGTAATTTTGGTGTTACAACCCGACCTGAACCGAACCGTAACTCAGGTAGGGTCGGGTCCAGATTTTACAAATGTATAGTTTAGACCCGGCCCGCCTAGAACCGAAACCCACTGGGTTGGGTTCGGGTCCATCGGTCAGGTCTAATTGCCATCCAGGCTAACCTTTCATTCATTTCATCTTTTTTTTTGTAGATTTTCATTTGTGCTTCTCATCTTTCCTTGTACCAAAATCTGATGACCGGAGGATCCTAAAAGAAAATCATTTTCCCTTTCTCCGCTTTCTCCATTACAACACCCTAATCTCAGTCCACCCACAAAATCCCCTTTCTCCATTACGTCCGTGTTCAATCATAGTTGCAATCCAAGCTCTATGCCGAATCACGATTATGGTGGCCTGAAGTTGGAACTGGAGGACAAGTTGCGGATTCGAGATTCAGTGAGTCCATCGAGAAATGCAACGATAAATCACAATGGAGGTAGCTGCAAGGTTAAATACGCTTCCAAGTCAACTGAGAGCTGGATCTAGAGTTGTCAATTTGCATTGTAGGTAGCTTTTTTACTTCGACAACAATCAAATATGAACATATTGTATGAAAATGAGGTATATTTGAAAGAATTCAAATTGAACGTATTGTTTTACTTTTATGTTTTTTGTTTTTAAGTATATCTTGAGTTGTGATGGTATTATTGTGGATAGTTAGTGTGTTGCATAGACCTAGTGTTCATTCTTTCAACTGCTTCCATTGAGTTTTTATTATTTCCAAACGATTTCATATTGTGAACATGAGGCCGGAAATAAAGTCAAAGGCTTGTGCATCTTAAAGTACATTATTAAATCACAACCCATGATATCTTGAAGTTGTGCATTTGATTGACCATATCTAAATTTCGTTATATCCGCCCCCTTGCCTAATATGCTAATTAATGTTGTTTTATAAGGAGATTTCTATAATGAATTGTATCTATACATGCATAAATATGTTACTTGCTCTCCATATGATTATCTCTATTATGTTTTAGGAATTTAGAAGAATAAAATGGGGATTGGTTTGGTGCATCAATTTTGTCCATGTGTTCTCTATATGTACGATATTTGTCACACCGTCTCATTGTAGAAGTATGGGTTGTGAGTGCTTTTAAGTAAGCCTGTTAGGTTATTAGTCTAATGAAATTCCTCCTAGCGTGGAGTTCTTGTAACAACCCGGAATTTTGGAACCAATTTAAAATTTATTTTTAATTGATTTTAATGGAAATTAAATAATTTGGAGGATTTATTTTGAGAATAAACGACTTAGAATTTATTTAAAACGAAGTTTGAGCATATAAATTTATAATTTATTTAAAACGAGCTCGTAATGGTGTGGCAGTTTGAAAATTTAGTTTTAAACTTTAAACGATTATACATAATTCGTTAAAAAATCAGAATTTGATGAAACCAGAAATGTTAGGATCTAATTAACCATATCTTTCTAATGAATGTAAGAAATTGAGTTTTTACTTTAGAAATTGTAAGTTATGTCCAAATTAAAATTTCAAATAGTTGCTATGGAATTTATAAATATTTTAATATTATTTAAGCCCTTAAAAAAAGCCTTTTTGCAATCGACCTCCGTTTTCGACGAAACCACTTTTGTTGGATCCAGAACGTCTAATTATTGTCAGGTTTAAAATTTTAGTCAACTGGAATTAGTATGTAAGCGTAATAAATTTAAACGCGTGTTGTAAATTCAGTTGAATTAAATAAGCTAGTTAAAAGGCCATATTTTGAAAGGTCTCCAAATTTCGACGAAATTAATTTTGTTAGAACTGTATTCGTAAAACGTAGGGAGGTTTTGAATTTCATAATTTTTGGAGTTAGTATGTGGCCGTGGTAAATTAAAGTGTACGTTCAAATTCAATAATTAACTTTATATTGATTTATAATTTAATTTTGATAAAAACTTGTAGAAACAGTCAAATCAGCTTACGAAACATACCTCATTGTGTCCGGAATGGTGGTATTTAGTTGGGAACGTCAGTCGTTGGGATTCGTTTGGAGTTCGGAGCGATAACCAAGTAATATTAGAATTAAATAATATTAAATTATATATATACATACCCATTTTTCCACCCTAAATCTTTTGTCTGCGCCACCACTTGCCAGCGAATGTCCGAAATGCTCCGGAGAAGATCACCTCCGATCTCCCTCTACAGTCAATAATCTCGCAACGAGTTCTAAAGGAAAAGTTTTAAGCTCGACGAGAGGCACGTTTTGACCGGTGGTGATCGTCGTTGGTGGTGGTTTGTGGCCGGAATTGGGGGTCAAAGGGGCAGCGGTTCGTGGTGTTTTCAGGGCCATGGATGAGCTCGGGTGGCGTGTTGTTAAGGGCGGAGGAAGGCGACGTGGAGGAGGTCGAGGTGGTGGTCTCCGATCAGCCTCTGGTGGCTTGAGCGACAACGCGTGGGTGAAGGTAGAAGATGAGGGCGGGTTCGGGTTTTAGCTGAAGGAGGTAACGAAAGAAGGAAGATTAGGGGAAGATTAAGGTAATTAATTAAAAATAATTATTTTAATTATCTTAGTTAATGTAGTCAATGCTTTAAAATGTCATATCTTATTCATACGACATCAGAAATTGACAAAACTGGATGCATTGGAATCGTGGCGACGAAATTTACAATATGGAACTGATTGGGAAGAATTTGGAGCTAGCTGAAAATTTAGGTTAAATTAAACCCGCGTTTAATTTAACTCAAAAGCGATTGTTATTATAACATTCAAAAATCTCGATGAGAACTCCCTCACTCAAATATTTTATACAGTTATTTATTTTTATAACTGGAAATATATTAATTGCCTATATGGATTTTTATTTGTTACATGCGATATCCCTTGAGTTCAACACATGAACTATTTACCAAGTTTATTTGTTATTAATTAGAAGTGTTGTTTGAATATACGACTCTTGTACTTCAAACAATGTGGATGAACACTTTGTAGCACCTTAATGACAATGGATGATTATTTATGTTATGATCTGATTGTGAATTTGAAATAATTAACATGTTAAAAACGATGCTAAATTATTTGTGGTAGTTGAAATTGGATTAAAAATCAATTTACAAGTCGAACGACTTGTTTATTTCCACCCATTTAAATAATATCAATTAGATGGAATACATAATTTATTAATTAGTTATTTATTGGTTGAAAACCCCACACGGGTATTGGGATGATATTTGATTTACACTAATCCCACGTGTTTAGATTGAATGTTAATCGATTGATTGACAGACCAATATAAGCGTTAAATAAATATTTAAATCTTATATGGATGTAAGTGCACTTTGGATGTGAACTGGATGTTTACTAGTTGTTTGCAACTTTTGTTGAATACATGTGATGTATGAAATCCGTATAACTGAAATTATATGGTAATTGGTTAAATCTCATTTCAATCCGGAATAAAAAGAATATTCTAATATAATATTTAGTTAACAGTTGAAGTTTGGTTTTGATGTCCGATTTTGGATGGACAAAAAAATATTAAAATTGACTAAATAGTGAAATGTGCAATTTTAAATATAAATGACTGAAACGAGTTTTCAAAGATAATTATATATATTTTATATAATTCATAAAAATGGTTTTGAAGAATTTCAATTTATAAATAAAATTCAAAAAACGAGTTTGGGCTTGAATAGAACACGTCGCACAGCGATTGTTTGCGAACGTCAACCCATAACTTCGAATTGACGAACCTGGAGATCCGACCATCGGATCCTCCTAAAATTATAACCGTTGGAACCATAATGAAATGATCTTCATAATAAAATGAGAATTTTTGAAATCCAACGATTAGATTTTAATTTAAGTCCAAATCAATTTTGGAAAAGGTCGTTATGGATGCAGTTCGGTGACCGATATTGGAAACTGACTGTAAGGGCCTTGATAAAATTATATAATTTTTTTTTACGTAAAATCATAATAAATGATTTGGAAAGATTTTGGATGAAATATTCCATATTTGAAAAGATATTTTTATACGAATGAACTAGTTATTAACTAGAATAATAATCCAATGATTTTTAGAAATAATAAATTGGATGGTAAATGGTTTTAACATAACCAGAAGTTTCCAACATATAAAGTGGAATGGATTTGAATGAAAGTTATCATCAAATATTTTCGATATTGGATTCCATGACTATATGGATATCGTTGAAGAATCTGGAAGATATTGATATCGTTATTCCAAAACGATACTTGTCAATTTCAGAATTGGGTATTTAATGTAAGTCGATATAATTTCCCTTTAAACCTTATATTTAATATCAACCTGGATTTTGGGTTTGTTGTGAATGGTGTCTTTAATGACACTATTGTTAAACCTTTTTGAAATGAAAGTTATAGAATAAATCTTTGAAGTAAGATTTAATGATGTTTTCCAATTTAATAAATTAAATTGGTATTAAATGAAAAAAAAAATGAGATTTTGGGTTTGTTCTTAATGGTATCTTCAATAATATTATTCATGAACCGATTTGTGAATGGAACAAATCTTTTAATTATGGTTTAGAGAAGTTTTCAAATGTATTTAATTAAACTGGAATTGGATGAAATTCGAGTTACTAGTAATCGAGATGAGCTTCTACTAAGGAAGGCGTTTACTATTTATGGAATTTAAAAAGGCTTTGTCATTATTCCACTTATAGTATTGGTTGGATACGGAAATTATATCAATTATAAATTATTCAGATTTCCGTGAAGATTCCATATTGAATGGAAGATGATTTTGGGTTTATCTCAGCAATGTTTTAAATGACATTTGTTCTTTAACCCAAGTAAAGACAAGATTAACTTCTAAAGGTTGAATAATCATTAAGTAATGATCTTTGAAGATTAAAACTAAGTTGGAGTTTTAATGAATCTTTAATTAGATTGAAAGTTAAAGGGTAATTAAATTTACCAAACACGAGAAGTATTCGAAATGGAGTATTACCAGTTTTAGTCCATCCAATAGTTAAATCTTTAATTGGATTTGAACGTAAAATGGTAATTAAATTTACTGAACGATGGGTGTTATATATGGAGTACGACCAATTTTGCTCCATAGGATGAATAGGTTGGGATTAGGATAATAAAATTAATGATTACTTTGGTAATGCCCGATAATCCCGACTAGTTTATAAACCTTAATTCGGTTTAAGATTGGTTAAAGTTAGTATAAAATCTTTTGCAATGGTTTTCAAAGAAAGATTTAAACAAGATGTGTAAATGAATTTAAATCTTTGATAAGATTAATGGAAATAACTCCCAGTCTAAAGAATATTCGAATAAAAGAATATTCTAGATTGGAATGGGGCATATGATGTGTTTATATATCACTTGATTATAAGAAGTGTAAGTTATTCGGAAAGACCGGGTCGAACCCATTCTGAGTAACTGATACGACGTTAAAAGTCGAAGATATCGAAGACGGTGCAAGACCGGCAATCTTCATATCGAATGTATTACTACTGATGCCCTAGATATGGATAGCTCCCTTGAAGGGGTCAAAAAGGTAGTTGTCCGGACGTACTTGCTGATTATCCAGATAAGCGAGGGCCTCTCTCCTATATTGGACATATGGTTTGACACCCCACGTCCGTTAATGTCACTCACAAAGGGAATGCATTAAGTTTCGTGAAGCGCTATAGGTAAACAGAAACAGAAATATTACAAGACAAATATAAAAGCAACAACGGAATTTAAATTTTTATTTCAAACATAAAATCATAGCATCATGGTCTAAAATACCATAAGTTTGAAACTGCATAAAAGCCATTACAATAATATAGAACTTTCTATCTTGTTCCATCAGAGTACATGAAAAGCATAATTCCCCAAAAAGAGACAAAGCCATAGTAGAGATAAGAACTTGAGAAATACTTCAAAACCTGCTCCATGCAAGATGATAACCGAGTCCTGACTAAGCCAGAGAATTCCCACCCCGTGAACCTGGGGAGTGGGGACGGAAGAAAAAAGAGGAAACAAAAAGGGTCAGACATAAAGTCTGGTGAGTCTAGTTACTTTTAGCAAGTAAATAAATAAAAGTAGCATGATAGGCATATGAGATGGATAAGAAAGATATCACTATAAGAGACAGGTATGACAAGGTAAACATGATAGAGTGATACACTTCTCTAAAACTTCTCTGCACAATACTAGTATAACTAGAATGAGATTATCCCCAACACGTACAAGATGGTAGACTTAGGCATACTTCTGGTGAGAGGTTTTAACCCCATACAATCCGTAGACAGCCCCAATAACGGACTCCTAAACTTACCAGAGTCTAAATGTACCCTAACTACCCTAATCGATCGGCTCCCTATCCATGTAGAAACCCTGTGCCGGCCCCACAGTAGGAGGTATCACTTCCTAAAGTGGCAACCCCTCGTTAATAATGTGCACAACCATATCTACAGGTGTCACGGTCATCTTATCCCCCTCTGCCTGGCTCATGCACGCACATGGCCCGGTCGGTTGCACCGCCCACACTGTCCTCCTCGTTTGGATCTCTTATAATCAGTCTAGTAAGCGCGCCTCTTCTCCGACCTAGTTCGGAGTACATGTTTGATACCTACTCCGGGTTATTGGCTGAAACGGGTTCCACACAATATGATATAAGCTCTCCCCTTTTTCTTGAATCCCCCACTTAGTTTTTGTTGGCTATGTATACCACTTGGTGCCTTTAATTACATAACCCTATCATTTCTACAAGTTATGCTTACCCTAAAAGTTGCTTTAATTAGATAAATTTAATATTTCCATCGGTTATGTATACCATTAGGTGTCTTTAATTACGTAACCTTATCGGGTTAAGTTTGTGGGCCTATATATACTAATATTACCCACCTACACAAGATTTACTTTACCCTCCCACTTATCCAAGCATATTTATTTGATGGTTAAGTTTGTAGGCCTATATCTACTAATATTACCCACCTACCCAAGATTTACTTAATCCTCCCACTGATCCAAGCATGTTTATTTAACGGTTAAGTTTTTAGGCCTATATATACTAATATTACCCACTTACCCAAGATTTACTTAACACTCCCACTGATCCAACCAAGTTTGCTTAACCCCTATTCATGTTTATGTTTACACAATCCCTACGGATTCAACTAGGTTAAGTATTATAGACTAACAGGTTATCCCCTTTTACATTGACTGCTTTTTACTTTCCAAAGTTTCACTTGCTTATTAATTTCATATAAATATAACTTAATCCATTTATGTTCATTAATAAGCCCCATTACATGTTATTCTTTAGATTGTAATTAACAGAAGTAATCTTACAATCTTTCACCCTTGGATTGTAATTAACGGAATTAATCTTACAACCCCGTTTGTATTGTCTGTCTCCATAGTTACAATAACATGTTTTACTTAATATTTAATTAAGTATATTTCTTCTCAGTTCACCAGTTTCCTGTTTAACATATCACTACAACTTGATGTTGTTTACTTGTTAACTTAGTTTTCTTAACTAAGGTTTACTAATAAGCTTTCTTTCCTTTTATTACAACTTATGTTATAATTTCCACTTGTCCCTAGGACATGCCTACCTATTATATACAACATTTTCATTAAGTAATTAATCATAATAGGTTACTATCATCCCTTGTTTACTCCAATTCATTACCATGTCCATTTATGGTTATAATGGGTTAAACCCTCGCATTAGGCCTACAACTTGTGGATGCTGGATATGCTGGTCGGGTCCGGGCAGACTTATCCCACAAGTTGGGCTTAACCTCATGTCTTAGCCCGATTCATATTTGCACACTTAGACCTCTCACATTAGGTTCAATACTAGTGGCTACTGGATATGCCGATCGGGTCCGGGCAGACTTCCACTACTAATGCAACCTAACCTCGTGTCACTAGTGCAATTACAATTTCTAATTGTAATTATTTGGCATTTCATTCTTATCCAATTCTTGCATATGTCTTTATAAGTGATTATGCCCCAATTTCCCCTTTTTGAATTATATGTCCAATTCATATAAAACATTATTTAAATTATGCTAATTTTAACATTTTTCTTCCGTTCCCTAACTAACGCATTCACATATATTTGGCGGCATCTAGGCTAGAAAGTAGCCTAGTCATAAACAGTAAAAAGGGAAAAGTGATGGGAATATGACAAAGGTGATTGTTTTGGCATAAACATAAACTAGCATGGTGATAAGGAGGACATATAAGCATAAATCTGATGAACTTGTGGCAGTTAACTAATTCTAACATAACTATGATGTTATAATAAGCATAATAAGATCTAAATTAACAATTTAGATGTCCAACTGGTTTCGATCTAATATGATAGGAATAAGGTGATAAACTAGATCTGGTTAATAATTTAGATGCCCACATAATTTAGATCCAATAGTTAAAAATAGATCTAACACGAATAAGGTCAAGATCCACATCATAGCATGTCATAAAAATTACAATAGATCCGACAAGATAGGGATTTAAATCCAATAGTTAGAAATAGATCTAACACAAATAAGGTCAAGATCTACATCGAATAGTTAGAAATAGATCTAACACAAATAAGGTCAAGATCCACATCATAGAATGCCACAAAAGCTACAATAGATCCGACAAGATAGAGATTTAGATCCAACAGTTAGAAATAGATCTAACACAAATAAGGTCAAGATCCACGTCATATAATGCCACAAAAGTTACAATAGATCCGACAAGATAGAGATTTAGATACAAGTTATAATCAATTCAGAATGGCATATGTTCGCAATTTACAATGGATCCAATATAATATAGGCACATGAACAAATCCAAACTATAGTCCTATCACTTTTACTTCTAAATATTTAAATCTAAAAGCAACTAGGAACTCATAGTGTTTGGATTTTAGAAGATAGAAAAGAATTTGTTGGTGTTGAATCTCTGATTTATAATTGAAACGCTTGAATCTTTTAAACTTGATTTGTAGGAGAAGATAGGATTAGATTCAGTTCAGACACTGACAGCATCTGGCCTCCATTGTTTTTAGTATGAGTAAACAAGAGAATCGAGGTATATTTATAGGTGCTAGCCTCCAGAATTCGAATGCCACCTCATCCCTAGGGTGAATCAGGCCACGGGTCGACACCTACTTGGGTGCGGGTGCCCAAAAACATACATGGGCGCACTTTACAGGTACACTAGTGCAAAAATACATTGGCGCACTTGTCAGGTGCGCCAGGAATTCTTGCTCTTTTCGATAAACTTCTACCGTCCATAACTTCTTCATATGTTATCCGTTTAACGCATACCAGGTGTCTATCTTAACCAGAATTTTGAGACGGACGCAATGGCGTAGTCTGTTTCTCTTAATTCTTAATATGAAATTAATTATTCTTTAATTTATCCTCTTTAGTGTAGTTGAAATACGGGGTGTTACATTCTCCCCTACTAAAAGGATTTCGCCCCCGAAATCTTCAAGTTATGAAGAATGTATCCTACCATCCATCATCCATCTACTCATCCACCAATCACAGGCATCCATTGTCCTTACAATTTTCTAATGCTTATTTGAACATATGCAAAGGTGTTTGTATATGTCCCAACACTAATGCGAAAGATCAGGCGGTCTACTGATTCAGTCGACCTCCTTAATGCAATGTATGTAAGTGCCATGAATCCAACATGTATGCAGATAATCCTATTATAACATGTAAGTTCTATATGTGTGCACAATCATCCATCCAAATGCAACATCCATATGATGATACATCCATTTTCATCCATTAAAAGAAGAAAAATGCACGCATCCATATGCAGTATGAGAGTGATTGAGCCGATCTAGTGCCTAATGTGTGTGTATATGCATCCACCAACAACCACTAGTAAAAACTTGCATCCACTTGCATCCATCAAACGTAACATGTCTTAAACACTTGTTTACAATCATGGGATTTCCTACCTAAAGGTCGAAGATTCGATTGATAAGATATATTCAAATGATAGGAACAAGCATGAATAAAAGCTTTGGAGAAAGAAGTTAAGAACATACCCTCGAAGGGAAAAGGGTACGAAGCGCGGATCTTGTCTTCGGTCTCCTAAGTCGCATCCTCTTGGTTGTTTGCCCACTGAACCTTTGCCAACTTGACTTCTCATTTGTGTAACTTCTAAACCTTCGATCCATGTAAAAGTATTTCTGTAGATACCTACCAACGAGTCGGTGATCTACAGGGTCGTCCGTACAATGCTTCGAATAGTGTCATGCCGATTCTAGCTTGATTACTGTTGTTGTAGGCAAACTCTACTAAAGGAAGATGCTCTTCCCAAGTCCCTCCAAAGTCTAGGATACACAGCCTTAAAAGATCCTCAAGAATTCTGTTAACCCTCTCCATCTGTCCATCGGTCTGTGGATGATAAGCAGTGCTCAAACATAACTGTGTAACTAATGCTTCTTGCAAGATCCTCAAAAATTTATTGGTGAAAATGGGATCATATCACTTATGATACTGGAAAGTACTCCATGAAGACAGACTATCTCACGAACGTAAACTTTTGCCAACCATGTTGCTGCCCTCTTACTCTTAACTAGTATGAAATGAGCGCTCTTAGTAAGCCTGTCTACTATCACCCAAATGCTGGTGTTGCCCCTCCTTGATCTAGGAAAACCATTGATGAAATCCATGGAGACGCTCTCCTACTTCCACTGCGGGGCCTCCAAAGGATGAAGTAAACCACCGGGCTCTCTTTTCTCAGCTTTGACTTGCTGGCAAATCAGACATTGAGAAACAACTGTGCTACATCTTTCTTCATCCCATCCCAAAAGAAAACCCTTTCTCAAGTAGCTCCCCTACTTGTTTTTCGAGCTCCCTTCTTCCTCTTGGAGCCATATTGCGCACAGGCAATGCAACTGGCTTTGCATTGTCCACCAAGTATATACGGAAATCAATCTCGCGCCTCGGGGGGTAAACCCCGAACCTTATCAAAGACATCAGGATACTCATGGACTACTGGTATCGATGATAGATGCATCAAGGGACTCTAGCACACTTAGCATGACAGACCATTGCAGGTCACAAGAAATCTCGAAGGTCCTCCCATGACAAGTCAGAAGCCTAACAACCCTCCTCTCACAATCCATAATGGCACCATATGTGGTTAGCCACTCCATCCCTAGAATCAACCCATACCCCATGAACCCAAGCATATACGCATCACACTCAAACTCGACGCCTAACACAGATATTCTCAAACCCCGACAAATTGTAGATAAATGAGCTGAACCACCTATGGGGTTTAAGACAACAACGGGATCCACTGCCATACTAGTATTTAAGTGCAGAGATTCAACTACAGAACTAGATATAAATGAATGTGAAGCGCTAGGATCAAAAAGAGTTCTTACAGATGATTGGAAAGAGAAATCAAACCTTCCATAGAAACTTTCCTACCTCTATCTGGAGCACTGGTCGCAAGAGCATGAATTTTCCCACTAGAAGTCCCTGCCCTTTGACCTTGTCCTTGCTTCTTTGGGCACTCCTAGAGAAGTGTCCAGTCTCTCCGCAACTGAAGCAAGCGTTCTTCCTCTTCTTGAAGTCCTTGACCATGTGACCTCCTCACCCACAATTATGGCACTTCCTCTTATCCTTAGCATTGTCGTCTTTACGCCCTTCTTTTGTTGTTGCCGTCCTTTCTTAGGCCATACCTTTTTATTTTGTGTTTCCTCAACCTTAACTTCTTCCTTTTCACCTTTATTTGAACTTTATCCATGTTCCCTTCCTAGGCCATCATTTTTTTCATCCTTGGGCTGTGCTCCTTAGCCCTAACTCCCTTATTCTCCTTTTTACCATATTTGTGTAACAAGCTAACAAATCTCTTGAAAGTTGCCTCCATCGCACGGAAATCCTTACGAAGCTCGAGAAAATTAGCTGTAGGTGATACTGTTGCAGCTACAGATGGAGGTTAGGCACTTCATTTCCCTTCGACATGTGCCGCAGCTTAAACATGCCTACAACATCATGCCGGAATAGGGACACCTTTCGGGAAGAATCGGTTCCCCAGACAAAAAGTAAAATGGTGTAACGTCCCAGAAATTTGGACATAGAATTAGTTAAGATTTAACTGTTAAAAATCAAATTTATATTGATACTAGGTTAGAAATTTAAAATCGAATATATGGTTTTGTGTATAAACTGAATTTAATATTTAATTCAATATGGGTGGTTGGAATCAAATATTTGCTATGGGATGTTTGAAACGAAACAAGATGATTTGTAACACCCCACATCCGTTAGTGTCACTCACAAGGGGAATGCACTAAGTTATGTGAAGTATTATAGGTAAAAGATGCAGATAAATTACAAGACAGATAAATAAAGCAGCGGAAAAGTGAATAAAACTTTATTACATTTATAAACAGCTTGTACAAAGATTGTTTTCCAACAACAAAGTATCTATCTTGTTTAACAAAATAAAGAAGCATAAATATACAATGATATTCCCCAATAAAACATTAGCCAGCCATAGCAGTGGAAAAGAGAGTCCAAAGCAACACATCAAAGTGTCTTCAAGCTTGGAAAGAGTAATAGGTCCATACAAATCTGAGCTATTCCCTCCCTGTCTACCTGGGGGGGGGGGAACAGAAGAAAAGAACACGAAAGAAAACATAGAGTCAGACATAAAGCCTGGTAAGTCTAGTGGTGCTTCGGTATATGAATAAGAAAAAGGACATGACATGCATAAAATGAAAATGGGAAAATACCATAAACTAAGGCAAAGCAATTTAGAATCGAAATTACTATCGCATCCCATACTAATCTCTGCACCACCTAACTAGTATCCCAACTAGTAATCTGTATAAAATGATAACGTGATCCCAGTCCCTGTAACTGTGGTTGCCATCAGGAGCACATTTATTTATTTCCTAGATTTAATCTAGGGCTTTCTATCGAGCGTTCCCTAGATTCAACTAGGGTTTATGCGACTTGTCTACAACTTCTCGGATTCAGGATTTATGCTACCTAGGTCCACTAGGGATTATGCTACCTGTCGAACGATGCCCCTAGTCTAGGACACACTACCTAGAGTGGTATATGTTCCTAGACTTTCCCCACGTAAGTGTCGCGAATCGTTTATCGCTGTCTAGATGCACATGTCCTGAAATGTGCGACCCGAGTCCCGTGGCTGGGCTATTCTAGAAACACGGAACTCGGTCGGGAGCTTTCAGATATCTGCCGATGCAAATGCTAAGGTCTGTTTTTCTACCAGTGGTTATGGTCCCACGTGACCCCTCCCTCAACTAATAAAAGGAAATCCAAGAAAATCAAGCACGAGAACTATACTCTTGCTACCCTATGCCCCACTTTCCTATTGGCCAGCCTCACCCATAACTAGATAGCAAGTATATGGTCTGTTTGGAGTTCTCTGCCTTTCCGCACGCGTACTAAGATTGACTCAAGATGGTAGGTAGAGGACGAGTCGCTATCACAGGGCTACTAGTCTCGTCGAATCACTCTGGTCCATCCTAGTCTTTAGGTTGCCTTGAATTGCAACCAAGGCATACCCTTGGTTCTTCTGACGCAGACCTTAACCTCTGTGAGCCCAGGCGGATCATCTACAACCTCACAGAGGGATACCAACAGTACCCTCACGTCCCCCGAAGCTACGTGCTTCTAAACCCAGTCCGCTGGAGCCTTTTTCGAAATCGGATGAACGTTTTCTCCTTCTTATGTACTTGTTAAGCGATGATCTACCATATCGGGTTATTCATCTATTATGGACCGGCTCAGTTTTCTTGACTAAGAATTATTACTTAGTTGTTCTCAACTAAGGTTTACCACTTAGTTTCTTTTCCCATAAATCTTGTTAACTAAGGTTTATCACTTAGTTTCTTTGACTGGGGATTTCAACTTAGCTCCCGTTCTCGATTGTTTCTTAACTAGGGTTTACTACTTAGCCATCTTTCTCGTCAAGTTGGATTGGTTAAGTGTCATTAGTCAATTCAAGTTAGCTTAACCCATTCCTTTGTCATATTAAATTGGCTAAGTGTTATTAGTAGTTCATGTTGACCTAACCCTATCACAAACCAAGTTATATTGGTTAAGTATTTCTTATTACTTAACCCTACCCATTCATCTTGTATTGGTTAAGTGTCCCTTTTAACCTAACCTTGCCCACGTTTTAGCCAACATGTTATAACGGTTAAGTGTTCCCTTAGTTAACTTAACCCTAACATCTGTTTAATTAACATGTTCTAATGGTTAGGTATTGTCCCTTCATGTTTCAACTTAACCCTGTTCAACTTATCACACTATGATGGTTAAGTGTTCTTAGTTTACTTAACCCTACCCTCTAGTCCAGTTAACATATTAAATTGGCTAAGTGTATTTACTTAACCTTACCCACTTATCTAGCTAACGTGTTATAATGGTTAAGTATTCTAAATTTACTTAACCTCACCCACTTATCTAATTATCAGGTTATAACGGTTAAGTGTCCTGAATTTACTTAACCTCACCCTCTAGTCTAATTAGTATGTTAAATTGGTTAAGTATATTAACTTTACTTAACCTCACCTTCTAGTCTAGTTAACATGTTAAATTGGCTAAGTGTTTTCTTAGTTACTTAACCCCTACAAGTATTGTCTTGTTAACATGTTAAGCTGGTTAAGTGTTTTTGTTAACTTAACCCTACCATCTGTCCTTAGCCTCTTAGAGCACCTGACCACTCACATTAGACATATATTGCTACGGTTACTGGATGTGCCGGTCAGTTCCGGGCAGGTTTACACCGTAGCTCAGTCTAACCTCGGGTCATTATTGGGCTCAATGCTTAACCACCCACATTGGATATGTATTGTTGTGACTACTGGACAGCCGGGCGGGTCAGGGCAGGTTTATATCACAACTCAATCCAACCTCGGGTTAAGCATACTCGTATTTTCTAGATTTACATTTTTTTTACTTATGTAAATATTTCATGTCACATGTTTTATTCCAAACTAATGGTACATAATTTATATCATTTATGGCCTTAACCCATTTCATGGTTTTTAGGCCCGCCGACATATTAACATACTTTAATTTAATAGTTAGTCCCAACGTTACCCTCGCTCGATTATTCATATTAATCGTATGAAGATATTGGGCCCGCTAATAGGCCCAATCCATAAACAAAGTAAGGAAGGGAGCATAGGTTCAATGAACCTATACTATGAAATTTGGCCTAAACATAGTTATCGATTAGTGTGTGACATAAAGGTATAACTAGATAAATAAGGTGATCTCGCATAACATGAATCATAATATTGCATAACATGTCACAAACTTGCACATGAATATTGTATCTAGTTAGATAGGTGTCATGTAAATCATAAATTCAGGACTATTATAAAGATATAACATGGTATAACATGGTATAGCATAATAGGTGTCGCATGAAATGGCGTACTTTTAGACTTGTTTAGACATGGTTTTATACATATATAACTAGGCATAATGTCAAACACCAAACTAGCATAAAAATGTCCACTTTTTGACATAACCCAAAGGTGTAAACTAACTTTACATCAAGTAGCCTATTTCAACATGAAACTAGTATAATTCGTGTAACCAAAAGGTACTTGCGTAAACCCAATTATCACTTGCAAATAAACATAATAATGTATACAAAGGTTTTGAGTCTTGTAGGCATAAAAGGTTTCAAGTTGGAACATGTTTTCATGAGTCTCAACTTAGGCCTAAAAAGAATATATGCTAACCATGTTAACGACATAACATAAAGATGTCAATTCTAGTTTTTACTACAAACTTGCAAGTGATATTTTCATATACAAATGTCAATAGGTTCGCATCAACCAATTTATGCCACGAATCTCCAATACAAAATATGACATAATCAACGCAATACACAGAATTTACATCAATATTGTACGATAATAAAACCCCAATTTCATTTACATCGAATCACATCGCAATTTCTATTCATATTCAGAAAAACCACTATACTTACAACGGGTGCTGAAACTTGTTTTCTGGTTTCTGTTATTCTGAAACTGAGATGCGCTCCTTTGGGTAGACTAACGTTGCGTTGATTAATTTTGATTAAACTTTTATCTTCTTCTTAATTTGATTCGTCTCTAAGCTTTAGTGTTGGCTTGTCTCTAGGCTTTCTAATTGACGGCCATTCCTAGTTCCTTTCCAGCAGCATGACGGCTTTTGTATTCTATTATTTGTGTGAATTTAGGGTTAGACTTGAGTTGTATTTATAGAATTTCAATATAATTAGAGCAGTCGATGATGCTAGAGTGAATCCAGACCATCCATCTTAAGAGAAGCCAATCAGAAAGTGACATGTAAGCCCTAGTGACTCAACCAAGCCTCAGAATTCGACCAGACCCTGACCAGGCCAGCCAGGGCCTGACCAGCAGGTCTTTCCAGACCTGGGCGCACTTGGCAGGTGCGCTAGGCTAAAATTGTACTGGCGCACTTCCCAAGTGCGCCAGTTCAATTCTGTTCTGGCGCACTTCCCAAGTGCGCCAGTGCATTCTGACCCGTTTTCTGGTTTTTCTGCCCAACTTCGTTCGTCCATATCTTCTTCATACGATATCCATTTTACACAAACTTGGACTCTATCTCAAGCAGAATTTTGAGACGAAAGCAATGGCGTAACCCATTTCCCTTAATTCTTTCATTTAGAATTAATTATACTTTTATTTGTGAAGCTTAATGTTATAGAACTACGGGGTGTTACATTCTCCCCCTCTTAAAAGGATTTCGTCCCCGAAATCTTCAAGTTAGGAAGAATGTGTCCTACCACCCAATCTCCCATCTAATCAACCATTCAATCACAGGCATTCATTGTCCTTAAAAATATTTCTAATGCTTTCATGTTCATATGCATAGTGTGTGTATATGTCTTTATCTAATGCAAAATCAGGCGGTCTACTGATTCAGTTGACCTCCTTAATGCAAATTATGTCAGTGCCATGCGTCCAATCATGTATGCAAGCATCCCTAGTTATGTAAATACTATATGTGTGCATAGCCATTCATCCATATGCAACATCCATATGATAACATATCAAGTTAAATCCGTTAAGCAAATACGTATATACGAATGCAATACGAAAGTGACTAAGTCGTTCTAGCGCATATGGTGTGTATATGCATCCACGAGCAACCACTTGCAACCATCAATCATAACATGTTTCAAATACATGTTTACATCCATTGGCTTCTACCTAAGCATCGATGATACGTCCTAGAGGATATACCTTAAAAGCTAGAAATAAGTAGGCATAAAACTCCTAGAGAAAGGATATACCCTTAAGAAAAGGGTATGATGCACGTA
This sequence comes from Allium sativum, assembly GCA_030737875.1. Lineage (NCBI taxonomy): Eukaryota > Viridiplantae > Streptophyta > Magnoliopsida > Asparagales > Amaryllidaceae > Allium > Allium sativum. Next base: position 137,121,065 of record CM060918.1, read on the forward strand.
TCGAGTCTTCAGTCTTCTAGGTCGCATCTTCTTGAGCTTCTCTGTACCGTACCTTATCTAGTTAATTTTCACGATTGTGAAGATTTTTGACCTCCATTTCCAAAACTGTCATTGATCGGATAGCTGGCTTTTCATTGTTAACTGGATATATGTGGAAGTCTATCCCGCGTTTTAGGGGTAAACCTCTAACCTAATCAAAGCATCTGCGTACTCATGGACTATTCTGACGGATTGCAAATCGTCGATAAATGTATTAAGCAATTCTAGATAGCTAAGCCTAACTGATCCTTTTAGGATCACATAATCTCGAGGGTATTTCCAAGGCAAGTCAAAAAGTCTAACTTTCAGAATTACTAGCCAACCAACCCATGCCTAGGATCAACTCATAGCCCATGGACCCAAAACATTACGCTTAAACTCAACACTTAATGTGGTCGTTCTCAAATCCCTACAACCCAAAGGTAAACGGGCCGAACCACCAATTTGGATCTGAGACTAAATGGGATATTCTGCTATACAAGTACCTAGGTGCAGAGACTCAACTATGAAAGCAGGTATAACCGAATGCGAAGCGCTAAGATCAAAAGAGTACTAATAGGTTGATCAAATGAAAAGTTAAACTTTTCCAATGGAGACTTTTACTATCTCTCTTCCAGGTATTCTGGGGGTGAAAGCACGCACTCGTCCTCCTGAAAATCCTTTCCCTCGTCCTTGCCCTTGTCCTTAATTATATGCCCTATTATACCATAGAAAAGCTACTTCTTCTTATCTTAGGTTTTATAATTCCTTCTTCCTTCGTGAGCCAAGTCCATATCCATGAATTCCTCATCCTTGGGTTGTGCCCCTTAGCCAAACTCCTCGTCCTCTTCCTTGTGTAATCATGTTGACAAATCTCTCGAAAGCTGCCTCCATCGTACAAAAAACCCTACAAAGCTTGAAAGAAAACTAGCTGCAGGTGAAACTATAATGGCTATAGATGGAAGTTGGGCACTACTTCGCCCTTCGATGAGGTTACCTCCCAGAAAGCCAGGAGCCTTAGAGACTCAAGAAAGAAGGAAACAAGGACTCAAACAGAGAATCAAAAGATAATGCATATGGATTTGGGGAATATGCCTTTAAAACAAAACTATTCTTTTGAAAATGCTTCTTTTAAACCCGTTTTGAAAATAATTTTTCAAATCTTTTATCTGATCCAGTAACCTTCAGCTCTGATACCACGTGTAACACCCCACATCCGTTAGTGTCACTCACAAGGGGAATGCACTAAATTATGTGAAGTATTATAGGTAAAAGATGCAGATAAATTACAAGACAGATAAATAGAGCAGCGGAAAAGTGAATAAAACTTTATTTCATTTATAAATAGCTTGTACAAAGATTGTTTTCCAACAACAAATTATCTATCTTGTTTAACAAAATAAAGAAGCATAAATATACAATGATATTCCCCAATAAAACATTAGCCAGCCATAGCAGTGGAAAAGAGAGTCCAAAGCAGCACATCAAAGAGTCTTCAAGCTTGGAAAGAGTAATAGGTACATACAAATCTGAGCTATTCCCTCCCTGACTACCTGGAGGGGGAGGGGGGGAACGGAAGAAAAGAAGACGAAAGAAAACATAGAGTCAGACATAAAGCCTGGTAAGTCTAGTGGTGCTTCGGTATATGAATAAGAAAAAGGACATGACATGCATAAAATGAAAATGGGAAAATAACATAAACTAAGGCAAAGCAGTTTAGAATCGAAATTACTATCGCATCCCATACTAATCTCTGCACCACCTAACTAGTATCCCAACTAGTAATCTGTATAAAATGATAACGTGATCCTAGTCCCCGTAACTGTGGTTGCCATCAGGCGCACATTTATTTATTTCCTAGATTTAATCTAGGGTTTTCTATCGAGCGTTCCCTATATTCAACTAAGGTTTATGCCACTTGTCTACTACTTCTCGGATTCAGGATTTATGCCACCTAGGTCCACTAGGGATTATGCTACCTATCGAACGATGCCCCTAGTCTAGGACACACTACCTAAAGCGGTATATGTTCCTAGACTTTCCCCACGTAAGTGTCGCGAATCGTTTATCGCTGCCTAGATCCACATGTCCTGAAATGTGCGACCCGAGTCTCGTGGCAGGGCTATTCTAGAAACACGGAACTCGGTCGGGAGCTTTTAGATATCTGCCGATGCAGATGCTAAGGTCTGTTTTTCTACCAGTGGTTATGGTTCCACGTGACCCCTCCCTCAACTAATGAAAGGCAATCCAAGAACATCAAGCATGAGAACTATACTCTTGCCACCCTATGCCCCATTTTCCTATTGGCCAGCCTCACCCATAACTAGATAGCAAGTATATGGTCTGTTGGGAGTTCTCTGCCTTTCCGCACGCGTACTACGATTGACTCAAGATGGTAGGTAGACGACGAGTCGCTATCACAGGGCTACTGGTCTCGTCGAATCACGCTGGTCCATCCTAGTCTTTAGGTTGCCTTGAATTGCAACCAAGGCATACCCTTGGTTCTTCTGACGCAGACCTTAACCTCTGTGAGCCCAGGCGGATCATCTGCAACCTCACAGAGGGATACCAAGAGTACCCTCACGTCCCCCGAAGCTACGTGCTTTTAAACCCAGTCCGCTGGAGCCTTTTTCGAAATCGGATAAACGTTTGCTCCTTCTCATGTACTTGTTATGCGATGATCTACCATATCGGGTTATTCATCTATTATGGACCGGCTCAGTTTTCTTGACTAAGAATTATTACTTAGTTGTTCTCAACTAAGGTTTACCACTTAGTTTCTTTTCCCATAAATCTTGTTAACTAAGGTTTATCACTTAGTTTCTTTGACTGGGGATTTCAACTTAGCTCCCGTTCTCGATTGTTTCTTAACTAGGGTTTACTACTTAGACTTCTTTCTCGTCAATTTGGATTGGTTAAGTGTCATTAGTCAATTCAAGTTAGCTTAACCCATTCCTTTGTCATATTAAACTGGCTAAGTGTTATCAGTAGTTCATGTTGACTTTACCCTATCACAAACCAAGTTATATTGGTTAAGTATTTCTTATTACTTATCCCTACCCATTCATCTTGTATTGGTTAAGTGTCCCTTTTAACCTAACCTTGCCCATCTGTTTTAGCTAACATGTTATAACGGTTAAGTGTTCCCTTAGTTAACTTAAACCTAACATCTGTTTAATTAACATGTTCTAATGGTTAGGTATTGTCCCTTCATGTTTCAACTTAACCCTGTTCAGCTTATCACACTATGATGGTTAAGTGTTCTAAGTTTACTTAACCCTACCCTCTAGTCCAGTTAACATATTAAATTGGCTAAGTGTATTTACTTAACCTTACCCACTTATCTAGCTAACGTGTTATAATGGTTAAGTATTCTAAATTTACTTAACCTCACCCACTTATCTAATTATCAGGTTATAACGGTTAAGTGTCCTGAATTTACTTAACCTCACCCTCTAGTCTAATTAGTATGTTAAATCGGTTAAGTATATTAACTTTACTTAACCTCACCTTCTAGTCTAGTTAACATGTTAAATTGGCTAAGTGTTTTCTTAGTTACTTAACCCCTACAAGTCTTGTCTTGTTAACATGTTAAGCTGGTTAAGTGTTTAGTTAACTTAACCCTACCATCTATCCTTAGCCTCTTAGAGCACCTGACCACTCACATTAGACAGATATTGCTACAGTTACTGGATGTGCCGGTCGGTTCCGGGCAGGTTTACACCGTAGCTCAGTCTAACCTCGGGTCATTATTGGGCTCAATACGTAACCACCCAGATTGGATAGGTATTGTTGTGACCACTGGACAGCCGGGTGGGTCCGGGCAGGTTTACATCACAACTCAATCCAACCTCGGGTTAAGCATACTCGTATTTTCTAGATTTACATTTTTTTTACTTATGTAAATATTTCATGTCACATGTTTTATTCCAAACTAATGGTACATAATTTATATCATTTATGGCCTTAACCCATTTCATGGTTTTTAGGCCCGCCGACATATTATCATACTTTAATTTAATAGTTAGTCCCAACGTTACCCTCGCTCGATTATTCATATTAATCGTATGAATATACTGGGCCCGCTAATAGGCCCAATCCATAAACAAAGTAAGGAAGGGAGCATAGGTTCAATGAACCTATACTATGAAATTTGGCCTAAACATAGTTATCGATTAGCGTGTGACATAAAGGTGTAACTAGATAAATAAGGTGATCTCGCATAACATGAATCATAACATTGCATAACATGTCACAAACTTGCACATGAATATTGGATCTAGTTAGATAGGTGTCATGTAAATCAAAAATTCTGGACTATTATAAAGATATAACATGGTATAGCATAATAGGTGTCACATGAAATGGCGTACTTTTAGACTTGTTTAGACATGGTTTTATACACATATAACTAGGCATAATGTCAAACACCAAACTAGCATAAAAATGTCCACTTTTTGACATAACCCAAAGGTGTAAACTAACTTTACATCAAGTAGCCTATTTCAACATGAAACTAGTATAATTCGTGTAACCAAAAGGTACTTGCGTAAACCCAATTATCACTTGCAAATAAACATAATAATGCATACAAAGGTTTTGAGTCGTGTAGGCATAAAAGGTTTTAACTTGGAACATGTTTTCATGAGTCTCAACTTTGGCCTAAAAAGAATATATGCTAGCCATGTTAACGACATAACATAAAGATGTCAATTCTAGTTTTTACTACAAACTTGCAAGTGATATTTTCATATACAAATGCCAATAGGTTCGCATCAACCGATTTATGCCATGAATCTCCAATACAAAATATGACATAATCAACGCAATACATAGAATTTACATCAATATTGTACGATAGTAAAACCCCAATTTCATTTACATCGAATCACATTGCAATTTCTATTCATATTCAGAAAAACCACGATACTTACAACGGGCGCTGAAACTTGTTTTCTGGTTTCTGTTATTTTGAAACTGAGATGCGCTCCTTTGGGTAGACTAACGTTGCGTTGATTAATTTTGATTAAACTTTTATCTTCTTCTTAATTTGATTCGTCTCTAAGCTTAAGTGTTGGCTTGTCTCTAGGCTTTCTAATTGACGGCCATTCCTAGTTCCTTTCCAGTAGCATGACGGCTTTTGTATTCTATTATTTGTGTGAATTAAGGGTTAGACTTGAGTTTATTTATAGAATTTCAATCTAATTAGAGACGTCGATGAAGCTAGAGTGAATCCAGACCATCCATCTCAAGAGAAGCCAATCGGAAAGTGACATGTAAGCCCTAGTGACTCAGCCAAGCCTCAAAATTCGACCAGACCCTGACCAGGCCAGTCAGGGCCTGACCAGCAGGTCTTTTCAGACCTGGGCGCACTTGGCAGGTGCGCCAGGAAAAAATTGTACTGGCGCACTTCCCAAGTGCGCCAGTTCAATTCTGTTCTGGCGCACTTCCCAAGTGCGCCAGTGCATTCTGACCCGTTTTCTGGTTTTTCTGCCCAACTTCGTTCGTCCATATCTTCTTCATACGATATCCATTTTACGCAAACTTGGACTCTATCTCAAGCAGAATTTCGAGACGAACGCAATGGCGTAACCCATTTCCCTTAATTCTTTCATTTAGAATTAATTATACTTTTATTTGTGAAGCTTAATGTTATAGAACTACGGGGTGTTACATGAATATTCAAATTGGATTAGGATTTCGACTGATAAATTAGAATGGTTGAATATGAAAATAAACGTTTTTAACATTAAATAAGTCAAAGATTTTAATTATTAAAAATATATGGAAATGAGATCGAATATGTGTGTATTTTTGTATATTAAGAAATTGAAATTTAACGTTCATAAAATTGGAATCAAACCGAGTTGTTGGTGGACAACCGGAATATAATCAGTGAACCGATAAATATTTTAAATTTAAAATAATGTTGTTTACAGACAAAGTCAGTTTACAATCAGAATTTATTTTATTGGATTCAAAATATCGAGGTGTGACGGTATATAAAATTTCATCACGATTGCAGTTCAAAAATAAACCGTCAACATAATTTGCAGTAGAAAGTTTAGGGAACCGTGCATATATAAATAAATAAAATAAAGCATATGGTTCCTTCCTACCCACACTATCGATTCCTTGGCTCCCACGAATACTTGGTACCCACGGTTACTGCTTTTATAAATCACGCAGTGTTCCAAAATTTTTCTGCAAAAATCAGTCCCTACATTCTCCAAAATTTATTTCCCCCTAAATCATAATAATGGCCGAAATCCTTCTAATATATAAAAAATCAATTCTTTCTGCCTAAACCTTGCATCTATGACCACCGCGCCTCAGATTTTACTGGCCATTGAGCTTCTCTACAGCTCCGAGTCACCATAATCTCCACCACGTTGCGAATCTCAAAGTCAGAATCGAGATCAACGTCACTTTTCAAGACAACATTCAAAGCTTCACCGTTGGTCAAAGTCACCACCTTTATCAAATCGAAGTCCCAAACCTTAACTGTTGCGCCCTCTTCGCTGCTGTGTAGGTGAGTATTAGACTCACGATTCTCGTTATTTCAAGTATTTTGATTTCATTTTAATTGAGTATAATAGTTGTTGCCTGTGGTGGTTTAATCCTTGTTTATGTATTATTGTCTGATCACTGATGTCTACTGACCTAAAATTTTGGTTGTAAACGGCTTGCCGCCATGTGGGTTGCTCTCTTTAGTGGCTATAATTAATTAGCCAAATCACTGTTCATGTTGATATTGTTTGGTTAGGATTGGCAATTGAATTCATTTCGGAAATCTGATTTCCCGGTATAAAAAAAACTGAGACATGTCTCTTGGTGTTCGAAAACTAGTGCCCGACATATGTGTACCTGCCTATGTCCTTTACTTGAACTTAGTAGAAACAGTTCTTTACCCTGTTTTAAAGCTTGAACACCGGTCCGTCTTGTGAAACTTGAATACATGTTTGCTCTGCTTTGTATAAGAGGACCTGAATTTTCGGTTGTGCACTTATGCAGTTTCCCTGGTTGAACTTGGTTGCCTCTGCCTTACCTTATAGCTGAAACATAGTATTTCCGTAAGATCACCGCACTTATGTTTATAACCTTTTCCTTGTTAAAAAACCGAATCATGTTAGCTAGGTTGCCGTAAACTGGAAATGCTTTGATTCATACACCCTGGACTGTTTGTATACCTCTTTAAGTATTTCCTTGACTGATTTGTTATTTTCTGTGTGGCCTTAAGATTTGCTAACGGTGAAATTCAACATGTACATTTGTGGCCTTAAGATTCTGAGATTCATAGTATCTCCTGTACATAATAATGGATAATGAATGATATTTCTTATGTTTCTCCTTGCTGGAAGACAATATAAACAACACCTTATATTGACAGAGGAATTAAGGCTTCGTGCTCAGTAACACATGTAATCTTTAATGAAACATATTAGATTGCACTTTTGTTTTGTTAACTAACAATTGACATGTGTCGGGTTAAAGTCATTTATCTAATCAACTATATCTTACTCATTGTTATGTTGACTGTTATTGTAAATGATTAATATGATGATGGTATCTTATGCTTTGTTCTGACAACAAAATAGTTATTAAAGTCAAATGGTAGAACTTAGATCCTGAGGGTATGGAATATTTCTTGCAGCCTGAAATATATATATGGTGTTCTGATATAATCTTAAATCTGAAGTGGGTTAGAAAACTGAAAACACATTTGAAATATACATGTGACCATGATATAAGCATGGAAACATGCATATGTTGACTTCCATGGGTCAAAACTAGAGTCTAACAGATTTACCATTAGAAATAATTTTTATTAACAAAAAGATTGCTGTTGGAAAAGAAAAAAAAGAGAGATTTGAATCTAAGAGAGATGTTTTAATTTGATATATTCTTTTTGGTTGTCTATTTGAAAAGGCCAGTACCACTATACTTCCTTGGCATGAAAATCTTAGGAAAAATAACAGGTGTAATCTAGGACGAGTTAACATTACCAAACCAAAGGAAGTTGCTAATAAACCCTAGATCATGTGCATAAATTTTATGGTTAGTATACAAGTTCTACCTTGATAGATGCCATAACAAGGATGATGTATTTGATGTGAACCATGTGGCCAACTTGAGATAAAAAAATCCATAGGACTAGTTGTTCATGGAGTTAATGATTTTATCAGTTTATTGGATATATTTAAGTTTGTGTTGGTTGTTTTCGTTTTGTCCCTTCATATGATTAAAACTTGCGCCATACCTGTTGATATCTTATGATTCAAACATATGAGCCAAGCTAGTATTTTCCTCACACCCTTTGATGTATGGACATTATCATTTCTGTGTAAGTTAGAAAATGTGCATCTGTACACCCTACCCTTTGCAATGAAAATCATTATATTGTTAAGACACTGAAGTTTATTTGGTGGATTGTCAAGTTGCGGACTTGTGAGCTGAAAATACTTGCAGGCCAGTGTATATAAATTTGATTTAATTAGCTAATGCAATACTGAGTGGATTGGTACGTACCCCACAACTGCTTAAATGTTTCATCTGCTGTGACAACTAATATGAACCTCATTTCCCATATAAGGCTACTATTGAACTTCACTTTGATGTTATTTTGCTTAATTGACTGATGATGTGTGCACATTTCCCTGCAATCATGCTTTAATCCTTGCGTTTATCAGTTCACACAACACAGTCAGTTGTTCAGCGTGTAGTACCAAGATTTTTAACCAAATATTGAAACTTGAACATATGTTAAAAATGTATATGTTTCCTTTGATTCAGCCATGCTTAAGACTGAACTCATGTATATATGTTATCTAGATGCTTATTCAAACCATGCACATATATATATATGTTATCCAATAATACTTGACAAAAAGTTAGAAATTTATGCTGTATGACTATTTAAGGGGAACCCTTGAACTTATATAAATAGTGGCTGTTGGACTTTGTGGCATGGAAACTGTAAGTATATGTCCATGTTATGAGTTATGCATGTAAAAAGAAATGCCTAAGGATATTCTGGAATAAAGTCGAAGCAGTTGGGAATATACATTGGTTTTATTGTTAAATGGACTTTAAATGGTTTTGCTGTTGCGCTCTTGATACTTGGACATCATGGCTTTTAAATGGTTTGCTGTTGTATATACTTGAACATCATGTCTTTGTTATTTGGCTGTACATAAGAATGACATGATGCATCAATATTTGTTGTTGGTAAGAACTATTGCATTTAGAATGCAGTCATATTTCATTGCCTATACTCGTGGTATTGAATATAGCCATGAATAAAAAATATTAGGTCTTTAGGAAAAGGATGTGTTGGTTTTACCATTGCAATGAAGTCAATGCATGTTTATAAATTGATACTGAATGTACTCAATGGTGTATGGGTCTCTCAGAGAAGCTAAATTAAATTTTGTTTTTGATAAAAATGATTGGATAAACTGAATTCGATATGTCAGTACACTCTGTTTAGTGTTTACTGTTAATCATTTAGATAATATGAATCGTATATACATTTGCTTAGGTTATCAATTATATTTTCAATTTCTATTGAAATCAATTTACTTGAACTATGATTAATCCTGACTCGAGTATTTTGTTTTTTTACATGAAATGCACGGGTCAGACCCGAGCAGTGCAGATTTAATTATTTCAGATTAGGATGCAAAGATTTGCAAGGCTGGGGATTTTAGGAGGCGCACTCTAAAGATTTTTAATACAGTAAAGATTTTTCTTGTATTTTAAACTATTCTTTTAAAATTTCGCTGTACAGGAAATTTCTTGTATCAAATTTTTTTTTGATTAATATATATTTCGTTGTTCAATACTGTATTATTTAATTATTTTGTGTTTTTTGTGTTGATTATGTGTTTAAACTCTGTAAGCTAAATAACGATCCATCGATTTGGATGTTTTAAGTTGGTTTAATTACCAATTTGAAGCGGTCAAAAAGGCGGGACGTTACAAGTGGTATTAGAGCTTTGGTTTATTCAAAGCTTAGCTTATTGGGTTTAAAAGTGGATTTCAAAAACGAAAAGTTTTAAAATACGTCTTTTGGAAGCATAAATAATTTCTGAAGAGTTTGAAAGGTAAATGATTTTGGAAGTATTTTGAAATTAGTATTTTAAAACTAATACAGCGGAAACAAGGGGAAAAAAAATTTATTTTGAGATTTAAAATTTTCGGAATCCCCAGTCTTCGAATCCAGAGTTGCCAGAGCTAATCTTCGATAAGTCCCTTTGATATGAATTCTAAATCCATCATCGAATGATGCTAAAGGAAGATAAGTATAAGAGAATCAACGAATTAAATTATCTAATTTGTGTGTTTTAGCGATCAAAGACAACTAAAATTTATTGAAAATTTAGATTGGAATTTGAAAAAAAAGGGGAAGTTTGAAATCGTCTCCAAGAGGAAAGGATGATTATGAATAAATGAAAATAAAATTGAAAAAGAAATATAATCAGAATACGATGGTGTTAAAATTGATTAATTTATTTAGAACTTGACAAGATAAATTATAATTGGTTTTAAACCAATAATTTATAATCGAATATATGAATTTGATAGTTAAGTATAAACTTGTTAATTAATTAACAAGAAGTGAATTGCAAGCAAGTGATGTAAATGAAGTGAAATATGAATGAAGATTTTAAATAGATTTGAATCGATATTAATTTGATGTGACAGATTTCGATAAAAGGAATAATATTCACTTTTTGGAAGTGAATAACGTGTGAAAGCAAAAATGGTGCAAATTAAATTGAGGATAAAGAAGATGGAGTTGACTGGTACAGTGTGATTATTCTAAAGTTCAGAATATAAATCAAAGGAAATTTTTTCGAAGTTCGGAATATATTATCGTAAAAGGGATTATTCAGAAGGAAGTTTTTCATGAGAATCGATTATGCAAATGCAGGAAAATATTATTTAACTCGTGTTTATTAATCAAAGATTTCATATATCATTAATTAATTATTTATGTACTCAAATTAAGGAATGAAGTATAATTTAAAGTTAATATTTTAAAGACGTGAATTATTCTTACAATCAGCGAGTATTGTAAAAGAATAAAATTCTTAACTTGAAATTGGGAATTTCGAGAATGAATGTTTTGTTGGTGTTCGAAATTATGAATTTTATCTATTTCGAAGTTAATAATGTTGTCCAGTTAAGTTCTGAGAGGTAAATATACCCCAACTTGATTGACTTCATTGTTGACTAAGAAATGGTTAAGGTTTGATAGCAAGAGTGGTAAGTGAAGTAAATGAGTGTTGGCAGTTGAGTAAGAATAGCAATGTTTTATTTAATATCTGTTATAATCCAAATAACGAATTTAGAAATATTTTCCCATGAAAATAATGATTTGTGAATATTTGGAAATGTTTTTCAATGATGATAGGAGATTTTCTAGAATTATAGAAGATGAATATGAACTGTTTTTCAAGGATCGTGAGTAGTTAATGGGAAATTAGAATGGTGAAAACCGAAGAACAAAGAGTTGCACGTCGAAAACAAAGGGCAACTGAACGTAAAAGAAATGGAATTGTAATTTGAATTCGAGAATTTCATAAGCGATAATTTGATAAGAAATTAGAAATAGAGTTAAGAAAATTAGAAACTGACCGGATATTAGTTAAGTGGAATAATTTTTTGAGTGTTGATCTGAAGTTGGTTTCGGCCTTCGGGGTTGATACTTGGGGAGTTGTTCGCTTGCTAATTTACGGTCGAAGAATGTGAATGTGAAGGAGTGATAATGCATGAAGGAGAAACTTGCGATAAGAAGAAAAATTATGGAAATTTTGAGAGTATAAAGATTTGAATAAAGTGATGAACTTAGTGATTGGAAATTGGGAAGAAAAATTGGTTTATAACCAATAGATTGTAAATTTGAGTTTGAAAGAATATCAATTATCTGAATTAATTAAGAGATGAAAACTGAAAATTTGAAGTTGGAATGGAATTTCAGGATATTGGATTTTGAATATGGATATAGAAGTTTCCGAGGAGAAATATATGAGAATGAGATGTTTGAAAATATGATTTAAAAGAAAAATCCTATGTAAGTTAACGTAAGTATGGTTTTTCAGAAGTATGAAACAAAATTCGATATGTACCAAGTATAATATGTTTTCAAGTCAAGATAAGGGAAGTACCAACCTTCTACCTTGAATTTCGAGCTTAGTAAGATGTGCTGGTGGTGGTAGTAGGCTGTCCGGACATAAAACTCGAGTTGTCATTGTTCCTTGAAGAACACAACCGTGAAGCGTAATTCGTAGGGCTGTAGATGGCCTACAGTGGACGGATGTTTCTTGGGGGAACCAAGTGTAACCATTGTGTCTGCTATGATCTACAGTTGTGATAATGGCGTAATCCGCAGAGCTGTGAAAGCTTACGGGTATGGATGTTTCCTGAGGGAATCAGGCGTAAACATTGTATACCTGCGGTCCACATGGCATATCTACAAGTGAAAAAGATGTAACCACTAGATTTACTAAAGGTAGAATGGAGCCATGCGATGTTGAGATATCTTAGTGATGTAGAGCCACCTGTCTGATACAACACGGAGTCTTCGTGATTTGATTGGTCTTCATGACCTGATTTTTCTTTATGACTTGATTCGTCCTCGTGACTTGAAATATCTTCATAATTCCATGATTTTTTTGTGACTTTGAGATAGAGCAATCAACGCTCAGTGACCTCAGTTTTCTCTTTTGGTTCGTAAATATTTTCCGTTGATCTGTCGATGACGAAATTCACGAGGAAGTGATTTCCTACGGATACTGATGTTTTCTGGGGGATCCAGACGGAACCATTGTGTATCTACGATTCATGAACAATCAACATGTCAATATCACAATGGTACTTTCCATATCTGTTTTTAAAAGAATTTTTGTAATATTTTTCACTAGGAGTTGAAACAAGGATATTTAGTACTTGGAGATTTTAATCGTACGCCTGGCCAGCATATGCCTAACATCTGTGAGAACAACAATGGACTTATTAAACTTTGAGTTATCAAGTATTTACAAATCAATAATTTTAAATTTAAACGTACTTGACTTAATTTCAAAGTAGCATTGGAATAATAATACAAATATTTTCTGCTTGAATTTTGGATTATGTATAAAAGTTATAAAAGGATTTCAATTTTGGAAATTTTGAAGTCGAAAATGTGTAACTTGAAGAAGAGATGTTATGTACACTCTCAAATGAGTGTTGGGGACAATTAAATGGATTGTAAGGAGATTGGTTTTGGGGTTGCTAAGCCTAAGACCCATTACAGTTGTAACGATGGATAAGTAACATTGACAGATGATGTTTATAATGACAATCGGAATAGTTGAGATGCATAAATCCAACTTATGTAGAAATTGGAATTTAAAATAAGATTGATTCTAAAAAGAAATTACCTGACTTTGAATTTGTTAGAAGATCAGATAAAATGATAATTGGGAGATATCTCAGAATAAATTGAGATAGAAATTTGCTTAAATTGAATATAATTTAAAAAGAAGGAGAAAAAATATCTAATTCAAAAGAAAAGAAAATCATGTTTGTTCAAAATTTATCTCCAATCAAGGAAGAAAATTTAACTTTTTGAGTTGTTTGAGTATAATGGATACCTTAAATATAAATATTTAAGGTTAGTCATCGGAAAATTTCACACAAATATGAATATTGAAATATACAGTGGCATAACTCTAACGATCGCTCCTTTTCGATGGTGAAAAGTTTTGAAAAGGGAGAGATTGTAACGTCCCAGAAATTTGGACATGGAATTAGTTAAGATTTAACTGTTAAAAGTCAAATTTATTGATACTAGGTTAGAAATTAAAAATCGAATATACGGTTTTGTGTATAAATTAAATTTAATATTTAATTCAATATGGGTGGTTGGAATCATATATTTGCTATGGGATGTTTGAAATGAAACGGTTTGAATATTCGAATTGGATTAGGATTTTGACTGATAAATTAAAACGGTTGAATATGAAAATAAACATTTTTAACGTTAAATAAATCAAAGATTTTAATTATTAAAAATATATGGAAATGAGCTTGAATATGTGTGTATTTGTATATATTAAGAAGTTGAAATTTAACGTTCATAAAATTGGAATCAAACAGAGTTGTTGGTGGACAACCGGAATATAATCAGTGAACCGATAAATATTTTAAATTTAAAATACTGTTGTTTACAGATAAAGTCAGCTTACAATCAGAATTTATTTTATTGGTGTTAGAATATCGAGGCATGACGGTATGTAAAATTTCATCACGATTGCAGTTCGTTTGGGGTAGTTCAAAAATAAACCATCAACATAATTTGCAGTAGAAAGTTTAGGGAACCGTACATATATAAATAAATAAAATAAAGCATATGGTTCCTTCCTACGCACACTATCGATTCCTTGGCTCCCACGAATACTTGGTACCCACGGGTACTGCTTTTATAAATCACACAGTGTTCCCAAATTCTTCTGCAAAAATCAGTCCCTACATTCTCCAAAATTTCTTTTCCCCTAAATCATAATAATGGCCGAAATCCTTCTAATATATAAAAAATCAATTCTTTTCGCCTAAATCTCGCATCTATGACCACCACGCCTCAGATTTTACTGGCCATTGAGCCTCTCTACGGCTTCGAGTCACCATAATCTCCACACGTTGCGAACCACAAAGTCAGAATCGAGATCAATGACACTGTTCAAGACTACAATCGAAGCTTCACTGTGGGTCAAAGTCACCACCACCTTTATCAAATCGAAGCCGCAAACCTTCACTATTGCACCCTCTTCGCTACTGGCCTCACGATTCTCGTTATTTCAAGTATTTTGATTTCATTTTAACTGAGTATAATAGTTATTGCCTTTGGGGGTTTAATCCTTGTTTATGTATTATTGTCTGATCACTGATGTCCGCTGACCTAAAATTTTGGTTGTAATCGGCTTGCCGCCATGCCGGTTGCTCTCTTTAGTGGCTATAATTAATTAGCCAAATCACTGTTCGTGTTGTTATTGTTTGGTTAGGATTGGCAATTGAATTCAATTCGGAAATCTGATTTTCCGGCATAAAAAAAAACTGAGACATGTCCCTTGATGTTCGGAAACTAGTGCCCGACATATGTGTACTTGCCTATGTCCCTTACTTGAACTTAGTAGAAACAGTTCTTTACCCTGTTTTAAATC
This sequence comes from Allium sativum, assembly GCA_030737875.1. NCBI lineage: Eukaryota > Viridiplantae > Streptophyta > Magnoliopsida > Asparagales > Amaryllidaceae > Allium > Allium sativum. The sequence continues at coordinate 137,136,292 of CM060918.1, forward strand.
TTGAACACCGGTCCGTCTTGTGAAACTTGAATACATGTTTGTTCTACTTTGTATGAGAGGACCTGAATTTTCGGTTGTGCACTTATGCAGTTTCCCTGGTTGAACTTGGTTGCCTCTGCCTTACCTTATAGCCGAAACATAATATTTCCGTAAGATCACCACACTTATGTTTATAACCTTTTCCTTATTAAAGAACTGAATCATGTTAGCTAGCTTGCCGTAAACTGGAAATGCTTTGATTCATACACCCTGGACTGTTTGTATACCTCTTTAAGTATTTCCTTGACTTATTTGTTTTTTTCTGTGTAGCCTTAAGATTTGCTAATGGTGAAATTCAACATGTACATTTGTGGCCTTAAGATTCTGAGATTCATAGTATCTCTTGTACATAATATTGGATAATGAATGATATTTCTTACGTTTCTCCTTGCTGGAAGATAGTATAAATAACACCTTATATTGACAAAGGAATTAAGGCTTTGTGCTCAGTAACACATGTAATCTTTTCTGAAACATATTAAGATTTGCTAATGGTGAAATTCAACATGTACATTTACGGCCTTAAGATTCTGAGATTTATAGTATCTCTTGTACATAATAATGGATAATGAATGATATTTCTTATGTTTCTTCTTGCTGGAATATAATATAAACAACACCTTATATTGACAAAGGAATTAAGGCTTCATGCTCAGTAACACATGTAATCTTTTCTGAAACATATTAGATTGCACTTTCGTTTTGTTAACTAACAATTGACATGTGTTGGGTTAAAGTCATTTATCTAATCAACTATATCTTACTCATTGTTATGTTGACTGTTATTGAAAATGATTAATATGATGATGGTATCTTATGCTTTATTCTGACCTCAAAGTAGTTATTAAAGTCAAATGGTAGAACTTAGATCCTGAGTCTATGGAATATTTATTGCATCCTGAAATATATATGGTGTTCTGATATAAGCTGAAATCTGAAGTGGGTTAGAAAAGCTGAAAACACATTTGAAATATACATGTGACCCTGATGTAAGCATGGAAACATGCGTATGCCGACTTCCATGGGTCAAAACTAGAGTCTAGCAAATTTACCATTAGAAATAATTTTTATTAACAAAAAGATTGCTATTGGAAAAGAAAAAAAAGTGATTTGAATCTAAGAGAGGTGCTTTAATTTGATATATTCTTTTTGGTTATCTATTTGTAAAGGCCAATACCACTATACTTCCTTGGCATGAAAACCTTAGAAAAAATAACAGGTGTAATCTGGGGTGAGTTAACATTACCAAACCAAAGGAAGTTGTTAATAAACCCCAGATCATGTGCATAAATTTATGGTTAGTATACAAGTTCTACCCTGATAGATCCCATAACTTGGATGATGTATTTGATGCGAACCGTGTGGCCAACTTGAGATAAAAAATCCATAGGACCAGTTGTTCATGGAGTTAATGATTTTATCAGTTTATTTGATATATTTAAGTTTGTGTCGGTTGTTTTCATTTTGTCCCTTCATATGATTAAAACTTGCACCATACCTGTTGATATCTTATGATTCAAACATATGAGGCAAACTAGTATTTTCCTCGCACCCTTTGCTGTATGGGCATTATCATTTCTGTGTAAGTTAGAAAATGTGCATCTGTACACCCTACCCTTTGTAATGAACATCATAATATTGTTAAGACATTGAAGTTTATTTGGTGGATTCTCAAGTTGCGGACCTGTGAGCTGAAAATACTTGCAGGCCAGTGTATATAAATTTGATTTAATTAGCTAATGCAATACTGAGTGGTTTGGTACATACCCCACAACTGCTGAAATATTTCATCTGCTATGAACCGATATGAACCTCATTTCCCATATAAGGCTACTATTGAACTTCACTTTGATGTTATTTTGCTTAATTGACTAATGATGTGTGCACATTTCCCTGCAATCATGCTTTAATCCTTGCGTTTATCAGTTCACACAACACAGTCAGTTGTTCAACATGTAGTACCCAGATTTTTAACCAAATACTGAAACTTGAACATATGTTTAAAATGTATATGTTACCTTTGATTCAAACCATGCTTCACTACAACAAAAATATCATTCCATAATATTGAAAAAGTGTTGTCGATGTATTTTAACAACATTTATCATAATGTTGTTGTATCCACAGTTATAAAAGATGGGGTCCCTTTTACAACATTCACTTAAATGTTGTACAAAACATTGTTGAAAAGTTTATAACAACAAAATATAAATACCGTGAAAGCACAAAAAAATAAATGAAAAACTATTTACCATGTTTATTAAATGTTATGAGATAGCCAATTATGACATATTTTAAATATTCTAACACAATTTCATACAATAATATTTATATGTTGTATATCTGTTTTTTCAATGATTCCATGTGTTATAACTTAATTCAACAACTTTGTTGCTCCATTGTAAAAGCATCATTCACATCTTTTATTAAATGTTGTGTATTACTTTTATACAACATTTTCTAACTATATTATTTTATGCTTTTATAATATTTAATCAACATTGTAAATACAAACTAGACAACATTGTTTAAATGTTAACCAAACTTCATTGGCGTCGGTTAATTAACATTGCAGAACAGGTTATACAACTATTTAAAATCGTTATATTTTGCATTTCAACCACAAATGAGAATCATTATAAATATATTTTTTACAACATTGTTTTATCATAACTAAAATTACATTTAACTCGCACGAAAAACTCACATATAAACATTTCACAACTCATGACAAACGTGGTATATAGATTATATCAACAATTTTCACATGTTGTGTTTTATATTTCAATAATATTTATATATTACAATAATACATTTATTACAATCAAAAAATGTTTTTAAATGTCTATCCATAACAATACACAAACATCGTAGCCTATATATATTTACATACAATGACAAACGAAAAAAATGAAATAACTAGTTAAATTTCATTGACAAACCAATACATGACACATACAAGCTACTGTAGAAAAATTAATCTTTTCTAATAGAAAGAACATTACATGAATCATCATAAATTCATAAAGCATTACGCAGTTTGGAAGACATACAGTACAAAGGAGACGGTCAATGTAATTTAAAACAAAATTGTAACTGTCCAAAACAAAAATATGCAGCGCCAAAGGTCCGTTTCCTAGAAGCACCCTTTATTTTTATCTGCAATATAAAAACATAAAATGCTAATTAGTTCAATGTGTTGGGATATTAAATAAACAAGGGGACAGACTTTATGTATTAAATACACAGGTCCTTTTTTTTTAAAGCTAAAAGCAGTAACATATTCCATAGAGAAACAGGAATATCACAGTTAACAGTCACAAGGGGAAGGCATTATTTTTCACAGCATCAGCCTAGCCCCATGAACAGACATTTTCTTATTGGTTTTTCTGCAATGTATAAGACCGGAAAAATTGCAATCACAACTTGGACATAGATCGTGTAACTCTTGCCTCGATTGTCCCATGAGGCAAATCTGTTGGCAAGTACACATCATCAGCAAACTTGACTATGCTAGGATTTTCCTTGCTAGATAAGTTGACAGGCAACAAGTGAATATAAGGCATTTTAAGATGAATACTTGTAATGTGTTTGAACCTGTTAAGAACGGATTTTTCTATAAGATATTGTATTCTGAACCAATGAGCTGTACTCCCTACCTTTGGTGGGTCAAAAAAAGTTATCTGATAGGGTTTTCTTTACATCTTGATATGTTTCAGAGAAGCAGAAGGATTTGGTATCAATATTGGATGTCATCTATAGGATATCTGGTGCACGCACACGCATGCACAGGTACACTCACACGCACGAACACATTCATACATACATACATACATACATAAATATATATATAAAAAATATATATATGTATATATCAAAAATATTTATCTCACAAATGTTATTCAATATAGAACTTAAATAAAACAAAACAAGTTATAGTTTCATAACGAGGGTTTAATCAAATTATATACTACATTGAAAGCCTGTTATCCCATTATATACTACATTGACTCCCTGGTTCTCAATCTAGAACCATGTAAAATTCACACGAAATATCAAGAGTCGTCAACATCAATATTTAGGATCGGAATATACAGAACTGTGATTTTGTTAATGAAACTAAAGGAGATAAATCGGGCTAGATTCAAACTGATGAATGCTTTCATAGTTCGTTTTGAGTTTCTTACTTTGGAAGCCACTTTCTGATTATTTCTACTGAAAAAGGAAGTGAATTTTACCTAAACAGATCTTATTGAAAAGCCTAAATTTTCAGAGGGTTCTGTAACGACAATGGTTGAAAGTGAACAAGTGCCCTCGACTCCAAGTTCAATCAAAACTTCAAGTCTTGCAATTTGCCCATCGAATTTTTCTTATTGAAGATGGAACATAAACATTTTAGCACTTTAAAATAAGACAACAACAAATTTCAATATAAAGCAATATCTTTCTAAACATGAGCGAAATAATCAGCAGCGTTACTCATTAAAAAGACTCCTTTGTTACATTTGTTGCTTTTGAAATCATCCATATAGAAGTGCTGCGCAGTCATTAATGATGGACAGTGCAAAAAGACACAATGCCTTCCTAGAGACATGGCGCGCACGGCGAGGAATGACATGCGTCTTATTAATTTATTGCAATGTATAACTTTTTTGCTAAATAAATTTAATGTAACAATTAATTTAAAAAGTCTAGTATAATTTATTTAATTTTATTTACTAAAACGTATACGTAATAAAAATATTTTTAGAGAATTTAATAAAAACATCAAATATAATATCACATGCATATAATTTCAAACATAACAATCTTCAAAAACGAAAATACTAGATAATAATGCATACATATCACTGGTAAACTAAACATCTTATAATCTAATAAAGCAATTATATTTTCTAAATCAATATCCATACCATTGAATTTATAAGCTTCTGGCCTTCGCCGTCTTCCTCATTGGTCAACGTTGATCGACAATTTATTTGATGTAGCCGTGATAGAAACAGTCGGTGGTTAAAAGTTCGCTGAAGAGTAATTACATAGAAAGTTCAAAGTTCGTACGAGATTAATTTGAAGAATGCGACCATTTGATATTATCTATTCGGTTCAGTGTATAGGCAGCGATCAAATGCCTCCAATCATATTTGAACCCGGCGCGGGGAGCCTCAATTCTAGTCGGGGTTGGTTTTACCGAATCTAATTTGTATTTTTTTTCAAAACCTTGGCATGACCCGAGATTAGATTCAAAACAAGTCGGTTCGGGTCCGATTAGATGGTAACACTAAGAATGCATATATTTACTCAATTTTGTCCAACTTCAGGGTCAGGGTCAGTTTTTCATGTTAATTTTTTCATCAACTAGAGGTTCAAGTTGGGTATGAAACAGTATGATTCGAATTTGTGGATCTTGGTTCTAACTTTATCATATAATTGTACAAAGTTTGTCACAAATTGTTTTAAAGTGTAATCTAATAATTGTACAAAAAAATAATAATACATTCAACCATTGCTGGAGATCAGTTTGAATTGTGAAAAATAAAAAGAAATGGAAACACAATAAAATAATGAAGAGAAGCGTCTGTTAATGTTATTTATCGTGTCTTTCCATGTGCGCCACATTATACTAAAGAAAGACGCAAAAATCGCGCCACTGCGCCTTGTGCCATTATGTGGGCCATAGCAAGCCTTTCACAACTACAACGCAAAGTCTCATAAAAGTAGGTTGTTCTAGTCAAAGTTTTGAGGTTTCGACTAAAACACCAAGACTCCGACAGTTACGTTTTCGGTTTAGTGGAACTGAAATGAAATCAAACTAAAATTCTGGTTCAATTAAAAACTGCTTAATTTTAAATTTTACAGAAGAAACCCAAAAAAAGATTTAATTTAAAGTTTAATATACGAATATTTGAAATTTGAAATATTAAAACCATACTATTTAAATCTTGTTTCAAATCGAATCTCACCTTTTATGATTTCTTTTACGATTTGATTCATATTCCAATTCAGCTTAGTTAAACCACAATTAAAAACGTCATTCAATACATACTAATAAATTTAATATAGTGGAAAACAGAAACAAGGACAAACTTCGAAAATAAATTAGACTGAGAGACATCAAGTTTTGTTTTTAAGCTGAAGGACAAACATTGGGAAAAAAATATGTTGAAGGACAGTGCTAAATATAATTAGCATTTTATACAATGTAAAACTGAATATAATGCTAGTTATAACTAGCAATTTTGCATAGTGTAGAAACTAAATATAATGTTAGTTATATTTAGCATTTTCCTTCAACCTAACTTTTTTTTCGTTTGTCCCTCAACCTAAAAACAAAACTTGTGTTCTTTAACCTAATTTTTTCAAGGCTTTTCTTTCCCCCTTATTACCTCTTTAATACACTTATTTGAATTCACAATTCCAATTATCATGGTTTCGAAATAAAATAAAAATGTAACGAAATAGAAATTTGAGTTTTAGATTTAGATGTAGAAGTTCAAACAATAAAATCAATTACAAAACAAATACATACATTACAAATATGATTTTTGAATTTACAATTTAAATAATGTTTCAATTTAAAGTTTGAATTTAATGATTTATGATTTAAATCCTATTTTGCAAACCTTGATTTAGCCTATATACATGCACACACATATATCAAAATGTATGCATACATTAATACAAGAGTGGTGGAGTGGTTTTATGTAACGATAATCGAATCAAGCTCCCTGTCTCTAGCACGTGACTTACGCACATGAGTTGGCAGACACATTGTTATGACAAAAGAAATCTTCAATGTAACATGCCCATCAACTCATGTTTATATTTGTACACCGCGTCTCCAAATTATATATTTATATAGTGATGATGGACTTCCAATTCCAAATTCATTCATTGTTTTCACATACGAGATAACCCTAACAGTTTTCTCATTGACTCTCATTCCCTTGGAGTTCTTTGAAAGCATTGTTGTCTACATGGCCTAGTTCGTAACATTCTACTCCGATATCAATTGTTATGTAACGGTTGGACTAAACTCCACATCTGCAGCCCGTACCATTCACATATGAGTTGGCACACATTTTATTGTAATAAAATGAATCTTACATGTCAATCAGCTCGTATTTGTACATCACTTTTCCATGTTATTTAACAATGTAGGACTATTCCAATTCCACACTGTGGTTCCTCCCTATCACATGCGAGACAACCATAATAAAAGGGATAGTTACACTACAGCTGGACAGTTCTTCAAGATAAACAATTCATAATAAAACCAAATTTTGGAGATATGTTCTTATTTAATTAGAGATAGTCTTAGTTAAAAAGATGGTTTGTTAGGAATCTAAACATGTTCAACAAAACTGTTAAATTTTGAAAATTAACTTCAACAGTTGCTAATGACTTAACATTTTGAATATACTAGAAATTTTGATCTGCTCTCGAAGTTTGAGTAGATAATGTTAACAATGCTGATTAAGCATCATCAAGTGTAGTTTCTTTTGAAATGTGTAATACATAAAGAAAAAAAGGTGTAGCCAATCCCTTCTCACTGGTATATTACATATATATATTTACCATACGTACCACGTATGAGATATGTGTGGATGTATATTATCAGGTCAAAAGTAGAAAACTAAATCAGGGTAGCCATTTTCTACAGATTTTACGATCTGATATTAGATTATAACATTAGAAATTGAAAAGAAAATACTAAAGAAAGATGAAGGAGAACAATAAAGAAAAGGAGACAAATTACTAGCAAAAGGGTCCCTCAAAATTCACAAAACTCTCTACTCGTTGTTATGAAATAGGGCTAATGTTGTTGTTTTTCATTATAATAAACTATTATGAAAGATAAAAATTATAGAAATTTATGGCATATCTTGAACTATTAAGATTATACTAATTATGATTTTAATACAAGGAATTCACAACCTCAAATTTGATAATTTTTTTCCACTTTAATTGTTTTAGCAATATGGTTATAAAAAGTTTTTTGGCATTTCTGGTTACTAATTTATTTTAAAATGATAAACGTGAAACATATTACACATACATTATATATGTATGTATGTATGTATGTATGTATGTATGTATGTGCATATATATATATATATATATATATGTGTGTGTGTATGTATGTATGTATACACACACATACATACATAATATATACAACCACACACATGTACATATGTGTGTGTTTGAACATGTGACAGTATTTTATTAGCCTTCATTTAAATGAACTAACTCGAAGTTTCATTAAACACCATGTAGCATTCGCATTGATTTATAAATATTTGTTCGCAATAGATTAAGAATATTAACTTTTTAATCCACGGTTACCAAACCAACCAACCCCAACCCCGCCCCCCCCACCCCCCAATCCCTTTTTTAAAAAAAATCACACCAAAGGTAAAAGAAAAACATGAATCCCCAAATGGGAGCAGAAAGGGTGTAATGTATGTGTGTATATATACATATATAAATTTGTGTATAAACGCGTACCGACATGAATGCATACAAGAAAGCAATATATTTGATACCTGAGTTAACAGGTACGTAAATTCACAGTCTTCTATAAACCCACATAGATGAAATAAGCCACTTTCCTTCGCATCGGTTTTGTAACACCCCGTAATTTTCAAATATTAATCGAATTAACTAAATTAAAGAATAATTAATCTCAGATGTGAGAGTTAAGGAAATGGGTTGCCCCATTGTGTTCGTCTCGGAATACTGGTCGAGACAGAGTCCGAGTTTGCGTAAAACGGATATCAGATGAAGGAGATATGGACGAACGAAGTCAGGCCGGAAAGATAGAAAAAAAATAAAAATAAAATAAAGATATTGCACTGGCGCACTTGGGAAGTGCGCCGGTACAAATTTGCACTAACGCACCTGCCAAGTGCGCCCAGGCCGAGGCAGCAGGCCTGCACAGTTTTCTGGTTCAGTCTGACCCATGTTGCTGAGTCCTTTCTGACTCTTTGCTGAGTCATTAGGGCTGAGGTGTCACCTATCCCGACTGAATGATTTTGATTAACCCTAGGATCATCCGACGACTATAATTAAATTAAAATTCTATATAAACGTGGGTAGACTCAAACCCTAAATCAAAATAAAAACTGAATCTATGGCCGTCATGTTGTCATCTTGTAACCTAGAGTAGTCGCCACCCATTAGAGAGGAAGAACAGCTAATCAGTTCAATTCTATTCAACTCTAACAACGAATCTTCTTCAAGGGAAAGCTAATTCAACTTTAGAACTCAGAATTCAGAACTCAAGACCTTCTTTGAGTTGTGAGTTTGATTTCTTTAATAAAATAATTAGCAATATAATTGGATTAAGTTATGATGCAGATTATATGGTTATGTTGTGAATTATTAACCGCATGTTATCATCTATGTTGTAAAATTGTAATGTTATCATTTATGTTGTAAATTCTATGATGTTATCATCTATGTTGTAAAGTTGTGATCATCTATGTTGTAATTCTATGATTGGCTTATGTATAATCAAGTCATAATGGTGTTTCATATGCTAGTTTGGTTATGTTGATTCATATGATAAATCATAAGTATGTATGCAAGTTTAGATCTTGATTTAGACATGAATCATATGCAAGTTGGGGAAAATTATATGTATAACCTTACATGTTTCATGTTAAAACCCGTAACTTCCCCGTAAAGGAAAGCGTCGGATAGTTCGAGAACAAGCCACAACATAACGCAGACGGAAGAACATTTCATTGTATATTACAACAATGCATCAGTTTACAAGAATATACAGAGTATAAATGAATATTACACAGAAATATCAGAGATTTAAATTACATTTAAATACATAGCAGCGGAAAATAATACAATACACAACTAGAAAGAGATATACAGATACAAAGCTTTCCGGATATCGTTCCAGCTGTTAACCAGGAACCTGTGAATATAAATCTGCAAAACCAAAACTACTAGCTGCCCATGTCAAAATAGGGGCACCCAGAGTTTAGGTTAAAACAATAAACTCCAGGTCAGTCATGGGACTGGTGTGAGAACTAAAACAGTTATTAATCTTTATTTTTAAAGTTAGGTAAATCAAGGGACCACGCCGTATAACACGGAACGGGTTTCCTCCCAAGAATACCAGTGCATATAAGTAAACAACGCAATGCTTTTCTAAAAATGAAGCTATTATAAGACTCAGGTCCCATCACACAATGCAACGCAGCCGAGGATAGGGTTTTCCCTTATAATAGCCAAACATGCCTAATACGTTTAAAACAAATCATTTGATACTACTATAAGTGCATAGTGTATAAAACAACTTCAAATCATAAGTATCAATCATAGGCGGCATAAGTGCCCCATCCCACTATGTCGCCATACTAGGCTCTACAAATAAAACCGCAAATGTCACGTATTTGGAAATTGGATTTCCGTCTATAAACCGAGGCAAAAGATAGTCCTCAACCGATTCGAGACAATCTAGCCCATGTCTTAGGCAAGTACTCAGTCAAGCCTTGGAGCGACAGGGCCGGTCCACCGATGTGGATTAAAATGCCTGAACACTACGTTTCCCCGCCCTTTGGGGCGTAAATGAGCCAACTAAATGACTCCATCGGTTCGAGAACGACCGATCAATCCGAGGCGCCTCACAACAGCAACAACCACATAAGTCAAACTCGTCAGGGCGTGTAAAACCACTGACGCCACTTTTTAGCTAGAAGGAAACGCATGCCCTCCCTGAGGTCCGTCTCCCGTTTTTGGTTCATACCGGGTGTGAAACTCGCGAAGTAAACGTTACACAAAGCTACGCCACAAAGGCCTTGCTTTGATCATCACCACAAGACTTTGCTTTTTAACAGAAGCCTCGATCAATTGCCACTTAGGCATGCCACACAGGCAATTCACTCCATGCGATTGATATCCATCAATATATAACCCCTGAGCTCGTACGTCTCAGAGAAAGGCGTTAAGCAAGAGAAAAAATTCTCCGCCGCCAAACAGATATATATTTAATAGAGATCAATCACACGGACTAAAATCCAATGTCAGACACACAGTCCATTTACAAGTCCGTTCTGGGTCTGAACGAAACCGTAGGCACCTAGTACCCCGCATATCCATCGATCTCCAAGTACGTCTGGACGATCACCAACTGTTTCCATCTTCTTGGGTGTACAGCCCAATCAAGATCATCAGTAATCACCCAAACGACGTGAAGACTTCCGGTCTTCGACCATCGTCTTCATCTTCGACTTATCGTCGTATCAGTTATTCAGAATGGGATAAACCCGGTCTTTCCGAATAACTCGCGTATATATTATAAAAGTGTTACACAAACACAACATACGCCTCATTCCAATTCATCAGTCACTAACTGTAAATTAATCAAGAGAATAATTCCCCAAATATTAACCCCGAAGGCCGAAACCAACATCAGGTCAATATCCAGAAAACCATTCTGTTTAGCTAACCGACAGTTAGTTTCTAAATTTCACATTCATAGGGAAAGGTTCCCATTAATTTTATCCAAGATAAATTTCTTGAATTTATTCTTTAATCATCTTTTGAATTTCGATTCAACTAGTCGGGATTAACGAACCTTACCGAAGTAATCATTTGTTTTAATTTCCCAATCCCAACCTATTTATCCCATGAAGTAAAACTGGTGATACTTCATATCTAACACCACGGTGTTATCGGTAAATTCAATTACCATTTCACGTTTCAAATCTAATTAAAGATTTAACTAACGCCTGGAGAAAAACTGGTGATACTCCATTTCGATTATTTCAATCTAATTAAAGATTCATTAAAACTCCACTTAGTTTTAATCTTCGACTGGGTTAAAGAATCAGTGTCATTTAAAACACGGTTCACGATAAACCCAAAATCACATTCATTAATTATCGGGTTAAAGAACGAGTGTTGTTTAAAACACTGTTCACGATAAACCCAAAATCAATATCAATTTAATTTCAATTAAATATTAATTAATCAGTACACTTCATTAAATCTAAATAAAAAGATTTAATCTTTTCTCGACTGGGTTCAAGAACAGTGTTAGTGAAGACACCATTCACGACAAACCCAAATCACATTTGATATTCAATACAAGGCTCTGAATAGAAAATATCCCGGCTTATATTCAATATCAAATTCTACGATTAACAAATGTCGTATTGGAAATAACGATATAAATATATATATCTTTCAAATTTCCATAACAACATCTATATAATCCCGAATTCCAACATCGAAATATTCCGAAGACAATTTCGATTCAAATCCACTCCAATGCAATCATTGGAAATTCTGGTTATTTTCAAAACCATTTCAAATCCAATTTATTTATTTAAAAATAAATAGAATTATATTTCTAGTTCAAAACTAGTTCATTTCGATAAAAATCTATTTTTATCTTTTCAAATATGGAGTTTTTCATCCCAATTCTTTCTAAATCATTTCTTATGATTTTACATAAATTATTACTATTTTTAATAATTTTATCAAGGCCCGTACAGTCGATTTCCATCAATGGCCATCGAACTGCACTTACAGCGACCTTTTTCGAATTTGATTTGGACATAATTCCAAATCCAACCGTTAGATTTCTAATTTCTAATATTCTTTAGAAAGCTCTTTTCGATACGAACCCAACGGTTCCGGTTTTAGGAGAATCCGATGGTCGGATCTCCCGTAATGTCCGTTTGAAATAAATGGTCGAAATTTACGAACTGCCGCGGCGCGGCGCGTTCTATTCAGGCCATTATATTATATATATAATATATATAATATATACTTCGTCGATTTCTATTTAAAACGAATTATATAAATAGTTTTAAATTCGTTTCAAAAGCAATTTCAACTTCCTTTTCAATTCAAATCAAAATTGAATCTTTCCTTATAAATTCGTTTTAAAATTCAATTCAAATTTCAATTTCAATTCAATTTGAATTCATTTCAATTCGCTTCAATTCAATTCATTTCGAAATCGTTATATATTCAATTCATTTCGAAATCGTTATATATCCAATTCATTTCGAAATCGTTATATATTCAATTCATTTCGAAATCGTTTTCAATTCAATTCATTTCGAAATCGTTTTCAATTCAATTCATTTCGAAATCGTTTCCAATTCAATTCATTTCGAAATCGTTTTCAATTCAATTCATTTCGAAATCATTTTCAATTCGATCCATTTCAAAATCGTTTTCAATTCATTTCGAAATCATTATATATTCAATTCATTTCGAAATCGTTATATATTCAATTCATTTCGAAATCGTTTTATATTCAATTCATTTCGAAATCGTTTTATATTCAATTCATTTCGAAATCGTTATATATTCAATTCATTTCGAAATCGTTATATATTCAATTCATTTCGAAATCGTTTTCAATTCAATTCATTTCGAAATCGTTATATATTCAATTCATTTCAAAATCGTTTTCAATTCAATTCATTTCGAAATCGTTTTCAATTCAATTCATTTCAAAATGAATAAAATCGATATAAATATCGTTTACGTCAAAATGGCGTCAATCTAATCAACACGGCTTCATAAATTTCTATTTTCGAATATTCTATTTCAAACATTTCTTTTTCAAAATAGTTGTTATTATCAAAATATTTCGTTCAACACATGACCAATCTCAATGGATGAGTACTGTCAACACATGAACTTTTATTTTATATCGATAAAGATGTAAATTTTATTACTAAAATATTTCGTTCAACACATGACCAATCTCAATGGATGAGTACTGTCAACACATGAACTTTTATTCTATAATATTCTTTATTTTTCAAATTGGAATGATGCCCAATCAATTACCATATAAAGTTAATTATATGGATTTTCATACATTACACACATATAATAGCATTGAAAAATAATCAACCATCAACCAAAGTGCACTACACTGTATAAGCATCAAATATAGATATCTAACGCTTATAACAGCCTGTCAATCAATCGATCGACATATTTAATCAATCAGGATGAGTGAACTTCAAATTTCATCCCAACACCCGTGTGGGGTTTCAAACAATCAAACACAGATTTTATTTGTGCAGTTGGGCGATGTGTAAAATTTATCGTCCTAATCAATGTCATTCAAATAGGTGTACATACACAAACCATCCGGTTTGTAAATGAATATTTTATTTTATTCACTTCACGTTAAAAATTATATTTTTAACGATAAAACATTTTATTTTAACATATGAATTTCTATTCAGTTCATTCTTTAAATAAAATGATATTTTTATTTTTCTAACATATTTTAGAAAATTTCGGCGGCATACCGGCACGATACTAGAAACGGGACAAGGCCTAGCCTTATCCCCGGTCTAGTGAAGGCCCACGCCATTCACACATCAATCAAGTCCATTCATTTCACCAAACCATTCAAACCAAACCAAATAGTCTAACTAATTTGCAATCAAACAAACAAGTCCATGGTCTGTGGACGATTGTGTCGGGTGCTACTAAGCACCGTCTGCATCCTAGTATATATATATAACTAGAAAAAGAAATTGAAAGGTGAGAAATTCTCACAGAAAGCTATCCAAGCTCCACGACACTTCATTGATAGAAATCTTCATCGCTATCGCATCTTCGTCATCTTCGTTGCCCGTAGCCACTACATATGTAAAAATCGAATTTTTACTATGCTATTCAATATATAAAAATCATATTTTTATTTCGCTATTTAATATATAAAAATCATATTTTTATTTCGCTATTTAATATATAAAAATCATATTTTTACTTCGATGTTCAATATATAAAAATCATATTTTTACTTCGATGTTCAATATATAAAAAATCATATTTTTACTTCGATGTTCAATATATAAAAATCATATTTTTACTTCGATGTTCAATATATAAAAATCATATTTTTACTTCGTTATTCAATATATAAAAATGCCATTTCAAAAATATAGATTTCGCCTTTATAAAAGTATCCACTTCATCCCAACGTATATAAAAAAAAATCAGATTTTTATTTTGCTATATATACAAAGGTGATATTTTTAATTCTCTACATAAACAAAAATCATATTTTTACTATGCTATTCAATATAGATAAAATTTCATTTCAAAAATATAGATTTCGCATTTTTACATCTAAAAATTTCGCCCTTTCACATTTAAAAATTTCGCCTTTTCACATTTTAAAATATCGCCTTTTCACATTTTAAAATATCGCCTTTTCACATTTTAAAATATCGCCTTTTCACATTTTTACATCTATATCTCATAAAGATTATATTTTTATAGTTCCTACTATGCAAAGATCATATTTTTATCTTTCTACAATATAAAAGATTATATTTTTACTACTTTAAAAATATAAGAATCATATTTTTATAATCGCTATATAGTAAAGACTATATTTTTAATACTTTAAAAATATAAAAATCATATTTTTTTTCACTACATACATAAAGATCAAATCTTTACTTCGCTACTCAAATAAAAATCGAATTTTATTTACTTTATCTTTTAAAAATCATTCTTTTATGATCTTCACTATATAAAAATCATATCTCTATTAATTTATAAAAATCAGATTTTAAAGATAAAACTTTAAGTAAATCAAACTTTTATATACCTGAATAATAAAAAAAAATAGAATAAACTTACAGGCAGTTTTTGAAAAGGGGCGAAGGAGGCTGAGGGGGTGGAGCGGCTCGCTGGTCGGAGGAGAAGAGGGAGGAAGGGGAGAAAGGAAGGCGGAGGAGGGGGTGCGGGCGTCGGGGTCGCGGCTCCGTGGCTCGAACTGAAGGAGGAGGGTGAATCGAGAGGAGGGAGGACAGTTTGGGGATGGAGTTGCGGAGGTGGTGGTTCGGTCTTCAGTGCGGTGGAAGGGTGGTGGGCGCCTCCGGTGGTAGCTCGACGTCGGCGAAGCAGTGGAGGGAGGCGTCGGCTGAGCGGTTTTAGATTTTAGGTTTTTTTTTTTTTTTTTGAATTTGAACGTAAATGAAGAATAGGGGGGGCCAGAAGATAAAGGGAGAATTTTTTTACTTATTTTAATTATTTAATTATTTTATTTGGCAAAAAGTTGACTTTCACATACGACCTCGAAACGAGGCCCACCGCCTGTCGTCCATAGCGTTTTACCCCCATTCCGAACACAATGGAATATGCATCGCAAGCTGATTCGATAGTTACAATCAGTTTCCGTTGAATTTACATTTAAATCATTATATTGAATTTTAAACGTACATTTCAAATTACCAGGGTCACATACTAACTCTAAAAATTCCAGAAAAATATTTTCTAGCTTCGTATTGACGATACGGTCCTAACAAAACTAATTTCGTCGAATTCTGAGACCATTAGAAAAATGGCCATTTTCCAGTCGATTAAAATCAACTGAAACTGGTCAAACGCGTTTTCCTTTGCCACGCTCACATATTGAATCGAAAAATTATGAAATTTGAAACCTAGCAATAACTTGACATCACGGACCCAACAAAACTAGTTTCGTCGAAATCCGAGGTCATTTGCAAAATTTCCATTTTTAAGGGCCTGAATTCCATAGCGACTATTCAGAGTTTTCAACCGAACATATCTTTTGATTCCCGCTATGAAATCTCGATTACTCGGATTCGTTGGGAAGATATTATCAATTAGATCCTATGATTTTGGTTTCACTAAAATCCGGATTGTTTTGCACCCGGTACATTCGATTGAAGTTTGAAATCGAATTATCGAACTACCGCGCCATTTTCAATTCCTTTTATAATTATATATAAATATTTATATTTCTAACGACGACGTATATAATATACGTTCTAATTCCATTCAAAATAAATTTCTCGTCGTTTTTATTTAAAATAATTCATTTTAAATAATCAAAATTCGCTAAAATTGCCAAAATAAAAATTTTAAACTGGCCCAGATTTTCGGGTTGTTACAGTCTCCCCCACTTAAAACTTTTCGTCCCCGAAAAGGAACAAAGTCGAAAGTGGTTTGATTAATCAACTCTATGTTCGATCTGGCTTCCATTCTCCAACCTTTCAGTTTCTGAGAATTTTCAAATTTTCAAAAATTTGGCTAACACCCTAAATTTTCAAAAAAATTCGCCATAACCTCCCCTGCACCGGGAGCATCGGGGAATTTCAAATAGCTTCCCCGGTCCTTCTAATCTCAAAAAGAAAAAGAAAAAGCCAAGCGGCTAGCCAATAGGCTCATAAAATCATCATCACCCAAACAAAACAGTAAATTATGTAGTAAACATGTACCTATTTGTCGGGCAAACAAATTTTATTCTCTGGCTCTAACATCCTTGCTATGACCTGTTCAATGTAAGTATATGTATATGCAAGCAAATGCGACCAATTATCAATACAGTTCAATATTTGATTCTATTAGGCTAAATGGCTAAGAATTAGCAACTAAATAAACAAACAACACAAACATCAATCTATTAGTGAATTATCATTTGAAATTCATAACTTTGATATATATAAAGAAAATCATGTTTTGATGCCAAATCACAACAATAAGCCCTATCAAATTTTGGTTCTCACACCAGTCTAATGGAAATATATAGGAATCTCACCTTCGTCACTCGAATATAAACACTGATGATGAGGCCTCATCATCTGAATCATCTCCGGGCGACTAGAGTGTGATGCTATATCTATCCAATATATTAAAACTTTGAATATACGTTTGCAAGGCGTATATGCAAATTCTTTATATACTGGACTGTCCAAATCAATACAAATAAATAATCAAATACGAATAGTTGATTTAAATTTTCAAAACAAAAATTGTTTTCATTTTAAAAATATACTCTTCACACTCGTTCTAGGATACTACTGATCCTATCTCTAACGAGTCATTCCCATTGGATATTACTAATCCAATATCTGATGAATTCTTTCGTATGGTTTTAATGTGTCTTGTTCTCGAGCTCTGTAAACCAGAGCTCTGATACCAACTATTAAAACCCGTAACTTCCCCGTAAAGGAAAGCGTCGGATAGTTCGAGAACAAGCCACAACAGAACGCAGACGGAAGAACATTTCATTGTATATTACAACAATGCATCAGTTTACAAGAATATACAGAGTATAAATGAATGTTACACAGAAATATCAGAGATTTAAATTACATTTAAATACATAGCAGCGGAAAATAATACAATACACAACTAGAAAGAGATATACGGATACAAAGCTTTCCGGATATCGTTCCAGCCGTTAACCAGGAACCTGTGAATATAAATCTGCAAAACCAAAACTACTAGCTGCCCGTGTCAAAATAGGGGCACCCAGAGTTTAGGTTAAAACAATAAACTCCAGGTCAGTCATGGGACTGGTGTGAGAACTAAAACAGTTATTAATCTTTATTTTTAAAGTTAGGTAAATCAAGGGACCACGCCGTATAACACGGAACGGGTTTCCTCCCAAGAATACCAGTGCATATAAGTAAACAACGCAATGCTTTTCTAAAAATGAAGCTATTATAAGACCCAGGTCCCATCACACAATGCAACGCAGCCGAGGATAGGGTTTTCCCTTATAATAGCCAAACATGCCTAATACGTTTAAAACAAATCATTTGATACTACTATAAGTGCATAGTGTATAAAACAACTTCAAATCATAAGTATCAATCATAGGCGGCATAAGTGCCCCATCCCACTATGTCGCCATACTAGGCTCTACAAATAAAACCGCAAATGTCACGTATTTGGAAATTGGATTTCCGTCTATAAACCGAGGCAAAAGATAGTCCTCAACCGATTCGAGACAATCTAGCCCATGTCTTAGGCAAGTACTCAGTCAAGCCTTGGAGCGACAGGGCCGGTCCACCGATGTGGATTAAAATGCCTGAACACTACGTTTCCCCGCCCTTTGGGGCGTAAATGAGCCAACTAAACGACTCCATCGGTTCGAGAACGACCGATCAATCCGAGGCGCCTCACAACAGCAACAACCACATAAGTCAAACTCGTCAGGGCGTGTAAAACCACTGACGCCACTTTTTAGCTAGAAGGAAACGCATGCCCTCCCTGAGGTCCGTCTCCCGTTTTTGGTTCATACCGGGTGTGAAACTCGCGAAGTAAACGTTACACAAAGCTACGCCACAAAGGCCTTGCTTTGATCATCACCACAAGACTTTGCTTTTTAACAGAAGCCTCGATCAATTGCCACTTAGGCATGCCACACAGGCAATTCACTCCATGCGATTGATATCCATCAATATATAACCCCTGAGCTCGTACGTCTCAGAGAAAGGCGTTAAGCAAGAGAATAAATTCTCCGCCGCCAAACAGATATATATTTAATAGAGATCAATCAAACGGACTAAAATCCAATGTCAGACACACAGTCCATTTACAAGTCCGTTCTGGGTCTGAACGAAACCGTAGGCACCTAGTACCCCGCATATCCATCGATCTCCAAGTACGTCTGGACGATCACCAACTGTTTCCATCTTCTTGGGTGTACAGCCCAATCAAGATCATCAGTAATCACCCAAACGACGTGAAGACTTCCAGTCTTCGACCATCGTCTTCATCTTCGACTTATCGTCGTATCAGTTATTCAGAATGGGATAAACCCGGTCTTTCCGAATAACTCGCGTATATATTATAAAAGTGTTACACAAACACAACATACGCCTCATTCCAATTCATCAGTCACTAACTATAAATTAATCAAGAGAATAATTCCCCAAATATTAACCCCGAAGGCCGAAACCAACATCAGGTCAATATCCAGAAAACCATTCTGCTTAGCTAACCGACAGTTAGTTTCTAAATTTCACATTCATAGGGAAAGGTTCCCATTAATTTTATCCAAGATAAATTTCTTGAATTTATTCTTTAATCATCTTTTGAATTTCGATTCAACTAGTCGGGATTAACGAACCTTACCGAAGTAATCATTTGTTTTAATTTCCCAATCCCAACCTATTTATCCCATGAAGTAAAACTGGTGATACTTCATATCTAACACCACGGTGTTATCGGTAAATTCAATTACCATTTCACGTTTCAAATCTAATTAAAGATTTAACTAACGCCTGGAGCAAAACTGGTGATACTCCATTTCGATTATTTCAATCTAATTAAAGATTCATTAAAACTCCACTTAGTTTTAATCTTCGACTGGGTTAAAGAATCAGTGTCATTTAAAACACGGTTCACGATAAACCCAAAATCACATTCATTAATTATCGGGTTAAAGAACGAGTGTTGTTTAAAACACTGTTCACGATAAACCCAAAATCAATATCAATTTAATTTCAATTAAATATTAATTAATCGGTACACTTCATTAAATCTAAATAAAAAGATTTAATCTTTTCTCAACCTGGGTTCAAGAACAGTGTTAGTGAAGACACCATTCACGACAAACCCAAATCACATTTGATATTCAATACAAGGCTCTGAATAGAAAATATCCCGGCTTATATTCAATATCAAATTCTACAATTAACAAATGTCATATTGGAAATAACGATATAAATATATATATCTTTCAAATTTCCATAACAACATCCGTATAATCCCGAATTCCAACATCGAAATATTCCGAAGACAATTTCGATTCAAATCCACTCCAATGCAATCATTGGAAATTCTGGTTATTTTCAAAACCATTTCAAATCCAATTTATTTATTTAAAAATAAATAGAATTATATTTCTAGTTCAAAACTAGTTCATTTCGATAAAAATCTATTTTTATCTTTTCAAATATGGAGTTTTTCATCCCAATTCTTTCTAAATCATTTCTTATGATTTTACATAAATTATTACTATTTTTAATAATTTTATCAAGGCCCGTACAGTCGATTTCCATCAATGGCCATCGAACTGCACTTACAGCGACCTTTTTCGAATTTGATTTGGACATAATTCCAAATCCAACCGTTAGATTTCTAATTTCTAATATTCTTTAGAAAGCTCTTTTCGATACGAACCCAACGGTTCTGGTTTTAGGAGAATCCGACGGTCGGATCTCCCGTAATGTCCGTTTGAAATAAATGGTCGAAATTTACGAACTGCCGCGGCGCGGCGCGTTCTATTCAGGCCATTATATTATATATATAATATATATAATATATACTTCATCGATTTCTATTTAAAACGAATTATATAAATAGTTTTAAATTCGTTTCAAAAGCAATTTCAACTTCCTTTTCAATTCAAATCAAAATTGAATCTTTCCTTATAAATTCGTTTTAAAATTCAATTCAAATTTCAATTTCAATTCAATTTGAATTCATTTCAATTCGCTTCAATTCAATTCATTTCGAAATCGTTATATATTCAATTCATTTCGAAATCGTTATATATCCAATTCATTTCGAAATCGTTATATATTCAATTCATTTCGAAATCGTTTTCAATTCAATTCATTTCGAAATCGTTTTCAATTCAATTCATTTCGAAATCGTTTTCAATTCAATTCATTTCGAAATCGTTTCCAATTCAATTCATTTCGAAATCGTTTTCAATTCAATTCATTTCGAAATCATTTTCAATTCGATCCATTTCAAAATCGTTTTCAATTCAATTCATTTCGAAATCGTTATATATTCAATTCATTTCGAAATCGTTATATATTCAATTCATTTCGAAATCGTTTTATATTCAATTCATTTCGAAATCGTTTTATATTCAATTCATTTCGAAATCGTTATATATTCAATTCATTTCGAAATCGTTATATATTCAATTCATTTCGAAATCGTTTTCAATTCAATTCATTTCGAAATCGTTATATATTCAATTCATTTCAAAATCGTTTTCAATTCAATTCATTTCGAAATCGTTTTCAATTCAATTCATTTCAAAATGAATAAAATCGATATAAATATCGTTTACGTCAAAATGGCGTCAATCTAATCAACACGGCTTCATAAATTTCTATTTTCGAATATTCTATTTCAAATATTTCTTTTTCAAAATAGTTGTTATTATCAAAATATTTCGTTCAACACATGACCAATCTCAATGGATGAGTACTGTCAACACATGAACTTTTATTTTATATCGATAAAGATGTAAATTTTATTACTAAAATATTTCGTTCAACACATGACCAATCTCAATGGATGAGTACTGTCAACACATGAACTTTTATTCTATAATATTCTTTATTTTTCAAATTGGAATGATGCCCAATCAATTACCATATAAAGTTAATTATATGGATTTTCATACATTACACACATATAATAGCATTGAAAAATAATCAACCATCAACCAAAGTGCACTACACTGTATAAGCATCAAATATAGATATCTAACGCTTATAACAGCCTGTCAATCAATCGATCGACATATTTAATCAATCAGGATGAGTGAACTTCAAATTTCATCCCAACACCCGTGTGGGGTTTCAAACAATCAAACACAGATTTTATTTGTGCAGTTGGGCGATGTGTAAAATTTATCGTCCCAATCAATGTCATTCAAATAGGTGTACATACACAAACCATCCGGTTTGTAAATGAATATTTTATTTTATTCACTTCACGTTAAAAATTATATTTTTAACGATAAAACATTTTATTTTAACATATGAATTTCTATTCAGTTCATTCTTTAAATAAAATGATATTTTTATTTTTCTAACATATTTTAGAAAATTTCGGCGGCATACCGGCACGATACTAGAAACGGGACAAGGCCTAGCCTTATCCCCGGTCTAGTGAAGGCCCACGCCATTCACACATCAATCAAGTCCATTCATTTCACCAAACCATTCAAACCAAACCAAATAGTCTAACTAATTTGCAATCAAACAAACAAGTCCATGGTCTGTGGACGATTGTGTCGGGTGCTACTAAGCACCGTCTGCATCCTAGTATATATATATAACTAGAAAAAGAAATTGAAAGGTGAGAAATTCTCACAGAAAGCTATCCAAGCTCCACGACACTTCATTGATAGAAATCTTCATCGCTATCGCATCTTCGTCATCTTCGTTGCCCGTAGCCACTACATATGTAAAAATCGAATTTTTACTATGCTATTCAATATATAAAAATCATATTTTTATTTCGCTATTTAATATATAAAAATCATATTTTTATTTCGCTATTTAATATATAAAAATCATATTTTTACTTCGATGTTCAATATATAAAAATCATATTTTTACTTCGATGTTCAATATATAAAAATCATATTTTTACTTCGATGTTCAATATATAAAAATCATATTTTTACTTCGATGTTCAATATATAAAAATCATATTTTTACTTCGTTATTCAATATATAAAAATGCCATTTCAAAAATATAGATTTCGCCTTTATAAAAGTATCCACTTCATCCCAACGTATATAAAAAAAAATCAGATTTTTATTTTGCTATATATACAAAGGTGATATTTTTAATTCTCTACATAAACAAAAATCATATTTTTACTATGCTATTCAATATAGATAAAATTTCATTTCAAAAATATAGATTTCGCATTTTTACATCTAAAAATTTCGCCCTTTCACATTTAAAAATTTCGCCTTTTCACATTTTAAAATATCGCCTTTTCACATTTTAAAATATCGCCTTTTCACATTTTTACATCTATATCTCATAAAGATTATATTTTTATAGTTCCTACTATGCAAAGATCATATTTTTATCTTTCTACAATATAAAAGATTATATTTTTACTACTTTAAAAATATAAGAATCATATTTTTATAATCGCTATATAGTAAAGACTATATTTTTAATACTTTAAAAATATAAAAATCATATTTTAATTCTTTTAAAAATAAAAAAATCATATTTTTTTTCACTACATACATAAAGATCAAATCTTTACTTCGCTACTCAAATAAAAATCGAATTTTATTTACTTTATCTTTTAAAAATCATTCTTTTATGATCTTCACTATATAAAAATCATATCTCTATTAATTTATAAAAATCAGATTTTAAAGATAAAACTTTAAGTAAATCAAACTTTTATATACCTGAATAATAAAAAAAATAGAATAAACTTACAGGTAGTTTTTGAAAAGGGGCGAAGGAGGCTGAGGGGGTGGAGCGGCTCGCTGGTCGGAGGAGAAGAGGGAGGAAGGGGAGAAAGGAAGGCGGAGGAGGGGGTGCGGGCGTCGGGGTCGCGGCTCCGTGGCTCGAACTGAAGGAGGAGGGTGAATCGAGAGGACAGTTTGGGGATGGAGTTGCGGAGGTGGTGGTTCGGTCTTCAGTGCGGTGGAAGGGTGGTGGGCGCCTCCGGTGGTAGCTCGACGTCGGCGAAGCAGTGGAGGGAGGCGTCGGCTGAGCGGTTTTAGATTTTAGGTTTTTTTTTTTTTTTTGAATCTGAACGTAAATGAAGAATAGGGGGGGCCAGAAGATAAAGGGAGAATTTTTTTACTTATTTTAATTATTTAATTATTTTATTTGGCAAAAAGTTGACTTTCACATACGACCTCGAAACGAGGCCCACCGCCTGTCGTCCATAGCGTTTTACCCCCATTCCGAACACAATGGAATATGCATCGCAAGCTGATTCGATAGTTACAACCAGTTTCCGTTGAATTTACATTTAAATCATTATATTGAATTTTAAACGTACATTTCAAATTACCGGGGTCACATACTAACTCTAAAAATTCCAGAAAAATATTTTCTAGCTTCGTATTGACGATACGGTCCTAACAAAACTAATTTCGTCGAATTCTGAGACCGTTAGAAAAATGGCCATTTTCCAGTCGATTAAAATCAACTGAAACTGGTCAAACGCGTTTTCCTTTGCCACGCTCACATATTGAATCGAAAAATTATGAAATTTGAAACCTAGCAATAACTTGACATCACGGACCCAACAAAACTAGTTTCGTCGAAATCCGAGGTCATTTGCAAAATTTCCATTTTTAAGGGCCTGAATTCCATAGCGACTATTCAGAGTTTTCAACTGAACATATCTTTTGATTCCCGCTATGAAATCTCGATTACTCGGATTCGTTGGGAAGATATTATCAATTAGATCCTATGATTTTGGTTTCACTAAAATCCGGATTGTTTTGCACCCGGTACATTCGATTGAAGTTTGAAATCGAATTATCGAACTACCGCGCCATTTTCAATTCATTTTATAATTATATATAAATATTTATATTTCTAACGACGACGTATATAATATATACGTTCTAATTCCATTCAAAATAAATTTCTCGTCGTTTTTATTTAAAATAATTCATTTTAAATAATCAAAATTCGCTAAAATTGCCAAAATAAAAATGTTAAACTGGCCCAGATTTTCGGGTTGTTACATTTCATGACATCTATTTTAGATCTAAAGTTAGACTATGACATGTGTGAGTTATATGCTAAATTTTATATGCTAGTTTACATGTTTAGATGTAAGTTTACACCATCGTTATGTTACATAAATCACATATGCAAGTTTATATAAATATATGTGTTTGAAGTATGAATCATGTCATGTAAGTTTGTGGTTATTGCCTATGCAAGTTTACACCTTTAGATATAGATCTATGACATACATGATTTATGTAAGTTTATGACTATTGCCTAAACAAGTTTACACCTTTAGATTTGGATCTATGACATATGTAGTTTTATGCAAGTTGTAACTTTGGCCTGTGCAAGTTTTAGATGTAGAACCCCGTTCACACATGCAAGTTCACCCCTTATGATTAGATCTAGTTTTATCTATATGTATGTTGTGATGTTTTCTCTTTATTTTATGAGTTAGACTATTCGAGTCTAACGTATATTTTACGTTAAACGAACGAACATACAACGTGGGGTAAAGGGGATAATATTAAAAGATTTAATATTGAGAATTGGCATAAATGCCTTAAATGGCATAAAATAAATTTGTGATGAAAATTGGTATGATTTTGCATAACATAAATAGATGGGCATAATTGTCAATTATGGCCATAGTTAAATTTGGAATTAATTGATAATCTGAATAGGAAATTAATTCAAATTGGGGAATGATTAATTAGGTGCAATTAATCGTCTAAGATATGAGGTTAGGCTCTTTTGTGGTGTAAGACTGCCCGGACCCGCCCGGCAAATCTAGCTGCCACAAATGCCAGTCTAATATGGGAGGTCTTAGGCATAAATTAAATACGTAAAAATTGTAAAGACACGAGGTTAGGCTCGTTTGTGGTGTAAGACTGCCCGGACCCGCACGGCAAATCCAGCTGCCACAAATGCCAGTCTAATGTGGGAGGTCTTTATGAGGTTACGGTCTTAATGAATTAAGAAACACTTAACCAGATAAACATGTAGTGGGACATGAGGGGGTTAAGTGGGTGCCTTGGGTGACTTGTGGAATCTAGTGGGTGCCTTGGGTGGTATTTGAAATACGATTAGAAACACTTAACCAAAATTGAAACATGTAAGTGAACATGAATAAGAAGAGGGTTAAGTGGGATGTACTAGAGGGGACCAAGCTTAGGTGGATAGCTTGTGTCAAGTAATGGGGGGCCATTTCAACTAGTAACCCATAAGTATCTTTGTGGGCTCGACCCAAGTCGAGGACGGGACACGCGTACTGGGCTTGACTGTAAGAGGCCGAAACAGGTTAGCGGTGGCAACGCAAGTCCAACGGGTTCATGTGCGTGTGTGTACCCGGGCTGGTAAGTAAGACGTTGTTGTATCGTGTAGGTATAAGCCGTGCATTATTGGTGGTATCGGGTTACCACTTTGGGGAGTGATACACCCCACTATGGGGCCAACACGGGTATCTACGAGTTAGGGAGCCGATCACATAGGGGTAGTGGGTACACCTAGGGGAGATATGGGCAGGCGGCACCTATGAAGGCAACTAGGGGTGTCCGAAACTACCATTATGATTATTAATTTTTGTAGGAGGGATCAACCTTAGGGTGACTAGTGGTGGTGCAGTATAGTAGTGGTGGTGCAGTATAGTAATTATCTTATAGTGGTTAGGGTGCGCTTTAACGTTATCTTAGTTCAATCTTGTTTCCTTGTTTACTCTGTCATACCCAATTGTTCACAATCATTTCCTTATTTTCCAACTTATGCCTTAGCCTAGTTATTTTGGTAATTACATTGTTAAAGTTATCGCACTCGCCAGACTTTATGTCTGACCCCCTTTGTTTCCAACTCTTTCCTTCCTCCCCCCCCCCCTTCCAGGTGCTCAGGTTGGAGCTAGCACCAGTGGAGCTTGATTTTGGACAGCTGTGTCTCTTGCTTTTAGAAGTTGCTTGGATCGCTGAAGTAAAGTTTAGCCTCTCTTATTTATGGCTATTTTGTATTAGGGATTATGTCTCTCAATTTATGTACTTTGGTTTAGTCAAGATGGATATTATGTACTTTGACTCTGGTTTTGATGATGTAATCAAACATATGTGTTTACCGCTGTAATGAATAAAGTTTTTAAAGTTTCAAGTACTGTTTATATATATCTTGTTGTTATGTTTCTGTTCTATACACACTTAAAACGCTTCATAGAAGTTAATCCATTCCCTTAGTGAGTGACATTAATGGACGTGGGGTGTTACACGTGATATCAGAGATGAAGGTTACCAGAACATATATGAATTTTGAAAAGCTGTTTTTCAAAACCACTTTTATAAGGAAGTACTTTCTAAAGTATGTTTTAAGGAAAGTATTTTCAAGAGAAAAGCTTATTTTAGAAAGCATAACCCCAAGAGCCATATATCTTTCCTTCGGTTCTTTTGTATTGAATCTTTCCTTTTTCGTTTCAGCATGTCTGAAATTCCTAAGATACCCGAGGGGATAACGACACCAGGATGGTTTAGGAGGTATTTGGAGACTAGGGCCACCAACCCCAAGAGCCATATATCTTTCCTTCGGTTCTTTTGTATTGAATCTTTCCTTTTTCGTTTCAGCATGTCTGGAATTCCCGAGATACCCGAGGGGATAACGACACCAGGATGGTTTAGGAGGTATTTGGAGACTAGGGCAACCACTGCAGGTCCAGCAAATCCTCCTCCTCCTCCTCGTATCGATACTTTTCCAAAGATATGTAAGGAATTTAGGGCAATGGGTGGAAAACCTTTTCACGAGACGGAGACATTTGTAGAAGTTCGAAATTGGCTAAAGGAGGTGGAAGAATTATTTGGAATCTTTGAAGTGGATGATGGTAGAAAGGTCCAATTAGCTGCCTGGCTAATGAAGGATGAGGCCTCTTTTGGTGGGAGGTCACTAATGGAGGACGCCCAGTCGATACATGGCTAGATTTTAGGCAGAGGTTTGAGGCGAAGTTTCTCTCACGAGCTGAAGAGAATCTATACATGGAAAGGTTTCTAGCATTGAAGCAAGGGAATCTATCAGTGAAAGAATACGTCAACAAGTTCAATCAGTTGGCGAGATTTGGCTTGGACTTGGTGAATACACCAAAAAAGAAGGCCCTGAGATTTGTTAAGGGTTTGAACGAGCCGCTTCATGGGTTAGCTATGACCCACATCCCTATGGGGGCTACCTTTGAGAGACTAGTTGACATGGCGCTTATGGATGAAGAAGAGAAGGGCGCCAATGCTAATAAGGCACCCGAGAAGAAAGGGGATCCAAAGAAGCCGCAACAGCAACAACAGAACAAGAAAGGTGGAAAAGGCAACAATGGTGAGGGAAAGAAAAGATGCTTTAACTATGGGACACCCGGCCATCTAAGCTAAGATTGTAGAAAGAAAAAGAAGAATGGTTGTTTCCACTGTGGCAAGCGGGACATCTGATTAAGGACTGCCCAATGAAAGGGCAGAGGGCAAGGTCTACCTCGGGAGGACAGGTGCAGGCTCTTAGGGCAGGCAAGGGGGGCAAGTTCAGGCTCTCGTGGTCCCACCGTTGCAAGAACGAGGTAGAGCAATTTCCGTTGAAAGTTTAGTTTTTATGTTTGATCATCTTGTCCGTACTTTATTTGATTCTGGCGCATCACATTCGTTTATCTCTACATCATTAGTTGAAACATTGCACCTAGATACTAGTCTTGTTACTGATCCCTTAGTAGTCTCAAATCCTATTGGTGGTTCGGCTCATCTTTCTATGATCTGTCGGGATTTCGAGAGTGTTTATCTTGGGCGTTGAGTTTGAATGCAATGCCTTTGTACTTGGTTTCATGGGCTACGGCTTGATTCTAGGTATGGATTGGCTCACTAGATATGGGGCCATCCTAGATTGTGAAAGAAGGGTAGTTAGATTGTTGACTCGTTGTGGAAAGACCCTTGATATTTCTTGTGACCCTAGAGGTCCAGTAATGCTTAGCTACCAAGAATCCCTTGACGCATCCGATGATGATTTACATTATGTTCCCATAGTCCGTGAATATGTTGATGTCTTCGATGAGGTGAGGGGTTTACCCCCAAAACGTGAGATAGACTTTCGAATATATCTAGTGGATAATGCAAAGTCAGTTGCATTGCCAGTGCGTCATATGGCTCCAAGAGAGAGAAGAGAACTCGGTAAGCAAGTGAAAGAATAGCTTGAGAAGGGGTTCATCAGACGTAGTATATCGGAGCGGGGTGCTCCAGTAGTATTTGCCATGAAGGCGGATGGGTCCCTTAAACTTTGTGTGGACTACAGAGAACTTAATAAGCTTACTAAGAAGAATAGGCACCCACTGCCGAGGATTGACGATCTCTTCGATCAGTTAGTTGGCGCCTCAGTGTTTTCGCATTTGGACTTAGCCACGGGTTTCCATCAGTTGAGAGTGGCTGAGGATAGCATAGACAAGACTGCCTTTAGGACTCCAGACAGTTTCTTCGAGTGGCTTGTGATGCCCTTCGGTTTGACAAACGCCCCTGCATACTTTGTTGACTTGATGAGTAGGGTGTTTAGGGAGTACCTTAATAAATTAGTGGTAGTCTTTGTGGACGACATCTTGATCTTTTCTAAGAGCGAGGAAGAGCATGCCCTACATCTTAGGGAAGTGTTGGAGATTCTTCGAGCGCATAGCCTTAAAGCCAAATTTTCTAAGTGTCACTTTTGGAGGAAAGAAGTGCGTTTCTTAGGGCACATGGTTTCCAAAGAAGGGATAGCTGTGGATCCCGCGAAGGTAGTGGCCATCCAAGATTGGAAGGTCCCTAAAAATGCTACTGAGGCGAGGAGTTTCTTAGGGTTGGCTGGCTACTATAGGAAGTTTATCAATGACTTCGCAAAAATATCAGCCCCATTAACACGCTTGACGAAGAAGAACCTAGTTTTCACATGGGACGTAGATTGTGATGATGCGTTCCAACGTTTAAAGAGAGCTTTGACCACAACCCCATTCTTAGTGTTGCTATATGGGAGTAAGCCATTTACCGTTTATACCGATGCTTGTGGGACAAGACTAGGCGCAGTCTTAATGCAAGAGGGAAGGGTAATAGCCTATGGAGGAAGGCAGTTGAGAGTGGATGAGAGAAATTACCCTACACATGACCTAGATTTGGCCGCTATTGTTTTAGCACTTAAGTCCTGGCGCCATTATCTTCTTGGCGAGAAATTCGAATTGTTCACTGACCACAAATCGCTAAAATACTTGTTCTCTCAGAAAGACTTGAACTTAAGGCAACAAAGGTGGATGGAATTCTTAGCGTCCTACGATTTCGAGATAGCATATACCCCTGGCAAGGGTAACGTGGTGGCAGATGCCTTAAGTAAGAAGAGGTTATCCTTGAGTCCGTTGTTTGTTGAGCGGCGAAGCTTAGAGTTCATCTCTATGTTTGACTTTAAACTTTCCATTGACTTTGTACCCGGTTTGCTAGCATCCTTAGAGGTCAGACCTACGCTTTTGGGATGGATTGGTGAGGCACAGCGAGATGACCCACAGTTGGTTGGGCTAGTAGAGAAGCTCAAAAGAGGGGAGTCATCGAGCCATCTCTGTAGGTATACCCTAGATGAGAAGGGTTGGTTACGTTGGGACGGTAGACTTTGTGTACCAAAAGACGAGGACCTAAGGAAGACCATTCTTGATGATGCACATCGTTCGAAGATGACCATCCATCCCAGCGGGGACAAGATGTACATGGACATGAGACGAGTTTACTTTTGGAACGGCATGAAGAAGGACGTGGCCGAGTTCGTCGCTAGATGCTTGGTGTGCCAATAAGTAAAAGTAGAGCAAAAGAAGCCCGGTGGGTTGCTTCACCCATTGGAGGTCCCATAATGGAAGTGGGAAAGTGTTTCGATGGACTTTGTTGACAGACTACCGAGATCGAGGAAAGGTAATACGGGGATTTGGGTCGTGGTAGACAGACTTACTAAGAGCGCCCATTTCATTCCCATGAAGAGTAAGAGGACTGCTCCATGGTTAGCCTCTGTATACATTCGAGAAATAGTTCGTTTGCACGGTGTTCCTTCTAGCATAGTGAGCGACTGTGATCCTATCATTACTAGTGAATTTTGGAAGAGCTTGCAAGAGGCGGTAGGGACTCAGTTATGTTTGAGCACCGCATATCATCCTCAGATGGACAGCCAGACCGAGAGGGTGAATCGTATTCTTGAGGACCTTTTGAGGTTATGTGTCTTAGACTTTGGAGGTACATGGGAGGAACATCTTCCGTTGGTAGAGTTCGCATATAATAACAACTTTCAGTCTAGCATTGGCATGGCACCGTTCGAGGCTCTTTATGGACGGCCATGTCGTTCGCCTACATGTTGGTGGGAGTCTGCAGATAAGATCTTACTTGGGCCCGATATGATTTGAGAGACTTCGGAAAAGATCGATTTGATTCGAAGGAGGATGAAGACGGCGCAAGATAGGCAGAAATCTTATGCGGACAAGAGGAGGACAGATCTTGAGTTTGATATTGGTGACATGGTCTTTGTCAAGGTGTCTCTATTACGGAATGTGGTTCGCTTTGGGTCCGTTGGGAAGTTAGCGCCAAGGTTTGTAGGGCCGTTTCCTATTAAGGAAAGGATTGGGCAGATGGCGTATATAGTGGAGTTGCTCGAGAGACTTAGTGGTGTACACGACGTATTCCATGTATCACATTTGAGGAAGTGCTTGCACGAGACCGCGGAAGTGGTAGAGCCGAGCTTGCTTAGAAAGGTGGAGATCGAGCGTGATGCGACGATTCGACGAGCTCCTACGTGCATTCTTGGGTCGGAGATTAAGAAGTTGAGGAATCGAGAGGTCAAGCTAGTCAAAGTGCAATGGGGAGACGATGAGAGCAACACTACTTGGGAGACGGAAGAGAAGATGCGTTCATTGTACCCTTTTCTTTTCGAGGGTATGACATTTAATTTCTCCTTTATCGCTTACCTTGTACTTATCATATCTTTAGTATGTCCTCTCGCTAGTACCTTTGACCTTTAGATAGGGTAGTGCTATTGTTGAAACATGTGTTTCAGACATGTTATGTATGATGGATGCATGTGGATGCAAGTGGTTGCTAGTGGTTGCTCGTGGATGCATATACACACACACTTTAGGCACTAGATCAGCTCAGTCACTTCATATTGCATATTGCATATAAATGTGTGTACATATTTAAGTTAATGGATGTATAATGGCTGTGTTGTCATATGGATGCTGCATTTTGGAGAATGGTTGCGCACACATGTAGAAATAATATGTATCGATAGGATTCTTTCGCATACATAATGGATACATGGCACTATCATTATTTGCATTAAGGAGGTCAACTGAATCAGTAGACCGCCTGATTTTGCATTAGATAAGGAACATATACACACACTTCTTGCATATGGTCATACATCATTAGGAATTTTATAAGGATAATGGATGCCTATGTTTGTTGGTTGAGTAGATGGTTGTTTGGATGTTAAGATATGCATTCTCCTTAACTTGGAGATTTCGGGGGCGAAATCCTTTAAGGAGGGGAGAATGTAACACCCCGTAATTTTCAAATATTAATCGAATTAACTAAATTAAAGAATAATTAATCTCAGATGTTAGAGTTAAGGGAAATGGGTTGCGCCATTATGTTCATCTCGGAATTCTGGTCGAGATAGAGTACGAGTTTGCGTAAAACAGATATCGGATGAAGGAGATATGGACGAACGAAGTCAGGTCGGAAAGATAGAAAATAAAATAAAAATATTGCACTGGCGCACTTGGGAAGTGCGCCAGTACAAATTTGCACTGGCACACCTGCCAAGTGCGCCCAGACCAAGATAACAGGTCTGCACGGTTTTCTGGTTCAGTCTGACCCATGTTGCTGAGTCCTTTCTGACTCTTTGCTGAGTCATTAGGGCTGAGGTGTCACCCTATCCCGACTGAATGATTTTGATTAACCCTAGGATCATCCGACGGCTATAATTAAATTAAAATTCTATATAAATGTGGGTAGACTCAAACCCTAAATCAAAATAAAAACTGAATCTATGGCCGTCATGCTGTCATCTTGTAACCTAGAGTAGTCACCACCAATTAGAGATGAAGGACAGCTAATCAATTCAATTCTATTCAACTCTAACAACGAATCTTCTTCAAGGGAAAGCTAATTCAACTTTAGAACAGAATTCAGAACTCAAGACCTTCTTTGAGTTGTGAGTTCGATTTCTTTAATAAAATAATTTGCAATTTAATTGGATTAATTATGATGCGGATTATATGGTTATGTTGTGAATTATTGACCGCATGTTATCATCTATGTTGTAAAACTGTGATGTTATCATTTATGTTGTAAATTCTATGATGTTATCATCTATGTTGTAAAGTTGTGATCATCTATGTTGTAATTCTATGATTGGCTTATGTATAATCAACTCATAATGGTGTTTCATATGCTAGTTTGGCTATGTTGATTCATATGATAAATCATAAGTATGTATGCAAGTTTAGATCTTGATTTAGACATGAATCATATGCAAGTTAGGGAAAATTATATTTATAACTTTACATGTTTCATGACATCTATTTTAGATCAAAAGTTAGACTATGACATGTGTGAGTTATATGCTAAATTTTATATGCTAGTTTACATGTTTAGATGTAAGTTTACACCACCGTTATGTTGCATAAATCACACATGCAAGTTTATATAAATATATGTGTTTGGAGTATGAATCATGTTATGTAAGTTTGTGGTTATTGCCTATGCAAATTTACACCTTTAGATATAGATCTATAACATACATGATTTATGCAAGTTTATGACAATGGTGTAAACAAGTTTACACCTTTAGATTTTGATCTATGACATATGTAGTTTTATGCAAGTTGTAACTTTGGCCTATGCAAGTTTTAGATGTAGAACCCCATTCACACATGCAAGTTCACCCCTAATGATTAGATCTAGTTTTATCTATATGTATGTTGTGATGTTTTCTCTTTATTTTATGAGTTAGACTATTCGAGTCTAACGTATGTTTTACGTTAAACGAACGAACGTACAACGTACAACGTGGGGGTAAAGGGGATAATATTAAAAGATTTAATATTGAGAATTGGCATAAATGCCTTAAATGGCATAAAATAAATTTGTGATGAAAATTGGTATGATTTTGCATACCATAAATAGATGGGCATAATTGAGTCAATTATGGCCATAATTAAATTTGGAATTAATTGATAATTTGAATAGGGAAATTAATTCAAATTGGGGAATGATTAATTAGGTGTAATTAATCGTTTAAGACACGAAGTTAGGCTCTTTTGTGGTGCAAGACTGCACGGACCCGCCCGACAAATCCAGCTGCCACAAATGCCACTCTAATGTGGGAGGTCTTAGGCATAAATTAAATACGTAACAATTGTAAAGACACGAGGTTAGGCTCATTTGTGGTGTAAGACTGCCCGGATCCGCCCGGCAAATCCAGCTG
This sequence comes from Allium sativum, assembly GCA_030737875.1. Lineage (NCBI taxonomy): Eukaryota > Viridiplantae > Streptophyta > Magnoliopsida > Asparagales > Amaryllidaceae > Allium > Allium sativum. The sequence goes on from CM060918.1 coordinate 137,171,059, forward strand.
CCACAAATGCCAGTCTAATGTGGGAGGTCTTTATGAGGTTACGGTCTTAATGAATTTAGAAACACTTAACCGGATAAACATGTAGTGGGACATGAGGGGGTTAAGTGGGTGCCTTGGGTGGCTTGTGGAATCTAGTGGGTGCCTTGGGTGGCATTTGAAATACGATTAGAAACACTTAACCAAAATTGAAACATGTAAGTGAACATGAATACGAAGAGGGTTAAGTGGGATGTACTAGAGGGGACCAAGCTTAGGTGGATAGCTTGTGTCAAGTAATGGGAGCCCGTTTCAACCAGTAACCCATAAGTATCTTTGTGGGCTCGACCCAAGTCGAGGACGGGACACACGTACTGGGCTTGACTGTAAGAGGCCAAAACAGGTTAGCGGTGGCAACGCAAGTCCAACGGGTTCATGTGCGTGTGTGGACCCGGGCTGGTAAGTAAGACGTTGTTGCATCGTGTAGGTTTAAGCCGTGCATTATTGGTGGTATCGGGTTGCCACTTTGGGGAGTGATACACCCCACTGTGGGGCCAACACGGGTATCTACGATTTAGGGAGCCGATCGCATGGGGGTAGTGGGTACACCTAGTGGAGATAGGGGCAGGCGGCACCTATGAAGGCAACTAGGGGTGCACGAAACTACCATTATCATTATTAAGTTTTGTAGGCGGGATCAACCTTAGGGTGACTAGTGGTGGTGCAATATAGTAGTGGTGGTGCAGTATAGTAATTATCTTATAGTGGTTAGGGTGCGCTTTAACGTTATCTTAGTTCAATCTTGTTTCCTTGTTTACTCTGTCATACCCAATTGTTCACAGTCATCTCCTTATTTTCCAACTTATGCCTTAGCCTAGTTATTTTGGTAATTACATTTTTAAAGTTATCACACTCGCCAGACTTTATGTCTGACCCCCTTTGTTTCCAACTCTTTCCTTCCTTCCCTCCCCCCCCCCCCCAAGGTGCTCAGGTTGGAGCTAGCACAAGTGGAGCTTGATTTTGGACAGTTGTGTCTCTTGCTTTTAGAAGTTGCTTGGATCGCTGAAGTAAAGTTTATCCTCTCTTATTTATGGATATTTTGTATTGGGGATTATGTCTTTCAATTTGTGTACTTTGGTTTAGTCAAGATGGATATTATGTACTTTGACTCTGGTTTTGATGATGTAATCAAACATATGTGTTTACCGCTGCAATGAATAAAGTTTTTAAAGTTTCAAGTACTGTTTATATCTGTCTTTTTGTTATGTTTCTGTTTATACACACTTAAAACGCTCCATAGAAGTTAATGCATTTCCTTTGTTAGTGACATTTATGGACGTGAGGTGTTATAGGTTTTTTCTCTGATAAGTATAACTATAGAGTCAGCAATTGCTTTTTTATACTCAAATCCTCCTTCTCTGAGGATGTTGCTTAAGAAATTCATCCTATAAACGGTTCAAATATGTATAGAAATAAAATCATTCCCACTGAATTTGAATATAACAGATGACGAGATATCAAGTTCATTTTGATAATCATTTTAATTCGGGAATCTATTATGTTTATGTAAAAGCGAACATTCTTATACTGACATGTGATCGTTACTTACGTTGCTCGATACTTGAGAGGAAACTTCAGGCATAAAGAGTGTATGGCTTCTACAACAACAACCTTAAATTCATCAGCAATGTCAGACATAAAGTTGGTAATTTGTTTCATCAGTTGATCAACACTTGATTCATTCCCTGTTTTTAAGAGTGTAGTGATTGCAAGAGTGGCAATACTCCTATTCTGGTCAGAAATCAAGCTTTCCATATCAATATTGCAGTTTGTAACGGCCAAAGGGTGCGTCATTGCCACCTGAAAATTGACAAGATGCACTTAGGGTCATGGAAAAATGACAGTAAATGAAATATATTATGTCATTTCTACAGCATTTACATACATGTTAAATATTCATCCAAATAGAGGAAGCTTGAGAGGAAAAAAAGGGTGGTGTTCTCATACCTCGCTCTGCATTAAATCTCTGGACACAAACCAAATATTTTTTACCCTAGCCATCAATTTGAAATGTATTTTTAAATGGTTTGGAAGTATTAGAAAGATCCACAGCTATATAAAATGATCCCGACAATAAAAAGATCATATCTACCTGGATCATTTCAATATATTGAGATGCAAAGGGAGTTACTAAAAAGGATGATATGGAACCCTGGTCTTATACCATCAAGAACATACGCTCAACATTTCGGATTATTTTTTAACTTCTAATCAATTCAAAAATATAAATCAATATAAAAATTTTAAATTTGGAGACAGAAAGAAATGAACAAAGAATTCATGCAATAAAATAAGGCAGGATTGTGTAGAACGTATTCATAAAAGAAAAAAAAGTACTATAAAGTGTCTGCACTTTATAGTAAGTGTGTATGGATCGATACTTACTGCTAGTGAAATGCTTACGCAGATGACCATACATAGAAAAAACTCTTGTACAAGTGATTTTTTTTTTTCATCATTCCCGTTGAAAGATCAAGAGAAAAACAACATTTTACTCAAAGTATATGGTTTATTTCACAAAGGAAATGAAAAGTAAATAAATTATGAAAGAACTGGTGCAACTTGACCTGACAACTTTGTATGAATCAGATCAAGGTGATCAAGTAAAATTCATTGAATACAAAAACACGTGCAATAACAAGATTTGGCAATAAGTGAATATGTACAGGCAACATCGATTGGGTTTTGTTAGAATATCAAACAAACCTTATTCATTATGCGCACAAAGCAAATCGAAGTACTGGCTTAGACGAGCTCAAAAATAACCGAAGAACCGTGATTGCTGGAGTGAGTTCTTTGCTAGTCATGCCACTTAGCTCTGTGATTGCCCTAGCAGCTTCGAATATCACCATATCTGCTTTATGATGCAGACATGCTTTAAGGTAATCAAAAAATGGCTGGTCCCCTGTGCGAGTGCTTATAGTTGACTCTCGAATGACCTGTTGAAGGTATTTAAGTTATTCTGTGATAATCGAATGCTAAACACAAGCTCATACAATGATGTATACCTGGATAGTATATCTAATTAGAAGGCACTGGGCCAATGGAGATCGAACTGTTCCCTTTGTCAAGCTAGTAACAAGCTTGCTTACAACCAGGCGATCATTTTGTCGAACGACATCTACATGAAGTTTGATGTATCATAATCGAAAATAACTACATTGATTGTCTTGTTAATTATGTCTTCTTAATTGTGTATAACCTAAACTGAGAATTACTTGGGTAGAACATAAAATTAAGAATTTTCTATCTATGCTTTAATCGTCTTTGTCCATCAAAAATAAAAATTGCAGATCCTATTTATCCACAAATTTCATATGTTCAATCAACCCAACACTACTTCAATATCACTTTGACCTTGTTATCGACTGCAGTTATCTTGCAGAGGAAAACATGAAAATGACAAAAGAAATAAATACACAAATAGAATCCACAAATTATCACTAGGGCTTTTCTTCATTTCAATGGAAAACATTTGTCAAACCCAAGGGGATTGCTTTATTTGGGTTATAAACCAACAGTTACTATAATAATACATGAGTATGAAGCTGAATCAGTATCCTAAGTAGTGCACAGTTTCTGACAGTTAAAATAACCCTAACAATGTTGATCGTTGGCTCTCCAAGGACACAATAGACCTACAATTATCTTTTTGTCTTGTAGGTATGGTGTACAACATAGCATAGGCTGATGGCAGATATTTGTCTACTACTTTCTTATCTTTAATGAATACCTTTCATTCATTAACTAAAAAACATTAACTGCTGTCATAATTGTCACTGTTATGCATTATTTGGACATGTGTTTAACTAATACCTAACATGAACCGTGTAAGTCAACCAAATGTATAACATACAGATTTACTTACTATGATAGGTTGGAACGAAACTACATTTGCAAAAATCTAGGTCAATGCTATTGTATTTTTTCATTTCATAAATTCTAGTTTGATTGATTTACTTAAAGCCACGATTTAAATGATGAACCAGCATTACAAATTCTGCATAGATCTTCTAGAACAAAATTCGATTTCTTCTAAACAGAGGTTCTAGCCTTATGAAGGGTGGGTTTAGAAGAAAATTTAACTTTAGGGATATTCAAACAAATTGAGCAGAAAGAGAGAGTCCTGTTATAAGTGAGAGTGAGTTTATCAAGCATTTCCCCAGTATCTCTGTTATAACTGTCCATGGTTGACATTCTTGCTCTGAGTTCAACGTAAGCATTAAAGCATGACATTGAACATAACCTGAAGGCATACCAAACTTTACATGACATGTTTAATATATTTTTATCAAATGGGTGAATCAGAAATAATTTCAGTAATAGCAAACTCATTAATGTGATGTTTAAAATTTTAGAATCCTATAAAAGAAAAAAAATTCTCTTCCATGCTATAATAATTTTGGAGCAATGTAGTTTTTGTACTATCCAATCCACCCTAGTGAGAACATAACGAAAAATTATTTTACAGTTAGAAAACAAAGATCTATGGTCATAAATTATCAGACAATGTACTTCAATAATTTTGGAAGTTAATAACTCTACCGTGATAGGAAACCTGTTAATAAAAGGGAAGGACAAACAAAATTTGATTTTTTCCCCCTATTTACCTGAATTTATTTGCCAAACTCATAAATTGGTGCTATTGAGCTAATGGTTCTCCAATTTGGATCTACTCTTATAGAAATTAACACGGTGGATCTTGAGATAGCGCAGAAGAGACGTAGTGGTAGATCGTTTTGGGAGGGGAAAAATTAGTCTTTGGCCCGGTGAGCTATTAACGGGGAACTGGGTAGAGAAAATGGAGGCGAAGGGGATAGGGTTTTCCGCTGTTGCCGCCATTTAGAGGGATCGTGAGTCCGTGAAAAAGTTATGACCATGTAAAATAAAAATAAAATAAATTTTTTATAAAAATAAAATTTTATTATTTTTATCCTTTAAACTCTTTTCAATATGTATGATATTTCGATTTTTAAAAACGTTACGGCTCTTAATCAAATATTTTTGTTTTAAAACAGATAAATTTTATTATTTTACCTTGTGGATATGAGCCGAAAAAACACACGTCAATGTTAGCTATCTAAATAACATGTATAGGTTACATATTATATGTATGTTAGTAAAATTGTTTTAAAATCATTTTTACTGATATTAAGTCAAACATCGCATAAAAAATTGGTTATGAACACCTAAAATATACGTTTTTAGTTAACGCATGGAAAAGTTTGTGATATGTACTAAGAAAATTATGTAATTTTTAAGATATATCTGACTTATAGTCGACTTTGCTTTTAATTAAAGTTTTAGATTTTTGTCATGTACTACTTATACCAAAAGATGGCAGAATCACATAAAAAATATAATTTAGGTAGTTAATGTTAACCCGCCTTATAAAAAGGTCGTTACACTTTGGACTTGGACATTCAGATAGCTCAAAGCTCAAGTGCGAACTCGAATAAACTCGGACTAAGCGTCAGAATCGATGTTTGATTGGGAATCAGAAAATGACTTGGCTCGGATCAATTGACTCTGGGCATCGTCCGATCACTTAGAAATAGTCTGATCAGCTCGTTGGATCACTTCATAATCACTCGATCAATTGCATGCAGGATCAGATCGATCACTATCGAGCATATTAGAAAAGCATGATCGACGTGCGTCAATCACATGGAAATTAAAGATCAGATCGACCTGGTACTTGCCCGATCATTTAGTAAGTCAGATCAATACTCCCAAAAAATATGATCGACACAGTCCGATCACTCGAAATGGATGGCTTGTCACATGAAAATCTAAGAAATTTGGTCCGATCACATTGAAAACACAGATCGATGCAACTCAAAAACATAGTCTAATCACCAAAAATGGGTGAATGACAAGGCACGATCACTCAAAAACTCGTGATCAGATTTCAGAAGGACTTGCCCGATCACATGTGGGGATCAGTATTACTACCTAAAACGGAGTGATCAGGACGCATTGATCAACCAAAAATGCATTATCTTCTCGAGATGTTCACCCAAAAAAGTGGATGAATCCAGCATTGCAAGGGTATGAAGTTGTCCAAGTTTGGATCCAAAAATTACACAAGGGGATCGGGCAAAATGAGACAAGGAAGGTCACTCAAAAAATAGTGATCGGGACACATTTTTGCACTAAAAATTTGGATAATTGATCAAATTTTAAAAATGGCATATGTTAAGGATCCGAACTCATAGAACCGATGGAGGCAAAGTTAGAGACACACGGATCTATGGGAAACTCTTGATTAGTTCAAAGTGATTAGGTTAAAACAAGTGGATTTGAATTCTGCCAAACACCGCAGGTACGAATTTGCAGATCCGAACCTTGTGATGATGGTGGCAAACTGGATACATACAATAGTGGATCAGTACATGGTTTTGGTGTAATTTCACGCGGTTGGACTTCATATTTGCGAATATGAAATGTACTGAAGGAGCGAGAACCGAAGTTGTAGGCACTCAAGGAGCACATGCAAATCACCTAGAATATATGGATTTGCACATGTTTTTTGACACAGAATGCATGATCGACGACATGACATCTGAACAAAAAGGAAGTACATGATTTAAGGATATGAAAAATGACATGGCGCAAAACATGGGGAATTGGCTATGTCCTTGGAGTCATATCGGTCCTGGGATCGGTACTAATCCCTGAGCATGAGGATTAGATACAAAAATATTCTGGCATTTGGTCAATTTGTGATCCACTTTTTCCTCGAATATTTTAGGACGAGCACATACTTTTTGGAGCAAAATAGATCATTTCTACGCCACTTTGGGAGGGTTCTTCTCGGCTTTGTTACTCCACTATGGAAGGACACTACTGGAGATTGTAACGATCAGAGGGATTCAACGTCCGAATTTCGACAATAACACAAAATCTCATATTACTTGCCAAACCCAAGTATCGAAAACACCAGATAGTTAATAGAAAGAGATTAGAGGGTGAGAGAAAAGATAAGAATGAAAGATTAAAATAGAAGAAGGATCAAACTAACAATACAACACTGAGTCTCACATCGCAGCGGAATAAAATATAATACAGAAATAATTCTTTATTGAGAGCTTAAAATAATACTTACAATCCTCAGAGTACAACATACAACCAATACATCTGGACAGTTATAAAAACCCGTCCTCATATACAACACACATCGGAGTAAATACTAATATGTATGAACTCCTCCAATATGTCTTCTGAAGTCCGCAACATCCTAACCTGAACTTGTAAAACTCGGTCTGACCTGAGCATTGCAAATGCCGGATCAGTCTGGTGAACCAGAGTGAGAAAACTCACTTAGTTTATATGTATCATCCAACTGATTTAAAGTTTAAAAATCTTTTTTCCTTGAAAGAAAAGGATAATCGTAAGACCAATCCATACAAACACAGACGATTTTACCTTATGATAACCCAAAACATTTCTTTGATAAAGCTATTATGATATTATAATAGCTTTTATATCAAGTAAATAACAATCTAGCAGATTGCTTGCATCTTAGCTCTACATATATAGTATATAATCAAAAATAGCGGGCGCTTATTGGAGAATGGAGAAACAACGGGCGCTTATTGGAGAATGGAGTCCGACTATGACAAGGTATGGAACCACCTTCCGATCAGTGTATTCTAAAAAGGATACAATGTGGTTCAGCAAGAACATCTTGTAACCAGGCCACACATGACCGACCACTCATTCCTTTGAGTGTACCGAATTATATCACTGACAGCTGGGATCATAAACTGTCACTGAAGCATACACCGGTGATAGAAATAAAAAGCAAATGGATTGTCTCTAGATCTGGTGATAATACACCCTAATGGGATCGACCCACATAGCCATGATGCCTGCCCATTTTTTGTTATTTCTTGGTTGATGAGGCTTGAGATTACTATTATCTTTTTAAGAACATCACATCATAATTCACTTTGAATGGCACATCGTCACCACCCAAATCATCAATTTGATTTCTCCAAAAAATATTATGGGCATAAAGCTAAGAGAAACGAATTCCTTTGCCGCCAACGTAATTACGTTTGAAGAAATTGTTGTAGATGATCCATTAGGCACACTCTATCAGACATTCGTTCATATAAGTTGTCCTGGGACTGAACAAACTGAAGGCACCATCCTACCACATCATAGGAATCACCTTATGGATCAGTAGCGAGTAGTCCTTACAATTCGAAGATTCCAATCACGGCAGAATCACTGTTAAAATATCTTGGGGGCAACTTTGAGAACTTTAACAAGCAGTCTTCCGCTCATGAAGATCCACGGTTTTCAACTGCTCCAACTTCAGATAGCATCTTCCATGTTTCATATTTGCTGGTTGGAATGGTATTCGAATGTAAATTTGATCCCGGATTTTTCATACCAAAAATCGTATAGGCAAGATTTGATAGTCGATTATGTTACTATCAAATAAACAACTATTTATTTATAAAAAGAAAATGAATTCATCGATTTAATGCTCAGCATCATTTAGCCTCTTTAATTAACCAGTCGTTAATTAGAACTTCTAAATCTTCCAATATTCGGAAAACATTTCAATTTTTTTTATTTAATATAAGAATAAATTGCAATTTACTTATAACCAAAAGTATGATCAATCGACAACTACTATTTATTCATCGAAAAACATTTGGCTTTGTTCAGATAGAGTAAGAAGATGCTTCATTTGGAGGAAACCATAACCATTTTAGGTGATATTATTCAGATGTTTGTGAGTAACCCTTCATCAATTTTTTAAGCATTTCCAAAAATTCTTCTATAGAGACAATAACGATTGGACTGTTGGTTTGTGTAGATTTTGAATATACGTCCAGCCAGCGTATGTACAAAGTCTTATATGTACTAGATGGATATGAAATCACACTATAGTCGCTTGAAGATGATTCTGGTAATTATTGCAACATCACCATTATTTATTAAAGAGTCTCGAAAGTCGGATAACTATATGATTACGATTGAAACGTCGAGAAATACTAAAGATATCTTGATAAGCATTTGAAATGGAATTTATTAAGTTATTTAAATATATTAGTAGTTTATATGGGTATTTTTGAAAAAAAAATGTGTTTTCAACTGATTATCCAAAATGTTTTTGAAAGGAAATATATGAATGGAGAACCCACTTTGTCTCCAACAAATAATTTCGATGATAATTATTTTTCATTATTAGGATTCGTTATCGAGTTTCAAAGTGAGGGAGACTAGTATAGGTAGCTTTGATACTTATTTGTTTGACAAAGCGAATTTAATTTCTGAAATATTTTTTGAATATACAAATATGAATATATTTTGAATGATTGAAATAAAATCCAAATTTAAATCATGAGTTTGGGTTGAGTAATGGGTGTTGCATCGATATTAAAATTGTTTAGTTTACGTCTTCCGTGGGCATCCGATGCAAATTCATATGTTGAGAAGATGGAACTAACGCCTTGTAATGACCCGGATATTTGACGGTGTAATAATTAACTTATTTAATTATTTAAAACAAGTAATATATTATTTAATCGAAGATGTTAGAACGTATAATTATATTATAATTAAAATCGAGCTTGAAATGGCGCTGTAGTTCGTAATTTGGCGATTCGAACTTCAACTGAATGTACATGATTCGTTTTAAATCGGATTTCTGTGAAACAAGAAATGCACGGAGCTGGTGGAGTATATCTTTCTAGTGGAAGAGAAAAATCGGGATTTCGTCGTGTAGATTTTGAGATATGTCCAAATCAAATTTTTAAATAGTCACTATAGAATCGTTTATCGACCGTAACGGTTTATTCGATATAACTAGAGAACGGGTTTGAATTTAGACAAGGTTCTTTTGGGAAGTAGTGATAATTTAATTTTTAGATTTATGGTAATTTTTAATTAATTAAATAAGCAACTTTTTATTTGGAGTATTTGGCACCCTGTATCAACATTTCGGGGTTTCACAATATGAGTCCATCTACCGGTATTATTACATTTTTGGGACCAGAGGACATCACTCATGTCAATGGTATTTTTGTTTCTGTCCATAACAGTCCTTACGTGAACAGAATATTTCATAGTACGGTACACTATGTTTTTAACTTATAACAAACTAAACTGAATGGTTAACTAGGCAAACGAACTCGAAATTCAACGAAATAAGTTTCATATGAAACCTTAGGAAGAGGTCTAGTGAAACGTCAAGGCCTCATATTTTTAGGATTTTTTCTGTAATTTTAAAGAATTTATGCTCGGTGTTTTTCATCGATATTTTCTAAGGGATTTTTGCAAACGGTGTCGGAATTCGACGAAACCTGTCCCATTAGGTCCGGAATATTTTTCTATGCTCGGATTTACTTAGTTTGTCAAAAACAGAGACCGTATGAATTTGTTTTAAAGTGGTACTTCATGTGTAAGCAATGGATAATAAAATAATAAATTTTCTTCCCACCATTTACCTTTTATTCTGCGGACAAAAGTTGTTTTCGTGGTCAGGAGAGATACAACAGCCATAAATTTAAACGAATGGTCAGGAATGATCGATGATTTCTTCATGGTTAAGTCTAGTTACCCCTATATATATACCTCTAACAAGTTTCCAAAACCTAATTTCATTTTCTTAGGTCAAATTAAAACCCGCCATCATGCTTATCTCTCCGAAAATCAAAACGTGAGCTTCCTAAAATCCATATAAATTCCTATAAAATCTCATAAATCAAAGAAGAACTGTAAAAATCCGAAAACAGCTTTATCTAGCTTTCTGACAAGCTGCTTTTCTTTTCCGTACGAAGTCTCTGGGTTCGTTTTCCATTTGGGTTCGCTGCCATGCTCAAGGCGTGAGGTAGGGTTTGATTCTTGGTGCCACTGAAGAAGTCACAGCAAATTTCGTGCTCGGATTTGGAGTCTGAAGTATGTAGTAGCAGTTTTTGGGAGTTTGCTGAAACACAAAGTGACACAAGTCTCACTGGACTGGCGAATGGTTGGATCTTCACTAGAGCTTCCGAGGTTGGGTTCAGGATATAGGTTGTGAAGAGATTTTAAGGTGATGGATTTTGATGATTTTTAGTTTAAATTTCGGTGAAAGAGATTGTGCGTATGATGATTCGGTCATGGGGAGGATTACTGGGTTTTGAGGAGATATAGGAGATCGTGAAGGTGTTGTGAAGGAGATAAGGAATGGTGGAGGAGTGTTGGTCTTGTTCACAGTGGACGGGATGACAGTCTGGAAGGGCATGAAGCCCAAACGTGAATTAGAAGAAGTCGAACTGGGATAAAATGGGGTGAGGCCGATATATATAAACTAAATTAAGTTTTCATTTAATTCAAATTGATGTATAAACTTGGTAAAGTTATCTCTTAGCTATACGTTATCAGAATGGAACAACATTCGTCACACTGGGACCGTACAAATCACATGCTTCACAACGGAAATGGTCGGATATGACTTGGAGTTCGTGTAAATTTATTGCAAAATAAATTGTCTGATCAGAATCGACATTCATAAATCGTTATTTAACAATTAACGCGAAATGTGAGTAAAACTCACCAACCCTGAACAGTTATATTTTTAAAACGTATGCTTAGAACTGATAATTATCTGTTGATTGTTGTGTGTTGATTTGGTTGATTGAACTGCTAGTCAGTTAGTTGAAATTTTATATATATACATATATATTGATTCTGTTTATCAGAATAATGCATACTGAACTGAAATTGATGTTGTTTATATTATATAACATCTTTGGATGCAGGGATACAGGTTGGAGGAATCCGACTGGATTCCTCAACATTTATTTTACTGTTTATCATATATTGTGATATATGCTGTGATATAAAATCGGTTATTGATTTTATATGTGTGGGTGATTTTAATCATGGTTATACGGTATTTTAAATACCAAAATGAATACTGGAAAATAAAAAGGGAAAATTCAAACTGTGTATTGAAATAGAAGTGTCAAACGATTATTTACTTGGCAAGTAAATAGAAGTATAAAGAAAGATGTTTACTTAGGAAGTGAATAGGATTTAAAAAGGAATATTTATTCAGAAAATAGAATATATGTAAAAGGGGAAATATTTAGGAAATAAATATGATATTATAAAAGGAAATTTATTTAGGAAATCATTATAAGTGATTAAACGCTGTTATAGGAAATCATTATAAGTGATTAAACGCTGTTATAAGGAAACATTATAAATGATTAAACGTTGTTAAAAAGGAAATCTTTATAAGTGGAGAAACGATATAAAAAGGACATTTTTTTATAGTGAAGAACCGTTACTAAAAGTAAATCTTTACAAATGGATAAACGTTATTTAAAGGAGTAAATCGAATATAAGTTATTCGAATTTGAGTTAATCAGTTAGAGTTAATCAGTTAGAGTTAATCGAATAGAGTTAAAGGAATAGAGTTAAGCAAGATTAGAAACTGACTAGAGATTAGTAAGTTGAATCGTTTTCTGAGTGTGGATCTGATGTTGGTTTCGGCCTTCGGGGTTTATACTTAGAGAATTGTTCTCTTACTAGTTTATAGTTAGGGACTGATAGTTGTGGAAGTTAGTGGAATGTGAATGAGGATTGGAAATGTTTTCCAGTGTTAATAACATATATTTTCTAAGTATAGAAAATAAGGAATGTGGATATATATATACGTTTTGATGATTGGATCGATAATTCCATTTGGAATTTAGATCGTTGTTTGTACACCGACATGTTTTCATTGATAGTTAAATCACAGACTATCAAGTTTTGACCATATTTACGTTGTTGATATGGAGAGACCGGTTGGATTCTTATCCAAAGAACCACTCTGTATTGGCATAAGAGTTGCGAATATGCCAAAGATAATTAAAGACGGAGTAAAGTGCAAGGGCTGTGTATAAATCTTAGATAACAGTGCCTAAGATGGATGTACTGAATAGTGCCTTCGGTTTCGTTCAGTCCTAGAACGAACGTATATGAACGAGTGTCTGACAGAGTATTTCCAATGATCGAATGGGTTGGTCTGTATAAATATATATGGTTGCAACGGGTTTATCCCTTAGCATAACATCCTAGATATTTGTATTAACCAACTAATGATTAACGGATTTTATAATGTGGCATTCAAAGTGGTCGTGTTATCAATGAATGGAAAGTAAGCGTAGCTTCTAGCCTCACATCCGATAAATGACAGAAATCGGGCAGGCAGCATGGCTAAGTCGGTCGCACCGAAGTAGGGTGTATAATCATGTATCTAGAGAATATTCATTTGCTTCTTTAATCTATCAATGCTGTCCCATATATATATACGGGAACGGTTGCTGATCCCAACCGTTGGTGATGTATATTCGATACACTCAAGCGAAATGAGTGGTCGGTCATGTGTGGCTGAGTTGCAAGATGTTCTTATTGAACTCCAGTGTATCGTTCCTAGAGTACACTGATCGGAAGGTGGTTCCTTACCTTGTCATAGTTGGAACTCCATTACCCAATACGTGCTTGCGGTTTTGATTGTATACTATATATGTAGAACGTGAGATGAAAGCGTTTCTGCTAGATGATTATTATATTGTGGTTGATAGACATTATTATAATATCACAAGGTTTTTGATATAAAAATATTTTGGATTCTCATAAGAGAAAAACCGGTTCCATTATACGGCGTGGTCTTATGAGATATCGTTTACTTGTTCAAACTGTTTTAAACTGTTTTACTCATACCAGTCCCATGACTGACCCGGAGTTTACTTTGTTGTTTTCCCTAAACTCTTGGGTGCCTAAATTTGTACGGGCAGTCAAGTAGTCGGGATTTTATAGATAAATTTGGAGAGCTTGGAGCAGGAGGCTTCAGGATTCTATAGTTACTATTATTTCCGCTGTTGTTGTAAGTGTTGTACTCTGATAAGTGCTATTGTATACATATACTGTTTGTATTTCAAAAGGTATGTTATATTTTATTCGTTCCGCTGTGAGATTCGTGTTTACTCTGATGATGTTCTTCTTCTTCTTCTATTCTATTAGTTCTATCTTATCTTTCCTCACCCTCTAACTTCTTTCATTAACAATTCGGTTATTTTCGATCCTTGGATGTTCGATATGTGTTGTATATCGGATAACCAAGATCGTCGGAAACCCGGGTCGTTACAGTTGGTATCAAAGCTTAAGGTTAAGTGAATTACCTTGGCTCTGTGGCGTTACTCAGTAGAGATGGGGTTAGTAATACCCTAGATTGAGTTTGAGTGTATATATACGAGTGAACGTATTTGTTATTTGATATAAAAATCTGTCTTATATTGAGTAGATTTATTGGTTGAGTTGTTTGTGGATTCTGGTCGATGGTGGGGCACCACAATATCGATAAGGGTTTCTAAACGTTCGAATACGATGGGTCGACACGGTATGTTTTGAAGGAGGGTGAATGAAGTAATTTTACCGAATTATATTTTGATATAAAAGAATGGTTAAGATTTGAATCATTATAGTATATTGGATGTGTCGGTTGTTATTATAATCGAATAAGATTATAAAACGTGAAATGATTATAAAGAACTAATCAGGATTCATATAAGTAAAGTATATGAAATAAGATGAATTTAATCTGAATTTATATAAGAATTAGCAATTAAAATAATAAAATTTTTAAGTTCCTGGGAGATTTTGAAAATGTTTTCAAATTGAAAGTGTTATATTATTGAACTCACTTCGATAAACTGGGAAATAACCGTGATGAGTGTGGCCACATCATCAGTGTTCATTTTTGAGTTGCTAAGTGACGGATTACTACCAAATATTCTGTTTTTGAATTGGTTTGAGAAAACAAGTGGTTTAGAAGTTCAAATGTTTTGGATTGTTATTATGATTTCAAGTTGATTTGAAATGAACCAAGGAATTTAAATTCTGGAATTAAAATTTAACTTGTGAAATTAAATAGATGGAGATAGTAAAGGTGAATAAATAAAATTGAATTTAACTTAGATAAAGTTGAAAATAATCTAAAATGGGATTGAGATTGATGAGTTAAAGTTTGAAATTGGATATTGGAGTTTGAATGGAATTTGGCTTGGATTTAAGCGAATGGTTGTGTTGGAGATAAAAATCGATTAGAGATTGATTGGAGTGCATTGCTATATGCTGAATTGTTGGTAACGAAAGGGAAAGATATAATGATATACCCGACAAAAAGGTACAAGTTTATATTTCATATGAGTTTGGTGATTTATGAGCCGATTTGGCAAGCCGCTTGGCTGTTTGATTTTCTTTGGTGTTGGAGAAGGCCTAGAGAGGCGAGTTGTGGTTTTACCGATAGGGCTGTACAAAGGAAGTTATGGCGAAATTTTCTGAAAATTTAAAGGGTTAGAAAATCTTCAGAATTTTTGAAACTTTAGGTTAGTCGGAAGGAATTAATATTTTAGTTAATATTAATTGGTTCAGTTGAAATCAGAAATAAAGGGTAAACAAATCTTAGGAATTCCAATAGATAGGGTCGTCCTCTAACTTAGCTATTTCGAGGATGAAATTATTTTAAGTGGGGAAGAATGTAATGACCCGGAAATTTGACGGTGTAATAATTAACTTATTTAATTATTTAAAACAAGTAATATATTATTTAATCGACGATGTTAGAACGTATAATTATATTATAATTAAAATCGAGCTTGAAATGGCGCTGAAGTTCGTAATTTGGCGATACGAACTTCAACTGAATGTATAGGATTCGTTTTAAATTGGATTTCTGTGAAACAAGAAACGCACGGAGCTGGTGGAGTATATCTTTCTAGTGGAAGGGAAAAATCGGGATTTCGTCGTGTAGATTTTGAGATATGTCCAAATCAAATTTTTAAATAGTCGCTATAGAATCGTTTATCGACCGTAACGGTTTATTCGATATAACTAGAGATCGGGTTTGAATTTAGACAAGGTTCTTTTGGGAAGTAGTGATAATTTAATTTTTAGAATTTTATGGTAATTTTTAATTAATTAAATAAGCAACTTTTTATTTGGAGTATTTGGCACCCTGTATCAACATTTCGGGGTTTCACAATATGAGTCCATCTACCGGTATTATTACATTTTTGGGACCAGAGGACATCACTCATGTCAATGGTATTTTTGTTTCTGTCCATAACAGTCCCTACGTGAACAGAATATTTCATAGTACAGTACACTATGTTTTTAACTTATAACAAACTAAACTGAATGGTTAACTGGTCAAACGAACTCGAAATTCAACGAAACAAGTTTCATACGAAACCTTAGGAAGAGGTCTAGTGAAACGTCAAGGCCTCATATTTTTAGGATTTTTTCTATAATTTTAAAAAAATTATGCTCGGTGTTTTTCATCGATATTTTCTAAGGGATTTTCGCAAACGGTGTCGGAATTCGACGAAACCTGTCCCATTAGGTCCGGAATATTTTTCTATGCTCGGATTTACTTAGTTTGTCAAAAACAGAGACCGTATGAATTTGTTTTAAAGTGGTACTTCATGTGTAAGTAATGGATAATAAAATAATAAATTTTCTTCCCACCATTTTCCTTTTATTCTGCGGACAAGAGTTGTTTTCGTGGTCAGGAGAGATACAGCAGCCATAAATTTAAACGAATGGTCAGGAATGATCGATGATTTCTTCATGGTTAAGTCTAGTTACCCCTATATATATACCTCTAACAAGTTTCCAAAACCTAATTTCATTTTCTTAGGTCAAATTAAAACCCGCCATCATGCTTATCTCTCCGAAAATCAAAACGTGAGCTTCCTAAAATCCATATAAATTCCTATAAAGTCTCATAAATCAAAGAAGAACTGTAAAAATCCGAAAATAGCTTTATCTAGCTTTCTGACAAGCTGCTTTTCTCTTCTGTACGAAGTCTCTGGGTTCGTTTTCCATTTGGGTTCGCTGCCTGACAGTGATATTGGAAATCATTTTGATCACAGAAATTATATTCGTAACCAAAACTATTAAAATTCGAGTGAAAATTGCAATTTTGGTTATTTTCATGATGTTGATATGAGCTATAATTTTGAAAATTTTGGTTTTCAACCCCATATTGATGTGGATCAAAGCTATATTGGGATTCAAAGCTATTTTGATGAGGATGTGGCTCATAATCGAAATTATTGAAGTTTGAATTGAAGTCGCCATTTCGATCATAACATTGAAAATGTTGGTCATTTTGAAAATTTTGAAAATTGTTGACATCTGGCTCGCGAAATTTTGAAAAATATTGCTTCATGAGTTGTAATTCAAAATCATACTCTTCAAGAGGACGTCTACTCCGATTATTATCCCACAATTGCCTCAAAGATTTTTTTGAATCAGACATTTGAATGAAGTCAGCAGAAGACAGAAATTATTCTTAGTTCAAAACAATATAAAAGAATGAGTTGTGCTCTATTAATTAACCGACTCAATTGGAAGGGGGAAGAGGGTCTTATGGTCGCTCACGTATAGCATAAATACTAAGGGATACGACCAATGTTTTACGGGTAGTATGCAACCTCTTTTGCTAGTAGTTCAATAAATTGAACTAATATATATCCGCGATCCAATTATACGAGACAGTCAACTTCACAAAAACACCACTTTTCAATTATATTATTTTGAAAAATAAAAAATTTATTGTCGAAAAATGATGAGATTGATGATAGTAGCAATGGAAATTCGTTCCTCACCAAATATATTCAGAAAATTCAATCACAAAACAGTCACAGAATAAATTGCAGAAAATTAAAAATTATACATAGCAAGCCGCTGCCCCTGCAGAATTTTTTTACAATAGTTATCTATATATTTTTTTCTTTGCAGCAGAGCACCTGTAGAGTTAAAAGAAATTTACAGTGGGGTATGGCTGTCCATCCAGAAAAAATGAGTAGCGTCAATGATTGAAATCTCACTATTTGCAATTTCTTTTGATTTCTGAAATCTTGATTTGTTGCTTGAACTCCAGTCACCTTGTCCTTAGTTCGAAATCTCTTTTTTTTTTGTTTTTTTTTGAATGAATTGAATAACAAAAAAAAAGCACAAGAAAAAGAAACAAAGGAATTAACAAAAAAAAGAAGCTAACTTTTTGGAGAAGATGATGCTGAAGTGTGGATTGAAAAAAAAAACTGTGGTGAAATGAGATTATGTGAGAGGAAGGGGTATTTGATTTGAGGGAAGAAATGAAGCAGGGAAAAATAATTGAAAAAAAAAGAATGAATCTTTTTATGACCTTCCCTTTTTTTTATTATTGTTGAAAAAGTGGACAAATAGGAAAGAAACAAATGACAAAAAAAATGGGAAGAGAGATTTCAGGAAGGAAAGAGAATTGTAAAGGAAGGAAGGAAAGTAATTGTAAAAGATTTGGAAAAGAAATTGAGAAGGGAAAGCAATAAAAGAGAAGACAAAAACAGAAAGAATTTTTTTTCTTTTGTTTATTGTTGTAAAATTAGAAGAGGATTTTTTTTTTGAAAAGAAAGGGAATTTGTAAGAGAAAAAAAGAAATCAAATGTATTGAGAACAAGAAAGACAAAAGAAGAAAGGAAAAAAAATTGCAAAAGAGGAATCTTTTTTTTTTTGAAATTTGTAAAAAGAAAAAGAATGCAGATGATTGGAAAGAAAGTGGAAAGATGGAAAGAATAAAGGAAAATTGAAACTTGATTTTTTTAATGAAGGAGAGAGCCGGAAAGAAATAAATGAAAAAAAATGGAAAGAGAGATTGTAGGAGGTGAATGAGAAATGCAATTGGAAAGAAATAAAAAAAAAATGCAAGTTTTTTTTTAATGAAAATTTGAACAAGAAGAAAGGGAAAGAAATGAATGGTAAAAACCCAAACAAAAAAGGGAAAAAAAATAAAATAGGAAGGAAATAAGAGAAAAAAGCAAGATTTTTTTTGAGTAGAGAGGAAGGGTAGAAGAAATTGAGGAAAGAAATAAAAGCAGACAAAAACAAGAAAGAAATCAAAGTAGACAGAGAAGAAATTGCAAAAGTTTTTTTTTTAGAAAGTTGTAGACAAAAGATGGAAACAAATAAAAAGAAAAGGAAAGGGAAAAGAAAATTGTGAAAATCAGCAAGGTGGTAGAAAGATGGAAAGAAATTGAAGAAAAATTAGCAACTTTCTTTTTTTGTATATATTTTTTTTCTTCTTGAAGGAATTAGATTGGAAGAAATGCAAAATAAAAAAAAGGAAAGAAATAAATGGAAAAAAAGAAGGAAAATTAAAAGAAAAAGTGGCAAGATTTTTTTTCTTGTCTTAGAGATTATGATATCAATGTGTGATACACAATCAACTAATCAAGATTTTTATCTATATATATCTACAAGAAAACAATAGGAAAATAAAAGAAAATTTGGCAAGATTTTTTTTTTTACAAAATCAAACAAAAAGAAAAAAAACTAACACGAATCAGAAATTAAATAAATAATAAAATTCAATTGTTACCTCCCTGGCAACAGCGCCAAAAATTTGATCGTCGCTGATCTATGAATTAGAAAAGCGCGATATTTGTAATAAAATTCTGCAAGCGCACAAGTGTGTAGCATACAGGTCGAACACAGGGAGGTAAATTAAAATCAAATTATTTATCTAATCTCTTGGGCGAGTTAGACGAAGCCTGGAGATTTTGTTGAAATAAAAACAAACTGAAATTGCGAACTTAGGTTTATCGTTGAATCTAATCAACGATTAATCACTAAAGAAAGTAAATTGCAAAACAAGAACAACAATGCAGAAAATAAAAGTGCAGAATAAGAAGAACAACAAAAATAAAATTAGAATTGTCGTTGAAACTAATCAAACGACTAATCACTAATGAAACAAATGTAAAATACAATTGGTGCTCTTCCAAAACTAATTGTGAAGACAACACCTATTGCTAAGAAAGAAAAATGCAGAAATAGTAAAAAGGAAGAACTTTTATTAATGGAGAAGAAAATACAGAATAATGGATAGGATGGTGGCTACAATGACATTACAAGGGTATTTATAGGGAATAACCAAACCCTAACCCTAACCCTAATACAATGATAGATGGGACTTAGGGAATTCACAAAAGAGTTTACAATGAGAGTCTCAAATGGGCCTTAGTTAAATCTATTAAATTTTTGGCCTTTCTTTTTTTCCTCTTGGTTCTTTGTCAAGCTTCCCTTGATTTGATATGTGCATGGCCTTTTTATCAATCATTTTCTTGTTCAACAGCAACTAGATGTGGGATCTTCATCTACAATTCTTCAAAATGTAAATATATAGCAATCTGATCTCCATTTCTCTACTTTTCTGGTTGCATGCGGGCTGGGTTGGAATATCTGTAAAAGTAACAAAACAATACCCAAGTAATATTTATTTATATACAAAAGATAAGATATAAGAGCATAAAATAAACACATTTCTATGTCAATCACTGCCATGCTCAAGGCGTGAGGTAGGGTTTGATTCTTGGTGCCACTGAAGAAGTCGCAGCAAAGTTCGTGCTCGGATTTGGAGTCTGAAATATGTAGTAGCAGTTTTTGGGAGTTTACTGAAACACAAAGTGACGCAAGTCTCACTGGACTGGCGAATGGTTGGATCTTCACTGGAGCTTCCGAGGTTGGGTTCAGGATATAGGTTGTGAAGAGATTTTAAGGTGATGGATTTTGATGATTTTTAGTTTAAATTTCGGTGAAAGAGATTGTGCGTATGATGATTCGGTCATGGGGAGGATTACTGGGTTTTGAGGAGATACAGGAGATCGTGATGGTGTTGCGAAGGAGATAAGGAATGGTGGAGGAGTGTTGGTCTTGTTCACGGTGGACGAGATGACAGTCTGGAAGGGCATGAAGCCCAGACGTGAATTAGAAGAAGTCGAACTGGGCTAAAATGGGGTGAGGCCGATATATATAAACTAAATTAAGTTTTCATTTAATTCAAATTGATGTATAAACTTGGTAAAGTTATCTCTCAGCTATACGTTATCAGAATGGAACAACGTTCGTCACACTGGGACCGTACAAATCACATGCTTCACAACGAAAATGGTCGGATATGATTTGGAGTTCGTCTAAATTTATTGCAAAATAAATTGTCTGATCAGAATTGACATTCATAAATCGTTATTTAACGGTTAACGCGAAATGTGAGTAAAACTCACCAACCCTGAACAGTTATATTTTTAAAATGTATGCTTATAACTGATAATTATCTGTTGATTGCTGTGTGTTGATTTGGTTGATTGAACTGCTAGTCAGTTAGTTGAAATTATATATATATATATATATATATATTGATTCTGTTTATCAGAATAATGCGTACTGAACTGAAATTGATGTTGTTTATATTGTATAACATCTTTGGATGCAGGGATACAGGTTGGAGGAATCCGACTGGATTCCTCAACATTTATTTTACTGTTTATCATATATTGTGATATATGCTGTGATATAAAATCGGTTATTGATTTTATATGTGTGGATGATTTTAATCATGGTTATACGGTATTTTAAATACCAAAATGAATACTGGAAAGTAAAAAGGGAAATTTCAAACTGTGTATTGAAATAGAAGTGTCAAACGATTATTTACTTGGCAAGTAAATAGAAGTATAAAGAAAGATGTTTACTTAGGAAGTGAATAGGATTTAAAAAGGAATATTTATTCAGAAAATAGAATAAATGTAAAAGGGGAAATATTTAGGAAATAAATATGATATTATAAAAGGAAATTTATTTAGGAAATCATTATAAGTGATTAAACGCTGTTATAGGAAATCATTATAAGTGATTAAACGCTGTTATAAGGAAACATTATAAATGATTAAACGTTGTTAAAAAGGAAATCTTTATAAGTGGAGAAACGATATAAAAAGGACATTTTTTTAAAGTGAAGAACCATTACTAAAAGTAAATCTTTACAAATGGATAAACGTTATTTAAAGGAGTAAATCGAATATAAGTTATTCGAATTTGAGTTAATCAGTTAGAGTTAATCGAATAGAGTTAAAGGAATAGAGTTAAGCAAGATTAGAAACTGACTAGAGATTAGTAAGTTGAATCGTTTTCTGAGTGTGGATCTGATGTTGGTTTCGGCCTTCGGGGTTTATACTTAGAGAATTGTTCTCTTACTAGTTTATAGTTAGGGACTGATAGTTGTGGAAGTTAGTGGAATGTGAATGAGGATTGGAAATGTTTTCCAGTGTTAATAACATATATTTTCTAAGTATAGAAAATAAGGAATGTGGATATATATATACGTTTTGATGATTGGATCGATAATTCCATTTGGAATTTATATCGTTGTTTGTACACCGACATGTTTTCATTGATAGTTAAATCACAGACTATCAAGTTTTGACCATATTTACGTTGTTGATATGGAGAGACCGGTTGGATTCTTATCCAAAGAACCACTCTGTATTGGCATAAGAGTTGCGAATATGCCAAAGATAATTGAAGACGGAGTAAAGTGCAAGGGCTGTGTATAAATCTTAGATAGCAGTGCCTAAGATGGATGTACTGAATAGTGCCTTCGGTTTCGTTCAGTCCTAGAACGAACGTATATGAACGAGTGTCTGACAGAGTATTTCCAATGATCGAATGGGTTGGTCTGTATAAATATATATGGTTGCAACGGGTTTATCCCTTAGCATAACATCCTAGATATTTGTATTAACCAACTAATGATTAACGGATTTTATAATGTGGCATTCAAAGTGGTCGTGTTATCAATGAATGGAAAGTAAGCGTAGCTTCTAGCCTCACATCCGGTAAATGACAAAAATCGGGCAGGCAGCATGGCTAAGTCGGTCGCACCGAAGTAGGGTGTATAATCATGTATCTAGAGAATATTCATTTGCTTCTTTAATCTATCAATGCTGTCCCATATATATATACGGGAACGGTTGCTGATCCCAACCGTTGGTGATGTACATTCGATACACTCAAGCGAAATGAGTGGTCGGTCATGTGTGGTTGAGTTGCAAGATGTTCTTGTTGAACTCCAGTGTATCGTTCCTAGAGTACACTGATCGGAAGGTGGTTCCATAACTTGTCATAGTTGGAAATCCATTACCCAATACGTGCTTGCGGTTTTGATTGTATATTATATATGTAGAACGTGAGATGAAAGCGTTTCTGCTAGATGATTATTATATTGTGGTTGATAGACATTATTATAATATCACAAGGTTTTTGATATAAAAATATTTTGGATTCTCATAAGGGAAAAACCCATTCCGTTATACGGCGTGGTCTTATGAGATATCGTTTACTTGTTCAAACTGTTTTAAACTGTTTTACTCATACCAGTCCCATGACTGACCCGGAGTTTACTTTGTTGTTTTCCCTAAACTCTTGGGTGCCTAAATTTGTACGGGCAGTCAAGTAGTCGGGATTTTACAGATAAATTTGGAGAGCTTGGAGCAGGAGGCTTCAGGATTCTATAGTTACTATTATTTCCGTTGTTGTTGTAAGTGTTGTACTCTGATAAGTGCTATTGTATACATATACTGTTTGTATTTCAAAAGGTATGTTATATTTTATTCGTTCCGCTGTGAGATTCGTGTTTACTCTGATGATGATGTTCTTCTTCTTCTTCTATTCTATTAGTTCTATCTTATCTTTCCTCACCCTCTAACTTCTTTCATTAACAATTCGGTTATTTTCGATCCTTGGATGTTCGATATGTGTTGTATATCGGATAACCAAGATCGTCGGAAACCCGGGTCGTTACACGCCTGCAGAAGTAGAAGCTCTTCGACAAAAAATTATAGATGCAGATGAAGATAAAATCATCTAAAGGCTCGTTGAGGAATCCCGGTTTGCTTCTCTACTTACGCAGTACACTGCAATTCACCCTGCTCATGTTGGAACACATAGATGAAATTTTGAGTTCTACATGGCTTTCTGGCTATCTCTATATTCGAACTAGATGGACACAACTTCCAGGAGAACCACCAATATTAGATGATGGTGACATTGATGATTGACTTCCTCATTTTATTGTAATGGATCGTGCATATTCTATTGTCTCAAATCTACTGATTTAAGCCCTCAAGATTCTACATTATTAAACACTGTTGTGGAAATTGGGTCATTACCGCCTGTTACTCGGGTTGACGGTGAAGAAAAACATGTATTTTACATTTTAACAAGTCATGGGTTGATATTTGAGTACTCAAGTTCATATCAAGTGCAGGTTGGCTCATGGCTTATGATGTTAAGAGATGATTGCATATTGGATGGTCCTCGTTTGCATAATTAATTAGCCACTGAAAACCATATTGTGAAATGGTTATATTAAATACTGCCGTACATACTACATATCATGTAACACTTAAGGGTAGGACATTGTACACACTACATATTATGTGCATGTAATCAATATACATAAAGATTGTCCATGTTGGTGTGTGCTTATGGTCTAGTTACTTGGGCATAAAGTACACTTTCTATGTAACAAAGATTTTGATGCTTCGAATTTTCAATATTATATATGATTAAAAAAAGAAAAAAAAGCTATGATTCAAGATGAATTTTAATGCTGTGTGATTAGTTATCTATTTTATTATTGGACATTGTAAAGTTCATTTGTAAATTTAGTTCTCTTTTTGAATTTTCAATATATGTTGTAGTACGTCAGTATATAATGTTAATTGCTAATTATTATAACATTTATTGGACTTATATTTTCAGTGTACTTCTGTTCCTCCTCGTAAATTTCTTGAGTGTTTCCAATATTTTTGCACAACAATGTAGATGAGTTTTTTTTCCTATCAAATATGTTCGCTTTGCACCAATAATTATGTTGTTATTATGTTATATGATTAATCTGTGTTGAGGTTTTGAGCGCAACAGAAGTTTGACAAAACGCCAATAAAAATAGGATCTTTATCACCCAATCACTTGAAAATGAATTTGATTGAAAAAAACAACACAAATAATATCAGAAATATGAGCACACGATATTCCACCCAACCACCCTCTTTATTGATTCACTAATAATAAATTGTTTACAATCGATCTCAACTATCGTTACAAACATTTACAACTTAAATCAATAACCTTATTGAGAAATAGGTAGAGAATATCTAATGGCTAAATAATTTGAAGAACACTCAATTTGGAATAGCTAGAATGATCACTCTTAGTGGCTCTCACCACCACTCTTGGTGGCTCTCACCCACGCCTAATGAAGATGATAGCTGACCCTTTTTATAGAGAGAATTGCTTCATGCCCAAGAAAACTTGGCATCCAAATTATATTCATATATGTTATAAAACTATTTAGATAAGCACCAAATATCCTTGCAGTGAATTTCCACAAATATAGCAACCAATATCTCTCCATAAAATCTAGCACTAAATCTCTTCATCAAATCTAGTACCAAATCTCTTCATCAAATCTAGCACCAAATCTATCCATAAAATCTAGCAACAAATCTCTCCACAAAATATGTAGAATTATTCGTTGCCCAAAATTGTGATTTGCGTATCACCAATTTCAACACTCCACCTTGATACCGAATCACAACATCTCCTCCACTTAAAAAATATCCGCTTAGCTCTCACTTTCAACCTCTTCTTTCTCAATTAACACCATCTCGATTTTAACGGTATGAGATAAAACCATCCTGTCTTCTCTTCAAGTCCAAGCTCAATTGATTTACAGGCTTAATCACACCTTGATTTCATCAGGCCACAAGATTACCTAATTGATTTCCAGGCTCAATCGCACCTCCTCTTTATCGATATACGCCTACCACTTGATCCCTCTTCATCTACATGGATCCCTCAAGAATTATCAACGTGAAGACAACAATCGATAACATGATCCTCAACGGATCCTCAGCAGTGATCAAAACCAACCTCTCCACCTTGCTACGGACTAGGTCCTTCATTACAAATTCTCAAAATCTCCTACTCCACAATAGCCATCATGAAAGCAATATCATTTCCGACATCTGCAATCTTCAATCCAAAATCACTTAAAGCTAGGCGATGAACTTGCTCTGATACTAAACTGTTATGCAAAAATTGCTCTGGTAACAAACTGTTATGCAAAAATTGCTCTGATACCAAACTGTTGGGGTTTTGAGCGCAACGGAAGTTTAACGAAACGCCAATAAAAATAGGATCTTTATCATCCAATCACTTGAAAACGAATTTGATTGAAAACAAAAGGACATAAATAATATTGAAAATATGAGCACACGATATTCCACCCAACCACCCTCTTTATTGATTCACTATTAATATTATTTTTTTACAATCGATCTCAACTATCGTTACAAACAATTACAACTTGAATCAATAAGATTATTGAGAAATAGGTAGAGAATATCTAATGGCTAAATAATTGAAGGAGAACACTCAATTTGGAATAGGTAGAATGATCACTCTTGATGGATCTCATCACCACTCTTGGTGGCTCTCACCCACGCCTAATGAAGATGATAGCTGACCCTTTTTATAGAGAGAATTGCTTCATGCCCAAGAAAACTTGGCATCCAAATTATCTTCATATATGTTATAAAACTATTTGGATAAGCACCAAATATCCATACAATAAATGTCCACAAATATAGCAACCAATATATCTCCATAAAATCTAGCCCCAAATCTCTTCATCAAATCTAACACCAAATCTCTTCATTAAATCTGGCACCAAATCTATCCATAAAATCTAGTAACAAATCTCTCCACAAAATATGTAAGATTATTCGTTGCCCAAAATTTTGATTTGCGTATCAACAATTTCAAGAATCTAGAGGTTACTAATGCTCGATATCCCGTTGAATTGATATTTTCTTTATAAAAATATTATAGAATCCTTACAAAGGTGAAGGTTGTGTTTGCTTTACTTTTTTTAGTCTTTAGTTTTCGTCCAACGTAAAATGCGAATGATACAAGTATAATGCGAAAAATGATCGTTTTAGAGAACAAACTTAACACACAAAATAGAAAACATTTTTTTTCTTATTTTGTGATGTAACACAAGAAAGAAAGATAATATATTGTTCTGTCATCCCTCCCTTCTTTTCGTGATCCCCTCCATCGTCATTTCATTCTCTCTGTCGTCCTTTAAAATTTTCTTATATTTTGTTATTAATATTGAAAAATCAAAATGCAAAACATATTTTAAACCAAACACCACAGAAATTTTTTATCATCCAACTTAAATTTGTAGTTTTTGTTATCTACCAGAACAATATTGTAAAGTTAAATAACTTCACAAAATTTGGTTTTGGTTTAACGTTATAGATCATAAAAAGAACGTTTGTACTACATCATTTGGAACAAATTAAACTACATTGAACCTATGCTACTTCAGCACATAACTTTAATGCAACAAAAATTGCATTTGCTGCTAAAAATACGACTAAATGAATTATAAACGAAAAAAACATGATTATTGTATAAACGATGCATATCTTAAAATTTGTGGTTTGGACGAATGATGATAAAAGATCGTTTAAACATGGAATTGCATGACAAACTATTCAAACTAATAACAAATCAATTAACAAAATATTTTATAGTACCGGTTAATTTTATGAAATACCATGTACTTTTACAGTATCAAGCAAACATCATTAAAGGCAACTAAAACATTTTTGTTTAGTACAAGATTACATCATCAAGTTGAAGTTGTTAAAATAATAATTTCCTATAATAGTCATAGTTTGATGTCTTTAGTACGATTTTGAATGATAACATATATAAGTCATACAACGTACTTATAGCAATGTTACTAATATATTGTTGAAATATGAATATTAACCATATCAATCAAAAGTTGTTAAATATATTGTTAATAATAACGTGAAATAAACATTGTCCTAAAAAGAATTGAGATAACATTATTCAAATGTTGTAAATAGAATATACAACTATTTTTTGTTATTATAAAACACGAGTTTAAAACATTTAGTAACTATTGTTGAATACTACGAATTTACAATGTTTAAAAACTGTAGTCTTAGTTAAATGTTTCGATAACATTACGTATGTGTTATAAAATGGAAAATATAATATAATGTTGAAAACTCATTGTTAAAAATTGTTTTTTTACAACATTTGAAGTAAACATTGTAAATATTTTTTGTTTTACGACATTTATGCAAAGAATGTTGTTTAGAAAAATCTATTACAACATTTTTCTTGAAGTATATCGTGAAAAATCTAACTGTTTACAACATTTCAGTAAACTGTCGTAGAATCAGCGTTGTAAAATGGTATTTTTGTTGTAGTTCTTAAGACTGAACTCATGTACATATGTTTTCTAGACACTTATTCAAACCTTGCACAGTATATATGTTATCCAAGAATACTTGACAAAAATTTGGGAATTTATGCTGTATGACTATTTAAGGGAACCCTTGTACTTATATAAATAGTGGTTGTTGGACTTTGTGGCATGGAAATTGTAACACCCCGTAAATCAGTTAATACTAATATTAATAAATGGAAGAATAATTAATTTCAAATATAAGAATATTGGGAAACAGGCTACGCCATTGTGTTCGTATCGGAAAAATACGCGAAATAGAGTCCGAAATTTTGTAAATCGGAGTTCGTATGACCGAGATATTGCCTCGAGAAGTTTCACGAAAAATTCAAATTTTATAACAGATTTCAAAAACGCAGAAATGGAGGCAAGCGGGAAAACTCCCGCCCAGACCAGGTCGACCAGGGGGTCGACTTGGGAGTCGACCTGGGGGGGGGGGGGCAGGTCGACACTAGAGTCGACCTCCCTGGTCGAGCCCAGGTGACCTGGGTGCATCTGGTTGGGTTTTCGGGCTGTGTTTTGAAGGCTGGACGAAATCTAATGGCTCTAATATATTCTAGGGTTAATCTAATGGCCTAAATGCATCCTAACATCTATAAATAAGTGGGTAGACTCTAACCCTAAATCACTTGAAAAATTGGAGAGCTACCGACATGTCGTTGCCATGGAGTTCAGCGTAGCCGTCGCAAACTAAAGAAGAAGGAAAAAGCCTAGCCTACAACTAAATCTACTCAACAAACAAATTAAATCAAAGACTCTTTCTATTTCTCTTCTTTAAAATAGTGAGTATGCTGATTCTCACAATGTTATTATAAAATAATTCGATTAAGTTATGAATGGATCACAAGAAGTGATATGAATTGTAATTGTAAATTCTATATTGTGGATCTCTTGTTATTCTATTATGGTGTCATATGTTGTTGTGAATTATATGTTGTAAATGCTCCTATGCTATGTTATGCTATGATGTAAATCATGTTATGCTACGTTATGCTATCATGCTATGCAGTGTTGTAAACCATGCTATGTTATGTTGTAAATCTTATATATGTTGTAGATCTCATGTTAACACATATGTTGAAATCCATATGTTATATGATAATGATATCATGTTAAGTTGTGTTGAATCGTGCAAGTTGTAAAATCATGATGTTGTTATTTACGTGAATTGGATCATGTTTAAAGTTTATGTTTTTTTTTAAAATTAAATTGGATCTTGAATATGGGAATTTGCCTATTAAGTTAGGTGTACCCATATACATGAATCCACAATTTAAATTGGATCTTGAATATGGGAATTTGCCTATTAAGTTAGGTGTACCCATATGCATGAATCTATGACTAAATGAATTTTTATGGGAATTTGCCTATTGAGTTAGGTGTACCCATATAAACCCATATTGTTAGATTAGATGATGTTGATTCACACATGTTCCTATGCAAGTGTATGAAATTTGATTGAGATCATATTATATGAATTATGAACAAGTTGACATCTTTAGATCCATGACATGTATAATCTTATGCAAGTTGTAATTTTGGACATATGCAAGTTTCACTCCTTGTTATGGTTTATTTAGCCACATATACATGTTGTTATTGTGATAATCTCTTTTATGCTATGAGTTAGACTATTCGAGTCTAACATATATTCTGCGAATAAACGTTCAAACGTGGGGTAGGGGTGATATTAGGAATTAATAAATTGGGTGCAATTTCGTATGATTTTGCATGCCTTGAATGGATGTCCATAATTGAGTCAATTATGGACATTGTTAAAATTGGAATTAATTAATAATTCAAGTAGGGAACTATTAAAATCGGGGAAAGTGGATTATTAATAATAATCAATGCTTAGGACACGAGGTTGGACCCGTTTGTGACGTAAACCTGCCCGGACCCGCCCGGCAAATCCAGTAGTCACAAATGTCGGCCCAATGTGAGAGGTCTTAGGCCCAAACTAAAGCATAACAGTTGTCAAGACACGAGGTTAGACACTTTATGGTGTAAGACTGCCCGGCAAATCCAGCTGCCATAAATGCCAGTCTAATGTGAGAGGTCTTTATGAGGTTATGGCCTTAATGAATTAAGAAATACTTAACCAGATAATCATTCAAGGTGGGACATGGGGGTTAAGTAGGTGCCTTGGGTGGCATGAGGAATCTAGTGGTTTCATTTAGAGGCATTTGAAATACGATTAGACTTAACCAAACACACATGTAACGAACATGAATAAGTGGGTTAAGTGGGATTGACTAAGGGGACAAGCTTGGGTGGAATGCTTGAGGGAAATAATGGGGGGCCCATTTCAACCTGTATCCCAAAACGTATCTTTGTGGGCTCGACCCAAGTCGAGGGCGGGACACGCATACTGGGTTTGAGTATAAGAGGCCAAAACAGCGAGCGGTGGCAACGCAAGTCCAACGGGTTTCATATGCGTGTGTGGACCCGGGCTGGTAGGTAAGACGTTGTTGCATCGTGTAGGTATAAGCCGTGCATCTCCGTTATATCGGGTTGCCACTTTAGGGGAATGATACACCCCACTGTGGGGCCAGCACGGGTATCTACGAGTAGGGAGCCGATCGAAAAATAGAAAGTGGGGTACACCTAATGGAGATAGGGGCAGGCGGCACCTATGTAGTCAGCTAGGGGTACGCAAAACCATTAAGAAAATTTCTAAGTGAAGCAAGTGGGATCAACCTTTAGGGTGACTGGTGTGGTGCAGTATAGTGTTTATCCTTTAGTATTTAGGAGCGCCTATAACGTTGCCTTTAGCGATTGTCTATGTCCTTAATCTGCTCTTTCATAGACATTTCCTTGTTTTCCAGCTTATGCCTTAGTCCAGTTATTTTGATAATAGTATTGTAGAATTGCCATACTCGCCAGACTTTATGTCTGACCCCCTCTTTTCCATCTTTCTTTTTCCTTCAGGTCCTCAGGTTGGGCCAAGTTCTAGTCGAGTCTAGTTGGATCGCTTATCTCTTGGAAAGCTTGGACTGCAGAAGTAAAGTCCAGCTTGTTATCTTTCTTTTAATGGCTATTTATTGTAATGGGATTATGTATTTTGTTTTTGTGAAGACGGATGTTGTACTTGGTTATGATCTATGGTTTTTATGATGTAACAGACATATTTAATTTCCGCTGCAATAAAATGAAGTTTTAGATTTCCAAGTGCTATTTATTATCTGTCTTGTTGTAACTTCTCTGTTCTATATTCACTTATGACCTCCATGGAAGTTAATGCATTCCCTTTGTGAGTGACATTAATGGAAGTGGGGTGTTACACGTGGTATCAGAGCATAAGGTTACCAGAACAGATAACATTTTTAGAAAAATATTTTTCTTAAGTATTTTTGGAAGAAGTGCTTTCAAAAACATGTTATTTAAAGAGAAATTTTTTATGAAAAACATAATCCCAAATAGCTATATCCTTATCTTTATCTTTCGAATTCTCCATTTTGAATCTTTCCTTTTTCGTTTCATCATGGCTGAAGATCTTAATCTCCCAGAAGGTGTGACGGTTCCAGCGTGGTTTAGGAGATATTTGGAGGCTAGGGCCACCACTGCAGGCCCAGCAGATGCTCCTCCACCCCAAGTTGCACCCATTCCTCCTCCTCCTCCTCCTCGTGTTGACACTTTTGCAAAGACGTGCAAGGAATTTAAAGCTATGGGAGGAAAAACTTTTCAAGGGACTGAGACGTTTGTGGAGGCCAGAGATTGGCTTAAGGAGACTGAGGAATTGTTGGATATCTTTGAAGTGGAAGATGGGAGGAAAGTCCGTTTAGCTACTTGGTTAACGAAGCGAGAGGCCTTGTTTTGGTGGGAGGTCACTAACGGGGAACGTCCAGTTGATTCATGGGCAGATTTCAGACGAAGGTTTGAGGCAAAATTTCTTTCAAGGGCAGAGGAGAATTTGAATACGGAAAAATTCCTGACATTAAAGCAAGGGAGCTCATCAGTGAAGGAATATGTCAATAAATTTAATCAGTTAGCAAGGTTTGGCTTGGAGTTGGTGAACACGCCAGAGAAGAAAGCTTTGAGGTTCGTTAGAGGCTTGAATGAACCGTTGCAAGGGTTGGCTATGACCCACATCCCTATGGGAGCCACCTTTGAAAGGCTAGTAGAAATGGCACTTATGCATGAGGATAAGGCAGTTGAAAAGAAAGGGGATCAGAAGAAACCCCAACAGCAAAATAAGAAGGGTGGTAAAAACAATAATGGCAAAGGGAAGAAGAGATGCTTCAATTGTGGGACGCCTGGCCATCTCAGCAAATATTGTAGAAAGAAAAAGAAGACTGGTTGTTTTCATTGTGGAGATGCGGGACATTTGGTGAAGGACTGCCCAAAGAAGGGGCAGAGGGCAGGGTCTACCTCGGGAGGACAGGTGCAAGCTCTTATGGCACCAGGGCAGGCAAGGGGGCAAGTTCAGGCTATTGCGGCCCCACCGCTGCAAGAAAGAGGTAGAACAATTTCTGTTGAAAGCTTAGTTTTTCTGTTTGATCATCCTGTCCGTACCTTATTCGATTCTGGCGCATCTCATTCGTTTATCTCTGCATCATTAGTTGAATCACTGCACTTGAACACCAGTTTAGTAGAGGATCCCTTGGTTGTTTCAAATCCAATTGGGGGTTCG
Source organism: Allium sativum (assembly GCA_030737875.1). Classification (NCBI taxonomy): domain Eukaryota; kingdom Viridiplantae; phylum Streptophyta; class Magnoliopsida; order Asparagales; family Amaryllidaceae; genus Allium; species Allium sativum. The sequence continues at coordinate 137,203,959 of CM060918.1, forward strand.
GCTCATTTGACCATGATATGTTTGGATTTGAAGATCTCTATACTTAGCGTTTAATTTAGATGTGATGCTTATGTATTGGGATTCACGGGCTATGGGCTAATTTTAGGAATGGATTGGTTGTCTAGAAATGGGGCCATTCTTGATTGTGAAAGGAGAGTAGTTAGGCTTGTGACTCGCCTTGGTAATGCTCTCGACATCTTTTGTAATCCCATAGATTCCGTTATGCTAAGTTATCTTGAATCGCTTGACGCGTCTGTAGAGAATCTGCGATCGGTAGAGGTGGTCCGGGAATATCCGGATGTGTTTGAGGAGGTGAAGGGCTTACCTCCAAAGCGGGAGATAGACTTTCGAATTTATCTTATGGATAATGCTAAACCCGTATCTTTGCCAGTGCGCCACATGGCTCCTCGTGAAAGGAGGGAACTCAAAAAGCAAGTGAAGGAGTTGCTTGAGAAGGGGTTCATAAGACGTAGTATATCGGAGTGGGGTGCTCCAGTAGTTTTTGCCACAAAGGCGGATGGGTCCCTTAGACTTTGTGTGGACTATAGAGAACTAAACAAGCTTACTAAAAAGAACCGACACCCACTGCCGAGGATTGACGATCTCTTTGATCAGTTAGTTGGCGCCTCAGTATTTTCACAGTTGGACTTAGCCACTGGCTTTCATCAACTGAGAGTGGCTGAGGATATTATAGATAAGACTGCTTTTAGAACTCCTGACGGATTCTATGAATGGCTAGTGATTCCCTTTGGTTTGACAAACGCCCCCGCATATTTTGTTGATTTGATGAGTAGGGTGTTTAGGGAGTACCTTAACAAATTCGTGGTAGTCTTTGTGGATGACATCTTAGTCTTTTCTAAGAACAAAGAAGAGCATGCCCTACATCTTAGGGAAGTGTTGGAAACCCTTCGAGCGCATAACCTTAAGGCAAAATTTTCTAAGTGTCACTTCTGGAGGAAGGAAGTACGGTTCTTAGGGCACGTGGTTTCCAAGGAAGGGATAGCAGTGGATCCTGCAAAGGTGGTGGCCATCCAAGATTGGAAGGTCCCTAAAAATGTAACTGAAGTAAGAAGTTTCTTGGGGTTGGCTGGCTATTATAGGAAGTTTATCAAAGACTTCGCAAAAATATCAGCTCCATTAACACGGTTAACGAAGAAGAACCTGGTTTTTACGTGGGACGAAGATTGTGATGATGCGTTCCAACGTTTAAAGACAGCCTTAACTTCAGCCCCAGTCTTAGTACTGCCAAACGGGAATAAGCCGTTTACCGTCTATACTGATGCTTGTGGGACGGGACTTGGCGCGGTCCTCATGCAAGAGGGAAGAGTAATAGCCTATGGTGGAAGGCAGTTGAGAGTTCATGAAAAGAATTACCCTACGCATGACCTAGAGTTAGCCGCAATTGTTTTCGCGCTTAAGTCTTGGCGTCACTATCTTCTTGGTGAGGAATTCGAACTGTTCACTGACCACAAATCATTAAAATACTTATTCTCTCAAAAGGATTTGAATTTAAGGCAGCAACGGTGGATGGAATTCTTAGCATCCTACGACTTTGAAATAGCATATACCCCTGGCAAGGGTAACGTGGTAGCAGACGCCTTAAGTAGGAAAAGGTTGTCCTTGAGTCCGTTGTTTGTTGAACGACGAAGCTTAGAATTCATCTCTATGTTTGACTTTAGACCCTCTGTTGACTTAGTACCCGGTTTGTTAGCATCCTTAGAGGTTAGACCTACACTTCTAGGACGAGTTGGTGAGGCACAGCAAGACGACCCACAGTTGGTTGAGATAGTAGAAAAGCTCAAAGGAGGGAGTCGTCTAGCCATCTTCGTAGGTATACCCTAGACGATAAGGGTTGGTTACGAAGGGATAATAGACTTTGTGTACCACAAGACGAAGACTTAAGAAAGGCCATTCTTGATGATACTCATCGCTCAAAGATGACCATTCATCCCGGCGGAGACAAGATGTACAAAGATATGAAGCGGGTTTTCTTTTGGGCCGGTATGAAAAAGGATGTGGCCGAGTACGTCGCTAGATGCTTGGTGTGCCAACGAGTTAAAGAAGAAAAAAAGAAACCCGGTGGGTTGCTTCACCCATTGGAAGTTCCACTATGGAAATGGGAAAGCGTCTCGATGGATTTTGTGGATGGATTACCAAGATCAAGGAAGGGTAATACGGGGATTTGGGTTATAGTAGATAGACTTACTAAGAGTGCCCATTTTATTCCCATGAAAAGTAAGAGGACTGCTCCGTGGTTGGCTTCTGTATACATTAAAGAGATAGTTCGTTTGCACGGTATTCCTTCTAGTATAGTAAGCGACCGTGATCCCATCTTCACTAGCGAATTTTGGAAGAGTTTACAAGAGGCAGTAGGGACTCAGCTATGTTTGAGCACCGCATATCATCCTCAGACGGACGGCCAGACCGAGAGGGTGAATCGTATTGTAGAGGATCTTTTAAGGCTTTGTATCCTAGACTTTGGGGGTACATGGGAAGAGCACCTTCCGTTGGTAGAATTCGCATATAATAATAGCTTTCAGTCTAGTATTGGCATGGCACCTTTCGAAGCTCTTTATGGAAGGCCTTGCCGTTCGCCTACATGTTGGTGGGAATCTACCGATAAAATCCTACTTGGGCCCGATATGGTTAGGGAAACCTCGGAGAAGATTGATTTGATTCGAAGGAGGATGAAAGCAGCACAAGATAGGCAGAAATCGTATGCTGATAAGAGGAGGACAGATCTTGAGTTTGACATTGGGGACATGGTTTTTATCAAAGTGTCGCCGTTATGGAATGTTGTTCGCTTTGGGTCCGTTGGGAAATTAGCGCCAAGGTTTGTAGGGCCGTTTCCTATAAAAGACAGGATTGGGAAGATGGCGTATAGGGTGGAGTTGCCTGAGAAACTTAGTGGAGTACACGACGTATTCCATGTATCACATTTGAGGAAGTGTTTGCACAAGACTGCGGAGGTGGTAGAGCCGAGCTTGCTTAAAGAGGTGGATATAGAGCGTGATGCAACAATTAGACGAGCTCCTACATGCATTCTTGGGTCAGAGATCAAAAAGTTGAGGAACCGAGAGGTCAGACTAGTTAAAGTGCAATGGGGAGATGATGAGAGCAACGCTACATGGGAGACAGAAGAGAAGATGCGTTCGTTGTACCCTTTTCTTTTTGAGGGTATGTCTTTTAATTTCTCCATTATCGCTTAGCTTATCTTATCTTATCTTTAGTATATCCTCTCGTTTGTATCTTTGACCTATAGTTAGGATAAATCCTATGGTTGAAACATGTGTTTGAGACATGTTATGTATGATGGATGTAAAATGGATGCAAGTGTTTGCTAGTGGTTGCTCGTGGATGCATATATACACACACTTTAGGCACTAGATCGGCTCAGTTACTACATATTGCATATTGCATAAATGAATGTATTTAGTATAATGGATGTATAATGGTTGTACCATCATATAGATGCTGCATTCGGTTGAATGGATGTGCACGCATATAGAAGTAGTATGTAAGCAATTAGGATCTTTTGCATACATAATGGATGCATGGCACTATCAAGAATTGCATCAAGGAGGTCAACTGAATCAGTGGACCGCCTGATTTTGCATTAGATACGGACATATACACACACTATGCATTTAAACATAAAAGCATTAGAAGTCTATAAGGACAGTGGATGCCAGTGTTTGATGATTGGATAGATGGTTGATTGGATGTTAGGTTAAACATTCTTCTTGACTTGAAGATTTCGGGGTCGAAATCCTTTAAGGAGGGGAGAATGTAACACCCCGTAAATCAGTTAATACTAATATTCACAAATGGAAGAATAATTAATTTCAAATATAAGAATATTGGGAAACGGGCTGTGCCATTGTGTTCGTCTCGGAAAAATACGCGAAATAGAGTCCGAAATTTTGTAAATCGGAGTTCGTATGACCGAGATATGGCCTCGAGAAGTTTCACGAAAAATTCGAATTTTAAAACAGATTTCAAAAACGCAGAAATGGAGGCAGGCGGGAAAACTCCCGCCCAGACCAGGTCGACCTGGGGGTCGACTTGGGAGTCGACCTGGGGGGGCCAGGTCGACACTAGAGTCGACCTGGGAGTCGACCTCCCTGGTCGAGCCCAGGTGACCTGGGTGCATCTGGTTGGGTTTTCGGGCTGTGTTTTGAAGGCTGGACGAAATCTAATGGCTCTAATCTATTCTAGGGTTAATCTAATGGCCTAAATGCATCCTAACATCTATAAATAAGTGGGTAGACTCTAACCCTAAATCACTTGAAAAATTGGAGAGCTACCGACATGCCATTGCCATGGAGTTCAGCGTAGCCGTCGCAAACTAAAGAAGAAGGAAAAAGCCTAGCCTACAACTAAATCTACTCAACAAACAAATTAAATCAAAGACTCTTTCTATTTCTCTTCTTTAAAATAGTGAGTATGCTGATTCTCACAATGTTATTATAAAATAATTCGATTAAGTTATGAATGGATCACAAGAAGTGATATGAATTGTAATTGTAAATTCTATATTGTGGATCTCTTGTTATTCTATTATGCTGTCATATGTTGTTGTGAATTATATGTTGTAAATGCTCCTATGCTATGTTATGCTATGATGTAAATCATGTTATGCTACGTTATGCTATCATGCTATGCAATGTTGTAAACCATGCTATGTTATGTTGTAAATCTTATATATGTTGTAGATCTCATGTTAACACATATGTTGAAATCCATATGTTATATGATAATGATATCATGTTAAGTTGTGTTGAATCGTGCAAGTTGTAAAATCATGATGTTGTTATTTATGTGAATTGGACCATGTTTAAAGTTTATGTTTTTTTTTTAAAATTAAATTGGATCTTGAATATGGGAATTTACTTATTAAGTTAGGTGTACCCATATACATGAATCCACAATTTAAATTGGATCTTGAATATGGGAATTTGCCTATTAAGTTAGGTGTACCCATATGCATGAATCTATGACTAAATGAATTTTTATGGGAATTTGCCTATTGAGTTAGGTGTACCCATATAAACCCATATTATTAGATTAGATGATGTTGATTCACACATGTTCCTATGCAAGTGTATGAAATTTGATTGAGATCATATTATATGAATTATGAACAAGTTGACATCTTTAAATCCATGACATGTATAATCTTATGCAAGTTGTAATTTTGGACATATGCAAGTTTCACTCCTTGTTATGGTTTATTTAGCCATATATACATGTTGTTATTGTGATAATCTCTTTTATGCTATGAGTTAGACTATTCGAGTCTAACATATATTCTGCGAATAAACGTTCAAACGTGGGGTAGGGGTGATATTAGGAATTAATAAATTGGGTGCAATTTCGTATGATTTTGCATGCCTTGAATGGATGTCCATAATTGAGTCAATTATGGACATTGTTAAAATTGGAATTAATTAATAATTCAAGTAGGGAACTATTAAAATCGGGGAAAGTGGATTATTAATAATAATCAATGCTTAGGACACGAGGTTGGACCCGTTTGTGACGTAAACCTGCCCGGACCCGCCGACAAATCCAGTAGTCACAAATGTCAGCCCAATGTGAGAGGTCCTAGGCCCAAACTAAAGCATAACAGTTGTAAAGACACGAGGTTAGACTCTTTATGGTGTAAGACTGCCCGGACCCGCCCGACAAATCCAGCTGCCATAAATGCCAGTCTAATGTGAGAGGTATTTATGAGGTTATGGCCTTAATGAATTAAGAAATACTTAACCAGATAATCATGCAAGGTGGGACATGGGGGTTAAGTAGGTGCCATGGGTGGCATGAGGAATCTAGTGGTTGCCTTTAGAGGCATTTGAAATACGATTAGACTTAACCAAACACACATGTAACGAACATGAATAAGTGGGTTAAGTGGGATTGACTAAGGGGACAAGCTTGGGTGGAATGCTTGAGGGAAATAATGGGGGGCCCATTTCAACCTGTATCCCAAAACGTATCTTTGTGGGCTCGACCCAAGTCGAGGACGGGACACGCATACTGGGTTTGACTATAAGAGGCCAAAATAAGGAGCGGTGGCAACGCAAGTCCAACGGGTTTCATATGCGTGTGTGGACCCGGGCTGGTAGGTAAGACGTTGTTGCATCGTGTAGGTATAAGCCGTGCATCTCCGTTATATCGGGTTGCCACTTTAGGGGAATGATACACCCCACTGTGGGGCCAACACAGGTATCTACGAGTAGGGAGCTGATCGAAAAATAGAAAGTGGGGTACACCTAGTGGAGATAGGGGCAGGCGGCACCTATGTAGTCAGCTAGGGGTACGCAAAACCATTAAGAAAATTTCTAAGTGAAGCAAGTGGGATCAACCTTTAGGGTGACTGGTGTGGTGCAGTATAGTGTTTATCCTTTAGTATTTAGGAGCGCCTATAACGTTGCCTTTAGCGATTGTCTATGTCCTTAATCTGCTCTTTCATAGACATTTCCTTGTTTTCCAGCTTATGCCTTAGTCCAGTTATTTTGATAATAGTATTGTAGAATTGCCATACTCGCCAGACTTTATGTCTGACCCCCCTCTTTTCTATCTTTCTTTTTCCTTCAGGTCCTCAGGTTGGGCCAAGTTCTAGTGGAGTCTAGTTGGATCGCTTATCTCTTGGAAAGCTTGGACTGCAGAAGTAAAGTCCAGCTTGTTATCTTTCTTTTAATGGCTATTTATTGTAATGGGATTATGTATTTTGTTTTTGTGAAGACGGATGTTGTACTTGGTTATGATCTATGGTTTTTATGATGTAACAGACATATTTAATTTCCGCTGCAATAAAATGAAGTTTTAGATTTCCAAGTGCTATTTATTATCTGTCTTGTTGTAACTTCTCTGTTCTATATTCACTTATGACCTCCATGGAAGTTAATGCATTCCCTTTGTGAGTGACATTAATGGACGTGGGGTGTTACAGAAACTGTAAGTATATGCCCCTGTTATGAGTTATGCATGTAAAAAGAAATGCCTAAGGATATTCTGGAATAAAATCAAAGCAGTTTGGAATATACATTGGTTTTATTGTTAAATGGCCTTTAAATGGTTTTGCTGTTGTGTTCTTGATACTTGAACATCATGGCTTTTAAATGGTTTGCTGTTGTATATACTTGAACATCATGCCTTTTTTATTTGGATGTACATAAGAATGACATGATGCATCAATATTTGTTGTTGGTAAGAATTATTGCATTTAGAATGCAGTCATATTTCATTACCTATACTCGTGGTATTGAATATAGCCGTGAATATAAAATATTAGGACTTTAGGAAAAGGATGTTTTGGTTTTACCATTGCAATGAAGTCAATGCATGTTTTAAAATGGATACTAAATGTACTCAATGGTGTATGGGTCTCTCAGAGAAGCTAAACTAATTTTTTTTTGATAAAAATGAATGGATAAACTGAATTCAATATGTCAGTACACTCTGATTAGTGTTTACCGTTAATCATTTAGAAAATATGAATCATATATACATTTGCTTAGGTTATCTATTATATTTTCAGTTTCTATTGAAATCAATTTACTTGAACTATGATTAATCCTGACTTGAGTATTTTTTGTTTTACACGAAATGCTCGGGTCAGACCCGAGTAGTGCAGATTTAATTATTTCAGATTAGGATGCGAAGATTTGCAAGGCTGGGGATTTCAGGAGGCGCACTCTAAAGATTTTTAATACAGTAAAGATTTTTCTTGTATTTTAAACTATTCTTTTAAAATTTCACTGTACAGGAAATTCCTTGTATCATTTTTTTTATTAATATATACTTCGCTGTTCAATACTGTGTTATTTAATTATTTTGTGTTTTCTGTGTCGATTATGTGTTTAAACTCTGTAAGCTAAATAACGATCCATTGATTTGGACGTTTTAAGTTGGTTTAATTACCAGTTTGAAGCGGTCAAAAAGGCGGGACGTTACAAAAGGAATCAATCGGAGAATCGAGAGATATTACATATAGCTTTGGGGAATATGTTTTCCAAAACATACTTTTCTTTTTTCTTTTAAAACCTTTTTGAAAAAAAAATCAAAATCTTTATCGAATCTGGTAACCTTCAGCTCTGATACCAAGTGTGACACCCCATGTCCATTAATGACACTCACAAAGGGAATGCATTAAGTTTCATGAAGCGTTATAGGTAAACAGAAATAGAAATATTACAAGACAGATATAAAAGCAACAACGGAATTTAAATTTTTATTTCAAACATAAAATCAAAACATCATGGTCCAAAATACCATAAGTCTAAAACTGAATAAAAGCCATTACAATAATATAAAACTATCTGTCTTGTTCCATCAGAGTACATGAAAAGCATAATTCCCTAAAAAGAGACAAAGCCATAGTAGAGATAAAAACTTGAGCTATACTTCAAAACCTGCTCCAAGAAAGATGATAACTGAGTCCTGACTAAGCCTGAGAATTCCCACCCTGTGAACCAGGAGGGAGGGGAACGGAAGAAAGAAGAGGAAACAAAATGGGCCAGACATAAAGTCTGGCGAGTCTAGTTACTTTTAGCAAGTAAATAAATAAAAGTAGCATGACAGGCATATAAGTTGGATAAGAAAGATAACACTATAAGAGACAGGTATGACAAGGTAAACATGATAGAGTGATACACTTCTCTAAATATTTCTCTGCACAATACTAGTATAACCAGAATGAGATGATCCCCAACACGTACAAGATGGCAGACTTAGGTGTACTTCTGGTGAGAGGTTTTAATCACATACAATCCACAGGCAGCCCCAATAACGGACTCTTAAACTTACCAGAGTCTTGACGTACCCTAACTACCCTAATCGATTGGCTCCCTATCCGCGTAGATACCCTATGCCAGCCCCATAGTAGGAGGTATCACTTCTTAAAGTGGCAACCCCTCATTAAGAATGTGCACAACTATATCTACAGGTGTCACGGTCGTCTAATCCCCCTCTTCCCGGCTCATGCACGCACATGGCCCGGTCGGTTTGCTCCGCCCACACCGTCCTCCATGTTTGGATCTCTTACAGTCAGTCTAGTAAGCGTGCCCCTTCTTCGATGTAACAACCTGGGTTTCAACAGACCGAATTTTTAAAAATCCAATCCATCGGGCCCCGAGTTGGGTGCTCTGGTATCCTGCAGAAAAGACAGAGAGGAAGAAACATTTCAGAGTTCGAAAAGCAGCTTACAGCGGAAGGAATAAAATATAATTTATTCAAAATAGCATTACCTTAATAATAATACTGCCAAGCCAGTAGTCAAGCAATACTATCTCTGTCATGAACCTAACCTGCGCATTTATGAGGAGGGGGTCACAATAAGTTCTGTGTGACTGGACTATAATAAACTCTTGTGTAACCCTACATATACCGTTCAGTTATAATTTCTTGTTTATTAGGTTATTCACAATATTAGCATCCAAGGCCAAACCCATGTCATTCTCATCCATTTACTAGTAGACTTAACCTAATACATCGTATATGTAATTTTTCCCCAACTCGTATAATCCTTTCCATGTATACGTACAGTCCCTTGCCGTATATCGTACGACCTTTATCACGTAATTCTATACTACTTCAACGTAGTGCCACCATTCTTGAAATCGTTTGGACTGCCACCCTTGGTCTGGCTAGGTTTCCTTATCATGAACTATCGAGTGTTCAACTAGGATTTATGCCACCTAGGACCACTAGGGATTATGCTACCTATTGAACATTTTCTAGATTCGATTAGGGTTTATGCCACCTAGGACTACTAGGGATTATGCTACCTGTCGAACAACGCCCTTTTCCCACGTATGTATCGCGAATCGTTTCCGATGTCTAGGTGCACATGTACACTATATGTGCGGCTCGAGTCTCGTGACAGGGCTAAATCAAGAAATACGGAACGCGGTTGGGAGCTTTAAGTTATCTGCCGATGCAGATGCTAAGGTCTGTTTTTCTACCAGTGGTTATGGTCCCATGTGACCCCTCCCTCAACTAATGAAAGGCAATCCAAGAAAATCAAGCACGAGAACTATACTCCTGCCACCTATGCCCCACTTTCCTATTGGCCAGCCTCACCCATAACTAGATAGCAAGTATATGGTCTGTTGGGAGTTCTCTGCCTTTCCGCATGCGTACTACGATTGACTAAAGATGGTAGGTAGACGACGAGTGCTGTCACAGGGCTAAATAAGATATTGCTGCCTCACGCTGGTCCATCTTAGTCTTTAGGTTGCCTTATATTGCAACCAAGGCATACTCTTGGTTCTCCAACCGCAGACCTTAACCTCTGTGAGCCCAGGCGGATCATCTGCAACCTCATAGAGGGATACCAAGAGTACCCTCACGTTCCCCGAAGCTACGTGCTTCGTAACCCAGTCCACTGGAGCCTTTCTCGAAATCAGATAAACGTTCGCCCCTCCTCCTGTGTTTGTTAAGCGATGATCTACCGTATCGGGTTATTCATCTATTTATGGACTGGCTCACTTTCCTTGACTAAGAATTATTACTTAGTTGTTCTTTACTAAGGTTTACCACTTAGTTTCCTTTCCCGTTAATCTTGTTAACTAAGGTTTACCACTTAGTCCCCTTAATTAAGGATTACAACTTAGTTCTCGTTCTCGACCGTTTTCTTAACTAATGTTTACTGCTTAGTCCCTATTAACTAAGGCTTGTTACTTAGTTATCATTCTCGTTGTTTTACTTAATCAATTCTCGTTATCTTAGATATCAGACCACATATTCTCGCTTTTATAATTCAACTTGTTGACTAAGGTTTTCCCATGAATTCAAGCATAACTTAAGTTCTCTTTTATTCGGTGATAGCGCATGGGTGTTTTCCCACAGTTCTTGCTTAGCTTACCCCATATTATAGGTTATCCCACCCTTCAGGTCTTACATTACATCTTAAGTCATAGTCTTTCTCTATCCCTAGGACAGGTTTACCCCTAATTAGCCCTTCGACTATTTCAACTTCGATTTATAATAGGTAGTTAACATTCCTTATTTCCTTTTTGGGTTAAGTTTTGTTCATATGTTCGTGTCCTCTCCTTATAACGTTCATTCACAAATTTGGTTAAGTGTTGTCTTTGAATTCATGACTTAACCCTACGAATCATGTGCCATTGATTATTAATGCACCACAACCTCTCACATTAGGCCTGTTGTTGTGGTCACTGGTTATGCAGGGCGGTTCCGGGCAGAATTACACCATAACTCAGTCTAACCTCGGGTTTCAAGCGCGATATGACTAACTTCTCACATTAGGACCTATTGTTTGCAACCACTGGTTAGGCCGGGCGGTTCCGGGCAGGATTACATCGCAAACTAATCCTAACCTCGAGTTAGCCACGTTTCATGTTTGGTTCATGTCTATTCTAATTGGCATATGTCAAGTTCATAATCATGTCAAAAAATATATTAAGTTCATGTTATGCCAATTACCCAACTTACAAGCATGTTCTTATAAATGTCACATGCCATGTTCGTGTTCGTTTTAGATGTCAAGTTCATAAGCATATTCTAAATGTCATATTTCAAGTTTCATAATCTTGTCCCTATTTACATTACACAAATTACTCAACCATATTCATGTTCAATGCATTTCAATAGTGCCAAAATTCGAGTATCAGGTTCAATCTAGATGTCAAGTGTCAATTCCCCAAATCCAAGCTTTACCTAAAAACCCCCAATTTATATTCTTGCTTGTAATCCCATTAACAGGTTACGTCTATCATTAAATTCATAATTCATATTCATGTCAATTTCATATTCAAGTTCTAGATGTAAACTTCAGTCAAATTCCAGATGTCAATTCATATCAAGTTTGTGTTCTTATCCAAATTCAAGTTATAATACATGTTTTGTTCTAGAGATATATGCCCATTAACAAATCCATAAGTCAATTTCATGCTTAAATCAATGATGTAAATTCTACGCCAAACCCCAAATCATGTTCATGCGTATAATTCTAAATTTGGTTAACGCATTCAGGTTTTGTCAATGTTATATTACGCCCAACCCTCTTTGTAATTTATAACCAAACCACCCAGTTCATGTCATAGCCCAAAACCGAGCGTTTCCCTTTTTCGCTTGCAATAACCATTCAATCGTATTTATTTTATGATAGATCTAGGATCGAGATAGCCTAGCTATTAAAAATCAAAAAGGGATTGAATGGTTATTGCAAGCGATTGAATGGTTATTGCATATTATGGATAAAATGAATTTCATTTTATGTTTACATAGGGAATGTTTGAACGATAAATAATAATTTTACACAAAAAGTGCATTATAACTCCACTCACAGTGTTTGTCATCCTCAAAATGTAGATCCTCGATTGCCCCTTTGATTTATGAATTGGATTAATCCTTGAACTGATTTCCCCCTTTCCCTTTTTGTTGCTTTTGATTCATCTTTGATTGATTTCATGTCCAATTCAATTTATCTTTGATTTCATATGCGGCATAGGTTGCAGATCTAAATTCCTTCTCTTTGCGTAGTGATTTAGATCTAAGCCTCTTTTCTTTTTATTCATGGTTGTAGTAATTCTAGATCTCATTCTTTTTAATTTTATGAATAGATGTTGTAGAGAAAAGAGTGAAGAATAGATCTAAGATTTATTTAGATCAATAGCTTGAGGAAGAAGAAGAAATCAAGTTAGAAGAGAGCCATGGCCTTGCCATGAATTGTTGTTGAGTTTACAATGAGCCTAGGATGTTTATATAGGTGTTAGACCAACGTACTAGGCCCAAAAACTCATCCAGGTGCTCAAAAATGAACCTGGACAGCTTCTGGGGTGAATTTCCCGCTTCTGGACCAAAATTCCCGCTCCAGGTCACTACAGGTCGACCTCCCCATGGGGGGGGAGGGGGGTCGACACTATGGTCGACCTCCCCTCTGGGAGGTCGACCCTATGGTCGACCTGGGGGTCGACCTGGTCAATTTTTTTTTCTGTTCTGGGCTGGGCTGTTTTCTGATTTTTCGTTGAAACTTCGGGAGGTCATAACTCCTTCATACGGACTCCGATTTTCGAAAACTCGGACTCTATTTCATGTAAAATTTCTAGAGGAACGCAATGGTGATGTCCATTTTACTTAATTCCTGATATTTAAATTAAATATCCTTATTTTACTATCTTCTCCGTTACACACACTATTATTGAATTAATTTTTCTTCTCTTCCATGTATTAATTAATTCTCATTATACATCACCATTATTTACCTATCTAAGAATATTTTCATAAATTTTATTTCATTTTTAAAAATGCGGGGTGTTACATTCGACCTAGTTCGGAGTACATGTTTGATACCTACTCCAGTTACTGGCTGAAACTGGTCCCACACAATATGATACAAGCTCTCCCCTTTGTCTTGTATCCCCGACTCGGTTTTTATTGGCTATATATACCACATGTGTCTTTATTTACATAACCCTATCATTTCTACAAGTTATGCTTACCCTAAAAGGTGTCTTTAATTACATAACTTTATTATTTCCATCAGTTATGTATACCACTAGGTGTCTTTAATTACATAACCTTATCGGGTTAAGTTTATGGGCCTATATATACTAATATTACCCACCTACCCAAGATTTACTTAAACCTCCCACTGATCCAAGCTCGTTTATTTAATGGTTAAGTTTGTGAGCCTATATACACTAATATTACCCACCTACCTAAGATTTACTTAACCCCCACTGATCCAAGCATGTTTATTTAACGGTTAAATTTGTGGGCCTATATATACTAATATTACCCACCTACCCAAGATTTACTTAACCCTCCCACTGATCCAACCAAGTTTACTTAACCCCTATTCATGTTTATGTTCACGCAATCCCTATGGATTCAGCTAGGTTAATTATTATAGACTAACAGGTTATCCCCATTCACATTGACTGCTTTTTACTTACCAAAGTTTCACTTGCTTATTAATTTCATATAAATATAACTTAATCCATTTAAGTTCATTAATAAGCCCCACATGTTATTCTTTAGATTGTAATTAATAGAAGTAATCTTATAATCTTTTACCATTGGATTGTAATTAACGGAAGTAATCTTACAATCACTTTTATATTATCTGATTCCATAGTTACAATAACATGTTTTACTTAATATTTAATTAAGTATACTTCTTCTCAGTTCACCAGTTTCCAGTTACAACTTGACGTTGGTTACTTATTAACTTAGTTTTCTTAACTAAGGTTTACTAATAAGCTTTCTTTCCTTTTATTATAACTTATGTTATTTTTCCACTTGTCCCTAGGACAAGCCTACCTATTATATACAGCATTTTCAATAATTAATTAATCATAATAGGTTACTATCATCCTTGTTTACTCCAATTCATTACCATGTCCATTTATGGTTATAATGGGCAAGACCTCCCACATTAGGCCTACAACTTGTGGATGCTAGATATATCGGTCGGGTCTGGGCAAACTTATTCCACAAGTTGGGCCTAACCTCGTGTCTTATCCGGATTCATATTTGTGCACTTAGACCTCTCACATCAGGTTCAACATTAGTGGCTGTTGGATATGCCGGCCGGGTCCGGGCAGACTTCCACGACTATTGCAACCTAACCTCGTGTCAAAAGTGCAATTACAATTTCTAATTGTAATTATTTGACATTTCATTCTTATCCAATTCTTACCTATGTCTTTATAGGTGATTATGCCCCTATTTCCCCTTTTAATTATATGTCCAATTCATATAAAACATTATTTAAATTATGCCAATTCTAACCTTTTTCCCCCGTTCCCTAACTAACGCATTCACATATATTTGGCGGCATCTAGGCTAGAAAGTAGCCTAGTCATAAACAATAAAAAGGCAAAAGTGATGGGAATATGACAAAGGTGATTGTTTTGGCATAAACGTAAACTAGCATGGTGATAACGTGAACATATAAGCATAAATCTGATGAACTTGTGGCAGTTAACTAATTCTAACATAACTATGATGTCATAATAAGAAGCATAATAAGATCTAAATTAACAATTTAGATTTCCAACTGGTTTCGATCTAATATGATAGGCATAAGGTGATAAACTAGATCTGATTAATAATTTAGATGCCCACATGATTCAGATCCAATAGTTAAAAATAGATCTAACACGAATAAGGTCAAGATCCATATCATAGCATGTCATAGAAATTACAATAGATCTGACAAGATAGAGATTTAGATCTAATAGTTAGAAATAGATCTAACACAAATAAGGTCAAGATCCACATCATAGAATGTCAAAAAAGTTACAATAGATCCGACAAGATCGAGATTTAGAACCAGTAGTTAGAAATAGATCTAACAAAAATAAGGTCAAGATCCACATCATAGAATGCCACAAAAGTTACAATAGATCCGACAAGATAGAGATTTAGACCCAAGCTATAATCAATTTAGAATGGCGTATGTTCACAATTTACAATGAATCCAATATAACATAGGCACGTGAACACATCCAAACTATAGTCATACCATGTTTACTTTTAAATATTTAAATCTAAAAGCAACTAGGAACTCACAGTGTTTGGATTTTAGAAGATAGAAAAGAATTTGTTGATGTTGAATCTCAGATCTATAGTTGAAATGCTTAAATCTTTTAAACTTGATTTGTAGGAGAAGATAGGATTAGATTCAGTTCAGGCACTGACGACATCTGGACTCCATTGTTTTTAGTATGAGAAAAAAAGAGAATTGAGGTATATTTATAGCTGCCAGCCTCCAGAATTTGAATGCCACCTCAGCCCTTGGGTGAATCGGGCTACGGGTCGACACCTACTTGGGTCTGGGTGCCCAAAAACATACATGAGTGCACTTTACATGTAACGCCCCGCCTCTGTACCCACTATCGTCCAGTTCATTTAAGAGAAATGTCATAGACTATAACGGAGAATGAGGTTTGTGAAGAGCAATTGTTTGTATAATTGCTCCATGTGAGTAATGCACATCGAATCTGATACCGATTAAAATTTCGACATGACCATTTGGCACATAGGGCAACTACACAACGGCTATAAATAATCCGCAAAGCAGTATAAAATAGACAACAACAATAATATAGATATGGTATATCTTAATGCCAGACATAGAATAATCATATCACAAAGGCGGAATATATATATGAATAAACCAAGAATGTGTACAACAAGTTAGTGGTCAACAAAGATCCACTACTACATGTACCATGATCTAAATAAAAGAATAGGTACATGACGAAAGATAAGGTCATATGTACAAAAGTAGAAAAAATTGCGGGGACAAAGTAGCAAGCAGAAAGCGGAAGATCAATCCTACGATGAGACCCAAAGGAGCACCTAAAGTGACTCGGCCTGACCCGAGTATTATTTATAAGAAAATAAACAATAAATGGACCAATCTAGTTGTACTTATCAAATAAACTGAGATAATAAGGGATATAACAAAGGATGACATGATTCTAGTAATAACATCTAATCATAAACAAATATGAAACATGCATGTCAACACAATTAGGAAATGACAATGGAATGTCAGCAGACAAATATATCTAAATAATCTTCTAGCTAATGTAGAATGCAACATTCAAATAATAGCACACAACAGGAAATGACAGAATGCCAAACATAAATCAAATTGACGCGCATTGCATCAAAGTAAACATAAATCAAAAATCATTTAGAAATCCAGAAAACATCATACAAAGGTGAGAAACAATCTCTAGGTAGCGAACCTATTGATTGAGCCGAAGCTCCGCTCGAAGCCAGGACGTGACCCCAGTTAGTGAAATCCAAGAATCGTAAATCCCATTCGGGAGATCGAGGACCACAACAACATAAATCAAAGAAGTTGGACCAAAGACCCAGAAGTGAAATCCAAGAATCGTAAATCCCATTCGGGTAATCGAGGATCATAAAAACATAAATCATACAAGTTGGACCGAAGTCCCAGAAGTGAAATCCAAGAATCGTAAATCCCATTTGGGCGATCGAGGACCACAAAAACATAAATCATATAGGTTGGACCGAAGTCCTAGAAGTGAAATCCAAGAATCGTAAATCCCATTCGGGCGATCGAGGACCGCAAAAACATAAATCATACAATTTGGACCAAAGTCCCAGAAGTGAAATACAAGAATCGTAAATCCCTTTTGGGCGATCATGGACCACAAAAACATAAATCATAAAACGGATCACATCGATCCGGGTGAATAGAAATTACTCCGAGCTAGTTAATATAAGAAAATAGCGACATGTCCCATAACCACATGCTATTCTCGAATATTTACAAACCCGTAATTGGTTTCTATTTAAAAAAGAGAAAATCCACACATGTTCGAATGCACGAGTTCAAGAGTTATTCGCCGAAGTAAACGTATAAGGGGTCATAGTCAGTTTTACTGAGGTAAATAAACTAAATTTCTCGTCTGATTGATAGGATAAGGAATCACATATAAATCAATTGAATCAGAACTAGGTTTAGAAATCGAATTGATTTTAAAAGGATTTGAATTTAATAATTGATTAAACGTTGGTTTGATGCCCATTGTCAATATAAAACCCCATTATCCATTGTGGTTCAATTATTGATGAAAACTGTCGCAGTAGCGAATAGAACACAAACATCATGAAACATAAACTCACATTTCAACATACAGGAAATTAAGGGATAAAGGTTGTAATTTCGATCAATGAACGGATCGAAATCCCAAACTAGCACCCAAAGGATTTAAAATACATCAGAATAGACTTGAAGGATATCGAGTCGACAATTCATATTTTAATGGCGTGAATCATCTTAATAAGAGTATCGAATAAATTTGATATACAAAATAGAGTGCACGGGCATTATAATGATTTCTATGTGTAAATTACTCCAAAATTAGTTTCATTTCAAAACTCTCGTTGACACGGTTCCAACACATCTAGTTTCGCTGAATTCCGAGCTCGTATGAAAAAGTTAAGATCGTTTTAAAGTAAATTAATTATTTCACCCTTTTTTATCATTGTTTGGTTATTTTCATTGGATGTTTTCCTCCATCAAAAATTATCATGAACTCCAAATTACTCCAAATTAGGTTTTTGGCAAGAGCTCGTTGAGACGGTTCCAACGCACATGATTTCGCTTAATACCGAGTTCGTATGAAAAAGTTATGGCCGTTTAAAGATTGATTTTTTTTAAAACTGTTCGGCCATTAATGGCCGACCAGGAACCATTCCCACAGACATTAATGGCCGAGTGGCTGTTAAACCCCTATTTTTTTTATAATTTCATCCCCATAATGATATCGACTAATGCCCGAAGGTCTATGATGTTATATACGTGCAAATGAGGCGTCTATAACTCACCGAAGCAACTCATAACACCAAATTCACACACACAAACATTCACATAAGATATTTGCATTGATTCTTGATTATAAACACCAAAATGATTAAATTATCTAACCAAAGCAATCAAATGCGATATAAGTGAATTGTGAAGTCTTAGAACTTGCCGGTGCGACAATGAAGCTTCACAATATCACCAAATTAACTAGTAGCTTATGAATTAGATTGTGTGGATAATTCTAATCATAATTTTCAACTCAATGAAACATAAACACATGAAATCAGCTAAGTTACACTAACATAACCTATTCACTAGCACATGCAAACTCATATGAACACTAAATTACACTTGTACAAACCAGTGGCTTGTGGCATAGATGTGAGTTCATAAAGAACTCACCTTTGGCTCATGAATGGCAAAAACAAACTCCAACAAGGAAGAACAAGCACCAATACGCACAAAGAACCTCTCTTTCTCCAATAGCTCCTCAATAATCACCTCATAAACACAAATGAAGACACATGAGTGTTAAGGCACACTAAAAATCCGAAATTGAGAGGAGAGAACGAGTAGCAAGTGAGGTTACCCTTGTTCTCCTTGGATTAGAACATGATTGGAGATTCAAATTGCAAAACCTAGGTTGCAATTTCTATTTCCCTTTCCACTCTCTCCATTCTTTTGCCTTAGGAAATAAAAATGAAGTGAATGAGAGGAGAGGAAGAAGGGTTGGGCTGATAGGAATAGTGGGAGAGGTTTAAACAAGCCAATTTGGCTAGTTTAGCCACAATTAAGCCCATTTTTGGAGCACGAAAATCCGTAACTCCAAACATATCGAAGCTTACAGTCAAAAAGGTCGTAAACGATGATCCGGACTTAATGGAAGTGGTCTCGAGTCCTAATTTTATCGTTTGTGAAAAACGACTTTTTGAGTGATACATCAGATACGACGATATATTTAAATAAAATATTTAAATCTATTATCATGGATTGAGCGGGTTGTTACAGACTTCCCCCTTAAAAGAATTGTGCCCTCGCAATTCCTTAAGCTTGAAGTAATGAGTAACAACCAAAAATAATACCACGGAGTGGTACCATAAGAACCGACACGAAATGAAAAGATCACACCAATGGCTAGGTAAGATCCCAATTCCATGTCACAAGATCATAAAAACTAGAGTTCAATCTCGAGTTCCATTATCCATGAAGGTAGTCCATCCAAACGGGTAAAATAATTCCAGAAAAATTCATAAATGCTATGAATTCGTATTGATTTGCCTCTCTTACTAAAATTCTCAAAGGAATGAGAATTTGTATAATTCATGAGATTCTTGCAAATCAAATTTGGAATTTTCAAGAAGCAACAAGACTGGGTCCTACAGACGTGGAATATCAATAGTAGATATTTCTCCTAAGATATGAAATGGGAAATTACGGTGGTTGACTACTCCATTCCCAAAACTCAATCATGACGATGTAGCGAGCACCGAACTTCAGCACTTTAGTCTTGACAAGGTGGCTGACACCCACAAAGGAACAACTTAGAGATTCCAACGAAGTTAGCTAAAGGGAGCAATTCTTGAAGGAATAATCAATCCTAATATTAATGATTCAAGGTTGGTGATAGAATACCAATGAACTATTTGGGGAAATCGATTTCTGACCAGGTACTTAATCTCATTTAGTAACCATAAGGACAAATCATTATGAATTATACGAAATTCCCAATATTCAGAAACTTGAGTATCGATTTTAGAAAATCAGAAACATCGTGAAGATGATGGATAAGTCGTGCACAACTTACCACTTCGGAACAACAGGATTTAAGATAATTTTCCGCCAAAAATCTCAAATCGCAAAAACATCAGCAATTAATCAAAGAAGCAATAGAAAATTTCTATAACAAGATGAGATTAAACCATAGAGGTCATAATCCCGAAAAATTTGATTGATAAGGGTTAACAAACATGCAGAAATAATTGTTACAAATGATTCAAACAAACAAAGGAGGAATATCAAAAGAGCTCATCCTTTCGATATTCAAGAACAATGCAAGGCTAAGTCCATAAGTGAATTGACTATAGCACTTCCGAACGGTCGACTAAATCATAGATTTGAAGTAAAGAATTATTGAGTTTGCCGTGAATGGTAAAAACTCAAATTTCCCTCCCTCTACGGGAATAATGCGAGATTCCCAATCATTAAGAAATTTTGAGAATCAAAGAACTGAAATCCAGAAATTAGAGACATAAATAAACAACTTTTTGGATTGTTCCTAGAGTAATTTAATTTACTCAAAGAAAAGATTCAAGATAATTTCTAATTGAAAATCTTAAATCACTCAAATTCTTGGAATTGCTCCAAGGATATCTAGAAATAAATTATCTAGAAAAATAACAAACAATTACGAAAAATCGCAAAACCCCCAAAATATTATTATTTTGATTAACTTATTAGGAGAATTTTAATTTTAGGAATCATTTCGAATGTAGAATTATCACATAATGGTGTTTAGGAATTCCGAACTACAACATGGCGCCCTATATCTCGTTCGAGATCCTTAACGCACCCGATGGACAAGTTAACACAATAAAGTCCTCACAATTTCTAACGTTTACGTGGATCTCGTGAAAACATAAAAATTCATAAATAATTCGGGATGGCATAATGGAAAAAATTCCTTTATCAACTTACGAATAAAACACAAACGATATATTTTGATAACGAAGAACATGATCGATGTACATCAAAAGAACACAAATAAAATAGTCTCTGAACAAGGTAAATGACATTAGGGAATCAATGACACGTACCTTGACTCAAGAAGAGGGATCGCAAGAAGCGCGATGCTTTCCCTCGTTCTTGATCTTGAGTTTGGAGCACAACGATGTAACACAAATGTATCATTGTGCATTTGTTGAGTTAATTTAGCACAAATGCTTGGTAACTCACGCCGGCACAACGAGGTAACAAATGAGTTGTTTTAGCCCGAAGGCTTGGTGATCTCACACCGAACTAAAACTATATAACTGACAATAAGAGGGTAGATTTAGTCACGAAGACATGGTATCTCCATACCGACCGATAAGTGATCAATAGATAATGCTAGGTACGTAACGACGTACGAAACAATTTTAACTAGAAATCAAGAAATATCAGGATCAAAGGCACTTACGGCATGCGTAATGATGCATGGGCAAGATATCCAATGATCAATCAACTACAAGGATCATAAATGATCAACAAGATAAGTGCGATGCACAATAGGCCAAACAGACAACGATTAGCAGCTCGAGTCAAAGAATGAAACAGAAGCACCACTAGAGCACACGGGCCCTAGATGGACTATAGAAATCAACCTAAAGCGGACAAGTCGATAACTATTATAAAATACTAAAAATAGGCCACTTGATACATAATCACCCCTCCCGTAAGAGGTACACTAGGTGAACTGGCACTCGCACGGCTATGACCAACTATTTCGCTTCTTTAAGGAAAAAGAAGGAAGAAAAAAATAGTCTCAAGTTGAATTAAAATGACGCGAATTCAATCAAAATGGAATTGTATAGGAAGATAAGCTATGACGGGTCTTAAGACTCTAACTAAAACCTTAAAGCACGATTCCCAAGAGAGGCTTAAGACAATACCATCGTCATACTATCTTACACTATTCCGGATAGTTGCTCTGATACCAACTATAACGCCCCGCCTTTATACCCACTATCGTCCAATTCATTTCAGAGAAATGTCGTAGACCATAACCAAGAATGAGGTTTGTGAAGAGCGACCGATTGTATAATTGCTCCATGTGAGGAATGCACATCGAATCTGATACCGATTAAAATTTCGACATGACCATTCGGCACATAGGGCAACTTAATAACGACTATAAATAATCTGGAAAGCAGTATAAAATAGACAATAACAATAATATAAATATGGTATATCTCAATGCCAGACACGGAATAATCATATCACAAAGGAGGAAGAGATATGAATAAACCAAGAATGTGTACAACAAGTTAGTGGTCAACAAAGATCCACTACTACATGTACCATGATCTAAATAAAAGAATATGTACACGACGAAAGATAATGTCATAGGTACAAAAGTACATAAAACTGCTGGGACAGAGTAGCAAGCAGAAAGCGGAAGATAAATCCTGTGATGAGACTCAAAGGAGCAACAAAAATGACTCGGCTTGACCCGATTATTATTTATAAGAAAATAAACAATAAATGGATCAGTCTAGTGGTACTTATCAAATAAACAGAGACAATAAGGGATATAACAAAGGATAGCATGATTCTAGCAATAACATCTAATCATAAAAGATATATGAAACATGGCATGTCAACACAATCAGGAAATGACAATGGAATGTCAGCACATAAATATCTCTAAATAATCTCCTAGCTAATGTAGAATGCAACATTCAAATAATAGCATACAACATGAAATGACAGAGGAATGCCAAACATAAATCAAATTGACGCGCATCGCATCAAAGTAAACATAAATAAAAAATCATTTAGAAATCCAGAAAACATCATATAAAGGTGAGAAACGATCTCTAGGAAGCGAACCCATTGTTTGAGCCAAAACTCCGCTCGAAGCCGGGTCGTGACCCTGGTTAGTGAAATCCAAGAATCGTAAATCCCATTCGGACGATCGAGGACCAGAAAAACATAAATCATCCAAGTTGGACCGTAGTCCCAAAAGTGAAATCCAAGAATCATAAATCCCATTCGGGCGATCGAGGACCAGAAAAACATAAATCATACAAGTTGGACCGAAGTCCCAGAAGTGAAATCCAAGAATTGTAAATCCCATTCGGGCGATCGAGGACCAGAAAAACATAAATCATACAAGTTGGACCGAAGTCCCAGAAGTGAAATCCAAGAATCGTAAATCCCATTCGGGCGACCGAGGACCACAAAAACATAAATCATACAGGTTGGACCAAAGTCCCAGAAGTGAAATCCAAGAATCGTAAATCCCATTCAGGCGATCGAGGACCGCAAAAACATAAATCATACAAGTTGGACCGAAGTCCCAGAAGTGAAATCCAAGAATCGTAAATCCTATTCGGGCAATCGAGGACCACAAAAACATAAATCATTAAGCGGATCACATCGATCCGGGTGAATAGAAATTACTCCGAGCTAGTTAATATAAGAAAATAGTGACATGTCCCATAATCACATGCTATTCTCGAATATTTACGAACCCGTAATTGGTTTCTATTCAAAATAGAGAAAATCACCACACATGTTCGAACGCACGAGTCCAAGAGTTATTCGCCGAAGTAAACGTATAAGGGGTCATAGTCCTCAGTTTTACTAAGGTACATAAACTAAATTTCTCGTCTCATCGATAGGATAAGTAATCACATATAAATCAATAGAATCAGAACCAGGTTAAGAAATTGAATTGATTTTAAAGGGATTTGAATTTAAAAACTGATTAAATGTTGATTCGATGCCCATTGACAATATAAAACCCCATTATCCATTGTGGTTCAATTATTCATGAAAACCGTCGCAGTAGCGAATAGAACACAAGCATCATGAAACATAAACTCACATTACAACAACATACAGGAAATCAAGGGATAACGGTTGTAATTTCGATCAACGAACGTATCGAAATCCCAAACTAGCACCCAAAGGTTTTAAAATACATCGGAATAGACTCGAAGGATACCGAGTCGACAATTCACGTTTTAATGGCTTTATAATGATTTCTGAATTTAAATTCGATATGCAAAATAGAGTATCGAATAAATTCGATATACAAAATAGAGCGCACAGGCTTTATAATGATTTCTGAATTTAAATTACTCAAAAATTAATTTTATTTTGAAACTCTCGTCGACACGGTTCCAACGCATCTTGTTTCGCTGAATGCCGAGTTCGTACGAAAAAGTTATGATCATTTAAAGTAAATTAATTATTTCACCATTTGTTTATCACTGTTTGGTTATTTTCATTGGATGTTTTCCTCCATCAAAAATTATCATGAACTCCAAATTACTCCAAACTAGCTTATTTGTAAATCTCTCGTCGAGATGGTTCCAACGCACCTGATTTCGCTCAATTCCAAGTTCGTATGAAAAAGTTATGGTCGTTTAAAGATTGATTTTTTTTTAAACTGTTCTGCCATTAATGGCCGACCAGGAGCCATTCCCACGGCCATTAATGGCCGAAATGCTGTTAAACCCCCAAGTTTTTTACAATTTCATTCCCATAATGATACCAGCTAATGCCCGAAGGTCTATGATGTTATATACATGCAAATGAGGGGTCTATAACTCACCGAAGCAACTTATAATACCAAATTCACACCCACAAACATTCACATAATAGATTTGCATTGATTCTTGATTATAAACTCCAAAACGATTAAATTATCTAACTAAAACAATCAAATGAATTGTGAAGTCTTAGAACTTGCCGGTGCGACAACGAAGCTTCACAATATCACCAAATCAACTAGTAGCTTATGAATTAGATTGTGTGGACAATTCTAATCATAATTTTCAACTCAATGAAACATAAACACATGAAATCGGCTAAGTTACACTAACATAACCTATTCACTAGCACATGAAAACTCATATGAACACTAAATTACACTTGTACAAGCCAGTGGCTTGTGGCATAGATGTGAGTTCATAAAGAACTCACCTTTGGCTCATGAATGGCAAGAACAAACTCCAACAAGGAAGAACAAGCACCAATACGCACAATGAACCTCTCTTTCTACAATATCTCCTCAATAATCACCTCATGACACACAAATGAAGACACAGAAGTGTTAAGGAACACTAAAAATCCGAAATTGAGAGGAGAGAACGAGTAGCGAGAGAGCTTACCCTTTTTCTCCTTGGATTAGAACATGATTGGAGCTTCAAATTGCAAAACCTAGGTTGCAATTTCTATTTCCCTTTCCACTCTCTCCATTCTTTTGCCTTAGGAAATAAAAATGAAGTGAATGAGAGGAGAGGAGAGGGAGAAGGGTTGGGCTGATTGGAATAGTGGGAGAGGTTTAAACAAGCCAATTTGACTAGTTTAGCCACAACTAAGCCCATTTTTGGAGCCCGAAAATCCGTAACTCCAAACATATTGAAGCTTACAGTCAAAAAGGTCGTAAATGATGATCCGGACTCAATGGAAGTGGTCTCGAGTCCTAATTTTATCATTTGTGAAAAATGACTTTTTGAGTGACACATCGGATACGACGATATATTTAAATAAAAT
Organism: Allium sativum; assembly: GCA_030737875.1. Classification (NCBI taxonomy): domain Eukaryota; kingdom Viridiplantae; phylum Streptophyta; class Magnoliopsida; order Asparagales; family Amaryllidaceae; genus Allium; species Allium sativum. The sequence continues at coordinate 137,229,550 of CM060918.1, forward strand.
ATTTAAATCTATTATCATGGAATGAGCGGGTTGTTAAATTACAGGTGCGCCAGTGCAAAAAAACATTGGCGCACTTGTCATGTGCGCCGGGAATTCCTGCTTTTTTCTCCAAACTTCTACTTTAATACCCCAGAAATTCTGGGCCAATTTAAAATTTTTATTTTGGCAATTTTAATGAATTTTGATTATTTAAAATGAATTATTTTAAATAATAACGACGAGAAATTTATTTTGAATAGAATTAGAACGTATATATTTATATAGATCGTCGTTAGAATATAAATATTTATTTTTAATTTTATAACGAGCCTGAAATGGCGCGGTAGTTCAAAAATTCGATTTCAAATTTCAAATGAATGTACAAGATTCAAAATAAACCGGATTCTAGCAAAACCAAAAATATTTGAATCTAACTGAGAATATCTTTCCGACAAATCCAAAAAATTGAAATTTCATAGCGGGAATAAAAAGTTATGTCCAGTTGAAAATTCAGAATAGTCGCTATGGAACTCTGACCCATAAAAATGGGAATTTTGCAAATGACCTCGGTTTTCGACGAAACCACTTTTGTTGGATACGTGATGTCAAGTTATTGCTAGGTTTCAAAATTCGAAATTTTCTGAATTAATATGTGAGCGTGGTAAAGGAAAACGCGTTTGACCAATTTCAGTTGATTTTAATCGACTGGAAAATGGCCATTTTTCTAACGATCTCAGAATTTGACGAAATCAGTTTTGTTAGGACCGTATCGTCAATAGAAGCTAGAAATAATTTTGCTCGAATTTATAGAGTCAGTATGTGGCCCCGGTAAATTGAAATGTACGTTTAAAATTGAATATATAGATTTATATTTTAATTGAAATGAAAACTGATTGAAACAGCTGAATCAGCTGACGAAACATATCCCATTGTGTTCGGAATGGGAATAATTAGCTAGGGACGACAGTCAGTGAGTTCGATTTGGAGTTCGAATTGAAAAGTTACTTTGAGGAATTAATTAATTAAATAAATAATATATATATATATATATTATATACTCTCTAGGTCAACCCTCCCATTCCTTTACCCCCGTCGCTCAAATCAAAAGAGAAAACCGCCGCTCTCGTTCCTCCCTCCTCAGACCGTTGTAACCACCACGCCGCCACCCAGTCAACGCCGCACCTCCGGCGAACCCATCTCCGATCTCCCCTCCTCCATCCTCCATTCCCCCGTCCTCTCTCTCCCTCTTTCTACTGTAAACCACCCCAAACCCTTGATTTTAGCCATCGCGGCCCTTTCAGGGCCACCAACGCGCCACGCCTTGACCCACCTCAACCGCCGACTAGACCTTCGCCGCCTGCAACTCCGATGCCCGCATCCAAACTCCCTCATCCAACCAAGACCCGATGTTTAAACATGGAAAGTAAGTTTTTTCTCACTTTATTTTCTTTATGTGATTTATTTAACTAATTCAGCGATTAAAACATTATTAGCATGGTTTTTAAAAGGTAATATATATATAAATTAGTATTAAAGATAAGATTTTTATCATAGTAAAAACGATGTTTTTATATGTAGAAAGGCATAAATTTTTATATGAAGTAGATAATAAAAATATGATTTTTATATTATAGAAAGAATAAAAATACGATTTTTATATTATATAGATAGTAAAAATTTGATATTTATTTATATAGCGAAATAGAAATCTAATTTTTATTATATATATGTTGAAATAAAAATGTTATTTTTATATACATCGGAACAATATAAAGATGCAATTTTTATATATGTAGTGGATATGGACAACGAAAGTGACAAAAGGCGAGCACGGCGAAGATTTCCTACATATGAAGAGTCATGGTGTTTGGTTTAGCTTCTCGGTGAAGACTCCTCACCTTTAATTTATTTCTAGTTTGAAATATATACTAGGATGCAGACGGTGCTTAACAACACCCTACACCCGTCGTCCACAGACCATGGATGACTTGTTTGTTTGATTGCTGTGTTATGAAATTTGATTGTGTGATGTGAAATGAAATAAAATATTTTATAGTTAAAAATATGATTTTTAACGTGTATATAAAATAAATTGTAACAAACAAATCGGACGATTTGTTTATATACACTGATTTGACTGATATTGATTGGGACGATAAATTTTACACGTCGCCCAACTACACAAATAATATTTAGTGTTTGTGGATTGAAACCCCACACGGGTGTTGAGATGATATTTGACGTACACTAATCCTAATTGTTTAGTGGTATGTCGATCGTTTGATTGACATACTGTATGAGCGTTAATTAGTTATATTTAATGCTTATACAGTTGTGTGGTGCACTTTGGGTGATGGTTGATTATTTATCGTTGCTATTATATACATGTGTTTTATGGAATCCATATAATTAACATTATATGGTAATTGATTGGGTCTCATTCCAATTGGGGAAATAAAGAATATTATAAAATAAAGATTCATGTGTTGAATAGAATAAATAGTCATGTGTTGACGATGCTCATGTGTTGAGAATATTCATGTGTTGAAACTTATCATGTGTTGAGTAAAATATTTTAAACAATAAAATTTATAACTTTATTATAATTTCATAAAATATATTAAATAACAAAAATAGTCATGTATTGGCGATACTCATGTGTTGAGAATATTCATGTGTTGAAAGAAATATAGATTCATGTGTTAAATAGAATAAATATTCATTTGTTGAATAGAATAACGAAGTTATTGAAATATATAAAGCCGTGTTGATTAGAGATGCGACATTTTGATGTGAACGATATTTATATCGATTATATTCGTTTTTATAATGAATATAGAAAAGGAAGTGATTTCAAAATATAACGTTTTGAAAATATTATCATTTGTATATCAATAGTGTGGAATATTCAATTTTTCTTTGAAATTGGATATGAAGTTGAATTTTTTTTGAAAACGAATTTAAAACAATTTATAAGATACATTTTGAATTGAAATCGACGAAATATATATAATATATATATTATATATATTAAATGGCCTGAATAGAATGCGCCGCGCTGCGGCCATTCGTGAATTTCGACCTTTGACTTCGAATGGATATTACGAGAGATCCGGCCGTCGGATTCTCCTAAAACCGGAACCGTTGGGTTCGTATCGAAAAGATCTTTCGAATGAATATTAGAGATTTAAAATGTAATGATTGGATTTGGAATTATGTCCAAATCAAATTTGGAAAAGGTCGCTGTAAGTGCAGTTCGATGGCCATTGGTGGAAATCGACTGTACGGGCCCTGATAAAATTATTTAAAATAGTAATAATTTGTGTAAAATCATAAGAAATGATTTGTGAAGAATTGGGATGAAAAATTCCAAATTTGAAAAGGTAAAAATAGTTTTTTTATCGAAATGAACTAGTTTTGAACTAGAATTATAATTCATTTATTTTTGAAATAAATAAATTGGATTAGAAAGGGTTTTAAAAGTACCCAAAATTTCCAATAATTGAATTGGAATGGATTTGAATCGAAATTATCTTTGGAATATTTCGATGTTGGGTTTCGTGATTATACATATATTGTTATGGAAATTTGAAAGATATATTTATATCGTTATTTCCAATACGATATTTGTTGGTCGTAGGATTTGATATTGAATATAAAGCGATATATTTTCTATTCATAGCCTTGTATTTAATATCAAATGAGATTTGGGTTTATCATGAATGGTGTCTTCATTAACATTGTTCTTAAGCCCAGTTGAGAAAAAGATTAAATCTTTTTATTTAGATTTAATGAAGTGTACCAATTAAATGGCATTTAATTGAAATTGAAATTGAATTGATTTTTGGGTTTATCGTGAACGATGTTTTAAATAACACTTGTTCTTTAACCCGATAATTAATGGAATGTGATTTTGGGTTTATCGTGAACCGTGTTTTAAATGACATTAGTTCTTTAACCCAGTTAAAGACAGGATGTGATTTCCTAAGTTAAATAATCATTGATAGTGATTATTGGGAAGATTAAAAATAAGTGAAGTTTTAATGAATCTTTAATTGGATTGAAGTGATCGAGGATGGAGTATCACCAGTTTTGCTCCAGGCGATAGTTAAATCTTTAATTAGATTTGAACGTGAAATGGTAATTAAATATACCGATAACACCGTGGTGTTAGACATGAAGTATGACCAGTTTCACTTCATGGGATGAATAGGTTGGGATTTGGAAATAAAATAAATGATTACTTCGGTGTGGTTCGCTAATCCCGACAAATTTGAATTGATATTCAAAGGAAGATTAAAGAATAAATTTAAAGAATTTATCTTTGATAAAATTAATGGGAATCTTTCCCAAAGTATGAGAGTATTTGAATAAAGGAATATTCTTAATTGGAATGAGGCGTATGTTGTGTTTGTGTAACACTTGTTTATTATATACGCGAGTTATTCAGAAAGACCGGGTTTATCCCATTCTGAATAACTGATTCAACGTGGTGTCGAAGATGAAGACGGTGGTCGAAGACCAGAGGTCTTCACATCGTTTGGGTGATTACTGATGATCTTGTTTGGGCTGTACACCCAAGAGGAGGGAATCAGTTGGTGATCGTCCAGACGTACTTGGAGATCGATGGATATGCGAGGTACAAGGTGCCTCCGGTTTCGTTCAGACCCAGAACAAACTAGTTAATGGACTGTGTGTCTGACATTGGATTTTATTCTGTGTGATTGATTTCTATTAAATATATATCTGTTTGGCGGTAGAGAATTTATTCTCTTGCATAACGCCCTTCTCTGAGACGTACGAGCTCAGGGGTTATATATTGGTGGATATCAATCGCATGGAGTGAATTACCTGTGTGGCATGCCTAAGTGGCAATTGATCAAGGCTTTTGTTGAAAAGCAAAGTCTTGTGGTTGATGATCAAAGCACCGCCTATGTGGCACAACTTTGTGTATCGTTGATTCGCGAGCCTCACACCCCGGTTGTGAACCAAAAACGGGAAAGGGCCTCAGGGAGGGCATGTGTTTCCTTCTAGCTAGGGTGGTGTCAGTGACCTACTAGCCCTGACATTTATATTATTTTCACCTGTGTGGTTGTTGCTGTTGCGAGGCGCCTCGGATATATCGGTGACTGTGTGGAGCCGGTGGAGTCATTTGGCTCATTGACGCCCCAAAGGGCCGGGAAACGCAGTGTTCAAGCATTTTAATCCACATCGGTGGACCGGCCATGTTGCTCCAAGGGCCCACCTGAGTCTGGGTCCTGAGACATGGGCTAGAGCGTCTTGAATCGGTAGAGGACTTTCTTTTGCCTTGGTTCACAAATGGAAATCCAACTTCCAATATGTGACTTTGCGGTTTTGATTGTAGAGCCTAGTATGGCGACATAGTGGTATGGGGGCACTTATGCCGTCTATGATTGATACTTATGATTGAAATTGTTTTATACACCATGCACTTATATTAGTATCAAATTATTTGTTTTTAGCGTATCAAGCATTCTTTGGCTATTATAAGGTAAAAACCCTATCTTCCGGCTTGCGTTGCATTGTGTGATGGGACCTGGGTCGTATACTAGCTTCATTTTTCTTTATTTAGCATTGCGCTGTTGTTTAATGCACTGGTAGTCTTGGGAGGAAGCCCGTTCCGTGGTATACGGCATGGTCCCTTGATTTACCTAACTTTAAAATAAAATTAATAACTGTTTTAGTTCTCACACCAGTCACATGACTGACCTGGAGTTTATTGTTTTAACCTAAACTCTGGGTGTCCCTATTTTCCGCACGGACAGCTAGTAGTTTTGGTTTTGCAGATTTATATTCACAGGATCCTGATTCACAGCTGAAGCGGTATTCGGAAAGCTCTGTATCCGTGTATTACTTTCAGTTGTGCTTTGTATTGTTTTTCTGCTGCGATGTATTTAAATGTAATTTAAATCTCTGATATTTTCTGTGTAATATTTATTCATGCTCTGTAATATTCTTGTATTCTGATGGAATTGTTGTAATAAACAATGAAATGTTCTTCTGTTTGCGTTCTGATTTGTCGTGTTCTCAAAGCAATCAGGTGTTTCGAACGATCTTGATCGGTTTAGCGATCGATTCGGATCGAGCGAAATTCCTTTTCGTTACATTTGGTATCAGAGCTTTGGTTTACAGAGCTCGGAGAACAAGACACATTAGAACCAAATGAAAGAATTCATCAGAATTTGGATTAGTAATATCCAATGAGAATGACTCGTTAGAGTTGGGATCAGTAGTATCCTAGAACGAGTGTGAAGAGTATATTTTTAAAATAAAAACGAATTTTGTTTTGAAAATTTAAATCAATTATTCGTATTTGATTATTTATTTTATATTGAATTTGGACAATTCAGTATATAAAGATTTTGTGTATACGTCTGATCCGCGTGTATTTGAAGTTTTAATATACTGGGTAGATATAGAATCACACTCTAGTCGCCCGGACATGGTCCTGATGATGAAGTATACCATCACCAGTATTTATTTTCGAGTGACGAAAGTGGGATTTCTATATATTTCCAATTGGCTAGTGTGAGAACCAAAATATAGTTAGAATATATTGTTGTGATTTGGCACCAAAAATGTGATTTTTGACTATATAACAAAATTATGTGTTTGAAATGATAATCAACTAATTGATTGCTGGTTGTGTTGTTTGATTAATTAAAATTTGAACCTTTAGCCAAATTGAACCAAAAAGTGAATTGTATTGAAAATTTGTCGCATTTGCATACATATACATGTACTTACATTGAACAGGTCATAGCAAGGAGGCTAGAGAAGAGGAATAAAATTGTTTGCCCGACAAATAGGTACATGTTTACAAATATATTGGGTTTTTGATGATTTTATGAGCCGATTGGCTGTTTCTTTTTCTTTTTGGATTGGTGAGGGCCATGGGAAGCTATTTGAAATATCCCGAAGCTCCCGGTGTAGGGGGAGGTTATGGCGAAATTTTTCGAAAATTTAGGGTGTTTGCCAAATTTTTGAAAAATTTGAAAAGTTCTTAGAAACTGAAAAGTTGAAGAACTTAAGCCGGGATGAAAATAATGGAAGTTGAGTTGATTTGTGAAACAACTTTCGGCTTCGTTCCTTTTCGGGGACGAAAAGTTTTAAGTGGGGGAGATTGTAATAACCCAGAAATTCTGGGCTAATTTAAAATTTTTATTTTGGAAATTTTAATGAATTTTGATTATTTAAAATGAATTATTTTAAATAATAACGACAAGAAATTTATTTTGAATAGAATTAGAACGTATATATTTATATAGATCGTCGTTAGAATATAAATATTTATTTTTAATCATATAACGAGCCTCAAAATGGCGCGGTAGTTCGAAAATTCGATTTCAAATTTCAAATGAATGTATAGGATTCAAAATAAATCGGATTATAGCGAAACCAAAAATATTTGAATCTAACTGAGAATATCTTTCCAACGGATCCAAAAAATTGAAATTTCATAGCGGGAATAAAAAGTTACATCCAGTTGAAAATTCAGAATAGTCGCTATGGAACTTTAGCCCTTAAAAATGGGAATATTGCAAACGACCTCGGTTTTCGACGAAACCACTTTTGTTGGATCCGTGATGTCAAGTTATTGCTAGGTTTCAAAATTCGTAATTTTCTGAATTAATATGTGAGCATTGCAAAGGAAAACCCGTTTGACCAATTTCAGTTGATTTTAATCGACTGGAAAATTGCCATTTTTCTAATGGTTTCTGAATTTGACGAAATTAGTTTTGTTAGGACCGTATCGTCGATATGAAGCTAGAAATAATTTTGTTGGAATTTATAGAGTCAGTATGTGGCCCCGGTAAATTGAAATGTACGTTTAAAATTGAATATATAGATTTATATTTTAATTTAAACAAAAATTGATTGAAACAGCTGAATCAGCTGACGAAACATATTCCATTATGTTCGGAATGGGGGAAATTAGCTAGGGACAACAGTCAGTGAGTTCGATTTGGAGTTCGAATTTAAAAGTTACTTTAAGGAATTTGTAATGACCCGGACTCTTAGGGGTAAATTATAAAATATTTGATATGGATTTAAATATTGAGTTAAGTAAATAAATCATTTTTATAGGGAGTTATGGATTTAAAAATCAATTTCAATTTAATATTGAAATTATTTAATTATCAGAATAAGAAAATGGATTTAGTTGAATTCAAAATTTAATTTGAATTAAATACAGTTCAATTAATTAATGAGAAATTTCATTTGAATTTATAACAATAATGATATTATTGCAGAATTTAAAAGATTTGAAAATTTAATTTATATCAATATAAATTTATATCCGTTGAGGATGATCGAATTGGACCTCGTGACCTATCCTAGTGTGTCTGAAATAGGGGTATTACCCTAGATTGGCAGTTGTTGGGTTCAGGAAGGAGTTCGAAAACCGTGGGATAATTTAATTATAACGGTTAATTGAAAACTAAACTAAAAATAAACAAATTAATTAAGTGGCTATCCTTCCTCCAACTAAACTTATACCGTGGCTCCTTTTCTTCCTCAAAATAAAACAAAGCCGTGTATTTCTTTATACCACAAACTGTTCTTCTTCCATGTCCACAAACCAAACAACTCGTGGCATTTTTGTATGCATTCGTTCACACCATTTAAAGAGATCAAGCTCTCCCCTTTGTTGCTAAAAACTAAACCGAACTCCTCAACACCAAAAATGGCGGAGAAAAAAAGCCTGAACCAAATTCAAAGACATCCCTTATTTATTCCTTGCAATCGAAAGCTTCGAGAGATCTAATTTAACGCGCATAGGTGAATCGATCTGCTTGGTCTCGAATTTCTGGAGCTCAACACTGTCGAACGCAATTGGGTTTAAGGGTTCACGACGATTTCTGGATACTCGAACTATCGACAGTCGAGCTTGGGCTCGAAGCAGCGTGAGCCAAAGGAGGTTGGTCGCATGACTGAAGTGGATCGAGATGAGGGAGGTTGAGCCTGGAGTCGCGTTCGAAGCTGTGGTGGCAGGAGAAGAGCGAGTATGTCAAGGTGGAAGGGGAAGTCCGACAGTGGCAAATGGAGGAGAAATGGCGCAGGAAAAAGGACTTAGAGAAAGGAGCAGTACATAGATTGATTTCGAGTTGCTCGATGAAATGTCCAAGTGGGATTAAGGTATTAATTTAACAAATAAATTAGTTGATTTTCTTAATTTTATTTGATCAAAGATATTAATGCAATATATTTAATGTACACAAGTTTGCAAAATCGTAAATTGAGGTGAATTCCTATTTTTATTTGATTAGTAAATGTTTTAAAAACAGATGCGTACACTTTAAAGAAAAGGAATGTCGTTTTAATGCAAATCCGAAATTTGGAAACAAAAAGGAAAATTTATTTTAGTATATTCTCGACACAAAACCTTGGTAAGAAAATTCAATAACTTATTTATAAAGTTCGAATTTTCTTAGGAGAGGATAAATCAAATAAAAGAAACCATTCGTGTGGAGTCGAAGACTCAGAAATCAATGAAAGGAAATTGAAATTGGTACAAGTACAGATTAAAAATTCCGATGAGTAAATCTCACCTTTTATTTAGAATTATTTTTATATAATTAAAAATAATTGTCTGTGCTTGTTTGAATGCTGTTTGATTGTTTTAAAATATATATAGTTATTTAGGATTGGTTGACTATTATATATATATTGGGTTGATGATTGGTTGGATTCCCGCAGTCTCATTAGCGGATGCCCGCAGTTTCATAGCGGATGATTACCCTATACACCCCACGCTATGATTAGTGGATGACCTTCTATACCGCGATATCCTGCCTCGAAGCAGGATGGGTATTACTATGTTGACTAACATCTGTGGATGCAGGAAAACAGGTTGGAGGAATCCAACTGGATTCCTCAAAAATATATTATCTGTTTGTTTTTTGTTTGATTTCATATATATTCCTATATGATGTGTTAAAAATCAAATGACTGAAAATTGGTTGGTTTGATTGTTTAAAATATCCCTGGGGCTTGAATATTGATTCATAAAAATATCGGAAAGGGTATTTGATATTTAAAAAGGAAATTCTATTTTTATAAATAGAATTTGAATTTTAAATAAAACTATAGAAAATATTAACTTGTTTTGAAGGTATATAAAACAAGGAATCAAATTTATAAACGTTGTTTATAAATGAAAATATGGGATTTGAATCAAATTTATAAACGTTGTTTATAAATGGGAGATGGGATTTGAATCGAATTTATAAACTTTGTTTATAAATGAAATTATGGGATTTGAATTGAATTCATAAACGTTGTTTATTAATGGAAAGTTGGGATTTGAATTGAAGTTATAAACGTTGTTTATAAATAATGCAGAGAATTCAAATGGACTTTGAATATAAGGAATTGAAATATAATTTGAATAATAGAATTCAAATGGAGTTTAACTATAGAATTTGAACATAGTATTTCAAATGGAATTTGAATATAGAAATTCAAATGGGATTTAAAATAAATAGATTTGGATAAATAGAAGTGGATTAGACTAAGAAGTTAATTAACAGATTTAATTAACAAATTGAGTTAAAACGATTGGTATAGTTAAAATAGATTGGACAGGTATAGACATACAGGAGACAGGTATGGAATAAAGTATAGAAGTGAAATAAATAGAATGCCCGACAAAAAGGTACGTATTTAATTTCCATATGAGATTTTATGCGCCGTATCGGCAAGCCGCTTGGCTTTTCTTTTTCTTTTTGAGATGAGAAGGACCGGGAAAGCTATTTGAAATTTCCCGATGCTCCCGGTACAAAGGAGGTTATGGCGAATTTTTCCGCGAATTTAAGGAGATAGAATATTTTAAAGATAATTTGATATTTAGAAATTACCATATCAAAATATATAGAAGTCGATAAGAAAACGAACTTAGAAATAGAATAGTATAATCAAAAAGGAAGACTAGGAATAAAATCTAGTAAGAATAGAAAGAGAAAATGTATATGTGTTTAAAGGTGAATAATCAGTTGTATGGTATTGATTATTCGAGTAAGTAGTCTTGTCTGTTTTGACGTTAAATGTTATTCAGTCAAGGTCTGAGAGGTAATTATATCCCAACTTGGTTGATTTCATGATATACCGATAAGTAGCAAGATTCAGGCTCGAAAATCAATGTGGAATAAGAATTAGTTAAATACTGTATTTGGGTTGTCGTAACGATGTTTTACACAACATCTGTTTTAACCCAAATATGTGCAAAGCTTGGAAATAAAATAATGAATATTTTCTAAAGTTTAGAAAATAAAGGAAGGCGATATTCGAAAATGTTTTCCAAATAACGTAACAGGTCAATATGGTTATTGAAAATATTTGGTTAACAAATATTGATAAGAAATAGAGAAGAGATTAAATTAATGGAATATTAATTAAAGGTTCAGTGGTTGTTGGATGTTTGGATGAACACTTGTTTTATTCGATAGTTAAATCATCGACTATCGAAACACTTGTTTTTATTCGATAGTTAAATCACAGACTATCGAAGTTTTGACCATCGTTGTCAATATGGAGAGACCGGTTGGATTATTATCCGAAGAACCACTCCATATCGGCAGTAGCGTGCGAATCAGATTATATAAAGATAATCGAAGATGGAGTAGAGTGCAAGGACTTTTTCTATTAATCGAAATAGTGCCTTCAGTTCATCCTGTTCCTGGGTGACTTGTATGGATGAATGTCTGACAGAGTATTTCCAGACGTTCACGTATATTGATTTCTCCAACCGTACCAAGAGTGGAGGCGGAGAAGGAAACTTCTTTTAGCTAACACATAATGTATTGTTGTAGACGTCAATCGGTGATTTGATGGATTTGACGATGTGGCATTCAAAGTGAATCTGGTATGATGATAAAGCGTAGCTTCTAGCCTCATCATCCGGTAAATGACAGAAATCGGGCAGGCAGCATGGCTAAGTCGGTCGCACCGAAGTAGGGTGTATAATCACCTGATCTAGAGTTTCATTTACTTCTAAAAATCTATTGTTGATGCTGTCCCATTCGGGAAACGGTTGCTGATCCCAACTGTTGGTGATATACATTCGATACGCTCAAGCGAAATGAGTGGTCGGTCATGTGTGGCCGGGTTGCAAGATGTTCTTGTTGAACCCAGTGTATTCCTCTCTAGAGGTACATTAGCGGAAGGTGGTTCCATACCTTGTCATAGTTGGAAATCCATTACACAATACGTGCTTGCGGTTTTGATTGTATACTATATATGTAGAACGTGAGATGAAAGCATTTCTGCTAGATGATTATATATATACTGTGGTTGATAGACATTATTATAATATCAAAAGGTTTTTGATATAAAGATATTTTTGATTCTCATAAGGGAAAAACCCGTTCCGTTATGCGGCGTGGTCTTATGAGATATCGTTTACTTGTTCGAACTGTTTTTAAACTGTTTTACTCAAACCAGCCCCATGACTGACCCGGAGTTTACTTTGTTGTTTTCCCTAAACTCTTGGGTGCCTAAATTTGTATGGGCAGTCAAGTAGTCAGGATTTACAGATATACTGGAAGAGCTGGAGCAGGAGGCTTCAGGATCATATAGCTATAGTTATTTCCGCTGTGTTGTAAGTGCTGTACTTTGATAATGACATGTATATTCAAGTACAGATGTATATTTCAAGTTATGTTATATATATTATATGTTATTCGTTCCGCTGTGAGATTCGTGTTACTCTGATGTTGTGTTCTTCTTCTTATTCTATTCTAAGTTTCTATCTTATCTTTCCTCGCCCTCTAATTTCTTTCACTAATTACCAGGATTTTTCGATGTTTTGGTTATCGACATCGAGCTTATGTCGATAACCAAAGTCGCTCAAAATCCAGGTCGTTACAGTTGGTATCAGAGCTTAAGTTAAGAATTACTTGGCTCTGTGGCGTGACTCGGTAGAGATAGGGTTAGTAATACCCTAGATTGAGTTTGAGTGTATATATATACGAGAGAGCGTATTTGTTATTTGATGTAAAAACTGTTTTATATTGTGTTGACTAGTCTGTTGAGTGGATTATAAATTTTGGTCGAATCGTGGGACGCCACGATGTCGATAGGAGTTTATAAACACTTGAACAGAAGATTGGACACGATATTGTTTTTAAATAGTTAAGTTGATTGTTAAGATTATAATCAAATTAGATTATAAAACAGAAATAGTTATATATATAACCAATGGAATTTGTATATGAAATCAAATATACAAATGTGATAAACTGAAATTGAATTCCAACCAGAATTCAGAATTTAAAATCCTGGGAGTTTGGAAAATATTTTTCTAAATGGAGTTTGGAAAAAAAAGGTACTGATCTCATTCAGTAGCTGGAAAATAATTCTGATGATGGTCGCAACATCATCAGTGTTCATTTTCAAGTTTCTAAGTAATGAATGGCTGCCTTAGAAAACTTTTTGATGGGATTTGTTTGAAAAGAAACAAGTTGTTTGAAAATTCAAATGTTTTGAATTTGAGATAGATATAAATATATTTATATATTTATATAACTTCAAAGGAATTTTGAAATGGGAATTGGAATATAGATTTCAAATAGAAGTGAAATAGAATTTGAATTCAAAGGAATTCAAATGAGTTTGAATAAAGAAATTCAAATGGAATATGAATATTGCAAATATAAGGGAATTCAAATATAGAATTTGAACATAGAAATTTAAATAGGATTTGAATAAAGAAAATTCAAATAGAAATTGTATAAGAAAAATTGAAATGGAATTTGAATTCAAAGGAATTCAAATGGATTTGAATAAAGAAAAGTCAAATAGAGTTCTGAATTTTAGAATTAAAATGGAATTTGGTTAAATAGAATTTCAAAGAGAATATAAAGTGGAGGTTGAATATTAGAATTCAAGAAAATATAAAGTTTGAAATAGAATTTTAAATAAAAGGAGTTTAAATAGAATTTGAATTCAAAGTGAAATTTAAATAGGATTTGAATTCAAAGGAGTTAAGATAGGATTTAAATTCAAAGGAATTTAAATAGAAATGGAATAAAGGATTTCAAATGGAATTTGAATAAGGGATTTGAAATGGGTTTTTGAATGAAGGATTTCAAATAGAAATTGAAGATAAGAAATTCAAATAGATTTTGAAGATAAGGAATTGAAATAGAATTTGAATAGAAGAAAATTCAAATAGAAATTGAATAGAAGGAAATTCAAATATAGAGTTTGAATAAAAAAATTCAAATGGAATTTGAATATTGTAAATGTAGAGGACTTGAATATTTGAAGAGAAATAGATCGGGAATATTATGTTGGAATGGATTTGATATATATTAAAAATAAATCAGAATGGAGTTGAATTTATATTAAACAAAGTTAAAATGTTTATATTTATAAATATAATTAAAACGAGCTCGCCATAGCGCGGCAGTTTGTAAATTGGCGATTCGAACTTCAATTTAGTATGCAGAACTCAATTGAAGTCGGAATTCTTTGAAACAAGAATCGTCGGGACTGGTTGAACAATAGTTTTCTAATGAAAGAGAAAAATCAGGATTTCGTCGTATAGATTTTGAGTTATGTCAAAATCAAATTTTTAGAAAAGCAGCGCCAGAACCATTATAAAACCATAACGGTTTAATTAAATAAACAAAAGGATTTTTAGGAAATAAAATCCGAATTGGCATTAGAAAAATCCAGATTGGGGATATAAAATAAATATGAACTCCAGTTAAGTAAGTGAAATGATTTTTAAGATAAAAATCATATTTTAAATGGTTAAATAGAATTAACTAAATTGGAGGATAATTAGTTAAGGGAAATTTGAATCGAAATTGGGTTTTTGGATAAGTCAAAGAGATTGAAAATTTATATTCGAAATCGAATATATAACTCGAGTTGAAAATATAATTAGATTAGTTTATAATTAAGTTGACATATATTTGAACAAGTTATATTCAAATATGAAGGTGAAATAGGCAAAACGGTTAATTAGCAACTAGTTAATGGGAATTTGAATGGTTGAAATTAAATTTAACTTAAGTAAGTTAAATGGATCGAAATGGATAAATTAAGTAAATTCAATGTGAATGAAATATGAATTGGGTGTGAATAAAGGAAATATATTTGTAACACAAATACAAAGGAAGTTATGTGCAAACAAATAGAAGGAGAAATATTTGTAAAAACATTTGCAAATAGAATTTGAACAGGAAATATTTGTAAAACATTTACAAATAGATCAAATGGAAATATTTATTTATAGAAAATAAATAGAATGTTATAGATAAGATATTTATTTGTTAAATAAATAGAAATTAATCAAAGGAATATTTAGAAGATGAATAGAAAATGGAAATATGTTTTTAACAGATAAATAGAAAAGATTAGTTTATAAATAACAGTTTATAAGTTAAATTAAATATTTATCATTCGATAAATGGAATATATAAGTCTGAACTTATATAGAGAAGAGATATTGGTTTTTAACACTGATAGTTTTAAATAGAAGGGTTACACAACACTTGTATAAGTGAAGTAACGTTATTAAAGAGAACATTTATAAAGTGAAGAACCGTTACTAAAAGTAAATCTTTATAAATGAATAAACGTTATCAAATAGGAGTTATTCGAATAAGAGAAATCAATTAGAATTAGAAATAATCGATTAGAGTAAGAATTAACCAGTTAGAATTAATCAGTTAGGGTTAATCCATAGAGTTAATTGAATATTAGTTATTCAATTAGAATTTATCGAATATTTGTTATCCAAATTAAGAGTTAACCAGATAGAGTTAATTGAACATAGTTAATCGAATTAGGATTTAACTGAGTGATAGTTATTCAATTAAAGTTGATCGAATATAGTATTGAGATAGAGTTAGTCAAACATAGTTACTCAGGATAAGTACCATTTCGTACGACTGCTAGCGTAATTCGCAGGGCTGCAGATAGCCTAGGGCGATCGGATGTTTCCTGGGGAAATCAGGCGTAACCATCGTGATCGCTGCGATCTAGAGTCAAGCGAATGAAGTTATCGAATATAGTTTATTCGGAAGGAGTTATCGATTGTTAGTAAATCGAAGGAGTTATCGATTATTAGTTAATCGAAAAAAGTTATCGATTAGTTTAATCGAAGTAAGTTATAGAACATTGGTTATTCGAAGGAGTTAATCGAAAAGAGTTAAATCCAATAGAGTTAATTGATAAGAGTAAATTGAATAGAGTAAATCGAATATAGTTTATTCGAAGAGAGGTTTTCGAATCTAGTTATTCGAAAGAGAGAATATCGAATATAATTATTCGAAGGGAGGCGTTATCGAATAAGGATTTATTCGAAAGAGAGACGTAAGGAAGTTGGAAATGTTGAGTATCAACATAAATAAGTTTTGAAAAATAAATGGGTTTGTAGCACTTTTTTTTCTACCTTAGCAATTTCGAGGACGAAATTATTTTAAGTGGGGAAGATTGTAATGACCCGGACTCTTAGGGGTAAATTTTAAAATATTTGATATGGATTTAAATATTGAGTTAAGTAAATAAATCATTTTTATAGGGAGTTATGGATTTAAAAATCAATTTCAATTTAATATTGAAATTATTTAATTATCAGAATAAGAAAATGGATTTAGTTGAATTCAAAATTTAATTTGAATTAAATACAGTTCAATTAATTAATGAGAAATTTCATTTGAATTTATAACGATAATGATATTATTGCAGAATTTAAAAGATTTGAAAATTTAATTTATATAAATATAAATTTATATCCGTTGAGGATGATCGAATTGGACCTCATGACCTATCCTAGTGTGTCCGAAATAGGGGTATTACCCTAGATTGGCAGTTGTTGGGTTCAGGAAGGAGTTCGAAAACCGTGGGATAATTTAATTATAACGGTTAATTGAAAACTAAACTAAAAATAAACAAATTAATTAAGTGGCTATCCTTCCTCCAACTAAACTTATACTGTGGCTCCTTTTCTTCCTCAAAATAAAACAAAGCCGTGTATTTCTTTTTACCACAAACTGTGCTTCTTCCATGTCCACAAACAAAACAACTCGTGGCATTTTTGTATGCATTCGTTCACACCATTTAAAGAGATCAAGCTCTCCCCTTTGTTGCTAAAAACTAAACCGAACTCCTCAACACCAAAATTGGCGGAGAAAAAAAGCCTGAACCAAATTCAAAGACATCCCTTGTTTATTCCTTGCAATCGAAAGCTTCGAGAGATCTAATTTAACGCGCATAGGTGAATCGATCTGCTTGGTCTCGAATTTCTGGAGCTCAACACTGTCGAACGCAATTGGGTTTAAGGGTTCACGACGATTTCTGGATGCTCGAACTATCGATAGTCGAGCTTGGGCTCGAAGCAGCGTGAGCCAAAGGAGGTTGGTCGCATGACTGAAGTGGATCGAGATGAGGGAGGTTGAGCCTGGAGTCGCGTTCGAAGCTGTGGTGGCAGGAGAAGAGCGAGTATGTCAAGGTGGAATGGGAAGTCCGACAGTGGCAAATGGAGGAGAAATGGCGCAGGAAAAAGGACTTAGAGAAAGGAGCAGTACATAGATTGATTTCGAGTTGCTCGATGAAATGTCCAAGTGGGATTAAGGTATTAATTTAATAAATAAATTAGTTGATTTGCTTAATTTTATTTGATCAAAGATATTAATGCAATATATTTAATGTACACAAGTTTGCAAAATCGTAAATTGAGGTGAATTCCTATTTTTATTTGATTAGTAAATGTTTTAAAAACAGATGCGTACACTTTAAAGAAAAGGAATGTCGTTTTAATGCAAATCCGAAATTTGGAAACAAAAAGGAAAATTTATTTTAGTATATTCTCGACACAAAACCTTGGTAAGAAAATTCATTAACTTATTTATAAAGTTCGAATTTTCTTAGGAGAGGATAAATCAAATAAAAGAAACCATTCGTGTGGAGTCGAAGACTCAGAAATCAATGAAAGGAAATGGAAATTGGTACAAGTACAGATTAAAAATTCCGGTGAGTAAATCTCACCTTTTATTTAGAATTATTTTTATATAGTTAAAAATAATTGTCTGTGCTTGTTTGAATGCTGTTTGATTGTTTTAAAATATATATAGTTATTTAGGATTGGTTGACTATTATATATATATTGGGTTGATGATTGGTTGGATTCCCGCAGTCTCATTAGCGGATGCCCGCAGTTTCATAGCGGATGATTACCCTATACGCCCCACGCTATGATTAGTGGATGACCTTCTATACCGCGATATCCTGCCTCGAAGCAGGATGGGTATTACTATGTTGACTAACATCTGTGGATGCAGGAAAACAGGTTGGAGGAATCCAATTGGATTCCACAAAAATATATTATCTGTTTGTTGTTTGTTTGATTTCATATATATTCCTATATGATGTGTTAAAAATCAAATGACTGAAAATTGGTTGGTTTGATTGTTTAAAATATCCCTGGGGCTTGAATATTGATTCATAAAAATATCGGAAAGGGTATTTGATATTTAAAAAGGAAATTCTATTTTTATAAATAGAATTTGAATTTTAAATAAAACTATAGAAAATATTAACTTGTTTTGAAGGTATATAAAACAAGGAATCAAATTTATAAACGTTGTTTATAAATGAAAATATGGGATTTGAATCAAATTTATAAACGTTGTTTATAAATGGGAGATGGGATTTGAATCGAATTTATAAACTTTGTTTATAAATGAAATTATGGGATTTGAATTGAATTTATAAACGTTGTTTATAAATGGAAAGTTGGGATTTGAATTGAAGTTATAAACATTGTTTATAAATAACGCAGAGAATTCAAATGGACTTTGAATATAAGGAATTGAAATATAATTTGAATAATAGAATTCAAATGGAGTTTAACTATAGAATTAGAACATAGGATTTCAAATGGAATTTGAATATAGAAATTCAAATGGGATTTAAAATAAATAGATTTGGATAAATAGAAGTGGATTAGACTAAGAAGTTAATTAACAGATTTAATTAACAAATTGAGTTAAAACGATTGGTGTAGTTAAAATAGATTGGACAGGTATAGACATACAGGAGACATGTATGGAATTAAGTATAGAAGTGAAATAAATAGAATGCCCGACAAAAAGGTACGTATTTAATTTCCATATGAGATTTTATGCGCCGTATCGGCAAGCCGCTTGGCTTTTCTTTTTCTTTTTGAGATGAGAAGGACCGGGAAAGCTATTTGAAATTTCCCGATGCTCCCGGTACAAAGGAGGTTATGGCGAATTTTTCCGGGAATTTAAGGAGATAGAATATTTTTAAGATAATTTGATAGTTAGAAATTACCATATCAAAATATATAGAAGTCGATAAGAAAACGAACTTAGAAATAGAATAGTATAATCAAAAAGGAAGACTAGGAATAAAATCTAGTAAGAATAGAAAGAGAAAATGTATATGTGTTTAAAGGTGAATAATCAGTTGTATGGTATTGATTATTCGAGTAAGTAGTCTTGTCTGTTTTGACGTTAAATGTTATTCAATCAAGGTCTGAGAGGTAATTATACCCCAACTTGGTTGATTTCAGGATATACCGATAAGTAGCAAGATTCAGGCTCGAAGATCAATGTGGAATAAGAATTAGTTAAATACTGTATTTGGGTTGTCGTAACGATGTTTTACACAACATCTGTTTTAACCCAAATATGTGCAAAGCTTGGAAATAAAATAATGAATATTTTCTAAAGTTTAGAAAATAAAGGAAGGCGATATTCGGAAATGTTTTCCAAATAACGTAACAGGTCAATATGGTTATTGAAAATATTTGGTTAACAAATATTGATAAGAAATAGAGAAGAGATTAAATTAATGGAATATTAATTAAAGGCTCAGTGGTTGTTGGATGTTTGGATGAACACTTGTTTTATTCGATAGTTAAATCATCGACTATCGAAACACTTGTTTTTATTCGATAGTTAAATCACAGACTATCGAAGTTTTGACCATCGTTGTCAATATGGAGAGACCGGTTGGATTATTATCCGAAGAACCACTCCATATCGGCAGTAGCGTGCGAATCAGATTATATAAAGATAATCGAAGATGGAGTAGAGTGCAAGGACTTTTTCTATTAATCGAAATAGTGCCTTCAGTTCATCCTGTTCCTGGGTGACTTGTATGGATGAATGTCTGATAGAGTATTTCCAGACGTTCACGTATATTGATTTCTCCAACCGTACCAAGAGTGGAGGCGGAGAAGGAAACTTCTTTTAGCTA
This sequence comes from Allium sativum, assembly GCA_030737875.1. Taxonomy (NCBI): domain Eukaryota; kingdom Viridiplantae; phylum Streptophyta; class Magnoliopsida; order Asparagales; family Amaryllidaceae; genus Allium; species Allium sativum. The sequence continues at coordinate 137,249,791 of CM060918.1, forward strand.
ACACATAATGTATTGTTGTAGACGTCAATCGGTGATTTGATGGATTTGACGATGTGGCATTCAAAGTGAATCTGGTATGATGATAAAGCGTAGCTTCTAGCCTCATCATCCGGTAAATGACAGAAATCGGGCAGGCAGCATGGCTAAGTCGGTCGCACCGAAGTAGGGTGTATAATCACCTGATCTAGAGTTTCATTTACTTCTAAAAATCTATTGTTGATGCTGTCCCATTCGGGAAACGGTTGCTGATCCCAACTGTTGGTGATATACATTCGATACGCTCAAGCGAAATGAGTGGTCGGTCATGTGTGGCCGGGTTGCAAGATGTTCTTGTTGAACCCAGTGTATTCCTCTCTAGAGGTACATTAGCGGAAGGTGGTTCCATACCTTGTCATAGTTGGAAATCCATTACCCAATACGTGCTTGCGGTTTTGATTGTATACTATATATGTAGAACGTGAGATGAAAGCGTTTCTGCTAGATGATTATATATATACTGTGGTTGATAGACATTATTATAATATCAAAAGGTCTTTGATATAAAGATATTTTTGATTCTCATAAGGGAAAAACCCGTTCCGTTATGCGGCGTGGTCTTATGAGATATCGTTTACTTGTTCGAACTGTTTTTAAACTGTTTTACTCATACCAGTCCCATGACTGACCCGGAGTTTACTTTGTTGTTTTCCCTAAACTCTTGGGTGCCTAAATTTGTATGGGCAGTCAAGTAGTCAGGATTTACAGATATACTGGAAGAGCTGGAGCAGGAGGCTTCAGGATCATATAGCTATAGTTATTTCCGCTGTGTTGTAAGTGCTGTACTTTGATAATGACATGTATATTCAAGTACAGATGTATATTTCAAGTTATGTTATATATATTATATGTTATTCGTTCCGTTGTGAGATTCGTGTTACTCTGATGTTGTGTTCTTCTTCTTCTTCTATTCTAAGTTTCTATCTTATCTTTCCTCACCCTCTAATTTCTTTCACTAATTACCAGGATTTTTCGATGTTTTGGTTATCGACATCGAGCTTATGTCGATAACCAAAGTCGCTCAAAATCCGGGTCGTTACAGAATTAATTAATTAAATAAATAATATATATATATATTATATACTCTCTAGGTCAACCCTCCCATTCCTTTACCCCCGTCGCTCAAATCAAAAGAGAAAACCGCCGCTCTCGTTCCTCACTCCTCACACCGTCGCAACCACCACGTCGCCACCCAGTCAACGCCGCACCTCTGGCGAAACCATCTCCGATCTCCCCCTCCTCCATCCTCCGTTCCCCCATCCTCTCTCTCCCTCTTTCTACTGTAAACCACCCCAAACCCTCGATTTTAGCCATCGCCGCCCTTGCAGGGCCACCAACGCGCCATGCCCTGACCCACCTCAACCGCCGATCAGACCTTCGCCGCCTGCAACTCCGATGCCCGCATCCAAACCCCCTCATCCAACCAAGACCCAATGTTTAAACATGGAAAGTAAGTTTTTTCTTACTTTATTTTCTTTATGTGATTTATTTAACTAATTCAGCGATTAAAACATTGTTAGCATGGTTTTTAAAAGGTAATATATATATATATATATATATTATTAAAGATAAGATTTTTATCATAGTAAAAACGATGTTTTTATATGTAGAAAGGCGGAATTTTTATATGAAGTAGATAATAAAAATATGATTTTTATATTATATAAAGAATAAAAATACGATTTTTATATTATATAGATAGTAAAAATTTGATATTTATTTATGTAGCGAAATAGAAATCTGATTTTTATTATATATATGTTGAAATAAAAATGTGATTTTTATATACATCGCAACAATATAAAGATGCTATTTTTATATATGTAGTGGATACGGACAACGAAAGTGACAAAAGGCGAGCACGGCGAAAATTTCCTACATATGAAGAGTCGTGGTGTTTGGTTTAGCTTCTCGATGAGAACTCCTCACCTTTAATTTATTTCTAGTTTGAAATATATACTAGGATGTAGACGGTGCTTAGCAGCACCCGACACCCGTCGTCCACAGACCATGAATGACTTGTTTATTTGATTGTTGTGTTGTGAAATTTGATTTTGTGATATGGAATGAAATAAAATATTTTATAGTGGAAAATATTTTATAGTTAAAAATATGATTTTTAACGTGTATATAAAATAAATAGTAATAAACAAATCGGACGATTTGTTTATATACACTGATTTGACTGATATTGATTGGGACTATAAATTTTACACGTCGCCCAACTGCACAAATAATATTCAGTGTTTGTAGATTGAAACCCCACACGGGTGTTGGGATGATATTTGACGTACAGTAATCCCAATTGTTTAGTGGTATGTCGATCGTTTGATTGACAGACTGTATGAGCGTTAATTAGTTATATTTAATGCTTATACAGTTGTGTGGTGCACTTTGAGTGATGGTTGATTATTTATCGTTGCTATTATATACATGTGTTGTATGGAATCCATATTATTAACATTATATGGTAATTGATTGGGCCTTATTCCAATTGGGAAAATAAAGAATATTATAAAATAAAGATTCATGTGTTGAATAGAATAAATAGTCATGTGTTGACGATGCTCATGTGTTGGGAATATTCATGTGTTGAAACTTATCATGTGTTGAGTAAAATATTTTAAACAATAAAATTTATATCTTTATTATAATTTTATAAAATATATTAAATAACAAAAATAGTCATGTGTTGACGATACTCATGTGTTGAGAATATTCATGTGTTGAAAGAAATATAGATTCATGTGTTGAATAGAATAAATATTCATTTGTTGAATAGAATAACGAAGTTATTGAAATATATAAAGCCGTGTTGATTAGAGATGCACCATTTTGACGCGAACGATATTTATATCGATTATATTCGTTTTTATAATGAATATAGAAAAGGAAGTGATTTCAAAATATGATGTTTTGAAAATATTACCATTTGTATATCAATGGTGTGGAATATTCAATTTTGCTTTGAAATTGGATATGAAGTTGAAATTGGTTTGAAAACGAATTTAAAACGATTTATAAGATACGTTTTGAATTGAAATCGACGAAATATATATAATATATATATTATATATATTAAATGGCCTGAATAGAACACGCCGCGCCGCGACCGTTCGTGAATTTCGACCATTGACTTTGAATGGATATTACGGGAGATCCGACCGTCAAATTCTCCTAAAACTGGAACCGTTGGGTTCGTATCGAAAAGAGCTTTCTAATGAATATTAGAGATTTGAAATCTAATGGTTGGATTTGGAATTATGTCCAAATCAAATTTGGAAAAGGTCGCTGTAAGTGCAGTTTGATGCCCATTGGTGGAAATCGACTGTACGGGCCTTTATAAAATTATTAAAAATTGTAATTATTTGTGTAAAATCATAAGAAATGATTTGTGAAGAATTGGGATGAAAAATTCCAAATTTGTAAAGGTAAAAATAGATTTATATCGAAATGAACTAGTTTTGAACTAGAATTATAATTCATTTATTTTTTAAATAAATAAATTGGATTAGAAAGGGTTTTAAAAATACCCAGAATTTCCAATAATTGAATTGGAATGGATTTGAATCGAAATTATCTTTGGAATATTTCGATGTTGGGTTTCGTGATTATACAGATATTGTTATGAAAATTTGAAAGATATATTTATATCGTTATTTCCAATACGATATTTGTTGGTCGTAAGATTTGATATTGAATATAAGCCGATATATTTTTTATTCAGAGCCTTGTATTTAATATCAAATGAGATTTGGGTTTGTCGTGAATGGTGTCTTCATTAACACTGTTCTTAAGCCTAGTTGAGAAAAAGATTAAATCTTTTTATTTAGATTTAATGAAGTGTACCAATTAAATGGCATTTAATTGAAATTGAATTTGAATTGGTTTTTAGGTTTATCGTGAACGATGTTTTAAATAACACTTGTTCTTTAACCCGATAATTAATGGAATGTGATTTTGGGTTTATCGTGAACCGTGTTTTAAATGACATTGGTTCTTTAACCCAGTTAAAGACAGGATGTGATTTCCTAAGTTAAATAATCATTGATAGTGATTCTTGGGAAGATTAAAACTAATTGGAGTTTTAATGAATCTTTAATTAGATTGAAGTGATCGAGGATGGAGTCTCACTAGTTTTGCTCCAGGCGATAGTTAAATCTTTAATTAGATTTGAACGTGAAATGGTAATTAAATTTACCGATAACACCGTGGTGTTAGATATTAAGTATGACCAGTTTCACTTCATGGGATGAATAGGTTGGGATTGGGAAATAAAATAAATGATTACTTTGGTGTGGTTCGCTAATCCCGACTAATTTGAATTGATATTCAAAGGAAGATTAAAGAATAAATTTAAAGAATTTATCTTTGATAAAATTAATGGGAATCTGTCCCAAAGTATGAGAATATTTGAATAAAGGAATATTCTTAATTGGAATGAGGCGTATGTTGTGTTTGTGTAACACTTGTTTATTATATACGCGAGTTATTCAGAAAGACCGGGTTTATCCCATTCTGAATAACTGATTCGACGTGGTGTCGAGGATGAATATGGTAGTCGAAGACAGGAGGTCTTCACATCATTTGGGTGATTACTGATGATCTTGTTTGGGCTGTACACCCAAGAGGAGGGAATCAGTTTGTGATCGTCCAGACGTACTTGGAGATCGATGGATATGCGAGGTACAAGGTGCCTCCGGTTTCGTTCAGACCCAGAATGAACTTGTAAATGGACTGTGTGTCAGACATTGGATTTTATTATGTATGATTGATTTCTATTAAATATATATCTGTTTGGCGGCGGAGAATTTATTCTTTTGCTTAACGCCCTTCTCTGAGACGTACGAGCTCAGAGGTTATATATTGGTGGATATCAATCGCATGGAGTGAATTGCCTGTGTTTCATGCCTAAGTGGCAATTGTTCAAGGCTTTTGTTGAAAAGCAAAGCCTTGTGGTTGATGATCAAAGCACCTCCTATGTGGCATAGCTTTGTGTAGCGTTGATTCGCGAGCCTCACACCCCAGTTGTGAACCAAAAACGGGAGAGGACCTCAAGGAGGGCATGCGTTTCTTCTAGCTAGGGTGGTGTCAGTGACCTGCCAGCCCGGGCATTTATATTATTTTCACCTGTGTGGTTGTTGTTGTTGCGAGGCACCTCGGATATATCGGTGACTGTGTGGAGCCGATGGAGTCATTTGGCTCATTGACGCCCCAATGGGCGGGGAAATGCAGTGTTCAGGCATTTTAATCCACATCGGTGGACCGACCCTGTCGCACCAAGGGCCCACCTGAGTCTGGGTCCTGAGACACGGGCTAGAGCATCTCGAATATGTAGAGGACTATATTTTGCCTCGGTTCACAGATGGAAATCGAACTTCCAATATGTGACTTTGCAGTTTTGATTGCAGAGCCTAGTATGGCGACATAGTGGTATGAGGCACTTATGCCGTCTATGATTGATACTAATGATTGAAATTGTTTTATGCACCATGCACTTATAATAGCATCAAATGATTTGTTTTTAGCATATCAAGCATTCTTTGGCTATTATAAGGTAAAAACCCTATACTCCGGCTTGCGTTGCATTATGTGATGGGACCTGGGTATTATAATAGCTTCATTTTTCTTTATTTAGCATTGCGCTGTTGTTTAATGCACTGGTAGTCTTGGGAGGAAGCCCGTTCCATGTTATACGGCGTGGTCCCTTGATTTACCTAACTTTTGAATAAATATTAATAACTGTTTTAGTTCTCACACTAGTCACATGACTGACCTGGAGTTTATTGTTTTAACCTAAACTCTGGGTGTCCCTATTTTCCGCACGGGCAGCTAGTAGTTTTGGTTTTACAGATTTATATTCACAGGATCCTGATTCGCAGCTGAAGCGGTATTCGGAAAGCTCTGTATCCATGTATTACTTTCAGTTGTGCTTTGTATTGTTTTTCCGCTGCGATGTATTTAAATGTAATTTAAATCTCTGATATTTTCTATGTAATATTTATTCATGCTCTGTAATATTCTTTTATTCTGATGGAATTGTTGTAATAAATAATGATATGTTCTTCTGTTTGCGTTCTGATTTGTCGTGTTCTTAAAGAAATCAGGGATTTCGAATGGTCTTGATCGGTTTAGCGATCGATTCGGATCGAGCGAAATTCCTTTTCGTTACATCTACTGTCCATAACTTCTTCATACGTTATCCGTTTTACGCAAAACAGTTGTCTATCTTGACCAGAATTTCGAGATGGACGCAATGGTGTAGTTTATTTCCCTTATTTCTTAATATTAAATTAATTATTCTTTAATTTATCCTCTTTAGTGTAGTTGAAATATGGTGTGTTACATATGGGATAAGAAATAAGGTGCCTCCGGTTTCGTTCAGACACAGAACAGACTTGTAAATGGATTGTATGTCTGACATTGTACTTTGCATTGTATTTGTTGATCTATGCTATATATATTTGTTTGGTGGTGGGGAATTTATTCTTTTTTCTTAACACTCTTCTCAGAGACGTACGAGATTAGAGGTTCTATATTGGTGGATATCAATGGTACGGTATGGATTGACAATGCGGTATGCTGAGATGCAATGATCAATGCTTTTGTTGAAAAGAAAAGCTTTGTAGAGATGATCAAAGCATGACTTTAAATAATGCATTGTGTATAATGTTAATTCACGAGCCTCACACCCCGGTATGTGTCAAAAACGATATTAGTGACTACAAGGAGTGCATGCGTTTCTTTCTAGCTAAAGGTGATGTTGTGGTATGGATCCTAGACATTTTACTTATGTGGATGATGGATGTGAGGGCCCTCGGATATGATTGGTCGACATACTGACCAGATGACAGGTCCTATAGGACTGAGAAACGTATTGTTCAAGAATAAGCAATCCACAAATGTTAGGTGTGGATAGACCCTGAAGATCCAAGGGTTGCCCATAGGTGTGATCCTGAGACATGTGCTAGAGTGTCTCGAAACTGGTGAGGAGCCATCCCTTGTCTCGACTCATAGATGAAATCCAATTTCCAATATGCTACTTTTAAGATTTTAGTTGTAAACCTATATGGCGACATAATATATGGCACCTATGTCATCTATGATTGATACATTTATATTAGAAGTTGCTTCCTACACTATGCACTTATAGTAATATCAAAATTATTTGCTTTAAACCATACCAAGCATGTCCGGCTATTATAAGGTCAAACTCTATCCTCTGGCATTGCATTGCATTGTTTTGTTTTAAACCTATATTCACGTGGAGAAAACCCGTTCAGTGTCATACGGCGTGGTCCTATGATTTACCCGCTTTTAAAGTAAAGATTTAATAATGTTTTAGTTCCTCACACCAGTCCTTGTTTGGCATGCCTATTTCTATAGGGTGCAGCATGATAGGGGGTTCTCGCTTCGCGTTAGGTGGCGAATCAGAGACTCTTACCCCCCTACATATCCTTTTCTAGGGTTGGTTAGGCATGAGGCCAAACCGCTCGAAAGGATGGCTGTAAAACAAGGTGTTTAGGGTACCACTGTGGCAACCACAGTGGAATGTTAGCCTGCTTCTTTGGGGTGTGGAGGGATGGTTGAAAAGCCTACCAAAATCTTCGGGTCATTAAAAGGTTGTATCAGAGTTTTGGTTTACATAGCTCGAGAATAAGACACATTAGAACCTGACGAAAGAATTCATCATAGGTAGGATTAGTAACATCCTATAAGAATACTCATTAGAGATAGGATCAGTAGTATCCTAGAATGAGAAACTCATTAGAGACGGGGTTAGTAATACCCTAGAATGAGTTGAGAGTTATATGTTTGTAAGTAACATATTTGTGATTATCATATAATCTGATTTTCAAATATATTTTATATACAAAGAGAATGTATGTTTTGAAAATATATGGGCAACCTACCTCATTATTTTGTAATATGATTTCGAATGTTTATTTTGATGTTGAGTTTGGACTATCGAATATAAGAAGATTTTACATATACGCCTGGCAAGCATATATCCGAAGTCTTGAATATAATTAATTGGTATAGAATCACATTCTAGTCGCTTGGGGATGATTCTGATGATTGCTAGCATCATTAGTGTTTATTTTCGAGTTTCTAAAGTAAGATGATTATATATATCCAATTGAAACATCGAAATATACTTAAACTAATTTAAGTAAATTTTGGAAATGGTTTGAGACTTAAATTTAACTGATAATTAGCTGAATTGATTGAAAATACGAAAGTAAATCAAATGAATTAAAATTTAACTTAAGAAGAGTTAAATAAAATCGGAATAATAAAAATAATGTAAGAAAGAAAGACTGAATTGAGTTAAGTCAAATTTTATGTTGAATTGATTTGAAAATTGGTTGGAATTGGATATATATATATATATATATATATATATATATATATTGAGCAGGTTATTGGTGAAAGCCGAGTAAAGAAAAAAATTGCGTCCTCGACAAACAGGTGCACCTTATTTAGTTAGTTGCGCAATTTTATTATTTTATTGTTGTGAGAGAACTAGATGCGCTGTGATAGTTTCTTGTGAGAAATTAAACATATATCATAGGGTAGTTAACATCAACTATGGACTACACTGCATAGCATATACCAAAGACAGCATAGCATAGAATATCTATATAAGCATGCAATTATTTGGTGCTTATATACGATGTTTTGATTGCCATATGAGATCGCACTTGTTTAATACTTGTATGGAGAGGACTGAATTACAGGTTGAACTAAAGACTAATTATGGACTTAATAAACATAAAACAGAAAATGATAGGATATAATAATAAAAGAGGTAATTAGGGACAAGGACAAACTTTGTCGAAAAATTAGGCTGAAGGACACAAAGTTTTATTTTTAGTCTGAAGGAAAAACTTTGAACCAAAATTAAGTTGAAGGAAAATGCTAAATGTAATTAGCATTATATTCATATTTTACACTATAAGAAAATGCTAAATGTAATTAGCATTATTCAGTTTTACACTGCAGAAAATGCTAATTATATTTAGCATTGTCCTTCAGCCTAATTTTTTTTCAAAGTTTGTCCTTCAAGCTAAAAATAAAACTTGGCGTCCTTCAGACTAATTTTTTTTCAAAGTTTGTCCTTGTGCCTATTTTCCACATAATAAAACCCCATCACTGGTTATTGAGATGACAAAAATATACACGTCTCTCTTGTAGTAGATACGACACATGGATCATGACTAATCCCTGTCACTTGGTCAAGGGATGGTTTTCGACACATCTCCCTTGAGTGTAAATAAGTCAAAATTGCTTTGTTTGATGTATACTAATTTATTTATTGCCTGATAAGGCCATATATATTTGCTCCAATCAACCCATAGAAAGAAGTTTATGGCGAATTTTTTCAAAAATTTTAGGCGTTAGCCAAATTTCAGAAAAAATTAGGATGCTCTTAGAAACTGAAAAGTTGAAGAACTCAAGCCATAATGAAAGTTGAGTTAGTTAGTTGAACGACTTTCAACTCCATTCCTTTTTTGAGACGAAATTTTTTTAAGTGGGGGAGATTGTAACCACCCAAAATTTCAAAACCAATTTAAAATTTATTTTTAATTGATTTTGATGGAAATTAATTAATTTGGATGATTTATTTTGAGAATAAACGACTTAGAATTTATTTAAAATGAAGTTTGAGCGTATAAATTTATAATCTAATTAAAACCATCTCGTAATGGTGTGCTAGTTTGAAAAATTAGTTTTAAACTTTAAATGAGTATACAAAATTCGTTATAAATCAGAATTTGATGAAACCAGAAACGTTAGGATCTAATTAACCATATCTTTCTAACGAATGTAAGAAATTGAGATTTCACTTTATAAATTGTAATTTATGTCCAAATTAATATTTCAAATAGTTGCTATGGAATTTACTAATATTTTAATAGTATTTAAGCCCTTAAAAATAACGATTTTGCAAACGATCTCCATTTTCGACGAAACCACTATTGTTGGATCCGGAACGTCAAATTATGCTAGGATTAAATTTTCTGGTCAATTGTAATTAGTATGTAAGTGTAGTGAATTTAAAAGAGTGTTATAAATTTAGTTGAATTAAATAAGCTAGTTAAAAGGCTATTTTTCACACTATCTCCAAATTTGACAAAATTAGTTTTGTTAGAACCGTATTCGTAAGACATAGTGATATTTTAAATTTCATAATTTTTAGAGTCGATATGCGGCAGTGGAAAATTAAAGCGTACGTCCAAATTCAATAGTTAACGTTATATTGATTTATAATGTAATTTTGATAAAAACTAATATAAATAGTCGAATCAGCTTAAGAAACATATTCCATTATGTCTGGAATACGGGTATTTAGCTAGGGACGTCAGTCGGTGGGATTCGTTTGGAGTTCAGTGCGATAAACAAGTAATATTAGAATTAAATAATATTAAATTATATATATAAATCCATTTTTCCATGCCAAACCCTAAATCTTCTGTCTGCATCGCCACTTGCCAGTTAATGGCCAAATTGCTCCAGAGAAGATCGCATCTGATCACCCTCTATAGTCAGTATCTTGCAACAAGTTCTAAAGGAAAAGTGTTAAGCTCGACAAGAGGCATGTTTTGACTGGTGGTGATTGCCGTTGGTGGTGGTTTGTGGCTGAAATTGGATGTAAAAGGGGTGGCGGTTCGTGGTGTTTTCGGGGCCATGGTGGAGCTCGAGTGGCGAGCTGTTGAGGGAGGAGGAAGGTGATGTGGAGGGGTTGGAGGTGGCGATCTCCGATCAGCCTTTGGTGGCTTGAGCGACAGCGCATGACTAAAGGTAGAAGATGAGCGTAGGTTCGGGTTTTAGCTGAAGGAGATAAGGGAGGAAGGAAGGTTAGGGGAAGATTAAGGAAATTAATTAAAATTAATTATTTTAATTATCTTAGTTAATGTAATCAATGCTTTAAAATATCATATCTTATTCATACAACACCATAAATTGACAAAACTGGATACGTTTGAATCAAAACGATGAAATCTTCAATATGGAATTGATTGGGAATAATTTGGAGCTAGTTGGAAATTTGAGTTAAATTAAACCCCTGTTTAATTTAACTCAAAAGTAATGGTTATTATAATGATCAAAAATCTCAGTGAGAACTCTCTCACTCAAATATTTTGTATAGTTATTTATTTTTATAATTTGAAACATATTAATTAGCTATGTGGATTTTTATCTGTTACATGCGATACCCCTTGAGTTCAACACATGAACTGTTCACCAAGTTTATTTGTTATTAGAAGCGTTATTTGAATATACGACACTCATACTTTAAACAATGCTGATGGACACTTTGTGGCACCTTAAATGGCAATGGATGATTATTTATGTTATGATTTGATTGTGAATTTAAAATAATTAACATGTTAAAAACGTTGTTAAATTATTTGTAGTAGTTGAAATTGGATTAAAAATCCATTTACAAGTCGAATGGCTTGTCTATGTTCACCCATTTAAATAATATCGATTAGACGGAATACATATTTATTAATTTGTTATTTATTGGTTGAAAACCACACACGGATATTGGGATGATATTTGATTTACACTAATCCCAAGTGTTTAGATTGAATGTTAATCGATTGATTGACATACCAATATAAGCGTTAAACAAATATTTAAGGCTTATATGGATGTAAGTGCACTTTGGATGTGAACTGGATGTTTACTAGTTATTTATAACTATTGTTGAATACATGTGATGTATGAAATCCGTATAACTAAAATTATATGGTAATTGGTTGAATCTCATTTCAATCCGGAATAAAAATAATATTTTAATATAATATGCAGTTAACAGTTGAAGTTTGGTTTTGATGTCTGATTTTGGATGGACAAAAAAAATATTAAAATTGATTGAACAGTGAAATGTGCAATTTTAAAGATAATTATATATGTTTTATATAATTTATAAAAATGGGTTTGAAGTGTTTCGATTTATAATTAAAATTTATAAATCGAGTTCGGGCTTGAATAGAACGCGCCACACAGCAACAGTTCGCGAGCATCATCCCATAACTTCGAACTGAAGTACCGGAAGATCCGACCGTCGGATCCTCCTGAAATTGTAACCGTTGGAACCATAACAAAATGTTCTTTCTAATAAAATGAGAAATTTTGAAATCCAATGGTTATATTTTAATTTAAGTCCAAATAAGTTTTGGAAAAGGTCGCTATGGATGCAGTTCGGTGGCCGATGTTGGAAACCGACTGTAAGGGCCTTGATAAAATTATCAAAAATATAAATAAATTATGTAAAATCATAATAAATGATTTGGAAAGATTTTGGGTGAAATGTTCCATATTTGAAAAGATATTTTTATCTGAATGAACTTGTTATTAACTAGAATAATAATCAAATGATTTTTAGAAATAATAAATTGGATGGTAAATAGTTTTAACATAACCAAAAGTTTCCAACATATAAATTGAAATGGATTTGAATGAAAATTATCTTCGGATATTTTCGATATTGGATTCTGTGACTATACAGATATCATCGAAGAATTTGGAAGATATTGATATCATTATTCCAAAACGATACCTTTTAGTTTGAGAATTGGGTATTGAATGTAAGTCGATATGATTTCCATTTAAAGACTTATATTTAATATCAAATTGGATTTTGGGTTTGTTGTGAATGGTGTCTTTAATGACACTATTCTTAAACCCTATTGAAATGAAAGTTATAGAATAAATCTTTTAAGTAAGGTTTAATGAAGTTTTTCAATTTAATAAATTAAATTGGAATTAAATGGTAAAATGAGATTTTGGGTTTGTCGTGAATTGTGTCTTCAATAATATTGCTCTTGAATCCATTTGTGAATGGAATAAATCTTTTAATTAAGGTTTAGAGAAATTTCCAAATCTATTTAATTAAATTGGAATTGAATGGAATTCGAGTTAATAATAAACGAGATGAGCTTCTGTGAAGTAAGGCGTTTACTATTTATGGAATTTAAAAAGGCTTTGTTGTTATTCCACTTATTGTATTGGTTGGATATGGAAATTTATATCGATTATAAATTGTTCGGATTTCTGTGAAGATTCCATATTGAATGGAAGATGAATTTGGGTTTATCATGAGCAATGTTTTAAATGACATTTGTTCTTTAACCCAAGTAAAGACAGGATTAATTTCCAAAGGTTGAATAATCAATAAGTAATGATTTTTGAAGATTACAACTAAGTTAGAGTTTTAATTAATCTTTAATTAGATTGAAGTTAAAGGGTAATTAAATTTACCAAACACGAGAACTATTCGAGATGGAGTATCACCAGTTTTACTCCATGCGATGGTTAAATCTTTAATTATATTTGAATGTAAAATGGTAATTAAATTTACCAATAAAACAATAGGCGTTAGATATGGAGTACCACTAGTTTTTCTCCATAGGATGAATAGGTTGGGATTGGGATAATAAAATGAATGATTACTTCGGTAATGCTCGATAATGCCGACTAGTTTATAAACTTTAATTCAACATAAGATTGTTAAAAGATAGTATAAAAACTTTTGCAATGGTTTTGAAAGAAAGATTTAAACAAGAGGTTTAGATAAATTTAAATTTTTGATAAGATTAATGGAAATAATTCCCGTTATAAAGAATATTCGAATAAAAGAATATTCTGGATTGGAATGGGGCGTATGATGTGTTTATATATCACTTGATTATAAGATGCGCTAGTTATTCGAAAAGATAGGGTTTAACCCATTCTGAATAACCGATACGACGATTAAAAGTCGAAGATATTAAAGACGGTCCAAGGAGGACAATCTTCACATCGAATGGATTAATACTGATGCCCTAGATATGGGTAGCTCCCTTGAAGGGGTTAAAGTGGTAGTTGTCCTGACGTACTTGTTGATTGTCTGGATATGTGAGGGCCTTTCTCCTGTATTGGACATATGGGATAAGAAATAAGGTGCCTCTAGTTTTAATTAGACCCAGAACGGACTTGTAAATGGATTGTATGTCTGACATTGTACTTCGCATTGTATTTGTTGATCTTTGCTATATATATATATATATATCTGTTTGGTGGCGGAGAATTTATTCTCTTTGCTTAACACCTTTCTCTGAGACGTACGAGCATAGAGGTTCTATATTGGTGGACAATAATGGTACGGTATGGGTTGACAATGTGGCATGCTGAGATGCAATGATCAAAGCTTTTGTTGAAAAGCAGAGCTTTGTGGATGCTGATCAAAGCACGACTTTAAATAGCACAACTTCGTGTGTAGCATTAATTTGCTATCCTTACACCCCGATATGAGTCAAAAACGGGATTAGTGACTGCAGGGAGTGCATGTGTTTCTTTCTAGCTAGAGGTGATGTCATGGTATGGATCCCAGACATTTTACTTATGTGGATGATGGATGCGAGGACCCTCGGATATGATTGGTCGACATACTGACCGTATGAAACGTCTGACAAGACCGGGAAACATATTGTTCAGGAATAACCATTCCACTAGGTGCAGACCATCCCTGAAGATCCAAGGGTTTTCCATAGGTGTGATCTTGAGACATGTGCTACAGTGTCTCGAAACCGGTAAGAAGAAATCCCTTGCCTCGAATCATGGATGGAATCTAATTTCCAATACGCGACTTTTACGGTTTTTGTTGTAAACCTATATGGCGACATAATATATGGTACCTATGCCGTCTATGATTGATACATTTATATTCTAAGTTGCTTTCTGCACTCTGCCCTTATAGTATATCAAAATTATTTATTTTAAAGCGTACCAAGCATGTTTGGCTACTATAAGGTAAAACTCTATTCTCCGACTGGCGTTGCATTGTGTGATGGGACTTGAGTCTTATAATAGATTCATTTTTTCAAAAAGCATTGCTTTAATTTGTTTTAAACTGATATTCATGAGGAGGAAACTCGTTCCGTCTCATACAACGTGGTCCCATGATTTACCCACTTTTAAAGTAAAAATTTAATAACTGTTTTAGTTTCTCATACCAGTCTCATGACAGACCTGGTGTTTATTTTTTTACACCTAAACTTTGGGTGCCCATATTTTCCACACGGCCAGCTAGTAGTTTTGGTTTTGCAGATATTTCTATTTAACATGATCCTGGTTTACATTGGAGCTATATTCAGAAAACTTTGTATCCGTGTATTTTTTTCAGTTGTATTATTTGATGTATTTCTGCTATGCATTATATTTGTACATTTTATTTCGCTGCTATGTTAATTATTAATCTCTGATTTTTTTTTTCTGTTGTGTAATATTTATTCGTACTCTAATATTCTTGTACTCTGATGTAAATTGTTGTAATAACAATGAAAAGTTTTGTTGTTTTGTGTTCCAATGCATCGTGTTCTCAAACAATCTGTGTTCTCGTTCAGTCTAGGCCGATCGGGGATTTCGAGTCGTGATAGCTCTTCTCTTTGCAAAAGTATGGTTGTAAGTGCTTTTTGTAAGAAAGTTAGGTAATAGTATGGTGTAAGAACTCCCTACGTGGAGTTGTGTTGGTTTGAGATTGCTTTTGCAACTGCATATGTTGTGTTCTACTATGGTCTATCTAGGAAACCTGTAATGTAATGTTTACCTTACATAGTGAGTTGTAGTGGTCGGTCCACTTAAAAAACAGTCTTAGTGGTCGGTCCACTATAAATAACGGTGTGGTGGACGATCCACCTTAAAAATTGAAACAGTAGTTAGATAGTCTGTTAAATTCCTGTAATAATGTATTTATTATTTGTAATAATAAAAAGTGTTTGTGGTCATTTTAGAAACCAGTTGACTCTACCCATTGTGTTACTTTATCGAACATTAAACAATGTTATTATGAGCAGTATTCAACAATTGTTAGGTATAAATTACTTCAATATGAAAGACTTTATCATTATTTTATTCAATGCAAGATTTGTAACTTTTCCCCATAATGCTTGCTTACTTTATTCAATGCTGTGTTAGCTGTTCAATTTGACCTCTTTCAATTCTACTGGGAGCTCTTTGGAACAATATAGCGATCACCGAGGGTAACTAGTACTTATTCTTTATTTTCATTCTCATTATCTTCCTTCATTGTCTCCCTTTTTCATTTGCCTTAGGCTTTAGTCCTGGAGTTGTTAATACTAAATTTTGTAGTACTATCATCAACTGATAGGTATGTCTCTTTGGAACTTTCTTGCTTAGTTAATGGCTCATTGTCATTAAGGAGTAACATAGGCATAGAGTTTAAGGTGAGTGAGGTAGACACCATTGTTATTAGTTAAACACAAATAATTAATTAATTAATAATACAAATCATTCTAAATTTCCCTTAGTTTTATCTATATAGAATGCAAGTAGTATTTCAATGATAATGCCACCATTGAATAAATTGAAATTGAAATTGTTCGTTGCTTTCCTATGAACTAGAAAAGCGCGAATTACGTAATAATACTGCAAACGCACAGATCGTGTAATAAGCAGGTCAAATCACAGGGAGGTAAATTAAATTAAATTATTTATATAATTTCTTGGGCGAGCTAGACGAAATTTGGAGATTCAGTTGAAAAATAATAAAGCTATTATTGATTGTATCAGATCTGAATTTAATCAAATCTATATTCAATCCAATATGACCTAGGAAAGTAATAAAAAGGACTCAAACTAAAATTGTAGAAATTAAAATAACAAACACGAAATGAAATTAGGATTACCGCAGAATCTAATCAGATGGTCAATCACTAATAAAAATAATTGCAAACTACAAATAGTGTTCTACCAAATCTAATTGTGTAGACAACACTAATTGCTAAGAAAATAAAATGCAGAAGAGGAAAAGATGAAGACTTTATTAATTCTAGGATGATGTTTTCAATGAGAATACAAGGAAATTTATAGGATAGATAGCCAACCATAACCCTAATCCTAATACAGTGACAAATGTGCCTTAGGGAAATCACAAAAGAGTTTACAATGAGAATTACAAATGGGCCTTAGTGAAATCTAGTGAACTTGGGCCTTTCCTCTTTTCCTCTTGCTTCCTTGACAAATCTTCATTGATTTGTGATATGCATAGCCCTTCTTCCAATTATTTTCTTGTCCAAAAAGCTATTTGATGTAAGATCTTCATCTGCAAATCTTCAAATATATATATATACACAGCAATTTGACCTCTATTTTCCATTTTTCTGACTGTAAGTGGCTTAATTGGTATATCTGTAAAAAGTGACAAAACAATACCCGAGTAATATTTATTTATATACAAAAGATAATATATAAGAGCATAAAATAGACACATTTCAATGTTAATAAAATACCTTCACACTTATCTTTTACTTGTCCTCGAGCAAAACAAAAAATGAAAAACTACACTAGATAGGTCACACTTTCATAGGAAACACGATTGCATTGAGCGTATGCAACAAGCCGTTAAACCTCTAGGTGTCCCTAGTAGGACGAGTGGTGTCTCATGAGGGTTTTCAGTGGATATTACCCACAAAATCCAAATGCAGTGTGCAATGATTTTAATGCAACTACATGAATGCAATGGATATATGCAAATAAAACGAAAAATAAAAACATGAATTGTTTCATGAAAGTGGTACAACAAATTAAGTTAACAATTTCTAATTAGTTGATTGTACTTTAGATACCTCAATTTGTCATAAATTTTCAATATAATTCAAGTTTTCAATGTAAAACTCCAGTTTGGCCAGTTGGTCCGGTTGATAACATAGTGCAGCCATGAAATAGATTCTTAGTTTGCTTGGCATAGTTTGTGAAGTGGTATTATTATTTCCTTGTGTATGGCAAGTCAAATCAATAAGGTCAAGAAGTGTTTGGGCATCATCGCTTATTCTCCATCTCTATAAACATTGAAATTTATGATTAATTACATACACCTAACTTAAAAGACCAAGGTATACCACCCATACACTGCCTTGCGGACTGACGGAGAGTTGAGACAGAGCTTGGCGGATTGTGCAGACCGATTCTGACTTTGTCAACAACATGTCGGTAATCCTTAGGTGTCCAACTCATAAAATGAGACCAAGATATTCCGATGCTGACTTTGTCAACAACATGTCAGATAGAGCTTAGCGGGTTTGCACACCAACGCTAGATATACAAGCAATATTGTACCCTTGGATTGCTATTATTATTATTGAAAATATAAGAACAAGAGAGAGTTACACGAATTCATCTTAACACAACTTAGTTTTAAAGATTCGAAAAGCCAATATAAGTATTTTAAGTCCTCCACTCATTTAAACAAAGAATACAATATAGAATAGATTTCTTGGCCATCACCTAAGAATCTCCCTATGTACCGGTTACACTATTGTCCTTAAAATTCAACTTTTCATTATATTTCCTATTTGATCTTAGTTGAGAGAAAAAAATATTATCAACTGATTAACAATTGTTAACTTATTTTGTTGTATCAATTTAAAATGAGTCATATTTTCAAAAAAAATGGCATATTACTATGACCTAAAGTGCATGATGGTCCTATATGAAAAAAAGAAGAAGGAAAATTAAAGAAAAATAAAAGGATGTAATGCAGACTCCCCCCACACTAGAACTAAACAGTGTCCACACTGTAAACGTTTCCTAAATTTGAAAGATCGTACCCAAAGATGGATTAAATGCAAAATGATTTGTAAAATAAAATGCACTCTAACAATATGTAAGAATTGATCATATGTACAATGATATATGTGTTTGCGATGCATGCGATGCAAAGAATGCCACCAACATTTTCCCCCACACTTGGTTCTAGCCCGATGAGTCTCATTCCCACTATGTCTAGGCATGTTTTCTAATAAGCAAAGGTTCTCAAGAACCATCTCATCTTTATACCAAGATTTATAGTCCAGTAGATAAATGTACAGGGTCATCCTAACATGAAGTTTTTCAACCAAGCCAGCATTCCAAAAATAATTCATGTGTTCAACAATTTTATCAGTGTAATTGTTCAAAAATTTGTGATTGTATACAAACTCAGTTGTTCTCATGAAATTTAAATTATGAGTGTTGTTCAATGCTATGTGATCACATTTCTCAATTGATAACGTATTTTTGACACTGACAATTTCATGTTCGTTTGAAATTTTCTCAAAGTTAAAATTTTCGAACTCGTGACTAGAATCTACTTCTTCCTCATTTGGCAATTCATCCTCATGCAATCCAAAAAATTCATGTTCATTAAAATCCCTTTCCAATTTAGAGTTTTTGAAAAATTCAACATTTTCATTTTGTTCAATTTCTAGAATTTCAAGTTTCTCGCAGCCTGAAAAAGGAAGATCAAAATCTGAGCTTATATCTTTTTCCTGAAAAAATCAAAGTCTAAATCATTTGTTGAATTTTGAACAACTTCATTTAGATCGTTATTCTGAATTTCCAAAGTTGTTATCTGAACATTTTCACTATCAGTAAAGAATGGATTGTTTTTTGATTCATCGCTTGTTTGAATTTGATTTTGTTGCTCTCGTTGTTCTTTCAAAGATGTCATTAAATAAAGAAGTTCATCCATCTTTTTATTTATCCTTTCTTCCCTCTCTCTAAGAATGTTAAGATAATATTCTTTAGAATCGTTGATTTGAGAGCTCTCATTTTGGATTTCTTGATTCTTAAAATTATAGTCCACATCAGTTTCACAATCAATATTATTTCCAATGTGGTGGTTGTTTAAATTTTCAGAAAAATGACAATGATATTGGAAATGATTTTGATTATAAAAATTATGTTCATAACCAAAACTGTTGAAATTCAAGGGAAAATTGCAATTTTGGTTACTTTCAAGATGTTGATATGGGCTATAATTTTGACAATTTTGGTTTACAACCCCATATTGATGTTGATCAAAGCTATACTGGGATTCAAAGCTGTTTTGATGAGGATGTGGCCCATAATCGAAATTATTGAAGTTAGAATTGAAATCGTAATTTCGATCATATCTGTGATTTTGAAAATGTTGGTCATTTGGAAAATTTTGGAAATTGTTGATATTGGGCCCACGAAATTTTGGAAAATCTTGCCTCATGAGTTGTAATTCATACTCATACTCTTGAAGAGGACGTCTACTCCGATTATTATCCCACATTTCTCTCAATGATTTTTTTTTGAATCAGACATTTTAAAGAAGTCACGACAAGATAGAAATTATTCTCACTTCAAAATAGTATAAAATACTAAGTTGCGCTCTATTAATTAACTGACTCAATTAGAAGGGGGAAGAGGGTTTATGGCCGTTCATGTATAGTATAAATACTAAGGGATACGACCAATGTTTTACGGGTAGTATGCAACCTCTTTTTGCTAATAGTTCAATAAATTGAACTACTATATATCCGCGATCCAGTTATACAAGACAATCAACTTCACAAAGCACCACTTTTCAATTATATTATTTTGCAACGTCTATTTTTATTTTTGAAAATGATGAGAATGATGATTTCAGCTATGGAAATAACAGCCAACCACAACAATCAAACAATAATAATTGCAACAATTAAAAATTGTACAAGCAAGCCGCTGCCCCTACAGAAGATTTTTACACACAATTTCTATATAAAAAAAATATTTGCAAAAAAACACCTGTAGAGTTTAGAAAATGTTACAGCGGTGTATGGCAATCCATCCAGAAAAATTGAGCAGTATCAATGATTGAAATCCCACTTTTACGAATCAGTTGACTTTGAATTTCTTGTTTGTTTTCTTGAATCTTATTCTTCGCTTCGGACTTTGATTTTCAAGTCTGTTGTTCAAACACTTTTCTTATGCTTGATCTTTGATTTCCTTCTTTCTTTCTTTCTTTCCTTTTTTTATTTTGAAAAGAAATAAAACAACAAAAGAAAGAGAAAAATGGAACTAAAACAAAAATTCAACTAGGAAGAAAAAGCAAAAAAACAAAACTAAATGACACCCAAAAGGAAAGCTAACCTAACCCCACCCTCTTTCCAACTATTAAGCAAAACGCTTGACTCAAATATTTATGAATTTCTTTCTCGTAGAACCAAACAGAGATTGTCAACCCTATAATAAACACCCTAAAATCGCAACACTCTATAAATACGCATGCTCAACATATGGTTTTGGAAAAGAAAAAAATCAGGAAACAAAAGCGGTCAAATTCCAATCTCCCAGTACCCAAACGCGAAAGATAAAAAATCAACATGCCCCCTTCCTCAAAACAAAGAAAGAAGCCCAAATGACTTACTTTTTACCCAAAATAAAACAATTGGAGCAATTTATAACAGCCGAGATACAGAAGCAAACAAGATCGATGTGGTCTTCAATTTTTGATTTTTTTTTAAATTGCGAATTGAGCCTTGAATTGGGTTAACAGATTAGGGATTTGATCGATGTGGCATGCGAGTGGGTTGAGCGAGAATTTTGCAGCTTCCAGTTGGTTTGCGTGGAGCCGAAGATGGGTTTCGTGTGGTTTCGTACATGAGCGAGAGATGTAAACGTGGTATGGTATGGTATGTTTGGCATTATGATTAAGGGTGGAGCAGGAGTTTTTCGGTAGAACTGGGTTTGTGAATGAGGACTGACGTGGTAGGTTTCGGGTGAATGTTATGATGGTGGATGTTGTGGCTTTTGAACTTGTCTGTTCGGGTATTGGCGATTGTTATGGGAGGGGATTGTGGAAGGGGATTTACGTGGTGAAAGACGGTAAAGGGGATGACTTCTAGAGGTTTTTGCGTCTGTTCGGATGTGAATTATGGTATTGCGATGGGGGAATGTTGTATGGTAGAAGGAAGGTTTATAGCCAAAGGGTTATTGCGTGTATTAGCGAGGTCAGCTTGCGTTGTAACGATTCTGGGAATTGGGTATGAATCTTTGTGTGGAGGGCGCGATTTTGCTTTGTGGACTGATCGATACTGGGAGTTTTTGTGAAGTGGGTAGTGCGCGAAGATGAACTTGGTATGAGATCTTCGAACTGGTTGATTTTGTGTTGAATGTGGTATTGCGTTGCTATGGTGTAGTTTTCAAGGACGGATGATGGTATGGAGGGTAGCTTGATTTGTTTGTCGAAGATGCGATATATGAGCGTGGGTGGTTTGTCAGTATCGAATCCGGATTTGTGGGGAAGCCATTGACTGCGAGGCTGATTGGTGATCTAAAGGGGTTACGTTGGGTATTCGGATTGGGTATACGGTGAGGTTGTGGAATGGTTTTAAGGCGGTGTCGATGAACGGTGAATTACGATGTGGATTGTTTGGACGGGGGATGACAGTTTGCGATAAGGAACTTGTAATACCCCAGATTTTCTGTAATCGTATAAGTAACGAATTAGAGAATAATTAAATTATAAAATAAGAATCAAGGGGAACAGGTTGCGCCATTGCGTTCGTCTCGAAATTCTTCTTGGAAACGAGTCCGAGTTTTCGAGAAACGGAGTCCGTATGAGGGAGATATGGCCCTCCGAAGTTTCAAAGAATTTCAGAATCGAAAACAGCTCGAAAATTCGAATTCAAATTCGAATTCAAAATCCCAGAACAGGCTGGGCGGGAAAATTCCCGCCCATGGACCAGGTCGACCTCCCAGGGGCCAGGTCGACCATATTGTCGACCTCCCAGGGGCCAAGTCGACCATAGTGTCGACCTCCCAGGGGCCAGGTCGACCATAGTGTCGACCTGGGGGGACCAGGTCGACCATAGTGTCGACCTAGGGGTCGACCTGCCTCCCGAACCCTCTTTCTGAACCTGATGCATTCTGATGTATTTAGACTCATTTTCTATTTAGATTCGTCCGCCTAATCCTATATAAACAACCCCTAGCCTCATTTTCTCTACACAAATTCATTCTGTCTATATTCTGCCTCTATTCTAATTAAAAAATAAAAATGGCGTCGCTACCCTACTGGAATCAAAACTTGCTCCGATGCATCTTCTTCCAACCTGAAAAGAATTAAAAGCTAAATCAAATTTCAAATCCATGTTTAGAGCTTCAACAAAAATTTAGCCTTTCTGCATCAACACTAGTTTATTTCCTTTCTTAAACCACGAAAGGCAAGTACAGTTATTTTCCGCTATAAACTGTAATTATAATTGTGACATGATTATAAATCTGAATCTGAGGTTATGTATATTCTTATCTGTCAGATCTGTTTCTCTGTGACTATTCTGTACCTCTTTCTTCTTTCTGTTCTATAGCCAGGCTACTACGAGCCTGTGTCTCATCTCATAAGAGATTAACGCACGAACGCTAAATTTTGGGACAAATAATAATGCATAATTGGACATGAAACCGTTGCCCATGAGACTATTGCCTATGACTGTGATCCATGCCTAAGAGACTATTTCCTATGGCTATGATTCATGCCTAAGAGACTATTGCCTATGACTATGATTCATGCCTATGAGAATATTGCCTATGACTATGATTCACGCCTATGAGACTATTGTCTATGATATTGAATAAGAAACTATTGTGATTAGTCGCCCATGACTATTGTGGTTAGTTGCCTATAACTATTATAGTTTATTTCTTATGCCTATTACCTTAATGATGTTAGATCTCATATTTAGTATGTAACCTTGCTAGTTTATTTCCATTCACTGTTATGTACATCGAGCCTAGTAAGACCATTATCATTGTATTTGGTTCATCATTGCATGCCTATTCTTTCTTGTGCTTATCCCCTATTCCTTTTGCTAAGGTCATTTCATGAGTACTTAGAGAATTGTGGAAACATGTTATACAGGGGAATTGGGCGTAGCTTAATTAAGTTAATTTGGCGTAATAAATATGTTGGCATAATCTGAATTGGCTATAATAGTGAATGATTTACATGTGTATTAGTCTTGGACATAAATGGTGAACTAGAATATTAAATCTTGTTTTGACATGAACTGTAAAAGGGAATATTAAGGCTAAGATTTGGGGCATATATTGTATTATGAATTATGACATTGATTTAGGCATGTAAGTTTAGGCTAAATTCATGATTAGGCAAGATATGATATATATAATCTGCTAAATCTGTTATCTGCTAAATCTGTTATATTGCCTAATTTGCTAGTTCTGTTATATTGCCTAAACTGCTAATTAGATTGAATTGCCTAGTCTGCTAATTATGTTAAATTGCCTTATCTGCTAAATCTGCTAAATAGCCTAATCTGCAAGATCTGTTATCTGTTTAATCTGTTGAATGACGTAATCTGTTGGAACTGAAATGCTGAAATTTGAAATATGTGAATCTGTAGGCTCGACTTAAAATTGAGCAAAACTGGTTAATAGAACCTCGAATAATCTGCTATAACTTGTACTGAAGTTTAATCTGTTGAATAAACAGAATTAGTCTGATATCTGAAAAATCTGTATTGGAATGAATTGGCTACGACACGAGGTTAGACTCTGTTTGCGGTAGAAGCCTGCCCGGAACCAACCGGCTTAACTAGCAATCGCAAACTGTCAGTCTAATGTGAGATGTCGTAGGCATAACTAAAATATGCTTAGACACGAGGTTTGGTCTGGCTTGTGGCAGAAGTCTTCCAGGAACCGCCCGACATATCCAGCGGCCACAAGCTACCGACCTAATGTGAGAGGTCTGTGCATTAATATTTAATTAATGCAAATCTGGGATGAATATGATGTCTAAAACGTGTTGGGTGGATAGGGTTGAACCAATTGGACTAATGAATTTAACAAACTCGTTTCGTGAAACTGTAGACCCAATTACAAAGTTAGACAAATCTGTAACTCTATTAAATCCGTATATCTGATCCATTAGTCTGAAAATTTGTCTGATCTGTGAACTAGTTGATCAGAACTCTGTATGTCTGAACTTGTAAACAAGTTAATCTGAAATCTGTTAGTCTGGGGACACCAGGTTAGGCGGGAAATTACTTGTGTCATCTATTGTTTGGGACCCATATTAGTCAGTAACCCTTTCTGGTATCAAACTTTGACCCAACAGTAGGTAGGGTCCGGGCACGCTTACTGAACTAATTATAAGTGGTTCATTCTTAAAATGGCAAGGGGTGTTGATGGTGCATTCCAACTGGGTCATGTGCGTGCAAGGATCCCGGTCTTCCTCTGAGGATGTAAGACGCCGTTGCATCTGTAAATAGGCCTGTGCCAATTGGTTGTCACTTTAGGGAGTGATACACTCTATTGTGGAGCCGACATAGGGTATTTATGTATTAGGGAGCCGATCGCTTGGGGTAGGGTTTTAGGGTACACTTAGTTCTGTCTTTTTCTGTTGGTACCGTCTGTTTTTGTGTTGGGTGGCAGCACCTATCTGCGTGGTACTTCTGTTCGGGTGGTAAAGGCCCATTTACTAGTGTACGCATGATTCTACATTCTGTTTCTGTAGGGATTAATCTGTTTCTGTTTCTGCTCGGGTGGTAAAGGCCCATTATTAGCATTCCGTTTCTGTCTGTTTCTGTTCGGGTGGTAAAGGCCCATTATTAGCATTCTGTTTTTGTGGAAATTATTCTGCCCCTGTTTCTGCTTCAGTTTAGACATTAGGGTGACACCTAATCCTGTTATACTAGTATTAGTGCAGAGAAATGAAAAGTAATATTAATCTATTTCTTCTGTTTAACCTAAGTATATCCGCTACTCCTTTTACTGTTATCTCTCATCCAGTTTTATTTGCATGCCATGATTATTATTATCTGTTCATATGCTGAAAGTCACTGGATTTTCCAGACTTTATGTCTGACCTTGCTTGTTTTCGCCCCTTTTTCTTCCGTTTCCCCCCTAGGTTTTCCAAAGAGGGAATACTTTAGCTTGATCCGGATTTCTTCTGCTTGAAGTACTTGAAGTGCTTAAAGTATGGCTTGACTCCTTATGGCAGCTTCTGTGGGGATTATGATTTTAAAGTTTTGTACTCTGATGATTTTCTGAACAAGACTGATATTTATGTACTTGAGTTTTTGGTAAAGATGTAACCAAACTGATTTTTGTTTTCCGCTGTAATAAAGTTATAATTTCTCAATTATTGTTTATCTGTCTTGAAATTTCCTGTTCTGTTTACTAAAATGCTCCACCAAAGTTAAGGCATTCCCTTTGTGAGTGACCTTAACGGAAGTGGGGTGTTACACTTGGTATAAGAGCTAAAGGTTACCAGACTAGATAATAAGTTTTGAAAACTATTTTCAAAAAGGTTTTAAAAAGGAAGTATTTTCAAAAATAAAGTATTTTGGAAAAAAATAATCCCTAGAAAAACCATATATCTATCTTTTCCGTTCTCCGTTTTAAATCTTTTTCTTTCATTCCAACATGCCCGGGAATCTTAACTTTCCAGAGGGCGTGCCAATACCTGGCTGGTTCAGGAGGTATTTAGAGGCTAGGGCCAATGATGCAAGCCCAGCAGATATTCCTCCTCCGGCTGCAGCGATTCCTCCTCCTCCGCCCCCTCCTCGTGCAATTGCTTTTTCAAAGATCTGTAAAGATTTTAGGGCCATGGGTGGAAAGGATTTCAAAGGAACTAAATCATTCGTAGAAGCGAGGAACTGGCTCAAAGAAACTGAGGATCTGTTCGTTATTTTCGAGGTGGACGATAGGCAGAAGGTACAATTGGCGGTATGGTTGCTCAAGGACGAAGCTTCCTATTGGTGGGAAGTCACTAACGCCGAGAGGCCGGTTGAAACATGGATGGATTTCAGAACAAGATTTGAGATGAAATTCCTCTCGCAAGCTGAACGAAGTCTACAATTGGAAAAGTTCTTATCTCTTAAGCAAGGAAGTATGACGGTCAAGGAATACGTCAACCAGTTCAACCAACTGGCTTGGTTCGGACTGGATTTAGTCAACACTCAGCATAAAAAGGCTCTCCGCTTTGTTAAAGGATTGAACGAGCCACTGCACAGTCTATCCATGACCCATGTACCCATGGGAGCGACTTACGAGAGATTGGAGGACATGGCACTACTGCACGAGGAAGACAAGGCAAAGGAAGAGGCAAAGAAGGAAGAACCACAAAACAAGAAAGCCTGGCCCAAAAAGGAAACATAAAAAAAGATTGAGAAGTCTGAAGATAAGAAGGAGAAAAAGTGCTTTACCGGTGGAAGCTCGACTCATCTGAACAAGGATTGCAGAAAAAGGAAGGGCACTTGCTTCAACTGCGGTGAGATGGGACACTACACTAGGGACCAGCCGAAAAAAAGAGTGCAAGGGCAGAGGGCAGGACCAACTTCTGGAGGGCAGGCGAATACTCTCGAGGCTAGTGGATAGGATAGAATTAGGAAAACTTTCTGTGGGAGGTTTAATTTCTTTATCTGATTGTTAAGTTGAAACTCTTTCTGATTCTGGCATTTTGATTTTGTAACCGATAATCTGCACTTTAATACTAGTATTGTTTCTGATTCCACTGTAGGCTCAAACCCATAAGGGTTACGACTCATCTGCTTGTGGTAGATTGGGGTTTGAGAGATATCTGTGTTAGGCGTCAAGTAGGACGCATACATTCTTGGTTTTATCATGCTTAGTTTTCTAAGAATCGTTCGATAATCTGATCTGTACTAGTAGTCTGTAAGCATCTGGATATTTCTGAAAAGATTAAGATTTCCAGTTTTGACATTGTCTAAAGAGGGTAATCCTCTGGGTATCAATCTGATGTTGATTTCGGTCTTCGGGGTCGATACTTAGGGGAGTTATTCTCTCAACCAAGGTCTAATTGGAACCAAGTTTTTGTTTTATCTGTACTCGCTTCCATCATTCGACTGTATCCTATCGATCGAATCTTCGAACTTTAGGTAGAAACCGATAGGTGTAAACATGTGTTTGAGACATGTTATGTTTGATGGTTGCAAGTGGATGCAAGTGGTTGCTAGTGGTTGCTCGTGGATGCATATACACACACTAGGCACTAGATCGGCTCGAAAACACTCTCATACTGCATATGGACGTGTGAGCATTTTCAATTTCTGCGGATGCAAAATGATTGACTCATCACATGGATGTTGCATATGAATGAATGGTTGTCACTCATATAAGAATAATATGTATCAAATAGGAAAATTGCATACATGTTGGACTCATGGCACTAACATAATTCGCATTAAGGAGGTCAACTGAATCAGTGGACCACCTGATCTTTGCATTAGATAAGGAACATATACACACACTTTTGCATATGTTCATACAACATTAGGAGTTTTCTAAGGACAATGGATGCTTATGGATGATGGTTGAGTAGATGGATGACTGGATGGTAGGACACATTCTTCTCAACTTGAAGATTTTGGGGACGAAATACTTTAAGTGCGGGAGAATGTAACACCCCGCATTTTCTGTAATCGTATTAGTAAATAATTAGAGAATAATTAAATTATAAAATAAGAATCAAGGGGAATGGGTTGCGCCATTGCGTTCGTCTCGAAATTCTTCTTGGAAACGAGTATGAGATTTCGAGAAACGGAGTCCGTATGAGGGAGATATGGCCCTCCGAAGTTTCAGAGAATTTCAGAATCGAAAACAGCTCGAAAATTCGAATTCAATTTCGAATTCAAAATCCCAGAACAGGCTGGGCGGGAAAATTCCCGCCCATGGACCAGGTCGACCTAGGGGTCGACCATAGTGTCGACCTCCCAGGGGCCAGGTCGACCATTGTGTCGACGTAGGGGGACCAGGTCGACCATAGTGTCGACCTGGGGGTCGACCTGCCTCCCGAACCCTCTTTCTGAACCTGATGCATTCTGATGTATTTAGACTCGTTTTCTGTCTAGATTCGTCCGCCTAATCCTATATAAACAGCCCCTAGCCTCATTTTCTCTACACAAATTCATTCTTTCTATATTCTGCCTCTTTTCTAATTAAAAAATAAAAATGGCATCGCTACCCTGCTGGAATCAAAACTTGGACTAATGCATCTTCTTCCAACCTGAATAGAATTAAAAGCTAAATCAAATTTCAAATCCAAGTTTAGAGCTTCAACAACAATTCAGCCTTTCTGCATCAACACTAGTTTATTTCCTTTCTTAAACCACGAAAGGCAAGTACAGTTATTTTCCGTTATAAACTATAATTATAATTGTGACATGATTATAAATCTGAATCTGAGGTTATGTATATTCTTATATGTTAGATCTGTTTCTCTGTGACTATTCTGTACCTCTTTCTTCTTTCTGTTCTATAGCTAGGCTACTACGAGCCTGCGTTTCATCTCATAAGAGATTAACGCACGAACGCTAAATTTTGGGACAAATAATAATGCATAATTGGAAATGAAACCGTTGCCCATGAGACTATTGCATATGACTGTGATCCATGCCTAAGAGACTATTGCCTATGACTATGATTCATGCCTAAGAGACTATTGCCTATGACTATGATTCATGCCTATGAGAATATTGCCTATGACTATGATTCACGCCTATGAGACTATTGCCTATGATATTGAATAAGAAACTATTTTGATTAGTCTCCCATGACTATTGTGGTTAGTTGCCTATAACTGTTATAGTTAGTTTCTTATGCCTATTACCTTAATGATGTTAGATCTCATATTTAGTATGTAACCTTGCTAGTTTATTTCCATTCACTATTATATACATCGAGCCTAGTAAGACCATTATCATTGTATTTGGTTCATCATTGCATGCCTATTCTTTCTTGTGCTTATCCCCTATTCCTTTTGCTAAGGTCATTTCATGAGTACTTAGAGAACTTATGGAAACATGTTATACGGGGGAATTGGGCATAGCTTAATTAAGTTAATTTGGCGTAATAAATATGTTGGCATAATCTGAATTAGCTATAATAGTGAATGATTTACATGTGTATTAGTCTTGGACATAAATGGTGAACTAGAATATTAAATCTAGTTTTGACATGAAATGTAAAAGGGAATATTAAGGCTAAGATTTGGGGCATATATTGTATTATGAATTATGACCTTGATTTAGGCATGTAAGTTTAGGCTAAATTCATGATTAGGCAAGATATGATATATATAATCTGTTAAATCTGTTATATTGCCTAATTTGCTAGTTCTGCTGTATTGCCTAAACTGCTAATTAGATTGAATTGCCTAATCTGCTAATTATGTTAAATTGCCTTATCTGCTAAATAGCCAAATCTGCAAGATCTGTTGTCTATTTAATCTGTTGAATGACGTAATCTGTTTGAACTGAAATGCTGAAATTTGAAGTATGTGAATCTGTAGGCTCGACTTAAAATTGAGCAAAACTGGTTAATAGAACCTCGAATAATCTGCTATAACTTGTACAGAAGTTTAATCTATTGAATAAACAGAATTAGTCTGATATCTAAAAAATTTGTGTTGGAATGAATTGGCTACGACACGAGGTTAGACTCTGTTTGCGGTAGAAGCCTGCTCGGAACCAACCGGCGTAACCAGCAACTGCAAACTGTTAGTCTAATGTGAGAGGTCGTAGGCATAACTAAAATATGCTTAGACACGAGGTTAGATCTGGCTTATGGCAGAAGTCTGCCCGAAACCGCCCGACATATCCAGCGGCCACAAGCTACCGACATAATGTGAGAGGTCTATGCATTAATATTTAATTAATGCAAATCTGGGATAAATATGATGTCTAAAACGTGTTGGGTGGATGGGGTTGAACCAATTGGAATAATGAATTTAACAAACCCGTTTCGTGAAACTGTAGGCCCAATTACAAAGTTAGACAAATCTATAACTCTTTTAAATTCGTATATCTGATCCGTTAGTCTGAAAACTTGTCTGATCTGTGAACTAGTTGATTTGAACTCTGTATGTCTGAACTTGTAAATAAGTTAATCTGAAATCTGTTAGTCTGGGGACACAAGGTTAGGAGGGAAATTACTTGTGTCATCTGTTGTTTGGGACCCATATTAGTCAGTAACCCTTTCTGGTATCAAACTTTGACCCAACAGTAGGTAGGGTCCGGGAACGCTTACTGAACTAATTATAAGTGGCTCATTCTGATAATGGCGAGGGGTGTTGATGGTGCGTTCCAACCGGGTCATGTGCGTGCATGGATCCCGGTCTGCCTCTGAGGATGTAAGATGCCATGACATCTGTAAGTAGGCATGTTCCAATTGGTTGTCACTTTAGGGAGTGATACACCCTATTGTGGAGCCGACACAGGGTATTTATGTATTAGGGAGCCAATCGCTTGGGGTAGGGTTTTAGGGTACATTTAGTTCTGTCTGTTTCTGTTGGTACCGTCTGTTTTTGTTGGGTGGCAACACCTGTCTGCGTGGTACCGTCTGTTCGGGTGGTAAAGGCCGATTTACTAGCGTACACCTAATTCTACATTCTGTTTCCATAGGGATTAATCTGTTTTTGTTTTTGCTCGGGTGTAAAGGCCCATTATTAACATTCCGTTTCTATCTGTTTCTGTTTGGGTGGTAAAGGCCCATTATCAGCATTCTGCTTCTGTCTGTTTCTGTTCGGGTGGTAAAAGCCCATTATTAGCATTCTGTTTCTGTCTGTTTCTGTTCGGGTGGTAAAGGCCCATTATTAGCGTTCTATTTCTGTGGAAATTATTCTGTCCTCGTTTCTGCTTCAGTTTAGACATTTGGGTGACACCTAATCCTGTTATACTAATATTAGTGCAGAGAAATGAAAAGTAATGTTAATCTGTTTCTTCTGTTTAACCTAAATATATCCGCTACTCCTGTTACTGTTATCTCTCATCCAGTTTTATTTGCATGCCATGATTATTATTATCTGTTCATATGCTGAAAGTCATTGGACTTGCCAGACTTTATGTCTGACCTTGCTTGTTTTCGCCCCTTTTTCTTCTGTTCCCCCCCCAGATTTTCCAAGGACGGAATACTTTAGCTTGATCCGGATTTCTTCTGCTTGAAGTACTTGAATTGCTTGAAGTATGGCTTGACTCCTTATGGCAGCTTCTGTGGGGATTATGATTTTAAAGTTTTGTACTCTGGTGATTTTCTAAACAAGACTGATATTTATGTACTTGAGTTTTTGGTAAAGATGTAACCAAACTGATTTCTGTTTTCCGCTGTAATAAAGTTATAATTTCTCAAGTATTGTTTATCTGTCTTGAAATTTTCTATTCTGTTTACTAAAATGCTCCGCCAAAGTTAAGGCATTCCCTTTGTGAGTGACCTTAACGGAGGTGGCGTGTTACAGAACTAGGCTTGGGGTGTTGATCGACAATGGGAAGGTGATGGAATTTGGGTGTTATTTGCGGTCTGGAAAAGTTTGTGGTAGATTGGAAGTGTAATGGGTGTGGACTGTTGTCGTTTTGATGGTGTGATGGGTGGAGAGGCTTGGGGTGTTGATCTACAATGGAATCTGGTATATGAAGTTTTGCTTGGTTGAACTTAAGAGGAAAAAAAACAGCAGGCTGGTTTTGCAAGGATTGTTTTGGTTGATGAAGAGTGTGGATATGATGGTGGATGATCAGTTCCCATATTTTAGTCTGGTGAGATAGTGGTGATGGCTGCGTAACAAGGAAGCGTAGTGTAAGGTGGATGTTGTAAATGCAAAGTGGTAGAAAGATGGAAAGAAATGTGGAATATAGGGGGAAAAAATCTTTTTTTTTTTAAAGAAAAGGAGAAATCAGTGTATTGAAAAGGGGAAAGAAAATGAAAAGGAAGGAAATTGAATAAAAGAATGGAATGTTTTTTTCCTGTTTTAAAGAAATTATAAGATGGAAATAAATATATGGAAAATTAGGAAAGAAATTTGGCTTTTTTTCTTGTTTTAGTTCATCATGGTACCACGTAATTGATACACCAAGTCACTACTCAAGATTTTTGTTTTATATATATACAAGAATATAAAAGGAAAAGTAAAATAAAAACTAACACGAATCAGAAATTAAATGAATAATAAAATTTAATTATTGCCTCCCCGGCAACGGCGCCAAAAACTTGTTCGTCACTTTCCTATGAACTAGAAAACTGTGAATTATGTAATAATACAGCAAGCACACAGATCATGTAATATGCAGGTCGAATCATAGGGAGGTAAATTAAATTAAATTATTTATATAATTTCTTGGGTGATCTAGACGAAATTTGGAGATTCAGTTGAAAAACAATAAACCTATTATTGAATTGAATCAGATCTGAATCTAATCAAATCTATATTCAATCCAATATGACCTAGGAAAGTAATAAAAAGGACAGAAATTAAAATTGCAAAAATTAAAATTGTAGAAATTAAAATAACAAACACAAATGAAATTAGGATTACCGCTGAATCTAATCAGACGGTCAATCACTAATAAAAATAATTGCAAAATACAAGTAGTGTTCTAACAAATCTAATTGTGTAGACAACATTAATTGCTAAGAAAATAAAATGCGGAAGAGAAAACGAAGAAGACTTTATTAATTCTAGGATGATGTTTACAATGAGAATACAAGAGTATTTATAGGATAGATAGCCAACCCTAACCCTAACCCTAATACAATGACAAATGGGCCTTAGGGAAATCACAAAAAAGTTTACAATGAGACTTACAAATGGGCCTTAGTGAAATCTAGTAAATTTGGGCCTTTCCTCTTTTCCTCTTGCATCCTTGACAATTCTTCATGGATTTTTGATATGCATAGCCCTTCTTCCAATTATTTTCTTGTCCAGAAAGCAATTTGATGTAAGATCTTCATCTGCAAGTCTTCAAATGTATATACACAGCTATTTGACATCTATTTTCCATTTTTCTGACCGTAAGTGGCTTAATTGGTATATCTGTAAAAAGTGACAAAACAATACCCGAGTAATATTTATTTATATACAAAAGATAAGATACAACAGCATAAAATAGACACATTTCAATGTTAATCAGAAATCCTGAAGTTAACAAGTATTATGGTCCTTAATTGCCATAACCAATTTTTTTACAAGATACACGGGGGAGACCATTGCATGAGCTTTTTAAGCAAAGGAAGTTGCTTTCAATAGTGGAAAATGATAAAAGCATGGAATCATAACTTCATATAATTTATCCCTAGAAACACATATTCCAAACTTAGTTTTGATCACATACAAACATATAATAATACCGACAAACATAAAACTTAGGAAGTAGCATATAATGCTTAGGCTAAATAAATTCAATTTAAAGCTTGCAAGGTCTGTGTACCATCAAGAGCATATGAAAGGTACTCAAATTATTTAGTGAAAGGAACTCCTTTGTAGTGCTAGCTTTGTATCTGAGAATAAGATTAATAATGTTAGTTTTTACTCATATTGTTAATCCCTCAAAAAATCTATACGCACACTGAGCCAAGAATGCGGAATGGTCGCCACCAGGGTCGATCGTGCACAATGTTATCAAAAACACTCAAACGACACATAATGGGTAGGATGCAACGGCATAGAGCCAGACCCAAAAATCAAACCCGAGACAAGTCAAGACGATCGGAGCAACCAGAGATAGTGGGTCTAATATCAAAAACTGATCACACTCATCATGATAAGAGTCAAGGTCACATATGTACTTAACAATTGCTCATGGATGGCAACACCTATCGCCTGACACAGATCAGAAACCTACTGGTCAGTCATACACCGGTCCTCGAAAAAGCACATTTACATCTCAGAGTCACATGCCTCAATCGGTCACCTATAGACTAGGGAAGATCGTCGCTCACCTACTCAAATCAGATATAACCGCATTAAGGAGCTATGGTCGACAGGAGCTATGGTCGACTCGTTCCTTCATTTCGCCATCAAGCAAATCAGATATCTACCCGTCAAATGCCAGAAATAGCTGCAACCGAACGACATCAACCAAAAGTTAGACACAAATCATGGTTCAGGCACAAAAGCAAAGGTCGGTCGTCCATATTAGGACAAAAGCCGCTCAAGCATTAATACAAAGCAAGTTATCCATTCAACGTAGGCAGAAACGACCGCACAGCATAGCTGCAAGGGCAAACAGCGCCATACGAAGATAACAAAAGAACAAGCGCCCTTGAACCAAGACAGTCGATCGCACAAGGAACAAAGGAAAGTTGACTCCAGTATAAAGTTTCCCAAAGCAATCATTCTCACATGGACGCCCACTCCTATGGACTCGCACAACTACTCAAGATGCTCGCTTCATTGAGTCACTCGCACATAGTGACAGAATACAACCATGGACAGCTGGCTACAACTAGCCGATGGCATGGTTGTAATTAATTAAATGAGTGACCCGTAGCTGGCATAAACAGACTTTTGGTCATTTCTCAAGGGGAGCTCACCTATAAATACACCATGACTGTTAACATAAAGGAGAGGGAATCTTTGAAACTACGAAGTGCTGTTAAATTCTATCCTCAACTACAGATTCAGCCATGGCGTCAACTACAATCCGATGATCAAGGAAAAGAGGGCATCCTCCTTCTCAATCTCTCATCCATCCTTCTTCTCCTCGAATTTCATCATTCTCTTGTATCATTCCAAGATTGAAATATATAGGCGAGGATACACTGAGTGAATAAAGAGATGTATGAACAAAGAGAATTGATGTATTTTGTAATCTTCATTATAAGCACAGAAATCACCTTCACAGTGGACATAGGCCTAATTAACGGCTGAACCACTATAAATCTCGTCTCTACTTTACCTTTCTCGCATTTTTCATTTTTTAATTGCTGATTAAACGCGGTTCCGTTTATTTCTTACCAAATTGGTGAAGTACAGTTTAGTTCCTTGGGTGTTTAGACCATTTTGGTGTAAACATTTTGGCGCCCACCGTGGGGCCGTGTTTTGCTTCTTTCCCCATTTCAAGTCCGATGAGATTTTCTGAGAGGCACTGTGCTTGAAATCAAGAGCACGCCAAGGAGAATCACCGACGAAGTCAACAAAACCAACAATGGCGTCAACATCGTCAGCCGTCAGACAGCGACTCCGGGGAAGAGGGGTTGCCAGAAGTTAAAGAAGCTGTGACCAGGAAGGAATTGGAGGAGGTGATGACATGATTAACGAGTCAAATAACTATTGCAAGCGATGCAATAATGAAGAAGCTCGCGTCAATACTCGCCATTCAAGCTGCCACCGCAAAAGCCACTTTAAGCGCCACCTGCTCCTCGCTAGCTTGAACGAATTGCGAGTCAGAAACAGAGCTCTCTGCTTCAAGCTCAAGACAGCAGGATTCCATCCAGAGAGTTGCACGTTGCACCAATCCAAACTACGAAGGGGGCAAAGCACCTGTGCGCTATCACTCTGACGATACAATCGCGGAGCGGGAAAACAATCCCACTATAATCAGGATGTCCTTCCCAAAGGGATGCCCAAATTCCTTGCCCCCAGTTCATGAAGACATATCCAGATCAGATGTCAGTAATAAAAAAAGCGGTCGATCCATGGATCCAAGCAAGGAACGGAAGTATATCTTGGGAATGATGTGAGCAATTGTGAAGGAAAGCCTAGAGGAGAAGGATGATCAAAGTGAATGGGAGTCCTTCCCAACTAAAACCCCGCTCATTGAAAGGGTTAAGAAAACTGTATACCTACAAAGATTCGAACCTCCGTCATTACAGTCCTATGTGGGACAAGCGACCCTGATGTATTTCTATGTAAATATGATTAGTACATGAATGGAGCGTGCTCTACTGATGAAATCAAATGCTTATATTTCCCAACTTATTTCGAAGGAGTGACTGATCTATGGTTCACAAATTTGCCACCGCAGTCTGTGGATAATTTCGTGACCTTGGCTAGGCTATTCAACGAGCAGTTCAAATCCTAGGCACTCGAAACTTAGGATGCTATGAAGCTAAGTGGACTACAACAAATACCAGGAGAGCCCATCAAAGATTTTCCCACTCGCTTTGATATGGCAGTGGCTAAAGCCAAGAATCTCGAACCCGACCAAATCTTAATGGCTCTTAAGTGGGGCATACGTAAAGAAACCAAGTTGGGGCGGTGGATCAAGAAAACGAAACCAAGTACACTCGAAAAATTGCTCAACAAAGCCGAAAAATATGCAAGTATTGAAGGGTAGAACGCACAGGTAGAGAAGAATGGAAATGCGCAAAGAAACCTAGATAATAAAAAAGGAGCAACAAAGAAGAAGACAGTAGAGCAAAAAAGAAGCTGCGTTTCTTTAAGAACTCTGAGTTCACTCCCATTAACGATACCGTGGGAAATATCTTCATGGCAACTAAAAACAGCGAGAGATATCTGGTTTTGAAACAAAGACAAGTCAAAAATACGGCTATGAAATCAGGAAGATTCTGCAAGTTCCACAAACAGCCAGGACACGATACCGATGAATGCAGGCACTTGAAGTCAGTAATCGAGGGGTTAATCCAGAAAAACCATTTGCAACAGTATGTACAAGATCATAAAAGTTGTCCCGATTCTCCACAAACAAGGGGCAATACACCTTAAAGAGGAAAGGGCTTAAACCAATCCAAAGATGACGCTCATCAGGTGGCTAGTCACTAATATCTCAATAATGGAGCATTAAACTAGAGCTATCATTACTTTGCTTTATTCCCCTGATTTTATCTTGTTGTTAAGATTGTTTAACTTGCTTTACTATTCACTATGTTCGTATTAAGCATCGGTTTACTTGCAAGAACTATGTTCATCAAAAATTAATTATGTGTCTATCTGAATAACATACTTATTGCTCCATGCTAAAAGAAGAACAATCTCTTGGAATATAGACATGGTAAAAGCAATCCGCCATACGCAGCAAGACTATGACAGAAAAATCCCAGGGCACACACTAAACGAAGCAGTTTGGGAATCGCAAACATCAGGCAAGATCAAATGGGAGGAATAGACACATCACCTCAAAAATAACAAACTATTCTAAGATAGACAACAAGGCTGCACCTCTCATTATGGAGTATGCTGAATGCTTAGAAGACACCCATTCAAAGGACTGCCGCCAGTCCTCATTGAAATTACAGGAATAGTACCAGATCTGTCCCTCAGATAAAATTGCTAATCCTAAAGAGGCATTCTCTTAGGTACAGGACATGAACTCCTTAAAACCGGAGTTAAATTCGGTAGCAAGGATTGATGTCCACCTCCTAGGAGTCAATGCCGGAGTGGAAGCAATTCAAAAAAGTCCCACGGTTAAAGTCCCACGGATAAATTGCTGAGCTCACCAAAGAAACACCTTCTTAGGTGCTAGACAAGGGTTCTCCAAATTGAAAAAAAAAACTCAATGAGGCGAGCTAGTGTCTATTTCCTAGGGAAAAGGCATAAAGTCGGAAAAACCGACATGTCCCGAGATGGAAAAAATTGCCGATTCACGAGGGGCACCTTCTTAGGTGAAGGACACGAATTTTATCCCTTCTGAGTCAAGGCTCGATGAGATGAATTAGTGTCCGCTCCTCGGGATGAAGCATAAAAATGGGGAAGGATTAAACATGCTAGAAGGACCAGCGCAAAACAGAAATCCTAGCCGAAAGGGGTGTTAGAAATCCTAGCCGAAAGGGGGTATCTATTCTAGAACCTTTTTGAATAACTAAAACAATCAATCAGGGCCTAGGACGGATCGAAAATCTTTAACCCAAGACCTCCCAAGGGGGAACGTATTCAAAACCAGTCTCCGAAGGACTTGGATTACCAAGTTAGTGAGGCGCGGGGTTGAATACTAATAAGTAAATGATACCAAACGCGCTTATAATAATACAAATGCGTAACAGCCTTCATTAAGCGAGAAACCTCAAAAGATAACTAAATCCCAACAATAATAATAACAGAAAATCGGGCGCAACCGAACGATTAATAAAGCGCTCGGCCGAATGTGTAAATCAGAAACGTGCAGCGTACGACGCACCCACGTGAAAGTAAATAACCTGCATAATAAGTACTGCAGTGCGTTGAGGTCCAAAACAAACCATAAAAGTCACAAATACAAACCTAAGCGTACGAAAATAAGCGAGGTTGGCTCCCGCATACACAAGCCAGACTAAAAGTGCCATTCTAAATAAAAACCAAAACAACAAAACAGGTAAAGCATTAGCAAGCCATAGAGTTCAGATGAGGTGAGAGATGATCCTCTCCCTAGACTCAAGGGCCTCGACAAGTTTGAGCCTGTCCTTCTCCAAGGCACAAAGTCGTCCAAAATTCTCTTTATTTGACTGTTGAAGATCTTCGACAAGAGAATGCAAGGCACCCATTTGCTCCACAATGTAATCTCTGACAGTTGTGATGAGGCCTTTAACCAAATGCGGACGTGCTTCCAACTGACTAAACTAAGCCAATATGCAATCCTTCATGGCGTCTATCTTACTTGCAATAATCCATCTGTCAAAAGGGCTACATACACACCGGAATGCGAGCTAGCTGGACACTGAGCCACAAAGTCCTCAGCAAATTCTGGATGGCAAGGGTTGGAAACAGAAAGAGGCTCTGGTACAGCTGCAGGATCCAAGGTGATGGACGAAGAAGCCATACGACCAAGAGCAGCCTGAATATCTGAGTAAGGAATTTCATTCAGCAAACAATGACATTGAATGTCAGTCGCACCCAAGATCTCCTTGGCTTGGGGCATCCTTTTGCTACCAGCCCTCCTTGTCGACCTTTTCCTGAGCCTCCTAAACATGAAAAATTCCATCCTTGGACGACCTATTTCAAAAGAGATCAGTGTGGACTCAAACAACAACTATGAAAAGAGAAACAGCCCAGCCAGACTCAGGCATAAACAAAAACATTTCAACCGGAGAAAGCTAGGGCATTTCACCAAACAATTTATGAATAGATAACAGGCATCGAGATTACAAAGAAAACCACCGGATGATTCATATTCCTCAAAGATGGTTACAGAAACGATATCTACGCTACAAAAAAACCTGGCTATCACCAAATCCTAAATTCATACACAACTCGGTCAGTTCATGTTTGGAACATCCTAACTTTGGAACGTATGAGTGTTTCAAAGAAAAAAAAACTTACCCGGAAATATCATGGTACCTCGGAGCCGAAAGAAATTTGCTCAAGAAAAAATAGGTGCTACTGCAAATAATAGGCAAAATGATGAAATAAGAAAGCCGAAACCTTTTGAAGAGAAGTCAAGGAAAAAATGTCAAACACAGATTACCTGGTTAAACTCTCGAGGAAGCACAGCTATAACCAAAGGATTTCTCGGAAAAGATAAAAGTGGAATGAGGTAGGTTAAAAGTAAATAAGGAAGATTAAAAGGCATACATCCAGAGATTTCTCACCACGACAGCTTAAGTGCCCGATTATACAAAAATGTCCCATCAAATTCCAGCTGGCATCTCGAAATCCGACTATTCACACAATAACAAAAGAGACACGTCGAGAAACCTTTTCAAGAGAAGTCATGGAAAAAATGTCAAACAAAGATTACCTGGTTAAACACTCGAGGAAGCACAGCTATGACCAAAGGATTTCTAATGAACTAGGTTAAAAGTAAATAAGGAAGATTAAAAGGCATACGTCCAGAGAGTTCTCACCACGACAGCTTAAGTGCCCGATTACACAAAAATGTCCCATCGAATTCCAGCTGGCATCTCGAAATCTGACTATTCGCACAATAACAAAAGAGTCACGTCGCGCCTTTGGCTCACAAAATAGGCAATATCGGTCCACTTCAATGAAACAATCCCAAATTTTCGCATGACCCCTCGACAGATCTACTAAACAATGTGCGATTAAATATGTCGAAGCTAGTGATTCCTTACTAAATGAAATCACAGGCTTTGAGGGGCAAATGTTAATCCCTCAAAAAATCTATACGCACATTGAGCCAAAGATGCGGAATGGTCGCCACCAGGGTTGGTCGTGCACAATGTTATCCAAAACAGTCAAACGACTCATAATGGGTAGGATGCAACTGCACAGAGCCAGACCCAAAAATCAAACCCGAGATAAGTCAAGATGACTGGAGCAACCATAGATAGTGGGTCTAATATCAAAGACTGGTCGCACGCATCAGGATAAGAGTCAAGGTCACATATGTACTTAACAATTGCTCAAGGATGGCAACACCTTTCGCTCGACACACAGATCAGAAACCTACTGGTAAGTCATACACTGGTCCTCGAAAAAGCACATTTACATCTCAGAGTCACAAGCCTCAGTCGGTCACCTTTAGACTAAGGAAGATCGTCGCTCGCACACTCAAATCAGATATAACCGCATTAAGGAGCTATGTTCGACAGGAGCTATGGTCGACTCGTTCCTTTACTTCGCCATCAAGCAAATTAGATATATACCCGTCAAATGCCAGAAATAGCCGCAACCGAACGACATCAACCAAAAGTTAGACACAAATCATGGTTCAGACGCAAAAGCAAAGGTCGGTCGTCCATATTAGGACAAAAGCCGCTCAAGCATTAAAACAAAGCAAGTTATCCATTCAACGTAGGCAGAAACGACCACACAGCATAGCCGCATGGGAAAACAGCTCCATACGAAGACAGCAAAAGAATGAGCGCCCTTGAACCAAGATGGTCGATTGCACAAGGAACAAAGGAAAGTCGACTCCAGTATAAAGTTTCCCAAAGCAATCATTCTCACATGGACGCCCGCTCCTATGGACTCGCACAACCACTCAAGATGCTCGCTCCGTTGAGTCGCTCGCACATAGTGACTGAATACAACCACGGACAGCTGGCTACAGCTAGCCAATGGCATGGTTGTAATTAATAAAATGAGGGACCCGTAGCTGGCATAAACATACTTCAGGTCATTTCCCAAGGGGAGCTCACCTATAAATACACCATGGCTGTTAACATAAAGGAGAGGGAATCTTTGAAACCACGAAGTGCTGTTAAATTCTATCCTCAACTACAGATTCAGCCATGGCGTCAATTATAATCTGGTGATCATGGAAAAGAGGGCATCCTCCTTCTCAATCTCTCATCCATCCTTCTTCTCCTTGAATTTCATTATTCTCTTTTATCATTCCAAGATTGAAATATATAGGCGAGGATAAACTGAGTGAATATAGAGATGTATGAACAGAGAGAATTGATGTATTTTGTAATCTTCATTATAAGCACAGAAATTGCCTTTAGAGTGGACGTAGGCCTAATTAACGGCTGAATAACTATAAATCTCGTCTCTACTTTACCTTTCTCGCATTTTTCATCTTTTTAATTACTGATTAAACACGGTTCCATTTATATCTTACCAAATTGGTGAAGTACAGTTCAGTAACTTGGGTGTTTAGACCATTTTTGGTGTAAACACATATAATAAATT
Source organism: Allium sativum (assembly GCA_030737875.1). Lineage (NCBI taxonomy): Eukaryota > Viridiplantae > Streptophyta > Magnoliopsida > Asparagales > Amaryllidaceae > Allium > Allium sativum. The sequence continues at coordinate 137,291,885 of CM060918.1, forward strand.
ATTTAGAGAAACTGTCATTTTATTTGCATCCAGTTTATTAGTAATATTGATTTCTATCTTCTTTTAAATTGGTATTCATATAAACGTTTTCCTCTATATTGAAATAACAGTAAACTAAACGAAGCTAGATGATATATTATTCGCATTTAAACCACTAATCTAACATCAATAATGTTAGTCTTATCCCGCATTGAGCAATTTGTGTCATGTTTCCTATAAATATACTATGAGATCGTCGTTCCTACTACCATTAGGAACAATGGTATATATATAACAAACAAGACACAAATTGCTCAATGTGGGACAAGACTAACACCACCCCTTAACGTGACACCATTGGCCAACATGTCCCTAAGCCACACGAGCTGAAACCAAGCTCTAATACCATGTAGAATACTAGAGAATCAAGAAAGTGTTCCTAAAACCAATTGGTAATAGGAACGATGGTCTCAATATATACATGAAACATGACACAAATTTCTCAGTGTGGGACAAGACTAACAACACCCATGCACTGTGACACTAGTGCCCAAGCTGCACGAGCCAAAACCAAGTTTTGATACAATGTAGAATACTAGAGAACCTAGCAAGTGTTCCTAAAATCGATTGCTAATAGTAAGAAGTTTCATAGTGTGTGTGTGTGTGTATATATACATATATAGGAAATATGACACAAATTGCTCAATGTGGGACAAGACTAACACTGCCCCTGCACGTGTGATACCACTGGCCAAGACGTGTCCAAGCAATACAAGCCAAAACCAAGCTCTAATACCATGTAGAATACTAGAGAGCCAAACAAGTGTTCCTAAAACCAATTGGTAATAGGAACGATAGTCTCATGGTGTGTGTGTGTGTGTGTGTATATATATATATATATATATATATATAAGAAATAGGACACAAACTGCTCAATGTGGGAAAAGACTAACACCACCTCTACACGTGTGACACATGTGCCCAAGCCATACGACCCGAAACCAAGCTCTGATACCATGTAGAGTATTAGAGAACCAAACAAGTGTTCTCTAGTATTTTACATGGTATCAGAGCCTGGTTTCAGCTCGTGTGGCCTGGTCCCATCATGGTCAGTAGTGTCACACGTGCAGGGGTGGTGTTAGTCTTAACCCACTGGAGCAATTTGTCTCTTGTTTCCTATACATACTATGAAATCATCTAACCTTTTACCAATTGGTTTTAAAAAACACTTGTTTGGTTCTCTAGTATTCTATAAATAATACTTGATGTGACCTAAAAGAAGTAGCCTATCAGTATAGCACTGAGACGGGGCTATAATTAAATACATATGTTAGTAATGATGTCGTTATTGAATACACAACAAATCATGACATGTTCTTCCGGATATGTAATAGCGTAGTTTTGTAAACCTGTGTTAAGAAAATTACTTGAAGTTCCTTATTTCATAATTTTTGGAGTTTAAGTGAACAAGTGCAAATGATTATGCTGTAGACTATTTTTATAATCTCAATTGTGTGCACTATAATTATTTACACCCCACTAATTTTGAATGACTGATAGTTTTATAGTTATTATTTTCTTAATTTATTCAGATGCATTATGACATAAAGGGAAACCCGGACGGTAGGAAAGCCTGCAGCTCTATGTCCATCATAACAGTAGTTGGTCTATGTCGCTTCATCTACTTATTATGAGCTTGGCAGAAAAGTGAGTTTAGTAAAGGAGATAACATTGTTGTACAACTAAATGCATACTTATTAGGTGCTTATCATGTGAATGTTAGAACTATGTCAATGTAAACTTAACTAACTTTGTGGAATGTGTTAGAGTTTTATATCTCTAGCTTATAATCTTTTCAGATGCGATTTTGATTGTCTTATGATAACATTGTGTAACGACCCGGATTTTCGAACAGTTTATTCTAAATATTTAATATGGATTTAAATATTTAATTGATAATATAAATGAAATTTTATATCAAGTTATTGATTTAAAAATCGATTTCAATTTACTATATATTATATTAAATTATCGTAATACGAAATTTAATTGAATTCAAAGTTAAAAACTGAATTGGAAATAGTACAGATGATCAATACAAAATTCTGTTTGAATTAGAACAATAACATTAATTTATTATCAAGGAATTAATTATTTTGAATTTAATTTATATCGATTCAAATTAATATTTTCTCCATATGATCGAATTGGGGTTCAATACTTGTCCCAGTGTGTTCAGAATAGTGGTTTAACCCTAGGAAGGCCTGTTGTTGGGCTCAAATAGGAGTCGAAATCAACGTGATAATTTAAATTAAAGGATACCTGTCCGAATCAAACTAAAATAAAATAAAATTTATATTAAAATAAATTTCCTTCCTCCTTAAGTAAACAAAGGACACTATAAACTCTCCATCACTGCAACCCTCTAATCACGTAGACCTGTAGTCTTCGTTGTTAAGTACTCATCGTTTATAAAACCGCGATACACCTCTTTGTTTCTCTTCTTTTTCATTCCTCTGAATCAAAAACTATTCCTAAGTCATTAAAATGGGCCGCTACTCTTTATTTCATTTCAACAGAATGGAAAGTCAAAACCCATTCCCTTCGTCCCTTTTCCTTCCTATCACTCAAAATCTAATACCACCGATTATTAAAAAAAAAGGGGTTTGAATCAATTGGGGCATCGCGAGTTGAATTGGAGCACCGTGAGTCAAAGTCCATGACTTAACTAAAGCTTGACAACAACTTGGGACTACTGCGATTTGTTAATAGGGAGTAGGGCATCGAGTTTTGGGGTATTGGGGAAGAACAAGAGTCGCAACTAAAGTCGAGGGGTCCCTGAAGCCGATGGAGGCACTCGCGAGTTTGCAGGAGGAAGATATGTTGAACACGAGGTCGATTTAAGTAGGTATTTGGGTTTATGGTTGAAATGGGTAATTGCATGAGTTATTTTGGGGGACTCGATCATTTAAAAACTTTCAAAATTCCTGTAGAGTTGTGGCCATGATCACGGATTTCCTGAGTGATGATGGAGGCGTCATTGTGAAGGTCTGATGAAGTAGAAATCAACGGAAACAATTTTGGTCAGTTTCATCGAATGGTTTAAACAGCAGTTGAACTGGAAGATGGGCGAATTCAAGTTGGTCAGTAGGGTTGTGAGGTCAAGGAGTAGTAGTACATTAATGATTTGGGGTTCAAAGGCAAGTAGAGCTTGCAATATTGATGAGGATACTGTGTTCGTAAATTGCAAAAAGGAGAATAAAGGAGAAGTTAGAATGCAGTTGAACCAAGTCTTGGGCAACATGGTTTACTGGAGCTCAGACTGTATTGGCAATAGGTTAAGAGAAATTAGCTTAAGGTAAATTATGTTGTTATTAAACTTTTAATTTAACAAGTTACCCGTATTTAAATCATATTAAAATTTATAACATGTCTTTATATTTCATACAATAACAATGTTGATAAAACCAAGTATATTGGATAATATCGGAAAATACTTCGCAATAAAGTTTGGATTAAGTCAGAAGGGATTGAAATAAATATCACGGTGAGTAAATCTCACTCAATTTATTTTTTAGAATTATTTTTAGTCGTTAAAATAATCGATGGTTGTTTGGTTGAATTAAAATATTATTGTGGCTATTAAATATGTATTAGTTATTTAGGATTGGTGTTTGTGGTTAATATATATATATATTGGTGGTTGGATTCCCGCAGTACCATTAGCGGATGCCCGTAGTATCATTAGTGGATGACCCTATACAACCCACGCTATGATAGTGGATGACCTTCTATACCGCGATATCCTGCCTCAAAGCAGGATTGGTATTATTTATGTTGGCTAACTTTGATGGATGCAGGAAAACAGGTTGGAGGGATCCAACTGGATTCCTCAAAAATATTATTATCTGTTTGTTATCATATATATTATTATATATGATGTATTTAAAAACTTATGGTTGATAAATTGAGTGTTTTTGATTTGTTGAACGTCACTGGCTCGGAATGTTGATTTATAAAAATATATCCTGAAAAGGATATTTTGAGATTTAGAAGGAAAAATCTATTTTTAAAATAGAATTTGAATTTCTAATGGACTATAAAGGTGTTTACTTGTTTGAATAAATAAAACAAGTATTGAATTTATAAACGGTATTTATATATGAAATGGATCATTGGATAATTGGGAATTTAAATTCAAATGTGAATTTAAATTATAATTGGAAATAGTTTTAAATAGAAAACGATGAAATCTATTCCGATATTCAGAATGTAAATTTAAATTGGATAACTAAATTAGATTTATGTCGAATTTATAAAATAAATTGTATCCAGAAAGGATAATGGAATTTTATTTGATAGAAACTAAAATAAAATATGTAAATTAGTTATATGTACAAGTTATAATAAATAGAATATTCAAAAATAAGATTTTGGTTTTAAAAATGGATTTTTAAATGGAACTTGTTGAATATATAAAGCAAGTAAATTTATAAACGTTGTTTATAAATATAGGAATTAATTATCAAGAGATAGTTTGTAATTTTAAATTCAAATATGAATTTAAAATAGATTTTGAAATCATTTCGAAAAGGGAATGACGGTTTTTATTCTGGAATCCGGAATATAAAAAGAATGGAGTTTTAAATAGAAGTTTTGAAATGAAACTTGTTGTTATTATATATAAAACAAGGAAGTTGGATTTATAAACAATATTTATAAATCTAGTGAAATAAATTATCATTGGATAATTTAGAGTTTTAAATTCAAATAGAATTTGAAAATAGAAGTTGAAATCATTTCGAAATGGGAATGACAAAATATATTTCATAATGCGGATTTTAAATAGAATTAAGATAAATCCAAAGGATTTATAATTTATAAAAGGAATTGGAAAATTTAAAAAATGATTAGTTAATGGAATTTTAAATCAAAATTGGACTTTGGATCAGAAAAAGGGGTTTGTAAATTCATATTCGAAATCAAATATGAAACTTGAATTAGATATGGCATTCGATTGTTTTATAACAAATTAATTTATATTTGAACATGATATGTTCAAATAAAAGGTGAAATAGGCAAAAGAGTTAATTAAATAATAAATTAGCGAATTGAGTTAAAATGACCAGATTGAGTTGGAATAAATTAGGAATGGACATATATGGGTTAGACATGTATGGGATGAAGTGTAAGAAGTTTATAATTCGTGTGCCCGACAATAAGGTACATGTTTAAATTCCATATGAGTTTTTATGCGCCGAATCGGCAAGCCACTTGGCTTTTTGATTTTATTTTGAATGGAAAGGGCCTAGAGAGGCGAGTTGAGGTTTGAACTATCAACCGGTACAAAGGAGGTTATGGCGAAATTTTCAGTAAATTTAAGGAGTTAGAATATTTTAAGAAGATTTGATAATTATGAATCGATATATCAATATATATATATATAATTCGATAAGGAAACAAAATTAAAATAGAATGTTATAAACAAAAGGGAAATCTATAGTTAAAGCTGATAAAATTAGAAAGAGAAACATATACGAGTTTAAGAATGAATAATTGGTTTTATGAGGTTGACTATTCGAGGTAAGTGGTCTTGTCCGTTAAGAAGTAAATGATGTTTTCAGTCAAGGTCTGAGAGGTAGTTTTACCCCAACTTGATTGATTTCATTTTTTAACTGATAAATAATGAGTTCCAGTCTCAAAGAGAAAAGTTTGAATAAGAGTTAGTTGAATGCAGTATTTTGGGTTGTTGTAACGATGTTTAACACAATATTCGTTTTAACCCAAATAAGTGGAATTTTGGAAATATAAAAGTAAATATTTCCTGAGTATGGAATTAAATGAGTCGGGATAGAAATAAGTAATTGGAATGTTCTCCAATTATAAATAGAAAATATTTTCTAAGTGTAGGAAACAAAAGAAGACGAGATATGGAAATGTTTTCCAAATAACGTAAGAGGCCAAGACGAATATTGAAAATATCGTGTTAATGAATATGGATAAGGAAATGGAGAAGTGTTTTGAATTAATGAAATATTAATAAAAAGGCCCAGTGATTTGTTTGATGCTTTGAATGGATGTTTGTTTTTCTTCGATAGTTAAATAACCGACTATCGAACTGTTTGCCAATATCGTTGTCAATATGGAGAGATTGGTTGGATTATTATCCGAGAACCACACCATATTGGCCGTAGCAATGCGAATCAGATTATATTAAGATAATCGAGGATGGAGCAAAGTGCAAGGACTTTTTCTATTTATGGAAATTGTTCCTCGGTGTCGTTCAATCCCAGAACGAACGCATATGGACGAATGTCTGATAGAGTATTTCCAATGATCCCATATGTTGTTCTGTATAGATATATATGCTGGCAGAGAATTTATTCTCATAGCATAATATCCAGAATATGTTTGTACAATCAATTAGTGATTAACGGATTCGACAATGTGGTATTCAAAGTGACTGTGCTATCAATGAATTGTAGATATCGTAGCCTCAGGCCTCAGCAACTGGGAAATGACAAAAATCGGGCAGGTAGCATGGCTAAGTGGGTTGCTCCTGATTAGGTTGTATCATCACCTATCTAGAGAAATTCATTTCATTCTTTATTCTATTTGATGTTGTCCCATTCGGGAAAACGGTTGTTGATCCCAACCGTTGGTGATATACATTCGATACACTCCAGCTAAATGAGTGGTCAGTAATGTCTGGTCGGGTTACAAGATGTTCTTGTTGAACCCAGTGTATTCTCCTCTAGAGATACACTATTGGAAGGTAGTTCCATACCTTGACATAGTTGGAAATTCATTACCTAATAAGTGCATGTAGTTTTTATTTTGTATTATATATGTGGAGCGTGAGATGAAAGCGTTCCACTAGATTTCTATTTATTTGATTTAGACACTATTATAATATCAAAAGAATTTTGATATAAAGATTATCATTTCTTTCAAAAGGATTTTGAAAGTTAAATCAAGTATTTTGGATTCTCATAAGGGAAAAACCCGTTCCATGTTATACGGCGTGGTCTTATGAGATATCCTTTATTTTCTCAAACTGTTTTAATTTGTTTACTCATACCAGTCCCATGACTGACCCGGAGTTTACTGTGTTTTGTTTTACCTAAACACTTGGGTGCCCAAATTTGTGCGGGTAGTCAAGTAGTTCAGGATTTTACAGATTTACGTAATGGAGCTTGGAGCAGGAGGCTTCAGTTTTAGATATATAATATTTTTTATTCCGCTGTGTTGTAAGTGGTGTACTCTGATAAGTGTATGTTATACAGTCAAAATTTTGTATTTCAAAAGTTATAATGTATTATATTTTGTTCCGCTGCGATGTGAGATTGTGTGTTGTTATTTCTGTTCTTTTTCTACCTTTTTCTTCTAAAAAAGATTCATATTTTTGTGATATTTGGGTTGATGTGTGATGTATGTAGTCAACTCAGATTGTACGGATTTGCGGTTCATTACAGTGGTACCAGAGCTTAGGTTGAGAGAATACCTAGGCCTTGGTGGGATGTGCTCATTAGAGATAGGGTCAGTAGTACCCTAGAATGTGTTGAGTGTATATATACAAGAGGGCGTATTTGTTAATTGATATAATTTTTTTTATACAGTGTTGGCTTGTATGTTGAGTGGTTTATGAATTCTGATCGAATCGTGGGATGACACGAAGTCGATAGGAATTTATAAACACTTAACAGAGAAATTTGACACAATATTGTTTTAAGTGGGTAAATGAAATAAATTTACTCAAAATTTTTATTTTGATAGAAAAGAAATAATTTTCTAGAATTATTATATTATACGGATGAGTTGGTTGTTAATATTATAATCATATGAGATTATAAAATTGAAATGGTTATATATAACCAAATGAACTTTGTATATAAATGAGACATATAAATGAGATGAATTAAAATTAAATTTAAACCAGAATTTAAAATTTAAAATCATTGGTGTTTGGAAAAATATTTTCTGAAGTATATTTGAATAATATAGCTTTGTTTTGGAAGGATTTTTGGAATGAAAATCATTTTTTGATGGATTTTGAAAATTAATAAAGCATGGAACTCACTTCATTGGCTAGAAAATAATTCTGATGATGACCACAGCATCATCAGTATTCATTTTCGGGTTTCTAGGTAATGGATTGCTACCTTAGAAAAGTTTTTAAAGGAATTTTGTTTAAAAGAAAACATGCTGGTTTAAAAATTCAAATGTTTTGAATTTGAAATGGTTATAAATATATGCGTATATATTTATGTGATTTCAAAAGGATTTGAAATGAAAGACTCGGGAATTTAAGTTCTGAAATTTAAATTTAAATTAAGTAAGTTAAATAAATTGAAGTAAATAAATCAATTTGAATGAATATGAACGCATATGAATGAATATGAAATGGAATATGAATTGATTGTAAATCATTCAGACTAAATAAATACAAACATATATGTGGTGCCATATGAACGAGAAACCAAATGTTTTCATAGAATAAAATTTGTTGAAATATAAAGAGTTGAGTTTCAGCATAAGTGGAAAGTAATAGGTTAGCAGCATTTTTCCTACCTTAGTAATTTTGGGGACGAAATTCTTTTAAGAGGGGAAGAATGTAATGACCTGGATTTTCGAATAGTTTATTTTAAATATTTAATATGGATTTAAATATTTAGTTGATAATATAAATGAACTTTTATATCAAGTTATCGATTTAAAAATCGATTTCGATTTACTATAGATTATATTAAATTATCGTAATACGAAATTTAATTGAATTCAAAGTTAAAAACTGAATTGGAAACAGTTCAGATGATCAATACAAAATTCTATTTGAATTAGAGTAAAAATATTAATTTATTATCAAGGAGTTTAATTATTTTGAATTTAATTTATATCAATTTAAATTAATATCTTCTCCATATGATCGAATTGGGCTTCGATACTTGTCCCAGTGTGTTCAGAATAGTGGTTTAACCCTAGGAAGGCCTGTTGTTGGGCTCAAATAGGAGTTGAAATCAACGTGATAATTTAAATTAAAGGATACCTGTCCGAATAAAACTAAAATAAAATAAAATTAATACTAAAATAAATTTCCTTCTTCCTTAAGTAAACAAAGGACACTGTAAACTCTCCATTATTACAAACCTCTAATCACGCGGACCTGTTGTCTTCGTTGTTAAGTATTCATCGTTTATAAAACCGCGATACCCCTCTCTGTTTCTCTTCATTTTCATTCCTCTGAATCAAAAACTATTCCTAAGTCATTAAAATGGGTTGCTACTCTTTATTTCATTTCAACGGAATGGAAAATCAAAACCCACTCCCTTCGTCCCTTTTCCTTCCTGTCACTCAAAATCTAATACCACCGATTATTAAAAAATGGGCTTGAATCAATTGGGGCATCGCGAGTTAAATTGAAGCACCGTGAGTCGAAGTCCATGACTTCACTAAAGCTCGACAACAACTGGGGACTTGCGATTTGTTAATAGGGAGTAGGGCATCAAGTTTTGGGATATTGGAGAAGAACAGGAGTCACGATTTAAGTCGAGGGATCCTTGAAGCCGATGGAGGCACTCGCAAGTTGCAGGAGGTAGATAGGTTGAACACGAGGTCGAAATAAGCAGGTATTTGGGTTTATGGTTGAAATGGGTAATTGCATGAGTTATTTTAGGGGACTCGATCATTTAAAAACTTTTGAAATTCCTGTAGAGTTATGGCCATGATCATGGATTTCCTGAGTCATGATGGAGGCGTCGTTGTGAAGATCTGATGAAGTAGAAAGCGATGGAAACAATTTTGGTCAGTTTCATCAAATGGTTTAAAGAGTAGTTGAACTGGGAGATGGGTGAATTCAAGTTGGTCAATAGGGTTGTGAGGTCAAGGAGCAGTAGTACGTTAATGATTTGGGGTTCAAAGGAAAGTAGAGCTCGCAATATCGATGAGGATATTGTGTACGTAAATTGCAAAAAGGAGAGTGAAGGACAAGTTAGAATGTAGTTGAATCAAGTCTTGGGCAATGTGGTTTACTGGAGCTCGGACTATATTGGCAATAGGTTAAGAGAAATTGGCTTAAGGTAAATTATGTTGTTATTAAACTTTTAATTTAACAAGTTACCCATATTTAAATCGTATCAAAATTTATAACACGTCTTTATATTTCATACAACAGTGTTGATAAAACCAAGTATATTGGATAATATTGGAAAATACATCGTAGTAAAGTTTGGATTGAGTCAGAAGGGATTGAAATAAATATCACGGTGAGTAAATATCACTCAATTTATTTTTTAGAATTATTTTTAGTCATTAAAAATAATTGATGGTTGTTTGGTTGCATTAAAACATTATTATGGCTATTAAATATATATTAGTTATTTAGGATTGGTGTTTGTGGTTATATATATATACATACATATATATATATATATATATATATATATATATATATATATATATATATATTGGTGGTTGGATTTCTGCAGTACTATTAGCGGATGCCCGCAATATCATTAGCGGATGATCCTATATGCCTCACACTATGATAGTGGATGACTTCTACACCGCGATATCCTACCTCGAAGAAAGATGGGTATTATTTATATTGGCTAACTTCGGTGGATGCAGGAAAACAGGTTGGAGGGATCCAACTGGATTCTTCAAAAATATTATTACCTGTTTGTTATCATATATCTTATTATATATGATGTATTTGAAAACCTATGGTTGATAAATTGAGTGTTTTTGATTTGTTGAACGTCACTGGCTCGGAATGTTGATTTATAAAAATATATCGTGAAAAGGATATTCTGAGATTTAAAAGGAAAAATCTATTTTTAAAATAGAATTTGAATTTCGAATGGACAATAAAGGTGTTTACTTGTTTGAATAAATAAAAAAAGTATTGAATTTATAAATGGTATTTATAAATGAAATGGACCATTGGATAATTGGGAATTTAAATCCAAATGTGAGTTTAAATTAGAATTGGAAATCGTTTTAAATAGAAAACGATGAAATATTTTCCGATATTCGGAATGTAAATTTAAATTGGATAATAAATTAGATTTATGCCAAATTTATAAAATAAATTGTATCCAGAAAGGATAATGGAATATTATTTGATAGAAACTAAAATAAATTATGTAAATTAGTTATATGTATAAATTATAATAAATAGAATATTCCAAAATAAGATTTTGGTTTTAAAAATGGATTTTTAAATGGAACTTGTTGAATATATAAAGCAAGTAAATTTATAAATGTTGTTTATAAATGTAGGAACTAATTATCAAGAGATAGTTTGTAATTTTAAATTCAAGTATGAATTTTAAATAGATTTTGAAATCATTTCGAACAGGGAACGACAGTTTTTATTCCGGAATATAAAAAGAATGGAGTTTTAAATAGAATTTTTGAAATGAAACTTGTTGTTATTATATACAAAACAAGGAAGTTGGATTTATAAACAATATTTATAAATCCAGTGAAATAAATTATCATTGGATAATTTAGAGTTTTAAATTCAAACAGAAATTGAAAATAGAAGTTGAAATCATTTAGAAATGGGAACAACAAAACATATTTCAGAATGCGGATTTTAAACAGAATCGAAATAAATCCAACGGATTTATAATTTATAAAAGGAATTGGAAATAAATAATTTGAAAAATAATTAGTTGATGGAATTTTAAATCAAAATTGGACTTTGGATCAGAAAAAGGGGTTTGTAAATTCATATTCAAAATCGAATATGAAACTTGAATTAGAAATGGCATTCGATTATTTTATAACAAATTAATTTATATTTGAAAGTGTTATGTTCAAATAAAAGGTGAAATAGGCAAAAGAGTTAATTAAAGAATAAATTAGCCAATTGAGTTAAAATGACCAAATTGAGTTGGAATAAATTAGGAATGGACGTATATCGGTTAGACAGGTATGGGATGAAGTGTAAGAAGGTTATAATTCGTGTGCCCGACAATAAGGTACATGTTTAAATTCCATATGAGCTTTTATTCGCCGAATCGGCAAGCCACTTGGCTTTTCGATTTTCTTTTTAATGGAAATGTCCTAGAGAGGAGAGTTGAGGTTTGAACTATCGACCGGTACAAAGGAGGCTATGGCGAAATTTTCCGTAAATTTAAGGAGTTAGAATATTAAAAGAAGAGTTGATAATTAGGAATCGATATATCAATATATATATAATTCGATAAGGAAACGAAATTAAAATAGAATGTTATAAACAAAAGGGAAATCTATAGTTAAAGATGATAAAATTAGAAAGAGAAACGTATACGAGTTTAAGAATGAATAATTGGTTTTATGATGTTGACTCTTCGAGGTAAGTGGTCTTGTCCGTTTAGAAGTAAATGATGTTTTCAGTCAAGGTCTGAGAGGTAGTTTTACCCCAACTTGATTGATTTCATTTTTTAACCGATAAATAGCAAGATCCAGTCTCGAAGTGAAAAGTTTTAATGAGAGTTAGTTGAATGCAGTATTTTGGGTTGTTGTAACGATGTTTAACACAACATTCGTTTTAACCCAAATAAGTGGAATTTTGGAAATATAAAAGTAAATATTTCCTGAGTATAGAATTAAATGAGTTGGAAAAGAAATAAGTAATTGCAATGTTCTTCAATTATAAATAGAAAATATTTTCTAAGTGTAGGAAATAAAAGAAGACGAGATATGGAAATGTTTTCCGAATAGCGTAAGAGGCCAAGACGAATATTGAAAATATCATGTTAACGAATATGGATAAGGAAATAGAGAAGTGTTTTAAATTAATGAAATATTAATTAAATGTCCCAGTTATTTGTTTGATGCTTTAAATGGATGTTTGTTTTCTTCGATAATTAAATAACCGACTATCGAAGTGTTTGCCAATATCGTTGTCAATATGGAGAGACCGATTGGATTATTATCCGAGAACCACTCCATATTGGCCGTAGCGTTGCGAATCAGATTATATGAAGATAATCGAGGACGAAGTAAAGTGCAAGGACTTTTCTATTTATGGAAATTGTGCCTTAGGTTTTGTTTAATCCCAGAACGAACGTATATGGACGAATGTCTAACAGAGTATTTCCAATGATCCCATATGTTGGTCTGTATAAATATATATGCTGGCAGAGAATTTATTCTCTTAGCAACATATCCAGAATATATTTGTACAATCAATTAGTGATTAACGGATCTGACAATGTGGTATTCAAAGTGATTGTGCTATCAATGAATTGTAGTAATCGTAGCCTCAGGCCTCAACAACCGAGAAATGACAAAAATCGGGCAAGCAGCATGGCTAAGTGGGTAGCTCCCAATTAGGGTGTATCATCACCTATCTAGAGAAATTCATTTCATTCATTATTCTATTCGATGTTGTCCCATTCGGGAAAACGGTTGTTGATCCCAACGATTGGTGATATACATTCGATACACTCAAGCGAAATGAGTGGTCGATCATGTGTGGCCGGGTTATAAGATGTTCTTGTTGAACCCAGTGTATTCTCCTCTAGAGATATACTATCGGAAGGTGGTTCCATACCTTGTCATAGTTGGAAATTCATTACCCAATAAGTGCCCGCGTTTTTGATTGTGTATTATATATGTGGAGCGTGAGATGAAAGCGTTCCAGCAGATTTCTATTTATTTGATTTAGACACTATTATAATATCAAATGTAATAACCCGGAAATTTGGGCCAATTAAAAAATTTTATTTTGGCAATTTTAGCGAATTTTGATTATTTAAAATGAATTATTTTAAATAAAAACGACGAAAAATTTATTTTGAATAGAATTAGAACGTATATATAATATAGATCGTCGTTAGAATATAAATAATTTTTTTATATATAAAAGGAATTGAAAATGGCACGGTAGTTCGATAATTCGATTTCAAACTTCAAATGAATGTACAGGGTGCAAAATAAACTGGATTTTAGTGAAACCAAAAATATTAGAATCTATTTGAGAATATCTTTCCAACGAATCCGAAAAATTGAAATTTCATAGCGGGAATCAAATGTCCAGTTGAAAATTCCGAATAGCGCTATGGAATTCAGGCCCTTAAAAATGGAGATTTTGCAAACGACCTCGGATTTCGACGAAACTGCTTTTGTTGGATCCGTGATGTAAAGTTATTGCTAGATTTCAATTTTCGTAATTTTTTGAATTAATATGTGAGCGTGGCAAAGGAAAACGTGTTTGTCCAGTTTTAGTTGATTTTAATCAACTGGAAAATGGACATTTTTCAAACGGTCTTAGAATTCGACGAAACTAGTTTTGTTAGGACCGTATCGTCAATACGAAGCTAGAAAATATTTTTCGGGAATTTTTCTAGTTAGTATGTGACCCCAGTAAATTGAAATGTGCGTTCAAATTCAATATATAGAGTTATAGGTTGATTTTGACGAGAACTGATCGAAGAGGTCGAATCAGCTTATGATACATATCCCATTGTGTTCGGAATGGGGGTAATTAGCTATGGACGACAGGCGGTGGGTCCCGTTTCGAGTCCGAAATTTTAAATTGCTTTTAGGAGAATAAAATAATTTAATTAAATAAATATATATAATCCTTGGGCGTTGACCTCCCTCTTCCTTACTCTCTCTCCCTTCGTTTGATCAGATCTGGAGAAAAAAAAACCCTAACTACTTCGTCACCCCAATCTCCCACTCCAGTCCATCGCCATCGCCCAACCACGACCGCCGCCCCCTCCTTCTTCTCGACTTCCTCCCCTCGACGCTGGCGCGAGGCCAACTGGACCCCCCCCCCTCGAATCGGGCTCGAACAACGTCGATCCACGACGCTGAAGACCGCCGCGCCACCACAGACCCATACAGCGCCCCTGCTGACCCCGACGCCACCCTGAAACCTCCCCTCCGACGAACCTACCTGCCCCCTTCTGAAAAGCAATGGTGAGATTTAGTTTCTTTTATTTAGCTTATGGCATTAGTAGTTGTAAATCTGAAAATATAGTTGTAAACTGAAAAGAATATAGTTTTTTTTAACTGAAATAAATATTGTTTTTGAAAATAAAAATATATGTTGTTTTTAAAAATAAAAACAGCTTTCTTTTTACAATAAAAATGGCATGATTATAGCGAGCGATAGAAGAAAATAATATGATTTTTACTTATGTAGAATATAAGAAATATGGTTTTTATATTTTTAGAATAATAAAAATATAATTTTTATTTAGGTAGAGTTATAAAAATATAATATTTATTAAAAGAAGAACGATATAAGAATATAATTTTTATAACGAATCGGAAGTAAAAAAAATCGATTTATATATATTGAATAGCAAAGTAAAAATTCGATTTTTATATATTGAATATATATTGAATAGTGAAGTAAAAATGTGCTTGTTATATATGTAGTGGCTACGGACGACGAGATAGACAAAAGAAAAGCACGGTGAAGATTTCCTACCCATGAAGAATTGCGTCATCCAGTTTAGCGAAAGGGTGAGAACTTCTCACTTTTAGTTTATTTTTCTAGTTGAAATATATATACTAGGATGCAAACGGTGTTTAGTAGCACCCGACACCCGTCGTCCACAGACCATGGACGGCTTGTATGCTTGTTTGTTTGATTTTGATGTGTAGTTGATTGTGTGATGTGATGTGAAATGAAATAAAATATTTATATAGTTAAAAATATTTTATAGTTAAAAATAGGATTTTTAACGCGTATATGAAAGGAAATAAAAATAAACAAATCGGACGATATATAAACACATTTGACTGATATTGATTGGGACGATAAATTTTACACATCGCTCAACTGCACAAATAAAATCTGTGTTTGATTATTTAAACCCCACACGGGTATTGGGATGATATATGACATGCACTAATCCCAATAGTTAGTTGTATGTCGATCGATTGATTGACAGACTGTTATAAGCGTTAAATATTTATATTCGATGCTTATACAGTGTAGAATGCACTTTGGATGATGGTTGATTATTCATCGTTGTTATTGTATACATGTGTTGTAGAAAATCCATATAATTAACATTGTTTGGTAATTGATTGGGCTTCATTCAATATTTGAAATAGAAATATTTGAATAGAAATATTTGAAATAGAAATATTTGAAATAGAAATATTTGAAATAAAAATATTTGAAATAGAAATATTTGAATAGAATTATTTGAAATAGAATTATTTGAATAGAAATATTTGAAATAGAAATATTTGAATAGAAATATTTGAAATAGAAATATTTGAATAGAAATATTTAAAATAGAATATTTGAAAATATAAATATATGAAGCCGTGTTGATTAGATTGACGCCATTCTGACGTGAACGATACTTATACCGATTTTATGCATTTTATAATGAATATCGATTTTATTCATTTCATAATGAATATCGAAAGTGATTTAAAAATCTGATATTTTGAAAAGAATTGAAATTCAAACTGAATTTGAATTGAATTTAATAGAAAACGATTTCGAATTGAATTTAATAGAAAACGAATTTGAATTGAATTGAATAGAAAACGAATTCGAATTGAATTGAATAGAAAACGAATTCGAATTGAATTGAATAGAAAACGAATTCGAATTGAATAGAAAACGAATTTGAATTGAATTGAATTGAAAATGAATTTGAATTGAATTGAATAGAAAATAAATCTGAATTGAATTGAATTCAATTGAAAACGAATTGAAATAGAATTGAAATCGATTTGAATTGAAATCAAATAGAAGTGAATGTAACAAGAATTTATAATGGAAAATTCAATTTTGATTTGAATTTGAAATAAAGGTTGAAATTGTTTTTGAAACAAATTTGAAATGATTTATAAAATTCGTTTTAAAAAGGAAATCGACGAAATATATATATATATTATATATAATGGCCTGAATAGAACGCGTCGCGCCGCGGCAGTTCGTGAATTTCGACCATTGACTTCGAACGGACATTGCGGGAGATCCGACCGTCAGATTCTCCTAAAACCGGAACCGTTGGGTTCGTATCGAAATGAGCTTTCTAACGAATATTAGAAATTTGAAATCTAACGGTTGGATTTGGAATTATATCCAAATCAAATTTGGAAAAGGTCGCTGTAAGTGCAGTTCGATGGCCGTTGATGGAAATCGACTGTACAGGCCTTGATAAAATTATTAAAAATAATAATAATTTGTGTAAAATCATAAGAAATGATTTGTGAAGAATTGGGATGAAAAACTCCCTATTTGAAAGGATAAAAATAGATTTTTATCGAAATGAACTAGTTTTGAACTAGAATTAAAATTCAATTTATTTTTAAATAAATAAATTTGATTTGAAAGGGTTTTAAAAGTAACCAGGATTTCCAATAATTGAATTGGGATGGATTTGAATCGAAATTGTCTTTGGATTATTTCGATGTTGGATTTCGTGATTATACAGATATTGTTATGGAAATTTGAAAGATATATTTATATCGTTATTTCCAATACGATATTTGTTGGTCGTAGAATTTGATATTGAATATAAGCCGATATATTTTCTATTCAGAGCCTTGTATTTAATATCAAATGGGATTTTGGGTTTGTCGTGAATGGCGTCTTCATTAACGCTGTTCGTAAACCCAGTTGAGGAAAAAGATTAAATCTTTTATTTAGATTTAATGAAGTGTTCCAATTAAATAACATTTAATTGGAATTGAATTGGTATTGATTTTTGGGTTTATCGTGAATAGTTTTTTTAATAACACTTGTTCTTTAACCCGATAATTAATAGAATGTGATTTTGGGTTGTCATGAACGGTATCTTCAATAATACTGTTCTTAGATCCAAAGGAGTTAAGAAAATCAGAAACTAATTGGAGATTAGTTAAGTTGAATGGTTTCTGTTGTATTGATTTGATGTTGGTTTCGGCCTTCGGGGTTAACACTTAGGGAATTGCTCACTTGCTAATTTATGGTTAGGGTCTGATTGAAATGTAATGTGATTTTGGGTTTATAGTGAACCGTGTTTTAAATGACACTGATTCTTTAACCCAGTTAAAGATTAAAACTAAGTGGAGTTTTAATGAATCTTTAATTAGATTGAAAAGATCGAGAATGGAGTATTACCAGTTTTGCTCCAAAGCGATAGTTAAATCTTTTATTAGATTTGGACGTGGAAGGGTAATTAATTTTACTGATAACACCGTGGTATTAGATATGGAGTATTACCAGTTTTGCTTCATGGGATGAATAGGTTGGGATTGGGAAATAAAATAAATAATTATTTCGGTGTGGTTCGCTAATCCCGACTAGTTTGGAAAACCATAATTTGGTTTGAAATGATATGCAGAGGAAGATTAAAGAATAAATTTTAAATAATTTATCTTTGATAAAATTAATGGGAACCTTTCCCTAAGAACGCGAAATTTAGAAACTAACTATAGGTTAGCTAAGAAGAATGGTTTCCTGGGTATTGATCTGATGTTGGTTTCGGCTTTCGGGGTTAATATTTGGGGTATTGTTCCCTTGCTAATTTACGATTAGTAACTGATGAATTGGAATGAGGCGTATGTTGTGATTGTGTAACATTTGTTTACTATATACGCGGGTTGTTCGGAAAGGCCGGGTTTATACCCATTCTGAATAACCGATTCGACGATAAGTCGAAGATGATGACGGCGGTCGAAGACCGGTAGTCTTCACATCGTTTGGGTGATTTCTGATGATCTTGATTGGGCTGTACACCCAAGATGAGGGAATCAGTTGGTGGTCGTCCAGACGTACTTGGGGATCGACGGATATGCGAGGAAAGTGCCTCCGGTTTCGTTCAGACCTAGAACGGAATTGTAAATGGATGGTGTGTCTGACATTGTATTCCTTTATATTGTATTCGTTGATCTCTGCTAAATACATATCTGTTTGGTGGCGGGGAATTTATTCTCTTGCTTAACGCCCTTCTCTGAGACATACGAGCTCAGAGGTTATATATTGTGTAACAACCCGAAAATCTGGGCCAGTTTAAAATTTTTATTTTGGCAATTTTAGCGAATTTTGATTATTTAAAATGAATCATTTTAAATAAAATCAACGAAGAATTTATTTTGAATATAATTCGAACGTATAAATAATTATATATAATTATAAAAGGAATTGAAAACGGCGCGGTAGTTCGATAATTCGATTTCAAACTTCAATTGAATGTACCGGGTGCAAAACAATCCGGATTTTAGTGAAACCAAAAACATTAGGATCTAATTGGGAATATCTTTCCAACGAATCCGACAAATCAAGATTTCATAGCGGGAATCAAAAGAGATGTCCAGTTGAAAATTCTGAATAGTCGCTATGGAATTCAGGCCCTTAAAAAAGGAAATTTTGCAGACGACCTCGGATTTCGACGAAACCACTTTTGTTGGGTCCGTGATGTCAAATTATTGCTAGGTTTTAAATTTCATAATTTTTCGAATCAATATGTGAGCGTGGCAAAGGAAAATGCGTTTGACCAGTTTCAGTTGATTTTAATCGACTGGAAAATGGCCATTTTTCCAACGGTCTCAGAATTCAACGAAACTAGTTTTATTAGGACCGTATCGTCAATACGAAGCTAGAAAATATTTTTCTGCAATTTATAGAGTTAGTATGTGACCCCGGTGATTTGAAATGTACGTTTAAAATTCAATATATAGTGATTTAAATGTAAATTCAATGGAAACTGTTCGAAACGATCGAATCAGCCTACGATACATATCCCATTATGTTCGGATTGGGGGTATTACACTATGGACGTCAGGCAGTGGGCTCAATTTTGAGTTCGAATTTTAAAGTTACTTTTTGAAATTAAATTAAATAATTAAATAAATTAACATATAAGGGTCAAACCCTTGTCTCCCTAGCCAGAAGTCAAACCCGCCCCCAAATGGAAAAAAAAACCCGATACCCCCATCCTAGATCCATCGTCGCCGCCCCCCTCTCGCTGGCGCCACCGGAGCTGCGCCAGGCCTCACCACCAGCCGCCACTCGCGCCTGGCACCCCCCCTCTCGCCGGATCCGTCGCAGGAACCTCCCCCTTCACCTGCTCGAGAACCGCGAGCCCTAGACCCCCCCTCCAGCACTGCCCCGCCCCCGTTCAACACCCCTACGCCCTCCGCCTGGCTCGCCACCAGCCACCGTCCCTCCCCTGAGACCACCAGACCCCACGCCGACGATTCCAGCCACCAACGCCTTCCCCCACTTCCCTTTCTTCGATTTAAACCCCCCTTCACGGCTCAAGACAGCCGTCTCCAGCCTCGCCACCGCCTGAGCAACCTCCGACCGCGACAGCCCATCTCCCCCCTTCCAATTAAACTGTAAGTTTTAATTTCAATTTAGTTAATTATTTATTTTGTTAATTTTCAGTAATTACTCTTTAAAAAATAAGTCAGTTTATATGAGAATAGCAAAGTTAGATTTTTAAATATATGAGAGGATAATAAAAATATGATTTTTATATTTTTAAAGAATTAAAAATATGATTTTTATATTTTTAAAGTATTAAAAATATAATTTTTCATATTGTAGAAGGATAAAAATGTGATTTTTGTTTATGTAGAGAATTAAAAATATAATTTTTACATGATAGAGATATTAAAAATATCATCTTTATATGTGTAGCAAAATAAAAATGTGATTTTTATAATGATATATTTTAAAGGGAGAAATCTTTTTATTTGAAAAGGAGAAATCTTTATAGTTGAAAGGGCGAGATTTATATATATTGAATAACGAAGTAAAAATTCGATTTTTATATATTGAACAACAAAATAAAAATTCGATTTTTACATATGTAGTGGCTACAGCAACGAAGATGACAAAAATGAGATAACGAAGAAGATTTCTATCAAAGAAGAGTCAAGAGTATTGGATAGCTTTCGGTGAAAATTTCTCACCTTTCAATTTCTTTTTCTAGTTATATATATATACTAGGATGCAGACGGTGTTTAGTAGCACCCGACACAATCGTCCACAGACCATGGACTTGTTTGTTTGATTGCAAAAATTAGTTAGATTATTTGATTGAAATTTGAGTTGTTTGGTGAAATGGAATGGATTGATTGATGTGTGAATGGCGTGGGCCTTCACTAGACCGGGGATAAGGCTAGGCCTCGTCCCGTTTCTAGTATCGTGTCGTTATGCCGCCGAAATTTTCTAAAATAAATTAGAAAAATAAAAATATCATTTTATTGAATAAATGAACTGAATAGAAATTCATGTGTTAAAATAAAATATTTTATCGTTAAAAATATAATTTTTAACGTAGAAGTAAAATAAAATAAAATATTCATTTACAAACCGGACGGTTTGTTTATGTACACCTATTTGAAGGACATTGATTGGGTCGATAAATTTTACACATCGCCCAACTACACAAATAAAAATCTGTGTTTGTTGATTTGAAACCCCACACGGGTGTCGGGATGAAATATGAAGTTCACTCATCCTGATTTATTAAATATGTCGATCGATTGGTTGACAGGCTGTTATAAGCGTCAAATATCTATATTTGATGCTTATACAGTGTAGTGCACTTTGGTTGATGGTTGATTATTTTTCAATGCTATCATATACATGTGTTGTATGGAAATCCATATAGTTAACGCTATATGGTAATTGATTGGGCCTCATTCCAATTTAGAAGATAAAGAATATTATAAAGTAAAAGTTCATGTGTTGACTGTACTCATCTGTTGAGATTAGTCATGTGTTGAATGAAATATTTTAACAATAAAATTTATATCTTTATCATTATAAAGTAAAAGTTCATGTGTTGACTGTACTCATCCGTTGAGATTAGTCATGTGTTGAACGAAATATTTTAACAATAAAATTTATATCTTTATCATTATAAAGTAAAAGTTCATGTGTTGACTGTACTCATCCATTGAGATTAGTCACGTGTTGAACGAAATATTTTAACAATAAAATTTATATCTTTATCATTATAAAGTAAAAGTTCATGTATTGACTGTACTCATCCATTGAGATTAGTCATGTGTTGAACGAAATATTTTAACAATAAAATTTATATCTTTATCATTATAAAGTAAAAGTTCATGTGTTGACTGTACTCATCCGTTGAGATTAGTCATGTGTTGAACGAAATATTTTAACAATAAAATTTATATCTTTATCATTATAAAGTAAAAGTTCATGTGTTGACTGTACTCATCCGTTGAGATTAGTCATGTGTTGAACGAAATATTTTAACAATAAAATTTATATCTTTATCATTATAAAGTAAAAGTTCATGTGTTGACTGTACTCATCCGTTGAGATTAGTCATGTGTTGAACGAAATATTTTAACAATAAAATTTATATCTTTATCATTATAAAGTAAAAGTTCATGTGTTGACTGTACTCATCCGTTGAGATTAGTCATGTGTTGAACGAAATATTTTAACAATAAAATTTATATCTTTATCATTATAAAGTAAAAGTTCCTGTGTTGACTGTACTCATCCGTTGAGATTAGTCATGTGTTGAACGAAATATTTTAACCATAAAATTTACATCTTTATCATATATAGAATTAGAAATCAACTGGAAAATAGATGAGATGAGTGGTCTCCTGGATATTAATCTGATGTTGGTTTCAGCCTTCGGGGTTAATATTCAGGAAATCGTTCTCTTACAAATTTATGGTTGGAGTCTGATTTTAAATCAAACGATAGATACCATAATTTTTATAAAATATATTAAATAACAAAAATAGTCACATATGGACGGTACTCATCCGTTGAGATTAGTCGTGTGTTGACAAAAATATAGATTCAGGTATTGGATAGAACAAATATTCATTTGTTGAAAAGAATAACGAAATTATTGAAATATATAAAACCGTGTTGATTAGAGATGCGCCATTTTGACGTGAACGATATTTATATCGATTTTATTCATTTTAAAATGAATATTGAAAAGTGATTTCGAAATGAATAGAATATAAAGTGATTTCGAAATGAATAGAATAAAATGATTTCGAAATGAATAGAATATAAAGTGATTTCGAAATGAATAGAATATAAAGTGATTTCAAAATGAGTAGAATATAAAACGATTTCGAAATGAATTGAATATATAACAAATTTGATTTCAATTGAATATATAACGAATTTGATTTCAATTGAATATATAACGAATTTGATTTCAATTGAATATATAACGAATTTTATTTCAATTGAATATGTAACGAATTTGATTTGAATAGAAAACGAATTTGATTTCAATTGAATATGTAACGAATTTGAATCGAATAGGAAACCAATTTGAATTGAATCGAATAGAAAACCACTTTGAATTGAATCGAATTGAAAACGAATTCGAATGGAATTTAAAACGAAGTGAAATGAATTCAAATTGAATTGAAACTTGAATTGAATAGAAATGAATTTTAAAACGAATTTATAAGGAAAAATTCAATTTTGATTTGAATTGAAATGGAAGTTGAGATTGTTTTTGAAACGAGTTTAAAACTATTTATATAATTCGTTTTAAAATAGAAATCGACGAAATATATATTATATATATTATATATATAATATAATGGCTTGAATAGAACGCGCCGCACCGCGGCAGTTCGTAAATTTCGACCATTTATTTCAAACGGACATTACGGGAGATCCGACCGTCGGATTCTCCTAAAACCAGAACCATTGGGTTCGTATCGAAAAGAGCTTTCTAGCGAATATTAGAAATTCAAAATCTAACGGTTGGATTTGGAGATACGTCTAAATCAAATTTGGAAAAGGTCGCTGTAAGTGCAGTTCGATGGCCGTTGTTGGAAATCGACTGTACGGGCCTTGATAAAATTATTAAAAATATCAATAATTTGTGTAAAATCATAAGAAGTGATTTGAGAAAAATTGGGGTGAAAAACTCCATATTTGAAAAGATAAAAATAGTTTTTTATCGAAATGAACTAGTTTTGAACTAAATTTAAAACCCAATTATTTTTAAATAAATAAATTAGATTTAAAAAGGGGTTTTAAATAATCGGAATTTCTAATATATTTGATTGGATTTGAAATGGGTTTATCGTGAACGGTGTTTTAAATAACATTAGTTCTTTAACCCGATAACAAATAGAATGTGATTTGGGTTTGTCGTGAACTGTGTTTTAAATAACACCTAGTTCTTTAACCCAGTAAAAGGAGTTCTAACGAATCTGCAATTAGATTGAAATGTAAATCTATAATCTAAATTATCAAATTTAGAAATGAGCGAGAATGGAGTATCGCCAGTTTTGCTCCAAAGCGATAGTTAAATCTTTAATTAGATTTGAACGTGTAATGGTAATTAATCTTACCGATAACACCATAGTATTAGATATGGAGTATTACTAGTTTTGCTTCATGGGATGCATAGGTTGGGATTGGGAAATAAAATAATTAATTACTTCGTTACGGTTCGCTAATCTCGACTAGTTTGAAAAACCATAATTTGGTTTGAAACGACATCCAAAGGAAGATTAAAGGATAAATTTTAAAGAATTTATCTTGGATAAAATTAATGGGAACTTTTTCCCAAAAGATGTGGATATTTAAATAACAGAATATTCAGAATTGGAATGAGGCGTATGTTGTGTTTGTGTAACATTTGTTTTCAATATACGCGGGTTGTTCGGTAAGTCCGGGTTTATACCCATTCTGAATAACCGATTCGACGATAAGTCGAAGATGAAGACGGTGGTTGAAGACCGGAAGTCTTCACATCGTTTGGGTGATTACTGATGATCTTGATTGGGCTGTACACCCAAGATGAGGGAATCAGTTGGTGGTCGTCCAGACGTACTTGGAGATCGATGGAGATGCGAGGAAAGTGCCTCCGGTTTCGTTCAGACCCAGAACGGACTTGTAAATGGATTGTGTGTCTGACATTGGATTTTATTCTGTGTTGATTGATTTCTGTTAAATATATATCTGTTTGGCGGCGGAGAATTTATTCTCTTGCTTAACGCCCTTCTCTGAGACGTACGTGCTTAGAGGTTATATATCGATAGATATCAATCGCATGGCATGAATTGCCTGTGTGGCATGCTGAGTTGCATTGATCAAGGCTTCTGTTGAAAAGCAAAGTCTTGTGGTTGATGATCAAAGCACGGCCTTTGTGGCGTAGCTTTGAGTATAGCGTGGATTCACGAGTCTCACACCTCGGTATGAGTTAAAAACGGGATACGGACCGCTGGGAGAGCACGACGTTTCTTTCTAGCTTTGGTGGTGTCAGTGACTTACCAGCCCTGACATTTATATACTTTTCACCTTTGTGGTTGTTGGAATGAGGCGCCTCGATTTTAGGTCTGTAAGGACCGGGAAACGTGTGTTCAGGAATAACTAATCCTCTAACGTAAGTGAGGACCGGCCCAGCCGCATCCGGGGTTGCCCAGAGTGCGTAACCCGGAGGCATTTGCTAGAGTGTCTCGAACGCGGAGAGGAGCTTGCCCCTTGCCTCGACTCATGACGGAATCCAATTTCCAATACGTGTAATTCGGTTTTAATTGTAGAACTAGTATGGCGACATGATATATGGTACCCATGCCGTCTATGATTTATATTTATGATTGAAATTGTTTTGACACTATACACTTATTATAGTATCAAATGATTTGTTTTAAACGTACCAAGCATGTTTGGCTATTATAAGGGAAAACCCTATCCCCCGGCTTGCGTTGCATTGTGTGATGGGACCTGGGTCTTATAATAGCTTCATTTTTCGAAAAAGCATTGCGTTGTTATTTCTATGCACTGGTATTCTTGGGAGGAAACCCGTTCCGTGTTATACGGCGTGGTCCCTTGAATTACTCTCTTTTAAAGTAAAGCTTTAAATAACTGTTTTAGTTCTCACACCAGTCACATGACTGACCTGGAGTTTATTGTTTTAACCTAAACTCTGGGTGCCCCTATTTTCCGCACGGGCAGCTAGTAGTTTTGGTTTTGCAGATTTATATTCACAGGATCCTGGTTTACAGCTGGAATGATATCCGGAAAGCTCTGTATCCGTATATCACCTTCAGTTGTGTTTTGTATTATTTTCCGCTGCTATGTAATTAATTGTAATCTCTGATATTTATCGAATGTAATTTATTCAATTATACTCTGTATATTCTTGTATCTGATGGAATTGTTGTAATAGCAATGAAATGTTCTTCCGTCTGCGTTCTATAGTGTGTTGTTCTCAAAGTATCCGCTCTTTCCTTCACGGGGAAGTTACGGGTTCTTACATATTGGCAGAAATCAGTGGTACGATATGGATTGATAGTGTGGTATGCTGAGATGCAGTGATCCAGACTTTTGTTGAAAAACAAAGTTTGGTGGATGATGATCAAAGCGCAGCTTTGATATAGCATGGCTTTGTGTATAGCGTTGATTCGCGAGCCTCACACCTCGGTATGGTGGTAAACTGATGGTTATATCAGTATGCTTTTTAGTGGATGGGCACCTTAGTGGTGTCGTGGATTCAGTCGACCGAGATGAGCTTAGTGCTCAGGGATATATAGAGTAAGCGGTGTTTTCTCTCGCTGGGACATAAGCCGCGGTGATACTCTGGTCCCAAAAGTGCGGATGTGCAGACGGTGTTTTCTCTTGTTGGGACGTAATCCGTGGGGAATTGCATTACGCGATCGATCTTTCGAATCAGGAGCCACCATGATGGAAATCCAATTTCCAATACGTGTATTTCGGTTTTATTTGTAGAGCCTAGTATGGCGACATAGTTGGATGGGGCGCTTATGCCGTCTATGATTGATACTTATGATTTGAAGGTATTTTATACAATATGCACTTATAATAGTATCAAATGATTTGTTTTAAATGTATCAAGCATTCTTGGCTATTATAAGGTAAAAACCCTATCCTCCAGCTTGCGTTGCATTGTGTGATGGGACCTGGTCTTATAATAGCTTCATTTTTCTTTATTTAGCATTGCGCTGTTGTTTTACGCACTGGTGTTCTTGGAAGGAAACCCGTTCCGTGTTATAAGGCGTGGTCCGTTGATTTACCTTACTTTGAAAATAAAGATAAATAACTGTTTTAGTTCTCACACCAGTCCCATGACTGACCTGGAGTTTATTGTTTTAACCTAAACTCTTGGTGCCCTTATTTTGAAACGGGCAGCTAGAAGTTTTGTTTTTGCAGATTTATATTCACAGGATCCTGGTTTACAGCTGGAATGATATCCGGAAAGCTTTGTATCCGTATATCTCTTCTAGTTGTGTATTGTATTATTTTCCGCTGCTTTGTAATTTATTGTAATCTCTGATAATTTGTGATGTATATTATTTATTTATACTCTGTATATTCGTGTATTCTGGTGCATTGTTGTAATATACAATGAAATGTTCTTCCGTCTGCGTTCTTTTGGTGGCTTGTTCTCGAACTATCCGCGCTTTCCTCACTGGGGAAGTTACAGGTTTTCACAGTTGGTATCAGAGCTTTGGTTTACAAAGCTCAGAGAACAAGGCACCTTAGAACTAAACGAGAGAATTCATTAGAGATTGGATTAGTAATATCCAATAAGAATGACTCGTTAGAGATGGGATCAGTAGTATCCTAGAACGAGTCGAAAGAGTGTTATTTTTAAAATAAACATGAAAACAAACTTTGTTTTGAAAGTTTAAACCATTTTATACGTATTTGAATATTTGTTTTATATTGAATTTGGACAATCCAATATATAAAGATTTTGCATATACGCCTTGCAAACGTGTATTCGAAGTTTTAATATATTGAATAGATATAGAATCACACTCTAGTCGCCCGTAGATGATACTGATGATTGAGATCTCATCATCAGTGTTTATGTTCGAGTTTCGAAAGTGAGATATTTATATATTTCCAATCGATTGGTGTGAGAACCAAACTAGATAGGTTTATTGTTGTGATTTGGCATCAAAAACATGATTTTTTAGTATATGTATAAAAAAATTATTATACGTTTGAAAGTTAACCAACACATTGATTGCTAGCTGTGATGATTATTAATTCAACTAATAGAAATACTGGAATGATATATAAAGCATAAATCAAGATATTTGTTAATTGAAAAGTAATGCAAACTCTCTTGATAAAATCCTCAAAATATAATGTAGGAGATGGTTCTCTATGGCTTATCTAATGCTGACTTCTGTATGACCCTGAAACAAACAAGGAGGGCCCACTAGAAAACAGAAAAAGAAAGGAAGTTGAACTTAGGAACATACGTAGGTGTTTATTGTCGTATATGCAGAGAAGAAGGGCATTATGCGATTCGGTGCCCTGATAGAAAGAAAAGCAAGGAGATAGAGATAAGAATGGACATAGTTTGTTTTAAGTGCAAAGAAACGGGACATTTTGTGGATAAGTGTCCAAACGTTAAGAAAAAATCCAGAAAATTAGGAAAAGAAAAGAAGTGCTTCCGATGCAAAGAAGTAGGGCATCTAGCCCGAAATTGCCCGTTAAAGAAGGGTGATAAGAAATCCAAAGGAAAGGAGATATCTACTTTGGAAATTATGCAAGGAGGAGGCACGACTTCCTAGAAAGTTGGGTTTTAATGTAATGAACTAGTATTTTGGATATATGAATGTTTATGTATGATGCTTGTATGAACGTAAGTATGCTTTTGTTTTAAAAATGTATCGATATTGTATAATATAGCTAATGTAAGAAGAATGTTGAACTAAGGTGAATTTAGCACCGCATATTAGACTGTTTTGAAATTTGATTGAAATTGCATGCATATACATGTACTTACATTGAACAGGTCATAGCAAGGAGGCTAGAGCAGAAGAATAAGATTTGTTTGCCCGACAAATAGGTACATGTTTACCATAATTTACTGTTTTGTTTGGGTGATGATGATTTTATGAGCCGATTGGCTAGCCGCTTGGCTTTTTCTTTTCCTTTTTGAGATCAGAGGGCCTGTATGGCAATTTCAGCATTTTCCCGTGCTCCCGATGCAGGGGAGGTTATGGAGAAATTTTTCGAAAATTTAGGGTGTTAGCCAAATTTTTGAAAATTTTGAAAAGTTCTTAGAAACTGAAAAGTTGAAGGACTTAAGCCATAATAAAAATAATGAAAGTTGAGTTGGTATTTAAAACAACTTTCGGCTTCGTTCCATTTCGGGGACGAAAAGTTTTAAGTGGGGGAGATTGTAATAACCCGGAAATCTGGGCCAAAGTAAAATTTTTATTTTGGCAATTTTAGCGAATTTTGATTATTTAAAATGAATTATTTTAAATAAAAACGACGAAAAATTTATTTTGAATAGAATTCGAATGTATATATTATATAGATCGTCGTTAGAATATAAATAATTATTTATATATATAAAAGGAATTGAAAATGGCGCGGTAGTTCGATAATTCGATTTCAAACTTCAAATGAATGTACCGGGTGCAAAATAAACCGGATTTTAGTGAAACCAAAAATATTAGAATCTATTTGAGAATATCTTTCCAACGAATCCGAAAAATTGAAATTTCATAGCGGTAATCAAAAGATATGTCCAGTTGAAAATTCCGAATAGTCGCTATGGAATTCAGGCCCTTAAAAATGGAGATTTTGCAAACGACCTCGGATTTCGACGAAACCGCTTTTGTTGGATCCGTGATGTAAAGTTATTGCTAGATTTCAATTTTCGTAATTTTTTGAATTAATATGTGAGCGTGGCAAAGGAAAACGCGTTTGTCCAGTTTCAGTTGATTTTAATCGACTGGAAGTCTCAGAATTCGACGAAACTAGTTTTGTTAGGACCGTATCATCAATACGAAGCTAGAAAATAATTTTCAGGAATTTTTCTAGTTAGTATGTGACCCCAGTAAATTGAAATGTGCGTTCAAATTCAATATATAGAGTTACAGGTTGATTTTGACGAAAACTGATCGAAGAGGTCGAATCAGCTTACGGTACATATCCCAGTGTGTTCGGAATGGGGGTAATTAGCTATGGACGACAGGCGGTGGGTCCCGTTTCGAGTCCAAAATTTTAAATTGCTTTTAGGAGAATAAAATAACTTAATTAAATAAATATATATAATCTTGGGCGTTGACCTCCCTCTTCCTTGCTCTCTCTCCCTTCGTTTGATCAGATCTGGAGAAAAAAAAATGCTAACTACCTCATCACCCCAATCTCCCACTCCAGTCCATCGCCATCGCCCAACCACGACCGCCGCCCCCTCCTTCTTCTCGACTTCCTCCCCATGACGCTGGCGCGAGGCCAACTGGACCCCCCTCGAATCGGGCTCGAACAACGTCGATCCACGACGCTGAAGACCGCCACGCCACCACAGACCCGTACAGCGCCCCTGCTGACCCCGACGCCACCCTGAAACCTCCCCTTCGACGAACCTACCTACCCCCTTCTGAAAAGCAACGATGATATTTAGTTTTGTTATTTAGCGTATGACATTAGTAGTTGTAAATCTGAAAATATAGTTTAAAACTGAAAAGAATATAGTTTTTTTTAACTGAAATAAATATTGTTTTTGAAAATAAAAATATATGTTGTTTTAAAAAATAAAAACAGCTTTGTTTTTGCAATAAAAATGGCATGATTATAGCGAGCGATAGAAGAAAATAATGTGATTTTTACTTATGTAGAATATAAGAAATATGGTTTTTATATTTTTAGAATAATAAAAATATAATTTTTATTTAGGTAGAGTTATAAAAATATAATATTTATTAGAAGAAGAACGATATAAGAATATAATTTTTATAACGAATCGGAAGTAAAAAAAATCGATTTTTATATATTGAATAGTGAAGTAAAAATTCGATTTTTATATATTGAATAGCGAAGTAAAAATTCGATTTTTATATATTGAATAGCGAAGTAAAAATTCGATTTTTATATATTGAATAGCGAAGTAAAAATGTGATTTTTATATATGTAGTGGCTACGGACGACGAGATAGACAAAGGAAAAGCACGGTGAAGATTTCCTACCCATGAAGAATTGCGTCATCAAGTTTAGCGAAAGGGTGAGAACTTCTCACCTTTAGTTTATTTTTCTAGTTAAAATATATATACTAGGATGCAGACGGTGTTTAGTAGCACCCGACACCCATCGTCCACAGACCATGGACGGCTTGTATGCTTGTTTGTTTGATTTTGATGTGTAGTTGATTGTGTGGTATGATGTGAAATGAAATAAAATATTTATATAGTTAAAAATATTTTATAGTTAAAAATAGAATTTTTAACACATATATGAAAGGAAATAAAAATAAACAAATCGGACGATATACACACACATTTGACTGATATTGATTGGGACGATAAATTTTACACATCGCCCAACTGCACAAATAAAATCTGTGTTTGATTGTTTGAAACCCCACACGGATATTGGGATGATATATGACATACACTAATCCCAATAGTTAGTTGTATGTCGATCGATTGACTGACAGATTATTATAAGCGTTAAATATTTATATTTGATGCTTATAGTGTAGAATGCACTTTGGATGATGGTTGATTATTCATCGTTGTTATTGTATACATGTGTTGTAGAAAATCCATATAATTAACATTATATGGTAATTGATTGGGCTTCATTCAATATTTGAAATAGAAATATTTGAATAGAAATATTTGAAATAGAAATATTTGAAATAGAAATATTTGAAATAGAAATATTTGAATAGAATTATTTGAAATAGAATTATTTGAATAGAAATATTTGAAATAGAAATATTTGAATAGAAATATTTGAAATAGAAATATTTGAATAGAAATATTTAAAATAGAATATTTGAAAATATAAATATATGAAGCCGTGTTGATTAGATTGACGCCATTCTGACGTGAACGATACTTATACCGATTTTATGCATTTTATAATGAATATCGATTTTATTCATTTCATAATGAATATCGAAAGTGATTTCAAAATCTGATATTTTGAAAAGAATTGAAATTCAAACTGAATTTGAATTGAATTTAATAGAAAACGATTTCGAATTGAATTTAATAGAAAACGAATTCGAATTGAATTGAATAGAAAACGAATTTGAATTGAATTGAATAGAAAACGAATTCGAATTGAATTGAATAGAAAACGAATTCGAATTGAATAGAATAGAAAACGAATTCGAATTGAATAGAAAACGAATTTGAATTGAATTGAATTGAAAATGAATTTGAATTGAATTGAATAGAAAATAAATCTGAATTGAATTGAATTCAATTGAAAACGAATTGAAATAGAATTGAAATCGATTTGAATTGAAATCAAATAGAAGTGAATGTAACAAGAATTTATAATGGAAAATTCAATTTTGATTTGAATTTGAAATAAAGGTTGAAATTGTTTTTGAAACAAATTTGAAATGATTTATAAAATTCGTTTTAAAAAGGAAATCGACGAAATATATATATATTATATATAATGGCCTGAATAGAACGCGTCGCGCCGCGGCAGTTCGTGAATTTCGACCATTGACTTCGAACGGACATTGCGGGAGAACCGACCGTCAGATTCTCCTAAAACCGGAACCGTTGGGTTCGTATCGAAATGAGCTTTCTAACGAATATTAGAAATTTGAAATCTAACGGTTGGATTTGGAATTATATCCAAATCAAATTTGGAAAAGGTCGTTGTAAGTGCAGTTCGATGGCCGTTGATGGAAATTGACTGTACAGGCCTTGATAAAATTATTAAAAATAATAATAATTTGTGTAAAATCATAAGAAATGATTTGTGAAGAATTGGGATGAAAAACTCCCTATTTGAAAGGATAAAAATAGATTTTTATCGAAATGAACTAGTTTTGAACTAGAATTAAAATTCAATTTATTTTTAAATAAATAAATTTGATTTGAAAGGGTTTTAAAAGTAACCAGGATTTCCAATAATTGAATTGGGATGGATTTTAATTGAAATTGTCTTTGGATTATTTTGATGTTGGATTTCGTGATTATACAGATATTGTTATGGAAATTTGAAAGATATATTTATATCATTATTTCCAATACGATATTTGTTGGTCGTAGAATTTGATATTGAATATAAGCCGATATATTTTCTATTCAGAGCCTTGTATTTAATATCAAATGGGATTTTGGGTTTGTCGTGAATGGCGTCTTCATTAACGCTGTTCGTAAACCCAGTTGAGGAAAAAGATTAAATCTTTTATTTAGATTTAATGAAGTGTACCAATTAAATAACATTTAATTGGAGTTGAATTGGTATTGATTTTTGGGTTTATCGTGAATAGTGTTTTTAATAACACTTGTTCTTTAAACCGATAATTAATAGAATGTAATTTTGGGTGGTCATGAACGGTATCTTCAATAATACTGTTCTTAGATCCAAAGGAGTTAAGAAAATCAGAAACTACTTGGAGATTAGTTAAGTTGAATGGTTTCTGGGGTATTGATCTGATGTTGGTTTCGGCCTTCGGGGTTAACACTTAGGGAATTGCTCACTTGCTAATTTATGGTTAGGGTCTGATTGAAATGTAATGTGATTTTGGGTTTATAGTGAACCGTGTTTTAAATGACACTGATTCTTTAACCCAGTTAAAGATTAAAACTAAGTGGAGTTTTAATGAATCTTTAATTAGATTGAAAAGATCGAGAATGGAGTATTGCAAGTTTTGCTCCAAAGCGATAGTTAAATCTTTTATTAGATTTGGACGTGGAAGGGTAATTAATTTTACCGATAACACCGTGGTATTAGATATGGAGTATTACTAGTTTTGCTTCATGGGATGGATAGGTTGGGATTGGGAAATAAAATAAATAATTACTTCGGTGTGGTTCGCTAATCCCGACTAGTTTGGAAAACCATAATTTGGTTTGAAATGATATCCAGAGGAAGATTAAAGAATAAATTTTAAAGAATTTATCTTTGATAAAATTAATGGGAACCTTTCCCTAAGAACGTGAAATTTAGAAACTAACTGTAGGTTAGCTAAGAAGAATGGTTTCCTGGGTATTGATCTGATATTGGTTTCGGCCTTTGGGGTTAATATTTGGGGAATTGTTCCCTTGCTAATTTACGATTAGTGACTGATGAATTGGAATGAGGCGTATGTTGTGATTTTGTAACATTTGTTTACTATATATGCGGGTTGTTCGGAAAGGCCGGGTTTATACCCATTCTGAATAACCGATTCGACGATAAGTCGAAGATGATGATGGTGGTCGAAGACCGGAAGTCTTCACATCGTATGGGTGATTTCTGATGATCTTGATTGGGCTGTTCACCCAAGATGAGGGAATCAGTTGGTGGTCGTCCAGACGTACTTGGAGATCGACGGATATGCGAGGAAAGTGCCTCCGGTTTCGTTCAGACCTAGAACGGACTTGTAAATGGATGGTGTGTCTGACATTGTATTCCTTTATATTTTATTCGTTGATCTCTGCTAAATATATATCTGTTTGGTGGTGGGGAATTTATTCTCTTGCTTAACGCCCTTCTCTGAAACATACGAGCTCAGAGGTAATATATTGGCAGAAATCAGTGGTACGATATGGATTGATAGTGTGGCATGCTGAGATGCAGTGATCCAGACTTTTGTTGAAAAGCAAAGTTTGGTGGATGATGATCAAAGCGCAGCTTTAATATAGCATGGCTTTGTGTATAGCGTTGATTCGTGAGCCTCACACCTCGGTATGGTGGTAAACTGATGGTTAGATCAGTATGCTTTTTAGTGGATGGGCACCTTAGTGGTGTCGTGGATTCAGTCGACCGAGATGAGCTTAGTGATCAGGGATATATAGAGTAAGCGATGTTTTCTCTCGCTGGGACGTAAGCCGCGGTGATACTCTGGTCCCAAAAGTGCGGATGTGCAGACGGTGTTTTCTCTTGTTGGGACGTAAGCCGTGGGGAATTGCATTACGCGATCGATCTTTCGAATCAGGAGCCACCATGATGGAAATCCAATTTCCAATACGTGTATTTCGGTTTTATTTGTAGAGCCTAGTATGGCGACATAGTGGGATGGAGCGTTATGCCGTCTATGATTGATACTTATGATTTGAAGGTATTTTATACAATATGCACTTATAATAGTATCAAATGATTTGTTTTAAACGTATCAAGCATTCTTGGCTATTATAAGGTAAAAACCCTATCCTCCGGCTTGCGTTGCATTGTGTGATGGGACCTGGGTCTTATAATAGCTTCATTTTTCTTTATTTAGCATTGCGCTGTTGTTTTACGCACTGGTGTTCTTCGGAGGAAACCCGTTCCATGTTATACGGCGTGGTCCCTTGATTTACCTTACTTTGAAAATAAAGATAAATAATTGTTTTAGTTCTCACACTAGTCCCATGACTGACCTGGAGTTTATTGTTTTAACCTAAACTCTGGGTGCCCTTATTTTGACACGGGCAGCTAGAAGTTTTGGTTTTGCAGATTTATATTCACAGGATCCTGGTTTACAGCTGGAATGATATCCGGAAAGCTTTGTATCCGTATATCTCTTCTAGTTGTGTATTGTATTATTTTCCGCTGCTTTGTAATTTATTGTAATCTCTGATAATTTGTGATGTATATTATTTATTCATACTCTGTATATTCGTGTATTCTGGTGCATTGTTGTAATATACAATGAAATGTTCTTCCGTCTGCGTTCTTTTGGTGACTTGTTCTCGAACTATCCGCGCTTTCCTCACCGGGGAAGTTACGGGTTTTCACATCAAAAGAGTTTTGATATAAAGATTATCGTTTCTTTCAAACGGATTTTGAAAGTTAAATCAAGTGTTTTGGATTCTCATAAGGGAAAAGACCGTTCCGTGTTATACGGCGTTGTCTTATGAGATATCGTTTATTTTCTCAAACTGTTTTAAATTGTTTACTCATACCAGTCCCATGACTGACCCAGAGTTTATTTTGTTTTGTTTTACCTAAACTCTTGGGTGCCCAAAATTGTGCGGGCAGTCAAGTAGTTCAGGATTTTACAGATTTACCTAAAGGAGCTTGGAGCAGGAGGCTTCAGTGTTAGATATATAGTATTTTTATTCCGCCGTGTTGTAAGTGATGTACTCTGATAAGTGTATGTTATACAGTTAAAATTTTGTATTTCAAAAGATTTGATATATTATATTTTGTTCCACTGCGATGTGAGATTCTGTGTTGTTATTTCTGTTCTTCTTCTACCTTTTTCTTCTAAAAAATGATTCATATTTCTGTGATATTTGGGTTGGATGTGTGATGTATGTAGTCAACTCAGATAGTACAGATTTGCGGTTCGTTACACATTGATTATTCACTAAATTATTCATTATTATATGGATGTTTTATATATTTGTGATAATATTTATGATTACATGTATTACAACGGGCTATGCTTGTTGTATTATAATCTATTACAATAGGATATACCACTTGTATTATAGTCTATTATAACGACCTTTAGTTATTGTTATAGAGTCTATTGCAAGGCTCGATGACTGTAGTAAAGAAAGGTATTACAACGGTCTTTGACAACATTTTCTGCCCGTTATGAAATACAATCAACCTATTACAACGGGGGCATGCCCGTTGCGAAATCCGTATTACAACAGGTATTGCTTACTGTAAAAAGGTTGTTTTGTTGTAGTGACTCTAGATTCTATTTAATGACATCTCCACAGATTAGACTGATGATTTATTCTAGGGTGATTTCTTCCTCTCATTATGAGCTATTTCATATATATATATATATATATATATATATGATAATTGACACATTGTATATAAGTTTAGCGTTATTGTTGATGTGAAGCTACACATTGGAGCACTTTACATAGGCATCAATGGGAAAATATGGTTTATTTGGACCAAGAACATCTACGAGAGTTGTGTTAGCCATTATTTAAGATCCATGTGTATATCTGACTATGTTTACAATAGGGTGTCTTGACTTTGAGACAATTTGTATCTAACCTACCTAGTGATGATGCTATAGATATTTTTAGTTATTATTAGTCTTACAAATTTATATAAATTTTGATATGTTTATACATCAATCTTTTGATTCGCTTTGATTAGAAACCATTATTTTCTATGTTTCTGATATGTGATATGTGCCAATTCTTTATACTAGTGTATTATATCTTGTCTCGATGCAAGATAGATGTTAAACATATCTATGTTGTCAAAGTAACGTATTCCTCGAGCT
Source organism: Allium sativum (assembly GCA_030737875.1). Lineage (NCBI taxonomy): Eukaryota > Viridiplantae > Streptophyta > Magnoliopsida > Asparagales > Amaryllidaceae > Allium > Allium sativum. The sequence continues at coordinate 137,328,937 of CM060918.1, forward strand.
CTTCTATTGAGTCCTTTGACCCGGGTTGTCAGACAATGTCTTTGGTTTTTGGTAATCCATGTCTCTAGAATTGGGTGCCACATATATGGCACCTTATCAATAGTTGCCAACGTATGCTTAAGAAATTAGACAACTCACTTTCAGTATCATTAGATTATTAAATTCAGCTTGGCATCAAATTGACCTATATTAATTAGTTTGGAAACAAACATATTTGTGTTACAATTCGAAAATATTAGTCAATATTCACAAAATTTCCTAAAAATATCACAATGGTTTTACTAGTTCTAAATGCAAGTTGAAATTGATCATAAACAAATAATCTTATTTAATGAAAAATCGAACCTCAAAACGAGGAAAATGCTCGTATAAATGACAATTTATAATTAACTTTGTTAACAATTTTAACAAATTAGTCGGCATTTCTAAAGTGTTATAGGGTGCACTATGAATTATACATGAATTTCACATTTCTTCTCTTATTTTAAAGTGAACAAATTACAAATTTTGATACAAGTGTTGTATTTGTTTTTATCACTTAATTTTTGCACAAGACTACATGGAATGCAGAGGTAAAAAAATCTTATCATACACACTCTATTGAGTGAAAGTAAGTTGCGTATATTTTCTTTAATGCATGTTTTAATGATATTTTTCGTCAACACCGAAATGTGTGGTTATGATTGTGAAACTAGGGTAATCTAGGGATTATTTAGTTCCTATAAGCTTGAGTTAGTTCACCGTTTCCTAGATATCAAGGTATTAAGCTCGAAGATTAGTTACTCTTCCTTCAAGAGGTGAGTATCAAGCCTACGAGACTTAAGGACCAACAGTTACCTTAGGATAAGAGTTTCGTAAGACCATCGTAAGTGGAAAGCTAAACGGTGTAGGAAGGGTCATTTTGGTCATGCGGAAGCATATCAAAACATAGTCAAAAGCATAATAAAGTCCAGTATAATATGCGAATGTAATAAGAACACAATGATTTATAGTGGTTCGGCTCGGATTATAGTGGTTTGGCTCGGATTGAACCTACATCCACTTTAAGGGCTTTGATGATTTTATTCATGGAGGAGGTTACATAAGAAATCCCCAAATTGATTTAAAAATTAGAGTTAGCTCTTTTAGAAATGAGAACAAGATTGTGAAATGAGAAAAGTCCATCAAAATGTGACCCTTGGGGTCTTACTTATAAAGGATTTAGGTCCCCTTTTGTTGTGGTCATGTGGTAAAGGCACTTTTTGTTGTCACCTCTTGTTGCCACTTTTTGTTGCTATTTTTTGGTGACACCTTTCTGCTGTCGTCTCTTGCTATCTTCATCTTGATGTCATTTCTCTGGTGTCGGTGTCGTCACCATTATGATATCACCTTTCTGGTACTGCCTTTCTAGTATCACCTTTCTGGTGTCGGTGTCATCACATTCTATTATCGTCACCACTCTGGTGTCCTCTCGACTCTGGTGTCGTCACCAGTCTGGTGTCATTTTCTGTTGTCATCAACACTCTGGTGTCGTTTTCTGTTGTTGTCATCATTCATGTATTGTTTTCTACTATCTAACCACTCTTGTGTCGTTTTCTGCTGTCGTCACCACCTTTGGTATCGTTTTCTGTTGTCATCACCACTCTGGTGTTGTTTTTTGCTGCCATCACCACCTCTGGAGTTGTTTTCTGCTGCTGATTATTGGTGTCACCCAACAGTTTTCCTCTCTTAATGACTAGTATCATCCTTCATGATACTTTTTAACATTATTTTGGCTTTGGACTTACTACCTTCATGTTTCTACCTTTGAAAATTTGCTTTGGCATTAGCCCTGATGTTGGATCAACTGCTTCTCGTTCTTTGTTACTTTGGTCTTCATATGATGCTTTCATTACCTTAGTTTTGGCCTTATGCCTTGATCTTATTTCACTTTCGATGTCGGCTGTCCAAGTATCGTCTTCATAAACTTTATTTCCTGGTTCCGGTATCTTCACCAAGCTAGTAGCCACTTGCTGACACCCTAGTTTGCTCTTATCTTTCTTGTTGTCTTGGCGTTATTACTACTACTTTTAATCTTATGCTATCATTGTCAGACTGATACCCTTGTGCTTTGGTATCGACCTTTATTTTTTCGGGCCTCCTCTTTGATGTCGATGTAATTTTGGTATTGTCTTTCTATTGATACTAAATGTTGATGTTGGGTTGTAACTTGAACCTTCTTGTTGCCGGTATCGCTTTCCAACTCTTTGCTCTTAGTGTCGACATAAGTGTCCCCAATGCCTTTTCTCTTATGCTCTCTGGTATCGGCTCCACAACTTTCGGACCATGCTATCGGTATTGCCTTAGCTTCCTTCATGGCTTTATATACTTGGTTCCAGTTTCGTTGCCTTAAGCCCTTTGTTCTCCCGATTTTGGAGTTTTCGCTTCTTTATATTTGGTCGATGCAAACTTTGGTGCTAACAATTATCCCTCTAGTATAAATAAGCTTTTGTTCTTTGGGAAAAAATCCTGCAGTTCCTGCAAAGCTTTTCCACAGATCAACAATCGTTAGAAAGATTTTCGTGTTAGCTTCATATAACCCAAAAACTGTGCTGCAGCTGGAAGCATAAACTTTCCTTAATGAATAGAACTTGAGTACAAACACCAATTTATGAACTTTTATGAATCTAATTGTAATGTGCAAACTCAAACTTGTATCCATGTGGGATTCTCTAGCCTTAAATCTTAATATCTTCCTACTAACATTGAAAAGGGGGAATATAATATTCTTATCTATGTTTCCAGTTATCAAGAATTTATTCTTGGAAATGTGAGATAGCAAACCCAAAATCTATATTTGGATATTTGCAAATAGAAAATTAGAAGCTTACTACTGACAGGCATAATGTGTTAATAAAAGTAATATGACTTGCATAATATTCAATATTTCACTTATAACGTGTTAAGCATTGTTTTGAATCAAAACTTATGGTATTGAAGTTAGAAGTGAAAGTAACATAAGTTTAGAAAAATCTCGTTGTATAAGGTGTCAAGAAACCATAACCCTTCTTTTGGGGATTTTAAGTAAAAGACTTGAGGCACCAAGCCGAGTAATTGATTTAAACGAAACTGATTGCAAAAGAGGGTAAATCAGCCACATTAAGATTACCATCTGGGGAGGTCCAAATACTCTTTTCGTAAATAAGGTTATTGGCCTAAATTCCATACTTGGGCATGGTGATAGAAACGAGGAACCTCGTACCTGGAAATGAGAATAGAGAATCTATAACTAGATTCAAGTGTTAGAATAGTGTAAATATAAGGGTTCATTTCTGAAAGTATTATAAGTTTAGAATGTTCATCTAGAATAATAAATAAAAGGTCCAAAGCTCTGATTTAAGTTGGTGTAATAGAATTCCTTCCAAAAATAATGGAAGGCCAACATCTAAATCCAAGTATTTATGATAGAAGGTCAAAATCCTGCAAACTGAAATTAATAGAAACCCAGAGACTCATACTCGGATAAATAGGAATCAGAATTCACTTCTGAAATTAGTAGTAACCCCGAGATTCATGCTCGAGTAAATAAGAAATCAGAAATTCACATTTGAAATTAGTAAAACCCTGAGACTCATGCTCCACTAAATAGGAAATCAGAAATTCGCATATAAAATAAGCAGAAACCTCGAAACTCATGCTTGAGTAAATAAGAGAATCGGAAATCCACATCTGAACATAATAGAGATCCCGAGACTTATGCTCGAATAAATGGAAAATTATAAATCCACATCTGAAATTATAGAAACCCTGAGACTCACAATCAGGTACATAGAAATCAAAAATTCATATTTGAAGATAATAAAATTCCCAAGACTCACGCTCGGTAAAATAGAATATCCAAAATCCACTCTGAAATCATATAAATATCGACACTTATGCTCGGATAAATGGAAAATCAGGAATCTACATATGAAATTATAGAAACCTTGAGACTCAAATTCGGCTAAATAAAAATCGGAAATTCACATCTGAAATTATATCATAATTGGAAGTCGCCATGAATTGTCATAGTTAAGTAAAATGCCTTAATAAAGGTACAGCGGAGTCGCCGAATATTATTCAAAAAAGCATCCAATAAAAGCCTCAAGAATTAATCAAAGACCATCTATGTGAACAATGTTAAGTAAACTAAATGTCATTGAAATTGATCATACAACCATAAATTATTTGTGGGTTCCTCGTAAGTCCGTTCACATAAAACATGTGGGCAAAAGAGTTTTAAATATCTCGAGAAATTACTTTTTGGATGCATATATAGAGGACTTCTTTCTGGATAAATTAACCTTATTTTGAGTTAATTAGTCGTTCGACAGAAGATCCGTTCAGTTTCCTAGCCATTGGGTATTTAACGTCTAGCCTTATTCCTAACCCATAGGATATGCAGATGGATGATTACTCTCTAAGAGAGCGACAATGATCCCTTTATGGGAATATGAATATGTTATAATAACTAACCCCACTTAGGGGGAAACTCTACTAGCTAGAGACATGAGTAATGTAGCCCTACTCAAAGGCAACTCCACCATCGGAGATGAAGGGCTCTTTAGCTTACTCCGTAAGAGGTCCCTTTCTCCCTTAGCTGCGAGTCTTCATGGCTTCTCTTGAAAGCTTTGTTAGTTGTGGCTTCTCTCTCTGGAATCTTTATTTGATGTGGCTTCTCTCTCTGGAAGAATTATTTGATGTGCCTTTTCTTGTAAAGGCTTTATTTGATGTTGCTTCTCTCTCTGGAAGCTTTGTTTGTTATGCCTTTTCTTCTGAAGGTTTTATTGATTCACCTTTTCCTCTAAAAGGTTTTATTGAATCACCTTTTCCTCTAAATGGTTTTATTGATTCACTTTTTCCTTTGAAAGGTTTTATTGGTTTACTTTTTTCTCTGATAGGTTTTATTGATTCACCTTTTCCTCTAAAAGTTTTATTGATTTGCTTTTTCTTCCAAAGGCTTTATTGGTTTGCCTTTCCGTCTGAAGGCTTTATTGGATACCTTTTATCAAGAGTATGTTCCACACCTTTCATAGAAATATTCAATTATATTAATATAATGCATTTGGTGAGAAATATTTATGAAATTTTCAAGACAAAGGAGATAAGATTTTAAGCAATCTTGTTTATATCAAGCACTGATCGACATTTGATCGCTTCTTCGTTGTATATTTCTTTGGTTGCTTTTATTGAAACCTACCATTAACTGATAGCTTTTCCATGCTCTTATCTATGCATTATGCTCTTTAAGTACTCCCTTTTGAACTTTCGTTCCTTTCTATGGGACGAGACATAGGTAGCAGCCGAGCGTGTTTTAGGTGCTCCCCCTGAGCTCTTGTTGTATGCATAAGCTTGGAAAGGGTTTGGTTTTTACCTGTAATACCACTCAAACCTACATTAATATTTGTTTAATCATAAGTAAAAACACAAAATTAAACGACTAATAAAATTAATCATTTGAGATAGGAGACTTATTGTTAGGTTATCATTCCCATGTTACGTTGCCTCTGACCAGCTTTCCCACTATTCTTACTTTCAACTTCTCAAATGAGCTTTTTTTTCTTTTTGGCTTGATTTCTTTTTATCAAATCACGACATTGGCTGGTCTTGTGCCCTTCTATCTTGTGATCAGAACAATAATCTTCTTCTTTGCTTGATTTTGAAGAGGCTTTTGCAAGGGGATTGGAATCAGGCCTTCCTGCCTTCTGACCTTGTTTTAAGGTTTTCTTTGCATTAAATATCTCTTCCATGCGAATGATTTTGTCGGCTCTAGAATAGAAATCACCCGAGCTTTCAAATTCTCTTAAGGCAAGCTACTTCAAAAAGTGGGATGGTGCTAATAATCCTCACTGCATAACTATTAATTTTTCTCTACTTGTCGCCCTTTGTATTTTGAGTGACTCGGTATGAAATCTCTTCAAATAATGGTTAAGGGATTCCTCTGGTTTCTTTCTAATTCCAGCTAGATCATAGATGTTGATTGTTGGGCCTTTCCATACATGGAATTGCATGCTAAATGAGGTAGATAATTGTTTCCAAGTTGCAATGACCAGGCTATGATAATGCTCGTGCCATTTAAGAGCTTTTCCATGAAGACCTTACATCGAAGGGTTTTAGAAGCGTTATACATATCCATGTAATTTTCGAAAATGGCAAGGTGTTCTTCGGGGTCTGTAGTCCCATCATACATGAGTTTCTTCTCTTATATACCAGATGGAACCTTTACCATCATTATCTCTTTAGAGAAGGGGATTCCCTGCTACTTCCCATCTTCTATCCATGTTTGGCTTTTGTTTTCTTCTGAACTGACCACCTATTTTGATGCTTGGTTGTTTCTCCACGAAACTAGACTGCTCTGTAGATTTAATGAAGACTTAATTTGGTTATAAAGCTCTCAAGGTGCAATTATTCATAATTCTGCTTCATAGGGTTTTGCTTCAGGGGACCTTCGGGCCAAGTCTTCTTTAATAAATCTCCTAGTGGTATTAATTTCGTTAGCCAAGTGTAATATTTCCAATTCATTACTTGCTCTTTTCGTTAAGGTTGTAGGTCCTCCAGTTTCTAATTTTGCTAAGTTGATGTTGTTTTCTAGGATGGATGACGTGTTGGATCCTTTTTTACCGCTTCTTCCCGATTGAATCATCCTTTAATTAATTTTTAGAGTATCTTGTTATGATGAAATTAGAAATAAGGTAAGAGGGTTTAAGATTAGTACGGAGGGTTCACAATAAGGACGGAGGTTCTAGGTTATACTATTCTTCAAATCGCTCTTGGATCAATGACATTTGATGCAGTAGACTCTTGTTAAAACCCTTTATCCATGGTTTATTTCTTTAAGGCTTAACCCAGTAGGTTGGAACAACTAAGGATGTGGTAGGTTTTCCAAGGGATCGAAGGTTCAGTCCCTCCTTCTAGCACCAAAGTGTTAATGATAATTTTCATCAACACTGAAATATGGGGTTATGGTTATGGAACTAGGGTAATCTAGGGACTATTTAGTTCCTGCAAGCTTTAGTTAGTTAACTATTTCCTAGATATCAAGGTCTTAAGCCCAAATATTAGTTACTCTTCATTTAAGATGTGAGTATCACTTTTACGAGACTTAAGGACCAACAGTTACCTTGGGATAAGGGTTTCGTAAGCTCATCGCAAGTGGAAAGCTAAACGGTGTAGGAAGGGTTGTTTTAGTCATTTAAAAGCATAGTAGAACACAATCAGAAGCATAGTAAAGTATATTATAATATGTGAAAATAATAAGCACACAACGATTTATAGTAGTTCGGTTCGGATTGAACCTACATCCACTTTAAGGTCTTTGATGATTTTATTCATGGAGGAGGTTACATAAGAAATCCCCAAATTGATTTACAAATTAGGCTTAGCTCTCTTAGAAATGAGAACAAGATTATGGAATGAGAAAACTCCTTTAAAATGTGACCCTTGGGGTCTTATTTATTGAGGATTTGGGACCTATTTTGCTGCGATCATGTTGTAAAGTCACTTCTTGGTTCCACCTTTTGTTGCCACCTTTGTTGCTACTTTTTCGATGTCACCTTTTTTCTGTTGTCATCTTGCTGTTGTCATGTTGTTTTCTTCATCTTGTTGTCGTTTCTCTGGTGTTATTTTTCTGGTGTCGGTGTCATCATCATTTGGGTATCGGTGTCGTCACTATTCTAGTGTTGGTGTCGTCACCATTCTTGTATTCTCTTTCTGGTATCACTTTTTGGTGTCGATGTCAACACAATCTGTTGTCGTCACCACTCTGGTGTCATTTTCTGTTTTCGTCACTACCCTGGTGTCGTCACCATTCTGGTGTCGTTTTCTATAGTCACACCACTTTGGTATCATTTTCTGATGTCTCACCACTATGGTGTCATTTTCTATTATCATCATCGCCTCTGGTGTCGTTTTCTGCTATCATTAGCACTCTGGTGTCGTTTTATGCTGTCGTCACCACCTCTGGTATCGTTTTTTGCTGTTGTTCTTGGTGTCACCTAATTGTTTTCCCCACTTAGTGTTTGGTATCATCCTCCATGATACTTGTCAATATTATTTTGGCTTTGGACTTGCTACGTTCATGTTTCTACCTCTAAAACTTTGGTACTGTAGCTTCCGCATCATCCCTAATGTCGAATCAGGTGCTTCTCATTCTTTGTTACTTCGGTCTTCATCAGATGCTTTCATTGCCGTAGTGTTGGCCTTCTTCCTTGATCTTATTTCCCTTTTGATGTCGACTATTTGGGTATCGTCTTCATTAACTTTCTTTCCTGGTTCCGTTGTCGTCACAAGCTAGTAATCACTATATGCTGGTGCCGACACACTACTTTTCTCTTTTCTTTCCTATTGCCTTAGCATTATTTCATTTGCTTCTAATCTTCTGCTATCGATGTCAGATCGATACCCTTGTGCTCTGGTATCAACCTTGATTCTTTTAGGCCTCCTCTTTGATGCTTATGTAATTTTGGTATTGTCTTTCTAACGATACTTAGTGTTGATGTCGGGTGGTAACCTGAACCTTCTTAGTGCCGGTATCGACTTTCTAGCTCTTTTCTCTTAGTATCGATATAAGTGTCCCCAAAGTTTTTTCTCTTATGCTTTCTGGTATCATTTCCATAAATTTTGGACCTTGCTATTGGTATTTCCTTAGCTTCCTTCAAGGCTTTCCATACTTGGTTCTGATTTCACTGCCTTGAGCCCTTTGCTTTACCTATTTTGGAGCTTCTGCTTCTTTATATTTGGCCGATGTAAACTTTGGTATTAACAACATGCATAACCACCACATGCATACGTGTGCCAATTGATCTACTCAACTCGACGCAACATGGATCATACTAAGTAAGGCTCAGTTTGGCTGGGTCAGTATAATATGGTGTAAAGCTCTTTATTTTTGATGGTTTATTTTTAAATCAGTTTTGACTTATTATTTTCATTTGTCTCATGACTCAATCCTCGATATTTTTTTAAATCTATTTCTATATAAACTTCTTTATTAAAATTTTAGATTAGCATTAGTTTTATAATGAAGTTATGATATTATTCTATCTCTAAATTTTAAATATCCATGTAATAGAAAACAGTTTTTTGGTTGTTATTTGATCAACATTCTTTGTACAATTGACGGTTGACATTATAGGACTGTTTAATCCTCAAGGAGGCGTTGCATATTTCTGATTACCTTGCACGATTTCGACATAGCTACTAGACATCATTAAGAGAGCGACCCAATTCGTGACTCAGACACATACCAAGATTTGGATCAAGGTACAACAAATTTAAGACTTTATGGCTTTGATCATGGATGACTTTTCATATAGTGATGCGAACAAATTATTCACATTTGATGGACTTCACTTTAAGTGATGGAGAAAAAAATGATTTTTTTTCTTACCATGACAAAGATGAGGCATGTTCTATCCACCTAAAAGCCTGAACTACCAGAAAAAGCAATGGATAATCAAAAAAGAATTTCGTAGGACTCGATGGACTACTACTTCTACAAAAACCATGTGCTTAATGGCTAGAGAATTGATTTATATGGCTATTACAACTCTATTAAATCTGTAAAGGAGATCTCAGATGATTTATATGGCTAGAGTGATGATTTATATGACTATTGCAACTATTGAAATACAAAACTATATTTGCACTTACATACATCATCAGTGTACAACCACATACACGTCACAATGGAAATAAACTCTACATTTCTAATGTTGAAGCCTCCTGCTCCAAGTTCCTCCTAGTGTATTTGATAAATCCTGAACTAGTTGGTTGCCTTTACAAATTTGGAAACCCAAGAGTTTAGGGGAAACATAAAAAATAAACTCTGGGTCAGTCATAGGACTGGTGCAAGTAAACGATATAAAACAGTTTGAGAAATAAAGGGTATCTCATAAGACCGCACCACAAATAAACATGGAACAGGTTTTTCCCTTATGAGAACCAAAAACACTTTGTATATTGAAATCAAATATTATGATAATGTCTAGGGTTTTAAAAAAAATATAACGAAATGCTTGCATCTCACATTTCACTACATAGTCTACAAACAAAACCACAAGGGGCTTATGGACAATCGATTTCCAACTATGTCATGGTATGAATCCACCTTCCGATAGAGTATCTATAAGGAGTAACACACGGGGTCAAGAAGAACATCTTGTAACCTAGCCACTCATTTGCTACGAGTCTACCGAATATATTATCACTAACCGTTGTCCAACCACTGTTTCCCGGGAGATACAGAAATGACAAAAGTAACAAAATAATTTTCTTTGGACCATGATAATACACCCTCATGGTAGCGACCCACATAGCTATGCTGCATAACAGATTTTTGTCATTTCTTAGTTATGAAGCCTAGGGCTATACTTACCTTTTTGGTATACCACATCTTCATTCACTTTGAATGCTACATCGTCAAACCTGCCAAGTCATACACTGATTTCCCCAAAAAAAATCGAGTATTAAGCTAAGAGAAGCAAATTCCTCCTCCACCAAACGAAAATATGTTTGATGAGTTCAATGCATGTGATCTGTTAGGCATACTTTGTCAAACATTCTTCCAAACAAGTTGTCTTGGGACTGGAAAAACCGAAGTTACTATGTTGTAAATCCATCTTAGGCAATTTCAACCAAGTATCGATATAACAACCCTTGCATAAACTCCATCCTGATCGAAGTGGAATTTAGATTTCGAAGCCATAGAAACGATAACTTTGCTATCTTTTAAGGTTAGGTGATACTTAATAACAATCAAGTCAACATATTTCATATGGGTTTCTATATCCAAATTGATTATTAGAACATATTTACCGAATATATAAGATCCAACTTCCAGATTTAAACAATGATCTAGTACAAGATGGTTTAAAAGTGTCAATGTTTAGTTTAAACTATTTAATTTAGGATAATCACAAAATAGCTGCCTAATCAATTAACAAACAATTGTCACAATATATCTAACGACTTAAATATGACAATTCATATTTGTTGCAACATTATTCATTATCTACAACTGGGAAGTCAATTCAATTTATCATTCATAGACAATGTTATGAAATCTCCCTTGTTTTGCTACTTGAAAAAAATAATCGACACTTATCCTTTTAGAATAAACCCATCTTTTTACTTATGAAAATATCATTATATTTTCACAAAATCCCTATTTATTTATTTTACTTTGGAAATATTAATATATATATGCTAAATTCTTTTTATTTCCTTTATTTTGGAACCTCATTATATATTTCCAAATCCTTCAAATAACATTGCATTATTATTACTCCTAATAAATTACTTCTAAGATCTTTACCATTTTAACTAATATCATCCTCAGATAATCCTGAAATAGTTTAGGTTGGGGTATTTCAATTACCTCTCAGACCTTGGTTGACAATGTTCTTATGTTAAGACAGATATAAGTTGTAAACTCAAAACCATATTCATTCTAATATCACAACAATCCCATTTAACTATTTTATTTAAATTTTGAATTTATAAACCCTTCTTACTTTTGAAAATTTACTTTTCAAATATTTCTATTATTACTTAATTCGTTGGTTAAGTAATTGCTTACTTAAACGAAATCATATTTTTATTTTAAATGATAATTAATGAAGATGAATTAACTTTCATAAATCATGTCAACATTTTATTATTATTTAATTATTATGATATGTGTTGACCAGCTTTTGGGCAAATAGTCACACGTCCAAGTTATGAATAACGGTGTGCTCGTATTTTGAAGAACGTCTTCGGAAAATGCAACGCGACTTGATCGAAGTAGCGTAGTATTCAGAGAACGATGTAAATAACGCCAGTTTCAAAATTTGTCATTAACAAGCTTGGAAAACTCGTTAAAAGTGAAAATACGTGATTGACTCGGTCTGATCGGGTCAAAATACCTGAGCACGACGATCCGATCACATGGTAAAACTCGCTATGAAAAATGTTAGGAATTTAGAAAAAATAGCGTCACACACTCAAAAATAGCTGATCGGCACATGTCGATCAACAAAATGGCTTGCGTGACTTGGTTTGGTAAAAATATAAAATTTGGAGAAAATAGCGTCGTGCATTGAAAAATAGCCGATTGGCACTTGTCGATCAGCAAAAACGGCTTGCGCAACCCGCGATGCGATTAAACTTGGTAAAATTGAAATTTGGCGAAAACACGGTGCGATCACTCAAAAATGAGTGATCACATCATGTCGATCAATAAATTTTTTTGGCTCGATCACTTGCTTGTTGATCGATACCCAAATGTAGAAAACGCGGTGTAATCAGGCTAAAAACACCGATCACTTCGAGTTGATCATCAAAAAAATATGAGCTCGATCTCTAACAATACCATGCCAGGATAAAAAAACAATGTGCCAAACCATGTGTTTGGAACAACAAAAATGATGATCACCCTGATCTAATCTCCTGTGACGACCCAGATTTCTGGTACATTTTGAGCTGACTAAACAACACCAGTCCAACCCAAATTGTACTGAAAACCCAAATGCCAATGGAAAGAATTTAGAGGGTGAGAAGAAGATAAGAAAGAAATATTAGAATAGAAGAAGTAGAATCAACACAATACAGAATCTCACATCGTAGCAGAACAAAATATAATATAAAAATAAATCTTTATTGAGAGCTTCTAAATAAAAACTTACAATCATTACATTAACACATCTGGACAGTTATAATAATCTATCCTCCTATACAGTTACACAGCAGAATACATACTAGATATTATATGTCTGAACAACTCCAACTCGTCTCTGGACTTTGCAGCATCCGATAATCTGGATCTATACAACCCGGTCTAACCCGAGCATTTCAAAACACCAGGTCAGTCTGGTGGACCAGAATTAGAACAACACACTAAGTTTTAAGGGAATCAACAAACTTGATTTTAAAGTTCAAAATCCTTTCGAAAGAAAAAAGTAATCGTAAGACCAAATCCACACATAAACACGGATGGTTTTTACCTTATGATAACCCAAAACATTTTGAAATCGTATATATATTTTGATAATATAATATTGTCTAAATACAAGTAAATAGCAATCTAACGGAACGCTTGCATCTCACGCTCCACATATATAGTATACAATCAAAACCGCAGGCGCTTATTGGAGATTGGATTCCGACTATGACAAGGTACGGGACCACCTGCCGATAGTGCATCTCTAGAGGCGAATACACTGGGTTCAACAAGAACGTCTTGTAACCTGACCACATGTAATGTCCCGTATTTTTGGTAGTTAATATTTAATTTATTTTATTATTTTAAATATTATTATTGGAAATATTAATGAATTTAATATTGGATCGTTAATTAAAATGAAGGTTGAACATTAGATTTATATATAATATAAATCGAGCACGAAATGGCGCGATAGTTCGTAATATTGAGCGTTGAACTTCAACTGAATATACAAGATCCGATATAAGTCGGATTTCTGTGAAACAAGAGACGTTTGAATCTTGTTGATTTTTAACTTTCATACGAAAGAGAAATATTCAGATTTTTGTGTTATAGATTGTTAAATATGTCCAGTTCAATTTTTCAAATAGTTGTTATGGAAATCGTTAATAAATGATAACGTTTATTTAATTTAAATTAAATTAATATAGAGATATTTGAGTGTAACTTGAACAAACGATCGAATTAAGCCGCGAAACCGATTCCATTGAATTCGTATCGACGTTTAGAGTCAGAATAGGTATATAGTTGGTTATTTTTGAAGACCGGGTAATTTGGTGTTCAAAGTAGCATTTGTGGTGCGTGTAAAAATAGCGTATCTGTAAGCAGTCTCGGAATACGACGAAAAGTGTGCCGTTGGATTTGAAATATTTTTTTATGTCAGGATTGGGAGTTTTGTCTCGACTGGATATCGTATATGTTTCTTTTATGGTAATACATCATCTTAAAGTTCATTAATAATATAATATTATTGAACATTTATATAAATACTTCCCACTAATCTTTCCTGGCATACCAAATCTTCTTTCCACTGTGCATTACTTGCGGCCCAAACCTTTTCTTTCTTGCCTGCCAAATTTTCAAACCCGTAGCCTCCAAGTTTTATTTTGGAATTTCAACCTCACCTATCAACTAGTTATAAATGTCTACATACCCATGATGTAAAATAATAATTTACCGACCTATGATGTAAAATAATAAATTAAAAACCGTGCGAATCACGTAGTCATCCCCTATAAATATATAGACACTCTTTCCATTTTGGTTACAGAGTTTGCTCTCCTTTTTCTTGTTTCCCCTTCACTTAAAAATTATGGTACCCTTGTTTTTTTTCTAATTCCACTACTTCTTTGTTCTGTAGCACGACAATCTTCCCTTCTCAATAGAAAGAACCCATTCGAAGTTAAAACAAACCGAAACGCATGCATATAAACCGCAAGCCTCCACGTAAATATTATTATTAAGAGGATGGCCTGTTGGTATTGGAGAAAAACAAAGTGGGTAGGGGATGTTTTTGGTGTGCGGTGATGGGTTCCAAATCAGTAGCACGGGCCGAGATCTTTGTATTAAGTAATGGCCCAGGGGTGTTCGATGAGTGATGATTGCTGTAATGATAAGGAATCTCGCTCGATCCGAATCGATCGCTAAACCGACCAAGACCGTTCGAAACCCCTGATTGTTTTGAGAACACGACAAATCAGAACACAAACAGAAGAACATTTCATTGTTTATTACAACAATTACATCAGAATGCAAGAATATACAGAGTATGAATAAATAATATACATCACAAAATATCAGAGATTTAAATTACATTTAAATACATCGCAGCGGAAAAATAATAAAAAACACAACTGAAAGAGATATACAGATACAGAGCTTTCCGGATATCATTCCAGCTGTAAACTAGGTTCCTGTGAATATAAATCTGCAAAACCAAAACTACTAGTTGCCGGTATCAAAATAAGGGCACCCATAGTTTAGGTTAAAACAATAAACTCCAGGTCAGTCATGTGACTGATGTGAGAACTAAAACAGTTATTTAAAGCTTTACTTTAAATCAGATATATCAAGGGACCACGCCGTATAACACGGAACGGGTTTCCTCCCAAGAATACTAGTGCATATAACAAAACAACTCAATGCTTTTTCAAAAAATGAAGCTATTATAAGACCCAGGCCCCATCACACAATGCAACACAAGCCGGAGGATAGGGTTTTCCCTTATATTAGCCAAAACGTGCTTAGTACATTAAAAACAAATCATTTGATACTATTGTAAGTGCATAGTGTATAAAACAATTTCAAATCATAAGTATCAATCATAGACGGCATGGGTACCATATATCATGTCACCATACTAGGCTCTACAATCAAAATCGCAAAGTCACATATTTGGAAATTGGATTTCCATCTATGAACCGAGGCAAGAGATCGTCCTATACCTAATTTGAGATGCTCTAGCCCGTGTCTCAGGATCATAGCTTGAGTGACCCCTGGAGCGACAGGGCCAGTCCACCGATGTGGATTAAAATGCCTAAACACTGCGTTTCCCCACCCTTTGAGGGCGTCAATGATCCAAATGACTCCATCAGCTCCACATAGTCACTGATATATCCGAGGCGCCTCGCAACAGCAACAACCACACAGGTGAAAATAATATAAATGTCAGGGCAGGTAGGTCACTGACACCACCCTAGCTAGAAGGAAATGCATGCCCTCCTTGAGGTCCTCTCCCGTTTCAGGTTCACAACCGGGGTGTGAGGCTCGCGAATCAACGTTACACAAAGCTATGCCACACAGGCCATGCTTTGATCATCAACCACAAGACTCTGCTTTTCAACAAAAGCCTTGATCATTTGCCACTTAGGCATGCCACACAGGCAATTCACTCCATGCGATTGATATCCATCAATATATAACCCCTGAGCTCGTACATCTCAGAGAAGGGCATTAAGCAAGAGAATAAATTCTCCGCCGCCAAACAGATATATATTTAATAGAAATCAATCACATGGAATAAAATCCAATGTCTGACACACAGTCCATTTACAAGTTCGTTCTGGGTCTGAACGAAACCGGAGGCACCTTGTACCTCGCATATCCATCGATCTCCAAGCACGTCTAGACGATCACCAACTGATTCCCTCCTCTTGGGTATACAGCCTAATCAAGATCATCAGTAATCACCCAAACGATGTGAAGACCTCCGTCTTCGACCACCGTCTTCATCCTCGACACATCGTCAAATCAGTTATTCATAATGGGTTAAACCCGGTCTTTCTGAATAACCCGCGTATATAATAAACAAGTGTTACACAAACACAACATACGCCTCATTCCAATTCAAAATATTCTTTTATTCAAATATTCTCATACTTTGGGAAAGGTTCCCATTAATTTTATCAAAGATAAATTCTATAAATTTATTCTTTAATCTTCCTTTGGATATCAACTCAAATTAGTCGGGATTAGCAAACCACACCGAAGTAATCATTTATTTCTCAATCCCAACCTATTCATCCCATGAAGTAAAACTGCTCATACTTCATATTTGCGGTGTTATCAGTAAATTCATTTACCATTTCACGTTCAAATCTAATTAAAGATTTAACTATCGCCTGGAGCAAAACTGGTGATACTCCATTCTCGATTATTTCAATCTAATTAAAGATTCATTAAAACTCCACTTGGTTTAAATCTTCCCAATAATCACAATCAATGATTATTTAACTTGGGAAATCACATCCTGTCTTTAACTGGGTTAAAGAACCAACATCATTTAAAACACGGTTCACGATAAACCCAAGATCACATTCTATTCAATTCCAATTAAATACCATTTAATTGGTATACTTCATTAAATCTAAATAAAAAGATTTAATCTTTTTCTCAACTGGGCTTAAGAACAGTGTTAATGAAGAAACCATTCACGACAAACCCAAATCCCATTTAATATTAAATACAAGGCTCTGAATAGAAAATATATCGGCTTATATTCAATATCAGATTCTACGACCCACAAATATCGTATTGGAAATAACGATATAAATATATCTTTCAAATTTCCATAACAATATCTGTATAATCACGAAATCCAACATCGAAATATTCCAAATACAATTTCGATTCAAATACATTCCAATTCAATTATTGGAAATTCTGGTTATTTTCAAAACCATTTCAAATCCACTTTATTTATTGTAAAAATAAATGGGATTATAATTCTAGTTCAAAACTAGTTCATTTCGATAAAAATCTATTTTTATCTTTTCAAGTATGGAATTTTTCATCCCAATTCTTCACAAATCATTTCTTGTGATTTTACACAAATTATTACTATTTTTAATAATTTTATCAAGGCCCGTACAGTCGATTTCCATCAACGGCCATCACTTACAGCGACCTTTTCCAAATTTGATTTGGACATAATTCCAAATCCAGCTGTTGGATTTCAAATCTCTAATATTCTTTAGAAAGCTCTTTTCGATACGAACCCAACGGTTCCGGTTTTAGGAGAATCCGACGGTCGGATCTCCCGTAATGTCCATTCAAAGTCAATGGTCGAAATTCGCGAACTGCTGTAGCGCGGCGCGTTCTATTCAGGCCATTATATATATATAATATATATATATATATATTATATATATTTCATGGATTTCCTTTCAAAACGTATTTTATAAATCGTTTTAAATTCGTTTTCAAAACGATTTCAATTTCATATTCAATTTCTTATCGAAATTGAATATTCCAAATCATTAATCTCTAAATGATAATATTTTCAAAACGTTATATTTTGAAATCACTTCCTTTTCTATATTCATTATAAAAATGAATAAAATCGATATTAATATCGTTCACGTCTAAATGGAGCATATATAATCAACACAGCTTTTATTCAACACATGAATGTTTATTCTATTCAACACATGAATATTTATTTTATTCAACACACGAATATTTATTTTATTCAACACATGAATTTATACCATTCAACACATGAATTTTTATTTCTATTCAACACATGAATTTATTCTATTCAACACATGAATTTTTATTTCTATTTAACACATGAATTTATAATATTCAACACATGAATTTTCTTTTATAATATTTCTTATTTTCCAAATTGGAATGAGGCCCAATCAATTACCGTATAATGTTAATTATATGGATTCCATACAACACATGTATATAATAGCAACGATAAATAATCAACCATCATACAGAGTGCACCACACAACTGCATAAGCATTAAATATAAATTATTAACGCTTACACATTCTGTCAAACCATCGATTGACATACAACTAAACAATCGGGATTAGTGTATGTCCAATTTCATTCCAACACCTGTGTGGGGTATCAAACAATCAAACACAGATTTTATTTGTGCAGTTGGGCGATGTGTAAAATTTATCATCCCAATCAATATCAGTCCAATTGGTGTACATAAACAAATTGTTCGATTTGTAAATGAATATATATTTTATTTCAACACATGAATATATATTTTATTTCAACACGTGAATATATATTTGATTTCAACACATAAATATATATTTTATTTCAACACATGAATATATAATTTATTTCAACACATGAATGTATATTTTATTTCACAACAAACAGTCAATTTTCACAACACAAACAATCACACAAGTCATCCATGGTCTGTGGGCGACGGGTGTCGGGTGCTGCTAAGCACCGTCTGCATCCTAGTATATATTTCAAACTAGAAATAGAAATAAAAGTGAGGAGTTCTCACCTATGGGTTCCACTCCGTCATTCTTTGTAATGACCCGCATTTGCAGAGGTATTATAATTAATTAATTTAATTATATAAGTAGTGATATAGTGAGTTAAATAGTGATTTAATTAAATAATGGCGAATATTTAATTTAAAATAATAAATTAAATAATATATTTAATTTTGAAATAATCAGAATTGGCTGAAATGATGATATGGTATGAATTGGATCATTTGTGATATTTAATTCAACTTGGAATTGAATTTGAATAACGAATATATTATATAAACGACAGTTTGAACGTAGAGTTATAATATATTTAAAATCGAGCTCGAAATGGCGCTGTAGTTCATAATTTTGCGATTCGAACTTCAACTAAATGTACAGGATTCGTTTTAAATCGGATTTCTGTGAAACAAGAAACGTGTGGAGCTGGTGGAGTATATCTTTCTAGTGGAAGAGAAAAATCGGGATTTCATTGTGTAGATTTTGATTTATGTCCAAATCAAATTTTTGAAAAGTCGCTGTGGAATTCCTTTATAATTTATAAAGGAATTATTTATATTTTAAAAAGGAATTTCAATATAAATCGAATATCGGGTTGACCCAGATTTGAAATATCGAGTTATAAATCCCAGTGGAGCTATATGATATTCTGTTGTCAATATATATAATAATATCAATTTATTAATATTTAATTTAATTTATTTAAATATATTAATATTTAAATGATTTATTTGGACCTTTTAAAATAGTCATTTTTCAAACGACCTCCAAATTTGCCGAAACCAATTTTAATGGATCCGGAATATTAAATTATTGCTAGATTTCAATTGGCGTGATTTTTGAAGACAGTATGTGACCATGGTGAATTTAAATGTAAACCGGGCGATATTTGACTTTTAAAAATACACCGGGTGAGCAAACGGAGTCGGAATTCAACGAAACCAGTTTCAGTATGTCCGTGATGTCAAACTCTAGCTGCATGTCAATTTTCTTGATTTTTGGATATCATATGTGAGTGTAAAAAATTTTAAAAGGACAAATGTATATATCGTTTGATTTTAATTGAAAATAACAATACAAAAATCTACCCTATAAATAAACATTAAACCCTCTCTCCTTATGACCTAAGTCATTCCACAGTCAACAATTTAATCCGCCGCTTCTATCTTCTTTCTCCAGAAAAATCGAGATCTTCAAATAAATCAAACGAATCCAATTTAAATCCAAAAATTCCAAAGTAAACATCTTTGAATTCCCCTCGTGTTCCTCTATATTCTGATATGGGTTTTAAGCGGTTCGAACAAACTTCTTTACGCTGAAAGTTTTACAATGTTGATTTGGTTTGAATAGTTTAGCGAATGGAAGTTTTAATACATGTTTTTGAGGTTGAAATTGGGTTTAGCAAATCGAATGGATCCTGTTCACAAAAATTGGTGCGAATCCATATGAAAGTCTGTCGATGTTTCATCTTGGGTGTGTGCGTTCACGGTGAGAGACCGGAGGAAGGTGGTCGATGCGAGTTTGACAAAATGAATTTAGGGTGGTAGGAATTTGGATGGGTTGAAGTCTGGAGGTCTTGGCATTGAAAATCCTGAAGGGCGATGGAAGTTATTTAAAGAAAATAATGTCGGATCTTTTTACAGGAGGCGTGTGGTTTGGTTGGAAGTCTAGAAGAGGTGCTGAGTTACGATGGTAACCAGGTAGTGGAGGGAAGTGGTGAAGATGGGGAGGAGTTAAAGTCTGTGATAATTGGGTGCAATATTATGAAGAAGTAAAAGGAGATTTGGGTTTATAATTCAGTGGGTTTGTTTTCAATGAAAAGATAATGCAGGTTGGAAGGATTTTTGGATCCGTGATTTTCAACTGTGAAGGGGTCGAAGGAAGCAGGGATTAAATGAAGAAGCAGGCATAATGTAAAGGGAGATGGGGAGGTTTAAAATGTTGGAAGTGGATTTCTTTATGAGCAGTGGGATGGTTGTATTCGGGTAGGAGGAGATTTATTGAGAATTATGCTGGTGATCTTTGTTTTTGAAGTAATAAAGGATAGTGAGAACGAGTTGTTTAAAGGTTTGAGAAATGGATGGAGAAAATTGCTGGTTTGGGAGAGACGAGATGAGCGGGTCGGGTAGGAGAATGAGGGTGAATGATGACGTGGAGTTGAGTGGACAATAATGGTATTTAATAATCAGATGAGACAGGGTCCGTTACGATCGTATGGACGACGCCTACACACTGGAACTGACTGGGAGTGGATTGAAGCTCATATGAATTTATGACGAAATAAATTGTTTGATTCAAATCAAACAAACAGTTTATCGTTCTTTAACGATGAACTGCCAATGTGAGTAAATCTCACTAACTCTGAACAGTTTATAATTTCATGTTGTATTTTTAGAACTGTTAAATATTGGCTGATTGACTGTGTGTTGACTGTTTGATTGAACAACTAGTCAGTTAGTTGAATTTCTATATTGATTTTGTTTAACAGAATATATCATATGAAACTGAAAGTGATGTTGATTTTATTGTGTAACATCTGTGAACGAAGGGAGACAGGTTGGAGGAATCCGATTGGATTCCTCAACATTTATTTTATTGTTTTTCATATATTGTGATATATGATGTGTTATATAATCTGTTATGGATTATGTGTGTTAAAATGATATTGATCATTGTTATTCGATATTTGTAATATTATAAAAAGACCCTGGGATGTAAAAAGATTTTTTTCAATGTATATTGAAATAAAGGGATTTATAAAATCAACAGATTTTATAAAAGGAAATATTTCGAAAGTAATAAAAGGAAATGTTTATAAAACGAATAGAGTTTATAAAAAGGAAAAAATGTTGATAAACGAATAGAATAGGATAAAGGAATATCTATTTAGTAAATAAATAGAATTATAAAAGGAATACTTAGTGGAAAATAAATAGGAGATTGTTTACGAACAAATTATACAAGTGTAAACAACTGTAAAATCCGCTCGGCTTTCCTAAACAACAAGGATTGTTGTAGAGGGTGTCGAACTCTGGGACCAAAAATATTTAAATTAGTAAATCCAATCAAGTTATTCCAGGAATTTGATTGATTTAAAACACAGAAAATAACAACAATTATATAAAAAAAGAGAGATTTATCTAATAAGAGAAAGCAATTAGGGAGTAATGACATAGATTAGATTAATATTCATCAATAACCAATCGAATAAATACAGATCTAATTCATGTTTCTGTCACAAACATGAATCAACGATAATTAGATTTCTAGAAACAAATATGTAAATAACAAAAAGTATAGCCTATGCAGGAGCTCAGCTCTTAAACAACCATAGGCTATCAGGACATATTCACAATTTTATTTCTAGGACCCTAAATATTAAATCTAAATCTGATAAGTGTTAGATCGAACTCGAATATACCCTGTGAAGGAGCACAACTCTTAAACGACACAGGGTATGAAGGTTCAGATCTAACCCTTAGTTCATATCTAGATCTACATACATGAAGTTCAAATCTTTTGGCCGTGCGATTCATATTGAATCATATCTACCAGCATCATCACCCCCTAATTAAAGAGGATTAGCTAGACATAGCTAAAAGAAAATAAAATAAAAAGAAACTAAATAACATGAACATAAATAAAATAAAATAACAACTAAGAGAAATGGAGAAGAAGAGTTTTATTCCAAGAAGAGAATTACAGAATAAAACTAAGTGTGTCTTTACATGAATAAGATACAAGGTATTTATAGTTGTATTGGCCAAGGCTAAGAGGCTCATCACACAGTGTGGGACAAAAACCCATTTTCAAAATAACACATAAATCAAGTAGCTAAGTGTGAACACGTTTGAATGAGAAGCCTTGCAAAGGAGCTAGTGTGAACACATGCAGAGAAAATAGGTTGCGGGCTTTAACTCCAATTGCCTTGAGTATGCATAAGAACTCTAAGTGATCAGAAAAGCATTGAATCTTAACTTTGAAATATGCAGCAGAAAGTAGTTGAACAGCAACATCTCTTCAGATCTTCAAGCTTTAATCCAGCTTTAAAAATCAACACTCTTCTTGCGCAAAATCTTCAAGCTTTTCAATAATTAAATGCATTAATCCATTTATCTCAGATAATCTGAAAACACAACTATAAATACATAGTATCAGTTATTTTAAAGATAAAATAAGATAAATAAGCAGATAAAATATACACATTTACGTGTATATCAAATACCCCCACACTTATCTTTTTATTCGTCCTCGAATAAACTAAACTAAGATATGTCACACTTTCGTAGGAAACACGATTGCATTTAGCGTATGCAACAAGCCGTTAAACCTCTGGGTGTCCCCAGTAGGACGAGTGTTGTCTCGTGAGGGTTTTCAGCGGATACTACCCACAAAATCCATAGCGTCTTAAGTACGCGAATTAATCAAATGATATATTTAAGGTCTTTCACATTCCAAGGATTTCACCTAACTTCAATAGTAATGGTTTAGCCCCAAATTGTCCATCCCATAATTAGTGCAAAAATGAACAAATTTTTTCAAGCTGAATCGTAATTCCTTGATAACAATGTAATTGTCTTGAAGGTTAAGAGCGTGGTGTCAACCAAAGTTCTACACATCGACAATGTGCACCCAATCATTTCTTTATTCTTTTCTTTTTTTTGAATAATTTTGCACCAATGTAACTGTAATGTATTGGATATGAGTTATGCATAGATGAAGGAAAATTTTTGTAAGTTCTAAAAATATTCTAGATAATAGGGAAAGTGTATTAGTTGAATTTCAAGCTACAAAAGATAAAGTAATACTAAGGCACATATGGACATTTTGTTTCCTTTCATCTCCTCAACTACAATCCTTGCTTCTAAGTACGGTATGATGGATGTGGATGGAATGGAAATGGATGCTTCATAGTCAAGAATGATGAAGACTATTTTATTCAGAGAGACTCTCTCTTTATTTCATTTTTTTCTATTCTTTTTTTTCTTCTTTTCTTTTTCTTTTTCTTTTGCATGATGAATGATGAATGGAGATGGAATGATGACGTACATGATTTCATTTGATTCCTCCTCTACTACCAACACTTCATGAAAGGAAAGTTTTATGCCCTAGTTACTCTACTTCTATAACCTTAATTCAACACATAAGTCTAGATTAATGTTATACAAAAAGCTGAAAGGAATGATAAGCAAAATTTCGTAAGATAGATAACCCATATAAAATAAGATGTGGTATATGGTTATCTTACCTTAAAACAAGTACGGAGTGGGTGGTGTAATATTGGTATAAAAAGTGACATTTTTGATCTTTAAACAAAGGTTCTTGAGTATACCAATATAAGATAAACTTGTCGAAACATGGATGTAAATCGACTAAAACATGGGTTTGAATAATGTGGGGGTATCGAAGAAGAACGCTACAATGAGTCATTTCTCCTTAACTCGGCCAAGTGGATTTTAGAACTTACGATTTTGAAAATTTGAGCAAAAAGAAAATATTATGCATGAAAACGAACTCAGAAAATCCAATGTAAGTGCAAAATCATTATTATTTGACTTTTTTTTTTATTATTTTTACTTGCACGTTCTAACATGTATAACAAAGGTTGACACGCTTACTCCAGAACATGACTAAAGTCTGCACAGTCTCAAGCTAGCATCTTAAAAAGACACATTACGATTCAATGAATAAATAATGTTCATTCTCATCACCCAACAATTCAACTTATCAAACAAGAACCAAGGTGTTATTTATGAATTTTAATTTAATTCTTGTTCAATGAATGACCTACTTCATAAAATTTGATTGCTGATGTAATGTAAATTCCCCCCACACTTGAGTGTGACTGTGTCCTCACAGTCGTTAATCAGACATATCTTAGTGAAAGGAAAAATAAAATAAGAGACTATTTACATATGTACAAAAGAGGGTTAGTGCGTCTTACCGAATGTAATGTGGCTCATGGAGGACCATGAGCTCTTCCTCTTGGTTGGGTATTGGTTCCAAGTAAGGATTAAGGCGTTGACCATTGACCTTAAAGGATGATCCATCAGTTGGATTCTCAATTTCTACCGCACCATACGGAAAAACAGTCCGTACAGTGTAAGGCCCTGTCCATCTAGATTTTAGCTTACCCGGAAATAGATGCAGTTTTGAGTCATACAACAGAACTTTTTGACCTAGCATGAAAGTTTTACGTTAAATTGATTTATCATGAAAAACTTTTGTTTTGTCCTTGTAAATTCGTTCATTTTCATAGGCATCATTTCGAATTTCATCAAGTTCATTAAGTTGAAGCTTCCTATGTTCTCCTGCTTGCTCTAAATCAAGATTCAAAGTTTTTATTGCCCATAACGCCCTATGTTCTAGTTCAACTGGCAAGTGACATGGCTTACCAAAAATCAACCGATAAGGGGACATACCCAAGTTGGTTTTGAAAGCGGTGCGCTAAGCCCAAAGAGCGTCGGTTAACTTTTGGGACCAATCTTTACGATTTCGATTCACAGTTTTCTAAAGAATTTGTTTAATCTGCCTATTCGATACTTCAACTTGCCCACAAGTTTGAGGATGGTAAGGAGTAGATAACTTGTGGGTTATTGAATACTTTCCCATGAGAGCTTCAAAAGAACGATTACAGAAGTGTGTACCATTATCACTGATTATTGTGCGAGGTGTGCCAAACCTAGAAAAGATGTTTTCTTTCAAGAAGCGCACAACAACCTTGTTATCGTTTGTTTTGCATGGTACAGCTTCGACCCATTTGGAAACATAATCAACAGCTAAGAGAATGTAAAGGTTCCCAAAAGAATTAGGGAAGGGTCCCATGAAGTCTATACCCCACACATCAAAAATTTCGACCTCTAGAATGGGGTTTAGAGGCATCATATTCCATTTAGAAATTTTCCCTAAGAATTGACATCGATCACAAGTTTTGCAAAATTCGTACGCGTCTTTGAAAAGGGTGGGCCAGTAGAAACCCGATTGGAGAACCTTTTCGGCTGTCTTTTTGGGATCGAAGTGACCACCGCATGCTTGGTCATGACAGAAAGAGAGGACACTGTGAATTTCAGTGTCAGGAGCACATCTTCAAATGATTTGGTCGGGACAATACTTGAAAAGATAGGGGTCGTCCCAATAAAAATGTTTCACTTGGGAAAAGAATTTGTGTTTATCCTGCTTAGACCAAAAAGAAGGGATCTGCTTGGTGACTAAGTAAGTGACAATGTCAGCAAACCAAGGATCAGTGGATAGAGAAAACAGCTGTTCATCGGGGAAATTCTCATTGATCGGAAGAGAAGAAGACGGGGCATTTGGAAGACGAGACAGGTGGTCCGCAATAACGTTGTCAGATCCTTTTTTATCCTTAATGGTAAGGTCAAATTCTTGAAGTAGAAGGATCCAACGAATGAGACGAGCCTTAGCATCCTTTTTAGAGAAAAGATACCTAAGTGTGGAATGATCGGTATAAACCGTGATGTGTGAGCCAACTAGATAAGGCCTGAATTTTTCTAGAGTAAAAACAACTGCCAAAAGTTCTTTTTCAGTGGTCGTATAATTGATTTGGGCATCGTTCAAAGTCTTACTCGCGTAGTAAATGACATGAAGAATTTTATCGATACGTTGTCCTAAGACAGCGCCAACAGCGAAATTCGAGGCATCACACATGATTTCAAAAGGCAGCTTCCAGTTGGGAGAGCAGATGATCGGAGCAGAGACAAGTTCATTTTTAAGATGCTCAAAAGATGAAATGCAATCAGAATTGAAGTCGAAAGGAACATCCTTACCAAGAAGATTGGTCAAAGGTCGAGTGATTTTGCTAAAATCCTTTATAAAGCGACGGTAAAAACCAGCATGACCTAAAAAGGATCGGATGTCTTTAAAATATTTGGGAATGGGAAGATTTGAAATAACCTCAATTTTGGCTTTGTCTACTTCAATTCCTTTATTAGAAATGACATGTCCTAGGACAATGCCATGTTTGACCATGAAATGACACTTTTCCCAATTAAGCGTTAAGTGTTTATCTTTACAGTGATTAAGAACAAGATCGAGATGATGTAAACACTCAGTGTTAGAATCCCCGAAGATAGAAAAATCATCCATGAAAACTTCCAAAAATCGCTCGATCATATCAGAAAAAATGCTAATCATGCACCTCTGAAAGGTTGCCGGTGCATTACAGAGACCAAAAGGCATACGACGGTATGCAAATGTACCGAAGGGACAAGTGAAAGTGGTTTTCTCTTGGTCCCCAAGAGCGATAGGGATTTGATTATAGCCCAAATACCCATCAAGGAAACAATAGTACTCGTGACCGGCTAGTCGTTCTAACATTTGATCGATAAATGGAAGAGGGAAATGATCCTTTCGTGTTGCAGCGTTAAGTTTCCTATAGTCAATGCAAACACGCAAACCGGTCTGGGTGCGGGTTGGGATAAGCTCGTTAGCTTCATTTTGGATCACGGTTATCCCTGATTTCTTAGGGACGACATGAATTAGACTAACCCATTTACTATCGGAAATTGGGTAGATGATTCCATTGTCAAGACATTTAAGGATTTCAGCACGAACTGCTTCTTTCATGATGGGGTTTAGTCGACGCTGGGGATCACGAGTGGGTTTGGCATCATCTATAAGGTGGATTCGATGTTGGACAATCGAAGGACTAATCCCCTTAATATCAGCCATGGACCAACCAATTGCTTCCTTATTTTTCTTAAGAATGGGAAGGAGCAATTGTTCCTTCTCTAAAGTAAGGTCAGAAGCGATGATGACAGGAAAAGTTTCATTGTCTCCTAAGTAAGCGTACTTAAGATGATTGGGCAGCACTTTGAGTTCAGATTTTGGGGACGACTCAATTGAAGAAACTGGTTGAGGTACAGACTCAATTGTGAGTGGCTCGACAGGAATCGAATCAGAGACATTTTCAGGAATATCTTGAAATAAGGTTTCGTAATTCGATTCAATTTCGTTATTCAGATCGTCGAGCTCAGATTCATTATCGTGGACAACATGGATTTCAGAAAACTGGTCCACATAAGAGTTAGGGGAGTTTTCGGTTCTAAAGATGTTTAGCTCAACAGTCATGTTACCAAAGGAAAGTTTCATAGACCCATTTCTACAGTTGATGAGAGCATTAGATGTTGCTAAGAAGAGTCGTCCTAGAATCAAAGGGATCTGATTTGCAGGATTGCTTACCTGTTAAGTTTCTAGGACAATGAAATCAACTGGAAAGATGAATTCGCCTATTTTGATCAATACATCCTCGATTTCGCCCACAGGTTTCTTAATTGAACGGTCAGCAAGCTGAAGGGTAACCTTGGTGGGTTTTAGTTCTCCTAGCCCTAATTGGCGATAGACGGAATATGGAAGCAAGTTAACACTAGCACCTAAGTCTAGCAGGCATCTATCGATTTTCTTGTCCCCAATAGTACATGATATTGTGGGGCAGCCAGGATCTTTGTATTTCACTGGCATTGATAGGGACAAGACTTCGCTTAGAGTTGCCGCTAGAAACACTTTCTTAGGTACATGTGTATGACGTTTCTGAGTGCACAAATCTTTTAGAAATTTCGCGTATTGTGGAACTTGTTGTATAATATCTAAAAGAGGGATGTTCACTTTAACTTGCTTAAATATTTCAAGGATCTTTTCTAACTGATCCGTCTTTTTCCTAGGTCGGAGTCTATGAGGAAATGGAGCAGACAACTCAGTAGGTTGGGACACTTGAGTTTGAGGATGACCCTTGTCAGAAATGGGCTCGATGTTTTGATCTGAGTTGGTCGAATTTTCGGTTGGGTTTGGAAGATTGTCCGGCAAATTGCTTGGGTCGACCACATGGTTGTCAATCTTTTTTCCAGATCTAAGAGTCGTGACCGCATTCAAGTGACTAACATTTGAATCTTGAATGATGTGAATTTGGTTAGAATTAGGATTTTGACGGTTGGGGTTTGGAATGGGTTGACTCGGGAAAGTGCCTCTTTCCCGTTCGCTTACAGAAGTGGCTAACTGACTCGTTTGCATTTCAAGTTTAGCGATCGATTGACTCGTGTTTTGCATGTGCGAAGTCAATAAATTTTGAAGATTGGTATTTGATTGGAGATTTTGAGTTGTTGCTTTAGTCAGTTCTTCGAGTGATTTCTCCAGTGATGTCAATCGTTTATCGTCTTGGGGAAGATTGTTGCGCTTGGTTTTGAGAAGGTGGCATAGGATGTTGGAATTGAGTTTGTTGAAAGGGAGGTTTCGAAGGATTATTCGAAAATGATTGAAAAGGAGGTCGAACCGCACAAATTTGCATTGTTTTGGGTCCAAGAGAAGTTAGGATGGTTTCTCCAACCTGGATTGTACGTTGGGGAGAATGGGTCATTCCTAGCTTTGTTAAATGCGTTGAGTTGTTCCAATGAATGTGTGCATTGATCAGATATGTGGTTAGGATCGTTACATTTGTAACATGAGGTCTGAGACGCTTGAGCTTGATTTATTTGAGTTGATGAAAAGACATTATCGAATTTGGATATCATCGCGTCTATTTTTGCTTCTAAGGCTACTGATGATCCTACCGAATGAGTGTTAGATCGGGAATAAATCGATTTCTCGTTAGATCTTTCCCATTGAGCTGATTTTTCGGCCAAATTTTCGAGAAATTGCCAAGTGGCATTGTGATCTTGGGCTAGAAAATTTCCTTGGAACATTGATTCGAGCATGGTTCGAGAGTTATTTTCAAGTCCATCGTATAAAATTTGACAAAGAGTCCATTTTTCAAAATTGTGATGTGGACATTTGACTAGCTCTTTAAATCTTTCAAAATATTTTGCAAAGGATTCACCCCCAAATTGACGATTTCATTTCGAATTTTGGATGTTTTTTCCAGAGGGTAAAATTTCTTTAGAAAAATGTTTACAAATTCACCCCAAGTTCCAATCGTATTTGAAGGCAAGCTATACAACCATTTCTCAGCATAATCGGTAAGTGCAAATGGAATTAACCTAAGTTTGATTCCATCGTCACTTAATTGTTGAAATTTCATGGTTGCACAGACTTGTTCAAATTTGGACAAGAAAATATACGGATCATCACATTCTAAATTGCCGAACTTTGGAAGAGTATTTATGTGATTCGAATGAATTTCAAAGTGGTTACCCATTGGGGCGGGCAATATGATGCAAGAAGGAATAGAAACCCGATCGGGGAAGTATCTATCCATAAGAGATCGAGGGGGATTTTCTTCAGCCATGGTTAAAGAAATGTTTGTTCGAACTAAACGATTGTCTGAAGGATCACGAGTCCAATGACGCATGCACTAGCGAGAAGAATAAGGGAAGACGAGAAAAAACAAATTTGAGTGAATTTTTTTTTTTACAAAACAAGAATTATTTTAAATTTTTTTTTTTAGAGAAAAAGATTTAGACACAAAAGATTTTTTTTTTAAATGAACCTAATGCAATTTACAATTTCTAGAATTATATAATGACGGTTTGATTTATTTCAACAAAAGACTTCTCAGCCAGTTAACGGACAGGAGTTATCGGTGCACCAGGAATCACCCAAGCAATGCAGCCGAAGGTTTAAGTACCTTCAGAGGAACAACCGATATAATATTTACGAATCACCGTAATATTTATAAACAGTTATTACTCTGCCGTAGTCTAGACACCGAGAAATAATCCGTTAGAACTTAACCAATTTGTCAAAATATAATGAAGTCCTTAGAAAATAAAAACAAAACTAAGATGAATGCAATATTTTTTTTCAGTCACAGAATGAATAGTCTCAGAACAGTCACAGAACAGTCAATTGCAGAGATAAATAAAAAAAACAAAAAAAAAATTTTTACAAGCAAGCCGATTCCTTGTAGAAGAGTTTTACAAGCAATGTCTATATATTTTTTTTATTTGCAGCAGCGGTCCCTGTAAAGTTAGAAAATACTCACCTTGATCGGCGGTCCGTCCAGTGCAATTGGGTAGCGCTAGCGCGTTCACACCCCACTTGGTGTGCAACCGCTCAACCCGTGAATTGTCTGCTGCTTTCAGTTGTTGTTGCCTCCTATTATTTGCCTCCTATTTTTTAAGACCTTTTTCTAATTTCCACTGTACCTGTTTTCGAAAAAAAATTCTATTTTTTTTTTGTTTTTTTTAATAAATAGAAAAGTAGAATGAAATTAAAAATCAAATGAGTGAAGAAAAAAAAATGAAAAAAAAAAACTAAACTAACCGTAGTTGAACAAAAGATAGATGATTTTTTTTCAAATGATAAACAAAAGAAAAACAAATTGGTAGCCTTTTTTTTTCAAAGAAAATCTAAACTAAAGCCAAGTTAAAAAAAAAGAAAAAAAATACAAAAACAAGGACTAGATAAATAAAGGACCAGGCTAGTAAAGAAAAACAAAAGAATCAAAATTAACTAAAACAAAGACCAGGCTCAAAAGGTATTCAACTTGCAACAAAGCTTACAAGTCACCCCTCTTTCTATAATTGTAAAACCTTGGTTTTCCTCAATACAAGCACTTAGATATAAAACCGGGGCCACACAAAACAAAGAATCAAATCGTGAATCTCCAAAATAAAACAGTCAACAATCAAAATCCAATCTCCTTCCTTCTTAAATATACGCCCTTTCCTTTTCCTGTTCGTCACGCAAATTCTTTTTTTTTTTCACTTTTCGAAATCAATTCGAAACGAGCTGATCTGCAATCGAACCAGTGTTCGACCTCTACGAGTTCAATTGGGTATTCGATAGAATTGGGGCTTTGATGAAGGGTTTTTGATGCGAATTTTTTAGGGTTATCTAGCGATGGTATTTTGGGCGGTTTTGGAATGGGGCGGTGATTTATTTGAAGGCGCTGAGGTGGTTGGTTTTGGTTTCGGTCTTGGGGTTCAAGTTGTGGCTGATGTGATTTTGACGGAGGGGTATGATGATAGTCGGTTGGAAAATGGCCTTATGGGTTGAACTGTATCGATGGTTTGTGAGCGGTGGATGATTCACAGGGCTGCGGGTTTTGGATTATGAGCAGAGGTGATTGTTGCGTGGTATTTGATGTACTGTGGAATCGAATTGCGATTGGTGTGGTATTGTGGTAGGAGATTTGGTGGCTTGTGTTGATGTGTGGTGAAGGCTGCTCGGTTGTTGTGAAGTTGGTGGTGACAGGGGTTGTTTTGTGTATGTAGTGTATGGGTGATGACTGAAATTTGCTTGATGGCAGTTAAGGAAATGCTGAATGGTTGAAGTTTCAGTTTGAATGGATGGTTTGGACGGAGATGAATATGTGATATGAGGGTGAGTTTGTATAGGAAAGTTTTGTTTGTGAGGTAAATGGCAGGAGCTTGCTTGTATGGCAGTTTGTTGTGATTATAAAGTGGGGTAGTGTGTATTATGCGATTTGTGAGAGCCGGTGGACACTGGACGGTAGATCTGATTGGGGTTGAGGGTGGTCTTTTGGTTGATGAACTTGGTCGAAGTTCTGTGGAAGTTTTGATGATGGTCACAGGGTTCAGCAAGGTTGCGGATGTGAGTGGATGGTATTGCGTTGAGATGAAGGTGAGGTTTGTGGTTTGAGGGGGGCCGTTTGTTTAAGGTTGATGAAGAGAGATGGGTGTGGTATTGGATTGAAGTGTGGTCTGTTGATGAGGTAGAAAGGAGAATGTTGGCTCTGGAAGTAAATTGTTTTGTTAGGTTTGTGAATGAAGATTGAAGTGATATGGCAGTGGAGGGAGTGATCTGACAGGTTTGTAGAGAGTTGAGGCTGATTGTAGCAGATAGCGAGTTGATGAATGAGGCTTGGTGGGGAGGTGATACAGTGAGATGGTCTGTATGAATGCAGCGTGAGGTATGAACTGATGGTGGAGGTGTTCGTTCAGGCAAGGGAGATTTAAAGGGTGGCAGTAGTGGTTTTGTATGCAAATAAAAAAAAAACAGAGAAGGAAACAGAAGATTCTTTTTTTTTTATTTGCAAGTATTGTGAAAAGGGAAGAAAATTTGTAAAAGTTTGGAAACAAATAAATAAAAGAAAGGGGAAAGAAAATCAATGAAATTGGGAAAGTTATTTTTTTCTCTTGATTTAGGAGATTAGCGTATCAATGTTTAACACCCAATCTAATAATCAAGATTTTTTTTCTATATATCAAAGACAATACAAAAAAAAAACTACTAACACAATTCGGTAAATAAAATAATTTGTGTTTTTTTTATAAATGGAAAAATAAGAAAATAAAATATAACTTGAAGGATTTAAAAATAAAAATTATTTTGGTCCCCGGCAACGGCGCCAAAATTTGTTTGCGAACAAATTATACAATTGTAAACAACTGTAAAATCCGTTCGGCTTTCCTAAACAACAAGGATTGTTGTAGAGGGTGTCGAACTCTGGGACCAAAAATATTTAAATTAGTAAATCCAATCAAGTTATTCTAGGAATTTGATTGATTTAAAACACAAAAAATAACAGCAATTATATAAAAAAGAGAGATTTATCTAATAAGAGAAAGCAATTAGGGAGTAATGACATAGATTAGATTAATATTCATCAATAGCCAATCGAATAAATACAGATCTAATTCATGTTTCTGTCACAAACATGAATCAACGATAATTAGATTTCTAGAAATAAATATGTAAATAACAAGTATAGCCTATGCAGGAGCTCAGCTCTTAAACAACCATAGGCTATCAGGACAGATTCACTATTTTATTTCTAGGACCCTAAATATTAAATCTAAATCTGATAAGTGTTAGATCGAACTCGAATATACCCTGTGAAGGAGCACAGCTCTTAAACGACACAGGGTATGAAGGTTCAGATCTCTAGATCTACATACATGAAGTTCAAATCTTTTGGCCATGCGATTCATATTGAATCATATCTATCAGCGTCATCACCCCCTAATTAAAGAGGATTAGCTAGACATAGCTAAAAGAAAAGAAAATAAAAAGAAACTAAATAACATGAACATAAATAAAATAAAATAACAACTAATAGGAATGGAGAAGAAGTGTTTTATTCCAAGAAGAGAATTACAGAATAAAACTAAGTCTGTCTTTACATGAATAAGATACATTATAGTTGTATTGGCCAAGGCTAAGAGGCTCATCACACAATGTGGGACAAAAACCCATTTTCAAAATAACACATAAATCAAGTAGCTAAGTGTGAACACGTTTGAATGAGAAGCCTTGCAAAGGAGCTAGTGTGAACGCATGCAGAGAAAATAGGTTGCGGGCTTTAACTCCAATTGCCTTAAGTATGAATAAGAACTCCAAGTGATCAGAAAAGCATTGAATCTTAACTTTGAAATATGCAGCAGAAAGTAGTTGAACAACAACATCTCTTCAGATCTTCAAGCTTTAATCCAGCTTTAAAAATCAACACTCTTCTTGCGCAAATTCTTCAAGCTTTTCAACAATTAAATGCATTAATCCATTTATCTCAGATAATCTGAAAACACAACTATAAATACAAAGTATCAGTTATTTTAAAGATAAAATAAGATAAATAAGCGGATAAAATATACACATTTACGTGTATATCAGAGATTATAAAGGAGAATATTTATTTAGAAAATAAATAGGATAAAGGAATATTTGTTTAGGAAATGAATAGAATTAGTCGATTAGATTAAATCAAATAGAGTAAATCGATTAGAGTAAAACATACATAGTTATTCGGGATGAGATTCCATTTAGCACGACTGCTAGCATAATTCGCAGGGCTGCAGATAGCCTACGGCGGTCGGATGTTTCCTGAGGGAATCAGGCGTAACCATTGTGATCGCTGCGATCTAGAGTTAAGCAAATGGAGTTAAATCTAATATTAGTTATTCGAATTAGAGTTAATCGAAATAGAGTTAAACAAGATTTGAAACTGAATAGAGATTAGTTTAGTTGAATATTTTTCTGAGTATCGATCTGATGTTGGTTTCGGCCTTCGGGGTTTATACTTAGAGAATTGTTCTCCTACTAGTTTACAGTTAGGGGCTGATAGTTGTGAAATGATAGTGATATGTAAATAACAATGGAAATGTTTTCCTGTGTTAATAACGTATATTTTCTAAACATAGAAAATAAGGATATATATATATAGACATATATATATATATGATTGATGATTGATTGATAGAATTTCCATTTGGAAATGATATCCTTGTTTGCACACCTGTTTTTCTTTGATGGTTAAATCACATACTATCAAAGTTTTGACCATTTTAACGTTGTTAATATAGAGAGACCAGTTGGATTATTATCCAAAGAACCACTCTGTATTGGCATAAGCGTTGTGAATCATATATGCCAAAGATAATTGAAGACAGAGTAAAGTGCAAGGGCTATTGTATAAGTCTTAGATAACAGTGCCTAAGATGGATGTACTGAATAGTGCCTTCGGTTCATCCTGTTCCTGGATGACTTGTATGGATGAATGTCTGACAGAGTATTTCCGGAAAGGTCACGTAGATTGATTTCTTCAACCGTACCATAAGTTGAAGCGGAGAAGGAAACTTCTTTTAGCTAACACATAATGTATTGTTGAGGACGTCAATCGGTGATTTGATGGATTTGACGATGTGGCATTCGAAGTGAATCTGATGTGATGATAAAGCGTAGCTTCTAGCCACACATCCGGTAAATGACAGAAATCGGGCAGGCAGCATGGCTAAGTCGGTCGCTCCGAAGTAGGGTGTATAATCACCTGATCTAGAGTTTCATTTATTTCTAAAAATCTATTGTTGATGCTGTCCCATTCGGGAAACGGTTGCTGATCCCAGCCGTTGGTGATATACATTCGATACACTCAAGCAAAATGAGTGGTCGGTCATGTGTGGCCGGGTTGCAAGATGTTCTTGTTGAACCCAATGTATTCCTTTCTAGAGGTACACTAGCGAAAGGTGATTCCATACCTTGTCATAGTTGGAAATCCATTACCCAATACGTGCTTGCGGTTTTGATTTGTATACTATATATGTAGAACGTGAGATGAAAGCATTTCTGCTAGATGATTATTATAGTTGTGGTTGATAGACATTATTATAATATCAAAAGGTTTTTGATATAAAGATATTTTAGATTCTCATAAGGGAAAAACCCTTTTCGTTATACGGCGTAGTCTTATAAGATATCGTTTACTTGTTCGAACTGTTTTAAACTGTTTTACTCATACCAATCCATGTTGCATGTTGGGTGCATGTGTCGCATGATAAGGGGTTCTTTCTTTTCGTTAGGTGGCGAACAGGAGACTCTTACCCCTACATGTCCCGAAAATGAGGGTTGGTTGTGAAGTCGAAAGGCTGGCCGTAAAGTATGGACTGGCGTACCAATGTAAGCCACAGTGGGGTGTTACCTTGCTGCTTCGGGAGGATGTGGAGAGGATGGTTGCAAATCCTACTTGAATCAAAAACCCGTGTCATTGCAGTTGGTATTAGAGCATAAGGTTAAGTGAATTACCTTGGCACTGTGGCGTGACTCAGTAGAGATGGGGTTAGTAATACCCTAGATTGAGTTGAGTGTATATATACGAGTGAGCGTATTTGTTATTGATATAAAAATTTGTTTTATATTGCGGTGATTTATTGGTTGAGTTGTTTATGGGTTTTAGTCGATCAGTTTGATCCACTGTATCGGTTGGAGTTTATAAACACTCGAATACGATGGGTCGACACGATATGTTTTGAAAAGAGGGTAAATTAAAATAAGTTTACCCAAGGTATATCTTGATATAGAGAAGATATATATACCAAAATTATAATATAATGGATATATTGGTTGTTATTATAATCGAGTAAGATTATAAATTAAATGGTTATGTAAATAACCAATAAGAATTCATATAAGTGAAATACGTGAAATCAGATGGGTTATATCTGAAATTTAAACCAGGAATTGAATTAAAATTCTGGAGAATTGGATAAGTGTTTGTAAATGAATTTGGATTAAAAATAAGGAAAATTTAAGATCCTAGGAGATTTTAAATTGTTTTACAAGCAGTGTGAATTAAATTTTGAATTGAATTTCAAAGTGGAAATGGTTAGAAATGGTTTTATAGTATTGAACTCACTTCGATCGCTGGAAAATAGATTCCGATTAATGACAGCTGCATCATCAGTATTCATTTTCGAGTTGTAAGTGACGAATTACTACCAGAGATACTATTTTGAATTTGTTTTGGGAAAGACAAGTTATGTTGAATTTCAAAATGGGATTTATAATATAGATTTTGATATATAGAATTTGAACATAGAAATTAAAATGGGATTTATAATATAGAATTTGAATAGAATTTGATATATAGAATTTGAATAATAGAATTTGATATATAGAATTTGAATAATAGACGTGATATAAAATTTGAATAGAAATTGAATAGAATTAACTAAGTCGAAGAGGAATTAGTTAATCGAGTTTTGAATTTGAAGTTGAACTTTGAAAGGTTAATTGGATTTGTAAATGGATATTCGTAATCGAATATAGAACTTAAATTTGAAATTTGGATTCAAATTAGTTAATAAGCAAGTTAAAATATATTTGAACATGTCATATTCAAATATAAAAGTGAAATAGGCTAAAGAGTTAATTAACAAATTAATTAACGAATTGAGTTAAAACGATCAGGTATAGTTAAAATAGATTGGGCAGGTATAAATATACATGAGATAGGTATGGATAAGGTATGAAGGTATATAAATAGAATGCTCGACGAAAAGGTATGTATTTAGTTCATATATGAGATTTTATGTGCCGTATCGGCTAGTCGCTTGGCTTTTTCGTTTTCTTTTTCTTTTGGATTGGTGAGGGCCATGGGAGACTATTTAAAATATCTCGATGCTCCTGGTACAAAGGAGGTTATAGCGATTTGTTTTTGGGAATTTAAGGAGTTGGAATATTTTTAAGATAATTTGATAGTTAGAAATCAACGTATTAATATATATAGAAGTCGATAAGGAAACAAACTTAGAAATAGAATAGTAAAATCAAAAAGGAAGACTAAGAATAAAATCTAGTAAGAATAGAAAGAGGAAGCGTATACGTGTTTAAAAGTGAATAAGTAGTTGTATGGTATTGATTATTCGAGTAAGTAGTCATATCTGTTTTGACGTTATAAATGTTATTCAGTCAAGGTCTGAGAGGTAGTTATACCCCAACTTGATTGACTTAATTATTAACAAATAAATAGTAAGATTTCAGGCTCGAAGATCAATGTTGAATAAGAGTTAGTTGAATATAGTATTTGGGTTGTCGTAACGATGTTTTACACAATATCCGTTTTAACCCAAATAAGTGTAAGCTTGGAAATATAATAAAGAATATTTCCTAAGTATAGAAATAAACGAGATCGGAAAAGAGATAAGTAATTGGAATATTTTCCAATTATAAATAGCATATATTTTCTAAAGTTTAGAAAATAAAGGAAAGCGATATTCGGAAATGTTTTCCAAATAACATAAAAGGCCAATATGGTTATTGAAAATATTTGGTTAACAAATATTGATAAAGAAATAGAGAAGATATTTAACTAATGGTATATTAATTAAGGGCTCAGTGACATGTTCAAGGAAAATTTGATTTTTGAAACGAGTAAACTGTTTGAAAACTCCCAGGGAAAGACTGTTTGAATTAAAAACAAATTTAACAGAAATTTGTGAAAGCAAATTTGAATTAAAGTAAAGCCAGTAAAGTGGTAACTGAGATTGAATTAGAATGATATCAAGACAAATTGGATTGTGAGATTCAAATTTGAAGTGTAATGTGATAATCAAGTTAAGAGTTGGGAATCGAGAAGAAACTCGAGTTGAAGTGATATTTGGCTTGGATATAAGCGAATGGTTGCATCGTGGATAAAAGCAGATTGGGATTTGATTGGGATGACCCTTGTATCCGTTGAATTGATAACAGGTGGAAAGGATATAATGATATGCCGACAAAAAGGTACAAGTTTATATTTCTATTGGATATAAGATTTATGAGCCGAATTGGCAAGCCTCTTGGCTGTTTGATTTTCTTTTGGGTTGGAGATGGCCCAGAGAGGCGAGTTGGAGTTTGACCGATTAACCAGTACAAAGGAGGTGCTGGCGAAATTTTCCAAAAAGTTAAGGTGTTAGAAAATTTTCAGGATTTTTGAAAATTTTCGTTGATAATAATTAATTAATAATTTAATTGAAATTAAATTGGTCTAGTTGGAAACTGAAGTTAAGAAGTGAACAAATATGTTCTAACCAGTCGATAGGGTCGTTCTCTACCTTAGCAATTTCGAGGACGAAATTATTTTAAGTGGGGAAGAATGTAATGACCCGCATTTGCAGAGGTATTATAATTTATTTATTTAATTATTTAAATAGTGATATATTGAATCAAATAGTGATTTAATTAAGTAATGGCGAATATTTAATTTAAAATAATAAACTAAATAATATATTTAATTCTGAAATAATCAGAATTGGCTGAAATGGCGATATGGTATGAACTGGATAATCTGTGATATTTAATTCAGCTTGAAATTGAATTTGAATAACGAATATATTATATAAACGACAGTTTGGACGTAGAGTTATAATATATTTAAAATCAAGCTCGAAATGGCATTGCAGTTCGTAATTTGGCGATTTGAACTTCAACTAAATGTACAGGATTTGTTTTAAATCGGATTTCTGTGAAACAAGAAACGTGTGGAGCTGCTGGAGTATATCTTTCTAGTGGAAGAGAAAAATCGGGATTTCATTGTGTAGATTTTGATTTATGTCCAAATCAAATTTTAGAAAAGTCGCTGTGGAATTCCTTTATAATTTATAAAGGAATTATTTATATTTTAAAAAGGAATTTCAATATAAATCGAATATCGGGTTGACCCAGATTTGAAATATCGAGTTATAAATCCCAGTGGAGCTGTATGATATTCTGTTGTGAATGTAACGATAATATCAATTTATTAATATTTAATTTAATTTATTTAAATATATTAATATTTAAATGATTTATTTGGACCTTTGAAAATAGTCATTTTTCAAACGACCTCCAAATTTGACGAAACCAATTTTATTGGATCCGAAATATTAAATTATTGCTAGATTTCAATTGGCATGATTTTTGAAGACAGTATGTGACCGTGGTGAATTTAAATGTAAACCGGGCGATATTTGACCTTTAAAAATACGCCGGGTGAGCAAACGAAGTCGGAATTCAACGAAACCAGTTTCAGTATGTCCGTGATATCAAACTCTAGCTGCATGTCAATTTTCGTGATTTTTGGATATTGTATGTGAGCGTACAAATTTTTAAAAGGACAAATGTATATAGCATTTGATTTTAATT
This sequence comes from Allium sativum, assembly GCA_030737875.1. NCBI lineage: Eukaryota > Viridiplantae > Streptophyta > Magnoliopsida > Asparagales > Amaryllidaceae > Allium > Allium sativum. The sequence goes on from CM060918.1 coordinate 137,368,957, forward strand.
GAAAATAATAATACAAAAATCTACCCTATAAATAAACATTAAACCCTCTCTCCTTATGACCTAAGTCATTCCACAGTCAACGATTTAATCCGCCGCTTCTATCTTCTTTCTCCAGAAAAATCGAGATCTTCAAATAAATCAAACAAATCCAATTTAAATCCGAAAATTCCAAAGTAAACATGTTTAATTCCCCTCGTGTCCCTCTATATTCTGATATGGGTTATAAGCGGTTCAAACAAACCTCTGTACGCTGAAAGTTTTACAGCGTTGATTTGGTTTAAAGAGTTTAGCGAATGGAAGTATTAATACATGTTTTTGAGGTTGAAATTGGGTTTAGCAAATCGAATGGATCCTGTTTACAAAAATTAGTGCGAATCCATATGAAAGTCTGTCGATGTTTCATCTTGGGTATGTGCGTTCATGGTGAGAGACCGGAGGAAGGTGGTCGATGCGAGTTTGACGAAATGAATTCAGGGTGGTAGGATTTTGGATGGGTTGAAGTCTGTAGGTCTTGGCATTGAAAATCGTGAAGGGCGATGGAAGTTATTTGAAGAAAATAATGTCGGATCTTTTTACAGGAGGCATGTGGTTTGGTCGAAAGTCTAGAAGAGGTGCTGAGTTACGATGGTAACCCGGCGGTGCAGGGAAGTGGTGAAGATTGGGAGGAGTTGAAGTCTGTGATAATTGGGTGTGATATTATGAAGAAGTAAAAGGAGATTTGGGTTTATAATTTAGTGGGTTTGTTTTCAATGAAAAGATAAAGCAGGTTGGAAGGATTTTTGGATCCGTGATTTTCAACTGTGAAGGGCTCGAAGGAAGCAGGGATTAAATGTAGAAGCATGCATAATGTAAAGGGAGATGGGGAGGTTTAAAATGTTGGAAGTGGATTTGTTTATGAGCAGTGGGATGGTTGTATTCGGGTAGGAGGAGATTTGGAGTTGAGTGGACAATAATGGTATTTAATAATCAGACGAGACAGGGTCCGTTACGATCGTATGGACGGCGCCTACACACTGGAACTGACTGGGAGTGGATTGAAGCTCGTATGAATTTATGACGAAATAAATTGTTTAATTCAAATCAAACAAATAGTTTATCGTTCTTTAACGATGAACTGCCAATGTGAGTAAATCTCACTAACTCTGAACAGTTTATAATTTCATGTTGTATTTTTAGAACTGTTAAATATTGGCTAATTGACTGTGTGTTGACTGTTTGATTGAACTGCTAGTCAGTTAGTTGAATTTCTATATTGATTCTGTTTAACAGAATATATCATATGAAACTGAAAGTGATGTTGATTTTATTGTGTAACATCTGTGAATGCAGGGAGACAGGTTGGAGGAATCCGACTGGATTCCTCAACATTTATTTTATTGTTTTTCATATATTGTGATATATAATGTGTTATATAATCTGTTATGGATTATGTGTGTTAAAATGATATTGATCATTGTTATTCGATATTTGTAATATCATAAAAAGACCCTGGGATGTAAAAAGAATTTTTTTCAATGTATATTGAAATAAAGGGATTTTATAAAATCAACAGATTTTATAAAAGGAAATATTTCGAAAGTAAATAAAAGGAAATGTTTATAAAACGAATAGAGTTTATAAAAAGGTAAAAATGTTGATAAACGAATAGAATAGGATAAAGGAATATCTATTTAGTAAATAAATAGAATTATAAAAGGAATACTTAGTGGAAAATAAATAGGAGATTATAAAGGAGAATATTTATTTTGAAAATAAATAGGATAAAGGAATATTTGTTTAGGAAATGAATAGAATTAATCGATTAGAGTAAATCAAATAGAGTAAATCGATTAGAGTAAAACATACACAGTTATTCGGGATGAGATTCCATTTAGCACGACTGCTAGCGTAATTCGCAGGGCTGCAGATAGCCTACGGCGGTCGGATGTCTCCTGAGGGAATGAGGCGTAACCATTGTGATCGCTGCGATCTAGAGTTAAGAGAATGGAGTTAAATCGAATATTAGTTATTCGAATTAGAGTTAATCGAAATAGAGTTAAACAAGATTTGAAATTGACTAGAGATTAGTTAAGTTGAATATTTTTCTGAGTATCAATCTGATGTTGGTTTCGGCCTTCGGGGTTTATACTTAGAGAATTGTTCACCTACTAGTTTACAGTTAGGGACTGATAGTTCTGAAATGATAGTGATATGTAAATAACAATGGAAATGTTTTCCTGTGTTAATAACGTATATTTTCTAAACATAGAAAATAGGGAAATATATATATATATATATGATTGATGATTGATTGATAGAATTTCCATTTGGAAATGATATCGTTGCTTGCACACTTGTTTTTCTTTGATGGTTAAATAACAGACTATCAAAGTTTTGACCATTTTAATGTTGTTAATATAGAGAGACTGGTTGGATTATTATCCAAAGAACCACTTTATATTGGCATAAGCGTTGCGAATCATATATGCCAAAGATAATTGAAGATGGGGCAAAGTGCAAGGGCTATTGTATAAGTCTTAGATAACAGTGCCTAAGATGGATGTACTGAATAGTGCCTTCGGTTCATCCTGTTCCTGGACGACTTGTATGGATGAATGTCTGACAGAGTATTTCCAGAAAGGTCACGTAGATTTATTTCTTCAACCGTACACAGAGTGGAAGCGGAGAAGGAAACTTCTTTTAGCTAACACATAATGTATTGTTTAGGACGTCAATCGGTGATTTAATGGATTTGACGATGTGGCATTCAAAGTGAATCTGGTGTGATGATAAAGCGTAGCTTCTAGCCTCACATCCGGTAAATGACAGAAATCGGGCAGGCAGCATGGCTAAGTCGGTTGCTCCGAAGTAGGGTGTATATTCACCTGATCTAGAGTTTCATTTATTTCTAAAAATCTATTGTTGATGCTGTCCCATTCAGGAAATGGTTGCCGATCCCAGCCGTTGGTTATATACATTCGATACACTCAAGAGAAATGAGTGGTCGGTCATGTATGGCCGGGTTGCAAGATGTTCTTGTTGAACCCAGTGTATTCCTTTCTAGAGGCACACTAGCGAAAGGTGGTTCCATACCTTGTCATAGTTGGAAATCCATTACCCAATACGTGTTTGCGGTTTTGATTTGTATACTATATATGTAGAACGTGAGATGAAAGCGTTTCTGCTAGATGATTATTATAGTTGTGGTTGATAGACAGTATTATAATATCAAAAGTTTTTTGATATAAAGATATTTTGGATTCTTATATGGGAAAAACCCGTTTCGTTATACGGCGTGGTCTTATGAGATATCGTTTACTTGTTCGAACTGTTTTAAACTGTTTTACTCATACCAGTCCCATGACTGACCCGGAGTTTATTTTGTTTTGTTTTCCCTGAACTCTTGGGTGCCCAATTTTGTACGGGCAGTCAAGTAGTCGGGATTTACAGATACTCGAAGAGCTGGAGCAGGAGGCTTCAAGATCATATAACTATAGTTATTTCCGCTGTGTTGTAAATGTTGTACTCTGATAATGTTATTGTATACATATACTGATTTTATTTCAAGGATATGGTATCTTTTATATGTTATTCGTTCCGCTGTGAGGTTCGTGTTACTCTGATGTTGTGTTCTTGTTCTTCTTATATTCTAAGTTTCTATCTTATCTATCCTCACCCTCTAATTTCTTTCATTAATGACCGGTATTTTTTTGATGTTTGGTTAGTCGTCATCATGTTTATGTCGATAACCAAAGTCTTCAAAAACCCGGGTCATTACATTCTTTCTTTCCGAACGGTTTGGATTTGTATTCGTTTCCAATCGGTTCCATCGCAGTCTGTTTCAAATGATTTTTATATTAAACATCACATTTTTATTTCAATGCTAAACAGATAAAAAATCAAAATTTTATGTTGTTCAGTTATAAATAAAAATTACATTTTTATATTGTTATTTCTATTTTATAAACAATGTATATTTTATTTCAAAAACAATGCGATATGTATTTTCAAAACAACATTCTAGTTTATATTTTCAAAATTAACCTTCTAGGTTATATTTTCTTCAAAAACAACTCTAGTTTATATTTTCCAAAAATCCTGTATGTTTATATTTTCAAAATCTGTTCTATTTTTATTTCTAAAAACCATGCTATTTTCATTTACACAAAGTATACTTATATTTCTAAAACAAAGCATATTTTTATTTCATTCACAAAGTATATTTTCATTTCAATAACAAGGTATATTTTCATTTCAATAACAAAGTTTATTTTCATTTCATAAAATCAAAGCTATTTTTATTTTTCTAAACAAAGTATATTTCTATCTTTCTAAACAAAGATATGTTATAATTCTAAACCAAGTATATTTTATATTTTTAAAACAAAGATATTTTATATTTTTAAACCAAGTAAATTTTATATTTTTATCTATGGTATAAATAATTTTAATCGCGTTTTTATTTATAATTACATAACCTAAATTTAATCAAAGTTTTAGAATTATCCTTGATTAGTTTAACATTGGACCTTTCTTCCTCTGGGAATCGAACTGCACCCGCCGAACTGAGCCCCCCAAATAGGGTTGGATCATGCGCTCGCTACAGCCACCTTGATGCCGATCAGGAGCCGCCATGATCTTCGCCGCCTCGAGAGCTACGCGCGCCACCCCACCATCTCAAACTCGAACGCCTACAGGTGCCCCAAATCGACTTCGAGCGTCCGCCGGTTGAGAGGGAAATTTGACCAGCAGGGGGCACGAGAATTCATCATCCAAGGATCACTTGAAAGATCTCAGAAACATCGATGATTCTTGCTTTGGAATCCTGTTTTAATTCGCAAGCGTTTGAGAGATTTTTCCTTTTGTTTTTCGGAGCTTTTTGCCCGTCGAAATCACCCCTGGCGGCTAGGGTCTTATAACGAGAGAAGGGGGTTTTATAGTTAATTATTTTATATTTTAAATTCTTTTGATTTGAAAATTATTTGTTTTATGTCACGAACCAAATTCAAACCCAATGACTGCCGCCCCTAGATAAATACCCCCATCCCGAACGCAATGGGATATGTTTCGTAACCCAATTCGGCTGTTACGATCAGTTTTCCTTTAATTTAAATTATAAATCAATATATATTTAATTTAAATGCCCATTTTAATTTACTGAGGCCACATACTAATCCTAAATATTTCAGAAAAATTAATTCTAGCTTCGTATTGACGATACGATCCAAACAAAACTAATTTCATCAAATTCGAAGACCGTTTGAAAAATGGCCATTTTCTGATCGATCGAAATTGACAGAAATGGTCAAAACACGTTTTCTTTCGCCACGCTCACATATTGCTTCAGAAAATTATGAATTTTGAAACATAGCAATAACTTGACATCCTGGATCCAACAAAAGTGGTTTCGTCGAAAACCGAGGTCGTTTGCAAAATTGCTATTTTTAAGGGCCAGAATTCCATAGCGACTATTCTGAATTTTCAACTGGGTGTAACTATTTATCCTCGCTATGAAATTTCAATTTTTTGCATTCGTTGGAAAGATATTCTCAAATTGATTCTAATATTTTTGGTTTCACTAAAATCTGGCTTATTTTGCATCCTGCACATTCATTTGAATTTTGAAATCGAATTTTCGAACTACCGCGCCATTTCAGGCTTGTTATATAATTAAAATAAATTTATTCGTTTTAACTTCGTCAAAAATATATTTTCCGCCGTTATTATTTAAAATAATTCATTTTAAATATTCAAAATTCATCAAAATTACCAAAATAAATTTTTTAAATTGGCTCGGATTTTTGGGTTATTACAATCTTCCCCACTTAAAACTTTTCATCCCCGAAAAGGAACGAAGCCGAAAGTTGTTTAAATAATCAACTCAACTTTCATTATTTTCTTTATGGCTTAAGTTCTTCAAATTTTTAGTTTCTAAGGACTTTCCAAAATTTTCGAAAATTTGGCTAACACCCTAAATTTTTGAAAAATTTCGCCATAACCTCCCCTGCATCGGGAGCTTCGGGATATTTCAAATAGCCTCCCATGGCCCTCACCAATCCAAAAAGAAAAAGAAACAGCCAATCGGCTCATAAAATCATCAAAAACCCAAGAAATACAATAAACGTGTACCTATTTGTCGAGCAAACAATTTTATTCCTCTTCTCTAGCCTCCTTGCAATGACCTGTTCAATGTAAGTACATGTATATGCATGCAAATGCGACTAATTTTCAATACAACTCACTATTAAGTTCAATTTGGCTTGGTTCAAATTTTAATTAATCAACCAATAATAAAAAAACACAATCAACAATCAATTAGTTGATTATCTTTCAATCGCATAACTTTAATACATATCTAAAAAAAATCAGATTTTTGATGTCAAATCACAACAATAAGCCGTATCTAGCTTTGGTTCTCACACCAGTCAATTGGAAACATATAGAAATCCCACTTTCGAAACTTGAATATAAATTCTGATGACGTACGTACTATAGCGATCATCAGAACCATCTCCGGGCGACTAGAGTGTGATTCTATACCTATCCAGTGTATTAAAACTTGGAATACACGTGGATCAGATGTATATGCAAAATCTTTATATACTGGGCTGTTCAAATTCAATACAAAATAAATAATCAAATACGAATAATTGATTTAAATTTTCAAAACAAAATTTGTTTTTATTTTAAAAATATACTCTTCACACTCGTTCTAGAATACTACTGATCCCATCTCTAATGAGTCATTCTCATTGGATATTACTAATCCAATCTCTGATGAATTCTTTCGTTTGGTTCTAACATGTCTTGTTCTCCGAGCTCTGTAAACCAAAGCTCTGATACCAAGTGTGAAGACCCGTAACCTCCCCGGTAAGGAAAGAGCGGATACTTTGAGGACAAGACAGATCGGAACGCAAACAGAAGAACATTTCATTGTTTATTACAACAATTACATCAGAATGCAAGAATATACAGAGTATGAATAAATAATATACATCACAAAATATCAGAGATTTAAATTACATTCAAATACATCGCAGCGGAAAAATAATTAAAACACAACTAAAAGAGATATACGGACAAAGAGCTTTCAAGATATCATTCCAGCTATAAACCAGGTTCCTGTGAATATTAATCTGCAAAACCAAAACTACTAGCTGCCTGTGTCAAAATAAGGGCACCCAGAGTTTAGGTTAAAACAATAAACTCCAAGTCAGTCATGTGACTGTTGTGAGAACTAAAATAGCTATTTAAAGCTTTACTTTAAATCAGATATATCAAGGGACCACGCCGTATAACACGAAACGGATTTCCTCCCAAGAATACTAGTGCATATAACAAAATAACGCAATCCTTTTTGGAAAAATGAAGCTATTATAAGACCCAGGTCACATCACACAATGCAACACAAGCCGGCGGATAGGGTTTTCCTGTGACGGCAAGGAATTTCGCTCGGTCCGAACCAGTCGCTAAACCGATTCAGGCCGTTCGAAACGCCCTATCGTTTGAGAACACGACAAAACAGAACGCATACAGAAGAACATTTCACTATATATTACAACAGTGCATCAGATTACAAGAATATACAGAGTAAAAATGAATATTATACAGAAATATCAGAGATTTAAATTACATTTAAATACATAGCAGCGGAAAATAATACAATACACAACTAGAAGAGATATACGGATACAAAGCTTTCCGGATATCGTTCCAGCTGTAAACCAGGATCCTGTGAATATAAATCTGCAAAACCAAAACTACTAGCTGCCCGTGCGGAAAATAGGGGCACCCAGAGTTTAGGTTAAAACAATAAACTCCAGGTCAGTCATGTGACTGGTGTGAGAACTAAAACAGTTATTAATCTTTATTTTTAAAGCTAGGTAAATCAAGGGACCACGCCGTATAACACGGAACGGGTTTCCTCCCAAGAATACCAGTGCATAAAACAGCAGTGCAATGCTAAATAAAGAAAAATGAAGCTGTTATAAGACCCAGGTCTCATCACACAATGTAAACGCAAGCCGGGGGATAGGGTTTTCCCTTATAACAGCCAAAGAATGCTGGATACGTTTAAAACAAATCATTTGATACTCTTATAAGTGCATAGTGTATAAAACAACTTCAAATCATAAGTATCAATCATAGGCGACATGAGCGTCCCATGCCACTATGTCGCCAAATATAGGTTTACAACTAAAACCGCAAGTGTCACGTATTTGGAAATTGGTTTTCCATCTATGAACCGAGGCCAGGGATCGTCCTCTACCGCTTTTAGACAATCTGGCCCATGTCTAGGAATAGCCGCAACTGCCCCTTGGATCGTCAGGGCCGGTCCACACGAAGTGGATTATAATGCCTGAACAATGCGTCCCTCCGCCCTTTGGGGCGTAAATGAGCCAACGAATGACTCCATCGGTTCGAGAACGACCGATCAATCCGAGGCGCCTCGCAACAGCAACAACCACATAAGTCAAACTCGTCAGGGCGTGTAAAACCACTGACGCCACTTCTAGCTAGAAAGAAAACGCATGTCCCCCCTGAGGTCCGTCTCCCGTTTTTGGTTCATACCGGTTGTGAAACACGCGAGGTAAACGTTACACAAAGCTACGCCACAAAGGCCGTGCTTTGATCATCACCACAAGACTTTGCTTTTCAACAGAAGCCTTGATCATTTGCATCTTAGCATGCCACACAGGCAAACCATCCTATGCAACCGATATCAGTCACACAGAATGAAATCCGATGTCAGACACACAGTCCATTTACAAGTTCGTCCTGGGTCTGAACGAAACCGGAGGCACCTAGTACCCCGCATATCCATCGATCTCCAAGTACGTCTGGACGATCACTAACTGTTTCCATCTTCTTGGGTGTACAGCCCAATCAAGATCATCAGTTACCACCCAAACGACGTGAAGACCTCCGGTCTTCGACCATCGTCTTCATCTTCGACTTATCGTCGTATCAGTTATTCAGAATGGGATGAACCCGGTCTTTCCGAATAACTCGCGTATATTTTAAATAAGTGTTACACAAACACAACATACGCCTCATTCCAATTCATTAGTCACTACCCGTAAATTAATCAAGAGAATAATTCCCCAAATATTAACCCCGAAGGCCGAAACCAACATCAGATCAATATCCAGAAAACCCTTCTGCTTGGCTAACCGACAGTTAGTTTCTAAATTTCACGTTCAAATCTAATTAAAGATTTAACTATCGCCTGGAGCAAAACTGGTGATACTCCATTCTCGATCTTTTCAATCTAATTAAAGATTCATTAAAACTCCACTTAGTTTTAATCATTATCTGGGTTAAAGAATCAGTGTCATTTAAAACACGATTCACGATAAACCCAAAATCACATTCCATTAATTATCGGGTTAAAGAACAAGTGTTATTTAAAACACTGTTCACGATAAACCCAAAATCACATTCCATTAATTATCGGGTTAAAGAACAAGTGTTATTTAAAAACACTGTTCACGATAAACCCAAAAATCAATACCAATTCAATTCCAATTAAATATCATTTAATTGGTACACTTCATTAAATCTAAATAAAAAGATTTAATCTTTTCTCAACTGGGTTCAAGAACAGTGTTAGTGAAGACACCATTCACGACAAACCCAAATCACATTCGATATTCAATACAAGGCTCTGAATAGAAAATATATCGGCTTATATTCAATATCGAATTCTACGACTAACAAATGTCGTATTGGAAATAACGATACAAATATATATCTTTCAAATTTCCATAACAACACCTGTAATATCACGAATTCCAACATCGAAATATTCCGAAGACAATTTCGATTCAAATCCACTCCAATGCAATCATTGGAAATTTTGGTTATTTTCAAAACCATTTCAAATTCAATTTATTTATTTAAAAATAAATAGAATTATAATTCTAGTTCAAAACTAGTTCATTTCGATAAAAATCTATTTTTATCTTTTCAAATATGGAGTTTTTCATCCCAAACTTTCACAAATCATTTCTTATGATTTTACACAAATTATTACTATTTTTAATAATTTTATCAAGGCCCGTACAGTCGATTTCCATTAACGGCCATCGAACTGCACTTACAGCGACCTTTTTCGAATTTGATTTGGACGTATCTCCAAATCCAACCGTTAGATTTCAAATTTCTAACATTCATTAGAAAGCTCTTTTCGATACGAACCCAACGGTTCCGATTTTAGGAGAATCCGACGGTCGGATCTCCCGCAATGTCCGTTTGAAATAAATGGTCGAAATTCACGAACTGCCGCGGCGCGGCGCGTTCTATTCAGGCCATTATATTATATATATATAATATATATAATATATTTTTCGTCGATTTCATTTAAAACTAATTTTATAAATAGTTTTAAATTCGTTTCAAAAGCAATTTCAACTTCCATTTCAATTCAAATCAAAATTGAATTCTTCTTTATAAATTCGATTTAAAATTCATTTCTATTCAATTCGAATTTCAATTCAATTTGAATTCATTTCAATTCGCTTTCAATTCCATTTGAATTCGTTTTCAATTCAATTCATTTCGAAATCGTTTTCAATTCATTTTGAATTCGTTTTCAATTCAATTCATTTCGAAATCGTTTTCAATTCATTTTGAATTCGTTTTCAATTCAATTTGAATTCGTTTTCAATTCAATTCATTTCGAAATTGTTTTCAATTCATTTTGAATTCGTTTTCAATTCCATTCATTTCGAAATCGTTTTCAATTCATTTTGAATTCGTTTTCAATTCCATTCATTTCGAAATCGTTTTCAATTCAATTCATTTCGAAATCGTTTTCAATTCAATTCATTTCGAAATCGTTTTCAATTCATTTTGAATTCGTTTTCAATTCAATTTGAATTCGTTTTCAATTCAATTCATTTCGAAATCGTTTTCAATTCAATTCCTTTCGAAATGAATAAAATCGATATAAATATCGTTCACGTCAAAATGGCGTCTATCTAATCAACACGGCTTCATAAATTTCTATTTTCAAAATAGTTGTTATTATCAAAATATTTCGTTCAATACATGACCAATCTCAATGAATGAGTACTGTCAACACATGAACTTTTATTTTATATCGATAAAGATGTAAATTTTATTACTAAAATATTTCGTCCAACACATGACCAATCTCAATGAATGAGTACTGTCAACACATGAACTTTTATTTTATAATATTCTTTATTTTTCAAATTGGAATGAGGCCCAATCAATTACCATATAAAGTTAATTATATGGATTTTCATACAACACATGTATATAATTACATTGAAAAATAATCAACCATCAACCAAAGTGCACTACACTGTATAAGCATCAAATATAGATATTCAACGCTTATAACAGCCTGTCAATCAATCGATCGACACATTTAATCAATCAGGATGAGTGAACTTCAAATTTCATCCCAACACCCGTGTGGGGTTTCAAACAATCAAACGCATATTTTATTTGTGCAGTTGGGCGATGTGTAGAATTTATCGTCCCAATCAATGTCATTCAAATAGGTGTACATAAACAAACCGTCCGGCTTATAAATGAATATTTTATTCACTTCACGTTAAAAATTATATTCTTAACGATAAAACATTTTATTTTAACATATGAATTTCTATTCAGTTCATTCTTTAAATAAAATGGTATTTTTATTTTTCTAACATTTTTTAGAAAATTTCGGCGGCATAACGGCACGATACTAGAAACGGGACGAGGCCTAGCCTTATTCCCGGTCTAGTGAAGGCCCACGCCATTCACACATCAATCATATCAATTCATTTCACCAAACAATTCAATTTCAATCAAATAATCTACCTAACTATTCGACCAAACAATTTAACAAACAAGCCATCCATGGTCTGTGGATGACGGGTGTCAGGTGCTACTAAGCACCGTCTGCATCCTAGTATATATATATAACTAGAAAATTTAAATTGAAAGGTGAGAAATTCTCACTTATAGCTATCCTAGCTCCACGGCTCTTCTTAGAAGAAAATCTTCGTCGTTCTTTCCCCTTGTCACTTTCTTCGCCCGTATTCACTACCTATGTAAAAATCACATTTTTACCTCGCTATTCCATAAATAAAAATCGAATTTTTATTTCAAAGTTCAATATATAAAAATCGAATTTCTATTTCAAAGTTCAATATATAAAAATCGAATTTTTACTATGTTATCCAATATATAAAAAACCACATTTTATTTCGAAGTTCAATATACAAAAATTCTATTTTTCTATCGAAGTTCAATATATAAAAATTCTATTTTCTTTCGAAGTTCAAAACATAAAAACTATATTTTCTTTCGAAGTTCAAAACATAAAAACTATATTTTCTTTCGAAGTTCAAAACATAAAAACTATATTTTCTTTCGAAGTTCAAAACATAAAAACTATATTTTCTTTCGAAGTTCAAAACATAAAAACTATATTTTTCTTTCGAAGTTCAAAACATAAAAAACTATATTTTTCTTTCGAAGTTCAAAAGATAAAAATCATATTTTTATTCTAAGTTCAAAAGATAAAAATCATATTTTTATTCGAAGTTCAAAAGATAAAAATCATATTTTTATTCTTTCTTCTAAAATAAAAATCCGACCTTTTCATATATAAAGGTTTCTTTTACTAATGAAAAATCACCTCTTTTTCTCGCTACTACATTTGTTTCAACAATGCTAATTTCAGTTCTAAAAATAAGGTTATGACAGTTTTAAAAATCATATTATTAAACAATGCATTCTCCATTAAATAAATAAATAAATAAAAACTGATTTTACCTAAACTAATTTATATAAACTAAAAACTGATTTAAATAGATTGATTTATATAAATTCAGAATTTAATTAAAACTAAATTAAATAAATCTCGATTAAAAAAAAATAAATATAGGGTAAAACTCACCATTTCAGCCGGAGGTGGGGAGGTTGATGCTCGGGCTGGCGGTGCTAGAGGGCCCCACGGCGGCGGCGGATTAGGTTTTACGGAGGGGGGGGGGGGAAAAGCGGATTCGGGTGCGGTTGTTTTGGGGTTCGGGCTTGGGGTCTTCGAGTGGCTCAGGGAAGGAGGAGGGGCGAGACGCGAGAGAGAAGAGGGGGGGGGGTGCGTGCGATCGACGGTGGCGAGCGAGGAGGGTGGGCGACGGGTTCCTGTTCGTAGAGGTTTTTTTTTTTTTTTCTTTTGATTTTGGATCTGAACTGATACGGGGGGGGGGGGGGGGGGCAGAGTTAAAAGGGGGAAAGGAGTTTTTATTTTTTTTATTTTTTTATTTTTTTTATTCAACCTAAAGTTGACTTTTTCATACGACCTCGAAACGAGGCCCACCGCCTGTCGTCCATAGCGTATTACCCCCATTCCGAACACAATGGGATATGTATCGCAAGCTGATTCGATCTTTTCAATTAGCTTCCATTGAATTTACATTTAAATCACTATATTGAATTTTAAACGTACATTTCGAATTACCGGGGGCTCATACTAACTCTAAAAATTCTCGAAAAATATTTTCTAGCTTCGTATTGACGATACGGTCTTAACAAAACTAATTTCGTCGAATTCCGAGACCGTTAGAAAAATGGCCAATTTCCAGTCGATTAAAATCAACTGAAACCGGTCAAACGCGTTTTCCTTTGCCACGCTCACGTATTGATTCGAAAAATTATGAAATTTGAAATCTAGCAATAACTTAACATCACGGACCCAACAAAACTGGTTTCGTCGAAATCCGAGGTCGTTTGCAAAATTGCTATTTTTAAGGGCCTTATATATATAAAAATATATATAAATTCCACAGCGACTATTTCTAATTTTAAACTGGACATATCTTATCATTTCTAAGATGAAATCTCAGTTTGTTAACTTCGTTACAAAGATATAGTTATACAGATTCAAATATTTCTTGTTTCGTTCAATTCTGACTTATAACGAATCCTGTATATTCATTTGAAATTAGAAATCGAATTTTCGAACTACCGCGCCATTTTCAATTCCTTTTATAATTATATATAATTATTTATATATTCTAACGACGACGTATATAATATATACGTTCTAATTCTATTCAAAATAAATTTCACGTCGATATTATTTAAAATAATTCATTTTAAATAATCAAAACTCGCTAAAATTGCCAAAATAAAAATTTTAAACTGGCCCAGATTTTCCGGGTTGTTACAATTCCCTTATAATAGCCAAACATGCTTAGTACGTTAAAAACAAATCATTTGATACTATTGTAAGTGCATAGTGTATAAAACAATTTCAAATCATAAGTATCAATCATAGACGGCATGGGTACCATATTTCATGTCGCCATACGAGGCTCTACAATCAAAACCGCAAAGTCACGTACTTGGAAATTGGATTTCCATCTATGAACCGAGGCAAGGGATCGTCCTCTACCGAATTCGAGACGCTCTAGCCTGTGTCTCAGGATCAGAGCTCGAGTGATCCCTTGAGCGACAGGGCCGGTCCACCGATGTGGATTAAAATGCTTGAACACTATGTTTCCCTGCCCTTTGTGGCGTCAATGAGCTAAATGACTCCATCGGCTCCACATAGTCACCGATATATCCGAGGCGCCTCGCAACAGCAACAACCACACAGGTGAAAATAATATAAATGTCAGGGCTTGTAATGACCCGCATTGGCAGAGGTATTATAATTAATTTATTTAATTATATAAATGGTGATATAGTGAATTAAACGGTGGTTTAATTAAATAATGGTGAATATTTAATTAAAATAATAAATTAAATAATATATATTTAATTCTGAAATTTATCAGAATTGGCTGAAATGACGACATGGTGTGAACCGGATCATCTGTGATATTTAATTCAGTTCAGAATTGAATTAGAATAACGAATATATTATATAAACGACAGTTTGAATGTATAATTATATTATAATTAAAATCGAGCTCGAAATGGCGCTGCAATTCGTAAATTGGCGATTCGTACTTCAACTGAATGTACAGGATTCGTTTTAAGCAGGATTTCTGTGAAACAAGAAACGTGTGGAGCTGGTGGATTATATCTTTCTAGTGGAAGAGAAAAATTAGGATTTCATTGTGTAGATTTTGATTTACGTCCAAATCAAACTTCTAGAAAAGTCGCTGTGAAATTCCTTTATATTTTATAAATGAATTATTTATATTTTAAAAAGGAATTTCAATATAAATCGAATATCGGGTTGACCCAGATTTGAAATATCAAGTTAGAAATTCATATAGGAATATTCTAGAGCTGTATGGTATTCCACTGTTAATATAGATGATAATATTTATTTATAAATATTTAATTTAATTATATTTATATATTTAAATGGGTCATCCAGAGCTTTAAATATAACCACTTTTGCAAACAATGTCGGAATCTGACGAAACCAGTTTTGTTGGATTCGTAACATCAAATTATTATTAGATTTCAATTTCCGTGATTTTTGAAGTCAGTATGTGTCCGTACCGATTTTTAGAGTGAAAAACAATCAGTATTTTGACGGTTAAAAATACGCTGTGTGAGCATACGAAGTCGGAATTAGACGAAACTAGTTTCGTTGGGACCGTATTTTCGAACTGTAGCTGCATGTCCAGTTTCGTGATTTTTAGGTATCGTATGTGATCACAGGAATTTTAGAAGACGAATTAACGATGGAGAATATACCGGGAATATTCTATTCTACAAAATATCTAGATATTTGTCTCCACTATAAATACCACTACCCTAACTCCCTTAACCTTATTTCTATTTCATTCTCTGGTCAATGGCGTGGTAGCCGCTAGTTCTTCTTTAGAGAAAAACATCTCGTGAAGAACAAAAATACTCAACAAATCGAATAAAATCTATGAATCATTATATACATATATATGAGCTCATATAAGTGTAGGCATCAATCTCGTATAGTTCGGGTTGGGTTCGATGGTGTCTTGCTCGCTGGAAAAAGAGGCAGCGCGAACTAGGGTTCAGAAATGCTTCGGATTTAGGAAGTTTTAAATCATTTAGAGTTTGTATTAGTGATCTGGGTAGAAACTGGTACGGTGTGGCGAAGTCTTGGGGTTTTCGGTGATCGATTGTCCATCGCGATCTATACAGTTTTGAAGGTTGGCTGTTTGTCGCATACGAGAAAGGGAGATCGAGTTTTACAGGAGTGGTATGGGAAGAGAGTGGGGCAGACGACGAGTTGATTGGTGGTTTCGGGTTGGTGATCCACGAAGTACGAGAGGAGATAGATGGATTGAAAGTCATGGAAATGGCTTTCTTTGGTTTTTCCTGGAGTCAGAGTGTATTTGGGGAAGAAACTGTTATGCGGGTTGGGTTTTTAAATCATGGTATGGGCCGGATTCTAGGGGTGAGGCCCGTTTATATTTAATTTAGTTTAATTTTAATTTAAAATAGTGTATCGACTTGTAAAAATCATATCTCCTACATACGAGGTCATAATCGAGAACCATAAGTTGCGTTGGGACCGTATGGACAAGAGCTTCACAATGAAGCTAACTGAGAGTGGATTGGGGTTCGTTACAATTTATAGTGAAATAAATTGTCCATATGAATCAACGACAATTATCGTTATTAACGATGATAGTCCAAAGTGAGTAAAATCTCACTAATTCTGAACAGTTTATAATTTCATGTTGTATTTTTAGAACTGTTAAATATTGGCTGATTGACTGTGTATTGACTGTTTGATTGAACTACTAGTCAGTTAGTTGAATTTCTATATTGATTATGTTTAACAGAATATATCATATGGAACTGAAAGGGATGTTGATTTTATATTGTATAACATATGTGGATGCAGGGAGACAGGTTGGAGGAAACCAACTGGATTCCTCAACATTTATTTTACTGTGATTCATATATTGTGATATATGATGTGATATATAATCTGTTGTCGATTATATGTGTTTGAACGATACTGATCATCGTGATTTGATATGTTAAATACCATAACATACCGAAATGTTGATAAGGGAATATTTTCAACGTGATATTTGAAAATAAAATATTTATAAATGGAATATTTATAAATAAGAAAATATTTATAAATTGGAATAGTTATACGTAGGAGATATTTAGAAAAGGGAAATTATAAAATCAAAGAATAGATTTGAAAAGGAAATATTGGCAAACCATTTGCAAATAGAATAATAGAAAAGGAAATATTTGTAAATTATTTACAAATATAATTGATAGGAAATATTTAGAAAATAAATAGAGTTATAAAAAAAGGAAATCATTTGTAAAGTGAAGAACCGTTACTAAAAGTAAATCTTTATAAATGAATAGTTTATTCAAAAAGGAGTTATCGAATTTAGTTATTCAAATAGAGTTAAATCGAATATTAGTGATTCGAATAAAGTAAAAGGAGTTATCGAATATTAGTTATTCGAATAAGAGTTAACCAATTAGAGTTAACCAGTTAGAGTTAAACCAGTTAGAGTTAAATCAGTAAGAGTTAATCGGTTAGAATAAATCGGTTAGAGTTAATTAGTTAGAGATAACCAGTCAGAGTTAATCAATAGAGTTAAATCGAACTAGAGTTATTCAAATGGAGTTAATCGAATTTAGTTTATTCGAATAGAGTTGAAATGAGTTAATCGAATATTAGTTATTCGAATAGAGTTAAATGGAGTTAAAGGAATAAATCGAATATAGTTTATTCGAATGGAATTAAAGGAGTTAATCGAATTTGTTTTATTCGAATAGAGTTAAAGGATTTATCAAATAGAGTTATTCAAATGGAGTTAATCGAATTTAGTTTATTCGAATAGAGTTGAAATGAGTTAATCGAATATTAGTTATTCGAATAGAGTGAAATGGAGTTAAAGGAATAAATCGAATATAGTTTATTCGAATGGAATTAAAGGAGTTAATTGAATTTGTTTTATTCGAATAGAGTTAAAGGAGTTATCAAATAGAGTTAAATCAAATAGAGTTAATCCAATAGCGTTAGTCCAATAGAGTAAATTGAATAGAGTTATCGAATATACCTTATTCGAAGGAAAGAATTATCAAATAGAGATGATTCGAAAGAGAGTTACGTAGGGAAGTTTGTTAAAGAATTAAAAGGTGAACTTTGTCTATTTCAAGGCTAGAAATGTTGTTCAGTTAAGGTCTGAGAGGTAGCATTACCCCAACTTGATTGACTTCATTTTTAACTAAGGAATAGTTAAGGTTCGATAGTGAAGGTGGGTTAAAGGAATTTAGTTAATAAGAGAAATGAGTTGAGTTGGCATCGCGATGGTTTGTTTAAACATCTGTCTAAGTCCAATGAAGGAGTTTTGGAAATATTTTCCAAATAAGAACCAGAAATGTTTTTCTGATGTAGATAAACAAAAGGAAATGTTTTCCAGTGTTAATAACATATATTTTCCAAACATAGAAAATAAGGAGATATATATATATATATATATATATATGATTGATGATTGATTGATAGAATTTCCATTTGGAAATAATATCGTTGTTTGCACACGTATTTTCCTTCGATAGTTAAATCACAGACTATCGAAGTTTTTGACCATTTTAACGTTGTTAATATTGAGAGACCGGTTGGATTATTATCCAAAGAACCACTCTGTATTGGCATAAGCGTTGCGAATGACATATGCCAAAGATAATTGAAGACGGAGTAAAGTGCAAGGGCTGTTCTGTTTACAGAATAGTTGTAACGACCCAGAAAATCTGAACCAATTTAAAATTTTTAAATTGGCTAAAATAATGGATTTTAAATATTTAGAATAAATATTTTAAATAATGGCAATGAAAAGTGAGTTTGAATCGACAATTGAAAACGAATATAATTAATTATAATTATAAACAAGGCCTGAAATGGCGCTGTAGTTTCAAAAATTGAATTCAAACTTTGTCGGACTGTACCGGGTGCAAAACAATCCGGATTTTAGTGAAACCAAAAATATTTAAATCTGTTAGTGAATACCTTTCTAATGAATCTGAAAAATCGAATTTTCATAGCGGAAAGCAAAAGTTATGGCCGAATGAATTTTCAGAACGGTCGCTATGGAATTTATATAGCCCGTGAAATTGGCCATTTTGCATACGACCTCGGAATTCGACGAAACCACTTTTGTTGGATCCGGGATGTGAAGTTATTGCTAGGTTTCAAATGTCATAATTTTTGAAGCTAGTATGTGAGCGTGGCAAGGGAAAACGTGTTTTGGCCAATTACAGTTAAACTGGATAGACCAAAAATGGGCCTTTTTGCAAACGGTCTCAGAATTCGACGAAACTAGTTTTGTTGGGACCGTATCGTCAAAACATAGCTAGATTTATTTTTCTGGAATTTTTCGAATCAATTTGTGGCCCTGGCAAATTGAAATGTACGTTCAAATCAAATATTGAATGAAATATATTTTAATTCGAAGGAAAACTGACTGAAACAGTCGAATGGGCCTTCGAAACATATCCCATTGTGTTCGGAATGGGGGTAAAACGCTAGGGACGACAGTCGTTGGGTTTGAATTGGTGTTCGTCTGTATAAGGGGTATTTTAGAGATTTTAGAAATTATAAAATAAAATAAAAAATTCCTATTGGCCCATAAAAATTTCTCTCTCCCCGTTTTCTCTTTCTCCCTCAGCCGATCGACGGCGGCTATCTTCCACTCCTTCTCTCTTCTTTTCCGACGAATCCACGCATCAAAACACCAGGCCCCAGTTCAACTTTTTGAAGAGCTTTCCACCACCTTTAAATCCATCTAAGATTCGTTGTCTATCATCAAGCGTGGGGGGAGATTCGAGCCTCCAAAGTCCGAGACTTTGGACCGCCGTCGCGCGCGCTACAGGGCGTCGAACTGAGCAAGGTTGGTGGCGCCGGAAAACCCCTTCGACCCTCTTCGACACTACAGCGGCTGATCGTCCCACCACTTCGCGGATTTGCAGAAAATTCTCGACCTAACTTTGAACATTTTCAAAGGAGGTATCGGCTGTTTTATTTTAAACTGATTTTAACAGTTTTAAAGTGTTGCAAACTTTGAAAAATCATATCTTTTTCGTTCGTTAACGAAATTCGATGAAACAGGAAACATCGTGACCGTGTGGACGCCTTCTACATTTTAGAAGAGACCGCACATTTTTCTGAGCCTTCTGCTATTTTTGGTGGAGTGGAACCCAATGTGAGAATTCTTATTTAAAAACAATATGGAAAACGATGATGTATAAATTATATATTGATGTATGAGTTATTTAAGCGTTGTACACCTCTTGTATAAGCGTTGTATAAGTTGTACGTTCGATGTATAAGTTATATATGCGTTGTAAAAAATTATATATGTGTTGAAATAGAAGTGAATTGCTATATATATATATATATATATATATATATATATATATATATATACGCCCCTCGTCCACAAACCATGGACGATATTTATTGGTTGTGATTGTTGTGAAAATTGATTGATAGCGAATGATTGTTTGGGATTGTTTGTGGTTGATATTGATTGATTGTGATTGAAAAATACCCGTTTGTGGTTGAGAAATATTTGGTTGAAACCACATAGGATTAGTTTGTAGAAATGAAATAAATATATACATGCCGCCTGCGTGCGAACTAGATGCATGATCCCCATTGTCAAAAACCACGAGGTTTTAAGGTAGAGCGAGGAGCCGTACTAGGGACGGTCCCGGTTTTAACTACCCTGCCGTTATGCTGCCGAAATTTTCCGAAATATACATGTGTTAGAATAATTTTCATTCGTTGAAATGAATTACATATTTTGAAAGAATATTCATGTGTTGAGTTGCAATTCATTCGTTGAGTAGAAATTCATATGTTGAATATTATTTGAATTTAAACAAATAGTTTTAGCGATAAAAATCACATTTTTATATATATACAAACTATAGAGAATATTCATGTGTTGAGTTGCAATTCATTCGTTGAGTTGAAATTCATGTGTTGAATATTATTTGAATTTAAACAAATAGTTTTAGCGATAAAAATCACATTTTTATATATATACAAACTATAGAGAATATTCATGTGTTGAGTTGCAATTCATTCGTTGAGTTGAAATTCCTATGTTGAATATTATTTGAATTTAAACAAATAGTTTTAGCGATAAAAATCACATTTTTATATATATACAAACTATAGAGAATATTCATGTGTTGAGTTGCAATTCATTCGTTGAGTTGAAATTCATGTGTTGAATATTATTTGAATTTAAACAAATAGTTTTAGCGGAAAAAAAAATCACATTTTTATATATATATACAAACTATAGAGAATATTCATGTGTTGAATTGAAATTCGTTCGTCGAGTTGAAATTCATTTGTTGAATGTTATCGTATTTTAAAATAAAATGAATAGACAATAAAAACTACATTTTTATTGTGAATATGAAGTGGTAAAAACATTCACGTGTTGAATAAATATTTTTGATGATAAAAATATTTCTTCTATCATGTATACGCTTTGATAAAAATACACGTGTTGAAATAAATAATAGTTTGCTAGATATATTATTATTGGCTTTGTTCTGCATATATATACATGTGTTGAACAGGAAAAATGGATTAGCTGTGGAGTAAAGAAATTATTTGCGTGCCCGACAAATAGGTAAGCCTTGATGGGTTGGCTGCGCAATTTTATTTTTATATCAACTCCTGTGAATGCCATTGGATGCGGAGTGCTGGTTATTCTGTGTGAAATAATAAATATCGCCATAGGATAGTAACAATTAAATTTGAACTACGCTACATGGCATACTTCTTGACGATAGGCATACTTCATCATATTCCACATAAGCCATTGGAGCTTGTGTAACGAGGTGGAAGATTTACCATACGAGCGAGAGGCTTGTATGGCGATGATTATATACTACAGGTTGAACTGATGACTGATATGGACTCTATAAAATATAACGATAAATTTCCAGATTAATAAAAACCCCACACGGGTCTGGAGTTGACAATAATCACGTCTCTCTAGTTATTAGATACGGCACATGGACTATTTGTTTCCACACGGAAACGGGGTGACGAGAATTTATTCTCTGGAGTGATTATCTATACATGCTCCCTCATAAACACCAGAATATATCACTATAAATATGTGAATGCTTTTTAGGATTTATTGGGTACCTAACACGGCCCAATAAATTTCCAAACCCCTCACCGTACAAAGGAGGTTAGGGCGAAATTTTTCGAAATATTAAGGCGTTAGTGAAATATTTAAAGTGAAAACGAAGTTGAAAATATATAATGAACTATAGTTGGAATTATAGAATGAACTTAATTTATATAAATAAATATAAATAAAATTAAAAGGAAACGTGGCCGTGCAGTTTGTATTTTGAAACCGTGATTTCAAACGATTGTACCGGGAGATCCGACCATCGGATTTTCCCGAAACCGCAACCGTCGGGTTCGCCTTGGAAATATCTTCCCAACGGCACCAACTTTGTAAAAATCCAACGGTTGGGTTGTCTGGAATGTTTAATTCAAATCTGAAGAAAAACAGCGCCAGTAACGATTATATATATATATATATATATATATAAATATATTTAATCGAATAACGACGCTGCAGTTCGTATTTTGAAATCGAAACTACAAACGATTGTACCGGGAGATCCGACCGTCGGATTTTCCCGAAACTGGAACCGTTGGATTCATTTTGAAAAGACCTTTCTAATGATGTAAATTTTATGAAGATCCAACGGTTAAATTTTCAGATATGTGTAAATCAAATCTGAAGAAAAACAGCGCCACGGCCGCACTATGGCCCGAAGCGTCGTTTTGAATAAATAGGCTATTTTAAAATAAATAAAAATAGCGATAGATCGTTATTAAATATTATAAACGATATGGAATGGAAATAAACTGAATTTGCTCGATTTATGTGGTATTTGGTGGTTGAATGTGTTTGGTGTGAAAATTACATTAAAGAACAAAATTGGTGTTGTCGAATGATTTAACCATTGAAATAAATTGATTTGAAATTCTAAATATACGTGAATTATTTGAAAAGGCCGAGTTAATTCTCATTTCAAATAATTGACCGACAATTGAAAGTCGAAGATGAAGACGATGGTCGAAGACCGGAGATCTTCACCTCGTTTGGAAGGTAACCGAGGTCCTGATTGAGAGGCATCCGGAAATATGGATAATGAGTGGTGATCGTCCAGACGTACGTGGTGATCGATGGGTTTGCGAGGTATTTAGTGCCTCCGGTTTCGTTCAGACCCAGAACGGACTTGCAAATGGAAAGTGTTGTCTGACATTGGAATTTGTTCTGTGTGATTGATATCCATCAGTTGCACGGTGTGAATTGCCTGTGTGGCATGCTAAGATGCAGTGATCAGGGCTTCTGTTGAAAAGCAAAGTCTTGTGGTGATGATCAAAGCACCGCCTGTGTGGCGTAGCTTTGTGTATAACATGAATTCGCGAGCCTCACACCCCGGTATGAACCAGAAACGGGAGAAGGACCTCAGGGAGGGCATGCGTTTCTTCCTAGCTAGGGTGGTGTCAGTGACCTACCAGCCCTGACATTTATATATACTTTTCACCTGTGTGGTTGTTGCTATTGCGAGGTGCCTCGGTTTGATCGGACGATCCGGGTCCGATGGAGTCATTCGTTGGCTCATTTACGCCCCAAAGGGCGGGGAAACGTAGTGTTCAGGCATTTTAATCCACTCCGTGTGGACCGGCCCTGACGATCCAAGGGTCGATGCGTTCTGATCCTGAGACTCGGGCTAGGCAATCTCGAATTCGGTAAGGACTATCTTTTGCCTTGGTTCATGACGGAAATCCAATTTCCAAATACGTGACTGTGCGGTTTTGATTGTATACCTATATATGGCGACATAGTGGTATGGGGCATTAATGCCGTCTATGATTGATAGTTATGATTTGAAATTGCTTTCAAAACATATAAACACTAGCAATAATATCAAATGCCTTTGTTTTATCCGTATCAAGCATATTTTGGCCGTTATAAGGTAAAAACTCTATCCTCCGGTTTGCGTTGCATTGTGTGATGGGAACTGAGTCTTATAATGGCTTCATTTTTATAAAAAGCATAGCGATGTTTAAAAGAATGATTTATTTAAAGCACTGGCAATCCAATGGAGTAAACCCGTTCCACGAAAGTGGCGTGGTCTTGTGATTGGCCATATTATATATGTGTTGAGTTGATTTCTCATACCAGTCCCATGACTGACTCGTAGTTTGTTTCACTTTCAAACTCGGGTGCCCCTTTTTCTACACGGGCAGCCTTGTATTCAGGTTTAGCCGGTTCTTTCTGGATAGTTGGAGCTGAAGATGGATTCTATCATTTATTTCTTTTTATGTTGTTCAGCTCCTATTGTACATATATGTTTGTTTTCCGGTGTAGACATTTATGTATAGCTGAACTGTATTTGTGCTAAGTAAGATCATGTATACTGTGTAACTCTGATGATTACTTTTATCCAGTATATTCTATTGTTCATTACCTGGTGTATTTATTTAATTTTGTTCTGCTTTTATCTATTTCTGTGTTATATTCCAAAGATAACCCTTGTCTCCGTCGGAACGAGATTTGGGGTCGTCTCAATAGTGCCTTCGGTTTATCCTGTTCCTGGATGATTTGTATGGACGGATGTCTGACAGAGTATTTCTAGACGATCACGTATATTGATTTCTACAACCATACCAAGAGTGGAAGCGAAGAAGGAAACTTCTTTTAGCTAACACATAATGTATGGTTGAGTACGTCAATCGGTGATTTGATGGATTTGACGATGTGTCATTCAAAGTGAATCTGGTGTGATGATAAAGCGTAGCTTCTAGCCTTACATCCGGTAAATGACAGAAATCGGGCAGGTAGCATGGCTAAGTCGGTCGCTCCGAAGTAGGGTGTATAACCACCTGATCTAGAGTTTCATTTACTTCTAAAAATCTATTGTTGATGCTGTCCCATTCGGGAAACGGTTGCTGATCCCAACTGTTGGTGATATACATTCGATACATTCAAGCGAAATGAGTGGTCGGTCATGTGTGGCCGGGTTGCAAGATGTTCTTTTTGAACCCAGTGTATTACTTTCTAGAGGTACACTAGTGAAAGGTGGTTCCATACCTTGTCATAGTTGGAAACCCATCACCCAATATGTGCTTGCGGTTTTGATTTGTATACTATGTATGTAGAAAGTGAGATGAAAGCGTTTCTGCTAGATGACTATTATATTGTGGTTGATAGACATTATTATAATATCAAAAGGTTTTTGATATAAAGATAATTTGGATTCTCATAAGGGAAAAACCCATTCCATTATACGGCGTGGTCTTATGAGATATCGTTTACCTGTTCGAACTGTTTTAAACTGTTTTACTCATACCAGTCCCATGACTGACCCGGAGTTTATTTTGTTTTGTTTTCCCTAAACTCTTGGGTGCCCAATTTTGTACGGGCAGTCAAGTAGTCGGGATTTAAAGATACTTGAAGAGCTGGAGCAGGAGGCTTCAGGATCATATAGCTATAGTTATTTCCGCTATGTTGTAAGTGTTGTACTTTGATAATGATGTATATTCAAGTACAGATGTATATTTCAAGTTATGTTATATATATTATATGTTATTCATTCCGCTGTTAGGTTCGTGTTACTCTGATGTTGTGTTCTTCTTCTTCTTCTATTAAGTTTCTATCTTATCTTTCCTCACCCTCTAATTTCTTTCATTAATGGCCGGTATTTTCCGATGTTTGGTTAGTCGTCATCGTGTTTATGTCGATAACCAAAGTGTCAAAAACCTGGGTCCTTACAGTTGGTATCAGAGCTTAAGTTAAGTGAATTACCTTGGCTCTGTGGTGTGACTCAGTAGAGATAGGGTTAGTAATACCCTAGATTGAGTTTGAGTGTATATATACGAGTGAACGTATTTGTAGATGATATAAAAATAATTTTATATTGTGGTGATTTATTGGTTGAGTTATTTATGTGTTCTGGTCGATCAGTTCGATCCACTGTATCGGTAGGAGTTTATAAACACTTGAATACGATGGGTCGACACGATATGTTTTGAAAAGAGGGTAAATTAAAATAAGTTTAACCAAGGTATATCTTGATATAGAGAAGATATATATAACGAAATTATAATATAGTGGATATATTGGTTGTTATTATAATCGAGTAAGATTATAAATTAAATGGTTATGCAAATAACCAATCAGAATTCATATAAGTGAAATACGTGAAATCAGATGAGTTAAATCTGAAATTTAAAACCAAAAATTGAGTTTAAACTCTGGAGAATTGGATAAGTGTTTGTAAATGGATTTGGATTAAAAATAAAATTTAAGATCCTAGGAGATTTTAAACTGTTTTACAAGTAGTGTGAATTATATTTTGAAATGAATTTCAAAGTGGAAATGTTTAGAATTGGTTTTATAGTACTGAACTCACTTCTATCGCTGGAAAATAGATTCTGGTGATGACAACTGCATCATCAGTATTCATTTTCGAGTTGTAAGTAACGAATTACTACCAAAGATACTGTTTAGAATTTGTTTTGGGAAAGACAAGTTATTCTGAATTTCAAAATGGGATTTATAATAAAGAATGAATAAAGAAAGTTTGAAATAGAAATTGAATATAGAAATTCAAAGGGAGTTTGAAAATATGAAATTCAATGGAATTGAAATAGAAATTGAATATAGAAATTCAAAGGGAGTTAGAATATATGAAATTCAATGGAAGTGATATAGGATTTGAACATCGAAAGTGAAATGGAATTTGAATATAGAAATTCAAATGGAATTCAAATATAGAAAATATAAAGGAATTCAAATATAGGATTTGAATATATAAAATTTGAATATATAGAATTCAAATAGAGTTTGATATATAGAATTTGAATAATAAAATTTGATATATAGAATTTGAATAGAATTTGATATATAGAATTTGAATAATAGAATCTGATATATAGATTTGAATAATAGAAGTGATATAAAATTTGAAGAGAAATTAAATAGAATTAACTAAGTCAAAGAGGAATTAGTTAATCGAGTTTCAATTTTAAGTTGAACCTTGAAAGGTGAATTGGATTTGTAAATGGATATTCGAAATCGAATATAGAACTTAAATTTGAAATTTGGATTCAAATTTGTTAATAAGAAAGTTAAAATATATTTGAACATGTCATGTTCAAATATAAAAGTGAAATAGACTAAAGAGTTATTTAACAAATTAATTAACGAATTGAGTTAAAACGATTAGGTATAGTTAAAATAGATTGGGCAGGTATAAATATACATGAGATAGGTATGGATAAGGTATGAAGGTATATAAATAGAATGCTCGATGAAAAGGTATGTATTTAATTCATATATGAGATTTTATGCGCCGTTTCGGCTAGCCGCTTGGCCTTTTCTTTTTCTTTTGGATTGGCGAGGGCCATGGGAGGCTATTTGAAATATCCCGATGCTCCTAGTACAAAGGAGGTTATGGCGAATTTTTCTGGGAATTTAAGGAGTTAGAATATTTTTAAAATAATTTGATAGTTATAAATCAACGTATCGATATATATATAGAAGTCGATAAGGAAACGAACTTAGAAATAGAATAGTAAAATCAAAAAGGAAGACTAAGAGTAAAATCTAGTAAGAATAGAAAGAGGAAGCGTATACGTGTTTAAAAGTGAATAAGTAGTTGTATGGTATTGATTATTCGAGTAAGTAGTCATATCTGTTTTGACGTTATAAATGTTATTCAGTCAAGGTCTGAGAGGTAGTTATACCCCAACTTGATTGATTTCATTATTAACAGATAAATAGTAAGATTTCAGGCTCGAAGATCAATGTTGAATAAGAGTTAGTTGAATATAGTATTTGGGTTGTCGTAACAATGTTTTACACAACATCCGTTTTAACCCAAATAAGTGTAAGCTTGGAAATATAATAAAGAATATTTCCTAAGTATAGAAATAAATGAGGTCGGAAAAGAGATAAGTAATTGGAATATTTTCCAATTATAAATAGCATATATTTTCTAAAGTTTAGAAAATAAAGGAAGGCGATATTCGGAAATGTTTTCCAAATAACATAAAAGGCCAATATGGTTATTTAAAATATTTGGTTAATAAATATTGATAAAGAAATAGAGAAGTGATTTAACAAATGGAATATTAATTAAGGGCTAAGTGACATGTTCAAAAGGAAAATTTGATTTTTGAAAAGAGTAAACTGTTTGAAAACTCCCAGGGAAAGACTGTTTGAATTAAAAACAAATTTAATAGAAATTTGTGAAAGCAAATTTGAATTAAAGTAAAGCCAGTAAAGTGGTAACTGAGATTGAATTAGAATGATATCAAGACAAATTGGATTGTGAGATTCAAATTTGAAGTGAAATGTGACAATCAAGTTAAGAGTTGGGAATCGAGAATGAAACTCGAGTTTGAAATGATATTTGGCTCGGATATAAGCGAATGGTTGTGTTGTGGATAAAAGCAGATTGGAATTTGATTGGGATGACCCTTGTATCCGCTGAATTGATAACAGGTGGAATGGATATAATGATATGCCGACAAAAGGTACAAGTGTATATTTCTATTAGATATAAGGTTTATGAGCCGAATTGGCAAGCCGCTTGGCAGTTTGATTTTCTTTTGAGTTGGAGATGGCCCAGAGAGGTAAGTTGGAGTTTGACCTATTGACCAGTACAAAGGAGGTGCTGGCGAAATTTTTCGAAGAGTTAAGGCGTTAGAAAATTTCCAGGATTTTTGAAAATTTTCGTTGATAAGAATTAATTAATAATTTAATTGAAATTAAATTGGTTCAGTTGAAACTGAAGATTTAGAAGTGAACAAATAAGTTCTAACCAGTAGATAGGGTCGTTCTCTACCTTAGCAATTTCGAGGAAAAAATTATTTTAAGTGGGGAAGATTGTAATGACCCGCATTGGCAGAGGTATTATAATTAATTTATTTAATTATATAAATAGTGATATAGTGATTTAAACGGTGGTTTAATTAAATAATGGTGAATATTTGATAAAAATAATAAATTAAATAATATATTTAATTCTGAAATTTATCAGAATTGGCTGAAATGACGATATGGTGTGAACCGGATCATCTGTGATATTTAATTCATTTTAGAATTGAATTAGAATAACGAATATATTATATAAACGACAGTTTGAATGTATAATTATATTATAATTAAAATCGAGCTCGAAATGACGCTGTAGTTCGTAAATTGGCGATTCGAACTTCAACTGAATGTACAGGATTCGTTTTAAGCCGGATTTCTGTGAAATAAGAAACGTGTGGAGCTGGTGGATTATATCTTTCTAGTGGAAGAGAAAAATTAGGATTTCATCGTGTAGATTTTGATTTACGTCCAAATCAAATTTCTAGAAAAGTCACTGTGAAATTCCTTTATATTTTATAAAGGAATTATTTATATTTTAAAAAGGAATTTCAATATAAATCGAATATCGGTTTGACCCAGATTTGAAATATCAAGTTAGAAATTCATATAGGAATATTCTAGGGCTGTATGGTATTCCACTGTGAATATAGACGATAATATTTATTTATAAATATTTAATTTAATTATATTTATATATTTAAATGGGTCATCCAGAGTTTTAAAAATAGCCACTTTTGCAAACGATGTCGGAATTCGACGAAACCAGTTTTGTTGGATTCGTAACATCAAATTATTGTTAGATTTCAATTTCCGTGATTTTTGAAGTCAGTATGTGGCCGTACCGATTTTTAGAGTGAAAAACAGTCAGTATTTTAATGGTTAAAAATACGTTGTGTGAGCATACGAAGTCGGAATTAGACGAAACCAGTTTCGTTGGGACCGTAATGTTGAACTATAGCTGCATGTCCATTTTCGTGATTTTTAGGTATCGTATGTGATCACAGGAATTTTAGAAGACGAATTAACGATGGAGAATATACTGGGAATATTCTATTCTACAAAATATCTAGATATTTGTCTCCACTATAAATACCACTACCCTAACTCCCTTAACCTAATTTCTATTTCATTCTCTGGTCAACAGCTTGGTAGCCGCTAGTTCTTCTTCAGAGAAAAACATCTCGTGAAGAATAAAAATACTCAACAAATCGAATAAAATCTATGAATCACTATATACATATATATGAGCTCATATAAGTATAGGCATCAATCTCGTATAGTTCTGGTTGGGTTCGATGGTGTCTTGCTCATTGGAAAAAGAGGCAGCGTGAACTAGGGTTCAGAAATGCTTCGGATTTAGGAAGTTTTAAATCATTTAGAGTTTGTATTAGTGATCAGGGTAGAAACTGGTACGGTGTGGCGAAGTCTTGGGGTTTTCGGTGATCGATTGTCCATCGTGATCTGTACAGTTTCGAGGGTGGGTGTTTGTCGCATACGAGAAAGGGAGATTGAGTTTTACAGGAGTGGTATAGGAAGAGAGTGGGGCAGACGACGAGTTGATTGGTGGTTTCGGGTTGGTGATCCATGAAGTACGAGAGGAGATAGATAGATCGAAAGTGTAATGACCCGCATTTGCAGGGGTATTATGATTGATTTATTTAATTGTATAAATGGTAGGTTAGTGAATTTAATGGTCGTGGAATTAAATAATGGTTAATATTTAATTAAAATAATAAATTAAATAATATATTTAATTTTGAAATAATCAGAATTGGCTGAAATGACGATATGGTGTGAACCGGATCATCTGTGATATGTAATTCAGCTTGGAATTTGAATTTGAATAACGAATATATTCAATCAATGACAGTTGAACGTATAGTTTATAATATAATTATAATATAATTATAAACGAGCTCGAAATGGCGCTGCAGTTCGTAAATTGGCGATTTGAACTTCAACTGAATATACAGGATTCGTTTTGAATCGGATTTCTGTGAAACAAGAAACGCGTGGAGCTGGTGGAGTATTTCTTTATAGTGGAAGAGAAAAATCAGGATTTCGTTGTGTAGATTTTGAGATATGTCCAAATCAAAATTTAAAATAGTCGCTATAGAATCGTTTATCGACCGTAACGGTTTATTCGATATAACTGGAGAACGGGTTTGAATTTAGACGAGGTTCTTTTGAGAAATAGTGATAATTTAATTTTTAGAATTTTACTGTAATTTTTAATTAATTAAATAAGCAACTTTTTATTTGGGGTATTGTGCACCCTGTAATCAACATTTTGAGGTTTCACAATATGAGTTAATCTACTGGTATTATTATATTTTTGGGATCGTGGCGCGATACTAGACACGACTGCATTTTTATCTCTGTCCGTAGCAATCGGGAAATAAAATGGAATATGTAAATTAGTTTGAATTGTGTATAAATCATTACCGACCATTTTCTATGAGCAGATGAAGACCACGCCTTCAGTTCTCAGCCACATGGTTTTCTAGGACGTGGACAAGGCAAAACCAAGCAATCTAAAACAAAAGCCATATATATATATCGTAAACTACCCCTTAACCTAAAAACATTTTTCCATCCTTCAATCAGATTTCTTCCAGCCGCCACAACAGGCTCAAAAGCGTGGAAAGCTTCCTCTTCAATAACCAAGAACAATTCAAAAAAAATCAAAGAAATTCAAGCACTCAGATATAGATTACAATATATATACATAATTGCTGGGAGCATTTCGTTCAAGATGGTACAGCTTTTGACGGGTTCCTTGGTGAACGAAAGTGACGCAGGATGTATGGGGATCCGAATGATCCAGGCAACGTTTCTTTTCGGTGGGCTTGAACCCGAAATCATGATGGAGTTGGTACACACGGAGAGGAGTTGCGTACTGAGTTGAGGAGGATTTGCGTGGCCTGGAACTGGAGGGAGTTGGCGGGTCTGTGTTCTCGTGGAGGAGGTTGTTTTACTACTTGTGTTCGAACTGGGGTATTGGAGGATCGATGGTAGAGCAAAACGTCTGGACTGGATTTGGCAGTGAAGGAGGAGCTTGGATTTTTGTTCATTTGGGTACTGAACAGTAAAACGGTGGAAATAGGGGAGAGAGGTTTGATGTGCGTTGCATTTACTAAAAGGAGAAGTGGTGGAAAGGGGTGTTCGTTTGAACAAAGCATGATGAAGCTGACGTTGGGGGTTGGTTTCGGTGATGACATTCGAAGGGGACTGCGAAGGACTGTTGAGTTTGGGGAATGGGTTCAAGGCTTGTACTAGCTAATAGCAGGTTGTTCTTTTTGTGAGAAGGTAGCGGTACTGGTTTATGGAAGGGAGGGGCGCACGTTTTTTTCTATGAGTTGGTTGCTGAAGCCATGCATGTTTGTGAGGCATGAGAAGAAGGAAACGCAAGGGGGTCTGGGTTTTGAAATGAGAAGGTGGGCCGGGGTTTATAAAAGAAGTGAGGCCATTTTGTTTAAATAGAAGATGGGCTGCGGTGAAGAATTTAAAATCCAAAAAGAAAAATAATAAATAAAAAAAATGGGAAGAAGGCCCAATGAAGTAAAGAGGGAAGCCCATATAAGAATATTACAAGAAGAAAAGAATAGGGCCCAATAGAAGGGTGCGTGAATAAACTGAAAGGATGCGGCTGTTCTAAGTGTTTGGGGAGAAAGCTGTTCCACGCCAATTTGAAGATGGTCTGCTGTAAACGAGGGTGATGGGCCGAGTAAGAATGGATTGACGAACCGTAAGTTGCATTGAGATCGTATGGGCGGGAGCAACGCAATGAGACTGACCAGGGGTGAATCCGAGCTAGTTACAATTTATGGCGAAATAAATTGTCCAACTGAATCAAATAACGCAAACCGCTATTCAACGGTTAACGCGCCAAAGTGAGTAAATCTCACTAACTTTGAACAGTTTATAATTTCATGTTATATTTTTAGAACTGTTAGATATTGGCTGATACTGTATGTTGACTGTTTGATTGAACTGCTAGTCAGTTAGTTAAATTTTCTATATTGATTCTGTTTAACAGAATATATCATATAGAACTGAAAAGTGATATTATCTATATTGTTTAACATCTGTGATGCAGGGAGACAGGTTGGAGGAATCCAACTGGATTCCTCAACATTTATTTTACTGTTTTGCATATATTGTGATATATGGTGGGTTATATAATCTGTTATGGATTATGGGCGTTGGAATGATATTGATCATTGTTATATGATATTTTTAATATCATAAGAAACCCTGGGAGGTAAAAAAAAAGAAGTATTTCAATGTATATTGAAATAAAGGAATTTTATAAAATCACAGGATTTTATAAAAGGAAATATTTATAAAACGAACAAGGTTTTATAAAAGGGATATTTATTTAGAAAATAAATAGAAATAGAAAAGGAATATTTATTTAGAAAATAAATAGAAGTTATAAATAGGATATATTTGTAACGGTAAATAGAAGTTATAAATAGGATATATTTGTAACGGTAAATAGAAGTTATAAATAGGAAATATTTGTAACGGTAAGTAAACGTTATAAAAAGGAAATAGTTGTAACGGAAAACGTAGTTTAGTAAAAGGAGATAATCGATGTTAGTTAATCGATTAGAGAATAAAGTTGAAAGGAGATAATCGATGTTAGTTAATCGATTAGAGAATAAAGTTGAAAGGAGATAATCGATGTTAGTTAATCGATTAGAGAATAAAGTTGAAAGGAGATAATCGATGTTAGTTTAATCGATTAGAATAGAAGCAAATGAGTTAAATCGAATATAGTTATTCGAATAGAAGCAAATGAGTTAATCGAATATAGTTATTCGAATAGAAAGTAAAAGGAATTAATGAATATAGTTTATTCGAAAGAGTAAGTGAATTGAGTAAATCAATAGCGTTAATCAAATAGTGTTAGTCCAATAGAGTTAATTGATAGGGGTTAGTCCAATAGAGTTAATTGATAAGAGTCAATCGAATATAGTTATTCGAAGGAGGGTTAAGTAAGGAAGATAGTAACAGGGATATAAAGTGAACTTTGCCTATTTCAAAGTTAGAAATGTTGTTCAGTTAAGGTCTGAGAGGTAGTTCTACCCCAACTTGATTGGCTTCGTTTTTAACTAAGGAATAGTTAAGGTTCGGCAGTAAAGGAAATGGTTTGAGTTGGCATCGCGATGGTTTGTTTAAACATCTGCCTAAGTCCAATGAAGAAGCTTTGGAAATTGTTTCCAAATAAGAAACCAGAAATGTTTTCTAATAAAGAAAACGAGAAATGGAAATGTTTTCCATTGTTAATAACGTATATTTTCCAAATTTAGAAAATAAGAAATATTGAATATAGGGAAACAGGAGATGAATGTTGAATGATGTTTGATCGATATAATTTCCATTTGGAAATAATATCGTTGGTTGCACACCTGTTTTTATTCGATAGTTAAATCACAGACTATCGAAGTTTTGACCATTTTAATGTTGTTAATATGGAGAGACCGGTTGGATTATTATCCAAAGAACCACTCTGTATTGGCATAAGCGTTGCAAATCATATATGCCAAAGGAAATTGAAGACGGAGTTATGCAAGGGCTATCCTGTTTATAGAATAGTGCCTTCGGTTCATCCTGTTCCTGGATGACTTGTATGGATGAAGCGACCCGAAACTTCCCCGGTCTCCGAAGAGATGAGAAAGAACGAATTACTGTAAGGACAAGACAAATCAGAACACAAACAGAAGAACATTTCACTGTTATTACAACAATGCATCAGATTACAAGAATATACAGAGTATAAATGAATATTACATAGAAATATCAGAGATTTAAATTACATTTAAATACCTAGCAGCGAAAAATAATACAATACACAACTAGAAGAGATATACGGATACAAAGCTTTCCGGATATCATTCCAGCTGTAAACCAGGATCCTGTGAATATAAATCTGCAAAACCAAAACTACTAGCTGCCCGTGTCGAAAATAAGGGCACCCAGAGTTTAGGTTAAAACAATAAACTCCAGGTCAGTCATGTGACTGGTGTGAGAACTAAAACAGTTATTTAAAACTTTACTTTAAAAGAGAGTAATTCAAGGGACCACGCCGTATAACACGAAACGGGTTTCCTCCCAAGAATACTAGTGCATAGAATAAACAGCGCAATGCTTTTTCGAAAAATGAAGCTATTATAAGACCCAGGTCCCATCACACAATGCAACGCAAGCCGGAGGATAGGGTTTTACCTTATAACAGCCAAACATGCTTGATACGTTTAAAACAAATCATTTGATACTATAATAAGTGTATAGTGTCAAGAACAATTTCAATCATAAATATAAATCATAGACGGCATGAGTGCCCCATCCCACTATGTCGCCATACTAGGCTCTACAAATAAAGCCGAAATACACGTATTGGAAATTGGATTTCCATCATGGTGGCTCCTGATTCGAAAGATCGATCGCGTAGTACAAATCACCGCGGCTTACGTCTCAGCGAGAGAAAACACCGCTATGCACATCCGCACTTTTGGGACTCAAGTATCACCGCGGCTTACGTCCCAGCAAGAGAAAACACCGCTTACTCTATCCCTCCGAGCACGAAGCTCAATATCGGTCGACCGAATCCACTACACTAAAAATGTATACTGATCAAACCATCAGTTTACCACCATTCCGGGCTGTGAGGCTCGCGGATCAACGCTATACACAAAGCCATGCTATATCAGCTGCGCTTTGATCATCAACCACCAAACTTTGCTTTTCAACAAAAGTCTGGATCACTGCATCTCAGTATGCCACACTATCAATCCATATCGTACCACTGATTTCTGCCAATATATAACCTCTGAGCTCATATGTCTCAGAGAAGGGCGTTAAGCAAGAGAATAAATTCTCCGCCGCCAAACAGATATATATTTAGCAGAGATCAACAAATACAATATAAAGGAATACAATGTCAGACACACCATCCATTTACAAGTCCGTTCTAGGTCTGAACGAAACCGGAGGCACTTTCCTCGCATATCCATCCATCTCCAAGTACGTCTGGACGACCGCCAACTATTTCCATCCTCTTGGGTGTACAGCCCAATCAGGATCGTCAGTAATTATCCAAACGATGTGAAGACTTCCGGTCTTCAACCACCGTCTTCATCTTCGACATCTCGTCGAATCGGTTATTCAGAATGGGTGTAAACCCGGCCTTTCTGAATAACCCACGTATATGATAAACAAATGTTACACAAACACATCAAACGCCTCATTCCAATTCAGAATATTCTTTTATTCACAAAATCACATTTTTAGGGAAAGGTTCCCATTAATTTTATCCAAGATAAATTCTTCTAAATTTATTCTTTAATCTTCCTTTGGATATCATTTCAAACCATATCATGGTTTTCCAAACTAGTCGGGATTAGCGAACCACACCGAAGTAATTATTATTTTATTTCCCAATCCCAACCTATATATCCCATGGAGAAAACTGGTAATACTCCACATCTAACACCACTGTGTTATCGGTAAAATTAATTACCATTTCACGTTCAAATCTAATTAAAGATTTAACTATCGCTTTGGAGCAAAACTGGTGGTACTCCATTCTCGATCACCTTTCAGATTTGATAATTTAACTTATCAATTCACATTTTTAATCTAATTAAAGATTCATTAAAACTCCACTTAGTTTTAATCTTCTCAAAAATCAATATCTTGCCTTTAACTGGGTTAAAGAACCAATGTCATCTAAAACACGATTCACGATAAACCCAAATCACATTTGATATTAAATACAAGGCTCTGAATAGAAAATATATCGGCTTATATTCAATATCAAATTCTGAAACCAACATATATCGTATTGGAAATAACGATATAAAATATATCTTTCAAATTCCCATAACAATATCTGTATAGTCACGAAATCCAACATCGAAATATTCCGAAGATAATTTCGATTCAGCTCCAATCCAATCCACGTTTTGGGAATATTGATTACCTTTTAAAATCACTTTCAAATTCAATTTATTTATTTTAAAAATAAATTGATTTCAATTCTAGTTCAAAACTAGTTCATTTCGATAAAAATCTATTTTTATCTTTTCAAATGTGGAATTTTCCAGCCCAATTCTTTCCAATTCACATATTATAATTTTACACAAATTATAGATATTTTTAATAATTTTATCAAGGCCCGTACAGTCGATTTCCATCAACGGCCATCGAACTGCACTTACAGCGACCTTTTTCAAATTTGATTTGGACATAATTTCAAATCCAACCGTTAGATTTCAAATTTCTAATATTCATTGGAAAGCTCTTTTCGATACGAACCTAACGGTTCCGGTTTTAGGAGAATCCGACGGTCGGATCTCCCGAAATGTCCGTTTGAAATAAATGGTCGAAATTCACGAACTGCCGCGGCGTGGCGCGTTCTATTCAGGCCATTATATATATATAATATATATATATTATATATATTTCGTCGATTTCCTTTAAAAACGAATTTTATAAATAGTTCTACATTCGTTTCAAAACAATTTCAACTTCCATTTCAATTCAAATCAAAATTGAATTCTTCTTTATAAATTCGTTTTAAAATTCATTTCTATTCAATTCAATTTGAATTCATTTCGAATTCGCTTTCAATTCAATTCATTTCGAAATCGTTTTCAATTCAATTCATTTCGAAATCGTTTTCAATTCAATTCATTTCGAAATCGTTTTCAATTCAATTCATTTCGAAATCGTTTTCAATTCAATTCATTTCGAAATCGTTTTCAATTCAATTCATTTCGAAATCGTTTTCAATTCAATTCATTTCGAAATCGTTTTCAATTCAATTCATTTCGAAATCGTTTTCAATTCAATTCATTTCGAAATCGTTTTCAATTCAATTCATTTCGAAATCGTTTTCAATTCAATTCATTTCGAAATCGTTTTCAATTCAATTCATTTCGAAATCGTTTTCAATTCAATTCATTTCGAAATCGTTTTCAATTCAATTCATTTCTAAATGAATAAAATTGATATAAATATCGTTTACGTCAAAATGGCGTCAATCTAATCAACACGGCTTTATATTTTCAAAACTTCTTTATTCTATCCAACAAATGAATATTTATCCCATTCAACACATGAATCTATATTTATTTCAACACACGACTAATCTCAACACATGAGTACTGTCAACACATCACTATTTTTATATTCAACACATGAATTTTCTTTTATAATATTCATTACTTTCCCGATTGGAATGAGGCCCAATCAATCACCATATAACGTTAATTATATGGATTCCATACAACACATGTATATAATAGCAATAATAAACAATCAACCATCAACCAAAGTGCACTACACTGTATAAGCATCAAATATAGATATCTTACGCTTATAACAGCCTGTCAATCAATCGATCGACATATTTAATCAATCGGGATGAGTGAAATTCATATTTCATCCCAACACCCGTGTGGGGTTTCAAACAATCAAACACAGATTTTTAGTTGTGCAGTTGGGCGATGTGTAAAATTTATCGACCCATTCAATATCAGTCAAATCAGTGTATATAAACAAATCGGCCGATTTGTTTATAAATATTTATTTATTCACTTTCACGTTAAAACTATATTTTTAATGATAATATATTTTATTTTAACACACGAATTTCTATTCATTTCATTTACACAATAAAAATGATATTTTTATATTTTTCTAACATATTTTAGAAAATTTCGGCGGCATAACGGCACGATACTAGAAACGGGACGAGGCCTAGCCTTATCCCCGGTCTAGTGAAGGCCCACGCCATTCACACATCAATCAAATCAATTTTATCTCACCAAACAATTCAGTTCAAACCAAATAATCTAACCAACTACACAATCAAACAATTTAACAAACAAGCCATCCATGGTCTGTGGATGACGGGTGTCGGGTGCTACTAAGCACCGTCTGCATCCTAGTATATATATCTATATATATAACTAGAAATTTAAATTGAAGAGTGAGAAGTTCTCACCGAAAGCTATCCAATACCACGACACTCCTATTGTAGAGATCTTCGTCGTTCTCGCCTTTTCTTCTCCTTTGTTGCCCGTAGCCACTACATATAGAAATCACACATTTTTATATTTCGATGTCTTTAAAATAAAAATCACATTTTTATTTATTCACTTTCAATTTAAAAATCATATTTTTATAATCACTTTCATATATTTAAAAATCGAATTTTTACTATGCTATTCAATATATAAAAATAAGCATATTTCCTTACCGCTAATATATAGATAAAAATTCTATTTTTATCCCCTTATTCTTCATATAAAAATTTCACCCTTTATAAAAATAAAGTTTTCGCCTTTATAAAAATAAAGTTTTCGCCTTTATAAAAATAAAGTTTTCGCCTTTATAAAAATAAACACTTCATTTCAACGTATATAAAATAAAAATCAGATTTTTATTTTGCTACATACACAAAGATGATATTTTTATTTTCTCTATCCTATAAAGATTATATTTTTAATACTTTAAAAATATAAAAATCATATTTTTAATATTTCTATATAGTAAAGATTATATTTTTAATACTTTAAAAATATAAAAATCATATTTTTAATATTTCTATAAATATAAAAAATTATATTTTTACTTATCTAAATATCATATCTTTAATAAATAAAAATCAAAACCTTTTAAACAGATAAAATCAGTTTTTAAACATACCTTTGTTCGAGTTGGAAAGGGGGGAAAACGCTTCATCGTCAGCGCTGCAGAGGGGGGGGCGGAGCTGCGGGTCTCTGCGCGGAGGTGGGCTTCTGGCGATGTCTGCTCACGGAGGCGCAGCGTTTCCGGACGGAGAGGCTCGCGTGGTCGAGCTCGAGCTCCGGTTGGGCGGCGGTCGATGGCAGCAGGGGGGGCGCGGGTCGTGTAGTTGATCGGAGGGAGGTCGGGGCCGAGGTGATGGAGGGCGCGGCGTCGACGGTGAAGGAGGAGGGCCATGATTTCGATTTGAAGATTTAGGTTTTTTTTTTTTTCTGAAAACCGATTTTGAAAAATAAGAGGGGGGGGGCAGCGTAATAGGGGGAGAAGGATTATTTTATATTTTTATTTATTTATTTATTTATTTATTTCTCACATAAAGCAACTTTTTCTATCGACCTCGAAACAAGGCCCACCGCCTGTCGTCCATAGCGTTTCACCCCCATTCCGAACACAATGGGATATGTATCGTAGGTTGATTTGATCGTTTCGATTAGTTTCCTTTAAATTTACATTTAAATCACTATATTGAATTTTAAACGTACATTTCAAATTACCGGGGTCACATACGAACTTTAAAAATTCCTGAAAAATATTTTCTAGCTTCGTATTGACAATACGGTCCTAACAAAACTAGTTTCGTCGAATTCTGAGGCCGTTGGAAAAATGGCCATTTTCCAGTCGATTAAAATCAACTGAAACTGGTCAAACGCGTTTTCCTTTGCCACGCTCACATATTGATTCGAAAAATTATGAAATTTGAAACCTAGCAATAATTTGACATCACGGACCCAACAAAAGTGGTTTCGTCGAAATCCGAGGTCGTTTGCAAAATGTCCATTTTTAAGGGCCTGAATTCCATAGCGACTATTCAGAATTTTCAACTGGACATATCTTTTGATTCCCGCTATCAAATCTTGATCTTTCGGATTCGTTGGAAAGATATCATCATTTAGATCCTATCATTTTTGGTTTCACTAAAATCCGGATTGTTTTGCACCCGGTACATTCAATTGAAGTTTGAAATCGAATTATCGAACTACCGCGCCATTTTCAATTCCTTTTATAATTATATATAAATATTTATATTCTAACGACGACGCGTATAATATATACGTTCGAATTATATTCAAAATAAATTTCACGTCGATATTATTTAAAATAATTCATTTTAAATAATCAAAATTCGCTAAAATTGCCAAAATAAAATTTTTAAACTGGCCCAGATTTTCGGGTTGTTACAACCTCCCCCACTTAAAACTTTTCGTCCCCGAAAAGGAACAAAGTCGAAAGTGGTTTGATCAATCAACTCTACATTCGATCTGGCTTGCCTTCTCCAACTTTTCAGTTTCTGAGAATTTTCAAATTCTTCAAAAATTTGGCTAACACCCTAAATTTTCGAAAAATTTCGCCATAACCTCCCCTGCACCGGGAGCATCGGGGAATTTCAAATAGCTTCCCCGGTCCTTCAGATCTCAAAAAGAAAAAGCCAAGCGGCTAGCCAATAGGCTCACAAAATCATCATCACCCAAACAAAACAGGAAATTATGTAATAAACATGTACCTATTTGTCGGGCAAACAAATTTTATTCTCTGCTCTAGCCTCCTTGCTATGACCTGTTCAATGTAAGTATATGTATATGCAAGCAAAAGCAACCAATTTTTAATATAATTCAATATTTGATACAATTAGGCTAAATGGTTAAAAATTAGCAAACAAATAAACAAACAACACAAACATCAATCAATTAGTGGATTAACGTTTCAAATTCATAATTTTGATATATATAAAGAAAATCATGTTTTTGATGCCAATTCACAACAATGTGTTCTAACTATATAGGTTTTGGTTCTCACACCAGCCTAATGGAAATATATAGATATCATACCTTCGTCACTCGAAAATAAATACTGGTAATGCTGCATCATTATCAGAATCATTCCCGGGCAACTAGAATGTGATTCTATATCTATCTAATATATTAAAACTTCGAATATACGTTCATGACGCGTATATGCAAAACCTTTATATACTAGATTGTCCATATTCAAAATAAATAAATATTCAAATATGTAAAAAGTGATTTAAATTTATAAACAAAATTGTTTTCATTTGAAAAATATACTCTTCACACTCGTTCTAGGATACTACTGATCCTATCTCTAACGAGTAATTCTAATTGGATATTACTAATCCAATATCTGATGAATTCTTTCGTATGGTTCTAATGTGTCTTGTTCTCGAGCTCTGTAAACCAAAGCTCTGATACCAAATGAAGCGACCCGAAACTTCCCCGGTCTCCGAAGAGATGAGAAAGAACGAATTACTGTGAGGACAAGACAAATCAGAACACAAACAGAAGAACATTTCACTGTTATTACAACAATGCATCAGATTACAAGAATATACAGAGTATAAATGAATATTACACAGAAATATCAGAGATTTAAATTACATTTAAATACCTAGCAGCGGAAAATAATACAATACACAACTAGAAGAGATATACGGATACAAAGCTTTCCGGATATCATTCCAGCTGTAAACCAGGATCCTGTGAATATAAATCTGCAAAACCAAAACTACTAGCTGCCCGTGTCGAAAATAAGGGCACCCAGAGTTTAGGTTAAAACAATAAACTCCAGGTCAGTCATGTGACTGGTGTGAGAACTAAAACAGTTATTTAAAACTTTACTTTAAAAGAGAGTAATTCAAGGGACCACGCCGTATAACACAGAACGGGTTTCCTCCCAAGAATACTAGTGCATAGAATAAACAGCGCAATGCTTTTTCGAAAAATGAAGCTATTATAAGACCCAGGTCCCATCACACAATGCAACGCAAGCCGGAGGATAGGGTTTTACCTTATAACAGCCAAACATGCTTGATACGTTTAAAACAAATCATTTGATACTATAATAAGTGTATAGTGTCAAGAACAATTTCAATCATAAATATAAATCATAGACGGCATGAGTGCCCCATCCCACTATGTCACCATACTAGGCTCTACAAATAAAGCCGAAATACACGTATTGGAAATTGGATTTCCATCATGGTGGCTCCTGATTCGAAAGATCGATCGCGTAGTACAAATCACCGCGGCTTACGTCTCAGCGAGAGAAAACACCGCTATGCACATCCGCACTTTTGGGACTCAAGTATCACCGCGGCTTACGTCCCAGCAAGAGAAAACACCGCTTACTCTATCCCTCCGAGCACGAAGCTCAATATCGGTCGACCGAATCCACTACACTAAAAATGTATACTGATCAAACCATCAGTTTACCACCATTCCGGGCTGTGAGGCTCGCGGATCAACGCTATACACAAAGCCATGCTATATCAGCTGCGCTTTGATCATCAACCACCAAACTTTGCTTTTCAACAAAAGTCTGGATCACTGCATCTCAGTATGCCACACTATCAATCCATATCGTACCACTGATTTCTGCCAATATATAACCTCTGAGCTCATATGTCTCAGAGAAGGGCGTTAAGCAAGAGAATAAATTCTCCGCCGCCAAACAGATATATATTTAGCAGAGATCAACAAATACAATATAAAGGAATACAATGTCAGACACACCATCCATTTACAAGTCCGTTCTAGGTCTGAACGAAACCGGAGGCACTTTCCTCGCATATCCATCCATCTCCAAGTACGTCTGGACGACCGCCAACTATTTCCATCCTCTTGGGTGTACAGCCCAATCAGGATCGTCAGTAATTATCCAAACGATGTGAAGACTTCCGGTCTTCAACCACCGTCTTCATCTTCGACATCTCGTCGAATCGGTTATTCAGAATGGGTGTAAACCCGGCCTTTCTGAATAACCCACGTATATGATAAACAAATGTTACACAAACACATCAAACGCCTCATTCCAATTCAGAATATTCTTTTATTCACAAAATCACATTTTTAGGGAAAGGTTCCCATTAATTTTATCCAAGATAAATTCTTCTAAATTTATTCTTTAATCTTCCTTTGGATATCATTTCAAACCATATCATGGTTTTCCAAACTAGTCGGGATTAGCGAACCACACCGAAGTAATTATTATTTTATTTCCCAATCCCAACCTATATATCCCATGGAGAAAACTGGTAATACTCCACATCTAACACCACTGTGTTATCGGTAAAATTAATTACCATTTCACGTTCAAATCTAATTAAAGATTTAACTATCGCTTTGGAGCAAAACTGGTGGTACTCCATTCTCGATCACCTTTCAGAT
Organism: Allium sativum; assembly: GCA_030737875.1. Lineage (NCBI taxonomy): Eukaryota > Viridiplantae > Streptophyta > Magnoliopsida > Asparagales > Amaryllidaceae > Allium > Allium sativum. The sequence continues at coordinate 137,412,833 of CM060918.1, forward strand.
TTGATAATTTAACTTATCAATTCACATTTTTAATCTAATTAAAGATTCATTAAAACTCCACCTTAGTTTTAATCTTCTCAAAAATCAATATCTTGCCTTTAACTGGGTTAAAGAACCAATGTCATCTAAAACACGATTCACGATAAACCCAAATCACATTTGATATTAAATACAAGGCTCTGAATAGAAAATATATCGGCTTATATTCAATATCAAATTCTGAAACCAACATATATCGTATTGGAAATAACGATATAAAATATATCTTTCAAATTCCCATAACAATATCTGTATAGTCACGAAATCCAACATCGAAATATTCCGAAGATAATTTCGATTCAGCTCCAGTCCAATCCACGTTTTGGGAATATTGATTACCTTTTAAAATCACTTTCAAATTCAATTTATTTATTTTAAAAATAAATTGATTTCAATTCTAGTTCAAAACTAGTTCATTTCGATAAAAATCTATTTTTATCTTTTCAAATGTGGAATTTTCCAGCCCAATTCTTTCCAATTCACATATTATAATTTTACACAAATTATAGATATTTTTAATAATTTTATCAAGGCCCGTACAGTCGATTTCCATCAACGGCCATCGAACTGCACTTACAGCGACCTTTTCCAAATTTGATTTGGACATAATTTCAAATCCAACCGTTAGATTTCAAATTTCTAATATTCATTGGAAAGCTCTTTTCGATACGAACCTAACGGTTCCGGTTTTAGGAGAATCCGACGGTCGGATCTCCCGAAATGTCCGTTTGAAATAAATGGTCGAAATTCACGAAATGCCGCGGCGCGGCGCGTTCTATTCAGGCCATTATATATATATAATATATATATATTATATATATTTCGTCGATTTCCTTTTAAAACGAATTTAATAAATAGTTCTACATTCGTTTCAAAACAATTTCAACTTCCATTTCAATTCAAATCAAAATTGAATTCTTCTTTATAAATTCGTTTTAAAATTCATTTCTATTCAATTCAATTTGAATTCATTTCGAATTCGCTTTCAATTCAATTCATTTCGAAATCGTTTTCAATTCAATTCATTTCGAAATCGTTTTCAATTCAATTCATTTCGAAATAGTTTTCAATTCAATTCATTTCGAAATCGTTTTCAATTCAATTCATTTCGAAATCGTTTTCAATTCAATTCATTTCGAAATCGTTTTCAATTCAATTCATTTCGAAATCGTTTTCAATTCAATTCATTTCGAAATCGTTTTCAATTCAATTCATTTCGAAATCGTTTTCAATTCAATTCATTTCGAAATCGTTTTCAATTCAATTCATTTCGAAATCGTTTTCAATTCAATTCATTTCGAAATCGTTTTCAATTCAATTCATTTCGAAATCGTTTTCAATTCAATTCATTTCTAAATGAATAAAATTGATATAAATATCGTTTACGTCAAAATGGCGTCAATCTAATCAACACGGCTTTATATTTTCAAAACTTCTTTATTCTATCCAACAAATGAATATTTATCCCATTCAACACATGAATCTATATTTATTTCAACACACGACTAATCTCAACACATGAGTACTGTCAACACATCACTATTTTTATATTCAACACATGAATTTTCTTTTATAATATTCATTACTTTCCCGATTGGAATGAGGCCCAATCAATCACCATATAACGTTAATTATATGGATTCCATACAACACATGTATATAATAGCAATAATAAACAATCAACCATCAACCAAAGTGCACTACACTGTATAAGCATCAAATATAGATATCTTACGCTTATAACAGCCTGTCAATCAATCGATCGACATATTTAATCAATCGGGATGAGTGAAATTCATATTTCATCCCAACACCCGTGTGGGGTTTCAAACAATCAAACACAGATTTTTAGTTGTGCAGTTGGGCGATGTGTAAAATTTATCGACCCATTCAATATCAGTCAAATCAGTGTATATAAACAAATCGGCCGATTTGTTTATAAATATTTATTTATTCACTTTCACGTTAAAACTATATTTTTAATGATAATATATTTTATTTTAACACAAGAATTTCTATTCATTTCATTTACACAATAAAAATGATATTTTTATATTTTTCTAACATATTTTAGAAAATTTCGGCGGCATAACGGCACGATACTAGAAACGGGACGAGGCCTAGCCTTATCCCCGGTCTAGTGAAGAACCACGCCATTCACACATCAATCAAATCAATTTTATCTCACCAAACAATTCAGTTCAAACCAAATAATCTAACCAACTACACAATCAAACAATTTAACAAACAAGCCATCCATGGTCTGTGGATGACGGGTGTCGGGTGCTACTAAGCACCGTCTGCATCCTAGTATATATATCTATATATATAACTAGAAATTTAAATTGAAGAGTGAGAAGTTCTCACCGAAAGCTATCCAATACCACGACACTCCTATTGTAGAGATCTTCGTCGTTCTCGCCTTTTCTTCTCCTTTGTTGCCCGTAGCCACTACATATAGAAATCACACATTTTTATATTTCGATGTCTTTAAAATAAAAATCACATTTTTATTTATTCACTTTCAATTTAAAAATCATATTTTTATAATCACTTTCATATATTTAAAAATCGAATTTTTACTATGCTATTCAATATATAAAAATAAGCATATTTCCTTACCGCTAATATATAGATAAAAATTCTATTTTTATCCCCTTATTCTTCATATAAAAATTTCACCCTTTATAAAAATAAAGTTTTCGCCTTTATAAAAATAAAGTTTTCGCCTTTATAAAAATAAACACTTCATTTCAACGTATATAAAATAAAAATCAGATTTTTATTTTGCTACATACACAAAGATGATATTTTTATTTTCTCTATCCTATAAAGATTATATTTTTAATACTTTAAAAATATAAAAATCATATTTTTAATATTTCTATATAGTAAAGATTATATTTTTAATACTTTAAAAATATAAAAATCATATTTTTAATATTTCTATAAATATAAAAAATTATATTTTTACTTATCTAAATATCATATCTTTAATAAATAAAAATCAAAACCTTTTAAACAAATAAAATCAGTTTTTAAACATACCTTTCTTCGAGTTGGAAAGGGGGAAAAACGCTTCATCGTCAGCGCTGCAGAGGGGGGGGGGGCGGAGCTGCGGGTGTCTGCGCGGAGGTGGGCTTCTGGCGATGTCTGCTCACGGAGGCGCAGCGTTTCCGGACGGAGAGGCTCGCGTGGTCGAGCTCGAGCTCCGGTAGGGCGGCGGTCGATAGCAGCAGGGGGGGGCGCGGGTCGTGCAGTTGATCGGAGGGAGGTCGGGGCCGAGGTGATGGAGGGCGCGGCGTCGACGGTGAAGGAGGAGGGCCATGATTTCGATTTGAAGATTTAGGTTTTTTTTTTTTTTTTTTTTTTCTGAAAACCGATTTTGAAAAATAAGAGGGGGGGGGCAGCGTAATAGGGGGAGAAGGATTATTTTATATTTTTATTTATTTATTTATTTATTTTTTTCTCACATAAAGCAACTTTTTCTATCGACCTCGAAACAAGGCCCACCGCCTGTCGTCCATAGCATTTCACCCCCATTCCGAACACAATGGGATATGTATCGTAGGTTGATTTGATCGTTTCGATTAGTTTCCTTTAAATTTACATTTAAATCACTATATTGAATTTTAAACGTACATTTCAAATTACCGGGGTCACATACGAACTTTAAAAATTCCTGAAAAATATTTTCTAGCTTCGTATTGACAATACGGTCCTAACAAAACTAGTTTCGTCGAATTCTGAGGCCGTTGGAAAAATGGCCATTTTCCAGTCGATTAAAATCAACTGAAACTGGTCAAACGCGTTTTCCTTTGCCACGCTCACATATTGATTCGAAAAATTATGAAATTTGAAACCTAGCAATAATTTGACATCACGGACCCAACAAAAGTGGTTTCGTCGAAATCCGAGGTCGTTTGCAAAATGTCCATTTTTAAGGGCCTGAATTCCATAGCGACTATTCAGAATTTTCAACTGGACATATCTTTTGATTCCCGCTATCAAATCTTGATCTTTCGGATTCGTTGGAAAGATATCATCATTTAGATCCTATCATTTTTGGTTTCACTAAAATCCGGATTGTTTTGCACCCGGTACATTCAATTGAAGTTTGAAATCGAATTATCGAACTACCGCGCCATTTTCAATTCCTTTTATAATTATATATAAATATTTATATTCTAACGACGACGCGTATAATATATACGTTCGAATTATATTCAAAATAAATTTCACGTCGATATTATTTAAAATAATTCATTTTAAATAATCAAAATTCGCTAAAATTGCCAAAATAAAATTTTTAAACTGGCCCAGATTTTCGGGTTGTTACAATGGACGGATGTCTGACAGAGTATTTCCAGACGATCACGTATATTGATTTCTCCAACCGTACCTAGAGTGAAAGCGGAGAAGGAAACTTCTTTAGCTAACACATAATGTATTGTTGAGGACGTCAATCGGTGATTTGATGGATTTGATGATGTGGCATTCAAAGTGAATCTGGTGTGATGATAAAGCTTAGCTTCTAGCCTCATCATCCGGTAAATGACAGAAATTGGGCAGGCAGCATGGCTAAGTCGGTCGCACCGAAGTAGGGTGTATAATCACCTGATCTAGAGTTTCATTTACTTCTAAAAATCTATTGTTGATGCTGTCCCATTCGGGAAACGGTTGCTGATCCCAACTGTTGGTGATATACATTCGATACACTCAAGCGAAATGAGTGGTTGGTCATGTGTGGCCGGGTTGCAAGATGTTCTTGTTGAACCCAGTGTATTCCTCTCTAGAGGTACACGAGCGATAGGTGTTTCCATACCTTGTCATAGTTGGAAATCCATTACCCAATACGTGCTTGCGGTTTTGAGTTGTATACTATATATGTAGAACGTGAGATGAAAGCGTTTCTACTAGATGATTATATATATACTGTGGTTGATAGACATTATTATAATATCAAAAGGTTTTTGATATAAAAGATATTTTGGATTCTCATAAGGGAAAAACCCGTTCCGTTACGCGGCGTGGTCTTATGAGATATCGTTCACTTGTTCGAACTGTTTTTAAACTGTTTTACTCATACCAGTCCCATGACTGACCCGGAGTTTACTTTGTTGTTTTCCCTAAACTCTTGGGTGCCTAAATTTGTATGGGCAGTCAAGTAGTCGGGATTTTACAGATATAGTTGAAGAGCTGGAGCAGGAGGCTTCAGGATCATATAGCTATAGTTATTTCCGCTGTGTTGTAAGTGCTGTACTTTGATAATGATGTATATTCAAATACAGATGTATATTTCAAAGTTATGTTACATATATTATATGTTATTCGTCTCGCTGTGAGATTCGTGTTACTCTGATGTTGTGTTCTTCTTCTTCTATTCTAATTTTCTATCTTATCTTTCCTCACCCTCTAATTTCTTTCACTAATTACCAGGATTTTTCGATGTTTTGGTTATCGACATCGTGTTTATGTCGATAACCAAAGTCGCTCAAAATCCGGGTCATTACAGAAAGTATCAGAGCTTAAGTTAAGAATTACTTGGCTCTGTGGCGTGACTCGGTAGAGATAGGGTTAGTAATACCCTAGACTGAGATTGAGTGTATATATACGAGTGAACGTATTTGTTATTGATATAAAAATTATTTTATATTGTGGAGATTCATTGGTTGAGTTGTTTATGAGTTCTGGTCGATCAGTTTGATCCACTGTATCGGTAGGAGTTACTAAACTCATGAATACGATGAACCGTCATGGTATGTTTTGAAAAGAGGGTAAATTAAAATAAGTTTACCCAAGGTATATCTTGATATAGAGAAGATATATATATCAAAATTATAATATATTGGATATATTGGTTGTTATTATAATCGAGTAAGATTATAAATTAAATGGTTATGTAAATAACCAATCAGAATTCATATAAGTGAAATACGTGAAACCAGATGAGTTAAATCTGAAATTTAAACCAGAAATTGAATTAAATTTCTGGAAAATTGGATAAGTGTTTGTAAATGGATTGGGATTAAAAATAAGGAAAATTTAAGATCCTGGGAGATTTTAAATTGTTTTGCAAACAGTGTGAATTATATTTTGAAATGAATTTCAAGGTGGAAATGTTTAGAAATGGTTTTATAGTATTGAACTCACTTCGATCGCTGGAAAATAGATTCTGATGATGACAACTGCATCATCAGTATTCATTTTCGAGTTGTAAGTGGCGGATTACTACCAGAGATACTGTTTTGAAATTGTTTTGGGAAAGACAAGTTGTGTTGAATTTCAAAATGGGATTTAATTATAGAATTTTGATTTTAAAATAGATTTGAAATATTAACTCGTTTTAAAAGAAATAAAACAAGAAGTTCTTTTATAAACGATTATAAATGAAGTGGAAAGAATTATCATTGGATAATTCAGAAATAAAAATACAAGTGTGAGATGGAAAGGGAAATCTGTTTCCCAAAGGTAGAGATATCGATTTCAAAAGGAAATGAAATCGAGGCTTATTTAAAGAATAAATAAAGAAAGTTGAAAGGGAATTTAAATAAAGGAAGTTCAAACATAGAATTGAATATAGAAATTCAAAGGGAGTTTGAATATATGAAATTCAATGGAATTGAAATAGAGTTTGAATATATCAATTCAGATATAGAATTTGAAAAGAGGAAATTCGAATATAGAAATCAAATAGAATTTGACATATGAGAAATCGAATAGAATTTGACATATGAGAAATCGAATGGAATTTGAATAAGAGATTTGAAATGAAATTCATATATGGAATTTGAATAAGTGAATTGAAATGAAATTTAAATATAAAATTTGACATAAGAGAATCGAAATGGAATTTGAATATAGGAAATTCAAATAGAATTGAAAGGGGATACAATTAGTTGATAAACAAGTTAAAATATATTTGAACATGTATACTCAAATATGAAGGTGAAATGGGAAAACCAGTAATTTGAAAATCACTTAACGAACTAAGTTAAAATGACTGGATAAAGTTGAAATGAATTAGAAATGTATGGATATACATGAGATAGGTATGGAAAAGGTATGAAGGTATATAAATAGAATGCTCAACGGAAAGGTATGTATTTAATTCATATATGAGATTTTATGCGCCGTATCGGCTAGCCGCTTGGCTTTTCTTTTTTTCTTTTTGATTGGAGAAGGCCTGTGTGGCAGTTTGGGATTTTCCCAAAGCTCCCAATACAAAGGAGGTTATGACGAATTTTTCCAGGAATTTAAGGAGTTAGAATATTTTTAAGATAATTTGATAATTAGAAAATCAACGTATCGATATATATATAGAAGTCGACAAGGAAACGAACTTAGAAATAGAATTGAAAAATCAAAAAGGAAGACTAAGAATAAAATCTAGTAAGAATAAAAAGAGAAAGTGTATATGTATTTAAAAGTGAATAAGTAGTTGTATGGTATTGATTGTTCGAACAAGTAGTCATATCTGTTTTGACGTTATAAAGGTTATTCAGTCAAGGTCTGAGAGGTAATTATACCCCAACTTGATTGATTTCATTATTAACAAATAAATGGTAAGATTTCAGGCTCGAAGATCAATGTGGAATAAGAGATAGTTGAATATAGTATTTGGGTTGTCGTAACGATGTTTTACACAACATCCGTTTTAACCCAAATAAGTGTAAGCTTGGAAATATAGTAAAGAATATTTCCTAAGTATAGAAATAAACGAGATCGGAAAAGAGATAAGTAATTGGGATATTTTCCAATTATAAATAGGATTATAAAGGTTATTGATTTAGAAAATAAAGGAAGGCGATATTCGGAAATGTTTTCCAAATAACATAAAAGGCCAATATGGTTATTGAAAATTTTTGGTTAACAAATAGTGATAAAGAAACAGAGAAGTGATTTAACTGATGGAATATTAATTATGGGCTCAGTTGAATTTCAAAGAGGAAAATTTGATTTTTGAAAAGAGTAAACTGTTTAAAAATCCCCAGGGAAAGACTGTTTGAATTAAAAACAAATTTAACAGAAATTGTGAAAGCAAATTTGAATTAAAGTAAAGCCAGTAAGTTGAGAGATTCAAATTTGAAGTGTAATGTGATAATCAAGTTAAGAGTTGGGAATCGAGAAGAAACTCGAGTTGAAATGATATTTGGCTCGGATATAAGTGAATGGTTGTGTCGCGGATAAAAGCAGATTGGAATTTGATTGGGATGACCCTTGTATCCGCTGAATTTGATAATAGGTGAAGGTGATAGAGTTGATATGCCGACAAAAGATACAAGTTTATATTTCTATTGGATATAAGATTTATGAGCCGAATTGGCAAGCCGCTTGGCTGTTTGATTTTCTTTTGGGATGGAGATGGCCCAGAGAGGCGAGTTGGAGTTTGACCGATTGACCAGTGCAAAGGAGGTGCTGGCGAATGTTTTTGAAAAGTAAGGCGTTAGAAAATTTTCAGGATTTTTGAAAATTTTCGTTGATAAGAATAAATTAGTAATTTAATTGAAATTAAATTGGTTCAGTTGAAACTGAAGTTAAGAAGTGAACAAATATGTTCTAACCAGTCGATAGGGTCGTTCTCTACCTTTTAGCAATTTCGAGGATGAAATTATTTTAAGTGGGGAAGATTGTAATGACCCGCATTTGCAGGGGTATTATGATTGATTTATTTAATTGTATAAATGGTAGGTTAGTGAATTTAATGGTCGTGGAATTAAATAATGGTTAATATTTAATTAAAATAATAAATTAAATAATATATTTAATTTTGAAATAATCAGAATTGGCTGAAATGACGATATGGTGTGAACCGGATCATCTGTGATATGTAATTCAGCTTGGAATTTGAATTTGAATAACGAATATATTCAATCGACGACAGTTGAACGTATAGTTTATAATATAATTATAATATAATTATAAACGAGCTCGAAATGGCGCTGCAGTTCGTAAATTGGCGATTTGAACTTCAACTGAATATACAGGATTCGTTTTGAATCGGATTTCTGTGAAACAAGAAACGCGTGGAGCTGGTGGAGTATTTCTTTCTAGTGGAAGAGAAAAATCAGGATTTCGTTGTGTAGATTTTTAGATATGTCCAAATCAAAATTTAAAATAGTCGCTATAGAATCGTTTATCGACCGTAACGGTTTATTCGATATAACTGGAGAACGGGTTTGAATTTAGACGAGGTTCTTTTGAGAAATAGTGATAATTTAATTTTTAGAATTTTACTGTAATTTTTAATTAATTAAATAAGCAACTTTTTATTTGGGGTATTGTGCACCCTGTAATCAACATTTTGAGGTTTCACAATATGAGTTAATCTACCGGTATTATTATATTTTTGGGATCGTGGCGCGATACTGGACACGACTGCATTTTTATCTCTGTCCGTAGCAATCGGGAAATAAAATGGAATATGTAAATTAGTTTGAATTGTGTATAAATCATTACCGACCATTTTCTATGAGCAGATGAAGACCACGCCTTCAGTTCTCAGCCACATGGTTTTCTAAGACGTGGACAAGGCAAAACCAAGCAATCTAAAACAAAAGCCATATATATATATATATCGTAAACTACCCCTTAACCTAAAAACATTTTTCCATCCTTCAATCAGATTTCTTCCAGCCGCCACAACAGGCTCAAAAGCGTGGAAAGCTTCCTCTTCAATAACCAAGAACAATTCAAAAAAAATCAAAGAAATTCAAGCACTCAGATATAGATTACAATATATATACATAATTGCTGGGAGCATTTCGTTCAAGATGGTACAGCTTTTGACGGGTTCCTTGGTGAACGAAAGTGACGCAGGATGTATGGGGATCCGAATGATCCAGGCAACGTTTCTTTTCGGTGGGCTTGAACCCGAAATCATGATGGAGTTGGTACACACGGAGAGGAGTTGCGTACTGAGTTGAGGAGGATTTGCGTGGCCTGGAACTGGAGGGAGTTGGCGGGTCTGTGTTCTCGTGGAGGAGGTTGTTTTACTACTTGTGTTCGAACTGGGGTATTGGAGGATCGATGGTAGAGCAAAACGTCTGGACTGGATTTGGCAGTGAAGGAGGAGCTTGGATTTTTGTTCATTTGGGTACTGAACAGTAAAACGGTGGAAATAGGGGAGAGAGGTTTGATGTGCGTTGCATTTACTAAAAGGAGAAGTGGTGGAAGGGGGTGTTCGTTTGAACAAAGCATGATGAAGCTGACGTTGGGGGTTGGTTTCGGTGATGACATTCGATGGGGACTGCGAAGGACTGTTGAGTTTGGGGAATGGGTTCAAGGCTTGTACTAGCTAATAGCAGGTTGTTCTTTTTGTGAGAAGGTGGCGGTAATGGTTTATGGAAGGGAGGGGCGCACGTTTTTTTCTATGAGTTGGTTGCTGAAGCCATGCATGTTTGTGAGGCATGAGAAGAAGGAAACGCAAGGGGGTCTGGGTTTTGAAATGAGAAGGTGGGCCGGGGTTTATAAAAGAAGTGAGGCCATTTTGTTTAAATAGAAGATGGGCTGCGGTGAAGAATTTAAAATCCCAAAAGAAAAATAATAAATAAAAAAAAATGGGAAGAAGGCCCAATGAAGTAAAGAGGGAAGCCCATATAAGAATATTACAAGAAGAAAAGAATAGGGCCCAATAGAAGGGTGCGTGAATAAACTGAAAGGATGCGGCTGTTCTAAGTGTTTGGGGAGAAAGCTGTTCCACGCCAATTTGAAGATGGTCTGCTGTAAACGAGGGTGATGGGCCGAGTAAGAATGGATTGACGAACCGTAAGTTGCATTGAGATCGTATGGGCGGGAGCAACGCAATGAGACTGACCGGGGGTGAATCCGAGCTAGTTACAATTTATGGCGAAATAAATTGTCCAACTGAATCAAATAACGCAAACCTCTATTCAACGGTTAACGCGCCAAAGTGAGTAAATCTCACTAACTTTGAACAGTTTATAATTTCATGTTATATTTTTAGAACTGTTCGATATTGGCTGATACTGTATGTTGACTGTTTGATTGAACTGTTAGTCATTTAGTTAAATTTTCTATATTGATTCTGTTTAACAGAATATATCATATAGAACTGAAAAGTGATATTATCTATATTGTTTAACATCTGTGATGCAGGGAGACAGGTTGGAGGAATCCAACTGGATTCCTCAACATTTATTTTACTATTTTGCATATATTGTGATATATGGTGGGTTATATAATCTGTTATGGATTATGGGCGTTGGAATGATATTGATCATTGTTATATGATATTTTTAATATCATAAGAAACCCTGGGAGGTAAAAAAAAAAGAAGTATTTCAATGTATATTGAAATAAAGGAATTTTATAAAATCACAGGATTTTATAAAAGGAAATATTTATAAAACGAACACGGTTTTATAAAAGGGATATTTATTTAGAAAATAAATAGAAATAGAAAATGAATATTTATTTAGAAAATAAATAGAAGTTATAAATAGGATATATTTGTAACGGTAAATAGAAGTTATAAATAGGATATATTTGTAACGGTAAATAGAAGTTATAAATAGGATATATTTGTAACGGTAAATAGAAGTTATAAATAGGAAATATTTGTAACGGTAAGTAAACGTTATAAAAAGGAAATAGTTGTAACGGAAAACGTAGTTTAGTAAAAGGAGATAATCGATGTTAGTTAATCGATTAGAGAATAAAGTTGAAAGGAGATAATCGATGTTAGTTAATCGATTAGAGAATAAAGTTGAAAGGAGATAATCGATGTTAGTTAATCGATTAGAGAATAAAGTTGAAAGGAGATAATTGATGTTAGTTTAATCGATTAGAATAGAAGCAAATGAGTTAAATCGAATATAGTTATTCGAATAGAAGCAAATGAGTTAATCGAATATAGTTATTCGAATAGAAAGTAAGAGGAATTATCGAATATAGTTTATTCGAAAAGAGTAAGTGAATTGAGTAAATCAATAGCGTTAATCAAATAGTGTTAGTCCAATAGAGTTAATTGATAGGGGTTAGTCCAATAGAGTTAATTGATAAGAGTCAATCGAATATAGTTATTCGAAGGAGGGTTAAGTAAGGAAGATAGTAACAGGGGTATAAAGTGAACTTTGCCTATTTCAAAGTTAGAAATGTTGTTCAGTTAAGGTCTGAGAGGTAGTTCTACCCCAACTTGATTCGCTTCGTTTTTAACTAAGGAATAGTTAAGGTTCGGCAGTAAAGGAAATGGTTTGAGTTGGCATCGCGATGGTTTGTTTAAACATCTGCCTAAGTCCAATGAAGAAGCTTTGGAAATGTTTTCCAAATAAGAAACTAGAAATGTTTTCTAATAAAGAAAACGAGAAATGGAAATGTTTTCCATTGTTAATAACGTATATTTTCCAAATTTAGAAAATAAGAAATATTGAATATAGGGAAACATGAGATGAATGTTGAATGATGTTTGATCGATATAATTTCCATTTGGAAATAATATCGTTGGTTGCACACCTGTTTTTATTCGATAGTTAAATCACAGACTATCGAAGTTTTGACCATTTTAACGTTGTTAATATGGAGAGACCGGTTGGATTATTATCCAAAGAACCACTCTGTATTGGCATAAGCGTTGCGAATCATATATGCCAAAGGAAATTGAAGACGGAGTTATGCAAGGGCTATCCTGTTTACAGAATAGTGCCTTCGGTGCATCCTGTTCCTGGATGACTTGTATGGACGGATGTCTGACAGAGTATTTCCAGACGATCACGTATATTGATTTCTCCAACCGTACCAAGAGTGAAAGCGGAGAAGGAAACTTCTTTAGCTAACACATAATGTATTGTTGAGGACGTCAATCGGTGATTTGATGGATTTGATGATGTGGCATTCAAAGTGAATCTGGTGTGATGATAAAGCTTAGCTTCTAGCCTCATCATCCGGTAAATGACAGAAATCGGGCAGGCAGCATGGCTAAGTCGGTCGCACCGAAGTAGGGTGTATAATCACCTGATCTAGAGTTTCATTTACTTCTAAAAATCTATTGTTGATGCTGTCCCATTCGGGAAACGGTTGCTGATCCCAACTGTTGGTGATATACATTCGATACACTCAAGCGAAATGAGTGGTCGGTCATGTGTGGCCGGGTTGCAAGATGTTCTTGTTGAACCTTGTGTATTCCTCTATAGAGGTACACGAGCGATAGGTGTTTCCATACCTTGTCATAGTTGGAAATCCATTACCCAATACGTGCTTGCGGTTTTGAGTTGTATACTATATATGTAGAACGTGAGATGAAAGTGTTTCTACTAGATGATTATATATATACTGTGGTTGATAGACATTATTATAATATCAAAAGGTTTTTGATATAAAATATATTTTGGATTCTCATAAGGGAAAAACCCGTTCCGTTACCCGGCGTGGTCTTATGAGATATCGTTCACTTGTTCGAACTGTTTTTAAACTGTTTTACTCATACCAGTCCCATGACTGACCCGGAGTTTACTTTGTTGTTTTCCCTAAACTCTTGGGTGCCTAAATTTGTATGGGCAGTCAAGTAGTCGGGATTTTACAGATATAGTTGAAGAGCTGGAGCAGGAGGCTTCAGGATCATATAGCTATAGTTATTTCCGCTGTGTTGTAAGTGCTGTACTTTGATAATGATGTATATTCAAATACAGATGTATATTTCAAAGTTATGTTACATATATTATATGTTATTCGTCTCGCTGTGAGATTCGTGTTACTCTGATGTTGTGTTCTTCTTCTTCTATTCTAATTTTCTATCTTATCTTTCCTCACCCTCTAATTTCTTTCACTAATTACCAGGATTTTTCGATGTTTTGGTTATCGACATCGTGTTTATGTCGATAACCAAAGTCGCTCAAAATCCGGGTCATTACAGAAAGTCATGGAAATAGCTTTCGTTGGTTTTTCCTGGAGTCAGAGTGTATTTGGGGAAGAAACTGTTATGCGGGTTGGGTTTTTAAATCATGGTATGTGCCGGATTCTAGGGGTGAGGCCCGTTTATAGTTAATTTAGTTTAATTTTAATTTAAAATAGTGTATCGACTTGTAAAAATAATATCTCCTGCATACGAAGTTAGAATCGAGAACCGTAAGTTGCTTGGGATCGTATGGACGAGAGCTTCACAATGAAGCTGACTGGGAGTGGATTGGGGTTCGTTACAATTTATAGTGAAATAAATTGTCCATCTGAATCAACGACAATTATCGTTATTAACGATGATAGTCCAGAGTGAGTAAAATCTCACTAACTCTGAACAGTTTATAATTTCATGACGTATTTTTAGAACTGTTAAATATTGGCTGATTGACTGTGTATTGATTGTTTGATTGAACTGCTAGTCAGTTAGTTGAGTTTCTATATTGATTCTGTTTAATAGAATATCTCATATGGAACTAAAAGTGATGTTGATTTTATATTGTATAACATCTGTGGATGCAGGGAGACAAGTTGGAGGAATCCAACTGGATTCCTCAACATTTATTTTACTGTGATTCATATATTGTGATATATGATGTGATATATAATCTGTTGTCGATTATATGTGTTTGAACGATACAGATTGTAATGACCCAAAATTCCGGTCCAATTTGAGTTGACCAAAAACACAAGTCCAACACCAAATTAAACTGAAAATCAGGAAATTAATAGAAAGAAAACATAGCGTGAGGAAAGATAAGATAGAAACTTAGAATAGAAGAAGAAGAAGAACACAACATCAGAGTAACACGAATCTCACAGCGGAACGAATAACATATAATATATATAACATAACTTGAAATATACATCTGTACTTGAATATACATCATTATCAAAGTACAACACTTACAACACAGCGGAAATAACTATAGCTATATGATCCTGAAGCCTCCTACTCCAGCTCTTCAAGTATCTGTAAATTCCTGACTACTTGACTGCCCGTACAAAATTGGGCACCCAAGAGTTTAGGGAAAACAAAACAAAATAAACTCCAGGTCAGTCATGGGACTGGTATGAGTAAAATAGTTTAAGCAGGTAAATGATATCTCATAAGACCACGCCGTATAACGGAACGGATTTTTCCCTTATGAGAATCCAAATTATCTTTATACCAAAAACCCTTTGATATTATAATAATGTCTATCAACCACAATATAATAATCAACTAGCAGAAACGCTATCATCTCACGTTCTACATACATAGTATACAATCAAAACCGCAAGCACGTATTGGGTAATGGATTTCCAATTATGACAAGGTATGGAACCACCTTTCGCTAGTGTACCTCTAGAAAGGAATACACTGGTTTCAACAAGAACATCTTACAACCCGGCCACACATGACCGACTACTCATTTCTCTTGAGTGTATCGAATGTATATCACCAACGGTTGGGATCAGCAACCATTTCCCGAATGGTACAACATCAACAATAGATTTTTAGAAATAAATGAAACTCTAGATCAGGTGATTATACACCCTACTTCGGTGCGACCGACTTAGGCATGTTGCCTGCCCGATTTCTGTCATTTACCGATTGATGAGGCTTGAAGCTACGCTTTATCATCACACCAGATTCACTTTGAATGCCACATCGTCCAATCCGTCAAATCACCGATTGACGTCCTCAACCATACATTATGTGTTAGCTAAAAGAAGTTTCCTTCTCCGCTTCCACTCTTGGTACGGTTGGAGAAATCAATATACGTGATCGTCTGGAAATACTCTGTTAGACATCCGTCCATACAAGTCATCCAGGAACAGGATGAACCGAAGATACTATTCAGTATATCCATCTTAGATACTGTTATCTAAGACTTATACAATAGCCCTTGCACTTTACTCCATCTTCAATTATCTTTGGCATATATGATTCGTAACGCTTATGCCAATACAAAGTGGTTCTTTGGATAATAATTCAACCGGTCTCTCCATATTAACAACGTTAAAATGGTTAAAACTTCGATAGTCTGTGATTTAACTATCAAAGAAAAACACGTGTGCAAACAACGATATTATTTCCAAATGAAAATTCTATCAATCAATCATCAATCATATATCTCCTTAGTTCAATATTTACTTATCTCCTGTTTCCCTGTATTCAACATTTCTTATTTTCTAAATTTAGAAAATATATGTTATTACCATTGGAAAACATTTCCATTTCTTGTTTTCTATATCAGAAAACATTTCTGGTTCTTATTTGGAAAACATTTCCAAAACTCCTTCATTGGACTTAAACAGATGTTTAAACAAACCATCCCGACACCAACTCAAACCATTACGCTTATTAACTAAATTCCTTTAACCCACCTTCACTATAGAACCTTAACCATTCCCTAGTTAAATACGAAGCCAATCAAGTTGGGGTAATACTACCTCTCAGACCTTAACTGAACAACGTTTCTAACCTTGAAATAGACAAAGTTCACCTTTTAATTCTTTAACAACTTCCTTACGTAACTCTCCTTCGAATTATCTCTTATTCGATAATTCTATTCAATTTACTCTATTAGATTAACCCTTATCAATTAACTCTATTGGACTAATGCTATTGATTAACTCTATTGGACTAACGCTATTGGATTAATTCGTTTCACTTAACTCCTTTCGAATAAACTATATTTGATAACTCCTTTTACTTTCTATTCGAATAAACTATATTTGATTAACTCATTTACTTTAACTCTAATCAATTAAACTAACATCGATTAACTTCTTTCGATTAAGCTAACATCGATTTACTCCTTTTAACTCGATTAAACTATTCATTTATAAAGATTTACTTTTATTAACGGTTCTTCACTTTACAAATGATTTTTCCTTTTTTAATTCTATTTGTAAAGGGTTTTACAAATATCCCCTATTCAATCTCATTTGTAAATGGTTTACAAACATTTCTCTTTCTGATTGATTTGTAAATGGTTTACAAACCTTTCTCGTTCTAATCTATTTGCTAATGGTTTTACACTATTTCCTTTTCAATCCTTTTTGTAAATGGTTTACAAATATTTCCTTGTATATCTTTATTTATTCTACTCTAGTTATTTCCTTTTTTCTATTCTATTCGTTTTATCAACATTTTTCCCTTTTATAAAACTCTATTCGTTTTATAAACATTTCCCCTTTTATTTACTTTCGAAATATTTCCTTTTATAAAATCTATTGATTTTATAAAATCCCTTTATTTCAATATACATTGAAATAATTCTTTTTACATCCCAGGGTCTTTTATGATATTTAAAATATCGAATAACAAGGATCAATATCATTCCAACACACATAATCCATAACATATTATATAACACATCATATATCACAATATATGAAAAATAGTAAAATAAAGGTTGAGGAATCCAGTCGGATTCCTCCAACCTGTCTCCCTGCATCCACAGATGTTATACAATATAAAATCAACATCACTTTCAGTTCCATATGATATATTCTGTTAAACAGAATCAATATAGAAATTCAACTAACTGGCTAGCAGTTTAATCAAACAGTCAACACACAGTCAATCAGCCAATATTTAACAGTTCTAAAAATACAACATGAAATTATAAACTGTTCAGATTTAGTGAGATTTACTCACATTAGACGATCATCGTTAATAACGATAACCATCGCTTGATTCAGACGGACAATTTATTTTTCCATAAATTGTAACGAGCTCCGATGGACTTCCCATCAATTCCATCGTGTAGTGTCCGTCCATACGATTCCAACGGATCCGACCGTTCGTGATTCTGATTTCATATGATCAAGATATGCAATTAACAATTTAATACGCTATATAATTAAACAAATTCTTATATTATATTAACTTAAACTTTAGTGGGCCTCACCCTTCTCATTCTTGGCCCAACACCGGTTAAACCCGCACCCATTCGAGCCTAGACCTCGTGGCCTCTCTTCCTCCTCATATCCTATAGGCACCGAACAAAAATCATGGCCATTAGCCGACCTTTCAACCCCATTATCTCCAAGGATGCACCACCGAACCTTTAACCAAAACCACCATGCTTCATCTCTTCGCACCCTCTTCCACATGAACACACTCACTTCCAACTCGCCCCCCATTATTGTACTCCGACGTCGAGCGTTCTCAGCTCGGCTACAGGTGAGTAGCGACACTTTCTGGCACGGTTTTATCCCCAACTTTGCATACACACTCCTAATCACTCCCTCAATCCAACTATGATACCCAATTCAACCATCGATCATCACACACTCAAAGAACTCAAGCCCTAGGCCTACTGTTGAACACGTACATCCGAGAAATGGTGATCGAGACCCACAAAATTCATCCTAGAATGTACAGGATAGGCTCATGAGTTCAAATACATACACATATCGATTTATAGGAATTGATTTTAATTTGTTTGGATTTTCTTTCCACGATGAAACTCACGTTGTAGAACGGTGGAAAAAATCTGATCGAGGAATAAGGTTTTAAGGATTGTTAGGGGGTATTTATAAGGGAAATAAATATCTAGATATTTATTTAGATATTTATTTGGTTAGATATTTATTTTTATATTCGTTATTGCCTTCTAAAAATTCGTGTGATCACACACGATACCCAAAAATCACCAGACTGGACATGCAGCTAGAGTTCGACATTACGGTCCCAACGAAACTGTTTTCATCGAATTCCTACTCTGTATGCTCACACAGTGTATTTTTAACCGTCAGAATATCGAATGCTTTTCACTCTAAAAACCCGTACGACTACACAGTGATTCTAAAAATCACGAAACTGGAAATCTAACAACTATTTTACATTGCGGATCCAACAAAATTAGTTTCGTCGAATTCCGACTTCGTTTGCAAAAGTGGCTATTTTTAAAGTTCTGAATGACCCATTTAAATATATAAATATATTTAAATATAATTAAATTTAATATTCAAAAATAAATATTATCGTATATATATTCATAGTGGAATACCATACAGCTTCAGAATATTCCTATATGAATTTCTAACTGGATATTCACTTCTGGGTCAACCCGATATTCGATTTATATTGAAATCCCTTTTAAAAATATAAATAATTCCTTTATAAATTATAAAAGAATCCCACAGCAACTTTTCTAAAATTTGATTTGGACGTGAATCAAAATCTACACGACGAAATCCTGATTTTTCTCTTCCACTAGAAAGATATACTCCACCATCTCCACACGTTTCTTGTTTCACAGAAATCCGGCTTAAAACGAATCCTGTACGTTCAATTGAAGTTCGAATCGCCAATTTACGAACTGCAGCGCCATTTCAAGCTCGATTTTAATTATAATATAATTATACGTTCAAACCGTCGTTATTTAAATATATTTGTTATTCTAATTCAATTCTAAACTGAATTAAATATCACAGATGATCCAGTTCACACCATATCGCCATTTCAGCCAATTCTGATTATTTAAGAATTAAATATATTGTTTAATTTAATATTTTAATTAAATATTCACCATAATTTAATTCCACGGCCATTAAATTCTCTAAACCACCATTTCAATAATTAAATAAATTAATTACAATACCTCTGCCAATGCGGATCATTACACTGATCATCGTGATTTGATATGTTAAATACCATAACATACCGAAATGTTGATAATGGAATATTTTCAAAGTGATATTTGAAAATAAAATATTTATAAATGGAATATTTATAAATAAGAAAATATTTATAAATTGGAATAGTTATAAATAGGAGATATTTAGAAAAGGAAATTATAAAATCAAAGAATAGATTTGAAAAGGAAATATTTGCAAACCATTTGCAAATAGAATAATAGAAAAGGAAATATTTTTAAATCATTTACAAATAGAATTGATAGGAAATATTTAGAAAATAAATATAGTTATAAAAAGGAAATCATTTGTAAAGTGAAGAACCGTTACTAAAAGTAAATCTTTATAAATGAATAGTTTATTCAAAAAGGAGTTATCGAATTTAGTTATTCAAATAGAGTTAAATCGAATATTAGTGATTTGAATAAAGTAAAAGGAGTTATCGAATATTAGTTATTCGAATAAGAGTTAACCAATTAGAGTTAACCAGTTAAAGTTAAACCAGTTAAAGTTAAATCAGTAAGAGTTAATTGGTTAGAATAAATCGGTTAGAATTAATTAGTTAGAGATAACCAGTCAGAGTTAATCAATAGAGTTAAATCAAACTAGAGTTATTCAAATGGAGTTAATCGAATTTAGTTTATTCGAATAGAGTAGAAATGAGTTAATCGAATATTAGTTATTCGAATAGAGTTAAATAGAGTTAAAGGAATAAATCGAATATAGTTTATTCGAATGGAATTAAAGGAGTTAATCGAATTTGTTTTATTCAAATAGAGTTAAAGGAGTTATCAAATAGAGTTATTCAAATGGAGTTAATCGAATTTAGTTTATTCGAATAGAGTTGAAATGAGTTAATCGAATATTAGTTATTCGAATAGAGTTAAATGGAGTTAAAGGAATAAATCGAATATAGTCTATTCGAATGGAATTAAAGGAGTTAATCGAATTTGTTTTATTCGAATAGAGTTAAAGGAGTTATCAAATAGAGTTAAATCAAATAGAGTTAATCCAATAGCGTTAGTCCAATAGAGTAAATTGAATAGAGTTATCGAATATACTTTATTAGAAGGAAAGAATTATCGAATAGAGATGATTTGAAAGAGAGTTACGTAAGGAAGTTTGTTAAAGAATTAAAAGGTGAACTTTGTCTATTTCAAGGTTAGAAACGTTGTTCAGTTAAGGTCTGAGAGGTAGCATTACCCCAACTTGGTTGACTTCATTTTTAACTAAGGAATAGTTAAGGTTCGATAGTGAAGGTGGGTTAAAGGAATTTTGTTAATAAGAGAAATGAGTTGAGTTGGCATCGCGATGGTTTGTTTAAACATCTGTCTAAGTCCAATGAAGGAGTTTTGGAAATGTTTTCCAAATAAGAACCAGAAATGTTTTTCTAATGTAGATAAACAAAAGGAAATGTTTTCCAGTGTTAATAACATATATTTTCTAAACATAGAAAATAAGGAGATATATACATATATATATATATATGATTGATGATTGATTAATAGAATTTCCATCTGGAAATAATATCGTTGTTTGCACACGTATTTTCCTTCGATAGTTAAATCACAGACTATCGAAGTTTTTGACCATTTTAACGTTGTTAATATGGAGAGACCGGTTGGATTATTGTCCAAAGAACCACTCTGTATTGGCATAAGCGTTGCGAATGATATATGCCAAAGATAATTGAAGACGGAGTAAAGTGCAAGGGTTGTCCGGTTTATAGAATAGTGCCTTCGGTTCGTCCTGTTCCTGGATGACTTATATAGACGGATGTCTGACAGAGTATTTCCAGACGATCACGTATATTGATTTCTCCAACCGTACCAAGAGTGGAAGCGGAGAAGGAAACTTCTTTTAGCTAACACATAATGTATGGTTGAGTACGTCAATCGGTGATTTGATGGACTTGACGATGTGGCATTCAAAGTGAATCTAGTGTGATGATAAAGCGTAGCATCTAGCCTCACATCTGGTAAATGACAGAAATTGGGCAGGCAGCATGGCTAAGTCGGTCGCTCCGAAGTAGGGTGTATAACCACCTGATCTAGAGTTTCATTTACTTCTAAAAATCTATTGTTGATGCTGTCCCATTCGGGAAACGGTTGCTGATCCCAACTGTTGGTGATATACATTCAATACACTCAAGCGAAATGAGTGGTCGATCATGTGTGGCCGGGTTGCAAGATGTTCTTGTTGAACCCAGTGTATTACTTTCTAGAGGTACACTAGCGAAAGGTGGTTCCATACCTTGTCATAGTTGGAAATCCATTACCCAATACGTGCTTGCGGTTTTGATTTGTATACTATGTATGTAGAACGTGAGATGAAAGTGTTTCTGCTAGATGACTATTATATTTTGTTTGATAGACATTATTATAATATCAAAAGGTTTTTGATATAAAGATAATTTGGATTCTCATAAGGGAAAAACCTGTTCCATTATACGGTGTGGTCTTATGAGATATCGTTTACCTGTTCGAACTGTTTTAAACTGTTTTACTCATACCAGTCCCATGACTGACCCGGAGTTTATTTTGTTTTGTTTTCCCTAAACTCTTGGGTGCCCAATTTTGTACGGGCAGTCAAGTAGTCGGGATTTACAAATACTTGAAGAGATGGAGCAGGAGGCTTCAAGTTCATATAGCTATAGTTATTTCCGCTATGTTGTAAGTGTTGTACTTTGATAATGATGTATATTCAAGTACAGATGTATATTTCAAGTTATGTTATATATATTATATGTTATTCGTTCCGCTGTGAGGTTCGTGTTACTTTGATGTTGTGTTCTTCTTCTTCTTCTATTCTAAGTTTCTATCTTATCTTTCCTCACCCTCTAATTTCTTTCATTAATGACCGGTATTTTCCGATGTTTGGTTAGTCGTCATCGTGTTTATGTCGATAACCAAAGTCGTCAAAAACCCGGGTCATTACAGGGCTGGTAGGTCACTGACACCACCCTAGCTAGAAGGAAACGTATGCCCTCCCTGAGGTCCTCTCCCATTTCTGGTTTACAACCGGGGTGTGAGGCTCGCGAATCAACATTACACAAAGCTATGCCACACAGGTCGTGCTTTGATCATCAACCATAAGACTCTGCTTTCCAACAAAAGCCTTGATTATTTGCCACTTAGGCATGCCACACTGGCAATTCACTCCATACAATTGATATCCATCAATATATAACCCCTGAGCTCGTACGTCTCAGAGAAGGGCGTTATGCAAGAGAATAAATTCTTCGCCGCCAAACAGATATATATTTAATAGAAACCAGTCACACATAATAAAATCCAATGTCAAACACACAGTCCATTTACAAGTTCGTTCTGGGTCTGAACGAAACCGGAGGCACCTTGTACCTCGCATATCCATCGATCTCCAAGTACGTCTGGACGTTCACCAACTGATTCCCTCCTCTTGGGTGTACAACCCAATCAAGATCATCAGTAATCAGCCAAACGATGTGAAGACCTCTGGTCTTCGACCACCATCTTCATCCTCGACACATCTTCGAATCAGTTATTCAGAATGGGTTAAACCCGGTCTTTCTGAATAACTCGCGTATATAATAAACAAGTGCTACATAAACACAACAAACGCCTCATTCCAATTCAGAATATTCTTTTATTCAAATATTCTTATATTTTGGGAAAGGTTCCCATTAATTTTATCAAAGATAAATTCTTTAAATTTATTCTTTAATCTTCCTTTGGATATCAACTCAAATTAGTCGAGATTAGCGAACCACACCGAAGCAATCATTTATTTCCCAATCCCAACCTATTCATCCCATGAAGTAAAACTTCTCATACTTCATATCTAACACCACATCGTTATCGGTAAATTCAATTACCATTTCACGTTCAAATATAATTAAAGGTTTAACTATCGCCTGGAGCAAAACTGGTGATACTCCATTCTCGATTATTTCAATCTAATTAAAGATTCATTAAAACTCCACTTGGTTTTAATCTTCCCAATAATCACTATCAATGATTATTTAACTTGGGAAATCACATCCTGTCTTTAACTGGGTTAAAAAACCAATGTCATTTAAAACACGGTTCACAATAAACCCAAGATCACATTCTATTCAATTCCAATTAAATACCATTTAATTGGTATACTTCATTAAATCTAAATAAAAAGATTTAATCGTTTTATCATCTAGGCTTAAGAACAGTGTTAATGAAGAAACCATTCACGACAAACCCAAATCCCATTTAATATTAAATACAAGGCTCTGAATAGAAAATATATCGGCTTATATTCAATATCAAATTCTACGACCCACAAATATCGTATTGGAAATAACGTTATAAATATATTTTTCAAAATTCCATAACAATATTTGTATAATCACGAAATCCAACATCAAAATATTCCAAAGACAATTTCGATTCAAATCCATTCCAATTCAATTATTGGAAATTCTGGATATTTTCAAAACTATTTCAAATCCACTTTATTTATTGTAAAAATAAATGGGATTATAATTCTAGTTCAAAACTAGTTCATTTCGATAAAAATCTGTTTTTATATTTTCAAATATGGAGGTTTTCGTCCCAATTCTTCATAGATCATTTCTTATGATTTTACACAAATTATTACTATTTTTAATAATTTTATCAAGGCCTGTACAGTCGATTTCCATCAACGGCCATCAAACTGCACTTATAGCGACCTTTTCCAAATTTGATTTGGACATAATTCCAAATCCAGCAATTAGATTTCAAATCTCTAATATTCGTTAGAAAGCTCTTTTCGATACGAGCCCAACAGTTACGGTTTTAGGAGAATCCGATGGTCGGATCTCCCATAATGTCCATTCGAAGTCAACGGTCGAAATTTGCGAACTGCCGCAGCGCGGCGCGTTCTATTCAGGCCATTATATATATGTAATATATATATTATATATATTTCATCAATTTCCTTTCAAAACGTATTTTATAAATCGTTTTAAATTCGTTTTCAAAATGATTTCAACTTCATATTCAATTTCTTATCGAAAATGAATATTCCATATCATTAATCTCTAAATGATAATATTTTCAAAACGTTATATTTTGAAATCACTTCCTTTTCTATATTCATTATAAAAATGAATAAAATCGATATAAATATCGTTCACGTCTAAATGGCGCATATCTAATCAACACAGCTTTTATTCAACACATGAATGTTTATTCTATTCAACACATTTTATTCAACACATGAATATTTATTTTATTCAACACATGAATTTATACTATTCAACACATGAATATTTATTTTATTCAACACATGAATTTATACTATTCAACACATGAATTTTTATTTCTATTCAACACATGAATTTATACTATTCAACACATGAATTTTTATTTCTATTCAACACATGAATTTATACTATTCAACACATGATTTTTTTTTATAATATTCCTTATTTTCCAAATTGGAATGAGGCCCAATCAATTACCATATAATGTTAATTATATTGATTCCGTACAACACATGTATATAATAGCAACGATAAATAATCAACCGTCATCCAGAGTGCACCGCAAAACTGCATAAGCATTAAATATAAATAATTAACGCTTACACAGTCTGTCAACCCAACGATTGACATACAACTAAACAATCGGGATTAGTGTATGTCCAATTTCATTCCAACACCCGTGTGGGGTTTCAAACAATCAAACACAGATTTTATTTGTGCAGTTGGGCGATGTGTAAAATTTATTATCACAATCAATATCAGTCAAATCGGTGTACATAAACAAATCGTTCGATTTGTAAATGAATATTTATTTTATTTCAACACATGAATATATATTTTATTTCAACACGTGAATATATATATATATGATTTCAACACATGAATATATATTTGATTTCAACACATGAATATATACTTTATTTAAACACATGAATATATATTTTATTTCACAACCAACAGTCAATTTTCACAACACAAACAATCACACAAGTCGTCCATGGTCTGTGGACGATGGGTCTCAGGTGCTGCTAAGCATCGTCTGCATCCTAGCATATATTTCAAACTAGAAATAGAAATAATAGTGAGGAGTTCTCACCTTTGGGTTGCAATCCGTCATTCTTTCTTTCTGAATGGTTTGGACTTGTATTCGTTTCCAGTCGGTTCCATTGCAGTCTGTTTCAAACGATTTTTATATTAAACATCACATTTTTATTTCAACGCTAAACAGATAAAAATCACATTTTTATGTTGTTCAGTTATAAATAAAAATTACATTTTTATACTGTTATTTCTATTTTATAAACAATGTATATTTTATTTCAAAAACAATGCGATATATAATTTCAAAACAACATTCTAGTTTATATTTTTAAAATCAACCTTCTAGGTTATATTTTCTTCAAAAACAACTCTAGTTTATATTTTCCAAAAATCCTGTATGTTTATATTTTCAAAATCTGTTCTATTTTTATTTCTAAAAACCATGTTATTTTCATTTACACAAAGTATACTTATATTTCTAAAACAAAGCATATTTTTATTTCATTCACAAAGTATATTTTCATTTCAATAACAAGGTATATTTTCATTTCAATAACAAAGTTTATTTTCATTTCATAAAATCAAAGCTATTTTTATTTTTCTAAACAAAGTATATTTCTGTCTTTCTAAACAAAGATATGTTATAATTCTAAACCAAGTATATTTTATATTTTTAAAACAAAGATATTTTATATTTTTAAACCAAGTAAATTTTATATTTTTATCTATGGTATAAATAATTTTAATCGCGTTTTTATTTATAATTACATAACCTAAATTTAATCAAAGTTTTAGAATTAACCTTGATTAGTTTAACATTGGACCTTTCTTCCTCTGGGAATCAAACTGCACCCGTCGAACTGAACCCCCCAACTAGGGTTGGATCCGGCGCTCGCTACAGCCACCTTGATGCCGATCAGGAGCCGCCATGATCTTCGCCGCCTCGAGAGCTACGCGCACCACCCCACTATCTCAAACTCGAACGCCTACAGGTGCCCCAAATCGACTTCGAGCGTCCGCCTGTTGAGGGGGAAATTCGAGCAGCACGGGGCACGAGAATTCATCATCCAAGGATCACTTGAAAGATCTCAGAAACCTCGATGATTCTTGCTTGGGAATCTTGTTTTAATTCGCAAGCGTTTGAGAGATTTTTCCTTTTGTTTTTTAGAGATTTTTGGCCATTGAAATCTCCCCTGGCGGCTAGGGTTTTGTAACGAGAGAGGGGGGTTTTAAAGTTAATTATTTTATATTTTAAATTCTTTTGATTTGAAAATTATTTGTTTTATGTCACGAACACAAATTCAAACCCAACGACTGCTGCCCCTAGCTAAATACCCACATCCCGAACACAACAGGATATGTTTTGTAACCCAATTCGGCTATTACGATCAGTTTTCCTTTAAATTAAATTATAAATCAATATATATTTAATTTAAACGCACATTTTAATTTACCAAGGCCACATACTGATCCTAAAAATCTCAAAAAAATTATTTATAGCTTCGTATTGACGACACGGTCCTAACAAAACTAATTTCGTCAAATTTGAAGACCGTTTGAAGAATGGGCATTTTCTGATCAATCGAAATTGACAGAAATAGTCAAAACACGTTTTCTTTCGCCATGCTCACATATTGCTTCAGAAAATTATGAATTTTGAAACCTAGCAATAACTTGACATCCCGGATCCAACAAAAGTGGCTTCGTCGAAAACCGAGGCCGTTTGCAAAATTGCTATTTTTAAAGGCCAGAATTCCATAGCGACTTTTCTGAATTTTCAACTGTGCGTAAATTTTTATCCTCGCTATGAAATTTCAATTTTTCGCATCCATTGGAAAGATATTCTCAAATTGATTCTAATATTTTTGGTTTCACTAAAATCCGGCTTATTTTGCATCCTGCACATTCATTTGAATTTTGAAATCGAATTTTCGAACTACCGCACCATTTCAGGCTCGTTATATAATTAAAATAAATTTATCCATTTTAACTTCGTCAAAAATATATTTTCCGTCGTTATTATTTCAAACAATTCATTTTAAATATTTAAAATTCATCAAAATTGCCAAAATAAATTTTTTAAATTGGCTCGAATTTTCGGGTTATTACAATTGTAGATCCGGTGGTGGACGTGGGCGCAACAACCGTGCTTGAAGCATGTGGTGGGGTATTGATTTTTCTATTGCCAGGAGTTGTAATCGGGCCAGTAGCGTTTGTTATGGCAACCGGGCTCGAGTGAGGAGTTTGGTGTTTTGTTGCGGGTCCATGTATTTGGATGGGAGAAGAAAAGTGACGTTGGCAAAGAAAGAAGAACACGTGAACAGAAAAGAGAACGCATGGAGGTGGTTAAAGGTGCTTGAATACCAGTGTCTGCAAGAAGTCAGTAGCGTATAATAAGGTGAGAAGAAAGCGTGGATACCATTGTAGCAGGGAGGAGTAACCGCATACAGTAGAGAAGTAAAAGGGCAACGTGAGTATCGGGGAGCCAATGGGTGCGAGAAACAGTATCTTTGGGAACGAAATACAGTGCGGTGATGGGTAGTGATAACTCATCAAGAAGAGAGGATAAAAGAAGTTGGAAAGAATAACAACTGTGGGATGTTAAAGAGAAGTGCGTGGAGCTCCAGGAGTTTCGAATTCAAGCAGGTAGCTTACACATGAATAACCCAATGTTTAACGTCCCCAAATTATTAGTCAAAAATGCCTAATGATGGATTTGCATGCCTAATATTGTTTAGCGAATGCCTAATTATACTACAGTTCGCATGGGCTAACCATATTTAAACCGCAAACTTTAAAATGTGCTTAGGTATATTTAGTTAAATTGCCTAATACCATGTTGGACATAATATTATACTGAGCAGGTAGTGGCCATAATAGTGTACCACCGTTAAGAATGGACTGAAAGTGCCAAGTGGAATTGACGTGACCAACTGTATACAATTAAGAGCCTAAGTAATATATATATATATATATATATATATATATATATATATATAAAAACGCGACTAATTATAACTAACTATATGTACGTATATATGAACTAGGTTTCTTATTCAAACCTATTTTATGTGATTCAAACCTAAATTAGTTTTAATACTCCTTAATTAAAAGTTAATCCATTAATTAAAATCAGGTTAAAATTAGAACGCTAATAACTTTTATTTTGTTACCAAAATTAAATGAAACAAGTTGGAATGGGACTATGATAACGAGCACTGCATGCTGAAGCGGTATGGACAAAGCTGGAAGCAGTCAGAACTTTTGTTTAATTTAACTGAAAATCGTATCGACAATGGTATCAACTCAAGGTGAGTTAAACTCACTCAGTTCTCCCCAATTATATTTTACATAAGTCGGGTTTTATAATTATGTGCTATGGTTGTTAATGGTTGATTGTTTTGTTTGTTGATTTTATTCATATTTTGACTGAAACAGTTAAATTAAATGGTTGTTTAATTTAATTGAAACTAATCGTTATTTCTAACGATTGAATCCAAATGAGGTAATTTACCTCAGTAGTTACATTTATAACAATATAAACATAATAAATAAATAATAGAATGCTTGCATCTCTGTTATTATCCCAGTATTTACTGTTACAGTTATCATTGACTGTTATTATCACACTGCTTATGCCATCTATTTAGATGGAAACCGAATATTGATATGCCTTTTTGAACTGAATAATTTGAATGGTGATAACCCATTGTTTTGCAGGGAATAACAGGTTAGAGGAATCCAACTGGATACCTCACTAATATTGATAACGTTTATCAATATGATTATATTGTTTGTTATATGAAATTGGTTTATATTTCACGGTTTGGTACCATAGTAGTCATTTGCCAATATTAAATAAATTTCGAATGACTTCAAAAAAACAATATATTTTTATGGATTTGAAATACGATTTTCGTTGTAAAGATAATAGTCGAAGTAAAATTATAATTTCTCTAAAATATAAAATATAACTGATAGAGATGCCAGATATTGTTAAATGATTAAACGATATAAATTTATTGTATTGACTATTAAAATGTTAAAATGGTTTTATAAAGGCCTTAACGGTCGTAAAGGAAGTTTAAATGGATTTCAAAATATCGAAATAGAATAATCGAATCATGGATATACAAGAATTTTTAAGAGTGATATTTTTTTGAAATAAATGATCATTTTTAACAAATATTGTTTAAATATGTACGAAATGTGATTACATGACATTCCATGAATAAGATTAACAAATCGGCGAAGTTGGGAATGAGTATTGATTTGGAAATTGGATTCCATATTATTAAATGAAGTCGGATTTGAAAATAGGAATATGAATTTATAAATGGAATTATACATTGGAGTGAGTTCGATAAATAGGGTTTCATTTGAAATGACAATTATGAAATTATAATTGGATTTAAAACCTGATAGTGGAAATAGGTTGTTAAATTAAGATTTCCCCAAAATATAATATAATTGGGTATACGAGTATGAGTGATTATATGCGAAATAGTTGGGAAATAAATTCCTAAAATAGGGGAAATAGGTAAGTATAAATTGAAAGATTGGGAGATGATATGAAATGGTTAAGCAAGATTTTATTCCGAGGTTCGGAATGTGGTATTCTGGAGTTCGGAATGACTAATCAAAGTGGGTTCATTCCGAGGTTCGGAATGTGATATTACGAAGTTTAGAATGTTAGCTGAAGATAGTAGTATAAATGAAATTAAAGATTTGAATAACGACAACGAATATTAGTTGTCGATAATGAATGGAAATTGGATTTTAAAATGCAATTAGGGATGCAGGAATGAAAACGAAGGGTAGTTGGTTGTAAATAATGTATAAAAGATTTTGTAAATGGAAATTTAAAGTTTTGGAAATGAAATCGAATTAGTAAATAAAACTAAGGGTTTGTAAATGTGTTTGGAACGTGTTACGAAAGAGATGGATTGTTCTTAGACATAAGATTTTAATAAAGGATTTTTATATGTTCTTAAACAACAAATAAGTTGTCGAGTATGATGTAAAGGGAATGTGATAAATATAAGTTGAATTGTTTTGATAAATATCAATAGAATATTTTGAGAAGATATCAATATAATAATTGTATAAGATTTATAAAAAAAAGCTTTGTTCTAAGAAAATGAAATTTAGTTGTTAAAAAGGATTTATAAGATAATAATAAAGATATATTAAAGAATTTTTTATAAGGATTCTATTTCTAATAAAATCAAAGCTCGTATATAATATTGTAAATCATTATTATCATAAATCATAAGAGTTTAATAAGAATTAGTTAAGTAAACATGGTCGAGATTTAAATAAGTTTTCCAAAGAATAGTATTAGTTTATAAACGAGAGTAGTTGAGGAAAACATAAGCTATGATTTTCGTAAATGATATTATAAACTATTTTCGAAAGTTTATAAGATGAATAAAATGAATTTGGAGAATATTCTTATGTTATAAAAAGTAAAAGCGATGTTTCAAATATTGGAAAGTTTAAGGAATAAAATTAACGGACGGTTCATTAAAGAGGCTAAATGATACTGGGTAGTGATTCAGTGAATATATATGAATGGTTGTTTTATTTGATAGTTCAATAACCGACTATCAAATTTGGCCATGCGATTCTTGGTACGGAAAGACCGAGATCGAATATATATTCAAAAACCATTCCGTCCAGCAAATACGAATACGATAAACATGCTGATTCAAGATGGGGTTATTGAAGACAGTGGATCTTCATAAGCGGAAGGATTACTTAAAATCTCTGACTTGCAAGCAAAGATAAACTGTGCCTCTGTCATGGTTGGAATATGAGGATTGCAAGGACTTCTCGCTACTGATTCTCAGGGTGATTCCTAGAATGCAGTAGGAAGGTGCCTTCGGTTCATCCTATTCCTGGGTGACTTGTATGGATGAATGTCTGACAGAGTATTTCTAGAAAGTCACGTACATTAATATCTTCAACACTACCAAGAGCGGAAGCGGAGAAGGAAACTTCTTTAGCTAATACATAAAGTATTGTTATGGAGTCAATTAGTGATTTCGATGGATATGACGATGTGACATTCAAAGTGAACATGATTTGCTGATTTAAAAAGATAAACTGTAGCCTCAAGCCTTATCAACCAGGAAATGACAAAAATCGAGCAGGCAACATGACCATGTGGGTCGCTCTCATTAGGGTGTATAATCACCTATCTAGAGAAAATCCATTTCTTTCTTTAATCTATTTCGATGCTGTCCCTTTTCGGGAAACGGTGGTTTGAGCCCAACTGTTGGTGATATACATTCGATACACTCAAGCGAAATGAGTGGTCGGTCATGTGTGGGCCGGGTTGCATGATGTTCTTGTTGAACCCAGTGTATTCCCCTCTAGAGATACACTATCGGCATGTGGTTCCATACCTTGTCATAGTCAGAATCCAAACTCCAATAAGCGCCCGCGGTTTTGATTGTATACTATATATTAGAGTGTGAGAAGCAAGCGTTCTACTAGATTTATATTTACTTGTATTTAGACCTATTATAATATCAGAATATATATACGATTTCAAAATGTTTTGGGTTATCGTAAGGTAAAAACCGTCCATATTTATGTCTGGATTTGGTCTTACGATTATCCTTTTCTTTCAAAAAGATTTTTGAACTTAAAATTCAAGTTGGATGATTCTCCTTAAAGCTTATTGATTTTTTCTCACTCTGGTTCACCAGACTGACCCTGTGTTTTGTAAATGCTCGGGTTAGACCTGGTTGTACAGGTCCAGATTATCGAGTATTTCGAAGTCCAAAAACAAGCTGGATGAGTTCAGGCGTATGATATTATATATTTATTCCGCTGTGTGTTATGAGGACAGATTATTATAACTGTCCAGATGTGTTGACTATAAGTTGTACTCTGATTGTAAGTTTTACTTCACGATATCAATAAAGATTTATTTTCATATTATATTTTGTTCCGCTGCAATGTGAGACTCTGTGTTGTGTTGATTCTTCTTCTTTTTCTTCTATTCTAATATTTATCCCTTTCTTATCTCACCCTCTAACTTCTTTCTAATAACAATTTGGTGGTTTCGATACCTGAGTTCTGGCAAGGGATACAAGATTTGTGTATTATTGTCGGAATTCAAGCATCGAATCCCTTAGGTCGTTACAGTGGTATCAGAGCTATCAGTTTAGTAATAACTTTTGCTCTGTGGCGTACTCAATAGAAATGGGGTTAGTAATACCTTAGACTGAGTTGAGAGTTTATATATGAGAGCGTATTTGCAAATTTTATATACAAATGTTTGTATTGTGTTAATTGATCAGTTCAAGTGTTGAGAAGCATTGAACCAGAAATAGACACAATATTGTTTTGTAAAGAGGGTAAATGGAATAATTTTACTCGAAATCTATTTTTGTATAGAAAACAAATAATTTTATCAAATTATGGATATGTTGTGTGCTGATTAATTTAAATGAGATTCAAATTGGATTAAGAATTTGAAGTGAAACTTAACTTGATTAAGTTAAGAAATGATATTGAAATTAAATAATATTGATTTGAATTTGGAAATTTAATGAATTATAAATAAAAATCAATCAAATATAAATTGATTGAGATTAAATCGTGATAAACCAAAGTAAATATAAAATTGAATGCAAATTCAATTGAGTTGATTGAATTGGTTGTGTATTTGTTGTTAATTGTTTGGTAGATTGTTTGTATATAATAAATTTAATAATATAGTTGAATGAATTAAAGCTAAGAGAAAATGAATTCCAAAATTATAATTCGGAATAAAACGCATATGAATTAGAATTGGGTGATATAACCTTATACTTTATAAACTGAATTCATAATTCATGTTTAATTCTTGGAATTTGGAAAGTTATACTGGTTAATCAATGAAATATTTAGAATTTCATATATCTGTTACTTATATGTTGAACTTAGTTGAGTATAGGTGCCAGAAGGCTAGAGAATTAAGTTGGTTACGCAGACTGCACATAAATTGAGTAAGTATGCTAAACAGCGCTCGTAAAAGGTATGCATATGTAAAAATAAAAAAAAATCGGGTTTTGATTTTTTTTCCCGACCATGTGGGTCGATGCATATATATTATTTGTACCTGCGATATCGCAGATGTCACTCCGTACAAGGGAGACTCTACCAAATTTTTCTGGGAATTTAATGTGTTAGAATTTTTTTTTGTATTTTTGAAATTTTTATTTACGATATAAAGTTTATTTTTGATTTAAAATAAATTGAATTTTGAAAATTAATGTTTTGTCACATTTTTCCTATCTTAGCAATTTGGGGGACGAAATTATTTTAAGGGGGAAAGAATTTAATGTCCCGTATTTTTGGTAGTTAATATTTATTTTATTTTATTATTTTAAATATTATTATTGGAAATATTAATGAATTTAATATTGGAATCGTTAATTAAAACGAAGGTTGAACGTTAGTGTAACACCCCACCTCCGCCAATGCCACTCTTGCAAGCGCACTAGCTTTGGAGGGGCGTTAAACGAGGTAAACATGCATGCAGATATCACAAGACA
Source organism: Allium sativum (assembly GCA_030737875.1). NCBI lineage: Eukaryota > Viridiplantae > Streptophyta > Magnoliopsida > Asparagales > Amaryllidaceae > Allium > Allium sativum. The sequence continues at coordinate 137,446,997 of CM060918.1, forward strand.
GAACATATAAGTAAAACAGAGTAAGTAAAGCAGCGGATAAAACTAATATTTCAAAACCATAGTCAAGTTACATCAAAGTACTGAGTCATTATTTTCCAACTACTACAAGTCTAGAAAACATAAACTGAAAACTGGAAATAACATAAAGTAAACTATCCCCAAAGTAGAATAAGGTTGTAGCATGCTCAAGTCCAAACCGTACATGATCTATCCAGAAAAGCAGCTAAAGATCCAAGCTAGGTACTAGTGTTCCCACCCTGTAAACCTGGGGGGGGGGGAAACGGAAGAAAAGAGGCGAAAAAAAATGGGTTAGTCAAAAAGACTGGTAAGTCCTACCTACTATTAGTATAAAAATTAGTAAAGTTAACTGGACATGTAAAACAGAGATGAAACATAGGATGATAACTGGCATGGTGAGAAGTTAACAAGATAGATCAAGTGTGGCATTGCATATACAAGGTTAGGTTGCACCAGGTGTGTACTAGTATTCCAATCCGTGTCAAGTATAAACAAGAAATGATCCCTTGGCCCAAAGCTGGCCCAATATCATAAGGTGACCTAAATCAAGGTCCAACTACTCGGTCTAATCGATTGGCTCCCTATAAGCCTAACTCGTCGTGTATCGGTGTCATACGGCTTAATCGTGGAATGTAGTTAACTGTGCAAGGTCCACCCCAGGGTGTATCCAGCCCTAAGGTGTAAACCACAGACACAATTCAAGCACGCACAGTCTAAACCTACTGGTGCCCATGTTCAACTCCGGACTTAATGTGCACGACCATGGTCCGCCTGAACAACCGGTGCACCCTTCAGCCGTCTCTTTTAGTCTCTTACAATCAGTCCAGTAATCGTGCCCCACCCTAGCCTAGTCCAGGGTATCCATGATACTTCTTGTGGTTACGGCTGAAAAGGACCACGCAACTAGGATTTCAAATGGGTTAAGTGTGGTTAACCCCATCCTAACCATGTATTGAGTTGGTTAAGTGTGTTCAAGTAATTCATGACTTAACCCTATCAATACATCAGGTTTAATTGGTTAAGTATTCAAGTAGTCCATGACTTAACCCTACCAATCCATCGTGTTTAATTGGTTAAGTATTCAAGTAGTCCATGAATTAACCCTACCATGTGGCATTAATTAACTCAATGCACCCCAACCTCTCACATTAGACTTTGTTGTGGTTACTAGTTAAGCCGGGCGGGTCCGGGTAGATTTACACCACAACTTAGTCTAACCTCGGGTTTTAAGTGCGACATGACCAACTACTCACATTGGGTCCTATTGCTTGTAGCCACTAGTTAAGCCGGTCGGTTCCGGGTAGATTTATGCTACAAACTCAACCCAACCTCGAGTTGGCCATTCTCATGTTTTCTAGAAGTCATGTCCAAGTTCATGTTCATGTTCCAAGCATAATCACATGTCAGACTTTCATGTCATATTTTCAAGTCATGTTTTCATGTTATTTAAGTTTGCCCAATTACCCATAACGTATTCCCATCGCACGTAAATTCGCATCAATGCAAATAGATCAAAGAGGGAACATAAAAATATGACAAGGTGGGCATAAGGTGGCAAAGTCTATCACAAGTTAAACATGGTGATATTTGATGCCCAAGGGGGTTCAACATACTAGCATATGGCCTCAACATGTATGATGGCATAAAAGGTGACTTGGCCTCAAACGTATCAAATAGCATATGGGTGTTTTGGCCTCAAGCATGCATAATAGCAAATAGGTTCAATATCATCATATGCATGTTAAGGAACATGAGGGGTCAAGGTTTTTTAACATGCATAAGCCATAATCCATTTCATAGCACAAGGTCAACATGAACGGTACTAGGTTCATGATAGGTCCACAATCATAAATCAAGAGAGGCATGACTAGATCTAAAAGGGGGAAACTTTAGAAGCATGACATAATTAATAAGGTTTGGCCACAAGTTAAACATGGTGGCATATGAGGCAAATGTGTTCATAAGCTTGCATATTACATTATAAGCCCCAAAACATGCATGATATCAACTTTAGCATAATAGATGAAACATGACCATAAATGACATAGGATGATAGCTAGTGATTCGCATATAACATCATATGCAAGATACCATAAGGGTCATGAGAGTTTCTATGTTGCTTTATGCGACATTTCAAATCGAAGTTCATAGCTTTTTATGCACAAAGTCAAGGTGATAGCTTTACAAACATGCATAGAATAAATCTATGCATAACATGATAGAATCAAAGCTCATAGCTTTCTATGCACAAAGTCAAGGTAATAGCTTTACAAGAATGCATAGAATAAATCTATGCATAACATGATAGAATCAAAGCACAAATCATACTTAGACCCAAACTCAAACTTGCAACATGTCATATTTAACTTCATAGTTAGAATCTAAGAGTAGAATAGGGCTTACAATGCTATGAAGACTTATAAAATAAAATAAGATTGAGACGAAGCCACTAGCAACTCTAAAAACCCCCAAATGTGTACAAGCTCCAAGTTGCCTTGAGAAACAAGAGGCTCCTTTGATTTGTATGAAGAAAGATCCTTGTTTTGATGAAGAAAGGTGGTTCTTTTACTAGCTTAGGACACTCAAACTTTCATGAAGAGGATGGAGACCATGATATGAAGATGGAGGCCATGATAAAGAAACATTTTGGCATAGTTTAGTTGTAGGAATGATTAATGAGGGTTTAGGCTAGGTCTTAGGGTCTTTTTATAGAAGTTTAGGTTAGTTTAGGCCATAGGATTAACCCTAGTTTAGATCTGAGCCATCAATTCACGTCACTAGCCAACATAACATGACCCAGGAGCCAAAACAGGTGCACCAGGCTAGACTGGCCGACAACCCAAGTCGACAGGGGTGTCGACTGGGCAGTCGACACAGCCTGGGCTGTGTCGACTCCCAAGTCGACTCCCCAGTCGACTTGGGGCCTGGGCGGGAAATTTTCCCGCCCAGTCTGTTTGGCTCCAGATTTGAAATTTGAACTGAATTCTGAACTTGAAATTTTCTGAAAACTTCTATGGGCCATAACTGGGTCATACGGACTCCGATTCTCGAAAACTCGGACTCTATTTCGCGTATTTTTCCGAGACGAACGCAATGGCATAGCCCATTTCCCTTGATTCAGGTTTTATTAATTAATTCTGCCTTGATTTACGTTATAACATGTTATTCAAAATACGGGTTGTTACATTCTCCCCACCTTAAATGATTTCGTCCCCGAAATCTTCAAGTTAGGAAGAACGTATCCTACCATCCATCATCCATCTACTCAAAACATCATCCACGAGAAGTCATTGTCCTTAAAAGATTCTAAATGCTGTATGAACATATGCAAAGGTGTGTGTATATGTACTTATCTAATGCGAGAATCAGGCGGTTACTGATTCAGTAAACCTCCTTAATGCAAAGTATGTTAATGAAATGAGTCCATATGTATGCAAATTCCTAACATAATTCATATTCTCTATATGAGTGCACATAACATTCATCCATATGCAACATCCACGTGATAGCATAACAAGTTTCATCCATGAATAAGTATAAGCACTCATGCCTATGCAATATGAAAGTGTGTGAGCCGATCTTAGTGCCTAATGTGTATCATGCATCCACGAGTATCCACTTGCAAACACTTGCAACCACTTGCAAACATCAAGCATAACATGTTTCAAATACATGTTTCATCCAAAGGGTTTCTACCTAAGGTCCTCATGACAAGGTTAACGAGATAGCAAGATAAAAATGGATAGCAAAAGAAAGATATGCTAACTAGGAAAAGAGATTGAGAATGTACCCTCAAAAAGAAATGGATAAAGCCCACGCATCTTCTCCTCGGTTTCCCAAGTTGCATCTTCATCGGCTTTACTCCACTGAACCTTTACTAACTTGACTTCTCGATCCCTCAGTTTCTTGATCTCCGTTCCCAAGATACGAATCAGAGCTCGCCTCAAGGTCGCCTCTTTCTATACCTCCGTGTCTTCAAGAATACTTGGTTCAACTACCTTGGCTGACTCATGTAGGCACTTTCGGAGATGCGAGACATGAAAAACATTGTGCACTCCGGCCAGCTTCTCGGGCAATTATGAGCCATCTTCCCCACTCTTTCTATAATAGGGAAGAGTCCTTGGTGCCAGCTTCCCAACTGCTCCAAAACGAACCATATTTCGCAAAGGAGAAACCTCCATGAAAACTAAATCTCCAATTTTGAATTCCAAATCTGTCCTTCGCTTGTCAGCATAGGATTGTCTATCTTGGGCCATTTTCATCTATCTTCGAATCAACTCTACCTTCTCGGATGTGCCCCATATCATGTCGGGCCCGAGTATAAGCTCATCCGTCGTCTCCCACCAACATGTTGGTGACTTGCTCGACCTCCCATACGAAGCTTCGAATGGTGTCATTCCTATGCTTGCTTGGTAGCTGTTATTATAAGCAAACTCTACAAGAGGAAGGTGGTCTTCCCAAGTACCACCAAAGTCAAGAATGCATAGCCTCAACAGATCTTCTAGTACCCTATTCACCCTTTTGGTCTGGCCATCCGTCTGTGGGTGATAGGCTGTACTTAGATTCAATCGCGTACCCATCGCTTCTTGCAAACTATTCCAGAACTGGCTAGTGAAGATTGGGTCACGATCGCTTACTATGCTAGAAGGAACTCCATGCAATCGCATTATCTCTCGAAGATAAACAGATGCTAGACCTGATGCGGTCCTCTTGTTCTTTACTGGAATGAAATGGGTGCTCTTCGTAAGTCTATCAACTATGACCCATATCCCATAAAGCCCAAATAGTTTGGTCATCTTAATGGACATCTTCACCCCAACTATATATCACAAACAGGCGAGTCATACTCCTTATGTGGTTTGCAACAGAACTAAGATTGAGAATAGGACCGAGAGGATATACTTAAAAGATAACATGCGATTAAGCCCCACAGAATAGTAGGGATCAAGGGTATACTCTTAGAAAGAGATATAATGCGCGTATCTAGTCCTCAATCTTCTAAGCCGCATTTTCTTGTGCTTAATCCCATCGTGCCTTGACCGTCTTTTAACTTCACAATTTCGTAGCTCTTAATTCTTATTTCCAAAATATGAGTTAGGACTCATTTCACCATTGCCTCTCGTTCCACTTCCACTTATTCTTCTCCTAAAACACTTGGCTTAAACATAACTGCGTGCTCATGGTTTCATGCAAGCTTTCCAAAATTCGTTAGTGAATCCTGGATCTCATTTACATACCATACGGTATTCCACGCAAAAGAACTATCTCTTGAAAACAAATGCCACTCCACGTTGCCAAATGTTCTTACTAGGGTGATTTCTATAACCCATGCTTAAGCGGAATGGACTATCCGCCTTAGTGGCGAACACTACTCGATTGGATTACAAATTTCCCAAAAAGTGCCAAGGGATTCTAGATGACTAATCATGACGGAACCCTAAAGGTCACATGAGATTTCGAGGGTATTACCGCGGCGAGTCATGAGCCTCGCAACCCTATGTTCAAAGTCAAGAATGGCTCCATAACTGGACAACCAACCCATGCCCAAAATCAACCTATACCCCATAAACCCGAGAACCTAAGCATTACACATGAATTCTACGCTCAAGATAGAGATTTTCAAATCCATACAAATCACAGATAGATGGGTGGAACCCCCAATCGGATTTGAAATACTAACGGGATTTTCAACTAGACTAGTACTTAGGTGCAAACTTCCAACAAGATCAGAAATAAAACTATGCGATGTGCCAGAATCAAACAAGGTGCGAACAGGATAATCAGAAATGTAAACAAGGTTTTCTATAGAAATACTACCTCGATCAAGAACTGGAGCGATGTTGAGAGTATGCACTTGCCCTCCAGAAGGTCCTGCTCGCTGAGTTTGCCTTTTCCCTTGTCCCCGCTTTTCCGGGCAATCCTTGCTATAGTGTCTAGACTCTCTACAATGAAAGCATTCTCCCAACTTCCTTTTCTTCTTCCTACAGTCTTTGGCTATGAGCCCAGTAATCCCACAGAAGTTGCACTTCCTCCTTTCTCTTGACTTGTTGTCCTTGCTATTGTTGTTCTTGCCTCCTTTCTCGGAATCTTCCTTCTCGCCTTGAGACTCATTTTCCTTGACCTCCTTCTTGCCACCCTTATCTTCCTCTTGAAGCAGGGCCGTATTCACCAAACTCTCGAAAGTCGCCCCCATGGGTATATGAGACATGGCCGAACCGCGCAATGGCTCATTCAATCCTAGAGCAAAGCGTAGGGCCTTTTTCTGAGCTGTGTTAATCAAGTCTAGACCGAACCGAGCAAGTTGATTAAACGTATCCACATATTCCCTAACTGTCATGTCCCCTTGCTTTAGGGATAGGAACCTCACCATTTGAAGGTTCTCTTCTATCGATGATAGAAACCTTAGTCCAAACCTTCTCCTAAAGTCATCCCAAGTCTGAATTGGCCTAGTAGTGGTGGTGACTACCCACCAATATGCAGCTTCCTCTTTCAATAACCATACCGCTAACAGAACTTTCCTACGGTCTTCTATATCAAAGATAGCAAAGAGGTCTTCAGTTTCCTTTAACCAGTTTCTTGCCTCAACAAAAGTCTCCGTCCCAATAAAATTCTTGCCACCCATCGCCTTAAAGTCCTTGCAAATCTTCGTGAAATCCGCTTGCAGATGCTGAGGAGGAGGAGGAAGAACCTCAGCTACGGGAGGAGGAGGAATGTTAGCCACGGGGGAAGGAGGAGAAATGTTCGCGGGGCCGGCTTCATTCGCCCTTGCCTCCATGTACCTTCTAAACCAAATAGGTACTGGTACGCCCTCCAGAATGGCAAAATTATCGGCCATACTGAAACGAAGAACAAAGATAGATTGAGAACTAGGAAACAAAGGATAGTGCTAATGGTTTTTTGGGGAATAGCCTTTTAAAATAAACTAGACTTTTTTTGGAAAATACTTAATTGGTTTTGAAAATAGTTTTTCAAAAGGTAAGTTTTTAAAAAAACCTTGTGCACAAATCTTGTAAACCTGGCTCTGATACCAAATGTAACACCCCACCTCCGCCAATGCCACTATTGCAAGCGCACTAGCTTTGGAGGGGCGTTAAACGAGGTAAACATGCATGCAGATATCACAAGACAGAACATATAAGTAAAACAGAGTAAGTAAAGCAGCGGATAAAACTAATATTTCAAAACCATAGTCAAGTTACATCAAAGTACTGAGTCATTATTTTCCAACTACTACAAGTCTAGAAAACATAAACTGAAAACTGGAAATAACATAAAGTAAACTATCCCCAAAGTAGAATAAGGCCATAGCATGCTCAAGTCCAAACCGTACATGAGCTATCCAGAAAAGCAGCTAAAGATCCAAGCTAGGTACTAGTGTTCCCACCCTGTAAACCTGGGGGGGGGGGAACGGAAGAAAAGAGGCGAAAGAAAACGGGTCAGTCAAAAAGACTGGTAAGTCCTACCTACTATTAGTATAAAAACTAGTAAAGTTAACTGGACATGTAAAACAGAGATGAAACATAGGATGATAACTGGCATGGTGAGAAGTTAACAAGATAGATCAAGTGTGGCATCGCATATACAAGGTTAGGTTGCACCAGGTGTGTACTAGTATTCCAATCCGTGTCAAGTATAAACAAGAAATGATCCCTTGGCCCAAAGCTGGCCCAATATCATAAGGTGACCTAAATCAAGGTCCAACTACTCGGTCTAGTCGTTCGGCTCCCTATAAGCCTAACTCGTCGTGTATCGGTGTCATACGGCTTAATCGTGGAATGTAGTTAACTGTGCAAGGTCCACCCCAGGGTGTATCCAGCCTTAAGGTGTAAACCACAAACACAATTCAAGCACGCACAGTCTAAACCAACTGGTGCCCATGTTCAACTCCGGACTTAATGTGCACGACCATGGTCCGCCTGAACAACCGGTGCACCCTTCAGCCGTCTCTTTTGGTCTCTTACAACCAGTCCAGTAATCGTGCCCCACCCTAGCCTAGTCCAGGGTATCCATGATACTTCTTGTGGTTACGGCTGAAAAGGACCACGCAACTAGGATTTCAAATGGGTTAAGTGTGGTTAACCCCATCCTAACCATGTATTGAGTTGGTTAAGTGTGTTCAAGTAATTCATGACTTAACCCTATCAATACATCAGGTTTAATTGGTTAAGTATTCAAGTAGTCCATGACTTAACCCTACCAATCCATCGTGTTTAATTGGTTAAGTATTCAAGTAGTCCATGACTTAACCCTACCATGTGGCATTAATTAACTTAATGCACCCCAACCTCTCACATTAGACTTTGTTGTGGTTACTAGTTAAGTCGGGCGGGTCCGGGTAGATTTACACCACAACTTAGTCTAACCTCGGGTTTTAAGTGCGACATGACCAACTACTCACATTGGGTCCTATTGCTTGTAGCCACTAGTTAAGCCGGTCGGTTCCGGGTAGATTTATGCTACAAACTCAACCCAACCTCGAGTTGGCCATTCTCATGTTTTCTAGAAGTCATGTCCAAGTTCATGTTCATGTTCCAAGCATAATCACATGTCAAACTTTCATGTCATATTTTCAAGTCATGTTTTCATGTTATTTAAGTTTGACCAATTACCCAAAACGTATTCCCATCGCACGTAAATTCGCATCAATGCAAATAGATCAAAGAGGGAACATAAAAATATGACAAGGTGGGCATAAGGTGGCAAAGCCTATAACAAGTTAAACATGGTGATATTTGAGGCCCAAGGGGGTTCAACATACTAGCATATGGCCTCAACATGTATGATAGCATAAAAGGTGACTTGGCCTCAAACGTATCAAATAGCATATGGGTGTTTTGGCCTCAAGCATGCATAATAGCAAATAGGTTCAATATCATCATATGCATGTTAAGGAACATGAGGGGTCAAGGTTTGTTAACATGCATAAGCCATAATCCATTTCATAGCACAAGGTCAACATGAACGGTACTAGGTTCATGATAGGTCCACAATCATAAATCAAGAGAGGCATGACTAGATCTAAAAGGGGGAAACTTTAGAAGCATGACATAATTAATAAGGTTTGGCAACAAGTTAAACATGGTGGCATGTGAGGCAAATGTGTTCATAAGCTTGCATATTACATTATAAGCCCCAAAACATCCATGATATCAACTTTAGCATAATAGGTGAAACATGGCCATAAATGACATAGGATGATAGCTAGTGATTCGCATATAACATCATATGCAAGATACCATAAGGGTCATGAGAGTTTCTATGTTGCTTTATGCGACATTTCAAATCGAAGTTCATAGCTTTTTATGCACAAAGTCAAGGTGATAGCTTTACAAACATGCATAGAATAAATCTATGCATAACATGATAGAATCAAAGCTCATAGCTTTCTATGCACAAAGTCAAGGTAATAGCTTTACAAGCATGCATAGAATAAATCTATGCATAACATGATAGAATCAAAGCAAAAAATTATACTTAGACCCAAACTCAAACTTGCAACATGTCATATTTAACTTCATAGTTAGAATCTAAGAGTAGAATAGGGCTTACAATGCTATGAAGACTTATAAAATAAAATAAGATTGAGACGAAGCCACTAGCAACTCTAAAAACCCCCAAATGTGTACAAGCTCCAAGTTGTCTTGAGAAACAAGAGGCTCCTTTGATTTGTATGAAGAAAGATCCTTGTTTTGATGAAGAAAGGTGGCTCTTTTACTAGCTTAGGACACTCAAACTTTCATGAAGAGGATGGAGGCCATGATATGAAGATGGAGGCCATGATCAAGAAACATTTTGGCATAGTTTAGTTGTAGGAATGATTAATGAGGGTTTAGGCTAGGTCTTAGGGTCTTTTTATAGAAGTTTAGGTTAGTTTAGGCCATAGGATTAACCCTAGTTTAGATCTGAGCCATCAATTCACGTCACTAGCCAACAAAACATGACCCAGGAGCCAAAACAGGTGCACCAGGCTAGACTGGCCGACCACCCAAGTCGACTGGGCAGTCGACACAGCCTGGGGTGTGTCGACTCCCAAGTCGACTCCCCAGTCGACTTGGGGCCTGGGCGGGAAATTTTCCCGCCCAGTCTGTTTGGCTCCAGATTTGAAATTTGAACTGAATTTTGAACTTGAAATTTTCTGAAAACTTCTATGGGCCATAACTGGGTCATACGGACTCTGATTCTCGAAAACTCGGACTCTATTTCGCGTATTTTTCCGAGACGAACGCAATGGCATAGCCTGTTTCCCTTGATTCAGGTTTTATTAATTAATTCTGCCTTGATTTACGTTATAACATGTTATTCAAAATACGGGTTGTTACAGTTAGATTTATATATGATATAAATCAAGCTCGAAATGGCGCAGCAATTCGTAATATTGAGCATTGAACTTCAACTGAATATACAAGATCCGATATAAGTCGGATTTCTTTGAAACAAGAGACGTTTGAATCTTGTTGATTTTTAACTTTCATATGAAAGAGCAATATTCAGATTTTCGTGTTGTAGATTGTTAAATATGTCCAATTCAAATTTTCAAATAGTTGTTATAGAAATTGTTAATAAACGATAACGTTTATTTAATTTAAATTAAATTAATATAGAGATATTTGAGTGTAACTTGAACAAACGATCGAATTAAGCCGCGAAACCGATTCCGTTGAATTCGTATCGACGTTTAGGGTCTGAATAGGTATATAGTTGGTTATTTTTGAAGACCGGGTAATTTGGTGTTCAAAATAGCATTTGCGGTGCGTATAAAAATAGCGTATCTGGAAGTAGTCTCGGAATGCGATGAAATGTGTGCCGTTGGATCTGAAATAATTTTTTTATGTCAGGATTGGGAGTTTTGTCTCGACTGGATATCGTATATGTTGATTTTATGGTAATACTTCAGCTTAAATTTCGTTAATAATATAATATTATTGAACACTTATATAAATACTTCCCACTAATCTTTCCTTGCATAACAAATCTTCTTTCCACTGTGCATTACTTGCGGCCAAAACCTTTTCTTTCTCGCCTGCCAAATTTTCAAACCCGTGGCCTCCAAGTTTTATTTTGGAATTTCAACCTCACCTATCAGCTAGCTATATGTGTCTGCATAACTATGATGTAAAATAATAATTTACCAACCTATAAAGTAAAATAATAAATTAAAAACCGTGCAAATCACGTAATCATCCCCTATAAATACATAGACGCTCTTTCCATTTTGGTTACAGAGTTTTCTCTCCTTTTTCTTGCTTCCTCTTCACTGAAAAATTATAGTGCCCTTGTTTTTTTTTCTAATTCCGCTACTTCTCTGCTCTGTAGCACGACAATCTTCCCTTCTCAACAGAAAGAACCCAATCCACGTTAAAACAAACTGAAACCCAGGCTTATAAACCGCAAGCCTCCACGTAAATATTATTATTGAGAGGATGGCCTATTGTTATTGGAGAAAAATAAAGTGGGTAGGGGATGTTTGTGGTGTGCGGTGATGGGTTCCAAATCAGTGGCATGGGCCGAGATCTTTATATTAAGTAATGGGCCAGGGGTGCTCTGCGAGTGGTGATTGCAGATCCGGTGGTGGACGTGGGCGCAACAACCGTGCTTGAAGCATGTGGTGGGGTATTGGTTTTTGCTATCGCCGGGAGGTGTAATCGGGCTAGTAGCATTTGTTATGGCAACAAGGATCGAGTGAGGAGTTTGGTGTTTTGTTGCGGGTCCATGTATTTAGATAGGAGAAGAAAAGTGAAGTTGGCAAAGAAAGAAGAACACGTGAACATAAAAGGGAACGCGTGGACGTGGTTAAAGGTGCGTGAATACCAGTGCATGCAAGAAGTCAGTAGCGTATCATAAGGTGAGAAGAAAGCGTGGATACCATTGTAGCAGGGATGAGTAACCGTAGAGAGGAGTAACCGCATATAGTAGAGAAGTAAAAGGGCAACGTGAGTATCGGGGAGCCAGTGGGTGCGATAAATAGTAGCTTTGGGAAAGAAATACAGTGCGGTGATGGGTAGTGATAGCTCGTCCAGAAGAGAGGATAAAAGAAGTTGGAAAGAATAAGAAATGTAGGATGTTGAAGATGAAGTGCGTGGAGCTCCAGGAGTTTCGAATTCAAGCAGGTAGCTTACACATGACTAACCCAATGTTTAACATCCCCAAATTATTAGTCAAAAACGACTAATGATGGATTTGCATGCCTAATATGGATTATCGAATGACTAATTATATTATAGTTTGTACGGGCTAACCATATTTAAAACGTAGACTTTAAAACGTGCTTAGGTATATTTTGTTTAATTGCCTAATACCATGTTGGACATAATATTCTACCGAGTAGATACTGGCTATAATAGTGTACCACCGTTAAGAATGGATTGAAAGTGCCAAGTGTAATTGACGTGACCAACTGTATACAATTAAGAGCCTAAGTAATATATATACACATATATATAAACGCGACTAATTATAACTAATTATATGTACGTATACATGAACTAGGTATCTTTAATTCAAACCTGTTTTTTGTAATTCAAACCTAAATTAGTTTTAATACTCCTTAATTATAAGTTAATCCATTTAATTAAAATCAGGTTAAAATTAGAACGCTAATAACTTTTATTCTGTTACCAGAATTAAATGAAACAAGTTGGAATGGGACTATGATAATGAGCACTGCATGCTGAAGCGGTATGGACAAAGCTGGAAGTAGTCATAACTTTTGTTTAATTTAACTAAAAACTGTATAAACGATAGTATCAACTCAAGGTGAGTTATACTCACCCAGTTCTTCCCACTTATATTTTATATAAGTTGGGTTTTATAATTATGTGCTATGGTTGTTAATGGTTGATTGTTTGTTTGTTGATTTTATTCATATTTTGACTGAAACTTTTAAATTAAACGGTTGTTTAATTTAATTGAAACTAATCGTTATTTCTAACGATTGAATCCAACTGAGGTAATTTACCTCAGTGGTTACATTTATAATAATATAATTATTATAAATAAATAATTGAATGCTTGCATTTCTGTTATTATCCCAGTATTGACTGTTACAGTTATCATTGACTGTTATTATCACAATGCTTATGCCATCTATTTAGATGGAAACTGAATATTGATATGCCTAATTGAACTAAATAATTTGAATGGTGATAACCATTGTTCTGCAGGGAATAACAGGTTGGAGGAATCCAACTGGATCCCTCACTAATATTGATAATGTTTATCAATATGATTATATTGTTTGTTATGTGAAATTGGTTTATATTTCACGGTTTGGTACGATAGTAGTCATTTGCCTCTTTAGTACCATCGAATAAAAGAAATGATTTTTCAAAATCAATATTAAATAAATTTCGAATGGCTTCAAAAATACAAATATATTTTTATGGATTTGAAATACGATTTTGGTTGTAAAGATAATAGTCGAAGTAAAATTATAATTTCTCTAAAATATAAAATATAACTGATAGAGATACCAAATATTGTTATATGATTAAATGATATAAATTTACCGTATTGACTATTTAAATGTTGAAATGGTTTTATAAAGGCCTTAACAATCGTAAAGGAAGTTTAAATGGATTTCAAAATATCGAAATGGAATAATCGAATCATGGATATACGAGAATTTATAAAAGAATTTTTAAGAGTGATATTTTTTTTGAAATAAATGATCATTTTTAACAAATGTTGTTTAAATATGTACTAAATGTGATTACGTGGCATTTCGTGAATAAGATTAACAAATCGGCGAAGTTGGGAATGATTTCTGATTTAGAAATGGGATTCCATATTATTAAATGAAGTCGGATTTGAAAATAGGAATATGAATTTATAAATGGAATTATACATTGGAGTGAGTTCGATAAATAGGGTTTCATTTGAAATGACAATTATGAAATCATAATTGGATTTAAAACCCGATAGTGGAAATAGGTTGTTAAATCAAGATTTCCCCAAAATATAATATAATTGGGTATACGAGTATGAGTGATTACACATAAAAGAGTTGGGGAAAAAATTCCTAAAATAGGGGAATTGGGTAAGTATAAGTTGGAAGATTGGGAGATGATATGAAATGGTTAAGCAAGATTTTATTCTGAGGTTCGGAATGTGGTATTCTGGAGTTCGGAATGACTAATCGAAATGGGTTCATTCCGAGGTTCGAAATGTGATATTCCGAAGTTCGGAATGTTAGCTGAAGATAGTAGTATAAATGAAATTAAAGATTTGAATAACGACAATGAATATTATTGTCGATAATGAATGGGAAATAGGATTTTTAAATGCAGTTAGGGATGCGGGATTGAAAACGAAGTGTAGTTGGTTGTAAATAATGTTCAAAAGATTTTGTAAATGGGAAATTTAAAGGTTTGGAAATGAAATCGAATTAGTAGATAAAATTAAGGGTTCGTAAATGTGTTTGGAACATGTTACGAAGGAGATGGACTATTCTTTGACATAAGTTTTTAATAAAGGATTTTTATATGTTCTTAAACAACAAATAAGTTGTCGAATATGATGTAAAGGGAATGTGATAAATATAAGTTGAATTGTTTTGATAAATATCAATAGAATGATTTTAAAAGATATCAATATAATAATTGTATAAGATTTATCAAAAAAACTTTGTTCTAAGCTAATGAAATTTAGTTGTTAAAAAGGGATTTATAGGATAATAATAAAGAGATATTAAGGAATTTTTATAAGGATTCTATTTCTAATAAAATCAAAGCTCGTATATAATATTGTAAATCATTATTATCATAAATCATAAGAGTTTAATAAGAATTAGTTAAGTAAACGTGGTCGAGATTTAAATAAGTTTTCCAAAGAATGGTATTAGTTTATAAACGAGAGTAGTTGAGGAAAACATAAGCTATGATTTCCGTAAATGATATTATAAACTATTTTCGAAGGTTTATAAGATGAATAAAATGAATTTGGAGAATATTCTTATGTTATAAAAAGTAAAAGTGATGTTTCAAATTTAGGAAAGCTTAAAGAACAAAATTAATGGACGGTTCATTAAAGAGGCTAAATGATACTCGGTAGTGAATCAGTGAATATATTTTTATATGGATGAATGGTTGTTTTATTTGATAGTTAAATAACCGACTATCAAAGTTGGTTATGTGATTCTTGGTACGGAAAGACCGGGATCGAGTATATATTCGAAAACCATTCCGTTCAGCAAATACAAATACGTTAAAGACGCTGATTCAAGATGGGGCTATTGAAGACAATGGATCTTCATAAGCGGAAGGATTACTTAAAATCTCTGACTTGCAAGCAGAGATAAACTGTGACTCTGTCATTGTTGGAATATGCGGATTGCAAGGACTTCTCGCTACTGATACTCAGGGTGATTCCTAGAATGCAGTAGGAGGGTGCCTTCGGTTCATCCTATTCCTGGGTGACTTGTATGGATGATTGTCTGACAGAGTATTTCTAGAAAGTCACGTACATTAATATCTTCAACACCATCAAGTGCTGCGAAGTCCAGAGATGAGCTGGATGAGTTCAGGTGTAACAACCCGGAAAATCTGAACCAGTTTTAAAATTTTTAAATTGGCTATTTTAGTGAATTTTAAATATTTAAAATAAATATTTTAGATAACAAGGAGGAAAAAGTAGTTTGAATCGATGTTTGAAATTGAATATAATCACTTTGGATTATAAACAAGGCCTGAAATGGCGCAGCAGTTTCAAAAATTGAATTCAAACTTTGACTGACTGTACCGGGTGCAAAACAAAACGGATTTGAGTGAAACCAAAAATATTTAAATCTGTTAGTAAATATCTTTCCAACGAATCTGAAAAATCAAAGTTTCATAGCGGGAATCAAAAGTTATGGCCAAATGAATTTTCAGGAAGGTCGCTATAGAGAATATATCGACTTTGAAATAGACATTTTGCATATGACCTCGGAATTTGACGAAACCACTTTTGTTGGATCCGGGATGTGAAGTTATTGATAGGTTTCAAATTTCATAATTTTTGAAGCTAATATGTGAGCGTGGCAAAGGAAAATGTGTTTTGGTCAATTAAAGTTAAATTGGATCGACTAGAATTTGGCCATTTTTCAAACGGTCTCAGAATTCGACGAAACTAGTTTTGTTGGGACCGTATCGTCAAAACATAGCTAGATTTATTTTTCTGGAATTTTTCGAATCAGTATGTGGCCCCGGTAAATTGAAATGTACGTTCAAATTAAATATTGAATGTTTTATATTTTAATTTGAATAAAAACTGGCTAAAACAGTCGAATGGGCCTATGAAACATATCCCATTGTGTTCGGAATGGGGGTATTTGGCTAGGGGTGACAGTCGTTGGGTCTGGATTGGAGTCCGTTGGAGATAAGGAGTATTTTTGAAATTTAAAAATATATAAATATAAAAAAATTCCCATTGGTCCACCCTATTTTCTCTCTCCCCGTCTTTCTCTCTGGAAACCCCCGATCGACGGCGGAACCTCCTCGAAACTTCCCGAGCTTTTTGCCGCCGTCACAATCATCTTCAGGCCTGGCTCCAGTTGGGTTTTTTTGAAGAACTCCTCCCCCTCTTCAAATCAAGACCAGCCTCGCTCCTCCTCGTCTCGTGTGCCGTGCGAACGAGCTCCCTGAAACAGCCGACTTCAAGCCGCCAATTCTCTCTCCTCCGTGCATCGAACAGAGTGCCTCCACCACGCGCAAGAGCGCGACTCCAGCCTCTTCGACGTTGCGCCTGCTGATCGTCACCTCGAGCTACGGATTGAAAGTAAATGCGAAACCTAGTTTTGAACATCAAGCTGAGGTAAATGGCTTTAATTTTCTGATTTGAAAATAACACTTTTAAGTGTTGCAAACTAGTAAAAAACATATCTTTTTCGTTTCTTGACGAAATTCAGTGAAACAAGAGACAGTGAACTCATGTGGACGTCTTCTACATTCTAGAAGAGACCGCATATTTTTCTGAGCCTTCTGCTATTTTTGGTGGAGTGGAACCCAATGTGAGATTTCTAATTTATAAACGATATGGATAACAACGATGTATAAATTATATAGTCGATGTATGAGTTATATAAGCGTTGTACACCTCATGTATAAGCGTTGTATAAGTTGTATGTTCGATATATAAGTTATATATGCGTTGTAAAAATTGTATGTGTGTTGAAATGAATTGAAGTGAATCAAAATAAATTTATATACGAATATATATATATATACTCCCCTCGTCTGCAGACCATGGACGATATTTATTGTTTGTGATTGGTGTGAAAATTGTTTGATGGCAAATGGTTGATTAGAATTGTTTGTGGTTGAAAAATACCCATTGGTGATTGAAACAAAATTAGAATAGATTGTGGAAATGAAAATAAAACATGCCGCCTGTGCGAACTAGATGCATGAATCCCCATTGTCAAAAACCGCGAGGTTTAAAGGTAGAGCGAGGAGTCGTACTAGGGACGGTCCCGGTTTTAACTACCCTGCCGTTATGCTGCCGAAATTTTCAATAATATTCATGTGTTAGAATTATTTTCATATGTTGAAACTATATTCATGCGTTGAATAGAAATTCATGTGTTGAACGATATTCGTGTTTTGAAATAAATTGTTTTATAAAAAAAATCATATTTTTATCATCTTTATGAACTATATAAAATAGTCGTGTTTTGAAATAAATTATTTTATAATAAAAATCATATTTTTATCATCTATATGAACTATATAAAATAGTCGTGTTTTGGAATATATTTTTTTACAATAAAAGTCACATTTTAATTATATACATGAATTGTTGAAAATAGTGAAGTGTTGAAATAAATGTCTATTAGATAAAAATATCATTTTATCAACTCTATAAAGTGGATAGTGTTTTGAAATCGATGAAAGAATTATATTTATATATATTTATATAAATATAATCAAAATATAGTGAATAAAGAGGCCGCAGTTCGTGTTTTGAAACCATGATTTCCAACGATTAGTGCGGGAGATCCGACCATCGGATTTTTCCGAAACCACAACCGTTGGGTTCGCCGTGGAAATATCTTTCCAACGGCACCAACTTTGTAAAGATCCAACGGTTGGATTGTCTGGAATGTTTAATTCAAATCTGAAGAAAAACAGCGCCAGAACCGATTATATATATATATATAATTAAATTAAATCGAATAACGACGTTGTAGTTCGTATTTTGAAATCTTAAATTCAAATGGTTAGTGCGGGAGATCCGACCGTCGGATTTTCCCAAAACTGAAACCGTTGGATTTGTTTTGAAAAGATCTTTCTAATGATATAAATTTTGTGAAGATCCAACGGTTCGATTTTTAGATATGTGTAAATCAAATCAGGAGAAAAACAGCGATAAATCGTGATAAAATATTATAAACGATATGGAATGGAAATAAACTGAATTTGCTCGGTTTATATGATATTTGATGGTTGAATGTGTGTGGCGTGAAAATTACACTAAAGAACAGAATTAGTGACATTGAATAATTTAACCATTGGAATAAATTGATCTGAAATTCTAAATATACGTGAATTATTTGAAAAGGCCGAGTTAGTTCTCATTTCAAATAATTGATCGACGATCGAAAGTCGAAGATATGAAGACGGTGCAAGACCGATGATCTTCACATTGAAAGGAGGGGTGCTACTGATGCTCAGGATGGGAGTAGCTACCTTGACAGGGTTGAAGTAGTAGCCACTCGGACGTACTTGTTGATTGTATGGATATGCGAGGTATTGAGTGCCTCCGGTTTCGTTCAGACCCAGAACGAATGTGTAAATGGACTGTGTGTCTGACATTGGATTTTGTTCTGTGCTGATTGATCTCTATTAAATATATATCTGTTTAGTGGCGGAGAATTTATTCTCTTGCTTAACGCCCTTCTCTGAGACGTATGAGCCCAGAGGTTATATAGCGATAGAAATCAGTCGCATGGAGTGAATTGCCTGTGTGGCACGCCTAAGTGATAGATGATCAAGGCTTCTGTTGAAAAGCAAAGTCTTGTGGTTGATGATCAAAGCATGGCCTGTGTGGCGTAGCTTTGTGTATAGCGTTGTTTCGCGAGCCTCACACCCCGGTATGAGCCAGAAACGGGAGACGGACATCAGGGAGGACATGCATTTTCTTCTAGCTAGGAGTGGTGCTTTGGGTTTGACACGCCCGGGTATTTTACTTATGTGGATGATGGAAAGCGAGGCCTCAGTTGCTTCGGTCTCTTCAGAGCCGATGGTGTGGTCAGAGATGACCAGTTTATGCCCCATTGGGCGAGGAAACGCAGTGTTCAGGAATTTTAATCCACATCGGTGGACCGGCCCTGACGATCCAAGGCTTGACTGAGTACTTGCCTGAGACATGGGCTAGATTGTCTCGAATTCGGTGTGGACTATCTTTTGCCTCGGTTCATGACGGAAATCCAATTTCCAAATACGACACCGTGCGGTTTTGATTGTATATAAATATATGGCGACATGATATATGGTACCCATGCCGTCTATGATTGATAGTTATGAATGAAATTGTTTTTGAAACATATATACACTAGCAATAATATCAAATGATTTGTTTTGCTCGTATCAAGCATATTTTGGCCATTATAAGGTAAAACTCTATCCTCTGGTTTGTGTTGCATCGTGTGATGGGAACTGAGTCTTATAATGGTTTCATTTTTATAAAAAGCATTGCGATGTTTAAAAGATTTATTTGTGTAAAAGCACTGGCAATCCAATGGAGTAAACCCGTTCCACGAAAGTGGCGTGGTCCTGTGATTAGCCATATTTGTAAATGTGTTAAGTAGATTTCTCATACCAGTCCCATGACTGACTCGTAGTTTGTTTCACTTGCAAACTAGGGTGCCTCTTTTTCTACACGGGCAACCTTGTATTCAGGTTTTAGAAGGCTCTTTCTGGATAGCTGGAGCTGAAGATGGATTCTATCATTTATCTCTTTTTATGCTGTTCAGCTCCTGTTGTACATATTATATTTTCTTTTCCGCAGTAGACATTTATGTATAGCTGAACTGTATTTTGTTCTAAGTATGATACTATATACTGTGTAACTCTGATGATTATATTTATCCAGTGTATTCTATTGTATATTATCTGGTGTATTTATCTATTTCTGTTATTATATGTTTATGTGTTATATTCCAAAGATTACCCTTGCCACCGTCTTATCGGGAATGGGGTTGTCACAAACGTGGTATCAGAGCTTTGGTTAAGCCTGGAATATAACATATGAACGAGCTCGTTAGAAATAGAACCAGGAGTGTTCTAGGATGAGTTACTCACTACAGATAGGATAAGTAATATCCTAGTATGAGTATAACAGAATGAAATGCACCTTGATAGACACATTTACATTCAAGTATATGTTTCTATGTTTTAAAATATCTTTTCTGTTGACCTGACACTTGATCTGCTATTTGCAGAAGTACTAAAAAAAATGAGTCTCAGAAACAGGAGAAATGCATAACCAGATCTAGAAGCTTTATTAAAGAAGTATCGAAATCTGGGTGGAGTACCATACTCGGGAAATGAATCCATTAGTCTAACGCAAGATTGGATGCGTTCTGCTGAAAGAATTCTTGAGCATCTCCAACTAAGAGATGACCAGAAAAGATTAGTGGCATCTTAGGCACTCAAAGACGAAGCTTTGTTCTGGTGGGAGTCAATTATTAGGGGTAATCCAGAAGGTGATATCACCTGGGATAGATTCAAAGAAATGTTCAACCAAAGGTTTATTCCTCCAGAAGCAACTGAGCGGTTATACGATGAGTTCTACTATATGATACAAGATGATATGAATATTCCCGAATATCATAAGAGATTCAATGAACTTTCTTGTTTTGCACCGCATCTAATTGAAAAGCCAAAGATGAAGAATATGAGGTTCATTAATGGTCTTCAAAGAAAATACCAGAATAAAGTATTGGGGCATGTGAAGCTTCCTTTTTCTGAAATGATATACATGGCCTACCAGTATGAGGATCTCGATAGGAAAGGTATGTTGCGAGACGAAGAAGAAGTCGGTTTTAGCAACAAAAGAAATTCTGAAACTGATATCTCAGAGGCGAGTGCACAGCCTGAGGCCAGTACGATGTCTAGAGTCAGAAAGAAGCCTAGATTAAATCGGGAAAATGTTATATCCGAGAAAGGACCCGTAACCACGACAATATGCAATAATTGCAAAAAGCCTGGGCATTTTCAAGGGAATTGCAAATCCTCGAAGAAAGAAATGTCGGATTTAGACCCAGTAAGGAGCAAAAGAAATCTCACGGTACAAGGGAGTGCTATAAGTGTCACCGGGCAGGTCATCTTGTTAGAAATTGCCGACTATCACAGAAATCTGAAGTGGTTCAAGTAAATGAGGTGGCAGAAGTTCGTGCATCCTCGGCCGGCCAGGAAAGGCCAGATGTTTTGGAGGGCACGCTTACTCTCAAAGATATTCCTGTTAAAGTACTGTTTGACACAGGCGCGTCGCGAAGCTTTGTTGCAAAGAATGCAGTTAAGAAACTGGATTTAAATTTGAAGAAGCTCAAAGCACCCATGACTGTTCAAAATCCGGTTGGGGGCTCCCTTGATCTTAATTGGGTTTGTAGAGTGCCTGTCTCTTTTTCCCGGTATCCGTTCCCCACTATCGCGATCATAATGAATTTTACAGAATTTGACCTTATACTGGGATTGGATTGGTTAACCCAATATGAAGCCGAAGTTAAATGCGCCGAGAGGGTTGTCAGGGCAAAAACAAAGTACAGGGAATATATAACCATTCCATGCGAAGGACCGAATTCTAATTGAAAAGACTTATGGGCAGCATTGGAAGTTTCTCCTGCTCAAACAGAACCTGTTCCTGTCGTTACAGAGAATATACAAGTCGACATTGCAAATATTCCAGTTGTCAAGAACTATGCGGATGTGTTCGAAGAAGTTGTTAGCTTACCTCCGTAGAGAGAAATTGATTTCAAAATCTCTTTAGTTTCGAATGCAAGGCCGGTAGTTCACGCTATTCGAAGAATGACCTTGAAAGAGAAAGAAGAGTTAGATAACCAAACTAGACAGCTTGTATGGAAAGGTCTGATCAGGACTAGTTTTTCGGATTGGGGAGCAGCAGTGGTATTTGTTCCGAAGTCCGACGGTACTCTCAGACTGTGTGTGGATTATCGCGACTTGAATAAGCAGACAATTAAAAACAAATATCCATTGCCGCGAATTGATGATTTTTTGGATCGATTGAACGGCGCACAAGTATTTTCACGAATGGACCTTGCTACAAGTTTCCATCAGCTTCGTATCTCCGAAGAGTGTGTTCCTTTGACAGCATTCAAAGGTCCAGACTTATTCTATGAGTGGTTAGTAATGTCGTTCGGCTTATGTAACGCTCCGGCCTATTTCGTCGATTTAATGAACAGAGTATTCAGAGGAGTATTGAATAAATTTGTTCTGGTTTTCATTGATTATATTCTAATCTTCTCTAAATCAGAAAGCGGGCACGAAAAACATTTGGAACAAGTTTTAGAAATTCTGAGAAGGAACGTTTTAAAAGCAAAGTTTTCCAAATGTATATTCTGGCAGGAAGAAGTTAAATTTCTTGGCCACGTCGTGTCAAAGCAAGGAATTTCAGTGGATCCCAGTAAAATCACTGCTATTCAGAATTGGAAACAGCCTCGTACGCCAACAAAAGTAAGAAGTTTTCTCGGGTTGGCCAGTTATTATCGGAAATTCATTAAGGATTTTGCGAAGACATCCAGTTCCTTAACGAAACTGACTAAGAAACATTCGAGATTCAATTGGACTCCGGTATGTGAGGAAGCTTTCCAGGAGCCGAAATTAAAACTGACAACTGCTCCAGTGTTAACAATAATAGATGGCAATGAGGACTTGAAAGTCTGGACTGACGCTTCTAGAGAAGGCCTTGGCGCAGTATTAATGCAAAGAGGTCAAGTGATTGCTTATGCTAGCCGTCAGTTGAAACAACATGAGAAGAATTATGTGACTCGTGATCTTGAGCTGTTAGCCATAGTATTCGCCTTGAAAATCTGGAGGCACTACCTTTTGGGTGAGAAATTCGAACTGTATATAGACCATCAGTCATTGAAATACTTGTTCACCCAGAAGGATTTGAATCTGAGACAACAGCATTGGCTAGAATTTCTTGCAGCGTACGATTTTGAAATTTTGTACACTCCAGGGAAAGCCAATGTTGTGGCAGATGCGCTGAGTAGAAAGAATGTAATAATCGCCAGCTTTATCATTACGACTTCCTTGATTGATAAGATCTCCATTCTATAGAAAGATGATAATTTTATTAAGGAGTTGATCAAAAGAATTCAAAAAGGCGATGCATCCAGTTTCCAAGTGGATAAAGAGGGAATTCTTAGATTAAAAGGAAGGATTTGTGTTCCCAACGTCTCCGAGCTCAAAAGAGAAGTTCTTGATGAATGCCACAAGTCTAAGCTGAGTATCCACCCAGGGGTTAGCAAAATGTATAATGACCTCAAGCGAACTTTCTGGTGGAAGGCAATGAAAAGAGATATCTCTATATATGTTAGCCGGTGTCCCACCTGTCAGCAAGTCAAAAGCGATCAGCAGAAACTGGCTGGGTTGTTGCAACCTTTAGAAGTGCCAGGTGGAAAATGGGAACAGATTTCTATGGATTTCATAGATGGTTTGCCCAAGACCAGGAAGGGAAATGACAGTATTTGGGTGATCGTGGATCCGTTCACGAAGACCGCCCATTTCATACCTGTCCAATCGAATAGAACTACTCAGAGTCTGGCGCAGGTATATTTCAAGGAAATTGTTAGACTGCACGGAGTTCCCATGAGCGTCGTTAGTGATCATGACCCGATTTTTGCCAGTAAATTCTGGGAAGCATTCCAAATAGAATTGGGAACGAAACTGAACCTGAGCACCGCTTATAATCCTCAAACAGATGGACAAACTGAGAGGGTGAATCGTATTCTTGAATATTTATTGCGGGCTTGTATTCTTGATTTTGGCAGATCGTGGGAAGACCATTTACATTTGGCTGAATTCTCATATAACAACAGTTACCAAGCGAGCCAGACAATGTCACCATTCGAAGCATTGTATGGTAGACGTGCCGATCCCCTACTTGTTGGATTGAACCTGGAAATAGACTTGTATTGGGGCCAGATATGATTCGCGATGCTGCAGACAAAGTCGATTTCATTAAGAAACGATTACTAACCGCCCAAACCGACAGAAAAGCTATGCAGATAAGAGAAGAAGAGATATATCATTTGCTGTTGGCGACTATGTATATTTGAAAGTATCTCCGATGAGAGGAGTCATCCGGTTTGGTTAAACAGGGAAATTGGCGCCCAAATTCATTGGTCTGTTTCCTATTCTTGAACGGATTGGATCTCTCGCATATAAGGTTCAATTGCCTGATTGGTTCCCTGGAGTGCATGATGTATTTCACGTATCTCAACTTCGAAAGCACGTTCATGATCCAGACTTGATCGTGGAAGAAGCAGCGCAACAGGATATAGAAATCACTCCAGAATTGGCAGTTAGGAGAGAGCAGCTAAAGATAATTGGCAAAGAAACCAAAGAGCTGAGGAGCAAGAAGGTTCATTTAGTCAAAGTGCAATGGAGTGGAGATCCGTGAGATTGTACTTGGGAAACTGAGGAGAGCATTCAGAAAGCTTATCCTAGGTGTCGGGTGGATATCTCTGATTGACTCCGGTGCAAGGTACATTTACCATACTTCGTATTACCATTTAATTCTCTACTTTGTTGTTATTTTCTTTCCATGGATGTACACCTTTAATTCTATAGTCTGGATGATTTAAAAGAGTATATGAATCGATTAGTACATTTTTGAAAAGTTAAAAATAATTTTAATTGTTGTTTGTGTTGTGGGATTGTGGAATTGATTTATTAAATTATTAAAACGATAGTTAATTTAATTAATAAGAGGATGAATGGTAGAATTTATTTGATTAAATCACACATTGAACTGATTTAAAAATAGATAGAACTATATACATATGCATTATATATGTTTGAACAGGTAAATGGATTAGCTGTTGAGTAAAGAAGTTATTTGCGTGCCCGACAAATAGGTAAACCTTAATGAGTTGGATGCGAAATATTATTATATCAACTCCTATGAATGCCATTGGATGCGTAGTGCTGGTTATTCTGTGTGTAATTAATAAATGTTGCCATAGGATAGTAACAATTAATTTTGAACTACACTACATGGCATACTTCTTGAAGATTGGCATAGTTCATCATATACCACATAAGCATTTGGAGCTTGTGTGACGATGTTGAAGATTTACCGTACGAGCGAGAGGCTTGTATGGCGATGACTATATTTTACAGGTTGAACTGATGACTGATATGAACCATATAAAATTGTAACGATAAATGGCCTGATTAATAAAAACCCCACACGGGTCTGGAGTGGACAATAATCACGTCTCTCTAGTCATTAGATACGGCACATGGATTATTTATTTCCCACACGGGACGAGGTGACGAGGATTTATCCTCTGGAGCAATAAAAAAATACACACTCCCTCAGGCTTGACAGGGTAACGAGAATTTATTCTCTGGAGTTATTATCAGTACACGCTCCCCTGTAAACACCAGAATATATCACTATAAATATGTGTATGCTTTATAGGATTTATTGGGTACCTAATAAGGCCCAATAAATTTCCAAACCTCTCCCCATACAAAGGAGGTTATGGCGAAATTTTTCGAAAATTCCGGGTGTTAGCCAAATTTTTGAAGAATTTGAAAATTCTCAGAAACTAAAAAGTTGGAGAATGGAAGTCAAATTAAAAGTGGAGTTGATTAATCAAACCACTTTCGACTTTATTCCTTTTCAGGGACGAAAAGTTTTAAGTGGGGGAGATTGTAACAACCCGGAAAATCTGAACCAGTTTAAATTTTTTTAAATTGGCTATTTTAGTGAATTTTAAATATTTAAAATAGATATTTTAGATAACAAGGAGGAAAAAGTAGTTTGAATCGATGTTTGAAATTGAATATAATCACTTTGGATTATAAACAAGGCCTGAAATGGCGCGACAGTTTCAAAAATTGAATTCAAACTTTGACTGACTGTGCCGGGTGCAAAACAAAACGGATTTGAGTGAAACCTAAAATATTTAAATCTGTTATTAAATATCTTTCCAACGAATCTAAAAAATCGAAGTTTCATAGCGGGAATCAAAAGTTATGGCCAAATGAATTTTCAGGAAGGTCGCTATAGAGAATATATCGACTTTGAAAATAGACATTTTGCATATGACCTCGGAATTCGACGAAACCAA
Source organism: Allium sativum (assembly GCA_030737875.1). Classification (NCBI taxonomy): domain Eukaryota; kingdom Viridiplantae; phylum Streptophyta; class Magnoliopsida; order Asparagales; family Amaryllidaceae; genus Allium; species Allium sativum. The sequence continues at coordinate 137,473,317 of CM060918.1, forward strand.
TTTTGTTGGATCCGGGATGTGAATTTATTGCGAGGTTTCAAATTTCATAATTTTTGAAGCTAGTATGTGAGCGTGGCAAAGGAAAATGTGTTTTGGTAAATTACAGTTAAATTGGATCGACTAGAATATGGCCATTTTTCAAACGGTCTCAGAATTCGACGAAACTAGTTTTGTTGGGACCGTATCGTCAAAACCTAGCTAGATTTATTTTTCTGGAATTTTTCGAATCAGTATGTGGCCCCGACAAATTGAAATGTACATTCAAATTAAATATTGAATGTTTTATATTTTAATTTGAATAAAAACTGACTAAAACAGTCGAATGATCCTACGAAACATATCCCATTGTGTTCGGAATGGGGGTATTTGTCTAGGGGCGACAATCGTTGGGTCTGGATTGGAGTCCGTTGGAGATAAGGGGTAGTTTTGAAATTTAAAAATATAAAAAAATTCCCATTGGTCCACCGTATTTTCTCTCTCCCCGTCTTTCTCTCTGGAAACCCCCGATCGACGGCGGAACCTCCTCGAAACTTCCTGAGCTTTTTGTCGCCGCCACGATCATCTTCAGGCCTGGCTCCAGTTGGGTTTTTTGAAGATCTCCTCCCCCTCTTCAAATCAAGACCAACCTCGCTCCTCCTCATCTCGTGTGCCGTGCGAACGAGCTCCCTGAAACAGCCGACTTCAAGCCGCCGATTCTCTCTCCTCCGTGCAACGAACGGAGCGCCTCCACCACGGCAGGAGCGTGACTCCAGCCTCTTCGACGTCGCGCCTGCTGATCGTCACCTCGAGCTACGGATTGAAAGTAAATGCGAAACCTAGTTTTGAACATCAAGCTGAGGTAAATGGCTTTAATTTTCTGATTTGAAAATAACACTTTTAAGTGTTGCAAACTAGTAAAAATCATATCTTTTTCGAAATTCAGTGAAACAAGAGACAGTGAACTCGTGTGGACGTCTTCTACATTTTAGAAGAGACCGTTTTCTGAGCCTTCTGCTATTTTTGGTGGAGTGGAACCCAATATGAGATTTTTAATTTATAAACGATATGGAGAACAACGATGTATAAATTATATAGTCGATGTATGAGTTATATAAGCGTTGTACACCTCATGTATAAGCGTTGTATAAGTTGTATGTTCGATATATAAGTTATATATGCGTTGTAAAAATTGTATGTGCGTTGAAATGAATTGAAGTGAATTGAAATATATTTATATACGAATATATATATATATATATACATATATATATATATATATATACACTCGCCTTGTCCATAGACCATGGACGATATTTATTGTTTGTGATTGGTGAGAAAATTGGTTGATAGCGAATGGTTGATTAGAATTGTTTGTGGTTGAAAAATACCCATTGGTGATTGAAACAAAATTAGAATAGATTGTGGAAATGAAAATAAAACATGCCACCTGCGTGCGAACTAGATGCATGAATCCCCATTGTCAAAAACCGCGAGGTTTTAAGGTAGAGCGAGGAGCCGTACTAGGGACGGTTCCGATTTTAACTACCCTGCCGTTATGCTGCCGAAATTTTCAATAATATTCATGTGTTAGAATTATTTTCATATGTTGAAACTATATTCATGCGTTGAATAGAAATTCATGTGTTGAGCGATATTCGTGTTTTGAAATAAATTGTTTTATAATAAAAATCATATTTTTATCATCTATATGAACTATATAAAATATTCGTGTTTTGAAATAAATTGTTTTATAATAAAAATCATATTTTTATCATCTATATGAACTATATAAAATAGTCGTGTTTTGAAATAAATTGTTTTACAATAAAAATCACATTTTTATTATATATATGAATTGTTGAAAATAGTGAAGTGTTGAAATAAATGTCTGTTAGATAAAAATATCATTTTTATCAACTCTATAAAGTGGATAGTGTTTTGAAATCGATGAAAGAATTATATTTATATATATTTATATAAATATAATCAAAATATAGTGAATAAAGAGGCAGCATTTCGTGTTTTGAAACCGTGATTTCCAACGATTAGTGCGGGAGATCCGACCATCGGATTTTCCCGAAACCACAACCGTTGGGTTCGCCTTGGAAATATCTTTCCAACGGCACCAAATTTGTAAAGATCCAACGGGATGATTGTCTGGAATGTTTAATTCAAATCTGAAGAAAAACAGCGCCAGAATTGATTATATATATATATATATATAATTAAATTAAATCGAATAACGACGCTACAGTTCGTATTTTGAAATCGTAACTTCAAATGATTAGTGCGGGAGATCCGACCATCGGATTTTCCCAAAACTAAAACTGTTGGATTCTTTTTGAAAAGATCTTTCTAATGATATAAATTTTGTGAAGATCCAACGGTTAGATTTTCAGATATGTGTAATTCAAATCAGGAGAAAAACAGTGCCACGGCCGCGTTATGGCCTGAAGCGTAGTTTGAATATATTGGCTATTTTTAAATAAATAAAAATAGCGTTAAATCATGATAAAATATTATAAACAATATGGAATGGAAATAAACTGAATTTGCTCGGTTTATGTGATATTTGATGGTTGAATGTGTGTGGCGTGAAAATTACACTAAAGAATAGAATTAGTGACATTGAATAATTTAACCATTGGGATAAATTGATTTGAAATTCTAAATATACGTGAATTATTTGAAAATGCCGAGTTAGTTCTCATTTCAAATAATTGGTCGACGATCGAAAGTCGAAGATATGAAGACGTGCAAGACCGATGATCTTCACGTCGAAAGGAGGGATGCTACTGATGCTCAGGATGGGAGTAGCTACCTTGACGGGGTTGAAGTAGTAGCCACCCGGACGTACTTGTTGATTGTACGGATAAGCGAGGTATTGAGTGCCTCCGGTTTCGTTCAGACCCAGAACGAATGTGTAAATGGACTGTGTGTCTGACATTGGATTTTGTTCTGTGCTGATTGATCTCTATTAAATATATATCTGTTTGGCGGCGGAGAATTTATTCTCTTGCTTAACTCCCTTATCTGAGACGTACGAGCCCAGAGGTTGTATATCGATAAAAATCAGTCGCATGGAGTGAATTGCCTGTGTAGCACACCTAAGTGATAGATGATCAAGGCTTCTGTTGAAAAGCAAAGTCTTGTGGTTGATGATCAAAGCATGGCCTGTGTGGCGTAGCTTTGTGTATAGCGTTGTTTCGCGAGCCTCACACCCCGGTATGAGCCAAAAACGGGAGACGGACCTCAGGGAGGACATGCGTTTTCTTCTAGCTAGGAGTGGTGCTTTGGGTTTTACACGCCCGGGTATTTTACTTATGTGGATGATGGAAAGCGAGGCCTCGGTTGCTTCGGTCTCTTCGGAGCCGATGGTGTGGTCAGAGATGACTAGTTTACGCCCCATAGGGCGGGGAAACGCAGTGTTCAGGAATTTTAATCCACATCGGTGGACCGGCCCTGACGATCCAAGGCTTGATTGAATACTTGCCTGAGACATGGGCTAGATTATCTCGAATTCGATGAGGACTATCTTTTGCCTCGGTTCATGATGGAAATCTAATTTCCAAATACGACATCGTGCGGTTTTGATTGTATATAAATATATGGCGACATGATATATGGTACCCATGCCGTCTATGATTGATAGTTATGATTGAAATTGTTTTTGAAACATATATACACTAGAAATAATATCAAATGGTTTGTTTTGCTCGTATCAAGCATATTTTGGCCATTATAAGGTAAAACTCTATCCTCTGGTTTGTGTTGCATTGTGTGATGGGAACTGAGTCTTATAATGGCTTCATTTTTATAAAAAGCATTGCGATGTTTAAAAAATTTATTTGTGTAAAAGCACTGGCAATCCAATGGAGTAAACCCGTTCCACGAAAGTGGCGTGGTCCTGTGATTAGCCATATTTGTAAATGTGTTAAGTAGATTTCTCATACCAGTCCCATGACTGACTCGTAGTTTGTTTCACTTGCAAACTCGGGTGCCCCTTTTTCTACACGGGCAGCCTTGTATTCAGGTTTTAGCAGGCTCTTTCTGGATAGCTGGAGCTGAAGATGGATTCTATCAATTATCTCTTTTTATGTTGTTCAGCTCCTGTTGTACATATTATGTTTTCTTTTCCGCAGTAGACATTATGTATAGCTGAACTGTATTTTGTACTAAGTATGATCCTATATACTGTGTAACTCTGATGATTATATTTATCCAGTGTATTCTATTGTACATTATCTGGTGTATTTATCTATTTCTGTTCTGTTATTATCTGTTTATGTGTTATATTCCAAAGATTACCCTTGCCACCGTCTTATCGGGAATGGGGTTGTCACATCAGGCGTATGATATTATATATTTATTCCTATGTGTGTTATGAGGACAAATTATTATAACTGTCCAGATGTGTTGACTGTAAATTGTACTCTGATTGTAAGTTTTCCTTCAGGCTCTCGATAAAGATTTATTTTCATATTATATTTTGTTACACTGTGATGTGAGACTCTGTGTTGTGTTGTGTTGATTCTTCTTCCTTTTCTTCTATTCTAATATTTCTCCCTTTTTTATCTCACCCTCTAACTTCTTTATAATAACTATCTAGTGGTTTCAATACTTGAGTTCTGGCAAGGGATACAAGATTTGTGCATTATTGTTGGAATTCGAGCGTCGAATCCCTCAGGTCATCACACCACACTTGACTGACCACTCATTTCGCTTAAGTGTATCGAATGTATACCACCAACGGTTGGGATCAACAACCGTTTCCTGAAAAGGACAGCATCAATAGATTAAAGAAGCAAAAGGAATTACTCTAGACAGGTGACTATACACCCTAATGGGTGCGACCCACATAGCCATGCTGCCTGCCCGATTTTTGTCATTCTCCGGTTATGAGGGTTGAGGCTAGGATTTTCCTTTGGAAAATCTGGACATCATTTACTTTGAATGGCACATTGTCAGATCCGTCAAATCACTAATTGACGTCCATAAATATACTCTAGGTTTTAAAGAAGGGCCAGTCTTTGCCACCAACTTTGTATATTTGTAAAAATCAACGTACGTGGTTTTTAGTAAATACTCTGTCAGACATTCGTCCATACAAGTCATCCAGGAACAGGATGAACCGAAGGTGCCCTCCTACTGCATCCAATATAGGAATCACCCCAATGGATCAGTAACGAGAAGTCCCTACAATCCGTAGATTGCAAGCACGACCGAATCACAGTGTATCTCAGGCCGCTTAGCTAAAGATTATAAGTAATCCCTCCGTTTATGGAGATCAACGGTCTTCAATTTCCTCGTCTTGATTAGTATCTGATATCTTTAATATTTTGTATTTGCTGGGCGGAATGGTTTTCTAATATAAATTCGATCCCGGTCTTTCCATACCAACAATCGTATTGGTCAGATTTGATAGTCGGTTATTTAATTATCATACAAACAATCATTCAACCATAAAATAAAAACAGATTCACTAGTTCAGTACTCAGCGTCACTTGGTCCATTTAATTATAAATAATTAATAAACAGTTATTTTAAACTTCTGAAACATTCTATATTTTAAAACATGGTATTCGACTCTCATTTCAATATATTAATCTTCTCAAACTATTAAATCTAATATTTGGAAAATATTTGATAAACGTGTCAAATTACTAATTTATTATTGTTTCAAACATTTGCTACACCACCATTTATTTTCTATCATTGATTCAATTTGTTACTCGTAAAACATTTGTTACGACATCTCTTTTGGTCTCATTATTTGAACACCATAATCGTTACTTACCATATTAGAATAAACCCACCTAAATATCATCTTCTTACTTTGCAAAATATCGTTATATTTTCACAAATCTTCTTTATTTCCTTTTCTACAGAAATATCATTTCATATTCTCAAGCCATTTTAATTCCCTTTTAATTTGGGATCTATTATATATATTTCCAAATTCTTCAAATAACGTTATATTACTATTTCTCAAAATAATCCCTTTTAACATTTTCGCCACTACAACTAATATCATCTCTCGATAATCGTGAAGTCATTTCAAGTTGGGGTATTTTAAATTACCTCTCAGACCTTGATTAACAACGTTCTTATCTTAAGATAGTTATCAGTTGTAATTTCAAAACCGATATTCATTCCCAATATCAAACCAAATCCCATTTCGGTTATAACTGATGAAACGTCATCTCTTATTTACTATAGCAAATTTAAATCGCATCTTATACTTCCAGAATTAAGTAATGTTAATTTAACCTTAAAGCTTTAGCCTCACATTCCTTTTATAACATTGTTTATAAAACTCGGGTTTAATATAAAACCCCTTTTTATCCCTCTTTTCTTTTCTTAATTAAAACCATTACTTTAAGTTATCGTTTTGGCTAAAATCTTCTTTATAACTTAGTTATAAAACTCGGTTTTAATATAAAACCGCTCATCAATACTTTTAAAAAATCCAATTTTGTTCCAATATCAACCTTGATTACTTACCTTAAGGAATCGCATTTACGAACTGATCACTTAAATTATTATTCATTAAAAATGATAATTACATCATCATTAACCATTATAGAAATAGTTAACTTCTTATTTAACTTAATTAAATAGTAATTTCTTTTTAAATCTTCTTAAAGTTGGAATAAATATTTGTTAAACTATTTTTTTTGATTAAATAAAAATAAATTAATCAAATAACTAATTCCAGTTAAACCAGATAACTTCTTCATACTATGCTTATCTTGTTAATCAACTCCGATTAGTCATCCTTTCAAATTAATTAATGGTATAATTAATTTAGATTATTCCATTTGATTGTTCCTTTTAAACGATTAATCCCATTTCTTGATCATTTCGTTAATTTCTGCTCATGTGGTTACAAATCTTATTACATAAGAGTTTACTTTTACAAAAACATTTAATAGCTTTTTAAAACTTAAATAATAATTACTATATATTAATTCATTTTATTAAACCTTTATTCAAATATATTGATTTCAAATCCATCTTTAGTTTTAAAATATATTTTATAACTTCATTACCATTGATTCACCCAACGGTAAATCAAAATTTATAAAATGATATATTTTTGGGCCAACTACTACCAATTACTCAACTAATATAGTCCATTGGTTAACATAAAATCAAATGTTGAATTATGATTCAACAAACAAAACAATCATCTAATCATAACAATCCATAGCATGATAATATGAAAATAAATAACAATATATAAATTTGAGAAATCCGATTGGATCCCTCCAACCTGTTTTCCCGCATCCAAATACGTTATCTCAAACAGAATTATCTGTTAAATAAACAGATATAATATTCAATAATCAAACAATAACCGTAATCCAAACAGTCAATCTCAATTTAATACGTTTATATTATTATAAACGTAACCAACGAGGTAAGTTACCTCTTTTGGAGATAATCTTAAAAATAACGATTTGTTTAATATTAAATTAAGCAAACGTTTAATTTAATCAGTTCAATCAACACACATAAACAGTATATTCAGCATCCAATAAACAATTAACAATCATAGCACATAAATATTTAAACCCAACTTTTGTAGTGTCCCGATTTTTAGTGACTGTGATTTATTTATGAATTAATGAAAATGAAGTGGAATCAAATCAAGATTTATTAATAAACTTAAATAACTAAGAACTTGTATATGTGTGTATAATATATATATATATATATATATATGAAAAGATGCGCATATATATCCTTTGAATTGAAAGAATGTCTTAAAACTTAAAGAATGCAACAAATACACATATGATTCAACATAAAATAGTCATATGTTAGTGCAACTTGTATATACATGTACATGGACCTAAGACAAGCTAGAATTTAACTATAGCATGAATAGATCTAAAACTAAATGGTATTTAAATGAACACAACTTGTATGACGGAATGCCAAAAAGAAATAACAAGTGTATTGCTACAAAAAACAACCAATGGAAGTCAATCCCTAGTATGTTTTAACGCTTGAAATAGTATGGCCATGAAATACATGCCATCCCCTAAAATACTGCAACAAGACTTAAAAAGATTTGTACAAATTTTAATATATGAAAAAAAATCTTTTAGCTAAAGATCTTAGCACAGCTAGTTGATTTAATTACAAAAGAAAATCTGTTTTATAGGACAACTAAATCCAAGACCATTCGCTGCATAAATTAAGTCATGGCAGTGCTTCAAGAAGACAAGAAGAGGACAAGATAATATGTAAGAAAATGATATAACAATTCTTTCCTCGCATGAATTTCTGGGAAACCAAATTGAAATAAGGAATGGAAAAATCTCAAGCATATCAAACTAGAACCTAAAGTCTAATTGAGTTGTAATATCAACATTTAATCGGTATGGGAAAGGAGCCTACAACAATCTAATACAATGAATTGTTTAATACTTTAAGTTTCCTATAAATGCCACTAAGAACCATGCCTTCCTCTTAACAAAGTAAGTGAACCAGTGAAGATCCAACATTGCAGGGAAGTCTAGGAATAGAGGAGAGCAAACTATGTGAGTAAACTCAACTTTTAAATCTCTATTAAATCTTTATCATGTTTGTATTGAATGCTCACTAGTGTTAGGTATTGTGTATATCATGTAAAAACCCGGTATACTGATCTGGAAACCATCACCATACTTCTAGATAAGCACTTAAATGAACCTTGTATACTGATCTGTCACGTGTAAATACTCTCTGTTTAAACTGCTATCTTCATTTTTAGGGAATGCCAATGTTAGAGTATGTTTGCTATGGTTCTGTTGCTAATTTTAAATGCATTTGAATAGCAAGTAACTTGATGATATGTACATGAATGGAAAAAAAAGATTTAAAATGTAAAGGAAGAACAGAAGTGGAGTTAGACAGAAGAAGGAGAGGGGGAAAGAGAGCTAAACTGGAAGCAAAAGATTTCAGCGCACAACTGGGAAATTAAATTGTTTTGCACATAATAAGCTATTCTAAAAACATGGATATGCTATTTCTAAACTGTTTAAAACCACTGTATGAAAGCATACATGATACATTTAAGTTTATATAATTATCAACTACAAGGGCAAACAAACCATAAACAAAAATGCCAATATTTAAGTGGTTAAGTGATGAAATTTAAGACAAGAAAGGGTGCGCATATACTAAAAAACACACCTATATGGATTCACAGATTCACGTATAATATGGGGATAAAAAGAAGAAAGTCAGAAAAGGAGAGGAAGCATGGGAGGATCAAAAGAAAGGAATGTGAAAGGAAGGCACAACATTCGCGTCCAGGTAGGAGCTGAGTCTGGATGCGCGAGCAACTATTGGGTAGAGGGAAGAAAGAAATTATATACAAACAAAAAGAAAAGGAAAAAGCAAAACACTGCAATTCTTTTAAATGGTAAAATAAATAGTGAAGACTGAGAAGCAGATCGAAGTACTGATGGGCTGTGTTCGACAAACTTGTAAATCCAACTTTTAATCATGGAAAATAACAAGCAGAGGGAAAAAGACTTGCAAGCTTACTGGAGGAGTTAGAATGTATAGTTTAGCAAAGGGTTCACCATGTCCGAAGTAAATGGTGACAGTAGGTGATGGGAGGAAAGGTGTATAGAGTATCTGTTTTGTGAAGAAGGAGTTCGGTTTAGAGCATTTGGATGTGGCATGGGAACGGGACGCGGATTTTGAGCTGGGTGCGGCTTGAAGCAGTGATTGGCTTTGGAAAGGAAGCGGTGGATGGAATCAATTGATGGGTACGGTGCCAAATAATTGAAGGAGGGAAATGGAACAAATGAAAGAAGGGAAAGTAGCGGATTGAAGAATAAAAGGGATGTGCATGTATACCAGTGCATTTGTACACATTGAATGGTAATGGAAAACATGTGCATAGGAATTGAAGTATCATGTAAGTGGTGATTGGTAAATGAATATTGGGCCGTATTATACTTTGCATTTTTGGAGATGCATGGTGAGCTGGCGCGGGATGAGAGGAACAGGAGGGGGATGATTTGCATGTACATTTGTTTTTTTAAATGGATGGTAGACGTGATTAATACAAATGGAAGAAGAGGTGAAGTAACAGTAAGTCAAAGAGGAGAGAGGAGTTAAGACACAACAGAAAAAGAAGAAAAATGTTTTAGAAACCAAGTTGGATAACTTCAACCATTGTAAACTAAAATGTTTATGCAATAGAAGAGAAATTTTGGACCAAAATGAGTTAGTAAGTACAAGGGGTCAAGGAAGTGTGCTTCGGGTGTAAGAGCATCAGCTCGCGCATGGCTGAAACAAGGCGGTTCATGAAGCACTAAATGATGTAGAACGGAAATGGCTAAACTGAATTGGGGTTTAAGGGCAGTAATGGGTTTTTGGAGCTTGAGTGACGGGTCGGCGATGATGGTGCGTGTGATGTGAGGGAGGAGATGCGGCGGCTCGCGCTGGTGGATATTCAGATGTGCACATTCACGGTGCAAACCGTGTGCACATGTACATAGTGCGCCGGGAATGGTCAGTACAACATAAGAAGGATCGGAGCAACTGTGTGTGTGGTCGAGGAGACGGTTTGTTTGAATCAGATCAAAGAAAAAGGGGATTGAATAAGTAGAAGAGGTGCAGCAGTTCAAAAAAATGCAAGAAGAGATGGTGTTTAACAGCAAAGAAAAATGGATATGATAAATCCAAGTTTGGTCCATGGTTCAGTTCCAAAACAGTAAAACAAACTACGAAACTAATTAATCAAGAGGCATCTGAAATTTAGGGGCCTTCATGCCACGTGAAATTCATTCTCTGTAGATGAAAACCAACTAAAAGAACCTGTATTGTATATTGTTTCAAAATTAGCATCCTCCTTGGTTTGAAATTTTCGCAAGTAGGAATATTATATCGTTGATTAAATTTATCAACAGGCAAACTTGATGAACCTTTATCTAAGAATCAACAAATATTTGATCCTAGAATAATATCATAGCTTTAAGATAGATGTTATCAAACTAAAATAAATTGATTATTTAGTTTAACCAAAGATGGTTCGCTGCTGGTTGCTATCAGTGAGCCGAACTTGAAAAATAAAAATGATAGGAATACGATAGCATGTAATACGAATTTAAAAAGGTAATCTTAACCAATTCTAAATCTTCATTACCATGTGCAAAGCACATGCTTTCAAGTTGGATAAATAAAAGATGTGTGTATTTACATTATTTTCCATGTGTGAAGCACGGGCTTTCAAGTTAGATAATTAAATGATGTAAAGATTTCATATAAGTCAGTTCCTTAAATATCGTATGACTTTAAAAGACATATGCTAATCGTTTCAAAGAGTCTGGGATTAATATCCCACTTCGATTCAAGTTATACGTCGCGTATCAAAGATTTATTGAAGATAATTGAAGACAGAGATATGCAAGGGCTATTTTTACAGCATAGCGCCTTCGGTTTGTCTAGTCCCAGAACAACTTGTATGGACGAATGTCTGACAAGTATTTCCAATGGTCACGCCGTTGATTTTACAAATATACCAAGTTGGTGGGGAGAAGGTAACTTCTCTTTATTTTACACTCAGAGTCTATTTGTATAATCAATATGTGATTACGGATTTGACGATGTGGCATTCAAAGTGAATGGTGGACAGGTGTTCTAGAAGATAACGTAGACTCAAGCCTCACAACCAGGAAATGACAAAAAATCGAGCAAGGAAGTATGACTAGTTGGGTCATACCCAAGCAGGGTGTATTATCACCATCTAGAGAAATTCCTTTTGTTTTCTCATCTCTTTTTCACAGATGCAACATTCGGTAGCGGTTGCTGATCCCAACCGTGGAGGTGGTAGTAGATTCGTTACACTCAAGCTGAATGAGTGGACGGTCATGTGAGGCCGGGTTGCAAGACGTTCTTGTTGAACCCAAGTGTATCCTCTCTAGCGTACACTGATCGACAGGTGCTCCCCTACCTAGTCTGTTGGAATCCAATCTCCAATAAGCGCTCTCGATTTTATATTATTATATATATGTGGAGCGTGAGATGCAAGCGTTCTGCTAGATGGTTATTTATTTGATACGAACTATTATAATATCAGATGAGTTTGATATCAAAGATATTTTGGGTTATAGTAAGGTAAAAACCGTCCATGTTTACGTGTGGACTGGTTTTACTATTGTCATTTCTTTCAAAACATTTTTGAAAAGCTAAACCAATTATTCTGTATATCATGAGGGAACAACCCGTTCTGTTTTTACGGCGCGATCTTATGAGATATACTGTTCTAATCAAGATCTGATTTAATTTGTTTACTCACACCAGTCCCCTGACTGACCCAGAGTTTATTTTCTATGTTTTCCTAAACTCTTGGGTACTCGTAAAACTTGCTATGAGTAGACAAGTGATCTAGGTATGTAATGGAATCCTTTGAAGTACCATGGAGTAGGAGTTCAAGAACCAGTCTAGAAGTTATATCTATATCTAAGTATCCAGTTTACGTATTGGGCCAGTATCACGTATGATGTTGTATTAGAATGATGTACTCTGATGTAACAAACTCTGATATGTAATATATTATGTACTTATGAAATTCCGATGTGAGATTCTGATGTTCTTCTTATTCTTCTATTATATTAGTTCTATCTTTCTATCTCATCTTCTAAATTCTTTCAGTAATGACACGACTTTCGAGGACATTGAAAATCGCGCCATTACAACTTATATAAAATATAAGTGGGATATAACCGAGTGACTTGAACTCACCTTGATTAGTTTGTCGCTTAAACATTTTTTTTTAATTCAAAATCCAGGTAACTGCCAATTTTGACCAAACCCGATTTCATCGTCGTGCTTGTCGATGCGGTCCCGACGCCACTTGTTTTATTCCAGTCTGATAACATGATCAGACGCTATAAATTTAATATGGTATTTACTATTTACATTAATATTTAAAAATTAAGTTATTTACAAATCTAGCTTACATTAATTCAATGTTGATAGCAGTTTACAATGATATTGGCACATTTAAATTATCATGGTTAAATCGCGATTAGGCATAAAATATTTTAATGAGGTCCGCTGAATAGTTTTGGTCATAATATATAGACTACGGGCTGTGTACAAACCATACAGTCACCTTACTATGCAGACAAGTTATGTATATAATTTACTAAACTTCTCATTATTAAATTACTTACTAGACAGTTTGTATATGCTACAGATTATACTATACTTAGGCAAATTTACTTAAGAATTAGGCAATGTACCTTAACCTATATAGTTGAGCATATCATAACATGATGATTATGCATTATTTAAAACTAATTAGGCATTTGTAAAAATGATTAGTCATGCTCGAAAATTTGCTAGGCATAAAATGATAATCTGTTAGGCGAAAATTAAACATCTAGGCACCGTATTTTATTTGGTATATTCTAAAATAGATCAGCATAAATTATATATACTATAACTAAATAATATAATAATACTCGCGTTACTATATTGGTTTATCATACATCAATGCCTAAATGTGTCACTCTCCAATCCTCTCATCATTTCTGCAAATAACAGGGTTTCTACAAAACTTTGTGGCATCTCATACTACACTTAATATATATATATATATATATTTACTTAATAATATCCTACGTAAATAAAAGGGAAGTTAGTCGCCTATATATTTCAGTAGGCCATGTTATATATTTAAAACAATGATTAGGACACTAACTATTCGATTAGGCATATATGAATAATATTACTGTTTATATTTCTTCTTCCTCACCTGTACTTTCAATCTGCGAGCTTTTCCATCCCCTCTTCAACACTCACCAACTGACACACTGCTGTACTATCTTGAACATACACAACGTCACTCAACCCTTTCCCCAGTTTTCCCCTCGACCTTTTTTTGAAACTTGCTCCAATCTATACACTGTAACTGCTCTTCGCAAATTACCACAACGCCTATGCTTCTGGAAACTCCACTTCACTACTTCAAGCATTACCCTCCCCACTGTATTCTCGTTTTCTCCCCACAGCTCCGCCAGTACTCCCCCTAGACTCCGGCAACTCCAACTCGCATCACTAGTGTAGTCCCCTTCTCCTTCACACACATGACTTCAATCCATGCTCCGTCTCAAAACCCGTCACCCGATACTTCACGTCTCATTTCCAGTACCCGTAACCAAACTTACAATGTGCCACCTCATTTTCTTCCCACCTTCCAGCTCGCGTGGCCCATAAAGCATGGTCTGGTTTTTATTTAAGTGGTGCTTTGTTTAGAATTCGTTTGAGCTATGAACTGATAGAAGAAAAGAAATGGGTTCTATTCCTATTTATATACGTAGAAGACTTGACTCTCACGGTTTAGGCTGGTTTGGGTAGCTGCGATGGAGAAGACATGCATGTCCTTCTCAGTTTGTATTGGCAAATCATAGCAGAGTAGGGGTTGTGTAAATTCTCAGATCATATATACATGTAGCTGGTGACGTATACAATTGGACATGCTGTTTTCATTTCAATCTTATCTTGAGTTTACATTATGATGGAAAGGTATAGCTTGTGAAATTGTCTGTATAGGCTTTTTAAATGGTAACTGTGCATTCTAGGGTGTGTGTACTATATTTGTTGGTAGTTAAGCTTTAGTATATATATTTAAACAAAAAAATGAATTCTTTCAGTATGTGGAAATATGGCTCGGGTAAGAACTAAGGTAGGTAAGAAACGCAGTATGTACGTCATGGATTATACGAGGAAAAACAGAGTGGCCTCGAGAAACAGGGTAGCCTGAAGTTAGCCTAACATGGCATGTGCGCAATTCTTTCAGTCATGTGTGAGTTGAAAGCTTATAGCATGTACCCACTCTTGGCGTAGGTCTATATATTTAAGGTGAGTAGCTGTAGAAAAAGGAAAATGGTAGAAACTAGAGTTATAGGTTTGTTTAAGGATGAAAATTTTCAGCTACTATTTAATTAGCCTTAGGACGTGCATGCTGCATGTTTTCAAATATAGAGGATAGTTGTATATGATTTAGGAAGTACTCCGTTTTGTTAAACATCAAGTATACACATTTTATTTTATTTTGGTATTAAATTTTACCGGTAATCGATGTTTACCGCCAACCGTTAAATTCGTGCCATCTCACACAAACTCCAAACACAGTGAAACTGTATATACCGCTACGTCTTGACGTTATGATCCCAATGAAATCAATTTTATTGAAAACCGACTCTGTTTGTACAACAACGTTATTTTATATTTATCCGTTCACCCTTCAATTTCACGCACAAATAAAACGACTCCGATTGGTTATAAATTGGAAATCTAGCAATAATTAGCTATACGTATTGCAATAAAACTTATTTCATCGAAAAGTGTAGTCGTCTGAAAAATAATCATTTCTAATGCCAATATAATATATCGAACAAATTTTCTGTGCGTGAAGCACATGCTTCATCATAAGGTAAGCAATGCATTGATTTGAACGTTCTATTTCTTATGATCATTTAATTTCATCATCGATTGTTATTAAGTGTTTTATATTCGTACCGATATACATGAATTCCAAATCGTAAGTTACAAAATATCATGACGTTTACAGGTTAGTTTTATAATGAGATATAAATTTAACGTTCAACCTTTGTTATATAATCGAATTATATATTATAAATCCATTTATAATTCCAAATCGATATTTATACCAAAAATGCGGGACATTACATTCTTCCCCCTTAAAATAATTTCGTCCCCGAAATTGCTAAGTAAGAGGAATGTTTCAGTATCAGCTATTTTTGAAACAATTAATATAAATTATAATAAAAAATTCTTAATTTACGAAAAATTCGCCAGTATCTCCTTTCCATTGCTTGATCAGATCAAGTACATACGCCACCCCGCACCTCACACAACTCAAAAGAAAAGAAAACCAAACAGCTACTCAACTCAAGGTTATAAAGTAAATCACTAATCAGTCTAATTAAGGTTTACCTTTTTGTCAGGCATTCAATTTCCAATGGCTAAGTAAAACAATTATCAACTCATCCTTGTTCAACAACCTGTGCTTAACACATTTATAATGCAAGTAATAATAAAGGATTATTTTATGTAATAATCGAATTTTATTCAAGTTCATTATAATGGAATTTATTTTTCAGTTCATTCAATTCTGTTACTAAGTCATATATGAATTATATTCAATCCATCAAACAAACAAACAATCAATGCACATCCAAAATCAATACACTACCATCTTAACTAACCTAACCAATTTATGTTTTACTTAGTTTCAAAATTCTAAATTGATTTTCGTTCAACTCCAAAATCTATTTTAACCCTAATATCCATTCCTAAATCACTTGACTTGTAATAACCCGGAAATCCGAGCCAATTTAAAATTTTTATTTTGGCAATTTTAGTGAATGTTGATTATTTAAAATGAATTATTTTAAATAATATCGACAAGAAATTTATTTTGAATGGAATTCGTACGTATATATTATATAGATCGTCGTTAGAATATAAATATTTATATTAAATTATAAAAGGAATTGAAAATGGCGCGGTAGTTCGATAATTCGATTTCAAACTTCAAATGAATGTACCAATTACAGATAAACCGGATTTTAGCGAAACCAAAAATATTAGAATCTATTTGAGAATATCTTTTCACCGAATTCGAAAAATCAAAATTTCATAGCGGGAATCAAAAGTTATGTCCTAATGAATTTTCAGAATAGTCGCTATGGAATTCTGGCCCTTAAAAATGGGAATTTTGCAAACGACCTCGGATTTCGACGAAACCACTTTTGTTGGATCCGTGATGTCAAGTTATTGCTAGGTTCCAATTTTCATAATTTTTCGAATCAATATGTGAGTGTGGCAAAGGAAAACGCGTTTGACCAGTTTTAGTTGATTTTAATCGAATGGAAAATGGCCATTTTTCAAACGGTCTCAGAATTGGACGAAACTAGTTTTGTTAGGACCGTATTGTCAATACGAAGCCAGAAAATATTTTTCTGGAATTTTTCGAGTTAGTATGTGGTCCCAGTAAATTGAAATGCGAGTTCAAATTCAATATATAGAGCTATATTTTGATTTTGACGAAAACTGATCGAAACGATCGAATCAGCTTACGATACATATCCCATTGTGTTCAGAATGGGGGTAATCAGCTATGGACGACAGGCGGTGGGTCTCGTTTCGAAGTCGAAAATAAAAGTTGCTTTTTTGGAATTAAAATATTAATAAAATATATATAAATATCTCACCCCCTTTTACTTTCACTTCAGAAAAAAAATCGAATCGCGCCCTAATCTCCAGCCGACGCCGCCGATCCAGGAGCTCCTCCCCATCGCGCCGGCCTCCATCCACCCCACCAGCGTCGAGCACCTCCGACCCTCACTCCCTCTCCTCGTGCGCGAGCCCCAGATCGACGCCGCCCAGACCTCGACCAAATCAAGCCGCGCCACCCACCTGACACCGCCGGAGCACGCCTGCACCTCCTCCTCCTCCATCCACCTGCGATGCCACTGACCCCTTCCCCCATTATTATGCTATAAGTATTTTTATTTAGTTTAATTTCTTTCGAATAATCAGTTGTATATGTTATAACAAAATTAAAAATCAGCCTTTTTATTGAAAAGCCAAATAAAAATTCGTTTTTTAAGGATAGCAATATGAGAAAGAGTTGATTTTTCTAGATAGAAAAGGTTTAATTTTTATATAGTGAAAAGGTTTAATTTTTATAATGTAAAAGATCAGATTTTTATTAGCAGAAAGTTATGATCTTTCATTAGAGAAAGGTTAGAATTTTCATAATAGAAAAATACGATTTTTGTTGATATATAAAAATATAATTTTTATATGATGTAAAGAAGAAAAATATAATTTTCATATGATGTAAAGAATAAAAATATAATTTTTATATGATGTAGAGAATAAAAATATAATTTTTATTGTGAACATCGTGAGATGGTTGAGTTGGAAAGGAGAGAATCTAAACAGCTCAGAATTAAAGAATGGAGGAGTGGAACCCCAAGGTGAGAACTTCTCACTTTTTAATTTTATTTCTAGTTGAAATATATACTAGGATGCAGACGGTGTTTAGTAGCACCCGACACCCGTCGTCCACAGACCATGGACGACTTGTATGCTTGTTTGTTTGATTTTGATGTGTTGTTGATTATGTGGTGTGATGTGAAATGAAATGAAATATTTTATAATGGAAAATATTTTATAGTTAAAAATATAATTTTTAACGTGTATATAAAATAAATATTTATAAACGAATCGGACGATTTGTTTATATACACACATTTGACTGATATTGATTGGGACGATAAATTTTATGCATCGCCCAATTGCACAAATAAAATATGTGTTTGATTGATTGAAACCCCACACGGGTATTGGGATGATATATGACATAAACTAATCCCAATAATTAGTTGTATGTCGATCGATTGATTGACATACTGTTATAAGCGTTGAATATTTATATTTGATGCTTATACAGTGTAGAATGCACTTTGGATGATGGTTGATTATTTGTCGTTGTCGATATATGCATGCGTTGTATGGAAGTCCATAGAAATAAAATCTATGGTAATTGATTGGGCCTCATTCCAGTTTTGAAATAGAATATTTGAAGAGGACTATTCGAATAAAATATTTGAATAGAAATATTTGAAAAAGAAATATTTGAAATAGAATATTTGAAAATAGAAATATATGAAGCCGTGTTGATTTGATTGACGCCATTTTGACGTGAACGATATTTATATCGATTTTATTCATTTTATAATGAATATCGAAAGTGATTTCAAAATCTGATATTTTGAAAAGAATTGAAATTCGAATTAAACTGAATAGAAATGAATTCGAATTGAAATTTAATAGAAATGAATTCGAATTGAAATTGAGTAGAAATGAATTCGAATTGAATATAAATGAATTCGAATTGAAATTGAATTGAATTGAAAACGAACTGAAATTGAATTAGAAATCAATTTGAATTGAAATCAATTTGAAATGAATTTAAAAGGAATTTATAAGGCAAAATTCAATTTTGATTTAAAATTGAATATGAAGTTGAAACTGTTTTGAAAACAATTTAAAACGATTTATAAAATACGTTTTGAAAGGAAATCGACGAAATATATATAATATATATATAGAATGGCCTGAATAGAACGCGCTGCGCTGCGGCAGTTCGTGAATTTCGACCATTGACTTCGAATGGACATTGCGTGAGATCCGCCCGTCAGATTCTCCTAAAACCGGAACCGTTGGGTTCGTATCGAAAAGAGCTTTCTAAAGAATATTAGAAATTAGAAATCTTATAGTTGGATTTGGAATTATGTCCAAATCAAATTTGGGAAAGGTCGCTGTAAGTGCAGTTCGATGGCCGTTGATGGAAATCGACTGTACGGGCCTTGATAAAATTATTAAAAATAGTAATAATTTGTGTAAAATCATAAGAAATGATTTGTGAAGAATTGGGATGAAAAACTCCATATTTGAAAAGATAAAAATAGATTTTTATCGAAATGAACTAATTTTGAACTAGAATTAAAATCCATTTATTTTTAAAATAAATAAATTGGATTTGAAATGGTTTTAAAACAACCAGAATTTCCAATAATTGAATTGGAATGGATTTGAATCGAAATTGTCTTTGGAATATTTCGATGTTGGATTTCGTGATTATACAAATAACGTTATGGAAATTTGAAAGATATATAGATATCGTTATTTCCAATACGATATTTGTTGGTCGTAGAATTTGATATTGAATATAAGCCTATATATTTTCTATTCAGAGCCTTGTATTTAATATCAAATGTGATTTGGGTTTGTCGTGAATGGTGTCTTCATTAACAATGTTCTTAAGCCCATTTGAGAAAAAGATTAAATCTTTTTATTTAGATTTAATGAATGTACCAATTAAATAATATTTAATTGGAATTGAATAGGTATTGATTTTTGGGTTTATCATGAACATTGTCTTAAATAACACTTATTCTTTAACCCGATAATTAATAGAATGTGATTTTGGATTGTCGTGAACGGTATCTTCAATAATACTGTTCTTAGACCCAAAGGAGTTAAGAAAATCAGAAACTAACTGGAGCTTAGTCAAGTTGAATGGTTTCCTGTTTATTGATCTGATGTTGGTTTCGGCCTTCGGGGTTAATACTTAGGAAATTGCTCGCTTGCTAATTTACGGTTATGGACTGATTGAAATGTGATGTGATTTTGGGGTTTATCGTGAACCGTGTTTTAAATGACACTGATTCTTTAACCCGGTTAAAAATTAAAACTAAATGGAGTTTTAATGAATCTTTAATTAGATTGAAAAGATCGAGGATGGAGTATCACCTGTTTTGCTCCAGGCGATAGTTAAATCTTTAATTAGATTTGAACATGAAATGGTAATTGAATTTACCGATAACACCGTGGTGTTAGATATGAAGTATTACCAGTTTTTACTTCATGGGATGAATAGGTTGGGATTGGGAAATAAAATAAATGATCACTTCGGTATGGATCGCTAATCCCGACTAGTTTGAATTGATATTCAAAAGTAGATTAAATAATAAATTTAAAGGATTTATCTTTGATAAAATTAATGGGAACCTTTCCCTAAGAATGTGAAATTTAGAAACTAACTGTCGGTTAGCTAAGCAGAATGGTTTTCTGGATATTGATCTGATGTTTGTTTCGGCCTTCGAGGTTAATATTTGGGGAATTATTCTCTTGTTAATTTAGGTTAGTGACTGATGAATTGGAATGAGGCGTATGTTGTGTTTGTGTAGCACTTGTTTATTATATACGCGAGTTATTCGAAAAGACCGGGTTTATCCCATTCTGAATAACTAATTCGACGTGGTGTCGAAGATGAAGACGGTGGTTGAAGACTGGAGGTCTTCACGTCGTTTGGGTTATTACTGATGATCTTGATTGGGTCGTACACCCAAGAGGAGGGAATCAGTTAGTGGTCATCCAAACGTACTTGGAGATCGATGGATATGCAGGGTACTAGGTGGCTTCGGTTTCGTTCAGACCCAGAACGAACTTGTAAATGGACTGTGTGTCTGACATTGGATTTCAGTCTATGTGATTGATTTCTATTAAATATATATCTGTTTGGCGGCGGAGAATTTATTCTCCTGCTTAACGCCCTTCTCTGAGACGTACGAGCTCAGAGGTTATATATTGATGGATATCAAACGCATGGAGTGAATTGCCTGTGTGGCATGCCTAAGTGGCAATTGATCGAGGCTTCTGTTGAAAAGCAAAGTCTTGTGGTTGATGATCAAAGCACCGCCTGTATGGCATAGCTTTGTGTAACGTGAATTCGCGAGCCTCACACCCCGGTTGTGAACTAAAAACGGGAGACAAACCTCATGGAGGACATGCGTTTCTTTCTAGCTAGAAGTGGCGTCAGTGGTTTTACACACCCTGACGAGTTTGACTTATGTGGTTGTTGCTGTTGCGAGGCGCCTCGGTTTGATCGGACGATCCGGGTCAGATGGAGTCATTCGTTGGCTCGTTTACGCCCCCAAAGGGCGGGGAAACGTAGTGTTCAGGCATAATAATCCACATCGGTGGGCCGGCCCTGACGATCCAAGGCTTGCCTGCGCGCTTGCCTGAGACTCAGGCTAGACAGTCTCGAATCGGTTGAGGACTATATTTTGCCTCGGTTCACAAATGGAAATCCAACTTCCAATACGTGTCTTTGCGGTTTTATTTGTAGAGCCTAGTATGGCGACATAGTTGGATGGGGCGCTTATGCCGTCTATGATCGATACTTATGATTTGAAGTTGTTTTGACACTATACACTTATTATAGTATCAAATGATTTGTTTTAAACGTATCAAGCATTCTTGGCTATTATAAGGTAAAAACCCTATCCTCCGGCTTGAGTTGCATTGTGTGATGGGAACTGGGTCTTATAATAGCTTCATTTTTCTTTATTTAGCATTGCGCTGTTTGTTTTATGAACTGGTATTCTTGGGAGAAAACCCGTTCCGTGTTATACGGTGTGGTCCCTTGATTTGCCTAACTTTAAAAATAAAGATTAATAACTGTTTTAGTTCTCACACCAGTCTCATGACTGACCTGGAGTTTATTTTTTTAACCTAAACTCTGGGTTCCCCTATTTTCCGCACGGGCAGCTAGTAGTTTTGGTTTTGCAGATTTATATTCACAGGATCCTGGTTTACAGCTGGAATGATATCCGGAAAGCTTTGTATCCGTATATCTCCTTTAGTTGTGTATTGTATTATTTTCCGCTGCGATGTATTCAAAATGTAGTTTAAATCTCTGATATTTTCTATGTAATATTTATTGATACTCTGTATATTCTTGTATTCTGATGGAATTGTTGTAATATACAATGAAATGTTCTTCCGTCTGCGTTCTGATTCGTCTTGCGCTCAAAGTAATTCATTCTTTCTCTTCTCTTCGGAGACCGGGGAAGTTCGGGTCGCTTCATGACTTATCCAAGTTAAGTTATATTTCTAGTTCGACATTGAATTCACTAATTAATTTCATAATTAGATTACTACCATTTCAATACCCAAATTGTAATTTTATTCCAAAAATCATCTATTTTAGTCCATTTTTTTATTTAACTTGGCTCCAAGTTACATTCTGATCTAGACATTTCCATTTAACTTTTATTTGTTAAATTCTAATTCATACTATCTCATTTATTCATTTCATATTGAGATTATCTATTCTATATCAAGTCATTTCAAATTTCCAATTCAATTTGAATTCCATCTAGTTTGTCAAACAAACCAACATCCCAAAAATTTGACAAAATCATTTCTTTTGTATACAGACATATCATTTGGTCAAAATTATTTCATTTGACCATCTTTACAAAATAATATCGTGTCAATTGCCAGTCCAAGATTGAACTGATTAAATAACACAATATAAAACATTTTTATATAGAATTTACAAATACGCTCTCATATATATACACTTCAACACGATCTAGAGTATTGCTAACTCCATCTCTATCGAGTGACGCCACAGAGCCAAGGTTATTACTAAACCAATAGCTTTGATACCAAATGTGACGACCCAGATTACCGGTACCTTTTGAGCTGACTAAACAACACCAGTCCAACCCAAATTGTACTAAAAACCCAGATGCCAATGGAAAGAATTTAGAGGGTGAGAAGAAGATAAGAAAGAAATATTAGAATAGAAGAAGAAGAATCAACACAACACAGAATCTCACATCTCAGCGGAACAAAATGTAATATTGAAATAAATCTTTATTGAGAGATTCTAAATAAAAACTTACAATCATTAGAGTACATCAACACATTAGGACAGTTATAATAACCTGTCCTTCTATACAGTTACACAGCGGAATACATACTTGATATTATATGGCTGAACAACTCCAACTCGTCTCTGGACTTTGCAACATCCGATAATATGGACCTGTACAACCTGGTCTAACCCGACATTTCAAAACACCGGGTCAGTCTGGTGGACCAGAGGGAGAACAAAACACTAAGTTTTAAGGGAATCAACAAACTTGGTTTTAAAGTTCAAAATCCTTTCGAAAGAAAAAAGTAATCGTAAGACCAAATCCACACATAAACTCAGACGGTTTTTACCTTACGATAACCCAAAACATTTTGAAATCGTATATATATTTTGATATTATAATAGTGTCTAAATACAAGTAAATAGCAATCTAGTGGAACACTTGCAACTCACGCTCCACATATATAGTATACAATCAAAATCACAGGCGCTTATTGGAGATTGGATTCCGACTATGACAAGGTACGGGACCATCTGCCGATAGTGTATCTCTAGAGGCGAATACACTAGGTTCAACAAGAATGTCTTGTAACCTGGACACACATGACCGACCATTCATTTTGCTTCAGTGTATCAAATGTATATCACTAACGGTTGGGATCAGCAACCATTTCTGAAAAGGACAACATCGATAGATTAAAGAAGCAAAAGGAATTTCTTTAGATAGGTGACTATAAACCCTAACGGGTGCGACCCACATAGCCATTCTGCCTGCCCGATTTTTGTCATTCCCCGGTTGTGAGGCTTGAGGCTAGGATTTTCCTTTGAAACATCTGGACATCATTTACTTTGAATGCCACATTGTCAGATCCATTAAATCACTAATTGACGTCCACAAATATACTTTGGGTTTTAAAGAAGGGCCAGTCTTTGCCACCAACTTTGTATATTTGTAAAAATCAACATACGTGGTTTTTAGGAAATACTCTGTTAAACATTCGTCCATACAAGTCATCCAGGAACAGGATGAACCGAAGGTACCCTCCTACTGCATCCAATATAGGAACCACTCCATGGATCAATAACGAGAAGTCCTTGCTATCCGTAGATTCCAAACGCGACCGAATCACAGTGTATCTCGGGCCGCTAAGCCAGAGATTATAAGTAATCCCTCCGTTTTATGAAGATCCACGGTCTTCAATTTCTTCATCTTGATTAGTATCTGATATCTTCAATATTTCGTATTTGCTAGGTAGAATGGTTTTCAAATATAAATTCGATCCCGGTCTTTCCGTACCAATAATCGTATTGGTCAGATTTGATAGTCGGTTATTTAACTATCAAACAAACAATCATTCAACCATAAAATAAAAACAGATTCACTAGTTCGGTACTCAGCATCACTTGGCCCATTCAATTATAAATAATTAGTAAACAGTTGTTGTAAACTTCTAAACCATGTTATATTTTAAAACATGGTACTCGATTCTCATTTCAATATATTAATCTTCTCAAACCATTTAAATCTAATATTTTGAAAATATTTGATAACCGTGTCAAATTCCTATTTTATTATTATTTCAAACATTTGCTACACCACCATTTATTTTCTATCATTGATTCAATTTGTTACTCGTAAAACATTTGTTACGACATCTCTTTTGGTCTTATTATTTGAACACTATAATCGTCACTTACCATTTTAGAATAAACCCACCTAAATATCATCTTCTTACTTTGAAAATATCGTTATATTTTAACAAATCTTCTTTAATTCCTTTTCTATAGAAATATCATTTCATATTCTCAAGCCGTTTTAATTCCCTTTTATTTTGGAATCTATTATATATATTTCCAAATTCTTCAAATAACGTTATATTACTATTTCTCAAAATAACCCATTTTAACATTTTCGCCACTACAACTAATATCATCTCTCGATAATCGTGAAGTCGTTCAAGTTGGGGTATTTTAAAATACCTCTCAGACCTTGATCAACAACATTCTTGTCTTAAGATAGATATCAGTTGTAATTTCAAAACCGATATTCATTCCCAATATCAAACCAAATCCCATTTCGGTTATAACTGATGAAACATCATCTCTTATTTACTATAGCGAATTTAAATCGCATCTTATACTTCCAGAATTAAGTAACATTAATTTAACCTTAACGTTTTAACCTCACACTCCTTTTATAACATTGTTTATAAAACTCGAGTTTAAAATAAAACCCCTTTTTATCCCGCTTTTCTTTTCTTAATTAAAACCATTACTTTAAGTTATCGTCTTGGCTAAAATCTCTTTTATAACTTAGTTATAAAACTCGGTTTTAATATAAAACCGCTCATCAATACATTTCAAAAATCCAATTTTGTTCCAATATCAACCTAGATTTCTTACCTTAAGGAATCTAATTTATGAACTGATCACTTAAATTATTATTCATTAAATTTAATTATTACATCATCATTAACTATTATAGAAATAGTTAACTTCTTATTTAACTTAATTAAACAGTAATTTCTTTTTAAATCTTCTTAAAGTTAAAATAAATATTTGTTAAACTATTTTATTTGATTAAATAAAAATAAATTAATCAAATAACTAATTCCAATTAAACCAGTTAACTTCTTCAGTCCATGCTTATCTTGTTAATCAACTCCGATAGTCATTCTTTCAAATTAATTAATGATATAATTAATTAAAATTATTGCATTTATTGTTCAATCCCATTTCTTGATCATTTCGTTAATTTCTGCTCATGTGGTTATAAATCTTATTACATAAGAGTTTACTTTTACAAAAACATTTAATAATTTTTTAAAACTTAAATAATAATTACTATATATTAATTCCTTTTATTAAACCTTTATTCAAATATATTGATTTCAAACCCATCTTCAGCTTTAAAATATATTTTATAACTTCATTACCGTCGATTCACCTGACGGCAAATCAATATTTATAAAACGATATATTTTTGGGCCAATTGCTACCAATTACTCAACCAATATTGACTATTGGTTAACATAAAATCAAATGTTGAATTACGATTCAACAAACAAAATAATCATCTAATCATAACAATCCATAGCATGATAATATGAAAATAAATAACATTAAATAAATTTGATGAATCTTGTTGGATCCCTCCAACCTGTTTTCCCTGCATCCAAATACGTTATCTCAAACAGAATTATCTTTTAAATAAACAGATATAATATCCAACCGTCAAACAATAATGGTAATCCAAATAGTCAATTTCAATTTAATATGTTTATATTATTATAAACGTAACCAACGAGGTAAGTTACCTCTATTGGAGATAATCTTAAAAATAACGATTTGTTTAATATTAAATTAAGCAAACGTTTAATTTAATCAGTTCAGTCAACACATATAAACAGTATATTCAGCATCCAACAAACAATTACTAATCATAGCACATAAATATTTAAACCCGACTTATATAAAATATAAGTAGGATAAAACCGAGTGAGTTGAACTCACCTTGATTCATTTGTCACTGAAACAGTCCGTTTTAATGCATAATCCAGGTAACTGCCAATTTTGGCCAAACCAGATTTCATCGTCGTGCTCGTCGATGCGGTACCGACGCCACTTGTTTCATTCCAATCTGATAACACGATCAGACGCTATAAATTTAATATGGTATTTACTATTTAAAGTAATATTATTAATATTTAAAAATTAAGTTATTTACAAATCTAGCTTACGTTAATTCAAGTTGATAGCAGTTTACAATCATGTTGGCATATTTAAATTATCATGGTTAAATCGCGATTATGCACAAAATATTGTAATGAGGTCCGCTGAACAGTTTTGGTCACAATATATAGACTATGGGCTGTGTATAAACCATACAGCCACCTTACTGTACAAATAAGTTATGTATATAATTTAGTAAACTTCTCGTTATTAAATTACTTACTAGACAGTTTGTATATGCTACAGATTAGACCATACTTAAACAAATTTACTTAAGGATTGGCCAATGTACCTTAACCTATATAGTTGAGCATATCGTAACATGATGATTATGCATTATTTAAAACTAATTAGGCATTTGTACAAATGATTAGTTATGCTCGAAAATTTGCCAGGCATAAAATGATAATCTGTTAGGCGAAAATTAAACACCTAGGCACCGTATTTTATTTGGTATGTTCTAAACCAAATCAACATAAATTATATATACTATAACTAAATAATATAATAATACTTGCATTACTATATTGGTTTATCATACATCAAAGCCTAACTGTGTCACTCTCCATTCCTCTCATCATTTTTACAAATACTAGGGTTTCTACAAAACTTTGCGGCATCTCATACTACACTTAATATATATATTTTTACTTAATAATATCTTACGTTAGTAAAAGGGAAGTTAGTCGCCTGTATATTTCAGTAGACCATGTTATATATTTAAAACAATGATTAGGACACTAAACTATTCGATTAGGCGTATATGAAGAATAATACTGTTTAAATTTCTTCTTCCTCACCTGTACTTCCAATCCGCGAGCTTTTCCATCCCCTCTTCACCACTCACCAACTGACACACTGTTGTACTATCTTGAACATACACAACGTCCCTCAACCCTTTCCCCCAGTTTTCCCCTCAACCTTTTTTTGAAACTTGCTCCAATCTATACACTGTAACCGCTCTTTGCAACTCACCACAACGCCTGTGCTTCTGGAAACTCCATTTCAGTGCTTCAAGCATTACCCTCCCCGCTGTATTCTCGTTTTCTCCCCACAGCTCCACCTATAATCCCACCAGACTCCGGCAAATCCAACTCGCATCACTAATGTAGTCCCCTTCTCCTTCACACACATGACATCAGTCCACACTCCATCTCAAAACCCATCACCTGATACTTCACGTCACATTTCCAGTACCCGTAACCAAACTTACAATGTGCCACCTCATTTTCTTCCCACCTTCCAGCTCGTGTGGCCCATAGAGCATCGTTTGGTTTTTATTTAAGTGGTTCTTTGTTTAGAATTCGTTTGAGCTATGAACTAATAGTAGAAAAGAAATGGGGTATGTTCTTATTTATATACGTAGAAGACTTGACTCCCACGGTTTAGGCTGGTTAGGGTAGCTGCGATGGAGAAGACGTGCATGTCCTTCTCAGTTTGTATAGGCAAATCACAACAGAGTAGGGGTTGCGTAAATTCTCAAATCATACATATATGTATCTGGTGATGTATACAATTGGACATGTTGTTCTCATTTCAATCTTATCTTGAGTTTACGTTATGATGGAAAGGTATAGCTTGTGAAATTGTCTGTATAGGCTTTTTAAATGGTAGCTGTGCGTTCTAGGGTGTGTGTACTATATTTCTTGGTAGTTAAGCTTTAGTATATATATTTGAACAAAAAAAACGAATTCTTTTGCAAGTGACTATACGTGTGGGAGGAGAATTTAGGGTAACTGTGTATGTGGAAATATGGCTCGGGTAAGAACTATGGTAGGTAAGAAATGCGGTATGTACATCATGGATTAGACAAGGAAAAACAAAGTGGTCTGGAGAAACAGGGTAGCATGAAGTTAGCCTAACATGGCATGTGCGCAATTCTTTCAGTCATGTGTGAGGTGAAAGCCTATAGCATGTACCCTCTCTTGGCGTGGGTCTATATATTTAAGGTGAGTGGCTGTAGAAAAAGGAAGATGGCAGAAACTACAGTTATAGGTTTGCTTAAGGATGTAATGTTTCAGCTACTATTTAATTAGCCTTAGGACGTGCATGCTACATGTTTTCAAATATAGAGGATAGCTATATTTGATTTAGGAAGTACTCCATTTTCTTAAACATCAAGTATATACATTTTATTTTATTTTGGATATTAAATTTTACCGGTAATTGATGTTTACCGCCAACTGTTAAATTCGTGCCATCTCACACAAACTCCAAACACAGCGAAATTGGATATACCGCTACGTCTTGACGTTCTGATCACAATGAAATATATTTTATTGAAAATCAACTCTGTTTGTAAAACAATGTTATTTTATATTTATCGGTTCACCCTTAAATTTCACGCACAAATAAAACGAGTCCGATTGGTTTTAAATTGGAAATCTAGCAATAATTAGCTATACGTATTCCAATAAAACTTGTTTCATTGAAAACGGTAGTCATTTGAAAAATAATCATTTCTAATGCCAATATAATATACCGAACAAATTTTCTGTGCGTGAAGCACGTACTTCATCATAAGGTAAGCAATGCATTGATTTGAACGTTCTATTTCTTATGATCATTTAATTTCATCATCGATTGTCGTTAAGTGTTTTATATTCATACCGATATATATGAGTTCCAAATCGTAAGTTACGAAATATCGCGATGTTTACGAGTTAGTTTTATAATGAAATATAAATTTAATGTTCAGCCTTCGTTATATAATCGAATTATATATTATAAATCCTTTTATAATTCCAAATCGATATTTATACCAAAAATGCGGGACGTTACATCTCCACTTCTCTTCTTCCCGATCCAACAATTAGGCAACCACAAAAACTGTAAACACCATCCAACGATCACCCAAATACCTTGACCCGATATCCTTTTTCCTCTTCCTTCATTCTTGCTCCAATATTCACCATGTGCACACTGCATTGGTGCACACTCACCAACGATCTACGCCAAAACCACCCTCGTGAGACACCCCATACAAGTCGCAACCCTCTGGCAACTCATCACTGTCACCTCCTTCACCACCAGCCTCCTCAATACCAAACGACCCTACAGCCTAAAATCCGAACACCCAAGCCAAAATCCGATCCAAGAAAAACTGACAACCACCCACTTCCCACCATGTTAGTACCTGCCACTATCACCAATGGCTTCTCCACCCATACGACCTAGTTCCCACTAATTTTAGTGCAACTTGCACCCCTTATACCCCGTACAATCAAAGCAAACCCGAGCCTTCAAAACACAACTCCAAACCCAAAAATGACCTCGTCCAGTTTACTATGACGATCATAAGTATTGTAACCTCATCCACGCCTTCACCTAACCCCCATGAATCTCCCATAAAAGCAGTTTCCAATTCCCATTGCCAAGATTCAAGAATAAAAATTTTATACCTAAAACAAATATTAAATCCTAGCATCAAATCTAGGCTTCTAAAAATTATGAAATTGGTCTTAAATTCACGATTTTTGGGCACAATCACATCTATATGACTGACTTTTAAAATTAAGACGATAAAAAATTCAAGTTTTAAAACTCTTTGATGCTTATATATATATATATACACACACATATATATATATATGAAAATATAAATCTTTATTTAAACTAAAACAATTTTTAAAATTCAGTACAGATTTATAGGGACAAATTTCATGTACGACTTAAGCTGTAGTACCCACAGGAAATGGGTTATAGATTATTAATGTTCGTAGAAGTTAAAAATGTTGACCGTTCTTAACATACCCAGGTTTATTTATATGATTTGCAGAGCTTTGATCCAAACATACTACTCACCATTTGATTCACATGCGATGTAACCCAACATAACCAAGTAGATGCATATATATAATTTGCATTATATTGTATAACATTCAAGGAATGATTTAAAAATGGAAACCAAAGTGAGGTTTACTCACAGTATCTCTTAGTGTCTTGATTTTCAATGTTCCAGGAACATTCAATTTGTTTCAGTGATTATAATTTGAAACAATCATAGTTATAGGTTGTATCTATAGCATGGCCACAAATCTGTAGAGGCACATACCCAGTTTCAAAGCAACACGAATTATAAGTATGAAATAAGGGACAAAGATGTGTATTCACAATAAATTCACTTCTCATATTCTCAGATTTTATTCTTGTTTTACGTTTCTTTCTTTGCCATTTTCTCTCGTTTTGAAGTGTGCAATCGTGTTAGTATATGTGTGTGTATTTATAGTTGAGAAACAAGTAGTAACATATAGCTTGGCATCTAACTTTACTAGGGTAGAGTAGCTAGAGGCTGATTTGAGGGGTATAACTGCTGCCAATGTGATTGAAAAGAGGTGTAGTGAAAGATAATCTCATTCAATTCTTTCCCAACCGATGTGCACGGCCAAGCTATGTGTAGCATCAAGCGTTTAGGTGTTATAGCTATGTGTTTTGTGCTTTAAACTAGGCTATTTTAAGGTATATGTAGGGTAGATGTAACGACCCGGAAATGCGGGCCAGTTTAAAATTTTTATTTTGGCAATTTTAGCGAATTTTGAACATTTAAAATGAATTATTTTAAATAATATCGACGGGAAATTTATTTTGAATAGAACTCGAACGTATATATTATATACGTCGTCGTTAGAATATAATAATTATATATATATTTATAAAAAGGAATTGAAAATGGCGGCGTAGTTCGATAATTCGATTTCAAACTTCAATTGAATGTACCGGGTGCAAAACAATCCGGATTTTAGTGAAACTAAAAATAATGGAATCTAATTGTGACTATCTTTCCAACGAATCCGAAAAATCAAGATTTCATAGCGGGAATCGAAAGATATGTCCAGTTGAAATTTCAGAATAGTCGCTATGGAATTTAGGCCCTTAAAAATGGGAATTTTGCAAACGACCTCGGATTTCGACGAGACCACTTTTGTTGGGTCCGTGATGTCAAGTTATTGCTAGGTTTCAAATTTCATAATTTTTCGAATCAATATGTGAGCGTGGCAAAGGAAAACGCGTTTGACCAGTTTCAGTTGATTTCAATCGACTGGAAAATGGCCATTTTTCAAACGGTCTCAGAATTCGACGAAACTAGTTTTGTTAGGACCGTATCGTCAATACGAAGCTAGAAAATATTTTTCGGGAATTTTTAGAGTTAGTATGTGACCCCAGTAAATTGAAATGCACATTCAAATTCAATATATAGAGTTATATGTTGATTTTAACGAAAACTGATCGAAACAGTCGAATTAGCTTACGATACATATCCCATTGTGTTCGGAATAGGGGTAAAACGCTAGGGACGACAGGCGGTGGGCCTCGTTTAGAGGTCGTATGAAAAAGTCAACCTTTTTGAAATTAAATAATTAAATAAATAAAAAAATAAACCTCTCCCCTTCCATCACTCAGGCCCTCCCCCCCCCTTTCGATTTAAATCAAAATTCAAGAGAAAAAAAGCAAAAGGAAGACGGAGAAGGGGGAGGAGCCGCCGCTCCTCCCAGCAGCGCCGTCGCGCGCGTGACGCCCCCCCCCCCTCCCTCAGCCATCCTCCTCCCACCGCTTCTCCCCTCCTCCTTCCAAACGAAACCCCGTAGCCGTCGCTCCCTCCATCCCCCACGACGCCGCACTGACCCTCCCTCTCTCCTCTCTCTTCCTTCTTCACGCGAGCGCCATCCCCCACCTCCGTCCGATGAAGACCCCCCCTCCCTCATGCGCTGTAAGTTTTTTTATTATTATTTACTTTATTTATTTTATTTATTATATAAAACTCTGATTTTCCAACTCTATAAAAACATGATTTTTTTTATATATGAAAAGATTTGATTTTTAATAGAAGAAAAATTAGATTTTTCATTGTATAAAAATTCGATTTTTATATAGTGAATAGCAAAGTAAAAATTCGATTTTTATATAGTGAATAGCAAAGTAAAAATTCGATTTTTATATAGAGAGGAGCGTTATAAAAATATAATCTTTATATTGAAAAGGCGAAATTTTTATCTATATAGTAGCGATGTAAAAATAGAATTTTTATCTATATAGTAGCGATGTAAAAATAGAATTTTTATCTATATAGTAGCGATGTAAAAATAGAATTTTTATCTATGTGGTAGTAGTATAAAAATGTGATTTTTATATACATAGCAACAATATAAAAATGTGATTTTTATATACATAGCAACAATATAAAAATGTGATTTTTATATATGTAGTGGCTACGAGCAACGAAAGTGTCAGACGACGAAGATTTCTATAAATGAAGTGTCGTGGAGTTGGGATAGCTATTGGTGAGAACTTCTCACTCTAAATATCTTTTTCTGGTTATATATATATACTAGGATGCAGACGGTGCTTAGCAGCACCCGACACCCGTCATCCACAGACCATGGATGGCTTGTTTGTTTGATTGATGTGTTGTGAAAATTGTTTGTGTATTGATGTGAAATCGATAATAAAATGTAGATGGTTCAAATAAATTAATTATCGTTAAAAATATAATTTTTAACGTGAAAGTGAATAAATGAATATTTATAAACAAATCGGCTGATTTGTTTATATACACTGATTTGACTGATATTGATTGGGTCAATAAATTTTACACATCGCCCAACTACACAAATAAAAATGTGTTTGTTGATTTGGAACCCCACACGGGTGTTGGGATGAAATTTGGCGTACACTAATCCCAATTATTTAATTGTATGTCGATTGATTGGTCGACAGGCTGTGTAAGCGTTAATTATTTATATTTGATGCTTATGCAGTTGTGTGGTGCACCTTGGATGATGGTTGATTGTTTATCGTTGCTATTATATACATGTGTTGGGTGGAATCCATATAATTAACATTATATGGTGATTGATTGGGCCTCATTCCAATCGGGAAAATAATGAATATTATAAAAGAAAATTCATGTGTTGAATACAAAAATAGTTGTGTGTTGCCAGTACTCATGTGTTGAGATTAGTCGTGTGTTGAAGGAAATATTGATTCATGTGTTGAATAGAATAACGAATTTATTGAAATATATAAAGTCGTGTTGATTAGAGTTGCGCTATTTTGACGTGAACGATATTTATATCGATTTTATTCGAATATCGAAAAGGAAGAGATTTCAAAATATAACGTTTTGAAAATATTATCATTTACATAGTAATGATAGGAAATATTCAATTTTGATTTGAAATTGAATATAGAGTTGAAATGGTTTTGAAAACGAATTTAAAACGATTTATAAAATACGTTTTAAAAGGAAATCGACGAAATATATATAATATATATATTCTATATATAATGGTCTGAATAGAACGCGCCGCGCCGCGGTAGTTCGTGAATTTCGACCATTGACTTTGAATTGACATTACGGAAGATCGACCGTCGGATTCTCCTAAAACCGGAACCGTTGGATTCGTATCGAAAAGAGATTTCCAATAAATATTAGAAATTTGAAATCTAATGGTTGTATTTTGAATTATGTCCAAATCAAATTTGGAAAAGATCGTTGTAAGTGCAGTTCGATGGCCGTTGATGGAAATCGACTGTACGGGCCTAGATAAAATTATTAAAAATATCAATAATTTGTGTAAAATCATAATATATGAATTGGAAAGAACTGGGATGAAAAATTCCACATTTGAAAGGAGAAAAATGTATTTTTGTCGAAATGAACTAGTTTTGAACTAGAATTAAAATCAATTTATTTTTGAGATAAATAAATTGAATTTGAAAGTGATTTTAAAATTAATCAATATTCCCAATACATGAATTAGACTGGAGTTGAATCGAAATTATCTTCGGAATATTTCGATATTGGATTTCGTGATTATACAGATATTGTTATGGGAATTTGAAAGATATATTTTATATCGTTATTTCCAATACGATATTTGTTGGTTTCAGAATTTGATATTGAATATAAGCCGGTATATTTTCTATCCAGAGCCTTGTATTTAATATCAAATGTGATTTGGGTTTATCGTGAATCGTGTTTTAGAGGACATTGGTTCTTTAACCCAGTTAAAGGCAGGATGTTGATTTTTGAAAAGATTGAAACTAAGTGGAGTTTTAATGAATCTTTAATTAGATTAAAAAGTGAATTGATAATTTAAATTATCACATCTGAAAGGTGATCGAGAATGGAGTACCACCAGTTTTGCTCCAAAGCGATAGTTAAATCTTTAATTAGATTTGAACGTGAAATAGTAATTAATTTTACCGATAACACCCTGGTGTTAGATATGGTTTTTTACCAGTTTTGCTCCATGGGATGAATAGGTTTGGATTGGGAAATAAAATAAATAATTACTTCGGTGTGGTTCGTTAATCCCGACTAGTTAGAAATGATATCCAAATGAAGATTATAGAATAAATTTAAAAGAATTTATCTTGGATAAAATTAATGGGAACCTTTCCCTAAGAATGTGATTTTGTGAATAAAAGAATATTCTGAATTGGAATGAGGCATTTGTTGTGTTTGTGTAACATTTGTTTATCATATACGTGGGTTTTTCAGAAAGGCCGGGTTATACCCATTCTGAATAACCGATTCGACGAGATGTCGAAGATGAAGACGGTGGTTGAAGACCGGAAGTCTCCACATCGTTTGGGTGATTACTGATGATCTTGATTGGGCTGTACACCCAAGATGAGGGAATCAGTTGGTGATCTTCCAGACGTACATGGAGATGGATGGATATGCTAGGAAAGTGCCTCCGGTTTCGTTCAGACCCAGAACGAACTTGTAAATGGATTGTGTGTCTGACATTGGATTTTATTCTGTGTTGATTGATCTCTATTAAACATACATCTGTTTGGCGGCAGAGAATTTATTCTCTTGCTTAACGCCCTTCTCGGAGACGTACGAGCTCAGAGGTTGTATATCGATGGACATCAGTCGCATGGAGTGAATTGCCAGTGTGGCACGTGTAAGTGGCAGTTGATCAAGGCTTCTGTTTAAAAGCAAAGTCTTGTGCTTGATGATCAAAGCATGGTCTGTGTGGCGCATCTTTGTGTATAACGTGAATTCGCGAGCCTCACACCTCGTTATGAGTCAAAAACGGGATAGTGACTGCAGGGAGAGCACGACGTTTCTTTCTAGCTAGGGTGGTGTCAGTGACCTACCAGCCCTGACATTTATATACTTTTCACCTGTGTGGTTGTTGGATACAAGGCGCCTCAGATATAGGTCTGTAAGGACCGGGAAACGTGTGTTCAGGAATAATTAATCCTCAAAAGTAAGAGAAGACCGGCCCTGAAGATCCAAGGATCAGAGTGGGGTCCTGGGACATTTGCTAGAGTGTCTCGAACGCAGAGAGGAGCTTGCCCCTTGCCTTGACTCATGACGGAAATCCAATTTCCAATACGTGATATTGCGGTTTTATTTGTAGAACCTAGTATGGCGACATAGTGGTATGGGTCATTCATGCCGCCTATGATTGATATTTATGATTGAAATTATTTTGACACTATACACTTATAATAGTATCAAATAATGTGTTTTAAACGTATCAAGCATGCTTTGGCTGTTATAAGGTAAAAAAAAACCTATCCTCCGGCTTGCGTTGTATTGTGTGATGGGACCTGGGTCTTATAACAACTTCATTTTTCTTTATTTAGCATTGCGCTGTTTGTTTTATGCACTGGTATTCTTGGGAGGAAACCCGTTCCGTGTTATACGGTGTGGTCCCTTGATTTACCTAACTTTAAAAAAATAAAGATTAATAACTATTTTAGTTCTCACACCAGTCACATGACTGACCTGGAGTTTATTGTTTTAACCTAAACTCTGGGTGCCCCTACTTTCTACATGGGCAGCTAGTAGTTTTGGTTTTGCAGATTTATATTCACAGGGTCCTGATTAACAGCTGGAACGATGCTCGGAAAGCTCTGTATCCGTGTATTACTTTCAGTTGTGTTTTGTATTATTTTCCGCTGCGATGTATTTAAATGTAATTTAAATCTCTGATATTTGTTGAATGTAATTTATTCATTTATACTCTGTATATTCTTTTATCTGATGGAATTGTTGTAATAACAATGAAATGTTCTTCCGTTTGCGTCCTATTTTGTCTTGTCCTCAATTCTATCCGGGCTTTCCTTACCGGGGAAGTTCGGGTCGTGTCAGTTTGGTATCAGAGCGAGGTTTACAGAGCTCGAGAACAAGACAAATTAGAACCATACGAAAGAATTCATCAGATATTGGATTAGTAATATCCAATTAGATTGACTCGTTAGAGATAGGATCAGTAGTATCCTAGAACGAGTGTGAAGTGTATATTTTTCAAATGAAAACCATTTTGTTTTAAAATTTAAGCCATTTTCTACGTATTCGAATATTTATTTATTTTGAATTTGGACAATCGAGTATATAAAGATTTCGCGTATACGCGTCATGAACGTATAGTCGAAGTTTTAATATACTGGATAAATATAGAGTCACATTCTAGACACCCGGGGATAATTCTGATGATGTGGCCACATCATCAGTATTTATGATCGTGTTTCGAAGGTGTGATTTCTATATATTTCCATTAGACTGGTGTGAGAACCAAAACTATATAGACAGATTTATTTGTTGTGAATTGGCATCAAAAACATGATTTTCTGTATATATGAATCAAAATTATGAATTTGAAACGTTAATCCACTAATTGATTGATGGTTGTGTTGTTTGTTTATTTGTTTGAAATTTTGAACCATTTAGCCTAATTGAATCAGATATTGAACTGTATTGAAAATTGGTCGCATTTGCTTGCATATACATGTACTTACATTGAACAGGTTATAGCGAGGAGGCTAGAGCAGAGAATAAAATTTGTTTGCCTGACAAATAGGTACATATTTACTATAATTTACTGTTTTGTTTGGGTGATGATGATTTTATGAGCCGATTGGCTAGCAGCTTGGCTTTTTCTTTTTCTTTTTGAGATCAGAAGGCCTGTATGGCAATTTCGGGATTTTCCCGTTGCTCCCGGTGCAGGGGAGGTTATGGCGAATTTTTTCGAAAATTTAGGGTGTTAGCCAAATTTTTGAAAATTTTTAAAGGTTCTTAGAAACTGAAAAGTTGAAGAACTTAAGCCGTAGTCAAAATAATGGAAGTTGAGTTGATTTGTTAAACAACTTTCGGCTTCGTTCCTTTTTTGCTTCCATTGTTATGTTCCTTTTCGGCCTTTGATTTAGAGAAGATTAGAATATCATCAATAAAAACCAGAACAAATTTATTCAATTAAATCACACATTGAACTGATAAGAAAACAGTTAGAAATATATACTTGTGCATTATATATGTTTGAACAGGAAATTGGATAGCTGTTGAGTAAAGATTTTATTTGCGTGCCCGACAAATAGGTAAACCTTAATGAGTTGGATGCGAAATATTATTATATCAACTCCTGTGAATGCCATTGGATGCGGAGTCCTGGTTATTCTGTGTGTAATTAATAAACATCGCCATAGGATAGCAACAATTAATTTTGAACTACATTACATGGCATACTTCTGGAAGATAGGCATACTTCATCATATACCACATAAGCATTTGGAGCTTGTGTGACGAGGTGGAAGATTTACCATACGAGCGAGAGGCTTGTATGGCGATGACTATATTTTACAGGTTGAACTGATGACTGATATGGACAATATAAAATTGTAACGATAAAATAGCCAGATTAATAAAAAATCCCACACGGGTCTAGAGTTGACAATAATCATGTCTCTCTAGTTATTAGATACGGCACATGGACTATTTATTTCCCACACGGGACGAGGTGACGAGGATTTATCCTCTGGAGCATTTAAAATACACACTCCCTCTGGCTTTGACAGGGTGACGAGAATTTATTCTCTGGAGTTATTATCAATACACGCTCCCCTGTAAACACCAGAATATATCACTATAAATATGTGTATGCTTATTAGGATTTATTGGGTACCTAAAACGGCCCAATAAATTTCCAAACCTCTCCCCGTACAAAGGAGGTTATAGCGAAATTTTTCGAAAATTCCGGGTGTTAGCCAAATTATTGAAGAATTTGAAAATTCTCAGAAACTGAAAAGTTGAAGAATGGAAGCCAGATCGAACGTAGAGTTGATTAATCAAACCACTTTCGACTTTGTTCCTTTTCGGGGACGAAAAGTCTTAAGTGGGGGAGATTGTAACAACCCGGAAATGCGGGCCAGTTTAAAATTTTTATTTTGGCAATTTTAGCGAATTTTGAACATTTAAAATGAATTATTTTAAATAATATCAACGGGAAAATTATTTTGAATAGAACTCGAACGTATATATTATATACGTCGTCGTTGTAACAACCCGTATTTTTAATAATCTGTTATAACATAAATTGAGGCAGAATTAAATTATAAAATGGGAATCAAGGGAAACGGGCTATGCCATTGCGTTCGTCTCGGAAAAATACGCGAAATAGAGTCCGAGTTTTCGAAAATCGGAGTCCGTGTGACCCAGTTAAGGCCCATTGAAGTTTGCAGAAAATTCCTAAGTAAAAACAGATTTAAATTTTAAATTAAGAAACTAGGGTTAGGGCAAACTGGGCAGGCGGGAAAAATTCCCGCCCAGGACCCCATGTCGACAGGCCTGTCGACAGGGGTCTTGGCATGTCGACTGCCCTGTCGACAGCCCTGTCGACAGGGGGTAGCCAGGCAATGTTGCCTGGCGCACCATTTTGGTTTGGGCTTGGTCTTGTGGCTTGGTTCTAGAGAATTCCGAGATCTGACGGGCCAAAACTAACCTAGGGTTAATCCTAGGGCTAAAAACACCCTAATCTTCTATAAATAAGACCCTAACCTACCCTAAATCACTCATTATTCAATCTAGCAACTAAACTATGCCAAAATCCATCCTCTCATGGCTTCCACCCTCTTCATACAATTCCTAAAAAAATCCCTAAGAGATTTCCATGCATACAAGGGTATTTAGGCTTGTATGATCCTCCTTAGTTTGCATTAAAGGCTTGTTTCTCTATTGGCATCATAAAGGAGGAGTCTTGATCAAGTTTGCTTGCATTTGGGGGTTTTAAATTAGTTGCATAAGGGGTTTCTTACATTTGCTATACTCATTTGAGTCCGCCTAAGCATTGTAAGCCCTCTTACCTTCATTTTAGTAACTTTAAAGTTAATGTGTGATGAAAGTTGGGGTTTATGCATGTTTGATAAGTTATGCATGTTTATGCAAGTTTGCTAAGCCATGATTTGCAAGTTTATTGAGTTATGCATGTTTATGCAAGTGTACTAAGCCATGATTTGCAAGTTAATTGAGTTATGCATGTTTATGCAAGTTTGCTAAGCCATGATTTGCAAGTTTAATAAGTTATGCATGTTTATGCAAGTTTGCTAAGCCATGATTTGCAAGTTTATTGAGTTATGCATGTTTATGCAAGTGTACTAAGCCATGATTTGCAAGATAATTGAGTTATGCATGTTTATGCAAGTTTGCTAAGCCATGATTTGCAAGTTTAATAAGTTATGCATGTTTATGCAAGTTTGCTAAGCCATGATTTGTATGTTTATTGAGTTATGCATGTTTATGCAAGTGTACTAAGCCATGATTTGCAAGTTAATTGAGTTATGCATGTATACTAAGCCATGATTTGCAAGTTTAACAAGTTATGCATGTTTATGCAAGTTTACTAAGCCATGATTTGCAAGTTTAACAAGTTATGCATATTTATGCAAGTTTAAAATGACAAGTTGTGCATGTTTGACAAGTTGTGCATGTTTGACAAGTTATGCATGTTTATGCAAGTTCACTATGCCATGTTATGCATGTTTAATAAGTTATGCATGCTTATGCAAGTTTAAAATGACAAGTTGTGCATGTTTGACAAGTTATGCATGTTTATGCAAGTTCCCTATGCCATGTTAGGCAAGTTTAACATGTTATGCATGTTTATGGCAATATGCAAGTTCACTATGCTAAGTTACGCAAGTTTAACATGTTATGCACGTTTATGGTAATATGCAAGTTCACGATGCTAAGTTGTGCAAGTCTAACATGTTATGTGTGTTTGTTGTGATATGCAAGTCCATCATGTATGTTGTGCCAAGTTCCCTCTTCCGATCCTTTATGCGTTATTACGAATATGTAAGCGATAGAATGACGTTGGGGGGTTTGGGTAAACTTAAAATACATGAAAATATAAGGTTGGGAATTTACCTATTAAGTTAGGTCTACCCCTTGGGAATTTACCTATTAAGTTATGTCTACCCAAGTATTTGTTGACTTGTAATTATGTCTTGAAATAAAGTGGACATGACACTTAGAAATCATAAGTGTGGCCAACTCGAGGTTGGGTTGAGTTTGTAGCGTAATTCTACCCGGAACCGACCGGCTTAACTAGTGGCTACAAACAATAGGACCCAATGTGAGAAGTTGGTCACGTGGTGCCAAGACCCGAGGTTAGACCAAGTTGTGGTGTAAAGCTACCCGGACCCGCCCGGCTTAACTAGTAACCGCAACAAAGTCTAATGTGAGAGGTTAAGGTGCATTGAGTTAATTAATGCCTCATGATTAGGGTTAAGTCAGGGTCCACTAATACTTAATCCACTTGGGGATTAGAGGGATTGAAATGGGGTTAAGTGTGAACTATTGGTTACACTTAACCAGTTTAATCCAATTGGGGGTTCGAGGGATTAGAATGGGGTTAAGTTACACTTAACCAATTCAATCCGTGATTAGTGAAGGGTTAAATCGCACTTAACCCTCTTAGAAAACCCTAGCGGCGGGTCTGTTCCGGCAGTAATCCCAGTTTGGTATCATCACAACCCTAG
Organism: Allium sativum; assembly: GCA_030737875.1. Taxonomy (NCBI): domain Eukaryota; kingdom Viridiplantae; phylum Streptophyta; class Magnoliopsida; order Asparagales; family Amaryllidaceae; genus Allium; species Allium sativum. The sequence continues at coordinate 137,515,087 of CM060918.1, forward strand.
AAGACTAGGCTAGGGCGGGGCACGATTACTGGACGGATGTAAGCGACCAAAGGGCGATGGCCGAGTGGTACAGCGGTGCGGGTCCAGGCGGGCTACGGACGTGCACGTAGCCCGGTGTTGGGCAAACTCGAGGCACGGGTACCAGTAGGTTAGGGCTGTGCATTATTGCTTAAGTGTCTGGGGTTGACACCCGAGGGCTTGATACACCCAAAGGTGGACCCAGCACAGTCTAACTACAACCATATGTGGGCCATATGGACACCAACACTTGACGTGTTAGGTTTATAGGGAGCCGATCGATTAGACCGTTGGGCTGGACCTTATATTAAGGTCACTTCATGTTATTGGGTTAAAAGCTTGGGCCAAGGGATCAATACCTGTTATGTTGGTTTGCTAGTACACCGTGGTGCAAAACTTAACCTTGTTTTATGCGATGACACCTCTATCTATCTTGTAGTTAATTTACCACGCCAGTATGTTGTTATCTATGATCATCTCAGTTTCCATCATGATGTTAACTTTATTAGTTTATAGACTGATCGTAGCAGGGCTTACTCAGTCTTTTTGACTGACCCGTTTTCTTTCGCCTCTTTTCTTCCGTTCCCCCCCCCCCCCCCCAGGTTCTCAGGGAGGGAATACAGGAGCCTAGCTTGGATCTTAGCTGCTTTCTTGGATAGCTCATGTATGCTTTGGACTTGAGCTCGCTATGGTTTCTTCCACTTTGGGGATAGCTATTTTCATGTTTTCCTTTTCAGTTTCAGATGATGTTATTTTATGTACTAGACTTGTTTACTTGGGAAATTGACATTATGATGTAGCAGACTTGTTTTTGAAATAGTTTAAAATTCTTCCGCTGTTTTATTTACATATACATATGTCATGTCCTGCCTTGCTATATCATTATGCATGTTTACCTTGTTTTAAAAACGCCCCACCAAAGTCAGAGTCGCTTGAAAGAGCCACCCTGGCGGAGGTGGGGTGTTACATTTGGTATCAGAGCATATGGTTTACGAGAAGGGATAAAAAGGTTTTTAAAACTTTTGAAAAGAAGAACTATTTTCAAAACCAAGTATTAAGTATTTTTCCAAAGAAAAGTCTAGTTATTTTTAAAAGGCTATTCCCCAAAAGCCATCAGCACTATCCTTTGACTCCTCGTTTGAACTCTTTTCTTTTCGTTTCCAGCATGTCTGATAATCTCATCTTGCCCGAAGGAGTAACGATACCCGATTGGTTTCGTCGGTACTTGGAAGTCACGGCACCGGTCCCGGGTGTCCCTAATGTTGTCTTCCCAGTCGAGGCCGCTGTTCCTCCTCCTCCTCCCGTAGCTGATGTTCCTCTTCCCCCTCAGCCTCCACAAGCGGATTTTGCGGAAACTTGCAAGAACTTTAAGAGGATGGGTGGCGAGAATTTTAATGGAACATAGACTTTTGTAGAGACAAGAAATTGGTTGAAAGAGACCGAAGATCTTTTAGCCACCTTTGATATGGGTGACCGTAGGAAGGTTTTATTGGCAGTATGGTTGCTAAAGGAAGAAGCTGCACGTTGGTGGGTAGTCACCACCGCTGCTAGGCCAATTGAGACTTGGGATGATTTTAGAGGAAGGTTTGGACTGAGGTTCTTATCACTAAAGCAAGGGGACATGACTATTAGGGAATACATAGATAAGTTTAATCAACTGGCTCGTGTCGATTTAGACTTGGTTAATACAACTCAGAAGAAGGCCCTACACTTTGCTCTAGGATTAAACGAGCCATTACATGGTTTGGCCATGTCTCATATACCCTTGGGGGCGACTTTCGAGAATTTGGTGAATTTGGCCCCACTTCAAGAAGAAGATAACAATGACAAGAAAGAGGTCAAGGTGAATGAGTCTCAAGACAAGAGAGTAAATTCCGGGAAACGGGGCAAGAATAACAACAACCGCAAGAACAAGCCAAGAGGGAATAGGAAATGCAATTTCTGTGGTAAAGTTGGACATATAGCCAGGGAATGTAGGAAGAAGGAAAAGAGAAAGCGGGGCAAATGCTTCATTTGTGGTGAGTTTGGACATCTCAGCAAGGATTGCCCGAGGAAACAAGGGCAAGGTCAGACTCAGTGTGCAGGACTATCTGGAGGGCGAGTTCATCCCCTCAGCACCGTTCTTCCAGCTTATGATAGAGGTAGTGTTTCTGTGGAAATCTTGTTTACATTTTCCCTGATTCGTACTTTGTTTGGTTCTGGCACATCGCATAGTTTTATTTCATCTGATCTTGTTGATAGTTTGCACCTTAGTACTAGTCTAGTTGATGATCCCGTATGTGTTTCAAATCCAATTGGGGGTTCCGCCCGTTTGTCTGTGGTCTGAGTGGATTTGAAAATTTCTATCTTGAGTATAGAATTCTCGTGGGATGTTTTATTCTCGGTTTCAGGGGATATGGGTTGGTTTTGGGCATGGAATGGTTGTCCTGTTTTGGAGCCATTCTGGGTTTTTGTATATAGGGTTGTGAGGCTCATGACTCGCCTCGGTAATACCCTAGAAATTTCTAGCAACCCTATGGGTCCCGTCATGTTATGTTATCTTGAATCCCTCAACTCGTCTATCGATAGTTTGCAATCTGTGAGGGTGGTCCGAGAATATCCTGATATCTTGGGGGAAGTGAAGGGGTTACCCTTAGACGTGGGATAGATTTCCGCATTATCTGGTTGGTAATACCAAGCCAGTTTCGTGGTCGGTTAGGCACATGACCCCATGAGATGAGAGTTAAGAAAGTAAGTCAAGGAGTTGCTTGAGAAGAACTTCCTGAGATGAGGCATTTTCGAGTAGGGTACTCCAGTAGTATTCGTTACCGATGTGGAAAGTTTGTTTCGCTTATGTGTTGATTATCGTGAGAGGAATAGATAACCGTTACCAAGGATCGATGATTTGTTTGATCAGCTTGTAGGAGCATCTATTTTCTTTTGATCTAGCTACCGGATTCCATCAGCTTAGGATGGCTGAGGATGGAACTGACAAGACTGCGTTTAGGACTCTAGAAGGGTTTTAGAATGGCTAGTCATACTATTTGGTTTGACTAATGCACCCGCGTATTACGTAAACTTGATGGGTAGGGTGTTTAGGGAGTCCTTGAACAAGTTTGTCATGGTCGTCATAGACGATATTTTGGTCTCCTCAAAAGAACGAGGAAGAACATGCTATACGTCTCAAGGAGGAGATGGGTACGCTTAGAGCCACCGGTGGAAGGTCAAGTTCTCCAAATGTCACTTTGGAGGAAAGAAGTTGGATTTCTTGGGCACATAGTTCTTAAGTAAGGCTTAGCGGTGGATTCCGCTAAAGCGGTTGCGGTTTAAGACCGGAAAACTCTGAGAAGGGCAATTGAAGTAAGAAGCCTCCTCCGTTTGGCTTGTTAGTTAGCATTCCCGGGGCTTAGACTTACTCTTCTGGATCAAGAAGGGGGTTTCACAGGAAGAAGACCTGCAGTAGGCCAAGAACATGGACCAATTGATTCGAGGCGAGATGTTAAGTCACCTCGCTAGATATATTATAGATGACAAGGGATGACTAAGGCGCGATGAGAGATTATGTGTTCCTCGAGTGGAAGACTTGGTAAAGAAGGTTCTTGAAGATACGCATCACTCGAGGAGGTGGCCGAGTTGGTCTCAGGATGCATGATGTGCCACCAGGTTAAGGCCAAGTCATAGAAGCCCAGTGGGCCATTACCCCTATTGGGGGTTCCGCAAGGGAAGTGTGGAAACATCTCGATAGATTATGTGGATGGACTACCTAGATCAAAGAAAGGGAATACGGGTATGAGGGTCATAATAGGTAGACTCACGAAGCGTGCTCATTTCAGTCCGGTGAAGAGCGAGAGGACTGCATCATGGTTAGCAACGGTTTACCCTCAAGAAGTTGGCCAGTTTTGGAATAGCCTACAGGAAGCCAGGAGTAGGCAATTGAATCTAGGTATGGCCTATCACTCATAGGCGGATGGTTCATTTTGATTAAGCATGAGTTATAGAAAATCACGTTTATAAGGGGCAATTGGCAACGTGGATTGGTATTTTCAAGAAAAGTTCTGCTGCGTGGAATACTTTATAGTAAGTAGGCGAGATCCAGGATTCACTAGTGAATTTTGGAGAGCTTGCATGAAATTATGAGGTTATAGTATGTTTAAGCCAAGTATACAGAAGGAAGAATAAGTGGAAAAGAAAGACGAGAGGCGATAATGAAATGAGTTCCAACTCGAATTTGGGAAATAGGAGTTAGGAAGCCGAGAAATCATGAAGTAAAAGACGGTCAAAGCACAGTGGAGTTAAGCTCAAGGAAACGTGACTAAGAAGAGTGAAGACTAGATGCACGCATCATATCTCTTTGTAAGAGTGCATCCTTGATCCTTGTTTTCCTGTGGAGCTTTCTTGCAAGTTATCTTTTGTATATATCCTCTCGGTCCCATTCTCGATCTTATTTCTGTTGTAAACTCCATAAGGGAGTTAAGACTCATCGGTTAGTACTATATGTCAAAGTTTGAATGGATTTCTTGTAATCCAAAAAGGAGTTTGTCTAGTTTATCTAGTTTATCGTGTCTATCTTGTCATGAGAACCTTAGGTAGAAACCCTTTTGGTTGAAACATGTGTTTGAAACATGTTATGCTTGATGGTTGCAAGTGGTTGCAAGTGTTTGCAAGTGGTTGCTCGTGGATGCATTATACACGATTAGGCACTAGATCGGCTCGCACACTCCTCATATTGCATATGCATGAGTGTTTATGCTTATTCATGATTGAAACTTGTTGTGCCACCACATGGATGTTGCATATGGATGAATGTTATGTGCACTCATATAGATACTATGAATTTAGGAATTTGCATACATATGGATTCATTTCACTGACATACATGTGCATTAAGGAGGTTTACTGTATCAGTAACCGCCTGATTTACATAACATATGCATTAAGGAGGTTTACTGTATCAGTAACCGCCTGATCTTTGCATTAGATAAGTACATATACACACACTTTTGCATATGTTCATACCACATTTAGAATCTTTTAAGGACAATGATTGCTCGTGGATGAAGCTTTGAGTAGATGGATGATTGGATGGTAGGATACGTTCTTCCTAACTTGAAGATTTCGGGGACGAAATCCTTTAAGGAGGGGAGAATGTAACAACCCGTATTTTTAATAATCTGTTATAACATAAATTGAGGCAGAATTAAATTATAAAATGGGAATCAAGGGAAACGGGCTATGTCATTGCGTTCGTCTCGGAAAAATACGCGAAATAGAGTCCGAGTTTTCGAAAATCGGAGTCTGTGTGACCCAGTTAAGGCCCATTGAAGTTTGCAGAAAATTCCTAAGTAAAAACAGATTTAAATTTTAAATTAAGAAACTAGGGTTAGGGCAAACTGGGCAGGCGGGAAAAATTCCCGCCCAGGACCCCATGTCGACAGGCCTGTCGACAGGGGTCTTGGCATGTCGACTGCCCTGTCGACAGCCCTGTCGACAGGGGGTAGCCAGGCAATGTTGCCTGGCGCACCATTTTGGTTTGGGCTTGGTCTTGTGGCTTGGTTCTAGAGAATTCCGAGATCTGACGGGCCAAAACTAACCTAGGGTTAATCCTAGGGCTAAAAACACCCTAATCTTCTATAAATAAGACCCTAACCTACCCTAAATCACTCATTATTCAATCTAGCAACTAAACTATGCCAAAATCCATCCTCTCATGGCCTCCACCCTCTTCATACAATTCCTAAACAAATCCCTAAGAGATTTCCATACATACAAGGGTATTTAGGCTTGTATGATCCTCCTTAGTTTGCATTAAAGGCTTGTTTCTCTATTGGCATCATAAAGGAGGAGTCTTGATCAAGTTTGCTTGCATTTGGGGGTTTTAAATTAGTTGCATAAGGGGTTTCTTACATTTGCTATACTCATTTGAGTCCGCCTAAGCATTGTAAGCCCTCTTACCTTCATTTTAGAAACTTTAAAGTTAATGTGTGATGAAAGTTGGGGTTTATGCATGTTTGATAAGTTATGCATGTTTATGCAAGTTTGCTAAGCCATGATTTGCAAGTTTATTGAGTTATGCATGTTTATGCAAGTGTACTAAGCCATGATTTGCAAGTTAATTGAGTTATGCATGTTTATGCAAGTTTGCTAAGCCATGATTTGCAAGTTTAATAAGTTATGCATGTTTATGCAAGTTTGCTAAGCCATGATTTGCAAGTTTATTGAGTTATGCATGTTTATGCAAGTGTACTAAGCCATGATTTGCAAGATAATTGAGTTATGCATGTTTATGCAAGTTTGCTAAGCCATGATTTGCAAGTTTAATAAGTTATGCATGTTTATGCAAGTTTGCTAAGCCATGATTTGTATGTTTATTGAGTTATGCATGTTTATGCAAGTGTACTAAGCCATGATTTGCAAGTTAATTGAGTTATGCATGTATACTAAGCCATGATTTGCAAGTTTAACAAGTTATGCATGTTTATGCAAGTTTACTAAGCCATGATTTGCAAGTTTAACAAGTTATGCATATTTATGCAAGTTTAAAATGACAAGTTGTGCATGTTTGACAAGTTGTGCATGTTTGACAAGTTATGCATGTTTATGCAAGTTCACTATGCCATGTTATGCATGTTTAACAAGTTATGCATGCTTATGCAAGTTTAAAATGACAAGTTGTGCATGTTTGACAAGTTATGCATGTTTATGCAAGTTCCCTATGCCATGTTAGGCAAGTTTAACATGTTATGCATGTTTATGGCAATATGCAAGTTCACTATGCTAAGTTACGCAAGTTTAACATGTTATGCACGTTTATGGTAATATGCAAGTTCACGATGCTAAGTTGTGCAAGTCTAACATGTTATGTGTGTTTGTTGTGATATGCAAGTCCATCATGTATGTTGTGCCAAGTTCCCTCTTCCGATCCTTTATGCGTTATTACGAATATGTAAGCGATAGAATGACGTTGGGGGGTTTGGGTAAACTTAAAATACATGAAAATATAAGGTTGGGAATTTACCTATTAAGTTAGGTCTACCCCTTGGGAATTTACCTATTAAGTTATGTCTACCCAAGTATTTGTTGACTTGTAATTATGTCTTGAAATAAAGTGGACATGACACTTAGAAATCATAAGTGTGGCCAACTCGAGGTTGGGTTGAGTTTGTAGCGTAATTCTACCCGGAACCGACCGGCTTAACTAGTGGCTACAAACAATAGGACCCAATGTGAGAAGTTGGTCACGTGGTGCCAAGACCCGAGGTTAGACCAAGTTGTGGTGTAAAGCTACCCGGACCCGCCCGGCTTAACTAGTAACCGCAACAAAGTCTAATGTGAGAGGTTAAGGTGCATTGAGTTAATTAATGCCTCATGATTAGGGTTAAGTCAGGGTCCACTAATACTTAATCCACTTGGGGATTAGAGGGATTGAAATGGGGTTAAGTGTGAACTATTGGTTACACTTAACCAGTTTAATCCAATTGGGGGTTCGAGGGATTAGAATGGGGTTAAGTTACACTTAACCAATTCAATCCGTGATTAGTGAAGGGTTAAATCGCACTTAACCCTCTTAGAAAACCCTAGCGGCGGGTCTGTTCCGGCAGTAATCCCAGTTTGGTATCATCACAACCCTAGAAGACTAGGCTAGGGCGGGGCACGATTACTGGACGGATGTAAGCGACCAAAGGGCGATGGCCGAGTGGTACAGCGGTGCGGGTCCAGGCGGGCTACGGACGTGCACGTAGCCCGGTGTTGGGCAAACTCGAGGCACGGGTACCAGTAGGTTAGGGCTGTGCATTATTGCTTAAGTGTCTGGGGTTGACACCCGAGGGCTTGATACACCCAAAGGTGGACCCAGCACAGTCTAACTACAACCATATGTGGGCCATATGGACACCAACACTTGACGTGTTAGGTTTATAGGGAGCCGATCGATTAGACCGTTGGGCTGGACCTTATATTAAGGTCACTTCATGTTATTGGGTTAAAAGCTTGGGCCAAGGGATCAATACCTGTTATGTTGGTTTGCTAGTACACCGTGGTGCAAAACTTAACCTTGTTTTATGCGATGACACCTCTATCTATCTTGTAGTTAATTTACCACGCCAGTATGTTGTTATCTATGATCATCTCAGTTTCCATCATGATGTTAACTTTATTAGTTATAGACTGATCGTAGCAGGGCTTACTCAGTCTTTTTGACTGACCCGTTTTCTTTCGCCTCTTTTCTTCCGTTTCCCCCCCCCCCCCAGGTTCTCAGGGAGGGAATACAGGAGCCTAGCTTGGATCTTAGCTGCTTTCTTGGATAGCTCATGTATGCTTTGGACTTGAGCTCGCTATGGTTTCTTCCACTTTGGGGATAGCTATTTTCATGTTTTCCTTTTCAGTTTCAGATGATGTTATTTTATGTACTAGACTTGTTTACTTGGGAAATTGACATTATGATGTAGCAGACTTGTTTTTGAAATAGTTTAAAATTCTTCCGCTGTTTTATTTACATATACATATGTCATGTCCTGCCTTGCTATATCATTATGCATGTTTACCTTGTTTTAAAAACGCCCCACCAAAGTCAGAGTCACTTGAAAGAGCCACCCTGGCGGAGGTGGGGTGTTACAGTCGTTAGAATATAATAATTATATATAATTATAAAAAGGAATTGAAAATGGCGTGGTAGTTCGATAATTCGATTTCAAACTTCAATTGAATGTACCGGGTGCAAAACAATCCGGATTTTAGTAAAACCAAAAATAATGGAATCTAATTGTGACTGTCTTTCCAACGAATCCGAAAAATCAAGATTTCATAGCGGGAATCAAAAGATATGTCCAGTTGAAATTTCAGAATAGTCGCTATGGAATTCAGGCCCTTAAAAATCGGAATTTTGCAAACGACCTCGGATTTCGACGAAACCACTTTTGTTGGGTCCGTGATGTCAAGTTATTACTAGATTTCAAATTTCATAATTTTTTGAATCAATATGTGAGCGTGGCAAAGGAAAACGCGTTTGACCAATTTCAGTTGATTTCAATCGACTGGAAAATGGCCATTTTTCAAACGGTCTCAGAATTTGACGAAACTAGTTTTGTTAGGCCCGTATCGTCAATACGAAGCTAGAAAATATTTTTTGGGAATTTTTAGAGTTAGTATGTGACCCCAGTAAATTGAAATGCATGTTCAAATTCAATATATAGAGTTATATGTTGATTTTAACGAAAACTGGTCGAAACAGTCGAATCAGCTTACGATACATGTCCCATTTTGTTCGGAATAGGGGTAAAACGCAAGGGACGACAGGCGGTGGGCCTCGTTTAGAGGTCATATGAAAAAGTCAACCTTTTTGAAATTAAACAATTAAATAAATAAAAAAATTAACCTCTCCCCTTACATCACTCAGGCCCTCCCCCCCATCTCCGTTCGATTTAAATCAAAATCAAAGAGAGAAAAAAGGAAAAGGAAGACGGAGAAGGGGAGGAGCCGCCGCTCCTCCCAACAGCGCCGTCGCGCGCGTGACGTCCCCCCCCAGCCATCCTCCTCCCACCGCTTCTCCCCTCCTCCTTCCAAACGAAACCCCGCAGCCGCCGCTCCCTCCATCCCCCATGACGCCGCACCGACCCTCCCTCTCTCCTCTCTCTTCCTTCTTCACGCAAGCGCCATCCCCCACCTCCGTCCGATGAACCCCCCCCCCTCAAGCACTGTAAGTTTTTTTATTATTATTTACTTTATTTATTTTATTTATTATATAAAACTCTGATTTTCCAACTCTACAAGAACGTGATTTTTTTTATATATGAAAAGATTTGATTTTTAATAGAAGAAAAATTAGATTTTTCATTGTATAAAAATTCGATTTTTATATAGTGAATAGCAAAGTAAAAATTCGATTTTTATATAGTGAATAGCAAAGTAAAAATTCGATTTTTATATAGTGAATAGCAAAGTAAAAATTCGATTTTTATATAGTGAATAGCAAAGTAAAAATTCGATTTTTATATAGAGAGTAGCGTTATAAAAATATAATCTTTATATTTGAAAAGGCGAAATTTTTATCTATATAGTAGCGATGTAAAAATAGAATTTTTATCTATATGGTAGAGATGTAAAAATAGAATTTTTATCTATATAGTAGCGATGTAAAAATAGAATTTTTATCTATATAGTAGCGATGTAAAAATAGAATTTTTATCTATATAGTAGCGATGTAAAAATAGAATTTTTATCTATGTAGTAGTAGTATAAAAATGTGATTTTTATATATATAGCAACAATATAAAAATGTGATTTTTATATATGTAGTGGCTACGAGCAACGAAAGTGTAAGACGACGAAGATTTCTATAAATGAAGTGTCATGGATTGGGATAGCTATTGGTGAGAACTTCTCACTCTAAATTTCTTTTTCTAGTTATATATATATATACTAGGATGCAGACGGTGCTTAGCAGCACCCGACACCCGTCATCCACAGACCATGGATGGCTTGTTTGTTTGATTGATGTGTTGTGAAAATTGTTTGTGTTGTTGATCTGAAATCGATAATAAAATGTAGGTGGTTGAAATAAATTAATTATCGTTAAAAATATAATTTTTAACGTGAAAGTGAATAAATAAATATTTATAAACAAATCGGCCGATTTATTTATATACACTGAGTTGACTGATATTGATTGGGTCGATAAATTTTACACATCGCCCAACTACACAAATAAAAATCTGTGTTTGTTGATTTGAAACCCCACACGGGTGTTGGGATGAAATTTGGCGTACACTAATCCCAATTATTTAATTGTATGTCGATAGATTGGTCGACAGGCTGTGTAAGCGTTAATTATTTATATTTGATGCTTATGCAGTTGTGTGGTGCACCTTGGATGATGGTTGATTGTTTATCGTTGCTATTATATACATGTGTTGGGTGGAATCCATATAATTAACATTATATGGTGATTGATTGGGCCTCATTCCAATCGGGAAAATAATGAATATTATAAAAGAAAATTCATGTGTTGAATACAAAAATAGTTGTGTGTTGCCAGTACTCATGTGTTGAGATTAGTCGTGTGTTGAAGGAAATATTGATTCATGTGTTGAATAAAATAACGAATTTATTGAAATATATAAAGCCGTGTTGATTAGAGTTTCGCTATTTTGACGTGAACGATATTTATATCGATTTTATTCGAATATCGAAAAGGAAGTGATTTCAAAATATAACGTTTTGAAAATATTATCATTTACATAGTAATGATAGGAAATATTCAATTTTGATTTCAAATTGAATATAGAGTTTAAATGGTTTTGAAAACGAATTTAAAACGATTTATAAAATACGTTTTAAAAGGAAATCGATGAAATATATAATATATATATATATATATATATTATATATATAATGGCCTGAATAGAACGCGCCGCGCCGCGGTAGTTCGTGAATTTCGACCATTGACTTCGAATTGACATTACGGGAGATCCGACCGTCGGATTCTCCTAAAACCGGAACCGTTGGGTTCGTATCGAAAAGAGCTTTCCAGTGAATATTAGAAATTTGAAATCTAACGGTTGGATTTGGAATTGTGTCCAAATCAAATTTGGAAAAGGTCGTTGTAAGTGCAGTTCGATGGCCGTTGATGGAAATCGACTGTACGGGCCTAGATAAAATTATCAAAAATATCAATAATTTGTGTAAAATCATAATATATGAATTGGAAAGAACTAGGATGAAAAATTCCACATTTGAAAGGAGAAAAATGTATTTTTGTCGAAATGAACTAGTTTTGAACTAGAATTAAAATCAATTTATTTTTGAAATAAATAAATTGAATTTGAAAGTGATTTTAAAAATAATCAATATTCCCAATACATGAATTAGACTGGAGTTGAATCGAAATTATCTTCGGAATATTTCGATATTGGATTTCGTGACTATACAGATATTGTTATGGGAATTTGAAAGATATATTTTATATCGTTATTTCCAATACGATATTTGTTGGTTTCAGAATTTGATATTGAATATAAGCCGGTGTATTTTTTATTCAGAGCATTGTATTTAATATCAAATGTGATTTGGGTTTATCGTGAATCGTGTTTTAGAGGACATTGGTTCTTTAACCCAGTTAAAGGCAGGATGTTGATTTTTGAAAAGATTGAAACTAAGTGGAGTTTTAATGAATCTTTAATTAGATTAAAAAGTGAATTGATAATTTAAATTATCAAATCTGAAAGGTGGTCGAGAATGGAGTACCACCAATTTTGCTCCAAAGCGATAGTTAAATCTTTAATTAGATTTGAACGTGAAATAGTAATTAACTTTACCGATAACACCATGGTGTTAGATATGGAGTATTACTAGTTTTGCTCCATGGGATGTAGGTTGGGATTGGGAAATAAAATAAATAATTACTTCGGTGTGGTTCGCTAATCCCGACTAGTTAGAAATGATATCCAAAGGAAGATTATAGAATAAATTTAGAAGAATTTATCTTGGATAAAATTAATGGGAACCTTTCCCTAAGAATGTGATTTTGTGAATAAAAGAATATTCTGAATTGGAATGAGGCGTTTGTTGTGTTTGTGTAACATTTGTTTATCATATACGTGGGTTTTTCAGAAAGGCCGGGTTATACCCATTCTGAATAACCGATTCGACGAGATGTCGAAGATGAAGACGGTGGTTGAAGACCGGAAGTCTCCACATCGTTTGGGTGATTACTGATGATCTTGATTGGGCTGTACACCCAAGATGAGGGAATCAGTTGGTGATCTTCCAGACGTACTTGGAGATGGATGGATATGCGAGGAAAGTGCCTCCGGTTTCGTTCAGACCCAGAACGAACTTGTAAATGGATTGTGTGTCTGACATTGGATTTTATTCTATGTTGATTGATCTCTATTAAATATACATCTGTTTGGTGGCGGAGAATTTATTCTTTTGTTTAACGCCCTTCTCTGAGACGTACGAGCTCAGAGGTTGTATATCGATGGACATCGGTCGCATGGAGTGAATTGCCAGTGTGGCACACGTAAGTGGCAGTTGAGCAAGGCTTCTGTTTAAAAGCAAAGTCTTGTGCTTGATGATCAAAGCATGGTCTGTGTGGCGCAGCTTTGTGTATAACGTGAATTCGCGAGCCTCACACCTCGGTATGAGTCAAAAAAGGGATAGTGACTACAGGGAGAGCACGACGTTTCTTTCTAGCTAGGGTGGTGTCAGTGACCTACCAGTCTTGACATTTATATACTTTTCACCTGTGTGGTTGTTGGATACAAGGCGCCTCGGATATAGGTCTGTAAGGACCGGGAAACGTGTGTTCAGGAATAATTAATCCTCAAAAGTAAGAGAGGACCGACCCTGAAGATCCAAGGATCAGAGTGGGGTCCTGGGACATTTGCTAGAGTGTCTCGAACGCGGAGAGGAGCTTGCCCCTTGCCTTGACTCATGACGGAAATCCAATTTCCAATACGTGATATTGCGGTTTTATTTGTAGAACCTAGTATGGCGACATAGTGGTATGGGTCATTCATGCCGCCTATGATTGATATTTATGATTGAAATTGTTTTAACACTATACACTTATAATAGTATCAAATAATGTGTTTTAAACGTATCAAGCATGCTTTGGCTGTTATAAGGTAAAAAAAACCTATCCTCCGGCTTGCGTTGCATTGTGTGATGGGACTTGGGTCTTATAACAGCTTCATTTTTCTTTATTTAGCATTGCGCTGTTTGTTTTATGCACTGGTATTCTTGGGAGGAAACCCGTTCTGTGTTATACGGCGTGGTCCCTTGATTTACCCAACTTTTAAAAAATAAAGATTAATAACTATTTTAGTTCTCACACTAGTCACATGACTGACCTGGAGTTTATTGTTTTAACCTAAACTCTGGGTGCCCCTATTTTCTACACGGGCAGCTAGTAGTTTTGGTTTTGCAGATTTATATTCACAGGGTCCTGATTAACAGCTGGAACGATGCTCGGAAAGCTTTGTATCCGTGTATTACTTTCAGTTGTGTTTTGTATTATTTTCCGCTGCGATGTATTTAAATGTAATTTAAATCTCTGATATTTGTTGAATGTAATTTATTCATTTATACTCTGTATATTCTTGTATCTGATGGAATTGTTGTAATAACAATGAAATGTTCTTCCGTTTCCGTCCTATTTTGTCTTGTCCTCAATTCTATCCGGGCTTTCCTTACCGGGGAAGTTCGGGTCGTCTCAGTAGATAGCTGCTGGATCATATGATTGAAAGTGATATTGTGTGAAAGCTTCTCTCGTTAAATTATTTCTAGTTTTCTGTGTATTCACGACCATGTTATATGAAGTACAATTTTTTGTACATAGCACATGGGCAAAAAATGATTTTAAAACTTAAACTTTGCTCTTAAGTCTCATTGATTTGAAAAGATGATGTATTGTGTATCTTTCATTTGATCTTCTCTATATGAAATGTATGTGCGTGTGCACTAAATAGATCTTCATATCTATGCTTAGTTGCCAAGCAAATCAAAATATTAAAGTCCATGTACATTATAGATCTTAATATCAAATCTATGCACATGAAAAATCTTATTTATTTATTTTCTATGTACATAATAGATATAAAACTCAAGCTCAGTATATAAGGCAATCTAAGTGATTAGATATCATGTACTTTATAGAATTTTAAGTACAAATCTTATACAAATAATATTCTCATTAATTGCATTATATTTAAGTCCATTCTTTTTAGTTTAATGCCATATCTCTTCATATATACTTCAATGTGAAGTAATTCTATTTTTACTTGAATTAAAAACAAGTTTAAAAACACAAAACAAAGTAAACAATAATACTTACTTGCTTATCTATACACATATAGTAGTTAAAGAAATTTAAACAAGCTTTCAAGATAAACAAAGATGTTAAAACGTCACTGACTTGTTAATATAAAAATAACAAGTTAAAAATATATACATAGGATTTTATACCAATGATTATTCAAATTCTCTATAATATTCAAATTCAATATTATTTAATTGAATTTAATTACCAGTTAAATTATATAATTTATAGATTATAAAGGTGGTTAAAAACCATGACATTACATTCCTTCCTCCTTAAATTAATTTCGTCCTCAAAATTAAAGAGTAACGAGAAAATTACAGTTATATTCCAATGGATTTATCAAAACACACATCCATAGATCATATATTATCCATCACATGCATCCATTAACTCAAACACATTCATTTCTATAGCTTGAAATATCTATTATTATAGTTGGAAAACATTTTCATATCTTTTTCACGCATTCACTCTTCAACTTCCCTCAGTCCCTAACCGTAAATTGGTAAGAAAATAATCCTCCAAGTATCAACCCCGAAGACCGAAATCAACATCAAATCAATATTCAAAAAATCCTTTAATTTAATCAATCTTCAGTTAGGTTCCAATTTCTTAATTTCATATCTTCATTCCTTATCAACCCATATTACCCCATTTTCTTATTTTAAGAAAATGTGTCAGATTATATTTCGAAAAATAATTCCAAATTCATTTACTTCGTTAATTTGAATCAGTTAGGTCCACATACATTTTAATTTGCTTAAGACAAATCAAATTCTCTTTTTAAACCCAAATGCATATTCAATTCACTAATTTAATTAACTTAACTATGTTAAGTCCTATCCACATTTTCCATTAACTAATTAGTTCTCCAATTAGCTATCTTCATTCTAGATTTCAAAATCTGATTTCTTTATTAAAAAAATCAATCTGTTTATCCAATTAATCATTTAAGTCTGGATTTATTTGGTGGAAATACCAAATCTTTATTTATTCAGAATTCTTCTAACTTTCCAGGGTTTTAAAGTCAATTTTCAGTTAGTCTTATTTGTATTCCCATTCTTATACGGATTAAATTTGGTTAAAAATATAATGACTTCAAAATTTATAATCTTATACCAAATTATAATAGTAATCAACATATCTAGTTATAATAATTTCCAAAAATTAACCTTTTATATCAAAATAATTTTTTGGGTAAAATTATTCCATTTACCCAGCTTTTAGAACAATATTATGTCGAATTACTTTGCTCAGGAGTTTAGAAGTACCTATCGATATAGTAATACTTTTTGTACCGACCAGAATTCATAAATCACTCAACAAACCAATCAACATAATATAAAAAACAATTTATAACTACAAGAAAATAACGCTCATATATATATACACATATATGTATATATGTATATATATATATATATATACACACTCAAACTCAATCTAGGGTATTACTAACCCTATCTCTATTGAGTTACGCCACAAAGCCAAGGTTATCACTCAACCATATGCTTTGATACCGCTATAACGAACCAACCAATTCCCGATCCTGATTATTGATACAAATACATAATCAACATCATATGTCAACTAACCAAGCACTAGAAATAACTGGATTGTTATTAGAAAGAAATTAGAGGGTGAGAAATTGAAAGAAAGAAATGTTAGAATATAAGAAAAATAAGAACAAAATACAGCAGAATCAGACACGAGTAAAATCTGTTGAAATACAAAACTGTATTTGCACTTACATACATCGTCAGAGTACAATCACATATATGTCACAGCGGAAATAAACTTTACATATCTAAAATTGAAGCCTCCTCCTCCAACCTTCTCCAAGTGTATCTGAAAAATCCTGAACCACTTGGCTGCCCGTACAAATTTGGGCACCCAAGAGTTTAGGGAAAACATAAAAAAATAAACTCTCGGTAAGACATAGGAGTGGTGTGAGTAAACGATTTAAAACAGTTTGAGAATTAAAGGGTATCTCATAAGACCACGCCGTAAATAAACACGAAACAAGTGTTTTCCCTTATGAGAACCAAAGATACTTTGTATATCGAAATCTGATATTATGATAATGCCTAGGGTTTTCAAAATAAAGTAGAATGTAGTGAAATGCTTTGTAACGTCTCGTATTTTTGGCAGCCAAATATTTTATTTAATTTATTATTTGAAATATTTTATTCAGAATATGAATGGATTTTAATATTGAAATCGTTATTTAAAATGACGTTTAAACGTTATAATTTATATAATTGTAAAATGAGCTTGAAATGGGCGGCAGTTCATAATATTGAGTTCTGAACTTTAATTGAATGTACAGGATCCGATATAAGTCGTATTTTTGTGAAACAAGAAACGTTGGAACCGTATTGACGATGATTTTCATATGAAAGAGAAAAATTCAGATTTTCATGTTATAGATTGTTAGATATGGCTAAATCAAAATTTGAAATAGTCCTGTGAAAATCGTTATTAAAATATAAGCCGTTAAAAGGGCATTTTGCAAATGGTCCCCGATTTCGACGAAACCAGTTTCACTGGAACCATAACGTTAAATTATTGCATGGTGTCGATTGGCGTGGCAAACCGATGTCGTAGGTGGCCACGGTAGCCGTAAATGCCCAGTTAATTTCTATAGCACGTAATTTATTTAATAACGGGTTATTTGGGTATAACTTGAGCAGACGATCGAATTAGGCCACGAAACCAATCCCGTTGAGTTCGTATCGTCGATTAGAGTCATGATAGATATATAGTTTGTTGTTTTTAGAGACCGACAAATTTGGTGTTCGAAATGGCATCGCGGTGCGCGTAAAAGTAGCCTACCAGGGAAACAGTCTCAGAATGTGACGAAACTGGTGTCGTTGGGTTCGTATTGAAGAATTATTTTAGGATTTCAAGGTTTAAAGTTAATTTGACTTACCTAGTGATCGTGGAACATTTAAACGCATGTTTATTTCTGGTTTTATAAATGAAATTTTTTCCATACGACCTCGGATTTCGACGAAACTTGTCCCATTCGGTCTGGAATACCTTTTTACACCAAGATTAGCTTTTTTATCAGAAAACATGAATCGTTTGTGGTAGTTTTTATCAACTACTTCACCGTGAAATTTCGTTAAATAATATAATATTTAACCTAACTTTATAAATACCCTTTATGAGTCTCAACCCGAAGTCAAACTAAATTCGTGGTCAACCTGATGAATACGCCACTACCCAAACCAAATGAACGACCAGCATTCTCCAAATTTCCCATCTGATTTTCTCCTTATCCTTGAACCTATGCAACACTCTTTCAACTATAACCGGGTAGAGGGTGGTGAGATCGTCCTTTCCAACGGTGGAGATGGGTCCTGCTTCGCCGAGGTGACCAGAATCTGGTTCGGAAGAGGGCGGTTTCAGGGTGTTTTGTTGGCGAATGGCGTGGAGAGGGAGGTCGCGAGTTGGGTCGGAGATTGGGAAGGCTGAGGCGCAGCGTTAGCTATCCTATGAGGGAGGTCCGGTGATCTGTGCTAGCGGCGATGAGATTTTGACGTGGAGCAGCTTGCTGAAGACGGGGAAACGAAGTGCAGAACAGTAAAATAGAAGTGTATCTGCCAGTTTAACATTGAACATAATTACTTTAAACGTAAATACTTAATTATATTCTTAACAAAGGTTTAATTAAGTTGAAGTATTAATTTACTTGGTGAAATTTTCCAGGAATTGGGTATTTGACAGTATGGAATGAAACCGTGATATTGAACGAGCAGAATATTGAACGATGGAAACAAAGAACTATTGTTTTGAATGAGGTGGAAATGTGTTTTCCATATGGATTGCGGGGTGAGCTATGGTTTTCGAACTGGAACTGGGAATTGGACGTGAGGAAGGTTTAAATCAACCTTGTTTAACTAAATGTAACTAATTAGTTGGTTAATTAAAATTAGTTTAAGAAGTTAATTATTATATTAAGAGATGAACTAATCTTAATGCAAAAATCATTCTAGGTTTAGCTGGAAGGGAAGCGAAGTAGTGAACGGAGCTAGAAGAAAGATTTTGATCGGCCTAATCTTTATTTAAATGTAACTAGTTTAATCTTAAAACCTAATTAAGGATGATTATAAATTAAATCTTATATTTACTTAAATGGTTAATAAATTATAACGAGTATAATTTGTGCATATTTTAACAGAATTGGATAAATCGAATTGCGTTGCGATCATGGCGGCAAAGACAATATTATGGAATGGATCTCGATAGTGCAGAAGACGACTGAGATTTTCAGTTAAATTAAACAACTGTTTAACTTAACTATAACCGATCGTTTCAACAGAATCAAATCAAAGTGAGTTGAACCCACTCAGTTTTCCCATTTATATTTTTATATAAATTGGGTTTTTATTTTGTGTGCTCTGCTTGCCAATGGTTGATTGTTTGCTAGTTAAATATTTATTTAACTGATGAGATTAAACAGCCGTTTAATTTCAGTGAAATACCAAATCGTTATTCTAACGATTGGTTCCAACAAAGGTAACTTACCTTGTTGGTCATGTTTATAAAACAAACGTGTTTAATTGGTTGAATTGTTTGAATTGCTTGTGGTTGGGATTAAATGGTCGTTATTTATTATTATCAATTAAATGGTTGAATGATCTGATTTGAGATAACCATTTGTATACAGGGAAGAACAGGTTGGATGGATCCAACCAGATTCCTCAAATATATTATTTATTTTCATATTATCATATATGAACTGTCATGATTGGGTAATTGATTTTGGTAGTGACCATTGACTGAAAAGTCAACCTGTATTGTGTTTTAACCAATGGGCAGTATTGGTTGGGTAATCGGCATTAAATGGCCTAAAAGTAAATTATTTATTTATATCGATTTACGGTCAGGTAAATCGATCGAACTGAAGTTATAAAATTTACTTTATAACTAAAGATAGATTTTGAAATATATAATTTGAATAAAAACTTATTTAAGGGGAAATAGATATTTATGTTTATAATTAAGTGTAAATTGATTTTATAGAGTCGAATCTGGTGTTAATCAGATTTGAAAATGTGAGAATAAGGAAATTAACCTAACGGTTAAATTTGGATAGTTGTGTTGTTGAGAAACAATTTAATGGAATTATTTAGATTAATTGATTATAATTTTAATTAATTTAAAGGGAGAACGGAATGGGAATTGGTAAAAGAAGTAAGTCGTAGGATTTGATAACCAAACCCAAACCATAAAATGAATTAGTTCAAAGAGATAGAGATTAAAAAGCGGTGTATTATAAGGGGTTACTTAATTGAATTAAGAAATAATGGAATATTAGAGAAAGAGATTTTCAAAATGATAATAAGGTTTACAAAACCATATTTTAAATCAAATAGTTAAATAGAATTTGTTTCAGAAGGAAATATTAGTTGTGGATTACAACTTATATTTATCTTTAGATATGAACGTTGTTGATCAAGGTCCGAGAGGTAATTAAAATACCCCAACTTGAACGACTTCAGAATTATCTGAGGATGATATAAGTTGTAATGGTAAAAGAGATTAGTAAAGTTTATTATTTCATTTGAAAAATAATAACGTAACATGTTGGTGAAACTTGGAATATATATGTAATAGAAATTCCAAGGTCTGGAGGGAAGAAAAGGGGTTGTTGCAAATATAACTATATTTTCAAGTTAGAAAGGAATTATAAGGTTGAGTTTTTATTTCCTAAGAATAAACATTGGGTTTTGTTTTCATGTAATGGATAGAAGATATCTCATAACACTATTTTATGAGAAATAAGTTTAATGGAGTTTCCAATATAGATAATAACTTGGCTAATGTTTTGAAAGTGAAAAATAGAAAACTGGATATATAAAAAATGAATTTGTTTACAATATAATCTATGTTAAATAAGAAGCGATAAGCTATATTTATAATATCGAAATATTTAAGAGTTTCAAATCTACATTTGTTTTTAATTAAAAGGCCAAGTGGTGCTGAATGCTGAACCAGTGAACTCATCGGGTTATCATGATTGAAA
This sequence comes from Allium sativum, assembly GCA_030737875.1. NCBI lineage: Eukaryota > Viridiplantae > Streptophyta > Magnoliopsida > Asparagales > Amaryllidaceae > Allium > Allium sativum. The sequence goes on from CM060918.1 coordinate 137,535,936, forward strand.
CACTGTTTATTTTGATAGTTAAATCACCGACTATCAAATCCGTCCAATACGATTGTTGGTACGGAAAGACCGGGATCGAACCTAAGTTCGAAAACCATTCCGACCAACAAATACGTGAAGATATCAGAAGACGGTCGAGATGGAGCATTGAAGACCGTGGATCTTCATAAACGGAAGGGTTACTTATAATCTCTGGCTTAGCGGCCCCAGATACATTGTGATTCTGTCGTGGTTGGAATCTACGGATTGCAAGGACCTCTCGCTACTGATCCATGGGGTGGTTCCTATAATGGATGCAGTAGGAGAGTACCTTCGGTTCATCCTGTTCCTGGATGACTTGTATGGACGAATGTTTGACAGAGTATTTCCTAAAAACCACGTACATTGATTTTTACAAGCATATCGAGTTGGTGGCGAAGAAGGCGCATTTCTTTTAAACCCAGTATATGTTTGTGGACGTCAATTAGTGATTTGGCGGATCTGATGATGTGACATTCAAAGTGATGGTGTGCAGATGTTCTAAAGGAAAATTCTAACCTCAAGCCTCACAGCCGGTAAATGACAAAAATCGGGCAGACAACATGGCTATGTGGGTCGCTCCCATTAGGGTGTATAATCACCTATCTAGAGAAATTCCTATTTCTTCTTTAATCTATTTCGATGCCGTCCCTTTTCGAGGAACGGTGGTTTGAGCCCAACCGTTGGTGATATACATTCGATAAACTCAAGCAAAATGAGTGGTCGGTCATGTGAGGGCCGGGTTACAAGATGTTCTTGTTGAACCCATTGTATTCGCCTCTAGAGATACTCTATCGGCAGGTGGTCCCATACCTTGTCAAGGTCGGAATCCAATCTCCAATAAGTGCCCGCGGTTTTGATTGTATACTATATAGTGGAGCGTGAGATGCAAGCGTTCTACTAGATTGTTATTTACTTGTATTTAGACATTATTATAATATCAGAAAAGATATTGATTTCAAAAATGTTTTGGGTTATCGTAAGGTAAAAGCCGTCCGTGTTTATGTGTGGATTTGGTCTTATGATTATCCTTTTCTTTCGAAAAGATTTTGACTTTAAAATCAAGTTGTGTGATATCCTTAATACTGTGCGAGTTTTCTCACTCTGATTCACCAGACTGACCCGGTGTTTTGTAAATGCTCGAGTTAGCCCGAGGTGTACAGGTTCAGGTTATCGAATGATGTGAAGAGACGAGCTGGAAGGGTCCAGACGTGCGATATTATATAGCTACTTTTCCACTGTGTGTTGTATCTGAGGACAGGTTATTATAATTGTCCAGATGTGTGATGTACTCTGATGATTTTAAGTATTTTAAAGCTCTCAGTAAAGATTTATTTCTATATTATATTTTGTCCCGTTGCGATGTGAGACTATGATTCTTTGTTGTGGTGTTTCTTCTTCCTCTTCTATTCTAATATTTCTTTCTTTCTTATCTCACCCTATAAATCCTTTCTAATGACATTCCAGTGTTTTCGGTGTTTAGAAGGTCGGCATGAGTCACGGTAAGGGTAATTATGTCAATTTTCGGGGCCGAAAATCCCTGGATCATTACATGCTTGCATCTCACATTTCACTACATAGTCCACAAACAAAACCGCAAGGCGCTTATGGATAATTGATTTCAAACTATGATAAGGTATGAATCCACCTTTCGATAGTGTATCTCTAGGGAGTAACACACGGGTTTAGCAAGAACATCTTGTAACCCGGCCACACATGATCGACCACTCATTTGCTACGAGTGTACCGAACATATTATCACTAACAGTTGTCCAACCACCATTTCCTTGAAGATACGGCAGCAACAGAAGTAACAAAAGAATTTTCTCTAAATAGTGATAATACACCCTAATGATAGCGATCCACATAGCCATGCCGCATAATCGATTTTTGTCATTTCCTGGTTGGGAAGCTCGAGGCTATACTTACCTCTTTGGCATATCACATGTTCATTCACTTTGAATGCCACATCGTCAAACCCACCAAATCATACGTTGATTTCCCTAAAAACATTTCAGGTATAAAGCTAAGAGAAATGAATTTCTCTGTCACCAAGCAAAAATATATTTGAGGAGATCAATATATGTGATCTATTAGACGTACTCTGTCAGACATTCATTCGTAAAAGTTGTCCTAGAACTGGAAAAACCGAAGGCACTATCCTGTAAATCCATCTTAGGAAATTTCTACCTAGGATCGACAAAACAACCCTTACATAAACTCCATCTTCAAAAATCTTTGACTTGTAATCGTCTAAATCATATCGAAGTGGAATTTAGATTGTGGACTCTTTGAAACGATAACTTTAATATCTTTTAGGTCAAGTGATACTTAATAGCAATCAAATCAACATATTTCACATGGGTTTCTGTATCCAAATTGATTATTAGGGCTTATCTACTGAATATATAAGATTCAACTTCCAGATTTAAACAATGTTCTAAAACATGATGATTTAAACATGTTAATGTTTACCCTAAACTATTTAATTTAGGATAATCACAAAATAGCTGTCTAATCAATCAACAATCAATTGTCACAATACATCTAATGACTCAAGTTTGACAATTTGTAGTTGCTGCAACATTATTCATTATCTATAATTGGGAAGTCAATTCAATTAATCATTCATAAACAACATTACAAAATATCCCTTATTTTGTTACTTGAAAACAATAATCAACATTTATCCTTTTAGAATAAATTCGTCTCTTTACTTTGAAAATATCATTAGAATTTCACAAAATTCCCTATTATTTCTTTTATTTTATACATATCAATATATATACTTTCTTAAACTCTTTTTATTTCCTTTATTTTGGAATCTCATTATATATTTCAAAATATTTCAGATAACATTGCATTATTATTGCTCATAATAAATTACTTCTAACATCTTTACTATTTTAACTTATATCATCCTCAGATAATCCTGAAGTCGTTCAAGTTGGGGTATTTTAATTAACTCTCATACCTTGGTTGATAATGTTCTTACCTTAAGATAGATATGAGTTGTGAACTCAAAAACCCATATTCAATCTAATATAACAACAAATCCCATTTAACTATTTTATTTAAAATTTGATTTTATAAATCCTTCTTACTTTTAAAATTTTCCTTTTCAAATATAACTATTATTAATTAAGAGATAATTAGTTTATAGGAAAAACTTTAATCTGATTTTTAAATCAGGTACGCAACTTTCAAAATTTAGACGGAAGGACGCGTTCAATTTTTCTCAGCCAACTCAATCATCTCCCTTCATAGCCACCATTTCCTTCAAAGCTACCGCCCCAAGCCACTGCTGCCTAAACCCTAACCGCCGCCGCCCTTAACCGTTGCCGCCCTTAACCGCTGCCATCCCTAACCGCTGCCGCAAACCTAGCAATCGCTGCCCTAAGCCAGCATGGCTATCGCCACTGCCGTTCAACTAAACCCTAGCCACAGCCTTTCTAGCCTTCGTCGTCCAAGCGTCAGCCGTCATCGTTGATCTGAATTAAAAAAAATCAGTACCATGTCCTCTACTCAATCATCGATGGTCTAAATTTAAAAAAAAAACAGTGATACCAAAAGTGCTAAATCAACTTAACATAATTTATTGATGTGCAGTCTATTCAAAAGTAATTCATATGCACGAAGGACGCTCTAGAATTATTGAGTTACAATTTATAAAGGACCATTCTACCTTATAACAACATCAAAAATTCTAAATTCAGCTATCATTTCGTGTATGCAATATATTTTATAGAAGCTTAAATAAATATACAATGATATATTTAACTATCATTTAGAATATTATTCACATGCTAGATCACTTTAAAAAATAGAATGCTAAATTCAACTATCATTTATTATATCTATACATGTTAGATCTCTTTAGGAAACACACTGCGATATATATGTATCAGTTTTCGTATCTTATATGTAGTAGTTTGCTTTAAAAATATAATGCTACATTCAGCTATCATTAGCATATTCTATACATGCTAGTTCACTTTAAAAATAGAAATCAACTATCATTTATTATGTTCTATACATTCTAGTTTACTTTAAAAATAGCATGCTATAATCAACTATCATTTAGCTTATTTAGAAGTTCTAGTTCCTTATAAAAATAATAATGCTAAATTCAATTATCATTTATTATATTCTATTCATGCTAGTTCATTTTACTAATAAATACTATATTCAAACAATATTTTGCAAACTTTACACGTGCTACCTCACTTCAAAAATACAAATGATAAGTTCAACTATCATTTAGCATATTTTGTACATGGTAGCTCACTTTATAAATGCAATGTTATATTAAACTATCATTTAGCATATTGTACATACGTTATTTCACGTTAAAACATACAATGCTAAATTCAACTATCAATTACCACTTTAAGAATGTAATGCTATATTTAGATATCATTCATTATATTGTATACATGCTAGTTCAATTTGAAAACACAACGCTATATTCATATCTCATGTTCTATAATGTTAGTTCCCTCTAATATAGCATTTGAGTAACGATAGACATATATAATATTGAAAAAGATGATACACAAACATAACATGATATATTTACATTTGAATATGCTACCCTGTTTGCTTAATGTATTACGTTGCAATGATAAATGATAGAGAAAAATAGCATTCAGTACAAGGACAACAACATAAAACTAATAAGAATTAAAATGGAATGCTATATACATCTAGCATTACACACTTTATTAAATTCAACAACAGCATAAAACTAACAAAAAATCCAATCAGCATACAATACAAGGACAGTAAAATAATTTAATCATATAATACAATACATTTCATAGTACAGACAGAAATGATACTTTCATATATCATTAATCTGGGCTGAAACACAAAATCTATTGAAAAAAATCACAAACAACATAATTTCTTTCTCTCAAAATCGCAAATCACAACAAGAATTAAAAATACGTTTGATTTGACAGAAAATACACGATTTGAGATGGATTGATCAAATTTGACATAACATATACAATTTCAGGCATTGATCGGTCAGATGACGGCTAGCGCTTGGAGAGGCGGCGGCGGCTTGGAAAGGAGGCGGCGACGACGGCTTGAAAGGCGTGTCGTCGAAATCAGAATGCGAATTGATCAAACTCGCGAATTGTTTGGAAAAAGATCTAAATAACGTCGATTTCAAAAATCATCGTTAATTAGCTTGGAAAACTCGTCGAAGTAAAAATACGTGATCGACTCGGTCCGATCAGGTCAAAATACCTGAGCGCATCGGTCCGATCACGTGGTAATACTCGTTACGGAAACATATTTGGAATTTAGAAAAATATAGCATCACGCACTCAAAAATAGTTGATCAGCATGTGTCGATCATCAAAATGGCTTGCGCGACCTGATTTGGTAAAAATATAAAATTTGGCAAAAACAACGTTATGCATGAAAAATAACTTCTCGACACATGTTGATCTACAAAAACGGCTTGCATGACACGCGACGTGATTAAATTTAGTAAACTCAAAATTTGGCGAAAACACGGTGTGATCAATCAAAAAATGAGTGATCGCCTCATGTAGATCAGCAAATTTTTTAGACTCGATCACTTTCCAGATGATTGTGATCAGGCTAAAAAGACTAATCACCTTAGGTTGATCTTCATAAAAATCTGAGCCCGATCTCTAACAATACTATGCCAGAATAAAAAAAACAATGTGCTACACCATGTGTTTGGCAAAACAATGACAATGATCTGGTCCCCACTTCTCTTCTTCCTGATCCAATAATTTGGTAATCACAAAAACCGTGATCACCATGCAACAATCTACCAAATATCTTAACCCGATCTCCTTCTTCCTCTTCCTTCATTCCTGCTCCAGTATTCACCATGCACATAGTGCATTGGTGCACATGCACCAACGATCCAGGCCAACAGTCAACTCCGTTAGACACCCCACAAATGTCACAACCCTCTGGCGACTCATCATTGTCACCTTCTTTACACCCAGCCAACTCAATACCAGGCGACCCTGCAGGCCAAAACCAGAATACCCAAGCCAAAATTCAATCCAAAAAAAACTGGCAACCACCCACTTCCGACCAAGTTAGCACCTGCCACCACTGCTAATGGCTTCTCCACCAGACCACCTCCTTCCCACTAATTCCTGTGTAACTGGCACCCTCCTACACCCCTACAATCAATGCAAACCTGAGCCTTCAAAACACAGCCTTAAAGCCAAAAATGACCTCATCCAGTTTCTTCTGACCATAAGAGGTGCTGCAATGTAACACCCTGAATTTTTGAATAATCGAATTAACTAAATTCAAGAATGATTAATCTCAGATGTGAGAATTAAGGGAAATGGGTTGCGCAGTTCGTCCCGGAATTCTGGTTGAGATAGAGTCCGAGTTTGCGTAAAACGGATATCGGATGAAGGAGATATGGACGAACGAAGTTAGGCGGAAGAATCAGAAGAAAAAATATATATAATTGCACTGGCGCACTTGGGAAGTGCGCCAGTACAAATGTTGCATTGGCGCCCCTGCCAAGTGCGCCCAGGGCGAGCAGAAAGCCTGCACAGCTTTCTGGTGCAATCTGATCCATTTTTTGACTCATTGCTGAGTCCTTTCTGACTCCTTGCTGAGTCATTAGGGCTGAGGTGTCATCCTATCCTGACTGAGTGGTTTTGATTAACCCTAAGATCATCCGACGGCTATAACTAAATTGAAATTCTATATAAACATGGGTAGACTCAAACCCTAAAATCAAATAAAAATCTGAATTATGGCCGTCATGCTGTCATCTTGTAACCCAGAGTAGGCGCCACCAACTAGAGGGAAATCAAAGCTAATCAACTCAATTCTATTCAGCTCTAATCTAAACAATAATGAATCTACTACAAAGGCGAGCTAAATCAACTTCAGAACTCAGATTTCATAACGCAAGACCTTCTTTTTATGAGCTCGATTTATTTAATAAGATAATTAACAATTTAATTGGATTGAGCTATGTTTTGGATTATATGGTTATGTTGTGAATCATTGACCGTATGTTATTATATGTGTTGTAAATCTATGATGTTATTATCTATGTTGTAAAGCTGCGATGTTATCATCTATGATGTAAATATATGTTAATTGTTGACTTATGTACAATCAATTCATAATGATGTTTCATATGCTAGTTTGGTTTTGTTGTTAGAACTGATTCATATGTTAAATCATATGTAAGTTTAACTTGATAATTTTACATGCAAGTTTAGATGTTAATTTAGATATGAATCATATGTAAGTTAGTGAGAATCATATACAACTTTACATGTTTCATGACATCTATTTTATGTGTAAATTGGATCTAAAGTTAGGCTATGACATGTGTGAGTTAGATGCAAGTTTACATCATAGTTTATGTTGTATAAATCACATATGCAAGTTCACACCTTATGATTAGATCTATGACATCCATAGTTCATGCAAGTTTATGACTATTGCCTATGCAAGTTTACACCTTATGATTAGATCTATGACATCCATAGTTTATGCAAGTTTGTGACTATTGCCTATGCAAGTTTACACCTTATGATTAGATCTATGACATCCATAGTTTATGCAAGTTTGTAACTTTGGCCTATGCAAGTTTTTGGATGAAAAACCTTATTCACACATGCAAGTTCACCCCTTATGTTTAGGTCTTGTTTTTATTCTATGCATGTTGTGATGTTTTCTCTTTATTCCATAAGTTAGACTATTCGAGTCTAACGTATATTTTACGTCAAACGAACGAACGTACAACGTGGGGCAATGGGATAATACTAAAAGATTTAATATTGAGAATTGGCATAAATGCCTTAAATGTGATGTTAATTGGTATAATTTTATATACCATAAATAGATGGACATAATTGAGTCAATTATGGACATAGTTAAATTTTAATTGATTGGCAATTTGAATAGGGAAATTAATTCAAATTGGGGGTAATTAATTAGGTGTAATTAATCGCCTAAGACACGAGGTTAGACTCTTTTGTGGTGTAAGACTGCCCGGACCCGCCCGGCAAATCCAGCTGCCACAAATGTCAGTCTAATGTGGGAGGTCTTAGGCATAAATTAAATGCGTAACAGTTGTAAAGACACGAGGTTAGGCTCGTTTGTGGTGTAAGACTGCCCGGACCCGCCCGGCAAATCCAGCTGCCACAAATGCCAGTCTAATGAGGGAGGCCTTTATAAGGTTACGGTCTTAATGAATTAAAAAACACTTAACCAGATAAAAATGTAGTGGGACATGAGGGGGTTAAGTGGGTGCCTTGGGTGGCATATGAAATGCGATTAGATGCACTTAACCAAGATTGAAACATGTAAGAAGACATGAATAAGAATGGGGTTAAGTGGGAAAAACCTTAGAGGGGACCAAGCATAGGTGAAAGCTTGTATCATGCATGGGGGCCCTTTTCAAACCAGTAACCCATTAATTATCTTTGTGGGCTCGACCCAAGTCGATGACGGGACTACTGGATTTGATTGTAAGAGGTCAAAACGGGTCAGCGGTGACAACGCAAGCCTAACGGGTTCATATGCGTTGTGGGCCCGGGCTGGTATGTAAGACGTTGTTGCATCGTGCAGATATAAGCCATGCATTTTTGGTTGTATCGGGTTTGGGGAGTGATACACCCCACTGTGGTGCCAGCACGGGTATCTACGAGTTAGGGAGCCGATCGAATGGGGGTAGTGGGTACACCTAGTGGAGATAGGGGCAGACGACACCTATGAAGGTAGCTAGGGGTACACTAAACTACCATTATCATTATTAAGTTCTGTAGGGGGATCAACCTTTAAGGGTGACTAGTGGTGGTGCAGTGTAGTAATTATCTTATAGTGACTAAGTGCGCCTTTAACGCTATCTTGGTTCATCTTATTTCCTCGTTTTGTTCTATCATACCCAATTGTTCACAGTCATTTCCTTATTTTCCAGCTTATGTCTTAGCCTAGTTATTTAGATAATTATATTGTTAAAGTTATCGCACTCGCAAGACTTTATGTCTGATCCCCTTTTCTTTCTACCTCTTTTCTTCCTTCCCCCCCCCCTCAGGTTTGCAAGGAGGGAATACTACAGCTTAGTGCCGATTTCTTTCAGTTGCTTGAAGAGAGTAGATGTATCACTTGGGACTTTCTCATCTTTACGGCTTTGCGTATGCTTAGTGGGGATTTATGCATTTATGTTATTTAAGTATTTGCTTCTTTATGTACTTTGAAGTTTTTGGAAAAGACTACTGATCCTGTTGTAATGGTTTTGGAAACTACTTATGTAAACTCCTTTTAAGTTATGATGAAATAAAATAAGTTTTATCTTCCGCTATGTTGTTTTATTTATTTATTCTTGTAAAAGTATCTTTTCTATACAACAATAACGCTTCATGGACATTGATGCATTCCCTTTGTGAGTGACATTAATGGACGTGGGGTGTTACATGTGGTATCAGAGCTATGGTTACAAGAACAGATAAAAAGTTTTGAAAAGTGTTTTCAAAAGTATTATTTTACTAGAAAGTATTCCCAAAAACTTGTTTTAAAGAAGCTACTTTCAAGGAAAAATTAATTTAAAGAGCATAATCCCCGCAAGCCATACATCTCTCTTTCGCTTCCCTTGTTTTAAAACTCTTTCTTTTTCTTTTCAACATGTCTGGAGCATCTGAGATACCGGAGGGTGTTCATGTACCCGGTTGGTTTCGTCAATATCTCGAGGCTACGGCCGCTGTCGTGGGTCCGGCCAACGTTCCTCCTCCTCCTCCCCCAGCTCCATTCATTCCTCCGCGTGGTGATACTTTCTCTAAGATATGTAAAGACTTTCGTTTGATGGGTGGAAAATCTTTTAGTGGATCTGAAACGTCATTGAAGCTAGAAATTGGTTGAAAGAAGTGGAGGATTTGTTTGGCATCTTCGATTTGGACGATTGTAAGAAGTTCCAATTGGCTGCTTGGTTGATGAAGGACGAAGCTTCGTTTTGGTGGGAGGTCACTAATGGAGAGCGTCCGGTTGATACATGGCCAGATTTCAGGCGTAGGTTTGAGGCAAAGTTTCTCTCATGGGCTGAAGAGAATCTATACATGGAAAGGTTTTTGGCATTAAAGCAAGGGAATCTATCAGTGAAAGAATACGTCAACAAGTTCAATCAGTTGGCGAGATTTGGCTTGGACTTGGTGAATGCACCTGAAAAGAAGGCCCTGAGATTTGTTAAGGGTTTGAACGAGCCACTATATGGGTTAGCTATGACCCACATCCCTATGGGGGCCACTTTTGAGAGGCTAGTTGATATGGCGCTTATGCATGAAGAGGAGAAGGGCGCCAATGCTAATAAGGCACCCGAGAAGAAAGGGGATCAAAAGAAACCGCAGCAGCAACAACAAAACAAGAAGGGCGGGAAGAACAATAATGGCAAAGGAAAGAAGAAGTGCTTTAATTGTGGGACACCAGGCCATCTGAGTAAAGACTGTTGGAAAAAGAAGAAAACTAGTTGTTTCCACTGTGGAGAGGCAGGTCATCTAGTTAAGGACTGCCCAAGGAAACAGGGACAAGGGCAAAGAATTTCTGGAAGACAGCTTCAGGCTCTCGTGGCTCCAGGGTAGGCAAGGGAGCAGGTCCAGGCTCTCGCGGTCCCACCGCTGCAAGAACGAGGTAGAAACATTTCCGTTGAGAGTTTAGTTTTTCTATTTGATCATCATGTCCGTAATTTATTCGATTCTGTCGCATCACATTCGTTTATCTCTACATCAGTAGTTGAGACACTGCACTTAAATACTAGTCTTGTTGTGGATTCAATTGTAGTCTCAAATCCTATTGGTGGGTCGGATCATTTATCCATGGTCTGTAGGGATTTGAGATTGTTTATCTTAGGTGTTGGTTTTGAATGTAATGCTTTTGTGCTTGGTTTCATGGGCTATGGGTTGATTCTAAGGATGGATTGGCTAGCCCGATATGGCGCCATCCTAGATTGTGAACGAAGGGTAGTAAAATTGTTGACTCGTAGTGGAAAGACCCTTGACATTTCTTGTGACCCTAGAGGACCGGTGATGCTTAGTTATATTGAGTCACTTGACGCATCCAATGATGATTTACATTCTGTTCGTATAGTCCTTGAATATGTTGATGTCTACGATGAGGTGAGGGGTCTACCCCCAAAACGTGAGATAGACTTTCATATTTATCTTGTAGACAATGCAAAACCAGTATCTCTGCCAGTACGCCACATAGCTCCTCGTGAGAGGAGTGAGCTCAATAAGCAATTAGGGGAGTTGCTTGAGAAAGGGTTCATAAGACGTAGTATATCGGAGTGGAGTGCTCCAGTAGTATTTGCCACGAAGGCGGATGGGTCCCTTATACTTTGTGTCGACTATAGAGAACTTAATAAACTTACTAAGAAGAATAGGCACCCACTGCCGAGGATTGACGATCTTTTTGATCAGTCAGTTGGCGCCTCAGTGTTTTCGCAGTTGGACTTAGCCACTGGTTTCCATCAGTTGAGAGTGGCTGAGGATAGCATAGACAAGACTGCCATTAGGACCCCGGACGGTTTCTATGAATGGCTTATGATGCCCTTTGGTCTGACAAATGCCCCCGCATACTTTGTTGACTTGATGAGTAGGGTGTTTAGGAAGTACCTTAATAAATTCGTGGTGGTCATTGTGGATGACAACTTGGTCTTTTCTAAGAGCAAGGAAGAGCATGCCCTACATCTTAGGGAAGTGTTGGAGACCCTTCGAGCGCATAACCTTAAAGCTAAATTTTCTTAATGTCACTTTTGGAGGAAGGAAGTGCGATTCTTAGGGAACATGGTTTCCAAAGAAGGGATAGTTGTGGATCCCGCGAAGGTAGTGGCCATCCAAGATTGGAAGGTCCCTAAAAATGCTACCGAGATGAGGAGTTTCTTGGGGTTAGCAGGCTACTATAGGAAGTTTATCAAGGACTTCGCATAAATATCAGCCCCATTAACACGCTTGACAAAGAAGAACCTAGTTTTTACGTGGGACATAGATTGTGATGATGCGTTCCAACGTTTAAAGAGAGCTTTGACCACAGCCCCAATCTTAGTGTTGCCAGATGAGAGTAAGCCATTTACTGTTTATACCGATGCTTGTGGGACAGGACTAGGTGCAGTCTTAATGCAAGAGGGAAGGGTAATAGCCTATGGAGGAAGGCAGTTGAGAGTACATGAGAGAAATTACCCTACGCATGACCTAGAGTTGGCTGCTATTGTTTTCGCGTTTAAGTCTTGGCGCCATTATCTTCTTGGCGAGAAATTCGAATTGTTCACTGACCACAAATCGCTAAAATGCTTTTTCTCTCAGAAGGACTTAAACTTAAGGCAGCAAAGGTGGATGGAATTCTTAGCATCCTACGATTTCGAGATAGCATATACTCCTGGCAAGGGTAACGTGGTGGCAGACGCCTTAAGTAGGAAAAGGTTATCCTTGAGTCCGTTGTTTGTTGAGCGGCGAAGCTTAGAGTTCATCTATATGTTTGACTTTAGACCTTCCATTGACTTTGTACTCGGTTTGCTGGCATCCTTAGAGGTCAGACCTACGCTTTTGGGATGGATTGGTGAGGCACAGCAAGATGACCCATAGTTGGTTGAGTTAGTAGAGAAGCTCATAAGGGGGGAGTCATCGAGCCATCTCAGTAGGTATACCCTAGATGATAAGGTTTGGTTACGTAGGGATGGTAGACTTTGTGTACCACAAGACGAGGACTTGAGGAAGACCATTCTTGATGATGCACATCGTTCGAAGATGACCATTCATCCCAACGAGGACAATATGTACATGGACATGAGGCGAGTTTACTTTTGGGCTGGTATGAAGAAGGATGTGGCCGAGTTTGTCGCTAGATGCTTGGTGTGCCAACAAGTAAAAGCAGAGCAAAAGAAGCCCGGTGGGTTGCTTCACCCATTGAAGATCCCACAATGGAAGTGGGAGAGTGTCTCGATGGACTTTGTTGATGGGTTACCGAGATCGAGGAAGGGTAATACGGGGATTTGCGTCGTGGTAGACAGACTTACTAAGAGCTCCCATTTCATTCCCGTGAAGAGTAAGTGGACTGCTCCATGGTTAGCCTCTGTATACATTCAAGAGATAGTTCGTTTGCACGGTGTTCCTTCTAGCATAGTGAGCGATCACGATCCTATCTTTACTAGCGAGTTTTGGAAGAGCTTGCAAGAGGCGGTAGGGACTCAGTTATGTTTGAGCACCGCATATCATCCTCGGACAGACGGCCAGATCGAGAGAGTGAATCGTATTCTAGAGGACCTTTTGAGCCTATGTGTTTTAGACTTCGGAGGTACATGGGAGGAGCATCTTCCTTTGGTGGAGTTCGCATATAATAATAGCTTCCAGTCTAGCATTGGCATGGCACCTTTCAAGGCTCTTTATGGACGGCCGTGTCGTTCGCCTACATGTTGGTGGGAATCTACGGATAAGATCTTTCTTGGGCCAGATACGATTAGAGAGACTTCGGAAAAGATCAATTTGATTCGAAGGAGGAAGAAGACGGTGCAAGATAGGCAGAAATCTTATGCGGACAAGAGGAGGACAGATCTTGAGTTTGATATTGGGGACATGGTCTTTATCAAGGTGTCTCCATTACGGAATGTTGTTCGCTTTGGGTCCGTTGGGAAGTTAGCACCAAGGTTCGTAGGGCCGTTTCCTATTAAGGAGAGGATTGGACAGATGGCGTATAGAGTGGAGTTGCCCGAGAGACTTAGTGGTGTACACGACGTATTCCATGGATCGCATTTGAGGAAATGCTTGCACGAGACCGTGGAAGTGGTAGAGCCGAGCTTGCTTAGAGAGGTAGAGATAGAGTGTGATGCGACGATTCGACGAGCTCCTACGTGCATTCTTGGGTCGGATATTAAGAAGTTGAGGAATCGAGAGGTCAAGCTAGTCAAAGTGCAATGGGGAGATGATGAGAGCAACGCTACTCGGGAGACGGAAGAGAAAATGCATTCATTGTACCCTTTTCTTTTCGAGGATATTTCTTTTGATTTCTCCTTTATCGCTTAGCTTGTACTTATTTTATCCTTAGTATGCCCTCTCACTAGTACCTTTGACCTTTAGATAGGGTAGTCCTATGGTTGAAACATGTGTTTGGGACATGTTATGTATGATGGATGCAAGTGTTTGCTAGTAGTTGCTCGTGGATGCATATACACACACTTTAGGCACTAAGATCGGCCCAGTCACTTTCTTATTGCATATTGCATATAAATGGATGTATTTAGTAAAATGAATGTACATTGAATGTGTGTATCACATGGATGTTGCATTTAAATGGATGGTTGTGCACACATGTAGTAATGATATGTATAGGATTCTGTGCATACATGATGGATACATGGCATTATCATTATTGGCATTAAGGAGGTCGACTGAATCTGTGGACCGCCTGATTTAGCATTAGTATACGGACATATACACACACTATGCATATGTACATGAAAAGCATTAGAAATCTTTTAAGGACCATCGTTGCTAGTGGTTGTTGGTTGAGTAGATGGATTATTGTATGGTAGGATACGTTCTTCTTGACTAAGAGATTTCGAGGACGAAATCCTTTAAGTAGGGGAGAATGTAACACCCTGAATTTTTGAATAATCGAATTAACTAAATTCAAGAAAAAATAATCTTAGACGTGAGAATTAAGGGAAAAGGATTGCGCCATTATGTTCGTCTCAGAATTTTGGTTGAGACAGAGTCTGAGTTTGCGTAAAACGGATACCAGATGAAGGAGATATGGACGAACGAAGTTAGGAGGAAGAATCAGAACAAATATATATATATATAATTGCACTGGCCCACTTGGGAAGTGCGCCAGTACAAATGTTGCACGGGCGCACCTGCCAAGTGCGCCCAGGCCGAGCAGAAAGCCTGCACAGCTTTTTGGTGCAATTTGATCCATATTGTGACTCATTGCCGAGTCCTTTCTGACTCCTTGCTGAGTCATTAGGGCTGAGGTGTCACCCTGTCCTGACTGAGTGATTTTGATTAACCCTAAGATCATCCGATGGCTATAATTAATTGAAATTCTATATAAACATGGGTAGACTCAAACCCTAAAATCAAATAAAAATCTGAATCATGGTCGTCATGCTGTCATCTTGTAACCCAAAGTAGCCGCCACCAACTAGAGGGAAATCAAAGCTAATCAACTCAATTCTATTCAACTCTAATTTAAACAATAACGAATCTACTGCAAAGGCGAGCTAAATCAATTTCAGAACTCAGATTTCAGAACGCAAGACCTTCATTTTGTGAGTTTGATTTCCTTAATAAGATAATTTACAATTTAATTGGATTGAGCTATGATTTGGATTATATGGTTATGTTGTGAATCATTGACCGTATGTTATTATCTATGTTGTAAATCTATGATGTCATTATCTATGTTGTAAAGCTGTGATGTTATCATTTATGTTGTAAATCTATGTTAATTGTTGGCTTATGTACAATCAATTCATAATGATGTTTCATATGCTAGTTTGGTTATGTTGTTAGAACTGATTCATATGTTAAATCATATGTAAGTTTAACTTGATAATTCTACATGCAAGTTTAGATGTTAATTTAGATATGAATCATATGCAAGTTAGTGAGAATCATATACAACCTTACATGTTTCATGACATCTATTTTATGTGTTAATTTGATCTAAAGTAAGGCTATGACATGTATGAGTTAGATGCAAATTTACATTATAGTTTATGTTGTATAAGTCATGTATGCAAGTTTACACCTTATGATTAGATCTATAACATCCATAGTTTATGCAATTTTGTGACTATTGTCTATGCAAGTTTACACCTTATGATTAGATCTATGACATCCATAGTTTATGCAAGTTTGTGACTATTGCCTATGCAAGTTTACACCTTATGATTAGATCTATGACATCCATAGTTTATGCAAGTTTGTAACTTTGGCCTATGCAAGTTTTTGGATGAAAAACCTTATTCACACATGCAAGTTCACCTCTTATGTTTAGATCTAGTTTTTTTCTATGCATGTTGTGATGTTTTCTCTTTATTCCATAAGTTAGACTATTCGAGTCTAACGTATATTTTACGTTAAACGAACGAACGTACAACGTGGGGCAATGGGATAATATTAAAAGATTTAATATTGAGAATTGGCATAAATGCCTTAAATGTGATGTTAATTGGTATAATTTTATATACCATAAATAGATGGATATAATTGAGTCAATTATGGACATAGTTAAATTTGTAATTGGTTGGCAATTTGAATAGGGAAATTAATTCAAATTGGGGGTAATTAATTAGGTGTAATTAATCGCCTAAGACACGAGGTTAGACTCTTTTGTGGTGTAAGACTGCCCGGCCCGGCCCGGCAAATCCAGCTGCCACAAATTCCAGTCTAATGTGGGAGGTCTTAGGCATAAATTAAATGCGTAACTGTTGTAAAGACACGAGGTTAGGCTCGTTTGTAGAGTAAGACTGCCCGGACCCGCCCGGCAAATCCAGCTGCCAAAAATGCCAGTCTAATATGGGAGGTCTTTACAAGGTTACGTTCTTAATGAATTAAGAAACACTTAACCTGATTAACATGTAGTGGGACATGAGGGGGTTAAGTGGGTGCATTGGGTGGCATGTGGAATTTAGTGGGTGCCTTGAGTGGCATATGAAATACGATTAGATGCACTTAACCAAGATTGAAACATGTAAGAAGACATGAATAAGAATGGGGTTAAGTGGGAAAAACCTTAGAGGGGACCAAGCATAGGTGGAAAGCTTGTGTCATGCATGGGGGCCCTTTTCAAACCAGTAACCCATTAAGTATCTTTGTGGGCTCGACCCAAGTCGAGGACGGGACACGCGTACTGGATTTGATTGTAAGAGGTCAAAACAGGTCAGCGGTGGCAACGTAAGTCCAACGGGTTCATATGCAAGTGTGGGCCCGGGCTGGTAGGTAAGACGTTGTTGCATCGTGTAAATATAAGCCGTGCATTTTTGGTTGTATCGGGTTTCCACTTTGGGGAGAGATACACCCCACTATGGGGCCATCACGGGTATCTACGAGATAGGGAGCCGATCGTATGGGGGTAGTGGGTACACCTAGTGGAGATAGGGGCAGACGGCACCTATGAATGTAGCCAGGGGTACACTAAACTACCATTATCATTATTAAGTTCTGTAGGTGGGATCAACCTTTAAGGGTGACTAGTGGTGGTGCAGTGTAGTAATTATCTTATAATGACTTGGTGCGCCTTTAACGTTACCTTGGTTCAACTTATTTCCTCGTTTTGTTCTGTCATACCCAATTGTTCATAGTCATTTCCTTATTTTCCAGCTTATGCCTTAGCCTAGTTATTTTGATAATTATATTGTTAAAGTTATCGCACTCGCCAGACTTTATGCCTGCCCCCTTTTCTTTCCACCTCTTTTCTTCCTCCCCCGCCCCCTCAGGTTTGCAAGGAGGGAATACTACAGCTTAGTGCCGATTTCTTTCCGTTGCTTGAAGAGAGTAGATGTATCACTTGGGACTTTCTCATCTTTATGGCTTTGCTTATGCTCAGTGGGGATTTATGCATTTATGTCATTTAAGTATTTGCTTCTTTATGTACTTTGAAGTTCTTGGAAAAGATTATTGATCCTGTTGTAATTGTTTTGGAAACTACTTATGTAAACTCGTTTTGAGTTATGATGAAATAAAATAAGTTTCATCTTCCGCTGTGTTGTTTTATTTATTTATTCTTGTAAATTTATCTATTCTATACAACAATAATGCTTCATGGACATTGATGCATTCCCTTTGTGAGTGACATTAATGGACATGGGGGGTTACACGCAACCTCGTCCACGCCTTCACCTAACCCCACGAATCTCCCAAAAAAGCAGTTTCCAATTCCCATTGCCAAGATTCAAGAATTAGATTTTTATACCTAAAACAAACATTAAATCCTAGTGTCCAATCAAGGCTTGTAAAAATTGTGAAACTGGTCTTAAAATTCACGATTTTCAAGCACAATCACACCCACATGCCTGACTTTTAAAATTAAGACAATAAAAAATTCAAGTTTTAAAACTCTTTGTTGATATTTATGTATATCTGAAAATATAAATCTTTATTTGAACTGAAACAATTTTTAAAATTCACTAGAGATATATAGGAACAACTTCCGTGTAGGACTTAAGCTCTAATACCCATTGGAAATTTAGTTATTGATTTTTAAAGTATGTAGAAGTTAAAAATGTTAACCCCTGTTAACATACCAAGATTTATTCATATGATTTACGGAGCTTGTATCCAAACATAACACTCACTACTTGATTCATATGCGATGTAACCCATCATAACCAAGTAGATGCACATATATTTATATAGTATAACATTCAAGGAATAATTTAAAAAGGGAAACCATAGTGAGGTTTACTGGGAATATCTCTTACGGTCTCAGGTTCGAAATGTTCTAGGCACATTCAATTTGTTTCAGTGATTATAATTTGAAACAATCATCATAGTAGTGGGTTGTATCTAGTAGCATGTTCTTAGATCTATCGAGGCATATACCCAGTTTCAAAGCAACACGAATTATAAGTATGAAATAAAGGAGAAAGATGTGTTTACTCACAATAAATTCACTACCTCACATTCTCAGGTTCTGCTCTTTGTTTTAAGCTGCTTTCTCTGTCATTTTCTCTCGTTTTAAAGTGTGCAATCGTGTTAGTGTGTGTGTGTGTTTATTATTGAGAAACAAGTAGTAACATATAGCTTAGCATTTATATTTAGTAGAGTACAGTAAACGCAGATTTAGGGGTATAGCTACTTCTGCCAATGTGATTGAAAAGAGGTGTACTAAAGGCTAATCTCGTTCAATTCCATTCAAGCTGATGTGCACGGCTGAGCTATGTGTAGCAGTAAACATTTAGGTGTACTAGCTATGTGTTATGTGCTTTAAACTAGGATATTCTAGGGTAGATGTAGGGTTGATAGCTGCTGCATCCTATGATTGAAAGTGGTCTTATGTGAAAGCATTTCTCATTAAATTCTTTCCAGTTTATTATGTATGCACAACCATGTTATATGAAGTACAAATTGTTGTACATAGCACATGTGCAAAAAAGGCTTTTAAAACCCAAACTTAGCTTTTAAGTCTCATTGATTTGAAAAGTTGATGTGTTGTGTATCTTTCATTTGATCTTCTCGATATGAAATGCATGTGCGTGAGTACTAAATAGATCTTCACATCTATGGTTATTTGCCAAGCAAATCAAAATATTACAGTCTATGTACAATATAAATCTTAATATCAAATCTATGCACATAAAAAATATTGCTTATTTATTTGCTATGTACATAATAGATATAAAACTCGAGCTCAGTATATAAGGAAATCTAAGTGAATAGATATCATGTACTTTATAGATCTTAAGTATCAAATCCTATATAAATAATAATCTCATTAATTGCATTAGATTTACTTCCATTCTTATCAGTCTGTTGCCATATCTCTTCATATATACTTCAGTGTGAAGTAAATGAGATTTTAAATAAATATTCTAATTTATTTTTCATGTGAAGTAATAAAATATTACTTAAGTGTAAAACAAAAGTTGATATCTCAATCTATACATACATACATACATATATACATACATACATATATATATATATATATGCTAAAGATCAAAACAGTATATATACATATATATACTTGAAATTTTATAAAATAATTAATTTAAATTCTCTCAGATATTTAATTCTAATTTCCCGTAAGAAGATCTATTTTTATTTGAATTGAAAACAAGTTTAAAAACATAAAACAAAGTAACATCAACATTTACTTGCTTATATATAGAAATATATAATAGTTAAAGAAATTTAAACAAGCTTTCAAGATAAACAAAGATGTTAAAACATCACTGACTTGTTAATATAAAAATAACAAGTTAAAAATATATACATAGGATTTTAAACCAATGATTATTCAAATTATCTATAATATACAAGTTGAATGCAAATGAGTTGTTCAATGTTGTTCATTGGAAAATGCTGAAATTTTTTCGAATTGACTGCTAGAGGAGTTTGGCATTCTTCGGATGTTGTTCGTTGGGATCAAGCAGTTGGAGTTATCAATTTCTAGCAGTTGGAGTTATCAATTTCTACCAGATGGCCATTTGATTGTGGAATGATTTCATGGGTTGAAGTTACTTGATGTTGTACAACAATGAGTTTTTTTATGGTTTTCATTCTTTCTTTCATTGTTTATTTTTTTCTCATTGCTGATATTTTCTTATTTTGTGTTTGTTGTATAGTTTGTATGGTTACACTCGACACTTGTTGCTTCTTTGTAATTGCTATAGTGTGGAATAAAATTTTAATTGCCTTTCAAAAAAGAATATATTATTAATTGAATTTAATTATCAGATAAAATCTATAATTTATCGAATATAAAGTTGGTCAAAAACTGAGACATTACATTGTTGATAAAGGATATTATGTAGATGACATGTTTAAATTAAATGTTGATGTGAATTATATAAGTAGTTTTGCTTATATGTTTTCTAATTAAATATTTGGCTTGCTAGACTTTAACATGAGTGATTTAAGTTTAATCCCTGAAGTATATATAAGTGATTTAGAAAATTGTGAATTTTGTAGCGAGGCTAAAATTACTAACACCCACATAAATTTATATTTAGAGAATAAGAACCATTAACAATGATACATTTTAATATATACGAAGTTGATGGTATTTTGGCTAGAGATGGAATATGCTACTTTATTACTTGGCAACTGCTCTTATTTTACTTATGTTTATGTCATCAAGAATAAAAGTGATGCGCTAGATATATTTCAAATTTTGTCAATGAAATTGAAAACAAATTTAATAAGAAACTAAGAGATTTCAAAGTGATTGAGGAACTGATAATGAGTCTAACATGTTCTTTGAATTTTATGATCTGCATGGTATAATTCATGAAAAAACCGCAACATTTCATCTGAAATAAATGCGAAAGCAAGAATATGACACTTACCAAATTAGTTGTAGCTATTTTATTGAATTCAGGTGCAACAACACAACTATTTTATTGAATTTGTGTGCAACATCCCAATGGAATAAAATTATATCAACTGATCATTATGTCTAAAATCAGATTCCCACATCTATGAGCAAGGTTTCATCTTTTGGGATTTTCAAATACAAAAGAAAAAAACTAACTTTTATTGTTTCAAAACTTGCGGTTGCTTAGCATTCGTCTATATTCGCGACCCTGGAAAAATTAAATTGGCAAGTTAGTCATACGAATGTGCTTTTGTTGGTTACTCCATAAACAACAAAGTTTATAGATTTTTTTTCATTTCAATACTTGAGTTATTATTGAGTCAAATGATGTTGATTTATTTGGAAATAAGTTTTCTTTTAAATAGAGAAATAGTGGGCGTACATCTACTACTAAAATTCCAATAATAATAAATAGTGAACGTGATGCGGAAATTGCATATGAACCTAGAAAAAGTAAAAGAGCTAGGATAACTGAAGATTTTAGCATAGAATATTTTTCCTATGCATAGAAGAGGACCCTACTATTCCTAAAGAAGCTTTATTTTATTTAGATTCCTACCTCTAGCAATAAGTTATACATGACAAAATGGAATCTCTCAAATCTAATAAAACATGAAGTTTAGTTGATTTGCATCAAGGTTGTAAAATAGTATGTTATAAATGGGTACTTAAAAAGAAATTGATACCTGATGGTATAATTGATAAGTATGAGGTTCGTTTTGTATCTATAGGATATAGACAAAGAGAAAACATTGAATTTTTGATACTTTTTGTAATGACCCGGTTTTTCTGATGTTTAGTTAGTCGTCATTGAGTTTATGTCGATAATGTCGATAACCAAAGTCGCTGAAAAAACGGGTCGTTACACCTTTTCATTGTCGAAAGTTCTTCACAAATTTTTTCAAATTGTATCCCATATGGAGGTAGGGTCTGTAATGATATACAATGTTGGTTTTTCAATTTAATTTCAAACACCAACTATAATATTCATTGAAAAATAGCAATGACCGTTCAATCAAAAAGATACTTCGAACAAATGCTTCGCTTTCTCTATAAATACACATTTCTTCATCATAATCACTTCACTCTCAATTTTACTTTCGTAGCTTCAAAACAATAAGCATCATCAAATATATTTCTGAGTGTCATTTTGATATGTACAAGTAACCATTGCTTGCACAAATAATCTATTTTATATCCTGAAAGTTTGTTTTCAGTCAACTCGTTGTGATAAAGAAAGGGAAAACATCCTTGAAAGATAATGATTTATTTGTGCCTTAGAGCGATTAATCTATCCAAACTACTTCAACACTCACCAGTTACTCGAATCACATCCATTGGAGTACTAATTTCTCTTGCATCATTTTATAATTTATTGATTTACCAAACGGACATAAAACTACTTTTTTATGGTGAATTAGAAGAAGAGATTTATGTGAATCAACCCGAAACATTGTTGTACCCGGTCAAGAACATAAAGTTTGCAAATAAGATAAATCCTTATATAGCCTTAAACAACATCTAAATAATAGCAAGAAAAGTTTGATAATCTAGTTATTTCACATGGTTTCAAAATGAATGAAAGAAACAAATATATTTATTATAATTTTTTAGAATAACGTTTGCATTGTCATAAGTTTTTTATAACGACCCAAAAATTTCTGCCTTTCGAGTCGAGCGTAATCCAACGACTAAAAAATTTATTAAGAAATATTTAATGGAAATTAAATATTTAAAATGATTTGTTTTGAAAATTAACGACTTAGAATTTATTTAAAACAAAGTTTGAACGTATAAGATTATATTAATTATAAAACAAACTCTAACGTCGCGGTAGTTCAAAATATATATGTAACGACCCAATGATTTTTGGTCCTGAAAATCAACATAAACACCTTTACCGTAACTCATGCCGACCTTCCAAACACCAAAAACACTGGAACGTTATTATAAAGAATTTAGAGGGTGAGATAAGAAAGAAAGAAATATTAGAATAGAAGAAGAAGAAGAAGGACCAACACAACACAGAGTCTCACATCGCAGTGGAACAAAATATAATACATAAATAAATCTTTACTGAGAGGTTTTAAAAATACTTACAATATCAGAGTACATCACACATCTGGACAGTGAGTATAACTTGTCCTCATATATAACACAGCGGAAAAATAGCTATATAACATCATACGTCTGAACACCACCAGCTCGTCACTGGGCTTCGCAGCATCCGATAACTTAGACCTGTACAACCCGGTCTAACCCGAGCACTTACAAAACACTGGTCAGTCTGATGAACCAGAGTGAGAAATATCTCGCACAGTATTAAGGAAGATCATCCAACTTGATTTTTAAGTTAAAATCTTTTTGAAATAAAAGGATAATCATAAGACCAAATCCACACATAAACACGGATGGTTTTTACCATACGATAACCTAAAACATTTTTGAAATCAATATCTTTTCTGATATTATAGTAGTGTCTAAATACAAGTAGATATTAATCTAGTGGAACGCTTGCATCTCACGCTCCACATATATAGTATACAATCAAAACTGCGGGCGCTTATTGGGAATTGGATTCCGACTATGACAAGGTATAGGACCACCTGCCGATAGTGTATCTCTAGAGGCGAATACTCAACAAGAATGTCTTGCAACTCGGCCCACACATGACTGACCGCTCATTTCGCTTGATTGTATCGAATGTATATTACCAACGGTTGGGAGCTATCCACCATTTTCTGAAAGGGACAGCATCGAAAAAGATTAAAGAAGCAAAAGGAATTTCTCTAGATAGGTGATTATACACCCTAATGGGAGCGACCCACATAGCAATGCTGCCTGCCCAATTTTTGTCATTTCCCGGTTGATGAGACTTGAGGTTTAGATTAGCTTTTGAATACCTGGTCATCATTCACTTTGAATGCCACATTATCAGATCCGCTAGATATCACTAATTGACGTCCACAAAAATACTCTAGTTAGAAGCTAAGTGAACGACCATTCTCCGCCACCAATTATGATACGTTTGAAGAAATCAACGTACATAATTCCTTTGGAAATACTCAGTCGGACATCCGTCCATACAAGTCATCTAGGAACAGGATGAACCGAAGGTGCTCTCCTACTGCATCTCATGTAGGAATCACCCCAGGGATCAGTAGAGAGAAGTCCTTGCAACCCGTAGATTCCAACCACGACAGAACCACAGTTTATCTTTGGGAGCTCACTAAAGATTATTAGCGGTTCTTCCGTTTATGAAGATCTACGGTCTTTACTTCTTCATCTCGATCACCTTCTAATATTTTCACATAGTTGTTGGTCGGAATGGTTTTCGAATATAAATTCGATCCCGATCTTTCCGTACCAACAATCATATTGGACAGATTTGATAGTCGGTGATTTAACTATCAAAATAAACAGTGTTTCAATCATGGACATTGTGACGGCCCGCCCCGCACCAGTCTGCATTTCCTCCGAAAGTGCGCTGTACACATGCCTAACTAGCACGGGACGGTCGTCAGAAGAAAGGAAAGAAGGGAATTAACTAGCGAGGAACCTGTAGAATGTCTCACAGCACATGGAATAAAATATAATAATAACATACTTGACATAAAACAGGTGAGACAGTGCATAAGCTGACAACTAAAACCAACATCATCATCAGAGCAGCGGAAATCCAAATACAGCTTATTACAACTTTCCAAATTTACTGTCTCTAAAACATAAGAAAGCTAAAGTACAAGATGCACCACCAATGCCCAAGCAGTGATCTTCAACAACACAGGGAGAATACTATATATATATTACGTGGAAGCCTCCTGCTCGTCTCCGGATCATCTACCTGTGCATCACCAGCTAACCTGTCTCTAGTCTGCTCGTGTGAGCACCCAGAGTAATAAGAGGAGACATAAAACTCTGGGTCAGACATAAAGCCTGGTATGAGTGATACGCATCTAAACAGAACAATAACAGGTATACTAAACCATACCTGAACCTGGACCTACAACCAAAGAGTTAGTACAACATACCGTACAATACTCCAAGGTGCCATAATAAATAGTGTAAGAATACGGGGGTGGGGTGTGCATGTCATAATGATGGCAAACAAATCAACCATAGCAACCATCATCACATCTCTCACTCAGTGCGTAAAGCGTACGATGTCCACCACTGTCAATTACTAGACCCATCGAAGTAGTGACGGTGTTCAACTTGTACAACTACTGCTACTACCAAGCTTACCACATGGAGTCATGACCAAATCTTTACAAATGACCCCACTTCATTGGTTTATAGCCCTTTAGTCGTACCTAGGCCACTGTGGCCCTGAATCCGTACATGTACCTCCCATACATAGTGATCCAAAGTCATAGACATCGACTGCCCCTTGGCACACGTCCCGCAGCAAAGCCTAATCATGAAGTGAACTCATCGGTTCCCAACCGAACCTGAGCTCTAACTTCCCATATTGGACTACCTTTGCATCTCGGGTTATTGGTCAATACTGGGTCAGGTCGGGTTCCCCTCCTAGCCATCGGTTCGGGTCGGGTGTCCATTCTGAGTCGGGTCGGTGTGTTGTCCTCCCCTGTAGCGGTTCGGTTCGGGTTCCCAGCATTGTATCGGTTCGGGTCGGGTGTCCTCCTCCGGGTCGGGTGTCCCACTTCGGGTCGGGTCGGGTGCCATCTCCCTTCCAGTTCGCGCTTCCGCTCCATTCCGCTCCCTCGTTCTTTACGTGCTCCGATCCGATTCCTCCTTCTTTATTCGATCTGATCCCAGTTCAATTAGCGTGGCCTTCCTTCTTGCCAGTTCTCCCAAGTGTCAAGTTCTGATCCGAGCCCTTCGTCCTTAAGTCGATCCGATCCCCAGCTTAACCAACATGGCCTTCCTTTTTGCCAAGCCTCTTTTGTGCCAGACTCCAGTTCGGGTCGGGTTCCTTGCCCAGGTCTCCTATCCGATCCGAGCCGAAACCCTGCACAACTTTCTGCAACTTTTTCCAGCAACTTGTTTACGCCATTCGACGACGTTTTCAACAAATCTAACTATACTAATCAATCACAAATCATCCCAAACAGTCATAGCAACATAACAAACTAACCACAAACACCAAAACAAAGAATTTACATGTCAAAATGGATCAAATATACCCAAAACCCCATATTTTCCCTTAAGCATGTTTAAGAAAAACTAATCATAGGGTTAACAAAGCTTAATAAAATTAAACCAAATTTCTACCAGAGGTAGAAAATATTATTTTCGAATTTATAGATATTTTTCCAGAATTTATTAGTGTGTAAATTCGCTAATCTTCACTAATTACCCTTAATTAACTGTAATTAGTGTCAAAACAATGCTAATCACTCACCTTGGCCACAAATAAAATTCTCAGAACTGAAACCTCGCTGATTTGGGTGAATACCGATGTCTAACAGCAGCTCTAACCTTGCTTTCGTGTTTTCTCTCCTTAATTTGATGTAGATTAAGCCAAAACTCGATTAGAAAGTCATTAGAAGGTGATTTGGGTGTTGGAGGCCTTTGCTAGGGTTCCAAGAATGAAAGTGGCGGCTGAAAGAAATGTTTTCTAACCCTAATCAGCCCCTATACATCTCCAATTCCGAAATCCCCTTTGGGCCTAGCTGCTAATTACCCGGTTAAGCCCAATTAATCTGTTTTTCACCATCTGAAATTTGTTTCAGCCATATCTCCCAAACGGTGAGTCCGTTTGGCTAATGTGACCACTCTACGAAATAGTAAACAATCATCCGAAGCCAATGGAAGTGGTTTTAGGTCAATATTCTTTTCCAGTCAAAAGTTATGGCCAAAACAGTGCCAACTAGGGGTAAAATGGTCATTTAAAAATCGACAAAAATCATGAACATGGGAAATGACCCCAATAGTCGTCTCCCAAAGTTACATGACCATACGACTTTGTATGTGAAAGAAATAAACATTCTACGGTCCTATGATGCGTAGAATACGGGTCGTTACACTCTCCCCCCTTAAGAAATTTCGTCCCCGAAATTCCTTAACCGAAAACATACAAAGGATCCCGCATGCCTAACAACCTCATACGACAATCAAACATGCAAACAAGCAAACAAGCCTATCCTAGCATGCGGAAAACTAAATCGAAGTTAAAATCTTACTAGGCGAAGAGTTCTGGATATGTCTTCCTAATGTTCTCCTCTGTCTCCCAAGTGCAATCATTCTCGTCCTCGCCCCACTGAACCTTGACTAGCTTCACCGCCTTCCTTCGAAGTTGCTTCATGTCGTGCTCGACAATACGGGCCGGCTTGCGGTTCCCAACCGCCTCGGGTTCTACTTCGAAGTCCTCTAACTGATCAGGTGAAATAGTCATATTTGGGTCGTGAACGAACTTCCTTAGTTGGGAAACATGAAATACATTGTGAACTCCCGCCATCTTCTCTAGTAAGCCAACTCTATATGACAAATTCCCGACTAATTCAAGAACAGGGAATGGGCCAACAAATCTTGGTGCTAACTTGCCTCTCCTGCCAAATCGTATCACGCTCTTCAACGGAGAAATCTTGACAAACACCAAATCGCTAACGGAGAATTTCAAGTCTCTTCTCCTCTTATCAGCATAACTCTTCTGCCTATCTTGGGCAGCCTTCATTCGTTGTTGAATGATCTTAATCTTATCTGAAGTTTCCCTCACCACATCTGATCTAAGCATAAACTTCTCGCCAGTCTCTATCCAACATGATGGTGAGTTGCACGGTCTTCCGTACAAAGCTTCATATGGAGCCATACCGATACTGGATTGGTAGCTATTATTATATGCAAACTCTACTAGATGCAAATGGTCATCCCATGATCCACCAAAATCCAGTACACAAGCTCTTAATAGGTCTTCCAATATACGATTCACCCTCTCCGTCTGACCGTCGGTCTGAGGATGATACGCGGTACTGAGATGTAATTCTGACCCCAGAGCCTCTTGTAAGCTCTTCCAAAACCCACTAGTGAACAACGGGTCTTGGTCACTCACAATGCTTTTAGGTACCCCATGAAATCTCACTACCCACTTCATATACAATTCTGCTAACTTAGCTGCCGTTCTGGTCGATTTGACTGGTATAAATCTTGCACTTTTAGTCAATCGATCCACAATTACCCAAATGCTATCATGTCCCGATCTAGTCTTTGGTAAACCATCGATGAAATCCATCGAGACTTGCTCCCATTTCCATTCGGGAATTTCTAATGGTTGCAACAAACCACTAGGCTTCTTTTGCTCGGCTTTAACTAGCTGGCAATTCATGCATTTGGATATAAATTT
Source organism: Allium sativum (assembly GCA_030737875.1). Classification (NCBI taxonomy): domain Eukaryota; kingdom Viridiplantae; phylum Streptophyta; class Magnoliopsida; order Asparagales; family Amaryllidaceae; genus Allium; species Allium sativum. Next base: position 137,564,317 of record CM060918.1, read on the forward strand.
CCCAACGTCTCTTTTCATCCCTTCCCAGTAGTAAGTTTGCTTCATGTCTCGATACATCTTATTACCACCGGGGTGTATAGTCAGTTTTGAGTGATGACACTCTCTAAGCACTTCATCCCTCAATCCATTGACATTGGGTACAACAAGCTTTCCATTCTTTCTAATCCATCCATCTTGATCAAGCCCATACTTGTCCATCTCCTCATCGATGCCCATCTCTAACTTGGAGATGATTTCCAATAGATTAGGATCGTCCCTCTGACTAGAGCCGATCCGCTCAATCAAAGTGGGTCTGATCGTCAAACTTGCTAACATTTCTGGATCCAATTCGCACTTTGGTCTGAAATCATACCCAGCGATGTACTCCAGTTGCTTCCATTCTAGAAATAGTGCCCCTAAACTGACATGTCTCCTACTAAAGGCATCGGCTTCCGCATTACCTTTCCCAGGCGTGTATGCGATATCAAAATCATAGGAGGCCAAGAATTCTAACCACTTTTGTTGCCGGAGATTTAGATCCTTCTGAGAGAAAAAATACTTCAACGACTTATGATCTGTAAACAACTCAAATCTTTCTCCCAAGAGATAATGTCTCCACATCTTCAGCGCAAACACAATCGCTTCTAGTTCCAAATCATGGGTAGGATACTTCTTCTCATGCGGCTTTAGCTGTCGACTAGCATAAGCTACAACCCTACCTCCTTGCATCAATACAACACCCAGTCCGGTACCACAGGCATCCGTGTATACTGTCATCTCTTCATTCCCTTTAGGAATGACTAACACTGGCGCACGCGTCAACTTCGCTTTTAGACTCTTGAATGCATTCTCACACACTCCGTCCCAGACGAAGGACTGCTTCTTCTTAGTCAACTGAGTCAACGGTGCTGCTATCTTGGAGAAGTCCTGGATAAACTTACGATAATATCCAGCTAACCCCAAGAAACTTCTTACATCTGTTACATTCTTGGGCGTAGGCCAATCCTGTACCGTAGCCACCTTCGCCGGGTCCACGGCAATACCATTCTCGGAAACAACATGACCCAAGAACCTCACTTCCCTCCTCCAGAAGTAGCACTTAGAAAACTTTGCTTTCAATTGGTGTTTTCTCAACACCTCCATCACTATTCTTAAATGTTCCTTGTGTTCTTCCTCTGTTCTCGAGTAGACCAAAATATCATCAACGAACATAAGGACAAACTTATTCAACTGATCTCTGAATACCCTATTCATAAGATCCACAAAATATGCTGGGGCATTGGTCAGCCCGAATGGCATGACCAACCAATCATAAAACCCAGACGGCGTCCGAAATGCCGTTTTAGCTATACTCTCAGCTTCCACCCTAAGCTGATGAAAACCTGTCGCGAGATTCAACTGAGAAAACACTCTCGCGCCACCCAACTGATCGAACAAATCATCTATCCGCGGTAGAGGATACTTGTTCTTCCTCATCACTATATTCAACTCGCGGTAGACTACACACAAACGAAGGGAACCATCCGCCTTGGTAGCAAACACAACTGGTGCTCCCCATTCTGAAACACTCCTTCTGATAAATCCCTTCTTCAAAAGATCGATGACTTGCACCTCGAGCTCTCGCTGCTCCCTTGGTGCCATACGACGAAGTGACATCACTATAGGTCTGGCATCTTTCACCAAATCAATATGGAACTCAATCTCTCGATGCGGTGGAAGCCCGGTCACTTCTTCGAAAACATCCGGATACTGGCCAACCACGGGCAAACCTGACAACTCAATATGCGGAATGTCGAGGGAGTTTAGAAAACTAGCCAATACCCCCTCACTGGGTAGACCACCAAACACTATCCTCCGCCCATCATCCGCTCTAGCTATCACCAAAAAGCCCTCACAGTCTACCACCACCCCGTATCTTTGGAGCCAATCTACTCCCAAAATAATACCAAACCCAGTAAAGCCCAAAACAAAGCAATCACAAACAAACATGCATCCATGACTCGATAAGACCACATTACGACAAATCATGCTAAGGCTAGTAGAACCACCGATCGGGTTCGTCACTATTAAAGGTCTGTCGACAATCTCGGGCTCCAATCCCAACCTATCTACCAGGTCACTAGATATGAAAGAACTGGAAGCTCCGGTATCAAACAAAACCCTAACAGGAACCTCGTAAATAGAAAGCATACCTCGAGTGACGACATTCTTTCCCTTCTCCGCCGTAGTTGGTGCATTCGACGAAGAAGGAATAGCATTAAGGGTGTAGGCTTTCACCATTTTCTTTTCTTTAGGGGGTTGCGGACACTTGTCCTTGTGATGTCCCATTTGGCCACAATTGAAGCACTTCCTATCCGCTGGCTTGGCCCGACAATTACTAGCATAATGGCCCTTCTTACCACAGCTGAAGTACTCAACATCTTGCTTATTCCTTTTCTTCTGGCCATCCTTAGTCTGACTTTGCTTTCTTTTATTCTGGGAGCCACCCTTGCCTCCACCACTTGCTTGTGGCTTTGGCTCCTCTGCAGATGCAACCTTAGTCTTCGGCTTAGTGTAGAGACTTTCTGATCTCAATGCTTTCCCCACAATCGATTAAAATGTCTCATCGATGTGGTTAATAAGCCTTTCCCCCAAGTACTGATCCAAACCAGTTATGAATTTCTCATTCTTCTTCTTGGCAGTATCAATAAGAAATAACCCATACTTCGACAAAGTGTCGAATTCAGCAATATACTCCGAGACAGCTCTGCCATTCTGCTTGAGCTCCAAGAATTTCTTAAACAGCACTGACTTCTGAGCAGCTGGAATGAACTTCTCGCTAAAGCGAACCTTAAACTGCTCCCAAGTAATCTGATCTTCGGGAGTAGCTGCCTTTATAGCATTCCACCAATTCATTGCCCGCCCTTGCAGCTGACGGGACGCTAGCTTCCTCTTCATCGCATCCTCGATACCCAAATCCTCGAAGATACGTTCGAAACTATCCAACCAATCCTGAACATCCGTAGCCGACTCCGTTCCGTGGAACGGCTTCCCACCAAGGCTAGTATAGTCCTTATTCAGCTTGGCGAAGTCGACTCTAGGCGCCTGCACTATTGGACCACCACCATTTCCACCATTGGGAGCTGCCCTCTGCACATCCCTAAGCATCTCTCTCATGAGGTCAGTAAACATCATCCTCATGTCAGCAGCATTCCCATTATTAGCTCCCCTACCGATACCTCTAACATATCGGCTCATCGTCAATCTGTAAAAGGAAACGATTAACGACCCCATAGTGGTGCTAGTGCAGTACGACTTCATCCTTATACTAGTAATAGTATATATATAGCTTTTAAAAACCAAAGTAATCACAAATACGCTCTCTCATATACGTATACTATCTCTCCCTGGTGTCTTTCCCTAGGTTAACTACGCAACCTAGAGCTCTGATACCAAGTGTGACGGCCCGCCCCGCACCAGTCTGCATTTCCTCCGAAAGTGCGCTGTACACATGCCCAACTAGCACGGGACGGTCGTCAGAAGAAAGGAAAGAAGGGAATTAACTAGCGAGGAACCTGTAGAATGTCTCACAGCACATGGAATAAAATATAATAATAACATACTTGACATAAAACAGGTGAGGCAGTGCATAAGCTGACAACTAAAACCAACATCATCATCAGAGCAGCGGAAATCCAAATACAGCTTATCACAACTTTCCAAATTTACTGTCTCTAAAACAAAAGAAAGCTAAAGTAGAAGATGCACCACCAATGCCCAAGCAGTGATCTTCAACAACACAGGGAGAATACTATATATATTACGTGGAAGCCTCCTGCTTGTCTCCGGATCATCTACCCGTGCATCACCAGCTAACCTGTCTCTAGTCGGGTCGTGTGAGCACCCAGAGTAATAAGAGGAGACATAAAACTCTAGGTCAGACATAAAGCCTGGTATGAGCGATAAGCATCTAAACAGAACAATAACAGGTATACTAAACCAGACCTGAACCTGGACCTGCAACCAAAGAGTTAGTACCACATACCGTACAATACTCCAAGGTGCCATAATAAATAGTGTAAGAATACGGGGGTGGGGTGTGCATGTCATAATGATGGCAAACAAATAAACCATAGCAACCATCCTCACATCTCTCACTCAGTGCGTAAAGCGTACGATGTCCACCACTATCAATCACTAGACCCATCGAAGTAGTGACGGTGTTCAACTTGTACAACTACTGCTACTACCAAGCTTACCACATGGAGTCATGACCAAATCTTTACAAATGACCCCACTTCATTGGTTTATAGCCCTTTAGTCGTACCTAGGCCACTGTGGCCCTGAATCCGTTCACGTACCTCCCATACATAGTGATCCAAAGTCATAGACATCGACTGCCCCTTGGCACACGTCCCACAGCAAAGCCCAATCATGAAGTGAACTCATCGGTTCCCAACCGGATCCTGAGCTCTAACTTCCCATATTGGACTACCTTTGCATCTCGGGTTATTGGTCAATACTGGGTCGGGTCGGGTTCCCCTCCTAGTCATCGGTTCGGGTCGGGTGTCCTTTCTGAGTCGGGTCGGTGTGTTGTCCTCCCCTGTAGCGGTTCGGTTCGGGTTCCCAGCATTGTATCGGTTCGGGTCGGGTGTCCTCCTCCAGGTCGGGTGTCCCACTTCGGGTCGGGTTGGGTGCCATCTCCCTTCCAGTTCGCGCTTCCGCTCCGTTCCGCTCCCTCGTTCTTTACGTGCTCCGATCCGATTCCTCTTTCTTTATCCGATCCGATCCCAGTTCAATTAGCGTGGCCTTCCTTCTTGCCAGTTCTCCAAAGTGTCAAGTTCCGATCCGAGCCCTTCGTCCTTAAGTCGATCTGATCCCCAGCTTAACCAACATGGCCTTCCTTTTTGCCAAGCCTCTTTTGTGCCAGACTCCAGTTCGGGTCGGGTTCCTTGCCCAGTTCTCATATCCGATCCGAGCCTATATCCGATCCGATCCGAAACCCTGCACAACTTTCTGCAACTTTTTCCAGCAACTTGTTTACGCCATTCTACGACGTTTTCAACAAACCTAACTGTACTAATCAATCACAAATCATCCCAAACAGTCATAGCAACATAAAAAACTAACCACAAACACCAAAACAATGAATTAACATGTCAAAATGGATCAAATATACCCAAAACCCCATATTTTCCCTTAAGCATGTTTAAGCAAAACTAATCATAGGGTTAACAAAGCTTAATCAAATTAAACCAAATTTCTACCAGACGCATAAAATATTATTTTCGAATTTATAGATATTTTTCCAAATTTATTAGTGTGTAAATTCGCTAATCTTCTTAATTAACTGTAATTAGTGTCAAAACAATGCTAATCACTCACCTTGGCCACAAATAAAATTCTCAGAACTGAAACCTCGCTGATTTGGGTGAATACTAATGTCTAACAGCAGCTCTAACCTTGCTTTGTGTTTTCTCTCCTTAATTTGATGTAGATTAAGCCAAAACTCGATTAGAAAGTGATTAGAAGGTGATTTGGGTGTTGGAGGCCATTGCTGGGGTTCCAAGAATGAAAGTGGCGGCTGAAAGAAATGTTTTCTAACCCTAATCAGCCCCTATACATCTCCAATCCCGAAATCCCCTTTGGGCCTAGCTGCTAATTACCCGGTTAAGCCCAATTAAGCTGTTTTTCACCATCTGAAACTTGTTTCAGCCATATCTCCCAAACGGTGAGTCCGTTTGGCTAATGTGACCACTCTATGGAATTGTAAACCATCATCCAGAGCCAATGGAAGGAGTTTCAGGTCAAAATTCTTTTCCAGTCAAAAGTTATGGCCAAAACAGTGCCAACTAGGGGTAAAATGGTCATTTAAAAATCGACAAAAATCATAAACATGGGAAATGACCCCAATAGTCGTCTCCCAAAGTTACATGACCATACGTCTTCGTATGTGAAAGAAATAAATATTCTACGGTCCTATGATGCGTAGAATACGGGTCGTTACAGACATCCAATGAGTTCACTGGTTCAGTATTTAGCATCACTTGCCTTTTAATTAAAACAAACTAATTCACTTTTGCTTAATTAAAACTTCAAACTCTTTTAATATTTAAAAATACTATAATTGAAGTCTTATTTAATATACTAATGTTCTCAAAACCCTTATAATACTTAGTAAAATAACCATATTAAATTTCCACTCAATTCTCCTTTCAAAACATTTGTTACATCATCCTTTATTATTTAAATTTTGCAAATCAACTTATTATTTGTAAACAACGTTACGTAATATCTTTTATTCCATTCTTGAAACAATAACTAATATTTATTTGTATAAAATAAAACTCAAATTTATATTTCCTTCCTAACCCGAGAATATCATTATATTTTCTTGCAAACCCTTTTTGTTTATCTTCTACTTTGGAATTCTTATTATCTAATTTCCCTTCTTACTAATTTCCTTTACTTCGGATCTCTCGTTATATATCCTCCAATTTCCACCAAACGTTGCATTATTTCACTAATCGAAATAATGAACTATCACTAACCTCTTTTAGATTACCAACTAATATCATCTTCAGATAATCCTAATGTTCTTCAAGTTGGGGTATTTTAATTACCTCTAGACCTTGATCAAAAACGTTCTTATCATCATATAAATATAAGTTGTAATCACAAACCAATATTCCATTCCAGTCTCAAAACAAATTCCATTATAAATCGGATTTGGTTATACAACCCCATGACTTACTTCTTTACGCAAATTCACTTTTACCAATCTCCTTTCAAATCTATTCAACCATTCCCCACATTGGAAATCTTATTTCAATTTTCCCCTTTCTACTTGATCTCATTTTCAAGTAACGTTAATTTAAAATTAATGCTTTACCACCTCACCTCTTTTATAAACTCTGGTTTATTATAAACCCTTTATCTTAATTTCCTCTAACTTAATCCAATAATTAAATAACATGTAAATTTAAGTTATCGTCTTCGCTTGAAATTCTCTTTATAGCTTCGTTATAAAAGTTCGGGTTTTAAATATAAAATCCGTTCATAACCTCCTTTCAATTTCCACTAGATTTCGTTTCAACTTTGATAACTTTTCAAATGAATTTCCATTAAAAATAATTTCCTAAATTATCATTAAAAATAATATTTCACCCTAATCATTAACTACTGTAGAAGTAGTTAATCTCTTTATTACTAAAATAAATAGTAAACTTCTTTTTTATAAACTTTATTAAAATTAAACAATATTCATTAAACTATTTTATTCAAACACACTTATTTTATAATCATTCTCAATTAGAAACGGTCGATTTTGTTAACTCAAAACTCGATTATCGCGTTAACCGATTCCCATTTAACTCCCACTTCTAAATTTAATAAATAATATAATTGATTTAAATAACTCCATTTAATTGTTTCTTAACAAAACAATTATCCAAATTTTACCATTCGATTTATTTATTATCCTTGTACTTACAAATCTGATTAACATCAGAATTGACTTTATAAAATCAATTGATAATAATCAAAGTCTTTAATAAAATATTTATTTATTTCCCTTTTATAAACTTTTATCCAAAATAATATATTTCCAAATCTAATTCCAGTTATAAAATAAATTTTATAACCTCATCTCTGTCAACTCACCTGACGGTGAATCAACATTTATAAAACGATTGATTTTATAGGCCATACGCTGCCAACTACTCAACCAATACCGTCCATTGGTTTACACAAAACAAATTGTTGAATATTTAGTCAATAATCAACAATCCAATCAATCACCCCAAAAAGGACAGTTCATAAGTTGATAATATGAAATAAATAATATATTGAGGAATCCCGTTGGATCCATCCAACCTGTTCTTCCCTGTATCCAAAATGGTTATCTCAAATCAGATTATTCAATTCAATTTAATTGATAATGTCTATAACAGCATATAATGACCATTTAACATCAGTCAAATAACAGAACAATTCCAACAATTCAAACAATTAAACACGTTTATAAGTAAACGTGACCAACAAGGTAAGTTACCTTCATTCGATCCAATCGTTAAAATAACAATTTGGTATTTCAGTGAAATTAAACAGCAGTTTAATTTCATTAGTTAAATCAACAAATAAATATACAATTAGAAACAGTCAACCAATAGCAAGCAGAGCACACAAAATAAAAACCCAATTCATATAAAATATAAATGGGGAGAACTGAGTGAATTTAACTCACCTTGATTCCCATTTATTGCCGAAGCGGTTCGGTTCTCGATTAAACTAAACTAGTGTTTAATTTAACTGTAATTTCCATTTATCTCCATTGTTGTCCAAACACAGCTCCATGATATTGTATCCGTTATCATTATCGTAACGCCACTTATTTTTTTTGGATTCTGTTAACGGAGTACGAAGTTATTAATATTTAATCACTAATTTAATAATGTATGAAAATCCTAATTACTAGTTAATAAAATTAATTACATTTCATTCAAAAGAAACTGAGCCAACTCTGCGCGTTGCTTTGGGTTTCCCATCCCTTTGTTTGTTCAGCCGACACCAATGTGCCCTTCTGTCATGTTTAAAGTTCAAACCCCATGATAGAATATATTTTAATTAATACTTAATTAAACTTAGTGTTAAGCTAGTTACATATTAACAAAACATGTCCGAACTGCTTTCATCCCCGTTTTCACCCTCAGCCTTGGTTCCGGTTCTGCAAAATTCCATAATTTTAACTAATACACTTTAATTAAAAATAATTATTCTTTGAATAATAGTTAGTTAAACTAATAATTACTTTCTGCAAAGTTGAATATGGCCAGGTTCACTTTTCCCTTAGTGCCTGCAAATTCATTCAGCATTTTAGAGATGAATTGATTAACTTTTTAGTTATTAATTAGTAAATTCTAATTACCCAAATTAGGGATATCAGGACTCTGCCATTCTAGTTCAATCTTGACTGTTTACATGGTTCGCTTTTATCATGTTCAGGCATTTCAAAGACCAGCTTCATCCATCACTGTTTCGTCCCTTTTCACTTCAATACCCAGGCCTCACAAAGATAAAACACGCTGACAACTCCAAGGGACCACCGCGCCACTCCTCGACCTCCGTTGACCCATCCAATGTCACCAGAAAAACCACCTCACCCTCCTTCATGTTCCATCTACACGGCACCTCATCAGACCTCACGGTTTACCCGCAAGGACCCCCGAACCACCCACATCCTCCGACGAAATCCCGGCCTCCACGTCGAGCTACACTCCATCGCCACCGTCTAACACAAAGCACTCGCCACCCTCTACCCACTTGCAGTTGAAGATTGGTTGAAATAACGAATGGATTTGTGAATATTTGAGGAGAAATATGGGATTGTTTCTGCCGTTAAAATTAAGGGTGGCGGCTGTTCCTTTCATTTGACCGAGGGATTGGAAATTAGGGTATTGACCCATTTGGTTTGCTTTTATAGGAGAGGGTAAATTAAAATATTATTAAATCATACTTTGTCGCGAAATAACGTAATAAAACCACTACAGACAATCTCTGTTTTCTGATAAAAAAACTAATCTTAGCATAGAAAAATATTCTGGACTCAATGGGACAAGTTTCTCCGAATTCCGACATCATTTGAAAAAAATTCCTTTATAAAACCAGCGAAAAACACGCGATAAATTTTTCCATAATCACTAAATAAATCCAATCAACTTAAAACTTTGAAATCCTACAATAATTAATTAATACGAACCCAACGACACCAGTTTCGTCGCATTCTGAGATTGTTTCCCAGTACGCTATTTTGTTTTTTTTTAACGCACCGAAATGCCATTCTGGACACCAAATTAGCCGGTCTCCAAAAATAACAAAATATATACCTATCCTGACTCTAATTGACGATACGAACTCAACGGAGCTGGTTTTGCAGCCTAATTCGATCGTCTTCTCAAGCTACAGTCAAATATCTCTCTATTACATTAATTACATGCTATAGAAATTGAACGAGCGTTTACGGTTGCCGTGGTCACATACGACATCGGTTTGCCAAAAAATTGATTTTCTTACAATAATTTAATGATACGGTTCCAATGAAACTAATTTCATCGAAAATGGAGTCCGTTTGCAAAATGGCTATTTTAATTGCCACTATTTAAATAATGATTTCCACAACGACTATTTCAAAATTTGATTTGATCATAACTAAAAATCTATAACACGAAATCTGAATTTTTCTCTTTCATATGAAAATTATCATCAATACGGTTCCAACGTTTCTTGTTTCAAAGAAATCCGACTTATATCAAACCTTGTATTTTCAGTTGAAGTTCAAAACTCCATATTGCGAGCTGCCGCGCCTTTTCGAGCTCGATTTATATTATATATAAATTATAGCATTAAAACTTCGTTTAAATAACTAATTAAATATTAAAATCCATTAATATTCCAAATAAAATATTTAAAATAAATAAATTAAATTAAATATTTGGCTGTCACAAATACGGGTCGTTACATTCTCCCCCCTTAAAATAATTTCGTCCTCGAAATAGCTAAGGTAAGAAAAATGTTAGAATCCCATTAATTTCCAAATCCAACTTATTTTAAATCAAAAACCAATTCAATACCATATATAAATATTTTCAAAAATATCGAAAATTTTCTAACACATTAAATTCCCGGAAAAATTCGGCAGAGTCTCCCCTGCACGAAGTGACATCTGCGATATCGCAGGAACACAAAATATATACATCAACCCACACGGTCGGAAAACAAAAATCAAAACCCAAATTTTTATATTTTCATGTACGCGTACCTCTTATGAGCGCTATTGAGCATATCTGCTCAATGTATATGCAATTAACTCAACCAATATCAATCTGCCTAGCCATTTGCACCTGTACTCAACTCAATTCATATATAAGCAATAAATATATTAAATTCTGAAATAATATTCCACTAATCAACAAGTATAACTACACCAATTCCAAAATCAAACAGATAGTCTTAACTCATTATCGAATACAGGGTTAAACCATAAATTCCCAATCATATGCAGTTTCATTCCAGTTTAATTATACCGAAATTTGTTCTTTAGTTTATAATTCATTTAACCCCCATTAAATTGTTAATAATTTCAATCAAACAAACTATCATCCAATAACAAACAATTCACAATCAACAACCAATCCACAAACAAATCAATTGAATTTACACTCAATATTAATATTTTATTTTGGTTTCACATATTTGAACATCAATCGATTAATATTCGGTTGATTTATATTTGATTATTATTAATTTTTCAAATTCCAGTTTATTTGATTTTGATATCATTACTAATTTATTTTTCCCACTTAACCAGGTTAAGTTTTTAATTAAAATTTTCAATCCGATTTGAATTCCATTAAAATCGATCAAACACACTACTATCTCAATAATTTAATAAAATTATTTCTTTCTATACAAACATATAATTTGGGTAAAATTATTTCATTTATCCTCTTTACAAAATAATATTGGATCCATTGCCAGTTCAATGATTCTCAACACTTGAACCAATCAACCAACACAATATAAAACATTTGTATATAAAATTTACAATTACACTCTCATATATATACACTCTGTCTCGATCTAGGGTATTACTAACCCCATCTCTATCGAGTTATAGCACAGAGCCAAGGTTATTACTAAACCAATAGCTATGATACCACTGTAACGACCCAACGATTTTCGGTCCCTGTAACGACCCAGAAAATCTGAACCAATTTAAAATTTTTAAATTGGCTAAAATAATGGATTTTAAATATTTAAAATAAATATTTTAAATAATGGCGATGAAAACTGAGTTTGAATCGACAATTGAAAACAAATATAATTAATTATAATTATAAACAAGGCCTGAAATGGCGTGGCAGTTTCAAAAATTGAATTCAAACTTTGTCGGACTATACCGGGTGCAAAACAATCCGGATTTTAGTGAAACCAAAAATATTTAAATCTGTTAGTGAATATCTTTCTAACGAATCCGACCAATCGAAATTTGATAGCGGAAATCAAAAGATATGTCCAGTTGAAAATTCTGAACAGTCGCTATGGAATTCAGGCCCTTAAAAATGGACATTTTGCAAATGACCTCGGATTTCGACGAAACCACTTTTGTTGGATCCGCAGTGTCAAGTTATTGCTAGGTTTCAAATTTCATAATTTTTCGAATCAATATGTGAGCGTGGCAAAGGAAAACGCGTTTGACCAGTTTCAGTTAATTTTAATCGACTGGAAATTGGCCATTTTTCAAACGGTCTCAGAATTCGACGAAACTAGTTTTGTTAGGACCATATCGTCAATACGAAGCGAGAAAATATTTTTCTGGAATTTTTCTAGTTAGTATGTGGCCCCGGTAATTTGAAATGTACGTTTAAAATTCAATATAGTGATTTAAATGTAAATTCAACGGAAACTGATTGGAACGATCAAATCAGCTTGCGATACATATCCCATTGTGTTCGGAATGGGGGTTAAACGCTAGGGACGACAGTCGTTGGCTCTCGTTTCGAGGTCAAACAAAAAAGTCAACCTTTTTGATAATTTAAATAATTAAATATATATAGTATAATAACCCCACACCCTTTTGAGTTCTCTCTCTCCCTCATTCAATTCGATCAGGCGAAAAGAAGAAAAGGAAAAAAAAAACCGAACTGCTCTCGAACTCCCTCCCATCCTCCACGCCGCCGAACGTGCTCCCCCAGGCGTCGTCGACCACCAACCTCGGCGACCCCCTCCCCCTAAATCGCGAAGCCCTACCTCCGAACCCGATACCCCCTACGCCCTTTAAGACGGAAACCGCCCTCCTCCACAAGCCCCGCCACCACCAGCGAAAACCCCCCCCTTCCTCGATCCGTGAACGCGAAGCAACCCCCCCTCCCTCTTCGCAGGTAAAGGTACGTTGTTTTTATTTTATTTCATTTTTATTTTTAATCTAAAAATTTCGATTTTAAGGATTTAAAACTGATTTTGTAAAACCGATTTTTAAAAGGGTTTAATTCTGATTTTTTAAAAGCATTTAAAACTGTTTTTTTAAAAAGGGTTAAAACAGATTTTTTTTTTTTAAAAGATTAAAAACTGATTTTATTTTAATAAGTAAATTCTGATTTTTTGTAAAAAGAAAAACTGATTTTAATTAGGATTTAAAAACTGATTTTAAACGGATTTAAAAACTAATTTTAATTAGGATTTAAAAACTGATTTTAAACGGATTTAAAAACTGATTTTAAACGGAATTAAAAACTGATTTATAATTAGGTTATAAAAACTGATTTTAAACAGGTTATAAAAACTGATTTTCAAAAGCGTTTAAATTCTGATTTTTAGAAAAGTTCAAAACTGATTTTGAAATGATTTAACTTTAAAAAGAAAAAAGGTTTAAACTTTAAATAGAAAAGGTTTGAACTTTAAAAGGAAAAAGATTTGAGCTTTAAAAAGGAAAGGATTTGAACTTTAAAAAAATTAAAAATCAGATTTTTATATATTGAAAGTCGAAAAAAAAATCAGATTTTTATATATTGAAAGTCGAAGTAAAAATCATATCATTATATATTGAATAGCGAAGTCAAAATTCGATTTTTATATATTGAATAACATAGTAAAAATTCGATTTTTACATATGTAGAGAATACGGGCGAAAGCGAAAAAAAGGAAGAGTGGTATTGGATAGCTATTGGTGAGATTTCTGATTTAAAAATATTATATATGTGTGAAATGAAAGTGAATTGCTATATATAAATATATATCTCTCTATATATATATATATACGCCCCTCGTCCACAAACCATGGACGATATTTATTGATTGAAATTGGTGTGAAAATTGATTGATAGCGAATGGTTGTTTGGGATTGTTTGTGATTGATATTGGTTGATTGTGGTTGAAAAATACCCGTTTGTGATTGTGAAATATTTGGTTGAAACCACATAGGATTAGTTTTTGGAAATGAAATAAATATATACATGCCGCCTGCGTGCGAACTAGATGCATGATCCCCATTGTCAAAAACCGCGAGGTTTTAAGGTAGAGCGAGGAGCCGTACTAGGGACGGTCCCGGTTTAACTACCCTGCCGTTATGCTGCCGAAATTTTGAATAATATTCGTGTGTTTGAATTATTTTCATATGCTTAAACTATATTTATTCATTGAATAGAAAACATTCATGTGTTGAATTGATATTCATTCGTTGATTAGAAATTCATGAGTTGAATGGTATTCATATTTTGAAATAAATTGTTTGATAATAAAAATCACCTTTTATCGACTATATGAACTGTGTAAAATAATCTCGTTTTTAAAAGAAATTGTTTTATGATAAAAATCCCATTTTTATCACCTATATGAACTATATAGAAAAATAGGGTTTTGAAATGAATTGTTTTACAATAAAAATCACATTTTTATTGTATGCATAAATCGTTGAAATGTGAAGTGTTAAAAATAGCCACTTGTTCAAAATAAACATATATGAGTTGAAATATTCATTAATTAGCTAATGAAATGATTTGCACCTATTTATGTAACATTAGAATGAATGGTGTTTTTAAACCAAATAGAAATCAAATATGAAGTTGAATAGAAAATGATAAATGATAAGAACTGTATATATATGTACATGCATATTTATTGAACAGGTTATAGCAAAGGGGCTAGAGAAGAGGAATAAAATTTTGTGCCCGACAAATAGGTACACATTTACTGTTTTGTTTGGGTGATGATTTTATGAGCCTGTTGGCTAGCCGCTTGGCTTTTTCTTTTTCTTTTTGAGATTAGAAGGATCGGGAACGCTATTTGCGATTTCCCGATGCTCCTGGTGCAGGGGAGGTTATGGCGAAATTTTCCAAAAATTTAAGGTGTTAGAAAAATATTTGAAGTAAAAACGATATGGAAATCATTGAATGAACTATATTTATATAAATCTATAAATATAAATAAAATTAAAACGAAACGAGGCCGTGCAGTTCGTATTTTGAAACCGTGATTTCAAACGACTAGTGCGGGGAATCCGACCATTGGATTTTCCCGAAACCTCAACCGTCGGGTTCGCCTTGGGATTATCTTTCCAACGGCACCAACCTTGTAAAAATCCAACGGTTGGATTGTCTGGAATGTTTAATTCAAATCTGAAGAAAAACAGCGCCAGAAGCGATTATATTTATATATATATAAATATAATTATATATTAAATCGAATAACGACGCTGCAGTTCGTAATTTGAAATCGAAAATTCAAACGATTGTGCCGGGAGATCCGACCGTCGGATTTTCCCGAAACTGGAACCGTTGGATTCGTTTTGAAAAGACCTTTCTAATGATGTAAATTTTGTGAAGATCCAACGGTTAGATTTTCAGATATGTGTAAATCAAATCTGAAGAAAAACAGCGCCACGGCCGCCTTATGGCCCGAAGCATCGTTTTGAATAAAATGGCTATTTTAAAATAAATAAAAATAGCGATAAATAGTTATAAAATATCATAAGCGATATGGAATGGAAATAAACTGAATTTGCTTGATTTATGTGGCTTTTGATGGTTGAATGTGTTTGGTGTGAAAATTACATTAAAGAACACAATTGGTGTTGTCGAATAATTTAACCATTGAAATAAATCGATTTGAAATTCTAAATATATGTGAATTATTTGAAAAGGCCGAGTTAATTCTCATTTCGAATAATCGACCGACGATTGAAATTCGAAGATGACGACGATGGTCGAAGACCGGAGATCTTCACCTCGTTTGGATGGTAACCGAGGTCCTGATTGGGAGGCATCCCGAAATATGGATAATGAGTGGTGATCGTCCAGACGTACGTGGTGATCGATGGGTTTGCGAGGTATTTAGTGCCTCCGGTTTCGTTCAGACCCAGAACGGACTTGTAAATGGACTGTGTGTCTGACATTGGAGTTTATTCTGTGTTGATTGATTTCTGTTAATATACATCTGCTTGGCGGCGGAGAATTTATTCTTTTGCTTAACGCCCTTCTCTGAGACGCACGAGCTCAGAGGTTGTATATCGATGGATATCAGTCGCATGGCATGAATTGCCTGTGTGGCATGCTAAGATGCAGTGATCAGGACTTCTGTTGAAAAGCAAAGTCTTGTGGTGATGATCAAAGCACCGCCTGTGTGGCGTAGCTTTGTGTATAACGTGAATTCGCGAGCCTCACACCCCGGTATGAACCTAAAACGGGAGAAGGACCTCAGGGAGGGCATGCGTTTCTTTCTAGCTAAGGTGGTGTCAGTAACCTACCAGCCCTGACATTTATATACTTTTCACCTATGTGGTTGTTGCTGTTGCGAGGCGCCTCGGTTTGATCGGACGATCCGGGTCCGATGGAGTCATTCGTTGGCTCGTTTACGCCCCAAAGGGCGGGGAAACGCATTGTTCAGGAATTTTAATCCACATCGGTGGACCGGCCCTGACGATCCAAAGGCTTGACTGAGTACTTGCCTGAGGGGCGGGCTAGAGCGTCTCGAATTCGGTAAGGACTATCTTTTGCCTTGGTTCATGACGGAAATCCAATTTCCAAATACGACATCGTGCGGTTTTGATTGTATACCTATATATGGCGACATAGTGGTATGGGGCATTAATGCCGTCTATGATTGATAGTTATGATTTGAATTTGTTTTCAAAACATATAAACACTAGCAATAATATCAAATGCCTTTGTTTTATTCGTATCAAGCATATTTGGCCGTTATAAGGTAAAAACTCTATCCTCCGGTTTGCGTTGCATTGTGTGATGGGAACTGAGTCTTATAACGGCTTCATTTTTATAATAAGCATAGCGATGTTTAAAAGAAAGATTGGTTTTAAAGCACTGGCAATCCAATGGAGAAAACCCGTTCCACGAAAGTGGCGTGGTCCTGTGATTAGCCAAATTATATATATGTGTTGAGTAGATTTCTCATACCAGTCCCATGACTGACTCGTAGTTTGTTTCACTTTCAAACTCGGGTGCCCCTTTTTCTACACGGGCAGCCTTGTATTCAGGTTTAGCTGGTTCCTTCTGGATAGCTGGAGCTGAAGATGGATTCTATCATTTATTTCTTTTTATGCCGTTCAGCTCCTATTGTACATATTTTGTTTATTTCCGCTGTAGACGTTTATGTATGGCTGAACTGTATTTGTACTAAGTAAGATCCTGTATACTGTGTAACTCTGATGATTACTTATCCAGTATATTTTGTTGTTCATTATCTGGTGTATTTATTTAATTCTGTTCTGCTATTATCTGTTTCTGTGTTATATTCCAAAGATAACCCTTGCTTCCGTCTGAACGGGATTTCGGGTCGTCTCAGTCCCGAAAATCGACATAAACACCTTTACCGTAACTCATGTCGACCTTCAAAACAACGAAAACACTAGAACGTTATTAGAAAGAATTTAGAGGGAGAGATAAGAAAGAAAGAAATATTAGAACATAAGAAGAAGAAGAAGAAGAAGGACCAACACAACACAGAGTCTAACATCGCAGTGGAACAAAATATAATACAGAAATAAATATTTACTTAGAGCTTTTAAAAATACTTACAATATCAGAGTACATCACACATCTGGACAGTGAGAATAACCTGTCCTCATATATAACATAGCGGAAAAATAGCTATATGAACACCTCCAGCTCGTCTCTGGACTTCGCAGCATCCGATAACCTGGACCTGTACAACCTGGTCTAACCCGAGCATTTACAAAACACCAGGTCAGTCTGGTGAACCAGAGTGAGAAAAAAACTCGCACAGTATTAAGGAAGATCATCCAACTTGATTTTTAAGTTAAAATCTTTTCGAAAGAAAAGGATAATCGTAAGACCAAATCCACACATAAACACGGATGGTTTTTACCTTACGATAACCCAAAACATTTTTGAAATCGACATGTTTCCTGATGTTATAATTGTGTCTAAATACAAGTAGATATTAATCTAGTGGAACGCTTGCATCTCACGCTCCACATATATAGTATACAATCAAAGTCGCGGGCACTTATTGGGAACTGGATTCCGACTATGACAAGTTATGGGAACACCTTCCGATAATGTATCTCTAGAGGCGAATACACTGGGTTCAACAAGAACGTCTTGCAACTCGGCCCACACATGACCGGCCACTCATTTCGCTTGAGTGTATCGAGTGTATATCACCAACGGTTGCGAGCTACCCACCGTTTCCCGAAAGGGACAACATCGAAATAGATTAAAGAAGCAAAAGGAATTTCTCTAGATAGTGATTATACACCTTAATAGGAGCGACCCACATAGCCATTCTGCCTGCCCGATTTTTTTCATTTCCCGATTGATAAGGCTTGAGGTTTAGATTAGCTTTTGAACACCTGGTCATCATTCACTTTGAATGCCACATCATCAGATCCGCCAGATATCACTAATTGATGCCTAGAAAAATATTCTAGTTAGAAGCTAGAACGACCATTCTCCACCACCAACTATGATACGTTCGAAGAAATCAACGTACGTAATTCCTTTGGAAATACTCTGTCGGACATCCGTCCATAAAAGTCATCCAGGAACAGGATGAACCGAAGGTACTCTTCTACTGCATCTTATATAGGAATCACTCCAGGGATCAGTAGCGAGAAGTCCTTGCAACCCGTAGATTCCAACCACGACAGATCTTCACTTCTTCAACTCGATCACCTTCTGATATTTTCACGTATTTGTTGGTCGGAATGGTTTTCAAATATAAATTCGATCTGAGTCTTTCCATACCAATAATCGTATTGGAAAGATTTGATAGTCGGTGATTTAACTATCAAAATAAACAGTGTTTCAATCATGAACATCCAATGAGTTCACTGGTTCAGTATTCAGCATCACTTGGCCTTTTAATTAAAACAAACTAATTCACTTCTGCTTAATTAAAACTTCTAACTCTTTTAATATTTAAAAATACTATAATTGAAGTCTTACTTAATATACTAATGTTCTCAAAACCCTTATAATACTTAGTAAAATAACCATATTAAATTTCCACTCAATTCTCCTTTCAAAACATTTGTTACATCATCCTTTATTATTTAAATTTGGCAAATTAACTTATTATTCGTAAACAACGTTACGTAATATCTTTTATTCCATTCTTGAAATAATAACTAATATTTATTTGTATAAAATAAAACTCAAATTTATATTTCCTTCCTAACCCGAAAATATCGTTACATTTTCTCGCAACCCCTTTTTGTTTTTCTTTTACTTTGGAATTCTTATTATCTAATTTCCCTTCTTACTAATTTCCTTTACTTCTCTCTCGTTATATATCCTCTGATTTCCACCAAACATTGCATTATTTCACTAATCGAAATAATGAACTATCACTAACCTCTTTTATGATTACCGACTAATATCATCTTCAGATAATCCTGATGTTGTTCAAGTTGGGGTATTTTAATTACCTCTCAGACCTTGATCAACAACGTTCTTATCCTCAGATAAATATAAGTTGTAATCACAAACCAATATTCCATTCCAGTCTCAAAACAAATTCCATTATAAATCGGATTTGGTTATACAACCCCTTGACCCACATCTTTACCCAAATTCACTTTTACCAATCTCCTTTCAAATTTATTCAACCATTCCCCAAATTGGAAATCTTATTTCGATTTTCCCCTTTTTACTTGATCTCGTTTTGAAGTAACGTTAATTTAAAATTAACGCTTTACCACCTCACCTCTTTTATAAACTATGGTTTATTATAAACCCTTTATCTTAATTTCCTCTAACTTAATCCAATAATTAAGTAACATTTAAATTGAAGTTATCGTCTTCGCTTGAATTCTCTTTATAACTTCGTTATAAAAATTCGGGTTTTAAATATAAAACCCGTTCATAACCTCCTTTCCATTTCCACTAGATTTCGTTTCAACTTTGATTACTTTTTAAATGAATTTCCATTAAAAATAATTCCCTAAATTATCATTAAAAATAATATTTCACCCTTATCATTAACTACTGTAGAAGTAGTTAATCTCTTTATTACTAAAATAAATAGTGAATTTCTTTTTAAAAAACTTTATTAAAATTAAACAATATTCATTAAACTATTTTATTCAAACACGCTTATTTTATAATCATTCTCAATTAGAAACGGTCGATTTTGTCAACTCAAAACTCAATTATCTCGTTAACCGATTCCCATTTAGTTCCCACTTCTAAACTTAATTATATATAATTAATTTAAATAACTCCATTTAATTGTTTCTTAACAAAACAATTATCCAAATTTTATCATTCGATTTATTTCTTATCCTTGTACTTACAAATCTGATTAACATCAGAATTGACTTTATAAAATCAATTAATAATAATCGAAGTCTTTAATAAAATATTTATTTATTTATTTCCTTTTGTAAACTTTTATCCAAAATAATATATTTCCAAATATAACTCTAGTTATAAAATAAATTTTATAACCTCATCTCTATAGACTCACCTGACAGTGAATCAACATTTATAAAACGATTGATTTTATATGCCATACGCTGCCAACAACTTAACCAATACCGTCCATTGGTTTACACAAAACAAATTGTTGAATATTCGGTCAATAATCAACAATCCAACCAATCACCCCAAAAGGACAGTTCATAAGTTGATAATATGAAATAATTAAAAAATTGAGGAATCCCGTTGGATCCCTCCAACCTGTTCTTCCCTGTATCCAAAATTGTTATCTCAAATCAGATTATTCGATTCCATTTAACGGATAATATCTATAATAGAAAATAACGACTATTTAACATCAATCAAATAACAGAACAATTCCAACAATTCAAATAATTAAACACGTTTATAAATAAACGTGACCAACAAGGTAAGTTACCTTCATTGGATCCAATCGTTAAAATAACGATTTGGTATTTCACTGAAATTAAACAACAGTTTAATTTCATCAATTAAATCAACAAATAAATATATTATTAGCAACAACCAACCAATAATAAGCAGAGCACACAAAATAAAAACCCAATTCATATAAAATATAAATGGGGAGAACTAAGTGAGTTTAACTCACCTTGATTCCCATTTATTACCAAAGCGGTTCGGTTCTCGATTAAATTAAACTAGCGTTTAGTTTAACTGTAATTTCCGGCTATCTCCATTGTTGTCCAAACACAGCTCCATGATATTTTGTCCGTTATCACGATCATAACGCCACTCTTTTGTTGGATTCTGTTAATTGAGTACGAAGTTATTAATATTTAAAGCTAAATCACTAATTTAATAATGTATGAAAATCCAAATTACTAGTTAATAAAATTAATTACATTTCATTCAAAAGAAACTGAGCCAACTCTGCGCGTTGCTTTGGGTTTCCCATCCCTTTGTTTGTTCAGCCGACACCAATGTGCCCTTCTGTCATGTTTAAAGTTCAAACCCCATGATAGAATATATTTTAATTAATAGTTAATTAAACTTAGTGTTAAGCTAGTTACATATTAACAAAACACGTCCGAACTGCTTTCATCCTCGTTTTCACCTTCAGCCTTGGTTCCGGTTCTGCAAAATTCCATAATTTTAACTAATACACTTTAATTAAAAATAATTATTCTTTGAATAATAGTTAGTTAAACTAATAATTACTTTATTCAAAGTCGAATACGGCCAGGTTCCCTTTTCCCTTAGTGCTTGCAAATTCATTCAACATTTTAGAGATGAATTAATTAACTTTTTAGTTATTAATTAGTAAATTCTAATTACCCAAATTAGGGATATCAGGCCGCTACCATTCTAGTTCAATCTTGACTGTTTACACAGTTCATATTTGTCATGTTCAGGCATTTCAAAGACCAGCTTCATCCATCACTGTTCCGTCCCTTTGCACTTCAATACCCAGGCTTCACAAAGATAAATCACGCTGACAACTCCAAGGGACCACCGCGCCACTCCTCGACCTCCGTTGACCCATCCAATTTGAACAGAAAAACCACCTCACCCTCCTTCATGTTCAATCTACACGGCACCTTATCAGACCTAACGGTTTACTCGCAAGGACCCCCGAACTGCCCTCGTCCTCCGATGAAATCCCGGCCTCCATGTCGAGCTACACTCCATCGCCACCGTCCAACACAAAGCACTCGCCAGCCTCTACCCACTTGCAGTTGAAGATTGGTTGAAATAACAAATGGATTTGTGAATATTTGAGGAGAAATATGGGATTGTTTATGCCGTTAAAATTAAGGGTGGCGGCTGTTCCTTTCAATTGACCGAGGGATTGGAAAATTAGGGTATTGACCCATTTGGTTTGCTTTTATAGGAGAGGGGTAAATTAAAATATTATTAAATCATACTTCGTCGCGAAGTAACGTAATAAAACCACTACAGACAATCTCCATTTTCTGATAAAAAAACTAATCTTAGCATAGAAAAATATTCGGGACTCAATGGGACAAGTTTCGTCGAATTCCGACATCGTTTGAAAAAAATTCCTTTATAAAACCAGCGGAAAACACGCAATTAATTTTTCCACGATCACTAGATAAATCCAATCAACTTGAAACTTTGAAATCCTATAATAATTAATTAATACGAACCCAACGGCACCAGTTTCGTCGCATTCTGAGATTGTTTCTCGGTACGCTATTTTTTTTTTAGCGCACCGAAATGCCATTCTGGACACCAAATTAACTGGTCTCCAAAAATAACAAATTATATACCGATCCTGACTCTAATCGACGATATGAACTCAAAGGAGTTGGTTTCGTGGCCTAATTCGATCGTCTGCTCAAGTTACAGTCAAATATCTCTATATTACATTAATTACACGCTATAGAAATTGAACGGGTATTTACGGTTGTCGTGGTCACATACGACATCGGTTTGCCAAAAAATTTGATTTTCTTATAATAATTTAACGATACAGTTCCAATGAAACTAATTTCATCGAAAACGGAGTCCGTTTGCAAAATGGCTATTTTAAATGCCACTATTTAAATAACGATTTCCATAGTGACTATTTCCAAATTTGATTTGACCATAACTAAAAATCTATAACACAAAATCTAAATTTTTCTCTTTTATATGAAAATTATCATCAATACGGTTCCAACGTTTCTTGTCTCATAGAAATCCGACTTATATCGGATCCTGTATTTTCAGTTGAAGTTCAAAACTCCATATTGCGAACTGCCGCGCCATTTCGAGCTCGATTTATATTATATATAAATTATAGCATTCAAACTTCATTTAAATAACTAATTAAATATTAAAATCCATTAATATTCCAAATAAAATATTTAAAATAAATAAATTAAATTAAATATTTTGCAGTCACAAATACGGGTCGTTACAATATAGTTTTGAATTTCAATTGAATATTACGAATTCATTATACGTTAGAATTCGTTGAAACTAGAAATGTTGGAATCGTGGAGAAGAGAGCTTCACAGTGAAGCCAATTTGGAGGAATTTAGAGCTAGCTGCAATTTTTGATTAAACTAAACGCCTAATTCAGTTTAATTAAAACAATCGTTTTATAACGATTTCAAACCGATCAAAATGAGAACTCCCTCAACTGTTTTGTTAAATTATTATAATCATATTTGAATATGTATTGATTGCCTGTGTAATGTCCCATAATTTTGATAATCAGAAATTTAATACATTTTATTATTTTAAATATAGAATTTGAATTATAAATGGATATATAATATAATTCGACATCTGAACGTATAGTTTATATTTTCATTTATAAACGAGCTCGTAACGTCGCGGTAGTACATAATTTATGCTTTAAACTTCAATTTAATATAGAGAACCCATCTTAAGTTGGAATTCTAGGAAATAAGGAATGTTTGAATCTATGTGATTATAATTTTCTAATGTAAGAGAAAAATGGAGATTTCATATTATAGATTGTTGGTTATGTCAAATTCAAATTTTCAAATAGTCGCTATGGAATTCGTTAATAAACGATAACGTTTGTTAAATAAAATAATAAGGGTTTATACATACATACATATATATATATGTGTGTGTGTGTGTGTGTGTGTGCATTTCAATATCATTTAACTCGAAATTTTTAATATTGAGCGTAAAATCTATGTTAGTTTATTTTGAAGTCGTATGTTTATTATTATTTAAATCGAATTGTTTTGGATTTAACTATATTTTATCGTTATTATATAGGTTTTAAAAATAGTCATTTTTCAAACAACCTCTGTTTCCGATGAAACGTATTTTATTAGAATACGTAGTGCTAATTATTACTAGATTTTCAGTTTGGAGACAATCAGAGTTGTTTTATTTGTGTGTGCAATTTAAAAATGAATCGATAAATAGATTGGAATTAGAATAACGTTGTTGTGCAAACAGAGTCGGTTTTCAACGAAATGAATTTTATGGGGACCAGAGCGCTAAGACGTAACGGTGCCTCCATTTTCATGGTAATTTGGTGTCGTTTGCGATGATACGAATATAGAACAGACAACATAAATAGCGGTAGGATTTAAATAACCATATATAGACAAGCGTACCAAAACAAATGAAAATTTAATACATAACACCATACCAAAGAAATATTGTTACAGCGTACCTAATCTACCCAAACAAATTGCTTAACCCTTAAGGAATTACCTACCACAAATACTAACTTAATTACCACGATGTCACAGCTACCCTAAAACTTCCCTTCCACGCGTATAGTCACCTTCAAAAGAAGCTTTTATAAGAGATTGCACATATAAAAGTCCTAATCACCTGCTTCCTAGCTACTTATGCACAACCGAATATAAATATACCCATGCATGCTACCTTAGCTACCCTAAACAGCTTATATGTTCACTCAATCACGCATCCCTCCTCATATGGTAAAATTTTCGATGCAGCTATAAGTACTCATGCATATGCAACCTGTAGTAACCCAGATTTTGAGCGAGTTTGGTTATCGACGTAAGCTCGACGTCAATAACCAAAACATCAAAAAATCCCGGTAATTAATGAAAGAAATTAGAAGGTGAGAATAGATAAGATAGAAACTTAGAATAGAAGAAGAAGAAGAACACAACATCAGAGTAACACGAACCTCACAGCGGAACGAATAACATATAGTTGATAACATAACTTTGAAATATAACAGTTATATATACAATAGCACTTATCAGAGTACATCACTTACAACACAGCGGCAATAACTATAGCTATATGATCTTTAAGCCTCCTGCTCCAAGCTCTCCAAGTATGTCTGCAAAATCCCGACTACTTGACTGCCCGTACAAATTTAGGCACCCAAGAGTTTAGGGAAAACAAAATAAACTCCGGGTCAGTCATGGGACTGGTGTGAATAAACTCAAATCATTTAAACAGGTATATGATATCTCAAAAGACCACGCCGTGAATACGGAACGGGTTTTTCCCTTATGAGAATCCAAATAACTTTTCAAAGCAATATCCTTCTGATATTATAATAATGTCTAAGTACAAATAAATATCAATCTAGCAGAAACGCTTGCATCTCACGTTACTACATATATAGTATACAATCAAAATCGCAAGCACGTATTGGATGATTGGATTTCCAACTATGACAAGGTATGGAACCACCTTCCGATCAGTGTACTCTAGGAACGATACACTGGAGTTCAACAAGAACATCTTGCAACTCAGCCACACATGACCGACCACTCATTTCGCTTGAGTGTATCGAATGTACATCACCAACGGTTGGGATCAGCAACCGTTCCCGTATATATATGGGACAACATTGATAGATTTAAGAAACAAATGAATATTCACTAGATAGGTGATTATACACCCTACTTCGGTGCGACCGACTTAGCCATGCTGCCTGCCCGATTTCTGTCATTTACCGGATGTGAGGCTAGAAGCTACGCTTATCTTCACATCAGATTCACTTTAAATGCCACATCATCAAATCCATCCAATCACCGATTTGACGTCCTCAACAATACATTATGTGTTAGCTAAAAGAAGTTTCCTTCTCCGCTTCCACTCTTGGTACGGTTGGAGAAATCAATGTACGTGATCGTCTGGAAATACTCTGTCAGACATCCATCTTCATTCACTTAGAATGTCACATCGTCATACCCGCCAAATCACAAATTGACTTATCCAAAAATAACACGGGTATACAGCTAAGAGAAACGAATTCCTCCACCACCAAACATGAATACGTTTGAACAGATCAACTTACGCGATCCATTGGATATACTCTGTCAGACCTTCGTCCATACAAGTTGTCCTGGGACTGGACAAACCGAAGGCACTATTCTGTAAACAGGATAGCCCTTGCATTTTACTCCGTCTTCAATTATCTTTGGCATATATGATTCGCGACGCTTATGCCAATACAGAGTGGTTCTTTGGATAAAAATCCAACCGGTCTCTCCATATTGACAACGTTAAAATGGTCAAAACTTCGATAGTCTGTGATTTAACCATCAAAGAAAAACAAGTGTGCAAACAACGATATTATTCCCAGATGGAAATTATATCGAACAAACATCATTTAACATTAATCTCTTTAGTTCATTTATTTACTTATCTTCTGTTTCCCTATATTCTAAATTCTTATTTTTCTCTTATCAGAAAACATTTCTGATTCTCGTTTGGAAAACATTTCCAAAAACTCCTTTACGATCAAACCTTACCATTTCTTAGTTAAGAAGGAAGTCACTCAAGTTGGGGTATAATTACCTCTCAGACCTTAACTGAACAACGTTATAACTTCGAAATGGTCAAAGTTTATCTTTTAATCTTTAACAACCTCTTTACGCCCTTCTCAGATTCAATTTTACTAGTCCACTTCTACATTTAAAACATTGGTTATAACGATAACGTTATAATCCCTACTTTCGAATTATCTATCTTTAATTATAACTTCTATTCTTATTAGTGAATAATTAACCTAACACTTATTTATTTATAAATAAATAATTCTCTATTTAAACACTGGAAAGTATAAATACTTTCCCGAATTCGATATAATCGAATTTGCCGATTAACTCTCTTCGAGAAATCTCTATTTGATTAACTCTTCTTCGAATAACCTATATTCGATTAACTCCTTCTCGAATAAACGATATTCGATGATCTCTCTTCGAATAACTAATATTCGATAACTCTTCCTTTTCAAATATCTCATATTTGAAAATCTCACTTCGATTAAACTATAATCGATAACTCCCTTCGATGAAACTAACATCGATAACTCCTTTCGATGAAACTAACATCGATAACTTTTTCCTTTTCGATGAAACTAACATCGATAACTCCTTTCGATGAAACTAACATCGATAACTCCTTTCGATGAAACTAACATCGATAACTCCTTTCGATGAAACTAACATCGATAACTTTAACTCGACGAACTTAACTCGACTAACTTAACTTGACTCGACTAACTCGACTTACCTGGTTCGACCAATTCGATTCGATTAACTAGGCTCAACTAACTTGACTAACTTAACTCGACTTACTTGGTTCGACCAATTCGACTCGATTAACTAGGCTCGACTAACTTGACTAATTCTGTCTCAAATAACTATATTTGATTAACTCTAGTTCGTTTTAACTCTAATCGATTAACTCTAACTAATTAACTCCAACTGGTTAACTCTATTTGATTAACTCTAACTGGTTAACTCTAACTGATTAACTCTATCGGGTTAACTTTATTTGATTAACTCTAACAGGTTAACTCTATTTGATTAACTCTAACTGGTAAACTCTAACTGGTTAACTCTAACTGATTAACTCTATTTGACTAACCCCTTTCGAATGTCTATATTCGATTAACTAACTTCGAATACCATATTCGATTAACTAACTTCGAATACCATATTCGATTTACTTTATTCACTTTATAAAGATTTCCTTTTTAACAACGTTTTATTCATTTGAAAAGATTTACTTTTAAATAACGGTTCTACACTTTAAAAATGATTTCCTTTTTATAATGTTTCCTTTTCAATTCTATTTGTAAATGGTTTACAAATATTTCCTTTTCAAATTTATCCTTGAAATATTCTAACTCCTTAAATTTTTGGGAAAATTCGCCGTAACCTCCTTTGTAACGGAAGAATCGGGAAAATCCCCAAACTCGCCACACAGGCCTTTCCATTCAAAAAAGAAAATGAATTGAAATTTATTTTCCTTTTTAAAATATCTCCTATTTATAAATATCCCAATTTATAAATATTCCTTATTTATAAATATTCAAATTTATAAATATCTCTTATTTATAAATATTCCAATTTATAAATATTCTGTTTTCAATATCACTTTGAAAATCTACTTATCAACATTCTGGTATGTTATGGTATTCAATCATATCAAATCACGATGTTCAATATCGTCCAAACATATATAATCGCCAACATATTATATATCACATCATATAACAATATATGAAAACAATAAAATAACTGTTGAGGAATCCAGTGGATTCCTCCAACCTGTTCCCCTGCATCACAGATGTTAGACAATATAGATAACATCACTTTCAGTTCCATATGATATATTCTGTTAAACAGAATCAATATAGAAATTTAACTAACTGACTAGCAGTTCAATCAAACAATCAACACACAGTAAATCAGACAAATTTCTAACAGTTCTAAAGATACAACATGAAATTATAAACTGTTCAGAGTTGGTGAGATTTACTCACTTTGGACGATCATCGTTAAACGGTTATATTTCAGTCGATTCCAATTGCATCCATTTCTGTTACAGAATGTTCGGCTCGTTGACACAATCCCATTTCCATCAAATCCGTCGAACTCTGATATCATATGAACCAGTGTTATTGATTTACTATTTATGATTTAATTTAAATTAATTAACCCTAATTATAAATTTAGTTAACCCTAAGTATAACATAATTTATCTTAAGTATTAATAAATTATCTCTAAGCATAATTTAACCCTAATTAAACTTTAAATTACAAATTTACTGACTTAGGTATTTATTAGTCTTAAGTATATAAATTAGACTAAATCTAATTATATGTTATAAACCTACGGTCAAATTTAGAATCATTAACTTGTAAATCATAATTAAATCTAACTAAATTATGAATAAAAATTTGACTAGGCCTTAACTTTGTTTTTTTTCCAGCGGCCCAATACCCCCAACTACCGACAACCACTCCCCAGTCCTTCTCCTTCCTTTATGCCGCAGCCTCCTGTAAGAAGAACATGGTTATTTCCGGTGATTTGAAACTCTCGCAACTCCTTCACTTCTACATCTTCATCCAACTTCCACTGTCCCAGAAAACAAATCAAACTTCTTTTCTTAACCCCACCTCAAATCCCCTAATCACCTTCGTTACTGCGATTACCACATGTTTCGATCCTTCTGCACATCATTATTTTGAACAGTCGAACTTCTTCTCAAAATCGAAGAATAGAAATCCCGTAACTCCAGAAACCACACGCACCAGAAAATATCCCGTACCTGCTTCTTGCTTCAGCATCTGTTGTTCCGTTCCGATACCCTCCCTTCTGCAGTGAATAACGTGTCACTTAACAGCACAAAACAAAGCTCCATCACCATTAATGATTTCTCCTGGAACGCTACCACCCTTTGTTTCGCTGCTCCGTCCCTCTCCCATCTGAACGCGTGCTCCAGCCTCCTATACCCCTTGCGTTTCAAACTACAGTCAGCCCTAGCCTGCATCGACTGAAAAAAACCCGAACCCACATCTCTTTGAACTATAAAAAAAAACCGCACGAGTTTGAAGAAGAACCCGACAGGAATTCAAAGATGCAATTAGCACGATTGTAGGGATTTTATAACTCACGAAAAAAATGGTTTTCCCAGAGAACGAAAGTGGCGGCTCAGAATTGCTGTTGACTTCGGAGGAATTGAAATTAGGTTTTAGGGGTGTTGAGTGTATTATATAGGGGTAAGTTTTGAAAACGTGGCCTTCAATCTGACCAAGAGAACGGATGGTTGAAATGAATGAAAGGTCGTGGAGGTTTCTGTTCCACATAATGAAGACTAGGTTAGGATAATCGTTTCACACTTGAGAATAATCCATTATGCGGAACTCTGTTTGTTCAAGGACTGATATGAAAATACCAGTGAGTCGTACAATGTGTCATGATCCCAAAAATGTAATAATACCAGTAGGTGGACTCATATTTTAAAACTTCAAAATGTTGATTTCAGGGTGCGAAATACTTCAAATAAAAAGTCACATATTTAATTAATTAAAAATTACCATAAAATTCTAAAAATTAAATTATCACTATATCCCAAAAGAACCTTGTCTAAATTCAAGCCCGATCTCTAGTTATATCCAAATAAACCATTACGGTCGATAAACGATTCTATAGCGACTTTTCCGAAATTTGATTTGGACGTACATCAAAATCTACATGAGGAAATCCCGTTATTTCTCTTCCACTAGAAATATATACTCCACCAGCTCCACACGTTTCTTGTTTCACAGAAATCCGATTTAAAACGAACCCTGTATACTCAGTTGAATTCTAAATCGCCAAATAGCGAACTGCCACGTCGTTACGCGCTCTATTTTAATTATATTAATATTCTACGTTCAAACTGATGTCGCTTTGAATATATTCGTCAATATAATCCAACTCTAAGTTGAATTATATTTTTGGGATGACCCCATTCACAGAATATTTGTATTTCCAATATTTTTGATTATTTCTACATTATAATATATTTTATTATATTATAATTATTAATTAAATATTCAATATTATTTAATTCACGTTCTCGATATCGATAAATCGATATTTAATAATTAAATAAATAAATTGTTCAACAGCTAAAATGCGGGTTACTACAATCTTCCCCCCTAAATAAAATTTCGTCCTCGAAATTGCTAAGCTAGGGGATGACCCTATCTTCTGGGTAAAAATTTATCTGTTTACCTCTTGTCTCCGGTTTCAACTGAACCAATTAATATCGACTAAAATATTAATTTATTCCGACTAACTAAATTTTCAAAAAAATTCTGAAAATTTTCTAACACCTTAACTTTTCGAAATTTTTTGCCAGCACCTCCTTTGTACTGGTCAATATTTCAAACTCCAACTCGCCTCTCTGGGCCTTCTTTAACCCAAAAGAAAATCAAACAACTAAGCGGCTTGCCAATTCGGCTCATAAATCTCATATCCATATATAATATAAACTGGTACCTTTTTGTCGGGAATATCAACTCTATCACTTCCATATGCTATCAACTCAGCATATACCAGTGTTATCTCAATCAAATTCCAATCAGTTCATATCCTCAAATCCAAATCGAATTTCATTCGAACCCCAATATCAAATTCCAAATTATTGACTTATCAATTTGGTTCCATTCGAGATTATCTCTAACCCATTCAATTTTATTTAACTTAGTTTAAGTTAATTTAAATTTATTTCTACTATCTTATTCTATTTAACTTCATAAGTTAAAATTAAATTCCGAAACTTAATTTCCTGGGTCTATTTCAAATCAATTTGAAATTACAATGCCAATTCAAAACCTTTGAATTTCTAAACAACTTGTTTTCTCAAAACAATTCAAAAACAAAACCTTTGGTAGTAGTCCGTCACTTAGAACTCGAAAATGAACACTGATGATGTCTCAATTCATCATCAGAATCTATTTTCCAGCTATCGAAGTGAGTTCAATACTATATCACCTTCAGTTTGAAAAACGTTTTCAAAATCTCCCAGGAACTTAAAATTTCTTTATTTTAATTCCAATCTGATTTAAATTCAGATTTTCTTCATCTTATTTCATATACTTTACTTATATGAATTCTGATCAGTTATTTACATAACCATTTCACTTCTTATAACCACATTCGATTATAATAACAACCAACACAACCAATTATACTATGTTAATTTCAAAACATACCATGTCGGTTCATCGTGTTCAAGTGTTTATAAAACTCCTACCGATACAGTGGATCAAACTGATCGACCAGAATTTATAAGCCACTCAACCAATAAATCTACACAATATAAATCACTTTATATTAACTAACAAATACGCACTCGTATATATACACTCAAACTCAGTCTAGGATATTACTAATCCCATCTCTACTGAATCACACCACAGAGCCAAGGTAATACTTAACCTGAGCTCTGATACCAACTGTAGTAACCCGGATTTTGAGCGACTTTGGTTATCGACGTAAGCTCGACGTCGATAACCAAAACATCGAAAAATCCCGATAATTAATGAAAGAAATTAGAAGGTGAGAATAGATAAGATAGAAACTTAGAATAGAAGAAGAAGAAGAACACAACATCAGAGTAACACGAACCTCATAGGGGAACGAATAACATATAGTTGATAACATAACTTTGAAATATAACAGTTATATATACAATAGCACTTATCAGAGTACAGCACTTACAACACAGCGGAAATAACTATAGCTATATGATCTTGAAGCCTCCTGCTCCAAGCTCTCCAAGTATATCTGCAAAATCCCGACTACTTGACTGCCCGTACAAATTTTGGCACCCAAGAGTTTAGGGAAAACAAAATAAACTCCGGGTCAGTCATGGGACTGGTGTGAATAAACTCAAATCATTTAAACAGGTATATGATATCTCATAAGACCACGCCGTGAATACGGAACGGGTTTTTCCCTTATGAGAATCCAAATAACTTTTCAAAGCAATATCCTTCTGATATTATAATAATGTCTAAGTACAAATAAATATCAATCTAGCAGAAACGCTTGCATCTCACATTACTACATATATAGTATACAATCAAAATCGCAAGCACGTATTGGGTTATTGGATTTCCAACTATGACAAGGTATGGAACCACCTTCCGATCAGTGTACTCTAGGAACGATACACTGGAGTTCAACAAGAACATCTTGCAACTCAGCCACACATGACCGACCACTCATTTCGCTTGAGTGTATCGAATGTACATCACCAACGGTTGGGATCAGCAACCGTTCCCGTATATATATGGGACATCATTGATAGATTTAAGAAACAAATGAATATTCACTAGATAGGTGATTATACACCCTACTTCGGTGCGACCGACTTAGCCATGCAGCCTGCCCGATTTCTGTCATTTACCGGATGTGAGGCTAGAAGCTACGCTTATCTTCACATCAGATTCACTTTAAATGCCACATCATCAAATCCATCCAATCACCGATTTGACGTCCTCAACGATACATTATGTGTTAGCTAAAAGAAGTTTCCTTCTCCGCTTCCACTCTTGGTACGGTTGGAGAAATCAATGTACGTGATCGTCTGGAAATACTCTGTCAGACATCCATCTTCATTCACTTAGAATGTCACATCGTCATACCCGCCAAATCACAAATTGACTTATCCAAAAATAACACGGGTATACAGCTAAGAGAAACGAATTCCTCCACCACCAAACGTGAATACGTTTGAACAGATCAACTTACGCGATCCATTGGATATACTCTGTCAGACCTTCGTCCATACAAGTTGTCCTGGGACTGGACAAACCGAAGGCACTATTCTGTAAACAGGATAGCCCTTGCATTTTACTCCGTCTTCAATTATCTTTGGCATATATGATTCGCGACGCTTATGCCAATACATAGTGGTTCTTTGGATAAAAAT
Source organism: Allium sativum (assembly GCA_030737875.1). NCBI lineage: Eukaryota > Viridiplantae > Streptophyta > Magnoliopsida > Asparagales > Amaryllidaceae > Allium > Allium sativum. The sequence goes on from CM060918.1 coordinate 137,597,917, forward strand.
CCAACCGGTCTCTCCATATTGACAATGTTAAAATGGTCAAAACTTCGATAGTCTGTGATTTAACCATCAAAGAAAAACAAGTGTGCAAACAACGATATTATTCCCAGATGGAAATTATATCGAACAAACATCATTTAACATTAATCTCTTTAGTTCATTTATTTACTTATCTTCTGTTTCCCTATATTCTAAATTCTTATTTTTCTCTTATCAGAAAACATTTCTGATTCTCGTTTGGAAAACATTTCCAAAAACTCCTTTACGATCAAACCTTACCATTTCTTAGTTAAGAAGGAAGTCACTCAAGTTGGGGTATAATTACCTCTCAGAAGACCTTAACTGAACAACGTTATAACTTCGAAATGGTCAAAGTTTATCTTTTAATCTTTAACAACCTCTTTACGCCCTTCTCGGATTCAATTTTACTAGTCCACTTCTATATTTAAAACATTGGTTATAACGATAACGTTATAATCCCTACTTTCGAATTATCTATCTTTAATTATAACTTCTATTCTTATTAGTGAATAATTAACCTAACACTTATTTATTTATAAATAAATAATTCTCTATTTAAACACTGGAAAGTATAAATACTTTCCCGAATTCGATATAATCGAATTTGCCGATTAACTCTCTTCGAGAAATCTCTATTTGATTAACTCTTCTTCGAATAACCTATATTCGATTAACTCCTTCTCGAATAAACGATATTCGATGATCTCTCTTCGAATAACTAATATTCGATAACTCTTCCTTTTCAAATATCTCATATTTGAAAATCTCACTTCGATTAAACTATAATCGATAACTCCCTTCGATGAAACTAACATCGATAACTCCTTTCGATGAAACTAACATCGATAACTTTTTCCTTTTCGATGAAACTAACATCGATAACTCCTTTCGATGAAACTAACATCGATAACTCCTTTCGATGAAACTAACATCGATAACTTCTTTCGATGAAACTAACATCGATAACTTTAACTCGACGAACTTAACTCGACTAACTTAACTTGACTCGACTAACTCGACTTACCTGGTTCGACCAATTCGATTCGATTAACTAGGCTCGACTAACTTGACTAACTTAACTCGACTTACTTGGTTCGACCAATTCGACTCGATTAATTAGGCTCGACTAACTTGACTAATTCTGTCTCAAATAACTATATTTGATTAACTCTAGTTCGTTTTAACTCTAATCGATTAACTCTAACTAATTAACTCCAACTGGTTAACTCTATTTGATTAACTCTAACTGGTTAACTCTAACTGATTAACTCTATCTGGTTAACTCTATTTGATTAACTCTAACTGGTTAACTCTATTTGATTAACTCTAACTGGTTAACTCTAACTGGTTAACTCTAACTGATTAACTCTATTTGACTAACCCCTTTCGAATGTCTATATTCGATTAACTAACTTCGAATTCCATATTCGATTAACTAACTTCGAATACCATATTCGATTTACTTTATTCACTTTATAAAGATTTCCTTTTTAACAACGTTTTATTCATTTGAAAAGATTTACTTTTAAATAACGGTTCTACACTTTAAAAATGATTTCCTTTTTATAATGTTTCCTTTTCAATTCTATTTGTAAATGGTTTACAAATATTTCCTTTTCAAATTTATCCTTGAAATATTCTAACTCCTAAAATTTTCGGGAAAATTCGCCATAACCTCCTTTGTAACGGAAGCATCGGGAAAATCCCCAAACCCGCCACACAGGCCTTTCCATTCAAAAAAGAAAATGATTTGAAATTTATTTTCCTTTTTAAAATATCTCCTATTTATAAATATCCCAATTTATAAATATTCCTTATTTATAAATATTCAAATTTATAAATATCTCTTATTTATAAATATTCCAATTTATAAATATTCTGTTTTCAATATCACTTTGAAAATCTACTTATCAACATTCTGGTATGTTGTGGTATTCAATCATATCAAATCACGATGTTCAATATCGTCCAAACATATATAATCGCCAACATATTATATATCACATCATATAACAATATATGAAAACAATAAAATAACTGTTGAGGAATCCAGTGGATTCCTCCAACCTGTTCCCCTGCATCACAGATGTTAGACAATATAGATAACATCACTTTCAGTTCCATATGATATATTCTGTTAAACAGAATCAATATAGAAATTTAACTAATTGACTAGCAGTTCAATCAAACAATCAACACACAGTAAATCAGACAAATTTCTAACAGTTCTAAAGATACAACATGAAATTATAAACTGTTCAGAGTTGGTGAGATTTACTCACTTTGGACGATCATCGTTAAACGGTTATATTTCAGTCGATTCCAATTGCATCCATTTCTGTTACAGAATGTTCGGCTCGTTGACACAATCCCATTTCCATCAAATCCGTCGAACTCTGATATCATATGAACCAGTGTTATTGATTTACTATTTATGATTTAATTTAAATTAATTAACCCTAATTTTAAATTTAGTTAACCCTAAGTATAACATAATTTATCTTAAGTATTAATAAATTATGTCTAAGCATAATTTAACCCTAATTAAACTTTAAATTACAAATTTACTGACTTAGGTATTTATTAGTCTTAAGTATATAAATTAGACTAAATCTAATTATATGTTATAAACCTACGGTCAAATTTAGAATCATTAACTTGTAAATCATAATTAAATCTAACTAAATTATGAATAAAAATTTGACTAGGCCTTAACTTTGTTTTTTTTCCAGCGGCCCAATACCCCCAACTACCGACAACCACTCCCCAGTCCTTCTCCTTCCTTTATGTCGCAGCCTCCTGTAAGAAGAACATGGTTATTTCCGGTGATTTGAAACTCTCGCAACTCCTTCACTTCTACATCTTCATCCAACTTCCACTGTCCCAGAAAACAAATCAAACTTCTTTTCTTAACCCCACCTCAAATCCCCTAATCACCTTCGTTACTGCCATTACCACATGTTTCGATCCTTCTGCACATCATTATTTTGAACAGTCGAACTTCTTCTCAAAATCGAAGAATAGAAATCCCGTAACTCCAGAAACCACACGCACCAGAAAATATCCCTTACCTGCTTCTTGCTTCAGCATCTGTTGTTCCGTTCCGATACCCTCCCATCTGCAGTGACTAACGCGTCACTTAATGTGAAGGCCCGTAACTTCCCCGTAAAGGAAAGCGTCGGATAGTTCGAGAACAAACCACAACAGAACGCATATAAAAGAACATTTCATTGTATATTACAACAATGCATCAGATTACAAGAATATACAGAGTACGAATAAATATTACACAGAAATATCAGAGATTTAAATTACATTTAAATACATAGCAGCGGAAAATAATACAATACACAACTAGAAGAGATATACGGATACAAAGCTTTCCGGATATCATTCCAGCTGTAAACCAGGATCCTGTGAATATAAATCTGCAAAACCAAAACTACTAGCTGCCCGTGTCGAAAATAAGGGCACCCAGAGTTTAGGTTAAAACAATAAACTCCAGGTCAGTCATGTGACTGGTGTGAGAACTAAAACAGTTATTATTCTTTATTCTTAAAGTTAGGTAAATCAAGGGACCACGCCGTATAACACGGAACGGGTTTCCTCCCAAGAATACCAGTGCATGAAACAAACAGCGCAATGCTAAATAAAGAAAAATGAAGCTGTTATAAGACCCAGGTCCTATCACACAATGCAAACGCAAGCCGGGGGATAGGGTTTTCCCTTATAACAGCCAAAGAATGCTTGATACGGTTAAAACAAGTCGTTTGATACTATTATAAGTGCATAGTGCATAAAACAACTTCAAATCATAAGTATCAATCATAGGCGGCATGAGCGTCCCATGCCACTATGTCGCCATATATAGGTTTACAAATAAAACCGCAAATGTCACGTATTTGGAAATTGGATTTCCATCTATGAACCGAGGCAAAAGATAGTCCTCAACCGATTCGAGACGCTCTAGCCCGCCCCTCAGGAACAGCCGCAACTGCCCCTTGGATCGTCAGGGCCGGTCCACACGGAGTGGATTATTATGCCTGAACAATACGTCTCCCCACCCTATGGGGTGTAAGTCTGGTCCGTCAGCCGACCAGAATGCATTCGGCCGAAACCGATATAACCGAGGCGCCTCGCAACAGCAACAACCACATAAGTCAAACTCGTCAGGGCGTGTAAAACCACTGACGCCACTTCTAGCTAGAAAGAAACGCAAGTCCTCCCTGAGGTCCGTCTCCCGTTTTTGGTTCATACCTGGTGTGAAACACGCGAGGTAAACGTTACACAAAGCTACGCCACAAAGGCCGTGCTTTGATCATCACCACAAGACTTTGCTTTTCAACAGAAGCCTTGATCATTTGCATCTTAGCATGCCACACAGGCAAACCATCCTATGCAACCGATATCAGTCACACAGAATGAAATCCGATGTCAGACACACAGTCCATTTACAAGTCCGTTCTGGGTCTGAACGAAACCGGAGGCACCTAGTACCCCGCATATCCATCGATCTCCAAGTACGTCTGGACGATCACTAACTGTTTCCATCTTCTTGGGTGTACAGCCCAATCAAGATCATCAGTTATCACCCAAACGACGTGAAGACCTCCGGTCTTCTACCATCGTCTTCATCTTCGACTTATCGTCGTATCAGTTATTCAGAATGGGATAAACCCGGTCTTTCCGAATAACTCGCGTATATTTTAAATAAGTGTTACACAAACACAACATACGCCTCATTCCAATTCATTAGTCACTAACCATAAATTAATCAAGAGAATAATTCCCCAAATATTAACCCCGAAGGCCGAAACCAACATCAGATCAATATCCAGAAAACCATTCTGCTTGGCTAACCGACAGTTAGTTTCTAAATTTCACGTTCAAATCTAATTAAAGATTTAACTATCGCCTGGAGCAAAACTGGTGATACTCCATTTTCGATCTTTTCAATCTAATTAAAGATTCATTAAAACTCCACTCAGTTTTAATCGTTAACTGGGTTAAAGAATCAGTGTCATTTAAAACACGGTTCACGATAAACCCAAAATCACATTCATTAATTATCGGGTTAAAGAACAAGTGTTATTTAAAACACTGTTCACGATAAGCCCAAAAATCAATATCTATTCAATTCCAATTAAATATTATTTAATTGGTACACTTCATTAAATCTAAATAAAAAGATTTAATCTTTTCTCAACTGGGTTCAAGAATAGTGTTAGTGAAGACACCATTCACGACAAACCCAAATCACATTCGATATTCAATACAAGGCTCTGAATAGAAAATATATCGGCTTATATTCAATATCGAATTCTACGACTAACAAATGTCGTATTGGAAATAACGATATCAATATATATCTTTCAAATTTCCATAACAACACCTGTATAATCACGAATTCCAACATCGAAATATTCCGAAGACAATTTCGATTCAAATCCACTCCAATGCAATCATTGGAAATTTTGGTTATTTTTAAAACCCTTTTCGAATTCAATTTATTTATTTAAAAATAAATAGGATTATAATTCTAGTTCAAAACTAGTTCATTTCGATAAAAATTTATTTTTATCTTTTCAAGTATGGAGTTTTTCATCCCAATTCTTTCTAAATCATTTATTATGATTTTACACAAATTATTGCTATTTTTAATAATTTTATCAAGGCCCGTACAGTCGATTTCCATCAATGGCCATCGAACTGCACTTACAGCGACCTTTTTTGAATTTGATTTGGACATATCTCCAAATCCAACCGTTAGATTTCAAATTTCTAACATTCATTAGAAAGCTCTTTTCGATACGAACCCAACGGTTCCGGTTTTAGGAGAATCCGACGGTCGGATCTCCCGTAATGCCCGTTTGAAATAAATGGTCGAAATTCGCGAACTGCCGCGGCGTGGCGCGTTCTATTCAGGCCATTATATTATATATAATATATATATAATATATATATCGTCGATTTCTATTTAAAACGAATTATATAAATAGTTTTGAATTCGTTTCAAAAACATTTTCAACTTCCATTTCAATTCAAATCAAAATTGAATTCTTCTTTATAAATTCGTTTTAAAATCCATTTCTATTCAATTCAAATTTCAATTCAATTTGAATTTATTTCACTTCGCTTTCAATTCAATTCGAATTCGTTTTCAGTTCAATTCATTTCGAAATCGTTCTCAATTCAATTCATTTCGAAATCGCTTTCAATTCAATTCCTTTCGAATTCGTTTTCAATTCAATTCATTTCGAATTTGTTTTCAATTCAATTCATTTCGAATTCGTTTTCAATTCAATTCATTTCGAATTCGTTTTCAATTCAATTCATTTCGAATTCGTTTTCAATTCAATTCATTTCGAAGTCGTTTTCAATTCAATTTGAATTCGTTTTCAATTCAATTTATTTCAAAATATTTGATTTCGAAATCACTTTTCAATATTCATTTTAAAATGAATAAAATCGATATAAATATCGTTCACGTCAAAATGGCGTCAATCTAATCCTCACGGCTTCACATATTTCTATTTTCAAATATTCTATTTCAAATATTTCTATTTCAAATATTTCTATTTCAAATATTTCTATTTCAAATATTTCTTTTTTTTCTTCGAAACTGGAATGAGGCCCAATCAATTACCATATAATGTTAATTATATGGATTTTCTACAACACATGGATATATCAACAACGATGAATAATCAACCATCAACCAAAGTGCACTACACTGTATAAGCATCAAATATAGACATTTAACGCTTATAGCAGCTTGTCAATCAATCGATCGACAGATTTAATCAATCAGGATGAGTGAACTTCAAATTTCATCCTAACACCCGTGTGGGGTTTCAAACAATCAAACACATATTTTATTTGTGCAGTTAGGCGATGTGTAAAATTTATCGACCCAATCAACGTCATTCAAATAGGTGTACATAAACAAACCGTCTGGTTTGTAAATGAATATTTATTTATTCACATTCACGTTAAAAATTATATTTTTAACGATAACACATTTTATTTTAACATATGAATTTCTATTCAGTTCATTCGTTAAATAAAATGCTATTTTTATTTTTCTAACTTATTTTAGAAAATTTCGGCGGCATAACGGCACGATACTAGAAACGGGACAAGGCCTAGCCTTATCCCCGGTCTAGTGAAGGCCCACGCCATTCACACATCAATCAAATCCATTCGTTATGCAAACCACAAACTTTGGAGTAAGGATCTAACCTAGCCTTACCCCTTCGCCTTATAACGGCGCACGTCTAATCCTAACCAATTTATCGATTCGATTTTTCACACCACAAACCACATTCAAACCAATATCGCAATCAATCACCAAACAGTCAAACAAACAAGTCCATGGTCTGTGGACGATTGTGTCGGGTGCTACTAAGCACCGTCTGCATCCTAGTATATATATATAACTAGAAATATAAATTGAAAGGTGAGAAATTCTCACATTTAGCTATCCAACCATCTCGACTCTTCTTTTGCAGAAGTCTTCATTGTTTTCGCATCTTCGCCAGCTTCGTCGTCCGTAGCTACTACATATATAAAAATCGAATTTTTACTTCGTTATTCAATATATAAAAATCAAATTTTTAGTTCGCTATTCAATATATAAAAATCGAATTTTTAGTTCAAAGTTCAATATATAAAAATCGAATTTTTATATCGAAGTTCAATATATAAAAATCGAATTTTTATTTCAAAGTTCAATATATAAAAATCATATTTTTATTTCAAAGTTCAATATATAAAAATCGAATTTTTATATCGCTATTCAAATGAATAAAAATCTCATTTTTGTCATGATGTTTATATAATAAAAATCACTTCTTTAATATGACAAAAATCATGTTTTCACGTTCGCTTTCAACATATAAAAAAATATGATTTCTACTTTTGCTTTCAAATCTTTTTCTACTAAAAGATTAATCTTTTTCCTATTTTAAAGTTCAAAATAAAATCAGTTTTTCTCTTTCAAAAATAAATCAGTTTATACTTTAAAAAAATAAATCAGTTTATACTTTAAAAAAAATAAATCAGTTTATACTTTAAAAAAATAAATCAGTTTATACTTTAAAAAAATAAATCAGTTTATACTTTTTTAAAAATAAGTTTTAAATCAAAATAACATTCAGTTTTTAAATACTTTAAAAATCATTTTTCAAATTCAGTTTTTTTTATAAAATCAGTTTTTATTCCTTTTTATAAAATCAGTTTTTAAATTTTAATAAAATCAGTTTTCAAAACTTAATAAAAACAGTTTTTAAATCTTAATAAAAACAGTTTTTAAATCTTAATAAAAACAGAAATCAGTTCTTTTTTTTTTTTTTTTTTTTTTATATATATAAACAAAATCAAGATCTTACTGTAATTAGAGGAGGGGGTGGGCTGCGTCCTCAGGTGGTGGCGGCGGACCCATGCTGGTCGGAGGCGAGAGGGCATCTGATCGGAGGGGGGCCATCGGCTTCGTCGAGGGGATTCGTGGTTCCTGCGAGGCGGAGGAGAGAGAGGGAGGCAGAGGGGGGAAGGGCGGAGCCTCGCAAGTGGTGGCGGCGGTGGGCGCTGGGCGCGGTGGTGGCTGGAGCGACGGGGAGGGTTATCGCGATTTTTGTTTTCTTTTTCTTTTTTGTTTTTTTTTCCTTCTGAGATAAACGAACGGGGGGGGGGCCTAGGTTTTAAGGGAAGGGATATTATATTTTTTTTTTTTTTTTTTTTTTTTATTTATTATTTATTTATTAAAGAGTTGACTTTCACATATGACCACTAAACGAGGTCCACCGCCTGCCGCCCATAGCGTTTTACCCCCATTCCGAACACAATGGGATATGTATCGCAGGCCAATTCGATCGTCTCGATATGTTTCCTTTGAATTTACATTTAAATCACTATATTATTTTAAACGCACATTTCTAATTACCGGGGTCACATACTAACTAAAAAATTCCAAAAAAAATATTTTCTAGCTTCGTATTGACGATACGGTCCTAACAAAACTAGTTTCGTCGAATTCAGAGACCGTTAGAAAAATGGCCAATTTCAAGTCGATTAAAATCAACTGAAACTGGTCAAACGCGTTTTCTTTTGCCACGCTCACATATTGATTCGAAAAATTATGAAATTTGAAACCTAGCAATAACTTCACATCCCGGACCCAACAAAACTGGTTTCGTCGAAATCCGAGGTCGTTTGCAAAATGTCCATTTTTAAGGGCCTGAATTCCATAGCGACTATTCAGAATTTTCAACTGGACATATCTTTTGATTCCCGATATGAAATCTTAATTTTTCGGATTCGTTGGAAAGATATTCACTATTAGATTCCATTATTTTTGGTTTCACTAAAATCCGGATTATTTTGCACCCGGTACATTCAATTGAAGTTTGAAATCGAATTATCGAACTACCGCGCCATTTTCAATTCTATTTATAATTATATATAATTATTTATATTCTAACGACGACGTGTATAATATAAACGTTCGAATTATATTCAAAATAGATTTCACGTCGATATTATTTAAAATAATCTATTTTAAATAATCAAAATTCGCTAAAATTGCCAAAATAAAATTTTCAAACTGGCCCAGATTTTCCGGGTTGTTACAATCTCCCCCACTTAAAACTTTTCGTCCCCGAAAAGGAACAAAGTCGAAAGTGATTTGATTATTCAGCTCTATGTTCGATCTGGCTTTCATTCTCCAACCCTTTGGTTTCTGAGAATTTTCAAAATTTCAAAAATTTGGCTAACACCCTAAATTTTTGAAAAATTTCGCCATAACCTCCCCTGCACCGGGAGCATCGGGAAATTGCAAATAGCGTTCCCGGTCCTTCAGATCTCAAAAAGAAAAAGAAAAAGCCAAGCGGCTAGCCAATAGGCTCACAAAATCATCATCACCCAAACAAAACAGGAAATTATGTAGTAAACATGTACCTATTTGTCGGGCAAACAAATTTTATTCTCTGCTCTAGCCTCCTTGCTATGACCTGTTCAATGATATATATGTATATGCAAGCAGATGCGACCAATTTTCAATACAATTCAATATTTGATTCGATTAAGCATAATGGTTCAAAATTGGCAAACAAATAAACAAACAACACAAACATCAATCAATTAGTGGATTAACGTTTTAAATTCATAATTTTGATACATATACAAAAAATCATGTTTTGATGCCAAATCACAACAATGAATTCTAGCTATATATAAGTTTTGGTTCTCACACCAGCCTAATGGAAATATATAGAAAATCACACCTTCGAAACACGAATACCAATTCTGATGATGTTCGAACTATCATCAGAATCATCTTCGGGCGACTAGAATGTGATTCCATATCTATCCAGTATATTAAAATTTCGAATACACGCGGATCAGACGTATATGCAAAATCTATATATACTGGATTGTCCACATCAATATAAATAGATAATCAAATACGAATAATTGATTTAAATTTTCAAAACAAAAATTTGTTTTCATTTTCAAAAATATACTCTTCACACTCGTTCTAGGATACTACTGATCCTATCTCTAACGAGTCATTCTAATTGGATATTACTAATCCAATATCTGATGAATTCTTTCGTATGGTTCTAATGTGTCTTGTTCTCTGAGCTTGGTAAACCAAAGCTCTGATACCAACTGTGAAGACCCGTAACTTCCCCGTAAAGGAAAGCGTCGGATAGTTCGAGAACAAACCACAACAGAACGCATATAAAAGAACATTTCATTGTATATTACAACAATGCATCAGATTACAAGAATATACAGAGTACGAATAAATATTACACAGAAATATCAGAGATTTAAATTACATTTAAATACATAGCAGCGGAAAATAATACAATACACAACTAGAAGAGATATACGGATACAAAGCTTTCCGGATATCATTCCAGCTGTAAACCAGGATCCTGTGAATATAAATCTGCAAAACCAAAACTACTAGCTGCCCGTGTCGAAAATAAGGGCACCCAGAGTTTAGGTTAAAACAATAAACTCCAGGTCAGTCATGTGACTGGTGTGAGAACTAAAACAGTTATTATTCTTTATTCTTAAAGTTAGGTAAATCAAGGGACCACGCCGTATAACACGGAACGGGTTTCCTCCCAAGAATACCAGTGCATGAAACAAACAGCGCAATGCTAAATAAAGAAAAATGAAGCTGTTATAAGACCCAGGTCCTATCACACAATGCAAACGCAAGCCGGGGGATAGGGTTTTCCCTTATAACAGCCAAAGAATGCTTGATACGGTTAAAACAAGTCGTTTGATACTATTATAAGTGCATAGTGCATAAAACAACTTCAAATCATAAGTATCAATCATAGGCGGCATGAGCGTCCCATGCCACTATGTCGCCATATATAGGTTTACAAATAAAACCGCAAATGTCACGTATTTGGAAATTGGATTTCCATCTATGAACCGAGGCAAAAGATAGTCCTCAACCGATTCGAGACGCTCTAGCCCGCCCCTCAGGAACAGCCGCAACTGCCCCTTGGATCGTCAGGGCCGGTCCACACGGAGTGGATTATTATGCCTGAACAATACGTCTCCCCACCCTATGGGGTGTAAGTCTGGTCCGTCAGCCGACCAGAATGCATTCGGCCGAAACCGATATAACCGAGGCGCCTCGCAACAGCAACAACCACATAAGTCAAACTCGTCAGGGCGTGTAAAACCACTGACGCCACTTCTAGCTAGAAAGAAACGCAAGTCCTCCCTGAGGTCCGTCTCCCGTTTTTGGTTCATACCTGGTGTGAAACACGCGAGGTAAACGTTACACAAAGCTACGCCACAAAGGCCGTGCTTTGATCATCACCACAAGACTTTGCTTTTCAACAGAAGCCTTGATCATTTGCATCTTAGCATGCCACACAGGCAAACCATCCTATGCAACCGATATCAGTCACACAGAATGAAATCCGATGTCAGACACACAGTCCATTTACAAGTCCGTTCTGGGTCTGAACGAAACCGGAGGCACCTAGTACCCCGCATATCCATCGATCTCCAAGTACGTCTGGACGATCACTAACTGTTTCCATCTTCTTGGGTGTACAGCCCAATCAAGATCATCAGTTATCACCCAAACGACGTGAAGACCTCCGGTCTTCTACCATCGTCTTCATCTTCGACTTATCGTCGTATCAGTTATTCAGAATGGGATAAACCCGGTCTTTCCGAATAACTCGCGTATATTTTAAATAAGTGTTACACAAACACAACATACGCCTCATTCCAATTCATTAGTCACTAACCATAAATTAATCAAGAGAATAATTCCCCAAATATTAACCCCGAAGGCCGAAACCAACATCAGATCAATATCCAGAAAACCATTCTGCTTGGCTAACCGACAGTTAGTTTCTAAATTTCACGTTCAAATCTAATTAAAGATTTAACTATCGCCTGGAGCAAAACTGGTGATACTCCATTTTCGATCTTTTCAATCTAATTAAAGATTCATTAAAACTCCACTCAGTTTTAATCGTTAACTGGGTTAAAGAATCAGTGTCATTTAAAACACGGTTCACGATAAACCCAAAATCACATTCATTAATTATCGGGTTAAAGAACAAGTGTTATTTAAAACACTGTTCACGATAAGCCCAAAAATCAATATCTATTCAATTCCAATTAAATATTATTTAATTGGTACACTTCATTAAATCTAAATAAAAAGATTTAATCTTTTCTCAACTGGGTTCAAGAATAGTGTTAGTGAAGACACCATTCACGACAAACCCAAATCACATTCGATATTCAATACAAGGCTCTGAATAGAAAATATATCGGCTTATATTCAATATCGAATTCTACGACTAACAAATGTCGTATTGGAAATAACGATATCAATATATATCTTTCAAATTTCCATAACAACACCTGTATAATCACGAATTCCAACATCGAAATATTCCGAAGACAATTTCGATTCAAATCCACTCCAATGCAATCATTGGAAATTTTGGTTATTTTTAAAACCCTTTTCGAATTCAATTTATTTATTTAAAAATAAATAGGATTATAATTCTAGTTCAAAACTAGTTCATTTCGATAAAAATTTATTTTTATCTTTTCAAGTATGGAGTTTTTCATCCCAATTCTTTCTAAATCATTTATTATGATTTTACACAAATTATTGCTATTTTTAATAATTTTATCAAGGCCCGTACAGTCGATTTCCATCAATGGCCATCGAACTGCACTTACAGCGACCTTTTTTGAATTTGATTTGGACATATCTCCAAATCCAACCGTTAGATTTCAAATTTCTAACATTCATTAGAAAGCTCTTTTCGATACGAACCCAACGGTTCCGGTTTTAGGAGAATCCGACGGTCGGATCTCCCGTAATGCCCGTTTGAAATAAATGGTCGAAATTCGCGAACTGCCGCGGCGTGGCGCGTTCTATTCAGGCCATTATATTATATATAATATATATATAATATATATATCGTCGATTTCTATTTAAAACGAATTATATAAATAGTTTTGAATTCGTTTCAAAAACATTTTCAACTTCCATTTCAATTCAAATCAAAATTGAATTCTTCTTTATAAATTCGTTTTAAAATCCATTTCTATTCAATTCAAATTTCAATTCAATTTGAATTTATTTCACTTCGCTTTCAATTCAATTCGAATTCGTTTTCAGTTCAATTCATTTCGAAATCGTTCTCAATTCAATTCATTTCGAAATCGCTTTCAATTCAATTCCTTTCGAATTCGTTTTCAATTCAATTCATTTCGAATTTGTTTTCAATTCAATTCATTTCGAATTCGTTTTCAATTCAATTCATTTCGAATTCGTTTTCAATTCAATTCATTTCGAATTCGTTTTCAATTCAATTCATTTCGAAGTCGTTTTCAATTCAATTTGAATTCGTTTTCAATTCAATTTATTTCAAAATATTTGATTTCGAAATCACTTTTCAATATTCATTTTAAAATGAATAAAATCGATATAAATATCGTTCACGTCAAAATGGCGTCAATCTAATCCTCACGGCTTCACATATTTCTATTTTCAAATATTCTATTTCAAATATTTCTATTTCAAATATTTCTATTTCAAATATTTCTATTTCAAATATTTCTTTTTTTTCTTCGAAACTGGAATGAGGCCCAATCAATTACCATATAATGTTAATTATATGGATTTTCTACAACACATGGATATATCAACAACGATGAATAATCAACCATCAACCAAAGTGCACTACACTGTATAAGCATCAAATATAGACATTTAACGCTTATAGCAGCTTGTCAATCAATCGATCGACAGATTTAATCAATCAGGATGAGTGAACTTCAAATTTCATCCTAACACCCGTGTGGGGTTTCAAACAATCAAACACATATTTTATTTGTGCAGTTAGGCGATGTGTAAAATTTATCGACCCAATCAACGTCATTCAAATAGGTGTACATAAACAAACCGTCTGGTTTGTAAATGAATATTTATTTATTCACATTCACGTTAAAAATTATATTTTTAACGATAACACATTTTATTTTAACATATGAATTTCTATTCAGTTCATTCGTTAAATAAAATGCTATTTTTATTTTTCTAACTTATTTTAGAAAATTTCGGCGGCATAACGGCACGATACTAGAAACGGGACAAGGCCTAGCCTTATCCCCGGTCTAGTGAAGGCCCACGCCATTCACACATCAATCAAATCCATTCGTTATGCAAACCACAAACTTTGGAGTAAGGATCTAACCTAGCCTTACCCCTTCGCCTTATAACGGCGCACGTCTAATCCTAACCAATTTATCGATTCGATTTTTCACACCACAAACCACATTCAAACCAATATCGCAATCAATCACCAAACAGTCAAACAAACAAGTCCATGGTCTGTGGACGATTGTGTCGGGTGCTACTAAGCACCGTCTGCATCCTAGTATATATATATAACTAGAAATATAAATTGAAAGGTGAGAAATTCTCACATTTAGCTATCCAACCATCTCGACTCTTCTTTTGCAGAAGTCTTCATTGTTTTCGCATCTTCGCCAGCTTCGTCGTCCGTAGCTACTACATATATAAAAATCGAATTTTTACTTCGTTATTCAATATATAAAAATCAAATTTTTAGTTCGCTATTCAATATATAAAAATCGAATTTTTAGTTCAAAGTTCAATATATAAAAATCGAATTTTTATATCGAAGTTCAATATATAAAAATCGAATTTTTATTTCAAAGTTCAATATATAAAAATCATATTTTTATTTCAAAGTTCAATATATAAAAATCGAATTTTTATATCGCTATTCAAATGAATAAAAATCTCATTTTTGTCATGATGTTTATATAATAAAAATCACTTCTTTAATATGACAAAAATCATGTTTTCACGTTCGCTTTCAACATATAAAAAAATATGATTTCTACTTTTGCTTTCAAATCTTTTTCTACTAAAAGATTAATCTTTTTCCTATTTTAAAGTTCAAAATAAAATCAGTTTTTCTCTTTCAAAAATAAATCAGTTTATACTTTAAAAAAATAAATCAGTTTATACTTTAAAAAAAATAAATCAGTTTATACTTTAAAAAAATAAATCAGTTTATACTTTAAAAAAATAAATCAGTTTATACTTTTTTAAAAATAAGTTTTAAATCAAAATAACATTCAGTTTTTAAATACTTTAAAAATCATTTTTCAAATTCAGTTTTTTTTATAAAATCAGTTTTTATTCCTTTTTATAAAATCAGTTTTTAAATTTTAATAAAATCAGTTTTCAAAACTTAATAAAAACAGTTTTTAAATCTTAATAAAAACAGTTTTTAAATCTTAATAAAAACAGAAATCAGTTCTTTTTTTTTTTTTTTTTTTTTTTATATATATAAACAAAATCAAGATCTTACTGTAATTAGAGGAGGGGGTGGGCTGCGTCCTCAGGTGGTGGCGGCGGACCCATGCTGGTCGGAGGCGAGAGGGCATCTGATCGGAGGGGGGCCATCGGCTTCGTCGAGGGGATTCGTGGTTCCTGCGAGGCGGAGGAGAGAGAGGGAGGCAGAGGGGGGAAGGGCGGAGCCTCGCAAGTGGTGGCGGCGGTGGGCGCTGGGCGCGGTGGTGGCTGGAGCGACGGGGAGGGTTATCGCGATTTTTGTTTTCTTTTTCTTTTTTGTTTTTTTTTCCTTCTGAGATAAACGAACGGGGGGGGGGCCTAGGTTTTAAGGGAAGGGATATTATATTTTTTTTTTTTTTTTTTTTTTTTATTTATTATTTATTTATTAAAGAGTTGACTTTCACATATGACCACTAAACGAGGTCCACCGCCTGCCGCCCATAGCGTTTTACCCCCATTCCGAACACAATGGGATATGTATCGCAGGCCAATTCGATCGTCTCGATATGTTTCCTTTGAATTTACATTTAAATCACTATATTATTTTAAACGCACATTTCTAATTACCGGGGTCACATACTAACTAAAAAATTCCAAAAAAAATATTTTCTAGCTTCGTATTGACGATACGGTCCTAACAAAACTAGTTTCGTCGAATTCAGAGACCGTTAGAAAAATGGCCAATTTCAAGTCGATTAAAATCAACTGAAACTGGTCAAACGCGTTTTCTTTTGCCACGCTCACATATTGATTCGAAAAATTATGAAATTTGAAACCTAGCAATAACTTCACATCCCGGACCCAACAAAACTGGTTTCGTCGAAATCCGAGGTCGTTTGCAAAATGTCCATTTTTAAGGGCCTGAATTCCATAGCGACTATTCAGAATTTTCAACTGGACATATCTTTTGATTCCCGATATGAAATCTTAATTTTTCGGATTCGTTGGAAAGATATTCACTATTAGATTCCATTATTTTTGGTTTCACTAAAATCCGGATTATTTTGCACCCGGTACATTCAATTGAAGTTTGAAATCGAATTATCGAACTACCGCGCCATTTTCAATTCTATTTATAATTATATATAATTATTTATATTCTAACGACGACGTGTATAATATAAACGTTCGAATTATATTCAAAATAGATTTCACGTCGATATTATTTAAAATAATCTATTTTAAATAATCAAAATTCGCTAAAATTGCCAAAATAAAATTTTCAAACTGGCCCAGATTTTCCGGGTTGTTACACTTAACACCACAAAACAAAGCTCCATCACCATTAATGATTTCTCCTGGAACGCTACCACCCTTTGTTTCGCTGCTCCGTCCCTCTCCCATCTGAACGCGTGCTCCAGCCTCCTATACCCCTTGCGTTTCAAACTACAGTCAGCCCTAGCCTGCATCGACTGAAAAAAACCCGAACCCACATCTCTTTGAACTATGAAAAAAACCGCACGAGTTTGAAGAAGAACCCGACAGGAATTCAAAGATGCAATTAGCACGATTTTAGGGATTTTATAACTCACGAAAAAAATGGTTTTCCCAGAGAACGAAAGTGGCGGCTCAGAATTGCTGTTGACTTCGGAGGAATTGAAATTAGGTTTTAGGGGTGTTGAGTGTATTATATAGGGGTAAGTTTTGAAAACGTGGCCTTCAATCTGACCAAGAGAACGGATGGTTGAAATGAATGAAACGTCGTGGAGGTTTCTGTTCCACATAATGAAGACTAGGTTAGGATAATCGTTTCACACTTGAGAATAACCCATTATGCGGAACTCTGTTTGTTCAAGGACTGATATGAAAATACCAGTGAGTCGTACAATGTGTCATGATCCCAAAAATGTTATAATACCGGTAGGTGGACTCATATTTTAAAACTTCAAAATGTTGATTTCAGGGTGCGAAATACTTCAAATAAAAAGTCGCATATTTAATTAATTAAAAATTACCATAAAATTCTAAAAATTAAATTATCACTATATCCTAAAAGAACCTTGTCTAAATTCAAGGCCGATCTCTAGTTATATCCAAATAAACCATTACGGTCGATAAACGATTCTATAGCGACTTTTCTAAAATTTGATTTGGACGTACATCAAAATCTACATGACGAAATCCCGATATTTCTCTTCCACTAGAAAGATATACTCCACCAGCTCCACACGTTTCTTGTTTCACAGAAATCCGATTTAAAACAAACCCTGTATACTCAGTTGAATTCTAAATCGCCAAATAGCGAACTGCCACGTCGTTACGCGCTCTATTTTAATTATATTAATATTCTACGTTCAAACTGATGTCGCTTTGAATATATTCGTCAATATAATCCAACTCTAAGTTGAATTATATCTTTAGGATGACCCCATTCATAGAATATTTGTATTTCCAATATTTTTGATTATTTCCACATTATAATATATTATATTATATTATAATTATTAATTAAATATTCAATATTATTTAATTCACGTTCTCGATATCGATAAATCGATATTTAATAATTAAATAAATTGTTCAACAGCTAAAATGCGGGTTACTACACAACCGTATATCCATCCTGAGTTGAAAGGAAAATATCACCAGCTAGCCTATTCTCTGATACAATACCTGTGATGGCCCGCCCTGCACCAGCCGACATTTCAATGAAAGTGTGCTGTGTCAATGTCCAACCAGCACAGGACGGTCGCCAAAGAAAGGAAAAGAATGGAATTTGAAGCTAGAACTACCAAAGGAACCTATAGAATGTCTCACAGCGCATGGAATAAAATATAATAATAACATACTTGACATAAAACAGGTGAGACAGTGCATAAGCTGAAAACTAAACATCGTAGCAGCGGAAAATCCAAATACAGCTTATATTCCACTTCATCATTATTACAACTTTGAATCTGTCTCTAAAGCAAAAGAAAGGAAAGATACACTATTAATGCCCAGAGTAGTGACCAGCAACGACACAGGGAGAATTTATATAGAAAATAGTACGTGTAAGCCTCCTGCTCGTCTCCGGACAGCTACTCATGCATAACCAGCTAACCTGTCTCTAGTCTGCCCATATAAGAGCACCCCGAGTAATAAGAAGAGACATAAAACTCTGGGTCAGACAAAAGTCTGGTATGAGCGATAAGCAGCAAAACAGAACAATAACAGGTATACTAAACCATACCCGAACCTGGACCTGCAACCAAAGAGTTAGCACTGCATACTGTACAATACTCTAAGGTGCCACTGACATATGGGGTAAAGAATACGGGGGTGGGGGTGTGCATGTCATAGTGGTGGCAAACAATCAAGCATAGCAACCATCCTCACATCTCTCACTCAGTGTGTAAAGCATACGATATACATTGCTTTGATCATCCAAATCCTTGTTATGATCACTCTGCCCCATGGAGTCATGGCGACTCCACTGCACTGATCCATAGCCACTAGTCCTTGCTATGTCCACTCTGCCCCATGAAGTCATGATGGCTCCACTGCACTGGCTCATAGCCTTGCTACGACCACTCTGCCCCCATGGAGTAATAACTACCCCACTGCACTGATCCGTAGCCTAACATCCGTCTTGGTGGTGAATCAAAGTTATGGACGTCGATAACCCCTTAGCACACGTCCCACAGCAAAGCCCAATCACGAAGTTAACACGTTGGTTCCCATTTGGATCCTGAGTACAAACTTCCCATTTGGACTTCCTTTGCATCTCGGGTTTTGGTTGGATTGGAGTTGGTCTTCAGAAGAGTCATCGTGTAGAAGTAGTAGCATACATCTGGTTCGGTTTGGTGGCTTTCCCTTGGCTCAGATCGACATGCTTCAGCTCCTGGTCATCCAATTGGTTCGGTTCAGTCAACACACCCAGGTCGGTTCGATTGTGGCAGTCCATCCGGGTCGGTTTGGTCTGCACCCTCCAGGTCGGTTCGGTGTTCCATTTCAGGCTGGTTCATTTCGGTAGTCTCCATCTGGTTCGGGTTGCCACCTTCCTTTCAGTTTGGTTTGAATACTCTAGCTCCCCTCGCCTCGTCCGATCCCGTCTCCTAGCTCTAGTCTGATCCGATCCCCACGCCAAGCTTCAGTCCGATCCCAACCCCAACTCTATATGAGTGGCCTTCCTACTTGCCAAGCCTCCTCTAGTGCCAAGTTCCGATCCGAATCAAATCCCTTGCCCGGTTCTCCTATCCGATCTGAGCCCCATATCCGATCCGATCCGATCCGAAACCCTGCACATTTCCTACAACTTTTCCAGTGACTGTTTTACATCATACGATGGCGTTTTCGACTATTCTAACTGTTCTAATCAATCATAAAGCATACCATACAGTCATAGCAACATACATAATCAACCAAAAACACCAAAACAACAATCTAATGTGTTGAAATGGATCAAACATACCAAAAGCCCATATTTTCCCCTTAATCATGTTTAACAATAACTAATATTAGGATTAGCAAAACTTAACCAAATTAACCCAAACTTCTAACAGAGGCTTAAAATAATATTTCGAAATTTATAAATATTTTTCCAGATTTTTAGCATGCATAATTTCGCTAATTAACACTAATCATCCTAATTAACTATAATTAGTGTAAAGACAATGCTAATCACTCGCCTTAGCCACAATAAAATACCAAATCTTTAATTATCCTCTATTGGCGTTGTTCCCAAGGCTACACAGTAGCTCCAACCTAGATCAGGTGTTGATTTGGCTTGATTTGATGTTGCTAAGCTTAATCCTTGATTAGAGAACGATTTGGGATGAAATTAGAAGGTGAAGGCCATTGTTAGGGTTCATAGGAGGTAAATGATGGCTAGAAAACTGAAATGAAGTGAAAAACTTACTCATTTCAGCATCCCCATGACCCTAATCTCGAAATGGTTTATGGGCCCATCCACTAATCACCTCATTAGGCCCGGTTAAGCAGTTTTTCACCTTCTAAACCTTATTTCAGCCATATCTCCCAAACGTTAAGTCTGTTTTTCACATATGACCACTCTACGGAAAGTAAACCATCATCCAGATCTAATGGACGTGGTTTCAGGTCAAAACTCCTTTCCAATCAAAAGTTATGGCCGAAACAAGATCATCCAGGGGCAAAATGGTCATTTAAAAATCAGCAAAAATCGTGAACATGGGAAATGACCCCAATAGTCGTCTCCTAAAGTGACATGACCATACGGCTTCATAAGTGGAAGAAATAAATATTCTATGATCCTTCGATGTGTAAAATGCGGGTCGTTACATTCTCCCCCCTTAAGAAATTTCGCCCTCGAAATTCCTTAACTAAGAAACAAGTAAAGGATCTTGCATGTCTATCAGCCATTCACAACAATCAAACATACAAAAACAACAAACAAGTCTATCCGAGCATGCGGAAAACCAAGTCGCAATTAAAATCTTACCAGGCAAAGAGTTCTGGATACATCTTCCTAATGCTCTCCTCTGTCTCCCAAGTACAGCGATTCTCATTCTCGCCCCCACTGAACTTTGACTAGATTCACCGCTTTCCTTCGAAGTTACTTCGTATCGTGCTCGACAATATGAATTGGCTTGCGGTTCCCAACCGCCTCGGGTTCTACTTCGATATCATCCAACTGATCAGGTGAAATAGTCACATCGGGGTCGTGCACGAATTTCCTTAACTGGGAAACATGAAATACGTTATAAACTCTCGCCATCTTGTCCGGCAACTCAACTTTATATGCCAAATTCCCAACTTGCTCGAAGATTGGGAATGGACCAACAAATCTTAGTGTTAACTTGCCTCTCCTACCAAATCGTACCACGCTCTTTAACAGAGAAATCTTGACAAACACCAAGTCACCAATGGAGAATTTTAAATCTCTTCTCCTCTTATCAGCATAACTCTTCTGCCTATCTTGGGCAGCCTTCATTCGCTGTTGGATAACCTTAATCTTATCGGAGGTTTCTCTTATCACATCTGGCCCAAGCACAAATTTCTCACCAGTTTCTAACCAACATGACGATGAGTTGCACGGTCTTCCGTACAAAGCTTCTTATGGAGCCATACCAATACCGGACTGATAAGTATTATTATATGCAAACTCTACTAGATACAAATGGTCATCCCATGATCCACCAAAATCTAATATGCAAACTCTCAAGAGATCTTCTAACACTCGATTCACCCTCTTTGTCTGACCGTCGGTTTAAGGATGATACGCGGTACTGAGGTATAGTTCTGACCCTAGAGCTTCTTGTAAGCTCCTCCAAAACCCACTAGTAAATAACGGGTATCGGTCACTCACAATGCTTTTAGGTACTCCATGTATAGTTCCACTAACTTGGCTGCCATTCTATTCGATTGACGGGTATAAATATTGCACTCTTGGTCAATCGGTCCATAATCACCCAAATGCTACAATGGCCCGATCTAGTCCTTGGTAACCCATCAATGAAATCCATTGAGACTTGTTCCCATTTCCATTCTGGAATTTCTAATGGTTGCAACAAACCACTGGGCTTCTTTTGCTCAGCTTTAACTAGCTGGCAATTCATGCATTTGGATATAAACTTCCTAACGTCTCTTTTCATTCCTTCCCAGTAGTAGGTCTGCTTCTTGTCTCGATACATCTTGTTACCACCGGGGTGTATAGTCAGTTTTGAGTGATGACATTCTCTAAGCACTTCATCTCTCAATCCATTGACAATGGGCACAACTAGTCTTCCATTCTTTCTAAGCCATCCATCTCGATCCAGCCCATACTTGTTCATCTCCTCGTCGATACCCATCTCTAACTTGGAGATGATTTCCAATAAGTTAGGATCGTCTCTCTGAGTAGAACCAATCCGCTCAATCAAAATGGGTCTAATCGTCAAACTTGCTAACATTTCTGGATCCAATTCGCACTTTGGTCTGAAATCATACCCAGCGATGTACTCTGGTTGCTTCCATTTATGAAACATAGCCCCTAAACTGGCATGTCTTCGACTCAATGCATTAGCTACCGCATTACCCTTTCCTGGTGTGTGTGCGATATCGAAATCATAGGAAGCCAAGAACTATAACCATCTTTGTTGTCGGAGACTTAGATCCTTCTAAGAGAAGAGATACTTCAACAATTTATGATCGGTAAACAGCTCAAATCTTTCTCCCAAGAGATAATGTCTCTATATCTTCAATGCAAACACGATCGTTGCCAATTCCAAATCATGGGTAGGATATCTTTTCTCGTGCTGTTTCAGTTGCCGACTAGCATAAGCTACAACCCTACCTCCTTGCATCAATATAGCACCTAGTCCGATACCACAGGCATCTTTCTATACCGTCATCTATTCATTCCCTTTAGGAATGACCAACACTTGTGCACATGTCAACTTTTCCTTTAGACTCTTAAATGCATTCTCGCACTTTTCGTCCTAGACGAAAGCTTGATTCTTCTTGGTCAACTGAGTCAACGGAGCTGCTTTCTTGGAGAAGTCTTGGATGAACTTCTGATAATACCCAGCTAATCCCAATAAACTTCTTATGTCTGTTGCATTCTTGGGCGTAGACCAATCTTGTACCGTAGCCACCTTCGCAGGGTCCACGGCAATACCATTCTCTGAAACAACATGGCCCAAGAATCTCACTTCCCTCCTCTAGAAGTGACACTTGGAAAACTTTGCTTTCAATTGGTGTTTTCTTAACACCTCCATCGCTATCCTCAAGTGTTCCTTGTGTTCTTCCTCTGTCCTCGAATAAACTAAGATATCATCCACGAACACAAGAACAAACTTATTCAATTGATCTCGGATGAGACGACCCCAAACCCCGTACTGACGGTGGCAAGGGTAATCCTTGGAATATAACACATAAACAGATAATAGCAGAACAGAAATAAATAAATACACCAGATAATGCACAATAGAATATATTGGATAAACGTAATCATCAGAGTTACACAGTATACAGGATCATACTTAGTACAAATACAGTTCAGCTATACATAAATGTCTACAGCGGAAAACAAACATAATGTACAATAGGAGCTGAACAACATAAAAAGAGATAAATAATAGAATCCATCTTCAGCTCTAGCTATCTAGAGAAAGCCAGCTAAAACCTGAATACAAGGCTGCCCGTGTAGAAAAGGGGCACCCGAGTTTGAAAGTGGAACAAACTACGAGTCAGTCATGGGACTGGTATGAGAAATCTACTCAACACATTTATAGTATGGCAAATCACAGGACCACGCCACTTTCGTGGAACGGGTTTACTCCATTGGATTGCCAGTGCTTTAAAAACAAATCCTTCTTTTAAACATCGCGATGATTTTTATAAAAATGAAGCCTTTATAAGACTCAGTTCCCATCACACAATGCAACGCAAACTGGAGGATAGAGTTTTACCTTATAATGGCCAAAATATGCTTGATATGAATAATACAAAAGCATTTGATATTATTACTAGTGATTATATGTTTCAAAAACAATTTCAAATCATAACTATCAATCATAGACGACATGAGCGTCCCATGCCACTATGTCGCCAAATATAGGTATACAATCAAAACCGCACAGTCACGTATTTGGAAATTGGATTTCCGTCAAGAACCAAGGCAAAAGATAGTCCTTACCGAATTCGAGACAATCTAGCCCATGTCTCAAGGCCCAGACTCAGGTGGGCCCTTGGAGCGACAGGGCCGGTCCACTGATGTGGATTAACATTCCTGAACACTACGTTTCTCCGCCCTATGGGGCGTAAATGAGCCAACAAATGACTCCATCGGTCCCGGATCGATCGATATATCCGAGGCGCCTCGCTATCCATCATCCACATAAGTAAAATGTCAGGCCGTGTAAAAACACCGACACAACTCCTAGCTAGAAAGAAATGCATGCCCTCCCTGAGGTCCTTCTCCCGTTTCTGGTTCATACCTGGGTGTGAGGCTCGCGAATTCACGTTATACACAAAGCTACGCCACACAGGCGGTGCTTTGATCATCAATCACAAGACTTTTCTTTTCAACAGAAGCCCTAATCACTGCATCTTAGCATGTCACATAGGCAATTCACACCATGCAACTGATGGCTATCAATCACATAGAATAAATTCCAATGTCAGACACACAATCCATTTACAAGTCCGTTCTGGGTCTGAACGAAACCTGAGGCACTATATACCTCGCAAACCCATCGATCTCCACGTACGTCTGGACGATCACCACTCATTATCCATATTTCGGGATGCCTCCCAATGAGGACATCAGTTACCATCCAAACGAGGTGAAGATTTCCGGTCTTCAACCACCTTCTTCATCTTCGATTTCTTATCGTCGATTCAGTTATTCAGAATGGGATAAACCCGGTCTTTCTGAGCAACTCGCGTATATAATAAACAAGTGCTACACAAACACAACATACGCATCATTTCAATTCATTAGTCACTAACCGTCAATCAGTAAGAGAACGATTTCCCAAATATTAACCCCGAAGGCCGAAACCAACATCAGATCAAAATCCAGGAAACCATTCGACTTAGCTAACCTTCAGTTAATTTCTAAATTTCACATCCATATCCTTTATAATATTTTATAACGATTTATCGCTATTTTTACTTATTTTAAAATAGCCAATTTATTCAAATGACGCTTCAGGCCATAACGCGGTCGTGGCGCTGTTTTTCTTCAGATTTGATTTACACATATCTGAAAATCTAACCGCTGGATCTTCAAAAAATTTATATCATTAGAAAGATCTTTTCAAAACGAATCCAACGTTTCCAGTTTTGGGAAAATCCGACGGTCGGATCTCCCGGTATAATCGTTTGAAGTTTCGATTTCAAAATACGAACTGCAGCGTCGTTATTCGATTTAATATAATTATATATATATATATATATATATATATATATATATATATATATATAATCGATTATGGTGCTGTTTTTCTTTAGATTTGAATTAAACATTCCAGACAATCAGACAGTTGGATTTTTACAAAGTTGGTGCCTTTGGAAAGATATTTCAAAAGCGAACCCAACGGTTGCGGTTTCGGGAAAATCCGATGGTCGGATCTCCCGCACTAATCGTTTGAAATCACGGTTTCAAAATACGAACTGCAGCTTCGTTATTCGATATATTTCAATTCTATTTATATATTTATATCGATTCTTCGATTTCAAAACCATATGATTTTCATACATTTGATAAAAATGATGTTTTTATCTAACTGTCTTCTATTTCTACACTTCACTATTTTTAACAATTAATGTAAATAATAAAAGTGTGATTTTTAAAGTAAAACAATTTATTTCAAAACTCGACTATTTTATATAGTTAATGTAGGTGATAAAAATAGGATTTTTATTATAAAACAATTTATTTCAAAACAAGATTATTTTATATAGTTCATATCGATGATAAAAATAGGATTTTTATTATAAAACAATTTCTTTCAAAATATGAATACCATTCAACACATGAATTTCAATTCAACGAATGAATTTCGATTCAACACATGAAGGTTTTCTATAGTTTATATAAATAGATAAAAAGGTGATTTTTATATTTAAAACACGAATACCATTCAACACAAGAATTTCAATTCAACGAATGAATATCGATTCAACACATGAAGGTTTTCTATAGTTTATATAAATAGATAAAAAGGTGATTTTTATTGCAATACAATTTATTTCAAAACATGAATGTCATTCAATAAAGGAATTTCTATTCAACACACGAATATAGTTTCAACACATGAAAATAATTCTAACACATGAATATTATTCAAAATTTCAGCAGCATAACGGCAGGGTAGTTAAAACCGGGACCATCCCTAGTACGGCTCCTCGCTCTACCTTAAAGCCTCGTAGCTTTTGACAATGGGGAATCATGCATCTAGTTCGCACGCAGGCGGCATGTGTATATATTTTTTCCATTTCCACAAACTAATCCTATGTGGTTTCAACCAAATATTTCTCAACCACAAACAGGTATTTTTCAACCACATTGAATCAATTTCAACCACAAACAATTTCAATCAACCATTCGCTATCAATCAATTTTCAAACCAATCACAACCAATAAATATCGTCCATGGTTTGTGGACGAGGGGCGTATATATATATATATATATATATATATATATATATATTATTTCACTTCTATTTCAACACATATATAATTTTTACAACACATATATAACTTATATATCGAACGTACAACTTATACAATGCTTATACAAGAGGTGTACAACGCTTATATAACCCATACATCGACTATATAATTTATACATCGTCGTTTTCTATATCGTTTATAAATTAGAATTCTCACATTGGGTTCCACTCCACCAAAAATAGCAGAAGGCTCAGAAAAATATGCGGTCGCCTCTAGAATGTAGAAAGCGTCGACATGGTCCCGATGTTTCCTGTTTCATCGAATTTCGTCAACACAAGAAAAGGATATGATTTTTCAAAGATGGTCGAATTTCACGACACTTTAAAGTGTCAAAACAAGTTTAAAAATTCACAGCCGTACCTTTCAGAGGAGGTTCAAAACTAGGTTTTGATTTTTCGATCAAACGGTGTAACGGTTCCACGATTGGGTTGCGCGAGGTTGAAGGGGGAGGAGGGGCGCCTCCGCGCATGGTGGTGGGGTGCAGTTCGGTGGTGGCGGCTGCTCATGGCGGCGCTGGGAAGACCGTAACTTTCCGGAGGTGATTCTCCTCCTACAGGCCACGAAAAAATCCAATACTTATATGGATTTGAAGAGAATTCGAAGCTTTACAAAATCCCTAACTGTGGCGTTGGATTTTATTGAGTGTATAACGGAGAATCGAGGAGAGAAGGTCGGGAGTTTTTCCGTTGTGCGTGGCTCAAAGGATCGGGGAGAGAGAAAATTTCACTGTCCAATGAGATTTTTTTTATTTATAATTTTTCAAAAATCCAAAAATACCCCTCTTCACGTACTGAACACCAATCCAAACCCAACGACTGTCGTCCCTGGCATTTTACCCCCATTCCAAACACAATGGGATATGTTTCGTGGGCCCATTCGACTGTTTCAGTCTGTTTTCCTTCAAATTAAAATATAAAACATTCAATATTCGATTTGAACGTACATTTCAATTTTCCAAGGCCACAAACTAATTCGAAAAATTCCAGAAAAATAAATCTAGCTATGTTTTGACGATGCGGTCCCAAAAAAACTAGTTTTGTCGAATTCTGAGACCGTTTGCAAAAAGGCCCATTTCTGGTCGATCCAATTTAATTGTAATTAACCAAAACACGTTTTCCTTTGCCACGCTCACATACTAGCTTCAAAAATTATGAAATTTGAAACCTAGCAATAACTTCACATCCCGGATCCAACAAAAGTAGTTTCGTCGAATTCCGAGGTCGTATGCAAAATGGCCATTTTCACAGGCTATATAATTTCTATAGTGACCTTTCTGAAAATTCATTTGGCCATAACTTTTGCTTTCCGTTATGAAACTTCGTTTTTTCAGATTCGTTAGAAAGGTATTCACTAACAGATTTAAATATTTTTGGTTTCACTTAAATCCGTTTTGTTTTGCACCCGGTACAGTCAGTCAAAGTTTGAATTCAAATTTTGAAACTACCGCGCCATTTCAGGCCTAGTTTATAATTAGAATTAATTATATTCGTTTTCAAATGTCGATTCAAACTTACTTTTCATCGTTATTTTTTAAAATATTTATTTTAAATATTTAAAATCCACTATTTTAGCCAATTTAAAAATTTTAAATTGGTTCAGATTTTCCGGGTCGTTACATCGGAATACTCTACTCATAAGATCCACAAAAAACGCTGGTGCATTGGTCAACCCGAATGGCATGACCAACCACTCGTAGAATCCAGACGGCGTCCGAAAGTCTGTTTTAGCTATACTCTCAGCTTCCACCCTAAGCTGATGAAAACCAGTCACGAGATCCAACTGGGAGAACAGTCTCGCGCCACTCAACTGATCAAACAAATCATCTATCCGCGGTACAGGATACTTGTTCTTCCTTGTCACCTTATTCAACTCGCGGTAGTCCACACACAATCGAAGGGAACCATCTGCCTTGGTAGCAAACACAACTGGTGCTCCCCACTCAGAAACACTTCTTCTGATAAATCCATTCTTCAACAGATCGCTTACTTGCACCCCGAGCTCTCGCTGCTCCTTTGGTGCCATACGACGAAGTGGCATCAGGTCTGGCATCTTTCACTAAATCAATACGGAACTCAATCTCTCGATGTGGTGGAAGTCCAGTCACTTTCTCGAAGATGTCCGGATACTGGCCAGCCACGTGCACATCTGACAACTCATCATGCGGGATGTCAAGGGAATTTAGAAAACTAGTCATTACCCCATCACTAGGTAGACCACCAAACACTACCCTCCGCACATCATCCACTCTGACTGTCACCAAAAAGCCCTCACAGTCTACCACCACCCCGTACCTTTGGAGCCAATCGACTCCCAAAATAATGCCAAACCCAATAAAGCCCAAAACAAAGTAATCACAAACAAACATGCATCCATGACTCAATAAGACCACATTACAACAAATCATACAAAGGCTAGTCGAACCACCAATCGGGTTCGTCACTGCTAAAGGTTTATCAACTATCTCAGGTTCCAATCTCAACCTATCTACCAGGTCACTAGATATGAAGGAATGGGATGCTCTGGTATCAAACAATACTCGAATAGGAACATCATAAACAGAAAGCATACCTTGAATGACGACATTCTTCCCTTTCTCCGCCGCAGTTGGAGCATTCGACGAAGAAGGAACAACATTGATAGCATATGCTTTCACAATATGCTTTTCTTTAGGGGGTTGCGGACACTTTTCCTTTTGATGTCCAACTTAACCACAGTTGAAGCACTGTCTGTCCACTAGCTTTTCTCGACATTCTTAAGCATAATGGCTCTTCTTGTCACAGCTAAAGAACTCAACATCTTTCTTATTCTTTTTCTTCTGGCCATCCTTGGTCTGATTCTGCTTTCTCTTATTCTGAGAACTATTCTTGCCTCCACCGCTTGCTTGCGGTTTTGGCTCCTCTGCAGATGCAGCCTTAGTCTTCGTCTTAGGGTAAAGACTCTCTGACCTCAATGCTTTCCCCATAATCGATTCAAATGTCTCATCGATGTGGTTAATAAGCCTTTCCCCCAAGTATCCATCCAAACCAGTTATGAACTTCTCGTTCTTCTTATCGGCAGTATCAATAAGGGATAATCCATACTTCGATAGAGTATCATACTCTGCAATGTACTCTGAGATTGCCCTACCATTCTGCTTAAGCTCCAGAAATTTGCTAAACAACTCTGACTTCTGGGCAGCTGGGATGAACTCATCACTGAATCGGGCCTTAAACTGGTCCCATGTAACTTCATCCTCTGGAGTAGCTGCCTTAATAGCATTCCACCAATTCATCGCCCGTTCTTGCAGCTGTCGGAATGCTAGCTTTCTCTTCGTCGCATCCTCGATACCCAAGTCTTCGAAGATATGTCCACAGTTATCCAACCAATCCTAAACTTCTATAGCCAATTTCGTTCCCTGGAACGGCTTTCCACCAAGACTAGTGTAATTCTTGCAAAGCTTGGCGAAATCGGCTCTAAGCGCCTGCACCACCACCACTTGCAGCATTGGGAACTGCTCCTTGTACATTTCTAGGCATCTCTCTCATGAAGTCAGTGAACATCGTACTTATATCAGGAGCATTCCCATTATTATCTTTTCTACCAGTACCCCTAGTATATCGGCTCATTGTTCAATCTGTAAGGAGAAAACAATTAACCATCTCTTCAGTGGTGCCAGTGCAATGCGACTTCATCCTTAAATATACTAATAGTATATATATATATAACTTTTGAAAACCAAAATATAACAAATACGCGCTCTCATATACGTACTATCTCTCCCTGATGTATTTCCCTAGGTTAACTATGCAACCTAGCTCTGATACCAAATTTGACGGCTCGCCCCGCACCAGCCTACATTTCAATGAAAGTGCGCTATATCAATGTCCAACCAGCACAGAACGGTCGCCAAAGAAAGGAAAAGAATGGAATTTGAAGCTATAACTACCAAAGGAGCCTGTAGAATGTCTCACAGCGCATGGAGTTAAATATAATAATAACATACTTGACATAAAACAGGTGAGACAGTGCATAAGCTGAAAACTAAACATCGTAGCAGCGGAAAATCCAAATACAACTTATATTCCACTTCATCATTATTACAACTTTAAAACTGCCTCTAAAGCAAAAGAAAGGAAATGTAACACCCCACGTCCATTAATGTCACTCACAAAGGGAATGCATTAACTTCCATGGAGGTAATAAGTGAATATAGAACAGAAAAATTACAACAAGACAGATAATAAGTAGTACTTGAAAACTAAAACTTCGTTTATTTCAGTGGAAACATGTCTATTACATCACAAAACCATTAATCAGAGTCAAGTACATTATCCATCTTCATAAAACAAAATACATAATCCCATTACACAAATAGCCATTAAAGAAGATAACAAGCTGGACTTTACTTCAACGGTCCAAGCTTTCCAAGAGAGATGAAGCAATCCAATCAAACTCCACTAGAGCTGGGCCCAACCTGAGGACCTGGAGGGGGAAAAGGATAGAAATGGAGGGGGTCAGACATAAAGTCTGGCGAGTATGATAATTCCAACAATACTATTATCAAAATAACTAGACTAAGGCATAAGCTGGAAGACAAGTAAATGTCTATGAACTATTTGGAAGATAAAGATAGTGTTTAAGATAACGTTAAAGATAACGGTAAAGGCATACCTAATTACTAACGAATAGTTACTATACTGCACCACACATTTCTACACTGCACCGCACCAGTCACCCTAAAGGTTGATCCCACTTGCTTCACACAGAAACAATATAAATAGCCTTACGTACCCCTAGCTGACTACATAGGTGTTGTCTGCCCCTATCTCCACTAGGTGTACCCCACTACCCACTTTCGATCGGCTCCCTACTCGTAGATACCCGTGCTGGCCGCACAGTGGGGTGTATCACTCCCCTAAAGTGGCAACCCGATACAACTTGAGAATGCACAGCTTATACCTACACGATGCAACAACGTCCTACCTACCAGCCCGGGGTCCTCACACGCATATGAAACCCGTTGGACTTGCGTTGCCACCGCTCCCCGTTTTGGCCTCTTATAATCAAACTCAGTATGCGTGTCGCGTCCTCGACTTGGGTCGAGCCCACAAAGATACGTTTGGGATACTGGTTGAAATGGGCCCCCACAAGCTACCCACCTAAGCTTGTCATTAATATATCCCACTTAACCCTCTTAGTCATGTTCATTTACATGTGTGTTTGGTTAAGTCTTACTAATTGTATTTCACATGCCGCTAAGGGCACCCACTAGATTCCTCATGCCACCCAAGGCACCTACTTAACCCCCATGTCCCACATTACATGTTTATCTGGTTAAGTATTTCTTAATTCATTCAGGCCACAACCTCATAAAGACCTCTCACATTAGACTGGCATTTATGGCAGTTGGATTTGTCGGGCGGGTCCAGGCAGTCTTACACCATAAAAGAGTCTAACCTCGTGTCTTTACAACTGTTATGCTTTAGTTTAGGCCTAGGACCTCTCACATTGGGCTGACATTTGTGACCACTGGATTTGTCGGGCCGTTCCGGCCAGGTTTACGACACAAACGAGTCCAACCTCGTGTCCTAAGCATTGATTGACAACTTTCAATCTTTTACCCCAGTTTTAATTATTCCCTATCCAAATTATTAATTAAGTCCACTTTTATTGATGCCCATAATTGACTCAATTATGGTCATCCACTCATGGTATGCAAAATCATATCAATTGCACCCCAACATCTTATTATTAAATCCTTAATATTACCCCTACCCCGCGTTTATACGTTCGCTTATTCAACGCATAATATAGGCTAGACTTGAATAGTCTAACACATAGCACAAGGACAAATTACCACAAGATATAGACAATAAAAATAAGTCTAATCATAATAGGGGTGAAACTTGCATAAACTACTCATGTTAAGGATCAAAAGGTGTCAACTTGTTAAATGTCACAATTTACATGATATGATCATAGCCCAAATCTATACATAAACTTGCATATGGGATTTTTAGGCAACATAATGATGGTGTGAACTAGCATAGGATATCACATATGTCATAGCATAATTCTAGATGTCATAATATATGTCATGGCATATGTTCATAACTTTTCTAATCAATTTAACTTGCATATGTAACTTGTCATATAGATCAACATAGCCCAAACATGATGATTTAATTAATATGAACTAACTAGCATAGATGGCTTTCTAACATGTATGATTCATCACAACTTAGCATAGAAACTTTCAACATACATAACATCATCATAGCATGATTTACAACATATAGGATATCATCACCACATAGCATAGGATTAATAACATACATGATAACATATATGACAATTCACATCATCTACTCATGATCCATTCATGACTTAACCTAATTAAAATGATAATAATCTTGTTAAGACTATCATACTCACAATTAGAGAAGAAAAGAGAGAGTTTTTCTTTGCTTTAGGGTTGAGAGAATTAGAATTAGCTTTTCTTCCTTCTTAGTTGGCGGCGGCTCCATTGATTTCCATGACGACGGTATGACGGCTTTGGTTCCAATTTTAATTAGGTTTAAGGTTAGCATTAGGATGTATTTATAGGTGTAGTTAGTTGTTTTAGGCCTTTAGATAAACCCTAGGATAGATTAAAGCCATCAGATTTCGTCACAGCCCCCAAAACCCAGCCCAAAAACCCATTCAGGTGCACCCAGGTCGCCTGGGCTCGACCAGGGAGGCCGACCCGCAGGTCGACCCTAGGGTCGACACTCATGTCGACCTGGTGGGAAGGTCGACCCTAGTGTCGACCTGGTGGGCAGGTCGACTTGGTCTGGGCGGGAATTTTTCCCGCCCAGCTTGTTTGGGCTGAATTTTCGAAATTTTAATTTTTTTTTGAATCTGTTTTGAATTTTCTGAAACTTCTGATGGCCATAGCTTCTTCATACGAAGTCCAATTCACGCAAACTCGGACTCTATTTCAACCAGAATTCCGAGATGAACACAATGGCGCAACCCATTTCCCACAATTCTCACGTCTGAGATTAGTTATTCTTTAATTTGTGGATATTAATATTAACAGAATTACGGGGTGTTACATTCTCCCCTCCTTAAAGGATTTCGCCCCCGAAATCTCCAAGTTAAGGAGAATGCATATCCTAACATCCAAACAACCATCTACTCAACCATCAAACACAGGCATCCATTGTCCTTATAGACTTCTAATGCTTTCATGTTTAAATGCTCAGTGTGTGTATATGTCCTTATCTAATGCAAAATCAGGCGGTGATTCAGTTGACCTCATTTAATGCAAACCATGATAGTGCCATGCGTCCATTATGTATGCAAAAGTTCCCTAATGCTACATATTATTTCTACATGCGTGCACAACCATTCACCAAAATGCGGTATCCATATGATAGCACAACCATTATACATCCATTTTACTAAATACAACCATTTATATGCAATATGCAGTATGAAGTGACTGAGCCGATCTAATGCCTAATAGTGTGTGTATGTGCGTCCACGAGAAACCACTAGCAAACACTTGCATCCACTTTGCATTCATCATACATAACATGTCTCAAACACATGTTTCAACCATAGGATGATCCTAACTAAAGGTCAAAGATACTAGCGAGAGGATACACTAAAGATAAGATAAGTACAAGATAAGCGATAAAGGAGAAATTAAAAGGCATACCCTCAAAAAGAAAAGGGTATCGTGAACGCATCTTCTCTTCTGTCTCCCAAGTAGCGTTTATCTCATCGTCTCCCCATTGTACTTTGACTAGTCTGACCTCTCGATTTCTCAGCTTCTTAATCTCCGACCCAAGAATGCATGTAGGAGCTCGTCGAATCGTCGCATCACGCTCTATCTCCATCTCTCTAAGCAAGTTCGGCTCTACCACTTCCGCGGTCTCGTGCAAGCACTTCCTCAAATGTGACACATGGAATACGCCGTGTACACCACTAAGTCTCTTCGGCAACTCCACTCTATACGCCATCTGTCCAATCTTCTCCTTAATAGGAAACAGTCCTACGAACCTTGGTGCTAACTTCCCAACGGACCCAAAGTGAACTACGTTTCGTAATGGAGACACTTTGACAAAGACCATGTCCCCAACTTCAAATTCAAGATCCGTCCTTCTCTTATCCGCATACGATTTCTGCCTATCTTGCGCTGCTATCATCCTCCTCCGAATCAAGTCGATCTTCTCTGAAGTCTCTCTAATCATATCGGGCCCAAGTAAGATCTTGTCCATAGACTCCCACCAACATGTAGGTGAACGACAAGGTCGTTCATAAAGAGCTTCAAAAGGTGCCATGCCAATGCTAGATTGAAAGCTGTTATTATATGCGAACTCCACTAACGGAAGATGCTCTTCCCATGTACCCCCAAAGTCTAGGATACATAGCCTCAAAAGATCCTCTAGAATGCGATTCACCCTCTTGGTCTGGTCGTCCGTCTGAGGATGATATGCAGTGCTCAAACATAACTGAGTCCCTACCGCCTCTTGTAAGCTTCTCCAAAATTCGCTAGTGAAAATAGGATCGCGGTCGCTCACTATGCTAGAAGGAACACCGTGCAAACGAACTATTTCTCGGACGTATACAGAAGCTAACCATGGAGCAGTTCTCTTACTCTTCACGGGAATGAAATGGGCGCTCTTAGTAAGTCTATCTACTATAACCCAAATCCCCGTATTACCCTTTCTCGATCTCGGTAATCCGTCAATAAAGTCCATCGAGACGCTTTCCCACTTCCATAATGGAACCTCCAATGGGTGAAGTAACCCACCGGGTTTCTTTTGCTCCGCTTTTACTTGTTGGCACACCAAGCATCTAGCGGCATACTCGGCCACGTCCCTCTTCATACCGGCCCAAAAGTAAACTCGCTTCATGTCTTTGTACATCTTGTCCCCGCCGGGATGAATGGTCATCTTCAAACGATGTGCATCATCAAGAATAGTCTTCCTTAGGTCATCGTCTTTTGGTACACAAAGTCTACCGTCCCTACGTAACCAACCCTTATCATCTAGGGTATACCTACGGAGATGGCTTGATGACTCCCCTCCTTTGAGCTTTTCTACTAACTCAACCAACTGCGGGTCGTCTCGCTGTGCCTCGCCAATCCGTCCCAAAAGCGTAGGTCTGACCTCCAAGGATGCTAGCAAACCGGGTACGAAGTCAACGAAGGTCTAAAATCAAACATAGAGATGAACTCTAAACTTCGCCGCTCAATAAACAAAGGACTTAAGGATAATCTTTTTCTACTTAAGGCATCGACCACCACGTTACCCTTGCCAGGGGTATATGCTATCTCAAAGTCGTAGGACGCCAAGAACTCCATCCACCTTTGCTGCCTTAAGTTCAAGTCCTTCTGAGAGAATAAGTATTTAAGCGATTTGTGGTCGGTGAATAATTCGAATTTCTTGCCAAGAAGATAATGACGCCAAGACTTAAGCGCGAAAACTATAGCGGCCAACTCTAGGTCATGCGTGGGGTAATTCTTCTCATGCGCTCTCAACTGCCTTCCACCATAAGCTATTACCCTACCCTCTTGCAATAAGACTGCGCCTAGTCCTGTCCCACAAGCGTCAGTATATACGGTAAATGGCTTACTCCCGTCTGGCAGCACTAAGACTGGGGCTGAGGTCAAAGCTCTCTTCAACCGTTGGAACGCATCATCACAATCTACGTCTCATGTGAAAACTAGGTTCTTCTTCGTCAAGCGTGTTAATGGAGCTGATATCTTTGCGAAGTCTTTGATAAACTTCCTATAGTAGCCAGCCAACCCCAAGAAACTTCTTACTTCAGAAGCATTTTTAGGGACCTTCCAATCTTGGATGGCCACCACCTTCGCGGGGTCCACGGCTATCCGTTCTTTGGAAACGACGTGCCCCAAGAACCGTACTTCCTTCCTCCAGAAGTGACACATAGAAAATTTAGCCTTAAGGCTATGCGCTCGAAGAGTCTCCAACACTTCCCTAAGATGTAGGGAATGCTCTTCCTCATCCCTAGAAAAGATCAAGATGTCGTCTACAAAGACTACCACGAATTTGTTAAGGTACTCCCTAAACACCCCACTCATCAAATCAACAAAGTATGCGGGGGCATTTGTCAAACCAAAGGGCATCACTAGCCATTCATAGAAACTGTCTGGAGTCCTAAAGGCAGTCTTGTCAATGCTATCCTCAGCCACTCTCAAATGATGGAAACCAGTGGCAAAGTCCAACTGCGAAAACACTGAGGCGCCAACTAACTGATCGAACAGATCGTCAATCCTCGGTAGTGGGTGTCTGTTCTTCTTAGTAAGCTTATTAAGTTCTCTATAGTCCACACAAAGTCTAAGGGACCCATCCGCCTTTGTGGCAAATACTACTGGAGCACTCCACTCCGATATACTTCGTCTTATGAACCCCTTCTCAAGCAACTCCTTCACTTGCTTATCGAGTTCCCTCCTTTCACGTGGAGCCATGTGGCGTTCTGGCAAAGATACTGGTTTCACATTATCCACAAGATATATTCGAAAATCTATCTCCCACTTCGGAGGTAAGCCCTTCACCTCCTCAAACACATCCAAATACTCTCGGACCACTCTAACAGATCGTAGATTTTCCTCAGACGCGTCAAGCGATTCTAAATAACTTAGCATAACGGAATTTATGGGATTACAAAAGATTTCGAGAGTGTTGCCAAGGCGAGTCACGAGCCTAACTACTCTCCTTTCACAATCAAGAACGGCCCCATTTCTGGATAACCAATCCATTCCAAAAATTAGCCCATAGCCCGTGAAGCCCAACACAAAAGCATCACATCGAAACTCAATGCTAAGTATAGAAATTTTCAAATCCAAACACATCATGGACAAATGAGCTGAGCCCCCAATTGGATTCGAAACAACTAAGGGATCCTCTACTAAACTGGTGTTTAAGTGCAGCGATTCAACTAATGATGCAGAGATAAACGAATGCGATGCGCCTGAATCGAATAAGGTACAGATAGGATGATCAAACAGAAAAACTAAGCTTTCAACAGAAATGGTTCTACCTCGTTCTTGTAGCGGTGGGACCGCGAGAGCCTGAACTTGTCCCCTTGCCTGCCCTGGTGCTATAAGAGCCTGCACCTGTCCTCCCGAGGTAGCCCCTGCCCTCTGCCCCTTCCTTGGGCAGTCCTTCACTAAATGTCCCGCATCGCCACGATGAAAACAGCCATTCTTCGTTTTCTTTCGGCAGTCCTTGCTGAGATGGCCTGGGGTCCCACAGTTAAAACATTTCTTCTTTCCCTTGCCGTTATTTTCTTTACCACCCTTCTTGTTTTGCTGTTGGGGTTTCTTCTGATCCCCTTTCTTCTCGGGTGCCTTATCAGCCTTAGCACTTTTCTCCTCATGCATGAGCGCCATTTCTACTACCTTCTCAAAGGTGGCCCCCATAGGGACGTGGGTCATGGCCAACCCTTGCAACGGTTCATTCAAGCCATTCACGAACCTTAGAGCCTTCTTCTCCGACGTGTTTACTAAGTCCAAACCAAACCTTGCTAGCTGATTAAATTTGTTGACATATTCTTTCACTGACGAGCTTCCTTGCTTCAATGTCAAGAACCTTTCCATATATAGATTTTCTTCCGCCCTAGAGAGAAACTTCGCCTCGAACCTATGTCTGAAATCCGCCCAAGAGTCAACAGGACGCTCCACATTTGTGACCTCCCAC
Organism: Allium sativum; assembly: GCA_030737875.1. NCBI lineage: Eukaryota > Viridiplantae > Streptophyta > Magnoliopsida > Asparagales > Amaryllidaceae > Allium > Allium sativum. Next base: position 137,636,651 of record CM060918.1, read on the forward strand.
CAAAACGAGGCCTCTCCCTTCATCAACCAAGCTGCTAATCTAACTCTCCTCCCTTCTTCCACTTCAAAGATTTCTAGCAATTCTTCCACCTCCTTAAGCCAATCTCTAGCTTCCACAAACGTTTCTGACCCTTGAAAGGGTTTTCCACCCATAGCTTTAAATTCCTTGCACGTCTTTGCAAAAGTATCTACGCGAGGAGGAGGAGGAGGAATGGGTGCAACTGGTGGTGGAGGAACATTGGCCGGACCTGCGGCGGCCCTAGCCTTTAACAGCCTCCTATACCATCCTGGTATCGTTACACCGTCAGGTAGGTTAAGATCTTCAGCCATGCTGAAACAAAAAAGGAAAGATTCAAAATGGAGAATTCGAAAGATAAAGATATATGGCTATTTGGGGATTATGTTTTTCATAAAAACTTCCTCTTTAAATTTCTCATTAAAACATGTTTTAGAAAACATTTCTTCCAAAAACAACTATTTTTCTAAAGTATTTTTATATATTCTGGTAACCTTAAGCTCTGATACCACGTGCAACACCCCACGTCCATTAATGTCACTCACAAAGGGAATGCATTAACTTCCATAGAGGTTATAAGTGAATATAGAACAGAAAAATTACAACAAGACAGATAATAAGTAGTACTTGAAAACTAAAACTTCATTTATTTCAGCGGAAACATGTCTATTACATCACAAAACCATTAATTGGAGTCAAGTACATTATCCATCTTCATAAAACAAAATACATAATCCCATTACACAAATAGCCATTAAAGAAGATAACAAGCTGGACTTTACTTCAACGGTCCAAGCTTTCCAAGAGAGATGAAGCAATCCAATCAAACTCCACTAGAGCTGGGCCCAACCTGAGGACTTGGAGGGGGAAAAGGACAGAAATGGAGGGGGTCAGACATAAAGTCTGGCGAGTATGATAATTCCAACAATACTATTATCAAAATAACTAGACTAAGGCATAAGCTGGAAGACAAGTAAATGTCTATGAACTATTTGGAAGATAAAGATAGTGTTTAAGATAACGGTAAAGGCATACCTAATTATTAACGAATAGTTACTATACTGCACACACATTTCTACATTGCACCGCACCAGTCACCCTAAAGGTTGATCCCACTTGCTTCACACAAAAACAATATAAATAGCCTTACATACCCCTAGCTGACTACATAGGTGCCGTCTGCCCTATCTCCACTAGGTGTACCCCACTACCCACTTTCGATCAGCTCCCTACTCGTAGATACCCGTGCTGGCCCCATAGTGGGGTGTATCACTCCCTTAAAGTGGCAATCCGATACAACTTGAGAATGCACAGCTTATACCTACACGATGCAACAACATCTTACCTACCAGCCCGGGGTCCACACACGCATATGAAACCCGTTGGACTTGCGTTGCCACCGCTCCCCGTTTTGGCCTCTTATAGTCAAACTCAGTATGCGTGTCTCGTCCTCGACTTGGGTCGAGCCCACAAAGATATGTTTGGGATACTGGTTGAAATGGCCCCCCACAAGCTACCCACCTAAGCTTGTCATTAATATATCCCACTTAACCCTCTTAGTCATGTTCATTTACATGTGTGTTTGGTTAAGTCTTACTAATCGTATTTCACATGCCGCTAAGGGCACCCACTAAATTCCTCATGCCACCCAAGGCACCTACTTAACCCCCATGTCCCACTTTACATGTTTTTCTGGTTAAGTATTTCTTAATTCATTCAGGCCATAACCTCATAAAGACCTCTCACATTAGACTGGCATTTATGGCAGCTGGATTTGCCGGGCGGGTCCGGGCAGTCTTACACCATAAAAGAGTCTAACCTCGTGTCTTTACAACTGTTAAGCTTTAGTTTAGGCCTAGGACCTCTCACATTGGGCTGACATTTGTGACCACTGGATTTGCCGGGCGATTCCGGGCAGGTTTACGTCACAAACGAGTCCAACCTCGTGTCCTAAGCATTGATTGACAACTTTCAATCTTTTACCCCAGTTTTAATAATTCCCTATCCAAATTATTAATTAAGTCCACTTTTATTGATGCCCATAATTGGCTCAATTATGGTCATCCACTCATGGTATGCAAAATCATATAAATTGCACCCCAGCATCTTATTATTAAATCCTTAATATTACCCCTACCCCACGTTTATACATTCGCTTATTCAACGTATAATATAGGCTAGACTTGAATAGTCTAACACATAGCACAAGGACAAATTACCACAACATATAGACAATAAAAATAAGTCTAATCATAATAGGGGTGAAACTTGCATAAACTACTCATGTTAAGGATCAAAAGGTGTCAACTTGTTAAATGTCACAATTTACATGATATGATCATAGCCCAAATCTATACATAAACTTGCATATGGGATTTTTAGGCAACATAATGATGGTGTGAACTAGCATAGGATATCACATATGTCATAGCATAATTCTAGATGTCATAATAGATGTCATGGCATATGTTCATAACTTTTCTAATCAATTTAACTTGCATATGTAACTTGTCATATAGATCAACATAGCCTAAACATGATGATTTAATTAATATGAACTAACTAGCATAGATGGCTTTCTAACATGTATGATTCATCACAACTTAGCACAGAAACTTTCAACATACATAACATCATCATAGCATGATTTACAACATATAGGATATCATCACCACATAGCATAGGATTAATAACATACATGATAACATATACGACAATTCACATCATCTACTCATGATCCATTCATGACTTAACCTTATTAAAATGATAATAATCTTGTTAAGACTATCATACTCACAATTAGAGAAGAAAAGAGAGAGTTTTGCTTTGCTTTAGGGTTGAGAGAATTAGAATTAGCTTTTCTTCCTTCTTAGTTGGCGGCGGCTCCATTGATTTCCATGACGACGGTATGACGGCTTTGGTTCCAATTTTAATTAGGTTTAGGGTTAGCATTAGGATGTATTTATAGGTGTAGTTAGTTGTTTTAGGCCTTTAGATAAACCCTAGGATAGATTAGAGTCGTCATATTTCGTCACAGCCCCCAAAACCCAGCCCAAAAACCCATTCAGGTGCACCCAGGTCGCCTGGGCTCGACCAGGGAGGTCGAACCCCAGGTCGACCCTAGGGTCGACACTCATGTCGACCTGGTGGGCAGGTCGACCCCCAGGTCGACCTGGTTTGGGCGGGAATTTTTCCAGCCCACCCTGTTTGGGCTGAATTTTCGAAATTTGAATTTTTTTTAATCTGTTTTGAATTTTCTGAAACTTCCGATGGCCATAACTTCTTCATACGAAGTCCAATTCACGCAAACTCGAACTCTATTTCAACCAGAATTCCGAGACGAACACAATGACGCAACCCGTTTCCCACAATTCTCACGTCTGAGATTAGTTATTCTTTAATTTGTGGATATTAATATTAACAGAATTACGGGGTGTTACCGGAAAGGTACACTACTAATGCCCAGAGTAGTGACCAGCAGCGACACAGGGAGAATATATAGAAAATAGTACGTGTAAGCTTCCTGATCGTCTCCGGACAGGTACTCGTGCACAACTAGCAAACATGTCTCTAGTCTGCCCGTTTAAGAACACCCAGAGTAATAAGAAGAGACATAAAACTCTGGGTCAGACAAAAGTATGGTATGAGCAATAATCAGCAAAACAGAACAATAACATGTATACTAAACCATACCTGGACCTGCAACCAAAGAGTTAGCACTGCATATTGTATAATACTCTAAGGTGCCACTAACGTATGGTGTAAAGAATATGGGGGTGGGGATATGCATGTCATATTGATGGCAAACAATCAAGCATAGCAACCATCCTCACATCCCTTACTCAGTGCCTAAAGCGTACGATATCCACTGCTTTGATCACCCAAATCCTTTCTATGATCACTCTGCCCCACGGAGTCATGGCGACTCCACTGCACTGATCCATAGTCACTAGTCCTTTCTATGTCCACTCTGCCTCATAAAGTCATGATGGCTCCACTGCACTGGCTCATAGCCTTGCTATGATCACTCTGCCCCATGGAGTAATAACTACCCCACTGCACGGATCCGTAGCCTAACATCCATCTTGGTGGTGAATCAAAGTTATGGAAGTCGATGACCCCTTAGCACACGTCCCGCAGCAAAGCCCAATCATGAAGTCAACTCATTGGTTCCCATCTGGATCCTGAGTACAAACTTCTCATTTGGACTTCCTTTGCATCTCGGATTTTGGTTGGATTGGAGTTGGTCTTCAGAAGAGTCATCGCGTAGAAGTTGTAGCATACATCCTGTTCGGTTTGGTGGCTTTTCCTTGTTTCGATTCGACATGCTTCAGCTCATGGTCATCCATTCGGTTCGGTTCGGTCAACACACCCAGGTCGGTTCGGTTGTGGCACTCCATCCGGGTCGGTTTGGTCAGCACCCTCCAGGTCGGTTCGGTGTTCCACTTCAGGTTGGTTCGGTTCGGTAGTCTCCATCTGGTTCGGGTTGCCACCTTCCATTCAGTTTGGTTCGAATACTCCAGCTCCCCTCGCCTCGTCCGATCCCGTCCCCTAGCTCTAGTCCGATTCGATCCCCACGCCAAGCTTCAGTCTGATCCCAACCCCAAATCTATATGAGTGGCCTTCCTACTTAGCAAGCCTCCTCTAGTGAAAAATTCCGATCCAAATCAAATCCCTTGCCCGATTCTCCTATCCGATCCGAGCCCCATATCCGATCTGAAACCCTGCACATTTCCTGCAACTTTTCTAGCGACTGTTTTACGCCATACGATGGCGTTTTTGACTATTCTAATCAATCACCAAGCATACCATACAGTCATAGCAACATATATAATCAACCATAAACACCAAAACAACAATCTAATGTGTTGAAATGGATCAAACATACCAAAAACCCATATTTTCCCCTTAATCATGTTTAACAATAACTAATGTTTGGATTAGCAAAACTTAACCAAATTAACCCAAACTTCTAACAGAGGCTTAAAATAATATTTCGAAATTTATAAATATTTTTCCAGATTTTTAACATGTATAATTTCGCTAATTAACACTAATCACCCTAATTAACTGTAATTAGTGTAAAAACAATGCTAATCACTCACCTTAGCCACATTAAAATACCAAATCCGAAATTATCCTCTATTTGGCGCTGTTCCCAAGGCTACACAGCAGCTCCAACCTAGATTAGGTGTTGACTTGGCTTGATTTGACTTTGCTAAGCTTAACCCTTAATTAAAGAACGATTTGGGATGAAATTAGAAGGTGGAGGCCATTGTTAGGGTTCCTAGGAGGTAAATGGTGGCTGGAAAACCGAAATGAAATGAAAACCTAACTCATTTCAGCCTCCCCATAACCTTAATCCCGAAATGGGTTATGTGCTCATTCACTAATCACCTCATTTGGCCCGGTTAAGCAGTTTTTCACTTCTAAACCTTATTTCATCCATATCTCCCAAACATTAAGTCCGTTTTTCACGTACGACCACTCTACAGAAAGGTAAGCCATCATCCGGATCTAATGGAAGTTGTTTCAGGTCAAAACTCCTTTCCAATCAAAAGTTATGGCCGAAGCAAGATCAGTTAGGGACAAAACGGGCACTTAAAAATCGGCAAAAATCGTGAATATGGAAAATGACCCCAATAGTCGTCTCCTAAAGTTACAAGATCATACGACTACATACGTGAAAGAAATAAATATTCTACGATCCTTCGATGCGTAGAATACAGGTCGTTACACTACCCTATACTATGACCATAGTAATACGTGATTGCTATGGTCACTCTATCTTATAAATACCGGATGTTGCCACTTGCGAGTATACAATAGTCCCTTTTGAATGAGAAGAAAACAACGACTTTAAAAAGAAACGACCACGCATGCTTTTTTATATAAAAAAGAAGATCACTCAAGCATAAACTATCGTGGGGGTGAAGAGAAGAAAACACATGGACTGGGTTTGCCCATAGACAGTAAAAGCTAGGTTTAAGCGTTGATCAGAGGGGGATCGAGCCGGGGGAAGCTTCGGCGGACGGAGTGTTGAGGTGAGGTGGAGGAGAATTTGGGGAAGGAGGCATTAGCATTTGGAGTAAGGTTCAGTGGGGTGGCGCGAGCTGAAGCGGAAGGAGGCATGCGGTTTCAAGTGGAGAGATGATGAACAGTAATATTCATGTGCCTAATTGCGATTCTAAAGTGCCTAATTATGGCTTTGCTTTAATAAACATAAGTTTTCAAATTAATATTAAGTTTAGTTTTAAGTAGTATATAATGTAAAATGCTTGGAAAAAAGCCTAAAAAATTCAGATTGTGTCTAATACCCTTAAATAAGCCTAACTATATACTCTACGTGGCCATGTTTTGACTATAACATGCCTAATACTTAGATTAAATATGCCTAAAAGTTATAACGTGGCCAATACTATTCTAACTTGGCCTGTTAACTAAGATTTAAACGTTAGCCAAATATGCTAGATTCAATGATAACGTTGAAATTGTACTTAACCCCATATCAACATATTTGTACACATATGGTTTGATGCTACTAAAACAGTGAAGAAAATTTGAAGTGTTTTTAAATTGGATTTCGGTACACATGTTAGCTCAACGAATGGGAATCAATGTACCGACCAACTTCTATATTATCACCATTTATTGGTAGTTAAATTAAAGTATAACTTATAATGATTTAATTAAATAAAGTTAGGCCGCGGGTAAGGGTAAGACCCAGTAATAGATTATAATGTAGTTTAGTTAATTTTAATATGCTTACGTAAATTTAAATTATTATATCTTGCTCATACTTGAACAGTTTGACGCGCCGTTGGACTCATTGGAAATGTATCGACAAGAGCATCACAATAGAACTGGTTTGAAGAATTTGGAGCTCGTTAGGATTTTTGGCACAATAAAATGTCTGATCGTATTAATCGTTATTTAACGATTAAATAAGCAAGGTGAGTACAACTCACCCATTTTTATCCCACTTATATTTATATAAGTTGGATTTAATATTTTTGTGTTATGGATTTTTATTTTTGGATGATTATTACATAAATTTATATCTATTTACTGAACTAATTAAATTAATTGTTTGTTTAATTTTTTAAATCAATCATTATTTTTAAAGATTGTAACAAATTAAGGCAACTTACCATGTTGCTCACGTTTATAATAATATAAACATATAACATGAGTAATTGGATGTTTAAATTTATGTTATTTGTTGATTGTTGGCAATCATACCTGAATATTGAATTGAATGATATAATTTGAGGTAACCTCTTTGGATGTAGGAAAAAATAGGTTGGAGGGATCCAACTGGATTCCTCAAATATATTGTATGTTATTTATTTTCATATCATCATTATATGAATGTTCTAATTGGATGATTGATTTAATATTTGTTCATTGACTGAAATTCAATGCTTGTCTTGTTTTAACCAATGGGCAGTATTGATTGAGGAATTGGCAGCATATGGCTTATAAATCAATCATTTTATAAATGTTGATTCACTGTTAGGTGAATTGAAAAGAAAAAAATGAAGTTATAAAAAATTATTTTAAAACTAAACATAGATTTTGAAATCTTTTATTTCGAATAAAAGATTACTAAAAGGAAACAAAATATTTATTAATTATTATTTAAATTTATAGGGAATTATTAAATGATTTCATAAAGTGAATATTTATGTTAATAAGATTTATAAGCAAATTGCCTTGCAAAAATAAATGCCCTGCAAAAAGATTTATAAGCAAATGAGCAGAAATTTACCTAACGGTTAAGAGTTGGATTAATTGTTTCTAAGAAACAATTAAATTGAATTATTTAAATTTATTTATTATAAATTAATTAAAATGAAGAATTTATTGGAATTGGTTAACGAATTAACCATGTTTTGAGTTGAGTAGGTCAGCCGCTTTAATTGAATTGATTATTAAATTAGTTTATTGTCAATTAATCTAATAAAATAGTTTAACCAATATTTTTTCTAAGTTTAATAAGAATTTAAAAAGCAATTTACTATATAATTTAGTAATAAGAAGTTAATTACTTCTGGAGTAGTTAACGATGAAGTAAATTATTATTTTATTTAATAACAATTTAGGTGATTATTACTTAAATAAAATACATTCAAATAATTAATCAGAGTTGTGATGAAATCAAGTTGGATTGTGAAAGGAGTTTATAAAAAGGTTTAAACTAGGTTTCCAAAAAGAGATGAGGTGTCAAAACGTTAATTTTAAGTTGATGATACTTAATAATGAAATTAACAGAAATGAATGGAATAGAAAATAGATTCTCAAAGCGGAAATGGTTTAAAAGCAAATGTTTTACAAATTGAATGGGATTAAAGAAATTAGAAACGGAATGGAGATTAGTCAAGCTGAATGGCTTTCTGAGTATCTATCTGATGTTGGTTTCGGCCTTCGGGTTAATATTTAGGGAGTTGTTCTTTTCCTAGTTTTTAGTTAGGGACTATTGAATGTTGAAGTAACGGATAATAGAAGAAGGATTGTGAAAATATAACGATATTGTCAAGATAAAAAGGAAGTTGATAATTGTGATTTTAAAAAATTTATTCAAAGGGGAAGTGTTAGATATTGATTTCAAGAAACGAAACAAACGAAATGTTGTAAAATGGTTTACGTGAAATTTGTGGAAACCAAAGTTAGAAACATATATATATATATATATATGATTTAATTCTAAAGTAATTTAAAATGGTTTTAAAAATACACTTATACTAAAATAAAAAGTGAAAAGTTATATCTGTAATATTGAAAGATTTAAGGGTTTTAAATTAATATTCGTTAATTATTTTTAATTAAAAAGGCCAAGTGATGTTGAGTACTAAATAAGTGAACCCATATTTATTTTCGTATTTTAATGGTTGTTTATTTGATATTTAAATAACCGACTATCAGATCTGACCTATACGATTGTTGGTACGGAAAGACTGAGATCGAATTTATATTTCAAAACCATTCTGAACCAGCAAATACGAATTCGTGGAAGATGCAGATTGATGATGGAGCAGTTGAAGACTGTGGATCTGTTGGAAAATGGAGTTTTGATGAAAACAACCTTGTTTCAATATTAATTGGTTATAAAATATAAACTAACATCTCTATCTAGAATATATATACATATATATGAAGGATTTGTATACAGGACTTAAATACTGAAGACTGTACAGTTTTAGAGTTTCAAGAGTTCAAGAGATTCAGAATTCAAGAAAGATTCAAGACTCATGAGTTATCAAGTTTTCAAGAGTTCAAGACAAATATAGTAATAGATTCTAGTTTATATGTAAGACTCTGAATGGCACTTCAGGTTCAAATTCAAATTCTGATTTTCATATTTCAAGTTCTAATTTTCAAAATTCAAATTCTAATTTCAAATTGTTTTTCTATCTTACTTATGATTTCAAATATAAGTTTTAAGTTTAATATATATGTTTATAAGTTTATCGTATAATCTTAGGGTTTTATAGATTTTATCTCTATAATTGTATAAATATGTTTATGTAATATATATTTATGTTTTCATATGATTTTACACTTTAGAATTCTCATTTATATCATTAAGTTTTAATTCAAGAATTTCCAGAATAATATATATGTTTAAACACTTGAAAAAAAGTCAAATTTCAAAATTTTACATGCCTATGTTGACATAAATATAAGGCTATGTCGACATACAACTGTCAGAAATTCAATTTTCAAAGGAAGTGTCATTTCACTATTTGTAAGTTCCAGAAGTGTTAAAACCTTTCAAATCTTATATTTAATGCTTATACGGTGTAGAATGCACTCTGGATTGGAATAAGGCGTATGTTGTGTTTTTATATCACTTGTTTATTATATACGCGAGTTATTCGGAAAGACCAGGTTTATCCCATTCTGAATAACTAATTCGACGATATGTCAAGGATGAAGACGGTGGTCGAAGACCAGAGGTCTTCACATCGTTTGGATGATTACTGATGTCTTGATCGGGTTGTACACCCAAGACAAGGTAATAAGTGGTGATCATCCAGACGTACTTGGAGATCGACCGGATATGCGAGGACCTCTCCCATGTATTGGACATATGGGGGAGGAATAAGGTGCCTCTAGTTTCGTTTAGACCTAGAACGAACTTGTAAATGGATATGTGTCTGACATCGGATTTCATTCTGTGTGATTGATAGACATCGGTTGCATAGCGTGAATTGCCTGTGTGGCATGATGAGATGCAAATGATCAAGGCTTCTGTTGAAACGCAGGGTCTTGTGGTTGATGATCAAAGCACGGCTTTGATATAGCATAACTTTGTGTAGCGTTGACTCGCGAGCCTCACATCCTGGTTTACAGCTGGAATGATATTCGGAAAGCTCTGTATCTGTGTATCTCTTTCAGTTGTGTTTTGTATTATTTTCCGTTGCATTGTAACTTGTAGATCTCTGATATTTATCGAATGTGTAATATTTGTTCATACTCTGTATATTCTCCTATTCTGATGGAATTGTTGTAATAAGCAATGAAATGTTCTTATGTTTATGTTCTGATTCGTCTTGTCCTCAAATACAGTCTGTGATTTCCCGTAATGGGGGATTTCGGGTCGTTATATTATAAATAGGGGATAATTTCAAATTTTTTGATATGTCTTCTTCTCCGTCTTTACCCCTCTTCGTCCCACCATAAATATTTCATATTTTATTGATTTCTACACTTCTACTTTGCCGATTTCTACTCTAATTATATAAAACCATTTCTTTTCTCACTCTTTATCCATTACTCTCTGAATTGAAGTGCTATTGAAGAGTTATAGGGCTGTTGTAATCGTTTGGGAAGTGTTTGGGAAAGGGTGTGTTTCTTGTAGCCCTAAAATCAAGGAAAGGGAGTGGTGTTAACCTTGAAGCCATAGAATCAAGGGTGTTTGGAGCAGTCTTAACCTTGTTGCCATGAAATCAAGGGGATTATACTTGGATGTTGATAATAATAAAACTCTGCGTGATCCAGCGTTGCGTAGGACTGGACGTAGAAGTAATCCAAACCAGTATAAAATCCGGTGTGTTCTTTCCTTTATTGGATTTTATATTTATCTGTTTTTTGTTTGTGTTTGATTCTCTGTCCGTGATCATCTCTGTTTTGTGTGATTCATATATTAGATCATATAAGTTTAAGATTTTTCGTAAATTTCTTATAAACACTATTCACCCCCTCTAGTGTTAGTCTTGCCTTAAGATCCACATTCCGCGTTCCCTAACAATCGATATTATAGCATAGGTTTTCTAAAAGTTCATAATCTAATTGTTTAAAATATTAAATGGTAACCAAACTGGCAATAATAGTTCTTTTGTAGAGGGTTTGTCCACTGTTAGAAAATCACTGTTTAATGGCAATAAAATTCATATTGGGCATGTAGAATGAAAATATAATTACGATCAGTAGGATTAGACACATGGAATAGTACACAAACTGAATATGTTGAACCTACAACTAATTCTGCACAATGGACTAATGAAGAAAAGGCTGCTGCACAAAGCAATTCTAAAGCTATGAATATGTTGTTCTGTTCATTAGATAGAATTGGATTTAATAGAGTTTCAGTTTGTAAATTTGCTTATGAAATATGGAGATCATTACAAATTACTCATGAAGGAACCAATAAAGTTAAACTTACTAAGATATCAATGTTAAATCAGTTTGAGTTATTCAAAATGAATGAGAATGAATCTAGCTCCAATATGTACTGAAGATTCCATGAGACCATGCATTCAGTAATAGCATTGAGAAAAACTTATTCAGAAGAAGAAAAAGTCAAAAAAATATTGAGTTCATTGACTCCAGAATGGGATCAGAAAACATTGGCCATTAAAGAAGCCAATAATGTCAGTGAAATGAAGATTAAGGAGTTAATTGGGAATTTGATGTCTTTTCAAGTCCAATTACAGGAAGAAAGAAAAATAAGCCCACTAAAAAGAATTATGTTGCATTCAAAGTGACAACAAATGGTTCTGACTCAAGCCGTGAAGATGGTGGATATATTATCTTAATGATAAGAAATTTCAGAAAATTTCTGAGATACAAATGAAGAAATAATTTTCAAAGAAATAATCAAGGAAGTTTGGGAAGAAATGATGATCGATGTTATAACTGCAACAAACTAGACCATATTAAGAGAATGCGTCCATATCCAGATAAATCAGATCAACAGACTGTAACATCCGAGATTTTTAACCGTCGAAATCGACAATGATCTTCTACTATCGATTTAAACGAATTAAAAATATGGATAGTTATTGGGATTAAAATAAGAAGAAGAAAGAAGCAACCAATACAGAATTTTGCAGCGGAAGGAAAAATATAATAAATAAATAATAGTTTATGAATATGTTTAAAACATACATTTTATTATATTTACAACAATTACCAGAGTAAATTAACATACAACATACTAATATATTTTGCAGCGGAATAATAATTTTAATACGTCTGTTGAGATCTATCTCCATCTTCTTAAATGTATCTTCAAGCAAGGAAAATCTTCACTAACTGCAACTTGGTCTAACCCGAGTGTATTGCATAAAAGAAACACAACAAACACTCGGATCAGAATTAAATCATTCTCATATTAGTTAAATCAAATTTCATGTAATAATATAATTGCAATAACTTAAGAGATGTTACGGGAATTTCCATCTCCTAAGGATCCATCAAACTAATATCATATAATATAATATGATATTATAATAATGCCTATGGTTAAATTTAACATATTAAAATAGCGTAAACGGAATTACATTTTTACCCTTACACTGTTTATAGTACCGTAGTCTATACAGATACCATAAAGTCCACAGTACGTAGTAGCTATCAGAGGGCACTCCATAGGTACGGTACAAATCAAAGTCGTAGGGGGCTCGATCAGGATAATATGACAAGGAACACGAGGAATGCCCAGTGTAGGAGTATACTAGTTACATGCCCGGACTGGTGGTAACGCATAGCGGCAACTACCGCCCACCTCGAACAACACTTCGAAATCATGGATGCGCAACAAACAATGAACTCAATATTTTCTTTAATCGCCAATGTTGTCTAATCCCATTCTGGAGTCAATGAATGTTGAAGTAACGATAATAGAAGAAGGATTGTGAAAATATAACGATATTGTCAGGATAAAAAGGAAGATGATAAATGTGTTTTTCAAAAAGTTTATTCAAAGGGAAAGTGTTAGATATTATTTTCAAGAAATGAAACAAATGAAATGGCGTAAAATGGTTTACGTGAAATTTGCGGAAACCAAAGTTGGAAATGTATATATATGATCTAATTCTAAAGTAATTTAAAATGGTTTTAAAAATACACTTATACTAAAATAAAAAGTGAAAAGCTATATTTGTAATATTGAAAGATTTAAGGGTTTTAAATTAATCTTCGTTAATTATTTTTAATTAAAAAGGCCAAGTGATGCTGAGTACTGAATAAGTGAACCCATATTTATTTTCGTATTTTGATGGTTGTTTAGCTGATATTTAAATAACTGACTATCAGATCTGACCTATACGATTGCTGGTACGGAAAGTATGAGATCGATTTTATATTCAAAAACTATTCTAAACCAGCAAATACGAATTCGTCGAAGATGCAGATTGAAGATGGAGCAGTTGAAGACCGTGGATCTGTTGGAGTTTTGATGAAAACAACCTTATTTCAATATTAATTGGTTATAAAATATATACTAACATCTCTATCTAGAATATATATATACATATATATGAAGGATTTGTATACAGGACTTAAATACTGAAGACTGTATAGTTTTAGATTATCAAGAGTTCAAGAGATTCAGAATTCAAGAAAGATTCAAGACTCATGAGTTATCAAGTTTTCAAGGGTTCAAGACAAATATAGTAATAGAGTCTAGTTTATATGTAAGACTCTGAATGGCACTTTGGGTTCAAATTCGAACTCTGATTTTCAAATTTCAAGTTCTGATTCTCGAAATTAAAATTCTAATTTCAAATTGTTTTTCTATCTTACTTATGATTTCAAATATAAGTTTTAAGTTTAATATATATGTTTATAAGTTTATCATATAATCTTAGGGTTTTATAGATTTAAACTCTATAATTGTATAAATATGTTTATGTAATATATATTTATGTTTTCATATGATTTTACACTTTAGAATACTCATTTATATCATTAGTTTTTAATTCAAGAATTTCCAGAATAATATATATGTTTAAACACTTGAAAAAAATTCAAATTTCAAAATTTTACATGCCTATGTTGACATACATATAAGGCTATGTCGACATACAACTGTCAGAAATTCAATTTTCAAAGGAAGTGTCATTTCACTATTTGTAACGTTCCAGAAGTGTTAAAACCTTTCAAATCTTATATTTAATGCTTATACAGTGTAGAATGCACTTTGGATTGGTATAAGGCGTAAGTTGTGTTTTTATATCACTTGTTTATTATATACGCGAGTTATTCGGAAAGACCGGGTTTATCCCATTCTGAATAACTAATTCGACGATATGTCGAGGATGAAGACGGTGGTCGAATACCGGAGGTCTTCACATCGTTTGGATGATTACTGATGTCTTGATTGGGTTGTACACCCAAGACAAGGTAATAATGGTGATTATCCAGACATACTTGGAGATCGACCGGATATGCGAGGACCTCTCCCCTGTATTGAACATATGGGGAAGGAATAAGGTGCCTCCGGTTTCGTTTAGACCAAGAACAAACTTGTAAATGGATGTGTATCTAACATCGGATTTCATTCTGTGTGATTGATAGACATCGGCTGCATAGCGTGAATTGCCTATGTGGCATGCTGAGATGAAAATGATCAAGGCTTCTGTTGAAAATCACCGTCTTGTGGTTGATGATCAAACCACGACTTTGACATAGCATAGCTTTGTGTAGCGTTGATTCGCGAGCCTCACATCCTGGTTTACAGCTGGAATGATATTCAGAAAGCTCTGTATCCGTGTATCTCTTTCAGTTGTGTTTTGTATTATTTTACGCTGCATTGTAACTTGTAGATCTCTGATATTTATCGAATGTGTAATATTTGTTCATACTCTGTATATTCTTGTATTATGATGGAATTGTTGTAATAAGCAATGAAATGTTCTTCTATTTGTGTTTTTATTCGTCTTGTCCTCAAATACAGTCCGTGATTTCCCATAAGGGGGATTTCGGGTCGTTATATTATAAATAGGGGCTAGTTTCGAATTTTTTGATATGTCTTCTTATCCGTCTTTACCCCTCTTCGACCCACCATTAATATTTCATATTTTATTGATTTCTACACTTCTACTTTGCCGATTTCTACTCTAATTATATAAAACCTTTTCTTTTCTCACTCTTTATCCATTACTCTCTGAATTGAAGTTCTATTGAAGAGTTATAGGGCTGTTGTAATCGTTTGGGAAGTGTTTGGGAAAGGATGTGTTTCTTGTAGCCCTGAAATCAAGGAAAGGGAGTGGTGTTAACCTTGTAGCCGTAGAATCAAGGTTGTTTGGAGCGGTCTTAACCCTGTTGCCATGAAATCAAGGGGATTGTACTTGGATGTTGATAATAATAAAACTTTGTGTGATCCAGCGTTGCGTAGGACTGGACGTAGAAGTAATCCAAACCCTTATAAAATCCGATATGTTCTTTCCTTTATTGCATTTTATATTTTCTGTTTTTGTGTTTGATTCTGTGTCCGTGATCATCTCTGTTGTGTGTGATTCATATAGTAGATCATTTAAGTTTAAGATTTTTCGTAAATTTCTTATAAACATTATTCACCCCCTCTAGTGTTAGTCTTGCCTTAAGATCCGCATTTTGTGTTCCCTAACAATTAATATTATAGCATAGGTTTTCAAAAAGTTCATAATCTGATTGTTTAAAATATTAAATTGCAACCAACACTGGTAATAATAGTTCTTTGTAGAGGGTTAGTCCAATGTTAGACCATCACTGTTTAATGGTAATAAAATTCATACTGGGCATGTAGAATGAAAATATATTTATAATCAGTAGGATTAGACACATGGAATAGTACACAAACTGAATATGTTGAACCTACAACTAATTCTGCACAATGGACTAATGAACACAGGGCTACTGCACAAAGCAATTCTAAAGCTATGAATATGTTGTTCTGTTCATTAGATAGAAATGGATTCAATAGAGTTTCAGTTTGTAAATTTGCTTATGAAATATGGAGATCATTACGAATCACTCATGAAGGAACCAATAAAATTAAACTGACTAAGATATCAATGTTAGTTAATCAGTTTGAGTTATTCAAAATGAATGAGAATGAATCTAGCTCCAATATGTACTACAGATTCCATGAGATCATGCATTCATTAATATCATTGAGAAAAACTTATTCAGAAGAAGACCAAGTCAGAAAAATATTGAGTTTTTTGACTCCAGAATGGGATCAGAAAACATTGGCGATTAAAGAAGCCAATAAGATTAAAGAAAATATTGAATCTTATTTTAATACGTCCTCCTTCTTTTCTTTAACGAATTATTCAATCTAATTCTCTCTACCTCTTATTCAAAATTCAAACAACAGTCTTCATATCTATTCTCTTCTAAAACAAATCTCTAATGGCTTTATCTAGCACTCCTCAAACAATGAGATTATCCAAAAGCATCAAAGGATATCTCAACAATGATAGAGAAGCAATCAAAACCTATGTTGACTACGTAGCAAATGCAAATGTCAATACGTGAGCTTTCGCCATCTTTGGAGATTTTCCATCTAACGATCTTCCTTCTCTTTTCAATCATAATGAAGTCTTAAGCTTGGTTGGTGCTTTGGATAACGATGAAGTATGTTACCCGAAATTCATCAAAATGTTAAATGCAAATCTTAATTGTGACTTTTACGAAGGAGATAAAAATCAAATTTGGAGTAGTGAAAAGGCACACAATTCGTTCTAGATTGTGAAATATTGGGTAATATCTTAGATTGCAAAAGTACGAGCATGGATTTTTCAGAATTCGAAATCAATGAAACAGATTTGGAAACCTTTCATCGCTTATTTGAAAGCAATACTCACTTGGAATTCAAAAATCACTTTTTCTGACGAAAAAACAAGAATCGTTAACCTCCTCCTTCAACATACCATCACTCCTAGTTCTGGAAACTTTAACAACCCAACTCTCAAAGTCCAAAAAGCACACTTTGCTATTATTGGTGGTTATGACATCAATTGGGGTGATATGATCTTAAAAGAACTTAAGCCCAAAGAAATATCAACAAGAGAAAACACTTTTTATTATGGAGTCTACCTTACTCGTATTTTCAAATATTTTGGAATTGATCTCAAGGGAGAAGAATTTATACCAAGAAAGGTGTTTGACTCCACAAATATACACCTTATGCAAATTCCACTCGCTTTCAAGCCTTATGAGATATTCGAAGACAAACAAGCTCGAATGCAACAAGAACAAGAGCCTATGGATATCGAAGAAGAAGAAGAAGAAACTTCTTTAGAAAGTGTAGAGTGTCCACTTAACACTAGAACCATTTCCAAAGAGACACTTGTTCAAAATCAAGTAAAAATAGTCAAGAACCAAAAGAAGCTAAAAAAGACGCTTACTCATATGTATAGGTTCATTTGCAAAATAGGAAGAAAACTTTGAATTTCATCTTTCTCTTCATCATCCACTAAAATCTAAGCCTAACTAGATTAAGTTATCCTCAGTTTTTGCTTTCGAATCTTGTATTTAGTATCTCATAATTAGTTGAATGTATTTGCTTTCAAGTTGAAACGAATGGTGTTATATTTATGTCAAAACTATATTTAAGTTACTGTAAAAACATTAGAATTAAATAGATTAAAATAATGCAATAAGAATTAACTAAAAATTGAAAATTTCCAAAAATATTGTAATTTTCGTCGACATACATATATCACTATGTCGACATATAACTGCCAGGTTTTCAAATTTGTTCAAATTTTAAAATTTAAATAACTAACTTATGTCTATCCAAATCCAACGAATTCCAGACCCTATATAAACCTATTTCTACCAGAAAAATTTATTCTATCATTTCTCCTTCCTCTCTAATCAATTATTATCTAAAACTATCAAATTTGGCAAATCCAATACATAATTTGAGTGAAAATATTGAAGAAACTTTGAATCCTTTCAAGAACATCCTCTCCATAATTCTAGGAAATCAGCGTCATCTCGAATTAAGTCAAATAAATATGGTAGAAAAACAAGAGAAACACTTTGATGTCATCCGTTGGATAATATCTTCTCTTTTCAGAGATGAAGACAACATTCTCGCTAAGGCACCACCTACAAAAGAAGATGAAGATTTGGAAGTCATCAAGAAGGATCCGATCTTTGGAGAAGACAAATGGATAGAAGTTCCAAGAGACAATTTATTTGAAATTGTTTAGTATGATTTGTTTGTTTGATTTGAATTTGATTGATTTGATTTGAATTTGTTTGAACATTGTCTGTAAATATTGCTTGGATGTGATTGCTTGGATTTAAAATTTGTATATATATATATATGGATTGATACACTTGTGAATATTAACACTTGAATGGATTATTTTGTTTCTTCTTTTTATAGTCATAAATTTAGGGGGAGTAATTTACTTTAGTATAGAATCGTAGGATATGTATAGCTAAATATATGATTTAGAGGGAGTATATTTAGAATTTCTTTTTGATAATGACAAAGGGGTAGAAAATATAAAATAAGGATTAGTTAGACCTAGTTTACGGGAGAATATGCAGAATTCATTCATGATGACAGGGGAATATTAATAGAACCAGATCAGATAGTGTCAGCAGGTAATGAACATGTATAAATATTTTATAAATCAAGGTTGTCATCATCAAAAAGGGGGGGGGGTTGTTGGAGAATGGAGTTTTGATGACAATGACCTTATTTCAATATTAATTGATTATAAAATATATACTAACATCTCTATCTAGAATATATATATATACACATATATATGCAGGATTTGTATACAGGACTTAAATACCGAAGACTGTACAGGTTTAGAGTTTCAAGATATTCAAAATTCAAGAAAGATTCAAGACTCATGAGTTATCAAGTTTTCAACAGTTCAGGAAAAATATAGTAATAGAGTCTAGTTTATATGTAAAACTCTGAATAACACTCTAGGTTCAAATTCAAATTCAGATTTTCATATTTCAAATTCTGATTTTCAAAATTCTAATTCTAATTTCAAATTGTTTTTCTATCTTACTTATGATTTCAAATATAAGTTTTAAGTTTAATATATATGTTTATAAGTTTATAGTTTTATAGTTTTAAACTCTATAATTGTATAAATATGTTTATATAATATATACTTATGTTTTTATATGATTTTACACTTTAGAATACTCACTTATATCATTAAGTTTTAATTCAAGAATTTCCAGAATAATATATATATATATATATGTTTAAACACTTGAAAAAAATTCAGATTTCAAAATTTTCACATGCCTATGTCGACATACATATGAGGCTATGTCGACATCCAACTGTCAGAAATTCAATTTTCAAAGGAAGTGTCTTTTCACTATTAGTAAAGTTCCAGAAGCGTTGAAAACTTTCAAACCTTATAAATAGGGGCTATTTTCGAATTTTTTGATATATCTTCTTCTCCGTCTTTACCCCTCTTCATCCAACCATTAATATTTCATATTTTATTGATTTCTACACTTCTACTTTGCCGATTTCTACTCTAATTATATAAAACTTTTTCTTTTCTCACTCTCTATCCATTAATCTCTGAATTAAAGTGTTATTGAAGGGTTATATGGTTGTTGTAATCATTTGGGAAGTGTTTGGAAAAGGGTGTGTTCCTTGTAGCCCTGAAATTAAGGAAAGGGAGTGGTGTTAACCCTGTAGCCATAGAATCAAGGGTGTTTGAAGCTGTATTAACCTTGTAGCCGTAAAGTCAAGGGGATTGTACTTGGATATTGATAATAATAAAACTCTGCGCAATCCAGCGTTGCGTGGGATTGGACGTATGAGTATTCTGAACCAGTATAAAATCCGGTGTGTTCTTCCCTTTTTTGCATTTTATATTTATCTGTTTTTGTGTTTGTTTTTTATTCTGTATCTGTGATCATCTCTGTTGCATGTGATTCATATAGTAAACCATTTGAGTTTTATATTTTTCGTAAATTTCGTATAAGCACTATTCACCCCTCCTCTAGTGTTAGTCTTGCCTTAAGATCCACATTCCGCGTTCCCTAACAAGATCTTCATAAGCAGAAGAACGACTTGTCGAATTTCTCTGGCATGCATCCAGAGTTATTTGATTTTTTATTTGACGTGATTGGAATCTGCGGGTTGCAAGGACTACTTGTTACTGATCTATGGGGTGATTCCAAGGATGTAGTATGAGACTGCCTTCAGTTTTCCCAGTCCCAGGACAACTTGTATGGACAGATGTCTGACAGAGTATTTCCAAAGGGATCATGTACGTTGACTTCTTCAAACATACCATTGTTGGTGGCGGAGAAGGGCACTTCTCTTAGCTTAACTGTAATGTCCTAGAGTTTTAGCGATTTAATAATTAATTAATTTAATTGTTTTAATATATTGATTTGACAATTTAAATGGTTTAAATTAAAACATTCTGAATATTAATAGTGGAATAATATAATTTATTTTCGAAATAGTCGAAAATAGCTGAATTGGCAATTATGTGTAAACTAGATTACTTAAGAAATTCAATCAACTTATTCGAATATATTAACAAATATATATTATTTAAATTACAGTTGAACATATTAATTATAATATAAATTGTAATCGAGCTTGTAAGGTCGCGGTAGTTCGTAATGTTGAGTTTTGAACTTCAACTGAGTGTACAGGATTCGTTATAAGTCGGATTTCTTTGAAACAAGAAACGTTCAAATCTAATTAATTATATTTTTTCTAATTGAAGTTAAAAATCGAGATTTCACCTTATAGATTGTAAGTTATATCCAAATCAAATTTTCAAATAGTCGTTATGCAATCGTTTATAAGCCATAACGGTTTATTAAATATAATTAAATATCGGTTTTGAATTTAGATGAGATCTCTAAGACGTATTCTTAATTTAATTTTTAGAATTTTTCTGTAATTTGTATTTTGGAAAATAAGCAACTTTTTATTTTAACGTAATTAGCACCCTAAATCAGCATTTTGGGATTTCATAATATAAGTTAATTTGTGTATTTTATTATATTTGTGGGATCATGGCACATTGCTTGTCACGACCATGTTTTTATTTTTGTCCACGGCGGCTCGTTTGCAAACAGAGTTGGTACATCTCAAGAAAAGTCTGCACATCCTGTAATAAACCTTGGACTGAGCTTAGATTTATAACTCAACATGTGTAACCAACATTTAGTTGTATTGAAAACTCTTAAAAAATAATTCAACTGAATGGATTTGTTCAGGATTGAACATCTGAAAAGCGGTTAAAATTATATATATATATATATATTGATGCTAAATAAACAGTGACATTAAGAAGATTAAATTGTATGGGTGAAAATTAAACTAGGTAAGAATTTAAAAGTACATTGATGCTTGGAGAAATTGAAAGCCAAGGATCTATGGTACATGATGAACAGAAACACGGAACCAGAAACATGCTATTAGATATGGAATATGATAATGCATTTTATGTTGATGATAATATACTTAATTCAAAAGAAAGATATAAATACTGTCTTCGAAAATCATACCTATCCTACCCACTAGTTTCACGTTAAAATATACATATATATATTTATAATATATAAAATAAATCTTTCCTTCTCAGCTAAGTAATAGGACTGCCCTTTTCCCCTACCTTAAGCTACTGAATAGCCATTGCTGTATGATCAAATCCTACGCAGCTACCTAAACTATGAAGTGAGAGGTCATGCAGACCTATGATCAAAACAGAGTGCCTGCCCTTGCCTCGTTGCTTAAGCCTGAAGCTTCTCCAACTTTATATATATACACACATATACACAACCTGTACATTTCTTCTACTGAGACCGATGATAAACAAGTCTCTTTTCCCCAGCAAAAAGAAACCTCGTAAGCTTTAAAAATGGAAACCCGACCAGTATAAAATTCAAAAGAAATCCTACTTTCCACAATAAATTCGGAAACAGGTACATTACCATTCCTGATCAGATTCACTAAAATCCCATGGATGATTCATGCTGTACAATGCGGTCATGTACATACTGTAACACACGGCAGTAGCTTAGGATTCATTTTCAGTGAAAATATATGCTACAATTCGAGTTTTGGATATTGGATTAGAACTTATGAGGTGAACTCGAGTTCGTATGCAAAATTTGAAGGGAATGAGGAAGTTGCCCTGGAGAATGCAAAAGGCAGTGGTAAATTTATCTGTTTTTTTCTAAATAGGATGACGAGTCCGACTTAGAAATAAGCTTGAAGTTTTGAGTCTTTGAAGAGGAAGACTCGTTCTGGATTGTGCTTTTGGTAAGCCAAGAAGATGTTGAACAACCTATAGATGAGGAGTGAGAGTATGGACAATGATTTGGCTGAGTGTATGAATTGTAAACGTGATATCCGGTCTTAAAAGAGCTAGGTATATCGGATGGTCAATGACTCAACGTCAACGATAGGAGGATTGTTCCAGTAAAGATATTCCATCACTACTGTTAAATCAGAAGCGAAGATCCATTAGTATAGATGTTAGTTTCAATCGAGATGAACAATATCTTCTAGTATGTCAAGGGAGATGTGCTTGCATGGCTACAACTGTACATGCATACAAAATGGATCTGCATGCCACTTTGGGCATCTTCATATTTTTTTTAATGATGAGTTGTGGAAGAAAGGTACTGTAGCATGAACATTTGAAGTCCTGTGGATTAGTTTGGTGGGCCGTCGTGGATTGAAGGTGAGGCCCATATTTATAAAAATAAAATAATATATAGTTTAAGTTTAAATTTATAGCGTATTAACTTGTAACTTTAATATCTTTTACATAGATTATCAGAATTGCGAACGGTCTGATTCGCTGGAATCGTATGGAAGCAGGCTACGCTATGAAGCGGGTTTGGAACCATTTGGAGATCGCTTCAACTTATGGAGGAGTTAAAACGCCTGATATGATCAACCAAACGTTAACCGTTATCTGAACGATTAACAAACGAAGTGAGTAAACTCAATAACTCTGTCCAGTTTTATATTTTTTAAAATGTTATTTAATATTGGTAAAAGTAATTGAATGCTGTGTGTGATGGTTGTTTGGATGATTTGCTAATAAATTGGTTAAAATAATATAAATAGTTATACATATGTAGTTCATTAATTTAATACTTATTATATTTATTATTATTGATTTGAAATTGGTCTTATTCATGTTGATTAATATCTTTGGACGCAGCGAAACAGGTTGGAGGGATCCAACTGGATTCCTCAACAATTATCCTATTTTTATTCATATATCTCATTATATGATGTGGCAAATAATCCAGTGTTGATTATTGTGTGTTGGGATGTTTAAACAATATCGACCTGAAATAATTGGTATCTAAATACCATAAGATATATTCAAATATATTGGGAAAGAATTTGGGGTTTTAATAACTTGTTTTTAATCAAAATAAAACAAGTAATTTGATTTATAAACGAAATTTATAAATTAAGTGAAATGATTATTATTAAATAGTTTGGTAATATAAATTCAAGAAATGAATTCATTTAAAAGGAAAAGGGAAGTCATTAGAAAGAAAAACGATGAGATTATTTCGATACTCGAAATATAAATACAGTTAAATCCATAAGGGTTTGTAATTATAATTCAACGATGTCGAATGTTATTAAAAATAATTTATTTTTAGAATTTATATATTATATAAATTAGGAATTGGACAAGATAATTAAGATTTGGTTTAGATTCAATAGATTATAATAGAATATGAAGTCAAGATTTAATTATAAACTTGATTTACAATTAACAAGAAGTTTACTTGGAAATACATTTATGAAGTGAAATATAAATACGTCTGTATTCAATAATTCAATAAATTGGAATTTAACCTGTAATGGTATTTATAAATATAAATCAAGTTTTGATTTTATAAAACGAGTCCGCTTTCAGTAAAGGAATATTATTTGTGTTTTGTAGTGAATGACGATTTAAAAGCGAACACTTTGCATATTAAATGGGTTATAAAAGGAAATTGATGAATATTTGAGGTGATAAATTCAAACATGAATTTAGAAATCAAGTTAACCTGAAACGGTGAGTTTATTCCGACGTTCGGAACGTTGTTTGAATAGAGAGTATTCAAAAGTAAGTTATATGTTGGAAATTCGATTCTATCGAATTAAGGGAAGTATCATTTACTTTCCAGTTATAATCAAGATCTATTTATTTATCTAATTAATTAATCATTTGTTTATTTATTTAAATAAAAGTTATATTTTGAAATTTAACATTTCAAAAGCAGAGATTAAAACGTTATCGTTATAATTAATGATTTATGTAAATAAGTGGATTTGTAACTGAATAAAGAGTTGTGTAAACAGTTTTGTAAATAAAAATTAAGAAATGGAGTTAAGAACATTAGAAACTGACTGGAAATTAGTTATGTTGAATAGTTGTCCGAGTATTGATCTGATGTTGGTTTCGGCCTTTGGGGATTATACTTAGGGAATTGTTCTCTTACTAGTTTACGATTGGGACTGATGGTTGTGGATGGTTAGTGATGCGTGAATGAGAAATGAAAATGTTTTCCAAATGTAATTAGCGTATATTTTCTAAATATACAAAACAAGAAATTATGGATATGGAAATGTTTTTCCGCGAATCGTGAGAGACTAAACGCGTTTGAGAAATATGGAAAATAGGAGATTAAGAAATGAATAAATTAATGATAAAGGGGATGAATGTTAATTAATGATTGATCGATGTAATTTCCATTTGGAAATACGACCATTGTTTTTATGTATGTTTCCTTTGATGGTTAAATAACTGGCTATCAAAGTTTTGACCCTTTTCTGTTGTCAATAAAGAGAGACCAGGATCAGATTTATTATATGAAAACCACTCCATATGGGCATTAGTGTTGCAAATCAAATATGATAAAGATAATTGAATATGGAGTTTGTGCAAGGGCTGATCTGGCAATCCTAGTTAGAAATTGCCTAAGATGGATTTACATAATAGTCCCTTCGGTTTGTCCAATCCTAGGACAACATGTATGGATGAATGTCTGATAGATTATATCTAATAGATCACAAAGTTGATCGCTTCAAACGTATTTCTTTGGTGGTAGAGAAATTTGTTTCACCTAGCTTTATAACCGTGATAATTTTGGGGAAATCAATTTGTGATTTGGCGGGTATGATGATGTGGCATTCAAAGTAAATATAGATGTGATATGTATAATAGTACGTTATGACCTCGAGCCTCATAAACCGAGAAATGCAAAAAATTGGGCAGGCAGCAATGCTAAGTGGGTCGCGCCCAATTATGATTTATTGTCACCATCTAGAGAATATTCATATTTGTTGCTTCTTTTCACTTTTGTATCTCCCGGGAATGGTTATGTTGGTATACCAACCGTAAGGTGACAATATATTCGGAACTTTCAAGCGAAATGAATGGCCAGTCATATGTGGCTGAGTTACAAGATGTTCTTGTTGAACTCCGGTGTATCGCTTCTAGAGTACACTAATCGGAGGTGGTCCCATACCTCGTCATAGTGAGAAATCCATTCTCCGATAAGAGCCCATGGTTTTTTATTGTATATTAAATATGTAGAGCGTGAGGTGAAATCGTTCTGCTAGATTGTTATTTACTTGTATTAGACACTATTATAATACCAGAATAGTATTGATTTTGAAAGTATTTTGGGTTATCGTAAGGTAAAAACCATCTGTGTTTATGTGTTGATTGGTTTTATGATTATCATTTTTTTAAAAGGAGTTTAAATGTTAAATCAATTGGTTGGAGTTTACTCACACCAGTCACATGACTAACTCAGAGTTTATTTTGTTTTGTTTTACCTTAAACTCTTGAGTGCCCAAATTTGTACGGGCAGTCAAATAGTCAGGATTTTACAGATATACTTGGAGAGCTTGGAGTAGGAGGTTTCAACATTAGTTACATATAGAGTTTATATGTTATGTGTTATACTCTGGTAATGGTATGTATATACAGTTTCAATATGTATTTCAAAAGTTATGTTATATAATATATTTTATTCGTTCCGCTGTAAGATTCGTGTTTACTCTCTAATTCTGTTCTGTTGTGATCTTCTTCTTCTTCTATTCTAAGTTTCTTTCTTTGTATTTCTCACCCTCTAACTTCTTTCTATTAATGGTATGGTGTTTCTGATGCTTGAATAGTTGACATTGTGTTCGGTGTCGATTTTCAGGGTCGAAAAACCCTGTTTGTTACATTAACAATCTAAGTATTTTTGTGGAAATCAATTAGTGGTTTTTTTGAAGGATCCGATGATGTGGCATTTAAAGTGAATGGTGGTGTGATGTCCCAAAAAGGTAATTCAAACCTCAAGCCTCACAACTGGGAAATGGCAAAAATCGAGCAGGCAGCATGACTAAGTAGGTCTCTCCCAATTAGGATGTATAATCACTTATCTAGAGAAAATCCATTTCCTTTTTTATTCTATTCGATGCGGCCCCTTTCGGGAAATGGTTGTTGATCCCAACCGTTAGTGATATACATTTGATACACTCAAGTGAAATGAGTGGTCGGTTATGTGTCGCCGGGTTGCAAGGTGTTCTTGTTGAACCCAGTGTATTCCCCTTTAGACATACACTATCGGCAGGTGGTTCCATACCTTTTCATAGTCAGAATCCAATCTCCAATAAAAGCCCGCAGTTTTTGATTGTATACTATATATGTAGAGCGTGAGATGCAAACATTCTGCTAGATTGTTATTTATTTGATTTAGACCTTTATTATAATATCAGAAGTGATATGATTTTAGAAAATGTTTTGGGTTATCGTAGGGTAAAAATCGTCCGTTTTTATATGTGGATTGGTCTTATGATTATCCTTTTCTTTCGAAAGAGATGTTTTAACTTTAAAATCATGCTGGATGATACCATTGAACTTAGTGAGTTTTCTCACTCTAGTTCACCAGATTATTCCTCGCGTTTGAAATGCTCGAGTCAGACCGAGTTTTACAAGTTCAGGTTATCGGATGCTATGAAGCCTGGAGATAAGCTGGAGGAGTTCAGATGTGTGATATGCATTAATATTTATTCTATAATGTGTTGTATATGAGGACAAATTATTATGACTATCTCGATTTATTGATATACTCTGATGATTTGTAAGTTTTATTTCAAGCTCTCAATATAGGTTTATTTCTATATTATAGTTTACTCCACTTTGATTCGAGATTCTAAATTTTTTATGTTGGTTTTTTCTTCTTCTTCTTCTATTCTAATATTTCATTCTTTCTTATCTCACCCTCTATTTTCTTTCATTAACTATCTGGTGTTTTCAATATGTGAGTTTTGGCAAGTAATACCGGTTTATGTATTATTGTCGAAATTCGGGCGTCGAAATTCCCGGGTCGTTACAGTGGTATCAGAGCACAAGGTTTAGTAATAACCTTGGCTCTGTGGCGTAACACGATAGAGATGGGGTTAGCAATACCCTAGATTGGTTTTGAGTGTATATGTTTGAGAGAGTGTATTTGTAGATTTTATAAAAATGTTTTATATTGTGTTATTTGATTGGTTCGATTTTGAACTAGTAACTGACGCGATATTGTTTTGTAAAGAGGGTAAATGAAATAATTTTTCCCAAATTACATTTTTGAGTATAAAAGCAATAATTTTATCGTACTATTGAGGTATTGGTTTGTTTGGTTATTTTGAATGGAATTCAAATTAGAATTAAAATTTGGAATGGTTTAATATAACCAGAAGATTTCACATATTAGTAAATGAGATTGAATGATTTAGAATATAACTTGGAGCTAAGTTAAATAAGAACAGAAGGGATGATTTTTGAAATAGAATCAAAATTGGAGTTGTGAAATGGGAATAAACTTGTTTTGAAAATCAATTAGTTAATTGAATATTGAATTGGAACTTAACTTGTTTAAGTGAAGTTAAGAATGAATATTGAAATTAAATAAAATCAATTTGGAATTTGGAAATCAAATTAATAAATAATTGGATAATATAAATTGTTTGGTTTTTTTAAGTTGGCTATGTATTATTATTGTGCATTGTTTGTTTGATTGGTTATTAGACTCGTTGAACATAAATTCATCTATGGTTTAATAAGAGTTGAAAGAATTGGTTTTCGACTTATAATAAATAGGTTTTTGG
Organism: Allium sativum; assembly: GCA_030737875.1. Taxonomy (NCBI): domain Eukaryota; kingdom Viridiplantae; phylum Streptophyta; class Magnoliopsida; order Asparagales; family Amaryllidaceae; genus Allium; species Allium sativum. The sequence continues at coordinate 137,665,026 of CM060918.1, forward strand.
GAAGTTAATGGGTTTGTAACATTTTTCCTACCTTAGTAATTTCGAGGACGAAATTCTTTTAAGGGGGAAGGAATACAACATCCCATATTTTTGGTAATCAGATATTTTATATATTTTATTATTTTAAATATTGAATTTGAAATATAAACGAATATATAATATGTAATTCGACGTCTGAACGTATAGTTTATAATTTAGTTTATAAACGAGCTCATAACGTCGCGGTAGTTTGTAATTTATGATTTAAACTTTAATTAAATATAGAGAATCCGTTTTAAGTCGGAATTCTGGGAAACAAGAAACATTTGAATCTATGTGATCATAATTTTCTAATGTAAGAGAAAAATGGAGATTTCATATTATAGATTGTTAGTTATATCTAATTCAAATTTTCAAATAGTAGTTGTGGAATTCGTTAATAAACGATAACGTTTATTGAATAAAATATTAAGAGTTTATTTATACATATATACTTGAATATCATTTAACTCGAAATTTTTAATATTGAGTTTAAAATCTATATTGGTTTATTTCGAAGCTGTATAAGATTTCATTTGAAAATATACGGTAATATTAATTAATTTATTATTTAAATCTAATTGTTTTGGATTTAATTATATTTTATTGTTATAATATAGCTTTAAAAATAGTCGTTTTCCAAACGACCTCCATTTTTGACGAATAAATTTTTATTAGAATATGTATGACTAATTATTCCTAGATTTCCAGTTTGGAGCCAATCGAAGTCATTTTATTTGTGTGTGCAATTTAAAGGTGAACCGACGAATAAATTGGAATTCGAATAACGTCGTTGTGCAAACGAAGTCAGTTTTCAACGAAATGAATTTTATTGGGACCAGAGCGCCAAGACGTAGGGTGCATTCATTTTCATGGAAAATGGGTGTCGTTTATAATGGTACGAATATAGAACGGACAACATAAATAAGGGCAAGATTTAAATAACCATATATAAACAAGCATACCAAAACAAATGAAAATTTAATACATAACACCATGCCAAAGAAATATTGTTGCAGCCTACCTAAAAAAATTGCTTAACCCTTAAGGAATTACCTACCACAAATACTAACTTAACCAGTACAACTATATTTTCACAATGTCACAGCTACCCTAAAACTTCCTGTCCATGCGTATAGTCACCTTCAAAAGAAGCTTTATATGAGACCGCACATAACAGGTCTTAATCACCTGCTTCCTAGCTACTTATGCACAACCTAATATATATATATATACACACACACACACACCCACGCATGGTAATCTAACTACCCTAAATAGCTGCTATGTTCACTCAATGACGCAACCCTCCTAATATGCTAAATTTTTCAATGCAGCTATAGGTACTCAAGCACATGCAAGCGTATATCCATCCTGAGTTGAAAGGAAAATATCACCATTTAGCTTATTCTCTGATACACTACCCTATACTATGACCACAGTAATATGTGATGGCCATGGTAACTCCATCTTATAAATATCGGATGTTGCGGCTTGCGAGCATACTGCAGTCCCTTTCGAACGAAAAGAAAACAATGGTTTCAAAAAGAAACAATCATGCAAGCTTTTTTATAAAAAAAGAAGACCAGCCGAGCATAAACTGTCGCGGGGGTAGGGAGAAGAAAACACGTGGACTAGGTTCGACCATAGACAATAAAAGTTGGGTTTCAGCGTTGATCGGAGGGGGGTCGAGCAGGGGGGAGCTTCGTCTGATGGAGTGTTGAGGTATGGTGGCGAGGTACTGGGGGAAGGTGGCATTGGCAGTTGGAGTAAGGTTCAGTGGGGTTGGCACGAGCTGAAGCGGAAGGAGGCATGGAGTTTCAAAAAGGAGAGATGATGAACAGTAATATTCATGTGCCTAATCACAGCTATTATTTAATAAACGTAAGTTGTTAAATTAGTATTAAGTCTTTTTAAGTAGTATATAAAGAGGCGTAAAATGCCTGCAACGAGGCTTGAAGAATTCTGATTGTGCCTAATACCCTCAAATATGCCTAACTATATACTTTACGTAGCCATGTTTAGACTATAACATGCCTAACTATATACTTTACGTAGCCATGTTTAGACTATAACATGCTTAATCCTTAGATTAAATATGCCTAATAGTTATAAAATATAACGTGGCCAATACTATTCTAACGTGACCTATTAACCAGGTTTTTAACCTTAGCCAAATATGCAAGTATAGATATATTACCGTCTTTTAGCTCTGATATATATTTATATTTATACGTTGGTCATTACAGAGTTAACATGCTAGATTCCAATGATAACGTTGAAACTGTACTTAACCCCATGTCAACATGTTTGCACACATATGCTTTGAAGCTAGTAAAACAATAAAGAAAATTTGAAGTGTTTATAAGTTGGATTTTAGTAGAAATGTTAGCTCAACGAATGGGAATCAGTGTACCGACCAACTTTTGTATTATCACCATTTACTAGAAAATAAATTAAGGTCTAACAAATAACGATTTAATTAAAAAGAGTTGGTAAGTGTAAGACCGAGTAATAATGTAGTTTAGTTAATTTTAATATGTTCATGCAAATTTTAAATTATTATATTTTGCTCATACATGAATAGTTTGACGCGTTGTTGGACTCGTTGGAACTATATAGACAAGAGGATTACAATTGAACTGGTTTGAAGAATTTGGAGCTCATTAGGATTTTTGGCACAATACAACGGCTGATCGAACTAATCGTTATTTAATGATTAAATAACCAAGGTGAGTACAACTCACTCAATTTTATCCCACTTATATTTGTATAAGCCGGTTCTAATATTTGTGTGTTATGGATTTTTATTTTTGGATGATTATTGGATAAATTTATATTTATTTACTGAACTGATTTAATCAAACGTTTGTTTAATTTAATTTAAACCAATTGTTATTTGTAACGATTGTAACCAATTGAGGTAACTTACCCTGTTGCCCACTTTTATAATAATATAAATGTATAATATGAATAATTGGATGTTCAAATTACTGTTATTTGTTGACTGTAAGCAATCATATCTGAATATTGAATTGAATGATATTATTTGAGGTAACCTACTTGGATGTAGGAAAAAACAGGTCGGAGGGATCCGACTGGATTCCTTAAATATATTATATGTTATTTATTTTCATATCTTCATTTTATGAACTATTCTGATTGGATGATTGATTTAATTGTTGATCGTTGAATGAAATTCAACATTTGTTTTGTTTTAACTAAGGGCAGTATTGGTTGAGTAGTTGGCAGCATAGGGCTTGTAAACCAATCATTTTATAAATGTTGATTCACTATCAGGTGAATTGAAAAGAAAAAAAATAAAGTTATAAAAATTTATTTTATTACCAAACATAAATTTAGAAATCTTTTATTTCAAATAAAATATTATTAAAAGAAAAATAATATTTATTAATTACTATTTATATTTATAGGGAAGTATTAAATGATTTCATAAAGCGAATATTTATGTTAATAAGATTAATAAGAAAATGAGCAAAAATTTACCTAATGGTTAAGAGTTGGATTAATTGTTTATAAGAAACAATTAATTTGAATTAATTTAATTAAAGGAAAAATTAATTGGAACTGGTTAATGAATTAACCGGGTTTTTAGTTGACTAGGTCAACCACTTTAATTGAATTAATTATTAAATTAGTTTATTGTCAGTTAATCTAATGAAATGGTTTAATAAATATTTGTCCTAATTTTAATAAGATTTCAAAAAGTAATTTACTATTTATTTTAATAACAAGAAGTAAACTACTTCTAGAGTAGTTAACGATGAAGTAAATTATTATTTTAATTAATAATAATTTAAGTGATTATTATTTATATAAAATACATTCAAATAAGTAATCATTGTCGTAATGAAAATCTAGTTGGATTGTGAAAGGAGTTTATGAAAGGGTTTAAATGTGGTTTACAAAAAGAGATGAGGTCTCAAAACGTTGATTTTAAATTGATGATACCAAATAATGAAATTGAGAAAAATGAATGGAATTGAAACGAGATTTTCAAAGCGGAAATGGTTTAAAAGAAAACGTTTTTGCATACTTGAATGGGATTTAGGAAATTAGAAACTGACTGGAGATTAGTCGTGTAACAACCCGGAAATGCGAGCCAATTTAAAATTTTTATTTTGGCAATTTTAGCGAATTTTGAATATTTAAAATAGATTATTTTAAATAATAACGACGAGAAATTTATTTTGAATAGAATTCGAACGTATATATTATATAGATCGTCGTTAGAATATAAATATTTATTTATAATTATAAAACGAATTGAAAATGGCGCGGTAGTTCGATAATTCGATTTCAAACTTCAATTGAACGTACCGGGTGCAAAATAAACCGGATTTTAGTGAAACCAAAAATAATAGGATCTAATTGAGGATATCTTTCCAACAAATCCGAAAAATCAAAATTTCATAGCGGGAATCAAAAGATATGTCCAAATGAAAATTTTGAATAGTCGCTATGGAATTCAGGCCCTTAAAAATGGAAATTTTGCAAATGAGTTCGGATTTCGACGAAACCACTTTTGTTGGATCCGGGATGTCAAATTATTGCTAGGTTTCAAATTTCATAATTTTTCGAATCAATATGTGAGCGTGACAAAGGAAAACGCGTTTGACCAGTTTCAGTTGATTTTAATCGACTGGAAAATGCCCATTTTTCAAATGGTCTCAGAATTCGATGAAACTAGTTTTGTTAGGACCGTATCGTCAATACGAAGCTAGAAAATATTTTTATGGAATTTTTCTAGTTAGTATGTGGCCCCGGTAAATTGAAATATGCGTTCAAATTGAATATATAGAGTTATATTTTAAATTTGACGGAAACAGATCGAAACGCTCGAATCAGCTTATGGTAAATATCCCATTGTGTTCGAAATGGGGGTGAAACGTGTGAAAACCCGTTTTTTTTCCCGTAAAGGAAAGTGTCGGATAGTTCGAGAATAAGCCACAACAGAACGCATACGATAGAACGTTTCATTGTATATTACAGCAATTGTAACAACCCGAAAATCTGAGCCAGTTTGAAATTTTTAAATTGGCAATTTTAGCGAATTTTGAATATTTAAAATAGATTATTTTAAATAATATCGACGAGAAATTTATTTTGAATATAATTCGAACGTATATATTATACGCGTCGTCGTTAGAATATAAATATTTATATATATAATTATAAATAGAATTGAAAATGGCGCGGTAGTTCGAAAATTCGATTTCTAATTTCAAATGAATATACGGAATTCAATATAAGTCAGAATTGAACGAAACAAGAAATATTTGAATCTGTATAACTATATCTTTGTAACGAAGTTAACAAACTGAGATTTCATCTTAGAAATGATAAGATATGTCCAGTTTAAAATTAGAAATAGTCGCTGTGGAATTTATATATTTTTTTATATATATAAGGCCCTTAAAAATAGCAATTTTGCAAACGACCTCGGATTTCGACGAAACCAGCTTTGTTGGGTCCGTGATGTTAAGTTATTGCTAGATTTCAAATTTCATAATTTTTCGAATCAATATGTGAGCGTGGCAAAGGAAAACGTGTTTGACCAGTTTCAGTTGATTTTAAGCGACTGGAAATTGGCCATTTTTCATACGGTCTCAGAATTCGACGAAACTAGTTTTGTTAGGACCGTATCGTCAATACGAAGCTAGAAAATATTTTTCTGGAATTTTTCTAGTTAGTATGTGACCCCAATAATTTGAAATGTACGTTTAAAATTCAATATAGTGATTTAAATGTAAATTCAACGGAAACTAATCGAAACGATCAAATCAACCTACGATGCATATCCCATTGTGTTCGGAATGGGGGTAAAATGCTATGGACGATAGGCGGTGGGCCTCGTTTCGAGGTCGTATGTAAAAGTACCTTTTTTAGAAATTAAATAATTAAATAATATAAAAAAAAAATTCCCTCTTTCTCCTCCCATATACTCTGCCCCCCCCCCCCCCCCCTCTTCAAAAAATCAAATCGTCAGACGAAAAAAAAAAGAAAAAAAAAGACCTAACAAATCGAGCCGCCGCCGATGATTGCCGCGCCACCACTCCACGAGCACCCTCCTCCTATCGCACCTCCTCCCCTCCTATGAGTCACGAGCCCCACACCCAATCGGACCACAGAAGACCGCCGTCGTCCTCTCCTATTTCTGGCGCGAGAAAGCTGATCGAGTTCAGCAAAGAGGGGTGCCGGAGGTCAAGCTCGCGAAGGCCGAGGTCATGGTACCACCTGATGGACGTCTAGTGCTTCGATTCGCTAGCAAATGGCAAACCTAGGTTTTGAGTTTCCAGAAAATTACGTCGGCTATGGGTTTCAAAGGTATAATTTTAGCAAATGTATTAATTACCTTTTTAAGTCATTAAAATGGTTTTAAAATAATTTATTTTAACATATAGAAATGCAGTTTTTTAATAATTTATTTTAACATATAGAAATGCAGTTTTTTATAATTTATTTTAACATATAGAAATGCAGTTTTTTATAATTTATTTTAACATATAGAAATGCAGTTTTTTATAATTTATTTTAACATATAGAAATGCAGTTTTTTATAATTTATTTTAACATATAGAAATGCAGTTTTTTATAATTTATTTTAACATATAGAAATGCAGTTTTTTATAATTTATTTTAACATATAGAAATGCAGTTTTTTATAATTTATTTTAACATATAGAAATGCAGTTTTTTTATAATTTATTTTAACATATAGAAATGCAGTTTTTTTTAATTTATTTTAACATATAGAAATGCAGTTTTTTTAATTTATTTTAAGATATAGAAATGCAGTTTTTTTTAATTTATTTTAACATATGTAAATGCAGTTTTAAAATATATATAGAGTGATTTAAAAGTTATGATTTTAAATATGTTTTTTATATATAGAACTTCGAATTAAAAATATGTTTTTTATATATAGAACTTCGAATTAAAAATATGATTTTTGTATGTTGAACTTCGAATTAAAAATATGATTTTTGTATGTTGAACTTCGAATTAAAAATATGATTTTTGTATGTTGAACTTCGAATTAAAAATATGATTTTTGTATGTTGAACTTCGAATTAAAAATATGATTTTTATATATTGAATAGCGAAGTAAAAATTGGATTTTTACATATGTAGAGAATACGGGTGAAAGCGACAAAAAGGCGAGTTGGCGAAGATTTCCTGCATTAGAAGTGCCGTGGAGCTAGGATAGCTATCGGTGAGAATTTCTCACCTTTCAAATTTATTTTCTAGTTATATATATATACTAGGATGCAGACGGTGTTTAGTAGCACCCGACACAATCGTCCACAGACCATGGACTTGTTTGTTTGGTTGCATAGCTTAGTTATATGATTTGATTTGAATTTGGTTGTTTGGTGAATTTGATTGATGTGTGAATGGCGTGGGCCTTCACTAGACCGGGGATAAGGCTAGGCCTTGTCCCGTTTCTAGTATCGTGCCGTTATGCCGCCGAAATTTTCTAAAATATGTTAGAAAATAAAAATATCATTTTATTTGTGTAAATGAATAATAGAAATTCATATGTTGAAATAAAATGTTTTATCGTTAAAATATAATTTTTAACGTGAATATGAATATAGTGAAAGTGAATAAAATAAAATATTCATTTACAAACCTGATGGTTTGTTTATGTACACCTATTTGAATGACATTGATTGGGACGATAAATTTTACACATCGCCCAACTGCACGAATAAAATCTGTGTTTGATTGTCTGAAACCCCACACGGGTGTTAGGATGAAATTTGAAGTTCACTCATCCTGATTGATTAAATATGTCGATCGATTGATTGACAGGCTGTTATAAGCGTTAGATATTTATATTTGATGCTTATACAGTGTAGTGCACTTTGGTTGATGGTTGATTATTTTTCAATGCTATTATATACATGTGTTGTAGAAAATCCATATAATTAACATTATATGGTAATTGATTGGGCCTCATTCCAGTTTTGAAAAGGAAATATTTAAAAAAAGAAATATTTGAAATAGAATATTTGAAAATAGGAATATATGAAGCCGTATTGATTAGATTGACGCCATTTTGACGTGAACGATATATATATCGATTTTATTCATCTTATAATGAATATCGAAAGTGATTTCAAAATCTGAAATTTTGAATAGAAATGAATTCGAATTGAAATTGAATATAAATGAATTCGAATTGAAATTGAATATAAATGAATTCGAATTGGAATTGAATTGAAAACGATTTCGAAATGAATTCGAATTGAAATTGAATATAAATGAATTCGAATTGAAATTGAATATAAATGAATTCGAATTGAAATTAAATATAAATGAATTCGAATTGAAATTGAATATAAATGAATTCGAATTGAAATTGAATATAAATGAATTCGAAATGAATTGAATTGAAAACGATTTCGAAATGAATTGAATTGAAAACGATTTCGAAATGAATTGAATTGAAAACGATTTCGAAATGAATTGAATTGAAAACGATTTCGAAATGAATTGAATTGAAAACGATTTCGAAATGAATTGAATTGAAAACGATTTCGAAATGAATTGAATTGAAACGAACTCAAATTGAATTGAAAGCGAATTGAATTGAATTCAAATTGAATTGAAATTTGAATTGAATAGAAATGAATTCTAAAACGAATTTATAAAGAAGAATTCAATTTTGATTTGAATTGAAAAGGAAGTTGAAATTGTTTTTGAAACGAATTCAAAACTATTTATATAATTCGTTTTAAATAGAAATCGACGAAGTATATATTATATATATAATATAATGGCCTGAATAGAACGCGCCGCGGCAGTTCGTGAATTTCGACCATTTATTTCAAACGGACATTACGGGAGATCCGACCGTCGGATTCTCCTAAAACCGGAACCGTTGGGTTCGTATCGAAAAGAGCTTTCTAAAGAATATTAGAAATTTGAAATCTAACGGTTGGATTTGGAGTTACGTCCAAATCAAATTTGAAAAAGGTCGCTGTAAGTGCAGTTCGATGGCCATTGATGGAAATCGACTATACGGGCCTTGATAAAATTATTAAAAATAGTAATAATTTGTGTAAAATCATAAGAAATGATTTAGAAAGGATTGGGATGAAAAACTCCATATTTGAAAGGATAAAAGTAGATTTTTATCGAAATGAACTAGTTTTGAACTAGAAATATAATTCTATTTATTTTTAAATAAATGAATTGAATTTGAAAAGGGTTTTGAAAATAACCAGAATATCCAATGATTGCATTGGAGTGGATTTGAATCGAAATTGTCTTCGGAATATTTCGATGTTGGAATTCGTGATTATACAGGGGTTGTTATGGAAATTTGAAAGATATATATTTATATCGTTATTTCCAATACGACATTTGTTAGTCGTAGAATTTGATATTGAATATAAGCCGATATATTTTCTATTCAGAGCCTTGTATTGAATATCAAATGTGATTTGGGTTTGTCGTGAATGGTGTCTTCACTAACACTGTTCTTGAACCCAGTTGAGAAAAGATTAAATCTTTTTATTTAGATTTAATGAAGTTTACCAATTAAATAATAGTTAATTGGAATTGAATTGATATTGATTTTTGGGTTTATCGTGAACAGTGTTTTAAATAACACTCGTTCTTTAACCCGATAATTAATGAATGTGACTTTGGGTTTATCGTGAACCGTGTTTTAAATGACACTGATTCTTTAACCCAGTCGAAGATTAAAACTAAGTGGAGTTTTAATGAATCTTTAATTAGATTGAAAAGATCGAAAATGGAGTATCACCAGTTTTGCTCCAGGCGATAGTTAAATCTTTAATTAGATTTGAACGTGAAATGGTAATTGAATTTACCGATAACACCGTGGTGTTAGATATGAAGTATTACCAGTTTTACTTCATGGGATGAATATGTTGGGATTGGGAAATTAAAACAAATGATTACTTCGGTAAGGTTCGCTAATCCCGACTAGTTTGAATTGATATTCAAAAATAGATTAAAGAATAAATTCAAGAAATTCATCTTGGATAAAATTAATGGGAACCTTTCCCTATGAATGTGAAAATTAGAAACTAACTGTCGGTTAGCTAAGCAGAATGGTTTTCTGAATATTGATCTGATGTTGGTTTCGGCCTTCGGGGTTAATATTTGGGAAATTATTCTCTTGATTAATTTACGGTTAGTGACTAATGAATTGGAATGAGGCGTATGTTGTGTTTGTGTAACACTTTTATAATATATACGCGAGTTATTCGGAAAGACCGGGTTTATCCCATTCTGAATAACTTATACGACGATAAGTCGAAGATGAAGACGATGGTCGAAGACCGGAGGTCTTCACGTCGTTTGGGTGATAACTGATGATCTTGATTGGGCTGTACACCCAAGAAGATGGAAACAGTTGGTGATCGTCCAGACGTACTTGGAGATCGATGGATATGCGGGGTACTAGGTGCCTCCGGTTTCGTTCAGCCCCAGAACGGACTTGTAAATGGACTGTGTGTCTGACATTGGATTTTAGTCTGTGTGTTTGATTTCTATTAAATATATATCTGTTTGGCGGCGGAGAATTTATTCTCTTGCTTAACGCCCTTCTCTGAGACGTACGAGCTCAGGGGTTATATGTTGATGGATATCAAACGCATGGAGTGAATTGCCTGTGTGGCATGCCTAAGTGGCAATTGATCGAGGCTTCTGTTGAAAAGCAAAGTCTTGTGGTGATGATCAAAGCAAGGCCTTTGTGGCGTAGCTTTGTGTAACGTTTGCTTCGCGAGTTTCACACCCGGTATGAACCAAAAACGGGAGAGGACGTCAGGGAGGGCATGCGTTTCTTTCTAGCTAGAAGTGGCGTCAGTGGTTTTACACGCCCTGACGAGTTTGACTTATGTGGTTGTTGCTGTTGCGAGTCGCCTCGGATTGATCGGTCGTTCTCGAACCGATGGAGTCATTTAGTTGGCTCGTTTACGCCCCATAGGGCGGGGAAACGCATGTTCAGGCATTTTAATCCACATCGGTGGACCGGCCCTGAGGATCCAAGGGCCCACCCGAGTCTGGGTCCTAAGGCTCGGGCTAGACAGTCTCGAATCGGTTGAGGACTATCTTTTGCCTCAGTTCATAGATGGGAATCCAATTTCCAAATACGTGACATTTGCGGTTTTAGTTGTAATCCTATATATGGCGACATAGTGGGATGGGGCGCTTATGCCGCCTATGATTGATACTTATGATTTGAAGTTGTTTTATACACTATGCACTTATTATAGTATCAAATGATTTGTTTTAACCGTATCAAGCATTCTTTGGCTGTTATAAGGGAAAACCCTATCCTCGGCTGCGTTGCATTATGTGATGGGACCTGGGTCTTATAACAGCTTCATTTTTCTTTATTTAGCATTGCGCTGTTTGTTTTATGCACTGGTATTCTTGGGAGGAAACCCGTTCCGTGTTATACGGCGTGGTCCCTTGATTTACCGAACTTTAAAATAAAGATTAATAACTGTTTTAGTTCTCACACCAGTCACATGACTGACCTGGAGTTTATTGTTTTAACCTAAACTCTGGGTGCCCTTGTTTTCGACACGGGCAGCTAGTAGTTTTGGTTTTGCAGATTTATATTCACAGGATCTTGGTTTACAGCTGGAACGATATCCGGAAAGCTTTGTATCCGTATATCTCCTTCTAGTTGTGTATTGTATTATTTTCCGCTGCTATGTATTTAAATGTAATTTAAATCTCTGATATTTCTGTGTAATATTCATTTATACTCTGTATATTCTTGTAATCTGATGCATTGTTGTAATATACAATGAAACGTTCTTCTGTTTGCGTTCTGTTGTGGCTTGTTCTCGAACTATCCGACGCTTTCCTTTACGGGGAAGTTACGGGTCTTTACATTTGGTATCAGAGCTTTGGTTTACAAAGCTCAGAGAACATGGCACATTAGAACCTTACGAAAAAATTCATCAGATATTGGATTAGTAATATCCAATTAGAATGACTCGTTAGAGATGGGATCAGTAGTATCCTAGAACGAGTGTGAAGAGTAAATTTTTAAAGTGAAAACAAATTTTTGTTTTGAAAATTTAAATCAATTATTCGTATCTGGTTATTTATTTATATTGATGTGGACAATCCAGTATATATAGATTTTTCGTATACGTCTGATCCGCGTGTATTCGAAATTTTAATATATTGGATAGGTATAGAATCACACTCTAGTTGCCCGGACATGATCCTGATGATGAAGTATACCATCACCAGCATTTATTTTCGAGTGACGAAAGTGTGATATCTATATATTTCCATTAGACTGGTGTGAGAACCAAATCTTATATAGCTAGAACACTTTGTTGTGAATTGGCATCAAAAACAAGATTTTCAGTATATATATCAAAATTATGAATTTGAAACGTTAAATTCACTAATTGATTGATGATTGTGTTGTTTGTTTAATTGTTTGATAATCTTGAACCATTATGCCTAACTGCATCACATTTTGAACTGTATTGAAAATTGGTCGCATTTGCTTGCATACAAATACTCACATTGAACAGGTCATAGCAAGGAGGCTAGAGCCGAAGAACAAAATTTGTTTGCCCGACAAATAGGTACATGTTTACTACATAATTTCCTGTTTTGTTTGGGTGATGATGATTTTGTGAGCCTATTGGCTAGCCGCTTGGCTTTTTCTTTTTCTTTTTGAGATCTGAAGGACCGGGGAAGCTATTTGAAATTCCCCGATGCTCCCGGTGCAGGGGAGGTTATGGCGAAATTTTTCGAAAATTTAGGGTGTTAGCCAAATTTTTGAAATTTTGAAAATTCTCAGAAACTAAAGAGTTGGAGAATGGAAGCCAGATCGAGCGTAGAGTTGAATAATCAAACCACTTTCGACTTTGTTCCTTTTCGGGGACGAAAAGTTTTAAGTGGGGGAGATTGTAACAACCCGAAAATCTGAGCCAGTTTGAAATTTTTAAATTGGCAATTTTAGCGAATTTTGAATATTTAAAATAGATTATTTTAAATAATATCGACGAGAAATTTATTTTGAATATAATTCGAACGTATATATTATACGCGTCGTCGTTAGAATATAAATATTTATATATATAATTATAAATAGAATTGAAAATGGCGCGGTAGTTCGAAAATTCGATTTCTAATTTCAAATGAATATACAGAATTCAATATAAGTCAGAATTGAACGAAACAAGAAATATTTGAATCTGTATAACTATATCTTTGTAACGAAGTTAACAAACTGAGATTTCATCTTAGAAATGATAAGATATGTCCAGTTTAAAATTAGAAATAGTCGCTGTGGAATTTATATATATTTTTATATATATAAGGCCCTTAAAAATAGCAATTTTGCAAACGACCTCGGATTTCGACGAAACCAGCTTTGTTGGGTCCGTGATGTTAAGTTATTGCTAGATTTCAAATTTCATAATTTTTCGAATCAATATGTGAGCGTGGCAAAGGAAAACGCGTTTGACCAGTTTCAGTTGATTTTAAGCGACTGGAAATTGGCCATTTTTCATACGGTCTCAGAATTCGACGAAACTAGTTTTGTTAGGACCGTATCGTCAATACAAAGCTAGAAAATATTTTTCTGGAATTTTTCTAGTTAGTATGTGACCCCAATAATTTGAAATGTACGTTTAAAATTCAATATAGTGATTTAAATGTAAATTCAACGGAAACTAATCGAAACGATCAAATCAACCTACGATGCATATCCCATTGTGTTCGGAATGGGGGTAAAATGCTATGGACGATAGGCGGTGGGCCTCGTTTCGAGGTCGTATGTAAAAGTACCTTTTTTAGAAATTAAATAATTAAATAATATATAAAAAAAAAAATTCCCTCTTTCTCCTCCCATATACTCTGCCCCCCTCCCCCCTCTTCAAAAAATCAAATCGTCAGACGAAAAAAAAAGAAAAAAAAAGACCTAACAAATCGAGCCGCCGCCGATGATTGCCGCGCCACCACTCCACGAGCACCCTCCTCCTATCGCACCTCCTCCCCTCCTATGAGTCACGAGCCCCACACCCAATCGGACCACAGAAGACCGCCGTCGTCCTCTCCTATTTCTGGCGCGAGAAAGCTGATCGAGTTCAGCAAAGAGGGGTGCCGGAGGTCAAGCTCGCGAAGGCCGAGGTCATGGTACCACCTGATGGACGTCTAGTGCTTCGATTCGCTAGCAAATGGCAAACCTAGGTTTTGAGTTTCCAGAAAATCACGTCGGCTATGGGTTTCAAAGGTATAATTTTAGCAAATGTATTAATTACCTTTTTAAGTCATTAAAATGGTTTTAAAATAATTTATTTTAACATATAGAAATGCAGTTTTTTAATAATTTATTTTAACATATAGAAATGCAGTTTTTTATAATTTATTTTAACATATAGAAATGCAGTTTTTTATAATTTATTTTAACATATAGAAATGCAGTTTTTTATAATTTATTTTAACATATAGAAATGCAGTTTTTTATAATTTATTTTAACATATAGAAATGCAGTTTTTTATAATTTATTTTAACATATAGAAATGCAGTTTTTTATAATTTATTTTAACATATAGAAATGCAGTATTTTATAATTTATTTTAACATATAGAAATGCAGTTTTTTTATAATTTATTTTAACATATAGAAATGCAGTTTTTTTTAATTTATTTTAACATATAGAAATGCAGTTTTTTTAATTTATTTTAAGATATAGAAATGCAGTTTTTTTTAATTTATTTTAACATATGTAAATGCAGTTTTAAAATATATATAGAGTGATTTAAAAGTTATGATTTTAAATATGTTTTTTATATATAGAACTTCGAATTAAAAATATGTTTTTTATATATAGAACTTCGAATTAAAAATATGATTTTTGTATGTTGAACTTCGAATTAAAAATATGATTTTTGTATGTTGAACTTCGAATTAAAAATATGATTTTTGTATGTTGAACTTCGAATTAAAAATATGATTTTTGTATGTTGAACTTCGAATTAAAAATATGATTTTTATATATTGAATAGCGAAGTAAAAATTGGATTTTTACATATGTAGAGAATACGGGTGAAAGCGACAAAAAGGCGAGTTGGCGAAGATTTCCTGCATTAGAAGTGCCGTGGAGCTAGGATAGCTATCGGTGAGAATTTCTCACCTTTCAAATTTATTTTCTAGTTATATATATATACTAGGATGCAGACGGTGTTTAGTAGCACCCGACACAATCGTCCACAGACCATGGACTTGTTTGTTTGGTTGCATAGCTTAGTTATATGATTTGATTTGAATTTGGTTGTTTGGTGAATTTGATTGATGTGTGAATGGCGTGGGCCTTCACTAGACCGGGGATAAGGCTAGGCCTTGTCCCGTTTCTAGTATCGTGCCGTTATGCCGCCGAAATTTTCTAAAATATGTTAGAAAATAAAAATATCATTTTATTTGTGTAAATGAATAATAGAAATTCATATGTTGAAATAAAATGTTTTATCGTTAAAATATAATTTTTAACGTGAATATGAATATAGTGAAAGTGAATAAAATAAAATATTCATTTACAAACCTGACGGTTTGTTTATGTACACCTATTTGAATGACATTGATTGGGACGATAAATTTTACACATCGCCCAACTGCACGAATAAAATCTGTGTTTGATTGTCTGAAACCCCACACGGGTGTTAGGATGAAATTTGAAGTTCACTCATCCTGATTGATTAAATATGTCGAT
The DNA here is from genome assembly GCA_030737875.1 of Allium sativum. Classification (NCBI taxonomy): domain Eukaryota; kingdom Viridiplantae; phylum Streptophyta; class Magnoliopsida; order Asparagales; family Amaryllidaceae; genus Allium; species Allium sativum. Next base: position 137,680,799 of record CM060918.1, read on the forward strand.
CGATTGATTGACAGGCTGTTATAAGCGTTAGATATTTATATTTGATGCTTATACAGTGTAGTGCACTTTGGTTGATGGTTGATTATTTTTCAATGCTATTATATACATGTGTTGTAGAAAATCCATATAATTAACATTATATGGTAATTGATTGGGCCTCATTCCAGTTTTGAAAAGGAAATATTTAAAAAAAGAAATATTTGAAATAGAATATTTGAAAATAGGAATATATGAAGCCGTATTGATTAGATTGACGCCATTTTGACGTGAACGATATATATATCGATTTTATTCATCTTATAATGAATATCGAAAGTGATTTCAAAATCTGAAATTTTGAATAGAAATGAATTCGAATTGAAATTGAATATAAATGAATTCGAATTGAAATTGAATATAAATGAATTCGAATTGGAATTGAATTGAAAACGATTTCGAAATGAATTCGAATTGAAATTGAATATAAATGAATTCGAATTGAAATTGAATATAAATGAATTCGAATTGAAATTGAATATAAATGAATTCGAATTGAAATTGAATATAAATGAATTCGAATTGAAATTGAATATAAATGAATTCGAAATGAATTGAATTGAAAACGATTTCGAAATGAATTGAATTGAAAACGATTTCGAAATGAATTGAATTGAAAACGATTTCGAAATGAATTGAATTGAAAACGATTTCGAAATGAATTGAATTGAAAACGATTTCGAAATGAATTGAATTGAAAACGATTTCGAAATGAATTGAATTGAAACGAACTCAAATTGAATTGAAAGCGAATTGAATTGAATTCAAATTGAATTGAAATTTGAATTGAATAGAAATGAATTCTAAAACGAATTTATAAAGAAGAATTCAATTTTGATTTGAATTGAAAAGGAAGTTGAAATTGTTTTTGAAACGAATTCAAAACTATTTATATAATTCGTTTTAAATAGAAATCGACGAAGTATATAATATATATATTATATATATAATATAATGGCCTGAATAGAACGCGCCGCGCCGCGGCAGTTCGTGAATTTCGACCATTTATTTCAAACGGACATTACGGGAGATCCGACCGTCGGATTCTCCTAAAACCGGAACCGTTGGGTTCGTATCGAAAAGACCTTTCTAATGAATATTAGAAATTTGAAATCTAACGGTTGTATTTGGAGTTACGTCCAAATCAAATTTGAAAAAGGTCGCTGTAAGTGCAGTTCGATGGCCATTGATGGAAATCGACTATACGGGCCTTGATAAAATTATTAAAAATAGTAATAATTTGTGTAAAATCATAAGAAATGATTTAGAAAGGATTGGGATGAAAAACTCCATATTTGAAAGGATAAAAGTAGATTTTTATCGAAATGAACTAGTTTTGAACTAGAAATATAATTCTATTTATTTTTAAATAAATGAATTGAATTTGAAAAGGGTTTTGAAAATAACCAGAATATCCAATGATTGCATTGGAGTGGATTTGAATCGAAATTGTCTTCGGAATATTTCGATATTGGAATTCGTGATTATACAGGGGTTGTTATGGAAATTTGAAAGATATATATTTATATCGTTATTTCCAATACGACATTTGTTAGTCGTAGAATTCGATATTGAATATAAGCCGATATATTTTCTATTCAGAGCCTTGTATTGAATATCAAATGTGATTTGGGTTTGTCGTGAATGGTGTCTTCACTAACACTATTCTTGAACCCAGTTGAGAAAAGATTAAATCTTTTTATTTAGATTTAATGAAGTTTACCAATTAAATAATATTTAATTGGAATTGAATTGATATTGATTTTTGGGTTTATCGTGAACAGTGTTTTAAATAACACTCGTTCTTTAACCCGATAATTAATGAATGTGACTTTGGGTTTATCGTGAACCGTGTTTTAAATGACACTGATTCTTTAACCCAGTCGAAGATTAAAACTAAGTGGAGTTTTAATGAATCTTTAATTAGATTGAAAAGATCGAAAATGGAGTATCACCAGTTTTGCTCCAGGCGATAGTTAAATCTTTAATTAGATTTGAACGTGAAATGGTAATTGAATTTACCGATAACACCGTGGTGTTAGATATGAAGTATTACCAGTTTTACTTCATGGGATGAATATGTTGGGATTGGGAAATTAAAACAAATGATTACTTCGGTAAGGTTCGCTAATCCCGACTAGTTTGAATTGATATTCAAAAATAGATTAAAGAATAAATTCAAGAAATTCATCTTGGATAAAATTAATGGGAACCTTTCCCTATGAATGTGAAAATTAGAAACTAACTGTCGGTTAGCTAAGCAGAATGGTTTTCTGAATATTGATCTGATGTTGGTTTCGGCCTTCGGGGTTAATATTTGGGAAATTATTCTCTTGATTAATTTACGGTTAGTGACTAATGAATTGGAATGAGGCGTATGTTGTGTTTGTGTAACACTTTTATAATATATACGCGAGTTATTCGGAAAGACCGGGTTTATCCCATTCTGAATAACTGATATGATGATAAGTCGAAGATGAAGACGATGGTCGAAGACCGGAGGTCTTCACGTCGTTTGGGTGATAACTGATGATCTTGATTGGGCTGTACACCCAAGAAGATGGAAACAGTTGGTGATCGTCCAGACGTACTTGGAGATCGATGGATATGCGGGGTACTAGGTGCCTCCGGTTTCGTTCAGCCCCAGAACGGACTTGTAAATGGACTGTGTGTCTGACATTGGATTTTAGTCTGTGTGTTTGATTTCTATTAAATATATATCTGTTTGGCGGCGGAGAATTTATTCTCTTGCTTAACGCCCTTCTCTGAGACGTACGAGCTCAGGGGTTATATGTTGATGGATATCAAACGCATGGAGTGAATTGCCTGTGTGGCATGCCTAAGTGGCAATTGATCGAGGCTTCTGTTGAAAAGCAAAGTCTTGTGGTGATGATCAAAGCAAGGCCTTTGTGGCGTAGCTTTGTGTAACGTTTGCTTCGCGAGTTTCACACCCGGTATGAACCAAAAACGGGAGAGGACGTCAGGGAGGGCATGCGTTTCTTTCTAGCTAGAAGTGGCGTCAGTGGTTTTACACGCCCTGACGAGTTTGACTTATGTGGTTGTTGCTGTTGCGAGGCGCCTCGGATTGATCGGTCGTTCTCGAACCGATGGAGTCATTTAGTTGGCTCGTTTACGCCCCATAGGGCGGGGAAACGCATGTTCAGGCATTTTAATCCACATCGGTGGACCGGCCCTGAGGATCCAAGGGCCCACCTGAGTCTGGGTCCTGAGGCTCGGGCTAGACAGTCTCGAATCGGTTGAGGACTATCTTTTGCCTCGGTTCATAGATGGGAAGCCAATTTCCAAATACGTGACATTTGCGGTTTTAGTTGTAATCCTATATATGGCGACATAGTGGGATGGGGCGCTTATGCCGCCTATGATTGATACTTATGATTTGAAGTTGTTTTATACACTATGCACTTATTATAGTATCAAATGATTTGTTTTAACCGTATCAAGCATTCTTTGGCTGTTATAAGGGAAAACCCTATCCTCGGCTGCGTTGCATTGTGTGATGGGACCTGGGTCTTATAACAGCTTCATTTTTCTTTATTTAGCATTGCGCTATTTGTTTTATGCACTGGTATTCTTGGGAGGAAACCCGTTCCTTGTTATACGGCGTGGTCCCTTGATTTACCGAACTTTAAAATAAAGATTAGTAACTGTTTTAGTTCTCACACCAGTCACATGACTGACCTGGAGTTTATTGTTTTAACCTAAACTCTGGGTGCCCTTATTTTCGACACGGGCAGCTAGTAGTTTTGGTTTTGCAGATTTATATTCACAGGATCTTGGTTTACAGCTGGAACGATATCCGGAAAGCTTTGTATCCGTATATCTCCTTCTAGTTGTGTATTGTATTATTTTCCGCTGCTATGTATTTAAATGTAATTTAAATCTCTGATATTTCTGTGTAATATTCATTTATACTCTGTATATTCTTGTAATCTGATGCATTGTTGTAATATACAATGAAACGTTCTTCTGTTTGCGTTCTGTTGTGGCTTGTTCTCGAACTATCCGACGCTTTCCTTTACGGGGAAGTTACGGGTCTTTACAGCAATGCATCAGATTACAAGAATATACAGAGTATAAATGAATATTACACAGAAATATCAGAGATTTAAATTACATTTAAATACATAGCAGCGGAAAATAATACAATACACAACTAGAAGAGATATACGGATACAAAGCTTTCCGGATATCATTCCAGCTGTAAACCAGGATCCTGTGAATATAAATCTGCAAAACCAAAACTACTAGCTGCCCGTGTCAAAATAAGGGGCACCCAGAGTTTAGGTTAAAACAATAAACTCCAGGTCAGTCATGTGACTGGTGTGAGAACTAAAACAGTTAATCTTTACTTTAAAGTTAGGTAAATCAAGGGACCACGCCGTATAACACGGAACGGGTTTCCTCCCAAGAATACCAGTGCATAAAACAAACAGCGCAATGCTAAATAAAGAAAAATGAAGCTGTTATAAGACCCAGGTCCCATCACACAATGCAACGCAGCCGAGGATAGGGTTTTCCCTTATAACAGCCAAAGAATGCTTGATACGTTTAAAACAAATCATTTGATACTATAATAAGTGCATAGTGTGTAAAACAACTTCAAATCATAAGTATCAATGATAGGCGACATGGGTACCATATATCATGTCGCCATACTAGGCTCTACAAATAAAACCTCAAATGTCACGTATTTGGAAATTGGATTTCCATCTATGAACCGAGGCAAAAGATAGTCCTCAACCGATTCGAGACGCTCTAGCCCGTGTCTCAGGAACAGCCGCGACTGCCCCTTGGATCGTCAGGGCCGGTCCACCGATGTGGATTATTATGCCTGAACAATACGTCTCCCCGCCCTTTGGGGCGTCAATGAGCCAAAAAATGACTCCATCGGACCCGGATCGTCCGATCAAACCGAGGCGCCTCGCAACAGCAACAACCACATAAGTCAAACTCGTTAGGGCGTGTAAAACCACTGACGCCACTTTTAGCTAGAAGGAAACGCATGCCCTCCCTGAGGTCCGTCTCCCGTTTTTGGTTCATACCGGGTGTGAAACTCGTGAAGTAAACGTTACACAAAGCTACGCCACAAAGGCCGTGCTTCGATCATCACCACAAGACTTTGCTTTTCAACAGAAGCCTTGATCATTTGCCACTTAGGCATGCCACACAGGCGATTCACTCCATGCGATTGATATCCATCAATATATAACCCCTGAGCTCGTACGTCTCAGAGAAGGGCGTTAAGCAAGAGAATAAATTCTCCGCCGCCAAACAGATATATATTTAATAGAGATCAATCACACGGACTAAAATCCAATGTCAGACACACAGTCCATTTACAAGTCCGTTCTGGGTCTGAACGAAACCGGAGGCACCTAGTACCCCGCATATCCATCAATCTCCAAGTACGTCTGGACGATCACCAACCGTTTCCATCTTCTTGGGTGTACAGCCCAATCAAGATCATCAGTAATCACCCAAACGACGTGAAGACCTCCGGTCTTCGACCATCGTCTTCATCTTCGACTTATCGTCGTATCAGTTATCCAGAATGGGATAAACCCGGTCTTTCCGAATAACTCGCGTATATTTTAAATAAGTGTTACACAAACACAACATACGCCTCATTCCAATTCATCAGTCACTAACCGTAAATTGATCAAGAGAATAATTTCCCAAATATTAACCCCGAAGGCCGAAACCAACATCAGATCAATATCCAGAAAACCATTCTGCTTGGCTAACCGACAGTTAGTTTCTAAATTTCACATTCATAGGGAAGGGTTCCCATTAATTTTATCCAAGATAAATTTCTTGAATTTATTCTTTAATCTATTCGAATATCAATTCAAAGCTAGTCGGGATTAACGAAACTTACCGAAGTAATCATTTGTTTTAATTTCCCAATCCCAACCTATTTATCCCATGAAGTAAAACTGGTAGTACTTCATATCTAACACCACGGTGTTATCGGTAAATTCAATTACCATTTCACGTTCAAATCTAATTAAAGATTTAACTATCGCCTGGAGCAAAACTGGTGATACTCCATTCTCGATCATTTCAATCTAATTAAAGATTCATTAAAACTCCACTTAGTTTTAATCGTTAACTGGGTTAAAGAATCAGTGTCATTTAAAACACGGTTCACAATAAACCCAAAATCACATTCCATTAATTATCGGGTTAAAGAACGAGTGTTATTTAAAACACTATTCACGATAAACCCAAAAATCAATATCAATTCAATTCCAATTAAATATTATTTAATTGGTACACTTCATTAAATCTAAATAAAAAGATTTAATGTTTTCTCAACTGGGTTCAAGAACAGTGTTAGGGAAGACACCATTCACGACAAACCCAAATCACATTTGATATTCAATACAAGGCTCTGAATAGAAAATATATCGGCTTATATTCAATATCAAATTCTACGACTAACAAATGTCGTATTGGAAATAACGATATAAATATATATCTTTCAAATTTCCATAACAACATCTGTATAATCACGAATTCCAACATCGAAATATTCCGAAGACAATTTCGATTCAAATCCACTCCAATGCAATCATTGGAAATTTTGGTTATTTTTAAAACCCTTTTCGAATTCAATTTATTTATTTAAAAATAAATAGAATTATAATTCTAGTTCAAAACTAGTTCATTTCGATAAAAATCTATTTTTATCTTTTCAAATATGGAGTTTTTCATCCCAATTCTTTCTAAATCATTTCTTGTGATTTTACACAAATTATTACTATTTTTAATAATTTTATCAAGGCCCGTACAGTCGATTTCCATCAACGGCCATCGAACTGCACTTACAACGACCTTTTTCGAATTTGATTTGGACGTATCTCCAAATCCAACCGTTAGATTTCAAATTTCAAATATTCATTAGAAAGCTCTTTTCGATACGAACCCAACGGTTCCGGTTTTAGGAGAATCCGACGGTCGGATCTCCCGTAATGTCCGTTTGAAATAAATGGTCGAAATTCACGAACTGCCGCGGCGCGGCGCGTTCTATTCAGGCCATTATATTATATATATAATATATATAATATATATTTCGTCGATTTTCTATTCAAAACGAATTATATAAATAGTTTTAAAATTCGTTTCAAAATATATTTCAACTTCCATTTCAATTCAAAGCAAAATTGAATTCTTCTTTATAAATTCGTTTCAAAATTCATTTCTATTCAATTCAAATTTCAATTCAATTTGAATTCATTTCAATTCGCTTTCAATTCAATTTGAATTCGTTTTCAATTCAATTCATTTCGAAATCGTTTTCAATTCAATTCATTTCGAAATCGTTTTCAATTCAATTCATTTCGAAATCGATATAAATATCGTTCACGTCAAAATGGCGTCAAACTAATCAACACGGCTTCATGAATTTCTATTTTCAAATATTCTATTTCAAATATTTCTTTTTCAAAATAGTTGTTATTATCAAAATATTTCGTTCAACACATGACCAATTTCAATGGATGAGTACTGTCAACACATGAACCTTTATTTTATAATATTCTTTATTTTTCAAATTGGAATGAGGCCCAATCAATTACCGTATAAAGTTAATTATATGGATTTTCATACACTACACACATATAATAGCATTGAAAAATAATCAACCATCAACCAAAGTGCACTACACTGTATAAGCATCAAATATAGATATCTAACGCTTATAACAGCCTGTCAATCGATCGATCGACATATTTAATCAATCAGGATGAGTGAACTTCAAATTTCATCCTAACACCCGTGTGGGGTTTCAAACAATCCAACACAGATTTTAGTTGTGCAGTTGGGCGATGTGTAAAATTTATCGACACAATCAATGTCCTTCAAATAGGTGTACATAAACAAACCGTCTGGTTTGTAAATGAATATTTATTTTATTCACTTCACGTTAAAAATTATATTTTTAACGATAAAAACATTTTATTCCAACATATGAATTTCTATTCAGTTCATTCTTTAAATAAAATGATATTTTTATTTTTCTAACATATTTTAGAAAATTTCGGCGGCATAACGGCACGATACTAGAAACGGGACGGGCCTAGCCTTATCCCCGGTCTAGTGAAGGCCCACGCCATTCACACATCAATCAAATCAATTCCATTTCACCAAACAATTCCATTCAAACCAAATAATCTAACTAACTTTTTGCAATCAAACAAACAAGTCCATGGTCTGTGGACGATTGTGTCGGGTGCTACTAAGCACCGTCTGCATCCTAGTATATATATATAACTAGAAAAGAAATTGAAAGGTGAGAAATTCTCACAAATAGCTATCCTATCATCTTGACTCTTCTTTGATAGAAATCTTCATCGTTATCGCCTCTTTGTCATCTTCGTTGCCCGGATCCTCTACATATGTAAAAATCGAATTTTTACTTCGTTATTCAATATATAAAAATCGAATTTTGACTTCGCTATTCAATATATAAAAATCGAATTTTTACTTCGATGTTCAATATATAAAAATCAAGTTTTATCGACTATATGAACTGTGAAAAATAATCTTGTTTTAAAAGAAATTGTTTTATGATAAAAATCCCATTTTTATCACCAACATGAACTATATAGAAAAATAGTGTATTGAAATGAATTGTTTTACCATAAAAATCACATTTTTATTGTATGCATAAATCGTTGAAATGTGAAGTGTTAAAAATAGCCACTTGTTCAAAATAAACATATATGAGTTGAAATATTCATTAATTAGCTAATGAAATGATTTACACCTATTTATGTAACATTAGAATGAATGGTGTTTTTAAACCAAACAGAAACCAAATATGAAGTTGAATAGAAAATGATAAATGATAAGAACTGTATATATATGTACATGCATATTTATTGAACAGGTTATAGCAAAGGGGCTAGAGAAGAGGAATAAAATTTTGTGCCCGACAAATAGGTACACATTTACTGCTTTGTTTGGGTGATGATTTTATGAGCCTGTTGGCTAGCCGCTTGGCTTTTTCTTTTTCTTTTTGAGATTAGAAGGACCGGGAACGCTATTTGCGATTTCCCGATGCTCCCGGTGCAGGGGAGGTTATGGCGAAATTTTCCAAAATTTTAAGGTGTTAGAAAAATATTTGAAGTGAAAACGATATGGAAATCATTGAATGAACTATATTTATATAAATATATATAAATATAAATAAAATTAAAACGAAACGAAGCCGTGCAGTTCGTATTTTGAAACCGTGATTTCAAACAATTAATGCGGGAAATCCGACCATTGGATTTTCCCGAAACCTCAACCGTCGGGTTCGCCTTGGAATAATCTTTCCAATGGCACCAACCTTGTAAAAATCCAACGGTTGGATTGCCTGGAATTTTTAATTCAAATCTGAAGAAAAACAGCGCCAGAAGCGATTATATTTATATATATATATATATAAATATAATTATATATTTAATCGAATAACGACGCTGCAGTTCGTATTTTGAAATCGAAACTTCAAACGATTGTACCGGGAGATCCGACCGTCGGAATTTCCCGAAACTGGAACCGTTGGATTCGTTTTGAAAAGACCTTTCTAATGATGTAAATTTTGTGAAGATCCAACGGTTAGATTTTCAGATATGTGTAAATCAAATCTGAAGAAAAACAGCGCCACGGCCGCCTTATGGCCCGAAGTGTCGTTTTGAATAAAATAGCTATTTTAAAATAAATAAAAATAGCGATAAATAGTTATAAAATATCATAAGCGATATGGAATAGAAATAAACTGAATTTATTCGATTTATGTGGTTTTTGATGGTTGAATGTGTTTGGTGTGAAAATTACAGTAAAGAACAATATTGGTGTTGTCGAATAATTTAACCATTGAAATAAATTGAATTGAAATTCTAAATATACGTGAATTATTTGAGAAGGCCGAGTTAATTCTCATTTCAAATAATCGATCGACGATTGAAAGTCGAAGATGAAGACGGTGGTCGAAGACCGGAGATCTTCACCTCGTTTGGATGGTAACCGAGGTCCTGATTGGGAGGCATCCCGAAATATGGATAATGAGTGGTGGTCGTCCAGACGTACGTGGTGATCGATGGGTTTGCGAGGTATTTAGTGCCTCCGGTTTCGTTCAGACCCAGAACGGACTTGTAAATGGACTGCGTGTCTGACATTGGAGTTTATTCTGTGTGGATTGATCTCTGTCAAATATACATCTGTTTGGCGGCAGAGAATTTATTCTTTTGCTTAACGCCCTTCTCTGAGACGCACGAGCTCAGAGGTTGTATATTGATGGACATCAGTCGCATGGCATGAATTGCCTGTGTGGCATGCTAAGATGCAGTGATCAGGGCTTCTGTTGAAAAGCAAAGTCTTGTGGTGATGATCAAAGCACCGCCTGTGTGGCGTAGCTTTGTGTATAACGTGAATTCGCGAGCCTCACACCCCGGTATGAACCAGAAACGGGAGGAAGGACCTCAGGGAGGACATGCGTTTCTTCCTAGCTAGGGTGGTGTCAGTGACCTACCAGCCCTGACATTTATATACTTTTCACCTACGTGGTTGTTGCTGTTGCGAGGCGCCTCGGTTTAATCGGACGATCCGGGTCCGATGGAGTCACTTGTTGGCTCATTTACGCCCCGCCCCATTTTTATTGTAAAACAATTCATTTCAAAACACTATTTTTCTATATAGTTCATGTTGGTGATAAAAATGGGATTTTTATCATAAAACAATTTCTTTTAAAACGAGATTATTTTACATAGTTCATATAGTCGATAAAAGGTGATTTTTATTATCAAACAATTTATTTCAAAATATGAATACCATTCAACACATGAATTTCTAATCAACGAATGAATATCAATTCAACACATGAATGTTTTCTATTCAATGAATAAATATAGTTTAAGCATATGAAAATAATTCAAACACATGAATATTATTCAAAATTTCGGCAGCATAACGGCAGGGTAGTTAAAACCGGGACCGTCCCTAGTACGGCTCCTCGCTCTACCTTAAAACCTCGCGGTTTTTGACAATGGGGATCATGCATCTAGTTCGCACGCAGGCGGCATGTATATATTTATTTCATTTCCACAAACTAAACCTATGTGGTTTCAACCAAATATTTCTCAACCACAAATGGGTATTTTCAACCACAATCAACCAATATCAATAACAAACAATCCCAAACAATCATTCGCTATCAATCAATTTTCACAACAATTTCAATCAATAAATATCGTCCATGGTTTGTGGACGAGGGGCGTATATATATATATATATATATATATATTTATATATAGCAATTCACTTTCATTTCACACATATATATATATTTTTAAATCAGAAATCTCACCAATAGCTAATTCAATCCCACGACTCTTCTTTGCATAAAATCTTCGCCAATCTCTCTTTTTGTCGCTTTGTTGCCCGTATTCTCTACATATGTAAAAATCGAATTTTTACTATATTATTCAATATAAAAAAAGCTGTATTTCAAAAATATATACTCCGCCTTTTCAAAAATAAAGATTATATTTTTGTTATTCCTATGATGTAAAAATTATATTTTTATTACTTTAAAAATACAAAAATCATATCTTACTAATACCTAATAAAAATTCCGTCTTTTTCTCTTTTTAAAATATGATCTTTATTTTTGCAAGTTCAAATCTTTTTCTTTTAAAAGATTAAACCTTTTTCTATTTCAAAGTTTAAACCTTTTCCTTTTAAAGTTTAAACCTTTTTTTCTTTTTAAGTTTAAACATTTTTCTTTTTAAGGTTAAAATTAAAATCAGTTTAAAGTTCAAATCTTTTTCTTTTAACTTAAAATTAAAATCAGTTTAATCCTTTATAAAAAAACAGTTTTAAATTTTTATTAAAAATCAGTTTTAAACCTTAAAAAAAACTCAGTTTTAAATCCTTTTCAAAATCAGTTTTTAAATCATTTTCAAATCAGTATTTTTCAGAATAAAAAAAATAAAAATAAAAATAAATAAAATACTCACCGATTAGCTGCGAAGGGGGGGGGACAGCCAAGCTCGGCGGCGTTGGGGAGGTCGCGGTTGGAGGAGGGACAGGCGGAGGCGGAGGGGTCTCGAACGGGGCTCGCGAATTGGTGTCGCGATGCTTCAGGGGGGGGGGGGGGGTTTGGGCTCGTCACTGGTTCGACGAACGAGGGGAGCGGGTGCGGTGATGGGCGGCGGTGGCATCGATGCTTCAGGGGGGCGTCGGTCGATAGTTTTAGGGTTTTTTTTTCTCTGATTAATGAATCGGGGGGGGGGGCCAGAAAGGGAGATAAAGGGAGGGAGGGAAATATATAATATTTTTTTTTATTTATTTTATTAATTAATTTAATTGCATAAAGTTGACTTTCACATACGACCTCGAAACGAGGCCCACCGCCTGTCGCCCATAGCGTTTTACCCCCATTCCGAACACAATGGGATATGTATCGCAAGCTGATTTGATCGTTACAATCAGTTTCCTTTTGAATTTTCATTTAAATCATTATATTGAATTTTAAACGCACATTTCAAATTACCGGGGTCACATACTAACTAGAAAAATTCCAGAAAAATATTTTCTAGCTTCGTATCGACGATACGGTCCTAACAAAACTAGTTTCGTCAAATTCTGAGACCGTTTGAAAAATGGCCAATTTCCAATCGATTAAAATCAACAGAAACTGGTCAAACGCGTTTTCCTTTGCCACGCTCACATATTGATTCGAAAAATTATGAAATTTGAAACCTACCAATAACTTGACCCTGCGGATCCAACAAAAGTGGTTTCGTCGAAATCCGAGGTCATTTGCAAAATGTCCATTTTAAGGGCCTGAATTCCATAGCGACTATTCAGAATTTTCAACTGGACATATCTTTTGATTCCCACTATCAAATTTCGATTGGTCAGATTCTTTGGAAAGATATTATCAATTAGATCCTAATGTTTTTGGTTTCACTATAATCCGGATTGTTTTGCATCCGGTATATTCAATTGAAGTTTGAAATCGAATTATCGAACTACCGCGCCATTTTCAATTCTATATATAATTATAATTAATTATATTCGTTTTCAAATGTCGATTCAAACTCAGTTTTCATCGCCATTATTTAAAATATTTATTTTAAATAATACCAAATGCTTTGTTTATATGTTTCAAAAACAATTTCAATCATAACTATCAATCATAGACGGCATGGGTACCATATATCATGTCGCCATATATATACAATCAAAACCGCACGATGTCGTATTTGGAAATTGGATTTCCGTCATGAACCAAGGCAAAAGATAGTCCTTACCGAATTCGAGACTGCCTAGCCCGAGTCTCAGGATCAGAGCTCGAGTGACCCTAGGAGCGACAGGGCCGGTCCACCGATGTGGATTAAAATTCCTGAACAATGCGTTTCCCCGCCCTTTGGGGCGTAAATGAGCCAACAAGTGACTCCATCGGACCCGGATCGTCCGATTAAACCGAGGCGCCTCGCAACAGCAACAACCACGTAGGTGAAAAGTATATAAATGTCAGGGCTGGTAGGTCACTGACACCACCCTAGCTAGGAAGAAACGCATGTCCTCCCTGAGGTCCTTCCTCCCGTTTCTGGTTCATACCGGGGTGTGAGGCTCGCGAATTCACGTTATACACAAAGCTACGCCACACAGGCGGTGCTTTGATCATCACCACAAGACTTTGCTTTTCAACAGAAGCCCTGATCACTGCATCTTAGCATGCCACACAGGCAATTCATGCCATGCGACTGATGTCCATCAATATACAACCTCTGAGCTCGTGCGTCTCAGAGAAGGGCGTTAAGCAAAAGAATAAATTCTCTACCGCCAAACAGATGTATATTTGACAGAGATCAATCCACACAGAATAAACTCCAATGTCAGACACACAGTCCATTTACAAGTCCGTTCTGGGTCTGAACGAAACCGGAGGCACTAAATACCTCGCAAACCCATCGATCACCACGTACGTCTGGACGACCACCACTCATTATCCATATTTCGGGATGCCTCCCAATCAGGACCTCGGTTACCATCCAAACGAGGTGAAGATCTCCGGTCTTCGACCACCGTCTTCATCTTCGACTTTCAATCGTCGATCGATTATTTGAAATGAGAATTAACTCGGCCTTCTCAAATAATTCACGTATATTTAGAATTTCAATTCAATTTATTTCAATGGTTAAATTATTCGACAACACCAATATTGTTCTTTACTGTAATTTTCACACCAAACACATTCAACCATCAAAAACCACATAAATCGAATAAATTCAGTTTATTTCTATTCCATATTGCTTATGATATTTTATAACTATTTATCGCTATTTTTATTTATTTTAAAATAGCTATTTTATTCAAAACGACGCTTCGGGCCATAAGGCGGCCGTGGCGCTGTTTTTCTTTAGATTTGATTTGCACATATCTGAAAATCTAACCGTTGGATCATCACAAAATTTACATCATTAGAAAGGTCTTTTCAAAACGAATCCAACGGTTCCAGTTTCGGGAAATTCCGACGGTCGGATCTCCCGGTACAATCGTTTGAAGTTTCGATTTCAAAATACGAACTGCAGCGTCGTTATTCGATTAAATATATAATTATATTTATATATATATAAATATAATCGCTTCTGGCGCTGTTTTTCTTCAGATTTGAATTAAACATTCCAGACAATCCAACCGTTGGATTTTTACAAGGTTGGTGCCGTTGGAAAGATTATTCCAAGGCGAACCCGACGGTTGAGGTTTCGGGAAAATCCAATGGTCGGATTTCCCGCATTAATTGTTTGAAATCACGGTTTCAAAATACGAACTGCACGGCTTCGTTTCGTTTTAATTTTATTTATATTTATATATTTATATAAATATAGTTCATTCAATGATTTCCATATCGTTTTCACTTCAAATATTTTTCTAACACCTTAAAATTTTGGAAAATTTCGCCATAACCTCCCCTGCACCGGGAGCATCGGGAAATCGCAAATAGCTTTCCCGGTCCTTCTAATCTCAAAAAGAAAAAGAAAAAGCCAAGCGTCTAGCCAATAGGCTCATAAAATCATCACCCAAACAAAACAGTAAATGTGTACCTATTTGTCGAGCACAAAATTTTATTCCTCTTCTCTAGCCCCTTTGCTATAACCTGTTCAATGAATATGCATGTACATATATATACAGTTCTTATCATTTATCCTTTTCTATTCAACTTCATATTTGATTTCTATTTGGTTTAAAAACACCATTCATTCTAATGTTACATAAATAGGTGCAAATCATTTCATTAGCTAATTAATGAATATTTCAACTCATATATGTTTATCTTGAACAAGTGGCTATTTTTAACACTTCACATTTCAACGATTTATGCATACAATAAAAATGTGATTTTTATTGTAAAACAATTCATTTCAAAACACTATTTTTCTATATAGTTCATGTTGGTGATAAAAATGGGATTTTTATCATAAAACAATTTCTTTTAAAACGAGATTATTTTACACAGTTCATATAGTCGATAAAAGGTGATTTTTATTATCAAACAATTTATTTCAAAATATGAGTACCATTCAACACATGAATTTCTAATCAACGAATGAATATCAATTCAACACATGAATGTTTTCTATTCAATGAATAAATATAGTTTAAGCATATGAAAATAATTCAAACACTCGAATATTATTCAAAATTTCGGCAGCATAACGGCAGGGTAGTTAAAACAGGGACCGTCCCTAGTACGGCTCCTCGCTCTACCTTAAAACCTCGCGGTTTTTGACAATGGGGATCATGCATCTAGTTCGCACGCAGGCGGCATGTATATATTTATTTCATTTCCACAAACTAAACCTATGTGGTTTCAACCAAATATTTCTCAACCACAAATGGGTATTTTTCAACCACAATCAACCAATATCAATCACAAACAATCCCAAACAATCATTCGCTATCAATCAATTTTCACAACAATTTCAATCAATAAATATCGTCCATGGTTTGTGGACGAGGGGCGTATATATATATATATTTATATATAGCAATTCACTTTCATTTCACACATATATATATATTTTTAAATCAGAAATCTCACCAATAGCTAATTCAATCCCACGACTCTTCTTTGCATAAAATCTTCGCCAATCTCTCTTTTTGTCGCTTTGTTGCCCGTATTCTCTACATATGTAAAAATCGAATTTTTACTATGTTATTCAATATATAAAAAACTGTATTTCAAAAATATATACTCCGCCTTTTCAAAAATAAAGATTATATTTTTGTTATTCCTATGATGTAAAAATTATATTTTTATTACTTTAAAAATACAAAAATCATATCTTACTCCTACCTAATAAAAATTCCGTCTTTTTCTCTTTTTAAAATATGATCTTTATTTTTGCAAGTTCAAATCTTTTTCTTTTAAAAGATTAAACCTTTTTCTATTTCAAAGTTTAAACCTTTTCCTTTTAAAGTTTAAACCTTTTTTTCTTTTTAAGTTTAAACCTTTTTCTTTTTAAGGTTAAAATTAAAATCAGTTTAAAGTTCAAATCTTTTTCTTTTAACTTAAAATTAAAATCAGTTTAATCCTTTATAAAAAAACAGTTTTAAATTTTTATTAAAAATCAGTTTTAAACCTTAAAAAAAACTCAGTTTTAAATCCTTTTCAAAATCAGTTTTTAAATCATTTTCAAATCAGTATTTTTCAGAATAAAAAAAATAAAAATAAAAATAAATAAAATACTCACCGATTAGCTGCGAAGGGGGGGGGGACAGCCAAGCTCGGCGGCTTCGGGGAGGTCGCGGTTGAGGAGGGACAGGCGGAGGCGGAGGGGTCTCGAACGGGGCTCGCGAATTGGTGTCGCGATGCTTCAGGGGGGGGTTTGGGCTCGTCACTGGTTCGACGAACGAGGGGAGCGGGTGCGGTGATGGGCGGCGGTGGCGTCGATGCTTCAGGGGGGCGTCGGTCGATAGTTTTAGGGTTTTTTTTTCTCTGATTAATGAATCGGGGGGGGGGGGGGGAAGGGAGATAAAGGGAGGGAGGGAAATATATAATATATTTTTTTATTTTTTTTATTAATTAATTTAATTGCATAAAGTTGACTTTCACATACGACCTCGAAACGAGGCCCACCGCCTGTCGCCCATAGCGTTTTACCCCTATTCCGAACACAATGGGATATGTATCGCAAGCTGATTTGATCGTTACAATCAGTTTCCTTTTGAATTTTCATTTAAATCATTATATTGAATTTTAAACGCACATTTCAAATTACCGGGGTCACATACTAACTAGAAAACTTCCAGAAAAATATTTTCTAGCTTCGTATCGACGATACGGTCCTAACAAAACTAGTTTCGTCAAATTCTGAGACCGTTTGAAAAATGGCCAATTTCCAGTCGATTAAAATCAACAGAAACTGGTCAAACGCGTTTTCCTTTGCCACGCTCACATATTGATTCGAAAAATTATGAAATTTGAAACCTAACAATAACTTGACCCTGCGGATCCAACAAAAGTGGTTTCGTCGAAA
The DNA here is from genome assembly GCA_030737875.1 of Allium sativum. NCBI lineage: Eukaryota > Viridiplantae > Streptophyta > Magnoliopsida > Asparagales > Amaryllidaceae > Allium > Allium sativum. The sequence goes on from CM060918.1 coordinate 137,698,393, forward strand.
TCCGAGGTCATTTGCAAAATGTCCATTTTTAAGGGCCTGAATTCCATAGCGACTATTCAGAATTTTCAACTGGACATATCTTTTGATTCCCGCTATCATATTTCGATTGGTCAGATTCGTTAGAAAGATATTCACTAACAGATTTAAATATCATTGGTTTCACTAAAATCCGGATTGTTTTGCACCCGGTATATTCAATTGAAGTTTGAAATCGAATTATCGAACTACCGCGCCATTTTCAATTCTATATATAATTATAATTAATTATATTCGTTTTCAAATGTCGATTCAAACTCAGTTTTCATCGCCATTATTTAAAATATTTATTTTAAATATTTAAAATCCATTATTTTAGCCAATTTAAAATTTTTAAATTGGTTCAGATTTTCTGGGTCGTTACTTACCACGTTTTGACGACCCGAAATCCCGTTCAGACGGAAACAAGGGTTATCTTAGGAATATAACACAGAAACAGATAATAGCAGAATAGAATTAAATAAATACACCAGATAATGAATAATCGAATATACTGGATAAAAGTAATCATCAAGGTTACACGGTATACAGGATCTTACTTAGTACAAATACAGTTCAGCTATACATAAATGTCTACAGCGGAAATAAACAAAATATGTACAATAGGAGCTGAACAGCATAAAAAGAGATAAATGATAGAATCCATCTTCAGCTCCAGCTATCCAGAAAGAACCAGCTAAACCTGAAAACAAGGCTGCCCGTGTGGAAAAAGGGGCACCCGAGTTTGAGAGTGAAATAAACTACGAGTCAGTCATGGGACTGGTATGAGAAATCCACTCAACACATATACATAATTTGGCTGATCACAGGACCACGCCACTTTCGTGGAATGGGTTTACTCCATTGGATTGTCAGTGCTTTACAACAAATCTTTCTTTTAAACATCGCTATGCTTTTTATAAAAATGAAACCATTATAAGACTCAGTTCCCATCACACAATGCAACGCAAACCGGAGGATAGAGTTTTACCTTATGATGTCCAAAATATGATTGATACGAATAAAACAAAGCATTTGGTATTATGACTAGTGTTTATATGTTTCAAAAACAATTTCAATCATAACTATCAATCATAGACGGCATGGGTACCATATATCATGTCGCCATATATATATACAATCAAAACCGCACGATGTCGTATTTGGAAATTGGATTTCCGTCATGAACCAAGGCAAAAGATAGTCCTTACCGAATTCGAGACTGCCTAGCCCGAGTCTCAGGATCAGAGCTCGAGTGACCCTAGGAGCGACAGGGCCGGTCCACCGATGTGGATTAAAATTCCTGAACAATGCGTTTCCCCGCCCTTTGGGGCGTAAATGAGCCAACAAGTGACTCCATCGGACCCGGATCGTCCGATTAAACCGAGGCGCCTCGCAACAGCAACAACCACGTAGGTGAAAAGTATATAAATGTCAGGGCTGGTAGGTCACTGACACCACCCTAGCTAGGAAGAAACGCATGTCCTCCCTGAGGTCCTTCCTCCCGTTTCTGGTTCATACCGGGGTGTGAGGCTCGCGAATTCACGTTATACACAAAGCTACGCCACACAGGCGGTGCTTTGATCATCACCACAAGACTTTGCTTTTCAACAGAAGCCCTGATCACTGCATCTTAGCATGCCACACAGGCAATTCATGCCATGCGACTGATGTCCATCAATATACAACCTCTGAGCTCGTGCGTCTCAGAGAAGGGCGTTAAGCAAAAGAATAAATTCTTTGCCGCCAAACAGATGTATATTTGACAGAGATCAATCCACACAGAATAAACTCCAATGTCAGACACACAGTCCATTTACAAGTCCGTTCTGGGTCTGAACGAAACCGGAGGCACTAAATACCTCGCAAACCCATCGATCACCACGTACGTCTGGACGACCACCACTCATTATCCATATTTCGGGATGCCTCCCAATCAGGACCTCGGTTACCATCCAAACGAGGTGAAGATCTCCGGTCTTCGACCATCGTCTTCATCTTCGACTCTCAATCGTCGGTCAATTATTTGAAATGAGAATTAACTCGGCCTTCTCAAATAATTCACGTATATTTAGAATTTCAAATTAATTTATTTTAGTTTTACTTTTATTTTTAATACTGTTTTTTAAAAGGATTTAATACTGTTTTTTTTAAAAGCATTTAAAAAACTGATTTTTTAAAAGGTTTAAAAACGGATTTTGTAACACCCCGAATTTCAATTAACACTAATGGTTAGTAATTAAAGTATAATTAATCTTAGATATGAGAATTGGGGGAAACGGGCTGCGTCATTGCGTTCGTCTCGGAAAAATACGCAGAATAGAGTCCGAAATTTTGTAAATCGGAGTCCGTATGGCCCAGTTAAGGCCCAAAGAAGTTTTCAGAAAATTCAAAGTTAAAAACAGATTTAAAATTCAGTTCTAAAACAAGTTTGGAGCCAAAAGCGGAAAGGGCAGGAAAGTTCCCGCCTAGCCCCGTGTCGACAGGCATGTCGACAGGGGTGTCGACAGCCCTGTCGACAGGGGTGTCGACACAGGGTGTCGGCCCTGTTGATCTGGGTGCACCAGATCTGGTTTTTGGGTTAGTCTTGGGCTGTGTTCTAGAGATTTCCGAAATCTAAGGGTCCTAATCTAACCTAGGGTTAATCTAAGGGCCTAAAACACTCACCTAATCTATAAATACACCCTAAACCTACCCTAATCCATACTAAAAATAGAATTGAGGGCTACATGCCGCCAAATTAAATCTTAGAAGGAGCCTCCACTAATTTATGAAGAGGGTTGCAAGCTAATCACTCTCTAATCAACCTCTAATCCATTCTAAGCATCTTAATCTTCTTCATTTGGAGTGCAAATTTGCTAGTTGTGAGTTTCTATCACTTTAATGATCAATTACTAAACTAAGTAGATGAGATATGATGAGATCATATGGTTTTGTTTGGGGATTAATGGATTTTAAGTCATATGACATGATGTTAGTTTGCTAATGTATGTGGGTTATGCAAGTTTTGTGTTTTGTGATCATATGATTAATATGCAAGTTACATGTATTATAAAATGCAAGTTACATGTATGATAATTATGCAAGTTGTATGTTTCTTCATATGCAAGTATGTAACATGTTATGCAAGTTCATATGCAAGTTTATGAGTTCATATGCAAGTATGTAACATGTTATGCAAGTTCATATGCAAGTTTATGAGTTCATATGCAAGTATGTTATGCAAGTTCATATGCAAGTTTATGAGTTCATATGCAAGTATGTTATGCAAGTTCATATGCAAGTTTATGAGTTCATATGCAAGTATGTAACATGTTATGCAAGTTCATATGCAAGTTTATGAGTTCATATGCAAGTATGTTATGCAAGTTCATATGCAAGTTTATGAGTTCATATGCAAGTATGTTATGCAAGTTCATATGCAAGTTTATGAGTTCATATGCAAGTATGTTATGCAAGTTCATATGCAAGTTTATGAGTTCATATGCAAGTATGTTATGCAAGTTCATATGCAAGTTTATGAGTTTATATGCAAGTATGTTATGCAAGTTCATATGCAAGTTTATGAGTTTATATGCAAGTATGTCATGCAAGTTCATATGCAAGTTATGTGACATATTATATGCAAGTCATGTATTTGTTAATATGTAAGTTTATGTGACATGTTATATAAGATTATATGCAAGTTATGTGACATGTTGTGCAAGTTCATATGCAAGTTATGTGTTTGTTAATATGCAAGATGGCACCTTTGAAACATGTTCATACATATGCAAGTTGACACCTTTTATATGTGTTATGTCATGAGAACGAAATCACGTGGGAACGATGGGGTTAATTAAATACATATGTTAATAAGATTGTGTGAAATTAATATAATTATGCATAACATAAAATAAATGAACGTAGTATGGGAATTTGCCTATTAAGTTAGGTGTACCCATACTATGTGTTGGGAATTTGCCTATTAAGTTAGGTGTACCCACACTTTGGAGTTGGGAATTTGCCTATTAAGTTAGGTGTACCCATATTCCTAAAATAAACATGATAATTAACACAAATTATGGGGGTGATTAATTAGGAGTAATTAATCGATTGAGACACGAGGTTGGACACGTTTGTAGTGTAAGACTGCCCGGAGTTTACCGGCTTAACCAGGCATCTACAAATGACAGTCCAATGTGAGGGGTCTTAATCATAAATTAAATACGTAACAAGGGTAAATGACACGAGGTTGGACCCGTTTGTAGTGTAAGACTGCCCGGAACCTACCGGCTTAACCAGGCATCTACAAATAACGGTCCAATGTGAGGGGTCCTTTACACGGTTACGGTGTTAATCAATTAAGAAACACTTAACCAGATAATCATGTAGTGGGGCATGGGGGTTAAGTGGGTACCTTGGGTGGTATGTGGAAAGTGCTAGTGGTTGCCAATAGAAAATATGATTAAATACTTAACCAAGATGAAACATGTAATTAAACATGATTAAAGGGTTAAGTGGGAAACACTAGTGTGTGGGCCAAGCTTAGGGGGATGGCTTGTGCTGGGGGCCCATTTCAACCAATATCCCAAACGTATCTTAGTGGGCTCGACTCTAGTCGAGTGACGGGACACGCATATTGGGTTTGACTATAAGAGGCCAAAATGGGTTAGCGGTGGCAACGCATGACCAACGGGTTTCATATGCGTGTGTGGACCCGGGCTGGTAAATAAGACGTTGTTGCATCGTGTAGATATAAGCCGTGCACCGTTAATTTTATCAGGTTGCCACGTTGGGGAATGGTACTCCCCACGGTGGGGCCAGCACGGGTATCTACGTTAGGGAGCCGATCGAATGGGAGTAGTGTGTACACCTAGTGGATTGTAGGGCCCCGTGGCGTCTACTTAGTCACCTAGGGGTACGCGAGAACTATTAAGTTAATTTTATAAGTCCATGGGTGGGATCAACCTTTAAGTTAGGAATGACTGGTGTGGTGCAGTTTAGTAATTTACCTTTGGAAGGGTAGATGCGTCTTTATCTTGTATCTTAGTTTAGTTGACTGCTTAGTGTAGCCATTCATCCCCAATAGTTACCGTATATCAGTTTATGTCTTCTCTGGTTACTTTAACGATTGTATTGTTAAAGTTATAGGACTCGCTCAGACTTATGTCTGACCCCGTTGTTTTTATCTTTTTCCCAACCCTCAGGTCCTACGGTGGATCCTAGCAGTAGTGGAGCTTGATCGGATTGATGTTCCAGTCTTTAGGAGCTTGGATAGATGTAAAGCTCCAATTACCCAGTTATCTTTTCTTTTGTCCTGGCTATTGTATGAGAGAGTGGGATTATGTACTTCTTTATTTTGATGGATATTGTACTTGACTTTTATTGTGGTTTTATGATGTAACCAGACATGTTTACTTCCGCTGTTATGAGATGATGTTTTAAATTTCAAGTACCATTTATATCTGTCTTGTTGTAATTTTTCTGTTCTATATTCACTAAAATACTCCACCGATGCTATGGCATTCCCTTAGTGAGTGATCATAGCGGGAGTGGGGTGTTACACGTGGTATCAGAGCTTAAGGTTACCGGAACAGATAAATTTTTGAGAAAAATACATTTTTTAGAAAATAGTAAAGGTATTATTTTTGGAAAAAGTATTTTCAAAAACATGTCTTTTAAGAGAAAAGTTTTTGAAAAAGAAAAGCATAATCCCCAATAGCCATATCTTTATCTTTCGGAATCTCCTTTTTGAATCTTTCCTCTTTCGTTTCAGCATGGCTGAAGATCTTAACATCCCGGAGGGCTTAGTTATACCACTATGGTATAGGAGGTTACAAGAGGCTAGGGCCGCGGCTGCGGGTCCAGCCAATGCTACTACACCGGAGGCAACCGCTCCTCCTCCTCAGCCTAGAGTGGATAATTTTGCTAAGATTTGCAAGGAGTTCAAAGCTATAGGAGGAAAACCTTTTCTAGGTTCAGAGACTTTCGTAGAGGCTAGAGATTGGCTTAAGGAAGTGGAAGAGTTGCTAGATATCTTTGAAGTGGAAGAGGGAAAGAAAGTCAAGTTGGCGGCTTGGTTAATGAAGGGAGAGGCCTCATTCTGGTGGGAGGTCACTAATGGAGAACGCCCTGTTGACTCTTGGGCAGATTTTAAGCAAAGGTTTGGGGCTAAGTTTCTCTCAAGGGCGGAAGAGAATCTGTTTATGGAGAAGTTCTTGAATTTGAAGCAAGGGAATCTCACGGTGAAAGAATATGTCAACAAATTCAATCAATTAGCAAGGTTTGGCATAGAGTTGGTGAATACACCGGAGAAGAAGGCTTTGAGGTTCGTTAGAGGCTTGAACGAACCATTGCAAGGAATAGCTATGACTCACATTCCTATGGGGGCCACCTTTGAGAAGCTTGTCTACATGGCACTTATGCATGAGGATGATAAGAGTTCTAAGGCACCAGAGAAGAAGGGGGATCAGAAGAAACCGCAACAACAACAACAAGGCAAGGGTGGAAAAGGCAATGGTGACAAGGGGAAGAAGAAGAAGAAGAAGTGCTTCAATTGTGGGACCCCAGGCCACCTCAGCAAGGATTGTCGCAAAAAGAAGAAGACCGGTTGCTTTCATTGTGGTGAAGCAGGACATCTTGTGAAGGACTGCCCAAAGAAGGGGCAGAAGACGAGGTCTACCTCAGGAGGACAGGTGCAAGCTCTTATGGCACCACCTCAGGCAGGGGGGCAAGTTCAGGCTCTCTCAGTTCCACCGATTCAGCAGAGAGGTAGAACTATTTCCGTTGAAAGTCTGGTTTTTCTGTTTGATCATCCAGTTCGTACTTTGTTTGACTCTGGCGCATCGCATTCTTTTATCTCATCATCGTTAGTTGAGTCACTGCACTTAGACACCAGTCTAGTTAATGATCCCTTGGTTGTTTCAAACCCAATTGGGGGCTCCATATATCTGTCTATGATATGTTTGGGTTTGAAGATTTCTATACTTAGCGTTGAGTTTGGATGTGATGCTTTTGTATTGGGCTTCACGGGCTATGGGTTGATTTTGGGCATGGACTGGTTATCCAGTAATGGTGCCGTTCTTGATTGTGAAAGGAGAGTTGTCAGGCTTATGACCCGCTTGGGTAATACTCTCGAGATCTCTTGTAATCCCATGGAATCTGTTTTGCTAAGTTATCTTGAATCGCTCGATGCTTCGGTAGAGAGTTTGCGTTCTGTCAGAGTGGTCCGGGAATATCCGGATGTGTTTGAAGAGGTGAAGAGTTTGCCTCTGAAGCGGGAGATAGATTTCCGAATTTATTTGGTGGATAATGCCAAACCAGTGTCTTTGCCAGTGCGCCACATGGCTCCTCGTGAGAGAAGAGAACTTCATAAGCAAGTAGGGGAGTTGCTTGAGAAGGGGTTCATAAGGCGAAGTATATCGGAGTGGGGAGCTCCAGTAGTGTTTGCCACGAAGGCGGATGGGTCCCTCAGAATTTGTGTGGATTATAGAGAACTTAATAAGCTCACGAAGAAGAATAAACACCCATTACCGAGGATAGATGATCTCTTTGATCAGTTGGTTGGCGCCTCAGTGTTTTCGCAGATGGACTTAGCTACAGGGTTTCATCAGTTGAGAGTGGCGGAGGACAGTATAGAGAAGACTGCTTTCCGGACTCCGGATGGTTTTTATGAGTGGCTTGTGATGCCATTTGGGTTGACAAACGCCCCTGCATACTTTGTTGATCTGATGAGTAGAGTGTTCAGAGAGTATCTGAATAAGTTTGTAGTAGTCTTTGTGGATGACATCTTGGTCTTTTCCAAGAGTGAAGAAGAGCATGCCTTACATCTCAGAGAAGTGTTGGAGACTCTTCGAGCACATAGTCTTAAAGCTAAATTCTCTAAATGTCATTTTTGGAGAAGAGAAGTGCGATTCTTAGGGCATGTGGTCTCTAAGGAAGGGATAGCTGTGGATCCCGCTAAGATAGTATCTATCCAGGATTGGAAAGTTCCTAGAAATGCCACCGAAGTAAGAAGTTTCTTGGGGTTGGCAGGATATTATAGGAAGTTCATCAAAGACTTCGCGAAGATATCAGCCCCATTAACCCGCTTGACGAAGAAGAATCTGGTTTTCTCATGGGACGTAGATTGTGATGATGCTTTCCGACGATTAAAGAGAGCTTTGACCACCGCTCCAGTTTTAGTGCTTCCAGATGGGAGTAAGCCGTTTGTTGTTTATACCGATGCTTGTGGGACATGATTAGGCGCAGTCTTGATGCAGGAGGGAAGGGTAATAGCCTATGGAGGGAGGCAATTGAGAGTGCATGAGAAGAATTACCCTACCAATGATCTAGAGTTGGCCGCGATTGTTTTCGCACTTAAGTCTTGGCGCCATTATCTTCTTGGTGAGAGATTCGAGTTGTTCACTGACCATAAATCATTGAAGTACTTATTCTCTCAGAAGGATTTAAACTTAAGACAGCAAAGGTGGATGGAGTTCTTAGCATCCTATGATTTCGAGATAGCGTATACCCCTGGCAAGGGTAACGTGGTGGCGGACGCCTTGAGTAGAAAAAGGCTATCTTTGAGTCCATTGTTTGTGGAACGGCAAAGCTTGGAGTTTCTTTCTTTGTTCGACTTCAGACCTTCTGTTGACTTTGTACCTGGTTTGTTGGCATCCTTGGAGGTTAGACCTACTCTTTTGGGACGGATTGGTGAGGCTCAGCGAGACGACCCACAGTTGGTTGAGTTGGTAGAGAAGCTTATAAGGGGGGAGTCGTCCAGCCATTTGGGTAGATACACCATAGATGATAGGGGATGGTTGTATAGAGACGGTAGACTTTGTGTACCACAAGATGAGGGTTTGAAGAAGGCTATTTTGGATGATGCACATCGTTCAAGGATGACTATTCATCCCGGTGGAGACAAAATGTACCAAGACATGAAGAGAGTTTTCTTCTGGGCCGGTATGAAGAAAGATGTGGTCGAGTATGTGGCTAGATGCTTAGTGTGCCAACAAGTTAAAGCGGAGCAAAGGAAACCCGGTGGGTTGCTACACCCATTGGAAGTTCCGCAATGGAAGTGGGATAGTGTCTCGATGGATTTCATCGATGGGTTACCGAGATCAAGGAAGGGCAATACGGGAATTTGGGTTGTGGTAGACAGACTTACCAAGAGTGCCCATTTTATACCCGTGAAGAGTAAGAGGACCGCTCCATGGCTTGCTTCAGTCTATGTTAGAGAGATTGTTAGATTGCATGGCGTACCATCCAGCATTGTGAGTGATCGAGATCCTATCTTCACTAGTGAATTTTGGAGAAGTTTGCAAGAGGCGGTAGGGACTCAGTTGTGTTTGAGCACCGCATATCATCCTCAGACGGACGGTCAGACCGAGAGGGTGAATCGTGTCCTAGAAGACCTTTTGAGGCTTTGTATCTTAGATTTTGGAGGTACATGGGAATAACATCTTCCTTTGGTGGAGTTCGCATACAATAACAGCTTTCAGTCTAGTATTGGCATGGCACCTTTCGAAGCTCTTTATGGAAGGCCTTGTCGATCTCCTACATGTTGGTGGGAATCTACGGATAAGATCTTGCTTGGGCCAGATATGGTTAGAGAGACTTCAGAGAAGATTGATTTGATTCGAAGAAGGATGAAAGCAGCGCAAGATAGACAGAAATCTTATGCGGATCGGAGAAGGACGGATCTTGAGTTTGAGGTTGGGGACATGGTTTTTGTCAAAGTATCTCCGTTGAGAAATGTTGTTCGCTTTGGGTCCATTGGGAAGTTAGCACCGAGGTTTGTTGGGCTGTTTCCTATTAAGGAAAGGATTGGACGGATGGCATATAGGGTGGAGTTGCCCGACAGACTTAGTGGTGTTCATGATGTATTCCATGTATCACATTTGAGGAAGTGCTTACATGAGACCGCAGAGGTGGTAGAGCCGAGCTTGCTTAGAGATGTAGAGGTAGAGCGTGATGCGACGATTCGACGAGCTCCTACTCGCATCCTTGGGTCAGAAACTAGGAAGTTGAGGAACAGAGAAGTTCAGCTAGTTAAAGTGCAATGGGGAGATGACGAAAGCAATGCTACTTGGGAGACGGAAGCGAAGATGCGTTCTTTGTACCCATTTCTTTTTGAGAGTATGTCTTTTAACTTCTCCTTTATCGCTTGTCTAGTACTTATCTTATCTTTAGTATATCCTCTCGCTGGTACCTATGACCTTTAGATAGGGTAAAACCTATGGTTGAAACATGTGTTTGAAACATGTTATGGTTGATGGATGCAAGTGGATGCAAGTGTTTGCTAGTGGTTGCTCGTGGATGCATATACACACACTCTAGGCACTAGATCGGCTCAGTCACTTCAAATTGCATATTGCATAAAATTGTGTGTAGGAAGCTATATTTATGGATGTATAATGATTGTGTTATCATGTGGATGATGCATTTTTGTGTATGGTTGTGCACGCATATAGAAATTGTATGTGTCAATAGGGTTTCGCATACATATTGGATGCATGGCACTATCATGGTTTGCATTAAGGAGGTCGACTGAATCAGTAGACCGCCTGATTTTGCATTAGTATACGGACATATACACACACTTTCTGCATATGTTCATACATCATTAGAAGTTTCTAAGGATAATGGTTGCTTGTGGTTGATGGTTTAGTAGATGGTTGTTTGGTTGGTAGGATACGTTCTTCTTGACTTAGAGATTTCGAGGACGAAATCCTTTAAGTAGGGGAGAATGTAACACCCCGAATTTCAATTAACACTAATGGTTAGTAATTAAAGTATAATTAATCTCAGATATGAGAATTGGGGGAAACGGGCTGCGTCATTGCGTTCGTCTCGGAAAAATACGCAGAATAGAGTCCGAAATTTTGTAAATCGGAGTCCGTATGGCCCAGTTAAGGCCCAAAGAAGTTTTCAGAAAATTCAAAGTTAAAAACAGATTTAAAATTCAGTTCTAAAACAAGTTTGGAGCCAAAAGCGGAAAGGGCGGGAAAGTTCCCGCCTAGCCCCGTGTCGACAGGCATGTCGACAGGGGTGTCGACAGCCCTGTCGACAGGGGTGTCGACACAGGGTGTCGGCCCTGTTGATCTGGGTGCACCAGATCTGGTTTTTGGGTTAGTCTTGGGCTGTGTTCTAGAGATTTCCGAAATCTAAGGGTCCTAATCTAACCTAGGGTTAATCTAAGGGCCTAAAACACTCACCTAATCTATAAATACACCCTAAACCTACCCTAATCCATACTAAAAATAGAATTGAGGGCTACATGCCGCCAAATTAAATCTTAGAAGGAGCCTCCACTAATTTATGAAGAGGGTTGCAAGCTAATCACTCTCTAATCAACCTCTAATCCATTCTAAGCATCTTAATCTTCTTCATTTGGAGTGCAAATTTGCTAGTTGTGAGTTTCTATCACTTTAATGATCAATTACTAAACTAAGTAGATGAGATATGATGAGATCATATGGTTTTGTTTGGGGATTAATGGATTTTAAGTCATATGACATGATGTTAGTTTGCTAATGTATGTGGGTTATGCAAGTTTTGTGTTTTGTGATCATATGATTAATATGCAAGTTACATGTATTATAAAATGCAAGTTACATGTATGATAATTATGCAAGTTGTATGTTTCTTCATATGCAAGTATGTAACATGTTATGCAAGTTCATATGCAAGTTTATGAGTTCATATGCAAGTATGTAACATGTTATGCAAGTTCATATGCAAGTTTATGAGTTCATATGCAAGTTCATATGCAAGTTTATGAGTTCATATGCAAGTATGTTATGCAAGTTCATATGCAAGTTTATGAGTTCATATGCAAGTATGTAACATGTTATGCAAGTTCATATGCAAGTTTATGAGTTCATATGCAAGTTCATATGCAAGTTTATGAGTTCATATGCAAGTATGTTATGCAAGTTCATATGAAAGTTTATGAGTTCATATGCAAGTATGTTATGCAAGTTCATATGCAAGTTTATGAGTTCATATGCAAGTATGTTATGCAAGTTCATATGCAAGTTTATGAGTTTATATGCAAGTATGTTATGCAAGTTCATATGCAAGTTTATGAGTTTATATGCAAGTATGTCATGCAAGTTCATATGCAAGTTATGTGACATATTATATGCAAGTCATGTATTTGTTAATATGTAAGTTTATGTGACATGTTATACAAGATTATATGCAAGTTATGTGACATGTTGTGCAAGTTCATATGCAAGTTATGTGTTTGTTAATATGCAAGATGGCACCTTTGAAACATGTTCATACATATGCAAGTTGACACCTTTTATATGTGTTATGTCATGAGAACGAAATCACGTGGGAACGATGGGGTTAATTAAATACATATGTTAATAAGATTGTGTGAAATTAATATAATTATGCATAACATAAAATAAATGAACATAGTATGGGAATTTGCCTATTAAGTTAGGTGTACCCATACTATGTGTTGGGAATTTGCCTATTAAGTTAGGTGTACCCACACTTTGGAGTTGGGAATTTGCCTATTAAGTTAGGTGTACCCATATTCCTAAAATAAACATGATAATTAACACAAATTATGGGGGTGATTAATTAGGAGTAATTAATCGATTGAGACACGAGGTTGGACCCGTTTGTAGTGTAAGACTGCCCGGAGTTTACCGGCTTAACCAGGCATCTACAAATGACGGTCCAATGTGAGGGGTCTTAATCATAAATTAAATACGTAACAAGGGTAAATGACACGAGGTTGGACCCGTTTGTAGTGTAAGACTGCCCGGAACCTACCGGCTTAACCAGGCATCCACAAATAACGGTCCAATGTGAGGGGTCCTTTACACGGTTACGGTGTTAATCAATTAAGAAACACTTAACCAGATAATCATGTAGTGGGGCATGGGGGTTAAGTGGGTACCTTGGGTGGTATGTGGAAAGTGCTAGTGGTTGCCAATAGAAAATATGATTAAATACTTAACCAAGATGAAACATGTAATTAAACATGATTAAAGGGTTAAGTGGGAAACACTAGTGTGTGGGCCAAGCTTAGGGGGATGGCTTGTGCTGGGGGCCCATTTCAACCAATATCCCAAACGTATCTTAGTGGGCTCGACTCTAGTCGAGTGACGGGACACGCATATTGGGTTTGACTATAAGAGGCCAAAATGGGTTAGCGGTGGCAACGCATGACTAACGGGTTTCATATGCGTGTGTGGACCCGGGCTGGTAAATAAGACGTTGTTGCATCGTGTAGATATAAGCCGTGCACCGTTAATTTTATCAGGTTGCCACGTTGGGGAATGGTACACCCCACGGTGGGGCCAGCACGGGTATCTACGTTAGGGAGCCGATCGAATGGGAGTAGTGTGTACACCTAGTGGATTGTAGGGCCCCGTGGCGTCTACTTAGTCACCTAGGGGTACGCGAGAACTATTAAGTTAATTTTATAAGACCATGGGTGGGATCAACCTTTAAGTTAGGAATGACTGGTGTGGTGCAGTTTAGTAATTTACCTTTGGAAGGGTAGATGCGTCTTTATCTTTTATCTTAGTTTAGTTGACTGCTTAGTGTAGCCATTCATCCCCAATAGTTACCGTATATCAGTTTATGTCTTCTCTGGTTACTTTAACGATTGTATTGTTAAAGTTATAGGACTCGCTCAGACTTATGTCTGACCCCGTTGTTTTTATCTTTTTCCCAACCCTCAGGTCCTACGGTGGATCCTAGCAGTAGTGGAGCTTGATCGGATTGCTGTTCCAGTCTTTAGGAGCTTAGATAGATGTAAAGCTCCAGTTACCCAGTTATCTTTTCTTTTGTCCTGGCTATTGTATGAGAGAGTGGGATTATGTACTTCTTTATTTTGATGGATATTGTACTTGACTTTTATTGTGGTTTTATGATGTAACCAGACATGTTTACTTCCGCTGTTATGAGATGATGTTTTAAATTTCAAGTACCATTTATATCTGTCTTGTTGTAATTTTTCTGTTCTATATTCACTAAAATACTCCACCGATGCTATGGCATTCCCTTAGTGAGTGATCATAGCGGGAGTGGGGTGTTACAGATTTTATTTTAAGATTTAAAATAGATAAGATTTGAATTTTAAGTAGAAAAAGATTTGATTTTAGAAGTTATAAAAAAACTGATTTTAAAAAGGTTATAAAAACTGATTTTTAAAGGGTTCTAAAAACTGATTTTAGAGGTTATAAAAACTGAATTTTAAAAAGGTTTAAAACTGAATTTTAAAGGGGTTTGAAAAACTGATTTTATTTTGAGATTTAAAAAGAAAAAGATTTAAACTTTAAAAAAGTAAAAATCAGATTTTTATATATTGAAAGTCGAAGTAAAAATCATATCATTATATATTGAATAGCGAGGTCAAAATTCGATTTTTATATAGTGAATAACATAGTAAAAATTCGATTTTTACATATGTAGAGAATACGGGCGAAAGCGAAAAAAAAAGGGCGAGATTGGCGAAGATTTCTAAAAGAAGAGTTGTGGGATTGAATTAGCTATTCGGTGAGATTTCTGATTTATATATATATATATATATATATATATATGTGTGTGTGTGTGTGTGTGAAATGAAAGTGAATTGCTATATATAAATATATATATATATATATATATACGCCCCTCGTCCACAAACCATGGACGATATTTATTGATTGAAATTGTTGTGAAAATTGATTGATAGCGAATGATTGTTTGGGATTGTTTGTGATTGATATTGGTTGATTGTGGTTGAAAAATACCCATTTGTGGTTGAGAAATATTTGGTTGAAACCACATAGGTTTAGTTTGTGGAAATGAAATAAATATATACATGCCGCCTGCGTGCGAACTAGATGCATGATCCCCATTGTCAAAAACCGCGAGGTTTTAAGGTAGAGCGAGGAGCCGTACTAGGGACGGTCCCGGTTTTAACTACCCTGCCGTTATGCTGCCGAAATTTTGAATAATATTCGTGTGTTTGAATTATTTTCATATGCTTAAACTATATTTATTCATTGAATAGAAAACATTCATGTGTTGAATTGATATTCATTCGTTGATTAGAAATTCATGTGTTGAATGGTATTCATATTTTGAAATAAATTGTTTGATAATAAAAATCACCTTTTATCGACTATATGAACTGTGTAAAATAATCTCGTTTTAAAAGAAATTGTTTTATGATAAAAATCCCATTTTTATCACCAACATGAACTATATAGAAAAATAGTGTTTTGAAATGAATTGTTTTACAATAAAAATCACATTTTTATTGTATGCATAAATCGTTGAAATATGAAGTGTTAAAAATAGCCACTTGTTCAAGATAAACATATATGAGTTGAAATATTCATTAATTAGCTAATGAAATGATTTGCACCTATTTATGTAACATTAGAATGAATGGTGTTTTTAAACCAAATAGAAATCAAATATGAAGTTGAATAGAAAAGGATAAATGATAAGAACTGTATATATATGTACATGCATATTCATTGAACAGGTTATAGCAAAGGGGCTAGAGAAGAGGAATAAAATTTTGTGCCCGACAAATAGGTACACATTTACTGTTTTGTTTGGGTGATGATTTTATGAGCCTATTGGCTAGCCGCTTGGCTTTTTCTTTTTCTTTTTGAGATTAGAAGGACCGGGAAAGCTATTTGCGATTTCCCGATGCTCCCGGTGCAGGGGAGGTTATGGCGAAATTTTCCAAAATTTTAAGGTGTTAGAAAAATATTTGAAGTGAAAACGATATGGAAATCATTGAATGAACTATATTTATATAAATATATAAATATAAATAAAATTAAAACAAAACGAAGCCGTGCAGTTCGTATTTTGAAACCGTGATTTCAAACAATTAATGCGGGAAATCCGACCATTGGATTTTCCCGAAACCTCAACCGTCGGGTTCGCCTTGGAATAATCTTTCCAACGGCACCAATCTTGTAAAAATCCAACGGTTGGATTGTCTGGAATGTTTAATTCAAATCTGAAGAAAAACAGCGCCAGAAGCGATTATATTTATATATATAAATATAATTATATATTTAATCGAATAACGACGCTGCAGTTCGTATTTTGAAATCGAAACTTCAAACGATTGTACCGGGAGATCCGACCGTCGGAATTTCCCGAAACTGGAACCGTTGGACATAAAAAGTGATAAATGATAGAATCCATCTTCAGCTCCAGCTATCCAGAAAGAACCAGCTAAACCTGAAAACAAGGCTGCCCGTGTGGAAAAAGGGGCACCCGAGTTTGAGAGTGAAACAAACTACGAGTCAGTCATGGGACTGGTATGAGAAATCCACTCAACACATATACATAATTTGGCTAATCACAGGACCACGCCACTTTCGTGGAACGGGTTTACTCCATTGGATTACCAGTGCTTTACAACAAATCTTTCTTTTAAACATCGCTATGCTTTTTATAAAAATGAAACCATTATAAGACTCAGTTCCCATCACACAATGCAACGCAAACCGGAGGATAGAGTTTTACCTTATAATGGACAAAATATGATTGATACGAATAAAACAAAGCATTTGGTATTATGACTAGTGTTTATATGTTTCAAAAACAATTTCAATCATAACTATCAATCATAGACGGCATGGGTACCATATATCATGTCGCCATATATATATATACAATCAAAACCGCACGATGTCGTATTTGGAAATTGGATTTCCGTCATGAACCAAGGCAAAAGATAGTCCTTACCGAATTCGAGACTGCCTAGCCCGAGTCTCAGGATCAGAGCTCGAGTGACCCTAGGAGCGACAGGGCCGGTCCACCGATGTGGATTAAAATTCCTGAACAATGCGTTTCCCCGCCCTTTGGGGCGTAAATGAGCCAACAAGTGACTCCATCGGACCCGGATCGTCCGATTAAACCGAGGCGCCTCGCAACAGCAACAACCACGTAGGTGAAAAGTATATAAATGTCAGGGCTGGTAGGTCACTGACACCACCCTAGCTAGGAAGAAACGCATGTCCTCCCTGAGGTCCTTCCTCCCGTTTCTGGTTCATACCGGGGTGTGAGGCTCGCGAATTCACGTTATACACAAAGCTACGCCACACAGGCGGTGCTTTGATCATCACCACAAGACTTTGCTTTTCAACAGAAGCCCTGATCACTGCATCTTAGCATGCCACACAGGCAATTCATGCCATGCGACTGATGTCCATCAATATACAACCTCTGAGCTCGTGCGTCTCAGAGAAGGGCGTTAAGCAAAAGAATAAATTCTCTGCCGCCAAACAGATGTATATTTGACAGAGATCAATCCACACAGAATAAACTCCAATGTCAGACACACAGTCCATTTACAAGTCCGTTCTGGGTCTGAACGAAACCGGAGGCGAACGGGAGACTCTTACCCCCACATGTCCCTTGTGGTGGGAGTTGGTTAGGCAATGGCCGGGAGACTCGAGAGGGTCGCCGTAAAACAAGTAACTGGGGGACCATGTGAAAGCCACGGTGGGTTTTACCTGCTGCTTGGGGGATGAAGGGATGGTTGCAAAGCCTACCGGATTTCGCGGTATCGTCTCATCGTGGTATCAGAGCTTTGGTTAAGCTTAGTTCTGGAATATAACATTTGAACCAACTCGTCAGAAATAGAACCAGTAGTGTTCTAGGACGAATGAATTGTTTGATAATAAAAATCACCTTTTATCGACTATATGAACTGTGTAAAATAATCTCGTTTTAAAAGAAATTGTTTTATGATAAAAATCCCATTTTTATCACCAACATGAACTATATAGAAAAATAGTGTTTTGAAATGAATTGTTTTACAATAAAAATCACATTTTTATTGTATGCATAAATCGTTGAAATGTGAAGTGTTAAAAATAGCCACTTGTTCAAGATAAACATATATGAGTTGAAATATTCATTAATTAGCTAATGAAATGATTTGCACCTATTTATGTAACATTAGAATGAATGGTGTTTTTAAACCAAATAGAAATCATTGAATGAACTATATTTATATAAATATAAATAAACTGAATTTGCTTGATTTATGTGGCTTTTGATGGTTGAATGTGTTTGGTGTGAAAATTACAGTAAAGAACAATATTGGTGTTGTCGAATAATTTAACCATTGAAATAAATTGAATTGAAATTCTAAATATACGTGAATTATTTGAGAAGGCCGAGTTAATTCTCATTTCAAATAATCGATCGACGATTGAAAGTCGAAGATGAAGACGGTGGTCGAAGACCGGAGATCTTCACCTCGTTTGGATGGTAACCGAGGTCCTGATTGGGAGGCATCCCGAAATATGGATAATGAGTGGTGGTCGTCCAGACGTACGTGGTGATCGATGGGTTTGCGAGGTATTTAGTGCCTCCGGTTTCGTTCAGACCCAGAACGGACTTGTAAATGGACTGTGTGTCTGACATTGGAGTTTATTCTGTGTGGATTGATCTCTGTCAAATATACATCTGTTTGGCGGCAGAGAATTTATTCTTTTGCTTAACGCCCTTCTCTGAGACGCACGAGCTCAGAGGTTGTATATTGATGGACATCAGTCGCATGGCATGAATTGCCTGTGTGGCATGCTAAGATGCAGTGATCAGGGCTTCTGTTGAAAAGCAAAGTCTTGTGGTGATGATCAAAGCACCGCCTGTGTGGCGTAGCTTTGTGTATAACGTGAATTCGCGAGCCTCACACCCCGGTATGAACCAGAAACGGGAGGAAGGACCTCAGGGAGGACATGCGTTTCTTCCTAGCTAGGGTGGTGTCAGTGACCTACCAGCCCTGACATTTATATACTTTTCACCTACGTGATTGTTGCTGTTGCGAGGCGCCTCGGTTTAATCGGACGATCCGGGTCCGATGGAGTCACTTGTTGGCTCATTTACGCCCCAAAGGGCGGGGAAACGCATAGTTCAGGAATTTTAATCCACATCGGTGGACCGGCCCTGTCGCTCCTAGGGTCACTCGAGCTCTGATCCTGAGACTTGGGTTAGGCAGTCTCGAATTCGGTAAGGACTATCTTTTGCCTTGGTTCATGACGGAAATCCAATTTCCAAATACGACATCGTGCGGTTTTGATTGTATATATATATATATATGGCGACATGATATATGGTACTCATGCCGTCTATGATTGATAGTTATGATTGAAATTGTTTTTGAAACATATAAACAATAGTCATAATACCAAATGCTTTGTTTTATTCGTATCAATCATATTTTGGCCATTATAAGGTAAAACTCTATCCTCCGGTTTGCGTTGCATTGTGTGATGGGAACTGAGTCTTATAATGGTTTCATTTTTATAAAAAGCATAGCGATGTTTAAAAGAAAGATTTGTTGTAAAGCACTGGCAATCCAATGGAGTAAACCCGTTCCACGAAAGTGGCGTGGTCCTGTGATTAGCCAAATTATGTATATGTGTTGAGTGGATTTCTCATACCAGTCCCATGACTGACTCGTAGTTTGTTTCACTCTCAAACTCGGGTGCCCCTTTTTCCACACGGGCAGCCTTGTTTTCAGGTTTAGCTGGTTCTTTCTGGATAGCTGGAGCTGAAGATGGATTCTATCATTTATCTCTTTTTATGTTGTTCAGCTCCTATTGTACATATTTTGTTTATTTCCGCTGTAGACATTTATGTATAGCTGAACTGTATTTGAACTAAGTAAGATCCTGTATACTGTGTAACTCTGATGATTACTTTTATCCAGTATATTCTATTATTCATTATCTGGTGTATTTATTTAATTCTGTTCTGCTATTATCTGTTTCTGTGTTATATTCCTAAGATAACCCTTGTTTCCGTCTGAACGGGATTTCGGGTCGTCTGATACCAACTGTGAAATAGCCGACGAAATCCGGTAGGCTTTGCAACCATCCCTTCATCCCCCAAGCAGCAGGTAAAACCCACCGTGGCTTTCACATGGTCCCCCAGTTACTTGTTTTACGGCGACCCTCTCGAGTCTCCCGGCCACTGCCTAACCAACCCCCACCACAAGGGACATGTGGGGGTAAGAGTCTCCCGTTCGCCACCAAACCACGAAGCGAGAACCCCCCATCACGACTGCAACAAGAACTGGTGATACTCCATTTACTGTGAAAACCCGTAACTTCCCCGTTAAGGAAAGCGTCGGATAATTCGAGAACAAGTCACAACAGAATACATACAGAAGAACATTTCATTGTATATTACAGCAATGCATCAGATTACAAGAATATACAGAGTATAAATGAATATTACACAAAAATATCAGAGATTTAAATTACATTTAAATACATAGCAGCGGAAAATAATACAATACACAACTAGAAGAGATATACGGATACAAAGCTTTCCGGATATCATTCCAGCTGTAAACCAGGATCCTGTGAATATAAATCTGCAAAACCAAAACTACTAGCTGCCCGTGTCAAAATAAGGGGCACCCAGAGTTTAGGTTAAAACAATAAACTCCAGGTCAGTCATGTGACTGGTGTGAGAACTAAAACAGTTAATCTTTACTTTAAAGTTAGGTAAATCAAGGGACCACGCCGTATAACACGGAACGGGTTTCCTCCCAAGAATACCAGTGCATAAAACAAACAGCGCAATGCTAAATAAAGAAAAATGAAGCTGTTATAAGACCCATGTCCCATCACACAATGCAACGCAGCCGAGGATAGGGTTTTCCCTTATAACAGCCAAAGAATGCTTGATACGTTTAAAACAAATCATTTGATACTATAATAAGTGCATAGTGTATAAAACAACTTCAAATCATAAGTATCAATCATAGGCGGCATGGGTACCATATATCATGTCGCCATATATAGGTTTACACATAAAACCGGAACCGTTGGGTTCGTATCGAAAAGAGCTTTCTAACGAATATTAGAAATTTGAAATCTAACGGTTGGATTTGGAGTTACGTCCAAATCAAATTTGAAAAAGGTCGCTGTAAGTGCAGTTCGATGGCCATTGATGGAAATCGACTGTACGGGCTAGAGCGTCTCGAATCGGTTGAGGACTATCTTTTGCCTCGGTTCATAGACGGAAATCCCATTTCCAAATACGTGACATTTGCGGTTTTATGTGTAAACCTATATATGGCGACATGATATATGGTACCCATGCCGCCTATGATTGATACTTATGATTTGAAGTTGTTTTATACACTATGCACTTATTATAGTATCAAATGATTTGTTTTAAACGTATCAAGCATTCTTTGGCTGTTATAAGGGAAAACCCTATCCTCGGCTGCTTGCATTGTGTGATGGGACCTTGGTCTTATAACAGCTTCATTTTTCTTTATTTAGCATTGCGTTGTTTGTTTTATGCACTGGTATTCTTGGGAGGAAACCCGTTCCGTGTTATACGGCGTGGTCCCTTGATTTACCTAACTTTAAAGTAAAGATTAACTGTTTTAGTTCTCACACCAGTCACATGACTGACCTGGAGTTTATTGTTTTAACCTAAACTCTGGGTGCCCCTTATTTTGACACGGGCAGCTAGTAGTTTTGGTTTTGCAGATTTATATTCACAGGATCCTGGTTTACAGCTGGAATGATATCCGGAAAGCTTTGTATCCGTATATCTCTTCTAGTTGTGTATTGTATTATTTTCCGCTGCTATGTATTTAAATGTAATTTAAATCTCTGATAATTCTGTGTAATATTCATTTATACTCTGTATATTCTTGTAATCTGATGCATTGCTGTAATATACAATGAAACGTTCTTCTGTATGTATTCTGTTGTGACTTGTTCTCGAATTATCCGACGCTTTCCTTAACGGGGAAGTTACGGGTTTTCACATTGACCTGGGTCTTATAACAGCTTCATTTTTCTTTATTTAGCATTGCGCTGTTTGTTTTATGCACTAGTATTCTTGGGAGGAAACCCGTTCCGTGTTATACGGCGTGGTCCCTTGATTTACCTAACTTTAAAGTAAAGATTAACTGTTTTAGTTCTCACACCAGTCACATGACTGACCTGGAGTTTATTGTTTTAACCTAAACTCTGGGTGCCCCTTATTTTGACACGGGCATCTAGTAGTTTTGGTTTTGCAGATTTATATTCACAGGATCCTGGTTTACAGCTGGAATGATATCCGGAAAGCTTTGTATCCGTATGTCTCTTCTAGTTGTGTATTGTATTATTTTCCGCTGCTATGTATTTAAATGTAATTTAAATCTCTGATATTTCTGTGTAATATTCATTTATACTCTGTATATTCTTGTAATCTGATGCATTGTTGTAATATACAATGAAACGTTCTATCGTATGCGTTCTGTTGTGGCTTGTTCTCGAACTATCCGACACTTTCCTTTACGGGGAAAAAAACGGGTTTTCACAAAACGCTATGGACGACAAGCGGTGGGCCTCGTTTAGAGGTCAAATGAAAAAGTCAACTTTTTGAAATTAAATAATTAAATAAATTAATCCACCCTCTATCTCTCTTCCTTTTAATTCCTGTGCCTCCCCCCCCCCCACCGTTCTTCATTCGATCAACAAATTAAAAAAAAAAGGAGGAGCTGTCGCTCCTCCACCGAAGGCCATCGCGGCCTGGCGACGCGCCGCCCAAGGCGGGGTCACTACGCCGCCCTCCCTCCTCCGCTCCACTCTCTCTTCCTCCCCCCTCAACAACGATCGACGCGCCCAGCCCCTGAACGGGCCCCACCATCGCCAGAAGGCCGCCCGACCACCTGGAAGGCGCCGCACATCCCCCCTCCTTCTCACTGACCGTCCATCGCCTGCTTCCCCTTCCCCCTCGATTTCCACTGTAAGTTTTTATTTAATTTATTTTTATTTCTATAAATTTATTTATATAAAATAATTCGTTATATAAAAACGAAAACTAGTTCTATGTAGGATGTTAGTGGATAAAGATTTGGATTTTAATCGAACAAAGGTTTGAATTTTAATGTGAGGAAAGAATAGATTTTTCCTATGAAGATAAAGAAATAAAAATACGATTTTAACTTATTTAAAAGTAGAGTAAAAGTATACTTTTGTTCTATGTACGTCATGATAAAAATTTGATCTTTATACACAAGAAAGGTCGGATTTTTATATGTGATTTTAGCGAAGTAAAGATCGAATTTTCAGCAAAGTAAAAAATCATATTTTTAACACAGAAAGGTTAGATTTTTAATTAGTGAATGTTGAGATTTTTATAACAACAAAGACAGGATTTTTATATGAATAACATAATAAAAATATAATCTTTATTATATAGGAAGTATAAAAATATAATCTTTTATATTGTAGAAGTATAAAAATATGATCTTTTATATTGTAGAAGTATAAAAATATAATCTTTTATATTGTAGAAGTATAAAATATAATCTTTTATATTGAAGAAGTATAAAAATATAATTTTTATGTAGGTAAGATAGTAAAAATATCATCTTTATATATGTAACGAAATAAAAATCCGATTTTTATTATATATATATAATGAAGTAAAAATGTGATTTTTATAGTGATGAAATGAAAAGGCGAAATCTTTATATTTGAAAAGGCGAAATCTTTATATTTGAAAAGGCGAAATCTTTATATTTGAAAAGGCGAAATTTTTATATTTGAAAAGGAGAAATCTTTATATAGAGAATAGCGTGATAAAAATATAATCTTTATTATATGAACATTGATGTAAAAATAGAATTTTAGTCCATATGGAGTGATTATAAAAATATGATTTTTATATACATAGCAAGAATATAAAAATGTGATTTATATATATGCAGTGGCTACGGGCAACGAAAGTGACAAAAGGCGAGAACGACGAAGATTTCTACATAGGAAGAATCGTGGCGTTTGGATTAGATAGTCGGTGAGAACTTCTCACTCTAAATTTCCTTTTCTGGTTATATATATATATATATACTAGGATGCAGACGGTGTCCCGTCGTCCACAGACCATGGACGGCTTGTATGCTTGTTTGATGTGTGGTGAAATTTGTTTGTGTTGTTGATGTGAAATTGATAATAAAATATAGATAGTTGAAATAAATTAATTATCGTTAAAAATATAATTTTAACGTGAATGTGAATAAATAAATATTTATAAACAAATCGGCCGATTTGTTTATATACACTGATTTGACTGATATTGATTGGGATGATAAAATTTACACATCGCCCAACTGCACAAATAATATTTAGTGTTTGTTGATTTGAAACCCCACACGGGTGTTGGGATGATATTTGGCGTACACTAATCCCAATTATTTAATTGTATGTCGATCGATTGGTCGACAGGCTGTGTAAGCATTAATTATTTATGTTTGATGCTTATGCAGTTGTGTGGTGCACTTTGGATGATTGTTGATTATTTATCGTTGCTATTTATATACATGTGTTGTATGGAATCCATATAATT
This sequence comes from Allium sativum, assembly GCA_030737875.1. Classification (NCBI taxonomy): domain Eukaryota; kingdom Viridiplantae; phylum Streptophyta; class Magnoliopsida; order Asparagales; family Amaryllidaceae; genus Allium; species Allium sativum. The sequence continues at coordinate 137,722,741 of CM060918.1, forward strand.
GACATTATATGGTGATTGATTGGGCCTCATTCCAATTGGGAAATTAATGAATATTATAAAAGAAGATTCATGTGTTGAATAGAATAAATAGTAATGTGTTGACGATGTTCATGTGTTGAGTAAAATATTTTAACAATAAAATTTACATCTTTATCATATTTAAAATTAGAATCTACTTCACGGTGGAGTCTGATAAAAAAATCAAACGACAGATAACATAGTTTTATAAAATATTTTACATAACAAAAATAGTCGTGTGTTGACAGTACTCATGTGTCGAGATTAGTCATGTGTCGAAAGAAATATAGATTCATGTGTTGAATAGAATAAATATTCATTTGTTGAATAGAATAACGAATTTATTGAAATATATAAAGCCATGTTGATTAGAGTTGCGCCATTTTGACGTGAACGATATTTATATCGATTATATTCGTTTTTTAATGAATATTGAAAAGGTAGTGATTTCAAAATATAACGTTTTGAAAATATTATCATTTATATAGTAATGATATGAAATATTCAATTTTGATTTGAAATTGAATATAAAGTTGAAATGGGTTTGAAAACGAATTTAAAACGATTTATAAAATACGTTTTAAAAGGAAATTGACGAAATGTATACAATATATATATTATATATATATATATAATGGCCTGAATAGAACGCGCCGCGGCAGTTCGTGAATTTCGACCATTGACTTCGAATTGACGTTGCGGGAGATCCGACCGCCGGATTCTCCTAAAACCGGAACCGTTGGGTTCGTATCGAAAAGAGCTTTCTAACGAATATTTGAAATTAGAAATCTAACGGTAGGATTTGGAATTATGTCCAAATCAAATTTGGAAAAGGTCGATGTAAGTGCAGTTCGATGGTCGTTGATGGAAATCGACTGTACGGGCCTTGATAAAATTATTAAAAAATATTAATAATTTGTGTAAAATCATAATATGTGAATTGGAAAGATCTGGGATGAAAAATTCCACATTTGAAAGGATAAAAATATATTTTTGTCGAAATGAACTAGTTTTGAACTAGAATTAAAATCAATTTATTTTTTAAATAAATAAATTGAATTTGAAAGGCATTTTAAAAATAAGCAATATTCCCAATACGTGAGTTGAATCGAAATTATCTTCGGAATATTTCGATGTTGGATTTCGTGACTATACAGATATTGTTATGGGTATTTGAAAGATATATTTTATATCATTATTTCCAATACGATATTTGTTGGTTTCAAGATTTGATATTGAATATAAGCCGGTATATTTTCTATTCAGAGCCTTGTATTTAATATCAAATGTGATTTGGGTTTGTCGTGAATGGTGTCTTCATTAACACTGTTCTTAAGCCCAATAGGGAAAAAGATTAAATCTTTCTATTTAGATTTAATGAAGTGTATCAATTAAATAATATTTAATTGAAATTGAATTTGAATTGGTTTTTGGGTTTATCGTGAGCGGTGTTTTGAACAACATCTGTTCTTTAACCCGATTAACAATAGAGTGTGATTTTGGGTTTATCGTGAATCGTGTTTTAGATGACATTGGTTCTTTAACCCAGTTAAAGGCAGGATATTGATTTTTGAGAAGATTAAAACTAAGTGGAGTTTTAATGAATCTTTAATTAGATTGAAATGTGAATTGATAATTTAAATTATCAAATCTGAAAGGTGATCGAGAATGGAGTACCACCAGTTTTGCTCCAAAGCGATAGTTAAAACTTTAATTAGATTTGAACGTGAGGTGGTAATTAATTTTACCGATAACACCGTGGTGTTAGATGTGGAGTATTACCAGTTTTCTCCATGGGATATATAGGTTGGGATTGGGAAATAAAATAAATAATTACTTCGGTGTGGCTCGCTAATCCCGACTAGTTTGAAATGATATCCAAAGGAAGATTAAAGAATAAATTTACAAGAATTTATCTTGGATAAAATTAATGGGAACCTTTCCCTAAGAATGTGATTTTGTGAATAAAAGAATATTCTGAATTGGAATGAGGCGTTCGTCGTGTTTGTGTAACATTTGTTTATTATATACGTGGGTTATTCAGAAAGGCCGGGTTATACCCATTCTGAATAACCGATTCGGCGATAAGTCGAAGATGAAGACGGTGGTCGAAGACCGGAAGTCTTCACATCGTTTGGGTGATTACTGATGATCTTGATTGGGCTGTACACCCTAGATGAGGGAATCAGTTGGTGATCGTCCAGACGTACTTGGAGATGGATGGATATGCGAGGAAAGTGCCTCCGGTTTCATTCAGACCCAGAACGAACTTGTAAATGGATTGTGTGTCTGACATTGGATTTTATTCTGTGTTGATTGATCTCTATTAAATATACATCTGTTTGGCGGCGGAGAATTTATTCTCTTGCTTAACGCCCTTCTCTGAGACGTACGAGCTCAGAGGTTGTATATCGATGGACATCAGTTGCATGGAGTGAATTGCCAGTGTGGCACGCGTAAGTGGCAATTGATCAAGGCTTCTGTTGAAAAGCAAAGTCTTGTGGTTGATGATCAAAGCACGGCCTGTGTGGCGCAACTTTGTGTATAACGTGGATTCGCGAGCCTCACACCTCGGTATGAGTCAAAAACGGGAGAAGGACCCAAGGAGTGCACGATGTTTCTTTCTAGCTATGGTGGTGTCGGTGACCTACCAGCCCTGACATTTATATCTAATTTTCACCTATGTGGTTGTTGGAATGCGAGGCGCCTCGGATTTAGGTCTGTAAGGACCGGGAAACGTGTGTTCAGGAATTGCCAATCCTCAAAAGTAAGAGAGGGACGGCCTTGGAGGATCCAGGGATTGCTGTGTGCGGTCCCGAGACATTTGCTAGAGTGTCTCGAATCGGAGAGGAGCTTGCCCCTTGCCTCGACTCATGACGGAAATCCAATTTTTAATACGTGATATTGCAGTTTTAATTGTAGAACTAGTATGGCGACATGATATATGGTACCCATGCCGTCTATGATTGATATTTATGATTGAAAATTGTTTTGACACTATACACTTATAATAGCATCAAATGATTTGTTTTAAACGTACCAAGGATGTTTGGCTATTATAAGGGAAAACCCTATCCTCCGGCTTGCGTTGCATTGTGTGATGGGACCTGGGTCTTATAATAGCTTCATTTTTCCAAAGAGCATTGCGCTGTTTTGTTATATGCACTAGTATTCTTGGGAGGAAACCCGTTCCGTGTTATACGGTGTGGTCCCTTGAATTACTATCTTTTAAAGTAAAGTTTTAAATAATTGTTTTAGTTCTCACACCAGTCACATGACTGACCTGGAGTTTATTGTTTTAACCTAAACTCTGGGTGCCCCTATTTTCCACACGGGCAGCTAGTAGTTTTGGTTTTGCAGATTTATATTCACAGGGTCCTGATTTACAGCTGGAACGATGCTTGGAAAGCTCTGTATCCGTGTATCACTTTCAGTTGTGTTTTGTATATTTTTCCGCTGCTATGTAATTTATTGTAATCTCTGATATTTATCGAATGTAATTTATTCATTTATACTCTGTATATTCTTGTGTCTGATGGAATTGTTGTAATAACAATGAAATGTTCTTCCGTCTGCGTCCTTTTGTGTGTTGTTCTCAAAGTATCCGCTCTTTCCTTCACGGGGAAGTTACGGGTCCTTACAGTTGGTATTAGAGCTTTGGTTTACAGAGCTCGAGAACAAGACACATTAGAACCATATGAAAGAATTCATTAGATATTGGATTAGTAATATCCAATTAGAATGACTCGTTAGAGATAGGATCAGTAGTATCCTAGAACGAGTGTGAAGAGTATATTTTTCAAATGAAAACAATTTTGTTTTAAAATTTAAACCATTTTATATGTATTTGATTATTTATTTATTTTGAATTTGGACAATCGAGTATATAAAGATTTCGCGTATACGCGTCATGAACATATATTCAAAGTTTTAATATACTGGATAGATATAGAGTCACATTCTAGACACCCGGGGATAATTCTGATGATGTGGCCACATCATCAGTATTTATGTTTGTATTTCGAAGGTGTGATATCTATATATTTCCATTAGACTGGTGTGAGAACCAAAACTAGATAGATTTATTGTTGTGAATTAGCATCAAAAACATGATTTCTGTATATGTATCAAAATTATGAATTTGAAACTCTAATTCACTAATTGATTGATGTTTGTGTTGTTTGTTTATTTGTTTGATAATTTTTGAACCATTATGCCTAATTGTATTAAATATTGAATTGTATTGAAAATTAGTCGCATTTGCTTGCATATACATGTACTTACATTGAACAGGTCATAGCATGGAGGCTAGAGCAGAAGAATAAACTTTGTTTGCCCAACAAATAGGTACATGTTTACCATAATTTACTGTTTTGTTTGGGTGATGATGATTTTATGAGCCGATTGGCTTTTTCTTTTTCTTTTTGAGATCATAGGGCCTATATGGCAATTTCGGAATTTTCCCGGTGCTCCCGGTACAGGGGAGGTTATGGCGAAAATTTAGGGTGTTAGCCAAATTTTTGAAAAATTTGAAAAGTTCTTAGAAACTGAAAAGTTGAAGAACTTAAGCCGTAATCAAAACAAAGGAAGTTGAGTTGATTAGTTAAACAACTTTTGGCTTCGTTCCTTTTCGGGGATGAAAAGTTTTAAGTGGGGGAGATTGTAACAACCCGGAAATGCGAGCCAATTTAAAAATTTTATTTTGGCAATTTTAGCGAATTTTGAATATTTAAAATAGATTATTTTAAATAATAACGACGAGAAATTTATTTTGAATAGAATTCGAACGTATATATTATATAGATCGTCGTTAGAATATAAATATTTATTTATAATTATAAAACGAATTGAAAATGGCGCGGTAATTCGATAATTCGATTTCAAACTTCAATTGAACGTACCGGGTGCAAAATAAACCGGATTTTAATGAAACGAAAAACAATAGGATCTAATTGAGGATATCTTTCCAACGAATCCGAAAAATCAAAATTTCATAGCGGGAATCAAAAGATATGTCCAAATGAAAATTCTGAATAGTCGCTATGGAATTCAAGCCCTTAAAAATGGAAATTTTGCAAATGACTTCGGATTTCGACGAAACCACTTTTGTTGGATCCGGGATGTCAAATTATTGCTAGGTTTCAAATTTCATAATTTTTCGAATCAATATTTGAGCGTAGCAAAGGAAAACGCGTTTGACCAGTTTCAATTGATTTTAATCGATTGGAAAATGGCCATTTTTCAAATGGTCTTAGAATTCGATGAAACTAGTTTTGTTAGGACCGTATCGCCAATACGAAGCTAGAAAATATTTTTTTGGAATTTTTCTAGTTAGTATGTGGCCCCGGTAAATATGAAATATGCGTTCAAATTGAATATATAGGGTTATATTTTAAATTCGACGGAAACAGATCGAAACGGTCGAATCAGCTTATGGTACATATCCCATTGTGTTCGGAATGGGGGTGAAACGCTATGGACGACAGGCGGTGGGCCTCGTTTAGAGGTCAAATGAAAAAGTCAACTTTTTGAAATTAAATAATTAAATAAATTAAAAAATTAATCCACCCTCTCTCTCTTTATTTTTGAAATTAAGTTCTTCCTTTTTGAAATTAAGTTTTTATTTAATTTATTTTTATTTCTTTAAATTTATTTATATAAAATAATTCGTTATATAAAAATGAAAACCAGTTCTATGTAGGATGTTAGTGGACAAAGATTTGGGTTTTAATCGAACAAAGGTTTGAATTTTAATGTGAGGAAAGATTAGATTTTTCCTATGAAGATAAAGAAATAAAAATACGATTTTTACTTATTTAAAAGTAGAGTAGAAGTATACTTTTGTTCTATGTACGTCGTGATAAAAAATTGATCTTTATACACAAGAAAGGTCGGATTTTTATATGTAATTTTAGCGAAGTAAAGATCGAATTTTTAGCAAAGTAAAAATCAGATTTTTAACGCAGAAGGGTTAGATTTTTAATTAGTGAATGTTGAGATTTTTATAACAACAAAGACGGGATTTTTATATGAATAACATAATAAGAATAAAAGTTTTATTATATAGGAAGTATAAAAATATAATCTTTTATATTGTAGAAGTATAAAAATATAATCTTTTATATTGTAGAAGTATAAAAATATAATCTTTTATATTGTAGAAGTATAAAAATATAATCTTTTATATTGAAGAATCATAAAAATATAATTTTTATATAGGTAAGATAGTAAAAATGTCATATTTATATATGTAACGAAATAAAAATCTGATTTTTATTATATATATATATAATGAAGTAAAAATGTGATTTTTATAGTGATGAAATGAAAAGGCGAAATCTTTATATTTGAAAAGGCGAAATCTTTATATTTAAAAAGGCGAAATCTTTATATTTGAAAAGGCGAAATCTTTATATTTGAAAAGGAGAAATCTTTATATAGAGAATAATGTGATAAAAATATAATCTTTATTATATGAACATTGATGTAAAAATAGAATTTTTATCCATATGGAGTGATTATAAAAATATGATTTTTATATACATAGCAAGAATATAAAAATGTGATTTTTATATATGTAGTGGCTACGGGCAACGAAAGTGACAAAAGGCGAGAACGACGAAGATTTCTACATAGGAACAATCGTGGCGTTTGGATTAGATAGTCGGTGAGAACTTCGCACTCTAAATTTCTTTTTCTGGTTATATATATATACTAGGATGCAGACGGTGTTTAGCAACACCCGACACCCGTCGTCCACAGACCATGGACGGCTTGTATGCTTGTTTGTTGTGTGGTGAAATTTGTTTGTGTTGTTGATGTGAAATCAATAATAAAATGCAGATAGTTGAAATAATTTAATTATCGTTAAAAATATAATTTTAACGTGAATGTGAATAAATAAATATTTATAAACAAATCGGCCGATTTGTTTATATACACTGGTTTGACTAATATTGATTGGGATGATAAATTTTACACATCGCCCAACTGCACAAATAATATTCAGTGTTTGTTGATTTGAAACCCCACACGGGTGTTGGGATGATATTTGGCGTACACTAATCCCAATTATTTAATTGTATGTCGATTGATTGGTCGACAGGCTGTGTAAGCGTTAATTATTTATGTTTGATGCTTATGCAGTTGTGTGGTGCACTTTGGATGATTGTTGATTATTTATCGTTGCTATTTATATACATGTGTTGTATGGAATCCATATAATTAACATTATATGGTGATTGATTGGGCCTCATTCCAATCGGGAAATTAATGAATATTATAAAAGAAGATTCATGTGTTGAATAGAATAAATAGTAATGTGTTGACGATGTTCATGTGTTGAAACTATTCATGTGTTGAGTAAAATATTTTAACAATAAAATTTACATCTTTATCATATTTAAAATTAGAATCTACTTCACGGTGGAGTCTGATAAAAAATCAAACGATAGATACCATAGTTTTATAAAATATTTTACATAACAAAAAGAGTCGTGTGTTGACAGTACTCATGTATCGAGATTAGTCATGTGTCGAAAGAAATATAGATTCATGTGTTGAGTAGAATAAATATTCATTTGTTGAATAGAATAGCGAATTTATTGAAATATATAAAGCCGTGTTGATTAGAGTTGCTCCATTTTGACGTGAACGATATTTATATCGATTATATTCGTTTTTATAATGAATATTGAAAAGGTAGTGATTTCAAAATATAACATTTTGAAAATATTATCATTTATATAGTAATGATATGAAATATTCAATTTTGATTTGAAATTGAATATAAAGTTGAAATGGGTTTGAAAACGAATTTAAAACAATTTATAAAATACGTTTTATAAGGAAATCGACGAAATGTATATAATATTTATATTATATATATATAATGACCTGAATAGAACGCGTCGCGCCGTGGCAGTTCGTGAATTTCGACCATTGACTTCGAATTGACGTTGCGGGAGATCCGACCGCCGGATTCTCCTAAAACCGGAACCGTTGGGTTCGTATCGAAAAGAGCTTTCTAACGAATATTTGAAATTAGAAATCTAACGGTTGGATTTGGAATTATGTCCAAATCAAATTTGGAATAGGTCGTTGTAAGTGCAGTTCGATGGCCGTTGATGGAAATCGACTATACGGGCCTTGATAAAATTATTAAAAATATTAATAATTTGTGTAAAATCATAATATGTGAATTGGAAAGAACTAGGATGAAAAATTCCACATTTGAAAGGATAAAAATATATTTTTGTCGAAATGAACTAGTTTTGAACTAGAATTAAAATCAATTTATTTTTGAAATAAATAAATTGAATTTGAAAGTGATTTTAAAAATAAGCAATATTCCCAATACGTGAATTGGACTGGAGTTGAATCGAAATTATCTTCGGAATATTTCGATGTTGGATTTCGTGACTATACAGATATTGTTATGGGAATTTGAAAGATATATTTTATATCGTTATTTCCAATACGATATTTGTTGGTTTCAAGATTTGATATTGAATATAAGCCGGTATATTTTCTATTCAGAGCCTTGTATTTAATATCAAATGTGATTTGGGTTTGTCGTGAATGGTGTCTTCATTAACACAGTTCTTAAGCCCAATAGGGAAAAAGATTAAATCTTTCTATTTAGATTTAATGAAGTGTATCAATTAAATAATATTTAATTGAAATTGAATTTGAATTGGTTTTTGGGTTTATCGTGAGCGGTGTTTTGAACAACACCTGTTCTTTAACTCGATTAACAATAGAGTGTGATTTTGGGTTTATCGTGAATCGTGTTTTAGATGACATTGGTTCTTTAACCCAGTTAAAGGCAGGATATTGATTTTTGAAAAGATTAAAACTAAATGGAGTTTTAATGAATCTTTAATTTGATTGAAATGTGAATTGATAATTTAAATTATCAAATCTGAAAGGTGATCGAGAATGGAGTACCACCAGTTTTGCTCCAAAGCGATAGTTAAATCTTTAATTAGATTTGAACGTGAGGTGGTAATTAATTTTACCGATAACACCGTGGTGTTAGATGTGGAGTATTACCAGTTTTCTCCATTGGATATATAGGTTGGGATTGGGAAATAAAATAAATAATTACTTCGGTGTGGCTCGCTAATCCCAACTAGTTTGAAATGATATCCAAAGGAAGATTAAAGAATAAATTTAGAAGAATTTATCTTGGACAATATTAATGGGACCCTTTCCCTAAGAATGTGATTTTGTGAATAAAAGAATATTCTGAATTGGAATGAGGCGTTCGTCGTGTTTGTGTAACATTTGTTTATTATATACGTGGGTTATTCAGAAAGGCCGGGTTATACCCATTCTGAATAACCGATTCGGCGATAAGTCGAAGATGAAGACGGTGGTCGAAGACCGGAAGTCTTCACATCGTTTGGGTGATTACTAATGATCTTGATTGGGCTGTACACCCTAGATGAGGGAATCAGTTGGTGATCGTCCAGACGTACTTGGAGATGGATGGATATGCGAGGAAAGTGCCTCCAGTTTCGTTCAGACCCAGAACGAACTTGTAAATGGATTGTGTGTCTGACATTGGATTTTCTTCTGTGTTGATTGATCTCTATTAAATATACATCTGTTTGGCGGCGGAGAATTTATTCTCTTGCTTAACGCCCTTCTCTGAGAAGTACGAGCTCAGAGGTTGTATATCGATGGACATCAGTCACATGGAGTGAATTGCCAGTGTGGCACGCGTAAGTGGCAATTGATCAAGGCTTCTGTTGAAAAGCAAAGTCTTGTGGTTGATGATCAAAGCACGGCCTGTGTGGCGCAGCTTTGTGTATAACATGGATTCGCGAGCCTCACACCTCGGTATGAGTCAAAAACGGGAGAAGGACCCAAGGAGTGCACGATGTTTCTTTCTAGCTATGGTGGTGTCAGTGACCTACCAGCCCTGACATTTATATCTACTTTTCCCCTATGTGGTTGTTGGAATGCGAGGCGCCTCGGATTTAGGTCTGTAAGGACCGGGAAACGTGTGTTCAGGAATTGCCAATCCTCAAAAGTAAGAGAGGGACGGCCTTGGAGGATCCAGGGATTGCTGTGTGCGGTCCCGAGACATTTGCTAGAGTGTCTCGAATCGGAGAGCTTGCCCCTTGCCTCGACTCATGACGGAAATCCAATTTCCAATACGTGATATTGCAGTTTTAATTGTAGAACTTGTATGGCGACATGATATATGGTACCCATGCCGTCTATGATTGATATTTATGATTGAAAATTATTTTGACACTATACACTTATAATAGTATCAAATGATTTGTTTTAAATGTACCAAGCATGTTTGGATATTATAAGGGAAAACCCTATCCTCCGGCTTGCGTTGCATTGTGTGATGGGACCTGGGTCTTATAATAGCTTCATTTTTCCAAAGAGCATTTCGCTGTTTTGTTATATGCACTAGTATTCTTGGGAGGAAACCCGTTCCGTGTTATACGGCGTGGTCCCTTGAATTACTATCTTTTAAAGTAAAGTTTTAAATAATTGTTTTAGTTCTCACACCAGTCACATGACTGACCTGGTGTTTATTGTTTTAACCTAAACTCTGGGTGCCCCTATTTTCCACACGGGCAGCTAGTAGTTTTGGTTTTGCAGATTTATATTCACAGGGTCCTGATTTACAGCTGGAACGATGCTCGGAAAGCTCTGTATCTGTGTATCACTTTCAGTTGTGTTTTGTATATTTTTCCGCTGCTATGTAATTTATTGTAATCTCTGATATTTATCGAATGTAATTTATTCATTTATACTCTGTATATTCTTGTATCTGATGGAATTGTTGTAATAACAATGAAATGTTCTTCCGTCTGCGTCCTTTTGTGTCTTGTTCTCAAAGTATCCGCTCTTTCCTTCACGGGGAAGTTACGGGTCCTTACAAGTCGAGTTGAATGGTTTTTTGAGTATCGATCTGATGTTGGTTTCGGCCTTCGGGGTTGATATTTAGGGAGTTGTTCTCTTACTAGTTTTTAGTTAGGGACTAATGAATGTTAAAGTAACAGAAATAAAAGAAGGTTTTTGAAAATATAACGATATTGTCAAGATTAAAAAGAAGTTAAGAAATGTGTTTATGAATATTTTTGTTCAAAGGGGAAGTGTTAGTTATTGTTTTCAAGAAATGAAACATATGAAATGTCATAACGATGGTTTACGTGAAATATGTGGAAACCAAAGATGGAAATGTGTATATATATATATGATCTAATTCTAAAGTAATTTAAAATGGTTTTAAAAATACACTTATATTAAAATAAAAAGTGAAAATCTATATTTGTAATATTGAAAGATTTAGGGGTTCTAAATTAATCTGTGTTAATTATTTATAATTAAAAAGGCCAAGTGAAGTTAAGTACTGAATCAGTGAACTCATACTTATTTTCATATTTTAACGATTGTTTATTGGATAGTCTAATAACCGACTTTCAAATCTGACCTATATGATTGTTGGTACGGGAAGACAGTGATCGAATTTATATTCAAAAACCATTCTGAACCAGTAAATACGAATTCGTCGAAGATGCAGATTGAAGATGGAGCAGTTGAAGACCGTGGATCTTCATAAGCAGAAGAACGAGTTGTCGAATTTCTCTGGCATGCATCCATAGTAATTTGATTTGTGATTACAATGTGATTGGAATCTGCGGATTGCAAGGACTACTCGCTACTGATCTATAGGGTGATTCCTAGGATGCAGTAGGAGAGTGCCTTCGGTTTATCCGGTCCAGGACAACTTGTATGGATGGATGTCTAATAGAGTATTTCCAAAGGGATCACGTACATTGACTTCTTTAAATGTACCATAGTTGGTGGTGGAGAAGGGCACTTCGCTTAGCTTAACAACCTGAGTATTTTTTGGAAATCAATTAGTGATTTTCTGAAGGATCTGACGATGTGGCATTCAAAGAGAATGGTGGTGTGCTATCTTTAAAAGGTAATCCAAACCTCAAGCCTCACAACTAGGAAATTACAAAAATCGGGTAGACAACATGGCTAAGTGGATCGCTCCCAATTAGAGTGTATAATCACCAATCTAGAGAAGATCCATTTCCTTCTTTATTCTATTAGATATCATCCCTTTCGAGAACCGGTTGCACGGTTGGTGAAATACATTCAATACACTCAAGCGAAATGAGTGGTTGATCATGTGTGGCCGGGTTGCAAGATGTTCTTGTTGAACCCAATGTATTCCCCTCTAAGGATACACTATCGGCAGGTTGTTCCATACCTTGTCATAGTCGAAATCCAATCTCCAATAAGAGCCCGCAGTTTTTAATTGTATACTAAATATGTAGAGCGTGAGATGCAACTGTTCTACCAGATTGTTATTTATTTGATTTGGACATTTATTATAATATCAGAAGAGACATGATTTTAGAAAATGTTTTGGGTTACGTAAGGTAAAAACCGTCTGTGTTTATGTGTGGATTGGTCTTACGGTTATCCTTTTTTTCGAAAGAGATGTTTTAACTTTAAAATCAAGTTGGACGATACCTTAAAATTAGTGAGTTTTCTCACTCTGGTTCACCAGACTGGTCCTGGCGTTTGCAATGCTCGAGTCATACCGAGTTTTACAGGTTCTGGTTATCGAATGTTTGAAGTCCGGAGATAAGCTGGAGGAGTTCGGATGTGTGATACGTATTAGTATTTATTTCACTATGTGTTGTGTATGAGGACAGATTATTATAACTGTCCAAATATATTGAAGTACTTTGATGATTTGTAAATTTTATTTCAAGCTTTCAACAAAGATTTATTTCTATATTATATTTTGCTCCGCTGCGATGTGAGACTCTGATTTTGTTGTGTTTCTTCTTCTTCTTCTATTATAATATATCTTTCTTTCTTATCTCACCCTCTATTTTCTCTCGTTAACTATCTTGAGTTTTCGATACTTGAGTTTTGGCTAGTAATACGAGTTAATGTATTATTGTCGAAATTCAGGCGTCGAAATTCCCTACGCTGTTGCAGCCTCTGATTAGAATGTTTTCTTCGTGGTTGATGCGTGATGTTTGCAGTTATTACAGTTATTATTAAACTGTGAATATAAGCTTTACCGATAGAAATGCTTATATTATAATTATTGGTTGATGGATGATAGTTGATATGGATGTGTTTATATGGTTGGCAAAAAAATTTACACCATAAATATGAAATTTGGAAATTGATTGAATTTTATTCTATTGAAATTTTAAATGAAATTTATATTCGTTTAAGTTAGATTTGACAAGAATAAATCCAAACTGATTTGAAAATGAAGCTGATATAATTTCAAACAACTTTCAAAATGATTGAAATGAATTTGAAAGAAATTTGGATTAAAAATGACTTGTTAGATTTTGAATTGTAAATTCAAAACGTGAATTCGAGTTAGGTTATTTTTCTAATGGATCTCGAGAAGATTTGGATTTTAAAATATTATATTTTGAAAATATTATTATTTTAATGTTATAATAATATAAAATGTTCAATATTCATTTAAAATTGAATTTGAGGTTGAAATCATTTTTAAACGAATTTATAAACGTTTTTTAAAATACATTTGAACTGAATTGATGAAATTTATTATAAATAATAATTTTTTTTGAATAGGACGTGTTGCGCGACGACCGTTCGCGAATTTCGACCATTAACTTCAAATTGACGTACCGGGAGATCCGATCGTCGGATTTTCCCAAAATGAAAAACGTTTGGTTTACAATGAAAAGAGCTTTCCAATAGATGTAAAAATTTAAAATCCAATGGTTAGATTTTGAGATAAATTCAAATTAAATTTAAATAAAAATAGCGCTAGTCCCGTAAATGACCTGAAATTGTTTATTTAATAAATTGAGCTATTTTTAAATTAGTAAAAATAAGGAAAAATTATGAAAAATCATAATAAATGATTTAAAAGTGATTTGGACTAAATATTTTTAGTTTTGGACAATATAAAGCTATTTTGATAAAAGTGATTGAAACGGTTTGAAGTTAAAAAGTACTTAACCAAGTTACATTTTTTTCTTCCAATATATGAATATTGGACTTGAATGGAAACAATCTTCAGATATTTCAATATTGGGTTCCGTAATTATACGGATACTTTTTTGAGGAATTTGGAAGATAGAGATATCGTTGTTACCTATATGATACCTGTTGGTTTCAGAATTTAATATTGAATATAATCGATATGATTTCTATTTAAAGCCTTATATTTGATATCAAATTGTATTTTTGGTTTGTCGTGGATGATGTATTCAATAACACTGTTCTTAAACCCAATTGAAAAGGAAGTTTATGGAATAAATCTTTTAATTAAGATTAATGAAGTTTTCCAAGTGAAAATTTCTAATTAATAAATTTAATTGGAATTGAATGAAAGTATGATTATGGGTTTATCATGAATGATGTTTTAAATAACATTTATTTTTTAACCCAATTGAAGGGAAGAAGATTTCTCAAGTTTGAGTCGTAACAAATTTTTCAACAAAGATTTGAACGAATGAAAAAGAGATTAAAACTAAGTTAGAGTTTTAATAAATCTTTCAATAAAGATTTGATCGAATGAAATGGAGATTAAAACTTTGTTAGATTTTTAATAAATCACTCAATAAAGATTTGGAATAAAAGTAGGTAATTAAACTTATCAAAACACGAGGGGTGTTAGATATGGAGTATCACCAGTTTTGCTCCATGAGATGGATAGGTTGAGAATGGGATAATGATACGAGAGATTACCTTTCTGTAAGGCTCAATAATCCCGATAAGGCTTATAAACCTTAATTTGAGTTAAGTTTTGTGAAAAGAGATTATTTAAATCTTTGATAAGATTTAGGGAAGCAATTCTCAATGTAAAGGATATTAGAGTAAAAAAGTATTATAGATTGAAATGTGGTTTATGATGTGTTTATATATCACCTGATTTTTATGATGCGATGGTTATTCGAAAAGGCCGAGTTTCAACCCATTTTAAATAACTAATACGACGATTGTTGAAGATATTGAAGACGGTGGTTCAAGACCAGAGATCTTCACATCGTTTGGATTATTGTTGATGCCTTGGGTAGCTCCTGTTATAAGGTTAAAGTGGTGGTCATCCAAACGTACTTGGAGATCGACCGGATCTTCAAGGGCCTCTCTCCCTTAGGGGACGAGGAATAAGGTGCATTCAGTTTCATTCAAACCAAGAATGGACTTGTAAATGGATGTGTGTCTAACGTTGTATTTCATAACATAACCAATTAGTTGTTATTGATTATATATCTGTGGTGGCGGAGAATTTATTCTCTTAGCTTAACACCATTCTTTTAGCTGTATGAACTCAAAGGCTATATTATTAATAGAAACTAATCATATGCATGAATTGATAATGTGGTATGCCAAGTTGCTGATAGATGAAAGTTTTTGTTGAAAAGTATAGCTTTGTGGATGATGATCAAAGCATGGATGGCTGGTATAGCGTAGCTTTGTGTTGAAACTTGACTTCGACAAGCCTCACAGCTCGTGAATGGACGAAAACAGGATGATGGGCTCCGAAGAGGACTAACGTTCCCACTAGCTGAAAAGTGATGCCATGGTATGCAGCCTAGACAATTTACTTATGTGGATGATGGATTGATGCACCTCAGATGATGGTCAAAAAACGACCAGGATGACAGTCAAATACGACTGGGGAACATTATGTTTAGGTAAGATTCCAACCATCCGTGTACAGTGTTAGTCGGCTCTTCTTTCCCAAGGGTCACATGCCTGTGATTCATAAGCACCTTGCTAGGGGTGGTCTGTACGGTTAAGGAAGATCCTTTGCCTTGATCATTAATGGAAATCAAACTTCCAATACGATCCTTGCATTTTCAATTGTAAACTTATATGGCGACACAATAGGATGACATATTATGTCGTCTAAGATTGATACATTTATTTTCGAAATTGATTTCCACACTATGTACTAGTAATAATAAAAGAGAAATTTCACATATCAAGCATGTTTGGCTATTATTATGTAAATATTTATCCTCCGGTTTGTGCTTGCATTGTGTGATGGGACTTGAGTCTTATAATAACTTCATTTTTCAAAAAAGTATTACGAGTTTTTATAACTGATATTCATGTGGAGAAAACCTGTTCTGTGATATACGGCGTGGTCCCCTGATTTACCCAACGTTAAAATAAAGTATAATAATTCTTTTGGTTCTCACATCAGTCCCATGAATGACTCAGAGTTTATTGTTTCCCACCTAAACTCGAGGTTCCCATATTTTCCACATGGGAAGCTAGTAGTTTTGGTTTTTGTAGATATTTTATATAGAAAGATTTTGGATTGAAGCTTAAAGCTGTGTCAAGAGCATTTGATAATCTTCCACTGAATGTAATTATGTTTTTCCGCTATATATTGTTATTTATTATTCTCTGATATCTGCGATGTACTCTGATATATTCTTATACTATGATGTAAAATTGTTGCAATAACAATGAAATATTATTATTTTTGTTTTGTTCTGATGTGTTGTATCCCATAACGATTCAAGGATTTCTGCCATTTTGGATCGAACCTATGCTGTTTATGGTCGACTCGAAAGGTAGGGATTTTCGAGGTGTCACATTTGTGTATGGATAATTTGCTTATATTTGGATCAAATATTCATGCTATAAATTATGTTAAGTCTATATTATGTGTCAACTTTGATATAAAAGATCTTGGTGAAGCGAGTGTAATCCTTGACACTAAGATTCAAAATTTAAAAATGGATTTTTCTATATCAGTCTCATCATATTGAGAAGATGTTAAATAAATAATTTACTATGAATGTAAACCTGCTAATACACCATATGATCCAAGTGAAACTGTTTAAAACACTACTGAGGCATAAGAGAGTCTTAATATGTGAGCATCATTGACAACCTTTGGTATGCCACTGATCATACTGATCTGACTATGGATATGTTGTAGGATTACTGTGTAGATTTACTAGTAGGCCCATTATAGTGCAATGACAAGCTACTGAAATGGTTATTATATAATTTAAAAGAACTATGAGCCTTGGATTACACTATCAGAAGTTTTCTACTGTCCTTGAATTATACAGTGATGTAGGTTGGATTACATTATCAAATTATCCCAAAAAAACTAGTAGATATATCTTTAGTGTTGCAAGACAATATGTTTCTTGGAAATCTAAAAAATAGACTATTTTGACTCAATATATGATGCAGACATAAATGATATCAGTAGTTACAACTAATGAAGAAGCAAATAACTTAAGAAATTTGCTAGTTGAGATCCTTTAGGGAGAGTACTAGTGTTATTCTAGTGCATATTTCCAAGGTTATTGCAAAAATTGAGAATTGTTATTACAATGAACAAAGATAATAAATCCATTGTAAGAACGGTACTATGAGAGAGTATATCTCTTTAGGATCAGTTGGAGTGGATCATGTACGCATTGATGAGAATCTAGTGGATTCTTTAATGAAATGATTGGCCAAAGAGAAAGTCATTTCCTCATCTAGAAGAATTAGACTACTACCCTTGGAATAAGAAAAAAAATCACAATAGAATCACTCATAATGATGGCCTAACTTAATGATTATAGATCCCAAGAACTATCTTTAATGGGTAATAACTAGTTAAGAAGTGAATTGGTTGAGCATACTGTTTTTCACTCGATAGAAGCATGTAGTCCCAAAGAGATAAGAGGATAAGTTCAACTTTTAATGAAGTTTATATTCTATGCAGATTAGAGTACTAGTTTCAAGAACACCGTTGATAGATTCATCTATGTGAATGTGGAAATTTGGTCATTTTCCATGGAATTTTGGGCATAACTCCTAGAGCATTCACTAAAGAAAGTTGCGCTACCTTCTAATGCTACGTTAATGCTCACTGGTATCTCTGGTAATCCTAACTCGTCCCCTCTATCACCCTTACTTGTTGTTAATGTAGATTTCCAATGGATGGATCCAACGTTCTCTATGCCTGAAATTGGAATAAATGAGACCGATAAACCACCTGATGTGGTTCATGAAGGTTTTGCGATAGTGATGGAAGGTGCATTCAGTGATAACATTTACTCTACTGGAATGGACAGAGCATACCATCTGTTCAATACAATGCAAAACCGACCTCTCCCAATGCCTGTACACACCCAAATGACATGCTGCACTTAGTATCCTCACATAAGCTTCCACATTGGACTTCTCTACTTTCTAGTCTTCCCAAGGTTGCAGGTGAATAATCCACAACAAAACTTTGAAACTGTTGTTGTAAATGGTCGTAATATAATGTCGGATGATGTACGTCGTGTTGGTGCGGAGTATTGGGCTGATCACCTAGTTGATTTCTTCCTTGGTTTATCTCCATCATATCAAGTGATTCATGAGCAATGCAACAAAAATTGGAGATTAAGAAGCAGATTGCATGTACAATATTTTTACTCAATGTTTTATTCGAAATACAGTAATCCAAATGGCAAATTAAGTATATTACAGAAGGGTCCGCTTATTATTGAAGGTCAGTCCTACATTATTCTGCGTTAGAGTGTCACTATTGGTAAAGTGAGAGAACAAAACTTATCCGTCCCAGTTTAGGCAACTTTCACCAATATATCATGGTTCTTCAGCCTCTAATTGGTTTGGATTGGTTGGCTAGTCCGGTAGGCAAACTTAGATGTTTCGACATGAATAGGTAGCAAGAAAGAGTTTTAACTATGCTAGAGCGCTAATTGAAATCTCATCCAAGAGGCCTCTTCCTAAAAAGCTACATATGACACTTGTGGAAGGATATGATGTAGATGTACGCTTTAGTTGGAGCATGGAAATTTGCACCGAATGTCAGTCCTTTGGTCACACTACTGAAGCATGTTTGGCTACCTCTATGTCTACTACTAAGGTCCGGCTTTGTAAGCCAAACCTTCAGTGGATTCCAAAGCCTCGTGCTCCACATGCTGCTCCAACTGTTTCTCAGCCTCAGTTTGTGGTATCCTGAGACAATTTGCAAAATGATGATGCATTAGATGGTGAGATCTTTGTCTAGAACACTATGGAAGAAGCTTTGATTCATTCCAACTCTGAAATGAGATACAATCTGAAACTATAAAGGTATTATTTATATGTAGGTTAAGATGGTGAAACAAGAAAGTTATATTATCAAGTTGAAAATGAGAGTCTTGTTCTGGCTAAAGATGGAGAGAATGGAATTAGAAACGTGCAACTACTGAATGATACAATCTGGGACATACGTTACCTTTATTCTGAGCACTCTCTGCACTTTGTTGCAGATCTGACCTTGCATTTTGCTGAGGCCATCCAGGGTATAACACCAGGTGATGCTAATGAGGAGTGACTTCCCGGTTAGCACTTAGTTGTCTTGGCATTTATGTTAAGCTCCTGTTCTTATTTTGATTTTGTAGTCTAGCACATTTGCTAGCTCTTATGTTGTAAGTCTATTAGGCATAGTGGACGGAACACTATAAACTACATATGTGGTGGACGGTCCACCTTAAAAACCGATGTAGTTGATTGTCAAGTAACAATCACCTGCACTTTATTGTATTTTATTATTAGTTATAATAAAAGGAGTTTGCGGTCACCTTAAAAACCAGTCGTCTTTGCCAAAAAAAGATAGGCTTACAGACATGCATGAAATTTAAAGCATGAGCTATTGATGAATCCTATCTGTGATTTGATGCTAAAGATAGAGTTCCAGACTATAAGTCATTGTAACATAATTCAGATCTTACTCATTATGTAAATGTTCGAATTGAAAGATATATTTGTTTATGCATAATCCTATAAAATCAGAAATTGCACCAGAGAATTATTTAAAATTTTCAATTGGTGATTATTGGAAAATATGTGAACTGCTAAAATATGGAGAAAAGTGTATTTTTTAACCCTCTTATAAACAATCCTGAGTAGTAGAAAATACGAAAAACTAATCATATTTATATGAGTTTTTTAGCCTCTATATGAGCTCTTTTGGTCATCCAACATGACTTTTGTGTTAAGAAGGTAATGCATGCATGACCATCACATGCGTGCGCGTCGATTGGTGGCTTGACTCGACCCAAACCAGACCAGTGATGCAGAGAAGGAATGTGATGGTTTGGAAAATAGACATTCCGAAACCCACAACTGAATTATGGGTGTTGGAGCAGCAGGCCTCACGGCCTCAGTCAAGTTCGGTGATTTTACTTAACCGGCAGGGTTCATGGCTTCTTTCTGCTACCGGCTCTGTAATACGGTTCTTTCAGCTTTGAATTTTGTCAGTTGAAGTAATTTTCGTCTTCCACAAGTATTGTCTCCTTTTCGGTTCCATTATTAAAGTCTTTCAGTATAACATAAAGCTTTCAGGTGGAATTTTGCTGTCGGTTTTCTGATAAAGCTCTCAGGGTTAGTTTCAATGCAAAGAATATATATACACTTCCAGAAATAGTGTCTCGTCATCCAGGCCGGGTTCTGATCCTGGTCATTACCGCTTTCGGTGTTATTTTGCTTTTGGTGTTGTTCCTTATTTCTTTGTATTGTTATTGTCTTTACTATTTGGTGTCGGTTGTTTAGTCCCGGTTTCCTTTCTTTACTATACCGATGTTGGCTTACGTGAATCTAAAGCTTATAAATAAGCGGGGTGTGTGAGTTTTAATGGAAGTGAATTTTGTAATTGAAATATTGGCTTCTGCCATTATTGGAGCTTGTTTCTCCATCCCCAACTACGATATCCTTTGTCGATCAACGATTTGGAAGATCATCTTTCTGGCATCAATTTGGTCAACTGAGAGTTGGTGATCATGTTTCCGACATCTTATGGTCAACAGAAAATTATGTTTAACTATTTATCTCGAGTTCATTGAGATCTCAGTTTTAGTACATTTCCGGCATCGTTTCTGATCAACAAAATAGGAAATACCTCATTTCTTTGGTAATATTCTACCTCAAAATCATTTGTGATTTATGAAATTAAAGAATTATTCAAGTTCCGAACATAAATTCGAAACCTTATAATATTCCTCTACGTTAGTTTGTTATCTGAGCCAAAGCGATTCTTGAGTTCTGTATTAATGCAAATTGGAATTAAGAGAATATCAGTTATTTGAAATTTAGTTCAAAGCATTTATTTTCCTTACAAAATTGAAATGCCGCACAGAAGAGCAAATAGACATCGCATTGGTGAAGATTTTTATGGTAAAGAAGATGTAGAGCAAATGGAGGAGTTTCTTAATGCGAGGATTGATGATGGTATTAGAAGGTTGGAAAGAATGATTTTGGACATTAATCGGAATGAAAGACAAAGGACTCCACCTGCATCGGAAAATATGTTTGGTAAGGAGGAATACCATGGTAGTTATCAACGTCCATATCCTGAGGATGAGAGATTGCAACTCCAAACTCAAGTCATTGAAAGACGATGGGAGTCAGGAATGAGAATTGAAATACCAAAATTCAAAGGCGGTATGCAAG
Organism: Allium sativum; assembly: GCA_030737875.1. Taxonomy (NCBI): domain Eukaryota; kingdom Viridiplantae; phylum Streptophyta; class Magnoliopsida; order Asparagales; family Amaryllidaceae; genus Allium; species Allium sativum. Next base: position 137,744,221 of record CM060918.1, read on the forward strand.
ATGAGGAATTTCTGGATTAGGTTTATAACGTTGAAAAAATACTTGAATACACGGGAGTACTAGAAGAGAATTTAGTACTATTAGTCGCTACAAGACTGGGAGGAAGAGCTACAATATGGTGGCAAAGAATTAAATTGACTCGAGCACGAATGGGAAAGTCAAAGGTGGTTACGTGGGACAAGATGAAGAAGTTGATAAAGGATACATTTTTACGTTATAACTACCAGTCGTTAATGTATCAACGATTGCAGAATTTACGGCAAGTCACACATTTTGTTAATGATTACACGGAGGAATTTTTTCAATTAATTGTCCGAAATGATATATCAGAAACTGAAGAACAATTAGCCGCAAAATATATTGGAAGACTTCGAATTCAGATCCATGATATGGCTAACATGTTTGATCCAAAGTCTATTGCAAAGCGCATCAGAGAGCACTTGCTTGGGAGAAACAAGGTGGATGTAGTGGTTGTTACTCGACTTCTAATTGACATAATAAAAATGTTGGTAGTAGTGTTTCTACTAGTATGCCAACCAATTCAAATTTTACCAAGGAAAAAAAAGATGGTAACATGAAGTGTTTCAATTGCCAAGAATTTAGCCATAGAACTTCTGAATGTATAAAGCCAAAGAAAAGAACTATGGTCAGAGATGAAATCGAAGAGTGCAATGAAGAGGTTGTGGTAGATTTTTCACCTCCGCCGTGATTTGATGAAGAACCTGAAGAAGTTGTGGCTGGCGATGAAGATCATAACCTAATGATTAAAAGAACTAGATTAAGTCCAAAGTCAAATGATTAATCCGCATGGTTACGAAGAACCATTTTCCAGTCTACATGCACTATTTTTGGAAAAGTGTGTCGGTTCGTGTTTGACATAGGAAGTTGTGACAATATAATTTTAGAAGAGGCTGTAAAAAATCTTGGAATCAAGACGGAAAAACATCCTGGACTTTACATGGTCGCATGCTTGAAGAAAGGAGGTGAGGTAAAAGTTTCTAAACGAGCTTTAATTCCTTTTTCAATTAGTTTAAAATATAAGGATGAAATTTGGTGTGATGTTGTGAATATGGATGTATGCCATCTCTTATTGGGGAGACCATGGTAATACGACAGGGTCGTGCAACATGATGGGTGCACAAACAACTACAGTTTCATATTCGAAGGCACCAAGATCACGCTATTGCCGAAGAAGCGAATTCAAAGCAAAGTGAAGCCTGATCAAAGGACAGAGACTATTAGTATGCTTTCATTAAAAGACTTTATCCATGATGTGGAAGTAGATAGTGAAATATATGTATATACTAGTGCGATTCCATTCTAGAGAGAAAGATAAAATTCCAAAGCCAGTAAATCCATTGCTATGTGAATTTGACGATGTGTTTCCAATAGAGCTGCCAGAGGGATTACCGCCGTTCAGAGACATCCAACATCAGATTGATTTGGAACCTGGTGTTATTTTACCGCATAGATTGCATTTTCGAATGAGTCCCAGAGAGCATGAAGAGTTGCAACGACAAGTGGAAGAATTGCTAAGTCAAGGCGGTGTTCGAGAAAGCCTTAGTCCTTGTGTTGTTCCTGCATTGCTAGTTCCAAAAAAAGATGGTTCATGGAGAATGTACACAGACAGTCGAGCTCTTAATAAGATAACAGCAAGATATCATTTTCCTATTCCACGATTGGATGATTTACTCGATCAAATTAGTGGGTCAGTTATCTTTTCAAAGATTGATTTATATAGCAGATATCACGATATCAGAATTCGACCAGGTGATGAATGGAAGATTGCTTTCAAAACTCGTGAAGGGTTATATAGATGGCTCGTCATGCCTTTCGGGTTATCAAATGCACCAAACACCTCCACGAGGGTGACGAACCAAATTTTCAGACTGTATATTGGCAAGTTTGTGGTGGTTTATTTCGATGACATACTTGTTTACAATGCAAGTACGGAAGAACATCTACAACATCTATGTGCTATTTTAATCATCTTACGTCAAGAACAATTTTATGCCGCGACAAAGAAATATACCCTCATGACTTCAAGTGTACTATTTTTGGGATATGTTTTTTTCCAAAGAAGGTTTACAAGTTGATCAAAGTATAGTCATGGCTATCAGAGATTGGCCACAACCAAAGACAATTACGGAAGAGCGTAGTTTTCATTGTTTGGCGTCTTTTTACAGACGTTTCATTCCACACTTCAGTAGCATTATGGCACCTATGACAGATTGTAAGAAAGGCAAACAGTTTGGTTTGGATGGAAGAAGATGAAAATGCTTTTGAGAGTATTAAACATTTGTTGACTTCATCGCCTATTCTAATGCTTCCAGACATCCATTTACCTTTCGAACTTCATACTGATGCTTCAAAAGTTGGAATTGGAGGAGTGTTAAGCCAAATTGGAAACCCTATTGCTTACTTCAGTGAGAAATTGTCAGGGGAAAAGATAAGATACAACACTTATGATGTTGAATTCTATTATATAGTCCAAGCTATTAAGAAATGGAGACTTCACAAAGAATTCGTTTTGTACACAGATTATGAAGCATTGAAGCATCTCCAAGGGCAAGAAAAAGTAGCTGCAAGGCATACATCATGGATTTCTTATTTACAAGAGTTCACATTTGTGGTAAAGCATAAGTCAGGGGTTACGAATAAAGTGGCAGATGCACCAAGTCGAAGAAGCAATCTTTTGATCACAAGGAGAGTTGAAGTAATAGGGTTTGACTTGATTGCAGAATTGTTGACCAAAGATCCTTATTTTTTAAAAGATCTGGAAAAACTAAAGAATGGTGAAGTGGCAAATTTTTCAATGAAGGATGGATTTCTTTTCAAAGGAAATCAATTATGCATTCTCGACTATAGTTTACAAGTGAAGATTATCTAAGAATTACACAATGAAGGTCATGTTGGTAGGAATCGCATCTTACGATTGCTTATAGATACCTGCTTTGGCCATCCATGCAAAAATAAGTTGAATAGTTCGTACTGAGATGTCACATTTGTCAAGTGTCAAAGGGGACTGCAACTATTGTATATTCCATTACCAGTTCCTTCCAAACCATGGGTTGATGTAAGTATGGACTTTGTTTTAGGTTTCCCAAGAACGTAGAGAGGCAACGATTCTATATTTGATAATGAGGAGTGACTTCCCGATTAACATTTAGTAGTCCTGGCGTTTATGTCAAGCTCTTGTTCTTATTTTGATTTTGTAGTCTAGTTTATTTGCTAGCTGTTTTGTTGTAAGCCTAGTAGGCATAGTGGATGGAACACTATAAACTCCATATGCGGTGGACGATCCACCATAGAAACCGATGTAGTTGATTGTCAAGTAACAGTCATCTGCACTTTATTGTTATAATAAAAGGAGTTTGCGGCCACCTTAAAAACCGGTCGTCTTTGCAAAAAAAGATAGGCTTATAGACATGCATGAAATTTAAAGCATGGGCTACTGATGAATCATATCTATGATTTGATGCTAGAGAGAGTTCAAGACTATAAGTCATTGTAACATAATATGGATCTTACTCATATGAAAATGTTCGAGTTGAAAGATACATTTGTTTATGCATAATCCTATAAAATCAGAAATCGCACGAAAGAATTATTTAAAATTTTCAATTAGGTGGTTATTGGAAAATATGTGAACCGCTAAAATATAGAGAACAGTGTATTTGTTACCCCTCTTATAAATAGTCCTGAGTAGTAGAAAATACGAAAAATAGTCATATTTATATAAATTTGTTAGCCTCTATATGAGCTCTTTTGGTCATCCAACATGACTTTTTTGTTAAGAAGGTAATGCATGCATGACCATCACATGCATGCGCTTCGATTGGTGGCTTGACTTGATCCAACCCGGACCAGTGATGCAGAGAAGGAATGTGACGGTTTGGAAAACAATCATTCTGAAACCCACAACTGAATTATGGGTGTTGGAACAACAGGCCTCTCGGCTTCAGTCAAGTTCGGTGATTTTACTTAACCAGCAGGGGTCACGACTTCTTTCTGCTATAGGTTCTACAATAAGGTTCTTTCAGCTTTGGATTTCGTCAGTTGAAGTAATTTTTGTTTTCAGCAAGTATTGTCTCTTTTTCGGTTCCGTTAATAAACTCATTCGGTTTTGATAAAGCTCTCGGGGTCAATTTTAATGCAAAGGATACATATACTCTTCCAAAGAGTGTCCCGACATCCAGGATTCTGATCCTAGTCATTACGGCTTTCGGTGTTATTTTGCTTTCGGTGTTGTTCCTTATTTCTTTGTATTGTTATTGTCTTTACTATTCGGTGCCAGTTGTTTAGTCCCAGTTTCCTTTCTTTACCGTTACCGGTGTCGGCTTGAATTTGAAGCCTATAAATAAGCGGGGTGTGTGATTTGTAATGGAAGTGAATTTTGTAATTGAAATATTGGCGTCCGCCATTATTGGAGCTTGTTTCTCCATCCCTAACTACGATATCCTTTGTGGATCAACGATTTGGAAGATCATCTTTCCGGCATCAATTTGGTCAACGGAGAGTTAATGATCATGTTTCCAACATCGTCAAATCAACGGAAATTATGTTTAATTGTTTATCTCGAGTTCATTGAGATCTCAGATTAAGTACCTTTTCGGCATCATTTCCGATCAACGGAAGTAGGAATTATCTCGTTTCTTTGGTAATATTCTACCTCAAAATCATTTGTTATTTGTGAAATTAAATAATTCTTCAAGTTCCGAACATAAATTTGAAACCTTATCATATTCCTCTGCATCAGTTTGGTATCAGAGCCAAAGATATTCTTGAGTTCAGTATTAATGCAGATTGGAATTCAAAGAATATCGGTTATTTGAAATTTAGTCCGAAGCATTTATTTTCCTTACGAATTGAAATGCCGCCAAGAAGAGCAAATAAACATCGCAATGTTGAAGATTTTTATGGTAAAGTAGATGCAGACCAAATGTAGGAGCGTCTTAATGTGAGGATTGATGATGGTATTAGATGGTTAGAACGAATGATTTTAACATGAATCGGAATCAAAGACAAAGGACTCCACCTGCATCGGAAAATATGTTTGGTGACGAGGAACACCATGGTAGTTATCAATCTCCACATCGTGAGGATAGGAGATTGCAACTCCAAATTCAAGTCATTTAAAGACGATGGCAGTCAGGAATGAGAATTGAAATACCAGAATTCAAAGGCAGTATGCAAGATGAGGAATTTCTGGATTAGGTTTATAACGTTGAAAAATACTTGAATACAAGGGAGTACTAGAAGAGCATTTAGTACTATTAGTCGCTACAAGACTGGGAGGAAGAGCTACAACATGGTGGAAAAGAATTAAATTGACTCGAGCACGAATGGGAAAGTCAAAGGTGGTTACGTGGGACAAGATGAAGAAGTTGATAAAGGATACATTTTTACGTTATAACTATCAGTCGTTAATGTATCAACGATTGTAGAATTTGCGGCAAGTCACACATTTTGTTAATGATTACACGGAGGAATTTTTTCAATTAATTGTCCGAAATGATATATCAGAAACTGAAGAACAATTAGCCGCAAAATATATTGGAAGACTTCGAATTCAGATCCATGTTATGGCTAACATGTTTGATCCAAAGTCTGTTGCAAAGCGCATCAGAGAGCACTTGCTTGGGAGAAACAAGGTGGACGTAGTAGTTGTTACTCGACTTCTAATCGACATAATAAAAATGTTGGTAGTAGTGTTTCTGCTAGTATGCCAACCAATTCAAATTTTACCAAGGAAAAAGAAGACGGTAACATGAAGTGTTTCAATTGCCAAGAATTTAGCCATAGAACTTCTGAATGTATAAAGCCAAAGAAAAGAACTATGGTCAGAGATGAAATTGAAGAGTGCGATGAAGAGGTTGTGGTAGATTTTTCATCTCCGCCGCGATTTGATGAAGAAACAGAGAAGAAATATGGTCAAACGACGAATTCGCATGGTTACGAAGCAACATTTTCCGGTCTACATGCACTATTTTCGGAAAAGTGTGTCGATTCTTGTTTGACGTAGGAAGTTGTGACAATATAATTTCATAAGAGCCTTGACAAAAGCTTGGAATTAAGACCGAAAAAACATCCTCGACCTTACATGGTCGCATGGTTGAAGAAAGGAGGAGAGGTAAAAGTTTCTAAACGAGCTTTAATTCTTTTTTCAATTGGTTTAAAATATAAGGATGAAATTTGGTGTGATGTTGTGAATATGGATGTATGCCATCCCTTGTTGGGGAGACCATGATAATACGATAGGGTCGTGCAACATGATGGGTGCTCAAACAGCTACAGTTTCATATTCGAAGGAACCAAGATCACGCTAGTTCCGAAGAGACAAATTCAAAGCAAACTAAAGCCTGATCAAAAGACAGAGACAATTAGTCTGTTTTCATTAAAAGACTTTGTCGATGATGTGGAAGAAGATAGTGAAATATATCTACTAGTGGGATTCGATTCAAGAGAGAACGATAAAATTCCGGAGCCAATAAAGCCATTTCTATGTGAATTTGATGATGTGTTTCCAAAAGAGCTACCAGAGGGATTACCACCGCTTAGAGACATCCAACATTAGATTGAATTAGAACCTGGTGCTATTTTACCGCATAGACCGCATTGTCGAGTGAGTCCCAGAGAGCATGAAGAGTTACGACGACAAGTGGAAGAATGGCTAAGTCAAGGCGGTGTTCGAGAAAGCCTTAGTCCTTGTGTCGTTCCTTCATTGCTAGTTCCAAAAAAAGATGGTTCATGGAGAATGTGCACAGACAGTCGAGCTCTTAACAACATAACAGTAAGATATCTTTTTCCTATTCCACGATTGGATGATTTACTCGATCAAATTAGTGGATGAGTTATCTTTTCAAAGATGGATTTATAGAGCGGATATCATCAAATCAAAATTCGACTAGGTGATGAATGGAGACTGCTTTCAAAACTCGTGAAGGTTTATATGATTGGCTCATCATGCCTGTCGGGTTATCAAATGCACCAAGCACCTTCACGAGGGTGATGAACCAAATTTTCGGACCGTATATTAGCAAGTTTGTGGTTGTTTATTTTGATGACATACTTGTCTACAATGCAAGTACGGAAGAACATCTACGTGCTATTTTGATCATCTTACGTCAAGAACAATTTTATGCCGCGAAAAAATAATGTACCTTCATGACTTCAAGTGTACTATTTTCGGGATATGTTGTCTCCAAAGAAGGTTTACAGGTTGATCAAAGTAGAGTCATGGCTACCACATATTGGCCACAACCAAAGACAATTATGGAAGTGCGTAGTTTTCATTGTTTGGCGTCTTTTTACGGACTATTCATTCCACACTTCAGTAGAATTATGGCACCTATGGCGGATTGCATGAAAGGCAAGCAGTTTGGTTAGGACGGAAGAAGATGAAAATGCTTTTGAGCGTATTAAACATCTGTTGACTTCAGCGCCTATTCTAGTTCTTCCAGACTTCCATTTACCTTTAGAACTTCATATCGATGCTTCAAAAGTTGGAATTGGAGGAGTGTTAAGCCAAAATGGAAAACATATTGCTTACTTTAGTGAGAAATTGTCTGGGGCAAAGGTAAGATACAACACTTATGATGTTGAATTCTATTCTATAGTTCAAGCTATTAAGCATTGGAGACATTATCTTTTTCACAAAGAATTCATTTTGTACACAGATTATGAAGCATTGAAGCATCTCCAAGGGAAAGACAAATTAGCTGCAAGGCGTACATCATGGATTGCTTATTTACAAGAATTCACATTTGTGGTAAAGCATATGTCAGGGGTTACGAATAAAGTGGCAGATGCACTAAGTCGAAGAAGCAATCTTTTGATCACAACGAGAGTTGAAGTAATAGGGTTTGACTCAATTGCAGAATTGTTGACCACGGATCCTTATTTTTCAAAAGATCCGGAAAAACTGAAGAATGGTGAAGTGGCAGATTTTAAAATGAAGGACGGATTTCTTTTCAAAGGAAATCAATTATGCATTCTCGACTGTAGTTTACGAGTGAAGATTATCCAAGAATTACACAATGAAGGTCATGTTGACAAGGATTATACCTTACGATTGCTTATGGATACCTACTTCTGGCCATCCATGTGAAAAGAAGTTGAAAATTTCGTACAAAGATGTCACATTTGTCAAGTGTCAAAAGCGACTGCAACTAATGCTTGATTGTATATTTCATTACCAGTTCCTTCCAAACCTTGGGTTGATGTGAGTATGGACTTTATTTTAGGTTTACCAAGAACATAGAGAGACAATGATTCTATATATATATATATATATATATATATATATATATATTCGTTGATTGTTTTTCCAAGATGGTTCATTTCATTGCTTGCAAGAAAGCGGCAGACGCAGTCAATATATCTCAACTATCCTTTCGAGAAATATACCGATTGCATGGACTACCAGAATCAATTGTTTCAGATCATGACACTTGGTTTTTAAGTCATTTCTGGTTAAGTTTATGGAAAATGGTGGGAACAGAATTGAAATTTTATAGCGCCTATCATCCCCGAACGGATGGACAGACCTAAGCGGTGAACAAATTTTTAGGAAACCTGCTAACAAGTCTTGTTCAAGACAATTAGAAAAGTTGGGATTCTAAATTGTATCAGGCTGAATTCGCGCACAATCATGCCATTAATCGTTGCACTTGATTCAATCCATTCAAAATTGTGTACTCAGAGGTACCTAAGGGGCCGTTGGATCTAATTCCATTTACTCATCAAGGTACAATGCAAGGAAAAGTCATTGACCTTGTCTCGAAGTTACAGGTACTCCATCGTGTGGTCCAGAAACGATTAGGTGAAGCAACTCAAAAGTACTCTTATTTGAAACGACAACATATTGAATTTTAGAAGGAGGACTTTGTATGGGAAGTGTTAACAAAAGATAGATTTCCTGTTGGAACATACAATAAGTTGGCTTCTAGAAAGATTAGACCTTTCGATATTGTTGACAAGATCAATCCAAATGCTTATCACTTGAAATTACCAAGCCATGTTTATACTTATGATGTTTTCAACATTAAGCACTTAATACCATATTATGAATAAGACCTGATTGAAGAAGTTACGTCTAATTCGAGGATGAATTCTTTCAAACCTGGGGAGGATGATGCAGCGTAGGAATGTGACAGTTTGGAAAACAGTCATTCGGAAACCCACAACTGCATTATGGGTGTCGGAACGACAGGCCTCTCGGCTTCAGTCAAGTTCGATGATTTTACTTAACCAGTAGGGGTCACGGGTTCTTTCTGCTACCAGTTCTATAATAAGGTTCTTTAAGCTTTGGTTCCCGTCAATTGAAGTTGTTTTCATCTTCCGCAAGTATTGTCTTTATTTCCGTTCCGTTGATAACATCTTTCAGTTTAAAATAAAGCTTTCGGGTGGAATTCTGCTGTCGGTTTTCTGATAAAGCTCTCAGGGTCAATTTCAATGCAAAGAATATATACACTCTTCCGGAAAGAGTGTCTCGGCATGCAAGGTTCTGGTCCCGGTCATTACGACTTTTGGTGTTATTTTGCTTTCGGTGTTGTTCCTTATTTCTTTGTATTGTTATTGTCTTTACTATTCGGTGTCAGTTGTTTAGTCCCGATTTCCTTTTTTTACCGTTGCCGGTGTCGGCTTATGTGAATCTGAAGCTTATAAATAGGAGGGATGTGTGAGTTATAATGGAAGTGAATTTTGTAATTGAAATATTGGATGCTCCATTATTGGAGCTTGTTTCTCCATCCCTAACAACAGTATCCTCTGTGGATCAAGGATTTGGAAGATCATCTTTCCGTCATCAATTTGGTCAATGGAGGGTTGGTGATCACGTTTCCGACATTTTCAGATCAATGGAAATTGTGTTTAACTGTTTATCTCCAGTTAATCGAGACCTCAATTCTTACTACCTTTTCGGCATCGTTTCCAATCAACGAAAGTGGTAGTTATCTCGTTTCTTTGGTAATATTCTACCTCAAACTCATCTGTGATTTGTGAAATTAAAGAATTATTCAAGTTTCGAACATAAATTTGAAACCTTATCATATTTCGCTGCGTCAACCGGGCTAGGCTAATGTAGTGTAGAGCTCTTTATTTTTGATAGTATATTTTTAAATAAGTTTTGATTTATTATTTGCGGTCTTGTTTTATCTCACGACATAATTTTTAATATTTTCTCTAACCTATTTCTATATAAATGATGTATTCAGATTAGCAACAGTTTTATAATCGAGTTCTCGTTTTTTTCCACAGTCGTTAAGCAATACAAAAAAATGGTTGTTATTCGATCAGCAATTTTTGTGCAACCGACTATTGATATTATAGAGCTGCTTTGTCCTACAGACAGCCCTGCAAGTTACTGATTGTCTTGCATGATTTTGATACAACAACGAAATTTCTCAAAGAGAGTGATCTGGTCTGCGACTCAGCCATATACGCAACTTCAGATTTCGAAGATTCAGATCGAGGTACAACAAATCCTGAGTACCACTTTCTGCGGGAAGCATGTGCACGACCAGTGGCGGACCCAGCCCATAGGCTTAGGTAGGGCAATAATACTGCCTACAAAATTTACTTCAGTTTTAAAATGTATAACACTGTGCATATAGTCCTATAACACGTTAAATATATGATTTCTGGCCTCGCTAGTCAATAGAAACTGTCAAACACTTTCATGTAGGGCCATTATAATATTTGACATATGGCCTACTGCTGAATTTGTATATGGTTATGCTAGAATTAAAAAGTTTCAGCTATGGCCTTGGCCCCAGCTGACGGCTACTTGCATCCGCCCCTGTGCACGACTAGACTCGAAATTGAGTTTGTTGCCGGACCTAGTAATTCATTTTAATTGCACCACACTTGCAAAAGTGCCGCAACTGTGGACACGTTCGTTTAAATTTTTACTTCTAAACTTCATATTTACATAACCTCCGTGCAAATACTTTGGTAAAATTAATGTGAAATTCTTACTAATAAAGAGGTACAAATACAGAAATACCGGGGTCAAATATTGAAATGGCGTATAATTGACCTATTTGTCATGGATTAACATAATCTTACGAAGAATTAACTGTTAGTTCGGGCTAAGTATTGTGATATAATTTGTAGTGAAAGCAGTACGGTAATAAAAATAATGAAATGTAGTAAGCGTTAACAGGCTTAAGCAAATTACCACTACATATTTCCTTTTACAAGTTTACGGTACCAAAGATATATAGAGCTATCACTAGTTCATGATTTCATAAGTGTTCAAGCTGGAATTCATATCACTTTACCCATCTGAAACAATACATTTGTATAAAAACATTAGTTTACCCGGCCAAGCAAATATTCATATTAAATCCATACTAGATAATAACTAGACTTTCACTGAGCTTTTTTATCACTTGTACAACACTCCTGTGATCATATATGATACATGTTATGGTGCGTAAGGAAAATACAAACAGAAGGTGTAAGCCTTACCATCAGGGCAATTTTCGCGTCCACATCCAAGCTTGGTAATTGATTTGCTTACGATGACCTTGTATTTTTCACAGGGGCAATCGGGTTTGCATGATTCTGTCTTACGGTCGTAGCAACGCTTCTGGCGTGCCCATCTATTCACAACGTCTTTTGGGGTCAGATGCCTTGGCCCTAAGTAGAAATTATTACCGCACCACATAGGGGCTCCTGTTGCATTGCAGGTGGCGGCCAACACTTCTGCTGCATGTTCGATGGCATTGTCCCAGTTCAAAGGCATTAGTTTTTGCTTCCTCCTCCTCCCCTCTCCTCTGCGTATCCAGTTGTGTGCATCCAGGAATGATGTGTTTTGTGTAACTGAACGTTAATGTGTGCTATGGTTAGATATATATATATCTTATTTTTTGTATGTTTGGCTCCATATATTCACTTAATGCAAATCATTATTGCAGACAAAAATGTGCAAGTACTATAACTGATACCCAAGAGTAGGAATTTGCATATTTTAATCAAGAAGTTTTTAGATCATGAGATGATAATTCTGTATATTTCAATCAAGTAGATCATCATGATATACTGATGAGGTTTAAAACTATCATCCAAATCAATTAATATTGTAATTTTAATTGCTTTCGGCATGTGTAATTAACAAGCAAAATCCACCAAAAGGATTTATCAAGGAAATTACAGGAGCACCCAGTTAATTTTTGACAAATCAGAAGATATACCAACTTTACAATGTTCTGCACGTACAATCATATGTGCCAGCCTACAAATTTAGAGATATATCTTATTAAGATCAAGTAACTATAACATCATCTGATGCTTTCTTTAGTTACATATATTTTGGGAGCTGCTTACAAACTAACAAATATAACATCATTTGATGAGTATTGACTGTTGCCTAAAACATAAATTATATAAAAGAAGATTTATTTTTATTTTTATTTTATTTTACCATAGGGTTGATGTGAGTTGAAATTCATACTGAGCAATCCAGGGGCATTTGTTTCATTGCGACCTACAGCCATCAGCTCTGCCTGATTTGCCAAGTTGTTGGCGTTGTTCAAAGAGAAAAGTCCTGACTTGTTATTTCTTCTATGATTCCAATTGTGTGCACTGAGGTCTGGTGCAGGTTGAGGTTGAGCGACTGTGAATCCGAGTGTAAGCATGAGAAGGAGAAGAAGTAAACATGATATCAATGTCAGGTTTGAATAACTCATTTTGTTCACGCGTTGGATTACTTCCATTCACTTTGGAGCCAGAAATACAACATTGGAGGTACATTTATAATGGAAATGATTTTTTACAGTAGACAAGTGTTTTTTTGAAGCCGAAGTTCAGGTGTTGAACTCGACCACTGAAAAGATTTTATATATATTCCAAGCTAGAAGCGTAGATTATGAAACAGGCAGATTTAAATTCCTATCCAAATCAATAAGATTGATTAGTTTGGCAAGCATATAGTTAACATGAAAAAATCAAATAGGTTTAATAATAAAAAGTATGAGAGCACGGCCTGTTTTTGTTGAAACAACCAACGAAGAGTGAAGTAATAAGAGCAGCAGCAAATAGTGAAAGTAAATTTTGTTATATTTTGTACAATGAGACTGTTGCATACGAGAGACATGCTTATGTTACTTATTTCGGAAATGCTTGAAGGCCCGGAAAATAGGTCAAGGAAAGTGATAAAAACATTTTCCACCGCATGATTTGCACTCTCCCCTATTTTTCAGGAGTCCTCCCTTATTTTTAGCCCTTCAAATAAAAATCCGCATCCCTTATTTTTAGCCCTTCAAATAAAAATCCGTATATTTTGACAAAAAATCCTTCGGGCCTTCTAGCATAGTCCTACTTATTTATACATGATTTGGTAACGGCTACTGACGTACGGCGGATACGGTTAAATTACAAATTTAACCTTATAACCCTCTATATAAAATTGAAGAGCGTAGAGCATTTACACTGATTATCTTTATTCTTCCAGATAATTTCATCTAGGGTTTTCTTTCTTCATCTCTTTTCCCAGTTTCTTCAATTTTTATTTCAACTTTTAATCTCAACAAGTTGAGCTTGGATAATGATCTGTTGAGGATATTTGCCTTCCAGTAGGCAACTGGTAGATGATTCACTTTTAACTTGCCATCGATTACTCTCTCGTGTACGAAATATAAATCACTATTGATATTTTTCATACGTACGTGAGCGGAGAAAGGGGTTGGCGGAGAGAAAGCACAATACTCGGATTGTCGCACTAGAGAGTCGGTGGTGTTGTTGGTTGAAACCCTATCTCTTTAAGAAGAGATTCCAGCCAAATAATCTCGGTTGTTGCACCGACAACAGTCCGACATTCCGCTTCTATGCTCGTTTGAGATACTATGGGCTGCTTTTTGAAGCATCATGAAATCGAATTACTGCCCAGGTAAATGCAATAGCCAAATGTGTATCTACGGTCATCTGAGTCCAATGCCCAGTTTGCTTCGGCACTTATAGCCTTCGATGGTAAGAGTTTTGCATGATTTGAGGCCAATTCCTTAATTTATTGTTCTCGTTAGGTACCTTAATATACGTTTAACTGCTCTCCAATGTTCATTTAGCGGTTTGTGCTTATACTGACATACTTTATTTGCAGTACATGGAATGTTTGGACGTGTTATTGTTATTAATGTATTGAAGTGCACCAACTATACTTCTGTATCGGTTTTCATTTGTGATAAGCTCACCCCTGTTTTTGCATAGTTGTTGGTTGCTTACCATCAAGTGGAAATTGGTTTAGCTTGATCCATTAGAGCACGAGTTAGGATTTCTGAAATATACTTGCCTTGGCTTAGAATGAGCTCTTTTTTTAAATTTCTGCTTACTTCAATCCCAAGAAAGTAGCTTAGCGTGCATAAATCCTTGATAGATAACTCTTTATCCAAGTGATTTATTGTTTTTATGAGGGGATTATTACCTGTAATAATAATATCGTCGACATATACAAGTATATATGCTGCTATGTTATTTTTAGTTTTGATGTACACTGAATTTTTTGACTTGCTTGCTTTGTACCCAGGTTTCATTAGTGTGGTATTTAGCTCTTTGTACCGTACCCTTGGCGCTTGTTTGAGTGCATACAACGCCTCATTAAGTTTGCATATTATTTCTCTCTTTGATTCTTGACAGTATCCGTGTGGTTGATCCATGTATACATTCTCTTGTAGCCCATCACTGAAAGAAGCATTTTTCACATCGAGTTGTCTGATTTTCCAGTTATTGTGCGGTACTATTGTGAGTAATATTCTAATGGTTGTGGGTTTGACTATTGGTAAAAAAGTTTCACTAAAGTCAAACATGTATTATGCATGTAAACTTTAGCTGCAAGTCTTGCTTTGTACTTTAGAACAGTTCCATCATCTCTCCTATTTGTCTTATATGTCCACTCACACCCAATGATGTTCTTGTCTTTTGGTTTTGGTACTATGCTCCATGTCTTGTTTTTGATCAATGTTGTGTATTCCTCATCCATCGCTTGTCTTCATTCATTGTGCTGCACAGTTTGTTCGTAAGTTTTTGGGTCACCTATTTATATTTTTATAGTGAAACTTGTGGGTTTAAACATCCTACATTTTGCTCTTCGATCATGTGATATCCAAGTCTGATGTACCCTTGATTTTGACTTTGACTTTCATTTCAGTCTCTGTTCTGTTGTGAACTCGATGACCAATCCTCACCGTGTTCATTGTTTCTATTACTTTGACTTTATAGTCTTTGGCTTGATGCAGTGTCTTGACCTGGTCTGTTGGTGTACATTGTGTGTTCAAATTCTGAAGATTAACCTGATCTGTTTGTAGACATAGTGTGTTAAGATTTTGAGTCTTGATATGGTCTGTTGGTGGACATTGTGTGTTGAGACTCTATATCTTGTTCATCTGTACCAATTTTATTTGGTTGACCGGTATACATTGGTGTGGGCGGTACGGATATCCTTGAATTGTGTACTTTTTCAATGGTCTTTGCATCCTTGTTTGCAAATGGAAAGGTATGTCCAATAAATTCTACATCTCTTAACATAATAATTTTTTCCATTGCTATTTAAGCATTTGTAGCCCTTCTGGTTGCCTGTGTATCCTAAAAGAATGTGTAGGGTTGAGATATGAGGTTTAGTTTGTGGTTGTTGTATGGTCTTGTCCATGGGAAACATAGGCACCCAAACATATTCAGATCTGAATAGCTTAGTCTTTAGTCAAGCAAAATTTCCATTGGTATCTTGTCATTGAGAGTCTTGGTGGGTAGCCTGTTGATGTGGTAGTCAGCAGTGACAAATGAATCTGGCCAGTACTTAAGAGGCAATGAAGCATATCTCAACAATGTGCCAATGCTTTCTCTTGACAATTCCATTCTTTTCAGATGTATATAGACATGTATCCCTGTGAACTATACCCTTTTTTGAGAAGTATTCTTTTAGATGTTTGAATTCTGAGCATCCACTAGTTTGTATGATTTTAAGTTGATGATTTGTTTGTTTCTCCATTAATTTGATAAACTGAACTACTACTCTGCGTGTTTCTGCTTTAGACTCAAGAAAATATATCCATGCGAATCTGGAATATGAATCACCAAATTATATACAGTAGTTGTAGCCATAGTCAAAATTTATTGGGGTTGATCCACGCAAGTTAGTTGCTACCATTTCTTGTGGGCGATTATATATAGTTATGAAGTTTGGAAATGGTAGTTTGTGGCTTTTCCCCGTTTGACATGTATCATATGGTGATGAACACACTTTATTAAAATCATAATTGATATTATTCATCCTTAAAACTTGCTTTACAGTTTCAACACTTAACACTTAGGTGACCAAATTTGCAATGCCACATATCAAACATATTAATTTTAGTGACTGTACTAGAGTAGTTGCACCATTTTCTTCCGACAGTGGCTTAGTGTTCTTCATATTGGATTTATACATCCCTTTGTGTAGATTATCGTATAGTAAAAATTCTTTATTTAGCAAGTCCCTAACTAGACAGTAATTTGGGGAAAACTCAAAATATATTTTGTTATCATTAGCAAATTAAGATAAGTTTATTAAATTCTTCTTGATTTGTGGCACCATTGGAAGATTATTGAGTTTTAGTTCTCTTTTGCCTATGATATTAGCATTACTACTATGAGTTATTTTTATTGAGTTACCAGTTCCCACAAAAATAGATGAGTACCTCTGTACTCTCTATTCCCTAGATTCAGATTGTTTAAGTTGTTCGTAATGTGGTTGGTTGCACCAGAGTCAGGGTACCTGTCTTCGTATTACAAGTCTTCACTTTTAACCGAACTCTCCATGCTGTTTTGAATTCTTGAACTGTCTGCTTGGCTTCTTGAATCTGAAGTTAATGTAGCTACATTTGCATTAGGGTTATAGTTTCTTGAGTTGTTTCTGTTTTGTTGGTTTGTTGAGAAGTTTTGGTCGAATATGAAATAATACATATTTTCAATGTGACTAAATTTCTCATAAATTTGACATCTTATTCTTTTGGTGTTACTACGTCCCCCTCTGTCTTTGTTGCCTTGATTATTTCCTCTGTTCATTAATGTTGTTGTTTGATGCATAATTCACTGAGAGGTCTGGACTCAGTGGTTTCTTTGATTCAATTCAGCTTTCATGTGAGAGCAGCGTAGAGTGCACATACTAAATTAATGGAGTTGTTTCTTTTGAAGAGAGGACAACAAAGATTGGTTCATACTCGTCATCGATTCCATTCAAAATGTGTAGAGTTAGCTCATCATCGGTGATCATGTGGCCAACAACTTTAAGTAAGTCACACAATGCCTTTATTTCTTTTGTGTATTCTCATGTAGACATAGTATCTTTCTTTAAATTTTGGAGTTGTCTTCGATTGTGCATTATTCTTGTCGATGACTGAGAGTTGAATGTTTGTTCAATTGATTGCCAAATTTCTTTCATAGTTTTGCACCCAATAAATTATGGTAATAGGCTTAGGTTTATTGGTGACACTAGCCATGAAAATATTAGACTGTTTTTTTTACTGAATGAGATATATTTAGGGTTACTGACAAGATTACCCTCCTTGTTAGTGATCATCTTTGACGGTGTGGGTATGGTTTCATGAATGTTGCCTTCAAGTCTGTATCCTCTTATAACAGTTGTAATTTGGAATTTTCACATTTAATAGTTGCTTTTATCGAGTTGTATTGTGATCATCTGACTTTTTGGATTTACTATGTTTGCTATGTGTAACAACCCGGGTTTCGACAAATTCGAATTTTTTTCAAAAATCCAAATCTATCGAAGATTGAGTTGGTTTGTCTAGTATGTTGTAGAAAGTCAAAGATAAATATATTAGAGCTCATAATAGAAATCTCGCAGTAAAAGAGAACATAGAATAACAGTAGGGAAACACTTACCAATATAATGACATTATCTAACAAGTGTCTCTAAGCTGAAGAATCTCAACCACTTGTCTAGCCTGCGGGTTTGTTATGAGGAGGGGGTCAGAACAAAAACTCTGGTGAATGGACAAATTATAACTTCTACAAATAACACTACATATACCGCTCTATCACTGATTCGTATTCATCAAGTTACTCGGGTTTTTCTCACAACATACTTTCGATTTTTCCGCATAAATCGTACCCATCTACTTCCCAGTAAATTAACACATTAATATGTATGTAACTATATACCCAATGTATCAAGGTACTCACCATAGTACCCTCCTCAAGTGGCCCCCATCGTCATACTATAAAAACGTGTTGGACCTCCATCTCCACGCAACGAAAGCATGCTAGGCTACACTACGAAAGCGATCTACTACTGCGTCACAAGGACGCCCTAATCCCAGCATTCCTTCACAGAACTCAGTATGGGGTTTTTACATGTCTGTAAGGGACAACCTCGTTAGGCTTACAACACAGATATCCGAAGATGGGTCTATCTCTTTTGATGGCTCTCCAAGGCCTTACCCAGCCCTCCCCCAAACTAATGAAAGACTATTAAAAGAGCTAAATAACCGCCCTACCATCCAATCAAAACAAACATGCAGTCCATTATCCAATGAACCGATATTAAAAGATCACTAGCCTCTTGGCTTAGCCCAGAGTTTCCCCCATATGCTCCGACTAACAATGACAGGTATCCAACAACCTACTAACCTTTATTGGGTCCTGACCACGAAGCCTCTCCCCTGAAGCAGCCGCCGAAACATACTAAGATCATCTCAATCAGTCTTTAAGTTGTCCACCATCAAAGATGCAGCCAAGACATACTCACTTGATGAAACCGTAAAGACCATACCTATATGGGTATAGCTTCATTAGGCCTACCTTAGAGGGCCATCTTAAAATATCCTCACATCCAGTAGAAATCATGCACTTCCTTCTAGTTATGTCAACTAACAAGCTGGACGTGCCTCCTCATGTCTCCAAACATCTACGATGAACTCCCCCGTTTTCATTCACATGCGTACAGGCTGGTCAAGCACATCTCATTATTACGTCATTAGGCCCTATATCTAATCTTCAACTACATGCTTGTTTTATTTACCATAGTGCTAGTTAACTAAAACATTCACTTGTTTACTCTACATTCAAATTATTTATTTGTTTTCTTTAATTGGTCACTTATTTTTCCAAATCAGCTCTCGCTGCCAAAATGGACCACTTGTAACATCCCGTATTTTCGGTAGTCAAATATTTATTTTATTATATTATACTAAATACTGATTTAAAATTTAAATGGATTTAAAATATACAATTTGTTTATTTAACAAAGTTTAATCGTTTAATTTATATATAATTATAAAATGAGCTTGTAATGGCATGGTAGTTCGTGATATTGAGTTTTGAAAGTGAATATATAGAATCCGATATAAGTCGAAATTCGGTCAAATAAGAAATGTTTGAATCTGTTTGATCATATTTTTCTAGTGAAAGAGAAAAATCGAGATTCTATGTTATAGATTGTTGGTTATGTCTAATTCAAATTTTCAAATAGTCGCCATGAAATTATTAATAAATTATTATAGCTATTAATTTAATGATTTAATTCGTTTTAAAATGGTTTTTGATTGTAACTTGAGATAATGATTGAACTAAGCCACGAAATGAATTCCGTTGAATTCGTACAGGATAAGTATAATTTTTTGTTATTCTTGGCGACTGGATATTTTTGGTGTCGAAAATAGCATTGTTTCACGCGTAAATTTGAATAACGGATTATCAAACGAACTCCGTTTTTAGCGAAACTAATTTTATTAAATCTGTAATGATGAGGTGTAGTAGTGTTTCATGTTTAAAGTTATTTGAATTTATTTTTTTATCATGGGAAAATTAAACGTGTGTTTTTCACTTGTGATTTATAAAGGACTTTTCACAAACGACTTCGAAATTCAACGAAACTTATTCCATCGTGTCCGGAATATTTTTCTATGCTAGGATTAGGTGTTTCACCTCGATCGGAGATTGTATGATGTTGTTTTAGCATGTTACTTCATAGTGAAGTATCGTAAAATATTATATTAATTTAATAATCCTATAAATACCCAACAAGCTAGTGTAAACCTAATCTTTTTCGTTTAGTAGTCAATGATTACAAAAGCCGCCATTTCGACAACATGAACAACCGATATTTAGTGAGCATCTCCTCCAAATCCACACGTTTTGACACAAATCGTTCAACTACAAAACAGTAGATCTAGGCGAAGGCTATAAATTGGTCGGTGGTGATCTTTTCCAAAGCGTTCCGGTGGACGAATTAGTGCCATGAAGCCGTGCCAGTTTGTGAAGGTTTGTGAGCGGAGGAGGGGATCAAACTACGAGTTGTTGCTAGTGAAAGGGGAGTGTTGTGCGGCGATCAATTTGGAGATAGCAGATTAATGTTTGGTTGAGGATGTGAGGCGCAGCATATCCGGGGAAGTCGGATGCGTGGGATGTCCAGAACTAAAGTTCCAAGGGAAAAAGCATATTTTTTTAGTTGGACCTAGGAATGTTTGGTTGTATAAATAAACAATAGGGAGGAGCATGCATGGTTCTTGGTACCAGTATGAAGGCGTGAAGATTTTTTTTCAAGCAACAGTAAAAGAAGGGAACCGAAAAAAATGCATGAAGAAGTAAGTAAAGTATGGACGGAGAGCAATTATCAGTGGGATGTGGCATGGTGCATATTTCAGTTGCATGGAGAACGAGTAGTCAATATAGAAAAGAAAGGAAAAAAAAAGAAGCTGAACGAAGACAACATGACATGAATTCAGTTGGGAAGAAGTAAATAATGGTTGGGCTTGGGTATTTTGCAGTGAAGAAATTGTGAACGTTGGAGAGAAGAAGTGTATGCAGCGTGAATAGTGAAGGTAGCAGATGGGTATTATGACGTGAAGCTTGAAAATTGAAAAGGGTGGAAATGAATGAAGGCATTTGTCAATGAAGAACAATGGGGAGGAAGTGCAGGATTATGAAATAAACAAAATGAGATGGACCAGTTATTTCAAAACGTGAAAAGTTGGCATGGGAAGGATTCACGAAAGCCACCTGATGGTTATTGTGCTCGTTGGGGAAAGGGTGGAGTTGTCGAGCAGTGGAGGAGGCACAGTAGTGGGAGGATATAGTGGGAGCACGGTGGAGTTTAAAACAGAACAAAATGAGAGGATGGAGGTTTCCAAACTGAAGAGCCTATAAACAGTGGAACGCAAAACTGCCTAATTCCTTTAGCTGAGCCTAAACAGGGTATATATTATATAAACAAGCTAATAATATATCTTAATCTATTATATTATATGAAAGCATAATCTTTCTCTGAAGACTTTTCAGATCCACATTCTCCAAAAAATCCACAAACCGACACGTGTACAACGTTTAAATCCTCGCCGTCCATTAGAATACCCGTCCAAACTCTTTTCTCTGCGGCTGTTCAGTTTTAGAACATTCAAAAATTCACAATGCTGCCACGTGTAAAGCAGACAGATCTAACCGCTAGCCACCCTTTTGATTTCCACCTCGTGCATTATGCCCTAGCCTTACTCTCCATTTTTCGTTCATACTGCATCGTAAGAAAAATACCGTGTTGCCTAGCCGCCATCATCTCTTCCCCATCCGCCTTCCCTTTACCATCGACAAGCTGCGGTTCTGCCTTTCTTTCCCCTTCTGTCGGACGCGCTGTGATTAACCCTAATTCTTGCCTCTTGCTTCTTCCTGTTTTATGTCACCTACGAGCGCCGTCTCCGCTTCTATGATTTTATTTTGCAATCTTCCACTGGCACCATGAGGAAAGGTATGATTTTGCTATCTTCTATTTACCCCCGTATTAGCAGCCCTAATTTTGTTTCTGTTCGCAGCCCCGCATTTTCTTCGTTACCTCCTATGATTAATGAAAAAATAGGCTGCTAATGCTTGATGGCGTCAAATCAACTGGCTACCATGTCGGTTCACAACCCAGCCCCAAATATTTTGGTAAGCTTTGCAACTTTTCATTTACGTGTTTTTCTTTCTTCTACATTGATCGTCTGTCCACTCAATTTCTTTTTTCACTAACTCTCTACTGCGATTTTTGGTCGTACTTGGATGGTATAAGGTCAAAAAATAGTCATAATTTTGGTAACCTTTCCAGCTTCATAAACCTGAAAGTTGCTTTCGGTGGCTTCATGATACTTGATCCTTACACTGAATAATTAGGGGTTTGCAGATGTATACAAACTTATGGTAGAATTGTGAAAATTTTCCTTTTTGGGGAATGTTCGCTTTGTTTGAAATTTGTACACTACATAAGTCCCATTAAATGTTTAGGATTTCCAGTCTCTACAATATCAACATTTGTATAAGGATGATCGCTCTGGTGATTGACTTGCAATTTTTGAGATGGCGTGAACATATTTTCTATCTTTTGGCCACATGAAATATATTTATATTTTAAGATGTGTGATGATGACTAAATCTGAAGCTTAAAGTCCTGGTTCCAATTTAAGACTTTTGTGACATCGAAGTATCTAAGTCGTGAGATGATACTTTAACCATTGTACAATTCATTCAATTCCTGATTAGCACTTCTTTATGTATAAACAATTTTAACCTCAATTTGATTTGAATCTATACTATACTGTTAAACATTAGTTTCTAACTCTGTGCTCTCAGGCATTCGCCTACTTCAGCTTCCGTTTCTTTTACATGATTCCACGTGTAGTTTTTGTTTTTTTACTTCTCCATGAAATATCTTCAACTACATGTACTTTTAGACTGTAAGCCAATTTTATATATCCTATACAAGATTTGTTTGTGTTTCATTGGCGATGCATCTGTATGTGCCAAAAAAAATTAAATCCTAGACTTTTAAAATAGTTGGATTTTATTCATAGTTCCTAATCGGTCTCACTAGAAGCTGCTTCCTGTTATGATATAAGAAAAATAAACCCCTTGAATATAGCTTAATGTATGTGAATATTCTAATGTTGTTTCTACTGCAACAAAATATAGATTGAATTTTATGTGTTTTCCATTGTTTTTATACTCTGATTGCCTAAGCTACTGCATAGTCTCACAATTACAGTTCGTTATGCAACCTTACACTTTTCTGCAGGATAAAAGAGATATGTATTTACAACGGCAATCATAGCAGCTCAAATTCATTTTGGGACCCATCTAAGACCACCCCATTTCGACGATGAGGTAATTATTTTTTGATTCATTTCTATTAATCGTCTTTATAGCAATTTGCTTACTTCATGGATTCAAAAAATTGTTACAATTTTAGAAATTTCTACAGTTTAATATGTCTTATCCCATGTTAGTCTGTTTCATTTCTGCAGCAACGTGTGAACACAATGTTTTGTGTGCATGTACACATGCACACGGACACACATGGTGCTTTCTATTTTGATTTTGCATTAAATTTACATGCATTCTTTAGTTGTTTATTTTATCATGATGAAAGCTATGCCATTATTGCACTATCACCGTAGACTTGGATCAAAATATGTGAATTTTGGTAGTTGGTGTAATAACTCCAAGATTCTTATGTATCCTTGAACTTTACCAAATATATATTTAGGATTTGGAGTTCTATTTCATTTTCGGATCTCTACCTTATTTTCTACGTCCCACGCCCTGTCGTTCCCCCTCCTTTTTTTCCTCCGCTACAACAGGACGAAATGCTTTGCTAACCCATCCATCCGGAAAATCCTTATGATGGCCCTGTCAAGGAAAAATCATGGCTCTTTAATCCACGATGGACGCCTTTCCAGCAAAATATTATGAGACCACCATTCTCCTTCTCCACCAACTAACCTTAACCCAAAAAAGTAAAAACAAAAATTGAAGTCGCCATTCTCCTTCTCCAATCTAATACCTATCTGTTGTTTCTACTACATTTTTTCGGCTCCTAATATTGATGGCAAATAATCTGCACTGTTCTTGCCATCTGTTTCTCTTCGTTTGCGCCAGCTGAATCACTTTCCTCCCCAAAAGAATTGCAACTTGATAATTAGTTTTCATTAGAAATATGATTAAGCATAAAATTGGAATACTACTTTATACAAATTTATGCAAAAGAAGATATGGTTATTGCATAGGTGCTTGGAAAATGAAGTCCAGCTGATAAGATGATGGTCAGTCAATGTTGTTCTATGTTTAATTGATGGTAACACTGCAAAACATCCGGGAAATATGTCGGCTTTTGCCTGGATAGTCTAAGATAAAGTTACACCATTTTATTTTAATAAATTGATTGTTGGTTAGCATATCTAAATCAATTCTAACATAGTAATATATTATTTAAAATTTTAGAAGTTGATTATATTCACATGCAGTTTTAAAGATATCTATAATTTTCATTCTAATATATTAGCATAAGTGAAAGTTGTATTTATCTTGAGGATATAACGGTCAGTACAATTTAATTTTTAAGGTTTTACTGTTACCCGTTAATTCATATTTCTAAATTAAGCTATGTATAGTGATGTATCTATGCCAACTCTTTGTTGAATTGGTTTCAAGATGGTTTCTACTTGCTTTATTCAACATTATATTTGATGAATTCCATTTGTTTATGGGTTTCATGAATTCTTACAGCCTCGGCTATTAGATTCCTGACAAACATTTCCTTTTAATAGAGTCGATAACTTATTAAGCTGCATTGTCGAACACAAGTTAAGTTGGGCATAAGAATATAATAGTTTCCACTATTTCAGTTTGTAGCTTTGCCTTTCAATAATGAAAAAGTATCTATGTACACAGATATATTAGTGATGATCATAACTAAAAACAATTAGATAATTTTGCAAATGATAAAATTATTAGATTTTGCATCCAGTGGTTATCTATTGTTATTATTTTCAATCTTGGATTAACACATCTTAATTCAAACTTTCCCTTTGCAACTGTGGTATATGTTTTGTGTGTGTGTGTATATATATATATATATATATATATATATATATATATCCTAATATTTACTACTAATGTGAAATTGGAGATCTCTGTTAGCATATACGATGTATTAAAATTTTGACTTCCTATTTAGTATTCAAAATTCTATTATTGCGAACTTAATGTACTGTAAACACTTGAATTATTTAAAAATAAAATTATAGAATAAATAATTTGCGATGGTCCTGTATGATTTACACCCTCATAGAATATAGAATTATTGAAAATTTGTGGAGTGCGCTGTATGAATAGTTGACATAATTTGGAATCCATTAACATTTTGTATGCACATATTACGCAAACTATGTGTTCTTAGAATGCAAAATGAGAGACATTTGCTACACATTTCAATATCATTTTACTTGCTTAAACGCCATTTCCGTGTAATAGCAGTTCACATGGTAGTCGATATTTCATCATATGGTCCTTTATAATTGCCCTTAAATTCTGTTTACACGCTATAGGTACACTTAGCAATATTTAAACTGGTATACTGTTAATGTGGAACTATTAATATATACCTTATTTACTGTGGCATTTGAAATATCATTATGAAATAGTATGGCAGCGACCTCTAAATTTGACTTTCATCTATCGTGATTCTTTTACAAAAAATTAGACCAACGACTTTATTTTACAATATACAGTATTCTCTACTCATAGTGTTTTAGCTGTATATGTTCATAGTGCTTTAGCTGTATATGTAATTTCAGTGGACCAGCTATAAATAACAACAATTTTGAATTAATCTTTACCAATAATTTATCAAAACAAATTGTATAAGATATTGTGATCACTTCCTTTTTAAATTCATATATTTAATAGATATCTTTCCTCTGTTCTAATTTTGATTGAGGTAGTCTTTAATTAACATTTTTTTAGTTCTAAGGGCTAAAGTTTTAAAGCTAACATGATCATTCATCAAATATGTTTAGATGAACATAAAATTATGATAAATCTGTTAAACAAGGAACATGCATGCAGCTTTGGTTGAATTATGAGATAATCTAACGTGTTTATACATAATGGGTTTGACTGGGTAGCGTCACATATGTAATCTTTTTAGTTTATTTTATTTGATGTGGCATGCTTTTTTAATTTTTCTATTGCTTTAACACCAATTGGTTTTATGAACCTTTTGGATTCAAATTATTGAACATGGTTTCTGTACTGCAGTATATTGTGATTTATTTGTAGCTGGTTTTTAACGATGGTACACAGAAAGTATATTATTCTGAAAATATATGCTTTTAGTACAATTTAACCCAAATAAGTAAATATATTTGAAAAATGCAGCGCTTTATATTAGATCAGACCCTAAACTATTCTTGA
Organism: Allium sativum; assembly: GCA_030737875.1. Taxonomy (NCBI): domain Eukaryota; kingdom Viridiplantae; phylum Streptophyta; class Magnoliopsida; order Asparagales; family Amaryllidaceae; genus Allium; species Allium sativum. The sequence goes on from CM060918.1 coordinate 137,770,432, forward strand.
TCATTGTTAGGCCATAATACTGATTTCTACTGATGCAATGGTTTGTTATGCTAATTCACTTGAATAGTAACAAGAAGTCCAATTATTGTGATGTATATATATGGGCTTACTGCCATAGTTTACTGCTCCATTCTCATAATTCAAAAACTCTTTAAATATCCTCAAAATGTCACAATTAACTGCACAAATTTATTCTAAAACTCTTTTCTTAGTTGCTCCCATGAAACATTTTTAGGCATGGCAATACAGAATGTAAAAATTCATGTTTTCTGTTTTCGATTTTTAGGACTTAATCGTATAGCAGCATTTGGGCTTTACGCGAAGGGGTGAAGAAGACTGACAAATGAATCAGCCAATTCATGGAGGCTGAAGTATTTTTGCAATATTACATCATTACTCAATTGGTGCTTAGTTATTACATAGTTTAAACTTTTCTCCTCTCTTATTGCATGCTTTGATGACTGGGACATTGAAGAAGTGTCTAACATTATATGATACGGTGTAAAATAGAAACGTCTGCACCTGTCTATAAATCAAAGTGAAAATGTTGTCATTTTTAACTTATGTAAAAAAATTATTCCCATGTGTTGTTTTATAAATTAACGTGTGTGCCTGTTGACAACTAAGTCACACTGTTTTGACTTTCCAGCGCATATGTTTATATTATTCTGTAATGTAACAACTTTATACAATAACATCATCATCTTTAATTATAGGTATGATTGTTATGTTGCTTAGCTAATAGGATCTATATCCGCATTTTGCCCAGACACTTTCGAAACAATGATTTGTTATGCAGTTTTGAACATCTAACATACTGTTATATAAGTTACAGCTAACATCAAATGTGATTACGTTTTGTATTTAGCCATATTATTCTTAAGTTTTATGATGCGTCTTACTTTGGAAATGGTAATATGAATTTAAGTTCAAGCAGATCAAAACATTGATTGGTCAAGTAACCAAATATTATATAATATTTCCAATGCAATATTATAGCGATAACCCAATATTATAGCGATAACCCGTGTGCATAGCACGGGTTCGCACTAGTTTATTCATAATGTGGCCTAATGTTAGGAACATATTTGATCCCTTTTTAACTAAAAGCGCTAATTGTAATTATACTATGCCAAATGTAGTTAAAACTAACACGCGTGGCATGTTAATACACATAACCTGTGGATGGGGTTTCGAAAGTGCCCAGTCCATATTAGATAGGTGCAAATCAAGTTATAAAGCGTCTTTGAAAATATACCAAACAGTTCTTTTTTTTAATGGCCCATGTGTATATATATATATAATTTGGTCTAGTTAGTTCTAATTTAAACCATGATTGTATAAATTGTGTAATGTGTTCATTTGTTATCAGAATTCGACGAAATCAGCCATGTTGGAACCATATTAATAAGCACAACGTTATGGAACTGTTTGGTCAGAGTTGGCAGCTATTGGAGTTTTCATTAAATTAAATGACCTTGGTGTTTTTATTAAATTAAATGGCCGTTTAATTTAAATAAAACAAATCCCACTAATATTTATATAAGTCGGGTTTATTATCTGTGTGTTATGTTTGTTAATTGTTTGATGGATGCTATATATATATATATGTGTGTGTTGAGCTTAACTAATTAAATTAAACGTTCGTTTAATTTAATCTGAAAAAATCGTTATTTTTAACGATTATTTCCAAATGAGGTAACTTACCTCATTGGTTACGTTTATAATAATATAAACGTATTAAATTATAATAGGGATGACTGGATTGCTGTGATTTATTTATTGTTGAATATCATATCTGGTTTTTGAATTGAATAATATTATTTGCGATAACATATTTTGGATGCAGGGAAAATAGGTTGGAGGGATCCAACTGGATGGGATCCAACTGGATTTCTCAAATTTATTGTTTATTTTCACACTGTAGTTATATGAACTGTACGACCAACATGATTAGATGGTTGATTTGTTGAATCGTAATTCAACATTTGTTGTGATATTAAGCAACAAGCAGTATTGGTTGGGTAATTGGCATCACATGGCCTATAAATCAATCATTTGATAAATACGGATTTACCATCAGGTAAATCGACAGAAATGAAGTTATAAAATATATTTTATAACTGGGAATAGATTTTTGAAATCTATTATTTTTGAATTAAAGTTTTTGAAAAGGAAATAAATATTTATTATTAATTATTTAATTTTATAAATAATTATATAATGATTTTATAATGCAAATTCTTATGTAAATAAGATCTATAAGCAGTTAAGCAAAATTTAAAGTAACGGTTAAGAATTTGATTCAACCTTTAATCTCAAGAAGTTGAGCTTCAGTAATCATCTGTTGAGGATATTTGCCTTCTGGTAGGCAGATGGTAAATGATTCACTTTTAACTTGCCATCGATTACTCTCTCATGTACGAAATATAAATCGATTTCGATATTTTTCATACGTGAGTGGAGAAAGGGGTTGGCGGAGAGAAAGCACAATACTCAGATTGTCGCACCAGAGAGTCGGTGGTGTTGTTGGGTGAAACCCAATCTCTTTGAGAAGAGATTTCAACCAAATAATCTCGGTTGTGGCATCGACAACACTCCGACATTCCGCTTTCATGATCGTTCGAGATACTATGGGCTACCTTTTGAAGCATCATGAAATCGAATTATTGCCCAGGTAAATGCAATAGCCAAATGGTAAGAATTTTGCATGATTTTAGACCAATTCGTTAAGTTATTGTTCCCCTTAGGTACCTTAATATATGTTTAACTACTCTCCAATGTTCATTCAGCGGCTTATGCATATAGTGACATATTTTATTTACACTAAATGGAATGTTTGAACGTGTAATTATGATATATTGAAGTGTGCCAACTATACTTCTGTATTGGTTTTCATTTGTGATAGGCTCACCCCAGTTTTTGCATAGTTGTTGGTCGCTTACCATCGAGTGGTGTTGGGGAAAACTCGGTCTTCCTCTCTTCGTGAAGTTAAGATCGGCATTTTAAGATTAAAAGTAGCAACAGAAGCACGATGGTTTGTAATTCTCCAATATGGAGATTCTTCCACTATACAAAAGAATAGTAGGATTACAAGAATGTGATTACAAAAAAAAAATCACACTCGGTGGCTCACCAAGCTTGAGGATAAAGACTTCCCAAGCTATCTCTCTTTTATCTCAAAGAGGCTCTCTTTAACTCTCAATTTTCCTCAATCTAAGGAGTGGCTTCTCTCTAGATTCTTGGATAGCAATGAAGGCTCCTTCTCCAATTTATACTACTCAACCTTCATGATGAATGGTGGAGATTACTTACATGCAAGGGTGGAGATTGATTCTCTAGAATGCTCCATACTCTCCAGGAAACTTTACACTCTTCCATTCCCTTATGCATCTTCCATACTCTTCCGTTAAGTTCCAGAAGGTTCCACACGTCTCCAGAATATTCCAGAGGGTTCCACATTCTTCCACAAGCTTCTAGAGGGTTCTACACTTATCTAGAGTTCTCCGGTCATACTCTTCCGTAAGGTTCCGGAAGGTTCCACACATCTCCAGAATATTCCAGAGGGTTCCACACTCTTCCACAAGCTTCTATAGGGTTCTAAACTTCTCTAGAGTTCTCCGGTACATTCTAGAAAATTCTAGATTTCTCTAGAAAGATCTAGAATTTAATGGAAACTATCCAATTAAGGAGGGATCCTAACAAATCTCCCCCTCCCGACTTAATTGGGGGGTAGTAGTAAACTGACACCTTGACAAAAACCTTCAAACTTCTTTATTGGTATTACCTTGGTCATCATGTCAGACCAGTTCTCATCTGTGTGAACCTTGTCAAGATGTATTTGCTTTTCCTTGAGGACTCCTTGGATTGATAACATCTTTACCACGAGAGAGAATATCTCTTCAAAGTCAATACCTTTTTCTTTTCTGAATCCTTTGACGACTAACAGAGCTTTGTAGCGAGGCTTGGAACAGTTCTCTTTGGTCTTGATTCTATACACAAACTTATTCTTCAAAGCTCTTCTCCCTTTTGGTAAATTCACTAGTTCATATGTGTTATTCTCACGTAAGAATTGCTTTTCTTCTTACATGGCTATTCTCCGCTCTTCTTTATGACAATCACTAATTGCTTCTTTATAGCTTTGAGGTTCCCCTTCATTAGTGAGCGTCATTATCCTCCATCTTGAACTTACACGAGCTTAATTACGGCTACAAATGAACTTGGCTCTGATACCACTGTTGGGGAAATCTCGGTCTTCCCCTCTTCATGAAGTTAAGATAGGCACTTTAAGATTAAAATTAGCAACAGAAGCACGACGGTTTGTAATTCTCCAATATGGAGAATCTTCCACTATACAAAATAATAGTAGGATTACAAGAATGTAATTACAAAAAAAAATCACATTCAGTGGATCACCAAGCTTGAGGATAAAGACTTCCCAAGCTATCTCTCTTTTAACTCAAAGAGGCTCTCTCTATCTCTCAATTTTCCTCACTCTAAGGAGTGGCTTCTCTTTTGATTCTTGGATAGTAATGAAGGCTCATTCTCCTATTTATACTACTCAACCTTCATGATAAATGGTGGAGATTACTTGCATGCAAGGGTGGAGATTGATTCTCTAGAATGCTCCATACTCTCTAGGAATCTCTACACTCTTCCATTTCCTTATGCATCCTTCCATACTCTTCCGTAAAGTTCCAGAAGGTTCCACACGTCTTCAGAATATTCCAAAAGGTTCCACATTCTTCAACAAGCTTCTAGAGGGTTCTACACTTATCTAGAGTTCTTCGGTCATACTCTTCCGTAAGTTTCTGGAAGGTTCCACACATCTCCAGAATATTCCAGAGGGTTCCACACTCTTCCACAAGCTTCTAGAGGGTTCTACACTTCTCTAGATTTCTCCGGTACATTCTAGAAAATTCTAGATTTCTCTAGAAAGATCTAGAATTTTCTAGAAACTATCCAATTAAGGAGGGATCCTAACAAATCTCCCCCTCCCGACTTAATTGGGGGGTAGTAGTAAACTGACACCTTGACAGAAACCTTCAAACTTCTTTATTGGTATTACCTTGGTTATCATGTCAGACCAGTTCTCATCTGTGTGAACCTTGTCAAGATGTATTTGCTTTTCCTCGAGGACTCCTTGGATTGATAACATCTTTACCACGGGAGAGAATATCTCTTCAAAGTCAATACCTTTTTCTTTTCTGAATCCTTTGACGACTAACAGAGCTTTGTAGCGAGGCTTGGAACAGTTCTCTTTGGTCTTGATTCTATACACAGACTTATTCTTCAAAGCTCTTCTCCCTTTTGGTAAATTCACTAGTTCATATGTGTTATTCTCAAGTAAGAATTGCTTTTCTTCTTACATGGCTATTCTCCGCTCTTCTTTATGACAATCACTAATTGCTTCTTTATAGCTTTGAGGTTCCCCTTCATTAGTGAGCGTCATTACCCTCCATCTTGAACTTACACGAGCTTAATTACGGCTACGAATGAACTTGGCTCTGATACCACTCTTGGGGAAATCTCGGTCTTCCCTCTTCATGAAGTTAAGATAGGCACTTTAAGATTAAAATTAGCAACAGAAGCACGACGGTTTGTAATTCTCCAATATGGAGAATCTTCCACTATACAAAATAATAGTAGGATTACAAGAATGTAATTACAAAAAAAAACTCACATTCAGTGGCTCACCAAGCTTGAGGATAAAGACTTCCCAAGCTATCTCTCTTTTAACTCAAAGAGGCTCTCTCTATCTCTCAATTTTCCTCACTCTAAGGAGTGGCTTCTCTTTTGATTCTTGGATAGTAATGAAGGCTCATTCTCCTATTTATACTACTCAACCTTCATGATAAATGGTGGAGATTACTTGCATGCAAGGGTGGAGATTGATTCTCTAGAATGCTCATAATCTCTAGGAATCTCTACACTCTTCCATTCCCTTATGCATCCTTCCATACTCTTCCGTAAAGTTCCAAAAGGTTCCACACGTCTCCAGAATATTCCAAAAGGTTCCACATTCTTCAACAAGCTTCTAGAGGGTTCTACACTTATCTAGAGTTCTTCGGTCATACTCTTCCGTAAGTTTCTGGAAGGTTCCACACATCTCCAGAATATTCCAGAGGGTTCCACACTCTTCCACAAGCTTCTAGAGGGTTCTACACTTCTCTAGAGTTCTCCGGTACATTCTAGAAAATTCTAGATTTCTCTAGAAAGATCTAGAATTTTATAGAAACTATCCAATTAAGGAGGGATCCTAACAAATCTCCCCCTCCCGACTTAATTGGGGGTAGTAGTAAACCGACACCTTGACAATAACCTTCAAACTTCTTTATTGGTATTACCTTGGTCATCATGTCAGACCAGTTCTCATTTGTGTGAACCTTGTCAAGATGTATTTGCTTTTCCTCGAGGACTCCTTGGATTGATGACATCTTTACCACGGGAGAGAATATCTCTTCAAAGTCAATACCTTTTTCTTTTCTGAATCCTTTGACGACTAACAAAGCTTTGTAGCGAGGCTTTGAACAATTCTCTTCGGTCTTGATTCTATACACTCACTTATTCTTCAAAGCTCTTCTCCCTTTTGGTAAATTCACTAGTTCATATGTGTTATTTTCATGCAAGGATTGCATTTTTTTCTTACATGGCTATTGTAATGACCCGGGATTTTATCGACTATGGTTATCGCCATAAACTCAATGATAACTAACCAAACATCGAAAAATATCGATCATTAATGAAAGAAATTAGAGGGTGAGGAAAGATAAGATAAAAAACTTAGAATAGGAGAAGATAAAGAACACAATATCAGAGTAACACGAATCTCACAGCGGAACGAATAAATATATTTCATAACATAACTTTGAAATACAAATCTGTACTTGAATATACATATCATTATCAAAGTACAACACTTACAACACAGCGGAAATAACTGTAGCTATAATCCTGAAGCCTCCTGCTCCAGCTCTTCAATTGCATATGTAAATCCCGACTACTTGACTGCCCGTACAAATTTAGGCCCCCAAGAGTTTATGGAAAACAACAAAATAAACTCCGGGTCAGTCATGGGACTGGTATGAGTAAAACAGTTTAAAACAGGTTGAACAAGTAAACGATATCTCATAAGACCACGCCGTATAACGGAACGGGTTTTTCCCTTATGAGAATCCAAATCATCTTTATATCAAAAACTTTTGATATTATAATAATGTCTATCAATCATAGTATATTAATTATTTAGCAGAAACGCTTTCATCTCACGTTCTACATATATAGTATAAAAAAAAATCGCAAGCACGTATTGGGTAATGGATTTCCAACTATGACAAGGTATGGAACCACCTTTCGCTAGTGTACCTCTAGAGAGGAATACACTGGGTTCAACAAGAACATCTTGCAACCCGGCCACACATGACCGACCACTCATTTCGCTTGAGTGTATCGAATGTATATCACCAACGGTTGGGATCAGCAACCGATTCCCGAATGGGACAGCATCAACAATAGATTTTTAGAAGTAAATGAAACTCTAGATCAGGTGATTATACACCCTACTTCGGTGCGACCGACTTAGCCATGTTGCCTGCCTGATTTCTGTCATTACCGGATGATGAGGCTAGAAGCTACGCTTTATCATCACACCAGATTCACTTTGAATGCCACATCGTCAAATCCATCAAATCACCGATTGACGTCCTCAACCATACATTATGTGTTAGCTAAAAGAAGTTTCCTTCTCCGCTTCCACTCTTGGTACGGTTGGAGAAATCAATATACGTGATCGTCTGGAAATACTCTGTTAGACATTCATCCATACAAGTCATCCAGGAACAGGATGAACTGAAGGTACTATTCAGTTTATCCATCTTAGATACTATTATCTAAGACTTATACAATAGCCCTTGCACTTTACTCTGTCTTCAATTATCTTTGGCATATATGATTCGCAACGCTTATGCCAATACAGAGTGGTTCTTTGGATAATAATCCAACCGGTCTCTCCATATTAACAACGTTAAAATGGTCAAAACTTCGATAGTCTGTGATTTAACTATCGAAGAAAAACAAGTGTGCAAACAACGATATTATTTCCAATTGGAAATTTATATCGATCAACATCATTCAACATTTATCTCTTTATTTCATTAATTTACTTATCTCCTGTTTCCCTATATTCAATATTTCTTATTTTCTAAATTTGGAAAATATACGTTATTAACAATGGAAAACATTTCCATTTCTTGTTTTCTTTATTAGAAAACATTTCTGGTTTCTTATTTGGAAAACATTTCCAAAGCTTCTTCATTGGACTTAGACAGATGTTTAAACAAACCATCGCGATGCCAACTCAAACCATTTCCTTTAATTACTAAATTCACTTAACCATCCTTTACTATCGAACCTTAACCATTCCTTAGTTAAAAATGAAGTCAATCAAGTTGGGGTAATACTACCTCTCAGACCTTAACTGAACAACGTTTCTAACCTTGAAATAGACAAAGTCCACCCTTCTAATTCGTTAACAAACTACCTTACGTAACTCTCTTTCAAATCTTTCTTGTTCGATAATTCTTTCCTCGATAAGGTATATTCAATAACTCTGTTCAATTTATTCTATTCACTTAACTCTTTTGATTTAACTCTAACTCTATTCACTTAACTCCTATCGAATAAACTATATTCGATAACTCTTTTAATTCTATTTGAATAAACTATATATTCGATTAACTCCTTTATTCTATTCGAATAACTAATTCGATTAACTCCTTTTCGAATAAACTATATATTCGATTAACTCCTCTGCTTTAACTCTAATCGATTAAACTAACATCGATTAACTCTCAATTGGTTTAGCTCTAACTGATAAACTCTAACTGGTTTAACTCTACGCTTTAACCTAACTGATTTACTCTAACCAATTAACTCTAACTGGTTAACCCTAACTGATTAACTCTGGTTGATTACCTCTACTCAATTAATTCTATTCGATGAATTTTGATCGAATAACTCCTTTTGGCTAAACTATATTTGAATACCTCCTTTTGACTTTATTCGATAACTTCCTTTATTCTATTCGAATAACTAATTCGATTAACTCCTTTCCGAATAAACTATTCATTTATAAAGATTTACTTTTAGTAACGGTTCTTCACTTTACAAATGATTTCCTTTTTATTCTAACTTATCCTTTGATTTTATAAATATTTCTTTTATAAAAATCCTTTTCCTTTTCTATATATAATCCATCGATTTTATATAAATAATTCATTTTCAAAATACACTTTGAAAAATCCCCTTTTCTATATCCAGTATTTCTTATGGTATTTAACATACCTTGTAACAATGATAAATATCGTCCAAACACACATAATCAACAACAGATTATATATCACATCATATATCACAATATATGAATCACAGTAAAATAAATGTTGAGGAATCCAGTTGGATTCCTCCAACCTGTTTCCCTGCATCACAGATGTTAAACAATATAGATAACATCACTTTCAGTTCCATATGATATATTCTGTTAAACAAAATCAATATAAAAATTCAACTAACTGACTAGCAGTTCAATCAAACAGTCAACACACAGTCAATCAGCCAATATTTAACAGTTCTAAAAATACAACATGAATTTATAAACTGTTTAGAGTTAGTGAGATTTACTCACATTTGCGCGTTAGCCATTAAATAACGGTTTGCGTTATTTGATTCAGTCGGACAATTTATTTCACCATAAATTGTAACGAGTCCCGATTCACTCCCGGTCAGTCTCATTGTGTTGCTCCCGTCCATACGATCCCAACGTAACAGACGGTTCGTAATTCTGATATCATATGGTCGAGATATAACAATTACAAGTTGATATAATTTAAATTGAATTTAAACTACGAATTAACCTTAAACGGGCCTCACATTTAAATCTCTCGGCCCATGTCCTCAGCCCATCAGCTTCCCAAGCCCAAACACCCGCGTCTAAAACCTTCTTCTCCCTCTTTCTAAAACCCGCACCTGCTCCTGTTAATTACACACCATTAACGCCACTTCCTGCTCATCTTTCTTCCTCCATCCTTCTCTAAATTCAAAACCAAATACACCATCTTACTCCTCTTCAAGATCTCATCACAAAGGACTCCCAATTTCCGACCTTGAGCTCCCCCTTTCCGTCGCGTTCTACCTAGGCATCAGCGAACTCATCCATCACCGAACAACCCCAAGTTATTCCTATGAGTGCGATTTCCATTCCTGACCCCAAAACCAACACTCAAACCTAGAATCGATGCTCAAATCACCCGAATCTTCCAACCGTATGGATTTCGAATACACGTTGGAAAAATTCAGCGAACTCAACTGATGTCGAGTTCAGTAGAAACTATACCAGTTTGTAGAGAATCCCACAAGGTTCTCAAATATAAGTATTACATGATTTAAGTAATTTTCCTTGTATTGTTTTCGATTTTTCTTTGGAGGAATTCTTTTATATTTCGGTTTTCTGAAAGTAAAGTGGCGGCCTGAGAGTTTGACTTTATATGGGAGGGTGAGATGTGCTGTGTGGTTGAAAACATGAACGATGTGGCACTTAAATATCCACACATTTTATTTAGATATAATATTTATTATTGATTTTTGCTTCTAAAAATTTGTGCGATCACACACGATACCCAAAAATCACCAAACTGGACATGTAGCTAGAGTTAGAGATTACGGTCCCAACGAAACTGGTTTCGTCGAATTCCGACTCCGTATGCTCACACAGCGTATTTTTAACCGTCGAAATACTGACTGTTTTTCGCTCTAAAAATCCGTACGACCACACAGTGACTCTAAAAATCACGAAACTGGAAATATAACGACTATTTGATATTGCAGATCCAACAAAACTGGTTCCGACTTCGTTTGCAAAAGTGGCTATTTTTAAAGCTCTAAATAGCCTATTTTAAATATATAAATATATTTAAATATAATTGAATTAAATATTATCATCTATATTCACAGTGGCATACCATACAGCTCAAATAAAATCCTATATATATATTTCTAACTCGATATTACATCGTCATAGTTATATCGACGTTTGATTTCTATTTAAATCCTTATATAAAATATAATTAAATCGTTATGGTCAGGGCGCTGCATTTCTGAGAATTTGATTTGGACGTAACTCAAAATCTACACGACGAAATCCCAATTTTTCTCTTCTACTAGAAAGATATACTGCACCAGCTCCACACGTTCCTTGTTTCATAGAAATCCGATTTAAAACGAACCCTGTATATTCAGTTAAAGTTCAAATTGCCAAATAGCAAACTACCATGCCATTTCGAGCTCTATTTTAATTATAATATAATTATACGTTCAAACTGACGTCGATTGAATATATTCGTCAATATAATTCAACTCCAAGCTGAATTAAATATCACAGATGATCCGGTTCACACCATATCGTCATTTCAACCAATTCTGATTATTTCAGAATTTAATATATTATTTAATATATTATTTTAATTAAATATTCATTATTATTTAATTCCACGACCATTTAATTCACTGTATCACTATTAATGTAATTAAATAAATTTATTATAACACCTCTGCCAATGCGGGTCATTACAGCTATTCTCCGCTCTTCTTTATAACCATCACTAATTGCTTCTTTATTGCTTTGAGGCTTCCCTTCATTAGTGAGCATCATTATCCTCTATCTTGAACTTACACAAGCTTAATTACGGCTATGAATGAACCTGGCTCTGATACCACTGTTAGGGAAATCTCGGTCTTCCCCTTTTCGTGAAGTTAAGATAGGCACTTTAAGATTAAAAGTAGCAACAGAAGCACGATGGTTTGTAATTCTCTAATATGGAGATTCTTCCACTATATAAAAGAATAGTAGGACTACAAGAATGTGATTACAAAAGAAAACTCACACTCGGTGGCTCACCAAGCTTGAGGATAAAGACTTCTTAATCTATATCTCTTTTCTCTCAAGGAGGCTCTCTCTAACTCTCAATTTTCCTCACTCTAAGGAGTGGCTTCTCTCTTGATTCTTATATTCTTCGATAGCAATGAAGGCTCCATCTCCTATTTATACTACTCAACCTTCATGATGAATGGTGGAGATTACTTGCATCCAAGGGTGGAGATTGATTCTCTAGAATGCTCCATACTCTCTAGGGATCTCTACACTCTTCCATTCCCTTATGCATCCTTCCATACTCTTCCGTAAAGTTCCAGAAGGTTCCACACGTCTCCAGAATATTCCAGAGGGTTCCACATTCTTCCACAAGCTTCTAGAGGGTTTCTACACTTATCTAGAGTTCTCCGGTCATACTCTTCCGTAAGGTTCCACACTTCTCCAGAATATTCCAAAGGGTTCCACACTCTTCCACAAGCCTCTAGAGGGTTCTACACTTCTCTAGAGTTCTCTGGTACATTCTAGAAAATTCTAGATTTATCTAGAAAGATCTAGAATTTTCTAGAAAATATCCAATTAAGGAGGGATCCTAACAAGTGGAAATTGGTTTTTCTTGATCCATTAGAGCACGAGTAATTCTGAAATATACTTGCCTTGGCTTAGAATGAGCTCTTTCTTTGAATTTCTGGTTACTTTAATCCTAAGAAAGTAGCTTAGCATGCCTAAATCCTTGATAGTTAACTCTTTATCCATCTGATTTATTGCTCTTATGAGGGTATTGTTGCCTGTAATAATAACGTTGTCGACATATACAAATATATATATATATATATATATATATATATATATATATATATATGCTGCTATGTTCTTTTCAATTTTGATGTACACTGAAGTGTCTGACTTGCTTGCTTTGGACCCAAGTTTCATTGATGTGGTATTTAGCTCTTTGTACCACACCCTTGGCGCTTGTTTGAGTGCATACGGTGCCTCATTAAGTTTGCATATCATTTGTCTCTTTGATTCTTGGCAGTATCTATGTGGTTGATCCATGTATACATCCTCTTGTAGTCCACCACTGAAAGAAGCATTGTTTACATCGAGTTGTCTGATTTTCCAGTTATTGTGCGGTACTATTTTGAGTAATATTCTGATGGTTGCGGGTTTGACTATTAGTAAAAAAGTTTCATAAAGTCAAACCTGTTTGTTGCATGTAACCTTTAGCTGCAAGTCTTGCTTTGTGAGTTAGAATAGTTTCATCATGTCTCCTCTTTGTCTTATATGTCCACTTACACCCAATGATGTTCTTGTCTTTTGGTTTTGGTGCTATTCTCCATGTCTTGTTTCTGATCAATATTGTGTATTCCTCATCCATCGCTTGTCTTCATTCTGTTGCACAGTTTATTCGTAAGTATTTGGTTCACATATTGATATTTTTGTAGTGAACTTTTGGGTTTAAAGATCCTACTCTTTGCTCTTCCGATCATGTGATATCCAAATCTGATCTACCCTTGATTTTGACTTTGACTTTGACTTTCATTTGAGTCTCTGTTCTGTTATGAACTTGATGACCAATCCTCACTGTGTTCATTGTTTCTATTACTTTGACTTTATAGTCATTTGCTTGATGCAGTGTCTTGACCTGGTCTGTTGGTAGACATAGTGTGTTCAAACTCAGAAGCTTGACCTGGTCTTTTTCTAGACATAATGTGTTGAGATTTTGAGTCTTGATAGGGTCTGTTGGTGGACATTGTGTGTTGAGACTATGTATCTTGTTCATCTGTACCAATTTTATTTGGTTGATCTGTATGCATTGGTGTGGGTGGTATGGATATCCTTGCGTTGTGTACTTTTTCAGTGGTCTTTACATCCTTGCTTGCAAATGGAAAAGTATGTTCATTAAATTCTACATGTCTTAATATAATAGTTTTTTCCATTACTGCTTAAGCATTTGTAGACCTTCTGGTTGACTGCGTATCCTAAGAATGTGTAGGGCTGAGATATGAGGTTTAGTTTGTGGTTGTTGTATGGTCTTATCCATGGAAGACATAGGCACCCAAACATCTTCAGATCTGAATAGTCTGGTCTTTGGTCAAGAAAAATTTCCATTGGTGTCTTATCATTGAGAGTCTTGGTGGGTAGCCTGTTGATGAGGTAGACAGCAGTGACAAATGAATCTGACAAGAACTTCAGAGGCAATGAAGCCTATCTCAATAATGTGCCAATGCTTTCTCTTGACAATTCCATTCTTTTTAGATGTATGAGGACATGTATCTCTGTGAACTATACCCTTTTTTGAGAAGTATTCTTTCAGTTGTTTGATTCTGAACATCCATTAGTTTGTATGATTTTAAGTTGATGATTTGTTTGTTTCTCCATTAATTTGATAAACTGAACTACTACTCTGCATGTTTCTGCTTTAGACTTAAGAAAATATATCTGTGCGAATCTAGAATATGAATAACCAAATTATATATACTAGTTATAGCCATAGTTAAAAGTTATTAAGGAAGATCCATGCAAGTTAGTTCCTACCATTTCTTATGGGCGATTATATGTGTTATGAAGTTTGGAAATGCTAGTTTGTGGCTTTTTCCCATTTGACATGTATCATACGGTGATGAACACACTTTATTAAAATCATAATTGATATTATTCATCCATAATTTTTTTAAAGTTTCAACATTTTGGTGACCTAATTTGCAATGCCACATATCAAACATATTAATTTTAGTGACTGTACTAGAGTAGCTGCACCATTTTTTTCCGATAGTGGCTTAGTGTTCTTTATATTGAATTTATACAGCCTTTTGTGCAGATTATTGTAAAGTAAAATTTCCATATTTAGCAAGTCCCTAACTAGACAGTAATTTGGGGAAAACTCAAAATATATTTTATTATCATTAGCAAATTGAGATACGTTTATTAAATTCTTCTTGATTTGTGGTATCCTTAGAAAATTATTGAGTTTTAGTTCTCTTTTGCCTATGATATTAGCATTACTAGTATGAGTTATTTTTATTGAGTTAGCATTTCCCACAAAAATAGATGCGTACCTATGTACTCTCTGTTCCCAGAAGCATATTGTTTAAGTTGTTCATAATGTGGTTGGTTGCACCGGAGTCGGGGTACCAGTCTTCGTATTACAAGTCTTCACTTTTAACCAAACTCTCATGCTGTTTTGAGTTCTTGAACTGTCTACTTGGCTTCTTGAATATGAAGTTGATGTAGCTACATTTGCATTAGGGTTATAGTTTCTTGAGCTGTTGATGTTTTGTTGGTTTGTTGAGAAGTTTTGGTTGAATATGAAATAACATCTGTTTTTAGTGTGACCGAACTTCTCATAAATTTGACATCTTATTATGTTGGTGTTACTCTGTCCCCCTCTGTCTCGTTTGCCTTGATTGTTTCTGTGTTCATTTCTGTTGTTGTTTGATGCATAATTCACTAGGAGGTATGGACTCAGTGGTTTCTTGACTCGATTCAGCCTTCATGTGAGAGCAGCGTAGAGTGCACGTACTGAATTGATGGAGTTGTTTCTTTTGAAGAGAGGACAACAAAGATTGGTTCATACTCGTCATCGATTCCGTTCACAATGTGCAGAATTTTCTCTGCATCGGTGATCATGTGGTCAACAACTTTAAGTAAGTTACATAACGCCTTTATTTATGTTATGTATTCTCACATAGACGTAGTATCTTTCTTTAAATTCTAGTGTTGTCTTCGATTGTGCATTATTCTTGTCGAGGACTGAAAGTTGAACGTTTGTTCAATTTTTTGCCAAATTTTTTGCATAGTTTCTCACCCAATAAATTGTGGTAATAGGCTTGGGTTTATTGGTGACACTAGCCATGAAAATATTAGACTGTTTTGTTTGCTGAATGAGATATATTTAGGGTTACTGGCAAGATTTACCTCCTTGTCGGTGATCATCTTTGACGATGTAGGTATGGTTTCATGAATGTAGTCTTCAAGTCTGTATCCATTTATAACAATTGTAATTCGGAATTTTCACATTTAATAGTTTCTTTTATCGAGTTGTATTGTGACCATCTGACCTTTTGGATTTACTATGTTTGCTATGTGTAACAACCCAGATTTCGACAAACCTGATTTTTTTTTCAAAAATCCAAATCTATCGAAGCTCGAGTTGGTTTGTCTGGTACATTGCAGAAAGTCAAAGATAAATATATCAGAGCTCATAATAGAAATCTCACACCAGAAGGAAATACAATATAATAGTAGGGAAACATTTACCAATATAATGACACTATCTAACAAGTGTCTCTAAGCTGCAAAATCTCAACCACCTGTCTAGCATGCGTGTTTGTTATGAGGAGGGGGTCAGAATAAAAGTTATGGTTAATGGAAAAATTATAATTTCTACAAGTAACACTACATTTACCACTCGATCACTGATTCATATTCATTAAGTTATTCAGGTTTATTTGAAAACTTACTTTCGATTTTCTGCATAAATCGTACCCATCTACTCCCTAGTAGATTAACACATTAATATATATGTAGCTATATACCTAATATATCGAGGTACTCCCCATAGTACTCTCTTAGAGTGGTCCCATCATCATACTATGAAAACGTGTTGGACCTCCATCTCCACGCAACGAAAGCGTGCTAGGCTACATTGCGAAAGATATCTACCAATGCGCCACAAGGACGCCCTAATCCCTGATTTCCTTCATGAAACTCATTCGAGGGCTTCCTACATGTCTGTAAGGGACAACCTCCTTAGGCCTACAATACAGATATCCGAAGATATGTCTGTCTCTTTTGATGGCTCTCCAAGGCCCCACCCAGACTACCCCCAAACTAATGAAAGACTATCAAAAGAGCTAAATAACCGCTCTACCATCCAATCAAAACAAACATGCAGTCTCTCATCCAATGAACCAATATTATAAGACCACTGGCCTCTTGGCTTAGCCTAGTCTTTTCCCCATATGCTCCAATCGACGATGACATATATCAAACGACCTACCAACCTTTATTGGGTCCTGACCACGAAGCCTCTCCCCTGAAGCAACCGCCGAATCATCCTAAAACCATCCCAATCAGTCTTTAGGCTGCCCACCATCAAAGATGCAGCCAAGGCATTCTCACTTGATGAAACCATAAAGAGCATACCTATATGGATATAGCTTCATTAGGCCTACCTTAGAGGGACATCATGAAATATCCTCACGTCCTGTAGAAATCCTGCACTTCCTTCTAGTTCTATCGAATAACAAGTTGGATGGGCCACCCTTATGTCTCCAGACATCTATAATAAACTCCCCCATTGGGCCATTCATTCACATGCGTATGGGTTGGTCAAGCACATCTCATTATTAAGTAATTAGACCCTATGTCTAATCTTCAACTACATGCTTGTTTTACTTACCACATTGCTAGTTAACTTAAAGATTCACTTGTTCATTGTGCATTCAAATTATTTGTTTGTTAGGTTGAAATTGGCTGCTTATTTTCCCTAATCATCTCTCGCTGCCGGAATGGAACACTGCTTATTATAATGTTCATTAAACTTAATTCCTCAAGTTTATGTTTATTAATAATAAGGCCACTCTACACTTTTCATTTAATTATAACCTCATGTTATAATATTATCACAACTATAATTGTGAGTTTGCTTATTAAACTTATTAAACTTATATCTATGTCTGAATCAGACCAAATACAGAGCATTTGACCCATATCAATGGACGAAAGATTTTGGAATGGGAACATATGACATTGGACGCAAGTGTAAGTTTGTAACACGAACCGTTTGACGCCAAAACAAAGGCGAGTTTAACTCACTCAATTTATCCCATTTATATTTTATATAAACTGGGTTTTTATTTTTTGTGGAATGTTTGTTAATGATTGATGATTGGATGACTGTTTGCATGTGTGCTGAATATTTTAAACATTCACTGATTAAATTAAATGTTTGTTTTATTTAATCGAATTAAATCGTTATTTAACGATTAGATTCCAAACAAGGTAACATACCTTGTTGGTTAGATTTATAATAATATAAATGTATTAAATAAATAATTGGATGCTTGATTGGATGTTGTTGATTGATTGTTGATTATTATTAAACTGTTTATTTATGATTACCGCGATAAATATACTGCTCATACAAATTTGGGCACCTAAGAGTTTAACGCATGCAAATCACAACAGCTAAATAAAGACATATTATGATAATAGTTCTCTAGATACGTGATTTTCTTGTTACTAATTACAATCCCTGTGCGCGCGCGCACAGAAAATATGACAGCAAAAGAAATTTACATCCATAGTCGAATTCAGAACAAAAATATACAGAAACTTACACACACACACACACACACACACACACACACACACACACACACATATATATATATATAATAAAAGTTAGGTACAATGAAGAACAATATAGAAACAACAAAACACTTTTATATACAAAAGTTTCAAGTACAAATCGTTAAAAAAATTCTGCCATACACCAAACAATGTATATACTGAATCCACAACATCAATTTCAAATCTGCACATTTGATATAACAACTCAATAGCCTCACAGATAGCCTCAGAGCTAAAATACAGATTTCAAGACCCTCAATTGAAATAACAATTCAAATAGCTTAACAGCTAAAACATAGATTTCAAAACTCTCAACTGAAATAACAATTCAAATATCCTCACAGCTAGAATAATGCCTCCAATTTTCTAAACTGAACAACCCAATCATAGCTTACATAACCTATACATCTAGCTCGACCCATGTTCCTATTATAGCAGACCAATAGTACTTGAAATTCCATAATTTCTGAGAAATTTCCCCACGCAAGCGTTGTAGTGATAAGTCCCCCATCACTATACCCAAATACAACTTGGTTGGAAGCCAAAATGAAAGAACAAACACTCACCTAAGAAAACTAGTAACAGCTAAATCTAGCCCTATGATTTTGAAATCAGATATTGACATTGATCCTATCTGGATCATCCCCTAGTATAAATATACATCCACGCACCACATTTCGTTTTCCAGAAAACAAGAAGTGAAGAAGAAAACAATTCGAACCACATGAAAAACAAAGTAAAATAACACCATAAAATAAAATCATGTAAAACACTTATCTGAATTTGCGAATGCGCCCTCTTCAACACAGTATTTTTTTTGAAGGGTTTCGGGATGGAATTGTTCGAACTGTAGGGCTAGGGTTCGATTTTATTTTCACGAGAGAGGCTTTGGATTTGAATTCATGGAGTTCGTAGGGGATGGGCGAAGGGAGATATGTTGGTCTAGAGGAGGTAGGGTCGATCATGGGAATTTTTGTGGTGGCACGATTATTGCTGAAGCGGGTTGGGGATCTAGTGTAATGACCTAGCGGAAAATTCGATACTTGAATTTTGAAAATAATACATAACTTTGTATTATTTGCCAGAAATCCAAGTATCAAGTCCTAAATTGTTAATAGGAAGAAGAAAGAGGGTGAAAAGTAGAAAGAAAGAAATTTTAGAATAGAAGAAAACGAAGAACGAATCACATCAGAATCTCACAACGGAACGTGTAAAATATAATATTTCAATATAACTTTAAAGAAACAATTTTTGTATATGCATACCATTTATCTTAGTACAACATCCATTAGTCACAGCGGAAATAAACTTTATATAAGTAACGGTGAAACCTCCTGTTTCCAGCTCTTGAAACTCCAGGCGATACCTAACCTGATAATATATCCGGTCAGACCCAAGCACATTTGAAGCAAAGAAAAATTCACCTGGATCAATCTGGAATACTTTTCAGTGATAAATCCAAAACAAACAACTTGCTTAACTTTAGAAATCCTTTTTGAAAGAAAGGATAATAGTAAGACTAGTCCACACATAAACATGGACAGTTTTTACCTTACTATAACCCAAAACATTTTGATATATCAAAATCCGGCGATATTACAATAATATCTATCAAACCACAAATAAATAACCATCTCGTAGAACACTTGCATCTCACGCTCTACATACTTAGTATATAATCAAAAACGTCATGGCGCTTATTGGAGATCAGATTCTAACTATGGCAATGTATGTGACCACCTCCCGGTCAGTGTACCTCTGGAGATGAATACACTGGGGTTCAACAAGAACATCTTCCAACCCAGGATAAACATGAACGGTCAATCATTTAGCTTGAGTGTACCGGATATATCATTACCACGGTTGGGGCCAGCCAACCAAACCGAAAGCACACAGAAATAAGGAACGACCAAGGCATTTTAATTCTCCAGATCAGTTAATGATGTACCCTGCTTGGGTATGACCCAACTAGCCATGCGACCCACCCGATTTCTGCCATTTCCCGGTTGATGAGGCTTGAGGTCACATTTTTCTTTTTAGAACATCACATCGCTATTTACTTCGAATGCCACATCGTCAAATCCGTCAAATCAGTAATTGACGTCCATAAATATGCTCTGGGTGTTAAGCAAGAGAATTTCTCGTCCACCAAACTTGGTATATTTAAAAATATCAACATGCGTGACTCTCTGGAAATACTCAGCCAAACATTCGTCCATACAATTCATCCAGAAACAGGATGAACCGAAAGCACCCTTCTACCGCATCCTGTAATGACATGTATTTTCTAGCCAATTATTTGAATTATTTTAT
The DNA here is from genome assembly GCA_030737875.1 of Allium sativum. NCBI lineage: Eukaryota > Viridiplantae > Streptophyta > Magnoliopsida > Asparagales > Amaryllidaceae > Allium > Allium sativum. The sequence continues at coordinate 137,791,022 of CM060918.1, forward strand.
TATTTAAATTATATTCATTTAAATTTAAATAATTGAATTTTCCCATTTTATTTTGAATACGTTGTTCATAAATAATATAATAATATTTTATTTCCAAAACAGTGGGAAAATGTTGTGTTTGCAATATAATGTGAACGAACAATTTAAAATGGTTTAATATTGTTTATTTTGAAATTATATTAATGATTTCATTTATAAAACGACGGTCGAACGTTCAGTTTATAATTTAATTATAAAACGAGCTACAGCGGCGCGGTAGTTCGTAATATTGCGTTTTGAACTTTAAATGATTGTACAAGATTCAATATAAGTCTGATTTTCTCGGAACAAGAAACGTCCGAATCTATTTGATAATATTTTTCTAACAAAAGAGAAAAATCAAGTTTTCATGTTGTTGATTTTGTTTCATGTCCAAACCAAATTTTCAATAGATCGCTATGGGGATTGTTTATAAACTATAACGATTTGTTTAATAAAATAAAAGTTTTTTACATCGTTAAAAAAAATTCGGTATGTTGAGTTTAAAGTCCAAAATAATTTATTTCAAAGATATATAAATTTTGTTTGAGTATATAATAATAATTTATTATCAATATGTGTGTTTGTTATAAAATAAATATATCTTTATCAGTCTTACATGGAACCTAAGAAATAACAAAATTTTGCCTGTTTAAATCCTATAAAATCTTGAGTAATTCCTTCACAAAAACCACCCTTATCAATATAAAGTAGGCACCAAAGCTTCGCATCATTTTCAAAAATCTGTACAAAGTCTTTTCCAAACCCTATTGAAGCTTGGTTACAGTAGTTTTGGACAAAAGGTGACAAGTCTTTTCATATCTTTGTAGATATGAGAATATGGCAAGATCACACTGATTGGTTTTTATTTTCAAGGAAGTCGGTTGTGCAATGCAAAGAATAAATAAAATATGATAACAATATAACCTTCGCCTATCATTTTCAAAAGCTGGATACAACAAATATGATATAACACCGCACTTTGCTTCGGTATGTGAAAAAGCTAAAAAAAATTAGTCGTACACCTTTGAAATATCAAAATAGATTCCTAGAGAAGAAAAGGTTTGGCCAAACATTTCGGCTATTAAAAAAATTAATTAGTATTTATATTACTACTATGCTTCTTTCAGAAACAATGAAACCATCCTTTTATAAAAATATCTCACTCTACGCAGATCTATGGTTGAAAACACAGCCACCTGCCATGTACGTCTGACCTTGACGTTGTTCTTATCTTCTTGGTTCTCCTCATATAAATACACGACCGAATTGTTATTTTCTTTATGCTGCAAGCATGTAAACATTCGTTCCTTCCTTCCTGCATATAAAAACTACTTTCCATTTTCTTTTTAAAAATAAATAAATACGAACGGACTGAATAAGGAGAAGGGAAATAGGCGGAAGCAGGCATTCACATGACCAAGAAGAAATGTTGATGGGAGACTGGAGATAGGGAAATAATGGCTTGTACGGGAGGAAGCTACGTGCGTGAGCTTGGAGTATGGCAGCCATATATATACAATGAAGAAGAAATACCGTGTTTGAAAATGGGAGTTTGCGGTGAGGGATGGAAAAATCTTGGAACGTGTTACAGAGAGGAACAGTGTGGAGCTCGAGTAAGTGCATACGATGGTACTGTTGATGCGTAGGAGTTAGGTCTGGTCTGTGGACCACTGGTGGAAGTTAGGTCGCTAATGGAGGGTGTCGACCCGCAGTGGCGTGACAGGCAATGAAGTCTCGGTGGTCAGCTATTAGTACGATCAGTGTTTGAAGTGTGGCAGTTGCATTGAAGGCGCATAAATGGGTGGTGCTGAAAGAGTCTTCGATGACCAGAGTTGGGGGATAGTCCAATTGTGCGCTACAGGGAGAAAGGGGGTCAGAAACTTCTATTACGTCGGAGTTGGAATTTGGTCGTAGGGGTGCAGTGCTGCTAAACAGTGAAGGAAAGGAAGACAGCGGGCATTTGGAACAGAGAGCGGTTGTGACGGAGGAGCAATAGAAACAGGGCTGCTTATTCTTTTTCCTAATGCGTGATGTAATGGTCGAGGAGGAAGCATGGGGATGTCGGCATGTGAACTGGTAGGTTTATGTGAGAAGGGAGAAGATGACGTGGCTTTGGATGGGGGAAATATTGCATGCATGAACACATATCTGACGCAAATGGAGAAGAAGAAGGATTGGAATAAACTAGCGGGTGGTATTCTTTGATGATGGGCTTTACGGACTTTGGCCACTATTTTTTTTTAAAAGTAAAAGGGAAAATGTGAATAGACCGTAAAGGATAACTAAAGATAGGTAGTACTTTCAAACATTTGCAACAGGGCACAAGTACACGTAGACAAGAAGGAGAGAGCCGCGTTGTGAAAACGGTTGGATATCAGGCAGTGGGACTGTTACAAAAGGTAATGAATTAATTAATTGAATGTATGTATATATATAACGATTTATAACGGATTAACTTATAATATTAAAAATTGTTATACAAGTTAACAGATCAATGTGGAATAAGCGGCGATAGATTCATATTAATGGAGGCTACGCAGTCGAGCTGGTACGATAAAAATCGAAAACAAAGGTGAGTTAACTCTCACACCTTTCTGGACTGCTATGATGTGATAAATTCGTGTAATTAAAATACCATTAAAAATATATATTGGTTGGTTGGTTGCCTTGGTTGCTAATGGTTGATTTGATGGTTGTTGTTAATTATATTATCGTCTTTAATTTATTTGTTGAAAATTTTATGCTATCATGAAATGTTACAAAAATCTGTGATGCAAGGAAGAACAGGTTGGAGGGATCCGACCGAATTCCTCAAATATCATGTGTGTTATTCATTTTTATATTGGTTAAACATGTACTGATTGAACCCCAAATGACACCGAATTCTGTTTAAAATGTTAATGGTTGAATGGATGTGATTATTGTTGTGATTTTAATCTACTGGCAGTATTGATTAAGTGTTTGGCAGAGAGGGCCTGAAATCTACTATTTTAAGATATCATTCTGTCGTCAGGCGAATTGACGTAATATTTTGTTACAAATTTATTTTTATAACTAAATTGAAGTTTTTAAATTTATTTTATATAAATGAATTAAAACAGGGGTTTTATAAATATATTTATATTTAAATCATGTTTACCAAAAAGGATAATTAAACGTTTTATAATGACATGTTCTTATGTCATTTTCTGAATGGAAAGTAAGGAACTAACTAACGGGTTAGTGAAATGGTATAATTGTTTTTATAAACCAATTAACTGATGTTTTAAATTAATTAAGTTGTTTAATTAATTCAAGGGGGAAATGATAATAGAAATTAGTTAACAGTTAACTGATATGTATGGTTGGTAAAATTCAACTGTTTAAGTTTGAAATTGACAATTGGATTAATTTGATCTAAATTAATCTAATCAATAATTTTTCTAAATATTCAAATGGTGTTAAATGTTAGTTAATCTTCGATTAACTATAATTTAAAGAAATTACTGAATAGTTTAGTGTTAGTAAAGTTAATTATTACTTAACAATCTTTTAAAAATGATAATTAATCTATTTAAGTTAACTATTTTTGATGTTGTTAATATTAAATTTATTTATTAGTTTATTAATAATTAAAGCGATGACTTTTAATTGGAATTCAATTAAGAAGTAAACAAGTGGCGATAGGATTTGATTAAAAGGTTAGTAAGGGTTTATAATCCAAATTTATTAATAGAGTTTGTAAATAAGATTTGTAAGCTAATACAATTGTTTCATTAAGATTTTATTAAGTAAAATAAGTATGGATAAATTAAGATTTAAAGATGGGTTTGGTAAATATTTACTAAATAAATTAGGTAAAGAGATTATAAGGAGGTTTACCAAGGTAAGAAATCATTGTAAAATCATATTGGAATCAAATTGGTTTAGTGAAGGTTTACTTAATCGAGGAAATGGAATTAGCATGAGAAGTGAGTTTTAAATAAAAGAAAATGGTTTACGTAACAACCCGCTCATTCGACGATTTTAGATTTAGATATTTTATCTAAATATATCGTCGTATCTTATGTGTCACTCAAAATGTCGTTTGTCACAAACGATAAAATTAGGACTCGGGACCACTTCCATTGAGTTCAAAACGTCATTTACAACCTTTTTGACTATATGCATCGATATGATCCGAGCTTTGGAATTTTGGCATCTTGGCTAGGGCTTGGTTAGCCAACCTAGCTTATTCACTTAAGAGCTCCACTTAGCTCTCTCCTCCATCATTCATTCTCCAAACACTTAGGAAAATAGAAAATGGGGATTGAGAAAGGGAAATAGAAACTCCAAGGCTAGTGTCTTCAATCTAGAGCTAAATTCTTGTGCAAATCCAATTCTATGACATGGGTAAGCTCGCTACTCTCCCTCTCTACCTTTCTCTCCTCTCAATTTCGGATTTTTATGATGTTCTAACATCCATGAGTTTGTTTGTGGGTTTATATGGTGATTAGAGAGGAGTGATTGAAGAAAGAAAGCTTCTTTGCTTTGATTTGTGCTTGTTCTTCCTTGTTGGAGCTTGTTCTTGTCATTCAAGAGCTAAAGGTGTGTTCTTTTTGAACTCACATCTATGCCACAAGCCATTGGCTTATACAAGTGTAATTTAGTGTTCATATGAGTTTGCATGTGCTAGTGAATTGGTTATGTTAGTGTAACTTAGCCGATTTCATGTTTTTATGTTTCATTGAGTTGAAAATTATGATAAGGATTGTTCATACGATCTAATGCATATGTTATGAGTTGATTTGGTGATGTTGTGAAGCTCCATTGCCCCAACAAATTTCTAAGTTTTCACAAGTCGCTTGAATTGCTTTAGTGTGCTTTGGTTTGGAATTATGTTCATACTTGAATTTATAAACAGAATCATTGCAATCTTATGTATATATACTTATGCATGTGAATATGGTGTTGTGATGTACCATTGTCGCACCCGACAAGTTCTAAGACTTCACAATTCACTTATATCGCATTTGATTTCTTTTGTAAGAGAATATAATCATTTTGGGGTTTATAATTAAGAATCATTGCAAATCTCTTGTGTGAATGTTTGTGCATTTGAATTTGGTGTTATGAGTGGTTCCGGTGAGTTTTAGACGCCTCATTTGCATGTATTTAACATCACAGGCCTTCGGGCATTGGCCGGTATCATTTTGGAGATGTTTGGTAATTTTTACGAGTTTAACAGCCGTTCGGCCATTAATGGCCGAGCAAATGCCTTTTGTTCGGCCATTAGTGGCCGAACAGAAGAAAAAAAAAGTTCAATTCTAAACGGCCATAACTTCTTCATACAAACTCAGAATTGAGCGAAATCAGGTGCATTGGAACCGTCTCGACGAGAGCTTTCCAATGAAATTAATTTGGAGCTAATGGGAATTTTTGGTGGAAGAAAACATCCAATGTAAATAACCGAATAGTGAAAAATAAAGGGTGAAATAATTATCCACTTTAAAACGATCATAACTTTTTCATATGAACTCGGAATTCAGTGAAACAAGTTGGGTTGGAACCGTATCGATGAGAGCATCGAAATGAAACTAATTTTGGAGTAATTTGAATCTATTTACTCATTAATTTGGCTTTGACCCTCGATATTAGTTCGATTATGATTCACGACCCTAAAACGTGAATTATCGACTCAATATCCTTCAAGTCTATTCCAATATAGTTTAAAACCTTCGGGTGCTAGTTTGGGATTTTAATTCATTCATTGATCGAAATTACAACCGTTACCCCTATTATTTACTGTATGTTGTTGTAATGTGAATTACGCATTAGCGATCACCATGGTGATCGCTCTTTTATCTACGACACCTGATTTTGTGTCTTTGTTTCCTGTCGCTCCAGGGTGATTTCTAAACATTTATTAACGTCATTGGATTCACTAATGAGCTATATGTATATTCGATTTATCGAATTTACATTAGATGATATATGATTTGGATTTATGTCATTTTGACATGAATCCCCTTGATCGATTTGCCACGGTAATCGTACTATTGTTTATTGCCACTTTGAAATTATATAAAGAGGTTTTATGTTATCAGTAGATATCAAATTCTTGTACTAAAATGGTTTCCAATCTTACTTCATTATATGAAGCTAATTTACGAAATCGTTTTATGAACCTTCTTCAAATCTACTAGTATATATTTTATAAACCTTTTTTTCTCATTCGTATGAAAAATCTAATTAAACGTCTTAATAAAATCAAGGACTATGAATCCTTGCTTTTGCTTTGATGGTTAATTCTTGGACTCGTCCGATTGAAAACCATGGCAATGCTCCTTCTATGATTTTCTCTGTTTTGAATAGGAACCAATTACGAATGTGTAAATATTCGAGAATAGCATGTGGTTATGGGACATGTTGCTATTTTCTTATATTAACTAGCTCGGAGTAATTTCTATTCACCCGGATTCATGGTATCTGCCTCTATGACTTATGTTTTGTGGTCCTCGATCGCCCGAGTGGGATTTACGAATCTTGTATTTCACCTATGGGACTTCGGTCCAACTTTCTATGATTTATGATGTTTCTAGAGATTTCACGATTTATGTGTTTTCTCTCTTCCGGGGACACGACCCGGCTCTGTGGGGAGCTTCGGCTCAAATATATAGGTTCGCTACCTAGACATCGTATCTCATCTGGGAGTATCCACTTTTTGTGATGTTTTCTGGATTTCTAGTGATTTCTGGATTCTTGATTACTTTGACGCGATGTGCGTCAATTTGATTTATGATTACTTTGATGCGATACGCGTCAATTTGATTTATGTTTACTCTGATGATTTATGATTATGTTGATGCGATACGTGTCAATTTGACTTATGTTTACTTTGATGCGATGCGCGTCAATTTGATTTATGTTTGGTGTTCCTCTATTATTTCCTGTTGTGTGCTAGTATTTGAATGTTGCATTCTACATTAGCTAGGAAATTATTTATAGATATTTGTGTGCTGACATTCCGTTGTCATTTCCTGATTGTGTTGACATGCCTTGTTTCATATTTATTCATGATTAGATATTATTACTAGAATCATGTCATCCTTTGTTACATCTCTTGTTATCTCAGTTTATTTGATAAGTACAGCTAGACTGATCTGTTTATTGTTTATTCCTATAAATAATACTCGCGTCAAACCGAGTCATTTTAGGTACTCCTCTGGGATTCCTCGCATGATTGATCTTCCGCTTTCAGCTTGCTACTCTGTCTCTGCAGCTTTATGCACTTTTGTACCTATGTCATTGTCACTTGTTGTATAGATATTCTTTTGTTTAGATCATGGTGCATGTATCTATTCTTTTGGGATTAAAGGATCTTTGTTGACCACTAACTCGTTGTACATTCTTGGTTTATTCATATCTATTCCGCCTTTGTGATATGATTATTCTGTGTCTGGCGTTGAGATATATCATATTTATATTATTGTTGCTGTCTATTTTATACCGCTTTCCGGATTGCATATAGTTGTTGTGTAGTTGCCCTATGTGCCGAATGGTCATGTCAAAATTTTAATTGGTATCAGAATTCGATGTTCATTCCTCACATGGAGTTATCGTACAATCAGTCACCCTTCACAAACCTCATTCTCTGTTATTGTCTACGACATTTCTGTGAAATGAACTGGACGATAGTGGGTATAGAGGCAGGGCGCTACAGTTGGTATCAGAGCCACTTACCAGAACAGTGTAAGATATATAACGATGGTATTGTCTTGAGCCTCTCTTAGGAATCGTGCTTTAGGGTTTTAGTTAGAGTCTTAAGACATGTCATAGCTTATCTTCCTATACGATTCCATTTTTTGAATTCGCGCCGTTTGAGTTCAACTTGAGACTAACTTTTTTCCTCCTTCCTTTCCCTTAAAGAAGTGAAATAGTTGGTCGTAGCCATGCAAGTGCCGGTTCACCCAGTGTACCTCCTACGTGAGGAGTGATTATGTCTCAAGTCGCCTATCTTTAATCTTTTATAACAGTTATCGACTCGTCCTCTTCGGGTTGATTTCTATAGTCCATCTAGGGCCCGTGTGCTCTAGTGGTGCTTCTATTTTATTCTTTAACTCGAGTGGCTAATCTATGTCTGTTTTTTGTATCACACTTATCTTGTTGATCATTTATAATCCTTGTAGTTGATTAATCATTGTATATCTTGCCCGTGCGTCGTAACGCACGTTGTAAGCACCTTTGATCCTGATATTTCTTGATTTCTAGTTAAGATTGTTTTGTACGTCGTTACGTACCTAGCATGGTCTATTGATCACTTGTCGGTTGGTATGGAGATATCATGACTTTGTGACTAAATCTACTCCCTTGTTGTCAGTTATATAGTTCTAGTTCGGTGTGAGATCACCAAGCCTTCGGGCTAAAACAACTCATTTGTTACCTCGTTGTGCCGGTGTGAGTCACCAAGCAATTGTGCTAAATTAACTCAACAAATGCATCGTTGCGTTCCAAACTCAAGATCAAGAACGAGGGAAAGCATCCCGCTTCTTGTGATCCCTCTTCTTGAGTCAAGGTACATGTCATTAATTCCTTAATGTCATTCACCTTGTTTAAAGATTATTTTATTTATTTTCTTTTGATATACGTCGATCGTGTTTGTAACGACCCTAGGTTTTTCCGGTCCCGGAAATCGACATAAATACCTTTACCGTAACTCATGCCGACTCTCTAAGCACCGAAAACACTGGATAGTTATTAGAAAGAAGTTAGAGGATGAGATAAGAAAGAAAGAAATATTAGAATAGAAGAAGAAGAAACAACACAACACAGAGTCTCACATCGCAGCGGAACAAAATATAATACAGAAATAAATCTTTATTGAGAGTTTTAAAAATACTTGCTGTATCAGAGTACATCACACAACGGAACGGTGATAATAACCTGTTCCTATATACAACACACAGTGGAATAGTAGCTATATAATATCATACGTCTGAACATCTCCAGCTCATCTCTTGACTTTATAGCATTCGATAACCTGAACCTGTCAACCCGGGCTAACCCGAGCATTTACAAAACACCGGGTCAGTCTGGTGAACCAGAGTGAGAAAAACTCGCACAGTATTAAGGGTATCACACAACCTGATTTTAAAGTTAAAATCTTTTCGAAAGAAAAGGATAATCGAAAGACCAAATCCACACATAAATGCAGACGGTTTTTACCTTACAACAACCCAAAATAGTTTTGAAACCAATATCTTTTCTGATATTATAATAATGTCTATATACAAGTAATTATCAATCTAGTGGAACGCTTGCATCTCACCCTCCACATATATAGTATACAATCAAAAACCGTGGGCGCTTATTGGAGATTGGATTCCAACTATGACAGGGTATGGGACCACCTGCCGATAGTGTATCTCTAGAGGCGAATACACTGGGTTCAACAAGAACGTCTTGCAACCCGGCCCTCACATGACCGACCACTCATTTCGCTTGAGTGTATCGAATGTATATCACCGACGGTTGGGATCAGCAACCGTCTCCCGAAAAGGGACAGCATCGATATAGATTAAAGAAGTAAATAGGATTTTCTCTAGATAGGTGATTATACACCCTAATGGGAGCAACCCACATAGCCATGCTGCCTGCCCGATTTCTGTCATTTCCCGGTTGATGAGGCTTGAGGTTTAGATTAACTTTTGAACACCTGGTCATCATTCACTTTGAATGCCACATCGTCAGATCCGTCAGATATCACTAATTAACGTCCACAAAAATACTCTAGTTAGAAGCTAAGAGAATGACAATTCTCCGCCAACAACTATAGCACGTTTGGAGAAATCAACGTACGTGACCCTTTGGAAATACTCTGTCAGACATCCGTCCATACAAGTCATCCAGGAACAGGATGAACCGAAGGCACTCTCCTACCGTATCCATATATGGATCAACCCATGGATTAGTAGCGAGAAGTCCTTGCAACCCGTAGATTCCAACCACGACAGAATCACAGCTTATCTCTACTTGCCAGGCAGAGAATATTAGTGGTTCTTCCGTTTATGAAAGTCACGGTCTTCAATGCTCCATCTCGATCACCTTCTGAGATCTTCATGTATTTGTTGGTCGGAATGATTTTCAAATATAAATTCGATCCCGGTCTTTCCATACCAACAATCATATTGGATAGATTTGATAGTTGGTTTTTTAACTATCAAAATATACGGTGATTCAATCATGACAATCCAGTGAGTTCACTGGTTCAGTATTCAGCACCACTTGGCCTTTTAATTAAACAAATTCATTTCTGCTTAATCAAAACTTCTAACTCTTTTAAATATTTTAAAAAAATACAATAATTGAATTCTTATATAAATATACAAATGTTCTCAAAACCATTTCTTTGTATTACGTAGTAAAATATCTTATAACCATATTCAATTCTCACTTATTCTCCTTTCAAAAACATTTATTACCTCATTTCTTATTATTTAACTTGGAAAAATCCATTTAACTTATTATTCGTAAACAACGTTACGTCATATCTTGTATTCCATTCTTGAAAACACTAACTAAAATTTATTCCTTATCTTGTACTTATAGATCTGATTGCCATCAGGATTTCTTTATAAAATAAATAAATAATAAATCAAAATCTTAAATAAATAAAATATTTACTTATTTCTCTTAAATAACTCTTATTCAAAATATATTTCAAAATCTATCTCCAGTTATAAAATAAATTTTATAACTTCGTCTCTATTGACTCACTTGACGGTGAATCAATATTTATAAAATGATTGATTTTATTGGCCATAATCTGCCAAATACTTAACCAATACCGCCCATTGGTTTAAAAAGAACACAGGTTGACTTTTCAGTAAATGATCACAAACCAAATCAATCACCAATCATGACAGTTCATATATGATAATATGAAAATAAATAATGTATTTGAGGAATCCGGTTGGATCCCTCCAACCTGTTCTTCCCTGTATTCAAAGTGGTTATCACCAGCCAGATCATTCAGTTTCATTTAACTGAAATGAATAACGACCATTTAACATCAACCAATTCACAAGCAGTTCAAAAAATCCAAACAATTTAAGATGCGTTTATTTCATAAACGTGACCAACAAGGTGAGTTACTTGTAACACCCCGTATTTTCTATGAACATAAAAAAAATCAAGATATAATTAATTTTTAGAAAAATAATTAGGTGAAACGGGTTGCGCCGTGGCGTTCGTCTCGGAATTCTGCTTGAGATAGAGTCCGAGTTTACGTAAATTGGACTCCGTATGAAAAAGATATCCTTAAATTAAATATTGCAGAAAAACATGGAAAAAGAGGAATGAGAAAAGAATAATGTTTAGCATTGTTCTAAGAATTGTAAGCAAAAGACATAATAGCTCATTTGGTTGGAACATGTGACTTGCATACAAGAGGTGCAGAGTTCGATCCCCGCCAACGCCATATTTTTGTTTTAGGGGAATGGCTAAAAAGCGGCTTAGTGTGAACGCGGTTCAAAAAAAATTAAATATATATATATATATATTGAATATATATATATATATGTATATATATATATATATAATTGAGAAGTTAAATACAGTCAATTTATTTGGAGGGAAAGATTTATGCATAAGTAGATATGTATGTATGTAGGTAACTTCATTATGCATTGATTTTGCATGTTGCAAGGAAAGTAGAGAAAAAAAGGGAAAATTAAATTATATGCTCGATTTCCTTTTTTTCAGGCAAGCAATTAATTTACATTATTTGAATTCATGAATAGGTGCGTGTGTATATATATATATATTTATATATATATATATATATGGGCAGTTAATGTAAACATGAATAGAAGTTTATTAATTTGCTGAGTGTTTGCTGAGTCACTTCGAACTCATTGCCGAGTCAATAAGATAAACCCCATCTTGTCTGAACGGCTGCGGTTATTTCTAGGTTAAATCTAATGGCCTAAATGAATCCTAAATTCTATAAATAAGTGGGTAGTCTCTCATTCTAATTCATATGAAAAATTAGAGAAGCCGCCGTCATGCCGTCGCCATGGAACTCCGAGTAGTCGCCGCAAATCAAAGTAGAAGAAAGCTAATCTAATCCAATTCTAATCAATTCTAAAAGCAATCTAGACTCTCTCTTTCTTCTTAAATTGTGAGTATGATGATTCTCATAAGATTATTAGCAAACTAATTTGATTAAGATGTAAATGGAATATAAGAAAATGATGTGAATTGTCATATATGTTATTGTAAAATCTTATGTTATCATGTATGTTCTAAATGTTTTGTTATGCTATGATGAAAATCATGCTATGCTATGTTATGCTATCATGCCATGCTATGATGAAAATCATGCTATGCTATGTTATGCTATCATGCTATGCTATGTGTAAATCATGCTATGTTATGTCATAAATCTTATATATGTTGTAGATCTCAGGTTAACACATATGTTGGGAATCCATAAGTTATATGATTATGATATCATGTTAAGTTGTGTTGAATCGTACAAGTTGTAAAATCATGATGTTGTTATTTATGCAAATTAGATCATGTTTTAAAGTTTATGTTTTTTTTTCTAAAGATTAAATGGATCATGATTATGAGAATTTGCCTATTAAGTTAGGTGTACCCATATGCATGAATCTATGACTAAATGAATTTTTATTATGGGAATTTGTCTATTAAGTTAGATGTACCCATATACATGAACCTATGTTATTAAGTTAGATGATGATATGTTGTAAATGACGTCACATATGTTACATAGTCACGATGTTAGTATCCATGTTGGTTAGTTCATGTTAGTCAAATCATGATATTATATATGTTTGGGCTATGATGATTCATACATGTACCTATGCAAGTTTTGGCACTGATTAATAAAAATTGTGTAGGTTTCATGACACTTATTTTAGATCTAAAATTAGATCCATGACATGTGTGAGTTCTATACTAGTTCACACCACCATTATGTTGTAAGTTTATACATGAATTTGGGTTATATTATGTAGACTGTGACATTTAACCAAACAAGTTGACACCTTTAACATGTGTAGCTTATGCAAGTTATAGTCTTAGCCTATGCAAGTTTAAGTGTTGGATCTCTATCACATATGCAAGTTTCACCCCTTTTTATGAGTAGATCTATTTTAGTCATATACATATATGTTGTTGTTATGATAATTTATCTTTGTGCTATGAGTTAGACTATTCGAGTCTAACGTATATTTTACGTTTAACGTATGAACGTACAACGTGGGATAGGGGAAATATTAAAAGAATTAATATTGATAATTTGCACGAAATAGCCTTAAAAAGGCATATAACAAATTTGAGATATGTGAATTGCCTTAAAAGGCGAAAAATGGAATTAAGACATTAATTGGAAAATTAATGTGTAGAAATGGTCATAAGTTAATTATGGATTAATTTGAATTTGAATAGGGATTGAGAAATTGGTATAAAATGCCTTTAATGGCATATAATGAATTTGTGGTGAAAAAGGGTATGATTTATCATACCATAAATGGATGGACATAATTGAGTCAATTATGGACATCATTAAATTTTGAATAAATTATTAATTTGGATAGGGAAGTTAATTCAAATTTGGGAAAGATTAATTAATTAATCACTTAAGATAATTAACATTCTTTCTATCTACATACACCAGAAGGTTCTAGGGTGACAGAGAGGATAGTGTCTAGGCTTGGGTTTGGAAAACAAGTTTCCTGCCCTCCCTGGCTATCCCTAACTGACCCAATGAACGGGATGGTCTTGAATTTAGAAAGAAAACATGTGGTGGGACATGGGAATCTAGTGGGTGCTTTGGGTGGCATGAGGAATCTAGTGGTTGCCTTTAGTGGCATTTGAAATACGATTAGTAAGACTTAACCAAACACACATGCAAATGAACATGACTAAGAAGAGGGTTAAGTAGGTGCCTTGGGTGGCATGAGAAAATACGATTAGTAACACTTAACCAAATTAAATATGTAAGTGGGACATAGGGGTTAAGTGGGTGCCTTGGGCAGCATGTGGAATTACTAATAGAAACCCTTAACCAAATTTAAAACATGTAAGTGGACATGAATGGGGTTAAGTGGAATGTGTTAGAGGGGACCAAGCCTAGGTGGGAAGCTTGGTGGGAGGCCCATTTCAACCAGTATCCCAAACGTATCTTTGTGAGCTCGACCCAAGTCGAGGACGGGACACGCATACTGGGCTTGACTATAAGAGGCCAAAGCGGGTTAGCGGTGGCAACGCAAGTCCAACTGGTTCATGTGCGTGCATGGCCCCGGGCTGGTAGGTAAGACGTTGTTGCATCGTGTAGGTATAAGCCGTGCATCTCCGTTGTATTGGGTTTCCACTTTAGGGGAGTGATACACCCCACTGTGGGACCAGCACGGGTATCTACGAGTTAGGGAGCAGATCGAATGGGGCAGGGTAGTGGATACACCTAGTGGAGATAGGAGCAGGCGGCCCTATGTAGTCAGCTAGGGGTATATAGAGCTACCACTATCATTTAATTACTAAGGGGGTACACCTAGTGGAGATAGGAGCAGGCGACACCTATGACGTCAGCTAGGAGTACGTGGAATTACCATTAACGGGGGTACATCTAGAGGGAATAGGTATAAGTTGGTTACCTATGGTAGCAGCTAGAGATATACAGTTAAACGGGGAGGATAGCGGGTACATCTAGTAGTACACGAAGCTATCATCATTTTATTTAGCCAAGAGGGATAAAGTTTCTAGAGTGACTAGTAGGGGTGCAGTTAGTGCTAGTACAGTACAGCACGGTACAGTACGGTAGAGTATAGTAATTATCCTATATTGATTAGGAAGCGTCATTAACGTTAGTGATTAGTAATGGGTTTGGTGCAGCGTAGTAATTATTCTTTAGTAGGTATGTCTTTAATGTTACCATGGTTAACCACATTTCCTTTGCCTGTTCTGTCACACCCAATAGTTCATAGGCATTTCCTTATTCTCCAGCTTATGCCTTAGTCTGATTACTTTGAAAATAGTATTGTTAGAATTGTCATACTCGCTAGACTTTATGTCTGATCCCCTCTATTTCTATCTTTTTCCCCCTCCAGGTCCTCAGGTTGGGCCCAGCTCTTGTGGTGTTTGATTGGATTGCTTATCTCTTTTGGAGAGCTTGGACTGCTAAAGTAAAGTCCAGCTTGTTATCTTTTGTTTAATGGCTATTTATGTAATGGGATTATGTATTTTGTTTTATCAAGATAGATATTGTACTTGACTCTGATTTATGGTATTATGATGTAATCAAACATGTTTTGACTTCTGCTGCAATGAAATAAAGTTTTAAATTTCCAAGTACTATTTTATATCTGTCTTGTCGTAATTTTACTGTTCTATACTCACTTAAAACCTCCATGGAAGTTAATGCATTCCTTTTGTGAGTGACATTAATGGACGTGGGGTGTTACACGTGGTATCAGAGCTTAAGGTTACCAGAACAGATAAGATATTTTGAAAAACTATTTTTCAAAAGCATTTTTATAAAGAATACTTTCAAAAATATGTTTGTAGAAGAGTATTTTTGAAAGAAAGGTTTATTTTGAGAACATAATCCCCAAGAGCCATATATCCTTCCTTCGATTCTCCGTTTTGAATCTCTTCCTCTTTCTCTTTTTGAATTTCCCCTCCGCGTATAGATGCTTTTTCTAAGATAAATAAGGACTTCCGTACGAAGGACGGAAGAACCACTTCAAGGGACTTAGATGTTTGTCGGGCTAGAAGTTAGTCCAAGGAGGTGGAGGGTTGTGGGAACCTTTAAGATGGACGATGGGAGGAAGGTTCAAATAGCTGTTAGGTTAATAAAGGACGAAACCTTATCTTGGTGGGAGGTCACGAATGGAGAATGTGAAGAAGAAGGCTAGTTGTTTTGTAGAAATAGGACACCTTATTAGGATTGTCCAAAGAGGCAAGAATAAAGTACAGGATCTTCTGGAGGGTTGTTGTATTCCCTCACGGCTGGTATACCTGATGGGGGTAGGACTGTCTAGGTTGAAATTTGGTTTTCTTTATCATCCTGTTCGAACCTTGTTTGATTCTGGCGCTTCATACTCGTTAGTATCTGCTTCGTTAGTTGAAACACTACACCTAAATACTAGTCTAGTTAAGGATCCCATCCTAGTCTCAAATCCTGTTGGTGGTTCGGCTCATCCTTCAATGGTTTGTCGGGATTTGAGAGTGTCTATCTTGGGCGTTGGGTTTGAATGCAGCGCCTTCATTCTTGGTTTCACGGTCTATAGTTTGATTCTAGGGATGGATTGGCTAGCCAGGCGTGGTGCCATCCTAGATTGGGGAAGGAGGGTAGTTAGACTATTGGTTCGTTATGGAAAGACCCTCATATTTCTTGTGACCATAGGAGTTTAGTGATGCTTAGTTGCCTAGAATCTTCTGATGTATCCAACGATGATTTGGGATCTGTTTGTGTGGTCCGTGAGTATGGGGATGTCTTCGATGTAGAGCGGGGTTTACCTAGAGGAGCGAAGTAAGCTTTCGTGTGTGCCTAGTGGATAATGCAAAGCCAGTTATGAGATCAACGATGGTTTTGGAGCAAGACTGGCAAGGACAGCCAGAGTCCGTTAAGTGCTCAGTTATTTGGCCGTTTTACTAGTATCATCTCATGTATGTCATCTGAATTCGAAGGAGGTATCCCTTGGGTGTTTGTATGATATTGGTTTAGGCCTTTGGGGCTTGCACTTGGGGGATGTCGAGTTCGACTAGGATGGTCTGCGTGAGAGATGGACAGTTGTGACAAATTTTGCATGGAATAATATCCTGGTTTTCTCTAGAAGCGGAGAAGAGCATGCCCTACATCTTAGGGAAGCCTCTGGGGAAGGGTGATATGTTATGGAGGAAGACTATCGAAAGTCCATGAGGGGAATTACCCTACCCACGACTTAGGAGTTGCTTTCAGACCATAAGTTGCTAAGGTATTTGTTCTCTCAGAAAGATCTGAACTTGAGGCAGCAAAGGTGGATGGAGTTCTTGGCGTCCTACGATTTCGAAATAGCATATACCCCTGGCAAGGGTAACGTTGTGGTGGGGGCCTTAAGTAGAAAAGGGTTGACACTGAGTCCTTGGTCTGTTGAGCGGCTATCTCTACCTTTGACTTTAGACCATCCATTGATTTTGTACTTGGTTCGCTAGCATCCTTAGAGGTCAGACCTATGCTTTTGGGACGGATTGGAGAGGCACAGCGAGCTGACCCACAGTTGGTTGAGTTAGTAGAGAATCTCACAAGAGGGGAGTCATCAAGCCATCTTAGTAGGTATACCCTAGATGATAAGGGTTGGTTGCGTAGGGACGGTAAACTTTGTATATTACGGGACGAAAGTTTGAGGAAGTGTTTACATGATACGGCGAAAGTGGTGGAGCCGAACACGCTTAAGGAAGTGGAAGTAGAGCGAGATGCCACGATCAGACTAGCTCCTACATGCATTCTTGGGTCAGAGATTAAGAAGTTGAGAAACCGAGAGGTCAAGCTAGTCAAAGTGCAATGGGAAGAAGATCAAGGAGACGCTACTTGGGAGACGGAAGAGAAGATTCGTTTGTTGTACCCCTTCCTTTTCGGGGTTATGTCTTTTATATTCTCCTTTATCGCCTAGCTTATACTTTCCTATCTTTTGTACATCCTCTCGTTTAAGTCTTTGACCTTTAGAAGGGTAGTCCTATGGTTGAAACATGTGTTTGAGACATGTTATGTTTGATGGATGCAAGTGGATGCAAGTGTTTGCTAGTGGTTGCTCGTGGATGCATATACACACACTTTAGGCACTAGATCGGCTCAGTCACTCTCATATTGCATATAAATATGTGTGCATATTTAAATTAATGAATGAATAGTGGTTGTATTATCATATGGATGCTGCATTAAGATGAATGGTTGTGCACGCATATAGAAATAATATGTATCATTAGGAATCTTTTGCATACATAATGGACGCATGGCACTATCATGGTTCGCATTAAGGAGGTCAATCGAATCAGTAGATCGCCTGATTTTTGCATTGGATAAGGACATGTACACACACTATGCATATAAACATGAAAGCATTAGAAGTCTCTTAAGGACAATGGATGCCTGTGCCTGATGGTTGAGTAGATGGATGATTGGATGGTAGGACACATTCTTCCTAACTTGAAGATTTCGGGGACGAAATCCTTTAAGGAGGGGAGAATGTAACACCCCGTATTTTCTGTGAACATAAAAATAAAAAATAAAAAAATCAAGATATAATTAATTTTTAGAAAAATAATTAGGTGAAACGGGTTGCGCCGAGGCGTTCGTCTCGGAATTCTGCTTGAGATAGAATCCGAGTTTGCGTAAATTGGACTCCGTATGAAAAAGATATCCTTAAATTAAATATTGCAGCAAAACATGGAAAAAAGAGGAATGAGAAAAGAATAATGTTTAGCATTGTTCTAAGAATTGTAAGCAAAAGACATAATAGCTCATTTGGTTGGAACATGTGACTTGCATACAAGAGGTGCAGAGTTCGATCCCCGCCAACGCCATATTTTTGTTTTAGGGGAATGGCTAAAAAGCGGCTTAGTGTGAACGCGGTTAAAAAAAATTAAATATATATATATTGAATATATATATATATATATATATATGTATATATATATATAATTGAGAAGTTAAATACAGTCAATTTATTTGGAGGGAAAGATTTATGCATAAGTAGATATGTATGTATGTAGGTAATTTCATTATGCATTGATTTTGCATGTTGCAAGGAAAGTAGAGAAAAAAAAGGGGGGGGGAAATTAAATTATATGCTCGATTTCCTTTTTTTCAGGCAAGCAATTAATTTACATTATTTGAATTCATGAATAGGTGCGTGTGTATATATATATATATATATATATATATTTATATATATATGGTCAGTTAATGTAAACATGAATAGAAGTTTATTAATTTGCTGAGTGTTTGCTGAGTCACTTCTGACTCATTGCTGAGTCAATAAGATAAACCCCATCTTGTCTGAACGGCTGCGGTTATTTCTAGGTTAAATCTAATGGCCTAAATGAATCCAAAATTCTATAATAAGTGGGTAGTCTCTCATTCTAATTCATATGAAAAATTAGAGAAGCCGCCGTCATGCCGTCGCCATGGAACTCCGAGTAGCCGCCGCAAATCAAAGTAGAAGAAAGCTAATCTAATCCAATTCTAATCAATTCTAAAAGCAATCTAGACTCTCTCTTTCTTCTTAAATTGTGAGTATGATGATTCTCACAAGATTATTAGCAAACTAATTTGATTAAGATGTAAATGGAACATAAGAAAATGATGTGAATTGTCATATATGTTATTGTAAAATCTTATGTTATCATGTATGTTCTAAATGTTTTGTTATGCTATGATGAAAATCATGCTATGCTATGTTATGCTATCATGCCATGCTATGATGAAAATCATGCTATGCTATGTTATGCTATTATGCTATGCTATGTGTAAATCATGCTATGTTATGTCATAAATCTTATATATGTTGTAGATCTCATGTTAACACATATGTTGGAAATCCATAAGTTATATGATTATGATATCATGTTAAGTTGTGTTGAATCGTACAAGTTGTAAAATCATGTTGTTGTTATTTATGCAAATTAGATCATGTTTTAAAGTTTATGTTTTTTTTTCTAAAGATTAAATGGATCATGATTATGGGAATTTGCCTATTAAGTTAGGTGTACCCATATGCATGAATCTATGACTAAATGAATTTTTATTATGGGAATTTGTTTATTAAGTTAGATGTACCCATATACATGAACCTATGTTATTAAGTTAGATGATGATATGTTGTAAATGACGTCACATATGTTACATAGTCACGATGTTAGTATCCATGTTGGTTAGTTCATGTTAGTCAAATCATGATATTATATATGTTTGGGCTATGATGATTCATACATGTACCTATGCAAGTTTTGGCACTGATTAATAAAAATTGTGTAGGTTTCATGACACTTATTTTAGATCTAAAATTAGATCCATGACATGTGTGAGTTCTATACTAGTTCACACCACCATTATGTTGCAAGTTTATACATGAATTTGGGTTATATTATGTAGACCGTGACATTTAACCAAACAAGTTGACACCTTTAACATGTGTAGCTTATGCAAGTTATAGTCTTAGCCTATGCAAGTTTAAGTGTTGGACCTCTATCACATATGCAAGTTTCACCCCTTTTTATGAGTAGATCTATTTTAGTCATATACATATATGTTGTTGTTATGATAATTTATCTTTGTGCTATGAGTTAGACTATTCGAGTCTAACGTATATTTTACGTTTAACGTATGAACGTACAACGTGGGATAGGGGAAATATTAAAAGAATTAATATTGATAATTTGCACGAAATAGCCTTAAAAAGGCATATAACAAATTTGAGATATGTGAATTGCCTTAAAAGGCGAAAAATGGAATTAAGACATTAATTGGAAAATTAATGTGTAGAAATGGTCATAAGTTAATTATGGATTAATTTGAATTTGAATAGGGATTGAGAAATTGGTATAAAATGCCTTTAATGGCATATAATGAATTTGTTGTGAAAAAGGGTATGATTTATCATACCATAAATGGATGGACATAATTGAGTCAATTATGGACATCATTAAATTTTGAATAAATTATTAATTTGGATAGGGAAGTTAATTCAAATTTGGGAAAGATTAATTAATTAATCACTTAAGATAATTAACATTCTTTCTATCTACATACACCAGAAGGTTCTAGGGTGACAGAGAGGATAGTGTCTAGGCTTGGGTTTGGAAAACAAGTTTCCTGCCCTCCCTGGCTATCCCTAACTGACCCAATGAACGGGATGGTCTTGAGTTTAGAAAGAAAAAATGTGGTGGGACATGGGAATCTAGTGGGTGCTTTGGGTGGCATGAGGAATCTAGTGGTTGCCTTTAGTGGCATTTGAAATACGATTAGTAAGACTTAACCAAACACACATGCAAATGAACATGACTAAGAAGAGGGTTAAGTAGGTGCCTTGGGTGGCATGAGAAAATACGATTAGTAACACTTAACCAAATTAAATATGTATGTGGGACATAGGGGTTAAGTGGGTGCCTTGGGCGGCATGTGGAATTACTAATAGAAACCCTTAACCAAATTTAAAACATGTAAGTGGACATGAAGGGGGTTAAGTGGAATGTGTTAGAGGGGACCAAGCCTAGGTGGGAAGCTTGGTGGGAGGCCCATTTCAACCAGTATCCCAAACGTATCTTTGTGAGCTCGACCCAAGTCGAGGACGGGACACGCATACTGGGCTTGACTATAAGAGGCCAAAGCGGGTTAGCGGTGGCAACGCAAGTCCAACGGGTTCATGTGCGTGCGTGGCCCTGGGCTGGTAGGTAAGACGTTGTTGCATCGTGTAGGTATAAGCCGTGCATCTCTGTTGTATTGGGTTGCCACTTTAGGGGAGTGATACACCCCACTGTGGGACCAGCACGGGTATCTACGAGTTAGGGAGCCGATCGAATGGGGCAGGGTAGTGGATACACCTAGTGGAGATAGGAGCAGGCGGCCCTATGTAGTCAGCTAGGGGTATATAGAGCTACCACTATCATTTAATTACTAAGGGGGTACACCTAGTGGAGATAGGAGCAGGCGGCACCTATGACGTCAGCTAGGAGTACGTGGAATTACCATTAAAGGGGGTACATCTAGAGGGAATAGGTATAAGTTGGTTACCTATGGTAGCAGCTAGAGATATACAGTTAAATGGGGAGGATAGCGGGTACATCTAGTAGTACACGAAGCTATCATCATTTTATTTAGCCAAGAGGGATCAAGTTTCTAGAGTGACTAGTAGGGGTGCAGTTAGTGCTAGTACAGTACAGCACGGTACAGTACGGTAGAGTATAGTAATTATCCTATATTGATTAGGAAGCGTCAATAACGTTAGTGATTAGTAACGGGTGTGGTGCAGCGTAGTAATTATTCTTTAGTAGGTATGTCTTTAATGTTACCATGGTTAACCTCATTTCCTTTGCCTGTTCTGTCACACCCAATAGTTCATAGGCATTTCCTTATTCTCCAGCTTATGCCTTAGTCTGATTACTTTGAAAATAGTATTGTTAGAATTGTCATACTCGCCAGACTTTATGTCTGACCCCCTCTATTTCTATCTTTTCCCCCCTCCAGGTCCTCAGGTTGGGCCCAGCTCTAGTGGTGTTTGATTGGATTGCTTATCTCTTTTGGAGAGCTTGGACTGCTAAAGTAAAGTCCAGCTTGTTATCTTTTGTTTAATGGCTATTTATGTAATGGGATTATGTATTTTGTTTTATCAAGATAGATATTGTACTTGACTCTGATTTATGGTATTATGATGTAATCAAACATGTTTTGACTTCTGCTGCAATGAAATAAAGTTTTAAATTTCCAAGTACTATTTTATATCTGTCTTGTCGTAATTTTACTGTTCTATACTCACTTAAAACCTCCATGGAAGTTAATGCATTCCTTTTGTGAGTGACATTAATGGATGTGGGGTGTTACATTACTTTTGTTGGAACCAATCGTTAAAATAACGATTTGGTATTTCACTGAAATTAAACGACGGTTTAATTTCATCATTTAAATCAACAAATAAATTATAATTAGAAAACAATCAGTCATTGGCAAGCAGAGCACACAAAATAAAAACCCAATTTATATAAAATATAAATGGGAAACTGAGTGAGTTTAACTCACCTTGAGTTGCGTTGTTACAATAACAACTGATTTGATTAAATTAAACTCGCATTTAATTTAACTGGGATCTCCATCTGCATTCTACTGCGTTTGTTTCTGTTCCAGAATGTAAATCTCATTCATACAGTCCCGACACCGCTTGTTGTTCCATTCTGTCTAGTTTCCCAATTCTACACGAAGGTTAACACCCATTAATATGATCTTTATTTGCTAAACCCTTCTTTAAGTAATTTAGTAAATCTAATTAATCTCCTTAACATTAATTATTTAAATTACATTTTCATCTTAAACACATGACCAAATTATACTGCTCCTTCCACTTCGGTATCATATGCTTCCGAGTTCTGCACAAAATAATGTCCTTAGTTAATACAATATTTTTACTGGAGCGCTCAGGTTTCTGTTCCAAAAGGTGGTGCCTGGCGCAACGTTAAGGTTACCCGGCTGGTAATCTGGAGCACTCAGGTTCGAGCCCCGGCCTCTTCACAATGTGAGGGAAAGGTTGTGCGCGCTAATCGACCACCCCCAGAGCCCAGAAAGTCGTGAGAACAGTACTAGAACGGGAGACTGATCTAGGAAGTCCTCGCGCTTGAGTACGGGAGCCTTTGGCACTGGGTATCCACCTAATACAAAAATTTTACTAACTAATAACTTAATTAGCTTATAGGCCTTGTTACGTTTTAACCAAAGTTACCAGACCGACCCCTTTTGCATCCTTACTTACGTTTTTCCCTTTTGCCACTTAAACTACTACTTACTCTAATCAATTTATATCTTGTATTTACTAAATTTTTTTATCATACCCAATTATATAACTGAATTAAAAATTCATTAAGACTAATTACATTTCTCCTTAAAACCAAGGTCGACTGAGTTCTGAGCAAAAGAAAGACACGGTTGGATTGAAGCTCTTGCTCCCTGTTCCAAAACAAAATAACCATGATTTTAATCAAAAATACTTAAATGTTTATTTTAATTAAAATCGACTAAATTTTAATTATTGTCTGTATGAAGAACTCAGCCCGATTAAACCCGTTTCTCCTTCACTTTGATCGTTTGTTCTAGGCCTTCAACTTCCAACTGATTCCGTACTCAAACACTATGCCTTTTCTTCCTTTTTAGGTTGTCCGCTCTTCCAATACTCACGTTCCAGCACAAATCTCCCATCGCGCCACAAAATCCTCACCTCCGCACCTCCTTAACCGTGACCGAACCCCGATCATTGAGTACCAAACGGTGTACCTCACCGTCCCTCTCCTTCGACCTTAACCTCGCGCCTCACAGTGTAGTGATGACCCCTCAAAACCCACTTCGAAACTCGCAACTTCCAAGCGCCCTTGAGGCCATTACACTGACCCGACACCCATCACCACCGTTGGATAGTCTGAGCTCACCGAGCTCGCCATCTTTGTAGCAGGAAATCTTTTATTTTAATGAAAGGATTGAATAATTTCGTGGAAGAAAGAATGGAGTAATAGGGTTCATTAGTTTTCATGTTTTGTGGCGGCGGACAAAAATTGACAGCAAGCAAATGAGAATAGGGTTTGGCTTTTAAGGGGTGTATATATATATATGTAAGGTTATAATATAATATTATTTATGAAACTTAGCGGCGAATTAGTTGATAAATACCACTACAAACGATCCCTGTTTACTGATAAAAAAGCTAATCCTGATGTAAAAAGATATTTCGGATCCAATGAGACAAGTTTCACCGAAATCCGAGTTTGTATGAAATTTTTTCCTTTATGAAACCAGAAATAAACACGCGTTTAATTTTTCCACGATCACCAGATAAATCAAATCAACTTGAAACCTTCCAATCCTATCATAATTTTTCAATACGAACCCAACGACACCAGTTTCGTCGCATTCTGAGACTATTTCCCTGGTAGGCTATTTTTACCGCGCACCACAATGCCCTTTTTAACGCCAAATTAACTGGTCTCTAAAAATAGCAAACTATATACCTATCTTGACTCTAAACGACGATACAAACTCAACGGGATTGGTTTTGTGGCCTAATTCGATCTTCTGCTCAAGTTATACCCACATATCTCTTTATTTATTTAAATATGCGTTATAGAAAATGCACGGGCGTTTATGGCTACCGTGGCCACATACGACATCGGTTTGCCACGCCATTTGACACCGTGCAATAATTTATCGTTACGGTCCCAATGAAACTAATTTCGTCGAAATCCGAGATCGTTTGCAAAATGGCCATTTTAAAGGCCGATATTTAAATAACGATTTCCATAGCGATTAGTTCAAATTTTGATTTGGCCATAACTTATAAACTACCACACGAAATCTTGATTTTTCTCTTTCACATGAAAATTATCGTCAATACGATTCCACCGTTTCTTGTTTCAAAGAAATCCGACTTATATCAGATCCTATATTCTCATTTAAAGTTCAAAACCAAATATTACGAACTGCCGGGCCATTTCGAGCTCGTTTTATAATTATACAAATTATAACGTTCAAATTTCACTATATAAATGAATATATATATTCTAAATCCATTTAAAATCCCAAATAAATATTTAAAATAATAAATTAAATTAAATATTTGACTGCCAAAAACATGGGTCGTTACATTCTTCCCCCATTAAAATAATTTCGTCCTCGAAATTGCTAAGGTAAGAAAGAACGTTATAAACCCATTAATTTCCAAATCCAGTTTATTTTAAATCGAAACCGGATTTATTACCGGTGTATAAATATTTTCTAAAATATTGAAAATTTTCTTTTTGTTCAAACAATTTCCCTAGGAGTTTTTAAATAGTCCACCTTTTCCAAAAATCAAATATCCCTTTTTAGGATTTAAAACAACTCGTTTTTCTCAAAGCAATTCAAAACAAGGTTTTGGTAGTAGTCCGTCACTTAGAACTCGGAAATGAACACTAATGATGTGGCCAGCATCCTCAGAGTTATTTCCCAGCTATCAAAGTGAGTTCAATACTATATCATTTCAAAACTCCAATTTTAAACACTTTCATTTTGAAATTTATTTCAAAATAAAATTCACGATGCTTGTAAACAAATTAAAATCTCCCGGGATTTTAGAATTTTCATATATTCAATCCAGGATCATTTGCAGTCACCTTTTCCACTTTTGGGAATTTTAATTCCAATTCTGATTTTAATTTAAGATTTAATAAATCTGCTTTTATATTATACGAATTCTAATTGGTTATTTATATTACCATTTCAATTATAATCAACCAACACATCCAATATACTATAATACTTCAAATATTAATCATTCTTTTATATTAAAATATAATTTGGGTAAAACTATTTTACCCTCTTTCAAAACATACTGTGTCGGTTTATTGTACTTGAGTGTTTAGAAACTCCTATCGATACAGTGGATCAAACTGATCGACCAAAACTCATAAATAACTCAACCGATAAATCTCCACAATATAAAATAATTTTTTTATATATAAATCTACAAATACGTTCACTCGTACATATACACTCAAACTGAATCTAATGTATCTTCTAACCCCATCTCTACTGAGTCATGCCATAGAGCCAAGGTAATTACTTAACCTTCAGCTCTGATACCACTGTAACGACCCAAGGTTTTTTCGGCCCCGGAAATCGACATAAATACCTTTACCATAACTCATGCCGACTCTCCAAGCACCGAAAACACTGGATAGTTATTAGAAAGAAGTTAGAGGGTGAGATAAGAAAGAAAGAAATATTATAATAGAAGAAGAAGAAACAACACAAGACAGAGTCTCACATCGCAGCGGAACAAAATATAATACAGAAATAAATCTTTATTGAGAGTTTTAAAAATACTTGTAGTATCAGAGTACATCACACAACAGAACGGTGATAATAACCTGTTCCCATATACAACACACAGCGGAATAGTAGCTATATAATATCAATACGTCTTAACATCTCCAGCTCGTCTCTGGACTTCACAGCATTCGATAATCTGAACCTGTCAACCCGAGCTAACCCGAGCATTTACAAAACACCGGGTCAGTCTGGTGAACCAGAGTGAGAAAAACTCGCACAGTATTAAGGGTATCACACAACCTGATTTTAAAGTTAAAATCTTTTCGAAAGAAAAGGATAATCGTAAGACCAAATCCACACATAGATACGAACGGTTTTTACCTTACAATAACCCAAAACAGTTTTGAAACCAATATCTTTTCTGATATTATAATAATGTCTATATACAAGTAAGTATCAATCTAGTGGAACGCTTGCATCTCACGCTCCACATATATAGTATACAATCAAAAACCGTGGGCGCTTATTGGAGATTGGATTCCAACTATGACAAGGTATGGGACCACCTGCCGATAGTGTATCTCTAGAGGCGAATACACTGGATTCAACAAGAACGTCTTGCAACCCGGCCCTCACATGACCGACCACTCATTTCGCTTGAGTGTATCAAATGTATATCACCGACGGTTGGGATCAGCAACCGTCTCCCGAAAAGGGACAGCATCAATATAGATTAAAGAAGTAAATAGGATTTTCTCTAGATAGGTAATTATACACCCTAATGGGAGCGACCCACATAGCCATGCTGCCTGCACGATTTCTGTCATTTCCCGGTTGATGAGGCTTGAGGTTTAGATTAATTTTTGAACACCTGGTCATCATTCACTTTGAATGCCACATCGCCAGAAACGTCAGATATCACTAATTGACGTCCACAAAAATACTCTAGTTAGAAGCTAAGAGAACGGCAATTCTCCGCCAACAACTATAGCACGTTTGGAGAAATCAACGTACGTGACCCTTTGGAAATACTCTGTCAGACATCCGTCCATACAAGTCATCCAGGAACAGGATGAACTGAAGGCACTCTCCTACCGTATCCATATAGGAATCACCCCATGGATTAGTAGCGAGAAGTCCTTGCAACCCGTAGATTCCAACCACGACAGAATCACAGCTTAAATCTACTTGCCAGGCAGAGAATATTAGTGGTTCTTCTGTTTATGAAAGTCCACGGTCTTCAATGCTCCATCTCGATCACCTTCTGACATCTTCACGTATTTATTGGTCGGAATGGTTTTCGAATATAAATTCGATCCCGGTCTTTCCATACCAACAATCATATTGGATAGATTTGATAGTCGGTGTTTTAACTATCAAAATATACAGTGATTCAATCATGACAATCCAATGAGTTCACTGGTTCAGTATTCAGCACCACTTGGCCTTTTAATTAAACAAATTCATTTCTGCTTAATCAAAACTTCTAACTCTTTTAAATATTTTAAAAAAAACGATAATTGAATTCTTATATAAATAAACAAATGTTCTCAAAACCATTTCTTTGTATTACGTAGTAAAATATCTTATAACCATATTCAATTCTCACTTAATTCTCCTTTCAAAAACATTTATTACCTCATTTCTTATTATTTAACTTGGAAAAATCCATTTAACTTATTATTCGTGAACAACGTTACGTCATATCTTGTATTCCATTCTTGAAAACACTAACTAATATTTATTCCTTATCTTGTACTTATAGATCTGATTGCCATCAGGATTTCTTTATAAAATAAATAAATAACAAATCAAAATTTTATATATATAAAATATTTACTTATTTCTCTTAAATAACTTTTATTCAAAATATATTTCAAAATCTATCTCCAGTTATAAAATAAATTTTATAACTTCGTCTCTATCGACTCACCTGACGGTGAATCAATATTTATAAAATGATTGATTTTATTGGCCATACTCTGCCAAATACTTAACCAATACCGCCCATTGGTTTAAACAGAACACAGGTTGACTTTTCAGTAAATGATCACAAAACAAATCAATCACCAATCATGATAGTTCATATATGATAATATGAAAATAAATAATGTATTTGAGGAATCCAGTTGGATCCCTCCAACCTGTTCTTCCCTGTATTCAAAGTGGTTATCACCAACCAGATCATTCAGTTTCATTTAACTGAAATGAATAACGACCATTTAACATCAACCTATTCACAAGCAGTTCAAATAATCCAAACAATTTAAAACACGTTTATTTCATAAACGTGACCAAAAAGGTGAGTTACTTTTGTTGGAACCAATCGTTAAAATAACGATTTGGTATTTCACTGAAATTAAACGACGGTTTAATTTCATCATTAAAATCAACAAATAAATTATAATTAGCAAACATTCAATCATTGGCAAGCAGAGCACACAAAATAAAAACCCAATTTATATAAAATATAAATGGGAAACTGAGTGAGTTTAACTCACCTTGAGTTGCGTTGTTACAATAACAACTGATTTGATTAAATTAAACTCGCGTTTAATTTAACAAGGATATCTAGCTGCATTCTACTGCGTTCGTTTCTGTTCCAGAATGTAAATCTCATTCATACAGTCCCAGCACCGCTTGTAGTTTCATTCTGTCTAGTTTCCCAGTTCTACACGAAGGTTAACACCCATTAATATGATCTTTATTTGCTAAACCCTTCTTAAAGTAATTTAGTAAATCTAATTAATCTCCTTAACATTAATTAATTAAATTACATTTTTATCTTAAACACATGACCAAATTATACTGCTCCTTCCACTTCGGTCTCATACGCTTCCCAGTTCTGCACAAAATAATATCCTTAGTTAATACAATATTTTTACTAACTAATAACTTAATTAGCTTATAGGCCTAGTTACGTTTTAACCAAAGTTACCAGACCGACCCCTTTTGCATCCTTACTTACGTTTTTCCCTTCTGCTACTTACACTACTACTTACCCTAATCAATTTATATCTTATATTTACTAATTTTTTTTATCATACCAAATTATATAACTTAATTAAAAATTCATTAAGACTAATTACATTTCTCCTTAAAACCAAGGTCGCCAGAGTTCTGAGCAAAAGAAAGACATGGTTGGATTGAAGCTCTTGCTCCCTGTTCCAAAACAAAATAACCATGATTTTAATCAATAATACTTAAAAGTTTATTTTAATTAAAATCAACTAAATTTTAATTACTGTCTGTATAAAGAACTCGGCACGATTAAACCCGTTTCTCCTTCACTTTGATTGTTTGTTCGAGGCCTTCAACTTCCAACTGATTCCGTACTCAAAGACTATGCCTTTTCTTCCTTTTTAGGTTGTCCTCTCTTCCAATACTCACGTTCCAGCACAAATCTCCCATCGTGCCACAAAACCCTCACCTCCGCACCTCCTTAACCGTGACCGAACCCCGATCATTGAGTACCAAATGGTGTACCTCACCGTCCTTCTCCTTCGACCTTAACCTCGTGCCTCACAGTGTAGTGATGACCCCTAAAAACCCACTTCGAAACTCGCGACTTCCAAGCGCCCTTGAGGCCATTACACTGACCCGACGCCCATCACCACCGTTGGATAGTCTGATCTCACCGAGCTCACCATCTTTGTAGCCGGAAATCTTTTATTTTAGTGAATGGATTGAATAATTTCGTGGAAGAAAGAATGGAGTAATAGGGTTCATTAGTTTTCATGTTTTGTGGCGGCGGACAAAAATTGACAGCAAGCAAATGAGAATAGGGTTTGGCTTTTAAGGGGTGTATATATATATATGTAAGGTTATAATATAATATTATTTATGAAACTTAGCGGCGAAGTAGTTGATAAATACCACTACAAACGATACCTGTTTACTGATAAAAAAGCTAATCCTGGTGTAAAAAGATATTTCGGATCCAATGGGACAAGTTTCACCGAAATCGGAGGTCGTATGAAAAAATTCCTTTTATAAAACCAGAAATAAACACGCGTTTAGTTTTTCAACGATCACCAGATAAATCAAATCAACTAGAAACCTTGCAATCCTATCATAATTCTTCAAGATGAACCCAACGGCACCAGTTTCGTCGCATTTTGAGACTATTTCCCCGATAGGCTATTTTTACCGTGCACCGCAATGCCCTTTTTAACGCCAAATTAACCGGTCGCTAAAAATTGCAAACTATATACATATCTTGACTCTAAACGACGATACGAACTCAATGGGATTGGTTTCGTGGCCTAATTCTTTTGTCTGCTCAAGTTATACCAACATATCTCTTTATTTATTTAAATACGCGTTATAGAAAATGAACGGACGTTTATGGCTACTATGGCCACATACGACATCGGTTTGCCACGCCATTTGACACCGTGCAATAATTTATCGTTACGATCCCAATGAAACTGATTTCGTCGAAATCCGAGATCGTTTGCAAAATGGCCATTTTAAAGGCCGATATTTAAATAACGATTTCCATAGCGATTAATTCAAATTTTGATTTGGCCATAACTTATAACCTACCACACAAAATCTTGATTTTTCTCTTTCACATGAAAATTATCGTCAATACGATTCAACCGTTTCTTGTTTCAAAGAAACCCGACTTATATCGGATCCTGTATTCTCAGTTAAAGTTCAAAACCAAATATTACGAACTGCCGCGCCATTTCGAGCTCGTTTTATAATTATATAAATTATAACGTTCAACTTTCACTATATAAACGAATATATATATTCTAAATCCATTTAAAATCCCAAATTAATATTTAAAATAATAAATTAAATTAAATATTTGACTGCCAAAAACATGGGTCATTACAGTGTTCTTCATTATCAAAAGATATCATTTTGCTTTTATTCGTAAGTTGATAAAGGAATTTTATGTTACGACCCAAACTTCCCCGGTTAATGACACGGATTTCGCCCGGACCTAATCGATCGCTAAATCGACCAAGACCGTTCGAATCCCGTATACGATAACTGTGGGCATACAACACATCAAAACAAATAACAGAAGACTTCTATAAATTCCCAAAAAATATTTTCTAGCTTTGCATCGACGATACGGTTCTAACAAAACTAATTTCGTCAAATTCCGAGACCATTTGAAAAATGGCAATTTTCCAGTTGATTAAAATCAGCTGAAACTGGTCAAATGCGTTTTACTTTGCCACGCCCACATAATGATTCAGAAAGTTATGAATTTTGGAACCTCGCTATAATTTGACATCCTGGATCCAACAAAAGTGGTTTCTTCGAAAACAGAGGTCGTTTGCAAAATTTCCATTTTTAAGGGTCTTTATATATATTAATATATATATAAATTCCACGGCGACTTTTCTGAATTTTAAACTGGACGTATCTTTCAACTTCTAATCTGAAATCTAAGCTTCTTACATCCGTTAGAAAGATATGATCAAACTGATTCAAATATTTCTTGTTTCGTTGAAATCCGATTTATCTTGAATTCTGTATATTCAATTGAAATTAGAAATCGAATTTTCGAACTACCGCGCCATATCAGGCCCGTTATATATTTAATATAAAATTATTCATTTTAACTACGTCGAAAATAAATTTTCCGTCGTTATTATTTAAAATAAACTATTTTAAATAATCAAAATTCATTAAAATCGCCCAATTTTTTTTTAAGTTGGCTCAAATTTCCGGGTTATTACATTTTATTCCTTTATGCCATCCCAAATGATTTATTGAATTTTTATATTTTCGCGAGTTTTGCATGAACATTAGAAATTGTAGGACTTTCTTGTGTTAACTTGTCCATCGGGTGCGTTAAGGATCTCGAACGAGATGTGGGACGCCATGTTGTAGTTCGGAATTCCTAAACACCATTATGTGACAATCCGACATTCGAAATGTTTCCTAAAATTAAAATTCACTTCCAATAAGTTAATCATAATAATAACATTTTGGATTTTTGCGATTTTTTTAATCATTTGTTATTTTTCTAGATAATTTATTTATAGATTTCCGTGGAACAAGTCCATGAATTTGAGTGGTTCAAGATTTTTAATTAGAAATTATCTTGAATCTTTTCTTTGAGTGAATAAATAACCGATGACTCTTATTCCTAGAGTTGTTTATTTATGTCTCTAATTTCTGGATTTCATTTCTTTGATTCTCAGAAATTCTTAATGATTGGGAATCTCGCATTATTCCCGTGGAGGGAGGGAAATTTGAGTTTTTGCGATCCACGGCAAACTCAATAATTCCTTACTTCGAATCTATGATCTAGTCGATCATCCGGAAGTGCTATAGTCAATTCACTTATGGACTTAGCCTTGCGTTGTTCTTAGAAATGGATATCGAAAGGATGAGCTCTTTTGATATTCCTCCTTTGTTTGTTTGAATCATTTGGATTGACAATTTTCTCAACGCGTTTGTTAACCCTTGTCAATCAAATATTTGGGGATTATGACCTCTTTGGTTTAATCTCATCTTGTTAGAGAAATTGTCTATTGCTTCTTTGATTAATTGCTGATGTTTTTCCGATTTGAGATTTTTGGTGGAAAATTATCTTAAATCATGTTGTTCCAAAGTGGTAAGTTGTGCACTACTTATCCATCATCTTCTCGATGTTTCTGATTTTCTAGAACTGATACCTGAGTTTCTGAATATTGGGAATTTCGTATAGTTCCTAATGATTCGTCTTTATGGTTACTAAATGAGATTTAGTACCTGGTTAGAAATTGAGTTCCCCAAGTTGTTCATTGGTATTCTGCTACCAATACTTTATTTTCAACTTGTAGTTCATTGTTATTTCGTTACCAATATTTTTTTACCGGTTTCTAGCTCGTTGGTATTCCGTTACCAATCTTGAGTCATTAATATTAAAATTGATTATTCCTTCGAGAATTTCTCTTCTTTAGCTAACTTCGTTGGAATCTCTTAGTTGTTCTTTTGTGGTGTCAGCCACCTTATCGCAAGACTAAAATGCTGAAGTTCGGTGTTCACCACATCATCGTGATTGAGTTTTGGGAATGGATTAGTCACCACCGTAATTTCCCATTTCATATCCTAAGAGAAATATCTACTATTGATATCTCGCGTCTGTAGGACGCAGTCCCATTGCTTCTTTAAATTCCAAATTAGATTCACATGATTTTTGTGCATTCTATCGATTCTCATTCCCTTGAGAATCATACGAAGAAAGGAGAGTCTATTTGAATTCATAGCGCTTATGATTTTTTCTGGAATTATTTTACCCGTTTGGGATGACTACCTTCATGGGTAAGGAAGTTCGAGATTGAACTCTAATTTTTATGATCTTGTGACACGAAATTGGGATCTCACCTAACCGTTGGTGTGATTTTATTATTTCGTGTCGGTTCTTGTGGTACTGCTCCATGGTATTGTTTTTGGTTGTTACTTATTACTTCATTCTTAACGAATTGCGAAGATGCAATTCTTTTAAGGGGGGAAGTCTGTAAGAACCCGCTCATTCGACGATTTTAGATTTAGATATTTTATCTAAATATATTGTCGTATCTTATGTGTCACTCAAAATGTCGTTTTTCACAAACGATAAAATTAGGACTCAGGACCACTTCCATTGAGTTCAAAACGTCGTTTACGACCTTTTTGACTATAAACATCAATATGTTCAAGCTTTGGAATTTTGGCATCTTGGCTAGGGCTTGGTTAGCCAACCTAGCCCATTCACTTAAGAGCTCCACTTAGCTCTCTCCTCCTTCATTTATTCTCCAAACACTTAGGAAAATAGAAAATGGGGATTGGGAAAGGGAAATAGAAACTCCAAGGCTAGTGTCTTCAATCTAGAGCTAAATTCTTGTGCAAATCCAACTCTATGACATGGGTAAGCTCTTTACTCTCCCTCTCTACCTTTCTCTCCTCTCAATTTCGGATTTTTATGATGTTCTAACATCCATGAGTTTGTTTGTGGGTTTATATGGCGATTAGAGAGGAGTGATTGAAGAAAGAAAGCTTCTTTGCTTGGATTTGTGCTTGTTCTTCCTTGTTGGAGCTTTTTCTTGTCATTCAAGAGCCAAAGGTGAGTTCTTTTTGAACTCACATCTATGCCACAAGCCATTGGCTTGTACAAGTGTAATTTAGTGTTCATATGAGTTTGCATATGCTAGTGAATTGGTTATGTTAGTGTAACTTAGCCGATTTTATGTTTTTATGTTTCATTGAGTTGAAAATTATGATAAGGATTGTTCATACGATCTAATGCATATGTTATGAGCTGATTTGGTGATGTTGTGAAGCTCCGTTGCCCCGACAAATTTCTAAGTCTTCACATGTCGCTTGAATCGCTTTAGTGTGCTTTTGTTTGGAATTTTTTTCGTACTTGAATTGATAAACCGAATCATTGCAATCTTATGTATATATGCTTATGCATGTGAATATGGTGTTGTGAAGTACCATTGTCGCACCCAACAAGTTCTAAGACTTCACAATTCACTTATATCGCATTTGATTTCTTTCGTTAGA
Organism: Allium sativum; assembly: GCA_030737875.1. NCBI lineage: Eukaryota > Viridiplantae > Streptophyta > Magnoliopsida > Asparagales > Amaryllidaceae > Allium > Allium sativum. The sequence continues at coordinate 137,826,069 of CM060918.1, forward strand.
GAATTTAATCGTTTTGGGGTTTATACTCAAGAATCATTGCAAATCTCTTGTGTGAATGTTTGTGCATGTGAATTTGGTGTTATGAGTGGCTCCGGTGAGTTTTAGACGCCTCATTTGCATGTATTTAACATCATAGGCCTTCGGGCATTGGCCGGTATCATTTTGGAGATGTTTGGTAGGCAAAAATGTAAATTTTTTGGGGTTTAACAGCCGTTCGGCCATTAATGGCCAAGCAAATGCCTTCTGTTCGGCCATTAATGGCCGAACAGAAGAAAAAAAAAGTTCAATCTTTAAACGGCCAGAACTTCTTCATACGAACTCGGAATTAAGCAAAATCAGGTGCATTGGAACCGTCCCGACGAGAGATTTCCTATGAAACTAATTTGGAGTGATTTGGAGATAATTGGAATTTTTGGTAGAGGAAAACATCCATTGTAAATAACCGAACAATGAAAAACAAAGGGTGAAATAATTATCTACTTTAAAATGATCGTAACTTTTTCATACGAACTCGGAATTTAGTGAAACAAGATGCGCTGGAACCGTATCGATAAGAGCTTCGAAATGAAACTAAATTTGGAGTAATTTGAATCTATTTACTTGTTAATTTGGCTTTGACCCTCGATATTAGTTTGATTATGATTCACGACTCTAAAACATGAATTATCGACTCGATATCCTTCGAGTCTATTCCGATATAATTTAAAACTTCGGGTGCTAGTTTGGGATTTCGATTCATTCATTGATTGAAATTACAACCGTTATCCCTTTGATTTAATGTATGTTGTTGTAATGTGAATTATGCATTAGCGATCACCATGGTTATTGCTCTTTGATCTGCGGCACCTGATTTTGTGTCTTTGTTTCCTGTTGCTCTAGGGTGATTTCTAAACATTTATTAACATCATTGGATTCACTAATGAGCTATTCGATTTATCGAATTTACATTTGATGATTTATGATTTGGATTTATGTCATTTTGACATGAATCCCCTTGATCGATTTGCCTCGGCAATCGCACTATTGTTTATTGCCACTTTGAAATTATATAAAGAGGTTTTATGTAATCAGTAGGTATCAAATTCTTTTACTAAAATGGTTTCCAATCTTACTTCATTATATGAAGCTAATTTACAAAATCGTTTTATGAACCTTCTTCAAATCTACTAGTATATATTTTATAGACCTTTTTCTCATTCGTATGAGAAATCTAATTAAACGTCTTAATTAAATCAAGGACTATGAACCCTTGCTTTTGCTTCGTTGGTTAATTCTTGGACTCGTCCGATTGAAAACCGTGGCAATGCTCCTTCTATGATTTTCTCTATTTTGAATAGGAACCAATTAAGAGTGTGTAAATATTCGAGAATAGCATGTGGTTATGGGACGTGTTGCTATTTTCTTATATTAACTAGCTCGGAGTAATTTCTGTTCACCCGGATTCATGATATCCACTTCTATGACTTATGTTTTGTGGTCCTCGATCACCCGAGTGGGATTTACGATTCTTGGATTTCACCTATGGGACTTCGATCCAACTTTCTATGATTTATGATGTTTTCTGGAGATTTCATGAATTATGTATTTTCTCTCTTCCGGGGTCACGACCCGGCTCTGTGGGGAGCTTCAGCTCAAACATATAGGATCGCTACCTAGAGATCGTATCTCATCTGGGAATATCCACTTTTTATAATGTTTTCTGGATTTCTAGTGATTTCTGGATTCTTGATTTCTTTGATGCGATGTGCATCAATTTGATTTATGATTACTTTGATGTGATATGCGTCAATTTGATTTATGTTTAATATGATGATTTATGATTACTTTGATGCGATACGTGTCAATTTGACTTATGTTTACTTTGATGCAATGCGCGTCAATTTGATTTATGTTTAGTGTTCCTCTATCATTTCCTGTTGTGTGCTAGTATTTGAATGTTGCATTCTACATTAGCTGGGAGATTATTTAGAGATATATATGTGCTGACATTCCGTTGTCATTTCCTGATTGTGTTGACATGCCCTGTTTCATATTTATTCATAATTAGATATTATTACTAGAATCATGTCGTCCTTTGTTATATCTCTTGTTATATCAGTTTATTTGATAAGTACAGCTATACTGATCCGTTTATTATTTATTCCTATAAATAATACTCGGGTCAGACCGAGTCATTTTAGGTACTCCTCTGGGACTCCTCGCATGATTGGTCTTTCGCTTTCAGCTTGCTACTCTGTCTCTGCAGCTTTATGCTTTTTTGTACCTATGTCATTGTCACTTGTTGTGTACATATTCTTTTGTTTAGATCATGGTGCATGTATCTATTCTTTTGGGATTAAAGGATCTTTTTTGACCACTAACTTGTTGTACACATTCTTGGTTTATTCATATCTATTCCGCCTTTGTGATATGATTATTCTGTGTCTGGCTTTGAGATATACCGTATTTATATTATTGTTGTTCTCTATTTTATACTGCTTTCCGGATTGCATATAGCCATTATGTAGTTGCCCTATGTGTCGAATGGTCATGTTGAAATTTTAATCGGTATCAAAATTCGATGTGCATTCCTCACATGGAGTGATCATACAATCGGTCGCCCTTCACAAACCTCATTCTCCGTTATGGTCTACGACATTTCTCTAAAATTAACTGGACGATAATGGGTATAGAGGTGGGGTGCTACAATTTATAAAGACATATTAAATGGAAATGGGAATGATGTATCAAATTTGGGTATTTCAAACTTGTATTATCTTAAAATAAGAATGTTGTCGATCAAGGTCTGAGAGGTAATTAGAATACCCCAACTTGAACGGCTTCACTATTATCGAGAGATAATATTAGTTTTTAATGGGTAGGAAAGTGATTATCGAGTTATTTGCGATTAATAAAATTTATCATCTTTTTATAACCATTTAAAATGGATTAACTATGCTAGTTTTAATTAACTAGAAAGATAACTACTTTTATTTAGAAATAAATAAAGCAGGCACATTACAATTGGAATTCTTTTCTTAAATGAAATAAAAATTATGGAATGGATTACTAAGGAAAGGATTTGAAGTTTAATTCAAGTCATATAAACAAAGTTGTAAAAAGGGTTTTTATCCAAGATGATGATTTTAAAAATAAGCGTTCACCTGGGAATGGAATTAAGTGAAATGGTTTAATCGAAATAAGGGAAAGATTCTGGTAATTAATCATATTTCGTTGAGTAAATTGAAATATAACGATATGCCCAAATGGTAAAGGAAAGGGGAGGTGAGGTATGAAGCAATTGCGATAAATTTTTTTAACATAAGAAAATATGAAAATAATTTGAGAATATATAAACGATATTTCAAGATAAATGAAATAAAAGATGTTGATAATGAATATGGTAATATTTCCAAACAAAGAAATAAAAGGAGAAGTTGATAAAAAGAGCATTGAGTAATGTTTTCAAAGTTACGAAAGTAGAAGAGTTTTGATAAGATAAAATTTATGGAATCGATTATAAGGAATCAATGGAATGGGTTAATGAAATATTTCATATAAAGGACGTAACGTCCCGCATTTTTAGCGGTTTATATTTGAATATTTAAATCAGTTTAAATATTGAATTCGTAATATAAGTGGATTTATATATTAATTAAAACGGAGTTGAACGTATAAAAATATATATTAAATATAATCGAGCCCATAATATCGTGGCAGTTGTTAATTTAACGTTTTGAACTTCAACTGAGTATACATGACTCGTTTTTAAATCAGATTTCTTCGAAACAAGAAACATTGAAATCTGTTGAACTGTATTTTTCTAATCGAAGTGGAAAAATCGGGATTTTGACGTATAGATTACAAGATATGTCCAAACCAAATATTCAGAAAGTCTCTATAGAATCGTTTATCGAACGTAATGGTTTATTTGATATAACTAGATATTGGTTTCAAATTTAGACAAGATTCTGTTGAGACATAGTGATTATTTAATTTTTAGAATTTTACTGTAATTTTTAATTAATTAAATATGCAACTTTTTATTTGGAGTATTTCACACCCTATATCAACATTTTGATGTTTCAAAATATGAGTTAATCTACCGGTATTATTATATTTTTGGGATCGTGGCACCTCGCTGGACAGGACCGTATTCTTATATCTGTCCGTAACGGCTTGGACATGAATGTAAATTTTTATAATACGGCAACTTTACGATTAAACTAACCCAAATGACATCATATTATCGCAACTAAAAGTTATTTACAATGGGATTCCAGTTCCAACACCCGTGACTGGTTCAGGGAAAATATTTTATAATGTGATTTAAAACTCTTGATGGTATAGGAATTAAATAAAAGTATATAAACCTTCTACCCTGAGATAACCTATATATATATTATACTCTTCGCAGACATGCAACAATTGAAATATACAGTCTATGATTTGTAACCAGACATGGCTGTGAGGACCTAGGCTTGAATACGTGACCAGCCTACCCTACTCTATCGTCCCTAATGCTTCATACTTAAGTAAGGAGAACCATACCCTAAAACCCTACTTCCATGCCTATCAACATGTTGAGAACGTGCGGAAGGAAATTCAAACCCATACACCTGCATTACCAAAAGCAGTGCCTACCTATATTTCAAACAATACCTCATTACTTAACCCATAAACCTTCTATTTATATATAAACAGAGGGTATCCTTCATCAAAATACACGGTTCCACCGTTAAACCAATACGACGAACCGGTATTTCTTCCTTTAATTCAAATTCTTTTTTCAATTTTTAGAAATCCTCCACACATCGTAAAATCACAAACCGTAAACCATTATAATACTCTAAGCGAGGGCTTCACTTCGATATGCGTATTGGGTGGTGCAGTTGTGGTTCCTGAGGTGCCAAAAATCAAACGAGCAGCGCTTAGTGTTTGAGTTCGTAAATAGCTGTTAGCGATGGAGTTAGGTCGAGAAGTGGGTGGCGTTGGGTCTGTAGAATTGAGGAGCATCTGTTGCCGGATTCTGGTGGCCGCCGACCTTGAATTGATTGTCGGGACAGTGCTCAAAATAGCTCCTAGTCGAGGATTTTTGGGCGATCGAGTTTAACACTATGGAATCCAATGTGAAGCTGGGGAGACGGGGAATCAATGGTGGGGGATCGGTGGAGTTGCGGTACTGTTTGGACGCAAGCAAGAATATATACAAAAGAGATGCAGGTAGCTTTCTGGTATTTGCATGAAATAAATGTGAAACACAGTAGCATGTGTCATATGAGAAGGAATTGTCCAATGAAGTGACGAAACGTGGTGAAGTTTGGGTTGCCAGAACAAACAAGTAGAAGAAGTTGTGTACTGTTCTGTGGCAAGGAGAGGGCAAGACGGTGTGGTTTTGAAACAGTACAGAAGAGAATGGAGGAAAGTGAGACTTGAACGGTGGCATGAATGAAAGGGGAAGTGTTTGGGTTCTTGGCGTTCAAACTTGACAGCAGGTTCAAAGTATTGGTGTGAGGAAGAGGAAGTGAACAGCAGTATAGCGGTGAATATATTTTTGTGAAGCACTGTGAAGACTAGTATGTGCGAGATGGAAAAAAAAGAACTCGCGTGGGGATGGCCAAAAACTAGGTGACGTTAGTCAGTAGTAGAAATGGTACTGGTATGGAGAAGATTTGTAGCAAATATGGGGTCTGTTAGCGTTGGGGAGGAGTTCGTGATAATAAGAGGTGAGAGGGTACGGTGTAAATGGGTTAGAGGAGGAGAAGTGGTCACATACATGCGGATTCATTTTACTGAAGGGTGTTCTGTTCTTTGGGAAGAAGAACTATTGGAGGTGGGTTAAGATGGTAATGGGCCGATCTTCCTTAAAACCAATAAAGCCCAGTAGAAAAAGTAGAAAAAAGAGGGGAAAAAATAGAGAATATAAAAAGGGATATATGGGAGTGGATGGCTGTGAACAGATGGAAGGGAAGGCTGTGTGGATTTCACAAGTGCATTTGCACGGTGAGGAGAACGAGGTATATGGTGAAGACAAAGGCCATAACGTGAAGAATCGAAGTAGACATGGTGCTAAGATATTGTGTAATGGTGGAGGGAAAATATGCAGGAGCTCGTGTATTTTAGGGTGAAGGAGACCTACCTGTAGTGATGGGCCGATATAAGGAAATTGATTACACAGCACGTGTTCACGAGGTTAAGTGGAGCTCGCATCTGTATATACAAATTGGCGATGGCCACACAAGTATGATGGAGTAGCAGATCAGTTCCGTGAAAGGGAGAAGCTACCAATGAGGGATGACCGGTGAAATAAGATCATGGACTGTTTACGGAATACGTTTTTAAAAATGGGAAGTTGATCATCGATCACGGTCTTAAAGCATCGGCAGGCCAAGAGAAAAACAACGACAAAATTTTGGGTCCATTGAAATCATGGAGTCGCCGGATATGCAGTAAGAATGGTCTGGAGCTACTTGGAGCTCGTTTAAATTGATGGAAGAATTGAACGCCGGTTTAACCGACTGACGCAAATTGTTATTTAACGGTTAACACGCAAAGGTGAGTAAAATCACTAACTCTGATCTATTTTAAATTATCATAATTATATTTTAATGTTGTCTAAATGCTGTGTGATGGTTGTTTAGGTAGATCACAATTAAATTGGTTGAAATATATATCTTTGCATATGTTGGATACTGATCCCATCGACTTTAATATCCCCTAGTATGAAACCAGTGTTAATTGTTTGACTAACATATGTGGATGCGGAAACCCGTTGGAGGAATTCAACCAGATCCCTAAATATTTAAATGTACTATTTGTTTTACAGTATTTAGATATGCACTGTTTGAACCCAAAGGACATTTAAAACCACGTGTGAATATTGATGTTGAATGGAAATTCAACATTTGTTTTGATGAACTCAATAAAACAATATCGATTAAGGAAGTGACAACAGTCAACCATAAACCCATCGTTTTGTTAAGAAGTTGATTGGCCGTCAGGCAAATCAACGAAGTTAATTATAAAGATTATATTTTTACAATTAAAGCGAAATAGAAGTTCTATTATAAATTGTTATTTTATAGTCCATTTTATAAAATAAATCTATACGATTTTTTAGTTAAATAAGTATGAAGCTGTAATTATCCGACAAGTAAATAATTTGGATAATTATTTTAAAGCAAACAGCGAGAAATATTATTAGATTAATTATATTAACCTAATGGTAAGAAGTAATTAAAATCGGTTCACGAATTAACTGATGGAATGAAGTTGATTTAATCAACTGTTTATTTGGAAAAGGATTATTAGAGTAATTGGTCTTAAATTAATCTAATGAAAATAACTTAGCGGTAAACTGATCAAAAATTAAGGATATGGCATAATAAAACCATATTTAAATTAAAGCAAGAAATACGATTTGACGGAGTATAAATAAAACCATACGGAGTTTGAGTTACGAACTTATATGTGTTCTAAGGTAAGAACATTGTCGATCAAGGTCTGAGAGGTAAATAAAAAACCTCAACTTGAACGATTTCACTATTGTCAAGGAATGATATCAGTTTGTAATGGATAGGGACGACGAGATTAGTTATAAAGTGGCATATAGCAGCGTATTGCAAGTGTTGAACTATAGCGATAAAATAAACGCTGTTGACTAGGCTTAAGTGTGACTGTTATGTCAAGATTATTTATAAAGGAGAATATTACAGTGTATGATAAGTTTTGAACTATAATGATAACTTAACGCTGTTAACCAAACTTAAGCGTGATTTTTATATATAACAGCACTTCCTAGGAAATGAAAACAGTTTGGTTTGAAATCCACTTATTCTAGAGTAATAAGTAACGACGTTTGTTTAAAGAAATATAAGAATGAGTTTAGAAAAAGAATTGGAGAATCATTTCAGAAAAACGATGACATCATATGATTAGAACCGAATTAAACCATCAGGATTTGGAACTAGAAATCGACGATGTCGAATGTATTAAATGTAAATTATTTTCAGGAATTTTGATTCTGATAGGATAGTTAATATTTAGGTCTAAACCAATAAATTATAGAAGGATATGTAATCAATATTAGTTATAAAATTGATATTGATTTAACAAGAAGCTGACTTAGACACAGAGTTTACAAAGTGAAATGGGAATATAAAAGAGATTTCGGAAAACAAGATAACGATATTTACTACTTCAAAAATGAGTTATATTAATAAAGGTGCTCAGATTTTTATAATAGAAATAATATTCACATTTTAAAGTGAATAATGTTTTAAAGGGAACGCTTGACAGATTAAAATGTTTAAAATGAAATTGGAAATATTTTTCCAATATAGTTAGGGTATATATATTATCCAAGTGTAGAAAATAAAGAATGTGAAAAAAAAACGGAAATGTTTCGAACGTTAATAACGTATGTTTTCTGGAACATGAGAGAATCAGAGTTTATAATAACTGGAAATGTTTTCCAAGAAGTGTAAAAAGGCTAAAACGGGATTTGAGAAATATCTGGTAAGAAATGGGAATTCGAAAAATAAAAACGATGATTAAATAAAAGTACCTGTGTTTGTGTGATGTCTTGTTATACATTTGAATAGATGTTTGTTTTTACTTCGATGGTTAAATAACCGACTACCGAAGTATTTTGACCATCGTTGTCAATACGAAGAGACCAGTTGGATATATTATCCGGAAACCACTCCGTATAGGAATAAGTGCTGTGAATCATATTATGCTGAAGATAGTTGAAGGCAGAGTGAAATACAAGGGTCGTCTAGTTTCAGAATGGTGCTTTCTGTTTGTTCAGTCCTAGGACAACTTGTATGGACAAGTTTCTGACAGAGTACTTCCAACGGTCACGCCCTTGATTTTTAAGGATATACCAAGTTGGTGGGGAGAAGGTAATTTCTCTTTATTCTACACCCAGTGTGCATTTGTGTAATCAATACGTGATTATGGATTTGATGATGTGGCATTCAAAGTGAATGGTGATCAGATGTTCTGAAGATAGACGTAGCCTCTAGCCTCACAACCAGGAAGTAACAAAAGTTGGGCTAGGCAACATGGCTAGTTGGGTCATCCCCAAGCAGGGTGTATTGTCACCGATCTAGAAAAAATTCATATTTGTTCTTCTTTTTCGATTCTATATCTTCGGATGACGGTTGGATGGCCAACAACCGTGGTGGCAATATATTCGATACACTCAAGCTAAATGGGTGGTCGGTCATGTGTGGCTGGGTTGCAAGACGTTCTTGTTGAACCCAGGTGTATTCCCTTTAGAGTACACTGATCGGTAGGTGCTCCCATACCTTGTCTGTTGGAATCCAATCTCTGATAAGCCCCCTGCAGTTTATGATTTTATACTATATATATGTGGAGCGTAAGATGCAAGCATTCTGCTACTTGGATATTTATTTGCTTAGACATTATCATAATATCACTGGATTTGATATCAAAGATATTTTGGGTTATAGTAAGGTAAAAGCCGTCCATGTTTATGTGTGTGGGCTGGTCTTACTATTATCCTTTGTTTCAAAAGGATTGTCAAAGTTAAACAGTATGGTTGGAATTTACTCACACCAGTCCCATGACTGACCCAAAGTTTATTTGTTTGCGTTTTCCCTAAACTCTTGGGTGCCCAAAATTTGTACGAGTAGTCAAGTGTTTCAGGATTTTACAGATTCACTTGGAGGAGCTCAAAGCAGGAGCTTTCACCGTTAGTATTTAGAGATTATTTCCGCTGTGATGTGATGTATTGTACTCTGATATATGGTATGTATATACAAATTCAGTTTTGTAATTCAAAATTATGTATATAATACATTTTATTTCGTTCCGCTGTGAGATTCGTATTTACTCTGATTCTGTTCAGTTGTGATCTTCTTCTTCTTCTATTCTATTAGTTCTATCTTTTCTATCTCATCCTCTAACTTCTTTCTATTAATGATCTGAATTTTCATGCATTTTGAGTTGAATGTGTAGGATATTAGTCAGCTCAAATTAGTACGGATTTTCCAGCCGTTACAAAGGACCTGAGCTGCCAATGTACTTAACAATACTGTTATGATTTGATAATTAAATAACCAACTACCAAAATCTGGCCTTTTATCGATTGTTGGTACAGAAAGACCGGGAACGAATTGATATTCGAAAACCATTCCGACTAGCAAATAAGTAACGTTGAAGATATCAGAAGATGGTCGAGATGGAGCATTGAAGACCGTTGATCTTCATGAGTGGAAGAACTACTCGTTAAATTTCTCTGGCTAGCTACCAGAGTTATGATGACTTATAATTCTGTCGTGATTGAAATCCTCGGATTTGCAAGGACTTCTCCTATTGATCCTTGGGTGATTCCTATATACGGATGTGGCAGGAGGGTGCCTTCGATTCATCCTGTTCCTGGTTGACTTGTATAGACGGATGTCTGACAGACTATTTCCTTAAGAATCGTGTACGTTGATTTTTACAAATATACCAAGTTTGGTGGCAGAGAAATTCTTTTGCATAACACCCAGAGTGTATTTATGGGCATCAATTAGTGATCTGACAGATCTGATAATGTGGCATTCAAAGTGAATGGAGATGTGCTAACAGATAAACATAACCTCAAGCCTCATCAACCGGGAAATGGCACAAAATCGGGCAGGTACCATGGCTATGTGGGTCACACACATTAAAAGGGTATATCATTACCTGATCTGGAGAAATCAAATGCCTTCGATTGTTCTTTTATTTATTTGTATGCTATCGGTTCGGTTGGCTGTGCCCCAACTGTGGTAATGATATATTTGGTACTGTCAAAAGAAATAAGGGGTCGGTCATGTGTAGCCGGGTTGCAAGACGTTCTTGTTAAACCCTAATGTATTCATCTCCGGAGGTACATTATCGGAAAGGTGGTCCCATACCTTGCCAGGAAATCCATTCCTCAATAAGCACCCGTGGTTTTGATTGTATACTATATATGTAGAGCGGGAGATGCAAGCGTTCTGCTAGATTATTATTTATTTTTGGTTTGATAGACATTATTATAATATCAGAAAAGATATTGATTTCAAAAATGTTTTGGATTATAATAAGGTAAAAACCGTCCGTGTTTATGTGTGGACTGGTCTTACTATTATCCTTTCCTTTCAAAAAGGATTTTTCAAAATTAAACAAGTTGTTTGTGTTGTGAATTTATCACTGAAAGTATTCCAAACTGATCCGGGTGAATTTTGCTTTGCTTCAAATGTGCTCGGGTCAGACCGAGTATATTTCTAGGTTAGGTTTCGCTTGGAGTTTCAGGAGCTGGAAGCAGGAGGCTTCACCCTTAGGTATACAAAGTTTATTTCCGCTGTGATTGATGTATGTTGTACTCTGATAAATGGTATTGTATATATATATATATATATACAGTTCTTTTATAAAGAGATTTGTTATATTATATTTATTTGTTCCGCTGTGAGATTCTGATGATGTGTTCTCCTTTTTCTTCTATTCTAACACTTCTTTCTTTCTACTTCTCATCCTCTAACTTCTTTCTATTAATAGTCTGAGTTCGATACTTGGATTTTTGACAAATAATATGGGATTATGTATTATTATTGAAAATTCGAGCATCGAAAATTTTCCGAGCCATTACAGTTGGTATCAGAGCTATTGGTTTAGTGATAACCTTGCCTATGTGGCGTAACTTAATAGAGATGGGGTTAGTAATACCCTAAGTTGAGTTTGAGTGTAATAATAGAGCGCGTATTTGTAATTTGATATAAAATTGTTTTTAAATTATTTTTGCCTAGTATATTTCATTAAGCAATTAAAGTAACGTTTTTCTTAAATTATTATAATATGGACAATCATTTAAATTTTCTAATGATGATTTAAATGATATCGGTGGATTGTGTGGTTGATTACTTGAATATAAACCTGAAATGGATAAACTTGGTTGAAAACCAATCGGAAATAACCAAGTTGAATAAATTAATCCAAGGTTAACAAAACTAAATGGATATTTAAATAAATAAATGGATTACTAAGATTTGGTTATAATTAAATCCATCAGAATTGAATAAAGTGGTCGGATTATTTCCAACTGTTTGGAATGAGTGATTTGAATGATATGGGTATTTGGATCTGACTGGCATTGTTTTGAAACCTAATGAAGTTCACTAGAGTTGAGAGCAGGTGCAGTAGAGTTGTAATGCATCCAAGAGAATTCTGGAGTAATTTGAATCCAGTTCGGCATGCTAATTAAGCAAGCTCGAGTATTATATCCCGCTTATCGCATAATAATGCTCGCAAAAAGGTACGCCGACGCAAAATATAAAATTTTGGTTTTTTTATTTTGGTTTCGAGTTTGGATTTTGAATTTTTCCGACCATGTTGGTCGATGTATACATTTCTTGAACCTGCAATATTGCAGATGTCCCTCCGTACAGGAGAAACTCTGCCAAAAAAATTTCCATAATTTAAGGCGTTAGAACATTTGTGAAGATTTTTGGAAAATTTTGTTATTTGAAATAAATTGGTTTTAAAACCAATTGGGTTAGTTTGAAAATAAAAATTAAGTTTTAATTAAATATTTTCGTAAAAATAATGGGCTGTAGCATTCTTTTTGTCTTAGCAATTTCGGGGACGAAATTCTTTTAAGGGGGAAGTAATGTAATGTCCCGTATTTTCTAGACAATTATTTGAATTATTTTAATATTTAAACTATATTGTTTTGAATTTAAATAATTGAATTTTACCATTTTGTTTTGAATATGTTGTTAATAAATAATATAATAATATTTTATTTCCAAAACGGTGGGAAAATGTTGTGTTTGCAACATAATGTGAACGGACAGTTTAAAATGGTTTAATATTGTTTATTTTGAAATTATATTAACAATTTCGTTTATGAAACGACGTTCGAATGTTCAGTTTATAATTTAATTATAAAACGAGCTACAGTGGTGCGGTAGTTCTTAATATTTCGTTTTGAACTTTAAATGGCTGTACATGATTCAATATAAGTCGGATTTTCTCGGAACAAGAAACGTCTGAATCTATTTGATAATATTTTTCTAATAAAAGAGAAAAATCGAGTTCTCATGTTGTAGATTTTGTTTCATATCCAAATCAAATTTTCAACAGATCGCTCTAGGATCGTTAATAAACTATAATGCTTTGTTTAATAAAATAAAAAGATTTTTACATTGTTAAAAAATTGAAATTCAGTATGTTGAGTTTAAAGTCCAAAATAATTTATTTTAGAGATATATAAATTTTGTTTGAGTATATGATAATAATTTATTATCAATATGTGTGTTTGTTATAAAATATATATTTTTATCGGTTCAACATGGAAACTAAGAAATAAATAAAAAAGTCCATTTAAATCCTATAAAATCTCGAGTAATTCCTTCACCAAATCCACCTGTATAAATATAAAATAGGCACCAAAGCTTTGCGTCATTTTCAAAAATCTGTACTAAATCTTTTCCAAACCCTATTGAGTCTTGGTTGCAGCAGTTTCGGACAAATAGTGACAAGTCTTTTCATATCTTTGTAGATATGAGAACATGGCAAGATCGCAGTGGTTGGTTTTTATTTTCAAGGAAGTCGGTTATGCAATGCAAAGAATAAATAAAATATAACAACAATATAACCTTCGCCTATCATTTTCAAAAGCTAGACACAACAAATATGATATAACTGTTGAATATTTTTTAAGGAGAAAGAGGGAGAAAATAAAAGAAAGAAACCTTGAATTATTGAAAAATTCTCTTTATTGATTGCTTATTCTTGCTTAATACAACAAATGAGGGAGTAGACCCCATTTATAACATAGTCATGCTTCTACACTTTTCTGCTTCTAGAGTTTTCTTTTTCTACACTTCTCTTTTTCTTAGTCTTTCCTTTATTCTCTTATTTTCAAGATTTTTCATTCACTAGAATTTTCAAATTACCTAATTAAGAAATCTAGATTTTACTTCCACTGATTTAGACCTTTCCTAACACAAGAATTTAATTTGTTACATAATTGACGTTATAAAACCAAGTTTATTTATTTCCTTTTATTTTCAACATCCTCCCGTAAACTTGATTTTATTACTCCAAGTAGATTCCTCAGCCTGATAAAGTCTTCATACTTGAGCGGCTTGGTGAAAATATCAGCAATTTGATCATTGGAATTCACGTACTATAGCTGCACTTCCTTTCTAGTGACGCACTATCTAATGTAGTGATAGCGTGTATCGATATGCTTGCTTCGATCATGAAAGACTGGTTTTTTGACCAAAGCAATTGCTGACTTGTTATTCAAGTAAAATCTTGGTTGGCTCCTTTTGTGGCAAATTTAATTCTTTTAGCAAGTTCCTTAACCAAATTGCATGGAAAATACATGAAGTAGCCGCTACATACTCTGCTTCGCATGAGGAAAGCGTGAGAATTGGTTGTTTTTTCGATATCCATATGAAAGTTGTGTATCCCATGTAGAACACGAAACCACTTGTTCTTTTCCGGTCATCTATATCTCCACTCCAATCACTATCTCTATATCCAACAATATCGTACTTATCAGAAACAGAGTAGTACAAACCAAAGTTTGTTGTCCCTGTAACATAGCAAAGAATCCTCTTTGCTGCCTTCAAATGTACTGTGGTTGGATTCTCCATGTATCGGCTCACAACTCCAACCGCATATAGAATGTCGGGCCTTGGCACGTTAAATATCTCAAGCTGCCAACCAAGCTCTTGAAAAGTGTAGAGTCTACTTTTTCTCCTTCTTCATGCCTTGACAATTTTATTCCACATTCAATTGGCGTGCAAACTGTATTAGAGTCATCCATCTTGAAATTTTTCAATATTTCCTTAGCATAGCCTTCTTGAGTGATTAGAATGCCTTCATCTTCTTGTTTTACTTCAATGCCAAGGTAATAAGACATAAGCCCAATATTAGTCATTTCAAACTCCTTTGTCTTCTCTTCCTTAAATTCTTTAAACATGCTTGCATTGCTACATGTGAAAATCAAATTATCTACATATAAACATACAATCAATGTATCACCACTTTGGATTTTAATATAGAGTGCATGCTCATATGGACATTTAATGAAGTTTCTTTCTTTCAAATACTTATCAATTCGAGCATTCCAAGCTCTTGGAGCTTGTTTCAACCCATAAAGTGCCTTCTTTAGCTTTAAAACATTGTCTTCTTCTTCTCCCTTGACTTCGTAGCCTTGTGGATGCTCGATATAAACTTCTTCTTCAAGAATTCCATTTAGGAAGGCAGATTTTACATCCATTTGATGTATCTTCCAATTGTTTTGAGCTGCTAAAGAAATTATCAATCTTACAGTTTCTAGTCGAGCAACTGGAGCAAATACCTCTTCGTAGTCAATGCCAGCTCTCTGAACATAGCCTTTTGCTACCAATCTTTCCTTGTATCTTTCAACTTCTCCTTTTGCATTTTTCTTTACCTTGTACACCCATTTGACACCAATCGCCTTGTGTCCTTTTGGAAGTGAAGCTAGTTCCATGTGTCATTTTTCTTGATCGCTTTAATTTCTTCATCTATAGCATTTTTCCAACTCTTCTTTTGCAAAGCTTCTTAAAAATTTATGGGCTTACAATCTACAAAAAGACAAAAAAGAGTAATATTGTCTTGGTTTTTTGTTACTTCATAAATTTCATGAAGGCTTCTAAAACGAGGAACCCTCTCACTTGAGTTCCCATCTTCTTGACAATTTGTTGTTAGTGAGGCTAGTGGGGAAGTAGGCTCTTCACTTGATTGTTCATTCTTTGGTTGTTGTATCTCATTTTCTTCAAAATATGGAATGAATTTGAAATTTTCATCATACAACTTCCAATCCCATTCTCCTTCTTCATCGAATACAACATCTCAGCTAATTGTTATTTTATTCGTATCAGGATTATAAAGTTTATAGCCTTTATAATTTGTGTCATAACCAATAAAAATTTTCATTTTCGCTTTTGTCATCCAATTTGCTTCTCTTTTCATTCGGTACATGGACATGAGTTACGCACATGAGTTACGCTTCCAAAAACTCTTAGATGAGAAATACCAGGCTTCCTTCCGCTCCATGCTTCTTGTGGTGTCTTCCCCCACACACTTCTTGTTGGAGATTGGTTTGATAGATAAACAGCGCATGCCACAGCTTCCGCCCAAAATTCATTTGGTAGTCTCTTACTTTTGAGTATGCTCCTTGACATTTCAACAATTATAATGTTCTTCCTTTCTATTACTCTGTTTTGCTAAGGAGATCTAGGTGCTGTTACTTGACATCGAATTCCATTATCTTCACGGTACTTCTGAAATTCTCTTAACGTGAACTCTCCTCCACGGTCAGATCTCATGACTTTTATCATAAGGCCACTTTCCTTCTCAACATGATCTTTGAACTTCTTGAAGTTCTGAAATACCTCTGATTTCTCCTTCAAAATAATACACTCATGTTTTTCTTGAAAAATCATCAATAAATAGAAGGAAATAATTACTTTTACCTAGTGAGCATGGCTTTTGGTCCACACATATCTGTATGTATGAGTTCTAATGGTTTCTTGGCCCTTGAATATGACTCTTTTCGAAAGCCCATTTTGACTTGCTTCCCAAGTATACATCCTTTGCACAGTTGATTAGGATGATTTATGCAAGGCAATCATCTCACCATTTCTTTCTTGAAGAGCAATTCTAGTCCTTTGAAGTTAAGATGTCCAAAACGAAGATGCCAAAGCCACGAGACATGTTGGTAGCATGCCTTAAGACATTGGGCTACATCATGTTGAATGTTGGGCACAAACATTCAATTTTTTGACATTGGTACCTTAGTAATGAGATTGCTTGCACTGTCACTTATGGAAAGGCTTTTATCTTTTAATTGAATATCATAACCTTTCTCTAAGAGTTGTCCTTAGCTCAAGATGTTACTTTTCATGTTTGGCACATAGTAAACATTAGAAATAAACTGATGTTCTCCATTCTTCAATCGGATAAGAACATTACCTTTTCCTTTCACTGCTACCTTTGATTCTTCTCCAAACGCCACATTGCCCTTTATTGTTTCATCAAGCTCTACGAACATATTTTTTCTTCTGCACATATGGTTGCTTGCGCCGCCATCTTGGTACCATTGATTGTCCTCCCCATTTTAATTTTCTTTATGGTCCAATAATAATGTGCCATCTTCTGTAATTATTTCTTCAGCATAATTCATCTTCTCTTCAACTTTATTGTTTCTTGGAGCTCTACATTCATAAGCATAGTGTCCAAATTTGTTGCAATTATAGCATTTGATCTATGACTTGTCATTCCTTGAATTTGAATTGCCTCTCCCACTACCTCTAATTATAACACCCCACGTCCATTAATGTCACTCACAAAGGGAATGCATTAACTTCCATGGAGGTTTTAAGTGAATATAGAACAGAAAAATTACAACAAGACAGATACTAAGTAGTACTTGGAAATCTAAAACTTTATTTTATTGCAGCGGAAATTAAACATGTTTGTTACATCATAAAACCATAAATCAGAGTCAAGTACAATATCCATCTTGTAAAACAAAATACATAACCCCATTACATAAATAGCCATTAAAGAAGATAACAAGCTGGACTTTACTTCAGCGGTCCAAGCTTTCCAAAAGAGAGATAAAGCAATCCAATCAAACTCCGCTGGAGCTGGGCCCACCCTGAGGACCTGGAGGGGGGAAAGATAGAAATGGAGGGGGTCAGACATAAAGTCTGGCGAGTATGATAATTCTAACAATACTATTATCAAAATAACTAGACTAAGGCATAAGATGGAAAACAAGGAAATGTCTATGAACTATTGGGTATTGAAGAGCAGACAAAGATAACGTTAAAGGCACACCTAATTACTAACGAATAATTACTACACTGCACCACACCAGTCACTCTAAAGGTTGATCCCACTTGCTTCACTTGGAAATTATATAAATAGCTTCGTGTACCCTTAGCTGACTACATAGGTGCCGCCTGCCCCTATCTCCGCTAGGTGTACCCCACTACCCACTTTCGATCGGCTCCCTACTCGTAGATACCCGTGCTAGCCCCACAGTGGGGTGTATCACTCCCCTAAAGTGGAAACCCTATACAACTTGAGAATGCACGGCTTATACCTACACGATGCAACAACGTCTTACCTACCAGCCCGGGTCCACACACGCATATGAAACCCGTTGGACTTGCGTTGCCACCGCTACCCCGTTTGGCCTCTTATAGTCAAGCCCAATATGCGTGTCCCGTCCTCGACTTGGGTCGAGCCCACAAAGATACGTTTGGGTTACTGGTTGAAATGGGCCCCCACACGCTATCCACCTAAGCTTGTCCCCACTAGTATATCCCACTTAACCCTCTTAGTCATGTTCATTTACATGTAGGTTTAGTTAAGTCTTACTAATCGTATTTCAAATGCCACTAAAGGCACCCAATAGATTCCTCATGCCACCCAAGGCACCTACTTAACCCCCATGTCCCACCTTACATGTTTATCTGGTTAAGTATTTCTTAATTCATTAAGGCCATAACCTTATAAAGACCTCTCACATTAGACTGGCATTTATGGCAGCTGGATTTGCCGGGCGGGTCCGGGCAGTCTTACACCATAAAAGAGTCTAACCTCGTGTCTTTACAACTGTTATGCTTTAGTTTG
This sequence comes from Allium sativum, assembly GCA_030737875.1. NCBI lineage: Eukaryota > Viridiplantae > Streptophyta > Magnoliopsida > Asparagales > Amaryllidaceae > Allium > Allium sativum. The sequence goes on from CM060918.1 coordinate 137,844,711, forward strand.
GGCCTAGGACCTCTCACATTGGGCTGACATTTGTGACTACTGGATTTGCCGGGCGGGTCCGGGCAGTTTTACGTCACAAACGAGTCCAAGCTCGTGTCCTAAGCATTGATTAACACTTATAATCTTTTACCCCAGTTTTGAATATATCCCTATTCAAATCATTAATTACTTCCAATTTTAATGATGTCCATAATTGACTCAATTATGGCCATCCACTTATGGTATGCAAAACCATATCAATTGCACTCCAATTTCTTAATATTAAATCCTTAATATTACCCCTACCCCACATTTTACGTTCGCTTATTCAATGCAAAATATACGTTAGACTCGAATAGTCTAACTTATACCACAAAGATAAATTATCACAACATATAGACAAATAAAATAGATCTAATAATAATAGGGGTGAAACTTGCATGTGTGATAGATGTACAACACCTAAACTTGCATAGGCAAAAACTACAACTTGCATAAAGCTACATATGTCATGGATCTAAAGGTGTCAACTTGTTTGATTAAATGTCACAACTTACATAGTATGATAATAACCCAAATTCATGTATAAACTTGCATATGTGGTTTATGCAACATAATGATGGTGTGAACTAGCATCTAACACATAGAACTCACACATGTCATAGGACAATTCTAGACCTAAATAGATGTCATGGCATATGTTCATAATCTTTACTAATCAGTCTAAACTTGCATATGTGATTTGTCATATAGATCAACATAGCCCAAATAAAATCAATATTATGATTTGATTAACATCAACTAATTAGCATAGATAATAACATCATGACTTTATAACATGTATGATTTATCACAACTTAGCATAGAAAATTACAACCTATACAATATCATCATAGCATGATTTACAACATATAGGATATCATCATCACATAACATAGGATTTACAACATACATGATAGCATAAGGTTTACAACAACATATATGACAATTCACATCATTTTCTTATGATCCATATCACATCTTAATCTAATTAATTTGTTAATAATCTTGTTAAGATCATCATACTCACAATTAGAGAAGAAAGAGAGTCTTGATTTGCTTTAGAGTTGAGTAGAATTAGGGTTTTGATTAGCTTTCTTCCTTCTTAGTTGGCGGCGGCTACACTGAGTTCCATGGCAATGGCATGACGGCGGCTATTCTATTTTTCATGTGATTTAGAGTGAGAGACAACCTAGGTATATATAGAGTTTAGGATTTATTTAGGCCGTCAAATCAACTCAGAACTAACCTGAACCGTTTAATTTGCCAACTCAGCCCTAAAGACACATCAACAGCTCAAGATTGGGCTTAGTCAAACCCTAGCCGCCTGGACCAGGTCGACACCCAGGTCGACTGCGCAGTCGACCTGGTCCCTGGGGAGTCGACTGCCCAGTCGACTCCCCAGTCGACCTGGGTGCTGGACGGGAAATTTCCCGTCTAGCCTGTTTGACTTCGAATTTTGAATTTTAAATTTCTTGAAATCTGTTTTGAATTTTCTGAAACTTCCGATGGCCATATCTCCTTCATACGAAGTCCAAATCACGCAAACTCGGACTCTATTCAAACCAGAATTCCGAGACGAACACAATGGCGCAACCCGTTTCCCACAATTCTCACGTTTGAGATTAGTTATTCTTTAATTTGTGAATATTATATTAATAGAATTACGGGGTGTTACATTCTCCCTTCCTTAAAGGATTTCGACCCCGAAATCTTCAAGTCAAGAAGAATGTATATCCTAACATCCAATCTTCCATCTACTCAACCATCAAACACAGGCATCCATTGTCCTTAAAGACTTCTAATGCTTTCATGTTTAAATGCACAGTGTGTGTATATGTCCATATCTAATGCAAAATCAGGCGGTCCACTTATTCAGTTGACCTCCTTAATGCAAATCATGATAGTGCCATGCGTCCATTATGTATGCAAAAGTTCCTTAATGCTACATATTATCTCTATATGCGTGCACAATCATCATCTGAATGCAGCATCCATATGATAAAAAAATCCTCATACATCCATATATATGCAATATGCAATATGAAGTGACTGAGCCTATCTAGTGCCTAATAGTGTGTGTATATGCGTCCACGAGCAACCACTAGCAAACACTTGCATCCACTTTGCATCCATCATACATAACATGTCTCAAACACATGTTTCAACCATAGGATTATCCTAACTAAAGGTCAAAGATACTAGCGAGAGGACATACTAAAGATAAGATAAGTACAAGCTAAGCGATAAGGGAGAAATTAAAAGACATACCCTCAAAAAGAAAAGGGTACAACGAACGCATCTTCGCTTCTGTCTCCCAAGTAGCGTTGCTCTCATCATCTTCCCATTGCACTTTGACTAGTCTGACCTCTCGATTCCTCAACTTCTTGATCTCAGACCTAAGAATGCGCGTAGGAGCTCGTCGAATCGTCGCATCACGCTCGATCTCCACCTCTTTAAGCAAGCTCAGCTCTACCACTTCCGCGGTCTCGTGCAAGCACTTCCTCAAATGTGATACATGGAATACGTCGTGTACACCACTAAGTCTCTCAGGCAACTCCACTCTAGATGCCATCTGTCCAATCTTCTCCTTCATAGGAAACAGCCCTACGAACCTTGGTGATAACTTCCCAACGGACCCAAAGCGAATGACGTTTCGTAATGGAGACACTTTGACAAAGACCATGTCCCCAACCTCAAACTCAAGATCTGACCTCCTCTTGTCCGCATAAGATTTCTGTCTATCTTGCGCCGTCTTCATCCTTCTTCGGATCAAATAAATCTTTTCTGAAGTCTCTCTAATCATATCGGGCCCAAGCAAGATCTTATCTGTAGCTTCCCACCAACATGTAGGTGAACGACACGGCCGTCCGTAAAGAGCTTCGAATGGTGCCATACCAATGCTAGACTGAAAGCTGTTATTATATGCGAATTCTACCAACGGAAGATGCTCTTCCCATGTACCTCCAAAGTCTAGGATACATAGCCTCAAAAGGTCCTCTAGAATACGATTCACCCTCTCGGTCTGGCCGTCCGTCTGAGGATGATACGCGGTGCTCAAACATAACTGAGTCCCTACCGCCTCTTGCAAGCTTCTCCAAAATTCGCTAGTGAAAATAGGATCGCGGTCGCTCACTATGCTAGAAGGAACACTGTGACGGCCCACCCCGCACCAACCGACATTTACTCCATAAGTGCGCTGTACACATGTCCAGTTAGCACGGAACGGGTCGTGAGAAGGAAAAGGGAAGAAGGAAATGAACATACAAAGAACCTGTAGAATGTCTCACAGCGCATAGAACAAAATATAATAATAATATACTTGACATAAAACAGGAGAGACAGTGCATAAGCTGAAAATCAGAACTAAACATCATAGCAGCGGAAATCCAAAATACAGCTTATTACAACTTTCAAACTGTCTCAAAGCAAAAGTAAGATAAATGAGGTACACTACTAATGCCCAAGTAGCGACCACCAACGACACAGGGAGAATGTACATATATATATATATCATACGTGGAAGCCTCCTGCCCGCCTCTGAATCAGCTACTCGCGCATCACCAGCTAACCTGTCTCTAGTCTGCTCGTGTGAGCACCCAGAGTAATAAGAGGAGACATAAAACTCTGGGTCAGACATAAAGCCTGGTATGAGCGATAAGCATCTAAAGTGAACAATAACAGGTAGACTAAAACATACCTGAACCTGGACCTGCAACCAAAGAGTTAGCACTACATACTGTACAACACTCTAAGGTATCATAAACAATATAAAGATACGGAGGTGGGGGAGGTGTGCATGTCATAAGGATGGCAAACAATCAAACATAGCATCCATCCTCACATCTCTCACTCAGTGCGTAAAGCATACGATATTCATCACTTCGATCACCCAACATACCTTATTACGATCGCTCTGCCCCCATGAAGTCATAAATGGCTTCACTACACTGATAACGTAGCCACAAATCCTTCGCTATGTCCACTTTGCCCCATGGAGTCACAAGAACCCCACTGCACTGGCTCATAGCCTTACTAATCCTTACTATGTCCACTCTGCCCCATGGAGTCGCAATGTCCCCACTGCACTGGCTCATAGTCTTACTAGTCCTTACTATGTCCACTCTGCCCCATGGAGTCGCAATGACCCCACTGCACTGGCTCATAGTCTTACTACGCATCACCTTGCCCCTCGGGTCATAATGACCCTACTGCACTGATAACGTAGTCTTGCTACCATCACTTTGCCCTTCAGGTCATAATGACCCTGCTGCACTGATAAGTAGCCCATCATTCATTTCCAGTGGTGAATCGAAGTTATGAACGTCGACAACTCCTTAGCACGCGTCCCGCAGCAAAGTCCAACCATGAAGTGAACTCATTGGTTCCCAACTGGTTCCGGGATCCTGAGCTCTAACTCCCATTTGGACTACCTTTGCATCTCGGGTTATTGGTCATCACCATCGAATCGGATCGGATCAGCCTTCACATTCTTCATCGGATCGGATCGGCCTTAGACATTCGGATTGGATCGCGCCTCCTGCGTCGGATCGTGTCGTGGTCCTTCAGCTCGTGGCTCCTCCTCCTGGTTCGGATCGACGTCACCACTTCGGGTCGGATCGGGTTGCTTCATCCGGGTCGGGTCGTGCCTTCTGATCGGGTCGTCTCGCCCTAGTACCCATCGACTCATGGGCGCCCCTCCCTCTTCTGGTTCGGATCGGGAATACTTGTTGGTTCGGATCGTGCTTCTACCTCCGGATCGTGCCACCTAGCTAAGTCGTGACTTGCTCCTTTAAACGGATCGTGACGCCCATGCTGGAACGGGTCGAGTCGCGCTCCCCTCCACCGATCCGATCCGGATTCTGGGTCATTTCCTGCATGTTTTCCTACGACTGTTTCTACGCCATTCGACGGCGTTTTCGACCAATCTAACAATTCTAAACAATCACAAAGCATACCATATAGTCATAGCAACATGTAGTGTCGATCCCAAACATCAAAACATAAATCATAGCATGTAAAATGGATCAAACATACCCAAAATCCCATATCTTCCCCTTAAGCATGTTTAGGTGAAACTAATGATATGATTAGCAAAACTTAACCAAATTAACCCAAATTCATATCAGAGGTCTAAAACATCATTCCGAATTTTATAAACATTTTTCCAGAATTTATCATGCTTAAGTTCGCTAATTAACACTAATCACTCCTAATTAGCCATAATTAATGCAAAACTATGCAAATCACTCACCTTAGCCATAAATAAACTAAGATCTAAAATAATTCTCTGATTTGATGTGAATTTCAATGCCAAACAGCAGCTCCTATGTTGCTTTGGTGAAGATCTTCCTTGATTAGGGGTTGCTAAGCTAAATCCTTGACAAAAAGGTGATTTGGAGGTGATTTAGAGGTTGGAGGCCATTTTTAGGGATCCTTGGTGATAAGTGGAGGCTAGAAAACTGAAATGGAATGATCCTCTATCTCATTTCAGCCTCTCCATAACCCTAATCCCGAAATGGGTTATGGGCCTACTCACTAATCACCCGATTTGGCCCGGTTAAGCAGTTTTTCACCCTCCAAACCTTATTTCAGCCATATCTCCCAAACGGTAAATCCGTTTGGCTATTATGACCACTCTACGGAAAGGTAAACCATCAAACGAATCAAATGGAAGTGATTTCAAGTCAAAATTCCTTTCGAATCAAAAGTTATGGCCAAAACAGTACCAACTAGGGGCAAAATGGTCATTTAAAAATCGACAAAAATCATGAACATGGGAAATGACTCTAATAGATGTTTCCCAAAGTTACATGACCATACGACTTCACACGGGAAAGAAATAAATATTCTACAATCCTATGATGTGTAGAATACGGGTCGTTACACTCTCCCCCCTTAAGAAATTTCGCCCCCGAAATTCCCTAATCCAAACACACAAAAAGGTCCCGCATGCCTATCAACCATAAAACAACCATCAAACATGCAAAACAAGTAAAATAAGTCTATCCTAGCATGCGGAATAACTAAATCGCAAAGTAAATCTTACCAGGCAAAGAGTTCTGGATATGCCTTCCTAATGCTCTCCTCTGTCTCCCAAGTACAATCATTCTCGTCCTCGCCCCACTGAACCTTGACTAGCTTCACCGCCTTCCTTCGAAGTTGCTTCGTATCGTGCCCCACAATACGGATCGGCTTGCAGTTCCCAACCGCCTCGGGTTCTACTTCGAAGTCCTCTAACTGATCAGGTGAAATAGTCATATCTAAGTCGTGAATGAACTTCCTTAGTTGGGAAACATGAAATACATTGTGAACTCCCGCCATTTTCTCTGGTAAGCCAACTCTATACGCCAAATTCCCGACTAGTTCAAGAACAGGGAATGGGCCAACAAATCTTGGTGCCAACTTGCCTCTCCTGCCAAATCGTATCACGCTCTTCAACGGAGAGATCTTGACAAACACCAAGTCACCAACGGAGAATTTCAAGTATCTTCTCCTCTTATCAGCATAACTCTTCTGCCTATCTTGGGCAGCTTTCATTCGTTGCTGAATGATCTTGATCTTATCAGAAGTTTCTCTCACCACATTTGGTCCAAGCACAAACTTCTCGCTAGTCTCTATCCAACATGATGGTGAGTTGCACGGTCTTCCGTACAAAGCTTCATATGGAGCCATACCGATACTGGATTGGTAGCTATTATTATATGCAAACTCTACTAGATGCAAATGGTCATCCCACGATCCACCAAAATCCAATATACAAGCTCTCAAGAAATCTTCCAATATACGATTCACCCTCTCCGTCTGACCGTCGGTCTGAGGATGATATGCAGTACTGAGATGTAATCCAGACCCTAGAGCCTCTTGTAAGCTCTTCCAAAACCCACTAGTGAACAACGGGTATCGGTCACTCACAATGCTTTTGGGTACTCCATGAAATCTCACTACCCACTTCATATACAATTCTACCAACTTGGCTGCCGTTCTGGTCGATTTGACTGGTATAAATCTTGCACTCTTGGTCAATCGATCCACAATTACCCAAATGCCATCATATCCCGATCTAGTCCTTGGTAAACCATCGATGAAATCCATCGAGACTTGCTCCCATTTCCATTCGGGAATTTCTAATGGTTGCAACAACCCACTAGGCTTCTTTTTCTCAGCTTTAACTAGCTGGCAATTCATGCATTTGGATATAAACTTCCCAACGTCTCTTTTCATCCCTTCCCAGTAGTAAGTCTGTCTCATGTCTCGATACATCTTATTACCACCAGGATGTATAGTCAGTTTTGAGTGATGACATTCTCTAAGCACTTCATCCCTCAATCCATTGACATTGGGTACAACTAGCCTTCCATTCTTCTGAAGCCATCCATCTCGATCAAGCCCATACACATTCATCTCCTCATCGATACCCATCTCTAACTTGGAGATGATTTCCAATAGATTAGGATCGTCCCTCTGACTAGAACCAATCCGCTCTATCAAAGTGGGTATGATCGTCAAACTAGCTAGCATAACTGGATCCAATTCGCACTTCGGTCTGAAATCAAACCCCGCGATATACTCCAGTTGCTTCCATTCAAGAAACATTGCCCCTAAGCTGGCATGTCTCCTACTCAAGGCATCGGCTACCGCATTACCCTTCCCAGGTGTGTATGCGATATCAAAATCATACGAAGCCAAGAACTCTAACCATCTCTGCTGACGGAGATTCAGATCTTTCTGAGAGAAGAGTTACTTCAACGATTTATGATCGGTAAACAACTCAAACCTTTCTCCCAAGAGATAGTGTTTCCACATCTTCAGTGCAAACACAATCGCTGCCAATTCCAAATCATGGGTAGGATACTTCTTCTCATCCGGCTTTAGCTGTCGACTAGCATAAGCTACAACCCTACCTCCTTGCATCAATACTGCACCCAGTCCGGTACCACAAGCATCCGTGTATACCGTCATCTCTTCATTCCCTTTAGGAATGACTAACACTGGTGCACACGTCAACTTCTCCTTTAGACTCTTGAAGGCATCCTCACACACTCCGTCCCAGACGAAGGACTGATTCTTCTTAGTCAACTGAGTCAACGGTACTGCTATCTTGGAGAAGTCCTGGATAAACTTACGATAATATCCAGCTAATCCCAAGAAACTTCTTACATCTGTTGCATTCTTGGGTGTAGGCAAATCCTGTACCGTAGCCACCTTCGCAGGGTCCACGGCAATACCACTATCTGAAACAACATGACCCAAGAATCTCACTTCCCTTCTCCAAAAATGACACTTAGAGAATTTCGCTTTCAATTGGTGTTTCCTCAACACCTCCATCACTATCCTCAAGTGCCCCTTGTGTTCCTCCTTTGTCCTTGAGTAAACAAGGATATCATCCACGAACACAAGAACAAACTTATTCAACTGATCTCTGAATACTCGATTCATAAGATCCACAAAGTAGGTTGGTGCATTGGTCAACCCAAACGGCATGACCAACCACTCATAAAATCCAGATGGTGTCCTAAATGCCATTTTCGGAACACTCTCATCCGCTACTCGAAGCTGATGAAATCCTGTCGCGAGGTCCAACTGGGAGAACACTCTTGCTCCTTCCAGCTGATCAAACAAATCATCTATCCGTGGTAGAGGATACTTATTCTTCCTCGTTACCTTATTCAACTCGCGATAGTCCTCACACAAACGAAGGGAACCATCTGCCTTAGTGGCAAACACAACTGGTGCTCCCCACTCGAAGACACTCCTTCTAATCAATCCCTTCTTCAAAAGATTGCTGACTTGCACCCCGAGCTCTCGCTGCTCCCTTGGTGCCATACGGCGAAGTGGCATCACTATAGGTCTGGCATCTTTCACTAAATCAATACGGAACTCAATCTCTCGGTGTGGTGGAAGCCCGGTCACCTCCTCGAAGACGTCCGGATACTGTCCAACCACGGGCACATCTGACAACTCATCCTGCAGGATGTCGAGGGAATTTACAAAACTAGCCATAACCCCATCACTAGGTAGACTACCAAACACTACCCTCCGCCCATCATCCGCCCTCACTGTCACCAAAAAGCCCTCACAGTCTACCACCACCCCGTATCTTTGGAGCCAATCGACTCCCAATATAATGCCATACCCAGTAAAGCCCAAAACAAAGCAATCACATACAAACACACATCCATGACTTGATAAGACCAAATTCCTGCAAATCATACTAAGGCTAGTCGAACCACCAATCGGGTTCGTCACAACCAATGGTCTATCGACTATCTCGGGTTCCAGTCCCAACCTATCTACCAGGTCACTAGATATGAAGGAACGGGAAGCCCCAGTATCAAACAAAACTCGAACTGGTATATCATAAATAGAAAGCATACCTTGAATAACAACATTCTTTCCTTTCTCCGCCGCAGTTGGGGCATTCGACGAAGAAGGAACAACATCAAGAGCATATGCTTTCACAATCTGCTTCTCCTTAAGAGGTTGCGGACACTTATCTTTCTGATGTCCCACTTGACCACAGTTGTAGCACTTCCTTTCCGCTGGCTTGGCCCGACATTCCTTAGCATAATGGCCCTTCTTTCCACAGCTGAAGCACTCAACATCCTTCTTGCTCTTTTTCTGGCCACCTTTTGATTGGTCCTGCTTCCTCTTATTCTGAGAATTATTCTTGCCTCCACCGCATGCTTGCGGCTTTGGCCCTTCTGCAGATGCAGCCTCAGTCTTTGACTTAGGGTAAAGACTCTCTGATCTCAAAGCTTTCCCCACGATCGATTCAAAAGTCTCATTGATGTGGTTGATAAGCCTTTCCCCCAAGTATCCATCCAAACCAGTAATGAACTTCTCATTCTTCTTTTCAGGAGTATCAATGAGAGACAGTCCATACTTCGACAAAGTGTCGAACTCAGCAATATAGTCAGAAACTGCCCTGCCACCCTGCTTGAGTTCCAAGAACCTCTTAAACAACACTCACTTCTGGGCAGCTGGAATAAACTTCTCGCTAAAGCGAGCCTTGAACTGAACCCAAGTAACCTGGTCCTCTGGAGTAGCTGTTCTAATGGCATTCCACCAATTCATCGCTCGCCCTTGCAGCTGACGAGACGCTAGCCTTCTCTTCATCGCATCCTCAAGACCCAAGTCATCAAAGATACGATCACAGCTATCCATCCAATCTTGAACATCTGTGGCCGACTCCGTTCCGTGGAATGGCTTTCCACCAAGATTGGTGTAATCCTTGCACAACTTGGCGAAATCGACCCTAGGCGCCTGCACTACTGGGCCAACACCAACTCCGGGATTGGGAACTGCCCCTTGCACTTCTCTAAGCATGTCTCTCATGAGGTTAGTAAACATCGCCCTCATGTCAGCGGCATTCCCTTGGTTGGTCCCTCTACGAGCACCCCTCGTATCTCGGCTCATCGTCAATCTGAAAAGGAAACGATTAACGACCCCATAGTGGTGCTAGTGAAGTGCGACTTCATTCTTATACTACTAATAGTATATATATACATAGCTTTTGAAAACCAAAGTAATCACAAACACGCGCTCTCTTATACGTACTAACTCTCCCTAGTGTCTTTCCCTAGGTTAACTACGCAACCTAGAGCTCTGATACCAAGTGTGACGGCCCGCCCCGCACCAACCGACATTTTACTCCATAAGTGCGCTGTACACATGTCCAGTTAGCACGAAACGGGTCGTGAGAAGGAAAAGGGAAGAAGGAAATGAACATACAAAGAACCTGTAGAATGTCTCACAGCGCATAGAACAAAATATAATAATAATATACTTGACATAAAACAGGAGAGATAGTGCATAAGCTGAAAATCAGAACTAAACATCATAGCAACGGAAATCCAAAATACAGCTTATTACAACTTTCAAACTGTCTCAAAGCAAAAGTAAGATAAATGAGGTACACTACTAATGCCCAAGTAGCGACCACCAACGACACAGGGAGAATGTGCATATATATATATATATATATATATATATATATATATATATATATATATCATACGTGGAAGCCTCCTGCCCGCCTCCGAATCAGCTACTCGCGCATCACCAGCTAACCTGTCTCTAGTCTGCTCGTGTGAGCACCCAGAGTAATAAGAGGAGACATAAAACTCTGGGTCAGACATAAAGCCTGGTATGAGCGATAAGCATCTAAAGTGAACAATAACAGGTAGACTAAAACATACCTGAACCTGGACCTGCAACCAAAGAGTTAGCACTACATACTGTACAACACTCTAAGGTATCATAAACAATATAAAGATACGGAGGTGGGGGAGGTGTGCATGTCATAAGGATGGCAAACAATCAAACATAGCATCCATCCTCACATCTCTCACTCAGTCCGTAAAGCATACGATATTCACCACTTCAATCACCCAACATACCTTGCTACGATCACTCTGCCCCATGAAGTCATAAATGGCTTCACTGCACTGATAACGTAGCCACAAATCCTTCTCTATGTCCACTTTGCCCCATGGAGTCACAAGAACCCCACTGCACTGGCTCATAGCCTTACTAATCCTTACTATGTCCACTCTGCCCCATGGAGTCGCAATGACCCCACTGCACTGGCTCATAGTCTTACTAGTCCTTACTATGTCCACTCTGCCCCATGGAGTCGCAATGACCCCACTGCACTGGCTCATAGTCTTACTACGCATCACCTTTCCCCTCGGGTCGTAATGACCCTACTGCACTGATAACGTAGTCTTGCTACCATCACTTTGCCCCTCAGGTCATAATGACCCTACTGCACTGATAAGTAGCCCATCATTTATTTCCAGTGGTGAATCGAAGTTATGAACGTCGACAACTCCTTCGCACGCGTCCCGCAGCAAAGTACAACCATGAAGTGAACTCATTGGTTCCCAACTGGTTCCGGGATCCTGAGCTCTAACTCCCATTTGGACTACCTTTGCATCTCGGGTTATTGGTCATCACCATCGAATCGGATCGGATCAGCCTTCACATTCTTCATCGGATCGGATCGGCCTTAGACATTCGGATCGAGTCGCGCCTCCTGCGTCGGATCGTGTCGTGGTCCTTCAGCTCGTGGCTCCTCCTCCTGGTTCGGATCGGCGTCACCACTTCGGGTCGGATCGGGTTGCTTCATCCGGGTCGGGTCGTGCCTTCTAATCGGGTCGGGTCGTCTCGCCCTAGTACCCATCGACTCGTGGGCTCCCCTCCCTCTTCTGGTTCGGATCGGGAATACTTGTTGGTTCGGATCGTGCTTCTACCTCCGGATCGTGCCACCTAGCTAAGTCGTGACTTGCTCCTTTAAACGGATCGTGACGCCCATGCTGGAACGGGTCGAGTCGCGCTCCCCTCCACTGATCCGATCCGGATTTTGGGTCATTTCCTGCATGTTTTCCTGCGACTGTTTCTACGCCATTCGACGGCGTTTTCGACCAATCTAACACTTCTAAACAATCACAAAGCATACCATACAGTCATAGCAACATGTAGTGTCGATCCCAAACATCAAAACATAAATCATAGCATGTAAAATGGATCAAACATACCCAAAATCCCATATCTTCCCCTTAAGCATGTTTAGGTGAAACTAATGATATGATTAGCAAAACTTAACCAAATTAACCCAAATTCATGTTAGAGGTCTAAAACATCATTCCGAATTTTATAAACATTTTTCCAGAATTTTATCATGCTTAAATTCGCTAATTAACACTAATCACTCCTAATTAGCCATAATTAGTGCAAAACTATGCAAATCACTCACCTTAGCCACAAATAAACTAAGATCCGAAATAATTCTCTGATTTGATGTGAATTTCAATGCCAAACAGTAGCTCCTATGTTGCTTTGGTGAAGATCTTCCTTGATTAGGGGTTGCTAAGCTAAATCCTTGACAAAAAGGTGATTTGGAGGTGATTTAGAGGTTGGAGGCCATTTTTAGGGATCCTTGGTGATAAGTGGAGGCTAGAAAACAGAAATGGAATGATCCTCTATCTCATTTCAGCCTCCCCATAACCCTAATTCCGAAATGGGTTATGGGCCTACTCACTAATCACCCGATTTGGCCCGGTTAAGCAGTTTTTCACCCTCCAAACCTTATTTCAGCCATATCTCCCAAACGGTAAATCCGTTTGGCTATTATGACCACTCTACGGAAAGGTAAACTATCAAACGAATCAAATGGAAGTGGTTTTAGGTTAAAATTCCTTTCCAATCAAAAGTTATGGCCAAAACAGTACCAACTAGGGGCAAAATGGTCATTTAAAAATCGACAAAAATCATGAACATGGGAAATGACTCTAATAGATGTTTCCCAAAGTTACATGACCATACGACTTCACATGGGAAAGAAATAAATATTCTACAATCCTATGATGTGTAGAATACGGGTCGTTACAAACACCGTGCAAACGAACTATTTCTCGAATGTATTAACCATGGAGCAGTCCTCTTACTCCTCACGGGAATGAAATGGGCGCTTTTAGTAAGTCTATCTACTATAACCCATATCCCCGTATTACCCTTCATTGATCTTGGTAATCCATCCACAAAGTCCATCGAGACACTTTCCCATTTCCATAGTGGAACCTCCAATGGGTGAAGCAACCCACGGGGTTTCTTTTGCTCCGCTTTTACTTGTTGGCACACCAAGCATCTAGCGACATACTCAGCCACATCTTTCTTCATACCGGCCCAAAAGAAAACTCGCTTCATGTCTTTGTACATCTTGTCCCCGCCGGGATGAATGGTCATCTTCGAATGATGTGCTTCGTCAAGAATATCCTTCCTTATGTAACACCCCACCTCTGCTAGGGTCACTCACAATGGGAATGCACTAGTTCTGGAGGGGTATTATCTAGTAAACAGGCAAAAAGATAACACAAGACAGAACATAAATTAAACAAAGTATATAAAGCAGCGGATATAAATTTAACCAAATCTCATTACGTGGAAAATAGAGTCAAAACCTCTTACATCAAAATACCAAGTCATTATTTCATTACATCAAGTTCTAAAGAAGCAAAGTACTTAAAACAACATAAGTCCAATATTATTCCCCAAAAAGAGCATGAGTGCAGCCATAGCATAGCTCAAGACCAAACCGTACATGAGCTGTCAGAAAGCAAGCAAAGTCCAAGCTAAGAGCTAGGGTTTCCTCCCTGAGAACCTGGGGGGAGAAACGAAAGAAAAAGAGGTGGAAGAAAACGGGTCATTCAAAAAGACTGGTAAGCCCAAGTGACTATCAGCATAAAAACTAATAAAGTTAACTGGACATGAGAAACAGAGATTAAACATAAAGATAATAACTGGGCTGGCATGACAATAAAAGGTAACAAGATAAGGGTGGCATCACATTTACAAGGTTTACTGCACTAACTGTACTAGTGTCCAAATCCATGTCAAGTATAAATCAAGAAATGATCCCTAGGCCCAATAACATGAAATGACCCAATACGGGGTCCAACAGTCCATCCTAATCGATCAGCTTTACTCGTCGTGTATCAGTGTCATACGGCCCAATCGCGGAATGTAGTCACATGTGCTAGGTCCACCCTAGGGTGTATCAAGTCCTAGGGTGTCAACCACTAACACAATTCAAGCACGCACAATGTAGTACTACGGGTGCCCATGCCTACTTTTTCAACTCCGGACTAAGTGCACGACCCTAGTCCACCTGAACCTACACTGGCGCACATTACTCAGCCGTTTTTCTAGGTCGCTTACAATCAGCCCAGTAATCGTGCCCCACCCTGCCTAGTCCCTAGGGTATCGTGATACTTCTAAGTGGGTTACTGCTGAAAGGGACCACGTGGCTAGGATTTCTAATGGGTTAAGTATTGTCATTAAAAAAAAAGGTCACGACTTAACCCTATCCAAACATGTATCTAGCAGTTCAAGACTTAACCCTATCAAATCGACGTGCCAAATTGGTTAAGTATATTCAAGGGGTCCATGACTTAACCCTACCATGTGGCATTAATTCACTTAACGCACCCCAACCTCTCACATTAGACTTGGTTACGGTTACTGGATGAGCCTGGCGGTTCCGGGCAGATTTACACCATAACCTAGTCTCACCTCGGGTTTAAAGTGCTATATGACCAACTACTCACATTGGGTCCTATTATTTGCAACTACTGGATTTGCCGGGCGGTTCCGGGCAGATTTACGTTGCAAATTCAAGCCAACCTCGAGTTGGCCATTTTCAAGTTATCTAATTGTCATGTCCCAAATTCATGTTTTCAAGCTTATTCTCAT
This sequence comes from Allium sativum, assembly GCA_030737875.1. NCBI lineage: Eukaryota > Viridiplantae > Streptophyta > Magnoliopsida > Asparagales > Amaryllidaceae > Allium > Allium sativum. Next base: position 137,859,984 of record CM060918.1, read on the forward strand.
GTCAAGTTTTCATGTCACATTTTCATGTCATATCATGTCAATTCCATAGCCAATTTTCAAGTTTGCCTAATCTACCCAAAACGTATCCCCAACGTACGTGAATTCGCATTAATACAACATGTCAAAATAGGGAATAACACAAACAGGATAGTCATAGAATGGCAAAGGTGTTCACAAGTTAGGCATGATGATTATAACATTACAGGCATATGAAATAGGGTCTCAACATCAACTTGACAAGAAATGGTGATAGACATGGTAAAGGATTAACATAAAATAGTACCTAAATAATAGTTTCAACATCTCAGGCATGGCAAGATAAAGATCGTAAAAGGGGTTTTAGATTAAACATGAATATATCCAAATCAAGTTCATACTGATATTCCACAAGTCAACATTTAAGATGAATAGATCTGGGGTGTACAAACTAGATTCAAAATAACAGATTTAAAAGTGATAGTCATAGATCCAAGATATACAAGAGTAGATCCAACTTAGTTATCATGTTTAGGCATAATTTCAATTTACATCATGTTCAGGTTAAATTTACAGTTTAAATCTAAGAGTGACAAAGGGCTTACAGATCGTAGTCTAGAGAATGAGAAAGCAAAAAGAGTAGAGGCAGAATCTCTAGCAAATCCCCAAACCAACGTAGCACTAACAAAGTCCTGAATAGCCTCCTTGTTCTCTATCTTCCAGTCAGAACTTCAGCAGCATATGGTCGGACAAGAATGTGATAGAAAGTCTAGGGTCAGGGGCTGTTTATATAGTGTTTCGAGAGTGAATTTGGACAAGCAACGAGACCAGATACATCTGGCTCAAAAAAAGGCTAGGTGACCAGGTCAACACCCAAGTCGACTGCGCAGTCGACCTGGTCCTGGGGGTGTCGACTGCCCAGTCGACTCCCCAGTCGACCTGGGTCTGGGCGGGAAATTTCCCGCCCAGTTTGTTCTGCATTTGAAATTCGAATTTTTGAATTCGAATTCGAGCTGTTTTGAACTCTGAATATTTCTGAAACTTTGGGGAGCCATAACTTGGTCATACGGACTCCGATTTTCGAAAACTCAGACTCGATTTCATGCAGAATTCCGAGACAAACGCAATGGCGCAACCCGTTTCCCTTGGTTCTTATTTTAAAATTTAATTCTGCCTAGATTTATGGTTATAACACGTTATTAAAATACGGGTTGTTACATTCTCCCCTCCTTAAAGGATTTCGTTCCCGAAATCTCTAAGTTAGGAAGAATGCATCCTACCATCCACATCCATCTACTCACAACATCATTCACGAGCAAAAATTGTCCTTAAAAAGATCTCTAATGCTGTATGAACATATGCAGCATGTGTGTGTATATGTACTTATCTAATGCAAAAGATCAGGTGGTTACTGATTCAGTAAACCTCCTTAATGCAAGTTATGTTAGTGTAATGAGTCCAACATGTATGCAAATTCCTAACATAACTTAAAATTTCTACATGAGTGCACAAACATCATCCATATGAAACATCCACGTGATAGCATAACAAGTTCATCCATGTACAAGTATAAGCACCCATGCAAATGCAACATGAGAAGGTGTCTGAGCCGATCTAGTGCCTAATGTGTGTCATGCATCCACTAGAAATCACTTGCAAACACTTGCAACCATTTGCAAACATCAACCATAACATGTTTCAAATACATGTTTACATCCAAAGAGGGTTCTAAGGTTCTCAAGACAAACATAGGTAGCATGATACGAAGGGTTTACAAGCTCAAAGGAAAAGAGATCGAGAAAGTACCCTAAAAAAGAAATGGGTAAAGCGCGCGTATCTTCTCCTCGGTTTCCCAAGTTGCGTCTTCTTGGGCTTCACTCCACTGTACTTTGACCAGCTTGACTTCGCGATTCCTTAGCTTCTTGATCTCCGTCCCTAAGATACGAATAGGAACTCGCCTCAGCGTTGCTTCTTTCTCCACATCTACGCCTTCGAGGATGCTTGGCTCAACCACCTCAGCTGATTCATGTAGGCACTTTCGGAGATGCGAGACGTGAAAGACATTGTGTACTCCGGCCAGCCTCTCAGGTAATTCTACCTTATAGGCCATCTGCCCAATCCTCTCAGTGATAGGGAACGGTCCTACGAATCTCGGTTCTAGCTTTCCAATTGCTCCAAAACGAACCACATTGCGCAAAGGAGAGACTTTTATGAAAACCATATCTCCGACCTCGAACTCTAGGTCTGCCCTTCTCTTGTCCGCATAAGATTTCTGTCTATCTTGGGCTGCTTTCATTCGTCTTCGTATCAACTCCACCTTCTCTGAAGTGTCTCGTATCATGTCGGGCCCAAGTATAAGTCTGTCAGTCGTCTCCCACCAACAAGTTGGTGACTTGCACGGTCTTCCATACAGGGCTTCGAACGGTGCCATCCCTATGCTAGCTTGGTAGCTATTATTATAAGCAAACTCCACGAGAGGGAGATGGCCTTCCCAAGTACCACCAAAATCAAGAATGCATAGCCTCAAAAGATCCTCTAGTACTCTATTTACCCTTTCGGTCTGCCCATCCGTCTGAGGGTGATAGGCTGTGTTTAAATTAAGTTGCGTACCCATTGCTTCTTGCAGACTATTCCAAAACTAGCTAGTGAAAATTGGGTCACGGTCACTGACTGTGCTAGAAGGAACCCCGTGCAACCGTATTATCTCTCGAAGGTAAATAGACGCTAGCCCTGACGTAGTCCTTTTGCTTTTCACCGGGATGAAGTGGGCACTCTTCGTGAGTCCATCAACAATGACCCATATGCTAGTATTCCCCTTTCTCGACCTAGGCAATCCATCCACGAAATCCATCGAGATACTTTCCCACTGCCATTGCGGAACCTCCAAAGGATGTAATAGCCCACCGGGCTTCTTAGATTCGGCCTTGACTTGTTGGCACACCATGCACTTTGAGACGAATTCTGCCACGTCCTTTTTCATTTCGGCCCAAAAGAAAATGCGTTTCATATCTCTGTACATCTTAACCCCTCCAGGATGTATAGTCATCTTCGAGTGATGCGCCTCTACGAGAACTTTATTTACTAAGTCTCCCACCAGTGGAACACATAGCCTTCCATCGCGCCTTAGCCATCCTTTTTCATCAATGGCATACCTACCAAGGTGACTTGACGTCTCACCACTGATTAACTTTTCCATGATTTCGACTATCTATGGGTCTTCTTTCTGCGAAGTCCCTACTTGATCTAGAAGCGTAGGTCTCAGCTCAAGAGATGCTAACGTACCAGTCAATGACTCAACAGCATGCGTAAAATCAAAGGTCGCTATAAACTCTAGACTTTTTCTTTCAACAAAAAAGGGGCTCAAAGTAAACCTTTTTCTACTTAGCACATCTGCCACCACGTTACCCTTGTCAGGGGTATAAGTTATATCGAAGTCATATGAGGCCAAGAATTCCATCCACCGCTGCTGTCTCAGATTCAAATCTTTTTGCAAAAAGAGATACTTAAGCGATTGTGGTCCGTATACAGCTCGAATTTCTCCCCTAGGAGATAATGGCGCCAAGCTTTAAGTGCAAAAACAATCGCGGCTAACTCCAAGTCATGTGTGGGATAGTTCTTCTCATGAACTTTAAGTTGTCTACCCCCATAGCATATCACTCTTCCTTCTTGCATTAGGACAGCGCCTAATCCCGTGCCGCACGCATCTGTGTACACCGTAAACATTTTTCCTCCATCGGGTAATGCTAAAACTAGAGCTGTGGTGAGGGCTCTCTTGAGTCTCTGGAAAGAAGTCTCACATTCTATGTCCCATGCAAACGCTAGGTTTTTCTTCGTTAACTTAGTAAGAGGGGCTGAAATCTTAGCGAAGTCCTTAATGAACTTCCTATAAAAGCCTGCCAAACCGAGAAAGCTTCTCACCTCTGTTGCATTCTTAGGAATTTTCCAGTCTTGCACCGCAACTACCTTTGCGGGGTCCACGACTAAACCTTGCTTAGAAACTACGTGCCCAAGAAACCGAACTTCCTCCCTCCAAAAATGGCATTTGGAGAACTTAGCCTTTAACTAGTGTGCTCTAAGCGTATCCATGACTTCCCTGAGGTGTCTAGCATGCTCTTCTTCATCCTTTTAGAAGATTAGAATATCGTCCATAAAAACCACCACGAACTTGTTAAGGAACTCCCGAAACACCCTACTCATTAGGTCTACAAAGTACGCGGGTGCATTCGTTAACCCAAACGGCATGATGAGCCATTCGAAGAACCCATATGGAGTCCTAAACGCAGTTTTGTCAATGTTATCCTCAGCCACTCTAAGTTGATGGAATCCTGTGGCTAGATCGAGTTGAGAGAAAATAGATGCTCCCACAAGATGGTCAAAAAGACCATCGATTCTTGGTAGTGGGTGCCTATTCTTCTTCGTCAGCTTGTTTAACTCAAGATAATCTACACACAGACGAAGCGAACCATCCGCCTTAGTAGCGAATACCACCGGAGCACCCCATTCAGAAATGCTTCGCCTTATGAAATTTTTCTCGAGCAACTCCTTGATTTTTTTACTGAGCTCTCTCCTTTCTCGCGGGGCCATATGCCTAACAGGCAATGAAACAAGCTTGGCATTATCAACCAGATAAATTCAGAAGTCTATCTCGCGTTTAGGGGATAACCCTTTCACTTCATCAAAGACATCAGGATATTCTCGGACTACTCTTACGGAGTGCAGATTGTCGACGGACGAGTCAAGAGATTCAAGATAACATAACATGACCGGACCCTTCGGGTTACAAGAAAGTTCAAGGGTATTACCAAGGCGTGTCATGAGCCTCACTACCCTTCGTTCACAATCAAGGATAGCTCCATAATTAGACAACCAATCCATGCCCAGAATTAAACCATATCCCATGAATCCGAGAACATAAGTATTACACGTGAATTCCACGCTTAAGATGGAAATCCTCAAATCAACACAAATCATAGATAAATGGGCGGAGCCCCCAATCGGATTTGAAACACTAACGGGATCATCAACTAGACTAGTACTTAAGTGCAGATTTTCAACAATATCAGAAGAGATAAAAGTATGCGATGCGCCGGAGTCAAATAAGGTTCGAACTGGAAATTCAGAAATGTAAACAAGGCTTTCTATAGAAATATTACTACCTCGGTCAAGAGCTGGAGTGGTGTTGAGAGCCTGCAACTGCCCTCCAGAAGGTCCTGCTCACTGTGTCTGCCCTAGCCCCTGTCCTTGCTTCTTAGGGCAATCCTTACTGATGTGTCCAGTATCCCCGCAGTGAAAGCATTCACCCAACTTTCTTTTCTTCCTCCTACAGTATTTAGCTATATGTCCCGTGATACCACAAAAGTTGCACTTCCTCGTCTCACGTGGCTTGTTAGCATTGTTGTTGTTGCCCTTGTTATTCTTGTTATTCTTGTTGCCTCCCTTCTTGAAGTCAACCTTCTTTTTCTGAGTCTCATTAGACTTAACCTCCTTTTTGTCACCCTTGTCTTCCTCATGAAGAAGGGCCATATTCACCAAGCTTTCAAAGGTCGCCCCCATGGGCACATGAGTCATGGCCATAGTGTGGAGTGGCTCGCTCAATCCTCGAGCAAATCGTAGAGCCTTCTTCTCAGTCGTGTTGACTAAGTCCAAACCAAACCGAGCAAGCTGATTAAACTTATTCACGTACTCCCTAACAGACATGTCCCCTTGCTTGAGTGCCAGGAACCTCTCCATCTGAAGGTTCGCTTCTGCTGACGATAAGAATTTAAGCCCAAACCTCTCTCTAAAGTCTGCGCAAGTCTCAATTGGTCTGGTAGCGTTGGTGACATCCCACCAAAATGCAGCTTCCTCTTTCAACAACCATGCTGCCAACTGAACTTTCCTATGATCCTCCATATCGAAGATAACGAACATGTCTTCAGTCTCCTTTAACCAGTTTCGTGCCTCAGTGAAGGTCTCAGTTCCAAGGAAGCTCTTGCCGCCCATTCCTATAAAGTCTTTGCATATTTTGGCGAAGGCGGTGTCGGGAGGAGGAGGAGGAACCGCGGCTACTGGAGGAGGAGGAGGGATGTCTGTCGGGCCCGCATCGTTGGCCCTAGCTTCCAAGTACCTTCGGAACCATCCGGGTATGGGTACTCCCTCGGGAAGGTTAAGATCGGCCATGCTGAAAAACGAAAAGAAAAAGATTCAAACGAGGAAACAAGGAAAGTGCTAATGGCTTTTGGGGAATAGCCTTTTCATAAAAATAGAACTTTTCTTGAAAAATGCTTCTTTATAAATGGTTTTGAAAATAAATTTTCAGAAAGTTTTTAAAACTTTTGCCCAGTCTGGTAACCTTCTGCTCTGATACCAAATGTAACACCCCACCTCTGCTAGGGTCACTCACAAAGGGAATGCACTAGTTTTGGAGGGGTATTATCTAGTAAACAGGCACAGAGATAACACAAGACAGAACATAAATTAAACAGAGTATATAAAGCAGCGGATATAAATTTAACCAAATCTCATTACGTGGAAAATAGAGTCAAAACCTCTTACATCAAAATACCAAGTCATGATTTCATTACATCAAGTTCTAAAGAAGCAAAGTACTTAAAACAACATAAGTCCAATATTATTCCCCAAAAAGAGCAGGAGTGCAGCCATAACATAGCTCAAGACCAAACCGTACATGAGCTGTCAGAAAGCAAGCAAAGTCCAGGATAAGAGCTAGGGTTTCCTCCCTGAGAACCTGGGGGGAGAAACGAAAGAAAAAGAGGTGGAAGAAAACGGGTCAGTCAAAAAGACTGGTAAGCCCTGGTGACTATCAGCATAAAAACTAATAAAGTTAACTGGACATGAGAAACTGAGATTAAACATAAAGATAATAACTGGGCTGGCATGACAATAAAAGGTAACAAGATAAGGGTGGCATCACATATACAAGGTTTACTGCACTAACTGTACTAGTGTCCAAATCCATGTCAAGTATAAATCCAGAAATGATCCCTAGGCCCAATAACATGAAATGACCCAATACGGGGTCCAACAGTCCATCCTAATCGATCGACTTTACTCGTCGTGTATCGGTGTCATATGGCCAAATCGCGGAATGTAGTCACATGTGCTAGGTCCACCCTAGGGTGTATCAGGTCCTAGGGTGTCAACCACTGACACAATTCAAGCACGCACAATGTAGTACTACGGGTGCCCATGCCTACTTTTTCAACTCCGGACTAAGTGCACGACCCTAGTCCGCCTGAACCTACACTGGCGCACCTTACTCAGCCGTTTTTCTTAGTCGCTTACAATCAGCCCAATAATCGTGCCCCACCCTGCCTAGTCCCCACGGTATCGTGATACTTCTAAGTGGGTTACTGCTGAAAGGGACCACGTGGCTAGGATTTCTAATGGGTTAAGTATTGTCATTAAAAAAAAGGTCATGACTTAACCCTATCCAAACATGTACCTAGCAGTTCAAGACTTAACCCTATCAAATCGACGTGCCAAATTGGTTAAGTATATTCAAGGGGTCCATGACTTAACCCTACCATGTGGCATTAATTCACTTAACGCACCCCAACCTCTCACATTAGACTTGGTTACGGTTACTGGATGTGCCGGGCGGTTCCGGGCAGATTTACACCATAACCTAGTCTAACCTCGGGTTTAAAGTACTATATGACCAACTACTCACATTGGGTCCTATTATTTGCAACTACTGGATTTGCCGGGCGGTTCCGGGCAGATTTACGTTGCAAATTCAACCCAACCTCGAGTTGGCCATTTTCAAGTTATCTAATTGTCATGTCCCAAATTCATGTTTTCAAGCTTATTCTCATGTCAAGTTTTCATGTCACATTTTCATGTCAATTCCATAGCCAATTTTCAAGTTTGCCTAATCTACCCAAAACGTATCCCCAACGTACGTGAATTCGCATTAATACAACATGTCAAAATAGGGAATAACACAAACAGGATAGTCATAGAATGGCAAAGGTGTTCACAAGTTAGGCATGATGATTATAACATTACAGGCATATGAAATAGGGTCTCAACATCAACTTGACAAGACATGGTGATAGACATGGTAAAGGATTGACATAAAATAGTACCCCAATAATAGTTTCAACATCTCAGGCATGGCAAGATAAAGATCGTAAAAGGGGTTTTAGATTAAACGTGAATATATCCAAATCAAGTTCATACTGATATTCCATAAGCCAACATTTAAGATGAATAGATCCGGGGTGTACAAAACTAGATTCAAAATAACAGATTTAAAAGTGATAGTCATATATCCAAGATATACAAGAGTAGATCCAACTTAGTTATCATGTTTAGGCATAATTTCAATTTACATCATGTTCAGGTTAAATTTACAGTTTAAATCTAAGAGTGACAAAGGGCTTACAGATCGTAGTCTAGAGAATGAGAAAGCAAAAAGAGTAGAAGCAGAATCTCGAGCAAATCCCCAAACCAACGCAGCACTAACAAAGTCCTGAATAGCCTCCTTGTTCTCTATCTTCTAGTCAGAACTTCAGCAGCATATGGTCGAACAAGAATGTGATCGAAAGTCTAGGGTCAGTTGCTGTTTATATAGTGTTTCGAAAGTGAATCTAGACAAGCAACGAGACCAGATACATCTGGCTCAAAAACAGGCTAGGTGACCAGGTCGACACCCAAGTCATCTGCGCAGTCGACCTGGTCCTGGGGGTGTCGACTGCCCAGTCGACCTGGGTCTAGGCGGGAAATTTCCCGCCCAGTCTGTTCTGCGTTTGAAATTCGAATTTTTGAATTCGAATTCGAGCTGTTTTGAGCTCTGAATATTTCTGAAACTTTGGGGAGCCATAACTTGGTCATACGGACTCCGATTTTCTAAAACTCGGACTCGATTTCATGCAGAATTCCGAGACGAACGCAATCGTGCAACCCATTTCCCTTGGTTCTTATTTTAAAATTTAATTCTGCCTAGATTTATGGTTATAACACATTATTAAAATACGGGTTGTTACACCTTAGGTCATCGTCTTTTGGTATACAAAGTCTACCGTCCCTACGTAACCAACCCTTATCATCTAGGGTATACCTACGGAGATGGCTTGATGACTCCCCTCTTTTGAGCTGTTCTACTAACTCAACCAACTGTGGGTCATCTCGTTGTGCCTCGCCAATCCGTCCCAAAAGCGTAGGTCTAACCTCTAAGGATGCTAGCAAACCGGGTACGAAGTCAATGGAAGGTGTAAAGTCAAACGTAGAAATGAACTCTAAACTTCGCCGCTCAACAAACAAAGGACTTAAGGACAACCTTTTTCTACTTAAAGCATCTGCCACCACGTTACCCTTGCCAGGGGTATATGCTATCTCGAAGTCGTAGGATGCTAAGAACTCCATCCACCTTTGCTTCCTTAAGTTCAAGTCCTTTTGAGAGAATAAGTATTTTAAAGATTTGTGGTCAGTGAATAATTCGAATTTCTCGCCAAGAAGATAATGACGCCAAGACTTAAGCACGAAAACAATAGCGGCTAACTCTAGGTCATGTGTAGGGTAATTTTTCTCATGCACTCTTAACTGCCTTCCACCATAGGCTATTACCCTTCCCTCTTGCATTAGGACTGCGCCTAGTCCTGTCCCACAAGCATCAGTATAAACAGTAAATGGCTTACTCCCATCTGGCAATACTAAGACTGGGGCTGTGGTTAAAGCTCTCTTTAAACGTTGGAACGCATCATCACAATCTACGTCCCATGTGGAGACTAAGTTCTTCTTCGTCAGGCGTGTCAATGGAGCTGATATTTTTGCGAAGTATTTGATAAACTTCCTATTGTAGCCAGCCAACCCCAAGAAACTCCTTACCTCAGTAGCATTTTTAGGAACCTTCCAATCTTGGATGGCCACTATCTTCGCGGGACCCACGACTATCCCTTCTTTGGAAACCACGTGCCCTAAGAATCGCACTTCTTTCCTCCAAAAGTGACACCTAGTAAATTTAGCTTTAAGGTTATGCGCTCGTAGAGTCTCCAACACTTCCCTAAGATGTAGGGCATGCTCTTCTTCATTCTTAGAAAAGATCAAGATGTCGTCTACAAAGACCACCACGAATTTATTAAGGTACTCCCTAAACACCCTACTCATCAAATCAACAAAGTGTGCGGGGGCGTTTGTCAAACCGAAGGGCATCACTAGCCATTCATAGAAACCGTCCGGAGTCCTAAAGGCAGTCTTGTCAATGCTATCCTCAGCCACTCTCAACTGATGGAAACCAGTGGCTAAGTCCAACTGTGAAAACACTGAGGCGCCAACTAACTGATCGAAGAGATCGTCAATTCTCGGCAGTGGGTGTCTGTTCTTCTTAGTAAGCTTATTAAGTTCTCTATAGTCCACACAAAGTCTAAGGGACCCATCCGCCTTCATGGCAAATACTACTGGAGCACCCCACTCCGATATACTACGTCTTATGAACTCCTTCTCAAGCAACTCCTTCACTTGCTTATTGAGTTCCCTCCTTTCACGAGGAGCCATGTGGCGTACTGGCAAAGATACTGGTTTTGCATTATCCACAAAATATATTCGAAAATCTATCTCCCGCTTCGGAGGCAAGCCCATCACCTCCTCAAACACATCCGAATATTCTCGGACCACTCTAACAGATCGTAGATTCTCCACAGACGCGTCAAGTGATTCTAAATAACTGAGCATAACGGAATTTATGGGATTACAAAAGATTTCGAGAGTGTAACCAAGGCGAGTCATGAGCCTAACTACTCTCCTTTCACAATCAAGAACGACCCCATTTCTGGATAACCAATCCATTCCTAAAATTAGCCCATAGCCCATGAAGCCCAAAACATAAGCATCACATCTAAACTCAACGCTAAGTATAGAAATTTTCGAATCCAAACACATCATGGACAAATAAGCTGAGCCCCTAATTGGATTCGAAACAACTAAGGGATCCTCTACTAAACTGGTGTTTAAGTGCAGTGATTCAACTAATGATGTAGATATAAACGAATACGATGCGCCCAAATCGAATAAGGTACGGACAGGATGATCAAACTGAAAAACTAAGCTTTCAACAGAAATGGTTCTACATCGTTCTTGCAGCGGTGGGACCGCGAGAGCTTGAACTTGTCCCCTTGTGTAACACCCCGTGTTTTTAATATAATTAAAAATAAAATAAAATATATAAAAATATGCTTATGATGGGTAAATAATGGTGATGCAAAAGAAGAATTAATTAATACATGGAAGAGAGGAAAAATTAGTTCGATAACGATGTATGTAACGGAAAAGATAGTAAAATAAGGATAACTAATTCACTAATAAGGAATTAGGTAAAATGAACATCACCATTGCGTTCCTCTCGGAAAAATACGCGAAATAGAGTCCGAGTTTTCGAAAATCGGAGTCCGTATGACCAAGATATGGCCAAAACAAATTTTCAGTAGACTTTCTGGCAGACTGACCCAGATCGACCATAGTGTCGACACTATAGTCGACCTGCCCCCCCCCCCCCAGGTCGACTATAGTGTCGACCCCCCCTCTGTACAGGTTGACCTGGTCGGCCTGGGGTGGCCCAGAACCCATTTTTGAGGCCCGGGATGAGTTTTGATGGTCCGGATGGGTTTTAGGGTTAATCCGATGGCTGAAATGAAGTGCTACACCTATAAAACAACACCTAGACCTAGCCTAACTCACACAAATTCATATGACACCTAAATACTGCTGGAATCTCTCTTGAGCCATGGCCGCCGTCTCCAAACTAAAGCTTAAGCGTTCAAACCCAAATCAAATCAAAGATCAATGCTTCTACAACAAATTCAAGAGGATAGATCAATGACGCTACAACTTTCTACGACAAATTCACTCCCTAATTTATTAGTCGTTCTCTGTAAGTTCTAGTTATTTTCATATTTAAATATTTAATTATAATATGGCGATGAAATAAAGTGAAATTGATGTAAATTTAGCTATATTTGCGGAATGTGAATTAAGATTAAAAGCATGTTTTGCGGTCAAATGAAAATAGTACGATGCTTATTATGTTTGGATATGTTGTATAATATTATGCCAGTGATTTGATTCTATTATCATGTTGGATTGAGAATTATTGAGTACAATGTTTGTCATGTTGTATAATATGCCAGTGATTTGATTCTATTACCATGTTTAATTGGGAATTATTGATAAGTTTATTATGCAAGTTTATGTTGTAGATTCATGCGACAAATTGTCAAATCTACATGTTTATGTATAAGAAAAACCTATGCCACACTTATCATATATTTGTGATTGGCTTGTGAGTATGTTAATTTAATCTATGTTGCCAAGTAACGCAAGTGTATGTTGATTTGCCTATGTTGCAAATTAACATATGTATATTGATTAGTTCATATTGCTAATTCTCATGTATGTATGTTAATATGGCCTATGTTAAAAATACACATATATGTTGAATTAGCTTATGATTGCGAGTTCACACTTATGGCACTATAATGTTCATAATGGTTATTTTATAAGTTCACCCCTGTAATGTTCATGATGTCATTTTGCAAGTTCACCCCTGTAAAGTTCATGATGTCATTTTGCAAGTTCACCCCATTATGTTCACATTAATTATGCCATCAATGTCAAAATTATACCTTTGTCATGTTTATGATTGTGTATTTGTGTAATTAAATTAGGCTAAGTTTTTAGCCTAAACCTTACACTCAAAAATCATACGAACGTAAATTAGGCTAAGATAATTAGCCTAATATTAGACGGGGTAATGGTGGGTTAAAATGATTAATTATAGGAAAACTTGCCATAAATTGGTCATTTATCACATAAGTGATTTATGGCATAAAATGGTATTAATTATATACCTAATTTAATGAGATTGATTGGAAACAAATTGGGCATTAAATTTGAATTTGAACAATTTACATAATTAAAATGTAAATTAGAATTATGGCATAAAATGGTATTAATTATATACCTAATTTAATGAGATTAATTGGAAACAAATTGGGCAGTAATATGAATTTGAATAATTTACATAATTAATGTAAATTGGAAAATACGAATATGCTTAGCACGAGGTTGGATTGAGTTGTGATGTAAACCTGCCCGGACCCGCCCGGCTGTCCAGTAATCACAGCAATACCTATCCAATGTGGGAGGCTAAGCATTAGGTCCAATAAAGACCCGAGGTTAGACTGAGTTGTGGCGTAAGACCGCCCGGACCCGACCGGCACACCGGCAGCCACAACAATATCTGTCTAATGTGAGAGGTTGGTGCCCTAATAAGACAACTAGAGCTGAGCTAGGGTTGGTAGGGTTAAGTTAACTAGAAAACTTAACCGATTTCAACATGTTAACTAAATTGGTGGATAGGGTTTGGTTAATCTGGACACTCAACCAATTTAATATGTTGACTACGGGAGTAGGTAAGGTTAAGCAAATGTTTAACCATTATAACCTGATTAAACTGGACTAGAGAATGAGGTTAAGTTAATGAGAACACTTAACTAATACAATGGGTTAATTAGACAAGTGGTTGCGGTTAAGTAGTAACACTTAACCAACATAACAGGACTAGCGGGTGGGCTAAGTTAACTTGAATAAGTTGATAACACTTAACCATTATAATATGACTAGTGGATGGGGTTAAGTTAACATGCACTTAACCAATCTGATGTGATGCGTAGTAGGGTTAAGTAACACATGGGGTTAAGTTAACAAGAAAATTCTTAATCAATGTAACCAGATAGACGAACGGGGTTAAGTTAATAAACCACACTTAACCAATCAAACATAATAAGCGAGATAGGTTAAGTTAACTAAGGTTAACACTTAACCATGGTAACATAACGAGTAGAAGGGTTAAGTAAATATTGGGTTGGTGGGTAATATTAGTAAATATAGGCCCACATACACTTAACCATTAAATACAAATGCTTGAATCAGTAGCGGGGTTAAGTACATATCGGGTTGGTGGGTAATATCAGAGAATATAGGCCCACAGACTTAACCATTAAATACACATCAGTAGCGGGGTTAAGTACACATCAGGGTTGGTGGGTAATATCAGAGAATATAGGCCCACAGACTTAACCATTAGAAAAACCTAGTAACGGGGACCCATTTCAGCAGTAACCCACATTGGGTATCAACGGAACCCAGAGCTAGGCAGGGTGGGGCACGATTACTGGGCTGATTATAAGAGGTCAAATTAGCGGCGGTTGGTGCAACAGTGCAGGTTCTAACGGATTGCAGGCGTGCACACACTTTGGCGCAGAAAATTTAGCCACTGGGCATCAGTAGGTATAAAGCTGTGCATCTTGATTGTGTCAGGGTTGCCACCATGGGACTTGATACACCCCATGGTGGGACCAGCACAGGTATCTACAAGTAGGGGGCCGCGTGACACAAACTAGAACTAGGTCAAGTAGGGAGCCAATCGATAAGGTAGTAAGGGTGCATCGAATATATACATGGCCATTGGGGTGATCGAGGTGGAATCCTCAAAATCGATGTACACCTGAAGGCTACCATAATTGCGGGGATTGGGATCACGTTGTAATTATTATATAACACAGGACACTAGTTGGGATACTAGTTGGAGTACAGATCATTCCATGTAAGACACTTATGAGGATGCTAGTTAGGTAGTGCAGAGCAAATAGATATCGTTTTAATCGTAAAGCTTAGAAATCTTGCGATGTTACTCTTGATAGAAACCATACGGCGGGATACTTGAAAGGAATTATGGGATGTTATACTTGTTTCATCGTGCCCGAATTTTATCTTGTTACCTTAGTTTATCTTGTTATCATAGTTTATCTTGTTATCTTAGTTTATCTTGCCTACCTTGTCATCATGCTTATGTTTACTTTCAGTTTATTCATGCCATGTTATCTTTACTCATTTTTATGCTGAAAGTCAATAGGACTTACTCAGTCTTTATGACTGACCCGTTTTTTTTCGCCTCTTTTTCTTCCGTTCCCCCCCCAGGTTCACAGGGTGGGAATACAGCTTAGTTCGGATCTTACCAAGCTCCAAGGCTCTTTCATGTATGGCTTGGATTTCTCTTGGCTATGGCTTGCTTTGCTTTATTGGGGAATACTGCAGTTTGTTTTTATGCTTCTTTGTTTTTGAGCAAGACAGATATTTTAACTATGAAATTGGGTATTGGAAGTTGATGGGTTTTTCTTGTAAACATAGGCTTTTCTTGTAAACATTTATATTTAATAAATGATTTGAAGTAATTCCACTTTATTTTCCGTTGTTTTATATATGTCTGTCTTGTAATATTTCTGTTCCAGTACCCATAATACTCCATTGAAGTTAAGGCATTCCCTTGTGGAGTGACCTTAACAGATGTGGGGTGTTACATTTGGTATCAGAGAAGAAGTATACCAGACTGGGCAAAAGTTTTCAAAAATCTTCTGAAACTAGTTTTCAAAACGTTTACAAAGAAGCAAATTTTCAAGAAAACTTTGTTTTAGTTAAAAGGCATATTCCCCAAAGCCATATGCACTATCTTTTGATTCTCTCTTGAAATCTCTTCTCTCTCTTTTCACCATAGTTTAGTAGGCATCCGACACATGCCGGAGGGCAAAGGAGTGCCCAACCTCCGTCTGTAGCCGTGGTAGTTCCATCTGCGTCTAATCTTATTTCAAGTTGGGTACAGTGCCGT
Organism: Allium sativum; assembly: GCA_030737875.1. NCBI lineage: Eukaryota > Viridiplantae > Streptophyta > Magnoliopsida > Asparagales > Amaryllidaceae > Allium > Allium sativum. The sequence continues at coordinate 137,875,621 of CM060918.1, forward strand.
GCGTTGGAGGTAGCTTCGAAAGACTTGTCAACAAACTATACAAGGACAGTAAGAACAAGAAGCTAGTTGTTATAGCTTAATCCACGAAGGAGGAAAAAGGTGAGAGGAAAGAGGCCAAAGTGAAAGAATAGTAAAACCCATGACAAGAGAGAGTATCTTTAGTGAGAAGGGACATGTAGTTAAGTATTATAGGACAAGGGAAAGGGACAAGATCGTCGAGAGGGCAATTGTATGCTCTCACTACTAGCGTACCTAAGAGAGGTGGTAACGTTTCTGTTAAAGGTTTAGCTTTTCTTTTCTATCATCCCACTAGAACTCTGTTTTTGTACATCGCATCCTTTTTATTCTGCTTCGATAGTTGAGTCTCTGCACCTTAATACTAGTGTATTATAAGATCCCATTTTCGTCTCAAATCCTGTTGGGGAATTGGCTCATTTATTCATGACTTGTTTGGATTTGAGAATGTCTATGCTAAGTGTTGAGTTTAGAAGTAATGTTTATGTTTTGGGCTATGGGTTGATTCTAGCGATGGAGTGGTTATCCAGTAAAGGGTAACATTTTCGGTTTTGAAAAGAGGGTAGTTAGACTCTTGACTTTCCTCGGTAATACCCTCGAAGTCTAGTGTAGCCCTTAGAGTTCTACCATGCTTAGTTACCTAGAATCTCTTGATACATTTATTGATCCGCTCGAGTAGTGTTCGCCACTAAGGCGGATGGGTCATTTCGCTTATGCATGAGTTGTAGAGAATCACCTTAGTAAGTACATTTGGCAGCATGATTGGCATTTATTTTCAAGAGATAGTTCTTCTACGTGGAATACCTGATAGTAAGTGTACGAGATCCAAGATTCACTAGTGAATTTTTGGAGAGCTTGCATGAAACCATGAGTACGCCGTTATGTTTGAGCCGAGTATACTAGAAGTAGAGTAAGTGAAAGAGGAACGAGAGGCAACAGTGAAATAGGTTCCAACTCATATTTTGGAAACATGAATTAAGAAGCTACGAAATTGTGAAGTTAAAGACGGACAAAGCACAATGGAGTTAAGCTCAAGGAAATGCGACTTAGAAGATTGAAGACTAGATTCGTGCATCATATCTCTTCTTAAGAGTATATCCTTGATCCCTCTCATCCTGTAGAGCTTACTTGCATGCTATCTTTTGTGTATATCCTCTCGGTCCCATTCTCAATCCAATTTCTGTTGCAAACCCCATAGGGAGTATGACTCATCTGTTAGTAACACATGTTGGGGCTTGATGGTGTTCGTTGGTTTGACTAAACTTTTTGGGTTTTATAGGATACGGGTTGGTCTTAGGAAGGGATTCCCTTGTGACCTAAAAGGAGTCCATCATGCTTAGTTTCCTAGAATCATATATAGTGGTTGGGTTGAGTAATTCTTTGGGTGTCAGTCTGATGTTGATTTCGGTCTTCGGGGCTGATGCTTAGAGAGTTCTTCTCCGAATCAATATATATGTGGCATAGATTTCCAGTTTTGACATTGCCTAATGGGCACAAAGTTTTTACTCGCTTCTATCATTCGACTATACCTTTAGATAGGAACAATTGGGTGTAAACATGTGTTTGAGACATTTTATGATTGATGGTTGCAAATGGCTGCAAGTGGTTGCTAGTGGTTGCTCATGGATGCATTTACACACATTAGGCACTAGATCGGCTCAATCACCTTTCATATTGCATATGCATGAGTGTTTACACTTGTTTGTGGATGAAATTGAATGTGTTATCATGTGAATGTTGCATATGGATGGATGTTTGTGCACACATATAGTGTTTATGTGACTAGGACTATTTGCATACATGTTGGACTCATGGCACTAAACATATTTTGCATTTAGAAGATCAATCAGGCCTAATCATTTGCATTAGACAAGGAACATACACACACACTTCTTGCATATGTTCATACAACATTAGAAACCTCTTAAGGACAATGAATGCCTGTGATTGATGATTGAGTAGATGGATGATGGATGGTAGGACACATTCTTCTTAACTTGAAGATTTTGGGGACGAAATCCTTTAAGGAGGGGAGAATGTAACACCCCGTATTTTTAATATAATTAAAAATAAAATATATAAAAATATGCTTATGATGGGTAAATAATGGTGATGCATAAGAAGAATTAATTAATACATGGAAGAGAAGAAAAATTAGTTTGATAACGATGTATGTAACGGAAAAGATAGTAAAATAAGGATAACTAATTTAAGAATCAGGAATTAGGTAAAATGGACATCACCATTGCGTTCCTCTCGGAAAAAATACGCGAAATAGAGTCCGAGTTTTCGAAAATCGGACTCCGTATGACCAAGATATGGCTAAAACAAGATTTCCGCAGACTTTTTGGCAGACTGACCCAGGTCGACTATAGTGTCGACACTATAGTCGACCTGCCCCCCCAGGTCGACTATAGTGTCGACCCCCCCTCTGTACAGGTCGACCTGGTCGGCCTGGGGTGGCCCAAAACCCATTTTTGAGGCCCGGAATGAGTTTTGATGGTCCGGATGGGTTTTAGGGTTAATCCGATGGCTGAAATGAAGTGCTACACCTATAAAATAACACCTAGACCTAGCCTAACTCACACAAATTCATATGACACCTAAATGCTGCTGGAATCTCTCTTGAGCCATGGCCGCCGTCTCCAAACTAAAGCTTAAGCGTTCAAACCCAAATCAAATTAAAGATCAATGCTTCTACAACAAATTCAAGAGGATAGATCAATGACGCTACAAATTTCTACGAAAAATTCACTACCTAATTCATTAGCCGTTCTCTGTAAGTTCTAGTTATTTTCATATTTAAATATTTAATTATAATATGGCGATGAAATAAAGTGAAATTGATGAAAATTTAGCTATATTTGCGGAATGTGAATTAAGATTAAAAGCATGTTTTGCGGTTAAATGAAAATAGTACGATGCTTATTATGTTTGGATATGTTGTATAATATTATGCCAGTGATTTGATTCTATTATCATGTTGGATTGGGAATTATTGAGTACAATGTTTGTCATGTTGTATAATATGCCAGTGATTTGATTCTATTACCATGTTTAATTGGGAATTATTGATAAGTTTATTATGCAAGTTTATGTTGTAGATTCATGCGACAAATTGTCAAATCTACATGTTTATGTATAAGAAAAACCTATGCCACACTTATCATATATTTGTGATTGGCTTGTGAGTATGTTAATTTAATCTATGTTGCCAAGTAACGCAAGTGTATGTTGATTTGCCTATGTTGCAAATTAACATATGTATATTGATTAGTTCATATTGCTAACTCTCATGTATGTATGTTAATATGGCCTATGTTAAAAATACACATATATGTTGAATTAGCTTATGATTGCGAGTTCACACTTATGGCACTATAATGTTCATAATGGTTATTTTGTAAGTTCACCCCTGTAATGTTCATGATGTCATTTTGCAAGTTCACCCCTGTAATGTTCATGATGTCATTTTGCAAGTTCACCCCATTATGTTCACATTAATTATGCCATCAATGTCAAAATTATACCTTTGTCATGTTTATGATTGTGTATTTGTGTAATTAAATTAGGCTAAGTTTTTAGCTTAAACCTTATACTCAAAAATCATACGAACGTAAATTAGGCTAAGATAATTAGCTAAATATTAGACGGGGTAACGGTGGGTTAAAATGATTAATTATAGGAAAACTTGCCATTAATTGGTCATTTATCACATAAGTGATTTATGGCATAAAATGGTATTAATTATATACCTAATTTAATGAGATTGATTGGAAACAAATTGGGCATTAAATTTGAATTTGAACAATTTACATAATTAAAATGTAAATTAGAATTATGGCATAAAATGGTATTAATTATATACCTAATTTAATGAGATTGATTGGAAACAAATTGGGCAGTAATATGAATTTGAATAATTTACATAATTAATGTAAATTGGAAAATACGAATATGCTTAGCACGAGGTTGGATTGAGTTGTGATGTAAACCTGCCCGGACCCGCCCGGTTGTCCAGTAATAACAGCAATACCTATCCAATGTGGGAGGCTAAGCATTAGGCCCAATAAAGACCCGAGGTTAGACTGAGTTGTGGCGTAAGACTGCCCGGACCCGACCGACACACCGGCAGCCACAACAATATCTGTCTAATGTGAGAGGTTGGTGCCCTAATAAGACAACTAGAGCTGAGCTAGGGTTGGTAGGGTTAAGTTAACTAGAACACTTAACCAATTTCAACATGTTAACTAAATTGGTGGGTAGGGTTAGGTTAATCTGGACACTCAACCAATTTAATATGTTGACTATGGGAGTAGGTAAGGTTAAGCAAATGTTTAACCATTATAGCCTGATTAAACTAGACTAGAGAGTGAGGTTAAGTTAATGAGAACACTTAACTAATACAATGGGTTAATTAGACGAGTGGTTGCGGTTAAGTAGTAACACTTAACCAACATAACAGGACTAGCGGGTGGGCTAAGTTAACTTGAATAAGTTGATAACACTTAACCATTATAATATGACTAGTGGATGGGGTTAAGTTAACATGCACCTAACCAATCTGATGTGATGCGTAGTAGGGTTAAGTAACACATGGGGTTAAGTTAACAAGAAAATTCTTAATAATTGTAACCAGATAGACGAACGGGGTTAAGTTAATAAACCACACTTAACCAATCAAACATAATAAGCGAGAAAGGTTAAGTTAACTAAGGTTAACACTTAACCATGGTAACATAACGAGTAGAAGGGTTAAGTACATATCGGGTTGGTTGGTAATATTAGTAAATATAGGCCCACATACACTTAACCATTAAATACACATGCTTGAATCAGTAGCGGGGTTAAGTACATATCGGGTTGGTGGGTAATATCAGAGAATATAGGCCCACAGACTTAACCATTAAATACACATCAGTAGCGGGGTTAAGTACACATCAGGGTTGGTGGGTAATATCAGAGAATATAAGCCCACAGACTTAACCATTAGAAAAACCTAGTAACGGGGACCCATTTCAGCAGTAACCCACATTAGGTATCAACGGAACCCTGAGCTAGGCAGGGTGGGGCACGATTACTGGACTGATTATAAGAGGTCAAATTAGCGGCGGTTGGTGCAGCAGTGCAGGTTCTAACGGAGTGCAGGCGTGCACACACTTTGGCGCAGAAAATTTAGCCACTGGGCATCAGTAGGTATAAAGCTGTGCATCTTGATTGTTTCAGGGTTGCCACCATGGGACTTGATACACCCCATGGTGGGACCAGCACAGGTATCTACAAGTAGGGGGCCGCGTGACACAAACGAGAACTAGGTCAAGTAGGGAGCCGATCGATAAGGTAGTAAGGGTGCATCGAATATATACATGGCTATTGGGGTGATCGAGGTGGAATCCTCAAAATCGATGTACACCTGAAGGCTACCATAATTGCGGGGATTGGGATCACGTTGTAATTATTATATAACACAGGACACTAGTTGGGATACTAGTAGGAGTACAGATCATTCCATGTAAGACACTTATGAGGATGCTAGTTAGGTGGTGCAGAGCAAATAGATATCGTTTTAATCGTAAAGCTTAGAAACCTTGCGATGTTACTCTTGATAGAAACCATGCGGCGGGATACTTGATAGGAATTATGGGATGTTATACTTGTTTCATCGTGCCCAAAGTTTATCTTGTTACCTTAATTTATCTTGTTATCTTAGTTTATCTTTCCTACCTTGTCATCATGCTTATGTTTACTTTCAGTTTATTCATGCCATGTTATCTTTACTCATTTTTATGCTGAAAGTCACTAGGACTTACTCAGTCTTTATGACTGACCCGTTTTGTTTCGCCTCTTTTTCTTCCGTTCCCCCCCCAGGTTCACAGGGTGGGAATACAACTTAGTTCGGATCTTACCAAGCTCCAAGGCTCTTTCATGTATGGCTTGGATTTCTCTTGGCTATGGCTTGCTTTGCTTTATTGGGGAATACTGCAGTTTGTTTTTATGCTTCTTTGTTTTTGAGCAAGACAGATATTTTAACTATGAAATTGGGTATTGGAAGTTGATGGGTTTTTCTTGTAAACATAGGCTTTTCTTGTAAACATTTATATTTGATAAATGATTTGAAGTAATTCCACTTTATTTTCCGTTGTTTTATATATGTCTGTCTTGTAATATTTCTGTTCCAGTACCCATAATACTCCATTGAAGTTAAGGCATTCCCTTATGGAGTGACCTTAACAGATGTGGGGTGTTACATTTGGTATCAGAGCAGAAGGTTACCAGACTGGGCAAAAGTTTTCAAAAATCTTCTGAAACTAGTTTTCAAAACGTTTACAAAGAAGCAAATTTTCAAGAAAACTTTGTTTTAGTTAAAAGGCATATTCCCCAAAGCCATATGCACTATCTTTTGATTCTCTCTTGAAATCTCTTCTCTCTATTTTCACCATAGTTTAGTAGGCTTCCGACACATGCCGGAGGGCAAAGGAGTGCCCAACCTCCGTCTGTAGCCGTGGTAGTTCCATCTGCGTCTAATCTTATTTCAAGTTGGGTACAGTGCCGTGCGTTGGAGGTAGCTTCGAAAGACTTGTCAACAAACTATACAGGGACAGTAAGAACAAGAAGCTAGTTGTTATAGCTTAATCCACGAAGGAAAAAAAAGGTGAGAGGAAAGAGGCCAAAGTGAAAGAATAGTAAAACCCATGACAAGAGAGAGTATCTTTAGTGAGAAGGGACATGTAGTTAAGTATTATAGGACAAGGGAAAGGGACAAGATCGTCGAGAGGGCAATTGAATGCTCTCACCACTAGCGTACCTAAGAGAGGTGGTAACGTTTCTGTTAAAGGTTTAGCTTTTCTTTTCTGTCATCCCACTAGAACTCTGTTTTTGTACATCGCATCCTTTTTATTCTGCTTCGATAGTTGAGTCTCTGCACCTTAATACTAGCGTATTATAAGATCCCATTTTTGTCTCAAATCCTGTTGGGGAATTGGCTCATTTATTCATGACTTGTTTGGATTTGAGAATGTCTATGCTAAGTGTTGAGTTTAGAAGTAATGTTTATGTTTTGGGCTATGGGTTGATTCTAGCGATGGAGTGGTTATCCAGTAAAGGGTAACATTTTCGGTTTTGAAAAGAGGGTAGTTAGACTCTTGACTTTCCTCGGTAATACCCTCGAAGTCTAGTGTAGCCCTTAGAGTTCTACCATGCTTAGTTACCTAGAATCTCTTGACACATTTATTGATCCGCTCGAGTAGTGTTCGCCACTAAGGCGGATGGGTCATTTTGCTTATGCATGAGTTGTAGAGAATCACCTTAGTAAGTACATTTGGCAGCATGATTGGCATTTATTTTCAAGAGATAGTTCTTCTGCGTGGAATGCCTGATAGTAAGTGGACGAGATCCAAGATAAACTAGTGAATTTTTGGAGAGCTTGCATGAAACCATGAGTACGCCATTATGTTTGAGCCGAGTATACTAGAAGTAGAGTAAGTGAAAGAGGAACGAGAGGCAACAGTGAAATAGGTTCCAACTCATATTTTGGAAACAAGAATTAAGAAGCTACGAAATTGTGAAGTTAAATACGGACAAAGCACAATGGAGTTAAGCTCAAGGAAATGCGACTTAGAAGATTGAAGACTAGATTCGTGCATCATATCTCTTCTTAAGAGTATATCCTTGATCCCTCTCATCCTGTAGAGCTTACTTGCATGCTATCTTTTGTGTATATCCTCTCGGTCCCATTCTCAATCTAATTTCTGTTGCAAACCCCATAGGGAGTATGACTCATTTGTTAGTAACACATGTTGGGGCTTGAGGGTGTTCGTTGGTTTGACTAAACTTTTTGGGTTTTATAGGATACGGGTTGGTCTTAGGAAGGGATTCCCATGTGACCTAAAAGGAGTCCATCATGCTTAGTTTCCTAGAATCATATATAGTGGTTGGGTTGAGTAATTCTTTGGGTGTCAGTTTGATGTTGATTTCGGTCTTCGGGGCTGATGCTTAGAGAGTTCTTCTCCTAATCAATATATATGTGGCATAGATTTCCAGTTTTGACATTGCCTAATGGGCACAAAGTTTTTACTCGCTTCTATCATTCGACTATACCTTTAGATAGGAACAACTGGGTGTAAACATGTGTTTAAGACATTTTATGATTGATGGTTGCAAGTGGCTGCAAGTGGTTGCTAGTGGTTGCTAGTGGTTGCTCGTGGATGCATTTACACACATTAGGCACTAGATCGGCTCAATCACCTTTCATATTGCATATGCATGAGTGTTTACACTTGTTTGTGGATGAAATTGAATGTGTTATCATGTGAATGTTGCATATGGATGGATGTTTGTGCACACATATAGTGTTTATGTGACTAGGACTATTTGCATACATGTTGGACTCATGGCACTAAACATATTTTTCATCTAGAAGATCAATCAGACCTGATCATTTGCATTAGACAAGGAACATATACACACACTTCTTGCATATGTTCATACAACATTAGAAACCTCTTAAGGACAATGAATGCCTATGATTGATGATTGAGTAGATGGATGATGGATGGTAGGACACATTCTTCTTAACTTGAAGATTTCGGGGACGAAATCCTTTAAGGAGGGGAGAATGTAACACCCTGTATTTTTAATATAATTAAAAATAAAATAAAATATATAAAAATATGCTTATTATGGGTAAATAATGGTGATGCATAAGAAGAATTAATTAATACATGGAAGAGAGGAAAAATTAGTTCGATAACGATGTATGTAACGGAAAAGATAGTAAAATAAGGATAACTAATTCAAGAATCAGGAATTAGGTAAAATGGACATCACCATTGCGTTCCTCTCGGAAAAATACGCGAAATAGAGTCCGAGTTTTCGAAAATCGGAGTCCGTATGACCAAGATATGGCCAAAACAAGATTTCAGCAGACTTTCTGGCAGACTGACCCAGGTCGACCATAGTGTCGACACTATAGTCGACCTGCCCCCCCCCCCGGTCGACTATAGTGTCGACCCCCCCTCTGTACCGGTTGACCTGGTCGGCCTGTGGTGGCCCAAAACCCATTTTTGAGGTCCGGGATGAGTTTTGATGGTCCGGATGGGTTTTAGGGTTAATCCGATGGCTGAAATGAAGTGCTACACCAATAAAATAACACCTAGACCTAGCCTAACTCACACAAATTCATATGACACCTAAATGCTGCTGGAATCTCTCTTGAGCCATGGCCGCCGTCTCCAGACTAAAGCTTAAGCGTTCAAACCCAAATCAACTCAAAGATCAATGCTTCTACAACAAATTCAAGAGGATAGATCAATGACGCTGCAACTTTCTACGACAAATTCACTCCCTAATTCATTAGCCGTTCTCTGTAAGTTCTAGTTATTTTCATATTTAAATATTTAATTATAATATGGCGATGAAATAAAGTGAAATTGATGTAAATTTAGCTATATTTGCGGAATGTGAATTAAGATTAAAAGCATGTTTTGCGGTCAAATGAAAATAGTACGATGCTTATTATGTTTGGATATGTTGTATAATATTATGCCAGTGATTTGATTCTATTATCATGTTGGATTGGGAATTATTGAGTACAATGTTTGTCATGTTGTATAATATGCCAGTGATTTGATTCTATTACCATGTTTAATTGGGAATTATTGATAAGTTTATTATGCAAGTTTATGTTGTAGATTCATGCGACAAATTGTCAAATCTACATGTTTATGTATAAGAAAAACCTATGCCACACTTATCATATATTTGTGATTGGCTTGTGAGTATGTTAATTTAATCTATGTTGCCAAGTAACGCAAGTGTATGTTGATTTGCCTATGTTGCAAATTAACATATGTATATTGATTAGTTCATATTGCTAACTCTCATGTATGTATGTTAATATGGCCTATGTTAAAAATACACATATATGTTGAATTAGCTTATGATTGCGAGTTCACACTTATGACACTATAATGTTCATAATGGTTATTTTGCATGTTCACCCCTGTAATGTTCATGATGTCATTTGGCAAGTTCACCCCTGTAATGTTCATGATGTCATTTTGCAAGTTCACCCCTGTAATGTTCATGATGTCATTTTGCAAGTTCACCCCATTATGTTCACATTAATTATGCCATCAATGTCAAAATTATACCTTTGTCATGTTTATGATTGTGTATTTGTGTAATTAAATTAGGCTAAGTTTTTAGCCTAAACCTTATACTCAAAAATCATACGAACGTAAATTAGGCTAAGATAATTAGCCTAATATTAGACGGGGTAACGGTGGGTTAAAATGATTAATTATAGGAAAACTTGCCATAAATTGGTCATTTATCACATAAGTGATTTATGGCATAAAATGGTATTAATTATATACCTAATTTAATGAGATTGATTGGAAACAAATTGGGCATTAAATTTGAATTTGAACAATTTACATAATTAAAATGTAAATTAGAATTATGGCATAAAATGGTATTAATTATATACCTAATTTAATGAGATTGATTAGAAACAAATTGGCCAGTAATATGAATTTGAATAATTTACATAATTAATGTAAATTGGAAAATACGAATATGCTTAGCACGAGGTTGGATTGAGTTGTGATGTAAACCTGCCCGGACCCGCCCGGCTGTCCAGTAATCACAGCAATACCTATCCAATGTGGGAGGCTAACAATTAGACCCAATAAAGACCCGAGGTTAGACTGAGTTGTGGCGTAAGACTGCCCGGACCCGACCGGCACACCGGCAGCCACAACAATATCTGTCTAATGTGAGAGGTTGGTGCCCTAATAAGACAACTAGAGCTGAGCTAGGGTTGGTAGGGTTAAGTTAACTAGAACACTTAACCAATTTCAACATGTTAACTAAATTGGTGGGTAGGGTTAGGTTAATCTGGACACTCAACCAATTTAATATGTTGACTACGGGAGTAGGTAAGTTTAAGCAAATGTTTAACCATTATAACCTGATTAAACTGGACTAGAGAGTGAGGTTAAGTTAATGAGAACACTTAACTAATACAATGGGTTAATTAGACAAGTGGTTGCGGTTAAGTAGTAACACTTAACCAACATAACAGGACTAGCGGGTGGGCTAAGTTAACTTGAATAAGTTGATAACACTTAACCATTATAATATGACTAGTGGATGGGGTTAAGTTAACATGCACTTAACCAATCTGATGTGATGCGTAGTAGGGTTAAGTAACACTTGGGGTTAAGTTAACAAGAAAATTCTTAATCAATGTAACCAGATAGACGAACGGGGTTAAGTTAATAAACCACACTTAACCAATCAAACATAATAAGCGAGAAAGGTTAAGTTAACTAAGGTTAACACTTAACCATGGTAACATAACGAGTAGAAGGGTTAATTACATATCGGGTTGGTGGGTAATATTAGTAAATATAGGCCTACATACACTTAACCATTAAATACACATGCTTGAATCAGTAGCGGGGTTAAGTACATATCGGGTTGGTGGGTAATATCAGAGAATATAGGCCCACAGACTTAACCATTAAATACACATCAGTAGCGGGGTTAAGTACACATCAGTGTTGGTGGGTAATATCAGAGAATATAGGCCCACAGACTTAACCATTAGAAAAACCTAGTAACGGGGACCCATTTCAGCATTAACCCACATTAGGTATCAACGGAACCCTGAGCTAGGCAGGGTGGGGCACGATTACTGGGCTGATTATAAGAGGTCAAATTAGCGGCGGTTGGTTCAGCAGTGCAGGTTCTAACGGAGTGCGGCCGTGCACACACTTCGGCGCAGAAAATTTAGCCACTGGGCATTAGTAGGTATAAAGCTGTGCATCTTGATTGTGTCAGGGTTGCCACCATGGGACTTTATACACCCCATGGTGGGACCAGCACAGGTATCTACAAGTAGGGGGCCGCGTGACACAAACGAGAACTAGGTCAAGTAGGGAGCCGATCGATAATGTAGTAAGGGTGCATCGAATATATACATGGCCATTAGGGTGATCGAGGTGGAATCCTCAAAATCGATGTACACCTGAAGGCTACCATAATTGCGGGGATTGGGATCACGTTGTAATTATTATATAACACAGGACACTAGTTGGGATACTAGTAGTAGTACAGATCATTCCATGTAAGACACTTATGAGGATGTTAGTTAGGTGGTGCAGAGCAAATAGATATCGTTTTAATCGTAAAGCTTAGAAACCTTGCGATGTTACTCTTGATAGAAACCATGCGGCGGGATACTTGATAGGAATTATGGGATGTTATACTTGTTTCATCGTGCCCGAAGTTTATCTTGTTACCTTAGTTTATCTTGTTATCATAATTTATCTTGTTATCTTAGTTTATCTTGCCTACCTTGTCATCATGCTTATGTTTACTTTCAGTTTATTCATGCCATGTTATCTTTACTCATTTTTATGCTGAAAGTCACTAGGACTTACTTAGTCTTTATGACTGACCCGTTTTGTTTCGCCTCGTTTTCTTCCGTTTCCCCCCTCCCCCCCCCCCCAGGTTCACAGTGTGAGAATACAGCTTAATTCGGATCTTACCAAGCTCCAAGGCTCTTTCATGTATGGCTTGGATTTCTCTTGGCTATGGCTTGCTTTGCTTTATTGGGGAATACTGCAGTTTGTTTTTATGTTTCTTTGTTTTTGAGCAAGACAGATATTTTAACTATGAAATTGGGTATTGGAAGTTGATGGGTTTTTCTTGTAAACAAAGGCTTTTCTTGTAAACATTTATATTTAATAAATGATTTGAAGTAATTCCACTTTATTTTCCGTTGTTTTATATGTGTCTGTCTTGTAATATTTCTGTTCTAGTACCCATAATACTCCATTGAAGTTAAGGCATTCCCTTCTGGAGTGACCTTAACAGATGTGGGGTGTTACACCTTGCCTGCCCTGGTGCCATAAGGGCCTGCACCTGTCCTCCCGAGGTAGACCCTGCCCTCTGGCCCTTCTTTGGGCAGTCCTTCACTAGATGTCCAGCTTCCCCATAGTGAAAACAGCCGGTCTTCTTTTTCTTTCTGCAATCCTTGCTGAGGTGGCCTGGTGTCACACAGTTAAAGCATCTTTTCTTTCCTTTGCCATTATTGTCTTTACCACCCTTCTTGTTTTGCTGTTGAGGTTTCTTTTAATCCCCTTTCTTCTCGGGTGCCTTATTAGCATTAGAGCCTTTCTCCTCGTGTATGAGTGCCATGTCTACTAGCTTCTCAAAGGTGGCCCCCATAGGGATGTGGGTCATAGCCAACCCCTGCAACGGCTCATTCAAGCCATTAACGAACCTCAGAGCCTTCTTCTCCGGCGTGTTCACTAAGTCCAAGACAAACCTTGCTAATTGATTAAATTTGTTGACATATTCTTTCACTGATGAGCTTCCTTGCTTTAATGTCAAGAACCTTTCCATATATAGATTCTCTTCTGCCCTTGAGAGAAACTTTGCCTCAAACCTACGCTTGAAATCCGCCCAAGAATCAACAGGACGCTCCCCATTAGTGACCTCCCACCAAAACGAGGCCTCTCCCTTCATTAACCAAGCTGCTAATTTGACTTTCCTCCCTTCTTCTACTTCAAAGATTTCTAGCAATTCTTCCACCTCCTTAAGCCAATCTCTAGCTTCCACAAATGTTTCTGACCCTTGAAAAGGTTTTCCACCCATAGCCTTAAATTCCTTGCATGTCTTTGCAAAAGTATCAACGCGAGGAGGAGGAGGAGCGGGTGCAACTGGTGGTGGAGGAACATTGGCTGGACCTGCAGCGGCCCTAGCCTCTAATAACCTACTATACCATCCTGGTATCGTTACACCATCCGGAAGGTTAAGATCTTCAGCCATGCTGAAACGAAAAAGGAAAGATTCAAAATGGAGAATTTGAAAGATAAAGATATATGGCTATTGGGGATTATGTTTTTCATAAAAACATTCCTCTTTAAATTACTCATCAAGACATGTTTTTGAAAACACTTCTTCCAAAATACTTTAGAAAAATAGTTTTTCTAAAAAATATATCTGTTCTGGTAACCTTAAGCTCTGATACCACGTGTAACACCCCACGTCCATTAATGTCACTCACAAAGGGAATGCATTAACTTCCATGAAGGTTTTAAGTGAATATAGAACAGAAAAATTACAACAAGACAGATAATAAGTAGTACTTGGAAATCTAAAACTTTATTTTATTGCAGCGGAAATTAAACATGTTTGTTACATCATAAAACCATAAATCAGAGTCAAGTACAATATCCATCTTGATAAAACAAAATACATAACCCCATTACATAAATAGCCATTAAAGAAGATAACAAGCTGGACTTTACTTCAGCGGTCCAAGGTTTCCAAAAGAAAGATAAAGCAATCCAATCAAACTACGCTAGAGCTGGGCCCACCCTGAGGACCTGGAGGGGGAAAAAGATAGAAATGGAGGGGGTCAGACATAAAGTCTGGCGAGTATGATAATTCTAACAATACTATTATCAAAATAACTAGACTAAGGCATAAGCTGGAAAACAAGGAAATGTCTATGAACTATTGTGTATGGAAGAGCAGACAAAGATAACGTTAAAGGCACACCTAATTACTAACGAATAATTACTACACTGCACCACACCAGTCACTCTAAAGGTTGATCCCACTTGCTTCACTTTGAAATTATATAAATAGCTTCGCGTACCCCTAGCTGACTACATAGGTGCCGCCTGCCCCTATCTCCGCTAGGTGTACCACACTACCCACTTTCGATCGGCTCCCTACTCGTAGATACCCGTGTTGGCCCCACAGTGGGGTGTATCACTCCCCTAAAGTGGCAACCCGATACAACTTGAGAATGCACGGCTTATACCTACACGATGCAACAACGTCTTACCTACCAGCCTGGGTCCACACACGCATATGAAACCCGTTGGACTTGCGTTGCCACCGCTACCCCGTTTGGCCTCTTATAGTCAAGCCCAGTATGTGTGTCCCGTCCTCGACTTGGGTCGAGCCCACAAAGATACGTTTGGATTACTGGTTGAAATGGGTCCCCACAAGCTATCCACCTAAGCTTGTCCCCACTAGTATATCCCACTTAACCCTCTTAGTCATGTTCATTTACATGTAGGTTTGGTTAAGTCTTACTAATCGTATTTCAAATGCCACTAAAGGCACCCACTAGATTCCTCATGCCAACCAAGGAACCTACTTAACCCCAATGTCCCACCTTACATGTTTATCTGGTTAAGTATTTCTTAATTCATTAAGGCCATAACCTTATAAAGACCTCTCACATTAGACTGGCATTTATGGCAGCTGGATTGGTCGGGCGGGTCCGGGCAGTCTTACACCATAAAAGATTCTAACCTCGTGTCTTTACAACTGTTATGCT
Source organism: Allium sativum (assembly GCA_030737875.1). NCBI lineage: Eukaryota > Viridiplantae > Streptophyta > Magnoliopsida > Asparagales > Amaryllidaceae > Allium > Allium sativum. Next base: position 137,891,006 of record CM060918.1, read on the forward strand.
TTAGTTTGGGCCTAGGACCTCTCACATTGGGCTGACATTTGTGACTACTGGATTTGTCGGGCGGGTCCGGGCAGTTTTACGTCACAAACGTGTCCAACCTCGTGTCCTAAGCATTGATTAACACTTATAATCTTTTACCCCAGTTTTGAATATATCCCTATTCAAATCATTAATTACTTCCAATTTTAATGATGTCCATAATTGACTCAATTATGGCCATCCACTTATGGTATGCAAAATCATATCAGTTGCACCCCAATTTCTTAATATTAAATCCTTAATATTACCCCTACCCCACGTTATACGTTCGCTTATTCAACGCAAAATATACGTTAGACTCGAATAGTCTAACTTATAGCACAAAGATAAATTATCACAACATATAGACAAATAAAATAGATCTAATCATAATAGGGGTGAAACTTGCATGTGTGATAGATGTACAACACCTAAACTTGCATAGGCAAAAACTACAACTTGCATAAAGCTACATATGTCATGGATCTAAAGGTGTCAACTTGTTTGATTAAATGTCACAACTTACATAATATGTTCATAACCCAAATTCATGTATAAACTTGCATATGTGGTTTATGCAACATAATGATGGTGTGAACTAGCATCTAACACATAGAACTCACACATGTCATAGCACAATTTTAGACCTAAATAGATGTCATGGCATATGTTCATAATCTTTACTAATCAATTTAAAATTGCATATGTGATTTGTCATATAGATCAACATTTCCCAAATATAATCAATATTATGATTTGATTAACATGAACTAATTAGCATAGATAATAACATCATGACTTTATAACATGTATTATTTATCACAACTTAGCATAGAAAATTACAACCTATACAATATCATCATAGCATGATTTACAACATATAGGATATCATCATCACATAACATAGGATTTACAACATACATGATAGCATAAGGTTTACAACAACATATATGACAATTCACATCATTTTCTTATCATCCATATCACATCTTAATCTAATTAGTTTGCTAATAATCTTGTTAAGATCATCATACTCACAATTAGAGAAGAAAGAGAGTTCTGATTTGCTTTAGAGTTGAGTAGAATTAGGGTTTTGATTAGCTTTCTTCCTTCTTAGTTGGCGGCGGCTACACTGGGTTCCATGGCGATGGCATGACGGTGGCTATTCTATTTTTCATGTGATTTAGATTGAGATACTACCTAGGTATATATAGAGTTTAGGATTTATTTAGGCCGTCAAATCAACGCAGAACTAACCTGAACCGTTTAATTTGCCAACTCAGCCCTAAAGACACATCAGCAGCTCAAGATTGGGCTCAGTCAAACCCTAGCCGCCTGGACCAGGTCGACACCCAGGTCGACTGCGCAGTCGACCTGGTCCCTGGGGTGTCGACTGCCCATTCGACTCCCCAATCGACCTGGGTGCTGGGCGGGAAATTTCCCGCCTAGCCTGTTTGACTTCGAATTTTGAATTTCTTGAAATCTGTTTTGAATTTTCTGAAACTTCCGATGGCCATATCTCCTTCATACGAAGTCCAAATCACGCAAACTCGAACTCTATTCCAACCAGAATTCCCAGACGAACACAATGGCGCAACCCGTTTCCCACAATTCTCACGTCTGAGATTAGTTATTCTTTAATTTATGAATATTATATTAACAGAATTATGGGGTGTTACACTAATTGTGCTTTCTCCTCTTTGATTATTGTTGCTTTGGTTGTTTTCATAGTTGGGCCTCTAACCTCATCCATATCCACGTCCTCTTCCTTGTTCTTGAACACGACCCCATCTTTGTTAGCTTTGATTACTTTCTTCCTTTTTTGAATCAATTCATGTCTTAAGAACGTGCTCAACGGTGTCTTCCTTCTTCCTTTTCTTTTCTTCATATGCTTGCAATGAGCCTAAAATTTCCTCTATAGCCCTGGTCTCTAATTTTTTTTTCTTCAATGATGGCGACAATATGTTCAAACTTTGGATCTAAGAATCCTCTCCATTATTCTGACATCATCTAATTTTTCAATGTTTCTTTTCAAATTATTAGTAACAACTAAAACTCTTGAAAAATAATCAGAAACAAGTTCACCTTCTTTCATATGCAGAGATTCAAATTCTCCTCTTAATGTTTGAAGACACGCCTTTTTGACTTGATCGGCTCCCTTTTAAGTTATCTAAAGCTTTTCCCATGCTTCCTTTGCTGACTTTGCTTCCGAAATCTTTTCAAAAGTGTCGTCATCCAATGCTTGATAAATTAGACTAATAGCCTTCTTGTCTCTCGTCCTCAAGTTTCTCAATTCATTCCTTTGGGTTTGAGATAGACTATCTTCATCTTCTTGTTCAGTGTAGTATTTCTCAACTATCTGCCATACATCTTTGCTCCAAGGAGGGCCATTATTCTTAAGCTTCAATTATTATGGTTGATCTTGCTAAGCATTGGAATTGGTACGGGAACACTGTTATTCACCATCTTTTACAATCTTCAACCTTCTTCTTCTTTTTTGTTAAAAGGATCTTCAAGCTTTGATGCCACTTTGTTGAATATTTTTTAATAAGGAAGAGGGAGAGAATAAAAGAAAGAAACCTTGAACTATTGAAAAAGTCTCTTTATTGATTGTTAATTCTTGTTGAATACAACAAATGAGGGAGTAGACCTCTATTTATAACATAGACATGCTTCTACACTTTTCTACTTCTAGAGTTTTCTTTTTCTACACTTCTCTTTTTTCTAGGTCTTTCCTTAATTCTCTTATTTTCTATATTTTCATTCTCTAGAATTTTCAAATTACATAATTAAGAAATCTATATTTTACTTCCATTAATTTAGACCTTTCCTAATACAAAAATTTAACTTGTTGCATAATTGACGTTATAAAACCAAGTTTATATTTTTCTTTTATTTTCAACAATAACACCGCACTTTGCTTCGGTATACGAACAAGCAAACAAAATTTAGTTGTACACCTTTGAAATATCAAAACAGATCCCCAAAGCAGAAAAAGTTTAGCCAAACATTTTGGCTATTAAAAAAATTAATTAATATTTACATTATTATTTGTCATGCTTCTTTCAAAAATAGTGAAACCGTCCTTTTATAAAAATGTCTCACTCTGCGCGCAGACCTATGGTTGAAAACGCAGCCACCTACCATGTACGACTGACCTTGACGTTGTTCTTATCTGCTTGGTTCTCCTCCTATAAATACATGACCGGATTGTTATTTTCTTTATGCCGCAAGCATGTAAACATTCGTTCCTTCCTTCCTGCAAATAAAAACTACTTTCCGTTTTCTTTCTAAAAAATAAAAAATAAAAGAAACGAATGGACTAAATAAGGAGAAGGGAAACAGGCGTCAGCAGGCATTCACATGACCAAGAAGAAATGTTGAGACTGGAGATGGGGAAAGAATGGAGTGTACTGGAGGAAGCTACGTGCGTGAGCTTGTAGTACGGCAGCCATATGTATACAACGAAGAAGAAATACTGTGCTTGAAAATGGGAGTTTGCGGTGAGGGATGGTAAAAGCTTGGAAAGTGTTATGGAGAGGAACAGTGTGGAGCTCGAGCAAGTGCATATGGTGATACTGTTGCATGCATAGGAGGTAGGTGTGGTCTGTGGACCACTGGAGGAAGTGAGGTCGCTGCTGGAGGGGGTCGACCTACAGTGGCGTGATAGGCGATGAAGTCTCGGTGGTCAGCTGTTAGTACGGTCAGCGGTTGAAGGGTGGCAGTTGCGTTGAAGGCACATAAATGGGTGGTGCTGAAAGAGTATTCGATGACTGGAGTTGGGTGGGACAGTCCAGTTGTGTGCTACAGGGAGAAAGGGGGTCGGAAACTTCTATTGCGTCGAAGTTGGAATTTGGTCGTGGGGGTGTAGTGTTGCTAAACGGTGAAGGAAAGGAAGATAGTAGGCATTTGGAACAGAGAGTCGTAGTGATGAAAGACCAATAGAAATAGGGTTGCTCATTCTTTTTCCTAATGCATGATGTAATGGTCGAGGAGGAAGCATGGAGATGTCGGCACGTGAACTAGTGGATTTATGTGAGAAGGGAAAAGTTGACGCGACTTTGGATGGGGGAAATATTGCATGCGTGAACACATATCTGAAGCAAATGGAGAAGAAGAAGGATTGGAAGAAGCTAGCGGGAGGTATTCTTTGATGATGGGCTTTACCGGCTTCAACCATAATTATTATTTTAAGAAAAAAAGTAAAAGGGAAAATGTGAATTGGCTGTGAAGGATAACAAAAGATGACGTAGTACTTTCAAACATTTGCAACAGAGCACAAGTACACGTAGACAAGAAGGAGAGAGCCGCGTTGTGAAAATGGTTGGATATCGGGTAGTGGGACTATTTTAAAAGGTAACGAATTAATTAATTGAATGTATATATATAAAACGATTTATAACGGATTAACTTATAATATTAAAAATTGTTATATAAGTTAGCAGATCAAAGTGGAACATGCGGTGATAGATTTGTATTAACGGAGGCTATGTAGCCGAGCTGGTACGGTAAAAATCGAAAACAAAGGTGAGTTAACTCTCACACTTTTCTGGACTGCTATGATGTGATAAATTCGTATAATTAAAACACCATTAAAAATATATATTGGTTGACTGGCTGCCTTGGCTGCTTATGGTTGATTTAATGGTTGTTGTTAATTATATTATCGTCTTTAATTTATTTGTTGAAAATTTTATGCTATCATGAAATGTTATAAATATCTGTGATGCGGGGAAGAACAGGTTGGAGGGATCTGACTGGATTCCTCAAATATCGTGTGTGTTGTTTATTTTTATATTGTTTACACATGAACTGATTGAAACCCAAATGACACTGAATCCTGTTTAAAATGTTAATGGTTGAATGGATGTGATTATTGTTGTGATTTTAATCAACTGACAATATTGATTAAGTGGTTGGCAATGAGGGCCTGAAATCTACTGTTTTAAGATATCATTCGGCCGTCAGGCAAATTGACGTAATATTTTGTTGTAAATTTATTTGTATAACCAAATTGAAGTTTTTAAATTTATTTTATATAAGTGAATTAAAACAGGGTTTTATAAATATATTTATATTTAAATCATGTTTACCAAAAAGGATCATTAAATGTTTTATAATGACATGTTCTTATGTCATTTTGTGAATGGAAAGTAAGGAACTAACTAATGGGTTAGTGAAATGGAATAATTGTTTTTATAAACCAATTAACTAATGTTTTAAATAAATTAAGTTATTTAATTAATTTAAGGTGGAAATGATAATAGAAATCAGTTAACAGTTAACTGATATGTACGTTTGGTAAAAATCAACCGTTTAAGTTTGAAATTGACAATTGGATTAATTTGATCTAAATTAATCTAATCAATAATTTTTCTGAATATTCGAATGGTGTTAAATGTTAGTTAATCTTTGATTAACTATAATTTAAAGAAATTACCGAATTGTTTAGTGTTAATAAAGTTAATTACTACTTAACAAGCTTTTAAAAGTGATAATTAATCTATTTAAGTTAACTATTTTTGATGTAGTTAATATTAAAGTTATTTATTATTTTATTAATAATTAAAGCGATGACTTTAAATTGGGATTCAATTAAGAAGTAAACAAGTGGCGATAGGATTTGATTAAAAGGTTAGTAAGGGTTTATAATCCAAATTTACTAACAAAGCTTGTAAATAAGATTTGTAAGCTAATACGGTTGTTTCAATAAGATTTTATTAAGTAAAATGAGTATGGATAAATTGTAACAACCCGGAAAATCTGAGCCAATTAAATTTTTTTATTTTGGCAATTTTAATGAATTTTGAATATTTAAAATGAATTATTTTAAATAATAACGATGAGAAATTTATTTTGAATAGAATTAGAATGTATATATTTATTTGAATCGTTGTTATAATATAAATGTTTTATTTCAAATAAAAAAGGAATTAAAAATGGTGCGGTAGTTCGAAAATTCGATTTCAAATTTCAAATGAATGTACAGGATTCAAAATAAACCGAATTTTAGCGAAAACAAAAATATTAGAATCTATTTGAGAATATCTTTCCAACGAATCCGAAAATTTGAAATTTCATTGCGGGAATAAAAAGTTATGCCCAATTGAAAATTCAGAATAGTCGATATGGAATTCTGGCCCTTAGAAATGGAAATTTTGCAAACGACCTTCGTTTTCGACGAAACCACTTTTGTTGGATCCAGGATGTCAAATTATTACTAGGTTCCAAAATTCATAATTTTCTGAATCAATATGTGAGCGTGGCGAAGTTAAACGTGTTTTGTCAGTTTCAGTCAATTTCGATCGACCAGAAAATGACCATTTTTCAAACAGTCTCAGAATTTGATGAAATTAGTTTTGTTAAGACCGTATCGTCAATACAAGCTAGAAAATATTTTTCGGGAATTTTTAGAGTCCGTATGTGACCCCAGTAAATTGAAATGTGCGTTCAAAATCAATATATAGATTTATATTTTCATTTTGACGGAAACTGATCGTAACAGCCGAATTGGGTTACGAAACATATCCTATTGTGTTCGAAATGGGGGTAATGTGCTATAGACAACATTCGGTGGGTTTGAATTGGAGATCGAAATAAAAACTTACTTTTTGAATTCAAAACTAAAATTAAATAAATATAATTATATAGGGCCCCCACTCTTCTTTTCCCCTTTACTTTTCCCAAGTCAACCCCCCTTGTGTATCGTTCCATTCACGAAAGGATAAAAAAAACAAATCGAGATCGATGCTCCAGGAGAGGCACCCACCGCCGGCGCAGCGAACGTCGCCACCTCCCCCTTCGACTACCTCCCCCTTCCTCCATGACCAACCTCTCTCGCTGGAGAAACCCAAGCCCGTGCTCTAGCCCCAAACCCTCATGTAGCCGCAGCCACTGCTTGGAGACTGCCGCCGGCCACCTCCGGAGCGCGACCACCGCCTCGCCCTGCTATCCCACCAAAGCTCCGACGCGCAACTGACCCCCTCCCCTCCAATCGATGCAAACAATAGACAACCACCCCTTTGTGACGACCCCAAATCCCGTACTGACGGAGACAAGGGTTATCTTTGGAATACAACACAGAAACAGATAATAGCAGAACAGAATAATTAAATACACCAGATAATGAACAATAGAATATACTGGATAAAAGTAATCATCAGAGCTACACAGTATACAAGATCTTACTTAGTACAAATACAGTTCAGCTATACATAAATGTCTACAGCGGAAATAAACAAAATATGTACAATAGGAGCTGAATAGCATAAAAAGAGATAAATGATAGAATCCATCTTCAGCTCCAGCTATCCAGAAATAACCAGCTAAACCTGAATACAAGGCTGCCCGTGTAGAAAAAGGGGCACCCGAGTTTGAAAGTGAAACAAACTACGAGTCAGTCATGGGACTGGTATGAGAAATCTACTCAACACATATATAATTTGGCAAATCACCGGACCACGCCACTTTCGTGGAATGGGTTTACTCCATTGGATTGCCAGTGCTTTAAAACAAATCTTTCTTTTAAACATCGCTATGCTTTTTGTAAAAATGAAGCCATTATAAGACTCAGTTCCCATCACACAATGCAACGCAAACCGGAGGATAGAGTTTTTACCTTATAACGGCCAAAATATGCTTGATACGAATAAAACAAAGGCATTTGATATTATTGCTAGTGTTTATATGCTTTTAAAACAATTTCAAATCATAACTATCAATCATAGACGGCATTAATGCCCCATACCACTATGTCGCCATATATAGGTATACAATCAAATTCGCACGATGTCGTATTTGGAAATTGGATTTCCGTCCAGAACCAAGGCAAAAGATAGTCCTTACCGAATTCGTGACTCTCTAGCCCGAGCCACAGGCAAGTACTCGGTCAAGCCTTTGGATCGTCAGGGCCAGTCCACCGATGTGGATTAAAAATGCCTGAACAATACGTTTCCCCGCCCTTTGTGGCGTAAACGAGCCAACGAATGACTCCATCGGACCCGGATCGTCCGATCAAACCGAGGCGCCTCGCAACAGCAACAACCACATAGGTGAAAAGTATATAAATGTCAGGGCTGGTAGGTCACTGACACCACCCAAGCTAGAAAGAAACGCATGCCCTCCCTGAGGTCCTTCTCCCGTTTCTGGTTCATACCGGGGTGTGAGGCTCGCGATTCCACGTTATACACAAAGCTATGCCACATAGGCGGTGCTTTGATCATCACCACAAGACTTTGCTTTTCAACAGAAGCCCTGATCACTGCATCTTAGCATTCCACACAGGAAATTCATGCCATGCGACTGATGTCCATCGATACACAACCTCTGAGCTCGTGCGTTTCAGAGAAGGGCGTTAAGCAAAAGAATAAATTCTCCGCCGCCAAACAGATGTATATTTAATAGAGATCAATCAACACGGAATAAAATCCAATGTCAGACACACGGTCCATTTACAAGTCCGTTCCGGGTCTGAACGAAACCGGAGGCACTAAATACCTCGCAAACCCATCGATCACCACGTACGTCTGGACGATCACCACTCATTATCCATATTTCGGGATGCCTCCCAATCAGGACCTCGGTTACCATCCAAACGAGGTGAAGATCTCCGGTCTTCGACCACCGTCTTCATCTTCGACTTTCAATCGTTGGTCAATTATTTGAAATGAGAATTAACCCGGTCTTTTCAAATAATTCACGTTTATTTAGAATTTCAAATCAATTTATTTTAATGGTTAAATCATTCGACAACACCAATTTTGTTCTTTAATGTAAATTTCACACCAAACACATTCAACCATCGAATACATCATAAATCGAGCAAATTTAGTTTATTTCCATTCCATATCGTTTATGATATTTTATAACGATTTATCGCTATTTTTATTTATTTTAAAATAGCCAATTTATTCAAAACGACGCTTCGGGCCATAACGCGGCCGTGGCGCTGTTTTTCTCCAGATTTGATTTACACATATCTGAAAATCTAACCGTTGGATCTTTACAAAATTTACATCATTAGAAAGGTCTTTTCAAAACGAATCCAACGGTTCCAGTTTCGGGAAAATCCGACGGTCGGATCTCCCGGTACAATCGTTTGAAGTTTCGATTTCAAAATACGAACTGCAGCGTCGTTATTCGATTAAATATAATTATATTTATATATATATAAATATAATCGTTTCTGGCGCTGTTTTTCTTCAGATTCGAATTAAACATTCCAGACTATCCAACCGTTGGATTTTTACAAGGTTGGTGCCGTTGGGAAGATATTTCCAAGGCGAACCCGACGGTTGCGGTTTCGGGAAAATCCGATGGTCGGATTCCTCATACCAATCGTTTCAAATTACGATTCCGAAACACGAACTGCACGGCTTCGATTCCTTTTGATTATATTTATATTTATATATATAAATATAGTTCATTCTATAATTTCAACTATAGTTCGTTCTATATTTTCAACTTCGCTTTCACTTCAAATATTTCACTAACGCCTTAATATTTCGAAAAATTTCGCCATAACCTCCTTTGTACGGGGAGGGGTTTGGAAATCTATTGGGACGTGTTAGGTACCCAATAAATCCTAAAAAGCATTCACATATTTATAGTGATATATTCTGGTGTTTACGGGGGAGCATGTATAGATAATCACTCCAGAGAATAAATTCTCGTCACCCCGTTTCCGTGTGGAAACAAATAGTCCATGTGCCGTATCTAATAACTAGAGAGACGTGATTATTGTCAACTCCAGACCCGTGTGGGATTTTTATTAATCTGGCAATTTATCGTTATATTTTATAGAGTCCATATCAGTCATCAGTTCGACCTGTAGTATATAATCATCGCCATACAAGCCTCTCGCTCGTATGGTAAATCTTCCACCTCGTCACACAAGCTCCAATTGCTTATGTGGAATATGATGAAGTATGCCTATCGTCAAGAAGTATGCCATGTAGCGTAGTTCAAATTTAATTGTTACTATCCTATGGCGATATTTATTATTTCACACAGAATAACCAGCACTCCGCATCCAATGGCATTCACAGGAGTTGATATAAAAATAAAATTGCGCAGCCAACTCATCAAGGCTTACCTATTTGTCGGGCACGCAAATAATTTCTTTACTCTACAGCTAATCCATTTTTTCCTGTTCAACACATGTATATATATGCAGAACAAAGCCAATAATAATATTTCTAGCAAACTATTATTTATTTCAACACATGTGTATTTTTATCAAAGCGTATACATGATAAAAGAAATATTTTTATCATCAAAATATTTATTCAACACGTGAATGTTTTTAACACTTCATATTCACAATAAAAATGTAGTTTTTATTGTCTATTCATCTTATTTTAAAATACGATAACATTCAACACATGAATTTCAACTCGACGAACGAATTTTAATTCAACACATGAATATTCTCTATAGTTTGTATATATATATAAATGTGATTTTTATCGCTAAAACTATTTGTTTAAATTCAAATAATATTCAACACATGAATTTCAACTCAACGAATGAATTGCAACTCAACACATGAATATTCTCTATAGTTTGTATATATATAAAAATGTGATTTTTATTACTAAAATTATTTGTTTAAATTCAAATAATATTCAACACATGAATTTCAACTCAACGAATGAATTGCAACTCAACACATGAATATTCTTTCAACATATGTAATTTATTTCAACGAATGAAAATTATTCTAACACATGTATATTTCAGAAAATTTCGGCAGCATAACGGCAGGGTAGTTAAAACCGGGACCGTCCCTAGTACGGCTCCTCGTTCTACCTTAACACCTCGCGGTTTTTGACAATGGGGATCATGCATCTAGTTCGCACGCCGGCGGCATGTATATGTTTATTTCATTTCCACAAACTAATCCTATGTGGTTTCAACCAAATATTTCTCAACCACAAACGGGTATTTTTCAATCACAATCAATCAATATCAACCACAAACAATCCCAAACAATCATTCGTTATCAATCAATTCTCACAACAATCACAACCAATAAATATCGTCCATGGTTTGTGGACGAGGGGCATATATATATATATATATATATATATATATATATATATATATATATATAGCAATTCACTTCTATTTCAACACAAATATAATTTTTACAACGCATATATAACTTATACATCGAACATACAACTTATACAACGCTTATACATGAGGTGTACAACGCTTATATAACTCATACATCGACTATATAATTTATACATCGTCGTTTTCCATATTGTTTTTAAATAAGAAATCTCACATTGGGTTCCACTCCACCAAAAATAGCAGAAGGCTCAGAAAAATATGCGGTCTCTTCTAAAGTGTAGAAGGCGTCCTCACGGTCCCGGCGTCTCTTGTTTCACTGAATTTCATCAACATATGAAAAAGATATGTTTTTTTCAAAGTTTGCAACACTTTTAAGGTGTTAAAATCATGAAGGTTTAATTCAGCCGTATACCTTCTTTAATAGCTCAAAACTAGGTTTTAAAATCTCGTTCAAACCGCGAAGTGTTGCCACGATCAGATCATCCAGCGTCGAAGAGCTCCGAGAGAGCTTCCCTGCGCCACCAGCCTCGTCCAATTCGATGGCGGATCCGGCCTACGGCGGCGACTCAAAGTCGGCCACTTCAGAGGCACGATTCGCGACGCTGGCGGGGCTTGGGGGGTCGAGGCCTGGTCGGATGTGAAGAAGGGAGGGAGGCGAGTCGGATCCGGGTGGTGGCGGTCGCTGGCGTGGGCTGTGGCGGTGGCGGGGGAGGAGAGAAGGTGGAGTATCGGGGTTCGTCGGTCGCTGAGAGGGAACGAGGGGTTTTTATTTTTTTTTTATATTTTCAAATTAATGAAATAAAAAAATCCTATTGGTCGATGCTATATTAAATTCAAAAATTGGGGTTTTCTTGGACGAACTCGAAATCCAACCCAACGACTGTTGTCCCTAGCGTTTTACCCCCATTCCAAACACAATGGGATATGATTCGCAGGCCCATTCGACTGTTTCAGTCAGTTTCCATTCAAATCAAAATATAAAACATTCAATATTTAATTTGAACGTACATTTCAATTTGCCAGGGCCACAAACTGATTCGAAAAATTCCAGAAAAATAAATCTAGCTATGTTTTGACGATACGGTCCCAACAAAACTAGTTTCGTCGAATTCTGAGACCGTTTGAAAAAAGGCCCATTTTTGGTCGATCCAATTTAACTATAATTGACCAAGACACATTTTCCTTTGCCACGCTCACATACTAGCTTCAAAAATTATGAAATTTGAAACCTAGCAATAACTTCACATCCCGGATCCAACAAAAGTAGTTTCGTCGAATTCCGAGGTCGTATGCAAAATGGCCAATTTCACGGGCTATATAAATTCCATAGCGACCGTTCTGAAAATTCATTCGGCCATAACTTTTGCTTTCCGTTATGAAAATTCGATTTTTCAGATTCGTTAGAAAGGTATTCACTAACAAATTTAAATAATTTTGGTTTCGCTAAAGTCCGTTTTTTTTGCACCCGGTACAGTCCGACAAAGTTTGAATTCAATTTTTGAAACTACAGCGCCATTTCAGGCCTTGTTTACAATTATAATTAATTATATTCGTTTTCATTTGTCGATTCAAACTCAGTTTTCATTGCCATTATTTAAAATATTTATTTAAAATATTTAAAATCCATTATTTTAGCCAATTTAAAATTTTTAAATTGGTTCATATTTCCTGGGTCGTTACAATATCCCCCACTTAAAACTTTTCGTCCCCGAAAAGGAACAAAGTCGAAAGTGGTTTGATAAATTTACAACCACACAACACAACAACCAATTTGATTTTAACCATCCAAAAATATACCAATCAAATCCTATATTCCCTTAAAAATCATTCAGAGTATAGAATAAATAGCGCACATCCATGGGAAGAAAATAGCAACAGAATAGAGAATTAAATGGTAATGCAAAGTAGGGTAAATGTACCTTGCACCGGAGTCAATCAGAGATATCTACTCGACATCTAGGATAAGCTTTCTGAATGCTCTCCCCAGTTTCCCAAGTACAATCTCGTGGATCTCCACTCCATTGCACTTTGACTAAGTGAACCTTCTTGTTCCTCAGCTCTTTGGTTTCTTTGCCGATAATCTTTAGCGGCTCTCTTCTCACAGCTAATTCTGGAGTAATTTCAATATCCTGTTGAGCTGCTTCTTCCACGATCAAGTCTGGATCATGAACGTGCTTTCGAAGTTGAGATATATGAAATACATCATGAACTCCAGGCATCCAATCAGGCAGTTTGACCCTATAAGCGAGAGTTCCGATCCGTTCCAGAATAGGAAACGGACCAATGAACTTGGGTGACAACTTTCCCGTTTTACCGAACCGGATAACTCCTCTCATCGGCGATACTTTCAAATATACGTAGTCGCCAACAACAAAGGATATATCTCTTCTTCTTTTATCGGCATAGCTCTTTTGTCGGCTTTGAGCGGCGAGTAATCGCTTCTTAATAAAATCGACTTTGTCGGCAGCTTCTCGAATCATATCGGGACCCAACACAAGTCTATTACCTGGTTCGACCCAACAAGCAGGGGATCGGCGTGGTCTACCATACAATGCTTCGAATGGCGACATTGTCAGGCTCGCCTGGTAGCTGTTGTTATATGAGAATTCAGCCAAATGCAGATGGTCTTCCCATGATCCACCGAAATCTATAACACAAGCCCGCAATAGATCTTCTAAAATACAATTCACCCTCTCAGTCTGACCGTCTGTCTGAGGATGATAAGCAGTGCTCAAGTTCAACTTCGTTCCCAGTTCGACTTGAAATGCTTCCCAGAATTTGCTAGTGAATATTGTATCCCTATCTCTGACTATACTGAGCAGCACTCCATGTAGTCTAACTATTTCCCTGAAGTATATCTGCGCCAGACTCTGAGCAGTTCTATTTGATCTGACAGGTATAAAATGGGCGGTCTTCGTGAAGCGATCTACGATCACCCAAATACTGTCATTCCCTTTTCTGGTTCTGGGCAGGCCATCAATGAAATCCATGGAAATATGCTCCCACTTCCAACCAGGAACTTCTAGCGGTTGTAACAATCCAGCCAATTTCTGTTGGTCGCTTTTGACTAGCTGGCAAGTAGGGCATCGGCTAACATATATTGAGACATCTCTTTTCATAGCCTTCCACCAGAATGTTCGTTTGAGATCGTTATACATTTTGGCCACACCAGGATGGATACTCAGCTTGGACTTGTGACACTCGTCTAACACTTCCCTTTTGAGCTCAGGAATGTCAGGAACACAAATCCTTCCTTTTAACCTCAAGGTCTCGTCGTTATCTATTTGAAAACACGAAGGTTCGCCTTTCTGAATCCTTTTGATCATATCCTTAATAAAGTTATCCTCCTTCTGAAGAACAGATATTTTGTCAATCAAGGAAGTCGTGATAATAAAGCTGGCGATCATTACATTCTTTCTGCTCAACGCATCGGCCACGACATTGGCTTTCCCGGGAGTATATATAATTTCAAAGTCATATGCTGCAAGAAACTCCAGCCAACGCTGCTGCCTCAGATTCAAGTCTTTCTGGGTGAACAGATACTTTAACGACTGGTGATCTGTAAACAGTTCAAATCTCTCACCCAGAAGATAGTGTCTCCAGATTTTCAAAGCGAATACTATCGCCAATAACTCAAGATCATGAGTGACGTAGTTCTTTTCATGTGGTTTCAACTGACGGCTAGCATAAGCAATCACTTGGCCCCTCTGCATTAACACTGCGCCAAGGCCTTCTCTAGAAGTATCAGTCCAGACTTTCAAATCCTGGTTGCCATCGATGATGGTTAACACTGGAGCAATTGTTAATCTCAACTTTAGCTCTTCAAAAGCCTCCTCACTTTCTGGAGTCCATTTGAATTTAGAGTGCTTCTTTGTAAGCTTTGTTAAATGACCAGATATCTTCGAAAAGTTTTTAACGAACTTCCGGTAATAGCTAGCCAATCCGAGAAAACTGCGGACTTCTGTGGGGGTACTGGGCTGTTTCCAATTCTTAATAGCTGTGATTTTGCTTGGATCCACAGCAATTCCTTCTTTTGATACGACGTGGCCTAGAAATTTTACTTCATCTTGCCAGAAGATACATTTGGAAAATTTGGCTTTCAATACATTCCTTCTGAGGATTTCTAACACTTGTTCCAAATGTTTTTCATGCTCGGCCTTTGATTTAGAGAAGATTAGAATATCATCAATAAAAACCAGAACAAATTTATTCAATACTCCTCTGAATACTCTGTTCATTAGATCGACGAAGTAAGCGGGAGCGTTACATAAGCCGAATGGCATTACTAACCACTCGTAGAATAGGTCGGGACCTCTGAATGCTGTCAATGGAACGCACTCTTCGGCAATTCGGAGTTGATGGAAGCCTGTAGCTAGGTCCATTCGTGAAAATACTTGTGCGCCATTTAATCGATCCAACAAATCATCAATCCGCGGCAATGGATATTTGTTCTTTATTGTCTGTTTGTTCAGATCACGATAATCCACACATAGACGTAGAGTACCGTTAGATTTCGGGACAAACACCACTGCTGCTCCCCAATCAGAGAAACTAGGCCTGATCAGACCCTTCCATACTAGCTGTCGTGTTTGATTGTCTAATTCCTCTTTCTCTTTCAAGGACATTCTTCGGATAGCGTGTACTACCGGCCTTGCATTGGGAATCAAAGCAATCTTGAAATCTATTTCTCTCTGCGGAGGTAAGCGAAAAACTTCTTCGAACACATCCGCATAGTTCTTGACGACAGGAATATCTTTCACTAGGTCGGGAATATTCTCTGTGATTTCAGGGACATCTTTTATTTGAGCTGGAGAAACATTCAAAGCTGCCCAGAAGTCTTTTCTATTTGTATTCTGACCTTCACAGGGAATGGTTTTATAATCACCTGATTTAATCTTGGCCTTTACGACTCTGTCGGCACATTTGACTTCAGCTTCATATTTGGTCAACCAGTCTAACCCTAAGATAAGATCAAACTCTTTAAAATTCATGACGACTGCGATGGTAGAAAATCGATAACGAGAAAAGGAAACCGGCACTCCACAAACCCAACTGAGATCAATGGAACCCCCAACCGGATTCTGGACAGTCATTGGTTCCTTGAGCTTCTTCAAATTTAAATCCAGTTTCTTAGCTGCATCCTTTGCAATGAAGCTTCGTGATGCGCCTGTGTCAAACAGTACTTTGACTGGAATGTTTTTGACAGTAAGCGTTCCTTCTAAAACATCAGCCCTTTCTTGACTAGCTGAGGGCTCAGAAGTTTCTTCTACTTCATTTATATATACGGCTTCAGATTTCTTTGAGAGTTGGCACTCCCGTGCAATATGACCTACTTGATGACACTCATGGCATCTCCTTTCCCCATGCGAGTTCTTTTGTTTCATAGTGCGCTTATATCCACTCTTGATCTGTTTCTTTAGAGATCTGCAACTTATCGAGAAATGTCCTCGCTTATTGCAGTTAGAGCATGCAGTTGTCGTTACTGGTTTCTTCTCAGATTTGGCCCTTTTCCTCTTGGCACTGGGCTTCTTACTTCCCTCAGACCTCATACTGGCTTCAGGAATACCAGTTTCCGACTCTGCTTTGTCACTAAAACAGACTTCTTGTTCGTCGCGTAACATTCCTCTCATGTGGAGGTCTTCATACTGATAAGCCATGTATATCATTTCAGAAAAAGGAAGCTTCACATTCCTCATTACACTATTCTGATATCTCCATTGCAGGCCATGAATAAATCTAAGATTTTTCCTCTTTGGATCTTGAATCAGATGAGGAGCAAAGTGAGCAAGTTCGTTGAATTTCTTATGATATTCTGGGATGGTCATATCACCTTGTATCAAATAAGAAAATTCGTCACATAGTCGCTCTACTGCTTCTGGAGGAGTAAATCTTTCTAAGAAAATCACTTTGAATCTGTCCCAGGTGATATCACCTTCTGGATTATCTTTAATAACTGAATCCCACCAAAACAAAGCTTCTTCTTTGAGCGCCCAAGACGCCAGTAATCTTTTCTGATCGTCTCTCAGCTTTAAGCCCTCAAAGATTTTCTCTGCAGAACGAATCCAAGCTTGTGTTTCCATAATGAACTCCTTGCCTAAGAATGGCGATCCACCAAGATTTCGAAATCTCTTGAATAGAACTTCTATATCGGATTCTGGCGGTGGGAGCACAACTGGCTCATTAGCTGGTCGAGCCATACGATTATTTCTTCTGCTCATGTCACTCATTTTCTAGTATGTCTGCAATTAGCAAACAAAGTGTCAGGTCAACAGAAAAGATATTTGAAAATATAGAGACAAATACTAGAACGTAAATGTGTCTATCGAGGTGTAATTTCATTCTGCTTTACTCATACTAGGATATTGCTGATCCTATCTGTATAGAGTTACCCGTCCTAGAACACTACTGGTTCTATTTCTGACGAGTTCGTTCAAATGTTATATTCCAGAACTAAGCTTAACCAAAGCTCTGATACCACGTTGTGACGACCCCAAATCCCGTACTGACGGAGACAAGGGTTATCTTTGGAATATAACACAGAAACAGATAATAGCAGAACAGACTAATTAAATACACCAGATAATGAACAATAGAATATACTGGATAAAAGTAATCATCAGAGCTACACAGTATACAAGATCTTACTTAGTACAGATACTGTTCAGCTATACATAAATGTCTACAGCGGAAATAAACAAAATATGTACAATAGGAGCTGAACAACATAAAAAGAGATAAATGATAGAATCCATCTTCAGCTCCAGCTATCCAGAAATAACCAGTTAAACCTGAATACAAGGCTGCCCGTGTAGAAAAAGGGGCACTCGAGTTTGAAAGTGAAACAAACTACGAGTCAGTCATGGGACTGGTATGAGAAATCTACTCAACACATATATAATTTGGCAAATCACAGGACCACGCCACTTTCGTGGAACGGGTTTACTCCATTGGATTGCCAGTGCTTTAAAACAAATCTTTCTTTTAAACATCGCTATGCTTTTTGTAAAAATGAAGCCATTATAAGACTCAGTTCCCATCACACAATGCAACGCAAACCGGAGGATAGAGTTTTTACCTTATAACGGCCAAAATATGCTTGATACGAATAAAACAAAGGCATTTGATATTATTGCTAGTGTTTATATGCTTTTAAAACAATTTCAAATCATAACTATCAATCATAGACGACATTAATGCCCTATACCACTATGTCGCCATATATAGGTATACAATCAAATACGCACGATGTCGTATTTGGAAATTGGATTTCCGTCCTGAACCAAGGCAAAAGATAGTCCTTACCGAATTCGTGACTCTCTAGCCCGAGCCACAGGCAAGTACTCGGTCAAGCCTTTGGATCGTCAGGGCCGGTCCACCGATGTGGATTAAAAATGCCTGAACAATACGTTTCCCCGCCCTTTGGGGCGTAAACGAGCCAACGAATGACTCCATCGGACCCGGATCGTCCGATCAAACCGAGGCGCCTCGCAACAGCAACAACCACATAGGTGAAAAGTATATAAATGTCAGGGCTGGTAGGTCACTAACACCACCCTAGCTAGAAAGAAACGCATGCCCTCCCTGAGGTCCTTCTCCCGTTTCTGGTTCATACCGGGGTGTGAGGCTCGCGATTCCACGTTATACACAAAGCTATGCCACATAAGCGGTGCTTTGATCATCACCACAAGACTTTGCTTTTCAACAGAAGCCCTGATCACTGCATCTTAGCATGCCACACAGGCAATTCATGCCATGCGACTGATGTCCATCGATACACAACCTCTGAGCTCGTGCGTTTCAGAGAAGGGCGTTAAGCAAAAGAATAAATTCTCCACCGCCAAACAGATGTATATTTAATAGAGATCAATCAACACGGAATAAAATCCAATGTCAGACACACAGTCCATTTACAAGTCCGTTCTGGGTCTGAACGAAACCGGAGGCACTAAATACCTCGCAAACCCATCGATCACCACGTACGTCTGGACGATCACCACTCATTATCCATATTTTGGGATGCCTCCCAATCAGGACCTCGGTTACCATCCAAACGAGGTGAAGATCTCCGGTCTTCGACCACCGTCTTCATCTTCGACTTTCAATCGTCGGTCAATTATTTGAAATGAGAATTAACTCGGCCTTTTCAATTAATTCATGTTTATTTAGAATTTCAAATCAATTTATTTTAATGGTTAAATCATTCGACAACACCAATTTTGTTCTTTAATGTAAATTTCGCACCAAACACATTCAACCATCAAATACATCATAAATCGAGCAAATTTAGTTTATTTCCATTCCATATCGTTTATGATATTTTATAACGATTTATCGCTATTTTTATTTATTTTAAAATAGCCAATTTATTCAAAACGACGCTTCGGGCCATAACGCGGCCGTGGCGCTGTTTTTCTCCAGATTTGATTTACACATATCTGAAAATCTAACCGTTGGATCTTTACAAAATTTACATCATTAGAAAGGTCTTTTCAAAACGAATCCAACGGTTCCAGTTTCGGGAAAATCCGACGGTCGGATCTCCCGGTACAATCGTTTGAAGTTTCGATTTCAAAATACGAACTGCAGCGTCGTTATTCGATTAAATATAATTATATTTATATATATATAAATATAATCATTTCTGGCGCTGTTTTTCTTTAGATTCGAATTAAACATTCCAGACTATCCAACCGTTGGATTTTTACAAGGTTGGTGCCGTTGGGAAGATATTTCCAAGGCGAACCCGACGGTTGCGGTTTCGGGAAAATCCGATGGTCGGATTCCTCATACCAATCGTTTCAAATTACGATTCCGAAACACAAACTGCACGGCTTCGATTCCTTTTAATTATATTTATATTTATATATATAAATATAGTTCATTCTATAATTTCAACTATAGTTCGTTCTATATTTTCAACTTCGCTTTCACTTCAAATATTTCACTAACGCCTTAATATTTCGAAAAATTTCGCCATAACCTCCTTTGTACGGGGAGGGGTTTGGAAATCTATTGGGACGTGTTAGGTACCCAATAAATCCTAAAAATCATTCACATATTTATAGTGATATATTCTGGTGTTTACGGGGGAGCATGTATAGATAATCACTCCAGAGAATAAATTCTCGTCACCCCCGTTTCCGTGTGGAAACAAATAGTCCATGTGCCGTATCTAATAACTAGAGAGACGTGATTATTGTCAACTCCAGACCCGTGTGGGGGTTTTATTAATCTGGCAATTTATCGTTATATTTTATAGAGTCCATATCAGTCATCAGTTTAACCTGTAGTATATACTCATCGCCATAAAAGCCTCTCGCTCGTATGGTAAATCTTCCACCTCGTCACACAAGCTCCAATTGCTTATGTGAAATATGATGAAGTATGCCTATCGTCAAGAAGTATGCCATGTAGCGTAGTTCAAATTTAATTGTTACTATCCTATGGCGATATTTATTATTTCACACAGAATAACCAGCACTCCGCATCCAATGGCATTCACAGGAGTTGATATAAAAATAAAATTGCGCAGCCAACTCATCAAGGCTTACCTATTTGTCGGGCACGCAAATAATTTCTTTACTCTACAGCTAATCCATTTTTTCCTGTTCAACACATGTATATATATGCAGAACAAAGCCAATAATAATATTTCTAGCAAACTATTATTTATTTCAACACGTGTGTATTTTTATCAAAGCGTATACATGATAAAAGAAATATTTTTATCATCAAAATATTTATTCGACACGTGAATGTTTTTAACACTTCATATTCACAATAAAAATGTAGTTTTTATTGTCTATTCATCTTATTTTAAAATACGATAACATTCAACACATGAATTTCAACTCGACGAACGAATTTTAATTCAACACATGAATATTCTCTATAGTTTGTATATATATAAAAATGTGATTTTTATCGCTAAAACTATTTGTTTAAATTCAAATAATATTCAACACATGAATTTCAACTCAACGAATGAATTGCAACTCAACACATGAATATTCTCTATAGTTTGTATATATATAAAAATGTGATTTTTATTGCTAAAACTATTTGTTTAAATTCAAATAATATTCAACACATGAATTTCAACTCAACGAATGAATTGCAACTCAACACATGAATATTCTTTCAACATATGTAATTTATTTCAACGAATGAAAATTATTCTAACACATGTATATTTCAGAAAATTTCGGCAGCATAACGGCAGGGTAGTTAAAACCGGGACCGTCCCTAGTACGGCTCCTCGCTCTACCTTAAAACCTCGCGGTTTTTGACAATGGGGATCATGCATCTAGTTCGCACGCAGGCGGCATGTATATATTTATTTCATTTCCACAAACTAATCCTATGTGGTTTCAACCAAATATTTCTCAACCACAAACGGGTATTTTTCAATCACAATCAATCAATATCAACCACAAACAATCCCAAACAATCATTCGCTATCAATCAATTCTCACAACAATCACAACCAATAAATATCGTCCATGGTTTGTGGACAAGGGGCGTATATATATATATATTTATATATAGCAATTCACTTCTATTTCAACACAAATATAATTTTTACAACACATATATAACTTATACATCGAACATACAACTTATACAACGCTTGTACATAAGGTGTACAATGCTTATATAACTCATACATCGACTATATAATTTATACATCGTCGTTTTCCATATTGTTTTTAAATAAGAAATCTCACATTGGGTTCCACTCCACCAAAAATAGCAGAAGGCTCAGAAAAATATGCGGTCTCTTCTAAAGTGTAGAAGGCGTCCTCACGGTCCCGGCATCTCTTGTTTCACTGAATTTCATCAACATATGAAAAAGATATGTTTTTTTCAAAGTTTGCAACACTTTTAAGGTGTTAAAATCATGAAGGTTTAATTCAGCCGTATACCTTCTTTAATAGCTCAAAACTAGGTTTTGAAATCTTGTTCAAACCGCGAAGTGTTGCCACGATCAGATCATCCAGCGTCGAAGAGCTCCGAGAGAGCTTCCCTGCGCCACCAGCCACATCCAATTCGATGGCGGATCCGGCCTACGGCGGCGACTGAAAGTCGGCCACTTCAGAGGCACGATTCGCGACGCTGGCGGGGCTTGGGGGGTCGAGGCCTGGTCGGATGTGAAGAGGGGAGGGAGGCGAGTCGGATCCGGGTGGTGGCGGTCGGTGGCGTGGGCTGTGGCGGCGGCGGGGGAGGAGAGAAGGTGGAGTATCGGGGTTCGTCAGTCGCTGAGAGGGAACGAGGGGTTTTTTTATTTTTTTATATTTTTAAATTAATGAAATAAAAAAATCCTATTGGCCGATGCCATATTAAATTCAAAAATTGGGGTTTTCTTGGACGAACTCGAAATCCAACCCAACGACTGTCGTCCCTAGCATTTTACCCCCATTTCGAACACAATGGGATACGATTCGCAGGCCCATTCGACTGTTTCAGTCAGTTTCCATTCAAATCAAAATATAAAACATTCAATATTTAATTTGAACGTACATTTCAATTTGCCAGGGCCACAAACTGATTCGAAAAATTCCAGAAAAATAAATCTAGCTATGTTTTGACGATACGGTCCCAACAAAACTAGTTTCGTCGAATTCTGAGACCGTTTGCAAAAAGGCCCATTTTTCGTCGATCCAATTTAACTATAATTGACCAAGACACATTTTCCTTTGCCACGCTCACATACTAGCTTCAAAAATTATGAAATTTGAAACCTAGCAATAACTTCACATCCCGGATCCAACAAAAGTGGTTTCGTCAAATTTCGAGGTCGTCTGCAAAATGGCCAATTTCACGGGCTATATAAATTCCATAGCGACCGTTCTGAAAATTCATTCGGCCATAACTTTTGCTTTCCGTTATGAAAATTCGATTTTTCAGATTCGTTAGAAAGGTATTCACTAACAGATTTAAATAATTTTGGTTTCGCTAAAATCCGTTTTGTTTTGCACCCGGTACAGTCCGACAAAGTTTGAATTCAATTTTTGAAACTACAACGCCATTTCAGGCCTTGTTTACAATTATAATTAATTATATTCGTTTTCATTTGTCGATTCAAACTCAGTTTTCATTGCCATTATTTAAAATATTTATTTTAAATATTTAAAATCCATTATTTTAGCCAATTTAAAATTTTTAAATTGGTTCAGATTTCTTGGGTCGTTACACCCTTCCTTCCATTTTACAGTAAGTTTTCTTCTATTCCTCTTTTCGATTTAATTAGAAAAAAGAGAGAAAAATATATATGATTTCAGTTTATAGAAAATATATTTTTTTGAGAAAGAAAGTATGATTTTTCTTTGATATGAAAATCTGGTTTTTATTAATATATATATAACGTTATATATATATATATATATATATATATAAAACCTTGTATAAGAAGATTGATTTTTAACTATAGAAAGTTATGATTTTTATCGTTCAAGTAAAGAGATAAAAATATAATTTTTATTTATGTAGAGAGATAAAAATATAACTTTTATATGTGAAGTTAGCGGGATAAATATATGATTTTTATCATATAAGTGGTGTTATAAAAATATGAACTTTACTTATTAGGAAGTTAGAAATATAAAGATATAATTTTTATCACGAGGTTAGAGAAATAAAGATATGATTTTTATTAGGAAGTTAGCGATATAAAAAATACGATTTTTATATATATAATAACGATATAAATATCTAGTTTTTAACGATGTAAAAGCATGACTTTTATATATAATAAAGAGGTAAAAATATGATTTTTATATATGTAGCGAAATAAAAATATGATTATATATATGTATAAATATATATATATATGTTGAAATAAAAATGTGATTTTTATAGCGTTGAAATAAAAATGTGATTTTTAATATGAACAGCGTAGAGAAGACTGCGTTAGCATTGCGGGCAAATCCAGACTGTTCTGAATTTCGGAAATATAGAATGGCGGAATGGAGCCCTCGGTGAGAACTTCTCACTTTTAATTTATTTTCTAGTTGAAATATATACTAGGATGCAGACGGTGCTTAGCAGCACCCGACACCTATCGTCCACATACCATGGATGACTTGTTTGTTTGATTGATGTGTTGTGAAAATTGATTGTGTGATGTAGAATGAAATAAAATATTTTATAGTTAAAAATATAATTTTTAACGTGTATATAAAATAAATATTTATAAACAAATCAGATGATTTGTTTATATACACTGATTTGACTGATATTGATTGGGACGATAAATTTTACACATCGCCCAACTGCACAAATAATATTCAGTATTTATTGATTGAAACCCCACCCGAGTATTGGGATGATATTGGATATACACTAATCCCAATAATTAGTTGTACGTCGATCGATTGATTGACAGGCTGTTATAAGCGTTAAATATTTATACTTGATGCTTATACAGTGTAGAATGCAATTTGGATGATGGATTGTTGTTTTCATTGTGGTTATACACATTTGTTGTGTGAAATCCATATAATCATATTATATGGTAATTGACTGTGTCTGATTCCATTTCAGAAGAAAAGAATATTTTAAAATAACGATTATTTTAAAATAACGAATATTTTCAAATAATATTCAGAAAAGAATCAAAATATGATTTTGATGTCCGATTTGGGATGGACACGAATATAATTAAATATATAAAGCCGTGTTGATTAGATTGATGCCATTTTGAAGTGAACGATATTTATATCGATTTTATTCATTTTAATAATGAATATAAAAAAGGAATTGATTTCAAAATCTAATGGTTTGAAAATAATATCATTTATATATCGATGATATGGAATATTAAATTTTGATTTGAAATTGAATATGAAGTTGAAATCTTTTTGAAAACGAGTTTAAATGATTTATAAAATACGTTTTAAAAGGAAATCGATGAAATATATATATATATATAATATATTATATATATAATGGCCTGAATAGAACGAGCCGCGCGGCGGCAGTTCGCGAATTTCGACCATTGACTTCGAATGGACATTACGGGAGATCCGGCCGTCGGATTCTCCTAAAACTAGAACCGTTGGGTTCGTATCGAAAAGTGCTTTCTAACGAATGTTATAGATTTGAAATCTAAGGGTTATATTTGGAATTATGTCCAAATCAAATTTGGAAAAGGTCGTTGTAAGTGCAGTTCGATGGCCGTTGATGGAAATCGACTGTACGGAACTTGATAAATCTATTAAAAATATCGATAATTTGTGTAAAATCATATGAAATGATATGGAAAGAATTGTGATGAAAAACTTCATATTTGAAAAGATAAAATAGATTTTTATCGAAATGAACTAGTTTAGAACTAGAATTATAATCCATTTATTTTTAAAATAAATAAATTGGATTTGAAATGGTCTTAAAAATAAACAGAATTTCTAATATTTGAATTGGAAAGGATTTGAATCGAAATTATCTTTGGAATATTTCGATGTTGGATTTTTTGATTATACAAATATTGCTATGGAATTTTGAAAGATATATTTATATCGTTATTTCCAATACGATATTTTGTTGGTCGTAGAATTCGATATTGAATATTAGCCGATATATTTTCTATCCACAGCCTTGTATTTAATATCAAATGGGATTTGGGTTTGTCGTGAATGGTGTCTCCATAACACTGTTCTTAAACCCAGTTGAGAAAAAGATTTAATCTTTTTATTTAGATTTAATGAAGTATACTAATTAAATTGTATTTAATTGGAAATGAATTTGAATTGATTTTTGGGTTTATAGTGAACGGTGTTTTAAATAACACTTGTTCTTTAACCCGATAATTAATGGAATGTGAATTGGGTTTATCGTGAACAGTGTTTTAACGACATTCGTTCTTTAACCCGATTTACAGTGAAATGTGATTTGGAATTTATAAATCTTTTGTTAAGATTTAAAGGAGATTTTCCAAAGTAAAGTTTTCCAATTTAATAAAATAAATTGGAATGGAATGGAATTCGATTTGGTAATAATCGAAGTGAATTTCTATGGGGAAAGACTGCTAATATATATGGAATTTAAAAGGCTTTGCTGTTATTCCATTTATATTATTAGTCGGATATGGAAGTTTATATCGATTATATATATCGATTTGTTTTCCATGAAGATTCCATTGTAAATGGAATGTGATTTTGGGTTGTCGTGAACGGTATCTTTAATAATACTGTTCTTAGACCCAACAGAGTTAAGAAAATCAAAAACTAACTGGACATTAGTTAAGTTGGATGGTTTGTAATAACCCAGAAAATCTGGGCCAGTTTAAAATTTTTATTTTGGCAATTTTAGCGAATTTTGAACATTTAAAATAGATTATTTTAAATAATATCGACGAGAAATTTATTTTGAATATATTTAGAACGTATATATTATATACATCGTTGTTAGAATATAAATATTTATTTTAATTATAAATAGAATTGAAAATGGCGCGGTAGTTCGATAATTCGATTTCAAATTTCAAATGAATGTACCGGGTGCAAAACAATCCGGATTTTAGTGAAACCAAAAACATTAGGATCTAATTGATAATATCTTTCCAACGAATCCGAAAAATCGAAATTTCATAGCGGGAATCAAAAGATATGTCCAGATGAAAATTCTGAATAGTCGCTATGGAATTCAGGCCCTTAAAAAATAGACATTTTGCAAACGACCTCGGATTTCGACGAAACCACTTTTGTTGGGTCCGTGATGTCAAATTATTGTTAGATTCCAAATTTCATTATTTTTCGAATCGATATGTGAGCGTGGCAAAGGAAAACGCGTTTGACCAGTTTTAGTTGATTTTAATCGACTGGAAAATGGCCATTTTTCCAACGGTCTCAGAATTCGACGAAATTAGTTTTGTTAGGACCGTATCATCAATACGAAGCTGGAAAATATTTTTCTGGAATTTTTCTTGTTAGTATGTGACCCCGGTAAATTGAAATGCGCGTTCAAATTCAATATATAGAGTTATAGGTTGATTTTGACGAAAACTGATCGAAACAGTCGAATTAGCGAATGATACATATCCCATTGTGTTCGGAATGGGGGTGAAACGCTATGGACGACAGGTGGTGGGCCTCGTTTTGAGGTCGAAAATAAAAGTTGCTTTTTGGTGGAAAATAAAATAATTAAAAATTAAAACCCTCTCCCCTATTATACTCAGCCCCCCCCCCCCCATTAAAAATCAAAATCGATTTCAAATGAAAAAAAAAGAAAAAGAAAAGAAAAAAGGGCTACGGGGGGGTGACCCACCGCCGCCGCTGCTTCCATCGCCCCTACCCCCTCTTCGATCGACGCACCTCCGAAGCCCCCCTTTGCTGCGCCGCTTCTCCTTCTTCTTCCTCCTCCTCCCCTGTTCCTTCCTGACGCGAAGACCCCCTCCCCCCTTCTGATCGACGCGCCGCAGCTACCACCCCCCCGGCCATCTTCATCCATCTCGAGCCCCCCCTCGTCGATCTTCAACGCAGCCTCTCCCTCCTCTCTTCAAAACCGCTGAACCCTCCACCCTAACCCCCTGTAAGTTTTTTTTTGTTTTCTTTATTTATTTATTATGAATAGATTTTATAAATATAAAAATCGGTTTTTAGCAAGATTAAAATTAGTTTTAATTTAAATCAATTTTAGAAATCAGTTTTTGTATATGTTTTGATTTAAAAGATAAGATTTTTATTAAGTTAAAGTTAGGATTTTTGTGATAGAGAAAGATTAGATTTTTAGTGTAAAAAGATTTGATTTTTGGTAAGGTAAAAGTACGATGATGATGATATGACAAAGGTGAGGGTTTTATTTGGATAAAGATAAGATTTTTACTAAAGAAAAGAGAATAAAAATATAATCTTTATATTTGAAAAGGCGAAATTTTTATATAGAGAGTAGCGATATATAAATAGGATTTTTATATATTGAATAGCGAAGTAAAAATAGGATTTTTATATATTGAATAGCGAAGTAAAAATTTGATTTTTATATATTGAATAGCGAAGTAAAAATTCGATTTTTATATATTGAATAGCAAAGCAAAAATTCGATTTTTATATATTGAATCGCAAAGTAAAAATTCAATTTTTACATATGTAGTGAATACGGGCAACGAAGGTGACAAAAAGGCGAGAACGACGAAGATTTCTCTAAATGAAGTGTCGTGGAGTTGGAATAGCTATTGGTGAGAATTTCTCACTCTTCAATCTCTTTTCTTCTAGTTATATATATATATATATGTATATACTAGGATGCAGACGGTGCTTAGCAGCACCCGACACCCGTCATCCACAGACCATGGATGGCTTGTTTGTTTGATTGATGTGTTGTGAAAAATTTATTGTGTTGTGGAATGATTGAATTATAAAATATTCTTGTGTTGAAAGGAAATAAAATATTTATATAGTTAAAAATGTTTTATCGTTAAAAATATAATTTTCAACGTGAACGTGAATAAATAAATATTCATTTACAAACTAGACGGTTTGTTTATGTACACCTATTTGAAGGACATTGATTGGGACGATAAATTTTACACATCGCCCAACTGCACAAATAAAATCTGTGTTTGATTGTTTGAAACCCCACACGGGTATTGGGATAAAATACGGCATACACTAATCCTAATAATTAGTTGTATGTCGATCGATTGATTGACAGGCTGTTATAAGCGTTAGATATCTATATTTGATACTTATACAGTGTAGTGCACTTTGGATGATGGTTGATTATTTATCGTTGCTATTGTATACATGTGTTGTATGGAATCCATATAATTAACTTTATATGGTAATTGATTGGGCCACATTCCAATTTAGAAAATAAAGAATATTATAAAATAAAGGTTCATGTGTTGACAGTACTCATCCGTTGAGATTAGTCATGTGTTGAACGAAATATTTTAATAATAAAATCTACATCTTTATCTTTATAAAATAAAGGTTCATGTGTTGACCGTACTCATCCGTTGAGATTAGTCATGTGGTGAACGAAAATATAGATTCATTTGTTGAATAGAATAATGGAATTATTGAAATATATAAAGCCGTATTTATTAGAGATGGGCTATTTTGACGCGAACGATATTTATATCGATTATATTCGTTTTTAAATTTGAATTGAATCGAATAGAAAACCAATTTGAATTGAATCGAATAGAAAACCAATTTGAATTGAATCGAATAGAAAACCAATTTGAATTGAATCGAATAGAAAACCAATTTGAATTGAATCGAATAGAAAACCAATTTGATTTGAATCGAATATATAACGAATTTGATTTGAATTGAATATATAACGAATTCGAATTGAATTGAAAAGAAAATGAATTCGAATCGAATTAAAATCGATTTGAATTGAAATCAAATAGAAATGAATTTTAAAAAGAATTTATAATAGAAAATTCAATTTTGATTTGAATTTGAAGTAAAGGTTGAAATTGTTTTTGAAACGAATTCAAAACTATTTATAAAATTTGTTTTAAATAGTAATCGACGAAATATATATTATATATATTATATATATAATATAATGGCCTGAATAGAACGCGCCGCGCAGCGGCAGTTCGTGAATTTCGACCATTGACTTCGAATGGACATTACGGGAGATCCGACCATCGGATTCTCCTAAAACCGAAACCGTTGGGTTCGTATCGAAAAGAGCTTTCTAACGAATATTAGAAATTTGAAATCTAACAGTTGGATTTGGAGATACGTCCAAATCAAATTTGAAAAAGGTCGGTGTAAGTGCAATTCGATGGCCGTTGATGGAAATCGACTGTATGGGCCTTGATAAAATTATTAAAAATAGTAATAATTTGTGTAAAATCATAAGAAATGATTTGGGAAAAATTGGGATGAAAAACTCCATATTTGAAAAGATAAAAATAGTTTTTTATCGAAATGAACTAGTTTTGAACTAAAATTAAAACCTAATTATTTTTAAATAAATAAATTGGAACTGAATTAGGATTGATTTGTGGGTTTATCATGAATGGTGTTTTAAATAACACTAGTTCTTTAACCCGGTAATAAATAGAATATGATTTGGGTTTATCGTGAACTGTGTTTTAAATGACACTAGTTCTTTAACCCAGTAAAAGGAGTTTTAATGAATCTTCAATTAAATTGAAATGTGAATTGATAATTTAAATTATCAACTTTAGAAAATGAGCGAGGATAGAGTATTACCATTTTTGCTCCAAAGCGATAGTTAAATCTTTAATTAGATTTGAACGTGAAATGGTAATTAACTTTACCGATAACACTGTGGTGTTAGATATGGAGTATTACCAGTTTTGCTTCATGGGATGAATAGGTTGGGATTGTGAAATAAAATAAATAATTACTTCGGAGTGGTTCGCTAATCTCAACTAGTTTGGAAAACCATAATTTGGTTTGAAATGACATCCAAAGGAAGATTAAAGAATAAATTTAAAGAATTTATCTTAGATAAAATTTATGGGAACTTTCCCCTAAGAATGTGAAATTTAGAAACTAGCTGTAGGTTAGTTGAGATGAATGGTTTCCTGGGTATTGATCTGATGTTGGTTTCGGCCTTCGGGGTTAATATTTGGGGAATTGCTCTCTTACTGATTTACGGTTAGTAACTGATGAATTGGAATGAGGCGTATTTTGTGTTTGTGTAACATTTGTTTTTAATATACGCGGGTTGTTCGGAAAGGCCGGGTTTACACACATTCTGAATAACCGATTCGACGATATGTCGAAGATGAAGACGGTGGTTGAAGACCGGAAGTCTTCACATCGTTTGGATAATTACTGATGATCCTGATTGGGCTGTACACCCAAGAGGATGGAAATAGTTGGTGGTCGTCCAGACGTACTTGGAGATCGATGGATATGCGAGGAAAGTGCCTCCGGTTTCGTTCAGACCCAGAACGAACTTGTAAATGGATTGTGTGTCTGACACTGGATTTTATTCTGTGTTGATTGATTTCTGATAAATATATATCTGTTTGGTGGCGGAGAATTTATTCTCTTGCGTAACGCCCTTCTCTGAGACGTACGAGCTTAGAGGTTATATATCGATAGATATCAATCGCATGGCATGAATTGCCTGTGTGGCATGCTGAGTTGCATGGATCAAGGCTTCTGTTGAAAAGCAAAGTCTTGTGGTTGATGATCAAAGCACGGCCTACGTGGCAGCTTTGTGTATAATGTGAATTCGCGAGCCTCACACCTCGGTATGAGTCAAAAACGGGATAAGGACTGCAGGGAGAGCACGACGTTTCTTTCTAGCTTTGGTGGTGTCAGTGACTTACCAGCACTGACATTGATATACTTTTCACCTATGTGGTTGTTGGATGAGGCGCCTCGATTTTAGGTCTGTAAGGACCGGGAAACGTGTATTCAGGCATAATTAATCCTCAAACGTAAGAGAGGACCGACCCTGAAGATCCAAAGGTTGCCCAGAGTGCGTAGCCCTGAGACATTTGCTAGAGTGTCTCGAAGCAGAGAGGAGCTTGCCCCTTGCCTTGACTCATGACGGAAATCCAATTTCCAATACGTGTATCTCGGTTTTATTTGTAGTGCCTAGTATGGCGATATGATAGATGGTACCCATGCCGCCTAGGATTGATATTTATGATTGAAATTGTTTTGACACTATACACTTATTATATTATCAAATGATTTGTTTTAAACGTACCAAGCATGTTTGGCTATTATAAGGGAAAACCCTATCTTCCGGCTTGCGTTGCATTGTGTGATGGGACCTGGGTCTTATAATAGCTTCATTTTTCGAAAAAGCATTGCGTTGTCTTTTCTATGCACTGGTATTCTTGGGAGGAAACCCGTTCCGTGTTATACGGTGTGGTCCCTTGAATTACTCTCTTTTAAAGTAAAGTTTAAATAACTGTTTTAGTTATCACACCATTCACATGACTGACCTGGAGTTTATTGTTTTAACCTAAACTCTGGGTGCCCCTATTTTCGACACGGGCAGCTAGTAGTTTTGGTTTTGCAGATTTATATTCACAGGATCCTGATTTACAGCTGGAACGATGCTCGGAAAGCTCTGTATCCGTGTATTACTGTAACGACCCAGCAGATTCCGGCCCCGAATATCGACATAAATACCCTTTACCGTACTCATGCCGATCCTCCAAGCACCGAAAACACTGGAACGTTTAGAAAGAAATTAGAGGGTGAGCTAAGAAAGAAAGAAATATTAGAATAGGAGAAGAAGAATCAACACAGAGTCTCACATCGCAGCGGAACAAAATATAATACAGAAATAATCTTTATTGAGAGCTTTTGAAAATACTTACAATATCAGAGTACAACACACATCTGGACAGTTTTGATAATCTGTCCCCATATATATATAATCACACAGCGGAACATCATTCGTCTGAACATCTTCAGCTCGTTCCTGGAATTCTGAATACCTGATAACCTGAACCTGTACACCTCGGTCTAACCCGAGCATTTACAAAACACCGGGTCAGTCTGGTGAACCAGAGTGAGATAAACTCGCACAGTATTAAGGGTAAATCATCCAATCCAGATTTTAAAGTTCAAAATCCTTTCAAAAGAAAAGGATAATCGTAAGACCGAATCCACACATAAACACGGACGGCTTTTACCTTACGATAACCCAAAACAGTTTTGAAACCAATATCTTTTCTGATATTATAATAATGTCTAAATACAAGTAAATAACAATCTAGTGGAACGCTTGCATCTCACGCTCCACATATATAGTATATAATCAAAACCGCGGGCGCTTATTGGAGATTTGATTCCGACCTTGACAAGGTATGGGACCACCCTCCGATGATGTATCTCTAGAGGCGAATACACCTGGGTTCAACAAGAACATCTTGCAACCCGGCCCACACATGACCGACCACTCATTTCGCTTGAGTGTATCGAATGTATATCACCAACGGTTGGACTCAAACCACCGTTCCCGAATGGGCAAAATCGATAGAATAAGAAACAAAAGGAATTTCTCTAGATAGGTGATTATACACCCTAATGGGAGCGACCCACATAGTCATGCTGCCTGCCCGATTTTTGTCATCTTCCGGTTGATGAGGCTTGAGGTCAGAACACATCTGGTCATCATACACTTTGAATGCCACATCGTCAGATCTGCCAAACCACTAATTGACGTCCACAAAAATACTCTAGTCGTTAAGCTAGAGAAGGTGTCCAGTCTTCTCTGCCACCAACAGAGATACGTTTGTAAAAATCAACGTACGTGACCCTTAAGAACTACTTTGTCAGACATCCGTCCATACAAGTCATCCAGGAACAGGATGAACCGAAGGCACTCTCCTACTGCATCCAATATAGGAATCACCCCATGGATCAGTAGCGATAGTCGTTGCAATCCACAGTTTCAACCACGACAGAACCCCAGTATATCTCCGGGTCGAATCAGAGATTGTAAGTGGTTCTTCCGCTTTATGAAAATCTATGGTCTTCAAATGCTCCATCTCGATCGTCGCTTGATCTCTTCTATATATTCGTACTTGTTGGTTGGAATGGTTTTCGAATATACATTCGAGCCCGGTCTTTCCATACCAACAATGGTAAAGGTCAGACTTGATAGTCGGTTATTTAACTATCAAGTAAACATCCATGAAAACACAAAAATAGATTCACTGGTCTGGTAATCAGCATCACTTGGCTTTAAAACTTCTCGCCCAATTTCCCTTTTAATTCCATTAATAGGGAAAATATAGTCTTATATCATTTCCTTTACTTTGGAAATCTTATCGCACACTCTCGCCATTACCAACTAGTATCATCTTTAGGTCGTCCCGAAGTCGTTCAAGTTGGGGTATTTTAATTACCTCTCAGACCTTGACCAACAACGTTCTTACCTTCCGATAAACACGAGTCGTAATTCAAAAACCCGATATTAATATTTCAATTCCTATTTCCAATCTCGTTTTCCAAGCTCACATTTAAATTCATTTTCAACCCTCTTCCCTTTTGGAAAATCTCTTTTCAATTCCATTGGTTTAACTTAATCCCTTCATTAAATATTTCAATTTCAAAACGTCATTTAAACTCATATTCCATTTAAAAACTTTGTTTATAAATTACAGGTTAAATCTAAACCCTTTATATCTTCCCCTTACTTTACTTAATTCAAACCTTAAGTAAACCTTCCATTATCGTATCCAATTAGAACTCTTTATTACTTGCTTAAAATCTCGAGTTCAAAAATACAAATCTCATCCATTAACCTCTTCCTAACTCTCGACCATTTCTTTTCCAATTTGATTTCTTAAAAGCATTACATTGGTGATTACTATATTAACTCATTAATTTCAACAGTCATCATTCAAATCAATCATTTCCTTTATTCACTAAAATGGATAATAAATTCTCTTTTTAAACCTTACTAGAATTAATCAATTTTCAAGTTATTTTACTAACTTAAAATCTAACTTAGTTCAAATGGCCGACACCCAAAACATGGTTATTCTTTTAACCAGTTTTATTTAATTCCACTTTAAATTAATTAAAATATAATTAATTTAAATAACTTCGTATAATCACCCACGGTTGATCAAATATTTATCTGCTAGGTTATTTTCTGCTTTTATAATTCTTATCGACATAAGAAATTTATTTAAAAAAAAACCATTTCATAATTTCTATATAAACTTTAAATAAATAAATAAATCTTTATTTCCCTTTTTAAATACCCTTCCAATGTAATAACTTTCAAAAATCTATTTTCGTTATAAAATATATTTATAACTCAAATATCATCGATTCACTGTCGATAAAACCATATTTTATAAATCGATTGATTTATAAACCAAGTGATGCCAACTACTCGACCCATACCATTTATCATAACAAATGTTGAAATGAGGTTCAATAATCAATGGAAATCAACTATTCCTTTTTATTTGACTGATAATGTTTACAACGATCATCAATCAACCAACAGCTAATTCAAACAATTCAAACAATTATATACGTTTATTTTATAAACGTGACCAACCCAGAGAAATTTCTTTATCCGGGTCAAATCAGAATAACTGGTGTTTTATTGAAATTAAACGACCATTTAAATTTCAGAAATTAAATCAACGATAATCATATATCACTAGCAAACCGTCATTCATTAACAACCAGAACACGCAAAACAAAAACCCAATTTATATAAAATATAAATGGGAAGGGCTGAGTGAGTTTAACTCACCTTGGTTGGAATATGTCGATAAACAGTCTAGTTTTTATTAGACTGACTTTTAATTCGAATAAAAATTCCAGTTACTTCAGATCTGGACTAGGCCCGCTCCATCTCGAAGTGCTTGTCTCCACGGTCCCAACGCAACTGACCGCGCGTAAATCTGGCATTGTATGTACGAGATATCGTATAAACTATTTTATAAATTAAATTAAATTAAAACATAGGTTTTGTTTAATTAAAAATCGGGCTTTACCTTTCAACAGCCAGCCCAACTAAATGAACCCGACCCGCCTCATTAAAAACCCTTCACCGATCCTTTACCTCATTCATACTGCCGCCACAAATTTTCATCCCCAAAACCTAAATCAAAATCCCTAATTCCCCCTTTATGCCAGCTCGAGCTGGACGGCGTCGCCCTCCTTCGAGCTCCTCCAATGATCCGCCTTCAACCCTCTTCCAACGATCGGCCAGCACCTACAGCAACCCCTCAGTGCTCCATGGATCGAACTACAAGCTAACCCGAAACCCTTTGTTTCGCCGGACCGAGCCCTAAGCCATCAAGCGGCCTCCATCCATCTAAGCTAAGTATTTTATTTTAAATCACAGTATTTTGTTTTGATTTTTTTCCTGTTTTGATTTATATGGTTTGATTTCGGTTTTTCTTCACTGTATGGGTTCGACGTGTTTGAGATTTGTGGAACACTACATTGTGGATGTGGCTATTTATAGTGGTAGAATTTCAGATTAGATCAATGTCTAAATCGGACTGAATTGTCTTGTAAAATCATAGGATTTAGATTTCCAGTTGTGCTATGTTCTTAGGTGTTGTTTCCTTTTCGTTTCAGCCATGTGCAATGTGACCCAACTGTTGTGATGGGAACTTGATTTCCGAGTGATGTTTAACAGAGTATCTTATAGAGTTTAGTATAGGGTTTTCTGTACTTCTGGTTTGTTCAAACGGGACATTAATCGAACTGTGTATGAGTGTAGATTAGGTAGGTCTGTTAGGCTATGAGTTGTTATTTCTATCCAGAGATTTTGAAACTGTACGTTAGATTTTATGTTTCATTTTAAAAATACATGGCAGCAGTGAATTTGTACTCGACCCTATATATGTTACTTGGTTTTATATAACCATTTATTCTGATACTGTTTTTCTTCTGTTCGATTTCACTTGTACGGATTTATGTATAAAAATATATACACATCAGTTTTCCCTTCTTAGCTGTTGAGATTTGATGTAGGAACTAGCTGTTTAGCTATGTATTCAAATCAGAGATCTTTGGGACAGTGATATAGATTTTCTGAACTGTATTTGATTTCCATTTTAAATATAAGTAAACAGTGAAATTCATATCAGAAATTTACTGTTTACACATGTGAGTTTATTGTTCAACAAAGATTTGATCAATATACATGTCAGTTCTTCATGTGTTATTCTTTCCTGTAAAGATTTTGATGATCTCATTTTCTGATGATATGATCCTAGTTCAAGATTACATTTTGTTTTCTTTTCCTCTTTTTTTTTTTTTTAGATATCTTGTATGGTAAACTTACAGTACCAGACATAATATAACCTAACACCTTTTAAGGTCGAATTCTTGAGACACATGTTCCTTTAACTGAAATTAAATTGATGCCGGATATTTAAATTACTTCATGAGTTGAAACTAATTTTAAAATAAAGTATAGTCTTAAGCAAACAACTTCAATTCTAGTCTCGACTTATTCTTGAATGTATGCAACTTTGTTGTATTATGCATGTTCACATCCATACTCAGTTTCTGCCTGCGCCTTACTCATGCTTGAGACATTGGAACCTATCCTGATGTTTTGTTGTCTGGTTATTTATGTTTCTATGTATTGATCATTTATATTTTTTTCTTCTTCCTTTTTTTTTTTATCTTTTGCTGTTCATTATTATCATGAAATTACCCTTTTAATGGGTTTTTCTTCTTTTTCTTTTGCAGATCTCACTTAATCAAGATGGATTCGCTGGTTCGTCAAAAACCTGAAGAAGCTGATTTACAATTATTGATTTTCTTTCTTTGTGTTTTGTACTATTGAAGTTGTATTGTATACATGTATTAACCCCAAGATTAATGTATTAACCTTGTGACCTGTATACATGTATTCAATTTCTTCTTCTTTGTGTTGTGTGCGAATCCGACTTTCGAACAGCTACATATCTGAATTGGACATTTAAATGATATATATAACATTTAAATGATACAGGTTGTGTGATGTATTAGTTTTAAACAGATATGTATATCATTTATAAGGAAATCCTGGGTATTTGATTCAAATGTATATCATTTAAATGTTACATATCTGAATTTGGTATTTATAAGGAGCCACATTTGAAAACCATTTATTAATACCAAAGTGGAGCCATACATTTAAATCTAATACCAATTCAGAACTGGGTCATTACATTTGTCGATTTAAAGGTATTTATATATATATATATGTTATAGGTTTTGTAAACCCTAAAAATTTGTTGATATAATTAAAATTTCAAACAGTTAAGAAAAATAAATAAATTAATATTAACAAACCACTTCATTTTCTATCCATACAGAATTCTAAATCCAACATTTAAACGTCCTGGTTTTAAATAATATTCTATTTATATAAAAATCCCTTAATATAAATAAATTCGATTAAAATCCATTATAATTTCAATATAATATATAATCTGATTTAAATATTATATTTTAAATGGCCGAAAAATCCGGGACGTTACATTCTTCCCTTCTTAAAATAATTTCGTCCTCGAAATTGCAAAGTAAGAAGAGCATTCTGAACAGTATTATTTTTAAAATCATGACTATTGAATTAAATTCAAAATAAATTCGAACTCTAAATTTTTTTTTCGAGAATTTTGCTCGCACCTCCTCTGCATGGCTCGATTGGTAGACTATAACTGCCACTCTGGGCCTCAATTTCCTCAAAAAGAAAGTTCAAAATCCAAATGGCAACCCGCTTAATCTGAATCCTAATTTATTTATCCATTAAATTTTCAAACCCCAATCCATTCAAATTCACTCAATTTGAATTCAATCTTAACTTGATTTTTCTTAACTAGATTTAGTTTTATTTTCCTATCTGGTTCAATTGACGAATTGATTTTTTTATCAGTTCAACTTTATTTCAAAATTCAAATTTGATTTCAAATCAAATCTACCAGAACAAACAAACAACCCACATTACTATAATATAGAAAATAATTTCCTTTTCTATATAAAAATATATATTGGGTAAAAATTATTTCGTTTACCCATTTTATAAAACAATATTGTATCCACTCGCTAGTTCAATGCTTCTCAACACTTGAACCAGTCAAATAACACAATACAAAACATTTTTATATAAAACCTTACAAATACGCTCTCATATATAGACACTCAGCTCAATCTAGGGTGTTACTAACCCCATCTCTATTGAGTTACGCCACAGAGCCAAGGTTACTACTCAACCAATAGCTCTGATACCACTGTAACGACCCGGGATTCGAGTAGGCTTTTCAACCATCCTTTCCTCCCTCGGCACTGGGCTAACCTCCCAGCGTGGCTTACAGAGATACCTCAGAACTGCTTTTACGGCCAGCCTCTCGACTCGACCAACCCACATTGTCGGGACATGTAGGGGTAAGAGTCTCCCGTTCGCCACCAAACGCGAAGCGAGAACCCCCTATCATCCGTACCAATTAAGCAACCAGCTCTGATACCACTGTAACGACCCAGCAGATTCCGGCCCCGAATATCGACATAAATACCCTTTACCGTACTCATGCCGATCCTCCAAGCACCGAAAACACTGGAACGTTTAGAAAGAAATTAGAGGGTGAGCTAATAAAGAAAGAAATATTAGAATAGGAGAAGAAGAATCAACACAGAGTCTCACATCGCAGTGGAACAAAATATAATACAGAAATAATCTTTATTGAGAGCTTTTGAAAATACTTACAATATCAGAGTACAACACACATCTGGACAGTTTTGATAATCTGTCCCCATATATATATAATCACACAGCGGAACATCATTCGTCTGAACATCTTCAGCTCGTTCCTGGATTTCTGAATACCTGATAACCTAAACCTGTACACCTCGGTCTAACCCGAGCATTTACAAAACACCGGGTCAGTCTGGTGAACCAGAGTGACATAAACTCGCACAGTATTAAGGGTAAATCATCCAATCCAGATTTTAAAGTTCAAAATCCTTTCAAAAGAAAAGGATAATCGTAAGACCGAATCCACACATAAACACGGACGACTTTTACCTTACGATAACCCAAAACAGTTTTGAAACCGATATCTTTTCTGATATTATAATAATGTCTAAATACAAGTAAATAACAATCTAGTGGAACGCTTGCATCTCACGCTCCACATATATAGTATATAATCAAAACCGCGGGCGCTTATTGGAGATTTGATTCCGACCTTGACAAGGTATAGGACCACCCTCCGATGATGTATCTCTAGAGGCGAATACACCTGGGTTCAACAAGAACATCTTGCAACCCGACCCACACATGACCGACCACTCATTTCGCTTGAGTGTATCGAATGTATATCACCAACGGTTGGACTCAAACCACCATTCCCGAATGGGCAGAATCGATAGAATAAGAAACAAAAGGAATTTCTCTAGATAGGTGATTATACACCCTAATGGGAGCGACCCACATAGTCATGCTGCTTGCCCGATTTTTGTCATCTTCCGGTTGATGAGGCTTGAGGTCAGAACACATCTGGTCATCATACACTTTGAATGCCACATCGTCAGATCTGCCAAACCACTAATTGACGTCCACAAAAATACTCTAGTCGTTAAGCTAGAGAAGGTGTCCAGTCTTCTCTGCCACCAACAGAGATACG
This sequence comes from Allium sativum, assembly GCA_030737875.1. Classification (NCBI taxonomy): domain Eukaryota; kingdom Viridiplantae; phylum Streptophyta; class Magnoliopsida; order Asparagales; family Amaryllidaceae; genus Allium; species Allium sativum. The sequence goes on from CM060918.1 coordinate 137,931,168, forward strand.
TTTGTAAAAATCAACGTACGTGACCCTTAAGAACTACTTTGTCAGACATCCGTCCATACAAGTCATCCAGGAACAGGATGAACCGAAGGCACTCTCCTACTGCATCCAATATAGGAATCACCCCATGGATCAGTAGCGATAGTCCTTGCAATCCACAGTTTCAACCACGACAAAACCCCAGTATATCTCCGGGTCGAATCAGAGATTGTAAGTGGTTCTTCCGCTTTATGAAAATCTATGGTCTTCAAATGCTCCATCTCGATCGTCGCTTGATCTCTTCTATATATTCGTACTTGTTGGTTGGAATGGTTTTCGAATATACATTCGAGCCCGGTCTTTCCATACCAACAAGCGTAAAGGTCAGACTTGATAGTCGGTTATTTAACTATCAAGTAAACATCCATGAAAACACAAAAATAGATTCACTGGTCTAGTAATCAGCATCACTTGGCTTTAAAACTTCTCGCCCAATTTCCCTTTTAATTCCATTAATAGGGAAAATATAGTCTTATATCATTTCCTTTACTTTGGAAATCTTATCGCACACTCTCGCCATTACCAACTAGTATCATCTTTAGGTCGTCCCGAAGTCGTTCAAGTTGGGGTATTTTAATTACCTCTCAGACCTTGACCAACAACGTTCTTACCTTCCGATAAACACGAGTCGTAATTCAAAAACCCGATATTAATATTTCAATTCCTATTTCCAATCTCGTTTTCCAAGCTCACATTTAAATTCCTTTTCAACCCTCTTCCCTTTTGGAAAATCTCTTTTCAATTCCATTGGTTTAACTTAATCCCTTCATTAAATATTTCAATTTCAAAACGTCATTTAAACTCATATTCCATTTAAAAACTTTGTTTATAAATTACAGGTTAAATCTAAACCCTTTATATCTTCCCCTTACTTTACTTAATTCAAACCTTAAGTAAACCTTCCATTATCGTATCCAATTAGAACTCTTTATTACTTGCTTAAAATCTCGAGTTCAAAAATACAAATCTCATCCATTAACCTCTTCCCAACTCTCGACCATTTCTTTTCCAATTTGATTTCTTAAAAGCATTACATTGGTGATTACTATATTAACTCATTAATTTCAACAGTCATCATTCAAATCAATCATTTCCTTTATTCACTAAAATGGATAATAAATTCTCTTTTTAAACCTTACTAGAATTAATCAATTTTCAAGTTATTTTACTAACTTAAAATCTAACTTAGTTCAAATGGCCGACACCCAAAACATGGTTATTCTTTTAACCAGTTTTATTTAATTCCACTTTAAATTAATTAAAATATAATTAATTTAAATAACTTCGTATAATCACCCACGGTTGATCAAATATTTATCTGCTAGGTTATTTTCTGCTTTTATAATTCTTATCGACATAAGAAATTTATTTTAAAAAAAAAACCATTTCATAATTTCTATATAAACTTTAAATAAATAAATAAATCTTTATTTCCCTTTTTAAATACCCTTCCAATGTAATAACTTTCAAAAATCTATTTTCGTTATAAAATATATTTATAACTCAAATATCATCGATTCACTGTCGATAAAACCATATTTTATAAATCGATTGATTTATAAACCAAGTGATGCCAACTACTCGACCCATACCATTTATCATAACAAATGTTGAAATGAGGTTCAATAATCAATGGAAATCAACTATTCCTTTTTATTTGACTGATAATGTTTACAACGATCATCAATCAACCAACAGCTAATTCAAACAATTCAAACAATTATATACGTTTATTTTATAAACGTGACCAACCCAGAGAAATTTCTTTATCCGGGTCAAATCAGAATAACTGGTGTTTTACTGAAATTAAACCACCGTTTAAATTTCAGAAATTAAATCAACGATAATCATATATCACTAGCTAACCGTCATTCATTAACAACCAGAACACGCAAAACAAAAACCCAATTTATATAAAATATAAATGGGAAGGGCTGAGTGAGTTTAACTCACCTTGGTTGGAATCTGTCGATAAACAGTCTAGTTTTTATTAGACTGACTTTTAATTCGAATAAAAATTCCAGTTACTTCAGATCTGGACTAGGCCCGCTCCATCTCGAAGTGCTTGTCTCCACGGTCCCAACGCAACTGACCGCGCGTAAATCTGGCATTGTATGTACGAGATATCGTATAAACTATTTTATAAATTAAATTAAATTAAAACATAGGTTTTGTTTAATTAAAAATCGGGCTTTACCTTTCAACAGCCAGCCCAACTAAATGAACCCGACCCGCCTCATTAAAAACCCTTCACCGATCCTTTACCTCATTCATACTGCCGCCACAAATTTTCATCCCCAAAACCTAAATCAAAATCCCTAATTCCCCCTTTATGCCACCTCGAGCTGGACGGCGTCGCCCTCCTTCGAGCTCCTCAAATGATCCGCCTTCAACCCTCTTCCAACGATCGGCCAGCACCTACAGCAACCCCTCAGTGCTCCATGGATCGAACTGCAAGCTAACCCGAAACCCTTTGTTTCGCCGGACCGAGCCCTAAGCCATCAAGCGGCCTCCATCCATCTAAGCTAAGTATTTTATTTTAAATCACAGTATTTTGTTTTGATTTTTTTCCTGTTTTGATTTATATGGTTTGATTTCGGTTTTTCTTCACTGTATGGGTTCGACGTGTTTGAGATTTGTGGAACACTACATTGTGGATGTGGCTATTTATAGTGGTAGAATTTCAGATTAGATCAATGTATAAATCGGACTGAATTGTCTTGTAAAATCATAGGATTTAGATTTCCAGTTGTGCTATGTTCTTAGGTGCTGTTTCCTTTTCGTTTCAGCCATGTGCAATGTGACCCAACTGTTGTGATGGGAACTTGATTTCCGAGTGATGTTTAACAGAGTATCTTATAGAGTTTAGTATAGGGTTTTCTGTACTTCTGGTTTGTTCAAACGGGACATTAATCGAACTGTGTATGAGTGTAGATTAGGTAGGTCTGTTAGGCTATGAGTTGTTATTTCTATCCAGAGATTTTGAAACTGTACGTTAGATTTTATGTTTCATTTTAAAAATACATGGCAGCAGTGAATTTGTACTCAACCCTATATATGTTACTTGGTTTTATATAACCATTTATTCTGATACTGTTTTTCTTCTGTTCGATTTCACTTGTACGGATTTATGTATAAAAATATATACACATCAGTTTTCCCTTCTTAGCTGTTGAGATTTGATGTAGGAACTAGCTGTTTAGCTATGTATTCAAATCAGAGATCTTTGGGACAGTGATATAGATTTTCTGAACTGTATTTGATTTCCATTTTAAATATAAGTAAACAGTGAAATTCATATCAGAAATTTACTGTTTACACATGTGAGTTTATTGTTCAACAAAGATTTGATCAATATACATGTCAGTTCTTCATGTGTTGTTCTTTCCTGTAAAGATTTTGATGATCTCATTTTCTGATGATATGATCCTAGTTCAAGATTACATTTTGTTTTCTTTTCCTCTTTTTTTTTTATTTTAGATATCTTGTATGGTAAACTTACAGTACCAGACATAATATAACCTAACACCTTTTAAGGTCGAATTCTTGAGACACATGTTCCTTTAACTGAAATTAAATTGATGCCGGATATTTAAATTACTTCATGAGTTGAAACTAATTTTAAAATAAAGTAAAGTCTTAAGCAAACAACTTCAATTCTAGTCTCGACTTATTCTTGAATGTATGCAACTTTGTTGTATTATGCATGTTCACATCCATACTCAGTTTCTGCCTACGCCTTACTCATGCTTGAGACATTGGAACCTATCCTGATGTTTTGTTGTCTGGTTATTTATGTTTCTATGTATTGATCATTTATATTTTTTTCTTCTTCCTTTTTTTTTTTTTATCTTTTGCTGTTCATTATTATCATGAAATTACCCTTTTAATGGGTTTTTCTTCTTTTTCTTTTGCATATCTCACTTAATCAAGATGGATTCGCTGGTTCGTCAAAAACCTGAAGAAGCTGATTTACAATTATTGATTTTCTTTCTTTGTGTTTTGTACTATTGAAGTTGTATTGTATACATGTATTAACCCCAAGATTAATGTATTAACCTTGTGACCTGTATACATGTATTCAATTTCTTCTTCTTTGTGTTGTGTGCGAATCCGACTTTCGAACAGCTACATATCTGAATTGGACATTTAAATGATATATATAACATTTAAATGATACAGGTTGTGTGATGTATTAGTTTTAAACAGATATGTATATCATTTATAAGGAAATCCTGGGTATTTGATTCAAATGTATATCATTTAAATGTTACATATCTGAATTTGGTATTTATAAGGAGCCACATTTGAAAACCATTTATTAATACCAAAGTGGAGCCATACATTTAAATCTAATACCAATTCAGAACTGGGTCATTACATTTGTCGATTTAAAGGTATTTATATATATATATATATGTTATAGGTTTTGTAAACCCTAAAAATTTGTTGATATAATTAAAATTTCAAACAGTTAAGAAAAATAAATAAATTAATATTAACAAACCACTTCATTTTCTATCCATACAGAATTCTAAATCCAACATTTAAACGTCCTGGTTTTAAATAATATTCTATTTATATAAATATCCCTTAATATAAATAAATTCGATTAAAATCCATTATAATTTCAATATAATATATAATCTGATTTAAATATTATATTTTAAATGGCCGAAAAATCCGGGACGTTACAATTACTTTCAGTTGTGGTTTGTATTATTTTCTGCTGCTATGTATTTTATTGTAACCTCTGATATTTATCGAATGTATATTATTCATTTATACTCTGTATATTCTTGTATCTGATTGAATTGTTGTAATATCAATGAAATGTTCTTCCGTCTGCGTTCATTTGTGTGTTGTTCTCAAAGTATCCGCTCTTTCCCTCACGGGGAAGTTACGGGTTCTTACAGTGGTATCAGAGCTTTGGTTTACCAAGCTCGAGAACAAGACACATTAGAACCATACGAAAGAATTCATCAGATATTGGATTAGTAATATCCAATTAGAACGACTCGTTAGAGATAGGATCAGTAGTATCCTAGAACGAGTGTGAAGAGTATATTTTTCAAATGAAAACAATATTGTTTCGAAAATTTAAACCGTTTTATACGTATTTGAATATTTATTTATTTTGAATTTGTACAGTTTAGTATATAAAGGTTTTGCATATACGCGTCATGAACGTATATTCGAAGTTTTAATATACTAGATAGATATAGAATCACACTCTAGTCGCCCGGAGATGATTCTACTGATGACTATATAGCATCAGTAGTGTGTGTTCGAGTTTCGAAGGTGTGATTTTCTATATATTTCCATTAGACTGGTGTGAGAACTAAAACTAATATATCTAGATTTATTTGTTGTGATTTGGCATCAAAAATGTGATTTTCTGTATATATATCAAAATTATGAATTTGAAACGTTAATCCACTAATTGATTGATGTTTGTGTTGTTTGTTTATTTGTTTGATAATTTTGAACCATTTAGCCTAATTAAATTAAATAGTGAATTGTATTGAAAATTAGTCGCATTTTCTTGCATATACATGCACTTACATCGAACAAGTCATAGCAAGGAGGCTAGAGCAGAGAATAAAATTTGTTTGCCAGACAAATAGGTACATGTTTACTATAATTTACTGTTTTGTTTTGGTGATGATGATTTTATGAGCCGATTGGCTAGCCGCTTGGATTTTTCTTTTTCTTTTTGAGATCAGAAGGCCTGTATGGCAATTTCGGGATTTTCCCGTGGCTTCCGGTGCAGGGGAGGTTATGGCGAAATTTTTCAAAAATTTAGGGTGTTAGCCAAATGTTTGAAAATTTGAAAATTCTCAGAAACTGAAAAGTTGGAGAATGGAAGCCAGATCGAACGTAGAGTTGATTAATCAAACCACTTTCGACTTTGTTCCATTTCAGGGATGAAAAGTTTTAAGTGGGGGAGATTGTAATAACCCGGAAAATCGGGGCCAGTTTAAATTTTTTATTTTGGCAATTTTAGCGAATTTTGAACATTTAAAATAGATTATTTTAAATAATATCGACGAGAAATTTATTTTGAATATATTTAGAACGTATATATTATATACGTCGTCGTTAGAATATAAATATTTATTTTAATTATAAATAGAATTGAAAATGGCGCGGTAGTTCGATAATTCGATTTCAAACTTCAAATGAATGTACCGGGTGCAAAACAATCCGGATTTTAGTGAAACCAAAAACATTAGGATCTAATTGATAATATCTTTCCAACGAATCCGAAAAATCGAAATTTCATAGCGGGAATCAAAAGATATGTCCAGATGAAAATTCTGAATAGTCGCTATGGAATTCAGGCCCTTAAAAAATAGACATTTTGCAAACGACCTTGGATATCGACGAAACCACTTTTGTTGGGTCCGTGATGTCAAATTATTGTTAGATTCCAAATTTCATAATTTTTCAAATCGATATGTGAGCGTGGCAAAGGAAAACGCGTTTGACCAGTTTCAGTTGATTTTAATCGACTGGAAAATGGCCATTTTTCCAACGAAATTAGTTTTGTTAGGACCGTATCGTCAATACGAAGTTGGAAAATATTTTTCTTGAATTTTTCTAGTTAGTATGTGACCCCGGTAAATTGAAATGCGCGTTCAAATTCAATATATAGAGTTATAGGTTGATTTTGACGAAAACTGATCGAAACAGTCGAATCAGCGAACGATACATGTCCCATTGTGTTCGGAATGGGGGTGAAACGCTATGGACGACAGGCGGTGGGCCTCGTTTTGAGGTCGAAAATAAAAGTTGCTTTTTGGTGGAAAATAAAATAATTAAAAATTAAAACCCTCTCCCCTATTATACTCAGGCCCCCCCCCTCACGTTAAAAATCAAAATCGATTTCAAATGAAAAAAAAGAAAAAAGGGCGACGGGGGTGTGAGCCACCGCCGCCGCTGCTTCCATCGCCCCCCCCCCCCATTTTCGATCGACGCATCTCCGAAGCCCCCCCTTGCTGCGCCGCCTCTCCTTCTTCTTCCTCCTCCTCCCCTGTTCCTTCCTGACGCGAAGACCCCCTCCCCCTTCTGATTGACGCGCCTCAGCTACCCCCCCCTGGCCATCTTCCTCCGTCTCGAACCCCTCCCTCGTCGATCTTCAACGCAGCCTCTCCCTCCTCTCTTCAAAACCGCCAAACCCTCCACCCTAACCCCCTGTAAGTTTTTTTTGTTTATTTTTATTTGTTTTCTTTATTTATTTTTTATGAATAGATTTTATAAATATAAAAATCGGTTTTTAGCAAGATTAAAATCAGTTTTAATTTAAATCAATTTTAGAAATCAGTTTTTGTATATGTTTTGATTTAAAAGATAAGATTTTTATTAAGTTAAAGTTAGGATTTTGTGATAGAGAAAGATTAGATTTTTAGTGTAAAAAGATTTGATTTTTGGTAAGGTAAAAGTATGATGATGATAACATGACAAAGGTGAGGGTTTTATTTGGATAAAGATAAGATTTTTACTAAAGAAAAGAGAATAAAAATATAATCTTTATATTTGAAAAGGCGAAATTTTTATATAGAGAGTAGCGATATATAAATAGGATTTTTATATATTGAATAGCGAAGTAAAAATAGGATTTTTATATATTGAATAGCGAAGTAAAAATTCGATTTTTATATATTGAATAGCGAAGTAAAAATTCGATTTTTATATATTGAATAGCAAAGCAAAAATTCGATTTTTATATATTGAATCGCAAAGTAAAAATTCGATTTTTACATATGTAGTGAATACGGGCAATGAAGGTGACAAAAAGGCGAGAATGACGAAGATTTCTCTAAATGAAGTGTCGTGGAGTTGGAATAGCTATTGGTGAGAATTTCTCACTCTTCAATCTCTTTTCTTGTAGTTATATATATATATATACTAGGATGCAGACGGTGCTTAGCAGCACCCGTCATCCACAGACCATGGACGGCTTGTTTGTTGGATTGATGTGTTGTGAAAAATTGATTGTGTTGTGGAATGATTGAATAATAAAATATTCTTGTGTTGAAAGGAAATAAAATATTTATATAGGTAAAAATGTTTTATCGTTAAAAATATAATTTTCAACGTGAACGTGAATAAATAAATATTCATTTACAAGCCGGACGGTTTGTTTATGTACACCTATTTGAAGGACATTGATTGGGACGATAAATTTTACACATCGCCCAACTGCACAAATAAAATCTGTGTTTGATTGTTTGAAACCCCACACGGGTATTGGGATAAAATACGGCATACACTAATCCCAATAATTAGTTGTATGTCGATCGATTGATTGATAGGTTGTTATAAGCGTTAGTTATCTATATTTGATGCTTATACAGTGTAGTGCACTTTGGATGATGGTTGATTATTTATCGTTTCTATTGTATACATGTGTTGTATGGAATCCATATAATTAACTTTATATGGTATTTGATTGGGCCTCATTCCAATTTAGAAAATAAAGAATATTATAAAATAAAGGTTCATGTGTTGACAGTACTCATCCGTTGAGATAGTCATGTGTTGAACGAAATATTTTAATAATAAAATCTACATCTTTATAAAATAAAGGTTCATGTGTTGACCGTACTCATCCGTTGAGATTAGTCATGTGGTGAACGAAAATATAGATTCATTTGTTGAATAGAATAATGGAATTATTGAAATATATAAAGCCGTATTGATTAGAGATGCGCTATTTTGACACGAACGATATTTATATCGATTATATTCGTTTTTAAATTTGAATTGAATCGAATAGAAAACCAATTTGAATTGAATCGAATAGAAAACCAATTTGAATTGAATCGAATAGAAAACCAATTTGAATTGAATCGAATAGAAAACCAATTTGAATTGAATCGAATAGAAAACGAATTTGATTTGAATTGAATATATAACGAATTTGAATTGAATATATAACGAATTCGAATTGAATTGAAAAGAAAATGAATTCGAATCGAATTAAAATCGATTTGAATTGAAATCAAATAGAAATGAATTTTAAAAAGAATTTATAATGGAAAATTCAATTTTGATTTGAATTTGAAGTAAAGGTTGAAATTGTTTTTGAAACGAATTCAAAACTATTTATAAAATTCGTTTTAAATAGTAATCGACGAAATATATATTATATATATATTATATAATGGCCTGAATAAAACGCGCCGCGCTGCGGCAGTTCGCGAATTTCGACCATTGACTTCGAATGGACATTACGGGAGATCCGACCATCGGATTCTCCTAAAACCGAAACCTTTGGGTTCGTATCGAAAAGAGCTTTCTAACGAATATTAGAAATTTGAAATCTAACAGTTGGATTTGGAGATACGTCCAAATCAAATTTGAAAAAGGTCGCTGTAAGTGCAGTTCGATGGCCGTTGATGGAAATCGACTGTACGGGCCTTGATAAAATTATTAAAAATAGTAATAATTTGTGTAAAATCATAAGAAATGATTTGGGAAAAATTGGGATGAAAAACTCCATATTTGAAAAGATAAAAATAGATTTTTATCAAAATGAACTAGTTTTGAACTAAAATTAAAACCTATTTATTTTTAAATAAATAAATTGGAACTGAATTAGGATTGATTTGTGGGTTTATCGTGAACAGTGTTTTAAATAACACTAATTCTTTAACCCGATAATAAATAGAATATGATTTGGGTTTATCGTGAACTGTGTTTTAAATGACACTAGTTCTTTAACCCAGTAAAAGGAGTTTTAATGAATCTTCAATTAAATTGAAATGTGAATTGATAATTTAAATTATCAACTTTAGAAAATGAGCGAGGATGGAGTATTACCAGTTTTGCTCCAAAGCGATAGTTAAATCTTTAATTAGATTTGAACGTGAAATGGTAATTAATTTTACCAATAACACTGTGGTGTTAGATATGGAGTATTACCAGTTTTGCTTCATGGGATGAATAGGTTGGGATTGGGAAATAAAATAAATAATTACTTCGGAGTGGTTCGCTAATCTCAACTAGTTTGGAAAACCATAATTTGGTTTGAAATGACATCCAAAGGAAGATTAAAGAATAAATTTAAAGAATTTATCTTAGATAAAATTTATGGGAACTTTCCCCTAAGAATGTGAAATTTAGAAACTAGTTGTAGGTTAGTTGAGATGAATGGTTTCCTGGGTATTGATCTGATGTTGGTTTCGGCCTTCGGGGTTAATATTTGGGGAATTGCTCTCTTACTGATTTACGGTTAGTAACTGATGAATTGGAATGAGGCGTATGTTGTGTTTGTGTAACATTTGTTTTTAATATACGCGGGTTGTTCGGAAAGGCCGGGTTTACACCCATTCTGAATAACCGATTCGACGATATGTCGAAGATGAAGACGGTGGTTGAAGACCGGAAGTCTTCACATCGTTTGGATAATTACTGATGATCCTGATTGGGTTGTACACCCAAGAGGATTGAAATAGTTGGTGGTCGTCCAGACGTACTTGGAGATCGATGGATATGCGAGGAAAGTGCCTCCGGTTTCTCTCAGACCCAGAACGAACTTGTAAATGGATTGTGTGTCTGACATTGGATTTTATTCTGTGTTGATTGATTTCTGTTAAATATATATATGTTTGGCGGCGGAGAATTTATTCTCTTGCTTAACGCCCTTCTCTGAGACGTACGAGCTTAGAGGTTGTATATCGATATATATCAATCACATGGCATGAATTGCCTGTGTTGCATGCTGAGTTGCATGGATCAAGGCTTCTGTTGAAAAGCAAAGTCTTGTGGTTGATGATCAAAGCACGGCCTACGTGGCAGCTTTGTGTATAACGTGAATTCGCGAGCCTCACACCTCGGTATGTGTCAAAAACGGGATAAGGACTGCAGGGAGAGCACGACGTTTCTTTCTAGCTTTGGTGGTGTCAGTGACTTACCATCCCTGACATTGATATACTTTTCACCTATGTGGTTGTTGGATGAGACGCCTCGATTTTAGGTCTATAAGGACCGGGAAACGTGTGTTCAGTCATAATTAATCCTCAAACGTAAGAGAGGACCGACCTTGAAGATCCAAGGGTTGCCCAGAGTGCGTAGCCCTGAGACATTTGCTAGAGTGCCTCGAAGCGGAGAGGAGCTTGCCCCTTGCCTCGACTCATGACGGAAATCCAATTTCCAATACGTGTATCTCGGTTTTATTTGTAGAGCCTAGTATGGCGACATGATAGATGGTACCCATGCCGCCTAGGATTGATATTTATGATTGAAATTGTTTTGACACTATTCACTTATTATAGTATCAAATGATTTGTTTTAAACGTACCAAGCATGTTTGGCTATTATAAGGGAAAACCCTTCCTCCGGCTTGCGTTGCATTGTGTGATGGGACCTGGGTCTTATAATAGCTTCATTTTTCGAAAAAGCATTGCGTTGTCTTTTCTATGCACTGGTATTCTTGGGAGGAAACCCGTTCCGTGTTATACGGCGTGGTCCCTTGAATTACTCTATTTTAAAGTAAAGTTTAAATAACTATTTTAGTTCTCACAGCAGTCAAATGACTGACCTGGAGTTTATTGTTTTAACCTAAACTCTGGGTGCCCCTATTTTCGACACGGGCAGCTAGTAGTTTTGGTTTTGCAGATTTATATTCACAGGATCCTGATTACAGCTGGAACGATGCTCGGAAAGCTCTGTATCCGTGTATTACTTTCAGTTGTGGTTTGTATTATTTTCCGCTGCTATGTAATTTATTGTAACCTCTGATATTTATCGAATGTATATTATTCATTTATACTCTGTATATTCTTGTATCTGATGGAATTGTTGTAATAGCAATGAAATGTTCTTCCGTCTGTGTTCATTTGTGTGTTGTTCTCAAAGTATCCGCTCTTTCCCTCATGGGGAAGTTACGGGTTCTTACATGGTTTCTGGGGTATTGATCTGATGTTGGTTTCGGCCTTCGGGGTTAACACTTAGGGAATTATTCACTTTCTAATTTACGGTTAAAGGCTGATGGAATAGAATGTGATTTTGGGTTTATCGTGAACTGTGTTTTAAAAGACATTGGTTCTTTTACCCAGTTAAAGACAATATATGATTTCCTAAGTTAAACAATCATTAATATTGATTTTTGGGAAGATTAAAACCAAGTGGAGTTTTAATGAATCTTTAATTAGATTGAAATGATTGAGAATGGAGTATCACCTGTTTTGCTCCAGGCGATAGTTAAATCTTTAATTAGATTTGAATGTGAAATGTAATTGAATTTACCGATAACACCGTGGTTTTAAATATGAAGTAATACCAGTTTTACTTCATGGGATGAATAGGTTGGGATTGGGAAATTAAAACAAGTGATTACTTCGGTAAGGTTCACTACTCCTGACTAGTTTGGATAAACCATAATTTGGTTTGAATTGATATTCAAAAGAAGATTAAAGAATAAATTTAAAGAATTTATCTTTGATAAAATTAATGGGAACCTTTCCCAAAGTATAAGAATATTTGGATAAAAGAATATTCTGAAGTGGAATGAAGTGTATGTTGTGTTTATGTAACACTTGTTTATTATATACGCGAGTTATTCGGAAAGGCCGGGTTTATCCTATTCTGAATAATTGAATCGACGATGTGTCAAGGATGAAGACGGTGGTTGAAGACCGGAGGTCTTCACATCGTTAGGATAATTACTGATGATCTTGATTAGGCTGTACACCCAAGAGGAGGGAATCAGTTGGTGATCGTCCAGACGTACTTGGAGATCGATGGATATGCGTGGAATAAGGTTCCTCCGGTTTCGTTCAAACCTAGAACGGACTTGTAAATGGACACTGTGTCTGACATTGGATTTCATTCTGTGTGATTGATAGCCATCAGTTGCATGGCGTGAATTGCCTGTGTGGCATGCTGAGATGCAAAGGATCAAGGCTTTTGTTGAAAAGCAAAGTCTTGTGGTTGATGATCAAAGCATCGCCTGTGTGGCATAGCTTTGTGTATAACATTAATTCGCGAGCCTCACACCCCGATTGTGAACAAAAAACGGAAGAGGACCTCATGGAGGGCATGCGTTTCTTTCTAGATAGGCTGTTGTCAGTGACCTACCAGCCCTGACATTTATATTATTTTCACCTTTGTGGTTGTTGGATTGCGAGGCGCCTCAGATATATCGGTGACTATGTGGAGCCGATGGAGTCATTTGGCTCATTTACACCCCATAGGGTGGGGAAACATAATGCTCAAGGTTTAAGTTTAATCCACATCGAGTAGACCTACCCTGACTATCCAAGGTGCAGTTGCGGGTGCTCCTGAGACATGGAAGGCTAGATTGCCTCGAAACTGTGAGGACGATCCCTGGCCTCGGTTCACAGACGGAAATCCAACTTCCAATACGTTACAATTGCTGTTTTGATTGTAGAGCCTAGTATTGGCGACATGATATATGATACCCATGCCGTCTAGGATTGATACATTTATATTTGAAGTTGTTTTATACACTATGCACTTATAGTAGTATCAAATGATTTGTTTTAAATGTACCAAGCATTTTTGGCTATTATAAGGGAAAACCCTATCCTCTGGCTTGCGTTGCATTGTGTGATGGGACCTGGGTCTTATGATAGCTTCATTTTTCCAAAAAGCATTGTGCTGTTTTGTTATATGCACTAGTATTCTTGGGAGGAAAGCCCTTTCCTTGTTATATGGCGTGGTCCCTTGATATATCTGATTTAAAGTAAAGTTTTAAATAACTGTTTTAGTTCTCACACCAGTCATATGAATGACCCGGAGTTTATTGTTTTAACCTAAACTCTGGGTGCCCTTATTTTCCACACGGGCAGCTAGTGGTTGGGCTTTGCAAATCTATATTCACAGAATACTGGTTTACAGCTGGAACGATACTCGAAAAGCTCTGTATCCGTGTATTTCTTTCAGTTGTGCTTTGTATTATTTTTTCCGCTGCTATGTATTTAAATGTAATTTGAATCTCTGATTTTTTTTCTAATGTTTAACATTTATTCATACTCTGTATATTCTTGTATTCTGATGGAATTGTTGTAATAAACAATGAAATGTTCTTCTGTTTGTGTTCCAATTTTTCGTGTTCTCAAAACAAACAGGGGTTTCGAACGGTCCTAGTCAGTTTGGCGATCGATTCGGATCGAGCGAAATTCCTAATTGTTACATTTGGTATCATAGCTTTGGTTTACAGAGCTCGAGAACAAGACGTATTAGAACCAAACGAAAGAATTCATCAAAAATTGGATTAGTAATATCCAATGAGAATGACTCGTTAGAGATGGGATCAGTAGTGTCCTAGAACGAGTGTAAAGAGTAAAATTTTTGAAATAAAAATTTGAAAACAATTTTTGTATAGAAAATTTAAACCATTTTATACGTATTTGAATACTTTATTTGTATTGATCTTGGAAAATCAAGTATATAGAGATTTTGCATATATGCGTCATGAACGTATATTCGAAGTTTTAAATATACTTGATAGATATAGAATCACACTCTAGTCGCCCGAAGATGATTCTACTGATGACGTACAGCATCAGTAGTTTATTTTCGAGTTTCGAAAGTGGGATATCTATATATTTCCATCAGACTGGTGTGAGAACCAAAACTAGATAGGGCTTATTGCTGTGATTTGTCATCAAAAATCTGATTTTTGGACTATGTATCAAAGTTATGAATTTGAAATGATAATCAACAAATTGATTGCTGATTGTGTTGTTTGATTATTGGTTTCATTTATTAAATTTTTTGAACCATTTATCCTAATGGAACCAAATTTAGAACTAAATTGAAAATTGATTACAATTGCATGCATATACATGTATATCCATTGAACAGGTCATTGCAAGGAGGCTAGAGAAGAGGGATAAAATTGTTTGCCCGACGAATAGGTACATGTTTACTAATTTCTTGGGTTTTGGATGATTTTATGAGCCGATTGGCTAGTCGATTGGCTGTTTCTTTTCTTTTTGGATTGGAAAGGCCTGTATGGCAATTTTGGGATTTTCCCGTTGCTCCCTTGCAGGGGAGGTTATGGCGAAATTTTTCAAAAATTTAGGGTGTTAGCCAAATTTTTAAAAAAATTGAAAAGTTCTTAGAGACTGAAAAGTTGAAGAACTTAAGCCATAATTAAAATAATGGAAGTTGAGTTGATTAGTTAAACAACTTTCAGCTTCGTTCCTTTTCAAGGACGAAAATATTTTAAGTGGGGGAGATTGTAACAACCGGGAAAATCTGAGCTAATTTAAATTTTTTATTTTGGAAATTTTAGTGAATTTTGAATATTTAAAATGAATTATTTTAAATAATAACGACGAGAAATTTATTTTGAATAGAATTAGAATGTATTTATTTATTTGAATCGTCATTAGAATATAAATGTTTTATTTTAAATGTAAAAGGAATTGAAAATGGCGCGGTAATTCGAAAATTCGATTTCAAATTTCAAATGAATGTACAGGATTCAAGATAAACCGGATTTTAGCGAAACCAAAAATATTAGAATCTATTTGAGAATATCTTTCCAACGAATCCGAAAAATTGAAATTTCATAGCGGGAATAAAAATTTATGCCCAATTGAAAATTCAGAATAGTCGCTATGGAATTCTAGCCCTTAGAAATGGAAATTTTGCAAACGACCTTCGTTTTCGACGAAACTACTTTTGTTGGATCTGGGATGGCAAATTATTGCTAGGTTCCCAAATTCATAATTTTCTAAATCAATATGTGAGCGTGGCGAAGTTAAACGTGTTTTGTCAGTTTTAGTCAATTTCGATCGACCAGAAAATGGCCATTTTTCAAACGGTCTCAGAATTTGACGAAATTAGTTTTGTTAAGACCGTACCGTCAATATAAAGCTAGAAAATATTTTTCGGGAATTTTTAGAGTCCGTATGTGACCCCAGTAAATTGAAATGTGCGTTCAAAATCAATATATAGATTTATATTTTGATTTTGACGGAAACTAATCATAACAGCCGAACTGGGTTAAGAAACATATCCCATTGTGTTCGAAATTGGGGTAGTGTACTATGGACGACAGTCGGTGGATTTGAATTGGAGTTCGAAATAAAAACTTACTTTTTGAATTCAAAATTAAAATTAAATAAATATAATTATATAGGGCCGCCACTCTTCTTTTCCCCTTTACTTTTTCCAAGTCAACCCCCACTTTGTATCGTCCCATTCACGATAGGAGAAAAAAACAAATCGAGATCGACGTTGCAGGCGAGGCAACCACCGCCGGCGCAGCGAACGCCGTCACCTCCCCCTTCGACTCCCTCCCCGCTTCCTCCACGACCTACCTCTCTCGCCGAAGAAATCCAAGCCCGTGCTCTAGCCCCCAAACCCTCGTGTAGTCGCCGCCACTGCTTGGATACCGCCGCCGCCCACCTCCAGTGCACGACCACCGCTTCGCCCTACCATCCCACCGGAGCTCCGACGCGCAACTGACGCCCCCTCCAATCAACGCAAACAGCAGACAACCCCCTCCTTCCATTTTGCAGTAAGTTTTCTTCTATTCCTCTATTCTATTTAATCAAAAAAAGGAGAAAAATATATATGATTTCAGTTTATAGAAAATATAATTTTTTGAGAAAGAGTATGATTTTTCTTTGATATGAAAATCTGATTTTTTATTAATATATAATGTTATTTTTTTATATATATAACCTTGTATAAGAAGATTTGATTTTTAACTATAGAAAGTTATGATTTTTATCGTTCAAGTAGAGAGATAAAAATATAATTTTTATTTATACAGAGAGATAAAAATATAACTTTTATATGTGAAGTTAGCGGGATAAAAATATGATTTTTATCATATAAGTGGTGTTATAAAAATATGAAATTTATTTATTAGGAAGTTAGAAATATAAAGAAATAATTTTTATCATGAGGTTAGAGAAATAAAGATATGATTTTTATTAGGAAGTTAGCAATATAAAAAAATACGATTTTTATATATATAATAATGATATAAATATCTAGTTTTTAACGATGTAAAAGCATGACATTTATATATAATAAAGAGGTAAAAATATAATTTTTATATATGTAGCGAAATAAAATTTTGATTTTTATTATATATATATGTTGAAATAAAAATGTGAATTTTAATATGAACAGCATAGAGAAAACTGCGCTGGCATTGCGGGCAAATCAAGACTGTTCTGAATTTCAGAAATATAGAATGGCAGAGTGGAACCCTCGGTGAGAACTTCTCACTTTTAATTTATTTTCTAGTTGAAATATATACTAGGATGCAAACGGTGCTTAGCAGCACCCGACACCCGTCGTCCACAGACCATGGATGACTTGTTTGTTTGATTGATGTGTTGTGAAAATTGATTGTGTGATGTAGAATGGAATAAAATATTTTATAGTTAAAAATATAATTTTTAACGTGTATATAAAATATATATTTATAAACAAATCAGACGATTTGTTTATATACACTGATTTGACTTATATTGATGGGGACGATAAATTTTACACATCGCCTAACTGCACAAATAATATTTAGTGTTTGTTGATTGAAACCCCACATGGGTATTGGGATGATACTACACTAATCCCAATAATTAGTTGTATGTCGATCGATTGATTGACAGGCTGTTATAAGCGTTAAATATTTATATTTGTTGCTTATACAGTGTAGAATGCACTCTGGATGATGGATTGTTGTTTTCATTGTGGTTATACACATTTGTTGTGTGAAATCCATATAATCATATTATATGGTAATTGACTGTGTCAGATTCCAGTTTAGAAGAAAAGAATATTTTAAAATAACAGTTATTTTAAAATAACGATTATTTAAATATATAAAGCCGTGTTGATTAGATTAACGCCATTTTGATGTGAACGATATTTATAACGATTTCATTCATTTTTATAATGAATATAAAAAAGGAATTGATTTCAAAATCTAATGGTTTGAAAATAATATCATTTATATATCGATGATATGGAACATTAAATTTTGATTTGAAATTGAATATGAAGTTGAAATCGTTTTGAAAATGAATTTAAAACGATTTATAAAATACGTTTTAAAAGGAAATCGACAAAATATATATATATATAATATATATCATATATATAATGGCCTGAATAAAACGCGCCGCGCGGCGGCAGTTCGCGAATTTCGATCATTGACTTCGAATGGACATTACGGGAGATTTGACCGTCGGATTCTCCTAAAACCGGAACTGTTGGATTTGTATCGAAAAGAGCTTTCTAAAGAATATTAGAGATTTGAAATATAACGGTTAGATTTGGAATTATGTCCAAATCAAATTTGGAAAAGGACGCTGTAAGTGCAGTTCGATGGCCGTTGATGGAAATCGATTGTACGGGCCTTGATAAAATTATTAAAAATATCAATAATTTGTGTAAAATCATAAGAAATGATATGGAAAGAATTAGGATGAAAAAATCCATATTTGAAAAGATAAAAATAGATTTTTATCGAAATGAACTAGTTTTGAACTAGAATTATAATCAATTTATTTTTAAAATAAATAAATTGGATTTGAAATGGTTTTAAAAATAACCAGAATTTCCAATAGTTGAACTGGAATGGATTTGAATCGAAATTATCTTTGGAATATTTCGATGTTGGATTTCGTGATTATACAGATGCTATTATGGAAATTTGAAAGATATATTTATATCGTTATTTCCAATACGATATTTGTTGGTCGTAGAATTTGATATTGAATATAAGCCGATATATTTTCTATCCAGAGCCTTATATTTAATATCAAATGGGATTTAGGTTTATCATGAATGGTGTCTTCATTAACACTGTTCTTAAACCCAGTTGAGAAAAAGATTAAATCTTTTTATTTAGATTCAATGAAGTATACCAATTAAATGGTATTTAATTGGAATTGAATTTGATTTGATTTTAGGGTTTATAGTGAACGGTGTTTTAAATAACACTTGTTCTTTAACCCGATAATTATTGGAATGTGAATTGGGTTTATCGTGAACTGTGTTTTAACGACATTCGTTCTTTAACCCGATTTACAGTGAAATGTGATTTGGAATTTATAAATCTTTTGTTAAGATTTAAAGGAGATTTTCCAAATTAAAGTTTTCCAATTTAATAAAATAAATTGGAATGGAATGGAATTCGATTTGGTAATAATCGAAGTGAATTTCTATGGAGGAAGACTGCTAATATATATGGAATTTAAAAGGCTTTGCCGTTATTCCATTTATATTATTAGTCGGATATGGAAGTTTATATCGATTATATATATATCGATTTGTTTTCCATGAAGATTCCATTGTAAATGGAATGTGATTTTGGGTTGTCGTGATAATACTGTTCTTAGACCCAACGGAGTTAAGAAAATCAGAAACTAACTGGAGATTAGTTAAGTTGGATGGTTTCCTGGGTATTGATCTGATTTTGGTTTCGGCCTTCGGGGTTAACACTTAGGGAATTATTCACTTGCTAATTTACGGTTAAAGGCTGATGGAATAGAATGTGATTATGGGTTTATCATGAACCGTGTTTTAAATGACACTGGTTCTTTAACCCAGTTAAAGATAGGATATGATTTTCCAAGTTAAACAATCATTAATATTGATTTTTTGGAAGATTAAAACCAAGTGGAGTTTTAATGAATCTTTAATTAGATTGAAATGATCGAGAATGGAGTATCACCAGTTTTGCTACAGGCGATAGTTAAATCTTTAATTAGATTTGAACGAAATGGTAATTGAATTTACCGATAACACTGTGGTGTTAAATATGAAGTATTACCAATTTTACTTCATGGGATGAATAGGTTGGGATTGGGAAATTAAAACAAGTGATTACTTCTGTAAGGTTCGCTAATCTCGACTAGTTTGGATAAACCATAATTTGGTTTGAATTGATACCCAAAAGAAGATTAAAGAATAAATTTAAGAATTTATCTTTGATAAAATTAATGGGAACCTTTCCCAAAGTATAAGAATATTTAGTTAAAAGAATATTCTGAATTGGAATGATGCGTATGTTGTGTTTGTGTAACATTTGTTTATTATATACGCGAGTTATTCGGAAAGGCCGGGTTTGTCACATTCTGAGTAACTGAATCGACGATATGTCGAGAATGAAGAAGGTGGGTGAACACCGGAGGTCTTCACATCGTTTGGATAATTACTGATGATCTTGATTGGGTTGTACACCCAAGAGGAGGGAATCAGTTGGTGATCGTCCAGACGTACTTGGAGATCGATGGATAAGTGAGGAATAAGGTTCCTCCAGTTTCGTTCAGACCCAGAACGGACTTGTAAATGGACTGTGTGTCTGACATTGGGTTTCGTTCTGTGTGATTGATAGCCATTAGTTGCATGGCAAGAATTGCCTTTGTGGCATGCTGAGATGCAAGGGATCTAGGCTTTTGTTGAAAAGAAAAGTCTTGTGGTTGATTGTAACACCCCACCTCCGTTAAGTTCACTCACAAAGGGAATGCCTTTACTTCGGTGGAACGTTATAAGTCAACAGAACAGAAATTTACAAGACAGATAAAGTAGTTCTTGAAAAATTTATAACTTTATTACAACAGAAACAGAAATGAGTTTAGTTACATCTTTCAAAACCACAATATCGGAATTCAAGTACATAAATATCGGCCTTGTACAAAAGCCTTCAGAATGCAAAGTTTTTAAAGCCATAATCCCCAACATTAACTGCCATGGAAAGATGGAACCATAGCCAAGCAATACTTCGAACACTTGAAGCAGAGAGAATCTAAATCAATCTCCTATGTTTCCACCCTGAGATCCTGGGGGGAAAAGGAAAGAAAAGAGGCGAAACAAACTAAGTCAGACATAAGTCTGGTGAGTCCAATGACTTTCAGCATATAAATAGATAATAGTATCATGACATGTAAATAAAACTGGATGAGAGATAACCGTAACAGGAATAGCAGGTTAACAGAAAAAACGGAATGATATAGGCTAAGCTAAGCTTCTTACTTAGTTTTCACTTCTCTGCACTAATACTAGTATAACAGGGTTAGGTGTTACCCTAATGTCTAAACTGAAACAGAATCGAAATAGAATAATCTGTACAGAAACAGAATGCTAGTAATGGGCTTTCAGCACCCCAACAGACAAAAGGTACAGAAGCAAAATACAAATAATTGGCCTTTACCATCCCAACAGACAGAAGGTACAGAAACAGAATACTAATAGTGGCCCTTTACCACACAACTAATGGGCCTTTACCACCCCAACAGACAGAAGGTACGGAAATAGAATCGGAAACGGAATCAGAGACAGAAACAGAATAATCCCTACAGAAACAGAATATTAGAATTAGGTGTACACTAGTAATGGGCCTTTACCACCACAGCAGACGGTACCACGCAGAAGCAGACAGGTGTTACCACCCAACAGAAACAGACGGTACCAACAGAAACAGACAGAACTAAGCGTACGCTAAGTCCTACCCCAAGTGATCGGCTCCTTAATACATAAATACCCTGTGTCGGCCCCACAGTAGGGTGTATCACTCTCTAAAGTGGCAACCTATTGGCACAGACTTATTTACAGATGTCACGGTGTCTTACATCCTCAGAGCATACCGGATCCATGCATGCACATGACCCGGTTGGAACGCACCGTCAACACCCCTCGCCATTATCAGAATGAACCGCTTATAATTAGTTCAGTAAGCGTTGCCGGACCCCTACAAAGCATGGGGTCAAAGTTTTGATACCAGAAAGGGTTACTGACTAATATGGGTTCCACACAATAGATGACACAAGTAATTCCCCTCCTAACCTTGTGTCCCCAAACTAACAGATTACAGATTAACTTGTTTACAGATTTCAGACAGAGTTCAGATTACTAGTTCACAGATCAGACAATCAAGTTTTCAGATTAACAGATCAGATGTACAATTTTAACAGACTTACAGATTGTCTAACTTTGTATTGGGCCTACTGATTCATGAAACGGGTTTGTTAAATTCATCAGTCCAGTTGGTTTAACCCAATCCACCCAACATGTTTTAGGCATCATATTTATCTCAGATTTGCATTAATTAAATATTAATGCACAGACCTCTCACATTAGGTCGGTAGCTTGTGGCCGCTGGATATGCCGGGTGGTTCCGGGAAGACTTCTGCCACAAGGCAGACCTAACCTCGTGTCTAAGCATATTTTAGTTATGCCTACGACCTCTCACATTAGACTGACAGTTTGCGGTCGCTGGTTAAGCCGGTTGGTTCCGGGCAAGCTTCTACCGCAAGCGGAGTCTAACCTCGTGTCATAGCCAATTTATTCCAATACAGATTATACAGATATCAGACTAATTATGTCAACTTATTTACAGGTTTCAGCAGATTAATCAAATTTCCATATTTTACTCAATCTTGGATCGAGCCTACAGATTTTCATACCTAAATTACAATTATTCAGCTTTCAACAAATTAAGCAATTCAACAGATAACAGATCTAACAGATTAGACAATTCAACAGATTTATCAGATAACAGATTTAGCAGATTAGGCAATTCAACAAATTTAGCAGATAACAGATTTAGCAAAATAGGCAATTCAACAGATTTAGTAGATAACAGATTTAGCAGATTATATATTCCTAAAATTCTATG
Organism: Allium sativum; assembly: GCA_030737875.1. NCBI lineage: Eukaryota > Viridiplantae > Streptophyta > Magnoliopsida > Asparagales > Amaryllidaceae > Allium > Allium sativum. The sequence continues at coordinate 137,953,828 of CM060918.1, forward strand.
TACATAACTTGCCTAATCATAAATTAAACCTAAACTTACATGCCTAAATCATGGTCATAATTCATAATACAACATATGCCCAAATTTTTAGTTAAACTTGGGGGGGAATTGAAAGAAAAGAGGCGAAACAAACTAGGTTAGACATAAGTCTGGTGAGTCCAGTGACTTTCAGCATATAAACAGATAATAGTATCATGACATGTAAATAAAACTGGATGAGAGATAACCGTAACAGGAATAGCAGGTTAACAGAAGAAATGGAATGATATAGGCTAAGCTAAGCTTCTTACTTAGTTTTCACTTCTCTGCTCTAATACTAGTATAACAGGGTTAGGTGTTACCCTAATTTCTAAACTGAAACAGAATCGAAACAGAATAATCTATACAGAAACAGAATGCTAGTAATGGGCCTTCACCACCCCAACAGACAGAAGGCACAGAAGCAGAATACTAATAATGGGCCTTAACAACCCCAACAGACAGAAGGTACGAAAACAAAATACTAATAATGGGCCTTTACCACCCAACTAATAGGACTTTACCACCCCAACAGACAGAAGGTACGGAAACAGAATCGGAAATGGAATTAGAGACGGAAACAGAATAATCCCTACGGAAACAGAATGTTAGAATTAGGTGTACACTAGTAATGGGCCTTTACCACCCCAACAGACGGTACCATGCAGAAACAGACAGGTGTTACCACCCAACATAAACGGACGCTACCAACAGAAACAGACAGAACTAAGTGTACCCTAAGTCCTACACCATGCGATGGCTCCCTAATACATAAATACTCTGTGTCGGCCCCATAGTAGGGTGTATCACTCCCTAAAGTGGCAACCTATTGGCACAGACCTATTTACAGATGTCACGGTGTCTTACATCCTCAGAGCAGACCGGATCCATGCACGCACATGACCCGGTTGGAACGCACCATCAACACCCCTAGCCATTATCAGAATGAGCCTCTTATAATCAGTTCAGTAAGCGTGCCCGGACCCCTACATAGCGTGGGGTCAAAGTGTTGATACCGGAAAGGTTTACTGACTAATATGGGTTCCACAGAACAGATGACACAAGTAATTCCCCTCCTAACCTTATGTCCCCAGACTAACAGATTTCAAATTAACTTGTTTACAGATTTCAGATAGAGTTCAGATTACAAGTTCACAGATCAGACAACCAAGTTAACAAGTTTTTAGATTAATAGATTAGATGTACAGTTTTTAACAAACTTACAGATTGTCTAACTTTGTATTGGGCCTACATATTCACAAAATGGGTTTGTTTAATTTGTCAGTCCAGTTGGTTTAACCATATCCACCCAACTCGTTTTAGACATCATATTTATCTCAGATTTACATTAATTAAATATTAATGCACAAACCTCTCACATTAGGTCGGTAGCTTGTGGCCGCTCGATATGCCGGGCGGTTCCGGGAAGACTTCTGCCACAAGCCAGACCTAACCTCGTATTTAAGCATATTTTAATTATGCCTACGACCTCTCATATTAAACTGACAGTTTGCGATCGCTGGTTAAGCCGGTTGGTTTCGGGCAGGCTTCTACCGCAAGTGGAGTCTAACCTTGTGTCATAGCCAATTTATTCCAATACATATTATAAAGATATCAGACTAATTATGTCCATTTAACAGATTAAACTTCTTTACAGGTTTCAGTAGATTAATCAAATTTCCATGTTTTACTCAATCTTAGATCGAGCCTACGGATTTTCTTACCTAAATTACAATTATTCAGCTTTCAACAGATTAAGCAATTCAACAGATAACAAATCTAGCAGATTAGACGATTCAACAGATTTAGCAGATAACAGATTTAGCAGATTAGGCAATTCAACAGATTTGGCAGATAATAGATTTAGCAGATTAGGCAATTCAACAAATTTAGCAGATTATATATTCCTAAAATTCTATTTACATATCCTTCCTAATCATAAACTAAGCCTAAACTTACATGCCTAAATCATGGTCATAATTCATAATACAACATATGCCCAAATTTTTAGTTAAACTTTGCACAATACATAACATTCTCTAAAAGCCCCAAATCATGATATACCCTATGAATTATGCCAAGTTATAGCCTTTAATGCTAATTATCCAAAAATCCCCTTTTAGGCGTATTCACATTGATAGTTATCCTATTTTAATATAGGCCCTTACGCCTAAGTTTCATATTCCTTTTTCAAGTCATGAATCGTTATATAAAATATACCCAAAAATCTAGATCTTTAAATTATAATATTTCAAAATCAAATCTTAATTTTAATATGCATTATGTCCCCAAGTTTCAAGTCACATGTTATCATACAATGATTCCTCTTCTTCCAAATCACAGAGTATGCACAGATCTAGATCTAATTTACAACATATGTCCCTTTTCTCAAATCAGTCAAAGACCAGTTATGTCAATTATGCACTATCCATTATTTGTCCCAAAATTTAGCGTTCGTGCGTTAATCCCTTATGAGATTTGGCGCAGGCTCGTGGTAGCCTGGCTATAAACAAAAAGGATGAAAAGAGGGAACAGATACAGAATAGTCACAATAATATTAACAAGATAGATCCCCAGAAAAGTATGCATAACCTCAAATCCTGATTCACAAAAATGTCAAGATAATTATTAAATTTTATGTTTGAAAATAATTGTACTCACTATTGAAAAGGTAAATCTTGATTTCTGGGATCTGTATTCTGACATTGAATAGCGCTCCTTTGGCGTAGACTATGGATTAGATTATAAAATAGTTGTTCTCTTTTAACTCTATTCAGATTGGAAGAAGATGCACTAGTTCTAGTTTTGATTCTAGCAGAGTAGCGACGCCATTTTTATTTTTAATTAGAATAGAGGCAGAGTATAGGCAGAATTAAATTGTGTGGAGAGAAAGCTAGGTTTGGGGGTGTTTAAATAGCATAGGGGTCACGAATCTAGTCAGAACGGGCGTGTAAATACAGAAAAATGCATCTATCCACGGATCTGGAAATAGGGGGGAGGTCAACCCTAAGGTCGACCCTAGTGTCGACCTGTTTACCCAGGTCGACCCCCAGGTCGTCCCTAGTGTCGACCTGGGTCCTGGGCGGGAATTTTCCCGCCCAGCCCGGGTGTCTGTTTTGAATTTCGAAATCTGAATTTTGAATTTCGGGCTGGTTTTTATTGAAACTTCTGAAGGCCATATCTTCTTCATATGTAGTCCGATGAAACGCAAACTTGGACTCTACTCCAAGCAGAATTTCGAGACAAATGCAATGGCGTAACCCTTATCCCTTAATTATTCTGTTACAATTTAATTATTCTCTGATTTGTTACTCTTATGTTCACAGAAAATACAGGGTGTTACATTCTTCCCTCCTTAAAGGATTTCGTCCCCAAAATCTTCAAGTTAAAAAGTATGTGTCCTACCATCCAATCACCCATCTACTCAACCATCATCCACAAGCATCCATTGTCCTTAGAAACTTCTAATGTTGTATGAACATATGCAAAAGTGTGTCTATATGTTCCTCATCTAATGCAAAGATCAGGCGGTCCACTGATTCAGTTGACCTCCTTAATGCGAATTATGTCAGTGCCATGAGTCCAACATGTATGCAATTTTCCTATTTGATACATATCATTTCTATATGAGTGCATAACCGTTCATTCATATGCAACATCCATGTGCTGAGTCAACCATTTTGCATCCATAAAATTTTTTAAAATGAACACACATCCATATGCAGTATGAGAGTGTTTTTGAGCCGATCCAGTGCCTAGTGTGTGTATATGCGTCCACGAGCAACCACTAGCAACCACTTGCATCCACTTGCAACCATCAAACATAACATGTCTCAAACACATGTTTACACCCATTAGTTTCTACCTAAAGGTCAAAGACTCGATCGATAGGATACAGCTGAGTGATAGAAGCAAGTATGATTAAAACAAGAGCTCTGTTCCTATTAGACATCGGTTAAGAAAATAATTCCCTAAGTATCAACCCCGAAGACCGAAATCAACATCAGATTGACACCCAGTGAATTACTCCCATTAAACAATGCCAAACTGGAAATCTACTTTACACTTCGAGTAAAAACCCCTAACCTTATCAGAAATATTCAGATATTTACAGACTACTGGTACAGATCAGATTATCAATGATTCTTAGGAAAATAAGCATGATAAAACCCCACCATATCCCACAAAAACCAGAATGTATGCATCATAATCAACTTAACGCTTAACATAGATACCTTAAAACCCAACTTATCACAAACAGATGAGTCGTAACCCTCATGGGGTTTGAGACTATAACGGAATCAGAAATAAGACTAGTATTAAAGTGCGGAGTTTCAATTGTAGAATCAAAATGCCAGAATCAAAGAGAGTTTTAACTCAATAATCAGATAAGGAAATTAACCCTTCTAAAAAAAATCCTATCTCTACCCTATCTACCAGTCACGTGAGCATTCACCTATCCTCCAGAAGTAGGTTCTACCCTCTGCCCTTGCCCACGTTTCTTCGGCAGTCCCTAGTGAAGTGTCCCATTTCTCCACAGTTGAAGCAAGTACCCTTCCTTTTTCTGCAATCCTTGTTCAGATGAGTCGAGCTTCCACAAGTAAAGCACTTTTTCTCCTTCTTATCATCAGACTTTTCATCCTTTTTTTGGGCCTCGCCTTCTTGTTCTGTGGTCCTTCAAGATTTTCCTCTTTCTTTTTACTTTCGGCTTCCTCTTCATGCATTAACACCATGTCCACCAATTTCTCGAAGATTGTCCCCATAGGAATGTGGGACATCACCAATCCGTGTAGTGGCTCATTCAAACCTTTAGCAAACCTCAGTGCCTTTTTATGCGGTGTATTTATCAAATCTAAGCCGAATCTTGCCAACTGATTAAACTTGTTGACGTACTCTCTCACTGATTAATCCCCCTGCTTCAACGCCAAGAACCTCTCTACGTATAAACTCTCTTCCGCTCATGAGAGGAATTTCATCTCGAACCTATGCCTGAAATCCATCCATGTCTCTACCGGATGCTCTCCATTTGTGACCTCCCACCAAAAAGAAGCTTCATCCTTAAGCAACCATACCGCCAACTGTATCTTCTGCCTATCGTCCACCTCGAAGATAACGAACAAATCATTAGTTTTTTGAGCCAGTTCCTTGCCTCCATGAATGATTCAGTTCCATTAAAGTTCTTCCCACCCATGGCTCGAAAGTCTCTATATATCTTCGGGAAAGTATTCACGCGCGGAGGAGGAGGAGGAACCTCTACAGCTGGGGTGGGAGGGACGTCTGTTGGGCCCGCATCATTAGCCCTAGCTTCTAGGTACCTCCTGAACCAGCCAGGTATCGGTACGCCCTCCGGAAGGTTAAGATACCCAGACATGATGAAATGAAATAAAAGGAAAGATTCAAAACAAATGATAGAAAGATAGGCATATGGCTTTGGGGATTATGTTTTTCAAAATAAACTCTACTTTTGAAAATACTTCCTTTTTAAAACCTTTTTGAAAATAGTTTTCAAAAACTTTTTATCAAATCTGGTAACCTTCAGCTCTGATACCAAGTGTAACACCCCACCTCCGTTAAGGTCACTCACAAAGGGAATGCCTTAACTTCGGTGGAACATTATAAGTAAACAGAACAGAAATTTACAAGATAGATAAAGTAGTACTTGAAAATTTTATAATTTTATTACAACAGAAACAGAAATGAGTTTAGTTACATCTTTCAAAACCACAATATCGAAGTTCAAGTTCATAATATCGGTCTTATACAAAAGCCTTCAGAATGCATAGTTTTTAAAGCCATAATCCCTAACATAAACTGCCATGGAAAGATAGAACCATAGCCAAGCAATACTTCGAACACTTCAAGCAGAGAGAATCTGAATCAAGCTCCTATGTTTCCACCCTGAGAACCTTGGGGGGAATTGAAAGAAAAGAGGCGAAACAAACTAGGTTAGACATAAGTCTGGTGAGTCCAGTGACTTTCAGCATATAAACAGATAATAGTATCATGACATGTAAATAAAACTGGATGAGAGATAACCGTAACAGGAAAAGCAGGTTAACAGAAGAAATGGAATGATATAGGCTAAGCTAAGCTTCTTGCTTAGTTTTCACTTCTCTGCTCTAATACTAGTATAACAGGGTTAGGTGTTACCCTAATGTCTAAACTGAAACAGAATCGAAACAGAATAATCTATACAGAAACAGAATGCTAGTAATGGGCCTTCACCACCCCAATAGACAGAAGGCACAGGAGCAGAATACTAATAATGGGCCTTAACAACCCCAACAGACAGAAGGTACGGAAACAAAATACTAATAATGGGCCTTTACCACCCAACTAATAGGACTTTACCACCCCAACAGACAGAAGGTACGGAAACAGAATCGGAAATGGAATCAGAGACGGAAACAGAATAATCCCTACGGAAACAGAATGTTAGAATTAGGTGTACACTAGTAATGGGCCTTTACCACCCCAACAGACGGTACCATGCAGAAACAGACAGGTGTTACCACCCAACATAAACGGACGGTACCAACATAAACAGACAGAACTAAGTGTACCCTAAGTCCTACCCCAAGAGATCGGCTCCCTAATACATAAATACTCTGTGTTGGCCCCATAGTAGGGTGTATCACTCCCTAAAGTGGCAACCTATTGGCACAGACCTATTTACAGATGTCACGGTGTCTTACATCCTCAGAGCAGACCGGATCCATGCACGCACATGACCCGGTTGGAACGCACCATCAACACCCCTAGCCATTATCAGAATGAGCCGCTTATAATCAGTTCAGTAAGCGTGCCCGGACCACTACATAGCGTGGGGTCAAAGTGTTGATACCGGAAAGGTTTACTGACTAATATGGGTTCCACACAACAGATGACACAAGTAATTCCCCTCCTAACCTTATGTCCCCTGACTAACAGATTTCAAATTAACTGGTTTACAGATTTCAGACAGAGTTCAGATTACAAGTTCACAGATCAGACAATCAAGTTAACAAGTTTTCAGATTAATAGATCAGATGTACAGTTTTTAACAAACTTACAGATTGTCTAACTTTGTATTGGGCCTACATATTCACAAAACGGGTTTGTTTAATTCATCAGTCCAGTTGGTTTAACCATATCCACCCAACTCGTTTTAGACATCATATTTATCTCAGATTTGCATTAATTAAATATTAATGCACAAACCTCTCACATTAGGTCGGTAGCTTGTGGCCGCTGGATATGCCGGGCAGTTCCGGGAAGACTTCTGCTACAAGTCAGACCTAACCTCATATCTAAGCATATTTTAATTATGCCTACGACCTCTCATATTAAACTGACAATTTGCGGTCGCTGGTTAAGCCGGTTGGTTCCGGGCAGGCTTCTACCGCAAGCGGAGTCTAACCTCGTGTCATAGCCAATTTATTCCAATACAGATTATAAGGATATCGGACTAATTATGTCCATTTAACAGATTAAACTTCTTTACAGGTTTCAGCAGATTAATCAAATTTCCATGTTTACTCAATCTTAGATCGAGCCTACGGATTTTCATACCTAAATTACAATTATTCAGCTTTCAACAGATTAAGCAATTCAACAGATAACAGATCTAGCAGATTAGACGATTCAACAGATTTAGCAGATAACAGATTTAGCAGATTAGGCAATTCAACAGATTTGGCAGATAATAGATTTAGCAGATTAGGCAATTCAATAAATTTAGCAGATTATATATTCCTAAAATTCTATTTACATATCCTTCCTAATCATAAATTAAGCCTAAACTTACATGCCTAAATCATGGTCATAATTCATAATACAACATATGCCCAAATTTTTAGTTAAACTTTGCACAATACATAACATTCTCTAAAAGCCCCAAATCATGATATACCCTATGAATTATGCCAAGTTATAGCCTTTAATGCCAATTATCCAAAAATCCCCTTTTAGGCGTATTCACATTGATAGTTATCCTATTTTAATATAGGCCCTTACGCCTAAGTTTCATATTCCTTTTTCAAGTCATGAATCGTTATATAAAATATACTCAAAAATCTAGATCTTTAAATTATAACATTTCAAAATCTGATCTTAATTTTAATATGCATTATGTCCCCAAGTTTCAAGTCACATGTTATCATACAATGATTCCTCTTCTTCCAAATCACAGAGTATGCACAGATCTAGATCTAATTTACAACATATGTCCCTTTTCTCAAATCAGTCAAAGACCAGTTATGTCAATTATGCACTATCCATTATTTGTTCCAAAATTTAGCGCTCATCCATTAATCCCTTATGAGATTTGGCATAGGCTCGTGGTAGCCTAGCTATAAACAAAAAGGACGAAAAGAGGGAACATATACAGAATAATCACAATAATATTTACAAGATAGATCCCCAGAAAAGTATGCATAACCTCAGATCCAGATTCACAAAAATGTTAAGATAATTATTAGATTTTATATCTGAAAATAACTGTACTCACTATTGAAAAGGTAAATCTTGATTCCTGGTATCTGTATTCTGACACTGAATAGCGCTCCTTTGGCATAGACTATCGATTAGATTAGAAAATAGTTGTTCTCTTTTAACTCTATTCAGATTAGAAGAAGATGCACTAGTTCTAGTTTTGATTCTAGCAGAGTAGCGATGCCATTTTTATTTTTAATTAGAATAGAGGCAGAGTACAGGTAGAATGAAATTGTGTGGAGAGAAAGCTAGGTTTGGGGGTGTTTAAATAGCATAGGGGTCACGAATCTGGTCAGAATGGGCATCTAAATACAGAAAAATGCATCTATCCACGGATCTGGAAATAGAGGGGAGGTCGACTCTAAGGTCGACCCTAGTGTCGACCTGTTTACCCAGGTCGACCCCCAGGTCGACCCTAGTGTCGACCTGGGTCCTGGGCGGGAATTTTCCCGCCCAGCCCGGTTGTCTGTTTTGAATTTCGAAATCTGAATTTTGAATTTCGTGCTGGTTTTTATTGAAACTTCTGAAGGCCATATCTTCTTCATACGGAGTCCGATGAAACACAAACTTGGACTCTATTCCAAGCAGAATTTCGAGACAAACACAATAGCATAACCCGTTTCCCTTAGTTGTTCTGTTACAATTTAATTATTCTCTGATTTGTTACCCTTATGTTCACAGAAAATACAGGGTGTTACATTGATGATCAAAGCACCGCCTATGTGGCATATCTTTGTGTACAACATTAATTCGCGAGCCTCACACCCCGGTTGTGAACCAGAAACGGGAGAGGACCTCAGGGAGGGCATGCGTTTCTTTCTAGCTAGGGTGGTGTCAATGACCTACCAGCCCTGACATTTATATTATTTTCACCTATGTGGTTGTTGGATTGCGAGGCGCCTATGATATATCGATGACTTTGTGGAGCCGATGGAGTCATTTGGCTCATTTACGCCCCATAGGGTGGGGAAACGTAGTGCTCAAGGTTTAAGTTTAATCCACATCGAGTGGACCAGCCTTGACGATCCAAGGTGCAGTTGCGGCTATTCCTGAGACATGGTAGGCTAGATTGTCTCGAAACGGTGAGGACGATCCCTGGCCTCGGTTCACAGACGGAAATCCAACTTCCAATACGTGACAATTGTGGTTTTTTTTTTGTAGAGCCTAGTATTGGCGACATGATATATGGTACCCATGCCGTTTAGGAATGATACATTTATATTTGAAGTTATTTTATACACTATGCACTTATAGTAGTATCAAATGATTTTTTTTAAACGTACCAAGCATGTTTGGCTATTATCAGGGAAAACCCTATCCTCCGGCTTGCGTTGCATTGTGTGATGAGACCTGGGTCTTATAATAGCTTCATTGTTCCAAAAAGCATTGCGCTGTTTTGTTATATGCACTGGTATTCTAGGGAGGAAACCCATTCCATGTTATACGGCGTGGTCCCTTGGTATATCTGATTTAAAGTAAAGTTTTAAATATCTGTTTTAGTTCTCACACCAGTCACATGACTGACCTGGAGTTTATTGTTTTAACCTAAACTCTGGGTGCCCCTATTTTCCACACAGGCAGCTAGTGGTTGGGTTTTGCATATTTATGTTCACAGGATCCTGGTTTACATCTGGAACGATACTCGGAAAGCTCTGTATCAGTGTATTTCTTTTAGTTGTGCTTTGTATTATTTTTTCCACTGCTATGAATTTAAATGTAATTTGAATCTCTGGTATTTTTTTCTAATGTGTAATATTTTATTCATACTTTGTATATTCTTGTATTCTGATGGAATTGTTGTAATAAACAATGAAATGTTCTTCTGTTTGTGTTCCAATTTGTCGTGTTCTCAAAACAATCAGGGGTTTCGAACGATCTTGGTCGGTTTAGCGATCGATTCGGATCGAGCGAAATTCCCAATTATTACATAAATTAAGACTTAAAGAGTGGTTTGGTAAATCTTTACTAAACAAATTAAGTAAAGAGATTATAAGGAGGTTTACCAAGGTAAGAAATCATTGTAAAATCATATTGGAATCAAGTTGGTTTAGTGAAGGTTTACTTAATCAAGGAAATGGAATTAGCATGAGAAGTGAGTTTCAAATAAAAGAAAATGGTTTATAAAGCCATATTAAATGGAAATGGGAATGATGTATCAGATTTGGGTATTTCAAACGTGTATTATCTTAAGATAAGAACGTTGTCGATCACGGTATGAGAGGTAATTAGAATACTCCAACTTGAACGGCTTCACTATTATCGAGAGATAATATTAGTTTGTAATGGGTAGGAAAGTGATTATCGAGTTATTTGCGATTAATAAAATTTATCATTTTTTATAACCGTTTAAAATGGATTAACTATGCTAGTTTTAATTAATCTGAAAGATAACTACTTTTATTTAGAAATAACTCGAGCGAGTACATTACAATTGGAATTCTTTTCTTAAACAAAATAAAAGTTATGGAATGGATTAGTATAGAAAGGATTTGAAATTTAATTCAAATCATATAAACAAAGTTGTAAAAAGGGTTTTATCCAAGATGATGATTTTAGAAATATCCGTTCACCTGGGAATGGAATTAAGTGAAATGGTTTAATTGAAATAAGGGAAAGATTTTGGTAATTAATCATATGTCGTTGAGTAAATAAAAATATAACAATATGCCCAAATGGTAAAGGAAAGGGGAGGTGAGGTATGAAGCTATAGCAATAAAAAAATTAACATAAGAAAATATGAAAAGGATTTGAGAATATATAAACGATGTTTCAAGATAAAGGAAATAAAAGATGTTGATAATGAATACGGGAATATTTCCATACAAAGAAATAAAAAGAGAAGTTGATAAAAAGAGCGTTGAGTAATGTTTTCAAAGTAACGAAAGCAGAAGAGTTTTGATAAGATAAAATTTATGGAATCGATTATAAGGAATCGATGGAATGGGTTAATGAAATATTTAATATAAAGGACCTGAGCTGCCAATGTACTTAACAATATTATTATGATTTGGTAATTAAGCAACCAATTATCAAAATCTGGCCTTTTATCGATTATTGGTACGGAAAGACCGGGATCGCATTAATATTTGAAAACCATTCCGACCAGCAAACAGGTAACGTTGAAGATATCAGAAGATGGTCGAGATGGAGGACTGAAGAACATTGATCTTCATGAGCGGAAGAACTACCCCTTAAATTTCTATGGCTAGCTACCAAAGTTATGATGACATGTAATCCTGTCGTGATTGAAATCTCCGGATTTGCAAGGAATTCTTGCTATTGATCCTTGGGTGATTCCTATATAAGGATGCGGTAGGAGGGTGCCTTTGCTTCATCCTGTTCTTGGATGACTTGTATGGACGGATGTTTGACAGAGTATTTCCTTTAGAATCATGTACGTCGAGTTTTACAAATATACCGAGTTTGGTGGTGGAGAAATTCTCTTGCTTAACACGCAGAGTGTATTTGTGGGCATTAATTAGTGATTTGACGAATCTGACAATGTGACATTCAAAGTGAATGGAGATGTGCTAAAAGATAAACGTAACCTAGTGAAGCGACCCGAACTTCCCTAATCTCCGAAGAGAAGAGAAAGGACGAATTACTGCGAGGACAAGACAAATCAGAACGCAAACAGAAGAACATTTCATTGCTTATTACAACAATTTCATCAGAATACAAGAATATTACAGAGTACGAATAAATATTACACATTTGACAAATATCAGAGATTTAATATACATAGCAGCAGAAAAATAACACAAAACGCAACTGAAAGAAATACACTGATACAAAGCTTTCCCAGTATCATTCCAGCTGTAAACCAGGATCCTGTGAATATAAATCTGCAAAACCAAAACTACTAGCTGCCCGTGCGGAAAATAGGGGCACCTAGAGTTTATGTTAAAACAATAAACTCCAGGTCAGTCATGTGACTAGTATGAGAACTAAAACAATTATTAATTTGGTTTTAAAGTTAGATAAATCAAGGGACCACGCCGTATAACACGGAATGGGTTTCCTCCCAAGAATACCAATGCACAAACAAACAGCGCAATGCTAAATAAAGAAAAATGAAGCTATTATAAGACCCAGGTCCCATCACACAATGCAACACAAGACTGAAGATAGGGTCTTACCTTATAATAGCCAAAGAATGCTTGATACGTTTAAAAATAGACTATGTTGATATTACTATAAGTGTATAGTGTCAAAACAATTTCAATCATAAGTATCAATCATAGGCGGCATGGGTACCATATATCATGTCGCCATACTATTTCTACAAATAAAACCGAATTATCACGTATTGGAAATTGGATTCCATCATGAGTCGAGGCAAGGGGCAAGCTCCTTTCCGTTCGAGACACTCTAGCAAATGTCTCAGGACCACACACAACGATCCTGGATCTTCAGGGCTGGTCCTCTCTTACTTTTGAGGAATAGTTATTCCTGAACACACGTTTCCCGGTCCTTTCAGACCTATATCCGAGGTGCCTCGCATTCCAACAACCACATAGGCAAAAAGTATATAAATGCCAGGGCTGGTAGGTCACTGACATCACCCATAGCTAGAAAGAAACGTCGTGCTCTCCCTCCAGTCACTATCCCGTTTTTGACTCATACCAAGGTGAGAGGCTCGCGAATTAACGCTACACAAAAAGCTATGCCACACAGGTCGTGCTTTGATCATCAACCATAAGATTTTTCTTTTCAACAAAAGCCTTGATCATTTGCCACTTAGGCATGCCACATAGGCAATTCATGCCATGCGATTGATATCCATCAATATATAACCTCTGAGCTCGTACGTCTCAGAGAAGGGCGTTAAGCAAGAGAATAAATTCTCTGCCGCCAAACAGATATATATTTAATAGAAATCAATCACACAGAATAAAATCCAATGTCAGACACACAGTCCATTTACAAGTTCTTTATGGGTCCGAACGAAACCGGAGGAACCTTATTCCTCGCATATCCATCGATCTCCAAGTACGTCTCGACGATCACCAACTGATTCCCTCCTTTTGGGTGTACAGTCCAATCAAGATCATCAATAATCATCCAAACGACGTGAAAACCTCCGGTCTTCAACCATCGTCTTTATCTTTGACTTATCGTCGAATCGGTTATTCAGAATGGGTATAAACCTGGCCTTTCCGAATAACCCGCGTATATAATAAACAAGTGTTACACAAACAAAACATACACCTCATTCCAATTCAGAATATATTTTTTATTCAAATCTTCACATTCTTAAGGAAAGGTTCCCATTAATTTTATCAAAGATAAATTCTTCTAAATTTATTCTTTAATCTTCCATTGGATATCATTTCAAACCATGTTAAAGTTTTCCAAACTAGTCGGGATTAGCGAACTACACCGAAGTAATTATTTATTTTATTTCCCAACCCCAACCTATTCATCCCATGGAGCGAAACTGGTAATACTCCATATCTAACACAACGGTGTTATCGGTAAATATTAATTACCATTTCACGTTCAAATCTAATTAAAGATTTAACTATCGCTTTGGAGCAAAACTGGTGATACTCCATTCTCGAACACTTTAATCTAATTAAAGATTCATTAAAACTCCACTTAGTTTTAATCTTCTCAAAAATCAATATCCTCTCTTTAACTGGGTTAAAGAACCAATGTCATCTAAAACACGCTTCACGATAAACCCAAAATCACATTCCATTGTTAATCGGGTTAAAGAACCAGTGTTATTCAAAACACCGCTCATGATAAACCCCTAAAACCGATATAAATTCAATTCCAATTAAATACTAATTAATTGGACAATTTTGCTAAATCTTAATTAAAAGATTTATTCTTTTCTAAACTGGGTTCAAGAACAGTGTTATTTAACACACCATTCACGACGAACCCCAAAATCCCATTTGATATTAAGTACGAGGCTCTGAATAGAAAATATATCGTCTTGTATTCAATATCAAATTCTGAAACCAACCAATATCGTATCAGAAATAACGATATAAATATATCTTCCAAATTTCCACAACCATATCTGTATAATCACGAAATCCAACATCGAAATATTCCGAAGATAATTTCGATTCAAATCCATTCCAATTCATATATTGAAAATTCTGATTATTTTTAAAACCACTTCAAATCCAATTTATTTATTCAAAAATATTGGATTATAATTCTAGTTCGTAACTAGTTCATTTTGATAAAAATATATTTTTATCTTTTCAAATATGGAAATTTTCACCCCTATTTCTTTCTAAACCATTTATTATGATTTTACAAAATTTATTGATATTTTTAATAATTTTATCAAGGCCCGTACAGTCGATTCCCATAAACGGCCATCGAACTACACCTACAACGAACTTTTCCAAATTTGATTCAATTCCCATAAACGGCCATCGAACTACACCTACAACGACCTTTTCCAAATTTGATTTGAACATATTTCCAAATCCAACCATTAGATTTCAGATTTCTAATATTCATTGGAAATCTCTTTTCGATACAAACCCAACGGTTCCGGTTTCAGGAGAATCTGATGGTCGGATCTCCCGTAACGTCAATTCGAAGTCAATGGTCGAAATTCGCGAACTACTGTGGCGCGGCGCGTTCTACTCAGGCCATTTAATATATATAATATAAATATTATGTATATTTCATCGATTTCAATTCTTAACGTATTTTATGATTCGTTTAAATTCGTTTTAAAAATGATTTCAACTTCACATTCAATTTTTAAATCAAACTTGAATATTCCATATCATTAATATATAAATGATAATATTTTCAAAATATTAGATTTTGAAATCACTTCCTTTTCTATATTCATTATAAAAATGAATATAATCGATATAAATATCGTTCGTGTCAAAATGGTGCAAATCTAATCAACACGGATTTATATATTTCACTAACTTCGTTATTCTATTCAACAAATGAATATTTTCTCTATTCAACACATGAATCTATATATCTTTCAACAAATGAATATTCTCAACACATGAGTATCGTGAACACATGAATATTTTGTTATTTTATATATTTGATAAAATTGTATTTTATATCGTTTAATTCTTAATCAGACTCTAACCGTAAATTAGCAAGAGAACAATTCCCTAAATATTAACCCCGAAGGCCGAAACCAACATCAGATCAATACCCAGTAAACCACTCTTCTTAACTAGTTTCCATTTAGTTTCTAATTTTATATATGATAAAGATGTAAATTTTATTGTTAAAATATTTCGTTCAACACATGATAAGTTTCAACACATGAATATTCTCAACACATGAGTATCGTCAACACATGACTATTTATTCTATTCAACACGTGAATCTTTATTTTATAATATTCTTTATTTTTCAAATTGGAATGAGGCCCAATAAATTACCATATAATGTTAATTATATGGATTCCATACAACACATGTATATAATAGCAGTGATAAATAATCAACCATCATCCAAAGTGCACTACACAACTGTCGGTCAACCTATCGATTGACATACAACTAAACAATCGGGATTAGTGTACGTCAAATATCATCCCAATACCCGTGTGGGGTTTCAATCCATAAACACTGAATATTATTTGTGTAGTTGGGCAATGTGTAAAATTTATCATCCCAATCAATATCAATCAAAACAATGTACATAAACAAACCGTCTGATTTGTAAATGAATATTTATTTATTCACATACTCGTTAAAAATTGTATTTTTAACGATAAATAATTTATTTCAACACATGAATATATTTTCATTCATTCCACATCACAATCAATTTTCACCACACAATAAAATCAAACAAGTCATCCATCGTCTGTGGACAACGGGTGTCGGGTGCTGCTAAGCACCATCTGCATCCTAGTATATATTTTTAACTAGAAAACAAGAATTAAAGTGAGAAGTTCTCACCCATAAGCTAAACCAAACGCCACGACTCTTCATATGTAGAAATCTTCGCTGTGTTTTCTTTTGTCACTTTCGTTGTCCGTATTCACTACATATATAAAAATTATATTTTATTCTCTACATTATAAAAAATTTATATTTTTATTCTCTACATTACATAAAAATCGAATTTTTTTATTTTGCTACAACATATATAAAAATCATATTTTTGTATCTCTATCTTATAGAAAACATATTTTTATAATCTCTACTATATAAAAATAATATTTTTATAATCTCTACTATATAAAAATCATATTTTTATAATCTCTACTATATAAAAATCATATTTTTATATCGTCCCTTTATATGTAAAAATCGTACTTTTATATCTCTACTACATATATAAAGATCAAAATTTTATTATCTATATATTATAAAAATCATATTCTTTTTATTTCTATAATATAAAAATCATATTTTTACATACTTCATTCGTCAAAAACCATAGAAGCTTTAAAGCGGATAAAACTCACATTTTTTTTAACGTCCGGATTTATTGTTCTGGTTCCAGAATTTGCAAACGAGCCCCAATCTTCACACCGTCTTTTTTTAGCTTAAACGCGCCATTCCGGACAACTTTCACCTAGTGGTCTTCCTTCAAAAAATGTGGCATTTCGCCGGAAATCGTGAAAAGACAGCATTTTGACAGTGTTTGGACAACAGAATTTTGACGAGTTTTCCCGACAGCTCCGCAATCCAAAATAGACTATCATATACCAAATCGAAGAAAAATTCGTGCTCTTCGAATTTGGTACTATGGAGTTTTGGCCAGAAATGCACTTTTGGGAGTTATTGGATGTGGAAGCTTAGGGTGTTATTTGCAAAAACAGGATTTTGTGAAAAATGTGATTTTTGAGGTGATGGGGCCCATGGCCGGAGCTGAGGGCTGAGGGGCGGCGGTGCAGGCCAGACTGAGCGGAGAAAGGGTGCTGGTGGTGGTGGCGCTGGAGGGGACCAAGGGGGTGGTAGTTTGCAATTTGGGGTTTAGGGATTTGAAATTGGAAGAGAGAAAGAGGAGGAAAGGGAGGAGAGGAGGAAGAGGAGGAGGAGGAGGAGGAGAGGAGGAAGTCGATGGTGGTACAGAAAGGAGGGGAACGCTGCAGCGTGAGGTGCATTTTTTTTCTTTTTTTTCTCATGGTGGCAAAGAGAAGAGAGAGGGAGAGTTGACCAAGTATAATAATATATATATTTAATTATTTGATTTTCAAAATGTTAGTTTTTTTTATTCGAACTCCAAATCGAACGCAACGACTGATGTCCCTAGCTAATTACCCCCATTCTGGACAAAATGGGATATGTCCCATAAGCCAATTCGATAGTTTCCATCAGTTTTTCTCAAAATTAAAATACGAATCAATATATTGCATTTTAACATACATTTTAATTCACCGGGGCCACATACTGACTCCAAAAATTACAGAAAAATTATTACTAGCTTTTTATTGACGATATGGTTCTAAAAAAACTAATTTCGTCAAATTCTGAGACCGTTTGAAAAATGGCCATTTTCTGGTCGATCGAAATTGACTGAAACTGTTAAAACACGTTTTACTTCACCACGCTCACATATTGACTTAGAAAATTATGCAAATTGGAATCTAGCAATAATTTGACATCCCGGATCCAACAAAAGTGGTTTCGTCGAAAACCGAGGTCGTTTACAAAATTTCCATTTTTAAGGGCTATATTTCCATAGCGACTATTCTGAATTTTCAACTGGCATAACTTTTTATTTCCGCTATGAAATTTCTATTTTTTGGATTCATAGAAAGATATTCTCAAATAGACTCTAATGATTTTGGTTTCGCTAAAATCTGGTTTATTTTGAATCCTGTACATTCAAAATGAACTTTGAAATCGAAATTTCAAACTATCGCGCCGTTTTCAATTCCTTTTATAATTAAAATAAAATATTTATATTCTAACGATGATCTATATAAATATATACTTCTATTTCTAATCACAATGAATTTCTTATCGTTATTTTTTAAAATAATCCATTTTAAATATTCAAAATTTATTAAAATAGCCAAAATAAAAAATTTAAATTGGCTCAGATTTTCCGGGTTGTTACATTCTCCCCCACTTAAAACTTTTCTTCCCCGAAAAGGAAGGAAGCTGAAAGTTGTTTTACTAATCAACTCAACTTCCATTATTTTCTTTGCGGCTTAAGTTCAACTTTTCAGTTTCTAAGAACTTTTCAAATTTTTCAAAAATTTGGCTAACACCCTAAATTTTTGAAAAATTTCGCCATAACCTCCCCAGCACGGGAGCATCGGGATATTTCAAATAGCCTCCCAGGGCCTTTACCAATCCAAAAGAAAAAGCCAAGCGGCTCATAAAATCATCATCACCCAAATGAAACAGTAAATGTGTACCTATTTGTCGGGCATACAATTATATTCTTCTTCTCTAGCCTCCTTGCTATGACTTGTTCAATAGATATACATGTATATGTATGCAATTTCAAACAATTTTCAATTCAGTTCTAGATTTGGTTCAATTAGGCTAAATGGTTCAAAATTTTAATTAATCAAACAATCAAACAATATAACCAGCAATCAATTAGTGAATTAACGTTTCAAATTCATAATTTTGATATATATACAGAAAATCATCTTTTTGATGCCAAATCACAACAATAAACCTATCTAGTTTTGGTTCTCATACCAGTCTAACGGAAATATATAGAAATCCCACTTTCGAAACTCGAACACAAATACTGGTGATGGTATACTTCATCATCAGGACCATGTCCGGGCGACTAGAGTGTGATTCTATATCTACCCAGTATATTAAAACTTCGAATATACGTTCATGATGCGTCTATGCAAAATCTTTATACACTCGATTGTCCAAATTCAATACAAATAAAATATTCAAATACGTATACTAAGATTTAAATTTTCAAAACAAAACTTGTTATCGTTTTTATTTAAAAAAAATACACTCTTCCGGCTCATTCTAGGATACTACTGATCCCATCTCTAATGAGCCATTCTTATTGGACATTACTAGTCCAATCTCTGATGAATTCTTTCGCTCGGTCCTAATGTGTATTGTTCTCGAGCTCTGTCAACCAAAGCTCTGATACCAAATGAAGCGACCCGAACTTCCCCAATCTCCGAATAGAAAAGAAAGGACGAATTACCGTGAGGATAAGACGAATCAGAACGCAAACAGAAGAACATTTCATTGCTTATTACAACAATTTCATCAGAATACAATAATATTACAGAGTATGAATAAATATTACACATTTAACGAATATCAGAGATATAATATACATAGCAGCGGAAAAATAATACAAAACACAAATGAAAGAAATACACGGATGCAGAGCTTTCCGAGTATCATTCCAGCTGTAAACCAGCATCCTATGAATATAAATCTGCAAAACCAAAAATACTAGTTGCCCGTGCGGAAAATAGAGGCAGCCAGAGTTTAGGTTCAAACACTAAACTCCAGGTCAGTCATGTGACTAGTATGAGAACTAAAACAGTTATTAATTTGGTTTTAAAGTTAGGTAAATCAAGGGACTACGCCGTATAACACGGAACAGGTTTCCTCCCAAGAATACCAGTGCACAAACAAACAGCACAATGCTAAATAAAGAAAAATGAAGCTATTATAAGACCCAGGTCTCATCACACAATGCAACGCAAGCCAGAAGATAGGGTTTTACCTTATAATTGCCAAAGAATGATTGATACGTTTAAAAACAGATTATTTTGATATTACTATAAGTGTATAGTGTCAAAACAATTTCAATCATAAGTATCAATCATAGGCGGCATGGGTACCATATATCATGGCGCCATACTAGTCCTACAAATAAAACCGAATTATCACGTATTGGAAATTGGATTCCATCATGAGTCGAGGCAAGGGGCAAGCTCCTCTCTGTTCGAGACACTCTAGCAAATGTCTCAGGACCACACACAGCGATCCTGGATCTTCAGGGTCGGTCCTCTCTTACTTTTGAGGATTAGTTATTCCTGAACACACATTTCCTGGTCCTTTCAGACCTATATCCGAGGCGCCTCGCATTCCAACAACCACACAGATAAAAAGTATACAAATGTCAGGGCTGGTAGGTCACTGACATCACCCATAGCTAGAAAGAAACGTCATGCTATCCCTGCAGTCACTATCCCGTTTTGACTCATACCGAGGTGTGAGGCTCGCGAATTAACGCTATACACAAAGCTATGCCACACAGGCTGTGCTTTGATCATCAACCACAAGACTTTGCTTTTCAACAAAAGCCTTAATCATTTGCCACTTTGGCATGCCACTTATGCATGCCATACAGGCAATTCATGCCATGCGATTGATGTCCATCAATATATAACCTCTGAGCTCGTACGTCTCAGAGAAGGGCGTTAAGCAAGAGAATAAATTCTCCGCCGCCAAACAGATATATAATTAATAGAAATCAATCACACAGAATAAAATCCAATGTTAGACATACAGTCCATTTACAAGTTCGTTCTGGGTCTGAACGAAACCGGAGGAACCTTATTCCTCGCATATCCAACGATCTCCAAGTGCGTCTGGACGATCACCAACTGATTCCCTCCTCTTGGGTGTATAACCTAATCAAGATCATCAATAATCATCCAAACGACGTGAAGACCTCCGGTCTTCAACCACCGTCTACATCTTTGACTTATCGTCGAATCGGTTATTCAGAATGGGTATAAACCCGGCCTTTCCGAATAACCCACGTATATAATAAACAAGTGTTACACAAACACAACATACACCTCATTCCAATTCAGAATATATTTTTATTCAAATATTCACATTCTTAGGGAAAGGTTCCCATTAATTTTATCAAAGATAAATTCTTCTAAGTTTATTCTTTAATCCATATCATTTCAAACCATGTTAAGCTTTTCCAAACTAGTCGGGATTAGCGAACCACACCGAAGTAATTATTTATTTTATTTCCAAACCCCAACCTATTCATCCCATGGAGCGAAACTGGTAATACTCCATGTATAACACCACGGTGTTATCGGTAAATATTAATTACCATTTCACGTTCAAATCTAATTAAAGATTTAACTATCGCTTTAGAGCAAAACTGGTGATACTCCATTCTCGATCATTTTAATCTAATTAAAGATTCATTAAAACTCCACTTAGTTATAATCTTCTCAAAAATCAATATCCTGTCTTTAACCGGGTTAAAGAACCAATGTCGTCTAAAACACTGTTCACAATAAACCCAAAATCACATTCCATTGTTAATCGGGTTAAAGAACAGGTGTTATTCAAAACACCGCTCACAATAAACCCCAAAAACCAATTTAAATTCAATTCCAATTAAATACTAATTAACTGGACAATTTCACTAAATCTTAATTAAAAGATTTATTCTTTTCTAAACTGGGTTCAAGAACAGTGTTATTTAAGACACCATTCACGACAAACCCCAAAATCCCATTTGATATTAAATACAAGGCTCTGAATAGAAAATATATCGTCTTATATTCAATATCAAATTCTTTAAACCAACCAATATCGTATTAGAAATAACGATATAAATATATCTTCCAAATTACCACAACCATATCTGTATAATCACGAAATCCAACATCGAAATATTCCGAAGATAATTTCGATTCAAATCCATTCCAATTCGTATATTGGAAATTCTGATTATTTTTAAAACCACTTCAAATTCAATTTATTTATTCAAAAATATTGGATTATAATTCTAGTTCGTAACTAGTTCATTTCGATAAAAAAAATATTTTTATCTTTTCAAATAAGAAAATTTTCACCCCCATTTCTTTATAAATCATTTATTATGATTTTACGTAATTTATTGATATTTTTAATAATTTTATCAAGGCCCGTACAGTCGATTTCCATAAACGGCCATCGAACTGCACTTACAACGACCTTTTCCAAATTTGATTTGGACATAATTCCAAATCCAACCGTTAGATTTCAAATTTCTAATATTCATTGGAAATCTCTTTTCGATACGAACCCTATGGTTCCCGTTTCAGGAGAATCCGATAGTCGGATCTCCCGTAACGTCAATTCGAAGTCAATGGTCGAAATTCGAGAACTACTGCGGCGCGACGCGTTCTATTCAGGCCATTTAATATATATAATATATATATTATATATATTTCGTCGATTTCAATTCTAAACATGTTTTATAATTCGTTTAAATTCGTTTTAAAAACGATTTCGACTTCATATTCAATTTTTAAATCAAACTTGAATATTCCATATCATTAATATATAAATGATAATATTTTCAAAATATTAGATTTTGAAATCACTTCCTTTTCTATATTCATTATAAAAATGAATATAATCGATATAAATATCGTTCGCGTCAAAATGACGCAAACCTAATCAACACGGCTTTACATATTTCAATAACTTCATTATTCTATTCAACAAATGAATATTTTCTCTATTCAACACATGAATCTATATATCTTTCAACACATGAATATTCTCAACACATGAGTATCGTCAACATATGACTATTTTGTTATTTTATATTTTTGATAAAATTGTGTTTTATTGCGTTTAATTCTTAATCAGACTCTAACCATAAATTAGCAAGAGAACAATTCCCTAAGTATTAACCCCGAAGGCCGAAACCAACATCAGATCAATACCCAGGAAACCACTCATCTTAACTAGTTTCCAGTTAGTTTCTAATTTTACATATGATAAAGATGTAAATTTTATTGTTAAAATATTTCGTTTAACACATGATAAGTTTCAACACATGAATATTCTCAACACATGAGTATCGTCAACACATGACTATTTATTCTATTCAACACGTGAATCTTTATTTTATAATATTCTTTATTTTCCAAATTGGAAAGAGGCCCAATCAATTACCATATAATGTTAATTATATGGATTCCATACAACACATGTATATAATAGCAATGATAAATAATCAACCATTATCCAAAGTGCACTACACAACTGTCGGTCAACCTATCGATTGACATACAACTAAACAATCGGGATTAGTGTACGTCAAATATCGTCCCAATACCCGTGTGGGGTTTCAATCCACAAACACTGAATATTATTTGTGTAGTTGGGCAACGTGTAAAATTTATCGTCCCAATCAATATCAGTCGAAACAGTGTACATAAACAAACCGTCAGATTTGTAAATGAATATTTATTTATTCACATACTTGTTAAATATTATATTTTTAACGATAAATAAATTATTTCAACACATGAATATATTTCCATTCATTCCACATCACAATCAATTTTCGCCACAAAACAAAATCAAACAAGTCATCCATGGTCTGTGGACAACGGGTGCCGGGTGCTGCTAAGCACCGTCTGCATCCTAGTATATATTTTTAACTAGAAAACAAGAATTAAAGTGAGAAGTTCTCACCCATTAGCTAAACCAAACGCCACGACTCTTCATATGTAGAAATCTTCGTCGTGTTTCCTTTTGCCACTTTCGTTGTCCATATTCACTACATATATAAAAAACATATTTTTATTCTCTACATTACAGAAAAATTATATTTTTATTCTCTACATTACATAAAAATCAAATTTTTTTATTTTGCTGCAACATATATAAAAATCGTATTTCTATATTCTCTATCTTATAAAAAACAAATTTTTATAATCTCTACTATTTAAAAATCATATTTTTATAATCTCTACTATATAAAAATCATATTTTTATAATCTCTACTATATAAAAATCATATTTTTATATCGTCACTTTATATGTAAAAATTGCTTTTATATCTCTATTACATATATAAAGATCAAATTTTTATTATCTGTATATTATAAAAATCATATTCTTATTATTTCTATAATATAAAAATCATATTTTTACATACTTCATTCGTCAAAAACCATAGAAGCTTTAAAGCGGAGAAAACTCACATTTTTTTCTAATGCCCGGATTTGCTGTTCTGGTTCCAGAATTTGCAAACGAGCTCCAATATTCACACCAACTTCTTTTCTAGCTTAAACGCGTCATTCCGGACAAGTTTCTCCTAGTTATCTTCCTTCCGGAAATGTGTCATTTTGTCGGAAATCGCGAAAAGACAGCATTTTGACAGTGTTTGGACAGCAGACTTTGGACGAGTTTTCCCGACAGCTCCGCAATCCAAAATAGGACTATCATATACCAAATCGAAGAGAAAATCATGCTCTTCGAATTTGGTACTATGGAGTTTTGTCCAGAAATGCACGGTTTGGGAGTTATTGGCTGTGGAAGCTCAGGGTATTATTTGCAAAAAGGGATTTTGTGAAAAATGTGATTTTTGAGGTGGTGGGGCCCATGGCCGGAGCTAAGGGGCGGCGACAAAGGCCTGACTGGGCGGAGGAAGGGTGCTGGTGGTGGTGGTGGCGCTGGAGGGGCCCACGGTGGTGGTAGTTTGCAATTTGGGGTTTAGGGATTTGAAATTGGAAGAGAGAAAGAGGAGGAAAGGGAGGAGAGGAGGAAGAGGAGGAGGAGAGGAGGAGGCCGATGGTGGTGCGGAAGGGGGGGGGGGAACGCTGCAGTGTGAGGTGCGTTTTTTCCTTTATTTTGTTCTTTTTCTCATGGTGGAAGAGAAAAGAGAGGGAGAGTTGACCAAGTATAATATATATATATATATATATTTATTTATTTAATTATTTAATTTTCAAAAAGTTAGTTTTTTTTATTCAAACTCCAAATCGAACCCAACGACTGATGTTCCTAGCTAATTACCCTCATTCCGGACACAATGGGATATGTCACGTAAGCCAATTCGACTATTTCCATCAGTTTTTCTCAAAATTAAAATATGAATCAAAATATTGCATTTTAACGTACATTTTAATTTACCGGGGCCACATACTGACTCCAAAAATTACAAAAAAAATATTTCTAGATTTGTATTGACGATACGGTTCTAACAAAACTAATTTCGTCAAATTCTGAGACCGTTTGAAAAATGGCCATTTTCTGGTCGATCGAAATTGATTGAAACAGTTAAAATACGTTTTACTTCGCCACGCTCACATATTGACTCAGAAAATTATGCAAATTGGAATCTAACAATAATTTGACATCCCGGATCCAACAAAAGTGGTTTCGTCGAAAACCGAGGTCATTTGCAAAATTTTCAATTTTAAGGGCTATATTTCCATATTCTGAATTTTCAACTGGGCATAACTTTTTATTCTCGCTATGAAATTTCGATTTTTCGGGTTCGTTGGAAAGATATTCTCAAGTAGATTCTAATATTATTGGTTTCGCTAAAATCCAGTTTATTTTGAATCCTGTACATTCATTTGAACTTTGAAATCAAAATTTCAAACTATTGCGCCATTTTCAATTCCTTTTATAATTAAAATAAAATATTTATATTCTAACGACAATCTATATAAATATATACTTCTATTTCTATTCAAAATAAATTTCTCGTCCTTATTATTTAAAATAATCCATTTTAAATATTCAAAATTAATTAAAATAGCCAAAATAAAAAAATTAGATTGGCTCAGTTTTTCCGGGTTGTTACACCTAGAGCCTCATCAACCGGGAAATGACACAAAATTAGGTAGGCACCATGTCTATGTGGGTCGCACTCATTTAAAGGGTATATCATTACCTAATCTGGAGAAATCAAATGCCTTCGGTTGTTCTTTTATTTTATTTGTATGCTACAAGTTCGGTTGGCTGGCCCCCAACCGTGGTAATGATATATTCGGTATTCTCAAGAGAAATGAGGGTCGCTCATATGTAGCCGGGTTGCAAGACGTTCTTGTTGAACCCCAATGTATTCATCTTCGGAGGTACATTTTCGGAAAGGTGGTCCCATACCTTGCCAGGAAATCCATTCCCTAATAAGCGCCCGCTGTTTTGATTGTATTCTATATATGTAGAGCGGGAGATGCAAGCGTTTTGGTAGATTATTATTTATTTATGGTTCGATAGACATTATTATAATATCAGAAAAGATATTGATTTCAAAAATGTTTTGGATTATAGTAAGGTAAAAACCGTCCATGTTTATGTGTGGACTGGCCTTACTATTATCCTTTCCTTTCAAAAAGGATTTTCAAAATTAAACAAGCTGTTTGTGGTGTGAGTTTATCGCTGAAAGTATTCCAGACTGATCCGAGCGAATTTTTCTTTGCTTCAAATGTGCTCAGGTCAGACCGAGTATATTTCCAGGTTAGGTTTCGCTTGGAGTTTCAGGAGCTGGAAGCAGGAGGCTTTACCATTAGTTATACAAAGTTTATTTCCGCTGTGATTGATGTATGTTGTACTCTGATAAATGGTATTGTGTATATATATATATACAGTTCTTTTATAAAGAGAGTTTGTTATATTATATTTATTCATTCCGTTGTGGGATTCTGATGATGTGTTCTCCTTTTTCTTCTATTTTAACACTTCTTTCTTTCTACTTCTCATCCTCTAACTTCTTTCTATTAACAGTCTGAGTTCAATACTTGGATTTTTGACAAGTAATATGGGATTTTGTATTATTGTTGAAAATTCGAGCATCGAAAATTTTCCGGGCCGTTACACATCCTATATAGGAATCGCCCCAAGGATCAGTAGCGAGAAGTCCTTACAATCCGAAGATTTCAATCACGATAGAATCACAAATCATCATAACCCTGGCGGATTAGACCAAAGAAGTTTAACAAGTAGTTCTTCCCCTCATGAAGATCATTGGTCTTCAATGCTCCGTCTTTATAAGGCAACAAGTAAGTTGTGAATGCATTATTGATTCGAAGTGGGTTTGGGTTAAGTTCCCATCCCGGTCTCTTCGAAACAACTGGTCAAAAGGTCATAAGGAATATTGATTTGATAGTCCATTCTTTAACTATCAAATCCGACAGTATAGCTAAGTATATTGGTAGCTCAGGCCCTTTATATTAAAACATTTATTAAAACCTCTTCAGCGATCAAAATTGATTATATATTCTTCACCCAACAAATCTCTTCTGTTCTCGTTACATTGAAACATAACTAATGTAACGGCCCCGGTTTTCGCCCGACCCGATCGATCGCAAAATCGACCAAGACTGTTCAAAACCCGAACACGTTAACTCTGGGAATACAACATCATCATAACAACAATAGCAGACTTTTATAAAACATCATAATAATGTTACATCAGAGTACAGAATATCAGAGTACATCGAATAAAATTACAGTGGAAGATAAATTACAACAGATACAATACAATGCAACGGAAATAGTATATCTAAGGTAGCGGAAGACAACTATGCTCTGGACACAGCTTTAGGCTTCGATCCAGAATCCTGCTCAAAAGATAAATATCTGCAAAAAGCTACTCGACTGCCCGTGTGGAAAAGAGGGCACCCGAGTTTGCAAAGTGAAACAAACTACGAGTCAATCATGGGACTGGTGTGAGAATTCTTAACTAATATAACTACTAGCAATAAGGCAAATCCAAGAACCACGCCGCTAACGCGGAACAGGTTTTATTCCAATGGATTGTCGGTGCATAAAATAAAGTGAATCGTTAAACAACGCAATGCTTTTTAGAAAAATGGAATCATCATGAGACTCATGTCCCATCACACAATGCAACGCAAACCGTAGGATAGAGTTTTACCTTATGATGATTAAACATGCTTGGTACAATAAAAACGAATTTGATATTATTGCTAGTGTATATATGTTACAAAAACATTTTAAAGTAAATGTATCAATCCTAGGAAGAATAGCTACCATATACTATGCCTCCGTACTAGTAATACAATCAAATCCGTAGGGTCGTATTGGGAATTGGGTTTTCCATCATGAGTCAAGGCTAGGGAGGAGCTCCTTACCGATTCGAGACATTCTAGCTAATGTCTGAGGATTCCCCGCAGTTAACCCTTGGATCCTGCAGGGCCGGTCCACACATACAGCTTCGTGGATTAGTTATTCCTAAACACACGTTTCCCAATCCTATAGGACCTATCATCCGAGGCGCCTCATTCCATCATCCACATAAGTAAAATATCAGCCAGTTTAAGCACTGACACTACTTCTAGCTAGAAAGAAATGTGCTACTCTCCCTGCGTTCCTTTCTCCCGTTTTAGACTCCAACCTGGTTGTGAGGCTCGTGAAACTACGCAATACACAAAGCTATGCTTATTCAAGCTGTGCTTTGATCATCAACCATAAGGTTCTGCTTTTCAACAAGAAACCTTGATCATTGCATTTTGGTATGCCACACTGTCAATCTATATCATACTATTAATCCTTTGCCAAAATATACAAAAGGGTGTTAAGCAAGAGAATAAATTCTCCGCCACCAATCATTCATACATTCGGCAGAAAATCAATAAATACGATATAAAGGAGTACAATGTCGGACACACATTCCATTTATAAGCTTATGCTCTGGGTCTGAGCGAAAGCCAAATCCGTACAAATCAGTACTACGTCCGGACAACTACCATTTTAGCCCCGTCTTGAGAGCAAATCAATCAAGGGCCTCAACACTAGTTACCCATTCGATGTGAAGATCGTCGATCTTCAATCGCCGCCTTCAATTCTTCGAACGTCGTGTCATTATTTGGAACGAGAGTAAACTCGGACTTTCCAAATAACTCTCGCACATATATAAATTTGAAAACCATTTCATATCGTTGTTAATAATTTATAACGATCTATCGCTATTTTTATTTTACTTTACATACACATCCTAAACATAACAATGTATATTTTCTCCTTCCATCCTTCAATTTACACAAAATGTATATTTGGTTTCATTATTATTATTATTTAAAAAAAAAATCTATTCCTTAGAAATGTAAATTTCTGATCTTATTATTTACATTGAAAAATGTGAATTTCTATTCCTATTTTAATTTACATTGAGAAATGTAAACTTATATTTCAATATATTATTATATTGAAAATGTATCTTTTATTCTATATTCTATTTATATTGGAAAATGTAAATTCCTAATCATTCTTTTATTTCCTTTGTTTACACTGAAAAATATAACTTCTTTTTACCGCCTCTAAAATGACGATAAAAATATATAATTTTTATTCTATTCTTTTATCGCATCTAAAGTGACGATAAAAATATACATTTCATTTCTATTATTTTTATTCACATTAAAAATGTAAACTTTTCTTTTTAATCTAATTTACATTAAAAACGTAAATTATTTCTATAATCTAATTACATTAAGAATGTAAACTTCTTTCTACTTTAACTTGATTACATAAGATGTAATTTTTCTCCTTTATCTTAATTTACATGATAAATGTAAATTTTCCACTTTCAATCTAATTCACATGCAGATTGACTTAATTACACAAAAATGAAATTTTATGTTCTCTAACTTAATTACATTAAAAAAAATGAAATTTCCTTCTAATCCTCATTTACATTAAGAAAATGTAAAACTTTTCTAATCCTTATCTTATTACAATAAAAATGTAACTTTCTTTTATAACAAACTTGGAGGTGAAAATATTCATTTCAATATTAACACATAACGGTGTGAAAATAACGTCAATTTCTAATTTAACTCATGACAGTGTAAATAATGTCCATTTTCTATTTAACCATTTATATTTTTAATATGGGCCAGACCTCTTACATTAGGCCTGCAACTTGTGGATGCTGGATAGGCCGGTCGGTTTCGGACAGACTTATCCCACAAGTTGGGTTTAACCTCGTGTCTTAGCCCAATTTGTATTTGCGCACTTGGACCTCTCACATTAGGCCCAACATTTATGGCCGCTGGATATGCTAGTCGGGTCCAGGCAGACTTCCACCACAAATATGACCTAACCTCGTATCCGAGTACAATTTTAATTAATCATTATAATTGTTCTACTAAAAATATTATTTTAAACAGTTTCTAATTTCAAAATATCTTAATTTTGGAATATTCTATATTTCCAAAATAACTTGATTTCAAATACAATAACTTACCCTTTCAAATCTTAATAAAACTTGGGACTTCCTCAATTATTATATTAATAATAATAAACCTTTCAAAATGTCTAATTCTGAATCTAATCTTCTTATCTTAACATATTGACAGTAAAGATAGAATCTTTTTAATTGAATCCTTTTTATTGTAACTTTTAGACAACAAAGACATAATCTTTTTAAATCAACGTCAATTAATTCCATTAATTGAATTATAAAATATTCTTTTAATTCAAGATTGATAACAATAATATTCATCTTTCCAAAATGTTTGGTTTTGAAAACAAATCTTCTTAATTACTTTAAAAATGTAATTTATATTACAAGTCAAATCTTGCTCTTTAATTTGCAATGTAAATTTTATTGACTATGTAAATTCTTATTCTTTCATTACATATAAAATGTAATTCCTATTGTCTTCCTCTTTTCTACGGTTTTATATAACAATAAAAATGTATTTTTCATTGTTTATTCTTTTCTAATCATGTTTTCTATATATATTCATGAAAAATAAATGAACGTTTCATTGGTTAACAATTGTCTATATTTATCAATGACACAAAAATGCATGTTCCATTTGTAAACAATTTCCTATTAAAACATTTCATAATGAAATGGTATCTTTATTCTATGTATCATTTTATAACAAAAACTTTACTTTTATTCTATTTCAACATTTTATGACAAAAATGTTATTTCTTCTATTGACAAAAAGAATGTTTTGTTTGCATTCAATGTTTCTATCAGCAAATAAAAGAATATTTTATTTGCCTAACATTTCTATATTTTTAATGACTAATAAAAGAGGGGATTTATTTATGTATATATTCTAATGACAAATAAAGAGGAATTTATTTGTGTACACTTTCTAATTCAACTTGACAAATGAAAGATGATGATTTATTTGTTTACAAATTTTTAATCCGATCTTAACAAATAAAATGAAAATTTCATTTGCTTACAATATCTATTTACAGAAATGATAATTTTATATGTCAATTCTAAATTTGACAAAAGCAACAAATTTATATGTTAATACTAAATTTAACAAAAGCGGCAAATTTATGTGTAATTTCTAAATTTGGCAAAAGGAACAAATTAATATGTAAATCCTAAATTTGGCAAAAGGGACAAATTTAGTTTAACATAAAAAATGAAAATTTTATGTGACACAATTATAATTTAACCGAAAATGATATTTTGTTCAACATTTTATTTATAAACGTATATTTTTCACGATGTAAACATTTCATACATTTCGTACCATCCATAAACACGATCAGTTAGTTTACCACAATACAGACAATTCAAATAATATAGAATTCACACAGTGTATATATTTGCTATTGCAACCACATTTAACATAAGAATATGTATATATAACGATTTTAATCTTAAATTTAAAAACGAGAAATCTCACCGAGCTTTTTATTCAGAATAGATCAGATCTGAAATTTGCTGAATTTCTAAATGCTCTATTTACGCTCTAATCTGTTCCATAGTCTTGATCTTGTCACAAGGATTCCAACGCAACTAAAATCATTCACTTCCGTCGCTGTTTGAAAGAGTTATCGTTGTTTAAACACTAGATCATTAATTAAATAAAGAATTAATTAGTTAAAGTAATTAGTCCCTTAACCTTGTCTTCTCCTTCTCGGATGATACTACACCTCGCAACCCATTCGTTCGATTTCGAAGCTTCTCCCCCGTGCTTCACCAGGGCCATCGAGGCTAGATCCAAGGACCCCACGTCGAAGGCCAACCCGAGAGCATCTGCCGCCCACGCACCCCCCCAGCTCGGTGGGCCCCTCCCCTCTAAATGGCGGTCCGAAAGTGCCGACTTCAGGCTAGGAGTTCGTGAAATTTGTGAACTAAAACGCGATCTTAACCGTATGGATTTGTCGATCTCTCCAAGAGCTTCGATTTGGTATATAATATGTTGAATTTCAATGAGCGGATCAAAAGTTATTGAGGTTTTAATTTTCGGTCATTCGTGGCCTTCGATTTCAATAGCAGGCGGCCGGCCATTTTTAGGGTTTTAAATATATTTTTTATTAATTTATTCATCGTAAAGCGTGTTATAAAGGTAAAGATGCGGGATGTCTCCGAATTGGGCCTGCTTACTGTCGTTCTTAAGTTTTGATGCCTTCTGAACGCAATGGGATAGGTCTCGTGGCCCAATTCCGAAATCTGTAAAAAATATATTTAAATTTACATTAAAAATTAATTAATTAAATATTTACAGTACATTTAAATACGCCAGGGCCACAAACTACCTTCAAAAATTCCCGAAAAATATATTTAGCTATGTTTTGACGCTACGAACCTAGGAAAATTAATTTCGTTCAATTCTGAGCCTGTTTGAAAAATGGCCTTTTTCAAATCGATTAAAATTTACCAAAATTAACCAAACTGAAATTTTTTGCCACGGCCAGAAATTAATTCTAAAAATTATGAAAAATTAAACTTAGCAATAATTTGACATTCCGAATCCAACAAAAGTGGTTTCGTCGAAAACAGAGGTCGTTTGAAAAATGGCTACTTTCAAGGCGTATATATTAAATATTAAAAATACATTTTTAAACAAATAATTTTCGAAACTCGAAATATATAAGTGTTTATACTTTTTAAATGCAGAAACATCATTCTGAACTCAATGGAAGCAGTTTCGAGTTCAAATTCCTTCATATGCAAAAAGTAACATTTTTGACCTTTATATATTATATATAAATTTCATAGCGACCTTCTAAATTTTAATCTGGGCATAACTTTTTATTCCTGCTATGAAATTTCGATTTTTCAGATTCGTTAGAAAGATATTTTTAAATAGATTCTAATATTTTTGGTTTCACTAATATCCGTTAAATTTTGCATCTTGTACGGTCAGTCAAAGTTCAAGTTTGACTTTTCAAACTACCGCGTTATTTTTAACTCCTTTTATAATTAAAATTAAATTATTCATCCCAACCTCGATTTAAATAAATTTTTAATCATTATTATTTTAAATAAATTATTTTAAATACCAAAACCCATTAAAATTAGTTAAAATAAAATTTTAAATTTACCCCAAAATTCAGGGTTGTTACAACTAAAACTTATACTTTTATAATAGCATATTCACCAAAATGTCTTTCTTATTTCCCTTACTTCGGACCTGTCTATATAATTCACCAAAATCTTCTATGATTTCCTTTAGAAATATCGTTTTACATTCTCAACTCTTTTGAATTTCCTTTACCATTAAAAATAACACCATCTTTTGATAATAGTGAAATCGTTCAAGTTGGGGTATTCTAATTACCTCTCAGACCTTGATCGACAACGTTCTTATCATAAGATAGATAAAAGCTTGTAACTCAAAAACTAACACTAAACCATCATAAAATTCTTATTTACCATTTAATTTCAAATGTGGTTTTATAACCCCCTTTTTATATTTGAAACCTCTTTCACTTATAAATTCTTTATTTAACTATTAAATATCTTTTCCTTTCCATTGATAGCCTTATTCCAAATAAAATGTTTAATTCAATTCCAAAGTACTCGTTTATTTTAAAATCATCATCTTGGTTTAAAAACCTATTTACAGCTTCATTCGGTTTCATTTTCAACCCATCTTTAATTACATTACTTTTACTTAAATTGGTTCATTAAGTAAAGGTGTATCTTGGAATATCGCTTCGGCTTGAGATTTATAAACTTCGTTTATCAATCCTTGTACAAAGTTCTTTTCAAAGTTCAACTAAGATCTTTTTTTGATTTGATTACCTTTTAAATGCATTCCATTTAAAAGTATAATCATATCAATTAATAATTAACATCAACTCTATTCGCAATAGATGTAGTTAACTTCCTGATTAAATAAAATAGAATAATTAACCTCTTAACTAGTAATTTTATTAATAAAGCCGTAATTACTTCAAAAATACAGTTAATTAAGGATTGATTAATTTCTAAGAACATTCGTTAAGTTTTAAATAATTATTGTTAAACTATTTCTATTAATTAACCAATTTAGTAACACTTCCACTTGAAATAGTTGATTAAGTTAATCTGAAAACACCGTTAATTTTTAACTTGTTTCCCTTAACCGTTCTTATTAAATTAAATCAAAATGTAATTAATTTAATATAAACACGCTTCATTGTTTTCCTTGAAAACAATTATCTTAGATTATTAACCTTTCGGTTAATTCCTGTCTTCATAAGATTATACTATATAAGTCATTTTATGCTTTGCTTTGTAAAACATGCTTTATAAATATTTATAAATTTTTTATGTAAACATGTTATATAAAATAACTTGAAACTTTGATTCAGTTATAAAAATAAATTTTATAACTTAAAACACTGTCAATTCACTTAATGGCAAAACGACGTCCAAAATAATGGACTTTAGGCCATTAACTGCCAATCACTTAATCAATACGGTTTATTTTTTTATTAAAACCCAACAACTGTTGAATTTAAATTTAATTATCAACATCCATTCAATCAATAATATTCAAACATGATATAATATTATTTGGGTTAAATAATTCATATATGATAAAACAATAACAAACAATTATTTGATGAATCTGATTGGATTCCTCCAACATGTTCTTCCCTGCATCACAAATTGTAATGATAGTTTATAATAACATATGGAATGATGATTCATTAAACTATCATTTTAAAACGATATAAATAATGTCAACCAAACAAATAATCAACAACCCACAGAACGCGCATAACATCCATCCAACCAATTTTATATTATCAACTATAATTTATAGTTATATGAATTTAGCACATCTAAGAATTTCACAAAAGTGTGAGGGTTAACTCACCATTTAATTTTGATTGACGATGAATTCGAGTCGTTTATTTATATTTAAATGAACGTTTAAAATTAAATAAAATTCCAACTGTTGTCGAATGACTTTGAATCAGCTCGACTGCGTAGCCTTTGTTTCTGCGATCCCAACGGATTTTGCTTTGTGCAATTCTGATCACGGACGAACGATTAATAGTCATTATGACTTTTAATTTATTAAATGCCACTAAATAAATTCTTAAATATTAACTAACCTTAGTGACATCATTAGGCAGTCTATCTTCTCGAAATAGCCCGTTGCAATAATCATGTCATAACCGAAATAAAAACTCTCATTGTCTTTTAAACCGCAATTAGGCAAGTTAAATGAATGTTGGTTTTTTAGTTCCTCGCAACCATTCCTTCGCATGCGCACACTTCCTTCTTTTCAACCTTCACACCCACTCACCATCACGTTTTTCTTCTTTCATTGTTTTTTTCTTTATTTTAATAATAAGGCCCAAAATCCAGAAAAAATCTCGCAGCACACCCTATTATTTTCCCTCTTCTCTTTCATGTTTTAGAACCGCTTCTCGCATTCCATTACACCTTACAGATTCTTTTCACGCATTGCTTTTTTTCCTTTACTATACCTTTTTGTTCCTTTTTCTTTCATGAAAGCCGGAAGCCCATAAAGCCCATCACACTTTGTATCCTTATTCCTCCATGCGCAAATATCTGCTCCACGCACGCATGTTTTTAGACTACGCCACCCACCTCATCCCATACTATATAGTTAAACCATGTAGATACCATTTCCTTCCCTAGTTCTTTGACCTTCTTCACGCAGCAGTGCAAATTTGAAAGCCGTGACTTCATGAAACCGAATGCACACTGTTTCACAAAGAAAACTCAACCTTCTCAATCTCTACTGCATCCGTCACCCAGACAAAAAGAATACATCTCCTTCTATGTAACGACCCGGATTTTCGGCGACTTTGGTTACCGACATAAACTCGATGTCGATAACCAAAACATCGAAAAATCCCGGTAATTAATGAAAGAAATTAGAGGGTGAGAATAGATAAGATAGAAACTTAGAATAGAAGAAGAAGAAGAACACAACATCAGAGTAACACGAACCTCACAGCAGAACGAATAACATATAATAGATAACATAACTTTGAAATATAACAGTTATGTATACAATAGCACTTATCAGAGTACAGCACTTACAACACAGCGGAACAAAACTCTATATAACTAATGTTGAAGCCTCCTGCTCTAAGCTCCTTTAGATAGATCTGAAAAATCCTGAACTACTTGACTACCTGTAATAACCCGCAAAATCTGGGCCAGTTTAAAATTTTTATTTTGGCAATTTTAGCGAATTTTGAATATTTAAAATGAATTATTTTAAATAATATTGACGAGAAATTTATTTTGAATAGAATTCGACGTATATATTATACGCGTCGTCGTTAGAATATATAATAATTATATATAATTATAAAAGGAATTGAAAATGGCGCGGTAGTTCGAAAATTCGATTTCTAATTTCAAATGAATATACAGAATTCAATATAAGTCGGAATTGAACGAAACAAGAAATATTTGAATCTGTATAACTATATCTTTATAACGAAGTTAACAAACTGAGATTTCATCTTAGGAATGATAAGATATGTCCAGTTTAAAATTAGAAATAGTCGCTGTGGAATTTATATATATTTTTATATATATAAGGCCCTTAAAAATAGCAATTTTGCAAACGACCTCGGATTTCAACGAAACCAGTTTTGTTGGGTCCGTGAAGTTAAGTTATTGCTAGATTCCAGATTTCATAATTTTTCGAATCAATATGTGAGCGTGGCGAAGGAAAACGCGTTTGACCAGTTTCAGTTGATTTTAATCGACTGGAAATTGGTCCTTTTTCCAACGGTCTCAGAATTCGACGAAACTAGTTTTGTTAGGACCGTATCGTCAATACGAAGCTAGAAAACATTTTTATGGGATTTATAGAGTTAGTATGTGACCCCGGTAATTTGAAATGTACGTTTAGAATTCAATATAGTGATTTAAATGTAAACTCAACGAAAACTGATTGTAACGATCGAATCAGCTTGCGATACATATCCCATTGTGTTCGGAATGGGGGTAAAGCGCTAGGGACGATAGTCGTTGGGCCTCGATAGGTGTTCGAATTAAAAGTCAACATTTAGGGTTTTGAAAAAAAAATATATATATAATTAAACCTATACCTACCTTTCTCCCTCTCTCTTCTTCATTTACCAGTCAACGCCCCCTTTATAAAAAAAAAAATCCTAATCTAAATCGTGACCGCCGCGCCCTGCTCAGGCCCATCGCCGCGCCTCCGTCCTTCTTCCCCGCCTGCTCCTCTTTCCCCCCCTTTCCCCCCCCCCTTTCCCCTCCCTCTGGCGATCGATCGAGGATCGAAGACCCCGAGCTCCCATAGCCCCACACCTTAACCTCCATCACTCCAACCCCGAAGATCCCGTCGCTGCCACCAGAGGATGCCGCCAGACCCCCTTCTCCTTGCTGCCTTGCCGCCGACGAAGACGAGTCGCCCCCCCCCCCCCTTCGCAGTTACGTTATTTATTTTAGTTCATTTCTATTTTTAATTTAAAAATTTCGATTTTTGAACAGGTAATTAAAACTGAAATTTTTAGAAAAGATTTTAAAACTGAAATCTTTAAAAAGAAAACTAATTTTTTTAGATTTAAAAACTGATTTAAAAGGAATTTTAAAACTGATTTTATTTTAAAGGTTTAAAATAGAAAAAAAAGGTTTAAACTTTAAAATAGAAAAGGCGGAATTTTTATTGGGTAGAAGAAGTAAAAATATGATTTTTATATTTTTAAAGTATTAAAAATATAATCTTTACTATATAGAAATATTAAAAATATGATTTTTATATTTTTAAAGTATTAAAAATATAATCTTTATAGGATAGAGGATATAAAAATATCATCCTTTGTATGTGTAGCGAAATAAAAATCTGATTTTTATTTTATATACGTTGAGATAAAGTGGTAATTTTTATAAAGGCGAAATCTTTATTTTAGAAAAGGCGAAATCTATATTTTTGAAAAGGCGAGATCTTTATATGAAGAATAGCGAGATAAAAATATAATTTTTATCCATACAGTAGCGTTGTGGAAAATTCGATTTTTAAATATATGAAGTGATTATAAAAATATGATTTTTAAATTGAAAGTAAATAAATAAAAATGTGATTTTTATTTTAAAGACATCGAAATATAAAAATGTGTGATTTTTATATATGTAGTGACTACGGGCAAACGAAGATGATAAAAAGGCGAGGATGAAGAAGATTTCTATAAAAGAAGTGTCGTGAAGTTGGATAGCTTTCGGTGAGAACTTCTCACTCTAAATTCTTTTTTTTCTAGTTATATATATATATACTAGGATGTAGACGGTGCTTAGTCGCACCCGACACCCGTCATCCACAGACCATGGATGGCTTGTTTGTTAAATTGTTTGGTTGAGTGGTTAGTTAGAATATTTGATTGAATGGAAATTGTTTGGTGAAATGAAAGTGATTTGATTGATGTGTGAATGGCGTGGGCCTTCACTAGACCGGGGATAAGGCTAGGCCTCGTCCCGTTTCTAGTATCGTGCCGTTATGCCGCCGAAATTTTCTAAAATATGTTAGAAAAATAAAAATATCATTTTTATTGTGTAAATGAAATGAATAGAAATTCATGTGTTGAAATAGAATATTTTATCGTTAAAAATATAATTTTTAACGTGAAAGTGAATAAATAAAATATTCATTTACAAACCGGACGGTTTGTTTATGTACACTGATTTGAAGGACATTGGTTGGGATGATAAATTTTACACATCGCCCAACTACACAAATAAAATCTGTGTTTGATTGTTTGAAACCCCACACGGGTGTTGGGATGAAATTTGAAGTTCACTCATCCTGATTGATTAAATATGTCGATCGATTGATTGATAGGCTGTTATAAGCGTTAGATATCTATATTTGATGCTTATACAGCGTAGTGCACTTTGGTTGATGGTTGATTGTTTATTAATGCTATTAAATACATGTGTTGTATGGAATCCATATAATTAACGTTATATGGTGATTGATTGGGCCTCATTCCAATCGGGAAAATAATGAATATTATAAAAGAAAATTCATGTGTTGAATATAAAAATAGTCATGTGTTGACGATGTTCATGTGTTGAGTGAAATATTTTAAATAAAATAAATTACATCTTTATCATATTTAAAATTAGAACTACTTCCTAGTAGAAGTCTAATTAAAAATCAAACGATAGATACCATAGTTTTATAAAATATTTTACATAACAAAAATAGTGATGTGTTGACAGTACTCATGTGTTGAGATTAGTCGTGTGTTAAAAGAAATATAGATTCATGTGTTGAATGGGATAAATATTCATTTGTTGGATAGAATAAAGGAGTTTTGAAAAATATAAAGCCGTGTTGATTAGAGATGCGGTATTTCGACGTGAACGATATTTATATCGATTTGAGAACGATTTCGAAATGAATTGAATTGAAAACGATTTCGAAATGAATTGAATTGAAAACGATTTCGAAATGAATTGAATTGAAA
This sequence comes from Allium sativum, assembly GCA_030737875.1. Lineage (NCBI taxonomy): Eukaryota > Viridiplantae > Streptophyta > Magnoliopsida > Asparagales > Amaryllidaceae > Allium > Allium sativum. Next base: position 137,993,655 of record CM060918.1, read on the forward strand.
ACGATTTCGAAATGAATTGAATTGAAAACGATTTCGAAATGAATTGAATTGAAAACGATTTCGAAATGAATTGAATTGAAAACGATTTCGAAATGAATTGAATTGAAAACGATTTCGAAATGAATTGAATTGAAAACGATTTCGAAATGAATTGAAAGCGAATTGAAATGAATTCAAATTGAATTGAAATTTGAATTGAATAGAGATGAATTTTAAAACGAATTTATAAAGAAAAATTCAATTTTGATTTGAATTGAAAAGGAAGTTGAAATTGTTTTGAAACGAATTTAAAACGATTTATAAAATTTGTTTTAAAAGGAAATCGACGAAATATATAATATATATATTATATATATAATGGCCTGAATAGAACGCGCCGCGCCGCGGTAGTTCGTGAATTTCGACCATTTATTTCAAACGGACATTGCGGGGGATCCGACCATCGGATTCTCCTAAAACCGGAACCGTTGGGTTCGTATCGAAAAGAGCTTTCCAATGAATATTAGAAATTTGAAATCTAATGGTTGGATTTGGAATTATGTCCAAATCAAATTCGAAAAAGGTCGTTGTAAGTGCAGTTCGATGGCCGTTGTTGGAAATCGACTGTACGGGCCTTGATAAAATTAATAAAAATATCTATAATTTGTGTAAAATTATAATATGTGAATTGGAAAGATTTAGGCTGGAAAATTCCACATTTGAAAAGATAAAAATAGATTTTTATCGAAATGAACTAATTTTGAACTAGAATTGAAATCAATTTATTTTTAAAATAAATAAATTGAATTTGATAGTGATTTTGAAAATAATCGATAATTCCCAATACGTGGATTGGACTGGAGCTGAATCGAAATTATCTTCGGGATATTTCGATGTTGGATTTCGTGACTATACAAATATTGTTATGGGGATTTGAAAGATATTTTATATCGTTATTTCCAATACGATATTTGTTGGTTTCAGAATTTGATATTGAATATAAGCCGATATATTTTCTATTCAGAGCCTTGTATTTAATATCAAATGTGATTTGGTTTGTCGTGAATCGTGTTTTTGATGACATTGGTTCTTTAACCCAGTTAAAGGCAGAATATTGATTTTTGTGAAGATTAAAACTAAGTGGAGTTTTAATGAATCTTTAATTAGATTAAAAATGTGAATTGATAATTTAAATTATCAAATCTGAAAGGTGATCGAGAATGGAGTACCACCAGTTTTGCTCCAAAGCGATAGTTAAATCTTTAATTAGATTTGAACGTGAAATGGTAATTAATTTTACCGATAACACCGTGGTGTTAGGAATGGAGTATCACCAGTTTTTCTCCATGGGATATAGGTTGGGATTGGGAAATAAACTAAATAATTACTTCGGTGTGGTTCGTTAATCCCGACTAGTTTGAGATGATATCCAAAGGAGGATTGAAGAATAAATTTAGAAGAATTTATCTTTGATAAAATTAATGGGAACCTTTCCCTAAGAATGTGATTTTGTGAATAAAAGAATATTCTGAATTGGAATGAGGCGTTTGTTGTGTTTGTGTAACATTCGTTTATTATATACGTGGGTTATTCAGAAAGGCCGGGTTTATACCCATTCTGAATAACCGATTCGACGAGATGTCGAAGATGAAGACGGTGGTTGAAGACCGGAAGTCTTCACATCGTTTGGGTGATTACTGATGATCTTGATTGGGCTGTACACCCAGGATGAGGGAATCAGTTGGTGATCGTCCAGACGTACTTGGAGATCGATGGATATGCGAGGAAAGTGCCTCCGGTTTCGTTCAGACCCAGAACGAACTTGTAAATGGATTGTGTGTCTGACATTGGATTTTATTCTGTGTTGATTGATCTCTATTAAATATACATCTGTTTGGCGGCGGAGAATTTATTCTCTTGCTTAACGCCCTTCTCTGAGACGTACGAGCTCAGAGGTTGTATATCGATGGACATCAGTCGCATGGAGTGAATTGCCAGTGTGGCATGCGTAAGTGGCAAATGATCAAGGCTTCTGTTGAAAAGCAAAGTCTTGTGGTTGATGATCAAAGCACGGCCTGTGTGGCATAGCTTTGTGTATAACGTGAATTCGCGAGCCTCACACCTCGGTATGAGTCAAAAACGGGAGATGGACCGCTGGGAGAGCACGACGTTTCTTTCTAGCTAGGGTGGTGTCAGTGACCTACCAGCCCTGACATTTATATACTTTTCACCTGTGTGGTTGTTGGAATGCGAGGCGCCTCGGATATAGGTCTGTAAGGACCGGGAAACGTGTGTTCAGGAATAACTAATCCTCAAAAGTAAGAGAGGACCGGCCCAGCCGATTCCAAGGATCAAAGTGGGGTCCTGGGACATTTGCTAGAGTGTCTCGAACGCGGAGAGGAGCTTGCCCCTTGCCTCGACTCATGACGGAATCCAATTTCCAATACGTGATATTGCGGCTTTATTTGTAGAGCCTAGTATGGCGACATGATATATGGTACCCATGCCGCCTATGATTGATATTTATGATTTGAAATTGTTTTGACACTATACACCTATAATAGTATCAAATAATGTGATTTAAACGTATCAAGCATGCTTTGGATGTTATAAGGGAAAACCCTATCCTCCGGCTTGCGTTGCATTGTGTGATGGGACCTGGGTCTTATAACAGCTTCATTTTTCTTTATTTAGCATTGCGCTGTTTGTTCTATGCACTGGTATTCTTGGGAGGAAACCCGTTCCGTGTTATACGGCGTGGTCCCTTGATTTACCTAACTTTAAAACCAATATTAATAACTGTTTTAGTTCTCACACCAGTCACATGACTGACCTGGAGTTTATTGTTTTAACCTAAACTCTGGGTGCCCCTATTTTCCACACGGGCAGCTAGTAGTTTTGGTTTTGCAGATTTATATTCACAGGGTCCTGATTTACAGCTGGAACGATGCTCGGAAAGCTCTGTATCCGTGTATCACTTCTAGTTGTGATTTTGTATTATTTTCCGCTGCTATGTAATTTATGGTAATCTCTGATATTTATCGAATGTAATTTATTCATTTATACTCTGTATATTCTTGTATCTGATGGAATTGTTGTAATAACAATGAAATGTTCTTCCGTCTGCGTTCCGATGTGTGTTGTTCTCAATTCTATCCGCGCTTTCCTTCACGGGGAAGTTCGGGTTGTCTCATTTTGGTATCAGAGCTTTGGTTTACAGAGCTCGAGAATAAGACACATTAGAACCATACGAAAGAATTCATCAGATATTGGATTAGCAATATCCAATTAGAATGACTCGTTAGAGATAGGATCAGTAGTATCCTAGAACGAGTGTAAAGAGTATAATTTTCAAATGAAAACAATTTTGTTTTGAAAATTTAAATCGTTTTATACGTATTTGAATATTTATTTATTTTGAATATGGACGATCGAGTATATAAAGATTTCGCGTATACGCGTCATGAACGTATAGTCGAAGTTTTAATATACTGGATAGATATAGAATCATACTCTAGTGGCCCGAAGATGATTCTGATGATTGACTAGTCGTCATTAGTATTCATGTTCGAGTAACGAAGGTGTGATATCTATATATTTCCATTAGACTGGTGTGAGAACCAAAACTTATGTAGTTAGAACACTTTGTTGTGAATTGGCATAAAAACATGATTTTCTGTATATGTATCAAAATTTATGAATTTGAAACTCTAATTCACTAATTGATTGATGTTTGTGTTGTTTGTTTAATTGTTTGCTAATTTTAACCATTTATGCCTAATTAAACTAAATATTGACTTATATTGAAAATTGGTCGCATTTGCTTGCATATACATATACTTACATTGAACAGGTCATAGCAAAGAGGCTAGAGCCAGAGAATAAAATTTGTTTGCCCGACAAATAGGTACATGTTTACTACATAATTTCCTGTTTTGTTTGGGTGATGATGATTTTATGAGCCTATTGGCTAGCCGCTTGGCCTTTTCTTTTTCTTTTTGAGATCTGAAGGACTGGGGAAGCTATTTGAAATTCCCCGATGCTCCCATTGCAGGGGAGGTTATGGCAAAAATTTTCGAAAATTTAGGGTGTTAGCCAAATTTTTGAAATTTTGAAAATTCTCAGAAACTGAAAAGTTGGAGAATGCAAGCCAGATCGAAAGTAGAGTTGAATAATCAAACCACTTTCGACTTTGTTCCTTTTCGGGGACGAAAAGTTTTAAGTGGGGGAGATTGTAATAACCCGCAAAATCTGGGCCAGTTTAAAATTTTTATTTTGGCAATTTTAGCGAATTTTGAATATTTAAAATGAATTATTTTAAATAATATCGACGAGAAATTTATTTTGAATAGAATTAGACGTATATATTATACGCGTCGTCGTTAGAATATATAATAATTATATATAATTATAAAAGGAATTGAAAATGGCGCGGTAGTTCGAAAATTCGATTTCTAATTTCAAATGAATATACAGAATTCAATATAAGTCGGAATTGAACGAAACAAGAAATATTTGAATCTGTATAACTATATCTTTGTAACGAAGTTAACAAACTGAGATTTCATCTTAGGAATGATAAGATATGTCCAGTTTAAAATTAGAAATAGTCGCTGTGGAATTTATATATATTTTTATATATATAAGGCCCTTAAAAATAGCAATTTTGCAAACGACCTCGGATTTCGACGAAACCAGTTTTGTTGGGTCCGTGAAGTTAAGTTATTGCTAGATTCCAGATTTCATAATTTTTCGAATCAATATGTGAGCGTGGCGAAGGAAAACGCGTTTGACCAGTTTCAGTTGATTTTAATCGACTGGAAATTGGTCCTTTTTCCAACGGTCTCAGAATTCGACGAAACTAGTTTTGTTAGGACCGTATCGTCAATACGAAGCTAGAAAACATTTTTATGGGATTTATAGAGTTAGTATGTGACCCCGGTAATTTGAAATGTACGTTTAGAATTCAATATAGTGATTTAAATGTAAACTCAACGAAAACTGATTGTAACGATCGAATCAGCTTGCGATACATATCCCATTGTGTTCGGAATGGGGGTAATGCGCTAGGGGCGACAGTCGTTGGGCCTCGATAGGTGTTCGAATTAAAAGTCAACATTTAGGGTTTTGAAAAATAAAATAAAAAAAATATATAATTAAACCTATACCTACCTTTCTCCCTCTCTCTTCTTCATTTACCAGTCAACGCCCCCTTTATAAAAAAAAAAACCTAATCTAAATCGTGACCGCCGCGCCCTGCTCAGGCCCATCGCCGCGCCTCCGTCCTTCTTCCCCGCCTGCTCCTCTTTCCCCCCCTTTCCCCCCCTTTCCCCCCCCCCTCTGGCGATCGATCGAGGATCGAAGACCCCGAGCTCCCATAGCCCCACACCCTAACCTCCATCACTCCAACCCCGAAGATCCCGTCGCTGCCACCAGAGGATGCCGCCAGACCCCCTTCTCCTTGCCGCCTTGCCGCCGACGAAGACGAGTCGCCCCCCCCCCCTTCGCAGGTACGTTATTTATTTTAGTTCATTTCTATTTTTAATTTAAAAATTTCGATTTTTGAACAGGTAATTAAAACTGAAATTTTTAGAAAAGATTTTAAAACTGAAATCTTTAAAAAGAAAACTAATTTTTTTAGATTTAAAAACTGATTTAAAAGGAATTTTAAAACTGATTTTATTTTAAAGGTTTAAAATAGAAAAAAAAAGGTTTAAACTTTAAAATAGAAAAGGCGGAATTTTTATTGGAAAGAAGAAGTAAAAATATGATTTTTATATTTTTAAAGTATTAAAAATATAATCTTTAATATATAGAAATATTAAAAATATGATTTTTATATTTTTAAAGTATTAAAAATATAATCTTTATAGGATAGAGGATATAAAAATATCATCCTTTGTATGTGTAGCGAAATAAAAATCTGATTTTTATTTTATATACGTTGAGATAAAGTGGTAATTTTTATAAAGGCGAAATCTTTATTTTAGAAAAGGCGAAATCTATATTTTTGAAAAGGCGAGATCTTTATATGAAGAATAGCAAGATAAAAATATAATTTTTATCCATACAGTAGCGTTGTGGAAAATTCGATTTTTAAATATATGAAGTGATTATAAAAATATGATTTTTAAATTGAAAGTAAATAAATAAAAATGTGATTTTTATTTTAAAGACATCGAAATATAAAAATGTGTGATTTTTATATATGTAGTGACTACGGGCAAACGAAGATGATAAAAAGGCGAGGATGAAGAAGATTTCTATAAAAGAAGTGTCGTGAAGTTGGATAGCTTTCGGTGAGAACTTCTCACTCTAAATTCTTTTTTTTCTAGTTATATATATATATACTAGGATGTAGACGGTGCTTAGTAGCACCCGACACCCGTCATCCACAGACCATGGATGGCTTGTTTGTTAAATTGTTTGGTTGAGTGGTTAGTTAGAATATTTGATTGAATGGAAATTGTTTGGTGAAATGAAAGTGATTTGATTGATGTGTGAATGGCGTGGGCCTTCACTAGACCGGGGATAAGGCTAGGCCTCGTCCCGTTTCTAGTATCGTGCCGTTATGCCGCCGAAATTTTCTAAAATATGTTAGAAAAATAAAAATATCATTTTTATTATGTAAATGAAATGAATAGAAATTCATGTGTTGAAATAGAATATTTTATCGTTAAAAATATAATTTTTAACGTGAAAGTGAATAAATAAAATATTCATTTACAAACCGGACGGTTTGTTTATGTACACTGATTTGAAGGACATTGGTTGGGATGATAAATTTTACACATCGCCCAACTGCACAAATAAAATCTGTGTTTGATTGTTTGAAACCCCACACGGGTGTTGGGATGAAATTTGAAGTTCACTCATCCTGATTGATTAAATATGTCGATCGATTGATTGACAGGCTGTTATAAGCGTTAGATATCTATATTTGATGCTTATACAACGTAGTGCACTTTGGTTGATGGTTGATTGTTTATTAATGCTATTAAATACATGTGTTGTATGGAATCCATATAATTAACGTTATATGGTGATTGATTGGGCCTCATTCCAATCGGGAAAATAATGAATATTATAAAAGAAAATTCATGTGTTGAATATAAAAATAGTCATGTGTTGACGATGTTCATGTGTTGAGTGAAATATTTTAAATAAAATAAATTACATCTTTATCATATTTAAAATTAGAACTACTTCCTAGTAGAAGTCTAATTAAAAATCAAACGATAGATACCATGGTTTTATAAAATATTTTACATAACAAAAATAGTGATGTGTTGACAGTACTCATGTGTTGAGATTAGTCGTGTGTTAAAAGAAATATAGATTCATGTGTTGAATGGGATAAATATTCATTTGTTGGATAGAATAAAGGAGTTTTGAAAAATATAAAGCCGTGTTGATTAGAGATGCGGTATTTCGACGTGAACGATATTTATATCGATTTGAGAACGATTTCGAAATGAATTGAATTGAAAAGGATTTCGAAATGAATTGAATTGAAAACGATTTCGAAATGAATTGAATTGAAAACGATTTCGAAATGAATTGAATTGAAAACGATTTCGAAATGAATTGAATTGAAAACGATTTCGAAATGAATTGAATTGAAAACGATTTCGAAATGAATTGAATTGAAAACGATTTCGAAATGAATTGAATTGAAAACGATTTCGAAATGAATTGAATTGAAAACGATTTCGAAGTGAATTGAAAGCGAATTGAAATGAATTCAAATTGAATTGAAATTTGAATTGAATAGAAATGAATTTTAAAACGAATTTATAAAGAAGAATTCAATTTTGATTTGAATTGAAAAGGAAGTTGAAATTGTTTTGAAACGAATTTAAAACGATTTATAAAATTTGTTTTAAAAGGAAATCGACGAAATATATAATATATATATTATATATATAATGGCCTGAATAGAACGCGCCGCGCCGCGGTAGTTCGTGAATTTCGACCATTTATTTCAAACGGACATTGCGGGGGATCCGACCGTCGGATTCTCCTAAAACCGGAACCGTTGGGTTCGTATCGAAAAGAGCTTTCCAATGAATATTAGAAATTTGAAATCTAACGGTTGGATTTGGAATTATGTCCAAATCAAATTCGAAAAAGGTCGCTGTAAGTGCAGTTCGATGGCCGTTGTTGGAAATCGACTGTACGGGCCTTGATAAAATTAATAAAAATATCTATAATTTGTGTAAAATTATAATATGTGAATTGGAAAGATTTAGGCTGGAAAATTCCACATTTGAAAAGATAAAAATAGATTTTTATCGAAATGAACTAATTTTGAACTAGAATTGAAATCAATTTATTTTTAAAATAAATAAATTGAATTTGATAGTGATTTTGAAAATAATCGATAATTCCCAATACGTGGATTGGACTGGAGCTGAATCGAAATTATCTTCGGGATATTTCGATGTTGGATTTCGTGACTATACAAATATTGTTATGGGGATTTGAAAGATATTTTATATCGTTATTTCCAATACGATATTTGTTGGTTTCAGAATTTGATATTGAATATAAGCCGATATATTTTCTATTCAGAGCCTTGTATTTAATATCAAATGTGATTTGGTTTGTCGTGAATCGTGTTTTTGATGACATTGGTTCTTTAACCCAGTTAAAGGCAGAATATTGATTTTTGTGAAGATTAAAACTAAGTGGAGTTTTAATGAATCTTTAATTAGATTAAAAATGTGAATTGATAATTTAAATTATCAAATCTGAAAGGTGATCGAGAATGGAGTACCACCAGTTTTGCTCCAAAGCGATAGTTAAATCTTTAATTAGATTTGAACGTGAAATGGTAATTAATTTTACCGATAACACCGTGGTGTTAGGAATGGAGTATCACCAGTTTTTCTCCATGGGATATAGGTTGGGATTGGGAAATAAACTAAATAATTACTTCGGTGTGGTTCGTTAATCCCGACTAGTTTGAGATGATATCCAAAGGAGGATTGAAGAATAAATTTAGAAGAATTTATCTTTGATAAAATTAATGGGAACCTTTCCCTAAGAATGTGATTTTGTGAATAAAAGAATATTCTGAATTGGAATGAGGCGTTTGTTGTGTTTGTGTAACATTCGTTTATTATATACGTGGGTTATTCAGAAAGGCCGGGTTTATACCCATTCTGAATAACCGATTCGACGAGATGTCGAAGATGAAGACGGTGGTTGAAGACCGGAAGTCTTCACATCGTTTGGGTGATTACTGATGATCTTGATTGGGCTGTACACCCAGGATGAGGGAATCAGTTGGTGATCGTCCAGACGTACTTGGAGATCGATGGATATGCGAGGAAAGTGCCTCCGGTTTCGTTCAGACCCAGAACGAACTTGTAAATGGATTGTGTGTCTGACATTGGATTTTATTCTGTGTTGATTGATCTCTATTAAATATACATCTGTTTGGCGGCGGAGAATTTATTCTCTTGCTTAACGCCCTTCTCTGAGACGTACGAGCTCAGAGGTTGTATATCGATGGACATCAGTCGCATGGAGTGAATTGCCAGTGTGGCATGCGTAAGTGGCAAATGATCAAGGCTTCTGTTGAAAAGCAAAGTCTTGTGGTTGATGATCAAAGCACGGCCTGTGTGGCATAGCTTTGTGTATAACGTGAATTCGCGAGCCTCACACCTCGGTATGAGTCAAAAACGGGAGATGGACCGCTGGGAGAGCACGACGTTTCTTTCTAGCTAGGGTGGTGTCAGTGACCTACCAGCCCTGACATTTATATACTTTTCACCTGTGTGGTTGTTGGAATGCGAGGCGCCTCGGATATAGGTCTGTAAGGACCGGGAAACGTGTGTTCAGGAATAACTAATCCTCAAAAGTAAGAGAGGACCGGCCTAGCCGATTCCAAGGATCAAAGTGGGGTCCTGGGACATTTGCTAGAGTGTCTCGAACGCGGAGAGGAGCTTGCCCCTTGCCTCGACTCATGACGGAATTCAATTTCCAATACGTGATATTGCGGCTTTATTTGTAGAGCCTAGTATGGCGACATGATATATGGTACCCATGCCGCCTATGATTGATATTTATGATTTGAAATTGTTTTGACACTATACACCTATAATAGTATCAAATAATGTGATTTAAACGTATCAAGCATGCTTTGGCTGTTATAAGGGAAAACCCTATCCTCCGGCTTGCGTTGCATTGTGTGATGGGACCTGGGACTTATAACAGCTTCATTTTTCTTTATTTAGCATTGCGCTGTTTGTTCTATGCACTGGTATTCTTGGGAGGAAACCCGTTCCGTGTTATACGGCGTGGTCCCTTGATTTACCTAACTTTAAAACCAATATTAATAACTGTTTTAGTTCTCACACCAGTCACATGACTGACTTGGAGTTTATTGTTTTAACCTAAACTCTGGGTGCCCCTATTTTCCACACGGGCAGCTAGTAGTTTTGGTTTTGCAGATTTATATTCACAGGGTCCTGATTTACAGCTGGAACGATGCTCGGAAAGCTCTGTATCCGTGTATCACTTCTAGTTGTGATTTTGTATTATTTTCCGCTGCTATGTAATTTATGGTAATCTCTGATATTTATCGAATGTAATTTATTCATTTATACTCTGTATATTCTTGTATCTGATGGAATTGTTGTAATAACAATGAAATGTTCTTCCGTCTGCGTTCCGATGTGTGTTGTTCTCAATTCTATCCGTGCTTTCCTTCACGGGGAAGTTCGGGTTGTCTCACTACCCGTACAAATTTAGGCACCCAAGAGTTTAGGTAGAACAAAACAAAATAAACTCCGGGTCAGTCATGGGACTGGTATGAGTAAAACAGTTTAAACAGTTTGAACAAGTAAACGATATCTCATAAGACCACGCCGTATAATGGAACGGGTTTTTCCTTTATGAGAATCCAAAATATCTTTATATCAAAAACCTTTTGATATTATAATAATGTCTATCAACCACAATATAATAACCATCTAGCAGAAACGCTTTCATCTCACGTTCTACATATAGTATACAATCAAAACCGCAAGCACGTATTGGGTAATGGGTTTCCAACTATGACAAGGTATGGAACCACCTTCCGATCAGTGTACTCTAGGAACGATACACTGGAGTTCAACAAGAACATCTTGTAACTCAGCCACACATGACCGACCACTCATTTTGCTTGAGTGTATCGAATGTATATCACCAACGGTCGGGATCAGCAACCGTTTCCCGTATATATATGAGACAACATTGATAGATTAAAGAAGCAAATGAATATTCTCTAGATAGGTGATTATACACCCTACTTCGGTGCGACCGATTTAGTCATGCTGCCTGCCCGATTTCTGTCATTTACCGGACGATGAGGCTAGAAGCTACGCTTTATCGTCACATCAGATTCACTTTGAATGCCACTTCATCAAAACCATCCAATCCCCGATTGACGTCCTCAACAATACATTATGTGTTAGCTAAAAGAAGTTTCCTTCTTCGCTTCCACTCTTGGTACGGTTGGAGAAATCAATATACGTGATCATCTGGAAATACTCTGTCAGACATCCATCCATACAAGTCATCCAAGAACAGGATGAACCGAAGGCACTATTCAGTACATCCATCTTAGGCACTGTTATCTAAGACTTATACAATAGCCCTTGCTCTTTACTCCGTCTTCAATTTTCTTTGGCATATATGATTCGCAATGCTTATGCCAATACAGAGTGGTTCTTTGGATAATAATCCAACCGGTCTCTCCATATTAACAACGTTAAAATGGTCAAAACTTCGATGGTCTGTGATTTAACCATCAAAGAAAAACAGGTGTGCAAACAACGATATTATTTCCAGATGGAAATTCTATCAATCAATCATCAATCATATATATATATATATTCATACTTCCTATTTTCTATGTTTAGAAAATATACGTTAACATTGGAAAACATTTCCATTTCTAATCCATATTTCCAATTTCAATATTTGATTACGTTTCTGATTCTATTTGGAAAACATTTCCAAATCTTCTTTACTTGGATTTAAACACAGGTGTTTAAATCATCATCGTGACGACCACTCAAACCACTATACTTATTTACTAAATTCACTTAACCACTTTCACTCTCGAACCTTAACCATTTCTAAATTAAAACGAAGTCGATCAAGTTGGGGTATAACTACCTCTCAGACCTTAACTGAACAACATTTCAAATCTCGAAACAGGGTAAGTTCATTCTTTTAACTCTAATCAATCAACTCTTTCCACTTAACTCCTTACCTAACTCCTTACGAACAACTATATTCGATTACTCCTTTAACTATATTTAAACAAACTATATTCGATTAACTCTTTTGATTTTATTCGAATAACTATATTTGATTAACTCCTTTAATTCTATTCGAACAACTATATTCGATTAACTCACTTCGATTAAACTAATCGATAACTCTCTTCGATTTAACTATGATCGATAACTCCTTTTGATTAACTAACTTCGCCTAACTCCTTTGGATTAACCAATGTTCGATAACTCCTTTCGATTAAACTAAAATCGATAACTATTTTCGAATAACTAATTCAATAACTCCATCTTCGAATAACTAATTCGATAACTTACTTTCGAATACTTATATTCGATAACTCCTTGTGTTAAACTTTATTCGAATAACTAATTCGAATAACTCTTATCGATTAAACTATAATCGATAACTCCTTCGATTTAACTAATATTCTATAACTCACTTCGATTTAACTAATAATCGATAACTCCTTCGAATAAACTATATCCGAAAATCTCCTCTCGAATAAACGATATTCGATAATCTTCCCTTTCGATTTAACAAAAAGATAACTCCTTTTCGAATAACTAAATTCGATAACTCCTTTCGAATAACAAATTCGATAACTCACCTCGAATAACCAACATTTGATTACTCTTCCCTCGAATACTCTATATTCGATAACTCTACTTCGAATAAGTGATATTCGATAACTCTACTCGATTAACTCCATTTGAATAACTCTAATTAGTTAACTCTAACTTTAACTAGTCAACCCTCACTGATTAACTCTAACTGATAAATTCTAACTGATTAATTCTAACTGATTAAGCCTAACTGATTAACTCTAACTGGTCAATTCTAACTCAAATTAATTTATTCTAACTCTAATCGATCATTTCTAACTCTAATTGATTATCTTATTCGAATAACTCCTATTTAATAACGTTTATTATGTCGATAACCAAAGACGCCGAAAATCCGGGTCGTTACATTCTACCCATGCAAATATCAGCTCCATTCATGCCACAATTCGCTATAGGCAACTTCAAAGAAACCCCCCTCACCAAGCTTTAGCTCCTCCCACCGACTACTGCTCTAGTTTCACGCCTCACGGCGAGCTCCCTTATCCGACTATGTGGGTCGCCCATACGCCACCTCTTCTCTCTAGTGGAACACCGCGCTTCTTCACTCCTTGCTACCATAGGAAGCAGCTCGACCACTCACCAAGTCGTGACTGTAGCTTGACTTATGCTACATGGCATGCACTAGTAAGCCTTGCGGATTTTCTTTCTTTTTATTCTGATTTTCCGCATGTTTCGATTACATATAGGAGGCGTTAGTTTTGATATAGGGTTTGTTCGAATGGAAGATAATGCAACAAAGCCGATTTATTTTACTGTTTCAGCCTGGAGTAGTAGGGAACGCGAGTTCCTTCATTTCAGAGCTGGTTTTCGAAAAATCAAATATTATGTAATTGTAAAAACCCGGAAAATCAGAACCAATTAAAAAATTTTATTTTTGCATTTAAATGAATTTTTGAATATTTAAAATGAATTATATTAAATAATAACAACAAGAAATTTATTTTGAATAGAATTAGAATGTATATATTTATTTAAATCGAAATTAGAATATAAATATTAATTTTAATTATAAAAGGAATTGAAAATGGAGCGGTAGTTTGAAAATTCGATTTCAAATTTCAATTAAATGTACAGGATTCAAATTAAACCGGATTTTAGTGAAATCAAAAATATTTGAATCTGTTCGAAAATATCTTTCCAACGAATCTGAAAAATTGAAATTTCATAGCGGGAATAAAAAGTTATGTCTAGTAAAAGATTTAGAATAGTCGTTATGGAAATATAGCCCTTAAAGATAGCCATTTTGCAAACGACCTCCGTTTTTTATGAAACCACTTTTGTTGCATTCGGAGTGTCAAACTATTGCTAGATTCCAATTTTCATAATTTTTGGAATCAATATGTAAGCGTGGCAAAAAAAGGTGTTTTGTCAATTTCAATTAATTTGGATCGATCAGAAAATGGCCATTTTTCAAAGGTCTCCAAATTCGATGAAATTAGTTTTGTTAGGAACGTATCATCAAAACATAGCCAGATTTATTTTTCTGGAATTTTTGGAGTTAGTGCGTGGTCCTGGTAAATTAAAATGTACGTTTAAATTAAATATATACTGATTTATATTTTATTTTTGACGAAAACTGATCATAACAGTTGAATTGGCTTACGAAACATATTTCATTGTGTCCGGAATGGGGGTACTTAGCTAGGGGTGACAGTCGTTGGAATTTGTTTGGAGTTCGTAGTGATAAACATGAAATTTTAGAATTTATTTAACAAAATATTAATATATATAAACTACATAAAGGCCAACCCTAATTAATTACCCTCACATTCTCCATGCATGGTCAACACAGACTAGTACTTCCACCTCCACCCTCTTAATACCAACGAACAGAATTTCGCCCCTTCCCTTTCGATTTTCTGACGATCCCTTCACTGAAATGAACATTTTTCAATTACAAAATTGCCAAGCATCTCAAGATCTACTTATTTAACGGTGAGGATCATCTGGCGTCGAGTGAATCAAATGATTTCTGGGCTCAAAATCTGTCACGTTGAGCACAAATTACCACGCCGAGGGGCTCGCGAGTTCGCCTGAATCATAGGCGTAGGGAGCTCTCACGTCGGGGATGGAAATGGCATCGTCTAATTTGCAGTCAGGTGGTTATGGGTGGCGCGGTTGCTAAACCTAATTGTCCTTGATGGGTTCCTGATACTGTGCGGTGCTTAGAGCATTTACAAAGGAGAAGATGAAAACCAGCGTGCTGAGTGGGTTTAGATGCTAAAAGTACCACGAAGGAGGAAGCGCAGTCAAACGAAGAAGAAGATAGTGTAAAACTTTTTAACCTTGTAATTGTTTTTAAAATATAAATCGCATTGTTTTAAATGGAATTTTTATATATGTAAGCATTGTTTTGAAAATAGGATTTTTCAAAAATATGGTTTTAAAAATAATTAAACATTGTTTTCAAAATTTCGGTTTTAAAAAAAATAGTTAAACATTGGTTTCAAAAATAATTAGATATTGTTGTAAAAATAATTAGATATTGTTTATAAATATTCGACATTGTTTAAAAATATAAAGACGGGATTTTTCCAAATATAAAGATGGGATTTTTAAAAATATAAAGACAGGGTTTGTAAAAATAAAGGCACGATTTTAAACGATATAAAGATATGATTTTTGTACATAAAATAATGATATAAAAATATGATTTTTATTTATGTATGTGCCAAATAAAAATGTGAATTTTATGTAAATAGAATAAGAATAAAAATGTGATTTTTTATATAAAAATCGTGTGAAACAGATTGCGATGGAACCGACTGGAATCAAATCCAAATCCAAACCGTTTAGAAATAAAGAATAGAGGAGTGGGAGCCCAAAGGTGAGAACTCCTCACTAAAATGATTTCTGTATAGTTATTTATTTTATAACTGCATATATGACACTACAACAAAAACACCATATTACAACTTTAATTTTACAACGGTGGTAAAAGCACCGTTGTAATAAATGTTTTTTACAACTTTTTTCCAGAAAAGTTGTAATAAACTTATGTTTAACAACTGTGTTATTTTGACAGTTGTAATAAAAGCCTATCACAACTTTTATTGTCTGACTGTTGTAATATATGACTATATTTTAATATAATTAACAACTAATAATTAATATTTAATACATTTAAATTGATTATTTATAACTAATAACTAATATTTACTATTAATAATCAATTAGGAAGTAATAATCAATAATCAATCTGTAATATCTAATACTTAGCAATTAAGAAGAATAATTAAAAAATATAGTTAATAGCACATAATTACTATTAAATAGTTAATAATTAAAATATAATAATTAATGCTAATCATGAATAATCAATGATTGCTATTAATAATTAAGAAGTAGAGATTAATAATTAAGAAGAAGAGATTAATAACTAAGATTATATTTAATAATTAATTTGTAATAACGAACGATTAATAAGAAATCTTTAATAATTAAAAAGTAATACTTATTATTAGTATTTAATATTTAATAGTTATGGGTAATAATTATATTTAACATCTAATATTTCAAAAAAGTTTAAATTTGTCTTGATAAAAAATATAGATACTGCGCTTAAGGCGGAAAAATGAAAATTTGGTTCGAAACCTACGTACTTTCAAAATCCAAATTTCACTGGGAAATGTGAAATTTTAAGCGGGCCGCCTCCCTTTAATGTGCCCTAGCTAAAAATCATCTAGACAGATCAAAACATAATCGAAATCCCCCTTTTCAATTTCACAATCGCCTCCTCCTCTAAATCAGATACAATATGAATCTCGACATTTCGCCCAAGCTGACGAATGACGCGATAATGGATCCAGAACTGATGAGATTCGCTCAAGAGTAGATGAGTCGATCTCCCCTCATGAACTCGCCAAACTCCAGCTACAGGTTTATTTTATTTTATACCAAACCCTTTTTTCAATTAATTCGATCAATTAAATCATGTTCAGCAACAGGATTATCGATGTGATTTTTGGTGGAATATCCGATTTCAAGTGGTTATATTATGGATTCGATGGGAGATTTAATTTTCGAGCAGTGACATTTGGAATTTAGATGGGAAAACCTAAGCTTGGGCAAGCCCTGTGTGGTTTCTTCTGAGAAGCGTCTCAGGGCATGCTAAGTTTTATGTTAGAATCACACCTTTTGATGTGCTGCGCTCGTACTTCGATCGAGTCCGGGGTGACGGTAATAGATTTGGATCGATGGAGGATCGATAGGGCTCTGCATTTTCAAGAAGCAACTGCTGGTTTGGTGGTATGCTTTTTTACCTTTACTGTTTTCAGATTTGGGGATTTCTACATTATTTTTTCAATAAATATAAATATCAGTAGAATTATTGATATATATTCTTGTTTACATGTATATATGATGCTTTATTGAAAATAAACATATCTCAAACCCTATTGTCTGGCTTCATTTTAAAGCCAATCAAAGAAATTCTACTGGTTTGGATACATCATGCATAGTAAGGTTTGGTGGTATGCTTTATTGAAAATGAACAATCATGCATAGTAAGGTTTGGATACATCATGCATAGTAATGTTAGAACAACCAGTTAATTTGTATTTCATTTCATTTCTATTGTTAGATTTTTATTGCTCTGCATGTGGTTAAATGTTAGGTTATGGATCCAAAGCCATAACTCCATGTGGATAAATGTCAGGTCATGGATCCAAAGCCATAACTCGAGGTCTAGCAGTCACATGAGTTTTGGAAGAATAGTGCCAATGCGTAATTAGAAAACTCAATATAAGGAATACAACAATAGAGCTTTGGATTTGATGAGTAATGCTAGTTTGATGGAGTAAGAACAACTTAATATATAAGTACAACTGGGAGAGAAGTTGAGAAGGTAAGTTATGCAGTGTTCATGTTTGTTCAGACCTTTTTACTTGCAGTACGTTTCATATAATTGTTGTTTTAGTAATTCAGTTACTTAACAGTCATCCATTGTACCATTCAGGTTTTGATACATGCACTGGTATGCCATCTCAATTAACTTACTAGCTGTCGTGCTCTGCTCCTTGTACTGACATATGGTATGTTTACTTCTCATTATATTATAGGAGTAGGGCAGGTGATGTCTGTTTTTGATTCATGTAGATGAGAAAATAAGCATGGCACCAGCCTTAGGACTACAGCAAATTGAGGCATGCCAATGCCCATAAGGGATCCAGAATGTAGAGGCAAGGCTTCTTAACATTGCCTCGAACACCAAGTCAGAAGATGGTAGATGAAGTCCGGGAAGAGCTATTGAAAGAAACAATTCTGGGTGCATCTGGTTAAATGTCAGGTCATGGATCCAAAGCGGTGTAGTAGTGTAATAGGCAACCTACACATGAACTACTTGTGCTTTTACTAAGTTGCTTTGTAACGGTCAAGTTGTAATAATGTATGAAATGTTGTCTAAAACTTATTGTTTGTAATATGAATATTTGAGTATTTTAATAAATTAGTTTGCAAACAAATGTAATATTTGATTTGCTTATGGAGTATTTCTATATTTAGTGTATTGTTCTTTTCAGTTGTAAAAAATGTTTATTTTAAAAAAAAACCCAAATGTCAATCACAACGGTGCATAAAAGTTGTAGTAGATTTTATTACAATGGTGCATAACTGTTGTAATAAAGTTTATTACAATAGTGGAAAAAAGTTGTAAAATATCCATATTACAAATGTGTTGCAACGGTGTAAAAAAGTTGTAAAAGATTTTAGTCTATTACAACTTCTTAATACATGATGGTTTGCCCACCGTTGTAAAATGTATATTACAACGGTGTTCCACCGTCGTAATATGGTTATTTTGTTGTAGTGTGAACTGCTCCCTGTCATCCACAGACCATGGACGACTTGTTTGATTGTGTTGTGAAAATTGTTTGTGATGTGAAATGACTGCATAAAATACTCATGTGTTGAATAAAGTGTTAGAGCAATAAAAATATCATTTTTATTGTATGAATGAATGAAATAAAATATTTACTGAAATAAAATAAATATTCATTTACAAATCGGACGATTTGTTTATGTACACCCATTTGACTAATATGGATTGGGACGATAAATTTTACACGTCGCCCAACTCCACGAATAAATTCTGTGTTTGTGGATTGAAACCCTACATGGGTGTTGGGATGATATTTGATGTACATTGATCCCAACTGTTTAGTTGTATCTCAATCGATAGGTTGACAGACTGTTGTAAGCGTTAAATATTTATATTTAATGCTTATACAGTGTAGAATGCACTCTGGATGATGGTTGATTGTTTATTATGGCTGTTGTATACATGTGTTGTATGAAAACCATATAAACAACATTATATGGTGACTGACTGTGTCTAATTCTCGTTCAAAAAGAAGTAATATTTTAAAATAATGAATATTTTAAAATAAGGAATATTTTAAAATAATATTCGATAAAAGATCAAAATATGATTTTTGATGTTCGATTTGGGACGGACACGAAAATATTTAAATATATAAAGCTGTGTTGATTAGATATGCTCCATTTTGACGCAACTGATATTTATATCGATTTTATTCATTTTCATAATGAGTATCGAAAAGGGAAATAATTTCAAAATCAAATATTTTGAAAATATCATCATTTATATTATAATGATGTGAATATTCCATTTTGGTTTAAAATTGAAAAAGAAATAGGAATCAAATTTAAAACGATTTATAAAATTAGTTTTAAATGGAAATCGACGAAACATATAATATATATATTATATATATATATTATAATGGCATGAATGGAACGTGTAGCGCCGCAGCAGTTCGCGAATTTCGACCATTGACTTCGAATGCACATTACGGAAAATCCGACCATTGGATTCTCCTAAAACCGGAACCGTTGGGTTCGTATCGAAAAGAGATTTCCAACGAATATTAGGGATTTGAAATCTAACGGTGGATTTGGAATTATGTCCAAATCAAATTTGGAAAAGGTCGTTGTAAGTGCAGTTCGATGGCCGTTTATGGAAATCGACTCTACGGGCCTTGATAAATAATTTGTGTAAAATCATAATAAATGATTTGGAAATAATTAGGATGAAAAATTCCATATTTGAAAAGATAAAAATATATTTTTATCGAGATGAACTAGTTATGAACTAGAATTATAATCCAATATTTTTAAATAAATAAATTGGATTTGAAATGGTTTTAAAAATAACTAGAATTTCCAATATATGAATTGAAATGGATTTGAATCGAAATTATCTTTGGAATGTTTCGATAATTGGATTCTGTGATTATACGAACATGGTGGAGGAATTTGGAAGATATATATATCTCATTATTCCAATACGATATTTGTTGATTTTAGAATTTGATATTGAATATAAGCCGATATATTTTCTATTCAGAGCCTTGTATTTAACATCAAATTAGATTTTGGGTTTGTCGTGAATGGTATCTTTAATAATACTGTTCTTAAACCCAATGGAGTTAAGGAAATTAGAAACTAACTGGAGATTAGCTAAGTTGAATGGTTTCCTAGGTATTGATCTGATGTTGGTTTCGGCCTTCGGGGTTAATGCTTAGGGAATTGTTCTCTTATTAATTTACGGTTACAGACTGATGGGATGTGGTCTTCAGTAACAATGTTCTTAAACCCCGTGTGAAAAGAATAAATCTTTTAATTAAGATGTAGAGAAGAATTACCAATTAATTAACATTTAATTGGATTTGAAATGGAATGTGAATTGGGTTTATTGTGAACTATGTTTTTAACGACATTCATTCTTTAACCCGATTTACACCAAAATGTGATTTGGAACTTATAAATCTTTTTATTAAAGATTTAGTTGAGTTTTTCCAAAATAAAGTTTTCCAATTTAATATATTGGAATGGAATGGAATCAGATTTGATAACAATCGAAGTGATTTTCTGTGGAGGAAGACTGTTAATATATATGGAATTTGAAAGGCTTTGTCGTTATTCCATTTATATTATCGGTTGGATATGGAAGTTTATATCGATTATATATTGGTCTGTTTTCCAAAAAAATCCAAGGTTAATAGAATGAGATTTTAGGTATATCGTGAGTCGTGTTTTAAATGACATTAGTTCATTAACCCAGTTAAAGATAAGATTAATTTCTTGACTTTGAAGAAAATCGTTAACTAATGATTTTTGGAGATTAAAACCGAATTAAAGTTTTAATAAATCTTTAATTAGATTGAAATGAGATTCTGATGACTAAAATTATCAAATTCAAGAAATGACCGAGAATGGAGTATCACCAGTTTTTCTCCAAGCTATAGTTAAATCTTTAATTAGATGTGAACGTGAAATGGCAATTAATTTTACCAATAACACCATGGTGTTAGATATGAAGTGTTACCAGTTTTGCTTCATGGGATGGATAGGATGGGATTGGGAAATTTAACAAATGATTACTTCGGTAAGGTTCGCTAATCCCGACTAGTTTGGATAAACTTTAATTTGGTTTGAAATGATATCCAAAGGAAGATTAAAGAATAAATTTAAATAATTTATCTTTGATAAAATTAATGAGAACCTTTCCCAAAGGTTATGAATATTTAAATAAAAGAATATTCAGAATTAGAATGAGGCGTATGTTGTGTTTTTATAGCACTTGTTTATTATATACACAAATTATTCAGAAAGATCGGGTTTATCCCATTCTGAATAACTGAATCGGCGATGAGTCAACGATGAAGACGGTGATTGAAGACCGGAGGTCTTCACATCGTTTGGATGATTACTGATGTCTTGATTGGGTTGTACACCCAAGAAAAGGTAATAAGTGGTGATCGTCCAGACGTACTTGGAGATCGACCGAATATGTGAGGGCCTCTCTCATGTATTGGATATACGGGACGAGGAATAAGGTGCTTCCGGTTTCGTTCGGACCCAAAACGAACTAGTAAATAGATGTTTGTTTGACATCGGATTTCATTCTGTGTGATTGATAGACATCAGTTGCATAGCGTGAATTGCCTATATGGCATGCTGAGATGCAAATGATCAAGGCTCATGTTGAAAAGCAGAGTCTTGTGGTTGATGATCAAAGCACGACTTTAATATAGCATATCTTTGTGCATAGCGTTAATTCGCAAGCCTTGCACCCCGGTGTGAACCAAAAACAGGAGAGGACATCAGGGAGGGCATGTGTTTCCTTCTAGCTAGGAGTGGTGTCAGGGTTTTGCACGCCCTGACGTTTTACTTATGTGGATGATGGATAGCGAGGCGCCTCAGATATATCGGCACTGCGGGGCCGATGGACGATATGGTCTTTATACGGACCAGACTTACGCCCCATAGAGCGGGAAACGCATGATTCAGACATTTTAATCCACATCGAGTGGACCGGCCCTGACGATTCAAGGGTCACTCGAGCACTGATCCTGAGACACGAGCTTGAGCGCCTCGAAGCGGTAAGGACGATCCCTTGCCTTCGTTCACAGATGAAAATCCAACTTCCAATACGTGATACTTCGGTTTTGATTGTAGATCCTAGTATTGGCAACATAATATATGGTACCTATGCCGTCTAGGATTGATACATTTATATTTGAAGTTATTTTATACACTATGCACTTATAATAGTATCAAATGAAACGTACCAAACATGTTTGGCTACTATAAGGGAAACCCTATCCTCCGACTTGCACTGCATTGTGTGATGGGACCTAGGTCTTATAATAGCTTCATTTTTTCAAAAAGCATTGCGCTGTTTTGTTATACACACTGGTATTCTTGGGAGGAAACCCGTATCGTGTTATATGGCATGGTCCCTCGATTTACTTTATTTTAAAAGTTAAGATTTAAATAACTATTTTAGTTCTCACACCAGTCACACGATTGACGTGGAGTTTATTATTTTAACCTAAACTCTGGGTGCCCATATTTTCCACACGGGCAGGTAGTAGTTTTGGTTTTGCAGATTTATATTCACAGGATCCTGGTCAGCAGCTGGAATGATATTCGGAAAGCTATGTATCCGTATGTTCCTTTCAGTTGTGTTTTGTATTATTTTCCGCTGCATTGTAATTTGTAAATCTCTGATATTTATCGAATGTATATTATTTATTCGTACTCTATATATTTTTGTATTCTGATGGAATTGTTGTAATAGACAATTAAATGTTCTTCTATTTGTGTTCTGATTTGTCGTGTTCTCAAAGCAATCCGGCTTTCCTTCACGGGGAAGTTCGTGTCGTTTCATTTTGGTATCAGAGCTTTGGTTTACAGAGCTCGAGAACAAGGCACATTAGAACCAAGTGAAAGAATTCATCAGAGATTGGATTAGTAATATCCAATGAGAATGACTCGTTAGAGATAGGATCAGTAGTATCCTAGAGCGAGTGTGAAGAGTGTTATTTTTAAAATAAAAATGAAAACGAATTTTGTTTTGAAAATTTAATCTAATTATACGTATCTGAGTATTTTATTTTATTTTGGACAATCGAGTATATGATATTTTGCATATACGCATCATGAATGTATATTCGAAGTTTTAATATACTGGATAGATATAGAATCAGACTCTAGTCACCCGGGGATGGCACTGATGATAGCAGCTGCATCATATATATATATATATATATATATATATATATATATATATATATATATATATATATGTATGTATATATGTATGTATGTATGTTCAAGTTCCGAAAGTGAGATCTTTTTATATTTCCAATTGACTGGTGTGAGAACCAAAACTAGATAGGTTGTATTGTTTGTGAATTGGCATCAAAAATATGATTTTTGTATATATATAAAAGTTATGTTTTTGAAATGTTAATCAACTAATTGATTGCTAATTTCGTTGTGTGATTATTCGTTCGATCCAACATGTAGTTGTATGGTAAATTTGGGCTAAATTGATCAAATATTGAACTGAATTGAATTTTTTTTGCAATTGCATGCATATGCATATATATAAATTGAACAGGTCATAGCAGGGAAGCTAAGCAGAGGTATAAAATTGAATGCCCGACGAATTGGTACATGTTTACTAATTTATTGGGTTGGATGATTTTATGAGCCAATTGGCTAGCCGCTTGGTTTTTTCTTTTTCTTTTTGAGATGAGAGGGCCCGTATGGCGGTTTGGGGATTTTCTAGATGCTCCTCGTACAAAGGAGGTTGTGGCGAAATTTTTCAAAAATTTAGGGTGTAAGCCAAATTTTTGAAGAATTCGAAAATTCTTAGCAACTGAAAAATTGAAGAACGAAAGCTAAAATGAAAGTTGCGTTGATTAGTTAAACAACTTTTAGCTCCGTTCCTTTTCGAGGACGAAAAGATGTTAAGTGGGGGAGATTGTAACAACCCGGAAAATCAAAACCAATTTAAAATTTTTATTTTGGCATTTTAATGAATTTTTGAATATTTAAAATGAATTATTTTAAATAATAATGACAAGAAATTTATTTTGAATAGAATTAGAATGTATATATTTATTTAAATCGAAATTAGAATATAAATATTTATTTTAATTATAAAAGGAATTGAAAATGGCGCGGTAATTTGAAAATTCGATTTCGAATTTCAATTTAATATATAGGATTAAAAATAAAACGGATTTTAGTGAAACCAAAAATATTTGAATCTATTCGAAAATATCTTTCCAACGAATCTGAAAAACTGAAATTTCATAGCGCGAATAAAAAGCTATGTCTAGTTAAATATTCAGAATAGTCGCTATGGAAATATGGCCCTTAAAGATAGCCATTTTGCAAACGACCTCCATTTTCGACGAAACCACTTTTTTTTTATCTAGAGTGTCAAATTATTGCTAGATTCCAATTTTCATAATTTTTGGAATTAATATGTGAGCATGGCAAAAGAAAACGTGTTTTGTCAATTTCAGTCAATTTGGATCAACCAAAAAATGGCTATTTTTCGAACGGTCTCCAAATTTGACGAAATTAGTTTTGTTAGGACCATATCATCAAAACATAGCCAGATTTATTTTTCTGGAATTTTTGGAGTCAGTACGTGGCCTCAGTAAATTAAAATGTACGTTTAAATTCAATAAATGCCGATTTATATTTTATTTTTGACGAAAACTGATCGTAACAGTCGAATTGCCTTACCAAAACATATTTCATTGTGTCTAGAATGGGGGTATTTAGCTAGGGCAACAGTCATTGGAGTTTGTTTGGAGTTCGTAGTGATAAACAAGTAATTTTAGAATTTATTTAATAAAATATTAATATATATAAACTACATAAAGGCCAACCCTAATTAATTACACTCACATTCTCAACGCATTGTCAACAAAGACCAATACTTCCGCCTCCACCCTCTTAATACCAATGAACAGAATTTCACCCCTTCCCCTTCGATTTTTTGACGATCCCTTCACTGAAATGAATATTTTTCAATTACAAAATTGCCAAGCATCTCAAGATCTACTTATTTAACGGTGAGGATCATTTGACGTCGAGTGAATCAAATGATTTATGGGATCAAAATTCATCGCATCGAGCACAAATTACCACACCGAGAGGCCTGTGAGTTCATCTGAATCATGGGCGTGGGGAGCTCTCGCGTCGGGGATGGAAATGGCATCGTCTGATTTGCGGTCAAGTGGTTGTGGGGGGAGCGGTTGCTAAACCTAATTGTCGTGGATGGGTTCCTGATACTATGCGGTGCCTAGAGCATTTACAAAGGAGAAGATGAAAACTAGCATGCTGAGTGGGTTCATATGCTAACAGTACCACGAAGGAGGAAGCGAAGTCAAACGAAGAAGAAGACAGTGTAAAACTTTTTAACCTTGTAATTGTTTTTAAAATATAAATCGCATTGTTTTAAATGGTTTTGAAAATATGATTTTTATTTATGTATGTAGCAAATAAAAATGTGACTTTTATGTAAGTAGAATAAGAATAAAAATGTGATTTTTAGTCTAAAAATTGTGTGAAACAGATTGCGATGGAACCGACTGGAATTAAATCCAAATCCAAACCGTTCAAAAATAAAGAATGGAGGAGTGGGAACCCAAAGGTGAGAACTCCTCACTAAAATGATTTCTGTACAGTTTTTTATTTTATAACTTCATATATGAATTGCTCCCCATCGTCCACAGACCATAGATGACTTGTTTGTTTGATTGTGTTGTGAAAATTGTTTGTGATGTGAAATGACTGTATAAAATATTAATGTGTTGAATAAAGTGTTAGAACAATAAAAATATCATTTTTATTGTATTAATGAATGAAATGAAATATTCACTGAAATAAAATAAATATTCATTTACAAATCAGACGATTTGTTTATGTACACCCATTTGACTAATATGGATTGGGACAGTAAATTTCACACGTCGGCCAACTACACAAATAAATTCTGTGTTTGTGGATTGAAACCCCACACGGGTGTTGGGATGATATTTGACGTACACTGATCCCAACTGTTTAGTTGTATCTCAATCGACAGGTTGACAGACTGTTGTAAGCGTTAAATATTTATATTTCATGCTTATACAGTGTAGAATGCACTCTGGATGATGGTTGATTGTTTATCATGGCTATTGTATACATGTGTTGTATGAAATACATATAAACAACATTATATTGTGATTGACTGTGTCTGATTCCAGTTCAGAAAGAAGTAATGTTTTAAAATAATATTCAGTAAAAGATCAAAATATGATTTTTGTTGTCCGATTTGGGATGGACACGAAAATATTTTTATATATAAAGTCGTGTTGATTAGATATGCGCCATTTTGATGCGAACGATATTTATATCGATTTTATTCATTTTCATAATGAATATCGAAAAGGGAAATAATTTCAAAATCAAATATTTTGAAAATATCATCATTTATATTATAATGATGTAGAATATTCCATTTTGGTTTAAAATTGAAAACGAAATTGGAATTGAATTTAAAACGATTTATAAAATTCGTTTTAAATGGAAATTGACGAAATATAATATATATATATATATATATATATATATATATATATTATAATGGCTTGAATAGAACGCGCCGCACAGCGGCAGTTCACGAATTTCGACTATTGACTTCGAATGGACATTACGGGAGGTCCGACCGTCGGAGTCTCCTAACCCTGGAACCGTTGGGTTCGTATCGAAAAGAGCTTTCCAATGAATATTTGAGATTTGAAATCTAAGGTCTGGATTTGGAATTATTTCCAAATCAAATTTGGAAAAGGTCGCTGTAAGTGCAGTTCGATGGCTGTTTATGCAAATCGGCTGTACGGGCCTTGATAAAATTTTTAAAAATATCAATAATTTGTGTAAAATCATAATAAATGATTTGGAAAGAATTGGGATGAAAAATTCCATATTTGAAAAGATAAAAATATATTTTTATCGAAATGAACTAGTTATGAACTAGAATTATAATCCAATATTTTTAAATAAATAAATTGGATTTGAAATGTTTTTAAAAATAACCAGAATTTCCAATATATGAATTGGAATGGATTTGAAACGAAATTATCGTCGGAATGTTTCGATAATTGGATTCCGTGATTATACGGACATGGTGGAGGAATTCGGAAGATGTATATAAATATATATATATATATATATCGTTATTCCAATACGATATTTGTTGATTTCAAAATTTGATATTAAATATAAGCCGATATATTTTCTATTCAGAGTCTTGTATTTAATAAGAAATTAGATTTTGGGTTTTTCGTGAATGGTATCTTTAATAATACTGTTCTTAAACCCAATGGAGTTAAGGAAATTAGGAACTAACTAGAGATTAGCTAAGTTGAATGGTTTCCTAGGTATTGATCTATTGTTGGTTTCAGACTTCGGGATTAATGCTTAGGGAATTGTTCTCTTATTAATTTACGGTTAGAAACTGATGGGATGTGGTCTTCAGTAACACTGTTCTTAAACCCCGTGTGAAAAGAATAAATCTTTTAATTAAGATGTAGAGAAGAATTAACAATTAATTAACATTTAATTGGATTTGAAATGGAATGTGAATTGGGTTTATTATGAACTATGTTTTTAACGACATTCATTCTTTAACCCGATTTACAGTGAAATGAGATTTGGAACTTATAAATCTTTTTATTAAAGATATAGTGGAGTTTTCCAAAGTAAAGTTTTCCAATTTAATATATTGGAATGGAATGGAATCAGATTTGATAATAATTGAAGTGAGTTTCTGTGGAGGAAGACTGTTAATATATATGGAATTTAAAAGGCTTTGCCGTTATTCCATTTATATTATCGGTTGGATATGGAAGTTTATATTTATGTTATATATCGGTCTGTTTTCCAAGAAAATTCCGTGGTTAATAGAATGAGATTTTGGGCATATCGTGAGTTGTGTTTTAAACGACATTAGTTCTTTAACCCAGTTAAAGATAAGATTAATTTCTTGACTTTAAAGAAAATCATTAACTAATGATTTTTGGAGATTAAAACTAAATTAAAGTTTCAATAAATCTTTAATTAGATTGAAATGAGAATCTGATGACTAAAATTATCAAATTCAAGAAATGACCGAGAATGGAGAATCACCAGTTTTTCTTCTAGCTATAATTAAATCTTTAATTAGATGTGAACGTGAAATGGTAATTAATTTTACCGATAACACTGTGGTGTTAGATATGAAGTATTATCATTTTTATTTCATGGGATGAATAGGATGGGATTGGGAAATTTAACAAATGATTACTTCGGTAAGGTTCGTGTGACAACATGGAATTTCGCTCGATCTGAATCAGTCGCTAAACCGATCTAGACCGTTCGAAACGCCTGATTGTTTTGAGAACACGACAAAATAGAACGCAGACGGAAGAACATTTCATTGTATATTTCAACAATTCCATCAGAATACAAGAATATACAGAGTATGAATAAATATTACACAGAAATATCAGAGATTTATATTACATTTAAATACATCGCAGCGGAAATAATACAATACACAACTGAAGGAGATATACGTATACAAAGCTTCCCGGATATCGTTCCAATCAATATCAGTCAAATGTGTGTATATAAACAAATCGTCCGATTTGTTTATTTTTATTTCATTTCATATACACGTTAAAAATTCTATTTTTAACTATAAAATATTTTATTTCATTTCACATCACATCACACAATCAACTACACATCAAAATCAAACAAACAAGCATACAAGTCGTCCATGGTCTGTGGACGACGGGTGTTAGGTGCTACTAAACACCATCTTCATCCTAGTATATATTTTAACTAGAAAATTAAATTAAAAGTGAGAAGTTCTCACAGAGGGTTCCACTCCGCCGTGCTTTGGTTTTGTACCACTGAACAGTCTGGATCTGCTTGAAATTCTAACACAGTTGCTTTCACGCTGTTCAAATGTAAAAACTATATTTTTATCACTACATTTCAATAAATAAAAATTCTATTTTTATTTCTACTTCATATATTTTTACAACGCTTATTTCAATATAAAAATTATATTTCTACTTCTTATATAAATATTGAATTTTTATTTATATATCATCGCTATAAAAATCACATTTTTACTTCACTATATATATTATTTTTATTTCTCTATATATATAAAGATCAAATTTTTACTATCTATATAATATAAAAATCGTATTTTTAATCTTTCTATATTATAAAAATTATATTTTTAACTTTCTACTAATATAAAAATTATATCTTTAATCTTTTTACTTTTCTTTCTAAAAATCAAATCTTTCCACAAGCAAAAATCCTATCTTTACAACGCTATTATATAGATAAAAATTCTATCTTTATTATGATAAAAATCTATCTTTACTAAATTAGAAATCCGGTCTTTACTAAATTAAAAATCAATTTTTTATTAACTAAAGAAACCGGTTTTTATATAAAAGAAAATTCAGTTTTATACTCTATGAAAAATCAGTTTTTAATCCTAATAAACTAAACTAAAAGTTTGAAATAAAATAAACAAACTAAAATAAAAGTAAAACTTACAGTTTTTTTTTCTTAGCGGAGGAAGGAGGGTTCGTTGCTGTGTTCGCGGGTGGTGGTTGGAGTCGAGCGCCGAAGCGTGGCGCGTTGGAAGAAGAAGAAGAGAGGAACGAGAGGGAGCAGCGTGGTTATTTCAGGTGGAGGGAGGAACGGGGTCATGGAAGAAGTGGAGGAGGAGATGCAGAGGGAGGAGAGTCTAGGAAGAAGGGGAGGGGGAAGGAAGAAGCGGCGGCGACAGTCAACTGGTGGGGCCACGCAGGTTTTGGGGGGGCAACTGGAAGGAGGAGAGAAGGGAGAAGGGGATCAGAGGAGAAGGAGGAGGGGCGGTGGATGGAGGGAGACGCGGCGGCGGCGAAGGGGGGGGGGGGGCGTCGCAATTAGTTTAGGTTTTTTTTTAAATCGAACTGAGAAAATCAACGTGAGGGAGGAGAGAGGGAAGGATATATTTATATAATAATTTATATTTTATTTTATTTAAATTTTAAAAAGTAACATTTTATTTCGAATTCGAAACGAGACCCACCGCTTGTCGTCCATAGCGTTTCACCCCCATTCCGAACACAATGGGATATGTATCGTAAGCTGAATCGATCGTTTCGATCAGTTTTCGTCAAAATCAACATATAACTTTATATATTGAATTTGAACGCGCATTTCAAATTACCGAGACTACATACGACCTCTAAAAATTCCAAAAAAATATTTTCTAGCTTCGTATTGACGATACGGTCCTAACAAAACTAGTTTCATTGAATTCTGAGACCGTTTGAAAAATGGCCATTTTCCAGTCGATTAGAATCAACTGAAACTGGTCAAACGCGTTTTCCTTTTCCACGCTCACATATTGAATCGAAAAATTATGAAAATTGGAATCTAGCAATAACTTGACATCACAGATCTAACAAAAGTGGTTTCGTCGAAATCCGAGGTTGTATGCAAAATTTCCATTTTTAAGGGCCTGAATTCCATAGCGACTATTCAGAATTTTCAACTGGACGTATCTTTTGATTCCCGCTATGAAATTTCAATTTTTCGGATTCGTTGGAAAGATATTCCCAATTAGATTCCATTATTTTTGGTTTCACTAAAATCCGGTTTATTTTGCATCCGGTACATTCAATTGAAGTTTGAAATCGAATTATCGAACTACCGCGCCATTTTCAATTCTATTTATAATTATAAATAATTATTTATATTCTTGCGACGGCGCGTATAAATATATACGTTCTAAATCTATTCAAAATAAATTTCCCGTCGATATTATTTAAAATAATTCATTTTAAATAATCAAAATTCGCTAAAATTGCCAAAACAAAAATTTTAAACTTGCCCAGATTTCCGGGTTATTACAGTTCACTAATCCCGACTAGTTCGGATAAAACTTAATTTGATTTGAAATGATATCCAAAGGAAGATTAAAGAATAAATTTAAAGAATTTATCTTTGATAAAATTAATGGGAACTTTTCCCAAAGGATATGAATATTTAAATAAAAGAATATTCAGAATTGGAATGAGGCATATATTGTGTTTTTATAGCACTTGTTTATTATATACGCGAGTTATTCAGAAAGACTGGGTTCATCCCATTCTGAATAACTGAATCAGCGATGAGTCGACGATGAAGACGGTGGTTGAAGACCGGAGGTTTTCACATCGTTTGGATGATTACTGATGTCTTTGTTGGGCTATACACCCAAGACAAGGTAATAAGTGGTGATCGTCCAGACGTACTTGGAGATTGACCGGATATGCGAGGGCCGCTCTCCTGTATTGGATATACGGGACGAGAAATACAGTGCCTCCGGTTTCGTTCAGACCCGGAACGAACTTGTAAATGGATGTGTGTTTGACATCAGATTTCATTCTGTGTGATTGATAGACATCAGTTGCATAGCGTGAATTGCCTATGTGGCATGTTGAGATGCAAATGATCAAGGCTCATGTTGAAAAGAAGAGTCTTGTGGTTGATGATCAAAGCACAGCTTTAATATAGCATAGCTTTGTGTATAGCGTTAATTCACGAGCCTCGTACCCCGGTGTGAACCGGAAACGGGAGAGGACATCAGGGAGGGCATGCCTTTCCTTCTATCTAGGAGTGGTGTCAGGGTTTTGCACGCCCTGACGTTTTACTTATGTGGATGATGGATAGCGAGGCACCTCGGATATATCGGCACTGCGGGGCCGATGGATGATATGGTCTTTATACAGACCATACTTACGCCCCATAGGGGGGAAACACATGGTTTAGGCATTTTAATCCACATCGAGTGGATCGGCCCTGACGATCCAAGGGTCACTCGAGCGCTGATCCTGAGACATAGGCTAGGGCGTCTCGAAGCGGTAAGGACGATCCCTTGCCTTGGTTCACAGACGGAAATCCAACTTCCAATACGTGATACTTCGGTTTTGAATGTAGAGCCCAGTATTGACAACATGATATATGGTACTCATGCCGTCTAAGATTGATACATTTATATTAGAAGTTGTTTTATACACTATGCACTTATAATAGTATCAAATGATTTGTTTTAACGTACCAAGCATGTTTGGCTGTTATAAGGGAAAACCTTATCCTCCGGCTTGTGTTGCTGGGACTTGGGTCTTATAATAGCTTCATTTTTCCAAAAAGAATTGCGTTGTTTTGTTATATGCACTAGTATTCTTGGGAGGAAACCCGTTCCGTGTTATATGGCGTGGTCCCTTGATTTACTTTATTTTAAAAGTAAAGATTTAAATAACTATTTTAGTTCTCACACCAGTCACATAACTGACCTGGAGTTTATTGTTTTAACCTAAACTCTGGGTGCCCCTATTTTCCACACGGGAAGCTAGTAGTTTTGGTTTTGCAGATTTATATCAACGGTATCCTGGGTAGCAGCTGGAATGATATTCGGAAAGCTCTGTATCCGTATATTCCTTTTAGTTTTGTTTTGTATTATTTTCCGTTGCATTGTAATTTGTAAATCTCTGATATCTATCGAATGTATATTATTTATTCATACTCTGTATATTCTTGTATTCTGATGGAATTGTTGTAATAGTCAATGAAATGTTGTTCTGTTTGTGTTCTAATTTGCCGTGTTCTCAAAGCAATCAGGGCTTTCCTTCATGGGGAAATTCGGGTCGTTTCAATAATATTGTAGTAATATATATATATATATATACACATATATATATATATATATATGAATGATGTGAGTATGCTTTTATTAGTTTTCTGTTTAGTCCCACATCATGGGAATAAGGTAAAGATCAGCTCCAAAGCTTATATATAAAGGAGCCAATGTAATAGAGATAAAGAGATATCAGAATGTCCCTTATTTCTTCTGTTTTGTTTTCGTTTCATAACACGTTATCAGCATGAGATTCTATTATAGTTATTTGTTTAAATCTTCTAGATCTACATTTATGAATTTGTCATGTAAGTAATTTTTATTTGAGAATATCAATTCGTGGATTTCTATATTTGTTCTACAATTATTTTCTATTTGAGAATATTTGATCTATGGATCTATATTTTTTTGTTGATCTAGATTATGTTCCAGTGGATGTAAACTTTTTAGATCTAATTATTTTTTTAACTTAGTGGTTTTTAGATATCAACCTATTCATATTTGGTCTGGTATTATGGTATACTAAATACTTTTTAGGAAGATCCATTCATTTTCTTTTTATAATATTATATATGGATCTTTTACCCCATACGCCATACATAAATCATTTTCATTTGCTACTTTATCTCTCCAATAATAGAGAAGCCATTGCCAATAGGTATGCATATATGTAAATAGCAAGCTGCTTGTTAGCCAACATATGTATTACTATGGTCATTATTTTTGTTATGTAACATGGTGTACTTGATGGTTTGTACTGTTTCATTATTGTAAGAAGTTCATTGTAAATGTATAGAGAAAGACTAGAAAGTTTGGATTTTTTTAATGATCCTGTGTCGTAATATATTCAATTTATTACATGCATGTCCACGGTCCTATTCTATTTTATGAGATCTGCATTTTTTATATGATTTAATAGTACTACAGTTTCATCGTTTTGTCTGTTCGTTAATTTGTTAATTCGTTTTGATAATTATAGAACATGTATACTGATATGTGAATTTTGTTTAATTAAGCATCTGCAATTTTTTTTTGTGTAGTTCACAAAAATGTAGAACATTGAAATCCATTTACAATGTCAATACTTAGAGAATACCGTTAAAAATGGTAATAATATGTCCCAGTAGGACAAAACAAAGGCTCTGATATTTTTAAGAGGCCATATCCACGATGATCTAAAATCAGAATATTTAATTGAAAAAAGATCCTCTCCACTTATGGAACTCCTTGAAGGAGCATTATGACCACCAGAAGACGGTCATACTTTTAAACTTAAGCAAGAGTCGTTGAACCTAAAGTTCACATGCAAATGACATAAAGCTCATATGATCTAAAGTTCATATACAAATTATTTCAAATAAGGAACCTGAAGTTCATATGCAAAGAAGGAACCTGAAGTTCATATGCAAACAAGGAACTTGAAGTTCATATGCAAACAAGGAACCTGAAGTTCATATTCAAACAAGAAACATGAAATAAAGCATTAAAGCATATAATTGCATTTAATATTTGCATATAACAAATGACCTGTAAAAGGAAAGGATTTGAAAAATCAATAAAAGGAAAAAAATTCAATGTAGCATACAGGTCGAACACAGGGAGGTAAATTAAAATCAAATTATTTATCTAATCTCTTGGGCGAGTTAGACGAAGCCTGGAGATTTTGTTGAAATAAAAAAAACTGAAATTGCGAACTTAGGATTATCGTTGAATCTAATCGACGATTAATCACTAAAGAAAGTAAATTGCAAAACAAGAACAACGATGCAGAAAATAAAAGTGCAGAATAAGAAGAACAACAAAAATAAAATTAGGATTGTCGTTGAAACTAATCAAATGACTAATCACTAATGAAACAAATGTAAAATACAATTGGTGCTCTTCCAAAACTAATTGTGAAGACAACACCAATTGCTAAGAAAGAAAAATGCAGAAATAGTAAAAAGGAAGAACTTTTATTAATGGAGAAGAGAATACATAATAATGGATGGTGGATACAATGACATTACAAGGGTATTTATAGGATAGATAGCCAAACCCTAACCCTAACCCTAATACAATGATAGATGGGCCTTAGGGAATTCACAAAAGAGTTTACAATGAGAGTTTCAAATGGGCCTTAGTTAAATCTATTAAATTTTTGGCCTTTCTTCTTTTCCTCTTGGTTCTTTGACAAGCCTCCTTTAATTTGAGATGTGCATGGCCTCTAAATCAGTTATTTTCTTGTCCAACAGCAGCCAGATGTGAGATCTTCATCTACAATTCTTCAAAATGCAAATACACAACAAATTGGTCTCTATTTCTCTACATTTCTGGTTGCATGCGGGCTGGGTTGGAATATCTGTAAAAGTAACAAAACAATACCCAAGTAATATTTATTTATATACAAAAGATAAGATATAAGAGCATAAAATAAACACATTTCTATGTCAATCAAATACCCCCACACTTATCTTTTACTCGTCCTCGAGTAAAACAAGAAATGAAAAACTAAACTAGATAGGTCGCACTTTCGTAGGAAACACGATTGCATTGAGCGTATGCAACAAGCCGTTAAACCTCTAGGTGTCACTAGTAGGACGAGTGGTGTCTCGTGAGGGTTTTCAGCGGATACTACCCACAAAATCCAAATGCAGTATGCTATGGTTCTAATGTAACTACATGAATGCAAAGGACTTATGCAATTGAAAACAAAAAATGAAAACACGACCTATTTCAGGAAAGTGGTACAACAAATTAAGTTAACAATTTCTAATCAGTTGATTTTATTTTAAATACCTCAACTTGTCACAAATTTTCAATATAAATCAAGTTTTCAAATGTTAAATCCCAGTTTGGCCAGTTGGTTCGGTCGATAACATAGTGCAGCCATGAAATAAATTCTTAGTTTGCTTGGCACAGTTTGCAAAGTGGTATTCTAATTTTCTCATGTATGGCTAGTCAAATCAATAAGGTCAAGAAGTGTTTGGGCATCATCGCTTATTCTTTATTCTATAAAATTTTAAAATTTATGATTAAGTACATACACCTAACTTAGAAGACCAAGGTTTACCACCCATGCACTGCCTCGTGGACTAACGGAGAGTGGGTAAAGAGCTTGGCGGATTGTGCAGGCCGACTTTGACTTTGTCAACAACGTGTCAGTAATCCTTAGGTGTCCAATCTCATAAAATGAGACCAAGATATTCCAACGCTGACTTTGTCAACAACGTGTCGGATAGAGCTTGGCGGGTTTGCACACCAACGCTCGATATACAAGCAATGTTGGATACCCTTGGATTACTATTATTATTATTGAATTTATAAGCACAAAAAGAGAGTTACGCGAATTCAACTTAACACAACTTAGTTTTAAAGATTTGACAAGCCAATATAAGTCTTTTAAGTCCTCCACTTATTTAAACAAAGTCTACAATATAGAATAGATTTCATGGCCATCACCTAAGAATCTCCCTATGTACCGGTTACGCTATTATCCCTCTAAATTAAACTTTTCATTATATTTCTTATTCGATCTAAGTTGAGAGAAAAAATACTATCAACTGACTAATAATCCTTAACTTATTTAGTTGTATCAATCTTAAATGAGTCGTATTTTCAAAAAAAAATGGCATGTTACTACAATCTAAAATGGATGATGGTCCTATTTAAATGGCTGAAAAATGAAAAAGAAGGAAAAATAAAGAAAAAAACGAAAATGAGTGAAATGTAGACTCCCCCCCACACTAGAACTAAACAGTGTCCACACTGTAAACACGTTTCCTAAATGTGAAAGATAGAACCCAAAGATGGATGAGATGCAAAATTATTTGAACAATGAAATGCAGTCTAGCTATATGTAAGAATGGATCATATATACTGTAACGACCCGACTTTTTGCCCGGTTCTTGCCGGTAATTAAACCAACTTAAACCGTTCAGAAAGTCGAATTGTTATGGGTACATACATACATTGAACAAAAATAACAGAACTTTTCATTGAATAAACCAATATTACATCAGAGTTACATGAATATCAGAGTTACAACATAAACGTATACAGCGGAAGAAAGAAAATAACTTTACTCTCAGCGGAAGATCAAAACACAGCGGAAGCTCCAACTCTATCGTGGACTCCAACTCTAGAAGTGCTCTAAATCCTGCTCCAACGATCCATAACTGCAAAACTAAACTACTGGCTGCCCGTGCGAAAATCATGGGCACCCAGAGTTTAGGTGAGGGAACAATAAACTCCAGGTCAGTCGTGGGACTGGTGTGAGAACATAAACAGTTGTTTTAGGATTTATTTTAAAGTTGGGAAATTCACCGGACCACGCCGCTAACGCGGAACGGGTTTACTCCATGTGAATGCCCGTGCACATAAATTCGTAATGACTTTTGGAAAATGAGGCTATCATAAGCTCGTCCCACATCACACAATGCAAGCGCACACCAGATGGGCGAGGTTTATCTTATGATAACCCAACATGCTTTCATACGTTAAAATCCTCTTTCCAGTGCCATAATACGTATATATAGTGTGGAAACATTTCGCAAATAAATGTATTAATCCTAGACGGCATAATATCCCATACTATTATGTCGCCATATATATATATATACAATCAAAACCGTATGGCTCGTATTGGAGATTTGGTTTCCAACTTGATGATTTCTGGCACGAAAGATCAATCAGGGATACAAAACGAAGTGCCTCAACGGCTTTTTCGACCATACGCGGACACCGAATACACATCGTCAGGGCAGATCAACGGTTTTCGACCAGACACGGCCCCCCGAACATACCCAACTTCCCCACGTTCATAAGTGGTTTCCCACTGCTGCACAGCTCCATCATCAATTCATGTATAAGTATAAACCTAACCGCCAGTTTCTCATCAATCCGGGGTGTGAGTTTTGCCGATGTCACGCCATACACAAAGCTATGCTTCGATAAGCCATTCTTTGATCATCACTAGCGCGTTTCATAACTTGGGTATGCCACATTGACAATTCACGACATATCACTGATTCCAATTAATGCATACCCTCTAAGTTAATATGACTTAGAGACGAGGATAATATATTGCCACAATTCCGATATATATTAACGGGAATCAGTGCCATGTGGTCAATTTCAATGTCAGACACACCATCCATACAAGTCCGTTCTGGGTCTGAACGGAACAACAACCCGAAAATACTTGAATATGTTCAGGTCTCATGCAACTCATACCTCGTATCGAGTGGCCAACCTAACCGAGACATTTATCACAATCAATCTAAACAATTCAAATATTCCCGGTCTTCATTCGTCGTTTGCCAAGTCTTGAATTGCTTCATAACGTCGTATTGTCACTTGGAATGGTTTCGACATATATTCGATCCCTGCCTTTCCAAGTAACAAGTGTACTTTAAAACGGTAACTATGGTTTACACAGGCCTTTCAATTTAAATCTCCTTCCAAAAGATTATCAATTCATCTATGTCTCAAGATTTGAATTACTTAAACTCATATATCTCGTTATCGTCTTAACTCTTCTTTGAAATCAAAGATTATGCCTTCGCTTAAATTTCTTATCTTTAATTCCCTCGAATCAAAGATTTGATTAAATCCCCAATTACGATATAAATTTCCACCATTCAATCTCATCGGGTTTCAAGAATGATATTGTTGAAGATACGATTCACGACAAAACCCAAAATCAATCGATATTGAGTCATAAATTACACAGAAATCTTTATCCACTTATATTCGATATAAATTCTCATAATCAACGAATACTGTAAGTGGAATAGCGATATAATAATATCTTCCAAATTCCCCAGATAGTATTCATTTACACCATGAAATTTTTATACCGAATATCAAAGATTATTTCTATCTAACTTATCCCAATCAGGTGGAAAACCCATATCTTAATTAAAAGATTTATCCAATTCTTCGAGATTAGATCTGGCTGGAAATACCATCGACTTATCTTCAATATTAAACTCCGTATCCAACTCATATTA
Source organism: Allium sativum (assembly GCA_030737875.1). Lineage (NCBI taxonomy): Eukaryota > Viridiplantae > Streptophyta > Magnoliopsida > Asparagales > Amaryllidaceae > Allium > Allium sativum. The sequence goes on from CM060918.1 coordinate 138,032,597, forward strand.
TCAGTGGAATAACGGTGAATTACCTTTTTAAATTCCTCAGATAATATGAATTTTCATCCACCGAGTTAATATCAAACATCCGAAGATTTATCTCCAACCATATCCAAATTTTACAATTGGAAAACCCATTTCAATTACATACAAATATTCCCAATACTTGAATAAATTTTCGAACTATTTTTATAGTCAACAAATAGTTCACTCTTATAACAACATTCTGGAGTGTTACCACAAGCATTGTTGTTAAAATATCTATTTAAATCAATAGATAAAATTTGTTCGAAATCCAAATATTTCAAATTTCTATTCGCCTTTGAAATTGATAAATCATAAATTTCTCCAATTTAATAACTTGTTTCATTCGACTTCCGTTATGATCGGCAATACACGTATTTTAAATTTGTTTGTGTATCACATGAAAATCATATGTCGAAAATCGAAATTTTCTTTCTATTCAAATGCTCTTATTCTTTGAAATCCAACGCGTCTTATTCAAGTCAACCCAATTTAAAACCATATATAAATTATTCAAATCTTTTTTTCAAACTTGATTTATATCTCTAAATCATTTGAAATAATTCCAAACTATAATTCAAATTTGATTTCAAATTCACCATCCCGTTTGTCGGACCAGTTAGGGATAGCCAGGGAGAGCAGGAAACTGTATTTCCAGACCCAAGCCTAGACACTATCCTCTCTGTCATCCTAGAACGTTCTGGTGTATATTATAATATATATAAAACCATTTTCAAATAAAAAAATAATCTCATTTTGAGTTAAAACAAAAATCAATGCATATTTCTAATCTTTTCCAATCCTAATTCAACATTTAAAAAGTTAATATTTAATTCAAAACTAACATTTTAAAATAATATTTAATAATTAAATAAACTTGTATATAGGAAGGAGATTCTAAATCGATCACCCATATATTTCACAACCACGGTGTGTGTGTGTGATAACATACAATGCAATTATATCTATCCAAATGAATCATACGATCAGATGGATATGAATTCATTCATCGCAACAAACATTTGACTGTGTACAAAGCGTTACAGATAATAACGCTTACTAGTGTTCAGTGTATTATCTAATTCATGAACAACCATTCAAACATCAATATCCATCACACAATCATCATCACTAATTATGATTAATCTCAGCAAATTATAATTAACTAATTTAAATAAATATTCAAATTAGAAGTTCTCACATTTATGCCTCCGATTTCTTCACCGCTAAAATCCGTATTGACAACCACAAATTGACGGACAACGCTGCCGCTCTGTGCACCATTTCTTCACACATAGAATGTGTATATAAATACCTATATACCTCGACACACTATGCTTTCACACACGGAGAACCGGAACTAGTGCTATGGACCAATAGAAGGAAAAGTGGAGTTATGAGGTTACTGGTTGGTCTTAAATGGTGTTTGGGCTCACTAACATGGCACAGAGGAGGAATAAAGCTTGCATGATGTTTCAACAAGTCGAGGCCGACTGTTTGTGGGAAAATAAGAGGAGGTGGTCATGCAGAATTTCAGCCGAGGTTTGGACGAGCGTCAGGTGGTTGTTTGGCGGACTGGGAGGCGGACTGGAGTGGGTTACTGGTGCAAAGGGATGGCTTTGGCGGTGGTCACAAAGGAAGTTGAACGCTGCATGAGTTTTAGAAAAGGAGAGCGAAGATAGCGGTGGAGTTAGAGGATGTTGGGATTTGATGAAACAGGGAAGAGCAGGGATCGATGTGGGAAGGAAAGCAATGGAAGGGAGAGAGATAAAGAGGCATAGCTGTAAGGCGAGTCTGCATGCAAGAGGAAGTGGTCACGGGTAGCTGCGGCACCTGAGAGGGAAGTCTGGAGGCCAAAGATGGTCGGAGAGGAGTGAGTGGAGGATGTGGGTGCAGGCTACAGAAGAGGGGCTGAACTGTTAGACGGGGAAAGAGAAGCGGAGGCGGAGTGTGGAGGAGTACCGAGGCAACCTGGGGTGAAAGGCTTGTGGGGAGGAGGAAGGAGGTGACGGGTTCGGAAGGCGGAGCTTGGTGTCGGAACTTCCCTGGAAATGGCGTTGGGACCAAATCTTCATTTCAGTGCAGTGGAGCTTGGAGGGAGCGGGTGTTGGTGAATGCATGGATGATCGGAGGGACTGGGATGGTCGTTGGGCGGAGAGGGACAGGTGGACGGTCGGAATTCGGTGGCAGTCGGAAGTGGAAGGCTAGGCAAAAAGGAATTTTCATAAAAATGTGAATGAGGAAAGAAGGCCAACGGTTCTCATGAGGGGGGAAGGAAGAACTGCATAAAGAAAATAGTGGGAAGGAAATGCCCACGAGAGAGAGAGGTGAAGTGAACACGTGGTGAAAAGTTGCTACACAAATTGCCAAGTGTTTTCGCATGCCTAGAAATATTTACACGTGCCGAGTCCATTCAAATGGAGATATACACACGGCTGGCTCTTGCTTAATACGAGTTAGAATTTTAATATTTTCCAAACGCCGTAGAGAAGGTAAGTATAAGCCACAATTGTTTTCACGTGTGTATATTTTATTTTTATTATTATTACTCTCATTATATTAACTATGAACGACACCAAAAATCAAACTACAATCGGGTATAACAGCGTGTACTGATCGTAAAACAATAATAAAACAGACCGACTGATTGATTCTGTGAAGTGCCAAAAGGACAATGGTTACCCTAAAATACGCTAGGAAAAGTATATTTTTTATTTATATTTTTTTTTCAAATTAAAAATTGCAGTAAAATTAAAAAATATTTTAAAACTGAGTGTACGGAAATTGAACGAATATTTTGAATTGATATTTAAATATATTTTTTTCAAACAACTTTTAAATCTTATAATAGTCTAAATATTAACATATTTCTTAAAACAAATTTCTTATTACCAAATCATATTTACAAAATAAAACAAAAATATTTATTTAACTAATATACAAAAGAATTATAAATCAATACTTATATTAAACCTTATTTAAATTCAAATATTTCAGAAAAAATCCAAATTAACTTTAGTAAAATACTGGGTTGTTACATTCACCCCCCCTTAGAAACTTTTCGTCCTCGAAAAGTAAGTCAAGTAAATTTAAACTCCTTTACAAATTTTAAATTCCAACTTCTCTCTCAACATATCAGAAATGTAATGGTCGCAACCAAGGCTCATATCATTCTCAGGCTACTCTATCAAATCCCCACTAAAGGTAGAGTCTAAGGAAACTTCTGTGATCAATTGATTACTAGGGTCGCCACCGGTCTTGTTTTTAATCAAATTTCCGAGTTAGACTCAGAGCTGCTACCACTACCACTAAGGAGGAACTAGGATAGATACTGTCTAGTACTTAGAGGTCGACGACTCAAAGAAAATTTTATATTTTGGAAATTATCTTTCTAACTTACTCTTACGGAACCCATGATTCTCTCATCAATTATAAGACCAAGTGTTTAAATTGGAAATTTAAATCTAAATTCTCAAATAATCTTTTCCCTAATTATTCAATTATCCTGCAAAATACCATCTTGGTTAACTTCAGTATTAGAAATTCTATTGTTCTCAATACAAATCAAGTTCAAATTAGAGATAATTCAAAATACTGGTTTCAGTCCAAGTTAATTCACTTGTCCATGATAGAGTACCCATGATACTGGTTTCAAAATATTGGTTTCAACCCATGATAGAGTCATGGACAAATGGAAGAATTCAAAGATAAAGTTGAACAGTAAAACGACAATTCAGGGTGATATTCAAAAGATGACAATGGGTCGAGCAAACCCAGCGACAAGGGAAGAGATGGAATTATATTTTCGAAATACTCATTCTATTTCAAATTTTTATTTCAATCGTTTCTAATCTCATTTTGACCCATTTATAACTTATACTCATTTAATATTCATATTTTAGTTTCGCATTCACCTAATCAAATAACACTTTTCTAAATCCACTTTAACATTCAAAATATATATAATCTCTTTCATTCTTGTTTAAATGTCAAATCGTGTTTAGAAAATCTTTCTTACTCCACTAGCCGGAAAATCCCTTAAATAGTTTTATTTAAAATACCGTCACGCTTCCTCTGCGCACTCTGATTATGTGTACACAGGTTCAAGCTAGGGTTGTTTCAAATATTGATCTTAACATTTTCAGAACTCACATCTTTCAACTTGATACTTCAAAAATCCAAATTGTCTACTTCGATGTTTGCTACTATTTAAATTAACCTTTTAAACTCATTTCTAACTTAAGTCAAACTCTTCACTTTAAACAAATTCTTAACTTAAGCCTAAAGCATCTTCAGATTCTTAAGGGGTTCTGATAGCTAAAATATTCTTGGATATTCTCATCTACAATTCATGTTAAGGATTTATCCAAATCTACTGCTTACATTAACATATTAACATTCTTTAGAGAAATATAATATCTTTTCTGATTACATCTTATTGGATCATATTCTAATATCTATTATGACTTGTTCAACTTGAAGTATGGGTGTTATTTTGATATAATTTCTTAATGAATTTTCACACTTACGTGTCCTTTCAAATTCTTAAGTATAGTTTACTTCTACAATATCCCTTTTGTTATTATCAAAATAATTGCTTTCGCATCTATAACATATTGGCTTACATTATATTGAAATGGTTCAAGTATTCCTCGACGTGTTAATTGAAACCATGCGGTCATCCCACTTTCGAAACTCGAAAATAATTACCGATGGTGCCATGGTCATCAGTAAAATCATCCTCGAGCTACTAGAGTGTGACCCTACATCTACCTAGTATATATTGGACTTCGTATACACGTTGATCAGACGTATATTAAAAATCCTTACATACTCGATAGTCTAATTGTGACGTCGAATAAAACACTTGAAATCTTTATTTCAACTTATATTCCAAAAGTACATTTCAAGTGATCATCGTTTCAAAATGATTTACTTGTTCAAAAATACCTTATATAGGTTTCAAAAATACGCTCTCTCGTCATAATATTCCAAAATCTCATTCTAGGGTATTTCTAACCCTATCTCTAATGAGATAATATAACTCTGAGGAGTCCTATTCTTTTGTCCAGATATGTACGTACCCAATAGCTTTGTATAACCAAAGCTCTGATACCAACTGTAACGACCCGACTTTTTGCCCGGTTCTTGCCGGTAATTAAACCAACTTAAACCGTTCAGAAAGTCGAATTGTTATGGGTACATACATACATTGAACAAAAATAACAGAACTTTTCATTGAATAAACCAATATTACATCAGAGTTACATGAATATCAGAGTTACAACATAAACGTATACAGCGGAAGAAAGAAAATAACTTTACTCTCAGCGGAAGATCAAAACACAGCGGAAGCTCCAACTCTATCGTGGACTCCAACTCTAGAAGTGCTCTAAATCCTGCTCCAACGATCCATAACTGCAAAACTAAACTACTGGCTGCCCGTGCGAAAATCATGGGCACCCAGAGTTTAGGTGAGGGAACAATAAACTCCAGGTCAGTCGTGGGACTGGTGTGAGAACATAAACAGTTGTTTTAGGATTTATTTTAAAGTTGGGAAATTCACCGGACCACGCCGCTAACGCGGAACGGGTTTACTCCATGTGAATGCCCGTGCACATAAATTCGTAATGACTTTTGGAAAATGAGGCTATCATAAGCTCGTCCCACATCACACAATGCAAGCGCACACCAGATGGGCGAGGTTTATCTTATGATAACCCAACATGCTTTCATACGTTAAAATCCTCTTTCCAGTGCCATAATACGTATATATAGTGTGGAAACATTTCGCAAATAAATGTATTAATCCTAGACGGCATAATATCCCATACTATTATGTCGCCATATATATATATATATACAATCAAAACCGTATGGCTCGTATTGGAGATTTGGTTTCCAACTTGATGATTTCTGGCACGAAAGATCAATCAGGGATACAAAACGAAGTGCCTCAACGGCTTTTTCGACCATACGCGGACACCGAATACACATCGTCAGGGCAGATCAACGGTTTTCGACCAGACACGGCCCCCCGAACATACCCAACTTCCCCACGTTCATAAGTGGTTTCCCACTGCTGCACAGCTCCATCATCAATTCATGTATAAGTATAAACCTAACCGCCAGTTTCTCATCAATCCGGGGTGTGAGTTTTGCCGATGTCACGCCATACACAAAGCTATGCTTCGATAAGCCATTCTTTGATCATCACTAGCGCGTTTCATAACTTGGGTATGCCACATTGACAATTCACGACATATCACTGATTCCAATTAATGCATACCCTCTAAGTTAATATGACTTAGAGACGAGGATAATATATTGCCACAATTCCGATATATATTAACGGGAATCAGTGCCATGTGGTCAATTTCAATGTCAGACACACCATCCATACAAGTCCGTTCTGGGTCTGAACGGAACAACAACCCGAAAATACTTGAATATGTTCAGGTCTCATGCAACTCATACCTCGTATCGAGTGGCCAACCTAACCGAGACATTTATCACAATCAATCTAAACAATTCAAATATTCCCGGTCTTCATTCGTCGTTTGCCAAGTCTTGAATTGCTTCATAACGTCGTATTGTCACTTGGAATGGTTTCGACATATATTCGATCCCTGCCTTTCCAAGTAACAAGTGTACTTTAAAACGGTAACTATGGTTTACACAGGCCTTTCAATTTAAATCTCCTTCCAAAAGATTATCAATTCATCTATGTCTCAAGATTTGAATTACTTAAACTCATATATCTCGTTATCGTCTTAACTCTTCTTTGAAATCAAAGATTATGCCTTCGCTTAAATTTCTTATCTTTAATTCCCTCGAATCAAAGATTTGATTAAATCCCCAATTACGATATAAATTTCCACCATTCAATCTCATCGGGTTTCAAGAATGATATTGTTGAAGATACGATTCACGACAAAACCCAAAATCAATCGATATTGAGTCATAAATTACACAGAAATCTTTATCCACTTATATTCGATATAAATTCTCATAATCAACGAATACTGTAAGTGGAATAGCGATATAATAATATCTTCCAAATTCCCCAGATAGTATTCATTTACACCATGAAATTTTTATACCGAATATCAAAGATTATTTCTATCTAACTTATCCCAATCAGGTGGAAAACCCATATCTTAATTAAAAGATTTATCCAATTCTTCGAGATTAGATCTGGCTGGAAATACCATCGACTTATCTTCAATATTAAACTCCGTATCCAACTCATATTATCAGTGGAATAACGGTGAATTACCTTTTTAAATTCCTCAGATAATATGAATTTTCATCCACCGAGTTAATATCAAACATCCGAAGATTTATCTCCAACCATATCCAAATTTTACAATTGGAAAACCCATTTCAATTACATACAAATATTCCCAATACTAGAATAAATTTTCGAACTATTTTTATAGTCAACAAATAGTTCACTCTTATAACAACATTTTGGAGTGTTACCACAAGCATTGTTGTTAAAATATCTATTTAAATCAATAGATAAAATTTGTTCGAAATCCAAATATTTCAAATTTCTATTCGCCTTTGAAATTGATAAATCATAAATTTCTCCAATTTAATAACTTGTTTCATTCGACTTCCGTTATGATCGGCAATACACGTATTTTAAATTTGTTTGTGTATCACATGAAAATCATATGTCGAAAATCGAAATTTTCTTTCTATTCAAATGCTCTTATTCTTTGAAATCCAACGCGTCTTATTCAAGTCAACCCAATTTAAAACCATATATAAATTATTCAAATCTTTTTTTCAAACTTGATTTATATCTCTAAATCATTTGAAATAATTCCAAACTATAATTCAAATTTGATTTCAAATTCACCATCCCGTTTGTCGGACCAGTTAGGGATAGCCAGGGAGAGCAGGAAACTGTATTTCCAGACCCAAGCCTAGACACTATCCTCTCTGTCATCCTAGAACGTTCTGGTGTATATTATAATATATATAAAACCATTTTCAAATAAAAAAATAATCTCATTTTGAGTTAAAACAAAAATCAATGCATATTTCTAATCTTTTCCAATCCTAATTCAACATTTAAAAAGTTAATATTTAATTCAAAACTAACATTTTAAAATAATATTTAATAATTAAATAAACTTGTATATAGGAAGGAGATTCTAAATCGATCACCCATATATTTCACAACCACGGTGTGTGTGTGTGATAACATACAATGCAATTATATCTATCCAAATGAATCATACGATCAGATGGATATGAATTCATTCATCGCAACAAACATTTGACTGTGTACAAAGCGTTACAGATAATAACGCTTACTAGTGTTCAGTGTATTATCTAATTCATGAACAACCATTCAAACATCAATATCCATCACACAATCATCATCACTAATTATGATTAATCTCAGCAAATTATAATTAACTAATTTAAATAAATATTCAAATTAGAAGTTCTCACATTTATGCCTCCGATTTCTTCACCGCTAAAATCCGTATTGACAACCACAAATTGACGGACAACGCTGCCGCTCTGTGCACCATTTCTTCACACATAGAATGTGTATATAAATACCTATATACCTCGACACACTATGCTTTCACACACGGAGAACCGGAACTAGTGCTATGGACCAATAGAAGGAAAAGTGGAGTTATGAGGTTACTGGTTGGTCTTAAATGGTGTTTGGGCTCACTAACATGGCACAGAGGAGGAATAAAGCTTGCATGATGTTTCAACAAGTCGAGGCCGACTGTTTGTGGGAAAATAAGAGGAGGTGGTCATGCAGAATTTCAGCCGAGGTTTGGACGAGCGTCAGGTGGTTGTTTGGCGGACTGGGAGGCGGACTGGAGTGGGTTACTGGTGCAAAGGGATGGCTTTGGCGGTGGTCACAAAGGAAGTTGAACGCTGTATGAGTTTTAGAAAAGGAGAGCGAAGATAGCGGTGGAGTTAGAGGATGTTGGGATTTGATGAAACAGGGAAGAGCAGGGATCGATGTGGGAAGGAAAGCAATGGAAGGGAGAGAGATAAAGAGGCATAGCTGTTAGGCGAGTCTGCATGCAAGAGGAAGTGGTCACGGGTAGCTGCGGCACCTGAGAGGGAAGTCTGGAGGCCAAAGATGGTCGGAGAGGAGTGAGTGGAGGATGTGGGTGCAGGCTACAGAAGAGGGGCTGAACTGTTAGACGGGGAAAGAGAAGCGGAGGCGGAGTGTGGAGGAGTACCGAGGCAACCTGGGGTGAAAGGCTTGTGGGGAGGAGGAAGGAGGTGACGGGTTCGGAAGGCGGAGCTTGGTGTCGGAACTTCCCTGGAAATGGCGTTGGGACCAAATCTTCATTTCAGTGCAGTGGAGCTTGGAGGGAGCGGGTGTTGGTGAATGCATGGATGATCGGAGGGACTGGGATGGTCGTTGGGCGGAGAGGGACAGGTGGACGGTCGGAATTCGGTGGCAGTCGGAAGTGGAAGGCTAGGCAAAAAGGAATTTTCATAAAAATGTGAATGAGGAAAGAAGGCCAACGGTTCTCATGAGGGGGGAAGGAAGAACTGCATAAAGAAAATAGTGGGAAGGAAATGCCCACGAGAGAGAGAGGTGAAGTGAACACGTGGTGAAAAGTTGCTACACAAATTGCCAAGTGTTTTCGCATGCCTAGAAATATTTACACGTGCCGAGTCCATTCAAATGGAGATATACACACGGCTGGCTCTTGCTTAATACGAGTTAGAATTTTAATATTTTCCAAACGCCGTAGAGAAGGTAAGTATAAGCCACAATTGTTTTCACGTGTGTATATTTTATTTTTATTATTATTACTCTCATTATATTAACTATGAACGACACCAAAAATCAAACTACAATCGGGTATAACAGCGTGTACTGATCGTAAAACAATAATAAAACAGACCGACTGATTGATTCTGTGAAGTGCCAAAAGGACAATGGTTACCCTAAAATACGCTAGGAAAAGTATATTTTTTATTTATATTTTTTTTTCAAATTAAAAATTGCAGTAAAATTAAAAAATATTTTAAAACTGAGTGTACGGAAATTGAACGAATATTTTGAATTGATATTTAAATATTTTTTTTTCAAACAACTTTTAAATCTTATAATAGTCTAAATATTAACATATTTCTTAAAACAAATTTCTTATTACCAAATCATATTTACAAAATAAAACAAAAATATTTATTTAACTAATATACAAAAGAATTATAAATCAATACTTATATTAAACCTTATTTAAATTCAAATATTTCAGAAAAAATCCAAATTAACTTTAGTAAAATACTGGGTTGTTACATATACAATGATATATGTGTTTACGATGCATGCGATGCAAAGAATTCCACCAACTTTTCCCCCCACACTTGGTTCTTGCCCTATGAGTCCCATTCCCACTATGTCTAGGCATGTTTTCTAATAAGCAAAGAATTTTGAAAACCATCTCATCTTTAAACCTAGATTTATAGTCCAGGAGATAAATATCCAGGGTCGTCCTAACATGAAGTTTTTCAACCAAGCCAGCATTCCAAAGATAATTCATGTGTTCAACAAATTTATCAGTGTAATTGTCCAAAAATTTGTGATCGTATATAAATTCAGTGAAATTTGAATTCTGAGTGTTGTTCAAGACTATATGATCACATTTCTCATCATTAATTGACAACGTATTTTCGACACTGACAATTTCAAGTTCGTTTGAAATTTTCGCAAAGTTAAAGTTTTCGAAATCGTGACGTGAATCCGCTTCTTCCTCATTTGGCAACTCATCCTCGTACAATCCAAAAAATTCCTGCTCATTAAAATCCATTTCCAAATTTGAATTGAAAAATTCAACATTTTTATTCTGTTCAATTTCTAGAATTTCAAGTTTCTCACAGCCCGGAAGAGGAAGATCAAAATCTAAACTTAAATCTTTTTTCTGAAAAGAGTTGAAGTCCAAATCATTTGTTGAATTTTGAAAAATTTCATCAAGATGATTATTCTCAATTTCCAAAGTCGTTATTTGAAAATTTTCAATGTCAGTAGAAATTGGATTATTTTCTGATTCAAGGCTTGTTTGAATTTGATTTTCTTGCTCTCGTTGTTCTTTATAAGATGCCATTAAACAAAGAAGTTCATCCATCTTTTTATTTAGCCTTTCCGCCCTCTCATCAAAATTACATTCTTCAGAGTCGTTGATTTGAGAGCTCTCGCTTTGGATTTCTTGATTTTCAAAATAGTTTGAATTTTCAGAAAATTGAAATTGAGATTGGAAATCATTTTGATTTTGAAAATTAGGTTCGTAACCAAAACTGTGAAAATTCGAGGGAAAATTGCAATTTTGGTCATTCTCAAGATGTGGATATGGGTTGTAGTTTTGAAAATTCTGATCGATTTGAAAATCATTTTCAAAATTATTTTTGAATTGGTTTCTAACCCCATATTGATGTTGATCAAAGGTACGTTGCGATTCAAAACCGTTTTGATGTGAATGTGGCCCATAATCGAAATTATTGAAATTTGAATTGAATTCGTCATTTCGATTATATCTATGATTTTGAAAATATTGGTCAGTTGGAAATTTTTGAAATTTTTTGACATTGGACTCACGAAAATTGGGAAAATTTTGCTTCATGATTTGTAATTCATATTCATACTCTTCCAGCGGAGGTCTACTTCGATTATTATCCCACGTTTCTCTCAATGATTTTTTTGAATCAGACATTTTAAAGAAGTCAAGGTAAGACAAAAATTATTCTCGCTTCAAAATAATATAAAATTCTGAGTTGTGCTCTATTAATTGACTGACTCAACTGGAAGCGGGAAGAGGGTCTTATGGCCGTTCACGTATAGTATAAATACTAAGGGATACGACCAATGTTTTACGGGTAGTATGCAACCTCTTTTGCTAGAAGTTCAATAAATTGAACTAATATATATCCGCGATCCAATTATACGAGACAGTCAACTTCACAAAACACCACTTTTCAATTATATTATTCTGAAATGTTTAATCAGAATTTATTGTTGAGAAACGATGAGAATGATGACAGTAGTTATGGAAATTCAACTCACAACAATCAGACAGAATAATTGCAGAAATTAAAAATTGTACATAGCAAGCCGCTGCCCCTGCACAAAATTTTTTACAAGCAATTTCTATATTTTTCTTTGCAGCAGAGCACCTGTAGAGTTAAAAGAAATTTACAGTGGGGTATGGCAGTCCGTCCGGAAAATTTGAGTAGTGCTAGTTATTCAACTCCACTGTAGTGCGATTCAATTGACCTTTGAATTTCTTGTTCACTGCATGAGTACTGTTCTTGCTTGAATCTGTTACTTCGCTATCTCTTTTTTTTAATTTTTTGTTTTTGTTTTTTTTTGAAAAGAAAACAAAACAAACAAAAAGAAAACAGAAACTGACTCGGAAATCAAACCAAAAAAAAATTACTGACTAGAAAAAAAAGAAAAAAGAAAATACAAACTCAAACTCTAAGAAAAAAAACTGGACTGAAGACAGAACGGTTCTTCACCCAAACGCACCCACTAAGACACATAAACCATGCAAGCACCACTGACTAAAATAACAAAAAGGAGACCCCCCTTCTTTTCCCTTCCGTGTATAAAATACCACCAATACAACAAGGAAATCACGCCCCTTCTGAAACAAACGCCACTCACTAACAAACTAAAAAAAAATTAGTATACCGCTAAACAAAAGTCACAAACTCATTCAAGCTTAGTCCAACAATTAGTGCTCACGCAAGTCACCTAAGAACATAACACCTATGTATCACGCACTCAACCTTAAGCTCCAGCCAGTTTATACATGCTCAGCTTCCCCCTTTTTATAATTTCTCAGAAACAAAAACTCAAAAATGAATCGGAATTTGTAAATAGAAACTCGCGTCACCCTTTCTTTTCAGGAATCAAATACTGGTCTTCGACCTTCGATTTTTGAATTGCGATTTAGGGTTTCTGGAGGTGCGTGATTTGCTGGAATCTGGTTTTCGATTGGGGTTTGTGAGTTCGAAGTTTGATTGTTCGATTTGTGGTAGGAGCAGCGATGTTGTGAAATTGCAGTGGTGATGCTTGAAGGATCTCTGTTCAAGTTGAGGCTGCGGTATTATGGGTTTCGATAGGAGATTTCGAATCGGGTTTGAGGGAAGATGGGTTGTACGAGACTGAGGGTTCAATCTGGATTTTCACGTTTTGGAAGCAGTTTTGTTGAATTGGAGTTTGGGATGGTGGTATGGAGATGAACGTGAGATGGTTGGGTAGAAGTGATTGATGTTGGTCGTGAGAGGGAGCAGCAAGGGGATGTTCGGTTGCTAATATGAATTTGGTTGAGTGAGGCAGAAGCTGTAAGTAAATATAATGTTGTTCGAAGTGGATGAATGTGTGATGTCAGAATATGGAGGCGTTTGGACTGTTGATATGAAGGGGGTTGGTGAAATCTATGGCACATAGAAAGTTGGTTGTGTTGAATTTGTGGTGAAAATTGGTTTGGATGTTGAAGTCTGAGTGTGTTTTTTTATTCTTGCGATGTGGATGTTGTTGAAGGAGGATTGCGGTATTCAATGATGGTGGAACAAGATTGTTGTGGTGGTGGCCGGATATTGATAGAGGTTGTTCTTGGTGGTATTGAGGAAAGGAGATTGACTGGGGCAGTTGTGTATGGACGTGGAGGATGAGTATGTTGAGAGGTGTGTTGTGGAGGAGAAACCGTGATGTGGTGGATGTTTGTGATGCACGGTTGATGAAAGAGGAGATGGACAGTGGAGAAATAGGAGAACGTTGGTCAGACTGGGTTTTATAGGGTTCGGATGTGATTAGGAGCGGTGCGAGATGATGGGTCAGGGTGATGAATATGGTAATGAATAGGAAAAAAAAGGAAAAAGTTAGAAGAAAAGTGGCCGAGAATAGAAAATGTGAACTGAAAGGGAATCCTTGTATATATTTTTTTAGCAGCTTTGTACCGGAAGAAAAAAAAGCAATTGTATTGAAAACAGGAAAGGGAACAAAGAAAGGAAATAAATCAAATAAAATTTGCAACTCTTTTTTTTTGTTTTTTTGTTTTTGGTTTTTAGAGAGACTTGTAAAAGAAGAAAGAGATCTGTACAAAGGAGAAGAAATAAAAGAAAGAAAAGGCAATGAAATCAGTGAATTTTGGCATGTATTTTTTTTCTCTTATTTAGAGGATCATGGTATCAGTGTATAACACCCAATCAATTAATCAAGATTATTTTTTCCTATATATACATAAAAACAAAAGGAGAAAAATAAAACAAAAACTAACACGAATCAGAAATTAAATAAATAATAAAATTTAATCGTTACCTCCCCGGCAACGGCGCCAAAAACTTGATCGTCGCTAATCTATGTATTAGAAAAGCGCGATATTTGTAATAAAATTCTGCAAGCGCACAGGTGTGTAGCATACAGGTCGAACACAGGGAGGTAAATTAAAATAAATTATTTATCTAATCTCTTGGGCGAGTTAGACGAAGCCTGGAGATTTTGTTGAAATAAAAACAAACTGAAATTGCGAACTTAGGATTATCGTTGAATCTAATCAACGATTAATCACTAAAGAAAGTAAATTGCAAAACAAGAACGACGATGCAGAAAATAAAAGTGCAGAATAAGAAGAACAACAAAAATAAAATTAGGATTGTCGTTGAAACTAATCAAATGACTAATCACTAATGAAACAAATGTAAAATACAATTGGTGCTCTTCCAAAACTAATTGTGAAGACAACACCTATTGCTAAGAAAGAAAAATGCAGAAATAGTAAAAAGGAAGAACTTTTATTAATGGAGAAGATAATACAGAATAATGGATGGTGGCTACAATGACATTACAAGGGTATTTATAGGATAGATAGCCAAACCCTAACCCTAATACAATGATAGATGGGCCTTAGGGAATTCACAAAAGAGTTTACAATGAGAGTTTCAAATGGGCCTTAGTTAAATCTATTAAATTTTTGGCCTTTCTTCTTTTCCTCTTGGTTCTTTGACAAGCCTCCTTTAATTAGAGATGTGCATGGCCTCTAAATCAGTTATTTTCTTGTCCAACAACAGCCAGATGTGAGATCTTCATCTACAATTCTTCAAAATGCAAATACACAGCAAATTGATCTCTATTTCTCTACATTTCTGGTTGCATGCGGGCTGGGTTGGAATATCTGTAAAAGTAACAAAAGAATACCCAAGTAATATTTATTTATATACAAAAGATAAGATATAAGAGCATAAAATAAACACATTTCTATGTCAATCATTCAACAAAATGGAAAAAGCCTTATATTCCACCTTTATGCTACATATAAATTCTTGAAGAAACTTATTATTGGAAGAGATCATTACATTTATAATAAATACTATTTTCTTGAAGAAAAATAGTAAAATGACTCTCATATGTAACTTTCTAGAAAAGTTGCTTCAATTTAAAATATATAATAACAATATATGAATTATGATAAAACTTGAAGTTTTACTATAGTCATTTTAGACCATATTATATTTCTAGAAGAAATATTTTGTTGTTTCTTAGGAAAAACTTTTATAAAGAAAATATGCATCCTGAAGATCATATTAAGTTAAGATCTAAATATTGATCTTAATTCTGCACACTAGAAGTGAATGCAAAAACAATTTTTATCATTACGTGGAAAATTTAGAACCTGCAGTTTCAAAAAAGGCAAGAAACAAGTTTGATATAAAAAGAAAGATCTAAAAGATCTTTATATGAGTTGTACAATTTGAATAAAAAAAATGTAATTTTTTTGTTTGTGAATTTTTTGTATAAATTTACAAGTTTTTCAAATCATTCATATTGAAGAATGAGAAAAAAAAATTGGATATGAGACATGTAGTTTATTTTTGTTTATAGTTGTGAATTTTATGTACAGATCTGTAAATTTTTGAACCATTCATGTTAGAGAATGTAAAATGTTGATTATGTGATTGATAAATATATTATATTACCTTATTGTCATAAATGCATTGAATGTTAGAGAATGCATTGTTATGATAATATATTATATTACTTTATTGTCATAAATGCATTGAATGCATTAGTTATTGTTAGTTAATTGATGTATGTTTGTATTTGGAATAAGAATAAACATATGTATTATTATTCGATGTATTTAGCTAGTAATAACTAATGTTATGGAAGAAAGGATAGAACCACAACCTGAAGTTGTGCAAAGAAAATATTTATATTGGAAGATGTATAACTCAAAGCCTTGGACCTGAAGTCTTGAATTATATATATATATATGTATATCTATAAACATTTTTGATAAAGTATACAAGTTTGAAATCTTGTCAATTAGCAAAAATGTAAAAGCTTCTAAATTAAAAGTATGTTAAAAGATTGAGAACTAGAAGGTCATCATAAATTTATAAAATTGATATGCATATGTATGTGTATGTATATGCATAAGAACTCAAAGTTCCTCAATCAATGAATTTGAAATACTTCATAATTTAAAAGCCTGAAGTTTTATTCAAACCGTATGAAATAATAACATTACACTTCTTAAAGAAGTTATATCATATGCGACAATAATAATCATCCAAAGATTGCACAATTACAAAATAAGCTGTATCTTGCTTATATATTTATATTTACATATTGTATTAAAGAATAAATTTTAACAACTCAAATTTGTTATATATTTTATTTGAAACAGAAGTTCAACACAATGGAACCAGAAGTTCAACGCAGTGGAATCATAAGTTCAATACAATGGAACCAGAAGTTCAATACAGTTGAATTAGAAGTTCAAATTGTTTATATATTATTTGAACCAGAAGTTCAATATAGATTAATAACTCAAAGTTGTTCATATATTTCATTTGAACCAAAAGTTCAATACAGTTCCAAATCAGATATTTAGGATATTATGATACGATCTTTAAGATTCGCATTGACATTGCTTGATAAGAAAAATTAATGATTGGAAACTTATGAACAATTTGTTCTAAAATAGGTAACTCGAATAAGCAAGAATATGCAAATCAATTACATATGGAATCCATCGACGCACTTATATACACATATATGTGAATATTTAATTAACAACCTGAAGTTGTCATGAGCTCATATTATAAATTATGCATACATTATTTAATATTTCAGAAAGTCGATTGACATCAATATTGATTGACCTGAAGTCATGTGCATATTCAAATGATAGAAAATTCCTCCAAGTCATCAGATTAATGAAAGGGAATAAGCAATTCAATATAAGAGCATTATCCTCCTATAATTGAAATACATCTAATGTATTTGCTAGTTATGATGCAATAATGGATCAAAAATGAATCCAAAGTAGGTTTATTATTTAAAATGACAATGTTTGTCAACATTAAGGGGGAGGATAAAGGAATCATCGATGTTAAATATTTGCTAACATATAAAATTATGCAAAGTATTAAGTAACTTGCATAAATTTTCAATTATGTCCCTAATAGACTTTCTCCAAAATACATTTGAATCCTGGAAGGATCAAAAGGTGTAAATCACAGCTGAAAATGTGGTATAAAAGTCAATTCAAAATATCTTTGGAGCAAGTCATAAAGATGCAAAATAAAGGAGGTGAGTATTCCTGAAGAAACACTTAAGGGTGCTTTGAAAGAAACCCATGACATGATTGTCAAAATAACCCCAGAAGTGGTTTAGGTACCTAAAGCATGATAAGTTTTGAGATCTCAATAAATTATGTATTGAACTACCAAGAAATAATCATCGATGATAAATTAATAAACAATAAAGCATTTATGTTTATAAATAGATTAAAAATCCCATATTAGAGAGAAACATGATTAGCCATCATGAAATTCTCCTAACTAAGATATATGGACCTGTAGTCCATAAGATATGAACATGTAGTTCATAAGATAAAAATAGAAATATATATAATGACAAAAGCACATGGAAGTTACTGAAGCACCTTAGAGTGTCAACAACATGTTAAGTGTCATGAGCATTGTATTTTCAGAGATAATTGAATTGATTAAAGCGGTGAAAGTGTTTAAAACGCTTACAATACCCTGAAGGTATAGACGATGAAAGTATACAAATTTCAGAAGAATTTAAATAACTTTGGTAGTGATAAAGAGCAAGAAATATAGATTACAACATTCTTTTAATTATTGTTGTGATGAAAATCTTGAATAAGTCATGATGAGTAGATCACTTCCTGCTTTCAAGAATTTTTGTAATAAAACTCTTAATATCCATTGAAGTGGTAGTTGCGATATGCAAAACTTATTATAATATATAAGTTCCCGAAGAACATAAATAACATTTGTTATTATAAAGAATACAAAGAACATGGACGATAGATTACAGCATTCTTCTAAGTATTGTTGTAATGAAAATCTTAATGTACTTCAAGATGAGTAGATTACTTCCTGCTTAGTGTTGCTGTAATGAAAGTTGTCTTATTCATCAAATGTGTATTGCAATATGCGAGCTTGATTGAAGCAAAAAATTATAAGCACCTGAAGTGTATTCATAAATGAATCTTAGTAACATACAAATCACAAAAGACAAGGCAGTTTGCATGGCTCAGATTCAATTGAATTATATCAAGTATGATAGGATGGAGCACGTTTCTTCTAAATTTCTCTTCACACATGCATGAAAGGATAACAAGAAAGAGGAGAAACAAATTCAGTTTCAAGAAAAGAGGGTAGATACGTTCTCAAAGGCAATTTCCAAATCAACATTCCAGAAGATGATATACAAAATTGGCATGCATCGACTACATCAATAGACTAACTGAATAATGAGCTATAGATAAGGGAAGCATATAAAATTATGTTATAATGTACTCTTTTCTTTCACTAATATTTTTCCCAATGGGTTTATGTTAGTAAGGATTTTAATGAGGCATTATCTTGATCCTGAAGTATCAACCCTTACTGTAACATTGTAAAACATGTTACCTAAAGATGAAATGAATTTGCACTCTTTTCCTTGTATATGATTTTTCCCACAGGGGTTTTCATAAAAAAGTTTTTAATGAGGCATTGTTTTGATCTTGAAAAATCAAACTCTTTTAAGGAATATCATTTTAATATGATATTCATAATGTCAGAACTCTTTTTCTCGTTCAAGGTTTTTCCCATTGGGTTTTCCTGATAGAATTTTGAAGGCAACAGACAATAGTTGTATCGACTGAACGGATAATTATAAGGGGGAGCAATCATCATATATGTTTAAAAAAGGACAACTTCAAGTTAGCTGAGCATTCAAGATTTTGAAGACGCATATTCAAGGGGGAGTATTGTAATATATATGAATGTTGTGAATATGCTTTTATCAGTTCTCTGTTTAGTCCCACATCATGGGAATAAGTTAAAGATAAGCTCTAAAGCTTATATATAAAGGAGCCAATGTAATAGAAATAAAGAGATATCGAAATGAAAAGAAATGTCCTCTCTCCCTTATTTCTTCTGTTCTGTGTTCGTTTTATAACAAATATGTATATTTCGAATGGAACACGAGAAGAGAGAGTTTGTAATGTTTTCAGAATGAAGATAGAAGCTATTTATAAGCCAAGAAACTTGGCTGTCAAGGAAGAGATGAAAAATAAAATAAAGATAGTACATGGTATCAAAAACCTCAACTGACAAAAGAAACAGCGCATGCATGTGTAGCAGACGAGTTTCTGAAGTTTTGGTCAAAGATATCTTACTTTTTTTTAAGTTGGTTTACTAGGACCATAAAAACACGTGGATCGAATAAGACCGCATCATTTATTTTACTGTTTCCGTTCAGTTCGCGCCCGATGCATTGGACGCCATGAACGTAGTTAGCAATGTGAACCGTTGTACGCACACGCGCCTTCGTGCCCAAGTTGCTATCTTTGACACTTTTAATATACATGTATAAGTATTAAGCATTCATGTTAATTCAAGGCTATTTGGTTTTATTTCAATTGTGTTTATAGTTTGTATACTCAAATATATACCAAGCTACTCATAATGTTTTGGTAATGTGGGACTAATATTACAAGCTTTACAAAATGTTGTCATACACATAAGAAACAATAATTAAAATTAAATGTATAAATTAATACAAAACAAACAAATTGACTACTAAATACTCAAGCAAAAAACACATTTCACATTCGCTACTGTACCACGCTCAAATTCCCCGCTCAAATGCCACGTTCAAATACCCTGTTCTTGTTCGTCAAGAACGCACCCTAAGATAAAAAGAACATGTTAGTGACTGAAAAGGTTGGTTTTAGGAGTTTAAATCATCGAACAGTGTAGCCGAAGTGTTTGAAATTTTATAATGTCAGAATTAAAACCATGGCAAGTATTGCGTTTCAGGTGTGCACATGGCCTGAGAGGATGAAAAGAAATACTTGGTACGATGAGCGTCAGAGATATTTTAGTTTGCAGAAATTGTTTGACCAAAATGGAGAAAAATATTGGCTCGGGTCTTTCGAAAGGACAGACATATGTGTGCCCATGTTATGAGTAGGCCACGATATTTATTATGGGTTGGCTGATACTTGTTATTTCTAAAGCTGAGGCAGCTGACTGACAGAATCAAACAAGTTTTAAAACAATCTAGCCACATAACTATGGAGATTTTGTTTTTATTTGTCAAAAATAATAGAGAATTTTGCTTCTAAAGTTTGACCAGATAAAGAGATTTGGTTTAGATTTTTATTAATAAATATGTAACACCCCACGTCCATTAATGTTACTCACGAAAGGAATGCATTAACTTCCATGGAGGTTATAAGTGAATATAGAACAGAAAAATTACAACAAGACAGATAGTAAATAGTACTTG
The DNA here is from genome assembly GCA_030737875.1 of Allium sativum. NCBI lineage: Eukaryota > Viridiplantae > Streptophyta > Magnoliopsida > Asparagales > Amaryllidaceae > Allium > Allium sativum. The sequence goes on from CM060918.1 coordinate 138,053,439, forward strand.
GAAATCTTAAACTTCATTTTATTACAGCGGAAATTAAACATGTTTGTTACATCATAAAACCATAGATCATAACCAAGTACAATATCCATCTTCATAAAAACAAAATACATAATCCCATTACATAAATAGCCATTAAAAAGATAACAAGCTGGACTAAACTTCAACGGTCCAAGCTTTCCAAAGAGAGATGAAGCAATTCAGTCAAACTCCACTAGAGCTGGGCCCAACCTGAGGACCTGGAGGGGGAAAAGGATAGAAATAGAGAGGGTCAGACATAAAGTCTGGCGAGTATGATAATTCTAACAATACTATTATCAAAATAACTAGACTAAGGCATGAGCTGGAAGACAAGTAAATGTCTATGAACTCTTAGGAAGATAAAGATAGCGTTTAAGATAACGTTAAAGATAACGGTAAAGGCACACCTGATTACTAACGAATGATTACTACACTGCACTGCACATTACTACACTGCACCACACCAGTCACCCTATTGTTTGATCCCACTTGCTTCACACAGAAACTTTATAAATAGCCTTACGTACCCCTAGCTGACTACATAGGTGTCGTCTGCCCCTATCTCCACTAGGTGTACCCCACTACCCACTTTCGATCGACTCCCTACTCGTAGATACCCGTGCTGGCCCCACAGTGGGGTGTATCACTCCCCTAAAGTGGCAACCCGATACAACTTGAGAATGCACGGCTTATACCTACACGATGCAATGACGTCTTACCTACCAGCCCGGGTCCACACACACATACGAAACCCGTTGGACTTGCGTTGCTACCGCTCCCCGTTTTGGCCTCTTACAGTCGAACCCAGCATGCGTGTCCCGTCCTCGACTTGGGTCGAGCCCACAAAGATACGTTTGGGATACTGGTCGAAATGGGCCCCCACAAGCTACCCACCTAAGCTTGTCCTACTAGTATATCCCACTTAACCCTCTTAGTCATGTTCATTTACATGTGTGTTTGGTTAAGTCTTACTAATCGTATTTCACATGCCACTAAGGGCACCCCCAGATTCCTCATGCCACCCAAGTTACCTACTTAACCACCAAGTCCCACCTTACATGTTTATCTGGTTAAGTATTTCTTAATTCATTCAGGCCATAACCTCATAAAGACCTCTCACATTAGACTGGCATTTATGGAAGCTGGATTCGCCGGGCGGGTCCGGGCAGTCTTACACCATAAAAAAGTCTAACCTCGTGTCTTTACAACCGTTATGCTTTAGTTTAGGCCTAGGACCTCTCACATTGGGCTGACATTTGTGACCACTGGATTTGCCGGGCGGGTCCGGGCAGGTTTACGTCACAAACGAGTCCAACCTCGTGTCCTAAGCATTGATTAACACTTAAAATCTTTTACCCCAGTTTTAATAATTCCCTATTCAAATTATTAATTAAGTCAACTTTTAATGATGTCCATAATTGACTCAATTATGGCCATCCACTTATGGCATGCAAAATCATATCAATTGCACCCCAACTTTTTAATATTAAATCCTTAGTATTACCCCTACCCCACGTTTATACGTTCGCTTATTCAACGCATAATATAGGCTAGACTTGTATAGTCTAACACCTAGCACAAAGATAAATTATCACAACATATAGACAATTAAAATAAATCTAATCATAATAGGGGTGAAACTTGCATAAACTACACATGTTAAGGATCAAAAGGTGTTAACTTGTTAAATGTCTCAATTTATATGATATGATCATAGCCCAAATCTATACATAAACTTGCATATGGGGTTTTTAGGCAACATAATGATGGTGTGAACTAGCATAGGATATCACATATGTCATAGCATAATTCTAGATGTCATAATAGATGTCTTGGCATATGTTCATAACTTTTCTAATCAATCTAACTTGCATATGTGACTTGTCATATAGATCAACATAACCCAAACATGATGATTTAATTAATATGAACTAACTAGCATAGATGGTAACATCATGGCCTTTTTAACATGTATGATTCATCACAACTTAGCATAGAAACTTTCAACATACATAACATCATCATAGCATGATTTACAACATATAAGATATCATCATCACATAACATTGGATTTACAATATACATGATAGCAAAAGGGGTTTACAACAACATATATGATAATTCACATCATCTACTCATAATCCATTCATAACTCAACCTAATTAAAATGATAATAATCTTGTTAAGATCATCATACTCACAATTTAGAGAAGAAAAGAGAGAGTTTTGATTTGCTTTAGGGTTGAGAGAATTAGAATTGAATTTGCTTTTCTTCTTTCTTAGTTGGCGGCGGCTCCATTGATTTCCATGGCGATGGTATGACGATAACTATTCTATTTTAATTAGGTTTAGGGTTAACATTAAGATGTATTTATAGGTGTTGGAAGTTATTTAGGACCATTAGATTAACCCTGAACCATGAGAACCAATCAAATGCAAAATCTGCATTTGAGCGAATCGGCCCACGGGTTGACAGCCAAACACCCTGGATTAACCCCTAGTCGACCCAGCGGAGCTTGGGTCGACCTCAAAAATGGGCCGATTCGGTTATTTCCCCTCCTAATTCGCTGTTTTGAACTTTTTCACATATTTATTTATTTAATTTTTAATTTTTATATATATCAATATATATATATATTTCTCTGCGCAACCCATTTCACTTAATTCTTTTCTAAAAATTTAGTATACTTTAATTTGTGAATTTTAATGTTATAAAATTACGGGGTGTTACATTCTCCCCTCCTTAAATGATTTCGTCCCCGAAATCTCCAAGTCAAGAAGAATGTATATCCTACCATCTAATCGTCCATCTACTCAACCATCAAACACCGGCATCCATTGTCCTTAAAAGGCTTCTAATGCTTTAATGTTTATATGCACAGTGTGTGTATATGTCCATATCTAATGCAAAATTAGGCGGTCTACTGATCCAGTCGACCTCCTTAGTGCAATTCATGATAGTGCCACGCATCCAATATGTATGCAAAAGATTCCTAATAATACATATTAATTCTATATGCGTGCACAACCATCCACCCAAATGCAGCAACTATATGATAATACAGCCATTATACATCCATTTTACTAAATACATCCATATATATGCAATATGCAATATGAAGTGACTGAGCCGATCTGGTGCCTAATTGTGTGTGTATATGCATCCACGAGCAACCACTAGCAAACACTTGCATCCACTTTGCATCCACCATACATAACATGTCTCAAACACATGTTTCAACCATAGGATTATCCTAACTAAAGGTCAAAGATACTAGCGAGAGGATATACTAAAATAAGATAAGTACAAGCTAAGCGATAAAGGAGAAATTAAAGGACATTCCCTCAAAAAGAAAAGGGTATCGTGAACGCATCTTCTCTTCCGTCTCCCAAGTAGCGTTGCTCTCATCATCTCCCCATTGCACTTTAACTAGTCTGACCTCTCGATTCCTCAACCTCTTGATCTACGACCCAAGAATGCGCGTAGGAGCTCGTCGAATTGTCGCATCACGCTCTATCTCCACCTCTCTAAGCAAGCTCGGCTCTACCACTTCCGCGGTCTCGTGCAAGCACTTCCTTAAATGTGACACATGGAATACGTCATGTACACCACTAAGTCTCTCGGGCAACTCCACTCTATACGCCATCCGTCCAATCCTCTCCTTAATAGGAAACGGCCCTATAAACCTTGGTGCTAATTTCCCAATGGACCCAAAGCGAACAACGTTTCGTACACTTTGACAAAGACCATGTCCCCAACTTCAAACTTGAGATCTGTCCTCCTCTTATCCGCATAATATTTCTGCCTATCTTGCGCTGCTTTCATCCTCCTTCGAATCAAGTCGATCTTCTCCGAAGTCTCCCTAATCATATCGGGCCCAAGTAAGATCTTATCCGTAGATTCCCACCAACATGTAGGTGAACGACAAGGTCGTCCATATAGAGCTTCGAATGGTGCCATACCATTGCTGGACTGAAAGCTATTATTATATGCGAACTCAACCAATGGAAGATGCTCTTCCCATGTACCCCCAAAGTCTAGGATACATAGCCTCAACAGATCCTCTAGAATGCGATTCACCCTCTCGGTCTGGCCGTCCGTCTGAGGATGATATGCAGTGCTCAAACATAACTGAGTCCCTACCGCCTCTTGTAAGCTTCTCCAAAATTCGCTAGTGAAAATAGGATCGCGGTCGCTCACTATGCTAGAAGGAACATCGTGCAAACGAACTATTTCTCGGACATATACAGAAGCTAACCATGGAGCAGTCCTCTTACTCTTCACGGGAATGAAATGGGCGCTTTTAGTAAGTCTATCTACTATAACCCAAATCCCCGTATTACCCCTCCTCGATCGCGGTAATCCATCCACAAAATCCATCGAGACACTCTCCTACTTCCATAGTGGAACCTCAAATGGGTGAAGCAACCCACCAGGTTTCTTTTGCTCCGCTTTTACTTGTTGGCATACCAAGCATCTAGCGACATACTCGGCCATGTCTTTCTTCATTCCGGCCCAAAAGTAAACTCTCTTCATGTCTTTGTACATCTTGTCCCCGCCGGGATGAATGGCCATCTTCGAATGATGTGCTTCGTCAAGAATAGTCTTCCTTAGGTCATCGTCTTTTGGTACACAAAGTCTACCGTCCCTACGTAACCAACCCTTATCATCTAGGGTATACCTACGGAGATGGCTTGATGACTCCCCTCCTTTGAGCTTTTCTACTAACTCAACCAACTGCGGGTCGTCTCGCTGTGCCTCGCCAATCCGTCCCAAAAGCGTAGGTCTGACCTCCAAGGATGCTAGCAAACCGGGTACGAAGTCAACGGAAGGTCTAAAGTTAAACATCGAAATGAATTCTAAACTTCGCCGCTCAACAAACAAAGGACTTAAGGATAATCTTTTTCTACTTAAGGCATCGGCCACCACGTTACCCTTGCCAGGGGTATATGCTATCTCAAAGTCGTAGGACGCCAAGAACTCCATCCACCTTTGCTGCCTTAAGTTCAAGTCCTTTTGAGAGAATAGGTATTTTAAAGATTTGTGGTCAGTGAATAGTTCGAATTTCTCGCCAAGAAGATAATGACGCCAAGACTTAAGCGCGAAAACAATAGCGGCCAACTCTAGGTCATGTGTGGGGTAATTCTTCTCATGTGCTCTCAGCTGCCTTCCACCATATTCTATTACCCTGCCCTCTTGCATTAAGACTGCGCCTGGTCCTGTCCCACAAGCATCAGTATTAACGGTAAACGGCTTACTCCCGTCTAGCAATACTAAGACTGGGGCTGAAGTCAAAGCTCTCTTCAAACGTTGGAACGCATCATCACAATCTACGTCCCATGTGAAAACTAGGTTCTTCTTCGTCAAGCGTGTCAATGGAGCTGATATCTTTGCGAAGTCTTTGATAAACTTCCTATAGTAGCCAGCCAACCCCAAGAAACTTCTCACTTCGGTAGCATTTTTAGGAGCCTTCCAATCTTGGATGGCCACCACCTTCGCGATATCTACAGCTATCCCTTCTTTGGAAACCACGTGTCCTAAGAACCGTACTTCCTTCCTCCAAAAGTGACACTTAGAAAATTTAGCTTTAAGCTTATGCGCTCGAAGAGTCTCCAACACTTCCCTAAGATGTAGGGCATGCTCTTCTTCATCCTTAGAAAAGATCAAGATGTCATCTACAAAGACTACCACAAATTTGTTAAGGTACTCCCTAAACACCCTACTCATCAAATCAACAAAGTATGCGGGGGCGTTTGTCAAACCGAAGGGCATCACTAGCCATTCATAGAATCCGTCCGGAGTCCTAAAGGCAGTCTTGTCAATGCTATCCTCAACCACTCTCAACTGATGGAAACCAGTGGCTAAGTCCAACTGCGAAAACACTGAGGCGCCAACTAACTGATCGAAGAGATCGTCAATCCTCGCCAGTGGGTGTCTGTTCTTCTTAGTAAGCTTATTAAGTTCTCTATAGTCCACACAAAGTCTAAGGGACAGTCCACACAAAGTCTAAGGGACCCATCCGCCTTCGTGGTAAATACTACTGGAGCACCCCACTTCGATATACTTCGTCTTATGAACCCCTTCTCAAGCAACTCCTTCACTTGCTTACCGAGTTCCCTCCTTTTACGTAGAGCCATGTGGCGTACTGGCAAAGATACTGGTTTCGCATTATCCACAAGATATATTCGAAAATCTATCTCCTGCTTCGGAGGCAAGCCCTTCACCTCCTCAAACACATCCGAATATTCTTGGACCACTCTAACAGATCGTAGATTTTCCTCAGACGCGTCAAGCGATTCTAGATAACTTAGCATAACCGAATTTATGGGATTACAAAAGATTTCGAGAGTGTTGCCAAGGCGAGTCGCGAGCCTAACTACTCTCCTTTCACAATCAAGAACGGCCCCATTTCTGGATAACCAATCCATTCCTAAAATTAGCCCGTGAAGCCCAACACATAAGCATCACATCTAAATTCAACGCTAAGTATGGAAATTTTCAAATCCAAACACATCATAGACAAATAAGCTGAGCCCCCAATTGGATTCGAAACAACTAAGGGATCCTCTACTAAACTGGTGTTTAAGTGCAGTGATTCAACTAATGATGTAGAGACAAACGAATGCGATGCGCCCGAATCGAATAAGGTACGGACAGGATGATCAAACAGAAAAACTAAGCTTTCAACAGAAATGGTTCTACCTCGTTCTTGCAGCGGTGGGACCGCGAGAGCCTGAACTTGTCCCCTTGCCTGCCCTGGTGCCATAAGAGCCTGCACCTGTCCTCCCGAGGTAGCTCCTGCCCTCTGCCCCTTCTTTGGGCTGTCCTTCACTAAATGTCCCGCATCGCCACAATGAAAACAGCCTGTCTTCTTTTTCTTTCGGCAATCCTTGCTGAGATGGCCTGGGGTTCCACACTTAAAGCACTTCTTCTTTCCCTTGCCATTATGGTCTTTTCCACCCTTCTTGTTTTGCTGTTGTGGTTTCTTCTGATCCCCCTTCTTCTCGGGTGCCTTATCAACTTTAGCGCTTTTCTCCTTATGCATAAGCGCCATTTCTACTAACTTCTCAAAGGTGGCCCCCATAGGGATGTGGGTCATAGCCAACCCTTGCAATGGTTCATTCAAGCCATTCACGAACCTCAGCGCCTTCTTCTCCGGCGTGTTCACTAAGTCCAAGCCAAACCTTGCTAACTGATTAAATTTATTGACATATTCTTTCACTGATGAGCTTCCTTGCTTCAATGTCAAGAACCTTTCCATATATAGATTTTCTTCCGCCCTTGAGAGAAACTTCGCCTCGAACCTACGTCTGAAATCCACCCAAGAGTCAACAGGACGCTCCTCATTAGTGACCTCACACCAAAACGAGGCCTCTCCCTTCATCAACCAAGCTGCTAATCGAACTCTCCTCCCTTCTTCTACTTCAAAGATTTCTAGCAATTCTTCCACCTCCTTAAGCCAATCTCTATCTTCCACAAACGTTTCTGACCCTTGAAATGATTTTCCACCCATAGCCTTGAATTCCTTGCACATCTTTGCAAAAGTATCTACATGAGGAGGAGGAGGAGGAACGGGTGCAACTGGTGGTGGTGGAACATTGGCTGGACCTGCAGCGGCCCTAGCCTCTAATAACCTCCTATACCATCCTGGTATCGTTACACCGTCGGGTAGATTAAGATCTTCAGCCATGCTGAAACAAAAAAGGAAAGATTCAGAATGGAGAATTCGAAAGGTAAAGATATGGGCTATTGGGGATTATGTTTTTTTTCTTAAAAACTTTTCTCTTTAAATTTCTCATTAAAACATGTTTTTGAAAGCACTTCTTCCAAAAATAACTATTTTTCTAAAGTATTTTTATCTGTTCTGGTAACCTTAAGCTCTGATACCACGTGTAACACCCCACGTCCATTAATGTCACTCACGAAGGGAATGCATTAACTTCCAAGGAGGTTATAAGTGAATATAGAACAGAAAAATTACAAAAAGACAGATAGTAAATAGTACTTGGAAATCTAAAACTTCATTTTATTGCAGCGAAAATTAAATGTTTGTTACATCATAAAACCATAGATCATAACCAAGTACAATATCCATTTTCATAAAAACAAAATACATAATCCCATTACATAAATAGCCATTAAAAAGATAACAAGCTGGACTTTACTTCAACGGTCCAAGCTTTCCAAAGAGAGATGAAGCAATTCAATCAAACTCCACCAGAGCTGGGCCCAACCTGAGGACCTGGAGGGGGAAAAAGGATAGAAATAGAGGAGGTCAGACATAAAGTCTGGCGAGTATGATAATTCTAACAATACTATTATCAAAATAACTAGACTAAGGCATAAGCTGGAAGACAAGTAAATGTCTATGAACTCTTAGGAAGATAAAGATAGCGTTTAAGATAACGTTAAAGATAACGGTAAAGGCACACCTAATTACTAACGAATGATTACTACACTGCACCGCACATTTGTAACAACCCGTATTTTCAATAACCTGTTATAACATAAATCGAGGCAGAATTTAATTCTAAAATCTGAATCAAGGGAAAGGGCTATGCCATTGCGTTCGTCTCGGAAAAATACGCGAAATAGAGTCCGAATTTTCGAAAATCGGAGTCCGTATGACCCGATTAAGGCCCAACGAAGTTTTCAGAAAACTTCTAAGTAAAAAACAGAATTCAAATTCAAACTTGAATTTGGAAAATTGGGCCAGTTTGGGCCAGGCGGGAAAATTCCCGCCAGAGTACCCAAGTCGACAGCCCTGTCGACTTGGGAGTCGACTTGGTTGGACCCAAGTCGACAGCCCTGTCGACTTGGCTGTCGACTTAGTCCAGCCGGGTTGTTTAGCCTGGTGCACCATTTTGAGATTGTGTTGAGCTTGGGGGCCAGATTCGGTTTTAAGGGCTGAGATTGCAACTAGGGTTTAATCCTATGGCCTAAAACACTTGCCTAATCTATAAATAAGACCCTAACCTACCCTAAATCATCATTATTCATCCAAGCAACTAAACTATGGCAAAATCAATCCTCTCATGGCCTCCACTCTCTTCATAAAATTCCTAAATCAATTTCTAAGTGATTTTCCATGCATACAAGTGTTTTCAAACTTGTATGAGCATCATTAGCTTGCATTCAAGTCAAGTTTCTATATTTGCATCATAAAGGAAGGGTTTTGATCATTTTAGCTTGCATTTTGGGTTTAATTTGGTTGCATAAGGGCTTTGTCATATTTCCTAAGCATTGTAAGCCCTATTCTACTTTCATACCTAAACTCTAAAGTTAAATGTATGATATGCAAGTTTATATGCAAGTTTACTATGCTATGAAATGCAATTTTATCATGTTGTGATATGCAAGTTTATATGCAAGTTTATCATGTTGTGATATGCAAGTTTATATGCAAGTTTATCATGTTGTGATATGCAAGTGTATATGCAAGTATACCAAGTTATGTTATGCAAGTTTGGGTTGAACATTTTGTTCATGCTATCATGTTATGCAAGCTTATCTTGGGTTTATGAACATAAAGCTTCAAGCTTTATGCTAAAGGTTGCATTTTGGCAAGATGTAAGTTATCATATCTCTTATGATAACTTGCATGTGAGGCTAAATGCGAACGTATGGCCATGTCTACATGTCATTTAGCACCATGTATCACCAATATGCCAAGTTTGGTTTTATGCATGCTTTTGAGGCCTAAAAATGTAATATGCAAGTATATGAACATATGTACATTTCATATGCCACCATGTTGAACTTGTGGCTTCAACACCTTTTATGTCATGATTATGCCAAGTTCCCTCTTTCTATCCTTTATGCGCTATTGCGATATGTAAGCGATGGGATTGCGTTTGGGGTTGGGTAAAAGTAAAAGACATAAAAACATAAGCTTGGGAATTTACCTATTAAGTTAGGTCTACCCACTGGGAATTTACCTATTAAGTTAGGTCTACCCAATTGCTTGAAAACTTGTAACATGTTTTGGAAACATGATGGACATGACACTTAGAAAAGATAGGTGTGGCCAACTCGAGGTTGGGTTGAGTTTGTAGCGTAAACCTACCCGGAACCGACCGGCTTAACTAGTTGCTACAAACAATAGGACCCAATGTGAGTAGTTGGTCATGTTGTACCTTGAACCCGAGGTTAGACCAAGTTGTGGTGTAAAGCTACCCGGACCCGCCCGGCTTAACTAGTAACCACAACAAGGTCTAATGTGAGAGGTTAAGGCGCATTAAATTAATTAATGCCTCGTGATTAGGGATAAGTCATGGTCCATTTAATACTTAACCAACTTGGGCTTGGTAGATTAATCGGGGTTAAGTCGTGAACTCATCGTTACACTTAACCAAGTTAATCCATGATTATCAGGAGTGTTAAACCGTACTTAACCCACTAGAAAATACTAGCAATGGGGGGCCCACTCTGCAGTAACCCCAAAATCGTATCATTAAGGCCCTAGGGGCTAGGCTAGGGAGGGGGCACGATTACTGGGCTGGAGGTAAGCGACCCAATAAACGACGGCCGTGTGGTACGCCGATGTAGTTCCAGACGGACTATGGTCGTGCATGTAGTCCGTGTTTGGAGAAGTCACCCATGGGTACCAGTAGATCGAGACTGTGCACTCATGTTTATGGTGTCCAGGGGTTGGCACTCTAGGGCTTGATACACCCGAAGGGTGGACCCGGCACAGTTCGACTACAATTATGTTTGGGCCGTATCGACACCAACACGTGACGAGTTAGGCTTAGAGAGCCGATCGACTAGACCGTGGGGTTGGACCTTGTATTAGGGTCATTTCATGTTATTGGGCCAAAGCATGGGCCAAGGGATCAATACTTGTTTATTCAAGTCATGTTAGTTTGCTAGTACACCTGTGGTGCAAAACCTTAATCCTGATTATGCGATGACACCTTTATCTACCTTGTTAGTTAATCATCATGCTAGTATCCTTATGATCATACCTGCTGCTCATGCCAGTTAACTTTATCAGTTTACATTGATTATAGTAGGGCTTACTCAGTCTTTTTGACTGACCTGTTTTCTTTCGCCTCTTTTCTTCCGTCCCCCCCCCCCCCCCCCCCCAGGTTCTCAGGGAGGGAATATTGGAGCTTAGCTTGGATTTCTGACTGCTTGCTTGAGGGATTTAGCTCATGTACGGTTTGACATGAAGCTAGCTATGGCTATCACTTCTTTTGGGGGATTAGTACTTATGTATTTCAGTTTTTCAGTTGATGTTGTTTTATCTAGACTTGTTTATTTGGAAAGCTATGTTGTACCAGACTTGTTTTGAAATGGTTTAATATCTTCCGCTGTTTTATCCATGTTATTTACTCTGTTTACATATATACATATGTTCTTGTTCTGCCTTGATATATCATTATGCATGTTTACCTGATTCAAACGCCCCTCCAAAGTCAGAGTGCTTGCAAGTGTCAACCTGGCGGAGGTGGGGTGTTACATTTGGTATCAGAGCATATGGTTTACGAGAAGGAACAAAAAGGTTTTTAAAACTTTTGGAAAACTATTTTCAAAACCAAGTATAAAGTATTTTCCAAAGAAAAGTCTAGTTTATTTTAAAGGCTATTCCCCAAAAAGCCATTAGCAAAATTCCTTTGTTTTTTCTCCATTCTGAATCTGTCTTTTTCTTCGTTTTCAGTATGGCCGATAACTTTGCTATTCCGGAGGGAGTACACGTACCTGTTTGGTATAGGAGACCTTTGGAGGCTAGGGCGACCGAAGCCGGCCCCGCAGATGTTCCTCCTCCTCCTCCTCCAGTAGTTAATGTTCCTCCTCCTCCTCCTCCGGTAGTTAATGTTCCTCCTCCTCCTGTCGCTGAGGTTCCTCTTCCTCCTCCCCCTCAGCATCCTCAAGCTGACTTCGCAAAGACTTGCAAAGATTTCAAAGCAATGGGTGGCAAGAACTTTCAAGGCACTGAGACTTTTGTAGAGGCCAGAAATTGGTTGAAAGAGACCGAGGATTTATTTGCTATCTTTGGGATAGACGATCAGAGGAAGGTCTTGTTGGCGGTTTGGCTTATGAAGGATGAAGCCGCTTATTGGTGGGAAGTCACCAATGGTACTAGGCCTGTTGAGACTTGGGCCGATTTCAGGGCAAGGTTCATGCTTAAGTTTCTATCTTCTGCTGAGGAGAATCTGCAAATGGAGAGGTTCATAACTTTGAGACAAGGAGATATGTCTGTCAAAGAGTATGTGAACAAGTTCAATCAGTTAGCTCGTTTTGGCTTGGATATGGTGAATACTCCTCAGAAGAAGGCTCTTCGTTGTGCTAGAGGATTGAATGAGCCGTTGCAGGGATTGGCTATGTCACGTATTCCCCATGGGGCCACATTTGAGAGTTTGGTTGATATGGCGTTACCTCAGGGAGATGTCAAGAAAGAGACCAAGATGAATGATACTCAAGCCAAGAAGACTGATTCCCAGGGAAAATGAAGTCAGGGTAATCCAAGTGGTCAAAGCAGTCAAGGCAATCAGAACAAGAACAAGGGTCAAGGCAACAAGGGGAACAACAACAAGGGCAAGAACAACAAGGAGAAGTGCCATTATTGCGGTTCAGTTGGGCATCTTATTAAGGATTGTAAGAAGAGGAAAAGGAAGAACGGTGAATGCTTTTTCTGCGGTAAGTCTGGACATTTCAGTAGGGATTGCCCGAAGAAGCAAGGGCAAGGCCAGGGTCAGACTCAGCGTGCTGGACCTTCAGGAGGGCAAGTTCATGCTCTCAATGTCGCTCCAGTTCCCGATCGAGGTAGTATTTCTGTTGAGAGCCTTGTATTTCTGATTTTCCAGTTCGTACCTTATTTGATTCTGGTGCATCGCATAGCTTTATCTCATCTGATCTTGTTGATAGTTTGCACCTTAGTACTAGCTTGGTAGATGATCCCGTCTGTGTCTCAAATCCTATTGGGGTTCCGCCCATTTGTCTATGATATGTGGGGATTTGAGGATCTCTATACTGAGTGTAGAGTTCTTGTGCAGTGCTTATGTTCTTGGTTTCAGGGGATACGGATTGATATTGGGCATGGATTGGCTGTCCAGATATGGAGCCATTCTTGATTGTGAGCATAGGGTTGTGAGGCTCGTGACTCGCCTCGGAAACACCCTAGAGATTTCTTGTGATCCGAGAGGTCCCGTCATGTTGTGCTATCTAGAATCACTCGACTCGTAAGTGGAAACTCTTCAGTCTGTGAGAGTGGTTCGTGAGTATCCGGATGTTTTTGATGAAGTTAGGGGGTTGCCCCCTAAGCGAGAGATTGATTTCCGCATTTATCTGATGGATAATGCAAAGCCTGTTTCTTTGCCTGTTCGGCACATGGCTCCGCGTGAAAGGCGGGAGTTAAGTAAGCAAGTAAAAGAGTTGCTTAAGAAGAACTTCATTAGACGAAGTATATCTGAATGGGGAGCGCCTGTGGTATTTGCTACCAAGGCAGATGGTTCTCTCCGACTCTGTGTTGACTATCGAGAGTTGAATAAGCTGACTAAGAAGAACAGACACCCGTTACCGAGGATTGATGATCTCTTTGACCAGCTTGTCGGTGCTTCTGTTTTCTCTCAGCTTGATCTTGCTACGGGATTCCATCAGCTCAGGGTAGCTGAAGATAGTATAGACAAGACTGCGTTCAGGACTCCAGATGGATTCTTCGAATGGCTTGTCATGCCGTTCGGCTTGACTAATGCACCCGCATATTTCATGGACTTGATGAGTAGGGTGTTCAGGGAGTTCTTGAACAAGTTTGTCGTGGTCTTCGTAGACGATATTCTGATCTTCTCTAAGGATGAGGAAGAGCATGCAAGGCATCTCATGGAGGTGATGGATACGCTTAGAGCGCATCAGTTGAAGGCCAAGTTCTCCAAGTGTCACTTTTGGAGAAGGGAAGTTAGATTTCTTGGGCATATAGTATCTAAGCAAGGCTTAGCGGTGGATCCCGCTAAGGTAGTTGCAGTTCAGGATTGGAAGACTCCAAGGAATGCAACCGAAGTGAGAAGTTTTCTAGGTCTTGCGGGTTTTTACCGGAAGTTCATCAAGGACTTCGCGAAGATATCCGCTCCTCTCACTAAATTGACGAAGAAGAATTTAGTTTTTGCTTGGATCATAGAATGCGAGCTTGCTTTTCAGAAGCTCAAGAGAGCTCTCACATCAGCACCAGTTCTAGCTTTGCCCGATGGAGGGAAGTTATTTACAGTATACACCGATGCATGTGGCACGGGGTTAGGAGCTGTTTTGATGCAAGAAGGAAGAGTGATATGCTTTGGCGGTAGACAACTCAAAGTGCATGAGAAGAATTATCCCACTCATGACTAAGAGTTGGCAGCAATAGTATATGCACTCAAGGCTTGGCGCCATTATCTTCTGGGAGAAAGATTTGAGCTTTATACCGATCACAAGTCATTGAAGTATCTCTTTTCTCAGAAGGATCTGAATCTGAGACAACAAAGATGGATGGAATTCTTGGCATCCTATGATTTTGAGATAGCCTATACCCCTGGCAAGGGGAATGTGGTAGCTGATGCATTGAGTGGAAGAAGGTTGACCCTAAGTCCTCTATTCGTTGAGATGAAGAATTTAGAGTATGTGGCAACCTTTGATTTCTCTTTGGCGGTTGAGTCGGTGGCCGGTTCTTTAGCATCTCTGGAACTCACACCTACCCTTCTTGATCAAGTTGGGGCTTCGCAGAGAGAAGACCCTCAGATAGTTGAGATTATGGATAAGCTGATTCGAGGAGAGACGTCTAGTCATCTCGCTCGATATTCTATTGATGACAAGGGTTGGCTGAGGAGAGACGGAAGGTTATGTGTTCCAATGGTAGAAGATTTAGTAAGAAGAGTTCTAGAGGAAGCGCATCGCTCTAAGTTGACTATACATCCGGGCGGAGATAAGATGTATAAATATATGAAGCACATTTTCTTTTGGCCTGGGATGAAGAAGGATGTGGCAGAGTTTGTCTCTAGATGTATCATTTGCCAGCAAGTTAAGGCCGAGTCGAAGAAGCCTGGTGGGCTATTGCATCCTCTAGACGTTCCACTTTGGAAGTGGGAGAGTATTTCCATGGACTTTATCGATGGGCTACCAAGGTCAAGGAAAGGGAATACGAGCATTTGGGTTATTGTGGATAGACTTACGAAGAGTGCTCATTTCATTCCGGTGAAGAGCAAGAGGACCGCATCTTGGCTAGCGTCTGTATATCTTCGTGAGATTGTGAGACTACATGGAGTCCCTTCTAGTATAGTCAGTGACCGTGACCCAATCTTTACAAGTCAATTCTGGAATAGCTTGCAAGAAGCTATGGGCACGAGATTGAATCTAAGTACGGCTTATCACCCACAGACGGACGGTCAAACCGAAAGGGTGAATAGGGTACTCGAGGATCTGTTGAGGCTTTGTATTCTGGATTTTGGTGGTACTTTGGAAGACCATCTTCCTCTTGTTGAGTTTGCATATAATAACAGTTATCAGGCAAGCATAGGATGGCACCATTTGAAGCTTTATATGGGAGGCCGTGCAAGTCGCCTACATGTTGGTGGGAGACTACAGATGAGCTTATACTTGGGCCTGATATGATCAGAGATACATCCGAGAAGGTCGAGTTGATTCGGAGACGGATGAAAGCGGCCCAAGACCGACAGAAATCCTATGCTGATAAGCGGAGAACTGATTTGGAGTTTGATGTTGGGGATATGGTTTTCGTGAAGGTTTCTCCTTTACGGAATGTGGTCCGATTTGGAGCCGTTGGGAAGTTAGCACCGAGGTTTGTTGGACCATTCCCTATTGTAGAGAGGATCGGGCAGGTGGCTTATAGAGTGAAGTTGCCCGAGAAGCTTGCCGGAGTACACGATGTTTTTCATGTCTCGCATCTCCGGAAGTGTTTGCATGAAACAGCAGAGGTTGTTGAGCCGAGTGTTCTGAAAGATGTGGAAGTAGAGAAAGAGGCTACCTTGAGGAGAGCTCCAGTTCGTATCTTGGGGACGGAGACCAAGAAGCTAAGGAATCGAGAGGTCAAGTTGGTGAAGGTTCAATGGGGTGAAGCCGAAGAAGACGCAACTTGGGAAACCGAGGAGAAGATGCGTGGGTTTTATCCATTCCTTTTTGAGGGTACACTCTCAATCTCTTTTCCTTGATTAGCATATCTTTCTCTTTGTTATCCATGTTAAGCTAGTTTATCGTGTTAATCTTGTCATGAAAACCTTAGGTAGAAACCCTTTGGATGAAACATGTGTTTGAAACATGTTATGCTTGATGGTTGCAAGTGGTTGCAAGTGGTTACTCGTGGATGCATTATACACGTTAGGCACTAGATCGGCTCACACACTCCTCATATTGCATATGCATGAGTGTTTATGTTTATTCATGGATGAAAATTTTTGTGTTATCACATGGATGTTGCATATGGATGTATGTGATGTGCACACATATAGATGTTATACATTATGTTAGGAATTGCATACATATGGATTCATTACACTAACATAATTTGCATTGATGATATTTGCATTAGATAAGGACATATACACACACCTTTGCATATGCTCATACAACATTTAGAATCTTGTAAGGACAATGATTGCTCGTGGATGATGTTTTGAGTAGATGGATGTTGGATGGTAGGATACGTTCTTCCTAACTTGAAGATTTCGGGGACGAAATCCTTTAAGGAGGGGAGAATGTAACAACCCATATTTTCAATAACCTTTTATAACATAAATCGAGGTAGAATTTAATTCTAAAATCTGAATCAAGGGAAACGGGCTATGCCATTGCGTTCGTCTCGGAAAAATACGCGAAATAGAGTCCGAGTTTTCGAAAATCGGAGTCCGTATGACCCGATTAAGGCCCAACGAAGTTTTCAGAAAACTTCTAAGTAAAAAACAGAATTCAAATTCAAACTTGAATTTGGAAAATTGGGCCAGGCGGGAAAATTCCCGCCAGAGTACCCAAGTCGACAGCCCTGTCGACTTGGGAGTCGACTTGGTTGGACCCAAGTCGACAGCCCTGTCGACTTGGCTGTCGACTTGGTCCAGCCGGGCTGTTTAGCCTGGTGCACCATTTTGAGATTGTGTTGAGCTTGGGGGCCAAATTCGGTTTTAAGGGCTGAGATTGCAACTAGGGTTTAATCCTATGGCCTAAAACACTTGCTTAATCTATAAATAAGACCCTAACCTACCCTAAATCATCATTATTCATCCAAGTAACTAAATTATGGCAAAATCAATCCTCTCATGGCCTCCACTCTCTTCATAAAATTCCTAAATCAATTTCTAAGTGATTTTCCATGCATAAAAGTGTTTTCAAACTTGTATGAGCATCATTAGCTTGCATTCAGGTCAAGTTTCTATATTTGAATCATAAAGGAAGGGTTTTGATCATTTTAGCTTGCATTTTGGGTTTAATTTGGTTGCATAAGGGCTTTGTCATATTTCCTAAGCATTGTAAGCCCTATTCTACTTTCATACCTAAACTCTAAAGTTAAATGTATGATATGCAAGTTTATATGCAAGTTTACTATGCTATGAAATGCAAGTTTATCATGTTGTGATATGCAAGTTTATATGCAAGTTTATCATGTTGTGATATGCAAGTTTATATGCAAGTTTATCATGTTGTGATATGCAAGTGTATATGCAAGTATGCCAAGTTATGTTATGCAAGTTTGGGTTGAACATTTTGTTCATGCTATCATGTTATGCAAGCTTATCTTGGGTTTATGAACATAAAGCTTCAAGCTTTATGCTAAAGGTTGCATTTTGGCAACATGTAAGTTATCATATCTCTTATGATAACTTGCATGTGAGGCTAAATGCGAACGTATGGCCATGTCTACATGTCATTTAGCACCATATATCACCAATATGCCAAGTTTGGTTTTATGCATGCTTTTGAGGCCTAAAAATGTAATATGCAAGAATATGAACATATGTACATTTCATATGCCACCATGTTGAACTTGTGGCTTCAACACCTTTTATGTCATGATTATGCCAAGTTCCCTCTTTCTATCCTTTATGCGCTATTGCGATATGTAAGCAATGGGATTGCGTTTGGGGTTGGGTAAAAGTAAAAGACATAAAAACATAAGCTTGGGAATTTACCTATTAAGTTAGGTCTACCCATTGGGAATTTACCTATTAAGTTAGGTCTACCCAATTGCTTGAAAACTTGTAACATGTTTTGGAAACATGATGGACATGACACTTAGAAAAGATAAGTGTGGCCAACTCGAGGTTGGGTTGAGTTTGTAGCGTAAACCTACCCGGAACCGACCGGCTTAACTAGTTGCTACAAACAATAGGACCCAATGTGAGTAGTTGGTCATGTTGTACCTTGAACCCGAGGTTAGACCAAGTTGTGGTGTAAAGCTACCCGGACCCGCCCGGCTTAACTAGTAACCACAACAAGGTCTAATGTAAGAGGTTAAGGCGCATTAAATTAATTAATGCCTCGTGATTAGGGATAAGTCATGGTCCATTTAATACTTAACCAACTTGGGCTTGGTAGATTAATCGGGGTTAAGTCGTGAACTCATCGTTACACTTAACCAAGTTAATCCATGATTATCAAGAGGGTTAAACCGTACTTAACCCACTAGAAAATACTAGCAATGGGGGGCCCACTCTGCAGTAACCCCAAAATCGTATCATTAAGGCCCTAGGGGCTAGGCTAGGGAGGGGGCACGATTACTGGGCTGGAGGTAAGCGACCCAATAAACGACGGCCGTGTGGTAAGCCGATGTAGTTCCGGATGGACTATGGTCGTGCATGTAGTCCGTGTTTGGAGAAGTCACCCATGGGTACCAGTAGATCGAGACTGTGCACTCATGTTTATGGTGTCCAGGGGTTGGCACTCTAGGGCTTGATACACCCGAAGGGTGGACCCGACACAGTTCGACTACAATTATGTTTGGGCCGTATCGACACCAACACGTGACGAGTTAGGCTTAGGGAGCCGATCGACTAGACCGTGGGGTTGGACCTTGTATTAGGGTCATTTCATGTTATTGGGCCAAAGCATGGGCCAAGGGATCAATACTTGTTTATTCAAGTCATGTTAGTTTGCTAGTACACCTGTGGTGCAAAACCTTAATCCTGATTATGCGATGACACCTTTATCTACCTTGTTAGTTAATCATCATGCTAGTATCCTTATGATCATACCTGCTGCTCATGCCAGTTAACTTTATCAGTTTACATTGATTGTAGTAGGGCTTACTCAGTCTTTTTGACTGACCTGTTTTCTTTCGCCTCTTTTCTTCCGTTCCCCCCCCCCCCAGGTTCTCAGGGAGGGAATATTGGAGCTTAGCTTGGATTTCTGACTGCTTGCTTGAGGGATTTAGCTCATGTACGGTTTGACATGAAGCTAGCTATGGCTATCACTTCTTTTGGGGGATTAGTACTTATGTATTTCAGTTTTTCAGTTGATGTTGTTTTATCTAGACTTGTTTATTTGGAAAGCTATGTTGTACCAGACTTGTTTTGAAATGGTTTAATATCTTCCGCTGTTTTATCCATGTTATTTACTCTGTTTACATATATACATATGTTCTTGTTCTGCCTTGATATATCATTATGCATGTTAACTGATTCAAACGCCCCTCCAAAGTCAGAGTGCTTGCAAGAGTCACCCTGGCGGAGGTGGGGTGTTACAACATTACTACACTGCACCACACCAGTCACCCTATTGTTTGATCCCACTTGCTTCACACAGAAACTTTATAAATAGCCTTACGTACCCCTAGCTGACTACATAGGTGCCGTCTGCCCCTATCTCCACTAGGTGTACCCCACTACCCACTTTCGATCGGCTCCCTACTCGTAGATACCCGTGCTGGCCCCACAGTGGGGTGTATCAGTCCCCTAAAGTGGCAACCCGATACAACTTGAGAATGCGCGGCTTATACCTACACGATGCAACAACGTCTTACCTACCAGCCCGGGTCCACACACGCATACGAAACCCGTTGGACTTGCGTTGCCACCGCTCCCCGTTTTGGCCTCTTAAAGTCGAACCCAGCATGCGTGTCCCGTCCTCGACTTGGGTCGAACCCACAAAGATACGTTTGGGATACTGGTCGAAATGGGCCCCCACAAGCTACCCACCAAAGCTTGTCACTAGTATATCCCACTTAACCCTCTTAGTCATGTTCATTTACATGTGTGTTTGGTTAAGTCTTACTAATCGTATTTCACATGCCACTAAGGGCACCCCCTAGATTCCTCATGCCACCCAAGGCACCTACTTAACCCCCATGTCCCACCTTACATGTTTATCTGGTTAAGTATTTCTTAATTCATTAAGGACATAACCTCATAAAGACCTCTCACATTAGACTGGCATTTATGGCAGCTGGATTTGCCGGGCGGGTTCGGACAGTCTTACACCATAAAAGAGTCTAACCTCGTGTCTTTACAACCGTTATGCTTTAGTTTAGGCCTAGGACCTCTCACATTGGGCTGACATTTGTGACCACTGGATTTGTCGGGCGGGTCCGGGCAGGTTTACGTCACAAACGAGTCCTACCTCGTGTCCTAAGCATTGATTAACACTTAAAATCTTTTACCCCAGTTTTAATAATTCCCTATTCAAATTATTAATTAAGTCAACTTTTAATGATGTCCATAATTGACTCAATTATGGCCATCCACTTATGGCATGCAAAATCATATCAATTGCACCCCAGCTTTTTAATATTAAATCCTTAATATTACCCCTACCCCACGTTTATACGTTCGCTTATTCAACGCATAATATAGGCTAGACTTGTATAGTCTAACACCTAGCACAAAGATAAATTATCACAACATATAGACAATTAAAATAAATCTAATCATAATAGGGGTGAAACTTGCATAAACTACACATGTTAAGGATCAAAAAGTGTCAACTTGTTAAATGTCTCAATTTATATGATATGATCATAGCCCAAATCTATACATAAACTTGCATATGGGGTTTTTAGGCAACATAATGATGGTGTGAACTAGCATAGGATATCACATATGTCATGGCATAATTCTAGATGTCATAATAGATGTCTTGGCATATGTTCATAACTTTTCTAATCAATTTAACATGCATATGTGACTTGTCATATAGATCAACATAACCCAAACATGATGATTTAATTAATATGAACTAACTAGCATAGATGGTAACATCATGGCCTTTTTAACATGTATGATTCATCACAACTTAGCATAGAAACTTTCAACATACATAACATCATCATAGCATGATTTACAACATATAAGATATCATCATCACATAACATTGGATTTACAATATACATGATAGCAAAAGGGGTTTACAACAACATATATGATAATTCACATCATCTACTCATAATCCATTCATAACTCAACCTAATTAAAATGATAGTAATCTTGTTAAGATCATCATACTCACAATTTAGAGAAGAAAAGAGAGAGTTTTGCTTTGCTTTAGGGTTGAGAGAATTAGAATTGAATTTTCTTTTCTTCTTTCTTAGTTGGCGGCGGCTCCATTGATTTCCATGGCGATGGTATGACGGTAACTATTCTATTTTAATTAGGTTTAGGGTTAGCACTAGGATGTATTTATAGGTGTAGGAAGTTATTTAGGACCATTAGATTAACCCTGAACCATGAGAACCAATCAAATTCAAAATCTGCATTTGAGCGAATCGGCCCACGGGTTGACAGCCAAACACCCTGGATTAACCCCTAGTCGACCGAGCGGAGCTTGGGTCGACCTCAAAAATGGGCCAGTTCGGTTATTTCCCCTCCCAATTCGCTGTTTTGAACTTTTTCGCATATTTATTTATTTAATTTTTAATTTATATATATATATATTTATCAATATATATATTTCTCTACGCAACCCATTTCACTTAATTCTTTTCTAAAAATTAAGTATACTTTAATTTGTGAATTTTAATGTTATAAAATTACGGGGTGTTACAAAATACTTTGAAAGCAATATACTGAAAATGATGCTTATAAAATATCTCGCGGTTACATACTCCTATAAAGAAAAACCGCAACCGGCGATCTTAGTTTTAACCGTTATTTTAAATACGTTGGAACCGGCTTCAAGATTTGATTCGACCGTAGGATCAAGATATGAAATTATAATCGGTGTTCTAAATTGATTATAATTAAATTATTTCAATGGTTAATTTACATGCATTTACACTGCGCACAGTCACAAAATAACTCCAATTTACGTGCAATTGGAAATCTTACAATAATTGACTATTATAGATTTTATAAAATAAATTCTAGATTAAAATGATATTAATTTCATAATAAAATTTCTTTATTATATATATATATAATGCTATTATTTATAACCGAAATTCCATAGCGATTATTTGAAAATTTGATTTGGACATAAAACAAAATCTACAATATAAAAACTTGATTTATCTGCTTCATTAGAAAATTATTATCAAATCGATCCTAACGTTACTTATTTCAAAGAATTTCGACTTATATTGGATCTTGTACATCTAATTAAAGTTCAAAATGTAATATTATGAACCACCACGACGTTATAAGTTCATTTATAACTAAAATGATAAATTAAACGTTTCAGCGTCATTTAATAAATGAATACGTTAATATAATTCAAAACCAGTCTCAATTATATTCCTTTACGTTGCCAATTCATACAATATAACAAATCCAAAATATTTTCCGAATCTTTCGAAATTAAAATATTATCATATTATCTATCTATATTAAAAGAATATTCAAAATTATTCAATTCACATTATTTAATTTCCAAAATAACATTTAAAACCAATTTTTAATGTTAAAATAAATGGTTAAAAATCTGGGCTATTACATCTAGGGTTTGGCAGAGCGACAGAAGATGGAAGGAGAAGGGGATGGCCTAATCATGGTTGCGTAGGGGAGATACGATGGTGTATTTTGATTTCTGGAAAGAAGAGAAGAGGTAGAAAGGAGTCAGGAAGTCGGTCATGGATAAGAAATTTGAGGAGGCAGAGTCTTTTTTGTGGAAGAGAGGATCCGGTTTTTTTATGTGGGTAGAGTGGGAGACGGACCGAACTTATAAAACAGGTTTAGCCTAATTTAAATTAAAAATTAAAATTATTTAATTTAATTGTTTATATAATCTTATATCGTTAATATCGTTTGCATACGATATCAGAATTCCGTTGAATTAAAAGCATCGGGACCGTGTCGACGAGAGCTATAACATGGAGCTGGATGGCTCAAGATCAGAAGCAAACGGAAATTTGGTTAAATTAAATACCTGTTTAATTTGACTATAACAAACTGGTTATCGACAAATTCAAAGTTAAGGTGAGTTAAATTCACTCAGTTTAATTGTAACAACCCAGAAATCTGAACCAATTTAAAACTTTTATTTTGATAATTTTGATGAATTTTGAATATTTAAAATGAATTATTTTAAATAATAACGACGAGAAATTTATTTTGAGTAGAATTGTAACGTATATATTTGTATAAATCGTCGTTAGAATATAAATATTTATTTTTAATTATAAAAGGAATTGGAAATGGCGCGGTAATTTGAAAATTCGATTTCAAATTTCAAATGAATGTACAGGATTCGAAATAAACCGGATTTTGGAGAAACAAAATATATTAGAATCTATTTGAGAATATCTTTCCAACGAATCCAAAAAATTGGAATTTCATAGCGGGGATAAAAAGTTATGTCCAGATGAAGATTCAAAATAGTCGCTAAGGAAATTTGGCTCTTAAAATGGAAATTTTGCAAATGACCTCCGTTTTCGACGAAACCACTGTTGTTGGATCCGGGATGTCAAATTATTGCTAGATTCCAAAAATCATAATTTTCTGAGTCAATATGTGAGCGTGGCAAGAGAAAACGTGTTTTGTCAATTTTAGTCAATTTGGATCGACTAGAAAATGGCCATTTTTCAAACAGTCTCCATATTTGATGAAATTAGTTTTGTTAGAACCGTATCGTCAATACGAAGCTAGAAAATATTTTTTCGGGAATTTTTAGAGTCTGTATGTGGCCCCGATAAATTGGAATGTGCGTTCAAATTCAATATATAGATTTATATTTTGATTTGGACGGAAACCGATCGATACAGCCAAACTGGCTTACGATACATATCCCATTGTGTCTGGAATGGTGGTAATTAGTTATGGGGGATAGTCGGTGCGTCTCGTTTGGAGGTTGAAATAAAAAGTTACTTTTTGAAATTAAAAATTAATAAAATACAAATTAAATAATTCACTCTCTCTCTATACTCTCTCTCAGGCCCCCCCCCCCCCCCCCGGGTTCACTTTTTCAAATCAATTAAAAAGAAAGAAAGGAGTGACCGAGGGAGGAAGCCGCCGCCGTGCACATCGAACGGCAGCGCCGCTGGCGATCGAGCCCCTCTTCTTCTTCTCTCCGTGCCTCCCTCCTCTTCTCGACCCCCTTCCTCAAAACGAACACCACGAGCCCCCCTTTTCCACCTCCAACTGCTACCACCCAAAACCGCACCCACCACCTCCACCTCAAGTGAGCGCCCCATCCCTCCAATCTCCGACGCCGCAGCCTCGCCTCCACCCCTCCGACCGTGAAACCCCCCTCTTGCAACTGAAAATGTAAGTTTTTATATTTTAGTTTTATTTATTTATTTTCTATAGGATTAGCTTAATTAAAAAAATAGGATTTTAGTTTATAAAAATAATATTTTTAATGATAAAGATTATATTTTTAATGTATATAACGCTATTATTTTTATAATATGAAAAGATTAGATTTTCGAAAAGAAAAAGGTTTAATTTTATTTTTATATATATGAAAGGTTTAATTTTTACATACATAGGTTTAACTTTTAGTTCATAGAAAAGTAGGATTTTTATTATCTAAAGATTAGATTTTGATTGTCTAAAAATATGATTTTTATATCATAGGAATATTAAAAATATGATTTTTATATCATAGGAATATTAAAAATAGGATTTAGTCATATATAAAATAGTTAAGTTATAAATGTAAAAAGATGTTTTTTATTTATATAGTAGCGTCATAAAAATAGGATTTTTATAATGTTGTAGCGAAATAAAAATTCGATCTTTATATAAGAAGTAGAAATATGAAAATATAATTTTTATGTAGAAAGAAGCGATAAAAATATGATTTTTATATTATAGAGATAATATAAATATGATTTTTATATTATATAGATAGTAAAAATTTGATTTTTATATATGTAGCGATAAGATAAAAATATAATTTTTATATATGAAGTGACGATATAAAAATGTGATTTTTATCATATATGTAGCAAAGTAAAAATACTATTTTTATCGTTGAAATGGCAATGTAAAAACGTGATTTTATTTTTGTGAACAGCGTGAAAAGGATGCGTTGGAATTTCGGACAAATACAAACCGTTCAGAAGAAAGAATGATGGAGTGGAACCCAAAGTTGAGAATTTCTCACTTTAAATTTTATTTTCTAGTTAAAATATAAACTAGAATGCAGACGGTGCTTAGCAACACCCGACACCCGTCGTCCACAAACCATGGACGACTTGTTTGTTTGATTTCGTTGTGAAAGTTGATTATGTGATGTGAAATGGAATAACATATTTTATAGTTAAAAATATTTAGTTAAAAATATAAATTTTAATGTGTAGATGAATAAAATAAATGTTTATAAACAAATCAGATGATTTGTTTATGTATACACATTTGACTGATATTGATTGGGACGATAAATTTTACACATCACCTAACTGCACAAATAAAATTCGTTATTTGTTGATTGAAACCGCACACGAGTGTTGGGATGATATATGACATACATTAGTCCCAATAATTAGCTGTATGTCGATCGATTGATTGACAGGTTGTATGAGCGTTGAATATTTATATTTAATGCTTATACAATGTAGAATGCACTTTGGATGATGGTTTATTGTTTATCGTTGTTGTTGTGTACATGTGTGTATGAAATCCATATAACTGAAATTATATTGTAAATTGATTGAGTATGATTCCAGTTCATAATTAACGAATATTTTAAACTGATATTCAGTGTATATTGGAATGTGAAACCGTGTTAAGTAGTTAAACGCCATTTAAACACGAACGGGAATTTGGTCGATTTTATTCATTTTATAATGAATATCGAAAAGTGATTTCAAAATCTGATGTTTTGAAAATATTGAAGTGATATAGAATTCAAAACGAATTGAAATCGATTTAAAATGAATTCAAAACGAATTGGAATTGAAATTGACTTGAAATCAATTAGAAATGAATTTAAAATGAATTTATAATAGAAAATTCAATTTTGATTTGGAATTGAAGATGAAGTTGAAACTGTTTTGAAAACCAAATTTAACACGATTTATAAAATACGTTTTAAATGGAAATCGACGAAAAGCGCCGCGCTGTGGCAGTTCACGAACTTCGACCATTGACTTCGAATGGACATTACGGGAGATCCAATCGTCGGATTCTCCTAAAACCAGAACCACTGGGTTCGTATCGGAAAGAGCTTTCTAAAAGTACAAGAAATTAGAAATGTAACGGTTGGATTTGGAATTATGTCCAAATCAAATTTGGAAAAGGTCGTTGTAAGTGTAGCTCGATGGCCGTTTATGAAAATCGACTGTACGGGCCTTGATAAAATTATTAAAAATATCAATAATTTGTGT